>CM057337.1:183026-10183026 GCA_030015575.1 Agapanthus africanus
CAATTATGCCCCCTGACTTGGGGCGTTTAGGTTCACCCGCTTTAAACTTTGCAGCTGACGCGGGAGCTTTCTCTGCTTCCTTCTTTTGTGGGCCATCGAGGTTAAAGGAGCTGTTGGAGTGGGCATCCTAGCAATTGTTGCCCCCCTGTTGTTTAATGGGCGGTTTTTGTCTTTTTCCACCTTCGCCCTTTTCTGGCGATGAAAGTGGTCCGGGTCAATCACGGAGTCTTGAACTCTACGCCAAACCTTGTAAACTTTTGAGGATAGCCGTTGAGGGGGCTGTTCTTGTTTTGTTTCTGGAACTCTCTCCGTAGGTGGAGGAGATCTTTTCAAGGTAGCGGTTGGAGAGTTCTTACGCACTCTCCTCAGTAGTTCAAAGTTGTTCCAAGTTAGGAACAGCAGCGTTGACTTCCACCATTGGAGCGGGTGGAGTTATCCCTGAGGGGAGTTGCCCCCCTGCTTTCCTCACTCGTCGCCAATGGCGACGTCGCGCACGACGAGCCGTTGGGACTGGCTCGGAAATCGAGATGGTTTCTTGTTGCCCCTGTTTGAGTGTGGGGTAACTGCCGATGTCAGCCTGTCGAAGACTGATGCCTTTTGACCAGCTGGGGGAGGAATGGGAACCGTTAATCTTGTGAAGACCGACTCTCTGATGGGAGAGCCGCTTTAATGACTTCCGAAGCAGTGGCCGTTGCCCTCTTTGGGACGGCCACTTTATAGTTCTGACCTAGCCTGGTGAAAACGGAGGCTATCGGTTTAGTAGCAGGCGACCCTTGACAGGGGCCGTCGGAATAGTGAGGCCGGTTGAAGACCGACTTTTTACCCACTTCCGGTGCAGGTATTGGTGCAGAAAAGCTTGCAGGTGGGATCATAGTCCCGAAGAACAAGCCGGTGGTGGCTTGGGTCACCTGGTCTACCGGCAGAGTAAGGAAGGAAGCCGCTTGGGGCCCATATGCTACACCTCCTGGTGGGGTGGAGCGTCCGTTGCAGCGGCATTTCGAGCAGTTGGTACAGCTAGAGGCCATTGAATCTTGAATTCTACGACAGGTAAAAGACCAAATCTTAGTAACTTGAAATCCGAAGACAACCATTTAATGAACCGCGATTGGTTCGCGAAGACAACACACGAAGTGTGGAGTGGAAAGAGGAAGAGGTCCCACCGGGCGTGCCAGAATCTGTTCCCCTCCGAACGGCGACCTGGACTTTGCGTCCGTGCCTGATGTTCGGGGCAGATGCTATTTGGTTTTATCCGTTTATCTCTCCGAAGATGCCAAGTTGATTTATGGCACCGTGTATCGGAGGTTTAAACGAATGCGGCCGATGTAGCAGACTTCGTCAGATTCCCCCTCAGGATGAGGGGTTTTTTATTATGGGGACGCTTTTCCCTGCAGGCGCAAGCCCCTGCAGTTAATTACGCTACCGCATCGCGGTAACAACTTTCTCCTTCTCCAGAATTTCACTTCGTGTCGTGTGTGTTCATTTTGTTTGTGGTTGCCCGTGGATTGTATACGGAGACTGAGTAATGCCGTCGCCCGTAGGACGTGGATTAGTCCAAATCCGTATTTACTTAGATTTGGGTTTGGTGTTTTCAGCTTAAGGATGCATTAGTCGCGTTGCGGCTAAGATCAACTTAAACGTTTGTTAAGGATACGTTAGTCCTGTTTTGGACTACGATCAACTCAACGTAGTGATTAATTTAATGTATGGCCATCGGGACTCGTCACCTCTCTGACGTCGTTGAAGGATTACAACGACATGTATCAGAGGAGCTCGGAGATGTACCCTCGAACCAGAGTTGATTGGGAGTTTTATAATCCATTGAATGTTTAAGGATACGTTAGCCGTGTTTGGGGCTAAGATCACCTTAAACGTTTGTTAAGGACACGTTAGTCCAGTTTGAGACTAAGATCGACTTAACGGGACCGTTTAGATCCGACAAAAGAGCATTTGGGCTCTATTGTGCCAGTTTAGGGACGTGGTGGTCCGTCGTTAGTTTCGGGACGTTTCGGTCCGATATTAGTTTTAGGGACGTTTCGGTCCGTTATTAGTTTAGGGACGTTTCGGTCCGATGTTAGTTTAAGGACGTTTCGGTCCGACGTTAGTTTAGGGACGTTTCGGTCCGATATTAGTTTATGGACGTTTCGGTCCATTATTAGTTTAGGGACGTTTCGGTCCGATGTTAGTTTAGGGACGTTTCGGTCCGATATTGGGTGTGTGGCCGTTGGGACCCGTCACCTCTTTGACGTCGTTGAGGAATTACAACGATGGATGTCAAAGGAGTTCGGAGATGTACCCTCGAACCGGATGTAGATTGATTTAGGAGAGCCATTTTGCTCAGCCAATTTAATTTAAGGACTTATGGCCACGATTGGGCTAAGTCCAGTAAAGAAAATGTCCAACATTGCTTTTGCATTTCCTTTTATTTTTATTTGGGCTTTGCCCAGAAAAGATGCAGGGCATCAATTTGTTTTTGGGCTCTGTTTCTTTATGAATGATGCAGGGCATCAATTTTATTTGGGCTCAGCCCTTGCTTTGCAATTTATTTTGGCCTGCTAGGTCTTTTTGATTTGGGCCTGGCCCTTCAAGTACTGCATTGCATTTGTGCAAAGCACCAAGAATCTTTTAGATTCAAAGAAAGGAGTGCAGAGCACTTTTTAATTTCTTGATCTAAATTTAGATCGAAGAGAAGAAGAGAAAAAAAATCTTTTCTTTCTTTCTATCTCAGAGAACCAGAGGTTCTCTAGCAAGTGCAAGGCACTATTTTTTATTATTATTATTTATTTATTTATTTATTGAAGATCACTGATCTTGTCTTTTAGATCAATGATCTATTCCTAAGAGAATTTTCTCTTATTTCAAAGGTTTTTACCTTCTTTTTTCTTTTGTGTCCTCAAGAAGTTCTCTTTTCCCTTTTTTTTTTCAATCCCAATTGTCTATATCTTTGAAATGGGGTCTGGGGTCCTTTTTATAGTGCTCAAAAATCAGTAAAATTTGTTAAAAAGATCTTTTCTGAGTGATTTGGGGAATTTTCCCCACCGTTAGATCTTTGATCCAAAGGCCCCTGTTTTACAGAAGAAATCTTCTTGTTTAAACAAGAACAGAAAAATATCCTTAAATCTTCACTCTGTTGTTGCGCAACTCACCAGCGTGTGACACGTGTCGCGCAGTGAGGCACTTGCGCAACTGCGCAGACGCGTGTCGCGCAGTGAGGCACTTGCGCAACAGCGCTTGCGCAACTGCGCAGACACGTGTCGCGCAGCGGTGCTTTCGCAACTGCGCAGACACGTGTCGCGCTGCCGTGCGCTTGCGCAGTTGAACGTTGCTTATGTTTTTTAAAGAGCCTTGCTCTGATTGGACGTACTGTCTTGGGCGTTGTGCTGCCGTGTCAACTTCTGACACGTGGCGCGTTGCGCGCAGCGCACGGGAACTGAAGCGTTGCTTCAAAATTTGAATTTTCAAAATTTAAGCAGAGCCTTGCTCTGATTGGGGGAACACGATTGATATTCGAACGCATTCAAATATCCTTCTGTATGTAACTTCGTCAACCTTCTCTCATTGATGTGACCCAGTCTACAATGCCACAAGAAAGTCTGATTTATTTCCGGAGACTTTCTTTTGTGTGTATTCTGGACATTGAAAATCTGTGGTTGGTTTAATACGTATATACCATTGCTTAATATACCTGACCCAATCAGAACTTGATTAAGGTGAATGTTTACAACATTACTTACAAACGCAAATTCATAACCTTCTTTAGAAGTCAAAGATACAGAAATGATATTATAAGTTGCGTTGGGTACAAAATAGCAATTACGCAAAACCAAAACGTGTCCATCTGAAAACCCCAGGTGATAGTCCCCCACGGCCTTAGCATCCATGCTAGCTCCGTTTGCAACTTTGAGGGTCATGTCACCTGCCTTCAAAACCCTACGGTTTCTCAACGCCTGCAAAGAATTACAGATATGAGATTCTGATCCGGTATCCAATACCCAGGAAGTAGAGTTTATTGAAAGACAGTTTTCAATAACATACACACCTGAAGCTGAAGCCACAACCTGCTTCAGATCCTGTGTTCTGGTTTTCCAAGCCCTGCAATCATTCTTCCAGTGTCCTTTCTTATGACAATAGAAGCATTCTTCCTTATCCACAAGCTTTCCCACTTTCTTTCTTGCTTTTGCCTTTTCCTTCGTATCCACTTTACTAACACCGCCCCTTGGTTTGGTGGGGGCTTTCTTCTTCTTTCCTTTGGCTTTCGCCTTGGACCTAGAAGAAGAAGATCCTCCTACAAACAAAGTGGATGTTTCCCTACCTTTCTGTAGGGTGCCCTCTGCGCTCCTCAGTATGTTGAGGAGTTCTGAAAGTTCAACTTCCTTTTCTTGTAAGTTGATGTTCAGTATGAACTGGGCGTAAGTGGAAGGAAGGGACTGGAGAATCAAGTCCGTATAGAGCTCATTCTCCAACGTGGTCCCAAGGTCCGCGAGCTCCTCAATGTAGCCAATCATCTTAAGCACGTGTTCCGCTACCGATGATCCGACGGCCAATCTTGCCGAAAATAACTTCTTCGACACTTCGTATCTTGCGATACGAGATTGCTCTCCATACAGTTCTTTTGTATGAAGAAATATGGATTCCAGGTCCATATTCTCGTGCCTCCTCTGATGTTCATTGTCCATAGAGGCAAGCACGAGGCACTTGGCCTTCGCGCAGTCTAGTTCCCAGGTCTTACGGATTTCTTTATCCGCGACGCTGGTTTTGGGACCTGGGACAGGGGGAGCTTTGGTGGTAAGAAGATACCCCAGCTTGTCGTAAGTTATTGCTATCTTGACATTCCTGAGCCAATCTTTGTAGTTTGGCCCTGTCAGTATGTTTTTATCTAGAAGTAACTTAAGTCCAGTCATTTCGATTGGTCGCTGCAATTAGGAGAGAGAAGAAACACTCGGCTTGATGCTCTTGCAAGTTTAGAATGGTTTTTAATTTTTCTAAACAGGATGGCTCCCACTGTTTCTCGAATCCCTCCTCAAACCAAAAAGGAAGAATTAGTCAGGATCAATCTCACCGTACAATACTTGCTTAACCGTTCGGCCAGGCTGGTGTCGGTACTTCGAGGGAGGTTTTCCAACGCTTTCGCGAAGTTCCTTAATTAAATAACCCTTTTTCCCTGGGGGCGTAGCCCCGCTAACACCTTTCTAGACACCTACTTGGTTTATAGCATTGATCGTTAAGTGAGAAATTTCTCGAGGAGTAGCATATACTCACAGTAGGATCGGGATCCAAATATCATCGCGTGACGAAACTGAAGGAATCCTACCAGAATCATCACACTCCAAATGGTATGCAACTCTAGCAAGTTTCAGTACTTATGAAACTCCCGATGTGGATTTTTGCCCCATGCTCTTATGACCTTGGTGTGAGGTCAAAATGTCATAAGTCAAATGTCAAGTTATTCCCATCATTATCCAGGTTAATTTGAACCCACCCGTACCTACCCTTGACGTAGGCCAAAATGGCAGTTTGGCTGTCCCAAACCAATGCATTCTATCTATGCAACAGATAAATATCCGGCAGCTACCAATCACTATGCCTTGGCGTGAGGTCAAAATACATAGCTTGAATACTACCGAATATTTAACTGAAATGACGGAGGGCTATGAATGGTTTTGGCTAAACCGTGAACGTAGTGAACTTGATATAATCGATGGAACGAGATAGCTTTTAAAAGGAGTGGCTCAAGCACCGCATTTAAAAGTTAGTTTTGAAAAGAACCAAGTGGTTTTTCGAAAGTGTTCCAACGACTTTAACTTGGTTTATTTTCTTGCATTAGTTCTTTTAATGCGTGATATTCTTGCATTAGTTCTTTTAATGCGTCCCATCATTTAATCCTACCATTGCAGAAAACAACCAAAATATGGCGTACGCTTATGCCATTCGCATTCGCCACGGGGCCCCGTCATTACCCGTTAGGTTACTTAACTAACGACAGAGCGGGGGCTGGGCTAGCGCGGCTGTAAAACATAAGCAACGCCTAAATAATATCATATATAGATATATTGCAATGATAGCCATTTCAGATCACAGATGAACACATTGGATATACTAGGAACCTGCAATTCGTACGAGCCTGTAATGAAAAGCAGATTACACGGTCGCGGTGAATAGCCAATACCCCACCTCAGACCCCTACGGGTGCGGTAAACTACACGCCAAGTACCCGAAGCGAAGCAACCTCCCTCAACTCCGTGAGTAGGCCACTCGGCACTTCGGCATACCCGGTAGTTTGTGCACCCCCTCCATGGGTCTATCCTAGGAGCAAATACAATAAAAAGAAATTATACAATGACGACTACAACCCCGACCCGATTGTACGGCCATACAAATAATAATTACATCAATTTACAAATTTACATGAATTGAAAGAAGAAAAAAACTCTCGTCTCACAACCCCCGGCTATTCACCCGTGACAATCCAATGAATTCATATACACATTCCAATAACATTACAGAACACAGATTTGTATAACCCCCACTAATCGACATATAGCGATTAGCAGACGTTCAATACAAATATCACATCACAGAAAAACCCGTCAGCTTAAGTCTTTTAGAAGTTCGATCAAAAATACGGATTTTCAGGCCCCAAACACAAAATTTTCGTTCTGGAAAATCTGGGCAGAAAATACATATTCCAAAAATCCCAAAATACCCCACTGAACAAACTGCAACCAAAATTTCCCACTGCCGAGTCAACTCGGCCGCGGAACCGTGGCGGGAGCACGCTCCCGCCGCATTTCCGCGGCGCTTTGATCGGTTTAGTGGATGAAATTTTTGCAGTTTGCTATAAAAACCCTGAGTCGATTTTTGAAGCATGATTTATTACTTTTACAGTACTTTAAAAATCGACAGCAAGCATGAATTTTTTGGTGTATTTCGTGACTTTTTGTTTGATCGATCTTCTAGTTACTTTGCTAACATGTTAGATAGAGTTTAACTAGGCTCTGATACCACTGTAAGTCCATGCTACCTCTCCCGGTACTTTCGGGCATGCGGAATTTGGTGAAAAACAATTTTCTAGAGGTGGTAACATGGACTCATAACCGGATCTTTGTTAAACATCTAACTAACAACCTAACTAGGAGTTGTTAACTACTCGGTTAGGGGGTTATACCTTTCTTTCTTGAACTCCTTCGTCTTCAAGCCTCGATGGTTGTCCGGATCGGCTTCACCCCGTCGTCTCCTTGCGCCGAAGATCGATCCACCTGAAAGCTTCTACCTTTGGCTTCTTCTTCGGTCTTTGAAGAAAACTAGTTCACTTGGTTTGCTAAACCTTATGAACTAGAGTGAGTAGAGAAGTGTGTGTAGGGATTTTCTCTATGGTTCTTGGTTCTCAACATATGAGACAAGTGAACCATAGACTAAGGAGAGGGAGAGCAAGAGGAAGAAGATGAGAGCTCAAGAACAAGAGAGAGAATGAAAATGATAGAATGAGAAAGACTTTTCTCACTTGGCTCTCATAATCCAAAACCATCATCACAAAAATAGTAATCAAGTATTGTGTAAATGGTTTATGTCAAAATGGCTATATCATTTCATGCACTCATATTGCACAAGAGAACAAGCAAGTAAAAAGTCTTTGCCATGAAATGATAGCCATTGTCATCATGATGGTCAACTAGTCCAACCTAGTCAACCGGTCAACAAAGTCAACAAGTCAACAAAGTCAACCCCTCAACAACCATGTCACCACAATACTTAATTAATATTATTGTTAATTACATATCATATTATCATTAGGGTTGAGCAAAAAGTCAATAGTCAACAGACAACGGTCAACAACCCTAATGAGAATCCTCTGCCTCTGTCTCTCCGTCAACTGTGCATACACACCCGCATCCGTGTTCCGAGGAACACGAATACATACTGGATAAAACCAATCCCAAAACGTACACTAGGATCTGGCTTAAACCAAAGCCCGCTAGTGTTAACTGTCCGGACACTGTATGTGCACAAGTGCACGGATGTGACCGGACCCTGTCGCAAAACCATGCGACCTGTCGCAAAACCATGCGACCTCTACTCTTTTGCCTAAAGGCGAATAGCTTTCTGTGTGGGACTCTAAAGACTTGACACTACGCTGGCCGTGGGTTTAACCACAGACCGCAAGCGGCACTAGCTGTACGTAACGGTCCCCAGGTAGATGCCGACAAGATGACTGATGAGGTGAAACCCATCTGAACTCCTACTGAGCCTGAATGTGACAATCTCCGTACAGTCCGGTCTGTTCGTCTGATACATCGCATGGCGGGCCTAGGAGGGCGGTAAACGTCAGTCCCCTAATAGCGGTACAAGTCGTGTCGGAGTGAAGACCAATACACCCTGAGATAACACTGGAAGCCTACCAGTATATCCCGCTTGCCCTGGCCAGGGACTACTCGTGTAATGGCTCTCCTAGACACAGCGCGATGCCAACCCCCAATACCGGGAGAGACGAATCCTGTTTAACCGTCACTGCCTCCAAGTGCTTCGGGACTGCACCCAACTACTACCTGTTTGCACGACTCCTTTGAGCCGTGGTAGGGTAGTAATCAAAGTACAGTGGGAACACACTCGAGGCGAAGTAACAGTGTCAAGTCAGCGGACTAAGCTGTACTCATGTCACCTGGGAACTGATAACTGACGATAGCTATAATACCAACCGGTCAGTTCCCGACGAGTCCTGTCCAGTGTACTCGTAACCCAACGAGCACCCGCATACTATCTCCAGTACGACGTACTGACGGCTGTGGGACAGACCGTCTCCCACACTGGGATGAGAAGCGCATGCGCTAGTCTACTCCGGAGTATCGATGCCCTGTCTCGATAGTCCTGCGACTAGGGACCTGCATAAGGATGTGCTTATAGATTACCCAGCCCCCACTAGTGTGACTGCCATCACAACACTGGTAATCAAGCAAAGATCCTAAGGGCTCTACTAATGTGTATAGGCGATATACTAAAATAAACACATGTACACATTGAAGTAGAAACAAACCAAGTAGCATACTACTATCTTGAGCAAGATTGTATATACAAGGTGAATATCCCAAGCTTCCATTAAGTAATATACAAACTAGTATGATACAGTAATGGCCTCTAGGGCATATACACTAACAATCTCCCACTTGCACTAAGGCCATGTACTGGCGTATCGAAGACCTATCATCTCGATCAGCCGCTTGAACTGAGTCTGGGGCAAGGCCTTGGTGAATGGATCTGCAGTGTTATCTTCTGAAGCAACCCTCCGAACCTCGATCTCCTGGCGATCCACGATCTCCCTGATCAGGTGATACCGTCTCAAGATGTGTCTGGATCTCTGATGGGACCTGGGTTCCTTCGCTAAAGCTATAGCCCCGTTGTTGTCGCAATACAGAGGTATTGGATCAACAATGGACGGAACCACCTGAAGTTCTTTCAAGAACTTCCTCATCCAGACAGCTTCCTTTGCGGCATCAGATGCAGCGATGTATTCCGCTTCCATCGTCGAGTCTGCAACGGTTTCCTGTTTGGAACTCTTCCAACACACCACCCCTCCATTGAGGGTAAAGACAAAACCCGACATGGACTTGGAATCATCCTTGTCACTCTGGAAGCTGGAGTCAGCAAAGGCCTCGATCTGGAGGTCTTTTCCGCCATACACCAAGAACATCTCCTTAGTCCTTCTCAGGTACTTGAGAATGTTCTTTACCACTATCCAGTGTTTCTCCCCAGGGATTGACTGATACCGGCTTACCACACTCAGTGCATAAGCTACATCCGATCTGGTACACAACATCACATACATTATAGAGCCTACCGCAGAAGCGTAGGGTATAATAGACATGCGATCCCTCTCCAAATCAGTCTTGGGAGACATCTCTTTAGAGAGGGTGATCCCGTGACAAGCCGGTAGGTTACCGCGCTTAGAATCTTCCATACTGAATCTCTTCAGTATGGTGTCGATGTACCTGGACTGTGAAAGTCCTAATATCCTTTTGGATCTATCACGATGGATCCGGATCCCCAGGATGTATGAGGCATCACCCAGGTCTTTCATGGAGAACCTGTGTGACAAGAACCCCTTGACAGATTGTAGCATAGGAATGTCATTTCCTATTAAGAGAATGTCATCCACGTATAAAACGAGGAATACTACAGTTCTCGCTACAAATCTACTATAGATGCATGGTTCATCTGGATTTTTGATAAAGCCAAATTCCTTGACCGTCTCATCAAAACAGATGTTCCAACTCCGCGATGCCTGCTTTAGTCTATAGATGGACTTAAGCAACTTGCACACCTTTCCGCTGCTCCCACTCTGAATGAAACCTTCTGGTTGGTCCATACAGACACACTCCTCTAAATTTCCATTTAGAAAAGCGGTCTTTACGTCCATCTGCCAGATCTCATAATCGTGGAAGGCAGCAATGGCAAGAAGGATCCGAATGGATTTCAGCATAGCCACTGGAGAAAAGGTTTCGTCATAGTCCAAACCAGGTCTTTGACGAAAACCCTTCGCAACAAGTCTAGCTTTATAGGTCTCAACCTGTCCATCTACACCAATCTTCCTTTTGAAGATCCACTTGCATCCTACGGGTTTTACCCCGTCTGGAGCAATGTCCAACGTCCATACCTTGTTGGTGTACATGGTCTCCATTTCGGTCCGCATTGCATCCAGCCATTTTACTGAGTCAACGCTCTGAACGGCCTGCTGGAAGCTAGTAGGCTCATCATAATCTATGATGCAATCTTCTCTATCCCCGTGTATGAGAAAACCGCAGTATCTCTCGGGCGGATGAGACTGCCTACTACTCCTGCGGAGCGGCGCAGGAATGTCCTGTTCTTTTGAACCCTTTGGTTCCACTAAGCTTTCAGTAATAGTTTGTGCAAATAAGCATTGTGGGAGGTGGTCTTTGCATATTGTTGCTTCATGATAGCTCTTGTTTGACCTTGACTTCTTGACTTCATGATGGTTCATGATGGCTTGACCTTTGTTGTTATGATTGGTTGGAGGAGTGTGGGTTTTAGTGGGTGATCATTTCTTTTCATGATACCCCTTTTCTCTCTCTTGCTTTATGACACACACACTCATTTTTGATCCTCACTCTCCTCTCTCATTCTCTAAGTTGTGTGGCCGTCCATTGAGGAAAAGGGGGGGCTGAAATATTTGGATGGGATTTTTTGGTTTTCTAAATGTTTGGAAAATCCCCATGTTCATCCAAAAAAAATTCCACACTTCATTTTTCCTCCACCATATGGCAACTCCTTTAAACCCCAAAGAGACATAGAGTTCTACAGTTGATTCTACAGCAATTCTTGGGCACGTCGGCTCGCCAACTTCGTGCCCGAGTTGCCTCGGTACAGAGGTGGGAGCCCGTAAAAGAAGCCGGCGATGTGGTGCCCTACCGGCGAGGAGGCAAAGACCGGAGATTCCACGGGGAGATCGGGACGACGGCTAGAAGACTGAAGGACACGGATCGCTCGGTATATCTCTTTACCCGTTCTTTAGTTAGCTAGAATTAGATTAATGTCCCGATCCAGGATTTTTGTGCGCGGTGGTGCCGGTTCAAAAGTTAAAGTAAATTATCGTTTCCGCATTTTGGCCTCGTTCAGATGGCCGGGGCGCCGCCGTGCACTTACACCTCCATGTGGCTCGGGACTGTACCCAACTAAAACCTGTTTGCACGTCTCCTTTGAGCGTTGTAGGGTAGTAATCAAAGCACAGTGGGAACTCACACGAGACAAATGACAATCTCAGGTCGATGAACTAACCTGTACACATGTCACCTGGGAACTACTATCTGACGTCAGGTATAATCCCAACTAGCAGGTTCCCGGCGAGTCTTGTCCGGTGTACTCATAACCTAATGAGCACCTGTATACATCTTCGGTGAACAAACTGACACCGGTGGCTTGTGAGACCGGCCACCGCCTGATTTGAGTCCAAAAATACTTGTTAACCGTAATCAGAAACGGCGTCGCTTTGCAGCTAGCCGGTGAATACGGGTCGATCCACAGAGATGTGTAATTTTCTTAATGTTTGTTTACGAGTTGATTCCAAATGTTGTTTGGATTGATTTATTATGTCTAAAAAAAACTATATCTATCAATAAACTAAATTAATCTAAATTAAAGTCTTGCTAGGGTTAGGCTTAGGGGAAGTTGGGAGATTAAAGGTTCCCTCACCGCTTTCAATGCCTTATTTTAGATCTATTAGATGTTATAGTAATTATCAATAAAGTGAATTAGAATCTTTTGGGAAGATGTTTCTTCCTCTAGATTTTTGTCCTTCCTTTATCGATACTTACCCTAACCTCCATGGAGAACACACGCAACCGGTCCTTTACACTACGGTGTCACCATTACCTCGAGGGATAAGGTGCCGTGGGAGCGGGGTGTGCGTGCTTGCATGGAGTTCTAATTCTTAGGTATGAAATGGCATGAAAGGGGTGAGAGATCTCATCTCTCAAACCTTTCCCTAAGGCTAACCCTAACAAGCGAGGAGATTACTCGCTCATTAGGGGATTAAAAGACATTCTAATTAAAAGAGAATTAAAACAAAGAATTAAAAGTAACTTACTAATTTTTATTAATGGCTCTCTCCAAGAAAGAATACAGAACAGATCTGAATTTGTGAAAATGAAAAGAGGCATAGGGTTTTACAATTTTCGATTACAATTTATGAGTAAACAGGAGAATTTAGGGTTACGGGATTCGCACATGTGCAATTACAGATTTGCCCATGAAAAATCCAAACCCCTACACCGACGCACCGACACCAAAAAAATACACCGACACGGGCTTTAAATGGCCCCGGAACCTCGGCATTAGTGGGCTTGGGCCGCGGTTCCGCGGCCCTTTGGTGAGATCATCTCACCAAACTTCCTGGGCTGGTTCTTTATACTTTGGGCTTTTTATTTCCATAATTCTTTTCTCTGTTTGGCTTCTTATTCATCTCCAGATCTTTCAGTGAAAACTTGTAGCGATCTTTTAACCGTTTGCCTTGACATTTTGGACCTTGAACTGTTCTTCATCTAGGCTTGACTAGGACCCTTCTACTTGTTGGTCAAAAGTCACTCTTTTGTATCGTTTTTTTTCTTTTTCACTGTATTCGCTCCAAGAACCTGTATCCTGTAACATGCAGCAGACATGCGTCAAAAGCACCTGTTTAATTATAAAACGAATAAGAATTAGGGAATATAAATTGCAATATTATGATATGAACAAATGCCCCCAAACTTATCTTTTGCTCGTCCTCGAGCAAACTTATTATTTTATTCACTAAAATCCTAACCACACTTTCGCAGGGAAACGCGATTGCACTGAGCACGTGCAACAAGCCGTTAAACCTCTAGGTGTCCCTAGTAGGAGGAGTGTTGTCTCCTGAGGGTTTTCAGCGGATTACACCCACAAAATCCTATCAACTCAGCCCATTGACTTTTGTTCTCCAATTAGGTTTTCTAAGAAGAAATTCTATTATCTTTTGACTCGCGAATCATCCACCCACATTCTTCACACTTACTAATCATCTAACTTAAGATTATATATGTTATGTAGACCTACTTAGCTTTCGGCATCTCTTAAGTCTTCCTTCTAGGGTTTCATCTCCACTTAGGAATTTCTATCAACTCTATTAAAGATATAAGTTCTATTCTTCATCCTTTTCTCTTATCTCAACTCTAATCACATATCCCCACGTGTGTGTATAGATCACCCCTACACTTGGAAATTCAAATCAAGCAATCATGCTCTTGTCCGTTGTTCAAAGTACTTATCAGTAGGTGAATTTTTAATTGAATTTCGCTTACACATCCTTCATGCGACCGTTAATACTTCTTGAGGTACCAACGACCGATTACAAGATGCGTTAGCACTTTAAAGCGTACTTCCTAGTTTTGCAACACCCAAGGCTTTAGCAGTGACTCCACCAGTTGGTCTAAGGCACTAGGTGATGAAGCACCCTCGCTAAATATTTTTTTCTATTTTTGCAGCCTTAAGTAATTACAAAAACTAGTGTCCATTTTTTATTCTTTATTCACACTTGTATTTTTTTTCTTTTATTTTCTTCGTACTAAGAACTTTAGACAAGAGCATTTCAAGGTTTCTTCTACTATTCCAAGTTTCAAGGTGCGTGAGTGTACAAATTGTAGGGTATACATTTTCAGAATCTAGACTTAAGCTAGGATCTATTTTTCAAACTTATACTCTAATAAGAGCATCAATACTCTTCCCTAATTTTGACTTAGCCCAAGAAGTGAACCCAAAATTTGCCTATTTCTAAATAAACTACAAGGCATATACTTTCTACCGTTAAACTTTAAGGAAGGTTATTTTTAGGGTTTTTAATTTACTAAGTTTAAGATCTAGTTGTTCCTAACCAGTTAACCTATCTGTCAAACTCAAATCAAATATGGCCAAAATTGAATATAATATTTTTATAATTTTTGAAATTTTTCAAATTTTTATGGGTTTTCAAATAAATATGCAAATGCAAAAATATATACAAATGAATGCGAAGGAAGAATACGTACCGAGCATACCCCCAAACTTGAACTTGACAGTGTCCTCACTGTCATACTAAACCAAGAGGGTCAAAATACCGGCACTTCCCTGTTTATTTATTTATAATTTTTTTATTGTTAAGGAAAAACAAAAATATATACAGAAAGGCCCCCCCAAACTTCATTTAAACAATGTTAGACATTACTGCCAAACCTTGCATAGACCAGACGTTAACACCAACTAGTTGAAAAATTTATCAGTAAAGAGTATCAGTTGGTGGAAGAATAAGTCGTAGCGATCCATAAAGAATTGGGGAAGATAGAAGTGGTGGTATGGAAGGTATGGAGGTGAATAGACAGGAGGTGGTGATGAATCAAAACGAGAATGCGAATGATCAGCAATAAGTGGAATGTTGGCATTCTCGTAGCTTCTTAAAAGAAAAGGGGGTGGTTCAACTTCTAAAGGAGGAGGTTGACTAACCACAATACCCCCAAAATGTTTCTGTGGGTCCTCTATTGACTTGGCATCATCCATCAATTGCATATGATATTCAATTATAATGGAACTGATCTCCTCGATGTCCGCCATAGTCCAACCGAAAACTTGCCGCCTATCTTGTAAGACTTTTAAAATAGCGTTCTCTTGCTCGAAGGCTAAAGCGGCTGATATTATAATGGGAAAAGTCTCATTCTCACCTATGTAAGCATATTTAAGGTGAGGCGGTAAAGACATGAGTTCGAGTTTCGGAGGCGAAAGAATCATTATGGAATCTACCTCGAACTCAAAGGACTCCAACACAGGTTCGAAATCACTGCAAACAACCGATTCGGATGGTTCAACTAACTCATCCACAAATTCAAAAGACTCATATTCGGGCTGTGAGTCGTCATCATCCGAAAAAGTGAAACATTCATAATCCATATCGGTTGTGTCAACGGTGGTAGGCTCAGGGAGGGATGCACTAGTGGCGTCAAAACTGTTTTCATCAAACAAGAATCTTTCAAGCTCGCAGTCCTCCTGCGTGATTTCGTGAACAGAGCAAACTTCTCGTGTACTAGTTTTAGGCACGGCGGGCAGACTTCCCATCTTATAAATATTGAACTCACTAGACATCTTCCCAAAGGATAGAGTCATGGAGCCATTGCGACAGTTTATTACAGCATTGGAAGTGGCCAAAAATGGTCGACCGAGGATCACCGGAATTTGGTTCCGTGGGTTAGCAACAGGTTGTGTATCCATAACAATAAAATCAACGGGGAATATGAACTCCCCAACTTTGATCAACACATCCTCTAGCTCACCCCTTGGATGGGTGATTGATCGATCAGCCATTTGGAGAGTACAACGAGTAGGTTTCAACTCTCCAACCCCTAATTGTTCATACACGGAGTAGGGAAGCAGGTTAACACTCGACCCAAGATCTAAAAGTGCTCGATTAATTTTCTTATCCCCAATTGTGATTGAAATCGTAGGACAGCCCGGGTCCTTTCGTTTTTGGGGTAAGGGTTGAGGGTGGTTAATAGCATTGCTCACTGCACTAGCCACTAGCACTTTCTTGGGTACTTGAGATGACTTTCTCTTCGAGGTGCATAAGCCTTTTAAGATTTTCGCGTATGAAGGGACTTGTTGGATGGCATCCAAGAGAGGTATATTTATGCTAACCTGCTTAAATAACTCCACAATCTTCTCCACTTGTGCAGTTGGTTTATTGGGACTCAACCTGTTTGGAAATGGAGCATTTTGAAAATTCGTTGAGTCAAATGTCTGTGGAGTAGAATGTGGAGTAGGAACGGATCCCAGTGTGGGTCCGTTCGGATTAGAAGAAGAAGTGCCTTTTGAAGAATGGAGAATAGGCTCTAGTGGAGGAGATGAGTGTGAAAAAGGAGGAAGAGGAGAAGGAGAAGGTGACGATGGAGAAGAAGAAGAAGGAGAACCACCGGCGGGGATATCATCACTAGTACCCACATTATTCTGCAACACTCTTCCGGATCTCAACGTGGTCACCGCATTTACATTGTGATTGTTATACGCATTTTGTGCATGACCGGGATTTGGCAATGGTTGAGATGGAAGCTTTCTCTTTTCTCTCTCGCTCAACGCAGCAGTTAATTGTGCAATTTGTGTCTCAATAGATTTGATACTTTGATCGTGTGAAGTATTGTTATGCATCAAAGACTGAACATAATTTTCAAATCTTGCTGCGGATTCTGTAGATTGCTTGAGAAATGCATCTAGACTTTTTTCTAGCGAGATAACCTTATCATCATTTGGTTGAACCAAATTGTTCGTTTGATTTGTATAAGGTTGTTGTTGGAAAGGTTGCTGGTTTTGAGTTTGTGAAGTTGCTTGTTGTTGTTGTGGAGGAGGAGGTCTTTGAAAATTGTTATTTCCTTGGAATTGTTGATTTTGGTTCCAAGCGAAATTTGGGTGACTCCTCCAACCCGGATTATAGGTCGAAGAGTACGGATCGTTTCTTTGTCGTTGCTGAAATGCAGCATTGACTTGATCCTGTCCTTGAGTAGATGCATTATAAGGACACTCTTCGGTTAGATACGATGGATCCGAACAACAAGCACAAACAGTTCGTGTGGGTAAAGCAGGGGCAGGAGAAGACGATGAGATTTTGGTCTCAATGGCTTCTAGCTTTTTCATAAGTGCGGCCATCTCGGCCTTCATAGCAATCGACATATCTACTTTATGTATGCCTGCCCTGGATTGACCAATAGAAGAAGATGAGGTGGTCTTTGTGCTCTCCCACTGAATTGTTTATTCACTAAGATCCTCGAGAAACTGCCATGCTTCCTCACTAGATTTGGTTAGAAAGTGACCTTGAAAAATAGTTTTTAGCAACTGCTTCGTTGCCGGGTTCAATCCCTCATATAATGTTTAGCAAAGTTTCCAACTTTCGATCCCATGATGAGGGCATTGAACGAGTAGGTCTTTAAATCTCTCGAAGCACTTCCAAAATGGTACGGAAGGAAGCTGTGAAAATTGTATAATCTCGTTACGGATTCTAGCAGTTTTGTGGTGAGGATAGAACTTTTTCAGAAAAGCTTTCACAAACTCGTCCCAATTTCTAATGGAATGTGATGCGGTGCTGTATAGCCACTTCTCGGCTAGGTCACATAAGGTAAAAGGAATGACCCTTAGCCTTATAGCGCCATCACTTAATTAGATCGTTTTCATCATAGCACACACATTTTGGAATTTATTGATAAAAATATATGCATCTTCAGATTCCAAACCATGAAATTTTGGCAGCATATTGATGAATTGTGGTTTTATTTCAAAATTATCCCCATTTGCCGGTGGGGGTGAAAGACAGGTAGGTAAAGAAGTGCGGACGGGGTAAAAGAGATCCTGGAGCGCAACTCGTTGGGGCGCTACAACAGGCGGAAGATTCGGGTAATTCGCACCTAACGGAGGTGGAATCATTCCTGTCGGTAAGGTATCGTTGGGGTTGAATCCCGACATACCTTCGAAAGAAGAATTTGAAGGTGGAGGTAAGGAAATGGAGGGAATTTCGACTTCGGTGTCGAAAGGTTCGTCGGTCGGTACCAACGAAACACGGACTAATCGGGCGTTAGTATCCCTAGTCCAAAGTGACATACACTAAAGGGGTAGTGTAGTCAGAAAAAAGAAAAAACAGAATGTGGAGGTAAGATAATGTCAATGAGAAGAAGTGGTGTAAGCGAGGTGCAAGTTTTCTTAGTGACAAGTTGCAAGTTTTGAAGAGATTTTTCTCTTTTTTCTTTTTTTATTTATGTGAGAGTTTTGCAAAGAGGTTTTTGAAAAGAGACTTATGACAAAAATGTATCAACCACATGCACAATCAGGCCTAGATCTAGGGTCACCTAGGTCTGCTAGACAGCTCCTAACTAGGGCTAGAAATAGGACCTCAAACCGCCTCTTCACCGACACTTGCGGCTAGGTAAGTGCCAGGTAAGTGGGAAGGAACCACAACAGTGGGCCTAATTAATAACCACTAGCCTAGACACACTTGCCTAGACACCGCAAGGTCAGGTTAGGATAAACGGCTAATGCCTATACTAGTCCTTTTTCCTATTGAGCTCGACGTCCTTAGGGCTGAGTCTAATATTTTTTTAATTAATTGTGGTCGATGCAAAATGCTTTAAGTGTTTTCTGGGGTCCTGGGAAGGGTGATGAAATCCCCACCAATATGAGTTTGGTCAATTAGCCCCTTAATGTCCGATTAAATTATGCAAAACAATAAAATTCACTTGCAATCAAGTTTTTAGCGCGGCGCAAAAAAACCTGCAGAAAATCTATTATTTAGAAGGGGAGAGAAGATTTTTAGCGCAAAGAATTCCTACAGAAAATTTCACAAAATATATATTGAGGTTGGCAGAGGGGAGAATGAGAAACAAACTGGAATTTTTTCGCGCAGAGAAACGCACAGACGACCGCGGTTCCGCGGTTTGGACAGCAGTTATGCCGCGGTTTCGCGGTGGGACTAGGAGATCAGGTCGTCAGAAAATTTGTACGGCTCTGTTGTGAATTTTCTCCTCTGTTCCGATGCGACTTTTTCTGTTTTTCACTCTATAATTTTCCAGATCCGCGATTTTTCGCTGTTCCTGCAAGATTCAAACACTAGACCCTTCAAACAGATAAAAATTGATAAAAATTTTTTTATATTTTTTATATTTTCAGATTTTTATAATTTTTAAACTTTATATCAACCCAAAATTACACAAAAGAAATTTTTACGCCATCCCCGGCAACGGCGCCATTTGATTTGAGTCCAAAAATACTTGTTAACCGTAATCAGAAACGGCGTCGCTTTGCAGCTAGCCAGTGAATACGGGTCGATCCACAGAGATGTGTAATTTTCTTAATGTGTTTTTACGAGTTGATTCCAAATGTTGTTTGGATTGATTTATTATGTCTAAAAAAACTAGATCTATCAATAAACTAAGTTAATCTAAATTAAAGTCTTGCTAGGGTTAGGCTTATGGGAAGTTGGGAGATTAAAGGTTCCCTCACCGCTTTCAATGCCTTATTTTAGATCTATTAGATATTATAGTAATTATCAATAAAGTGGATTAGAATCTTTTGGGAAGATATTTCTTCCTCTAGATTCTTGTCCTTCCTTTATCGATACTTATCCTAACCTCCATGGAGAACACACGCAACCGGTCCTTTACACTACGGTGTCACCATTACCTCGAGGGATAAGGTGTCGTAGGGAGCGGGGTGTGCGTGCATGCATGGAGTTTTAATTCTTAGGTATGAAACGGCATGAAAGGGGTGGGAGATCTCATCTCTCAAACCTTTCCCTAAGGCTAACCCTAACAAGCGAGGAGATTACTCGCTCATTAGGGGATTAAAAGAAATTCTAATTAAAAGAGAATTAAAACAAAGAATTAAAAGTAACTTACTAATTTTTATTGATGGCTCTCTCCAAGCAAGAATACAGAACAGATCTGAATTTGTGAAAATGAAAAGAGGCATAGGGTTTTACAATTTTCGATTACAATTTATAAGTAAACAGGAGAATTTAGGGTTACGGGATTCGCACATGTGCAATTACAGATTTGCCCACGAAAAATCCAAACCCCCGCACCGACGCATCGACAGCAAAAAAATACACCGACACGGGCTTTAAATGGCCCCGGAACCGCGGCATTAGTGCGCTTGGGCCGCGGTTCCGCGGCCTTTTGGTAAGATCATCTCACCAAACTTCCTGGGCTGGTTCTTTATACTTTGGGCTTTTTATTTCCATAATTCTTTTCTCTGTTTGGCTTCTTATTCTTCTCCAGATCTTTCAGGGAAAACTTGTAGCGATCTTTTAACCGTTTGCCTTGACATTTTAGACCTTGCACTGTTCTTCAGCTGGGCTTGACTAGGACCCTTCTACTTGTTGGTCAAAAGTCACCCTTTTGTATCGGTTTTTTTCTTTTTCACAGTATTCGCTCCAAGAACCTGTATCCTGTAATATGCAGCAGACATGCGTCAAAAGCACCTGTTTAATTATAAAACGAATAAGAATTAGGGAATATAAATTGCAATATTATGATATGAACACCGCCCCTCGTCGAGGTCTTGACTGTATACACTAGTCTACTGTGGAGAATCGATGCCCTGTCTCGAAACTCCCACGACTAGGGACCTTTTAAGGATTTGCTTATAGACCCCAGCTCCCACGTATATGATCGCCCTCATACTGCTGTTAGTCAAGCAAGAATCCTAAGGGCTCTATCAACGTGCAATTGTGACCTGTAAGGTCACCTAAAGAAGTACACGATGATAAAGATAAACCAGATAGCATACTATCATCTCGAGTAAGACTGTCCTACCGGCATAGGTCTTTCCTCAATCATTGCAATCACGTGCCTGTGATCCAATAATTGACTCTGAGGCCACTATATCCAACAATCTCCCACTTGCACTCAAGGCTAATTATTGCGATGTCGCATACTCACAGCCCGTGTGATACCGAACACCCAACTCCTCTACTAATCAGTCTCACAAAGCTTGTTTGCGAAACTATTGCGTTCGAGGAATAGCCTCAGTGAGTGGATCCGCTTTGATGTTTCTTTCTATGTCTCTCTATATCTCAAATTCGCGAAGAAAACCATCTCCCGAAATGAGCAATACCTGTCTTAGAGTATGTCTGGATATCTGATGGGACCTAGTTCATAAATGAGCACCAAATCCAAACTTCTCAGACAGTATCGACAACTGAACTTAATCAGTGTTCTGCGCCATGCCTCCCTCAGTATCCGCCTGGACCACCTGTCCAAAATACTGCCGCTCGTCAGAGGGAAAACTATAACTCTGACGACCGCCCTGTCGTCCATGTCACCATGGAAGCCTGGAATGATAACTGTCTCCTGAATGAGGCTGTCGTTATCATATCCCTAGAACATCCACTTATGTTCTAAAACTGCTTCCGATCGTTTCTCCAGGATTGGATTAATATCAACTTATTGTATCTACTGCAAAAACAACATCTGGTGTGGTACTTGACATCTCTTGATTGACTCAATTGCCTAAGAAAGTGATCTGCCAATCATGCACATCCCTCTCTACTTTAGTCTATAAGACACCTTTAGAGAGGGTGACTCCATTTCCTGCAGGTACACAACCGTGCCAAGAGTCGTCCATTCTAAATACTCATAGAATGCAGTCTAAGTACCCAGATTGGGAAACCACCCAAATCTAGATCTAAAACCATAGATCTAGTAACCAGCTTGTCTGATATAGTATCCACGTCCTATGTAGAGAAACCACTGTGTGACAACCAAAGAATAACCGATCGTAGTATAGGAATATCACTTCCTACTCTGTGTATGTCATTCAAATATCAGGACATCACACCCTACTACCTTCTTAACAGATCCATCCCCTATTCTGATGAAGTCAAACCTATGACTGTCACATCAGAAATAGATAATCTATCTCCTCTATATCTGCTTTAGTCTATAAATAGACATAAGCCACCTGTCCACCAATGCTTCCGCTGCTCCTACTGACTATGACAACCCTATGGCAGAGTCATATAGAAGTACACTTCTAAAGCTAGTTCAGAATGACGCTATACTCATCCTCCTGCCGGGTCTTACAGTCTGGAACAACAGCAATGGCAAGACTGGGTAAACAAGAACCTCCCTGTCACCGTCCTTGAGGCTACCGAAGTACCTCTTGGGTGCCTGAGGTTACCCACCATATCTGCGGAGTGGCCTATGGAATGTCAAACCAAATTGAATCTATAGGTTCCTATCAAATTTTCAGTAATCGTTTGCGGTTCTGGAATCACTTCCAGTTCTACCATACTCTCACTACTGTTTTCTGAAAAAATCCATTTCTTTTAAAATTGTGGCGAGTCAAGAACAATATCACTATTGATCTTCCAGATGGTAGAAAGTCAACCCTCGTCAAAGCCTGGGTCAACCCACATACAGCCATTACAGAAACGTGCCTTGAGTTATCCAGATTCTGGTTTTAAGCATAAGCCGGACAACTCCCGTACCTTAACATCGTTAAGATATGAACTGTTCTATATCCAATACAGAAACAGAGGCACTGGTTTAATTGAACCAGATTCAAATCATGCAGCTGTTTCAAGTGCATGTCAACTAAATGGAATGAGGCCGATCAGCGTTACTCAACTTAGGAATGCTTTCAATTATGAGTAACCTGAAAGAGAAGCCAGTTCTCTTAATCATTACTATCAACTGAATACCATACACAAGTATCTACATCTTCGATCACTTTGAAGAATCTCGATACTTGCAACATCTGGTTCTCTACTTTACTCTTATACCTATAACTTCTCAAAACTCAGAACATGCATTTCTACGAAACACATGTCTAAGAACTAGAGAAGTCACAAGAAAACCGAATATAGTATGAGGACCAACCCCTCTGTCCTAATGGACACTGGACAACATACAATACTCTGTATAAGACCCCCGAGTGTAATAACTCATTCCCTGTGTGTTGTAGGTCGAAAACTGTACTTATGGTTATGAAGAATTACACCGCTGTTTAATACTCCTTACCTAACGATCCACTGATATATGTAAATATCATAGACATAATTTCAAAAGGTTATATCTCACTCTATGAAAATAGACGTACAGATATATCAATTTGAAATTGGTGCATAACAACGGATATTCAAAACCAAATATTTGCCGTCCGGCAAACAACCCAGGTGACTTCCTCAAATATCACCAATTACAACGAATCCCGATATAATGAGGATGATCACCTAATTCCCAATAACTTACTCCCACTCATCATCTGTAAAACCATACAGATGTGAGAATCATAACCGGTAAATACATACCCTGGAGCAAGTGTCCAATTGGGAAATCAGTTTTCTATTAACAGTACACAGTAAAACTGAAACATTGAAATGTTTCGATGGGGTATCTGGGTATTCTTAGTATTGCCTCTTCCATTATCTAGATTCACAACTATAACCGTATATTTCTTTGCCACCTCTCCAAATCCCTTTATATGTCTTTAGTCATTACCTTCTGTACACCCTTTAGGCCAAATGGTTTTCTTCCTTCCCTACCGTTCGGCACCAGCCTATGGTTTGGAAGAAGACTATCCAATAAACATAATGGGTGTACTATCCTAATCGTAGGAACACTCGCATTGCGAGAGAAGGTGAGGATAAAAGACAACCGAATAAACCTTATTCCTATTTCTCCTAAACCAGAATCCTTCCTTGAACTGGAACAAGTTCCTTTCGAGTTCGTATATAACTATACGATGGAGTATCCAAATAAACTGTGGATCTTCGTAGTGATACGGAGTGTCCTGGAGAAATACAAAGGTGAAGTGGGAGTGGTAACGAAATACTTGGTTTGGTCGTGAATATCAGTCGCAATTTACTTTGCCCTCCTTCTAATCCCTTTCTTTGTCTTAACTTAATACCTTCTGTACACCGTTTAGGCTAATTGGTTTTCTTCATTCCCTACCGGTCGGCACCTGACTATGGTTTGGAAGAAGAATATCCAATTTGCATAATAGGTGTACTGTCCTAATCCAAGGAACACTCGTAACCTGAAAGAAGGTAAAAGGAAAAGACAACTGAATAGTCCTATTCGTTTTCTCCAGAACCAGAAACCATCCTCGAATAAATTCCTTCGAGTTCGTATATAACCATACGATGGTTTTGTCCAATGGAAGTGGACGTTCGTAGTAATACGGGGTGTCCTGGAGAAAAGGGTAAAAGTAGGAGTGGCAATGAGGTTTGCAACTCTGTCAATCCAAAAGCCAGTCTTGTAAGAAGGTTCGGTTAATCTTGGTCACTGAGTCATAGTGTAGGGTCGGGTTAATGGTCGCTGCCAAAGAGAGAGAGAAAAGAAACGCTCAGCGTGCACTCTAGCCTAGATCAGAATGGTTATCA
Source organism: Agapanthus africanus (assembly GCA_030015575.1). Taxonomy (NCBI): domain Eukaryota; kingdom Viridiplantae; phylum Streptophyta; class Magnoliopsida; order Asparagales; family Amaryllidaceae; genus Agapanthus; species Agapanthus africanus. The sequence goes on from CM057337.1 coordinate 207,427, forward strand.
CTTTATCTAATCAGGAAACCTCCCACTGTACCGTCAAATTCTCCTCCAAACCTGAAAGAAGAATTAGTCGGGATCACCCGAGGAGTAAACCAACTCATCAGTGGGAATCGGGATCCAACTATCATCGCATGATAACGTGACGGAATCCGCTGACATTATCACACTCCAGAAGGTATGCGCATATCTGGCAAGTTTAGTTTCTTTAGAAACTCCCGATGTGATTTTTGCCCCATGCTCTTATGACCTTGACTTTGGCCAATAAATCATAAGTCACATGTCAAGTTCTACCAGTCATTCTCCAGGTTAATTTGAAACCACTCGTACATACCTTTCACGAAGGCCAAAATAGTAGTACGACTGTCCCAAACCAACGCATCTATCTATGCTGCAGAAAAGTAACAAATAGCTACCATACACTATGCCTTGACGAAGGCCAACATACATAGCATGAATACTAAGTGCTACCTTCCTGAAATGATGGAGGGCTACGAATGGTTTCTGGCGAAAAACCTTTAACGTAATGAACTTGATATCGTTGAAGGAACGGATAGCTTTATAAAAATATAGTGACGAAAACCTTTGCTAAAGAGGTCACTCCCGATGAAGGGATCTCGGCTCTTTCCCCGTGGAATGAGGTGCAGGATATTCCAACTGAATACCACGATGCAAAGCAAAAGTAATCGGCTATAGTGAAGTTATTGCCCTGACGCAAACTTCTGTCCAAGGGGTCACTCCCAGTGAAGGGATCTCGGCCCTTGCCTCGTCGACTGAGGAGCAGGATATTCCAACTGAATACCACTGTGCAAAACAAAAGAGAACGTCCTTGCAATAACAGCTTTTTGAAAAATGTTCCAACAACATCAGAATAGGATTGTTTATCTTGCATTGATCCAAAACAACGCAGTCCCATCAATTGATCAAACCACAAAGAACGAAAATAATGATGTACGTATATGCCATCTACATTGGCCACTGGGTCCCGTCATCACCCGTTAGGTTACTTAACTAACGACATAGCGGGGACTGGACTAGCGCGGATGCAAAACATATACAACATCTGCTAGTATATATATCAATATATAATATTCGCTCAAGGCGTGATAAAATGCAACATCACAGAAATGTAACCAGCATCACAGAACAATACAGATATCTAGGATCCCCGGGTTTCATAGAGCCACTACTGAAACCCGACGTTTCCCTGGTCGTGTATATAGCCTGTGGAATGAAATCCTAGACGCCTACAGGCGCGGCAAGTTACCCGCCAAAACCTGAAGCGAGGCAGCCCCCTTCAGCAACGTGAATGGACCACCCAGCACTTCACGGAATCCGGTAACTTGGGCACCCCTCCTGGGTCAACCTGTACCCCCTACGAGTGCGGCGAATAGCCCGCCAATTCTAGAGTGAAGCCCCCTCCGTCTCAATGCCATGAGATGCGGGCTCGTTGCCCTCTAGACCACGGCTATCCGTGCACCCCTCCGCGGGGTAATCTTAGTACAGAAAGTAAAATATACATACAACGGGTACATCGACCTCGACCCGGTCGTGCCCCAAAAGAATAATACAAACAGGCGGTGACGGCAGTCCACATGTCGGACGCTCGCCCCGCAATATCAAATGTACATATAAAACAAAACTGTACTACCACTGCAACCAGGCTATCCCCTACGACCAATCCGCAACATCACAGCACAACACAGAACATCAACGTGAATGTCACGTTCGTAAATCCGTCTAAAAGGGCTATAGCAGTTAGACAGGATTTACCGATCGAATGACATTCACGGTCGCAGATATAATGTAAATACTGTGAACTAGCATGTTTAAAATATCCGATCGAACAAATTTACCGAAGTGGGCCCCAAGCACTACTGTAGCACTCACAGAAAATCTGGGCCCAACAGAATATCCCAAAACCCCTATTTCCAAACCAGAAGCCAACTGAAAAAATATAGTGCAGTGAACCCACTATACTGCGGCGGAACCGCGGCCAAAGTAGGGTTACGGCCGCGGTTCCACGGTGGAATGGCAACAACACGGCACCAAATTTTCCCAGATTGCTTAGAAATTCCTGCACATGTTTCTGCAACAACCTGAAAAATTTTTGGAGCTAAAAATTTTTCGACAGAAACCTGATGCATTGAAAATACGGTTTTTAGGGATTTTTGATCGATCGAAAATGTAAACACGTTAGACCAAGCTAGACTAGATTAATGGCGTGGCTCTGATACCAATGTAAGTGCACGGCGGCGCCCCGGCCGTCGATCCGACACCGGAAACGCGGAAACGAAAAACTTTGCGAAACTTGCAAACCGGCACCACCGCGCAGTATCAACCCGGATCGGGCCATTAACCTAACTCTAGCAAACTAGAAAAGGAGTAGAGAAGATATACCAAGCGATCCGTGTCCTTCTGTCTTCGCCTCCACTCCGATCTCCTTGCGGAATCTCCAGTCGTCGCCTCCTCGTCGAAACGGGCACCACATCGCCGGGTTCTTTTATGGGCTCCCACCTCTGGACCGAGGCAACTCGGGCATTAAGCTGGCGAGTCGACATGCCCAAGAAGTGCTGTAGGCTAGTGTAGAATGGTTGTCTCATTTAGGGTTTATGTAGTTGCCATGGTGATGGAGGAATGAAGATAAAGAACTTTGGAGGAAAAATGGTGCTTTCATTTTTCTAGCAAGAAATGAGATGATAGATTTTCCTTCATCAAAAACGAACTCTCTCATCCTCACCCAAAGTGGCCGGCCCTCTAAGAATGGGGAGTGGGAAAAAAACAAGCAAGGGAGGTGAGTGTAGGAGAGGAAAAATGGTAACCCTAAGCTAAATTAAATCCAATCACACACCATCACAATAAATGCAAGTGATAAGAAGGAAAAAGAATCTCATGATGAATAACTATCATGAAGCTCTCAAATGCAAGAAACCCCCTCCACAATAAGTTATTTGCAAATTTACAAATAACCCCTCCACCACAAAAGTCCGGCAGTGAAAGAACAAAGGAAAATCGGCCGGAACGGAATGCAAACTGGCAACTTCAGAAAACTGATCCCGTAATAAATTACAGGAAAACCCCGCGACTGCATATACATGCCCGCAATTGTATTCCCACTGAACACAAATGCGAAGTGACAAAATCTACACTGTCTAATACTAGGATCCGGCTTAAACCAAAGCCCGCTAGTAAAATCCGTCCGATCACGATCCGTGCAATACCGCACGTATCTGATCGAACCCTGCCATATCTCCATACCGCCTCTACAGCGTTTCGCCCGAAACTTGAGAAACTGGTCTGTAGAGGACTCTAAAGAATCGTCAATACTTTGGTTGTGGATTTAACCACTAGCACGTCAGAGATATTAGCCTATACGTAACGGGCTACCAGGTATTGACCAAAAGGGATGTCGATGAGCGAACTCATCCTGACACCCTACTGAGCCTGTCAGTGACAATATCCGTACAGTCCGGTCCGTTCGTCTATGAGCATCGCATGGCGGGCCTTGTGGGTTGGTAAAAGTCAGACCCCCAAAAGCGGTACAAGTCGTGTCGGAGTGTAGCCCAGAACACCCTGAGATACTACTGGAATACCTACCAGTAAATCTCCTGCTTCGGCCGAGGGCTTTGTGTAATGGCTCTCCTAGACACAGCGCGACCTCACACCCAATACCGGGAGAGACGAACCCCTGCAGATCCGCTCACTGCCTCCATGTGGCTCGGGACTGTACCCAACTAAAACCTGTTTGCACGTCTCCTTTGAGCGTGGTAGGGTAGTAATCAAAGCACAGTGGGAACTCACACGAGACAAATGAAGATCTCAGGTCGATGAACTAACCTGTACACATGTCACCTGGGAACTACTATCTGACGTCTGGTATAATCCCAACTAGCAGGTTCCCGGCGAGTCCTGTCCGGTGTACTCATAACCCAATGAGCACCTGTATACATCTTAGGTGAACCAACTGACACCGGTGGCTTGAGAGACCGGCCACCGCCCCTCGTCGAGGTCTCGACTGTATACACTAGTCTACTCTGGAGAATCGATGCTCTGTCTCGAAACTCCCACGACTAGGGACCTTTTAAGGATTTGCTTATAGACCCCAGCTCCCACGTATATGATCGCCCTCATACTGCTGGTAGTCAAGCAAGAATCCTAGGGGCTCTATCAACATGCAATAGTGACCTGTAAGGTCACCTAAAGCAGTACATGATAATAAAGATAAACCAGATAGCATACTATCATCTCGAGTAAGACTGTCCTACTGGCATAGGTCCTCCCTCAATCATTGCAATCACGTGCCTGTGATCCAATAATTGACTCTGAGGGTACTATATCCAACAACCCCAACCCCAACCCCAACCCCAACCCTAACCTGAACGTGAACCCGAACCCGAACCTGGCCCCGGCCCCGGTCCCGGGCAACCCCAACCCCAAGCCCAACCCTAACCCAACCCAACCCCACCCCAACCCCAACCCCAACCCCAACCCCAACCCAACCCACCCAACCCTAGCCCCAACCCCACCCTAATCCTACCCCCAACGCACCCCCAACCATACCCCCAACCCCAACCCCACCCAAACCCCAAACCCAACCCAACTCCAACCCCAACCCGAACCCGAACCCTAACCCCAACCCCAACCCCAACCCCAACCCCCAACTCAACCCCAACCCCAACCCACCCGAACCAACCCGAACCCCACCGGAACCCCACCGGACCCCACCGGAACCCCACCCCCAACCCGAATCCGAACCCTAACCCAAACCCCAACCCAACCCAACCCACCCCTACCCCAACCCACCCTACCCAAACCCCAACCCCAAACCCCTAACCCCAACCCTAACCCCAACCCCAACCCTAACCCAAACCCCTAACCCCTAACCCTAACCCCCAACCCCAACCCCAACCCTAACCCAAACCCAAACCCCAACCCCAACCCCAACCCTAAAAACAACCCCAACCCCAACACGAACCCGAACCCCACCCGAACCCTAACCCGAACCCCACCCCGAACCCCAACCCCACCCCTAAACCGAACCCTAACCCGAACCCTAACCCCACCCCTACCCCACCCCAACCCCAACCCCAAACCCAAACCCAAACCCAAACCCAACCCCAACTCCACAACCCACAACCCCAAGCCTCAACCCCCAACCCCCCAACCCCAACCCCAAACCCAAACCCCAACCTAAACCCAACCCCAAACCCAACCCCAAACCCTAAACCCCAAACCCCAAACCCCAACCCAAACCCTTGTAAGTTGATGTGCAACACCCCACGAGTTGCGGGGAGGCGGAAATTTGAAAAAACAATCATGTTTATAAAGCGAACATCAACTAACCGAAGATCGTTTCTAAATAATACTTAACAATAAGCATAGAGTTCTAAGCTACTATGTAAAGAGATTATACCGAACGATTCTAGTCCTTCGTCTTTATGATCTTTACGGCCTCCTTGGATCTCCACGTCCTCCTCAGCTTCCTTCCATGATAGACGATCTACCCGAGAACCTTAATCCAAGCTATTATCTCTAAACTTGTGGTTACTTAGTTTCTCTAGTTGCTAATTAAAGTAACTAAGGTGATGTAGAGTTAAGTTATGGAGTGTTTAGTCTTTACTAATCCTTGTACTCAACTCATGAGTGGTAGGATTAGGGTTTGGAGAAGGAGAGAGAGCTTGAGGAGAGAGAAGGTGGAAATGATAATGAGAAGAGAAAAGCTTCTCACTTGAATATATCAAACATAATGAATCATCAAATAATATCAATTAAATGATTATTCACCATGCTTCATTTATTCAAGAAGAGCGATTCATCATATGAGTCATTAGATCATTAATGATGCATTAATGATGCATTTAATGATATGATGAATCATATGAATGAGTCACTAAAGCAATTAATGAAAATGCCACCTTAACCCCTCATGTCACATCCTTCTAGAAGCTTCTCGGAAATTACGAGAACGCCCCTCGCATCCGTGAAAATACGGAAAAACTTTAGACTGTATAAATCCAATAACCTGATACTAGAATCTGGCTTAAACCAAAGCCGGCTAGTAAAAACTGTCCGAATGTCGTACGTGCGTTTAAACACGTATGCGTCCGAACCTTTGTCGTAAAACCATACGAACTCTATATCTTTTCGCCTGGAGTTGGGAAATCTCTGTGTGGGACTCTAAAGACTCGACTACTATGCTGGCAGTGGGTTTAACCACAGACCGCAAGTGGCACTAGCTGTACGTAACGGTCCCCAGGTAGTTGTCGATAAGAAAGCCGATGAGGTAACCCATCCGAAATCCTACTGAGCCTGTCCGTGACAATATCCGTGCAGTCCGGTCTGTTCGTCTAAGAGTATCGCATGTATGGTCTAGGGAGGTGGTGGACGTCAGACCCCTAATAACCGTACAAGTCGTGTCGGTATGGCTCAAGACCATCCGAGAATCTACTGATCAGTCCATCAGTAATTCTCAATCAGCCCTGGCCAGGGAATTATGGTAATGACCAACCGATCACCGTGCGATATCAACTCCCTATACCGGGAGAGACGAATCCCTAACAGTCGATCACTGCCTCCACGTGGCTCGGGACTGTGCCCAACTAAAACCTGTTTGCACGACTCCTTTGAATCGTGGTAGGGTAGTAATCAAAGCACAGTGGGAACTCACACGAGACAAATGACGACCTTAAGTCAACGGACTATCTGCACACATGTCACCTGAGAACTGCTATCTGACGTTAGGTATAATACCATCCAGTCAGTTCTCGGCGAGTCCTGTCCGGTGTACTCATACCCAGTGAGCATCTGTATACAATCTTAGGTGCACTCCACCAATGGCTGCGGGACCAGTCCATCGCCCCTCCTCAGGGTCTAGATATGTATACACTAGTCTACTCCGGAGTACCGATGCCCAATCTCGATACTCCTACGACCAGGGACATCTAAGGATGTGCCTATTGACTATCTATCTCCCACTAGTATGACTGCCATCATAATGCCGGTAGTCAGGCAAACACCCTATGGGCTTTATCAACATGTATATATAAATACCAAGTAAAATATTGTTGGAGATAGTGCCCTCAGAGTCAATTATTGGATCATAGGCACGTGATAACAATGATTGAGGGAGGATCTATCCCAGTAGGACAGTCTTACTCAAGATGATAGTATGCTATCTGGTTTATCTTTATCATCGTGTACTGCTTTAGATGACCTGACAGGTCGCTATTACACGTTGACAGAGCCCCTAGGATTCTTGCTTGACTGCCAGCAGTATGAGGGCGATCATATACGTGGGAGCTGGTAGTCTATAAGCACATCCTTAAAAGGTCCCTAGTCGTGGGAGTTTCGAGACAGGGCATCGATACTCCAGAGTAGACTAGTGTATACAGTCGAGACCCCGACGAGGGACGGTGGCCGGTCTCACAAGCCACTGGTGTCAGTTGGTACACCAAAGATGTATACAGGTGCTCATTGGATTATGAGTACACCGGACAGGACTCGCCGGAAACCTGCTAGTTGCGATTATACCAGACGTCAGATAGAAGTTCCCTGGTGACATGTGTACAGGTTAGTTCATCGACCTGAGGATCGTCATTTGTCTCGTGTGAGTTCCCACTGTACTTTGATTACTACCCTACCACGCTCAAAGGAGACGTGCAAATAGGTTTTAGTTGGGTACAGTCCCGAGACACATGGAGGCAGTGAGCGGATCTTCAGGGGTTCGCCTCTCCCGGTATTGGGGGTGGGGTCGCGCTGTGTCTAGGAGAGCCATTATACAAAGCCCTCGGCCGAGGCAGGTGATTTACTGGTAGGTATTCCAGTAGTATCTCAGGGTGTTCTGGGCTACACTCTGACACGACTTGTACCGCTTTTGGGGGTCTGACTTTTACCAACCCGCTAGGCCTGCTATGCGATGCTCATAGACGAACGGACCGGACTGTACGGATATTGTCACTGACAGGCTCAGTAGGGTGTCAGGATGAGTTCGCTCATCGACGTCCCTTTTGGTCAATACCTGGTAGCCCGTTACGTATAGGTTAATACCTCTAACGTGCTAGTGGTTAAATCCACAACCAAGGTGTTGACGAGTCTTTAGAGTCCCCCACAGACCAGTTTCTCATGTTTCGGGCGAAACTCTGTAGAGGCCGTATGGAGATATGGCAGGGTTCGATCAGATACGTGCGGTATTGCACGGATCATGATCGGATGGATAATACTAGCGGGCTTTGGTTTAAGCCGGATCCTAGTATTGTACAGTGTAGTTTTTGTCTCTTTGCATTTGTATTTCGGTCGGATTACAAATGCGGGTATGTATATATAGTAGCGGTATTTTCCTGTAATTTATTACGGGATCAGTTTTCTAAAGTTGCCAGTTTGCTTTCTGTTTCGGCCAATTTTCTTTGTATCTTTTATTGGCTGAAGATTGGTGGAGGAGGGCTTATTTGCATTTGTGCAAATAAGCATTTTGGAGGTTTATCTTTGCATATTGTTATATCATGATGATTCTTCCACCCTTGACTTTTTTGAGTTTATGATTGCTTGACTTTTTGGAGTAATCATGGTTGTTGATTAGTTGATGGAGTGTGGGTTTTTGTTGGTGATGATTTTCTTCTCATCATTTCACTCTTGCATTATGGCTACCCCCCTTGGACTTTTTCCTCTCTCTCTCATTCTAAAATTCCTCACAAAGGGGCCGGCCAAGCTTGGATAGGGGCTGCCTAATTTTTGGTGGGGATTTTTTTTGGTCCTCTTGATGCTTGAAAAATCCCTCAAGTTCCATCTCCATTAGCTTATATCATTCCTCCACCAAATGGCAACTTCCTAAAAACCCCATGAGACAAAGAGCACTACACTATTCTACAGCAATCCTTGGGCATGTCGGCTCGCCAACTTCGTGCCCGAGTTGCCTCGGTCCAGAGGTGGGAGCCCGTAAAAGAAGCCGGCGATGTGGTGCCCTTCCGGCGAGGAGATGAAGACCGGAGATTCCGCGGGGAGATCGGGACGACGACGAGAAGACTGAAGGACACGGATCGCTCGGTGTATCTCTCTACCCCTTCTCTAGTTAGCTAGAATTAGATTAATGGCCCGATCCGGGATTTTTGTGCGCGGTGGTGCCGGTTCAAAAGTTAAAGTAAAACATCGTTTCCGCATTTTGGGCTCGTTCAGACGGCCGGGGCGCCGCCGTGCACTTACACTGGTATCAGAGCCATGCCATTATCCTAGTCTAGCTTGGTCTAATGTGTTTACATTTCCGATCGAACAAAATTCGAAAACCGCATTTTCAAATGCATCAGGTTTCTGTCGAAATTTTTTTAGCTCCAAAAATTTTTCAGTACGTTGAAGAAACATGTGCAGGGAATTCTAAGCAGTTTGAGAAAAATTGGTCGCGTGACGTCACCTTATCACCGCGGAACCGCGGCCAAACCCACGCATTGGCCGCGGTTCCGCCGCAGGGTTGACTGTTCATTGGACCAAATTTTCACAGAGAGCTTCTGACTTGAAAATAGGGATTTTTGGAACATTCTATTTGGGCCCAGATTTTCTGTAAGTGCTACAGTAGTGCTTGGGGCCCACTTGGGAGAATTTGATCGATCGAATATTTTAAACACATTAGTTCACAGTATTTACATTATATCTGCGACCGTGAATGTCACTTGATCGGTAAATCCTGTCTAACTGCTATAGCCCGGTTAGACGGATTTGCGAACGTGATATTCACGTTGATGTTCTGTGATTGTGCTGTGATGTTGCGGATTTGTCGTGGTGGATAGCCTGGATGCAATGTTAGTACAGTTTTGTTTTATATGTACATTTGATATTGCGGGGCGAGCGTCCGACATGTGGACTGCCGTCACTGCCTGTTTGTATATTATTCTTTTGGGGCACGATCGGGTCAAGGTCGATGCACCCGTTGTATGTATATTTTACTTTCTGTACTAGGATTACCCCGCAGAGGGGTGCACGGATAGCCGGATTCTAGAGGGCAATGAGCCCGCATCTCATGGCATTGAGACGGAGGGGGCCTCACTCTAGAATTGGCGGGCTATTCGCCGCACTCATAGGGGGTACAGGTTGACCCAAGGAAGGGTGCCCAAGTTACCGGATTCTGTGAAGTGCTGGGTGGTCCATTCACGTTGCTGAAGGGGGCTGCCTCGCTTCAGGTTTTGGCGGGTAACTTGCTGCGCCCGTAGGGGTCTAGGATTTCATTGCACAGGCTATCCACACGACCAGGGGAACGTCGGGTTTCAGTAGCGGCTCTGTGAAACCCGGGGATCCCAGATATCTGTATTATTCTGTGATGCTGTACATTTATGTGATGTTGCATTTTATCACGCCTTGAGCGAAATATTATATATTTATATATATACTAGTAGATGTTGTATATGTTTTGCATCCGCGCTAGTCCAGTCCCCGCTCTGTCGTTAGTTAACTAACCTAACGGGTAATGACAGGACCCAGTGGCGAATGCAGATGGCATATACGTACGTCATTATTTTCGTTTTTTGTGGTGTGATCAATTGATGGGACTGCGTTGATTCAGATCAATGCAAGTTAAAAACAAACCTATTCTGATGTTGTTGGAACAATTTTTCAAAAAGCTGTTATTGCAAGGGCGTTCTCTTTTGTTTTGCACAGTGGTATTCAGTTATGAATATCCAGCACCTCAGTCGACGAGGCAAGGGCCGAGATCCCTTCACCGGGAATGACCCCTTGGACAGAAGTTTGCGTCAGGGTAATAACTTCACTATAGCCGATTACTTTTGCTTTTCATCGTCGTATTCAGTTGGAATATCCTGCACCTCATTCTACGGGGAAAGAGCCGAGATCCCTTCACCAGGAGTGACCTCTTTAGCAATGGTTTTCGTCACTATATATTTATAAAAGCTATCCAGTTCCTTCAACGATATCAAGTTCATTACGTTAAAAGTTTTTCGCCAGAAACCATTCGTAGCCCTCCGTCATTTCAGAAAGGTAGCACTTAGTATTCATGCTATGTATGTTAGCCTTCGTCAAGGCATAGTGTATGGTAGCTATTTGTTACTTTTCTGTAGCATAGATAAATGTGTTGGTTTGGGACAGTCGTACTATTATTTTGGCCTTCGTCAAGGGTATGTACGGGTGGGTTCAAATTAACCTGGATAATGATGGGTAGAACTTGACATGTGACTTATGATATGTTGGCCTTCGTCAAGGTCATAAGAGCATGGGGTAAAAATCACATCGGGAGTTTCTAAAAAAACTGAAACTTGCCAGATATGCGCATACCTTCTGAAGTGTGATAACGTGAGTGGATTCCATCACATTATCATGCGATGATAGTTGGATCCCGATTCCCACTGATGAGTTGGTTTACTCCTCGGGTGATCCCGACTAATTCTTCTTTCAGGTTTGGAGGAGAATTTGTCGTTACAGTGGGAGGTTTCCAGATTAGATAAATTGGTAACCATTCTGATCTAGGTTAGAGTGCACGCTGAGTGTTTCTTTTTTCTCTCTCTTTGGCAGCGACTATTGACCCGACCTTAGACTATGACTCAGTGACCAAAATTAACCGAACCTTCTTAAACACTGGTTTTTGGATTGTCAGAGTTGCGAACCTCATTGCCACTCCTACTTTTACCCTTTTCTCCAGGACACCCCGTATTACTACGAACGTCCACTTCCATTGGACAAAACCTGTTGGATATAGTGCCCTCAAAGTCAATTATTGGATCGCAGGTACGTGATTGCAATGATTGAGGAGGACCTATGCCGGTATGATAGTCTTACTCGAGATGATAGTATGCAATCTGGTTTGCCTTTATCAGTCGTGTATAGGTTCAGGTGACTGATCACGATTACACGATGATAGAGCCCTTAGGATCTTGCTGACTACCAACAGTATGAGGGCGATCATATACGTGAGAATTGGGTAGTCCATAAGCACATCCTTAATAGTGGTCCCTAGTCGTGGGAGTTTCGAGACAGGGCATCGATACTCCGGAGTAGACTAGTGTATACAGTCGAGACCCCGACGAGGGACGGTGGCCGGTCTCACAAGCCACGGTGTCAGTTGGATCACCTAAGATGTATACAGGTGCTCATTGGGTTATGAGTACACCGGACAGGACTCGCCGGGAATCTGCTAGTTGGTATTATACCTATCGTCAGATAGCAGTTCCCTGGTGACATGTGTACAGGTTAGTTCATTGACCTGAGGTCTTCATTTGTCTCGTGTGAGTTCCCACTGTTCTTTGATTTCTACCCTACCACGGCTCAAAGGAGTCGTGCAAACAGGTAGTTTTTGGGTACAGTCCCGAGCCACATGTAGGCACGTGAGCGGATCGGCAGGGGATTCGTCTCTCCCGGTATTGGGGGTTGAGATCGTGCTGTGTCTAGGAAAGCCATTACACCAAGTCCTTGGCCAAGGCAGGTGAGATTTACTGGTAGGTACTCCAGAAGTATCTCAGGGTGTTCAGGGCTTGTCTCCGACACGACTTATACCGCTATTGGGGGTCTGACGTTACTAGCCCCTAGGCTGCATATGCGATACTCATAGACGAACGGACCGGACTGTATATACATTGTCACTGTCAGGCTCAGTAGGGTTTCCGGATGAGTTCGCTCATCGGCCGCCCTTGAGGTCAGTCCATGGGGAGCCGTTACGCACAGCTAGTGCCGCTGATGACTTGTGGTTAAACCCACTGCCAGGTGTTAGTTATGTATATGCCCTAGAGGCCATTGTTGTACATATGATGTATATTATAATGGATGCTTGGTTATATATAGAGATGATTTTCTTGCTCGTCATGATAGTATGCTATTTGGTTTCACTTTATCTTAACATGTTGACTTGTATTGGTTTACTGTTTTACTCTCACATGTTGATAAAGCCCTTAGGATCTGTACTCGACTACTGGGACTATGATGAGATCATACTAGTGGGGCCGCGGTAGTCGATGAGTACATCCTATAACTGTTCCTAGTCGAGGGTATATCGAGACAGGGCATCGATACACCAGAGTAGACTAGCGTATACGCATCTTGACCCATATGATGGGCGATGGATGATCCCATATCCATCGGTGTTAGACATCAGAGATGGTGCACGGGTGCTCAGTGGAGACTGGGTACACTGGACGGACTCGCCGAGAACTCCCAGATGGTGATATACCACACGTCAGATGGCAGTTCTCCGGTGACACAGGTACAGGGTAGTCTGAAGACCCGAGATCGTCATAGAGTCTTGTGTGATTCCCACTGTGCTTTGATTTCCACCTTACCACGTCCAAGAGGGCATGCAAAACGGTGGCTTTTGGGTACAGTCCCGAATCACATGGAGGCAATGAGCGATAGGAGGGGATTCGTCTCTCCCGGTATAGGGAGTTGATGTTGTGCTGTGTTCGATTGGCTATAACTGGAAGTCCCTGGCCAGGGCTGATATAGAGATTTACTGGTAAGTGTTACTAGTAGTTTCTCGACCCGTTATGAGCCATACATCGACACGACTTATCGGTTACTGGGGTCTGACGTATACCACCCCTAGACTTGATATGCGACATATCAGACGAACAGACCGGACTGTACGGGAGTGTTACTGGTTGGATTCACAGGAGAACGCACAGGCTAGCTTGTTGATCTTCTGATCGCTCAATACATGGATGGCTGTTACGTTTAGCTGACCGCTTGCAGCTTGTGGGTGTTTGATATGATCATCACCTGCTACCGGCGTATTGACGATTCTTTAGAGTCCTACACGGAGGTTTCTTGGCTCAGGCGAAATGGAGTAGTGGCGCATATGTGATATGCGCAGGAGCGTGAATAATGCGATATGGGATACCGTATTATATTCTCGCGATATATGGATATGAACCGGGTCATCGGATCAAGTGTTGATTCGATGAATCGGTACATGATATATTAGTCGGTAATATTCGATATAGCCGGATCGTCGAATCAAGTGTTGATTCGATGATTTAATGTATAATAATATATATGATATATTGTATTACATTATCTAATATTGGCTCGCTTTATTATTTCATTTTCTCACTGGATGATACATTGATATATATGCGATATATGTTAATTGTATTATTTTCTTTTGTTGCAAATATATAATATATATGTGATATATATTATTGTGACATGATATGATTAATTGTTAAACATGTTTAAGGATGATTAATTGAGGTTAGGGTTTGATTAGGGTTAGTAGCTTCATGCACCTTCTAGAAGCAACTTCTTTTGTCTTGGTTAAGATATTTGTTGATGACACATTTTAACCCAACCAAACCCTAACTCTAGTTGTTTCTCTACACATTATTAGCCACTCATCCTTGACCATGGTTAATACTTAAATCATATACTTTTATTTCTATTCATCACAAAAGGATTTTTTCATTATCTTTTCCATTATCATCTTCTTCTCTCTTGAAGAAAGCTTGCTAGTTTTTCTTTATGTGATGATAAAATATGAGAAAATGATATAAAAAGAAAGCAAAATTACTACTCTCTCATCCTCATCTCATCTAGCCTATGAGATTAGTGTGTTCATCTCTTTAGAGTGAGAAAGCTTGAGTCGTTGCAACTTCGAGGTAGATCATCGGAGATTTGGAATACTTCGAGCTAGCATGGATCGTTCGAGTCGTGGAGCCTCTCATGAGTCCGGGAGATCGTGGATCGCGGCAAAGGGACTTCTACTCGGAGCTTGTGAAGTGAAGGAGCGGACTACAAAGGTTGTAATCCCTCACACTTAGATAAAAGTTATCATCTTGCATGTTAAACCCTAATAATCTAGCAAAGATCCCGTCTTTGGGTTGTTCGGCACGTCTAAATTTTTATCCGGGCATGTTTGATGCCTTATGAACCTTCAAAAGAGTGCCTAGGAACCCTACACCAGGGTACTGACGAGTCATTAGAGTCCCCCACAGATTGTTTCCCAAGTTCAGGCGAAACGTTGTAGAGGCCGTATAGTTTTATGGCAGGGCTCGGAAAAAGCACGTGCGTTTCCGCACGTGTCATATTTCGGGCGGATAATACTGGTGGCCTTTGGTTTAAGCCGGATCCGAGTATTATACTGTGTAGATATAATATCTTTGTCTCAGTTGCATTTGTATTCGGTCGTAATACAAATGCGGGTATGTTTATACTGTTACGGGGTTGTCCTGAAATTCGTTTCAGGATCGCTTTTGGAAGTTGCCAGTTTCCAGTTTTCTATCAGCCGTATTTAACATTCGGTTAAATGCGGATTTATCTTTTCTTGGGTGAGTCATAGTTCTAGAAGATTCTAGATGATGAGAGGAAGCTTCTTGGAAGGTGACTAAGTTAGTGATTCATTGTTAGCATTTATTGTGAGATGAGGTGTATTAGTGACTTATGCTTTAGCTTTAATGTTTCTTGTTTACCTAAGGATATTTTCTCTTGATCTTTATCCTTGTGGTCACCACTTCCCTCCTACACTCACCCCCTCACCTCCTTATATGTGGCCGGCCCCTCCCCTCTCTCATTCACTCACTTGATTTGATTCATTTGGAAAAAAGATAATAGATTTAGGTGTATGGAAATTTCATAGCTCATTTCATTCCATCACCCGTCTCAATTGGCAACTTCATTAACCGTTCGTCCATGGCTTTCGACGAAGCGAGACAAAGTCTTCTACTCATTCTCTACATCATTCTTGGTCGTCTCTTTTAGCAAACTTGACGACCGAGTTGCCTCGAGTCAGAGGCGGGAGCCCGTTTAAAGATCCAATGACGTGGTGCCACCTGGACGAGGAGATCGGAGATCGACGAGATCGGAGCAGCCGCAACTGAGCGTAGGATGATGGTTGAAGAACGAAGGACTCGGATCGTTCGGTATAACCTTTCTACCCTCTTTACAGTTTGTTAGTTTAGCGTTAATGGCAGATCCGGGTTATAGTATGCGATAGCGCCAGTTATAAAAGATTTTGTTCCGCATTTGGCGTCTGAAAGACAGCCGGGGTGCTACCGTAGACTAACATGGTATCAGAGCCATGCCATTAAGCTTTACTAACTTGTGCTAACGCGTTTAAAAGATCGATCGAACGGATTTTCGAAAATCGCAATTTCTAGTGTTAAAGTTTCTGTTAATTTTCAAACTGGTCTAAAAATCATTTTGACCATACCAGAAAATCGAGCAGGGTTTTTAAGGAAAACTGAAGAAATTCGACCAAGTGATATCACTGTTCCGCCGCGGATCCGCGGCCCAAGCATTAGTTTGGCCTCGGATCCGCCGCAGGAAAGTGAGATCAACTTGTCAAATTTCTACAGTAGCTTCTACTTGGGAAATTGTGGTTTTTGGAACTGTTCATTTGGGCCAAGTGTTTTTTACTGTACAGCAGATTTGCGTGGGGCCCACTTCGGGAAATTTTTGTCGATCGAAATTTAAACGTGTTAGTTTACAGTACTTGCATTATATCTCCGACCGTGAATGTCATTTGATCGGTAAACCGCGTCTGATTGCTATAGTCTTTTAGACAGGTTTGCGAACGTGACATTTGCGTTGATGTTCTGTGTTTTGCTGTGATGTTGCAGATTTGTCGTGGTGGATAGCAGTGTGCAATGGTAGTGCGGTTTGAGTTTATTTGTACATTTGATATTGCGGGGCGAGCGTCCAACATGTGGACTGCTGTCACTGCCTGTTTGTATAATATTCTTTTGGGGCACGACCGGGTCGAGGTTGATGTACCCGTTGTACATATTTTTCATTTCTGTACTAGGTTTTACCCCGCGACGGAGTGCACGGATAGCCGGGTTCTGGAGGGCAACGGGTCCGCATCTCATGGCTTTGAGAGGCAGAGGGGCCTCACTCTAGTATTGGCAGACTATTCGCCACACTCGTAGGGGGTACAGGTTGACCCAAGGAGGGGTGCTCAAGCTACCGGATTCCGTGAAGTGCACGGTGGTCTATTCACTTTGCTGTAGGGGCTGCCTCGCTTCAGGTTTTGGCGGGTAACTTGTCGCACCCGTAGGGGTCTAGGTTTCATTGCACAGGCTATCCACACGACCAGGGGAACGTCGGGTTTCAGCAGCAGCTCTGTGAAACCCGGGGATCCCAGATATCTGTATTGTTCTGTGATGCTTATTACTTTTCTGTAATGTTGCATATTATCACGCCTGGAGCGATTATTGTATATTGGTATATATACTATTAGATGTTGTATATGTTTTGCACCCGCGCTAGTCCATTCCCCGCTCTGTCGTTAGTTAAGTAACCTAACGGGTTATGACGGGACCCAGAGACGAATGCGGATGGCATATACGTACATTTTATTTTCGTTCTTTTCTGGTGTGATTAATTGATGGGACTGCATTGATTCTGATCAATGCAAAGGAAAACAAACCTGTTTGGATGTTGTTGGAACAAATTTAAAAAGAGTTATTACAAAGATATTTCTTTTTGTTTTGCATAGTGGTATTCAGTTGGAATATTCTGCACCTCATTCGACGGGACAAGGGCCGATATCCCTTCACCGGGAGTGACCCCTTGGGCAGAAGTTTGCGTCAGGGTAATAACTTCACTATAGTCGATTACATCTTGCTATGCATCGCGGTATTCAGTGGAATATCCTGCACCTCATTTCATGAGGAAAGAGCCGAGATCCCTTCACCGGGAGTGACCACTTTAGCAAAAGGTTTTCGCCACTATATTTTTATAAAAAGCTATCAGGTTCCTTCAACGAGATCAAGTTCATTACGTTAATGGTTTTTCGCCAAAAACCAGCCGTAGCCCTCCGTCGTGTCTTATGGATGGTCAGTAGTATTCAAGCTATGTTTGTTGGCTTTCGTCAAGGCATAGTGTTTGGTAGCTGCTGGGGTATTCATTTGTTGCATAGATAGATGTGTTGGTTTGGGACAGTCGTATTACCTTGTTGGCTTTCGTCAAGGGTATGTACGGGTGGGTTCAAATTGACAAGAATATGACGGGCAGAACTTGACATGTGACTTATGATTTGTTGGCTTTCGTCAAGGTCATAAGAACATGGGGTAAAAATCATATCGGGAGTTTCTAAAGAAACTGAAACTTGCCAGGCATGCGCATACCTTCTGGAGTGTGATAACGTGAGTGGATTCCATCACGTTATCATGCGATGAGAGTTGGATCCCGATTCCTACTGATGAGTTGGTTTACTCTTCGGGTGATCCCGATTGATTCTTCTTTTAGGTTTGGAGGAGAATTTGATAGTACAGTGGGAGGTTTCCGGATTAGATTAAATGATAACCATTCTGATCTAGGTTAGAGTGCACGCAGAGTGTTTCTTTTCTCTCTCACTTTGGCAGCGACCTTTGACGGACCCTAGACTATGACTCAGTGACCAAGTTGACCGAACCTTCTTAAAATACTTGCTTTTGGGTTGTTTACGTTGCATAAGTCATTGCCACTCCTTCTTTTACCCATTTGAATTTCTCAGAACACCCCGTATTACTACGGACATCCACTTCCATTGGATAGATCCATCGTATGGTTATATACGAACTCGAAGGGATTTCTTCGAGGATGGATCAAGGTTCAGGAGAAATAGAATTGGTTTATTCAGTTGTCTTTTATTATCACCTTCTCTCAGGTTGCGAGGGCTCCTTGGTTTAGGAGAGTACACCTATTACGTTTATCGGATAGTCTTCTTCCAAATCATAGGCAGGTGCCGAATGGTAGGGAATGAAGAAAACCAATTAGCCTAATTAGGGTGTACAGAAGGTAATATGTAAAGACAAAATAAAGGGATTAGAAAGAGGGCAAAGTAAATTGCGACTGTTATCATTCACGACCAAACCGCGTACTTCATCGCCACTCCTATTTCACCTTTAAAAGAATAAGGTATTATTCAGTTGACTTTTATCATCACCTTCTCTCAGGTTACGAGTACTCCTTGGTTTAGGAGGGTACACCTATTATGCATACTGGATAGTCTTCTTCCAAACCATAAGCTGGTGCCGAACGGTAGGGAAGGAAGAAAACCATTTTGCCTAATGATGGTGTACAGAAGGTAACGACTAAAGACAAATAAAGGGATTTGGAGAGATGGCAAAGAAATATACGGTTAAAGTCATGAATTGGATTATGGAAGAGGCATTACTATGAATACCAGGATACCCCTACGAAATATTTTCATGTTTCATTGCATTGTTAAAGGAAAACTGATTTCCCGATTAGATACTTACTCAAGGGTATGTATTTACCAGGTTTCATTCTCACATCTGTATGGTTTTACAGATGATGAGTGGGAGGAAGTTATTGGGAATTAGGTGATCATCCTCATTATATCGGAATTCGTTGTAATTGGTGATATTTGAGGAAGTCGCCTGGGTTATTGCCGGCAGGCATGTATTTGGTTTTGAGTATCCGTTGTTGTGCACCAATTTCAAAATGATATATCTGTACGTTTATTTTTATAAAGTGAGATATAACTTTTTGATATTATGTCGATGACATTTACCTACATCAGTTGACGATTGGGTAAGGAGCATTGAACAACGGAGTAGTTCTTAACTATAAGTACAGTTTTCAACCTACGATGCACAGGTTTTGAGTTATTCAACTCGGTGGACTTATACAGAGTATTGTATGTTGTCCAGTGTCCATCAGGATAAAGGGGTAGGTCCTCATACTATTTTCTGTTTACTTATGACTTCTCTAGTTTTTAGACAAGTGTTTCGTAAAAATACAAGGTCTAAGTTTTGAGAAGTTGTGGGTATAAGAATAAAGTAGAGAACCGGATATCGCAAGTATCAGGATTCTTCAAAGAGATCGAAGATGTAGATATTTATGATTGGTATTCAGTTGATAGTGATGGTTTTGAGAAACTTGTTTCTCTTTTTAGGTTACTCATAATTGGATGTATTCCTAAGTTGAGTAATGCTGATTAGCCTCTCTCCATTAAGTTGATATGCACTGGGGACAGCTGCATGTTTTGAATCTGGTTCCAATTAAATAAGTGCCAAAGTTTCTATATTGGATATAGGTGAGTTGTCCGGCTTATGCTTAAAACCAGATTCTGGATAACTCAGGGCACGTTTCTGTAATGGCAGTTTGTGGGTTGGCCCGGG
Source organism: Agapanthus africanus (assembly GCA_030015575.1). Classification (NCBI taxonomy): domain Eukaryota; kingdom Viridiplantae; phylum Streptophyta; class Magnoliopsida; order Asparagales; family Amaryllidaceae; genus Agapanthus; species Agapanthus africanus. The sequence continues at coordinate 227,466 of CM057337.1, forward strand.
CTATGTCGAGGGTTAACTTTCTACCATTTAGAAGATCAATAGTGATATTGTTCTTCACTCTCCACAGTTTTAGTAAAATTGATTTTTTTCAAAAAGGAATAGTAAGAGTATGGTAGAACTGGAAGTGATTCCAGAACCGCAAACAATTACGGAAAATTTAATAGGACCTATAGATTCCTTCAGGTTTGACATTCCAATAGCCACTCCGCAGATATGGTGGGTAACCTCAGACACCCGAGAGGTACTCCGGTAGCCTCAAGGACTGTGACAGGGAGGTTTTTATCTACCCAGACTTGACACTACTGTTGTTCCAGGCTATAAAACCAGGTAGGAGGGTTATTGTGGTCAGTGGGAGCAGCGGAAGCATAGTGGGCAGGTAGCTTATGTCTATTTATAGACTTGAGCAGTTATAGCGGAGATTGATCATCTAATTTTGATGTGACAGTCATGGGTTTGACTTCATCAGAATAGGGGATGGATCTGTTAAGAAGGTAGTAGGGTGTGATATCCTGGTATTTGGATGACATACACAGAGTAGGAAGTAAAATTCCTATACTACGATCGGTTGTACTGTGGTCGTCACACAGTTGTTTCTCCAGACAGGATATGGATATAATATCTGACATTTTGGTTTCTAGATCTATGGTTTTAGATCTGGATTTGGGTAGTTTCCCAATGTGGGTACTTTGACAGTATTCTAATGGTTTTTAGAATAGATGACTCCTGGCATGGTGGTGTACCTGCAGGTGATGGAGTCACCCTCTCTAAAGGTGTCTTACAGACTAAAGGGGAGAGGGATGTGCATGATTGGCAGAACACTTGCTTAGGCAACTGAGTCAATCATGAGATGTCAAGTACCACACCAGATGTTGTTTTTGCACTAGATGCAATAAATTTGTATTAATACAATCCTGAAGAAACATAAGGAAGCAGTTTTAGAACATAAATGCATGTTCTACGGATTTGATGACGGCAGCCTCCTTCGGGAGACGGTTATCATTCCAGGCTTCAAAGGTGACATGGATGACAGAGTGATTGTCAGAGTTATAGTTTTCCCTCTGACGAAGGGGGCAGTATTATGGACAGGTGGTCCAAGAGGATACTGTGGGAGGCTTGGTGCAGGATACTTATTAGGTTCAGTTATCGATACAGTCTAAGAAGTTTGGATTTGGAGTTCATTTATGAACTAGGTCCCATCAGATATCCAAACATATTCTAAGACAGGTATTACTCAATTCGGGAGATGGCTTTCTCCGCGAACTTGAGATTAAGAGAGACATAGAAAGAAACATCAGGGCGGATCCACTCACTAAGGCAATTTCTCGTACACAATAGTTTTACAAACGGGCTTTGTGAAACTGATTAGTAGAGGAGTTGGGTGTTGGTTTCACACGGGCTGTGAGTACGCGACATCGCAATAATTAGCCTTAAGTGCAAGTGGGAGATTGTTGGATATAGTGCCTGCAAAGTCAATTATTGGATCGCAGGTACGTGATTGCAATGATTGAGGAGGACCTATGCCGGTATGACAGTCTTACTCGAGATGATAGTATGCTATCTGGTTTGCCTTTACCAGTCGTGTATAGGTTCAGGTGACTGATCACGATTACACGATGATAGAGCCCTTAGGATCTTGCTTGACTACCAACAATATGAGGGCGATCATATACGTGAGAGTTGGGTAGTCCATAAGCACATCCTTAATAGTGGTCCCTAGTCGTGGGAGTTTCGAGATAGGGCATCGATACTCCAGAGTAGACTAGTGTATACAGTCGAGACCCTGACGAGGGGCGGTGGCCGGTCTCACAAGCCACAGGTGTCAGTTGGATCACCTAAGATGTATACAGGTGCTCATTGGATTATGAGTACACCGGACAGGACTCGCCGGGAATCTGCTAGTTGGTATTATACCTATCGTCAGATAGCAGTTCCCTGGTGACATGTGTACAGGTTAGTTCATCGACCTGAGGTCGTCATTTGTCTCGTGTGAGTTCCCACTGTGCTTTGATTTCTACCCTACCACGGCTCAAAGGAGTCGTGCAAATAGGTAGTTTTTGGGTACAGTCCCGAGCCACATGGAGGCACGTGAGCGGATCGGCAGGGGATTCGTCTCTCCCGGTATTGGGGGTTGAGATCATGTTGTGTCTAGGAAAGACATTACACCAAGTCCTTGGACAAGGCAGGTGAGATTTACTGGTAGGTACTCCAGTAGTATCTCAGGGTGTTCAGGGCTTGTCTCTGAGACGACTTATACCGCTATTGGGGGTCTGACGTTACTAGCCCCCTAGGCTGCATATGCGATACTCATAGACGAACGGACCGGACTGTATACACATTGTCACTGTCAGGCTCAGTAGGGTTTCCGGATGAGTTCGCTCATCGGCCTCCCTTGAGGTCAGTCCATGGGCAGCCGTTACGCACAGCTAGTGCCGCTGACGACTTGTGGTTAAACCCACTGCCAGGGTACTGACGAGTCATTAGAGTCCCCCACAGATTGTTTCCCATGTTCGGGCGAAACGTTGTAGAGGACGTATGGTTTTATGGCAGGGTTCGGAAAATGCACGTGCGTTTACGCACGTGTCATATTTCGGACGGATAATACTGGTGGGCTTTGGTTTAAGCCAGATCCGAATATTATACTGTGTAGATATAATATCTTTGTCTCAGTTGCATTTGTATTCGGTCGTAATACAAATGCGGGTATGTTTATACTGTTACGGGGTTGTCCTGAAATTCGTTTCAGGATCGCGTTTGGAAGTTACCAGTTTCCAGTTTTCTATCAGCCGTATTTAACATTCGGTTAAATGCGGATTTATCTTTTCTTGGGTGAGTCATGGTTCTAGAAGATTCTAGATGATGAGAGGAAGCTTCTTGGAAGGTGACTATGTTAGTGATTCATTGTTAGCATTTATTGTGAGATGAGGTGTATTAGTGACTCATGCTTTAGCTTTAATGTTTCTTGTTTACCTAAGGATATTTTCTCTTGATCTTTATCCTTGTGGTCACCACTTCCCTCCTACACTCACCCCCTCACCTCCTTATATGTGGCCGGCCCCTCCCCTCTCTCATTCACTCACTTGATTTGATTCATTTGGAAAAAAGATGATAGATTTAGATGTATGGAAATTTCATAGCTCATTTCATTCCATCACCCGTCTCAATTGGCAACTTCATTAACCGTTCGTCCATGGCATTGGTTGAAGCGAGACAAAGTCTTCTACTCATTCTCTACATTATTCTTGGTCGTCTCTTTTAGCAAACTTGACGACCGAGTTGCCTCGAGTCAGAGGCGGGAGCCCGTTTAAAGATCCAATGACGTGGTGCCACCTGGACGAGGAGATTGGAGATCGACGAGATCGGAGCAGCCGCAACGGAGCGTAGGATGATGGTTGAAGAACGAAGGACACGGATCGTTCGGTATAACCTTTCTACCCTCTTTACAGTTTGTTAGTTTAGCGTTAATGGCAGATCCGGGTTATAGTATGCGATAGCGCCAGTTATAAAAGTTTTTGTTCCGCATTTGGCGTCTCAAAGACGGCCGGGGCGCTACCGTAGACTTACAAAACCATCGTATGGTTATATACGAACTCGAAGGAATTTATTCGAGGATGGTTTCCGGTTCTGGAAAAAACTGATAGGATTATTCAGTTGTCTTTTCCTTTTACCTTCTTTCAGGTTGCGAGTGCCCCTTAGATTAGGGGATAGTACAACTATTACGCAAATTGGATAGTCTTCCTCCAAACCGTAGGCAGGTGCCGACCGGTAGGGAATGAAGAAAACCAATTAGCCTAACGATGGTGTACAGAAGGTATTATGTAAAGACAAAGAAATGGATTAGAAGGAGGGCAAAGTAAATTGCGACTGCTGTTCACGACCAAAGCAAGTATTTCATTACCACTCCCACTTCACCTTTGTATTTCTCCAGAACACTCCGTATCACTACGAAGATCCACAGTTTATTGGATATTCCATCGTATGGTTATATACGAACTCGAAAGGAACTTGTTCCAGTTCGGGGATGGATTCTGGCTCAGGAGAAATAGGAATAAGGTTTATTCGGTTGTCTTTTATCTTCACCTTCTCTTGCATTGCGAGTGCTCCTAGGATTAGGACAGTACACCCATTATGCTTATTGGATTGTCTTCTTCCAAACCATAGGCTGGTGCCGAACGGTAGGGAAGGAAGAAAACCATTTGGCCTAAAGGGGTGTGCAGAAGGTAATGACTAAAGACATATGAAGGGATGTGAAGAGATGGCATAGAAATATACGGTTACAGTTGTGAATCTGATAATGGAAGAGGCATTACTAGGAATACCAGGATACCCCATCAAAACATTTCAATGTTTCAGTTTCACTGTGTACTGTTAAAAGAAAACTGATTTCCCAATTAGAAACTTGCTCCAGGGTATGTATTTACCGGGTATGATTCTCACATCTGTATGGTTTTACAGATGATGAGTGGGAGTGAGTTATTGGGAATTAGGTGATTATCCTCATTATATCGGAATTCGTTGTAATTAGTGATATTTAAGGAAATCGCCTGGGTTGTTTGCCGGATGGCAAATATTTGGTTTTGAATATCCGTTGTTTTGCACCAATTTCAAATTGATATATCTGTATGACTATTTTCATAGACTGGGATATACCTTTTTGAAATTATGTCTATGACATTTACCTATATCAGTGGATGGTTGGGTAAGGAGCATTAAACAGCGGTGTAATTCTTCTTAACCATAAGTACAGTTTTCAGCCTACGACACACAGGGAATGAGTTATTCAACTCAAGGGACTTATACAGAGTATTGTAAGTTGTCCAGTGTCCATTAGGACAGAGGGGTTGGTACTCATACTAGATTCTGTTTACTTATGACTTCTCTGGGTCTTAGACATGTGTTTCGTAGAAACACAGGGTCCAGGTTTTGAGAAGTGATAGGTATAAGAATAGAGTAGAGAACCAGGTGTTGCATGTATCGGGATTCTTCAAGGTGATCGAAGATGTAGATACATGTGTAGGGTATTCAGTTGATAGTAATGATTAAGAGAACTTGCTTCTCTTTCAGGTTACTCATAATTGGAAGCACTCCTAAGTTGAGTAATGCTGATCGGCCTCCTTCCATTTAGTTAACATGCACTGGAGACAGTGCATGATTTGAATCTGGTTCAATTAAATCAGTGTCTCTGTTTCTATATTGGATATAGAACAGTTCATATCTTAACGATGTTAAGGTACGGGGAGTTGTCCGGCTTATGCTTAAAACCAGAATCTGGATAACTCAAGGCACGTTTCTGTTATGACTGTTTGTGGGTTGACCCAGGCTATGACGAGGGTTGACTTTCTACCATCTGGAAGATCAATAGTGATATTGTTCTTGACTCACCACAGTTTTAAAAGAAATGGATTTTTTTTCAGAAAACAGTAGTGGGAGTATGGTAGAACTGAAAGTTATTCCAGAACTGCAAACGATTACTGAAGATTTGATAAGAACCTAAAGATTCAATTTGGTTTGACATTCCATTGGCCACACCGCAGATACGGTGGGTAACCTCAGGCACTCGAGAGGTACTTCGGTATGCTCAAGGACGGTGGCAGGGAGGTTCTTGTTTACCCAGATTTGCCATTGCTGTTGTTCCAGACTGTGAGACCCGGCAGGAGGATGTGTATAGCGTCGTTCTAAACTAGTTTTAGAAGTGTACGTATATATGACTCTGCCAGAGGGTTGTCGTGGTCAGTGGGTGCAGCGGAAGCATTGGTGGACAAGTGGCTTATGTCTAGCTATAGACTAAAGCAGATGTAGCGGAGATAGATCATCTATTTCTGATATGACAGTCATAGGTTTGACTTCATCAGAATAGGGGATGGATCTGTTAAGAAGGTAGTAGGGTGTGATGTCCTGGTATTTGGATGACACACACAGAGTAGAAAATGATATTCCTATACTACGATCGGTTATACTTTGGTTGTCACACAGTGGTTTCTCCACATGGGACTTGGATATAATATCAAGACATTCTGGTTACTAGATCTATAGATCTGGATTTGGGTGGTTTCCCAATCAGGGTACTTAGACAACATTCTAAGAGTTTTTAGAATGGATGACTCCTGGCATAGTAGTGTACCTACAGGTGATGGAGTCACCCTCTCTAAAGGTGTCTTACAGACTAAAGGGGAGATGGATGTGCATGATTGGCAGATCACTTGCTTAGGCAATTGAGTCAATCATGAGATGTCAAGTACCACACCAGATGTTGTTGTTGCAGCAGATGCAATAAGCCGATATTGATCCTGTAGGGTTCCTAGGCACCCTAATGAGGTCTCACAAGGCATCAACCATGCCAATTTCAAATTTAAACGGTGCCGAGAAACCCTAGAACGGATCGTTGGCTAGATTTCTAGGCGAAACAATAAACTAGTTAACACTTAACTACAAGTAAACGGAAATACACCCTTTGTAGATCCGGTGCTCCACCTCCATAGCTCCGCAACGAAGTCCCCTCGCTGTCCAAGACAAATCCCGGGCTCTAGCGTCGGCTTCATCGGAGAATAGGCGAGCTAGGTCGTCGATGTCCATGCCGAAGATGATCTACGTCGAGGCATCGCTAGATCAAGCTCCACCATCACCAAGCCATGATAACTTGTGAAGGAAACACCCTATACTACTTGGCAAGAGGTAGAGGATGAAGAAATAGGAAGTGGGTTCACTTTAGAATTGGATTTCTCACTCAAATACATCAATCACCATTGATGAAGAAAGCTTTTTTCTTGTGAAGAAGAAGAAGAAGATGAAAAGTGTTATGATAAGAATAATTGAATTAGAATAATAATCATTTCTTATCATAATGTTAACTATGGTAATGTGTAGAGAATCAATCATGGTTAAAGGAATGGTTAGGGTCAAGCTAGAGACAAAATGGTCACTTAGTCAAAGTGTTCATGAAGCTTCATGAAAACAACAAATGAAAGCCACCATTTCATTTCATTTTCTTTTATTCATTTATCAAAAATAAATGGATAATTAAATAAGATAAATGAATAACAAATAATAAACCCTAACCATTTCATTAACCAAGGTTTAATACTTTACACTTAACCAAAAAGCATGTATCATCAAACATGATACAAGCAAGTGCACAAAATCATATCACATATATAATGCGCACATCCGAGTGAGAAAATCTATCTAAAGTGAACCAATACTAGTTAACGCAAAGTAATATATCAAATATATATAATTATGCATTAAATCATTAAATCAACTCTTGATTTAACGATCCGGTCATATCGCATATAACCGACTAGTATTCAATGTATCGATTTATCGAATCAATCCTTGATTCGATAACTAGGTTATATCGCATACAACTAATCGACACATTCTTCGCGAGAATGAAATACGGTATCACATACACGCATTATTCTCGGTCCCGTACATATCTCATATGCGCTCCTATTTCGTTTCGCTTGAGCCAGGAAACCTCTGTGTAGGACTCTAAAGACTCGTCAATACGCCGGCAGCAGGTGATGATCATATCAAGCACCCACAAGTCGCAAGCGGTCTGCTAAACGTAACGGCCACCCGGGTATTGAGCGATCAGAAGATCGACGAGCAAGCCCGCTCACACTCCAGTGAATCCAACCAGTAACACTACCGTACAGTCCGGTCTGATCGTCTGATATGTCGCATATCTTGCCTAGGGGTGGTAAACGTCAGACCCCAATAGCTTGATAAGTCGTGTCGATATGAGGTCTATAACAGTTCCAGAAACTACTGGTAACACTTACCAGTAAATCTCAGCAACCCTGGCCAGGGATTTCCGGTTATAGCCAATCGAACACAGCGCAACATCAACCCCCTATACCGGGAGAGACGAATCCCCTCCTATCGCTCATTGCCTCCATGTGATTCGGGAATGTACCCAAAAACCACCATTGTGCACGCCCTCTTGGACGTGGTAAGATGGAAATCAAAGCACAGTGGGAACCACACAAGACTCTATGACGATCTCGGGTCAACAGACTACTCTGTACCAGTGTCACCAGAGAACTTCCATCTGACGTGAGGTATAATACCATCTGGGAGTTCTCGGCGAGTCCGTCCAGTGTACCCAGTTTCTACTGAGCACCCGTATATCTCCTCTGATGTCAAACACCAATGGATATGGGATCATCCATCACCCATCTGTATGGGTCGAGAAGGTACACGCTAGTCTACTCTGGTATATCGATGCCCTGTCTCGATACACCCACGACTAGGGACTTTGAAGGATGTACTTATAGACTATCTATCCCCACTAGTATGATCCGCATCATAGTCCAGGTAGTCAAGTACACATCCTAAGGGCTTTACCAACATGTAACAGAGAGACAATCAGTATACACGTTAAGGTAAAGAGCAACCAGATAGCATACTATCATGTCGAGCAAGAAAGTCCTCCCTATATATGTCCAAGCATCCACTACAATATACATCCTATGTATAGTAATGGCCTCTAGGGCATACATATAACTATTGAATCCTTTGATTCTTTCAAATCATCAGCTGCAGTTTGTATAGCTGGAACATTTCCAGTTCTACATAACAGATCTTGCCTCGAGCTTGTCCGGATTTTGCTTTTAGACATAGGCCGGACAACCCCAAATCTTAACTAGCTTAAGACATGGGCTCTTCCCTTTCCATATCACATATGAAGTGGTAGGTAACTGATTTGATTCGAACATATTCAATAGGTATGCAGTTTCTCAAGCGCATAACTCCCAAAAAGGAAACAGGTAACTCAGTATTACTCATCATAGAGCACACCTTATCACATAGGGTGTAATTTCTCCACCCCGATATACCATCGTGCTATGGTGTATACAGAGGAGTAATGCTGAGAGAGAATCTCATTCTCCTTTAGATTAGTCCAGGAATTCCATGCACAAGTATTCTCCTCCCTGATCTCATCATAGGACATAATACTTATACCCGTATTCTGGTTCTCTACTTCTCGCTTATATTCTGTGAATATCTCAAAAGGTTCGGACATGTGTTTCAACAGGAACATATGTCTGAATCTAAAACGATCATCAGAGAATGTAATGAAGTACAAAGAACCGGTCTTGGCATGTGTAGACTGGGGACCTACATACATCAACATGTATCATCCCAAGAGTTCACTAACTCTTTCTCTGTTTCCAGTAAACGGAGCTATGGTCATCTTATCTTTGTGACATGACTGGCAAGTTTCACAAGATGTAAATTCAAACTGATTTAAATATGCATCTATATGTAACTTCAGCTAGTCGGGTCGCATCGATATGACCTAGTCTACAATACCTGAAGAAGGATCCGTTCATTTCTGAACTCTTCCTCTTGTGTGTGTTCCGTATACTAAGAACTGCAGTTTGATTTAGAACATCAATGCTTTTAGATAACGTGCCTGAACCGATCAACTTTTGATATAGGAAATGTTCAAAACATAATCCATCAATACAGAATTTTATCATTTCTCTACTAATAAAGAAACTGATATGATTTTGTATATCAGGTTCGGTATCTAATAGCATTTGTTCAGAATCAATGTATTCTGGTAATACAGGATGACAGTGACCGACAGACTTGGCTGCAACTCTTGCCCCGTTTTTCTGTCTCATGAAACTTATCACCCGTTCTCAGTTTTTCTACCCTTTTGCAGCCCTATGCAACAGATTACATATCTGGGATCCTGATCCGGTATCATATACCCAGGATGTGGAGGATACTGAGAAACAGTGCTTTATAATGAACACACCCGAAAATGATGCATCAACATGCACTGTCTTCGTTTGGGCGGCACGGGAATTCTGGTAATCCCCTATTTCCTGCTCGGTCTTATAACAATTATAAGTTGAAGCGGGACCAACGTTCCCCAGCTCAGTATAACAAGCGGGTTCGGTCAATAATCCGTATTATTATCTTGATTAAGGCGTGATATGGTCGCTACCAGGAGAGAGAGAGAAGAAAACACTCAGCGTGCGCTCTTGCAAGAATAGATTGGTTATTATTTTATCTAATCAGGATGGCTCCCACTGCTTTTTATCAAATCTTCCTTCAAACCCTAAAAGGATAGACTAGCCGGGATTAATTACAAACTACAAGTTCGCCAATCTTTCATCCAGGCCAGTGTCGGTACTTTGAGGGAGGTTCCCCGTGCTTTCGCACGGACCTAATTAATGTAAACCTCGTTTTCCCAGAGGCGTAACCTCGTTAACACCTTTCTAGACACCTACTTGATCGGCTAATTGTAATGTGTAAAACTCTCCCAGGAGTAACTCTTACTCGCAGCGGGTATCGGGATCCAACTATCTCATAGAAGGTATGCAATCTCACTGCAAATTTCAACACTTGAAATTCCCGATAATATTTTGCCCCTAGCTCTCTATGACCTTGACGCATGCCAAACAACCCATAGTCTGCTAGTCAAGTTCAACCCGTACATTTCTTGATTGAATTAAACCCACCCGCACGACCCTTGACGCATGCCAAACAACGCCGTACGAATACCCTAATCCAATCGCATCGTATGCTAGCAGATAAGCATTAGTTAGCTACCGTATACTACGCCTTGACGCATGCCAAACAACCGCAGCACGAATACTAACTAGTACTTATCTGAAATGACGGAGGGCTACGACAGGTTTTTCTGAAAACCTATTGCGTAATGAACTTGATATCGTTGTAGGATCGAATGAATTTTGAAATGGAGTGTTTTTGAGGCTTTTCTAGTTTTGCTAAAGGAGTCACTCCCGGTGAAGGGATCGTCGGTCCTTTCCTCGTCGAATGAGGTGCGGGATATATCATATATATCACTGTGCAAAGCAAAAACTCTTAAAAGCAATCAAAAGACAAACCGAGTGTGTAGCATCTGCCAGTTATTGCTAAAGGAGTCACTCCCGGTGAAGGGATCTCGGTCCTTTCCTCATCGAATAAGGTGCAGGATATATCACATATACCGCTGTGCAAAGCAAGAACTGTAGCTACCTGTTTTATTTTGAAATTCGATTCTACAACATCTTAGGTTTCTTTTATTTCATTAATCACATTAATGAAGTCCTATCATTTAAGTACCTAAACATCACAGATAAATACGACGTACACTTATGCCATCCGCATTCGCCTCGATGTCCCCTCGTGCACCGTTAGGTTAGGTAACTAATGGCAGAGCGGGGCAGGGCTAGCGCGGGTGTAAAACATAAGTAACGCCCATATAATATATCATATATACTATATAAAGTATCTATCACAGAACATCACATGATCACATCACAAATATTGCAGCAGAAGAATCATATGAAATATTGGATATACTAGGACGTCCGTGTTTTCAATACGAGCCAGTATAAAACACGGATTCCACGGTCGTGATGAATAGCCAAACCCACACCCCTAGACCCCTACGAGAGCGGCAAGCAACCCTACCAATTTTGGAGTTAGGAGACCCGGACTCGACTCCTCGAGTTGGTTTCCCACTGGACCCCAGAACCCGGTCACTTGTGCTCCCCTCCTTGGGTCTATCCTAGTACGGAAAAGTAAATAATATACAAAGGGTGACAACTTCAGCAACCTGGAAGTACCCCAAATAAAAGAATATTACATACAAGTTTTTACATTAATGAAAATGAAAAACACTCATCTCACATAAAAACCCCCCGGCTATTCAAACACGACGATCCAATTTAACATATCCAGCAACACATAACATCACATGTCATCAACGTAAGTAAATATGCGCATCCCAATTGTCATTGACATATAGCAACGAAACCGGCGATATCACATATTACACTTACGGTCACAGAAAAGAAAGTGTAAAACTACAACAGTTGGAATCCGCAACCACCTCAGACATCGCATGCCTGACCAAATGAATACCTTAGACATCGCATGCCTAACAATTATAAACCCCGCATTTTAGTCTCATTATTGAAAACACTTTTCAATATCAAGTCGGGCAATTCAACAGGATTCCCGACATCCTGATCGAATGCTCGTCGCAAACTTCAGTAGGCGGCCACACCCCCGATACCGTCGACGAAGTGCACCAAGGCGGAACACCGCTGCCGCGAGCACCCGAACGGATGCTTTCGGCGATGGGGTTCTCCTACAGTCACTTGGTCGGGGCTATGGAGTGAGGCTGTCTATTAAGTTTACCCGGCGAGTATCCGCGTACGCTACGTGATTGCGACGGACTTTTGATCACATCAAAATTCCGTGGCAACCGATCAAGTGAGACTAAACTGCTATGTTTATAACATTCATTCAGTTATCTCATAACTATTTGTGAATTCCAATTATTGTATCACATTCCAGATAATTAGAAAATGTTAAACTTTCCGATCGAACATTCAAACACCCAAGTTTTCCCGATACAGATCAACACATGAAACAAGTCTAAAAACATTCAGTTCGTGCCTCAGTACCAACGGTCCAGCCGTAGAAGGGTCAAGCCAACGCCTCACATGTGGCACGCCGTACTCGCCCAAACCCGAAGGTTCAAAGGGCAGTTCAAGACGGTCACATAATCGAGTTAAGGTTTGTTGTCTTCTAGAGGGACCATCGCGTTACTTTCACTACTTAGAACGTCGTTAAACTACGGAAAAATCCAACACTTGGAAATTTCCCGACAGGGGAAAGATTGGGTATTTATATCCGGTCGAACTTTTTAACATATTCTAAAATTTATCCGGAAAGCCACATAGACAAAATCTGATACTCCGATCGAAACACCGAATCCCCAAAACAACCCCAGAATTTTCAACTCTTGAAAAAATATTAAAAATTCCCAGGAAAACCAGCACTGCATATTATGAATTACTGTGCAAAATTGGATGCCACAAAAGACAAAACGGCCGTGGATCCGCCGCACGAGCCATGCTCGTGCCGCGGAACCACGGCTCATTGATGGAATTAGGCACATGAATTTTACAGTATCCCTTAGAATTGCCTGCTGATTTTTTTGCATATTTTTAATATGGAGAAATCCCAGATTTTGAAAAAAGTACAGAGAAGGCTATTGTATTAGGGTTTCGGGTTCGTACGGACTTCAAACTTCGTCTAGACTTCGCCTAAGGCTCTAGCTAGGCTCTGATACCACTGTAGGGTTCCTAGGCACCCTAATGAGGTCTCACAAGGCATCAACCATGCCAATTTCAAATTTAAACGGTGCCGAGAAACCCTAGAACGGATCGTTGGCTAGATTTCTAGGCGAAACAATAAACTAGTTAATACTTAACTACAAGTAAACGGAAATACACCCTTTGTAGATCCGGTGCTCCACCTCCATAGCTCCGCAACGAAGTCCCCTCGTTGTCCAAGACAAATCCCGGGCTCTAGCGTCGGCTTCATCGGAGAATAGGCGAGCTAGGTCGTCGATGTCCATGCCGAAGATGATCTACGTCGAGGCATCGCTAGATCAAGCTCCACCTTCACCAAGCCATGATAACTTGTGAAGGAAACACCCTATACTACTTGGTAAGAGGTAGAGGATGAAGAAATAGGAAGTGGGTTCACTTTAGAATTGGATTTCTCACTCAAATACATCAATCACCATTGATGAAGAAAGCTTTTTTCTTGTGAAGAAGAAGAAGAAGATGAAAAGTGTTATGATAAGAATAATTGAATTAGAATAATAATCATTTCTTATCATAATGTTAACTATGGTAATGTGTAGAGAATCAATCATGGTTAAAGGAATGGTTAGGGTCAAGCTAGAGACAAAATGGTCACTTAGTCAAAGTGTTCATGAAGCTTCATGAAAACAACAAATGAAAGCCACCATTTCATTTCATTTTCTTTTATTCATTTATCAAAAATAAATGGATAATTAAATAAGATAAATGAATAACAAATAATAAACCCTAACCATTTCATTAACCAAGGTTTAATACTTTACACTTAACCAAAAAGCATGTATCATCAAACATGATACAAGCAAGTGCACAAAATCATATCACATATATAATGCGCACATCCGAGTGAGAAAATCTATCTTAAGTGAACCAATACTAGTTAACGCAAAGTAATATATCAAATATATATAATTATGCATTAAATCATTAAATCAACTCTTGATTTAACGATCCGGTCATATCGCATATAACCGACTGGTATTCAATGTATCGATTTATCGAATCAATCCTTGATTCGATAACTAGGTTATATCGCATACAACTAATCGACACATTCTTCGCGAGAATGAAATACGGTATCACATACACGCATTATTCTCGGTCCCGCACATATCTCATATGCGCTCCTATTTCGTTTCGCTTGAGCCAGTAAACCTCTGTGTAGGACTCTAAAGACTCGTCAATACGCCGGCAGCAGGTGATGATCATATCAAGCACCCACAAGCCGCAAGCGGTCTGCTAAACGTAACGACCACCCGGGTATTGAGCGATCAGAAGATCGACGAGCAAGCCCGCTCACACTCCAGTGAATCCAACCAGTAACACTACCGTACAGTCCGGTCTGATCGTCTGATATGTCGCATATCTTGCCTAGGGGTGGTAAACGTCAGACCCCAATAGCTTGATAAGTCGTGTCGATATGAGGTCTATAACAGTTCGAGAAACTACTGGTAACACTTACCAGTAAATCTCAGCAACCCTGGCCAGGGATTTCCGGGTATAGCCAATCGAACACAGCGCAACATCAACCCCCTATACCGGGAGAGACGAATCCCCTCCTATCGCTCATTGCCTCCATGTGATTCGGGACTGTACCCAAAAACCACCTTTTTGCACGCCCTCTTGGACGTGGTAAGATGGAAATCAAAGCACAGTGGGAACCATACAAGACTCTATGACGATCTCGGGTCAACAGACTACTCTGTACCAGTGTCACCAGAGAACTGCCATCTGACGTGAGGTATAATACCATCTGGGAGTTCTCGGCGAGTCCGTCCAGTGTACCCAGTCTCTACTGAGCACCCGTATATCTCCTCTGATGTCAAACACCAATGGATATGGGATCATCCATCACCCATCTGTATGGGTCGAGAAGGTACACGCTAGTCTACTCTGGTATATCGATGCCCTGTCTCGATACACCCACGACTAGGGACTTTGAAGGATGTACTTGTAGACTATCTGTCCCCACTAGTATGATCCGCATCATAGTCCAGGTAGTCAAGTACACATCCTAAGGGCTTTACCAACATGTAACAGAGAGACAATCAGTATACACATTAAGGTAAAGAGCAACCAGATAGCATACTATCATGTCGAGCAAGAAAGTCCTCCCTATATATGTCCAAGCATCCACTACAATATACATCCTATGTATAGTAATGGCCTCTAGGGCATACATATAACTAACAGATCCAATCCTGGAGAAACAATCGGAAGCAGCTTTAGAACATAAGTGAATGTTCTAGGGATTTGATAACGGTAGCCTCCTTCGGGAAACGGTTATCATTCCAGGCTTCCAAGGTGATCTGGATGACAGAGTGGGTGTCAGAGTTATACTTTTCCTTCTGACGAGGGGCAGTATTTTGGGCAGGTGGTCCAAGGGGATACTGAGGGAGGCATGGCGCAGGATACTGATTGAGTTCAGTTGACGATACAGTCTAAGAAGTTTGGATTTGGAGTTCATTTATGAACTAGGTCCCATCAGACATCCAGACATATTCTAAGACAGGTATTGCTCATTTCGGGAGATGGCTTTCTCCGCGAACTTGAGAAATAGAGAGACATAGAAAGAAACATCACAGCGGATCCACTCACCGAGGCTATTCCTCGAACGCAATAGTTTTGCAAACGAGCTTTGTGAGACTGACTAGTAGGGGAGTTGGGTGTTCGGTATCACACGGGCTATGAATATGCGATATCGCAATAATTAGCCTTGAGTGCAAGTGGGAGATTGTTGGAGATAGTGCCCTCAGAGTCAATTATTGGATCACAGGCACGTGATTGCAATGATTGAGGGAGGACCTATCCCAGTAGGACAGTCTTACTCAAGATGATAGTATGCTGTCTGGTTTATCTTTATCATCGTGTACTGCTTTAGGTGACCTGACAGGTCGCTATTACACGTTGATAAGGCCCCTAGGATTCTTGCTTGACTGCCAGCAGTATGAGGGCGATCATATACATGGGAGCTGGTAGTCTATAAGCACATCCTTAAAAAGTCCCTAGTCATGGGAGTTTCGAGACAGGGCATCGATACACCAGAGTAGACTAGTGTATACAGTCGAGACCCCGATGAGGGGCGGTGGCCGGTCTCACAAGTCACTGGTGTCAGTTGGTTCACCTAAGATGTATACAGGTGCTCATTGGGTTATGAGTACACCGGACAGGACTCGCCGGGAACCTGCTAGTTGGGATTATACCAGACGTCAGATAGCAGTTCCCTGGTGACATGTGTACATGTTAGTTCATCGACCTGAGGATCGTCATTTGTCTCGTGTGAGTTCCCACTGTACTTTGATTACTACCCTACCACGCTCAAAGGAGACATGCAAACAGATTTTAGTTGGGTACAGTCCCGAGCCAAATGGAGGCAGTGAGCGGATCTTCAGGGGTTCATCTCTCCCAGTATTGGGGGTGAGGTCGCGCTGTGTCTAGGAGAGCCATTACACAAAGCCTTCGGCTGAGGCAGGAGATTTACTGGTAGGTATTCCAGTAGTATCTCATGGTGTTCTGGGCTACACTCTGACACGACTTGTACCGCTTTTGGGGGTCTGACTTTTACCAACCCCCTTGGCCTGCCATGCGATGCTCATAGACGAACGGTCCGGACTGTATGGATATTGTCACTGATAGGCTCAGTAGGGTGTCAGGATGAGTTTGCTCATCGACGTCCCTTTTGGTCAATACCTGGTAGCCCGTTACGTATAAGCTAATATCTCTGACGTGCTAGTGGTTAAATCCACAACCAAGGTGTTGACGAGTCTTTAGAGTCCCCCACAGACCAGTTTCTCAAGTTACGGGCGAAACGCTGTAGAGGCCGTTTGGAGATATGGCAGGGTTCGATCAGATACGTGCGGTATTGCACGGATCATGATCGGACGGATAATACTAGCGGGCTTTGGTTTAAGCCGGATCCTAGTATTGTACAGTGTAGATTTTGTCTCTTTGCATTTGTATTTCGGTCGGGATACAAATGCGGGTATGTATATACAGTAGCGGGGTTTTCCTGTAATTTATTACGGGATTAGTTTTCTAAAGTTGCCAGTTTGCTTTCCGTTTCGGCCAATTTTCTTTGTATCTTTTATTGGCTGAAGATTGGTAGAGGAGGGCTTATTTGCATTTGTGCAAATAAGTATTTTGGAGGGTTGTCTTTGCATATTGTTGTATCATGATGATTCTTCCTCCCTTGACTTTCTTGAGTTCATGATTGCTTGACTTTTTGGAGTAATCATGGTTGTTGATTAGTTGATGGAGTGTGGGTTTTTGTTGGTGATGATTTTATTCTCATCATTTCTCTCTTGCATTATGGCTACCCCCCCTTGGACTTTTTCCTCTCTCTCTCATTCTAAAATTCCTCACAAAGGGGCCGGCCAAGCTTGGATAGGGGCTGCCTAATTTTTGGTGGGGATTTTTTTGGTTCTCTTGATGCTTGAAAAATCCCACAAGTGCCATCTCCATTAGCTTATATCATTCCTCCACCAAATGGCAACTTCCTAAAAACCCCATGAGACAAAGAGCACTACACTATTCTACAGCAATCCTTGGGCATGTCGGCTCGCCAACTTCGTGCCCGAGTTGCTTCGGTCCAGAGGTGGGAGCCCGTAAAAGAAGCCAGCGATGTGGTGCCCTTCCGGCGAGGAGATGAAGACCGGAGATTCCGCGGGGAGATAGGGACGACGAAGAGAAGACTGAAGGACACGGATCGCTCGGTATATCTCTCTACCCCTTCTCTAGTTAGCTAGAATTAGATTAATGGCCCGATCCGGGATTTTTGTGCGCGGTGGTGCCGGTTCAAAAGTTAAAGTAAAACATCGTTTCCGCATTTTGGCCTCATTCAGAAGGCCGGGCCGCCACCGTGCACTTACACATATATCATATGTTAAGACAAACACAAACCAAATAGCGTATTATCATATCAAGCAAGACTGTCATGTACATACATATCCTTAGCATCCTATACAATGAAGGCCTCTAGGGCATATATATCCAACAATCTCCCACTTGCACTAAGGCCTATAATTGGCGCAATGAGTACCCACTGTCTCTACCAAATCCAGTTGCTGGCGTACCGCATGCCCAACATCTCAAACAGCCTCTCGAACTGCACTTGAGGGATGGCCTTGATGAATGGATCTGCTGTGTTGTCTTTTGTGTCCACTCTCCGTATCTCGATCTCCCGACGATCTACGATCTCCCTGATCAGGTGAAACCGCCTTAAGATATGCCTGGATTTCTGATGGGACCTTGGTTCCTTCGCTAAAGCTACAGCGCCATTGTTATCACAATACAAAGGTATTGGATTGGCAATGGACGGAACCACTTGAAGTTCAGAAATGAACTTCCTCATCCAGATAGCCTCTTTTGCGGCTTCACTAGCAGCTATATACTCAGCCTCCATAGATGAGTCTGCGACGGTATCCTGTTTGGAACTCCTCCAACATACCGCCCCTCCATTGAGGGTAAACACAAAATCCGAAATGGATTTAGAATCATCCTTGTCACTTTGGAAACCGGAGTCGGTAAAAGCCTCTACCTGGAGGTCCTTATTACAGTAAACTAAGAACATCTCCTTAGTCCTTCTCAGGTACTTGAGAATGTTCTTCACCGCTATCCAATGTTTCTCACCTGGGTCAGACTGATACCTGCTTACCACACTAGGTGCGTAAGCTACATCCGGTCTTGTACATAACATCGCATACATTATAGATCCTACTGCCGAAGCGTAGGGTATAATGCCCATGCGAGCGCTCTCTTCATCAGTCTTTGGAGACATCTTTTTGGAGAGGGTGATTCCGTGACAAGCGGGTATATTACCGTGCTTGGAATCTTCCATACTAAATCTCTTTAGTATAGTGTCAATATACCTGGACTGTGAAAGTCCTAACATTCTATTAAATCTATCACGATGGATCTTAATGCCCAGAATGTATGATGCATCTCCTAAGTCTTTCATAGAGAATTTCTGTGACAAGAAGAGCTTTACTGATTGTAGCATAGGGATATCATTCCCTATCAGTAGTATGTCGTCGACATACAAAACGAGGAAGACTACTACTCTTTCTACAATCTTCCTATAAATACATGGTTCATCTACATTTTTGATAAAGTCAAATTCTTTGACTGTCTCATCAAAGCAGATGTTCCAGCTCCGTGACGCTTGCTTTAATCCATAAATGGATTTAAGCAACTTGCAGACTCTTCCGCTGCTCCCACTGTCTAAGAAACCTTCTGGTTGATCCATGTAAACACTCTCTTCTAAATGTCCATTTAGAAAATCTGTTTTTACGTCCATCTGCCAGATTTCATAGTCATGGAAGGCAGCAATGGCAAGCAGAATCCGAATGGATTTAAGCATGGCTACAGGTGAAAAGGTTTCATCATAGTCCAATCCTGGTCTTTGACGAAAACCTTTTGCAACGAGTCTAGCTTTGTAGGTTTCCACTTGTCCAAATGCACCAATCTTCTTTTCGAAGATCCATTTGCATCCAACTGGTTTTACTCCAGGAGGAGCTGTTGGAGATAGTGCCCTCAGAGTCAATTATTGGATCACAGGCACGTGATTGCAATGGTTGAGGGAGGACCTATCCCGGTAGGACAGTCTTACTCAAGATGATAGTATGCTATCTGGTTTACCTTTATCATCGTGTATTGCTTTAGGTGACCTGACAGGTCGCTATTACACGTTGATAGAGCCCCTAGAATTCTTGCTTGACTGCCAGCAGTATGATGGCGATCATATACGTGGGAGCTGGTAGTCTATAAGCACATCCTTAAATGGTCCCTAGTCGTGCGAGTTTCGAGACAGGGCATCGATACTCTACAGTAGACTAGTGTATACAGTCGAGACCCCGACGAGAGGCGGTGGCCGGTCTCACAAGCCACTGGTGTCAGTTGGTTCAACTAAGATGTATACAGGTGCTCATTGGGTTATGAGTACACCGGACATGACTCGCCGGGAACATGCTAGTTGGTCTTATACCTGATGTCAGATAGCAGTTCCCTGGTGACATGTGTACAGGTCATTTCACCAACCTGAGGATCGTCATTTGTCTCGTGTGAGTTCCCACTGTCCTTTGATTACTACCCTACCACGCTCAAAGGAGACGTGCAAACAGGTTTTAGTTGGGTACAGTCCCGAGCCACATGGAGGCAGTGAGCGGATCTTCAGGGGTTCGTCTCTCCCGGTATTGAGGGTGAGGTCGTACTGTGTCTAGGAGAGCCAGTACATGAAAAGTCCTTGGTCAAGGCAGGAGATTTACTTGTAGGTATTCCAGTAGTATCTCAGGGTGTTCTGGGCTACACTCCGACACGACTGTTACCGCTTTTGGGGGTCTGACTTTTACCAACCCCCTAGGCCCGCCATGCGATGCTCATAGACGAACGGACCGGACTGTACGGATATTGTCACTGACAGGCTCAGTAGGGTGTCAGGATGAGTTCGCTCATCGACGTCCCTTTTGGTCAATACCTGGTAGCCCGTTACGTATTGGCTTATACCTCTGACGTGCTAGTGGTTAAATCTACAACCTAAGTATTGACGAGTCTTTAGAGTCCCCCACAGACCGTTTTCTCAAGTTTCGGGCGAAACGCTGTAGAGGCCGTATGGAGATATGGCAGTGTTCGATCAGACAGGTGCGGTATTGCATGGATCATGATCGGACGGTTTATACTAGCGGGCTTTGGTTTAAGCCGGATCCTAGTATAGTACAGTGTAGACTTTGTCTCATTGCATTTGTATTCGGTCGGAATACAAATGCGGGTGTGTATGCACAGTAGCGGGGTTTTCCTGTAATTTATTACGGGATCAGGTTTTTGGAGTTGCCAGTTTGCTTTCCGTTTCGTCCATATTTCTTTGTATCTTTCATTGGCCGAAAATTGGTGGAGGATGGCTTATTTGCATTTGTGCAAATAAGCATTTATGGAGGTGGTCTTTTGCATATTGTTGTGTCATGATCACTTGACTTTCTTTAGTCATCATGGCTAGTCTTATAGTATCATGATGGCATGACTTTTTGGTGATGGGAGTTTATTTTTTCTTGGAGTGTTGGATTATGGTTGTGATCATTTGACTTCATGATTATCATTATTCCCTTGCATTATTATCCCTCACTTGGCTCACTCCTCCTCTCCCTTGATGAAAAAAGTGGCCAGCCATTTTCCCTTGTGGGAGTTGACACAATTTTTGGGGTGCCATTTTCATCTCATATTGGCTTGCAAAATTCTTTTGGTTCACCTCCAAAGTTTACACTTCATTTTCCTCCACCATATACATGGCAACTACAACCTCTAGAGATAAAAGAGTTCTACAGTCAACCTACAGCAAACCTTGGGCACGTCAACTCGCCAACTTCATGCCCGAGTTGCCTCGGACCAGAGGTGGGAGCCCGTAAAAGAAGCCGGCGATGTGGTGCCCTTCCGGCGACGTGATGGAGACCGGAGATCCCGCGGGAGATCGGGACGACGACGAGAAGACCGGAGGACACGGATCACTCGGTATATCTCTACCCTGTTCTTATGTTAGCTAGAGTTAGTTTAATGGCACGATCCGGGTTTTAGTGCGCGGTGGTGCCGGTTCGAAAAGTTAAAGTAAATCATCGCTTCCGCATTCCGGCGTCGGATTGACGGCCGGGGCGCCGCCGTGCACTTACAGGAGCAACTTCTAAAGTCCATACTTTATTGGTGTACATGGATTCCATTTTGGATCTCATAGCATCCAGCCATTTCATCGAGTCGCTACTCGTGATAGCCTGCTGAAAACTAGTAGGCTCATCATCATCGATGGTGCAATCCTCTCGATCCCCATCTAGAAGAAACCCATAGTATCATTCAGGAGGATGAGAAAGCCTGCTAGATCTGCGGAGTGGCGTTGGTTCGTCATGTTCTATTGAAATCTGAGGTTCTACTAAGTCCTCGGTAGCAGTTTGAGGTTCTAGAATTTCTTCCAGCTCTACCGCGCTCCCACTAATTTCTTTTGCAAGAAATTCGCTTTCTAAGAAGACAATGTGACGAGTGACATACACCTTTTGTTCTTCAGTGTGGTAGACCATATACCCCCTTGAATGCTTGGGGTATCCTACAAACTTGCATAAAACCGATCGTGCCTCGAGTTTGTCCGGGTTATGCTTTTTAACATATGCCGGACACCCCCATATCTTGATATACTTGAGATATAGTCTCTTCCCGCTCCATATTTCATATGGAGTGGTAGGTACAGACTTAGTTGGAACTCTATTCAATAGGTATGCGGCTGATTCTAGAGCAAATCCCCAGAAGGAAAGTGGCAACTCAGCACTACTCATCATTGAATGCACCATATCTAATAGCGTGCGATTCCTCCTTTATGATACACCATTATGCTGAGGTGTATAAGGCGGAGTAAGCTGAGAGAGAATTCCATTCTCTTTTAAGCATTTAAGGAAACTGGTACTTAAGTATTCTCCACCTCGATCAGATCGAAGTGTCTTGATGCTTTTACCAGTTTGTTTATCTACTTCATTTTTATACTCCTTAAACTTCTCAAAAGCCTCGGATTTATGCTTCATTAAGAACACATGTCCATACCTAGAGAAGTCATCAGTAAAAGTGAT
This sequence comes from Agapanthus africanus, assembly GCA_030015575.1. Classification (NCBI taxonomy): domain Eukaryota; kingdom Viridiplantae; phylum Streptophyta; class Magnoliopsida; order Asparagales; family Amaryllidaceae; genus Agapanthus; species Agapanthus africanus. The sequence goes on from CM057337.1 coordinate 250,201, forward strand.
GAAGTAGGAATGACCACTTCGTGCATGCGTAGACATCGGACCATATACATCACTGTGTACAAGTCCCAAGAGTTCAATGGCTCTTTCTCCGTATCCGGTGAACGGAGATTTGGTCATTTTTCCTTTGATACATGATTGACAAGTTGCATATGATGAATATTCAAACAGATATAAATATTCATCTTTATGTAACTTAGTCAACCTTATTTCATTTATATGACCAAGTCTACAATACCATAGGAAGGCTTGATTCGAATCTGGAGTCTTTCTTTTACGCGTGTTTTGAATATTGAAAATTTGAGGTTGATTAAGTATGTATATGCCGTTTTCCAGTGTGCCAAACCCAATCAGTTCTTGATTTAGGTGAATGTTCATAACATTTCTTTCAAGCGCAAAACTATATCCTTCATTCGATAACAAAGATACTGATATAATATTACATAACATACTGGGAATACAAAAACAGCTGTACAACACCGAAATGTGCCCACTAGTCAACCCTAGGTGATATTCCCCTATTGCAATTGCATCTACATGCATTCCATTGCCTATCCAGAGAGTCATATCACCTATCCCCAGCACTCTACTATTTCTCAGATCCTGCAATGAATTACAGATATGAGAACCAGAACCGGTATCAAGTACCCATGATGTAGAGTTAACTGAAAGACAATTTTCGATTACAAACACACCTGAAGTAGAAGCAACCGCTTGCTTCATGTCCTTGGCTTTGAAGACCTGACAATCCTTCTTCCAGTGCCCTTGCTTGTGACAATAGAAGCACTCGTTGTTTTCTGTCTTCACCCTTCCTGCCTTGTTCGTTCCCTGCACCTTCTTGACCCCACCTTTCGGCTTGGTGGCTTTCATCTTCTTCTTCCCTTTAGCTTTCGCTTTAGATTTAGAGGAAGATGATTGGCCAACATACAGAACGGGGGTCTTCTCATTTTTCAAGGAGGTCTCTGCTACCCTCAACATATTAAGGAGCTTTGGAAGATCAGCTTCCATTTCGTGCATGTTGAAGTTCAGCACAAACTGAGAGAAGGTGTGGGAAGGGACTGCAAAATCAAATCGATATACAAATCATTCTCTAGCACGCATCCCAGGTTTGCGAGTTCCTCAATGAGGATGATCATTTTGAGGACGTGCTCTCCTACAGGCGATCCTGGAGCTAACCTCATCTGGAAGAGTTTCCTTGAGGTTTCGTACCTAGCGATACGGGAGTGCTCCCCATACAATTCTTTAACATGGAGAAAGATGGATACAATATCCATACTCTCGTGCTGTTTCTGGAGTTCATTGTTCATGGACGCCAGCACGATACACTTAGCTCGCTCACAATTTAGATCCCAGGTTTTGCGGACTTTCCTGTCCACAACTGAGGAATCTGGTCTTGGGATAAGAGGAGGAACAGCGGTGGTAACATATGCTACTTTGTCATAAGTCAGTGCAATATTGACGTTCCTTAGCCAATCTTTATAGTTCTGCCTGGTCAGTATATTTTTTTTCAAGTAATAGTTTTAGTCCAGTCATGGTAGCTGCAATAGAGAGAGAAAAGAAAACACTCAGCATATGCTCTTGCAAGTTTAGATTGGTTTATTAATTTATCTAAACAGGATGGCTCCCGCTGTTTCCTCAAATCCTTCTTCAAAACCTAAAAGAAGAACTAGTCAGGATTTAATCTTACGTCACAATACTTGCTTAACCTTTCAGCCAGGCTGGTGTTGGTACTTCGACGGAGGTTTTCCAACGCTTTCGTGAAGTTCCTTAATTAAAGAATCTCTTTTCCCTGGAGGCGTAGCCCCTCTAACACCTTTCTAGTCACCTACTTGGTTTATAGCATTGATTGTTAAGTGAGAAAATTTCCGAGAGTAATCCTACTCATCAGTGGGATCGGGATCCAACTATCATTTCATGATATCCTAGATGGAAGCCACTCTAGTCACCACACTCCAGAATGTATGCTAAATCTGCAAGTTTCCTTTATGTTTGAAACTCCCGATGTGATTTTTACCCTAAGCTCTTATGACCTTGACGTAGGCCAACAAATCATAAGACGCAAGTTAAGTTCTACCCGTCGTTATCCTCATCAATTTTGTTGGAGATAGTGCCCTCAGAGTCAATTATTGGATCACAGGCACGTGATTGCAATGATTGAGGGAGGACCTGTCCCAGTAAGACAGTCTTACTCGAGATGATAATATGCTATCTGGTTTATCTTTATCATCGTGTACTACTTTAGATGACCTGACATGTCGCTATTACACGTTGATAGAGCCCCTAGGATTCTTGCTTGGCCACCAGCAGTATGAGGGCGATCATATAAGTGGGAGCTGGGGTCTATAAGCACATCCTTAAAAGGTCCCTAGTCGTGGGAGTTTCGAGACAGGGCATCGATACTCCAGAGTAGACTAGTGTATACAGTCGAGACCCCGACGAGGGGCGGTGGACGGTCTCACAAGCCACTGGTGTCAGTTGGATCACCTAAGATGTATACAGGTGCTCATTGGGTTATGAGTACACCGGACAGGACTCGCCGGGAACATGCTAGTTGGTCTTATACCTGACGTCAGATAGCAGTTCCCTGGTGACATGTGTACAGGTTAGTTCATCGACCTGTGGATCGTCATTTGTCTCGTGTGAGTTCCCACTGTACTTTGATTACTACCCTACCACGCTCAAAGGAGACGTGCAAACAGGTTTTAGTTGGGTACAGTCCCGAGCCACATGGAGGCAGTGAGCGGATCTTCAGGGGTTCGTCTCTCCCGGTATTGGGGGTGAGGTCGCGCTGTGTCTAGGAGAGCCATTACACGAAGCCCTCGGCCGAGGCAGGAGATTTACTGGTTGGTATTCCAGTAGTATCTCAGGGTGTTCTGGGCTAAACTCCGACACGACTTGTATCGCTTTTGGGGGTCTGATTTTTACCAACCCCCTAGGCACGCCATGCGATGCTCATAGACGAACGGACCGGACTGTAGGGATATTGTCACTGACAGGCTCAGTAGGGTGTCAGGATGAGTTCGCTCATCGACGTCCCTTTTGGTCAATACCTGGTAGCCCGTTACGTATTGGCTTATACCTCTGACGTGCTAGTGGTTAAATCCACAACCAAGGTGTTGACGAGTCTTTAGAGTCCCCCACATTCAGTTGCTCAAGTTTTCGGGCAAAACGCTGTAGAGGCCGTATGGAGATATGGCAGGGTTCGATCAGATACGTGCGGTATTGCACGGATCAGGATCGAACGGATAATACTAGCCGGCTTTGGTTTAAGCCGGATCCTAGTATAGTACAGTGTAGATTTTGTCTCTTTGCATTTGTATTTCGGTCGGAATACAAATGCGGGTGTGTATACACAGTATCGGGGTTTTCCTGTAATTTATTACGGGACCAGTTTTCTGGAGTTGCCAGTTTGCTTTCCGTTTCGGCCATTTTCATTTGTATCTTTCAATGGCCGAAGATTGGTGGAGGAGGGCTTATTTGCATTTGTGCAAATAAGCATTTTTGGAGGGTGTTCTTTGCATTATTATTGTATCATGATGGTGCACCATCCATTGACTTGACTTTTTGCTTCATGATGGCTTTCATGATTGCTTGACTTTGGATATCATGATGGATGTGGTGGAGTGTTGGTTTTAGCTTGTTATCATGCTTGAGCATGATAGCTTTTTCTTTCTCTCCCTTGGGTGATTGGTTGGCTCACTCATTCACACACTCACCACACTCTTATTCCTCTCCTCTCCATTTTTAGTGTGGCCGGCCATAGGAGATGGGGCTGCCCATTTTTCATGTGTGGGGATTTTTGTATTTTTGGCTTTGTAAAATGCCTACAACTCCATCTCCAAAAGCTTATCTCATTATCCTCCACCAATGGCATCTCCACAACCCCAAAAATAAGATATAGATCTCTACACTATTCTACAGCAAATCTTGGGCACGTCGACTCGCCAGCTTCGTGCCCGAGTTGCCTCGGTATAGAGGCGGGAGCCCGTAAAAGAAACCGGCGACGTGGTGCCCTTCCGGCGACGAAGTGGAGACTGGAGATTCCGCGGTGGATCGGGACGACGACGAGAAGACTGGAGGACACGGATCACTCGGTATATCTCCCTTCCCATCTTGTAGTTAGCTAGGACTAGTTAATGGCCCGATCCGGGTTTTAGTACGCGGTGGTGCCGGTTCAAGAAAATTAAAGTTAACCATCGCTTCCGCATTTGGCCTCGGGATGGAGGCCGGGGCGCCGCCGTGCACTTACAGTGGTATCAGAGCCTTGCCAATAACATAGTCTAGCTTTGTCTAATGTTTTACATTTCCGATCGAACAATTTTCCAAAAACCATATTTTTCTTCACATCAGTTTTTGTCGAAATTTTTTGAAGTCCAAAAATTTTTCAGGTTGTCTCAGAATGATGTGCAGGGAGTTATAAGAGTTCTGTGAAAATTTGGGCTCGTGAACAGTCCAAACCACCGCGGAACCGCGGCCAAACCCATGCTTGGGCCGCGGTTCCGCCGCGACTTGAACTGTTCAGTCCCCCAAACTTTTGCAGAATGCTCCTGAGTGGAAAATAGGCTTTCTGGAATGTTATTTTTTGGGCCCAGAATTTCTTGATGTGCTACAGTAGTACTTGGGGGCCCACTTGGTAAAATTTAATCGATCGGATATTTTAAACACATTATTTCACAGTATTTACATTATATCTGCGACCGTGAATGTCACTTGATCGGTAAATCCTGTCTAACTGCTATAGCCCGGTTAGACGGATTTGCGAACGTGACTTTCACGTTGATGTTCTGTGTATTGCTGTGATGTTGCGGATTGGTCGTGGGGGATAGCCTGGTTGCAATGCTAGTACAGTTTTTGTTGTACTATGTACATTTGATATTGCGGGGCGAGCGTCCGACATGTGGACTGCCGTCACTGCCTGTTTGTATTATTATTTTGGGGCACGGCCAGGTTGCGGTCGATATACCCATTGTATGTATATTTTACTTTCTGTACTAGGATTACCCCAAGGTGGGGTGCACGGATAGCCGGATTCTAGAAGGCAATAAGCACGCATCTCATGGCATTGGAACGGAGGGGGCTTCACTCTAGAATTGGCGGGCTATTCGCCGCACTCGTAGGGGGTACAGGTTGACCCAGGAGGGGTGCCCAAGTTACCGGATTCCGTGAAGTGCTGGGTGGTCCATTCACGTTACTGAAGGGGGCTGCCTCACTTCAGGTTTTGGCGGGTAACTTGCCGCGCCCGTAGGGGTCTAGAATTTCATTGCACAGGCTATCCACAGGACCAGGGGAACGTCGGGTTTCAGTAGTGGCTCTGTGAAACCCGGGGATCCCAGATATCTGTATTGTTCTGTGATGTTGTACATTTCTGTGATGTTGCATTTTTTATCACGCCTTGAGAGAAATATAATATATTGGTATATATATTAGTAGATGTTGTATATGTTTTGCATCCGCGCTAGTCCAGTCCCCGCTCTGTCGTTAGTTAGCTAACCTAACGGGTAATGACGGGACCCAGTGGCGAATGCGGATGGCATATACGTACATCGATATATTTTCGTTCTTTGTGGTGTGATCAATTGATGGGACTGCGTTGATTCGGATCAATGCAAGTTAAAAACAAACCTGATCTGATGTTGTTGGAACACTTTTCAAAAAGCTGTTATTGCAAGGACGTTCTCTTTTGTTTTGCATCGTGGTATTCAGTTGGAATATCCTGCTCCTCAGTCAACGAGGCAAGGGCCGAGATCCCTTCACCGGGAGTGACCCCTTGGACAAAAAGTTTGCGTCAGGGAAATAACTTCACTATAGCCGATTACTTTTGCTTTGCATCGTGGTATTCAGTTGGAATATCCTGCATCTCATTCTACGGGGAAAGAGCCGAGATCCCTTCACCGGGGGTGACCTCTTTAGCAAAGGTTTTCATTACTATAATTTTCTAAAAAGCTATCCGTTCCTTCAACGATATCAAGTTCATTACGTTAAAGGTTTTCGCCAGAAACCATTCGTAGCCCTCCGTCGTTTCATATGGATAGTCAATAGTATTCAAACTGTGTATGTTGGCCAAAGTCAAGGCACAGTGTTTGGTAGCTATTGGGGTATTCATATGCAGCATAGATAGATTCGTTGGTTTGGGACAGTCGTATAGCCTTGTTGGCCAAAGTCAAGGGCTTGTACGGGTGGGCTCAAATTAACCTGGAGAATGACGGGTAGAACTTGACATGTGACTTATGATTTGTTGGCAAAAGTCAAGGTCATAAGAGCATGGGGTAAAAATCACATCGGGAGTTTCAAAAGAACTGAAACTTGCCAGATATGCGCATACCTTCTGGAGTGTGACACCGTGAGCGGATTCCGTCACGTTATCATGCGATGATAGTTGGATCCCGATTCCCACTGATTAGTTGGTTTACTCCTCGGGTGATCCCGACTAATTCTTCTTTCAGGTTTGGAGGAGAATTTGACGGTACGGTGGGAGGTTTCCAGATTAGATAAATTGGTAACCATTCTGATCTAGGTTAGAGTGCACGCTGAGTGTTTCTTTTCTCTCTCTCTTCGGCAGCGACCATTGACCTGACCCTAAGACTATGACTCAGTGACCAAAATTAACCGAACCATCTTAAACACTGGCTTTTGGATTGTCAGAGTTGCAAACCTCATTGCCACTCCTACTTTTACCCTTTTCTCCAGGACACCCCGTGTTATTACGAATGTCCTCTTCCATTGGACAAAACCATCGTATGGTTATATACGAACTCGAAGGGATTTATTCGAGGATGGTTTCAGGTTCTGGAGAAAACAAATTGGACTATTCAGTTGTCTTTTCCTTTTACCTTCTCTCTCAGATTGCGAGTACTCCATGGTTTAGGAGATAGTACACCTATTATGCAAATTGGATAGTCTTCTTCCAAACATTAGGCTGGTGCCGACCGGTAGGGAATGAAGAAAACCAATTAGCATAACGATGGTGTGCAGAAGGTATTAAGTAAAGAAAAAGAAAGGGATTAGTAAGAGGGCAAAGTAAATTGCGACTGATATTCACGACCAAACCAAGTATTTCATTACCACTCCCACTTCACCTTTGTATTTCTCCAGGACACTCCGTATCACTATGAAGATCCACAGTTTATTGGATATTCCATCGTATGGTTATATACGAACTCGAAAGGAACTTGTTCTAGTTCGGGGATGGATTCTGGTTCAGGAGAAATAGGAATAAGGTTTATTCGGTTGTCTTTTATCCTCACCTTCTCTCGCATTGCGAGTGCTCCTAGGATTAGGACAGTACACCCATTATGCTTATTGGATAGTCTTCTTCTAAACCATAGGCTGGTGCCGAACGGTAGGGAAGGAAGAAAACCATTTAGCCTAAAGGGGTGTGCAGAAGGTAATGACTAAAGACATATGAAGGGATTTGGAGAGGTGGCAAAGAATTATACGGTTACAGTTCTGAATCTGGAAGAGGCATTACTAGGAGTACCGGGATACCCCATCGAAACATTTCAATGTTTCAGTTTCACTGTGTACTGTTAAAAGAAAACTGATTTTCCAATTAGACACTTGCTCCAGGGTATGTATTTACCAGGTATGATTCTCACATCTGTATGGTTTTACAGATGATGAGTGGGAGTAAGTTATTGGGAATTGGGTGATCATCCTCATTATATCGGGATTCATTGTAATCGGTGATATTTTAGGAAGTCACCTGGGTTGTTTGCCAGTCGGCAAGTATTTGGTTTTGAATATCCGCTGTTATGCACCAATTTCAAATCGATACATCTGTACGTCTATTTTTATAGAGTGAGATATATCTTTTTGAAATTATGTCGATGACATTTACCTATATCAGTGGATGGTTAGGTAAGGAGCATTAAACAGCGGTGTAACTCTTCTTAACCATAAGTACAGTTTTCAACCTACGACACGCAGTGAATGAGTTGTCAGACTCAAGGGACTTATACAGAGTATTGTATGTTGTCCAGGGTCCATCAGGATAGAGGGGTTGGTTCTCGTACTATATTTGGTTTACTTATGACTTCTCTAGTTTTTAGACAGGTGTTTCGTGGAAACACAGGGTCCGAATTTTGAGAAGTTATAGGTATTTGAATAAAGTAGAGAACCAAGTGTTGCAAGTATCGGGATTCTTCAAGTTGATCGAAGATGTAGATACTTGAGTATGGTATTCAGTTGATAGTAATGATTTAAAAGAACTTGCTTCTCTTTCAGGTTACTCATAATTGGAAGCATTCCTAAGTTGAGTAACGCTGATTGGCCTCTTTCCATTTAGTTGACATGCACTGGAAATAGCTGCATGATTTGAATCTGGTTCAATTAAATCAGTGCCTCTGGTTCTATATTGGATATAGAACAGTTCATATCTTAACGTTGTTAAGGTACGGGGAGTTGTCCGGCTTATGATTAAAACCAGACTCTGGATAACTCAAGGCACGTTTCTGTAATGGCTGTTTGTGGGTTGACCCAGGCTATGCAGAGGGTTAACTTTCTACCATATGGAAGATCAATAGTGATATTGTTCTAGACTCACCACAGTTTTAATAAAAATGGATTTTTTCAGAAAACAGTAGTGGGAGTATGGTAGAACTGGAAGTGATTCCAGAACCGCAAACGATTACTGAAGATTTGATAAGGAACCTAAAGATTCAATCTGGTTTGACATTCCATTGGCCACTCCGCAGATAAGGTGGGTAACTTCAGGCACCCGAGAGGTACTCCGGTAGCCTCAAGGACGGTGATAGGGAAGTTCTTGTTTACCCAAACTTGCCATTGTTGTTGTTCCAGACTGTGAAACTCGGCAGGAGGATGAGTATAGCGTCGTTCTGAACTGGCTTCAGAAGTGTACGTCTATATGACTCTGCCGGAGGGTTGTCGTAGTCAGTGGGAGCAACGGAAGAATTGGTGGACAGGTGGCTTATGTCTATTTATAGACTAAAGCAGATATAGCGGAGATAGATCATCAATTTCTTATGTGACAGTCATAGGTTTGACTTCATCAGAATAGGGGATGGATCTGTTGAGAAGGTAGTAGGGTGTGATGTCATGGTATTTGGATGACATACATAGAATAGGAAAAGAAACTCCTATACTACGATCGGTTATACTTTGGTCGTCACACAGTGGTTTCTCCACATGGGAATTGGACATTATATCAGACATACTGGTTACTAGATCTATGGCTTTAGATCTAGATTTGGGTGGTTTCCCAATTAAGGGTACTTAGACAACATTCTATGAGTATTTAGAATGGACGACTCCTGGCACGGTAGTGTACCTGCATGTAATGGAGTCACCCTCTCTAAAGGTGTCTTACAGACTAAAGGGGAGAGGGATGTGCATGATTGGCAGATCACTTGCTCAGGCAATTGAGTCAATCATGAGATGTCAAGTACCAACCAGATGTTTTTCTTGCACTAGATACAATAAGTTGACATTGATCCAATCCTGGAGAAGCAGTCGGAAGCAATTTTAGAACATAAGTGGATGTTCTAGGGATATGATAACGATAGCCTCTTTCGGGAGACAGTTATCATTCCAGGCTTCCAAGGTGACATGGACGACAAGGAGGTTGTCAGAGTTATAGTTTTCCTTCTGATAAGGGGCAGTATTTTAGACAGGTGGTCCAAGGCAATACTGAGGGAGGCATAGCGCAGCATACTGATTAAGTTCAGTTGATGATACAGTCTAAGAAGTTTGGATTTGGAGTTCATTTATGAGCTAGGTCCCATCAGACATCCAAACACATTCTAAGACAGGTATTGCTCATTTCGGGAGATGGCTTTCTCCGCGAACTTGAGATATAGAGAGACATAGAAAGAAACATCAAAGCGGATCCACTCACTGAGGCTATTCCTCGAACGCAATAGTTTCGCAAACGAGCTTTGTGAGACTGACTAGTAGAGGAGTTGGGTGTTCGGTATCACACGGGCTGTGAGTATGCAACATCGCAATAATTACCCTTGAGTGCAAGTGGGAGATTGTTGGAGATAGTGCCCTTAGAGTCAATTATTGGATCAAAGGCACGTGATTGCAATGATTGAGGGAGGACCTGTCCCAGTAAGACAGTCTTACTCGAGATGATAGTATGATATCTGGTTTATCTTTATCATCGTGTACTGCTTTAGGTGACCTGACATGTCGCTATTACACGTTGATAGAGCCCCTAGGATTCTTGCTTGGCCACCAGCAGTATGAGGGCGATCATATAAGTGGGAGCTGGGGTCTATAAGCACATCCTTAAAAGGTCCCTAGTCGTGGGATTTTCGAGACAGGGCATCGATACTCTAGAGAAGACTAGTGTATACAGTCGAGACCCCGACGAGGGGCAGTGGCCGGTCTCACAAGCCACTGGTGTCAGTTGGATCACCTAAGATGTATACAGGTGCTCATTGGGTTATGAGTACACCGGACAGGACTTGCCGGGAACATGCTAGTTGGTCTTATACCTGACGTCAGATAGCAGTTCCCTGGTGACATGTGTACAGGTTAGTTCATCGACCTGGGGATCGTCATTTGTCTCATGTGAGTTCCCACTGTACTTTGATTACTACCCTACCACGCTCAAAGGAGACGTGCAAATAGGTTTTAGTTGGGTACAGTCCCGAGCCACATGGAGGCAGTGAGCGGATCTTCAGGGGTTCGTCTCTCCCGGTATTGGGGGTGAGGTCGCGCTGTGTCTAGGAGAGCCATTACACGAAACCCTCGGCCGAGTCAGGAGATTTTCTGGTAGGTATTCCAGTAGTATCTCAGGGTGTTCTGGGCTACACTACGACACGACTTGTACCGCTTTTGGGGGTCTGACTTTTACCAACCCCCTAGGCCCGCCATGCGATGCTCATAGACGAACGGACCGGACTGTACGGATATTGTCACTGACAGGCTCAGTAGGGTGTCAGGATGAGTTCGCTCATCGACGTCCCTTTTGGTCAATACCTGGTAGCCCGTTACGTATTGGCTTATATCTCTGACGTGCTAGTGGTTAAATCCACAACCAAGGTGTTGACGAGTCTTTAGAGTCCCCCACATTCAGTTGCTCAAGTTTTCGGGCAAAACGCTGTAGAGGCCGTATGGAGATATGGCAGGGTTCGATCAGATACGTGCGGTATTGCACGGATCAGGATCGAACGGATAATACTAGCCGGCTTTGGTTTAAGCCGGATCCTAGTATAGTACAGTGTAGATTTTGTCTCTTTGCATTTGTATTTCGGTCGGAATATAAATGCGGGTGTGTATACACAGTATCGGGGTTTTCCTGTAATTTATTACGGGACCAGTTTTCTGGAGTTGCCAGTTTGCTTTCCGTTTCGGCCATTTTCATTTGTATCTTTCAATGGCCGAAGATTGGTGGAGGAGGGCTTATTTGCATTTGTGCAAATAAGCATTTGTGGAGGGTGTTCTTTGCATTATTATTGTATCATGATGGTGCACCATCCATTGACTTGACTTTTTGCTTCATGATGGCTTTCATGATTGCTTGACTTTGGATATCATGATGGATGTGGTGGAGTGTTGGTTTTAGCTTGTTATCATGCTTGAGCATGATAGCTTTTTCTCTCTCTCCTTTGGGTGATTGGTTGGCTCACTCATTCACACACTCACCACACTCTTATTCCTCTCCTCTCCATTTTTAGTGTGGCCGGCCATAGGAGATGGGGCTGCCCATTTTTCATGTGTGGGGATTTTTGTATCTTTGGCTTTGTAAAATGCCTACAACTCTATCTCCAAAAGCTTATCTCATTATCCTCCACCAATGGCATCTCCACAACCCCAAAAATAAGATATAGATCTCTACACTATTCTACAGCAAATCTTGGACACGTCGACTTGCCAGCTTCGTGCCCGAGTTGCCACGGTATAGAGGCGGGAGCCCGTAAAAGAAACCGGCGACGTGGTGCCCTTCCGGCGACGAAGTGGAGACTGGAGATTCCGCGGTGGATCGGGACGACGACGAGAAGACCGGAGGACACGGATCACTCGGTATATCTCTCTTCCCATCTTGTAGTTAGCTAGGACTAGTTAATGGCCCGATCCGGGTTTTAGTGCGCGGTGGTGCCGGTTCAAGAAAATTAAAGTTAACCATCGCTTCCGCATTTGGCCTCGGGATGGAGGCCGGGGCGCCGCCGTGCACTTACAAATTTAAGTACATCGTACAAGCCCTTGACGTAGGCCAACAAGGGGTACGTCTGTCTTAAACTAATGCATCTATCTATGCAACAAATAGGCACACACACTGCTACCATACACTATGCCTTGACGTAGGCCAACAAGCATAGCATGAATACGATGTGCTGTCTATCTGAAACGACGGAGGGTTACGGATAGTTTTTGGCAAAAAACCGTTAACGTAATGAACTTGATATGATCGAAAGAACAAAGATAGCTTTTATTTAAAAGGAGTGGTTTAAGCTCCGCATTTAAAATTTTCTTTTTCAAGAAAACCGAGTGGTTTTTAGAAATTGTTCTAACAATTCAGTTTAGGTTTTATTTTCTTTGCATTAATAATAATGCGTCCCATCAATTAACCTATCATTACAGATAACAACGAAAATACAACGTCCTCTTATGCCATCCGCATTCGCCACTGGGTCCCGTCATCACCCGTTAGGTTACTTAACTAACGACAGAGCGGGGGCTAGGCTAGCACGGGTGAGAAACATAAGTGACATCTAAATAGCTATCATATGTAGATATTGTATATTCGTCAGACGCAGTAATAGGCATTCCAGATCACAGATAAACAATATTGGATTTGCAAGCAATCCGCGTTTCTTTTGAGCCTGCAATGAAAGACGGATTACACAGTTGTGATGAATAGCCATTACCCCACCCCAGACCCCTACGGGTACGGCAAACTACCCGCCAAGTACCAGAAGTGAAGCGGTCTATCTCAACACTTCAAAATACCCGGTAGTTTGTGCACCCCACCTTGGGTCTATACTAGGAGCAAAAATAATAAAAAGAAATAATACAACGGTGGCTACAACCGCAACCTGGATGTGCCCCGCAAAATAATATTACAACTTATTACATTTACATCGAATAAATTAATACAATAACCCATCACAAAACCCGGCTAATCACCACAACAATCCAATATAGTTTATATCCACAAACAGTTAAAAAACATTACAGATATGTGCAACCCCCTGCCAACCGACATACTAGCAGTTAGGGGAGGTTTACGAACACATAATACATTTCACAGATATAATCAAACAAGCAAACATCGTATAATTTCGATCGATTAAACACATTAAATTTTGCTCCAATACTTCTCAGCAAATCTGAAACCTGAGCAAAAATTAAATCATACCAGAAAATACAAAATATCACAAACGATGCACAGTAGAAAACTGGGCTGAATCGGCCCTAACTCGGCCGTGGATCCTCGGCGGATCGGTGGGATCGGCCGCGGTTCCGCGGCTATTTGGCCGATTCAGGAGCCCATTTTTCTTGTGTGTTCCTATATATTCATTCTGGTCATTCTGGAGGTCCCTGAAAAATTTTTTAGACCTCATTTTTAATTCGACAAAAACTTTGCAATATCGGTGTATTTTCCGGTTTGTTTCGCGTTCGAAATTCATATGACTTTGCAAGTGAGTTAATTATTATTTAGTGAGGCTCTGATACCACTGTAAGTTGATGTGCAACACCCCACGAGTTGCGGAGAGGCGGAAATTTGAAAAAACAATCATGTTTATAAAGCGAACATCAACTAACCGAAGATCGTTTCTAAACAATACTTAACAATAAGCATAGAGTTCTAAGCTACTATGTAAGGAGATTATACCAAACGATTCTAGTCCTTCGTCTTTACGATCTCTACGGCCTCCTTGGATCTCCACGTCCTCCTTGGCTTCCTTCCGTGATAGACGATCCACCCGAGAACCCTAATCCAAGCTATTACCTCTAAACTTGAGGTTACTTAGTTTCTCTAGTTGCTAATTAAAGTAACTAAGGTGATGTAGAGTTAGGTTATGGAGTGTTTAGTCTTTACTAATCCTTGTACTCAACTCATGAGTGGTAGGATTAGGGTTTGGAGAAGGAGAGAGAGCTTGAGGAGAGAGAAGGTGGAAATGATAATGAGAAGAGAAAAGCTTCTCACTTGAATATAACAAACATAATGAATTATCAAATAATATCAATTAAATGATTATTCATCATGCTTCATTTATTCAAGAAGAGTGATTCATCATGTGATTCATTAGATCATTAATGATGCATTAATGATGCATTTAATGATATGATGAATCATATGAATGAGTCACTAAAGCAATTAATGAAAATGCCACTTTAACCCCTCATGTCACATCCTTCTAGAAGCTTCTCGGAAATTACGAGAACGCCCATCGCATCCGTGAAAATACGGAAAAACTTTAGACCGTATAAATCCAATAACCTGATACTAGAATCTGGCTTAAACCAAAGCCGGCTAGTAAAAACTGTCCGAATGTCGTACGTGTGTTTAAACACGTATGCGTCCGAACCTTTGTCGTAAAACCATACGACCTCTATATCTTTTCGCCTAGAGTTGGGAAATCTCTGTGTGGGACTCTAAAGACTCGACTACTACGCTGGAAGTAGGTTTAACCACAGACCGCAAGTGGCACTAGCTGTACGTAACGGTCCCCAGGTAGTTGTCGATAAGAAAGCCGATGAGGTAACCCATCCGAAATCCTACTGAGCCTGTCTGTGACAATATCCGTGCAGTCCGGTCTGTTCGTCTAAGAGTATCGCATGTATGGTCTAGGGAGGTGGTGGACGTCAGACCCCTAATAACCGTACAAGTCGTGTCGGTATGGCTCAAGACCATCCGAGAATCTACTGATCAGTCCATCAGTAATTCTCAATCAGCCCTGGCCAGGGACTTATGGTAATGACCAACCAATCATCGTGCGATATCAACTCCCTATACCGGGAGAGACGAATCCCTAACAGTCGATCACTGCCTCCACGTGGCTCGGGACTGTGCCCAACTAAAACCTGTTTGCACGACTCCTTTGAATCGTGGTAGGGTAGTAATCAAAGCACAGTGGGAACTCACATGAGACAAATGATGACCTTAAGTCAACGGACTATCCGTACACATGTCACCTGAGAACTGCTATCTGACGTTAGGTATAATACCATCCAGTCAGTTCTCGGCTGTTAGGTCCACGTTACCTCTCCCGGTACTTTCGGGGTTGCGGAAACGGTAAACAAAATTTTTTTCTAAGCTTAGTAGCATGGACCGTAAAAGCCGGATCTTTGCTAAACTATAAACTAGCAACCTAACAAGAGATGTATCTACTCGGTTAGGGGTTATACCTCAACTTGAACTCCTTCACTTCTAGTTGTTGTTCTTCTATGATGTTCTTCTCTTCTTGTTGTTCTTTTCATGGCTTGCTCAAAGGTTGATCCGGACTTCGGTCACCTCCGCGGCCTCCTTGAGTCGAAGACGATCCACCCGAGAGATGTACGCCGAGCTCCACCTCAAGCCGAGGTAACTAGGGCAAGGAGATTGCTAATCTAGAAGCCCTAGGTTGTGTAGAGAGGATGTATGGATGTGTTTGTCAAGTGAAAACCTTTTTCTCTCAACACATGAGATCAAAGGAGAAAACAAGAGGAGGAAGAAGAAGGAGGTTTTTAGCAACCATGGAGCTTCTCTTTTTTTCAAGAGAGAGAGAGAGAATAATGTTATGATAAGCTTAACCAAGAGAAAAGCTAACCATGGTTGCAATAATGCAAAAAACCACATCATTACTAATTCCATCAAGATAAAGTTGATGGCTACAATTGAAATGACCATTATCATAATCCAAAAGAAAATGGAAAAGAAAAGAAGAGTGTGGAATCCTCTTGAAAGTCAATGGTCAACTCGGTCAACCGGTCAACAAAGTCAAGAGGGGTCAACAGGGTCAAATGGTCAATGCAATTAGCCATCATAAGATTATCACTAATAGGATTAGTAAATGATGTCCGCTGCTCATAATGGTTTTGACCAAACGAACTGTCAAAACCCTAATGAGCCTGCCACATAATGGTTTTGGCCGAACCAACTGCCAAAACCCTAATGAGGCACCTCCTCCTTCATCGCTCCATAAAACTGTGCATACACACCTGCATCCGTATTCCGTAGAATGCGGATGCACAGAAGACAAAACAAATCCATCCGTGCAATACTAGGATCCGGCTTAAACCAAAGCCTACTAGTACTGCCTGCCCGAACACCATACGCACACAAGTGTACGTAAGTGATCGCAGCCCTGCCGTAAAACCATACGGCCTCTACACGTTTCGCTCAGTGCAGGGAAACTCTCTGTGTGGGACTCTAAAGACTCGACACTACGCTGGCAGTGGGTTTAACCACAGACCGCAAGCGGCACTAGCTGTACGTAACGGTCCCCAGGTAGATGTCGATAAGAAGGCCGATGAGGTACACCCATCCGAACTCCTACTGAGCCTATATGTGACAATCTCCGTACAGTCCGGTCTGTTCGTCTGATACATCGCATGGCGGGCCTAGGGGGGCGGTAAACGTCAGTCCCCTAATAGCGGTACAAGTCGTGTCGGAGTGAAGCCCAATACACCCTGAGATAACACTGGAAACCTACCAGTATATCTCGCTTGCCCTGGCCAGGGACTACTCGTGTAATGGCTCTCCTAGACACAGCGCGATGTCAACCCCCAATACCGGGAGAGACGAATCCTGTCTAACCGTCACTGCCTCCAAGTGCTTCGGGACTGCTCCCAACTACTACCTGTTTGCACGACTCAGTAGAGCCGTGGTAGGGTAGTAATCAAAGAACAGTGGGAACACACTCGAGGCGAAGTGACAGTGTCAAGTCAGCGGACTAAGCTGTACTCATGTCACCTGGGAACTGATAACTGACGATAGGTATAATACCAACCATCAGTTCCCGACGAGTCCTGTCCAGTGTACTCGTAACCTAACGAGCACCCGCATACTATCTCAAGTACGACGTACTGACGGCTGTGGGACAGACCGTCTCCCGTGCTGGGATGAGAAGCGCATACGCTAGTCTACTCTGGAGTATCGATGCCCTATCTCGATACTCCCACGACTAGGGACGTGTATAAGGATGTGCTTGTAGATTACCCAGCCCCCACGAGTGTGATCGCCATCACAACGCCGGTAATCAAGCAAAGATCCTAAGGGCTCTACTAATGCGTATAGGTGATATAATAAATAAACACACATGTACACATTAAAGCAGAGACAAACCAAGTAGCATACTACTATATTGAGCAAGATTGTCTGTACAACTGTGAATATCCCAAGCTTCCATCAAGTAATATACATACTAGTATGATACAGTAATGACCTCTAGGGCATATACACCAACAATCTCCCACTTGCACTAAGGCCATGTACTGGCGTATCGAAGACCTATCATCTCGATCAGCCGCTCGAACTGAGTCTGGGGTAAAGCCTTCGTGAATGGGTCTGCAGTGTTGTCCTTTGTGTCCACTCTCCGCACCTCGATCTCCTGTCGATCAATGATCTCCCTGATCAGGTGATACCGCCTTAAGATGTGCCTGGATTTCTGATGGGACCTTGGTTCCTTCGCTAAAGCTATAGCCCCATTGTTATCGCAATACAAAGGTATTGGGTCAACAATGGACGGAACCACCTGAAGTTCACTAATGAACTTCTTAATCCAGACCGCCTCTTTTGCGGCATCGCTTGCAGCAATGTATTCAGCCTCCATCGTCGAGTCTGCGACGGTATCCTGCTTGGAACTCCTCCAACATACCGCCCCTCCGTTGAGGGTAAACACAAAACCCGAGACGGACTTGCTATCATCTTTGTCACTCTGGAAGCTTGAATCGGTAAAGGACTCGACCCTAAGGTCTCCATTACCGTAAACCAGGAACATCTCCTTAGTCCTTCTCAGGTACTTGAGAATGTTCTTCACTGCTGTCCAGTGGTCCTCCCCTGGGTCCGACTGATACCGGCTTACCGTGCTCAACGCGTAAGCTACATCTGGTCTTGTACATAGCATCGCATACATTATAGATCCTACCGCCGAAGCGTAGGGTATAGTGCTCATGCGAACCCTCTCCTCGTCAGTCTTAGGAGACATCTTCTTGGAGAGGGTAATTCCGTGCAATGCGGGTATGTTACCGCGCTTGGAATCCTCCATACTAAATCTCTTTAGTACGGTCTCTATGTACCTGGACTGCGAAAGTCCCAATAGTTTCTTGGATCTATCTCTATAGATCTTGATCCCCAGAATGTACGAGGCATCACCCAGGTCCTTCATGGAGAACCTTTGTGACAAAAACAGCTTGACCGATTGTAGCATAGGAATGTCATTTCCTATCAAAAGAATGTCATCCACGTACAAGACTAGGAATACGACAGTTCGTCCTACAATCTTCTTATATACACAGGGTTCATCTTCGTTCTTGATGAAATCAAATTCCTTGATTGCCTCATCAAAACAGATGTTCCAGCTCCGCGATGCCTGCTTTAATCCATAAATGGATTTAAGCAACTTGCACACCTTTCCGCTGCTCCCACTGTCTACAAAACCTTCTGGTTGATCCATGTAAACGCACTCTTCCAAACAACCGTTTAGGAAAGCCGTTTTAACATCCATCTGCCAGATTTCATAGTCATGGAAGGCAGCAATGGCAAGTAGGATCCGAATGGATTTGAACATAGCCACCGGAGAAAAAGTTTCATCATAGTCCAAACCAGGTCTTTGACGAAAACCTTTTGCAACGAGTCTAGCTTTATAGGTTTCCACCTGCCCATCTACACCAAGTTTCCTTTTGTAGATCCATTTGCATCCAACGGGTTTTACCCCAGGTGGAGCAATATCCATGGTCCACACTTTATTGGCGTACATGGACTCCATTTCAGATTGCATTGCTTCCTGCCACTTATCAGAGTCCCTACTGATAATGGCCTGCCTGAAACTGGTAGGGTCATCTTCTTCCAAGATGCAATCCTCTCGATCCCCGTCAATGAGAAAACCGTAGTATCTCTCGGGCGGATGAGAAATCCTACCAGATCTGCGGAGTGGCTGAGGTTCGTCTGGGGTTATTGAATCTTGAGGTTCTGTCAAACTTTCAGTTTCAGTTTGTGGTCGCTGAATTTCTTCCAATTCTACCGTGCTCCCACTAATTTCTTTTGCAAGAAACTCCGTTTCCAAGAAAACGGCATGCTGAGCAACAAACACCTTCTGTTCCTCGGTGTGGTAGAATAGATATCCATAACCATTCTTTGGATATCCCACAAACTTACATAAAACTGACCGTGCCTCTAGTTTATCCGGTTTATGCTTTTTAACATAAGCCGGACAACCCCATATCTTAGATCTTTTAAGATATGGCCTCTTTCCATTCCATATCTCGAACGGAGTCTTAGGCACAGATTTAGACGGAACATCATTCAATAGGTATGCCGCTGTCTGAAGCGCATGTCCCCAAAATGAAAGAGGCAACTCGGCATTACTCATCATGGAGCGAACCATATCCAGTAGGGTACGATTCCTCCGCTCCGAAACACCGTTGTGCTGTGGTGTATAAGGAGGAGTAAGCTGAGAGAGAATACCATTCTCTTTTAAGTAATCTAGGAATTCCGTGCTTAAGTACTCCCCTCCCCTGTCAGACCGGAGGATCTTGATACTTTTGCCTGTCTGGTTCTCTACTTCGTTTCTGAATTCCTTGAATTTCTCAAAAGCTTCAGATTTGTGTTTCATCAGATACACATATCCGAACCTAGAGAGATCGTCAGTGAATGTGATGAAGTACGAGAACCCACCCCTTGCATGTATAGACATCGGACCACATACATCACTATGTACGAGTCCCAAGAGCTCTGCTGCTCTTTCTCCATGTCCGGTGAACGGAGATTTGGTCATCTTTCCTTTGAGACAAGACTGACAAGTTCCATAAGATGAAAACTCGAACGCATTCAAGAGTCCATCTTTATGCAACTTACTCAGTCTTTTCTCTCCGATATGACCGAGTCTACAATGCCACAAGTAGGATTCATTCGTATCTGAATTCTTCCTCTTGCGTGTGTTTTGTATGTTGAGAACTGTATTCTGATTTAGAACGTAGATACCATTAAACAGTGTACCCTCTGCAACCAGTACCTTATCAAGGTAAATGTTCATGATATTCTTTTCAAGAACAAAGTTATATCCATCTTTATCGAGTAAAGAAACTGATATGATGTTGCAAACCATGGAGGGTACATAGTAGCAATCGTTCAAAATCATAGTCTTGCCATTTGGCAATACTAGGTGATATTCACCGACGGCTGCCGTATTAACTTGTGCTCCGTTCGCTACTCTGAGCGACATATCACCCGGTGCAACTTTCCTACTTTTTCTCAGTCCCTGCAATAAATTACAGATATGAGATCCTGATCCGGTATCAAGTACCCAGGAGGTAGGGCTGACCGTAAAACAGTTCTCAATTACAAGAACACCTGAAGTAGATGCAAAACCATGCTTCTTCTTCAACTGGGTATCCTGGAAATCCATACTTTCCTCTTTCCCATTCTCATACTCATGACTGTTGTCACAAGTTAGAGCTGAACCATCTTTCCCCAGTCCCGAATAAGAATTCGGATCGGTCAAGCGATACATTTTATTATCTTGATTAGGGCGTGAAAAGGTTGCTGCCTGGAGAGAGAGAAAAGAAACACTCAGCGTATGCTCTTGCAAAGATTAGATTGGTTTATTAATTTATCTAACCAGGATGTCTCCCACTGTTTCCTCAAATTCTTCTTAAAACCTTTTTAAAAGAAGAACTAGCCGGGTTTTAATTCACGTCACAATACTTGCTTAACCTTTCAGCCAGGCTAGTGTCGGTACTTCGAGGGAGGTTTTCCAACGCTTTCGCGAAGTTCCTTAATTAAAGAACCTCTTTTCCCTGGGGGCGTAACCCCGCTAACACCTTTCTAGACACCTACTAGGTTTATAGCATTGATCGTTAAGTGAAATAATCTCCCGAGAGTAAACCAACTCATCAGTGGGATCGGGATCCAACTGTCATTGTGTGATAACCTAGATGGAATCCACTCTAGTCACCACACTCCAGAAGGTATGCTATATCTGCAAGTTTCAGTTCTTTTGAAACTCCCGATGTGGTTTTTGCCCCTAACTGTTCATGACCTTGACTAGGTCAACAAGCCACAAACTGTTAGACAAGTTCTACCCGTCATAATCCTGATTGCATTAGACCCACCCGTACGTGCCCTTGACTAGGTCAACAAGGCCGCACGACTGTCCTAACCAATCACATTTGCAATCCACAGAAAAATATTATTTAGCTACCGTTCACTACGCCTTGACTAGGTCAACAAACGCAGCACGAATACTGAATAATATTAATCCGAAACGACGGAGGGCTACGGCTGGGTTTTTGGCGAAAAACCCGTTAACGTAATGAACTTGATATCGTTGAAGGAACCTGATTGCACCTTTTTGAAAATCATAGTGGCGAAAACTTTTGCTAAAGAGGTCACTCCCTGTGAAGGGATCTCGGCTCTTTCCTCGTCGAGTGAGGTGCTGGGCATTCGTAAGATGAATACCTCGATGCAAAGCAAGAATAATCGACTATGGTGAAGTTATTACCCTGACGCAAAGTTTTGTCCAAGGGGTCACTCCCGGTGAAGGGATCTCGGCCCTTGCCTCGTCGACTGAGGTGCTGGGCATTCATAACCGAATACCTCGATGCAAAACAAAAAGATGAACGTCCTTGTAATAACAGCTTTTTGAAAAACTTGTTCCAACAACGTCTTTTAGGTTTATTTTCTTGCATTAGTTCTTTTAATGCGTCCCATCATTTAAATCCTACCATTGCAGAAAACAACCAAAATATGACGTACGCTTATGCCATTCGCATTCGCCACGGGGCCCCGTCATCACCCGTTAGGTTACTTAACTAACGACAGAGCGGGGGCTGGGCTAGCGCGGCTGTAAAACATAAGCAACGCCTAAATAGTAAAGCAATGATAGACATTACAGATCACAGATGAACACTTTGGATATACTAGGAATCCGCAATTCGTTCGAGCCTGCAACGAAAAACGGATTACACGGTCGTGATGAATAGCCAATACCCCACCCAAGACCCCTATGGGTGCGGCAAACTACCCGCCAAGTACCCGAAGCGAAGCAACCTCCCTCAATGCCATGAGTAGGCCACTCGGCACTTCGAGCTACCCGGTAGTTTGTGCACCCCTCCATGGGTCTATCCTAGGAGCAAAAACAGTAAAAAGAATTATACAATGACGGCTACAACCCCGACCCGGTTGTGCGGCCAAACAAATAATATTACATCAATTTACAAATTTATTACATGAATGAAAGAAAAAGAAACTCTCATCTCACATCCATCCCGGCTATTCATCCGCGACAATCCAACGAGTTCATATACACAAACCATCAACAACAATCACAGATATGTATAACCCCGACTAATCGACATATAGCGATTAGCCGACGTTCAATACATAAGAACATCACAGATATAACCAACATAGTCAAAGTATATTGAAGTTCGGAAAAATACGGATTTATAGGCCCCCAAAAACAAATTTCTATTCTGGCAAATCTGGGAACATATAATATATCAGAAAAATCCTAAAACCATGTCAGAAACACACTGCACCAAAAACGAGACAGCAACTCTACCAGACAGCGGCGCTTCCGCGGCAATAGCAAGCTATTGCCGCGGAAGCGCGGCCGATCTGGTGAGTTACTGTGTCGTTTTTGGTGGGTTTCTTCTAAAAAGCCTGAGATGATTTTTGGGATATAACAAATTTTGTTTTGACCAGAAAAAGTTTTAACAGAAACTCAGATTTTTTATAACTTGGTTTTTTCGATTTTTCCGTTTCGAACTTCGATACACTTTACTACCAAGCTAGTTTATGTTTAGTTAGGCTCTGATACCACTGTTAGGTCCACGTTACCTCTCCCGGTACTTTCGGGGTTGCGGAAACGGTAAACAAAAATTTTTTCTAAGCTTAGTAGCATGGACCGTAAAAGCCGGATCTTTGCTAAACTATAAACTAGCAACCTAACAAGAGATGTATCTACTCGGTTAGGGGTTATACCTCAACTTGAACTCCTTCACTTCTAGTTGTTGTTCTTCTATGATGTTCTTCTCTTCTTGTTGTTCTTTTCATGGCTTGCTCAAAGGTTGATCCGGACTTCGGTCACCTCCGCGGCCTCCTTGAGTCGAAGACGATCCACCCGAGAGATGTACGCCGAGCTCCACCTCAAGCCGAGGTAACTAGGGCAAGGAGATTGCTAATCTAGAAGCCCTAGGTTGTGTAGAGAGGATGTATGGATGTGTTTGTCAAGTGAAAACCTTTTTCTCTCAACACATGAGATCAAAGGAGAAAACAAGAGGAGGAAGAAGAAGGAGGTTTTTAGCAACCATGGAGCTTCTCTTTTTTTCAAGAGAGAGAGAGAGAATAATTTTATGATAAGCTTAACCAAGAGAAAAGCTAACCATGGTTGCAATAATGCAAAAAACCACATCATTACTAATTCCATCAAGATAAAGTTGATGGCTACAATTGAAATGACCATTATCATAATCCAAAAGAAAATGGAAAAGAAAAGAAGAGTGTGGAATCCTCTTGAAAGTCAATGGTCAACTTGGTCAACCGGTCAACAAAGTCAAGAGGGGTCAACAGGGTCAAATGGTCAATGCAATTAGCCATCATAAGATTATCACTAATAGGATTAGTAAATGATGTCCGCTGCTCATAATGGTTTTGACCAAACGAACTGTCAAAACCCTAATGAGCCTGCCACATAATGGTTTTGGCCGAACCAACTGCCAAAACCCTAATGAGGCACCTCCTCCTTCATCGCTCCATAAAACTGTGCATACACACCTGCATCCGTATTCCGTAGAATGCGGATGCACAGAAGACAAAACAAATCCATCCGTGCAATACTAGGATCCGGCTTAAACCAAAGCCTACTAGTACTGCCTGCCCGAACACCATACGCACACAAGTGTACGTAAGTGATCGCAGCCCTGCCGTAAAACCATACGGCCTCTACACGTTTCGCTCAGTGCAGGGAAACTCTCTGTGTGGGACTCTAAAGACTCGACACTACGCTGGCAGTGGGTTTAACCACAGACCGCAAGCGGCACTAGCTGTACGTAACGGTCCCCAGGTAGATGTCGATAAGAAGGCCGATGAGGTACACCCATCCGAACTCCTACTGAGCCTATATGTGACAATCTCCGTACAGTCCGGTCTGTTCGTCTGATACATCGCATGGCGGGCCTAGGGGGGCGGTAAACGTCAGTCCCCTAATAGCGGTACAAGTCGTGTCGGAGTGAAGCCCAATACACCCTGAGATAACACTGGAAACCTACCAGTATATCTCGCTTGCCCTGGCCAGGGACTACTCGTGTAATGGCTCTCCTAGACACAGCGCGATGTCAACCCCCAATACCGGGAGAGACGAATCCTGTCTAACCGTCACTGCCTCCAAGTGCTTCGGGACTGCTCCCAACTACTACCTGTTTGCACGACTCAGTAGAGCCGTGGTAGGGTAGTAATCAAAGAACAGTGGGAACACACTCGAGGCGAAGTGACAGTGTCAAGTCAGCGGACTAAGCTGTACTCATGTCACCTGGGAACTGATAACTGACGATAGGTATAATACCAACCATCAGTTCCCGACGAGTCCTGTCCAGTGTACTCGTAACCTAACGAGCACCCGCATACTATCTCAAGTACGACGTACTGACGGCTGTGGGACAGACCGTCTCCCGTGCTGGGATGAGAAGCGCATACGCTAGTCTACTCTGGAGTATCGATGCCCTATCTCGATACTCCCACGACTAGGGACGTGTATAAGGATGTGCTTGTAGATTACCCAGCCCCCACGAGTGTGATCGCCATCACAACGCCGGTAATCAAGCAAAGATCCTAAGGGCTCTACTAATGCGTATAGGTGATATAATAAATAAACACACATGTACACATTAAAGCAGAGACAAACCAAGTAGCATACTACAATATTGAGCAAGATTGTCTGTACAACTGTGAATATCCCAAGCTTCCATCAAGTAATATACATACTAGTATGATACAGTAATGGCCTCTAGGGCATATACACCAACATCGGCGAGTCCTGTCCGGTGTACTCACACCCAGTGAGCATCTGTATACAATCTTAGGTGCACTCCACCAATGGCTGCGGGACCAGTCCATCGCCCCTCCTCAGGGTCTAGATATGTATACACTAGTCTACTCCGGAGTATCGATGCCCAATCTCGATACTCCTGCGACCAGGGACATCTAAGGATGTGCCTATTGACTATCTAGCTCCCACAAGTATGACTGCCATCACAACGCCGGTAGTCAGGCAAACACCCTATGGGCTTTATCAACATGTATATATAAATACCAAGTAAAATATATCATATGTTAAGACAAAGACAAACCAAATAGCGTACTATCATATCAAGCAAGACTGTCATGTACATACATATTCCTAGCATCCTATACAATGAAGGCCTCTAGGGCATATATATCCAACAACCCCGACCCCCACCCCCACCCCGACCCCCACCCCCAATCGGAACCCCACCCCGAACCCCAACCCAACTCCACACTCAACCCCACACCCACCCCGAACCCCAACCCGAACCCCACTCCGAACCCCAATCCCCAACCCCGACCCCCAACCCGACCCACGACCCCGAACCCCACCCCAAACCCCAACCCCATCCCACCCCAACCCCAACCCACCCAACCCACCCAACCCAACCCTAACCCCACCCCGTACCCTAACCTGAACCCCGACCCCGACCCAACACCCAAAACCCAAAACCAAAACCAAAACCAACCCCAACCCCAACCCCAACCCTAACCCTAACCCAACTCTAACCCCAACCCCACCCCCCTAACCCTCCTCCTACCCCCTACCCCTACCCCCCAACCCCAACCCCAACCCCAAACCCCCCACCCCACCCCACCCTAGCCCCAACCCAACCAAACCAACCCAAACCCACCCAACCCAAACCCCAACCCGAACCCGAACCCCAACCCTAACCCAACCCCCTCCCCCAACCGCAGCCCCAACCTAACCCAACCCAACCCCAACCCTAACCCACCCCAACCCAACCCCAACCCCAACCCAAACCCCAACCCTAACCCAAACCCAAACCCAAACGCTAACCCTAACCCTAACCCTAAACCCCAACCCCAACCCCAACCCTAACTGTGACGCCCCGCTTAATAAAATACAGAATACGAGGGGTTGACAAGGCCAGCCATACTCCTACGGTCAAGAAAATATCCTGCCGTATTCATACTTCGGCTTCTGGCTTTATGTGGTAATCAGTAAATAATGCGCAGGTAATGAGAAATGCAGTAACCGAAACAAAACAATACAAAGAACTGACCTGATGGAAAACAAAAGGGTATAACTCTGGATAGCTAATCAAGATGTCCGTGATGTACGTCTGGTCCTGGTCCCGGCTAGATCCACTCCTCACACTGAGCATGCATACTCAGGTCGTCAGAGCGACACAATAACAATATAATATATAGATACAAGTGACAACTCGAACAGTGATAATAGATATATTTAACAGTAAATCAAGACGGTATAGATATGAACATGCAGTAACCAATGAAGTGTCTAATAGATCAGGTGAACAGTAAAAGCAGTAAACTAGTATGACAGGTATGTCAACACAGTAAGTAATGTATATCAATTCCATTATCCCTATCAGTCTCTAAGTCTCAATGTACAGGTCACTAAGCCTATCGTCGGTCTAAGTGTGAGAGTCAACCACTCGCGAGTGTCCTCCACCCAAGGGTAGGACCCAAGGGCAAGGGACCACGGGCCCAACATGTAACTCACGGTAATAATCATGTACCTTGTAAATCTCCATATATCTCTATATATATAAGCCGGCATGGGACTCCCGAGATTCTGTTGAACTCACACTCAAACTACCCCACACCCCGTGGTCTACATCAAACGCTAACCATAACCTCAAATACCAATCGGTCTGTGACAAGTCTGCGCGAGAACTGGAGACAGAATCTCCATCAAGCACGTCCCGACTAATACCCAAGATAAATGGCAGTGTCTGGTGCCTTATCTGTGACACCCATGCAAGAGCTTCCATAAGTGTCCCATACCACTTATAGTCACACGTACACGCGTCCCACAGACGTCGACAATGCAATAGAATAATAAGGTTCACTGATTGTGTACAAGTACGTGTCACTTTCACTTATTCACTCAAGCACGAACACTAACGTACTTGCCACAATCATCACTAATACCTAACACTGGGTAATGCACATGATCACTAGGTTATCAATGTAGTGTCATATGTATGATATGATGAGGAAACAGTATGTAAAGCATGATTAAGATGTCATAAACCAGTATTCTACCACTTGCATAATTTATCATAAATCATACGTGTACAGTTTTGCGAAACGATGAACGGGGAATATATATTATGTTTGATTATCTATCCAGCGGATTTAGTTTCACGTCAATCGGGTTTCAGGATCACTAGATACGAACATTTCATTTTAAGTGTTCGCTGCTGCAAATCCGGTTTCAGAATCGGAAGTCCGTATCGAAACGCATTTTAACCCTAGTTGGGATCAGAATTTAGCAATGCTACAGTTAAATGATATTTAGGGTTTTCAATAGGGTTTTCAACGCAACAGATGGATTCTCAATCGTGTCTGTACGTCAGGAGTTATACACTGTTCAATACTAGTATGTCAATTCTGATTCTGTTGGGACTGTTATATGTCCCGATCTTTTAAATTACAGATTAAATAGCAAACGATGATGAAACAGAATGAAACCACTTGTGTTATCTAGATAACAGTTTCACCTTTAAATAACTGTGGAGTTCCGCAACATACAAATTAAGGAAACAAGGTGGTACCCATTACGGGACAGTAAGCAATAATCAGAGTCGCTCTGGACTGCAGTCCAGAGTCGCACTCCGAACCAAATATTGTCACAATTTAAGTACAGAAACAATTGGAAACTTGCCTAGGGTTATAGTTCGTCGAGTCAGATTCGATTTAAGCCCTCGAACGCATCATTCCAGTATGTACATAATTTACGGTGATTTTAACCATTTTCAGATACGAGAAATTTCTAGTTTTACCGGTATATTTTGGGGTATTCATTTTAGTCACTAGCAGTCGTATTATCCAGAGAAATTTATACATAGCATTCAATATCACATGGGCCAGCAAATGCCCTCATGCTCCGTCAATTTAAATGAGCATTTCCATTGAGATCATGCATCGAACAGTGTCGTCATATAAATTATCGAGAATTGTAAATTTGTAGTATATACGATCTAAGTTTATAACACGAATATATTAGCATGTAGCAAGTAAAATACTTGCCTGGAGACGCACGACAGCGAAGTACAGCACGGGCACGGCAACGGCGACAAGGGTTTGGCTTTGGCTTGGCTCGGCTTGAACTTGGCGGTACAGGCTCGGCGATGGTGACGGGACTTGGTGGCTGGAGACGGTGGATGCAACGGCGGTGGCTATTGGTGGGCAATCGCCGTCGAAGTAGGTCGCGGGGGTTGGCCGGAGCACAATGGGGAGCTCGGGGTATCCAAAGCTAGAGATTGGAATCGATGAGGGAGAGAAGGTGGGATTTGAGAGAATGTGAATAGAGTGTGGAAGAGATGTTTAGGATGAGAGAGTTAGCCAGAGAGAGGGGGAGAAAGAGGGGATCAGAGAGAGAGAGAGTTAGACAGAGAGAGAGGGGAGACAGGAGAGAGAAGTTGCAGAGAGAGGCAGGGGGAGAGAGAGAGAGAAGTGTAGAGAGAGAGAGAGAAAACAGAGAGAGCGAGAGAGAGAAAGAAAGAGAGTTAGAAAGAGAGAGAGAGATTTAGAGGGAGAGAGAGACACACAGAGAGAGAGAGGGGGAGAGAAGCAGAGAGGTAGAGAGAGAGATGATTAGGGGGAGAGAGAGATGATGGCGACGACGACGATGATGATGATGATGATGATGCGGTCGACGAGGCGGCTCAGGGCAGTGGGGAGCTCTTCGACGTCGAGTGCAGGTGGGGGTCGAGATGGGTGCATAGCTCGTCTCGAGCTCGATTGAGGGGTGAGGTAGCGAAGGGAGTTTTGTTGGTGAAGAGGAGTGAGCGAGGGAGAGGGTGATTGCGGTGAAGAAGTTTCCGGCGGCGGAGCTCTGGTGGGTGTTCAGGCGAGGTGCTCGGGCTGTGGGTTCGAGAGAGGGAGCAGGAAAGAGAGGAGGAGGGAGAAAGTGATGGGAGTTAGAGAGCAGTGAGGTTGAGACGAGGGGAGGACGTCGAGTGGACCACGAGGGGGTACGCGTCGTGAGGGTAACGGTGCGCGGGCGTGGGCGCGGGCGTCGTGGTCGCGAGCGTTGGCGACGGAAGCGGCGGAGAAAACGGATCGAGCGGGAAAAGCGCAACGGGAAGAAGAAGGAAGAAGCGGGTCGGGTTGGGTGCTGCGGGTCGGGTTTGGGTGAGCGGCTGCTGGGGGAGTGGGCTGGGATGAGATGTGCTGGGCCGGGATTTAAATCAAAAAAGAAAAGGAAACGAAGAGTGGGCCGAGCCAGAACAGAAATAATAATAGGGAAAAGAAAATAGGGGAGTGGGCTGGGTTTTCTGGGCTGAGGGAAGAAGTATAGTGTTTTGGGTTTTAAATAGAAAAAGAAATGAGCCGGGCTGAAGGAGTTGGGCCAGGGAAGGGTTTAACTAGTTTATTAGGGAGAAAGGTGTTAATTATATGTATGCCCTAGAGGCCATTACTATACATAGGATGCATATTGTAGTGGATGCTTGAACATATATAGGGAGGACTTTCTAGCTCGACATGATAGTATGCTATCTGGTTGCTCTTTACCTTATCGTGTACACTGATTGTCTCTCTGTTACATGTTGGTAAAGCCCTTAGGATGAGTACTTGACTACCTGGACTATGATGCGGATCATACTAGTAGGGACATGGTAGTCCATAAGTACATCCTTCAAGGTCCCTAGTCGTGGGTGTATCGAGATGGGGTATCGATATACCAGAGTAGACTAACGTATACCTTCTCGACCCATACAGATGGGCGATGGATGATCCCATATCCATTGGTGTTTGACATCAGAGATGATATACGGGTGCTCAGTGGAGACTGGGTACACTGGATGGACTCGCCAAGAACTCCCAGATGGTATTATACCTTACGTCAGATGGCAGTTCTCTGGTGACACTGGTACAGGTTAGTCTGTAGACCCGAGATCGTCATAGAGTCTTGTGTGATTCCCACTGTGCTTTGATTTCCACCTTACCACGTCCAAGAGTGCGTGCAAAACGGTGGTTTTTGGGTACAGTCCCGAATCACATGGTGGCAATGAGCGATAGGAGGGGATTCGTCTCTCCCGGTATAGGGAGTTGATGTTGCGCTGTGTTCGATATGCTATAACCGGAAATCCCTGACCAGGGTTGCTGAGATTTACGGGTAAGTGTTACCAGTAGTTTCTCGAACTGTTATAGACCTCATATCGACACGACTTATCAAGCTATTGGGGTCTGACGTTTACCACCCTTAGGCGAGATATGCGACATATCGGACGACGAGACCGGACTGTACGGTAAGTATTACTGGTTGGATTCACAGGAGTGTGAGCGGGCTTGCTCGTCGATCTTCTGTTCGCTCAATACCCGGGTGGCCGTTACGTTTAGCAGACCGCTTGCGGCTTGTGGGTGTTTGATATGATCATCACCTGCTACCGGCGTATTGACGAGTCTTTAGAGTCCTACACAGAGGTTTCCTGGCTCAAGCGAAACGAAATAGGAGCGCATATGAGATATGTGCGGGACCGAGAATAATGCGTGTATGTGATACCGTATTCTAATCTCGCGATGAATGTTTCGATTGGTTGTATGCGATATAACCTAGTTATCGAATCCAGGATTGATTCGATAAGCCGATACATTGAATATTAGTCGGTCATATGCGATATGACCGGATCGTTAAATCAAGTGTTGCTTTAATGATTTAATGTATAATTATATATTTGATATATTACTTTACATTAACTAGTATTTGTTCACTTAAGATGGATTTTCTCACTTGATGTGCACATTGTATATATGATATATTTTTTGTGCACAAGTTTGTATCATGTTTGATGATACATGCAAACTTGGGTGTATGTTTGAATTAAACCATGGTTAGTTAATGGTTAGGGTTTCATATGCTTTATTTTCTTATTCATTTATTTATTCATTTGAGAAAGAAATGAAATGGTTGCTTCTTTTGTATTTTGTTGAAACTTCATGAAGCTTTGAAGCTTTGACCATTTTGTTTCTTAGCCGTAACCTAACCATTAAACCTAACCCTAGTTTATTCTCTACACTTAACCATGGTTGCTATATGATAAGTATCATTTTATTTTCTATTTAAAAAAATACTTATCATATCCTTTTTCTTCTTCTTCTTCTTCTTCAACAAGGAGAAAGCTTGCTACCATTAATGGCAACATGAGAAAAAGAGTGAGAAATCCAATTCTAAAGTGAACCCACTTCCTATTTCTTCATCCTTTATCACTTGCCAAGTAGTATAGGGTGTTTTCTTCACAAGTTTCATGACTTGGTGAAGTTAGAGCTTGATCTTGAGTTGCTTCGACGTAGATCATCTTCGGCATCGAAGTCGACGACCTAGCCCGATCATTTCTCCGACGAAACCTTCGCCAGAGTCCGGATTCCGATAGGTACAGCGGAGGGACTTCATCACGGAGCTATGGAGGTGGAGGACCGGATCTACAAATGTTTTAGTCACTTCCCTTTTAGCAGTAAAGTTGTTTACTACTTGTAGTTTCGCCTATTCTCTAGTTAACGATCTATATTAGGGTTTCTCGGCACCGGATTTTTTTTTGAAATTGGCATGGTTGATGCCTTGTGAGACCTCATTAGTGTGCCTAGGAACCCTACAAAAGGAAAATGGGGGTTTTATGGGTTGGGCCGGAAAGAATTTAAGTTTTAATTTATATGTATTCTTTAGGCTGGGGTGGGAAAAAGTTTGGGCTGAGAAAAATATAAAAGGGATTTAGATTAGGGTTCGGGGTTTAGAAGGAATAAAATTTTAAATAAAATAAATAAAATTCAAGAGTAACAAAATACAGATTTTGGTATAAACAGGGGCTGGGTATTACATCATACCACCCTTACAAAAATTTCGTCCTCGAAATTTAAAAGAACGACAAGCTATAAAATAATAAGCGAAAAGTTACCACATCGAACACTAATACATAGTGATTTACTTAAAACGGGTGGATAGAATTTTGAAGGTATATATATGTAAGAACCACATAAAAAGATAGGTCTAAATTGGTATAAGGCAGGAACAACTATAAAGACAACTACATGTATACGAGAATATCGGTAACAATAACGAACAATATTAATCAAAGCTTGTTCGATAAAATCGAAACCCAAATATGTCCACATATGAGTATATCAAAAGTAACACAGCAGAAATAATAAGTATAAGGCATAACCATAATGAAGTAGTGGAGGATTTGTCGGCGGTTTAAAACATTTTAGGATAATGTATCGATCAAATAGTTTTAAAATAACTTAGAAAACCCACATAGTGAAAATAAGAAGCATGGAACAAAAATATACGCGATATATGGTTGCGCTACCGAAAATGAGAATAATAGTAGTGTACTTAAAATACATAAAACGGAGTAATCAATAACACGTACTCTTCGATAAATACAAAATAATGAAAACTAAATTTTCGAATAATGATGTCCCTAAATATAGTTAGTGTAACAGGGAAAAGCACAAATATGTATAGGTTAGCTAGGGTATGGATTACAATGGAGTGTGGCTCATACAAAAGGTCGGAGTGTGATGGCTTTAGACTGAAGGTCAAAGAGATTGGGGTCGGGTAAGCACAGGAAGTAAGGATGTGCAGCAAGGGACTACAAGGGGAAAAGAATGTATGGGGAGGACAACAGTCGATACATCATGTGAATCAGAAATCCGAAGGATCGGCTAACTCGGAAAATTTACTATCAATTTCCCTTCTCAGAAGGATCTCAAACGAGGCATAGACGAAGGATGAAGGGTGGCCCCTTCAAAAGATCAGGGTGCGGTACTTGTTAATCTCAGTGAGGGTTAAAACAATACAAAGAGTAGGGATGGACAGATCTCAGCAGAAAAATAAATGTATATGAGAAATAATCAAGCATCAAGTGAACTACGAAGATCGAAAAATTGGCGAACTCAGCAATTTATTTCATTACAGAAGATTCTTTACAAAGCATTCAAAAAGACGAAAGGTGGCCCTAAACTATACATAAATTTATTTGGCCAGGGAAGACAACAGCTAAAAATCATGTCAGTCGCGGTTGTGGAGGTTCAGCAGGTTGCGGTAGTCTCGCACGCTCAGGTAGGGCGTCCATTCCAATATCGCCTCGCAGGGATCGCCATTGGGAGTTCTTCTATAGCAGGGTCTTGTTCTTCTGGTCCTTCTACCTCGGCTGGAGCTTCTTCATCAAGGCCTGCTTCCATGTGATTCTCTTCTTCTGGATTCTCTTCCATGGGATTTTCCTCCACTGGATTTTCTTCTATCGGGTCTTCCTCGGGATCTTCCTCTATCGGATTCTCTTCAGGGTCTCCTTCCACTTCGTCGGAATCGCCTATCATGTCAACTTCTGGAGCGGCGGCTCCTTCGTCCTCGGAATCGCTGTTTCCGAAAATGACCAGGGGACCGTTGATCTCATCGTCAGAACTTATCAGCGTGCGGTCTAAGGAAACGCATGACTGTGCATCCTCATCCAGATGCGGCGCTGCTCCAGGGTGGGCCATGGCCTGAAAGGAAAGAGTCATGATTAGACAGTGGAATACATCAAGAAAATAGCTAAGGGTACGGAGTATAGGAAAATATACGGTGGGCAGGAACTGAAAAATCAGAATTAAAATGCTGGGGTAATGATTAGTATAAATAAGGGGAAAGCAAGAGAATGATACACATATTATGGTTCAAAGTTTTTATTGCATTCAACTACAAGTTCGACGGATACAAGATTTCAAACGAAAAGAAATGTTTATAAGAGGATGACGACATTACTACTGAAAGTAGAAAACATGAAAATACTTCTTTGACTACTAGACCGCTGCATTCTCGTCACGCGAGTTGAATCCTGCGCTGGGTCCGCCTTATCCTCGAAGTTCGAACTACGCAATAATCATCACTTGGCAGAAGTGGAGAGTGTGGACGAGTTTCCCCCTTGTAGCTCCTTTCTTTTTGGGCAACCGTTGATGAGATGTTCGCTGGATCCGCAAATCAGACATTTCCCTTGGGCGCGACGATAATCCCTCTGAAGATGTCCTGGCCTCTTAAAGTACCCATAACATTGGGTCTTCTGCTGCTTCTGTCGCGGGGAAACAAATTGGCGCTTCATCCTCTTCTCTTTTTCTCGTCTAACAGGGATCCCTTTACAATTTGAGACTCCCGCTGGTGCCTGATTCACCTGCCCTCTCAGTCCTTAAGCTAACACGTCGTTCGTTCGCTCCTGGGCTTCCTTCAGACCTTGCAGTACACTCAGAATCTCAACGGTCTGATCCTGGGGAGTGGAGATAGAGAAAGAGTCGTTGAACGACATGTTCCTGAAACAATAATTTTGAGGACGATATAAGGCACAAGCTATAAGAATCAAAATATAATACGGATTGGGCAAGTATTCAAGAATATCGGATGTGATGAAATTCATTACAAGTGGAAATCAACTGTATGACTCTAAGTCACTTAAACAGAGTACGGTAGTGTAACTATGATGTAGTTCACAATTACAACCACGTAACTTTGCCAAGTCACCCGAAACCCTAGCGAATGGATAGCAGAACACACTATGTGAATATGGATCAAGAATAACAAGTTTACAACCTAGACCGAGGGATGTCTTAGATTGTCAAGCTATACACGGAAAACTGCAATCCCAATCGAAGCAAAACCTGGCTCTGATACCAACTAAACCATGTCACGCTCTGCTTCCCAAAATACGGAATACGAGGGGTTGACAAAGCCAGCCATGCTCCTACGGTCAAGGAAATATACAGCCGTAGTCACACTTCGGCTTCTAGCTTTACGTGGTAATCAGGAAATAATGCACAGGTAATGAGAAATGCAGTAACTGAAACAAAACAATACAAAGAACTGACCTGATGGAAAACAAAAAGGTAAAACTCTGGATAGCTAATCAAGATGTCCGTGATGTACGTCTGGTCCTGGTCCCGGCTAGATCCACTCCTCACACTGAGCATGCATACTCAGGTCGTCAGAGCGACACAATAACAATATAATATATAGATACAAGTGACAACTCGAACAATGATAATAGATATATTTAACAGTAAATCAAGACGGTATAGATATGAACATGCAGTAACCAATGAAGTGTCTAATAGATCAGGTGAAGTGTCTAGTATGACAGGTATGTCAACACAGTAAGTAATGTATATCAATGCCATTATCCCTATCAGTCTCTAAGTCTTAATGTACAGGTCACTAAGCCTATCGTCAGTCCAAGTGTGAGAGTCAACCACTCGCGAGTGTCCTCCACCCAAGGGTAGGACCCAAGGGCAAGGGACCACGGGCCCAACATGTAACTCACGG
The DNA here is from genome assembly GCA_030015575.1 of Agapanthus africanus. NCBI lineage: Eukaryota > Viridiplantae > Streptophyta > Magnoliopsida > Asparagales > Amaryllidaceae > Agapanthus > Agapanthus africanus. The sequence continues at coordinate 285,876 of CM057337.1, forward strand.
TAATAATCATGTACCCTGTAAATCACCATATATCTCCATATATATAAGCCGGCATGGGACACCCGAGATTCTATTGAACTCACACTCAAACTACCCCACACCCCGTGGTCTATATCAAACGCTAACCATAACCTCAAATACCAATCGGTTTGTGACAAGTCTGCGCGAGAACTGGAGACAGAATCTCCATCAAGCACGTCCCGACTAATACCCAAGATAAATGGCAGTGTCTGGTGCCTTATCTATGACACCAATGCAAGAGCTTCCATAAGTGTCCCATACCACTTATAGTCACACGTACACGCGTCCCACAGACGTCGACAATGCAATAGAATAATAAGGTTCACTGATTGTGTACAAGTACGTATCGCTTTCACTTATTCACTCATGCACAAACACTAACGTACTTGCCACAATCATCACTAATACCTAACACTGGGGAATGCACATGATCACTAGGTTATCAATGCAGTGTTATATGTATGATATGATGAGGAAACAGTATGTAAAACATGATTAAGATGTCATAAATCAGTATTCTACCAATTGCATAATTTATCATAAATCATACGTGTACAGTTTAGCGAAATGATGAACGGGGAATAAATAGTATGTTTGATTATCTATCCAGCGGATTTAGTTTCACGTCAATCGGGTTTCAGGATCACTAGATACGGACATTTCATTTTAAGCGTGCGCTGCTGGAAATCCGGTTTCAGAATCGGAAGTCCGTTTCACAACGCATTTTAACCCCAGTTAGGATCATAATTTAGCAACGCTACAGTTAAATGATATTTAGGGTTTTCAATAAGGTTTTTAACGCAATAGACGGATTCTCAATCGCGTCTGTACGTCAGGAGTTATACACTGTTCAATACTAGTATGTCAATTCTGATTCTGTTGGGACTGTTATACGTCCCGATCTTTTGAATTACAGATTAAATAGCAAACGATGATGAAACAGAATGAAACCACTTGTGTTATCTAGCTAACAGTTTCATGTTTAAATAACTGTGGAGTTCCGCAACATACGAATTAAGTAAACAAGGTGGTACCCATTACGGGGCAGTAAGCAATAATCAGAGTCGCTCTGGACTGCAGTCCAGAGTCGCACTCTGAACCAAATATTGTCACAATTTAAGTACAGAAACCATTGGAAACTTGCCTAGGGTTATAGTTAATCGATTCGGCTTCGATTTAAGCCCTTGAACGCATCATTCCAGTATATACATAATTTACGGTGATTTTAACCATTTTCAGATACGAGAAATTTCTAGTTTTACCGGTATATTTGGGGGTATTCATTTTAGTCACTAACAGTCGTATTATTCAGTGAAATTTATACATAGCATTCAATATCACATGGGACAGCAAATTCCCTCATGCTCCGTCAATTTAAATGAGGATTTCCATTGAGATCATGCATCGAACAGTGGCGTCATATAAATTATCGAGAATTGTAAATTTGTAATATATACGATCTAAGTTTATAACACGAATATATTAGCATGTAGCAAGTAAAATACTTGCCTGGAGACGCACGGCAGCGAAGCACAGCACGGGCACGGCAACGGCGACAAGGGTTTGGCTTTGGCTTGGCTCGGCTTGAACTTGGCGGCACAGGCTCGGCGATGGTGACGGGACTTGGTGGCTGGAGACGGTGGGTGCAACGGCGGTGGCAATTGGTGGGCAATCACCGTTGAAGTGCGTCACGGGGGTTGGCCGGAGCGCAATGGGGAGCTCGGGGTATCCAAAGCTAGAGATTGGAATCGATGAGGGAGAGAGGGTGGGATTTGAGAGAATGTGAATAGAGTGTGGAAGAGATGTTTAGGGTGAGAGAGTTAGCCAAAAAGAGATGGAGAAAGAGGGGATCAGAGAGAGAGAGAGTTAGACAGAGAGAGAGAGGGGAGACAGGAGAGAGAAGTTGCAGAGAGAGGGAGGGAGAGAGAGAGAGAGAGAAGTGTAGAGAGAGAGAGAGAGAACAGAGAGAGTGAGAGAGAGAAAGAGATAGAGTTAGACAGAGAGAGAGAGATTTAGAGGGAGAGAGAGAGACACACAGAGAGAGAGGGAGAGAAGCAGAGAGGTAAAGAGAGAGAGGGGATTAGGGGGAGAGAGAGATGATGGCGACGACGATGACGATGATGATGATGATGATGCGGTCGACGAGGTGGCTCGGGGCAGTAGGGAGCTCGTCGACGTTGAGTGTAGGTGGGGGTTGAGATTGGTGCAGGGCTCGTCTCGAGCTCGATTGAGGGGTGAGGTAGCGAAGGGAGTTCTGTTGGTGAAGAGGAGTGAGCGAGGGAGGAGGGTGGTTGCGGTAGAGGAGTTTCCGGTGGCGGAGCTCTGGTGGGGGTTCAGGCGAGGTGCTCGGGCTGTGGGTTCAAGAGAGGGAGTAGGAAAGAGAGGAGGAGGGAGAAAGTGATGGGTGCTAGAGAGCAGTGAGGTTGAGACGAGGGAAGGACGTCGAGTGGACCACGAGGGGGTACACGTCGTGGGGGTAACGGCGTGCGGGCATGGGCATGGGCGTCGTGGTCGCGAGTGTTGGCGACGGAAGCGGCGGAGAAAACGGATCGAGCGGGAAAAGCACAACGGGAAGAAGAAGGAAGAAGCTGGTCGGGTTGGGTGCTGCGGGTCAGGTTTGGGTAAGCGGCTGCTGGGTGTGGGCTGGGATGAGATGGGCTGGGCCGGGATTTAAAACAAAAAAGGAAAGGAAACGAAGAGTGGGCCGAGCCAGAAAAGAAATAATAATAGGGAAAAGAAAATAGGGGAGTGGGCTGGGTTTTCTGGGCTGAGGGAAGAAGTATAGTGTTTTGAGTTTTAAATAGAAAAAGAAATGAGCCGGGCTGAAGGAGTTGGGCCAGGGAAGGGTTTAACTAGTTTATTAGGGAGAAAGGAAAATGGGGGTTTTATGGGTTCGGCCAGAAAGAATTTAAGTTTTAATTTATATGTATTCGTTGGGCTGGGGTGGGAAAAAGTTTGGGCTGAGAAAAATATAAAAGGGATTTAGATTAGGGTTCGGGGTGTAGAAGGAATAAAATTTTAAATAAAATAAATAAAATTCAAGAGTAACAAAATACAGATTTTGGTATAAACAGGGGCTGGGTATTACACTAACCCTAACCCTAACCCTAACCCTTCCCTAACCCCAACCCCAACCCTAACCCTAACCCTTGTAGGGTTCCTAGGCACACCCATAAGGTTCTACAACTAATCAACCATGCCAAATTCAAAAATTTATGTGCCGAGAAACCCTATGCAAGATCGTTAACTAGAGGATAGGCGAAAACTAAACAAGTTAACAACTTAACTACACGTGAAAGAGGTTACAACCTTTGTAGATCCGGTCCTCTACTTCTTTAGCTCCATGGTGACGTCCCTCCGCTGCAATCATCGGGATCCCGGACTCTAGCAATGGTTTCGTCGGAGAAATGATCGGGCTAGGTCGTTGACTTCGATGCCGAAGATGATCTATGTCGAGGCAACTCAAAATCAAGCTCCATCTTCACTAGGTCATGAAACTTGTGAAGATAACACCCTATACAACATGGCAAGTGGTAGAGGATGAAGAAATAGGAAGTGGGTTCACTTTGGATTTGGATTTTGTCACTTGATTTCATCACTTGGAAATTTTCAAGAATGGTTTTCTTCACTTGAAGAAGATGATGAAGAAGAAGAAAGAAAAATGAATTCTTGAAACTAATAAATCAAGTGATGCTTATCATAATGCAATCATGGGTGAAGTAAACACATGTAGAGAATAAACTAGGGTTTAGGTGTAATGGTTAGGTTAAGGAAAAAACAAAATGGTTAAGACTTTCAAAGGTTCATGAAGCTTCAAGAATAAAACAAAGCAAGCCACCATTTTTGTTTTTGCCAAAATAAATAAATTAATTAAAACCCTAACCATTAACCTATACATGGTTTAAAGCATACACACACCCAAGTTTGCATGTATAATCAAACATGATACACACTATGTTGGAGATAGTGCCCTCAGAGTCAATTATTAGGTCACAGGTACGTGATTGTAATGATTGAGGGAGGACCTATCCCGGTAGGACAGTCTTACTCGAGATGATAGTATGCTATCTGGTTTACCTTTATCATCGTGTACTGCTTTAGGTGACCTGACACGTCGCTATTACACGTTGATAGAGCCCCTAGGATTCTTGCTTGACCACCAGCAGTATGAGGGCGATCATATAAGTGGGAGCTGGGGGTCTATAAGCTTATCCTTAAAAGGTCCCTAGTCATGGGAGTTTCGAGACTGGGCATCGATACTCCATTAGTAGACTAGTGTATACAGTCGAGACCCCGACGAGGGGCGGTGGCCGGTCTCACAAGCCACTGGTGTCAGTTGGATCACCTAAGATGTATACAGGTGCTCATTGGGTTATGAGTACACCGGACAGGACTCGCCGGGAACATGCTAGTTGGTCATATACCAGACGTCAGATGGCAGTTCCCTGGTGACATGTGTGCAGGTTAGTTCATCGACCTGGGGATCGTCATTTGTCTCGTGTGAGTTCCCACTGTACTTTGATTACTACCCTACCACGGCTCAAAGGAGTCGTGCAAACAGGTTTTAGTTGGGTACAGTCCTGAGCCACATGGAGGCAGTGAGCGTATCTTCAGGGGTTCGTCTCTCCCGGTATTGGGGGTGAGGTCGTGCTGTGTCTAGGAGAGCCATTACACAAAGTCCTTGGCCAAGGCAAGGAGATTTACTGGTAGGTATTTCAGTAGTATCTCAGGGTGTTCTGGGCTACACTCCGACACGACTTGTACCGCTTTTAGGGGTCTGACTTTTACCAACCCCCTAGGCCCGCCATGCGATGCTCATAGAAGAACGGACCGGACTGTACGGATATTGTCACTGACAGGCTCAGTAGGGTTGTCAGGCTGAGTTCGCTCACAGACATCCCTTTTAGTCAGTACCTGGTGGCCCGTTACGTATTGGCTTATACCTCTGACGTGCTGGTGGTTAAATTCACAACCAAGGTGTTGACGAGTCTTTAGAGTCCCCCACATTCAGTTACTCAGCTTTCGGACGAAAGGTTGTAGAGGCCGTATGGAGATATGGCAGGGTCCGATCAGATACGTGCGGTATTGCACGGATCAGGATCGGACAGTCTGTACTATAGGCCGTATGGTTATATGGCAGGGTTCGATCAGATACGTGCGGTATTGCACGGATCAGGATCGAACAGATATTACTAGCCGGTTTTGGTTTAAGCCGGATCCTAGTATAGTACAGTGTAGATTTTGTCTCATTGCATTTGTATTTCGGTCGGAATACAAATGCGGGTGTGTATGCACGGTATCGGGGTTTTCCTGTAATTTATTACGGGACCAGTTTTCCGGAGTTGCCAGTTTGCTTTCCGTTTCGGCCAATTTCTTTTGTATCGTTCATTGGCCGATGTTTGGTGGAGGAGGGTTTATTTGCATTGTTGCAAATAGACTTTTGTGGAGGGGGTCCTTGCATATTATCATGTCATGATTATAGCACCATCCATTGACTTGCTTGACTTCATACTTCATGATGGATTGACTTTGGATATCATCATGGTTGATGAGTGATAGAAGAGTGTGGTTTTCACCTTGCTATCATTGGTTCACATGATTGTCTTTTCCTCTCTCTTGCATGATAGAGTTTCCCCCCCATTTTTCTTTTAGCTCACCATCTCATTCTCTCCATTCTTGATAGTGCATGGCCGGCCACTCTAATTGGGGGGGCTGCCCATTTTTCTAGTGTGGGAATTTTGGTTCATTTGGTGCTCCAAAATTATCCCCTTGCTCCTCCACATTGTTCTTGTTTCATACCTCCACCAAAAAGGCAATTCCACAACCCCAAAAGTGAGACACAAGCCTCTACATAATATTCTACAGTAAATCTTGGGCACGTCGAGTAGCCGGCTTCGTGCCCGAGTTGCCTCGGCATTGAGGTGGGAGCCCGTAAACGATGTAGGCGATGTGGTGCACTTCCGGCGACGAGGAGGAGACGGGACATTCCGCAGGAGATCGGGACGATGACGAGAAGACCGGAGGACTTGGATCGTCGGTATATCTCTATTCCCTATCTTGTTAGTAGCTTAAACTTGTTAATGGTTACGATCCGGATGTTTAGTGCGCAGTGGTGCCGGTTTGCTAAGTCCGCAAAATTAAAGTTTTTCACCGTTTCCGCATTCCGGCATCGGATTGACGGCCGGGGCGCCGCCGTGCACTTACAGTGGTATCAGAGCCTCCCCATTAACTTAGTCTAGCTTTGTGTAATGTGTTTTTCAGTTCCGATCGATCGAAATGTCCAAAAACCCGTATTTGCCCACGACAGTTTTCTGTTGAAATTTTTTGGTCCCCAAAATTTTTTCAGGTTGTATAAAAGTACTGTACAGAGAGACCTAAGACTACTGTAGAAATACGACGCACTAATCTTTCTAATAGAGCGCGGAACCGCGGCCAATCCCTGCTTGTGGCCGCGGTTCCGCCGCTGAGTAAAGGAATCAGGGTGTTGGATTTCTACAGTGGGCTTCTGGGGATAAATTTGGGTTTCTGGAACATTAAAATTGGGCCCATATTTTCTGTAACTGCTACAGTATTGTTTTGGGGCCCACTTGTTAATATTCGATCGGTCGGATATTTTAAACACATTTTTCACAGTATTTACATTATATCTGCGACCGTGAATGTCACTTGATCGGTAAATCCGGTCTAACTGCTATAGCCCGGTTAGACGGATTTGCGAACGTGACTTTCACGTTGATGTTTTGTTTTTGCTGTGTTGTTGCAGATCGGTCGTGGGGGATAGCCTGGATGCAATGCTAGTACAGTTTTGTTGTATTATGTACATTTGATATTGCGGGGCGAGCGTCCGACTTGTGGACTGCCGTCACTGCCAGTTTGTATTATTATTTTGGGGCACGACCTGGTTGCGGTCGATGTACCCGTTGTATGTATATTTTACTTTCTGTACTAGGATTACCCCGCGGAGGGGTGCACGGATAGCCGGATTCTGGAGGGCAACAAGCCCGCATCTCATGGCATTGAGACGGAGGGGGTTTCACTCTAGGATTGGCGGGATATTCGCCGCACTCGTAGGGGGTACAGGTTGACCCAGGAGGGGTGCCCAAGTTACCGGATTCCGTGAAGTGCTGGGTGGTCCATTCACGGCGCTGAAGGGGGCTGCCTCGCTTCAGGTTTTGGCGGGTGACTTGCCGCACCCGTAGGGGTCTAGGTTTTCATTGCACAGGCTATCCACACGACCAGGGGAACGTCGGGTTTCAGCAGTGGCTCTGTGAAACCCGGGGATCCCAGATATCTGTATTGTTTCTGTGATGCTGTTCATTCTCTGTGATGTTGCATTCTATTCACGCCTTGAGTGAAATATAATATATTGGTATATATATTAGTAGATGATGTATATGTTTTGCATCCGCACTAGTCCAGTCCCCGCTCTATCGTTAGTTAGCTAACCTAACGGGTAATGACGGGACCCAGTGGCGAATGCGGATGGCATATACGTACATCAGTATATTTTCGTTCTTTGTGGTGTGATCAATTGATGGGACTGCATTGATTCGGATCAATGCAAGTTAAAACAAACCTAATCTGATGTTGTTGGAACACTTTTCAAAAAGCTGTTATTGCAAGGACGTTTACTTTTGTTTTGCATCGTGGTATTCATTGGAATATCCTGCTCCTCAGTCGACGAGGCAAGGGCCGAGATCCCTTCACCGGGAGTGACCCCTTGGACAGAAGTTTGCGTCAGGGCATTAACTTCACTATAGCCGATTACTTTTGCTTTGCATCGCGGTATTCATTTGGAATATCCTGCACCCCATTCTACGGGGAAAGAGCCGAGATCCCTTCACCGGGAGTGACCTCTTTAGCAAAGGTTTTCGTCACTATATTTTTAAAAAGCTATCCGTTCCTTCAACGATATCAAGTTCATTACGTTAAAGGTTTTCGCCAGAAACCATTCGTAGCCCTCCGTCGTTTCATATGGATAGTCAGTAGTATTCAAGCTGTGTATGTTGGCCAAAGTCAAGGCACAGTGTTTGGTAGCTATTGGTTATTCATATGCAGCATAGATAGGTGCGTTGGTTTAGAACAGTCGTACTGCCATGTTGGCCAAAGTCAAGGGTATGTACGGGTGGATTCAAATTAACCTGGAGAATGACGGGTAGAACTTGACATGTGACTTATGATATGTTGGCCAAAGTCAAGGTCATAAGAGCATGGGGCAGAAATCACATCGGGAGTTTAAAAAGAACTGAAACTTGCCAGATATGCGCATACCTTCTGGAGTATGATAGCGTGAGCGGATTCCGTCACGTTATCATGCAATGATAGTTGGATCCCGATTCCCACTGATGAGTTAGTTTACTCCTCGGGTAACCCCGACTAATTCTTCTTTCAGGTTTGGAGGAGAATTTGAGGTACAGTGGGAGGTTTCCAGATTAGATAAAGTGGTGACCATTCTGATCTAGGTTAGAGTGCACGCTGAGTGTTTCTTTTCTCTCTCTCTTTGGCAGCGACCATTGACCCGACCCTAAGACTTTGACTCAGTGACCAAGTTGACCGAAACTTCTTAAACACCGGCTTTTGGATTGTCAGAGTTGCAAACCTCATTGCCACTCCTACTTTTACCCTTTTCTCCAGGACACCCCGTTTTACTACGAACGTCCACTTCCATTGGACAAAACCATCGTATGGTTAGATACGAACTCGAAAGAATTTATTCGAGGATGGTTTCCGGTTCTGGAGAAAACGGATAGGATTATTCAGTTGTCTTTTCCTTTTACCCTCTCTCAGGTTGCGAGTACTCCTTGGTTTAAGGGTAGTACACCTAGTACGCATATTGGATTGTCTTCTTCCAAACCTTAGGCTGGTGCCGACCGGTAGGGAATGAAGAAAACCAATTAGCATAACGATGGTGTGCAGAAGGTATTAAGTTCAGACAAAGCAAGGGATTAGTAAGAGGGCAAAGTAAATTGCGACAGATATTCACGACCAAACCAAATATTTCGTTACCACTCTCACATCACCTTTGTATTTCTCCAGGACACTCCGTATCACTACGAAGATCCACAGTTTATTTGGATACTCCATCGTATGGTTATATACGAACTCGAATGGAACTGGTTCCAGTTCAGGGATGGATTCTGGTTCAGGAGAAATAGGAATAAGGTTTATTCGGTTGTCTTTTATCTTCACCCTCTCTCATTGCGAGTGTTCTTAGGATTGGGACAGTACACCCATTATGCTTATTGGATAGTCTTCTTCCAAACCATAGGCTGGTGCCGAACGGTAGGGAAGGAAGAAAACCATTTGGCCTAAAAGGGTGTGCAGAAGGTAAAGACTAAAGACATATGAAGGGATTTGGAGAGGTGGCAAAGAACTATACGGTTACAGTCGTGAATCTGGAAGAGGCATTACTAGGAATACCAGAATACCCCATCGGAACATTTCAATGTTTCAGTTTCACTGTGTAATGTTAAAGGAAAACTGATTTCCCGATTAGATACTTACTCCAGGGTATGTATTTACCAGGTACGATTCTCACATCTGTATGGTTTTACAGATGATGAGTGGGAGTAAGTTATTGGGAATTGGGTGATTATCCTCATTATATCGGGATTCGTTGTAATCGGTGATACTTGAGGAAATCACCTGGGCTGTTTGCCGGTCGGCAAATATTTGGTTTTGAATATCCGCTGTTATGCACCAATTTCAAATTGATATATCTGTACGTCTATTTTCATAGAGTGAGATATACCTTTCTGAAATTATGTCTACGACATTTACCTATATCAGTGGATGGTTAGGTAAGGAGCATTAAACAGCGGTGTAATTCTTCTTAACCATAAGTACAGTTTTCAACCTACGACACACAGTGAATGAGTTATCAGACTCAAGGGACTTATACAAAGGATTGTATGTTGTCCAGGGTCCATCAGGACAGAGGGGTTGGTCCTCGTACTGTATTCGGTTTACTTATGACTTCTCTAGTTTTTAGACAGGTGTTTCGCGGAAACACAGGGTCCAAATTTTGAGAAGTTATAGGTATTTGAATAGAGTAGAGAACCAGGTATAGCAAGTATCGGGATTCTTCAAAGAGATCGAAGATGTAGATACTTGTGTATGGTATTCAGTTGATAGTAATGATAAAGAGATCTTGCTTCTCTTTCAGGTTACTCATAATTGGAAGTATTCCTAAGTTGAGTAACGCTGATCGGCCTCCTTCCATTTAGTTGACATGCGCTGGGGACAGCTGCATGATTTGAATCTGGTTCAATTAAATCAGTGCCTCTGTTTCTATATTGGATATAGAACAGTTCATATCTTAACGATGTTAAGGTACGGGGAGTTGTCCGGTTTATGATTAAAACCAGACACTGGACAACTCCAGGCACGTTTCTGTAATGGCTGTTTGTGGGTTGACCCAGGCTATGACGAGGGTTGACTTTCTACCATCTGGATGAACAATAGCGATATTGTTCTAGACTCGCCACAGTTTTATTAAAGATGGATTTTTTCAGAAAACAGTAGTGGGAGTATGGTAGAACTGGAAGTGATTCCAGAACCACAAACGATTACTGAAGATTTGATAAGGAACCTAAAGATTCAATCTGGATTGACATTCCATTGGCCACTCCGCAGATAAGGTGGGTAACTTCAGGCACCCGAGAGGCACTACGGTAGCCTCAAGGACGGTGACAGGGAAGTTCTTGTTTACCCACAATTGCCATTGCTGTTGTTCCAGGTTACGAGACCCGGCGGGAGGATGAGTATAGTGTCGTTCTAAACCAGTTTTAGAAGTGTACGTCTATATGACTCTGCCAGAGGGTTGTCGTAGTCAGTGGGAGCAGCGGAAGCATTGGTGGACAGGTTGCTTATGTCTATTTATAGACTAGAGCAGATGTAGCGGAGATAGATCATCAATTTCTGATATGACAGTCATGGGTTTGACTTCATCAGAATAGGGGATGGATCAGTTGAGAAGGTAGTAGGGTGTGATGTCGTGGTGTTTGGATGACATACACAGAGTAGGAAAGGAAACTCCTACACTACGATCGGTTATACTTTGGTCGTCACACAGTTGTTTCTCCACAAAGGAAATGGATTTTATATCAGACATACTGGTTACTAGATCTATGGTCTTAGATCTAGATTTGGGTGGTTTCCCAATCAGGGTACTTGACAGCATTCTAAGAGTATTTAGGATGGACGACTCCTGGCACGGTAGTGTACCTGCAGGTAATGGAGTCACCCTCTCCAAAGGTGTCTTACAGACTAAAGGGGAGAGGGACGGGCATGATTGGCAGATCACTTGCTCAGGCAATTGAGTCAATCGTGAGATGTCAAGTACCACACCAGATGTTGTTCTTGTACTAGATGCAATAAGTTGACATTAATCCAATCCTGGAGAAACAGTCGGAAGCAGTTTTAGAACATAAGTGGATGTTCTAGGGAGATGATAATGACAGCCTCATTCAGGAGACAGTTATCATTCCAGGCTTCCAAGGTGACATGGACGACAAGGAGGTTGTCAGAGTTATAGTTTTCCTTCTGATGAGGGGCAGTATTTTGGACAGGTGGTCCAAGGCAATACTGAGGGAGGCATGGCGCGCAGGATACTGATTAAGTTCAGTTGACGATACAGTCTAAGAAGTTTGGATTTGGAGTTCATTTATGAGCTAGGTCCCATCAGACATCCAGACATATTCTGAGACAGGTATTGCTCTTTTCGGGAGATGGCTTTCTCCGAGAACTTGAGATATAGAGAGACATAGAAAGAAACAACTAAGCGGATCCACTCACTGAGGCTATTCCTCGAACGCAATAGTTCCGCAAACGAGCTTTGTGAGACTGACTAGTAGAGGAGTTGGATGTTCGGTATCACATGGGCTGTGAGTATGCGACATCGCAATAATTAGCCTTGAGTGCAAGTGGGAGATTGTTGGAGATAGTGCCCTCAGAGTCAATTATTAGGTCACAGGTACGTGATTGTAATGATTGAGGGAGGACCTATCCCGGTAGGACAGTCTTACTCGAGATGATAGTATGCTATCTGGTTTACCTTTATCATCGTGTACTGCTTTAGGTGACCTGACACGTCGCTATTACACGTTGATAGAGCCCCTAGGATTCTTGCTTGACCACCAGCAGTATGAGGGCGATCATATAAGTGGGAGCTGGGGGTCTATAAGCTTATCCTTAAAAGGTCCCTAGTCGTGGGAGTTTCGAGACTGGGCATCGATACTCCATTAGTAGACTAGTGTATACAGTCGAGACCCCGACGAGGGGCGGTGGCCGGTCTCACATGCCACTGGTGTCAGTTGGATCACCTAAGATGTATACAGGTGCTCATTGGGTTATGAGTACACCGGACAGGACTCGCCGGGAACATGCTAGTTGGTCATATACCAGACGTCAGATGGCAGTTCCCTGGTGACATGTATGCAGGTTAGTTCATCGACCTGGGGATCGTCATTTGTCTCGTGTGAGTTCCCACTGTATTTTGATTACTACCCTACCACGGCTCAAAGGAGTCGTGCAAACAGGTTTTAGTTGGGTACAGTCCCGAGCCACATGGAGGCAGTGAGCGTATCTTCAGGGGTTCGTCTCTCCCGGTATTGGGGGTGAGGTCGTGCTGTGTCTAGGAGAGCCATTACACAAAGTCCTTGGCCAAGGCAAGGAGATTTACTGGTAGGTATTCCAGTAGTATCTCAGGGTGTTCTGGGCTACACTCCGACACGACTTGTACCGCTTTTACGGGTCTGACTTTTACCAACCCCCTAGGCCCGCCATGCGATGCTCATAGACGAACGGACCGGACTGTACGGATATTGTCACTGACAGGCTCAGTAGGGTTGTCAGGCTGAGTTCGCTCACAGACATCCCTTTTAGTCAGTACCTGGTGGCCCGTTACGTATTGGCTTATACCTCTGACGTGCTGGTGGTTAAATTCACAACCAAGGTGTTGACGAGTCTTTAGAGTCCCCCACATTCAGTTACTCAGCTTTCGGGCGAAAGGTTGTAGAGGCCGTATGGAGATATGGCAGGGTCCGATCAGATACGTGCGGTATTGCACGGATCAGGATCGGACAGTCTGTACTATAGGCCGTATGGTTATATGGAAGGGTTCGATCAGATACGTGCGGTATTGCACGGATCAGGATCGAACAGATATTACTAGCCGGTTTTGGTTTAAGCCGGATCCTAGTATAGTACAGTGTAGATTTTGTCTCATTGCATTTGTATTTCGGTCGGAATACAAATGCGGGTGTGTATGCACGGTATCGGGGTTTTCCTGTAATTTATTACGGGACCAGTTTTCCGGAGTTGCCAGTTTGCTTTCCGTTTCGGCCAATTTCTTTTGTATCGTTCATTGGCCGATGTTTGGTGGAGGAGGGTTTATTTGCATTGTTGCAAATAGACTTTTGTGGAGGGGGTCCTTGCATATTATCATGTCATGATTATAGCACCATCCATTGACTTGCTTGACTTCATACTTCATGATGGATTGACTTTGGATATCATCATGGTTGATGAGTGATAGAAGAGTGTGGTTTTCACCTTGCTATCATTGGTTCACATGATTGTCTTTTCCTCTCTCTTGCATGATAGAGTTTCCCCCCCATTTTTCTTTTAGCTCACCATCTCATTCTCTCCATTCTTGATAGTGCATGGCCGGCCACACTAATTGGGGGGGCTGCCCATTTTTCTAGTGTGGGAATTTTGGTTCATTTGGTGCTCCAAAATTATCCCCTTGCTCCTCCACATTGTTCTTGTTTCATACCTCCACCAAAAAGGCAATTCCACAACCCCAAAAGTGAGACACAAGCCTCTACATAATATTCTACAGTAAATCTTGGGCACGTCGAGTAGCCGGCTTCGTGCCCGAGTTGCCTCGGCATTGAGGTGGGAGCCCGTAAACGATGTAGGCGATGTGGTGCACTTCCGGCGACGAGGAGGAGACGGGACATTCCGCAGGAGATCGGGACGATGACGAGAAGACCGGAGGACTTGGATCGTCGGTATATCTCTATTCCCTATCTTGTTAGTAGCTTAGACTTGTTAATGGTTACGATCCGGATGTTTAGTGCGCGGTGGTGCCGGTTTGCTAAGTCCGCAAAATTAAAGTTTTTCACCGTTTCCGCATTCCGGCGTCGGATTGACGGCCGGGGCGCCGCCGTGCACTTACACACTAGTGCACAAACATATATCATATATACAATGTGTACAATCAAGTGAGAAAAACATCTTAAGTGAACAAATACTAGTTAATGTAAAGTAATATATCAAATATATAATTATACATTAAATCATTAAATCAACACTTGATTTAACGATCCGGTCATAACCGACTAATATCATGTGTATCAATGTATCGAATCAACATTTGATTCGGTAACCCGGCTATATCTTATATAACCGTCCGATGATACAAATCGCGAGAATAGAATTCAGTATGACATATTAGAATTATTCTCCGTCCCGCACATATCTCATATGCGCTCCTATTTCGTTTCGCTTGAGCCAGGAAACCTCTGTGTAGGACTCTAAAGACTCGTCAATACGCCGGCAGTAGGTGATGATCATATCAAACACCCACAAGCCGCAAGCGGTCTGCTAAACGTAACGGCCATCTGGGTATTGAGCGATCAGAAGATCAACGAGCAATCCCGCTCACACTCCTGTGAATCCAACCAGTAACACTTACCGCACAGTCCGGTCTGTTCGTCTGATATGTCGCATATCTCGCCTAGGGGTGGTAAACGTCAGACCCCAGTAGCTTGATAAGTCATGCCTATGTAAGGTCCATAACAAGTATGAAACTACTGATAACACTTACCAGTAAATAGTGCAACCCTGGCCAGGGATTTCCAGTTATGGCCAGTCGAGCATAGCGCAACATCAACCCCCAATACCGGGAGAGACGAATCCCCTCCTATCGCTCATTGCGTCAATGTAAATCGGGACTGTACCCAAAAACCACCTGTTTGCATGACTCAGTAGAGCCATGGTAGGGTGGATATCAAAGCACAGTAGGAGACACACAAAACTCTATGACGATCTCGGGTTAACAGACTAAGCTGTACCAGTGTCACCAGAGAACTGCCATCTGACGTGAGGTATAATACCAACTGGGAGTTCTCGGCGAGTCCGTTCAGTGTACCCAGTCACCACTGAGCACCCGCATACCATCTCTGATGTCAAACACCAATGGATATGGGATTATCCATCTCCCATCACATGGGTCTAGAAGATATACACTAGTCTACTCTGGAATATCGATGCCCCGTCTCGATATTCCTACGACTAGGAACATAGAAGGATGTACTCATGGACTACCCAGGCCCCACTAGTATGATCTACATCATAGTCCTGCAAGTCGAGTACACATCCTAAGGGCTTTATCAACATGTAACAGAGAGACAGAAGTATACATGTTAAGATAAAGAGCAACCAAATAGCATACTATCATGTCGAGCAAGAAAGTTCTACCTATATATGTCCCAGCACCCACTACAATATACATCCAATGCACAGTAATGGCCTCTACGGAATACATATAACTAACAATCTCCCACTTGCACTAGGGCCATCTGTAGCAGTGGTTGTAGTATCTAATACTCAACCATCCCATATAAGTCTCTCTCTGGGAAAAAGCCTTTGTGAGTGGATCCGCCGTGTTGTCCTCTGAGTCTACTCTCCTAACCTCGATCACCCTGGAGATCAACTATCTCCATGATCAGGTGATGCTGCCTCAGAATATGTCTGGGTCACTAATGGGACCAGGGTTCCTGGGCCAAAGCCACACTTCCATTGTCACACAATGGTAGGAACCTAATTCATCTCATGAACCAATATAGACCCAAACTGCCTCTTTGGTAGTATCTTTAATAGCGATGTTACCAGCCTTTATCGTCTAGTTTGCCACGGTATCTAGCTTGGAACTCTTCCAACATACCGTCCCTCTACTGAGGGTAAAGACAATGCCTGCGACAGACATTCAGTCGTTCTTATCACCCTGGAACTTTTCCAGTGATTCTCCCCAGGATCAATTGATACTATCTCACTAAACCTAGTTTGAACCCTAATATCCATTTAGATCTATCTCATAGATCCAAATCCCAGGATTTAGGAGTATCACCTTTGATCATATTTGGAGAATCCTTATGATAAGAGGAGATTGACCGTTCGTAGTATAGGAAACTCCTTTTCCTATCAAGAGTATGTTGTCCACGTACAATACGAGGATGACCACCTTACTCTCTACTACCTTTTTGTATATACAAGGTTCATCTATCATTTCGATGAAGTCAAACTCTTTGACTACCACATCAAAACAGACGTTCCAACTCCGCGATGCCAGCTTTATCCTGTAAAGCAACTCACACATATTTCCGCTGCTCCCACTGTTTACGAAGCCCTCTGGCTGTGTTCTTATAGATGTTCTCTTCTAAATCATTATTTAGAAAAGTAGTCATGGCACCCAACTACCAGATATCGTAGTCATGGTATACAGCAATGGCAAGTAGGATCCGGATGGACTTAAGCATAGTCACTGGAAAAAGGTTTCATCATTATCCACGCCTGGTCGATGACGAAAACCTTTAACAAGTCTAGCTTTGAAAGTCTCAACTTTTCCATCTACACCAAGTAATCTTCTCAAGATATACTTGCTCCTGATGGGGATTTAACCCTTCAGATAAAGCAACCAAAGTCCATACTTTGTTGGCGTACATGGATTCCATCTCAGATCGCAAAGCATCCAGCCATTCTTACAGAGTCCCCACTCTCGATGGCCAGCTCAAAACTAGTTGGGTCATCATCTCATGATGCAATCCTCGCTCCCACTATCATCGAGTAACCGAAGTATCTCTCAGGCGGATGAGGAACCCTTCCAGATCGGCGGAGAGGCTGAGGTTCATCGGAGACTATCGAATCCCTTGGTTCTGTCAAATCATCAGGTGCAGTTTGTATAGCTGGAACCTTTCCAGTTCTACAGAACTGACCTTGCCTCGATCTTGTCCAGATTTTTCTTTTGACATAGGCCGGACAATCCCAAATCTTAACTTACTTAAGAGATAGGCTCTTCCCATACCATATCTTATATGGAGTGGTAGGCACTGATTTGATTCGAACCCAATTCAATAGGTATGCAGCTTCTCAAGTGCACAACCCCTTAAAAGAAACAGGTAACTCAGTAATACTCATCATAGAGCACACCATATCTAATATGGTGCGATTGCTCCGCCCCGATACACCGTTGTGCTGTGGTATATTCAGAGGATTAACACCGAGAGAGAATCTCATTCTCCTTTAGAATAGTCCAGGAATTCAATGCACAAGTATTCTCCTCCCTGATCTCATCATAGGACATAATACTTCTACCCGGTTTTTGGTTCTCTACTTCTAACTTATATTCGGTGAATATCTCAAAAGCTTCGGACTTATGTTTCAACAGGAACATATGACTGAATCTTGAGAGATCTTCAGAGAATGTAATGAAGTACAAAGAACCGGTCCTGGCATGTGTAGACAGGGGACCTTACATACAACATCATGCATCAGTCCCAAGAGTTTACTAACTCTTTCTCTGTTTCCAATAAACAGAGCTATGGTCATCTAATCTTTGTGACATGACTGGCAAGTTTCACAAGATGTAAATTCAAACTGATTTAAATATGCATCTAAAATGTAACTTAAGCTAGTCGGGTCACATTGATATGACCTAGTCTACAATACCTCAAGAAGGAATCGTTCATTTCTGAACTCTTCTTCTTGTGTGTGTTCTGTATACTAGGAACTGTAGTTTGATTTAGAACGTCAATACTTTTAGATAACGTGCCTGAACCGATCAACTTTTGAAATAGGAAATGTTCAAAACATTATCCAACAATACAAAATTATATCCTTCTTTAATAAATAAAGAGACTGATATGATTTTGTATATCAGGTTCGGTATCTAATAGCATTTGTTCAGAATCAATGTATTGGTAATACAGGGTGACAGTGACCAACAGACTTGGCTGCAACACTTGCACCGTTTTCTGTCTCATGAAACTTATCACCCGTTCTCAGTTCTCTACCTTTCTGTAGCCCATGTAACGGATTACATATCTGGGATCCTGATCCGGTATCAAATACCCAGGACGCAGAGGATACTGAGAAACAGTTCTTTGTAATGAACGCACCCGAAGGAGATGCATCGCATGCACTTTCTTCGTTTGGGCGGCATAGGAATCCTGGTATTCCCCAATTTCCTGCTCTGTCTTATAACAATTATAAGTTGGAGCGGGACCAACGTTCCCCAGCTCAGTAAAACAAGCGGGTTCGGTCAATACATCCATATTATTATCTTGATTAAGGCGTGATATGGTCGCTACCTGGAGAGAGAGAGAGAAGAAAACACTCTCCGTGCGCTCTTGCAAGATTAGATTGGTTATTTATTTTATCTAATCAGGATGGCTCCCACTGTTTTTATCAAATCTTCCTTCAAACCCTAAAAGGAAAGACTAGCCGGGATTAATTACACTCTACAAGTTCGCCAATCTTTCAGCCAGGCCAGTGTCGGTACTTTGAGGGAGGTTCTCCGTGCTTTCGCACGGACCTAATTAAAGTAAACCTCGTTTTCCCAGGAGCGTAACCTCGTTGACACCTTTCTAGACACTTACTTGATCGGCTAATTGTAAAGTGCAAAACTCTCCCAGGAGTAACAATTACTCGCAGTGGGTATCGGGATCCAACTATCATATAGAAGGTATGCAATCTCATTGCAAGTTTCAACACTTGAAACTCCCGATAAAGGTTTTTACCCCTAGCACCTATGACCTTGGCTAAGGTCAATAAATGGTAAGCACTAGTCAAATTCTACCCGTCATTTCGTGATTAATTAGACCCACCCACATGACCCTTAACTAAGGTCAATAAAGTCACGCGACTGTCCTAACTAATTGTATCATATGCGGTGTAGGAAGACATCACTTAGCTACCGTACACTGTGCCTTGACTATGGTCAACAAACACAGCACGAATACTAAGTACTCTACTTCCTAAAATGACGGAGGGTTGCGGATGGTTTTTAAAAAAACCTTTAACGCTTTGAACTTGATCTCATTGCGGAATCAAATGGGTTTTAAATGGAGTGTTTTTTAGGCTTTTCTAGTTTTGCTAAAGGGGTTACTCCTGGTGAAGGGATCGTCGGCCCTTTCCTCATCGAATAAGGTGCAGGATATATCATATATACCGTTGTACAAAGCAAAAACTATAGAAGCACTCAAAAGACAAACCGAGGGTTGTAGCATCTGCCAGTTATTGCTAAAGGGGTCACTCCCGGTGAAGGGATCGTCGGCTCTTTCCTCATCGAATAAGGTGCAGGATGTTTTACAAGGAACACCACGATGCAAAGCAAGAACTGTAGCTACCTGTTTTTATTTTTGAAATTCGATTCAACAACATCTTTTAGGTTTTTTTTCTTTCATTAATCTCATTAATGAATGTCCCATCATTTAAGTCCACCTAAACATCACAGATAAATACAACGTACACTTATGCCATCCGCATTCGCCTCGATGTCCCGTCTGCACCGTTAAGTTAGGTAACTAACGCCAGAGCGAGGCAGGGCTAGCGCGGGTGTAAAACATAAGCAACGTTTATATAATATATCATATATACTATATACAATATCTATCTGAACAAATCACATGATCACATCACAGATAACGCAGCAGAAAATATCATATGAAATATTAGATATACTAGGACGTCCGTGTTTTATTTTGAGCATGTATAAAACACGGATTCCACGGTCGCAACGAATAGCCAATCCCACACCCCTAGACCCCTACGAGAGCGGCAAGCAACCCTACCAATTCTAGGTTTAGGAGACCCGGACTCGACTCCTTGAGATGGTCTCCCACTGGACCCTAGAACCCGGTTACTTGTGCTCCCCTCCTTGGGTCTATCCTAATGTGGAAAAGTAAATAATATACATCAACGGTGACATCTGTAAGTCTACGTTGCCGTCCCCGGTTCTTGCGGGGAGGCGGAAACGGTATAAAAATCAAATTTTTAGCGCAAAGGGCAACATGGACTATCAAAGTCGTGATCTTTACTAAACTAAACTAGCTATCAAGCTAAAGAGAGTTAGCTACTCGGATAAAAGGTTATACCTAACTTGAACTCTTTCTTCTTGAAACCTTTGTAGGGTTTGATGGTGCTTTCCTCGTCGCCTTCTTCCGTCAAAGATGGATCCACCTGAGGGTTCGACCTTCGGGCTCCTTTCTCGAACTTTGAGAGAACTAGGATCTTTGGCTTGCTAAACCTCTAACCCTAGAGTGAGTAGAGAGTGGCTTTGGGGTGTTTTTATCTCAAGGAGAGGGATTCTCAACACATGAGAAAGGATCTCCTTGAACTAGAGGAGGAAGAAGAAGAAGTGAGGAGAGAGAAGAGTTATGATCGAATGAATAATATCCTTCTCATTTTGCAACCATAACAAAATGAAAAGAATTATCAAATTAACAATAATAATAAAAATGAAATAGTTGATGGACGGTTTGGAATGACCATTATCATTACATTCATTAAATGAATTTTGCTAGAATCAAAGAGCATCTTTGATATGTAATGATGATGGTCAAACTTTCAACCATGGTCAACAAGTCAACCTTGGTCAACAAGTCAACAAAACCAACCATGACACAATTTCATTTAATTAATATTATTAATTGATATAACATAAATTCATTAGGGTTTGGAAAAAGACGACTGTCAACTGTGCATACGCACCCGTTCCGAAACCCTAATGAAAATCCTCTTCCTCCGCCTCAATCAACTGTGCATACACACCCGCATTCTTGTTCCGAGGAACATGAATACTAAGAGATAAAATCAACCCCAAAACATATACCAGTATCTGGCTCAAACCAGAGCCAGCTAGTAATATCTGTCCGGACTCCAAACGTGCACAAGTGCGCGGATGAGAACGAACCCTGTCGCAAAACCATGCGACCTCTACTCTGTTTTGCCCAGAGGCGAATAGCCCTCTGTGTGGGACTCTAAAGACTCGACACTACGCTGGCAGTGGGTTTAACCACAGACCGCAAGCGGCACTAGCTTTGCAGGGTTCCTAGGCACGCTAGAGAGGTCTCCCAAGCCATCAACCATGGCAATTTCAAAAATATGGTGCCTACAAACCCTAGTGTACGGATCGATAACTAGATGTCTAGGCGAAAAGAAAGCTAGCTAACAACTTAGCTAATGAGAATACGGAAATACAACCTTTGTAGATCCGGTGCTCCACCTCCACGGCTCCGCAACGATGTCGTCTCCGCTGTCCAAATCAAATCCGGGCTCTAGAGTCGGCTTCGTCGGAGAATGGGCAAGCTAGGTCGTCGATGTCCATGCCGAAGATGATCTACGTCGAGGCATCGATGAATCAAGCTCCACCTTCACCAAACCGTGAAAAGTTGTGAAGGAAACACACTCTACTACTAGGCAAGAGGTAGAGGATGAAGAAATAGGAAGTGAGTAGACTTTAGAATTGGATTTCTCACTCTTATGCATCAATCACCATTGATGGAGGTGAAGCTTTTCTTCTTCAAGTCAAGGAAGAAGAAGAAGAAAGCTTATGAAAAGTTATGATAAGATTAAAGAAAAAGAAAAGAATTATCTATTCTTATCATAACTAAACCATAGTTAGATGTAGAGAGTTAATCATGGTTAAAGAATGGTTAGGTTTAGACAAGAAGACAAAAATGGTTGCTTTGGTCAAATGTTCATGAAGCTTCAAAGAATACAAACAAATAAAGCCACCATTTTCTCTTCATCATATTTCTTTTGCTAAAATAACAAAATGGATAAATAAATGAATAAATAAATAAGTAAATGAAGCAAAAGAAAACCCTAACCATTGACCAACCATGGTTTAAACCATACACCAAACAATCATGTATCATCAAACATGATACAATCAAATGCACAAAAGTATATCACATATACAACTTGCACATCCGAGCGAGAAAATCCATCTTAAGTAAACCGATACTAGTTAATGCAAAGTAATATATCAAATATATAATTATACATTAAATCATTAAATCAACACTTGATTCAATGATCCGGTCATGCGCACATAACCGACTGGTATCTAATATATCGGCTTATCGAATCAACGCTTGAATCGATAACTAGGTTATATCGCATACAACCATTCGATATATTTATCGCGAGAATAGAATACGGTATCACATACACGCATTATTCTCGGTCCCGCACATATCTCATATGCGCTCCTATTTCGTTTCGCTTGAGCCAGGAAACCTCTGTGTAGGACTCTAAAGACTCGTCAATACGCCGGCAGCGGATGATGATCATATCAAACATCCACAAGCTGCAAGCGGTCTGCTAAACGTAACGGCCACCCGGGTATTGAGCGATCTGAAGATCGACGAGCAAGCCCGCTCACACTCCAGTGAATCCGACCAGTAACACTACCGTACAGTCCGGTCGATCGTCTGATATGTCGCATATCTCGCCTAGGGGTGGTATACGTCAGACCCCAATAGCTCAATAAGTCGTGTCGATATGAGGTCTATAACTGTTCGAGAAACTACTGGTAACACTTACCAGTAAATCTCTGCAACCCTGGCCAGGGATTTCCTGTTATAGCCAATCGAACACAGCGCAACATCAACCCCCATATACCGGGAGAGACGACTCCCCTCCTATCGCTCATTGCCTCCATGTGACTCGGGACTGTACCCAAAAACCACCGTTTTGCACGCCCTCTTGGACGTGGTAAGATGGAAATCAAAGCACAGTGGGAACCACACAAGACTCTATGACGATCTCGGGTCAACAGACTACTCTGTACCAGTGTCACTAGAGAACCGCCATCTGACGTGAGGTATAATACCATCTGGGAGTTCTCGGCGAGTCCGTCCAGTGTACCCAGTCTCTACTGAGCACCCGTATATCTCCTCTGATGTCAAACACCGATGGATATGGGATCATCCATCGCCTATCTGTATGGGTCGAGAAGGTACACGCTAGTCTACTCTGGTATATCGATGCCCCGTCTCGATACACCCTCGACTAGGGACTGTGAAGGATGTACTTATAGACTACCATGTCCCCACTAGTATGATCCGCATCATAGTCCAGGTAGTCAAGTACAGATCCTAAGGGCTTTACCAACATGTAACAGAGAGACAATCAGTATACACGTTAAGGTAAAGAGCAACCAGATAGCATACTATCATGTCGAGCAAGAAAGTCCTCCCTATATATGTCCCAGCATCCACTACAATATACATCCTATGTATAGTAATGGCCTCTAGGGCATACATATAACTAACAATCTCCCACTTGCACTAGGGCCATCTGTAGCAGTGGTTTGAAGTATCTCATACTCAACCATCCCATAAAAGTCTCTCTCTGGGAACAGGCCTTTGTGAGTGGATCCGCTGTGTTGTCCTCTGAGTCTACTCTCCAAACCTCGATCACCCTGGAGATCAACTATCTCCATGATCAGGCGATGCTGCCTTAGAATATGTCTGGATCACTGATGGGACGGGCGTTCCTTGGCATAAGCCACAACTCCATTGTCACACAATGGGAGGAACATAGTTCATCTCATGAACATATATACACCCAAACAGCCTCTTTGGTAGCATCTTAAGTAGCGATGTATCCAGCCTTTATCGTCTAGTATGTCACGGTATCTAGCTTGGAACTCTTCCAACATACCGTCCCTTTACTGAGGGTAAAGACAATGCCTGCGACTGATATTCAGTCATCTTTATCACCCTGGAACACTTCCAGTGATTCTCCTCAGGATCGATTGACACCATCTCACTACATCTAGTGAGAATTCTAACATCCATTTAGATCTATCTCATAGATCCAAAATCCAGGATTTAGTAGGTATCACGTTAATCTTATATGGAGAATCATTGTGATAAGCGGAGATTGATCGAGTGTAGCATAGGAAACTCCTTCCCTATCAAGAGTATGTCATCCACGTACTTTACGAGGATCACCACCATACTCCCTACTACCTTTTTGTTTATACAAGGTTCATCTACCATTTTGATGATGTCAACTTCTTTGACTAATCCATCAAAACAAATGTTCCAACTCCGCGATGCCTGCTTTATCCTATAAAGCATCTTGCACACGTTTCCGCTGCTCCCACTGTCTACGAAGCCCTCTGGCTGTGTACTTATAGACGCTCTCTTCTAAATCATCATTTAGAAAAGCAGTCAAGACACCCAACCACCAGATATCGCAGTCATGGTATGTAGCCGTGGCAAGTGGGATCTGGATGGACTTAAGCATAGCTACTTGAAAAGGTATCATCATGATCCACGCCTGGTCTTTGACGAAAACCTTTAACAAGTCTAGCTTTGAAAGTCTCAACTTTTCCATTTACACCAAGTAATCTTCTCAAGATATACTTGCTCCTGATGGGGATTTAACCCTTCAGATCTTGCAGCTAAAGTCCAGACTTTGCTGGTGTATAAGGATTCCATCTCAGATCACTAAACATCCAGCCATTCTTACAGAGTCTTACTCTCGATGGCCAGCTCGAAACTAGTTGGGTCATCATCTCATGATGCAATCCTCGCTCCCACTGTCATAGAGAAACCGAAGTATCTCTCAGGTGGGTGAGGAACCCTACTAGATCGGCGGAGAGGCTGAGGTTCGTTGGTTTCTACTGAATACTTTGGTTCTATCAAATCATCAGCTGTAGTTTGTATAGCTGGAACCTTTCCAGTTGTACATAACTGACCTTGCCTCGAGCTTGTCCGGATTTTGCTTTTAGACATAGGCCGGACAAATCCAAATCTTAACTGGCTTAAGACATGGGCTCTTCCCTTTCCATATCTCATATGGAGTGGTAGGCAACTGATTTGATTCGAACCCTATTCAATAGGTATGCAACTTCATAAGTGCATAACTCCCAAAAGGAAATAGGTAACTCAATAGTACTCATCATAGAGCACACCTTATCATATAGGGTGTGATTGCTCCGCCCCGATATACCATCGTGCTATGGTGTACACGGAGGAGTAATGCTGAGAGAGAATCTCATTCTCCTTTAAAATAGTCCAGGATTTCCGTGCTCAAGTATTCTCTTCCTTGATCACATCAAAGGACATAATACTTATACCCTCATTTTGGTTCTCTACTTCTAACTTATATTCTGTGAATATCTCAAAAGGTTCGGAATTGTGTTTCAACAGGAACATAGGTCTGAATCTCGAAAGATCATCAGAGAACGTAATGAAGTATAAATAACCAGTCCTGGCATGTGTAGACAGGGGACCTACATACATCAACATGTATCATCCCAAGAGTTTACTAACTCTTTCTCTGTTTTCATTAAACGGAGCTATGGTCATCTCATCTTTGCGACATGACTGGCGAGTTTCACAAGATGTAAATTCAAACTAATTTAAATATGCATCTATATGTAACTCTAGCCAGTCGGGTCGCATTGATCTGACCTAGTCTACAATGCCTCAAGAAGAATTCATTCATTTCTGAACTCTTCCTCTTGTGTGTGTTCCGTATACTAAGAACTGTAGTTTGATTTAGAACATTAATGCTTTTAGATAACGTGCCTGAACCGATCAACTTTTGATATAGGAAATGTTCAAAACATTATCCAACAATACAAAATTATATCCTTTCTTTTCTAACAAAGAGAGTGATATGATTTGGTATATCAGGTTCGGTATCTAACAACATTCGTTCAGAATCAATGTATTCGTAATACAGGGTGACAGTGACCAACAGACTTGGCTGCAACATTTGCCCCATTTTCTGCCTCATGAAACTTATCACCCGTTCTCAGTTCTCTACCTTTCTGTAGCCCTATGTAACATATTACATATCTGGGATCCTGATCTGGTATCACATACCCAGGACGTAGAGGATACGGAGAAACAGTTCTTTGTAACGAACACACCCGAAGATGATGCATCAACATGCACTCTCTTCGTTTGGGCTGCACGGGAATTCTGGTAATCCCCAAATTCCTGCTCTGTCTTATAACAATTATAAGGTGGAGCGGGACAAACGTTCCCCAGCTCAGTATAACAAGCGGGTTCGGTCAATAATCCGTATTTTTATCTTGATTAAGGCGTGATATGGTCGCTACCTGGAGAGAGAGAGAAGAAAACACTCAGCGTGCGCTCTTTCAAGAATAGATTGGTTATTATTTTATCTAATCAGGATGGCTCCCACTGCTTTTTATCAAATCTTCCTTCAAACCCTAAAAGGAAAGACTAGCCGGGATTAATTACACACTACAAGTTCGCCAATCTTTCAGCCAGGCCAGTGTCGGTACTTTGAGGGAGGTCCCCCGTGCTTTCGCACGAACCTAATTAATGTAAACCTCGTTTTCCCAGAGGCGTAACCCCGTTAACACCTTTCTAGACACCTACTTGATCGGCTAATTGTAATGTATAAAACTCTCCCAGGAGTAACACTTACTCGCAGCGGGTATCGGGATCCAACTATCTCATAGAAGGTATGCAATCTCATTGCAAATTTCAACACTTGAAATTCCCGATAATATTTTGCCCCTAGCAGCTTATGACCTTGGCTAAGGTCAACAAATCATAAGTGCTAGCCAAGTTCAACCCGTCATTTCCCGATTGAATTAAACCCACCCGCACGACCCTTGGCTAAGGTCAACACAGTCGCACGACTACCCTAACTCAATCGCATCATATGCTTATACAGATAAGCACTAATCAGCTACCGCACACTACGCCTTGGCTAAGGTCAACAAACGTAGCACGAATACTAACCAGTACTTATCTGAAATGACGGAGGGCTACGACAGGTTTTTCTGAAAACCAATTGCGTAATGAACTTGATATCGTTGTAGAATCAAATGATTTTTGAAATGGAGTGTTTTTGAGGCTTTTCTAGTTTTGCTAAAGGAGTCACTCCCGGTGAAGGGATCGTCGGTCCTTTCCTCGTCGAATGAGGTGCGGGATATATCATATATATCACTGTGCAAAGCAAAAACTCTTAAAAGCAATCAAAAGACAAACCGAATTTGTAGCATCTGCCAGTTATTGCTAAAGGAGTCACTCCCGGTGAAGGGATCTCGGTCCTTTCCTCATCGAATAAGGTGCAGGATATATCACATATACCGCTATGCAAAGCAAGAACTGTAGCTACCTGTTTTATTTTGAAATTCGATTCTACAACATCTTAGGTTTCTTTTATTTCATTAATCACATTAATGAAGTCCCATCATTAAAGTACCTAAACATCACAGATAGATATGACGTACACTTATGCCATCCGCATTTGCCTCGATGTCCCCTCGTGCACCGTTAGGTTAGGTAACTAACGGCAGAGCAGGGCAGGGCTAGCGCGGGTGTAAAACATAAGTAACGTCTATATAATATATCATATATACTATATACTATATCCATCACAGAAACATCACATGATCACATCACAGATATCGCAGCAGAAGAAATATATGAAATATTGGATATACTAGGACGTCCGTGTTTTCAATACGAGCCAGTATAAAACACGGATTCCACGGTCGTGATGAATAGCCAATCCCACACCCCTAGACCCCTACGAGAGCGGCAAGCAACCCTGCCAATTCTAGAGTTAGGAGACCCGGACTCGACTCCTCGAGTTGGTCTCCCACTGGACTCCAGAACCCGGTTACTTGTGCTCCCCTCCTTGGGTCTATCCTAGTGCGGAAAAGTAAATAATATACAACAGGTGACAACTCCCGCAACCTGGAAGCGCCCCAATAAAAGAATATTACATACAAGTTTTTACATGAATGAAAATGAAAAACACTCATCTCACATAAAAACCCCCGGCTATTCAAACACGACGATCCAATATAACATATCCAGCAACACATAACATCACATGTCATCAACGTAAGTAAATATGCGCATCCCAATTGTCGTTGACATATAGCAACGAAACCGGCGATATCACATATTACACTTACGGTCACAGAAAAGAAAGTGTAAAACTACAACAGTTGGAATCCGCAATCTCTTCAGACATCGCATGCCTGACCAAATGAATTACTTAGACATCGCATGCCTAACAATTATAAACCCCGCATTTTAGTCTCAAAATCGAAAACTCTTTTCAATATCAAGTCGGGCAATTCAACAAGATTCCCGACATCCTGATCGAATGCTCGTCGCAAACTTCAGTAGACGGCTGCACCCCTGATACCGTCGACGAAGTGCACCAAGGCGGAACTCCGCTACCGCGAGCACCCGAACGGATGCTTTCGGCGACGGGGTTCTCCTACAGTCACTTGGTCGGGGCTATGGAGTGAAGCTGTCTATTAAGTTTACCCGGCGAGTATCCGCGTACGCTACGTGATTGCGACGGACTTTTGATCACATCAAAATTCCGTGGCAACCGATCAAGTGAGACTAAACTGCTATGTTTATAACATTCATTCAGTTATCACATAACTACTTGTGCATTCCAATTATTGTATCCCATTCCAGATAAATAGAAAATGTTAAACTTTTCGATCGAACTATCGAACACCCAAGTTTTCCCGAAACTGATCAACACATGAAACAAGTATAACAACATTCCGTTCGTGCCTCAGTACCAACGATCCAGCCGTAGAAGGGTCAAGCCAACGCCTCACATGTGGCACGCCGTACTGCCCCAAACCCGAAGGTTCAAAGGGCAGTTCAAGACGGTCACATAATCGAGTTAAGGTTTGTGTCTTCTAGAGGGACCATCGCGTTACTTGCACTACTTAGAACGTCGTTAAACTACGGAAAAATCCAACACCTGGAAATTTCCCGACAGGGGAAAAGTTGGGTATTTATATCCGGTCGAACTTTTTAACATATTCTAAAATTTATCCGGAAAGCCACACAGACAAAATTTGATACCCCGATCGAAACACCGAAATCCCAAAACAACCCAGAAAAATTCAACTCTGGAAAAATATCAAAAATATCCAGGAAAACCAGAACAGCAGAATATGATTTACTGTAGAAATTTGGGTGGCACAAACGACAAATTGGCCGCGCTTCCGCCGCACGAGCCATGCTCGTACCGCGGAAGAGCGGCGCACTGTTGGAATTGGGTGCACGAATTTTACAGTGTTTCACATATTCACCTGCTGATTTTTCTGAACATTTTTAATGTGGAAAAATACCAGATTTTAAAAATTGTACAGAGAGCA
Organism: Agapanthus africanus; assembly: GCA_030015575.1. Taxonomy (NCBI): domain Eukaryota; kingdom Viridiplantae; phylum Streptophyta; class Magnoliopsida; order Asparagales; family Amaryllidaceae; genus Agapanthus; species Agapanthus africanus. Next base: position 315,112 of record CM057337.1, read on the forward strand.
ATTTCCCGGGTGAGGTTTCGGTTCGATCGGACTTCAATTTCCGTCTGGACTTCGCCTAAGGCTCTAGCTAGGCTCTGATACCACTGCAGGGTTCCTAGGCACGCTAGAGAGGTCTCCCAAGCCATCAACCATGGCAATTTCAAAAATATGGTGCCTATAAACCCTAGTGTACGGATCGATAACTAGATGTCTAGGCGAAAAGAAAGCTAGCTAACAACTTAGCTAATGAGAATACGGAAATACAACCTTTGTAGATCCGGTGCTCCACCTCCACGGCTCCGCAACGATGTCGTCTCCGCTGTCCAAATCAAATCCGGGCTCTAGAGTCGGCTTCGTCGGAGAATGGGCAAGCTAGGTCGTCGATGTCCATGCCGAAGATGATCTACGTCGAGGCATCGATGAATCAAGCTCCACCTTCACCAAACCGTGAAAGGTTGTGAAGGAAACACACTCTACTACTAGGCAAGAGGTAGAGGATGAAGAAATAGGAAGTGGGTAGACTTTAGAATTGGATTTCTCACTCTTATGCATCAATCACCATTGATGGAGGTGAAGCTTTTCTTCTTCAAGTCAAGGAAGAAGAAGAAGAAAGCTTATGAAAAGTTATGATAAGATTAAAGAAAAAGAAAAGAATTATCTATTCTTATCATAACTAAACCATAGTTAGATGTAGAGAGTTAATCATGGTTAAAGAATGGTTAGGTTTAGACAAGAAGACAAAAATGGTTGCTTTGGTCAAATGTTCATGAAGCTTCAAAGAATACAAACAAATAAAGCCACCATTTTCTCTTCATCATATTTCTTTTGCTAAAATAACAAAATGGATAAATAAATGAATAAATAAATAAGTAAATGAAGCAAAAGAAAACCCTAACCATTGACCAACCATGGTTTAAACCATACACCAAACAATCATGTATCATCAAACATGATACAATCAAATGCACAAAAGTATATCACATATACAACTTGCACATCCGAGCGAGAAAATCCATCTTAAGTAAACCGATACTAGTTAATGCAAAGTAATATATCAAATATATAATTATACATTAAATCATTAAATCAACACTTGATTCAATGATCCGGTCATGCGCACATAACCGACTGGTATCTAATATATCGGCTTATCGAATCAACGCTTGAATCGATAACTAGGTTATATCGCATACAACCATTCGATATATTTATCGCGAGAATAGAATACGGTATCACATACACGCATTATTCTCGGTCCCGCACATATCTCATATGCGCTCCTATTTCGTTTCGCTTGAGCCAGGAAACCTCTGTGTAGGACTCTAAAGACTCGTCAATACGCCGGCAGCGGATGATGATCATATCAAACATCCACAAGCCGCAAGCGGTCTGCTAAACGTAACGGCCACCCGGGTATTGAGCGATCTGAAGATCGACGAGCAAGCCCGCTCACACTCCAGTGAATCCGACCAGTAACACTACCGTACAGTCCGGTCTGATCGTCTGATATGTCGCATATCTCGCCTAGGGGTGGTATACGTTAGACCCCAATAGCTCAATAAGTCGTGTCGATATGAGGTCTATAACTGTTCGAGAAACTACTGGTAACACTTACCAGTAAATCTCTGCAACCCTGGCCAGGGATTTCCTGTTATAGCCAATCGAACACAGCGCAACATCAACCCCCATATACCGGGAGAGACGACTCCCCTCCTATCGCTCATTGCCTCCATGTGACTCGGGACTGTACCCAAAAACCACCGTTTTGCACGCCCTCTTGGACGTGGTAAGATGGAAATCAAAGCACAGTGGGAACCACACAAGACTCTATGACGATCTCGGGTCAACAGACTACTCTGTACCAGTGTCACCAGAGAACCGCCATCTGACGTGAGGTATAATACCATCTGGGAGTTCTCGGCGAGTCCGTCCAGTGTACCCAGTCTCTACTGAGCACCCGTATATCTCCTCTGATGTCAAACACCGATGGATATGGGATCATCCATCGCCCATCTGTATGGGTCGAGAAGGTACACGCTAGTCTACTCTGGTATATCGATGCCCCGTCTCGATACACCCTCGACTAGGGACTGTGAAGGATGTACTTATAGACTACCATGTCCCCACTAGTATGATCCGCATCATAGTCCAGGTAGTCAAGTACAGATCCTAAGGGCTTTACCAATATGTAACAGAGAGACAATCAGTATACACGTTAAGGTAAAGAGCAACCAGATAGCATACTATCATGTCGAGCAAGAAAGTCCTCCCTATATATGTCCCAGCATCCACTACAATATACATCCTATGTATAGTAATGGCCTCTAGGGCATACATATAACTAACAATCTCCCACTTGCACTAGGGCCATCTGTAGCAGTGGTTTGAAGTATCTCATACTCAACCATCCCATAAAAGTCTCTCTCTGGGAACAGGCCTTTGTGAGTGGATCCGCTGTGTTGTCCTCTGAGTCTACTCTCCAAACCTCGATCACCCTGGAGATCAACTATCTCCATGATCAGGCGATGCTGCCTTAGAATATGTCTGGATCACTGATGGGACGGGCGTTCCTTGGCATAAGCCACAACTCCATTGTCACACAATGGGAGGAACATAGTTCATCTCATGAACATATATACACCCAAACAGCCTCTTTGGTAGCATCTTAAGTAGCGATGTATCCAGCCTTTATCGTCTAGTATGTCACGGTATCTAGCTTGGAACTCTTCCAACATACCGTCCCTTTACTGAGGGTAAAGACAATGCCTGCGACTGATATTCAGTCGTCTTTATCACCCTGGAACACTTCCAGTGATTCTCCTCAGGATCGATTGACACCATCTCACTACATCTAGTGAGAATTCTAACATCCATTTAGATCTATCTCATAGATCCAAAATCCAGGATTTAGTAGGTATCACGTTAATCTTATATGGAGAATCATTGTGATAAGCGGAGATTGATCGAGTGTAGCATAGGAAACTCCTTCCCTATCAAGAGTATGTCATCCACGTACTTTACGAGGATCACCACCATACTCCCTACTATCTTTTTGTTTATACAAGGTTCATCTACCATTTTGATGATGTCAACTTCTTTGACTAATCCATCAAAACAAATGTTCCAACTCCGCGATGCCTGCTTTATCCTATAAAGCATCTTGCACACGTTTCCGCTGCTCCCACTGTCTACGAAGCCCTCTGGCTGTGTACTTATAGACGCTCTCTTCTAAATCATCATTTAGAAAAGCAGTCAAGACACCCAACCACCAGATATCGCAGTCATGGTATGTAGCCGTGGCAAGTGGGATCTGGATGGACTTAAGCATAGCTACTTGAAAAGGTATCATCATGATCCACGCCTGGTCTTTGACGAAAACCTTTAACAAGTCTAGCTTTGAAAGTCTCAACTTTTCCATTTACACCAAGTAATCTTCTCAAGATATACTTGCTCCTGATGGGGATTTAACCCTTCAGATCTTGCAGCTAAAGTCCATACTTTGCTGGTGTATAAGGATTCCATCTCAGATCACTAAACATCCAGCCATTCTGAATGAGTCTTACTCTCGATGGCCAGCTCGAAACTAGTTGGGTCATCATCTCATGATGCAATCCTCTAGGGCATACATATAACTAACAAGCTTTGCGTAACGATCCCCAGGTAGATGTCGATAAGAAGACTGATGAGGTGAACCCCATCTGAACTCCCACTGAGTCTGAATGTGACAGTCTCCGTACAGTCCGGTCTGTTCGTCTGATACATCGCATGTCGGGCCTAGGGGGCGGTAAACGTCGGTCCCCTAATAGCGGTACAAGTCGTGTCGGAGTGAAGCCCAAAACACCCTGAGATAACACTGGAAGCCTACCAGTATATCTCGCTTGCCCTGGCCAGGGACTACTCGTGTAATGGCTCTCCTAGACACAGCGCGATGTCAACCCCCAATACCGGGAGAGACGAATCCTGTCTAACCGTCACTGCCTCCAAGTGCTTCGGGACTGCACCCAACCACTACCTGTTTGCACGACTCCTTTGAGCCGTGGTAGGGTAGTGATCAAAGTGCAGTGGGAACAAACTCGAGGCGAAGTGCCAGTGTCAAGTCAGCGGACTAAGCTGTACTCATGTCACCTGGGAACTGATAACTGACGATAGGTATAATACCAACTTGTCAGTTCCCGACGAGTCCTGTCCAGTGTACTCGTAACCTAACGAGCACCCACATACTATCTCAAGTACGACGTAATGACGGCTGTTGGACAGACCTTCTCCCACACTGGGATGAGAAGCGCATGTGCCAGTCTACTCCGGAGTATCGATGCCCTGTCTCGATAGTCCTGCGACTAGGGACCTGTATAAGGATGTGCTTATAGATTACCCAGCCCCCACTAGTGTGACTGCCATCACAACGCTGGTAATCAAGCAAAGATCCTAAGGGCTCCACTAATGCGTATAAGTGATATGATAAAATAAACACATGTACACATTGAAGTAGAAACAAACCAAGTAGCATACTACTATTTTGAGTAAGATTGTATATACAAGGTGAATATCCTAAGCTTCCATTAAGTAATATACAAACCAGTATGATACAGTAATGGCCTCTAAGGCATATACACTAACAATCTCCCACTTGCACTAAGGCCACGTACTGGCGTATCGAAGACCTATCATCTCGATCAGCCGCTCGAACTGTGTCTGGGGTAGGGCCTTGGTGAATGGATCTGCAGTGTTTTCTTCTGAAGCAACCCTCCGAACCTCGATCTCCTTGTGATCCACGATCTCTCTGATCAGGTGATACCGCCTCAAGATGTGTCTGGATCTCTGATGGGACCTGGGTTCCTTCGCTAAAGCTATAGCCCCGTTGTTGTCGCAATACAGAGGTATTGGGTCAACAATGGACTGAACCACCTGAAGTTCTTTCAAGAACTTCCTCATCCAGACAGCTTCTTTTGCGGCATCAGATGCAGCGATGTATTCCGCTTCCATCGTCGAGTCTGCAACGGTTTCCTGTTTGGAACTCTTCCAACACACCGCCCCTCCATAGAGGGTAAAGACAAAGCCCGACATGGACTTGGAATCATCCTTGTCACTCTGGAAGCTGGAGTCAGCAAAGGCCTCGATCTGGAGGTCTTTTCCGCCATACACCAAGAACATCTCCTTAGTCCTTCTCAGGTACTTGAGAATGTTCTTTACCGCTATCCAGTGTTTCTCCCCAGGGTTTGACTGATACCGGCTTACCACACTCAGTGCATAAGCTACATCCGGTCTGGTACACAACATCGCATACATTATAGAGCCTACCGTAGAAGCGTAGGGTATAACAGACATGCGATCCCTCTCCAAATCAGTCTTGGGAGAGATCTCTTTAGAGAGGGTGATCCCGTGACAAGCCGGTAGGTTACCGCGCTTGGAATCTTCCATACTGAATCTCTTCAGTATAGTGTCGATGTACCTGGACTGTGAAAGTCCTAATATCCTCTTGGATCTATCACGATGGATCCGGATCCCCAGGATGTATGAGGCAACACCCAGGTCTTTCATGGAGAACCTGTGTGACAAGAATCCCTTGACAGATTGTAGCATAGGAATGTCATTTCCTATTAAGAGAATGTCATCCACGTATAAAACGAGGAATACTACAGTTCTCGCTAAAAATCTACTATAGATGTATGGTTCATCTGGATTTTTGATAAAGCCAAATTCCTTGACTGTCTCATCAAAACAGATGTTCCAACTCCGCGATGCCTGCTTTAGTCCATAAATGGACTTAAGCAACTTGCACACTTTTCCGCTGCTCCCACTCTGAATGAAACCCTCTGGCTGGTCCATATAGACACACTCCTCTAAATTCCCATTTAGAAAAGCGGTTTTTACGTCCATTTGCCAAATTTCATAATCGTGGAAGGCAGCAATGGCAAGAAGGATCCGAATGGATTTCAGCATAGCCACTGGAGAAAAGGTTTCGTCATAGTCCAAATCAGGTCTTTGACGAAAACCCTTTGCTACAAGTCTAGCTTTATAGGTCTCAACCTGTCCATCTACACCAATCTTCCTTTTGAAGATCCACTTGCATCCTACGGGTTTTACCCCGTCTGGAGCAATGTCCAACGTCCATACTTTGTTGGTGTACATGGACTCCATTTCGGTCCGCATTGCATCCAGCCATTTTACCGAGTCAACGCTCTGAACGGCCTGCTGGAAGCTAGTAGGCTCATCATAATCTATGATGCAATCCTCTCGATCCCCGTCTATGAGAAAACCGTAGTATCTCTCAGGCGGATGAGACTGCCTACTAATCCTGCGGAGCGGCGTAGGAATGTCCTGTTCTTTTGAACCTTCTGGTTCCACTAAACTTTCAGTAATAGTCTGTGGTTCTGGAATTTCTTCCAGTTCTACTGTGCTCCCACTTATCTGGTTTTCCAAAAACTCAGTTTCCAAGAAGTAGGCATGACGAGAAACAAGAACTTTTTGTTCCTCTTCACAGTAGAAGAAATATCCCTTGGAGTTCTTTGGATATCCCACAAACTTGCACTGTACTGAGCGTGCCTCGAGCTTGTCCGCATGCTGCTTTTTGACAAAAGCTGGACATCCCCATATCTTAATGTGATTAAGATGGGGTCTCTTCCCACACCACATCTCAAATGGTGTGGTAAGCACAGTTTTAGTAGGAACTCGGTTCAAAAGGTATGCAGCTGATTCTAGCGCATACCCCCAGAATGATCGCGGTAACTCAGCATTACTCATCATGGACCGTACCATATCCAATAGGGTCCGGTTCCGTCTCTACGATACACCGTTATGTTGCGGAGTGTATGGAGGAGTAAGCTGAGAGAGAATTCCATTCTCTTTTAAATAGTTCAGGAACTCGGCACTCAAGTATTGACTACCTTGATCCGATCTTAGAATCTTGATACTTTTGCCGGTTTGTTTTTCTGCTTCATTCTTATATTCCTGGAACTTTTCAAAAGCTTCGGACTTATGTTTCATCAAGAAGACATAACCGTACCTTGAAAAGTCATCCGTAAAAGTAATGAAGTAAGAATAACCGCTTCGCGCATGTGTAGACATTGGACCGCATACGTCGCTGTGTACGAGTCCCAAGAGCTCGCTCGCTCTTACTCCGTGTCAAGTGAACGGAGTCTTTGTCATCTTTCCTTTGAGACAGGATTGACAAGTGGCATATGATTGATATTCGAACGGATCCAAATATCCTTCTGTATGTAACTTAGTCAACCTTCTCTCATTGATGTGACCTAGTCTACAATGCCAAAAGAAAGTCTGATTAATATCTGGAGACTTTCTTTTGTGTGTATTCTGGACATTGAAAATCTGTGGTTGGTTTAATACGTATATACCATTGTTCAGTGTACCTGACCCAATCAGAACTTGATTAAGGTGAATGTTTACAACATTACTTACAAACGCAAATTCATAACCTTCTTTTGAAACCAAAGATACAGAAATGATATTACAAGTTGCGTTAGGTACAAAAAAGCAATTACGTAAAACCAAAACATGTCCATCTGACATTCCCAGGTGATAGTCCCCCACGGCTTTAGCATCCATGCTAGATCCGTTCGCAACTCTGAGGGTCATGTCACCTGCCTTCAAAACCCTACGGTTTCTCAACGCCTGCAAAGAATTACAGATATGAGATCCTGATCCGGTATCCAATACCCAGGAAGTAGAGTTTATCGAAAGACGGTTTTCAATAACATACACACCTGAAGCTGAAGCCGCAACCTGCTTCAGTTCCTGTGTCCTGGCTTTCCAAGCCCTGCAATCTTTCTTCCAGTGTCCACTCTTATGACAATAGAAGCATTCTTCTTTACCCACAAGCTTCCCCGCTATCTTTGTTGCCTTTACCTTTCCCTTCGTATCCACTTTACTAACACCGCCCCTTGGTTTGGCGGGGGCTTTCTTCTTCTTTCCCTTGGCTTTCGCCTTGGACCTAGAAGAAGAAGATCCTCCTACAAACAAAGTGGGTGTTTCCCTACCTTTCTGTAGGGTGCCCTCTGCGCTCCTCAGCATGTTGAGGAGTTCTGAAAGTTCAACTTCTTTTTCTTGTAAGTTGAAGTTCAGTATAAACTGGGCGTAAGTGGAAGGAAGGGACTGGAGAATCAAGTCCGTATAGAGCTCACTCTCCAACGTGGTCCCAAGTTCTGCGAGCTCCGCAATGTAGCCAATCATCTTAAGCACGTGTTCCGCTACCGATGATCCGACGGCCAATCTTGCCGAAAATAACTTTTTCGATATTTCGTATCTTGCGATACGAGACTGCTCTCCATACAGTTCTTTTGTATGGAGAAATATGGATTCTAGGTCCATATTCTCGTGCCTCCTCTGATGTTCGTTGTCCATAGAGGCAAGCACGAGGCACTTGGCCTTCGCGCAATCAATCTCCCAAGTCTTACGGATTTCCTTATCCGCGACGCTGGAGGTGGGACCTGGGACGGGGGGAGCTTTGGTGGTAAGAAGATACCCCAGCTTGTCGTAAGTGATTGCCATCTTGACATTCCTGAGCCAATCTTTGTAGTTTGGCCCTGTCAGTATGTTTTTATCTAGAAGTAACTTAAGTCCAGTCATGTTGATTGGTCGCTGCAATTAGGAGAGAGAGAAGAAACACTCAGCACGATGCTCTTGCAAGTTTAGAATGGTTTTTAATTTGTCTAAACAGGATGGCTCCCACTGTCTCTCGAATCCCTCCTCAAACCATAAAGGAAGAATTAGTCGGGATCAATCCCACCGCACATTACTTGCTTAAACAGTGTCGGTACTTCGAGGGAGGTTTTCCAACGCTTTTGCGAAGTTCCTTAATTTAAGAATCTCTTTTCCCTGGGGGCGTAGCCCCGCTAACACCTTTCTAGGCACCTACTAGGTTTATAGCATTGATCGATCAGTGAGAAATTTCCCGAGGAGTAGCATATACTCACAGTAGGATCGGGATCCAAATATCATCGCGTGACGAAACTGAAGGAATCCTACCAGAATCATCACACTCCAAATGGTATGCAAATCTAGCAAGTTTCAGTACTTATGAAACTCCCGATGTGGATTTTTGCCCCATGCTCTTATGACCTTGACTTTGGCCAACAAATCATAAGTCACATGTCAAGTTCTACCCGTCATTCTCCAGGTTAATTTGAATCCACCCGTACCTAACCTTGACTTTGGCCAACAAGGCAGTACGACTGTTTCAAATCAACGCATCTATCTATGCTGCACAAGAATACCCAATAGCTACCAATCACTATGCCTTGACTTTAGCCAACAAACACAGCTTGAATATTATTGACTATTCATGTGAAACGACGGAGGGCTACGAATGGTTTTGGCTAAACCGTTAACATAGTGAACTTGATATAATCGACGGAACGAGATAGCTTTTAAAAAAAGAGTGGCTCAAGCTCCGCATTTAAAAGTTAGTTTTGAAAAGAACCGAGTGGTTTTTCGAAAGTGTTCCAACGACTTTATCTTGGTTTATTATCTTGCATTAGTTCTTTTAATGCGTGATATTCTTGCATTAGTTCTTTTAATGCGTCCCATCATTTAATCCTACCATTGCAGAAAACAACCAAAATATGACGTACGCTTATGCCATTCGCATTCGCCACGGGGTCCGGTCATCACTCGTTAGGTTACTTAACTAACGACAGAGCGGGGGCTGGGCTAGCGCGGCTGTAAAACATAAGCAACGCCTAAATAGTTATAAATATATAGCAATGATAGACATTACAGATCACAGATGAATACATTGGATATACTAGGAATCCGCAATCCTTTCGAGCCTGCAACGAAAAGCGGATTACACGGTCGCGGTGAATAGCCAATACCCCACCCAAGACCCCTACGGGTGCGGCAAACTACCCGCCAAGTACCCCGAAGTGGAGCAACCTCCCTCATCGCCGTGAGTAGGCCACTCGGCACTTCGAGATACCCGGTAGTTTGTGCACCCCTCCATAGGTCTATCCTAGGAGCAAAAACAGTAAAAAAGAATTATACAATGACGGCTACAACCCCGACCCGGTTGTGCGGCCATACAAATAATAATATTACATCAATTTACAATTTACATGAATGAAAGAAAAAGAAACACTCATCTCACATCCACCCCGGCTATTCACCCGCGACAGTCCAACGCATTCATATACAGAAACCATCATCAAACACAGATCACAGATATGTATAACCCCGACTAATCGACATATAGCGATTAGCCGACGTTCAATACATATAAACATCACAGATATAACCAATATAGTCAAAGTGTAGTGAAGTTCGATAAAAATACGGATTTATAGGCCCCTAAAAACAAATTTCTTTTCTGGAAAACCTGGGCACAAACAAACCATCTGAAAAATCCCAAAACCCTACCAGAAGAACACTGCACAAAACCCGATCACGAGAGGAGCACAAACGGCGGCGGTTCCGCGGCAAATGCATACCTATTGCCGCGGAACCGCGGCGGTTTGAGGGAATCAGGGGATCGTTTTTGGTGGGTGTTCTCACAAAACCCTGAGCCGATTTTAGGAGTAAAACATTTTAATTTTAGAGCATAAAAAATTTTAACAGAAAGTTAGGGTTTTTGTTTTTCCGGTTTTTGCGATTTTTCCGTTCGAACTTCCATACACTTTACAACTAAGCTAGTTTAAGTTTAGTTAGGCTCTGATACCACTGTAAGTCCACGTTGCCGTCCCCGGTTCTTGCGGGGAGGCGGAAACGGTATAAAAATCAAATTTTTAGCGCAAAGGGCAACATGGACTATCAAAGTCGGGATCTTTACTAAACTAAACTAGCTATCAAGCTAAAGAGAGTTAGCTACTCGGATAAAAGGTTATACCTAACTTGAACTCTTTCTTCTTGAAACCTTTGTAGGGTTTGATGGTGCTTTCCTCGTCGCCTTCTTCCGTCAAAGATGGATCCACCTGAGGGTTCGACCTTCGGGCTCCTTTCTCGAACTTTGAGAGAACTAGGATCTTTGGCTTGCTAAACCTCTAACCCTAGAGTGAGTAGAGAGTGGCTTTGGGGTGTTTTTATCTCAAGGAGAGGGATTCTCAACACATGAGAAGGGATCTCCTTGAACTAGAGGAGGAAGAAGAAGAAGTGAGGAGAGAGAAGAGTTATGATAGAATGAATAATATCCTTCTCATTTTGCAACCATAACAAAATGAAAAGAATTATCAAATTAACAATAATAATAAAAATGAAATAGTTGATGGAAGGTTTGGAATGACCATTATCATTACATTCATTAAATGAATTTTGCTAGAATCAAAGAGCATCTTTGATATGTAATGATGATGGTCAAACTTTCAACCATGGTCAACAAGTCAACCTTGGTCAACAAGTCAACAAAACCAACCATGACACAATTTCATTTAATTAATATTATTAATTGATATAACATAAATTCATTAGGGTTTGGAAAAAGACGACTGTCAACTGTGCATACGCACCCGTTCCGAAACCCTAATGAAAATCCTCTTCCTCCGCCTCAATCAACTGTGCATACACACCCGCATTCTTGTTCCGAGGAACATGAATACTAAGAGATAAAATCAACCCCAAAACATATACCAGTATCTTGCTCAAACCAGAGCCAGCTAGTAATATCTGTCCGGACTCCAAACGTGCACAAGTGCGCGGATGAGAACGAACCCTGTCACAAAACCATGCGACCTCTACTCTGTTTTGCCCAGAGGCGAATAGCCCTCTGTGTGGGACTCTAAAGACTCGACACTACGCTGGCAGTGGGTTTAACCACAGACCGCAAGCGGCACTAGCTTTGCGTAACGATCCCCAGGTAGATGTCGATAAGAAGACTGATGAGGTGAACCCCATCTGAACTCCCACTGAGTCTGAATGTGACAGTCTCCGTACAGTCTGGTCTGTTCGTCTGATACATCGCATGTCGGGCCTAGGGGGCGGTAAACGTCAGTCCCCTAATAGCGGTACAAGTCGTGTCGGAGTGAAGCCCAAAACACCCTGAGATAACACTGGAAGCCTACCAGTATATCTCGCTTGCCCTGGCCAGGGACTACTCGTGTAATGGCTCTCCTAGACACAGCGCGATGTCAACCCCCAATACCGGGAGAGACGAATCCTGTCTAACCGTCACTGCCTCCAAGTGCTTCGGGACTGCACCCAACCACTACCTGTTTGCACGACTCCTTTGAGCCGTGGTAGGGTAGTGATCAAAGTGCAGTGGGAACACACTCGAGGCGAAGTGCCAGTGTCAAGTCAGCGGACTAAGCTGTACTCATGTCACCTGGGAACTGATAACTGACGATAGGTATAATACCAACTTGTCAGTTCCCGACGAGTCTTGTCCAGTGTACTCGTAACCTAACGAGCACCCGCATACTATCTCAAGTACGACGTACTGACGGCTGTGGGACAGACCGTCTCCCACACTGGGATGAGAAGCGCATGCGCCAGTCTACTCCGGAGTATCGATGCCCTATCTCGATAGTCCTGCGACTAGGGACCTGTATAAGGATGTGCTTATAGATTACCCAGGCCCCACTAGTGTGACTGCCATCACAACGCTAGTAATCAAGCAAAGATCCTAAGGGCTCTACTAATGCGTATAAGTGATATGATAAAATAAACACATGTACACATTGAAGTAGAAACAAACCAAGTAGCATACTACTATTTTGAGCAAGATTGTATATACAAGGTGAATATCCCAAGCTTCCATTAAGTAATATACAAACCAGTATGATACAGTAATGGCCTCTAGGGCATATACACTAACAACATCTTCCGCAACTTGGAAGTGCCCCAATAAAAGAATATTACATACAAGTTTTTACTTGAATGAAAATGAAAAACACTCATCTCACATAAAAAAAACCCGGCTATTCAAACACGACGATCCAATATAACTTATCCAGCAACACATAACATCACATGTCATGAACGTAAGTAAATATGCCCATCCCAATTGTCGTTGACATATAGCAACGAAACCGGCAATATCACATATTACACTTACGGTCACAGAAAAGAAAGTGTAAAACTACAACAGTTGGAATCCGCAAACTCTTTAGATATCGCATGCCTAATCAAATGAATTCTTTAGACATCGCATGCCTAACAATTATAAATCCCGCATTTTAGTCTCAAAATCGAAAACTGTTTTCAATATCAAGTCGGGCAATTCAACAAGATTCCCGACATTCTGAACGAATGCTCGTCGCAAATTTTAGTAGACGGCCGCACCCCCGCTACCGTCGACGAAGTGCACTAAGGCGGAACACCGCTGCCGCGAGCACTTAAACGGATGCTTTTGGCGACGGGGTTCTCCTACAGTCACTTGGTCTGGGCTATGGGGCGTGGCTGTCTATTAAGTTTACCCGGCGAGTATCCGCGTACGCTACGTGATTGCGACGGACTTTTGATCACATCAAAATTCCGTGGCAACCGATCAAGTGAGACTAGACTGCTAGATTTATAACATTCAAATATTGTTGATTCCAATTATTGTATCACATTCCAGATAAATAGAAAATGTTAAACTTTCCGATCGAACGATCAAACACCTAAGTTTTCCCGGAACAGCTCAACACATGAAATAAGTTTAAAAACATTCACTTCATGCCACAGTAGCAACGGTCCAGCCGTCGAAGCGTCAAGCCAACGCCTCACATGTGGCACGCCGTACTGCCCCAAACCCTAAGGTTCAAAGGGCAGTTCAAGACGGTCACATAATCGAGTTAAGGTTTGTTGTCTGCTAGAGGGTCCATCGCGTTATTTGCACTACTTAGAACGTTCTCAAACTACGGAAAAATCCAACACTTGGAAATTTCCCGGCAGGGGAAAAAGTGGGTACTTTAATCTGGTCGAACCTTTTAACATGTTCTAAAATATCCAGAAAAACACATAGACAAAACTAAATAATCCGATCGAATCATTGATTCCTCAAAACAACCCAGAAAACTCAACTGTTGAGTATATATTAAAACACCCAGAAAACACAGGCATTACATACGGGGATTACTGTGCAAACCGTGACTAAAGAAGCTACAGTATGGCCGCGGAACCGCCGCGCAAGCCAGGGTGGGGCCGCGGTTCCGCGGCGCATTGGTCGACTTAGGGTTACGTGCTCCACAGTAATTCCTAGAAAACCCTGCTTAATTTTCTGAGAATTTTTAATTCACAAAAATCATAGTTTTGAAAAAAATTACAGAGAAGGGTTGTAACTTAGGGTTTCGGGGTTCGATCGGGTTTCTAACATCGTCTACACATCGCCTAAGGCTCTAGCTAGGCTCTGATACCACTGTAGGGTTCCTAAGCACACCCATAAGGTTCTACAACTAATCAACCATGCCAAATTCAAAAATTTATGTGCCGAGAAACCCTATGCAAGATCGTTAACTAGAGAATAGGCGAAAACTAAACAAGTTAACAACTTAACTACAAGTGAAAGGGGTTACAACCTTTGTAGATCCGGTCCTCCACTTCTTTAGCTCCATGATGACGTCCCTCCACTGCGATCATCGGGATCCCGGACTCTAGCAATGGTTTCGTCGGAGAAATTATCGGGCTAGGTCGTTGACTTCGATGCCGAAGATGATCTACGTCGAGGTAACTCAGACTCAAGTTCCATCTTCACTAAGTCATAAAACTTGTGAAGATAACACCCTATACAACATGGCAAGTGGTAGAGGATGAAGAAATAGGAAGTGGGTTCACTTTGGATTTGGATTTCTCACTTGATTTCATCACTTGAAAATTTTCAAGAATGGTTTTCTTCACTTGAAGAAGATGATGAAGAAGAAGAAAGAAAAATGAATTCTTGAAAATAATAAATCAAGTGATGCTTATCATAATGCAACCATGGGTGAAGTAAACACATGTAGAGAATAAACTAGGGTTTAGGTGTAATGGTTAGGTTAAGGAAAAAACAAAATGGTTAAGACTTTCAAAGGTTCATGAAGCTTCAAGAATAAAACAAAGCAAGCCACCATTTTTGTTTTTGCCAAAATAAATAAACAAATTAAAACCCTAACCATTAACCTAAACATGGTTTAAAGCATACACACACCCAAGTTTGCATGTATCATCAAACATGATACAAACTAGTGCACAAATATATATCATATATACAATGTGCACAATCAAGTGAGAAAAACATCTTAAGTGAACAAATACTAGTTAATGTAAAGTAATATATCAAATATATAATTATACATTAAATCATTAAATTAACACTTGATTTAACGATCCGGTCATAACCGACTAATATCATGTGTATCACGTATCGAATCAACATTTGATTCGGTAACCCGGCTATATCTTATATAACCGTCCGATGATACAAATCGCGAGAATAGAATTCAGTATCACATACTGGCATTATTCTCGGTCCTATTTCATTTCGCTTGAGCCAGGAAACCTCTGTGTAGGACTCTAAAGACTCGTCAATACGCCGGCAGTAGGTGATGATCATATCAAACACCCACAAGCCGCAAGCGGTCTGCTAAACGTAACGGCCACCCGGGTATTGAGCGATCAGAAGATCAACGAGCAAGCCCGCTCACACTCCTGTGAATCCAACCAGTAACACTTACCGCACAGTCCGGTCTGTTCGTCTGATATGTCGCATATCTCGCCTAAGGGTGGTAAACGTCAGACCCCAGTAGCTTGATAAGTCATGCCGATGTAAGGTCCATAACAAGCATGAAACTACTGATAACACTTACCAGTAAATCAGTGCAACCCTGGCCAGGGATTTCCAGTTATGGCCAGTCGAGCATAGCGCAACATCAACCCCCAATACCGGGAGAAACGAATCCCCTCCTATCGCTCATTGCCTCCATGTGAATCGGGACTGTACCCAAAAAAACACCTTTTTGCACGACTCAGTAGAGCCGTGGTAGGGTGGATATCAAAGCACAGTGGGAGACACACAAGACTCTATGACGATCTCGGGTCAACAGACTAAGCTGTACCAGTGTCACCAGAGAACTGCCATCTGAGGTAAGGTATAATACCAACTGGGAGTTCTCGGCGAGTCCGTTAAGTGTACCCAGTCACCACTGAGCACCCGCATACCATCTCTGATGTCAAACACCAATGGATATGGGATCATCCATCACCCATCACATGGGTCGAGAAGATATACGCTAGTCTACTCTGGAATATCGATGCCCCGTCTCGATATTCCTACGACTAGGAACATAGAAGGATGTACTCAGGGACTACCCAGGCCCCACTAGTATGATCTACATCATAGTCCTGCAAGTCGAGTACACATCCTAAGGGCTTTATCAACATGTAACAGAGAGACAGAAAGTATACATGTTAAGATAAAGAGCAACCAGATAGCATACTATCATGTCGAGCAAGAAAGTCCTAGCTATATATGTCCCAGCACCCACTACAATATACATCCAATGTACAGTAATGGCCTCTAGGGCATATATATAACTAACAACCTTAACCCTAACCCCGACCCCGACCCCGACCCCGACCCCAACCCCATCCCCATCCCCATCCCCATCCCCATCCCCATCCTCAACCCCAACCCCAACCCCAACCCGAACCCGAACCCGAACTCGAACCCCAACCCTAACCCGAACCCCACCCCGAACCCCACCGCCTCCCCAACCCCAACCCCAACCCTAACCCTAACCCTAACCTCACCCCGACCCCGACCCCGACCCCGACCCCGACCCCGACCCCGACCCCGAACCCCCAACCCCAAACCCAACCCCAAACCCAAACCCCTAACCCCTAACCCTAACCCTTACCCAAACCCTAACCCTAACCCTAACCCTGTCCCGGTACTTCCACGACTAGGAGCATTTGAAGGATGTACTTGGCGACTACTCTATCCTCACTAGTATGATCTGCATCATAGTCCTGGTAGTCAAGTACTCATCCTAAGGCCTTTATCAATATGTAACATAGAGACAATCAGAGTACATGTTAAGATAAAGAGTAACCAGATACCATACTATCATGTCGAGCAAGAAAGTCCTCCCTCTATATGTCCAACCATCCACTACAATATACATCGTATGTTCAGTAGTGGCCTCTAGGGCATACATATAACTAACAATCTCCCACTTGCACTAGGGCCATCTGTTGTGGTATCGCATACCCAACAATTAGCTGTGGTTGAAGTATCTCATACTCAACCATACCATAAAAGTCTTTACTGAGAAAAAGGCCTTAGTGAGTGGATCCGCGCTGTTGTCCTCTGTGTCTACTCTCCTAACCTCGATCTCCCTGGAGATCAACCTTCTCCATGATCAGGTGATACTGTCTAAGAATTATATCTGGATTTCTGATGGGACGGGGGTTCCTTGGCAAAAGCCACAACTCCATTGTCTCACAATGGTAGGAACGAAGTTCATCTCATGAACTTATATATATCCAGACTGCCTCTTTGGTAGTATTCTTGGTAACGATGTATCTTGCCTTTAATCGTCTAGTAAGTCACGGTATCTAGCTTGGAACTCTTCCAACATACCGTCCCTCTACTGAGGATAAATACAATGCCTGCGACTAACATTCAGTCGTCTTTATCACCTTGAAACCTTTCCAGTGATTTCCTCAGGATCCATTGATACCATCTCACTACAACTAGTGAGTATCCTAACATCCAATTAGATCTATCTCATAGATCCAAAACCCAGGATTTAGGAGGTATCACCTTGATCCTATATGGAGAATCTTTTTGATAAGCGGAGATTGACCGAGCGTAGCATAGGAAACTCCTTCCCTATCAAGAGTATGTCATCCTCGTACTCTACGAGGATCATCACTATACTCCCTACTACCTTTTTCTATATACAAGGTTCATCTACCATTTTGATGAAGTCAAACTCTTTGACTACCAAATCAAAACAGACGTTCCAACTCCGCGATGCCTGCTTTATCACATAAAACATCTTGCACACGTTTCCGCTGCTCCAACTGTCTACGAAGCCCTCTGGTTGTGTACTTATAAACGCTCCCTTCCAAATCAACATTTAGAAAAGCAGTCGTGACACCCAACTGCCAGATATCGTAGTCATGGTATGTAGCCATGACAAGTAGGATCTGGATGGACTTAAGCATAGCTTTGAAAGTCTCAACTTTTCCATGTACACCAAGTAATCTTCTCAAGATATACTTGCTCCTGATGGGGATTTAACCCTTCAGATAAAGCAACCAAAGTCCATACTTTGTTGGTGTATAAGGATTCCATCTCAGATCGCTAAGCATCCAGCCATTCTTACAGAGTCCCACTCCTGATGGCCAGCTCGAAAATAGTTGGGTCATCATCTCATGATATAATCCTCGCTCGCACTGTCATAGAGAAACCGAAGTATCTCTCAGGTGGGTGAGGAACCCTACTAGATCGGCGGAGAGGCTGAGGTTCGTTAGAAACTATTGAATCCTTCGGGTTCTACCAAATCATCAGCTGCAGTTTGTATAGCTGGAACTCTTTCCAGTTCTACCTCATGACCACTAATTTCTTCACAAGAAATTCCTTTTCAAAGGTGGCATGCTGAGAAACAAAACATCTTTTGTTCCTCGATAAGGTAGAAGATATTCCCTTACGAATGCTTGGGATATCCAACAAACTTCTACAGAACTGACTTTGCCTCGAGCTTGTCCGTATTATGCTTTTAGACATAGGCTGGACAACCCCAAATCTTAACATACTTAAGATATGGAATCTTCCCATTCCATATCACATATGAAGTGGTAGGCAACTGATTTGATTAGAACCTTATTCAATAGGTATGCAGCTTCTCAAGTGCATAACTCCCAAAAGGAAATAGGAAACACAGTAGTACTCATCAAAGAGCGCATCATATCAAATAGGGTGTGATTGCTCCGCCCCGATACACCGACTTGCTGTGGTGTATACGGAGGAGTAATGCTGAGAGTGAATCTCATTCTCCTTTAGAATAATCCAGGAATCCCGTGCTCAAGTATTCTCCTCCTTGATCTCATCAAAGGACATAATACTTATACCCGTTTTTGGTTCTCTACTTCTAACTTATATTCATTGAATTTCTCAAAAGTTCCGGACTTGTGTTTCAACAGGAACTTATGTCCGAATCTTGAGAGATAATCAGTGAATGTAATGAAGTACAAAGAACCGGTCTTGGCATGTGTAGACAGGGGACCTTCATACATCAGCATGTATCAATCCTAAGGTTCACTAACTCTTTCTCTGTTTCCAATAAACGGAGCTGTGGTCATATTATCTTTGTGACATGACTGGCAAATTTCTTCAAGATGTAAATCCAAACTAATTTAAATATGCATCTTTATGTAACTTCAGCTTGTCGAGTCGCATTGATATGACCTAGTCTACAATGCCTCAAGAAGGATTCGTTCATTTCTGAACTTTTCCTCTTGTGTGTGTTCTGTATACTAAGAACTGTAGTTTGATTTAGAACGTCAATACTTTTAGATAACGTGCCAGAACCGATCAACTCTTGATATAGGAAATGTTCAAAATATTATCCAACAATACAAAATTATATCCTCCTTTACTAATAAAGAGACTAATATGATGTTGTATATCAGGTTCGGTATCTAATAACATTCGTTCAGAATCAATGTATTTGTTAATACAGGGTGATAACTACCAACAGACTTGGCTGCAACACTTGCACCGTTTCTATCTCATGAAATTTATCACCCGTTCTCAGTTCTCTACCTATCTGTAGCCCATGTAACAAATTACATTTGCGGGATCCTGATCCGGTATCAAATACCCAGGACGTAAAGGATATTGAGAAACAGTTCTGTGTAATGAACACACCCGAAGATGATGCATCAGCATGCACTTTCTTCGTTTAGGTGGCATGGGAATTCTGGTAATCCCCTATTTCCTGCTCAGTCTTATAACAATTATAAGTTGGAGCGGGACCAACGTTCCCTAGCGCAGTATAACAAGTGGGTTCGGTCAATACATCCGTATTATTATCTTAATTAAGGCGTGACATAGTGGCAACCAGGAGAGAGAGAGAAGAAAACACTCAGCGTGTGCTTTTTGCAAGATTAGATTGGTTATCAATTTATCTAATCAGGATGGCTCCCACTGTTTTAGTCAAATCTTCCTTCAAACCCTAAAAGGAAAGACTAGCTGGGATTAATTACACGCTACAAGTTCGCCAATTTTTCAGCCAGGCCAGTGCCGGTACTTTGAGGGAGGTTCTCCGTGCTTTCGCAAGGACCTAATTAAAGTAAACCTCGTTTTTCCAGGGGCGTAACCCCGTTAACACCTTTCTAGACACCTACTTGATTGGCTAATTGTAATATGTAAAACTCTCCCAGGAGTAACTCTTACTCGCAGCGGGTATCGGGATCCAACTATCACATAGAAGGTATGCAATCTCATTGCAAATTTCAACACTTGAAATTCCCGATAATATTTTACCCCTAGCGTCCTATGACCTTGACAAAGGCCAACAAACCATAGGCTGCTAGTCAATCCTGATTGAATCAAACCCACCCGCACGACCCTTGACAAAGGCCAACAAGGTTGTACGACTACCCTAATCCAATCTGCATCATATGCATAAACAGATAAGTACTATTCAGCTACCGCACACTACGCCTTGACAAAGACCAACAAACGCTGCACGAATACTAAACAGTCCTTATCTGAAATGACGGAGGGCTACGACAGGTTTTTAAAAAAACCCTTTGCGTAATGAACTTGATATCGTTGTAGAATCGAATGAATTTAAATGGAATGTTTTTGAGGCCTTTTCTAGTTTTGCTAAAGAGATCACTCCCGGTGAAGGGATCGTCGGCTCTTTCCTCATCGAATAAGGTGCAGGATATTTCACAAATACCGCTGTGCAAAGCAAGAACTATAGAAGCAATCAAAAGACAAACCGAGTTTGTAGCATCTGCTAGTTTCACTAAAGAGGTCACTCCCGGTGAAGGGATCTCGTCTCTTTCCTTATCGAATAAGGTGCTGGATGTTCTACAAGGAACACCGCTATGCAAAGCAAGAACTAGAGCTACCAGTTTTTAAACAAGTTTCTATAACATCTTTAGGTTTCTTTTAGTTTCATTAATCTCATTAATGAAGTCCCATTTTATTATGCTTCACAAGTATCACATTTGAAACGAAATTTGCAATATAACATATATCTCATATATATAATATAAACATTCGTCTCAGGCAGTAATATAATCTCATCACAGAACATTGCAGCAGAAGAACATATATGAAATATTGGATATACTAGGAGGTCCGTGTTTTCAATACGAGCCTGTATAAAACACGGATTCCACGGTCGTGATGAATAGCCAAACCCACATCCCTAGACCCCTACGAGAGCGACAAGTAACACTGCCAATTCTAGGGTTAGGAGACCCGATCTCGACTCCTCGAGATGGTCTCCCACTGGACCCTAGAACCCGGTTACTTGTGCTCCCCGCCTTGGGTCTACCTAATGCGGAAAAGTAAATAATATACAATGGTGACATCATCCTCAGCCCGGAAGTGCCCCAATAAAAGAATATTACATACAAATGAATTTTACATGAATGAAAAAGAAAAACTCTCATCTCACATAAAACCCCCGGCTATTCAGAACGCAACGATCCAATATAGCATATCACAGCAACACATAATATCTCATATCATCAACGTAAGCAAGTATACGTATCCCGATTGTCGTTGATGTATAGCAACGAAGCCGGCGATACACCACATACTACGCTTACGGTCACAGAAAAGAAAGTGTAAAACTACAACAGTTGGAATCCACAACCTCCTTAGACATCGCATGCCTAACCAAATGAATTCCTTAGACATCGCATGCCTAACAATTATAAACCCCGCATTTTATTCTCATTATCGAAAACACTTTTCAATATCTAGTCGGGCAATTCAACAAGATTCCCGATATCCTGATCGAATGCTCGTCGCAAACTTTAGTAGACGGCCGCACCCCCGATGCCGTCGACGAAGTGCACTAAGGCGGAACACCGCTGCCGCGAGCACCCGAATGGATTCTTTTGGCGACGGGGTTCTCCTACAGTCACTTGGTCGGGGCTATGGGGCGTGGCTATATATTAAGTTTACCCGGCGAGTATCCGCGTACGCTACGTGATTGCGACGGACTTTTGATCGCATCAAAATCCAGTGGCAACCGATCATCTGAGACTGAACTGCTACATTTATAACATTCAAATGAGTTATCTCATAACTACTTGTGGATTCCAAATATTGTATCACATTCCAGATAAATAGACAATGTTAAACTTTCCGATCGAATAATCAAACACTCAAGTTTTCCCAAATAGCTCAACACTTGAGCGGAGTTTAAAAGTATCTATCACATGCCACAGTACCAATGGTCCAGCCGTAGAAGGGTCAAGCCAACGCCTCACATGTGGCAACGCCATACTGCCCCAAACCCTAAGGTTTAGAGGCGGTTCAGACAGTCACATAATCGAGTTAAGGTTTATGTTCTTCTAGAGGGTCCACCGCGTTACTTGCATGATTTTCCGGAAGTTTCAAACTCGAGAAAAAATCCATGTTTTGAAAATTTTCCGACAGGGGAAAAAGTGAGTTATTGATATCCGTTCGAACTTTTTAACACGTTCTAAAATTAACCGAAAAAAATTAAACGAAGTTAAACTTTCCGATCGAATCAACGAGCTCCGAATACAACCCAGAAAACTCAACACTTGAGTAAATTAAAAATTTCCCCGAAGAATCAGGAATTACATACGGACATTACTGTGCAAAACGCAAGCCATGATTCTACTGTTTGGCCGTGGAACCGCTGCGCAAGCCATGGTACGGCCACGGTTCCGCGGCGCTTTAATGGTATTGGTGGCACGTGTTTCACAGTATTTTCTAGGTATTTTTATTGTGACTCTACAGTTGAGTGTTCTGGGGTTGTATTGGGAATCAACGATTCGATCGGATTATCAAATCTTGTCTATGTGGCTTTCCGGATAACTTTAGAATATGTTAAAAAGTTCGACCGGATATAAATACCCAACTTTTCCCCTGCCGGAAAATTTCCAAATGTTGGATCTTTCAATGGTTTAAGGACGTTCTGAGTAGTGCAAGTAACGCGATGGTCTCTCTAGAAGACAACAAACCTTAACTCGATTATGTGACCGTCTTGAACTGCCCTTTGAACCTTCGGGTTTGGGGCAGTACGGCGTGCCACATGTGAGGCGTTGGCTTGACCCTTCTACGGATGGACCGTTGGTACTGAGGCATGAAGTGAATGTCGTTGAACCTATTTCATGTGTTGGACGGTTTCGGGAAAACTTGGGTGTTCGAATGTTCGATCGGAAAGTTTAATATTTTCTATTTATCTGGAATGGGATACAATAATTGGAATTCACAAACAGTTATGAGATAACTGAATGAATGTTATAAATCTAGCGGTTTAGTTTCATTTGATATTGAAAAGAGTTTTCGATAATGAGACTAAAATGCGGGGTTTATAACTGTTAGGCATGTGATGTCTAAGTATTTCATTTGATTAGGCATGTGATGTCTAAAGAGGTTGCGGATTCCAACTGTTGTAGTTTTACACTTTCTTTTTTGTGACCGTAAGTGTAATATGTGATATCGCCGGTTTCGTTGCTATATGTCAACGACAATTGGGATACGCATGTTTACTTAGGTTGATGACATGTGATGTTATGTGTTGCTGGATATGTTATATTGGATTGTCGTGTTTGAATAGCCGGGGGGTTTTTATGTGAGATGAGTGTTTTTTATTTTTCATTCATGTAAAAACTTGTATGTAATATTCTTTTTTTTGGGGCACTTCCAGGTTGCGGAAGTTGTCACCTTTTGTATATTATTTATTTTTCCGCATTAGGATAGACCTAAGGAGGGGAGCACAAGTAACCGGGTTCTGGGGTTCAGTGGGAGACCAACTCGAGGAGTCGAGTCCGGGTCTCCTAACCCTAGAATTGGCAGGGTTGCTTACCGCTCTCGTAGGGGTCTAGGGGTGTGGGAGTGGCTATTCATCACGACCGTGGAATCCGTGTTTTATACTGGCTCGTATTGAAAACACGGACGTCCTAGTATATCCAATATTTCATATGTTTCTTCTGCTGCGATATCTGTGATGTGATCATGTGTTGTTCTGTGATAGATACAGTATATAGTATATATGATATATTATATAGACGTTACTTATGTTTTACACCCGCGCTAGCCCTGCCCTGCTCTGTCGTTAGTTACCTAACCTAACGGTGCACGAGGGGACATCGAGGCGAATACGGATGGCATAAGTGTACGTCGTATTTATCTGTGATGTTTAGGTATTTAAATGATGGGACTTCATTAATGTGATTAATGAAAGAAAAGAAACCTAAGATGTTGTAGAATCAAATTTTAAACAAAACAGGTAGCTACAGTTCTTGCTTTGCATAGCGGTATATATGATATACCCTGCACCTTATTCGATGAGGAAAGGACCGAGATCCCTTCACCGGGAGTGACTCCTTTAGCAATAACTGGCAGATGCTACACACTCGGTTTGACTTTTGATTGCTTCTATAGTTTTTGCTTTGCACAGTGATATATATGATATATCCCGCACCTCATTCGACGAGGAAAGGGCCGACGATCCCTTCACCGGGAGTGACCCCTTTAGCAAAACTAGAAAAGCCTCAAAATCACTCCATTTTTAAAACTTCATTTGATCCTACAACGATATCAAGTTCATTACACAATAGGTTTTCAGAAAAACCTGTCGTAGCCCTCCGTCATTTCAGATAAGTCCTATTTAGTATCCGTGCTACGTTTGTTGACCTCCGTCAAGGCGTAGTGTGTGGTAGCTAACTAGTATTTATCTGCTTATGCATATGATGCAGATTGGATTAGGGTAGTCGTGCGGCCTTGTTGACCTCCGTCAAGGGTCGTGCGGGTGGGTTTAATTCGATCAAGAAATGACGGGTTGAACTTGACTAGTAGCCTATGCTTTGTTGACCTCCATCAAGGTCATAGGGTGCTAGGGGCAAAATATTATCGGGAATTTCAAGTGTTGAAATTTGCAATGAGATTGCATACCTTCTATGAGATAGTTGGATCCCGATACCCACTGCGAGTAAGAGTTACTCCTGGGAGAGTTTTACACATTACAATTAGCCGATGAAGTAGGTGTCTAGAAAGGTGTCAACGGGGTTACGCCTCTGGGAAAACGAGGTTTTACATTAATTAGGTTCGTGCGAAAGCACGGGGGACCTCCCTCAAAGTACCGACACTGGCCTGGCTGAAAGATTGGCGAACTTGTAGTGTGTAATTAATCCTGGCTAGTCTTTCCTTTTAGGGTTTGAAGGAAGATTTGATAAAAACAGTGGGAGCCATCCTGATTAGATAAGATAAAAACCAATCTGATCTTGCAAAGAGCATACGCTAAAGTGTTTTCTTCTCTCTCTCTCCAGGTAGCGACCATTTCATGCCCTAATAAAGATAATAATATGGATGTATTGACTGAACCTGCATGTTATACTGTGCTGGGGAACGTTGGTTCCGTTCTTACCTATAAGAGTTATAGGACTGAACAGGATATAGGGGAATACCAGGATTCCCATGCCACACGAGTGAAGAAAGTACATGATGATGCATTTTCTTCAGGTGTGTTCGTTACAGAGAACTGTTTCTCTATTTGCTCTACGTCCTGGGTATTAGATACCGGGTCAGGATCCCATATATGTAATCAGTTACATTGGCTTAGGAAAGGTAGAGAACTTGGAGAAGGTGATAAAGACATTAGAGTTGGAAATGGTGCAATTGTTGCAGCTAAGACTGTCGGGGAATATCACCTTGAATTACCAACTCGTAATACATTGGTTCTGAACGAATGCTATTACATGCCGAACCTGATATGCAACATTATATCGGTTTCTTTATTGAGTAAAGAAAGATATAATTTTGTATTACAGGATAATGTTATGAACATTTTCCGTAACCAAAAGTTGGTTGGATCAGGCACGTTGTGCAATGGCATTTATGTTCTAAACCAATCAACAGTTCTGAGCATAACAAACACACGCAAGAGGAAGAGTTCAGAACTGAACGAATCTTTCTTGTGGCATTGTAGACTGGGTCACATCAATGTGACACGACTGGCTAAGTTGCATAAGGATGGATATTTAAATCCGTTTGAATTTTCATCTTATGACACTTGCCAGTCATGTCTCAAAGGCAAGATGACCAAAACTCCGTTTACGGGACACGGAGAAAGAGTTACCGAACTCTTGGGACTGATACATAGTGATGTATGCGGTCCCATGTCTACACATGCCAGGGATGGTTCTTCGTACTTCATTACATTCACTGACGATCTCTCTAGGTTCGGGTATGTGTTCCTGATGAAACACAAATCAGAAGCTTTTGAGAAATTTAGAGAATATAAACAAGAAGTTGAGAACCGGAAAAAGTATTAAAATCCTACGATCTGATCGAGGAGGAGAATACTTGAGCATTGAATTCCTGGACTTCCTAAAAGAGAATGGGATTCTCTCTCAGCTAACTCCTCCATATACACCACAGCACAACGGTGTATCAGAGCGGAGAAACCGCACCCTATTAGATATGGTGCGCTCTATGATGAGTGTAGCTGAGTTACCTGTTTCCTTCTAGGGATATGCACTGGAAACAGCAGCATCCCTACTGAACAGGGTTCCCACCAAATCTGTGCCTACCACACCATATGAGATATGGGAAGGGAAGATACCATATCTTAATTTTATAAAGATATGGGGTTGCCCGGCCTATGTCAAAAGACAAAAACCGGACAAACTCGAGGCAAGATCTGTTTTGTGTAAATTTGTTGGATATCCCAAACATTCGCGAGGGTATATCTTCTACCACAGTGAGGAACAAAGAGTATTTGTTGCTCAACATGCCACCTTTTTAGAAAAGGAATTTCTTGCAAAAGAAATTAGTGGCTCTGAGGTAGAACTGGAAGAGGTTCCAGCTGAACAAAACACAACAGAAGATTTAGTGGAACCAGAGCATTCAGTAGCTCCCGACGAACCTCAGCCTCTCCGCCGATCTAGTAGGGTTCCTCGCCAACCTGAGAGATACTATGGTTTTCTCATGGATGGTGGAAGCGAGGATTGCATCATGGAGGATGATGACCCAACTAGCTTCGAGCAGGCCATCACGAGTGGGGACTCAGTGAAATGGCTGGATGCTATGCGGTCCGAGATGGAATCCATGTACAACAACAAAGTATGGACTTTGGAAGTTGCTCCTGAAGGGGTAAAGCCCATTGGGAGCAAGTGGATCTTCAAGAAGAAACTTGGTGTAGATGGGAAAGTGGAGACTTTCAAAGCTAGACTTGTTGCAAAGGGTTTTCGTCAAAGACCAGGTGTGGACTATGACGAAACCTTTTCTCCAGTGGCTATGCTTAAATCCATCCGGATCATGCTTGCCATCGCTGCATATCATGACTACGAAATCTGGCAAATGGATGTTAAGACCGCCTTTCTAAATGGTGATTTAGAAGAGTGCGTGTACATGACTCAGCCAGAGGGCTTCGCAGACAGTGGGAGCAGCGGGAAGGTGTGCAAGCTGCTTAAATCCATTTATGGGTTAAAGCAAGCATCGCGGAGTTGGAACATCTGCTTTGACCTCGTTATCAAAGAGTTTGATTTCGTCAAAAATCCAGATGAACCTTGTATCTACAAGAAGGTGGCAGAGAGTAAGGTTGTCTTCCTCGTATTGTACGTGGACGACATACTCTTGATAGGAAATGATATTCCTATGCTGCAATCGGTCAAGCTCTTCTTATCACAAAGATTCTCGATGAAAGATCTTGGTGATGCCTCCTGCATATTGGGAATCAGGATCTATAGATATAGATCCAAAAGGATATTGGGATTGTCCCAATCCAGGTACATTGACACCATACTAAAGAGGTTTAGTATGGAAGAATCCAAGCGTGGGAACTTGCCCACGATCTCTGGAGTCACTCTCTCCAAAGAGATGTCTCCCAAGACTGATTTGGAGAGAGCTCGCATGCAAGGGATACCCTATGCTTCGGCTGTAGGCTCTATCATGTATGCGATGCTATGTACCAGACCCGATATAGCATACTCACTAAGTATAGTGAGTAGGTATCAAGCTGATCCTGGAGAGAGTCACTGGACAGCTGTGAAGAGCATTCTCAAGTACTTACGAAGGACTAAAGAGATGCTCTTGGTGTATGGTAATGGAGAACTCCAAGTGGAGTCCTTTACCGATTCGAGCTTCCAGAGTGATAAGGACGACTCTAAGTCGCAGTCGGGATTTGTCTTTACCCTTTACAGAGGGGCGGTTAGCTGGAAGAGTTCCAAGCAGGAAACCGTGGCAGACTCGACGATGGAGGCTGAATACATCGCTGCCAACGATGCTGCCAAAGAGGCTGTCTGGATCAAGAAGTTCATTACTGAACTTGGAGTGGTTCCATCCATTGAGCATCCAATACCTTTGTATTGTGATAACAATGGAGCGGTGGCTTTGGCCAAGGAACCCAGGTCCCATCAGCGATCCAGGCATATTCTGAGGCTGTATCACCTGATCCGGGAGATAGTTGATCGCCGGGAGATCGAGGTCAGGAAGGTTGACACGAAGAACAACACGGCGGATCCACTCACGAAGGCCATTCCCCAGATACAGTTTGAGAGACTCTTCGGGATGCTCGGTATGCGATACTACAGCAGCTGGCCCTAGTGCAAGTGGGAGATTGTTAGTTGTATGTATGCCCTAGAGGCCAGTATTGTACAGATGATGTATATTATATTGGATGCTTAGACATATATAGAGATGACTTTCTTGCTTGATATGATAGTATGCTATCTGGTTACTCATTATCTTAACATGTACACTTGTCTCTTTAAACTGTCTTATAGTTACATGTTGGTAAAGCCCTTAGGATGTGTACTTGACTACCTGGACTATGATACAGATCATACTAGTGGGGACATGGTAGTCTATAAGTACATCCTTCAAGGTCCCTAGTCGTAGGTGTATCGAGACGGGGCATCGATATACCAGTGTAGACTAGCGTATACGCTTCTCGTCCCATGAGATGGGCGATGGATGATCCCATATCCATTGGTGTTTGACATCAGAGATGGTGTGCGGGTGCTCAGTGGAGACTGGGTACACTGGATGGACTCGCCGAGAACTCCCAGATGGTATTATACCTCACGTCAGATGGCAGTTCTCAGGTGACACTTGTGCAGGTTAGTCTGTAGACCCGAGATCGTCATAGAGTCTTGTGTGATTCCCACTGTGCTTTGATCTCCACCTTACCACGTCCATGAGGGCGTGCAAAACGGTGGTCTTTGGGTACAGTCCCGAGTCACATGGAGGCAATGAGCGATAGGAGGGGTTTCGTCTCTCCCGGTATTGGGGGTTGATGTTGCGCTGTGCTCGATTGGCCGTAACAGGGAAGTCCCTGGCCAGGGCTGATCAGAGATTTGCTGGTAAGTGTTACCAGTAGTTTCTCGACCCGTTATGAGCCTCACATCGGCACGACTTATCGGTTATTGGGGTCTGACGTATACCACCCGTAAACTTGATATGCGACATATCAGACGAACAGACCGGACTGTACGGTAAGTGTTACTGGTTGGATTCACAGGAGTGTGAGCGGGCTAGCTCGTCGATCTTCTGATCGCTCAATACCCGGATGGCCGTTACGTTTAGCAGACCGCTTGCGACTTGTGGGTGCTTGATATGATCATCATCTGCTGCCGGCGTATTGACGAGTCTTTAGAGTCCTACACAGAGGTTTCCTGGCTCAAGCGAAATGAAATAGGAGTGCATATGAGATGTGTGCAGGACCGAGAATGATGCGTGTATGTGATACCGTATTCCATTCTCGCGATGGATGTATCGATTGGTTATATTCGATATAACCTAGATATCGAATCAAGGATTGGTTCGATAAGCCGATACATAGGATACTAGTCGGTTATATGCGATATGACCGGATCGTTAAATCAAGTGTTGATTTAATGATTTAATGTATAATTATATATTTGATATATTACTTTGCATTAACTAGTATTGGTTCATTTTAAAAGGATTTTCTCACTTGATGCACATTGTATATGTGATATATTATTGTGCACATATTTGTATCATGTTTGATGATACTTGATCATGTGGTTAAGTGTAAAGGATTAAACCATGGTTAAGAGATGATTAGGGTTTTTGCTTTTTCATTTATTTATTTGTTTATTTATTTGGAAAAGATTTAGATAAGAATGGTGGCTATGTTTGTTTCTAGTTGAAGCTTCATGAAGCTTTGACTTCTTAACCATTCTTGTCTTCATGCTTAACCCTAACCCATCCAAGTAACCATGGTCTATTCTCTACACTCAACTATGGTTAGCTTATGATAAGTATTGAATTATTTTTCATTTTAATTCAACACTTATCATATTCTTTCTTCTTCTTCATCATCTTCTTCTTCAAGAAAGCTTGATGCCATCAATGGCAACTTGAGTTCTAAAGTGAGAAATCCAATTCCAAAGTGAACCCACCTCCTATTTCTTCACCCTATACCTCTTGCCAAGTTGTTTTGGGTGTTTTCTTCACAAGTTTCACAAATTTGTGAAGTCGGAGCTTGAACTTGTGATGCCTCGACGTAGATCATCTTCGGCACGAAGCCGACGACCTAGTCCGCCCATTTCTCAGATCAAGCCGACGATTGAGTCCGGGATTCGAGATGGACAGCGAGAGGACGCCTACGTGGAGCCAAGAAAGTGGATATCCGGATCTACAAAGGTTGTAGCTTCTTATCTTTAGTTAAGTTGTTAACTAGATTCGTTTATCGCCTAAATTTCTAGCCAACGATCTAGTCTAGGGTTTCTCGGCACCGTAAAATTTGAAATTGGCATGGTTGATGCCTTGTGAGACTTCATTAGCGTGCCTAGGAACCCTACACCAATAAACCAACTCCACAAATGGAGAAGATTGTGAAGTTATTTAAACAAGTTAGCATAAATATATCTCTCTTGGATGCAACCCAACAATTCCCTTCTTACGCGAAAATCTTAAAGGGCTTATGCTCCTCGAAGAGAAAGTCACAAATACCCAAGAAAGTGCCAGTAGCTAATGCCGTAAGCAATGCTATTAACCAACGTCAACCCTTACCCCAAAAACTAAAAGACCCTGGCTGTCCTACAATTTCAATAACAATTGGGGATAAGAACATCAATAGAGCATTTTTAGATCTTGGGTCTAGTGTTAACCTGCTTCCCTACTCCGTGTACGAGCAATTAGGTATTGGAGAGTTGAAACCCATTCGTTGTACTCTTCAAATAGCTGATCGATCAATCACCCATCCTAGAGGTGAGTTAGAGGATGTGTTGATCAAAGTAGGGGACTTCATATTCCCCGTTGATTTTATTGTTATGGACACACAACCTGTTGCTAACCCACGGAACAAAATTCCGGTGATTCTCGGTCGACCATTTTTGGCCACTTCCAATGCCGTAATTAACTGTCGCAATGGCTCCATGACTCTATCCTTCGGGAAGATATCTAGTGAGTTCAATATTTACAAGATAGGAAGTCTGCCCCCCGTGCCTAAAACTAGTACATGAGAAGTTTGCTCTATTCACGAAATCACGCAGGAGGACTGCGAGCTTGAAAAATTTCTGTTCGATGACAACAGTTTTGACGCCACTAGTGCGTCCCTCCTGGAATCTAACACAGTTTGCACAACAAATGTTGATTATGAATGTTTCACTTTTTCGGATGATATTAACGACTCACTGCCCGAATATGAGTCCTTTGAATTTTTGGATGAGTTAGTTGTGCAGGGTTACTAGGCACTCTCACAAGGATCTATGAGGCATCAACCATGCGCGATTTAAAATTTAGACGTGCCGAACAACCCTAACCAAGATCTTTAAACTAGAGATTAGGCGAAACAAAGCATGTTAAACACTTTAACATCTAAGAGTTTAGGATTACAACCTTTGTAGTCCGGTCCTTCACTTCTAAAGCTCCGGGTTGAGGTCCCTTCGCTGCGATCATTGAGTACTCGGCCTCTAGAGAGGCTCCACGAAGAGAAAGATGCAAGCTTGCTTCCGATCTTCGATAACTAAGATGATCTACCTTGAAGTTTCTATAACACAAGCTCTCACTCACTTAATGAAGTGAACACCCTAATCTAAATGGCTAGGATAGATTAGGATGATGAAGTAGGATTTTAGCTCTCATTTGTTTTCTTAATCTCACTCATTTTCATCACTAAAATCAAAGCTAGAAAGCTTTGCAGGGAGGAAGAAGAAGATGAATTACTTTGTGATGAATAATGAAAATGTAATAATGATCACAAATGCAACCATGGTTCAATATGAGAAGGCTAACCCATGTTGAGAGTTAACTAGGGTTAAGGGTGTGGTTTGGGTAAGGAAAATATCTCACAAAATATCCATCATAATATCTTTGCAAGAAACAAAAGGAAACCTTCTAGAAGGTTCAAGAAAGAACTAACCCAAATCAAACCCTAACCTTGTTTAATCTCCACTAAATATGTTGCATTAGTAATCATATCATGTTACAATATTATATATCACATATACAATATTTATTGTAACAAAATAAAATAATACAATTAACATATATCGCATATATATCAATGTATTACCCAACTGAGAAAAAGAATCTTTTACTGAGCATATATCAGTTAATGTAATTTAATATATCAAATATATAATTATACATTAAATTATCGAATCAACACTTGATCCGATAATCCGGCTATTTCACAAATAACCTACTAATATAATCTGTATCAGTTCATCGAATCAACACTTGATCCGATGACCCGGCTATCACACATATACCCGGCCGATATCTCATATCGCGAGAATCTAATACGGTATCACATACTCGTATTGTTCTCGGTCCCGCATATATCATATATGTGCTCCTACTCCGTTTTTCCTGAGCCAAGAAACCTCTGTGTAAGACTCTAAAGAATCGTCAATACGCCGGCAGTAGGTGATGATCATATCAAACACCCACAAGCTGCAAGCGGTCAGCTAAACGTAAAAGCCACCCAGGCATTAAGCGATCAGAAAATCAACAAGCAAGCATGTACATTCTCCTACGAATCCAATCAGTAACACTCCGTATAGTCCGGTCTCTTCGTCTGATATGTCGCATATCTCGCCTAACGTCAGACCCCAGTAGCTTGAAAAGTCGTGTTGATATGAGGTCCATAATAGTTTGAAAAACTACTGATAACACTTACCAATAAATCTCAGAAACCCTGGTCAGGGATTTCTAGTTATAGCCAACCGAACACAGCGCAACATCAACTCCCTGTACCGGGAGAGACGAATCCCCTCCTATCGCTCATTGCCTCCATGTGATTCGGGACTGTACCCAAAAGCCCCCTTTTTGCACGCCCTCTTGGACGTGGTATGATGGAAATCAAAGCACAGTGGGAATCACACAAGACTCTATGACGATCTCGGGTCTACAGACTAACCTGTACCAGTGTCACCAAAGAACTGCCATCTGACGTGAAGTATAATACCATCTGGGAGTTCTCGGCGAGTCCGTCCAGTGTACCCAGTCTCTACTGAGCACCCGTACACCATCCTTGATGTCAAACACCGATGGATATGGGATCATCCATTGCCCATCATATGGGTCAAGATGCGTATGCGCTAGTCTACTCTGGTGTATCGATGCCCTGTCTCGATACACCCTCGACTAGGAACTGTTATAGGATGTACTCATCGACTGCCGTGGCCCCACTAATATGATCTCATCGTAGTCCCAGTAGTCGAGTACATATCCTAAGGGCTTTATCAACATATAACTTAGAGACAATCAGAGTACATGTTAAGATAAAGTGTAACCAGATAGCATACTATCATGTCGAGCAAGAAAGTCATCCCGATATATGTCCAAGCATCCACTACAATATACATCATATGTACAGTAATGGCCTCTAGGGCATACATATAACTAACAATCTCCCACTTGCACTACGGCCATCTGTTGTGGTATCGCATACCCAACAATTAGCTGTGGTTGAAGTATCTCATATTCAACCATCCCATAATAGTCTCTACTGGGAAAAAGCCCTTTGTGAGTGGATCCGCACTGTTTTCCTCTATGTCTACTCTCCTAACCTCGATCTCCCTGGAGATCAACCATCTCCATGATCAGGTGATACTGCCTAAGAATTATATCTGGATGACTGATAGGACGGGGGTTCCTTGGCATAAGCCACAACTCCATTGTCACACAATGGTAGGAACGAAGTTCATCTCATGAACTTATATATATATATATATATATATATATATATATATATATATATCCAGACTGCCTCTTTGGTAGAATCCTTGGTAACGACGCATCTTGCCTTTAATCGTCTAGTAAGTCACGATATCTAGCTTGGAACTCTTCCAGCATACCGTCCCTCCACTGAGGGTAAAGATAATGCCTGCGACTGACATTCAGTCGTCCTTATCACCCTGGAACCTTTCCAATGATTCTCCCCAGGATCGATTGATACCATCTCACTACGACTAGTGAGAATCCTAACATCCAATTAGATCTATCTCATAGATCCATAACCCAGGATTTAGGAGGTATCACCTTGATCCTATAGAGAATCTTTGTGATAAGAGGAGATTGACCGAGCGTAGCATAGGAAACTCCTTCCCTATCAAGAGTATGTCATCCACGTACTCTACGAGGATCACCACCATACTCTCTACTACCTTTTTGTATATACAAGGTTCATCAACCATTTTGATGAAGTCAAACTTTTTGACTACCACATCAAAATAGATGTTCCAACTCCGCGATGCCTGATTTATCACATAAAACATCTTGCTCACGTTTCCGCTGCTCCTACTGTCTACGAAGCCCTCTGGCTGTGTACTTATAGACGTTCTCTTCCAAATCATCATTTAGAAAAGCAGTCGTGACACCCAACCGCCAGATATCGTAGTCATAGTATATAGCCGTGGCAAGTAGGATCTGGATAGACTTAAGCATAGCTTTGAAAGTCTCAACTTTTCCATATACACCAAGTAATCTTCTCAAGATATACTTGCTCCTGATGGGGATTTAACCCTTCAGATAAAGCAACCAAAGTCCATACTTTGTTGGTGTATAAGGATTCCATCTCAGATCGCTAAGCATCCAGCCATTCTTACAGAGTCCCACTCTTGATGACCGCTCGAAACTAGTTGGGTCATCATCTCATGTTGTAGTCCTCGCTCCCACTGTCATAGTGAAACCGAAGTATCTCTCAGGTGGGTGAGAAACCCTACTAGATCGGCGGAGAGGTTCGTTAGAAACTATTGAATCCTTCGGTTCTACCAAATCATCAGCTACAGTTTGTATAGCTGGAACTCTTTCCAGTTCTACCTCATGACCAATAATTTCTTCACAAGAAATTCCCTTTCACAAAGGTGGCATGCTGAGAAACAAAACATCTTTTGTTCCTCGGTTTGGTAGAAGATATTCCCTTGCGAATGCTTGGGATATCCAACAAACTTCCACAGAACTGACTTTGCCTTGAGCTTGTTCGGATTATGCTTTTAAACATAGGCTGGACAACCCCAAATCTTAACATACTTAAGATATGGGCTCTTCCCATTCCATATCACATATGAAGTGGTAGGCAACTGATTTGATTGGAACACTATTCAATAGGTATACAACTTCTCAAGTGCATAACTCCCAAAAGGAAATAGGAAACTCAGTAGTACTCATCATAGAGCACACCATATCACATAGGGTTTCATTGCTCCGCCCCGATACACCTTAGTGCTTTGGTGTATATGGAGGAGTAATGCTGAGAGAGAATCTCATTCTCCTTTAGAATAGTCCAGGAATTCCGTGCTCAAGTATTCTCCTCCTTGATCTCATCAAAGGACATAATACTTTTACCCGTGTTTGGTTCTCTACTTCTATCTTATATTCATTGAATTTCTCAAAAGTTTCAGACCTTTGTTTCTACAGGAACATATGTCCGGATCTTGAGAGATAATCAGTGAATGTAATGAAGTACAAAAAACCGGTCTTGGCATGTGTAGACAGGGGACCTTTATACATCAGCATGTATCAATCCCAAGAGTTCACTAACTCTTTCTCTGTTTCGAATAAATGGAGTTGTGGTCATCTTATCTCTATGACATGACCGGCAAGTTTCAGAAGATGTAAATTCAAACTAAATTAAATATGCATCTATATGTAACATCAGCTAGTCAGGCCGCATTGATATGACCTAGTCTACAATGCCTCAAGAAGAATTCGTTCATTTCTGAACTCTTCCTCTTGTGTGTGTTCTGTACGTTAAGAACTGTGGTTTGATTTAGAACGTCTATGCTTTTAGATAACGTGCCTGAACCGATCAACTCTTGATATAGGAAATGTTCAAAACATTATCCAACAATACAAAATTATATCCTTCTTTACTTAATAAAGAGACTGATATGATGTTGTATATCAGGTTCGGTATCTAATAACAATCATTCAGAATCAATGTATTCTGGTAATACAGGGTGATAACTACCAACAGACTTGGCTGCAACACTTGCACCGTTTCCATCTCATGAAATTTATCACCCGTTCTCAGTTCTCTACCTATCTGTAGCCCATGTAACAAATTACATATGTGGGATCCTGATCCGGTATCAAATAGCCAGGACGTAAAGGATATTTTGAGAAACGGTTCTGTGTAATGAACACACCCGAAGACGTTGCATCAACATGCACTTTCTTCGTTTGGGCGGCACGACAATTCTAGTAATCCCATATTTCCTGCTCTGTCTTATAACAATTATAAGTTGGAGCGGGACCAACGTTCCTTAGCGCAGTATAAGAAGCGGGTTCGGTCAATACATCCGTATTATTATCTTGATTAAGGCGTGACATAGTCGCAACCAGGAGAGAGAGAGAAGAAAACACTCAGCATGCGCTTTTTACAAGATTAGATTGGTTATCAATTTATCTAATCTGGATGTCTCCCACTGTTTTAGTCAAATCTTCCTTCAAACCCTAAAAGGAAAGAATAAACGGGATTAATTACACTCTACAAGTTCGTCAATCTTTCAGCCAGGCCAGTGCCGGTACTTTGAGGGAGGTTTCCCGTGCTTTCGCACGGACCTAATTAAAATAAAACTCGTTTTTCCAGGGGCGTAACCCCGTTAATACCTTTCAAGACACCTACTTGATCGGCTAATTATAATGTGTAAAACTCTCCAAGTAGTAACTCTTACTCGCAGCGGGTATCGGGATCCAACTATCTCATAGAAGGTATGCAATCTCATTGCAAATTTCAACACTTGAAATTCCCAATAATATTTTGCCCCTAGCATCCTATGACCTTGACAGAGGTCAACAAACCATAGGCTACTAGTCAAGTTCAACCCGTCATTTTCTGATTGAAGTAAACCCACCCGCACGACCCTTGACAGAGGTTAACAAGGTCATACGACCACCCTAAATCAATCACATTATATGTTTATACAGATAAGCACTAATCAGCTACCGCACACTACGCCTTGACAGAGGTCAACAAACGCAGCACAAATACTAACTATTACTTATCTGAAATGACGGAGGGCTGCGACAAGTTTTTATGAAAACCCTTTGCGTAATGAACTTGATATCGTTGTAGAATCGAGTGATTTTAATAGGAATGTTTTTGAGGCCTTTTCTAGTTTTGCTAAAGTGGTCACTCCCTGTGAAGGGATCGTCAGCTCTTTCCTCATCGAATAAGGTACAGGATATTTCACAAATACCACTATGCAAAGCAAAAACTATATAAACAATCAAAAGACAAACCGAGTTTATAGCATCTGCTAGTTTCGCTAAAGAGGTCACTCCCGGTGAAAGGATCTCGGCACTTTCCTTATCGAAAAAGGTGCTGGATGTTCTACAAGGAACACCGCTATGCAAAGCAAGAACTAGAGCTACCAGTTTTTTAAACAAGTTTCTACAACATCTTTAGGTTTCTTTTATTTCATTAATCTCATTAATGAAGTCCTATTTTATTATGCTTCACAAGTATCACATTTGAAACGAAATCTGCAATATAACATATATCTCATATATATATATAAACATTCGTCTCAGGCAGTAATATGATCTCATCACAGAACATTGCATCAGAAGAACATATATGAAATATTGGATATATTAGGATGTCCGTGTTTTAATACGAGCCTGTATAAAACGCAGATTCCACGGTCGCGATGAATAGCCAAACCCACATCCCTGGACCCCTACGAGAGCGGCAAGCAACACTGCCAATTCTAGGGTTAGGAGACCCGGTCTCGACTCCTCGAGATGGTCTCCCACTGGACCCTAGAACCCGGTTACTTGTGCTCCCCGCCTTGGGTCTACCTAATGCGGAAAAGTAAATAATATACAATAGTGACATCATCCTCAGCCCGGAAGTGCCCCAATAAAAGAATATTACATACAAATGAATTTTACATGAATGAAAAAGAAAAACTCTCATCTCACATAAAACCCCCCGTCTATTCAGAACACGACGATCCAATATAACATATCACAGCAATACATAATATCTCATATCATCAACGTAAGCAAGTATGCGTATCCCGATTGCCGTTGATGTATAGCAACGAAACCGGCGATACACCACATACTACGCTTACGGTCACAGAAAAGAAAGTGTAAAACTACAACAGTTGGAATCCACAACCACCTTAGACATCGCATGCCTAACCAAATGAATTCCTTAGACATCTCATGCCTAAGAATTATAAACCCCGCATTTTAGTCTCAATATCGAAAACACTTTTCAATATCAAGTTGGGCAATTCAACAAGATTCCCGACATCCTGATCGAATGCTCGTCACAAACTTTAGTAGACGGCCACACCCCCGGATGCCGTCGACGAAGTGCACTAAGGTGGAACACCGCTGCCGCGAGCACCCGAACGGATGCTTTTGGCAACGGGGTTCTCCTACAGTCACTTGGTCGGGGGTATTGGGCATGGATATCTATTAAGTTTACCCGGCGAATATCCGCGTACGCTACGTGATTGCGACGGACTTTTGATCGCATCAAAATCCTGTGGCAACCGATCATCTGAGACTAAACTGCTAGATTTATAACATTCAAATTAGTTATCTCATGACTACATGTGGATTCCAAATATTGTATCACATTCCAGATAAACAGACAATGTTAAACTTTTCGATCGAATAAACAAACACCCAAGATTTCCCAAATAGCTCAACACTTGAGCGGAGTTCAAAAAATAAACATCACATGCCACAGTACCAATGGTCCAGCCATAGAAGGGTCAAGCCAACGCCTCACATGTGGCAACGCCGTACTGCCCCAAACCCTAAGGTTTAGAGGCAGTTCAGACGGTCACATAATCGAGTTAAGGTTTGTTGTCTTCTGGAGGGTCCACCGCGTTACTTGCACGATTTTACGAAAGTTTCAAACTCGAGGAAAAATCCAACTTTTGAAAATTTTCCGACAGGGGAAAAAGTGAGTTATTGATATCCGTTCGAACTTTTTAACACGTTCTAAAATTATCCGGAAAAACTTAAACGAAGTTAAATTATACAATCGAATTAACGAGTCCCCAATACAACCCAGAAAACTCAACACTTGAGTATAATTAAAAATTCCCAGAAGAATCAGGAAGTACCTACGGTTATTACTGTGCAAAGAACTAACCCTAACTCCACTGTATGGCCGCAGAACCGCCGCGCAAGCTATGTTACGGCCGCTGTTCCGCGGTGCTTTAGTGGGATTAGTGTGTCGTTTTGCACAGTAATTCATAAAATACCCTGCTGATTTTTTTGAGTATTTTTAATATGAAAAAATCAAAAATTTTGAAAAATTTCCAGAAACTAGGGTTTTACGGGTATTCGGAGTTCGATCGGACTTTAAACTTCGTTTAAACTTCGCCTAAAGCTCTAGCTTGGCTCTGATACCACTGCAGGGTTACTAGACACTCTCACAAGGGTCTATGAGGTATCAACCATACCCGATTTAAAATTTAGACGTGCCGAACAACCCTAACCAAGATCTTTAAACTAGAGATTAAGCGAAACAAAGCATGTTAAACACTTTAACATCTAAGAGTTTGGGATTACAACCTTTGTAGTCCGATCCTTCACTTCTAAAGCTCCATGTTGAGGTCCCTTCGCTGCGATCATTGAGTACCCGGACTCTAGAGAGGCTCCACGAAGAGAAAGATGCAAGCTTGCTTCCAATCTTCGATAACTAAGATGATCTACCTTGAAGTTTCTATAACACAAGCTCTCACTCATTTAATGAAGTGAACAGCCTAATCTAAATGGCTAGGATAGATTAGGATGATGAAGTAGGATTTTAGCTCTCATTTGTTTTCTTAATCTCACTCATTTTCATCACTAAAATCAAAGCCAGAAAGCTTTGGAAGGAGGAAGAAGAAGATGAATTACTTTGTGATGAACAATGAAAATATAATAATGATTACAAATGCAACCATGGTTCAATATGAGAAGGCTAACCCATGTAGAGAGTTAACTAGGGTTAAGGATGTGGTTTGGGTAAGGAAAATATCTCACAAAATATCTATCATAATATCTTTGCAAGAAACAAAAGGAAACCTTCTAGAAGGTTCAAGAAAGAACTAACCCAAATCAAACCCTAACCTTATTTAATCTCCACTAAACATGTTGCATTAGTAATCATATCATGTTACAATATTATATATCACATATACAATATTTATTGTAACAAAATAAAATAATACAATTAACATATATCGCATATATATCAATGTATTACTCGAGTGAGAAAAAGAATCTTTTAGTGGGCTTATATCAGTTAATGTAATTTAATATAACAAATATATAATTATACATTAAATTATCGAATTAACACTTGATCCGATAATCCGGCTATTTCACAAATAACCGACTAATATAATCCGTATCAGTTCATCGAATCAACACTTGATCCGTTGACCCGGCTATATCACATATACCCGGCCGATATCTCATATCACGAGAATCTAATACGGTATCACATACTCGTATTGTACTCGGTCCCGCACATATCATATATGTGCTCCTACTCCGTTTTTCCTGAGCCAAGAAACCTCTGTGTAGGACTTTAAAGAATCGTCAATACGCCGGCAGTAAGTGATGATCATATCAAACACCCACAAGCTGTAAGCGGTCAGCTAAACATAACAGCCACCCAGGCATTGAGCAATCAGAAGATCAACAAGCAAGCCTGTACATTTTCCTGCGAATCCAATCAGTAACACTCTCGTACAGTCCGGTCTCTTCGTCTGATATGTCGCATATCTCGCCTGGGGGTGGTAAACGTCAGACCCCAGTAGCTTGATAAGTCGTGTCGATATGAGGTCCATAAGAGTTCGAGAAACTACTGATAACACTTACCAGTAAATCTCAGCAACCCTGGCCAGGGATTTCTAGTTATAGCCAATCGAACACAGCGCAACATCAACTCCCTGTACCGGGAGAGACGAATCCCCTCCTATCGCTCATTGCCTACATGTGATTCGGGACTGTACCCAAAAGCCACCTTTTTGCATGCCCTCTTGGACGTAGTATGATGGAAATCAAAGCATGGTAGGAATCACACAAGACTCTATGACGATCTCGGGTCTACAGACTAACCTGTACCAGTGTCACCAGAGAACTGCCATCTGACGTGAGGTATAATACCATGTGGGAGTTCTCGGCGAGTCCGTCCAGTGTACCCAGTCTCTACTGAGCACCCGTACACCATCCTTGATGTCAAAGACCGATGGATATAGGATCATCCATCGCCCATCATATAGGTCAAGATGCGTATGTGCTAGTCTACTCTGGTGTATCGATGCCCTGTCTCGATACACCCTCGACTAGGAACTGTTATAGGATGTACTCATTGACTACTGTGGCCCCACTAGTATGATCTCATCATAGTCCCAGTAGTCAAGTACATATCCTAAGGGCTTTATCAACATATAATATAGAGACAATCAGAGTACATGTTAAGATAAAGTGCAACCAGATTGCATACTATCATGTCGAGCAAGAAAGTCCTCCCTATATATGTCCAAGCATCCACTACAATATACATAATATGTACAGTAATGGCCTCTAGGGCATACATATAACTAACAAGGTGAACCACCCGATTCGGTTGCTTACAGTGATTTCGATCCATTGTTGGAATCCTTTGAGTTCGAGGTAGATTCCCCAATTTTACCTTTGATTGTTTCGCCTCCGAAACTTGAACTCAAGCCCTTGCCGTCTCACCTTAAATATGCTTACCTAGGTGAGAATGAGACCTTTCCCGTTATCATATCGGCCTCTCTAGCCCTCGAGCAAGAGAAAGCCCTTTTGATGGTCTTACAAGATAAGCGGCAGGCTTTCGGCTGGACTATGGCGGATATCGAGGAAATTAGTTCCCTCATAATTGAATATCATATGCATATGATGGATGATACCAAGTCAATAAAGGATCCACAGAAACATCTTGGGGATTGTGTGAATAATCAACCTCCTCCTTTAGAAGTTGAACCACCCCCTTTTCTTTTAATAAGCTATGAGAATGCCAATATTCCTCTGATTTCTGATCATTCCCATTCTTATTTTCATTCATCATCACCTCCTATCTCTTCACTACACTGTCCATACTGTAGGGTTCCTAGGCACACTAATGAAGTTTCACAAGTGATCAAA
The DNA here is from genome assembly GCA_030015575.1 of Agapanthus africanus. Taxonomy (NCBI): domain Eukaryota; kingdom Viridiplantae; phylum Streptophyta; class Magnoliopsida; order Asparagales; family Amaryllidaceae; genus Agapanthus; species Agapanthus africanus. The sequence continues at coordinate 357,779 of CM057337.1, forward strand.
CATGCCTAATTGAAATCTTACATGTGCCGAGAAAACCTAATACGGATCGTTAACTAGATATATATAGGCGAAGCAAGCATGTAATCGAATTAAATGGTAAGGGAAAGTGACTACAACCTTTGTAGATCCGGTCCACCACCTCCTAGGCTCCGTGATGAAGTCCCCTCGCTGTCCAAACCATATCTTGGGCTCTAGTGTCGGATTCATCGGAGAAAAACGGGCTAGGTCATCGACGACGATGCCGAAGATGATCTACGTCGAGGCATCGCTAGATCAAGCTCCAACTTCACCAAGTCAAGAAAACTTGTGAAGGAAACACCCTATACTACTTGGCAAGAGGTAGAGGATGAAGAAATAGGAAGTGGGTAGACTTTAATTTTGGATTTCTCACTAGTTTTCATCACTTGCCATTGGAGTAGCAAGCTTTCTTCATGAAGGAAGAAGATGAAGAAGAAGAAGATATGATAAGTAGTGTATTTTAAATGAAAAAGAATTAAATCTTATCATACTTTCAACCTTAGTTAGGTGTAGAGAAAAGACCATGGTTAAAAGGATGGTTAGGGTTAAACATAAGAACAAAAGAGTGACTTAGTCAAAGTTTCAAGAAACTTCAACTAAAAACAAAACATTCAACCATTCATTTATCCTTTTCTTTTTCCAAAATGAATAAATAAGAAAGATAAATGAATAAATAATCAAAACCCTAATCATTAACTTAAACCATGGTTTGATTCTTTACACTTAACCAAGTAAGCATGTATCATCAAACATGATACAAACATGTGCACAAAACTATATCGCATATACAATGTGTACAATTCAAGTGAGAAAATCCTTTTAAAGTGAACCAATACTAGTTAACGCAAAGTAATATATCAAATATATAAATATGCACTAAATCATTAAATCAACACTTGATTTAACGATCCGGTCATATCGGATATAACCGACTAGTACCATATGTATCGGCTTATCGAATCAATCCTTGATTCGATAACTAGGTTATATCGCATATAACCAATCGATACATTGATCGCGAGAATGGAATACGGTATCACATACTCGAATTATTCTCGGTCCCGCACATATCTCATATGCGCTCCTATTTCGTTTCGCTTGAGCCAGGAAACCTCTGTGTAGGACTCTAAAGACTCGTCAATACGCCGGCAGCAGATGATGATCATATCAAGCATCCACAAGCCGCAAGTGGTCTGCTAAACGTAACGGCCATCCGGGTATTGAGCGATCAGAAGATCGACGAGCAAGCCCGCTCACACTCCTGCGAATCCAACCAGTAACACTTACCGTACAGTCCGGTCTGTTCGTCTGATATGTCGCATATCTCGCCTAGGGGTGGTAAACGTCAGACCCCAGTAGCTCGATAAGTCATGCCGACTTGAGGTCCATAACATTCGTGAAACTACTGATAACTCTTACCAGTATATCACTGCAACCCTGGCCAGGGATTTCCTGTTATGGCCAGTCGAACATAGCGCAACATCAACCCCCAATACCGGGAGAGACGAATCCCCTCTTATCGCTCATTGCCTCCATGTGAATCGGGACTGTACCCAATAACCACCTGTTTGCACAACTCAGTAGAGCCGTGGTAGGGTGGAAATCAAAGCACAGTGGGAGACACACAAGACTCTATGACGATCTCGGGTCAACAGACTAAGCTGTACCAGTGTCACCAGAGAACTGCCATCTGACGTGAGGTATAATACCATCTGGGAGTTCTCGGCGAGTCCGTTCAGTGTACCCAGTCTCCACTGAGCACCCGCATACCATCTTCGATGTCAAACACCAATGGATATGGGATCATCCATCGCCCATCACATGGGTCGAGAAGATATGCGCTAGTCTACTCTGGAATATCGATGCCCCGTCTCGATATTCCCTCGACTAGGAACATTTCAAGGATGTACTCATGGACTACCCAGGCCCCACTAGTATGATCTTCATCATAGTCCTGGAAGTCGAGTACACATCCTAAGGGCTTTATCAACATGTAACAGAGAGACAGAAAGTATACACGTTAAGATAAAGAGCAACCAGATAGCGTACTATCATGTCGAGCAAGAAAGTCCTACCTATATATGTCCCAGCATCCACTACAATATACATCCAATGTACAGTAATGGCCTCTAGGGCATACATATAACTAACAATCTCCCACTTGCACTAGGGCCATCTGTAGCAGTGGTTGCAGTATCGCATACTCAACCATCCCCTAAAAGTCTCTCTTTGGGAAAAGGCCTTCGTGAGTGGATCCGCCGTGTTGTCCTCTGTGTCTACTCTCTTAACCTCGATCACCCTGGAGATCAGCTATCTCCATGATCAGGTGATGCTGCCTCAGAATATGTCTGGGTCACTGATGGGACCAGGGTTCCAGGGCAAAAGCCACAGTTCCATTGTCACACAATGGTAGGAATCTAGTTCATCCTATGAACCAATATATACCCAAACTGCCTCTTTGGTAGTATCTTTAATAGCGATGTTACCAGCCTTTATCTTCTAGTTTGCCACGGTATCTAGCTTGGAACTCTTCCAACATACCGTCCCTTTACTGAGGGTAAGGACAATGCCTGTGACTGACATTCAGTCGTCTTTATCACCCTGGAACTCTTCCAGTGATTCTCCCCAGGATCGATTGATACCATCTCACTACAACTAGTGAGTATCCCAACATCCAATTAGATCTATCTCATAGATCCAAAGCTTAGGATTTAGTAGGTATCATTTTGATCCTATATGGAAAATCTTTGTGATAAGCGGAGATTGATCGAGCGTAGCATAGGAAACTCCTTCCCTAACAAGAGTATGTCATCCACGTACTCTACGAGGATCGTCACCATACTCCCTACTACCTTTTTGTTTATACAAGGTTCATCTACCATTTTGATGATGTCAACTACTTTGACTAATCCATCAAAACAGATGTTCCAACTTCGCGATGCCTGCTTTATCCTATAAAGCATCTTGCATACGTTTCCGCTGCTCCCACTGTCTACGAGGCCCTCTGGCTATGTACTTATAGACGTTCTCTTCTAAATCATTATTTAGAAAAGTTGTCATGGCACCCAACCACCAGATATCGTAGTCATGGTATGTAGCCGTGGCAAGTAGGATCTGGATGGACTTAAGCATAGTCCCTGGAAAAGGTTTAACCTTTAACAAGTCTAGCTTTGAAAGTCTCAACTTGTCCATCTACATCAAGTAATCTTCTCAAGATATACTTGCTCCTGATGGGGATTTAACCCTTCAGATATCGCAATCAAAGTCCATACTTTGTTGGTGTATATGGATTCCATCTCAGATTGCTAGGCATCCAGCCATTCTTACAGAGTCCCTACTCTTGATGGCCTGCTCGAATCTAGTTGGGTCATCATCTCATGATGCAATCCTTGCTCCCACTGTCATCGAGAAACCGAGGTTTCTCTCAGGCAGGCGAGGAACCCTACCAGATCGGCGGAGAGGCTGAGGTTCGTCGGGGACTATAGAATCCTTTGGTTCTGTCAAATCATCTGCTGTAGTTTGTATAGCTGGAACCTTTCCAGTTCTACATTACAGACCTTGCCTCGATCTTGTCCGGATTTTGCTTTTGACATAGGCCGGACAATCCCAAATCTTAACTTACTTAAGAGATAGGATCTTCCCACACCATATCTTTTATGGAGTGGTAGGCAGTGATTTGATTCGAACACTATTCAATAGGTATGCAGCTTCTCAAGCGCATAACTCCCAAAAAGGAAACAGGTAACTCAGTAGTACTCATCATAGAGCACACCTTATAATATAGGGTGTGATTGCTCCGCCCCGATACACCAATGTGCTATGGTTATTTGGAGGAGTAATGCTGAGAGAGAATCTCATTCTCCTTTAGAATAATCCAGGAATTCCATGCACAAGTATTCTCCTCCTTGATCTCATCAAAGGACATAATACTTATACCCGGTTATTGGTTCTCTACTTCTAACTTATATTCTGTGAATACCTCAAAAGGTTCGGACTTATGTTTCAACAGGAACATATGACTGAATCTTGAGAGATTATCAGAGAATATAATGAAGTATAAAGAACCAGTCCTGACATGTGTAGACAGGAGACCTTACATACATCATTATGTATCAGTCCCAAGAGTTTACTAACTCTTCCTCTGTTTCCAATAAACAGAGCTATGGCCATTTTATCTTTGTGACATGACTGGTAAGTTTCACAAGATGTAAATTCAAACTGATTTAAATATGCATCTAAAATGTAACTTCAGCCAGTCGGGTCGCATTGATATGACCTAGTCTACAAAGCCTCAAGAATGATTCGTTCATTTCTGAACTTTTCCTCTTGCGTGTGTTCTGTATACTAGGAACTGTAGTTTGATTTAGAACGTCAATACTTTTAGATAACGTGCCTGAACCGATCAACTTTTGATATAGGAAATGTTCAAAACATTATCCATCAATACAAAATTATATCCTTTCTTTACTAATAAAGAGACTGATATGATTTTGTATATCAGGTTCGGTATCTAATAGCATTTGTTCAGAATCAATGTATTGGTAATACAGGGTGACAGTGACCAACAGACTTGGCTGCAACACTTGCCCCGGTTTCTGTCTCATGAAACTTATCACCCGTTCTCAGTTTTTCTACCTTTTTGTAGCCCTATGTAACAGCTTACATATCTGGGATCCTGATCCAGTATCATATACCCAGGATTCAGAGGATACTGAGAAACAGTTCTTTGTAATGAACATACCCGAAGGAGATGCATCATATGCACTTTCTTCGTTTGGGCGGCATGGGAAATCTGGTATTCCCCAATTTCCTGCTCTGTCTTATAACAACTATAAGTTGGAGCGGGACCAACGTTCCCCAGCTCAGTATAACAAGCGGGTTCGGTCAATACATCCGTATTATTATCTTGATTAAGGCGTGATATGGTCGCTACCAGGAGAGAGAGAGAAGAAAACACTCAGCGTGCGCTCTTGCAAGATTAGATTGGTTATTATTTTATCTAATCAGGATGGCTCCCACTGTTTTTATCAAATCTTCTTTCAAACCCTAAAAAGAAAGACTAGCCGGGATTAATTGCACTCTACAAGTTCGCCAATCTTTCAGCCAGGCCAGTGTCGGTACTTTGAGGGAGGTTCCCCGTGCTTTCGCACGGACCTAATTACTGTAAACCTCGTTTTCCCAGAGGCGTAACCCCATTGACACCTTTCTAGACACCTACTTGATCGGCTAATTCTAAAGTGCAAAACTCTCCCAGGAGTAACAATTACTCGTAGTGGGTATCGGGATCCAACTATCACATAGAAGGTATGCAATCTCATTGCAAATTTCAACACTTGAAACTCCCGATAATGGTTTTTACCCCTAGCACCTATGACCTTGGCTAAGGTCAATAAATCATAGGTACTAGTCAAGTTCTACCCGTCATTTCGTGATTAATTAGACCCACCCACATGACCCTTGGCTAAGGTCAACAAAGCCACATGACTGTCCTAACTAATCGCATCATATGCTGTGTAGGAAGACATCACTTAGCTACCGCACACTACGCCTCGGCTATGGTCGACAAACGTAGCACGAATACTAAGTACTCTACTTCCTAAAATGACGGAGGGTTGCGAATGGTTTTTATGAAAACCTTTAACGCTTTGAACTTGATCTCGTTGCGGAATCAAATGGTTTTTAAATGGAATGTTTTCGAGGCTTTTCTAGTTTTGCTAAAGGGGTCACTCCCGGTGAAGGGATCGTCGGCCCTTTCCTCGTCGAATGAGGTGCGGGATATATCATATATATCACTGTGCAAAGCGGAAACTATAGAAGCGATCAAAGACAAACCGAGAGTTATAGCATCTGCCAGTTATTGCTAAAGGAGTCACTCCCGGTGAAGGGATCTCGGTCCTTTCCTCATCGAATAAGTTGCAGGATGTTCTATAATGAACACCGCGATGCAAAGCAAGAACTGTAGCTACCTGTTTTTATTTTGAAATTCGATTCCACAACATCAATTAGGTTTATTTTCTTTCATTAATCTCATTAATAAATATCCCATCATTTAAGTCCACCTAAACATCACAGATAAATATAACGTACGCTTATGCCATCCGCATTCGCCTCGATGTCCCGTCTGCACCGTTAGGTTAGGTAACTAACGGCAGAGCGGGGCAGGGCTAGCGCGGGTGTAAAACATAAGCAACGTTTATATAATATATCATATATACTATATATAATATCTGTCACAGAACATCACATGATCACATCACAGATAAATCACAGCAGAAGAAACATATGAAATATTGGATATACTAGGACGTCCGTGTTTTCAATACGAGCCAGTATAAAACACGGATTCCACGGTCGTGATGAATAGCCTATCCCACACCCCTAGACCCCTACGAGAGCGGCAAGCAACCCTACCAATTCTAGGGTTAGGAGACCCGGACTCGACTCCTCGAGATGGTCTCCCACTGGACCCTAGAACCCGGTTACTTGTGCTCCCCTCCTTGGGTCTATCCTAGTGCAGAAAAGTAAATAATATACATCAACGGTGACATCTTCCGCAACCTGGAAGTGCCCCAATAAAATAATATTACGTACAAGTTTTTACATGAATGAAAATGAAAAACACTCATCTCACATAAAAAAAACCCGGCTATTCAAACACGACAATCCAATATAACATATCCAGCAACACATAACATCACAGGTCATCAACGTAAGTAAATATGCGCATCCCAATTGTCGTTGACATATAGCAACGAAACCGGCGACATCACATATTACACTTACGGTCACAGAAAAGAAAGTATAAAACTACAACAGTTGGAATCCGCAACCACCTCAGACATCGCATGCCTGATCAAATGAATTCTTTAGACATCGCATGCCTAACAATTATAAACCCCGCATTTTAGTCTCATTATCGAAAACACTTTTCAATATCAAGTCGGGCAATTCAACAAGATTCCCGACATTTTGATCGAATGCTCGTCGCAAACTTTATTAGACGGTCGCACCCCCGATACCGTCGACGAAGTGCACCAAGGCGGAACACCGCTACCGCGAGCACCCGAACGGATGCTTTCGGCGACGGGGTTCTCCTACAGTCACTTGGTCGGGGCTATGGAGTGAGGCTGTCTATTAAGTTTACCCGGAGAGTATCCGCGTACGCTACGTGATTGCGACGGACTTTTGATCACATCAAAATTCCGTGGCAACCGATCAAGTGAGACTAAAGTGCTATGTTTATAACATTCATTCAGTTATCTCATAACTTATTGTGAATTCCAATTATTGTATCACATTCCGGATAAGATAGAAAATGTTAAACTTTTCGATAGAAAAATCGAACACCCAAATTTTCCCGATCAACCGAATGAAATAAGTTCAAAGACATTCACTTCATGCCTCAGCACCAACGGTCCAGCCGTAGAAGGGTCAAGCCAATGCCTCGCATGTGGCATGCCGTACTGCCCCAAACCCTAAGGTTCAAAGGGCAGTTCAAGACGGTCACATAATCGAGTTAAGGTTTGTTGTCTTCTAGAGGGACCATCGCGTTACCTGCACTACTCAGAACGTCCTTAAACTACGGAAAAATCCAACACTTGGAAATTTTCCGGCAGGGGAAAAAGTGGGTATTTATGTCCGGTCGAAATTTTTAACATATTCTAAAATATCCGAAAAACACATAGACAAAATTAGACAATCCGATCGAATGTACGAACTCCTAATACAACCCAAAAAACTCAACTCTTGATTTCAGATAAAAAATTCCCAGGAAAACCAGCACTGCAAAATAGGAATTACTGTGCAAAATTGAATGCCTAATAAGACAAAACGGCCGCGGAACCGCCGCATTAGCATGCTAATGCCGCGGTTCCGCCGAACTTTTGAGGGATCATTAGTTACATTTTGCACCGTAATTCTTAGAATTCCTACTGATTTTTCTGCATATTTTTAATTCTCAAAAATCCACATTTTACAAAAAAGTCCAGAGAGCATTTCAAAGTCGGGGTTTTGGGTCGATCGGACTTCTAACTCCGTCGGGACTTCGCCTAAGGCTCTAGCTAGGCTCTGATACCACTGTAGGGTTCCTAGGCACTCTAATGAAGTTTCACAAGTGATCAAACATGCCCAATTGAAATCTTACATGTGCCGAGAAAACCTAATACGGATCGTTAACTAGATATATATAGGCGAAGCAAGCATGTAATCGAATTAAATGGTAAGGGAAAGTGACTACAACCTTTGTAGATCCGGTCCACCACCTCCTAGGCTCCGTGATGAAGTCCCCTCGCTGTCCAAATCATATCTTGGGCTCTAGTGTCGGATTCATCGGAGAAAAACGGGCTAGGTCATCGACGACGATGCCGAAGATGATCTACGTCGAGGCATCGCTAGATCAAGCTCCAACTTCACCAAGTCAAGAAAACTTGTGAAGGAAACACCCTATACTACTTGGCAAGAGGTAGAGGATGAAGAAATAGGAAGTGGGTAGACTTTAGTTTTGGATTTCTCACTAGTTTTCATCACTTGCCATTGGAGTAGCAAGCTTTCTTCATGAAGGAAGAAGATGAAGAAGAAGAAAATATGATAAGTAGTGTATTTTAAATGAAAAAGAATTAAATCTTATCATACTTTCAACCTTAGTTAGGTGTAGAGAAAAGACCATGGTTAAAAGGATGGTTAGGGTTAAGCATAAGAACAAAAGAGTGACTTAGTCAAAGTTTCAAGAAACTTCAACTAAAAACAAAACATTCAACCATTCATTTATCCTTTTCTTTTTCCAAAATGAATAAATAAGAAAGATAAATGAATAAATAATCAAAACCCTAATCATTAACTTAAACCATGGTTTGATTCTTTACACTTAACCAAGTAAGCATGTATCATCAAACATGATACAAACATGTGCACAAAACTATATCGCATATACAATGTGTACAATTCAAGTGAGAAAATCCTTTTAAAGTGAACCAATACTAGTTAACGCAAAGTAATATATCAAATATATAAATATGCACTAAATCATTAAATCAACACTTGATTTAACGATCCGGTCATATCGGATATAACCGACTAGTATCATATGTATCGGCTTATCGAATCAATCCTTGATTCGATAACTAGGTTATATCGCATATAACCAATCGATACATTGATCACGAGAATGGAATACGGTATCACATACTCGAATTATTCTCGGTCCCGCACATATCTCATATGCGCTCCTATTTCGTTTCGCTTGAGCCAGGAAACCTCTGTGTAGGACTCTAAAGACTCGTCAATACGCCGGCAGCAGATGATGATCATATCAAGCATCCACAAGCCGCAAGCGGTCTGCTAAACGTAATGGCCACCCGGGTATTGAGCGATCAGAAGATCGACGAGCAAGCCCGCTCACACTCCTGCGAATCCAACCAGTAACACTTACCGTACAGTCCGGTCTGTTCGTCTGATATGTCGCATATCTCGCCTAGGGGTGGTAAACGTCAGACCCCAGTAGCTCGATAAGTCATGCCGACTTGAGGTCCATAACATTCGTGAAACTACTGATAACTCTTACCAGTATATCACTGCAACCCTGGCCAGGGATTTCCTGTTATGGCCAGTCGAACATAGCGCAACATCAACCCCCAATACCGGGAAAGACGAATCCCCTCCTATCGCTCATTGCCTCCATGTGAATCGGGACTGTACCCAATAACCACCTGTTTGCACAACTCAGTAGATCCGTGGTAGGGTGGAAATCAAAGCACAGTGGGAGACACACAAGACTCTATGACGATCTCGGGTCAACAGACTAAGCTGTACCAGTGTCACCAGAGAACTGCCATCTGACGTGAGGTATAATACCATCTGGGAGTTCTCGGCGAGTCCGTTCAGTGTACCCAGTCTCCACTGAGCACCCGCATACCATCTTCGATGTCAAACACCAATGGATATGGGATCATCCATCGCCCATCACATGGGTCGAGAAGATATGCGCTAGTCTACTCTGGAATATCGATGCCCCGTCTCGATATTCCCTCGACTAGGAACATTTCACGGATGTACTCATGGACTACCCAGGCCCCACTAGTATGATCTTCATCATAGTCCTGGAAGTCGAGTACACATCCTAAGGGCTTTATCAACATGTAACAGAGAGACAGAAAGTATACACGTTAAGATAAAGAGCAACCAGATAGCGTACTATCATGTCGAGCAAGAAAGTCCTACCTATATATGTCCCAGCATCCACTACAATATACATCCAATGTACAGTAATGGCCTCTAGGGCATACATATAACTAACACATACCACCACTTATCTTTTCCCTAATTCTTCTTGGCTCGGTACAACATGTTCTTCCACCGACCGATACTTTACACAGATAAATTTTTCAACTCGTTGGTGTTGACTTTTGGTCTTTGCAAAGTTTGGCATTGACTAGTAATTCGTTTAACTGAAGTTTGGGGGGGCCTTTTTGTATATATATTTGTTTTTCTTTTAACAATAAAAAAAATTTTAAAAAAATAAATAAATTATAAATAAATAAACAGTGGAGTGCCGACATTTTGACCCTCTTGGTGTGGCCTGACAGTGAGGACACTGTCAAGTTTAAGTTTGGGGGTGTGCTCGGTAAGCCTTCTTCCTTCGCATTCATATATACATTTTTGCATTTGCATACTTATTTTAAAACCCATAAAAATTGAAAAGTTTTAAAAATTATAAAAATTAAAGTATTCAATTTTGGCCATAATTGACTTAAGTTTAACAAGTCGGTTAACTAGATAGGAATAACTACATGCTAGACTTAGTAAATTAAAAACCCTAAAAATAACCTTTCTTAAAATTTAACGGTAGAAAGTATATGTCCTGTAATTTATTTAGAAATAGAAAAATTTCGAGTTGACTTCTTGGGCTAAGTTAAAACAAGGGAAAAGTATTGATATCTTTATTAAAATATAAGTTTGAAAAATAATTCCTAAGCTTAAGTCTAAATTCAGAAAATATATACCCTACAAAATTGCACAAACACAAACCTTGAAACTTGGAATAGTAGAAGAGACCTTGAAATGCTCTTGTCTAAAGTCCTTAGTACAAAGAAAAATAAAAATACAAGTGTGAATAAAGAGATAAAAAATGAACACTGGTTTTTGTAATTACTTAAGGCTGCATAAATAGAAAAAATATTTAGCGGGGGTGCTTTATCACCTAGTGCCTTAGACCAACTGGTTTGGGAGTCACTGCTAAAGCCTTAGGTGTTACAAGACTAGGAATTACGCTTTAATGTGCAAACACATTTTGTAATCGGTCGTTGGTACCTCAAGAAGTATTAATGGTCGCATGAATAATGTGTGAGCAATTTCATCTAAAAATTCACCAATTAAAAAGTACTTTGGACGATGGACAAGAGTATAATAGCTTGATTTGAATTTCCAAGTGTAGGGGTGATATATACACACACGTAGGGATATGTGATTGGGGTTTAGATGAGAGATAGGAATGAAAAAATAGGACTTATATTTTTAATAGAGATGATAAAAATTCCTAAGTTGAGATGGAACACTAGAAGGAAAGCTTAAAAGATGCCAAAAGCTAAGTAAATTCACAAGAATATATATAATCTTAAGTTAAATAATAAGGAAGCGTGAAAAATACGGGTGGATAATTTATTAGTCGAAGATAATAGAATTCCTTGTTGGAAAACCTAATTGGAGAATACAAGTCAATAGGCCGAATTGATACGATTTTGTGGGTAGTATCCGCTGAAAACCCTCAGGAGATAACACTTCTCCTACTAGGGACACTTAGAGGTTTAACGGCTTGTTGCACGAGCTCAGTGCAATCGCGTTTCCCTGCGAAAGTGAGGCTAGGTCTTTTTTGAGAATAAAACTAGTTTTGCTCGAGGACGAGCAAAAGATAAGTTTGAGGGTATTTGTTCATATCATAATTTTGCATTATTATATTCCCCATTCTTATTCATTTTACAAATAAACAGGTGCTTTTGACCCATGTCTGCTACATAGTTGCAGGTTACAGGTTCTCAGAACAAAAACAGTGAAAAAGATAAAAAGACGATACAAAAGTGAGACTACGACCAACAAATGGAAGAATCTTAATCAAGCCTACAGTTTGGAGAATAAACGAAGATCAATGAATAAGTTCACAAAGTACAAAGGCAGCGCAAGATTCAAGACTTCGACACGAAGCAAACGGTAAAGTCCACGATATTATTCACTGTAGAAATCTGGAAGAAATCCAGAAGACAAAATGAGAAACCAAGTAAAGAAAAAAAGAAGCCAAAAGAAGCAGGAAGCAAACCAGGAAATTTTAACCAACAATCCCCATATATGGCCGCGGAACCGCGGCCAAACAGGGCATTTGGCCGCGGTTCCGCGGCCATTACAAGCACATGTCGGTGGAAATTTTTATGGTGCGACGCGCGTTGACTAGTCTTCTTAGGGGTATACTTGTAATTGCAGATATGACTCGATTGTAACCCTAGGGTTTCTATGTTCTATAAATAGAAACCATAATGCCTCTTTTTGAAGCTTGCCGCTTCTTGTGCTCATTTCATCTATCCAAATTCAGATCTGTAAAATTCTGTAAAGAAGGAAGAGAGCATCAAATAAAAATTAGGAGTAATTTTGCTTTTCATTGCCCTAGTTCAATTTTATTTCCATGCCCTAGGTAATTTCTTTCTTACCCTAGTATAGATCTTTATTAATTGCCCTAGTTAGATAGTTAGAAAATGTTTTTCAATTTCCTAATAAGTGAGTAGTCTCCTCGCTTGTTAGGGTTAGATTTGGGGAAGGCTTGAGAGATGAAGATCTCTCACCCCTTTCTTGCCCATCACACGTTTTTATAAGGACTCCATGCATACATGCACACACCACTCCCTACGGCACCCTATCCCACGAGGTAGCGGTGATACCGTAGTATAAAAGACCGGTTGAGCGTGTTTTCCATGGAAGTTAGGGTAAGAATTAAGAAAGGAAGGACAAGAACCTAGAAGAAGAAACACCATTCCTTCTCGATGGTACTAATCCACTTTATTAATTGTTACCATAACACCTCATAGATCTTAAATAGGGCATAGAAAGCGGTGAGAAATATTGACTTTCCAAACTTAACCTAAACCTAACCCTAGCAAGATTTAGATCAATTTAGTTTTTAGATTTAATCAATCCGACACCAATCGGAATTAACTCGTTAGAACAATTAGAGAATACACAAAATCCCTGTGGACCGACCCATACTCACCGGCTAGCTACTAAGCGACGCCGTTCTTGATTGCGGTTAACAAATATTTTTGATCTAAAAATCCATACAAATCAAGATACTGTAGGGTACCTAGGCAGTCATACAAGGGTCTATAAGGCATCAACCATGCCCGATTTAAAATTTAGACGTGCCGAAACAACCCAAAGCCGGGATCTTTGCTAGATTATTAGGGTTTAACATGCAAGTAAATATCTTTACAACTAAGAGTGAGGGATTACAACCTTTGTAGTCCGCTCCTTCACTTCATAAGCTCCGAGTAGAAGTCCCTTCCCCGCAATCCATGATCTCCCGGACTCAAGAGAGGCTCCACGACCCGAATGATCCATGCTAGCATGTAGTCTTCCTTTTCTCCGATGATCTACCTCGAAGTTCCTTTAACTCAAGCTCTTTCTCACTAATGAGGTGAACACCCTAATCTAATTGGCGAGATTAGATGAGGATGATGAAGTAGGATTTATGCTCCCTTTTATTATCAAATTCTCACCCTAATTCATCACAAATATCAAAGCTAGAAAGCTTTGCAAGGAGGAAGAAGAAGAAGATGAATGAATAATCCTTTTGTGATGAATAATGAAAAAGATTATATGATTACAAATGCAACCATGGTCAAAGATGATAAGGCAAACCATTGTAGAGAGTTAACTAGGGTTAAGGGTGTGGTTTGGATGTACAAATATCTCACAAAAATATCAACCATAATATCTTTGCAAGAAACAAAAGAAAACCTTCTAGAAGGTTCATGAATGAACTAACCCAAATCAAACCCTAACCATATTTAATCTCCACTAATCATGTTGCATTAGTAATTATAATATGTTACAATATTATATATCACATATATAATATATTTTATAACAAAAGAAAATAATACAATTAACATATATCGCATATATATTAATGTATTATCCGGTGAGAAAATGAAATAATAAAGCGAGCCAATATTAAATAATGTAATGTAATATATCACATATATAATTATACATTAAATTATCGAATCAACACTTGATCCGACAATCCGGCTATATCGAATACAACCGACTAATATATCATGTACCAATTCATCGAATCAACACTTGATCCGATGACCCGGCTGATATCAAATATCGCCGACCGATATCATATATTGTGAGAATAGAATACGGTATCTCATCTCGTATTATTCTCGATCCCGCACATATCACATATGTGATCCTACTCTGTTTTGCCTGAGTCAAGAAACCTCTGTGTAGGACTCTAAAGAATCGTCAATACGCCGGTAGCAGGTGATGATCATATCAAAAACCCGCAAGCTGCAAGCGGTCAGCTAAACGTAACAGCCACCCAGGTATTGAGCGATCAGAAGATCAACAAGAAAGCCTGTACATTCTTCTGTGAATCCAATCAGTAACACTCCCGTAGAGTCCGGTCTCTTCGTCTGATATGTTGCATATCTAGCCTAGGGATGGTATACGTCAGACCCCAGTAACTGATAAGTCGTGTCGATATGAGGCTCATAACAGGTGTAGAACCTACTGATAACACTTACCAGTAGTACTCAATATCCGCCCTGGCCAGGGACTTCCAGTTATAGCCAATCGAACACAGCACAACATCAACTCTCTATACCGGGAGAGACGAATCCCCTCCTATCGCTCATTGCCTCCATGTGATTCGGGACTGTACCCAAAAGCCACCATTTTGCACGCCCTCTTGGACGTGGTAAGGTGGAAATCAAAGCACAGTGGGAATCACACAAGTCTCTATGACGATCTCGGGTCAACAGACTACCATGTACCTGTGTCACCGGAGAACTGCCATCTGACGTGAGGTATAATACCATCTGGGAGTTCTCGGCGAGTCCATCCAGTGTACCCAGTCTCCACTGAGCACCCGTACACCATCCTTGATGTCAAACACCGATGGATATGGGATCATCCATCGCCCATCATATGGGTCAAGATGCGTATAAGCTAGTCTACTCTGGTGTATCGATGCCCTGTCTCGACACACCCTCGACTAGGAACAGTTATAGGATGTACTCGTTGACTACCCTGGCCCCACTAGTATGATCTCATCATAGTCCCAGTAGTCGAGTACATATCCTAAGCGCTTTATCAACATGTGAGAGTAAGACAATAAATCAATATAAGTCAACATGTTAAGATAAAGTGAAACCAAATAGCATACTATCATGACGAGCAAGAAAGTCCTCTCTCTATATATCCAAGCATCCATTATAATATACATCATATGTACAACAATGGCCTCTAGGACATATACATAACTAACAATCTCCCACTTGCACTAAGGCCAACTGCTGTAGTATCTCATACCTAGCAACAACAACAACTGAGCCTTTTATCCCAAGCATATGGGGTAGGCTACATGAACCAACATAAGAACCACGCCGGGTCCAGCACATGAATCCTCTGTCTCCACTCACTTCTATCAAACAATATACTTTCATTGAGTCCTTTGGCAACCATATCGTTTCGTATCACCTCCATCCATGTTTTCTTCGGTCTCCCTTTTGCCCTTTTGCCATTGCCCATATCGAGAGTATCTATTCGTCGAACGGGTGCTTCCATAGGTCTGCGTCGCATATGACCAAACCATCTTAGCCGGTTTTCCCGCATCTTCTCCTCCACAGGTGCTACACCAACTTTTGCACGAATATCCTCATTTCGGACCTTATCTTTTCTAGTGTTACCGCACATCCAACGAAGCATGCGCATCTCCGCTACGTGCATCTTCTGTGTATGATGCTTCTTAGGAGCCCAGCATTCTGTACCATATAATAAGGCAGGCCGAATAGCGCTCCGATAGAACTTCCCTTTCAATTTTAACGGAAAGTTACGATCACACAAAATCCCTGTTGCACTCCTCCATTTCAACCAACCAGTTTGGATCCTTTGATTAACATCACTATCGATCTCCCCATTCTTTTGGATGATAGAACCTAGATATCTAAACTGGTCGCTCGGTGATATCTCTTGCCCTTCCAATGATATACCAATATGGTTTTGACTTCTCTGGCTACTAAATTTGCAGTGCATATATGCTGTCTTGGACCTGCTCAATCTGAATCCCCGAGATTCCAATGTTTGCTTCCATAATTCCAATTTGGCATTAACCCCTGCTTTCGTCTCATTTACTAGAACAATATCATCAACGAATAGCATACACCAAGGTACCTCATCTTGGATAGTTCTAGTAAGCCCATCCATTACGATGGTAAACAGGAATGGACTTAATGCAGATCCTTGATGTAAACCAATAGTAATCGGAAAATCACTCGTTAAGCCGCCGCAAGTTCTGACATTTGCCACTACTCCATCGTACATATCATTAATTATGTCAATATACTTGACGGGGACCCCCTTCTTCATCATTGTCCCCCATAATACCTCTCTAGCTACCTTGTCATATGCTTTTTCTAAATCAATAAATATCATATGCAAATCTCTTCTCCTCTCTCGAAAGCGCTCGACAAGTTGACGAAGCAAATGAATCGCCTCTGTCGTCGATCGTCCAGGCATGAACCCAAATTGGTTCTCTGTTATCTTAATATCCTTCCTTAGCCTGTATTCAATCACTCTCTCCCAAAGTTTCATGGTGTGACACATCAGTTTTATTCCACGGTAGTTTGAGCAACTTTGAATGTCACCCTTGTTCTTGTAGATAGGTACAAGGATACTTTTCCTCCATTCATTTGGCATCTTTTTGTCTGCCAAATCTTATTAAACAGATCTGTCAGCCATTTAACGCCTATTTCTCCTAAGCATCTCCAAATCTCGATAGGAATCCCGTCAGGACCAACAGCTTTTCTTAAACCCATTCTGTTCAAAGCTTCTTTAACCTCAGAAAGTCTTATTTTACGCATGAAATCACGGTTTATATCTTGAGATTGAATGACAAGTCCATCCAAATTCTTAGTAAAGCTCTCATTGAACAATTTGTCAAAATAATCTCTCCATCTTTCCTTGATATCCTCATCTCGAACTAAAACCTTCTGATTTTCACTTTTGACACACTTCACCGCACATAAGTCTCTAGTCTTCCTTTCCCGCATTCGAGCAATCCGGTATATATCATTTGCAGCCTCTTTAGTGTCTAATTTCTCGTACACCTCCTTGTAGACCTTAGATTTAGCTTCCCGAACAGCTTTCTTAACTTCATTTTTAGCCATTTTGTACTTCTCAAATCTCTCCACATCTCTACTTTTCTTCAAATCTTTATAAGAATCCCTTTTAATTTTAATAGCAGCCTTTACATCTTCATTCCACCATGATATGTCCTTAGATGGTGGAGCACCACCTCTCGACTCACCAAGTAGATCTCTAGCTACCTTCTTGATACAACTAGCCATTTTGTTCCATGTTTTGTCTGGATCATCTTCCGACTGCCAATCCGCTTCTTGTACTACACGATCTATAAAAGCCTTTTGGTTACCTTCTTTCAATCGCCACCATTTAATTTTAGGCTCTACCTTACGTCTAATCTTCCTAGGTTCTCTTCTAAATCGAAAATCTAGAACTAAAAGTCTGTGTTGAGTGGTTACACTCTCACCTGGCACTACCTTACAGTCGATACAACAACCTCTATCTATTCTTCTCGTCAGAAAAAAGTCTATTTGACTAGCACTTGATCCGCTCCTAAAAGTGATAAGGTGGGACTCTCTATTCCTAAACCAGGTGTTTGCTAAGATCAAGCCATAAGATAAATCAAAATCTAGAATTGAGTCACCTACTTCATTCCTTTGTCCGAAACCAAAACCTCCATGGATAGTATCAAACCCACTACGACTAGTACCTATATGTCCATTAAGATCACCACCAATAAATAACTTCTCTCCACTAGGTATATTTTGCACCACCTCGTCTAAATCCTCCCAGAATAGACGCTTACTAGCGTCATCAAGACCTATCTGTGGTGCATAAGCACTAATAATATTAAGGATCTCTCCACATAGAATAAGCTTAACCAGTATAATTCTATCATATTTTCTCCTAATCTCAACTACATCCTCAAGCAACCGTCTATCTATGATTATACCTAGCATCCCGAATAATCTCTCAAACTGTATCTGGGGAATGGCCTTTGTGAGTGGATCCGTAATGTTGTCCTTCGTATCTACTCTCCTGACCTCGATCTCCCGGCGATCAACTATCTCCCTGATTAGGTGATACCACCTCAAAATATGTCTGGACTTCTGATGGGACTTGGGTTCCTTGGCCAAAGCCACGGCTCCATTGATATCACAATACAGAGGTATTGGATGGTCAATGGATGGAACCACACCAAGTTCACTAATGAACTTCTTTATCCAGACAGCCTCTTTGGCAGCATCGTTGGCAGCGATGTATTCAGCCTCCATCGTCGAGTCTGCAACGGTATCCTGTTTGAAACTCTTCCAACACACCGCCCCTCCATTGAAGGTAAAGACAAATCCCGAGTGCGACTTAGAGTCGTCATTATCACTTTGGAAGCTTGAATTGGTAAAAGACTCCACCTGGAGTTCTCCGTTACCATACACCAAGAACGTCTCTTTAGTTCTTCTCAAGTACTTGAGAATGTTCTTCACAGCTATCCAGTGACTCTCTCCAGAATCTGCTTGATACCTACTCACTACACTTAATGAGTATGCTAAATCGGGTCTGGTACATAGCATCGCATACATGATAGAGCCTACCGCCGAAGCATGGGGTATCCCTTGCATGCGAGCTCTCTCCAAATCAGTCTTGGGAGACATCTCTTTGGAGAGAGTGAGTCCAGAGATCGTGGGTAGGTTCCCACGCTTGGATTCTTCCATACTAAACCTCTTTAGTATGGTGTCAATGTACCTGGATTGGGACAATCCCAGTATCCGTTTAGATCTATCTCTATAGATCATGATTCCCAATATGCAGGAGGCATCACCTAGATCTTTCATTAAGAATCTTTGTGATAAGAAGAGCTTGACTGATTGCAGCATAGGAACATCATTTCCTATCAAGAGTATGTCATCGACGTATAATACGAGGAAGACAACCTTACTCTCTGCAACCTTCTTATAGATACATGGTTCATCTACGTTTTTGATGAAGTCAAACTCTTTGACTACAACATCAAAGCAGATATTCCAACTCCGCGATGCTTGCTTTAACCCATAGATGGATTTAAGCAGTTTGCACACCTTCGCTGCCCCCACTATCTACGAAGCCCTCTGGCTGAGTCATGTACACGAACTCTTCTAAATCACCATTTAGAAAGGCGGTCTTAACATCCATCTGCCAGATTTCGTAGTCATGGTATGCAGCAATGGCAAGTAGGATCCGGATGGACTTAAGCATATCCAGTGGAGAAAAGGTTTCGTCATAATCCACACCTGGTCGTTGACGAAAACCCTTTGCAATAAGTCTAGCTTTGAAAGTCCCAACTTTTCCATCTACACCAATTTTCTTTTTAAAGATCCACTTGCTCCCAATGGGTTTTACCCCTTCAGGAGCAACTTCCAAAGTCCATACTTTGTTGGTGTACATGGATTCCATCTCAAATCGCATTGCATCCAGCCACTTCACAGAGTCACCACTCATGATGGCCTGCTCGAAACTAGTCGGGTCATCATCTTCCATAATGCAATCCTCACTTCCACCATCAATGAGAAAACCGTAGTATCTCTCAGGTGGATGAGAAACCCTACTAGATCGGCGGAGAGGCTGGGGTTCGTCGGGTACTACTGAATCCTCTGGCTCCAATAAATAATCAGTTGTAGTTTGTGGTTCTGGAATCTCTTCCAGCTCTACCTCTTTGCCACTAATTTCTTTTGCAAGAAATTCCTTTTCTAAAAAGGTGGTATATTGAGAAACAAACACCTTTTGTTCCTCACCGTGGTAGAAGATATATCCATAGGAATCTTTTGGATATCCTACAAACTTACATAGACCTGATCTTGCCTCGAGCTTGTCCGGATTTTGCTTTTTAACATAGGCCGGACAACCCCATATCTTAACTCGTTTAAGAGATGGTCTCTTCCTATTCCAAATCTCATATGGAGTGGTAGGCACTGATTTAGTTGGAACTCTATTCAATAGGTATGCGGCTGTCTCCAGCGCATAACCCCAAAAGGAGATAGGTAACTCAGCAGTGCTCATCATAGAGCGCACCATATCCAATAGGGTGTGATTCCTCCGCTCCGATACACCGTTGTGCTGTGGTGTATAAGGAGGAGTAAGTTGAGAGAGAATCCCATTCTCTTTTAGATAATCCTGGAACTCATTGCTCAAGTATTCTCCTCCTCGATCAGATCAAAGGATCTTAATACTTTTGCCCGTTTGGTTCTCTACTTCGTGCTTCTATTCTCTGAATTTCTCAAAAGCTTCAGACTTGTGTTTCATCAGGAACACATGTCCGAATCTTGAGAGATCATCAGTGAATGTAATAAAGTAGGAAGAACCGTTCCTGGCATGTGTAGACATAGGACCTCATACATCACTATGTACCAGCCCTAAGAGTTCCTTAACTCTTTCTCCGTGTCCACTAAACGGAGTTTTGGTCATTTTACCTTTGAGACATGAATGGCAAGTATCATAAGATGATAATTCGAATGGATTCAAATATCCATCCTTATGTAACTTAGCTAGCTGTGTCGCATTGATATGACCGAGTCTATAATGCCACAAGAAAGATTCGTTCATTTCTGAACTCTTCCTCTTGTGCGTGTTTTGTATATTAAGGACTGTATTTTGATTGAGAATGAATATGCATTATGTAACGAGCCTGATCCAATCAACTTTTGATTTAGGAAGATGTTCATAACATTATCCTGTACTACAAAACTATATCCTTCTTTACTTAATAAAGAAACTGATATAATGTTGCACATCATGTTCGGTATATAATAGCACTCATTCAGAATCAGTGTATTACTACTTGGTAATACTAGGTGATATTCGCCAACTGCTTTGGCTGCAATACTTGCACCATTCCCTACTTGTAGGGAATGATCACCCTTTCCCAGTTCTCTACCTTCACATAGTCCACGTAACAATTTACATATGTGGGATCCTGATCCGGTATCCAATACCCAGGACGTAGAGTGAACTGAGAAACAGTTCTCAATAACTAACACACCCAAAGAAGATGCATCAACATGCTTGTTCTTCGTTTGGGTGGCGTGAGAATCCAGATTTTCTCTTGTTTCCTGCTCAGTCTTATAACTCTTATAAGAAAGAACGGGACCAACGATCTCCTGCTCAGTATAATAAGTAGGTTCAGTCAATACATCCATATTTTTATCTTGATTAAGTCCTAACATGGTCGCTACCTGGAGAGAGAGAGAAGGAAACACTTTAGCTTATGCTCTTGCAAGATTAGATTGGTTATTATCTTATCTAATCAAGATGTCTCCCACTGTTTTTATCAAATCTTTCTTCAAACCCTAAAAAGTAAGATTAGCCGGGATTAATTACACCCAACATTTTCGTCAATCTTTCAGCCAGATCAGTGTCGGTACTTGAGAGAGGTTCCCCGTGCTTTCGCACGGACCTAATTAAAATAAACCTCGTTTTCCCAGAGCCATAACCCCGTTAACACCTTTCTAGACACCTACTTAATCGGCTAATTTTCCTGTGTAAAATTCTCCCAGGAGTAACTCTTACTCGTAGTGGGTATCAGGATCCATCTATCTCATAGAAGGTATACAATCTCATTGCAAATTTCAACACTTGAAATTCCCGATAATGCTTTTACCCCTAGTGACTTATGACCTTAACTATGCTCAACAAATCATAAGTACTAGTCAAGTTCTACCCGTCATTTCTTGATTAATTTAGACCCACCCACACGACCCTTAACTATGGTCAACAAAGTCGTATGACTGTTCTAATTAATCACATCATATGTTATATTGGAAAACATTACTCAGCTACCGTACACTGCGCCTTAACTATGGTCAACAAACGCAGCACGAATACTAAGTACTCTATTTTCCTAAAATGACGGAGGGTTACGCAGGTTTTTTTCAGAAAAACCATGAGCGTAATGAACTTGATATCGTTGTAGAAACAAGTGATTTTGAAAAGGAGTGTTTTTGAGGCTTTTCTAGTTTCGCTAAAGAGGTCACTCCCGGTGAAGGGATCTCGGCTCTTTCCCCATCGAATAAGGTGCAGGATATATCATATATACTGCTGTACAAAGCAAGAACTATAGAAGCTGTCAAAAACTAAACCGCGAGTTTGTAGCATCTGCCAGTTTAGCTAAAGAGGTCACTCCCGGTGAAGGGATCTCGGCTCTTTCCTCATCGAATAAGGTGCAAGGTATATCATATATACCGCTATGCAAAGCAAAACTGTAGCTACCTTTTTTATAAAGTTTTGATTCTACAACATCATTTAGGTTTCTTTTCTTTTATTAATCTCATTAATATATCCCATCAGCTTATGCTTCCTAAGCATCACAGAAGAGACGAAAGCAGTAATATTTATATATCAGCATATATATATAGTATAAGCATTCGTCTCAGGCAGTAATATGATCTCATCACAGAACATTGCAGCAGAAGAACATATATGAAATATTGGATATACTAGGATGTCCGTGTTTTAATATGAGCCTGTATAAAACACGGATTCGACGGTCGCGATGAATAGCCAAACCCACATTCCTAGACCCCTACGAGAGCGGCAAGCAACACTGCCAATTCTAGGGTTAGGAGACCCGGTCTCGACTTCTCGAGATGGCCTCCCACTGGACCCTAGAACCCGGTTACTTGTGCTTCCCTTCTTGGGTCTACCTAATGCGGAAAAGTAAATAATATACACTGGTGACATCAACCTCATCCCGGAAGTGCCCCAATAAAAGAATATTACATACAAATGAATTTTACATGAATGAAAATAAAAACCCTCATCTCACATAAAACCCCCGGCTATTCAGAACACGACGATCCAATATAACATATCACAGCAACACATAATATCTCATATCATCAACGTAAATAAGTGTGCATACATCGATCGTCGTTAATGTATAGCAATGAAAACCGGCAATACAACTACATACTACACTTACGGTCACAGAAAAGAATGTGTAAAACTACAACATTTGGAATCCATAATCTCTTTAGACATCGTAAATCCGAAATATCACATACTTCGCATTTCATGCCTAACTAAATGAATTCCACATATTGTATCACATTCCAGATAAATAGACAATATTAAACTTTCCGATCGAATAATCAAATACCCAAAATTTCCCAGATGGCTCAACACTTGAGCGAAGTTCAAAAAGTCCCAGAATATGTCACAGTACCAATGGTCCAGCCGTAGAAGGGTCAAGCCAACGCCTCACATATGGCAACGCCGTACTGCCCCAAACTCTAAGATTTAGAGACGGTTCAGACGGTCACATAATCGAGTTAAGGTTTGTGTTCTTCTAGAGGGTCCACCGCGTTACTTGCACGTTTTTCCGAAAGATTTAAACTCAAGAAAAATTCAACACTTGAAAGTTTTTCGTGTCGGGAAAAAGTGAGTTAATGATATCCGTTCGAACATTTTAATAGTTTCTAAAATATCCGGAAAACAAAACGAAATTAAATTTTCCGATCGAATCAACGAATACAAAATAATCCCCAGAACACTCAACACTTGAGTATGATTAAAAACACCCAGAAATATGCAAGAACAGCTACGGGTATTACTGTGCCAAAACCAAAGCCCAATTCACCTGTACGGCCGCGGATCCGCGGTGCAAGCATGGTATTGCCGCGGTTCCGCGGCGGTCCATACGAATTACATGCTCGTTTTCCACAGTAATACTTATAATTCCCTGCTCATTTTTTATGTATTTTTAATGCAGAAAAATCACATTTTTACAAAAATTTCCAGAGAGGGGGTCACGTTCGATGTTTCGAGGTTCGAACGGAGTTTTAATTTCATATACACGCTGCCTAATGCTCTAGCTAGGCTCTGATACCACTGTAGGGTTCCTAGGCAGTCATACAATGGTCTATAAGGCATCAAGCATGCCCGATTTAAAATTTAGACGTGCCGAAATAACCCAAAGCCGGGATCTTTAATAGATTATTTGGGTTTAACATGCAAGTAAACATCTTTACAACTAAGAGTGAGGGATTACAACCTTTGTAGTCCGCTCCTTTACTTCATAAGCTCCGAGTAGAAATCCCTTCGCCTCGATCCATAATCTCCCGGACTTAAGAGAGGTCCAAAACCCGAATGATCCATGCTAGCTTGTAGTCTTCCTTTTCTCCGATGATCTACCTCGAAGTTCCTTTAACTCAAGCTCTTTCTAACTAATGAGGTGAACACCCTAATTGAATTGGCTAGATTAGATGAGGATGATGAAGTAGGATTTATGCTCTCTTTTATTATCAAATTCTCACCCTAATTCATCACAAATATCAAAGCTAGAAAGCTTTGCAAGGAGGAAGAAGAAGAAGATGAATGAATAACCCTTTTGTGATGAATAATGAAAAAGATTATATGATTACAAATGCAGCCATGGTCAAAGATGACAAGGCAAACCATTGTAGAGAGTTAACTAGGGTTAAGGGTGTGGTTTGGGTTTACAAATATCTATCAACCATAATATCTTTGCAAGAAACAAAAGAAAACCTTCTAGAAGGTTCATGAATGAACTAACCCAAATCAAACCCTAACCATGTTTAATCTCCACTAATCATGTTGCATTAGTAATTATAATATGTTACAATATTATATATCACATATATAATATATTTTGTAATATAAGAAAATAATACAATTAACATATATCGCATATATATCAATGTATTATCCGGTGAGAAAATGAAATAATAAAACGAGCCTATATTAGATATTGTAATGTAATATATCACATATATAATTATACATTAAATTATCGAATCAACACTTGATCCTACAATCCGGCTATATCGAATATAACCGACTAATATATCATGTACCGATTCATCGAATCAACACTTGATCCGATAACCCGGCTGATATCAAATATCGCCGGCCGATATCATATATCGCGAGAATAGAATACGGTATCTCATCTCGTATTATTCTCGATCGCGCACATATCACATATGTGCTCCTACTCTGTTTTGCCTGAGTCAAGAAACCTCTGTGTAGGACTCTAAAGAATCGTCAATACGCCGGGTAGCAGGTGATGATCATATCAAACACCCGCAAGCTGCAAAGTGGTCAGCTAAACGTAACAGCCACCCAGGTATTGAGCGATCAGAAGATCAACAAGCAAGCCTGTACATTCTCCTGTGAATCCAATCAGTAACACTCCCGTACAATCCGGTCTCTTCGTCTGATATGTTGCATATCTAGTCTAGGGGTGGTATATGTCAAACCCCAGTAACTGATAAGTCGTGTCGATATGAGGCTCATAACAGGTCGAGAACCTACTGATAACACTTCCTAGTAGTACTCAATATCCTCCCTGGCCAGGGACTTCCATATATAGCCAATCGAACACAACACAACATCAACTCTCTATACCGGGAGAGACGAATCCCCTCCTATCGCTCATTGCCTCTATGTGATTCGGGAATGTACCCAAAAGCCACCGTTTTGCACGCCCTCTTGGACGTGGTAAGGTGGAAATCAAAGCATAGTGGGAATCACACAAGACTCTATGACGATCTCGGGTCTACAGACTACCCTGTACCTATGTTACCGGAGAACTTCCATCTGACGTGAGGTATAATACCATCTGGGAGTTCTCGGCGAGTCCGTCCAGTGTACCCAGTCTCCACTGAGCACCCGTACACCATCCTTGATGTCAAACACCGATGGATATGGGATCATCCATCGCCCATCATATGGGTCAAGATGCGTATACGCTAGTCTACTCTAGTGTATCGATGCCTGTCTCGACACACCTTCGACTAAGAACAGTTATAGGATGTACTCGTTGACTACCCTGGCCCCACTAGTATGATCTCATCATAGTCCCAGTAGTCGAGTACATATCCTAAGGGCTTTATCAACATGTGAGAGTAAGAAAGTAAATCAATATAAGTCAACATGTTAAGATAAAGTGAAACCAAACAGCATACTATCATGACGAGCAAGAAAGTCCTCTCTATATATATCCAAGCATCCATTATAATATGATGTATATGTACAACAATGGCCTCTAGAGCATATACATAACTAACAGATACAACCCGCATCATTTTGCCCAGCAGTTAAGCTATAACCTGGGCGTCCCGCTTGAGGCCTTCTTGGCAGATCCAGCTGCTACTGAAGAGAGTATCCGGAGCGCGTTGCATCATTTTATGCGGTTGAACACCGGCTCCAATTTCTTTATTAGTGAGCCTAGTTGCGTTCCAAAAGCCCTAAACGTATATGTAGTGTGGTACCAGCATTTGATGGGCGCCGTTATTAGAGAGGAAAAGAGATTGCTGCTTGATTGCAAGGGTGCAGCGCCGTCTACTAATCCAAATGTTCCTCTGAAGCGACGGACCATTGTCCGTCCTCCCTTGAGAGAAGCTATTGCGGCTGTGGTTCCCCGTGCTATACGTGAGCTACCCCTACCCAGTGTGCCTGAAAAAGAGGTAGCCGCCGCGTCTCCCGAGTCAGGTGTGGGTACGAAAATTGGGACTCGTCGCCCAAAGGTGCCCACCAAGCGTAAACATGTGCTAGCGGCTACCGGCACTCGCTCGCAGAAGTGAAAGAAGTCAATACTCTTTGCAGACATTGCATTCAGCCAGGAGCCTCATGCTCCTTACAGCGAGGGCATAAATGAATACGGGACCAATGAAGGCTTATTCATGGCGCCGGATGATACTGATTTAGAGGCTGCTATTGCAACTTCCAAGCGATTAGCTAGCTACAAAGCAGGACTGGTCACCCTTGCACAGTCAGGTAGACTTCAGTCATATCTTTCCGCTGTTACATTTTTATTATCATGCCTTGACTGACACTTTTTCTTCAACGGGCATTTCCACTGAAGAAGCTCTCGCGGCTTCTCTCAAAACTATTGAAGAGGAGGAAAGGCTTCGTGCTTCCTTAGGCATTGGTACATTTCGGCTCACTGTGCCTCCATTCCCGTTTTTATGGGTAAACTAACTCTTCTTTTCCATCTTATTGCAGGGACTACCTCTACTCAGGTTATCCCAAGTGCAGTGCTGATCGCGAATGGTAACGCGGCGACGCTCCCAAGGCCGGCTGCCAAAGTCCCAGCTCCGCCAGTATTGCCAAAAGAAGCTTCACTTAAGCAACCGATGACGGACGCCATATCGGCTACAGAGGTAGCTCCTGGCTTGGATGATGACGTCTCCTTGTCGGAGGTCTTAAGAAGATCAGCTCTCACGGCCCAGGCAGAAAGGAAGCGCAGGAGGCGTGCAGCAAAAGAACGTAACACCGCCTTAGCTGTAAGTGCAGGCTCAAGCGCTGCTTCCCCTGTCCCTGCTTCTTTAGAGGGTGCTCCGGTCACCCTGTCTACCACTCATAGACAAGCGGCACGCACGGCTCGGGCAGCAATTGAAAAGCCAACCCAAGGTAACGTAACACTGGGTCTTTTTATTAGAGTTTAATCTTTAGATTCTCATATATCATACCCTACAAGGCCAAGTCCGGGTAAGGAGGTGGCAGGCGAGATGACGGCAACTACCGAGCCCGAAGCGGCTACTCTTTCTCAGAAGTCCGGGACTGCTCCAATTGCCGCTCTTTCCACCTGTGGTTCCCTTCCATCGCCTGGCATTGCAAGTGTCACAACGGCCCTCGTGGAATCAGGGGACGAAGCCACGGGCGGCAAAACCATCCCCTCAAATGAGATTGAAGAAGTCGTGATGCTTGGCGATGCTTCTGTCACCGTTTTGGCTGATGACCATCTGGTAGGTCTTGGGTCGTTGCATTCTTTTCGTTTTGCAATCCCTTCTGATGACATTTCGTTCCTTTCAAATGTAGGTGTGATGAGCGTTGAGGTTGCGACACCTGAAGAAGCACCACTAGCTGCTGTTTTGACTGTTGCTGCCCCTTCGTCTCCTCTTATATCCTCTCAAATGCTGGAAGGTATGGGTTTGCGATTAATTTAAATAAGGGACAGCATCTTTCATGTACTGACTATGTATCATCATAACCTGGCAGAAGTTCTCTTTGATCATCTATATCAAGTGCTGAATCCGCATTTCTCCTTCCAGTTGGAAGTTACTCTGCCTGCTGGCGCCGGTGAGTATAGTTTTTAAACCGACGTCCTTTCCTTTCTTAGACAGGCGACCCGGCCGTTGTTAATTTTGAATTGATTGCAGCACTACAAATCGAAAGAGGGGACGAGGGAATCATCGCGCCGCTAGTACTCCCAACTCTGCCCTCTGTTGCAGCCGGTATAGTAGACTCTATTGTTTGTGTATTGTCTTTATTTCTTGAGCCAACATCTGACTATGATTTGTTTTACAGTGGTTGTACCGATTCCAGCTCCGTTCGAGTCCCGGCAGGGCCCTTTTCTAGACGTCCATCTTCTAAGGGCGCTATGACTAGCCTGCGCATAATAAGTGAGTACATCGAGGAGCTTAACACGGAGGTCCCTGCATTTGCTGCAGATTTTGCTGCCGAGGTTAATCCCATAATGGCGACGCTCGTGAACTTCCATAGCGAAGGCGTCGTTGAGTCTTGGGTTAATCACTGCAAGAAGATTGAGGCCTGCCTGCATGAGCTTGAGCTTAGGCGTCCTGTTCCGGAGGTGTTGGCTTTGAACTCCCAGCGAGCTGCATGGGTTGAGCAGAGCGTTCCGTTCCTTCGCCATTTCGAACGAGAGGCGACCCTTAAAAGAAAGGAATGTGAGGCCACTTCCGCTGAATCTGTTCAACTGCGCGCTGAGGTCGCACCAAATGCTGCCCAGCTGAACTCCATCTTTGAAAACCTTCAATGATGTATCTCTGATGGGCTGGTGCTGAGGAAGAAGCTTGATCTTAGTGAGCAGGTTGCGTAGAGTCAGGAGGCTGCTCAGCAGGAAATTGATCAGAAACTTTCATCCTGTTTGCAGCAACGGGCCCAAATTGAAGCAGAGCTGGCCGCAGCGGCTGATCGTGAGAAGGAGTTAAGAGGAGTGCGCGAGCAGCTAGCTGATTTATTGAAGACGCCTCCCTCTCAGTAGCTGTTTTTGTATAGACCGAACACTTGTAATCTTTGAATAACATGTATCCATTTTTATTCTTTTATATGATTCGTCTTGTACTCAATTGAATTCATGAATAAAAGATACATATTTTTTGTTCTACTATTGCTTTCTTCTCTTTGCTGTGTTGTTGTGTCATATGATTTTAGCAAGTGTGGCCTGTAGATAGTATGTAGCTGTCCATCTCGGACTCTTTGCAGGGTGATGATGGCTTAGGAAACAGGGTTGGGATCTGTCACCTAAGACTTTTCAATTTTATGAGCCATGAGGGTCTCATAAAGCCTACGAGTCATGAGGATCTCATAGGTATATTTTATCCTTAGAAATCGTAAGGATTCCTAAGTGTGTTTTCTCTTGAGAGTCGTAAGGATCTCACAAAAGAATTTTCTCCCTTACGAGTCGAGAGGACTCGTAAGTGATTGTTTCCCTCATTGCCGATGTTTGACTTCGGAGAATATGGCCCGTAGATAGTCTATCTTGACCTCCCTGCAGGGCAATGATGGCTTAGAAGACAGGGTTAGGATCTGCCACCTAAGACTTTTCAACTTTATGAGCCGTGAGAGTCTCATAAAGATTTTTCTCCCTACGAGTCGAGAGGATCTCATAGGTGTATTTTCTCTTTAGGAATCGTGAGGGTTCCTAAGTGTGCTTTTCTCTTGAGAGTCGTAAAGATCTCACAAGAGAATTTTCTTCCTTACAAGTCGAAAGGACTCGTAAGTGATTGATGAATTGACCTGCTCCCGAATCAAAGCGTTGCTTTGACGGGGAGGGCGAGGGCTGACTTTGGCCGTTTTCCACGGGGTCAGGATTGACTTTAGCCGTGTTCCGCGGGGTCAGGGGTTGACTTTAGCCATACGGGGTCAGGATTGACTTTGGCCGTACGGGGTCAGGGGTTGACTTTAGCCATACGGGGTCAAGATTGACTTTGGCCGTATGGGGTCAGGGGTTGACTTTAGCCATACGGGGTCAAGATTGACTTTGGTCGTACGTGGTCAGGGGTTAACTTTAGGTTGTCTGTGCACCGCCGACTCCTGGAACTAGGAACTTTGTCGCGACTGCGCTGTTTTGACTCTGGGGTTAGTTGTTGACGTTGCATCTGCATCCTACTGGAGTTGAGAAGGAACGCCGCTGTTGACACTATATCTGCTGTAACGAAACGAGTGTCGAGGTGGTATCTAGGTTGTCTGTGAACCGTCGAGGCCTGGAACTAGGGACTTTGCCATGGCTCTGCTGTTTTAACCCTGGGGTCAGTTGTTAACGTTGCATCTGCATCGTACTGGAGTTGAGAAGGAACACTGTTGTGGGTCTCCATACTGTAGATGTGGCTGCCGAGACTCGGAACTAGGGACTCTGTCGTGGCTCCGTTTGGCTGACATCGTATATTCCTGCAGAGACACTGATTTCTCCGCGGGTCGACGCGAATCGAGATGTTCTCATCAAGGACGCTGATTTCCCTGAATCGAGGTATTTGCCAAGGACGCTGATTTCCCTGGGGGTTAAGATAAATCGAGGTATTCCTGCAAAGACACTAATTTCCTTGCGGGTCGACGCAAATCGAAATGCTCTCGTCAAGGACGCTGATTTCCCTGAAGGTTGAGGTATTTGCCAAGGAAACTGATTTCCTCGGAGTTGAGACGAATCGAGGTATTTCTGCAAAGACACTGATTTCCTTGCGGTCGACGCGAATCAAGATGCTCTCGGCAAGGATGCTGATTTCCCTGAATCGAGGTTTTGCCAAGGACACTGATTTCCTCGGAATTGAGACGAATCGAGGTATTCCTGCAAAGACACTGATTTCTCTGTGGGTCGACACGAATCGAGATGCTCTCATCAAGGACGCTGATTTCCCTGAATCGAGGTTTTTGCCAAGGACACTGATTTCCCTGAGGTTGAGATGAATCGAAAGATTCCTACAAAGACATTGATTTCCTTACGGGTCGACGCGAATCGAGATGGTCTCGTCAAGAACGACGATTTCCCTGAATCGAGGATTTTGCCAAGGACGCCGATTTCCCTGGGGTTGAGACGAATCGAGGTATTCCTGCAAAGAAACTGACTTCTCTGCGGGTCGACACGAATCAAGATGTTCTTGTCAAGGATGCTGATTTCCCTAAATCGTGGTTTTTGCCAAGGACACTGATTTCCCTGGGGTTGAAAAAAATCGAGGTATTCCTGTAAAGACACTGATTTCCTTGTGGGTCAACGCAAATCGAGATGCTCTCGTCAAGGACGCTGATTTCCCTGAATCGAAGTGTTTGCCAAGGACACTATTTTCCCTGGGGTTGAGATGAATTGAGAGATTCCTGCAAAGACACTGATTTCCTTGCGGATCGATATGAATCGAGATGCTCTCGTTAAGGACACTGATTTCCCTGAATCGAGGTTTTTGCCAAGGACACTGATTTTCCTGGGGTTGAGACAAATCGAGGTATTCCTGCAAAGACACTGATTTCCTTACGGGTCGACGTGAATCGAGATGCTCTCGTCAAGGATGCTGATTTCCCTGAATCGATGTGTTTGCCAAGGATACTGATTTCCCTGGGGTTAAGACGAATCAAGAGATTCCTGCAAAGACACTGATTTCCTTGCGGGTCGACACGAATCGAGATGCTCTCGTCAAGGACGCTGATTTCCCTGAATTGAGGTTTTTGCCAAGGACACTGATTTCCCTGGGGTTGAGATGAATCGAGGTATTCCTGCAAAGAACTGATTTCCTTGTTGGTCGACACGAATCGAGATGCTCTTGTCAAGGACTCTGATTTCCCTGAATCGAGGTGTTTGCTAAGGACACTGATTTCCCTGGGGTTGAGATGAATCAAGAGATTCCTGCAAAGACACTGATTTCCTTGCGGGTCGACACGAATCGAGATGCTCTCGTCAAGGACGCTGATTTTCCTGAATCGAGGTTTTTGCCAAGGACACTGATTTCCCTGAGGTTGAGATGAATCGAGGTATTCCTGCAAAGACACTGATTTCCTTGCGGATCGATGCGAATCGAAATGCTCTCGTCGAGGATGCTGATTTTCCTGAATCGAGGTTTTTGCCAAGGACACTGATTTCCCTGGGGGTCGGTTGACTTGTTTCTGAGATGGAGCGTTGATCCGACGGGGAGGTCATTGGTTGACTCAAGGTTGTCTGTAGATCGTAGAGTCTTGGAACTAGGGACTTTGTCGTGGTTCCGTTTGGTGGTGTTGCGTCCGAATCCTGCTGGAATGAGGAGGATCACCGTTGCTGATTTTTAGGCTGTAGATGTTGCCGTTAAGATTTGGAGCTAGGGACTTTGCCATGGCTCCGTTTCGTTGTGTCGCTTCCGTGCCCTGCTGGCATAAGAAGGAACGCCGTTGTTGATCTTCTGGGATGCAGATGTTACTGTTGAGATCTGACTTTCCCTTTTGACAGGATCTGGTGGGGGACATGTGGTTCCCTTTTCGTTTATGCCCATGGATTGTATACAGAGGTCAGTATGGACTGCCTGTAGGGCAAAAAGTTTCATTTCATATATTTTTTTATTTCTTTCTACGATGCTCTATCATTTTAGCTTTTTATATCGCGAAAGTCGAGATTGCCCAATCATTTCGGCTATTTTTCGCGGTGCCCAATCATTTCGGCTACTTTTGTTTTTTACTTGTTGCTTTTTATTGCGAGTTGCCCAATCATTTCAGCTATTTTCTATGCATATATTTTACTTACTGATTTTGTTGCAAGTTGCCCCATCATTTCGGCTATTTCATATACATTTTTGGCTCACTAATTTTTCTCGCGAGTGTGGAGTCTGGAATCTGGTGCCAATCTTAGTATCAGCATCACTACAACTGGAATATTGCCAGGAGCGAATCATCATTTGCCGTGAAAGGACTTAGGATTTGATATCGATTTAGGCATCAGCATCGCTACAACTGGGACATTGACGGGAGCGAATCATCATTTGCCTTTGTCGATTCGAACAAAGGTGGCTTAGCAAACAGGGTTAGGATCCTGTCGAGTGAGGCTTTTGACTTAATGAGCCGTAAGGGTCTCATAAAGATTTTTCTCCCTACGAGTCATGATAATCTCGTAGGTGCGTTTTCTCCTTAAAAATCGAGAGGATTCTTAAGTGTATGTTCTCTTATAAGTCGTAAGAATCTTACAAGAGTGTTTTCTCCTTATAAGTCGAGAGGACTTACAAGGGTTTGTTCACTGTGCGAGCATATCCTTAGTCGCTGGTGGGACTCTGTTAGGGAAATGTTTATTCGTGCCCGTGGATTGTACACAAGGGTCAATATTGAAACACTTGTAGGGCAGAATCGGGGTGTATGATGGCTTAAGAACAGGTTCAGATCCCTGTAACTTATGGCTTTTGAATCCTATGAGTCGTGAGGGTCTCAAAGGGGAGTTCTCTTTACGAGTCGTGAGGATCTCGTAAATGTGTTTTCTCCTTAGGAATCGTAGGGATTCCTAAGTGTGTTGTTCCCTTGTGAGTCGTAAGGATCTCACGCAGGTATTTTCTCCTTACAGAGTCGAGAGGACCTTGCAAGTGTCTTTTAACGAGATTGCGCCCTTTCAGGTTTTCACAAACTCGCCGGTAGTCCTGCTGTTTTTACTCACGGAGCCCTTTCAAGTTTTCATCCGTGCCCATCTCGCTTATGGACGTACCGTTTTTTTTTGTTTTTTTTTGTTTTTAGCCTTGGGATGCTGCGGTCCGTAGTAGTTTATAGATGTCTCGGTAAGTTTCAAGTTTTAGGACATTGCGGTCCATCGTTAGTTTAAGCATATTATGGTCCGTAGTTTATCCTGTATGCACGTGCATTTGTCACGTGACGGGATACATGACGCTGATATGGAATACATCCATTTAGGGTGTGATTTGATATGGTTGGAGTATTTTGCGACCCATCCCTATCACGGTTTCTCCAACTTGACGCCGACGCCTGGCCCCTCTCAGGTGACACTTGTACAGGTTAGTCTGTAGACCCGAGATCTTCATAGAGTCTTGTGTGATTCCCACTGTGCTTTGATCTCCACCTTACCACGTCCATGAGGGCATGCAAAACGGTGGTCTTTGGGTACAGTCCCGAGTCACATGGAGGCAATGAGCGATAGGAGGGGTTTCGTCTCTCCCGGTATTGGGAGTTGATGTTGCGCTGTGCTCGATTGGCCGTAGCAGGGAAGTCCCTGGCCAGGGCTGATCAGAGATTTACTGGTAAGTGTTACCAGTAGTTTCTCGACCCGTTACGATCCTCACATCGGCACGACTTATCGGGTTATTGGGGTCTGACGTATACCACCCCTAGACTTGATATGCGACGTATCTGACGAAGAGACTTGACTGTATGGTAAGTGTTACTGGTCGGATTCGCAGGAGTGTGAGCGGGCTAGCTCGTCGATCTTCTGATCGCTCAATACCCGGGTGGCCGTTACGTTTAGCAGACCGCTTGCGGCTTGTGGGTGCTTGATATGATCATCATCTGCTACCGGCGTATTGACGAGTCTTTAGAGTCCTACACAGAGGTTTCCTGGCTCAAGCGAAACGAAATAGGAGCGCATATGAGATATGTGCAGGACCGAGAATAATGCGTGTATGTGATACCGCATTTCATTCTCGCGATATATGTTTCGAATGGTTATATTCGATATGACCTAGTTATCGAATCATTGATTCGATAAATCGATACATTGGATTCTAGTCGGTTATGTGCGACATGACCGGATCATTGAATCAAATGTTGATTTAATGATTTAATGCATAATTATATATTTGATATATTGCATTGCATTAACTAGTATTGGTTCACTTTAAACGGATTTTTCTCACTTGATTTGCACATTGTATATGTGATATACTATTGTGCACTTTTATGTATCATGTTTGATGATACTTGACCATATTGTTAAGTGTATGGAATTAAACCATAGTTAACTTGAGATTAGGGTTTTATTTATGCCTTTATTCATTTAATTGTTTATTCATTTATTTGGATAAAGATTTAGAGGAGAATGGTGGCATTTCTTGTTTTATGTTGAAGCTTCAAGAAGCTTTGACTTTGCTAACCATCCTTATCTTCATGCTTAACCCTAACCCTCTAAAGTGACCATGGTTTATTCTCTACACTTAACCCTAGTTTAGTTATGATAAGTATTTGATTTTCTATTTTCTTTTTATCATATTTATCATAACTAGCTCATTTTTCTTCTTCTTCTTCAAGTGAGCAACCTTGATGCCATCAATGGCAACTTGTGATCTAGTGAGCAAAATCCAAATCTAAAGTGAACCCACCTCCTATTTCTTCACCCTCTACCTCTTGCCAAGTTGTTCTGGGTGTTTACTTCACAAGTTTCACAAGTTTGTGAAGTCGGAGCTTGAGTTTGTGCAACCTCGACGTAGATCGTCTTTGACACAAAGCAGACGACCTATTCCGCACGTTTCTCCGATGAAGCCGTCACGAGAGTCCAAGCTTCAAGATGGACAGCGAGAAGACTTCGTTGCGGAGCAGTGGAGGTGGATATCCGGATCTACAAAGGTTGTAATTTCCGTATCCTAGTAGTTATGTGTTAACTAGCTTTTAGTTTCGCCTAGAATTCTAGCAAACGATCCGTAGTCGGGTCTCTCGGCACCGTTAAAATTTTAATATGGCATGTTCGATGCCTTGTGTGACCTCATTAAGGTGCCTAGGAACCCTACGGTGGTATCAGAGCCTAGCTAGAGCCTTAGGCGAAGTCTAGACGCAGTTTGAAGTCCGGACGAACCCGAAACCCAAATACTTTAGAGCTCTCTGGACATTTTCATAAATCTGGGATTTTTTGATATTAAAAATGCTTAAAAAATTCAGTAAAGAATTATAAGAATTACGGTGCATTTATTTTTCCATGAACAGTTCCTTTAGCCGCGGAAGCGCGGCAGAAGCATGGCTTATGCCGCGGTTCCGCGGCCATATAGTGACGTCAGCCCTATTTAAATGCACAGTAATACCTGATAAATTCTACTGAGTTTTCTGGGAATTTTTAAATTGATTTAAAGGTTGAGTGCTCTGGGGTTATATTGGGAATCGATGAATTCGATCGGAATATCAAACTTTGTTTAAGTGTTTTTCCAGATAACTGTAGAATATGTTAAAGAGTTCGACCGGATATAAATACCCAGGTTTTCCCCTGCCGGAAAAATTCCAAGTGTTGGATTTTTCTGTGGTTAAAAGACGTTCGAAGTAGTGCAAGTAACGCGATGGTCCCTCTAGAAGACACAAACCTTAACTCGATTATGTGACCGTCTTGAACTGCCCTTTGAACCTTCGGGTTTGGGGCAGTACGGCGTGCCACATGTGAGGCGTTGGCTTGACCCTTCTACGGCTGGACCGTTGGTACTGAGGTATGAAGTGAATGTCTTTGAACCTATTTCATGTGTTGATCGGTGTTGGGAAAACTTGGGTGTTCGAATGTTCGATCGGAAAGTTTGATATATTCTATTTATCCGGAATTGGATACAATAATTGGAATTCACAAACAGTTATGAGATAACTGGATGAATGTTATAAATCTAGCAGTTTAGTCCCATACGATATTGAAAAGAGTTTTCGATAATGAGACTAAAATGCGGGATTTATATCTGATTAGGCATGTGATGTCTAAAGCCGTTGTGGATTCCAATTGTTGTAGTTTTACACTTTCTTTTCTGTGACCGTAAGTGTAGTATGTTCATATCGCCGGTTTCGTTGCTATACGTCAACGACAATTGGGGTATGCATACTTACTTACGTTGATGACATGTGATGTTATGTGTTGCTGGATATGTTATATTGGATCGTCGTGTTTGAATAGCCGGGGGTTTTTATGTGAGATGAGTGTTTTTCATTTTCATTCATGTATAAAAACTTGTATGTAATATTCTTTCATTTGGGGCGCTTCCAGGTAGCGGAAATTGTCACCCTTTGTATATTATTTACTTTTCCGCATTAGGATAGACCCAAGGAGGGGAGCACAAGTAACCGGGTTCTGGGGTCCAGTGGGAGACCAACTCGAGGAGTCGAGTCCGGGTCTCCTAACCCTAGAATTGGCAGGGTTGCTTGCCACTCTCGTAGGGGTCTAGGGGTGTGGGATTGGCTATTCATCACGACCGTGGAATCCGTGTTTTATACTGGCTCGTATTGAAAACACGGACGTCCTAGTATATCCAATATTGCATATGTTTATTCTGCTGCGATATCTGTGATGTGATTCTGTGATGGATATAGTATATAGTATATATGATATATTATATAGACGTTACTTATGTTTTACACCCGCGCTAGCCCTGCCCTGCTCTGTCGTTAGTTACCTAACCTAACGGTGCACGAGGGGACATCGAGGCGAATGCGGATGGCATAAGTGTACGTCATATCCATCTGTGATGTTTAGGTATTTAAATGATGGGACTTCATTAATGTGATTAATGAAAGATAAGAAACCTAAGATGTTGTAGAATCGAATTTTAAAATAAAACAGGTAGCTACAGTTCTTGCTTTGCACAGCGGTATATATGATATACCCCGCACCTTATTCAATGAGGAAAGGACCGAGATCCCTTCACCGGGAGTGACTCCTTTAGCAATAACTGGCAGATGCTACACACTCGGTTTGGCTTTGATTGCTTTTAAGAGTTTTTGCTTTGCACAGTGATATATATGATATATCCCGCACCTCATTCGACGAGAAAAGGGCCGACGATCCCTTCACCGGGAGTGACCCCTTTAGCAAAACTAGAAAAGCCTCAAAATCACTCCATTTCAAAACTTTATGTGATTCTACAACGATATCAAGTTCATTACGCTCATGGTTTTTATGAAAAACCTGCGTAGCCCTCCGTCATTTCAGATAAGTCCTGTTTAGTATTCGTGCTGCGTTTGTTGACCTTGTCAAGGCGCAATGTGCGGTAGCTAACCAGTATTTATCTGCTTATGCATATGATGCAGATTGAGTTAGGGTAGTTGTACGGCCTTGTTGACCTTGTCAAGGGTCGTGCGGGTGGGTTTGATTCAATCAAGAAATGACGGGTTGAACTTGACTTGCGGTCTATGGTTTGTTGACCTTGTCAAGGTCATAGATCGTTCGGGGCAAAATATTATCGGGAATTTCAAGTGTTGAAATTTGCAATGAGATTGCATACCTTCTATGAGATAGTTGGATCCCGATACCCGCTGCGAGTAAGAGTTACTCCTGGGAGAGTTTTACACATTACAATTAGCCGATCAAGTAGGTGTCTAGAAAGGTGTTAACGAGGTTACGCCTCTGGGAAAACGAGGTTTACAGTAATTAGGTTCGTGCGAAAGCACGGGGGACCTCCCTCAAAGTACCGACACTGGCCTGGCTGAAAGATTGGCGAACTTGTAGTGTGTAATTAATCCCGGCTAGTTTTTCCTTTTAGGGTTTGGAGGAAGATTTGATAAAAAGCAGTGGGAGCCATCCTGATTAGATAAGATAATAACCAATCTGATCTTGCACGAGCATACGCTAAAGTGTTTTCTTCTCTCTCTCTCCAGGTAGCGACCATTTCATGCCTTAATAAAGATAATAATATGGATGTATTGACCGAACCCGCATGTTATACTGTGCTGGGGAACGTTGGTTCCGTTCTTTCTTATAAGAGTTATAGGAATGAACAGGATATAGGGAAATACCAGGATTCCCATGCCACCCGAATGAAGAAAGTACATGTTGATGCATTTTCTTCGGGTGTGTTCGTTACTGAGAACTGTTTCTCCATTTGCTCTACGTCCTGGGTATTAGATACCGGGTCAGGATCCCATATATGTAATCAGTTACATGGGCTTAGGAAAGGTAGAGAACTTGGAGAAGGTGATAAAGACATTAGAGTTGGAAATGGTGCAATTGTTGCAGCTAAGACTGTCGGGGAATATCACCTTGTATTACCAACTGGTAATACATTGGTTCTGAACGAATGCTATTACATGCCGAACCTGATATGCAACATTATATCGGTTTCTTTATTAAGCAAAGAAGGATATAATTTTGTATTACAGAACAATGTTATGAACATTTTCCGTAACCAAAAGTTGGTTGGATCAGGCACGTTGTGCAATGGCATTTATGTTCTAAATCAATCAACAGTTCTGAGCATAACAAACACACACAAGAGGAAGAGTTCTGAACTCAACGAATCCTTCTTGTGGCATTGTAGACTGGGTCACATCAATGCGACACGACTGGCTAAGTTACATAAGGATGGATATTTAAATCCGTTTGAATTTTCATCCTATGACACTTGCCAGTCATGTCTCAAAGGCAAGATGACCAAGACTCCGTTTACGGGACACGGAGAAAGAGTTACCGAACTCTTAGGACTGATACATAGTGATGTATGCGGTCCCATGTCTACACATGCCAGGGATGGTTCTTCATACTTCATTACATTCACTGACGATCTCTCTAGATTCGGATATGTGTTCCTAATGAAACACAAATCAGAAGCTTTTGAGAAATTTAGAGAATATAAACAAGAAGTCGAAAACCAAACCGGAAAGAGTATTAAAATCCTTCGATCTGATCGAGGAGGTGAATACTTGAGCAATGAATTCCTGGACTTCCTAAAAGAGAATGGGATTCTCTCTCAGCTGACTCCTCCATATACACCACAGCACAACGGTGTATCTGAACGGAGGAACCGCACCCTATTAGATATGGTGCGCTCTATGATGAGCACAGCTGAGTTACCTATTTCCTTCTGGGGATATGCGCTGGAGACAGCAGCATATCTATTGAATCAAGTTCCATCTA
This sequence comes from Agapanthus africanus, assembly GCA_030015575.1. NCBI lineage: Eukaryota > Viridiplantae > Streptophyta > Magnoliopsida > Asparagales > Amaryllidaceae > Agapanthus > Agapanthus africanus. The sequence continues at coordinate 397,902 of CM057337.1, forward strand.
AATCTGTACCTACCACACCATATGAGATATGGAGTGGGAAGAGACCATATTTTAAACGAGTTAAGATATGGGGTTGTCCGGCCTATGTCAAAAGACAAAATCCGGACAAGCTCGAGGCACGATCAGTTCTCTGCAAGTTTGTGGGATATCCAAAGAATTCTTATGGGTATTTTTTCTACCACAGTGAGAAACAAAAAGTGTTTGTTGCTCAACATGCCACCTTTTTAGAAAAGGAATTTCTTGAAAAAGAAATTAGTGGCAAAGTGGTAGAGCTGGAAGAGGTTCCAGATACACAAACAGTAACTGAAGATTTAGTGGAACCAGAAGATTCAGTAGCTCCCAATGAACCTCAGCCTCTCCGCCGATCTAGTAGGGTTCCTCGCCAGCCTGAGAGATACTACGGTTTTCTCGTGGATGGTGGGAGCGAGGATTGCATCATGGAGGATGATGACCCAACTAGCTTCGAGCAGGCCATCACTAGTGGGGACTCAGTGAAATGGCTGGATGCTATGCGGTCCGAGATGGATTCCATGTACACCAACAAAGTATGGACTTTGGAAGTTGCTCCTGAAGGGGTAAAACCCATTGGGAGAAAGTGGATCTTCAAGAAGAAATTTGGTGTAGATGGGAAAGTGGAGACTTTCAAAGCTAGACTTGTAGCAAAGGGTTTTCGTCAAAGACCAGGTGTGGACTATGACGAAACCTTTTCTCCAGTAGCTATGCTTAAATCCATCCGAATCATGCTTGCCATTGCTGCCTTTCATGACTACGAAATCTGGCAAATGGATGTTAAGACCGCCTTTCTAAATGGTGATTTAGAAGAGTGCGTGTACATGACTCAGCCAGAGGGCTTCGTAGACAGTGGGAGCAGCGGGAAGGTGTGCAAGCTGCTTAAATCCATTTATGGATTAAAGCAAGCATCGCGGAGTTGGAACATCTGCTTTGATGTCGTTATCAAAGAGTTTGATTTCGTCAAAAATCCAGATGAACCTTGTATCTACAAGAAGGTGGCAGAGAGTAAGGTTGTCTTCCTCGTATTGTACGTGGACGACATACTCTTGATAGGAAATGATATTCCTATGCTGCAATCGGTCAAGCTCTTCTTATCACAAAGATTCTCAATGAAAGATCTTGGTGATGCCTCCTGCATATTGGGAATTAGGATCTATAGAGATAGATCCAAACGGATTTTGGGATTGTCCCAATCTAGGTACATTGACACCATACTAAAGAGGTTTAGTATGGAAGAGTCCAAGCGTGGGAATATGCCCATGATCTCTGGAGTCACTCTCTCCAAAGAGATGTCTCCCAAGACTGATTTGGAGAGAGCTCGCATGCAAGGGATACCCTATGCTTCGGCAGTAGGCTCTATCATGTATGCGATGCTATGTACCAGACCCGATGTAGCATACTCACTAAGTGTAGTGAGCAGGTATCAAGCTGATCCTGGAGAGAATCACTGGACAGCTGTGAAGAGCATTCTCAAGTACTTGCGAAGGACTAGAGATATGTTCTTGGTGTATGGTAATGGAGAACTCCAAGTGGAGTCCTTTACCGATTCGAGCTTCCAGAGTGATAAGGACGACTCTAAGTCGCAGTCGGGCTTTGTCTTTACCCTTTACGGAGGGACGGTTAGCTGGAAGAGTTCCAAGCAGGAAACCGTGGCAGACTCGACGATGGAGGCTGAATACATCGCTGCCAACGATGCTGCTAAAGAAGCTGTCTGGGTCAAGAAGTTCATTACTGAACTTGGAGTGGTTCCATCCATTGAGCATCCAATACCTTTGTATTGCGATAACAATGGAGCGGTGGCTTTGGCCAAGGAACCCAGGTCCCATCAGCGATCCAGGCATATTCTGAGGCGGTATCACCTGATCCGGGAGATAGTTGATCGCCGGGAGATCGAGGTCAGGAGAGTTGACACGAAGAACAACACGGCGGATCCACTCACGAAGGCCATTCCCCAGATACAGTTTGAGAGACTCTTCGGGATGCTCGGTATGAGATACTACAGCAGCTGGCCCTAGTGCAAGTGGGAGATTGTTAGTTGTATGTATGCCCTAGAGGCCAGTATTGTACAGATTATGTATATTATATTGGATGCTTGGACATATATAGAGATGACTTTCTTGCTCGACATGATAGTATGCTATCTGGTTGCTATTTATCTTAACATGTACACTAGTCTCTTTATACTGTCTTATAGTTACATGTTGGTAAAGCCCTTAGGATTTGTACTTGACTACCTGGACTATGATGCAGATCATACTAGTGGGGACATGGTAGTCCATAAGTACATCCTTCAAGGTCCCTAGTCGTGGGTGTATCGAGACGGGGCATCGATATACCAGAGTAGACTAGCGTATATGCTTCTCGACCCATGTGATGGGCGATGGATGATCCCATATCCATTGGTGTTTGACATCAGAGATGGTATACGGGTGCTCAGTGTAGACTGGGTACACTGGACGGACTCGCCGAGAACTCCCAGATGGTATTATACCTCACGTCAGATGGCAGTTCTCAGGTGACACTTGTACAGGTTAGTCTGTAGACCCGAGATCGTCATAGAGTCTTGTGTGATTCCCACTGTGCTTTGATCTCCACCTTACCACATCCATGAGGGCGTGCAAAACGGTGGTCTTTGGGTACAGTCCCGAGTCACATGGAGGCAATGAGCGATAGGAGGGGTTTCGTCTCTCCCGGTATTGGGAGTTGATGTTGCGCTGTGCTCGATTGGCCGTAGCAGGGAAGTCCCTGGCCAGGGCTGATCAGAGATTTACTGGTAAGTGTTACCAGTAGTTTCTCGACCCGTTACGAGCCTCACATCGGCACGACTTATCGGGTTATTGGGGTCTGACGTATACCACCCCTAGACTTGATATGCGACATATCTGACGAAGAGACTTGACTGTATGGTAAGTGTTACTGGTCGGATTCGCAGGAGTGTGAGCGGGCTAGCTCGTCGATCTTCTGATCGCTCAATACCCGGGTGGCCGTTACGTTTAGCAGACCGCTTGCGGCTTGTGGGTGCTTGATATGATCATCATCTGCTACCGGCGTATTGACGAGTCTTTAGAGTCCTACACAGAGGTTTCCTGGCTCAAGCGAAACGAAATAGGAGCGCATATGAGATATGTGCAGGACCGAGAATAATGCGTGTATGTGATACCGCATTTCATTCTCGCGATATATGTTTCGAATGGTTATATTCGATATGACCTAGTTATCGAATCATTGATTCGATAAATCGATACATTGGATTCTAGTCGGTTATGTGCGACATGACCGGATCATTGAATCAAATGTTAATTTAATGATTTAATGCATAATTATATATTTGATATATTGCATTGCATTAACTAGTATTGGTTCACTTTAAACGGATTTTTCTCACTTGATTTGCACATTGTATATGTGATATACTATTGTGCACTTTTATGTATCATGTTTGATGATACTTGACCATATTGTTAAGTGTATGGAATTAAACCATAGTTAACTTGAGATTAGGGTTTTATTTATGCCTTTATTCATTTAATTGTTTATTCATTTATTTGGATAAAGATTTAGAGGAGAATGGTGGCATTTCTTGTTTTATGTTGAAGCTTCAAGAAGCTTTGACTTTGCTAACCATCCTTATCTTCATGCTTAACCCTAACCCTCTAAAGTGACCATGGTTTATTCTCTACACTTAACCCTAGTTTAGTTATGATAAGTATTTGATTTTCAATTTTCTTTTTATCATACTTATCATAACTAGCTCATTTTTCTTCTTCTTCTTCAAGTGAGCAACCTTGATGCCATCAATGGCAACTTGTGATCTAGTGAGCAAAATCCAAATCTAAAGTGAACCCACCTCCTATTTCTTCACCCTCTACCTCTTGCCAAGTTGTTCTGGGTGTTTACTTCACAAGTTTCACAAGTTTGTGAAGTCGGAGCTTGAGTTTGTGCAACCTCGACGTAGATCGTCTTTGACACAAAGCCGACGACCTATTCCGCACGTTTCTCCGATGAAGCCGTCACGAGAGTCCAAGCTTCAAGATGGACAGCGAGAAGACTTCGTTGCGGAGCAGTGGAGGTGGATATCCGGATCTACAAAGGTTGTAATTTCCGTATCCTAGTAGTTAAGTGTTAACTAGCTTTTAGTTTCGCCTAGAATTCTAGCAAACGATCCGTAGTCGGGTCTCTCGGCACCGTTAAAATTTTAATATGGCATGTTCGATGCCTTGTGTGACCTCATTAGGGTGCCTAGGAACCCTACAGCCCCTTCGAATAGGGCCATTTGGCATTCTCAATCAGCTTTGCTCTTCTGAAGGACTTCGTTCAGTAGCATGTCGATCATTTCGTCTGACGGTTCTAAGGATTTTGGTATTGATCCTGCCCTTAGCTCCTCTACATTATCTTCTGATGCCGAGTGAGCTTCTTTGTTATTTAGCGACGAATGAGAGATCATGTGACAACTTGCCACATAATTTTTGGGTTCCTATGACGAGTTGTCTCCCTCATCATCATCGCTGTCACGCCCCGCTTCCCGGTATACGGCGAAGGGGGCGTGACCGGTCCGCTACGTATTTACTCTGAAGTAAATACGCTAAGCGTATCTAAGCAATATAAAAGTAAATACACAAGAGACAAGATATAATAAAAACAGCAACTTTATTTATTAACATTCTTTTGTACAATGCATGAAAAGGAAATACAACTGAAATAAAAGCAATGCCTAAACAATAGCATGGCAGGAATATAAAGTACTGAAAGGAAATGTATACAATGAAACTAAAGCTCTGGTTCTTCAGCAAACTGATCCAAGTCTTCAGCAGTAGGCTCGATCTCTGACGTGTCCAGATCACCTGACGACATTCAAAGAAGAAAGAAAGAGAATGTCGTCAACGAACAAATCGCTCGATAAGTCCCAAAGATAAGAAGAGAAATAGAATGGACAGAGAGTAAGAGAGAGAGAGAGAGAGTAGCTTTTACAGTTGTATTATATTGTTGTATTTAGTATTAACGCTGTTGTTTGTAACTTGGTACAGAAAGATGCCAGTGTATACGAGAGGAGTCTCACTTGTCCCGGAGACTAAGGTAAATGTAAGTACAAGGCTCCGTTGGAAGGCCCGGAACAACGGCAATTGGAATCATGTTTGGTGTCTTAATCTTACCGTATCGTGCCACTTTTAACACCTTCCGTACCAATCTACCCCTTAAACGCCGTAGTGTTTTGTTTGTATTGTTTGTCTTGTAAATTGTATTGATTGTATAATTGGTTGACTGACCGAAAGCATGATATCAGTAAACAGATGTAACCGTAGAGTCATGTAAATAGAATAACTGGAGAATCATGTAAATGGAATGTATATCCATGGTTCGGTTCGGTCAAGTTGTATGGATTGATAATTGGATTCATGGATTCATGTTGAATTGTAATATTGAAGATTGTAGATTGTAGATTGTAGACTGTAGATTGTAGATTGTAGATTGTACTTGAATCATATTCAAGTCAGATTATAGTGGGACTCAAATTGAGTCAGACAATTAGCAAAGTAAATTGAAGTCCTGATTGTTTTTATTAATTTGTCTACCTTAGATAGGAAAGTACCCACTTCTCCGGCTCCCTGGGGCTCAAGAGATTGGTTCTGCTTACACCTATGTTTACTAGGGTCCTTAGGGTAATTTATAGAACTTGAGGAGGTTTTATATAAAAATAATTTTATATACTTTTCAAAATACACCTCAAGTATTTATTATCTGTCTTTAGAGTTGTAATTAATGTGGATTTTATATTGTGATATTTCTAGTGAAAATATTCTAGTTTCATAAATAAAGGTATTTATCTGTAATATTGATTTATTTGGAATTCATGGTATTTCAGTGTAAAATTGATTCTTGTGATTTTTAGAAAAATGTGGAATATTTATATCATAACAAAATTTAATGATAAATATACATATATTTATACAAAAATAATTTTAATATATTTTTTTTATATTCTAAAAATCTCATTTTCTTAAGATATCGTATTTTAAATCTTTCGAGATCGAATGCTCCTTGCGGAGGTCTGAATCTCGCACTACTAAGCCCGAGAATGTGCGATAATCCGCACCATCCCGAACGGGTTCCCAAAATGGGTTGTAGCGGCGCTTTGCAAAGATTGTATAAATACCAAATCTTTTAGAAAACGGTTTTATCAAGTAAATGGTATTTATTTGTAAAGATGTCAATTTTTCCATATTCCATGTTCTAGGATCTCCTAAGTCAACTAGACTATTTCTAAATAGTCCAAAGCGACAAGTTGTGAGATGCCTCAAATCGCCTCTTCACCGCCAATTGTGGCCAGGTAAGTACAAGTGAAGAAACGAGAGATCCGCTCACGAATCACCGTGAGACGGGCCTTTTAAACTTACCTTTCTCACTTGCCTAGCCTAGACACCACAAAGTCAGGTTTAGATAAACGACTAATGTTCACAACTTATCGTATTTTCATAATAAGAGCTATTTATTTAAAAGTGTATCAACACTAAATCTTTTAGAAATAGTTTTATTAAGTCGATGGTATTTAAATGAAATTGTTTGTTTTCTCGTATTCTAAGTTTTCGATGGTATCGTGTTAGGTTGTATGTAAGTGTGTGAGGAGGTAGGTCGTTACCTCGTGATCTACTTTAAATGTATAGCAAGTCTGATGAAGTTAAATGAAGGATTGAAACAATGTGGTATTTAAGTGAAAAATAGGATAAATTGAAATAGCTATCATTTCATGTGATGAAACTTGATCAAATTGTTTGATTAGTGTTTAATAGTCAACATGAGGAAGTTTAAGTATGATTGTATTAGTGAGAGGTGGAATTTTATAGAAAACCGAATCGGAAATCGGATTTGTTCCGATTCCGTCGGGTTTTGTAAATCCGTATTTTTATATAGAAGAGATAGGTAGAAATTAGGACTTACGGGTTTTAGATCGCACAAGAGAGTGAGAGGGAAGTAAGGGAAGCGCCGATGTGTTGCGTCATCGCCGGTAGTTCCTAAAACGATCACCGGAAGTTCCGTCGGAAATTCTTCGTAGCTTCGTCTCGTGCTCTCTTCGATTTTAGACTAGGGTTCTAAGGATTTTTCTTGAGAGTTGGCTCAGAAATGTGAGTGAGAGGGTAGAGGGTAGGGTGGTGGTAGATGAAGGGTTTTTAAATAAAAAATGTAAAAATGTATAAAATCATTAAAAATTGGAGTAAATAGGGTATTTCAAAGGGGTATGAAACCGATCTAAATAAATAGAGTATACAGGGGGTAGGGAAGGCCAAGTGTTACCTTTTTGGTGTTGACGACTCGGTCGTCCGGCCGAGTCCAGCCGGCCCGAGTCGGCCGGTCCGCCGGCCGACTCGGTCGAGTTGGGTCGCGTCAGGGGTCAAGAAGGTGGGTGGTCTCGAGGTGTAGGCACTGGTATATTTAGATTTTCAGGTTCAGTAGGAATTTTGGGAGTTATTGTGTGTGGACTGTTGGACTTCCATAAAATTTAAAACAAAATAAATATTAAAAATAATATGGGGTTTGGGATTTGAACTCTGGTGGCTTGGTTCAGCAATGCAAGGTATTACCAATGAGCTACAAGCTCCTTCTTGTAATTAAATTGCTAATTAATTACTTAAGTCTTGTGCTCAGGAAATAAATACCCCTTTTTGGATTAATTTAAAAATTTGTATAGGAAAAAGTGTATAAGAAAATTTGGGTTGTTACAATCGCTATCTCCGCCCTCCAGGATATGGTTGAGAAATTCTTGGAGTGTGACCGGGGTTCGCTCCTTTTGGTTGTATTCCTCCAGCGCGTCAATTTAAGTCCATGTCATGCACCCCACGAATTTGCGGGGAGGCGGAACATATGAAAAACGATTATCAAAGCTTCGTAACACGGACTTGAGCACATGAATCGTTATCTAAACCATTACTAACTATATGCTAGAGGTTTAACTACTCGATTACGAAGTTATACCTCACGTTACTTGTCCTTCGGGTCTTCATCGCGGTCCTCCACTCCTCGTAGGCTCCTTGGAACATCGGCACCTCAACGGCCTCCTCGAATCAAAGACGATCCACCCGAAAGCTCCTACGCCAAGCTTAATCTCAAACTTGAGATAACTAGATTGCTTAAAGTGCTAATCTAAGCTACCTAGGGGATATAGATTGAGGTTATGGATGTATTAGTCTAGCTAACCCTTGATCTCAACACATGAGAGGTTAGGGTTAAGGTTTGAAGAGAGAGTGAGCTTGAGGAGAGAGAAGGTGAAGATGAGAATGAAATGAGATAATGAACTTATCATAATATATATGAAGCATTATTATTTATCCAAAAATCAAATAATAGAATTAACAACCATGCTTCATAAATATCTATGAGTGATTCATCTCCATGAGTCATTAAGCATTTATGATGCATTAATGACTTGGATGAATCACACAAATGAGTCACTTATCTCATTTAATGCAATGCCACCTTAACCCCTTAGTCACCACTCTTCTAGAAGCTTCCATACAAATTACGAGAACGCCCCTCCAATCCGTGAAAACACGGAAAAACTTTAGACTGTATAAATCCAGTAACCCGATACTAGAATCTGGCTTAAACCAAAGCCGACTAGTAAAAACTGTCCGAAAAAGTCGTACGTGTGTAAACACACGTATGCGTCCGAACCCTTGTCGTAAAACCATACGACCTCTATATCGTTTCGCCTGGAGCAGGGAAACTCTCTGTGTGGGACTCTAAAGACTCGACACTACGCTGGCAGTGGGTTTAACTACAGACCGCAAGCAGCACTAGCTGTACGTAACGGTCCCCAGGTAGATGTCGATAAGAAGGCCGATGAGGAAAATCATCCGAACTCCCACTGAGCCTGATGTGACAATCTCCGTACAGTTCGGTCTGTTCGTCTAAGACTATCGCATATCGAGCCTAGGGGGCGGCAAGCGTCAGTCCCCTAATAGCTGTATAAGTCGTGTCGGAGCGAAGCCCATTACACCCTGAGAAGCTACTGGAACCTACCAGTATATCTCGCTTGCCCTGGCCAGAGACTTTGCGTAATGGCTCTCTGACACAGCGCGATATCATCTCCTAATACCGGGAGAGATGAATCCTGTCTAACCACTACTGCCTCCAAGTGCTCGGGACTGCACCCAACTGCTACCTGTTTGCACGACTCCTTTGAGCCGTGGTAGGGTAGCAATCTAAGAACAGCGGGACACACTCGAGGCGAAGTAGCAGTGTCGAGTCTGCGGACTATGCTGTACTCATGTCATCTGGGAACTGTTAACTAACGACGGGTATAATACCAACCAATCAGTTCCCCTGCGAGTCCTGTCCGGTGTACCCGTAACCTAACGAGCACCTGTATACTATCTCCAGTACGACGTACTGATGGCTGTGGGATAGACCATCTCCCCAACTGGGATGAGAAGCGTACACACTTAGTCTACTCCGGAATATCGATGCCCTATCTCGATAATCCAACGACCAGGGACCTGTATAGGATGTTGCTTACAGACTACCCAGCCCCCACTAGTGTGACTGCCATCATAATGCTGGTAATCAAGCAAAGATCCTATGGGCTCTACTAATATGTATAAATGATACGTTACAAGAAACATATGCACATATTAAAGTAGACATAAACCAAGTAGAATACTACCATTTTTAGCAAGACTGTATATACAACTGTGAATATCCCAAGCTTCCATTAAGTAATATACAATCTAGTATGATACAATAATGGCCCCTAAGGCATATACACTAACAGTCAATATGCTTTTGCAAGTCCGTGCGCTTGTCGTCAAACTGCGCAGGCTTTTTGGTCTTCTTCTTTTTCTTCGAAAACTTTGACGGCTAGGCCTGGGTGTTTTGCCCATCGCTATTAACTTCCAGTGTTGGGCGTGGCTTCAGCATTCCCTCAATGACTTCGGGCTCCAGCGGACTTTTCCACCTGATCGCCGGACATGTGTGAAGATCTTTCAACATTCTTTTCATCTTAGCTGAAAGAGCGACCTCCCATGGAGCTTCTTCTATAAAAGATCACGATGCCCCCGGCATGTCCACCTTTTTAGGGGTGTGCTGTTGTGGCGTATTTACTTTCCAATTTTCAGATAGCGCGAACTTGCCCTATTGGTATTGGTCTTCAACCCAGTTTTTTAAGACGTAGCATTCTTCGATCGGATGGCCCAATACTCGGTGGTAGGAGCAGTAATTGGGATCGTTGATGTTGTTCGGTTGCGGTGGGTGTCTCGAATCCGGTAGAGTAATGAGCCCATTGCGCACTGCCAGTTCAAACAGTTTTCTTGTTTTATCCCGAGGAAACAAGTAAGGACGTCTCAACTTCTCATCGAGAGATTGTCGCTTGTTGCTTTGGCGAACAACCGGTCTCCGGCTACTCGGTTGTTATTGAGCATTGGCGACGAAGATAGCTTTCCCTTTACCCCTTTCGTTTCGAAGCTCCATTTTCGACGAGGACGGCTTATGGCCTATCTGGTCCATTTGGGCCAGCTTGTCAATTAAGGCCTGGAAGGTGGTCGGCTTAAAGAACATCATGAACTGGGATATGGTCGCCTGAGGATCAAGGGTACCCACGAACATGTCTACTGCAGGAGCCTCCTCTATGCGTTGTTCGCACTTTGACCATAGATTCCGCCACCGTATCGCGTATTGCACCCATGTTTCGCCTGGCTTTACTCTGCCGTTAATTAATGCGGTGATTGGGGTGCGCTTGCGAAACGCTGGGTGAACATCAATTCCATCTCTGTAAAAGTTTTGACGGAGTCATTGGGAAGCTTTGAGTACCATTCGAATGCCGTTTCCGCCAAGCTGCTGACGAATTGGCGAAGCAGTAGCTTATCATCCCCTCCAGTGTTGCCGCAGAGAGCCCTGAACTGAGCGACATGTTGATGGGGATTGCATGTCCCCTTGTACACATGGAATTTAGGAATCGTGTATCCTGGCGAGTATTTTATTTGATCGTACCAACCCGGATAGGGCCGTCCAGTTCTAACGACTTGGTCGTTTCCTTCATTCGCTTGATGAGCTCGTATTTGTTGAGCTATATAATTATCGAGCGTGGCTTTGGAGATGGTCTCCTCCTTGGTTGTTGACAGAGCCGGCAGAGAATTTGATGTCTCTCCTCTATCATCTTCAATTATTACTGGAGGATCTTCGGCTGGAGGGTCCGGCTGGATCATCATGCCCACCATATCTTGGAATAGAAGGGCCATTTGTTTTATGTTGGCCGCTTGTTCCGCGGCCTCTTTATCCTTTTTCTCAAGCATTCTCCGAAGGAATTCGGCATCAGTTTCCTGCTCATGACGCTGTTCTGAGGACGTCTCTATGCCTGCTTTTGGTCCAGTGAGTGCGGCCATGGCTGTTTGTTAGTTATATGTATGCCCTAGAGGCCATTACTGTACATTGGATGTATATTGTAGTGGATGCTGGGACATATATAGGTAGGACTTTCTTGCTCGACATGATAGTACACTATCTAGTTGCTATTTATCTTAACATGTATACTTTCTATCTCTCTGTTACATGTTGATAAATCCCTTAGGATGTGTACTCGACTTCCAGGACTATGATGCAGATCATACTAGTGGGGCCTGGGTAGTCAATGAGTACATCCTTCAATGTTCCTAGTCGTGGGAATATCGAGACGGGGCATCGATATTCCAGAGTAGACTAGCGTATATCTTCTCGACCCATGAGATGGGCGATGGATGATCCCATATCCATTGGTGTTTGACATCAGAGATGGTATACGGGTGCTCAGTGGAGACTGGGTACACTGAACGGACTCGCCGAGAACTCCCAGATGGTATTATACCTCACGTCAGATGGCAGTTCTCTGGTGACACTGGTACAGCTTAGTCTGTTGACCCGAGATCGTCATAGAGTCTTATGTGTCTCCCACTGTGCTTTGATTTCCACCCTACCACGGCTCTACTGAGTCGTGCAAATAGATGGTTTTTGGGTACAGTCCCGATTCACATGGAGGCAATGAGCGATAGGAGGGGATTCGTCTCTCCCGGTATTGGGGGTTGATGTTGCGCTATGCTCGATTGGCCATAACAGGAAATCCCTGGCCAGGGTTGCAGTGATATACTGGTAAGAGTTATCAGTAGTTTCACGATTGTTATGGACCTCACGTCGGCATGACTTATCGAGCTATTGGGGTCTGACGTTTACCACCCCTAGGCGAGATATGCGACATATCAGACGAACAGACCGGACTGTACGGTAAGTGTTACTGGTTAGATTCACAGGAGTGTGAGCGGGCTTGCTCGTCGATCTTCTGATCGTTCAATACCCGGGTGGCCGTTACGTTTAGCAGACCGCTTGCGGCTTGTGGGTGTTTGATATGATCATCACCTGCTGCCGGCGTATTGACGAGTCTTTAGAGTCCTATACAGAGGTTTCCTGGCTCAAGCGAAACGAAATAGGAGCGCATATGAGATATGTGTGGGACCGAGAATAATGCGTGTATGTGATACCGTATTCTATTCTCGTGATGAATGTATCAATTGGTTGTATGCGATATAACCTAGTTATCGAATCAAGGATTGATTCGATAAGCCGATACATTGGATATTAGTCGGTTATATGCGATATGACCGGATCGTTAAATCAAGTATTGATTTAATGATTTAATGTATAATTATATATTAGATATATTACTTTATATTAACTAATATTGGTTCACTTTAAATGGATTTTCTCACTTGAAGTGCACATTGTATATATGATATAGTTTTGTGCACTGGTTTGTATCATGTTTGATGATACATGCAAACTTGGGTTTGTGTAAGACTTAAACCATGGTTATGTTAATGGTTAGGGTTTGTTTATTTACTTATTTATTTATTCATTAATTCTTTTTTTGGGCAAGAATGAAATGGTGGCTTAGTTTGTTTCTTTCTTGAAAGTTCATGAAGCTTTGAAACTTTGACCATTTTGTCTCTTAGCCTTAACCTAATCATTCTACTTAACCCTAGTTTATTCTCTACAATTAACCATGGTTGCAATATGATAAGGGTCACTTGATTTTCTATTTTAATTAATTCATTCTTATTCATTTCTTTCTTCTTCTTCTTCTTGATGAAGAAAGAAAAGCTTTCTACAAAAATGGCAAGTGATGAAATCAAGTGAGAAACCAAAATCCAAAGTGAACCCATTTCCTATTTCTTCATCCTCTACCACTTGCCAAGTAGTATAGGGTGTTTTCTTCATAAGTTTCATGACTTGGTGAAGTTGGAGCTTGATCTTGAGTTGCCTCGACGTAGATCATCTTCGGCATCGAAGTCGACGACCTAGCCCGATCATTTCTTCAACGATACCATCGCTAGAGTCCGGGGTCCGATGATCGCAGCGGAGGGACGTCAAAGCGGAGCTATGGAGGTGGAGAACCGGATCTACAAAGGTTGTAGTCACTTCCCTTTTAGTTAAAGTTGTTAACTTGCATTGCATCGCCTATACATCTAGTTAACGATCCGTATTAGGGTTTGTAGGCACATGAAAAAATTTGAATTGGGCATGTTTGATCTGTTGTAAGACCTCATTAGTGTGCCTAGGAACCCTACAGTGGTATCAGAGACTAGCTAGAGCTTTAGGCGATGTGTAGACGAAGCTAGAAGTCCGATCGAACCCGATATCCCCGATTTCAACCCTCTCTGTACAATTTTTCAAACAGTGGATTTTTGTGAATTAAAAATTCTCAGAAAAACATGCAGGAAAAACTAAAAATTACTGTGAAGTACGGACCCCTAATTCAACAATTTGACCGCGGAACAGCGGCCAAACCAGGGGTTTTGCGGCGGTTCCGCGGCCAAAATTGTGACTTAGTCCCTGAAATTTCATGTAATTATTCTTAGGTCCTTTCTTGTTAATTTTTTCTGTGAATATTTTAATTCCACTCAAGTGTTGAGTTTTCTAGGGTTGTATTGGGGACTCGTTGATTCGATCGGATAATTTATCTTCGTTTAAGTTTTTCCGGATATTTTAGAAACTGTTAAAAAGTTCGACCGGATATAAATACCCACTTTTTCCCCTGTCGGGAAATTTCCCAGTGTTGGATCTTTCCGTTGTTTAAGAACGTTCTAAGTAGTGCAAGTAACGCGATGGTCCCTCTAGAAGACAACAAACCTTAACTCGATTATGTGACCGTCTTGAACTGCCCTTTGAACCTTAGGGTTTGGGGCAGTACGGCGTGCCACATGTGAGGCGTTGGCTTGACCCTTCTACAGCTGAACCGTTGGTACTGAGGCACGAAGTGAATGTTTTTAAACTTATTTCATGTGTTAAGCTGTTTCGGGAAAACATGGGTGTTCAAATGTTCGATCGGAAAGTTTAACATTTTCTATTTATCCGGAATGTGATACAATAATTGGAATTCATAAGTAGTTATGAGATAACTAAATGAATGTTATAAATCAAGCACTTTAGTCTCACTTGATCGGTTGCCACGGAATTTTGATGTGATCAAAAGTCCGTCGCAATCACGTAGCGTACGCGGATACTCACCGGGTAAACTTAATAGACAGCCTCACCCCATAGCCCCGACCAAGTGACTGTAGGAGAACCCCGTCGCCGAAAGCATCCGTTCGGGTGCTCGCGACAGCGGTGTTCCGCCTTAGTGCACTTTGTCGACGGTATTGGGAGTGCGGCCGTCTACTAAAGTTTGCGACGAGCATTCGATCAGAATGTCGGGAATCCTGTTGAATTGCCCGACTTGATATTGAAAAGTGTTTTCGATTTTGAGACTAAAATACGGGGTTTATAATTGTTAGGCATGCGATGTCTAAGTATTTCATTTGATTAGCCATGCGATGTCTAAGTATTTCATTTGATTAGGCATGCGATGTCTAAAGAGGTTGCGGATTCCAACTGTTGTAGTTTTACACTTTCTTTTCTGTGACCGTAAGTGTAGTATGTAGTGGTATTGCCGATTGTCGTTGCTATACGTCGACGACAATCGGTGTATGCATACTTACTTACGTTGATGACATGTGATGTTATGTGTTGCTGGATATGTTATATTGGATCGTCGTGTTTGAATAGCCGGGGGGTTTTTATGTGAGATGAGTGTTTTCCATTTTCATTCATGTAAAAACTTGTATGTAATATTCTTTTATTGGGGCACTTCCAGGTTGCGGATGATGTCACCATTTGTATATTATTTACTTTTCCGCATTAGGATAGACCCAAGGAGGGGAGCACAAGTAACCGGGTTCTAGGGTCCAGTGGGAGACCATCTCGAGGAGTCGAGTCCGGGTCTCCTAACCCTAGAATTGGTAGGGTTGCTTGCCGCTCTCGTAGGGGTTTAGGGGTGTGGGATTGGCTATTCATCACGACCGTGGAATCCGTGTTTTATACTGGCTCGTATTGAAAACACGGACGTCCTAGTATATCCAATATTTCATATGATATATTCTGCTGCGTTATCTGTGATGTGATCATGAGATATGTTCAGATGGATACTATATATAGTATATATGATATATTATATAGACGTTGCTTATGTTTTACACCCGCGCTAGCCCTTCCTCGTTCTGGCGTTAGTTACCTAACCTAACGGTGCAGACGGGACATCGAGGCGAATGCGGATGGCATAAGCGTACGTTATATTTATCTGTGATGTTTAGGTGGACTTAAATGATGGGACATTCATTAATGAGATTAATGAAAGAAAATAAACCTAATTGATGTTGTGGAATCGAATTTCAAAATAAAACAGGTAGCTACAGTTCTTGCTTTGCATCGCGGTATTCATTATAGAACATCCTGCACCTTATTCGATGAGGAAAGGACCGAGATCCCTTCACCGGGAGTGACTCCTTTAGCAATAACTGGCAGATGCTACAACCCTCGGTTTGTCTTTTGATTGCTTCTATAGTTTCTGCTTTGCACAGTGATATATATGATATATCTCGCACCTCATTCGACGAGGAAAGGGACGACGATCCCTTCACCGGGAGTGACCCCTTTAGCAAAACTAGAAAAGCCTCAAAAACATTCCATTTAAAAAACCATTTGATTCCGCAACGAGATCAAGTTCAAAGCGTTAAAGGTTTTCATAAAAATCATCCGCAACCCTCAGTCATTTTAGGAAGTAGAGTACTTAGTATTCGTGCTACGTTTGTCGACCATAGCCGAGGCGTAGTGTACGGTAGCTAAGTGATGTCTTCCTACACCGCATATGATGCGATTAGTTAGGACAGTCATATGGCTTTGTTGACCTTAGCCAAGGGTCATGTGGGTGGGTCTAACTAATCACGAAATGACTGGTAGAACTTGACTAGTACTTATGATTTGTTGACCTTAGCCAAGGTCATAGGTGCTAGGGGTAAAAACCATTATCGGGAGTTTCAAGTGTTGAAATTTGCAATGAGATTGCATACCTTCTATATGATAGTTGGATTCCGATACCCACTGCGAGTAATTGTTACTCCTGGGAGAGTTTTGCACTTTACAATTAGCCGATCAAGTAGGTGTCTAGAAAGATGTCAACGGGGTTACGCCTCTGGGAAAACGAGGTTTACTGTAATTAGGTCCGTGCGAAAGCACGGGGAACCTCCCTCAAAGTTCCGACACTGGCCTGGCTGAAAGATTGGCGAACTTGTAGAGTGTAATTAATCCCGGCTAATCTTTCCTTTTAGGGTTTGAAGGAAGATTTGATAAAAACAGTGGGAGCCATCCTGATTAGATAAAATATATAACCAATCTAATCTTGCAAGAGCGCACGCAGAGTGTTTTCTTCTCTCTCTTTCCAGGTAGCGACCATATCACGCCTTAATCAAGATAATAATATAGATGTATTGACCAAACCCGCTTGTTATACTGAGCTGGGGAACGTTGGTCCCGCTCCAACTTATAATTGTTATAAGACCGAGCAGGAATTAGGGGAATACCAGGATTCCCATGCCGCCCAAACGAAGAAAGTGCATGAGATGCATCTCCTTCGGGTGTGTTCATTACATATAACTGTTTCTCAGTATCCTCTGCATCCTGGGTATTTGATACTAGATCAGGATCCCAGATATGTAATCTGTTACATAGGGTTACAAAAGGGTAGAAAACTGAGAACGGGTGATAGGTTTCATGAGACAGAAAACGGGGCAAGTGTTGCAGCCAAGTCTGTTGGTCACTGTCACCCTGTATTACCAATACATTGATTCTGAACAAATGCTATTAGATACCGAACCTGATATACAAAATCATATCAGTCTCTTTATTAGTAAAGAAATGATAAAATTTTGTATTGTTGGATAATGTTTTGAACATTTCCTATATCAAAAGTTGATCGGTTCAGGCACGTTATCTAAAAGCATTGACGTTCTAAATCAAAATACAGTTCCTAGTATACAGAACACACACAAAAGGAAGAGTTCAGAAATGAACGAATCCTTCTTAAGGTATTGTAGACTAGGTCATATCAATGCGACCCGACTGGCTGAAGTTACTTTTTAGATGCATATTTAAATCAGTTTGAATTTACATCTTATGAAACTTGCCAGTCATGTCACAAAGATTAGATGACCATAGCTCTGCTTATTGGAAACAGAGAAAGAGTTAATGAACTCTTGGGACTGATACATGATGATGTATGTAAGGTCTCCTGTCTACAAATGCCAGGACTGGTTCTTTATACATCATTACGTTCTCTGATAATCTCTCAAGATTCAGACATATGTTCCTGTTGAAACACAAGTCCGAACCTTTTGAGATATTCACAGAATATAAGCTAGAAGTAGGGAACCAATATGGGTATAAGTATTATGTTCTATGATAAGATCAGGGAGGAGAATACTTGTGCATGGAATTCTTGGATATTCTAAAAGAAAATGAGATTCTCTCTCAGTATTACTCCTCTGAATGCACCACAGCACAACGGTGTATCGGGGTGGAGCAATCGCACCATATTGGATATAGTGTGCTCTATGATGAGTACTACTGAGTTACCTATTTCCTTTTAGGGTTGTGCACTTGAGAAGCTGCATACCTATTAAATTAGGTTCGAATCAAATCAGTGCCTACCACTCCATATGAGATATGGTATGGGAAGAGCCCATCTCTTAAGTAAGTTAAAATTTGGGATTGTCCGGCCTATGTCAAAAGCAAAATCCGGACAAGATCGAGGCAAGGTCAGTTCTGTAGAACTGGAAAGGTTCTAGCTATACAAAACTGCAGCTGATGATTTGACAGAACCAAAGGATTCAATAGTTCCCGACGAACCTCAGCCTCTCCGCCGATCTAGTAGGATTCCTCATCCGCCTGAGAGATATCTCGGTTTCTCAATGACAGTGGGAGCGAGGAATGCATCATGAGATGATGACCCAACTAGTTTAGAGCAGGCCATCGAGAGTAGGGACTCTGTAAGAATGGTTGGATGCTTAACGATCTGAGATGGAATCCATGTACACCAACAAAGTATGGACTTTGGTTGCTATATCTGAAGGGTTAAATCCCCATCAGGAGCAAGTATATCTAGAGAAGATTACTTGGTGTAGATGGAAAAGTTGAAACTTTCAAAGCTAGACTTGTTAAAGGTTTTCGTCATCGACCAGGCGTGGATAATGATGAAATCTTTTCTAGGGACTATGCTTAAGTCCATCCAGATCCTACTTGCCATTGCTACATACCATGACTACGATATCTGGTGGTTGGGTGCCATGACTACTTTTCTAAATAATGATTTAGATGAGAACGTCTATAAGAACACAGCCAGAGGGCTTCGTAAATAGTGGGAGCAGCGGAAACATGTGCAAGTTGCTTTGCATGATAAAGCAGGCATCGCGGAGTTGGAACGTCTGTTTTGATGAGTTAGTCAAACAGTTTGACATCATTAAAATGGTAGATGAACCTTGTATATACAAAAAGGGTAGTAGGGAGTATGGTAGTGATCCTCGTAGAGTACGTGGATGACATACTCTTGATAGGGAAGGAGTTTCTTATGCTACGCGCGGTCAATCTCCTCTTGTCATAAGGATTCTCCAAATAGGATAAAGGTGATACCTCCTCGATCCTGGGGAGAATCACTAGAAAAGTTCCAGGGTGATAAGGACGACTGAATGTCATTCGCAGGCGTTGTCTTTACCCTCGGTAAAGGGACGGTATGTTGGAAGAGTTCCAAGCTAGATACCGTGGCAAACTAGACGATAAAGGCTGATAACATCGCTATTAAAGATACTACCAAAGAGGCAGTTTGGGTGTATATTGGTTCATAAGATGAACTAGGTTCCTACCATTGTATGACAATGGAAGTGTGGCTTTGGCCAAGGAACCCTGGTCCCATCAGTGACACAGACATATTCTGAGGCAGCATCACCTGATCATGGAGATAGATGATCTCCAGGGTGATCGAGATTAGAAGAGCAGACTCAGAGGACAACACGGCGGATCCACTCACAAAGGCTTTTTCCCAGAGAGAGACTTATATGGGATGGTTGAGTATGTGATACTGCAACCACTGCTACAGATGGCCCTAATGCAAGTGGGAGATTGTTAGTTATATGTATGCCCTAGAGGCCATTACTGTACATTGGATGTATATTGTAGTGGACGCTGGGACATATATAGGTAGGACTTTCTTGCTCGACATGATAGTACGCTATCTGGTTGCTCTTTATCTTAACATGTATACTTTCTATCTCTCTGTTACATGTTGATAAAGCCCTTAGGATGTGTACTCGACTTTCAGTACTATGATGCATATCATACTAGTGGGGCCTGGGTAGTCAATGAGTACATCCTTCAATGTTCCTAGTCGTGGGAATATCGAGACGGGGCATCGATATTCCAGAGTAGACTAGCGTATATCTTCTCGATCCATGAGATGGGCGATGGATGATCCCATATCCATTGGTGTTTGACATCAGAGATGGTATACGGGTGCTCAGTGGAGACTGGGTACACTGAACGGACTCGCCGATAACTCCCAGATGGTATTATACCTCACGTCAGATGGCAGTTCTCTGGTGACACTGGTACAGCTTAGTCTGTTGACCCGAGATCGTCATAGAGTCTTATGTGTCTCCCACTGTGCTTTGATTTCCACCCTACCACGGCTCTACTGAGTCGTGCAAATAGGTGGTTTTTGGGTACAGTCCCGATTCACATTGAGGCAATGAGCGATAGGAGGGGATTCGTCTCTCCCGGTATTGGGGGTTGATGTTGCGCTATGCTCGACTGGCCATAACAGGAAATCCCTGGCCAGGGTTGCAGTGATATACTGGTAAGAGTTATCAGTAGTTTCACGATTGTTATGGACCTCACGTCGGCATGACTTATTGAGCTATTGGGGTCTGACGTTTACCACCCCTAGGCGAGATATGCGACATATCAGACGAACAGACCGGACTGTACGGTAAGTGTTACTGGTTGGATTCACAGGAGTGTGAGCGGGCTTGCTCGTCGATTTTCTGATTGTTCAATACCCGGGTGGCCGTTATGTTTAGCAGACCGCTTGCGGCTTGTGGGTGTTTGATATGATCATCACCTGCTGCCGGCGTATTGACGAGTGTTTAGAGTCCTACACAGAGGTTTCCTGGCTCAAGCGAAACGAAATAGGAGCGCATATGAGATATGTGCGGGACCGAGAATAATGCGTGTATGTGATACCGTATTCTATTCTCGTGATGAATGTATCGATTGGTTGTATGCGATATAACCTAGTTATCGAATCAAGGATTGATTCGATAAGCCGATACATTGGATATTAGTCGGTTATATGCGATATGACCGGATCGTTAAATCAAGTATTGATTTAATGATTTAATGTATAATTATATATTAGATATATTACTTTACATTAACTAATATTGGTTCACTTTAAATGGATTTTCTCACTTGAAGTGCACATTGTATATATGATATAGTTTTGTGCACTGGTTTATATCATGTTTGATTATACATGCAAACTTGGGTTTGTGTAAGACTTAAACCATGGTTATGTTAATGGTTAGGGTTTTGTTTATTTACTTATTTATTTATTCATTAATTCTTTTTTTGGGCAAGAATGAAATGGTGGCTTAGTTTGTTTCTTTCTTGAAAGTTCATGAATCTTTGAAACTTTGACCATTTTGTCTCTTAGCCTTAACCTAACCATTCAACTTAACCCTAGTTTATTCTCTACAATTAACCATGGTTGCAATATGATAAGGGTCACTTGATTTTCTATTTTAATTAATTCATTCTTATTCATTTCTTTCTTCTTCTTCTTCTTGATGAAGAAAGAAAAGCTTTCTACAAAAATGGCAAGTGATGAAATCAAATGAGAAACCAAAATCCAAAGTGAACCCATTTCCTATTTCTTCATCCTCTACCACTTGCCAAGTAGTATAGGGTGTTTTCTTCACAAGTTTCATGACTTGGTGAAGTTGGAGCTTGATCTTGAGTTGCCTCGACGTAGATCATCTTCGGCATCGAAGTCGACGACCTAGCCCGATCATTTCTTCGACGATACCATCGCTAGAGTCCGGGGTCCGGTGATCACAGCGGAGGGACGTCAAAGCAGAGCTATGGAGGTGGAGAACCGGATCTACAAAGGTTGTAGTCACTTCCCTTTTAGTTAAAGTTGTTAACTTGCATTGCATCGCCTATACATCTAGTTAACGATCCGTATTAGGGTTTGTAGGCACATGAAAAAATTTGAATTGGGCATGTTTGATCTGTTGTGAGACCTCATTAGTGTGCCTAGGAACCCTACACTGTTAACATCTCTTGGAGCTTTTTTTTGTTGTTGCTCCTGAGCCTTAGTCACTAATCGCGTAAACGGTCGATGACCTGTGGAGATACGGCTATCCTCTTTTCCGGAAGACATATAAACAGTATGCACCACCATGCCCCCAGAACTAGGACGTTTAGATTCAGTGTCCTTGCAATTTGTCAAAGACGCAGGGATATTCTCCGGCCTCCTTCTTTTGTGGATGGTCGAAGTTGAAGGAGTCGTTGCAGCGGGCACCCAAACAGATGACACCTTTTGTGGCTTGACAGGGTGATCCCCTTCTCGCCAAACTTTCATCTTTTTGTTTCGGCGGGAGTAATCTTGATCAATCACCGAGTTTTGGACTTGACGCCAGACCTTGTAAATTTTAGAGGACAGCCGCTGAGGGGGTTGTTCGAGCTTCGCTTTTGTAGCATTCTCCACAGGCGGAGGAGACCTTTTCAGCACAGCAGTTGGAGAGTTCTTGCAGACCCTCCTGAGAGGTTCAAAGCTGTTCCCAGTTGGAACAGCAGCATCGACTTCCACCGTTGGAGCTGGCGGTGTCAGTCAAAAAGGGGAACTGCCCCCAGCCTTCCTCACTCGGCGCCAGTGGCGACGTCGAGCATATCGTGTGGCCGGGATCACCTCTGCTGTTGGATGAACTTCTTCATGCCCCTGCTTTGAGGAGAGGATGTTATTGGCGCTAGCCTGTCAAAGACTGTCGTCCGTTGAGAGGGGATAGTCAGTCTTGCGAAGGCCGACTTCCGAACAGAGGAAACAGCCTTCATGACTTCACGTGGAGTAGGAGCTGAAACAGCCAGCCTTGTGAAGACCGGCCCCTTAGCAGGAGAAGACGCCTTGGTGACTTCAGGAGTAGGAATGGGTATCCACTTTGGGATAACCTCTTCAGGAATTGTGGGCTTCTTCATGGGCCCATCTGAGCTTCGGCCCAATCTGTTGAAAACTGAGGCAGTGGACTTGGGTGACTAGTTGAGAGGTGCCGCAGTAGTTGCAAGCCGATCAAAAATCGAATTTTTCGGAGCTTCTTGCGATGGCATCTGAACGTTGAAGCTCGTTGGTGGGATCATGGTCCCGAAGAATAGCCCAGTGGTGGCTTGGGTCACTTGTTCTACCGGCATTGTGAAAAGGGATGCCGCTTGGGGCCCGTAGGTTACTCCTCCAGATGAGGTGAAACGGGAGTTACAGCTGCAGCAGTTAGAGGCCATTGATGTTCTTTTTTCTGCACGGAAACAAAACCAAATCTTAGTACCTCGAACTCAAGGGCAACCATATTAGACCGCGATTCTTTCGCGAACACGACACACGAAGTGTGGAGTGGAAAGAGAAAAAGGTCCCACCGGGCGTGCCAGAATCTGTTCTCCGCCGAAAACCGGGAAAGACTGACGTCTTGCCTGAATTTGGGGGCAGATACTATTTGGTTTTATCCGTCCATCTCTCCGAAAATACAAAGTTGATTTATGGCACCGTATATCGAAGGTTTAGACGGATGCGGCCGATGTAGCAGACTTCGTCAGATTCCCCCTCGTTTGAGGGGTTTTTGATTGTGGGGACGCTCTTCCCTGCAGGCGCAAGCCCCTGCAGATAATTACGCTACCACATCGCAGTAACAACTTTTTCCTTCTCTGGATGGTCACTTCGTGTCGTATGTGTTTGTTTTATTTTTGGTTGGCCGTGGATTGTATACGGAGACTAATTTATGTTGTCGCCCGTAGGGTGTGGATTAGTCCAAATTCGTATTTTCTTAGATTTGGGTTTTGGTTTGGGTTTAACGATCGTTACTCTCATTTGAGACTAAGATCAACTTAAACGTTTGTTAAGGATACGTTAGTCTAATTTTAGACTAAGATCAACTTAACAATTTATTAAGGATAAGTTAGTCTAATTTTAGACTAAGATCTACTTAACAGGATCTTTTAGATCCAACAAAAGAGCATTTGGGCTCTGTTGTTTTAATTTAGGGACTTTGCGGTCCAGTTTAAAAACATCTTAGTCTGTAAAGTTTAAGGACAGCATAGTCCATGAGTTTAAGGACCCCATAGTCCGTGGTAGTTTAGAAACGTCATAGTCTGTAAAGTTTTAGGACATCATAGTCCATGAGTTTAAGGACCCCACAGTCCGTAGAATGTCTGGTTGTAGGGACCCGTCACCTCTCTGAAGACGTTGAAGGATTACAACGACACATATCAGAGGAGTGAAGAGATGTACCCTTGAACCAATATTGGTTGGGAGATCTGTAGTCCAATTTGGGACTAAGATCAAAAATTTATGAGCATATGGGCTCAATTAATCTGAATGAGGGTTCTTTGGCCACTTTAGGCTCGGCTCACTCAGTTAAAATGTTAAACATTTAACAATATTGAGCATTGGTTTGGTTTCTGACAATTATTTTTTTGTCTTTTATTGAGTGTTGAGCACTCATTATAGCTATGGGGCCCTTTTTTATAAAACAGTTTATGTTCATTTAGCACACACATGAGAAGCACGTGGCGCGCTTGGCGCTGTGTGCCAGATAATGAACGCATTGCGCTTCTGGTGAAGTAGCGCACACGTGAGGAGCACGTGGCGCGCTTGGCGCTGAGCGCCAGTCAATGAGCGCATTGCGCTTCTGATGAAGTAGCGCACACATGAGAAGCACGTGGCGCGCTTGGCGCTGAGCACCAGACAATGAGCGCATTGCGCTTCTTGTGAAATAGCGCACATATGAGGAGCACGTGGCACGCTTGGCGCTGAGCGCCAGACAATGAGTGCAGTGCGCTTCTTGTGAAAATTGGAGCGCTAAGGCTCTGCAGCGCTGTGCGCTATATTTGGAGCGCTGAGGCGCTTCTTTTAATTTAGAGCGCTAAGGCTCTTTTAAATTAGGAACGCTAAGGCTCTACAGCGCTGTGCGGTAAACTTGGAGAACTGAAGCGCTTTAATTGGAGCACTAGGGGCTCCTTTTAGACATCTCAGCTCCCTGAGAATTAAATTCTCTTTTATAAGTGATTTTGTTTCATGCATCTAAGAACAAAGTTCTTGTTTTTATAGGAGATGTTTCAATCTCTTATGTTTTTGGTGAAAGGCTTTGCCTTTTTGGATCTGTGATCCTAAGATAATTGAATTATTCTCCCCCCCCCCTTTATAATTGTAAGTCCATGCTACCTCTCCCAGTACTTTCGGGCATGCGGAATTTGGTAAAAAAACGATTTTCTTAGAGGTGGTAACATGGACTTAAAACCCGGATCTTTATTAAACATCTAACTAACAACCTAACTAGGAGTCGTTAACTACTCGATTAGGGGGTTTATACCTTTCTTGTCTTGAACTCCTTCGTCTTCAAACCTCGATGGTGGTCCAGATCGGCTTCTTCCCGTCGTCTCCATACGCCGAAGATAGATTCATCTGAAAGCTTCAACCTTTGGCTCCTTCTTCGAACTTTGAAGAAACTAGTTCACTCGGTTTGCTAAACCTTGTGAACTAGAATGAGTAGAGAAGAGTTTGTATGGGATTTTATCTATGGTTCTTGGTTCTCAACTCATGAGACAAGTGAACCATAGAATCAAGAGAGGGAGAGCAAGAGGAGGAAGATGAGAGCTCAAGAACAAGAGAGAGAATGAGCATGAAAGAATGAGAGAAGACTTTTCTCATTTGGCTCTCATAATCTAAAACAATCATAACACCTCATATCAATCAAGTATTATGTTGATGGTTTAAGCAACCATAGTCATATCATTTCATGCACTCATTTTGCACAAAAGAGCAAGCAAGCAAAAGTCTTTGCCATGAAATGATAGCTATAGTTATCATGATGGTCAACTAGTCAAGCCTAGTCAACCGGTCAACAAAGTCAACAAGTCAACAAAAGTCAACAAGTCAACAAAGTCAATCCCTCAACAACCATGTCACCATAATACCTAATTAATATAATTGTTAATCACATATCATATTCTCATTAGGGTTGAGCAAAAAGTCAATAGTCAACTGTCAACGGTCAACAACCCTAATGAGAATCCTCTGCCTCTGTCTCTCCGTCAACTGTGCATACACACCCGCATCCGCATTCCTAGGAACACGAATGCATACTGGATAAAACCAATCCCAAAAGGTACACTAGGATCTGGCTTAAACCAAAGCCGGCTAGTGTGAACTGTCCGGACACTGTACGTGCACAAGTGCACGGATGTGACCGAACCCTGTCGCAAAACCATGCGACCTCTACTCTTTTGCCTAAAGGCGAATAGCTTTCTGTGTGGGACTCTAAAGACTCGACACTACGCTGGCAGTGGGTTTAACCACAGACCGCAAGCGGCACTAGCTGTGCGTAACAGTCCCCAGGTAGATGCCGACAAGAAGACTGACGAGGCGAAACCCATCTGAACTCCTACTGAGCCTGAATGTGACATTCTCCGTACAGTCCGGTCTGTTCGTCTGATACATCGCATGGCGGGCCTAGGGGGCGGTAAACGTCAGTCCCCCAATAGCGGTACAAGTCGTGTCGGAGTGAAGCCCAAAACACCCTGAGATAACACTGGAAGCCTACTAGTATATCTCGTTTGCCCTGGCCAGGGACTACTCGTGTAATGGCTCTCCTAGACACAGCGCGATGTCAACCCCCAATACCGGGAGAGACGAATCCTGTCTAACCGTCACTGCCTCCAAGTGCTTCGGGACTGCACCCAACTACCACCTGTTTGCACAACTCCTTTGAGCCATGGTAGGGTAGTAATCAAAGTACAGTGGGAACATACTCGAGGCGAAGTGACAGTGTCAAGTCACCGGACTAAGCTGTACTCATGTCACCTGGGAACTGATAATTGACGATAGGCATAATACCAACTAGTCAGTTCCCGACGAGTCCTGTCCAGTGTAATCATAACCCAACGAGCACCCGCATACTATCTCAAGTACGACGTACCAACGGCTGTGGGACAGACCGTCTCCCACACTGGGATGAGAAGCGCATGCGCTAGTCTACTCCGGAGTATCGATGCCCTGTCTCGATAGTCCTGCAACCAGGGACCTGCATAAGGATGTGCTTATAGATTACCCAGCCCCACTAGTGTGACTGCCATCACAACGCTGGTAATCAAGCAAAGATCCTAAGGGCTCCACTAATGTGTATAGGCGATATACTAAAATAAACACATGTACACATTGAAGTAGAAACAAACCTAGTAGCATACTACTATTTTGAGCAAGATTGTATATACAAGGTGAATATCCCAAGCTTCCATCAAGTAATATACAAACTAGTATGATACAGTAATGGCCTCTAGGGCATATACACTAACAATCTCCCACTTGCACTAAGGCCATGTACTGGCGTATCGAAGACCTATCATCTCGATCAGCCGCTCGAACTGAGTCTGGGGAAAGGCCTTGGTGAATGGATCTGCAGTGTTATCTTCTGAAGCGACTCTCCGAACCTCGATCTCCTGGCGATCCACGATCTCCCTGATCAGGTGATACCGCCTCAAGATGTGTCTGGATCTCTGATGGGACCTGGGTTCCTTCGCTAAAGCTATAGCCCCGTTGTTATCGCAATACAGAGGTATTGGATCAACAATGGACGGAACCACCTGAAGCTCTTTCAAGAACTTCCTCATCCAGACAGCTTCTTTTGCGGCATCAGATGCAGCGATGTATTCCACTTCCATCGTCGAGTCTGCAACGGTTTCCTATTTGGAACTCTTCCAACACACCGCCCCTCCATTGAGGGTAAAGACAAAACCCGACATGGACTTGGAATCATCCTTGTCACTCTGGAAGCTGGAGTCAGCAAAGGCCTCGATCTGGAGGTCTTTTCCGCCATACACCAAGAACATCTCCTTAGTCCTTCTCAGGTACTTGAGAATGTTCTTTACCGCTATCCAGTGTTTCTCCCCAGGGTTTGACTGATACCGGCTTACCACACTCAGTGCATAAGCTACATCCGGTCTAGTACACAACATCGCATACATTATAGAGCCTACCGCAGAAGCGTAGGGTATAATAGACATGCGATCCCTCTCCAAATCAGTCTTGGGAGACATCTCTTTAGAGAGGGTGATCCCGTGACAAGCCGGTAGGTTACCGTGCTTGGAATCTTCCATACTGAACCTTTTCAGTATGGTGTCGATGTACCTGGACTGTGAAAGTCCTAATATCCTCTTGGATCTATCACGATGGATCCGGATCCCCAGGATGTATGAGGCATCACCCAGGTCTTTCATAGAGAACCTGTGCGACAAGAACCCCTTGACAGATTGTAGCATAGGAATGTCATTTCCTATTAAGAGAATGTCATCCACGTACAAAACGAGGAATACTACAGTTCTCGCTACAAATCTACTATAGATGCATGGTTCATCTGGATTTTTGATAAAGCCAAATTCCTTGACCGTCTCATCAAAACAGATGTTCCAACTCCGTGATGCCTGCTTTAGTCCATAGATGGACTTAAGCAACTGGCACACCTTTCCGCTGCTCCCACTCTGAATGAAACCCTTGGTTGGTCCATATAGACACACTCCTCTAAATTTCCATTTAGAAAAGCGGTCTTTACGTCCATCTGCCAGATCTCATAATCGTGGAAGGCAGCAATGGCAAGAAGGATCGGAATGGATTTCAGCATAGCCACTGGAGAAAAGGTTTCGTCATAGTCCAAACCAGGTCTTTGACGAAAACCCATCGCAACAAGTCTAGCTTTATAGGTCTCAACCTGTCCATCTACACCAATCTTCCTTTTGAAGATCCACTTGCATCCTACGGGTTTTACCCCGTCTGGAGCAATGTCCAACGTCCATACCTTGTTGGTGTACATGGACTCCATTTCGGTCCGCATTGCATCCAGCCATTTTACTGAGTCAACGCTCTGAACGGCCTGCTGGAAGCTAGTAGGCTCATCATAATCTATGATGCAATCCTCTCTATCCCCGTCTATGAGAAAACCGTAGTATCTCTCGGGCGGATGAGACTGCCTACTACTCCTGCGGAGCGGCGTAGGAATGTCCTGTTCTTTTGAACCCTCTGGTTCCACTAAACTTTCAGTAATAGTCTGTGGTTCTGGAATTTCTTCCAGTTCTACTGCGCTCCCACTAATTTCCTTTTCTAAGAACTGGTGTTCTAGAAAGTGGGCATTACGAGAAACAAGGACTTTTTGTTCCTCTGCGTGGTAGAAAAGATACCCCCTGGTGTTCTTTGGGTATCCCACAAACTTGCACAGTACTGAGCGTGCCTCGAGTTTGTCCGCATGCTGCTTTTTGACAAAAGCTGGACATCCCCAGATCTTCAGATATTGAAGATAGGGTTTCTTCCCACTCCATAACTCATAAGGTGTGGTAGGCACAGTCTTAGTGGGAACTCGGTTCAAAAGGTATGCAGCTGATTCTAGCGCATACCCCCAGAATGATCGCGGTAACTCAGCGTTACTCATCATGGACCGTACCATATCCAATAGGGTTCGGTTCCGTCTCTCCGATACATCGTTATGTTGTGGAGTGTATGGAGGAGTAAGCTGAGAGAGAATTCCGTTCTCTTTTAAATAGTCCAGGAACTCGGCACTCAAGTATTCACCACCTCGATCCGATCTTAGAATCTTAATACTTTTGCCGGTCTGGTTTTCTACTTCATTCTTATATTCCTGGAACTTTCCAAAGGCTTCGGATTTGTGTTTCATTAAGAAGACATGTCCGAACCTTGAAAAATCATCCGTAAAAGTAATGAAGTAAGAAAAACCGCTTCGCGCATGTGTAGACATTGGACCGCACACGTCGCTGTGTACGAGTCCTAAGAGCACGCTCGCCCTAACTCCGTGTCCAGTAAACGGAGTCTTTGTCATCTTTCCTTTGAGACAGGATTGACAAGTGGCATACGATTGATATTCGAACGGATTCAAATATCCTTCTGTATGTAACTTCGTCAACCTTCTCTCATTGATGTGACCCAGTCTACAATGCCATAAGAAAGTCTGATTGATTTCCGGAGACTTTCTTTTGTGTGTATTCTGGACATTGAAAATCTGTGGTTGGTTTAATACGTATATACCATTGCTCAATGTACCTGACCCAATCAGAACTTGATTAAGGTGAATGTTTACAACATTACTTACAAACGCAAATTCATAACCTTCTTTAGAAACCAAAGATACAGAAATGATATTACAAGTTGCGTTGGGTACAAAAAAGCAATTACGCAAAACCAAAACATGTCCATCTGACATTCCCAGGTGATAGTCCCCCACGGCTTTAGCATCCATGCTAGCTCCGTTCGCAACTCTGAGGGTCATGTCACCTGCTTTCAAAACACTACGGTTTCTCAACGCCTGTAATGAATTACAGATATGAGATCCTGATCCGGTATCCAATACCCAGGAAGTAGAGTTTATTGAAAGACAGTTTTCAATGACATACACACCTGAAGCTGAAGCTGCAACCTGCTTCAATTCCTGTGTTCTGGCCTTCCAGGCCCTGCAATCATTCTTCCAGTGTCCTTTCTTATGACAATAGAAGCATTCTTCCTTTTCCACAAGCTTCCCCGCTTTCTTTGTTGCTTTAGCTTTTCCCTTCGTATCCACTTTACTAACACCGCCCCTTGGTTTGGCGGGGGCTTACTTCTTCTTTCCCTTGGCTTTCGCCTTGGACCTAGAAGAAGATGATCCTCCTACAAACAAAGTGGATGTTTCCCTACCTTTCTGTAGGGTGCCCTCTGCGCTCCTCAGCATGTTGAGGAGCTCTGAAAGTTCAACTTCTTTTTCTTGTAAGTTGAAGTTCAGTATAAACTGGGCGTAAGTGGAAGGAAGGGACTGGAGAACTAAGTCCGTATAGAGCTCACTCTCCAATGTGGTCCCTAGGTCCGCGAGCTCCTCAATGTAGCCGATCATCTTAAGCACGTGTTCTGCTACTGATGATCCGACGGCCATCCTTGCCGAAAATAACTTTTTCGACGCTTCGTATCTTGCGATACGAGATTGCTCTCCATACAGTTCTTTTGTATGAAGAAATATAGATTCCAAGTCCATATTCTCGTGCCTCCTCTGATGTTCATTGTCCATAGAGGCAAGTACGAGGCACTTGGCCTTCGCGCTATCAATCTCCCAAGTCTTACGGATTTCCTTATCCGCGACGCTGGAAGTGGGACCAGGGACAGGGGGAGCTTTGGTGGTAAGAAGATACCCCAGTTTGTCGTAAGTGATTGCCATCTTGACATTCCTGAGCCAATCTTTGTAGTTTGGCCCTGTCAGTATGTTTTTATCTAGGAGTAACTTAAGTCCAGTCATGTCGATGTAGGGTTCCTAGGCACTCCCAAGAGGTCTCACAAGGCATCAACCATGCCAATTTCAAATTTTATGGGTGCCGAGAAACCCTAATACGGATCGTTGGCTAGAAGTTTAGGCGACAAAGCAACTAGTTAACTACTTTAACTAAGAGTACGGAAATACAACCTTTTTAGATCCGGTCCTCCACCTCCACGGCTCCGTGATGAAGTCCTCTCCGCTGTCCAAATCAAATCCCGGGCTCTAGCGTCGTCTTCATCGGAGAAAGAGCGAGCTAGGTCATCGACGACGTGCCGAAGATGATCTACGTTGAGGCATCGCTAGATCAAGCTCCAACTTCACCAAGTCTAGAAAACTTGTGAAGGAAACACACTCTACTACTTGGCAAGATGTAGAGGATGAAGAAATAGGAAGTGGGTTCACTTTAGAATTGGATTTCTCACTCATTTTCATCAATCACCATTGATGAAGTGAAGCTTTCTTCATTGAAGAAGATGAAGAAAAAGATGATTATCTTTTTGATAAGTTATTCAAAAAGAATAATAAAAAGAATACTTATCATCATAATAACCATGGTCAAGTGTAGAGACTAAACTAAGGTTAAATGAAGTGGTTAGGGTTAAGCATGAGACAAAATGGTCACATTAGTCAAAGCTTCAAGAAGCTTCAAAGATAAAATAAAACTAGCAACCATTTTTCCCTTTTTCTTTCCAAAATAAATAAATAAATAAATAAGAAAGAAAAAGCAAAACCCTAATCATTAACATAACAATGGTTTAATCTTTACACTTAACCAAGTTAATATGTATCATCAAACATGATACAATCAAGTGCACAAAAGTATATCACATATACAACTTGTGAACTTCAAGTGAGAAAATCCAATTAAGTGAACCTATATTAGTTAATGTAAAGTGATATATCAAATATATAATTATACATTAAATCATTAAATCAACACTTGATTCAACGACCCGGTCATATCGCATATAACCGACTAATATCAATAGTAACAACTTATCGAATCAACACTTGATCCGATAACCCGGCTATAACACATATAACCGATCAATGTTACAAATCGCGAGAATCGAATATAGTATCACATACTGGTATCATTCTCGGTCCCGCACATATCTCATATGCGATCCTATTTCATTTCGCTTGAGCCAGGAAACCTCTGTGTAGGACTCTAAAGACTCGTCAATACGCCGGCAGCAGGTGATGATCATATCAAACACCCACAAGCCGCAAGCGGACTGCTAAACGTAACGGCCACCCGGGTATTGAGCGATCAGAAGATCGATGAGCAAGCCCGCTCATACTCCTGTGAATCCAACCAGTAACACTTACCGTACAGTCCGGTCTCGTCGTCTGATATGTCG
This sequence comes from Agapanthus africanus, assembly GCA_030015575.1. Taxonomy (NCBI): domain Eukaryota; kingdom Viridiplantae; phylum Streptophyta; class Magnoliopsida; order Asparagales; family Amaryllidaceae; genus Agapanthus; species Agapanthus africanus. Next base: position 430,249 of record CM057337.1, read on the forward strand.
CATATCTCGCCTAGGGGTGGTAAACGTCAGACCCCAATAGCTCGATAAGTCGTGTCGATGTGAGGTCTATAACAATTCGAGAAACTACTGGTAACACATACCAGTAAATCTCAGCAACCCTGGCCAGGGATTTCCTGTTATAGCCAATCGAACACAGCGCAATATCAACTCCCTATACCGGGAGAGACGAATCCCCTCCTATCGCTCATTGCCTCCATGTGATTCGGGACTGTAACCAAAAACCACCGTTTTGCACGCCCTCTTGTACGTGGTAAGGTGGAAATCAAAGCACAGTGGGAACCACACAAGACTCTATGACGATCTCGGGTCAACAGACTACTCTGTACCAGTGTCACCAGAGAACTGCCATCTGACGTAAGGTATAATACCATCTGGGAGTTCTCGGCGAGTCCGTCCAGTATACCCAGTCTCCACTGAGCACCCGTATATCATCTCTGATGTCAAACACCAATGGATATGGGATCATCCATCGCCCATCTGTATGGGTCGAGAAGGTATACGCTAGTCTACTCTGGTATATCGATGCCCCGTCTCGATACACCCACGACTAGGGACTTTGAAGGATGTACTTATAGACTACCATGTCCCCACTAGTATGATCCGCATCATAGTCCAGGTAGTCAAGTACACATCCTAGGGGCTTTACCAACATGTAACAGAGAGACTGTCAGTATACACGTTAAGGTTAAGAGCAACCAGATAGCATACTATCATGTCGAGCAAGAAAGTCCTCCCTATATATGTCCAAGCATCCACTACAATATACATCCTATGTATAGCAATGGCCTCTAGGGCATACATATAACTAACAATCTCCCACTTGCACTAGGGCCATCTGATAGCAGTAGTTGTAGTATCTCATACTCAACCATCCCATAAAAGTCTCTCTCTGGGAAAAGGCCTTTGTGAGTGGATCCGCCGTGTTGTCCTCTGATTCTACTCTCCTAACCTCGATCACCCTGGAGATCAACTATCTCCATGATCAGGTGATACTGTCTTAGAATATGTCTGGATCACTGATGGGACGGGTGTTCCTTGGCATAAGCCACGACTCCATTGTCACACAATGGGAGGAACTAAGTTCATCTCATGAACTGATATACACCCAGACTGCCTCTTTGGTAGCATCTTAAGTAGCGATGTATCGAGCTTTTATCGTCTAGTATGCCACGGTATCTAGCTTGGAACTCTTCCAACATACCGTCCCTTTACTGAGGGTAAAGACAATGCCTGCGACTGACTTTCAGTCGTCCTTATCACCCTGGAAGCCTTCCAGTGATTCTCCCCAGGATCAGTTGATACCATCTCACTACAACTAGTGAGAATCCTAACATCCAATTAGATCTATCTTATAGATCCAAAACCCAGGATTTAGGAGGTATCACTTTGATCCTTTATGGAGAATCATTGTGATAAGCGGAGATTGACCGAGTGTAGCATCGGAAACTCCTTCCCTATCAAGAGTATGTCATCCACGTACTCTACGAGGATCATTCCCATACTCCCTACTACCTTTTTGTATATACAAGGTTCATCTACCATTTTGATGATATCAAACTCTTTGACTAACACATCAAAACAGATGTTCCAACTCCGCGATACCTGCTTTATCCTATAAAGCATCTTGTACACGTTTCCGCTGCTCCCACTGTCTACGAAGCCCTCTGGCTGTGTACTTATAGACTCTCTCTTCTAAAACATCATTTAGAAAAGCAGTCATGACACCCAACCGCCAGATATCGTAGTCATGGTATGTAGCCGTGGCAAGTAGGATCTGGATGGACTTAAGAATAGCCACTTGAAAAGGTTTCATCATTATCCAGGCCTGATCGATGACGAAAAGCTTTAACAAGTCTAGCTTTGAAAGTCTCAACTTCTCCATCTACACCAAGTAATCTTCTCAAGATATACTTGCTCCTGATGGGGATTTAACCCTTCAGATACAGCAACCAAAGTCCATACTTTGTTGGTGTACATGGATTCCATCTCTGATCGCTAAGCATCCAGCCATTCTTACAGAGTCCCACTCCTGATGGCCAGCTCGAAACTAGTTGGGTCATCATCTCATGATGCAATCCTCGCTCCCACTGTCATAGAGAAACAGAAGTATCTCTCAGGTGGGTGAGAAACCCTACTAGATCGGCGGAGAGGCTGAGGTTCATTGGTAACTATTGAATCTTTTGGTTTTATCAAATCATCTGCTGTAGTTTGTATAGCTGGAACCTTTCCAGTTCTACATTACAGACCTTGCCTCGAGCTTGTCCGGATTTTGCTTTTTGGACATAGGCCGGACAACCCCAAATCTTAACTAACTTAAGACATGGGCTCTTCCCATTCCATATCACATATGAAGTGGTAAGCATCTGATTTGATTTGAACCCTATTCAATAGGTATGCAGCTTCTCAAGCGCATAACTCCCAAAAGGAAATAGGTAACTCAGTAGTACTCATCATAGAGCACACCTTATCATATAGGGTGTGATTGCTCCGCCCCGATATACCATCGTGCCATGGTGTATACGGAGGAGTAATGCTGAGAGAGAATCTCATTCTCCTTTAGAATAGTCCAGGAATTCCGTGCACAAGTATTCTCCTCCCTGATCTCATCATAGGACATAATACTTATACCCGTTCTGGTTCTCTACTTCTAACTTATATTCTGTGAATATCTCAGAAGGTTCGGACTTGTGTTTCAACAGGAACATATGTCTGAATCCAAAGAGATCATCAGAGAATGTAATAAAGTACAAAGAACCAGTCTTGGCATGTGTAGGCAGGGGACCTTGCATACATGAACATGTATCATCCCAAGAGTTTACCAACTCTTTCTCTGTTTCCAATAAACGGAGCTATGGTCATTTTATCTTTGTGACATGACTGGCGAGTTTCACAAGATGTAAATTCAAACTAATTTAAATATGCATCTTTATGTAACTCTAGCTAGTCGGGTCGCATTGATATGACCTAGTCTACAATACCTCAAGAAGAATTCGTTCATTTCTGAACTCTTCCTCTTGTGTGTGATTTGTATACTAAGAACTGTAGTTTGATTTAGAACGTCAATGCTTTTAGATAACGTGCCTGGACCGATCAACATTTGATATAGGAAATGTTCAAAACATTATCCAACAATACAAAATTTTATCATTTCTTTACTTATAAAGAAACTGATATGATTTTGTATATCAGGTTCGGTATCTAATAACATTCATTCAGAATCAATGTATTTGTAATACAGGGTGACAGTGACCAACAGACTTGGCTGCAACACTTGCCCCGTTTTCTGTCTCATGAAACTCATCACCCGTTCTCAGTTTTCTGCCTTTCTGTAGCCCTATGAAACAGATTACATATCTGGGATCCTGTTCCGGTATCAGATACCCAGGACGTAGAGGATACAGAGAAACAGTTCTTTGTAACGAACACACCCGAAGATGATGCATCAACATGCACTTTCTTCGTTTGGGCGGCACGGGAATTCTGGTATTCCCCAATTTCCTGCTCTGTCTTATAACAATTATAAGTTGGAGCGGGACCAACGTTCCCCAGCTCAGTATAACAAGCGGGTTCGGTCAATAATCCGTATTATTATCTTGATTAAGGCGTGATATGGTCGCTACCTGGAGAGAGAGAGAAGAAAACACTCAGCGTGCTCTCTTGCAAGAATAGATTGGTTATTATTTTATCTAATCAGGATGGCTCCCACTGCTTTTTATCAAATCTTCCTTCAAACCCTAAAAGGAAAGACTAGCCGGGATTAATTACAAACTACAAGTTCGCCAATCTTTCATCCAGGCCAGTGTCGGTACTTTGAGGGAGGTCCCCCGTGCTTTCGCACGAACCTAATTAATGTAAATCTCGTTTTCCCAGAGGCGTAACCTCGTTAACACCTTTCTAGACACCTACTTGATTGGCTAATTGTAATGTGTAAAACTCTCCCAGGAGTAACTCTTACTTGCAGCGGGTATCGGGATCCAACTATCTCATAGAAGGTATGCAATCTCATTGCAAATTTCAACATTTGAAATTCCCGATAATTTTGCCCCTAGCACCCTATGACCATGACGGAGGTCAACAAACCATAGGCTACTAGTCAAGTTCAACCCGTCATTTCTTGATCGAATTAAACCGACCCGCACGACCCTTGACGGAGGTCAACAAGGCCGCACGACTACCCTAATCCAATCTGCATCATATGCATAAGAATATAAATACTAGTTAGCTACCGCACACTACGCCTTGACGGAGGTCAACAAACGTAGCACGAATACTAAATAGGACTTATCTGAAATGACGGAGGGCTACGACAGGTTTTTCTGAAAACCTATTGCGTAATGAACTTGATATCGTTGTAGGATCGAATGAATTTTGAAATGGAGTGTTTTTGAGGCTTTTCTAGTTTTGCTAAAGGAGTCACTCCCGGTGAAGGGATCGTCGGTCCTTTCCTCGTCGAATGAGGTGCGGGATATATCATATATATCACTGTGCAAAGCAAAAACTCTTAAAAGCAATCAAAAGACAAACCGAGTGTGTAGCATCTGCCAGTTATTGCTAAAGGAGTCACTCCCGGTGAATGGATCTCGGTCCTTTCCTCATCGAATAAGGTGCAGGATATATCACATATACCACTGTGCAAAGCAAGAACTGTAGCTACCTGTTTTATTTTGAAATTCGATTCTGCAACATCTTAGGTTTCTTTTGTTTCATTAATCACATTAATGAAGTCCCATCATTTAAACACCTAAACATCACAGATAAATACGACGTACACTTATGCCATCCGCATTCGCCTCGATGTCCCCTCGTGCACCGTTAGGTTAGGTAACTAACGGCAGAACGGGGCAGGGCTAGTGCGGGTGTAAAACATAAGTAACGTCTATATAATATATCATATATACTATATACAGAATCTATCACAGAACATCACATGATCACATCACAGATATCGCAGCAGAAGATACATATAAAATATTGGATATACTAGGACGTCCGTGTTTTCAATACGAGCCAGTATAAAACACGGATTCCACGGTCGTGATGAATAGCCAAACCCACACCCCTAGACCCCTACGAGAGCGGCAAGCAACCCTACCAATTCCAGAGTTAGGAGACCCGGACTCGACTCCTCGAGTTGGTCTCCCTCTGGACTCCAGAACCCGGTTACTTGTGCTCCCCTCCTTGGGTCTATCCTAGTGCGGAAAAGTAAATAATATACAGAGGGTGACATCTTCCGCAACCTGGAAGTGCCCCAAATAAAAGAATATTACATACAAGTTTTTACATGAATGAAAATGAAAAACACTCATCTTACATAAAAACCCCTGGCTATTCAAACACGACGATCCAATATAACATATCCAGCAACACAGAACATCACATGTCATCAACGTAAGTAAATATGCGCATCCCAATTGTCGTTGACATATAGCAACGAAACCGGCGATATCACATATTACACTTACGGTCACAGAAAAGAAAGTGTAAAACTACAACAGTTGGAATCCGCAATCTCCATAGACATCGCATGCCTAATCAAATGAAATTCCTTAGACATCGCATGCCTAACAATTATAAACCCCGCATTTTAGTCTCATTATCGAAAACACTTTTCAATATCAAGTCGGGAAATTCAACAAGATCCCCGATATCCTGATCGAATGCTCGTCGCAAACTTCAGTAGACGGCCGCACCCCCGATACCGTCGACGAAGTGCACCAAGGCGGAACACCGCTGCCGCGAGCACCCGAACGGACACTTTCGGCGACGGGGTTCTCCTACAGTCACTTGGTCGGGGCTATGGAGCGAGGCTGTCTATTAAGTTTACCTGGCGAGTATCCGCGTACGCTACGTGATTGCGACGGACTTTTGATCACATCAAAATTCCGTGGCAACCGATCAAGTGAGACTAAACTGCTATGTTTATAACATTCATTCAGTTATCTCATAACTAGTGAATTCCAATTATTGTATCACATTCCGGATAAATAGAAAATATTAAACTTTCCGATCGAACATTCAAACACCCAAGTTTTTCCGAAACAGATCAACTCATGAAATAAGTTCAAAAACATCCAGTTCATGCCTCAGTACCAACGGTCCAGCCGTAGAAGGGTCAAGCCAACGCCTCACATGTGGCACGCCGTACTGCCCCAAACCCTAAGGTTCAAAGGGCAGTTCAAGACGGTCACATAATCGAGTTAAGGTTTGTGGTCTTCTAGAGGGACCATCGCATTACTTGTACTACTTAGAACGTTATTAGACTACGGAAAAATCCAACACTTGGAAATTTCCCGGAAGGGGAAAAAGTGGGTATTTATATCCAGTCGAACTTTTTAACAGTTTCTAAAATATCCGGAAAAACATAAACGAAGTTAAATTATCCGATCAAATTAACGAATCCCCAATAAAACCCTAGAAAACTCAACACTTGAGTGGAATTAAAAAATTCACATAAAAAATTAACAAGAAAGGACCTAAGAATAATTACATGAAATTTCAGGGACTAAGTCACAATTTTGGCCGCGGAACCGCCGCAGAACCCCTGGTTTCGCCGCGGTTCCGCGGTCAAATTGTTGAATTAGACGTCCAAACTTCACCGTAATTCTTAGTTTTTCCTGCATAATTTTCTGAGAATTTTTAATTTGGAAAAAGCCACAGTTTGTAAAAATGTACAGAGAAGGGTATAATCGGGGGATTCCGGCTTCGATCGGACTTCTAACTTCGTATACACTTCGCCTAAAGCTCTAGCTAGGCTCTGATACCACTGTAGGGTTCCTAGGCACTCCCAAGAGGTCTCACAAGGCATCAACCATGCCAATTTCAAATTTTATGGGTGCCGAGAAACCCTAATACGGATCGTTGGCTAGAAGTTTAGGCGACAAAGCAACTAGTTAACTACTTTAACTTTAACTAAGAGTACGGAAATACAACCTTTGTAGATCCGGTCCTCCACCTCCACGGCTCCGTGACGAAGTCCTCTCCGCTGTCCAAATCAAATCCCGGGCTCTAGCGTCGGCTTCATCGGAGAAAGAGCGAGCTAGGTCATCGACGACGTGCCGAAGATGATCTACGTCGAGGCATCGCTAGATCAAGCTCCAACTTCACCAAGTCTAGAAAACTTGTGAAGGAAACACACTCTACTACTTGGCAAGAGGTAGAGGATGAAGAAATAGGAAGTGGGTTCACTTTAGAATTGGATTTCTCACTCATTTTCATCAATCACCATTGATGAAGTGAAGCTTTCTTCATTGAAGAAGATGAAGAAAAAGATGATTATCTTTTTGATAAGTTATTCAAAAAGAATAATAAAAAGAATACTTACCATCATAATAACCATGGTCAAGTGCAGAGACTAAACTAAGGTTAAATGAAGTGGTTAGGGTTAAGCATGAGACAAAATGGTCACATTAGTCAAAGCTTCAAGAAGCTTCAAAGATAAAACAAAACTAGCAACCATTTTTCCCTTTTTCTTTCCAAAATAAATAAATAAATAAATAAGAAAGAAAAAGCAAAACCCTAATCATTAACTTAACAATGGTTTAATCTTTACACTTAACCAAGTTAACATGTATCATCAAACATGATACAATCAAGTGCACAAAAGTATATCACATATACAACTTGTGAACTTCAAGTGAGAAAATCCAATTAAGTGAACCTATATTAGTTAATGTACAGTGATATATCAAATATATAATTATACATTAAATCATTAAATCAACACTTGATTCAACGACCCGGTCATATCGCATATAACCGACTAATATCAATAGTAACAACTTATCGAATCAACACTTGATCCGATAACCCGGCTATAACGCATATAACCGATCAATGTTACAAATCGCGAGAATCGAATATAGTATCACATACTGGTATCATTCTCGGTCCCGCACATATCTCATATGCGCTCATATTTCGTTTCGCTTGAGCCAGGAAACCTCTGTGTAGGACTCTAAAGACTCGTCAATACGCCGGCAGCAGGTGATGATCATATCAAACACCCACAAGCCGCAAGCGGTCTGCTAAACGTAACGGCCACCCGGGTATTGAGCGATCAGAAGATCGACGAGCAAGCCCGCTCATACTCCTGTGAATCCAACCAGTAACACTTACCGTACAGTCCGGTCTCGTCGTCTGATATGTCGCATATCTCGCCTAGGAGCGGTAAACGTCAGACCCCAATAGCTCGATAAGTCGTGTCGATGTGAGGTCTATAACAATTCGAGAAACTACTGGTAACACTTACCAGTAAATCTCAGCAACCCTGGCCAGGGATTTCCTGTTATAGCCAATCGAACACAGCGCAACATCAACTCCCTATACCGGGAGAGACGAATCCCCTCCTATCGCTCATTTCCTCCATGTGATTCGGGACTGTACCCAAAAACCACCGTTTTGCACACCCTCTTGGACGTGGTAAGGTGGAAATCAAAGCACAGTGGGAACCACACAAGACTCTATGACGATCTCGGGTCAACAGACTACTCTGTACCAGTGTCACCAGAGAACTGCCATCTGACGTAAGGTATAATACCATCTGGGAGTTCTCGACGAGTCCGTCCAGTGTACCCAGTCTCCACTGAGCACCCGTATATCATCTCTGATGTCAAACACCAATGGATATGGGATCATCCATCGCCCATCTGTATGGGTCGAGAAGGTATACGCTAGTCTACTCTGGTATATCGATGCCCCGTCTCGATACACCCACGACTAGGAACTTTGAAGGATGTACTTATAGACTACCATGTCCCCACTAGTATGATCCGCATCATAGTCCAGGTAGTCAAGTACACATCCTAGGGGCTTTACCAACATGTAACAGAGAGACTGTCAGTATACACGTTAAGGTAAAGAGCAACCAGATAGCATACTATCATGTCGAGCAAGAAAGTCCTCCTATATATGTCCAAGCATCCACTACAATATACATCCTATGTATAGCAATGGCCTCTAGGGCATACGTATAACTAACAGTCGATTGGTCGCTGCAATTAGGAGAGAGAAGAAACACTCAGCTTGATGCTCTTGCAAGTTTAGAATGGTTTTTAGTTTGTCTAAACAGGATGGCTCCCACTGTTTCTCGAATCCCTCCTCAAACCAAAAAGGAAGAATTAGTCAGGATCAATCTCACCGTACAATACTTGCTTAACCGTTCAGCCAGGCCAGTGTCGGTACTTCGAGGGAGGTTTTCCAACGCTTTCGCGAAGTTCCTTAATTAAATAACCTCTTTTCCCTGGGGGCGTAGCCCCGCTAACACCTTTCTAGACACCTACTTGGTTTATAGCATTGATCGTTAAGTGAAAAATTTCCCGAGGAGTAGCATATACTCACAGTAGGATCGGGATCCAAATATCATCACGTGACAAAACTGAAGGAATCCTACCAGAATCATCATACTCCAAATGGTATGCAACGCTAGCAAGTTTCAGTTCTTTTGAAACTCCCGATGCGGATTTTTGCCCCATGCTCTTATGACCTTGGCGTGAGGTCAAAATGTCATAAGTCACATGCCAAGTTCTTCCCATCATTATCCAGGTTAATTTGAATCCACCCGTACCTACCCTTGACGTAGGCCAAAATGGTAGTACGGCTGTCCCAAACCAACGCATTCTATCTATGCAACAGATAAATATCCGGCAGCTACCAATCACTATGCCTTGGCGTGAGATCAAAATACATAGTTTGAATACTACCGAATATTTAACTGAAATGATGGAGGGCTACGAATGGTTTTGGCAAAACCGTGAACGTAGTGAACTTGATATAATCGATGGAACGAGATAGCTTTTAAAAGGAGTGGCTCAAGCTCCGCATTTAAAAGTTAGTTTTGAAAAGAACCGAGTGGTTTTCCGAAAGTGTTCAAACGATTTTAACTTGGTTTATTTTCTTGTATTAGTTCTTTTAATGCGTGATATTCTTGCATTAGTTCTTTTAATGCGTCCCATCATTTAACCCTACCATTGCAGAAAACAACCAAAATATGACGTACGCTTATGCTATTCGCATTCGCCACGGGGCCCCGTCATTACCCGTTAGGTTACTTAACTAACGACAGAGCGGGGGCTGGGCTAGCGCGGCTGTAAAACATAAGCAACGCCTAAATAATATCATATATAGATATATTGCAATGATAGCCATTTCAGATCACAGATGAATACATTGGATATACTAGGAATCCGCAATTCGTACGAGCCTGTAACGAAAAGCAGATTACACGGTCGCGGTGAATAGCCAATACCCCACCCAAGACCCCTACGGGTGCGGCAAACTACCCGCCAAGTACCCGAAGCGAAGCAACCTCCCTCAACTCCGTGAGTAGGCCACTCGGCACTTCGGCATACCCGGTAGTTTGTGCACCCCCTCCATGGGTCTATCCTAGGAGCAAAAACAGTAAAAAGAAATTATACAATGACGGCTACAACCCCGACCCGGTTGTGCGGCCATACAAATAATTATTACATCAATTTACAAATTTACATGAATTGAAAGAAAAGAAAACTCTCGTCTCACAACCCCCGGCTATTCACCCGCGACAATCCAACATATTCATATACACATTCCAATAACATTACAGATCACAGATTTGTATAACCCGCACTAATCGACATATAGCGACTAGCAGACGTTCAATACAAATATCACATCACAGAAAAACCCGTCAGCTTAAGTCTTTTAGAAGTTCGATCAAAAATACGGATTTTCAGGACCCCAAAAATAAAATTTTCGTTCTGGAAAATCTGGGCAGAAAATATATATTCCAAAAATCCCAAAATACCCCTATGAGCAAACTGCAAAGAAAAAAACCCCATGACCGAGTCCACTCGGCCGCGGAACCGCGGCGCTTTGATCGAGTTAGGGGGTCAAATTTTTGCAGTTTCTTCAGAGAACCCTGAGTCGATTTTTGGTGTATCTCAAAAAAAATTTCCAGCACTTTTAAAATCGACAGAAAGTTTAAAAAACGGGGTTCGTTTTGCGACTTTTCCTTTGATCGATCTTCTAGCTACTTCGCTAACATGTTAGATAGAGTTTAACTAGGCTCTGATACCACTGTAAGTCCATGCTACCTCTCCCGGTACTTTCGGGCATGCGGAATTTGGTAAAAAAACGATTTTCTTAGAGGTGGTAACATGGACTTAAAACCCGGATCTTTGTTAAACATCTAACTAACAACCTAACTAGGAGTCGTTAACTACTCGGTTAGGGGGTTTATACCTTTCTTGTCTTGAACTCCTTCGTCTTCAAACCTCGATGGTGGTCCGGATCGGCTTCTTCCCGTCGTCTCCTTACGCCGAAAATAGATCCACCTGAAAGCTTCAACCTTTGGCTCCTTCTTCGAACTTTGAAGAAACTAGTTCACTCGGTTTGCTAAACCTTGTGAACTAGAATGAGTAGAGAAGGGTTTGTATGGGATTTTATCTATGGTTCTTGGTTCTCAACTCATGAGACAAGTGAACTATAGAATCAAGAGAGGGAGAGCAAGAGGAGGAAGATGAGAGCTCAAGAACAAGAAAGAGAATGAGCATGAAAGAATGAGAGAAGACTTTTCTCATTTGGCTCTCATAATCCAAAACAATCATAACACCTCATATCAATCAAGTATTATGTTGATGGTTTAAGCAACCATAGCCATATCATTTCATGCACTCATTTTGCACAAAAGAGCAAGCAAGCAAAAGTCTTTGCCATGAAATGATAGCTATAGTTATCATGATGGTCAACTAGTCAAGCCTACTCAACCGGTCAATAAAGTCAACAAAAGTCAACAAGTCAACAAAGTCAATCCCTCAACAACCATGTCACCATAATACCTAATTAATATAATTGTTAATCACATATCATATTCTCATTAGGGTTGAGCAAAAAGTCAATAGTCAACTGTCAACGGTCAACAACCCTAATGAGAATCCTCTGTCTCTGTCTTTCCGTCAACTGTGCATACACACCCGCATCCGCGTTCCGAGGAACACGAATGCATACTGGATAAAACCAATCCCAAAAGGTACACTAGGATCCGGCTTAAACCAAAGCCCGCTAGTGTGAACTGTCCGGACACTGTACGTGCACAAGTGCACGGATGTGACCGAACCCTGTCGCAAAACCATGCGACCTGTTGCAAAACCATGCGACCTCTACTCTTTTGCCTAAAGGCGAATAGCTTTCTGTGTGGGACTCTAAAGACTCGACACTACGCTGGCAGTGGGTTAACCACAGACCGCAAGCGGCACTAGCTGTGCGTAACGGTCCCCAGGTAGATGCCGATAAGAAGACTGACGAGGCGAAACCCATCTGAACTCCTACTGAGCCTGAATGTAACATTCTCCGTACAGTCCGGTCTGTTCGTCTGATACATCGCATGGCGGGCCTAGGGGGCGGTAAACGTCAGTCCCCCAATAGCGGTACAAGTCGTGTCGGCGTGAAGCCCAAAACACCCTGAGATAACACTGGAAGCCTACCAGTATATCTCGTTTGCCCTGGCCAGGGACTACTCGTGTAATGGCTCTCCTAGACATAGCGCGATGTCAACCCCCAATACCGGGAGAGACGAATCCTGTCTAACCGTCACTGCCTCCAAGTGCTTCGGGACTGCACCCAACTACCACCTGTTTGCACGACTCCTTTGAGCCGTGGTAGGGTAGTAATCAAAGTACAGTGGGAACACACTCGAGGCGAAGTGACAGTGTCATGTTAGCGGACTAAGCTGTACTCATGTCACGTGGGAACTGATAACTGACGATAGGCATAATACCAACTAGTCAGTTCCCGACGAGTCCTGTCCAGTGTACTCGTAACCCAACGAGCACCCGCATACTATCTCTGTCACGACCCGCAGGGTACGGAACGTGACTGGCACTTAAGTTTACGAAACGTCTAAAGACGTCCGTAAAATAAGTAAGCCAAAGCCCAGAAAACAAAACCAATTAAGCAAAAGAGTGAAGAAAACCCAATCAATTGAAAGCAAGTTTATCAAATAAGTCATGTAAAACCCTTTTTAAAAACCATACTAATTTTCCCGAAAATTTCGGCAGAGTCTCCTTTGTAAATACTGGCCCCCAAAATGGGTACAACAAAAATATACATGAATCCAACAAAATAGGGCATCCCCAAGCGGGAGCTAGCTCTTCGCCACAAGGCGGTCACAAATCCTACGCAATATAAAATGACAGCATGCAAAATAATCATAATAAGGCATAAGAAAACATCATGTCGACTCAAGTGAGCTCGACCCCAAAATACAGCATAAAAGTCCCCAAACCTCACAGTCTCATCTCTAGGTCAATATACAATAAATCTGGTAGAAACAGTAGATGGAGTACACTAGATACAAGAATATACAAGGTGGTACAAAATAATAACATAACCCACCTATGAGCAAAACCTCGAATCCAGGCAAAAGAGGCAAAAGAACAAGTGCGCCCGCCGCTACTGAACTGACGGAGCGGACCTGCAAAAGACTGTGGCACAACGGGGGTGAGTTGCCAACTCGTGAGTAATAAATAACATCTACAAAGGCTATCGTATGCATGAACACAAGCATCCTAGCATCTAAAATACAGGTATGACTGGATGCACTAGCAGGTGTGTATACAACATCAGTGTACTAATATGTATGCAACATGAATATCTGAGGTCTCAATGGGTATATATAAGAAACATTTATCTCATTTTGTTTTTGAAACTTTTTAGAATGCCAGCATAATGTCAATGAATCGACGAAAATCGGTGTCCAGCAACGACACCCAAAAGCTGTCTCAAATCTCATAAATCCATGTCATAGTGTCTCTGGCCTCAGCCATCCGGCTGACCCATCTCAATATCAATATCTCATCCTCTCGCGGCCCCGGTCGGTATCCTCTGGATATCCGCCGTGCCCAATGAAGTCACCGGTAGGTAATCCGTCCCCTGCCAGGCTCAACGTCATCACCACATTCCTCTTGCCCCGGGGTACCTTACCGGGCCCACCATGTACCCGTGCCGGTTCCTCCACTCCTCGACACGGATTTCCAAAACCACAGCAAACTCATGGTGGACGACACTTACATCACTAGAAAACCGCAATTTACATATTTTAAAAATATAATAAGTTTAGAAATTTTGCGGCTTTCCCCCGAAATCCAGAAATATCATAAAATCTCAAGAAATCCTCATAAGTGCATATGTCAATGGTGATGAATGCATATGGTATCAATAATTAAGCTACAATGCATGATTAATAGACTAGGCATGAACAATTAATATGATGAGATACATGCACATGAATTGCAATCCTACGATTTCATTTTAAGGAATTAAAGGCAATAACACAGGTTTAAGCATCAATTAGTAAAGGTTTCAAATTATAGGTTATCTAGTATGGTGGCATGGCAATTACCAGGGCGTGTGTGTAAGCATGAATAGTGCTCGTGCTGCATATAAAAACCCTGGCAATGGTGCAGGTGTCCTATAACATGGGTTCGCATATGTATGTCAATATAAGGCATGGATGCAGCAAATAATCATATAAGTATTACACCCCTAATTACTAACATCACTAAGAATCTTTTTAAATTACTAAAATTATCGGGCGGCTTGCGCCATCCAACGATAGTCCCCCGTAGATGTTACATCTACTCACTGAAATCCCTAGCTAGCTGCGTCCAATCACCGCTTCCCCTTTCGAGCTGCGTCTGACGTCTCCGCGACCGGACCTGGAATTTACATCAATACCAAACATAAAGTTACATGTCAAGAACGACGCAAAACCCAAACGAAAATACTAACGTTCACAAGCTAGGTACAAAGTGCACAAGGTGCGCGAAACACACGCGAAAATCGCAAAAACTGCCAAAAAAACGCCGATTTGGTCGCCCGGCAAAACTAAAACCCGACTACCCAAAAATCCGCACTCACGCATCCTAAAAGTCGTAGGACAAGCCATTACAATCATCAAGATGTCGAAATTAATCCATCACATGATTTTATAAGAAAACTAGTAAGCATTTGCATTCCAAAATCGGTGCAAAAATCGCCGATTTGCGACAAAACGACTACAATAGCATAATCACCCAACCACACTACAAGCAATCTACAAACACTAATTACAATACAATAACAATGATTCCAATCCTATTTTCCCTAAACAACCATTTTTTGAATTTATAACCTAGCAAAATCCAATCAATTTCCACACTTGAAAACTTAAATTAACACAACAAAAGCCCACATAAGAAGATTAATCTCTTAGATTAGGTTAGCAAAATACTAGATAACAAATTGGGTTTAATCAACTAAATAATGTTTTCTAACCCTAATCAACTCATTATCATGTTTCACAAACCATTTCCATACATAACCCTCTCTTGAAAATCCTAAAACAACAATTTACAACTAAAATCAAACTTCTAAAATTACCTAAATTAGCAAAATTGAAGACTACATAACAAGGTAACCATATAGATTAGTTCATTAACAACTAGATTAACTATAAGACAACTTAATTAATTATCATGGCTTCAAAACCCTAGTTTAAACAAACTACTCTCTTTTTTTTTAAACTAGATTAGAAATTAGTTAACTTTTAACACTAAACCATACAATTAAAGGAATTTTTGCAAAAGAAAGTAACTTGATGAGAATTATACCTCAATTTGGAATCTAGCAAGAATAAATTTGCTCCAAGTGATGGCCTCAAGCACCAAGATTCAAGCAAGAATGGCTAAGGATAATGATAGCATAAGGATTTTGTTTGGATTTTGAATAAACTATGGATTTTGATGTGGTTTTTTTGATGAAATTTGAAGAAAAATGAAAAGAAAAGAGATGAAGAAGAGGGGTGCAGGTTTCGGCCAGGTAGGAGGTGAGGGGGAGGGTGTGGACAAGTGGGGAAAGTCAAGGGTCAAGTCTCCAAAGTCAAATGCACCATACCTTATTCATTTTAATTAAAATAAATCCATAAACAATCCCATTTTCACACAAGAAAGAAACCAACATAAGAGGCCAGAAATTTCTGGACTTGCACAAGGTGGGGCTGTCCTAGGGCTGAGAAAAAAGAGAGAGGGGTTTTACAAAAGAAATTTTATGCAAAAAGGCCCCCTACAACTCAAAAATTGCAAGTTTTGGCTCAAAATTCAATAAATTCGTTTCATATCATAAAAATTTGTTAAAAATCAAAATAAATTACTAAAAATTTATGTTATCACTAGATTATAATTATCATAATTTTAGAGATTAAAATTAGCCCGGAAAAATTTGTATTTATCGCTAATTTAATGTATTTTCTTACCGGCTTAAAATAATATTAAAAAATTGAAAAATTAGGAAAAATTTTTAAACGACCAGAATTTCATAATTAATTCATTAGCTACTAAAAACAAGCAATTACCTATCCATTTTAGGTATAAATAGCCCTAAACTGCAAAATAACAAGAAAGACGGTTTTCGGAAAAATACCGAATTTTCACCGAATTTCAGGAAAACACCAAAACGACTTTTCAAGACGCTACAATCTTCCCCCCTTAAAGAAATTCGGTCCCCGAATTTAAAAATATAGCTACGCGTACCTTCGAAGAGATGGGGATATTTCTTCCTCATCTCGCCCTCGGTCTCCCAGGTAACCTCCTCGCTGCTCGGGCTACGCCAAAGGACCTTAACGGTTGGTATAATCTTCGACCTCAACTTCTTCACCTGCCGATCCAGGATGGCCACCGGCTGCTCTGCAAAAGAAAGGTCGCGCTCTAGCTGGACTGTGGGGTGCTGAATCGCATGCGAAGGGTCGTGAAGGTACTTACGGAGCATCGAAACATGGAAGACGGGGTGAACATCGGGAAAGCTGGGTGGAAGAGCCAAACGATAAGCAACAGCGCCGACACGCTCGAGGATCTCGAAGGGACCTACGAATCTAGGGCTAAGCTTCCCCTTTCGCCCAAAACGCATCACGCCCTTCATCGGGGAGACTTTCAGAAAAACATGGTCGCCAACTGCGAACTCTAATCTGCGACGACGCCTGTCTGCATACGATTTCTGTCTGCTCTGAGCTGCCCTCATCCGGTCTCGGATCAACTGGATCTTCGATGTCGTCTCCTCAACAAGCTGCGGCCCCAAAATGCTGCTCTCGCTGAGCTCTGTCCAACAAACGGGTGATCTGCATCTCCTCCCATACAATGCCTCGAAAGGTGCCATCTGAATAGTATCCTGGAAGCTGTTGTTGTAGGAGAACTCCACTAGAGGTAAATGATGATCCCAGCTACCACCAAAGTCTAAAACGCACGCTCTGAGCATGTCCTCGAGAGTCTGAATGGTCCGCTCTGACTGTCCGTCTGTCTGCGGATGAAACGCTGTGCTGAAGCTCAAACGAGTGCCCAAAGCCTCCTGAAGTCTCTGCCAAAGTCGGCTGGTGAACTGAGTGCCTCGATCTGATACGATACAAGTCGGTACGCCATGTAGTCGCACGATCTCGTCAATATAGAGCTGAGCATACTGAGCGAAGCTGAAAGTCGTCTTCACTGGCAGGAAGTGAGCCGCTTTCGTCAATCTATCCACGATCACCCAGATGGAGTCGTACCCTCGACTGGTCCTGGGTAGACCCACAACGAAATCCATCGAAATCTGTTCCCATTTCCACTCTGGAATGGGTAACGGCTGTAGCTCTCCTGTGGGCCTCTGGTGCTCGGCCTTGACTTGCTGACAAGTCAGGCATCTCGAAACGAACTCCGCAATGTCCCTCTTCATCCCGTCCCACCAGTAGGTCTCTCTCACATCATGGTACATCTTGGTGGAACCGGGGTGGACACTATACACTGATCGGTGTGCCTCCTCAAGAATGTCGCGCCGCAATCCATCAGCATCTGGTACGCACAGTCTAGATCCATATCGTAAAATCCCCTGATCGTCAATCACGAACTCGGAAAATTTGCCCTGTCCCATCTGTGCCATGATCTCTGAGCAACGGTCGTCACTGCGTTGTGCCTCATATATACGATCAAGCAACTGTGGGCGTGCACGAACATGCGCGAGCTGTCCCCCTGTCTGAGTGAACTCGAACTCAACTCGGCTGTCGCATAACATCTGCCAATCTGCTGACGACTGCCTCTGCACTGCGCGCAAAAAGGATAGACTACCCCCGGGCCTCCTACTCAACGCATCTGCCACCACATTCGCCTTGCCGGGGTGATATAAGATCTCGCAGTCGTAGTCTTTCACCAACTCCATCCAACGACGCTGTCTGAGGTTCAGGTCTCGCTGCTGAAATATGTACTTTAAGCTCTTGTGATCGGTGAATATCTGACACGATTCGCCGTAAAGGTAATGTCGCCAAATCCTCAGTGCAAAGACCACTGCAGCCATCTCCAAATCATGAGTGGGGTAGTTCTGTTCATGCTTCTTCAACTGCCGAGAAGCATAAGCGATCACCCGGCCATGCTGCATCAATACGCATCCTAATCCCACTCGCGAAGCATCACAGTAGACAACAAATCCGCCTGATCCCGAAGGCAAAGATAATACCGGCGCCGTAGTCAAACAAGTCCGTAGCTGCTGAAAACTGCGCTCGCACTCCTCCGTCCAGACAAAAGGAACTCCCTTCCGGGTCAAACTGGTCAACGGTGCAGCTATACGGGAGAAGTCCTGAACAAAACGCCTGTAGTAGCCCGCCAAGCCTAGAAAACTACGGATCTCAGTAACCGATGTAGGTCGGGGCCACTGCTGAACAGCCTCAATCTTCTTCGGGTCCACACAAATGCCGTCTCTCGTAACCACGTGACCCAAGAATCCGACGCTGTCCAGCCAGAATGCACACTTGGAGAACTTCACGAACAGCTGGTGCTCCCTCAGAGTCTGTAACGTAATCCGCAAGTGCTGCTCGTGCTCCTCTCTGCTCCGGGAGTACACCAAGATATCGTCGATAAACACGATGATGAACAAGTCAAGATACGGCCTGAATGTACGGTTCATCAAATCCATGAATGCTGCTGGGGCGTTGGTGAGTCCGAACGACATCACCAAAAACTCGTAATGGCCGTAGCGCGTGCGGAAAGCTGTCCTCGGTATATCCTCCTGTCGAACTCGCAGCTGATGGTATCCTGATCGCAAGTCGATCCTCGAAAAATACCCCGCACCCTGAAGCTGGTCGAACAAATCATCAATGCGCGGCAACGGATATCTGTTCCGAACGGTAACTTTGTTCAGCTGGCGGTAGTCGATACATAAGCGCAAACTTCCATCCTTCTTCTTGACAAACAGGACCGGAGCACCCCACGGAGAAACACTCGGTCGAACAAGCCCCTTATCTAACAAATCCTGCAACTGATCCTTCAGCTCTCGAAGCTCTGCCGGGGCCATCCGATAAGGCGGTATAGAAATAGGCCCCGAACCGGGAATCAAATCAATGCAGAACTCAATATCGCGCTCAGGCGGTAGCCCAGGTAGCTCATCAGGGAAAACATCAGGGAACTCACAAACTACCGGGACCCGGTCTAACGGAACCTCTGCAGCTCGAGTATCACAAACAAACGCTAAGAATCCCTGACATCCCTTCCGCAAGAGCTGACCAGCGCGAAGAGACGAAATTAAGCTGGGAAGGGCGACACTGCGGTCTCCCCGAATAACAAGGACTGGCTCTCCCGGAAAGCTAAATCTGACTGCCTTCTCACGGTAGTCCACCGAAGCATAACAAGTGGCTAGCCAATCCATGCCCAGAAGCACATCAAAGTCCAACATATCGAGGAGAATCAAATCAACTGATGAATCCCTCTCTCCGATACGAACGGAACACAAACGAAATACAAACCGAGCGACAAACGACTCGCTTACCGGAGTAACAACAACAAGCGGCTGATCTAACGACGACGACTCACGGCCCAACATCGGTGCAAAGTGTGTAGATACGTACGAATGTGTGGAATCTGGGTCGAATAATACCCGAGCATCGAAAGAACAAACTGGCAAGGCACCTGTCACAACGGCATTGGATGCCTGCGCATCCTGCGGTGTCAAAGCAAAAACTCGGGCCTGTCCTCCACCGATAGCGGGCTGACCTCGACCTCGGCCTCTGCCTCCTCGTCCTCTCTGAACAGGACCGCCGCGTCCACGGCCTCTCGGTGCACCTAACTGGCGTGTAGCATCGCCTGGAGTAGGAAGTAGGGCTCTCTGAGGAGGGGGTGGTGATGGTGGTAGGGTCACATGCGGAACTGTCGCTGCTCCCTGTCGTCTCACCGGACAGTCTCTGACAAGATGGTGCAAACTCCCGCACCCAAAACATCCTGGCGACGGCTGCTGCCCCTGGGGATAAGAACCATATAACTGTCCCCGCCCAAATCCTCTACCAGGCCTATCTCTCGAAAAGAATCTGGCGCACTGCCTCTGAGACGGTACATCGGTGCGCATCCTCTTCGGCCCAGAAACGGCCGAAGTCCGTGATATGCGTGCCTCCATCCGCAATGCCGTATCCATAGCCGCTGAATAAGTGTCGTAGTGCTGGGCGCCAATGGCAAGATATAGCTGGGCATCAAGTCCCTGTACGAACCTCTTCACCATCTTCTCCTCGGTATCCACCAAATACTGAGCATATCGGGATAACTGTGTAAACTGGATGTCATACTCAGACACCGTCATCCCAGGTGTCTTGACTAAGGCCTCGAAGCTGCGAGCTCTGGCGTCACGAACGCTCTCTGGAAGGAAACGGCTAGAAAGACCGCTGTAAACTCGACCCAAGTCATAGGCGGTAGACTTGCAGCTCGACCTCTCAAGACTGACTCCCACCATGTCTGTGCGAGACCCTCTAGTCGGAAACTCGCAAGCTCTACCCATCGATCATCCGAACATCTCAGCGAACGGCAGATCCTGGCTAAACTGTCAAGGAACGTCTGTGGGTCCTCCGTTGCCTCGGTGCCGGTGAATACTGGAGGTCTCAGCCTCATGAAATCCTGTAGTGAAACCGGAATGGCCACGGTGGTAGTAGTAGGAGCAGGTATCATGGTCGTCTGTGATGTAGTAGGTACGTCATCCGGCCTCGGTGTACGACTGGCTGCAACTAGGGATCCTACCATCTGACGTAGCTCCTGCATGCCTCCCATCATCTGTCGCAACTCCTCCATACCAGTCTCGAGCCTATCCATACGGCCTGG
Source organism: Agapanthus africanus (assembly GCA_030015575.1). NCBI lineage: Eukaryota > Viridiplantae > Streptophyta > Magnoliopsida > Asparagales > Amaryllidaceae > Agapanthus > Agapanthus africanus. The sequence goes on from CM057337.1 coordinate 451,371, forward strand.
GGAAGGTGGATCGGTCTGTCCCTGCGGCGTAGGCATACCACCCTGCTCAGCCCTAGTCTCGGACGAGCCAGCTCGAATCTCATCTCGGGCGGCAGCCCTCTGCGCTCTAATAGCCCTCTGTGGCATAGTGACTGGTACAGGAACAGGACAACAAGAATGGTGCAGTAGAATCATAGGATACACGGAATTAAAGAAGGAATTTTAAGCAAGTATATCCTAAAGTCACTTAGGCGGAGTACCGTATCGCAAGTATGCCGCGGACATACGCACGCTACGTTACCCTGCTTAAGTCACTTACTCCATCTACCAAGGGTCATCCTACACTCAAAAAGGTAAAACCTATCGCTTTGATACCAACTTTGTCACGACCCGCAGGGTACGGAACGTGACTGGCACTTAAGTTTACGAAACGTCTAAAGACGTCCGTAAAATAAGTAAGCCAAAGCCCAGAAAACAAAACCAATTAAGCAAAAGAGTGAAGAAAACCCAATCAATTGAAAGCAAGTTTATCAAATAAGTCATGTAAAACCCTTTTTAAAAACCATACTAATTTTCCCGAAAATTTCGGCAGAGTCTCCTTTGTAAATACTGGCCCCCAAAATGGGTACAACAAAAATATACATGAATCCAACAAAATAGGGCATCCCCAAGCGGGAGCTAGCTCTTCGCCACAAGGCGGTCACAAATCCCACGCAATATAAAACGACAGCATGCAAAATAATCATAATAAGGCATAAGAAAACATCATGTCGACTCAAGTGAGCTCGACCCCAAAATACAGCATAAAAGTCCCCAAACCTCACAGTCTCATCTCTAGGTCAATATACAATAAATCTGGTAGAAACAGTAGATGGAGTACACTAGATACAAGAATATACAAGGTGGTACAAAATAATAACATAACCCACCTATGAGCAAAACCTCGAATCCAGGCAAAAGAGGCAAAAGAACAAGTGCGCCCGCCGCTACTGAACTGACGGAGCGGACCTGCAAAAGACTGTGGCACAACGGGGGTGAGTTGCCAACTCGTGAGTAATAAATAACATCTACAAAGGCTATCGTATGCATGCACACAAGCATCCTAGCATCTAAAATACAGGTATGACTGGATGCACTAGCAGGTGTGTATACAACATCAGTGTACTAATATGTATGCAACATGAATATCTGAGGTCTCAATGGGTATATATAAGAAACATTTATCTCATTTTGTTTTTGAAACTTTTTAGAATGCCAGCATAATGTCAATGAATCGACGAAAATCGGTGTCCAGCAACGACACCCAAAAGCTGTCTCAAATCTCATAAATCCATGTCATAGTGTCTCTGGCCTCAGCCATCCGGCTGACCCATCTCAATATCAATATCTCATCCTCTCGCGGCCCCGGTCGGTATCCTCTGGATATCCTCCGTGCCCAATGAAGTCACCGGTAGGTAATCCGTCCCCTGCCAGGCTCAACGTCATCACCACATTCCTCTTGCCCCGGGGTACCTTACCGGGCCCACCATGTACCCGTGCCGGTTCCTCCACTCCTCGACACGGATTTCCAAAACCACAGCAAACTCATGGTGGACGACACTTACATCACTAGAAAACCGCAATTTACATATTTTAAAAATATAATAAGTTTAGAAATTTTGCGGCTTTCCCCCGAAATCCAGAAATATCATAAAATCTCAAGAAATCCTCATAAGTGCATATGTCAATGGTGATGAATGCATATGGTATCAATAATTAAGCTACAATGCATGATTAATAGACTAGGCATGAACAATTAATATGATGAGGTACATGCACATGAATTGCAATCCTACGATTTCATTTTAAGGAATTAAAGGCAATAGCACAGGTTTAAGCATCAATTAGTAAAGGTTTCAAATTATAGGTTATCTAGTGTGGTGGCATGGCAATTACCAGGGCGTGTGTGTAAGCATGAATAGTGCTCGTGCTGCATATAAAAACCCTGGCAATGGTGCAGGTGTCCTATAACATGGGTTCGCATATGTATGTCAATATAAGGCATGGATGCAGCAAATAATCATATAAGTATTACACCCCTAATTACTAACATCACTAAGAATCTTTTTAAATTAATAAAACTATCGGGCGGCTTGCGCCATCCAACGATAGTCCCCCGTAGATGTTACATCTACTCACTGAAATCCCTAGCTAGCTGCGTCCAATCACCGCTTCCCCTTTCGAGCCGCGTCTGACGTCTCCGCGACCGGACCTGGAATTTACATCAATACCAAACATAAAGTTACATGTCAAGAACGACGCAAAACCCAAACGAAAATACTAACGTTCACAAGCTAGGTACAAAGTGCACAAGGTGCGCGAAACACACGCGAAAATCGCAAAAACTGCCAAAAAAACGCCGATTTGGTCGCCCGGCAAAACTAAAACCCGACTACCCAAAAATCCGCACTCACGCATCCTAAAAGTCGTAGGACAAGCCATTACAATCATCAAGATGTCGAAATTAATCCATCACATAATTTTATAAGAAAACTAGTAAGCATTTGCATTCCAAAATCGGTGCAAAAATCGCCGATTTGCGACAAAACGACTACAATAGCATAATCACCCAACCACACTACAAGCAATCTACAAACACTAATTACAATACAATAACAATGATTCCAATCCTATTTTCCCTAAACAACCATTTCTTGAATTTATAACCTAGCAAAATCCAATCAATTTCCACACTTGAAAACTTAAATTAACACAACAAAAGCCCACATAAGAAGATTAATCTCTTAGATTAGGTTAGCAAAATACTAGATTACAAATTGGGTTTAATCAACTAAATAATGTTTTCTAACCCTAATCAACTCATTATCATGTTTCACAAACCATTTCCATACATAACCCTCTCTTGAAAATCCTAAAACAACAATTTACAACTAAAATCAAACTTCTAAAATTACCTAAATTAGCAAAATTGAAGACTACATAACAAGGTAACCATATAGATTAGTTCATTAACAACTAGATTAACTATAAGACAACTTAATTAATTATCATGGCTTCAAAACCCTAGTTTAAACAAACTACTCTCTTTTTTTTTAAACTAGATTAGAAATTAGTTAACTTTTAATACTAAACCATACAATTAAAGGAATTTTTGCAAAAGAAAGTAACTTGATGAGAATTATACCTCAATTTGGAATCTAGCAAGAATAAATTTGCTCCAAGTGATGGCCTCAAGCACCAAGATTCAAGCAAGAATGGCTAAGGATAATGATAGCATAAGGATTTTGTTTGGATTTTGAATAAACTATGGATTTTGATGTGGTTTTTTTGATGAAATTTGAAGAAAAATGAAAAGAAAAGAGATGAAGAAGAGGGGTGCAGGTTTCGGCCAGGTAGGAGGTGAGGGGGAGGGTGTGGGCAAGTGGGGAAAGTCAAGGGTCAAGTCTCCAAAGTCAAATGCACCATACCTTATTCATTTTAATTAAAATAAATCCATAAACAATCCCATTTTCACACAAGAAAGAAACCAACATAAGAGGCCAGAAATTTCTGGACTTGCACAAGGTGGGGCTGTCCTAGGGCTGAGGAAAAAGAGAGAGGGGTTTTACAAAAGAAATTTTATGCAAAAAGCCCCCCTACAACTCAAAAATTGCAAGTTTTGGCTCAAAATTCAATAAATTCGTTTCATATCATAAAAATTTGTTAAAAATCAAAATAAATTACTAAAAATTTATGTTATCACTAGATTATAATTATCATAATTTTAGAGATTAAAATTAGCCCGGAAAAATTTGTATTTATCGCTAATTTAATGTATTTTCTTACCGGCTTAAAATAATATTAAAAAATTGAAAAATTAGGGAAAATTTTTAAACGACCAGAATTTCATAATTAACTCATTAGCTACTAAAAACAAGCAATTACCTATCCATTTTAGGTATAAATAGCCCTAAACTGCAAAATAACAAGAAAGACGGTTTTCGGAAAAATACCGAATTTTCACCGAATTTCAGGAAAACACCAAAACGACTTTTCAAGACGCTACAATCTCAAGTACGACGTACCGACGGCTGTGGGACAGACCGTCTCCCACACTGGGATGAGAAGCGCATGCGCTAGTCTACTCCGGAGTATCGATGCCCTGTCTCGATAGTCCTGCGACAAGGGACCTGCATAAGGATGTTCTTATAGATTACCCAGCCCCACTAGTGTGACTGCCATCACAACGCTGGTAATCAAGCAAAGATCCTAAGGGCTCCACTAATGTGTATAGGCGATATACTAAAATAAACACATGTACACATTGAAGTAGAAACAAACCAAGTAGCATACTATTATTTTGAGCAAGATTGTATATACAAGGTGAATATCCCAAGCTTCCATTAAGTAATATACAAACTAGTATGATACAGTAATGGCCTCTAGGGCATATACACTAACAATAATAAGATGTTATGATCTCTTTTGTTCAAGACAGTTTGTCTTATAGATCCATGATCTAAAGAAAATTAAGTTCTTCCCCTTGTTTTTATGATGAGATATTTTGATCTCTGTTGTGATAGACATTGGTCTTATAGATTTATGATCTTAGAAAAAGAAGTAAATTCTTCTTTTTATATGAGATGATCTCTCTGTTCTTTTTTTTTACCTTGAAGAAAATCTTCTTCTTCTTCTGAGAGCTTGCTCTTCGTCTTTGAATTTTCTCAAAGTTTATGGGGAGTTCCTCCCTATCAAACTTGATGTCTTGGGGCCTTTATATAGGGCGAGCTGATTTGTTGAATCAGTTGAAGAGATTTTTTCTCTAATTGATTTGGGGATTTCCCCACCGTTGGATCTTTGATCCTAGGGCTTCTGATTTACAGAAGGCAATCTTCTTGTTTTTAACAAGATTGGGAAATCTTTTCCCATACAAAATTTATTCTGTACTTTGGTGATTTTTAATCACCATTGGATCATTAATCCAACGGTGCTCTGATTTTCAGAGCACAATCTTTCTTGTTTGGAAAGATTATAAGGAATGTTTCCTTAACATAATTTTACTCCGGTTAATTAATGATTTTTAATGATGTTCATTGGATCTTTGATCCAACGTTTGGGAACATTTAGTTCCAGCGCTAGCGCTCTCGTGTTTTGCACGTGGTGCGCTGCTTAGATTGCAGCGCACTTAGCGTTAGCGCTTACACGCTTTGCACGTGGTGCGCTGCTTAGAGTGCAGCGCTATTAGCACTAGCGCTCATGTGGTTTGCACGTGAGCGCCATCTCAGAGTCTTTGACTCTCTCAGCGCTGGCGCTGGTATGAATCACTGCTTTATTTCAAAATTTTAAATTTGAACAGAGCTTTGCTCTGATTGGGGAAAACAGCACTAACGTCTGGGTTTTGCATGGCCCAGTTCCTCTACCTTTATCACGGACAGATCAAGATTACTTTAGTAATCAAGCCGAGCAATGAGGAGCTAGCTATTTAGTTTAAAGACTCTTAGTTTATTTATTTCAGCAGTTTTATTTCTATTGATGTGAGCCTATATTGGGACGTGATTTAGATACTATTGTTTATTGGATCTTGATTCGTTTCCACTACACCTATTTCTTGATTTTATTTATTATGGCAGATGGGCATGTGTTAGCTAGATTATATATTTTACTATTCTTGATATCTGATAGACAGTCATAATGTGACTGTGGAGGGATGATTCCTAACCACAGGTAGCATGGTTGGCTCTATCACGTGCCGTAGTTACATATCTTGGGAAGCGGGGTGTGACACCCGCGATAGAGTGCTCGGGTAGCCGGATTCGAGAATACAGCAGATAACCATCTCGTGGAGTCGAGACTGGGCCACCTCATTCTTGGATTGGCGGGTTGCTCGCCGCACTTATAGGGGGTGTAGCTCTGATCCACGAAAGAGTGTTCAAGTTATCAGATTCTAGAAAATGATGGGTATCCCATTTCTAAGATTGGCGGGTAGCTTTCCGCGCTCATAGGGGTCTTGATTCGAGATTGTACAGGCTATGCACACAACCGGAAAACGTTGGTTTTCGTTTGCGGCTCAAACGAAATACGGAGCTCCTAGCTTATCTACTATTCTATCTTGTTTATTGTTTATCGCATGCCTGTGATGTTTATTACTTGCCTGTGATATTAATAAACACACACACTATATTAGATGCTTCTATATGTTTTGCATCCACGCTAGCCCTGTCCCCGCCTTACCGTAAGTTAAGTAATCATACGGTGAAGATCCGGAACCCCGTTGCGAATGCAGGTGGCATATAAAAGCATGCTATTTTAGTTGTTTCTATGTGACTTAGGAACATAGATTGATAGGATCGCATTATAAGTTTAATGCAAAGTAATTAAACCTAAATGATGTTATCGCAACTAATTTTTTAAAACTGCTCGGGTTTTTTTCAAACCATTGGTTTTCTACAAAATCACTTGTTTTAAAAGCAGAGCCTAAACCACTCCTTTTCAAAGCCAAGTTCATTACGTTAAAACTTTTTCGCCAAAAACCAGCTGTAGCCCTCCGTCATTTCAGAAGGATAGCGCCTAGTATTCATGCTATGTATTTTAGCCTTCGTCAAGACATAGTGAATGGTAGCTATGTGTTACTTTTCTGCCGCATAGAGATGCACTAATTTAGAACAGTCGTACATCTATTTTGGCCTTCGTCAAGGGTTAGTACGGATGGGTCTAGATTAATCAGGACAATGATGGGTTGAACTTGACTTACGATTTATGATATTTTGACCTTCGTCAAGGTCATAAGACGCTTGGGGCAAAAACCATATCGGGAGTTTCAAATATAAAGGAAACATGCCTAGTATGTGCATAATTTCTAGAGTGTGGTAATTTTGGTCGGCTTCTATCAAAATTATCACACAATGATAATTGGGTCCCGATTCTCACTGTGAGTAGATATTACTCTTTAGGAGATTTTTTACTTCACAACTAGCTAATTTATTAGGTGTCTAGAAAGTGTTAATGAGATTACGCCTCTGCAGAAACGAGATTATTTAATTAGGTCCGTACGAAAGCACGGGGAGCCTCCCTCGGAGTACCAACACTGCCTGGCTGAATGGTTGGCAAACTTGTAAGGTGTAAATGATCCCAACTATTTCTCCTTTTAGGGTTTGAAGGAGAATTCGAGAAAACAGTGGGAGCCATCCTGATTAGATAAAATGATTAACCAATCTAATCTTGTTAGAGTGCACACTGAATGTTTCTTTTCTCTTTCTCTCTCTTTGGCAGCGATCATGAATGACCTTAAATTAAAACTCGTAAACCAAGTTGACTGAATCTTTTTACAAACCTGGTTTTGGTATGTCATGATTCACGACTAAGTTGCATATATCCTTATCGCTCCTACTTTACCCTCTGCCTTCTCCAGAACACTCTGTATCACTATGGATATCCATACTTCTTGGAACGGCCATCTCGTATAGTTACATACGAACTCGAAGAAGTTTCTTCAGTCGAGGATGGCCAAGAGTTCTGGAGAAATTGAATTGTATAATTCGGTTGTCTTCTCTTCTTCACCTTCTCTCAAGTTGTGAGCTCTTTGTATAAGGAGAGTATACCAGTTATGCTTGTTGGATAGTTTTCTTCCAAATCTTAGGCAGGTACCGAAAGATAGAGAAAGAAGAAAACCAACTAGCCTAAGTATAGTGTACAGAAAATAAGATGCGAATACATATAAAAGGAATGAAATGAGAATAAAGGAAATTGCAACTACTGTCGTAAATATGAGCATTGGAAAGGATATTACTAGGAATACCTAGCCACCCCCTTGAAATATTTTGTCACGCACCGCTTCCCAGTAGACAGAAACGGTGACGTGGCAAGCCCGCGGCATATTTATCTGGAGAAGGTCATTCCCTAAATAAATATACTAAGCGTATTGAAACAATAATACACAATACAAGAATAAATGGAGAATGTAAAAATTTTCAACAAACATCTTTATTTACATTCAACTTTCAATATTTACAAATACACGAGTTTATGCTGGAAAGTAAATACAATAAAGAAAATGCCTAAACAAGTGGCGTACATAAACTAAAGAAAAAGGAAGTTGAGGTAGCCCTGAGTAGTGATCTGGTTGTAGTTCTCCTCTGTGACTTCGACTTCCTCCTTCTCGACCGTATCCGACGAACATTCCAAGAGAAGAAAAGTGGATGGAATTCCTGTCAGCAAACTGGCGCTCGGTAAGTTCTAAGAATAAAGTAAGTGTAGAGAAAATAACAAATGTAGAATATATATAGATGACGAGTAAGAGTATATGTTCATGGTGAATATGTACTATAGGTCTCTATATGGTCACTATATTAATGTTAAGTTCCAAGTGTGAATGTCAACGCAGCCGTAGAATATTCATGAGCTCAAGAGTGGGGCCCCAGAAGCAAGAAAACACGGGCCCATTTCATGTGTTAGTATCGGGGCTCTAGGTAGTGGATGAGTCAACCCGACTGATATTCGAGTAAAATAAAAAAGTGGTTAATACGGAACTCTTGAAGCTCCGTTAGATTCATACAAGAAACTATCCCAAACACCCCAAATATAATATATTATAACTGGTTAATATACTTAATTGATTTGATTGATTGATTAACATGTATTGATCGAAAACATAAATTGCAAAAAGGTGTAGAATGTACTCGAGTGAGTCGAGTAATATGAGAGTCATGACAATTGCAATCTTGGTTCGAGTCAAGTTGGTTCGAGTAGTTTGGGTTCGAGTTCATATTCGAGTTTAGATTCGAGTTAGGTTAGAGTTCAAGTTTGTGTTCGAGTTCGAGTTCATGTCTTTTTCATAGGAATTGATTTAAACCGTTAAAAATCTTATGTTCGAGAGAAATCGGCAACTGCTGCATATGGACGGCAGGATTTATGTCTTTTTCCAAGACAATTGTCATTTGATAACTCCATTAAGTTGGGTAACCTGAATAGGCAAGCACTCACTTTCTCCGGCTCTCTGGAGCTCAAGAGAAATGATACCGCTTAAGTCTATATTAATTCTAGAGTCTTTAAAATATTGTTCGCATATCTCGAGAGGGTTTTATGAAAATTATATATTAATATTGTTTAAAAATAATCTTGAGGGTGATTTATAATATTTAAGGTTTTCATGAACATGTATTTTAATTGTTGTGGTGTTTTGGTGATAAAACCTAGCTTTTTGAAAGTTTATGGTATTTTTATGAAAACTACTACATTTGGAAACTTAGTGGTATTTTATTAAGAATTCTAACTTTTCATTTTAAACAATATAGTTTCATAATATGTTTTTATTGAAAATACGGATTCAAGATTTTTTATATAATTTTTCAAAAATTAATTTCGTTTAGAAAAGTCGCATTTCTTAAAAACCGTATTTTATTTCTTTACGAGAACGAATACTCCGTGAGGAGTTCTGCATCTCACTCTACTAACCCCAGGATGTACGATAATCCGTATCATCCATTAGCGGGTCCCCTAACGAGAGTTGTAGAGGCATAATTGCCAAGGATTTCAAAATACCGATTAAAAGAAACCCGTTTTGAAAATGCGTGGTATTTAATGTAAAAGTTATTCTTTAAATGAACCATAGAACTACGATACCGTGCTATAAAACCATTGTGTGCGTGTAGGGTAGTCGTTACCCCGTGAAGTTTTCCTAAAGGTATTTATAACAATTATCGAAATGAGGGTTATACTAAAGTTCATGGTATTTTAATGAAAAAGTTCGTTATATATTTGTTTCACATGAAAATTTTGGTAAACTAAAAACTAAATGATAGGAAATAAGGTTAAAATTAGTATAGGATGTTAGTTTGATCTAATTTGCTTATCAAGTGGAATACAAAAATTAAAAAGAAGTTTATATCAGAGATAACTCCATTTTTGTCGATTTGTTTTAAAAAATTGTTTTGAGGTGGAAAATGATAGAGATAAAGGGACTTACGGTTTTAGGTGGTTAACAAGAGAAAGAAAGAGCCCTCGGGGGTCGTGTTTTCGTCGGAGTTGCTCCGATCATCGAGTTTGGCTTGCTACTTCACTTGGGGGGCTTAACTCCACTTGGTGCTTAGGGAATTTGAGAAAATTTTTACTAGAAATTTCAGAATGGGGAAGAGCTAGGACATGGGACGGTATTTATAGTGAAGAATTAGGGTTTGGAAATTAAAAATGTAGATTAAAAGAATTTAAATGGTGTTAAATGGTGAATTGAAGGGTCTCTGTTTAATTGCAGGAAATCAAACAGTGCAGGTGAGTTGAGGGGAGTCGAAGGGACAAGTGTGCAAAGCACGGAGGCAATTGGTCTCATCATGACCGTCGGCGCCAGCCCTAGAGGCAAAACGGGCAATCGGATCTTGAGGCTTTGGCTCGAGATTCGTGCTACGTGTCAAGTTGGGTGTGTACACCTCATTATTCCTGTTTGATTTTTCTAAAACTTTTCGTTTCTCCGTGTATTGCACGTGCAACTCTTGGCTTCCGAAAAATTAAAAAGAAAAATTCTAAAAATAATTGGGTCTGATAGGAATCGAACACACCGGCTAAGTCACAGCAGTGCAAAGGCTTTACCATTGAGCTACAAGTTGCTTCTTACTTTTATTTAACAAAAATAACTTTTAACTCTTACACAGACTGTAATACCCTTTACTGTGAAATACAAGAAATTTCTATACAGTGATTTCGGAGTCATTACATTCTACCCTCCTTACAAAAATATCGTCCTCGAAATTTACTGTCATGCCCCGCTTCCCGGTGTACGGTAAGGAGACGTAACTGGCTCACTACGTATTTACTCAGAAGCAAACACGCTAAGCGTAAATAAGCAATATAATAAAGTACACAAGAGAAATGACAAGACATATAATTGAACAACAACTTTTATTTATTAAACATTTCTTTACAATACAACTGAAAAGTAAATACAATGAGGAAAGCAATGCCTAAACAATGGCATGAACTGAAAGTAATGTCTATAAAAGTGTCTAAAGCTCTTAGGCTTCTTCGAACTGCTCCAAGTCTTCGATGCTAGGCTCGACCTCCAGAGAGTCAGATCCTCCTGACAACATTCCAAAGAAAAAGAGAGAAGGAATGTCGTTAGCGAACAATCGCTCGGTAAGTCCCAAAGAGAGATAGAAATAGACTGAACAAGTAAGAGATTATAACTGGTATAAATTTGATGGTTATGTTAACGCAGTTGTTTGTAGCTTGGTACAGAATATGCCATTGTATACGAGAGGAGTCCAACTATTCTATGGACTAAGATATATGGAGCACAAGGAACCGTTAAGCCACAGAAAAACAGCAACGGATATTCAGTTTAGGTGTATTAAAGTGACCGTCTCATGCCATTTCTAACACATTCCGTACCAGTCTACCCCTTTAAAACCCCGTAATGTATTTTGTATTGATTTGTATTGTTTTGTTTAATAGCTATAAGACTTACTGAAACCATGATATCATGTAAACGGAATGGATATAAATGGATAGTCATGTAATCAGAGTATATCCATAGTTCGGTTCGGTTGAGTCGTGTTGATATTGATTGAATTCTAGTATAAATGGATTCATGTTGAATTGGAATTATACTTGAATTGTATTCAAGGATGGATTGATTTCAGCTTAGACTGAGACTCAGATTGAGTCAGACTCTTTAACCAGAATTGAAGTCCTGAATTAGTTTTGATGTTATCGGTAACTGCTGCATATAAACGGTAGGATTTGTGTCTTTTTCCAAGACAATTACCGTATTGATAACACCGTTTTTAGTTTGTCTACCTTAAATAGGCAAGCACCCACTTTCTCCGGCTCCCTGAGGCGCAAGAGAATTAGTCCCGCTTAAACCTAAATTTACTAGGGTCTTTATTATAAATTAGTATAACTTGAGGGGGTTTATGAAAAAATAGTTTTGATATATTTTCAAAATAAACATCAAGTATTTAATTATCGTCTTCAGGGTTTTCATAAATGTAAATTTTAAAAGTGATGATTTATTCTAGTGGATATAACCTTAACTTTTAATACTATATGGTATTTTCTTATAATTTGACTTGTATTGAATGTGATGGTATTTTCATGATCTTTTATGACTCTTTTCTTTTGATTTAGAAAACATGGAATATATATAATATATTTAAAGTAGATATTTTGATAATATTTATATATATATATATATAAATTAGAATTTATTTATTAATAGAAATAACGCTTTTCTTAAAATTGTAATACAAATTCCATAAAGATCGTATGCTCCGTGAGGAGGTCTGCATCTTGCCCTCCTAGTCCGATGGATGTGCGATAACACGCACCAACTAAGTCGGATTCCCCAAAATGGGTTGTAAGGACTTAATCGTATGGAATTTAAATAAGACAATTTAAAGAATACGATTTTGTAATAGTTTAGGGTATTTTATTGTAAACTTGTAATTACTCCACAAACTAATGTTCCAAAAGCCATCGTGCTATGTCAAGAATGAGTGTTGTGATGAGGTAGGTCATTACCTCGTGAGTTTTCTAAAGGTAATACAAACGAATATGATGAAATAAGTAGAATGTAAAGTTTGTGGTATTTAATCGTAAAAATGTGATAAAAGTTGCATAACATGTTATTTTGAGATGAAACTTGTTCTAAAGTATTTGGTTATGAAATCTAAACAATATATGAAGAATTGGTAAGTTTGTTATTAAGAAAATTTGGGTTTTTAAAGAAAAGAGAATCGGAAGTCGGAATAACTCCGCTTCTGACGAGTTTTGAAATGAGAGTGTGTTAGATTAGAATGAGAGGAGGGAAGAGGGGACTTACTAATTTGGAGAAGAGAGGGGAGGTAGAGGGAACTTTTGAAGGCATCGTAGAGTTGCGTCGTCGCCGGATTTATCCCGAATCATCGTCGGAACTTTGACCTTGGCTAACTCCACTTGTACAACTTTTAGACTTAGAAATTTTTTGAGAGTTTTAATACTAGATTTAAGAATGGGGAGGGCTAAAGTGTAGGGGCTATTTATAGGATAGGATTAAGGTTTAAGGTAATGAAATGAGAATTAAAAATGCATTAAAATTTGGTTTTAAAGTTACTTTTAATTCTCTGTTAATGTGCAGGGAAAATAAACAGACTAGGATTAGTGGGGGAGTCCAAGGGGTGCTAGGTTAAAAAAGATGAGGGCATTAGGGACGGTTGGGACCGGCGGCGCCGGCTCTTTGTGAGATCTCCCCGGTCGGTTTTTATGGGTAGGGGATTGGATGCTTGCCACGTGTCCTCTGCTGTATAAATAACAATTTCCACATGTTTGTTTTATGAGACTTTTCATTTTTACGTGTGTTGCACGTGTAAACTTTTGGGCTTCCAAAAAGTTTAAAGAAAAATCATTTAAAAATTATATGTGGCTGACGGGATTCGAACACAGGGGCTATGTCACAGTAATGCAAGACTTTACCAGTTAGATACAAGTTGTTTCTTGCTGTTCTAAAGCAAATTAAATACTTATAGCATACACAGGATTGCAAATACTCCATTTGTACATTAACTTTAAAAATTTTCTGTACATTAAAACAAATTCGTTATATTTACAATTACATAAGGACTAATTTTCAAAAAGGTAAGGGTATCGTGTACGCATATCTTCTTCTCTTTCCCAAGTTGATTCTCCTGGCGAATCCTTTCTCCACATCACCCGGACCAATTTTACCTCCTTGTTCCGTAATATTTTCACCTTTCGGTCCAGGATCTCAATTGGTTGTTGCTCGTAGGTTAGTTCAGTCTGTACCGTAAGCTCTGAGTGATCAAGTATATGGCTGGGGTCGCTCACATATCGTCTTAGCTGGGATATGTAGAATATGTTGTGTACTTCTTCCAATGAGGGTGGTAGTACCAAACGATACGCTACTTCTCCAACTCGTTCGAATATGTCGAACGGTCCTATGTATACTAGACTTAGCTTACCCCTCTTGCCAAAACGTATCACTCCTCTGTTTGGAAAGATCTTCAGGAACACATGGTCTTCGGGTTGAAACTCTAAGTGTCGACGCTTTGCATCTGCCCAATGATTCGTCGGTCTTGGGCTACGCGCATCTTTTCCCTGATCGTGCAAACCACATCTACAATTGCTAAGATCATCTCTGGTCTAAGGAGTTCACGATCACCAATGTCGTCCCAACTCAGCGAGGAACGAAAACTTCTTCCGTAGAGTGTTGCAAATGGTGCTATCCCAATGCTTGCCTGATGGCTATTGTTGTATGAAAACTCCACAAGGTGTAGGTGATCTTCCGACGATCCTCCGAAATCTAACATACAGGCTCTTAGCATGTCTTCCGGGATCTGAATTGTTCGCTCGGATTGTCCATCTGTTTGTAGATGGTACGTCATGCTGAAATTCAGACTCGTTCCCAGGCTAGCTTGCAGACTCTGCCAAAACTGTGATCGGGATCTCGTATCACGATCGGAGACGATGCAAACAGGTACTTGTTCACATCATAATATTGCATTATTATATTCCCCATTCTTATGCTTTTTACAAATAAACAGGTGCTTTTGACCCATGTCTGCTACATAGTACAGGTTACAGGTTCTTGGATCTAAAACAGTGAAAAAGATAAAAGACGATACAAAAGTGGAACTACAACCAACAAATAGAAGGATCTTGATCAAGCCTACACAAAGAACAGTTCACAAAGTACAAGGCAACGCAAGGTCCAAGATTACAAAGCGAACGGTTAAAAGTCCACTGCAAATATTCACTGGAAGATCTGGAGAAAACCTAGAAGTCAATTTGAGAAAAGTACTAAAGAAACAGAAAGTACAAGTCATTCAGAGCCATCACCAGAAAACGTATAAGCCAAGTCCATCTTTTGGCCGCAGAACCGCGGCCAAACCCTGGCTGCGGCCGCGGTTCCGTGGCCGTGTTGAGTATTTCGAGAATAAAAATTTTACAATAAAGTAGAGGCGGCTCTGACTAGTCAATCTAGGGGTATTTTGGTAAATGCAGACATGCGGCAATTGTAAACCTAGGGTTCTCTATGTCCTATAAATAAAAGCCCAATTTCTTGTATTTGTTCATACCTCCCTTCATTAATAAAATTCAAATTTCTTTGGAGAGCATCAACTTGTAAGTTCTTAATTTATTTTCTGCCCTAGTTAATTTTATTATCTTGCCCTAGGTAATTTCTATTCTTGCCCTAGTTAAATTTAATTCCTTGCCCTAGTTAGATAGTTAGATCTTTTATTTTTTACCCTAGATAAATGTTTTTCAATTCCCTAATGAGCGAGTAGTCTCCTCGCTTGTTAGGGTTAGATTTGGGGAAGGTTTGAGAGATGAAGATCTCTCACCCCTTTCTTGCCCGTCATATATTTTCATAGGACTCCATGCATACATGCACACACCGCTCCCTACGGCACCCTATCTCTCGAGGTAGCGGTGATACCGTAGTATAAAGGCCCGGTTGAGCGTGTTTTCCATGGAGGTTAGGATAAGGATTGATAAAGGAAGGACAAGAAGCTAGAGGAAGAAATATCTTCCCAAATGGTTCTAATCCCCTCTATTAATAATTACCATAACTTCTAATAGATCTTAATATGGGTATAGAAAGCGGTCAGATTTATTGACTTTCCAAACTTAACCTAAACCTAACCCTAGCAAGATTTAGATCTAGATTAATTTAGTTTTTAGATTTAATTGATCCATTCACACTGTTTGGAATTAACTCGTAAGAGCGATTAGGAAATTCACAAAATCCCTGTGGACCGACCCGTACTCACCGGCTAGCTACCAAGCGACGCCGTTCTTGATTGCGGTAACATATTATTTTTGATCTATAAAATCTCTCTAAATCAAATGGCGCCGTTGCCGGGGATGGCGTGTTATTTTCTTTTTGCAATTTCGGGTTAATATAAACTAAAAAATCAAAAAAAATCAAAAAATCAAAAAAAATTATAAAAATATACATCTGTTATTTTTGGGAAGGGTATTTTTGTGTGAATTTTTCAGGATCTACGAACAAATTCGGATCTGGAAATCTACAAAAAACAAAACAGAAAACAAACGATCCTAACAACAGAAGATTGCAGCAACTGAGGAGGACAATTTTTTTTGGGAACGGTGCCTCTTCTGTCACCGTGGATCCGCCGCATTACGGCGTTCTGGCCGCGGAAAGGCGGCAGTTAGATGACATCGTCATCTCAGATTTTTTTCTCGGGAATCGTGCAGGGTAGTTGACCGCGGAAACGCGGTTGGAGGCGCGCTTTGACCGCGGAAACGCGGCTTTTTGGTGTCCTCAGCTCGTGAAAATTGCACTGTAAGTCTCCTCTACTTCTCCTCTGCAAATCTTGATATATCTTCTGTAAATTTGCCTGCAGGATTTTTTGCGCTTTAAAAATCTTCCCCCTTCCAAATAACAAGTCTTGTGCAGGATTCTTTGCGCCGCGCTTAAAATATAAAATTGATTGCAAGTGATCTTTTCTGTTGTGCATACCTTTATCAAAAATCTTTTTGCAAAAATTTCCAAATAAAGAGAAAAGGCAAAAAAGGAAAAAAAAATTTACAAGACTTGCAAATTTTGCCACTAAGAACTCCTTGCACCACCTACCTTCTTTCTCTTCTTCTTTTTTACATCATGGGTACCCCACCTCATAAATCTCTTGCCGAACTTTGGTATCCTGAACCTAATTTTGCCTCGTACGTCAATTGTTTCGGTCGATTTAAGGAAGATCTCTCCGTGCCCAAAATTTCTTTAAAAGATCAAATAGAAGCATCTAGGAGAAACAGTTCGACGTTGCAACCCACTTTGTGTCAACCATGTCAACCTTCACCACCTTCGTACGTTGATACCACTTTTTTGAGTCCTATTGTAACTCCTAAACCGATGTCTATTGTTGAGTATATTGCACAATCTCGTAGCCGATCTTTCACCCCTCTCCACACATCCAGTTATAGGGATCAACAAGTCCATTCATCTTTTTATCCAAATGTTGATCCTACTCCTGTCCAACCATCCAATTCCTACCATTCCTACCCGACTTTCCCACCTTCACTAGACATTGTTTCTACACAGCCAGTTGGGAGTTTCAAGTATCCAAAAAATTTCGAATCTTTTACCGAAACCCCTTCACAACCCATGTCTAGTTTAGAACAGTCGTTGGAAGCTTATATTTCAGCAACAAACAAAATGATTAGGAATGTGGATGCGTCCATTGCCGTCCTTATACAACCTAGTGAACCGGGAACTAGTTTCCAACTAGCTTCAAATTTTTCAATGTATGAGGAGGCGGTTGGACAGAGTGAGAATTTGAGAGGATTTCCAAATCAAACCTACCCATACCCAATTGAAGCCCACAACTCCGGTTTTCCATCGATTGTCCCAAATGATTCACAAGTTGAAAATAAAACATCTAACGAGTTGTGTGATTTTGTAGTGCTTGATTTGCCAGATTGTGAGGAATCCCTTTCTTGTGAAACCACACTTAATCCTTTCGAACTTTACACCTCGACTCTATAAACTAAATTGATAAATATCCATGCTTTTGATGAGGTGTCAGAAAAAATTGATTTTCACTTGATTGAGAATATAGACGCCGGGAATATTTTGGATGATGAACCCGTCGATTTGATTGAAATTTTATGTCCAATTCATCATCCCGAGTCATTAAATGTTTCTCCCGAACCTCATATGCGTCTTGATTTTGATGATAATGGCATGGATTGGCTAAATTTTGAGGAGAATTATGAGGATCGTATTGAGGATCTTATTGAGGTTGAACCATTTTTGTTTGATGTGTCTGATTTTCCAATTTATCCTCCTGAACCTTTAACTGTTATAACACCATCCCTCCTTTCCATCGTTCCGACCACGCAAAAGATCACGCTTGACGACTGTGAGCTTAAGAAATTTCCCTTTGAATCTGACACAGTTCTCACAGCCGATAACACTTACGAGTGTTTCACTTTTTCGGACGATGTTGACGACTCACCGCCCGAGTTTGAGTCCTTTGAAATTTCAGATGAGTTAGTTGAACTATCAGACTCGGTTGCTTCCAGTCATTTCGAACCATTGATGGAATCTTTCAAATTCGAGACAGTTTACTACGGTGAAAATGAGACTATCCCTAATTCACTCCCTTTCGTCCTTCCTATCGTTCTGACCTTGCAAGAGACCATTACGCTTTCATCTCCTATACCAAGTTCGACGTACCCATGTTTGCTCACGAATCTTGAGAGATTTAATCTCATTTTTTCCCGAGTTGATAGATTAGCACAATCGCTTTTTACACATCGGTCATTACAAATTGTGCTAATTTATACACTCCATCCTCACCCTCAAGTTCGTATTCCCACTTTCTTTGGTTCTTCTAATCTTCCTTTCATGATACCGAGTGTTGATGAATCACAATCCGATCCTTTAAGTTTGATAATTTTCAATTGGACCTTCGATGAAAGTTTCGAAGATATTTTCGCCGACGAACTCGCATTCTTAAATGACACGGATATTGTGATTAATCAACCTCCACTCAAAAAAGTAGAACCCCTACCATTTCTTTTTCCCCTCCGCCATTCTCCTCCACTGAGACCGTATAACTTTTCTATCTCCACACGGTCTCGTGTGCTTCTCATTTATTTTCTTTACACTTCATTCTTTCACCAACTCTATCTTTATCACGATAAGATTTTTGAATGGTTGGTGCTAACTTTTGGTCTTTGTAAGGCCTTGTATAGTTTGATTTTTCTCCTCCCGAACTCTGAACTTTAACGCTGTTTTACTTAAGTTTGGGGGGAACCTTGTTGTATATATATTTTGTTTTTCTTTTAACAATAAAAAAAATTATAAATAAATAAACAGGGGAGTGCCGAAATTTTGACCCTCTTGGTGTTGCATGACAGTAAAGACACTGTCAAGTTTAAGTTTGGGGGTATGCTCAGTAAGTCTTTCTTCGCATTCATGTGTATATTCTTGCATTTGCATACTTATTTGAAAACCCATAAAAATTGAAAATTTCAAAAAAAAATTATAAAAAAATTTTGTATTCAATTTTGGCCTTATTTGACTTGAGTTTGACAAAAAGGTTAACTAGCTAGGAACAACTAGATCCTAGACTTAGTAAATTAAAAATCCTAAAAATAACCTCCCTTAAAGTTTAACGGTAGAAAGTATATGTCTTTGTAGTTTATTTAGAAATAGGCAAATTCTGAGTTCACTTCTTGGGCTAAGTTAAAACAAGGGAAGAGTATTGATGTTTTTATTAAAGTATGAGTTTGAAAAATAACTTCTAGCTTAAGTCTAAATTCTGAAAATGTATACCCTACAATTTGCACAATCACGCACCTTGAAACTTGGAATAGTAGAGGAGACCTTGAAATGCTCTTGTCTGAAGTCCTTAGTACGAAGAAAATAAAAGAAAAAAAATGCAAGCGTGAATAAAAGAAAAAAAATGAACACTGATTTTTGTGATTACTTAAGGCTGCAAAAATAGAAAAATATTTAGCGAGGGTGGTTCATCACCTAGTGCCTTAGACCAACTGGTTTGGGAGTCACTGCTAAAGCCTTAGGTGTTGCAAGACTAGGAATTACGCTTTAATCTGCAAACACATCTTATAATCGGTTGTTGGTACCTCAAGAAGTATTAACGGTCGCATGAAGGATGTGTGAGCAAATATTATTTAAAAATTCACCAATTAAGAAGTGGTTTGGACAACGGGCAAGAGTATGATTGCTTGATTTGAATTTCCAAGTGTAGGGGTGATTTATACACACCCGTAGGGATATGTGATTGGAGTTTAGATGAGAGAAAAGAATGAAGAATAGAACTTGTATCTTTAGTAGAGTTGATAAAAATTCCTAAGTGCAGATGGAACCCTAGAAGGAAAACTTAAGAGATGCCAAAAGCTAAGTAGGCCTTCAAAACATATATAATCTTAAGTTAGATGATAAGGAAGTGTGAAGAATATGGGTGGAAAATCTATGAGTCAACGATAATAGAATTCCTTGCTAGAAAACCTAATTGGAGAATTAAAGTCGAAAAGCCAAATTGATAGGATTTTGTGGGTAGTATCGGCTGAAAACCCTCAGGAGACAACACTCCTCCTAGTAGGGACACCTAGAGGTTTAATGGCTTGTTGTACGAGCTCAGTGCAATCGCGATTCCCTGCGAAAATGAGGTTAGGTTTTTGTCGAGAATAAAAATAGGTTTGCTCGAGGACGAGCAAAAGATAAGTTTGGGGGTATTTGTTCACATCATAATATTGCATTATTATATTCCCCATTCTTATACTTTTTACAGATAAACAGGTGCTTTTGACCCATGTCTGTTACATAGTACAGGTTACAGGTTCTTGGATCTAAAACAGTGAAAAAGATAAAAGACGATGCAAAAGTGGAACTACAACCAACATATAGAAGGATCTTGATCAAGCCTACACAAAGAACAGTTCACAAAGTACAAGGCAACGCAAGGTCCAAGATTACAAAGCGAACGGTTAAAATTCCACTGCAAATATTCACTGGAAGATCTGGAGAAAACCTAGAAGTCAATTTGAGAAAAGTACTAAAGAAACAGAAAATACAAGTCATTCAGAGCCATCACCAGAAAACGCATAAGCCAAGTCCATCTTTTGGCCGTGGAACCGCGGCCAAACCCTGGCTGCGGCCGCGGTTCCGCGGCTGTGTTGAGTATTTCGAGAATAAAAATTTTACCATAATGTAGAGGTGGCTCTGACTAGTCAACCTAGGAGTATTTTGGTAAATGCAGACATGCGGCAATTGTAAACCTAGGGTTCTCTATGTCCTATAAATAGAAGCCCAATTCCTTGTATTTGTTCATGCCTCCCTTCATTAATAAAATTCAAATTTCTTTGGAGAGCATCAACTTGTAAGTTCTTATTTTATTTTCTACCCTAGTTAATTTTATTAACTTACCCTAGGTAATTTCTATTCTTGCCCCAGTTAAATTTAATTCCTTGCCCTAGTTAGATAGTTAGATCTTTTATTCTTTGTCCTAGATAAATGTTTTTCAATTCCCTAATGAGCGAGTAGTCTCCTCGCTTGTTAGGGTTAGATTTGGAAAAGGTTTGAGAGATGAAGATCTCTCACCCCTTTCTTGCCCGTCATATATTTTCATAGGACTCCATGCATACATGCACACACCGCTCCCTACGGCACCCTATCCCTCGAGGTAGCGGTGATACCGTAGTATAAAGGCCCGGTTGAGCGTGTTTTCCATGGAGGTTAGGGTAAGGATTGATAAAGGAAGGACAAGAAGCTAGAGGAAGAAACATCTTCCCAAATGGTTCTAATCCCCTCTATTAATAATTACCATAACTCCTAATAGATCTTAATATGGGTATAGAAAGTGTTGGAGATAGTGCCCTCAGAGTCAATTATTGGATCACAGGCACGTGATTGCAAAGATTGAGGGAGGACCTATCCCGGTAGGACAGTCTTACTCGAGATGATAGTATGCTATCTGGTTTATCTTTATCATCGTGTACTGCTTTAGGTGACCTGACATGTCGCTATTACACGTTGATAGAGCCCCTAGGATTCTTGCTTGACTGCCAGCAGTATGATGGCGATCATATACGTGGGAGCTGGTGGTCTATAAGCACATCCTTAAAAGGTCCCTAGTCGTAGGAGTTTCGAGACAGGGCATCGATACTCCGTTAGTAGACTAGTGTATACAGTCGAGACCCCGACGAGGGGCGGTGGCCGGTCTCACAAGCCACTGGTGTCAGTTGGTTCACCTAAGATGTATACAGGTGCTCATTGGGTTATGAGTACACCGGACAGGACTCGCCGGGAACCTGCTAGTTGGTCTTATACCAGATGTCAGATAGCAGTTCCCTGGTGACATGTGTACAGGTTAGTTCATCGACCTGAGATCGTCATTTGTCTCGTGTGAGTTCCCACTGTGCTTTGATTACTACCCTACCACGGCTCAAAGGAGTCGTGCAAACAGGTTTTAGTTGGGTACAGTCCCGAGCCACATGGAGGCAGAGAGCGGATCTGCAGGGGTTCGTCTCTCCCGGTATTGGGGGTGAGGTCGCGCTGTGTCTAGGAGAGCCATTACGCAAAGCCCTCGGCCGAGGCAGGAGATTTACTGGTAGGTATTCCAGTAGTATCTCAGGGCGTTCTGGGCTACGCTCCGACACGACTTGTACCGCTTTTGGGGGTCTGACTTTCACCAACCCCCTAGGCCCGCCATGCGATACTCATAGACGAACGGACCGGACTGTACGGATATTGTCACTGACAGGCTCAGTTGGGTGTCGGGGTGAGCTTCCTCATCGACGTCCCATTTGGTCAATACCTGGTGGCCCGTCATGTATTGGCTTATACCTCTGACGTGCTAGTGGTTAAATCCACAGCCAAGGTATTGACGAGTCTTTAGAGTCCACCACAGTTACAGTTACTCAAGTTTCGGGCGAAACGCTGTAGAGGCCGTATGGAGATATGGCAGGGTTCGATCAGATACGTGCGGTATTGCACGGATCGTGATCGGACGGTTTTTACTAGCCGGCTTTGGCTTAAGCCGGATTCTAGTATTTGATAGTGTAGTTTTGTCTCTTTGCATTTGTGTTCAGTGGGAATACAAATGCGGGCATGTATTTGCAGTAGTGGGGTTTTCCCGTATTTTATTACGGGATCAGTTTTTCTGAAGTTGCCAGTTTGCATTCCGTTCCGGCCGGTTTTCCTTCATTCCTTCTCGGTCGGACTTTCTTGGTGGAGGGTGTTAATTGCAAGTTTGCAATTAACATTTAGTGGAGGGTTTTCTTGCATATGTTGCATTATGATGAGACTTGTTTCATCATGAGATGCCTTTCTAGTCTATTCCATTCTTTTCATTTGATGGTTTGAAGAGGTGAAATGAGAGTGACCATTTTGATAAATTATTATTCATTCTTTTTCCTTTTATTTGGAGAGGTTTTCTTTTCTCTCTCCAATCTCATTCTAGAGAGAGGGGCCGGCCATTTGCTAGAGAGAGAGAGAGAGAGGAATAATATTTATGGTGGCATTTCTCATCTTATTCCATGGTTGAAAAAGATAAGCTTCAAAAACTCATTTCCTTCTCTCCTTCTATTCTCCATTCCTCCACATCAAGGCAACCTCATAACCCCAAGAGACAAGTTCACTACACTATTCTATAGCAAGCCTTGGACGCGTCGGCTAGCCAACTTCGCGCCCGAGTTGCCTCGGTCAAGAGGCGGGAGCCCGTAAAAGATTCCGGCTACGTGGTGCTTTTCCGACGAGCGAGAAGGTGACGGAGATTCCGCGGGAGATCGGAGTGGAGACGAAGACCGAAGGACACGGATCGCTTGGTATAACTTCTCACCCCATCTCTAGATAGCTAGCTAGGTTAATGGTTTCGATCCGGGTTTTAATTGTCCGCGGTAGCGCCGGTTTCCGAGCAAGGAAAAATTTTTATTCCGCATTTTGGCCTCGACTACGAGGCCGGGGCGCTGCCGTGGCGCAACATGGTATCAGAGCCACGCCATTAACCTTACCTAGCTTCGTTTGATGTGTTTGCATTTCCGATCGACCAAAATTTCCAAAAACCGTATTTTTTGTTCACATCAGTTTCTGTTGAAATATTTTGGTCTCGTAAAATTTTTCAGGTTGTAAAATATTGATGTACTGGAAAATCTAAGAGCTCTGTAAAAATTCGATGAAGTGACTCCACAGTTGGAGCGCGGAACCGCCGCGAAAACCCCCTTTGTGCGGCCCTTCCGCCGCGCACTATTCACTTCACTTCACCATTTTTTTACAGAGGCCTTCTGGGCTTAAAATATGGGCTTTGGAATATTAAAGTTGGGCCAATTGTTTCTGTGAGTGCTACAGTTTTCTTTGGGGCCCACTTGTTAATTGTTTGATTGATCGGAAAATTTTAAACACATTATTTCACAGTATTTACATTATTTTCTGCGACCGTGAATGTCACTCGATCGGTAAATCCGATCTAACTGCTATAGCCCGGTTAGACGGATTTGCGAACGTGACTTTCACGTTGATGTTTTATGTTTATGCTGTGATGTTGCGGATCGGTCGTGGGGGATAGCCTGGATGCAATGCTAGTGCAGTTTTGTTGTATTATGTACATTTGCTATTGCGGGGCGAGCGTCCGACATGTGGACTGCCGTCACTGCCTGTTTGTATTATTCTTTTGGGGCACGACCTGGTTGCGGTCGATGTACCCGGTGTATGTATATTTTACTTTCTGTACTAGGATTACCCCGCGGAGGGGTGCACGGATAGCCGGGTTCTAGAAGGCAACAAGCCCGCATCTCATGGCATTGGGACGGAGGGGGCTTCACTCCAGGATTGGCGGGCTATTCGACGCACTCGTAGGGGGTACAGGTTGACCCAGGAGGGGTGCCCAAGTTACCGGATTCCGTGAAGTGCTGGGTGGTCCATTCACGGTGCTGAAGGGGGCTGCCTCGCTTCAGGTTTTGGCGGGTGACTTGCCGCGCCCGTAGGGGTCTAGGATTTTATTGCACAGGCTATCCACACGACCAGGGGAACGTCGGGTTTCAGCAGCGGCTCTGTGAAACCCGGGGCTTCCAGATATCTGTATTGTTCTGTGTTGCTATACATTTCTGTGTTGCTGCATTTTATTCACGCCTTGAGCGAAATACTATATATTGGTATATATATTAGTAGATGTTGTATATGTTTTTCATCCGCGCTAGTCCAGTCCCCGCTCTGCCGTTAGTTAGCTAACCTAACGGGTGATGACGGGACCCAGTGGCGAATGCGGATGGCATATACGTACGTCAGTATATTTTCGTTCTTTGTGGTGTGATCAATTGATGGGACTGCATTGATTCGGATCAATGCAAGTTTAAACAAACCTAATCTGATGTTGTTGGAACACTTTTCAAAAAGCTGTTATTGCAAGGACGCTCACTTTTGTTTTGCATCGTGGTATTCATTTGGAATATCCTGCTCCTCAGTCGACGAGGCAAGGGCCGAGATCCCTTCACCGGGAGTGACCCCTTGGACAGAAGTTTGCGTCAGGGCATTAACTTCACTATAGCCGATTGCTTTTGCTTTGCATCGTGGTATTCAGTTGGAATATCCTGCACCTCATTCTACGGGGAAAGAGCCGAGATCCCTTTACCGGGAGTGACCTCTTTAGCAAAGGCTTTCGTCACTATATTTTTATAAAAACTATGCAGTTCCTTCAACGATATCAAGTTCATTACGTTAAAGGTTTTTCGCCAAAAACCAGCCGTAGCCCTCCGTCATTTCCTACAGGTATTATTTGGTATTCGTGCTGCGTTTGTTGACCTAGTCAAGACGTAGTGTTCGGTAGCTAAGTGGTACTTGTTTGTTGCATAAGTGGGATTGGTTAGGACAGTCGTGCGGCCTTGTTGACCTAGTCAAGGGCACGTACGGGTGGGTTTAATGCAATCCAGAATAATGACGGGTTGAACTTGACTGGCGGTTTATGGTTTGTTGACCTAGTCAAGGTCATAAACCGCTTGGGGTAAAAATCACATCGGGAGTTTCAAAAGAACTGAAACTTGCCAGGCATGCGCATACCTTCTGGAGTGTGGTGACTTGAGTGGATTCCGTCAAGTTATCATGCGATGATAGTTGGATCCCGATTCCCACTGATGAGTTGGTTTACTCCTCGGGTGATCCCGACTAATTCTTCTTTCAGGTTTGGAGAAGAATTTGAGGTACAGTGGGAGGTTTCCTGATTAGATAAATTGGTAACCATTCTGATCTAGGTTAGAGTGCACGCTGAGTTTTTCTTTTCTCTCTCTCTGGCAGCGACCATTGACCCGACCCTGGACTTTAACTCAGTGACCAAGTTGACCGAACCTTCTTAACACTGGTTTTTGGATTGTCAGAGTTGCAGACCTCATTGCCACTCCTACTTTTACCCTTTTCTCCAGGACACCCCGTATTACTGCGAACGTCCACTTCCATTGGACAAAACCATCGTATGGTTATATACGAACTCGAAGGACTTCGAGGATGGTTTCTGGTTCTGGAGAAAACGGATAGGACTATTCAGTTGTCTTTTCTTTTCACCTTCTCTCAGGTTACGAGTACTCCTTGGTTTAGGAGATAGTACACCTATTACGCAAATTGGATAGTCTTCTTCCAAACCTTAGGCTGGTGCCGAACGGTGGGGAATGAAGAAAACCAATTAGCATAACGATGGTGTGCAGAAGGTATTAAGTTAAGACAAAGCAAGGGATTAATAGGAGGGCAAAGTAAATTGCGACTGATATTCACGACCAAACCAAGTATTTCTTCGCCAATCCTAAATCACCTTTGTATTTCTCCAGGACACTCCGTATCACTACGAAGATCCCATTTTATTGGATAATCCATCGTATGGTTATATACGAACTCGAAAGGAACTTGTTCCAGTTCGGGGATGGATTCTGGTTCAGGAGAAATAGGAATAAAGTACATTCAGGTGTCTTTTGTCTTCACCTTCTCTCGCGTTGCGAGTGCTCCTAGGATTAGGACAGTACACCCTTTATGCTTTTTGGATAGTCTTCTTCCAAACCATAGGCTGGTGCCGAACGGTAGGGAAGGAAGAAAACCATTTGGCCTAAAGGGGTGTGCAGACGGTATTGACTAAAGACATATAAAGGGATTTGGACAAGTGGCAAAGAATTATACGGTTATAGTTGTGAATCTGGATAATGGTAGAGGCATTACTAGGAATACCAGGATTCCCCACAGAAACATTTCAATGTTTCAGTTTCACTGTGTACTGTTAATGGAAAACTGATTTCCCAGTTAGACACTTGCTCCAGGGTATGTATTTACCAGGTTGGATTCTCACATCTGTATGGTTTTACAGATGCTGAGTGGGAGTAAGTTATTGGGAATTGGGTGATCATCCTCATTATATCGGGATTCGTTGTAATCGGTGATATTTGAGGAAGTCACCTGGGTTGTTTGCCGGTCGGCAAATATTTGGTTTTGAATATCCGCGGTTATGCACCAATTTCAAATTGATATATCTGTACGTCTATTTTCATAGAGTGAGATATACCTTTTGATATTATGTCTACGACATTTACCTATATCAGTGGATGGTTAGGTAAGGAGCATTAAACAGCGGTGTAATTCTTCTTAACCATAAGTACAGTTTTCAACCTACGACACACAGTGAAAGAGTTGTTAGACTCAGCGGACTTATACAGAGTATTGTATGTTGTCCATTGTCCATTAGGACAGAGGGGTTGGTCCTCGTACTATATTCTGTTTACTTTTAACTTCTCTAGTTCTTAGACATATGTTTCGTGGAAACACAGGGTCTAAGTTTTGAGGAGTTATGGGTATTTGAATAGAGTAGAGAACCAGGTATAGCAAGTATCGGGATTCTTCAAAGTGATCGAAGATGTAGATACTTGTGTATGGTATTCAGTTGATAGTAATGATAAAGAGAAATTGCTTCTCTTTCAGGTTACTCATAATTGGAAGCATTCCTAAGTTGAGTAACGCTGATCGGCCTCCTTCCATTTAGTTGACATGCACTGGAGACAGCTGCATGATTTGAATCTGGTTCAATTAAATCAGTGCCTCTGGTTCTATATTGGATATAGAACAGTTCATATCTTAACGATGTTAAGGTACGGGGAGTTGTCCGGCTTATGCTTAAAACCAGACTCCGGATAACTCAAGGCACGTTTCTGTAATGGCTGTTTGTGGGTTGACCCAGGCTATGACGAGGGTTGACTTTCTACCATCTGGCAGATCAATAGAAATATTGTTCTAGACTCGCCACAGTTTTATTAAAAATGGATTTTTTTTTCGGAAAAAGTAGTGGGAGTATGGTAGAACTGGAAGTGATTCCAGAACCACAAACGATTACTGAAGATTTGATAAGGAACCTAAAGATTCAATCTGATTTGACATTCCATTGGCCACTCCGCAGATAAGGTGGGTAACTTCAGGCACCCGAGAGGTACTCCAGTAGCCTCAAGGACGGTGACAGGGAAGTTCTTGTTTACCCACACTTGCCATTGTTGTTGCTTCCAGGCTGCGAGACCCGGCAGGAGAATGAGTATAGCGTCGTTCTAAACTAGCTTTAGAACTGCACGTCTATATGACTCTGGCAGAGGGTTGTCGTAGTCAGTGGGAGCAGCGGAAGCATTGGTGGACATCAGGCTTATGTCTATTTATAGACTAAAGCAGATGTAGCGGAGATAGATCATCTATTTCTGATGTGACAGTCATAGGTTTGACGTCATCGGAATAGGGGATGGATCTGTTGAGAAGGTAGTGGGAAGTGATATTCCTATACTACGATCGGTTATACTTTGGTTGTCACACAGTGGTTTCTCCACACGGGACTTGGATATTATATCTAACATACTGGTTACTAGACCTATGGTTTTAGATCTAGATTTGGGTGGTTTCCCAATCAGGGTACCTTGACAGCATTTTATGAGTATTTAGAATGGACGACTCCTGGCATGGTAGTGTACATGCAGGTAATGGAGTCACCCTCTCTAAAGGTGTCTTACAGACTAAAGGGGAGAGGGATACGCATGATTGACAGATCACTTGCTTAGACAATTGAGTCAATCATGAGATGTCAAGTACCACACCAGATGTTGTTCTTGCAGTAGGTGCAATAAGTTGATATTAATCCAATCCTGGAAAAACAGTCGGAAGCAGTTTTAGAACATAAGTGAATGTTCTAGGGATATGATAACGGCTGCCTCCTTTAGGAGACGGTTATCACTCCAGGCTTCCAAGGTGACATGGACGACAAGGAGGTTCTCAGAGTTATAGTTCTCCCTCTGATGAGGGACTGTATTTTGGACAGGTGGTCCAAGGCAATACTGAGGGAGGCATGGCGCAGGATACTGATTAGTTTCAGTTGATGATACAGTCTAAGAAGTTTGGATTTGGAGTTCATTTATGAGCTAGGTCCCATCAGACATCCAGACATTCTAAGACAGGTATTGCTCATTTCGGGAGATGGCTTTCTCCGCGAACATGAGATATAGAGAGACATAGAAAGAAACATCTGAGCGGATCCACTCACTGAGGCTATTCCTCGAACGCAATAGTTTCGCAAACGGGTTTTGTGAGACTGACTAGTAGAGGAGTTGGGTGTTCGGTATCACACGGGCTGTGAGTATGCGGCATCGCAATAATTAGCCTTGAGTGCAAGTGGGAGATTGTTGGAGATAGTGCCCTCAGAGTCAATTATTGGATCACAGGCACGTGATTGCAAAGATTGAGGGAGGACCTATCCCGGTAGAACAGTCTTACTCGAGATGATAGTATGCTATCTGGTTTATCTTTATCATCGTGTACTGCTTTAGGTGACCTGACATGTCGCTATTACACGTTGATAGAGCCCCTAGGATTCTTGCTTGACTGCCAGCAGTATGATGGCGATCATATACGTGGGAGCTGGTGGTCTATAAGCACATCCTTAAAAGGTCCCTAGTCGTAGGAGTTTCGAGACAGGGCATCGATACTCCGTTAGTAGACTAGTGTATACAGTCGAGACCCCGACGAGGGGCGGTGGCCGGTCTCACAAGCCACTGGTGTCAGTTGGTTCACCTAAGATGTATACAGGTGCTCATTGGGTTATGAGTACACCGGACAGGACTCGCCGGGAACCTGCTAGTTGGTCTTATACCAGATGTCAGATAGCAGTTCCCTGGTGACATGTGTACAGGTTAGTTCATCGACCTGAGATCGTCATTTGTCTCGTGTGAGTTCCCACTGTGCTTTGATTACTACCCTACCACGGCTCAAAGGAGTCGTGCAAACAGGTTTTAGTTGGGTACAGTCCCGAGCCACATGGAGGCAGAGAGCGGATCTGCAGGGGTTCGTCTCTCCCGGTATTGGGGGTGAGGTCGCGCTGTGTCTAGGAGAGCCATTACGCAAAGCCCTCGGCCGAGGCAGGAGATTTACTGGTAGGTATTCCAGTAGTATCTCAGGGCGTTCTGGGCTACGCTCCGACACGACTTGTACCGCTTTTGGGGGTCTGACTTTCACCAACCCCCTAGGCCCGCCATGCGATACTCATAGACGAACGGACCGGACTGTACGGATATTGTCACTGACAGGCTCAGTTGGGTGTCGGGGTGAGCTTCCTCATCGACGTCCCATTTGGTCAATACCTGGTGGCCCGTCATGTATTGGCTTATACCTCTGACGTGCTAGTGGTTAAATCCACAGCCAAGGTATTGACGAGTCTTTAGAGTCCACCACAGTTACAGTTACTCAAGTTTCGGGCGAAACGCTGTAGAGGCCGTATGGAGATATGGCAGGGTTCGATCAGATACGTGCGGTATTGCACGGATCGTGATCGGACGGTTTTTACTAGCCGGCTTTGGCTTAAGCCGGATTCTAGTATTTGATAGTGTAGTTTTGTCTCTTTGCATTTGTGTTCAGTGGGAATACAAATGCGGGCATGTATTTGCAGTAGTGGGGTTTTCCCGTATTTTATTACGGGATCAGTTTTTCTGAAGTTGCCAGTTTGCATTCCGTTCCGGCCGGTTTTCCTTCATTCCTTCTCGGTCGGACTTTCTTGGTGGAGGGTGTTAATTGCAAGTTTGCAATTAACATTTAGTGGAGGGTTTTCTTGCATATGTTGCATTATGATGAGACTTGTTTCATCATGAGATGCCTTTCTAGTCTATTCCATTCTTTTCATTTGATGGTTTGAAGAGGTGAAATGAGAGTGACCATTTTGATAAATTATTATTCATTCTTTTTCCTTTTATTTGGAGAGGTTTTCTTTTCTCTCTCCAATCTCATTCTAGAGAGAGGGGCCGGCCATTTGCTAGAGAGAGAGAGAGAGGAATAATATTTATGGTGGCATTTCTCATCTTATTCCATGGTTGAAAAAGATAAGCTTCAAAAACTCATTTCCTTCTCTCCTTCTATTCTCCATTCCTCCACATCAAGGCAACCTCATAACCCCAAGAGACAAGTTCACTACACTATTCTATAGCAAGCCTTGGACGCGTCGGCTAGCCAACTTCGCGCCCGAGTTGCCTCGGTCAAGAGGCGGGAGCCCGTAAAAGATTCCGGCTACGTGGTGCTTTTCCGACGAGCGAGAAGGTGACGGAGATTCCGCGGGAGATCGGAGTGGAGACGAAGACCGAAGGACACGGATCGCTTGGTATAACTTCTCACCCCATCTCTAGATAGCTAGCTAGGTTAATGGTTTCGATCCGGGTTTTAATTGTCCGCGGTAGCGCCGGTTTCCGAGCAAGGAAAAATTTTTATTCCGCATTTTGGCCTCGACTACGAGGCCGGGGCGCTGCCGTGGCGCAACAGAAAGCGGTCAGATTTATTGACTTTCCAAACATAACCTAAACCTAACCCTAGCAAGATTTAGATCTAGATTAATTTAGTTTTTAGATTTAATTGATCCATTCACACCGTTTGGAATTAACTCGTAAGAGCGATTAGGAAATTCACAACATCCCTGTGGACCGACCCGTACTCACCGGCTAGCTACCAAGCGACGACGTTCTTGATTGCAGTAACATATTATTTTTTATCTATAAAATCTCTCTAAATCGGTACTCCATGTAATCTCGCGATCTCTTGCATGAGTTTATGGATATCAAAACAAGTATGGTATATCTTGAAGGTTTAAATCTTACATTAGATTTTTACTGACCTCCATATACTTCTTTGCCAACGTCTCAGTTGATTGGCCAACTCTGAATGGAATAAAGTGAGCCGAATTGGTGAGTTGATCCAAATAACCCAAATCGCGTTGTTACCCTTCGTGCTGCGAGAGAGAGCAGTCATGAAGTCCATGGTAATGTGCTGCCATTTCCATTCCGGGATTGGTAAAGGCTGAAGTAGACCAGCAGTTCTATGATGTTCAGCCTTCACTTGCTGACACTTTGCTACGTTCCTTTCTACTTCACGCTTCATTCCATGCAACCAGTAATGTTGCCGTATATCCTTTTACATCTTTGTACCACCGGGGTGTACTGAATACGAAGAGCTGTGAACTTCTTTCATCAACTCTTCTTGAACAGGTCCGATTGGAACGCATAAACGACTCCCATACCGCAAGGATCCATCTTCGTGGATGATGAAATCAGTTCGAGGTCCACTTTCTACTTGTTTTCGGATCTTTTGTAGCTTGGTATCATTTGCTTGAGCTGTCTTGATCTGATTCACAAGAGTGGACAGGACTTGTAAGTTCATCAAAGATGAATCGTTACCTGGCACAACTACTTCAATCTCCAATCCATGCAGTTCTTGTTGTAATCTACACTGAGTGGTGAGGTTCATTGCTAATGGATGGCGACTAAGTGCATCAGGAACTACGTTCACCTTTCCACGATGATACTGTAGGTTGATGTCGAAGTCCGCCATGAGTTCTAGCCACCTTCTCTACCACATGTTGAGTTCTTTCTGAGTAAATACATACTTAAGACTTTTATGGTCAGTGTATATATCCACTCGTTCTCCGAAAAGATAGTGGCGCCAAATCTTGTGTGCGAAGATGACGGCTACCAATTCTAGATCATGTGTTGGATAGCTGCGTTCATGGACCTTTAACTGTCTTGATGCAAAAGCCATAACTTTTCCATGCTGGTGTATAACACATCCTAATCCTTTACCGTACGCATCGCAATGTATATCGAATCCGCCAGATTGATCCAATATTACAAGGATAGGTGTAGAGGTTAATCTCGAATTGAGTTCTACAAAAGCCTTTTCACATGCTTCTGACCACACGAATGCTTCATCTTTACGTGTGAGCTTGGTCAGGGACCTGCTAAGCCCAAGAAACTTCTTATATCTTTCACCATCTTTTGTGTCGACCACTTACTGACAGCTGACACCTTAGCTGGATCTATAGAGATTCCTTCGCCTGAAACGATATGTCCGATAAATCCAACTTGATCTAGCCAAAATTCATACTTACTGTACTTGGCGTAGAGCTGATGTTGTCGTAATATCTCCAGGACAATCCGTAAGTGCTCAGCATGCTCTTTCCGATTCTTTAAATACACCAGGATGTCGCCGATGAATATAACAACAAATCAGCCTAAGTACTCTTGGAAAACTTGGTTAATCGGGTTCATAAAGATGGCAAGTGCATTGGTCACTCCAAATGGCATTACGAGATATTCATATTGGCCATAACGAGTCCTAAACGCCGTCTTCGAAATGTCAGACTCCTTGACCTTCACCTGATGGTAACCCGAACGAAGGTCTAGCTTTGAAAAGACACAATATCCACTTAACTGGTCGAAAAGTTCATCGATGCGTGGTAGTGGATACTTGTTCTTAATTGTCACTTCGTTCAAAGCTCAATAATCTACACACGTCCTGTAGGAATGATTAATCTTAAGTGAAGAAAGTGTTTTGTAAATAACCACAATCAAAACGGTGTCGCTGGTAGCTACCCGCGATGAGTACGGGTCGTCCGCAGGGAAACAAGAACTCTTTTCTTGCTTTATACGAGTTGATGAAAAAAGGGGTGATTGTTTGATTATTGTTCTATTTTAATACGGATATTAAATTTATAATAAAAATGTTTGTAGGGTTCATAGTACTTAGTAGTTAATGGATGAATATTTAAAAATGACTCTTTTAACTTTTAACAGTTTAAAACTTGAGCGACGGTGTTGAATGTAGATTAGGGTTCATGGAGGGAATTAGGGTTTCCCACTCTAACCCTTGTCCTTTCATTGATCTCTATTCATGTCAAACCCTTAACAAAACAAGTGTTTAACCAATCCCAAATCATGGTCGTGACTATCAATAAATTGCTAGCGCGCCAGATTGGATGGTTAACATTTATTTTGCTAAGGTTTATAAACTTTAAAATGTCAAAAAGAGGTTAAAAGGTTTTTCATCCATTATCCTATCATATCCAACGAACCCTAGCAAGATAGGAATTACACGCTCATGGTTAGAGATTTAGAAGAAAGGTTGAATAAGAATGAAACCATAATTAAGATGCAGAAAAGTAATGCATAAAAAAAATTACGCAAAGGTAAGTGCAGAAATTAAATGCGAAAAATAAATGCAAAAAGAATTAAAATAAAAACTACCTTTATTAATCAACTATTGCATTTACAATTTTGCTCCTTAAAAAGTAGATTACAAGAATCCTAGTTTACTCTAGATCTCTCTCTTTTAGGAGGTTGATGAATAGATGATGATCACTCGGATACGTGGATCTCTTGGATCTCTCGATCTTTTCGGTGATGATTTTGAATGTACAGCTCTCGGTCCTTTATATAGTATTTGAAACTAGAAACCCTAGATTCTATATGTGATGATATACAGTTAGGATCATATCCACAAATTTCTACATCGAACGGCTCGGATTGCGCTGTGGTTCCACCGCATATTGCATCCTTTGGCCGCGGATCCGCCGCAACCCAGTAGAATCAGGTTTTAATATTTCTTCTGGTATTTTGTGTTGATATTCGGAGATCCTTATGATATGTAGATTCTGAAAATAATGCAATGAGTCTCTGCCGTTGCTAGATCTCTCGATTTGCTTCTAAAATTTGGTAGATTCGGTTCCGATATCCCGATTTGACTTGGATCTCTTGCTTGGATTTTAGACCTGAGCTAATACCTGAACAATATCTCAAATCAAAGTGTGAGTAGTATTTGGTATTTTTGAGATATTATTCTAACTATTTTATATGATATTAAATCTTAAGAATATTGATTAGAAATATTTGATATGATATGCATGTTTTTATTACTAATATTTCAATTAAATATTATATGCATATATTTTCCCTAATTATATTAATTATAATGTAAAAACATATGATAATGAACTTTTTACAATAAACCCACATATGTTCTATATTTACAATAAACACATTTTAGCACTTAACAGTGGTAAAGAAAATGATCATTTAAATATGCAATATTTTAGACTAATCAAATACCCCCAAACATATCTTTGATCATCCCGAGTAAACTAGTTATTAAAGAGAAAAAGAAGAAAAACCTAATTAGCACACTTTCGTAGACAACAAGATTGCACTGAGCACATGCAACAAGCCTTTAAACCTCTAGGTGTCCCTAATAGGAGGATTGTTGTCTCCTGAGAGTTTTCAGCGGATTACACCCACAAAATCCCATAATAAAATAAAGAAGATTAAAGTAACATACAAAGATAAGGAATATATAAAAAAAAGAACTTGAAAATAAGAGTTTCAAACTACACCAGCTTTTTAGTTGCTATGAGCCCTATCTTAATAGTCACGAAAAGATAACAGAAATCACATCATCCCTCAATAAAACATCGTCTTTAGCCTTCCTCACCGCCCTTTCTTCCAAACATCGATCATATACCCCTACGTGTGTGTAAAGGATATCCCTACACTTAGAGAATTCAATTCAAGCTATCATACTCTTGTCCATCTTCCTTAGTAATTTTTAGTCGGTGAATATTTTCAGATGGAAATGCTCACACATTTTTCATGCGGCCGTTAATATTTCTTGAGGTACTAACCAACCGATTACCAAATATGCTCACTCATTACGGCATAATTATCAATATCATAGTCTTGCAACACCTAAGCCTTAGCAGTGACTCCCAACCTAGTTGGTCTAAGGCACTAGGTGATGTTCTCCTCCGAAAACAGAGACGAGGCCGCGTAGGTTCGTCTTGCCTGAAGTTGGGGGCAGATGCTAATTGGTGCTTGATTTATTCAAAGAATTAGTTTACCGCAATCAAGAACAGCGTCGCTTGGTAGCTAGCCGGTGAGTACGGGTCGGTCCACAGGGATTTTGTGTACTCTCGATTTGGTCTAACGAGTTAATTCCGATTGGTGTCGGATTGATTAAATCTAAAAAATAAGTTGATCTAAATCTTGCTAGGGTTAGGTTTAGGTTAAGTTTGGAAAGTCAATATTCCTCACCGCTTTCTATGCCCTAATTAAAATCTATGAGGGGTTATAGTAATTATTAATAAAGTGGATTAGTACCATCGGGAAGAAACGATGTTTCTTCCTCTAGGTTTTTGTCCTTCCTTTCTTAATCCTTACCCTAACCTCTATGGAAAACACGCACAACCGGTCGTTTATACTACGGTATCACCGTTACCTCGTAGGGTAGGGTGCCGTAGGGAGCGGTGTGTGCATGTATGTATGGAGTCCTATAAAAACGTGTGATGGGTAAGAAAGAGGTGAGAGATCTTCATCTCTCAAGCCTTCCCCAAATCTAATCCTAACAAGCGAGGAGACTACTCACTCATTAGGGAATTGAAAAACATTTTCTAAACTATCTAACTAGGGCAGAGAATAAAAGATCTAACTATAGCAGATAATAAAGATCTATACTATGGCAGAAAAGAACATTTAACTAGGGTAATAAAAAAAACTTACTCTAATTTTTATTTGATGCTCTCTTCAAACTTTACAGAAATTTACAGATCTGAATTTTGATAAAATGAAATGAGGCACAAGAAGAGGCATTGTTAGTGTATATGCCCTAGAGGCCATTACTGTATCATACTAGTTTGTATATTACTTAATGGAAGCTTGGGATATTCACCTTTTATATACAATCTTGCTCAAAATAGTAGTACGCTACTTGGTTTGTTTCTACTTCAATGTGTACATGTGTTTATTTTAGTATATCACCTATGCACATTAGTGGAGCCCTTAGGATCTTTGCTTGATTACCAGCGTTGTGATGGCAATCACACTAGTGGGGCTGGGTAATCTATAAGCACATCCTTATGCAGGTCCCTAGTCGCAGGACTATCGAGACAGGGCATCGATACTCCGGAGTAGACTAGCGCATGCGCTTCTCGTCCCAGTGTGGGAGACGGTCTGTCCCACAGCCGTTAGTACGTCGTACTGGAGATAGTATGCGGGTGCTCGTTAGGTTACGAGTACACTGGACAGGACTCGTCGGGAACTGACTGGTTGGTATTATACCTATCGTCGGTTATCAGTTCCCAGGTGACATGAGTACAGCTTAGTCCGCTGACTTGACACTGTCACTTCGCCTCGAGTGTGTTCCCACTGTACTTTGATTACTACCCTACCACGGCTCAAAGGAGACGTGCAAACAGGTAGTAGTTGGGTACAGTCCCGAAGCACTTGGAGGCAGTGACGGTTAGACAGGATTCGTCTCTCCCGGTATTGGGGGTTGACATCGCGCTGTGTCTAGGAGAGCCATTACACGAGTAGTCCCTGGCCAGGGCAAGCGAGATATACTGGTAGGCTTCCAGTGCTATCTCAGGGTGTATTGGGCTTCACTCCGACATGAATTGTACCGCTATTAGGGGACTGACGTTTACCGCCCCCCTAGGCCCGCCATGCGATGTATCAGACGAACAGACCGGACTGTACGGAGATTGTCACATTCAGGCTCAGTAGGAGTTCAGATGGGTTTCACCTCGTCAGTCTTCTTGTCGGCATCTACCTGGTGACCGTTATGCACAGCTAGTGCCGCTTGCGGTCTGTGGTTAAACCCACTGCCAGCGTAGTGTCGAGTCTTTAGAGTCCCACACAGAAAGCTATTCTCCTTTAGGCAAAAGAGTAGTGGTCGCATGGTTTTGCGACAGGGTTCAGTCATATCCGTGCACTTGTGCACGTTTAGTGTCCGGACAGTTTACACTAGCGGGATTTGGTTTAAACCAGATCCTAGTATACGTATTGGGATTGGTTTTTTCCAGTTTGTATTCGTGTTCCTCGGAACGCGGATGCGGGTGTGTATGCACAGTTGACGGAGAGACAGAGGCAGAGGATTCTCATTAGGGTTGTTGACCGTTGACTGTTGACTATTGACTTTTTGCTCAACCCTAATGAGAATATGATATATGATTAACAATAATATTAATTAAGTATTGTGGTGACATGGTTGTTGAGAGGTTGACTTTGTTGACTTGTTGACTTTGTTGACCGGTTGACTAGGTTGGACTAGTTGACCATCATGATGACAGTGGCTATCATTTCATGGCAAAAACTTTTCACTTGCTTGTTCTCTTGTGCAATATGAGTGCATGAAATGATATAGCCATTTTGACTTAAACCATTTACACAATACTTGATTACTATTTTTGTGATGATGGCTTTGGATTATGAGAGCCAAGAGAGAAAAGTCTTTCTCATTCTATCATTTTCATTCTCTCTCTTGTTCTTGAGCTCTCATCTTCTTCCTCTTGCTCTCCCTCTCTTTAGTCTATGGTTCACTTGTCTCATGTGTTGAGAACCAAGAACCATAGAGAAAATCCCAACATACTCTTCTCTACTCACTCTAGTTCATAAGGTTTAGCAAACCAAGTGAACTAGTTTTTTCAAAGACCGAAGAAGAAGCCAAAGGTAGAAGCTTTCAGGTGGATCGATCTTCGGCGCAAGGAGACGACGGGGTGAAGCCGATCCGGACAACCATCGAGGCTTGAAGACGAAGGAGTTCAAGATAGAAAGGTATAACCCCCTAACCGAGTAGTTAACTACTCCTAGTTAGGTTGTTAGTTAGATGTTTAACCAAGATCCGGTTTTGAGTCCATGTTACCGCCTCTAGAAAATTGTTTTTCACCAAATTCCGCATGCCCGAAAGTACCGGGAGAGGTAGCATGGACTTACAGTGGTATCAGAGCCTAGTTAAACTCTATCTAACATGTTAGCAAAGTAACTAGAAGATCGATCAAAGAAAAAGTCACGAAACGAACCCGAGTTGTCAAGTTTCTGCCGATTTTTTTTCTGTTCAAAAGTTGATAATTTTCATCTTAAAAATCGGCTCAGGCTTTTGTATGAATAACCACCAAATTTGGTCCCACGAACTGTTCAAAGAGCCGCGGAAACGCGGCGGGAGCACGCTCCCGCCGCGGTTCCGCGGCCGAGTTGACTCGGCCGAGGTCCAAATTTGGTGCAGTGTATTTCTGGGGTTGTTTTGGGATTTTTGGTATATGTATTTTCTGCCCAGATTTTCCAGAACGAAAATTTTGTGTTTGGGGCCTATAAATCCGTATTTTTGATCGAACTTCTAAATGACTTAAGCTGACGGGTTTTTCTGTGATGTGATATTTGTATTGAACGTCTGCTAATCGCTATATGTCGATTAGTGGGGGTTATACAAATCTGTGATCTGTAATGTTATTGGAATGTGTATATGAATTCATTAGATTGTCGCGGGTGAATAGCCGGGGGTTGTGAGACGAGAGTTTTCTTTTCTTTCAATTCATGTAAATTTGTAAATTGATGTAATAATTATTTGTATGGCCGCACAACCGGGTCGGGGTTGTAGCCGTCATTGTATAATTTCTTTTTACTGTTTTTGCTCCTAGGATAGACCCATGGAGGGGGTGCACTAACTACCGGGTATGCCGAAGTGCCGAGTGGACTTCTCACGGAGTTGAGGGAGGTTGCTTCGCTTCGGGTACTTGGCGGGTAGTTTGCCGCACACGTAGGGGTCTTGGGTAGGGTTTTGGCTATTCACCGCGACCGTGTAATCTGCTTTTCGTTACAGGCTCGTACGAATTGC
The DNA here is from genome assembly GCA_030015575.1 of Agapanthus africanus. Taxonomy (NCBI): domain Eukaryota; kingdom Viridiplantae; phylum Streptophyta; class Magnoliopsida; order Asparagales; family Amaryllidaceae; genus Agapanthus; species Agapanthus africanus. The sequence continues at coordinate 490,762 of CM057337.1, forward strand.
GGGTTCCTAGTATATCCAATGTGTTCATCTGTGATCTGAAATGGCTATCATTGCAATATATCTATATATGATATTATTTAGGCGTTGCTTATGTTTTACAGCCGCGCTAGCCCAGCCCCCGCTCTGTCGTTAGTTAAGTAACCTAACGGGTAATGACGGGGCCCCGTGGCGAATGCGAATGGCATAAGCGTACGTCATATTTTGGTTGTTTTCTGCAATGGTAGGATTAAATGATGGGACGCATTAAAAGAACTAATGTAAGAATATCACGCATTAAAAGAACTAATGCAAGAAAAATAAACCAAGTAAAAGTCGTTGGAACACTTTCGAAAAACCACTCGGTTCTTTTCAAAACTAACTTTTTAATGCGGAGCTTGAGCCACTCCTTTTAAAAGCTATCTTGTTCCATCGATTATATCAAGTTCACTACGTTCACGGTTTAGCCAAAACCATTCGTAGCCCTCCGTCGTTTCACATAGATGGTCAATAGTATTCAAGCTATGTTTGTTGGCCAAAGTCAAGGCATAGTGATTGGTAGCTATTGGGTATTCATGTACAGCATAGATAGATGCGTTAGTTTGGAACAGTCGTACTGCCTTGTTGGCCAAAGTCAAGGGTAGGTGCGGGTGGATTCAAATTAACCTGGAGAACGAAGGGTAGAACTTGACATGTGACTTATGATTTGTTGGCCAAAGTCAAGGTCATAAGAGCATGGGGCAAAAAAAAATCCACATCGGGAGTTTCAAAAGAACTGAAACTTGCTAGTGTTGCATACCATTTGGAGTGTGATGATTCTGGTAGGATTCCTTCAGTTTCGTCACGCGATGATATTTGGATCCCGATCCTACTGTGAGTATATGCTACTCCTCAGGAAATTTCTCACTTAACGATCAATGCTACAAACCAAGTAGGTGTCTAGAAAGGTGTTAGCGGGGCTACGCCCTCAGGGAAAAGAGATTATTTAATTAAGGAACTTCGCGAAAGCGTTGGAAAACCTCCCTCGAAGTACCGACACTGGCCTGGCTGAACGGTTAAGCAAGTATTGTACGGTGAGATTGATCCTGACCAATTCTTCCTTTTTGGTTTGAGGAGGGATTCGAAAAACAGTGGGAGCCATCCTGTTTAGACAAACTAAAAACCATTCTAAACTTGCAAGAGCATCATGCTGAGTGTTTCTTCTCTCTCTTAATTGCAGCGACCAATCGACATGACTGGACTTAAGTTACTTCTAGATAAAAACATACTGACAGGGCCAAACTACAAAGATTGGCTCAGGAATGTCAAGATGGCAATCACTTACGACAAGCTGGGGTATCTTCTTACCACCAAAGCTCCCCCTGTCCCAGGTCCCAAAACCAGCGTCGCGGATAAGGAAATCCGTAAGACCTGGGAACTAGATTGCGCGAAGGCCAAGTGCCTCGTGCTTGCCTCTATGGACAACGAACATCAGAGGAGGCACGAGAATATGGACCTCGAATCCATATTTCTCCATCCAAAAGAACTGTATGGAGAGCAGTCTCGTATCGCAAGATACGAAGTGTCGAAAAAGTTATTTTCGGCAAGGTTGGCCATCGGATCATCGGTAGCGGAACACGTGCTTAAGATGATTGGCTTCATTGAGGAGCTCGCGGAACTTGGGACCACGTTGGAGAATGAGCTCTATACTGACTTGATTCTCCAGTCCCTTCCTTCCACTTACGCCCAGTTTATACTGAACTTCAACTTACTAGAAAAAGAAGTTGAACTTTCAGAACGCCTCAACATGCTGAGGAGTGCAGAGGGCACCCTACAGAAAGGTAGGGAAACATCCACTTTGTTTGTAGGAGGATCTTCCTCTTCTAGGTCCAAGACGAAAGCCAAGGGAAAGAAGAAGAAAGCCCCCGCCAAACCAAGGGGCGGTGTTAGTAAAGTGGATACGAAGGGAAAAGCAAAAGCAACAAAGAAAGCGGGAAAGCTTGTGGATAAGGAAGAATGCTTCTATTGTCATAAGAAAGGACACTGGAAGAATGATTGCAGGGCTTGGAAAGCCAGGACACAGGAATTGAAGCAGGTTGCGGCTTCAGCTTCAGGCATTGAGAAACCGTAGGGTTTTGAAGGCAGGTGACATGACCCTCAGAGTTGCAAACGGAGCTAGCATGGATGCTAAGGCCGTGGGGGACTATCACCTGGGAATGTCAGATGGACATATTTTGGTTTTGCGTAATTGTTTTTTTTGTACCCAACGCAACTTGTAATATCATTTCTGTGTCTTTAGTTTCTAAAGAAGGTTATGAATTTGCGTTTGTAAGTAATGTTGTAAACATTCACCTTAATCAAGTTCTGATTGGGTCAGGTACATTAAGCAATGGTATATACGTATTAAACCAACCACAGATTTTCAATGTCCAGAATACACACAAAAGAAAGTCTCCGGAAATAAATCAGACTTTCTTGTGGCATTGTAGACTGGGTCACATCAATGAGAGAAGGTTGACGAAGTTACATACAGAAGGATATTTGAATCCGTTCGAATATCAATCGTATGCCACTTGTCAATCCTGTCTCAAAGGAAAGATGACAAAGACTCCGTTCACTGGACACGGAGTAAGAGCGAGCGAGCCCTTGGGACTCGTACACAGCGACGTGTGCGGTCCAATGTCTACACATGCGCGAAGCGGTTATTCTTACTTCATTACTTTTACAGATGACTTTTCAAGGTACGGTTATGTCTTCTTAATGAAACATAAGTCCGAAGCCTTTGGAAAATTCCAGGAATATAAGAATGAAGTAGAAAAACAAACCGGCAAAAGTATCAAGATCCTAAGATCGGATCGAGGTGGTGAATACTTGAGTGCCGATTTCCTGGACTATTTAAAAGAGAACGGAATTCTCTCTCAGCTTACTCCTCCATACACTCCGCAACATAACGGTGTATCGGAGAGACGGAACCGAACCCTATTGGATATGGTACGGTCCATGATGAGTAACGCTGAGTTACTGCGATCATTCTGGGGGTATGCGCTAGAATCAGCTGCATACATTTTGAACCGAGTTCCCACAAAGACTGTGCCTACTACACCATATGAGATGTGGTGTGGGAAGAGACCCTATCTTAATCACATTAAGACATGGGGAAGTCCAGCTTTTATCAAAAAGCAGCATGCGGACAAGCTCGAGGCACGCTCAGTACAGTGCAAGTTTGTGGGATATCCAAAGAACTCCAAGGGATATTTCTTCTACTGCGAAGAGGAACAAAAGGTTTTTGTTTCTCGTCATGCCTACTTCTTAGAAACTGAGTTTTTGGAAAACCAGATAAGTGGGAGCACGGTAGAACTGGAAGAAATTCCAGAACCACGAACTATTACTGAAAGCTTAGTGGAACCAGAGGGTTCAAAAGAACAAGACATTCCTACGCCGCTCCGCAGGAGTAGTAGACAGTCTCATCCGCCCGAGAGATACTACGGTTTTCTCATAGACGGGGATAGAGAGGATTGCATCATAGATTATGATGAGCCTACTAGCTTCCAGCAGGCCGTTCAGAGCGTTGACTCGGTAAAATGGCTGGATGCAATGCGGACCGAAATGGAGTCCATGTACACCAACAAGGTATGGACGTTGGGCATTGCTCCAGACGGGGTAAAACCCGTAGGATGCAAGTGGATCTTCAAAAGGAAGATTGGTGTAGATGGACAGGTTGAGACCTATAAAGCTAGACTTGTTGCAAAGGGTTTTCGTCAAAGACCTGGTTTGGACTATGACGAAACCTTTTCTCCAGTGGCTATGCTGAAATCCATTCGGATCCTTCTTGTCATTGCTGCCTTCCACGATTATGAGATCTGGAAGATGGACGTAAAGACTGCTTTTCTAAATGGAAATTTAGAGGAGTGTGTCTATATGGACCAACCAGAAGGTTTCATTCAGAGTGGGAGCAGCGGAAAGGTGTGCAAGTTGCTTAAGTCCATCTATGGACTAAAGCAGGCATCGCGGAGTTGGAACATCTGTTTTGATGAGACGGTCAAGGAATTTGGCTTTATCAAAAATCCAGATGAACCATGCATCTATAGTAGATTTGTAGCGAGAACTGTAGTATTCCTCGTTTTATACGTGGATGACATTCTCTTAATAGGAAATGACATTCCTATACTACAATCTGTCAAGGGGTTCTTGTCACACAGGTTCTCGATGAAAGACCTGGGTGATGCCTCATACATCCTGGGGATCCGGATCCATCGTGATAGATCCAAGAGGATATTAGGACTTTCGCAGTCCAGGTACATCGACACCATACTGAAAAGGTTCAGTATGGAAGATTCCAAGCGCGGTAACCTACCGGCTTGTCACGGGATCACCCTCTCTAAAGAGATGTCTCCCAAGACTGATTTGGAGAGGGATCGCATGTCTATTATACCCTACGCTTCTGCGGTAGGCTCTATAATGTATGCGATGTTATGTACCAGACCGGATGTAGCTTATGCACTGAGTGTGGTAAGTCGGTATCAGTCAAACCCTGGGGAGAAACACTGGATAGCGGTAAAGAACATTCTCAAGTACCTGAGAAGGACTAAGGAGATGTTCTTGGTGTATGGCGGAAAAGACCTCCAGATCGAGGCCTTTGCTGACTCCAGCTTCCAGAGTGACAAGGATGATTCCAAGTCCATATCGGGTTTTGTCTTCACCCTCAATGGAGGGGCGGTGTGTTGGAAGAGTTCCAAATAGGAAACCGTTGCAGACTAGAAGATGGAAGCGGAATACATCGCTGCATCTGATGCCGTAAAAGAAGCTGTCTGGATGAGGAAGTTCTTGAAAGAACTTCAGGTGGTTTCGTCCATTGTTGATCCAATACCTCTGTATTGCGATAACAACGGGGCTATAGCTTTAGCGAAGGAACCCAGGTCCCATCAGAGATCCAGACACATCTTGAGGCGGTATCACCTGATCAGGGAGATCGTGGATCGCCAGGAGATCGAGGTTCGGAGGGTTGCTTCAGAAGATAACACTGCAGATCCATTCACCAAGGCCTTGCCCCAGACTCAGTTCGAGCGGCTGATCGAGATGATAGGTCTTCGATACGCCAGTACATGGCCTTAGTGCAAGTGGGAGATTGTTAGTGTATATGCCCTAGAGGCCATTACTGTATCATACTAGTTTGTATATTACTTAATGGAAGCTTGGGATATTCACCTTGTATATACAATCTTGCTCAAAATAGTAGTATGCTACTTGGTTTGTTTCTACTTCAATGTTTACATGTGTTTATTTTAGTATATCACCTATGCACATTAGTGAAGCCCTTAGGATCTTTGCTTGATTACCAGCGTTGTGATGGCAATCACACTAGTGGGGCTGGGTAATCTATAAGCACATCCTTATGCAGGTCCCTAGTCGCAGGACTATCGAGACAGGGCATCGATACTCCGGAGTAGACTAGCGCATGCGCTTCTCGTCCCAGTGTGGGAGACGGTCTGTCCCACAGCCGTTAGTACGTCGTACTGGAGATAGTATGCGGGTGCTCGTTAGGTTACGAGTAAACTGGACAGGACTCGTCAGGAACTGACCGGTTGGTATTATACCTATCGTCGGTTATCAGTTCCCAGGTGACATGAGTACAGCCTAGTCCGCTGACTTGACACTGTCACTTCGCCTCGAGTGTATTCCCACTGTACTTTGATTACTACCCTACCACGGCTCAAAGAAGTCGTGCAAACAGGTAGTAGTTGGGTGCAGTCCCGAAGCACTTGGAGGCAGTGACGGTTAGACAGGATTCGTCTCTCCCGGTATTAGGGGTTGACATCGCGCTGTGTCTAGGAGAGCCATTACACGAGTAGTCCCTGGCCAGGGCAAGCGAGATATACTGGTAGGCTTCCAGTGCTATCTCAGGGTGTATTGGGCTTCACTCCGACACGACTTGTACCGCTATTAGGGGACTGACGTTTACCGCCCCCCTAGGCCTGCCATGCGATGTATCAGACGAACAGACCGGACTGTACGGAGATTGTCACATTCAGGCTCGGTAGGAGTTCAGATGGGTTTCACCCCGTCAGTCTTCTTGTCGGCATCTACCTGGGGACCGTTACGCACAGCTAGTGCCGCTTGCGGTCTGTGGTTAAACCCACTGCCAGCGTAGTGTCGAGTCTTTAGAGTCCCATACAGAAAGCTATTCGCCTTTAGGCAAAAGAGTAGTGGTCGCATGGTTTTGCGACAGGTCGCATGGTTTTGCGACAGGGTTCAGTCACATCCGTGCACTTGTGCATGTTTAGTGTCCGGACAGTTTACACTAGCGGGCTTTGGTTTAAGCCAGATCCTAGTGTACGTATTGGGATTTTTTTTTCCAGTTTGTATTCGTGTTCCTCGGAACGCGGATGCGGGTGTGTATGCACAGTTGACGGAGAGACAGAGGCAGAGGATTCTCATTAGGGTTGTTGACCGTTGACTGTTGACTATTGACTTTTTGCTCAACCCTAATGAGAATATGATATATGATTAACAATAATATTAATTAAGTATTGTGGTGACATGGTTGTTGAGAGGTTGACTTTGTTGACTTGTTGACTTTGTTGACCGGTTGACTAGGTTGGACTAGTTGACCATTATGATGACAATGGCTATCATTTCATGGCAAAGACTTTTCACTTGCTTATTCTCTTGTGCAATATGAGTGCATGAAATGATATAGCCATTTTGACTTAAACCATTTACACAATACTTGATTACTATTTTTGTGATGATGGCTTTGGATTATGAGAGCCAAGAGAGAAAAGTCTTTCTCATTCTATCATTTTCATTCTCTCTCTTGTTCTTGAGCTCTCATCTTCTTCCTCTTGCTCTCCCTCTCTTTAGTCTATGGTTCACTTGTCTCATGTGTTGAGAACCAAGAACCATAGAGAAAATCCCAACACACTCTTCTCTACTCACTCTAGTTCATAAGGTTTAGCAAATCAAGTGAACTAGTTTCTTCAAAGACCGAAGAAGAAGCCAATGGTAGAAGCTTTCAGGTGGATCGATCTTCGGCGCAAGGAGACGACGGGGTGAAGCCGATCCGGACAACCATCGAGGCTTGAAGACGAAGGAGTTCAAGATAGAAAGGTATAACCCCCTAACCGAGTAGTTAACTACTCCTAGTTAGGTTGTTAGTTAGATGTTTAACCAAGATCCGGTTTTGAGTCCATGTTACCGCCTCTAGAAAATTGTTTTTCACCAAATTCCGCATGCCCGAAAGTACCGGGAGAGGTAGCATGGACTTACAGGCATAACCTAAAAATGCTTTTAGGGTTTCTCTTTATAGAACATAGAAACCCTAGGGTTACAATTGATTCACGTCTGCATTTACAATTTTACCCTAAGAAAACCCTATTTACTGCACCGACGCACCAACACCACCGACACGCGCCACGCACGCGCCATGAAGATTTTGCACTGACACGGGTGACGCACGGCCGCGGATCCACGGCCAATAGCCAGGTTTAGCCGCGGTTCCGCGGCCATGTAGGGAGATTGTTGGCTGAGTTTTCTTGGCTTGATTCTGGTTGCATTTTTCTTCTGTTTTCCTTAGTTGGTTCTTCAGAATGTCTTCTAGTTCTCTTCCAGATCTCCACAGTGAATAATGTAGTGGACTTTTACCGATACTTCGTGTCGAAGTCTTGAACCTTGTGCTGCCTTTGTGCTTTCTGAACTTGTTCATTGATCTTCATTGTCTCTCCACCTGTAGGCATGATCAAGATTCCATCATTTATCGGTCGTAGTCTCACTTTTGTATCGTCTTTTTGTCAATTTTACTGTTTTTTTCCAAGAACCTGTAATCTGCAACTATGTAGCAGACATGGGTCAAAAGCACCTGTTTATTTGTAAAATGAATAAGAATAGGGAATATAATAATGCAAAATTATGGTATGAACAAATATCCCCAAACATATCTTTTGCTTGTCCTCGAGCAAACCTACTTTTATTCTCGAAAAAGACCTAGCCTCATTTTCGCAGGGAAACGCGATTGCACTGAGCTCGTGCAACAAGCCGTTAAACCTCTAGGTGTCCCTAGTAGGAGGAGTGTTGTCTCCTTAGGGTTTTCAGCGGATACTACCCACAAAATCCTATCAATTCGGCCTATTAACTTTTATTCTCCAATTAGGTTTTCTAACAAGGAACTCTATTATCATCGACTCGTAAATTATCCATCCGTATTTTTCACGCTTCCTTATCATTTAACTTAAGATTATATATATTCTTGTGAATTTACTTAGCTTTTGGCATCATTCAAGTTTTCCTTCTAGGGTTTTATCTCAACTTAGGAATTTTTATAATTTCTACTAAAGATATAAGTCATATTCTTCATTTCTATCTCTTTTCTAAACCCCAATCACATACCCCTACGTGTGTGTGTGTATCACCCCTACACTTGGAAATTCAAATCAATCTATTATACTCTTGTCCATCCTTCAAAGTACTTTTCAATTGGTGAATTTTTAGATGAAATTGCTCACACATTCTTCATGCGACCGTTAATACTTCTTGAGATACCAATGACCGATTACAAAATGTGCTTGCACATTAATGCGTAATTCCTAGTCTTGTAATCCCTAAGGTTTTTAGCAGTGACTCCCAAACCAGTTGGTCTAAGGCACTAGGTGATAAAGCACCCTCGCTAAATGTTTTTTCTATTTATGCAGCCTTAAGTAATTACAAAAACCAGTGTTCATTTTTTTTTATCTCTTTATTCACACTTGTATTTTTTTATTTTATTTTCCTTTCATACTAAGGACTTTAGACAAGAGCATTTCAAGGTCTCTTCTACTATTCCAAGTTTCAAGGTTCGTGTTTGTGCAATTTGTAGGGTATATATTTTCAGAATTTAGACTTAAGCTTAGGAATTATTTTTCAGACTTTTACTTTAATAAAAATATCAATACTTTTCCCTTATCTTGACTTAGCCCAAGAAGTGAACTCGAAATTTGCCTATTTCTAAATAAACTATAAAGACATATACTTTCTACCGTTAAATTTTGAGAAAGGTTATTTTTAGGATTTTTAATTTACTAAGTCTAAGATCTAGTTGTTCCTAGCTAGTTAACCTTTTTGTCAAACTCAAGTCAATTATGGCCAAAATTGAATGTTTCAATTTTTATAATTTTTAAAAATTTTCAATTTTTATGGGTTTTAAAATAAGTATGCAAATGCAAAAATATACAAATGAATGCGAAGGAAGAAGGCTTACCGAACATACCCCCAAACTTAAACTTTACAGTGTCCTCACTGTCAGGCTACACCAAGAGGGTCAAAATTTTCGGCGCTCCCCTATTTATTTATTTATAAAAAAAAAAATTATAATTTTTTCAATTATAATGGGTTTTTTTAATAAAATAAAAAACAAAATATATACAAAAAGGCCCCCCAAACTTAAGTGAGACAGTGTTTCCAATGTTTAGGCGTTAAAATTCAGAGTTAGGGAGGAGAAAAATCAAACTATATAAGGCCTTACACAGGCCAAAGGTTAGTACCAACCATTCAAAAATTCTATCGTGATAATGGTAGGGTTGGTGGAAGAATGGAGTGTAGAGAAAGGAGTTGAGAAACACATGAGACCGTATGGGAAGAAGGGTGGAATATGGTCTCGGTGGAGGAGAAGAATGGCGGAAAAGAGAAAGAAGTGTAGTACGAACTTGAGGGTGTAAATCGAGTGAATAAATTAGCGCAATTTGTGATGACCGATGTGTTAAAAGCGATTGTGCTAATCTATCAACCCGTCGAGAAATGGGGTCAAATCCCTCAAGATTCGCAAGAAAACATGGGTACATTGAACTTGGTAAACCATCCATTGAAAATAGAAACGCGACGGATTCTTGAGTGGTCGAAACGATGGGAAGGACGAAAGGGAGTGATTTAGGGATAGTCTTATTCTCACCTAAGTAATATGTCTCGAACTTGAAGGATTCTATCAATGGTTCGAAATGACTGTAAGAAACCGAGTCTGATGGTTCAACTAACTCATCTGAAAACTCAAAGGACTCAAACTCGGGCGGTGAGTTTTCAAAATCGTCCGCAAAAGTAAAACGCTCGTAATCATTATCTTCTGTAAGAACTGTGTCAGATTCAAAGAAGAACGCACTAGTGGCGTCCAAACTGCTGTGATTGAACAGAAACTTTTCAGCTCACGGTCCTCAAGTGTGATCTCTTGCGTAGTCGGAACGATGGAAAGGAGGGGGTTTGATTTAGGAAGTATAACAGTTAAAGGTTCAGGAGGATGAATTGGAAAATCCGACACATCAAACAAAACTGGTTCATCCTCAATACTATCCTCAATACTCTCCTCAATGCTATCCTCATGATTCTCCTCAAAAGTTATCTCATCCATGCAATTATCATCAAAATCAAGACGCATATGAGGTTCGGGAGAAACATTTAATGACTCGGGATGATGAATTGGAGAGAAAAATTCAGTCAAATCTGCGGGTTCATCATCCTAAATATTCCCTGCGTCAATATCCTCAATCTAGTGAAAATCAATTTTTTCGGACACCTCATCAAAAGCATGGATATTTATCAATTCAGGTTCTAGATTGGAGGTATAGAGATCAAAAGGATTGGTGATGGTTTCACTCGAATGGGGCTCTTTACGATTTGGCAAATCAAGCACTATAAAGTCGCACAACTCATTAAACGTTTTATTTTTAACTGGTGAATCATTTGGGACACTTGTTTGGAAACTGGAGTTGTGGAATTCAATTGAAGATGGGTAGGTTTGATTTGGAAGTGTGTAGAACTCACTCTTACCACTCAAATTCTCACTCTGTCCAACCGCCTCATCATACATTGGAAAATTTGGAGCCAGTTGGAAACTAACTACCGGTTCACTAGGTTACATAAGGGCAGCAATGGACGCATCCAAATTCCTCATCTGTCGGTTTGTTGCTGCAATGTACGCTTCCAACGACTGTTCCGGACTAGACATGGGTTGTGAAGGGGTTTCAATAAAAGATTCAAAATTGTTTGGATACGTGAAACTCCCAAATGGTTGTGTAGAATCAATGTCTAGGGAAGGTGTGAAAGTCGGGTAGGACTGGTAGGATTTGAATGGTTGGACAGGAGTAGGATCAACATTTGGATAAAAAGGTGAATGGACTTGGTGATCCCAAGAACTGGAAGTGTTGAAAGGAGTAAAAGATCGGTTACGAGATTGTTCAATGTGTTCAGCGATAGATGGGTTTCGGAGTTACAACAGGACTCGAAAAAGGGGTATCAACATAAGAAGGTAGTGAAGGTTGAAATGGTTGATACAAAGTGGATTGCGGAGTCGAACTGTTTCTCCTAGACGCTTCTATTCGATCTTTCAAAGAAATTTTGGGCATGGAGGGGTCGTCCATAATTCGACCAAAACAATTCACGTAGGAAGCAAAGTTTGGTTCAGGGTACCAAAGTTCTACAAGAGTTTTATAAGGTGGGGTACCCATGACGTAAGAAAGGAGAAGAAAAAGAATGTGGGGTGCACAGATTTCTTAGCGACAAGTTGCAAGTTTTTGTAAAAAAAATTTCCTTTTTTCTTTTTGTTTTTTTTTTATGTGGTGCTTTTTGCAAAAAAGATTTTCGATAAAAGTCTTAGACACACGTTCAATCAACCACAAATGCACAATCAGGCCTAGATTTAGGGTCACCTAGGTCAGCTAGACAGCTCTTAACTGTTCCAAAGGGCAAGAAGTAGGACCTCAAACCGCCTCTTCACCGCCAATTGTGGCCAGGTAAGCACAAGTAGAGAAAGGAGGGATCCACTCATGAATCACCGTGAAACGGGCCTTTTAAAGTTACCCTTCCCTACCTGTTTAGCCTAGGCACCACAAAGTCAGGTTAGGATCAACGGTCGATGCCTACAACTATTCCATTGTCCTATTGAGCGCGAAGTCCTTAGGGCTGAGTCTAATCTTTTTTAATTGACTTGATGGTCAATGCAATATGCTTTATGTGATTTTTGGGGTCCTGGGAAGGGTGATGAAATCCCCACCCAATCTGGATTGGTGTAAAAGCCCCTTAAAGTCAATTAAAATATGCAAAGCAGTAACACAATCACTTGCAAACAAATTTTTTTTTAGCGCGGCGCAAAGAATACAAACTTGCTTCCGATCTTCGATAACTAAGATGATCTATCTTGAAGTTTCTTTAACACAAGCTCTCACTCACAAATGAAGTGAACACCCTAATCTAAATGGCTAGGATAGATTAGGATGATGAAGTAGGAATTTAGCTCTCATTTGTTTTCTTAATCTCACTCAAAATCATCACTGACGAAAAAGCTAGAAAGCTTTTCCATTGAAAAAGAAAAGGAAGAAGAAGAACCATTTCTTTTGTGATGAATAATGAATTGTGGTGAGGTTAGAAATGCAACCATGGGTTAAGTATGATAACTTAACCCATGTAGAGAATGAACCATGGTCAAGGGTTGAGTTGGGTTAACAAATATCATACAAAAATATCTTTACAAAATATCTTTACAAAAACAAAACAAAAGGCTTCTAGAAGCTTCTAGAAAAATTAACCCAAATCAAACCTTAATCATGTTTAATCTCCACTAATCATGTTGCATTAATAACCCTAACATGTTACAATATTATATATCACATATACAATATTTATTGTAACAAAATAAAATAATACAATTAACATATATCGCATATATATCAATGTATTACCCGAGTGAGAAAAAGAATCTTTTAGTGAGTTTATATTAGTTAATGTAATTTAATATATCAAATATATTATTATACATTAAATTATCAAATCAACACTTGATCCGATAATCCGGCTATTTCATAAATAACCGACTAATATAATCTGTATCAGTTCATCGAATCAACACTTGATCCGATGACCCGGCTATATCACATATACCCGGACGATATCTCATATCGCGAGAATCTAATACGGTATCACATACACATATTTTTCTCGGTCTCGCACATATCATATATGTGCTCCTACTCCGTTGTGCCTGAGTCAAGAAACCTCTGTGTAGGACTCTAAAGAATCGTCAATACGCCGGCAGTAGGTGATGATCATATCAAACACCCACAAGCTGCAAGCGGTCAGCTAAACGTAACAGCCACCCAAGTATTGAGTGATCAGAAGATCAACAAGCAAGCCTGTACTTTCTCCTGTGGATCCAGTCGGTAACACTCCCATACAGTCCGGTCTCTTCGTCTGATATGTCGCATATCTCGTCTAGGGGTGGTAAACGTCAGACCCCAGTAGCTTCATAAGTCATGTCGATATGAGGTCCATAACAGTTCGAGAAATTATTGATAACACTTACCAGTAAATCTCAGCAAACCTGGCCAGGGATTTCTAGTTATAGCCAATCGAACACAGCACAACATCAACTCCCTATACCGGGAGAGACGAAACCCCTCCTATCGCTCATTGCCTCCATGTGATTCGGGACTGTACCCAAAAGCCACCTTTTTGCACGCCCTCTTGGACGTGGTATGATGGAAATCAAAGCACGGTGGGAATCACACAAGACTCTATGATGATCTCGGGTCTACAGACTAACCTGTACCAGTGTCACCGGAGAACTGCCATCTGACGTGAGGTATAATACCATCTGGGAGTTCTCGGCGAGTCCGTCCAGTGTACCCAGTCTCTACTGAGTACTCATACACCATCCTTGATGTCAAACACTGATGGATATGGGATCATCCATCGGCCATCATATGGGTCAAGATGCGTATACGCTATGCCCTGTCTCGATACACCCTCGACTAGGAACAGTTATAGGATGTACTCGTCGACTACCGTGGCCCCACTAGTATGATCTCATCATAGTCCCAGTAGTCGAGTACATATCCTAAGGGCTTTATCAACATGTAACATAGAAACAATCAGAGTATATGTTAAGATAAAGAGCAACCAGATAGCGTACTATCATGTCGAGCAAGAAAGTCCTCCCTATATATGTCCAAGCATCCACTACAATATACATCGTATGTACAGTAATGGCCTCTAGGGCATACATATAACTAACAAGATTTACTGGTAAGTGTTATCAGTAGTTTCTCGAACTGTTATAGACCTCATATCGATACGACTTATCAAGCTGCTGGGGTCTGACGTTTACCACCCCTAGGCGAGTGATTGAACCATTTTCTGACGTGTATATGTAAAAAGTAACGACAATCAAAAAATTATATTGACCGCAATCAAACCACGGTGTCGGATGTAGTTAATGAATGAGTGCGGATCGTCCACAGGGATTGTGCAATTCAATTGTATTTTGATACGTTTGAAATGAAATGTTAAACAACAATAAACGAAAACATGATTCAAGATGTGATTTGTATTCGAGTGTCACTATCCTTTACTCAAGAATCAAGAAACTATAAACAATCAAGAATCGGTTGTTTTGATAATATTTCCAATCAACAATCAAGAATATAAGAGAGGCTCGTAGGAATCGATCGGATCTTTAGATGTGATGCAATCTAAAGGGTTTCGTGTTCTTGTCCTTCGAAGAATTGATACTAGATCAATGGTGATCGACGAGAGTTAGGGTTTTCTTGATGAAATTAGGGTTTCATCTCTTAACCCTTATTCTTTCGAGGATACCATTTATACTCTAGCCTCTAGCAATTCCAAGAAACGATCGGAACTCCCCAATCTCGAGCGATGTCGATCAAGAAAGCATCGCAACGAATTGGGTCGTCGATTCTTGAACTTGCTAGGGTTTACAAACTCATGGGATTCAAGAATCGATTACAAATTTGTTACATCATCATACTAAAGATCGTTTCGACTCCCCGACGAGCGGAGTTTTATTCACACATCACCACAAAGACAACATTCAAGAATAGTAATGATAACATGATGCGGAATTTAAAGAAAACAAGATAAAAGAATATCACCTTTTATTTAATCAACAATTTCAATACATTCTTTCAAGAATCTACAAGAAGAAGAAATCGATCGTTGACTCGGCTTCGCTCGTCTCCGTGGATCGTGGATCTACTTTGATCTCTTGCCCGATTGAAGATCGGCTCGGCTCATAAAAGGGTTGAAGGCATCTTGCTTGGCTTGCACTCAAGATCTTGAATTGTGGTTGGAATTAGGGTTAGGGTTTCCTACAAGCTCTCTCACTAAACTTGAGGAAGAGGGGATGAAGAAAGAGATTAATTTTCTAAACTTCAATCAAGGTTGAATAGATTTTCTAACATATGAAATGAGTGAGCCTAGGGTCTTATTTATAGAACTCCCAAACCCTAGGTTTAGGTTTGAATTAGAACTTTCCCTCCCAAAGTTTGTTGAAGAGTTTCTAGAAGGAGTTTGTTAGGAGTTAGCTTAGGGTTTAAGCTAGGGTTTAGGGAAAGTTCTAGAAGTATTAGGCTAGTTTAGGTGTTTGCTGATCTGGAGGAAGTATCTGGAATCTTCTGGAAGTTTGTGTGCATTATTGAGCAGTGGGCATTGGCAGAAGCATACTGGGCTAAAAATTAGCTGATGACGTCACCTCTTAGCCGCGCTTCCGCCGCACTAGGTACCTTTAGGCCGCGCTTCCGCCGCGCATTGTTGGCCTCAGGATCTGTGTCTTCTGCAGTGGTCTTGTACTGCTGTTTTTAGCTTCCTTTGATGTTTAGATTTGTACTTCCTCTTCTGTGTTGATACCAGATTTGAGTTAAGTGAATTTACGAGCAATTGTAATGGTCGAGCACTGTAATGATCGAGCAAGCATCTCTTTTCCTGCATAGACTTCGAAACAGGGGTTGCAAGATATGGAAAATATGCTATGTAATGTAATGCAGTCAATTTCCCTAGAAATGCCGGTTTTAAGGTCGAATACATGTAATCTGATATTTTGCGACCGATTTGCTAATATGTGAATTATGAATACCGTACACTTCTATATGAATGCAAATGATGAGAAAATTGCCGGTTAAAATATGCAATATTTTCGACTGATCAAATACCCCCAAACTTAATTTCGATCGTCTCGAGAGAATGTTTTATTAACAAGAGAGAAGGAGAAAATAAAGAAAGAGAAAAACTAACTAGCACACTTTCGTAGGCAACACGATTGCACTGAGCACGTGCAACAAGCCTTTAAACCTCTAGGTGTCCCTAGTAGGAGGAGTGTTGTCTCCTGAGGGTTTTCAGCGGATTGCACCCACAAAATCCAATAATAAAAGCAAGATCATGAATATTACATTTAAAGAAGAGAATTGTAAAAGAAAAGCTTTGAAAATTAGGGTTTCCAACTAAGCTAGCTTTTCGGTTGTCATGAGCCCTATCTTAATGGTCATGAAAAGATGTCAGAAATCACGTCCTCCCTCAATAAAACATCGTCTTATTTTTCATTCCTATCTTTATTCCAAACATCGATCATATCACCCTGCGTGTGTGTAAAGACATCCCTACACCCGGAGAATTCAATTCAAGCTATCATACCCTTGCCCATCGGCCTCAGTACTTCTTGGCAAACGAGATTGCTTACACACTTTCATGCGACCGTCAATACTTCTTGAGGTACTAACCGACCGATTACTAATGTGCTTGCATGCTTGGTGTATTTTCCTCGTCTTGCACCACCTTAGGCATAGCAGTGACTCCCAGACCAGTTGACCTTGGGGCACTAGGTGAAGAAGCACCCTTTTGCTATATATTTTTATTGCCCTCGGTGATAACAAAACCAGTATCCATTTTTCTCACCACTTTAAAACACATATTTTTTTTTTCATACTTTTGGCTTTAAGACAAGAGCATTTCAAGGTATCCTCTACTATCCCAGGCTTCAAGACGTGTGTAAGTGCGAATAGCAGGGTAGCCACGTTCAAAATGTTTGGCTTCCAGAATAGAAACTATTTTTCAGACTTATTTTTATCCTCAGATTAGTGACGTCCTTCATCTTACTAACCCTTGGGACAACGGCTCATAACTACTTATTACTAGTTCGTATAAGAAAACTTCTAATTTTCTTAGTTTTCTAAAATTTTTCCAATCTCATGGATGTAATTTTTCATTATCTAAACTTTCATTATCTTATTTATATACAAAAAAGTGTAAATATTAAAATTATTTTTATATTTGAAAATTTTTAAATTTTTATGGGTTTTGAAAAATTTTCAATTTTTATAGATTTTTTTTTTTTTTAAAAGAAATGTTTTGTGCTTATGCAGATGATATGCAAATGATGCGAAAATAAGCACAAACCTCCCCCAAACTTGTTTTCAACAGTGTCCTCACTGTTGCCGACAGCTATACCTACAAAAATCTGTAAATCTGGAGGGAATTATTAGTGGGGGCAAAATATATCAGTGAAGAACTTCCCCCAAACTTATTTTATTTATTCACCTTCATTCAAAAAAAAAATGATGCAATGATATACTGGATACGAAGGTGAGACGGAGGAATTTTTAATCCAAATAAACTGGCTCTTGTAAGAACAAGAGCTCCTCCGTGGGGTCAGTGGAAAAATACGGCTTTAGTCTATGTCCATTTACTTTGAAAACAGTGCCGTTTTTAACATTTTCTACTTCTACTGCCCCGTGCGGGAATACAGACCGCACAACAAAAGGTCCCTTCCAACGAGATCGGAGCTTACCCGCATGAAGGTGTAATCGTGAATCATAAAGAAGGACTTGTTGACCAGGTAAAAATGTTTTCCTTAAAATGCTTTTATCATGAAAAACCTTAGTCCTATTCTTTGTGATTACAGCATTATCATAAGCTTCATCGCGGAGTTCGCTTAGCTCGTTAAGTTGCAGCTTCCGAAAGTTGCAAGCAAGGTTTAGATCAAAATTTATTTCCTTTATAGCCCACAATGCTTTATGTTCTATCTCAACAGGTAGATGACATGCTTTTCCAAACACTATCCTATATGGAGACATTCCTAGGTCGGTCTTATATGCAGTCCTGAATGCCCAAAGAGCATCCGTCAATTTGGTCGACCAATCTTTTCTATTTTTAGCAACAGTTTTCTCCAGGATAAGTTTGATTTGTCTGTTTGAGATCTCAGCCTGCCCGCTTGTTTGGGGATGATAGGGTGTAGAAAGACGGTGGTTGATTGAGTACTTTCGCATCAGAGTCTCGAAAGATCTGTTGCAGAAGTGCGTCCCATTATCGCTAATGATAGCGCGTGGGTGTCCAAATCGCGAAAAGATATTCTCTTTCAAGAACTTAATGACAACTTTCCTGTCATTAGTGCGACATGGAATGGCTTCTACCCACTTGGAGACATAATCAACTGCCAGCAAAATGTACAGATTCCCAAAGGAGTTGGGAAAAGGACCCATAAAATCAATGCCCCAAACATCAAACATTTCAACAACCAGAATGGGTTGCTGAGGCATTTCATTCCTCTGGGATATTCTACCCGTATACTGACATTGTGTACAGGTTTTGCAATACTCAAATGCGTCCTTGAATAAGGTCGGCCAATAAAATCCACATTGCAAAACCTTTTCCGTTGTCTTTCTAGGACCAAAGTGACCCCCACAAGCCTGATCATGACAAAATGAAAGAACACTCTTGAACTCTTCATTTGGGACGCACCGGCGAATGATCTGATCAGGACAATATTTAAACAAATAGGGCTCGTCCCAGTAAAAGTGTTTTACTTGGGAAAGAAAACGATATTTGTCCTGTTTTGACCAATCGCTCGGTATAAGTCCCGTGGCATGATAGTTCACAATATCCCTGAACCATGGTTCAGCGGATATGCTCAAGAGTTGTTCATCAGGGAATGAGTCATTAATCGGCAGGGTCACAGGGGAAGAAACGATGCGTGAAAGGTGGTCAGCTACTACGTTTTCACATCCTTTCTTATCTTTGATAACAAGATCAAATTCTTGTAACAGTAGGATCCAACGTATTAGTCGACCTTTTGCATCTTTCTTCGCCAGAAGATGTTTCAAAGCGGAATGGTCAGTATATACAACTATAGGTGAGCCGATTAAGTAAGGCCTGAACTTTTCTAATGCGAATACAACCGCTAAAAGCTCTTTCTCGGTGGTTGTATAATTGATTTGCGCATCATTCAGGGTCTTACTGGCATAGTAAATCACGTGTGGCATCTTATCGATGTGCTGTCCTAAGACTGCACCTACTGCAAAATCAGATGCGTCACACATCAGCTCAAAGGGGTAGTCCCAATTTGGTGATGATAAAACGGGGGCTGTGGTGAGTGAGTGTTTAAGTGAGTCGAAAGCTGTTTCGCAATCCGAGTCAAAGTGGAAGGTCGTATCCTTGGCCAGGAGTAGTGTTAAAGGTCTAGCAATTTTGCTAAAGTCCTTTATGAATCTCCTATAAAAGCCTGCATGGCCAAGGAAAGAGCGAATATCTTTGACGCTTTTGGGATGAGGCAGGTTTTGAATGACATCTACTTTAGCTCTGTCAACCTCAATGCCTTTCTGTGAAATGACATGTCCAAGGACTATTCCTTCTTGGACCATAAAGTGGCATTTTTCCCAGTTTAATGTCAAGTTCTTCTCTTTGCAACGAGAAAGAACAGCGTCTAGATTCGCTAGGCAATCAGAAAAAGAGTCTCCAAAAATCGAGAAGTCGTCCATAAAGATCTCCAAAAAATTCTCTACCATATCAGAGAATATCCCCATCATACACCGCTGAAAGGTAGCGGGAGCATTGCATAACCCAAAGGGCATGCGACTGTAAGCAAAGGTACCAAAAGGACAAGTAAAAGTGGTTTTATCTTGATCCTTTTTGGCGATGGGGACCTGATTGTAGCCTGAGTAACCGTCCATAAAACAATAAAACTCTCGTCCCGCTAAGCGTTCCAGCATTTGATCAATAAATGGTAGAGGAAAATGATCTTTCCTCGTAGCAGCGTTGAGTTTTCTATAATCGATGCATACACGCCACCCAGTTTGGGCGCGTGTCTGAATCAACTCATTCGCTTCATTTGTGATAACTGTGATGCCGGATTTCTTAGGAACGACATGTATAGGACTCACCCACTGGCTATCGGAGATTGGGTATATAATACCACTATCTAAGCACTTGACGATTTCTTTCATGACAGCTTCCTTCATGACGGGATTCAACCGTCTCTGTGGTTCTCGGGTCGGTCTGGCATCATCCATCACATGTATATGATGTTCAACTATCAAGGGACTAATCCCTTTGATGTCCGCCATACTCCAACCAAACGCCTCTTTATTAGATTTCAATACCGATAAAAGGGCATTCTCTTGCTCTGATGCAAGAGAAGCGGAAATGATAACCGGTAATGACTCGTTCTCACCAAGATATGCATATTTCAGGTGAGAAGGTAAAACTTTGAGATCTAACTCAGGCGGAGAAATGATAGAAGGAAGGGTCATAGATTGATTTTTGGATCTACAAAGAAGCTCAGAGCCTGTGAAAGATACAGACTCGGGTGGAGAAAAGTCAGAAGTGCAGGACTCATGTGTAGCTAAAGTGTCCTCACTAAGATCTTGTGCTAAGTCAAACAGAGATGTGCTAGTGTCATCGAGATCAGTAAAGCAAAAATCCTCAGCTCCACAACTATCGGGAGCGATCTCATGGACAGAGCACACATCTAAAATATGAGCAGAGGGTTCTGACGGCTGACTTCCAACTCTATAGATATTTAGTTCAATGGTCATATTTCCAAATGATAAATTCATTGAACCATTTCTACAGTTTATAACAGCGTTGGAAGTGGCAAGGAAAGGACGACCTAGAATCACCGGAATTTGGCCCCGGGGGTTTGCTACAGGATGTGTGTCGAGCACAATGAAGTCTACGGGGAAAACAAATTCCCCGACCTTTATCAGCACATCCTCTAATTCACCCCTTGGTTTGGTGATAGATCGGTCTGCCATCTGGAGAGTGCAATGAGCAGGTTTCAGCTCTCCAATCCCTAATTGCTCATAGACAGAATAAGGTAACAGGTTAACACTCGCGCCAAGGTCTAACAGAGCACGATTTATGTTTTTACCCCCAATCGAAATCGAAATTGTAGGACAACCTGGGTCCTTTCTTTTCTTTGGAAGCTGGGGTATAAAAGCAGTGCTGATGTTATTAGACATAAAGACCTTCTTTGGCACTTGGGTCTTCCTCTTCCTAGTGCACAAGTCCTTTAGAATTTTCGCGTAAGCGGGGACTTGCTGAATCGCATCTAAGAGAGGGATATTGATGTTAACCTGTTTGAACATCTCTATTATTTTCTCCATATGAGGACTCGTTCTATTAGCCCTTAGCCGGTTCGGGTAAGGTGCTTTCGCAATAAGCGCGGGGTCCATCACAGGAGAAGGAAAGGGGGGTAGACGAGGTCCCAAAGGAGGTGTGGGGACCGTCTGTGGAGAACTATAAGGGTTGGGTGAAGGTGTTGAGCCTAAGGGGAAATGGAGAATAGGCTCGTGCGAAGGTGGTTTGGTAGAAGAAGAAGGATCAGAAGGTGAAGTGTGTGTATGTGGGAAAGACTCAGCCGGGGCGTTGATATGATTTTCAGTATTATCAATATCTTCCCCGACATGATTGTTCAGCACTCTTCCCGATCTCAACGTTGTAATGGCATTTACATTGTAATGCCCAGGATTCTGTAGGGGTTGAGAGGGAAGTTTCCCTTTTTCTCTCGCACTCATTTCGGCTTTTAAGCGTGCGATTTCAGCTTCCATCGTGCGAATACTCTCAGCTTGGGATGCTGAGTTTTTCTTTATTTCACTGACGGAAGATCTAACCTCAGTCGAAACATCCATGAAATTTGATAAAAGTGATTTCATGGTTTGAGTGAATTGAGAGAACTCGTCAGAACAGGGCTGCATAGGATTAGACTGTGCAGGAGTGTTGCCCTGATTTTGGAAATTTTGTGACGGGTAGGGGTGCTGAGTGAGTTGTAGGGGTTGCTGTTGTGGTGGAGGAAGAGCCCGTTGAAATTGATTCGTGTTTGGAACCGTGTTTTGAGATTGTGATTGGTTCCAAGCAAAATTCGGGTGGTTCCTCCAACCCTGATTGTAACTGGAAGAATATGGATCGTTTCGAGGTCGTTGAAATGCGGCATTAGAATGCTCGTGACCTTGAAACGCAGAGTTTAATGGACATTCTTCCGTTAAATGTGACGGATCAGAACAGCACCCGCAAACAGTTTTGGGGAGCGACATTGGGTTTAGGGAGGCTGCTGCAAATTTGTGTTCCATAGCGTCGAGCTTCTTTTGCATTGCTGCCATTTCAGCTCGGACACCTATGGACACATCTATTTGGTGTACGCCACCCCTATTCAATGGTTGTGTTCCACTCTCCCAAATTAGTGACTTTTCAGCGAACTCTTCTAAGTATCGCCAGGCTTCCCCGTCATCTTTGATCATAAAAGTACCTTGACACATGTTTTCAAGGCTCTGTTTAGTGCTAGGGTTACTACCCTCATATATGATTCGGCAAAGCTCCCATCTCGGGATGCCGTGGTGAGGACATTGAACCAATAGATCCTTGAAACGTTCAAAGTATTTTGAAAATGGTTCGGCAGGGAGCTGGGCAAATTGGTTCAGTTCGCTACGGATTCGAGCCGTCTTTTGGACTGGGTAAAATTTCTTAAGGAATGCAGCGACGAATTCTTCCCAATTCGTAATAGAGTGTGCGGTGGTGTTATATAGCCACTTCTCGGCTATATCGCACAAAGTAAATGGAAGAAGTCGTAGACGCATCGCATCCACTGAAAGTTGAGACGTACCCATCATTGCGCAAACGTTTTCAAATTTGGTAATGAAAACGTAAGCGTCCTCGGTCTCGAGTCCGTGGTATTTGGGTAAAAGATTGATATACTGGGGCTTAATCTCAAAATTATCCCCATTGGCTGGTGGTGTGGATAAGCAGGTCGAAAGTGGACCTCTATGTGGATAACATCTTTCCTGGAGAGAAATGTGGGGTGGAGTAGGATTCTGCGCACCAACGGACGGTGGCAGATTAGGGTTAAAGAAGTTTGATGGATTCGGATCCATCGGTGTGGGTGTGGTAGTAGGTAAAGAAAAGGTAAATGGAGAATTACCGACTTCGGAGTCGATAGGAGGTACGCGGACTAAACGGGCACTAGAATCCCGTGTCCAGCCTATCTTGTACTAAAAAGGGTTAGTACAAGTGGCAGCGTTGACTTATAATTAGGGGTAAAATGAATGCGGTGTTTGCTTTAAAAAGGGACGGATTTTGAAAAAATGATGCGACAAAACAAATGCAGCACACAAACCCTAGAATCTAATGGTCACCTAGGTCCGATCTCTAGACCGCTCCTAACTGCCAAAAGACAAGCCGCAGGATAGAATCCTCCACTGCCTCTTTGTCCCCCTGTGGCCGGATAAGTGCCAGGTAAGTGGGAAGGAACTACCACTACAGTGGACCTAATTAATAACCACTAGCCTTAGACACACTCGCCTTAGGCACCACAAGAAAACGCGGATAAGCAATGAATTACCCACGACCTTCTCTTGTCCTATTGAGCGCGACAGTCCTTAGAGTCTTCTCTAGATTTCTTTTAGTTAATGGGGGTAATGCGGATGCAAGTTTGACGATTTTCGGGGCCTAGGAAGGGTAATGAAATCCCCACCTAATTTGGATTTGGCCGTGCCCCTTAAATTTCCGTATTAGAATGCAAACAACCAAGAAATCAAAAATCACACACAATTTTATTTTTGCTTTTGCGCGCTGCGATTTATTTGCAAAGAATCCTGCAGCAAAGGGTTAATTGGAGCTAAAAAGGGTGAGAGGAGAGAGACAGAAATCACCTGCAGAAAAATACCACAGAGAACTCCCAATACTGCGGCGCTTCCGCCGCAATAGGCACGTATATGCCGCCCTTCCGCGGTCAGATATTGGGAACAGTGTACAATTTTTCAACAGCTTCTTCCTGTTGCTATCTACAACTCTCTGGTATATTCAAACAAATTTTTCCACAGAACAGAATGCTCCAGATCACCTTGCAATCAATTCACAACACACGTATAAGAGTTTGTACGAATTTTGATTTCAAGAAGTAAAACGTAATAATTCTTTCACTTCAAACTATAAATGCAAATGAATTAGCGCGATCCCCGGCAACGGCGCCATTTTGATTGAACCATTTTCTGACGTGTATATGTAAAAAGTAACGACAATCAAAAAATTATATTGACCGCAATCAAACCACGGTGTCGGATGTAGTTAATGAATGAGTGCGGATCGTCCACAGGGATTGTGCAATTCAATTGTATTTTGATACGTTTGAAATGAAATGTTAAACAACAATAAACGAAAACATGATTCAAGATGTGATTTGTATTCGAGTGTCACTATCCTTTACTCAAGAATCAAGAAACTATAAACAATCAAGAATCGGTTGTTTTGATAATATTTCCAATCAACAATCAAGAATATAAGAGAGGCTCGTAGGAATCGATCGGATCTTTAGATGTGATGCAATCTAAAGGGTTTCGTGTTCTTGTCCTTCGAAGAATTGATACTAGATCAATGGTGATCGACGAGAGTTAGGGTTTTCTTGATGAAATTAGGGTTTCATCTCTTAACCCTTATTCTTTCGAGGATACCATTTATACTCTAGCCTCTAGCAATTCCAAGAAACGATCGGAACTCCCCAATCTCGAGTGATGTCGATCAAGAAAGCATCGCAACGAATTGGGTCGTCGATTCTTGAACTTGCTAGGGTTTACAAACTCATGGGATTCAAGAATCGATTACAAATTTGTTACATCATCATACTAAAGATCGTTTCGACTCCCCGACGAGCGGAGTTTTATTCACACATCACCACAAAGACAACATTCAAGAATAGTAATGATAACATGATGCGGAATTTAAAGAAAACAAGATAAAAGAATATCACCTTTTATTTAATCAACAATTTCAATACATTCTTTCAAGAATCTACAAGAAGAAGAAATCGATCGTTGACTCGGCTTCGCTCGTCTCCGTGGATCGTGGATCTACTTTGATCTCTTGCCCGATTGAAGATCGGCTCGGCTCATAAAAGGGTTGAAGGCATCTTGCTTGGCTTGCACTCAAGATCTTGAATTGTGGTTGGAATTAGGGTTAGGGTTTCCTACAAGCTCTCTCACTAAACTTGAGGAAGAGGGGATGAAGAAAGAGATTAATTTTCTAAACTTCAATCAAGGTTGAATAGATTTTCTAACATATGAAATGAGTGAGCCTAGGGTCTTATTTATAGAACTCCCAAACCCTAGGTTTAGGTTTGAATTAGAACTTTCCCTCCCAAAGTTTGTTGAAGAGTTTCTAGAAGGAGTTTGTTAGGAGTTAGCTTAGGGTTTAAGTTAGGGTTTAGGGAAAGTTCTAGAAGTATTAGGCTAGTTTAGGTGTTTGCTGATCTGGAGGAAGTATCTGGAATCTTCTGGAAGTTTGTGTGCATTATTGAGCAGTGGGCATTGGCAGAAGCATACTGGGCTAAAAATTAGCTGATGACGTCACCTCTTAGCCGCGCTTCCGCCGCACTAGGTACCTTTAGGCCGCGCTTCCGCCGCGCATTGTTGGCCTCGGGATCTGTGTCTTCTGCAGTGGTCTTGTACTGCTGTTTTTAGCTTCCTTTGATGTTTAGATTTGTACTTCCTCTTCTGTGTTGATACCAGATTTGAGTTAAGTGAATTTACGAGCAATTGTAATGGTCGAGCACTGTAATGATCGAGCAAGCATCTCTTTTCCTGCATAGACTTCGAAACAGGGGTTGCAAGATATGGAAAATATGCTATGTAATGTAATGCAGTCAATTTCCCTAGAAATGCCGGTTTTAAGGTCGAATACATGTAATCTGATATTTTGCGACCGATTTGCTAATATGTGAATTATGAATACCGTACACTTCTATATGAATGCAAATGATGAGAAAATTGCCGGTTAAAATATGCAATATTTTCGACTGATCAGCGAGATATGCGACATATCAGACGAAGAGACCGGACTGTACGGGAGTGTTACTGATTGGATTCACGGGAGAAAGTACAAGCTTGCTTGTTGATCTTCTGATCGCTCAATACCTGGGTGGTTGTTACATTTAGCTGACCGCTTGCAGCTTGTGGGTGTTTGATATGATCATCACCTACTGCCGGTGTATTGACGATTCTTTAGAGTCCTGCACAGAGGTTTCCTGGCTCGGACAAAACGGAGTAGGAGCACATATATGATATGTGCGGGACCGAGAACAATACGTGTATGTGATACCGTATTAGATTCTCGCGATATGAGTTATCGGCCGGGTATATGAGATATAGCCGGGTCATCGGATCAAGCGTTGATTCGATGAACTGATACAGATTATATTAGTCGGTTATTTGTGAAATAGCCGGATTATCAGATCAAGTGTTGATTCGATAATTTAATGTATAATTATATATTTGATATATTAAATTATATTAACTAATATAAGCTCACTAAAAGATTCTTTTTCTCACTCGGGTAATACATTGATATATATGCGATATATGTTAATTGTATTATTTTATTTTGTTACAAAATATATTATATATGTGATATATAATATTGTAACAAGTTAAGGTTACAAATGCAACATGTTTTGTGGAGTTTAAACATGGTTAGGGTTTGGATTAGGGTTAAACCTTCTTGAAGCTTCTAGAAGCTTTGATTTTGTTTTTAACTAAAGATATTTTCTAAAGATATTTTGGTTGATATTTGTTAACCCAACCCAACCCTTCACCATGGTTAAGTCTCTACATGGGTTAAGTTATCATACTTAACCCATGGTTGCATTTCTAACCTCACTAGATTTCATTATTCATCACAAATGGTTTTCATCTTCTTCTTCCTCTTGAAAAAGCTTTCTTGCTTTTTGCAAAGTGATGAAAATGAGTGAGAAATAGAAAATAAATGAAAGCTAAATTCCTACTTCATCATCCTCATCTATTCTAGCTACTTAGATTAGGGTGTTTGCTTTGCTAATACTTGATTAGCAAAGCAAGAGCTTGCGTTTGAGTTTCTTCAAGGTAGATCATCTTTGTTATCAAAGATCGGAAGCAAGCTTACATCTTTCTTTTGTGGATCCTCTCTAGAGTCCAGATACTCGATGATCGCAGCGAAGGGACCTCAACACGGAGCATTAGAAGTGAAGGACCGGACTACAAAGGTTGTAATCCCAAACTCTTAGAAGTAAAGTTGTTTACTTGCTTTGTTTCGCCTAATCTCTAGTCTAAGATCTTGGTTAGGGTTGTTCGGCACGTCTAAAATTTAAATCAGGCATGGTTGATGCCTTGTAGAACCTTGTGAGAGTGCTTAGTAACCCTACAATGGTCGTCCTGGACCTTCTGACTCGCTTCCCTTATTAGCTTGTCCATCTGTTCTTCAAAGGACAGACTTGGCATTTTCATGGCGGGACCTCGTTTTGGTTCCGGGTTATCATCTTCTAACAAAGCATTTCCTTCTTCATCGAAGTCATGTATAACATAGCAGTCATGAAATCGCTCCCGTTTCTTGGATTGAATATATCCAAGCCGATCGTTTCCATTCTCCCGTTGGACAATTTTCGCTGAGTTTCGGGGACTGATTGTAGAGAGATTTTGCGTTTTGAAATCAAAGAATAGAATATACCGCAATCAAAATGGTGTCGCTTGGTAACTAGCCGGTTGAGTACGGGTCGGTCCATAGGGAAAACGTGTTCTTTTCTAATTGTTCTAACGAGCCAATTCCTATTTGTGGTAGGTTTTGATTTTTATAAGAAACTAAAATTGAATTTGATTTGGATTAAAACCTTGCTAGGATTAGGATTAGGGTAGTTTGGAAAGTTAATTCTACTCACCGCTTCCTTTGCCCTAATTAAGAACTTAGGTGTTAAGGTAATAGTTAACAAAGGGGATTAGCACGACTAAGAAGAAACATAGTTTCTTCCCTTTAGTCCTTGTCCGTCCTTTCTTAACTCTTATCCCTAACCTCTATGTAAATCAACCACAACCGGTCTAACTAGGGAATCACCACTATCTCGTGGGATAGGGTGCCGTAGTGAGCGGTGTGTGTTTGATTTACATAGAGTCCTAATTTAAAATATTGAACAGGCAAGAAAGGAGTGAGAGATTTCCATCTCTCAAACCCACCCAATCCTAACCCTAACAAATGAGGAACTACTCACTCATTAGGGTATCAACAATGCAGTTCATTTTTTTAATTACCTAATTAACGTGCAGATAATAAATGACAGATACGAAAATTGCATAAATTAAAAGACGAAATTAAAATTGCAAGATAAAAACTTACTTTATTGACACCTCTTGACGATTACAATGGAATTGAAAATTTAAAATCTAGAATTAAAAAGAGGCATGCCCCAAAAGAGCTGTAGGCTTTCTTATTTATAGATAGGAGAAACCCTAGGGTTTACATCTGATCTACATTGGAAATTACAATACTACCCTAAGAAAGTCGGGTCAATGCACCGACACGCGCCGACACGTGCTCTGCACGGCCGCGGATCCGCGGCCATAATCCTTGTTTGGCCGCGGTTCCACGGCCGTTTGATGGGCTCTTGGGCTCATTTCTTCTGTGATGCTTCAAGTTACTTTTTCCATCTGTTTTCTTCACTTGGTTCCTCAGAATCTTTTCTACTTTCTTCCAAATTTTCAACAGTGCAGATTTTTTTGGACTTTTACCGTTAGCTTCGCATTGAAGTCTTGAATCTTGTGTTGCCCTTGTACTTTGTATATTGAACGGTTTGCTGATCTTCGTTTGTTTCTCAAACTGGTAGGCGGCATCTTGCAGATTCATCTATTTTTTGGTCATAGTCTCACATTTATAGCGTCTTTTCACCATTTTCACTGTATTGTTCTGAGAACCTGTAACCTGCAACTATTTAGCAGACATGGATCAAAAGCACCTATTTATTTGCAATATGATTAAGAATGGGGAATATAATAATGCAAAATTCTGATATGAACAAATACCCCCAAACTTATCTTTTACTCGTCCTGAGCAAAACCAATTTATTCTCGAAAAAACTAACCTCACTTTCGCAGGGAATCGCGATTGCACTGAGCTCGTGCAACAAGCCGTTAAACCTCTAGGTGTCCCTAGTAGGAGGAGTGTTGTCTTCTGAGGGTTTCAGTGGATATTACCCACAGAATCCGATCAATTCGTCCTATTGACTTTCATTCTTCAATTCGGTGTTCTAGCAAAAAATTCTATTATCTTCAACTTAGAAATCATCAACCCGTATTTTTCACACTCTCTTATCATTTAACTTAAGATTGTATATGTTCTATAAATTTATTTAGCTTTTAGCATCTTTTGAATTTTCCTTGTAAGGTTCCATCTCAACTTAGAAATTTTTATCATCTCTATTGAAGGTGTAAGCCCTATCTTTCATTCCTATCTCTCATCTAAACCCCAATCATATACCCCTACATGTGTGAATGTATCACCCCTACACTTGGAAATTCAATTCAAGCTATCAAACTCTTGTCCATTATCCAAAGTATTTTTAGTTGGTGAATTTTAGATGAAATTGCTCACGCATCCTTCATGCGACCATTAATACTTCTTGAGGTACTAACGACCGATTACAAAATGTGTTTGCGCATTAAGGCATAATTCCTCGTCTTGTAATAGCTAAGGCTTTAGCAGTGACTTCCAAACCAGTTGGTCTAAGGCACTAGGTGATAAAGCATCCTCGCTATATATTTTTTATTTTACGCAGCCTTAAGTAATTACAAAACCAGTGTTCATTTTTTATATCTCTTTATTCACACTTATACTTTTATTTAATTTTTTTTCATACTAAGGATTTTAGACAAGAGCAATTCAAGCCATCATCTATTATCCCAAGTTTCAAGGTGCATGTATGTGCGTGTTGTAGGGTATATATTTTCAGAATTTAGACTAAAGGTTCGGAATTATTTTTCAGACTTACACTTCAATAAAAATTTCAATACTCTTCCCTTATTTTGACTTAGTCCAAGAACTGAACTCAAAATTTGCTTATTTCTAAATAAACTACAAGAACATATATTTTCTACCGTTAAACTTTAAGAAAGGTTATTTTTAGGATTTTTAATTTACTAAGTTTTGGGATCTAGTTTTTCCTAGCTAGTTAACCATCTTGTCAAACTTAAGTCAATTATGGCCAAAATTGAATTTTTCAATTTTTATAATTTTTTAGAATTTTTCAATTTTTTTATTTGATTTTATTTTTATAATTTTTTTTTATTTTCATTTTTATAATTTTTTATAAAGATGCAATGCAGAAATAAACATGCAAAGAAAAAAAAATATGTACAAAAATTAAAAATATGCAATACAATGATAACTATTTACAAACCACCTCATCCCCCAAACTTACCAAAAGCAGTGCCCTCACTGCTCAGGCCCTCGGCGTCCTCTTGAACGTGAACGGGAACGCTCCTCTCGCGCTAGCAGCGTAGATACGCCATGTTCAATCTCAGTTACTCGGTGATCCAAGTTGGTCACCATCCCCACCAAATTATCAATCCCCGTAATGGCTCTTCTAAGAAGACGTGCATGCTCTATGGGGATGAGCTCTTCCTCACTCGCGGTCGAGCTGGAGCTGGGTGTTCTGGCGGGTACTTGTTCGGCCGGTTCTATTCGTGACCAAACATCATTCAAGCGGGTATAGGACGTGGATACACCCTCAATGAGAGGCCTAATGGGTATACCTCCATGCATGTAGAATTCAAATTCCTCCACAGGGAGGAAATAGCGACACAGTTGTGTCACTAATATAGAGCATGGGTAATTTGCGGCCCTTTTGCCAGCACCAATTGAATTAAGCAAAACCGTGCACATGTCAAATCTAGGGTTCCTAGTCAATAAGGTGTGCACGATATGAAAAGACGGGGTGAAAAATGTGGTATTATGTGAACTGCCAAAAAAGTTGTTTTGTGCCCACCGGCACACGGTTAAAACATTGGCGAAGAGGGTTCTAGCCTGTATTCCCTTCCTATGTTCCCTCGAACAGTCATTACCCATTAAGGGCATGTAGTCTTCAAATTGAAGGGGTTGGTCGTGAACAGGTAATCTGGGAATTAAAGTGACTTCATGGATGAAGTCCCTGTCAATGATTATCTCCCTATCGCCCCAAAGTAGTTTGATAAAACCGTATTATATAAGGCAGCCTTCCTCCATGCACTCGTAAGAATGAGTGACTAGATCTGGAAGAGTGTAAGTATTGGGATGATTATAAATTAAAAAGTTCCACCCTCGCCGTGTGATTTCATCAGTAAAATAACTTCTGTAAATTGTGTGTGAAAAGATTTGTGAAAAATCACGTTCTAATTGCATTGTTGATGCCATCACAGAAAATTAAAATGCAGAATTTGTAATTTAACAGAGAAGAGTTTAGAGATCGAACCACCTCTGAAATTTTCAGAGGGAGAAGAGAACAAGGAGCGGCGGTTGCGCGGCCGTATGGGGGTTCCTGCGGCGGTTGCGCGGCGCGATGGGGAGATCTCCTTGCTCTGGCTGCGGCAGCGGCTAGGGTTCTCTGAGGGGATTTTTTTTTAGGGTTATGAAAACAGAGAGGGGTCGGGTTCTATTTATAGGGGGGTTGTTTTGGTTATTTGCAAAAAGGTCCTCTTAAAAAGAGGAATAAAAAATTTTATTTATTTTTTTTTTTTAAAACTGAAAATTTACAAAATTACCCCAAAAAAATTTTTATTTTATTTTCAAATTTTCATTTTTTTATTTTGTTTTTATATAATTATAAATGATACATACCCCCAAACTTGTTTGAAACAGTGTTTTGGCTAGATAATCGAAATTTAAGGGTAGATGGAGGAAGATCAGTCAATGTCGATCGGCTCCTGCAAAAACAAGAGCTCCTCCGAAAGGTCCGTAGTGAGGAACGGTTTAAGTCGATGTCCGTTCAGTTTAAACAGTGAACCATCCTCTGGGTTTTCTAGTTCGACCGCACCGTGC
Organism: Agapanthus africanus; assembly: GCA_030015575.1. NCBI lineage: Eukaryota > Viridiplantae > Streptophyta > Magnoliopsida > Asparagales > Amaryllidaceae > Agapanthus > Agapanthus africanus. The sequence goes on from CM057337.1 coordinate 522,586, forward strand.
GAATATATGGTGCGTAACAAAAATGGCCCTTTCCATCGAGATTTGAGCTTGCCGGGATGGAAATGTAACTGAGTGTCGTAAAGTAAAACCTGTTGACCAGGTTTAAAAGTCTTGCGCATAAGGTGTTTATCATGGAACACCTTCGTTCGGTTTTTAACAACTACTGTGTTCTCATAGACTTCATCCCACAGCTCGTTTAATTCGTTCAACTGCAGCTTTCTATTGCTGCCCGCATCTCCCAAAGATAGGTTCAACTCTTTTATTGCCCAAAATGCCTTATGCTCAATTTCAACTGGAAGGTGGCAAGCCTTTCCATAAACGAGCCTATATGGAGACATGCCAAGATCGGTCTTATAGGCAGTACGGAATGCCCAAAGTGCATCATAAGTTTTGACGACCAATCTTTACGGTTTTTGGAAACCGTTTTCTCCAATATCTGTTTAATCTGCCGATTCGAAATCTCGGCTTGCCCACAAGTTTGGGGATGATAGGGCGTTGACAGCTTGTGAGTAATGGAGTATTTCCGCATTATGGACTCGAAAGTCCTATTACAAAAGTGAGATCCATTATCACTGATAATCGTGTGAGGATGCCCAAACCGAGAAAAAATGTTTTCTTTGAGAAATCTAACGACAACCTTTTTGTCATTAGTTCGGATGGGCACAGCCTCGACCCATTTGGAAACATAGTCAACAGCAAGTAGAATATACATGTTCCTAAAAGAGTTGGGTCCCATAAAGTCTATCCCCCAAATATCAAAAATTTCAACAACCAAAATTAGTTGGAGCGGCATTTCATTTCTCTGAGATATCCGGCCCAAGTGTTGGCACAGGGAGCATGTCTTGCAGTACTCATATGCGTCTTTAAAAAGTTGTGGCCGGCAGAAACCACAGTGCAAGATCTTTTTTGCTGTCTTTTTGGGGCCAAAATGCCCGCCACACGCTCAATCGTGGCAGAATGACAGCACGCTCTTAAACTCATTGTCGAGGACACACTGACGAATAATTTGGTCGGGACAGTATTTGAATAGATACGGCTCATTCCAGTAAAAATGTTTTACTTGAGATAGAAATCTGAGTCTGTCCTGATTCGACCATTCGTTTGGTATCAGTCCGGTGGCCAAATAATTTACGATATCTGCGAACCAAGGTTCGCATGACACAGTTAAGAGCTGTTCATCTAGAATAACATCTTTAATAGGAATTTGAAGTGTAGGCAAAGAAGGAAGTCGTGAAAGATGGTCGGCGACTACGTTTTCGCATCCTCTCTTGTCCCTGATGACAAGGTCAAACTCTTATAGTAAGAGGATCCAACGTATCAGCCGAGATTTAGCATCCTTCTTTACAAAAAGATAGCGAAGAGCTGAGTGTTCTGTGTAAACGATGACTGGAGAGCCGATTAAATAGGGCCTGAACTTTTCTAGTGAAAATACAACAGCTGAGAATTCTTTTTCAGTTGTTGTGTAATTTAATTGGGCCTCGTTTAAGGTTCGTCTAGCGTAATAAATTACATGCGGCATCTTATTTATGTGCTGTCCAAGGACAGCACCAATGGCGAAATCAAATGCATCGTATATAATTTCAAATGGATGCGTCCAGTCAGGAGATGAAAGAATAGGAGCGGAAATAAGTGAGTTTTTCAACGACTCGAACGCCTTCATACAGCTTGAGTCGAAATCAAAAGTGGTGTCCTTGGCCAACAAAAGAGTCAAGGGTCTAGCTATCTTGCTAATATCCTTGATAAACTGTCTATAGAAACCGGTATGGCCAAGGAAGGTTCGGATGTCTTTGACGCACTTGGGAGGAGGAAGATTGGAAATAACTTCAATCTTAGCTTTATCAACCTCAATGCCATTTTGCGAGATGATATGTCCTAAGACAATACCTTCTCGTACCATAAAGTGGCATTTCTCCCAATTTAAAGTAAGGTTCTTATCCCTACACCGGGTAAGAACTACGTCTAAATGTAACAAACACTCGTCAAAGGAGTCGCCGAAAATGGAGAAATCAACCATAAAAATCTCTAAGAATTTTTCCACCATGTTTGAAAAAATTCCCATCAAACACCGCTGGAAAGTAGCGGATGCATTGCATAACCCAAAGGGCATGCGACGGTAAGCAAATGTACCAAAAGGACAAGTAAATGTGGTCTTATCTTGGTCCTTTTCGGCGATGGAAACTTGTGTAAGTCCATGCTACCTCTCCCGGTACTTTCGGGCATGCGGAATTTGATAAAAAACGATTTTTATAGAGGTGGTAACATGGACTTAAAACCCGGATCTTTGTTAAACATCTAACTAACAACCTAACTACGAGTTGCTAACTACTCGGTTAGGGGGTTATACCTTTCTTTGTCTCGAACTCCTTCGTCTTCAAACTCCGATGGTGGTCCGGATCGGCTTCTTCCCGTCGTCTCCTTACGCCGAAGATAGATCCACCTGAAAGCTCCAACCTTTGGCTCCTTCTTCGTACTTTGAAGAAACTAGTTCACTCGGTTTGCTAAACCTTGTGAACTAGAGTGAGTAGAGAAGAGTTTGTATGGGATTTTATCTATGGTTCTTGATTCTCAACTCATGAGACAAATGAACCATAGAGTCAAGAGAGGGAGCAAGAGGAAGATGGTGAGAGCAAGAGCAAGAGAGCTCAAGAACAAGAGAGAGAATGAGCAAGTGAGAATGAGGCTCTCTTTTGTCTTTCACCCTCTCATAATCCAAAACAATGATAACACATCATACCAATCAAGTGTTATGTGATGGTTGAAGCAACCATAACCATATCATTTCATGCACTCATTTTGCACAAAAGAGCAAGCAAACAAAAGCCTTTACCATGAAATGATAGCTATGGTTATCATGATGGTCAACTAGTCAAGCCTAGTCAACCGGTCAACAAAGTCAACAAGTCAACAAAAGTCAACAAGTCAACAACCATGTCACCATAATACTTAATTAATATAATTGTTAATCGCATATCATATTCTCATTAGGGTTGATCAAAAAGTCAATAGTCAACGGTCAACTGTCAACAACCCTAATGAGAATCTGCTGCCTCTGTCTCCCTGTCAGCTGTGCATACACACCCGCATCCGTGTTCCGAGGAACACGAATGCAAACTGGATAAATCCAATCCCAAAAGGTACACTAGGATCTGGCTTAAACTAAAGCCCGCTAGTGTAAACTGTCCGGACACTGTACGTGCACAAGTGCACGGATGTGACCGAACCCTGTCGCAAAACCATGCGACCTGCGCAAAACCATGCGACCTCTACTCTTTTGCCTAAAGGCGAAAAGCTTTCTATGTGGGACTCTAAAGACTCGACACTACGCTGGCAGTGGGTTTAACCACAGACCGCAAGCGGCACTAGCTGTGCGTAACGGTCCCCAGGTAATGCCGACAAGAAGACTGACGAGGCGAAACCCATCTGAACTCCTACTGAGCCTGAATGTGACATTCTCCGTACAGTCCGGTCTGTTCGTCTGATACATCGCATGGCGGGCCTAGGGGGCGGTAAACGTCAGTCCCCTAATAGCGGTACAAGTCGTGTCGGAGTGAAGCCCAAAACACCCTGAGATAACACTGGAAGCCTACCAGTATATCTCGTTTGCCCTGGCCAGGGACTACTCGTGTAATGGCTCTCCTAGACACAGCGCGATGTCAACCCCCAATACCGGGAGAGACGAATCCTGTCTAACCGTCACTGCCTCCAAGTGCTTCGGGACTGCACCCAATCACTACCTGTTTGCACGACTCCTTTGAGCCGTGGTAGGGTAGTGATCAAAGTACAGTGGGAACACACTCGAGGCGAAGTGACAGTGTCAAGTCAGCGGACTAAGCTGTACTCATGTCACCTGGGAACTGATAACTGACGATAGGCATAATACCAACTAGTCAGTTCCCGACGAGTCCTGTCCAGTGTACTCGTAACCCAACGAGCACCCGCATACTATCTCAAGTACGACGTACCGACGGCTGTGGGACAGACCGTCTCCCACACTGGGATGAGAAGCGCATGCGCTAGTCTACTCCGGAGTATCGATGCCCTGTCTCGATAGTCCTGCGACCAGGGACCTGCATAAGGATGTGCTTATAGATTACCCAGCCCCACTAGTGTGACTGCCATCACAACGCTGGTAATCAAGCAAAGATCCTAAGGGCTCCACTAATGTGTATAGGCGATATACTAAAATAAACACATGTACACATTGAAGTAGAAACAAACCAAGTAGCATACTACTATTTTGAGCAAGATTGTATATACAAGGTGAATATCCCAAGCTTCCATTAAGTAATATACAAACTAGTATGATACAGTAATGGCCTCTAGGGCATATACACTAACAACTTGATTATAGCCGGAGTAGCCATCCAAAAAGCAGTAAAATTCATGCCCAGCCAATCGTTCTAGCATTTGGTCAATAAAAAGTAATGGAAAGTGGTCTTTCCGTGTCGCGGCGTTGAGTTTTCTATGATCGATGCACACTCGCCACCCAGTTTGGGTGCGAGTAGGTATTAACTCATTCGCCTCATTAGTTATGACCGTTATTCCCGATTTTTTTGGAACAACGTGAATGGGGCTAACCCGCTGGCTATCAGAGATAGGGTAAATGATACCACTATCAAAATATTTTACAATCTCCTTTTCAACAGCATCCTTCATTACAGGGTTAAGGCGTCTCTGTGGATCCCTTACTGGCTTGGCATCATCCATCATATGAATATGATGTTCAACTATGAGGGGACTGATCCCCTTGATATCCGTCATAGTTCAGCCAAAAGCTTGCCGATTATTTTGTAAGACCATTAAAAGGGCTTTCTCTTGCTCGGGGGCTAGAGATGCTGATATGATAACAGGAAGGGTCTCATTCTCACCTAAGTAGGCGTATTTAAGATGAGACGGCAACAGCTTGAGTTCGAGTTTTGGAGGCAAAACAATTGAAGGTAAAATTGGTGAAACTGTCTCAAACTCGAAGGATTCCAATAGAGCTTCAAAGCGAGTGTAAGCAACCGAGTCGGATGGTTCAGCTAACTCATCCGAAAATTCAAAGGACTCAAACTCAGGTGGTGATTCTTCAAAATCGTTCGAAAAGGTGAAACACTCGTAATCGTTATCGGGTGTGAAAACTGTGTCAGATTCAAGGAGGAACGCACTAGTGGCGTCAAAACTGCTGTGATCAAATAGAAATTTTTCGAGCTCACAGTCCTCCTGAGTGATCTCTTGGATCAAGTAAACATCAAGTATATTAGCATTAGGCTCGGAGGGCTGATTCCCTAACTTAAAAATGTTAAGTTCAATTGTCATGTTTCCAAAAGATAGGTTCATCGAACCATTTCGACAATTGATCGCCGCATTAGAAGTTGCAAGGAATGGTCGACCGAGTATCACCGGAATTTGACTCCAGCGGTTAGCTACAGGCTGTGTGTCCATAACAATAAAATCAACGGGGAAAATGAAGTCCCCTACTTTAATGAACACATCATCTAACTCACCCCTAGGATGGGTGATGGATCGGTCGGCCATTTAAAGAGAACAATGTATGAGTTTCAGCTCTCCAATGCCTAATTGTTCATATACTGAATAGGGAAGCAAATTAACACTGGCACCAAGATCTAAAAGTGTGCAATTGATGTTCTTATCCCCAATAGTTATTGAAATTGTAGGACAGCTAGGGTCCTTGCGTTTTTGAGGTAAAGGTTGGGTAAGAGCATCACTTACTGCACTAGCCAAGAAAACTTTCTTAGGTACCTGCGATTTCCTCTTTTTGGTGCATAAGTCCTTCAAGATTTTAGCGTAAGAAGGGACTTGTTGGATTGCATCCAAGAGAGGTATGTTAATACTAACCTGTTTGAATAACTCCACAATCTTCTCCATTTGTGGAGTAGGTTTATTGGATCTCAACCTGTTTGGAAATGGAATATTTTGAAAATTTGTTGAGTCCAATGTTTGTGGAGTAGATTGCGGAGTTGGAACAGATCCCCGTGTTGGTGTTTTCGTGGAGTGAGATGTGGTTCCGTTCGAATTAGAAGAAGAAGTAGAGCCTTGTGAAGAATGAAGAACAGGCTCTGAAGAAGATGAGAAAGAAGAAGAAGAAGAAGCGGCGGTCGGGGTGTCATCATTATTGCCAACGTTGTTGTGCAATACCTTTCCAGATCTCAATGTAGTCACGGTACTCACATTATGATTTTATTGTTCATAAGCAACATATGTATTTTGTGTGTGACCAGGATTTGGTAGTGGTTAAGATGAAAGTTTTCCCTTTTCTCGCTCGCTTAACGCAGCATTCAATTGTGAAATTTGGGCTTCAATTGTTTTGATGCTCTGATCATGTGAAGCAGTGTGTTGCACCAAAGACTGATTGGAAGATTGGATGCTGGCTGAGGATTGCGTAGATTGTTTTTAAAACGCATCCAGACTTCATTCTAGCGAAGAAACCTTATCGTTATTTGGTTGAACAAAATTATTTTGAGGAAAAGAGTTGTTTGGTGCAAAATTGTTCATTTGATTTTAGTAAGGCTGGGGTTGGAAAGGTTGCTGATATTGAGTTTGTTGAGGGGCTTGTTGTTGTAGAGGAGGCCTCTAGAAATTGTTATTGCCTTGGAATTGTTGTTGATTTTGATTCCAAGCAAAATTTGGGTGGCTCCTCTAACCAGGATTATAAGTTGAAGAGTATGGATTATTTCTTTGTCTTTGGTGAAAGGAAGCATTGACTTGATCTTGTCTTTGAACAGGCGGGTTGTAAGGACACTCTTCGGTTAGATGGGATAGATCGGAGCAACAAGCGCAAACAGTGCGTGGGGGTAAAGCTGGGGCAGGAGAAGGTGATGAGAATTTACTCTCAATTGCTTCTAGTTTTTTCGTGAGTGCAGCCATTTTGGCCTTCATTGCAATCGACATATCAAGTTGATGTATGCCTGCCCTAGACTGACCTGATGAAGTAGATGAAGTGGTTTTAGTGCTTTCCCACTGAAGTGTTTGTTCAACAAGATCGTCGAGAAATTGCCAAGCTTCCTCGCTCGATTTTGTAAGAAAGTGATCTTGACAAATGGTTTCCAACAACTGCTTAGTTGCTGGGTTCAGTCCTTCGTATAAAGTTTGGCAAAATTTCCATCTCTCGATACCGTGGTGAGAGAACTGAACAAGAAGGTCCTTAAATCTTTCGAAACACTTCCAAAAAGGTTCGGAAGGAAGCTGGGAAAATTGATTAATTTCATTGCGAATTCTCGCGGTCTTATGATGTGGGTAAAACTTTTTAAGAAAAGCCTTAACAACTCTTCCCAATTTTTTATGGAATGCGATGCTGTGCTATATAACCACTTTTCAGCTAGGTCACATAAAGTGAATGGAATGACACGTAGTCTTATAGCATCATCGGAAAGTTGGGTGGTCTTCATCATTGCGCAAACATTTTGGAATTTTTTAATGAATATTTAGGCATTTTCGGATTCCAGCCCATGAAATTTGGGCAACATATTGATGAAGTGGGGTTTAATTTCGAAGTTATCCCCATTAGCCGGTGGAAGTGAAAGACAAGTAGGAAGTGCGGTGCGGGTTGGATAGAAAAGATCCTGGAGCATGATTCGTTGGGGTGCTTCGACAGGAGGGTTATTCGCACCCGGTTGAGGTGGAATCAGTCCCGTAGTAGGTAAGGGGTTGTTAGGATTGAATCCCGATATCTCCTTAGAAGATGATGAATTTGAAGATGAAGGTAAAGAAGTGGAGGGAATTTCGACTTCGGAGTCGAACGCGTCATCAGTAGGCACTAACGAGACACGGACTAAACGGGCACTAGTGTCCCTAGTCCAATCGGACATACACTAACGAGGTGTAGTGTAGTCAAAAAAAGTAGAAGGTGGGGGTAAGAAAACGTCAATGAGAGAATGTGGGTGAAAAGTGGGTGCAATGGATTTCTAGCGACAAAATGACAAGTTTTTGTAAAAATTTTGTTTTGTGGTTTTTTTTATATGGAGTTTTGCAAAAGATTTTTTTTATATAAGTAACTACGACACACTTTCAAGAAATCACAATATGCACAATTAAGTCTAGAACTAAGGTCTCCTAAGTCAACTAGACTGCTCCTAACTGGTCCAAAGGGCAAGTTGTGAGATGTCCCTTGAATCGCCTCTTCACCGCCAATTGTGGCCAGGTAAGCACAAGAAAAGAAAGGAGGGATCCGCTCACGAATCACCGTGAGACGGGCCTTTTAAAATTACCTTTCCCACTTGTCTAGCCTAGGCACCACAAAGTCAGGTTTAGATAAACGACTGATTGCCCACAACCTTCCTTTGTCCTAATGAGCGCGACAGTCCTTAGTGGCTGAGTCTAAATATTTTTTAATTAACTCGAGGGTTGATGCTGTAAGTCTACGGTAGCGCCCCGGCCGTCTTTCCGAGACCAAACGCGTAACAAAAACTTTTTACTAAACTGACGCAACCGTAGTCTTTCACCCGGATCTAACCATTAACACTAAACTAGTATTCTATAAAATGGGGTTTCGAGATTATACCGATCGATCCGAATCCTTCGGTCTTTAATCTATGCCCCTAGCATATTGCGGATGCGCCGACGAAGCTCGCTTGATCTCCGATCTTCTCCTCGCCGAAAACTGCGCCACATCAAGAAGTCTTTATACGGGCTCCCGCCTCTGAACTGAAGCAACTCGGACACGAAGTTTGCTAGCCGACGTATCCAAGGTTGCTGTAGAATAAGTGTAGAATGCTTTGTCTCGAGGGTTAATTGAAGTTGCCTTTTGGAGTGGAGATGGAGAAAAATGAGCTTTGGAGATGAACTAAGGATTTTTAGTGCAAATGAAATAAATCATTCTCCACACCAAGATGATGAGGGGGCTGCCAAAATGAGGGCTCGGCCATATCAAGAGAGGAGAGAGGTGAGGGTAAGATCAAGTGGTGATGATAAGAAAACATATCACAACAAATATCTCTAAGTGTCCAATTAACATTTAATGCCCAATCACCTCACAAATCACTCAATCAAGTCATGCACATCCAAGAAGCTTCCTGAAGCTGCTGGAGCCCCAACAACCACAAAAAAAACTTCCATTTACAAATTTCACATTTGCAAACAAACCCCCTTCAACACAAGAATTTCAGCAAAGAAGGAAAGAAAAGAAAATGGCCAAAAATGGAATGCAAACAGGCAACTTCAAAAAGCGATCCCGTAATAAATTACAGGATAACCCCGCAACTGTATATACATACCCGCATTTGTATTCCGACCAAATACAAATACAATGAGACAAAATCTACACCGTATAATACTAGGATCCGGCTTAAACTAAAGCCCTCTAGTATTATCCGTCCGAACCTTGACACGTGCACAAGTGCACGCGTATGTTCGAACCCTGCCATAAAACCATACGGCCTCTACAACATTTCGCCCAAGCTGGGAAACTTTCTGTGGAGGATTCTAAAGACTCGTCAATACTCTGGCAGTGGGTTTAACCACAAGCCGTCAGTGGTACTAGCTGTACGTAACGGCTGCCCATGTACTGAGTGAAAGGGAGTCCGATGAGCGAACTCATCCTGAACCCTACTGAGCCTATGTGTGACAATATCCATACAGTCCGGTCCGTTCGTCTATGAGTATCGCATATCGGGCCTAGGGAGCTGGTAAACGTCAGACCCTCAATAACGGTATAAGTCATGTCGGAGTGTAGCCCAGAACACCCTGAGATACTACTGGAATACCTACCAGTAAATCTCGCTTACCATGGCCATGGATTTTTTGTAATGGCTCTCCAGACACAGCACGATCTCACTCCCAACGTTGGGAGAGACGAATCCCCTGCCGATCCGCTCACCGCCTCCATGTGGCTCGGGACTGTACCCAACTAAAACCTGTTTGCACGACTCCTTTGAGCCGTGGTAGGGTAATAATCAAAGCACAGTGGGAACTCACACGAGACAAATGACGATCTCAGGTCGATAGACTAACCTGTACACATGTCACCTGGGAATTGCCATCTGACGACAGGTTTCAAAAACCAGCTAGCATATTCCCGGCGAGTCATGTCTGGTGTACTCATAACCCAATGAGCACCTGTATACATCTTAGGTGAACCAACTGACACCAATGGCTTGTGAGACCGGCCACTGTCCCTCTTCGGGGTCTCGACTGTATACACTAGTCTACTCCGGAGTATTGATGCTCTATCTCGAAACTCCCGCGACTAGGGACCACTTTTAAGGATGTGTTTATAGACTACCCAACTCTCACGTATATGATCGCCATCATACTGTTGGTAGTCAAGCAAGAATCATATGGGCTCTATCAACGTGCAATAGTGATATATATAATGTCACCTAAAGCAGTACACGATGATAAAGATAAATCAGATAGCATACTATCATCTCGAGTAAGACTGTCCTGCTGGTATAGGTCCTCCCTCAATCATTGCAATCGTGTGCCTGCGATCCAATAATTGAGTTTGAGGGCACTATATCCAACAATCTCCCACTTGCACTTAAGGCTAATTATTGCGATGTCGCATACTCACAGCCCGTGTGATACCGAACACCCAACTTCTCTACTAATCAGTGTCACAAAGTTCGTTTGTAAAACTATTGTGTTCGAGAAATAGCCTCAGTGAGTGGATTCGCTCTGGTGTTTCTTTCTATGTCTCTCTTATATCTCAAGTTCGCGGAGAAAACCATCTCCCGAAATGAACAATACCTGTCTTAGAATATGTCTGGATATCTGATGGGACCTAGTTCACGAATGAACTCTAAATCCAAACTTCTTAGACTGTATCGTCAACTGAACTTAATCAGTATCCTGCGCCATGCCTCCCTCAGTCTTCGCTTGGACCACCTGTCCAAACCACTGCCCCTCGTTAGAGGGAAAATTATAACTTTGACAGTCACTCTTTCATCCATGTCACCTTGGAAGCCTGGAATGATAATTGTCTCCCGAAGGAGGCTACTGTTATCAAATCCCAAGAACATTCACTTATGTTCTAAAACTGCCTCCCAACGTTTCTCCAGGATTGGATCAATATCAACTTATTACTGGTAGTGCAAAAATAGCATCTGGTGTGGTACTTGACATCTCATGATCAACTCAATTGCCTAAGCAAGTGATCTGCTAATCATGCACATCCCTCTCCCCTTTAGTCTGTAAGACACCTTTAGAGAGGGTAACTCCACCAACTGCTGGTATACCACCATGCCAGGAGTCGTCCATTCTAAATACCTATAGAATGCAGTCTAAGTACCCAGATTAGGAAACTACCCAAATCTAGATCTAAAACCATAGATCTAGTAACCAGAATGTCCGATATAATATCCATATCCTATGTCGAGAAAACACTGTGTGACAACCACAGTATAACCGATCGTAGTATAGGAATTTTACTTCCTACTCCGTGTATGTCATCCAAATATCAGGACATCACACCCTACTACTTTCTTAACAGATCCATCCCCTATTTTGATGAAGTCAAAGCCCATGACTGTCACATCAAAAATAGATGATCTATCTCCGCTATATCTGCTTTAGTCTATAAATAGACACAAGTTTCTTGCCCACTATGCTTCCGCTGCTTCCACTGACTATGGCAACCCTCTGGAAGAATAATATACACGTGCACTTCTAAACTAGTTTAGAACGATGCTATACTTATCCTCCTGCCGGGTCTTATAGTCTGGAACAGCGGTAATGGCAAGTCTGGGTAAACAAGAACCTCCATGTCACCGTCCTTGAGGCTACCGGAGTACCTCTCGGGTGTCTGAGGTTGCCCACCATATCTGCGGAGTGGCTAATGGAATGTCAAACCTGATTGAATCTTTAGCTCCTATTAAATTTTCTATAATCGTTTGCGGTTCTGGAATCTCTTCCAGTTCTACCGTACTCCCACTACTATTTTCTGAAAAAATCCATTTTACTAAAACTATAGCGAGTCAAGAACAATATCACTATTAATCTTCCAGATGGTAGAAAATCAACCATCGTCAAAACCCGGGTCAACCCACAAACTGCCATTACAGAAACGTGCCTTGAGTTATCCAGAGTCTGGTTTTAAGCATAAGACGAACAACTCCATATACCTTAACATCGTTAAGATATGATCCATTCTATATTCAATATAGAAACAAAGGTACTGATTTAATTAGAACCAGATTCAAATCATGCAGCTGTCTCCAGTGCATATCAACTAAATGGAGAGAAGCCGATCAGCATTACTCAACTTAGGAGTGCATCCAATTATGAGTAACCTGAAAGAGAAGCAAGTTCTCTAAAACATTACTATCAACTGAATACCATACACAAGTATCTACATCTTCGATCACCTTGAAGAATCCCGATACATGCAACACCCGGTTCTCTACTTTATTCTTATACCTATAACTTCTCAAACTTAGACCTTGTATTTCAACGAAACACATGTCTAAAACTAGAGAAGTTACAAGTAAACAGAATATAGTACGAGAACCTACCCCTTTGTTCTAATGGACACTGGACAACATACAATACTTTGTATAAGTCCCCTGAGTTGAATAACTCAAACCCTGTGCGTCGTAGGTTGAAAACTGTACCCAGGCAATTTTCTTAAATATCACCAATTACAACGAATTCCGATATAATGAGGATGATCGCCAAATTCCCAATAACTTACTCCCACTAACCATCTGTAAAACCATACAAATGTGAGAAGCATACCTGGTAAATACATACCCTGGGGTAAGGACTAATTGGGAAATCAGTTTTCTATTAACAATACACAGTGAAACTGAAATATGGATATGTTTCGAAGGGGTATCCGGGTATTCCTAGTAATGCCTCTTCCATTATCCAGATTCATGACTATAACCGTATATTTCTTTGCCATCTCTCCAAATTCCTTTATTTGTCTTTAGTCGTTACCTTCTGTACACCATCGTTAGGCTTAATGGTTTTCTTCCTTCCACACCGTTCGGCACCCGCCTATGGTTTGGAAGAAGACCATCCAATAAGCATAATAGGTGTACTCTGCTAAACCTAGGAGTACTCGCATCCTGAGAGAAAGTGATGATAAAAGACAACTGAATAAAGCTTATTCTATTTCTCCTGAACCAGAATCAATCCCCGAGATGGAACAAATTCCATCGAGTTCGTATATAACCATACGATGGATTATCCAAATAACTGTGGATCTTCATAGTGATACGGGGTGTTCTAGAGAAATACAAAGGTGAAGTAGGAGTAGCGATGAAATACTTGGTTTGGTCGTGAATAGCAGTTGCAATTTACTTTGCCCTCTTTCTAATCATTTTATTTGTCTTTACTTATTACCTTCTGTACACCATCGTTAGGCTAATTGGTTTTCTTTATTTCCTACCTTTTGGCACCTGCCTATGGTTTGGAAGAAAACTATCCAATAAGCATAATAGGTGTACTATCTCCTAATCCTAGGAGTACTGAAAACCTGAGAGAAGGTAAAAGGAAAAGATGGCTGAATAGTCTTATTCAATCTCTCCAGAACCAGAATCCATCCTCGAATCTGGAACAAGTTCCTTCGAGTTCGTTTATAACCATACGATGGATTTATCCAATGAAAGTGGATGTTCGTAGTAATACGGGGTAATCTGAAGAAATGCAAAGGGTAAAAGAAGGAGTGGCAATGATGTATGCAACTCAGACAATCCAAAAGACAGTGTTTTAAGAAAGTTCGGTTAACTTGGTTATTGAGTCATAGTCTAGGGTCGGGCCATGGTCGCAGCCAAAGAGAGAGAGAAAAGAAACACTCTGCGTGCACTCTAACCTAGATCAGAATGGTTATCGCTTTATCTAATCAGGAAACCTGCCACTGTAACCTCAAATTCTCCTCCAAACCTGAAAGAAGAATTAGTCGGGATCACCCGAGGAGTAAACCAACTCTTCAGTGGGAATCGGGATCCAACTATCATCGCATGATAACGTGATGGAATCCACTCATGTTATCACACTCCGGATGGTATGTGCAAGCCTGGCAAGTTTCAGTTTCTTTAGAAACTCCCGATGTGATTTTTACCCCATGCTCTTATGACCTTGACGAAGGCCAACATATCATAAGTCACATGTCAAGTTCTACCCGTCATTATCTAGGTTAATTCGAACCCACCCGTATATACCCTTGACAGAGGCCAAAATGGTAGTGTCCCAGACCAACGCATCTATCTATGCAACAGAAAAAGTAACAAATAGCTACCATACACTATGCCTTGACGAAGGCCAACATACATAGCATGAATACTAAGTGCTACCCGTCTGAAATGACGGAGGGCTACGAATGGTTTTTGGCGAAAAACCTTTAACGTAATGAACTTGATATCGTTGAAGAAACCGGATAGCTTTTACAAAAATATAGTAGCGAAAACCTTTGCTAAAGAGGTCACTCCCGGTGAAGGGATCTCGGCTCTTTCCCCGTAGAATGGGGTGCAAGATATTCCAAACTGAATACCATGATGCAAAGCAAAAAGTAATCGACTATAGTGAAGTTATTACCCTGACGCAAACCTCTGTCCAAGGGGTCACTCCCGGTGAAGGGATCTCGGCCCTTGCCTCGTCGAATGAGGTGCTGGATATTCATAACCGAATACCGCTATGCAAAACAAAAGAAAACGTCCTTACAATAACAGACTTTTGAAAAATATTCCAACAACATCTGTATAGGTCTGTTTTCTTTGCATCGATCTGAATCAAGCAGTCCCATCAATTAATCACACCAATAAAGAATGAAAATAAAATATACGTATATGCCATCCGCATTCGCCACTGGGTCCCGTCATCACCCATTAGGTTACTTAACTAACGACAGAGCGGGACTGGACTGGCGCGGGTGTAAAACATATACAACATCTACTAATATATATATATATATATATATATATATATACACAATAATCGCTCCATGCGTGATAAAATGCAACATCCAAAAAAGTAATAAGTATAACAGAACAATACAGATATACTGGGAGCCCCGGGTTTCATAGAGCCACAACTGAAACCTGACGTTCCTCTGTCATGTGGATAGCCTGTGTAATGAAATCCTAGACCCCTACGGATGCGGCAAGTTACCCGCCAAAACCAGAAGCGAGGCAGCCCCCTTCAATAAAATGAATGGACCACCCAGCACTTCACGGAATCCGGTAACTTGAGCACCCCTCCTTGGGTCAACCTATACCCCCTACGAGTGCGGTGAATAGTCGCCAATTCTAGAGTGAAGCCCCTTCCGTCTCAAAGCCATGAAATGCGGGCCCGTTGCAATCTAGAACATGGCTATCCGTGCACCCCACCGCGGGGTAATCCTAATACAGAAAATAAAATATGTACAACGGGTGCATCGACCTCAACCCGGTCATGCCCTAATAGAATAATATACAAACAGACAGTGACGGCAGTCCACATGTCGGACGCTCGCCCCGCAATATCAAATATACAAATATAACCAAACTGCACTACCATTGCGCACAGGCTATCCACCACGACAAATCCGCAACATCACAGCACAACACAGAATATCAACGTGAATGTCACGTTCGCAAACCCGTCTAAAAGAGCTATAGCAATTAGACAAGATTTACCGATCGAACGACATTCACGGTCATAGATAATAATGTAATGCACTGTAAACTAACATATTTAAAAATTCGATCGACAAAATTTCCCGAAGTGGGCCCCAAGTACAAATCCCAGTACTCAAAATATTCTGGGCCAAAACTAAAAATTCCATAAACCACAATTCCATGTTAAAGACCCAAAGGAAAAATTTAGTGCACTGAAACACCAACACTGCAGCGGAACCGCGGCCAAAATGTAGGTACGGCCACGTTTCCGCGGTGCTACAGAGGGATCATGCTACAAAATTTTTACAGTGGTCTTAGAAAAGCCTGCCTGATTTTCTGAAACACTAAAAATATTTTTTCGACGACAAAAAAATTTCGGCAGAAACTTTGAACTTGGAATTGCAGTTTTGGAAATTTCGTCCGATCGATATTTTAAACAAGTTAGAACAAGCTAGTAAAGTTTAATGGCGTGGCTCTGATACCAATGTAAGTCTACGGTAGCACCCCGGCCGTCTTTCCGAGGCCAAATGCGGAACAAAAACATTTTACTAAACTGGCGCAACCGTAGTCTTTCACCCGGATCTAACCATTAACACTAAACTAGTATTCTAAAAAATGGTGTTTCGAGATTATACCGATCGATCCGAGTCCTTCGGTCTTTAACCTCTTCCCCTAGCATATTGCGGATGCCCCGACTGTTAGTTATATGTATGCCCTAGAGGCCATTACTGTACATACGATGTATATTGTAGTGGATGCTTGGACATATATAGGGAGGACTTTCTTGCTCGACATGATAGTTTGCTATCTGGTTACTCTTTACCTTAACGTGTATACTGATTGTCTCTCTGTTACATGTTGGTAAAGCCCTTAGGATGTGTACTTGACTACATGGACTATGATGCAGATCATACTAGTGGGGACATGGTAGTCCATAAGTACATCCTTCAAGGTCCCTAGTCGTGGGTGTATCGAGACAGGGCATCGATGCACCAGAGTAGACTAGCATATACACATCTTGACCCATATGATGGGCGATGGATGATCCCATATCCATCGGTGTTTGACATCAAGGATGGTGTACGGGTGCTCAGTGGAGACTGGGTACGCTGGACGGACTCGCCGAGAACTCCCAGATGGTATTATACCACACGTCAGATGGCAGTTCTCCGGTGACACTGGTACAGAGTAGTCTGTTGACCTGAGATCGTCATAGAGTCTTGTGTGATTCCCACTGTGCTTTGATTTCCATCATACCACGTCCAAGAGGGCATGCAAAAGGTGGCTTTTGGGTACAGTCCCGAATCACATGGAAGCAATGAGCGATAGGAGGGGATTCGTCTCTCCCGGTATAGGGAGTTGATGTTGCGCTGTGTTCGATTGGCTATAACTGGAAATCCCTGGCCAGGGTTGCTGAGATTTACTGGTAAGTGTTATCAGTAGTTTCTCAAACTGTTATAGACCTCATATCGACACGACTTATCGAGCTATTGGGGTCTGAAGTTTACCACCCCTAGGCGAGATATGCGACATATCAGACGACGAGACCGGACTGTACGGGAGTGTTATTGATTGGATTCGCAGGAGTACTAGCGGGCTTGCTTGTTGATCTTCTGATTGCTCAATACCCGGATGGCCGTTACGTTTAGCACACCGCTTGCGGCTTGATCATCACCTACTGCCGGCGTATTGACGAGTCTTTAGAGTCCAACACAGGGGTTTCCTGGCTCAAGCGAAACGGAGTAGGAGCACATATGTGATATGTGCGGGACCGAGATTGATACGATATGAGATACCGTATTCTATTCTCACGATTCGTGACATTGATTGGTTGTATGCGATATAGCCGGGTTATCGGATCAAGTGTTGATTCGATAAGTTGTTACACATGATATTAGTCGGTTATAGCCGGGTTATTAAATCAAGAGTTGATTTAATAATTTAATGCATAATTATATATTTGATATATTACATTGCATTAACTAGTATTAGCTCACTTATGATTTATTTTCTCACTAGATTATGCACATTGTTTATATGTGATATATGCAAGTGTACATGTTTGTATCATGCTTGATGATACATACAAGTTGGGTGTATAAGACTTAAACCAAATCAAGGTTAAATTAGGGTTTACTATTTTTCCTAACAAATAACAAAAGAGGTGAGACTTTGGTCAAACTTATCAAGCTTCATGAAGCTTGATAAACATTGACAAAGTCAACTCTTTTGTCATTCCTTAGGATATTAGTTAACCCAACCCTTAACCTAATACCTTGGTTAATTCTCTACATGAGTTAAGCATGAGGGCTTAACTCAACCATGGTGCAATAATTCAAGGGATAAGTTTTCATTTGGATGGATTATTCCTTCTTCTTCTTCTTCTTCTTCATCAAGCTCCATCCAAAAGCTTACTAGCTCCAATGGTGCCATGAGAAAAAGAGTGAGAAAATCAATTCTAAAGTGAGCCCACTTCCTACTTCTTCATCCTCTACCACTTGCCATGTAGTAGAGTGTGTTCTCTTCACAAAGTTCATGACCTAGTGAAGGAATAGCTTGAGTTAGTGTCTCCCCGACGTAGATCATCTTCGGCCTCGAAGTCATCGTAGCAAGCACGTTCGTTCTTCTTGTGGAGCTTCTCTAGAGTCCGGAGTTCACGATCGCAGCGATGGGGACATCTACACGGAGCTAATGAAGTCAAGGACCGGATCTACAAAGGTTGTAATCCCTTTCACTTAGTGTTAAAATGTTTAACATGCTTGTTTTCGCCTAAACCCTAGTTTAAAGATCCGGCTTCGGGTTGTTCGGCACGGCTAAAATTTTAATCGGGCATAGTTGATACCTCGTAGACCCTTGTGCGCATGCCTAGCAACCCTACAGTAGTATCAGAGCCAAGCTAGAGCTTTAGGCGAAGTGTAGACGAAGTTAGAAGTCCGATCGAACCCGGAAAACCCCGATAAAACCCTTCTCTGTACATTTTTTGAAATTGTGGATTTTTCCAAATTAAAAATGCTTAAAAAATTCAGCAGGCAATTATAAAGAATATTGTGCAAAACGACAAAAGTTGGCGCCCAAAGCGCCGCGGAACCGTGGCACGAGCTTGGCTCCTGCGGCGGTTCCGCGGCCACATGATGACGTCATCCTTTACTTTTTGCACAGTAATTTCCCTATTATATTTTCTGTTGTTTCTGAGTATTTTTAATTTATACTCAAAAGTTGAGTTTTCTGGGTTGTATTGGGGAATCGTTGATTCGATCGGAATGTTTAACTTCGTCTTTGTGTGTTTCCAGGTAATTTTAGAACGTGTTAAAAAGTTCGACCGAATATCAATAACTCACTTTTTCCCGACCCAGAAAATTTCCAAGTGTTAGATTTTTCCGTTGTTTGAGAACGTCTGAATCGTGCAAGTTACGCAATGGACCCTCTAGAAGACAACAAACCTTAACTCGATTATGTGACCGTCTTGAACTGCCTTTTGAACCTTAGGGTTTAGGGCAGTACGGCGTGCCACATGTGAGGCGTTGGCTTGACCCTTCTACGGCTGGACCGTTGGTACTATGGCATGAAATGGATGTTTTTAAACTCCCCTCAAGTGTTGAGCAATTGGGAAAACTTGGGTGTTTGATTATTCGATCGGAAAGTTTAACATTGTCTATTTATCTGGAATGTGATACAATAATTGGAATCCACATCTAGTTATGAGATAACTAATTTGAATGTTATAGACATAGCAGTTTAGTCTCACATGATCGGTTGCCACGGAATTTTGATGTGATCAAAAATCCGTCGCAATCACGTAGCGTACGCGGATACTCGCCGGGTAAACTTAATAAACAGCCATGCCCCATAGCCCCGACCAAGTGACTGTAGGAGAACCCCGTCGCCAAAAGCATCCGTTCGGGTGCTTGCGGCAACGGTGTTCCGCCTTAGTGCACTTCGTCGACGGCATCCGGGGGTGCGGCCGTCTACTAAAGTTTGCGACAAGCATTCGATCAGGTTGTCGGGAATCTTGTTGAATTACCGACTTGATATTGAAAAGAGTTTTCGATAAAGAGACTAAAATGCGGGGTTTATAATTGTTAGGCATGCGATATCTAAGGAATTCATTTGGTTAGGCATGCGATGTCTAAAGAGGTTGCGGATTCCAACTGTTGTAGTTTTACACTTTCTTTTCTGTGACCGTAAGCGTAGTATGTGGTGTATCGCCGGCTTCGTTGCTATACATCAACGGCAATCGGGATACGCATACTTTCTTACGTTGATGATATGAGATATTATGTGTTGCTGTGATATGTTATATTGGATCGTCGCGTTTTGAATAGCCGGGGGGTTTTATGTGAGATGAGAGTTTTTCTTTTTCATTCATGTAAAATTCATTTGTATGTAATATTCTTTTATTGGGGCACTTCCGGGCTGAGGTTGATGTCACTATTGTATATTATTTACTTTTCTGCATTAGGTAGACCCAAGGCGGGGAGCACAAGTAACCGGGTTCTAGGGTCCAGTGGGAGACCATCTCGAGGAGTCGAGACCAGGTCCCCTAAC
The DNA here is from genome assembly GCA_030015575.1 of Agapanthus africanus. Taxonomy (NCBI): domain Eukaryota; kingdom Viridiplantae; phylum Streptophyta; class Magnoliopsida; order Asparagales; family Amaryllidaceae; genus Agapanthus; species Agapanthus africanus. The sequence goes on from CM057337.1 coordinate 542,667, forward strand.
CCTAGAATTGGCAGTGTTGCTTACCGCTCTCGTAGGGGTCTAGGGATGTGGGTTTGGCTATTCATCACGACCGTGAAATCCATGTTTTATACAGGCTCGTATTAAAAACACGGACGTCCTAGTATATCCAATATTTCATATATGTTTCTTCTGCTGCGATATCTGTGATGTGATCATTTGATATGTTGTGTTAGATACTGTATATAGTATATATGATATATTATATAGACGTTACTTATGTTTTACACCCGCGCTAGCCCTGCCCCGCTCTGCCGTTAGTTACCTAACCTAACGGTGCACGAGGGGACATCGAGGCGAATGCGAATGGCATAAGTGTACGTCATATTTATCTGTGATGTTTAGGTGACTTAAATGATGGGACTTCATTAATGTGATTAATGAAAGAAAAGAAACCTAAAAGATGTTGTGGAATCGAATTTTCAAAAATAGGTAGCTACGGTTCTTGCTTTGCATCGCGGTGTTTCTTACAGAACTTCCTGCGCCTTATTCGATAAGGAAAGGGCCGAGATCCCTTCACCGGGAGTGACCCCTTTAGCAATAACTGGCGGATGCTACAACACTCGGTTTTTCTTTTGATTGCTTTTAGTGTTCTTGCTTTTCATAGTGATATTTATGAAATATTCTGCACCTTATTCGATGAGGAAAGGGCCGACGATCCCTTTACCGGGAGTGACCCCTTTAGCAAAACTAGAAAAGTCTCAAAAACACTCCATTTTAAAATCATTTGATTCTACAACGATATCAAGTTCATTACGCAATAGGTTTTCTGAAAAACCTGTCGTAGCCCTCCGTCATTTCAGATAAGTTGTATATAGTATTCGTGCTATATTTGTTGGCTTTCGTCAAGGTGTAGTGTGCGGTAGCTACATGCTGCTTATCAGCTGCATACGATGCGATTGGATTAGGGTAGTCGTACAGCTTTGTTGGCTTTCGTCAAGGATCGTGCGGGTGGGTTTAATTCAGTCAAGAAATGTACGGGTTGAACTTGACTAGCGGGCTATGGTTTGTTGGCTTTCATCAAGGTCATAGCACGTTAGGGACAAAATTATCGAGAATTTCAAGTGTTGAAATTTGCAATGAGATTGCATACCTTCTATGAGATAGTTGGATCCCGATACCCGCTGCGAGTAAGAGTTACTCCTGAGAGAGTTTTACACATTACAATTAGCCGATCAAGTAGGTGTCTAGAAAGGTGTTAACGAGGTTACGCCACTGGGAAAACGAGGTTTACTTTAATTAGGTTCGTGCGAAAGCATGGAGGACCTCCCTCAAAGTACCGACACTGGCCTGGCTAAAAGATTGGTGAACTTGTAGCGTGTAATTAATCCCGGCAAGTCTTTCCTTTTAGGGTTTGAAGGAAGATTTGATAAAAACAGTGGGAGCCATCCTGATTAGATAAAATAATAACCAATCTGATCTTACAAGAGCATACGCTGAGTGTTTTCTTCTCTCTCTCTCTCCAGGTAGCGACCATATCACGCCTTAATCAAGATAATAATACGGATATATTGACCGAACCCGCTTGTTATACTGAGCTGGGGAACGTTGGTCCCGCTCCAACTTATAATTGTTATAAGACAAAGCAGGAAATTAGGGATTACCAGAATTCCCGTGCCGCCCAAACGAAGAAAGTGCATGTTGATGCTGTTAGTGTATATGCCCTAGAGGCCATTACTGTATCATACTAGCTTGTATATTACTTAATGGAAGCTTGGGATATTCACAGTTGTATAGACAATCTTGCTCAAAATGGTAGTATGCTACTTGGTTTGTCTTTACTTCAATATGTGCATGTGTTTCTTTTAGCATATCGCTTATATACATATTAGTGGAGCCCTTAGGATCTTTGCTTGATTACCAGCGTTGTGATGGCAGTCACACTTGTGGGGGCTGGGTAATCTATAAGCACATCCTTATACAGGTCCCTAGTCGTTGGACTATCGAGACAGGGCATCGATACTCCGGAGTAGACTAGCGTATGCGCTTCTCATCCCAGCAGGGGAGATGGTCTGTCCCACAGCCATCAATACGTCGTACTGGAGATAGTATGCGGGTGCTCGTTGGGTTACGAGTACACTGGACAAGACTCGTCGGGGATTGTTGGTTGGTATTATACCTATCGTCAATTATCAGTTCCCAGGTGACATGAGTACAGCTTAGTCCGTCGACTCGAGTGTGTTCCCACTGTACTTAGATTACTACCCTACCACAGCTCAAAAGAGTCGTGCAAACAGGTAGTAGTTGGGTGCAGTCCCGAAGCACTTGGAGGCAATGACGGTTAGATACGATTCGTCTCTCCCGGTATTGGGGGTTGACATCGCGGTGTGTCTAGGAGAGCCATTACACGAGTAGTCCCTGGCCAGGGCAAGCGAGATATACTGGTAGGTTTCCAGTGTTATCTCAGGGTGTTCTGGGCTTCACTCCGACACGACTTACACCGCTATTAGGGGACTGACGTTTACCGCCCCTCTAGACCCATCATGCGATGTATCAGACGAACAGACCGGACAGTACGGAGATTGTCACATACAGGCTCAGTAGGAGTTCGGATGGGTTTACCTCATCGACCTTCTTATCGACATCTACCTGGGGACCGTTACGTACAGCTAGTGCCGCTTGCGGTCTGTGGTTAAACCCACTGCCAGCGTAGTGTCGAGTCTTTAGAGTCCCACAAAGAGAGTTTCCCTGCAGTGAGCGAAACGTGTAGAGGCCGTATGGTTTTACGGCAGGGCTGCGATCACTTACGTGCACTTGTGTGCGTATGCTGTTCGGGTAGGCAATACTAGTGGGCTTTGGTTTAAGCCGGATCCTAGTATTGCACAGATGGATTTGTTTTGTCTTCTGTGCATTCGCATTCTACGGAATGCGGATGCGGGTGTGTATGCACAGTTTTGAGGAGCGATGAAGGAGGAGGTGCCTCATTAGGGTTTTGGCAGTTGGTTCGGCCAAAACCGTTATGTGGCAGGCTCATTAGGGTTTTGGCAATTCGTTCGGTCAAAACCATTATGAGCCGGAGACATTGTTTACTAATCCTTTTAGTGATAATTTTGTGATGGCTAATTGCATTGACCATTTGACCACCATGACCTCTCTTGACTTTGTTGACCCGTTGACCGGAGTTGACCATTGACCTTCATGAGAGGTCTACACTCTTCTTTGGATTTTCTTTTTCTTTTTGGTTATGAAAATGGTCAATTCAATGTAGCATCAACTTTATCATGATAGGATTTGTAATGATGTTGTTTTCTATTATTGCAACTATGGTGCCTTTTATCTTTAGAAATGATATTCATTTTCTCATTCTCATTCTCTCTCTTAGAAAAGAAAAAGAGCAAGAGCTCCATGGTTGCAAAACTCTCCTTCATCTTCCTCCTCTTGATAAATTCTTTTGATCTCATGTGCTGAAAGAAAAAGAATCCACATAGACAAACACCTCCATCTTTCTCTTCTACACAACCTAGGACATCAAGACCAGCAATCTTGTTGCCCTAGTTGCCTCGGCTCGAGGTGGAGCTCGGTGTACATCTCTCGGGTGGATCGTCTTCGACTCAAGGAGGCTGCGGAGGTGACCAAGATCCGGATCGTTCCTTGGAGCTTGGATGGAAGAGCGGGACAGCTGAATGAAGACCCGAAGGACCGGTTTCGTGAGGTATAATTTCTACGGCATAGTAGTTAAAGCCTCTTGTAGTTTGCTAGTTTCTAGTTTAGCAAAGATCCGGCTTTGAGTCCATGTTGCCTTGCGCTAAATAATTATTTTTCGCCGTTTCCGCCTCCCCGTAAGAACTGGGGTGAGCAACGTGGACTTACAGTGGTATCAGAGCCTAGCTAAACATAAACTAGCGAGTTAGCAAAGTGTTTAGAATATCGATCGGAAAAAAGTCGCAAAACACGCCCGGAAAAAAAACCAAGTTTCTGTCGATTTTTTATACTGCTCAAAATGTGATTTAAAATATATGAAAAATCGTCTCAGGGTTTCGTAAAAACACTGCAGAAAAACGATCTAGTGACTCGATCAAACCGCCGCGGTTCCGCGGCAATAACATGCTTATTGCCGCGGTTCCGCGGCCGATTTGACTCGGCAGTGGACCGGGTTTTGTGCAGTATTTTAGTTTGGCTGTTTTGGGATTTTTAATACATGTTTTTTCTACCCAGATTTTCCAGAGAGCAAATTGACTTTTGGGGTGGTTAAAAATCCGTATTTTGATCGATATTCCGTAGACTTTGGCTAATGGATATTATCTGTGATGTGATATATGTATTGAACGTCTACTAATCGCTATAAGTCGATTAGTGGGGGTTATACATATCTGTGATCTGTAATGTTGATGGTTTGTGTATATGAACTCGGTGGATTGTCGCGGATGAATAGCCGGGGTGGATGTGAGATGAGAGTTTCTTTTTCTTTCATTCATTGTAAAATTTGTAAATTGATGTAATATTATTTGTATGGCCGCACAACCGGGTCGGGGTTGTAGCCGTCATTGTATAATTTCTTTTTACTGTTTTTGCTCCTAGGATAGACCCAAGGAGGGGTGCACAAACTACCGGGTATCTCGAAGTGCCGAGTGGCCTACTCACGGGTTGAGGGAGGTTGCTTCGCTTCGGGTACTTGGCGGGTAGTTTGCCGCACCCGTAGGGGTCTAGGGTGGGGTTTGGCTATTCATCGCGACCGTGTAATCCGCTTTTCGTTGCAGGCTCGAACGAATCGCGGGTTCCTAGTATATCCAAAGTGTTCATCTGTGATCTGGATTGGTTATCATTGCTATATATCTATATATGATATCTATTTAGGTGTTGCTTATGTTTTGCATCCGCGCTGGTCCAGCCCCCGCTCTGTCGTTAGTTAAGTAACCTAACGGGTGATGACGGGACCCCATGGCGAATGCGGATGGCATAAGCGTACACCATATTTTGGTTGTTTTCTGCAATGGTAGGTTTAAATGATGGGACGCATTGGAATTAATGCAAGAAAAAATAAACCAAGTAACAGTCATTGGAACACTTTCAAAGCCACTCGGTTCTTTTCAAAAACCAACTTTTAAACGCGGAGCTTGAACCACTCCTTTTAAAAGCTATCTCGTTCCATCGATTATATCAAGATCACTATGTTCACGGTTTCGCCAAAACCATTCGTAGCCCTCCGTCATTTCATATGGATAGTCAATAGTATTCAAGCTGTGTTTGTTGGCCAAAGTCAAGGCACAGTGTTTGGTAGCTATTGGGTATTCATATGTAACATAGATAGATGCGTTGGTTTGGGACAGTCGTACTGTCTTGTTGGCCAAAGTCAAGGGTATATGCGGGTGGGTTCAAATTAACCTAGACAATGACGGGTAGAACTTGACATGTGACTTATGATTTGTTGGCCAAAGTCAAGGTCATAAGAGCATGGGGCAAAAATCCACATCGGGAGTTTCAAAAGAACTGAAACTTGCTAGCGCTGCATACCATTTGGAGTGTGATGATTCTGGTAGGATTCCTTCAGTTTTGTCAGGCGATGATATTTGGATCCCGATCCTACTGTGAGTATATGCTACTCCTCGGGAACTTTCTCACTTAACGATCAATGCTATAAACCAAGTAGGTGTCTAGAAAGGTGTTAGCGGGGCTACGCCCCCAGGGAAAAGAGGTTACTTAATTAAGGAACTTCGCGAAAGCGTTGGAAAACCTCCCTCGAAGTACCGACACTGGCCTGGCTGAACGGTTAAGCAAGTATTGTACGGTGAGATTGATCCCGACTAATTCTTCCTTTATGGTTTGAGGAGGGATTCGAGAGACAGTGGGAGCCATCCTGTTTAGATAAATTAAAAACCAATCTAAACTTGCAAGAGTATCATGCTAAAGTGTTTTCTTCTCTCTCTCTTAATTGCAGCGACCCTGTGACCACACCTAGGTTACATCTAGATAATAAAATGACTGAATCTGACTGTTATGACTGGCAAAGGTCTGTCCAGATGTCCATTGCCCATGACAAGCTGGGACACCTCTTGACTGATCCAACCCCTGCCGTCTCAGGTCCAGCTTCCCCTGTCACGGATATTCATATCCGTAGGACATCGGAAAAGGAATGTGCGAAAGCCAAGTGCCTCGTGTTAGCCTCAGTTGATGGTGCATACCAGAGGCAGCACGAGAAGATGGACTTAGTTTCTATCTTCCTCCATAACAATGATTTATATGGAGAGCAATCTCATATCGCAAGATATGAGACCTCGAACGAATTGCTTCCAGCGAGGTTGGCTATCGGGTCATCTGTAAGGGGCAACGTCCTTACAGAGACCAGCTCTTTTGAGCTCTCGGACCTGAAGACCACGTTGAAGAACGGGTCACTTAGTTCAACAGTCTCTACCTACTACCCTGAAGGAAACCAGGGAAGTAGAAAGAAAAGGAAGGGCAGAAGTTTCGGGAATGGATGTAATAAAAGAGGAATGTCCCTATTGTTACGGGAATGAACATGGGCAGAAGGATTGCAGGGCTAGTATAGCCAGTAGCCAGAATTCGAAGCATGTTGTGGCTTCGGCTTCGGGTGTGTTTGTAATAGAGAACTGTATGTCGGTTAACCCTACTTCCTGGGTATTGGATAACGGATCAGGATCTCATATCTGTAATTCGTTACAGGCTCTGAGAAACCGTAGGGTTATCAAGAAAGGTGGTATGACTCTCAGGGTTGCTAACGGAATGAGCATGTATGATGAATCCGTAGGGGAATATCACCTAGGACTGACAACTGGGCAGATATTGATCCTGCGTGACTGTTTTTATGTACCAGGTACGACTTGTAATATCATATCTGTATCCTTACTTTCTAAGGAAGGCTATGATTTTACTTTTGTAAGCGATGTAGTAAACATCCACCTAAATCAATTTCTGATTGGGTCAGGTACATTGAAAAACGGTATATACGTATTGAATCAAGCTCAGGTTTTCAGTGTCCAGAACACACCTAAAAGAAAGTCTCCAGAATTAAATCAGGCTTTCTTATGGCATTGTAGACTGGGTCACATTAATGAGACACGGTTGACTAAGTTACATAAAGAAGGATACTTGGATCCGTTCGAGTACCAGTCTTATGCCACTTGTGAATCTTGTCTCATGGGAAAGATGACAAAGACTCCGTTCACTGGACACAGAGAAAGAGCGAGCGAGCTCTTGGGACTCATACACAGTGATGTGTGTGGTCCATTGTCTACACATGCGTGAAGTGGTTATTCATACTTCATTACTTTCACAGATGATTTCTCTAGGTAAGGGCATGTTTTCTTGATGAAGCACAAATCCGAGGCCTTTGAGAAATTTCAGGAATACAAGAATGAAGTTGAAAAACAAACAGGCAAAAGTATCAAGACACTGAGATCTGATCGAGGTGGTGAATACTTGAGTGCCGAGTTTCTGGGCTTCTTAAAAGAGAATGGAATTCTCTCTCAGCTTACTCCTCCATACACACCACAACACAACGGTGTATCGAAAAGGCGGAATCGAACCCTATTGGATATGGTTCGATCCATGATGAGTAAGGCTGAGTTACCGTGATCCTTCTGGGGTTATGCACTAGAATCAGCTGCATATCTTTTGAACCGAGTTCCAACTAAGACTGTGCCTACTACACCATATCAGATGTGGTGTGGGAAGAAACCCTATCTTAATCACATTAAGACATAGGGATGTCCAGCTTTTGTCAAAAAGCAGCATGCGGACAAGCTCGAGGCACGTTCAGTACAGTGTAAGTTTGTGGGATACCCAAAGAACTCCAAAGGGTATCTTTTCTATTACGCAGAGGAACAAAAGGTTTTTGTTTCTCGTCATGCCCGCTTCTTGGAAACTGAGTTTTTGGAAAACCAGATAAGTGGGAGCGCAATAGAACTGGAAGAAATTCCAGAACAACGAGCTATTACTGAAAGCTTAGTAGAACCAGAGGGTTCAAAAGAACAGGACATTCCTACGCCACTCCGCAGGAGTAGTAGGCAGTCTCATCCGCCCGAGAGATACTACGGTTTTCTCATAGACAGGGATAGAGAGGATTGCACTATGGATTATGGTGAGCCTACTGGCTTCCAGCAAGCCATTCAGAGCGGTGACTCGGTAAAATGGCTGGATGCAATACGGACCGAGATGGAGTCCATGTACACCAACAAAATTTGGACTTTGGATTTTGCTCCAGAAGGGGTAAAACCCGTAGGATGCAAATGGATCTTCAGAAAGAAGATTGGTGTAGATGGGCAGGTTGAAACCTATAAAGCTAGACTTGTTGCAAAGGGTTTTCGTCAAAGACCTGGTTTGGACTATGACGAGACTTTTTCTCCAGTGGCTATGCTGAAATCCATTCGGATCCTTCTTGCCATTGCTGCTTTCCACGATTATGAAATCTGGCAGTTAGACGTAAAGACGGCTTTCCTAAATAGAAATTGAGAAGAGTGCGTCTATATGGATCAACCGGAGGGATTCATTCAGAGTGGGAGCAGCGGTAAAGTGTGCAAGTTGCTAAAGTCCATCTATGGACTGAAGCAGGCATCGCGGAGTTGGAACATCTGCTTCGATGATACTGTCAAGGAATTCGACTTTATCAAAAACCCAGATGAACCATGCATTTACAGTAAGATTGTAGGGAGAACTGTGGTATTCCTCGTCTTGTACGTGGATGGCATTCTCCTAATAGGAAATGATATTCCTATGTTACAGTCAGTCAAAGGATTCTTGTCACAGAAGTTCTCCATGAAGGACCTGGGCGATGCCAACTACATTCTGGGGATCCAGATCTATCGTGATAGATCTAAAAGGATGTTGGGACTTTCACAGTCCAGGTACATTGACACCATACTGAAAAGATTCAGTATGGAAGATTCAAAGCGCGGTAATTTACCGGCTTGTCACGGGATCACCCTCTCCAAAGAGATGTCTCCCAAGACTGATTTAGAAAGGGATCGCATGTCTATTATACCTTACGCTTCTGCGGTAGGCTCTATAATGTATGCGATGTTATGTACCAAACCAGATGTAGCATACGCATTGAGCGTTGTAAGCCGATATCAGTCGGACCCAGGGGAGAAACACTGGATAGCGGTAAAGAACATTCTCAAGTACCTGAGAAGGACTAAGGAGATGTTCTTGGTGTATGGCGGAAAAGACCTCCAGATCGAGGCCTTTGCTGACTCCAGCTTCCAGATCGACAAGGATGACTCCAAGTCCATGTCGGGTTATGTCTTTACCCTCAATGGAGGGGCGGTTTGCTGGAAGAGTTCCAAGCAGGAGACCGTTGCTGACTCAACTATGGAAGCGGAGTACATAGCTGCTTGCGATGCCGCAAAGGAAGCTGTCTGGATGAAGAAGTTCCTCACGGAGCTTCAGGTGGTTCCTACCATTGTTGATCCAATACCGCTGTATTGCGACAACAACGGAGCTATAGCTTTAGCGAAGGAACCCAGGTCCCATCAGAAGTCCAGGCACATTTTGAGGCGGTACCACCTGATCAGGGAGATCGTAGATCGCCGGGAGATCGAGGTGAAGAGAGTAAATTCGGAGAATAACACTGCAGATCCACTCACGAAGGCCCTACCCCAGACTCAGTTCGAGCGGCTGATCGAGATGATAGGTCTTCGATACGCCAGTACATGGCCTTAGTGCAAGTGGGAGATTGTTAGTGTATATGCCCTAGAGGTCATTACTGTATCATACTAGCTTGTATATTACTTAATGGAAGCTTGGGATATTCACAGTTGTATAGACAATCTTGCTCAAAATGGTAGTATGCTACTTGGTTTGTCTCTACTTCAATATGTGCATGTGTTTCTTTTAGCATATCGCTTATATACATATTAGTAGAGCCCTTAGGATCTTTGCTTGATTACCAGCGTTGTGATGGCAGTCACACTTGTGGGGGCTGGGTAATCTATAAGCACATCCTTATACAGGTCCCTAGTCGTTGGACTATCGAGACAGGGCATCGATACTCCGGAGTAGACTAGCGTATGCGCTTCTCATCCCAGCAGGGGAGATGGTCTGTCCCACAGCCATCAGTACGTCGTACTGGAGATAGTATGCGGGTGCTCGTTGGGTTACGAGTACACTGGACAGGACTCGTCGGGGACTGTTGGTTGGTATTATACCTATCGTCAGTTATCAGTTCCCAGGTGACATGAGTACAGCTTAGTCCGTCGACTTGACACTGTCACTTCGCCTCGAGTGTGTTCCCACTGTACTTAGATTACTACCCTACCACGGCTCAAAGGAGTCATGCAAACAGGTAGTAGTTGGGTGCAGTCCCGAAGCACTTGGAGGCAGTGACGGTTAGATAGGATTCGTCTCTCCCGGTATTGGGGGTTGACATCGCGCTGTGTCTAGGAGAGCCATTACACGAGTAGTCCCTGGCCAGGGCAAGCGAGATATACTGGTAGGTTTCCAGTGTTATCTTAGGGTGTTCTGGGCTTCACTCCGACACGACTTGTACCGCTATTAGGGGACTGATGTTTACCGCTCCCCTAGGCCCGCCATGCGATGTATCAGATGAACAGACCGGACTGTACGGAGATTGTCACATACAGGCTCAGTAGGAGTTCGGATGGGTTTACTGTTGGATATATGTATGCCCTAGAGGCCATTATGTGATAGTGGATGTATCTATACATGTATATATATTCAGTTTGCATTCTTGCTCGACATGATAGTATGCTATCTGGTACTTCTTTATCTGACATGTTTATTTGATCATGCTTCTATTCATTCATACATGCTGATAAAGCCCTAAGGATATCGGCTTGACTACTCTGATTATGATGGAGATCATACTAGTGGGACATCTGTAGTCTATAAGCATATCCTGAAATGTCCCTAGTCGGAGGTGTATCGAGACGGGACATCGATATACCAGAGTAGACTAGCGTATATGATACTAGACCCATGTGATGGGTGATGGATGTTCCCACATTCATCGATGTTTGACATCAAGATCATATACGGGTGCTCAGTGGTGACTGGGTACACTGGACGGACTCGCCGAGAACTCCTATATGGAATTATATCTATCGTCGGATAGCAGTTCTCAGGTGACACTGGTACAGGTTAGTCTGTAGACCCGAGATCGTCATAGAGCCTTGTGTGTTCTTCCACTGTACTTTGATTGCCACCCTACCACGGCTCTACTGAGTCGTGCAAACAGGTGGCCGTTGGGTACAGTCCCGAGACACACGAAGGCAATGAGCGATAGGAGGGGTTTCGTCTCTCCCGGTATTGGGAGTTGATGATGTGCTGTGCTCGACTGGTTATAACAGCAAGTCCCTGGCCAGGGCTGCTGAGATTTGCTGGTAAGTGTTATCAGTAGTTTCTCGATCTGTTATAGACCATTCACCGACACGACTTATTGTGTTATTGGGGTCGACGTCACCATCCCTAGGCTCGATATGCAGCATATCTGACGAAGAGACCGGACTGTACGGTAGTGTTGCCGGATGGCTCGACGGGAGTTGTAACAGGTTCGCTTGTTGTCTTCTGATCGCTCAATACCCGGGTGGCCGTTACGTTTAGCTGACCACTTGCGGCTTGAGGGTACTTGATATGATCATTACCCTCTGCCGGCGTATTGACGAGTCTTAGAGTCCCACAAAGGAGTTGCTCAGTCCAGGCGAAACGTTGTGGTGCGCGTATGCGATATGCGCATGCACCCGATTGAAATGTGCGTATATGATACTGTACATTGATCGGGCGGCTTGCTTTTGGTAGGGTCATATGTGATATGGCCGGATTGATAAATCAAAAGTTGATTTATCATTTAACCATTAGTTTTTCTCACTTGAAAACCTTTTCAAAGATGATGGATGTGTGCATGCATGTGTGTTTATCTTTCTTTCTTTTATGCTAGTTTCTTGCACATATGGATGTGCATACATACACACATACATACAACCATCCATTATGGTTGTTAGCATATGGAAATGGTGGCAATGCTAGACTCACACCATAGATTATTTAATGGATTATTATTTGATTATGGATTTAAAAAGAAAATGAAAAGGAAAGGATAATTATGCTAGTTTCTACATGCTTCTTCTAACCTAACCATGCTCACCTACCACTAAACCATGGTTATCCTTTCCTTTATCATTCTAAACCCAAGTTAAATTAATCATCTATCATTTAATCATGGTTGGAGTCAAGAAGGAATAAATATATATAGTGATATTTATTTCTTTTGCAAGCTTAACCTTATGGTTATCATTTTACCTCTTGAAAAGAAATAGCCACCATTTTCATCCTCCTTCATCTTCTCCTCTCTAGTTTTTTTCTAGTGAGTCAAACACAATCAAAGAAAGGTTTTTGAAGTGAGATCTAAAGCCACAACAACATTCTACACAAGCTTAGCCGTTTTGTTTAGAGTGTTATCTTCGGTTTGACGAAGTAGCGAGCTTGGACGGAGATCTCCGCGGTGGATCGTCGTGGACACAAGGGGAGTTCAAGAGGACCTCGATTCAACACCCAAGACACCAAGGAGTCTTGCAAAGGGGAGCTACAAAGGTTGTAGCCTTCAAACCCTAGATTTTTCTAGTTTAAAGTTTACTAAACCTAATTTTCTAGGATCGATCCACTTGCGTGTTTGTTTAGCACAATAAAAATCATAACTTTTGGACATGTGATGCTTCAAAACCCTTCATAGGGTGCTAAACAAACCCTTCATTGGTATCAGAGCCGACCTAGAACATTAGGCGACGTTTTTACGAAGTGAAAACCCCGATCGGACAAAAATACCGTATTTTTAGGTGCTCTCTGGAAATTTTCTAAAACTTGACATTTTGCAGAATTAAAAATATGTAAAAATCATAGCAGGAAAATATAAGAATTACAGCAGAAAAATAATCCCATGAACAGTGATTATAGCCGCAGAAACGCGGCCTAAGCTTGCTTAGGCCGCTGTTCCGCGGCCTGATGTTTGAATTAGGGGATACTGTTTCTACAGTAATTCAAGTTTCTGCATGTATATTTTTTTGGGTATTTTTAAACTGAATAAAGTTTTGAAAAATTCTGGAGATGTTTTTGGATTCATCGATTCGATCGGGACTTTCATTTCATAGTTTTTCCGGGTAAATTAGAAAGTATTGAAGTGTTTGAACGAGTATCATTTACTCACTATTCACGGGGTTTAAATAGTTTGGAAATACGTGCAAGTCTTTTTGCGGTGGTCCCTCTAGAAGACAACAAACCTTAACTCGATTATGTGACCGTCTTGAACTGCCCTTTGAACCTTAGGGTTTGGGGCAGTACGGCGTGCCACATGTGAGGCGTTGGCTTGACCCTTCTACGGCTGGACCACCGCTACTGTGTCACACTCCAGATTTTTTTGAACCCTGCTCAAGTGTTGAGCTTTAGTGAATCTTGGATGCTTGATTGTTCGTTCGAAAACTTTAATACTGTCTGTTTGTCTGGAATGTGATACAATATGTGGAATTCATATGGTTTAGGCATGAAATACGAAATATGTGATATTTCGCATTTATGATGTCTAAAGAGAATCTGGATTCCAAATATTGTAGTTTTACACTTTCTTTTCTGTGACCGTAAGTGTAGTATGTTAGATATCGCCGGTTTCGTTGCTATACATCAACGACAATCGGGGTACGCATACTTACTTACGTTGATGATATGTGATATTATGTGTTGCTGAGATATGATGTGCAGGATTGTCGCGATCGAATAGCCGGGGGGGTTTTGTGAGATGAGAGTTTTATATTTTCATTCATGTAAATTCAAATGTAATGTAATATTCTTTTATTTGGGGCACTTCCAGGTTGCGGTTGTGTCACCAGTGTTGTATATTATTTACTTTTCCGCATTAGGATGGACCCAAGGAGGAGAGCACAGGTGACCGGGTTCTGGGGTTCAGTGGGAGGCCATCTCGAGGAGTCGAGACTGGTTCTCCTAAACTCCAGGATTGGTAGGGTCACTTGCCGCTCTCGTAGGGGTCCAGGGTGTGGGCTTGGCTATTCATCGCGACTGTGGAATCCGTATTTTCTATTCTGGCTAAATACTAAATACGGACGTCCTAGTATATCCCACGTTATATCTATATTTCTGCTGCCTGTGTTCTGTGATATCTGAGACGAATGACATATTATATATATGATATATAGTAGACGTTGCTTATGTTTTACACCCGCGCTAGTCCCGTCCCGGTATGCCGTTAGTTAAGTAACCTAACGGTGCATAACGGAACATTGCGGCGAATGCGGATGGCATAAGCGTACGTGTTATTTTCGTTTCTTTTCTGTGATTGGCTTAAGGACTTAAATGATGGGATTACATTAATGTGATTAATGTAAAGAAAATAAACCTAAAAGATGTTATAGAATCGGATTTAAAAACTACTCGGCTATTTATGAAAAAGCTATATTTCAAAAAATGCGGAGCTTAAGCCACTCCTTTTGAAAACCTTTTGATTCTACAACGATATCAAGCTCAAAGCGTTAAAGATTTTCTTAAAAATCATCCGCAACCCTCCGTCATTTTAGGAAGTAGAGTACTTAGTATTCGTGCTACGTTTGTTGACCTTAGCCAAGGCGTAGTGTACGGTAGCTAAGTGATGTCTTCCTACAAACGCATATGATGCAGATTAATTAGGACGGGCATATGACTTTGTTGACCTTAGCCAAGGGTCATGTGAACGGGTCTAATTAATCAAGAAATGACGGGTTGAGCTTGACTAGTGCTCGTGATTTGTTGACCTTAGCCAAGGTCACGAGTATTAGGGGTAAAAACCACATCGGGAATTTCAAGTGTTGAAATTTGCAATGAAATTGCATACCTTCCATATGATGGTTGGATCCCGATCCCACTGTGGGCAATAGTTGCTCCTAGGAGAGTTTTACAGTTTACAATTAGCTAACTCATTAGGTGTCTAGAAAGGTGTTAACGGGGCTCCGCCTCTGGGAAAACGAGGTTTACTCTAATTAGGTCCGTGCGAAAGCACGGGGAACCTCCCTCAAAGTACCGACACTGGCCTGGCTGAACGGTTAGCGAAGTTGTAGACTGTAATTAATCCTGGCTAGTTTTTCTTTTTAAGGTTTGAAAGAAAAACTTGATAAAAAGCAGTGGGAAACATCGATTAGACAAGATAATAAACCAATCTAATCTGTGCAAGAGCTTTCGCTGAGTGTATTCTTTTCTCTCTCTTAATGGCAGATACCAATGACTGGACTTATGCTTCTACTAGATAAAAACAAACTGAATGGGACCAACTATAAAGACTGGCTAAGGAATCTGAAGATCGCCTTGACTTATGATAAAGTATCATATGTCCTCACGGCTACAGCCCCGCCCGTCCCAGGCCCAAAATCCTCAGTTGCGGACATTGAAGTCCGCAAGACATAGGACGCTGACTGTGCCACAGCCACATGCCTCGCGCTTGCATCGATGGACAATACACATCAAAAGCAGCACGAGGACATGGATATTCACGGTATATTGCTCCATACAAAGGAGTTGTATGGGGAGCAATCCCGCGTATTACGATACGAAGCATCAAGGAAACTGTTTCAGATGCGAATGGCCCCTGGCACACCAGTAGGAGACCATGTATTGAAGATGATAGCTCTTATAGAAGAGCTTGAGGACCTGGGATGGACAATGGACAATGAACAATAAATAGATATTATTCTGCAGTCCCTCCCCTCCACCTTTGCTCAGTTCATAGTGAACTTCAACATGCACGGCATGGAGAAGGACCTCTCTGAACTCCTTAATATGTTAAGGAGTGCAGAGAGCACTATGAAGTCAGCAAAGACTCCCGTTATGACCATTGGACAGTCTTCTTCTTCTCGCCCAAAAGCTAAGGCCAAGGAAAAGAAAAAGAAGAAACCCACTAATCCTAAGGGTGGAGTCAAAAGGTGAAGGGAAAGGGAAAGTCCACGGCTGGAGACCCAGGGAAAGGCGAGTGTTTTCATTGCCACAAGACAGGACATTGGAAGCGCAATTGCACGGAGTACCTAAGTCTCAAGAAGAAGCATGGTGATGCTTCTGCTTCAGGTGCGTTTGTGACTGAAAACTGTTTTTCTATAAACTCTGCTTCCTGGGTATTGGATACCGGTTCAGGTTCTCACATTTGCAATTCTATGCAGGGGCTGAGAAATAGCAAGGTTTTGAAGACAGGTGACCATACTCTCCGCGTTGGAAATGGTTCCAATATACATACAGTCGCAGTGGGAGAGTATCACTTGGGGTTGCCGTCTGGATGTATTTTGATTTTGAATCCATGTTATTTTGTACCTGATATGCTATGTAATATAATATCCGTTTCTTTGTTGGACAATGAAGGGTATAATTTTGTATTGCAAAACAATGTTATGAACATTCACCTGAATCAAATGTTGGTTGGGTATGGTACGCTTAATAACGGAATATATGTCCTAAATCAACACACAGTTTTCAGTATACAACACACTAATAAAAGAAAACTTTCAGAATTAAATGAAGCTTTTCTTTGGCACTGTAGACTTGGTCATATTAACGAAACAAGACTAAACAAGTTACACAAAGATGGATATTTAAATCCTTTTGGATATAAATCTTATGCGACTTGCCAGTCTTGTATCAAGGGTAAAATGACCAAAACTCCGTTTACCGGACACGGAGAAAGAGCTACTCAGCTCCTGGGCCTCATACATAGTGATGTATGTGGGCCTATGTCTACACAGGCTAGAGCCGGTTTTTCATACTTCATTACATTCACTGATGATTTCTCAAGATTCGGTCATGTATTTTTATTAAAGCACAAGTCCGACGCTTTCGAGAAATTCATTGAATATAAACAAGAAGTAGAAAAACAAACCGGCTTGAGTATTAAGATGCTTCGATCAGATCGAGGTGGAGAGTATCTCAGTACAGAATTTGCAAACTTCCTAAAAGAGAATGGGATTCTCTCTCAGCTCACTCCTCCTTACACACCACAGCACAACGGTGTGTCAGAACGACGGAATAGGACCCTATTAGATATGGTCCGGTCCATGATGAGTGACACTGAGTTACCAGTCTCGTTTTGGGGGCATGCATTGGAGACTGCAGCGTTTCTACTAAACAGGGTTCCAACCAAAGCCGTGTCTACCACGCCATATGAGATATGGCATGGGAAGAGACCATCTCTTAAGAGAATTAAGATTTGGGGTTGCCCGGCCTATGTTAAAAAGCAGAATCCGGACAAACTCGAGACACGGTCAGTCATGTGTAACTTTGTAGGATATCCAAAGAATTCTTATGGATATCTGTTCTACCACAAAGAGGAACAAAAAGTGTTTGTTTCTCAACATGCCACATTCTTGGAAAAAGAGTTTTTCACAGATAAAGATGATGGCAAAGTGGTGGATCTAGAAGAGGTTCTAGAGACACAAACTACAAATGACGATTTGGTTGAACCGACTGTTGCAGCAGAAACTGAAGAACCTCGGCCACTCCGAAGGTCTGGTAGGACTTCTCGCCCACCGGAGAGGTACTACGGTTTCCTCATTGATGGTGATAGAGAAGACTGTATCATGGAAGATGATGATCCTACCAGTTTTCAGCAAGCTATCACGAGTGGTGACTCTGTGAAGTGGCTGGATGCTATGAGATCCCGAATGGAGTCTATGTACACCAACAAAGTATGGACTTTGGACGTTGTACCCCCTGGGGTAAAACCTGTAGGGTGCAAATGGATCTTTAAAAGAAAGATTGGTGTGGATGGGCAGGTAGAGACCTATAAGGCAAGACTTGTGGCGAAAGGTTTTCGTCAAAGACCAGGATTGGACTATGACGAAACTTTTTCGCCCGTAGCCATGCTTAAATCCATTCGGATCCTACTTGCTATTGTTGCTCACTACGACTATGAAATCTGGCAGATGGACGTTAAAACAGCATTTTTAAATGGAGATTTAGAAGAATGCGTTTATATGGATCAGCCAGAGGGCTTCATTGACAGTGGGAGCAGCGGGAAAGCATGTAGATTGCTTAAATCCATATATGGGTTAAAGCAGGCATCTCGGAGTTGGAACATCTGTTTCGATGATGTTATCAAAGAGTTTGATTTCATCAAAAATCCAGATGAACCTTATGTTTATAGGAAGGCTGTAGGAAGAGCTGTCACATTCCTCGTATTGTACGTGGATGACATTCTTCTGATAGGAAATGACATTCCTATGCTACAGTTGGTCAAATCATTCTTATCACTGAGGTTCTCCATGAAGGACCTGGGTGATGCCACATACATCCTGGGCATAAGGATCTATAGGGATAGATCTAAAAAGTTATTGGGATTGTCCCAAACCAGGTACATCAACACCATCCTAAAGAGGTTTAGTATGGAAGACTCCAAGCAGGGTGCCTTACCCGCTTGCCATGGAGTCACTCTCTCCAAGGATTCTTGTCCAAAGACCGATGAAGAGAGAGCTCGCATGAGCATTATACCTTATGCTTCGGCAGTAGGATCTATAATGTATGCGATGTTATGTACACGCCCAGATGTAGCTTATGCACTTAGTGTTGTAAGCAGGTATCAATCCAACCCAGGGGAGAACCACTGGACAGCTGTGAAGAACATTCTTAAGTACTTACGAAGGACTAAAGAATTGTTCTTGGTGTATGGTAATAAAGATCTCCAAATGGAGGCCTTTACCGATTCGAGCTTCCAGAGCGATAAGGATGACAGCAAATCTATCTCAGGGTTTGTGTTTACCCTCAATGGAGGGGCGGTGAGTTGGAAGAGTTCCAAACAGGATACCGTTGCAGACTCTACGATGGAAGCTGAGTACATTGCTGCAAATGATGCCGCCAAGGAAGCCGTCTGGATGAAGAAGTTCGTCTCGGAGCTAGGAGTAGTTCCAACCATTATTGATCCAATACCCTTGTATTGTGATAATAATGGGGCTATGGCGTTAGCCAAGGAGCCCAGATCCCATCAGCGGTCCAGACACATCCTGAGGCGATTTCATTTGATCCGGGAGATTGTAGATCGCCGCGAGATCGAGATTAAGAGAGTTGACACAAAAAACAACGCCGCGGATCCATTCACCAAGGCCCTCCCTCAGCCGCAGCATGAGCGACTTTTTGAGATGTTGGGTATGAGATACGCCAATAACTGGCCTTAGTGCAAGTGGGAGATTGTTGGACATATGTATGCCCTAGAGGCCATTATGTGATAGTGGATGTATCTATACATGTATATATATTCAGTTTGCATTCTTACTCGACATGATAGTATGCTATCTGGTACTTCTTTATCTGACATGTTTATTTGATCATGCTTCTATTCATTCATACATGCTGAAAAAGCCCTAAGGATATCGGCTTGACTACTCTGATTATGATGGAGATCATACTAGTGGGACATCTGTAGTCTATAAGCATATCCTGAAATGTCCCTAGTCGGAGGTGTATCGAGACGGGGCATCGATATACCAGAGTAGACTAGCGTATATGATACTAGACCCATGTGATGGGCGATGAATGTTCCCACATTCATCGATGTTTGACATCAAGATCATATACGGGTGCTCAGTGGTGACTGGGTACACTGGACGGACTCGCCGAGAACTCCTATATGGAATTATATCTATCGTCGGATAGCAGTTCTCAGGTGACACTGGTACAGGTTAGTCTGTAGACCCGAGATCGTCATAGAGCCTTGTGTGTTCTTCCACTGTACTTTGATTGCCACCCTACCACGGCTCTACTGAGTCGTGCAAACAGGTGGCCGTTGGGTACAGTCCCGAGACACACGAAGGCAATGAGCGATAGGAGGGGTTTCGTCTCTCCCGGTATTGGGAGTTGATGCTGTGCTGTGCTCGACTGGTTATAACAGCAAGTCCCTGGCCAGGGCTGCTGAGATTTGCTGGTAAGTGTTATCAGTAGTTTCTCGATCTGTTATAGACCATTCACCGATACGACTTATTGTGTTATTGGGGTCGACGTTACCATCCCTAGGCTCGATATGCAGCATATCTGACGAAGAGACCGGACTGTACGGTAGTGTTGCCGGATGGCTCGACGGGAGTTGTAACAGGTTCGCTTGTTGTCTTCTGATCGCTCAATACCCGGGTGGCCGTTACGTTTAGCTGACCGCTTGCGGCTTGAGGGTACTTGATATGATCATTACCCTCTGCCGGCGTATTGACGAGTCTTAGAGTCCCACAAAGGAGTTGCTCAGTCCAGGCGAAACGTTGTGGTGCGCGTATGCGATATGCGCATGCACCCGATTGAAATGTGCGTATATGATACTGTACATTGATCGGGCGGCTTTCTTTTGGTAGGGTCATATGTGATATGGCCGGATTGATAAATCAAAAGTTGATTTATCATTTAACCATTAGTTTTTCTCACTTGAAAACCTTTTCAAGGATGATGGATGTGTGCATGCATGTGTGTTTATCTTTCTTTCTTTTATGCTAGTTTCTTGCACATATGGATGTGCATACATACACACATACATACAACCATCCATCATGGTTGTTAGCATATGGAAATGGTGGCAATGCTAGACTCACACCATAGATTATTTAATGGATTATTATTTGATTATGGATTTAAAAAGAAAATGAAAAGGAAAGGATAATTATGCTAGTTTCTACATGCTTCTTCTAACCTAACCATGCTCACCTACCACTAAACCATGGTTATCCTTTCCTTTATCATTCTAAACCCAAGTTAAATTAATCATCTATCATTTAATCATGGTTGGAGTCAAGAAGGAATAAATATATATAGTGATATTTATTTCTTTTGCAAGCTTAACCTTATGGTTATCATTTTACCTCTTGAAAAGAAATAGCCACCATTTTCATCCTCCTTCATCTTCTCCTCTCTAGTTTTTTTCTAGTGAGTCAAACACAATCAAAGAAAGGTTTTTGAAGTGAGATCCAAAGCCACAACAACATTCTACACAAGCTTAGCCGTTTTGTTTAGAGTGTTATCTTCGGTTTGACGAAGTAGCGAGCTTGGACGGAAATCTCCGCGGTGGATCGTCGTGGACACAAGGGGAGTTCAAGAGGACCTCGATTCAACACCCAAGACACCAAGGAGTCTTGCAAAGGGGAGCTACAAAGGTTGTAGCCTTCAAACCCTAGATTTTTCTAGTTTAAAGTTTACTAAACCTAATTTTCTAAGATCGATCCACTTGCGTGTTTGTTTAGCACAATAAAAATCATAACTTTTGGATATGTGATGCTTCAAAACCCTTCATAGGGTGCTAAACAAACCCTTCATTTACCTCATCGGCCTTCTTATCGACATCTACCTAGGGACCGTTACGTATAGCTAGTGCCGCTTGCGGTCTGTGGTTAAACCCACTGCCAGCGTAGTGTCGAGTCTTTAGAGTCCCACACAGAGAGTTTCCATGCACTGAGCGAAACGTGTAGAGGCCGTATGGTTTTACGGCAGGGCTGCGATCACTTACGTGCACTTGTGTGCGTATGCTGTTCGGGCAGGCAATACTAGTGGGCTTTGGTTTAAGCCGGATCCTAGTATTGCACAGATGGATTTGTTTTGTCTTCTGTGCATTCGCATTCTACGGAATGCGGATGCGGGTGTGTATGCACAGTTTTGAGGAGCGATGAAGGAGGAGGTGCCTCATTAGGGTTTTGGCAGTTGGTTCGGCCAAAACCGTTATGTGGCAGGCTCATTAGGGTTTTGGCAATTCGTTCGGTCAAAACCATTATAAGCCGGAGACATTGTTTACTAATCCTTTTAGTGATAATTTTGTGATGGCTAATTGCATTGACCATTTGACCACCATGACCTCTCTTGACTTTGTTGACCCATTGACCGGAGTTGACCATTGACCTTAATGAAAGGTCTACACTCTTCTTTGGAATTTCTTTTTCTTTTTGGTTATGAAAATGGTCAATTCAATGTAGCATCAACTTTATCATGATAGGATTTGTAATGATGTTGTTTTCTATTATTGCAACCATGGTGCCTTTTTTCTTTAGAAATGATATTCATCTTCTCATTCTCATTCTCTCTCTTAGAAAAGAAAAAGAGCAATAGCTCCATGGTTGCAAAACTCTCCTTCATCTTCCTCCTCTTGATAAATTCTTTTGATCTCATGTGCTGAGAGAAAAGAATCCACATAGACAAACACCTCCATCTTTCTCTTCTACACAACCTAGGACATCAAGACTAGCAATCTTGTTGCCCTAGTTGCCTCGGCTCGAGGTGGAGCTCGGTGTACATCTCTCGGGTGGATCGTCTTCGACTCAAGGAGGCCGCGGAGGTGACCAAGATCCGGATCGTTCCTTGGAGTTTGGATGGACGAGCGGGACAGCGGAATGAAGACCCGAAGGACCGGTTTCGTGAGGTATAATTTCTACAGCATAGTAGTTAAAGCCTCTTGTAGTTTGCTAGTTTCTAGTTTAGCAAAGATCTGGCTTTGAGTCCATGTTGCCTTGCGCTAAATAATTGTTTTTCTCCGTTTCCGCCTCCCCGTAAGAACCGGGGTGAGCCACGTGGACTTACAGATGCATCATCTTTGGGTGTGTTCATTATACAGAACTGTTTCTCAGTATCCTTTACGTCCTAGGTATGAAATACCGGATCAAGATCCCGCATATGTAATCTGTTACATGGGCTACAGATAGGTAGAGAACTGAGAACGGGTGATAAGTTTCATGAGATAGAAAACGGTGCAAGTGTTGCAGCCAAATCTGTTGGTCACTATCACCCTGTATTACCAGAATACATTGATTCTGAACAAATGTTATTAGATACCGAACCTGATATACAACATCATATCAGTCTCTTTATTAGTAAAGAAAGGATATAATTTTGTATTGTTGGATAATGTTTTGAACATTTCCTATATCAAAAGTTGATCGGTTCAGGTACGTTATCTAAAAGCATTGACGTTCTAAATCAAACTACAATTCTTAGTATACAGAACACACACAAGAGGAAGAGTTCAGAAATGAACGGATCCTTCTTGAGGCATTGTAGACTAGGTCATATCAATGCGACCCGACTAGCTAAGTTACACTTAGATGCATATTTAAATCTGTTTGAATTTACATCTGGTGAAACTTGCCGGTCATGTCACAAAGATAAGATAACCACAGCTCTGTTTATTTGAAACAGAGAAAGAGTTAGTGAACTTTTGGGATTGATACATGCTGATGTATGAAGGTCCCCTGTCTACATATGCCAAGACCGGTTCTTTTTACTTCATTACATTCTCTGATGATCTCTCAAGATTCAGACATATGTTCCTATTGAAATACAAGTCCGAACCTTTTGAGATATTCACAGAATATAAGTTAAAAGTAGAGAACCAAAATACGGGTAAAAGTATTATGTCCTTTGATGTGATCAAGGAGGAGAATACTTGAGCACGAAATTCCTGGACTATTCTAAAGGAGAATGAGATTCTCTCTCAGCATTACTCCTCTGAATACACCATAGCACGATGGTATATCGGGGCGGAGCAATAGCACCCTATATGATATGGTGTGCTCTATGATGAGTACTACTGAGTTTCCTATTTCCTTTTGGAAGTTATGCACTTGAGAAATTGCATACCTATTGAATAGGGTTCAAATCAAATCAGTTGCTTACCACTTCATATGTGATATGGAATGGGAAGAGCCCATATCTTAAGTATGTTAAGATTTGGGGTTGTCTGGACTATGTCTAAAAGCAAAATCCGGACAAGCTCGAGACAAGATCTGTTATGTAGAACTGGAAAAGTTCCAGCTATACAAACTGCAGCTGATGATTTGGTAGAACCAAAGGATTCAATAGTTTCCAACGAACCTCAGCCTCTCCGCCGATCTAGTAGGGTTCCTCACCCACCTGAGAGATACTTCGGTTTCTCTATGACAGTGGGAGCGAGGATTACATCATGAGATGATGACCCAACTAGTTTCGAGCTGGCCATCAGGAGTGGGACTCTGTAAGAATGGCTGGATGCTTAGTGATCTGAGATGGAATCCTTATACACCAACAAAGTATGGACTTTGGTTGCTTTATCTGAAGGGTTAAATCCCCATCAGGAGCGAGTATATCTTGAGAAGATTACTTGGTATACATGGAAAAGTTGAGACTTTCAAAGCTATGCTTAAGTCCATCCAGATCCTACTTGCCACGGCTACATACCATGACTACGATATCTGGCGGTTGGGTGTCATGACTGCTTTTCTAAATGATGTTTTAGAAGAGAGCGTCTATAAGTACACAGCCAGAGGGCTTCGTAGATAGTGGGAGAAGCGGAAACGTGTGCAAGATGTTTTATGTGATAAAACAGGCATCGCGGAGTTGGAACATCTGTTTTGATGTTGTAGTCAAAGAGTTTGACTTCATCAAAATGGTATATGAACCTTGTATATACAAAAAGGTAGTAGGGAGTATGGTGGTGATCCTCGTAGAGTACGTGGATGACATACTCTTGATAGGGAAGGAGTTTCCTATGCTACGCTCGGTCAATCTCCGCTTATCACAAGGAT
Source organism: Agapanthus africanus (assembly GCA_030015575.1). Classification (NCBI taxonomy): domain Eukaryota; kingdom Viridiplantae; phylum Streptophyta; class Magnoliopsida; order Asparagales; family Amaryllidaceae; genus Agapanthus; species Agapanthus africanus. The sequence goes on from CM057337.1 coordinate 567,119, forward strand.
TCTCCATATAGGATCATAGTGATACCTCCTGAATCCTGGATTTTGGATCTATGAGATAGATCTAATTGGATGTTAGGATACTCACTAGTTGTAGTGAGATGGTATTAATGATCCTGGGGAGAATCACTGGAAAGGTTCCAGGGTGATAAGGACGACTGAATGTCAGTCACAGGCATTGTCTATACCCTCAGTGGAGGGATGGTATGTTGGAAGAGTTCCAAGCTAGATACCGTGACTTACTAGACGAGTAAAGGCAAGATACATCGTTACCAAGGATGCTACCAAAGAGGCAGTCTGGATATATATAAGTTCATGAGATGAACTTCATTCCTACCATTGTGTGACAATGGAGTTGTGGCATTGGCCAAGGAACCCCCGTCCCATCAGAAATCCAGATATAATTCTTAGGCGGTATCACCTGATTATGGAGATGGTTGATCTCCAGAGAGATCGAGGTTAGGAGAGTAGACACAGAGGACAACAGCGCGGATCCACTCCCAAAGGCCTTTTTCCCAGTAGAGACTTTTATGGGATGGTTGAGTATGAGATACTTCAACCACAGCTAATTGTTGGGTATGTGATACCACAACAAATGGCCCTAGTGCAAGTGGGAGATTGTTAGTTATATGTATACCCTAGAGGCCATTACTGTACATACGATGTATATTGTAGTGGATGCTTGGACATATATAGGGAGGACTTTCTTGCTCGACATGATAGTTTGCTATCTGATTACTCTTTACCTTAACGTGTATACTGATTGTCTCTCTGTTACATGTTGGTAAAACCCTTAGGATGTGTACTTGACTACCTGGACTATGATGCGGATCATACTAGTGGGGACATGGTAGTCCATAAGAACATCCTTCAAGATCCCTAGTCGTGGGTGTATCGAGACAGGGCATCGATGCACCAGAGTAGACTGGCGTATACACATCTTGACCCATATGATGGGCGATGGATGATCCCATATCCATTGGTATTTGACATCAAGGATGGTGTACGGGTGCTCAGTGGAGACTGGGTACACTGGACGGTCTCGCCGAGAACTCCCAGATGGTATTATACCACACGTCAGATGGCAGTTCTCCGGTGACACTGGTATATGTAGGGTTCCTAGGCACGCTAATGAGGTCTCATAAGGCATCAACCATGCCAATTTCAAAAATTTACGGTGCCGAGAAACCCTAATGCGATCGTTGACTAGAGTTTAGGCGATAACTAGAACTAGTAAACTGCTTTACTAATAAGTGAATGGAAATACAACCTTTGTAGATCCGGTCCTCCACCTCCATAGCTCCGTGATGAAGTCCCTCCACTGTACCCATCGGATCCCGGACTCTCGCGGTGGTTTCATCGAAGAAATGATCGGGCTAGGTCGTCGACTTCGATGCCGAAGATGATCTACGTCGAGGCAACACAAGATCAAGCTCCAACTTCACCAAGCCATGAAACTTGTGGAGAAAACACCCTATACTACTTGGCAAGTGGTAGAGGATGAAGAAATAGGAAGTGGGTTCACTTTAGAATTGGATTTCTCACTCTTTTCATGAAATCACCATTGAAGGTTGCAAGCTCTCTTCTTCTTGAAGAAGAAGAAGAAGAAAAAGAATGTCATAAGTATTTGAAAAATAGGAAATAATATGATACTTATCATATTTGAAACCATAGTTAGGTGTAGAGAATAAACTAAGGTTAGGTTTAATGGTTAGGTTAAGGCTAAGAGACAAAATGGTCAAAGCTTCAAAGCTTCATGAAGTTTCATGAAAGAAACAAAAACTAGCCACCATTTTATTCTTGCCTTAAAATGAATTAAATAAATAAATAATAAAGCAAATGAAACCCTAACCATTAACTAACCATGGTTTAATCAAACATACACCCAAGATTGCATGTATCATCAAACATGATACAAACTAGTGCACAAAACTATATCATATATACAATGTGCACATCAAGTGAGAAAATCCATCTTAAGTGAAAAAATACTAGTTAATGTAAAGTAATATATCAAATATATAATTATACATTAAATAATTAAATCAACACTTGATTTAACGATCCGGTCGTATCGCATATAACCGACTAATATCAAGTGTATCAATGTATTGAATCAACACTTGATTCGGTAACCCGGCTATATCACATATAACTGACCAATGATACAAATCGCGAGAATAGAATACAGTATCACATACTGGTATAATTCTCGGTCCCGCACATATCTCATATGCGCTCCTATTTCGTTTCACTTGAGCCAGGAGACCTCTGTGTAGGACTCTAAAGACTCGTCAATACGCCGGCAGCAGGTGATGATCATATCAAACACCCACAAGCTGCAAGCGGTCTGCTAAACGTAACGGCCACCCGGGTATTGAGCGATCAGAAGATCGACGAGCAAGCCCGCTCACACTCCTGTGAATCCAACCAGTAACACTTACCGTACAGTCCGATCTGTTCGTCTGATATGTCGCATATCTCGCCTAGGGGTGGTAAACGTCAGACCCCAGTAGCTTGTAAGTCATGCCGACGTGAGGTCCATAACAATCGTGAAACTACTGATAACTCTTACCGGTATATCACTGCAATCCTGGCCAGGGATTTCCTGTCATGGCCAGTCGAGCATAGCACAACATCAACCCCCCAATACCGGGAGAGACGAATCCCCTCCTATCGCTCATTGCCTCCATGTGAATCGGGACTGTACCCAAAAACCACCTGTTTGCACGACTCAGTAGAGCTATGGTAGGGTGGAAATCAAAGCACAGTGCGAGACACACAAGACTCTATGACGATCTCGGGTCAACAGACTAAGCTGTACCAGTGTCACCAGAGAACTGCCATCTGACGTGAGGTATAATACCATCTGGGAGTTCTCGGCGAGTCCGTTCAGTGTACCCAGTCTCCACTGAGCACCCGCATACCATCTCTGATGTCAAACACCAATGGATATGGGATCATCCATCGCCCATCACATGGGTCGAGAAGATATACGCTAGTCTACTCTGGAATATCGATGCCCCGTCTCGATATTCCCACGACTAGGAACATTAAAGGATGTACTCATGGACTACCCAGGCCCCACTAGTATGATCTGCATCATAGTCCTGGAAGTCGAGTACACATCCTAAGGGCTTTATCAAAATGTAACAGAGAGAAAAAAAGTATACATGTTAAGATAAAGAGCAACCAGATAGCGTACTATCATGTCGAGCAAGAAAGTCCTACCTATATATGACCCAGCATCCACTACAATATACATCCAATGTACAGTAATGGCCTCTAGGGCATACATATAACTAAAAATCTCCCACTTGCACTAGGGCCATCTGATAGCAGTAGTTGTAGTATCTCATACTCAACCATCCCATAAAAGTCTCTCTCTGGGAAAAGGCCTTTGTGAGTGGATCCTCTGTGTTGTCTTCTAAGTCTACTCCCCCAACCTCGATCACCCTAGAGATCAACTATCTCCATGATCAGGTGATGCTGTCTCAGAATATGTCTGGGTCACTGATGGGACCAGGGTTCCTGGGCCGAAGCCACACTTCCATTGTCATACAATGGTAGGAACCTAGTTCATCTCATGAACCAATATACACCCAAACTGCCTCTTTGGTAGTATCTTTAATAGCGATGTTACCGGCCTTCATCGTCTAGTTTGCCACGGTACCTAGCTTGGAACTCTTCCAACATACCGTCCCTCCACTGAGAGTGAAGACAATGCCTGTGACTGACATTCAGTCGTCCTTATCATCCTGGAACACTTCCAGTGATTCTCCCCAGGATCGATTGATACTATCTTACTATAGCTAGTGAGAATCCTAACATCCATTTAGATCTATCTCATAGACCCAAATCCCAGGATTTATGAGGTATCATCTTTATCCTATATGGAGAATCCATGTGATAAGCGGAGATTGACCGTGCGTAGCATAGGAAACTCTTTTCTTTTCAAGAGTATGTTGTCCACATACAATACGAGGATGACCACCTTACTCTCTACTACCTTTTTGTATATACAAGGTTCATCTACCATTTTGATGAAGTCAAACTCTTTGACTACCACATCAAAACAGATGTTCCAACTCCGCAATGCCTGCTTCATCCTGTAAAGCAACTTGCACATGTTTCCGCTGCTCCCACCATTTACGAAGCCCTCTGGCTGTGTACTTATAGACATTTTCTTCTAAATCATTATTTAGAAAACTAGTCATGGCACCCAACCGCCAGATATCGTATGTAGCCATGGCAAGTAGGATCCGGATGGACTTAAGCATAGTCACTGGAAAAGGTATCATCATTATCCACGCCTGGTCGATGACGAAAACCTTTAACAAGTCTAGTTTTGAAAGTCTCAACTTTTCCATCTACACCAAGTAATCTTCTCAAGATATACTTGCTCCTGATGGGGATTTAACCCTTCAGATATAGCAACCAAAGTCCATACTTTGTTGGTGTACATGGATTCCATCTCAGATCACTAAGCATCCAGCCATTCTTACAGAGTCCCTACTCTCGATGACCTGCTCGAATCTAGTTGGGTCATCATCTCATGATGCAATCCTCGCTCCCAGTGTCATCGAGAAACCGAAGTATCTCTCAAGCGGATGAGAAACCTTACCAGATCGGCGGAGAGGCTGAGATTCGTCGGGAACTATTGAATCCTTTGGTTCTGTCAAATCATCAGCTGCAGTTTTGTATAGCTGGAACCTTTTCAGTTCTACAGAACTGACATTGCCTCGATCTTGTCCGGATTTTGCTTTTGACACAGGCCGGACAATCCCAAATCTTAACTTACTTAAGAGATAGGCTCTTCCCATACCATATCTTATATGGAATGGTAAGCACTGATTTGAATCAAACCCTATTCAATAGGTATGCAACTTCATAAGTGCATAACTCTCTAAAAGGAAATAGGACACTCAGTAGTACTCATCATAGAGCGCTGATTGATAGAGATTTTACGATCAAAAATATAATTACCGCAATCAGAAACGGCGTCGCTTCGCAGCTAGCCGGTGAGTGCGGGTCGATCCACAGAGACGGGTAAATTTCTTTTATGTGTTTTAACGAGTTGATTCTTTTTGTCGTTTTGGTTTTATAAAAATCTAGATCTAAAACTTAAAACTTAATTAACCTAATTTAAATTCTTGCTAGGGTTAGGCTTAGAAGAAGTTTTGGAGATTGATGTTTCCTCACCGCTTTCAATGCCGTAGATCCATTAGGTGTTATAGTAATTATCGATAAAGTGGATACGACTCTTTTGGGAAGATGTTTTCTTCCTCTAGATTCGTATCCTTACTTTATCGTTAATTACCCTAACCCCCATGGAAAACGCGCGCAACCGGCCCTTTATACTGCGGTTCACCGTTACCTCGAGGGGTAGGGTGCCGCAGGGAGCGGTTGTGCGCGCATGCATGGAGTTCTTAATGGTTACGTATTGAAAGGGGTGAGAGATCTCATCTCTCAACCCTTTCCCTAAGGCTAACCCTAACAAGCGAGGAGACTACTCGCTCATTAGGGGATGAAATAACATTATAATTAAAAGAACTAAAAGCAATGAAATAAATTACCTAAGATTTGATGGCTCCCTCCAAACGATAAAGAACAGATCTGAATGTCACCTCCAGAATTTCTGAATTTTATTTATTGAAAAGAGGCATACAATTTTTAGATCTAAAATTACAATTTATAGGAAAATAGAAACCTAGGGTTACAGACTCTCGCACACGTGAATTTACAGATTTGACCCCTTAGAATCCCAACAACAGAACAGTCGCGCCGACTCAGAAAAGATCCACCGACATGCTCTCTGTACGGCCGCGGAAGAGCGGCACCAGGCTAGGTTTGGCCGCGCTTCCGCGGCTAAAGTGTGGACTCGGGATTTGTGCTTTTTGGGCTTGGTTCAGTGGCTCTTTGGACTTCTTATTCCATATATAGTTTCTCTGTTGGGCTTTTGGGTCTTTTCCAGATTTTTAGTGAAGACTTGTATTGGGCTTTTTAACCGTTTCACTTGACTTTTTGGACCTTGCACTGTTCTTCGACTAGGCTCGACTGAGATCCGTCTAATTGTTGGTCAAAAGTCCCTTTTTCTGTTGTTTTGTGTCTTTCTCACTATATTTGCTCCAGAAACCTGTAACCTGTAATATGCAACAAACGTGCGTCAAGAGTACCTGTTTATTTATAAAAAGGATAAGAATAGGGAATGATAAATGCAATATTATGGTCTGAACAAATACCCCCAAACTTACCTTTTGCTCGTCCTCGAGCAAACTTATTATTTTATTCTCTACAAAAAACCTAACCGCACTTTCGCAGGGAAACGCGATTGCACTGAGCACGTGCAACAAGCCGTTAAACCTCTAGGTGTCCCTAGTAGGAGGAGTGTTGTCTCCTGAGGGTTTTCAGCGGATTACACCCACAAAATCCTATCAATTTGGCTCATTGACTTATGTTCTCCAACTAGGTTTTCTAACAAGGAATTCTATTATCTTCTACCTGTAAATTATCCACCCATATTCTTCACACTTCCTCATTATTTAACTTTAGATTATATATCTTATATAGAATTACTTAGCTTTCGGCATTTCTTAAGTCTTCCTTCTAGGGTTATATCTCCACTTAGGAATTTTTATCAACTCTACTAAAGATACAAGTTCTATTCTTTATTCCTTTTTCTCATCTAAATTCCAATCACATACCCCTACGTGTGTGTATAGATCACCCCTACACTTGGAAATTCAATTCAAGCAATCATGCCCTAGTCCATTGTCCAAAGTACTTATTAATTGGTGAATGAAATTTGCTTACACATCCTTCATGCGACCGTTAATACTTCTTGAGGTACCAACGACCGATTACAAAATGTGTTTGCACTTTAAAGCGTACTTCCTAGTCTTTGCAACACCCAAGGCTTTAGCAGTGACTCCCAAACCAGTTGGTCTAAGGCACTAGGTGATGAAGCACCCTCGCTAAATATTTTTCTATTTTTGCAGCCTTAAATAATCACAAAAACCAGTGTCCATTTTTTTTTCTTTATTCACACTTTTTCATACTAAGGACTTTAGACAAGAGCCTTTCAAGGTCTCTTCTAATATTCCAAGTTTCAAGGTGCGTGATTGTGCAAATTGTAGGGTATATATTTCCAGAATCTAGACTTAAGGTAGGAACTATTTTTCAAACTTATACTCTAATAAGAGCATCAATACTCTTCCCTTGTTTCGACTTAGCCCAAGAAGTGAACCCAAAATTTGCTTATTTCTAAATAAACTACAAGCCATACACTTTCTACTATTAAACTTTAAGGAAGGTTATTTTTAGGGTTTTTAATTTACTAAGTCTAAGATCTAGTTGTTCCTAACCAGTTAACCTATTTGTCAAACTCAATCAATTAGCCAAAATTGAATACAATAATTTTTATAATTTTTTGAAATTTTTCAAATTTTTATGGGTTTTCAAATAAGTATGCAAATGCAAAAAAAAAAAATATGTACATATGAATGCGAAGGAAGAAGACGTACCGAGCATACCCCCAAACTTGAACTTGACAGTGTCCTCACTGTCATGCTAAACCCAGAGGGTCAAAATACCGGCACTCCCCTGTTTATTTAAAAAAAAAAAAATTTATTTTTTATGTTTTGAAATTTTTTTTAATTTTTTTATTTTATAGAAAAAGAAAACAAAAGGATATATACATATATACAAAGGTTCCCCCCAAACTTAAGCTTGGCCTTACACAAGCCAAAGGTTAGCACCAACCATTCAAAGATCTTATCGTGGTAATGGTACAGTTGGTGCAAGAATAGGGTGCGGAGGAAAGAAATGAGAGACACGCGAGACCGTGTGGGAAGAGGGGTAGAATACGGTCTCGGTGGGGGAGAAGAAAGATGGAAAGAAGAAAGAAGTGAAGTGCGATCTTGAGGGTGTAAATTGAGTGAATAAATTAGCGCAATATGTGATGACCGATGTGTTAAAAGAGATTGCGCTAACCTATCAACTCGTCGTGCAATGGGGTCAAATACCTCAAGATTCGCAAGAAAACATGGGTACGCCGAACTTGGTATAGGAGATGAAAGCGTGACAGTCATTTGTTCGGTCGGAACAGTAGGAAGGAGGGAGGGTGATATAACAGTCAAAGGTTCAGGAGGCTGAACTGGAAAATCCGACACATCAACTAAAAATGGTTCAACCTCGATATTATCCTCAAGACTCTCCTCAATATTTAATTCATCCATGCCATTATCATCAAAATCTAGACGCATATGAGATTCGGGAGAAACATTTAATAATTCGGGATGATGATTTGAACATAAAATTTCTATTAAATCGACAGGTTCATCATCCGAAATATTCCCGGCGTCTATATTCTCAATCAAGTGAAAATCAATTTCTTTAGACACTTCATCCACAGCATGGATATTTATCAATGTAGGTTCTAGAGTGGAGGTGTAAAGATCGAAAGGATTAGGTGCAGTTTCACTCGAAAGGGGTTCCTCACAATTTGGCAAATCAAACACTACAAAATCACACAACTCATTTTTATTTTCAACTGGTGAATCATTTGGAACAATCGATGGAAAACCGGAGTTGTGGGTTTCAATTTGGTAAGGGTAGGTTTGATTTGAAAATCCTCTCTCATTCTCACTCTGTCCAACTGCCGCCTTACACATTGAAAAATTCGGAGCTAGCGGGACACTAGCTACCGGTTCACTAGGTTGCGTAAGGGCGGCCATGGATGCTTCCATTGTCCTCATCATTTTATTTGTTGCAGCAATATATGCTTCCAACGACTCTTCCAAACTAGACTTAGGTGGTGAGGGGGTTTCAGTAAAAGGTTTAAAATTGGTTGGATATGTGAAACTCCCTAATGGCTGTGAAGAAACAGTGTCTAGTGAAGATGGAAAAGTCGGGTAGGACTGATAGGAAGTGGGTGGTAGGACAGGAGTAGGGTCAACATATGGATAAGAAGGTGAATAATCGTGTGGATCCCTAAAACTAGATGAGTGGAGAGGGGTGAAAGATCGACTGCGAGATTGAGCAATATGCTCAGCAATGGACATCGGCCTAGGAGTGACAGAAGGACTTGAAAAAGTGGTGTCAACATATGGAGGTGGTGAAGGTTGACTCGGTTGACACAAGGTGGATTAAAAAGTCAAATTGTTTCTCCTAGACTCCTCTATGTGATCTTTCAGAGATTTTTTAGGCATGGAGGGATCGTTTTTAAATTGACCGAAACAATTGACGAACGACGCAAAGTTAGGTTCGGGATACCAAGATTCGGCAAGAGATTTATGATATGGGGTACCCATGATAGAAGAATGCAATGATTTCTAAGCGACAAAATTTTTGCAAGTTTTTAAAAGATTTTTCTTTAATTTTTTATTAGAGAGTTTGGCAATAAGGCTTTAGAAAATGGGACTCGTGACACAAATGTATCAACCACACATGCACAATCAGACCTAGATCTAGGGTTGCCTAGGTCTACTAGACAGCTCCTAACTAGGGCTAGAAATAGACCTCAAACCGCCTCTTCACGGACAAATACGGCCAGGTAAGTGGGAAGGAACCACCACTACAGTGGGCCTAATTAAAAACCACTAGCCTAGACACCGCAATGTCGGTTAGGATAAACGGCCAATGCCTACCCTAGTCCTTTTCCTATTGAGCTCGCTGTCCTTAGGTCTGAGTCTAATCTTTTTTAATTAAATGTGGTCGATGCAAAATGCTTAGGTGTTTTCTGGGGTCCTGGGAAGGGTGATGAAATCCCCACCCAATCTGGATTTGGTCAAATAGCCCCTTAGAGTCCGATTAAAATATGCAAAACAACAAAATCACTTGCAATCAATTTTAGCGCAGCGCAAGGAAACCTGCAGAAAATCTGTTATCGAGAAGGGGGTAGAAGATTTTTTTTTTTTTTTTTAGCCCAAGAACCCTGCAGAAGCTTTTTATAGAGAAATATATGGGAGATTGCAGAGGGGAGAGAGAAAGATCAAACCAGAAAAATTTTCACATGCTGACGTGGCCAAGGGAGCGCGGATCCGCGGCGGGAAACCCATATTTGCGGCGGAAGAGCGGTCAGGTGAAGAGATCAGATTCTGGAAAAAATTCTGTGGTTCTGTACTTTAAATTCCTCTCTGTTTGTATGTACGAAATTTTTATTTGCCCTCTGTAAAATTCCAGATCCACTTTTCTTCGCTGTTCTGCAAGATTCAAATAATACACCCTTCAAACAGATCAAGTTTGATAAATTTTTTTTTTATTTTTTATATTTTCAGATTTTTATAATTTTTAAAATTTATATCAACCCGAAAATTCACAAAAAAGAAAAATTACGCCGTCCCCGGCAACGGCGCCATTTGATTGTGTCAAAAATTTGAGTTTACCGCAATCAGAAACGGCGTCGCTTCGCAGCTAGCCGGTGAGTGCGGGTCGATCCACAGAGACGGGTAAATTTCTTTTATGTGTTTTAACGAGTTGATTCTTTTTGTCGTTTTGGTTTTATAAAAATCTAGATCTAAAACTTAAAACTTAATTAACCTAATTTAAATTCTTGCTAGGGTTAGGCTTAGAAGAAGTTTTGGAGATTGATGTTTCCTCACCGCTTTCAATGCCGTAGATCCATTAGGTGTTATAGTAATTATCGATAAAGTGGATACGACTCTTTTGGGAAGATGTTTTCTTCCTCTAGATTCGTATCCTTACTTTATCGTTAATTACCCTAACCCCCATGGAAAACGCGCGCAACCGGCCCTTTATACTGCGGTTCACCGTTACCTCGAGGGGTAGGGTGCCGCAGGGAGCGGTTGTGCGCGCATGCATGGAGTTCTTAATGGTTACGTATTGAAAGGGGTGAGAGATCTCATCTCTCAACCCTTTCCCTAAGGCTAACCCTAACAAGCGAGGAGACTACTCGCTCATTAGGGGATGAAATAACATTATAATTAAAAGAACTAAAAGCAATGAAATAAATTACCTAAGATTTGATGGCTCCCTCCAAACGATAAAGAACAGATCTGAATGTCACCTCCAGAATTTCTGAATTTTATTTATTGAAAAGAGGCATACAATTTTTAGATCTAAAATTACAATTTATAGGAAAATAGAAACCTAGGGTTACAGACTCTCGCACACGTGAATTTACAGATTTGACCCCTTAGAATCCCAACAACAGAACAGTCGCGCCGACTCAGAAAAGATCCACCGACATGCTCTCTGTACGGCCGCGGAAGAGCGGCACCAGGCTAGGTTTGGCCGCGCTTCCGCGGCCAAAGTGTGGACTCGGGATTTGTGCTTTTTGGGCTTGGTTCAGTGGCTCTTTGGACTTCTTATTCCATATATAGTTTCTCTGTTGGGCTTTTGGGTCTTTTCCAGATTTTTAGTGAAGACTTGTATTGGGCTTTTTAACCGTTTCACTTGACTTTTTGGACCTTGCACTGTTCTTCGACTAGGCTCGACTGAGATCCGTCTAATTGTTGGTCAAAAGTCCCTTTTTCTGTTGTTTTGTGTCTTTCTCACTATATTTGCTCCAGAAACCTGTAACCTGTAATATGCAACAAACGTGCGTCAAGAGTACCTGTTTATTTATAAAAAGGATAAGAATAGGGAATGATAAATGCAATATTATGGTCTGAACAAGCGCACCATATCATATAGGGTATGATTGATCCGCCCCGATATACCATCGTGCTATGGTGTATACGGAGGAGTAATGCTGAGAGAGAATCTTATTCTCCTTTAGAATAGTCCAGGAATTCCATGCACAAGTATTCTCCTCCCTGATCTCATCATAGGACATACTACTTATACCCGGTTATTGGTTCTCTACTTCTAACTTATATTCTGTGAATATCTCAAAAGCTTCGGACTTGTGTTTCAACAGGAACATATGACTAAATCTTGAGAGATCATCAGAGAATGTAATGAAGTACAAAGAACCGGTCCTGGCATGTGTAGACAGGGGATCTACATACATCAACATGTATCAATCCCAAGAGTTTACTAACTCTTTCTCTGTTTCCAATAAACAGAGCTGTGGTCATCTTATCTCTGTGACATGACTGGCAAGTTTCACAAGATGTAAATTCAAACTAATTTAAATATGCATCTATATATAACTTCAGCTATTAGGGTCACATTGATATGACCTAGTCTACAATACCTCAAGAAGGATTTGTTCATTTCTGAACTCTTCCTCTTGTATATGTTCCGTATACTAAGAACTGTAGTTTGATTTAGAACATTAATACTTTTAGATAACGTGCCTGTACCGATCAACTTTTGATATAGGAAATGTTCAAAACATTATCCAACAATACAAAATTATATCCTTTCTTTACTAATAAAGAGACTGATATGATTTTGTATATCAGGTTCGGTATCTAATAACATTCGTTCAGAATCAATGTACTGGTAACACAGGGTGACAGTGACCAACAGACTTGGTTGCAACACTTGCCCCGTTTTCTGTCTCATGAAACTTATCACCCGTTCTCAGTTCTCTACATTTTTGTAGCCCTATGTAACAGATTACATATCTGGGATCCTGATCCAGTATCAAATACCCAGGATGCAGAGGATACTGAGAAACAGTTCTTTGTAATGAACACACCCGAAGGAGATGCATCTCATGCACTTTCTTCGTTTGGGCGGCATGGGAATTCTGGTATTTCCCTATTTTCTGCTTTGTCTTATAACAATTATAAGTTGGAGCGGGACCAACGTTCCCCAGCTCAGTATAACAAGCGGGTTCGGTCAATACATCCGTATTATTATCTTGATTAAGGCGTGACATGGTCGCTACCAGGTGAGAGAGAGAAGAAAACACTCAGCGTGCACTCTTGCAAGATCAGATTGGTTATATATTTTATCTAATCAGGATGGCTCCCACTGTTTTTATCAAATCTTCCTTCAAACCCTAAAAGGAAAGACTAGCCGGGATTAATTACACTCTACAAGTTCGCCAATCTTTCAGCCAGGCCAGTGTCGGTACTTTGAGGGAGGTTCCCCGTGCTTTCGCACGGACCTAATTACAGTAAACCTCGTTTTCCCAAAGGCGTAACCCCGTTGACACCTTTCTAGACACCTACTTGATCGGCTAATTGTAAAGTGCAAAACTCTCCCAGGAGTAACAATTACTCGCAGTGGGTATCGGGATCCAACTATCATATAGAAGGTATGCAATCTCATTGCAAATTTCAACACTTGAAACTCCCGATAATGATTTTTACCCCTAGCACTTATGACCTTAACTATGGTCAACAAATCATAAGTACTAGTCATGTTCTACCCATCATTTCGTGATTAATTAGACCCACCCACATGACCCTTAACTAAGGTCAACAAAGTCACGCGACTGTCCTAACTAATCGCATCATATGCGGTGTAGGAAGCATCACTTAGCTACCGTACACTGTGCCTTAACTAAGGTCAACAAACACAGCACGAATACTAAGTACTCTACTTCCTAAAATGACGGAGGGTTGCGAATGGTTTTTGTGAAAACCTTTAACGCTTTGAACTTGATCCCGTTGCGGAATCAAATGGTTTTTAAATGGATTGTTTTTTAGGCTTTTCTAGTTTTGCTAAAGGGGACACTCCCGGTGAAGGGATCGTCGGCCCTTTCCTCGTCGAATGAGGTGCGGGATATATCATATATATCACTGTGCAAAGCAGAAACTATAGAAGCAATCAAAAGACAAACCGAGGGCTGTAGCATCTGCCAGTTATTGCTAAAGGAGTCACTCCCGGTGAAGGAATCTCGGTCCTTTCCTCTTCGAATAAGGTGCAGGATATATCATATATACCGCTGTGCAAAGCAAGAACTGTAGCTACCTGTTTTATTTTTGAAATTCGATTCCACAACATCTTTTAGGTTTATTTTCTTTCATTAATCTCATTAATGAATGTCCCATCATTTAATTCCACCTAAACATCACAGATAAATATAACGTACGCTTATGCCATCCACATTCGCCTCGATGTCCCGTCTGCACCGTTAGGTTAGGTAACTAACGCCAGAGCAGGGCAGGGCTAGCGCGGGTGTAAAACATAAGCAACGTCTATATAATATATCATATATACTATATATAGTATCCATCTGAACATATCTCATGATCACATCACAGATAACGCAGCAGAAAATATCATATGAAATATTGGATATACTAGGACGTCCGTGTTTTTAATACGAGCCAGTATAAAACACGGATTCCACGGTCGTGATGAATAGCCAATCCCACACCCCTAGACCCCTACGAGAGCGGTAAGCAACCCTACCAATTCTAGGGTTAGGAGACCCGGACTCGACTTCTCGAGATGGCCTCCCACTGGACCCCAGAACCCGGTTACTTGTGCTCCCCTCCTTGGGTCTATCCTAGTACGGAAAAGTAAATAATATACAAAGGGTGACATCTTCCGCAACCTGGAAGTGCCCCAATAAAAGAATATTACATACAAGTTTTTACATGAATGAAAATGAAAAACACTCATCTCACATAAAAAAAACCCGGCTATTCAAACACGACGATCCAATATAACATATCCAGCAACACATAACATCTGTTGGAGATAGTGCCCTCAGAGTCAATTATTGGATCACAGGCACGTGATTGCAATGATTGAGGGAGGACCTATCCCGGTACGACAGTCTTACTCTTGATGATAGTATGCTATCTGGTTTACCTTTATCATCGTGTACTGCTTTAGGTTACCTGACAGGTCGCTATTGCACGTTGATAGAGCCCCTAGGATTCTTGCTTGACCACCAGCAGTATGAGGGCGATTATATAAGTGGGAGCTGGTAGTCTATAAGCACATCCTTAAATGGTCCCTAGTCGTGGGAGTTTCGAGACAGGGCATCGATTCTCCAGAGTAGACTAGTGTATACAGTCGAGACCCCGACGAGGGGCGGTGGCCGGTCTCACGAGTCACTGGTGTCAGTTGGTTCACCTAAGATGTATACAGGTGCTCATTGGGTTATGAGTACACCGGACAGGACTCGCCGGGAACATGCTAGTTGGTCTTATACCTGACGTCAGATAGCAGTTCCCAGGTGACATGTGTACAGGTTAGTTCATCGACCTGGGGATCGTCATTTGTCTCGTGTGAGTTCCCACTGTGCTTTGATTACTACCCTACCACGGCTCAAAGGAGTCGTGCAAACAGGTTTTAGTTGGGTACAGTCCCGAGCCACATGGAGGCAGTGAGCGGATCTTCAGGGGTTCGTCTCTCCCGGTATTGGGGGTGAGGTCGCGCTGTGTCTAGGAGAGCCATTACACGAAGTCCTTGGCCAAGGCAAGAGATTTACTGGTAGGTATTCCAGTATTATCTCAGGGTGTTCTGGGCTACACTCCGACACGACTTGTACCGCTTTTGGGGGTCTGACTTTTACCCACCCCCTAGGCCCGACATGCGATGCTCATAGACGAACGGACCGGACTGTACGGATATTGTCACTGACAGGCTCAGTAGGGTGTCAGGATGAGTTCACTCATCGACGTTCCTTTTAGTCAATAGCTGGTGGCCCGTTACGTATTGGCTTATACCTCTGACGGGCTAGTGGTTAAATCCATAGCCATAGTATTGACGAGTCTTTAGAGTCCACCACACTTTCAGTTACTCAAGTTTCGGGCGAAACGCTGTAGAGGCCGTATGGAGATATGGCAGGTCCGATCAGATACGTGCGGTATTGCACGGATCAGGATCGGACGGTTTGTACTAGTGGCCGTATGGAAATATGGCAGGGATCGATCGGATACGTGCGGTATTGCACGGATCAGGATCGGACGGATATTACTAGCCGGCTTTGGTTTAAGCCGGATCCTAGTTTAGTACAGTGTAGATTTTGTCTCTTTGCATTTGCATCCGGACGGAATACAGATGCGGGTGTGTATGCACAGTATCGGGGTTTTCCTGTAATTTATTACGGGACCAGTTTTCTGGAGTTGCCAGTTTGCATTCCGTTCCGGCCGGTTTTCGTTTGTTCTTTCCCGGCCGGACTTTTCCGATGGAGGGGGTAATTTGCAGTTTTGCAAATTACATTTGTGGAGGGGTTTTCTTGCATAATGATTGATTATGATAGCTTCATATCTTTCATCCATGCTTTTGCTTTAATGAGATTTGAGAGGGTATGGGTTTAATAGTGAAAGGTATGGTTGATGTTGTGGTCACCTCTTGACTTCTCCTACACTCACCTCCCTTCTTGCTTCATATATTGTTTTTCCTCCACCATTCTTCTCACTTGATGAAAGAAGTTTTTCCATGGTTGAGAGAAAGAAAAAGATGAGAGTTTTCATTCTTGAGAGTTTCATTTCTTGATCTCATTTCATGTTAAGAAAAATGCAAGCACCATTTTTTTATCTTGTTTCCTCCATCATCTTCAAATGGCAGCCACCCCAAAAGAGACTATGATTCTACACTACACTTCCTACAGCAAATCTTGGACGCGTCGATTCGCCAGCTTCGCGCCCGAGTTGCCTCGGTATTGAGGTGGGAGCCCGTAAAAGCTACAGGCGATGTGGTGCCCTTTTCCGACGAGGAGGAGACGGACGGAGATCCCGCGAGGAGATCGGAGTGGAGATGAAGACCGGAGGACTCGGATCAGTCGGTACATCTCTTCCCTTTCTTGTTTGTAGCTTAGACTTGTTAATGGTTACGATCCGGAGTTTAGTGCGCGGAGGTGCCGGTTTGCAAAGTCCGCAAAATTAAAGTTTATCACCGCTTCCGCATTCCGGCGTCGGATTGACGGCCGGAGCGCCGCCGTGCACTTATAGTGGTATCAGAGCCTCGCCATTAACTTCGTCTAGCTTTGTTTAATGTGTTTTACGTTTCCGATCGAACAAAGTCCCGAAAACGCGTATTTCAAGCACATCAGTTTCTGTCGAATTTTTTTTGAGTCCAAAAATTTTTCAGGTTGTCTCAGAGTGATGTGCAGGGAATTAGGAGCATACTGTAAAAATTTTGTAACATGAACTTACCATTCCACCGCGGAAGGGCGGCCAAAACCCTACTTTGGCCGCGCTTCCGCCGCAAGTTTTACTGTTCATCCCCCCAAAACTTTGCAGAATGTTCCTGAGTTGAAAATGTGCTTTCTGGAAGATTAAAGTTGGGCCAATTTTTTCTGTGAGTGCTACAGTTTTCTTTGGGGCCCACTTGTTAATTGTTTGATCAATCGGAAAATTTTAAACACATTTTTCACAGTATTTACATTATATCTGCGACCGTGAATGTCACTCGATCGGTAAATCCAGTCTAACTGCTATAGCCCGGTTAGACGGATTTGCGAACGTGACTTTCACGTTGATGTTCTGTGTTTTGCTGTGATGTTGCGGATCGGTCGTGGGGGATAGCCTGGATGCAGTGCTAGTACAGTGCTATTGTATTATGTACATTTGATATTGCGGGGCGAACGTCCGACATGTGGACTGCCGTCACTGCCTGTTTGTATTATTCTTTTGGGGCACGACCTGGTTGCGGTCGATGTACCCGGTGTATGTATATTTTACTTTCTGTACTAGGTTTATCCCGCGGAGGGGTGCACGGATAGCCGGGTTCTGGAGGGCAACAAGCCCGCATCTCATGGCATTGGGACGGAGGGGGCTTCACTCCAGGATTGGCTGGCTATTCGCCGCACTCGTAGGGGGTATAGGATTTCATTGCACAGGCTATCCACACGACCAGGGGAACGTCGGGTTTCAGTAGTGGCTCTGTGAAACCCGGGGATCCCAGATATCTGTATTGTTCTGTGATGCTGTACATTTCTGTGATGTTGCATTTTTATTCACGCCTTGAGCGAAATACTATATATTGGTATATATATTAGTAGATGTTGTATATGTTTTTCATCCGCGCTAGTCCAGTCCCCGCTCTGCCGTTAGTTAGCTAACCTAACGGGTGATGACGGGACCCAGTGGCGAATGCGGATGGCATATACGTACGTCAGTATATTTTCGTTCTTTGTGGTGTGATCAATTGATGGGACTGCATTGATTCGGATCAATGCAAGATAAACAAACCTAATCTGATGTTGTTGGAACACTTTTCAAAAGCTGTTATTGCAAGGATGTTCACTTTTGTTTTGCATCGTGGTATTCATTTGGAATATCCTGCTCCTCAGTCGACGAGGCAAGGGCCGAGATCCCTTCACCGGGAGTGACCCCTTGGACAGAAGTTTGCGTCAGGGCATTAACTTCACTATAGCCGATTACTTTTGCTTTGCATCGTGGTATTCAGTTGGAATATCCTGCACCTCATTCTACGGGGAAAGAGCCGAGATCCCTTCACCGGGAGTGACCTCTTTAGTAAAGGTTTTCGTCACTATATTTTCTAAAAAGCTATCCGTTCCTTCAACGATATCAAGTTCATTACGTTAAAGGTTTTCGCCAGAAACCATTCGTAGCCCTCCGTCGTTTCATATGGGTAGTCAATAGTATTCAAGCTGTGTTTGTTGGCCAAAGTCAAGGCACAGTGTTTGGTAGCTGTTGGTTATTCATATGCAGCATAGATAGATGCGTTGGTTTGGGGCAGTCGTATAGCCTTGTTGGCCAAAGTCAAGGGCTTGTACGGGTGGGCTCAAATTAACCTGGAGAATGACGGGCAGAACTTGACATGTGACTTATGATTTGTTGGCCAAAGTCAAGGTCATAAGTGCATGGGGCAGAAATCACATCGGGAGTTTCAAAAGAACTGAAACTTGCCAGATATGCGCATACCTTCTGGAGTGTTATAGCGTGAGTGGATTCCGTCACGTTATAATGCGATGATAGTTGGATCCCGATTCCCACTGATGAGTTGGTTTACTCCTCGGTTGACCCCGACTAATTCTTCTTTCAGGTTTGGAGGAGAATTTGAGGTACAGTGGGAGGTTTCCAGATTAGATTAAGTGATAACCATTCTGATCTAGGTTAGAGTGCACGCTGAGTGTTTCTTTTCTCTCTCTCTCTGGCAGCGACCATTGACCCGACCCTAAGAATATGACTCAGTGACCAAGTTGACCGAACCTTCTTAACACTGGCTTTTGGATTGTCAGAGTTGCAGACCTCATTGCCACTCCTACTTTTACCCTTTTCTCCAGGACACCCCGTATTACTACGAACGTCCACTTCCATTGGACAAAACTATCGTATGGTTATATACGAACTCGAAGGAATTCGAGGATGGTTTCCGGTTCTGGAGAAAACGGATGGGATTATTCAGTTGTCTTTTCCTTTTTGCCTTCTCTCATGTTACGAGTACTCCTTAGTTTAGGAGATAGTACACCTATTACGCAAATTGGATAGTCTTCTTCCAAACTTTAGGCTGGTGCCGAACAGTGGGGATGAAGAAAACCAATTAGCATAACGATGGTGTGCAGAAGGTATTAAGATTAAGACAAAGCAAGGGATTAGTAAGAGGGCAAAGTAAATTGCGACTGATATTCACGACCAAACCAAGTATTTCTTCGCCAATCCTAAATCACCTTTGTATTTCTCCAGGACACTCCGTATCACTACGAAGATCCACAGTTTATTGGATACTCCATCGTATGGTTATATACGAACTCGAAAGGAACTTGTTCCAGTTCGGGGATGGATTCTGGTCCAGGAGAAATAGGAATAAGGTTTATTCGGTTGTCTTTTATCTTCACCTTCTCTCGCGTTGCGAGTGTTCCTAGGACTAAGACAGTACACCCATTATGCTTATTGGATAGTCTTCTTCCAAACCATAGGCTGGTGCCGAACGGTAGGGAAGGAAGAAAACCATTTGGTCTAAGGGGTGTGCAGAAGGTAATGACTAAAGACATATAAAGGGATTTGAAGAGGTGGCAAAGAAATATACGGTTACAGTTGTGAATCTGGATAATGGAAGAGGCATTACTAGGAATACCAGAATACCCCATCGAAACATTTCAATGTTTCAGTTCAACTGTGTACTGTTAAAAGAAAACTGATTTTCCGATTGGACACTTGCTCCAGGGTATGTATTTACCAAGTTTGATTCTCACATCTGTATGGTTTTACAGATGATGAGTGGGAGTAAGTCATTGGGAATAGGGTGACCATCCTCATTATATCGAGATTCGTTGTAATCGGTGATATTTGAGGAGATCACCTGGGCTATTTGCCGGTCGGCAAATATTTGGTTTTGAATATCCGCTGTTGTGCACCAATTTCAAATTGATATATCTGTACGTCTATTTTAATAGAGTGAGATATACCTTTTGATATTATGTCGATGACATTTACCTATATCAGTGGATGGTTAGGTAAGGAGCATTAAACAGCGGTGTAGTTCTTCTTAACCATAAGTACAGTTTTCAACCTGCGACACACAGTGAAAGAGTTGTTAGACTCAGCGGACTTATACAGAGTATTGTATGTTGTCCAGTGTCCATTAGGACAAAGGGGTTGTTCCTCATACTATTTTCTGTTTACTTTTAACTTCTCTAGTTCTTAGACATGTGTTTTCGTAGAAACACAGGGTCTAAGTTTTGAGGAGTTATAGGTATTTGAATAGAGTAGAGAACCAGGTGTAGCAAGTATCGGGATTCTTCAAAGTGATCGAAGATGTAGATACTTGTGTATGGTATTCAGTTGATGGTAATGATAAAGAGAAATTGCTTCTCTTTCAGGTTACTCATAATTGGAAGCATTCCTAAGTTGAGTAACGCTGATCGGCCTCTCTCCATTTAGTTGACATGCACTGGAGATAGCTGCATGATTTGAATCTGGTTCAATTAAATCAGTGCCTCTGGTTCTATATTGGATATAGTGCAGTTCATATCTTAACATTGTTAAGGTACGGGGAGTTGTCCGGCTTATGATTAAAACCAGACTCTGGATAACTCAAGGCACGTTTCTGTAATGGCTGTTTGTGGGTTGACCCAGGCTATGACGAGGGTTGACTTTCTACCATCTGGTAGATCAATAGAAATATTGTTCTAGACTCGCCACAGTTTTATTAAAAATGGATTTTTTCAAAAACAGTAGTGGGAGTATGGTAGAACTGGAAGTGATTCCAGAACCGCAAACGATTACTGAAGATTTGATAAGGAAACTAAAGATTCAATCTGTTTTGACATTCCATTAGCCACTCCGCAGATAAGGTGGGTAACTTCAGGCACCCGAGAGGTACTCCGGTAGCCTCAAGGACGGTGACAGGAAAGTTCTTGTTTACCCACACTTGCCATTGTTGTTGTTCCAGGCTGCGAGACCCGGCAGGAGGATGAGTATAGCGTCGTTCTAAACTAGCTTTAGAAGTGCGCGTCTATATGACTCTGCCAGAGGGTTGTCGTAGTCAGTGGGAGCAGCGGAAGCATTGGTGGAAATCAGGCTTATGTCTATTTATAGACTAAAGCAGATATAGCGGAGATAGATCATCTATTTCTGATGTGACAGTCATAGGTTTGACGTCATCAGAATAGGGGATGGATCTGTTAAGAAGGTAGTAGGGTGTGATGTCCTGGTTTTGGATGACATACACAGAGTAGGAAAGGAAACTCCTATACTACGATCGGTTATATTTTGGTTGTCACACAGTGGTTTCTCCACAAAGGACTTGGACATTATATAAGACATACTGGTAACTAGATCTATAGTTTTAGATCTAGATTTGGGTAGTTTCCCAATCTGGGTATTTAGACAACATTCTAAGAGTATTTAGAATGGTCGACTCCTGGCATGGTAGTGTACCTGCAGGTAATGGAGTCATCCTCTCTAAAGGTGTCTTATAGACTAAAGTAGAGAGGGATGTGCATGATTGGCAGATCACTTGCTTAGGCAATTGAGTCAATCATGAGATGTCAAGTACCACACCAGATGTTGTTCTTGCACTAGATGCAATAAGTTGATATTGATCCAATCCTGGAGAAACAGTCGGAAGCAGTTTTAGAACATAAGTGGATGTTCTAGGGATATGATAATGGCTGCCTCCTTCAGGGGACAGTTATCATTCCAGGCTTCCAAGGTGACCTGGACGACAAGGAGGTTGTCAGAGTTGTAGTTTTCCCTCTGACGAGGGACAGTATTCTGGACAGGTGATCCAGGCAGATACTGAGGGAGGCATGGCGCAGGATACTGATTAAGTTCAGTTGACGATACAGTCGAAGAAGTTTGGATTTGGAGTTCATTTATGAGCTCGGTCCCATCAGACATCCAGACATTCTAAGACAGGTATTGCTCATTTCGGGAGATGGCTTTCTCCGCAAACTTGAGATATAGAGAGACATAGAAAGAAACATCTAGGCGGATCCACTCACTGAGGCTATTCCTCGAACGCAATAGTTTCGCAAACAGGCTTTCTGCGACTGACTAGTAGAGGAGTTGGGTGTTCGGTATCACACGGGCTGTGAGTATGCGACATCGCAATAATTAGCCTTGAGTGCAAGTGGGAGATTGTTGGAGATAGTGCCCTCAGAGTCAATTATTGGATCACAGGCACGTGATTGCAATGATTGAGGGAGGACCTATCCCGGTACGACAGTCTTACTCTTGATGATAGTATGCTATCTGGTTTACCTTTATCATCGTGTACTGCTTTAGGTTACCTGACAGGTCGCTATTGCACGTTGATAGAGCCCCTAGGATTCTTGCTTGACCACCAGCAATATGAGGGCGATCATATAAGTGGGAGCTGGTAGTCTATAAGCACATCCTTAAATGGTCCCTAGTCGTGGGAGTTTCGAGACAGGGCATCGATTCTCCAGAGTAGACTAGTGTATACAGTCGAGACCCCGACGAAGGGCGGTGGCCGGTCTCACGAGTCACTGGTGTCAGTTGGTTCACCTAAGATGTATACAGGTGCTCATTGGGTTATGAGTACACCGGACAGGACTCGCCGGGAACATGCTAGTTGGTCTTATACCTGACGTCAGATAGCAGTTCCCAGGTGACATGTGTACAGGTTAGTTCATCGACCTGGGGATCGTCATTTGTCTCGTGTGAGTTCCCACTGTGCTTTGATTACTACCCTACCACGGCTCAAAGGAGTCGTGCAAACAGGTTTTAGTTGGGTACAGTCCCGAGCCACATAGAGGCAGTGAGCGGATCTTCAGGGGTTCGTCTCTCCCGGTATTGGGGGTGAGGTCGCGCTGTGTCTAGGAGAGCCATTACACGAAGTCCTTGGCCAAGGCAAGAGATTTACTGGTAGGTATTCCAGTATTATCTCAGGGTGTTCTGGGCTACACTCCGACACGACTTGTACCGCTTTTGGGGGTCTGACTTTTACCCACCCCCTAGGCCCGACATGCGATGCTCATAGACGAACGGACCGGACTGTACGGATATTGTCACTGACAGGCTCAGTAGGGTGTCAGGATGAGTTCGCTCATCGACGTTCCTTTTAGTCAATAGCTGGTGGCCCGTTACGTATTGGCTTATACCTCTGACGGGCTAGTGGTTAAATCCATAGCCATAGTATTGACGAGTCTTTAGAGTCCACCACACTTTCAGTTACTCAAGTTTCGGGCGAAACGCTGTAGAGGCCGTATGGAGATATGGCAGGTCCGATCAGATACGTGCGGTATTGCACGGATCAGGATCGGACGGTTTGTACTAGTGGCCGTATGGAAATATGGCAGGGTTCGATCGGATACGTGCGGTATTGCACGGATCAGGATCGGACGGATATTACTAGCCGGCTTTGGTTTAAGCCGGATCCTAGTTTAGTACGGTGTAGATTTTGTCTCTTTGCATTTGCATCCGGACGGAATACAGATGCGGGTGTGTATGCACAGTATCGGGGTTTTCCTGTAATTTATTACGGGACCAGTTTTCTGGAGTTGCCAGTTTGCATTCCGTTCCGGCCGGTTTTCGTTTGTTCTTTCTCGGCCGGACTTTTCCGATGGAGGGGGTAATTTGCAGTTTTGCAAATTACATTTGTGGAGGGGTTTTCTTGCATAATGATTGATTATGATAGCTTCATATCTTTCATCCATGCTTTTGCTTTAATGAGATTTGAGAGGGTATGGGTTTAATAGTGAAAGGTATGGTTGATGTTGTGGTCACCTCTTGACTTCTCCTACACTCACCTCCCTTCTTGCTTCATATATTGTTTTTCCTCCACCATTCTTCTCACTTGATGAAAGAAGTTTTTCCATGGTTGAGAGAAAGAAAAAGATGAGAGTTTTCATTCTTGAGAGTTTCATTTCTTGATCTCATTTCATGTTAAGAAAAATGCAAGCACCATTTTTTTATCTTGTTTCCTCCATCATCTTCAAATGGCAGCCACCCCAAAAGAGACTATGATTCTACACTACACTTCCTACAGCAAATCTTGGACGCGTCGATTCGCCAGCTTCGCGCCCGAGTTGCCTCGGTATTGAGGTGGGAGCTCGTAAAAGCTACAGGCGATGTGGTGCCCTTTTCCGACGAGGAGGAGACGGACGGAGATCCCGCGAGGAGATCGGAGTGGAGATGAAGACCGGAGGACTCGGATCAGTCGGTACATCTCTTCCCTTTCTTGTTTGTAGCTTAGACTTGTTAATGGTTACGATCCGGAGTTTAGTGCGCGGTGGTGCCGGTTTGCAAAGTCCGCAAAATTAAAGTTTATCACCGCTTCCGCATTCCGGCGTCGGATTGACGGCCGGGGCGCCGCCGTGCACTTACAACATCATATGTCATCAACGTAAGTAAATATGCGCATCCCAATTTTCGTTGACATATAGCAACGATACCGGCGATATCACATATTACACTTACGATCACAGAAAAGAAAGTGTAAAACTACAACAGTTGGAATCCGCAACCTGCATAGACATCGCATGCCTAATCAAATGAATTCCTTAGACATCGCATGCCTAATCAAATGAATTCCTTAGACATCGCATGCCTAACAATTATAAACCCCGCATTTTAGTCTCATTATCGAAAACACTTTTCAATATCAAGTCGGGCAATTCAACAAGATTCCCAACATACTGATCGAATGCTAGTCTCAAACTTTAGTAGGCGGCCGCACCCCCGACGCCGTCGACGAAGTGCACCAAGGCGGAACACCGCTGCCGCGAGCACCCGAACGGATGCTTTCGGCGACGGGGTTCTCCTACAGTCACTTGGTCGGGGCTAAGGGATGTAGCTGTCTATTAAGTTTATCCGGCGAGTATCCGCGTACGCTACGTGATTGCGACGGACTTTCGATCACATCAAAATTTCGTGGCAACCGATCAAATGAAACTAAAGTGCTATGTTTATAACATTCATATTAGTTATCTCATAACTACTTGTGAATTCCAATTATTGTATCACATTCCGGATAAGATAGAAAATGTTAAACTTTCCGATCGAACATCAAACACCCAAGTTTTCCCGAAACAGATCAACACATGAAACAAGTTTAAAAACATCCAGTTCATGCCTCAGTACCAACGGTCCAGCCGTTGAAGAGTCAAGCCAACGCCTCACATGTGGCACGCCGTACTGCCCCAAACCCAAAGGTTCAAAGGGCAGTTCAAGACGGTCACATAATCGAGTTAAGGTTTGTTATCTTCTAGAGGGTCCATCGCGTTACTTTCACTACTTAGAACGTTATTAAACCACGGAAAGATCCAACACTTGGAAATTTCCCGACAGGGAAAAATGTGGGTATTTATATCCGGTCGAACTTTTTAACATATTCAACAATTATCCGGAAAACACACAGACAAAGCTAAACAATTCGATCGAATCATCGATTTCCCAAAACAACCCAGAAAACTCAACTCTTGAGTAAATAATAAAAATTCCCAGAAAATACAGCACCTTCAGACACAAATTACTGTGCAAACCACGTGGCCTAACTCACCAGAATGGCTGCGGAACCGCCGCCAAAGGGGGAGTGGGGCCGCGGTTCCGCGGCGCTTTGGTCGAGTTAGGCTCACGTTTTTCACAGTAACTCATATAATTTCCTGCTGAATTTTTTGGATATTTTTAATTTGGAAAAATCCACTTTTTCAGAAAAAGTCCAGAGAGGGTTAAAAGTTAGGGTTTCGGGGTTCGATCGGATTTCTAATATCGTCTACACATCGCCTAAGGCTCTAGCTAGGCTCTGATACCACTGTAGGGTTCTTAGGCACGCTAATGAGGTCTCACAAGGCATCAACCATGCCAATTTCAAAAATTTACGGTGCCGAGAAACCCTAATGCGATCGTTGACTAGAGTTTAGGCGATAACTAGAACTAGTAAACTGCTTTACTAATAATTGAACGGAAATACAACCTTTGTAGATCCGGTCCTCCACCTCCATAGCTCCATGATGAAGTCCATCCGCTGTACCCATCGGATCCCGGACTCTCGCGGTGGTTTCATCGAAGAAATGATCGGACTAGGTCGTCGACTTCGATGCCGAAGATGATCTACGTCGAGGCAACACAAGATCAAGCTCCAACTTCACCAAGCCATGAAACTTGTGAAGAAAACACCCTATACTACTTGGCAAGTGGTAGAGGATGAAGAAATAGGAAGTGGGTTCACTTTGGAATTGGATTTCTCACTCTTTTCATGAAATCACCATTGAAGGTTGCAAGCTCTCTTCTTCTTGAAGAAGAAGAAGAGGAAGAAAAAGAATGTCATAAGTATTTGAAAAATAGGAAATAATATGATACTTATCATATTTGCAACCATAGTTAGGTGTAGAGAATAAACTAAGGTTAGGTTTAATGGTTAGGTTAAGGCTAAGAGACAAAATGGTCAAAGCTTCAAAGCTTCATGAAGTTTCATGAAAGAAACAAAAACTAGCCACCATTTTATTCTTGCCTTAAAATGAATTAAATAAATAAATAAATAAAGCAAATGAAACCCTAACCATTAACTAACCATGGTTTAATCAAACATACACCCAAGATTGCATGTATCATCAAACATGATACAAACTAGTGCACAAAACTATATCATATATACAATGTGCACATCAAGTGAGAAAATCCATCTTAAGTGAACAAATACTAGTTAATGTAAAGTAATATATCAAATATATAATTATACATTAAATCATTAAATCAACACTTGATTTAACGATCCGGTCGTATCGCATATAACCGACTAATATCAAGTGTATCAATGTATCGAATCAACACTTGATTCGGTAACCCGGCTATATCACATATAACCGACCAATGATACAAATCGCGAGAATAGAATACAGTATCACATACTGGTATAATTCTCGGTCCCGCACATATCTCATATGCGCTCCTATTTCGTTTCGCTTGAGCCAGGAGACCTCTGCGTAGGACTCTAAAGATTCGTCAATATGCCGGCAGCAGGTGATGATCATATCAAACACCCACAAGCCGCAAGCGGTCTGCTAAACGTAACGGCCACCCGGGTATTGAGCGATCAGAAGATCGACGAGCAAGCCCGCTCACACTCCTGTGAATCCAACCAGTAACACTTACCGTACAGTCCGATCTGTTCGTCTGATATGTCGCATATCTCGCCTAGGGATGGTAAACGTCAGACCCCAGTAGCTTGATAAGTCATGCCGACGTGAGGTCCATAACAATCGTGAAACTACTGATAACTCTTACCGGTATATCACTGCAACCCTGGCCAGGTATTTCCTGTCATGGCCAGTCGAGCATAGCGCAACATCAACCCCCCAATACCGGGAGAGACGAATCCCCTCCTATCGCTCATTGCCTCCATGTGAATCGGGACTGTACCCAAAAACCACCTGTTTGCATGACTCAGTAGAGCCGTGGTACGGTGGAAATCAAAGCACAGTGGGAGACACACAAGACTCTATGACGATCTCGGGTCAACAGACTAAACTGTACCAGTGTCACCAGAGAACTGCCATCTGACGTGAGGTATAATACCATCTGGGAGTTCTCGGCGAGTCCGTTCAGTGTACCCAGTCTCCACTGAGCACCCGCATACCATCTCTGATGTCAAACACCAATGGATATGGGATCATCCATCGCCCATCACATGGGTCGAGAAGATATACGCTAGTCTACTCTGGAATATCGATGCCCCGTCTCGATATTCCCACGACTAGGAATATTGAAGGATGTACTCATGGACTACCCAGGCCCCACTAGTATGATCTGCATCATAGTCCTGGAAGTCGAGTACACATCCTAAGGGCTTTATCAACATGTAACAGAGAGAAAAAAAGTATACATGTTAAGATAAAGAGCAACCAGATAGCGTACTATCATGTCGAGCAAGAAAGTCCTACCTATATATGACCCAGCATCCACTGCAATATACATCCAATGTACAGTAATGGCCTCTAGGGTATACATATAACTAACAGTACAGAGTAGTGTGTTGACCCGAGATCGTCATAGAGTCTTGTGTGATTCCCACTATGCTTTGATTTCCATCATACCACGTCCAAGAGGGCGTGCAAAAAGGTAGCTTTTGGGTACAGTCCCGAATCACATGGAGGCAATGAGCGATAGGAGGGGATTCATCTCTCACGGTATAGGGAGTTGATGTTGCGATGTGTTCGATTGGCTATAACTGGAAATCCCTGGCCAGGGTTGCTGAGATTTACTGGTAAGTGTTATTAGTAGTTTCTCAAACTGTTATAGACCTCATATCGGCATGACTTATCGAGCTATTGGGGTCTGACGTTTACCACCCCTAGGAGAGATATGCGACATATCAGAAGACGAGACCGGACTGTACGGGAGTGTTACTGATTGGATTCGCAGGAGTACTAGCGGGCTTGCTTTTTGATCTTCTGATTGCTTAATACCCGGGTGGCCGTTAGGTTTAGCACACCGCTTGCGGCTTGTGGGTGTTTGATATGATCATCACCTACTGCCGGCGTATTGACAAGTCTTTAGAGTCCTACACAGGGGTTTCCTGGCTCAAGCGAAATGGAGTAGGAGTACATATGTGATATGTGCGGGACCGAGATTGATACGATATGAGATACCGTATTCTATTCTCGCGATTCGTGACATTGATCGGTTGTATGCGATATAGCCGGGTTATCGGATCAAGTGTTGATTCGATAAGTTGTTACACATGATATTAGTCGGTTATAGCCGGGTTATTAAATCAAGAGTTGATTTAATAATTTAATGCATAATTATATATTTGATATATTACATTACATTAACTAGTATTAGCTCACTTATGATTTATTTTCTCACTAGATTGTGCACATTGTTTATATGTGATATATGCAAGTGTACATGTTTGTATCATGCTTGATGATACATACAAGTTGGGTGTATGAGACTTAAACCAAATCAAGGTTAAATTAGGGTTTACTATTTTTCCTAACAAATAACAAAAGAGG
The DNA here is from genome assembly GCA_030015575.1 of Agapanthus africanus. Classification (NCBI taxonomy): domain Eukaryota; kingdom Viridiplantae; phylum Streptophyta; class Magnoliopsida; order Asparagales; family Amaryllidaceae; genus Agapanthus; species Agapanthus africanus. Next base: position 596,328 of record CM057337.1, read on the forward strand.
TGAGACTTTGGTCAAAGTTATCAAGCTTCATGAAGCTTGATAAACATTGACAAAGTCAACTCTTTTGTCATTCCTTAGGATATTAGTTAACCCAACCCTTAACCTAATACCTTGGTTAATTCTCTACATGAGTTAAGCATGAGGGCTTAACTCAACCATGGTGCAATAATTCAAGGGATAAGTTTTCATTTGGATGGATTATTCCTTCTTCTTCTTCTTCATCAAGCTCCATCCAAAAGCTTACTAGCTCCAATGGTGCCATAAGAAAAAGAGTGAGAAAATCAATTCTAAAGTGAGTCCACTTCCTACTTCTTCATCCTCTACCACTTGCCATGTAGTAGAGTGTGTTCTCTTCACAAAGTTCATGACCTAGTGAAGAAATAGATTGAGTTAGTGTCTCCCCGATGTAGATCATCTTCGGCCTCGAAGTCATCATAGCAAGTACGTTCGTTCTTCTTGTGGAACTTCTCTAGAGTCCGGAGTTCACGATCGCAGCGATGGGGACATCTACATGGAGCTAATGAAGTGAAGGACCGGATCTACAAAGGTTGTAATCCCTTTCACTTAGTGTTAAAATGTTTAACATGCTTGTTTTCGCCTAAACCCTAGTTTAAAAATCCGGCTTCCGGTTGTTCGGCACGGCTAAAATTTTAATCGGGCATGGTTGATGCCTTATAGACCCTTGTGCGCGAGCCTAGCAACCCTACACCGACGAAGCTCGCTCGATCTCCGATCTTCTCCTCGCTGAAAACTGCGCCACATCAAGAAGTCTTTATACGGGCTCCCACCTTTGAACCGAGGCAACTCGGACACGAAGTTTGCTAGCCGACGTGTACAAGGTTGCTGTAGAATAAGTGTAGAATGTTTTGTCTCGAGGGTTAATTGAAGTTGCCTTTTGGAGTGGAGATGGAGAAAACTGAGCTTTGGAGATGAACTAAGGATTTTTAGTGCAAATGAAATGAATCATTCTCCACACCAAGATGATGAGGGGGCTGCCAAAATGAGGGCTCGGCCATATCAAGAGAGGAGAGAGGTGAGGATAAGATCAAGTGGTGATGATAAGAAAACATATCACAACAAATATCTCTAAGTGTCCAATTAACATTTAATGCCCAATCACCTCACAAATCACTCAATCAAGTCATGCACATCCAAGAAGCTTCCTGAAGCTGCTGGAGCCCCGGCAACCAAAAAAAAAACCCTTTACAAATTTCACATTTGCAAACAAACCCCCTTCAACACAAGAATTTCAGCCAAGAAGGGAAGAAAGGAAGATGGCCAAAAATGGAATGCAAACTGGCAACTTCAAAAGGCGATCCCGTAATAAATTATAGGATAACTCCGTAACTGTATATACATACCCGCATTTGTATTTTGACCGAATACAAATGCAATGAGACAAAATCTACACAGTATAATACTAGGATCTGGCTTAAACCAAAACCCTCTAGTATTATCCATCCGAACCATGACACGTGCACAAGTGCACGCATATGTTCGAACCCTGCCATAAAACCATACGGCCTCTACAACGTTTCGCCCGAACTGGGAAACTTTCTATGGGGACACTAAAGACTCGTCAATACTCTGGCAGTGGGTTTAACCATAAGCCGTCAGTGGTACTAGCTGTACGTAACGGCTGCCCGTGTACTGAGTGAAAGGGAGTCCGATGAGCGAACTCATCCAGAAACCCTACTGAGCCTATGTGTGACAATATTCGTACAGTCCGGTCCGTTCGTCTATGAGTATCGTATATCGGGCCTAGGGAGGTGGTAAACGTCAACCCCCAATAGCGGTATAAGTCGTGTCGGAGTGTAGCCCAGAACACCCTGAAATACTACTGCAATACCTACCAGTAAATCTCGCTTACCATGGCCATGTATTTTGTGTAATGTCTCTCCAGACACAGCACGATCTCACTCCCAACGTTGGGAGAGACGAATCCCCTGCCGATCCGCTCACTGTCTTCATGTGGCTCGGGACTGTACCCAACTAAAACCTGTTTGTATGACTCCTTTGAGCCGTGGTAGGGTAATAATCAAAGCACAGTGGGAACTCACACGAGACAAATGACGATCTCAGGTCGATAGACTAACCTGTACACATGTCACCTGGGAATTGCCATCTGACGACAGGTTTCAAAAACCAGCTAGCATATTCCCGTCGAGTCCTGTCTGGTGTACTCATAACCCAATTAGCATCTGTATACATCTTAGGTGAACCAACTGACACCAATGGCTTGTGAGACCGGCCACCGCCCCTCGTCGGGGTCTTGACTGTATACACTAGTCTACTCTGGAGTATCGATGCCCTATCTCGAAACTCCCACGACTAGGGACCACTTTTAAGGATGTGCTTATAGACTACCCAACTCACACGTATATGATCGCCATCATACTGTTGGTAGTCAAGCAAGAATCCTATGGGCTCTATCAACGTGCAATAGTGATATATATAATGTCACCTAAAGCAATACACGATGATAAAGATAAACCAGATAGCATACTATCATCTCGAATAAGACTGTCCTGCTGGTATAGGTCCTCCCTCAATCATTGCAATCACGTGCCTGTGATCCAATAATTGACTTTGATGGCACTATATCCAACAGATGCAAATGCTTTTTGTGATTTTTGGGGTCCTATGAAGGGTAATGAAATCCCCACCCAATCTGGATTGGTGTTATAGCCCCTTAAAAGTCCGTTTTAAAAAAATGCAAAGCAGTAAACACACAAAAAATCCAAAACAGTTCCCAAAATTTTTTTATTTGCGGCGCAAAGAATCCTGCACAAGATTGATTTATTGGAGAGGGGGAAGAAGTTTTGCGCAAAGAACCCTGCAGGAAAATTTTTTCAGAGGAGATCAGGGGGTTACAGAGAAGATAAAAATACTTACAGAGACTTTTTGAAGCGCTGACGTCACCAATGCGTGGCGGATCCGCGGTGAAATGCAAGAAGAAGCGGCGGTTCTGCGGTGATTCTGTTAGATCAGGCCGTCAAACTTTCCTGTTTTCTGTTGTGGTTCTTCTCTATCTTTTCAGATCCTCTGTTTGTTGATTTGTTCACTGGATTTTTTCAGATCTGAATCTGTTCGTCTTTGCGCTCTTGCACAATTCGCACAAAAACCCTTCAAAAAATAACAAGATGATAATTTTTTTTTGTTTTTATATTTTTCAGTTCTTATGAATTTTTTAATTTTTAATTAACCCGAAATTACCAAAAGAAAATAACTACCGTTATTCCCGGCAACGGCGCCATTTGATTGTAGAGAGATTTTGCGTTTTGAAATCAAAGAATAGAATATACCGCAGTCAAGACGGTGTCGCTTGGTAGCTAGCCGGTTGAGTACGGGTCGGTCCACAGGGAAAACGTGTTCTTTTCTAATTATTCTAACGAGTCAATTCCTATTTGTGGTAGGTTTTGATTTTTATAAGAAACTGAAATTGAATTTGATTTGGATTAAAACCTTGCTAGGATTAGGATTAGGGTAGTTTGGAAAGTTAATTCTACTCACTGCTTCCTTTGCCCTAATTAAGAACTTAGGTGTTAAGGTAATAGTTAACAAAGGGGATTAGCACAACTAGAAAGAAACATAGTTTCTTCCCTTTGGTCCTTATCCGTCCTTTCTTAACTCTTATCCCTAAGCTCTATGTAAATCAATCACAACCAGTCTAACTAGGGAATCACCGCTATCTCGTGGGATAGGGTACCGTAGTGAGCGGTGTGTGTTTGATTTACATAGATTCCTAATTTAAAATATTGAACAGGCAAGAAAGGAGTGAGAGATTTCCATCTCTCAAACCCACACAATCCTAACCCTAACAAGTGAGGAACTACTCACTCATTAGGGTATCAACAATGAAGTTCATTTTTTTAATTTTCTTTTTATTTACCTAATTAACGTGCAGATAATGAAAGACAGATACGAAAATTGCATAAATTAAAAGACGAAATTAAAATTGCAAGATAAAAACTTACTTTATTGACACCTCTTGACGATTACAATGGAATTGAAAATTTAAAATCTAGAATTAAAAAGAGGCATGCCCCAAAAGAGCTGTAGGCTTTCCTATTTATAGATAGGAGAAACCCTAGGGTTTACATCTAATCCACATCGGAAATTACAATACTACCCTAAGAAAGCCGGATCAATGCACCGACTCCCACCGACACGCGTCGACACGTGCTCTGCACGGCCGCGGATCCGCGGCCATAAGCCTTGTTTGGCCGCGGTTCCGTGACCGTTTGATGTGCTCTTAGGCTCATTTCTTCTGTGATGCTTCAAGTTACTTTTTCCATTTGTTTTCTTCACTTGGTTCCTCAGAATCTTTCCTACTTTCTTCCAGATTTTCAACAGTGCAGATTTTTTTGGACTTTTACCGTTAGTTTCGCGTTGAAGTCTTGAATCTTGTGCTGCCCTTGTACTTTGTATATTGAACTGTTTGTTGATCTTCATTTGTTCCTCAAACTGGTAGGCGGCATCTTGCAGATTCATCTATTTGTTGGTCGTAGTCTCACATTTGTAGCGTCTTTTCACCATTTTCACTGTATTGTTCTGAGAACCTGTAACCTGCAACTATTTAGCAGACATGGATCAAAAGCACCTATTTATTTGCAATATGATTAAGAATGGGGAATATAATAATGCAAAATTCTGATATGAACAGGGACGTCCCAGATCCTGTTGTAGAACTGAGCTTGTCGAGCAGTCTGTTTGAAGGATACGCCTAGGCGCCTCAACGGCCCTTTTAATCCTTCTGTGTAGTATCTGGGCAGACGGATGGGCTGGAGCTTGTCAAGTGTAGAATCGGCACCATGCCGAACTTCTTTCTCCACTTCGGTTTCCGTGGATTGATAAAAGAGGATCGCCTTTTCATCTCTTCGCCTGGGAGGGACATAGAATGTTTGCAATTCCTGCACACTATAGGTATCAAACGCGTCAAGCTCTTTGTAATGCTCTTGCGGAACCATGACAATTTGCAAACTTCGATCATCGCCCGTGAAGGCTTGTTTTGATGGCCGAACGGAAAATACGGCATTGACCTCATCTTCTAAGTCGCTGCCGAAAATCAACATAGAGTGGACGGTCCCGGCTTGTTGCATTGGGACGGCCCTGAGTAAACTATCTCTTCTTCCTCTTCGGTATCGCTCCCAAAGACCGGAATAGTGGTAATAGATTTGTTATTCGGTTTGTGACATCTTTCCGTGTCTTCGAAATTTGGTAAGAAGTATTTTGCGTTTTCGTACTTTTGGACTTCATTCACGGAGAATGGGTTTAGTTCCCCTGTCACAGTATACTCGAGACCATCCTTGAAATACTTCATACGCTGATGTTGTGTAGAAGGGATGATATTGTACTCGTGTAACCAAGGCCTGCCGAGCAAAGCGTTGTAGCAAGTCTTGGCGTCAATGACATGAAACTTGATGTCTGTGACAAGCAACCCAAAGCGTAGTGTCAATATTACAGACCCGAGCGTCCGTGATGACTGGGAGTCAAACCCAGAAATGGTGATTTTATCACGAGCGAGGTGCTGAACGCTCATGCGGATTTCCTTCAACACTCTTACATTGAGGAGATTGACGGAGGACCCATTGTCAACCAGGATTTTGCCTATCTTGATATCATGACAGTATCCGGAGACATAAAGGGGACGGTTATGCTCGCACGTCCCGAGGAGGAGATCTTCATCGCCGAAGGTGATATCGGCTGTGTGCACTTCTTCCAGCTCGTCCTTCATCTTTTCTTCGGTGAGAAAAGCTTGGAATTGCTCGGGCTCTTGTAGTGCCTTGATCAAAGAATCTCCCACCTCTTTGGATAACAAAAGGGCGTCGAGAATGCTTAGCTATGAGGGTATCTTCCTCAGGTGTGCCAGAACGTTGTAATCCACCTTACTTTTCTTAGGCAGATCCTTGGCTGTCAGCTCTTCGACATCTTGGTCATCGAGAATGATATCCTGTGGGACCTTTTCTTTTCCCTTATCCTTTTTGTTTGACCCTTTGTACACGGGTCGGAGATTCTTTTCAGATAATGTGCGATTGTGCAGCTGAATGTTCTCACAGCTCTTTGGTTCTTCCTTTTTTCCCGAAGTGGATTCTTTAAAGAGAGGGCCAAGAGTCATTTCTTCGTCAGAGTTGCTCCCGAAGGTAAGAACTTGCGATCCCCCGTAGTCAACCATATGACAGTTGCCGGCAGTTCTTTTGCACTCATTTGTCGCGCTTTTCCGTTGTCGACGAGCTTCACGCTTCATCCTTTTGAAGTGTTGCCTGTGAGCGACATATCTTTGCCACCATGTTTTAAAAGTGTTGCACTCTTCAGTAAGGTGTGTAACCTTTCGATGATATAAGTAGTAGTTAGGATGTATATCCTCTTCATCAGGAGTGTTTCCTTCGGAGGGTGGCAACTTCATTCCCATTGATATGGCTTTGGCGAACCTTTTCCTCGCCTTGAACCTTCTTTTATTTGCGGCGGATGTACTTTGATCTGGTGGGAGTGCTTCAACCCTTTCATCCAGTCGTCGGCGTTTGGCCTTTTCAAATATGGCCATCTCGTGCTCTCGATCAGCTTTGCTTTTCAGAAGAGCTTCGTTCAGGAATGCGTCAATCATTTCGTCTGACGGTCCTAGAAGTTCCGGCTCAGGATCTGCCCTCAGTTTCTTTGCGTCGGGAGCTTCTTCACCGTTTATTAACGAGTGAGAGATCACATGGCAGCTTGCCACATAATCCTCAGGTTCATCATCGTCGCTATCTCCGTCTTCAAGGATGTGGTTGAGAAACTCCTGAAGCGTAACCAGGGTTCGTGCTTTTTGGTTATATTCTTCCAGCACGTCGATATGTTTTTGCAGGTCCGTGCGCTCGTCATTAAGCTTCACGGGCTTTTTGATCTTCTTCTTCTTCGAAGACTTTGACGGCTGGGTGTGAGCGCTTTGACTATCACCACTAATTTTTGGAGTTGGGCGCGGCTTCAGCATTCCCTTGATAATCTCAGGTTCTAGCTGATTTTTCCATCTGATCGCCGGGCATGTTTGGAGATCCTTCAGCATTCTTTTTGTTTTGGCTGAAAGAGCGACCTCCCATGGAGCTTCTTCGACAAAAGAGCACAATGCCCCCGGCATGTCCACCTTTTTAGGAGCGTGTGGCTGGGGCGGGCTTACCTTCCAATTCTCAGAAAGCGTGAATTTGCCCTGTTGGTATTGGTCTTCAATCCAGCCTTTGAAGACGAAGCAATCTTCAATTGGATGGCCTATCGCTTGGTGATAGGGGCAATAATTAGGATTATTAGCCTCACCGAGTTGCAATGGGTGTTTTGGATTCGGCAAATTGATGAGCCTGTTGCGCACCGCTAGTTCAAACAATCTTCTCGTTTTATCCCGGGGAAACGAATAAGGGCGCTTCATTTTCTCATTATAGAATCGTCGTCTCTCGTCAAGGGGATCAGTTAATTTTGGGCCACTGGGCTGCTGTTGAGTATTGGCGACGAGGGTCGCTTTCCCTTTCCCTTTTTCATTCCGAGATTCCGGCTTTGAAGAAGACGGTCTATGACCCATTTGGTCCATTTGGGCCAGTTTGTCAATCAAGGCCTGAAAAGTGGTCGGCTTGAAAAACATCATGAATTGTGAAATGGTTGCTTGAGGGTTAAGAGTACCCACAAACATGCCCACCGCAGGCACTTCTTCGATGCGCTGTTCACATTTTGACCATAAATTCCGCAACCGTATTGCGTACTGGACCCAACTTTCGCCTGGCTTCACCGTGGCGTTAATTAGTGCGGTAATCGGAGTACGATCGCTAGCACTTGCGAATCTTTGTGTGGACAGCAGCTCCATTTCTGCAAATGTCTTGACAGAGTCGTTCAGGAGTTTAAAGTACCATTCGAACGCGGTCTCCGACAAGCTGCCAACAAACTGGCGGAGCAGAAGTTTATCATCACCTTCGGTGTTACCGCACAAGGCCCTGAACTGAGTGACGTGCTGATGCGGATTGCCCGTCCCTTTATATACATGGAATTTAGGGATCGTATATCCCGGCAGGTACCTTAATTGGTCATACCAGCCCCGATAGGGTCTGTTGGAGATAGTGCCCTCAGAGTCAATTATTGGATCACAGGCACGTGATTGCAATGATTGAGGGAGGACCTATCCCGGTAGGACAGTCTTACTCGAGATGATAGTATGCTATCTGGTTTATCTTTATCATCGTGTACTGCTTTAGGTGACCTGACATGTCGCTATTACACGTTGATAGAGCCCCTAGGATTCTTGCTTGACTACCAGCAGTATGATGGCGATCATATACGTGGGAGCTGGTAGTCTATAAGCACATCCTTAAAAGGTCCCTAGTCGTAGGAGTTTCGAGACAGGGCATCGATACTCCATTAGTAGACTAGTGTATACAGTCGAGACCCCGACGAGGGGTGGTGGCCGGTCTCACAAGCCACTGGTGTCAGTTGGTTCACCTAAGATGTATACAGGTGCTCATTGGGTTATGAGTACACCGGACAGGACTCGCCGGGAACCTGCTAGTTGGTCTTATACCAGATGTCAGATAGCAGTTCCCTGGTGACATGTGTACAGGTTAGTTCATCGACCTGAGATCGTCATTTGTCTCGTGTGAGTTCCCACTGTGCTTTGATTACTACCCTACCACGGCTCAAAGGAGTCGTGCAAACAGGTTTTAGTTGGGTACAGTCCCGAGCCACATGGAGGCAGTGAGCGGATCTGCAGGGGTTCGTCTCTCCCGGTATTGGGGGTGAGGTCGCGCTGTGTCTAGGAGAGCCATTACGCAAAGCCCTCGGCCGAGGCAGGAGATTTACTGGTAGGTATTCCAGTAGTATCTCAGGGCGTTCTGGGCTACACTCCGACACGACTTGTACCGCCTTTGGGGGTCTGATTTTTACCAACCCCCTAGGCCCGACATGCGATCCTCATAGACGAACGGACCGGACTGTACGGATATTGTCACTGACAGGCTCAGTAGGGTGTCAGGATGAGTTCGCTCATCGACGTCCCTTTTGGTCAATAGCTGGTGGCCCGTTACGTATTGGCTTATACCTCTGACGTGCTAGTGGTTAAATCCACAGCCATTGTATTGACGAGTCTTTAGAGTCCACCACACTTTCAGTTACTCAGCTTTCAGGCGAAACGCTGTAGAGGCCGTATGGAGATATGGCAGGGTCCGATCAGATACGTGCGGTATTGCACGGATCAGGATCGGACGGTTTGTACTAGTGGCCGTATGGAAATATGGCAGGGTTTGATCTGATACGTGCGGTATTGCACGGATCAGGATCGAACGGATTTTACTAGTACAGTGTAGATTTTGTCTCATTGCATTTGTATCCGGACGGAATACAGATGCGGGTGTGTATGCACAGTATCGGGGTTTTCCTGTAATTTATTACGGGACCAGTTTTCTGGAGTTGCCAGTTTGCATTCCGTTCCGGCCGGTTTTCCTTTATTCTTTCCCGGCCGGACTTTTCCGATGGAGGGGGTTATTTGCAAGTTTGCAAATAACATTTGTGGAGGGGGTATCTTGCATATTGGTGGCATCATGATAGTTTCTCATGATGAGATCCTTTCTAAGTCTTTTCATTTGCTTTATGTGATTAGAATTGATAAGAAAGATTGTTATGATGAGGTTTGGATATAGTCACCATTCTCTTTATCCTACACTCACCTCCCTTCTTGTTATGGTTGGTTTTCTCATTCCTCCACCATATTATTCTCACTAGATGAAAAGAAAGAACACTTGAGAGAAAGAAAAGAATGAGAGAGTTCATCTTTGTTATGTGAGGAATTCTTCATCTCCTTCTTCTTCTTGTTTTGGAAAAATGAAAGCACCATTTTTCCTAACCCCATTCCTCCATCAAGGCAACTACAAACCCCAAATGAGACTAGCATGATCTACTACACATTCTACAGCATATCTTGAGCATGTCGAGTTGCCGGCTTCATGCCCGAGTTGCCTCGGTATTGAGGCGGGAGCCCGTAAAAGACGCAGGCGATGTGGTGCCCTTTCCGGCGAGGAGGCGACGATGTGGAGACAAGACTTTCCGCGGGAGATCGGGACGATGACGAGAAGACCGGAGGACTCGGATCACTCGGTATACTTCTCTTCCCATCTCTTGATTGCTAGCATTAGGTTAATGGTAAACGATCCGGGTTTTCATTGTCCGTGGTAGCGCCGGTTTCCGAGTAAGGAAAATTTTTGATTCCGCATTTTGGCCTCGAGTACGAGGCCGGGGCGCTGCCGTGGCGCAACATGGTATCAGAGCCCCGCCATTAACCTTTCCTAGCTTGTTCTAATGCGTTTTGCTTATCCGATCGACCAAAATTCCAAAAACATCATTTTTGTTCACATCAGTTTTCTGTTGGAATTTTTTGGTGTCTAAAAATTTTTCAGGTTGCAGAAAAATGATGTGCTGGAAAATATAAGCCTACTGTAGAAAAACGATAAAGTGATTCAGTAGTTGGAGCGCGGAACCGCGGCCAAAACCCCCTTGGGGCCGCGGTTCCGCCGCACTATGGTGAGTTCACTTGGTCGTTTTTCTTCAGTTGCTTTCTGGGCTGAAAAATAGGGCTTTTGGGATATTAAATTTGGGCCCAGATCTTCTGTGACTGCTACAGTATTACTTGGGGGCCCACTTGTTAATTGTTTGATCGATCGGATATTTTTAAACACATTATTTCACAGTATTTACATTATATCTGCGACCGTGAATGTCACTTGATCGGTAAATCCCGTCAAACTGCTATAGCCCGGTTAGACGGATTTGCGAACGTGACTTTCACGTTGATGTTCTATGTTTATGCTGTGTTGTTGCGGATCGGTCGTGGGGGATAGCCTGGATGCAATGCTAGTACAGTTTTTGTTGTATTATGTACATTTGATTTTGCGGGGCGAGCGTCCGACATGTGGACTGCCGTCACTGCCTGTTTGTATTATTCTTTTAGGGCACGGCCTGGTTGCGGTCGATGTACCCGGTGTATGTATATTTTACTTTCTGTACTAGGGTTGCCCCGCGGTGGGGTGCACGGATAGCCGGGTTCTGGAGGGCAACAAGCCCGCATCTCAGGGCATTGAGACGGAGGGGGCTTCAGTCTGGAATTGGAGGGCTATTCGCCGCACTCGTAGGGGGTACAGGTTGACCCAGGAGGGGTGCCCAAGTTACCAGATTCCGTGAAGTGCTGGGTGGTCCATTCACGGAGCTGAAGGGGGCTGCCTCGCTTCAGGTTTTGGCGGGTGACTTGCCGCGCCCGTAGGGGTCTAGGATTTCATTGCACAGGCTATCCACACGACCAGGGGAACGTCGGGTTTCAGCAGCGGCTCTGTGAAACCCGGGGCTTCCAGATATCTGTATTGTTCTGTGATGCTACACTTTTCTGTGATGTTGCATTTTCACGCCTTGAGCGAAATACTATATATTGGTATATATATTAGTAGATGTTGTATATGTTTTTCATCCGCGCTAGTCCAGTCCCCGCTCTGCCGTTAGTTATCTAACCTAACGGGTGATGACGGGACCCAGTGGCGAATGCGGATGGCATATACGTACGTCAGTATATTTTCGTTCTTTTTGGTGTGATCAATTGATGGGAATGCATTGATTCGGATCAATGCATGATAAACAAACCTAATCTAATGTTGTTGGAACAATTTTTCAAAAAGCTGTTATTGCAAGGACGTTCACTTTTGTTTTGCATCGTGGTATTCATTTGGAATATCCTGCTCCTCAGTCGACGAGGCAAGGTTCGAGATCCCTTCACCGGGAGTGACCCCTTGGACAGAAGTTTGCGTCAGGGCATTAACTTCACTATAGCCGATTACTTTTGCTTTGCATCGTGGTATTCAGTTGGAATATCCTGCACCTCATTCTACGGGGAAAGAGCCGAGATCCCTTCACCGGGAGTGACCTCTTTAGTAAAGGTTTTCGTCACTATATTTTTATAAAAGGCTATGCAGTTCCTTCAACGATATCAAGTTCATTACGTTAAAGGTTTTTCGCCAAAAACCAGTCGTAGCCCTCCGTCATTTCCTACAGGTATTATTTGGTATTCGTGCTGCGTTTGTTGACCTAGTCAAGACGTAGTGTTCGGTAGCTAAGTGGTACTTGTTTGTTGCATAAGTGGGATTGGTTGAGACAGTCGTGCGGCCTTGTTGACCTAGTCAAGGACACGTGCGGGTGGGTTTAATGCAATCCAGAATAATGACGGGTTGAACTTGACTGGCGGTTTATGGTTTGTTGACCTAGTCAAGGTCATAAACCGCTTGGGGTAAAAATCACATCGGGAGTTTCAAAAGAACTGAAACTTGCCAGGCATGCGCATACCTTCTGGAGTGTGGTGACTTGAGTGGATTCCGTCAAGTTATCATGCGATGATAGTTGGATCCCGATTCCCACTGATGAGTTGGTTTACTCCTCGGGTGATCCCGACTAATTCTTCTTTCAGGTTTGGAGGAGAATTTGAGGTACAGTGGGAGGTTTCCAGATTAGACAAAGTGATAACCATTCTGATCTAGGTTAGAGTGCACGCTGAGTGTTTCTTTTCTCTCTCTCTTTGGCAGCGACCATTGACTCGACCCTGGACTATGACTCAGTGACCAAGATTGACCGAACCTTCTTAACACTGGCTTTTGGATTGTCTGAGTTGCAGACCTCATTGCCACTCCTACTTTTACCCTTTTCTCCAGGACACCCCGCATTACTGCGAACGTCCACTTCCATTGGACAAAACCATCGTATGGTTATAAACGAACTCGAAGGACTTCGAGGATGGTTTCTGGTTCTGGAGAAAACGGATAGGATTATTCAGTTGTCTTTTCCTTTTTACCTTCTCTCAAGTTGTGAGTACTCCTTGGTTTAGGAGATAGTACACCTATTACGCAAATTGGATAGTCTTCTTCCAAACCTTAGGCTGGTGCCGAACGGTGGGGAATGAAGAAAACCAATTAGCATAACTATGGTGTGCAGAAGGTATTAAGTTAAGACAAAGCAAGGGATTAGTAAGAGGGCAAAGTAAATTGCGACTGCTATTCACGACCGAACCAAGTGTTTCTTCGCCAATCCTAAATCACCTTTGTATTTCTCCAGGACACTCCGTATCACTACGAAGATCCACAGTTTATTGGATACTCCATCGTGTGGTTATATACGAACTCGAAAGGAACTTGTTCCAGTTCGGGGATGGATTCTGGTTCAGGAGAAATAGGAATAAGGTTTATTCGGTTGTCTTTTATCTTCACCTTCTCTCGCTTTGCGAGTGCTCCTAGGATTAGGACAGTACACCTTTTATGCTTATTGGATAGTCTTCTTCCAAACCATAGGCTGGTGCCGAACGGTAGGGTAGGAAGAAAACCATTTGGCCTAAAGGGGTGTACAGACGGTAATAACTAAAGACATATAAAGGGATTTGGACAGATGGCAAAGAGATATACGGTTACAGTTGTGAATCTGGATAATGGAAGAGGCATTACTAAGAATACCGGAATACCCCACCGAAACATTTCAATGTTTCAGTTTCACTGTGTGATGTTAAAAGAAAACTGATTTCCCGATTAGATACTTACTCCAGGGTATGTATTTACCAGGTATGATTCTCACATCTGTATGGTTTTACAGATGCTGAGTGGGAGTAAGTTATTGGGACTAGGGTGATCATCCTCATTATATCGGGATTCGTTGTAATCGGTGATATTTGAGGAGATCATCTGGGCTGTTTGCCGGTCGGCAAATATTTGGTTTTGAATATCCGCTATTGTGCACCAATTTCAAATTGTTATATCTGTACGTCTATTTTCATAGAGTGAGATGTACCTTTTGATATTATGTCAATGACATTTACCTATATCAGTGGATGGTTAGGTAAGGAGCATTAAACAGCGGTGTAATTCTTCTTAACCATAAGTACAGTTTTCAACCTACGACGCACAGTAAAAGAGTTGTTAGACTCAGCGGACTTATACAGAGTATTGTATGTTGTCCAGTGTCCATTAGGACAGAGGGGTTGGTCCTCATACTATATTCTGTTTACTTTTAACTTCTCTAGTTCTTAGACATGTGTTTCGTAGGAACACAGGGTCTAAGTTTTGAGGAGTTGTAGGTATTTGAATAGAGTAGAGAACCAGGTGTAGCAAGTATCGGGATTCTTCAAAGTGATCGAAGATGTAGATACTTGTGTATGGTGTTCAGTTGATAGTAATGATAAAGAGAACTTGCTTCTCTTTCAGGTTACTCATAATTGGAAGCATTCCTAAGTTGAGTAACGCTGATCAGCCTCCTTCTATTTAGTTGACATGCACTGGTGACAGCTGCATGATTTGAATCTGGTTAAATTAAATCAGTGCCTCTGTTCCTATATTGGATATAGAACAGTTCATATCTTGATATTGTTAAGGTACGGGGAGTTGTCCGGCTTATGATTAAAACCAGACTCTGGATAACTCAAGGCACGTTTCTGTAATGGCTGTTTGTGGGTTGACCCAGGCTATGACGAGGGTTGATTTTCTACCATCTGGAAGATCAATAGAGATATTGTTCTTGACTCGCCACAGTTTTAAATAAAAATGGATTTTTTTTCAGAAAACAGTAGTGGGAGTATGGTAGAACTGGAAGTGATTCCAGAACCACAAACGATTACTGAAGATTTCACAGGAGCCTAAAGATTCTATAATGTTTGACATTCCATTGGCCACTCCGCAGATATGGTGGGTAAACTCAGGCACTCGATAGGTACTTCGGTATGCTCAAGGACGGTGGCAGGGAGGTTCTTGTTTACCCAGACTTACCATTGCTGTTGTTCCAGACTGTGAGACCCGGCAGGAGGATGAGTATAGCGTCGTTCTAAACTAGCTTTAGAAGTGTACGTCTATATGACTCTGCCAGAGGGTTGTCGTAGTCAGTAGGAGCAGCGGAAGCATTGGTGGACAGTTGGCTTATATCTATTTATAGACTAAAGCAGATATAGCGGAGATAGATCATCTATTTCTGATGCGAAGTCATAGGTTTGACTTCATCAGAATAGGGGATGGATCTGTTAAGAAGGTAGTAGGGTGTGATGTCCTGGTATTTGGATGACATACACAGAGTAGGAAGTGATATTCCTATACTACGATCGGTTATACTTTGGTTGTCACACAGTGGTTTCTCCACAAGGGACTTGGACATTATATCAGACATACTGGTTACTAGATCTATGGTTTTAGATCTAGATTTGGGTGGTTTCCCAATCAGAGTACTTTGACAGCATTCTAAGAGTATTTAGAATAGACGACTCCTAGCATGGTAGTGTACCTGCAGGTAATGGAGTCACCCTCTCTAAAGGTGTCTTATAGACTAAAGTAGAGAGGGATGTGCATGATTGGCAGATCACTTGCTTAGGCAATTGAGTCAATCATGAGATGTCAAGCACCACACCAGATGTTGTTCTTGCACTAGATGCAATAAGTAGATATTGATCCAATCCTGGAGGAACAGTCGGAAGCAGTTTTAGAACATAAGTGAATATTCTAGGGATATGATAACGGCTGCCTCCTATAGGAGACGGTTATCACTCCAGGCTTCCAAGGTGACATGGACGACAAGGTGGTTGTCAGAGTTATAGTTCTCCCTCTGACGAGGGACAGTATTCTGGACAGGTGATCCAGGAAGATACTGAGGGAGGCATGGCGCAGGATACTGATTAAGTTCAGTTGACGATACAGTCTAAGAAGTTTGGATTTGGAGTTCATTTATGAACTAGGTCCCATCAGACATCCAGACATTCCAAGACAGGTATTGCTCATTTCGGGAGATGGCTTTCTCCGCGAACTTGAAATATAGAGAGACATAGAAAGAAACATCTAGGCGGATCCACTCACTAAGGCTTTTCCTCGAACGCAATAGTTTCGCAAACAGGCTTTGTGCGACTGACTAGTAGAGGAGTTGGGTGTTCGGTATCACACGGGCTGTGAGTATGCGACATCGCAATAATTAGCCTTGAGTGCAAGTGGGAGATTGTTGGAGATAGTGCCCTCAGAGTCAATTATTGGATCACAGGCACGTGATTGCAATGATTGAGGGAGGACCTATCCCGGTAGGACAGTCTTACTCGAGATGATAGTATGCTATCTGGTTTATCTTTATCATCGTGTACTGCTTTAGGTGACCTGACATGTCGCTATTACACGTTGATAGATCCCCTAGGATTCTTGCTTGACTACCAGCAGTATGATGGCGATCATATACATGGGAGCTAGTAGTCTATAAGCACATCCTTAAAAGGTCCCTAGTCGTAGGAGTTTCGAGACAGGGCATCGATACTCCATTAGTAGACTAGTGTATACAGTCGAGACCCCGACGAGGGGCGGTGGCCGGTCTCACAAGCCACTGGTGTCAGTTGGTTCACCTAAGATGTATACAGGTGCTCATTGGGTTATGAGTACACCGGACAGGACTCGCCGGGAACCTGCTAGTTGGTCTTATACCAGATGTCAGATAGCAGTTCCCTGGTGACATGTGTACAGGTTAGTTCATCGACCTGAGATCGTCATTTGTCTCGTGTGAGTTCCCACTGTGCTTTGATTACTACCCTACCACGGCTCAAAGGAGTCGTGCAAACAGGTTTTAGTTGGGTACAGTCCCGAGCCACATGGAGGCAGTGAGCGGATCTGCAGGGGTTCGTCTCTTCCGGTATTGGGGGTGAGGTCGCGCTGTGTCTAGGAGAGCCATTACGCAAAGCCCTCGGCCGAGGCAGGAGATTTACTGGTAGGTATTCCAGTAGTATCTCAAGGCATTCTGGGCTACACTCCGACACGACTTGTACCGCCTTTGGGGGTCTGACTTTTACCAACCCCCTAGGCCCGACATGCGATCCTCATAGACGAACGGACCGGACTGTACGGATATTGTCACTGACAGGCTCAGTAGGGTGTCAGGATGAGTTCGCTCATCGACGTCCCTTTTGGTCAATAGCTGGTGGCCCGTTACGTATTGGCTTATACCTCTGACGTGCTAGTGGTTAAATCCACAGCCATTGTATTGACGAGTCTTTAGAGTCCACCACACTTTCAGTTACTCAGCTTTCGGGCGAAACGCTGTAGAGGCCGTATGGAGATATGGCAGGGTCCGATCAGATACGTGCGGTATTGCACGGATCAGGATCGGACGGTTTGTACTAGTGGCCGTATAGTTATATGGCAGGGTTTGATCTGATACGTGCGGTATTGCACGGATCAGGATCGAACGGATTTTACTAGTACAGTGTAGATTTTGTCTCATTGCATTTGTATCCGGACGGAATACAGATGCGGGTGTGTATGCACAGTATCGGGGTTTTCCTGTAATTTATTACGGGACCAGTTTTCTGGAGTTGCCAGTTTGCATTCCGTTCCGGCCGGTTTTCCTTTATTCTTTCCCGGCCGGACTTTTCCGATGGAGGGGGTTATTTGCAAGTTTGCAAATAACATTTGTGGAGGGGGTATCTTGCATATTGGTGGCATCATGATAGTTTCTCATGATGAGATCCTTTCTAAGTCTTTTCATTTGCTTTATGTGATTAGAATTGATAAGAAAGATTGTTATGATGAGGTTTGGATATAGTCACCATTCTCTTTATCCTACACTCACCTCCCTTCTTGTTATGGTTGGTTTTCTCATTCCTCCACCATATTATTCTCACTAGATGAAAAGAAAGAACACTTGAGAGAAAGAAAAGAATGAGAGAGTTCATCTTTGTTATGTGAGGAATTCTTCATCTCCTTCTTCTTCTTGTTTTGGAAAAATGAAAGCACCATTTTTCCTAACCCCATTCCTCCATCAAGGCAACTACAAACCCCAAATGAGACTAGCATGATCTACTACACATTCTACAGCATATCTTGAGCATGTCGAGTTGCCGGCTTCATGCCCGAGTTGCCTCGGTATTGAGGCGGGAGCCCGTAAAAGACGCAGGCGATGTGGTGCCCTTTCCGGCGAGGAGGCGACGATGTGGAGACAAGACTTTCCGCGGGAGATCGGGACGATGACGAGAAGACCGGAGGACTCGGATCACTCGGTATACTTCTCTTCCCATCTCTTGATTGCTAGCATTAGGTTAATGGTAAACGATCCGGGTTTTCATTGTCCGCGGTAGCGCCGGTTTCCGAGTAAGGAAAATTTTTGATTCCGCATTTTGGCCTCGAGTACGAGGCCGGGGCGCTGCCGTGGCGCAACAGGGTCGTCCAGTTTTAACAATTTGCCCGGCCATTTCGCTCGCATGATGAGCTCGTATTTGCTGAGCAATGTAATCATCCATAGCGTCCTTAGAGATGGTCTCCTCCTTTGCTGCTGAAAAAGATGGAGGAGGGTTCGATGTCTCCCCTCTATCGTCTTCAATGATAATCGAGGGGTCTTCAGCTGGAGGTTCCGGCTGTAACATCATCCCGGCCATGTCTTGGAACAAAAGAGCCATTCGTTTTATGTTGGCCGTCTGTTTCGCGGCCTCTTTTTCTTTCCTCTCGAGCATTCTTCGGAGAAATTCAGCATCAGTTTCTTGTTCCTGACGCTGCTCTGAAGTCCCTGGGTTTTCTTTTGGCCCAGTGAGTGCGGCCATTGTAGTCAGCATCTCCTGAAATTTTTGTTGCTGTTGCTCCTGAGCCTTTGTTATCGATCGGGTAAGCGGTCGATGACCCGTAGAAGCACGGATTTCCTCTTTTCCGGAAGCCATATAAATGGTATGTGTTACCATGCCCCCAGACTTGGGGCGTTTAAATTCAGCGTCCTTGCGGTTCGCCGCGGTCACAGGGGCTTTCTCCGGCCTCCTTCTCTTGTGAGCGGTTGAAGTTGAGGGAGCCGTTGCAGCGGGCACCCAAACGGATGACATCTTCTGTGGTACCACGGGATGGCTCTTTTCTTGCCGAGCTTTAATCTTCTTTGGTCGGCGAGAGTGGTCCTGGTCAATCACCGATTCCTGGACTTGTCGCCAAACTTTGTAAATTTTGGGGACAGCCGCTGAGGGGGCTGCTCCGGCTTCTTTTCTGTAGCATTCTCCACAGGTGGAGGAGATCTCTTCAGCACGGCAATCGGAGAGTTTTTGCGCACCCTCCTTAGCGGTTCAAATCTGTTCCCAGTCGGAACAGCAGCATCGATTTCCACCATGGGAGCTGGCGGAGTCAGTCCAGAAGGGGATCTGCCCCTAGTCTTCCTCACTCGGCGCCAGTGATGACGGCGAGCATGTCGTGCGGATGAAATTGTCTCAGCTATAGGGGTGACTTCATCATGCCCCCTGTTTTGGCGAAGGGTTATCGCCGGCGTCAGCCTCTTAAAGACCGATGTCCGTTGAGAAGCAATGTCCAATCTGTCAAAGACAGACCTCTGGGCAGGGGAAGCAGCTTTGAGGACTTTGCCTGGAGCGGGAGCCATAATGGCCAGCCTTGTGAAGACTGACTTCTTGGCAGAAGAAGCCTTTCCGATGATTTCGTCCGCTTGAGCCGGGATGGTTATCCACTTTGGTATGGCCACTTCAGGTATCGCGGGCTTGTTGGCGTTCTGGCCTAGTCTGTTGAAAACTGAAGCATTGAGTTTGGGCGACCCGTTGAGAGGGGCCGCGGCAGTGGTAAGTCGATCAAAGACTGACTTCTTTGGGGCTTCTTGCGACAACAGCGGGGCATTGAAGCTCATCGGTAGGATCATGGTCCTAAAGAATAGCCCAGTGGTGGCCAGAGTTACTTGCTCCACTGGCATCTTGAAAAGGGAGGCCGCTTGGAGCCCATAGGTTACACCTCCAGATGAGGCGGAACGGGAGTTGCAGCTGCAGCTCGAGCAGTTAGAGGCCATTGATGTCCTTTTTTCTGCACGAGAGAAAAACTAAATCTTAGTACCTCGAACCCAAGGGCAACCATATTAAACCGCGATTTGTTCGCGAACACGACACACGAAGTGTGGAGTGGAAAGAGGAAAAGGTCCCACCGGGCATGCCAGAATCTGTTCTCCTTCGAAAACAGAGACGAGATCGCGTAGGTTTGTCTTGCCTGAATTTGGGGGCAGATGCCAATTGGTGCTATCCGTCCACCTCTCCGAAGATGCCAAGTTGATTTATGATACCATGTATCGAAGGTTTAAACGGATGCGACCGATGTAGCAGACTTCGTCAGATTCCCCCTCATTGAGGGGTTTTTGATTGTGGGGACGCTCTTCCCTGCAGGCGCAAGCCCCTGCAGTTAATTACGCTACCGCATCGCGGTAACCACTTTCTCCTTCTCCAGATGGTCACTTCGTGTCATGTGTGTTTGTTTTGTTTTTGGTTGCCCGTGGATTGTATACGGAGACTAATTTATGTTGTCGCCCATAGGGCGTGGATTACTCCAAATCCGTATCTTCTTAAATTTGGGTTTAGGGTTGGGTTTAAGGATACGTTAGTCGCATTTGAGACTAAGATCAATTTAAACGTTTGTTAAGGATACGTTAGTCTAATTTTAGACTAAGATCAACTTAACGGGATCATTTAGATCCAACAAAAGAGCATTCGGGCTTTATTGTTTAGTTTAGGAATATTGCGGTCGATTACCAGTTTAAGGACATGGTGGTCCAATGTTAGTTTAAGGACATTACGGTCCGAGGTTAAGGACATCATAGTCCGTGGGTTTAAAGGGATCCCACAGTCCATGGAATGATTGGTTATCGGGACCCGTCACCTCTTTGAAGACGTTGAAAGATTACAACGACAAATATCAAAGGAGTGAAGAGATGTACCCTTGAACCAAAGTTGATTGGGAAATCTGTAGTCCAATTTAGGACTAAGATCAATTAATTAGATTATGAGCACACGGGCTCAGTTAAATCTGGATTGAAGACTTATGGCCAACTTGGGCTAAGTCCAATTAAGTTTGAAATGTTGGACCTTTGTTGGACTGTTGAACATTTGTATGGGTTCAGCCCCCCATTATTTAGCAATGCTAAACAGGGGTTTGGGGTTCTGACAACATTTTGTCTTTATCGAGTGCTGAGCACTCATATATCATATGAGACGATCAATCTTAGAAGACAAGGGTGTATTTGGGGCTCAGTCAAAAGAGGAGTCTTGCCTCTGGAAAAACTTAGCCAATTTAGACTAAGACTGGTTTGAGAATAGTGTTAAACACTAACACATATTTGACGATCACGTGTTCCCACGTGATGCACTTAAAATAAACACTAGGGACAGAACACTCAAAATAGTGTTAAACACTAAAAATGAGGTGGTCACGTGGAGTCACGTGAGGCGCCTGAGAAGTGGGCCAAACCACCTTTATTTTATTCTCAAAATCTGCAAATAAGTGTTAAACACTTAGCCTCTGTAATCATCATGTGTGGGCAAGTGATAGTGCCCATGTATTGGGTATTAATTCTTCTGTTTTCCTTCATTTGCCCTTTTAAAAAGGTGTTAGTCAGGGGTCACGTGGGGACACGTGAGGCGCCCTAAATCAGTATTGCCTTTGGCTTTATTCCCTTTAGTTTTGAGGGTCACATGTGAGCACGTAAAGCATTGCCTCCAAGCTTTTTCTTTCTCATTTTGAAGAGTCTGTTTAAGTGTCACGTGGGGGCACATGACCTAGTCTTTTTCGTTCTTTTCTACTTACCACGTGATCAGGTTTATGTGTTACCACGTGATCAGGTTTACGTGCATGGAGAGTTTAAGTCCTTTGTTTGAGAATTAAATTCTTATATAGGGTTAAACCCTAATTTTATTTAGAGGAATTAAATTCCTATGTATATGGAAGAATTAAATTCTTTAAACCCAACTCTCCCTCTAAGTTTTGGATCTACATGGCAGAATCTCCCCGATGAGAATTAAATTCTCAACTTGTGGGGAGATCTGCTTCTGCAGATCTTCAGCCATGAAGAAGAACTAAGTTCTTATTTTAAGGGTTAAACCCTGTTTCTGGTTGGAGGAATTAAATTCCTAAGTATTTGGAGAAATTAAATTCTCTAAACTCAATTCTCTCTCTAAGTTTTGGATCTGCATGGCAGAATCTCCCCGATGAGAATTAAATTCTTAATTTGTGGGGAGATCTGCTTCTGCAGATCTTCAACCAAAGGAAGAAGTAAGTTCTTATTCAGAAGAGTTAAACTCTTAAATTGATAATTAAATTTTCTTTTTGTTTTGTGGAGCTTATTGTCTCTTTTCTTTTCTCACCTAGGGTTTCTTTCTCTTCTGAGGAAGTCTTCTTTTTTCTCTAGAGAATTAAATTCTCTTCTTTTTTCTTTCTGTTGTTGTATTTCTCTCAAAAAAAAAGATCTCTCTCTTCTCTTCTTGGCTCCTATTTATAGGAGAAAGAAAAGAAGCAGTTTGTTTAGTCAATCTTCCATTGAAAGATTTTAATTGATTTTGTAACCAACATGATCTTTTAGATCACTCAGTGAATTTTATTCACCATTGGATTTTTAACCCAAAAGATATTTTGTTTGTTATTCTTGGTGAATTTCAGAGAAATCTTTCCTTGTATAGAATCTTTCTATAAATTGGTGATTTTTAATCACCATTGGATTTTTAATCCAACGGTGCTCTACTTTACAGGGCACAATCTTTTTTGTTTGGAAAGATTTAGAGAAATATTTTTCCGGTTAGGGTTCTCGATCCCCTCTTAATTAGAATTTAATTCTATTAATTTAGAAGGCTTAAGAGCCTATCACGTGTTGGCACGTGATCCCACTGTTTGATCATTTAAATAGAATTTAATTCTATTAGTTAAAGAGCTTAAGAACCCATCACGTGTCTGCACGTGACCTTTGGTCACGTGTGGACACGTGATGCCCCATTGGGGTATTCCTTACTGTTTTATTACACTTTTAATTCTCTTCAGTGGGTTTTTAAAGGCCTATCACGTATGGGCACGTGACTCCACTGATTGCTTGTTTGCTTAGAATTTAATTCTATTTCAGCAGAATCCCCAGGAAACCATCACGTGTCAGCACATGACCCCTGGTCACGTGTGGGCACGTGATGCCCCATTGGGGTTTTTCCTGATATTTTATGAGGGAACAGGTGATAAGACACCCTCGCTATATTTTTTTTATGCTGCCTTAAGTAATTACAAAACCAGTGTTCATTTTTCTTCACCATTTATATTTTCTGTGTCATTTATATTTTTGTTTATATATATATTTTTTCCTTCATACTAAGGCTTTTAAACAAGAGCATTTCAGGGTATCCTCTACTATCCCAAGTTTCAAGATGTGTGCAAATGCATATAGCAGGGTATCAACGTTCAGAAGACTCAAGAATAGAGACTATTTTTCAGACTTATTTCTATACGCAGATTAGTGATTCCTTTCATCTTACTACTAACCCTTAGGACAACAGTTCATGTATACCTATTACTAGTTTCGTTTTAAAATATCTAATTTTTTGCATTTCTTAAATCTCTTCCTATCTTTCATATGTATTTTTCAGTTTCTAACTTTCATTATCAAAAAAAAATTAGTGCTTTTATTTAGTATAATGCAAAATGATGCATGAATAAGCACAAAGTTCCCCAAACCTATTTGCAGCAGTGTCCTCACTGATGTCATCTTTTAATTCTCAAAACCTATAGACTTGGGAAGAAAAGTTCTCAATGATTAGTAAAAGGGGACAAAAAGTCAATGACAGTGAAATCCTCCGCCAAACTTATTTTTGGCTCACAATCGTGCAAAAATTTCTATTCATTCAAGAGCCATTTTCAAAATATTTTCTTCCCCCCAAACTTAAGTAAAACAGTATTTTTAAGCATTGAAATTTAAAGAGGGGGGTAAAATTATTGGTCTATATAAAGCTTTACAAAGACCAAAAGTTAACACCAACCATTCGAATATTTTATCAATGTAACACCATGGTTGGTAAAAGATCATGTCACCTATAGACATGAAGAAGTGAGGAGAAGATAAGAAGTGTAATTGAACGGGTTTACATCTGGGTTGGTAGAAACGAAACAGTGATGGTGGACTATTCGCATTCTCGTTCTTGATAAAAAGAAGGGGTGGCGGCTCAACTTCTTTGGGTGAGGGTTGATTCATCATAACATTTATGTCTTTTAGGAATGCGAGTTCATCGGCAAATATGTCTTCAAAACTTCCATCGATATTCCGAATGATAATCTTATCGGAAAGAAAGGTATGATACTCGGATAGCTCGACTAAATCATTCGACAAGTCAAAGGATTCGGACTTGGGTGTGGACTTGTAGACAGAAGGATCTTCACATGTATAATAAATAGCAGGATCAAACAATAATGCACTAATGGCATCAAGATTAATATCGTGAAGCTCCTCAAATTCGCAACTGTCGGAAGCTATCTTGTCGACAGAACATACATCAACTATATGAGCATAGGATTCAAAGGGTTGACTTCATAACTTGTAGATGTTAAGCTCAATTGTCATCTTCCCAAAAGACAGGTTCATTGAACCGTTACGACAATTGATTATCGCGTTGGAAGTTGCTAGAAAAGGTCGACCTAAAATCACCGGAATTTGGTTTCGTGGGTTTGCTACAGGCTGTGTATCTATAACTATAAAGTCTACAGGGAATATAAATTTCCCGAATTTGATCAAAACTTCCTTTAGCTCACCCTAGGTTGGGTGATAGATCGATCGGCCATCTGGAGAGTGCAGTATGCAGGTTTCAACACTCCTATGCCTAATTGCTCATAAACAGAATACGGAAGCAAGTTAACACTAGCACCTAATTCGAGTAGAGCACGATTGATATTTTTACCCCCAATAGTTATAGATATTGTAGGATAATCGGGTCCTTACGTTTCGTGGGTACCAATTAGGTAAGAGAATTGCTCATATTACTCGTTAAGAAAAAAAATTTAGACACTTGAATTTTCCTTTTGCTAGTACACAAGTCCTTTAGAATTTTCGCAAAGGATGGAATTTGTTGGATAGCATCTAGGATAGGAATATTTATGTTAACTTGTTTAAAAATTTCCACAATCTTCTCCATTTGGGGACTTGGTCCGTTGGCCCTTAACCTGTTTGGAAAAGGAGGTTTATCAATAAGGGTTGAGTCCAACATTTGAGGAGAAGTTTGTGGGGATGGAATGGATCCCAAAATTGAATTTGGGATGGTCGTAGATGGTAATTCCTTCAAGGAAGTGGGCTGAGGGTTCGAGCTTAGTGGAAAACGGAGAATAGGCGCGGAAGAAGATGTTAGGTCAGACGAAATAGGAGCAGAAGCAGTAGCCGGGGTTTCATCAATATCGTCAACTTCAACTTGTTTACCGACTTAATTATTCAGCACTTTTCCCGATCTCAACGTAGTTACGGCACTCACATTATGATTTTGAAAGATGAGATTTGCGCTTTGTGAGTGGCCGGAATTTGGTAGAGATTGAGATAGAAGTTTCCTTTTCTCTCTCTTACTCATAATGGCATTTAACTGTGCAATATGTGCTTCTATCGATTTTATGCTTTCACCGTGGGAAGCAGTGTGTTGCACTAACGTTTGGATAGAAGACGTTAAATTAGCCATCGTTTGGGTGGATTGTTTAATAAACGTTTCTAAGTTTCGTTCGAGTGCAGAGATTTTTTCAGTACCGGCCGTCGAAATATTATTATAAGGAGCAAAATTGTTGGCCAGATTTTGAAAAGATTGCGGTTGAAAAGGGTGCTGAATTTGGTGTGGTGGTTGTTTGCTGTGGGGGAAGCCTTTGAAAGTTATTTTGGCTTGGGAACTGATTTTGATTTTGAGATTGGTTTTGGTTCCAAGAAAAATTAGGATGATTCCCCTATCCCTGATTATATGTGGATGAATACGGGTCATTTCTAGGTTGTTGCTGAAAAACAGCATTGGTTTGTTCATGACCTTGAGATGGAGGATTCAAATGACATTCTTCCGTTAAATGTGATGGGTCAAAACAGCAACCACATACGGTTTTGGGGAGCGTAACTTGATTTAGGGAGACTGAAGAGAATTTGTTTTCCATAACTTCGAGTTTCTTTTGCATCGTGGCCATTTCGGCTTTCACTGCGATGGAAATGTCGAGCTGATGGATACCTGCCCTAGATGAAGATGAAGTTGGTCTAGTGCTCTCCCATTGTAAACTTTGTTCGGCGAGATCTTCCAGAAATTGCCATACTTCGCCATCGTCTTTTGATATGAAATGACATTGACAAATGGTTTCAAGCATTTGTTTTGTTGCTGGATTAACACCCTCATATACAATGCGACAAAGTTGCTATCTATCGATTCCGTGATGAGGGCATTGGACAAGACGATTTTTAAACCGTTCAAAACATTTCCAAAATGGTTCGTTGGGAAGTTGGATAAACTGGTTAATCTTGCTTCGAACACGGGCGGTTTTGTGATGAGGATAAAATTTCTTAAGGAATGCTATAACGAATTCATCCCATTTACCGATAGAATGTGCGGCGGTGCTGTAAAGCCATTTTTCTGCGAGATCGCACAAGGTAAAAGGGAGAAGACGTAATCGCAAAGTATCCCTGAAAGTTGGGTTGTACTCATCATTGCACATACGTTTTCGAATTTGGTTATAAAAACATATGCGTCTTCGGATTCAAGCTCGTGAAATTTAGACAATAGGTTGATGAAGTGGGGTTTAATTTCGAAATTATCCCATTGGCTGGTGGAAGAGACAGACAAGTAAAAAGGGGCCCGCGTACAGGGTAGCATCTTTCTTGAAGAGAGATGCGCGGTGGATTCTGCGCACCTACAGGTGGCGGCAGGTGGGTATCGTTAAATCCTGATGGAGATCCGTCCATCTCGGGAGATGTGGTAGGTGGAGGAGAAATAGAAGATGAAGAAGTACCGACTTCGGGGTCGATAGCAAAAACACGGACAAGACGAGTGTAGGGTGTTTTTCGTCACCCCATTGAGATGGGAATACGCGCGCGCTTGTCAGGCGCACTACAGATTCCCCCGGCCTAGGGTAGGCCGGGGTTTATTGATTGTGGGGATCCGAATCTCCGGCAGCCGCGGACTAAGCTGCCGTTAATTACCCCTCGCCTTTGGGGCGAGGGAACCTCCGATTAACGGGTTAAACTGGTCATGCGAACTCAATGTGCAGTGTACGTGTGTTGTGTTTTGAAAGGGGGGTTTTGGATATATCGAGAGCCACGCAGAGTTTTTACGGGGGTCCCGCTACCCGGATAGCGGGCTGGGGGTCAAGGGGGCTAGCAGCCCCCTTGCGGGGTGCGGGGCAGCGCCCCGTTAGAAATTTTTTTCTAACAGGGACAGTGTCGCGGAGTATGTGTATGTGTACATTTATATACATATGTATATATATACATGTAAATATAAGTAAAGGGGAAAAAGACATCCAAAGGATGCGTGGGGCCAGCGTCTAGAGCGTTGTGCGCTAAGGTGCTGTGCGCTCAGGCGCGCGCGCACCACGTGTCGACACGTGGGCAACTTGCGTATGAGCGCTGCGCGCAGGTGCGCAAGCGCACGCGCCACGTGTCGGCATGTGGGCGCTTTGCGCGAGAGCGCTGCGCGCAGGGGCGCAAGCGAGCGCGCGCCACGTGTCGGCACGCGGGCGCTTTGCGCACTTGCGCAAGCGCGCCACGTGTCGTCACGCGGGCGCTTTGCGCACTTGCGCAAGCGCGCAGGTGTGCAAGCGCGCGCGCGCCACGTGTCGGCACGCGGGCGCTTTGCGCAAGAGCGCTGCGCGCAGGTGCGCAAGCGCGCGCGCGCCACGTGTCGGCACGTGAGCGCTTTGCGCACTTGCGCAAGCGCGCCACGTGTCGGCACGCGGGCGCTTTGCGCACTTGCGCTGCGCGCCGGAGAGGAAAAGAGGCTTTTAGCCTAAAAAGATTTCTCTGAAGAGAGATCAAAGAGGAGTTGGACTCCTGAGTGTTTTTTTCTTCTTTCTTGGGGGTTTAGTGAAAGATGTTCTTCTTCTTCCTCCTCTGTTGGCTGGATCTTGATGATCAAGAGATGTGAGATCTAAAAATCTCTCCTTTCTGAGATCTAATGGTAGATCCAAGTTCCCCTTTGTGGGTTTTGTGGTGAAAGACTTCTTAGTTTTTGAAAAGAAAGAGTAAAACTCTTGATTTAATTCAAAAGAAATTAGAAGGTTTAGAACCTTGGAGAAGGAGCAGGAGGCACAAAGAACCCTGATTTTTGGAGGAATGAAAAGTTGTTTTTTTTTTATTCATCATCATGTTGCCTTTTATAGGCTTACACATTTACATATAGCCCCTTGGGCTTTTCAAAATGGCTTTTTGCCTATCACATGGCTTATGTGTCATTTATTTTTGCACATAAGCCATGAGCTTACAAAAATTTGGCTTTATGCCCATTTTGCATACAAAAATCATGCACAAAAATTACATAAAAATTATTTGTTACATGATTTTTGTTGTTGGCATGGAGGAGGCTGGCCGCGGCCTTGACTTGGGCATGGGCCCGCTTGCCCTGGGCTTGGGCCCACCTGCCTTGGGGTTGACCTTGACTTTGACTCGGTCAATGGGGGTGTAAATTTTTACCCCAACAAAGTGCCCCCCATCAATAAATGCACACAGCATATATGGGTCATGTGCATGAAATTGATGGATCTTCTTTCACGTGGAGGCGACTTGCTTTGGTTCCCACTTTTTGGGACGCACTGCCCTTTTTACGACATGGACGGTCGACGCTCTGTTACGAAGCGATTTGGGTTCCCAGTTTGCGGGAGCCTGCACTGCCCTTTTTGCGACATAGACGGTCGACGCTCTGTTACGAAGCGATTTGGGTTCCCAATTTGCGGGAGCCTGCACTGCCCTTTTTGCGACATAGACGGTCGACGCTCTGATCCGAAGCGATTTGGTAGACGTGTCCCCGGCACGGAGTGTCGCTGGTCGACGTTTCCCCGAGGCGGAGTGTCTGCTGTAGGACGTTTCCACGAGACGGAGTGCCTGCTGTAGGACGTTTCCCCGAGACGGAGTGTCTGTTGTAGGACGTATCCCCGAGACGGAGTGCCTGTTGTAGGACGTATCCCCGAGACGGGGTGCCTGTTGTAGGACGTATCCCCGAGACGGGGTGCCTGTTGTAGGACGTTTCCCCGAGACGGGGTGCCTGTTGTAGGACGTTTCCCCGAGACGGGGTGCCTGTTGTAGGACGTTTCCCCGAGACGGAGTGCCTGTTGTAGGGCGTATCCCCGAGACGGAGTGCCTGTGGTTGACGCAGAGGTCGATGTTGGAATTAGTTGGTTTGATTTGTTTGATTTGAGTTGACATTAGCATCGCTATACTGGAATATGGTACCAGGAGCGAATCATCATCTGTCTTTGAGAGGATTTGGGAATTGGGGTTTTTGTTTGGCATCTGCATTGCTGCACTGGAATAATGCCAGGAGCAACTCATCATGTGCCCAGAGAGGATTTGGATTTGGTTTGTTTGGCATCTGCATTGCTGCACTGGAATAATGCCAGGAGCAACTCATTATGTGCCCAGAGAGGATTTGGATTTGGTTTGTTTGGCATCTGCATTGCTGCACTGGAATAATGCCAGGAGCAACTCATCATGTGCCCGGGGAGGATTTGAATTTGGTTTTTGTTTGGCATCTGCATTGCTGCACTGGAATAATGCCAGGAGCAACTCATCATGTGCCCGGGAGGACTTGGGAGAGATTGGGATCGTTTTACGCCCGTGGATTGTATACGGTTTTGCAGGATGTATGATCCAGACCGTAGGGCCATAAAAATTTTAGGGCTTTGTTGGCGTCTGCATCGCTGCACTGGAATATGGTACCAGGAGCGACTCATCATTCGCCGCTTGGGGATTGGAATTTGGAATTTGGTTGGCGTCTGCATCGCTGCACTGGAATATGGTACCAGGAGCGACTCATCATTCGCCACTTGGGGATTGGGGAGCGATTGCTTAGGAGACAGGTTTGGATCCCTATCACCTAAGACTTTTCAATTTTATGGGCCGTGAGGGTCCCATAAAGGTATTTTCTCCCTGCGAGTCGTAAGGATCCTGCAGGTGTGTTTTCTCCTTAAGAGTCGTGAGGACTCCTAAGTGTGTTTTTCCTTGGTGAGTCATAAGGATCTCACGAAGGTTTGTTCTCCTCATGCATCGTGAGGACACATGAGTGGGTCTTTCCAATGAAGCGTAATTCCAAAGGCGGAGACCAGCCGCGTAACTGGTGGTTGCGGTGGGGCATGGGTATGCTGAGAATCATTTGAGCCCGTGGATTGTATACGGTAGTCAATTTGGGGACTGGCCGTAGGGCTGGAAGAATTTTGGAAATTGGATTTTGGTTGGCGTCTGCATCGCTGCACTGGAATATGGTACCAGGAGCGACTCATCATTCGCCATTGTTTTATATTATTATCATTTTTTTTAGCTTTTGTTTTTGTTTTACCGCGATTGCTCTATCATTTCAGCTTTTCTTATCGCGATGATCGCGATTGCCCTATCATTTCGGCTATTTATTCGCGGTTGCCCCATCATTTCGGCTTTATTTTCATTTTCATTTTTACTCGCTGATTTTTATTGCGAGTTGCCCCATCATTTCGGCTTTTCTTTATTTTTCTTTTATTTACACATTTTTTTTTATTTACATTTTTTTTTTTTACATTTCCAGTTTAACGACTTAGAGGTCGATTGTTCCCAGTTTAATGACGTGGCGGTCGATTGTTCCCAGTTTAATGACGTGGCGGTCGATTGTTCCCAGTTTAATGATGTGGTGGTCGATTGTTTCCAGAGAAAGGTGGGTGTTTGACAGAATCAGGTCCCTGAAGGACTTCGGTCCCCGTTTGTATGAAATTGGCGGTCGCAGCTTGATTGTTTGTTAACACGCCAGGGGACAATGATATTTCTCCCGCCTTGTATTGTTTCTCAACCCAATCCTTGAAGATACAACAGTCTTCAATAGTGTGCCCCAGCACTCGGTGGTATGGGCAAAAGTTGGGATGATCAGTCTTGTTCGCTTCACTTAGCCTTCTCGGTTCTGGTAGCCGCAGGCCATTCTTTAGAGCATCTTTAAAAATTTTGTGGACCTTGTCCTTTCGGAATGAGTAGACCTTATTTCTCCTTTCCTCCAAAGTTGGCTCTCGAGGCTGGTCAGTCTTTGCCCCGCCCGTTCTCTGCTTATTTGGAGAATCGGTGATGTTAGAACTTCCGCCTTTTCGGTTGTCGTCCCTCCAAGGTTTCGGTCTGTTTGTGAACTGAAGATCCTGAGCGGACTCGGGCTTTGAGCGTTCCAACGTTTGGACCTTTTTGGTCAGCTCTTGGAATGTTTTGAGACCCGCGGTACATAGAAACGGGGCCATCCAGTTGTTGAGATTTCCGACGAGGAGACTGACAGATTGGTCCTGCTCTATCGGCGGTTCGCATTTGACGGAGAGATTGCGCCATCGGGTTATAAAATCCGTGCTGCTTTCGTCGCTCTTGGGCTTGGTCCTCACGAGCTCGGCAATGGTAATCTTATCGCTGACGCTCATGAACCTCTGCCGAAACAGAGACTCCATTTGGACAAAAGTTGTGACGGAGCCATCCGGTATGCTCGCGTACCAGTCGAAAGCAACATCGGTCAAGCTATTAACGAACTGGCGGAGGAGAAGCGCATCATTGCCCCCAGTATTCCCACATGAGGCTTTGAAGTGGGCGATGTGCTGATTCGCATTTCCCGTCCCATCGAATCTTCCGAATTTGGGGATGACATAGCCGCTAGGAAATTCTACCAGATCATACTGAGCAGGATATGGTCTCCCACTACTGCTGATATCTTTTTGCGCTTCGGTTTCGGCTACCAAGGTTTTGACTTTGTTGGCAACCAAATCCATGATTTGATCTTGAGTTAGCGGGCTACTTTCATCGGTAGCCAAGGCATTTCCTGAGATATGATGCGACTGATTTTCATGTAGTCGCCCACTTTTGGATTTGAGGGAATAAGCGTCGGTTGCTTTGGCACACCACTTCCCGGTTCACGAGCAGAGCCCTCCGCTTGATTGGGCGGCTGAGAGGCAAGTCGGGTTGTGAGCTGCATCACGACATTCGTCAAGTCATCGATTTTGGAGTAGAGTTTGGCCATCTCCTTGTCTTTGTTTCTGAGCTGCTTTCGGAGCTCTTGAAGCAGCTCTTGCTCCGCGGTCCTTGGGAGGAAAGTCGGCTCTTCTTCGCTTTCCGAGCCCGACTCCTCATGGACCGAAGGGTCTTTCCGCCTATCATCCTCATCAATAGGGTTTTCATCACCCAGCAGAGGCGGCTGCTTTTGGGAAGCGGCCACCACGTTCAAGCCAGATTGGATTTGAGATGTGGTAGCCCCGTCCTTGCTCTTGCTGCGCGTGCCCACCGTGTAGACAGTGTGGACCACATACCCAGCCATTTCCTCATCTTCGGCGGGGTAACCCTGTTCTTCGAACCTTATGAGGTTTAGCCTGGCAGGAGCCCTAGCCCTTTTGTTGGCTCTATATCTGAGCCTTTTCTCCCTCTGCTTCTCGATTTTGAAGGCTTGGCGGGCATCCGCTACCCGGGAAGCCATTGTGAGTTGATCAACGGGGAGCTTAGAGAAGACACCCGATCGGGCATTTTTCAGGGGCGCCGCTGGAGCTTGCTCGGGACGCGTTGTAGCTTTGTTGGTGTTGATGGCCTTGCCCCCAGCTGGGGCCAAAGAAAGTCGTTCAGATACCGACTCGCGTTTGAGTTGGGGCGCCCTTGAGATCACCACATTTGGTCTCCTGCCTTTCGAGACCGGTTTGTCTGCCACCGGGGCTTGAGGAGCTGGGATGGCGCCAACTGGCATGAACATGATAGAGCCAAAAGGTAGCAGAGGCTCCTCCCATTGTCGCCCAAGACTGGCCGGAAGGACCATCCTGGAGTCTATCTTCATCGTGTATGAGATGGGAGCCGTGTTGAGAGCTGAGCAGGTTTTTAGAGACATCGTTGAGAAGTGATTGCTTGAGAACCTGCATGAAAGAGCATTATTTTAGTACAAATACAGGCATGTATATTGATTGAGTTCGCATGAACATTTAACCCGAAATATGGGAGGAGAGATTGGTCCCACCGGGCGTGCCAGAATCTGTAGGGTGTTTTTCGTCACCCCATTGAGATGGGAATACGCGCGCGCTTGTCAGGCGCACTACAGATTCCCCCGGCCTAGGGTAGGCCGGGGTTTATTGATTGTGGGGATCCGAATCTCCGGCAGCCGCGGACTAAGCTGCCGTTAATTACCCCTCGCCTTTGGGGCGAGGGAACCTCCGATTAACGGGTTAAACTGGTCATGCGAACTCAATGTGCAGTGTACGTGTGTTGTGTTTTGAAAGGGGGGTTTTGGATATATCGAGAGCCACGCAGAGTTTTTACGGGGGTCCCGCTACCCGGATAGCGGGCTGGGGGTCAAGGGGGCTAGCAGCCCCCTTGCGGGGTGCGGGGCAGCGCCCCGTTAGAAATTTTTTTCTAACAGGGACAGTGTCGCGGAGTATGTGTATGTGTACATTTATATACATATGTATATATATACATGTAAATATAAGTAAAGGGGAAAAAGACATCCAAAGGATGCGTGGGGCCAGCGTCTAGAGCGCTGTGCGCTAAGGTGCTGTGCGCTCAGGCGCGCGCGCACCACGTGTCGACACGTGGGCAACTTGCGTATGAGCGCTGCGCGCAGGTGCGCAAGCGCACGCGCCACGTGTCGGCATGTGGGCGCTTTGCGCGAGAGCGCTGCGCGCAGGGGCGCAAGCGAGCGCGCGCCACGTGTCGGCACGCGGGCGCTTTGCGCACTTGCGAGCGCGCGCCACGTGTCGTCACGCGGGCGCTTTGCGCACTTGCGCAAGCGCGCAGGTGCGCAAGCGCGCGCGCGCCACGTGTCGGCACGCGGGCGCTTTGCGCAAGAGCGCTGCGCGCAGGTGCGCAAGCGCGCGCGCGCCACGTGTCGGCACGAGGGCGCTTTGCGCACTTGCGCAAGCGCGCCACGTGTCGGCACGCGGGCGCTTTGCGCACTTGCGCAAGCGCGCAGGTGCGCAAGCGCGCGCCACGTGTCGGCACGCGGGCGCTTTGCGCACTTGCGCTGCGCGCCGGAGAGGAAAAGAGGCTTTTAGCCTAAAAAGATTTCTCTGAAGAGAGATCAAAGAGGAGTTGGACTCCTGAGTGTTTTTTTCTTCTTTCTTGGGGGTTTAGTGAAAGATGTTCTTCTTCTTCCTCCTCTGTTGGCTGGATCTTGATGATCAAGAGATGTGAGATCTAAAAATCTCTCTTTTCTGAGATCTAATGGTAGATCCAAGTTCCCCTTTGTGGGTTTTGTGGTGAAAGACTTCTTAGTTTTTGAAAAGAAAGAGTAAAACTCTTGATTTAATTCAAAAGAAATTAGAAGGTTTAGAACCTTGGAGAAGGAGCAGGAGGCACAAAGAACCCTGATTTTTGGGGGAATGAAAAGTTGTTTTTTTTTTATTCATCATCATGTTGCCTTTTATAGGCTTACACATTTACATATAGCCCCTTGGGCTTTTCAAAATGGCTTTTTGCCTATCACATGGCTTATGTGTCATTTATTTTTGCACATAAGCCATGAGCTTACAAAAATTTGGCTTTATGCCCATTTTGCATACAAAAATCATGCACAAAAATTACATAAAAATTATTTGTTACATGATTTTTGTTGTTGGCATGGAGGAGGCTGGCCGCGGCCTTGACTTGGGCATGGGCCCGCTTGCCCTGGGCTTGGGCCCACCTGCCTTGGGGTTGACCTTGACTTTGACTCGGTCAATGGGGGTGTAAATTTTTACCCCAACAACGAGCACTAGAATCCCGTGTCCAGCTGATCATGCACTAAGCGGGTTTAGTGCACGTGGCAGCGTGTGTTATGCGAGAACGATTTTTAAAGGGTTTGTTTTGAAAAAACAGTCCGACGTGAGGCTTGACTCAACAAATCACAAAATGCACAATCAATCCCTAGAGCTAGGGTCACCTAGGTCAAGTCACTAGACCGCTCATAGACTTCCAAAGGACAAGTTGTGGGATCAATCATCTACTACCTCCTTATCACTCTTGCAGCCATGTAAGTGCCAGGTAAGTGGGAGGTATCCGCTATACGAATCACCGAAATAGCGGGCCTAATTAAGTAAACACTTTCCTTAGTCATACTTGCCTAAACATCACAAGAGAAATGTGGATAAGCAATAGATTACCCACGACCCTCCTCTGTCCTAAATGAGCGCAACAGTCCTTGGAGGATTGGTCTAGATAATTTTTAATTAATGTAGGGTTATGTGTATGCTCGTTTGTGATTTGTGGGGTCTAAGAAGGGTGATGAAATCCCTACCTAATCTGGATTTGGGTTTATTTCCCCTTAAAGTCCAGTTCAGATATGCAAAACAAATCAAATCTAAAACATGCAAAAAGATTTTTTAAGCAGCGCTGTTTGCAAAGAATCCTGCAGGCAAGATTAGATTATTGGAGTTTTAGAGGAGAGAGAAAGATATTAGGAAAATACCTGAGGATTTTGGGGGCTCAAACCTACCAATGTGCCGCGGTTCCGCCGCAATGTGGAGTGTTCTTTTACTAAATTTTCTTCAGGGCCCTCTTACACTCCTCTAGTCCAAGTTTTAAATCTCTGAATCTATGTTGCCTTGCTCCAGTTACTCCATATTCTCTTGCAAAACTCGCACAATAATCGTTAGACACACAATATGCGGTTTTGGTTTTCGTTTATTTTATGTTTGCTGGATTTTATAAGAAATCAACCCGAATAACAAGAAAAAAATTACGACCGTTTCCCCGGCATCGACGCCATTTCATTAATCGTGTGCGAAAGAAAGTGTTTTTGTAAATAACCGCAATCAAAACGGTGTCGCTGGTAGCTAGCCGCGATGAGTACGGGTCGTCCGCAGGAAAAAGTGAACTCTTTTCTTGCTTTAGACGAGTTGATGAAAGAAGGGTGATTATTTGATTATCATTCTATTTTAATACGGATATAAAATTTATAATAAAAAGGCTTGTAGGGTTCATAGGACTTAGTAGTTAATGGATGAATATTTAAAAATGACTCTTTTAACTTTTAATAGTTTAAAACTTGAGCAATAGTGATGAATGTAGATTAGAGTTCATAGAGGGAATTACGATTTCCCACTCTAACCCTTGTCCTATCATTGATCTCTATTCATGGCAAGCCCTTAACAAAACAAGTGTTTAACCAATCCCAAATCGAAGTCGTGACTATCAATAAATTGATAGCGCGCCAGATTGGATGGTTAGTATTTATTTTGCTAAGATTTATAAACTTTAAAATGTCAAAAAGAAGTTAAAAGGTTTTTCATCCATTATCCTACCCTATCCTATGATCCCTAGCAAGTTAGGAATTACTCGCTCATGGTTAGAGATTTAGAAGAAAGGTTGAATAAGAATGAAACCATAATTAAGATGGAGAAAAATAATGCGTAAAAAGTAATGCGTAAAAGTAAGTGCAGAAATTAAATGCGGAAAATAAATGCAAAAAGAATTAAAATAAAAACTACATTTATTAATCAAATATTGCTTTTACAATTTTACTCCTTAGAAAGTAAATTACAAGAACCCTAGTTTGCTCTAGATCTCTCTCTTTTAGGAGGTTGATAAATAGATGATGATCACTCGGATACGTGGATCTCTTGATCTTTTCGGTGATGATTTTGAATGTACAGCTCTCGGTCCTTTATATAGTATTTGAAACCAGAAACCCTAGATTCCATATGTGATGATAAACAGTTAGGATCATATCCACAAATTTCTACATCGAACGGCTCTGATTGCGCCGCGGTTCCGCCGCATATTGCATCCTTTGGCCGTGGATCCGCTGCAACATAATAGAATCAGGTTTTAATATTTCTTCTGGTATTTTGTGTTGATATTTGGAGATCCTTATGATATGTAGATTCTGAAAATAATGCTCTGGGTCTCTACCGTTGCTAGATCTCTCGATTTGCTTCTAAAATTTGGCAAATTCAGTTCCGATATCCCGATTTGACTTGGATCTCTTACTTAGATTTTAGACTTGAGCTAATACCTGCACAATATCTCAAATCAAAGTGTGAATAGCATTTGGTATTTTTGAGATATTATTCTAACTATTTTATATGATATTAAATCTTAAGAATATTGATTAGAAATATTTGATATGATATGCATATTTTTATTACTAATATTTCAATTAAATATTATATGCATATATTTTCCCTAATTATATTAATTATAATATAGAAACATATGATAATGAACTTTTTAAAAATAAACCCACATATGTTCTATATTTACAATAAACACTTTTTAGCATTTAATAATAGTAGGGAAAATGATCATTCAAATGTGTAATATTTTAGACTAATCAAGGAACCTTCCTTCTTCCTCTCCAGTAGCACTGGAGATCCCCAGCTCGAAGTACTGGGACGAATCCAACCTTTCTTCAGGAGTTCGTCCAACTGAATGATGATCTCCTTCAATCACTCCGGACTTAATTGGTACGAAGCTTTTATTACTGGTTGTGCGCCAGGTTGTAAATCGATACTGAATTCAAGAGCTCGATCAGGAGGCAAACCTGATATATCTTCCGGGAATACATCCTCAAACTCTCGAACTACCTTTGGCTTCGATTCTTCCGCTTGCAACGCTGCGATCTCTGCCTTCTTTGGTTTTGCTTGGTAGACGGTAGGTTCCAAGGTTCGGTCTCCACTTTTGAAGTAAAATACTGGATGATCTAGTATCTCAAATACTGCCCTTCTTTGGCGACAGTCAATGGTAGCGAAGAAAGTTCCCAGCCAGTCCATTCCCAAGACTACATCGAAATTTAGTATGTCCAGCACTTTGAAGTCCGCATAAAATTCCCGACTGCAGACGACCACTGGACACAGATCGTATCACAAAGTTGATTTTAGAACGCTGTTCCCCGAACTAATATTCCAGTTAGATACGAGCGGTTTAATTGGGATCGCATGAGTTCGGACGAACCGTTGCGACATAAAGCAATGTGATGCCCCAATGTCGAAGAGCACGAGTGCAGGTAGGGAGGCTACTAAAATTGTACCAGTGATAACCTGACCCGTAACTTCGGCCTCTTCGACCGACATAGTGAATGCTTGGCGCCGCGGCACTTTTCTCTATGCCTAGTTAAACACTCGGCGTTGGGGTTGAGTGGTCTGGTGCGGGGAGTTGGAGCTGGTAGAGCTAACCGGGTAGGAGGAGCTTGGATCGCCGGTCTAGCTGGAGGGTTTTTGGGTCCTCGGTTCTGGGGGCATGCTCCAATGGCGTGAGTGGAAGACCCACAAATCAAGCACAAGTTGTTCTCCATGCGACAGTTCTTCACAAGATGCCATATTCTTTTGCAGAAGATGCCCTATTCTTTTGCAGTAAATGCAAAATTCTGGCTTGCTGTTGGCGAACGAACCTATTGGCCTCCGAGATGGTCCGTTAAAAACTGGCCTGGAAGAGGCCCCTCTGGTGATTTGGTGCACAGGGAATTTCACACCGGCAATCTGCGGCCTTCCCTTCTTCTTCACAACTGTCTCATAGCGTCGGACAGCCTTCAAAGCAAGCTCATGGGTTGGGAAATCCCCTGTAGCGAGTGCAGGTTGGATTTCAGAGTCCAACCCTTGGGCAAACCTGTTACGACCTTGTATTAGCAGTGTAGTAAGTGATATCAGAAAATTGAATTTGAGACAATATCTTACCTGCTGAGCATGGTAAACTCAGCATCATATTCATCCATCGACTTGACCCATATCGAGCCTTGCTGTAAATGGATAAATTGTTGTTCCATGTCAAAGCGGGCAATCTCTGGGAAGTACTTGCCATCTAAGAGATCTCGGAATGTTCTCCATTTTATCGGTTGCGTTAGACCGCTCTCCTCAGCCTTCCACCATACCCTTGCGTTATCGGTCAGTTGCAACTTAGCAACTCTTACCCAGGCTATATCTGGCACTTGAGCTACTGCCAGGTCATCCTCGATTGCTTGAGCCCATTCTTCTACTTCAAGCGGACTCTCTTTACCCGAGAAGTTCTTTGGGTGTAAGGCCCGAAACTATTTAACTCCAGGTGCCTCCGCCTCGGGGCGGTTCATAAGAATAGCAGTCTGCTGCTGCTAACCCTCTAATAGGCTCTTGATAGCCTCAAGCGGTACCGTTTGCTCATTGATATGAGCTGCAATGGTAGGTGGTGGTAGTAGTGTAGGCGGTAGAATATTGCCATTGACGTTTGTGCTGGTATTGTTTGGAGATTCCATCACCTTGATATAAAAAATAGATTAGGATAGATTTAAGAAATTTGAAATGCAAGAAATATAAATGTTTGTTGAATTCATTAATTCTTGTGGTATATTATTTACGACTTCATGCATAACTGACCTGCATGGGCTACCAACAAAACCTGTCACGCCCCACTTCCCAGTAAACGGAAACGGTGACATGGCAAACTCGCGACATGTTTATCTAGAGAAGGTCATTCCCTAAATAAATATACTAAGTATATTGAAACAATAATACACAATACAAGAATAAATGGAGATTGTAAAAATTTTCAAAAAATATCTTTATTTACATTCAAC
This sequence comes from Agapanthus africanus, assembly GCA_030015575.1. Taxonomy (NCBI): domain Eukaryota; kingdom Viridiplantae; phylum Streptophyta; class Magnoliopsida; order Asparagales; family Amaryllidaceae; genus Agapanthus; species Agapanthus africanus. Next base: position 635,752 of record CM057337.1, read on the forward strand.
TTCCAATATTTACAAATACATGAGTTTATACTAGAAAGTAAACACAATAAGGAAAATGCCTAAACAAGTGGCGTTCATAAACTGAAAAAAAGTGAAGCTGAGCTAGCCCTGAGTAGCGATCTAGTTGTAGTCCTCCCCTGTGGCTTCAACTTCCTCCGTATCGACCGTAACCGACGAACATTCCAAGAGAAGAAAAGTGGGTGGAATGTCTGTCAGCGAACTAGAGCTCGGTAAGTTCTAAAGATAAAGTAAGAGTAAAGAAAATGACAAATGTAGAATATATATAGATGACAAGTAAAATTATATGTTCATGGTGAATATGTATTATATGTCTCTATATGGTCACTATGTTAACGTTAAATTCCAAGTGTGAATGTCAACGCAGCCGTAGAAATATTCACGAGCTCAAGAGTGGGGCCCCATGAGTAAGAAAACACGGGCTCATTTCATGTGTTAGCATCGAGGCTCTAGGCAGTGGATGAGTCAACCCGACTGATATTCGAATAAAATAAAAAAGAGGTTAATACGGGACTCCTGAAGGTCCGTTGGATTCACACAAGAAACTATCCCAAACACCCCGAGTATAATATATTATAACTGGTTAATATACTTAATTGATTTGATTGATTGATTAACATGTCTTGATCAAAACCATAGATTGCAAAAAGGTGTAGAATGTAGTCGAGTGAATCGAGTAATATGCGAATCATGACAATTGCAATCTTGGTTCGAGTCAAGTTGGTTCGGATAGTTTGGGTTCGATTTCATATTCGAGTTTAGATTAGAGTTAGGCTAGAGTTCGAGTTTGTGTTCAAGTTCGATTTCATGTCTTTTTCATAGGAATTGATTTAAACCATTAAAAATCTTATGTTCGGGAGAAATCGGCAACTGCTGCACATGGACGGCAGGATTTGTGTCTTTTTCCAAGACAATTGTCATTTGATAACTCCGTTAAGTTGTCTAACCTGAATAGACAAGCACTCACTTTCTCCGGCTCCCTAGGGCTCAAGAGAAATGATACCGCTTAAGCCTATATTAATTCCAGAGTCCTTAAAATATTGTTTGCATATCTCAAAGGGGTTTTATGAAAATTATATATTAATGTTGTTTAAAAATAATCTTGAGGGTGATTTATAATATTTAAGGTTTTCATGAACATGTATTTTAATTGTTGCGGTGTTTTAGTGATACCTAGCTTTTTGAAAGTTTATGATATTTTTATGAAAACTACTACTTTTGGAAAATTGGTGGTATTTTATTAAGAATTCTAACTTTTCATTTTAAAGAATATAGTTTCATAATATATTTTTATTGAAAATACGGATTCAAAACTTTTTATATAATTTTTCAAAAATTATTTTTGTTTAGAAAAGTCGCATTTCTTAAAAACCGTATTTTATTTCCTTTCAAGACCAAATACTCCGCGAGGAGTTCTGCATCTCGCTCTACTATCCCTAGGATATGCGATAATCTGTACCATCCATTAACGGGTCCCCTAACGAGAGTTGTAGATGCGTAATTGCTAAGGATTTTAAAATACCGATTAAAAGAAACCCGTTTTGAAAAGGTGTGGTATTTTAATATAAAAGTTATTCTTTAAATGAACCATAGAACTAGGATACCGTGCTATAAAACCATGGTGTGCATGTGAGGTAGGTCATTACCCCGTGAAGTTTTTCTAAAGGTATTTTTAACAATTATGAAATGAGGGTTATACTAAAGTTCATGGTATGTTAATGAAAAAGTTCGTTATATGTTTGTTTCACATGAAAATTTTGTTAAACTAAAAACTAAATGATGGGAAATAAGGTTAAGATTAGTATAGGATGTTAGTTTGATCTAATTTGCTTATCAAGTGGAATAAAAAAGTTAAAAAGAAGTTTATATCGGAGATAACTCCACTTTTGTCGATTTGTTTTAAAAAAATTGTTTTGAGATGGAAAAGGACAGAGATGAAGGGACTTACGGTTTTAGGTGGTTAACAAGAGAAAGAAGAAGCCCTCTGGGGTCGTGATTTTGTCGGAGATGCTTCGGTTGTCGAGTTTGGCTTGCTACTCCACTTGGGGGCTTAACTCCACTTGGTGTTTAGGGAGTTTGAGAGAATTTTTGCTAGAAATTTAAGAATGGGGAAGAGCTGGGGCATGGGGCGCTATTTATAGTGAGAAATTAGGGTTTAGGAATTAAAAATGTGGATTAAAAAAATTTAAATGGTGTTAAATAGTGAATTGAAGGGTCTTTGTTTGATTGCAGGAAAATCAAACGGTGCAGAGGATTTGAGGGACGTCAAAGGGACAAGTGTGCAAAGCACGGAGGTAATTGGGCTCATCATGACCGTCGGCACCAGCCCTAGGGGAAAAACGGGTAGCCAGATCTTGAGGCCTTGGCTCGAGATTTGTGCCACGTGTCAAGTTAAGTGTGTACACCTCATTGCGCCTGTTTGATTTTTCTGAAATTTTTTGTTTCTCCGTGTATTGCACGTGCAACTCTTGGACTTCCGAAAAATTAAAAAGAAAAATCCTAAAAATAATTGGGTCTGATGGGAATTGAACACATAGGTTATATCACAGCAGTGCAGAGACTTTACCAGTGAGTTACAAGTTGCTTCTTGCTTTTATTTAACAAAAATAACTTTTAACTTTTACACAGGCTGTAATACCCTTTACTGTGAAATACAAGAAATTTATGTACAGTGATTTCGGAGTCGTTACACATTTATGTTTCAGTATTTCTGTGCAGTAGTGATTGAAAACCGCTTTCATAATTATATTCTGACTCCAGGGTATGTATATACCGGTTGATATTCTCACATCTGTATGATATTACAGATGATGAGTAGGAGATGACTATTGGGTAATTAGATCTTTAATATCAGAATTCTTTGTAATTGGTGATATTTGAGGAAATCGCCTGGATTTTCCAAACGGCAAACATTTAGTTATTTGAACAGCCGTTGTTGTATACCAATTTTTAAAATGAAATATCTGTATCTTTATTTTATAAAGTGAGATATGAATTTTGAAAATATTTCTTGGTCATTTATCTCTATCGGTTGAGGATAAGATAAGGTACATTGAATAGCAGTATTGAAGTTCTTAACCAAAATACAGTTTTCAACTAACAGCACATAGACTTTGAATTAGTAAAACTCTTGGGACTTATACATTATAATGTATGTTGTCCAGTGTCCATTAGGACATGGAGTTGGTACTCATGCTATTTTCCGCTTACTTATGACTTCTCTGGTTTTAGACATGTATTTCGTTGAAATATAAAGTCCAAATTTTGAGAAATTATAGGTATAAGAATAAAGTAGAGAACCATATATTGGAAGTATCAGGATTCTTTAAGATGCTCGAAGATGTAAATACTTATATTAGGTATTCCATCGTAGTAATATTGAGAACTTGATTCTCTATCAGGTTACTCATCCGTGAGTGTGCTCCATGATGAGTAATGTTGTATGGCCTTCTTCCATTTGAAAATATGCACTGGACTCAATTGCATAATTTTTAAATCTGGTTCCATCTAAATTAGTTCCTTAGATTCTAATGGATATAGATTGATTGCATATCTTATGGATGTTAAGATATGGAGTTATCCGGTTTTTGTTTAAAAGAAGAATTCGGACGAACTTAAGGCACGCTTCAGTGATGGCAGTTTGTGGGTTATCCCAAGCTTTTGCAAGGGTTTAACATCTACCATTTGCGAGATCAATAATTGCATTGTTCTTGACTCGTCATATTTTTTATAAAAAACGAATTCTTTGAAAAAGAAATTAGTTGAAGTATGGTAGAACTGAAAGTGATTCCAGAACCATAAATAATTACTGAAAATTTAGTAGAACATATACATTCAATTGGACTCAACAAACCATACCCACTCCGCGGATTTTAATAGGTAAACTCAACCATCTGAAAGATACTTCAGTTTTCTCGTAGACGGTGATAGAAAGGTTTGCATTATGATTATGATGGCCCTACTAGTTATCAGCTGGCCATAGGAAAGTGGTGACTTCCATATGATGGCCAGATGCCAAATATTCAAGTTAGGCTTCATGCACTTCAGCAAATTATGGAATTTGATGGGTGCTCCTGAAGGGGTAAAACCTATTAGGAGCAAATAGATCTTTCGAGATTAGTGCAGCTGCAAAGGTAGTAACCTAAAAAGGCTAGATTTATAGTAAAGAGTTTTCATCAAATACCCGATGTAGACTGTGATGAAACTTTTATTTCGGTGTCTGTGCTGAAGTCCATACGGATATGACTTTCTACTGCTGCTATTCATGACTATGAAATCTAGCACGTGGATGACTATAATGTCTTTTTAAATGGGAATTTAGAAGTGCACGTGTATATGACTGCCAGAGGGTTGTCGTAGTCAATGGGAGCAGCGGAAAGTGTGCAGGTTGCTTATGTTTATTCATAGACTAAAGCGACATTATAGAGACGGATTTTCAGTTTTGATGTGAAAGTCAAGGTGTTTGACTTCATCAAAATAACAGATGAACATGTTAAGAAGGATTTCGAGAGTACTGTCCAGGTATTTGGATGACACACTCCTAATAAGAAGTGATGTTCTTATATTACAATCGGTCAAATCCTGGTTGTCACAAAAGTTTCTCCATAAAGGATCTAGATTATACATTGGGGATTCTGGTAACTAGATCTCTGTCGTTAGATCTTGATTTGGAAAGTGTCCCAATTTGGGTATTTGGACACCATTCTACTTCTAAAATATTTTAGAATGGAGCACTCCCAGCGTAGTGGAGTACCCGCGGGTGATCGAGTCTCTCTCTCTCTAAAGAGATGTCTTCTAGACTAATGAGGAGAGAGACTCGCATAAATAACATACCAATTGATTTGCCAATTGGGTCAATCATGCAGTATCGTGTACCAAACCAGAAGTTGCTTTTGCATTTAGTGTAATAAGTAGATATTAATCCTGGATAAACAAAAGGATGCAGTGAAGAACATATTAGGATGTTTTTAGGGTAAGGTAATAGCAGCCTCCTTTAGGAGGCGATTACCAGTTTTGGCTTCCAAGGTGATCTGGATGACAGAATGGCTATCAGAGTTATAAGTGTACCCTATTTGAGGGGCAGTATGTTGAAAAGGTTTCTACGCGGATATTGAGGTAGATATGGCACAGGATGCTGACTCAATAGAGGATACAGTCTAAGAAATTTGTTGGATAAAGTTGTTCATTTATGAACCTGGTCCCATCGGGTATCCAGACAAATTCTGAGGCAGGGTATCACTCAGTTCGGGAGATAGTTAATCTCCACGAAGTTGAGATATAGAGAGAGAGATAGCTAGAAGCATTTTAGCGGATCCACTTACTGAGGCTATTTCTCGAACACACGAGCTGTTAGTAGAGAAGTTGGGTATTCGGTAGCACATAAGCTATGAGTATGCGATACCGCAATAATTGGCCGTAAGTGTAACTAGGAAATTGTTGGCTATAGTGCACTCAAGACAATTATTGTACTCGAAAGTAGGTGGTTATGATAATTGAAAGAGGACCTATACAGGTAGAATGGTCTTGCTCGATATGATAGTATGATATCTGGTTTTTCTTTATCGTTGATGTGTGGACGTTTTACTTGTTATTACGTGTCGTTGATACATAATGATAAAGCTCGTAGTATCTTTGATTGACTACCAAAGTTATGATGACGATCATACTTGTGAAAGCTTGGTCGTCCATAAGCACATCCTTTAAATGTCCCTGGTCGTGGGAATATCAAGACTGGGCATCGATATTCTAGATACGGATATATGTATTTTGATACATATTTGGGTTTGTGTATATGTGTATATATATTTATATATGTATGTATGGAAGTGTGTGTATTGATACACACATCTTTTCTTCTTCATATTGGAAGCTATGGGAAGTATTTAGGCACATGAGTCATGGGATGAGTCGCTTGATGACTCATGCTTTTGTTTCACACTCTCATCTAGATAAGATAAAAGAAAAGGAAAAGAGAAGGTTGGATAATTCCTAAACTTCTTCTCTTTTGAGCTCCCATTTTTTAGAGGAAAAATTGCAAAGAGAGAAGCTTAAGATTACCACCACTACATCAATTTACAAAAAATTCTTAGTAAGTTTTGTCTGTGAGTTACTTTACTAGGTTTTTGGATGTAAAGCTAAAGCTCGATTCGGGTTCTCTTAGATGGATCATGTTCGACAAGGAAAACCGGTGACCAAGCTCGTTCCCGACGACTTCGGAGCCGAGATAGAGTCCATAGAGCGGTGTAGGGGTTTTCCGCAATTGTGCAGACACGTTACAAAGGTAGCTAGCCCCCTAATCTTATATGTTTAAGTTATCTAATTAGTGTTTGGTATCGATTCTAGGGTATAGGTCGTTAGTGCTCGCTTTAAAATTTTGTTTTCGCTTTCACTTTCGCCATGAGTCTTGCGGCTCAAGCGCTAGGGTTGTCACGCCTCGCTTCCCAAAATACGGAACACGAGGGGTTGACAAGACCGGCCATGCTCCTACAGTCAAGGAAATATCCTGCCGTAGTCATACTTCGGCTTCTAGCTTTACGTGGTAATCAGTAATCAATGCACAGGTAATGAGAAATGCAGTCACTAAATCAAAACAAATACAAAAGAACTAACCAGATGGAGATCAAGAGAGTATAGTTCTGGGTCGCTGATCAAGATGTCCGCGATGTCCTCGAGGTACGTCAGGTCCTGGTCCAAGCTAGATCCACTTCTCACTCTGAGCATGAATACTCAGGTCGTCAGAGCGACACGATAGCAATATATATATAGATACAAATGTAAACTCGTGCAATAATAATGAATATGAAACAGTAATCATGGAATAATGACATAAGCATGAAGTAGCCAATACATATAGCTAATAGAGCAGGTAAGCAGTAAAGCAGTAAACAGCATGGCAGGTATGTTGAATCGGTAAGCAATGCATGTCAATGTCACTAACCCTATCAGTCTCTAAGTCTCACTGTACAGATCGCTAAACCTATCGTCGGTCCAAGTGTGAGAGTCAACCACTCGTGAGTATCCCCCACCCAAGGGTAGGACTCAAGGGCAAGGGAACACGGGCCCGAGTCGCTCGCTAATAATCAGTAATATCCCCATATATCTCCAGAATCGCTAAATGTACCGGCATGGGACTCCCGAGGTTCTGTTGAACTCACACTCAGACTACCACATACCCCGTAGTCTACATCAAACGCCAACCATAAACTCAAATACCCGTCGGTCCATGACAAGTCTACGCGAGAACTGGAGACAGGATCTCCATCAACCATGTCTCGACTGATACCCAAGATAAATGGACAGTGTTTGGTGCCTTACCTATAACACCCATATAAATGCTTCCATAATCGTTCCATACCAATTATAGTTACACTTCTACATGTCTCATACACGTCGACAATGCAATATATCGATAGGGTCCGCTGATTGTGTACAAGTACGTGTCACTTTCACTTATCCATTCATGCTTAAACACTCACATACTTGCCACAATTCAAACACTAACACCTAACACTGGGTAATGCACATGATCACTAGGTTACCAATGCAATGACTTCTACACGATATGATGAGAATACAATAACTACCATATGAATGGAATACCATCAGTCAGCGTCCTACCACTTGCATAACTCACTATAAGTTATGCGTGCAGAATTAAGCGAAACAATATAAAAGGGGTAAACAGTATATTGAATTATCTATCCATCAAAATTGGTTTCGTGCCAATCGGGTTTCAGGTTTGCTAGTTATGACCATTTCAATTTAAGTGTTCACGGCTGGAAATCCGGTTTCAGAATCGGAAGTCTATTTCGTTACACATTTTAATCCCAGTTGGGATCGCAATTAGGCAACGCTATAGTTGAACAAAATTTAAGGTTATCAGTTAGGTTTTCACCTCAATTGGCGGATCAGCAATATACTATATCAACAGGGAGTTATGGATAGGTTATATTCGATGTGTAAAATCTGCCTCTGCAGAATTCAGCAAAACGTATCGACACCATAAAATGAGTTAAAAATATCAAACGGTTGTGGAATCCAGTGAGACCAGTGAATTAAGAAATATAACTCAATTTTCTACATAACGATATAGGGTTCCGCACATTCTCATATTTGAACAAGAATATACAGGGGTTTAGAAACAGGGGTTAACTGGAATTTCCGTTTTAGACTGCAGTCCAGAATCGTAATCCTCCGCAATTATCTCCATCATAGTTTATTAAAATTCAGTGATCAACTATATAATATAGTAGGTTAACCATTTAGCTTTGATACGAGCCATCGAACGCTAAAATCCGGTTTATACACAATTAATTATAAATTTCACGAGTTAGCATTTACGAAAGTTTTCAGGTTTTACAACAGAAATTGGGACATCATTTTATGTGAGCAAACGACATGGTATTGGAACCAAAGTCTCCAGGGAAATTCCTTATAACTCGGGCCATCACATTTTATATGTTTCCGTCAATTTAACGGGATTTTCCATTCGGACTGTGCATCGAACACTGAATTATAACGATTCACATGAAAAGTATATGTGGAAATTATTGGTAACTTTAATTGGAATATATAAAATTAGCATGAAGCAAGTATTAAACTTGCCTGAATACGTGTCGATGATGGTACGGCAGCAGCAACGGCACGATAGCGTCACGAACGCAGCACAGGTTCAGCCTTGTCGGATCTTGCTTCTTGGACTCGATGGCTCGGTGGGTGCGACGGGCGTGCGCTGGCATTGCGATGAATAGCGTGTTGATGACGATGGCGGCTTAAGGAATCGAGGCCGCAGATTTAATGGCGACGACGGTGACCAGAATGGCGGAAACAGCGGTTGATGCAAGTGTTCGACGAAATGCCGGGGGCTCGACTGCGGCGGCTAGGGATTGGGTTAGGTTCGGTCTAGGGGTCTTTTTGAAGTAGAGATGAGAGAGGGGAATGTTGCTGTAAGAGAGAGAGGTGCTGTGAGAGAGAGAGAGAGAGAGAGATGTTGTGGTAAAGAGGGGGAAGCTTGGTGGTGATGAGGTCAAGGAGCTCGTCGGCGGTAGAAGAAGGAGCTCGGGGCTCGATGGGTTCCTGTGTGCAGGTGAGGAGGTGTGGCGCTGGAGGAGGGGTTCTGGGTAGTTGGTGGAGAGGGGCGAAGATGGTTGGAGAGAATGGAGTAGGGGACACCAAAGGGGGTCATAGGCAATAGACTCGGCCGGCAGTGGAGGAAGCTCTGGCGCGGGAGGTTGCAGGCGAGCGCGGTAATGAGCGCGGGCAAAGGGTTACAGCGCGGTGCTCAAGAGGAGGGTGGTGGGAGTTGGTCGTCGTCGTCGTCGTGGGAGCCCAGCGGGGTGTTCGTCGGCAGTGTGAGCTACGGCGATGGGCGAGAGAGTGAGCGGAAAGGTATTGGGGAAGGAGGAAGTGAGAACGAGAGTGAGGGGGAGGAGTTAGAGAGACGAGATGGAGAAGGCTGTGCGGGCGCGCGCGGTCGGGCGTGGGATCGTGGTCGCGGGCGGGGGCGTTGGAGGCGACGTGGGCACATCGGGGGACGAGCGCGAGAACGTGGAGGCAATCGAGCGGGAAAGGCGAACGAAGGAAGAAGAGAGGGAAGGAAACGGGTCAGGTCGGGGGAGTTGGGTATTGGGCGCGGGCTTGGTGAGGAGCTGGGCCGGAAATAAAAGAAAGGAAAATAAAGGGAAATGGGAGAGATGGGCCGGGCTCGGAGAAAAATAAAAATAGGAAAAATAGAGGTGAGTGGGTCGGCTCGGGAAAATAAAAGAAAAAGAGAGTTAGGGTTTGGGCTGGGTTTTGGGAAAAATAAAAAGGAAGAAAATAAAAGGATTTAGATTAAATTATGGTTAGGGTTTTAAAATAAAACAAAATAATTATAAATATAGATAATTAAATTTTGTAAGTAGCATTTTATAAAAATACGGATATTGGTGCGCAAAAGAACTCGGTATTATATCATACCACCCTTACAAAAATTTCGTCCTCGAAATTTAAAATAAACGATAAGCTATATAAAATAATATGCGAAAAGCTACGACATCGAACACTAACATATAGTGATTTACTTAAAAAACCTCTAGGTAAAAATCGAAGGTTTGTATATGTATAAGAATGACGCAACAAAAACGATAAGTCTAAGTAAGTATAGGGCAGACCCATGTATAAGTCTAAGTAAGTACAAGAGGATAAAATAGCAATAACAATCAATAGTGAAGGGTTTGCCGATAGGCCAAGGTATTTTATAACAAATGTATCGATAAAACAATTTTAAAATAACTTAGAAGCCCACATGGTGAAAATAAGAAACTTAGAACAAAAGAATATACGCGATATATTTTTGCGCTGTTGAAAATGTGAAGAATAGTAACGCATTTAAAACGGGTAAAACGGAAGTAATTAATAACGTGTAATTTTTTGTAAACACAAGGTAGTGGAAGCTAAATTTTGAATACGATGTCACTGAATGTAATTATGGTAATAGGAGATAGCACAAAAATATATAGTGGCTAGCCAGGGTGGGGATTACAATGGAGTATGGCCCACTAAAAAAGGGTCGGGCTGTAGTACTTCAAACTGAATGTCGAAGAGACTGGAGTCGGGTCAGCACAGGGCGTAAGGGTGAACGGCCACGAATCTCAGGAGAATCTCAGGAGGGAAAGAAATGTATTGAAGAGGAAGAACAGTCAAAGTATCATGCGAACCAAAAATCGAAAGATTAGCGAACTCAGAAATTTTATTATCATTCCAGAAAATTCCAAACAAGGCATTCTCGAAAGATGAGAGATGGCCCTAAACTATACACAGATTCATTTGGCCAGAGCAGACAAAAGCTAAATCATGTCAGTCGCGGTTATGGAGGTTCAGCAGGTTACGGTAAGCTCGCGCGCTCAGATAGGGGCTTCCATTACCATAGCGCCTCGCAGGGATCGCCACTGGAGGTTCTTCCGCCGCGGGGTCTTATTCTTCTGGTCCCTCTGCCTCGACTGGGGCTTCTTCATCATAGTATGCTTCCACGTGATTTGCCTCTTCTGTATCTTCTCCCACGGGATTTCCTTCCACTGGATTCTCCTCAAGATTTTCCTCTCCTGGATTTTCTTCCATCGGGTCCTCCTCGGGTTCTTCCTCTATCGGGTCCTCCTCTATTGGGTCTTTTTCGGGGTCCTCTTCTTCGTCGTCAGAGTCGCTGATCATGTCGACTTCTGGGGCTGGGAATCCCTCACCCTCGAAATCACTGTTTCCGAAAATAACCTGTAGGCCGTTGATCTCGTCATCTGAACTCACCAGCATGCAGTCCAAGGAAACGCACGATCGTGTGTCCTTATCTAGAGACAGCGCTGCTCCAGGGTGGGCCATGGCCTGAAAAGAAAGAGTCATGATTAGACAGTGGGATACATTAAGAAGATAACCAAGGATACGGTAGAACAAGGAAGATATGCTGTAGGCAAGGACTGAAAAATCAAGAAATTAGCATGCTGATGCAATGAATAGTATAAGTAAAGTGAGTGGGAAGGGGACGATACATACATCACAACTCAGAATTCTATTGCATTCAACTAAAAGTGCAACGGATACAAAATCTCAAACGAAAAGAAAATATTTACAAAAGAATGACAACATTTTTATTGAAAGCAGAAAGGTGATAATTCTTCTTTGATTTCTAGACCGCTGCATTCTCGTCACATGAGTTGAATCCTGCACTGGGTCCGTACTATCCTCGAAGCTCGAACTACCAAATAACCATCACTTAGCAGGAGTGGAGAGTGTAGACGAGTCTCCTCCTTGTAACTCCTTCCTTCGAGGGCAACCATTGACAAGTTGTTCGCTGGATCCGCAAATTACGCACTGTCCCTTGGCGCTGCGACAGTCTCTCTGAAAGTGTCCTGGCTTCTTGCAATATCCACAACGTTGAGCCTTTCGCTGCTTTCGTTGCTGGGGAACAAGTGGGCGCTTCATCTTCACCTCTTTTCCTTATTTAATAGGGATTCCCTTACGATTGGAGGCTTCTGCTGGTGCCTGAGTCATCTGCCTTCCTAATCCTTCAGCTAACAGGTCGTTCGTTCGCTCCTGGGCTTCTTTCAAACCTCGCAGCACATTCAAAATCTCGACGGTCTGATTCTGGGGAGTGGAGGTAGAAGAAGAGTCGTTGGAAGAGATAGTCCTGAAACAACAATTTTGAGAACGATAAAAGGCACAGGAATTAGAGTCAAAATACGACATAGAATAAACAACGAGACAAGAGTATCGGGTGAGGTGAAACTCAAACGAGTGGAAATCAAATGTAGAACTCCAAATCACTCAAACAGAGTACAGTATTGTAACTATACTGCAGTTCACAATTACAACCACGTAACTATACTAAGTCACCCAAAATCCTAGCGGATGGATCAAAATGTATAACAGAACACACTATGTGAATCAAGATCAAGAATGATAAGTTTACAATCTAAACCGAAGGATGTCTAAGATTGTCAAGCACTACACGGAGACTACAATTCCAATCGAAGCAAAACTTGGCTCTGATACCAACAAAACCATGTCACGCCCCTCTTCCCAAAATACGGAACACGAGGGGTTGACAAGGCCAGCCATGCTCCTACGGTCAAGGAAATATCCTGCCGTAGTCACACTTCGGTTTCTAGCTTTATGTGGTAATCAGTAATCAATGCACAGGTAATGAGAAATGCAGTCACTAAATCAAAACAAATACAAAAGAACTAATCAGATGGAGATCAAAAGAGTATAGTTCTGGGTCGCTGATCAAGATGTCCGCGATATTCTCGAGGTACGTCAGGTCCTGCTCCAAGCTAGATCCACTTCTCACTCTGAGCATGCATACTCAGGTCGTCAGAGCGAAACGATAGCAATATATATATATATATACAAATGTAAACTCGTGCAATAATAATGAATATTAAACAGTAATCATGGAATAATGACATAAGCATGAAGTAGCCAATACAGATAGCTAATAGAGCAGGTAAGCAGTAAAGCAGTAAACAGTATGGCAGGTATGTTGAATCGGTAAGCAATGCATGTCAATGTCACTAACCCTATCAGTCTCTGAGTCTCACTGTACAGGCCGTTAAACCTATCGTCGGTCCAAGTGTGAGAGTCAACCACTCGTGAGTATCCCCCACCCAAGGGTAGAACCCAAGGGCAAGGGAACACAGGCCCGATTCGCTTGCTAATAATCTGTAATATCCCCATATATCTCCAGAATCGCTAAATGTGCCGGCATGGGACTCCCGAGGTTCTGTTGAACTCACACTCAGACTACCCCATACCCCGTGGTCTACATCAAACGCCAACCATAAACTCAAATACCCGTCGGTCCACGATAAATCTATGCGAGAACTGGAGACAGGATCTCCATCAACCATGTCTCGACTGATACCCAAGATAAATGGACAGTGTTTGGTGCCTTATCTATGACACCCATATAAATACTTCCATAATCATCCCATACCAATTATAGTTACACTTATACATGTCCCATAAACGTCGACAATGCAATATATCGATAGGGTCCGCTGATTGTGTACAAGTACGTGTCACTTTCACTTATCCATTCATGCTTAAACACTCACGTACTTGCCACAATTCAAACACTAACACCTAACACTGGGTAATGCACATGATCACTAGGTTACCAATGCAATGACTTCTACACGATATGATGAGAATACAATAACTACCATATGAATGGAATACCATCAATCAGCGTCCTACCACTTGCATAATTCACTATAAGTTATGCGTGCAGAATTAAGCGAAACAATGTAAAAGGGGTAAATAGTATATTGAATTATCTATCCATCAAAATTGGTTTCGCGCCAATCGGGTTTCAGGTTTGCTAGTTATGACCATTTCAATTTAAGTGTTCACGGCTGGAAATCCGGTTTCAGAATCGGAAGTCTATTTCGTAACACATTTTAATCTCAGTTGGGATCGCAATTAGGCGACGCTATAGTTGAACAAAATTTAAGTTTATCAGTTAGGTTTTCACCGCAATTGGCAGATCAGCAATATACTATATATACAGGGAATTATGGACAGGTTATGTTCGATGTGTAAAATCTGCCTCTGCAGAATTCAGCAAAACGTATCGACACCATAAAATGAGTTAAAAATATCAAAATGTTGTGGAATACAGTGAGATCAGTGAAGTAAGAAAGATAACTCAATTTTCTACGTAACGATATATGGTTCCGCGCATTCTCATATTTGAACAGGAATATACAGCGGTTTAGAAACAGAGGTTAACTGGAATTTCCGTTCTGGACTGCAGTCCAGAATCGTAATCCTCCGCAATTATCTCCATCATAGTTTATTAAAATTCAGTGATCAACTATATAATATAGTAGGTTAACCAGTTAGCTTCAATACGAGCCATCGAACGCTAAAATCCGGTTTATACATGATTAATTATAAATTTCACGGGTTAGCATGTACGAAAGTTTTCAGGTTTTACAGCAGAAATTGGGACATCATTTTATGTGAGCAAACGACATGGTATTGGAACCAAAGTCTCCAGGGACATTCCTTATAACTCGGGCCATCACATTTTATATGTTGCCATAAATTTAACGGGATTTTCCATTCGGACTGTGCATCGAACACTGAATTACAGCGATTCACATGAAAAGTATATGCGGAAATTATTGGTAACTTTAATTGGAATATATAAAATTAGCATGAAGCAGGTATTAAACTTGCCTGAATACGTGTCGACGATAGTACGGCAGCGGCAGCGGCAGCGGCACGATCGCATCACGAACGCAGCACAGGTTCAGCCTTGTCGGATCTTGCTTCTTGGACTCGATGGCTCGGTGGGTGCGACGGGCGTGCGCTGGCGTTGCGATGAATGACGTGTTGATGACGATGGCGGCTTAAAGAATCGAGGCCACAGATTTAATGGCGACGACGGTGACCAGAATGGCGGCAACAGCGGTCGATGCAAGTGTTCGACGAAATGCAGGGGCTCGACTGCGGCGGCTAGGGATAGGGTTAGGTTCAGTCTAGGGGTCTTTTTGAAGTAGAGATGAGAGAGGGGAATGTTGCTGTGAGAGAGAGAGAAATGCTGTGAGAGAGAGAGATGCTGTAAGAGAGAGAGAGAGAGAGGTGGTGTTGCTGTGAGAAAGAGAGAGAGAGAGAGATGTTGTGGTAAAGAGGGGGAAGCTTGGTGGTGACGAGGTCAAGGAGCTCGTCAGCGGTAGAAGGAGGAGCTCGGGGCTCGATGGGTTCCGATGTGCAGGTGAGGGGGTATGGCGCTGGAGGAGGGGTTTTGGGTAGTTAGTGAAGAGGGGCGAAGGTGGTTGGAGAGAATGGAGTAGGGGACGCCGGAGGGGGTCGTCGGCAATGGACTCGGCCGGCGGTGGAGGAAGCTCTGGCGCGGGAGGTTGCAGGCGAGCACGGTAATGAGCGCGGGCGAAGGGTTACAGCGCGGTGCTCGGGAGGAGGGTGGTGGGAGTTGGTCATCGTCGTCGTCGTGGAAGCCCAGCGGGGTGTTCGTCGGCAGTGTGAGCTACGGCGATGGGCGAGAGAGTGAGCAGAAAGGTAGTGGGGAAGGAGGAAGTGAGAACGAGAGTGAGGGAGAGGAGTTAGAGAGACGATGTGGAGAAGGCTGGGTGGGCGCGCACGGTCGGGCGTGGGATCGTGGTCGCAGGCGGGGGCGTTGGCGACGACGTGGGGGGACGAGCTCGAGAACGTGGAGGCAATCAAGCGGGAAAGGCAAATGAAAGAAGAAGAGAGGGAAGGAAATGGGTCGGGTCGGGTCGGGGGAGTTGGGTATTGGGCACGGGCTTGGGCTTGGTGAGGAGCTGGGCCGGAAATAAAAGAAAAGAAAATAAAGGGAAAGGGGAGAGATGGGCCGGGCTCGGAGGAAAATAAAAATAGGAAAAATAGAGGAGGGTGGGCCGGCTCGGGAAAATAAAAGAAAAAGAGAGTTAGGGTTCGGGCTGAGTTTTGGGAAAAATAAAAAGGAAGAAAATAAAAGGATTTAGATTAAATTAGGGTTAGGGTTTTAAAATAAAACAAAATAATTATAAATATAGATAATTAAATTTTGTAAGTAGTATTTTATAAAAATACGGATATTGGTGCGCAAAAGAACTGGGTATTACAAGGGTCCTTACACTCTCTCCGTGGGGTCACATGATAGGATGCTCCTGTGTGCACCACCCAATCCATATCCGTACATGTGAGGTATATGCAATCATCTTTACAGGATGATATCATCAGAAACTGACCGACCTCGGCTGTAGCTGTCGTCGCTTCTTCGGATTTATTCTCGGCTTTGCCTTTTTGTTGCTTCTGGTCCTTCTTGAACTTTCGACACTCCTTCAGATTTCCCATCTTCTTACAGTAGAATCACTCGACATCCTTCCTCGGCCGCGACTTGCTTCGGGACCAACCTCGATCTTGAGGTTGTCTTTGCTGACTTATTTCCCGGTTCTCTGTGACAAAAGCTTCCGATGATGATGAGGCCTCCGAGGCTTTCCTTCTCATTTCTTCATTCAGCAAACTCCCGGTTATGAGGTTCATGCTAACCACACCGTCGGGTGCCGAGTTGCTCGGAGACACCACCAATGTCTCCCAACTGTCCGGCAAAGAGCTAAGCAATAACAAAGCCTGCAACTCATCATCAATAGTCATTTTCATAGAAGAGAATTGATTAATAATACTTTGCATTTCATTCAAGTGCTCTGTAATAAAACTTCCTTCTTTGTACTTGAGATTAACCAACTTTCGAAACAAGAAAGCCTTGTTACCCACCGTCTTTCTTTCATAAAGACCTTCCAGCTTCTTCCAAAGAGAGTGGGCTGAACTTTCTATGGATACGTGATGGAACACACTATCATCCAACCATTGTCGGATAGTACCGACGGCTTTGCGATCAAGCTTCCCTTCGGACATCTCATCAGGCTTGGCAGCGTCGCCTAGCAAGGGTGCAGCTAGATCCTTGCAAAATAGCAAGTCCTCCATTCGAGATTTTCATATCATCCAGTTGCCACCAATGAGACTGATCATTCGTGTGGTGCTTGGCTCCATAACCACCTGTTCAATCTTGGCTCTGATACCACTTGTTATAAATTGTTAAACTTAATAAAAAAGTAGAGTAAGTAAAGAGCACACGAGACACAATATTTTTTACGTGGAAAACCCACTCAATGTGAGGGGAAAAACAACGGGACCTAGTCCAGAAAATTTATCATCCACTATAAGAATAACGAGATTACAAAGTTCGTCTCTGGCACACCAGAGGATTATCAACGTAGAGTTCTTCACTACAAGAGTGGATTACAACAAAAACGAACTCACCAACACACCGCCGATGGTACACCTCTGACACCTCGGTCCTTCACTCATCGTTTTGAGTGGATAGCTTCACTTGGATGAACTTCAAGTGGATGTTATTGGATTGACATTTGGATGTGTTGGATGTTGGATGTCTTAAGTATGCACCAAAAAGCCATATTTATAGGTGGGAGCAAGTCTCTCTGGTCAAGCAATACAATTACTCCTTTCACTTCCCAAAGCCTACAAACTCCAATTTCCGAGGTTCATTAACCACATTTCCCAAAAGTAATATCAACTCTTAAGAAACTCACCTTTCATCTTCCGAGAAGCATTAATTCTGAAGAAGGATAGCCATGCACTTTTCACCTTCCAAAAAATATTAACTCCAAAAAGTATTAACTCCAAGAGACCTTTTATCTTCCAAGAATTATTAATTCTAAAGAAGAATAACCATGGACATTAACTTTGACCAGAACACATCGAACCATAACGACCCATAGAGTGAGATTCCCAACAAGATCCTCACCTTGGCCACTCGCTTCTTCCCCACCCTCCCAGTCATCCCCACCGCAGACCGATGTGGTCATCCCCTTCATCGTGCTCCACAGGAGCGCCGATGTGGTGACCGACCCGAAGGTCAGCAGGGAGCTGTACGGCAAGGCCAGGAGCAGGGACAAGAGCATGATCAAGATATACGAGGGGATGATGCACTCCCTCTTGTTTGGGGAGACCGCCTGACCACAACGTGGACTTGGTCAGGAGGGATATCCTGGCATGGCTGGATGCCAGATGCACCACCTCCACCACCACCCTATTAAGCCACTCCTAATAAGTCCCTCCTCTTCTCCTCCATCATCTCTAGCTTTTTGTCAATTGTCAATACTACTTCAATTTTACAATATTTAACACTAGCTAAGCTAGATGTGTAATGAGAAATATCCCAATTGATGTCTAGCTTCTCTTTTTTTATGAATATATGCCTCTTATCTCTTGTTTGTTGTTGGCTGCTGCTTTTATGAAATTACATGTCTGAAACTTACTGTTTCTTGCTTAATTGACTAGCTCTGTCTCAAATGTCATTCTTACAAATATTATTATGCTTGCTTTCCAGGATCAGTGTTCTAACTAATGATTCAATCCATTTATGTTTATATAACATGGTTAGGGATATATGTGCGTGATCCCAAAGTCTATGGATGCAGCTAAAATAACTTTTCGTGTAATTTCTTAACATAAAAGAACTTACGAAGAGATGATTTTGCTTCTGTCAAAGCATTATAATGCACACACCAGGTGGTGTTTAAAACTGAGGGAGGGGGTTGGATTAAGTGTCCTTTGCTAGCCTGCATATTTTGGAGGTAAAAAAATGGCAAAATTATTTTTTCTGCCACAATTTGTCTATCCAAAAGTTTACACAAGAGATAAACACCATAGATCCATCTGTTTGACACTCTCCTACCATTTTATCTCCTGAGTAAACCGAACAAACCGCGGGTAGGAAAAGTATTGCTCAAAAGATGGTCCTTGCTGCTTTAACATGTTATATAACACTAAAAATTCAAAACTTCAGGAAAATAGAGAAATCCATATCCTCCTGGCAATGTCGGATCTTGCTCGGAAATTAAAACGGTCACATATACTGCCGCTTATAGGAATGTTGTTATATTTCAGCATCATATACTTTAAAAGAATCAAGTTTGCTCTACTTAGCCAACATATGCAGGTTGGGAGAAAGGAATTGATCATACTCGAAGATATATAGCATTGTTCAATTTCACAGGCTATAACACTCCAATATCAACTAAGCCAGGAATATTGCTAGGTTTCACATATGATCATACACGTTCAAGCTTCTGCATACTAAAAATGGGATGCAGAAGTTGGCCAAATTCAGAGAGAGAATAGTTGTTCAGACTCCCAAATATGTGCAAGTTCAACAACTTTCCTGACGTAACTTCAATGCCTCACTCAAACAGAATGCCTTTCTTTATAGCATAATTCATATGTAGTTTCAACCCGCGGTATATACGTAGGGCATCATAGGTTACCTAAACAAATGTCTTTGATTCCAAATGTACATAAATGGCATTTCTATATACAACATTCACATATGCCTTTATCACACACTTTAGGGGGCAGCCGTATAAATCCTTTTCTTTTCATTCCCTCATCAAAGCAACAGCAATCACCCAGGATTTTTTTTTAAAGAAAAGGTAAAAAAAATACAACTAGATGGGGCAATAAACATGTAAAGTCCCTATTTAAAGCATAAAAAGAATAAAATAACGAAGACAATGGTAGGTCAGTTGTCAGCAGGCAGTGTGAGACGGTCTCGACCTTTCACTAGCTTTGCAGATCGAATAACATCTCCAGACTTAATTTGTGGCAGTACATCTTTCCCGGTAGTTGTATATCTGCACCCAGCATGCCACACACAACATTAACTCATGATTATTGAGGACATGCAGATGCACAAACAACATCTAAATTCTAATGGTAAAGTTATAGTATCGAAATAGAGATATGTATGATGATTACCCAAAAACAGAAAATTGACCTTCATCAAAAGATAACCCCCCAAGACCAGACTGCACAAGAAAAAAAATTAGTTGGAAAGATTTGAAAAGTGATTGTTCAACGTTTGGATAAAAGGATAACATGCGTAAAGGAAGAAGTTCTATTTTTCTAGAACTTTTATTTTTCTTGAATCTTTGGGAGATTTAGAATTTTCATCTACTCAATAGACATTTTATGTGTTCAAAACGGTTATATAAACAATATTCGCTTACATTCAAGACTAAATACGTTAGGCGTCTTGTATGGATCACTTATGTATAGCAACACATGAGGCATAATATTTACTTACATATTAATTCAAATGGGTCTTTATTGCATTTAGATAAAATAATGTACATATAGAAGATAATTTCCTTTCTTTCAACTGATGAGGAGGAACTTTACATTTGTAGTCGTAACTTAGTTCTAGTAGCCAGCAAAATTTAGCAAGTTAAATGACTTGTTTACATTCACTATTTCCACCCAAATTTCCTAAGAATAAAATGGTTGTTTTCAGTTCAATTAGATAGAGAAGAAAGATAAGAAATGTATCAAGCATACAGATATCTCACTTATCTATCATGGAACAACATGAACAGACGAAGGCATTTGTAATTTATCTTCTGAAGGAGAATATTTACATATTGATTGATGGGGGGGGGGGCCTCTTTAATTAGATGCTGCAAAATATGTTTATGTAAGGAAGAATAATGTTTTGCTTACATTTCTCTTGTCGTAGAGATAGAAAAAGAATTGAGATGGTGAAGAGTACTCTTCAGAGTCTGTGCTATGTGCCATGGCTACCGAACCATATACAGATAACGGAAGCACAGGCAACTCTCCATCCTACAGCCGTGGAAAAATAAAAGAAGAAAGTTAGTTGCAAAAATATTAACCGTATTAACTAACTCCCTCAGATAACCATCAGGAGCCACAAAATGAACCTGAATGCTAAGACTTGTCTTGTATAACGGTTCAAACTGTCCAGAAGGCATTACTTCTAGAGGAACATTGTAGCCAGAGTTTTCAAGCCTGCTGTCAACAAGAACTGCTTGATCTGTACCTTTTATTGTCACCCCATCGTATGCTCCATCAAGGACCTGAAGTATTTTGTTAGTTCATTCCCAAATGTGTGAAACAGC
Organism: Agapanthus africanus; assembly: GCA_030015575.1. Lineage (NCBI taxonomy): Eukaryota > Viridiplantae > Streptophyta > Magnoliopsida > Asparagales > Amaryllidaceae > Agapanthus > Agapanthus africanus. The sequence continues at coordinate 656,763 of CM057337.1, forward strand.
ATTATATGGCATATGATTTGACAAATACTGTCGGAGAAATTTTAGCAGCCAAACATGGAACTTGTAAAGATGGCTGTTCAGAGTTTACCCAAAATAAGTTTTAGCAATTCTATTTATTGACGAGTTCCATTAAGCAGACATAACAAACAGAAAAGAAGCCAAAGAGACATGCCGGATTAAGATGCCTTACCAATTTCGCAAAGTTCCCTGCAGTCAATGGAGCAGAATATCCATCAAGGACAACCTGAAGATATAACCAACTGCATAACTCCACTGTGATTTTTTATAAATGTGATCTTAACCATCACTACAAGGCATCTTGGACTCAGAATGTCATTATAATAGACATATCGATTTCTTTGCAAACACAAATGAAGAACGTCCAATCAGGTGTTAGGCAAAAGAGAATGGTGTCTCAATTTCTTCATAAGCATGATTTTAAATAGTGTGGGCTGGGCTGCATATTACCAACTTCTTTGCAAGCATTGAAGTGAAGATCACTTCTCCTTACCAAAGAGGCCCTGATGATTTCCCTTGGAGCATAAAGAGTTAAGGAAGATGATAAGAACTGTTACACACTATGTTCAGTCTCAATGGTCATATACTTGGCAGTTGACATTATTTTCCAATGCTCAACATTTTCATGGAAACTAAGATACTCATCTCCTTCCCTAAGTTCCCTTAACCTGAGCATACTTGCTAAACAGATAGTGCAAAGGAACCAACTATCATGAGAACCATAAATGAAATCTTAGAAATATGATATACCTGCCCAGCCATGACTAACCAAATAATTCTTATATAGAATCACTTGGTAACAAATGTAAATTTAGCGGCAGCAACAAGGCCACGAGTTTTGCTAAATACCCAACACTGTTTATCCACCAATTTGGGATCAGACTAATGGATCCGTCTTAAATTCCGTCCATATTAATTTCTTAAAAATGACAATTCTGGCTCTGCAGAAACCTGGCGCACCACAGAGTGTAGACTGACCCTTTTATAAATGCATGATGACTAATTTATTTTCCGCAAACCTGGATTGTAGCGAGGCTTTTTGGTTGACCCCCAGCTGTTGGAAAAAATGTGGCACCATCACCTTTTTCAATTGTAAATTCTACAGTTCCTCTTCCTGTTAACCTAGCAATGCACCCAAAAGAAAGAGAAAGAGAAAGAAATATTTCATCATTATTTTTCTCATCGAGCGAAACACACTAAACATTATATATACCATAGAATTAAATGACATAGAATTAAATGACAACGACAACAACGAGCCTATATTCCCAACCTTTGGGGTCGGCAAGGCGAATCCATCTTTTCATTCTGCTTTGTTAAGGGTGCCTCCTCGATTAAACTGACAACTAACATCTCTTTTTTGACCGAGTTCATGCATGTTCATTTAGGTCTACATGTAGCTCTCGTTGCACCATCAACTACAATTTTGCCACTCTATCTAGTTGGCACATATATTGGTCTCCATTACACATGTTAACACCATCTCAGTTGGTTCTTTGTCACTTTATCCTTTATGAAACCTATCTCCAATTCCTACGAATACTCAATACACACACGCAAGCACGCGTATACCTACATGCTCACGCACACGCACCAAAATCCATAGTCAACCGATTTTTGTTTTGTTTTACTTTTCTCACCCTCCTATGAAGTATTGGTGTCAGAGAATTTAAATTTATACAATAAAAATACGTATAAAAATGATTTATTAATTAAATAATTTGAAAGATATGTATGAATAGTTTCTCTCCCTCACTCCTTCCTCTTTGTGTTCTCATGTTATTTGACCGATAACTTGTTCATGAATCATGAGGGCTGCGTGTTAGGCCGGGACAATGTGTTATTCTTTAGCACATAACAAACCCTAAAGGATTAAACTCCTGGCAAAGTTATTGAGAAATTCTCCCTTGTCATTTGTTTTAAAGGTTGTTTTGTTCCACAATGAAAGCACTAATTAAGACTTCAGTGTTTGCCATGATCAATGTGCAGTTCATACAAGTCAATATTAGCATCTGCTATGACTGCCAGATAAAGAAGCTCCTTAACCCGTTTATTTCCTAAACAAACCACCACTACGACCACCACCTTCCCCTTCCCCCCAAAACCCCAACCACCTATGCCTTATTCTCCTTTTGGTCCGGTTAGAAACCGATTCCTTCTGTTCTCCAACTCCATGTAAATATAACTGACTTTGATGCCTTATTCGAACTTGCAGTAAAATATCTCTCAAATTTCCCCTTTCTCTTTCTGCAGTTCACATATAGGGGGGAAATCTCCAGAGACCTCATAACACAATCAAGACTATTAATTAGGTTACTGAAGTATATAGCATACAAAGTAAAGTAAAAGTATATAGGTGCTTTATTTTGAATTGAAAACATTAAACAAACACACCATTAAAATCTACTATGCTTATATATATTTTTTTTATAGGCATCGTCGAATTTTGGCCAAAGACGAACAAATTTCACATAAAAAGGACAAGCTATCTATTATATATCCAGTTATGTCTATAAGCCACGCACAATGATGCACTCATACCTCATCTTGCAAGCAAGAAATCATGTGCATTCACTCATGCACATATGATGCTGAACACACATGATAATGTGCACAAGCACTCATGTAAAAACATATATGCACACACGCATACTCAGGAGCACACAGGCAAGGATGGGGAGATAATTCTAAATAGAAAGAGATTCCCAAGTTACCTTGGATACTTTAAGTATTGCTCAGGCAATAAAAAGGACAGCCCTGGAGCCTGTTACATTTAGCAAAATCATTAGACATTTATATTAGATCTACAATGAAGTTATTCTTCACCACCGTTCGAGACATGCTCAGAAATTAAATGCTTAGTTGTTTTTTCAGTAGTGAATACAACCAGGCTTAATGTTAAAGTAACTGATTTGTTATTCTGACCAAGTCATGAAACAAAATCATCAGATTGACTTGTGAAATGATTGGCATGTGATGACATGTGTTCTCCCCTCATGAGATCTTTTCCATCATTTTCGTACCGTCATATGAATCAAAATTACCTGTAACAACTGTAGCTCCGCAAGAGTATCAAGAGACGATGCAAGCCCTACAGACACCTTGTCTGCATCATTTTCTTTTATAAACTGAATCAGGCTAGGAAGTCCTCCCTGAAAATTCAAGTGTCAGTCGATGAGAATTAGAAACAGGAATTTTTATATCATATCTGAAATTAAGAAAATGATTGGAGAATATCTGCATATATGGTACAGATATGGGAAAAATGAAATTGCCTGCTTTCCGTTGTGGGAGCATCATAACTTAAAGATGATTTTATCATACAAGGGAAAAAGAAGAAACAATGAGAAACCAGTGAGCTATAGGCATGACAAATTGGCAAAGCTACCATCTCTTCGTTTCAACTAGAAATAAAACTTGAAACATCGCATGCATCATTTAAAACAATATTCTTATGGGTGCACAGTAATTTCAGATGCAAGAGCTACTGAGATTAACCTTTGGAACCAATAGTTTGGTCCTCTGGTGCAAACTAGCATTCTAAATTTTGTGGAAAGCCCGAACACACATAAAAGTTCTTCCCACAACCCTCACCACAACTTCACAGTATTTGTATAATGGAAGGTACATTAAGAATGATAGACAAGACCTAAGCGCTAGAACTGAAAATGAAACACCGATGCTATTCTTTCTCCCGCAATAGCAATAGATTTTGGTTTTTCTTTCTCCTTCATCAACGGTCTTCATTAATTTGAGGCCAGCTGTTCGCTATTAACTACTGGCAAACTTACATCTCGGAAGCTATTTGCTTTTATTGATGATCTTTAAAAATTCAACCTCATTTTGCCGCCAATAAAAACATTTTGCACATGTAATCTCATTAGAAATAGGGTAAAATTCAGGAAGGATTGCAAAAAGAGAATAGTCTAATAAGGATTAGTAAGTAAAGACAGCTATATATATGTATATGTATGTATGTATCTATATATATATGTATGTATGTATATATATATATGTATATGTATAGGGTTCCAACAATAAGACTCAAACCTTGTTGAGGTTTGTCCCATCTTATATCTTATACCCTTGTACCTCTCATAGTTTTTCGAATGTGGGACTATTTTAGTTTTTCACATCTCAACAATAACAATCAATCTCCAAGACTAACTCCAACATTCTTACCGATTCTATTTAAAGTAACTCCAAGCAAAATTATAGATACTTAACAAAGCAATCTGACCTAATCTTTCCAAATAGAACAACCAGCAAACTAAACAAGTGTACTCTTAAAAGTCTAAACACTCCAGTCAAAACAGTAACTGGATTTGAACCAGTAACTAACATTTTGAGCTCTCATACTATCTTTATCTTTTTCTTGGTTGGCTTCTGGGTCGGAATATCTACTTGACTACTTGCAATTCCGTTTGTGATGAGGTCATATTCATGTAATATATCTTAGCATTAACATATAATAGAACGCACGGTGGTTAAATTTGATCATGTTACGTTAAAATGCTGACTGACAATAGTAAGAAAAAGATTAACAATGAAATAAGGTCCTAACTCTATATACAATGTATGTCGTTGGTGCTATACAACAAGCAATCTAACAAATTTAAATCAGTCACCCATTTGCATTTAGGTTTACAATTGTATGACGTACAATATCAGGGGAGTTCAACATTGATTGGAACTGAAAATAAACTGGGTAAAAATACTAATCAGTTAAAAGATGCATTTTGACTGCAGGTGTACCTTCCCATCTATTAGAGAAGTATAGAGTGATGAACCCTTTTCCTTGAATTCTGCTGGTATGCTTCCCAATATTGATTCCTTCTCCTCTATTGTAATCTGCATATCAAAAAGAGGCATAGTGTCAGGAGCGCTAAGCAGTACAGATGGAGGGATTTAGAAAACATTGCAGGCAAACAAATATGGGCAATTCAGCAAGACTGACCACAAGGAAGTTGTTAAGTATTAGGCTTTTCTTTTCTTTTGGATGTGACCCCCTTCAGGAATCAAACCGGAGGCCTCTCACTTTACTTTTGGATGTGACTCCTTAAGTGTTAGGCTTGCTTGATACGCATTGTTATCTCATCACACACACACGATCTTAGCCATTTAGTTAGAGCAGTTTTCTGGCATGGTATAAGCACAGGTTCCAAGTCCAAACCTCAACATCAGAGTTTTAAAAATTTATCTATCTAACCCCCCAACTATTCTGGCTTTCCAAGTGAATCATGACTATGCTTGAGGCCTCACCATGTAGCCGAAAGGCGTACGTGACGAGCAGCGTAAAGTGTGGAGTTTACTTGACATATTGTTAGACCAGAACCCATGGCTTAAACTTCTCGTCAATGCAATTTTCAAACATAATGACACCTTATATCTTATTTGATTTATAGGGGTGATCATTTACTCTCTTCAGTAAATCAAGGAACTAGTGAAGGAGACAATAGTATGTGCAAGAAGTTTTTTCTCTCTTTTTGGGTGAATAATGAATAATCTCAGGACTTTGCTTAGTAACCTGAAAAAAAAACAGGGTGCTATTGAAGGCAAGCTAAAGATAGCCATTTGTTTTACTTTCTGTTAAAAAACCACATCATGTCATCAACACAAGATGATAACATGATTCACCAGGCACCTTGTGTCAATGTGCATTACGTTTTTTTTTACGGTAAAAGAAAAGGTCCAATTGCATTAATTTGACCACAGATAAAGAGGATGTTAATATTCAAAAGGCATGCATAATTTCTTGAAATTCTACTAAGCTCTAAGAAGATCCTCAACAAAAGAATGGATTAAGGTGGGTTTCTGGTTTGGAGACATTTTCCTAAGCTGTAAAAAGAATTATATCAATTTCAAGTTGTGCCTCCTATTTTAGTGGGAAGAGACTTACAAGAATGATAATTATTAATAAGTGATAACGTTTGGAAGAGGTACTAAAAGGTTCATTATAAAAATAACATATAAATTCTTTTAAAACATATTGACTCAAGATAAATAGCCATAGAAGGCATTATAGGAACTTCGGGGGCAGCCGCCCTTGCTTGGTGCCCGTTCCCTCTAGTTCTGTCACTTATTATAGGTATAATTAGCCAGAAAAACATAAAAGGAGAAGCATAATTATAAAATGTCACGGCATAATTAGCTGGTGCAAGACTTATTCATCAATGCATGGATGTAAGAAAATTCAGCTCCTTTAGCGACTCAAGATTAAGCTTCTCATTGTAGTAGGGAAATTAACCATGGGGATAAATTTTAAATTGTGCTTTGTCAGAAACACTACTGTAAGTGATGGATAATGTAACGATGGCCGCCTCAGAGGTTTCCAACAAATCATATATAGTTGTTAAAATAATAACAAAGGAAAGGGAAGGTCATAGGCAACCAATTAATTAATGTACCTTGAGAGCTCTCTTGACATCAGCTTCCATTGCACCATAAGGCTTTCTCTGTGGAATTCTCAACAAATAAGAGATGTCCTCGAGAGAATCCTGCAGAGAAATTAAGGCCCGTTACCTTTGATTCAGAATGTTGGAGGGGGAGGGGGAGGGGGAGGAGGAGGGGGAGGGGAAGGGGAGGTAGCAATAACAATTAATGGAAAATGAAATAAAACAGACCTGAATAGCTTTCATGTTAGAATTGGCAGGAATGGCTCTCCTCAAGGCAACTTCTCCAGTCCTTGGAAGGACCTTTGTATCGGGGGAATAAAGCACGGCATTTGCTCTCCATGACTGCAATTTCCAGTTCCAATACTCGGAAGGCAACGGCAACGTGAATTGAACAAAAATAAGGAGTGCTGCAGCAATGCCAACATACGGGTTTGGGAGATTGCTCTGATGATCGGAGAAACCCTACACACACATTCACAGAGACAGAGAGAGAGTGAAATCAATGAGCAAGGGTTTCCTGTAGTAGTTGTTGAAGCGGAATTTGGCACATACTCACCGGCAAGGGCGAGGGCGAGGGCCATGGCTCCTTTGAGGAGGAGGAGAAGGAGGAGGAGGCACGGATTCCAACGCCTCCTGTCTTGCGAGTCTTGGATAATATGAAGAAGAAGAAGAAATGATTATTGACAGGAGAAAAAGGATGAAGAGCTGGTGGTGGAGGAGGAGGCGGCCGAGCAAATGGAGAAGCTCTGCTGGAGCCCGTACAAATGGAGAGGGAGGCAAACAGACACGAAGCCATGGAAGGAAACCTTTCTATTTATTATAACTTTCAATTTTTTGTTCTTCTTCTCTTTCCTTTTCTTCCCTTCCCTTCCCCTTCATTTTCCTATCCAAATCCAAGCACCCTTATCTCTCCCCCTCCCTAAAAGCGCTATTTGAATATCTTGTGACCGTAATATATCGATCATGTCGTCTATGGATAGAAAAAGGCACATGGAGACAGTTCTCTGAAATTCGGCAGCAGATTCTGCGTCTCTAAAAAACATGTTCGAGAAGAGATACTATCTGAGCCTTATAGTTCGGCTTATTCTGTGCATCCGGAAAGCACGAAAATGTATCGAGATCTGAGGCAACACCATTGGTGGAACGGAATGAAGCGAGAGATCGCACGGTTTGTATCCAAGTGTTTAGTATACCAGTAGGTTAAGGCAGAGCACCAGAGAACGGCTGGACTGTTGCAACCGCTTCCGATGCCCGAGTGGAAGTGGAAGCACATCACTATGGATTTTGTGACGGCCTTACCACGGAGCCTAAGGGGCAACAACGTCGTCTGAGTTATCGTCGACCGTCTTACGAAAACTGCACACTTTATACCCTTCTGTGTGGGACAGTCGACAGAATCGCTTGCAGAGAAATACATGCAAGAGGTAGTGCGACTTCACGGAGTTCTAGTCAGTATAGTGTCAGATCGAGACACCAGATTTGTTTCACACTTTTGGAAGAGCTTACAGCAGAGTCTGGGTACACGTCTCAAGTTCAGCACGGCTTACCACCCACAAACAGACGGACAGTCCGAGCGTACTATTCAGACGCTCGAGGACATATTGAGGGCTTGCATGCTAGACTTCCAGGGTTCTTGGGAGGATCATCTTCATCTGGTGGAGTTTTCTTATAACAACAGTTTCCAAGCTAGCATCCAGATGGCTCCATTCGAAGCACTTTACGGACAGAAATGTCGATCCCCTATTTGTTGGGATGACATGGGATTACTGGGCCCCGAACTTATTGTTCAGACGGTAGACAAGGTCCAGATGATCAGACAGCGCATTAAGACGGCTCGGGACCGACAGAAGAGTTGGGCGGATGTCGGCAGGAGAGCGGTAGAATTCGAGATCGAAAATCATGTGTTTCTGAAGATTTCTCTTACCCGCGGTGTTATCAAGTTTGGAGGTCGCGGGAAACTCAGTCCCCGTTTCAACGGACCTTTTGAGGTGCTAGAGCGAGTAAGAGAGGTGGTCTATCGACTTACCTTACCTCCATCGCTAGCCGGTGTGCACAATACTTTTCACGTATCTCAGTTGGGGCGCTATGTTCGGGATGACAGCCATATTATGGACCATTCGGAGTTGACATTGGGCACTGATCTGTCCTACGAGGAGCACCATACCACCATTCTCGATCGTCGGGAAAAAGTACTGAAGAACAAAGTGATTCCCCTGGTTCGAGTGTCTTGGGGTGGTCGTTCTCCAGGGGAGTCTACCTGGGAACGCGAGGAGGACGTCCGTGCACGTTTCCTGCATCTGTTTGTGTAGTACTGTTGTCCGTTGTTTTCATCCTTAATTTCGAGGACGAAATTTTTGTAAGGAGGGTATGATGTAAATCCCCAATCCCCGTTTATATTTTCCGTATATTTTTCCAGAATTTTCCTTGAATTTTTCTATATTTTTTTCTATATTTTATATAATTTTTCCTTATTTAAATTCCAAACCAAACCCAAATCCTACCCGTACCCGACCCGACCCGCTACCCGCATCTTCTTCCTCCCTCGTTCTTTTTCCCGCCCCTTTCTCTCGCAACGCCACCCTCTTCTCGCGCTCTCCCCACGACTCGCCACTCATCGTGCCCATCTTCCCCATGACCCGCACTCACCCGAGACCCGCTCCCCCAATGGCTCCAAAGCCCCAACGGCTCCCCTACGTCTCTCCCCGCTCTTCGCACCCATGCCGCGAGACTCGCACGCCCTCAACGCCTCTCCACGCCATTGCCATCGCCGCGAGCCGCCAACGAGCCCGACATTTCATCGAGCGCTCAAGCTCGTCACTGTTGTCGTGCTGTGCCTTGCCCGTGCGTGCGTCGAGCCGTGCCATCCGTCGTCGTTCACTGCGTTGTCGTCTATCGTCTAAGGCAAGTGAAACTCCTCACTTGCTACTCATGCTATCGTATTATATTATAACAAGTAATCTAAAGTATGAACACTTTTATATATTTTGTCGTATAACCGTTACATTTTAATTACACTCGTAGCTATGATAGTTGGAACATGATTGAGTGGATAACGCATATTATTGTGTAGAGCACAGAAGAATTACTTACCGTTGTTTGGTTGAAAGAAAATAAAGTATCGATCATGATATATTTATATTTGGCAAGTGTTCGATACATTATCCTAATGAAAACCTCATTTCAAAATGGCGGAATTTATGGCGCATAAATCTCTTTAATGATAATAAATAACTTAAAAGAATTTGAGATGAAAATATTGACTTCATCGAAATGATACCTTCGTCTAGCTACATCAAATCTGAAATTTTACCGTGCATGTTGCTTATTAAAATCATTGTAAATTAAATACAGATTGGAATGTGATGTTCTACGGCTCATATCGAAGCCGACTCGATAATCTAGAACCATCTATAGTTTATTTTTTCGATATTGATAGATTACGGCAACGAGAATTGACTGGGAATGCGACTCTGGACTGCAGTCCGGGGCAGCATTCCACAGGGAAACCTGAATTTAAGCACCTGTACATACCTGCATAAAACTGAAAATGCGCGGAGCCCCATATGGTCGCGTAGATAATTTAGTTGGCTAACACATTAATATGTTCCCGTGCTGTTTCACCATCGTTTGATATTAAATTTGTATTTTTGAGTGTGTTCTGCAGTTTCTGCAGTAATGTTTCCTACACCGTCACATTAAACATAACATAATTTTTAATACTGAACTGCTATCGATAATCCGTTTGATGCGTTGGAAACTTAACTGATAGAACTATATTTCATTCAACTGGAGCAACATCTGAATCTGAACAAAATCACTGATAAAACGCGCGTGAAGTTGGGTCTCCAGTTCTGAAACTGGAATTCCAGCAATCGGTCGCTACCTTAAAATGTTGATAATTCCCTAACATGAATTCCGTTTGACATGAAATAAATTTTACTGTTTAGTTAATTGAGTGTGCTTCGTACGTCCTTTATATTATTTTGGTCGATTCTATACGTGTGATTTATCGTAAATTTTACAAGTTATAAGGAATTGGTCGTTATTGAAATATGGAATATCCGTTCAGTGCATTTTTGCTTATTTTTCGTGTTTTCTTTATACCTGCTGCATAGTGATCATTCACGTTGAAACCTAGCGACTGATTTGCATTGTCGATATATTAGTGTCAGTGATTGGGTTGTGGCAAATACGACAGTGATACTGATAAGTGGAAAAATGATTGAAAGTAATAGCGATACGTATTTGTTCACGACTTATCTAATACATGAATGCATATTATAACCTGGAGAATGGGGAAATCAAGCTGGAATTGTACTCGTATTTAGCGAGGTACAGTGATTTAGAGGATGATCATTCGTTATTAGTGATATACATATATACATTACGTCGTGGGCCTAGCGGCACGGCTGACATGGTTATGTCCCGGGCACAGCGGACCGTAGTCTCGGGTATGCACGAGACCCTTGTTAAACACGAGCATCCTTTCCACCAATTGATTTCATTGACTTAGTGACCGATAAGTAATGACATACGCATTGTCAGTTTACTGACATGACACCCATAGTGCACTATTCATATTCAGTTGATGTTTATTGTACTCATGTTCTGCATTCTGTTGTACTTTTCGTGTTTAATAACATTCCACACCTTTATATAATTATTGCTATATATGTCGTCCTGACGACCTGAGTGTGCATGCTCAGAGGACGAAGCGGACCCAACCCAGGAGCAGGACCTACCATTCGAGATCGCGGAGGTCTAGACTGTATCACCAGCGCTATTTCCTTGATTTCAACACTTGTTTTGTTGGTTAGTTTATTTTATTCTGCAAAATAAATGTATCTCGAACTCTGTTATTTGCAATGTAATAAAGTTGTGAACTGTGATTTTCCGTTACTCAAGTACTATTTACTGACTACCATGTAATACTAGAAGCCGAAGTGTGACTACGGCGGGATTATTCCCTGACCATAGGAGCATGGCTGGCCTAGTCATCTCTCGTATTCCGTATTTTGGGAAGTGGGGCGTGACATGGTTTTATTGGTATCAGAGCGCCGGGTTATTGGATGAAATTACAGTTCCATCGAGGGACCCCTAGATTGAGTTACACCCTTAGCGTATGCCTTATTACATTTCTTTCTCACTTTCTAACCATTGTTGAATCATCGTGTAGCCTTACTTGAATCTGATTTCTTTTGATCTTTTCAGGAATATGGAGTCCTCAGACAACTCCTCCAGTGCCGGGCCACACGATCGTACCGAGAAGATCCTTAGCACACTGACGACCCTAACCCAAGCTCAAGAGAGGAAGACCGATCTCCTGGCCAAGGGATTGAAGGCGGTACAGGAGACCGCAATTACCGCCCTGGAAAGATCTACGACTGTTCCCGCCGCCCCCGAGGGCGCGCTCGTAGCGACTACACAGGCTAGGGTTAGTACCGTTTCAGACTTCATGAGACTTCATCCAGCAGTGTTCACGGGACCAGCAAGTCCACTTGAGGCCGAACAATGGCTCATCAATATAGAGAACCTCCTGACAGACGCTCAAATTCCTGACGATGACAGAGTGAATGTGGTGAAGATTCAGCTAGAAGACGAGGCCCGCACATGGTGGTCTGTAGAGGAGAGACGGCTAGAGAAACCTATTGGATGGAACACGTTCTCCGCATGCTTCCTGGATCACTACTTTCCGGCTACTGCCAAGGCCGAGATGGAGGAGAAATTCATTATGTTGAAGCAGAATAGACGCTCAGCGGATGTCTACGCCACAGAGTTCAATCGGCTGAGTCGCTTCGCAGCGTACATGGTAGCCACTGAAGCCGCCAGGGCAAAACGGTTCCAGTAAAGGCTCGATATTGAACTGCAACAGCTTATCGCGTCTCTCGATCTATCCACCTTTGCCCAAGTGCTGAACGCTGCTCGAGTGCAAGAAAGATTGGCAGAGAAGGCCAAGGGCCAACGATCGATGGAAAGGAGACCCCACGTGGTTCCAGCACGGCCTACCATCTCCCCTCGTGGAGCGATCCCAGTTCACAGGTCGGGTGTCACACAGATGAAGCGCACCTTCTCACCTCAGCAGCCGCAGCGGAGGGCTATGTTCTGTGATTATTGCCAGAGGCAGGACACATGCAGAGAGATAGCCGCAGAGCTAAGGGGCAGTGTCTGATTTGCGGATCTAGCGAGCACAGGGTCAGCGGGTGTCCCCAGAGATCTGAGCTACAGGGAGGGTTCGAGCAACAACAACCGTCGTACGGCACATCATCTCAGAGGGGTCCACCTCGGGTGTCCCAACAGCGGTCTTTCGATCAGAGGCAGTACAGGTCGGAATCAGGGATGGGCTTTCACCCTGTCCGCCGAGCAGGCAGAGGCTTCTGGAGATGTGGTTACAGGTACCATCCTTGTTTATTTTGTACCAGCTAGAGTTCTTTTCGATTCGGGTGCTTCGCATTGCTTTATTTCCACGCGGTTTGTTGACACACACTCTATACCTCATGAGTCATTGACCAAATATTGGGAGATACATACAGGTAACGGTATTATTATGTCCAACTAAGAGTGTAGATTATGTCCGGTGGTAGTATGCGGCAGAGAATTCTATGCGAATTTCCTTTTAATTTGGACGGGCAGCTATGACGCGATTCTCGGAACGGATTGGATGAGCACCTTCCATGTGATCATCGATTGCCGAGCTAGGAAAGTGACCTTCCGCATCCCCAATCACCCTGAGTTTGTTTTTGAAGGCGGAAGCGAGTCTTTGGAGCCAACCAAGTTTAGAGCCAAGCCAAAAGCGTTGACGGCTATGGAGATTGATGAGAGTCTAGCCCCAGAGATCGTTCGGGATTTTCTTGATGCTCCCTGAAGATTTACCAGGTCACCTCCCCGCGTCTTGGGATTCTCTATTGACTTGATTCCAGGGACGGCGCCGGTTTCCAAGGCTCTTTACCGGATGGCGCCAGTTGAGTTGGCAGAATTGAAGAAACAAATTGGAGAACTCTTGGAGAAAGGATTTATTCGCCCAAGCGCTTCGCCGTGGGGTGCACCAGTCTTGTTGGTGAAGAAAAAGGACGGATCACTATGGATGTGCATAGACTACCGGGAGCTTAACAGAGTTACGATAAGGAACAAATACCCCATTCCGCGTATCGACGACTTATTTGATCAGTTTGGTGGGGCCAAGGTATTTTCGAAGTTGGATCTTCGTTCGGGCTATCACCAGATCAGAGTAGCGGCCGAAGATGTATGCAAGACGGCTTTCAGGACCCGATATGGGCATTATGAGTTTCTTGTGATGCCGTTCGGTGTTACCAATACTCCAGCTATATTTATGGATCTGATGAATAAAGTATTTGCGAAATACTTGGACATGTTTGTTGTTGTATTCATCGACGACATACTAGTGTACTCTAAAACCCGGGAGGAACATGCCGAACACTTGCGAACGGTATTACAAATTCTTCGGGAAGTGAAGCTATACGCAAAATTGAGCAAGTGCGAGTTCTGGCTCGACAAAGTGCAGTTCTTAGGACGCGTTGTTTCGGGCGAAGGCATCTCAGTAGACCCAGCGAAGATAGAATCTATTAGAGATTGGCCGACACCAAAGTCAGTGGCCGAGATCAGAAACTTCCTGGGATTGGCAGGATATTATCGGCGGTTCGTTCAAGACTTTGCACGAGTCGCTGAACCTTTGACAAAGCTGACACGGAAGGAAATACCATACGTATGGATGGAGGAATGTACTCAGGCTTTTGAAGTACTGAAACAGAAGTTGACCACAGCACCTATTCTTACAGTGCCAGATAATTCTGGGGGTTTGGTGATACACAGCGATACTTCAGGGAAAGGCTTGGGCTGCGTCCTGATGCAGCACGGTCAGGTAATTACTTATGCCTCACGGCAGCTGAAGAATTACGAGAGGAACTACCCAACACACGACTTGGAGTTAGCCGCAGTGCTTTTCGCATTGAAAATCCGGAGACATTACTTGTTAGGAGAAAAGGTGGAAGTGTACACGGATCACAAGAGTCTGAAATACGTGTTCACTCAGAGAGAACTGAATATGAGGCAACGCCGATAGCTAGAATTAATGGCAGACTACGACTTAGACTTACAGTATCATCCGGGAAAAGTAAATGTCGTACCCGACGCTCTCAGTCGCAAGCCAGCGGTTATGATATTGACCGGTCAGAGGAGCATCATTGAGGATTTTCAGAGGCTCGAACTAGAAGTTGTTACACCGAGTGCAATCAGGCAGTTCTGGCAGTTACAGGTGCAGTCTTCTCTTGTAGATCGCATTAAGACCGCGCAAGCTGATGATCCTCAATTGCAGAAGTTCAGAGAGCAGGTAGGAGACAGGATAAGGACGGACTTACTCGTACATCGAAACGGTTCTCTGAGATTCGGTAGCAGACTCTGCGTCCCCAAGGGGGATGTTCGAGAAGAGGTACTAGCTGAGACTTATAGTTCGGCTTATTCTGTGCATCCGGGAGGCACGAAAATATATCGAGATCTGAGGCAACACTATTGGTGGAATGGAATGAAGCGAGAGATCGCACGGTTTGTATCCAAGTGTTTAGTATGCCAGCAGGTTAAGGCAGAGCACCTGAGAACGGCTGGACTGTTGCAACCGCTTCCGATACCCGGGTGGAAGTGGGAGCACATCACTATGGATTTTATGACTGCCTTACCACGGAGCGCAAGGGGCAAGAACGCCGTCTGGGTTATCGTCGATCGTCTTACGAAAGCTGCATATTTTATACCCTTCCGTGTGGGACAGTCGACAGAATCGCTTGCGGAGAAATACATGCAAGAGGTAGTGCGACATCATGGAGTTCCGGTCAGTATAGTGTCAGATCGAGACACTAGACTTGTTTCACACTTTTGGAAGAGATTACAAGAGAGTCTGGGTACACGTCTCAAGTTCAGCACGGCTTACCATCCACAAACGGACGGACAGTCCGAACATACTATTCAGACGCTCGAGGACATGTTGACGGCTTGCATGCTAGACTTCCAGGGTTCTTATGTCACGCCCCGCTTCCCAGAGTGCACTAAAATCGGCACGTAACAGAGCCAACCATATTACCTGTGGCTAGGAAACATCCCTCCACAATCACATTACGGCTGTCTATAGATATCAAGAACAGGAAAATAAAAGAAACTATCTAGTACATGTCCATGAGCCAGAAATAACGAGTCAAGAAATAATATGCGGAAGCAATAGATCTAATAAACAATAACAATCTGGAAAGTACGTCCCAAATACGGGCTCACATCAGGAAAAGAAAATGCTGAAAGAAAACTAAACTAAAGTACTAACAGGTCCTCATTGCACAGTCTGTCGACTGAAATACTCCTGATCGACCTACGGCAAAAGTAGAGGATCTGGGCCATGCAAAACCCAGACGTTAGTGCATCATAATATCAACAATAATACAATCAGGAAGTAACAAGACATGCAAACATGAGTATGAACAGTAATAAGAGTATAACAGTATCACGAATAAGGAACAGTGAAGGGTATAAGCATATATGATATACAGTGAATAATCTGAACTAAGCTACTGGGTTAATTACTCTCAAGTCTTTGAAATCAATTTAATGAATCATCGATATAACTCAATAGTATCCCGTGCGTGCCCGGGACCACGGTCCAGATTCTCGGGCTGAAACCGAGACATGCCGCTAGGCACTAAACAGGAAACATGTACAGATGAATGATGTCAGCAGCAGCATCCCAGGGCTGGCCTAGCCCTAAAACTGATCAGTATAAGTATCGAACTGTCGAGTTACAAGTCAGGTTTCATCATTGATTTCTCCATACCCCCAAGTTATGTGTTCAAATCAGGTATTGATAAATCTGAAGCTAATGCCAACACAGGATCAAGCAGGAACAGATTTGTCTATACAGACAATAATATATCCATCGGGACAACATGTCAGGATTGTCAGCATTAGAAATAGGATCAGGCAACATGTCAAGTAGTGATATATCAGGTCATGTCAAGTAGCGTACATGTATCAAGTCATGTCAAGTAGTGGTGTATCAGGTCATGTCAGGTAGTGAACAGGTATCAAGCGGATGCTCATAATACAATTGCAGCAGGTTAGGGTGCACCAATAAGAGCATGGATGCATAAATATTTATCAGGGGTTACATCATGACTATGTAGGATGCACATGATCAAGTATGGGGTGTCAATATAACAACAATATGTAATAATGTGACATGGTATGCGAATAGATATAAAATTAATGGTATGGATGCACAAATATCGATTGGGGTTACATTTACAGCTTCAAGATTAAGTGGGATGCACATTATTAAACATAAGGTATTAATATAACAATAATATGTATTAATGTGATCTGTAGATGCAGCTATATGCATACTAAATGATATGGATGCAAACGGGTATCCGAAAACGGTAAAACTTTAGTATGGATGTATAATGTGATAAACGGGCAACATTTTACTCATATGGATGCATAATACTATATCTAGCATGTAGCAAGATGAATTAGCATGCGACTAGATATGTAAATAATGATATGGATGCAGACGGACGTCGTATAACAGTAAAATGATAAAAGGGGATGTACAATACACTAAACATGAAATAATATTATTAATATGGATGTAGTATATATCATAGCATGTAGCAAGATAAACTTGCCTGAACGGATCGCACGATAGATGCGTACGGCACGCCCGACGTCGGGTAAACGCCACAAAACCACACGCGCGCACGGGACGGGTCCAGGAAAGGCAAGAGCACGACCACGCTGGTTAGCTTGTTCACTGGATCTCTCGGGCCGTCGGCGTCGAGTATGGCTCCGGCGGGTGACCGGAAAACGGAAATCAAGAAAGCAAGAAGAACAAGAAGAATAAGAAGAAAGAGAAGAGAGGAAGTGGGTGGATGGTTGGTGTTGTGATGGTGTTCTGGGGTCAGAGGAGGCTGTAAGGGGGTGATGATGAGTCGCGGGTCACCGGCGATGGGGTTTGCCGGTGAGGGGAGTGGGCTGCGGTCTCAAGAAGTCGGGTGAGAGTTTTTGTGCAGGGAAAAAGGTCTGGGGTGTTGGGAGAAGGCTAGGAGGTGACTACGGGGTGAATAGGTGACGACGACTGGGATCGGAGGTGAAGTCGAGTGAGGGTGCAGTCGGGCAAAGGTGGTGTCGGGGTGGTGATGGTTTGAAGAGAGGGGAGATAAGGTGATGGTGGAAACAAGGGGATGAGGAGGCGAGAAGAGGAGGAGATGGAGGTGGTGACGAAGGTGGTCGGAGCTCCGGCGAGATGTAGGTGAGGTCGTGGGTATCGGGTTCTGGAGTTGGGTTCTGGGTTCTTGTGTATGTGGGCTGCAGGGGATGGAGAGGAGAGAGGAGAGGAGAAGAGGAAGGTGGAGAAGAGGGATGGCGATGAGATGGTGGAGGAGGTCGGTGAGATGAAGACGAGGACGAAAGTTTGACGACGACGAGGGGCGACGTCGAGGGCAGAGAAGGCGGCTAGGGTTAAGCTTGCATGGGTTTCTCATGGGGTTAAATAGGGAAAGGAAGAAGGGAGGTGACGCTAAGGAAGAGGGCGGTGACCAGATGCGAGAAGCGCAGAGTAATCGCGATAGGAGGGGGAGAGAGTGTTCGAGAGGAGAGAGAAAGAGAAAGAAAGAAAAGGGGGAGAGAAATCTGTTATTAGTTAAGATTAAAATTTTAAAATATATTTTGGTTAATTAAATTTTAAATGTAACAGTTTAATAAATACTATATTAATAAAATATTTGATATTCTGGTAAATACAAACTTAGTCCAAAACACGCCCGGGTCGGGTCTAAAAATCCAGTTTTAAAATATGAAAAATATAAGTGTCGACCAAAACTAAAATTAGATATCCGGGTAACGAAAATGCATACCCCCAAGAACGGATGCACGTACGTGCGCGTAGCCATCCAAATAAGTCCGTTTCACTGAACGGGATGAGAACAAGATGCGTGGAAGCTACCACAGTATCAGGGGTATCATGCAGGCCATGCAATATATTTTTAAACTATTTTATGTGACTTTAAATGTTATATTTAAAATACAGATGCCAGATAAATGCCAGTATGTAGGATGTATAAATGAAAGTGCACGAGTCCACGCGACAAATCAGGATAAACCATAATTATGAATCAAGACAGCTTTCAAGCATGCGGGTCGGGTAGGATGCAAATGCAGATGTCAGATATACTATTCGCACCCAAAACACAGTAAATCAGGAAAATACCATAACTAAAGAATTACTTGAACTAGAACCGGTATAAATGAACTAGAGTGTTGCATTATACCCAACTACAAAAAGAATTTCGTCCTCGAAATTCCAGGAACAGGAAAGGATAAACAATCAAGAAGCTACAAGAATAAGTGTAGAAACTTCTGTCGAAACTCGTCTTCTCGTTCCCAAGTCGATTCTCCGTGCGAGCGATTCCCCCATGAAACAAGTACGAGAGAGATAACCTTGTTCTTAAGGACCTTTTCTTTTCGATCAACAATCGACATCGGTCGTTCCTCGAAGGTTGTCACGTCCCGCTTCCCAGTGTACGGCGAAGTGGACGCGACGAGGCCCGCTACGTATGTACTCAAAAGTACATACGCTAAGCGTACCTAAGCAATATAAAATATTACACAAGAGACAAGAGTATAAAAATAACAACAACTTTTATTTATTAACATTCTTTGTACAAAACATGGAAAGGAAAAAATACAACTGAAATAAAGATGCCTAAACAGTGGCATAATAATAATAAAAGGAAGTACTGGGAAGAACAAGTACAAAGTCTAGAGCTCTGGGTCTTCCTGGAATTTCTCCAAATCTTCACTTGTAGGCTCGGTCTCAACTTGGTCCAACGCACCTGACGACATTCAAAGAAGAGAGAAATAGAATGTCGTCAGCGAACAGGTCGCTCGGTAAGTCCCAAAGAAGAATGAAGAATGAGAGTGACAGAGTATAGTATTTTCTAAAGTATTGTATTGTAGTAAATTGTGGAATATTGTTTAACGATGTTGTTTGTAGCTTGGTACAGAAAGATGCCAGTGTATACGAGGGGAGTCTCTATATGCCAGAGACTAAGGGCACGTATAGTACAAGGAACCGTATATGCCACGGTACAACAGCAACTGGATTCATGTTAGGTGTATTAAATCTGACCACCTCGTGCCACCTTTAACACCTTCCGTACCAATCTACCCCTTAAACCCCGCGAAGTCTTATTTGTATTGTTATCTTGTAAATTGTAGTAATTGTAGATTGATTGACTGACTGACCGAAACCATGATATCAGGAAACGGTTGTAACCGTAGAGTCATGTAAATGGAATACTGAGAATCATGTAAAAGGAATATATCCATGGTTCGGTTCAGCCAAATTGTATAAATTGATAATTGTATTCATGGATTCATGTGTTCATTTTGAATTGGAATCTTGTAGATTATAGGTTGACTTGAATCAGATTCAAGTCAAATTAATCAGACTCAAACCCGAGTCAGACAATCAGAATTATGAATCGTGGTCTTATAATTGTTAGGGTCCTTAGGGTAATTTATAAACTTGAGGGGGTTTTATGTAAAAATATTTTTGTATAGTTTTCAAAATATAACTCAAGTATTTAATTATCGTCTTTAAGTACATACAACAATTTAATGATCAAGATAAATATGTATACATGTTCGAATAACATGAAATGAGTCAAGTATATTATTCGAGTAACTACCATAAACAATGCTGTAAAGAAATATTATGTACGACTAATTAATCAAGTTGAACGAATGCGAAATATAAACAGAAATATGGCTCTAAATGTTTTGCATGCGTGAGTTCCAGTTTTACCTAAATATGACTACCGGTTTGAGAGATATATATGTTTTCGTATCGTCGCGCAAAACAGATCAGAATCTATTCGGCACCGTCACATATTTTTAAAACGCAGTTTGAGTTAATTTGTATCAGGTTTCAGCTTACGAAAATTATTAGAAAATTGTAGGTATTTCGATGTACTTATCGAAAACACCAATATTCATACGATTTGGATTTATGAAGCTCTAGTTATGATCATTTTAATATCAGCATTTAAAATAGAAATTCAGATTTCTGGACAGCAACTATATATTCTATTGCAAAGCCTCTATCAGGTTGTTTCATGCATTCCTAAGTAATATAATATACAGAAAATTATAGTTCTATCAATGGTGCATCTACACATCTAAATTTTGTCACAAACGGACATCGGGTGTTCGAGTTATGTCCAATTTAAAAACAGTGTGCGAATCGGAACAGATTCTGTCCAGATCCGTCACTTAATATTGTAATGCAGTTTTCTTTATCTTAGATGGGTTTTCAGTAAAACTATAAAACTAAGAAAATCTAGATCATTCGATGTAGATATGAAAAACACCTGAGTTTGCTCAATTTGGATACCGGTATACCAAGTTATGTGTCCTAGAAATTGACCGATAACTGCAGTTTTCTGTTTTACGATCAGTGAATAAATACGATGTAATTCCTAAACCATTACGCGGATCGATCTAAAATTTTTACAGCGTGTACAAAATAATATATTCTATCATATGTAAATTTCCTGAAATTTTCAGAGTTAAAAATTAATTTATAAAAATTATTTTAAAACTAAAGGTATTGATGTGTATACTAAAATCGGCCGAAAGATTAACTAGTATTTTATGCAGGCTTCTATTTTTCTTTTAATAAACAAACCGATTTCATGTGACATTATAGATATATTGTGGCATGAAATTTGTGTTCTCACAAGTTGTAATAAACATTCCTAGCCATGAACAAAGAATTAAAAATACTTTAATTTGAACAAGAGATAATAAGATATTATTAAACCATATAGAATTATATGTATCTAGACTTATATATATGTATATGTTTATGTTTATTTTTCTCTTAAGGATTACGATATGGATAAAAACGGGTTCACGAGATATGAAAAGAGAAGAATAAAGAGATGGAGGGAGGGAGAGAGAGAGAAGGGACTTACATGCACAAGCCGGTATTATCACCGGGCTTGTCTATCCGCCGATAGCCTCGCGTTACTAGCGAGACCTTCTTGAAGACTTCTTCATGTTCTTCTTCTTGTCATCTTGGTGAAGAGGAAGAAGTGAGAGATAGAAAAATATGAGGAAGGAAAAGATGGAGGAGGACAAATAAAGATGTTGTAATGGTGAATAATAATATATGCATTTAACATGAGAATTAAAAGAGAAATGAAAGGTCACCATTCATTTTGGAAATGAAAGGTCTCATTTGTAGGTTATGGGAAGAATAAAAAATGATAAAAAATAATTGCAAGAATGGGGATTTGAACATGTGACTTATGGAATAACAATGCAAGGACTTAACCAATGAGCTATAAGTTTGTTCATGCACATATTTAATTAGAATTAAATATATGATGTTGCTTAAAAAGAAAATGGGCTTTTTAGATGGGCTATGGAGAATAAGAATAATGGATTTGGGTTAAATATTTATGAAAGGAAAAAATAAGAATGAGAAGTTAAAAACTTAAATATAAGAAAAAGAAATTGTACCTAGAAAAAAAAATACATAATAGATTGAGGAATAAAATAATAATAAATTTAATAGAAAGAGGAAAATACCAAGTACAAATAAATACGGTATATTTTTGAAGAGGGATAATACAAATGTATAAAGATTTTGGGGTCATTACAAAGGTCAAATCCTCTCTTACAGTCAGCTCCGAATGATCCAGCATATGTGTTTCATCTCGAACATACTTACTGTTGGAGATAGTGCCCTCAGAGTCAATTATTGGATCACAGGCACGTGATTGCAATGATTGAGGGAGGACCTATCCCGGTAGAACAGTCTTACTCGAGATGATAGTATGCTATCTGGTTTACCTTTATCATCGTGTACTGCTTTAGGTGACCTGACAGGTCACTATTGCACGTTGATAGAGCCCCTAGGATTCTTGCTTGGCTGCCAGCAGTATGAGGGCGATCATATAAGTGAGAGCTGGAGTCTACAAGCATATCCTTAAAAGGTCACTAGTCGTGGGAGTTTCGAGACAGGGCATCGATTCTCCAGAGTAGACTAGTGTATACAGTCGAGACCCCGACGAGGGGCGGTGGCCGGTCTCACAGGCCACTGGTGTCAGTTGGTTCACCTAAGATGTATACAGGTGCTCATTAGGTTATGAGTACACCGGACAGGACTCGCCCGGAACATGCTAGTTGGTCTTATACCTGACGTCAGATAGCAGTTCCCAGGTGACATGTGTACAGGTTAGTTCATCGACCTGGGGATCGTCATTTGTCTCGTGTGAGTTCCCACTGTGCTTTGATTACTACCCTACCACGGCTCAAAGGAGTCGGGCAAACAGGTTTTAGTTGGGTACAGTCCCGAACCACATGGAGGCAGTGAGCGGATCTTCGGGGGTTCGTCTCTCCCGGTATTGGGGGTGAGGTCGCGCTGTGTCTAGGAGAGCCATTACACGAAGTCCTTGGCCAAGGCAGGAGATTTACTGGTAGGTATTCCAGTAGTATCTCAGGGTGTTCTGGGCTACACTCCGACACGACTTGTACCGCTTTTGGGGGTCTGACTTTTACCCACCCCCTAGGCCCGACATGCGATGCTCATAGACGAACGGACCGGACTGTACGGATATTGTCACTGACAGGCTCAGTAGGGTGTCAGGATGAGTTCGCTCATCGACGTCCCTTTTGGTCAATAGCTGGTGGCCCGTTACGTATTGGCTTATACCTCTGACGTGCTAGTGGTTAAATCCACAGCCATAGTATTGACGAGTCTTTAGAGTCCACCACACTTTCAGTTACTCAGCTTTCGGGCGAAATGCTGTAGAGGCCGTATGGAGATATGGCAGGATCCGATCAGATACGTGCGGTATTGCACGAATCAGGATCGGACGGTTTGTACTAGAGGCCGTATAGATATATGGCAGGGTTCGATCAGATACGTGCGGTATTGCACGGATCAGGATCGAACGGATATTACTAGCCGGCTTTGGTTTAAGCCGGATCCTAGTTTAGTACAGTATAGATTTTGTCTCTTTGCATTTGTATCCGGACGGAATACAGATGCGGGTGTGTATGCACAGTATCGGGGTTTTCTTGTAATTTATTACGGGACCAGTTTTCTGAAGTTGCCAGTTTGCATTCCGTTCCGGCCGGTTTTCGTTTGTTCTTTCCCGGCCGGACTTTTCCGATGGAGGGGGTTATTTGCAATTGTGCAAATAACATTTGTGGAGGGGGTTTCTTGCAATTGTATTGATTATGATATCTTTCTTCCATCACTTGCATTAAATGAGATTTGAAAGGATTTGATTTGGATATGGGTTTTGTTATCATGATGTTTGTTTGTGGTCACCCTTGCTTTCTCCTACACTCACCTCCCTTCATGAATTATTCATTCCCTCCACCATTTCCATTTAAGCATGGCCGGCCACATTTTTGAGAGAGGGGAGAAAATGAGAGAGTTTGATTTGTGAGCTTGTGGCATATTTCCTTCATCTCATTCTCATGTAATGAAAAATAAAAGCACCATTTTTCATACCTTCATTCCTCCATCAAGGCAACCAATACCCCAAAGTGAGACATGCACTCTACACTATATTCTACAGCACATCTTGGGCACGTCGACTTGCCAGCTTCGTGCCCGAGTTGCCTCGGTATTGAGGTGGGAGCCCGTAAAAGATGCAGGCGATGTGGTGCCCTACCGGCAAGGAGGCGACGACCGGAGTTTCCGCGGGAGATCGGGACGATGACGAGAAGACCGGAGGACTCGGATCACTCGGTATATCTCTTTCCTATCTTGTTAGTTAGCTAGGACAAGTTTAATGGCCCGATCCGGGGTTTAGTGCGCGGTGGTGCCGGTTTGCTAAGTCCGCAAAATTAAAGTTTATCACCGTTTCCGCATTTGGCCGTCAGATTGACGACCGGGGCGCCACCGTGCACTTACAGTGGTATCAGAGCCACGCCATTAACTTCGTCTAGCTTTGTTTGATGTGTTTGCATTTCCGATCGACCAAAATTTCCAAAAACCGTATTTTTCCTTCACATCAGTTTCTGTTGAATTTTTTTGAAGTCTAAAAATTTTTCAGGTTGTCTCAGAATGATGTGCAGGGAGTTCTAAGAACTCTGGGAAAATTCGAGACAATGATCCCTCAGCTCGAGCGCGGAACCGCGGCAAAACCCCCCTTGTTGCCGCGGTTCCGCCGCAGGTTGGTGGGATCAATGCTTCGAAATTCTCCAGTGGGCTTCTGGGCTGTAATTAGGGGTTTTGGAATATTAATTTTTGGCCCAGATTTTCTGTGAGTGCTACAGTATTGCTTGGGGGCCCACTTGTTAATTTTTGATCGATCGGATATATTTAAACACATTATTTCACAGTATTTATATTATATCTGCGACCGTGAATGTCACTTGATCGGTAAATCCAGTCTAACTGCTATAGCCCGGTTAGACGGATTTGCGAACGTGACTTTCACGTTGATGTTCTATGTATTTGCTGTGATGTTGCGGATCGGTCGGTGGAGATAGCCTGGATGCAATGCTAGTACAGTTTTGTTGTATTATGTACATTTGATATTGCGGGGCGAGCGTCCGACATGTGGACTGCCGTCACTGCCTGTTTGTATTATTCTTTTGGGGCACGACCTGGTTGCGGTCGATGTACCCGTTGTATGTATATTTTACTTTCTGTACTAGGATTGCCCCGCGGAGGGGTGCACGGATAGCCAGGTTCTAGAAGGCAACAAGCCCGCATCTCATGGCATTGGGACGGAGGGGGCTTCAGTCTGGAATTGGCGGGCTATTCGCCGCACTCGTAGGGGGTACAGTTTGACCCAGGAAGGATGCCCAAGTTACCGGATTCCGTGAAGTGCTGGGTGGTCCATTCACGGCGCTGAAGGGGGCTGCATCGCTTCAGGTTTTGGCGGGTAACTTGCCGCGCCCGTAGGGGTCTAGGATTTCATTGCACAGGCTATCCACACGACCAGGGGAACGTCGGGTTTCAGTAGTGGCTCTGTGAAACCCGGGGATCCCAGATATCTGTATTGTTCTGTGATGCTGTACATTTCTGTGATGTTGCATTTTATTCACGCCTTGAGCGAAATACTATATATTGGTATATATATTAGTAGATGTTGTATATGTTTTTCATCCGCGCTAGTCCAGTCCCCGCTCTGCCGTTAGTTAGCTAACCTAACGGGTGATGACGGGACCCAGTGGCGAATGCAGATGGCATATACGTACGTCAGTATATTTTCGTTCTTTGTGGTGTGATCAATTGATGGGACTGCGTTGATTCGGATCGATGCAAGTTAAACAAACATATTCTGATGTTGTTGGAACACTTTTCAAAAAGCTGTTATTGCAAGGACGTTCACTTTTGTTTTGCATCGTGGTATTCATTTAAAATATCCTGCTCCTCAGTCGACGAGGCAAGGGCCGAGATCCCTTCACCGGGAGTGACCCCTTGGACAGAAGTTTGCGTCAGGGCATTAACTTCACTATAGCCGATTACTTTTGCTTTGCATCGTGGTATTCAGTTGGAATATCCTGCACCTCATTCTACAGGGAAAGAGCCGAGATCCCTTCACCGGGAGTGACCTCTTTAGTAAAGGTTTTCGTCACTATATTTTCTAAAAAGCTATCCGTTCCTTCAACGATATCAAGTTCATTACGTTAAAAGTTTTCGCCAGAAACCATTCGTAGCCCTCCGTCGTTTCATATGGATAGTCAATAGTATTCAAGCTGTGTATGTTGGCCAAAGTCAAGGCACAGTGTTTGGTAGCTGTTGGTTATTCATATGCAGCATAGATAGATGTGTTGGTTTGGGGCAGTCGTACTACCATTTTGGCCCAAGTCAAGGGTATGTACGGGTGGGCTCAAATTAACCTGGAGAATGACGGGTTGAACTTGACATGTGACTTATGATATGTTGGCCAAAGTCAAGGTCATAAGAGCATGGGGTAAAAATCACATCGGGAGTTTCAAAAGAACTGAAACTTGCCAGATATGCGCATACTTTCTGGAGTGTGACACCGTGAGCGGATTCCGTCACGTTATCATGCAATGATAGTTGGATCCCGATTCCCACTGATGAGTTGGTTTACTCCTCGGGTGACCCCGACTAATTCTTCTTTCAGGTTTGGAGGAGAATTTTGAGGTACAGTGGGAGGTTTCCAGATTAGATAAATTGGTAACCATTCTGATCTAGGATAGAGTGCACGCTGAGTGTTTCTTTTCTCTCTCTCTGGCAGCGACCATTGACCCGACCCTAGACTATGACTCAGAGACCAAGTTGACCGAACCTTCTTAACACTGGCTTTTGGATTGTCAGAGTTGCAGACCTCATTGCCACTCCTACTTTTACCCTTTTCTCCGGGACACCCCGTATTACTACGAACGTCCACTTCCATTGGACAAAACCATCGTATGGTTAGATACGAACTTGAAGGAATTCGAGGATGGTTTCCGGTTCTGGAGAAAACGGATAGGATTATTCAGTTGTCTTTTCCCTTTTACCTTCTCTCAAGTTGTGAGTACTCCTTGGTTTAGGAGATAGTACACCTATTATGCAAATTGGATAGTTTTCTTCCAAACCTTAGGCTGGTGCCGAACAGTGGGGAATGAAGAAAACCAATTAGCATAACGATGGTGTGCAGAAGGTATTAAGATTAAGACAAAGCAAGGGATTAGTAAGAGGGCAAAGTAAATTGCGACTGCTATTCACGACCAAACCAAGTATTTCTTCGCCAATCCTAAATCACCTTTGTATTTCTCCAGGACACTCCGTATCACTACGAAGATCCACAGTTTATTGGATACTCCATCGTATGGTTATATACGAACTCGAAAGGAACTTGTTCCAGTTCGGGAATGGATTCTGGTCCAGGAGAAATAGGAATAAGGTTTATTCAGGTGTCTTTTATCCTCACCTTCTCTCGCATTGCGAGTGCTCCTAGGGTTAGGACAGTACACCCATTATGCTTATTGGATAGTCTTCTTCCAAACCATAGGCTGGTGCCGAACGGTAGGGAAGGAAGAAAACCAATTGGCCTAAAGGGGTGTGCAGAAGGTAATGACTAAAGACATATAAAGGGATTTGGAGAGGTGGCGAAGAATTATACGGTTATAGTTGTGAATCTGGATGATGGTAGAGGCATTACTAGGAATACCAGAATACCCCATCGAAACATTTCAATGTTTCAGTTCAACTGTGTACTGTTAAAAGAAAACTGATTTCCCGATTAGACACTTGCTCCAGGGTATGTATTTACCAGGATGATTCTCACATCTGTATGGTTTTACAGATGATGAGTGGGAGTAAGTTATTGGGAATTGGGTGATCATCCTCATTATATCGGGATTCGTTGTAATCGGTGATATTTGAGGAGATCACCTGGACTGTTTGCCGGTCGGCAAATATTTGGTTTTGAATATCCGCTTTTATGCACCAATTTCAAATTGATATATCTATACGTCTATTTTCATAGAGTGAGATATACCTTTCTGAAATTATGTCTACGACATTTACCTATATCAATGGATAGTTAGGTAAGGAGCATTAAACAGCGGTGTAATTCTTCTTAACCATAAGTACAGTTTTCAACCTACGACACACAGTGAAAGAGTTGTTAGACTCAGCGGACTTATACAGAGTATTGTATGTTGTCCAGTGTCTATTAGGACAGAGGGGTTGGTCCTCATACTATATTCTGTTTACTTTTAACTTCTCTAGTTCTTAGACATGTGTTTCGTAGAAACACAGGGTCTAAGTTTTGAGGAGTTATAGGTATTTGAATAGAGTAGAGAACCAGGTATAGCAAGTATCGGGATTCTTCAAAGTGATCGAAGATGTAGATACTTGTGTATGGTATTCAGTTGATAGTAATGATAAAGAGAAATTGCTTCTCTTTCAGGTTACTCATAATTGGAAGCATTCCTAAGTTGAGTAACGCTGATCGGCCTCTCTCCATTTAGTGAACATGCACTGGAGACAGCTGCATGATTTGAATCTGGTTCAATTAAATCGGTGCCTCTGGTTCTATATTGGATATATTACAGTTCATATCTTAACATTGTTAAGGTATGGGGAGTTGTCCGGCTTATGATTAAAACCAGACTCTGGATAACTCAAGGCACGTTTCAGTAATGGCTGTTTGTGGGTTGACCCAGGCTATGACGAGGGTTAACTTTCTACCATAAGAAAGATCAATAGTGATATTGTTCTTGACTCGCCACAGTTTTAATAAAAATGGATTTTTTCAAAAACAGTAGTGGGAGTATGGTAGAACTGGAAGTGATTCCAGAACCGCAAACGATTACTGAAGATTTGATAAGGAACCTAAACATTCAATCTGATTTGACATTCCATTGGCCACTCCGCAGATAAGGTGGGTAACTTCAGGCACCCGAGAGGTACTCCGGTAGCCTCAAGGACGGCGACAGGGAAGTTCTTGTTTACCCACACTTGCCATTGCTGTTGTCCCAGGCTGCGAGACCCGGTGGGGGGATGAGTATAGCGTCGTTCTAAACTAGCTTTAGAAGTGCACATCTATATGACTCTGCCAGAGGGTTGTCGTAATCAGTGGGAGCAGCGGAAGCATTGGTGGACATCAGGCTTATGTCTATTTATAGACTAAAGCAGATATAGAGGAGATAGATCATCTATTTCTGATGTGACAGTCATAGGTTTGACGTCATCAGAATAGGGGATGGATCTGTTGAGAAGGTAGTAGGGTGTGATATCCTGGTATTTGGATGACATACACAGAGTAGGAAAAGAAACTCCTATACTACGATCGGTTATACTATGGTCGTCACACAGTGGTTTCTCCATATAGGAATTGGATCTTATATCGTATATTCTGGTTACTAGATCTATGCTTTTAGATCTAGATTTGGGTGGTTTCCCAATCAGGGTACTTTGACAGCATTCTAAGAGTATTTAGAATGGACGACTCCTGGCACGGTAGTATACCTGCAGGTGATGGAGTCACCCTCTCTAAAGGTGTCTTATAGACTAAAGTAGAGAGGGATGTGCATGATTGGCAGATCACTTGCTTAGGCAATTGAGTCAATCATGAGATGTCAAGTACCACACCAGATGTTGTTCTTGCACTAGATGCAATAAGTTGATATTGTTCCAATCCTGGAGAAACAGTCGGAAGCAGTTTTAGAACATAAGTGGATGTTCTAGGGATATGATAACGACAGCCTCATTTGGGAGACAGTTATCATTCCAGGCTTCCAAGGTGACATCGACGACAAGGAGGTTGTCAGAGTTTTAGTTTTCCTTCTGATGAGGGACAGTATTTTGGACAGGTGATCCAAGGCAATACTGAGGGAAGCATGGCGCAGGATACTGATTAAGTTCAGTTGACGATGCAGTCTAAGAAGTTTGGGTTTGGAGTTCATTTATGAGCTCGGTCCCATCAGACATCCAGACACTCCAAGACAGGTATTGCTCATTTCGGGAGATGGTTTTCTCCGCGAACTTGAGATATAGAGAGAGACATAGAAAGAAACTTCAGAGCGGATCCACTCGCTGAGGCTATTCCTCGAACGCAATAGTCTCGCAAACGAGCTTTGTGAGACTGACTAGTAGAGGAGTTGGGTGTTCGGTATCACACGGGCTGTGAGTATGCGATATCGCAATAATTAGCCTTGAGTGCAAGTGGGAGATTGTTGGAGATAGTGCCCTCAGAGTCAATTATTGGATCACAGGCACGTGATTGCAATGATTGAGGGAGGACCTATCCTGGTAGAACAGTCTTACTCGAGATGATAGTATGCTATCTGGTTTACCTTTATCATCGTGTACTGCTTTAGGTGACCTGACAGGTCACTATTGCACGTTGATAGAGCCCCTAGGATTCTTGCTTGGCTGCCAGCAGTATGAGGGCGATCATATAAGTGAGAGCTGGAGTCTACAAGCATATCCTTAAAAGGTCCCTAGTCGTGGGAGTTTCGAGACAGGGCATCGATTCTCCAGAGTAGACTAGTGTATACAGTCGAGACCCCGACGAGGGGCGGTGGCCGGTCTCACAGGCCACTGGTGTCAGTTGGTTCACCTAAGATGTATACAGGTGCTCATTGGGTTATGAGTACACCGGACAGGACTCGCCGGGAACATGCTAGTTGGTCTTATACCTGACGTCAGATAGCAGTTCCCAGGTGACATGTGTACAGGTTAGTTCATCGACCTGGGGATCGTCATTTGTCTCGTGTGAGTTCCCACTATGCTTTGATTACTACCCTACCACGGCTCAAAGGAGTTGTGCAAACAGGTTTTAGTTGGGTACAGTCCCGAGCCACATGGAGGCAGTGAGCGGATCTTCGGGGGTTCGTCTCTCCCGGTATTGGGGGTGAGGTCGCGCTGTGTCTAGGAGAGCCATTACACGAAATCCTTGGCCAAGGCAGGAGATTTACTGGTAGGTATTCCAGTAGTATCTCAGGGTGTTCTGGGCTACACTCCGACACGACTTGTACCGCTTTTGGGGGTCTGACTTTTACCCACCCCCTAGGCCCGACATGCGATGCTCATAGACGAACGGACCGGACTGTACGGATATTGTCACTGACAGGCTCAGTAGGGTGTCAGGATGAGTTCGCTCATCGACGTCCCTTTTGGTCAATAGCTGGTGGCCCGTTACGTATTGGCTTATACCTCTGACGTGCTAGTGGTTAAATCCACAGCCATAGTATTGACGAGTCTTTAGAGTCCACCACACTTTCAGTTACTCAGCTTTCGGGCGAAACGCTGTAGAGGCCGTATGGAGATATGGCAGGATCCGATCAGATACGTGCGGTATTGCACGAATCAGGATCGGACGGTTTGTACTAGAGGCCGTATAGATATATGGCAGGGTTCAATCAGATACGTGCGGTATTGCACGGATCAGGATCGAACGGATATTACTAGCCGGCTTTGGTTTAAGCCGGATCCTAGTTTAGTACAGTATAGATTTTGTCTCTTTGCATTTGTATCCGGACGGAATACAGATGCGGGTGTGTATGCACAGTATCGGGGTTTTCCTGTAATTTATTACGGGACCAGTTTTCTGGAGTTGCCAGTTTGCATTCCGTTCCGGCCGGTTTTCGTTTGTTCTTTCCCGGCCGGACTTTTCCGATGGAGGGGGTTATTTGCAATTGTGCAAATAACATTTGTGGAGGGGGTTTCTTGCAATTGTATTGATTATGATATCTTTCTTCCATCACTTGCATTAAATGAGATTTGAAAGGATTTGATTTGGATATGGATTTTGTTATCATGATGTTTGTTTGTGGTCACCCTTGCTTTCTCCTACACTCACCTCCCTTCATGAATTATTCATTCCCTCCACCATTTCCATTTAAGCATGGCCGGCCACATTTTTGAGAGAGGGGAGAAAATGAGAGAGTTTGATTTGTGAGCTTGTGGCATATTTCCTTCATCTCATTCTCATGTAATGAAAAATGAAAGCACCATTTTTCATACCTTCATTCCTCCATCAAGGCAACCAATACCCCAAAGTGAGACATGCACTCTACACTATATTCTACAGCACATCTTGGGCACGTCGACTTGCCAGCTTCGTGCCCGAGTTGCCTCGGTATTGAGGTGGGAGCCCGTAAAAGATGCAGGCGATGTGGTGCCCTACCGGCAAGGAGGCGACGACCGGAGTTTCCGCGGGAGATCGGGACGATGACGAGAAGACCGGAGGACTCGGATCACTCGGTATATCTCTTCCCTATCTTGTTAGTTAGCTAGGACAAGTTTAATGGCCCGATCCGGGGTTTAGTGCGCGGTGGTGCCGGTTTGCTAAGTCCGCAAAATTAAAGTTTATCACCGTTTCCGCATTTGGCCGTCAGATTGACGACCGGGGCGCCACCGTGCACTTACACTTACGGAGTTGAGATACATGAAACACGTCATAAACATTCGCCAAAGATTATGATAACACCAATCGATAAGCCACTTCTCCAACACGCTCCAAAATCTCGAAAGGCATTATGAATCGAGGACAAGAATTAAGACGGGTTTCCAGCAAGCGGGTCAGGTCGGTTGCAAATACGGATTCCAAATACACTATTCGCACCCAAAACACAATAAATCAAGAAATATCCATAAATAAAGAAATACCCAAAATAGAACTGGTATAAATGAACTAGGGTGTTACAAAATTTTTATAAGGAGGGTATGATGTAAATCCCCAATCCCCATTTATATTTTCCGTATATTTTTCCAAATTTTTCCTTGAATTTTTCTATATTTCTATATATTTTATATAATTTTTCCTTATTTAAATTCCTAACCAAACCCAAATCCTACCCGTACCCGACCCGACCCGCTACCCACATCTTCTTCCTCCCTCGTTCTTTTTCCCGCCCCTTTCTCTCGCAATGCCACCCTCTTCTCGCGCTCTCCCCATGACTCGCCGCTCATCGCGCCCATTTCCCCATAACCCGCGCTCACCCGAGACCCGCTCCCCTAACGGCTCCAAGGCCCCAACGTGTAACATTTTGAATATTTAGAAATAAATAAAATAAAATAAATTAATAATAAATTGATAAGTCATCATTTCTTTTTGGACCGATCCAAATTCCTTGGTTGATTTCTCCTTGAAATTTCGTGGCCCATTTGTTTTGGTGTTTTGGGCAGTGGGCTTTTGCATGAGGCTTTGCATAGTAGCATGACACAAGGTTTAATTTGGGTGGCTGCCAATTTGGAGTGTGCTGGGATTAATTGGTATTAATTGGTGGAGGATTAAATATTGGCTTGGTGACTCATGAATGATGTGGAAGCTTGCATGCATTTGAGAAGTGGACTTGAGACAAGTGGCTGTTCATTTCCTGCATGATTAATTTCATGGCCTTTTTTTTTGTGTTGATTTTTAAGTGTGGCTATGAAGTTAATAGAACACATCCACAAAACCAACAGCCACTGCACACTTGATTTTACAGAGAGCCAAATAATTTGATAAGCCACTTCATTTTGCCATCACAACTTGATTCCACAGTGAGCACATTTTGCTCCTGGCCGAGCTCTTTTAGAGCATGCTCATTTCCAGCAAAGTATTCGCACAGTATCTCTAATTCAATCTTGGAGGGTTATTCCTACAGCAAATTTTGGAGGGTAAAACTCTTAAACACAGTAGGGATTAAATTCTGTAGCTTATTTAGTTTAGAGTAAATCAAGTCACACAATATCATATTTTAGCTAAATTGAGTGCCTGTTAAAATCTGCTTTGATCTGGAAAATATTTAAATTAATTAAACAGAGTTAAAATGATATAGATAACAACTAGAATAAACCACAAGAAGACGACACCAGGGGGCCGGTTTTGGGCCGGCGGCCATACATGAAAATCCGGCGTCGCCGGCCATGGGGGGAGTTTTGTGGGTTTGGTCTTTTGGGTAGTTTACAGCATACAATTTTGGCTAAATTGGTGTTGTTTAATTAAATTAGTTTCACAGTAGTTAAAATCTGGGAACAGATATCGGAAAGGGTATCGTAAAACACTGAATACGACACGACTAAATCACGTCGCGTTTTAATTTCTGAAACAGTACAGAACAAGGTTAAAATTCAGCAAGATTAAGCGTTAATAACTTGATATAATCAGATAGTATGTAACTTGTAAGTGGGAAAGCGTGTTTTTCATTTCCGTTATATCGGAATAGCCGTTTTTCTTATATACGTTAATTTGTAAATTTAGACTCGGATACAAGAATTTCGGAAGCCGCGAGGAAAGGGAAAGGATTAGCAATTCCGGAGTAGATTCGACTTTTCCGGTGAGTAGACTAAACATCTACCGGGGAATTTTATAAAGATGGCGTATTTCGCCCGTAGCTCTACTTAACTTGATGCTTATATCGTTATGTCAAATTGATAATATGCATTCATCATAGATTCATATAAATTGATTAGATGATTAGAACACTTCACAATTTTCGACGAGTCATGCCACGTGCACATCTTATATGCTACACACACCTCGTCGATATTGCCATGTCACTTACACTTAAATATCATACTTGTTAACATGGATTTATATCATATTTCACATAACAATTATAGTAGTAGATTGCATCATTGACATCATGTTACTTTATGCGTGTTTTGTGTTATATATGAGGTAAATGCAGAATTGAGGATTTATGGTTTTGAGTTTTGAATACTATTACATAAATCCAGTGTTTTTATGATTGATGTGTCATGTCCACCATAAGATGATTTCTGTTTTGGTTTTATTCCGGACCGAGTGGGGGAGATATACGGTCGCGGATTTCGCGTTATCCATACTGAGTGGGGGAGATATACAGTTGGTTACATGGTGGACCCGGTCGAGACCGAGGGGCAGGATAGCCGTATTGAGACGGGGGAGCCTAGCGAGGTTACTCGATACCGGAGTTAGTGATAAAAATACGGCGTGTATCTGGATGATAACGACCGGTATTATTGATTCAGGATCATTCGGGGAATGATGCCTATAAGAAATGGAAGTTTTGTGTCGTTGATGGACACTGAGAAATGATTTTAATTGAGTTGTGATTTCCGAAGTATCATGAGATTTATTGTTGAACTTCACATATACTCATATTCATATTGATTCATATTCAGTAGCATGATTGTCATATTTACTTTATTCGCCGTTATATGTTAGTCATATTCACTGAGTTGGCAACTCACCCCCGTTGTGCCACAGTTCCTTGCAGGGATAGAGTGGACGGGTAGCTGCGAGGCAGAGCTACGTTTGCAGTTGTATTCCATCTTTTGATAGGTAGGTTACATGTGTAGTAACCTTCCTTTTTGATTTTGTATTTTGTATCTAGAAAGTCTCCATCAAACCTGTATTTTGACTTAGAATGAGAGATGGAATATATATGGATAGTTGAGATATGTTGGTCAGTATCATTATTTCTTTCTTTATGAAATTCACAGTGATGTTCTATATGTTTATATTCATGTTCATTGTTAATATTGTTGGTTCCAACTAAGAATACAACTAAACTTAACCTTTATTATTTGTTTAATAAATTAACTTCATAAATTGAGATTTTTACTTAAAAACTAAATTTTCATAAGTAATTCCGCAAAAAGGTATTTTGATCTTGGTTTTCGGCTTATTTGGACTTGTGCATATCTTTAGATATGATACAATCTAAGTGCCTGTCACATCCAAACTTGGGTCGTGACAAAGTTGGTATCAGAGCTTAGGAGTAACCTTACGGAATTCAGTAAGGGATTTCAATAGGTTGATGTAAGTCCGAGAGTTAGGATGACCTTTGGTTTGATGGAGTAGGTGAATTAGGACGAATGCAGTACCATACGTATGTTCCGCGGCATATTTACGTTATCGTATTCAGCCTAACTAACCTTAGGATGTTTATCTTGATCTATTCTTCCGTTGATTCTTCGTTATTGATTGCTTCTGTTCCCACACCTTATCAACTCTCGTTTCTTATTCCAGTTGCTATGGCTACGCGGGCTAGGCGAGCCGCAGCCAGAGATGCAGCTAGGGCGAGTCCACCTGTGATGACGACTGGTACACCGGACGTTCCGGCGGTGCATGAGCATGTTGATCCTCCTCCAGATCGCATGACTAGGATTGAGGAGGGTATGTTGGGATTACAGCGAGTGGTAGGACAGTTAGCTGAGACCACTCGAATATTGAGATCAGATCCAGCACCGGCCGTAGCAGAGTCCGAAGTACAGCCTACACAGACGGTAGCGCCAGTAGATACGAGAGTGATGGAGGTATCACTTGCAGAGTTTATGAGATTGAGACCCCCGGTATTTACAGGGACCGATGTGGCGGAAGATCCTCAGTCTTTTCTTGATAGGATGGCGAGGATTGGCAGATCATTGCGATGTTTTGATGCGAGGTCAGTTGAGCTGACTAGCTTTCGTTTGGAGGGACTTACACAGGAGTGGTGTGAGTCGATGGAAAGAGGGCGAGCTACGAATCTTCCTCCGATGACGTGGACCGAGTTTTCTACAGTCTTTCTTGCCAGATTTCTTCCCCAGAGTGTGAGGGACGTTAGAGCTAGCAGTTTTGAAGCGTTGAGGAAATCAGCAAGTATGTCAGTAGCAGATTATGACTTACGATTCACCCAGCTGTCGCGATATGCCCCATACTTAGTACCTACAGAGGAGCTTCGGGTGAAGAGGTTCCTAAGGAGTTTGGACACACAGTTGTATCTGGCGATAGGCTCCCAGCATTTTGATACATATGCACAGGCCATGGATGCGGCGATTCGAGTAGAGGAGCGTTTGAGCGAGTCAGGGGTCGTTCCAGAGCCAAAGAGGAGTAGACCGGTCGTGCCGACAAATAGACAGTTTGGCCGAGGTAGAGGGTCATATCCAGACAAATATACAGGCCGCAGTGTCGGACGAGGTTGGACACAGGGCCAGATGTTCAGTTCTTATCCTGATGATCAGAGACCACCATCTACCTGTTATAGTTGTGGACTTCCCGGACACTTTGCGCGGGACTGTAGATCTCAGGGAAGGACCGTTACTCCACAGGCTGCTTTACCCCTTCCACCTCCTACACCGATGGCTTTACTTCCTCCCCCAGTTGGCGCTACACGCCAGGTAGTTGCACCACGAGGTCGAGGCTTTGCAGGACGTGCTCAGAGAGGTAGAGGAGATAGAGGTAGAGGACGACAGGATGCGGGCAGGGGCCAGGCACGGGTTTTTGCGCTGACTCCACAGGATGCCCAAGCATCAAATGCAGTCGTGACAGGTACTCTTACAGTATGCTCATTAGAGGCACATGTTTTATTTGATCCCGGTTCTACACATTCTTATGTATCTTCACGATTCGCACTTTTGTTGGGGAAAGAGTTGTCATTATTAGAGTTACCTTTGGTAGTGATTACTCCGGTTGGAGATTCTTTTATAGCTCGGCACGTATTCAGATCGTGTTCGGTACGTATTGGTGGTAGAGATTCGTTAGTTGATCTGATTCTCCTGGACATGTTAGATTTTGACATACTTCTTGGGATGGATTGGTTAGCCGCTTGTCATGCCTATGTAGATTGTAAAGGAAAAGCGGTTAGATTTTGTTTTCCAGGTGAACCGGTGTTTATTGTGCAGGGGGATTGCAAGTTAACCCCTGTCAACATGATTTCTGCTTTTTGTGCGGGGCGGCTCTTGAAGAAGGGTTGTCATGGGTTCTTGGCTTTTATTCAGGACATAGGGGTCGCTGAAGTTCCATTGGACCAAATCCCGATCATACGAGAATTTCCTGAGGTATTTCCTGCTGAGTTACCAGAATTGCCACCTGAACGAGATATCGAATTTTGCATCGACTTGATTCCGGGTGCAGGGCCTATTTCTATACCACCCTATCGAATGGCACCGACGGAATTGAAAGAACTCAAGGGCCAGTTGCAAGAGTTGTTAGATAGAGGACTAGTCCGTCCCAGTGTTTCACCGTGGGGAGCTCCTGTCTTATTTGTTAAAAAGAAGGACGGTAGTATGAGGATGTGCATTGACTACCGACAGCTGAATCGCGTCACTGTACGAAACAGGTATCCATTACCACGTATAGATGACTTGTTCGATCAGTTGCAAGGAGCTGGGTTTTTCTCAAAGATTGACTTGAGGTCAGGGTATCATCAATTGAGAGTTCGGAAGGAAGATATTCCGAAGACGGCATTTCGTACGAGATATGGGCATTATGAATTTCTGGTGATGTCGTTCGGACTCACCAACGCTCCAGCAGCTTTTATGGATATGATGAACCGTATCTTTAGACCATTTATCTATCGGTTTATTATAGTATTCATAGATGATATTCTTGTATATTCTCTGAGTCAGACGGAGCACGAGCAGCATTTACGTATCACATTGCAGACCTTGAAGGAGCATCAGCTGTATGCAAAATTTTCTAAGTGTGCTTTTTGGCTCGATAGTGTGGAGTTCTTGGGTCACATAGTTACGAGAGAAGGTATATGTGTAGACCCAAAGAAGATTGAAGCGGTACAACACTGGCCCAGGCCTATGTCAGTTACGGAGGTTCGGAGTTTCTTAGGTCTGGCAGGTTATTACAGACGCTTCGTACAGGATTTCTCACGGATAGCAGCACCTTTGACAGGATTGACTAGGAAGGAAGTTCCATTTCAGTGGACAGATGCGTGTGAGCAGAGTTTCCAACAGTTGAAGACGCGTTTGACGACTGCACCTGTATTATCATTACCTTCCGGGGCAGGGGGTTTCGTCGTGTATTGCGATGCTTCTAGAGTGGGCTTAGGCTGTGTGTTGATGCAACACGGCAAAGTTATAGCATATGCTTCTCGACAGTTGAAGAGGCATGAACAAAACTACCCCACTCATGATCTAGAGATGGCTGCTGTAGTATTCGCATTGAAGATTTGGAGACATTACTTGTATGGAGAATCGTGTCAAATCTTCACAGATCATAAAAGTTTAAAGTATATCTTTCAGCAGAAAGATCTGAACCTCAGGCAGCGTAGATGGATGGAACTGGTGAAGGATTACGACTGTGAGATCTTGTACCACCCAGGCAAAGCAAATGTGGTAGCAGATGCCATGAGTCGGAGGCCTAGAGGTAATTTATCTCAATTAAGCGTTTTGCAGAGACAGTCTTCTACAGACTGGCAGATCTTATGTGATAGTCGCATACAGTTTGAGTTCACGTCGGCAGGAGGTCAGTTAGCACATGTTCGCACCTGGCCTCAGTTATTGGATCGTATTCAAGAGGCGCAGCCTACAGATACTCGCATGATGGAGATTATGGATCAAGTTAGGCAGGGCAAGGAGACGGAGTTCGTGATTGATGATCATGGAGTATTACGTTTTAGGACTTGTCTCTGCGTGCCAGATTCTGATGGATTGAGGCGTGAGATTTTGGAGGATGCCCACAGATCAGTATACAGTATCCATCCTGGTTCCACCAAAATGTATCGTGATTTGAAAGATATTTATTGGTGGGAAGGAATGAAGAGGGACATTACAGAATATGTTTCAAGATGCTTGACTTGTCAGCAAGTCAAAGCAGAACACCAGAGGCCGGCCGGAGAATTGCAGCCCTTACCCATTCCAGAATGGAAATGGGAACAGATTTCCATGGATTTTGTGGTGGGTCTACCCAGGACTAGCAGAGGGTATGATTCAATTTGGGTGATTGTAGATAGATTGACAAAAGCCGCTCATTTTCTTCCAGTCAAGACGACGTATGGATTTGCTCAGTATGCACAGGTTTATATTGATGAGATTGTACGTCTACATGGAGTGCCGACATGCATAGTATCAGACCGAGGTACCCAGTTCACGAGCAGGCTATGGCAGAAGCTTCAGGACGCTCTTGGTACACGACTGAGTTTTAGTACAGCTTTTCACCCACAGACAGACGGTCAGTCGGAGCGGACCATTCAGATACTAGAGGATATGCTTCGGGCTTGTAGCCTAGATTTCGGTGGTAGTTGGGA
The DNA here is from genome assembly GCA_030015575.1 of Agapanthus africanus. Lineage (NCBI taxonomy): Eukaryota > Viridiplantae > Streptophyta > Magnoliopsida > Asparagales > Amaryllidaceae > Agapanthus > Agapanthus africanus. Next base: position 696,653 of record CM057337.1, read on the forward strand.
TCGTCACCTACCTTTGGTAGAATTCTCGTACAACAACAGTTTTCAGGAGACGATCCAGATGGCACCCTTTGAAGCCTTGTATGGAAGGAAATGTCGATCACCCGTTTGCTGGACGGAACTTAGTGAGAGTGGTATTTTGGGACCGCAGATAGTACAAGAAACTACAGAGAAGATTCATTTGATACAAGATAGAATGAAAGCGGCCCAATGCAGACAGAAGTCATACGCAGATCGACGACGACGTAAACTCGAGTTTGATGTGGGAGATCATGTGTTCCTTCGAGTATCTCCAATGAAAGGTGTGATGCGCTTCGGGAAGAAAGGGAAGCTCAGCCCCAGATATGTTGGACCTTACGAGATTTTAGAGAGGGTGAGCGTTGTAGCTTATCGGTTAGCACTCCCACCTAATTTTCCCGACGTGCATCCGGTGTTTCACATTTCGATACTTCGCAGATATCTTCACGATCCATCTCATGCGATCCAGCATCAGACTCTACAGCTTGGGCCAGATTTATCCTACACAGTGCAGCCAGTCGCTATTCTGGACAGGCAGGCAAAGCAACTACGATCGAGGATACTGCCATCTGTAAAGGTTCTCTGGCAAGGAAAGGATCGCGAGGAGATTACTTGGGAGACGGAGGACGCAATGCGAAAGAAATTTCCACATCTTTTCATAGGTATGTCTAGTAATTATTTTAAATTCGGGGACCGAATTTTCTTAAGGGGGGAATATTGTAACATTTTGAATATTTAGAAATAAATAAAATAAATTAAATTAATAATAAATTGATAAGTCATCATTTCTTTTTGGACTGATCCAAATTCCTTGGTTGATTTCTCCTTGAAATTCCGTGGCCCATTTGTTTTGGTGTTTTGGGCAGTGGGCTTTTACATGAGGCTTTGCATAGTAGCATGACACAAGGTTTAATTTGGGTGGCTGCCAATTTGGAGTGTGCTGGGATTAATTGGTATTAATTGGTGGAGGATTAAATATTGGCTTGGTGACTCATGAATGATGTGGAAGCTTGCATGCATTTGAGAAGTGGACTTGAGACAAGTGGCTGTTCATTTCCTGCATGATTAATTTCGTGGCCTTTTTTTTTTTGTTGATTATTAATTCTAGTGTGGCTATGAAGTTAATAGAACACATCCACAAAACCAACAGCCACTGCACACTTGATTTTACAGAGAGCCAAATAATTTGATAAGCCACTTCATTTTTGTAGCGTCTTGAAAAGTCATTTTGGTGTTTTCTTGAAATTCGGTGAAAATTCGGTATTTTTCCGAAAACCGTCTTTCTCGATATTTTGCAGTTTAGGGTTAATTATACCTAAAATGGATAGGTAATTACTTGTTTTTAGTGACTAATGAGTTAATTATGAAATTTTGGTCATTTAAAATTTTTCCCTATTTTTCAATTTTTTTAATATTATTTTAAGCCGGTAAGAAAATACATTAAATAAGCGATAAATACAAATTTTTCCGGGCTAATTTTAATCTCTAAAATTATGATAATTATAATCTAGTGATAACATGAATTTTTAGTAATTTATTTTGATTTTTAACCAATTTTTATGAATTGAAGCGAATTTATTGAATTTTGGGCTAAAACTTGCAATTTTTGAGTTGTAGGGGGCCTTTTTGCATAAAATTTCTTTTGTAAAATCCCTCTCTCTTTTTCCTCAGCCCTAGGACAGCCCCACCTTGTGTGAGACCAGAAATTTCTGGCCTCATTTTCTTTGGTTGCTTTCTTGAGTTGTTTTGATGGTTTATGGTTTTATTTTAATTAAAATGGATAAAGTATGATACTTTGACTTTGTGGACTTGACCCATGACCTTCCCCACTTGACCACACCCTCCCCCATCCCTCTTCTGGTCGAAAATTCCAGCAGCCCTCCCCCTTCACCTTCCTCTTTTCATTTCCTCCAAAATTTCATCAAAATTGCTACAAAAATCCATATAAATCCACAAATCCTTCTCTTTTTCAACACAAAATCCTTGTGCTACCTCTTCTCAAGCCTAATATGGTTGAAATCATGTGGAAAGGAGGCATTTTTGGAGCAAACTTTCTTGCTTGATCCATTGATCAAGAGGTATAATTCCTATCTTGTTAAATCCTTTGTTTAAGTGCTTATATTATATGGTTTAGTGATAATTTAGTGTAGTTAATCTAGATTTCTTAGATTTTGTTTGAAAATTTAGACTAGTGTTTGAAAGCCATAATAGTTAATTAAGTTATTTTATAGTTAATCTAGTTGTTAATGACTAATCTATATGGTTACCTTGTTGCTATAGTTTTCAATTATGCTAATTTGATTAAATTTAGAAGTGTGAAATTTGCTTTTTAGGATTTTCAAGAAAAGGTTTTTTGTATGGAAATGGTATTTGAAACATGATTAGTGAGTTGATTAAACCTAATTTGTGTTGATTAAACCTAATTTGCTATCTAGTGTTTTGCTAACCTTAATCTAAGTGGTTAATTTTCTTATTAGGCTAAAATATAGTGTTAAATTAAGGTTTTCATATATAGTTGATTTATGGTTGCTAAGTACAAAAATCAAGAAAAGGTTTTGTTATGTAAATTAGGTTTTTAAGCTTAGTTAATGGTTTAGAATTTGTGTATTGGCTAACTTTTTGGTTAGTTTGGAATGTTGGTGTTGGGTGGTGTTGACTTTGTCGCTATATTGTCGATGTTTGCATCAAATTGCAATTTCTGCTTACTAGATTTTTTATCAAAGTTATGTGATGTATTAATTGTGGCATCTTGATGATTGTATGGCTTGTCCTACGACTTTTAGGATGCGTGAGTGCGGTTTTTTGGGTAGTCGGGTTTTAGTTTTGCCGGGTGACCCAAATCGGCGTTTTTGGCAGTTTTTGCGATTTTCGCGTGTGTTCCGCGCACTTTGTGCACGTTGTACCTAGCTAGCGAACTTTAGTAGTTTCGTTGGGGTTTGCGTCGTTCTTGATACGTAACCTTATATTTGGTATTGATATAAATTCCAGGTTCGGTCGCGGAGACGTCAGACGCGGCGCGAAAGGGAAAGGCGGTGATCGGACACAGCTAGCCAGGAATCCCTGTGAGTAGATTTAACATCTACGGGGGACGATCGTTTGGATGGCGCAAGTCGCCCGATAGATTTAGTAAACTGGAAAATAGTAAATTGGATAATCACTTGTGACATTAGAATAATAATAATGGCATGATAATTGCTGCAATTAGATCAATAGGTTATACCCATATACGCAAACTCAATTGTAGGACACATGCACCATTACCAGGTTTTTATATGCAGCACGAGCACTATTCATGTTTACACACACACCCTGGTAATTGCCATGCCACCACACTAGATAACATTTTAATTTAAAACTTTTACTAATTGATACTTAAACTGGTGCTATTGCCTTTAATTCCTTAAAATGAAACCGTAGAATTGCTATTCATGTGCATGTACTTCATCATATTAATTGTTCATGCTTAATCCATTAATCACACATCGCAACTTGATTATTGATATCATATGCATTCATTATCACTGATATATGCATTTATGAGGATTTCTTGAGATTTTATGATATTGCTGGATTTCGGGGGAAAGCCGCAAAATTTCCAAACTTATGATATTTTTTAAAACATGTAAATTGCGGTTTTCTAGTGATGTAAGTGTCGTCCACCATGAGTTTGCTGTGGCTTTGGAAATCCGTGTCGAGGAGTGGAGGAACCGGCACGGGTACATGGTGGGCCCGGTAAGGTACCCCGGGGCAAGAGGAATGTGGTGATGACGTTGAGCCTGGCAGGGGACGGATTACCTACCGGTGACTGTTTGGGACGGCGGATATCCAGAGGATACCGACCGTGGCCGCTAGATGATGAGATATTGATATTTGAGATGGGTCAGCCGGACGGCTGAGGCCAGAGATACATTTATGAATTTGAGACAGCTTTTGGGTGTCGTTGCTGGACACCGATTTTCGTCGATTCATTGACATTATGCTGGCATTCTAAAAGAGTTTCAAAAACAAAAAGAGATAAAATATTTCTTATATTATACCTATTGAGACCTCAGATTTTCATGTTGCATGCATATTAGTACACTGATGTTATATACACACCTGCTAGTGCATCCAGTCATACCTGTATTTTAGATGCTAGGATGCTTGTGTGCATGCATACGATAGCCTTTGTAGATGTTATTTATTACTCACGAGTTGGCAACTCACCCCCGTTGTGCCACAGTCTTTTGCAGGTCCGCTCCGTCAGTTCAGTAGCGGCGGGCGCACTTGTCTTTTGCCTCTTTTGCCTGAGCTCGAGATTTGCTCATAGGTGGGTTATGTTATTTTTGTACCACCTTGTATATTCTTGTATATTCTTGTATCTAGTGTACTCCATCTACTGTTCTACCAGATTATTGTATATTGACCTAGAGATGAGACTGTGAGGTTTGTGGATTTTATACTGTATTTGGGGTCGAGCTCACTTGAGCCGACATGCTACTTTTCATGCTTCCTTATGCTTATTATGCTTTATTATGCTTGTTGTCATTTACATTGCGTGGGATTTGTGACCGCCGTATGGCGAAGAGCTAGCTCCCGCTTGGGGATGCCCTATTTTGTGGATTCATGTATATATTTTGTTGTACCCATTTTTGGGGGCCAGTATTTACAAAGGAGACTCTGCCGAAATTTTCGGAAAAATTAGTATTGTTTTTAAAAGGGGTTTTATATGACTTATTTGATAAGCTTGCTTTCAAATGTTTGGGTTTTCTTCACTCTTTTGCTTAATTGGTTTTGTTTTCTGGGCTTTGGCTTACTTATTTTACGGACGCCTTTAGACGTTTCGTAAACTTAAGTGCCAGTCACGTTCCGTACCCTGCGGGTCGTGACAAAGTTGGTATCAGAGCGATAGGTTTTACCTTTGTGAGTGTAGGATGACCCTTGGTAGATGGAGTGACTTAAGCAGGGTAACGTAGCGTGCGTATGTCCGCGGCATACTTACGATACGGTACTCCGCCTAAGTGACTTTAGGATATACTTTCTTGGAAATTCCTTCTTCAATTCCGTGTATCCTATGATCCTATTGCACTGTTCTTACTATCCGTTTTCCTGTAACAGCCACTATGCCGCCGAAGGCTACGAGAGCACAGAGGGCTGCCGCCAGAGACGAGATTCGAGCTGGCTCGTCCGAGACTAGGACTGAGCAGGGTGGTATGCCTACGCCGCAGGGACAGACCGATCCACCTTCCCCAGGCCGTATGGATAGGCTCGAGACGGGTATGGAGGAGTTGCGACAGATGATGGGAGGCATGCAGGAGCTGCGTCAGATGGTAGGATCCCTAGTTGCAGCCAGTCGTACACCGAGGCAGGATGACGTACCTACTACATCACAGACGACCATGATACCTGCTCCTACTACTACCATTGTGTCCATTCCGGTTTCACTACAGGACTTCATGAGGCTGAGACCTCCAGTATTCACCGGCACTGAGGCAGCGGAGGACCCACAGACGTTCCTTGACAGTTTAGCCAGGATCTGCCGTTCGCTGAGATGTTCGGATGATCGATGGGTAGAGCTTGCGAGTTTCCGACTAGAGGGTCTCGCGCAGACATGGTGGGAGTCAGTCTTGAGAGGTCGAGCTGCAGATCTACCGCCTATGACTTGGGCCGAGTTTACAGCGGTCTTTCTAGCCCGTTTCCTTCCAGAGAGCGTTCGTGACGCCAGAGCTCGCAGTTTCGAGGCCTTAGTCAAGACACCTGGGATGACGGTGTCTGAGTATGATATCCAGTTTACACAGTTATCCCGATATGCTCAGTATTTGGTGGATACCGAGGAGAAGATGGTGAAGAGGTTCGTACAGGGACTTGATGCCCAGCTATATCTTGCCATTGGCGCCCAGCGCTACGACACTTATTCAGCGGCTAGGGATACGACATTACGGATGGAGGCACGCATATCACAGACTCCGGCCGTTTCTGGGCCGAAGAGGATGCGCACCGATGTACCGCCTCAGAGGCAGCGCGCCAGATTTTTTCCGAGAGATAGGCCTGGCAGAGGATTTGGACGGGGACAGTTATATGGTTCATATTCCCAGGGGCAGCAGCCGTCGCCAGGATGTTTTGGGTGCGGGAGTTTGCACCATCTTGTCAGAGACTGTCCGGTGAGACGACAGGGAGTAGCGACAGTTCCGCATGTGACCCTACCACCATCACCACCCCCTCCTCAGAGAGCCCTACTTCCTACCCCAGGCGATGCTCCACGCCAGTTAGGTGCACCGAGAGGCCGTGGACGCGGCGGTCCTGTTCAGAGAGGACGAGGAGGCAGAGGCCGAGGTCGAGGTCAGCCCGCTATCGGTGGAGGACAGGCCCGAGTTTTTGCTTTGACACCGCAGGATGCGCAGGCATCCAATGCCGTCGTGACAGGTACTTTGCCAGTTTGTTCTTTCGACGCACGGGTGTTATTCGACCCAGGTTCCACACATTCGTACGTCTCTACACACTTTGCACCGATGTTGGGCCGTGAGCCGTCGTCGTTAGATCAGCCGCTTGTTGTTGTTACTCCGGTAGGTGAGTCGTTTGTCGCTCGGTTTGTATTTCGTTTGTGTTCCGTTCGTATCGGGGAGAGGGATTCATCAGTTGATTTGATACTCCTCGATACGTTGGACTTTGATGTGCTTCTGGGCATGGATTGGCTAGCCACTTGTTATGCTTCGGTGGACTGCCGTGAGAAGGCAGTCAGATTTAGCTTTCCGGGAGAGCCAGTCCTTGTTATTCAGGGAGACCGTAGTGTCACCCTTCCCAGCTTAATTTCGTCTCTTCGCGCTGGTCAGCTCTTGCGGAAGGGATGTCAGGGATTCTTAGCGTTTGTTTGTGATACTCGAGCTGCAGAGGTTCTGTTGGACCGGGTCCCGATAGTTTGTGAGTTCCCTGATGTTTTCCCTGATGAGCTACCTGGGCTACCGCCTGAGCGCGATGTTGAGTTCTGCATTGATTTGATTCCCGGTTCGGGGCCTATTTCTATACCACCGTATCGGATGGCCCCGGCAGAGCTTCGAGAGCTGAAGGATCAGTTGCAGGATTTGTTGGATAAGGGGCTTATTCGACCGAGTGTTTCTCCGTGGGGTGCTCCGGTCCTGTTTGTCAAGAAGAAGGATGGAAGTTTGCGCTTATGTATCGACTACCGCCAGCTGAACAAAGTTACCATTCGGAACAGATATCCGTTGCCGCGCATTGATGATTTGTTCGACCAGCTTCAGGGTGCGGGGTATTTTTCGAGGATCGACTTGCGATCAGGATACCATCAGCTGCGAGTTCGACAGGAGGATATACCGAGGACAGCTTTCCGTACACGCTATGGCCACTACGAGTTTTTGGTGATGTCGTTCGGACTCACCAACGCCCCAGCAGCATTCATGGATTTGATGAACCGTACATTCAGGCCGTATCTTGACTTGTTCATCATCGTGTTTATCGACGATATCTTGGTGTACTCCCGGAGCAGAGAAGAGTACGAGCAGCACTTGCGGATTACGTTGCAGACTCTGAGGGAGCACCAGCTGTTCGCGAAGTTCTCCAAGTGTGCTTTCTGGCTGGACAGCGTCGGATTCTTGGGTCACGTGGTTACGAGAGACGGCATTTGTGTAGACCCGAAGAAGATTGAGGCTGTTCAGCTGTGGCCCCGACCTACATCGGTTACTGAGATCCGTAGTTTTCTAGGCTTGGCGGGCTACTACAGGCGTTTTGTTCAGGACTTCTCCCGTATAGCTGCACCGTTGACCGGTTTGACCCGGAAGGGAGTTCCTTTCGTCTGGACGGAGGAGTGCGAGCGCAGTTTTCAGCAGCTGCGGACATGTTTGACTACGGCGCCGGTATTATCTTTACCTTCGGGATCAGGCGGATTTGTTGTCTACTGTGATGCTTCGCGAGTGGGATTAGGATGCGTATTGATGCAGCATGGCCGGGTGATCGCTTATGCTTCTCGGCAGTTGAAGAAGCATGAACAGAACTACCCCACTCATGATTTGGAGATGGCTGCAGTGGTCTTTGCACTGAAGATTTGGCGACATTACCTTTACGGCGAGTCATGTCAGATATTCACCGATCACAAGAGCTTAAAGTACATATTTCAGCAGCGAGACCTGAACCTCAGACAGCGTCGTTGGATGGAGTTGGTGAAAGACTACGACTGCGAGATCTTATATCACCCCGGCAAGGCGAATGTGGTGGCAGATGCGTTGAGTAGGAGGCCCGGGGGTAGTCTATCCTTTTTGCGCGCAGTTCAGAGGCAGTCGTCAGCAGATTGGCAGATGTTATGCGACAGCCGAGTGGAGTTCGAGTTCACTCAGACAGGGGGACAGCTCGCGCATGTTCGTGCACGCCCACAGTTGCTTGACCGTATATATGAGGCACAGCGCAGTGACGACCGTTGCTCAGAGATCATGGCACAGATGGGACAGGGCAGATTTTCTGAGTTCGTGGTTGACGATCAGGGGATTTTACGATATGGATCTAGACTGTGCGTACCAGATACTGATGGATTACGGCGCGACATTCTCGAGGAGGCACACCGATCAGTGTATAGTGTCCACCCCGGTTCCACCAAGATGTACCATGATATGAGAGAGACCTACTGGTGGGACGGGATGAAGAGGGACATTGCGGAGTTCGTTTCGAGATGCCTGACTTGTCAGCAAGTCAAGGCCGAGCACCAGAGACCCGCAGGAGAGCTACAGCCGTTACCCATTCCGAAGTGGAAATGGGAGCAGATTTCGATGGACTTCGTTGTGGGTCTACCCAGGACCAGTCGAGGGTACGACTCTATCTGGGTGATCGTGGATAGATTGATGAAAGCGGCTCACTTCCTTCCAGTGAAGACGACTTTCAGCTTCGCTCAGTATGCTCAGCTCTATATTGACGAGATCGTGCGACTACATGGCGTACCGACTTGTATCGTGTCAGATCGAGGCACTCAGTTCACCAGCCGACTTTGGCAGAGACTTCAGGAGGCTTTGGGCACTCGATTGAGCTTCAGCACAGCGTTTCATCCGCAGACCGACGGACAGTCAGAGCGGACCATTCAGACTCTCGAGGACATGCTCAGAGCGTGCGTTTTAGACTTTGGTGGTAGCTGGGATCGTCATTTACCTCTAGTGGAGTTCTCCTACAACAACAGCTTCCAGGATACTATTCAGATGGCACCTTTCGAGGCATTGTATGGGAGGAGATGCAGATCGCCCGTTTGTTGGACAGAGCTCAGCGAGAGCAGCATTTTGGGGCCGCAGCTTGTTGAGGAGACGACAGCGAAGATACAGTTGATCCGAGACCGGATGAGAGCGGCTCAGAGCAGGCAGAAATCGTATGCAGACAGGCGCCGTCGCAGATTAGAGTTCGCAGTTGGCGACCATGTTTTTCTGAAAGTCTCTCCGATGAAGGGCGTGATGCGTTTTGGGCGAAAGGGGAAGCTTAGCCCTAGATTCGTAGGTCCCTTCGAGATCCTCGAGCGTGTCGGCGCTGTTGCATATCGTTTGGCTCTTCCTCCCAGCTTTCCCGATGTTCACCCCGTCTTCCATGTTTCGATGCTCCGCAAGTACCTTCACGACCCTTCGCATGCGATTTAGCACCCGACAGTCCAGCTAGAGCGCGACCTTTCTTTTGCAGAGCAGCCGGTGGCCATCCTGGATCGGCAGGTGAATAAGTTGAGGTCGAAGATTATACCAACCGTCAAGGTCCTTTGGTGTAGCCCGAGCAGCGAGGAGGTTACCTGGGAGACCGAGGGCGAGATGAGGAAGAAGTATCCCCATCTCTTTGAAGGTGCGCGTAGCTATATTTTTTTAAATTCGGGGACCGAATTTCTTTAAGGGGGGAAGATTGTAGCGTCTTGAAAAGTCATTTTGGTGTTTTCTTGAAATTCGGTGAAAATTCGGTATTTTTCCGAAAACCGTCTTTCTCGATATTTTGCAGTTTAGGGTTAATTATACCTAAAATGGATAGGTAATTACTTGTTTTTAGTGACTAATGAGTTAATTATGAAATTTTGGTCATTTAAAATTTTTCCCTATTTTTCAATTTTTTTAATATTATTTTAAGCCGGTAAGAAAATACATTAAATAAGCGATAAATACAAATTTTTCCGGGCTAATTTTAATCTCTAAAATTATGATAATTATAATCTAGTGATAACATGAATTTTTAGTAATTTATTTTGATTTTTAACCAATTTTTATGAATTGAAGCGAATTTATTGAATTTTGGGCTAAAACTTGCAATTTTTGAGTTGTAGGGGGCCTTTTTGCATAAAATTTCTTTTGTAAAATCCCTCTCTCTTTTTCCTCAGCCCTAGGACAGCCCCACCTTGTGTGAGACCAGAAATTTCTGGCCTCATTTTCTTTGGTTGCTTTCTTGAGTTGTTTTGATGGTTTATGGTTTTATTTTAATTAAAATGGATAAAGTATGATACTTTGACTTTGTGGACTTGACCCATGACCTTCCCCACTTGACCACACCCTCCCCCATCCCTCTTCTGGTCGAAAATTCCAGCAGCCCTCCCCCTTCACCTTCCTCTTTTCATTTCCTCCAAAATTTCATCAAAATTGCTACAAAAATCCATATAAATCCACAAATCCTTCTCTTTTTCAACACAAAATCCTTGTGCTACCTCTTCTCAAGCCTAATATGGTTGAAATCATGTGGAAAGGAGGCATTTTTGGAGCAAACTTTCTTGCTTGATCCATTGATCAAGAGGTATAATTCCTATCTTGTTAAATCCTTTGTTTAAGTGCTTATATTATATGGTTTAGTGATAATTTAGTGTAGTTAATCTAGATTTCTTAGATTTTGTTTGAAAATTTAGACTAGTGTTTGAAAGCCATAATAGTTAATTAAGTTATTTTATAGTTAATCTAGTTGTTAATGACTAATCTATATGGTTACCTTGTTGCTATAGTTTTCAATTATGCTAATTTGATTAAATTTAGAAGTGTGAAATTTGCTTTTTAGGATTTTCAAGAAAAGGTTTTTTGTATGGAAATGGTATTTGAAACATGATTAGTGAGTTGATTAAACCTAATTTGTGTTGATTAAACCTAATTTGCTATCTAGTGTTTTGCTAACCTTAATCTAAGTGGTTAATTTTCTTATTAGGCTAAAATATAGTGTTAAATTAAGGTTTTCATATATAGTTGATTTATGGTTGCTAAGTACAAAAATCAAGAAAAGGTTTTGTTATGTAAATTAGGTTTTTAAGCTTAGTTAATGGTTTAGAATTTGTGTATTGGCTAACTTTTTGGTTAGTTTGGAATGTTGGTGTTGGGTGGTGTTGACTTTGTCGCTATATTGTCGATGTTTGCATCAAATTGCAATTTCTGCTTACTAGATTTTTTATCAAAGTTATGTGATGTATTAATTGTGGCATCTTGATGATTGTATGGCTTGTCCTACGACTTTTAGGATGCGTGAGTACGGTTTTTTGGGTAGTCGGGTTTTAGTTTTGCCGGGTGACCCAAATCGGCGTTTTTGGCAGTTTTTGCGATTTTCGCGTGTGTTCCGCGCACTTTGTGCACGTTGTACCTAGCTAGCGAACTTTAGTAGTTTCGTTGGGGTTTGCGTCGTTCTTGATACGTAACCTTATATTTGGTATTGATATAAATTCCAGGTTCGGTCGCGGAGACGTCAGACGCGGCGCGAAAGGGAAAGGCGGTGATCGGACACAGCTAGCCAGGAATCCCTGTGAGTAGATTTAACATCTACGGGGGACGATCGTTTGGATGGCGCAAGTCGCCCGATAGATTTAGTAAACTGGAAAATAGTAAATTGGATAATCACTTGTGACATTAGAATAATAATAATGGCATGATAATTGCTGCAATTAGATCAATAGGTTATACCCATATACGCAAACTCAATTGTAGGACACATGCACCATTACCAGGTTTTTATATGCAGCACGAGCACTATTCATGTTTACACACACACCCTGGTAATTGCCATGCCACCACACTAGATAACATTTTAATTTAAAACTTTTACTAATTGATACTTAAACTGGTGCTATTGCCTTTAATTCCTTAAAATGAAACCGTAGAATTGCTATTCATGTGCATGTACTTCATCATATTAATTGTTCATGCTTAATCCATTAATCACACATCGCAACTTGATTATTGATATCATATGCATTCATTATCACTGATATATGCATTTATGAGGATTTCTTGAGATTTTATGATATTGCTGGATTTCGGGGGAAAGCCGCAAAATTTCCAAACTTATGATATTTTTTAAAACATGTAAATTGCGGTTTTCTAGTGATGTAAGTGTCGTCCACCATGAGTTTGCTGTGGCTTTGGAAATCCGTGTCGAGGAGTGGAGGAACCGGCACGGGTACATGGTGGGCCCGGTAAGGTACCCCGGGGCAAGAGGAATGTGGTGATGACGTTGAGCCTGGCAGGGGACGGATTACCTACCGGTGACTGTTTGGGACGGCGGATATCCAGAGGATACCGACCGTGGCCGCTAGATGATGAGATATTGATATTTGAGATGGGTCAGCCGGACGGCTGAGGCCAGAGATACATTTATGAATTTGAGACAGCTTTTGGGTGTCGTTGCTGGACACCGATTTTCGTCGATTCATTGACATTATGCTGGCATTCTAAAAGAGTTTCAAAAACAAAAAGAGATAAAATATTTCTTATATTATACCTATTGAGACCTCAGATTTTCATGTTGCATGCATATTAGTACACTGATGTTATATACACACCTGCTAGTGCATCCAGTCATACCTGTATTTTAGATGCTAGGATGCTTGTGTGCATGCATACGATAGCCTTTGTAGATGTTATTTATTACTCACGAGTTGGCAACTCACCCCCGTTGTGCCACAGTCTTTTGCAGGTCCGCTCCGTCAGTTCAGTAGCGGCGGGCGCACTTGTCTTTTGCCTCTTTTGCCTGAGCTCGAGATTTGCTCATAGGTGGGTTATGTTATTTTTTGTACCACCTTGTATATTCTTGTATATTCTTGTATCTAGTGTACTCCATCTACTGTTCTACCAGATTATTGTATATTGACCTAGAGATGAGACTGTGAGCTTTGTGGATTTTATACTGTATTTGGGGTCGAGCTCACTTGAGCCGACATGCTACTTTTCATGCTTCCTTATGCTTATTATGCTTTATTATGCTTGTTGTCATTTACATTGCGTGGGATTTGTGACCGCCGTATGGCGAAGAGCTAGCTCCCGCTTGGGGATGCCCTATTTTGTGGATTCATGTATATATTTTGTTGTACCCATTTTTGGGGGCCAGTATTTACAAAGGAGACTCTGCCGAAATTTTCGGAAAAATTAGTATTGTTTTTAAAAGGGGTTTTATATGACTTATTTGATAAGCTTGCTTTCAAATGTTTGGGTTTTCTTCACTCTTTTGCTTAATTGGTTTTGTTTTCTGGGCTTTGGCTTACTTATTTTACGGACGCCTTTAGACGTTTCGTAAACTTAAGTGCCAGTCACGTTCCGTACCCTGCGGGTCGTGACAATTTTGCCATCACAACTTGATTCCACAGTGAGCACATTTTGCTCCTGGCCGAGCTCTTTTAGAGCATGCTCATTTCCAGCAAAGTATTCGCACAGTATCTCTAATTCAATCTTGGAGGGTTATTCCTACAGCAAATTTTGGAGGGTAAAACTCTTAAACACAGTAGGGATTAAATTCTGTAGCTTATTTAGTTTAGAGTAAATCAAGTCACACAATATTATATTTTAGCTAAATTGAGTGCCTGTTAAAATCTGCTTTGATCTGGAAAATATTTAAATTAATTAAACAGAGTTAAAATGATATAGATAACAACTAGAATAAACCACAAGAAGACGACACCAGGGGGCCGGTTTTGGGCCGGCGGCCATACATGAAAATCCGGCGTCGCCGGCCATGGGGGGAGTTTTGTGGGTTTGGTCTTTTGGGTAGTTTACAGCACACAATTTTGGCTAAATTGGTGTTGTTTAATTAAATTAGTTTCACAGTAGTTAAAATCTGGGAACAGATATCGGAAAGGGTATCGTAAAACACTGAATACGACACGACTAAATCACGTCGCGTTTTAATTTCTGAAACAGTACAGAACAAGGTTAAAATTCAGCAAGATTAAGTGTTAATAACTTGATATAATCAGATAGTATGTAACTTGTAAGTGGGAAAGCGTGTTTTTCATTTCCGTTATATCGGAATAGCCGTTTTTCTTATATACGTTAATTTGTAAATTTAGACTCGGATACAAGAATTTCGGAAGCCGCGAGGAAAGGGAAAGGATTAGCAATTCCGGAGTAGATTCGACTTTTCCGGTGAGTAGACTAAACATCTACCGGGGAATTTTGTAAAGATGGCGTATTTCGCCCGTAGCTCTACTTAACTTGATGCTTATATCGTTATGTCAAATTGATAATATGCATTCATCATAGATTCATATAAATTGATTAGATGATTAGAACACTTCACAATTTTCGACGAGTCATGCCACGTGCACATCTTATATGCTACACACACCTCGTCGATATTGCCATGTCACTTACACTTAAATATAATACTTGTTAACATGGATTTATATCATATTTCACATAACAATTATAGTAGTAGATTGCATCATTGACATCATGTTACTTTATGCGTGTTTTGTGTTATATATGAGGTAAATGCAGAATTGAGGATTTATGGTTTTGAGTTTTGAATACGATTACATAAATCCAGTGTTTTTATGATTGATGTGTCATGTCCACCATAAGATGATTTCTGTTTTGGTTTTATTCCGGACCGAGTGGGGGAGATATACGGTCGCGGATTTCGCGTTATCCATACTGAGTGGGGGAGATATACAGTTGGATACATGGTGGACCCGGTCGAGACCGAGGGGCAGGATAGCCGTATTGAGACGGGGGAGCCTAGCGAGGTTACTCGATACCGGAGTTAGTGATAAAAATACGGCGTGTATCTGGATGATAACGACCGGTATTATTGATTCAGGATCATTCGGGGAATGATGCCTATAAGAAATGGAAGTTTTGTGTCGTTGATGGACACTGAGAAATGATTTTAATTGAGTTGTGATTTCCGAAGTATCATGAGATTTATTGTTGAACTTCACATATACTCATATTCATATTGATTCATATTCAGTAGCATGATTGTCATATTTACTTTATTCGCCGTTATATGTTAGTCATATTCACTGAGTTGGCAACTCCCCCCCGTTGTGCCACAGTTCCTTACAGGGATAGAGTGGACGGGTAGCTGCGAGGCAGAGCTACGTTTGCAGTTGTATTCCATCTTTTGATAGGTAGGTTACATGTGTAGTAACCTTCCTTTTTGATTTTGTATTTTGTATCTAGAAAGTCTCCATCAAACCTGTATTTTGACTTAGAATGAGAGATGGAATATATATGGACAATTGAGATATGTTGGTCAGTATCATTATTTCTTTCTTTATGAAATTCACAGTGATGTTCTATATGTTTATATTCATGTTCATTGTTAATATTGTTGGTTCCAACTAAGAATACAACTAAACTTAACCTTTATTATTTGTTTAATAAATTAACTTCATAAATTGAGATTTTTACTTAAAAACTAAATTTTCATAAGTAATTCCGTAAAAAGGTATTTTGATCTTGGTTTTCGGCTTATTTGAACTTGTGCATATCTTTAGATATGATACAATCTAAGTGCCTGTCACATCCAAACTTGGGTCGTGACACAACGGCTCCCCCACGTCTCTCCCCGCTCCTCGCACCCATGCCGCGGGACTCGCACGCCCTCAATGCCTCTCCTACAGCCACCCTCACTCCCTCGCCTCTCTCTTCTTCACTCTCTCCCTCGCCACTCTCTTTACCTCACTCTCTCTGCTTCATTCGCTCTCTCCCGCTCTGCTCCGCCACCGAGCACCCTAGCTCCAAGCTCCGACCAACCACCGACGATCTCCCCGACGAACTCCGTCTCCTCCTTTCTCCACACTCAACCCAAAGCTCCCGACAAGCCCCTCCTCTCCTCCACGACACCGGATCCCCCAAGCCACAGCACCCGAACTCACAACCCACTACCCATTGCACCCCTGCGCCTCACCGACGAGCCCCAACCACCTCATCACCGGCAACCCCACCCTCAACACCGAGCTCCTCGTCGTCGCCATCTCTACCCCCAAAGCCACCTCTTCACTGCTGCCGGCCAACCACCATCACCGGAGGCACCTCCTCATCACTACTACCTTCAATCTCTTCCTCTTTCATTCATACCCGCACAACCCATGACCGAGCCCCTGCATCCATCGTCGTTGCCGCCATCACTGCAAACCTACTGCCCCCGTGCCGTCGCCACACCATTGCCATCGCCGCGAGCCGCCGACGAGCTCGACATTTCATCGAGCACTCAAGCTCGTCACTGTTGTTGTGCCGTGCCTTGCCCGTGCGTGCGTCGAGCCGTGCCATCCGTCGTCGTTCACTACGTTGTCGTCTATCGTCTAAGGTAAGTGAGACTCCTCACTTGCTACTCATGCTATCATATTATGTTATAACGAGTAATCTAAAGTATGAACACTTTTATATATTTTGTCGTATAACCGTTACATTTTAATTACACTCGTAGATATGATGGTTGGAATATGATTGAGTGGATAACGCATATTATTGTGTAGAGCACAGAAGAATTACTTACCGTTGTTTGGTTGAAAGAAAACGAAGTATCGATCGTGACATATTTATATTTGGCAAGTGTTCGATGCACCATCCTAATGAAAACCTCATTTCAAAATGGTGGAATTTATGGCGCATAAATCCCTTAATGATAATAAATAACTTAAAAGAATTTGAGATGAAAATATTGACTTCATCACTATGAAATGATACCTTCGTCTAGCTATGTCAAATCTGAAATTTTACCGCGCATGTTGCTTATTAAAATCATTATAAATTAAATACAGATTGGAATGTGATATTCTACGGCTCATATCGAAGCCGACTCGATAATCTAGAACCGTCGATAATTTATTTTTTCGATATTGATAGATTACGGCAACGAGAATTGACTGGGAATGCAACTCTGGACTGCAGTCCGGGGCAGCATTCCACGGGGAAACCTGAATTTAAGCACCTGTACATACCTGCATAAAACTGAAAATGCGCGGAGCCCCATATGGTCACGTAGATAATTTAGTTGGCTAACACATTAATTTAGTCCCGTGCTTTTTCACCATCGTTTGATATTAAATTTGTATTTTTGAGTGTGTTCTGCAGTTTCTGCAGTAATGTTTCCTACACTGTCACATTAAACAGAACATTAGTTTTAATACTGAACTGCTATCGATAATCCGTTTGATGCGTTGGAAACTTAACTGAAAGAACTATATTTCATTCAACTGGGGCAACATCTGAATCTGAACACAATCACTGATAAAACGCGCGTGAAGTTGGGTCTCCAGTTCTGAAACTGGAATTCCAGCAATCGGTCGCTATCTTAAAATGTTGATAATTCCCTAACATGAATTCCGTTTGACATGAAATAAATTTTACTTTTTAGTTAATCGAGTGTGCTCCGTACGTCCTTTATATTATTTTGTTCGATTCTATATGTGTGATTTATCGTAAATTTTACAAGTTATATGGTATTGGTCGTTATTGAAATAGGGAATATCTGTTCAGTGCATTTCTGCTTATTTTTCGTGTTTGCTTTATACCTGCAGCATAGTGATCATTCATGTTGAAACCTAGCGACTGATTTGCATTGTCGATATATTAGTGTTAGTAATTGGGTTGTGGCAAATACGACAGTGATACTAATAAGTGGAAAAGTGATTGAAAGTAATAGCGATACATATTTGTTCACGATCTATCCAATACATGAATGCATACTATAACCTGGGGAATGGGAAAATCAAGATAGAATTGAACTCGTATTTAGCGAGGTACAGTGATTTAGAGGATGATCATTCGCTATTAGTGATATACATATATACATTAGGTCATGGGCCTAGCGACACGGCTGACAGGGTTATGTCCCGGGCACAGCGGACCGTAGTCTTGGGTATGCATGAGACCCTTGTTAAACACGAGCATCCTTTCCACCAATTGATTTCATTGATTTAGTGACCGATAAGTAGTGACATACGCATTGCCAGTTTACTGACATGACATCCATAGTGCACTATTCATATTCAGTTGATATTTATTGTACTCATGTTCTGCATTCTGTTGTACTTCTCGTGTTTAATAACATTCCACGCCTTTATATAATTATTGCTATATATGTTGCCCTGACGACCTAAGTGTGCATGCTCAGAGGACGAAACGGACCCAGCCCATGAGCAGGACCTACCATTCGAGATCGCTGAGGTCTAGACTGCATCACCAGCGCTATTTTCTTGATTTCAGCACTTGTTTTGTTGGTTAGTTTATTTTATTCTGCAAAATAAATGTATCTCGAACTCTGTTATTTGCAATGTAATAAAGTTGTGAACTGTGATTTTCCGTTACTCAAGTACTATTTACTGACCACCATGTAATGCTAGATGCCGAAGTGTGACTACGGTAGGATTATTCACTGACCGTAGGAGCATGGCTGGCCTAGTCATCTCTCGTATTCCGTATTTTGGGAAGCGGGGCGTGACACCAACAGAACTAAAATACTCATGACTATTTTTACTGGCACCTCAAATTTGGCATATGAGAAATATCTCTAGCAACCAACACTTGTATATATACTGGGAGGTTCCAAGGAGCATAAGAACTGGAGCACATAGCAGTGAGTCCTTCCTTAGCTAAATAGTCAGGCAACTTGTTGCTTTCTCTATAAACATGAGTCACAGAGGCATTTAAATGATTCGCAAGTCCCAGAATTGCCTTGACAATGTACTTGAGTCTCCAGGGAATGGAACACAGACCATTAATAGAATCAGCTAGTATTTTGGAGTCAGTTTCAACTTCTATTCCATATATCTTCAATTCGTTTGCTTGAATTAATCCATCTAGCATAGCTTTAGCTTCAGCATCAATAACATCACCAGTACCATAAAAAAACTTTGTAGCAAAAACAATATTACCTTCTGAGTCTCTGAGAGTGGCACCCCGTGCAATGTTAATTGTTTTCAGAATTCTGTGCTCCATTAGAATTTAATCTGCAATCGTAAACCTCATTTGAAATAGTCTATTCCATCATGCAATCACTCATCTTTGAAGAAACATTAGCACTCTTTCAAGGGGATCAATATGTAAGTTTGCATCCATGGACTTCGCCACTCGATCCTTGTCTTGCATGCATCTTCGAACATCTGACCTGCAATAAGGCCATTGTACTTTTAAACATCATGTCTCTCTACAAAGCTGCTTGGTAACCATCTAATTAAATTACATAGGTTTTTTAAAAAAAATCATTACCGACTATGTACATATGTCGACCACAACAAAATTGTAGAATCCAGATTTCAATTTCAGAATCTATTGAGAGCTTTAGCCATAAAAGAATGCTCTCATTTAGGTTGCTTTCTGGATATCACTGATAAATGATCATTATTTGTATACAAGGGACCGGCATGATGGATGGTTAAGCCATATTTAGCAGCCAACCAGTTGAAATATAGTTGATACTTCATCATTTATCTATAATTCTCCTGTAAGAGATTAATCCTTCAGATTGCATCACTTCATCAAATTCTCGCTCTCGTCGTTTCCATGAAAAATTCTATGCCACAATGCGCAATTTTCACTAAAGCATCATTTTGACACCATAAGTTTGTAATTTCAATATTGCATAACATCTTGACTTCATCAAGACTGTAATTCTCATTACGGAATGTAATATATATTAGTCACAATGTATATTAGCTGCTGAGTGTGGTCTCATCACTCTACAGGCACATAACTGTGTGACAATATCTTAGCATTCTCTACGCCATATGCAGACATTTTCTTTTCTGTGAAGACTCTTTGTAATTGCATCCAGTTGCGATTTGATTGTTTCGGTTTACTTTGGATGCATGCAGATGTCCATTTACTCGAAAGGAGTTTCGGTTTTGATGCCTGGAAATGACATGCCTACCTTCATTGCACATCCTGCCCCTGCCCCTGCCCCTGCCCCTTGTCCACCTGAGCGCATCTCTTGGCCACCTCACCATCAAATCCCAATTGGTGGCACTTCCTCCTTGAGTTCAGGTTAGAAGTCAGTTGCCAAAAATTGAGTATGAAGAGCCTTTATTATTAGACGGTAAATGTGTAAACCGTGACAAATATCCGACCGGAACTCTTTCTATCTCCTTCATCTGCATGTATGCGACCCCATGCCTTTGTTGCAACAGTACACAGCTGTACCTGCAGGAATCATGAATTCATATTTCTGGTTCAGACTCGAATCTGTTGCTTCAGTTTTGGTGAAGCATGCAGTCGTTAAGCTCAATGTGAACTGCTTGGACAACTGCAGTTGAAATGTGTATAATCTTCTTTACTTCCTCGTGTTGTAGAACGGTTGTTGCTGCCCCTGCTCCTCTCTGGAGTAATTGGTGTGGCGGCTTATCGGACTTGGTTCCCAAGCCTTTTAGGATAACTCCTTTGCTGAATTGGATGCTTTGAAACAGACACCATATGATGTAAAAACTTGAGTAAATTGCAATTGACGGTGCTTTGTCAACCGATATTTCTCCATTCTATATTATCTCTAATTATTGAGTATTTCTATCTATATTGAGATTTATCTGTTTGAGGAATCGGTATGCCCTGCAGTGTAGATCATATATTTTTTTGTTGTTGTGCAATAATTGTAGATTAATTTATGTCTTAATTACATCTTATAATCGTCTTACTTCTTACTTTCACGCACACAAACACCCACACACACCCGCATGCACGCTCATGTGTGCACACACCCACACACCAACACTAACCTTCACCCACCCGCATGCATGCATGCATGTCGCTGCCCCCCCCACCCCACCCCCCCACACACACCCCACCAAAACACACACACACACACGCAGAGAGAAGGATTTGGGATAATTCGGGGGGTAATGCAGTCATACAAAACTTGGAACGGATAGGCTTCATGTTTGTGCGTATGGTACCCAACCTCAATTTTTCATACATGTGCAGACTTCTTCTCATCGGCCTCTTCTTTCTCTGGTTTTATCCCCTCCTGCATATGGCAATATATTTTTTTCTACTAGAATGAAGAATTTGACATCCTGCCTTTTAATTTGTCATGGTATAAGGACATGGAATGGAATATATTTCTGTTCCATTTCATCAAGGATGCAAGTTTGTGTGGAATATATAGGTAAAAGATTAATGGATTCAATAAGGGCATAGGTGGGTCATTATATATGCATGTTTTTGCTATGCGTTCTATGTGTTCTACTTGTTCTACTTACCGCAACCAAGTCGGTGTCGCTTGGTAGCTAGCCGGTTAAATACGAGTCATCTACTGGGAGATGGTATGTTATTCATTCTTGTTTTAGACGAGTTAAGTGAAAATGTATACGTTTGTTCAATTCTATCCTAAGTATTTGTATTCTATGTTCAAGTGAACTTGTTAGGGTTAGAGTTGATTAGTAGAGTTAGGATTAGTTTTATGCTTTTCTTTTGCCATTCTTGAAATAATATTGGAATAATCGGAAGTAGCAGGGATTAAGAGAATATAGGAATGGGATTTGCGAGTTTAAGCAAGCTTTTCAACGCTAAGTCCATTTCTCGTGCCTCTTGTTCGTCCGTTACATGCTCTTATTTTCAACCCTAACCAAACATACACAATCAAGTCTCCAATTAGGTCACAATTACATGTCATGTTGTAGTACACCTAAAGGAATTCTAGATTTAAGTCGCGGCTATATGCCACTTATAGCGTGTCTAAGAGAGGGGTTGTGCTTGTTTAGTCTAGTTTTATTTCAAGTTGTTTGGCGAAAAGAAACATAAGGGATTTTTCCATCCCTTATACTTTCTTTCTTAGCCGTAACAAGTGAGTAAATTATTCACACATTATAAAGAAAATAAAACAAGAAGAGAGAAAGAAAGAATAGAAAAATACGGTTTACAAAAGATAACAAGCTAACTACTTGAGCCCTCACCTAAGCAGGAGACTCCATTGAGTATCATGGTTTGAAAATACGGATTAAAAGAGAAGAAGAGGAACAAGAAGACCAAAAACTATTTTAACAAATAAGTAATAAAAGTTACACTAGGAATTAAAATACAATACAAGAAAATAAAGATATAAGATATAAAAAAACCTCATCTTCATTAATTTTCCACTCAAAAAAAGCTCTCACTATAATTTTCATGGAGAATAGATGAAGAGAAAGAAAAACAATACACTAAACTACACCAATCCTAAGAAAAGAAAATGCATCCATAACTTGGCCCAAATCTGAAGTATATATAGGCAGAGGAGTGAAACTGTAGGGCCATATTCTGAGCTCATGTATGATTACAAAACACCCCAGAAAAATGGTCGTGAGATGCCACGTCATGGCCGCGGTCCCGCCGTCTATTCCCTCCTTTAGCCGCGGTTCCGCGGTCGTTTGGAAGAATTAGTGTGCCGTTTTTCTTGTACTTTCTCGTGTTGTTTTGTTCTTCTGTTTAGCAGGTTCAGATTTGCAAAATAATTCCAAAATATTTTCAGATTTCCAATAGTCCAAAATGGCTACTCTTTTTGATCTTTTTGGCCTTGATCTCTCTCGAGCTCCGCTTTGCACCTTATTTCTTGTGTTGCCTCCCTCGTACTCTGTGCTTGTCTGAGACACGAATGACCGCTATATTTGTCTTGTCTCTTGAACTGGTAGACAGTACCAAATGGATATGGATGACCGGAATCCGGATTTTATCTGTTTTTGGCAGTTGTTCTGAATTTTGTCATAACTATGGAGATTGTGCGAGATTTGCGTAATTATGGACTGAGTATCTATAACCTGTAATCATATAGCAAATACGGATCAAAAGTATCTACCTATATACAAACGAGCAGAAGAATAGACGGTATTAAATGCAATATTCTGATATGAACAATGCCCAACATTCAAAGAAAGGAAAATCCTATAATTTAATAACTCTCAGTGACATGATTACATATGTGCGTATGTTATCTACACATATACTAATTCATCTAGTTATCCTTCTATACTAGAAAGCAAGTGTCCCCTGTCCATTTTCATGAAATTATTGAAAGCGATTATCAAGTATTGTAGATTATAGTTTCTATAATAAAATTTATTAATCAATTAAATATAAGTAAAACATCAGTACGTCAATTAAATAATATTGATGAAGGTTGGAGAATCGATATTCATTCATTTTTCATTTTTATATACTAATTAACAATAACAGTTTAGTATTAATGTATATTTACATATTTAGACAAATAATATAATAATTTGATATTAGTTATCAACTATGATGGAGCTCCTTTTCGAGCTTCCGTCAGATGTTGTCTTCCTTTGCTCTCGAGGTGAACTGAGTTGATTGTCCTTTGATGCGTGTGGGTCTCAATGGGTTTTTGGAGGAAGAGGAGTGGTGAGGAAGTGGTCGCCGTGTACCTGCAAACAAGTCCCGGGATGGTTTGGTACCACCGAGGACCCTCCGACGCTCAAGTCAGTGACTATATCCGAGCAGAGTAACGGCTTAAGTGTAAAGAATGGCTTACTTGACCCCTCTGTGATGGGGGTTTATATAGTGGCGGTAGCACGCAGCAGCAGGCGCGAGAATCTCGCCGGCAGTTACGTTTCCGACGTCACGCCCGCGTGATAAGCGGATCGTCCTTTAATAGGGATCGTAATGGCGTGGAACGTGGGATGTTGCCGGCGGAGAATCTGCGCATGGCGAGATTCGCGGAGCGGCGGTTACGCCTGTGAGCGGTGGAGCTGGTCGGTCCGAGGGATCGTGGAAGATGGCCTCGGTAGGCGAGCTCGGGAAAGAGCGGGAGGGCCGAGGCATCTCGGTCCTGCGATAGCTCGGGGTCGAGCTGAGAAGCCGAGGGGGCCTACTTGCAGGGGCCCTTTGTGCTTGTAGGCCGGGTACAGGGGAGGCCTGGTCGGCGCCTCTGGGCCCTTTCTTCCGGGTTCCGGGACACGTCATCTGCCACGTGTCCTAATCCGGGGGGTCGTTGTTCATACCATAATATTGCATTATCATATTCCCCATTCTTATTCGTTTTATAAATAAACAGGTGCTTTTGACGCATGTCTGCTACATGTTACAGGTTATAGGTTCTTGGGGCGAAAACAGTGAAAAAAACAAAAGATGATACAAAAGAGGGACTTTTGACCAACAAATAGAAGGATCCTAGTTAAGCCTAGACGAAGAACAGTTCACAATTGTATAAGGCAACGCATGGTCCAAAATATCAAAGTGAACAGTTAAAAGACCACTACAAGTTTCACTGAAAGATCTGGAGAAGACCCAGAAGCCAAATGGAGAAAAGAACTAGAGAAATAAAAAGCCCAAAGCATTAAGAATGAGCCCAGAAAAATTGAGCAGGTGACCTCACCAAAGGGCCGCGGAACCGCGGCCCAACCCCCACCCATGCCGCGGTTCCGTGGCCATCTGATGCACGTGTCGGTGCAAAATTCTTCTGACGGTGCGTCGGTGCTTTTGTTGGGATTTTTCGGGGGTATATCTGTAATAGCACATATGCGAGCAATTGTAACCCTAATTTTCCTATTTCCTTATAAATATGTAATCAAAATATTGTATTAGGGATGCCTCTTTTTGATAAATAAAATTCAGATTCAATTCAGTGGAAAGAGCATCATTTCTGTAAGTTCGTTTTTTTTAATTTCTGCCTTAGTTTAGAATTAAATTCTTGCCCTAGATTAATTAATCTTTTGCCTTAGTTAAATCTAGTGTAGCATTCTTTTAAACTGCAGTAGGTAATTAATCCCGTAGATCTAAAAATACACATACAAAAATGATGTTTTTAATAGATCCCCTAATGAGCGAGTAACTTCCTCGCTTGTTAGGGTTAGGAATAAGGGAGAGATTGAAAGATGAAGATCTCTCATCTCTTTCATGCCCAATTATTTTTAATAATTAGAACTTCATGCATGCATGCATGATCCGCTCCCTACGACACTCCACCCATGAGGTAACGGTGAAACCGTAGTATAAATGACCGGACATGCATGTCTTCCATGAAGGTTAGAGTAATTATTAGGATAGGACGGACAAGGATCTAGAGAAAGAAACTTCGTTTCTTCCCAATCATCCTAATCCCTTTTACTAATAATTGCTATAACTTCTAAAAAGATTTCATTTAGGGCGTTGAAAGAGGTGTGATATTCAATCTTATCAAACTCCACCTTAGACCTAATCCTAGCAAGTTTCTAATCATCGTATAACTTAGTTTTTAGATTCAATTAAAAGACCAAACACCCATTGGAATCAGCTCGTAAGAACACTTAGGAAAATTACACATCCCTGTGGACCGACCCGTATTCACCGGCTAGTTTCATGCGACGCCGTTCTTGATTGCGGTAACTTATCTTTGATCGTTAAAAACCTCTCTTAATCAAATGGCGCCGTTGCCGGGGATGGCGTAAAATTTCTTTTGTGTAATTTCGGGTTGATATAAATCTTATAAACCATAAAAATCTGAAAATAGAAAAAGTACAAAAAAAAAGAAAAAAATTATCAATTTTTATCTGTTTGAAGGGTTTATTGTTTGAATCTTGCAGGAACAGCGAAGAATCTCGGATCTGGAAATTTACAGAGGGAGAAACAGAAATTGGTACATCAGAACAGAGGAGGATTGGAACAGGGGAGAGGAAGATTTTTTCTCGGGAAGTGATCCATCTTACAGACCGCGCTTCCGCGGCATTTACGTGCCCTAAACCGCGGTTCCGCCGCACTCCTGCCATGTCAGCTCCTCAATTTTGCATGGTTTGTTCTCTCCTTCTCCCCTCTGCAACCTAAAATATATCTTTTGTCAAATTTTCTGCAGGATTTCTTTGCGCCAAAAATCTTCTTCCCCCTTCTCAATAACAGATTTTCTGCAGGTTTCTTTGCGCCGCGCTAAAAATAATTAATTGCAAGTGAATTTACTGTTTTGCATGTTTTAATCTGACTTTAAGGGGCTATTGACCAAACTCAGATTGGGTGGGGATTTCATCACCCTTCCCAAGACCCCAGAAATCACTTAAAAGCATTTGTATTGACCACTCTTAATTAAAAAAATATTAGACTCAGCCCTAAGGACGTCGCGCTCACTAGGATAGAGGACTAGTATAGGCATCAGCCGTTTATTCTAACCTGATTTTGCGGTGCCTAGGCAAGTGTGTCAAAGGCTAGTGGTTTTTAATTAGGCCTACGACTGTGGTTCCTTCCCACTTACCTGGCACTTACCTGGCCGCAATTGACGGTGAAGAGGCGGTTTGAGGTCCTATATTTAGCCCTTTGGAACAGTTAGGAGCTGTCTAGGTGACCCTAGATCTAGGCCTGATTGTGCATTTATGGTTGAGTGCATTTGTGTCAAAAGTCTCTTTTCAAAAATCTTTTTGCAAAAATCTCACATAAAAAAAAATAAAAAATCTTTTCAAAACTTGCAACTTGTCGCTAAAGAAATCTTGCACCTCACTTACACCACTTCCTCTCATTGACGTTTTCTTACCTCCACATTCTGTCTTTCATTTTTCTGACTACACTACCCCTTTAGTGTATGTCACTTTGGATTAGGGACACTAACGCCCGATTAGTCCGTGTTTCGTTGGTACCGACCGACGAACCCTTCGACACCGAAGTCGAAATTCCGTCCACTTTCTTACCTCCACCTTCAAATTCTTCTTCCGAGGTATGTCGGGATACAATCCTAACAATACCTTACCGACGGGAATGATTCCACCTTCGTTAGGTGTGAATAACCCGAATCACCCGTCTGTTGAAGCGCCCGCACGAGTCGCGCTCCAGGATCTCTTCTACCCTGTCCGCACTTCTTTACTTACCTGTCTTTCACCCCCACCGGCAAATGGGGACAATTTTGAAATAAAACCCCATTTCATCAATATGCTGCCAAAATTTCACGGTTTGGAATCAGAAGATGCGTATATTTTTATTAATAAATTCCAAAACGTTTGCGCTATGATGAAAACGACCCAATTAAGTGATGACGCTATAAGGCTAAGGGTCATTCCTTTCACCTTATGTGCCTAGCCGAGAAGTGGTTATACAGCACCGAATCACATTCAATTAGAAATTGGGACGAGTTTATGAAAGCTTTTCTTAAAAAGTTCTATCCTCATCACAAAACTGCTAGAATCCGTAATGAGATTATACAATTTTCACAGCTTCCTTCCAAATCATTTTGGAAGTGTTTTGAGAGATTTAAAGACCTATTCGTTCAATGCCCTCATCATGAGATCGAAAGTTGGCAACTTTGCCAAACATTATACGAGGGATTGAACTCGGCAACGAAGCAGTTTCTAGAAACCATCTGTCAAGGTCACTTTCTCTCCAAATCTAGTGAGGAAGCGTGGCGGTTTCTTGAGGATCTTAGTGAACAAACAATTCAGTGGGAGAGCACCAAGACCACATCATCTTCTTCTAGTGGTCAATCTAGGGCAGGCATGCATCAAGTAGAGATGTCGATTGCTATGAAGGCTGAGATGGCCGCTCTTACGAAAAAGCTAGAAGCGATTGAGACCAAAATCTCGTCGCCTTCTCCTGCCCCTGTTATGCCTCCACGAACTGTTTGTGCTTGTTGTGCGGATCCATCACATCTTACCGAAGAGTGTCCTTACAATGCTTCTACTCAAGGACAGGATCAAGTCAATGTTGCATTTCAGCAACGACAAAGAAACGATCTATACTCTTCTACATATAATCCGGGTTGGAGGAGTCACCCAAATTTCGCTTGGAACCAAAATCAACAATTCCAAGGAAATAACAATTTTCAAAGGCCCCCTCCTCCACAACAACAACAAGCACCTCCACAAACTCAATTTCAACAGCCTTTCCAACAGCAACCTTACCCTAATCAAGTGAACAATTTTGTGCCTAACACTACTTACCCGCCAAACAATTTTGTTCAACCTAATAATGATAAGGTTAGCTCGCTCGAAAGAAGTCTAGAGGCGTTCCTAAAGCAATCTACACAATCTACAGCAAGATTAGAGACTTCTATTCAATCTTTGGTGTAAAACAGTGCCTCACACGATCAAAGCATCAAATCTATTGAGGCATAAATTGCACAACTCAACGCAACATTGAGCGAGCGAGAAAAAGGAAAGCTCCCATCTCAACCACTGCCCAATCCCGGTCACGCACATGCTGCATATCAACAGCAGAATCATAACGTAAATGCTATGACCACGTTGAGATCGGGAAAGTGTTGCAAAACAACGTGGGTATTAACAATAACACCCCTGCCGTTGGCCCTTCTTCATCTTCTTTACCTTCTTCTTCTACTTCTTCTTCGTTAGAGCCTATTCTCCATCCTTCACACGGCTCTACTTCTTCTAGCTCGAACGGACCCACTTCTCACAACACGAACACATCTACACGGGGTTCCGTTCCAACTCAACAATCTGATCCGCAAAAATTGAACTCAACAACCTTTCAAAATGTTCCTTTTCCAAATCGGTTGAGATCCAATAAACCAACTCCACAAATGGAGAAGATTGTTGAGCTGTTCAAACAGGTTAGCATAAATATCCCTCTTTTGGATGTAATCCAACAAGTTCCTTCATATGCAAAAATCGTAAAGGACTTATGCACCAAAAAGAGGAAATCACAAGTACCAAAGAAAGTTTTTATGGCTAGTGCTATTAGCGACGCTCTTGTCAATTCTTTACCCCAAAAGCGAAAGGACCCCGGCTGTCCTACGATCTCAATAACAATTGGGGATAAGAAAATCAATCGAGCACTTTTAGATCTTGGGTCTAGTGTTAACCTGCTTCCCTACTCCGTGTACGAGCAATTAGGGGTTGGAGAGTTGAAACCAACTCGTTGTACTCTTCAAATGGCCGATCGATCAATCACCCATCTTAAGGGTGAGCTAGAGGATGTGTTGATCAAAGTTGGGGATTTCATATTCCCCGTTGATTTTATTGTTATGGACACACAACCTGTTGCTAACTCACGGAACCAAATTCCAGTGATCCTCGATCGACCATTTTTGGCCACTTCCAATGCCGTAATAAACTGTCGCAATGGCTCCATGACTCTATCCTTCGGGAAGACGTCTAGTGAGTTCAATATTTACAAATTAGGAAGTCTGCCCCCCGTGCCTGAAACTAGTACACGTGAAGTTTGCTCTATTCACGAAATCACGCAGGAGAACTGCGAGTTTGAAAGATTTTTGTTTGATGAAAACAGTTTTGACGCCACTAGTGCGTCCCTCCTTGAGCCTACCACCGTTGACACAACCGATATTGATTATGAATGTTTCACTTTTTCGGATGACGACGACTCACAACCCGAATATGAGTCTTTTGAATTTTTGGATGACTTAGTTGAACCATCCGAATCGGTTGTTTGCAGTGATTTCGATCCTGTGTTGGAGTCCTTTGAGTTCGAGGTAGATTCCCCAATGATTCTTTCGCCTCCGAAACTCGAACGCATGCCCTTGCCGTCTTACCTTAAATATGCTTACATAGGTGAGAATGAGACCTTTCCCATTATCATATCGACCTCTCTAGCCTTCGAGCAAGAGAACGCTCTTTTAATGGTCTTACAAGATAGGCGGCAAGTTTTTGGCTGGACTATGGCGGACATCGAGGAGATTAGTTCCCTCATAATTGAATATCATATACATATGATGGATGATACCAAGTCGATAAAGGATCCACAGAAATATCTTGGGGATGGTGTGGTTAATCAACCTCCTCCTTTAGAAGTTGAACCACCCCCATTTCTTTTAATAAGCCACGAGAATGCCAATATTCCACTGATTGCTGATCATTCTCATTCTCGTTTTGATTCATCACCACCTCCTATCTATTCACTTCCACACTTTCCATACCATCACTTCTATCTTCCCCAATTCTTTTTGGATCGCTACAACATATTCTTCCACCAACCGATACTCTTTACAGATAAATTTTTCGACTGGTTGGTGTTGACGTTTGGTCTTTGCAAAGTTTGGCAATGACGTGTAACTCTGTTTCAATGAAGTTTGGGGGGGCCTTTCTGTATATAACAATTCAAAAAAAAATAAAAAAAATAAAAATAAAAATAAAAATAAAAATAAAAAGTTGTAAATAAATAAACAGGAGAGTGCCGACATTTTGACCCTCTTGGTATAGCATGACAGTGAGGACACTGTCAAGTTTAAGTTTGGGGGTATGCTCGGTACGTCTTCTTCCTTCGCATTCATTTGTACATATTTTTGCATTTGCATACTTATTTTAAAAACCCATAAAAAATTGAAAATTTCAAAAAATTATAAAAATTAATGTATTCAATTTTGGCCTAATTGATTTGAGTTTGACAAAAAAGTTAACTAGCTAGGAATAACTAGATCTTAGACTTAGTAAATTAAAAACCCTAAAAATAATCTTTCTTAAACTTTAACGGTAGAAAGTATATGTCTTTGTAGTTTATTTAGAAATAGGCAAATTTTGGGTTCACTTCTTGGGCTAAGTCGAAATAAAGGAAAAGTATTGATTTTTATTAGAGTATAAGTTTGAAAAATAACTCCTAGCTTAAATTTAGATTCTGAAAATGTATACCCTACAAATTGCACAATCACGCACCTTGAAACTTGGAATAGTAGAGGAGACCTTGAAATGATTTTGTCTAAAAGTCCTTAGTACGAAGAAAATGAAAAAAAAATACAAGTGTGAATAAAGAAAAGAAAAAAAATGAACACTGGTTTTTGTGATTACTTAAGGCTGCAAAAATAGAAAAATATTTAGCGAGGGTGCTTCATCACCCAGTGCCTTAGACCAACTGGTTTGGGAGTCACTGCTAAAGCCTTGGGTGTTGCAAGACTAGGAAGTACGCTTTAAAGTGCAAACGCTTCTTGTAATCGGTCGTTGGTACCTCAAGAAGTATTAACGGTCGCATGAAAGATGTGTGCGCAAAATTCATTTAAAAATGTAGGACTATGGTAGCGCCCCGGCCGTCTATCCTCGGCCAAAATGCGGAAACGAATTTTTTTCTCAAACTAGAAACCGGCACTACCGCATTCTAAAACCCCGGATCGAACCATTAACCTAAACCTAGCAAACAAGAGAGAGGAGTAGAGAAGCTATATCAAGCGATCCGTGTCCTTCGGTCTTCGCCTCCACTCCGATCTCCTCGCGGAATCTCCGGTCGTCGCCTCCTCGTTGAAACGGGCACCACTTCGCCGGGTTCTTTTACGGGCTCCCACCTCTGGACCGAGGCAACTCGGGCGCGAAGTTGGCAAGCCGACGCGTCCAAGGGTACTGTAGGTGTAGTGTAGAATGCACTTTGTCTCAATGGGGTTTATATAGTTGCCATGGTGATGGAGGAATGATCAATGAACTTTGGAGAGGGTTATTTTTAGAATTTTGCAAGCAAGCAAATGAGATATGAATTATTCCCCTCATCAAAAATGAACCTCACCCTCTCTCATCTAATGTGGCCGGCCCCTTAACAAAATGGTGGAGGAAGCAAAGAAAAAGCAGAAGGGAGGTGAGTGTAGGAAAAGGCAAAAGGTGACTACATCCAAAAGAAAGCCTCACATCAACTTCTAATCCATTCTAATCTCAATTAATGCAAGAAATGATCACAAGAAAAGAATGGAATCAAAAGATGCTATCATAAAGCCACAAATGCAAGAAACCCCCTCCACATAGGTAATTTGCAAAACTGCAAATAACCCCCTTCCATCGGAAAGTCCGGCCGCGAAGGAACAAAGGAAAACCGGCCGGAACGGAATGCAAACTGGCAACTTCAGAAAACTGATCCCGTAATAAATTACAGGAAAACCCCGCTACTGCATATACATGCCCGCATTTGTATTCCCACTGAATACAAATGCAAAGAGACAAAACTACACTGTCTAATACTAGGATCCGGCTTAAACCAAAGCCGGCTAGTAAAATCCGTCCGATCACGATCCGTGCAATACCGCACGTATCTGATCGAACCCTGCCATATCTCCATACGGCCTCTATAGCGTTTCGCTCGAAACTTGAGAAACTGGTCTGTGGGGGACTCTAAAGACTCGTCAATACTTTGGTTGTGGATTTAATCATTAGCACGTCAGAGGTATTAGCCTATACGTAATGGGCTACCAGGTATTTGACCAAAAGGGACGTCTGTGAGTGAACTCATGCTGACACCCTACTGAGCCTGTCAGTGACAATATCCGTACAGTCCGGTCCGTTCGTCTATGAGTATCGCATGGCGGGCCTAGGGGGTTGGTAAAAGTCAGACCCTCAAAAGCGGTACAAGTCATGTCGGAGTGTAGTCCAGAACACCCTGAGATACTACTAGAATACCTACCAGTAAATCTCTTGCCTCGGCCGAGGGCTTTGTGTAATGGCTCTCCTAGACACAGCGCGACCTCACCCCTAATACCGGGAGAGACAAACCCCTGCAGATCCGCTCACTGCCTCCATGTGGCTCGGGACTGTACCCAACTAAAACCTGTTTGCACGTCTCCTTTGAGCGTGGTAGGGTAGTAATCTAAGTACAGTGGGAACTCACACGAGACAAATGACGATCTTAGGTCGATGAACTAACCTGTACACATGTCACCTGGGAATTGCTATCTGACGTCTGGTATAATCCCAACTAGCAGGTTTCCGGTGAGTCCTGTCCGGTGTACTCATAACCCAATGAGCACCTGTATACATCTTAGGTGAACCAACTGACACCAGTGGCTTGTGAGACCGGCCACCGCCCCTCGTCGGGGTCTCGACTGTATACACTAGTCTACTTTGGAGAAACGATGCCATGTCTCGAAACTCCCACGACTAGGGACCTTTTAAGGATGTGCTTATAGACTCCAGCTCCCACGTATATGATCGCCCTCATACTGCTGGTAGTCAAGCAAGAATCCTAGGGGCTCTATTAACGTGTAATAGTGACCTGTAAGGTCACCTAAAGCAGTACACGATGATAAAGATAAACCAGATAGCATACTATCATCTCGAGTAAGACTGTCCTACCGGTATAGGTCCTCCCTCAATCATTGCAATCACGTGCCTGTGATCCAATAATTGACTCTGAGGGCACTATATCCAACAATCTCCCACTTGCACTCAAGGCTAATTATTGCAATGTCGCATACTCACAGCCCGTGTGATACCGAACACCCAACTCCTCTACTGGTCAGTCTCACAAAGCTGGTTTGCGAAACTATTGCGTTCGAGGAATAGCCTCAGTGAGTGGATCCGCTGTGATGTTTCTTTCTATGTCTCTCTTTATCCCATGTTCGCGGAGAAAGCCATCTCCCGAAATGAGCAATACCTGTCTTAGAATGTCTGGATGTATGATGGGACCTAGTTCATAAATGAACTCCAAATCCAAAATTCTCAGACTGTATCGTCAACTGAACTTAATCAGTATCCTGCGCCATGCCTCCCTCAGTATCCCCTTGGACCACCTGTCCAAAATACTGCCCCTCGTCAGAGGGAAAACTATGACTCTGACGACCACCCTGTCGCCCATGTCACCTTGGAAGCCTGGAATGATAACTGTCTCCTGAATGAGGCCGTCGTTATCATATCCTTAGAACATGCACTTATGTTCTAAAGCTGCTTCCCAATGTTTCTCCAGGATTGGATTAATATCAACTTATTGTATCTAATGCAAAAGCAACATCTGGTGTGGTACTTGACATCTCATGATTGACTCAATTGCCTAAGCAAGTGATCTGCCAATCATGCACATCCCTCTACCCTTTAGTCTGTAAGACACCTTTAGAGAGGCTGACTCCATCACCTGCAGGTACACTACCGTGCCAGGAGTCGTCCATTCTAAATACTCATAGAATGCTGTCTAAGTACCCAGATTGGGAAACCACCGAAATCTAGATCTAAAACCATAGATCTAGTAACCAGAATGTCTGATATAATATCCAAGTCCTTTGTGGAGAAACCACTTTGTGACAACCAAAGTTTAACCGATCGTAGTATAGGAACTTCACTTCCTACTCTGTGTATGTCATCAAAATACCAGGACATCACACCCTACTACTTTTTTAACAGATCCATCCCCTATTCTGATGAAGTCAAACCTATGACTGTCACATCAGAAATAGATGATCTATCTCCGCTATATCTGCTTTAGTCTATAAATAGACATAAGCCTCCTGTCCACCAATGCTTCCGCTGCTCACACTGACTACGACAACCCTCTGGCAGAGTCATATAGACGTACACTTCTGAAGCTAGTTTGGAACGACGCTATACTCATCCTCCTGCCGGGTCTCACAGCCTGGAACAACAGCAATGGCAAGTCTGGGTAAACAAGAACCTCCCCGCTACCGTCCTTGAGGCCACCGAAGTACCTCTCGGGTGCCTGAGGTTACCCACCATATCTGCGGAGTGGCTAATGGAATGTCAATCCAGATTGAATCTTTAGGTTCTTATCAAATTTTCAGTAATCGTTTGCGGTTCTGGAATCGCTTCCAGTTCTACCATACTCCCACTACTGTTTTCTGAAAAAAAGATCCATTTTTATTAAAACTGTGGCGAGTCAAGAACAATATCACTATTGATCTTCCAGATGGTAGAAAGTCAACCCTCGTCATAGCCTGGGTCAACTCACAAACAGCCATTACAGAAACGTGCCTTGAGTTATCCAGAGTCTGGTTTTAAGCATAAGCCGGACAACTCCCCGTACCTTAACATCGTCAAGACATGAATTGTTCTATATCCAATACAGAAACAGAGGCACTGATTTAATTGAACCAGATTCAAATCATGCAGTTGTCTCCAGTACATGTGAACAAAATGGAGAGAGGCTGATCAGCGTTACTCAACTTAGGAATGCTTCCAATTATGAGTAACCTGAAAGAGAAGCAAGTTCTCTTAATCATTACTATCAACTGAATACCACACACAAGTATCTACATTTTCGATCACCTTGAAGAATCCCGATACTTGCAACACCTGATTCTCTACTTTATTCATATACCTATAACTTCTCAAAACTCAGAACATGCATTTCTACGAAACACATGTCTAAGAACTAGAGAAGTCACAAGTAAACAGAATATAGTTCGAGTACCAACCCCTCTGTCCTAATGGACACTGGATAATATACAATACTCTGTATAAGTCCCCTGAGTCTAATAACCCATTCCTTGTGTGTTGTAGGTTAAAAACTGTACTTATGGTTAAGAAGAATTACACCGCTGTTTAATACTCCTTACCTAACCATCCACTGATATAGGTAAATGTCATAGACATAATTTCAAAAAGGTATATCTCACTCTATAAAAATAGACGTACAGATATATCAATTTGAAATTGGTGCATAACAACGGATATTCAAAACCAAATATTTGCCGTCTGGCAAACAACCCAGGTGACTTCCTCAAATATCACCAATTACAACGAATCCCGATATAATGAGGATGATCACCTAATTCCCAATAACTTACTCCCACTCATCATCTGTAAAACCATACAGATGTGAGAACCAAACCTGGTAAATACATACCCTGGAGCAAGTATTTAACTGGGAAATCAGTTTTCTATTAACAGTACACAGTGAAACTGAAACATTGAGATGTTTCAATGGGGTATCCTGGTATTCATAGTAATGCCTCTTCCATCATCCAGATTCACAACTATAACCGTATATTTCTTTGCCACCTCTCCAAATCCCTTTATATGTCTTTAGTCATTACCTTCTGCACATCCCTTTAGGCCAAATGGTTTTCTTCCTTCCCTACCGTTCGGCACCAGCCTATGGTTTGGAAGAAGACTATCCAATAAGCATAATGGGTGTATTGTCCTAATCCCAGGAGCACTCGCAATGCGAGAGAAGGTGAAGATAAAAGACAACCGAATAAACCTTATTCCTATTTCTCCTGAACCAGAATCCATCCCCGAACTGGAACAAGTTCCTTTCGAGTTCGTATATAACCATACAATGGAATATCCAATAAACTGTAGATCTTCGTAGTGATACGGAGTGTCCTGGAGAAATACAAAGGTGATTTAGGATTGGCGAAGAAATACTTGGTTTGGTCGTGAATAGCAGTCGCAATTTACTTTGCCCTATTACTAATCCCTTGATATGTCTTTACTCAATACCTTCTGTACACCATCGTTATGCTAATTGGTTTTCTTCATTCCCCACCGTTTGGCACCAGCCTAAGGTTTGGAAGAAGACTATCCAATTTGCGTAATAGGTGTACTATCTCCTAAACCAAGGAGTACTCGCAACCTGAGAGAAGGTAAAAGGAAAAGACAACTGAATAGTCCTATTCGTTTTCTCCAGAACCGGAAACCATCCTCGAATAAATTCCTTCGAGTTCGTATATAACCATACGATGGTTTTATCCAATGGAAGTGGACGTTCGTAGTAATACGGGGTGTCCTGGAGAAAAGGGTAAAAGTAGGAGTGGCAATGAGGTTTGTAACTCTGACAATCCAAAAGCCAGTGTTTAAGAAGGTTCGGTTAATTTTGGTCACTGAGTCATAGTCACGGGTCGGGTCATGGTCGCTGCCAAAGAGAGAGAGAAAAGAAACACTCAGCGTGCACTCTAACCTAGATCAGAATGGTTATCACTTTATCTAATCAGGAAACCTCCCACTGTAACGTCAAATTCTTCCCCAAACCTTAAAAGAAGAATTAGTCGGGATCACCCGAGGAGTAAACCAACTCATCAGTGGGAATCGGGATCCAACCATCATCGCATGATAATGTGATGGAATCCGCTCACGTTATCACACTCCAGAAGGTATGCGCATATCTGGCAAGTTTCAGTTTCTTTAGAAACTCCCGATGTGATTTTTACCCCAAGCGGCTTATGACCTT
Source organism: Agapanthus africanus (assembly GCA_030015575.1). NCBI lineage: Eukaryota > Viridiplantae > Streptophyta > Magnoliopsida > Asparagales > Amaryllidaceae > Agapanthus > Agapanthus africanus. The sequence continues at coordinate 733,558 of CM057337.1, forward strand.
GACTAGGTCAACAAACCATAAACCGCCAGTCAAGTTCAACCCGTCAATATTCTGGATCGCGTTAAACCCACCCGTACGTGCCCTTGATTAGGTCAACAAGGCCGCACGACTGTCCTAACCAATCCCACTTATGCAACAAACAAGCACCACTTAGCTACCGAACACTACGTCTTGACTAAGTCAACAAACGCAGCACGAATACTAAATAATACCCGTAAGAAATGACGGAGGGCTACGGCTGGTTTTTGGCGAAAAACCTTTAACGTAATGAACTTGATATCGTTGAAGGAACTGCATGGTTTTTATAAAAATATAGTGACGAAAACCCTTTGCTAAAGAGGTCACTCCCGGTGAAAGGATCTCGGCTCTTTCCCCGTAGAATGAGGTGCAGGATATTCCAACTGAATACCACGATGCAAAGCAAAAAGTAATCGGCTATAGTGAAGTTATTGCCCTGACGCAAACTTCTATCTAAGGGGTCACTCCCGGTGAAGGGATCTCGGCCCTTGCCTCGTCGACTGAGGTGCTGGATATTCATAACCGAATACCACTATGCAAAACAAAAGAGAACGCCTTTACAATAACAGCTTTTTGAAAAAATGTTCCAACAACATCAGAATATGTTTGTTTATCTTGCATTGATCCGAATCAACGCAGTCCCATCAATTGATCACACCAATAAAGAATGAAAATAATGATGTACGTATATGCCATCCGCATTCGCCACTGGGTCCCGTCATCACCCGTTAGGTTACTTAACTAACGACAGAGAGGGGACTGGACTAGCGCGGATGCAAAACATATACAACATCTACTAGTATATATATCAATATATAATATTCGCTCAAGGCGTGATAAAATGCAACATCACAGAGAGTAATCAGCATCACAGAACAAAACAGATATCTGGGACCCCCGGGTTTCATAGAGCCGCTACTGAAACCCGACGTTCCCCTGGTCGTGTGGATAGCCTGTGCAATGAAATCCTAGACCCCTACGGGCGCGGCAAGTTACCCGCCAAAACCTGAAGCGAGGCAGCCCCCTTCAGCAACGTGAATGGACCACCCAGCACTTCACGGAATCCGGTAACTTGGGCACCCCTCCTGGGTCAACCTGTACCCCCTACGAGTGCGGTGAATAGCCCGCCAATTCTAGAGTAAAGCCCCCCCCGTCTCAATGCCATGAGATGCGGGCCCGTTGCCCTCTAGAATCCGGCTATCCGTACACCCCTCCGCGGGGTAATCTTAGTACAGAAGGTAAAATATACATACAATGGGTACATCGACCTCGACCCGGTCGTGCCCCAAAAGAATAATACAAACAGGCAGTGACAGCAGTCCACATGTCGGACGCTCGCCCCGCAATATCAAATGTACATATAAAACAAAACTGTACTAACATTGCAACCAGGCTATCCGTACAACCAATCCGCAACATCACAGCACAACACAGAACATCAACGTGAATGTCACGTTCGCAAATCCATCTATAAGAGCTATAGCAGTTAGACAGGATTTACCGATCAAATGACATTCACGGTCGCAGATATAATGTAAATACTGTGAACTAACATGTTTACAATTTTCGATCGATCAAATTTACCGAAGTGGGCCCCAAGCACTACTGTAGCACTCACAGAAAATCTGGGCCCAAAAAGAATATCCCAAAACCCACATTTCCTAACCAGAAGCCTACTGTGAAAATTTGGTGCAACGATAGTACTTTCCCACCGCGGAACCGCGGCCAAACCAGGGGTTTGGCCGCGGTTCCGCGGTCGTACTAAGGAATCATTGCATCGAATTTTCCCAGAATGCTTAGAATTGCCTGCTTGTGTTTCTGCAACAACCTGAAAAATTTTTAGAGCCCAAAAAATTTCGACAGAAACCTGATGGACTAGAAAAAACGGTTTTTGGGATTTTTGTTCGATCGAGTCTTTAAACATACTAGAGCAAGCTAGATTAAGTTAATGGCGTGGCTCTGATACCATGTAGGACTACGGTAGCGCCCCGGCCGTCTATCCTCGGCCAAAATGCGGAAACGAAATTTTTTCTCAAACTACAAACCGGCACTACCGCATCCTAAAACCCCGGATCGAACCATTAACCTAAACCTAGCAAACAAGAGAGAGGAGTAGAGAAGCTATACCAAGCGATCCGTGTCCTTCGGTCTTCGCCTCCACTCCGATCTCCTCGCGGAATCTCCGGTCGTCGCCTCCTCGTTGAAACGGGCACCACTTCACCGGGTTCTTTTACAGGCTCCCACCTCTGGACCGAGGCAACTCGGACGCGAAGTTGGCAAGCCGACGCGTCCAAGGGTACTGTAGGTGTAGTGTAGAATGCACTTTGTCTCAATGGGGTTTATGTAGTTGCCATGGTGATGGAGGAATGATCAATGAAATTTGGAAAGTTTTTTTTTAGAATTTTGCAAGCAAGCAAATGAGATATGAATTATTCCCCTCATCAAAAATGAACCTCACCCTCTCTCATCTAATGTGGCCGGCCCCTTAACAAAATGGTGGAGGGAAGCAAAGAAAAAGCACAAGGGAGGTGAGTGTAGGAAAAGGCAAAAGGTGACTACATCCAAAAGCAAGCCGCACATCAACTTCTAATCTATTCTAATCTCAATTAATGCAAGAAATGATCACAAGAAAAGAATGGAATCAAAAGATGCTATCATAAAGCCACAAATGCAAGAAACCCCCTCCACATAGGCAATTTGCAAAACTGCAAATAACCCCCTTCCATCGGAAAGTCCGGCCGCGAAGGAACAAAGGAAAACCGGCCGGAACGGAATGCAAACTGGCAACTTCAGAAAACTGATCCCGTAATAAATTACAGGAAAACACCGCTACTGCATATACATGCCCGCATTTGTATTCCCACTGAATACAAATGCAAAGAGACAAAACTACACTGTCTAATACTAGGATCCGGCTTAAACCAAAGCCGGCTAGTAAAATCCGTCCGATCGCGATCCGTGCAATACCGCACGTATCTGATCGAACCCTGCCATATCTCCATACGGCCTCTACAGCGTTTCGCCCGAAACTTGAGAAACTGGTCTGTGGGGGACTCTAAAGACTCGTCAATACTTTGGTTGTGGATTTAACCACTAGCACGTCAGAGGTATTAGCCTATACGTAATGGGCTACCAGGTATTTGACCAAAAGGGACGTTTGTGAGTGAACTCATGCTGACGCCCTACTGAGACTGTCAGTGACAATATCCGTACAGTCCGGTCCGTTCGTCTATGAGTATCGCATGACGGGCCTAGGGGGTTGATAAAAGTCAGACCCCTAAAAGCGGTACAAGTCGTGTCGGAGTGTAGTCCAGAACACCCTGAGATACTACTGGAATACCTACCAGTAAATCTTCTGCCTCGGCTAAGGGCTTTGTGTAATGGCTCTCCTAGATACAGCGCGGCCTCACCCCCAATACCGGGAGAGACGAACCCCTGCAGATCCGCTCACTGCCTCCATGTGGCTCGGGACTGTACCCAACTAAAACCTGTTTGCACGTCTCCTTTGAGCGTGGTAGGGTAGTAATCTAAGTACAGTGGGAACTCACACGAGACAAATGACGATCTCAGGTCGATGAACTAACCTGTACACATATCACTTGGGAACTGCTATCTGACGTCTGGTATAATCCCAACTAGCAGGTTCCCGGCGAGTCCTGTCCGGTGTACTCATAACCCAATGAGCACCTGTATACATCTTAGGTGAACCAACTGACACCAGTGGCTTGTGAGACCGGCCACCGCCCCTCGTCGGGGTCTCGACTGTATACACTAGTCTACTCTGGAGAAACGATGCCCTGTCTCGAAACTCCCATGACTAGGGACCTTTTAAGGATGTGCTTATAGACTCCAGCTCCCACGTATATGATCGCCCTCATACTGCTGGTAGTCAAGCAAGAATCCTAGGGGCTCTATCAACGTGTAATAGTGACCTGTAAGGTTACCTAAAGCAGTACACGATGATAAAGATAAACTAGATAGTATACTATCATCTCGAGTAAGACTGTCCTACCGGTATAGGTCCTCCCTCAATTATAGCAATCACGTGCCTGTGATCCAATAATTGACTCTGAGGGCACTATATCCAACAAAAAATTCACCAATTAATAAGTGCTTTGGACAACGGACAAGGGTATGATTGCTTGATTTGAATTTCCAAGTGTAGGGGTGATTTATACACACACGTGGGGATATATGATTAGAGTTTAGATAAAAGAAAGGAATGAAGAATAGAACTTGTATCTTTAGTAGAGTTGATAAAAATTCCTAAGTGGAGATGGAACCCTAAAAGGAAAACTCAAGAAATGCCGAAAGCTGAGTGATTCTATAGAACATATATAATCTTAAGTTAAATAATGAGGAAGTGTGAAGAATATGGATGGATAAATTACGAGTCGGTGATAATAGAATTCCTTGTTAGAAAACCTAATTGGAGATTTAAAGTCGAAAAAGCCAAATTGATAGGATTTTGTGGGTAGTATCCGCTGAAAACCCTCAGGAGACAACACTCCTCCTGCTAGGGACACCTAGAGGTTTAACGGCTTGTTGCACGAGCTCAGTGCAATCGCGTTTCCCTGCGAAAGCGCGGTTAGGTTTTTGTCGAGAATAAAAAATAAGTTTGCTCGAGGACGAGCAAAAGATAAGTTTTGGGGTATTTGTTCATACCATAATATTGCATTATTATATTCCCCATTCTTATTCGTTTTATAAATAAACAGGTGCTTTTGACGCATGTCTGCTACATGTTACAGGTTACAGGTTCTTGGAGCGAAAACAGTGAAGAAGACAAAAGATGATACAAAAGAGGGACTTTTGACGAACAAGTAGAAGGATCCTAGTTAAGCCTAGACGAAGAACAGTTCACAATTGTATAAGGCAACGCATGGTCCAAAATGTCAAAGTGAACAGTTAAAAGACCACTACAAGTTTCACTGAAAGATCTGGAGAAGACCCAGAAGCCAAATGGAGAAAAGAACTAGAGAAATAAAAAGCCCAAAGCATCAAGAATGAGCCCAGAAAAATTGAGCAGGTGACCTCACCAAAGGGCCACGGAACCGCGGCCCAACCCTCACCCATGCCGCGGTTCCGCGGCCATCTGATGCACGTGTCGGTGCAAAATTCTTCTGGCGGTGCGTCGGTGCTTTTGTTGGGATTTTTCGGGGGTATATCTGTAATAGCACATATGCGAGCAATTGTAACCCTAATTTTCCTATTTCCTTATAAATATGTAATCAAAATATTGTATTAGGGATGCCTCTTTTTGATAAATAAAATTCAGATTCAATTCAGTGGAAAGAGCATCATTTCTGTAAGTTCGTTTTTTTTAATTTCTGCCTTAGTTTAGAATTAAATTCTTGCCCTAGATTAATTAATCTTTTGCCTTAGTTAAATCTAGTGTAGCATTCTTTTAAACTGCAGTAGGTAATTAATTCCGTAGATCTAAAAATACACATACAAAAATGATGTTTTTAATAGATCCCCTAATGAGCGAGTAACTTCCTCGCTTGTTAGGGTTAGAAATAAGGGAGGGATTGAGAGACGAAGATCTCTCATCTCTTTCATGCCCAATTATTTTTAATAATTAGAACTTCATGCATGCATGCATGATCCGCTCCCTACGGCACCCCACCCACGAGGTAACGGTGAAACCGTAGTATAAAGGACCGGAAATGCATGTCTTCCATGAAGGTTAGAGCAATTATTAGGAAAGGACGGACAAGGATCTAGAGAAAGAAACTTCGTTTCTTCCCAATCATCCTAATCTCTTTTACTAATAATTGCTATAACTTCTAAAAAGATTTCATTTAGGGCGTTGAAAGAGGTGTGGCATTCAATCTTATCAAACTCCACCTTAGACCTAATCCTACCAAGTTTCTAATCATCGTATAACTTAGTTTTTAGATTCAATTAAAAGACCAAACACCCATTGGAATCAGCTCGTAAGAACACTTAGGAAAATTACACATCCCTGTGGACCGATCCGTATTCACCGGCTAGCTTCATGCGACGCCGTTCTTGATTGCGGTAACTTATCTTTGATCGTTAAAAACCTCTCTTAATCAGTCGTCAATATAGAGTATTATCATTAGCCCCCCACTCTTGTCCCGACCAGAACGTGGTCGGGTCAGGAGTGGACTGCTGGGCCTCCCGGGGCGAGATCCTTCGTCGGGACTAATCCTCGGGTCATTGGTTGGCTTTTTTGCCAGCGAATCAAGATGAGATCTTTGCATTTAAGAAGGGTGCGCCGGTTCGTGCGCTCTGCAGTCAAAGCGACGGTCCACGCGTCGAGCGCCAACTGGCTGATGTGACGTGCGCAGGTCTGCGACATCCGACGGGACATGGTTAGTCGCTGGGCTGCCATGTGGAGCGATCGGAGCCGCTGGGCGCGAGGAGCCGTTTAGGCGGGAGATGACGAGCGCCATTGGATAAGGCCATACGCGGCGATAAGTTTAGGTGGGGCCCACCCTAGGGCTCTTACTCTCCATTTTTACTTCTCTCAGGCCCCAGCTGCTCGGCGCTCGTCTCCCCTCTTTTGCTTCAGCCCCAGAAGAATCTCTTTTCCAAGGTTCGATGTCTTCCTCCTCTGTAGAATTAGTAGACGTCGTAGGAGTAGATGTTAGGGCTCCTTTAGTCGTGTCCGCCTCCATGGAGGAGGTGGCGGACATGGCCCCCGGCACCCCATGCTGGGTGAGGCACGAGGACGAGCTCACAAACGCCCGGGCCTGATTCCACATCCCCCACGCTACACGCTGCGCTTGGCCAAGGAGGGAGAGAGGGCCGATCAGGTGCGGGGCAGGGAGATTTCCCTGTACTTGGAAGCTTTTTGGGGCGGAATGCGCCTGCCCTTCTCTTCGGAGGTCATCGCCGCCCTCAACTTCTTCGGTTTGGCCCCCGGCCAGTTAGTACCAAACTCATGGAGGATTCTCCTTGGGTTCTTGATCCGTCTGAGGCTGCAAGCGATCCCCTTCAGTCTTTCCCTTCTCGATTCCTCCCTTGCGTTCAAGAGTCACCCTGGCGGTCGAGCTGGCGACCCCCGCTGGGTGTATTTTGCCTTTAGGAAGCGGCCCGGGGTTGCCGCCGGGGCCGGTGTTGTGGCCTTGCCCTCCTCCATTCATGATTGGAAGAAGAAGTTCTTCTTTGTTTCCCCTCCCGAGGGCGAGGACTGGCCAGTGGCCACTAAGTGGTCGAGGGAGAAGTGCCTGCCGGGGAGCTTATCCAATGACCCCGCCGCAGTGAGAGTGTCGTCATGGGAGCTCATCCCTCAATACGACGTGCTGCTGTCCGAGAGGGTCCTGAGCTGGGCCGGGCTCAGCCCCGTCGAGTTCGCTGGTAAGATGGGCTTGCTTTCTGGGTTTATGTTTTACTCGCGTTACTGATAAATAGGGTGTTGGTTTCGTGCAGGGTCCATGGACTTTGATGCTCTCCGGGAGGTAATGCGCCAGCCGAGGCAGCTTACCAGGGCCGGGGGAGCCAGCTCTTCCCAGGTGCAGCCTCCCCCCGCTCCTCCTGCTCCGGTGATGGTTCCTCGGAGGCGTTCGATGGTGGATCCTGTCCCGGGCCCCAGCAGGGTGTCGGGTCGGAAGCGGCCCCTGGTTGTGGAGGTTTCGGTTTCGGAGGAGGAGATCGGCTCTCCCTCGGAGCAGCTCAAGAGGAGCTCCCGAAAACCCGCTCGAGGCCGGTCCTCGCCGACCGTGGTGGAGGAAGGGGGCTCCGGTTCGTGGTGCCGTCCGGGCTCTCAGTCGCGGATAGCCTCTTCTATGAAATAGAGACCTCGGCACGGGGTCGGGTTCCGGGGGGGACCCTCAAAGCTCAGCTGGCTTCGATCGCCCAGGAAGCCGTGCAGGTAAGCCCCCATTGCGCGGTGAGACTTGGCACCTTCTTTCCTGTTTCTGACCCTTCTTCTTTTGTGCCTTACCAGACCCTCCAGCACGTGGCCCTAGCCCTCCGCACGGAGGCCGAGACGGTAGCCCCGGCGGTGGAGGCCGCGGGCCAGCTCACCTCGTTGCAAGAAAGCTCCAGGCGAGAACAGGAGGCGATGTCGGCGAGGATCACCGCCCTGGAGGGCGAGGTTGCGGCCGGGATAAAGGAGGCTGCCCGGCACCAGGAGGCTGCCCGGCACCGCGAGGCTACCGCGATCGTCGAGGGTAAGCTTGGGGACTCGCAGGTGCTCGCCGGCACTCTGAAGAAAACGGTGAAGACCCTCCAAAAGGAGCTGGGGGCGTCTACCGAGGCCCTCAAGTCGGCTGGCCCGCAGGTCATGGTGAGATACAAGGGGTCGAGGGATTTTTATGACGAACAGGCCGTTGCCACGACCCGCATCTGGCACGACGCCCTCGACGCTGTGAAGTCTAAGGTGCCGGAATTCGACGACACGGACCTCCGGGCAGAGTTCCCTCTCAGGGGCGCCGACGGGCAAGGGGCAGAGATTCCTGGCGAGGTGGGGGCCGAGGACCCGGCGTCCCCAGTGGTGGCGATTGAGGACCCCAAGGCATTGCCTGGGTCTGGGGTGTAGAACCCCCGCTCCCCTATCTTCATTTTGTTTTCCTTTTGAATTTTTGTAAGGCTGAGGAGCCTGAAAACACCTTTTGTAAAAAGAAACTTATCTTTGGCAGTAGTAAAAGAGCTTCTCTTCTCCGGCTGTGATAAATTTTCTTTCTGGCTTTTCTTTCTGGCGTCTGTTTGTGGGGAACACTTGCTCTGGGTATTTTTACTCGCGCCGTTACGCCTTCATGCTAGGTTGGTTCTTTGCCCAGCGATCGCCCGTCGAGCTGACTGCCGTTGCTTGACCACGCGCTTCTCCGAGGAGGTAGGTATCTCCGTGTTGGGCCCCGAGGTCGAGGGGAGATCGTTGAGGCCTGGACAGGCATGGTGTCTTCGCGGGGTAGGAAATTACTTGCCGGGATGCGCTAAGTGGGAAGGAACTCGTGGCCTTGTGACGAGAGCTTTGAGCTGTAGAGCTGGAAGGGCTGGGAGAGGCCCCTGGAAGGCTCTGCCCCGAAGGATAGCCGAGCGAGGGATGCTCGGGCTCGACTGCCTCCGGGGGGCTTTCCCGATCCCCAGCGTTGAGGCAGGGGAGCTGCCCGCTGGGGATAGCCGGGCAAGAGAAACTCGGGCTTGGCTGTCTCTGAGAGGGATTTCGATCCCTGGCGTCATGGCAGGAAAGATGCCTGCCAGGGATGGCTGAGTGAGGGAGCCTCAGGCCTCGACTGCTTATCTCTGGCCGAGCAGGGTAGCTGCTCGGTCTGCTTCTTGCGGGGGCTTTTTGATCTCCGGTGTTATGGCAGTGAAGCTGCCCGCTGGGGATAGCCGAGTGAGGGAACCTCGGGCCTCGACTGCCTCTGGGAGGGCTTTTGATCCCCGGCGTTGTGGCAGGGGAGCTGCTCGCGGGGGATAGCCGAGCGAGGGAACCTCGGGCTCGGCTGTTTATCTCTGGCCGAGCAGGGTAGCTGCTCGGTTTGCTTCTTGCGAGGGCTTTGGATCCTTCAGGACGGGGATCGAACGGGGTTGCCGCTGGTGCCTCATGGCGAGGACTTTGATCCCTGTCGGTTGTAGTAGGAAGCTACCAGCCGGGGATGGCCGGGCAAAGGCCCGGCTGCCTCTGGGAGGACTTTGGTCCTTGGCGCGAGAAAAAGCTATAGGGCTGTAAGAAGCCTACCAAGGACCCCTGGCCGGGCAGGGTTGCTGCCCGGTGCCTCTTGGCGAGGGCTTTTGTCCTGAAGGATAGCCGACTGAGGGATCCTCGGGCCTCGATTGCCTCTGGGAGGACTTTAGATCCCCAGCGTTGTAGCAGTGAAGCTGCCCGCTGGGGATAGCCGAGTGAGGGAACCTCGGGCCTCGACTGCCTCTGGGAGGACTTTTTTTATCCCCAGCGTTTGTGGCAGTGAAGCTGCCCGCTGGGGATAGCCGAGTGAGCGAACCTCGGTCCTCGACTGTCTCTGGGAGGGCTTTCTCTGTAAGTCCACGTTGCCCATCCCGGTGCTTGCGGGGAGGCGGAAAACGGAATAAAAATCGGATTTTTATGAGCTAAGGCAACATGGACTAGAGCTAGAAGGATCTTTGCTAAACAAAAACTTGCTAAAGCTAACTAGTAACTAGCTAAGTGCTAGAAAGGTTATACCTTGGGCTTTAAGTCCTTCTCTCCTTGCTCCTTGGAGTGGTGGAAGGAGGTCACCTTGGTCGTCTTTTCACGTCGAAGAAAGATCCACCCGAAAGCCTCAACCTTTGGCTTCAACTCCAAGCTAGAAGTAACTAGGGTGCAAGAAGTGCCAGTCCTTGAACCCTAGATGAGAGTAAAGATGATCAAGAGAGGGTTTTTCTCAAGCTCAAGTGTTTCTCAACACATGAGAGGGAGAGAGCTTGAGGGAGAGGAAGAACAAGAGAGAGAAAGGATGTGATAGAATGAGAGAATAATATGAAGCATTCTCTCATATATGTGAATTATTGTAATTAGATAATTAGTGAGATAATTATCATGGCTAAATCAAGACATGACCATTATCATTTCATTTTTAATGCAAATTGCAAGGATCAAAGAGCATCTTCCAAATGAAATGATGATGGTCAAAGTGTCAACAAGGTCAACAAGTCAAGGTGGATCAAATGGTCAACAACCATAACCATGCACAATTATTAAACTAATATCAATTAACAATAATACACACATAAGCATTAGGGTTAATAAAATGACAATAGTCATTAACCCTAATCAAAGTCCTCTCCCTCAATCTCAAGAAACCGTGCATACGCACCCGCATTCGTGATCCGAGGAACACGAATACAATGAGAAAAACCAATCCCAAATCATATAGTAGGATCCGGCTTAAACCAAAGCCCGCTAGTATAAACTGTCCGGACAGCAAACGTGCACAAGTGCGCGAATGTGAACGAACCCTGTCGCAAAACCATGCGACCTCTACTCATTTTGCCTAAAGGAGAATAGCTCTCTGTGTGGGACTCTAAAGACTCGACACTACGCTGGCAGTGGGTTTAACCACAGACCGCAAGCGGCACTAGCTGTACGTAACGGTCCCCAGGTAGATGTCGATAAGAAGACTGACGAGGTGAACCCCATCCGAACTCCTACTGAGCCTGTATGTGACAATCTCCGTACAGTCCGGTCTGTTCGTCTGATATATCGCATGGCGGGTCTAAGGGGGCGGTGAACGTCAGTCCCTTAATAGCGGTACAAGTCGTGTCGGAGTGTAGCCCAGAACACCCTGAGATAACACTGGAAACCTACCAGTATATCTCGCTTGCCCTGGCCAGGGACTACTCGTGTAATGGCTCTCCTGCACACAGCGCGATGTCAACCCCCAATACCGGGAGAGACGAATCCTGTCTAACCGTCACTTGCCTCCAAGTGCTTCGGGACTGCACCCAAAAACTACCTGTTTGCACGACTCCGTTGAGCCGTGGTAGGGTAGCAATCAAAGTGCAGTGGGAACACACTCGAGGCGAAGTGACAGTGTCAAGTCAGCGGACTAAGCTGTACTCATGTCACCTGGGAACTGATAACTGACGATAGGTATAATACCAACCAACAGTTCCCGACGAGTCCTGTCCAGTGTACTCGTAACCCAACGAGCACCCGCATACTATCTCAAGTACGACGTACTGACGGCTGTGGGACAGACCGTCTCCCACACTGGGATGAGAAGCGCATACGCTAGTCTACTCCGGAGTATCGATGCCCTGTCTCGATAGTCCAACGACTAGGGACCAGTATAAGGATGTGCTTATAGATCACCCAGCTCCCACGAGTGTGAGCGCCATCACAACGCTGGTAATCAAGCAAAGATCCTAAGGGCTCTACTAATATGTATATCAGCGATATGCTAAAAGAAACACATGCACATATTAAAGCAGAGACAAACCAAGTAGCATACTACCATTTCGAGCAAGATTGTATATACAACTGTGAATATCCCAAGCTTCCATCAAGTAATATACAAACTACTATGATACAGTAATGGCCTCTAGGGCATATACACTAACAATCTCCCACTTGCACTAAGGCCATGTACTGGCGTATCGAAGACCTATCATCTCGATCAGCCGCTCGAACTGAGTCTGGGGCAAGACCTTGGTGAATGGATCTGCAGTGTTATCCTCTGATGCAACTCTCCGGACCTCGATCTCCTGGCGATCTACGATCTCCCTGATCAGGTGATACCGCCTTAAGATGTGTCTGGATTTCTGATGGGACCTGGGTTCCTTCGCTAAAGCTATAGCCCCGTTGTTGTCGCAATACAGAGGTATTGGGTCAACAATGGACGGAACCACCTGAAGTTCTCTCAAGAACTTCCTCATCCAGACAGCTTCTTTTGCGGCATCAGATGCAGCGATGTATTCCGCTTCCATAGTCGAGTCAGCAACGGTTTCCTGTTTGGAGCTCTTCCAACACACCGCCCCTCCATTGAGGGTAAAGACAAAACCCGACATGGACTTGGAATCATCCTTGTCACTCTGGAAGCTGGAGTCAGCAAAGGCCTCAATCTGCAGGTCTTTTCCGCCATACACCAAGAACATCTCCTTAGTCCTTCTCAGGTACTTGAGAATGTTCTTTACTGCTATCCAATGTTTCTCTCCAGGGTTTGACTGATACCTGCTTACCACACTCAGTGCATAAGCCACATCCGGTCTGGTACACAACATCGCATACATTATAGAGCCTACCGCAGAAGCGTAGGGTATAATAGACATGCGATCCCTCTCCAAATCAGTCTTGGGAGACATCTCTTTGGAGAGAGTGATCCCGTGACAAGCCGGTAGATTACCGCGCTTGGAATCTTCCATACTGAATCTCTTCAGTATGGTGTCGATGTACCTGGACTGCGAAAGTCCTAATATCCTCTTGGATCTGTCACGGTAGATCCGGATACCCAGAATGTATGAGGCATCACCCAGGTCTTTCATGGAGAACCTGTGTGACAAGAACCCCTTGACAGATTGTAGCATAGGAATGCCATTTCCTATTAAGAGAATGTCATCCACGTATAAAACGAGGAATACAACAGTTCTCGCTACAAATCTACAATAGATGCATGGTTCATCTGGATTTTTGATAAAGCCAAATTCCTTGACCGTCTCATCAAAACAGATGTTCCAACTCCGCGATGCCTGCTTTAGTCCATAAATGGACTTAAGCAACTTGCACACCTTTCCGCTGCTCCCACTCTGAATGAAACCTTCTGGCTGATCCATATAGACACACTCCTCTAAATGTCCATTTAGAAAAGCTGTCTTTACGTCCATCTGCCAAATCTCATAATCGTGGAAGGCAGCAATGGCAAGAAGGATCCGAATGGATTTCAGCATAGCTACTGGAGAAAAGGTTTCGTCATAGTCCAAACCAGGTCGCTGACGAAAACCCTTTGCTACCAGTCTAGCTTTATAGGTCTCAACCTGTCCATCTACACCAATCTTCCTTTTGAAGATCCACTTGCATCCTACGGGTTTTACCCCATCTGGAGCAATGTCCAACGTCCATACTTTGTTGGTGTACATGGACTCCATTTCGGTCCGCATTGCATCCAGCCATTTTACCGAGTCGACGCTCTGAATGGCTTGCTGGAAGCTAGTAGGCTCATCAAAGTCTATGATGCAATCCTCTCTATCCCCGTCAATGAGAAAACCGTAGTATCTCTCGGGCGGATGAGACTGCCTACTACTCCTGCGGAGTGGCGTGGGAATGTCCTGATCTTTCGAACCCTTTGGTTCAACCAAGCTTTCAGTAATAGCTCGTGGTTCTGGAATTTCTTCCAGTTCTATTGCGCTCCCAATTAATTCTTTTTCTATGAACTGGTGTTCTAGAAAGTGGGCATGGCGAGAAACAAGGACTTTTTGTTCCTCTTCGCAATAGAAGTAATATCCCTTGGAGCTCTTTGGATATCCTACAAACTTGCACTGTACTGAGCGTGCCTCGGGCTTGTCCGCATGCTGCTTTTTTACAAAAGCTGGACATCCCCATGTCTTAATGTGATTAAGATAGGGTCTCTTCCCACACCACATCTGATATGGTGTAGTAGGCACAGTCTTAGTTGGAACTCGGTTCAAAAGGTATGCAGTTGATTCTAGCGCATATCCCCAGAACGATCGCGGTAACTCAGCGTTACTCATCATGGACCGTACCATATCCAATAGGGTTCGGTTCCGTCTCTCCGATACACCGTTATGTTGCGGAGTGTATGGAGGAGTGAGCTGAGAGAGAATTCCATTCTCTTTTAAGTAACCCAGGAACTCGGCACTCAAGTATTCACCACCTCGATCAGATCTAAGTGCCTTGATACTTTTGCCTGTTTGTTTTTCTACTTCATTTTTATATTCCTGGAACTTATCAAAAGCTTCGGATTTATGCTTCATTAAGAAGACATAACCGTACCTTGAAGAGTCATCCGTAAAAGTAATGAAGTAAGAATAACCGCTTCGTGCATGTGTAGACATTGGACCGCACACGTCGCTGTGTACGAGTCCCAAGAGCTCGCTCGCTCTTACTCCGTGTCCAGTGAACGGAGTCTTTGTCATCTTTCCTTTGAGACATGATTGACAAGTTGCATACGATTGATATTCGAACGAATCCAAATATCCTTCTGCATGTAACTTAGTCAACCTTCTCTCATTGATGTGACCCATTCTATAATGCCATAAGAAAGTTTTATCGATTTCTGGAGACTTTCTTTTGTGTGTATTCTGGACATTGAAAATCTGTGGCTGGTTTAATACGTATATACCGTTGTTCAATGTACCTGACCCAATCAAAACTTGATTAAGGTGAATGTTCACTACATTACTTACAAATGCAAATTCATAACCTTCTTTAGATAATAAAGATACAGAAATGATATTACAGGTTGCATTTGGTACATAATAACAACTACGCAAAACCAAAAAATGTCCATCCGACAATCCCAGGTGATAGTCCCCCACGGCCTCAGCATCCATGCTAGCACCGTTTGCAACTCTGAGGGTCATGTCACCTGCCTTCAAAACTCTACGCTTTCTCAACGCCTGCAAAGAATTACAGATATGAGATCCTGATCCGGTATCCAATACCCAGGATGTAGAGTTTATTGATAGACAGTTTTCAATAACATACACACCTGAAGCTGAAGCTGCAACTCGCTTCAAATCCTGTGTTCTGGCTTTCCAAGCCTTGCAATCCTATTTCCAGTGACCACTTTTGTGACAATAGAAGCATTCTTCCTTCCCCACCAGCTTTCCCGCTATCTTTGTTGCTTTTCCTTTTCCCTTTGTATCCACTTTACTGACACCGCCTCTTGGTTTGGCGGGGGCTTTCTTCTTCTTGCCTTTGGCTTTCGCCCTGGACCTAGAAGAGGAAGATCCTCCTACAAACAAAGTGGATGTCTCCCTACCCTTCAGTAGGGTGCCCTCAGCACTCCTCAACATGTTCAGAAGCTCGGAAAGTTCAACCTCCTTTCCTTGCATGTTGAAGTTAAGAATAAACTGGGCGTAAGTGGAAGGAAGGGACTGGAGAATCAAGTCAGTATAGAGTTCATTCTCCAACGTAGTCCCAAGGTCCGCGAGCTCCTCAATGTAGCCAATCATCTTAAGCACGTGTTCCGCTACCGATGATCCGACGGCCAACCTTGCCGAAAACAACTTCTTCGACACTTCGTATCTTACGATACGAGACTGCTCTCCATACAGTTCTTTTGTATGAAGAAATATGGACTCAAGGTCCATATTCTCGTGCCTCCTCTGATGTTCGTTGTCCATCGAGGCAAGTACGAGGCATCTGGCCTTCGCGCAATCTATTTCCCAGGTCTTGTAGATTTCCCTATCTACGACACTGGTTTTGGGACCTGGGACAGGGGGAGCTTTGGTGGTAAGGACATACCCCAACTTGTCGTAAGTGATTGCCATCTTGACATTCCTGAGCCAATCTTTGTAGTTTGGCCCTGTCAATATGTTTTTATCTAGTAATAACTTAAGTCCGGTCATGTTGAATGGTCGCTGCAATTAGGAGAGAGAAAAGAAACACTTTAGCATGATGCTCTTGCAAGTTTAGAGTGGTTTTTAGTTTGTCTAAACTGGATGGCTTCCACTGTCTCTCGAATCCCTTCTCAAACCGTAAAGAAAGGATTAGTCAGGATCAATCTCACCGTACAATACTTGCTTAACCGTTCAGTCAGGCCAGTGTCGGTACTTCGAGGGAGGTTTTCCAACGCTTTCGCGAAGTTCCTTAATTAAGTAACCTCTTTTCCCTGTGGGCGTAGCCCCTCTAACACCTTTCTAGACACCTACTAAGTTTATAGCATTGATCGTTAAGTGAGAGTTTTCCCGAGGAGTAGCATATACTCACAGTAGGATCGGGATCCAAATATCATCGCGTGATAAAACCGAAGGAATCCTACCAGAAACATCACACTCCAAATGGTATGCAACGCTAGCAAGTTTCAGTACTTATGAAACTCCCGATGTGGATTTTTGCCCCATGCTCTTATGACCTTGACTTTGGCTAAAATATATAAGTCACATGTCAAGTTCTACCCGTCATTCTCCTGGTTAATTTGGACCCACCCGTACCTACCCTTGACTTTGGCCAAAATGGCAGCACGACTGTCCCAAACCAACGCATCTATCTATGCTGCACATGAATACCCAATAGCTACCAATCACTATGCCTTGACTTTGGCCAAAATACATAGCTTGAATACTTTTTGACCATTCATGTGGAATGACGGAGGGCTACGAATGGTTTTGGCGAAACCGTGAACGTAATGAACTTGATCTAATCGATGGAACGAGATAGCTTTTAAAAGGAGTGGTTCAAGCTCCGCGTTTAAAAGTTTAGTTTTGAAAAGAACCGAGTGGTTTTCAAAGTGTTCCAATCGACTTTTACTTGGTTTATTTTCTTGCATTAGTTCTTTTAATGTGTCCCATCATTTAATCCTACCATTGAAGAAAACAACCAAAATATGACGTACGCTTATGCCATTCGCATTCGCCACGGGGCCCCGTCATCACCTGTTAGGTTACTTAACTAACGACAGAGCGGGGGCTGGGCTAGCGCGGCTGTAAAACATAAGCAACGCCTAAATAGTTATCATATATAAATATATAGCAATGATAGACATTACAGATCACAGATGAATACATTGGATATACTAGGAATCCGCAATCCGTTCGAGCCTGCAACGAAAAGCGGATTACACGGTCGCGGTGAATAGCCAATACCCCTACAGGTGCGGCAAACTATCCGCCAAGTACCCGAAGCGAAGCAACCTCCCTCACCACCGTGAGTAGGCCACTCGGCACTTCGAGATACCCGGTAGTTTGTGCACCCCCTCCATGGGTCTATCCTAAGAGCAAAAACAGTAAAAAGAATTATACAATGACGGCTACAACCCCGACCCGGTTGTGCGGCCAAACAAATAATAATATTACATCAATTTACATATTACAATGAATGAAAGAAAAAGCAACACTCATCTCACATCCACCCCGGCTATTCATCCGCGACAATCCAACCCATTCATATACACATACCATCATCAATCACAGATCACAGATATGTATAATCCCGACTAATCGACATATAGCGATTAGCCGACGTTCAATACATTCAAACATCACAGATATAACCTTTTAGTCAAAGTGTATTGAAGTTCGGAAAAAATACGGATTTATAGGCCCCCAAAAACAAATTTCTATTCTGGAAAATCTGGGCACATATAAACCCTCTCAAAAATCCTAAAACCAAGCCAGAGATACACTGCACCAAACTCGACCAAGTGAAGAGCCAAGACGGCCGCGGTTGCGCGGCAATAGCTTGCTATTGCCGCGGAACCGCGGCACGTTGGTCGATTCACTTGATCGTTTTTGGTGGCTATCTTTAAAAAACCCTGAGACGATTTTTGGAGTAAAACAAATTTTGTTTTGACCAGAAAAAAATTTAACAGAAAACTAGGGTTTTGATATTTTGGTTTTTCGATTTTTCCGTTTCGAACTTCGACACACTTCACTACCTAGCTAGTTTATGTTTAGTTAGGCTCTGATACCACTGTAAGTCCACGTTGCCCATTCCGGTGCTTGCGGGGAGGCGGAAAACGGAATAAAAATCGGATTTTTATGAGCTAAGGCAACATGGACTAGAGCTAGAAGGATCTTTGCTAAACAAAAACATGCTAAAGCTAACTAGTAACTAGCTAAGTGCTAGAAAGGTTATACCTTGGGCTTTAAGTCCTTCTCTCCTTGCTCCTTGGAGTGGTGGAAGGAGGTCACCTTGGTCGTCTTTTCACGTCGAAGAAAGATCCACCCGAAAGCCTCAACCTTTGGCTTCAACTCCAAACTAGAAGTAACTAGGGTGCAAGAAGTGCCAGTCCTTGAACCCTAGATGAGAGTAAAGATGATCAAGAGAGGGTTTTTCTCAAGCTCAAGTGTTTCTCAACACATGAGAGGGAGAGAGCTTGAGGGAGAGGAAGAACAAGAGAGAGAAAGGATATGATAGAATGAGAGAATAATATGAAGCATTCTCTCATATATGTGAATTATTGTAATTAGATAATTAGTGAGATAATTGTCATGGCTAAATCAAGACATGACCATTATCATTTCATTTTTAATGCAAATTGCAAGGATCAAAGAGCATCTTCCAAATGAAATGATGATGGTCAAAGTGTCAACAAGGTCAACAAGTCAAGGTGGGTCAAATGGTCAACAACCATAACCATGCACAATTATTAAACTAATATCAATTAACAATAATACACACATAAGCAATAGGGTTAATAAAATGACAATAGTCATTAACCCTAATCAAAGTCCTCTCCCTCAATCTCAAGCAACCGTGCATACGCACCCGCATTCGTGATCCGAGGAACACGAATACAATGAGAAAAACCAATCCCAAATCATATACTAGGATCCGGCTTAAACCAAAGCCCGCTAGTATAAACTGTCCGGACAGCAAACGTGCACAAGTGCGCGAATGTGAACGAACCCTGTCGCAAAACCATGCGACCTTTACTCATTTTGCCTAAAGACGAATAGCTCTCTGTGTGGGACTCTAAAGACTCGACACTACGCTGGCAGTGGGTTTAACCACAGACCGCAAGCGGCACTAGCTGTACGTAACGGTCCCCAGGTAGATGTCGATAAGAAGACTGACGAGGTGAACCCCATCCGAACTCCTACTGAGCCTGTATGTGACAATCTCCGTACAGTCCGGTCTGTTCGTCTGATACATCGCATGGCGGGCCTAGGGGGGCGGTGAACGTCAGTCCCCTAATAGCGGTACAAGTCGTGTCGGAGTGTAGCCCAGAACACCCTGAGATAACACTGGAAACCTACCAGTATATCTCGCTTGCCCTGGCCAGGGACTACTCGTGTAATGGCTCTCCTGCACACAGCGCGATGTCAACCCCCAATACCGGGAGAGACGAATCCTGTCTAACCGTCACTGCCTCCAAGTGCTTCGGGACTGCACCCAAAAACTACCTGTTTGCACGACTCCTTTGAGCCGTGGTAGGGTAGCAATCAAAGTGCAGTGGGAACACACTCGAGGCGAAGTGATAGTGTCAAGTCAGCGGACTAAGCTGTACTCATGTCACCTGGGAACTGATAACTGACGATAGGTATAATACCAACCAACAGTTCCCGACGAGTCCTGTCCAGTGTACTCGTAACCCAACGAGCACCCACATACTATCTCAAGTACGACGTACTGACTGCTGTGGGACAGACCGTCTCCCACACTGGGATGAGAAGCGCATACGCTAGTCTACTCCGGAGTATCGATGCCCTGTCTCGATAGTCCAACGACTAGGGACCAGTATAAGGATGTGCTTATAGATCACCCAGCTCCCACGAGTGTGAGCGCCATCACAACGCTGGTAATCAAGCAAAGATCCTAAGGGCTCTACTAATATGTATATCAGCGATATGCTAAAAGAAACACATGCACATATTAAAGCAGAGACAAACCAAGTAGCATACTACCATTTCGAGCAAGATTGTATATACAACTGTGAATATCCCAAGCTTCCATCAAGTAATATACAAACTAGTATGATACAGTAATGGCCTCTAGGGTATATACACTAACATTCTCGATCCCCAGCGTTGAGGCAGGGAAGCTGCCCGCTGGGATAGCCGAGCGAGGGAAGCTCGGGCTCGACTGCCTCCGGCAGGGCTTTTTCGATCCTCGGCGTTGAGGCAAGGAAGCTGCCCGCTGGGGATAAATGAGCGATGGGAGCTCGGGCTGACCTGCCCCGGAGAGGGCTTTATCGATCCCCGGCGCTGCGACAGGGAGGCTGCCCACGGGGGGTAGCCAAGCGAGAAAGTGAAGCGACAGGGACGCTGCTCCGGAGAAGGTGAAGCGACAGAGACGCGTTGCTTCGTTTACACCAGATAACGCTCGATGGAAACCGCGTGGCAGAGACCCCTTAGGTGATAGCGGGCGACTGTTGGGCAGTGCATTGGGCTATATAAGGAGTACTAACCCCCTTCCTTTTGCAGGTAGGCCATCGAGAATGGAGGATCTCCCGTTCACCATCCCCGACATCGTTAGCTTCGGAGATGTGTACCTCTACGACCCCTATTGCACCGAGGACACGGTGCAGTTGGTTTACGGGCGCATCGAGGACCACTTCGGCCGGTTGCTCCCCAGACGCTCCTCTCTGTTGCAACTACTGATGTATTCCATCTGGAGAGCATCACCGGGGCTTCATAACCCCATATCGGAGCTGCTCTTCGATGAGGCCGTGGGCAAGCTGCGGTCTTTGAGGCGCTTCGGCCTAATCTCCGTGACCCGGCTGACCCGCTCGGAGGCGCTCGTCCGCGAATGCTACGAGCTGAGGCTTGGGGTCGATGCCCGCGGGGGGAACCGGGGGCAAAGGCTGGAACTGGCGAGGCCTCGGCTGCTGGAAATTTTTACCGAGTACCACGAACAGTGCTCGCTGCACCCCGTTCCTTCACTATTGTAACCCCCTTTTTTTGTATGGCTGAGGAGCCCATAATACCCTTTGAATAAAACAATGTCTTTCTTTATTTCGCGCAATGCTTCATTGATCTTTACCAAACTTAACAGCAGATCTTTATCGTGCTAGAGAAAAGAAAACAAAATAACAGAATAAAAACAAGGAAAAAAGGGGTGGTTCAGGCTAGAGGATGACTTTATCGGCATCGGCCGAGCTTCTCGGAGGGCCGTCGACCCCTGCGCCGAGCATAGGGCATGGGGCTCCCTAGGCCCCGGGTTGACTGTCCACTGAAACAAGCATGATCTGACCAATGGTCAGGTCGGTGGGGGGGGGGGAGGGGGGTGAGGCTGCTCTTGCTCACGGTCGGCTCGCTGTTTGTCCTTTAGGTAGGAGGCGAGGTGCCCAGACCGGATGAGCTCCTCAACGTAGTCCCTCAACTGTTTGCAGTCCTCTGTGGCGTGACCCGGCACCCTGTGGAAAGCGCAGTAGGGGCCCCGACCTCGCTTGGCACCCTGGCGTGGGACCGGAGGAAACTTGAAGAGCCCCTCATTCTGGGTCTCCTCCAGCAACACCGCGAGGGAGACGTTGAGGGGGGTGTATTCTCGGAATTTCGGGTGGTAGGGCTGCTGACGTTCCGGCCCGTCCTCCCGAATCCTCTTCTTCTGGTCGGATCTGTCTGCCCGAGGAAGGTTGGCATTCACCTCGGACTCCAGCTGGACCTCACGCTCGGTCCACGCCTTGACTTCGGCCATGGTCTTGGGTTGAGCTAGTGCGAAGGAGCGCAACCATTCTTTGCGCCTCAGACCAGACCTGAGCACCGTTATGACGGTCTCGCCCCGGTGCTCGGGCATTTCGAGGAGGGCGTTGTAGAAGCGGGCGATGTAGGCCTTGAATGTTTCCTTGTCCCCGCTCTTGACCGTGAAGAGGTAGTCGACCGTGCGTTTCTGTCGACGGTTTCCTACGAAGTGGCCGAGGAACTGAGTGGCTAGCTCTTCGAAAGTCGATATTGAGCGGGGCTCGAGCCCCCGGAACCAGTCTCGACCCGCGCGGATCAGGGTGGCCGGGAAGGCCCTGCACTGGGCGGCGTCAGAATGATCTTGGAAGCTCATCCCCGCGGTGAAGGCGTCCAAGTGGTCCTTGGGGTTGGTTTTCCCGTCGAACAGAGAGACCTTGGGGGCCTTGTTGCGCGAGGAGACGCGTACAGCGAGCAGTTCCTCGGTGAATGGCTTCGTGAGCGAATCGGAGGCATACTTAGCCCCGTCGCTCGAGAAGTGGGCTTCCCGGCGCATGCCTTCGATCTTCTTCTCGAGGGCATCGAGCCGACCATGGTACCTCGAGGAATCGGCACCTGGGGATTCCCGGTCCCCGCTGTGGGCAGACTGCATGTGGGAGCGGTCCCGGTTCCTCCTGATGAGGTGCCTCAGGTCCCGGGACGGGGAAGCCTTCGAGCCGTCAGGATGGGCCCCTTCCGTGCGTTCCTGCCGACCACGATGGGGTTGGCCACGCTCGCTGTTAGGAGAGGTGACCGACATTTTCTCAGGAGGGTAGGAGTAGCGAGGAGGCTCGGGCCGAGGTTCCCTGGCGGCGGATCTCGGCGTGGAGCCCTGGGGCGTCCAGCGGGCCTCAGGGAGCACCGGTTCGAGGGACCGGTGGCAAGGGGATGCAGCTTGCTGGTGGTTGGCCGTCCAGACAGGGGCGAGGCCTTCTGGCGGCGGAGGTGCAGCGATCTGGGGCCCGGGCCCAGTCATTTGGACACGGACGAAGAATTCTACGAGGGATTGCAGGCGATCTATCCGGCCTGCGAGGGCGTTGATTACGTTCATGGGGGAAGGTTCGTCCTCGCCTTCGGTGAATGGAAGGCGGCGGCTGGTACCGGGATCCCCAGGATGGTCGTCCGACATGAGAGAGGAGATAGGAAGGCCAACTTTGTATTTTTGGGAATTTTTCCCACAGACGGCGCCAACTGATGGAGCTCCTTTTCGGGCCTCCGTCAGATGTTGTCTTCCTTTGATCTCGAGGTGAACTGAGTTGATTGTCCTTTGATGCGTGTGGGTCTCAATGGGTTTTTGGAGGAAGAGGAGCGGTGAGGAAGTGGTCGCCGTGTACCTGCAAACAAGTCCCGGGATGGTTTGGTACCACCGAGGACCCTCCGACGCTTAAGTCAGTGACTATATCCGAGCAGAGTAACGACTTAAGTGTAAAGAATGGCTTACTTGACCCCTCTGTGATGGGCGTTTATATAGTGGCGGTAGCACGCAGCAGCAGGCGCGAGAATCTCGCCGGCAGTTACGTTTCCGACGTCACACCCGCGTGATAAGCGGATCGCCCGTTAATGGGGATCGTAATGGCGTGGAACGTGGGATGTTGCCGGTGGAGAATCTGCGCATGGCGAGATTCGCGGAGCGGCGGTTACACCTGTGAGCGGTGGAGCTGGTCGGTCTGAGGGATCATGGAAGATGGCCTCGGTAGGCAAGCTCGGGAAAGAGCGGGAGGGCCGAGGCATCTCGGTCCTGCGATAGCTCGGGGTCGAGCTGAGAAGTCGAGAGGGCCTACTTGCAGGGGCCCTTTGTGCTTGTACGCCGGGTACAGGGGAGGCCTGGTCGGCGCCCGTGGGCCCTTTCTTCCGGGTTCCGGGACACGTCATCTGCCACGTGTCCTAATCTGGGGGGTCGTCAATATAGAGTATTATCAAACTATTTTCTAGTCCGGTGAGTCGATATATCGACCCAAACAAAAAAAACAGAAGCTTATTGTTCTCTAAATACATCTAAATTGTTCTGAAAATTGAAATAGCATGAAATCTTAAACCTGTTAAGTTATATGTTACACCATTATATCAGTCTCCATTACTATCGTTATAGAGATAAAATGCATAGAAATTATAAAACTTTTGGTCCATGAAATTTTTACCGTGGAGATTAATTGATGTAGATATTGTTGCAGGTCTATTCAAGAATCAAACATTGATCTAATTTGAATGATTTTTCTCATATGAGAATTCTTCCAGATTTAAGAGTGAAATATATTGTACCATCCGAAAATGTGTTAATTTGATGATCTTTCATTGCAAGATCAAAAGATAAGACATTAAAGCTGATCATTTTTTAGAAGTTAAGAATGCTTGAATTTTCCATGATGCCAAAAATACTGTAGAGTATGGCTTGATATTACACATACATATGACCGGTATGCCTCCGGCTAAAAACAATAATAGATGTAATTCATTTAAATGTTTTTAACATACAAATTAACTATCTAAAATAATATAAAATAATATATATTAATAAAATATAAGATATTAGTATATTGGTCCGTACACATCTGTATATGTCAGGAAGAAAAAGTATACTCCGTATACATGGAACATCATTCTCAATTTGATCTAAATATATGAGTGAGATCAAGAATTCCATTGGCTCATGTCTTGTTTTCCCGTGTTGAATGCAAATAATATTAGATATCCAATATGAGATTTCTAAACTTTGTTCTATAATGGATATTATTGGTTGAAATCTTAAGCAATTATTTTCATCTACAGACGATGATAAAAAAAAGTAGGTTCATATATAAACCACATTAGTATTTTATCGATAGTAATGAGAAAATAACTAAAGAACTTAAAAAAAAAGGAATATTTCCATTTTTCTTCCTGATAAATGAAGTGCTTGTCCTTTCGAATATGAAAAAAGGTAAGTAAAATTTTTCCAAAAGTGCACTCATATTACCATATTCGGAGCCCTAGGTAAAATTTTCTCATAATAAATGCTGTCAATTTTACTCAGCTAGAAAGTTTTCTTCAGACCATTTCCCAAATTTCTTTTCTATTCTCGAAGGGTTCAAATGTAAATTACACAGAAACCAAGGGGCCTACCAATAAACGAAGGGTCCAATTGTAAATTGCAAAGAAATCAAGGGGCTGATTTAAATTTGCATAGTCAAAAAAGGAGAGGGAATATTCTCAAATATATGCTCTTATATGATTTTTATATGTATAATATAGATAGATGTATGTTTTTTTTATTTTTTCAATCAACCCCCTCAATCAAACTTGCAACCTCAATCAAACTTGCAATCTCTATAGTGTAAATTGGTAAAGCTTAGTTGGTTGGTTTATTTATAGTTGGTGTGTTATGCAAATGCCTGCATCAATTAAGTCTTATATTATATTCCTAGGTTCGGTAGTCTCATTATACGTCTCCTGGTCTTTATCAGGTTAGAAGAGACCAGAGACAAGTTGTAGCTATATGTGTCTATCTTTCTGTTTCTGTTTCTTTTTCTTTTTCTTTTTCTTCAAATTATTTAAGAGAAAAGGAGCGTTCACGTGACCCCAAAACTCTTTCCCTCCCTTCAATGATCTGACCCAGTGTCTCAGAATTTTTAACAAACACTTTACCTCATTAAAATTCCAATTCCTTTACAAGTCTAGTCTATTCTTTTGCTTGCTTCATCAAGGGGGCAAAAAACAAAGACAATATCTTTCTTTTGTAGGATTCTTCTTCTCTGCAGCTGCAGGGCAGCAGGATTCCCTTGCATTGCATGTGCTTCCCTTTCTTTATTTATACTGATTTATTCTTCATCCCCAATTTAGGGCCCGTTCGGGGAGGGGGAGGAGGGCCTCAACGCTTCGTGCTCCCCGTTTAGTTTAGGGGGCAGCGGCGGCGATGGCTTCCCACACCTCAACTGGGCGATGGGTTCCCACCGCCCAATTTGGGGAAGAAAGGGTGGGCCCCTTCTTTATTATTATTTTAAATATAAAGGTCGTGACTGCAGATATATATATTTTTAATTTTAAATGGAAGAAATGGTGGCCCCCTTTTAATTTTTTTAATTATAATGATGGTCCTATAGTTACCAAACAATAGTTTCACACCGTCCCGAACATACCTCAAAATATGGTCACACCGCTAACCCGAACTGCCTTTTAACTGCTCTAACTCCCTCAATGCTGCTGCTGCTATTACATGCAACCTCACATTATCAATCAATGCATCATACATACAACATATGTCCCTTTTCTAGCGAGTTCTATCATATGTCCCTTTTCTAGTGAGTTCTATCCACACCGTTGCTCTTCTAGTGTGCCCTACTCTGTGTCAATCGTCGCACATTATCTTTCCCTCCCTTTTTCATGCTATAATGATAAATTTTGTTCTTTTAATAAAGTCATGAGTCTGGTTGGATACGGTTCAGTTTTTTCTCTCAATTTTTCAAAAAAAATTCAATTAATAAATTAATTAACACATACTATTTTTGTTAACCAGTAATTAGCTATTACATAATCCATACCATCCTTCCCATACGAAGTACAAAGGGGGCACCAAAAAAAAAGGAGAGCTACTCTCTTCCCTTGCTTCCTTGATGATCGACCCCACTACTACTACTACCTGTAGTAAGTTAGCCTGGCTAGAAATTCCAAGGAAAGATAAAAATCACTAAAGAAAAAAAGAAAGAAAGGATAGGCGAAAAGCCTATTGATGATAGATAGATGACCATTTCTCCAAAGAGAGAGAAATCAAAGACATGTTGGGAACATAATTTCTGGATAAAGCAGCAGCAGTAAGTAATAGAGGATTAGATTAGCTAGAGAAAGATGAAGCACTCCATAGACACCAGCGGATTGTCTACATCATTAGATTCCTTGCCCTCCTCCTCCTCCTCATCGACTAGCTGAATCATCCCATGATCATTACTGCCAGCACCGCTAGTAGCTGCATTCACTTCGTCCATGTGCCCTCTCCTCCTTCCCGTTGCTGGCTGAGGGATCCTCTGAGGAGAGAAGAACCGTCCATTTGTATTATTAGCCGCCTTTGTTGCCGATGATGCAGTCGTCATCCGTTGATCTATTACCGTAGGCATAGGCATAGTTTCTCTTTTCATCGTCGCAGCACTTGGGGATCCACATCTCCTCCCCGATCTCTCGCCTATGTCATCCCTCTTCTTAAGAAGAAGATTCGAAGCAGAAGGAATGCGACGATGTCCGCTAATTCCTGTGGCCATGTTCCCTGTTCCCCTCGCCCTAGCTGGTGACGGTGATGATCTGGCACTTTGGCATCCAACGTAGACGGCTCTTCCTCTGCTCTCTCTCTTCCTGCTGCCGCCGCCGCCGCCGCCGCCGCCAGCTGCTGTGGCTGCCTGATGATTATACATCATCTTCTGGATCTTATTAGCAGGAGATCTGGATCGGCTAGTGACAGTTGCTGATCTCATGATGAGCTTCTTCGCCTCGCCGGTGCTCTCACCACCACCACCACCACCATTATCATCCTCTGCGGCTGCTCTGGCTGAAGCGTCAGCGGAGCTCTCGGTTGGGCTGCTAACTACATGAGATCTGCAGTAATCTACATGGACGAAGCTACGGTCCAGATCATCGCCCGATTCTTTTCTTCCTGGCAGCGGAAGCGGATTCTTCTTGTTGATGCTGCTGCTGCTGCTGGGGCTAATTGGCCGCCACATCCTAGTAATCAATGCACTAGTTATGGGGGTTTCCGATAGGACCTCCTTGACCTCCGCCTCTTCTTCTTCCTCTAATAATTCATGAGTTGATGTTGGCGTTGAAACCACCGCTACCGGTTTCTCATCTCCTCCTTTCAGACTATTAGCAGCAGCTGGATCCTTGGCTGTGCTCTTACTGCAACAGCCGCCCATTGATCGATCCTCTGATGATGAGGAACCTGGTAATTATAATTGATTATTTTAAACTGCAGGCGTTTTCGTTTGGTTTCTGCCACTGCCGCTGTCACTAGTGTTTTGTTGGTTTGTGACATCTCACTGGCATGCATAAGGGCATTGGCATTTTGCTTTGGAGGAGTTTGATCTCTAAACTTTTAAGGGAGAGTCTCTCTCTCTCTCTTTATTATTGGGACTGTTCTAGAGGCTGGTGAAGTCCGCCCAATCCATCAAGGTAAGTAGTACTGCATTTAATTTTAATATTTGTTTAATCTAATTTGCTTGTAATAATGCTAGCTACCTGTTAATGAAGTAGATATTTCTTTTGCCTTTTCGATGGAAGATAGAGAGCAGAAGAATCTAGAAAATTGAAGGTAACATATATATGCCCCCCTTCTTCTATGTTCAATTTGCACTAACAACTGTGTGGTGTCTGGTGTGTGGTTAGGGATGGTAATTGAACGAGCCAGCTCGGGTTCGATTAAGATTCGGCTCAGTATCAGCTCGTTCAAATTCGGTTCATTTATTAACGAGCCGGACATGAGCCAGAAAGCCTGGCTCGTTTATTAAACGAGCCGGACTCGAACTCAGCCAGGCTCGTTCGGTATTGACTCGGGTTCGGCTGGGTTACACAGTTTGAAAAAAAACAGTAATATGTAATATATAGCAGATTCTATACAACTCTCAGAACACTTAATTCAATTAAATAACAGTATATAAAGTGTACAGAGATAAATATAAAACCCAGCACTTAGACCCATTCAATGCCCTAGATGTTAATGTTTTTTAATTTTTCCATATCTCAAAACCTTGAGTTTTAAGCATTATTGTTAATTATGTGTTTTTCTTGGAAGATACTATTAATATGAGTAAATGAGCTGAAAACGAGCCGAGCTCACAAACGAGCTCTAAACGAGCTCAGTTGAGCTCGGCTCGTGAACTCGGCTCGTTTAGTTAATGGACCACAAATGAACCGAACACGAGCTGGGCATGTTTAATCGAGCCGGACTCGAGCCGAGCATCTCTAGCTCGATTAACTAAACGAGCCGGACTTGGGCCGATAAAAAGAATCACGAGAAGCTCGGCTCGAGTTCGGCTCGTTTACACCCCTATGTGTGGTGTCAAGTGTGGATACTAAGCTAATCTTTCTAGTCTGGTATCGTGTTAATAATGGGAGTAAACATTAGGCCACTCTCTGAATATGAATTTGATGGGGATGGGCTTTTGTCTTTATGTATCCTGGGTGTCGAGTGTGGAGCGGATCGCATCTACATCCTTGGATTCCTGGGTTTGCGTCCCAATTGACCAAAAGCCCCCTTTCCTGCCTTAAATCATGTAAGATCCCACTTCCACCTACGTCACGGCATGTTTGGTTGCAAGATTGTGAAATTTGGATCGTGGAAGCCTTAGAAAAATTTTAGATTCATGAATTTTGTGTTCGGTTGCTAGATTTGGATTTATAAGATTACTTTATTTTTAGTGTGAGCCCCGCTCCAAAACCACGATCCATGAATCCTAAAGAGTATTTAGCTTGGATTTGAACGGTTTATTGTACTTATTTGATGGGGCCGGTGTACTTATATGCATAAAAAATCCTCTCTATCTCTCTTTAATTCTCAAATCCTGATGACGCTCGATATTGGTGATCCTCTAGATCAGGACACGTGGCAGATGGCGTGTCTCAGAACTCAGAAGGAAGGGCTCACAGGGGTCGGTCAGGCCAACCCTGTACCCGACCTGCAAGCACAAGCTGACCCTCCTCAGGGCCCCTGCAAATCGGCCTCCTCGGCCCCATAGCTCGCCCCGAGCCGCCACAAGACCAAGACTTCTCGGCCTCCTCGCTCGTCCCCGAGCTCCCGGCCGAGGCCGTCTTCCTCGGTCCTCCGACCAACTCCACCGCTCACAGACGTAACCGCCGCTTCGCGAATCTTGCCATGCGCAGATTCTCCTCCAGCAACATCCCACGTTCCACGCCACCACGATCCCCATTAATGGGCGATTCGCTCCTTACGCGGGCGTGACGTCGGGAGCGTAACTGCCGGCGAGATTCTCACGCCTGCTGCTGCGTGCTGCCGCCACTATATAAACCCTCATCACAGAGGGGTCAAATAAGCCATTCTGATTCCACTTAGCCGTTACTCTGCTCGGATCTAGCACTAACTTGATCGTCGGAGGGTCTTCGGTGGTACCAAACCATCCCGAGACTTCTTTGCAGGTACTCGGCGCTAAACTCCTCAAATCACCAATCTCCTCAAACCCATTGAGACCCACACGCAACAGGAGATCATCTCCAAAATCTACCGGGAGATCGACGGAAGACAACATCTGAAGGAGGCCTGAAAATGACCTCCATCAGTAGGCGCCGTCTGTGGGAGATGCAAACTCCACAAAATCAAAGTTGGCCTTCTGATCTTCGTCCGTATGGCCAGCAACCATCCTGAAAACCCGGGTACCAGTCACCACCTTCCCCTCAGTAGAGGTGCGGGCGGACCTCAACCGAATGTCATCGGCCCCTCCTCCGGCCACCGCCTCGTGGGCCCCGCCGAAGGAAACTAAGGCCCATCAAGAGCTATGGTCATGATGACAGGGGGGCAGTCTGGCTCCTGCGAGGCCCGGCACCTCACGCCGGCAACAGGCGCCAGTGGCCGCCCGAGCAAAAAGGCCAGAGGCCACGAGCCCATCACCTTTGGCGACGGGGACCTCCACGGCATATCCGTGCCTACAACGACTCACTGGTGATCACGGCCCGAATCCATCGGTACGAGGTCCACCGGATATTCGTCGACTCAGGCAGCTCGGCGGACATCCTTTTCCACGACTGCTTTCTACGCATGGGACTCACCCCAGCAGACTTGAAACCGATCTCTCATGTCCTTTCGGGGTTCACCAACCACTCCATCCCGGCACAAGGGATGGTCACCCTGCGATTCACAATCGGGGAGCCCGGCCGCACGCGTACGTTGCCTGTGGACTTCATCGTAGAAAAAGTCCCATCGGCCTACAACGTCCTCCTCGGCTGTCCGACGCTGAACTCCCTCCAGGCCCAGATATCGACCTACTACCTGGCGATAAAGTTCCTCTCGACTAGGGTGGGATAGGTCAGGTCTACGGGAACCAGCGGGTCACAAAGATATGCATTACCGAGTCGTCTTCGCCCGAGCGGCCGGCCGACGACGCGAAGTAAATGACGACATTAAGGGTTCCCTGGACACCCGAGACGAGCGGAAGGAGGTCCGGGGGGCGCCAGTTGAACCCTTGACCGAGGTACCCCTAACAGATGGGGACCTGGGAAAAACCGTCCAGATCGGATCACTCTTGACGGAAACTCAGCGAGATGACCTGGTCAGATTCCTCAGAGATAACTCCGACGTCTTCGCTTGGGCGCCTGCTGACATGCCTGGGATTGACCCCAAAATCATCTCCCACAAGGTCGGGGTTGATCCTGCGGCCCGACCCGTCAGACAGAAGAAGAGGAGCTTCGTCCCGGTCAAACAGAAGGCTATCGAAGAGGAGGTTGATCGGCTTCTCGCTGCCAACTTCATCAGAAATATACCCTACTCGGAGTGGCTGGCGAACGTAGTTCTGGTCAAGAAGTAAAGCGGGAAGTGGCGCATGTGCGTTGACCTCACCGACCTCAATAAGGCCTGCCCCAAGGAAAACTATCCACTCCCCCGGATAGACCGACTAGTCGACAGCTCAGCCGGCCACGAGCTGTTGAGCTTCATGGATGCTTTCTCCGGCTACAACCAAATCCGTATATGTCCTGAAGATGAAGACCTCACTGCGTTCACAACGGACCGGGGGGTATGTTGCTATAAGGTGATGCCCTTCGGCTTTAAGAACGCCGGGGCCACGTACTAAAGGTTGGTCAACCGCATGTTCAAGCCGCAGATCGGCAGGAATATGGAAGTCTATATCGACGACATGCTCGTCAAATCCGTCTCATTGGCCGACCACGCCAAGGATCTAGGCGAAGCCTTTGAAGTGCTCCGCAAGTTCAAGATGAAGCTAAACCCCGCCAAGTGCGCATTCGGAGTCACCGGGGGAAAGTTCCTCGGGTTCATGGTCACTCACCGCGGAATCGAAGCTAACCCAGAGAAAATCGACGCTATCCTCAACATGGTCACGCCCAAGACCAACGTCGAGATCATGCGGCTGGCGGGACGAGTCGCTGCTCTGAGCCATTTCATGTCCATGTCAGGGGAGAATGCCTTCCGTTCTTCAAGGCTCTGAGGAAAATCCCGAGGTTCGAGTGGTCGGAGGAGTGCCAAGCCGCCTTCGACCAATTGAAGAAGCACCTTGCGACGCCACCACTGCTCACCCGACCAGTTGAAGGAGACGAGCTGTCGCTGTACCTGGTGGTATCCGACCAAGCAGCAGGCTCGGTGCTCGTCCGGGAGGCCGATGGAGCGCAGAAGCCAGTGTACTATGTGAGCCACGTATTTAAGGACGCAGAAACGAGGTACCCTGCCATAGAGAAGATTATGTTAGCCTTCGTGGTAGCCTCAAGGAAGCCGCGACACTACTTCCAAGCACACACCATCATCGTCCTTACCGAGCGCCCGTTGGGGGCTATCCTGGCGTCACCAGAATCCTCGGGCTGCTTAGAAAAGTGGAGGTGGGAGCTATCTCAGTTTGATATAAAATATCGCTCGAGGCAGGCCATCAAAGCGCAGGCCCTGGCCGATTTCATCGTTGAATGCACCATTCCTAGCAAGAAGCCAGAGTCAACGCCGCCCCTCGCAATTAAGTGTCCCATCACGGAAAGGCCTGGCTCGGTTCCTGAGTGGGTCATCTACATCGACGGATCTTCAACCGAGGAAGGTTGCAGTGCCGACCTCATTATCCGGGGCCCGAACGAAGCAGAGATGGAGTACACCATGAAGCTCGATTTCAAGGCCTCGAACAACGCGGCAGAGTACGAGGCCCTCCTGGACGGACTGCGCATGGCCGCCGGGCTGGGACTGAAGGTAATTCGAATCCGCAGCGACTCGGCTCTTGTTGTCGGTCAAGTGACCGGCCGCTTTGAAGCTCGAGAGCCTCTGATGATGAAGTACCTGGACGAGGTGAGGAAACTCCGGAGGAACTTTGACGAAGTCCAGATAGAACAAATACCCAGGCAGCTGAATGCCCAAGCTGACGCCCTGAGCAAGCTGGCTTCGTCATACTCGACCAACAATAAGCGGTCCATCCTCTTTGAAACCTTGCCTCGACCCAGCGTTGAAGACGGTGCGACGGCACTCCATGTGTATGCGGCACGGGAGGGCGACCAGGATTGGAGGAAGCCCCTTGTGGAATTCTTAAAGGACGGCACGCTCCCAGAAGATCGGGAAGCCACCCGCCGTCTCCGGGCCAAAGCCCGCCACTTCGTCTGGAGCAATGAGAACCTCTACAAGAAGGCCTTCACTCAGCCCTTACTCCGGTGCGTTGACCCCCACGAAGTCGACCATGTCCTTCGGGAAATCCATGAGGGGGTTGGCGGTGCACACCAAGGGGCCCAGACCTTGATCCAAAAGGCGTTGCTCCAGGGGTACTACTGGCCCACCATTCACGAGGACACCCAGAAGCTAGTCAGGAGATGCAAGAGCTGCCAGCTCCACGGCAGCATTCCCCGCCTCCCGGCTACCGAACTGATTGCCCTGACATCCTCATGGCCGTTCGCCCAGTGGGGATTGGATATGATTGGCCAGTTCCCTACTGGTACGGACGGACACAAATACATCCTCGTCGCGGTAGACTACTTCACTAAGTGGATCGAGGCCGTCCCTATCAGGAAACCGGACGCCGCCATAACCATCAAGTTCCTGCAAAACAACCTGATACTTCGGTTCGGCATCCCAAGGTGTATCGTCACTGACCACAGGACGAACTTTGAGAACGAGAAAGTGAAGGACTCCTGCAAGGAATACCATATCCTCATGAAGTTCGCCGTGGTCGCACATCTTCAATGTAACGGACAGGCCGAAGTCGCTAACCGAGACGTCCTCCGAGGCCTCCGGACCCGCCTAGAAGGGCGACAAGGCAGTTGGGTCGAAAAACTACCACGGGTCTTATGGGCCCTGCGCACGTCGAAGAAGACTCCCACTGGGGAGACCCCCTTCAGCCTCTGCTACAGGACCAAAGCGATGGTCCCAGCGGAGATCGGACTGCCCAGTCACCGGGTCGAGCACTCAATGATGACACAAACACCTCGGCACCACGTACCAACCTGGACATCTTATTGGAGAAAAGAGACCGGGCTCAGATCAGTGCTGCCGCTTATCAACAACAAACGGCCCGATACTACAACGCTCGGGTCAAGCACCGCTCCTTCAAGATCGGGGATCTGGTCCTGCGGCGAAACGAGTTCATCGACCAAGGCAGGCTTCACAAGTTCTCCCCGAAGTGGGATGGTCCCTTCCTCGTCTTTGAAGCGCTCCCCGGCGGAGCCTACCGCCTACAAGACGCAGACGGACGCAAGCTCCCGCGGCCTTACAACGCCGATAAGCTCAAGCTATACCAATGAGGTTAAAGCCAACAAATGTGTACCTCCCCTTTCTTTTTCTTCGCAAAGATGATGTAAAATGTTCTCTAAAAATCCTATCCCTTCAAATAAAGAAACATCGGAACATCTCGAATAGAGTTCTGTCTTTACAACCCAAAGCCCTCGCCAAGAGGCGGCCGCGCAGCTTCACTTCCCGGTTATCCTTAGTGGCTTCTTACAGCCCCTCCAACACTAAGGACCAAAAGTCCTCCGTAGAGGCAACCCAGCAGCTGCCCTGCTCGGTTATCCCTGGCGGGTAACTTCCCTACCGCAACGCCAGGGATCAGAAAGCCCTCCCAGAGGCAGTCAAGCCCGAGGATCCCTCGCTTGGCTATCCTTCAGGACAAAAGCCCTCGCCAAGAGGCACCGGGCAGTAACCCTGCCCGGCCAAGGGTCCTTGGTAGGGTTCTACAGCCCCTCCTGCACCAAGGACCAAAGTCCTCCCAGAGGCAGTCGAGTCCTTGCTCGGCTATCCCCGGCTGGTAGCATCCTACCACAACCGACAGAGATCAAAGTCCTCGCCAAGAGGCACTGGGTAGTAACCCTGCTCGGTCCCTGTCCTGAAGGATCAAAGCCCTCGCAAGAGGCAACCGGGCAGCTACCCTACTCGGTCATCTGCGACTGGTGGCTCCCTACCCGTGACGCCAGAGATCGAAGCCCTCGCAAGAGGCATCCGAGCGGCTACCCCACTCGGTCATCCCAGGCTGGTAGTTGCCTACCCACGATGCCAGAGATCAAAGCCCTCGCCAAGAGGCAACCGCGCAGCCCCGCTACCCGGTCACCTCTGCCCAGTTATCCTCAGTGGGTAGCTTCCCTACCGCAACGCCTGGGATCGAAGTCCTCGCCAAGAGGCACTGGGCAGTGACCTTGCTCGGTTCCCGTCCTGAGGAATCAAAGCCCTAGTAAGAGGCAACCGGGCAGCTATCCTGCTCGGTCATCTTCGGCCGGTAGCTCCCTGCACATGACACCAGGAATCAGAAGCCCTCGCCAGAGGGCCATAGAGCGGCCTCCATCCATCCTCGGCACAAATAAGACGAACAGCCCTTTGTCCATCACATACAGAGGATCCGAGCCACCAACAAGAGGCATCAGGTCTATCCAAGTCTCGAGCGATTCCCCTTCAACTTTGGGGCTATGGAAACGCCTCCTTCTTGGCGGCGCTTGACACACTTGGCAAGTGATCGAAATCAACTCGATGAACAATCACTGGACAGATGGTCGACCTGGCATGAAAGCCCAACAGCGCAAGCAGAGATATTTTACAAGCATTCTTCATAAACGGAAGATAAAGCGCGGACCCATGAAAACAAAAAAGAAGCTCTATTATCAAGCGCGCAGTCTTTACAAAGGGTACTTTGGGCTCCCCAGCCTTACAAACTGCCCGGAGGCTTACAAAAGAGGGACGAGGAAATATCAAAGAGGCCCAAGTTGTAAGTGCACGGCGGCGCCCCGGCCGTCAATCCGACGCCGGAATGCGGAAGCGGTGATAAACTTTAATTTTGCGGACTTTGCAAACCGGCACCACCGCGCACTAAACTCCGGATCGTAACCATTAACAAGTCTAAGCTACAAACAAGAAAGGGAAGAGATGTACCGACTGATCCGAGTCCTCCGGTCTTCATCTCCACTCCGATCTCCTCGCGGGATCTCCGTCCGTCTCCTCCTCGTCGGAAAAGGGCACCACATCGCCTGTAGCTTTTACGGGCTCCCACCTCAATACCGAGGCAACTCGGGCGCGAAGCTGGCGAATCGACGCGTCCAAGATTTGCTGTAGAAAGTGTAGTGTAGAATCATAGTCTCTTTTGGGGTGGCTGCCATTTGAAGATGATGGAGGAAACAAGATAAAAAAATGGTGCTTGCATTTTTCTTAACATGAAATGAGATCAAGAAATGAAACTCTCAAGAATGAAAACTCTCATCTTTTTCTTTCTCTCAACCATGGAAAAACTTCTTTCATCAAGTGAGAAGAATGGTGGAGGAAAAACAATATATGAAGCAAGAAGGGAGGTGAGTGTAGGAGAAGTCAAGAGGTGACCACAACATCAACCATACCTTTCACTATTAAACCCATACCCTCTCAAATCTCATTAAAGCAAAAGCATGGATGAAAGATATGAAGCTATCATAATCAATCATTATGCAAGAAAACCCCTCCACAAATGTAATTTGCAAAACTGCAAATTACCCCCTCCATCGGAAAAGTCCGGCCGGGAAAGAACAAACGAAAACCGGCCGGAACGGAATGCAAACTGGCAACTCCAGAAAACTGGTCCCGTAATAAATTACAGGAAAACCCCGATACTGTGCATACACACCCGCATCTGTATTCCGTCCGGATGCAAATGCAAAGAGACAAAATCTACACTGTACTAAACTAGGATCCGGCTTAAA
This sequence comes from Agapanthus africanus, assembly GCA_030015575.1. NCBI lineage: Eukaryota > Viridiplantae > Streptophyta > Magnoliopsida > Asparagales > Amaryllidaceae > Agapanthus > Agapanthus africanus. The sequence goes on from CM057337.1 coordinate 770,095, forward strand.
CCAAAGCCGGCTAGTAATATCCGTCCGATCCTGATCCGTGCAATACTGCACGTATCCGATCGAACCCTGCCATATTTCCATACGGCCACTAGTACAAACCGTCCGATCCTGATCCGTGCAATACCGCACGTATCTGATCGGACCTGCCATATCTCCATACGGCCTCTACAGCGTTTCGCCCGAAACTTGAGTAACTGAAAGTGTGGTGGACTCTAAAGACTCGTCAATACTATGGCTATGGATTTAACCACTAGCCCGTCAGAGGTATAAGCCAATACGTAACGGGCCACCAGCTATTGACTAAAAGGAACGTCGATGAGCGAACTCATCCTGACACCCTACTGAGCCTGTCAGTGACAATATTCGTACAGTCCGGTCCGTTCGTCTATGAGCATCGCATGTCGGGCCTAGGGGGTGGGTAAAAGTTAGACCCCCAAAAGCGGTACAAGTCGTGTCGGAGTGTAGCCCAGAACACCCTGAGATAATACTGGAATACCTACCAGTAAATCTCCTGCCTTGGCCAAGGACTTCGTGTAATGGCTCTCCTAGACACAACGCGACCTCACCCCCAATACCGGGAGAGACGAACCCCTGAAGATCCGCTCACTGCCTCCATGTGGCTCGGGACTGTACCCAACTAAAACCTGTTTGCACGACTCCTTTGAGCCGTGGTAGGGTAGTAATCAAAGCACAGTGGGAACTCACACGAGACAAATGACGATCCCCAGGTCGATGAACTAACCTGTACACATGTCACCTGGGAACTGCTATCTGACGTCAGGTATAAGACCAACTAGCATGTTCCCGGCGAGTCCTGTCCGGTGTACTCATAACCCAATGAGCACCTGTATACATCTTAGGTGAACCAACTGACACCAGTGACTCGTGAGACCGGCCACCGCCCCTCGTCGGGGTCTCGACTGTATACACTAGTCTACTCTGGAGAATCGATGCCCTGTCTCGAAACTCCCACGACTAGGGACCATTTAAGGATGTGCTTATAGACTACCAGCTCCCACTTATATGATCGCCCTCATACTGCTGGTGGTCAAGCAAGAATCCTAGGGGCTCTATCAACGTGCAATAGCGACCTGTCAGGTAACCTAAAGCAGTACACGATGATAAAGGTAAACCAGATAGCATACTATCATCAAGAGTAAGACTGTCGTACCGGGATAGGTCCTCCCTCAATCATTGCAATCACGTGCCTGTGATCCAATAATTGACTCTGAGGGCACTATCTCCAACAATCTCCCACTTGCACTCAAGGCTAATTATTGCGATGTCGCATACTCACAGCCCGTGTGATACCGAACACCCAACTCCTCTACTAGTCAGTCGCAGAAAGCCTGTTTGCGAAACTATTGCGTTCGAGGAATAGCCTCAGTGAGTGGATCCGCCTAGATGTTTCTTTCTATGTCTCTCTATATCTCAAGTTTGCGGAGAAAGCCATCTCCCGAAATGAGCAATACCTGTCTTAGAATGTCTGGATGTCTGATGGGACCGAGCTCATAAATGAACTCCAAATCCAAACTTCTTCGACTGTATCGTCAACTGAACTTAATCAGTATCCTGCGCCATGCCTCCCTCAGTATCTGCCTGGATCACCTGTCCAGAATACTGTCCCTCGTCAGAGGGAAAACTACAACTCTGATAACCTCCTTGTCGTCCAGGTCACCTTGGAAGCCTGGAATGATAACTGTCCCCTAAAGGAGGCAGCCATTATCATATCCCTAGAGTATCCACTTATGTTCTAAAACTGCTTCCGACTGTTTCTCCAGGATTGGATCAATATCAACTTATTGCATCTAGTGCAAGAACAACATCTGGTGTGGTACTTGACATCTCATGATTGACTCAATTGCCTAAGCAAGTGATCTGCCAATCATGCACATCCCTCTCTACTTTAGTCTATAAGACACCTTTAGAGAGGATGACTCCATTACCTGCAGGTACACTACCATGCCAGGAGTCGACCATTCTAAATACTCTTAGAATGTTGTCTAAGTACCCAGATTGGGAAACTACCCAAATCTAGATCTAAAACTATAGATCTAGTAACCAGTATGTCTTATATAATGTCCAAGTCCTTTGTGGAGAAACCACTGTGTGACAACCAAAATATAACCGATCGTAGTATAGGAGTTTCCTTTCCTACTCTGTGTATGTCATCCAAAACCAGGACATCACACCCTACTACCTTCTTAACAGATCCATCCCCTATTCTGATGACGTCAAACCTATGACTGTCACATCAGAAATAGATGATCTATCTCCGCTATATCTGCTTTAGTCTATAAATAGACATAAGCCTGATTTCCACCAATGCTTCCGCTGCTCCCACTGACTACGACAACCCTCTGGCAGAGTCATATAGACGCGCACTTCTAAAGCTAGTTTAGAACGACGCTATACTCATCCTCCTGCCGGGTCTCGCAGCCTGGAACAACAACAATGGCAAGTGTGGGTAAACAAGAACTTCCCTGTCACCGTCCTTGAGGCTACCGGAGTACCTCTCGGGTGCCTGAAGTTACCCACCTTATCTGCGGAGTGGCTAATGGAATGTCAAAACAGATTGAATCTTTAGGTTCCTTATCAAATCTTCAGTAATCGTTTGCGGTTCTGGAATCACTTCCAGTTCTACCATACTCCCACTACTGTTTTTGAAAAAATCCATTTTTAATAAAACTGTGGCGAGTCTAGAACAATATTTCTATTGATCTACCAGATGGTAGAAAGTCAACCCTCATCATAGCCTGGGTCAACCCACAAACAGCCATTACAGAAACGTGCCTTGAGTTATCCAGAGTCTGGTTTTAATCATAAGCCGGACAACTCCCCGTACCTTAACAATGTTAAGATATGAACTGCACTATATCCAATATAGAACCAGAGGCACTGATTTAATTGAACCAGATTCAAATCATGCAGCTATCTCCAGTGCATGTCAACTAAATGGAGAGAGGCCGATCAGCGTTACTCAACTTAGGAATGCTTCCAATTATGAGTAACCTGAAAGAGAAGCAATTTCTCTTTATCATTACCATCAACTGAATACCATACACAAGTATCTACATCTTCGATCACTTTGAAGAATCCCGATACTTGCTACACCTGGTTCTCTACTCTATTCAAATACCTATAACTCCTCAAAACTTAGACCCTGTGTTTCTACGAAAACACATGTCTAAGAACTAGAGAAGTTAAAAGTAAACAGAAAATAGTATGAGGAACAACCCCTTTGTCCTAATGGACACTGGACAACATACAATACTCTGTATAAGTCCGCTGAGTCTAACAACTCTTTCACTGTGTGTCGCAGGTTGAAAACTGTACTTATGGTTAAGAAGAACTACACCGCTGTTTAATGCTCCTTACCTAACCATCCACTGATATAGGTAAATGTCATCGACATAATATCAAAAGGTATATCTCACTCTATGAAAATAGACGTACAGATATATCAATTTGAAATTGGTGCACAACAGCGGATATTCAAAACCAAATATTTGCCGACCGGCAAATAGCCCAGGTGATCTCCTCAAATATCACCGATTACAACGAATCCCGATATAATGAGGATGGTCACCCTATTCCCAATGACTTACTCCCACTCATCATCTGTAAAACCATACAGATGTGAGAATCAAACTTGGTAAATACATACCCTGGAGCAAGTGTCCAATCGGGAAATCAGTTTTCTTTTAACAGTACACAGTTGAACTGAAACATTGAAATGTTTCGATGGGGTATTCTGGTATTCCTGGTAATGCCTCTTCCATTATCCAGATTCACAACTGTAACCGTATATTTCTTTGCCACCTCTTCAAATCCCTTTATATGTGTTTAGTCATTACCTTCTGCACACCCCTTAGACCAAATGGTTTTCTTCCTTCCCTACCGTTCGGCACCAGCCTATGGTTTGGAAGAAGACTATCCAATAAGCATAATGGGTGTACTGTCCTAGTCCTAGGAACACTCGCAACGCGAGAGAAGGTGAAGATAAAAGACAACCGAATAAACCTTATTCCTATTTCTCCTGGACCAGAATCCATCCCCGAACTGGAACAAGTTCCTTTCGAGTTCGTATATAACCATACGATGGAGTATCCAATAAACTGTGGATCATCGTAGTGATACGGAGTGTCCTGGAGAAATACAAAGGTGATTTAGGATTGGCGAAGAAATACTTGGTTTGGTCGTGAATATCAGTCGCAATTTACTTTGCCCTCTTACTAATCCCTTGCTTTGTCTTAATCTTAATACCTTCTGCACACCATCGTTATGCTAATTGGTTTTCTTCATCCCCACTGTTCGGCACCAGCCTAAAGTTTGGAAGAAGACTATCCAATTTGCGTAATAGGTGTACTATCTCCTAAACTAAGGAGTACTCGTAACATGAGAGAAGGCAAAAAGGAAAAGACAACTGAATAATCCCATCCGTTTTCTCCAGAACCGGAAACCATCCTCGAATTCCTTCGAGTTCGTATATAACCATACGATGGTTTTGTCCAATGGAAGTGGACGTTCGTAGTAATACGGGGTGTCCTGGAGAAAAGGGTAAAAGTAGGAGTGGCAATGAGGTCTGCAACTCTGACAATCCAAAAGCCAGTGTTAAGAAGGTTCGGTCAACTTGGTCACTGAGTCATATTCTTAGGGTCGGGTCAATGGTCGCTGCCAGAGAGAGAGAGAAAAGAAACACTCAGCGTGCACTCTAACCTAGATCAGAATGGTTATCACTTTATCTAATCTGGAAACCTCCCACTGTACCTCAAATTCTCCTCCAAACCTGAAAGAAGAATTAGTCGGGGTCAACCGAGGAGTATACCAACTCATCAGTGGGAATCGGGATCCAACTATCATCGCATTATAACGTGACGGAATCCACTCACGCTATAACACTCCAGAAGGTATGCGCATATCTGGCAAGTTTCAGTTCTTTTGAAACTCCCGATGTGATTTCTGCCCCATGCTCTTATGACCTTGACTTTGGCCAACAAATCATAAGTCACATGTCAAGTTCTGCCCGTCATTCTCCAGGTTAATTTGAGCCCACCCGTACAAGCCCTTGACTTTGGCCAACAAGGCTATACGACTTCCCCAAACCAACGCATCTATCTATGCTGCATATGAATAACCAACAGCTACCAAACACTGTGCCTTGACTTTGGCCAACAAACACAGCTTGAATACTATTGACTACCCATATGAAACGACGGAGGGCTACGAATGGTTTCTGGCGAAAACCTTTAACGTAATGAACTTGATATCGTTGAAGGAACGGATAGCTTTTTAGAAAATATAGTGACGAAAACCTTTACTAAAGAGGTCACTCCCGGTGAAGGGATCTCGGCTCTTTCCCCGTAGAATGAGGTGCAGGATATTCCAACTGAATACCGCGATGCAAAGCAAAAGTAATCGGCTATAGTGAAGTTAATGCCCTGACGCAAACTTCTGTCCAAGGGGTCACTCCCGGTGAAGGGATCTCGGCCCTTGCCTCGTCGACTGAGGAGCAGGATATTCCAAATGAATACCACGATGCAAAACAAAAGTGAACATCCTTGCAATAACAGCTTTTGAAAAGTGTTCCAACAACATCAGATTAGGTTTGTTTATCTTGCATTGATTCGAATCAATGCAGTCCCATCAATTGATCACACCACAAAGAACGAAAATATACTGACGTACGTATATGCCATCCGCATTCGCCACTGGGTCCCGTCATCACCCGTTAGGTTAGCTAACTAACGGCAGAGCGGGGACTGGACTAGCGCGGATGAAAAACATATACAACATCTACTAATATATATACCAATATATAGTATTTCGCTCAAGGCGTGAATAAAAATGCAACATCACAGAAATGTACAGCATCACAGAACAATACAGATATCTGGGATCCCCGGGTTTCACAGAGCCACTACTGAAACCCGACGTTCCCCTGGTCGTGTGGATAGCCTGTGCAATGAAATCCTATACCCCCTACGAGTGCGGCGAATAGCCAGCCAATCCTGGAGTGAAGCCCCCTCCGTCCCAATGCCATGAGATGCGGGCTTGTTGCCCTCCAGAACCCGGCTATCCGTGCACCCCTCCGCGGGATAAACCTAGTACAGAAAGTAAAATATACATACACCGGGTACATCGACCGCAACCAGGTCGTGCCCCAAAAGAATAATACAAACAGGCAGTGACGGCAGTCCACATGTCGGACGCTCGCCCCGCAATATCAAATGTACATAATACAACAGCACTGTACTAGCATTGCATCCAGGCTATCCCCCACGACCGATCCGCAACATCACAGCAAAACACAGAACATCAACGTGAAAGTCACGTTCGCAAATCCGTCTAACCGGGCTATAGCAGTTAGACTGGATTTACCGATCGAGTGACATTCACGGTCGCAGATATAATGTAAATACTGTGAAAAATGTGTTTAAAATTTTCCGATTGATCAAACAATTAACAAGTGGGCCCCAAAGAAAACTGTAGCACTCACAGAAAAAATTGGCCCAACTTTAATCTTCCAGAAAGCACATTTTCAACTCAGGAACATTCTGCAAAGTTTTGGGGGGATGAACAGTAAAACTTGCGGCGGAAGCGCGGCCAAAGTAGGGTTTTGGCCGCCCTTCCGCGGTGGAATGGTAAGTTCATGTTACAAAATTTTTACAGTATGCTCCTAATTCCCTGCACATCACTCTGAGACAACCTGAAAAATTTTTGGACTCAAAAAAAATTCGACAGAAACTGATGTGCTTGAAATACGCGTTTTCGGGACTTTGTTCGATCGGAAACGTAAAACACATTAAACAAAGCTAGACGAAGTTAATGGCGAGGCTCTGATACCACTGTAAGTGCACGGCGGCGCTCCGGCCGTCAATCCGACGCCGGAATGCGGAAGCGGTGATAAACTTTAATTTTGCGGACTTTGCAAACCGGCACCACCGCGCACTAAACTCCGGATCGTAACCATTAACAAGTCTAAGCTACAAACAAGAAAGGGAAGAGATGTACCGACTGATCCGAGTCCTCCGGTCTTCATCTCCACTCCGATCTCCTCGCGGGATCTCCGTCCGTCTCCTCCTCGTCGGAAAAGGGCACCACATCGCCTGTAGCTTTTACGGGCTCCCACCTCAATACCGAGGCAACTCGGGCGCGAAGCTGGCGAATCGACGCGTCCAAGATTTGCTGTAGGAAGTGTAGTGTAGAATCATAGTCTCTTTTGGGGTGGCTGCCATTTGAAGATGATGGAGGAAACAAGATAAAAAAATGGTGCTTGCATTTTTCTTAACATGAAATGAGATCAAGAAATGAAACTCTCAAGAATGAAAACTCTCATCTTTTTCTTTCTCTCAACCATGAAAAAACTTCTTTCATCAAGTGAGAAGAATGGTGGAGGAAAAACAATATATGAAGCAAGAAGGGAGGTGAGTGTAGGAGAAGTCAAGAGGTGACCACAACATCAACCATACCTTTCACTATTAAACCCATACCCTCTCAAATCTCATTAAAGCAAAAGCATGGATGAAAGATATGAAGCTATCATAATCAATCATTATGCAAGAAAACCCCTCCACAAATGTAATTTGCAAAACTGCAAATTACCCCCTCCATCGGAAAAGTCCGGCCGGGAAAGAACAAACGAAAACCGGCCGGAACGGAATGCAAACTGGCAACTCCAGAAAACTGGTCCCGTAATAAATTACAGGAAAACCCCGATACTGTGAATACACACCCGCATCTGTATTCCGTCCGGATGCAAATGCAAAGAGACAAAATCTACACTGTACTAAACTAGGATCCGGCTTAAACCAAAGCCGGCTAGTAATATCCGTCCGATCCTGATCCGTGCAATACCGCACGTATCCGATCGAACCCTGCCATATTTCCATACGGCCACTAGTACAAACCGTCCGATCCTGATCCGTGCAATACCGCACGTATCTGATCGGACCTGCCATATCTCCATACGGCCTCTACAGCGTTTCGCCCGAAACTTGAGTAACTGAAAGTGTGGTGGACTCTAAAGACTCGTCAATACTATGGCTATGGATTTAACCACTAGCCCGTCAGAGGTATAAGCCAATACGTAACGGGCCACCAGCTATTGACTAAAAGGAACGTCGATGAGCGAACTCATCCTGACACCCTACTGAGCCTGTCAGTGACAATATCCGTATAGTCCGGTCCGTTCGTCTATGAGCATCGCATGTCGGGCCTAGGGGGTGGGTAAAAGTCAGACCCCCAAAAGCGGTACAAGTCGTGTCGGAGTGTAGCCCAGAACACCCTGAGATAATACTGGAATACCTACCAGTAAATCTCCTGCCTTGGCCAAGGACTTCGTGTAATGGCTCTCCTAGACACAGCGCGACCTCACCCCCAATACCGGGAGAGACGAACCCCTGAAGATCCGCTCACTGCCTCCATGTGGCTCGGGACTGTACCCAACTAAAACCTGTTTGCACGACTCCTTTGAGCCGTGGTAGGGTAGTAATCAAAGCACAGTGGGAACTCACACGAGACAAATGACGATCCCCAGGTCGATGAACTAACCTGTACACATGTCACCTGGGAACTGCTATCTGACGTCAGGTATAAGACCAACTAGCATGTTCCCGGCGAGTCCTGTCCGGTGTACTCATAACCCAATGAGCACCTGTATACATCTTAGGTGAACCAACTGACACCAGTGACTCGTGAGACCGGCCACCGCCCCTCGTCGGGGTCTCGACTGTATACACTAGTCTACTCTGGAGAATCGATGCCCTGTCTCGAAACTCCCACGACTAGGGACCATTTAAGGATGTGCTTATAGACTACCAGCTCCCACTTATATGATCGCCCTCATACTGCTGGTGGTCAAGCAAGAATCCTAGGGGCTCTATCAACGTGCAATAGCGACCTGTCAGGTAACCTAAAGCAGTACACGATGATAAAGGTAAACCAGATAGCATACTATCATCAAGAGTAAGACTGTCGTACTGGGATAGGTCCTCCCTCAATCATTGCAATCACGTGCCTGTGATCCAATAATTGACTCTGAGGGCACTATCTCCAACACAAGTCGCAAACCCCCTCCCTCATCACTGAGGGCTTCACCACTAGGGGTTTTGCCACCAGGGGCGCGCCTCACTTCCCCCATCGTTGTCAGCCGGAGGCCTTGCCACCGGGAGCGGGACCCAAGCACGGAGCTCGCCATCGGCGAACTCGGGAAGTTGCTCCTTCACGGCATCCAGAGCCTTATTCCACGCAACAGCGGAATAATCACCAAGCTCGGCGTAAAACTGCTCTGACACCTTGTAATCGGCCACGGTTTTCCTGGCCCGGACCTCGGTAGCCTGAGCCGCCAGGAGCGCCGCCTCGACATCCCTCCTGCTGGCATCTCTCTCCTTCCCATGGCCGCGAAGCGATCGGCCAGGTCTGCCAGCTTCCTCTCGGCGACCCGGTGAGATGCACTCAGGCGACGGCGGACGCCCTGATTCGCTGAATTGGCGAGCTTCGCAGCCTCCGCACGAGCTGCCAGGACATCGGCCTTAGCCCTCTCTAGACGCAGGTCACGCCGCAGGACCTCGACCTCCGAAGGAAATGCTTCTACTGGCCTCGGTGCGTGGAACACCCTCTCGGCCTCCATACGAGCGGCGATGGCGCAGGGTTGAAGGACCTGACGGGAAGCGGATGAGAAACCGGGAGTCGCTTGGGCCAAAGAAAGGAAGGCCAAAACAACACGTGAAGGGGTTCGTACCTGGACCGCCCCCTGGGCTACGGCCACCATTTGGGCCTTCAGGGTGCTGCACGGAAGTCTTCCTCCTGCTGACTCTTCCATCCCGGCAAGCAAGCCGGCAGCAACGGAAAGCCTAGACGGAACCATGAGGACGACATCGCCCTCCTGCACGGGGATCCCTTCAGGGACCATTGACGACGGCGCACGAGAAATTGTCCTTTTCCTCTTGAGAGGGACCCCGTCCTTGCCCTCCCCTCCGTCTTTCGTCTGGGGCTCGGATGACCGCGGGCGCCTCTGATAGCCGCCGGAAAAATCCCCAGGAGCCGCCAACGAGGCGGACGACCCTGTCGCCGGCAGAACGTCAGCACCTAGGCCAGCCAGGGGCACGGCCGTGTTGCGGGCCTCCCTCTGGAGCGAGCGACCCAAAGAGTGGGAACGAACCATGTGTCCCAAAGAAGAAGAGTGCCGAGCATCCGAAACTTAGAAGAAGGTAATACGAAGGAGTAGGGGCCCTCGAACGGGCCCCGCCCCTATTTTATCACCACAAGCAACCTCATCCAATGACGCCCTTCGTCTCCAGCCAAAACGCCTCCTCGCGTCCGACGGCTCCGATTACTCCACTTGTCGTTCCCACACTGGACCGCACCCTTTCAGACGTCGCGAGTCTGCACACGTCCCGTCAGCCAACCGACGTGTGACACGTGGACCGTCGCTTTAATGGACGATGCACGAATCTGTGCACCTTCCTTAAATGCAGGGATCTCGCCCTGATTCGCTAGCAGAAAAGAAAGCTCACGGCCCGGGGACGCATCCCCACGGAACCTTAGGAAGGAGCTCGCCTCGGGCGGCCCGGCAGTCCACTCCTGACCCGACCCGCTAGCTGGTCGGGACAAGAGTGGAGGGATAATGATGACGCTCGATATTGGCGATCCCCTAGATGAGGACGCGTGGCAGATGGCGTGTCCCAGAACTCAGAAGAAGGGCTCACAGGGGCCGGCCATGCCAACCCTGTACCCGTCCTGCAAGCACAAGCTGGCCCTTCTCAGGGCCCTCTGCAAATCGGCCTCCGCGGCCCTATAGCTCGCCCCGAGCCGCCACAAGACCAAGACTCGTCGGCCTCCTCGCTCGTCCCCGAGCTCCCGGCCGAGGCCGTCTTCCTCGGTCCTCCGACCAACTCCATCGCTCACAGACGTAACCGCTGCTCCGCGAATCTCGCCATGCGCAGATTCTCCGCCAGCAACATCCCACGTTCCACGCCACCACGATCTGCATTAATGGGCGATCCGCTCCTTACGCGGGCGTGACGTCGGGAGCGTAACTGCCGGCGAGATTCTCGCGCCTGCTGCTGCGTGCTGCCGCCACTATATAAACCCTCATCACAGAGGGGCCAAGTAAGCCATTCTGATTCCACTTAGCCGTTACTCTGCTCGGATCTAGCACTAACTTGATCGTCGGAGGGTCCTCGGTGGTACCAAACCACCCCGGGACTTCTTTGCAGGTACTCGGCGCTAAACTCCTCTAATCACCAATCTCCTCAAACCTATTGAGATCCACACGCAACAGGAGATCATCTCCAAAATCCACCGGGAGATTGACGGAAGACAACATCTGAAGGAGGCCTGAAAAGGACCTCCATCAAATCCAAATTCGATTTTCTTTTTCCCAACGAAACAAGAATTACAAGGATTTGCAAATCCAATACTATGAATCTAATACCAACCAAACACAAAATTAACTAATCCAAAATTGTTCAACTGTACCATTTGGGAATCCAAATTTCACAATCTTGCAACCAAACAGTCCCTTAAAGCTTGTTTGGCAAATTGGCTCCCCAAAAATTTGACTGTACTTTGCGTCGGGAGTCAAGAATTTCTTGTCCCCTTGAGTATGAAATCTAGTCAAATTAATATGTTATATTAATAATAGTTAAAGTAACCATATCTATAGGAGATAACCATATCTTTTTTTATTATTAAAAAAGATGAGATGGTAATAGTCAGCCCAAGAGTTGAGGACAAAAAGAGTTGGTCTCAACTCTTGGTTTTTGATGATGTGGAATGATGTTTTGACTTCCAAGTCAATAATTGAAGTCAAGCAAATAAACACAATACTTCAAAACGAGAGAGACAAGAAGAAGGCTTTTTTTCCAAAATAGGATACTTATGAATTAAAATCAATAAAATAGGTGTTTTAAAATTTAATTATGAGAATAGAACGGTTTGGGACCACATGGTGTGGCCCCAAATCCACAATCTCCATCATACAAGAAGGACGGGTTAATAGAACCCGCCATCACCACTAAAAAGTGGAGGACGGGTTCAGAACCCGCCCTCACCACTAAAAAGTGGAGGGCGGGTTCAGAACCCGCCCTGCCCCCCGCACCCCGCACCCTACCCACCTCGTGCCCCCCGCATCCAGGTGGAGAGCGGGTTCTAGAAACCCACCCCCATCCCATATGGGAGGGCGGGTTCCTATCCCATATAGGAGGGCGGATTCCCGGAACCCACCCTCCCTTAAAAATATTTTAAATTTTTAAATAAAAAAAATTAAAAAAACATTATTGTTAAATAAAAAAAATAATTCAAAAAAATAATTTCTATTTAATTTCTATTTTTTTTATGTATGTGGACCCGGAATACCTGCTTAAAGTAAATACGGGTTTCAAGAACCCGTCCTTCTATGTTTGCCAAAGACGACGGGTTAATCGCCCTTCAAGAAGGGGATTTTTTTTTAAAAAAAACAAGTTTGCCCCAGTTTTTTTTCTTTTAAAAGATGCACGTAAAAATATTGGAACTTTCATATTAACCAGAAATTCATACACACAAAAATCTTAGATTAATTTACTCCAAAAAAATATTTTACTATGCACATGTGAAAACTTATGTCTCATCAACACTTTAAGTACCTGCCATGTCAATTCTCATCAGGCTTGTTACTGTTTACCGACGTGCAAATATTGGATAAGATCGACAAATAAGAGTTGTTATTGTTTCTATAGGAGGAATCCAATATTTGGATCATACAATAAATATGAATCAGGAACACTTCAGTAACAATATACAAGAAAGCAAAGCAAATGAGTTTGAGCTTCAAGTTTTGTCTCCTTATGGAAAAATTAGAGAAGATACGAAGAATACAACTACAGTTGCAATGAAATTTCTAAATGATTATTAAAGGGTGAAAAATATAGGGGTGAAATGACTCAAAATTTCTGAGCGGTTATTAACGTAATTTCTTAATACTTGAAGTCCATTCCATTGCTAATCTAAACCTATGACACTCGTTGAAGAGGGCATTACAGTATGCCGCGGCAGCTCAAGGGAGGAAACGAGCCTATGTAGAAACACGCTCTTTTACCCCTCTCAGAATTGCTTTCAATCCAATATCACGGACTGTGTAGCATCTACTTCTTTAATATTATTGTATAACATTTAATTGATGTATGTGTCGTAGCACAAATTTGTAGCACTGTAGTAGAAAATCAGTATGCCACAGAAGCTATTTCAGTTGAAAACGAGCAAATTCAAGTGTTATTTGTCACGCCCCGCTTCCCAGAGTGCGCTAAGATCGGCACGTAACAGAGCCAACCATGCTACCTGTGGTTAGAAAACATCCCTCCACAGTCACATTACGGCTGTCTATAAGATATCAAGAATAGTAGAAATAAAATAAACTATCTAGTATATGTCCATACGCCAGAATAAACGAGTCAAGAAATAATATGCGGAAGCAATAAATTCAATAAACAATAACATCTGGAAAGTACGTCCCAAATACGGGCTCACATCAGGAAATAAAAGTACGGAAATAAAACTAAACTAACTAGATACTAACAGGATCCTCACTGCTCGGCCTGTCGGCTAAAATACTCCTGATCGGCCTGCGAAATAGGTAAAAGATCTGGGCTATGCAAAACCCAAGCGTCAGTGCGTCATAATATCAAACAATATTAAATGAACAGGATACACGAGATATGCAGGTATGAGTATAAACGATAACATGAATATAACCAATAACATGGATATGGAACAGTGAAGTGTATACGTGCAGGTGAAGTGCAGTGAGTAATCTAAACTATACTACTGGGTTATCTATTCTAAAGTCTTCGAAATCAATTAATATAATTCTCATCGTAACCCATCAGACTATGCCCCGTTCATTCCCCACGGGACCACGGTAACAAGATATGATAGACTGTCAGTCTATGTCCCGTTCATTCCCTATGGGACCACGACAACATGATGTAATAGCCCTTTGAGTTATGTTCAGTTACATTTTTGATTTCCCCTTACCCCCAAGGTTATGTGTTCGAGTTGGGTATTGATAAACTAGAGCTAATGCCAACACAGGATCAAGCGGGTACATGTTTGTTTATGTAGACAACAGGAAACGTCCGTAGGGACAACATGTCAGGATTGTCGGCATTAGTAACAGGATCAGGTAATAGGTCAAGTAGTGATATATCAGGTCATGTCTGGTAGTGCACATGTATCAAGTGGGTGCCCAACAGGAAAACGTAGTAAGTATCGAATCACGGTAAAGGTACGGATGTACGGTGAAAACATGGATGCATAAACATCTATCAGGGGTTACATTATGACTATGTAGGATGCACATTATTGAGCATGGGGTACTAATGTAACAGTAATATAAATTAATGTGACATGTCACGTAACTAGATATGTTGAATTAATGGTATGGATACACAATAAAATATGGATGCACAATTATCTATTAGGGGTTACAACTACAGCTCCATGACTATGTAGGATGCACATTATTAAGCATGGGGTGTTAATATAACAGTAATATGAGTTAATGTGATCTGTGGATACAGCTACATATATAATAAATGATATGGATGCATACGGGTATCCGAAAACAGTTTACGTCCATCCCTGGTCGGGTACAGTTTCCTTTCTTCCTGCGCCCTTGTAGCCGTTACCCGAATTCGCGTAAAACTTTAATATGGATGTATAATGCAATCAACATGTAATATTTGTATTCATATGGATGCAAGATAAGTATTATAGTATGTAGCAAGATAAACTTGCCTGAGCGGAACACACGACGGATGTGTACGGCACGTCCGATGTCGGGTAAATGTCGCAACGCACACACGACACGCGGGACGGGTCCAGGCAAGGCAAGAGGATAACCACGCAGGTAGGGAACGTTCACTGGACTACTCGGATCGTCGGCAGCGGCATGGCTCCGGCGGGTGATCACCGGAAACGAAACAAGATCAAATGAAAGAAGAAAGAAGAAGAAGAAGAAGAAGAGGAGGAGGAGGAGGAGGAAGAAAAAGAGAAGAGGGTGCTCCGGGGTTGGTTCAAAGGGGTTCTCTGGTGTACGGGGACAGAAACGGGTAGAGGGGGACGTCGACGGTGGGTTTTCCGGCGAAGCAAGGTGTGTGCAGTGGAGGTTCTAGGGTAGGGTTTGTAGTATGCAGGGGAGGCTCTGGTGTTGAGGAGAAGGGAGTGGAGGAAGAGGTGGAGAAGGAGATGATGATGAGGGAAGGGTCGTCGGGGTTATCGGAGCTCCGGTGATGGGTGTGCAGGTGAGGCCGGGCTCGGTTTGGGTTGACAGTGATGGTGGTTGTGGTGATGGGAGGAGGCGAAGGAAAAGAGGAGAAGGTGCAGAGGTGGTTGAGGAGGAGGCGAAGGGGAGGTGTGGAGATGAAGGCGACGGAGGCGACGACGGAGGTGATGGGTTTCTTGGGTTGTCACGGTGGGTGTGCAGGGTTCTTGGGTTGAGAAGCGAAAGGAAGTGGAGAGGAGAAGGAGGAGGAGATGATGACGAGGGGTTGAGGAACGAGGTCGAGGGAAGATGAGAGGAGGCGGCTGGGGGGTTAGGGTTTCTCGTCGCGGGGGTGCAGTGGGTTTTAAAAGAAGAAGAAGAAGAAGAAATGAAGAAGGGAGGTGAGCGCAGGGGAAAAAGGAGGTGACGGGATCTCGCTCACCGCGAGGTGGAGGGGGGAGAGAAAGAGAGAGAGTTCAGTTTCTAAAAGATTTCTTTTGAAATTTTTAAAGAATATTTTTAGTTACGAGATTTTAAGTATAACAATTTACTAAAATATTATATTAATAAAATATTTGATATTTGGCTAATATAAAAATAGTCCAAAACACGTCCGGGTCGGGTCTAAAAATCCAGTTTTAAAATACGGAAAATATACGTGTCGACCAACATTAAAACAGGATATCCGGGTAACGAAAAAGTATACCCCTAAGAACGGATGCACGCACGTGCACGTAGCCATCCAAACGAGTCCGTTTCATTGAACGGGACGAGAACAAAGTGCGCGGATGCTACGAAAGGGTTAGGGGTATAATGCAAGCCATGCTAGATATTTTAAAATATTTTTCTTGACTTTACTTGTTATATTAAAAAATGCATATGTCAGATATAATGCCAGTATGCAGTATATAAAATGAAAATGCACGTATCCACAAAACAAGCCGGGATAAACTATAAATAGGAATCAAGATGAGTTTCCAGCAAGCGGGTCGGGTCGGATGCAAAACAGAAGTCAAATACACTATTCGCATCCAAAACACAGTAAATCAGGAAAACACCATAAATAAAAAAATACTCAAAATAGAACTGATATAAATGAACTAGGGTATTACATTATTATTCGCTATTCAATTTACATATTGCAATTTTAACGGTAGTTTACAGTAAATTAGCCTCCAACGAATAATGCAAAAAGATCATACTAAAATTAAAATTGTACAAGTTTCCTTAAAAATGATAATTGATTTTCTTTCCGTTGCTTCTTCTTTATGACCTAAAAGGTCCCGCCCCTGATGACTGTCCTGAACATCTGGTCCTATAATAACCTGGTTGTTTGCATAAGTTACATCTGCCGTGCCTTTGCTGAGAATCGACATCCATTGTCATTCGATGTCGACGCACCTTAGGTCTTTCGAGTCCTATGTTTTTGTCCGGTGGTAATACCGTCGGTGTTTGTCAGTTCTCAGTATAGTAATGTAAATAGCGATTGTCTGATATATGATGAAATTTTGGATCGTATGCGGCTTGATAACTGAAAACCGTATAGTAATGTAAAGCAAAATTGTAATGTGAATTATGCATGCTGCTCGCAGCAGCAATTGTGTATGCACACGGTAAATGTTATTGCTGAAAAACACAGCATGTGCATGAAGAGTGCTCTTCATCTCTAAAATTAACGGTATATTGATTCACATTGCTCCCCGTAACTTGAAACTCTGCCGTGTTAAACCTTTCAGATCTGTAGTATTGTGATATTTGTTCTCTTTTTTGAAATATATCTTTATAATACGCGGTGAGTGGAGTCTTCATCGTCAAAGACTTTTCGATTCTTTGCACAAAGTAAGTATTCACTCTGAAAGAGGTTCGAACCATCAACCCCTGTATTGGTAAAACTCTAACACCCTTAAAAACCTCGTTGAAGCTTTCAGACATATTAGTGGTCATTGGTAGATATCTACACCCATTATCATGTGCTTGTGTCCACATGTATGCTGATACTCATCTAACCACGCTTTTGCTGCTTGACCCGTCTCTCCAATTTTTGCTATGTACATGTCATGAACATTAGGTCAGACGCTTCACCGGTTTTGTACATAAGCTTATGTAGATCTGAATTTTTAAATTTCTAATCAAAATTCTATCTGAAGTGCCGCAATCAAAACCTATGTGGTGTTATCGGAAATACAGCTCTCACAGCAGCTAGTATTCCAAGATGTCTATCAGATATGATACATAAATCTGTTTTATCATTAACATATGAGATACTTTTGAGCTGACGAAAAACCTTGACTAAGATGATATATTTTCACTCTCGGAAATATACCGTTATTAACATCAACACCTGCAGCAATTAACATGCAACCTTTATACTTACTATATAGATACGTCACATCCACGCACAATACCGGCCGACAGTGTGTGAAACCAGCCATGCAAGGAGCAAACCGCCAGAAAATTCTTTGAAACCTGACACAGCCATCGGCATCTATTTTTGTAGTTTTTAATTGGTATACGGACCCCAGATTTGATACTTTCATGGCTTCCATAAAAGAGACTAGCGAGTTGTATGAGCTTTCACAATCCCCAAACATCTTACATAAACCTTTCCTACGAGCATCCCATGCATTTACATACGAAATCTGAATTTTTTGCTCTCCACTTACGTAGAGTCGTATCTCTCGAGGAGTCATCGCCACATCTGTACGGATAAGTGGCATGATAAGTGAGCAAATGTATGATGAAGTGTAATTCCTGTGATCTTTTAACATAATTGAATTGATATAAGTGTGTTCCCGGTTGTATTTCGTGACTTTCTAAGTTTTGGCTCTTTTGGAACAACATACATGCAATCTCCACTTACATTCAGGAGCTTTCATACATATCACAATATAATACGTCTTATTTGACTCTTCGGTTTTAAATGTAACATTTTTTCAATAGCCCACGACTTTAGTTTACAAATAAGATCTTCTTTTTCCGGAAATATATCTCCAACATTCACGCAATCTTCGCTTGCTACACTCGCTTCCAAATAAAGCTCAATATTAACTTCTGCCATATTTAAATTTACCCAACTATCATCTTCCAACGGATCGAGTCTGAGATTTTCTAGTTCGACAAAATCATTATTTGCAGTCATGTCATCAATCAATGCTACTTCATTCAATTTAGCGGCATAATCCACACTATCCTGCCCTTGATGATCTTCATCAGCTTCATCATTATCACTTTCACCTATATCATCGTCATCCATAGCAACATAAGGCTCGGGTGCAATATACGATAGTTGAGGTTGGTACACTGTGGATGGTTCAGGTTGAAAAGACCGGAATGATGTGGATGGACATGCTTGGAATGCGCTACTTGGATCGTGTTAGAATGCAGAAGGAAAAGATTGTAATGCTGGGGTTTAGGAAAATCAGCATTTAGTTCGATAAAATTTTGTTAACATTTTCGTATTACAAAGAAAATAAACATAATCACCACTTGTTTAGGATTGATTTATCCTTGGAATGTTGTATATGGTAATCCTTATTATTCTTCAGGTGTGCATGCCACTGCAGCAGTCGCTTGGGAAAATCTGTATTTAATATATAAAATGTATTAGCATTTTGGTATTATAAAGAAAATAAATAAGTAAACTAATTAAAAAATGTTTACCCTTAAGTTTGAAAGTGTGAATAATCATGTATGTAGTCGTATCCACTGAGACTAAAGGTATCATCATTAACCATGGGACTGTATCCTCAGAAACTACATTCAGTATTACCATCAAAATAATTCGTTGGAGCGACATCTGATACTTTCAATTGTTGCTTCTCAACTAAACATTCAAAAGAATGCCCAGTGTTTGCCAAACCAAAATCTATCATCGAAGATATTGCTGCATCGTCAATAATTTCAACCAATACATTTCCGCTAAACAGATGCCATATACAACTTAACCTAACCTTAATTTCATGGGGATCGTATTTCGTGGTTTTAGACACTTTATTCTCAAATTTATTGTAAGTACTTGATAATCCTAATCAGATAATCCTTGCACACCTGCCCATATACTCAGGACCTTGTACACTTGTCACAATCTGGCCATTTTATTTATATAGAACAAATAAACTTGAACTTGATATTATTTACATCAAACAATATCAACACATCAATAAATATTAAATGTTAACAGCTGAAGTAATGATTATATTCACCGAAAATTAAATAAACGGTAAAAAAAATTTACATACGTTACTGAATCGGGAACTTTGATAGATAGATCTATAAGGATAGAGAGAACGAGTTTCTTTGAAGGGGTGCAGATGAGAGATTGAGGTTTTTTAGGAGGTGCAGATGCAAATTGGAGCAGAATGGGGAGCAAATGGGGAATAAAAGGTATTTGTAGGTATTTAGCCGTTTTTGGTCAAAAAAGGGCCACACTTGATTTCAGAAAAAGTGTTCACAGGTCTTGTTCTGAGATAAAGAGTCACGGGATTGCCTTGGGTTCAGAGAAGGGATTGGCTCGTCTTATTTTGAAAGAAAGGAGTCGTGGGCGTGATAAATTCCCTTTAAAAAGGGGCCCTCTGCTTTTTAAAGGAAATTTCATTTCCTTTAAAAAGGTGAGGGCGGGTTCTTGGAACCCGCGTCCAAAAAATGGTCAGTGGAGAAAAGAGAGAGAAAGTAGTAGTGAAATTATTAAAACGAGATAAGGCGTGAAAAATTCTATTTAAAAAGGTGAGGGCGGGTTCTTAGATCCCGCGCCCCAAAAATGGTCAGTGGAGAAAAAATAGAGAAAGCGAAATTATTAAAACGAGAGATAGTGAAATTATTAAAACGAGAAAAGGTGAGGGATAGTGAAATTATTAAAACGAGGCACAGCGTGATCAATTAATGGGCAGTCCATCAAAAAGTGAAATTAGTTTTTTATCAATCTTTTTTTTTGGAAGGAGGGCGTGCTCCAAGAACCCGCTCTCCCTTTTTAAAAGCCATCTCCATTTTAAAGGAGATTTTCTCTCCTTTAAAAAGGAGAGGTCAGGGGCAATCTCCTTTAAAAAGGGGCCCTCTCCTTTTTAAAGGAGATTGGGCGGGTTTTTGGAACCCACGCCCAAAAAATGGTAAGTAGAGATAAGAGAGGGAAAGCAAAATTATTAAAATGAGGGATAGTGAAATTATTAAAATGAGGAAAAGTGAAAGATAGTGAAATTATTAAAACGAGGCAAGGCGTGACCAATTAATGGGCAGCCCATCAAAAATTGAAATTAGTTTTCTAACAGTCTTTTTTGGGAGAAGGGCGTGTTCCAAGAACCCGCTATCTTCTTTTTAAAGGAGAGGGCGGGTTCTTGAAACTCGCTCTCCCTTTTTAAAAAACATCTCCTTTTTAAAGGAGATTCTCTCTTCTTTAAAAAGGAGAGGTCAAGAGCGTGACAAATCCCTTTAAAAAGGTGAGGCCGGGTCTTTGGAACCCGCGCTCAATTAATGTCCCTAAATTCTCCTTTTCCTCTTAAAAAACCCCCTTCTTTCTCATTCTCTCCCTTATCTCTTTTCTTTCCGAACTCCATTCTATACTCACCGTTTTTCACAATCTTTCAATTATTTGAGTTTGAAAAAAAATACAATGGAGGATTAACCATTCAATAAATTACTTCTCAAAAATCAAAACAAGTATAGATCTTTCAGTATATTATACGGGGATGAAAGATTCGAAACTTATTAAATTTGTTTCAAACACTGCCTCATATATTTTAATTCAAATAGTTGAAAATAATATGAATAAATCTTGCAGGATGGAGATAATCTTATCGTCGTCAGTCATAGTTCTGACAAATGGAAAGTTACTGATCATCGTATTATCGAGCGGATTCGCAGAGCTGGTTTTTATGAAACTTCATTACCGCATCATATCCAACTCGACCACAGTCTCGTTACCTCTCTTGTTGAGCGTTGCAGAAAAAAAACTCACACTTTTCATCTAAGATGGGGTGAGGCCACTGTCACACTACAGGATGTTGCCCCTTTTTGCTTGGTTTACGGGTGAATCGACTTGGATTTGTTGGAGGTAAAATTGTGGGTTCGGAAAATGAGCATCCATATTGAGATACGTATTTGGAGTCTGCTCTCGGACATGTATACTTCATAGTTTCTTTAAATTAAAAGTTGAAATATATTACAGTGATATTAATTAACAATTAATTGTAAAATTCAGGTACCGTCTATTAAGGGGTATAAGATCAGTTTAAGCTGGCTCAAAAATACATTTACTAATATCCTTGATGAAGCTACTGATGATGTCTTGGATAGACATGCACGTGCCTACATTCTATACATGATCGGTTCTTGGTTGATACCGGACCAGTCGACAACACATGTCCATCTTTTATACCTATGGTTTCTTAGGGATTTCGATGTGTATAGCCAGTATGCTTAGGGAGCAGGAGTCCTGGCATATTTTTATAAGGAACTAGATAAAACATGTGCTCCTACAAAGAATAAAATTTGTGGTTGCAC
Source organism: Agapanthus africanus (assembly GCA_030015575.1). Lineage (NCBI taxonomy): Eukaryota > Viridiplantae > Streptophyta > Magnoliopsida > Asparagales > Amaryllidaceae > Agapanthus > Agapanthus africanus. The sequence goes on from CM057337.1 coordinate 791,828, forward strand.
TACATTACTTCAGGTACATAATAATTTTGAACTAAATATTTGAAAAATTAAAATATTGGTTCTTCCTGATATTTTGACACTTTATATATAGATTTGGTTATGGGAGCTCATGTATATTGGAAGACCGGACCATATTCGTATTTCTGGTGAGAATGTCCCTGGAAAGCCTCCCGGCTGTTGATATAGTGGTAAGAAATCAGATAAAACTGCTCGTCGGGTGCTTAAGTATTATAGAGATGAGTTGGATTGAATGAAGACAACTCAGGCAACTATTAATTAGGTAATTAAATTTGTTTGAAAATTTTAATTGACATTATTTACAATTTTTGTACTATGTTATCTGCGCAGTTCACGTGACGTCTTATACAGTAGATCATCTGCAAGGATTACCCGACATCTGTATTGAAAAAGAGCCGGTTTGGCTGGCTCGATGCTTACCACTGTATATTAATATCGTGGTCATGCACTTACCGGATCCGGTGTTGCGACAGTTTAGTAGATTGCAACATATTTCTGATTCACCGTCTACACCTATGATAATAGAGGGAGACATGCGAGGAGGAAAGGCGGAGCGCGATTGGAGGGAGTATCATCATCAATATTTGCTGATATGGGAAGACGTGCTTCGTAATATTGCTTTACAATAGATAGGTGACCAAATATCCACCAGCGCTACAGAAACATACCTACAATGGTATAAACGTGTCACCGTAAGATATCTTTCTGCTCCTCCTATCGACTTTCCGAACGTCCAGCAGTATGAGCCTAGAGGTCACGTGTAACGAAGAATGGTAAGTTAATTTTTTTAAAATTAAATTAGTTTTTAATATCTAGCGGTATGAGTCTATAATTATATATTATTTTTTATTTAACGACAGGCGTGAGTTGCATCAAATACAATCATTGATACAACATCCATATTCGACTGATACTGGTCTAGATAGTTAGGCTTATTTTTCTACCGTAAACTCATGTATTTGTGGTATATTCAATTCTTATCATATTATTCCACATTTGTCGCCATTGCTAGAGCCGAATTATGAGCCGGAACCAGAGCCGCAACATGAGCTGGAATCAGAGCCGCAGCAACAGTGGTTCATAGCAGCAGTGTGTCAGCAGCAATCCTGGAATAATCAGTGGTATCGACAACCGTCGGGAGATAATGAACAAGCGCAACAATCGTAGCAACAACAGTATTGGAGGGGGGGGCAGATTTTGCGCAACAAAAATAGTCTTGGAGGGCAGGTTTTGCACAACAACAGCAATCTTGGGGGACAGGTTTTGCGTAGCCTTGGGGGGCAGATTTTGCGCAACAACAGCAGCAGAAAACCGGGACAAGTTCTTCGCAATAACAACCCAGTTGGGGGACGGATTTTGTGTCCTATATACAGTTGTTGGGAGGCAGCACATATCTGGAACTTGTCCCACAAACAGGATTTGCGCAATAACAACAACAGCCTGTCCAAGACGGAGCTGAAGACGAAGCAGAAGAGCAAGCGGAAGAATAAGCAGAAAAGCAGACACCGCCGTCACATACACAGGACACGGGGGGAGGGGGTCGTCGAGTCAACCCAGGAGACATAGGCTTATGTCAAGCTTTCTCGGTATAACGACTCTAAAATTACTGTACAGAAAATTCTTGTTATTATACAGAAAAGAGTATTACAGCCTGTGTAAGAGTTATAAATTAGATTTGTTTAATAAAAACAAGAAACAATTTGTAGCTCACTGGTAAAACCTCATAGCCTGTGTGTTCGAATCCCATCAGACACAATTATTTTTTCAGATTTTTCTTTTTAATTTTTCGGAAGCCCAAGAGTTGCACGTGCAATACACGGGGAAATGAAAAGTTTCAGAAAAATCAAACAGGCGCAATGAGATGTACACACCCAAAAACCCACGTGACATGAATCTCGAGGCGATTGCCTCAATCCCGACCGCCCATTCCCTCGTTTTGGCCGGCCCCGACGATCAGATGTGCCCCATTTTGCTTTGTGTTTTGCACACACACCTCTTCGACTCCCCTTAACTCACCTGCACTGTTTGATTTTCATGCAATCAAATAGAGACTCTTCAATTTACCATTTAACACCTTTTTAATGCATTTTAATTCACAATTTTAATTCCTAAACCCTAATTCTCCACTATAAATACCACCCCATGCTATAGCTCTCCCCCATTCTGAAATTCTAGCAAAAATTCTCTCAAAATTCTCTAAGTGCCAAGCGGAGTTAAGCCTCTCAAGTGGAGTAGCAAGCCAAACTCGACGACTGGAGCATCTCCGACGAAACCACGACCCCCGAGAGCTTATTCAATCTCTTCTTAACCCTCTAAAAACCGTAAGTCTCTCTTCTTTCATTTTCTTTCATCTCAATTCGTTTTTTTAAAACAAACCGACAAAAGAGGAGTTATCTCCGATATAGTTTTATTTTTAACAATTATAAGTTATGTGATGAGCAATATGCTACACTAATTCTAACCTTATTCACATCATTTAGTTGTTAGATTTAACAAAATTTTCATATGGAACCAACATATAATTAACTTTTTTATTAAAATACCATGAACTTTAGTGTAAGCTCTCTTCGATATTTAGTATACCCAAACCGTAGAATCTTCACGGGGTAATGACCTACCCCCCCACACACTATGGTTCCTGATTGAAAAGATTCTTGATGTGTAGTATGAAATTGTAAAGAAATCACAATAAAAAATTATTTGACCGCAATCAACTACGGTGTCGGATTGTAGATTGTAAGTGAGTGCGGATCGTCCACAGGGAAAGTGTAATCGTTCGTCTTTCGAATTAGATGAATTGAAACTTTAAAGAAAGCAAAACAAAACAATTCAAGATTTGTATTTAAAGTTCAAGAATTAGAAAAATCTAGATCTAAGAAAGCATTAGAAGATAGAATCAAGAATTGATTGTTTAATGATTTTTCCAAACCAAATCTCAAGAATCGAAATGAGGCTCGTAGGAATCGATCGGATCTATAGATGTGATGTAATCTTAGAATTATGTATTCTTATCCTTCGATGAATTGATACTAGATCGATGATGATCTACGAGAATTAGGGATTTCTTGTGAAACTAGGGTTTCATCTCATCCCTTGTTCCTTCGTCGATATCATTCACATTCTAGCCTCTAGTAAATTCAAGAAACGATCGTAGATCCCTAATTTCGAGCGATCACAATCAAGAAAGCATCGCAACGAAACTAGGTCATCGATTCTTGAACTTGCTAGGGTTTACAAAACTCGTAGGACTTAAAAATAGTATTAAGATTTGTTACATCATCATTCTACAATCGTCTCGACTCCTTCACGAGCGGAGTTTTACTCAAACATCACAACAAGAGCAACAATTACAAATTGAGATCTAATCATGATGCAAGAATTAAAAGAAAGCAAGATTAAAGAAATTCACCTTTTATTTATATCAACAATTTAGTTACATTCGCTCAAGAACTACAAGAGGAAGAACTTGATCGTCGACTTGGCTTCGCTCGTCTCCGTGGATCGCGGATCGGCTTGGATCACTTGCCCGATTGAAGATCGGCTCGGCTCCTAAAAGGTTGAAGGCTTCTTGCTTGTTTGGTACTCAAGATCTTGGATTTGGAGTGGAATTAGGGTTAGGGTTTCGCACAAGCCTTGTCACGAGACTTGTGGAAGAAGATGATGAAAGAGGGAATTTTAGGAATATTAAAGATTGATTAGACTTTAACCCTAGGTCTAGGTTCCTATTTATAGATATCCAAACCCTAGATCTAGGATTTCAAATTCTAAGTTTCCCTCCAAAAGTTTGTTGAGGAAATTCAAATTTCCCTCCAAAAGTTAGTTATGGGAGAAGCTTCTAGATGTGATTAGTTAGGAGGAGCTTCTAGAAGAGGATTAGTTTAGGAGCTTAATTAGGATTAGCCTTCTTAATCTTCTTTGCTGATCTGGCAGTAGCTTCTGGAGAATTATAGAATTTGACATATCACAATGAGATGTGGGACCAGAGCTAGGGATAAGCTGCAAAAATTCCATGCTGACGTGGCAGAATAGCCGCGGATCCGAGGCGCAAGCCATCTCCTGCCGCGGATCCGCGGCTACTTGTGGGAGTTGGATCTTGGGCTTTCTGGTACAGGCTTCGGATGTCTCATGGGCCTTATTTTGATATATAGAATTGTATGATTCCTTCTGAATTGCTACCAGATCTGAAATGATTTAGTTGGTGTAATGTTGATCAGCTCTTTGGTTTTTCTTCCGTATTTTCCTGCATAGACTTAAGACAAGTGTTGCGCAAATACAGAAATGATGCGATGCCATGAAATGCGGTTAATTTCCCATAAAGTGTCGGTTTAAAAGTCTAATACATGAAATCTCATATTTTGTGACAGATTTGCTAATATGTAGAATATGAATGCCGAACACTTCTAAATGTATGCAAATGTTAAGGAAATTGCCGGCTAAAATATACAATATTTTCGACTGATCAAATACCCCCAAACTTAATTTCGATCGTCTCGAGCGAATGTTTTATTAAAAAGAGAAGGAGAAAATAAAGAAGGAGAAAAACTAACTAGCACACTTTCGTAGGCAACACGATTGCACTGAGCACGTGCAACAAGCCTTTAAACCTCTAGGTGTCCCTAGTAGGAGGAGTGTTGTCTCCTGAGGGTTTTCAGCGGATTGCACCCACAAAATCCAATAATAAAAGAAAGATCATGAATATTACATTTAAAGAAAAGAATTGTAAAAGAAAAGCCTTGAAAATTAGGGTTTCCAACTAAGCTAGCTTTTCGGTTGTCATGAGCCCTATCTTAATGGTCATGAAAAGATGTAAGAAATCACGTCCTCCCTCAATAAAACATCGTCTTATTCTTCATTCCTATCTGTATTCCAAACATCGATCATATAACCCTGCGTGTGTGTAAAGACATTCCTACACCCGGAGAATTCAATTCAAGCTATCATACTCTTGCCCATCAGCCTCAGTATATATATATTTTTTCGATGAGCTTACACACTTTCATGCGACCGTTAATACTTCTTGAGGTACTAACCGACCGATTACTCATGTGCTTGCTTATTTGGTGTATTTTCCTCGTCTTGCACCACCTTAGGTATAGCAGTGACTCCCAGACCAGTTGGCCTTAGGGCACTAGATGAAAAGGCACCCTTGCTATATATTTTTTTATTTCCCTTGGTGATAACAAAACCAGTGTCCATTTTTTTCACCACTTTTCATTTTTTATTCTTCATACTTTTGGCTTTAAGACAAGAGCATTTCAAGGTATCCTCTACTATCCCAGGCTTTAAGACGTGTGTAAGTGCGAATAGCAGGGTAGCAACGTTCAAATTGTTAGGCTTCCAGAATAGAAACTATTTTTCAGACTTATTTTTATCCTCAGATTAGTGACGTCTTTCATCTTACTAACCCTTGGGACAACGGCTCATAACTACTTATTACTAGTTCGTATAAGAAAACTTCTAATTTTCTTAGTTTTCTTAAATTTTTCTAATCTCATGGATGCAATTTTTCACTATCTAAACTTTTATTATCTTATTTATGTACAAAAATATTTTTATAGTTTTGAAAATTTTTAAATTTTTATAGGTTTTTCAAAAAAATGTTTTGTGCTTATGCAAATGATATGCAAATGATGCGAAAATAAGCACAAACCTCCCCCAAACTTGTTTTCAACAGTGTCCTCACTGTTGCCTTCTGCTAAATCTTGAAAAACCTGTAAGCTTGGGAGGAATTTATTAGTGGGGGCAAAATATTTAAGTGACGACCCTCCCCCAAACTTATTTTTGGCTCATCATTTTGTAAAAATTTTCTTTTCAAGAGCCCGATTATTCCCCCCCAAACTTAAGCAATGTTAATCTTTGAAAATCATATGAGGGGGTCAAAAATCAGTGGTCGATGCCAAGCTTTGCAAAGACCGAATGTTAACACCAACCATTCAAAAATTTTATCAATGCAGTGCTCTGGTTGGTGGAAGAAGAAGTGGGGAAAGATTAAGTGGTGGAATAGAATGTGTGTGCGTCTCATTTTGGAGAGACGATGCAGTGAATGTGATGGATTACTCGCATTCTTTTTACAATTCAGAAGAAGGGGTGGAGGTTCAATTTCATTGATTTGGATATGATTCATCTCAACACCCGTGCTTTTTAGAAATGCGAGTTCATCAGCGAAGATTTCCTCAAAAGTTTCATCTATACCCCGATGAATAATGTCATCACAAAGTGCGGGGTGATCTTCAGACTCTAAGAACAGTTCATAATCGGTGTTAATTGTTGACCCGGACATCTCAGTGGAAGAGTCCGTATGTGTATGATACATAGTTGGGTCAAACAATAACGTATGAAAAGAGTCAAGATCGATAACAGGAGGATCATCAAATTCGCTGCTGTCGACATCCATTAAGTCGACAGAACATACCTGAGCAGTAGGTTCGGAGGGTACACTTCCCAACTTGTAAATGTTCAGCTCTATTGACCTATTCCCGAAAGATAGGGTCATAGAACCGTTACGACAGTTGATTATTGCATTGGAAGTGGCCAAAAAGGGGCGACCTAAAATCACCGGAATTTGATTCCGTGGGTTCGCTATAGGCTGTGTATCAATTACAATAAAATCTACCGGGAATATAAATTCTCCGATTTTTATTAACACATCCTCCAGTTCACCCCTAGGTTTGGTGATCGATCGGTCAGCCATCTGGAGAGTGCAATTGGTTGGCTTTAACTCTCCGATTCCTAATTGCTCATAGACTGAGTATGGAAGCAAGTTAACACTAGTGCCAAGGTCTAGTAGAGCACGGTTGATGTGTTTTTCCCCAATAGAAACGGAAATAGTAGGATATCCTGGATCCTTACGTTTCCTCGGTAATTGCTGGGGGAAAGCCGTGTCTATTGTCTTTTCCATGAATATCTTCTTGGGCACTGGATTCTTCCTCTTCCTAGTGCACAAGTTCTTAAGAGTTTTCGCATAAGACGGAACTTGTTGAATGGCATCTAGGAGAGGGATGTTGGTGTTTACTTGCTTAAAAATGTTCATAATCTTCTCCATATGTGGACTCGGTGTGTTAGCCCTTAACCGATTAGGATAAGGTGCTTTAGCAATAAGCGCTGGGTCCATCATAGGAGAAGGAAGTGTTTGTGGAACCGATCCCAAAATAGAAGTGGGGATCGTCCGTGGAGGGGTAAAAGAGGTGGGCTGTAGTGGCGAGCCTTTTGAGAAACGAAGAATAGGCTCGGAAGAAGATGGTGGGGTAGAAGAACTGGGGTCAGAAGTGTGTGTGTGAGGAAAGGTCTCAGCCGGGGTGTTATTGATTGATTTATCAGTGTCATCAAACTCTTCCCCAACGTGATGGTCAAGCACTCTTCCAGATCTCAACGTGATCTCATCCACAGGATGTGAATAGCCAGAATTGGGTAAAGGTTGAGCTGGAAGTTTCCCTTTCTCCCTTGCACTCATTTCAGCTTTTAAACGTGCAATTTCTTCTTCCATCGATTTAATACTCTCGCTTTGGGACGCAGAGTTTTTCTTTATATAATCGACAGAAGACTTCATCTCAGCCGAAACTTGCATGATATTTGTTAAGACCAAATTCATGCATTGTGCAAATGAATAGGATTCATCAGTCCCGGTCAACTGCAAAGGACTAGATGGTGCGGAAGTGTTGACCGGATTTTTAAAATTTTGTGCTTGAAAGGGGTGCTGACTCAATTGTGGTGGCTGCTGTTGTGGTGGAGGGACCCCTTGGAAATTGTTTTGGTTTGGAACCGTGTTTTGAAATTGGGATTGGTTCCAATCAAAGTTAGGGTGATTCCTCCAACCCTGATCATATGTGGAGGAAGATGGATCGTTTCTAGGTCTTTGAAATGCGACATTTGTATGCTCAGGACCTTGAAATGGACATTCTTCCGTCAAGTGAGACGGATCAGAACAGCATCCACATACAGTTTTGGAGAGTGATATTTGACTTAGGGCGGCTAAAAATTTGTTTTCCATATTCTCGAGTTTCTTTTGCATAGCTGAAATGTCAGCTCTAACTCCTATGGAAATATCATTGCCATCCCTAGACGATTGACTCACACCCTCCCACTGTAAAGATTTTTCAGCGAAATCTTCTAGAAATTTCCAGGCTTCCCCATCATCTTTGGTCATAAAGTTGCCTTGACACATAGATTCAAGGGTCTGTCTTGTGTAAGGAGTAATGCCCTCATAAATGATTCGGCATAATTCCCATTTCGGGATGCCGTGATGTGGACATTGGATTAGCAGATCCTTGAAGCGGTCAAGACATTTTGAAAATGTTTCATTTGGAAGCTGGGTGAATTGATAGATTTCGCTACGGACTCGAGCTGTCTTTTGATGTGGGTAGAATTTATTAAGGAATGCTTTGACGAATTCTTCCCAATTTGAAATGGAATGTGCGGTAGTGTTATATAGCCACTTCTCGGCTAAATCGCACAAAGTGAATGGGAGAAGACGAAGACGGAAAGCATCCATAGACAACTGTGAAGTACCCATCATTGCGCATACATTTTCAAATTTCGTGATAAACACGTATGCGTCTTCAGACTCGAGACCGTGAAATTTTGGTAGAAGGTTGATATATTGGGGTTTTATTTGAAAATTTTCCCCGTTGGCTGGTGGTGTGGAAAGACAGGTGGAAAGTGGGCCTCGTATAGGATAGCATCTCTCTTGGAGAGAGATGCGAGGTGGATTCTGCGCACCAACGGACGGCGGCAGAGTAGTGGAAAAGAAGTTCGATGGAGGTGGATCCATCGATGTGGGTGTGGTGGTGGGTAAAAGAAAGGGTAAATGTAGAAATACCGACTTTTGGGTCGATGAGGGAAACGCGGACTAACGGGCACTAGAAACCTGTTGTCCAGCCTATCTTGCACTAAAAAGGGTTAGTACAAGTGGCAGCGTGAATTTATAATTAGGGGAAATGATGAATGCGGTGTTTGTTTTGAAAAGATACGGATTTTTGAAAAAATATGATGCAACAAAACAAATGCAACACACAAACCCTAGAATCTAGTGGTCACCTAGGTCAAACTCTAGACCGCTCCTAACTGCCAAAAGACAAGTCGCAGGATAAATCCTCCACTGCCTCTTTGTCCCCCTGTGGCCGGATAAGTGCCAGGTAAGTGGGAAGGAACCACCACTACAGTGGGCCTAATTAATAACCACTAGCCTTAGACACACTCGCCTTAGGCACCACAAGAAAACTCGGATAAGCAATGAATTACCCACGGCCTTCTCTTGTCCTAATTGAGCGCGACGGTCCTTAGAGTCATCTCTAGATTTCTTTTAATTAATGAGGGTTAATGCGGATGCAAGTTTGTGATTTTCGGGGCCTAGGAAGGGTAATGAAATCCCCACCTAATTTGGATTTGGTCGTGCCCCTTAAATTCCGTATTAATATGCAACAACCACAAGAATCAAAAACACGCACAAATTTTATTTTGCTTTGCGGCGCTGCGATTTATTTGCAAAGAAACCTGCAGCAAATTGTCAATTGGAGCAGACAGAGGAGGAGATAAGAAAGATAGAGACTCACTGGGGAAAATTTGTGCAGAGAGGAGCTAGAATAGCCGCGGATCCGCCGCGTTTGAAGGGGTATTGCCGCGGAAACACGCTTGGCTGGTGAGATCACTGTACAGGATTTTTACAGAGAGCTTCTGTTCAGCTGCTGAGTCCACTGGAATTTTCAGAAATTTTTTTCTCCAGCTCCAATGATTCCAGATTTTCTCGCAATCACATCACAACACACGTATTAGTGTTTGCACGAATTTTTGATCTAAAATTTATAATGGAATAAATTGCTCAACTCAAATTTCAAAATACGAACTATTAGCGCACTATCCCCGGCAACGGCGCCATTTGATTGAAAAGATTCTTGATGTGTAGTATGAAATTGTAAAGAAATCACAATAAAAAATTATTTGACCGCAATCAACTACGGTGTCGGATTGTAGATTGTAAGTGAGTGCGGATCGTCCACAGGGAAAGTGTAATCGTTCGTCTTTCGAATTAGATGAATTGAAACTTTAAAGAAAGCAAAACAAAACAATTCAAGATTTGTATTTAAAGTTCAAGAATTAGAAAAATCTAGATCTAAGAAAGCATTAGAAGATAGAATCAAGAATTGATTGTTTAATGATTTTTCCAAACCAAATCTCAAGAATCGAAATGAGGCTCGTAGGAATCGATCGGATCTATAGATGTGATGTAATCTTAGAATTATGTATTCTTATCCTTCGATGAATTGATACTAGATCGATGATGATCTACGAGAATTAGGGATTTCTTGTGAAACTAGGGTTTCATCTCATCCCTTGTTCCTTCGTCGATATCATTCACATTCTAGCCTCTAGTAAATTCAAGAAACGATCGTAGATCCCTAATTTCGAGCGATCACAATCAAGAAAGCATCGCAACGAAACTAGGTCATCGATTCTTGAACTTGCTAGGGTTTACAAAACTCGTAGGACTTAAAAATAGTATTAAGATTTGTTACATCATCATTCTACAATCGTCTCGACTCCTTCACGAGCGGAGTTTTACTCAAACATCACAACAAGAGCAACAATTACAAATTGAGATCTAATCATGATGCAAGAATTAAAAGAAAGCAAGATTAAAGAAATTCACCTTTTATTTATATCAACAATTTAGTTACATTCGCTCAAGAACTACAAGAGGAAGAACTTGATCGTCGACTTGGCTTCGCTCGTCTCCGTGGATCGCGGATCGGCTTGGATCACTTGCCCGATTGAAGATCGGCTCGGCTCCTAAAAGGTTGAAGGCTTCTTGCTTGTTTGGTACTCAAGATCTTGGATTTGGAGTGGAATTAGGGTTAGGGTTTCGCACAAGCCTTGTCACGAGACTTGTGGAAGAAGATGATGAAAGAGGGAATTTTAGGAATATTAAAGATTGATTAGCCTTTAACCCTAGGTCTAGGTTCCTATTTATAGATATCCAAACCCTAGATCTAGGATTTCAAATTCTAAGTTTCCCTCCAAAAGTTTGTTGAGGAAATTCAAATTTCCTTCCAAAAGTTAGTTATGGGAGAAGCTTCTAGATGTGATTAGTTAGGAGGAGCTTCTAGAAGAGGATTAGTTTAGGAGCTTAATTAGGATTAGCCTTCTTAATCTTCTTTGCTGATCTGGCAGTAGCTTCTGGAGAATTATAGAATTTGACATATCACAATGAGATGTGGGACCAGAGCTAGGGATAATGCTGCAAAAATTCCATGCTGACGTGGCAGAATAGCCGCGGATCCGCGGCGCAAGCCATCTCCTGCCGCGGATCCGCGGCTACTTGTAGGAGTTAGATCTTGGGCTTTCTGGTACAGGCTTCGGATGTCTCATGGGCCTTATTTTGATATATAGAATTGTATGATTCCTTCTGAATTGCTACCAGATCTGAAATGATTTAGTTGGTGTAATGTTGATCAGCTCTTTGGTTTTTCTTCCGTATTTTCCTGCATAGACTCAAGACAAGTGTTGCGCAAATACAGAAATGATGCGATGCCATGAAATGCGGTTAATTTCCCATAAAGTGTCGGTTTAAAAGTCTAATACATGAAATCTCATATTTTGTGACAGATTTGCTAATATGTAGAATATGAATGCCGAACACTTCTAAATGTATGCAAATGTTAAGGAAATTGCCGGCTAAAATATACAATATTTTCGACTGATCAGTTCCATAGCACGATATTCTAGAGCTATAGTTAATTTAAAGAATGAGTTTTTTCATTAAAATACCACACCGTTTCAAAACGGGTTTCTTTAAATCAATATTTCGAAATTCTTGGCAATTACGTCTCTACAACCCTCGTTAGGGGACCCGCTAATGGATGGTGCGGATTATCGCATATCCTTGAGATAGTAGAGCGAGATACAGAACTCCTCACAGAGTATTCGGTTTCGAAAGAAATAAAAATATGGTTGTTAAGAAACGCGACTTTTCTAAACAAAACTAATTTTTGAAAAATTATATAAAAATCATAATCCGTATTTTCAATAAAAACAAATTAAGAAACTATATTTTTTAAAAAGAAAGATTTAAAATTGTTAATAAAATACCATCAAGTTTCCAAAAGTAGTAGTTTTCATAAAAATACCACAAACTTTCAAAAAACTAGGTTTTATCATCAAAATACCATAACAAATAAAATACATGTTCATGAAAACCCTAAATATTACAAATCACCCTTGAGCTTTATATTTAAACAATATTAATATATATTTTTCATAAAACCCCCTCGAGATATACAAACAATATTTAAGGACCTTAGAATTAGTATAGGTTTAAGCGGTATTATTTCTCTTGAGCCCCAGAGAGCCGGAGAAATTGAGTGCTTGCTTATTTATGTTAGACAACTTAATGGAGTTATCAAATGACAATTGTCTTGAAAAAGACGCAAATTCTGCCGTCCATATGCAGCAGTTGCCGATATCTCTCGAACATAAGATTTTTAACAATTTACATCAATTCACATGAAAAGGCATGAACTCAGATCCAAACTCAGATCTAAACTTGAACTTGAACTCGAACTCGAACACAAACTCGAACTCTAACCAAACTCGAATCTAAACTCGAATATGTACTCGAATCCAATCTACTCGAACCAACTTGACTCGAATCCAAATTGCAATTGTCATGACTCGTACATTACTCGACTCACTCGAATACAATCTACACCTTTTGCAATCTAGGATTTCAATCAAGACATGTCAATCAATCAATCAAATCAATTAAGTATATTAAACAGTTATAATATATTATACACGGGGTGCTTGGGATAGTTTCTTGTGAATCCAACGGAGCTTCAGGAGTTCCGTATTAACCTCTTTTTTTTATTTTACTCGAATATCAGTCGTGTTGACACATTCACAGCCTAGAGCCCCGATACTAACACATGAAATAGGCCGTGTTTCCTTGCTCCTGGGGTCCCACTCTTGAGCTCGTGAATACTTCTACGGCTGCATTGACATTCACACTTGGAACTTAACGTTAACATAATGACCATATAGAGATCTATAGTATATACTTACCCATGAGTATATACTCATACTCGTTATATATATTCTACACTTGTTATTTTCTTTACTCTTACATGTCTTTGGGACTTTCCGAGCGCTAGTTCGCTGACGGGCATTCTACTCACTTTTCTTCTCTTGAAATGTTCACCAGATACGACCGAGATGGAGGAAGTTGAAGCCACAGAGGAGGACTACAACCAGATTGCTAATCTGGGCTAGCTCAGCTTCATTTTCATTCATATGTATGCCCCTTATTTAGGCATTTTCTTATTGTATTTACATTCCTGCATAAACTCATGTATTTGTAAATATTCGAAGTGAATATAAATAAAGATATTTGTTGAAAATTTTTACAGTCTCCATTTATTTTTGTGTTGTGTATTATTATTTCAATATGCTTAGTATATTTATTTAGGGAATGACCTTCTCTGGATAAATATGCCGCGAGCTTGCCACGTCACCGTTTCCGTCTTTTGGGAAGCAGGGCATGACAGGTTTTGTTGGTGGCCCATGCAGGTCAGTTCTGTATGAAATCGTAAAAATTATACTACAAGAATTAATGAGTTCAACAAATATTTACATTCCTTGCATTTCAAATTCTTGAATCTATCCTAACCTATCTTTTATATCTAGGTGATGGACTCTCCGAACAATACCAGCACGGACGTCAACGGCAATACTCCACCGCCTACACTACCACCACCACCACCTACCGTTGCAGCTCCTATCAATAAGCATATGGTACCGCTCAAGGCTATCAAGAGCCTATTAGAAGGTCAGTAGCAGCAGATTGCTATCCTTATGCACCGCCCCGAAGTCGAAGCACCCGGAGTTAAGCAGTTTCAGGCACTGCACCCAAAGAACTTCTCGGGTAAGGAGAGCCCGCTTGAGGCAGAAGAATGGGCTCAAGCGATCGAGGATGATCTGACAGCAGCTCAAGTGCCAGATATTGTTTGGGTGAGTGTTGCTAAGTTGCAATTGACTGATAACGCCAGAGTATGGTGGAACACTGAAGAGATCTGTTTCGCATAAACCGATAGAATGGAAAACATTCCGAGACCTCTTTAATGCCAAGTACTTTCCTAAGACTGCCTGCTTTGACATGGAGCAGCAATTCATCCATTTACAGCAAGGCTCGATGTGGGTCAAGTTGGTGGATGAATATGATGCTGAGTTTACTATGCTCAGCAGGTAAGATATTGTCTCAAATTTGATCTCACTCACAACACTGCTAACAGAAGGTCGTAATAGGTTCGCTGCACATCTTATTCCCACTACTGAGATCTGGGCACGACGATTTCAGCAAGGGTTGGACCGTGAAATCCAAGCTGCACTCGCTACAGGGGATTTCCCAACTCATGAACTTGCTTTGAAGACTGCCCGACGCTATGAGGCAGTTGTGAAGAAGAATGACATGCCACAGACTGCCGGTGTGAAACGCCCTGTGCACCAGATCACAGGAGGGGTCTCTTCCAGGCCAGCTTTTAACGGACCATTGCGGAGGCCGGTAGGTTCGTTCGCCAACAACAGGTCAGACTTTTGCATCTACTGCAAGAGAACATGGCATCTTGTGAAGAATTGTCGTAGGGCGAACAACTTATGCCTAATCTGTGGATCTTCTACTCACGCTATTGGAGCATGCCCACAGATACGAGGAGCCAACAACCCTCCAACTAGACCGGCGATCCAAACTCCTCCTACCCGGTTACCCCTAACAGCTTTAGCTCCCCGCATCCAGACCACTCAACCCCAACGCTGAGTGTTTAACCAGGCACAGAGGAAAGTGCCATGACGCCAAGCATTCTGTAACGACTCTAATTTTACTGTACGGAAATTTTTAAGTTAATGTACAGAATGGAGTTTGCAAGCCTGAGTATAATTTATAAGTTATTTTTGTTTAAGAACAGCAAAAAACAACTTGTAGCTCATTGGTAAAGCCTTGCACTGCTGTGACGTAGCCCCTGTGTTCGAATCCCCTTAGACACATATTATTTTTTTTCTGAATTTTCTTTTAAACTTTTTGGAATTCCAAAAGTTTACACATGCATTGCACATAGAAATGAAAAGACAAAAAAACAAACATGTGTAAAATATTGTAAACTGAGAGGTGGACACATGTCAATGATCCGATGCCCCCCCTCACACATTGGACCGGCGAGATCATTGCTTGGGCCTGCGCCGACGGCCGTCCGTAGGGGAAAAGTCCCTGTGTTTTACCCACATGATCTTTGCCATACCCCCATTACCCCTGCACTGTTTGATTTCTCTGAATTTAAATAGAGACTTCAATTTCATCTTTAAATCAAATTTTAATGCATTTTAATTCAATTTTTCAATTCCAAAACCCTAATTCCATACTATAAATACAACCCCATACCCTAGCCCCTCCTCATTTTGAAATCCCTAGCCAAAATTATCAAAATTTTCTCAGTACAAGTGGAGTTAGCCAAAGACCGACTTCCGGTAAGGAATCGAGCAAGTTCCGGCGACCCCGCGACTCCACGAAGGCTACCACATCTCCTTGTACCTCCTTCCTATCCTTATAGCTAGTAAGTCCCTCCCCATTTTACTCTTTTTTCTTAAAAAGTTCTCTTATAAAATATGTCGGTAAGTGGAGTTACTACCGACATCTCATTTTAAAATCTAAAAATTTCATTATTTTCTTCCATAATTTTCATGCAAACTCTTACCCCATGTTTATAACCATGAATCTAATGTTTAAAAATAATTTTCACTCAAATACATCATGCTAGATAACTTTAAATTGAGTTTTACATTTAAATACCATGAACTTTGTATTTACCATATTTAATTGTTTTGCTTACTATTACCTTCAGAAAATTTCACGGGGTAATGACCTACCCTTCACATACATACATGTTTACATAGCACGATACTCTTTGAAACATATTTTGTGGTGAATACAACATTTCGTTAAAATACCATGAACTATAAAAACCCGGTTTTCTTCGAATTGTATTATCAAAATTCTTTGCGATTATGCCTCTACAACCCTTTTTAAGGGACCCACTGTAATACCCAGTCCCTTGTAAATATTTTCCGTATTTATAAATAAATGTATCAAATTTTTTCTATTCGAATACTTTCAATAAATAAATTTCCTATATTTTCTAATTCTTAAAACCTAAACCTAAACCCAAACCCTAGCAAGCAAACCCTAATTCCTAATTCACATTTTTTTTCTAAACTCTTAAATCTAGCAAGCCCAGCCTATAACCCACACCTATAACCCACACCCGACCCAACCTACCCGACCCGACCCGAACCCCCTCTTCTTTCCCCCATCTTCTTCTTCTCCCTCTCTTTCACTTTCCCGCCTTTTCTCGCGCTGAGCCCCCATGACCCGCTCCTCCATGTGATCTCTTCCTCATACTCGTGTCCCCTCGAGACCCACGCTCGCCCACGACCCAGCTCTCGTCGACGCCGCCCCGCTCGCCAACTACCCTCGAGATCCCTGCTCTCGCCGCAACCGCCCCGTGATCCCCTCGCCTGCCTCACCTCCCTCTCAACAACTGACCCCTCTCTTTATCCCCCTCGACCTCTATCGCCTTCGTCTCCTCTCTTCCCTTCTCACCTCCCTCCTCCTCCGACCGCGAGGACCCCTACCGCTACCCCAACACACCCGATGCCCTCCTCTATCTCCGAGCCCGAGCACTACGCCCCACCTCAAGCTCCTTAACAGCTCACATCCTCGACTTCGTGATCACCTTCGCCGCTACCACGACGACCACCCACCCGAGCCATCGCTGCCTTGCCACCATCTTCACCTCCCCCGACCCCCTCATCTCCTCGCCTAGCCCTAACCAACAAACTTGAGCCGCCACTACACCCCCAACCGACCTCGTCGCCGAGCTCCTCTTCTTCTCCTCCGCGTTGTCTAACCCGCTGTGAACACCACCACCTCTCTGCACCGATCCCACTTCAAACCGTGGCCCCTGCACCACCCATGGACATCGCCTAACTCCGACGAACCTCGCCACTATCACCTTACTGTCGCCAACGAGCCTCCTCCTTGAACTCACCCCCGAGCACCCTCACCTACAAACCCACCTTCTTCCCTTACCCCAACCGAGCACTTCCAGCTCCCAACGACACTATCACCGTCACCACCTCCTCTGCACCCCGACCACCTTATCGCTCACACCCACTGCTGAGGCCACCAAGCTCCTCGCCGTCACCTCCACAGCCACCTCGTCGCTATCTCAACACTGGCCACTAACACTGCACCAAGACTCCAACACCATAGCCAAGCATCCAAGCACCAACGCCGAAGCGAGCTCTCCGTTGTGTAGCCGAGCCCAAACCTAGCTGTTGTTGCTGCCATTCCATCCATCACCGTCGTCGTTGCTGACATCGCTAGAGCCGAGCCCAAGCTTGTTGTTGCTGTCGCTGTTGCTGCTATCTTGTTGATGGCTGCCCGTACGTGTGACGTGCCTGTGCTATGTTTGTCTTCTTTGCTGTGCCACCATCGCCAAAGGCAAGTAAAATCTCTATTCACTTGTTTAACATGCTATAATAAAGCATTGGCTGAAGAAATTATATTATAACTAGATATATAAATAAATATAATTGGATCGAAACCTATACTTGAATTTTGTGTAGCGAATCATTGTGCCATTTTACTTGAGTAGAGCCCGACTAGGGCTTATTACTGTGTTAGTAACATGTATAAATTAAATGGTTAACATCTAATTTAGTTTGTTAGAAGAAACGTTAGCTTCGATCGATGACCGAATGTTTATCTTAGGTGTTCGGTGCGAACCTTATGCGAAAACAAAATCTAAAATAGCGGAACTCATGATATTTAGACCTTAACACTGTTAACAAATATTCTGTAGAAAGTTGGTGGCAAATCGATATCGTTTTCACACATATAGTGACGCCTTAGTTTCTATACCGAAACTCGCGTTTTACCGAACACTTGACTCCGTTAAATTCATAATTAATTCCAGAAAAATCCAATTGCAGCGTGCCTAGGTTCTTTGCGAAGGGTACTGCATGATCTTTAACACGACGTGTAGATTTACTGTTAGATATGTCCTCTGAACATCGAAAACGAAGAACTTACCTGACCTCGGACTGCAGTCCCAAGCAGGAACTTACCCTTGACATGGATTTATACACCTGAAACCTTAATTTTTAATTGTGATAGTGTGCGGAGCCAATTACCGCTCCGTATACAATTGTTTTAACCTTCCAATGATACCAGTTTCACTAAATTCCAGTATCATTTGGTATTTAAATCATATTTTAAACGGATGACATGTATGGCAGATTTCTGTCATTTCAGTTTGCACCCTTGATCAGTAATCTGATCATAACTCCTAAACCAAGATGACTATTGTTAATCCGTCTAATGCGTTGGAATCATAACAGATAAATCTAAATATTATTTAACGCTTAATTATGATCCCAACAGGGAGTAAAACGTGTTACGAAACGGGCTTTCAGTTCAGAAATTGGTTTTCCAGCAGTAAACACTTAAAATGGAATGACCATAACTAGTAAACCTGAAACCCGATCGACACAAAACCAATTTTTCTGTACAGATAATTAAATTTAATGCCTACTCCTTTTATATTGTTTTGGTTAATTATGCACGTGTGATTTTATGTGATTTTTCTAATCCAACCGACACCGGTTGCTCATATGTATTCAGTAGTGCATTTACTATATCCCCATCATGTTACATGACTGTCATACCCTTGTAAATAGTATTCATTTGCATCGATAACCTAGTGACCGTATTACATTACCAAGTGATAAATGTTAGTGATGGGATTGTGGCAAGTACGTTAGTGTAAAAGAGTGATTGAATAAGTGAAGTAATACGTACTTGTACACAATCAGCGAAACCAATTAATTATTGCATTGACGCCGCCCATGGGACATATATAAGTGTAACTATAACTGGTATGAGGCGGTTATGGAAGTACTTATATTAGTGTCATAGGTAAGACATCGAGCACTGTTCATTTATCTTGGATACCGGTCGAGACATGCTTTATGAAGACCCTGTCTCCAGTTCTCGTGTAGACTTTTCATGGAGTGACTAGTATTTGGATTCATGGTCGGTGTTTGATGTAGACCGCGGAGTGTGGGGTAGTTTGAGTATGAGTTCGATCAACGGAATCTCAGGAGTCCCACTGCCGGCATATGTAGTGATTTCGGGAGTTGTATGGATGGTATTTCTGATTCTTATTGAGCGTGATTTGGGTCCGTGTTTCCTTGCCCCTGCGGCTTATCCTTGGGTTGGGGAAACTTCTGCGGTGGTTGACGCTCACACTTGGACTGACGATAAGTTTAGTGACCTGGACATTGAGACTTAGAGACTGATAGCTTTAGTGACATGGACATTGTATTGATTACTGATTTGATACGCTTGCGTTATCGTTACATGTACTGGTCATTTCATGCTCACGTCATTGCTCCATGTTACTACTTCATGTTTATCATCATTGCACATATTACATATTCATATATATTGCTATTGTGTCGCTTTGACGGCCTGAGCATGCATGCTCAGAGTGAGAAGTGGACTTAGCTCGGACCTGCCTTACCTCGAGAATATTGCAGACATTTAGATCAACGACGCCAGCGCTATCTTTCCGTTGAATCTATCTAATTAGTTTTACATCTGTTTTGATAGATTTATTGAATGCATTTCTCATTACTTGTGCTATGATTACTGATTACCACGTAATGCTAGAAGCCGAAATATGACTACGGCAGGATATTTTCTTGACCGTAGGAGCATGGCTGGCCTTGTCACCCCTCGTATTCCGTATTTTGGGAAGCGGGGCGTGACATGGTTTTGTTGGTATCAGAGCCAGGTTTGGGTTAGAATAAGATTACAGTTTCCGATTAGGGCTTGATAATTTAAGTCGCCAAGTCAGTCTAGGTTGTAAACTTGTTGTCCTTAACCTTGATTCATATAGTATGTTCTGCTACATACTTTGATCTTATCCGGTAGAGTTTTGGGTGACTTAGTAGAGTTATGTGATTGTAACTATGAACTGCAGTATAGTTACAAGGTAGCACTCTACTTGAGTGACTTGGAGTTCTACGTTTGATTTCCACTCGGTTGAGTTTCGACTCATCACATATTCTTGTTTCGTTGTTGTATGTATGTCTTAGCACCTCTACTTGAGTTTAAATATCAATATATGAAGAATTTTAAAAAATTAGAGTGCTAAAGCATACTACCCACGAATCGAACTAGAGATTAGGGTTACTATCTAAGCTAAGAGTGTATAAACTTAAGTGAAAGGGAACTACAACCTTTGTAGAACACTCCTTCTCTTCAATGGTTTCGTGTAGAAGTCCCTTAGCTCCTTTTGGCTCCACTTGAAGTTTGGAACAACTCCGATTGAAGTCTTCGATGTCTACGATGATCCACCACGGAGTTTCAAACACTCAAACTCTTACTTCACTAAACTAAGAAAAAGTGAAGCCAACAACCTATACAAGTTTGCTAAACTAATATAGATTGATGAAGTGGGATTTTTCTCACTAAAAAACCTTTCTTTTTCTTTCTCTTTTTCTTTCTAGGAAAACGCTAGAGAGTTTATAGGAAGAAGATGAACCAAAGCTTAGGATCAGAATGAACCATGGAAAAAATATCTTAGATATTTAAGAAGTGAGTGGGAATAAAATACCGAGTTATGGTTGAAGATGTTTTTAGAAGAGTGTAGAAACCATGACTCATTACTTAGCATTTTCCATTTTCTTAAATCATTAAATATCCAATATTTTTCCCATGTGATTCTAGCATAGCCATGTCCCATGCATCATCCACCATGACACACACACACACAGACACACACATATAAATATAAATACATATATAAATATATATACATATATGCATACATAAAGAAAGGAATTATAAATGAGCAATTAGTCATTCTATTAAATCAACACTTGATTTAATAATCCGGTCATATCACATATAACCCGACTAATAAAAACCGCTAGATTAAAATACGGTATCAGATACTCGTATTTAATCAAGGTCCCGCACATATTTCCATATGTGCCCCTACTTCATTTCGCTTGAGCTCGGAAACCCCTATGTGGGACTCTTAAGACTCATCAATACGCTAGTAGTCGGAAATGATCATATCAGATTCCCACAAGCCGTTAGCGGTATTAGCTGGACATAACGGCTACCCAGATATTGTATGCACAGAAGAACAATAAGCAAACTTGCGCAAACTCCTGTAGAGCCAACAAGAAACACTTACCATACAGTCCGGTCTTTTCGTCTGATATGTTGCATATTGAGTCTGGGTTTGGAATCGTCAAGCCCCAATAACTCAAAAAGTCATGCCGATGTGCGACCTATAACAAGTCGAGAACTACTGATAACACTTATTAGTAAATCTCATCAGCCCTGGCCAGGGACTTACGGTTATAGCCAATCGCGCATAGTACAACATTAACTCCCAATACCGGGAGAGACGAAACCTCTCCTATCGCTCACTGCCTCAATGTGTCTCGGGACTGTACCAAAAATCCACCTGTTTGCACGACTCAATAGAGCCGTGGTAGGGTGGAAATCAAAGCATAGTGGGAAACACACAAGACTCTATGACGATCTCGGGTCTACAGACTAATCTGTACAAGTGTCACCAGAGATCTGCTATTCGACGATAGGTATAATACCATACAGGAGTTCTCGTCGAGTCCGTTCCGTGTACTCAGTCTCCAATGAGCACATGTATACAATCTTTGATGTCAAACACCAATGGATATGGGATCATCCATTGCCCCTATACTAGGTCAAGAAACGTATACACTAGTCTACTCTGGAACATCGATGCCTTGTCTCGATACTCCCTCGACTAGAAACAGTTAAGGATATGCTTGTGGACTACGCATGCCCCACTAGTATGATCTGCATCATAGTCATGGTAGTCAAGCTGATATCCTAAGGGCTTTATCAACTTGTATCAAATGAACAGTAAACTTAATCAAGTGAACATGTTAAGATAAAGAGCAACCAGATAGCATACTATCATGTCGAGCAAGAAAGTCCTCTGTATATATACATGTCCAAGCATCCACTATAATTTACAATAATGGCCTTTAGGGCATACATATATCTGTTCTCCGCTGAAAGACGCGACCGGGACGTTGGGACGTCCGACCTGAATTTTGGGGGCAGATGCTATTTGGGTTTTATCCATCCACCTCTCCGAAGATGCCAAGTTGATTTATGACACCGTGTATCGGAGGTTTAGACGGATGCGGCCGATGTAGCAGACTTCGTCAGATTCCCCCTCATTGTGAGGGTTTTTTGATTGTGGGGACGCTCTTCCCTGCAGGCGCAAGCCCCTGCAGTTAATTACGCTACAGCATCGCGGTAACCACTTTCTCCTTCTCCAGATGGTCACTTCGTGTCGTGTGTGTTTGTTTTGTTTTTAGTTTCCCGTGAATTGTATACGGAGACTAATTTATATTGTCGCCCGTAGGGTGTGGATTAGTCCAAATCCGTATTTTCTTAGATTTGAGTTTGGTTTGGGTTTAAGGATCGTTAATCTCATTGAGATCAAGATCAACTTAAACGTTGTTAAGGATACGTTAGTCTAATTTTTTAAGACTAAGATCTACTCAACGGGGGGTTTGGGATCATTTAAATCCAACGACGGAGAATTTGGGCTCTATCGTCTTAGTTTAGGGACGTTGCGGTCCAGTGGGTTTAAGGATTGTTAATCTCATTGAGATTAAGATCAACTTAAACGTTTGTTAAGGATACATTAGTCTATTTTTTAGGCTAAGATCTACTTAACAGGGTTTTGGGATCATTTAGATCCAACAAAAGAGCATTTGGACTCTATTGTTTTAGTTTAGGGACATTGCGGTCCAAAAGTTTAAGAACATCATAGTCCATGAGTTTAGGGACCTCATAGTCTATAAAGTTTAAGGACATCATAGTCCAGTTTAAAGACATCATAGTCCGTGGGGTTTAGTTTAGGGATGTTGTGGTCCATAAGTTTAAGGACATCATAGTCCATGAGCTTAGGGACCTTATAGTCCGTAAAGTTTAAGGACATCATAGTCCAGTTTAAAGACGTCATAGTCTGTGGTTTTGGTTCAACCGTTTGGGTATGCGCCAAAAGTTATTGGTTATTGGGACCCTCCATCTCTCTGAAGACGTTGAAGAATTACAACGACATATATCAGAGGTATGAAGAGATGTACCCTTAAACCAATGTCCCGATTTGGGGAAGTGGGATAAACATCAGTTTAGATGTCATATGTTGGGAGCTTATTAGCTGTGTTGAGATCGACTTTGTAAACCCTGAGCATGAAGGGCTCAATTGATGGCCCTTGGAACATATGGTCTGTTTTTGGCTAATGTTAGCCCTTCATATCGTTCAACACTAACATGTTTATTCAGTGCTCACGTGCTCCCACATGATACTCTGAGGCAGTGTTAAACACTGGAATTTGAGAATGCTCATGTGTCGCACGTGATGCATATAAGTGTTAAACACTTTAGCCCTGTGGCCGTCACGTGTAAGCACGTGAGGCGCTTTGAAATAATCTTAAACTTCAAGAATTTGAAGCGTCGCTTCTTTGGGTTTATTCTTTTGTTTTCTTCTGAGTGCTTAGCACTATTTGGATCACGTGAGGCAACCTAAAAGTGGGAACTGCCTCTGATTTATTCTCCTTTCTTATTTTGTAAGTGTCAAGCATTACCTGGGGTCACATGTGATCACGTGAGCCAATCTCGATTATTTCCTTTTGTTCATCAAAAGCGCTCACGTGGGAGCACGTGCTCGGCTATTATCATGTTGGGTGCCAATCCTTTTACATGTATAGAGATTGTTTTATGAGAATTGGATTCTTAAGACTTAGTTTTTCTCTTAGATTTGGGATCTGTATGACGGAATATCCCTGATGAGAATTAAATTCTCAACTTGTGAGGAGATCTGCTTCTGCAGATTTTTGCCATAAGGGAGAACTAAGTTCTCATATGAAGGGTTAAACTCTTGTTTCATCAGAGGAATTAAATTCCTATACAATTTTTGGGAGAATTAAATTCTCTGAACTTAGATCTCCCTCTAGGTTTTGGATCTGTATGGCAAAATCTTCTCGATGAGAATTAAATTCTTAACTTGTAGGGAGATCTGCTTCTGTAGATTATAACCAGAGGAAGAACTAAGTTCTTTTTGGAAGAGTTAAACTCTTATGGAGGTGAAAAAGAGATGAGATATTCTCTGTATTTTGTTCCTTCTCTTACCTAGAATTTATTTCTCTTTTTCTCTCTGGAGAATTAAATTCTCTTTTCTTTTAAGCTTACGAAGGGTTTCTCTCTTTTTTTATCTTCTCTTTTCTCTGCCTATCCTTCTTCTTTTTTTGTTTGTTTCTTTGCTCTTATTTATAGGAGAAAGAAGGGAATCAATTTGTTTAGCAAATCTCTCGTTGAGAGATTTTGATTGATTTTCTAATCAGCCAACATGGTCTTTTTGATCACTTGGTGAATTTTATTCACCGCTGGATTTTTAATCCAAGAACTTCTGTTTTACAGAAAATATTTCTTTTGTCGTTCTTAATAAATTTAGGAAGATATTTTCTTGCACATAATTTTTCTGTAGATTGGTGATTTTTAATCACCATTGGATCTTTAATTCAACGGCGCTCTA
Source organism: Agapanthus africanus (assembly GCA_030015575.1). Taxonomy (NCBI): domain Eukaryota; kingdom Viridiplantae; phylum Streptophyta; class Magnoliopsida; order Asparagales; family Amaryllidaceae; genus Agapanthus; species Agapanthus africanus. The sequence continues at coordinate 816,562 of CM057337.1, forward strand.
TTTTACAGAGTGTAATCTTTCTTGTTTAGAGAGATCAAAGGAAGTATTTTCTAAATAAGGCTTTTAATCTCTTTTAATTAGAATTATTTTTATCAGTCCAGAAGGCATAGGAGTCTATCACGTGTAGCACGTGATCCCACCAAATTAAGCCGATCCAAGGGTGTCACGTGTTATCATGTGAGTTTCTTTTTGTCCCACTTGTTTGCTTTATTCAGGCGCCTGTATATTTTGCTTATAAAGGTCACGTGTCTGCACGTGAGGTTCAGTTTCGGCTTAGTTTTGTTAAGCGCAGCGCCTATCACGTGTAGGCACGTGATGCTCCACTTGGAGAATTTCTCCGTTGCTCTATTTATTTATTTATTTTCCGTAAGGGAACAAATGCCCCCACAGCGTTGTTCTCACGTGTTTTACATGTGAGTGCAACGCTGTTACTTTTACAGCCGTTGGATTGTCTAGGGGAACGGGAAGATGAACCGCCCTAGTCATGTCTTACAAATGAAGGGTTTGGTTCCTTAGGCACCCACTGTTTCTTTATCTCCTTCCTTTTTTATTTTCTTTGAGAATTTAATTCTCTTCCTCAGAGCTTAGTTCTCTGCCATTGCAAATTCAGAGTTAAACTCTGTCAAAAGAAACCCTCATGTAATGCTTTGTATATCAGAAAACTTTCCATTTTTTTTAAGAAAGCCTCTGGATTTTAAATCCATTATGAGAGCTTTACTCTCCTCAGAAACCCATCCTCCAAAGATGTGATCTTTGAGTAATAAACTACTATATCTCGAAAATTTCTTTCTGATTTTGAGGATTCATGGGATTTTTGTTTCTCATGTATTTTTATGAATTCTTGGAATTTAATTCCATTACATAAAGGAATTTAATTCCTCCGGCGAAGAGCTTAGCTCTGAAAGATCAATGGGACCCTTTGGGAATTTTATTCCCTGGTGTTCTTGAAAATCTTTTCATAGGGTTTTACCCTTATTCGCACAAATTTGAATTTTGTTGGTAGCTTAACAGAACTTGTCTTCCCAAGAATTTGTTTAAATCCCAATGCTTGTTTAATGAGGGTCTTCTTTTATTCTCGTAATGATTCCCTTGTCTCATCATTGGTGAGCCGCTATACTGATTTTGTTAGTTCCGTGTGTCTTATAGGCAGTGGTCCCGCAAAACAGACATTTTGTCGTCTTCTTTTGTTACTATATATATATATATATATATATATATATAGGCTTCACTAATGGTCTTTTCCTTTTCCCTGTTTCATGACCAATGGCTTCTCTCCCTTACTTCCCTTTTACTCACTCAGATGCTGCTTTTCCGCAATCGCCGTCAGACAAAGAAGTAATGGCGATGATTCGGGCTCATGACAAAGACTGTACTAATTTACTCTTATGGGGTACCTGGTATGGGCATATCATTCGGGGCCGCCGCAGCTTTCTTTGTGAAGTGCCAACAGAGCCTCTTCGCCCAGTCTTGCCGATGGAGCGTTCGCAGAATGCCTTTGTAGTGGAGGTGATGGATTGGACTCCTACAGGCTGGCTTGAGCCGTCGACAGCTGGGATACCAAACCAGCCTTTGCCAGACATAGACATCCTGGGGCGTCGTATTTGCCAAGGTGAAGCCCATCCTTGAGGACAAGTCTATAAGATAAGGCTCACCCCTCGCCATCCGACGGGCTATCTTCTCTGGGATCGCTATACTCATCGTGCGCGATTGCAGAAGGTCGGGCTTTATCAGGCGGTGTACGCGTCTCTCTTTCATTATCAGTCTCCCCATGTCTGGTGGGTTAAAGCTTTCCTAAATCAAAGGAATCTTCCCACCAACACTTTCTTACTAGGGGATTGCGAGGTTTCGATTTCCCTGGAAGAGTTTTACGAGATTTCTAGATTGCTGATCAGGGGAGAGCACTATGAAGAGTCATTGCCTCCTGATGAGTATGTGTTTGAGACGGTACTGGCTTCGCTTGACAGCTTTGTTAGTTATATGTATGCCCTAGAGGCCATTACTGTACATAGGATGTATATTGTAGTGGATGCTGGGACATATATAGGGAGGACTTTCTTGCTCGACATGATAGTATGCTATCTGGTTGCTCTTTACCTTAACATGTACACTGTTTGTCTCTATGTTACATGTTGGTAAAGCCCTTAGGATGTGTGCTTGACTACCTGGACTATGATGCGGATCATACTAGTGGGTACATGGTAGTCCATAAGTACATCCTTCAAAGTCCCTAGTCGAGGGTGTATCGAGACGGGGCATCGATATACCAGAGTAGACTAGCGTATACCTTCTCGACCCATACAGATGGGCGATGGATGATCCCATATCCATTGGTGTTTGACATCAGAGATGATATACGGGTGCTCAGTAGAGACTGGGTACACTGGACGGACTCGCCGAGAACTCCCAGATGGTATTATACCTCACGTCAGATGGCAGTTCTCTGGTGACACTGGTACAGAGTAGTCTGTTGACCCGAGATCGTCATAGAGTCTTGTGTGGTTCCCACTGTGCTTTGATTTCCATCTTACCACGTCCAAGAGGGCGTGCAAAACGGTGGTTTTTGGGTACAGTCCCGAGTCACATGGAGGCAATGAGCGATAGGAGGGGATTCGTCTCTCCCGGTATAGGGAGTTGATGTTGCGCTGTGTTCGATTGGCTATAACAGGAAATCCCTGGCCAGGGTTGCTGAGATTTACTGGTAAGTGTTACCGGTAGTTTCTCGAATTGTTATAGACCTCATATCGACACGACTTATCGAGCTATTGGGGTCTGACGTTTACCACCCCTAGGCGAGATATGCGACATATCAGACGATCAGACCGGACTGTACGGTAGTGTTACTGGTTGGATTCACTGGAGTGTGAGCGGGCTTGCTCGTCGATCTTTAGATCGCTCAATACCCGGGTGGCCGTTACGTTTAGCAGACCGCTTGCGGCTTGTGGATGTTTGATATGATCATCATCCGCTGCCGGCGTATTGACGAGTCTTTAGAGTCCTACACAGAGGTTTCCTGGCTCAAGCGAAACGAAATAGGAGCGCATATGAGATATGTGCGGGACCGAGAATGATGCGTGTATGTGATACCGTATTTCATTCTCGCGATGTGACATTGATCGGTTATATGCGATATAGCCAGGTTATCGGATCAAGTGTTGATTCGATAAGTTGTTACTGAAGATACCAGTCGGTTATGTGCGACATGACCGGATCATTGAATCAAGTGTTGATTTAGTGATTTAATGCATAATTATATATTTGATATATTACTTTGCATTAACTAGTATCGGTTCACTTTGAATGGATTTTCTCACTCGGGTGTGCGCATTGCATATGCGATATGATTTTTGTGCACTTGATTGTATCATGTTTGATGATACATATCTTTTTTGTTAAGTGTAATGAATTAAACCTAGGTTAAGTAAATGATTGGGGTTTTCTTTTATTCATTCATTTATCTTTTCATTTGCATTTAAAAGATAAATGAGAAAAGGAAAAGAAGTGAAAAATGGTGGCTAGTTTTGTTTTCATCATGAAGCTTCATGAAGCTTTCATTAAGTCACCATTTTTGTCTCATCTCCTTAGCCCTAACCATTCTTTAACCTTGGTCAATTCTCTACACTTAACTTGGGTTATGTTATGATAAGAATGGATTATTCTTTTCTTTTTTAATTAACTTATCATATCATTTCTTCTTCTTCTACCTTGAACTCAAGAAGAAAACCTTGAGATCATCAATGGTGATTGATGATAATGAGAGAGAAATCCATTTCTAAAGTCTACCCACTTCCTATTTCTTCATCCTCTACCTCTTGCCAAGTAGTAGAGTGTGTTTTCTTCACAAGTTTCATGACTTGGTGAAGTGAGAGCTTGATCTTGCGATGCTTCGACGTAGATCATCTTCGGCATGGACATCGATGGCCTAGCCCGTCCATTCTCCGATGAAGCCGACGCTAGAGCCCGGGACTTGTTATGGACAGCGAGGAGACTTCATTGCGGAGCTATGGAGGTGGAGAACCGGATCTACAAAGGTTGTATTTCCGTATCTCTTAGTTATGTGTTAACTAGTTTAATTTTTCGCCTAGAATTCTAGCCAACGATCCGTAGTCGGGTTTCTCGGCACCTAGATTTTTTGAAATTGGCATGGTCGATGCCTTGTGAGACCTCATTGGGGTGCCTAGGACCCCTACAAGCTTGACAACCAAAAACGCTGTTCGTCATAAGTACCCCAGCCTAATCAAGACTCTGGGTATTTTCGAGAAGCTGTTCGCGGAGTCAGAGGGACATGGCATCACCTTTAAAAGCTTCATCGCCTGCTTCCTCCATGAAGATGTCTTATCAAAAGAGGCTCCGAAATTTGCGAATATTAACGACCCCTTCGGGTTTGGGCTAAATAAGCTACCAGCCAAAGAAGAAGATTTACCACAGTTTTACATCCCAATCTTATCGGCCGTATCTTTTGATTCGATTGCTGCTCTCGGCATGGATGAAGAGACCTTCTTCGTCGGTTTTATCAGCCTTTGGTTTAGTTGGTTTGCCGTTCCAACGTATCGTCGCTTCATGAGAGCTTCGGCCATCTATCCTGCTCATCTCGTGGCTGAAGGAACACGACTGGCCGTGGGCATTGCGGGGTTATCGCACTTGTACCATGGGCTGAGCACTGCGGCCAATACCTCGACCCCGGGTATGGATTTGGTGAGTTTCTCCCTTCATTATTTTACGTCGTGGATTGAGATGCACGAGTTAGGGGCATTCACAGCGCACCAGAGACCGGATTTCTATGATGCTTACACCTTCCCGCGGCTCATGAGGTTGGTGGACGCTTCTGCTCCTGATCCAACTCAGTTAGGGGCTCTTCGTGTGCTGCTTAACCCTTATGCCAACGAAGGCGGGATGGTCTTCAATGACCGATTCCTCTCTGCTCCTTCAGCACCTACTCAACAGCTGTTCGATTTATCGAAAGGGGGAGCACCATCCTTGAAGCCTAAGGAAGCCATGCACTTGTATTCGATTAGGCCGGGTTATTTGGTGTTCCGTCGAAATGATACGGTTCTTTTTATGCGGTATAATCCGCACCGCTTTGCCCGGCAATTGGGTTATAACCAGGGTGTTCCCTTCGAGGCATTCATGGTGGAGCCTAGCTTATCTTTAGGAGTTGTTCGTGACGCCACCCATCACTTCATGCGGCTGAACACCGGCTCTCGCTTCATGATCCCTGAGGCTGACTACATTCCAAGGTGTGTGGGGGCTTTTACAGGTTGGTACCGCCACCGAGTTGGTCCCATCATTGCTGAGGAGAAGAGGATACTCTTCGGACATAGAGCTCCTGCCCCGACCCAGGCCATGGGCATTCCGCCGCGACTGTGGACAGTGGTTCGCCTTCCCTTGAGGGGTACTGATGCCTTACTTTTCCCTGAGGCAGTGGATGAGGACTCGATTCCTCCCACAGTTGGTATGCCGATGCGCACTAGAGCTCAGGCAAGGGCTTCTGATAAGGCGCCAGTAGTAGTTTCATCAGTTGTGGCGTCATCAATGGCAGTGTCATCATCGGTAGCACCGCCAAAAGAGGATACTGGAGGCGAGGTTGGGCAGCGCCGTATCAAAGCACCAAAGGGGAAGAAACGATCCTCCTCCTATAGTGTCAGCTCTGGCTCGAAAAGGAGGAAGAAGACGGTTACCGGTCTGCTCGACCTCTTGCTTGAACCTGAAGTTGTTGCTCAAGACGAACCCATATCCATGCAAGAGCCGGATGATGGTCTTCTTTTTCCGGGTTCGTTTGCCAAGGAAGCCGCACAATTGGCTGAGGCTATAAGGCGCTCACCGGACGAAAATGAGAATGCGGGTGTCCCGAAGAAACCTTATCCTCCCGTCATATTCTACGAAGATCCCTCATCAATACGGTGAATATTTATAGGTCCCCTGGAACAGGGAGGCGAGATAGCCCTCAAGCAGCCTATCTCAGCCGCTTTCGAAGATGAGCTGTCTTTGAAGACCGGTGGCCACGAATCTACATTTGAACCTCGACGAGCACACCTCCTCAGAATGGAACGTCGGCTTGAAAAAGCCATACTAGAGGCATCCTGGCGTATCGGTATGCATGTTTTCTGTATTTTTCCTTTGGCAAGTAATTTGTATCGCTTTTTATGTCTTCTTATCTTTGTAAAACTTTGCAGGGACTTCAGCAATGGCAGAGATTCTGACCGCAAGTCGCGTCCTGACTGTGGACTCTGTAAATATCCCCGATGAGACACCAGTAGGTGCGGAGGAGGTCGTTACAGCTACTATTCCTGCCGCGGAGCTTCCTTTGGTGGCCTCTGTTCCCCCGGTGTCCGTTCTCCCGGAAGAGCTACCCTTACTGGCCGTAGATTTAATGGAACTTTCCGGTGACGGCTTGGAGATTTCGGAACGGGTAATTAAGACCGCCGTCCCTTCATTGGAGCCTGAAGTGGCGGCCGTTGCCCCTCAACTGGAAGCTGTCTCAACAGCAAATGTCTCTGGTGATGTTCCTGAGGGAATGGAGGAGGCTGCCGAAGCTGCTATCCCTCCGGCTCAAGGAGGGAAGAGTATTGAAGGTAGTCTTCTTATTTTGCTTTAATGATCTCTCTATTATCTGACTCTTTCTGTCTTTTCAGAATTACGAGGATTGGCGGCGTCCATCATGAATTTATCTCCCAGAAAGTCTTTTTAGCTTCTGCTCGAGATGGCTGGCCCACAGGCAATATCCCCGCAAAGCATCGTCCTCTCTTCTGGACAAGGTTGGTGTTATTTGACCCCTTCATTGTATTATTATTATTTCGTATAATGCTACTGATATGTCTTCTGCAGTTCTGGAAGCTGATGACGAAGTTGAGATCCTCGACGGGCCTGGGGATCTGTCCAATTCTCCTTGCATGACCGTGGGTAAGTAAGATTTCAACGTCGCTTTATATATTCTTTGGGCGTAAATCTCATAGATTGTTCATGGATCTTGACAGCCTTACCCGCTCTTATTCCGCTGGAGTCTCGCATCATTATGCCACCAGGCCCTTATGCCCTACGTGCATCTGAACGGATGGCGAAGCAAAGCCTTCACTCCTTGTCGGCTCTCATCGAGGATCTTCGTGTTGGTAGCTCGATCACAACCGAAGAATTTGCTGCCGAAGCCAACATTTCTCTGCCCTTTTTTGCCGCCTACCATGATGAAACATTGGTGCATGTCTGGGTCGAGTGGAGGCTTGTTTACATGGTCTCGAGTGCACACGCCTTCCCTCAGAGGTCATGGCCGCAAAGACGAGCTTGCGGGCACTGATTGAACGGTGCACCGCGAATCTACAATCATGTGAGAAGAAGCTTAACCGGAAATTCTCGGAGAGGGAACTGGCCTCGAATGCTTTGGGGGAACTTCAAGCTGAGCTCACTGCTAAGGTCACCCGTGCGTACGAACTTTGGCGAGTGCTTCAAGAAGCTATCAGGGAAGTGGTCGCTCTTGAAAAAGTCGTCATCTTTACCCGGGAGATGGTCGAAGCTCACAAAGTTGCTGAAAAGGAGTTTGAGATTCGTCTCGTCTCGTATCAGGCTCAACAGTCTCAGGAGGAGACCCGTCTCGTGGCGATAACCAAGCTTGAAGCCAAGGCCTAGCGGTAGAGCGATGAATTGAGGAACTTATTGTGCCGTCCACCGGCTTAAAGAATTTTTGTAAAAATTTTCTTTTCTTGTATCCACTCCTGAATGAGAGGGTATTTTGTATTCATTTTGATTCTCTTTATGATATGTATCTTGTATTCACTTTGAATTCATGAATAAAAGACATATATTATTATTTTTTATCTCGTGCTTGTATGTAGCTCTGATGGATGTGTTCCATATGTAGTTTATCTGGATCTTTTTGCAGGGTAATGATGGCTTAGGCGACAGGGTTAGGATTTGCCACCTAAGACTTTTCAACTTTATAAGCCGTGAGGGTCTCATAAAGATTTTTCTCCCTATGAGTCGAGAGGATCTCATAAGTGCAATTTCTACTTAGGGGCCGTGAGGACTCCTAAGTGCCTTTTCTTGTGAGAGCCGTAAGGGATCTCACAAGAGAACTTTCTTTTTATTGGTTGTTAGATTTATGTGTTGATTTATTTCTGAGTCGAAGCATTGCTTTACGACAGGGGAATCATGGGTTGATGTATTTCCGAGACGGAGCATTGAACCGGCAGTGGGTTTAGGAGTTGACATGTATCCGAGTCGAAGCGTTGCTTTACGACAGGGAGGTCAGAGGTTGACATGTATCCGAGTCGAAACGTTGCTTGACGACAGGGAGGTCAGGGGTTGACATGTATCCGTGTCGAAGCGTTGCTTTACGACAAGGAGGTCAGGGGTTGACATGTATCCGAGTTGAAGCGTTCCTTGACGACAGGGAGGTCAGGGGTTGACATGTATCCGAGTCGAAGCGTTGCTTTACGACAGGGAGGTCAGGGGTTGACATGTATCCGTGTCGAAGCGTTGCTTTATGACACGGAGGTCAGGGGTTGACATGTATCCGAGTTGAAGTGTTGCTTGATGACAGGGAGGTCAGGGGTTGACATGTATCCGAGTCGAAGCGTTGCTTTACGATAAGGAGGTCAGGGGTTGACATGTATCCATGTCGAAGCGTTGCTTTATGACAAGGAGGTCAGGGGTTGACATGTATCCGAGTCGAAGCGTGCTTGACGACAGGGAGGTCAAGGGTTGACATGTATCCGAGTCGAAGCGTTGCATGACGACAGGGAGGTCAAGGGTTGACACTAGGTTGTTTGTGCACCGTAGAGTCTTGGAACTGGAGACTTTCCGTGGTTCCGCTTGGTGGTGTCGCGTCCGTGCTCTGCTGGCATGAGGAGGAAAGCCGTTGGGGATCTCTGGGCTGTCTGTGAACCGTCGAGATTTGGAACTAGGGGCTTTGCCGTGGCTCCGTTTGTTGATGTCGCGTCTGCATCCTGCTGGAAGGAGGAAGAAACGTCATTGGGGATCTCTGGGCTGTCTGTGAACCGTCGAGATTTGGAACCAGGGACTTTGCCATGGCTCCGAGGTAGTCTCTAGGTTGTCTGTGAACCGTCGAAGCTTGGAACTAGGGACTTTGCCGCGGCTCCGAGGTAGTCTCTAGGTTGTCTGTAAACCGTCGAGGCTTGGAACTAGGGACTTTGCCACGGCTCCGTTTTCTTAACGTTACGTCTGTATCCGATTGGAGTGAGAAGAAACGCCAGATATTGCTGTCGAGATCTGACTTTCTCTTTGACAGAGTCTGTCGGGGCATGTGGTTCCTTCTTCGTTTATGCCTATGGATTGTATACAGGGGTCAGTATGGACTCGCCTGTAGGGCAAAAGTTTCATTCTTTCATTTTTTATTTCTTTTCGCGATGCTTTATCATTTCAGCTTTTTATATTGCGAAAGTCGCGATTGCCCAATCTTTTTGGCTATTTTTCACGGTGCTCAATCATTTCGGTTATTTTTCTTTTTACTCGCTGCTTTTTATTGTGAGTTGCCCAATCATTTCGGCTGTTTTTGAATGCATATATTTTACTTGCTGGTTTTGTTGCAGGTTGCCCTATCATTTCGGCTATTTCATATGTATTTATGGCTTGTTGGCTTTGTGCCGCGAGTAAAGGACTTGGGTTCTAATACCGATTTAGGCATCAGCATCGCTACAACTGGGACATTGCCAGGAGCAAATCATCATTTGCCTTCTTCGGTTCGAACAAAGGTGGCTTAGCAAATAAGGTTAAGGTCCTGTCGATTAAGGCTTTTGACTTTATGAGCCGTAAGGGTCTCATAAAGGTATTTTTCCCTACAAGTCGTGAGGATTTTGTAGGTGCGTTTTCTCCTTAGGGGTCGCGAAGACTCCTAAGTGTGTTTTCTCATATAAGTCGTAAGGATCTTACGAGAGTGTTTTCTCCTTATAAGTCGAGAGGACTTATAAGGGTCGTTCACCATGTGAGGATATCCTTTGTCGCTGGTGAGACTCTGTTGGGGAAATGTTTATTTGTGCCCGTGGACTGTATACAAGGGTCAATATTGAAGCACTTATAGGGCAATCGGGGTGTATGGCGGCTTAAGAACAGGTTTAGATCCCTGTAGCTTAAGGCTTTTGAATCCTATGAGCCGTGAGGGTCTCATAGGGGAATTCTCCTTACGAGTCGTGAGGATCTCATAAGCGTAACTTCTCCTTAGGAATCGTGGGGATCCCTAAGTGTGTTGCTCTCTTGTGAGTCGTAAGGATCTCACGCAGGTATTTTCTCCTTACAAGGTCGAGAGGATCTTACAAGTGTCTTTTAATGAGATTGCGCCCTTTCGGGTTTTCACAAACTCACCGGTAGCCCTGCCGTTTTTACTCACGGAGCCCTTTCGGGTTTTCATCCGTGCCCATTTCGCTTATGGACATACAAATTTTTTTTTGCGTTAGCCCTTGGATGCTGTGGTTTGTAGTAGTTTAAAGACGTTTCGATCAGTAGTTAGTTTAAGGACATTACGGTCCATTGTTAGTTTAGGACATCTCGGTCCATAGTTAGTTTTAGGACATTTCGGTCCGTTGTTAGTTTAGGGACATCTCGATCTATAGCCTTGGAGGCGAGGTTTCGCTGGGCACTGTTAGTGTATATGCCCTAGAGGCCATTACTGTATCATACTAGTTTGTATATTACTTAATGGAAGCTTGGGATTTTCACCTTGTATATACAATCTTGCTCAAAATAGTAGTATGATACTTGGTTTGTTTCTACTTCAATGTGTACATGTGTTTATTTTAGTATATCGCCTATACACATTAGTGGAGCCCTTAGGATCTTTGCTTGATTACCAGCGTTGTGATGGCAGTCACACTAGTGGGGCTGGGTAATCTATAAGCACATCCTTATGCAGGTCCCTGGTCGCAGGACTATCGAGACAGGGCATCGATACTCCGGAGTAGACTAGCGCATGCGCTTCTCATCCCAGTGTGGGAGACGGTCTGTCCCACAGCCGTCGGTACGTCGTACTTGAGATAGTATGCGGGTGCTCGTTGGGTTACGAGTACACTGGACAGGACTCGTCGGGAACTGACTAGTTGGTATTATGCCTATCGTCAGTTATCAGTTCCCAGGTGACATGAGTACAGCTTAGTCAGCTGACTTGACACTGTCACTTCGCCTCGAGTGTGTTCCCACTGTACTTTGATTACTACCCTACCACGGCTCAAAGGAGTCGTGCAAACAGGTGGTAGTTGGGTGCAGTCCCGAAGCACTTGGAGGCAGTGACGGTTAGACAGGATTCGTCTCTCCCGGTATTGGGGGTTGACATCGCGCTGTGTCTAGGAGAGCCATTACACGAGTAGTCCCTGGCCAGGGCAAACGAGATATACTGGTAGGCTTCCAGTGTTATCTCAGGGTGTTTTGGGCTTCACTCCGACACGACTTGTACCGCTATTGGAGGACTGACGTTTACCGCCCCCTAGGCCTGCCATGCGATGTATCAGACGAACAGACCGGACTGTATGGAGAATGTCACATTCAGGCTCAGTAGGAGTTCAGATGGGTTTCGCCTCGTCAGTCTTCTTGTCAGCATCTACCTAGGGACCGTTACGCACAGCTAGTGCCGCTTGCGGTCTGTGGTTAAACCCATTGCCAGCGTAGTGTCGAGTCTTTAGAGTCCCACACAGAAATCTATTCGCCTTTAGGCAAAAGAGTAGAGGTCGCATGGTTTTGCGACAGGTCGTATGGTTTTGCGACAGGGTTCGGTCACATCCGTGCACTTGTGCACGGACAGTGTCCGGACAGTTCACACTAGCGGGCTTTGGTTTAAGCGAGATCCTAGTGTACCTTTTGGGATTGGTTTTATCCAGTATGCATTCGTTTTCCTCGGAACGCGGATGCGGGTGTGTATGCACAGTTGACGGAGAGACAGAGGCAGAGGATTCTTATTAGGGTTGTTGACCGTTGACAGTTGACTATTGACTTTTTGCTCAACCCTAATGAGAATATGATATGTGATTAACAATTATATTAATTAAGTATTATGGTGACATGGTTGTTGAGGGATTGACTTTGTTGACTTGTTGACTTTTGTTGACTTGTTGACCGGTTGACTAGGCTTGACTAGTTGACCATCATGATAACTATAGCTATCATTTCATGGCAAAGACTTTTGCTTGCTTGCTCTTTTGTGCAAAATGAGTGCATGAAATGATATGGCTATGGTTGCTTAAACCATCACATAATACTTGATTGATATGAGGTGTTATGATTGTTTTGGATTATGAGAGCCAAATGAGAAAACTTCTTCTCTCATTCTTTGATGCTCATTCTCTCTCTTGTTCTTGAGCTCTCATCTCCTCCTCTTGCTCTCCCTCTCTTGACTCTATGGTTCACTTGTCTCATGAGTTAAGAACCAAGAACCATAGATAAAATCCCATACAAACTCTTCTCTACTCACTCTAGTTCACAAGGTTTAGCAAACCGAGTGAACTAGTTTCTTCAAAGTTCGAAGAAGGAGCCAAAGGTTGAAGCTTTCAGGTGGATCTATCTTCGGCGCAAGGAGACGACGGGGAGAAGCCGATTCGGACGACCATCGAAGCTTGAAGACGAAGGAGTTCGAGAAAAAGAAAGGTATAACCCCCTAACCGAGTAGTTAGCAACTCGTAGTTAGGTTGTTAGTTAGATGTTTAACAAAGATCCGAGTCTTTAAGTCCATGTTACCACCTCTAAGAAAATCGTTTTTTTATCAAATTCCGCTTGCCCGAAAGTACCGGGAGAGGTAGCATGGACTTACAGTGGTATCAGAGCCTAGTTAAACTCTATCTAACATGTTAGCAAAGTAGCTAGAAGATCGATCAAAGAAAAAGTCCCGAAATGAACCCCGTTTTCAAACTTGCTGTCGTTTTTTTATGTCCTGTAAAATTGATAAATCATGCATCAAAAATCGACTCAGGGTTTTTAAAATATACTGTAGAAAAATGATCACCTGATCTCTTCATTGCCCCGCGGAAACGCGGTAATAGCTTGCTGTTGCCGCGGTTCCGCGGCCGTCCTGGCTCCTCTCTGGTTGTTCTTTGCTACAGTGTGCTTATGGGGTTATTTTGGGAATTTTGGTATATGTATTTTCATCCCAGATTTTCCAGAACGAAAATTTTATTTTTGGGGTCATAAAAATCCGTATTTTTGATCGAACTTCTTAAAGACTTTAGCTGACGGGTTTTTCTGTAACGTGATATTTGTATTGAACGTCTGCTAATCGCTATATGTCGATTAGTGGGGGTTATACAAATCTGTGATCTGTAATGTTATTGGAATGTGTATATGAATTCATTGGATTGTCGCAGGTGAATAGCCGGGGGTTGTGAGACGAGAGTTTTCTTTTCTTTCAATTCATGTAAATTTGTAAAATGATGTAATAATTATTTGTATGGCCGCACAACCGGGTCGGGGTTGTAGCTGTCATTGTATAATTTCTTTTTACTGTTTTTGCTCCTAGGATAGACCCATGGAGGGGGTGCACAAACTACCGGGTATGCCGAAGTGCCGAGTGGCCTACTCACGGAGTTGAGGGAGGTTGCTTCGCTTCGGGTACTTGGTGGGTAGTTTGCCGCACCCGTAGGGGTCTTGGGTGGGGTTTTGGCTATTCACCGCGACCGTGTAATCTGCTTTTCGTTACAGGCTCGTACGAATTGCGGATTCCTAGTATATCCAATGTGTTCATCTGTGATCTGAAATGGCTATCATTGCAATATATCTATATATGATATTATTTAGGCGTTGCTTATGTTTTACAGCCGCGCTGGCCCAGCCCCCGCTCTGTCGTTAGTTAAGTAACCTAACGGGTAATGACGGGGCCCCGTGGCGAATGCGAATGGCATAAGCGTACGTCATATTTTGGTTGTTTTCTGCAATGGTAGGATTAAATGATGGGACGCATTAAAAGAACTAATGCAAGAATATCACGCATTAAAAGAACTAATGCAAGAAAATAAACCAAGTTAAAATCGTTGGAACACTTTCGGAAAACCACTCGGTTCTTTTCAAAACTGACTTTTAAATGCGGAGCTTGAGCCACTCCTTTTAAAAGCTATCTCGTTCCATCGATTATATCAAGTTCACTACATTCACGATTTTGCCAAAACCATTCGTAGCCCTCCATCATTTCAGTTAAATATTCGGTAGTATTCAAGCTATGTATTTTGACCTCACGCCAAGGCATAGTGATTGGTAGCTGCCGGATATTTATCTGTTGCATAGATAGAATGCGTTGGTTTGGGACAGCCGTACTACCATTTTGGCCTACGTCAAGGGTAGGTACGGGTGGATTCAAATTAACCTGGATAATGATGGGAAGAACTTGACATGTGACTTATGACATTTTGACCTCACGCCAAGGTCATAAGAGCATGGGGCAAAAATCCACATCGGGAGTTTCAAAAGAACTGAAACTTGCTAGTGTTGCATATCATTTGGAGTGTGATGATTCTGGTAGGATTCCTTCAGTTTCGTCACGCGATGATATTTGGATCCCGATCCTACTGTGAGTATATGCTACTCCTCGGGAAATTTCTCACTAAACGATCAATGCTATAAACTTAGTAGGTGTCTAGAAAGGTGTTAGCGGGGCTACGCCCCCAGGGAAAAGAGGTTATTTAATTAAGGAACTTCGCGAAAGCGTTGGAAAACCTCCCTCGAAGTACCGACACTGGCCTGGCTGAACGGCTAAGCAAGTATTGTACGGTGAGATTGATCCTGACTAATTCTTCCTTTTTGGTTTGAGGAGGGATTCGAGAAACAGTGGGAGCCATCCTGTTTAGACAAATTAAAAACCATTCTAAAACTTGCAAGAGCATCAAGCTGAGTGTTTCTTCTCTCTCCTAATTGCAGCGACCAATCGACATGACTGGACTTAAGTTACTCCTAGATAAAAACATACTGACAGGGCCAAACTACAAAGATTGGCTCAGGAATGTCAAGATGGCAATTACTTACGACAAGCTGGGGTATCTTCTTACCACCAAAGCTCCCCCTGTCCCTGGTCCCACTTCCAGCGTCGCGGATAAGGAAATCCGTAAGACTTGGGAGATTGATAGCGCAAAGGCCAAGTGCCTCGTACTTGCCTCTATGGACAATGAACATCAGAGGAGGCACGAGAATATGGACTTGGAATCCATATTTCTTCATACAAAAGAACTGTATGGAGAGCAATCTCGTATCGCAAGATACGAAGCGTCGAAAAAGTTATTTTCGGCAAGGATGGCCGTCGGATCATCAGTAGCAGAACACGTGCTTAAGATGATCGGCTACATTGAGGAGCTCACAGACCTAGGGACCATATTGGAGAGTGAGCTCTATACGGACTTAGTTCTCCAGTCCCTTCCTTCCACTTACGCCCAGTTTATACTGAACTTCAACTTACAAGAAAAAGAAGTTGAACTTTCATAGCTCCTCAACATGCTGAGGAGCGCAGAGGGCACCCTACAGAAAGGTAGGGAAACATCCACTTCGTTTGTAGGAGGATCATCTTCTTCTAGGTCCAAGGCGAAAGCCAAGGGAAAGAAGAAGAAAGCCCCCGCCAAACCAAGAGGCGGTGTTAGTAAAGTGGATACGAAGGGAAAAGCTAAAGCAACAAAGAAAGTGGGGAAGCTTGTGGATAAGGAAGAATGCTTCTATTGTCATAAGAAAGGACACTGGAAGAATGATTGCAGGGCCTGGAAGGCCAGAACACATGAATTGAAGCAGGTTGCAGCTTCAGCTTCAGGTGTGTATGTTATTGAAAACTGTCTTTCAATAAACTCTACTTCCTAGGTATTGGATACCGGATCAGGATCTCATATCTGTAATTCTTTGCAGGCGTTGAGAAACCGTAGTGTTTTGAAAGCAGGTGACATGACCCTCAGAGTTGCGAACGGAGCTAGCATGGATGCTAAAGCCGTGGGGGACTATCACCTGGGAATGTCAGATGGACATGTTTTGGTTTTGCGTAATTGCTTTTTTGTACCCAACGCAACTTGTAATATCATTTTTGTATCTTTGGTTTCTAAAGAAGGTTATGAATTTGCGTTTGTAAGCAATGTTGTAAACATTCACCTTAATCAAGTTCTGATTGGGTCAGGTACATTGAGCAATGGTATATACGTATTAAACCAACCACAGATTTTCAATGTCCAGAATACACACAAAAGAAAGTCTCCGGAAATAAATCAGACTTTCTTATGGCATTGTAGACTGGGTCACATCAATGAGAGAAGGTTGACAAAGTTACAAACAGAAGGACATTTGAATCCGTTCGAATATCAATCGTATGCCACTTGTCAATCCTGTCTCAAAGGAAAGATGACAAAGTCTCCGTTCACTGGACACGGAGTAAGAGCGAGCGAGCTCTTGGGACTCGTACACAGTGAGGTGTGCGGTCCAATGTCTACACATGCGCGAAGCGGTTTTTCTTACTTCATTACTTTTACGGATGACTTTTCAAGGTACGGTTATGTCTTCTTAATGAAACATAAGTCCGAAGCCTTTGGAAAATTCCAGGAATATAAGAATGAAGTAGAAAAACAAACCGGCAAAAGTATCAAGATTCTAAGATCGGATCGAGGTGGTGAATACTTGAGTGCCGAGTTCCTGGACTATTTAAAAGAGAACGGAATTCTCTCTCAGCTTACTCCTCCATACACTCCACAACATAATGGTGTATCGGAGAGACGGAACCGAACCCTATTGGATATGGTACGGTCCATGATGAGTAACGCTGAGTTACCGCGATCATTCTGGGGGTATGCGCCAGAATCAGCTGCATACCTTTTGAACCGAGTTCCTACTAAGACTGTGCCTACCACACCTTATGAGTTATGGAGTGGGAAGAAACCCTATCTTCAATATCTGAAGATCTGGGGATGTCCAGCTTTTGTCAAAAAGTAGTATGCGGACAAACTCGAGGCACGCTCAGTACTGTGCAAGTTTGTGGGATACCCAAAGAACACCAGGGGGTATCTTTTCTACCACGCAGAGGAACAAAAAGTCCTTGTTTCTCGTAATGCCCACTTTCTAGAACACCAGTTTTTAGAAAAGGAAATTAGTGGGAGCGCAGTAGAACTGGAAGAAATTCCAGAACCACGAGCTATTACTGAAAGCTTAGTGGAACCAGAGGGTTCAAAAGAACAGGACATTCCTGCGCCGCTCCGCAGGAGTAGTAGGCAGTCTCATCCGCCCGAGAGATACTACGGTTTTCTCATAGACGGGGATAGAGAGGATTGCATCATAGATTATGATGAGCCTACTAGCTTCCAGCAGGCCGTTCAGAGTGTTGACTCAGTAAAATGGCTGGATGCAATGTGGACCGAAATGGAGTCCATGTACACCAACAAAGTATGGACGTTGGACATTGCTCCAGACGGGGTAAAACCCGTAGGATGCAAGTGGATCTTCAAAAGGAAGATTGGTATAGATGGACAGGTTGAGACCTATAAAGCTAGACTTGTTGCAAAGGGTTTCCGTCAAAGACCTGGCTTGGACTATGACGAAACCTTTTCTCCAGTGGCTATGCTGAAATCCATTCGGATCCTTCTTGCCATTGCTGCCTTCCACGATTATGAGATCTGGCAAATGGACGTAAAGACCGCTTTTCTAAATGGAAATTTAGAGGAGTGTGTCTATATGGACCAACCAGAGGGTTTCATTCAGAGTGGGAGCAACGGAAAGGTGTGCAAGTTGCTTAAGTCCATCTATGGACTAAAGCAGGCATCGCGGAGTTGGAACATTTGTTTTGATGAGACGGTCAAGGAATTTGGCTTTATCAAAAATCCAGATGAACCATGCATCTATTGTAGATTTGTAGCGAGAACTGTAGTATTCCTCGTTTTGTACGTGGATGACATTCTCTTAATAGGAAATGACATTTCTATGCTACAATCTGTCAAGGGGTTCTTGTCACACAGGTTCTCCATGAAAGACCTGGGTGATGCCTCATACATCCTGGGGATCCGGATCCATCGTGATAGATCCAAGAGGATATTAGGACTTTCACAGTCCAGGTACATCGATACCATACTGAAAAGATTCAGTATGGAAGATTCCAAGCGCGGTAACCTACCGGCTTGTCACGGGATCACCCTCTCTAAAGAGATGTCTCCCAAGACTGATTTGGAGAGGGATCGCATGTCTATTATACCCTACGCTTCTGCGGTAGGCTCTATAATGTATGCGATGTTGTGTACCAGACCGGATGTGGCTTATGCACTGAGTGTGGTAAGCCGGTATCAGTCAAACCCTGGGGAGAAACACTGGATAGCAGTAAAGAACATTCTCAAGTTCCTCAGAAGGACTAAGGAGATGTTCTTGGTGTATGGCGGAAAAGACCTCCAGATCGAGGCCTTTGCTGACTCCAGCTTCCAGAGTGACAAGGATGATTCCAAGTCCATGTCGGGTTTTGTCTTTACCCTCAATAGAGGGGCGGTGTGTTGGAAGAGTTCCAAACAGGAAACCGTTGCAGACTCGACGATGGAAGCGGAATACATCGCTGCATCTGATGCCGTAAAAGAAGCTGTCTGGATGAGGAAGTTCTTGAAAGAGCTTCAGGTGGTTCCGTCCATTGTTGATCCAATACCTCTGTATTGCGACAACAACGGGGCTATAGCTTTAGCGAAGGAACCCAGGTCCCATCAGAGATCCAGACACATCTTGAGGCGGTATCACCTGATCAGGGAGATCGTGGATCGCCAGGAGATCGAGGTTCGGAGAGTCGCTTCAGAAGATAACACTGCAGATCCATTCACCAAGGCCTTGCCCCAGACTCAGTTTGAGCGGCTGATCGAGATGATAGGTCTTCGATACGCCAGTACATGGCCTTAGTGCAAGTGGGAGATTGTTAGTGTATATGCCCTAGAGGCCATTACTGTATCATACTAGTTTTTATATTACTTAATGGAAGCTTGGGATTTTCACCTTGTATATACAATCTTGCTCAAAATAGTAGTATGCTACTTGGTTTGTTTCTACTTCAATGTGTACATGTGTTTATTTTAGTATATCGCCTATACACATTAGTGGAGCGCTTAGGATCTTTGCTTGATTACCAGCGTTGTGATGGCAGTCACACTAGTGGGGCTGGGTAATCTATAAGCACATCCTTATGCAGGTCCCTGGTCGCAGGACTATCGAGACAGGGCATCGATACTCCGGAGTAGACTAGCGCATGCGCTTCTCATCCCAGTGTGGGAGACGGTCTGTCCCACAGCCGTCGGTATGTCGTACTTGAGATAGTATGCGGGTGCTCGTTGGGTTACGAGTACACTGGACATGACTCGTCGGGAACTGACTAGTTGGTATTATGCCTATCGTCAGTTATCAGTTCCCAGGTGACATGAGTACAGCTTAGTCCGCTGACTTGACACTGTCACTTCGCCTCGAGTGTGTTCCCACTGTACTTTGATTACTACCCTACCACGGCTCAAAAGAGTCGTGCAAACAGGTGGTAGTTGGGTGCAGTCCCAAAGCACTTGGAGGCAGTGACGGTTAGACAAGATTCGTCTCTCCCGGTATTGGGGGTTGACATCGCGCTGTGTCTAGGAGAGCCATTACATGAGTAGTCCCTGGCCAGGGCAAACGAGATATACTGGTAGGCTTCCAGTGTTATCTCAGGGTGTTTTGGGCTTCACTCCGACACGACTTGTACCGCTATTGAGGGACTGACGTTTACCGCCCCCTAGGCCCGCCTTGCGATGTATCAGACGAACAGACCGGACTGTACGGAGAATGTCACATTCAGGCTCAGTAGGAGTTCAGATGGGTTTCGCCTCGTCAGTCTTCTTGTCGGCATCTACCTTGGGACCGTTACGCACAGCTAGTGCCGCTTGCGGTCTGTGGTTAAACCCACTGCCAGTGTAGTGTCGAGTCTTTAGAGTCCCACACAGAAAGCTATTCGCCTTTAGGCAAAAGAGTAGAGGTCGCATGGTTTTGCGACAGGTCGCATGGTTTTGCGATAGGGTTCGGTCACATCCGTGCACTTGTGCACGTACAGTGTCCGGACAGTTCACACTAGCGGGCTTTGGTTTAAGCGAGATCCTAGTGTACCTTTTGGGATTGGTTTTATCCAGTATGCATTCGTGTTCCTCGGAACGCGGATGCGGGTGTGTATGCACAGTTGACGGAGAGACAGAGGCAGAGGATTCTCATTAGGGTTGTTGACCGTTGACAGTTGACTATTGACTTTTTGCTCAACCCTAATGAGAATATGATATGTGATTAACAATTATATTAATTAAGTATTATGGTGACATGGTTGTTGAGGGATTGACTTTGTTGACTTTTGTTGACTTTGTTGACCGGTTGACTAGGCTTGACTAGTTGACCATCATGATAACTATAGCTATCATTTCATGGCAAAGACTTTTGCTTGCTTGCTCTTTTGTGCAAAATGAGTGCATGAAATGATATGGCTATGGTTGCTTAAACCATCACATAATACTTGATTGATATGAGGTGTTATGATTGTTTTGGATTATGAGAGCCAAATGAGAAAACTTCTTCTCTCATTCTTTGATGCTCATTCTCTCTCTTGTTCTTGAGCTCTCATCTCCTCCTCTTGCTCTCCCTCTCTTGACTCTATGGTTCACTTGTCTCATGAGTTGAGAACCAAGAACCATAGATAAAATCCCATACAAACTCTTCTCTACTCACTCTAGTTCACAAGGTTTAGCAAACCGAGTGAACTAGTTTCTTCAAAGTTCGAAGAAGGAGCCAAAGGTTGAAGCTTTCAGGTGGATCTATCTTCGGCGCAAGGAGACGACGGGGAGAAGCCGATTCGGACGACCATCGAAGCTTGAAGACGAAGGAGTTCGAGAAAAAGAAAGGTATAACCCCCTAACCGAGTAGTTAGCAACTCGTAGTTAGGTTGTTAGTTAGATGTTTAACAAAGATCCGGGTCTTTAAGTCCATGTTACCACCTTTAAGAAAATCGTTTTTTATCAAATTCCGCTTGCCCGAAAGTACCGGGAGAGGTAGCATGGACTTACAGGCACTACTTATAGAGTTTGGACTCAGGAAGATAGCGAGCGGACATAGGCGTTGTCATCTATCATTAACCTGGTTCGTGACTCGTCAGACGTAGTATTTTTTTAGGAACCGGCCGTTTATTGGCCGAATGGGTCTTTCGCCGTGCATATCCATGAGCAAGTAAGCCCCACCTTGGTAGGCTTTGTCTATGACATACGGGCCTTCATAGTTTGGCTCGAATTTCCCCTGTTAGGCACGATTGGGGATCATAGGCCTCTTGACCACTAGCATGAGTTCGCTTTGGCGAAATGTTCTCGGCCTAGTCAATCTCTAGTATGAGCGCATCATCTTTGCTATGCAAGCCTCCAAGTATTGCTGCGCCACGAGCCGAGTTTCATCGAGGGCGTCGAGCTCCTCGAGCCGAAGATGGGCATTCTCTTCGTCTGTTAGCTCGTAATGAACCGCCACTCGTAGAGAGGGTGAATCTATCTCCAACGGGAGTACTGCTTCAGTGCAGAACACCAATGCATACGGCGTTGTATTTGTGGCCGTTTTGAACGTGGTCTGGTATGCCCAGAGAGCTTCATGCAGTCTCTCGTGCCAGTCCTTCTTATTTTTGGACACCGTCTTCTTTATGATCTTCGTCAAGGTCTTGTTGAAGGCCTCAGCTAGACCGTTAGCTCGGGGATTATAGATTGAAGAGTATCTCCAGTTTATATTATGTTGCTGCGTGAAGCAGCTGATTCTGTGATTTCTGTAGGCTGGCCTGTTATCGGAGATAATTCGTCGCGGAGTGTCGAACCGATAGATGACGTGTGTCTTGAAGAAATGGAGGATATTCTCCGTCTTCACTTCTCTCAGTGGTACTGCTTCTACCCACTTAGAGAAGTAATCGGTTAATGCCAATATGAACCGATGTCCTCTAGATGATGCTGGTTCGATGGGCTCGATTATGTCAGTTCCCCACATTTCGAACAGCCAGCTAGCCACCGTTGGGTGTAGCGGATTTGGATGCTGGTGGATGAAGTCCCCGTGAATCTGGCACGAGTGGCACTATTCGCATATTCGAGGCAGTCCTGAATCATCGTGGGCCAATAGTAGCCCATCCTTTTGATCTTCAGTTACATCTTTGGGCCAGCTTGATGAGATCCGCAGAGTCCGTCGTGAGTTTCTTGGACGACTTCCTCGCTTCTTCTAGTCCCAGGCATCTTAGCCACAGAAATTCGAACGATCTTTTATACAGAGTATCATTGACGAAGGCGAAAGACAGAGCTCGGTTCATGAGCTGATGTCTTGAGGATGCATCTTCAGGTGTTCGACGGGATTTGAAGTAGTCTATAAAGACTTCTCTCCAATCCTTAACCTTTTTTTGGTCCTCTGTTTGTAAGGCTGTCTCCTTGGTCGCTCCCTTTTCTTCAGACGACTCCGGAGCTATTTCAGCTGGCGCAAGAACCCGACGGCTTTGCACAACGATCCTCATGTCATCGAGGTTTTCGTCAGCCAGTTCTTTAGCGGGTTTGGCTAATGCATCCGCTTTGCTATTTTCCGCACGCGGTATGCTTTCCAGGGCGTAGGCAGGGATTCGAGTCAGCAATTATTGTACTCTCTCGCCGTACTTCACCAACTCTGGTTTGCATGTTTGATAGTCGCCGTTTACTTGGCTAAAGGCCAGCTGGGAGTCTCCGTATATAAGGAGGTTTTCGATTCCTATGTCGACAACGATCTCAAGCCCTGCTATCAAAGCTTCATATTCAGCTTCATTGTTTGTCCTCGGTTCTGTTAAGGAAAAGGCAAAGCGCATTATCCCTCCTTGTTGAGTCACGAAAATGAGGCCTACCCCAGATTTGATTATGAGGGAGCTGTGCTTTCGTTTATTCATGGAAGATGCCCCATCGAAGTAGAGTTCCTATCGAGTTTCATTCTCTCTTCTCCTCCCATCGATCTTGTCAAACGCGTGCTCGTCTGGTAGTTTGCAATTTAGGGGTGAATCGGCAGGTATCAGGTGCTCAGCGAGGAAGTCGGCGATGGCCTGGCCTTTTGCTGTCTTGAGAGGTCGGTATATTATCGAGAACTCCATCAAGAGGAGGACCCATTTCGTGAGTCATCCTGTTAATATGGCTCTTGATATCAAATACTTGAGAGGATCCACCTTTGATATGAGATGGACCTCATGCGCCAAAGCATATTGTTTGAGCTTTGTTATCGCGAAGATCAACGCTAGGCAGTATTTTTCGATAGGGGAGTAGTTATTTTCTGCCCTCAGGAGAACTCGACTCAAATAATAGAGAGCTCTCTCCTTCCTCTGGTCGTTTTCTTGTGCCCATAGCGCGCCTAAGGAACCTTTAAGGGCTGTTGTGTACAGGATGAGAGGCTTTCCCTTGACCGGAGCGGTCAGTACTGGCGGATTCTGCAAGTATTGCTTGATTTCGTCCAGTGCGCTTTGGCATTTGCGATCCCAGACGAACGGAGTCCCCTTCTTCATTAGATGACTGTAGGGGCGACACTTGCTGGAGAGATTAGCTATAAATCGTCGGATGTATGCGAGCTTTCCTTGGAGAGACCGCAGTTGCTTGAGAGTTCTTGGCGGAGGCATTTCCATAATCGCCTTGATCTTTGACGGGTCTATTTCGATGCCTCGGTGTCATATGACGAATCCTAGGAACTTGCCTGAGCAAACTCCGAACGCGCATTTGAGAGGGTGCATCTTCAGGTTGTATTTCCGAACGCGCTGAAACACGATTTTCAGATGCTCCCAATGTTCCTCGTACGATTTGCTTTTCACTATGAGGTTATCGATGTAGCATTCGACGATCTCATGTATGAGGTCATCGAAGATCTTCGTCATAGCCCTCTGATAGGTGGCGCCAGTGTTTTTCAGACCGAAAGGCATCACTTTGTAGCAGAATATGCCCAGAGGGGTCTGGAAAGCGGTATGCTTCTGGCCTTCGGGATGCATCTTTATTTGATTGTACCTTGATGAGCCGGCCATGAAGGAGAAGACTTCGTGAGTGAACGTGTTATCTATCATCAGCTCGGTAACCGGTACGGGAAAGTCATCTTTTGGGCAGGCTTTGTTGAGGTCCCGAAAGTCTACGCAGATGTGCACCGTCCCGTTCTTCTTCATCACTGGGACGATGTTGATAATCCAGTCGGGGTATTGCACTTCTTGGACGAAACCGGAGTTGATTAGCTTCTTGACCTTGGCGTTGATGCTCATTTCAAGTTCGAGCCGCATTCTTCTCGGTGCTTATTTTGTTGGATATATATGCCCTAGAGGCCTACATTGTATAGGATGCTTGGGATATGTATGTACATGACAGTCTTGCTTGATATGATAGTACGCTATTTGGTTTGACTTTGTCTTAACGTATAATATATTTTACTTGGTATTTATATATATATGTTGATAAAGCCCTTAGGGTGTTTGTCTGACTACCGGCGTTATGATGGCAGTCATACTAGTGGGAGCTGGATAGTCAATAGGCACACCCTTAGATGTCCCTGATCGCAGGAGTATAGAGATTGGGCATCGATACTCCGGAGTAGACTAGTGTATACATATCTAGACCCTGACGAGGGGCAATGGATTGGTCCCGCAACCATTGGTGGTGTTCACCTAAGATTGTATACAGATGCTCACTGGGTGTGAGTACACCGGACAGGACTCGCCGAGAACTGACTGGATGGTATTATACCTAACGTCAGATAGCAGTTCTCAGGTGACATGTGTGCAGATAGTCCATTGACTTAAGGTCATCATTTGTCTCGTATGAGTTCCCACTGTGCTTTGATTATTACCCTACCACGGCTCAAAGGAGTCGTGCAAACAGGTTTCAGTTGGGCACAGTCCCGAGCCATATGGAGGCAGTGAGTGACTGTTAGGGATTCGTCTCTCCCGGTATAGGGAGTTGATATCGCACGGTGATCGGTTGGTCATTACCATAAGTCCCTGGCCAGGGCTGATTGAGAATTACTGATAGGATTGATCAGTAGATTCTCGGATGGTGATAGAGCCATACCGACACGACTTGTACGGTTATTAGGGGTCTGACGTCCACCACCTCCCTAGACCGTACATGTGATACTCTCAGACGAACAGACCGGACTGCGCGGATATTGTCACAGACAGGCTCAGTAGGATTTCAGATGGGTTACCTCATCAGCTTTCTTATCGACAACTACCTGGGGACCGTTACGTACAGCTAGTGCCGCTTGCGGTCTGTGGTTCAACCCACTGCCAGCGTAGTAGTCGAGTCTTTAGAGTCCCACACAGAGATTTCCCAAACCCAGGCGAAAAGATATAGAGGTCGTATGGTTTTACGACAAAGGTTCGGACGCATACGTGTTTGAACGCACGTGCGACATTCGGACAGTTTTTACTAGCCGGCTTTGGTTTAAGCCAGATTCTAGTATCAGGTTATTGGATTTATACAGTCTAAAGTTTTTCCGTGTTTTCACGGATGAGAGGGGCGTTCTCGTAATTTTCCGAGAAGCTTCTAGAAGGATGTGACATAAAGAGAGAGGTGGCATTTTCATTTAATGTTTAAGTGACTCATTGTGAGTGATTCATCATATCATTAATGCATCATTAATTGCTTAATGACTCACATGATGAATCACCCACTTGATTAAATGAAACATGATGAATATTCACTTATTATTCATTTCTTTTAAATTCATTATGTTTCATATATATCAAGTGAGAAGCTTTATTCAATATATAATTATCATTATCTTCTTCTCACTCTCTCTCTTCAAGTTCTCTCTCCTTCACCAAATCCTAATCCTACCCCTCATGAGTTGAGAACAAGGATTAGGAAAGACTAATTACTCCATAACCTATCTCTACATCATCTTAGCTACTCTATTTAGCAACTAGAGAAACTAAGTAACCTCAAGTTTAGAGGTTATAGCTTGGATTAGGGTTCTCGGGTGGATCGTCTATCACGGGAGAAAGCCGAAGAGGACGTGGAGATCCAAAGAGGCCGTAGACAACATCAAGACGAAGGACTAGAACCGTTTGGTATAATCTCTTCGCATAGTAGATCAAAACTCTAAAGCTTTTGTTAAAACTTGTATAGCAAACGATTCGAACGGCTAATCGATGTTTGATCATAGAACTTGATTGTTATTCATATTTCCGCCTCCCCACAAGTATTGGGGTGTTGAACATCGACTTACAGTGGTATCAGAGCCTAGCTAAACAAGTTTTAACTTTATTGCAAATTTGTACGAATTTCGAACGGAAAAACGAAGCCGGAAAACCCCAAAAACATCAAGTTTCTGTCGAAATTCAAATGAAGTCCAAAAATTTTTCAGGCATGTTCAGAAAGCTTGTAATGACACCAGAAGAACACCCAAGAAAATTGGGGTCATGATTCGACCAAACGGCCGCGGATCCGCGGCGGCTCCCATAGGCGCCGCCGCGGTTCCGCCGCCGATTTGGCGAATCATGAACCTAAATTTCTTGGGTGGGTTCTCTGTAATATTTGGGATTTTCTGGAATATTTAATATTTGCTCAGGTTTCAGTTTTACAGAGCAGTTTTTGGAGCAATATTAAAGATGTTTAATCGATCGAAATTGTACAGTATTTGCATATTGGATTATATCTGTGATTGTATAATGTGTTCGTAAACCTCCCCTAACTGCTAGTATGTCGGTTGGCAGGGGGTTGCACATTTCTGTAATGGATTTTAACTGTTTGTGCATATAAACTGTATTGGACTGTTGTGGTGATTAGCCGGGTTTTGTGATGGGTTATTGTTTTAATTCATTTGATGTAAATGTAACAAGTTGTAATATTTTTTTGCGGGGCACATCCAGGTTGCGGTTGTAGCCACCGTTGTATTATTTCTTTTTACTGTTTTTGCTCCTAGGACAGATCCAAGGTGGGGTACACAAACTGCCGGGCGGGTAGTTTGCCGTACCCGTAGGGATCATGGGTGGGGTAACGGCTATTCATCACAACTGTGTAATCTGTCTTTTCTTGCAGGCTCAAAAGAAATACAGATTGCTTGCAAATCCAATATTGTTTATCTGTGTTCTGGAATGTATATCATTGCGTCAGACGAATGTAAAATATCTATATATATGATAGCTATTTAGACGTCGCTTATGTTTTACACCCGCGCTAGCCCAGCCCCCGCTCTGTCGTTAGTTAAGTAACCTAACGGGTGATGACGGGACCCCGTGGAGAATGCAGATGGCATAAGAGGACGTCATATTTTCGTTGTTATCTGTAATGATAGGTTAAAGATGGGACGCATTATTATTAATGCAAAGAAAATAAAACCTAAACAGAATCGTTGGAACAATTTCTAAAAACCACTCGGTTTTCTTGAAAAAGCAAATTTTAAATGCGGAGCTTAAACCACTCCTTTTAATAAAAGCTATCTTAGTTCCTTCGATCAAATCAAGTTCATTACGTTAACGGTTTTTTGCCAAAAACCAGCCGTAACCCTCCGTCGTTTCAGATAGACAGCACATCGTATTCATGCTATGCTTGTTGGCCTACGTCAAGGCATAGTGTATGGTAGCAGTGTGTGTGCCTATTTGTTGCATAGATAGATGCATTAGTTTAATACAGACGTACACCTTGTTGGCCTACGTCAAGGGCTTGTACGATGTATTTAAATTGATCAGGACAACGACGGGTAGAACTTGACTTGCGTCTTATGACTTGTTGGCCTACGTCAAGGTCTATAAGAGCTTGGGGTAAAAATCACATCGGGAGTTTCAAACATAAAGGAAACTTGCAGATTTAGCTTACCTTCTGGAGTGTGGCGACTAGAGTGGCTTCCATCTAGGGCATCATACAATGATAGTTGGATCCCGATTCCACTGATGAGTAGGATTACTCTCGGGAATTTCTCTCACTTAACAATCAATGCTATAAACCAAGTAGGTGCCTAGAAAGGTGTTAGAGGGGCTACGCCTCCAGGGAAAAGAGGTTCTTTAATTAAGGAACTTCGCGAAAGCGTTGGAAAACCTCCCTCGAAGTACCAACACCAGCCTGGCTGAAAGGTTAAGCAAGTATTGTGACGTGTGATTAAATCCTGACTAGTTCTTCTTTTAGGTTTTGAAGAAGGATTTGAGGAAACAGTGGGAGCCATCCTGTTTAGATAAATTAATAAACCAATCTAAACTTGCAAGAGCATATGCTGAGTGTTTTCTTTTCTCTCTCTCTGGCAGCTACCATGACTGGACTAAAACTATTACTTGAAAAGAATATACTAACCGGGCAGAACTATAAAGACTGGCTAAGAAACGTCAATATTGCGCTGACTTATGACAAAGTTGCATATGTTACCACCGCTGTTCCTCCCCTTATCCCAGGACCAGATTCCTCAGTTGCGGACAAGGAAGTTCGTAAAACCTGGGATCTAGACTGTGAGCGAGCTAAGTGTATCGTGCTGGCGTCCATGAATAATGAACTCCAGAAACAGCACGAGAGTATGGATATTGCATCCATATTCCTCCATTGCAAGGAATTGTATGGTGAACACTCCCGTATCGCGAGGTACGAAACCTCAAGGAAACTCTTCCAGATGAGGTTAGCTCCAGGATCGCCTGTTGGAGAGCACGCCCTCAAAATGATCACCCTCATTGAGGAACTCGCAAACCTGGGATGCGTGCTAGAGAATTATTTGTATATCGACTTGATTTTGCAGTCCCTTCCCCACACATTCTCTCAGTTCGTGCTGAACTTCAACATGCACGAAATGGAAGCGGATCTTCCAAAGCTCCTCAATATGTTGAGGGTAGCAGAGACCTCCTTGAAAAAGGAGAAGACCCCCGTTCTGTATGTTGGCCAATCATCTTCTTCTAAATCTAAAGCGAAAGCAAAAGGGAAGAAGAAGATGAAAGCCACCAAACCGAAGGGTGGGGTCAAGAAGGTGCAGGGAATGAACAAGGCAGGAAGGGTGAAGGCAGAAAAGAACGAGTGTTTCTATTGTCACAAGCAGGGGCACTGGAAGAAGGATTGTCAGGCCTTCAAAGCCAAGGACATGAAGCAAGTTGTTGCTTCTACTTCAGGTGTGTTCGTAATCGAAAATTGTCTTTCAGTAAACTCTACTTCATGGGTACTTGATACCGGTTCTGGTTCTCACATCTGTAATTCTTTGCAGGATCTGAGAAATAGTACAGTACTGGGGGCAGGTGATATGACTCTCCGGATGGGCAATGGAATGCATGTAGATGCAGTTGCAATAGGGGAATATCACCTAGGGTTGAATAGTGGAAACATTTTGGTACTGTATAACTGTTTTTGTATTCCCAGTATGTTGTGTAATATTATATCAGTATCTTTATTGTCTAATAAAGGATATAATTTTGTGCTTGAAAGAAATGTCATGAACATTCTCCTAAATCAAGAACTGATTGGGTTTGGCACACTGGAAAACGGCATATACATACTTAATCAACCACAAATTTTCAATATTCAAAACACGCGTAAAAGAAAGGCTCCAGATTCGAATCAAGCCTTCCTATGGCATTGTAGACTTGGTCATATAAATGAAACAAGGTTGACTAAGTTACATAAAAATGGATATCTAGATTCGTTTGAATATTCATCATATGCAACTTGTCAATCATGTATCAAAGGAAAAATGACCAAATCTCCGTTCACCGGACACGGAGAAAGAGCCACCGAACTCTTGGGACTAGTACACAGTGATGTATGTGGTCCGATGTCTATACATGCACGAAGTGGTCACTCCTACTTCATCACTTTTACTGATGACTTCTCTAGGTATGGACATGTGTTCTTAATAAAACATAAATCCGAGGCTTTTGAGAAGTTTAAGGAGTATAAAAATGAAGTAGAGAAACAAACTGGTAAAAGCATCAAGACACTTCGATCTGATCGAGGTGGAGAATACTTAAGTACCAGTTTCCTTGAATACTTGAAAGCAAATGGAATACTCTCTCAGCTTACTCCACCTTATACACCTCAGCATAATGGTGTATCAGAAAGAAGGAATCGCACGCTATTAGATATGGTGCGATCAATGATGAGTAGTGCTGAGTTGCCACTTTCCTTCTGGGGATTTGCTCTAGAATCAGCCGCATATCTATTAAATAGAGTTCCAACTAAGTCTGTACCTACCACTCCATATGAAATGTGGTGTGGGAAGAGACCATATCTCAAGTATATAAAGATATGGGGGTGTCCGGTATATGTTAAAAAGCATAATCCGGACAAGCTCGAGGCACGATCGGTTTTGTGCAAGTTTGTAGGATACCCCAAGTATTCAAGGGGGTACATGGTCTACCACACTGAAGAACAAAAGGTGTTTGTCGCTCGTCACATTGTCTTCTTAGAAAGCGAATTTCTTGCAAAAGAAATTAGTGGGAGCGCGGTAGAACTGGAAGAAATTCCAGAACCTCAAACTGCAACCGAGGACTTAGAAGAATCTCAGATTTCAATAGAACATGACGAACCAACGCCACTCCGCAGATCTAGTAGGATTTCTCATCCTCCTGAAAGATACTATGGTTTTCTTCTTGATGGGGATCGAGAGGATTGCATCATCGATGATGATGAGCCTACTAGTTTTCAGCAGGCTATCACAAGTAGCAACTCAGTAAAGTGGCTGGATGCAATGAGATCCGAAATGGAATCCATGTATACCAATAAAGTATGGACTTTAGAAGTTGCTCCTCCTTGGGTAAAACCAGTTGGGTGCAAATGGATCTTCAAAAAGAAGATTGGTACATTTGGACAAGTGGAAACGTACAAAGCTAGACTAGTAGCAAAAGGTTTTCGTCAAAGACCAGGATTGGACTATGATGAAACTTTTTCGCCAGTAGCTATGATTAAATCCATTCGGATCATGCTTGCCATTGCTGCCTTCCATGACTATGAAATCTGGCAAATGGATGTAAAAACAGCTTTTCTAAATGGACATCTAGAAGAGAGTGTTTACATGGATCAACCAGAAGGTTTCTTAGACAGTGGGAGCAGCGGAAGAGTGTGCAAATTGCTTAAATCCATTTATGGGTTTAAGCAAGCATCGCGGAGTTGGAACATCTGTTTTGATGAAACAGTCAAGGAATTTGACTTTATCAAAAATATAGATGAACCATGTGTTTATAGGAAGATTGTAGAAGGAGCAGTAGTCTTCCTCGTTTTGTACGTCGACGACATACTACTGATAGGGAATGATATCCCTATACTACAATCAGTAAAGCTCTTCTTATCACAGAAATTCTCCATGAAAGACTTGGGAGATGCATTATACATTCTGGGCATTAAGATCTATCGAGATAGATCTAATAGAATATTGGGACTTTCACAGTCCAGGTATATAGACACTATACTAAAGAGATTTAGTATGGAAGATTCCAAGCGCGGCAATATGCCCGCTTGTCATGGAATCACCCTCTCCAAAGAGATGTCTCCAAAGACTGATGAAGAGAGGGCTCGCATGGGCATTATACCCTACGCTTCGGCGGTAGGATCAATAATGTATGCGATGTTATGTACCAGACCAGATGTAGCTTACGCACTTAGTGTGGTAAGCAGGTATCAATCGGACCCAGGTGAGAAACATTGGATAACGGTGAAGAACATTCTCAAGTACCTGAGAAGGACTAAGGAGATGTTCTTGATTTACGGCAATAAGGACCTCCAGGTAGAGGCTTTTACCGACTCCGGCTTCCAAAGTGACAAGGATGATTCTAAATCTATTTCGGGTTTTGTGTTTACCCTCAATGGAGGAGCGGTAAGTTGGAAGAGTTCCAAACAAGATACCGTCGCAGACTCAACTATGGAGGCTGAGTATATAGCTGCTAGTGAAGCCGCAAAAGAGGCTGTCTGGATAAGGAAGTTCATTTCTGAACTTCAGGTGGTTCCGTCCATTGCCAATCCAATACCTTTGTATTGCGATAACAATGGCGCTGTAGCTTTAGCGAAGGAACCAAGGTCCCATCAGAAATCCAGGCATATCTTAAGGCGGTTTCACCTGATCAGGGAGATCGTGGATCGTCGGGAGATCGAGATACGGAGAGTAGACACAAAAGACAACACGGCAGATCCATTCACCAAGGCCATTCCTCAAGTACAGTTCGAGAGGCTTTTTGAGATGTTGGGCATGCGGTACGCAAGCAACTGGATCTGGTAGAGACAGTGGGTACTCATTGCGCCAATTATAGGCTTTAGTGCAAGTGGGAGATTGTTGGATATATATGCCCTAGAGGCCTACATTGTATAGGATGCTTGGGATATGTATGTACATGACAGTCTTGCTTGATATGATAGTACGCTATTTGGTTTGACTTTGTCTTAACGTATAATATATTTTACTTGGTATTTATATATATATGTTGATAAAGCCCTTAGGGTGTTTGTCTGACTACCGGCGTTGTGATGGCAGTCATACTAGTGGGAGCTGGATAGTCAATAGGCACACCCTTAGATGTCCCTGGTCGCAGGAGTATAGAGATTGGGCATCGATACTCCGGAGTAGACTAGTGTATACATATCTAGACCCTGACGAGGGGCAATGGATTGGTCCCGCAACCATTGGTGGTGTTCAGCTAAGATTGTATACAGATGCTCACTGGGTGTGAGTACACCGGACAAGACTCGCCGAGAACTGACTGGATGGTATTATACCTAACGTCAGATAGCAGTTCTCAGGTGACATGTGTGCAGATAGTCCGTTGACTTAAGGTCATCATTTGTCTCGATGAGTTCCCACTGTGCTTTGATTATTACCCTACCACGGCTCAAAGGAGTCGTGCAAACAGGTTTCAGTTGGGCACAGTCCCGAGCCATATGGAGGCAGTGAGTGACTGTTAGGGATTCGTCTCTCCCGGTATAGGGAGTTGATATCGCACGGTGATCGGTTGGTCATTACCATAAGTCCCTGGCC
Organism: Agapanthus africanus; assembly: GCA_030015575.1. Taxonomy (NCBI): domain Eukaryota; kingdom Viridiplantae; phylum Streptophyta; class Magnoliopsida; order Asparagales; family Amaryllidaceae; genus Agapanthus; species Agapanthus africanus. The sequence continues at coordinate 849,376 of CM057337.1, forward strand.
AGGGCTGATTGAGAATTACTGATAGGATTGATCAGTAGATTCTCGGATGGTGATAGAGCCATACCGACACGACTTGTACGGTTATTAGGGGTCTGACGTCCACCACCTCCCTAGACCGTTCATGTGATACTCTCAGACGAACAGACCGGACTGCGCGGATATTGTCACAGACAGGCTCAGTAGGATTTCAGATGGGTTACCTCATCAGCTTTCTTATCGACAACTACCTGGGGACCGTTACGTACAGCTAGTGCCGCTTGCGGTCTGTAGTTCAACCCACTGCCAGCGTAGTAGTCGAGTCTTTAGAGTCCCACACAGAGATTTCCCAAACCCAGGCGAAAAGATATAGAGGTCGTATGGTTTTACGACAAAGGTTCGGACGCATACGTGTTTGAACGCACGTGCGACATTCGGACAGTTTTTACTAGCCGGCTTTGGTTTAAGCCAGATTCTAGTATCAGGTTATTGGATTTATACAGTCTAAAGTTTTTCCGTGTTTTCACGGATGAGAGGGGCGTTCTCGTAATTTTCCGAGAAGCTTCTAGAAGGATGTGACATAAAGAGAGAGGTGGCATTTTCATTTAATGTTTAAGTGACTCATTGTGAGTGATTCATCATATCATTAATGCATCATTAATTGCTTAATGACTCACATGATGAATCACCCACTTGATTAAATGAAACATGATGAATATTCACTTATTATTCATTTCTTTTAAATTCATTATGTTTCATATATATCAAGTGAGAAGCTTTATTCAATATATAATTATCATTATCTTCTTCTCACTCTCTCTCTTAAAGTTCTCTCTCCTTCACCAAATCCTAATCCTACCCCTCATGAGTTGAGAACAAGGATTAGGAAAGACTAATTACTCCATAACCTATCTCTACATCATCTTAGCTACTCTATTTAGCAACAAGAGAAACTAAGTAACCTCAAGTTTAGAGGTTATAGCTTGGATTAGGGTTCTCGGGTGGATCGTCTATCACGGGAGAAAGCCGAAGAGGACGTGGAGATCCAAAGAGGCCGTAGACAACATCAAGACGAAGGACTAGAACCGTTTGGTATAATCTCTTCGCATAGTAGATTAAAACTCTAAAGCTTTTGTTAAAACTTGTATAGCAAACGATTCGAACGGCTAATCGATGTTTGATCATAGAACTTGATTGTTATTCATATTTCCGCCTCCCCACAAGTATTGGGGTGTTGAACATCGACTTACATGTTTGACTGGCTTGATGTCCGGAGATATCGCCAATTTTTGCACAGCTATTTCTGGATCTAGTCCCGACATTTCGGAGTAGTTCCACACGAAACAATATTTATACAGCATGAGCAAGTCTTTGAGCGTAGCCACTGCTCTTTAGAAAGCAGCTCACTGACGAACGTAGGCCGCGGATCGTCTGTCGTCCCTAAGTCAATTTTTCTTAGGTTGTCCGCAGTAGTGTATATTCCATCTTCCAATTCTTTTGGCGCCGGTGGAAACTCTGAGATTACCTCGTTATCATCGTTTTCGAAGCACCAGGACAGGTCATCCATTTTCTTGCTCATTCCTTCTTCTGACAGCTTGTTCTACTCTCGCCATATAAGTTGCCTTTGGCATATGCTTTTGCGGTGGGGCCACCTTCCAACTGTTGGATAGAGCAAACCTGCCGAGTTGATATTGGTCTATGACCTAATTCTTAAAAGTAAAGCAGTCTTCAAGAGGATGACCTATTGCTCGGTGATAGGAGCAATAATCTGGGTTATGAACTTCGTTTGCTTGATCGGGATGCCGAGACTCCCGGAGTGCCATCATTTGATGTTTCATGACGAGTTCAAAGATTTTCCTTGTCTTTTCTCGGGAGAAAGAATATGCTCGGCCTATATTTTTCGTTAGAGACGGATTCCGGCTGCCTAATTCTCGACCGCGTGGCCTTTTGGATCCGTTTTGCCGCTGTCGAACGTTTTTTCAGTTCTTTAACTTATTTTTGCCTCTGCGTCCGGCCTTTTTCTTGTCTTGGGAATGTATGGCGGGCCGACGGTGAAGGGCATTGTCGTCCTCCGTAGCCTGCTGAAGGAGGCGTTGCGTCTTGGCTTTCTCGTAAATTACCATTTCGCGACTGTAGTCGTTCCGAACCTTTTGACTCGCTTCCCGTATTAGCTTGTCCATCTGTTCTTCAAATGACGGACTCGGCATTTTTATGGCAGGACCGCATTTTGGTTCTACGTCAGCGTCTTTTAAAAGAGCATCCTCTTCTTCTTCAAGGTCCTTTATGAAATGGCAGTCATGGAATTGCTCCTGTTTCTTGGACTGGGCATATCCGAGCCCGATCATTTCCATTTTTCCGGTTGGCAATTTTCACTGCGTTCCGGGGACATTCCAAATCCTGTTGTAGAACTGATCTTGTCGAGGAGTTTGTTTGAATGGTACGTCTTGGCATCTTAATAACCTTTTCAATCCCTAGGTGTAATACCTGGGCAGAAGAATGGGTTGGAGTCTGTCGAGCGCAGGATTGGCACCATGCCAGACTTCTCTTTCGACTTTAGTCTCCGTGGATTGGTTGAATAGGATCGCCTTTTTACCTCTTCACCTGGGAGGGACGTAGAATGTCCGTAACTCTTGCACACTATATGTCTCGAGCGTATCAAGCTCTCTATAGTGCCGTCGCAGAACCATAACGATTTGCAAGCTTTGATCTTCTCTAGTGAGGGTCTGTATCGATGGCCGGACTGAGAATACTACGTTAACTTCGTCTTCAGAGTCGCTACTAAAGACCAGAATAGGTAGGAAAGAATCTCCTGCCCTTGGTCGAGCACTACAACCCTTATGGTCGAGTGGTAGATGGTCCTGGCTTGTTGTATTGGGGTGGCCCTGAATAAACTATCTCTTCTTCCTCTTCGGTATCGCTTCCAAAGACCGGAATAGTGGTGATAGCTTTCTGCTTATTCTCCGGCTTACGGCATCTTTCCGTGTCTTCAAAGTCTGGCAGGAAATACTTTGCATCCTCCTACTTTTGGATTTCATTTACGGAAAATGGGTTCAGTTCCCCTGTCACGGTATACTCAAGACCATCTTTGAACTACTTTATACACTGATGCTGTGTAGAAAGGATGATGTTATACTCGTGCAACCAAGGCCTGCCGAGCAAAACGTTGTAGTAAGTCTTGGCGTCAATGACATGAAATTTAGTGACGAGCAGCCCAAAGCGTAACATCAGTATCACAGACCCGAGCGTCCGTGATGACTGAGAGTCGAATCCGGAGATAGTGATTTTATCCCGAGCGAGGTGTTGAACACTCATGTAGATTTCTTTTTACACCCTCACATTTAGGAGGTTGACAGAGCACCCGTTGTCAACTAAGATCTTCCCTATCTTGATATCATGGCAGTATCCAGTGACATACAAGGGACGGTTGTGCTCACATGTTCCGAGGAGGAGATCTTCGTCGCCGAAAAAGATGTCAGCGGTGTGCACTTCTTCCAGCTCGTCCTTCATCTTTTCTTCGGCAAGGAAGCTTGAAACCGTTCGGGCTCTTGTAGTGCCTTGATTAGAGAATCTCTCGTCTTTTTAGATTGCAGAAGGGCATCGAGAATGCTTAGTTGCGAGGGTATCTTCCTCAGGTGTGCCAGAACGTTGTAATCCACCTTATTTTTCTTGGGTGGGTCCTTGGCTGCCAGCTCTTCGATGACTCGATCATCAAGGGTGATATCCTTAGGGACTTTTTCCTTCCCTTTATCTTTTTTATTCGATCTGTTGTTCGTAGGTCCGAGATTCTTTTCGGGCAACGTACGATTACACAGCTGAATATTCTTGCAGGTCTTTATTTCTTCTGTTTCGGAGATGGATTCCTTGAAGAGAGGGCCAAGGGTTATTTCTTCATCAGAATCGCTCCCGAAGGTGAGAACTTGCGATCCTCCAGAATTAACCATATGACAGTTACCGGCGGTTTTTTTGTGCTCATCGGTCGCGCTTCTTTTTTCCCGACGAGTTTTGCTCTTCATCCGCTTGAAATGTTGTCGATAAGCGACGTATCCCTGCCACCAATTTTTAAAGGCCATGCATTCCTCGGTAGGGTGCATGATCCTTCGATGGTATAAGCAGTAGTTTGGATGTGCATCTAGTTCATCGGAGAACGTATTTTCTGAAGTGTCTTCTTTGAAAGGTGGCAACTTCATTCCTATCGACAGGGTTTTAGCGAACCGCTCCCTTGTTTTAAGCCTATTTTTGCTGGTGGTAGGAGTGTTTTGATCCGGTTAGGGTACTTCAACCTTTTCGTTCAGTCGCCGACGTTTGGCTCTTCCGCATATGGCGATTTCACGCTCTCGATCAGCCTTGCTTTTCTGAAGAGCTTCGTTCAGGAATATGTCAATCATTTCATCTAACGGTTCCAAGAGTTCTAGTTCTGGATCTGCCCCCAGTTTATTTGCATCAGGAGCTTCTTTACCATCGATTGACGAATGAGAGGTCGCGTGGCAGCTTGCTACATAATTCTCGGGCTCATCTGACGAGTCTTCCCCCTCGTCATTGTCGTCATATCCGTCCTCAAGGATGTGGTTGAGAAACTCCTGGAGCGTGACCGGGGTTCGCGCCTTCTGGTTGTATCTTTCGAGAGCGTCAATGTGCTTCTGCAGCTCTGTACGCTTGTCATCAGGCTTCACGGGCCTTTTGGTCTTCTTCTTCTTCTTCGAAGACTTTGACGGATGGGCCTGAATGTTTTGTCCACCATCACCAACTTTCAGCGTTGGGCACATCTTCAACATCCCTTCAATAATTTCGGTCTCCAGTGGGCTCTTCTACCTAATTGCTGGGCAAATTTGGAGATCTTTCAGCATTCGTTCTGTTTTGGCTGAAAGAGCGACTTCCCATGGAGCTTCTTCTATAAAAGAGCATGATGCCCCTGGCGTGTCCATCTTTTTAGGCATGTGTGGCTGGGGCGGGCTTACCTTCCAATTCTCAGACAGCGCGAATTTGCCCTGTTGGTATTGGTCCTCTATCCAGCCTTTGAAGACGAAGAAATTTTCGATTGGATGGCCTACTGCTCGGTGGTAGAGACAATAATTGGGATTGTTGGTGTCTCCTGGCTGCAGTGGACGTCTTGGATCTGGCAGATTGATGAGCCTGTTGCGCACCGCTAGCTCGTACAGTCTCATCGTTTTATCCCGGGGAAACGAATAAGGGCGTTTTAGCTTCTCGTTGAAGAATCGTTGTCTATCGTTTTGGCGATCAGCTGGTTTTGGACTACTGGGCTGCTGCTGAGCATTGGCGACGAAGGTCGCTTTCCCTTTCCCCTTGTAACGCCTTGAAAAGTCGTTTTGGTGTTTTCATGAAAATCGGTGAAAATTTGGTATTTTTCCGTAAATCGTCTTTTTGTTATTTTGCAGTTTAGGACTAATTATATCTAATTTGGACAGGTAATTCCTAGTTTTTAGTAGCTAATGAGTTACTTAAAAATTTCTGGTCATTTAAAATTTTTCCCTAATTTTTCAATTTTTAATATTATTTTAAGCCGGTAAAAAAAAACACATTAAATTAGCGATAAATACAAATTTAAATGAGCTAATTTTAATCTTTAAAATCATGTTAACTAAAATCTAGTTGTAATATAATTTTTTAGTATTTTATTTCAAGTTTTAATTGGTTTTTATTATGGAAAACAAAAATATAGTTATTTTGAACTAAAACTTGCAATTTTGGACTTGTGGGGGGTCTTTTTTGCATAGAATTTTTTTGTAAATCTCTCACACTCATTCCTCTCCTCTTGTGGCCGGCCCTACCACAGCAAGAACCCCCATCCATTTTGACTTCAACTTTTGTGATGAAATGATATGTGTAGGATTAAAATATATTAATTAGAGTTTGGGTTTTGTTGATTGATATGGTCTTTTGACTTAGAAATTTTTTTCCACACTTTTTCCTTCACTTTCCCCACTCCCTCCAGCCGAAACCACCTGCAGAAAAACAGCCCCCATATTTCCCCTCTTTTTCCTTCACAAAACATCACAAATTGCTTCAAAAAATTCAATTTTTACCTCACAAATTAATCCCCATCCTTCATCCATTCTTCTTAACCTCTCTTGCATGGATCTTGAATGCTAGGAGGCCATCTTTGGAGTCAAAAATTCTTGCTAGATCTCTAGATCTAGAGGTATAATCCTTACCCATTTAAATTCTTTTGGTTAGATTTCTTCAATTGAGTTGTTTTAGTGTAAATATTAGTGTTAGTTTCTAGTCTAGGTTTTAAAGTTCATGGCTTGAATTTTAAATAGGGTTTAGAAAACCATTATTAGGTTAATTAATTTATTTTGCTTTCTAGTGTTATAGTAACCTAATCAATGGGGTTACTTTGCTTATGTGGCTTCAAATTATGCTAATCTAAGTTAATTTAGTGTGAAATTTTGATTGCTTTGCTATTGATAAAAATCAAGAAAGGGTTTGCTTGTGGAAAATAGGTTTTGAAGCATGGTTAATGTGTTGAAATTTTGTGTAGTGGCTATCTAATGGTGTGACTTGGGTGATTATGCTAGATTGTAGTCTTTTTTTATCGCAAATCCGCGAAGTTTGCACGAATTTGGAAGTCTTTTGTGCTTACTAGGTTTTTATTAAAATATTATGGTGATGTATTTGTGATATCTTGATGATATTTTTAGCATATTCTATGACATTTAGGATGTGTGAGTGCGGAGTTTTGTGTGTTCGGGTTTTAGTTTTGCCGGGCGCCCCAAAACGACGATTATAGTTAGTTTTTGTGATTTTTGTGTGTGTTCCGCGCACCTTGTGCACGTTGTGCCTAACTCGTGAACGTTGATGTTTTCGTTTGGGATTTGCGTCGTTTCATGATATGTAACCTTATGTTTTGTATTGGTGCAAATTCCAGGTTCGGTCGCGGAGACTTCGGATGCGGCACGAAAAGGAAAGGCGGTGATTGGACATAGCTAGCTGGGGATTCAGGTGAGTAGATATAACATCTACGGGGGACTATCGTTTGGATGGCGCAAGTCGCCCGATACTTTAAGTAGTTTAAAGATTTCTAGTGATATTAGTAGTTAGGAGTAAATGCTTGCGTAACATCTTACTACATCCATGCTTTATATTGTCATACATATGCGAACCCATTCTATAGGACACCTGCACCATTACCAGGTTTTTTTTATATGCAGCACGCGCACTATTCATGCGTACACACACACCCTGGTAATTGCCATGCCACGACACTAGATAACTTATAATCTAGAATATTTTCACCATATTTGATACTTAAACCTGTACTATTGCAATAAATCCTTAAAATAACATTGTAGAATTGCTATTCATGTGCATGTATACCATTACATCAATTGTTCATGCCTAGTTTATTAATCATACATTGCAACTTGGTTATTGATACCATATGCATTCATTATCATTGACATATGCACTTATGATGATTTCTTGAGATTTATGATATTTCTGGATTTCGGGGAAAGCCGCAAAATTTACAACTTATGATCTTTTAAAATATAAAAAGTTGCGGTTTTCTAGTGATGTAAAGTGTCGTCCACCATGAGTTTGCTGTGGTTTTCGAGATCCGTGTCGAGAAGTGGAGGAACCGTCACGGGTACATGGTGGGCTCGGTAAGGTACCCCGGGGCAAGAGGATCGTGTTGTTGACGTTGAGCCTGGCAGGGGATGGATTACCTACCGGTGACTTCATTTGGCACGGCGGATATCAAGAGGATACCGACCGTGGCCGCGAGGTGATGAGATATTGATATTTGAGATAGGTCAGCCGGACGGCTGAGGCCAGAGATACTATGATACGGATACATGAGATTGAGACAGTTTTGAGGTGTCGATGCTGGACACAGATTCTTGTTGATTCTATTGGTATTGTGCTGATATTTCAAAAGAGATTCCCAAAGGAAAAATATGATTTCTTATACTTACACGTGCAGATCACGAGGTGATTCATATCGCATACATACCTGCTAGTATATTCATGTTGCATACATACCTGCTAGTATTTTCATGTTGCATACATACCTGCTAGTATATTCATGTTGCATACATACCTGCTAGTATATCCTGCCATACCTGTATTATAGATGCTAGGATGCTTGTGTGCATGCTCGTGATAGCCTTTATAGATGTTATTTATTACTCACGAGTTGGCAACTCACCCCCGTTGTGCTACAGTCTTTTGCAGGTCCGCTCCGTCAGCACAGTAGCGGCGGCGCACCGCTTCTTTTGCCTCATTTGCCTGGACTCGAGGCTTTTGCTCGTAGGTGGGTTGTATTATTATTTTGTACCAACTTGTATAATCTTTGTATATTGAGTACTCCATCTACTGTATCTACTAGCATTGTTGTATATTGACCTAGAGATGAGACTGTGAGAGTTGTGGGCTTTTTATGCTGTATTTTGGGGTCGAGCTCACTTGAGTCGACATGATGTTTTACTTGTGCTTCTTATGTTTATTTATGCACATTGCTGATTTACATTGCGTGGGATTTGTGACCGCCTTGTGGCGAAGAGCTAGCTCCCGCTTAGGGATGCCTTATTTGTTGTATTCACATATATTCTTGTTGTACCCATTTTGGGGGCCAGTATTTACAAAGGAGACTCTGCCGAAATTTTCGGAAAAATTGATATTGTTTTTAAAAAAAGGCTTGATATGACTTATTTGATAAACTCGCTTTCAATTGATTGGTTTTCCTTCACTCTTCTGCTTATTTGGTTTTGATTTCTGGGTTTTGGCTTACTTATTTTACGGACGCCTTGAGACGTTTCGTAATTTAAGTGCCAGTCACGTTCCGTACCTTTCGGGTCGTGACAAAGTTGGTATTAAAGCGATAGGTTTTACCTTTCTGAGTGTAGGATGACCTTTGGTAGATGGAGTAAGTGACTTAAGTAGGGTAACGTAGCGTGTGTATGTCCACGGCATACTTGCGATACGGTACTCCGCCTAAGTGACTTTAGGATATACTTGCTTGAAATTCTTTCTTCAATTCCGTGTATCCTATGATTCTATTGCACTGTTCTTATCATCCTGTTCTTGTAACAGCCACTATGCCGCCGAAGGCTATGAGAGCGCAGAGGGCTGCCGCCCGAGATGAGATCCGAGCAGGCTCGTCCGATATGAGGACCGAGCAGGGTGTCATACCTACGCCTCAGGGACAGACTGATCCGCATTTCCCAGGCCGCATGGATAGGTTAGAGTCTGGTATGGAGGAGCTACGACAGATGATGGGAGGTATGCAGGAGTTACGACAGATGGTGGAATCCTTAGTAGAGGTCAATCGAGCGCAGAGATTGGATATTACTCCCCCTGCGGTCGTTTTGAGACCGAGTCGGATTCGCACTGATATGTTAGCACCTTGGAGGGTTCGCAGAGGCCGTGGCGGATTCTTTAGGGGCCAGTTGTATCGCCTTCACCCATACGATCAGCAGCCATGTTTAGGATGTTTTTGGTGTGGTAGCCTGCATTATCGTATCAGAGACTGTCCGGCGAGACGACAGGGAGCGGCGACAGTTCCACATGTGACCCTACCACCATCACCACCCCCTCCCCAGAGAGCCCTACTTCCTACCACAGGCGATGCTCCCCGACAGTTCGATGCACCCAGAGGCCGTGGACGCGGCGGTCCTATTCAGAGAGGACGAGGAGGTAGAGGCCAAGGCCGAGGTCAGCCAGCTATTGGTGGGGGATAGGCCCGAGCATTTGCTTTGACACCGCAGGATGCGCAGGCACCCAACGCCGTTGTGACAGGTACCTTTCCAGTTTATTCTTTCGACGCACGGGTATTATTCGACCCAGGTTCCACACATTCGTACGTATCTACACACTTTGGATCGATGTTGGGCCGTGAGCCATCGTCGTTAGATCGGACGCTTGTAGTTATTACTCCGGTAGGATAGTCGTTTGTCGCTCGTTTTGTGTTTCATGGTGTTCCGTTCGTATCGGGGAGAGGGATTCATTGGTAGATTTGATTCTCCTCGATATGTTGGACGTTGATGTGCTTCTGGGCATGGATTGGTTAGCCACGTGCTATGCGTCTGTGGACTGCCGTGAGAAGACAGTTAGATTTTGTTTTCCCGGCGAGCCGGCTTTTGTTGTGCGGGGGGACCGTGGTGCCGCCCCTCACGTATTGATTTCGTCTCTTCGCGCTGGTCAACTGCTACGGAAGGGATGTTAGGGATTCTTAGCTTATGTTCATGATATTCGAGCGGTAGACGTTCCGTTGGACCAGGTCCCGGTTGTTAGCAAGTTCCTTGATGTTTTCCCTGATGAGCTGCCTGGGCTACCGCCTGAGCGCGACGTTGAGTCCTGCATTGACTTGATTCCCGGTTCGGGGCCTATTTCTATACTGCCTTATCGGATGGCCCTGGCGGAGCTTAGAGAGCTGAAGGATCAGTTGCAGGATTTGTTGGATAAGAGGCTTATTCGACCGAGTGTTTCTCTGTGGGGTGCTCCTGTCCTGTTCGTCAAGATGAAAGACGGCAGTTTGCGTTTGTGTATCTACTACCGCCAGCTGAACAAGTTACCGTGAGGAACAGATATCCATGCCACGCATTGATGATTTGTTCGACCAGCTTCAGGGTGCAGGATATTTTTCAAGGATCGACTTGCTTTCAGGATACCATCAGCTGCGAGTTCGACAGGAGGATATACCGAGGACAGCTTTCCACACGCTCTTTGGCTACTATGAGTTTTTCGTGATGTCGTTCGGACTCACCAACGCCCCAACAGCATTCATGGATTTGATGAACCGTGTATTCAGGCCGTTTCTCGACTTGTTCATCATAGTGTTCATTGATGATATTTTGGTGTATTCCCGGAGCCGAGAGGAGCACGAGCAGCACTTGCGGATTACGTTGCAGACTTTGAGGGAGCACCAGCTTTTCGCAAAATTTTCCAAGTGTGCATTCTGGCTGGACAGCGTTGGGTTCTTGGGTCACGTGATTACGAGAGATGGCATATGTATGGACCCGAAGAAGATTGAGGCCGTTCAACAGTGGCCCAGACCGACATCAGTTATGGAGATCCGTAGTTTTCTAGGCCTGGCTGGCTACTACAGGCGATTCGTTCAGGATTTCTCCCGTATTGCTGCACCTTTGACCGGATTGACCCAGAAGGGAGTTCCTTTCGTTTGGACGGAGGAGTGCGAGCACTGTTTTCAGCAGCTACGGACTTGTTTGATTACGGTGCCGGTATTATCTTTGCCTTCAGGATCAGGCAGATTTGTGGTCTATTGTGACGCTTCACGAGTAGGGCTAGGGTGCGTATTGATGCAGCAGGACAGGGTGATCGTGTATTCTTCACGGCAGTTGAAGAAACATGAGCACAATTACCCCACTCACGATTTGGAGATAGCTGCAGTGGTCTTTCCACTTAAGATCTAGCGACATTACCTATACGGCGAGTCATGTCAGATATTCACTGATCATAAGAGCTTAAAGTATATATTTCAGCAGCGAGACCTGAATCTCAGACAGCGCCGTTGGATGGAACTTGTAAAGGACTACGATTGCGAGATTTTATATCACCCGGGCAAGGCTAATGTAGTGGCGGATGCTTGGAGCAGGAGGCCCGGGGGTAGTCTATCTTATTTGCGCAAAGTACAGAGGCAGTCGTCGGCAGATTGGTAGATTTTATGGGACAGCCGGGTTGAGTTCGAGTTCACTCCGACATGGGGACAGCTTGCGCATGTTTGTGCACGTCCGCAGTTACTTGACCGTATTCGAGAGGCAAAGCCCAGTGATGACCGTCTTTCAGAGATCATGGAGCAGATTAGGCAGGGCAGAGATTCCGAGTTCGTGATCGATGATCAGGGAGTACTGCGATTTGGGACTCGACTGTACGTACCAGATTCTGAGGGACTGCGGCGTGAGATTCTTGAGGAGGCACATAGATCGACATACAGCGTTCATCCGGGTTCAACCAAGATGTACCACGATTTGCGAGATGTTTACTGGTGGTACGGGATGAATAGGGACGTCACAGACTTCGTATCGAGATGCCTGACTTGTCAGCAAGTCAAGGCCGAGCACCAGAGGCCAGCAGGAGAGTTGCAGCTTTTGCCCATTCCGGAGTGGAAATGGGAGAAGATTTCGATGGACTTTGTGGTGGGTCTACCCTGGACCAGTCGAGGGTACGACTCCATTTGGGTGATCGTGGATCAATTGGCGAAAGCGGCTCACTTCTTGTCAGTGAAGACCACTTTCGGTTTTGCTCAGTGTGCCCAGATATACATCGACGAGATTGAACGACTGCATAGAGTCCCGACATGTATCGTGTCCGACAGAGGCACCCAGTTTACCAGCCGACTGTAGCAGCGACTTCAGGAGGCATTGGGCACCCGTTTGAGTTTCAGCACAGCATTTCATCCACAGACCGACGGCCAATCAGAGCGGACCATTCAGACTCTTGAGAACATGCTCCGAGCGTGCGTTTTAGACTTCGGAGGTAGCTGGGATCATTATTTACCCTTAGTGGAGTTCTCCTACAACAACAGCTTCCAGGATATTATTCAGATGGCACCTTTCGAGGCATTGTATGGGAGGAGATGCAGATTGCCCGTCTGTTGGACGGAGCTCTGCGAGAGCAGTATATTGGGGCCGCAGCTAGTTGAGGAGACGACAGCGAAGATACAGTTGATTCGAGACCGGATGAGAGCGGCTCAGAGTAGGCAGAAATCGTATGCAGACAGGCGCCGTCGCAGGCTAGAGTTCGCTGTTGGCGATCATGTTTTTCTGAGGGTCTCTCAGATGAAGGGCGTGATGCGATTTGGGCGAAAAGGAAAGCTTAGTCCCAGATTTGTAGGTCCCTTCGAGATCCTCGAGCGTGTCGGCGCAGTTGCGTATCGTTTGTCTCTTCCACCCAGCTTTCCCGATGTTCACCCCGTCTTCCATGTTTCGATGCTCCGCAAGTACCTTCACGACCCTTCGCATGCGATTCAGCACCCGACAGTCCAGCTAGAGCGCGACCTTTCTTTTGCAGAGCAGCCGGTGGTCATCCTGGATCGGCAGTAAAGAAATTGAGATCGAAAGTTATACCGACCGTCAAAGTCCTTTGGCGTGGCCCGAGCAGCGAGGAGGTCACCTGGGAGACCGATGACGAGATGAGGAAGAAATATCCCCATCTCTTTGAAGGTACGCGTGGCTATATTTTTAAATTTGGGGACTGAATTTCTTTAAGGGGGGAAGATTGTAACGCCTTGAAAAGTCGTTTTGGTGTTTTCCTGAAAATCGGTGAAAATTTGGTATTTTTCCGTAAATCGTCTTTTTGTTATTTTGCAGTTTAGGACTAATTATACCTAATTTGGATAGGTAATTCCTAGTTTTTAGTAGCTAATGAGTTACTTATAAATTTCTGGTCATTTAAAATTTTCCCCTAATTTTTCAATTTTTAATATTATTTTAAGCCGGTAAAAAAAAATACATTAAATTAGCGATAAATACAAATTTAAATATGCTAATTTTAATCTTTAAAATCATTTTAACTAAAATCTAGTTGTAATATAATTTTTTAGTATTTTATTTCAAGTTTTAATTGGTTTTTATTATGGAAAACAAAAATATAGTTATTTTGAACTAAAACTTGCAATTTTGGACTTGTGGGAGGTCTTTTTTGCATAGAATTTTTTTGTAAATCTCTCACACTCATTCCTCTCCTCTTGTGGCCGGCCCTACCACAGCAAGAACCCCCATCCATTTTGACTTCAACTTTTGTGATGAAATGATATGTGAAGGATTAAAATATATTAATTAGAGTATGGGTTTTGTTGATTGATATGGTCTTTTGACTTAGAAATTTTTTTCCACACTTTTTCCTTCACTTTCCCTACTCCCTCCAGCCGAAACCACCTACAGAAAAACAGCCCCCATATTTCCCCTCTTTTTCCTTCACAAAACATCACAAATTGCTTCAAAAAATTCAATTTTTACCTCACAAATTAATCCCCATCCTTCATCCATTCTTCTTAACCTCTCTTGCATGGATCTTGAATGCTAGGAGGCCATCTTTGGAGTCAAAAATTCTTGCTAGATCTTTAGATCTAGAGGTATAATCCTTACCCATTTAAATTCTTTTGGTTAGATTTCTTTAATTGAGTTGTTTTAGTGTAAATATTAGTGTTAATTTCTAGTCTAGATTTTAAAGTTCATGGCTTGAATTTTAAATAGGGTTTAGAAAACTATTATTAGGTTAATTAATTTAATTTTCTTTCTAGTGTTATAGTAACCTAATCAATGTGGTTACTTTGCTTATGTGGCTTCAAATTATACTAATCTAAGTTAATTTAGTGTGAAATTTTGATTGCTTTGCTATTGATAAAAATCAAGAAAGGGTTTGCTTGTGGAAAATAGGTTTTGAAGCATGGTTAATGTGTTGAAATTTTGTGTAGTGGCTATCTAATGGTGTGACTTGGATGATTATACTAGATTGTAGTCTTTTTTATCGCAAATCCGTGAAGTTTCCACGAATTTGGAAGTCTTTTGTGCTTACTAGGTTTTTATTAAAATATCGTGGTGATGTATTTGTGATATCTTGATGATATTTTTAGCATATTCTATGACATTTAGGATGTGTGAATGCGGAGTTTTGTGTGTTCGGGTTTTAGTTTTGCCGGGCGCCCCAAAACGACGATTATAGTTAGTTTTTGTGATTTTTGTGTGTGTTCCGCGCACCTTGTGCACGTTGTGCCTAACTCGTGAACGTTGATGTTTTCGTTTGGGATTTGCGTCGTTTCATGATATGTAACCTTATGTTTTGTATTTGTGCAGGTTCGGCCGCGGAGACCTCGGACGCGGCACGAAAAGGAAAGGCGGTGATTGGACATAGCTAGCTGGGGATTCCGGTGAGTAGATATAACATCTACGGGGGACTATCGTTTGGATGGCGCAAGTCGCCCGATACTTTAAGTAGTTTAAAGATTTCTAGTGATATTAGTAGTTAGGAGTAAATGCTTGCGTAACATCTTACTACATCCATGCTTTATATTGTCATACATATGCGAACCCATTCTATAGGACACCTGCACCATTACCAGGTTTTTTTTTATATGCAGCACGAGCACTATTCATGCGTACACACACGCCCTGGTAATTGCCATGCCACGACACTAGATAACTTATAATCTAGAATATTGTCACCATATTTGATACTTAAACTTGTACTATTGCAATAAATCCTTAAAATAACATTGTAGAATTGCTATTCATGTGCATGTATACCATTACATCAATTGTTCATCCCTAGTTTATTAATCATACATTGCAACTTGGTTATTGATACCATATGCATTCATTATCATTGACATATGCACTTATGATGATTTCTTGAGATTTATGATATTTCTGGATTTCGGGGAAAGCCGCAAAATTTACAACTTATGATCTTTTAAAATATAAAAAGTTGCGGTTTTCTAGTGATGTAAAGTGTCGTCCACCATGAGTTTGCTGTGGTTTTCGAGATCCGTGTCGAGGAGTGGAGGAACCGTCACGGGTACATGTTGGAGATAGTGCCCTCAGAGTCAATTATTAGGTCACAGGTACGTGATTGTAATGATTGAGGGAGGACCTATCCCGGTAGGACAGTCTTACTCGAGATGATAGTATGCTATCTGGTTTACCTTTATCATCGTGTACTGCTTTAGGTGACCTGACACGTCGCTATTACACGTTGATAGAGCCCCTAGGATTCTTGCTTGACCACCAGCAGTATGAGGGCGATCATATAAGTGGGAGCTGGGGGTCTATAAGCTTATCCTTAAAAGGTCCCTAGTCGTGGGAGTTTCGAGACAGGGCATCGATACTCCAGAGTAGACTAGTGTATACAGTCGAGACCCCGACGAGGGGCGGTGGCCGGTCTCACAAGCCACTGGTGTCAGTTGGATCACCTAAGATGTATACAGGTGCTCATTGGGTTATGAGTACACCGGACAGGACTCGCCGGGAACATGCTAGTTGGTCATATACCAGACGTCAGATGGCAGTTCCCTGGTGACATGTGTGCAGGTTAGTTCATCGACCTGGGGATCGTCATTTGTCTCGTATGGTATACTTCTCACCCTATCTCTTGATTGCTAGCACTAGGTTAATGGTAAACGATCCGGGTTTTCATTGTCCGCGGTAGCGCCGGTTTCCGAGTAAGGAAAATTTTTGATTCCGCATTTTGGCCTCGAGTACGAGGCCGAGATTTACTGGTAGGTATTCCAGTAGTATCTCAGGGTGTTCTGGGCTACACTCCGACACGACTTGTACCGCTTTTGGGGGTCTGACTTTTACCAACCCCCTAGGCCCGCCATGCGATGCTCATAGACGAACGGACCGGACTGTACGGATATTGTCACTGACAGGCTCAGTAGGGTGTCAGGATGAGTTCGCTCATCGACGTCCCTTTTAGTCAATAGCTGGTGGCCCGTTACGTATTGGCTTATACCTCTGACGTGCTAGTGGTTAAATCCACAACCATAGTATTGACGAGTCTTTAGAGTCTACCACACTTTCAGTTACTCAAGCTTTCGGGCGAAACGCTGTAGAGGCCGTATGGAGATATGGCAGGGTCCGATCAGATACGTGCGGTATTGTACGGATCAGGATCGGACAGTTTGTACTAGTGGCCATATGGTTATATGGCAGGGTTCGATCAGATACGTGCGGTATTGCACGGATCAGGATCGAACGGATATTACTAGCCGGCTTTGGCTTAAGCCGGTCCTAGTTTAGTACAGTGTAGATTTTGTCTCATTGCATTTGTATCCGGACGGAATACAAATGCGGGTGTGTATGCACAGTGTAGGGTTATCCTGTAATTTATTACGGGACCAGTTTTCTGGAGTTGCCAGTTTGTATTCCGTTCCGGCCGGTTTTCCTTTGTTCTTTCCCGGCCGGACTTTTCTGATGGAGGGGGTAATTTGCAGTTTTGCAAATTACTTTTGTGGAGGTTTTATTTGTAAGATGTTTTATTATGAAAGCATCTTTTGATGCCTTTCTTATCCTTCATTATCATTTGCTTTATGTGATTAGATTTGATAAGAAGAGTTGATGTGAGTTTTGTGATGATGATGTCTTGGTTGTGGTCACCCTTCATTATCTCCTACACTCACCTCCCTTGATGTTTTTGCTATCATATTCATTCCTCCACCCTCTTGCTCTCACTTGATGAAATGGTTGAAGAAAAAGAAAAGAGAGAAGAAGAAAAAGAAAAGAGAGAAAGAAAATGAGAGGTTCATCTTGAGAGTTCATTCTTGATCTCATTTTCTTGCTAGAAAAATGCAAGCACCGTTTTTCTATTCTTTGATTCCTCCATCATGGCAACTACAAACCCCATTGAGACAAAGCGCATTCTACACTACATTCTACAGCATATCTTGAGCATGTCGAGTAGCCGGCTTCATGCGCGAGTTGCCTCGGTATTGAGGTGGGAGCCCGTAAAAGTACCCGGCTTCGTGGTGCCCTTTCCGACGAGGAAGAGACGGACGGAGATCCCGCGAGGAGATCGGAGTGGAGATGAAGACCGGAGGACTCGGATCAGTCGGTACAACATTTCTACACTCTTTACTGTTTGTTAGTTTAGCAATAATGGCAGATCCGGGTTAAAGTATACGATAGCGCCAAGTTAAAAAGTTTTATTCCGCAATTGGCGTCTGTAGACTGCCGGGGTGCTAACGTAGACTTACAGTGGTATCAGAGCCACGCCATTAACCTTACCTAGCTTGTTCTAATGTGTTTTGCATTTCCGATCGACCGAAATTTCCAAAAACCGTATTTTTTATTGCACATCAGTTTCTGTCGAATTTTTTTGAAGTCCAAAAATTTTTCAGGTGGTTGCAGAATGATATGCAGGGAAATATAAGAGATCTGATAAAATTTGGTGGCCTCATTCCTCCTTTTCACCGCGGAAGCGCGGCCAAAGCCTTGATTTGGCCGCTCTTCCGCGGCGCTTTAAATTATTCACTTTACCAAATTTTTCCAGGTTGTCTTGTACATGAAAATGGGGTATTTGGAATATTAAGATTGGGCCCAGGTTTTCTGTGAGTGCTACAGTTTTGATTGGGGGCCCACTTGTTAATTTTTTGTCAATCGGAAAAATTTTAAACACATTATTTCACAGTATTTACATTATTTCTGCGACCGTGAATGTCACTCGATCGGTAAATCCGGTCTAACTGCTATAGCCCGGTTAGACGGATTTGCGAACGTGACTTTCACGTTGATGTTCTATGTTTATGCTGTGATGTTGCGGATCGGTCGTGGGGATAGCCTGGATGCAATGCTAGTACAGTTTTGTTGTATTATGTACATTTGTTATTGCGGGGCGAGCGTCCGACATGTGGACTGCCGTCACTGCCTGTTTGTATTATTCTTTTGGGGCACGACCTGGTTGCGGTCGATGTACCCGGTGTATGTATATTTTACATTCTGTACTAGGTTTGCCCCGCGGTGGGGTGCACGGATGGCCGGGTTCTAGAGGGCAACGGGCCCGCATCTCATGGCATTGAGACGGAGGGGGCTTCACTCTAGGATTGGCGGGCTATTCGCCGCACTCGTAGGGGGTACAGGTTGACCCAGGAGGGGTGCCCAAGTTGCCGGATTCCGTGGAGTGCTGGGTGGTCCATTCACGGAGCTGAAGGGGGCTGCCTCGCTTCAGGTTTTGGCGGGTGACTTGCCGCGCCCGTAGGGGTCTAGGATTTTATTGCACAGGCTATCCACACGACCAGGGGAACGTCGGGTTTCAGCAGCGGCTCTGTGAAACCCGGGGCTTCTAGATATCTGTATTGTTCTGTGTTGCTATACATTTCTGTGATGTTGCATTTTATTCACGCCTTGAGCGAAATACTATATATTGGTATATATATTAGTAGATGTTGTATATGTTTTTCATCCGCGCTAGTCCAGTCCCCGCTCTGCCGTTAGTTAGCTAACCTAACGGGTGATGACGGGACCCAGTGGCGAATGCGGATGGCATATACGTACGTCAGTATATTTTCGTTCTTTGTGGTGTGATCAATTGATGGGACTGCATTGATTCGGATCAATGCAAGATAAACAAACCTAATCTGATGTTGTTGGAACATTTTTCAAAAAGCTGTTATTGCAAGGACGCTCACTTTTGTTTTGCATCGTGGTATTCATTTGGAATATCCTGCTCCTCAGTCGACGAGGCAAGGGCCGAGATCCCTTCACCGGGAGTGACCCCTTGGACAGAAGTTTGCGTCAGGGCATTAACTTCACTATAGCCGATTACTTTTGCTTTGCATCGCGGTATTCATTTGGAATATCCTGCACCCCATTCTACGGGGAAAGAGCCGAGATCCCTTCACCGGGAGTGACCTCTTTAGCAACGGTTTTCGTCACTATATTTTTAAAAGCTATCCGTTCCTTCGACGATATCAAGTTCTTTACGTTAAAGGTTTTCGCCAGAAACCATTCGTAGCCCTCCGTCGTTTCATATGGGTGGTCAATAGTATTCAAGCTGTGTATGTTGGCCAAAGTCAAGGCACAGTGATTGGTAGCTATTGGGGTATTCATATGCAGCATAGATAGATGCGTTGGTTTGGGACAGTCGTACTGTCATTTTGGCCAAAGTCAAGGGTATGTACGGATGGATTCAAATTAACCTTGAGAATGACGGGTAGAACTTGACATGTGACTTATGATATGTTGGCCAAAGTCAAGGTTATAAGAGCATGGGGAAGAAATCACATCGGGAGTTTCAAAAGTACTGAAACTTGCCAGATATGCGCATACCTTCTGGAGTGTGATACCGTGAGCGGATTCCGTCATGTTGTCATGCGATGAGAGTTGGATCCCGATTCCCACTGATGAGTTGGTTTACTCCTCGGGTGACCCCGACTAATTCTTCTTTCAGGTTTGGAGGAGAATTTGAGGTACAGTGGGAGGTTTCCAGATTAGATAAAGTGATAACCATTCTGATCTAGGATAGAGTGCACGCTGAGTGTTTCTTTTCTCTCTCTCTCTGGCAGCGACCATTGACCCGACCCTAGACTTTGACTCAGTGACCAAGTTGACCGAACCTACTTAACACTGGCTTTTGGATTGTCAGAGTTGCAGACCTCATTGCCACTGATACTTTTACCCTTTTCTCCAGGACACCCCGTATTACTACGAACGTCCACTTCCATTGGACAAAACCATCGTATGGTTAGATACGAACTCGAAGGAATTCGAGGATGGTTTCCGGTTCTGGAGAAAACGGATAGGATTATTCAGTTGTCTTTTCTTTTCACCCTCTCTCAGGTAGCGAGTACTCCTTGGTTTAGGAGTAGTACACCTATTACGTAAATTGGATAGTCTTCTTCCAAACCATAAGCTGGTGCCGACCGGTAGGGAATGAAGAAAACCAGTTAACCTAGACGGTGTACAGAAGGTATTAAGTTCAGACAAAGAAAGGGATTAGTAGGAGGGCAAAGTAAATTGCGACTGATATTCACGACCAAACCAAGTATTTCTTCGCCAATCCTAAATCACCTTTGTATTTCTCCAGGACACTCCGTATCACTACGAAGATCCACAGTTTATTGGATATTCCATCGTATGGTTATATACGAACTCGAAAGGAACTTGTTCCAGTTCGGGGATGGATTCTGGTTCAGGAGAAATAGGAATAAAGTACATTCAGGTGTCTTTTATCTTCACCTTCTCTCGCATTGCGAGTGCTCCTAGGATTAGGACAGTACACCCTTTATGCTTATTGGATAGTCTTCTTCCAAACCATAGGCTGGTGCCGAACGGTAGGGAAGGAAGAAAACCAATTGGCCTAAAGGGGTGTGCGGACGGTAATGACTAAAGACACATAAAGGGATTTGGAGAGGTGGCAAAGAATTATACGGTTACAGTTGTGAATCTGGATAATGGAAGAGGCATTACTAGGAATACCACGATACCCCAACGAAACATTTCAATGTTTCAGTTTCACTGTGTACTGTTAATGGAAAACTGATTTCCCAGTTAGACACTTGCTCCAGGGTATGTATTTACCAGGATGGATTCTCACATCTGTATGGTTTTACAGATGCTGAGTGGGAGTAAGTTATTGGGAATTGGGTGATCATCCTCATTATATCGGGATTCGTTGTAATCGGTGATATTTGAGGAAGTCACCTGGGTTGATTGCCGGTCGGCAGATATTTGGTTTTGAATATCCGATGTTGTGCACCAATTTCAAATTGATATATCTGTACGTCTATTTTCATAGAGTGAGATATACCTTTTGATATTATGTCTATGACATTTACCTATATCAGTGGATGGTTAGGTAAGGAGCATTAAACAGCGGTGTAATTCTTCTTAACCACAAGTACAGTTTTCAACCTACGACACACAGTGAAAGAGTTGTTAGACTCAGCGGACTTATACAGAGTATTGTATGTTGTCCAGTGTCCATCAGGACAGAGGGGTTGGTCCTCGTACTATATTCGGTTTACTTATGACTTCTCTAGATTTTAGACAGCTGTTTCGTGGAAACACAGGGTCTAAGTTTTAAGGAGTTATAGGTATTTGAATAGAGTAGAGTATCAGGTGTAGCAAGTATCGGGATTCTTCAAAGAGATTGAAGATGTAGATACTTGTGTATGATATTCAGTTGATAGTAATGATGAAGACAGATTGCTTCTCTTTCAGGTTACTCATAATTGGAAGCATTCCTAAGTTGAGTAACGCTGATCGGGCTCCTTCCATTTAGTTGACATGCACTGGGGACAGCTGCATGATTTGAATCTGGTTAAATTAAATCTGTGCCTCTGGTTCTATATTGGATATAGTACAGTTCATATCTTAACATTGTTAAGGTACGGGGAGTTGTCCGGCTTATGATTAAAACCAGACTCTGGATAACTCAAGGCACGTTTCTGTAATGGCTGTTTGCGGGTTGACCCAGGCTATGACGAGGGTTGATTTTCTACCATAAGAAAGATCAATAGTGATATTGTTCTTGACTCGCCACAGTTTTATTAAAAATGGATTTTTTCAAAAACAGTAGTGGGAGTATGGTAGAACTGGAAGTGATTCCAGAACCGCAAACGATTACTGAAGATCTGATAAGGAACCTAAAGATTCAATCTGATTTGACATTCCATTGGCCACTCCGCAGATAAGGTGGGTAACTTCAGGCACCCGAGAGGTACTCCGGTAGCCTCAAGGACGGTGACGGGGAAGTTCTTGTTTACCCACACTTGCCATTATTGTTGTTCCAGGCTGCGAGACCCGGCAGGAGGATGAGTATAGCGTCGTTCTAAACTAGCTTTAGAAGTGCACGTCTATATGACTCTGCCAGAGGGTTGTCGTAGTCAGTGGGAGCAGCGGAAGCATTGGTGGACATCAGGCTTATGTCTATTCATAGACTAAAGCAGATAAAGCGGAGATAGATCATCTGTTTCTGATGTGACAGTCATAGGTTTGACGTCATCAGAATAGGGGATGGATCTGTTGAGAAGGTAGTAGGAAGTGAAACTCCTACACTACGATCGGTTATACTTTGGTCGTCACACAGTGGTTTCTCCACAAAGGAAATGGATTTTATATCAGACATACTGGTTACTAGATCTATGGTTTTAGATCTAGATTTGGGTGGTTTCCCAATCAAGGTACTTAGACAGCATTCTAAGGGTATTTAGAATGGACGACTCCTGGCACGGTAGTGTACCTGCAGGTAATGGAGTCACCCTCTCTAAAGGTGTCTTACAGACTAAAGGGGAGAGGGATATTCATGATTGGCAGATCATTTGCTTAGGCTATTGAGTCAATCATGAGATGTCAAGTACCACACCAGATGTTGTTCTTGCACAAGATGCAATAAGTTGACATTAATCCAATCCTGGAGAAACAGTCGGAAGCAGTTTTAGAACATAAGTGGATGTTCTAGGGATATGATAACGACAGCCTCATTCAGGAGACAGTTATCATTCCAGGCTTCCAAGGTGACATGGACGACAAGGAGGTTGTCAGAGTTATAGTTTTCCTTCTGATGAGGGGCAGTATTTTGGACAGGTGGTCCAAGGAAATACTGAGGGAGGCATGGCACGCAGGATACTGATTAAGTTCAGTTGACGATACAGTCTAAGAAGTTTGGATTTGGAGTTCATTTATGAGCTAGGTCCCATCTGACATCCAGACATATTCTGAGACTGGTATTACTCTTTTCGGGAGATGGCTTTCTCCGCGAACTTGAGATATAGAGAGACATAGAAAGAAACAACAAAGTGGATCCACTCACTGAGGCTATTCCTCGAACGCAATAGTTCCGCAAACGAGCTTTGTGAGACTGACTAGTAGAGGAGTTGGATGTTCGGTATCACACGGGCTGTGAGTATGCGACATCGCAATAATTAGCCTTGAGTGCAAGTGGGAGATTGTTGGAGATAGTGCCCTCAGAGTCAATTATTAGGTCACAGGTACGTGATTGTAATGATTGAGGGAGGACCTATCCCGGTAGGACAGTCTTACTCGAGATGATAGTATGCTATCTGGTTTACCTTTATCATCGTGTACTGCTTTAGGTGACCTGACACGTCGCTATTACACGTTGATAGAGCCCCTAGGATTCTTGCTTGACCACCAGCAGTATGAGGGCGATCATATAAGTGGGAGCTGGGGGTCTATAAGCTTATCCTTAAAAGGTCCCTAGTCGTGGGAGTTTCGAGACAGGGCATCGATACTCCAGAGTAGACTAGTGTATACAGTCGAGACCCCGACGAGGGGCGGTGGCCGGTCTCACAAGCCACTGGTGTCAGTTGGATCACCTAAGATGTATACAGGTGCTCATTGGGTTATGAGTACACCGGACAGGACTCGCCGGGAACATGCTAGTTGGTCATATACCAGACGTCAGATGGCAGTTCCCTGGTGACATGTGTGCAGGTTAGTTCATCGACCTGGGGATCGTCATTTGTCTCGTGTGAGTTCCCACTGTACTTTGATTACTACCCTACCACGGCTCAAAGGAGTCGTGCAAACAGGTTTTAGTTGGGTACAGTCCCGAGCCACATGGAGGCAGTGAGCGTATCTTCAGGGGTTCGTCTCTCCCGGTATTGGGGGTGAGGTCGCGCTGTGTCTAGGAGAGCCATTACACGAAGTCCTTGGCCAAGGCAGGAGATTTACTGGTAGGTATTCCAGTAGTATCTCAGGGTGTTCTGGGCTACACTCCGACACGACTTGTACCGCTTTTGGGGGTCTGACTTTTACCAACCCCCTAGGCCCGCCATGCGATGCTCATAGACGAACGGACCGGACTGTACGGATATTGTCACTGACAGGCTCAGTAGGGTGTCAGGATGAGTTCGCTCATCGACGTCCCTTTTAGTCAATAGCTGGTGGCCCGTTACGTATTGGCTTATACCTCTGACGTGCTAGTGGTTAAATCCACAACCATAGTATTGACGAGTCTTTAGAGTCTACCACACTTTCAGTTACTCAAGCTTTCGGGCGAAACGCTGTAGAGGCCGTATGGAGATATGGCAGGGTCCGATCAGATACGTGCGGTATTGTACGGATCAGGATCGGACAGTTTGTACTAGTGGCCGTATGGTTATATGGCAGGGTTCGATCAGATACGTGCGGTATTGCACGGATCAGGATCGAACGGATATTACTAGCCGGCTTTGGCTTAAGCCGGTCCTAGTTTAGTACAGTGTAGATTTTGTCTCATTGCATTTGTATCCGGACGGAATACAAATGCGGGTGTGTATGCACAGTGTAGGGTTATCCTGTAATTTATTACGGGACCAGTTTTCTGGAGTTGCCAGTTTGTATTCCGTTCCGGCCGGTTTTCCTTTGTTCTTTCCCGGCCGGACTTTTCTGATGGAGGGGGTAATTTGCAGTTTTGCAAATTACTTTTGTGGAGGTTTTATTTGTAAGATGTTTTATTATGAAAGCATCTTTTGATGCCTTTCTTATCCTTCATTATCATTTGCTTTATGTGATTAGATTTGATAAGAAGAGTTGATGTGAGTTTTGTGATGATGATGTCTTGGTTGTGGTCACCCTTCATTATCTCCTACACTCACCTCCCTTGATGTTTTTGCTATCATATTCATTCCTCCACCCTCTTGCTCTCACTTGATGAAATGGTTGAAGAAAAAGAAAAGAGAGAAGAAGAAAAAGAAAAGAGAGAAAGAAAATGAGAGGTTCATCTTGAGAGTTCATTCTTGATCTCATTTTCTTGCTAGAAAAATGCAAGCACCGTTTTTCTATTCTTTGATTCCTCCATCATGGCAACTACAAACCCCATTGAGACAAAGCGCATTCTACACTACATTCTACAGCATATCTTGAGCATGTCGAGTAGCCGGCTTCATGCGCGAGTTGCCTCGGTATTGAGGTGGGAGCCCGTAAAAGTACCCGGCTTCGTGGTGCCCTTTCCGACGAGGAGGAGACGGACGGAGATCCCGCGAGGAGATCGGAGTGGAGATGAAGACCGGAGGACTCGGATCAGTCGGTACAACATTTCTACACTCTTTACTGTTTGTTAGTTTAGCAATAATGGCAGATCCGGGTTAAAGTATACGATAGCGCCAAGTTAAAAAGTTTTATTCCGCAATTGGCGTCTGTAGACTGCCGGGGCGCTAACGTAGACTTACAGTACATGGTGGGCCCAGTAAGGTACCCCGGAGCAAGAGGATCATGTTGTTGACGTTGAGCCTGGCTGGGGATGGATTACCTACCGGTGACTTCATTTGGTACGGCGGATATCAAGAGGATACCGACCGTGACCGCGAGGTGATGAGATATTGATATTTGAGATGGGTCAGCCGGACGGCTGAGGCCAGAGATACTATGATACGGATACATGAGATTAAGATGCCGGAAGATGATTTGATGCCAGAAGAGGATTTGATGTCTCCCCTCTATCGTCTTCAATTATTACTGGAGGATCTTCGACTGGAGGGTCCGGCTGGATCATCATGCCCACCATATTTTGAAATAGAAGGGCCATTTGTTTTATGTTGGCCACTTATTCCGTGGCCTCTTTGTCTTTCCTTTCAAGCATTCTTCGGAGGAATTCGACATCAGTTTCTTGTTCTTGGTGCTGCTCCGACGATGTCTCCGGGCTTGCTTTTGACCCAGTGAGTGCGGCCATGGTTGTCAGCATCTCCTAGAGCTTTTGCTGTTATTGCTCCTGAGCCTTTGTCACAGACCGTGTAAGTGGTCGATGACCCATGGATGCACGGCTTTCTTCTTTCCCGGATGCCATATAAACTCTATGCACCACCATACCCCCAGACTTGGGGCGTTTAGGTTCAGTGCCCTTGAGATTCGTCGCAGACACGGGGATTTTCTCCGGCCTTCTCCTTTTGTGGGCGGTCGAAGTTGAGGGGGCCATTGCAGCGGGCACCCAAGTAGACGACACCTTCTGTGGTACGACAGGGTGGTCCTTCTCTTGCCGAACTTTCATCTTCTTCAGTCGGCGGGAGTAGTCTTGGTTGATCACCAAGTCGTGGACCTGTTGCCAGACCCTGTGAATTTTGGAGGACAGCCGCTGAGGGGGCTGCTCTGGCTTTACCTTTGTAACATTCTCCATAGGTGGAGGAGATCTTTTTAACACGGCCGTCGGAGAGTTCTTGTGCACCCTCCTGAGTGGTGCAAAGCTGTTCCCAGTTGGAACAGCAGTATCAACTTCCACCGTTGGAGCTGGCGGAGTAAGTCCAGAAGGGGAACTGCCCCCAGCTTTCCTCACTCGGTGCCAGCGGCGACGTCGAGCATGTCTTGAAGATAGTATTGGATCAGTTACAGGGGTGGCTCTCTCATGCCCCCTGTTCTGGTGAAGGGCTGCCGTTGGTGCCAGCCTATTGAAAACTGACGTCCGTTGAGAGGGGATGGCCAACCTGTTGAAGGCAGACTTTCGAGCAGGGGAAGCAGCCTTGGCGACTTCGCCTGGAGCGGGGGTCAGGACAGACAACTTTGCGAAGACCGACCCCTTAGCAGGAGAAGCCTCTCTGATGATTTCAGGAGCAGGAATGGCTGTCTTCTTCGGGATAACCCCTTCAAGTATTATAGGATTTTTCACGGGCACACCTGAGCTTTGGCCCAGTCTGTTGAAAACCGAGGCGCTGGATTTAGGCGGCCTGTTGAGAGGGGCCGCGGTAGTTGTAAGCCGATCAAAGAACGACTTCTTTGGAGCTTCTTGCGACGGCAGTAGGGCATTGATGCTCATTGGTGGGAGCATGGTCCCAAAGAACAGCCCAGTGGTGGCTTGCATCACCTGTTCCACTGGCATCGTGAAAACGGAGGCCGCTTGAGGCCCATAGGTCACTCCTTCGGCGAGGATGGAGTGGGAGTTGTTGTTGCAGCTGGTGCAGTTGGAGGCCATTTTCTCTGCACAGGAGAAAGACACCAAATCTTAGTACCTCGAATCCAGGGGCAACCATAGCAAACCGTGATTCGTTCGCGAAACACAACACACGAAGTGTGGAGTGGAAAGAGGAAAAGGTCCCACCGGGCGTGCCAGAATCTGTTCTCCGCCGAAAGACGTGACCAGGACGTTGGGACGTCCGGCCTGAATTTTGGGGGCAGATGCTATTTGGGTTTTATCCATCCACCTCTCCGAAGATGCCAAGTTGATTTATGACACCGTGTATCGGAGGTTTAGACGGATGCGGCCGATGTAGCACACTTCGTCAAATTCCCCCTCATTGTGAGGGGTTTTTGATTGTGGGGATGCTCTTCCCTGCAGGCGCAAGCCCCTGCAGTTAATTACGCTACCGCATCGCGGTAACCACTTTCTCCTTCTCCAGATGGTCACTTCGTATCATGTGTGTGTGTTTTTTTTTGGTTGCCCGTGGATTGTATACGGAGACTAATTTATGTTGTCGCCCGTAGGGCGTGGATTAGTCCAAATCCGTATTTTCTTAGATTTGGGTTTTGTTTGGGTTTAAGGATCGTTAATCTCATTGAGATCAAGATCAACTTAAACGTTGTTAAGGATACGTTAGTTTAATTTTTTTAGACTAAGATGTACTCAACGGGGGGTTTGGAATCATTTAAATCCAACGACGGAGAATTTGGGCTCTATCGTCTTAGTTTAGGGACGTTGCGGTCCAGTGGGTTTAAGGATTGTTAATCTCATTGAGATTAAGATCAACTTAAACGTTTGTTAACGATACATTAGTCTATTTTTTAGGCTAAGATCTACTTAACAGGGTTTTGGGATCATTTAGATCCAATAAAAGAGCATTTAGACTCTATTGTTTTAGTTTAGGGACATTGCGGTCCAAAAGTTTAAGGACATCATAGTCCATGAGTTTAAGGACCTCATAGTCCATAAAGTTTAAGGACATCATAGTCCAGTTTAAAGACGTCATAGTCCGTGGGGTTTAGTTTAGGGACGTTGCGGTCCATAAGTGTAAGGACATCATAGTCCATGAACTTAGGGACCTTATAGTCCGTAAAGTTTAAGGACATCATAGTCCGGTTTAAAGACGTCATAGTCTATGTGGT
The DNA here is from genome assembly GCA_030015575.1 of Agapanthus africanus. Classification (NCBI taxonomy): domain Eukaryota; kingdom Viridiplantae; phylum Streptophyta; class Magnoliopsida; order Asparagales; family Amaryllidaceae; genus Agapanthus; species Agapanthus africanus. The sequence continues at coordinate 877,794 of CM057337.1, forward strand.
TTTGGTTCAACCTTTTAGGGATGCGCCAAAAGTTATTGGTTATTTGGACCCTCCATCTCTCTGAAGACGTTGAAGAATTACAACGACATTTATCAGAGGTATGAAGAGATGTACCCTTGAACCAATGTCCCGATTTGGGGAAGTGGGATAAACATCAGTTTAGATATCATCTGTTGGGAGCTTATTAGCTGTCTTGAGATCGGCTTTGGAAACCCTGAGCATGAAGGGCTCAATTGATGGTCCTTGGAACATTTGGTCTGTTTCTGCTAATGTTAGCCCTTCATAGTGTTCAACACTAACATGTTTATTCAGCGCTCACGTGCTCCCACGTGATACTCTGAGGCAGTGTTAAACACCGGAATTTGAGAATGCTCACGTGTCACACGTGATGCATATAAGTGTTAAACACTTTAGCCCTGTGGCCGTCACGTGTAAGCCCGTGAGGTGCTTTGAAATAATCTTAAACTTCAAGAATTTGAAGCCCTGCTTCTTTGGGTTTATTCTTTTGTTCTCTTCTGAGTGCTAAGCGCTATTTGGATCACGTGAGATCACGTGAGGAAACCTAAAAGTGGGAACTGCCTCCGATTTATTCTCTTTTCTTATTTTGTAAGTGTCAAGCATTACCATGGGGTCACATGTGATCACGTGAGCCAATCTCGATTATTCCCTTTTGTTCATTAAAGGCGCTCACGTGGGAGCACCTGCTCGGCTATTATCATGTTGAGTGCCAATCCTTTTACGTGCATGGAGATTGTTTTATGAGAATTGGATTCTTAAGACTTAGTTTTTCTCTTAAATTTGGGATCTGCATGACGGAATCTCCCAGATGAGAATTAAATTCTCAATTTGTGAGGAGATCTGCTTCTGCAGATCTTTGCCATAAGGGAGAACTAAGTTCTCATATGAAGAGTTAAACTCTTGTTTCATCAGAGGAATTAAATTCCTATATACTTTTTTGGAGAATTAAATTCTCTGAACTTAGATCTCTCTCTAGGTTTTGGATCTGCATGGCAAAATCTCTGCGATGAGAATTAAATTCTCTACTTGTGGGGAGATCTGCTTCTGTAGATCTTAACCAGAGGAAGAACTAAGTTCTTTTTGGAAGAGTTAAACTCTTATGGAGGTGAAAAAGAGATGAGATATTCTCTGTATTTTGTTCCTTCTCTTACTTAGAGTTTATTTTTCTCTTTTTCTTTCTGGAGGATTAAATTCTGTTTTCTTTTAAGCTTACGAAGGGTTTCTCTCTTTTTTTTATCTTCTCTTTTCTCTGTCTATCATTCTTCTTCTTTTTTTTGTTTCTTTGCTCTTATTTATAGGAGAAAGAAGGGAATCAATTTGTTTAGCAAATCTCTCGCTGAGAGATTTTAATTGATTTTCTAATCAACCAACATGGTCTTTTTGATCACTTGGTGAATTTTATCCACCGCTGGATTTTTAATTCAAGGACTTCTGTTTTACAGAAGATATTTCTTTTGTCATTCTTAACAAATTTAGGAAGATATTTCCTTGCACAGAATTTTTCTGTAGATTGGTGATTTTTAATCACCATTGGATCTTTAATCCAACGGCACTCTGCTTTACAGAGTGTAATCTTTCTTGTTTAGAAAGATCCAAGGAAGTATTTTCTAAATAAGGCTTTTAATCCTTTTTAATTAGAATTTATTTTTATTAGTCCAGAAGGAATAGGAGTCTATCACGTGTAGCACATGACCCCACCAAATTAAGCCGACCTAAGGGTGTCGCGTGTTATCACGTGAGTTTCTTTTTGTCCCACTTGTTTGCTTTATTCATGCGCCTGTATACTTTGCTTATAGAGGTCACGTGTCTGCACCTGAGGTTCAGTTTCGGCTTAGTTTTGTTAAGCGCAGCGCCTATCACGTGTAGGCACGTGATGTTCTACTTGGGGACTTTCTTCATTGCTCTATTTATTTATTTATTTTCCTTTTATTTATTTTCCGTAAGGGAACAATATCCAACAATCTCCCACTTGCACTAAGGCCAATTATTGGCGTATCTTATACCCAACATTTCAAAAAGTCGCTCGTGTTGCGCCTGTGGAAGGGCCTTGGTGAGTGGATCCGCGGTGTTATTCTTTGTGTCTACTTTCCGAATTTCGATCTTGCGGTGATCAACTATCTCCCAGATCAAATGATATCGCCTCACGATATTTCTGGAACGTTGATGAGACCTAAGCTCTTTGGCCAATGCCATAGCCTCATTTTTATCACAATACAAGGGTATTGGATCAATAATGGTGGGAACTACTTCAAGTTCAGAGATGAACTTCCGCATCCAGACTGCTTCCTTGGCAGCATCATTTGCAGCAATATACTCAGCTTCCATCGTTGAGTCTGCAACGGTATCATGTTTGGAACTTTTTCAACAAACCGCCTCTCCATTGAGGGTCAATACAAAAACCGAGATAGATTTGCTGTCATCCTTATCACTTTGGAAGCTGGAATCAGTAAAGGCCTCCATCTGGAGATCCCCATTACCATACACCAAGAACATTTCTTTAGTCCTTCGTAAGTACTTAAGAATGTTCTTCACAGCTGTCCAGTGTCTCTCTTCTGGATTGGATTGATACCTGCTTACTACATTAAGTGCATAAGCAACATCAAGGCGAGTACATAACATCGCATACATGATAGATCCTACAGCGGAAGCGTAGGGTATAGTACTCATGCGAGCTCTCTCTTCATCAGACTTTGGACAAAAGTCTTTGGAGAGGGTGATTCCGTGGCAAGCGGGTAAAGTATCTCGCTTGGAATCTTCCATACTAAACCTCTTTAGAATGGTGTTAATGTACTTAGATTGGGACAATCCCAATAATCTCTTAGATTTATTTTTATAGATCTTAATGCCCAAAATGTATGAGGCATCACTCGGGTCCTTCATGGAGAACCTTTGTGATAAGAATAGTTTGACCGATTGTAGCATAGGAACGTCATTTCTTATCAAGAGAATGTCATCCACGTACAATACAAGGAATGTGATAGTGTTCCTTACAATCTTCTTATAAATGCAAGGTTCATCTACATTTTTGATAAAATCAAACTCTTTGGTTGTATCATCAAAGCAGATGTTCCAACTCCGTGATGCCTGCTTTAATCCATAGATGGATTTAAGCAACCTGCATGCTTTTTCGCTGATCCCACTGTCAATGAAACCTTCTGGCTGATCTATAAAATCACATTTTTCCAAATCACCATTTAGAAATGTAGTTTTAACGTCCATCTGCCAGATTTTATAGTCGTAGTAAGCAGCAATAGCAAGTAGGATCCGAATGGATTTAAGCATTGCGACTGGGAAAAAAGGCTCATCATAGTCCAATCCTGGTCTTTGACGAAATCCTTTCGCTACAAGTCTTGCTTTACAGGTCTCCACCTGTCCATCCACACCAATCTTTTTTTAAAGATCTATTTGCACCCTACGGGTTTTACTCCAGAAGATGCAACTTCCAAAGTCCATACTTTGTTGGTGTGCATGGACTCTATTTCGGATCGCATGGCATCCCGCCATTTCACTGAGTCACTACTCATGATAGCTTGCCGAAAACTAGTAGGATCATCATCATCCATGACGCAATCTTCTCTATCACCATTAATGAGAAAACCATAGTATCTCTCTGGTGGGCGAGAAGTCTTACTAGATCTACGGAGTGACTGAGGCTCGTGGGATTCTATTGCAACTTTCGATTCAACCAAATCGTCAGTAGTTATTTCTGGCTTTAGAATTTCTTCTAGTTCTACCGCATTGCCATTAGTATTGCCATTAGAATTTCTGACTCCATTTAGAATTTCTTCTAGTTCTACCGCATTGTTGTATTGCCATTAGTATTATTTGTAAAAAATTCATTTTCTAAAAATATGGCATAATGAGAAACAAACACTCTTTGTTCTTCCTTGTGGTAGAAAAGATATCCATATGAATGTTTCGGATATCCCACAAATGTACATAGAACTGATCGTGTCTCGAGTTTGTCTGGATTCTGCTTTTTAAATAAACAAGGACAACCCTATATCCTAACTCGTTTAAGAGATGGTCTCTTCCCATACCATATCTCATATGGAGTGGTAGGCACGGTTTTGGTTGGAACCCTGTTCAATAGAGATACTGAAGTCTCCAATGCATGACCCAAAAAGGAAAGTGGTAACCCAGTATCACTCATCATTGAATGTACCATATCTAATAAGGTATGATTCCTGTTAGTTATATGTATGCCCTAGAGGCCATTACTGTACATACGATGTATATTGTAGTGGATGCTTGGACATATATAGGGAGGACTTTCTTGCTCGACATAATAGTACGCTATCTGGTTGCTCTTTATTTTAACATTACTCTGATTGTCTCTATGTTACATGTTGATAAAGCCCTTAAAATATGTACTCGACTACTGGGACTATGATGAGATCATACTAGTGGGGCCACGGTAGTCGACGAGTACATCCTATAACTGTTCCTAGTCGAGGGTGTATCGAGACAGGGTATCGATACACCAGAGTAGACTAGCGTATATGCATCTTGACCCATATGATGGGCGATGGATGATCCTATATCCATCGGTGTTTGACATCAAGGATGGTGTACGGGTGCTCAGTAGAGACTGGGTACACTGGACGGACTGGCCGAGAACTCCCAGATGGTGATATACCACACGTCAGATGGCAGTTCTCCGGTGACATTGGTACAGGTTAGTCTGTAGACCCGAGATCGTCATAGAGTCTTGTGTGATTCCCACAGTGCTTTGATTTCCATCATACCACGTCCAAGAGGGCGTGCAAAATGGTGGCTTTTGGGTACAGTCCCAAATCACATGAAGGCAATGAGCAATAGGAGGGGATTCGTCTCTCCCGGTATAGGGAGTTGATATTGTGCTGTGTTCGTTTGGCTATAACTAGAAATCCCTGGCCAGGGTTGCTGAGATTTACTGGTAAGTGTTATTAGTAGTTTCTCGAACTGTTATAGACCTCATATCGATACGACTTATCAAGCTACTGGGGTCTGACGTCTACCACCCATAGGCGAGATATGCGACATATCAGACGACGAGACCGGACTGTACGGGAGTGTTACTGACTGGATTCATAGGAGAATGTACAGGCTTGCTTGTTGATCTTCTGAGCGCTCAATACCTGGGTGGCTGTTACGTTTAGCTGACCGCTTGCAGCTTGTGGATGTTTTATATGATCATCACCTACTGCTGACGTATTGACGATTCTTTAGAGTCCTACACAGAGGTTTCTTGGCTCAGGCAAAACGGAGTAGGAGCACATATATGATATGTGCGGGACCGAGAATAATACATGTATGTGATACTGTATTAGATTCTCGCGATATGAGATATCGGCCGGGTATATGTGATATAGCCGGGTCATCGGATCAAGTGTTGATTCGATGAACTGATACAGATTATATTAGTCGGTTATTTGTGAAATAGCCGGATTATCGGATCAAGTGTTGATTCGATAATTTAATGTATAATTATATATTTGATATATTAAATTACATTAACTGATATAACCTCACTAAAAGATTCTTTTTCTCACTCGGGTAATACATTGATATATATGCGATATATGTTAATTGTATTATTTTATTTTGTTACAATAAATATTATATATGTGATATATAATATTATAACATGATATGGTTATTAATGCAACATGTTTTGTGGAGTTTAATTGTGGTTACGGTTTGGATTAGGGTTAAGCAAGCATGAAGCTTTCAAGAAGCTTCTTGAAACTTTAACTTTGACTTTGGATATTTTGTGTAGATATTTGCTTAACTCAACCCAACCCTTCACCATGGTTAACTCTCTACATGGGTTAAGACTTCATTCTTAACCCATGGTTGCATTTCTAACCTCACCATAGTTTTTCATTATTCATCACAAAAAGAAAATGATCTTCTTCTTCCTTCTTCTTCTTTGATGGAAAAGCTTACTAGCTTTTTCTTTAGTGATGAAAATGAATGAGTTAAAGAAAACAAATGAGAGCTAAAATCCTACTTCATCATCCTAATCTATCCTAGCCATTTAGATTAGGGTGTTTACTTCATTTTGTGAGTGAGAGTTTGTGTTAATGAAACTTCAAGGTAGATCATCTTTGTTATCGAAGATCGGAAGCAAGCTTGCATCTTTCTCTTCGTGGAGCCTCTCGAGAGTCCGGAACTTGATGATCGCAGCGAAAGGACCACAACACGGAGTTTATGAAGTGAAGGACCGGTCTACAAAGGTTGTAATCCCAAACTCTTAGATGTCAAAGTGTTTAACATGCTTTGTTTCGCCTAATCTCTAGTCTAAGATCTTGGTTTAGGATTGTTCGGCACGACTAAATTTTATATCGGGCATGGTTGATGCCTTATAGACCCTTGTGCGTGTGTCTAGTAACCATACAGTGGTATCGGAGCCAAGCTAGAGTTTTAGGCGAAGTTTAGACGAAGTTTAAAGTCCGATCGAACCCGGAAACCCCGATTTATACCCTTCTCTGGAATTTTTTCTAAAATGTTGATTTTTCATATTAAAAATACTCAAAAAAATCAGCAGGGAAATACAACAATTACTGTGCAGCACGTGCCTCCAATTCCATTAATGCGCCGCGGAACCGCGGCCGTACCCTTGCTTGCGCGGCGGTTCCGCGGCCAAACAGTAAGTTTATGGGCTCGGGTTTCTACAGTAATATCCGTGGGTACTTCCTGATTCTTCTGGGAATTTTTAATTATACTCAAGTGTTGAGTTTTCTGGGTTGTATTGGGGACTCGTTGATTCGATCGGATAATTTAACTTCGTTTAAGTTTTTCCGGATAATTTTAGAACCTGTTAAAAAGTTCGAACGGATATCAATAACTCACTTTTTCCCCTGTCGGAAAAATTTCAAAAGTTGGATTTTTTCTCGAGTTTAAAACGTTCTAAGTCGTGCAAGTAACGCGGTGGACCCTCTAGAAGACAACAAACCTTAACTCGATTACGTGACCGTCTTGAACTGCCTCTAAACCTTAGGGTTTGGGGCAGTACGGCGTTGCCACATGTGAGGCGTTGGCTTGACCCTTCTACGGCTGGACCATTGGTACTGTGGCATGTGATAAATGCTTTTAAACTCCGCTCAAGTGTTGAGCTATTTGGGAAATCTTGGGTGTTTGATTATTCGATCGGAAAGTTTAACATTGTCTATTTATCTGGAATGTGATACAATATTTGGAATTCACAAGTAGTTATGAGATAACTAATTTGAATGTTATAAATCTAGCAGTTTAGTCTCAAATGATCGGTTGCCACGGGATTTTGATGCGATCAAAAGTCCGTCGCAATCATGTAGCGTACGCGGATACTCGCCGGGTAAACTTAATAGATAACTACGCCCCATAGCCCCGACCAAGTGACTTTAGGAGAACCCCGTCGCCAAAAGCATCCGTTCGGGTGCTCGCGGCAGTGGTGTTCCGCCTTAGTGCACTTCGTCGACGGCGTCCGGGGGTGCAGCCGTCTACTAAAGTTTGCGACGAGCATTCAATCAGGATATCGGGAATCTTGTTGAATTGCCCGACTAGATATTGAAAAGTGTTTTCGATAATGAGACTAAAATGCGGGGTTTATAATTGTTAGGCATGCGATGTCTAAGGAATTCATTTAGTTAGGCATACGATGTCTAAAGTGGTTGCGGATTCCAACTATTGTAGTTTTACACTTTCTTTTCTGTGACCGTAAGTATAGTATGTCGTGTATCGCCGGCTTCGTTGCTATACATCAACGACAATCGGGATACACATACTTGCTTAAGTTGATGATATGAGATATTATGTGTTGCTGTGATATGTTATATTGGATCGTCGTGTTCTGAATAGCCGGGGTTTTTATGTGAGATGAGAATTTTTCTTTTTCATTCATGTAAAATTCAATTGTATATAATATTCTTTTATTGGGGCACTTCCGGGCTGAGGATGATGTCACCATTGTATATTATTTACTTTTCCGCATTAGGTAGACCCAAGGCGGGGAGCACAAGTAACCGGATTCTGGGGTCCAGTGGGAGACCATCTCGAGGAGTCGAGACCGGGTCTCCTAACCCTAGAATTGGCCATGTTGCTTGCCGCTCTCGTAGGGGTCTAGGGATGTGGTTTTGGCTATTCATCGCGACCGTGGAATCCGTGTTTTATACAGGCTCGTATTAAAACACGGACGTCCTAGTATATCCAATATTTCATATATGTTCTTCTACTGCAATGTTCTGTGATGAGATCATATTACTGCCTGAGACAAATGTTTATATTATATATATGAGATATATGTTATATTGCAGATTTCGTTTCAAATGTGATGCTTGTGAAGCATAAATAAAATGGGACTTCATTAATGAGATTAATGAAAATAAAAGAAACCTAAAGATGTTGTAGAAACTTGTTTAAAAACTGGTAGCTCTAGTTCTTGCTTTGCATAGCGGTGTTCCTTGTAGAACATCCAGCACCTTATTCGATAAGGAAAGAGCCGATATCCCTCCACCGGGAGTGACCTCTTTAGTGACACTAGCAGATACTACAAACTCGGTTTGTATTTTGATTGCTTCTATAGTTTTTGCTTTGCATAGTGATATTTGTGAAATATCCTGCACCTTATTCGATGAAGAAAGTGTTAGTTATGTATATGCCCCAGAGGCCATTGTTGTACAAATGATGTATATTATAATGGATGCTTGGATATATATATAGAGGACTTTCTTTCTCGTCATGATAGTATGCTATTTGGTTTCACTTTATCTTAACATGTTGACTTGTATTGGTTTACTGTCTTACTCTCACATGTTGATAAAGCCCTTAGGATCTGTACTCGATTACTGGGACTATGATGAGATCATACTAGTGGGGCCACGGTAGTCGATGAGTACATCCTATAACTGTTACTAGTCGAGGGTATATTGAGACAGGGCATCGATACACCAGAGTAGACTTGCGTATACGCATCTTGACCCATATGATAGGCGATGGATGATCCCATATCCATCGGTGGTTGACATCAAGGATGGTGTACGGGTGCTCAGTGGAGACTGGGTACACTGGACGGACTCATCGAGAGCTCCCAGATGGTGATATACCACACGTCAGATGGCAGTTCTTCGGTGACACTGGTACAGGGTAGTCTATAGACCCGAGATCGTCATAGAGTCTTGTGTGATTCCCACTATGCTTTGATTTCCAGCTTACCACGTCCAAGAGGGCGTGCAAAACGGTGGCTTTTGGGTGCAGTCCTGAATCACATGGAGGCAATGAGTGATAGGAGGGGATTCGTCTCTCCCGGTATAGGGAGTTGATGTTGTGCTGTGTTCGATTGGCTATAACCGGAAGTCCCTGGCCAGGGATGATATAGAGATTTACTGGTAAGTGTTACCAGTAGTTTCTCGACCCGTTATGAGCCTCACATCGACACGACTTATCGGTTACTGGGGTCTGACGTATACCACCCCTAGACTTGATATGTGACATATCAGACGAAGAGACCGGACTGTACGGGAGTTTTACTGATTGGATTCACACGAGAATGGACAGGCTAGCTTGTTGATCTTCTGATCGCTCAATACCTGGGTGGCTGTTACGTTTAGCTGACCGCTTGCAGCTTGTGGGTGTTTGATATGATCATCACCTGCTACCGGCGTATTGACGATTCTTTAGAGTCCTACACAGAGGTTTCTTAACTCAAGCAAAACGGAGTAGGTGCACATATGTGATATGCGCAGGATCGAGGATAATGCAATATGAGATACCGTATTATATTCTCGTGATATTTAGATATGAGCCGGGTCATCGGATCAAGTGTTGATTCGATGAATCGGTACATGATATATTAGTCGGTTATATTCGATATAGCCGGATTGTCGGATCAAGTGTTGATTCGATAATTTAATGTATAATAATATATATGATATATTGTATTACATTATCTAATATTGGCTCGCTTTATTATTTCATTTTCTCACCGGGTAATACATTAATATATATGCGATATATGTTAATTGTATTATTTTATTTTGTTACAAATATGTAATATATATGTGATATATATTATTGTAACATGATATGATTAATGATGAAACATGTTTAGTGGAGATTAAACAAGGTTAGGGTTTGATTTGGGTTAGTTCCTTCTTGCACTTTCTAGAAGGAATTTCTTTTGTCATGGTTAAGATATTATTGTTGATATTTTCTCATGACTCATTCTTTAACCCAACCGAAACTTAGCCCTAGTTAATTCTTTACAAAGGTTATCTTTGTCATCCTTGACCATGGTTCCATGATTAATCATATATTCATTTCATTATTCATCACAAAAGGATGATGCATTATTTCTTCATCTTCAACCTTGAGCTTTGAGAAAGCTTACTAGGTTTTCCTTTTGTGATGTTTTCATGTGAGAATTTGATATAAAAAGAAAGCATAAATACTACTCCATCATCCTCATCTAATCTAGCCGATTAGATTAGGGTGTTCACCTCATTAGAGTGAGAGAGCTTGAGTTATAGCAACTTCGACGTAGATCATCGGAGAAAAGGAACACTACAAGCTAGCATGGATCGTTCGAGTCATGGAGCCTCTCTTTAGTCCGGGAGATCGTGGATCGCGGCGAAGAGACTTCTACTCGGAGCTTATGAAGCGAAGGAGCGGACTACAAAGGTTGTAATCCCTCACACTTAGTTGTAACGATATTTAATTGCATGTTAAACCCTAATAATCTAGCAAAGATCCCGGCTTTGGGTTGTTCGGCACGTCTAAAATTTTATTCGGGCATGGTTGATGCCTTATGAACCTTCACAAGAGTGCCTAGGAACTCTACAGTGGTATCAAAGCCTAGCTAGAGCATTAGGCGACGTATATACGAAGTTTAAACTCCGATCGAACCCTAAAACAACGATTTGAACCCCTCTCTGAACAAATTTTAAAAATGTGATTTTTTTTTTGTATTAAAAATACCTAAAAAAATTAGCAGGGAATTATAAGCATCACTGTGAAAAACGAGGAGGTAAAACGCATGGATCGCCGCGGAACCGCGGCAGTACCTTGCTTGTGCCGTGGATCCGCGGCCGTACAGTTGGTTTTGACCTTTCTTTTTGCACAGTAATGACCGTAGCTGCTAGTTTATATTTCTGGCTATTTTTAATCTGACTGAATTGTTGAGTGTTCTGGGGATTATTTTGTATTCGTTAATTCGATCGGAAAATTTAATTACGTTATGTTTTCCGGATATTTAGAAACTGTTAAAATGTTCGAGCGGATATCATTAACTCACTTTTTCCCGGCACGAAAAATTTTCAAGTGTTGAATTTTTCTTGGGTTTAAATCTTTCGGAAAAACGTGCAAGTAACGCGGCGCTCCCTCTAGAAGAACACAAAGCTTACCTCGATTATGTGACCGTCTGAACCGCCTTTAAACCTTAGGGTTTGGGGCAGTACGGCGTGCCACATGTGAGGCGTTGGCTTGACCCTTCTACGGCTGGACCATCGGTACTGTGACATATTCTAGGATTATTTGAACTCCGCTCAAGTGTTGAGCTATTTAGGAAATCTTGGGTATTTGATTATCCGATCGGAAAGTTTAATACTGTCTATTTATCTGGAATGTGATAAAATATGTGGAATTCATATAGTTAGGCATGAAATACGAAGTATGTGATATTTCGGATTTACGATATCTAAAGTGATTGTGGATTCCAAATGTTGTAGTTTTACAATTTCTTTTCTGTGACTGTAAGTGTAGTATGTAGTTGTATTGCCGGTTTCGTTGCTATACATCAACGATGATCGGTGTATGCATACTTACTTACGTTGATGATATGTGATATTATGTGTTGCTGTGATATGTTATATTGGATCGTCGTGTTCTGAATAGCCGGGGGTTTTATGTGAGATGAGGGTTTTTATTTTCATTCATGTAAAGTTCATTTGTATGTAATATTCTTTTATTGGGGCACTTCCGGGATGAGGTTGATGTCACCAGTGTATATTATTTACTTTTCCGCATTAGGTAGACCCAAGGAGGGGAGCACAAGTAACCGGGTTCTAGGGTCCTGTGGGAGGCCATCTCGAGGAGTCGAGACCGGGTTTCCTAACCCTAGAATTGGCAGTGTTACTTGCCGCTCTCGTAGGGGTCTAGGGATGTGGGTTTGGCTATTCATCGCGACCGTGGAATCCGTGTTTTATACCGGCTCGTATTAAAAACACGGACATCCTAGTATATCCAATATTTCATATATGTTCTTCTGCTGCAATGTTCTGTGATGAGATTATATTACTGCCTGAGACGAATGCTTATACTATATATATATGCTGATATATAAATATTATTGCTTTTGTTTCTTCTGTGATGCTTAGGAAGTATAAGCTGATGGGATTTTTATTAATGAGATTAATAAAAGAAAAGAAACCTAAAAGATGTTGTAGAATCAAAACTTTATAAAAAGGGTAGCTACAGTTTTGCTTTGCATAGTGGTATATATGATATATCCTGCACCTTATTCGATAAGGAAAGAGCCGAGATCCCTTCACCGGGAGTGACCTCTTTAGCGAAACTGGCAGATGCTACAAACTCGCGGTTTAGTTTTTGACAGCTTAAATAGTTTTTGCTTTGCACAGCGGTATATATGATATATCCTGCACCTTATTCGATGGGGAAAGAGCCGAGATCCCTTCACCGGGAGCGACCTCTTTAGCGAAACTAGAAAAGCCTAAAACACACTTCTTTTCAAAAACCACTTGATTCTACGACGATATCAAGTTCATTACGCTCATGGTTTTCTGAAAAACCCGTGTAGCCCTCCGACATTTCAGATAGATATTACTTAGTATTCGTGCTACGGTAGTTTGGCATTCGTCAATGCGTAGTGTACGGTAGCTATTTACTACTTATCTGCTGCATATGATGCAATTGGATTTGGGTATTCGTACGGCGTTGTTTGGCATTCGTCAAGGGTCATGCGGGTGGGTTTAATTCAATCAAGAAATGTACGGGTTGAACTTGACTAGTAGTCTATGGGTTGTTTAGCATTCGTCAAGGTCATAGCACGTTAGGGGCAAAATATTATCGGGAATTTCAAGTGTTGAAATTTGCAATGAGATTGCATACCTCCTATGAGATAGTTGGATCCCGATACCCACTGCGAGTAAGAGTTACTCCTGGAAGAATTTTACACAGGACAATTAGCCGATCAAGTAGGTGTCTAGAAAGGTGTTAACGGGGTTATGCCTCTGGGAAGACGAGGTTTATTTTAATTAGGTCCGTGCGAAAGCACGGGGAACCTCCCTCAAGTACCAACACTGATCTGGCTGAAAAATTGACGAAATTGTAGGGTGTAATTAATCCCGGCTAATCTTACCTTTTAGAGTTTGAAGGAAGATTTGATAAAAACAGTGGGAGACATCCTGATTAGATAAGATAATAACCAATTTAATCTTGCAAGAGCATACGCTAAAGTGTTTCCTTCTCTCTCTCTCCAGGTAGCGACCATGTCAGGACTTAATCAAGATAATAAAATGGATGTATTGACTGAGCCCGATTATTATACTGAGCAGGGGAACGTTGGTCCCGTTCTTTCTTATAAGAGTTATAAGACTGAACAGGAAACAAGAGAATATCTGGATTCTCACGCCGCCCAAACAAAGAACATGCATGCTGATGCATCTTCTTCGGGTGTGTTAGTTATTGAGAACTGTTTCTCAGTTCATCCTACGTCCTGGGTATTAGATACCGGATCGGGATCCCACATATGTAAATTGTTACATGGGCTATGTAAAGGTAGAGAACCGGGAAAAGGTGATCATTCCATTCAAGTAGGGAATGGTGCAAGTATTGCAGCCAAAGCAGTTGGCGAATATCACCTAGTATTACCAAGTCGTAATACACTGATTCTGAATGAGTGCTATTATATACCGAACATGATGTGCAACATTATATCAGTTTCTTTATTAAGTAAAGAAGGATATAATTTTGTAGTAAAGGATAATGTTATGAACATATTCCTAGATCAAAAGTTTATTGGATCAGGCTCGTTACATAATGGCATATTCATTCTCAATCAAAATATAGTCCTTAATATACAAAACACACACAAGTGGAAGAGTTCAGAAATGAACGAATCCTTCTTGTGGTATTGTAGACTTGGTCATATCAATGCGACACGACTAGCTAAGTTACATAAGGATGGATATTTGAATCCGTTCGAATTATCATCTTATGATACTTGCCATTCATGTCTCAAAGGCAAAATGACCAAATCTCCGTTTAGTGGACACGGAGAAAGAGTTACCGAACTCTTAAGGCTAGTACATAGTGATGTATGCGGTCCCATGTCTACACATAGCATGAACGGTTCTTCTTATTTCATTACATTCACTAACGATCTCTCATGATATGGACATGTGTTCCTGATAAGACACAAGTCTGAAGCTTTTGAGAAATTCAGAGAATATAAGCACGAAGTAGAGAACCAAACGGGCAAAAGTATTAAGATCCTTCAATCTGATCGAGGAGGAGAATACTTAAGCAATGAGTTCCTAGATTATCTAAAAGAGAATAGGATTCTCTCTCAGCTTACTCCTCCTTATACACCACAGCACAACGGTGTATCAGAACGGAGGAATCGCACGCTATTAGATATGGTGCACTCTATGATAAGCACTGCTGAGTTGCCTATTTCCTTCTGGGGGTATGCGCTTGAGACAGCCATACACCTATTGAATATGGTTCCTACCAAATCAGTGCCTACCACTCCATATGAGATATGGAAAGGGAAGAGACCATCTCTTAAGTATGTTAAGATATGGGGCTGTCCGGCCTATGTCAAAAGACAAAATCCGGACAAACTCGAGGCAAGATCTGTCTTATCTAAGTTTGTAGGATATCCCAAAAATTCACAAAGGTATATCGTCTACCATCTCGAGGAACAAAAGGTGTTTGTTTCTCGACATGCCACTTTCTTAGAAAAAGGTTTTCTTATGAAACAGATTAGTGGAATTGAGGTAGGACTAGAAGAGGTTCCAGCAACACAAACTATAACAGAAGACTTGGTAGAACCAGAGAATTCAGTAGTACCTGACGAACCCCAGCCTCTCCGCCGATCTAGCAGGGTTTCTCATCCACCTGAGAGATACTACGGTTTTCTCATTGATGGTGGAAGCGAGGATTGCATCATGGTAGATGATGACCCGGCTATTTTCGAGCAGGCCATCACGAGTGGTGACTCTGTGAAATGGCTGGATGCAATGCGATCTGAGATGGAATCCATGTACATCAACAAAGTATGGACTTTGGAAAATGCTCCTGAAGGGGTAAAACCCATTGGGAGCAAGTGGATCTTTAAAAAGAAAATTGGTGTGATGGAAAAGTTGAGACTTTCAAAGCTAGACTTGTTGCAAAGGGTTTTCGTCAACAACTAGGTGTGGATTATGACGAAACCTTTTCTTCAGTGGCTATGCTTAAGTCCATCCGGATCTTACTTACCATTGCTGCATACCTTGACTACGAAATCTGGCAAATGGATGTTAAGACCGCCTTTCTAAAAGGTGATTTAGAAGAGTGCGTATACATGACCCAGCCAGAGGGCTTCGTAGATAGTGGGAGCAGCGGAAAGGTGTGCAAACTGCTTAAATCTATTTATGGGTTAAAGCAAGCATCGCGGAGTTGGAACATCTGTTTTGATATTGTAGTCAAAGAGTTTGACATCATCAAAAATATAGATGAACCTTGTATCTATAAGAAGGTTGCATAGAGTAAGGTTGTATTCCTCGTATTGTACGTGGATGACATACTCTTGATAGGAAATGATGTTTCCATGCTGCAATCAGTCAAGCTCTTCTTATCACAAAGATTCTCAATGAAAGATCTAGGTGATGCCTCCTGCATACTGGGAATAATGATCTATAGAGATAGATCTAAACGGATACTGGGATTGTCTCAATCCAGGTACATTGACACCATACTAAAGAGGTTTAGTATGGAAGAATCTAAGCGTGGGAACCTACCCACGATCTTTGGACTCACTCTCTCCAAAGAGATGTCTCCCAAGACTGATTTGGAGAGAGTTCGCATGCAAGGGATGTTAGTTATATGTATGCCCTAGAGGCCATTACTGTACATAGGATGTATATTGTAGTGGATGCTAGGACATATATAGGGAGGACTTTCTTGCTCGACATGATAGTATGCTATCTGGTTGATCTTTACCTTAACGTGTACACTGATTGTCTCTCTGTTACATGTTGGTAAAGCCCTTAGGATGTGTACTTGACTACCTGGACTATGATGCGGATCATACTAGTGGGGATATGGTAGTCCATAAGTACATCCTTCAAGGTCCCTAGTCGTGGGTATATCGAGACGGGGCATCGATATACCAGAGTAGACTAGCGTATACCTTCTCGACACATACAGATGGGCGATGGATGATCCCATATCCATTGGTGTTTGACATCAGAGATGATATACGGGTGCTCAGTGGAGACTGGGTACACTGGACGGACTCGCCGAGAACTCCCAGATGGTATTATACCCTACGTCAGATGGCAGTTCTCTGGTGACACTGGTACAGAGTAGTCTGTTGACCCGAGATCGTCATAGAGTCTTGTGTGGTTCCCACTGTGCTTTGATTTCCATCTTACCACGTCCAAGAGGGCGTGCAAAACGGTGGTTTTTGGGTGCAGTCCCGAATCACATGGAGGCAATGAGCGATAGGAGGGGATTCGTCTCTCCCGGTATAGGGAGTTGATGTTGCGCTGTGTTCGATTGGCTATAATCGGAAATCCCTGGCCAGGGTTGCTGAGATTTACTGGTAAGTGTTACCTGTAGTTTCTCGAATTGTTATAGGCCTCATATCGACACGACTTATCGAGCTATTGGGGTCTGACGTTTACCACCCCTAGGCGAGATATGCGACATATCAGACGAACAGACCGGACTGTACGGTAAGTGTTACTGGTTGGATTCACAGGAGTGTGAGCGGGCTTGCTCGTCGATCTTCTGATCGCTCAATACCCGGGTGGCCGTTACGTTTAGCAGACCGCTTACGGCTTGTGGGTGTTTGATATGATCAACATCTGCTGCCGGCGTATTGACGAGTCTTTAGAGTCCTACACAGAGGTTTCCTGGCTCAAGCGAAACGAAATAGGAGCGCATATGAGATATGTGCGGGACCGAGAATAATGCGTGTATGTGATACCGTATTCTATTCTCGCGATGAATGTATCGATATGGTTGTATGCGATATAACATAGTTATCGAATCAAGGATTGATTCGGTAAGCCGATACATAGGATACTAGTCGGTTATATGCGATATGACCGGATCGTTAAATCAAGTGTTGATTTAATGATTTAATGTATAATTATATATTTGATATATTACTTTGCATTAACTAGTATTGGTTCACTTTAAATGGATTTTCTCACTTGCATTGCACAAGTTATATATGTGATATACTTTTGTGCACTTGATTGTATCATGTTTGATGATGCTTGTTTACTTGGGTTTGTGTAAAGATTAAACCATGGTTATATGAATGGTTAGGGTTTTCTTTTCTTATTCATTTATTTATTTATTTATTCTTTTTGGAAAATAAATGGAATAATGAGAAAAATGGTGGCTTTCTTTGTTTGCATCTTGAAGCTTCATGAAGCTTTGACTAAGTGACCATTTTGTCTCATGCTTAACCCTAACCACTCCATCTAATCTTAGTTAAATCTCTACACTAAACCATGGTTTGTATATGATAAGAATTGATTTTCTTTTCTATCTTTTATTATTCTTATCATAACATTATTCTCTTCATCTTCTTCTTCTTCACTGAAGAAGCTTGCCATCAACAATGGCAAAGTGAGAAATCAAGTGAGAAATCCAATTCTAAAGTGAACCCACTTCCTATTTTTTCATCCTCTACCTCTTGCCAAGTAGTATAGGGTGTTTTCTTCACAAGTTTCATGACTTGGTGAAGTGGGAGCTTGATCTTGTGATGCCTCGACGTAGATCATCTTCGGCACGAAGCCGACGACCTTGCCCGCCTATTTCTCCGATGAAGCCGACGCTAGAGCCCGGGTTTCCATTTGGACAGCAAGGAGACTTCATTGCGGAGCTATGGAGGTGGAGGACCGGATCTACGAAGGTTGTATTTCCGTTCTTGTAGTTAAGTTGTTAACTAGTTTCATTTGTCGCCTATATATCTAGTTAACGATCCGTATTAGGGTTTCTCGGCACCCGTAAAATTTGAAATTGGCATGGTTGATGCCTTGTGAGACCTCATTAGAGTGCCTAGGAACCCTACAGCGGTATCAGAGCCTAGCTAGAACCTTAGGCGATGCCTAGACGACGTTTGAAACCCGATCGAACCGAAACCCTAATTTAAAACATGCTCTCTGGACTTTTTTCAAAAACTGGGATTTTTCCAGATTAAAAATTGCTAAAAAATTCAGCAGAGAATTTTAAGAATTACGGTGCAAAATTTGACTCATGATATGTTAATAGTGCGGCGGAACCGCGGCAGAAGCATGGCTTCTGCGGCGGTTCCGCGGCCAAATGATGAGTGTTGCCTGTAATGTTTGCACAGTAATTCATCTTTTCAGGTGCTGTATTTTCTGG
The DNA here is from genome assembly GCA_030015575.1 of Agapanthus africanus. Taxonomy (NCBI): domain Eukaryota; kingdom Viridiplantae; phylum Streptophyta; class Magnoliopsida; order Asparagales; family Amaryllidaceae; genus Agapanthus; species Agapanthus africanus. The sequence continues at coordinate 896,397 of CM057337.1, forward strand.
GAATTTTTAATATTTATTCAAGAGTTGAATTTTCTGGGTTGCTTTGGGGCTTCGATGATTCGATCGGATTTTTCTAATTTCGTCTATGTGTTTTTTCGGATATTTTAGAATATGTTAAAAGGTTCGACCGGATATAAATACCCACTTTTTCCCCTGTCGGGAAATTTCTAAGTGTTGGATTTTTCCGTGGTTTAATGACGTTCTAAGTAGTGCAAGTAACGCGATGGTCCCTCTAGAAGACAACAAACCTTAACTCGATTATGTGACCGTCTTGAACCGCCCTTTGAACCTTAGGGTTTGGAGCAGTACGGCGTGCCACATGTGAGGCGTTGGCTTGACCCTTCTACGGCTGGACCGTTGGTACTGAGGCATGAAGTGAATGTCTTTGAACTTATTTCATGAGTTGATCTGTATCGGGAAAACTTGGGTGTTAGAATGTTCGATCGGAAAGTTTAACATTTTCTATTTATCTGGAATGGGATACAATAATTGGAATTCACAAGTAGTTATGAGATAACTGAATGAATATTATAAACATAGCAGTTTAGTCTCACTTGATCGGTTGCCACGGAATTTTGATGTGATCAAAAGTCCGTCGCAATCACGTAGCGTACGCGGATACTCACCGGGTAAACTTAATAGACAGCCTCACTCCATAGCCCCGACCAAGTGACTGTAGGAGAACCCCGTCGCCGAAAGCCTCCATTTGGGTGCTCGCGGCAGCGGTGTTCCGCCTTGGTGCACTTCGTCGACGGCGTGGGGGTGCGGTCGTCTACTAAAGTTTGCGACGAGTATTCGATCAGGATGTCGGGAATCTTGTTGAATTGCCCGACTTGATATTGAAAAGTGTTTTCAATTTTGAGACTAAAATGCGGGGTTTATAATTGTTAGGCATGTGATGTTTAAGGTATTCATTTGATTAGGCATGCGATGTCTATGCGGATTGCGGATTCCAACTGTTGTAGTTTTACACTTACTTTTCTGTGACCGTAAGTGTAATATGTGATATCGCCGGTTTCGTTGCTATATGTCAACGACAATTGGGATGCGCATATTTACTTACGTTGATGACATGTGATGTATGTGTTGCTGGATATGTTATATTGGATCGTCGTGTTTGAATAGCCGGGGTTTTTTATGTGAGATGAGTGTTTTCATTTTCATTCATGTAAAAACTTGTATGTAATATTCTTTTATTGGGACACTTCCAGGTTGCGGAAGATGTCACCGTTTGTATATTATTTACTTTTCCGCACTAGGTTAGACCCAAGGAGGAGGGCACAAGTAACCGGGTTCTGGAGTCCAGTGGGAGACCAACTCGAGGAGTCGAGTCCGGGTCTCCTAACTCTAGAATTGGTAAGGTTGCTTGCCGCTCTCGTAGGGGTCTAGGGGTGTGGGTTTGGCTATTCATCACGACCGTGGAATCCGTGTTTTATACTGGCTCGTATTGAAAACACGGACGTCCTAGTATATCCAATATTTCATATGTTTCTTCTGCTGCGATATCTGTGATATGTTCTGTGATGGATACTTTATATAGTATATATGATATATTATATAGGCGTTACTTATGTTTTACACCCGCGCTAGCCCTGCCCTGCTCTGCCGTTAGTCACCTAACTTAACGGTGCACGAGGGGACATCGAGGCGAATGCGGATGGCATAAGTGTACGTCGTATTTATCTGTGATGTTTAGGTATATAAATGATGGGACTTCATTAATGTGATTAATGAAATAAAAGAAACCTAAAGATGTTGTAGAATCGAATTTCAAAATTAAAACAGGTAGCTACAGTTCTTGCTTTGCACAGCGGTATATGTGATATATCCTGCACCTTATTCGATAAGGAAAGGACCGAGATCCCTTCACCGAGAGTGACTCCTTTAGCAATAACTGGCAGATGCTACACACTCGGTTTGTCTTCTGATTGCTTTTAAGAGTTTTTGCTTTGCACAGTGATATATATGATATATCCCGCACCTCATTCGACGAGGAAAGGGCCGACGATCCCTTCACCGGGAGTGACCCCTTTAGCAAAACTAGAAAAGCCTCAAAAAACACTCCATTTCAAAATTCATTCGATCCTACAACGATATCAAGTTCATTACGCAATAGGTTTTCAGAAAAACCTGTCGTAGCCCTCTGTCATTTCAGATAAGTACTGGTTAGTATTCGTGCTGCGTTTGTTGACCTCTGTCAAGGCGTAGTGTGCGGTAGCTGATTAGTGCTTATCTGTATAAGCATATGATGTGATTGATTTAGGGTAGTCGTGCGACCTTGTTGACCTCTGTCAAGGGTCGTGCGGGTGGGTTTACTTCAATCAGGAAATGACGGGTTGAACTTGACTAGCAGCCTATGGTTTGTTGACCTCTGTCAAGGTCATAGGACGCTTGGGGCAAAAATATTATCGGGAATTTCAAGTGTTGAAATTTGCAATGAGATTGCATACCTTCTATGAGATAGTTGGATCCCGATACCCGCTGCGAGTAATTGTTACTCCTGGGAGAGTTTTACACATTACAATTAGCCGATCAAGTAGGTGTTAACGAGGTTACGCCTCTGGGAAAACGAGGTTTACATTAATTAGGTTCGTGCGAAAGCACGGGGGACCTCCCTCAAAGTACCGACACTGGCCTGGCTGAAAGATTGGCGAACTTGTAGTGTGTAATTAATCCCGGCTAGTCTTTCCTTTTAGGGTTTGAAGGAAGATTTGATAAAAACAGTGGGAGCCATCCTGATTAGATAAAATAATAACCAATCTATTCTTGAAAGAGCGCACGCTGAGTGTTTTCTTCTCTCTCTCCAGGTAGCGACCATATCACGCCTTAATCAAGATAATAAAACCGAATATTGACCGAACCCGCTTGTTATACTGAGCTGGGGAACGTTGGTCCCGCTCCAACTTATAACTGTTATAAGACAGAGCAGTAAATTGGGGAATACCAGATTTCCCGTGCCGCCCAAACGAAGTGAGTTCATGCTGATGCATCATCTTCGGGTGTGTTCGTTACAAAGAACCGTTTCTCTGTATCCTCTACGTCCTAGGTATGTGATACCAGATCAGGATCCCAGATATGTAATCTATTACATAGGGCTACAGATAGGTAGAGAACTGAGAACGGGTGATAAGTTTCATGAGGCAGAAAACGGGGCAAGTGTTGCAGCCAAGTCTGTTGGTCACTGTCACCCTGTATGATGAGTACATTGATTCTGAACAAATGCTATTAGATACCGAACCTGATATACAAAATCATATCTGTCTTTTTATTAGTAAAGTAACGATAAAATTTTGTATTGATGGATAATGTTTTGAACATTTCTTATATCAAAAGTTGATAAGATCAGGCACGTTATCTAAAAGCATTGATGTTCTAAATCAAACTACAGTTCTTAGTATACGGAACACACACAAGAGGAAGAGTTCAGAAATGAACGAATCCTACTTGAGGCATTGTAGACTAGGTCATATCAATGCGACCCGACTAGCTTAAGTTACATGAAGATGCATATTTAAATCAGTTTGAATTTACATCTTGTGAAACTTGCCAGTCATGTCACAGAGATAAGATGACCATAGCTCCGTTTACTGGAAACAGAGAAAGAGTTAGTAAACTCTTGGGATGATACATGTTGATGTATGTAGGTCCCCTGTCTACATTTGCGAAGACCGGTTCTTTATACTTCATTAAATTCTCTGATGATCTCTTTTGATTCAGACATGTGTTCCTGTTGAAACACAAGTCAGAACCTTTTGAGATATTCACAGAATATAAGTTAGAAGTAGAGAACCAATACGGGTATAAGTATTATGTCATTTGATGAGATCAAGGAGGAGAATACTTGAGCACGGAATTCCTGAACTATTCTAAAGGAGAATGAGATTCTCTCTCAGCATTACTCCTCCGTATACACCATAGCACGATGGTATATCGGGGCGGAGCATTCACACCCTATATAAGGTATGCTCTATGATGAGTACTACTGAGTGACCTATTTCCTTTTAGGAGTTATGCACTTGAAAAGCTGCATACCCATTGAATAGGGTCCAAATCAAATCAGTTGCCTACCATTTCATATGTGATATGGAAAGGGAAGAGCCCATATCTTAAGTTAGTTAAGATTTGGGGCTGTCCGGGCTATGTCTAAAAGCATAATCCGGACAAGCTCGAGGCAAGGTCTGTTATGTACAACTGGAAAGGTTCCAGCTATACAAACAACAGCTGATGATTTGATAGAACCAAAGGATTCAGTAGAAACAAACGAACCTCAGCCTCTCCGCCGATCTAGTAGGGTTCCTCACCCATCTGAGAGATACTTCGGTTTCTCTATGACAGTGGGAGCGAGGATTGCATCATAAGATGATGACCTAACTAGTTTCGAGCTGGCCATCAGGAGTGGGACTCTGTAAGAATGGCTGGATGCTTAATGATCTGAGACGGAATCCTTATACACCGACAAAGTATGGACTTTGGTTGCTATATCTGAAGGGTTAAATCCCCATCAGGAGCAAGTATATCTTGAGAAGATTACTTGGTGTACTTGGAAAAGTTGAGACTTTCAAAGCTAAACTTGTTAAAGGTTTTCGTCATCGACCAGGCGTGGATAATGATGAAACCTTTTTCCAGCGCCTATGCTTAAGTCCATCCAGATCCTACTTGCACGGCTACATACCATGACTACGATATCTGGTGGTTGGGTGCCATGACTGCTTTTCTAAATGATGTTTTAGAAGAGAACGTCTATAAGTACACAGCCAGAGGGCTTCGTAGACAGTGGGAGCAGCGGAAACGTGTACAAGATGCTTTATAGGATAAAGCAGATATCGCGGAGTTGGAACATCTGTTTTGATGTAGTAGTCAAACAGTTTGACATCATCAAAATGGTAGATGAACCTTGTATATACAAAAAGGTAGTAGGGAGTATGGTGATGATCCTCGTAGAGTACGTGGATGACATACTCTTGATAGGGAAGGAGTTTCCTATGCTACGCTCGGTCAATCTCCGCTTATCACAATGATTCTCCATATAGGATCAAAATGATACCTCCTAAATCCTGGGTTTTGGATCTATGAGATAGATCTAACTGGATGTTAGGATTCTCACTAGTTGTAGTGAGATAGTATCAATCGATCCTGGGGAGAATCACTGGAAGGGTTCCAGGGTGATAAGGACGACTGAAAGTCAGTCGCAGGCATTGTCTTTACCCTCAGTAAAGGGACGGTATATTGGAAGAGTTCCAAGCTAGATACCGTGGCATACTAGACGATAAAGGCTCGATACATCGCTACTTAAGATGCTACCAAAGAGGCAGTCTGGATGTATATTTGTTCATGAGATGAACTTAGTTCCTCCCATTGTGTGACAATGGAGTTGTGGTTTATGCCAAGGTACGTCCGTCCCATCAGTGATCCAGACATATTCTGAGGCAGCATCACCTGATCATGGAGATAGTTGATCTTCAGGGTGATCGAGGTTAGGAGAGTAAACTCAGAGGACAACACGGCGGATCCACTCACGAAGGCCTATTCCCAGAGAGAGATTTTTAAGGGACGGTTGAGTATGAGATACTGCAACCACTGCTACAGATGGCCCTAGTGCAAGTGGGAGATTGTTAGTTATATGTATGCCCTAGAGGCCATTACTGTACATAGGATGTATATTGTAGTGGATGCTAGGACATATATAGGGAGGACTTTCTTGCTCGACATGATAGTATGCTATCTGGTTGATCTTTACCTTAACGTGTACACTGATTGTCTCTCTGTTACATGTTGGTAAAGCCCTTAGGATGTGTACTTGACTACCTGGACTATGATGCGGATCATACTAGTGGGGACATGGTAGTCCATAAGTACATCCTTTAAGGTCCCTAGTCGTGGGTATATCGAGACGGGGCATCGATATACCAGAGTAGACTAGCGTATACCTTCTCGACCCATACAGATGGGCGATGGATGATCCCATATCCATTGGTGTTTGACATCAGAGATGATATACGGGTGCTCAGTGGAGACTGGGTACAATGGACGGACTCGCCGAGAACTCCCAGATGGTATTATACCCTACGTCAGATGGCAGTTCTCTGGTGACACTGGTACAGAGTAGTCTGTTGACCTGAGATCGTCATAGAGTCTTGTGTGGTTCCTACTGTGCTTTGATTTCCATCTTACCACGTCCAAGAGGGCGTGAAAAACGGTGGTTTTTGGGTGCAGTCCCGAATCACATGGAGGCAATGAGCGATATGAGGGGATTCGTCTCTCCCGGTATAGGGAGTTGAGGTTGCGCTGTGTTCGATTGGCTATAACCGGAAATCCCTGGTCAGGGTTGCTGAGATTTACTGGTAAGTGTTACCTGTAGTTTCTCGAATTGTTATAGGCCTCATATCGATACGACTTATCGAGCTATTGGGGTCTGACGTTTACCACCCCTAAGCGAGATATGCGACATATCAGACGAACAGACCGGACTGTACGGTAAGTGTTACTGGTTGGATTCACAGGAGTGTGAGCGGGCTTGCTCGTCGATCTTCTGATCGCTCAATACCCGGGTGGCCGTTACGTTTAGCAGACCGCTTACGGCTTGTGGGTGTTTGATATGATCATCATCTGCTGCCGGCGTATTGACGAGTCTTTAGAGTCCTACACAGAGGTTTCCTGGCTCAAGCGAAACGAAATAGGAGCGCATATGAGATATGTGCGGGACCGAGAATAATGCGTGTATGTGATACCGTATTCTATTCTCGCGATGAATGTATCGATATGGTTGTATGCGATATAACCTAGTTATCGAATCAAGGATTGATTCGGTAAGCCGATACATAGGATACTAGTCGGTTATATGCGATATGACCGGATCGTTAAATCAAGTGTTGATTTAATGATTTAACGTATAATTATATATTTGATATATTACTTTGCATTAACTAGTATTGGTTCACTTTAAATGGATTTTCTCACTTGCATTGCACACGTTGTATATGTGATATACTTTTGTGCACTTGATTGTATCATGTTTGATGATGCATGTTTACTTGGGTTTGTGTAAAGATTAAACCATGGTTATATGAATGGTTAGTGTTTTCTTTTCTTATTCATTTATTTATTTATTTATTCTTTTTGGAAAATAAATGGAATAATGAGAAAAATGGTGGCTTTCTTTGTTTGCATCTTGAAGCTTCATGAAGCTTTGACTAAGTGACCATTTTGTCTCATGCTTAACCCTAACCACTCCATCTAACCTTAGTTAAATCTCTACACTAAACCATGGTTTGTATATGATAAGAATTGATTTTCTTTCTATCTTTTATTATTCTTATCATAACATTATTCTCTTCATCTTCTTCTTCTTCACATGAAGAAGCTTGCTACCAACAATGGCAAAGTGAGAAATCAAGTGAGAAATCCAATTCTAAAGTGAACCCACTTCCTATTTCTTCATCCTCTACCTCTTGCCAAGTAGTATAGGGTGTTTTCTTCACATGTTTCATGACTTGGTGAAGTGGGAGCTTGATCTTGTGATGCCTCGACGTAGATCATCTTCGGCACGAAGCCGACGACCTTGCCCGCCCATTTCTTCGATGAAGCCGACGCTAGAGCCCAGGTTTCCATTTGGACAGCGAGGAGACTTCATTGCGGAGCTATGGAGGTGGAGGACCGGATCTACGAAGGTTGTATTTCCGTTCTTGTAGTTAAGTTGTTAACTAGTTTCATTTGTCGCCTATATATCTAGTTAACGATCCGTATTAGGGTTTCTCGGCACCCGTAAAATTTGAAATTGGCATGGTTGATGCCTTGTGAGACCTCATTAGAGTGCCTAGGAACCCTACAAGGGATACCCTATGCTTCGGCAGTAGGCTCTATCATGTATGCGATGCTATGTACCAGACCCGATGTAGCATACTCACTAAGTGTAGTGAGTTAGTATCATGCAGATCCTGGAGAGAGTCACTGGACAGCTGTGAAGAACATTCTCAAGTACTTGAGAAGGACTAAAGAGAAGTTCTTGGTGTATGGTAACGGAGAACTCCAGGTGGAGTCCTTTACCGATTCGAGCTTCCAAAGTGATAAGGACGACTCTAAGTCGCACTCGAGGTTTATCTTTACCCTCAATGGAGGGGCGGTATGTTGGAAGAGTTCCAAACTGGATACCGTTGCAGACTCGACGATGGAGGCTGAATACATCGCTGCCAACGATGCTGCAAAAGAGGCTGTCTGGATAAAGAAGTTCATTAGTGAACTTAGTGTGGTTCCATCCATTGAGCATCCAATACTTCTGTATTGCGATAACAATGGAGCTGTGGCTTTGGCCAAGGAACCCAGGTCCCATCAAAAGTCCATACATATTCTGAGGCGGTATCACCTCATCAGGGAGATAGTTGATCGCCGTGAGATCGAGGTCAGGAGAGTAGATACGAAGGACAACACTGCGGATCCATTCACGAAGGCCATTCCCCAGATACAGTTTGAGAGATTATTCGGGATGCTAGGTATGAGATACTACAGCAGCTGGCCTTAGTGCAAGTGGGAGATTGTTAGTTATGTATATGCCCTAGAGGCCATTGTTGTACATATGATGTATATTATAATGGATGCTTGGATATATATAGAGAGGACTTTCTTGCTCTTCATGATAGTATGCTATTTGGTTTCACTTTATCTTAACATGTTGACTTGTATTGGTTTACTGTCTTACTCTCACATGTTGATAAAGCCCTTAGGATCTGTACTCGACTACTGGGACTATGATGAGATCATACTAGTGGGGCCATGGTAGTCGATGAGTACATCCTATAACTGTTCCTAGTCGAGGGTATATCGAGACAGGGCATCGATACACCAGAGTAGACTGGCGTATACGCATCTTGACCCATATGATGGGCGATGGATGATCCCATATCCATCGGTGTTTGACATCAAGGATGGTGTACGGGTGCTCAGTGGAGACTGGGTACAATGGACGGACTCGCCGAGAGCTCCCAGATGGTGATATACCATACGTCAGATGGCAGTTCTCCGGTGACACTGGTACAGGGTAGTCTGTAGACCCGAGATCGTCATAGAGTCTTGTGTGATTCCCACTGTGCTTTGATTTCCACCTTACCACGTCCAAGAGGGCGTGCAAAACGGTGGCTTTTGGGTGCCGTCCCGAATCACATGGAGGCAATGAGCGATAGGAGGGGATTCATCTCTCCCGGTATAGGGAGTTGATGTTGTGCTGTGTTCGATTGGCTATAACTGGAAGTCCCTGGCCAGGGCTGATATAGAGATTTACTGGTAATTGTTACCAGTAGTTTCTCGACCCGTTATGAGCCTCACATCGACACGACTTATCGATTACTGGGGTCTGACGTATACCATCCCTAGACTTGATATGCGACATATCAGACGAAGAGACCGGACTGTACGGGAGTGTTACCGATTGGATTTACAGGAGAATGGACAGGCTAGCTTGTTGATCTTCTGATCGCTCAATACCTGGGTGGCTGTTACGTTTAGCTGACCGCTTGCAGCTTGTGGGTGTTTGATATGATCATCACTTGCTACCGGCGTATTGAAGATTCTTTAGAGTCCTACACAGAGGTTTCTTGACTCAGGCAAAACGGAGTAGGGGCACATATGTGATATGTGCAGGATCGAGGATAATACGATATGATATATCGTATTATATTCTCGCGATATTTAGATATGAGCCGGGTCATCGGATCAAGTGTTGATTCGATGAATCGGTACATGATATATTAGTCGGTTATATTCAATATAGCCGGATTGTCGGATCAAGTGTTGATTCGATGATTTAATGTATAATAATATATATGATATATTGTATTACATTATCTAATATTGGCTCGCTTTATTATTTCATTTTCTCACCGGGTAATACATTAATATATATGCGATAGATGTTAATTGTATTATTTTCTTTTGTTACAAATATATAATATATATGTGTTATATATTATTGTAACATGATATGATTAATGATGAAACATGTTTAGTGGAGATTAAACAAGTTAGGGTTTGATTTGGGTTAGTTTCTTCTTGCACCTTCTAGAAGGAATTTCTTTTGTCATGGTTAAGATATTATTGTTGATATTTTCTCATGACTCATTCTTTAACCCAACCAAACCCTAGCCCTAGATAATTCTTTACAAAGGTTATCTTTGTCATCCTTGACCATGGTTCCATGATTAATCATATATTCAATTCATTATTCATCATAAAAGGATGATGCATTATTTCTTCTTCATCTTCAACCTTGAGCTTTGAGAAAGCTTACTAGGTTTTTCTTTTGTGATGTTTTCATGTGAGAATTTGATATAAAAAGAAAGCATAAATACTACTCCATCATCCTCATCTAATCTAGCTGATTAGATTAGGGTGTTCATCTCATTAGAGTGAGAGAGCTTGAGTTATAGCAATTTTGACGTAGATCATCGGAGAAAAGGAACACTACAAGCTAGTATGGATCGTTCGAGTCGTGGAGCCTCTCTTGAGTCCGGGAGATCGTGGATCGCGGCGAAGGTACTTCTACTTTGAGCTTATGAAGTGAAGGAGCGGACTACAAAGCTTGTAATCCCTCACACTTAGTTGTAAAGATATTTACTTGCATGTTAAACCCTAATAATCTACCAAAGATCCCGGCTTTAGGTTGTTCGGCACGTCTAAAATTTTATTCGGGCATGGTTGATGCCTTATGAACCCTCACAAGAGTGCCTAGGAACCCTACAGAAAGAGCCAACGATACTTTCACCGGGAGTGATCTCTTTAGCAAAACTAGAAAAGGCCTAAAAAAAATTCCACTTAAAATCACTCGATTGTACAACGATATCAAGTTCATTACACAAAGGGTTTTCTTAAAAACCTGTCGTAACCCTCCGTCATTTCAGATAATTACTTCATAGTATTGTACTACGTTTGTTTGCTTTCGTCAAGGCGTAGTGTGCGGTAGCTATTTATGCTTATCTGCTTATGCATATGATGCAGATTGAGTTAGGGTAGTCGTGCGCTTTGTTGGCTTTCATCAAGGGCCGTGCGGGTGGGTTTAATTCAATCGGAAAATGACGGGTTGGACTTGACTAGTAGCCTATGGTTTGTTGGCTTTCGTCAAGGTCATAGGATGCTAGGGGTAAAAATATTATTGGGAATTTCAAGTGTTGAAATTTGCAATGAAATTGCATACCTTCTATGAGATAGTTGGATCCCGATATCCGCTGCGAGTAAGAGTTACTCCTGGGAGAGTTTTACACATTACAATTAGCCGATCAAGTTGGTGTCTAGAAAGGTGTTAACGGGGTTACACCCCTGGAAAAATGATATTTACTTTAATTAGGTCCGTGCGAAAGCACGGGGAACCTCCCTCAAAGTACCGGCACTGGCCTGGCTGAAAGATTGGCGAACTTGTAGAGTGTAATTAATCCCGGCTAGTCTTTCCTTTTAGGGTTTGAAGGAAGATTTGACTAAAACAGTGGGAGACATCCTGATTAGATAAATTGATAACCAATCTAATCTTGTAAAAGCGCACGCTGAGTGTTTTCTTCTCTCTCTCTCCTAGTTACGACTATGTCACGCCTTAATCAAGATAATAATACGGATGTATTGACCGAACCCGCTTGTTATACTGCGTTAAGGAACGTTGGTCCCGCTCCAACTAATAATTGTTATAAGACAGAGCAGGAAATAGAGGATTACCAGAATTCCCGTGCCGCCCAAACGAAGAAAGTGCATGCTGATCCATCTACTTCGGATGTGTTCATTACAGAGAACTGTTTCTCAGTATCCTTTACGTCCTGGGTATGAGATACCGGATCAGGATCCCGCAAATGTAATTTGTTACATGGGCTACAGTTAGATAGATAACTGAGAACGGGTGATAAGTTTCATGAGATAGAAACGGTGCAAGTGTTGCAGCCAAGTCTGTTGGTAGTTATCACCCTGTATTACCAGAATACATTGATTCTGAACGAATGTTATTAGATACCGAACCTGATATATAACATCATATCAGTCTCTTTATTAGTAAAGAAGGATATAATTTTGAATTGTTGGATAATATTTTGAACATTTCCTATATCAAGTGTTGATCAGTTCAGGCACGTTATCTAAAAGCATAGACGTTTTAAGTCAAACCACAGTTCTTAATGTACAGAACACACACAAGAGAAAGAGTTCAGAAATGAACGAATCCTTCTTGAGGCATTATAGACTAGGTCATATCAATGTGACCCGACTAGCTGAAGTTACATATAGATGCATATTTAAATTAGTTTGAATTTACATCTTGTGAAACTTGCCGGTCATGTCACAGAGATAAGATGACCACAGCTCTGTTTATTGGAAACAGAGAAAGAGTTAGTGAACTCTTAGGATTGATACATGCTGATGTATGAAAGTCCCCTGTCTACACATGCTAAGACCGGTTCTTTGTACTTCATTACATTCACTGATTATCTCTCAAGATTCGGACATATGTTCCTGTTGAAACACAAGTCTGAACCTTTTGAGAAATTCAATGAATATGAGTTAGAAGTAGAGAACCAAAAACGGGTATAAGTATTATGTCCTTTGATGAGAACAGGGAGGAGAATACTTGAGCACGGAATTCCTGGACTATTCTAAAGGAGAATGAGATTCTCTCTCAGCATTACTCCTCCGTATACACCATAGCACGATGGTATATCGGGGTGGAGCAATAGCACCCTATGTGATATGGTGTGCTCTATAATGAGTACTATTGAGTTGCCTATTTCCTTTTGGGAGTTATGCACTTGTGAAGCTGCATACCTATTGAATAGGGTTCCAATCAAATCAGTTGCCTACCACTTCATATGTGATATGGAATGAGAAGAGCCCATATCTTAAGTTTGTTAAGATTTGGGGTTGTCCGGCCAATATCTAAAAGCAAAATCCGGACAAGCTCGAGGCAAAAGTCAGTTCTGTGGAAGTTTGTTGGATATCCCAAGCATTCGCAATGGAATATCTTCTACTTAACCGAGGAACAAAAGATGTTTTGTTTCTCAGCATGCCACCTTTGTGAAATGGAATTTCTTGAGAAGAAATTAGTGGTCATGAGGTAGAACTGGAAAGAGTTTCAGCTATACAAACTGCAGCTGATGATTTGGTAGAACCAAAGGATTCAATAGTAACCAACGAAGCTCAGTCTCTCCGCCGATCTAGTAGGGTTCCTCACCCACCTGAGAGATACTTTGGTTTCACTATGACAGTGGGAGAGAGGATTGCATCATGAGATGATGTCCCAACTTGTTTCGAGCAGGCCATCAGGAGTGGGACTTTATAAGAATGGCTGGATGCTTAGCGATCTGAGATGGAATCCTTATACACCAACAAAATATGGACTTTGGTTGTTTTATCTGAAGGGTTAAATCCCCATCAGGAGCAAGTATATCTAGAGAAGATTACTCGGTGTACATGGAAAAGTTGAGACTTTCAAAGCTATGCTTAAGTCCATCCAGATCCTACTTGCCACGGCTACATACCATGACTACGATATCTGGTGGTTGGGTGTCATGACTGCTTTTCTAAATGATATTTTGGAAGAGAGCGTCTATAAGTACACAGCCCGAGAGCTTCGTAGATAGTGGGAGCAGCGGAAACGTGTGCAAGATGTTTTATGTGATAAAGCAGGCATCGCGGAGTTAGAACATCTTTTTTGATGTAGTAGTCAAAGAGTTTGACTTCATCAAAATGGTAGATGAACCTTGTATATACAAAAAGGTAGTAGAGAGTATGGTGGTGATCCTCGTAGAGTACGTGGATGACATACTCTTGATAGGAAAGGAGTTTTCTATGCTACGCTCGGTCAATCTCCTCTTATTACAAGGATTCTCCGTATAGGATCAAGGAGGTACCTCCTAAATCCTAGGTTTTGGATCTATGAGATAGATCTAATTGGATGTTAAGATTCTCACTAGTTGTAGTGAGATGGTATCAATCGACCCTGGGGAGAATCACTGGAAAGGTTCCAGGGTGATAAGGACGACTGAATGTCAGTCGCAGGCATTGTCTTTACCCTCAGTGGAGGGACAGTATGTTGGAAGAGTTCCAAGCTAGATACCGTGACTTACTAGACGATTAAAGGCAAGATACATCGTTACCAAGGATGCTACCAAAGAGGCAGTCTGGATATATATAAGTTCATAAGATGAACTTCGTTCCTACCATTGTGTGACAATGGAGTTATGGCTTATGCCAAGGAACCCCCGTCCCATCAGAAATCCGGATATAATTCTTAGACAGTATCACCTGATCATGGAGATGGTTGATCTCTAGGGAGATCGAGGTTAGGAGAGTAGACACAAAGGACAACAACGCGGATCCACTCACAAAGGCCTTTTTTTCCAGTAGAGAATTTTTATGGGATGTTTGAGTATGAGATACTTCAACCACAGCTAATTGTTGGGTATGCGATACCACAACAGATGGCCCTAGTGCAAGTGGGAGATTGTTAGTTATATGTATGCCCTAGAGGCCATTACTGTACATACGATGTATATTGTAGTGGATGCTTGGACATATATAGGGAGGACTTTCTTGCTCGACATGATAGTACGCTATCTGGTTGCTCTTTATCTTAACATGTACTCTGATTGTCTCTATATTACATGCTGATAAAACCCTTAGGATATGCACTCGACTACTGGGACTATGATGAGATCATACTAGTGGGGCTACGGTAGTCGACGAGTACATCCTATAACTATTCCTAGTCGAGGATGTATCGAGACAGGGCATCGATATACCAGAGTAGACTAGCGTATACGCATCTTGTCCCATATGATGGGCGATGGATGATCCCATATCCATCGGTGTTTGACATCAAGGATGGTGTACGGGTGCTCAGTAGAGTCTGGGTACACTGGACGGACTCGCCGAGAACTCCCAGATGGTATTATACCTCACGTCAGATGGCAGTTCTCCGGTTACACTGGTACAGGTTAGTCTGTAGACCCGAGATCGTCATAGAGTCTTGTGTGATTCCCACTGTGCTTTGATTTCCATCATACCATGTCCAAGAGGGCGTGCAAAAAGGTGGCTTTTGGGTACAGTCCCGAATCACATGGAGGCAATGAGCGATAGGAGGGAATTCGTCTCTCCTGGTATAGGGAGTTGATGTTGCGCTGTGTTCGATTGTCTATAACTAAAAATCCCTGGCCAGGGTTGCTGAGATTTACTCGTAAGTGCTATCAGTAGTTTCTCGAACTGTTATAGACCTCATATCGATACGACTTATCAAGCTACTGGGGTCTGACGTCTACCACCCCTAGGCAAGATATGCGACATATCAGACGACGAGACCGGACTGTACAGGAGTGTTACTGACTGGATTCACAGGAGAATGTATAGGCTTGCTTGTTGATCTTCTGAGCGCTCAATACCTGGGTGGCTGTTACGTTTAGCTGACCGCTTGCAGCTTGTGGGTGTTTGATATAATCATCACCTACTGCCGGCGTATTGATGATTCTTTAGTGTCCTACACAGAGGTTTCTTGGCTCAGGCAAAACGGAGTAGGAGCACATATATGATATGTGCAGGATCGAGAACAATACGTGTATGTGATACCATATTAGATTCTCGCGATATGAGATATCGGCCGGATATATGTGATATAGCCGGTTCATTGGATCAAGTGTTGATTCGATGAACTGATACAGATTATATTAGTCGGTTATTTGTGAAATAGCCAGATTATCGGATCAAGTGTTGATTTGATAATTTAATGTATAATTATATATTTGATATATTAAATTACATTAACTGGTATAAGCTCACTAAAAGATTCTTTTTCTCACTCAGGTAATACATTGATATATATGCGATATATGTTAATTTTATTATTTTATTTTGTTACAATAAATATTATATATGTGATATATAATATTGTAACATGATATGGTTATTAATGCAACATGTTTTATGGAGTGTAATTATGGTTAGGGTTTGGATTAGGGTTAAGCAAGCATGAAGCTTTCAAAAAGCTTCTTGAAGCTTTGACTTTGACTTTGGATATTTTGTGTAGATATTTGCTTAACTCAACCCAACCCTTCACCATAGTTAACTCTCTACATGGATTAAGACTTCATTCTTAACCCATGGTTGCATTTCTAACCTCACCATGGTTTTTCATTATTCATCACAAAAAGAAAATGATCTTCTTCTTCCTTCTTCTTTTTTGATGGAAAAGCTTACTACCTTTTTCATTAGTGATGAAAATGATTGAGTTAAAAACAACAAATGAGAGCTAAAATCCTACTTCATCATCCTAATCTATCCTAGCCATTTAGATTAGGGTGTTCACTTCATTTTGTGAGTGAGAGCTTGTGTTAATGAAACTTCAAGGTAGATCATCTTTGTTATCGAAGATCGGAAGCAAGCTTGTATCTTTCTCTTCGTGGAGTCTCTCGAGAGTCCGGAACTTGATGATCGCAGCGAAGGGACCACAACACGGAGCTTATGAAGTGAAGGACCGGACTACAAAGGTTGTAATCCCAAACTCTTAGATGTTAAAGTATTTAACATGCTTTGTTTCGCCTAATCTTTAGTCTAAGATCTTGGTTTAGGGTTGTTCGGCACGGCTAAATTTTAAATCGGGCATGGTTGATGCCTTATAGAGCCTTGTGCGTGTGCCTAGTAACCCTACAATTCCTCCGTTCTGACACGCCATTGTGTTGTGTGTAAGGAGAAGTGAGCAGAGAGAGAATCCCATTCTCTTTTAGGAAATCTAGAAACTATGTACTTAAGTACTCTCCTACTCGATCTGATCGAAGTTTCTTGATACTCAAACCGGTTTGTTTTTCTACTTCAATTTTATACTTCTTGAATTTTTCGAAAGTTTCATACTTATATTTCAACAAGAACACATGTCCAAATCTCGAGAAATCATTAGTAAAAGTTATGAAGTATGAATAACAGCTTCTAGCATGTGTAGACATTGGTTCACATACATCACTATATATGAGGATTAAGAGTTC
The DNA here is from genome assembly GCA_030015575.1 of Agapanthus africanus. Lineage (NCBI taxonomy): Eukaryota > Viridiplantae > Streptophyta > Magnoliopsida > Asparagales > Amaryllidaceae > Agapanthus > Agapanthus africanus. The sequence goes on from CM057337.1 coordinate 913,382, forward strand.
AGTAGCTCTCTCTCCGTGTCCAGTAAACGGAGTTTTGATCATTTTACCCTTGATGTAAGACTGACAAGTCGTATAAGATTTATATTCAAAAGGATTTAAATATCCTTCTTTATGCAGCTTGGTTAGTCTTGTTTCGTTAATATGACCAAGTCTACAATGCCATACAAAAGCTTCATTTATATCTGAAATTTTCCTTTTGTTTGTGTGTTGTATGTTGAAAACCGTGTGTTGAATTAGAAGGTAAATACCGTTATTTAGTGTACCATACCCAATCAACTGTTGATTTAGGTTAATGTTCATAACATTACTTTGCAACACAAAATGATATCCTTCATTGTCTAACAAAGAAACAGATATTATATTACATAGCATGCTTGGTACAAAATAACATGGGTTCAAAACCAATATACATCCCGAAGGCAACCTTAGGTGATACTCTCCTACTGATACAACATGCAAATTTGAACCATTTCCAACATGGAGAGTATGATCACCTTTCTTCAAAACTTTGCTATTTCTCAATCTCTGCACACAATTGCAGATGTGAGAACCCTAACCGGTATCTAATACCTGTTCTCCTCCGAAAACAGAGACGAGACCGCGTAGGTTCGTCTTTCCTGAATTTGGGGGCAGATACTAATTGGTGCTATCCGTCCACCTCTCCAAAGATGCCAAGTTGATTTATGATACCATGTATTGAAGGTTTAAACGGATGCGGCCGATGTAGCAGACTTTGTCAGATTCTCCCTCGTTGAGGGGTTTTTGATTGTGGGGACGCTCTTCCCTGCAGGCGCAAGCCCCCGCAGTTAATTATGCTACCGCATCGCGGTAACCACTTTCTCCTTCTCCAGATAGTCACTTTGTGTCGTGTGTGTTTGTTTTGTTTTCGGTTGCCTGTGGAATGTATACGGAGACTAATATATGTTGTCGCCCGAAGGGCGTGGCTTAGTCCAAATCCGTATCTTCTTAGATTTGGGTTTAGGGGTTGGGTGTAAGGATTGTAGGGTTGCTAGGCACTCGCACAAGGGTCTACGAGGCATCAACCATGCCCGATTTAAAATTTAGCCGTGCCGAACAACCCAAAGCCGGATCTTTAAACTAGAGATTAGGCAAAAACAAGCATGTTAAACACTTTAACACTAAGTGAGAGGGATTACAGCCTTTGTAGATCTGTTCCTTCACTTCTTAATCTCCATGTTGAGGTCCCTTCGCTGCGATCATCGTGTTCCGGACTCTCGAGAGGCTCCACGAAGAGAAAGATGCAAGCTTGCTTCCGATCTTCGATGACAAAGATGATCTACCTTGAAGTTTCATTAACACAAGCTCTCACTCACTAAATGAAGTGAACACTCTCATCTAAAGGGCAAGGGTAGATGAGGATGATGAAGTAGGATTTTTGCTCTCATTTGTTTTCTTATTCTCACTCACTTTCATCATAAAAAGCAAAGCATGAAAGCTTTTGCATCAAGGAAGAAGAAGAAGAAGAATAGTGATTCCTTTTGTGATGAATAATGAATAATCATTAGTGTGAGGTTAGAAATGCAACCATGGTATAAGGTGAGAAGAGCTAACCCTTGTAGAGATTGAATCATGGTTAAAGGGTTGGGTTGGGTTAAACAAATATCTATGCATAATATCTTACACAAAACAAAACAAAACCTTTTAGAAGGTTCTAGAAGTAATTAACCCAAATCAAACCCTAACCATATTTAATCTCCACTAAACATGTTGCATTAATAACCATACCATGTTACAATATTATATATCACATATATAATATTTATTGCAACAAAATAAAATAATACAATTAACATATATCGCATATATATCAATGTATTACCCGAGTGAGAAAAAGAATCTTTTAGTGAGCTTATATTAGTTAATGTAATTTAATATATCAAATATATTGTTATACATTAAATTATCGAATCAACACTTGATCCGACAATCCGGCTATGTCGAATATAACCGACTAATATATCATGTACCGATTCATCAAATCAACACTTGATCCGATAATCCGGCTGATATCAAATATCGCGAGAATAGAATACGGTATCTCATATCGCATTATCCTTGGTCCTGCACATATCACATATGTGCCCCTACTCCGTTTTGCCTGAGTCAAGAAACCTCTGTGTAGGACTCTAAAGAATCGTCAATACGCTGGTAGTAGATGATGATCATATCAAACACTCACAAGCTGCAAGCGGTCAGCTAAACGTAACAGCCACCCAGGTATTGAGCGATCAGAAGATCAACAAGTAAGCCTGTACATTCTCCTGCGAATCCAATCAGTAAAACTCCCGTATAGTCCGGTCTCGTCGTCTGATATGTCGCATATATTGCCTAGGGGTGGTAGACGTCAGACCCCCGTAGCTTGATAAGTCGTGTCGATATGAGGTCTATAACAGTTCGAGAAACTACTGATAACACTTATCAGTAAATCTCAGCAACCCTGGCCAGGGATTTCCAGTTATAGCCAATCGAACACAGCGCAACATCAACTCCCTATACCGGGAGAGACGAATCCCCTCCAATCGCTCATTGCCTCCATGTGATTCGGGACTGTACCCAAAAGCCACTTTTTTGCATGCCCTCTTGGACGTGGTATGATGGAAATCAAAGCACAGTGGGAATCACACAAGACTCTATGACGATCTCGGGTCAACAGACTACTCTGTACCAGTGTCACCGGAGAACTGCCATCTGACGTGAGGTATAATACCATCTGGGAGTTCTCGGCGATTCCGTCCAGTGTACCCAGTCTCTACTGAGCACCCGTACACCATCCTTGATGTCAAACACCGATGGATATGGGATCATCCATCGCCTATCATATGGGTCAAGATGCGTATACGCTAGTCTACTCTGGTTTATCGATGCCCTGTCTCGATACACCCTTGACTAGGAACAGTTATAGGATGTACTCGTCGACTACCGTGGCCCTACTAGTATGATCTCATCATAGTCCCAGTAGTCGAGTACATATCCTAAGGGCTTTATCAACATGTAACACAGAGACAATCAGAATACATGTTAAGATAAAATGCAACCAGATAGCGTACTATCATGTCGAGCAAGAAAGTCCTCCCTATATATGTCCAAGCATCCATTACAATATACATCGTATGTACAGTAATGGCCTCTAGGGCATACATATAACTAACAATCTCCCACTTGCACTAGGGCCATCTGTTGTGGTATCACATACCCAACAATTAGCTGTGGTTGAAGTATCTCATACTAACCATCCCATAAAAGTCTCTACTGGGAAAAAGGCCTTTGTGAGTGGATCTGCGTTGTTGTCCTCTGTGTCTACTCTCCTAACCTCGATCTCCCTGGAGATCAACCATCTCCATGATCAGGTGATACTGCCTAAGAATTATATCTGGATTTCTGATGGGACGGGGGTTCCTTGGCTTAAGCCACAACTCCATTGTCATACAATGGTAGGAACGAAGTTCATCTCATGAACTTATATATATCCAGACTGCCTCATTGGTAGCATCCTTGGTAACGATGTATCTTGGCTTTAATCGTCTAGTAAGTCACGGTATCTAGCTTGGAACTCTTCCAACATACCGTCCCTCCACTGAGGGTAAAGACAATGCCTGCGACTGACATTCAGTCGTCCTTATCACCCTGGAACCTTTCCAGTGATTCTCCCCAGGATCGATTGATACCATCTCACTACAACTAATGAGTATCCTAACATCCAATTAGATCTATCTCATAGATCCAAAACCCAGGATTTAGGAGGTATCACTTTGATCCTATATGGAGAATCCTTAAGATAAGCGGAGATTGACCGAGCGTAGCATAGGAAACTCCTTCCCTACAAGAGTATGTCATCCACGTACTCTACGAGGATCATCACTATACTCTCTACTACCTTTTTGTATATACAAGGTTCATCTACCATTTTGATGAAGTCAAACTCTTTGACTACTACATCAAAACAGATGTTTCAACTCCGCGATGCCTGCTTTATCACATAAAACATCCTCGCTCCCACTGTCATAGAGAAATCAAAGTATCTCTCAGGTGGGTGAGGAACCCTACTAGATCGGCGGAGAGGCTGAGGTTCGTTGGAAACTATTGAATTCTTTGGTTCTACCAAATCATCTGCTGTAGTTTGTATAGCTGGAACTGTTTCCAGTTCTACCTCATGACCAATAATTTCTTCACAAGAAATTCCCTTTCACAAAGGTGGCATGCTGAGAAACAAAACATCTTTTGTTTCTCGGTTTGGTAGAAGATATTCCCTTGTAAATGCTTGGGATATCCAACAAACTTCCACAGAACTGACTTTGCCTCGAGCTTATCCGGATTTTGATTTTTAGGCATAGGCCGGACAACCCCAAATCTTAATACACTTAAGAGATGGGCTCTTCCGATTCCATATCATATATGAACTGGTAGGCAACTGATTTGATTGGAACCCTATTCAATAGGTATGCAGCTTCTCAAGCGCATAACACCCAAAAGGAAATAGGAAACTTAGTAGTACTCATCATAGAGCTCACCATATCTAATAGGGTGTGATTGCTCCGCCCCGATACACCTACGTGCTGTGGTGTATACGGAGGAGTAATGTTGAGAGAGAATCTCATTCTCCTTTAGAATAGTCCAGGGATTCCGTGCTCAAGTATTCTCCTCCTTGATCTCATCAAAGGACATAATACTTATACCCGTTTTTTGTTCTCTACTTCTAACTCATATTCATTGAATATCTCAAAATCTTCGGACTTGTGTTTCAATAGGAACATATGTCTGAATCTTGAGAGATCATCAGTGAATCTAATGAAGTATAAAGAACCAGTCCTGGCATTTGTAGACAGGGGACTTTCATACATCAGCATGTATCAATCCCAAAAGTTTACTAACTCTTTCTCTGTTTCCAATAAACGGAGCTATGGTCATCTTATCTTTGTGACATGACTGGCAAGTTTCACAAGATGTAAATTCAAACTAATTTAAATATGCATCTATATGTAACTTCAGTTAGTCGGGTCGCATTGATATGACCTAGTCTTCAATGCCTCAAGAAGGATTCGTTCATTTCTGAACTCTTCCTCTTGTGTGTGTTCTGTATGTTAAGAACTGTGGTTTGATTTAGAACGACTATGCTTTTAGATAACGTGCCTGATCCGATCAACTCTTGATATAGGAAATGTTCAAAACATTATCCAACAATACCAAATTATATCCTTTCTTTACTAATAAAGAGACTGATATGATGTTGTATATCAGGTTCGGTATCTAATAACATTCGTTCAGAATCAATGTATTCTGGTAATACAGGGTGATAGTGACCAACAGACTTGGCTGCAACACTTGCACCGTTTCTATCTCATGAAATTTATAACTCGTTCTCAGTTCTCTACCTATCTGTAGCCCATGTAACAAATTACATATGCGGGATCCTGATCCGGTATCAAATACCCAGGACGTAGAGGATATTGAGAAACAGTTCTGTGTAATGAACACACCCGAAGAAGATGCATCAACATGCACTTTCTTCGTTTGGGCGGCACGGCAATTCTGGTAATCTCCTATTTCCTGCTCTGTCTTATAACAATTATAAGTTGGTGCGGGACCAACGTTCCCTAGCGCAGTATAACAAGTGGGTTCAGTCAATATATCCGTAATATTATCTTGATTAAGACGTGATATGGTTGTAACCTGGAGAGAGAGAGAAGAAAACACTCAGCGTGCGCTTTTACAAGATTAGATTGGTTATCAATTTATCTAATCAGGATGTCTCCCACTGTTTTAGTCAAATCTTCCTTCAAACCCTAAAAGGAAAGACTAGCCGGGATTAATTACACCTTACAAGTTCGCCAATCTTTCAGCCAGGCCAGTGCCGGTACTTTGAGGGAGGTTCCCTGTGCTTTCGCACGGACCTAATTAAAATAATCCTCGTTTTTCCAGGGGCGTAACCCCGTTAACACCTTTCTAGACACCTACTTGATCGGCTAATTGTAATGCGTAAAACTCTCCCAGGAGTAACTCTTACTCGCAGCGGGTATCGGGATCCAACTATCTCATAGAAGGTATGCAATCTCATTGCAATTTTCAACACTTGAAATTCCCAGTAATATTTTGCCCCTAGCGTCCTATGACCTTGACGAAAGCCAACAAACCATAGGCTACTAGTCAAGTTCAACCCGTCATTTCCTGATTGAATTAAACCCACCCGCACGGCCCTTGACGAAAGCCAACAAAGTCGCACGACTACCCTAACTCAATCTGCATCACATGCATAAGCAGATAAGCATAAATAGCTACCGCACACTACGCCTTGACGAAAGCCAACAAACGCAGCACGAATACTATGAAGTACTTATCTGAAATGACGGAGGGCTACGACAGGTTTTTAAGAAAACCTTTTGCGTAATGAACTTGATATCGTTGTAGAATCAAGTGATTTTAAATGGAGTGTTTTTGAGGCTTTTCTAGTTTTGCTAAAGAGGTCGTCGGCTCTTTCCTCATCGAATAAGGTACAGGATATTTCACAAATATCACTATGCAAAGCAAGAACTATAGAAGCAATCAAAAGACAAACCGAGTTTGTAGCATCTGCTAGTTTCACTAAAGAGGTCACTCCCGGTGAAGGGATCTCGGCTCTTTCCTTATCGAATAAGGTGCTGGATGTTCTACAAGGAACACCGCTATACAAAGCAAGAACTAGAGCTACCAGTTTTTAAACAAGTTTCTACAACATCTTTAGGTTTCTTTTAGTTTCATTAATCTCATTAATGAAGTCCCACTTTATTATGCTTCGCAAGCATCACATTTGAAACGAAATCTGCAATATAACATATATCTCATATATATAATATAAACATTCGTCTTAGGCAGTAATATGATCTCATCACAGAACATTGCAGCAGAAGAATATATATGAAATATTGGATATACTAGGACATCCGTGTTTTCAATACGAGCCTGTATAAAACACGGATTCCACGGTCGTGATGAATAGCCAAACCTACATCCCTAGACCCCTACGAGAGCGGCAAGCAACACTGCCAATTCTAGGGTTAGGAGACCCGGTCTCGACTCCTCGAGATGTTCTCCCACTGGACCCCAGAACCCGGTTACTTGTGCTCCCCGCCTTGGGTCTACCTAATGCGGAAAAGTAAATAATATACAATGGTGACATCATCCTCAGCCCGGAAGTGCCCCAATAAAAGAATATTACATACAATGAATTTTACATGAATGAAAAAGAAAAAACTCTCATCTCACATAAAACCCCCAGCTATTCAAAACGCGACAATCCAATATAACATATCACAGCAACACATAATATCTCATATCATCAACGTAAGCAAGTATGCGTATCCCGATTGTCGTTGATGTATAGCAACGAAGCCGGCGATACACTACATACTACGCTTACGGTCACAGAAAAGAAAGTATAAAACTACAACAGTTGGGATCCGCAACCTCCTTAGACATCGCATGCCTAACCAAATGAATTCCTTACACATCGCATGCCTAACAATTATAAACCCCGCATTTTAGTCTCATTATCGAAAACTCTTTTCAATATCAAGTCGGGCAATTCAACAAGATTCCCGATATTCTGATCGAATGCTCGTCGCAAACTTTAGTGGACGGCCGCACCCCCGATGCCGTCAACGAAGTGCACTAAGGCGGAACACCCCTGCCGCGAGCACCCGAATGGATGCTTTTGGCGACGGGGTTCTCCTACAGTCACTTGGTCGGAGTTATGGGGCGTGGCTGTCTGTTAAGTTTACCCGGCGAGTATCCGCGTACGCTACGTGATTGCGACGGACTTTTGATCATATCAAAATTCTGTGGCAACCGATCAATTGAGACTGAACTGCTAGATTTATAACATTCAAATTAGTTATCTCATAATTACTTGTGGATTCCAAATATTGTATCACATTCCAGATAAATAGACAATGTTAAACTTTCCGATCGAATAATAAAACACCCAAGTTTTTCCAAATAGTTCTCAACACTTGAAATTAGTTTTAAAACATCCATCACATGCCACAGTACCAATGGTCCAGCCGTAAAAGGGTCAAGCCAACGTCTCACATGTGGCACGCCGTACTGCCCCAAACCCTAAGGTTTAGAGGCAGTTCAAGACGGTCACATTATCGAGTTAAGGTTTGTTGTCTTTTAGAGGGTCCACAGCGTTACTTGCACGACTTAGAACGTTCTTAAACTACGGAAAAATCCAACACTTTGAAATTTTCCGGCAGGGGAAAAAGTGAGTTATTGATATCCGTTCGAACTTTTTAACACGTTCTAAAAATTACCCGGAAAAACATAAACGAAGTTAAATTATCCGATTGAATCAACGAGTCCTCAATACACCCCAAAAAACTCAATTCTTGAGTAGAATAAAAATATCCCAGAAGAATCAGGAAAATAGTACGGACATTACTGTGGAAACAGAACATAACAAGGGCACTGTAGTGCCGCGGAACCGCCGCGGTTGGCATGGTCCTGCCGCGGTTCCGCGGCGCTTTAAGAGAATCAGTGGATCGTTTTTCACAGAGGTCTATAGAATTACCTGCTGATTTTTTTGAGTACTTTTAATTCAGAAAAAATCACATTTTTGAAAATTATCCAGAGAAGGGTATATATCGGGGTTTCCGGGTTCGATCGGACTTTAAACTTCGTCTAGACTTCGCCTAAAGCTCTAGCTTGGATCTGATAACACTATAGGGTTGCTAGGCACTCGTACAAGGGTCTACGAGGTATCAACCATACCCGATTTAAAATTTAGCCGTGCCGAACAACCCAAAACCGGATCTTTAAACTAGAGATTAGGCGAAAACAAGTATATTAAACACTTTAACACTAAGTGAGATGGATTACAACCTTTGTAGATCCGGTCCTTCACTTCTTAAGCTCCGTGTTGAGGTCTCTTCGCTGCGATCATCGTGTTCCGGACTCTTGAGAGTCTCCACGAAGAGAAAGATGCAAGCTTGCTTCCGATCTTCGATAACAAAGATGATCTACCTTGAAGTTTCATTAACACAAGCTCTCACTCACTAAATGAAGTGAACTCTCTCATCTAAAGGGCAAGGGTAGATGAGGATGATGAAGTAGGATTTTTGCTCTTATTTGTTTTCTTATTCTCACTCACTTTCATCACAAAAAGCAAAGCATGAAAGCTTTTGCATCAAGGAAGAAGAAGAAGAAGAATAGTGATTCCTTTTGTGATGAATAATGAATAATCATTAGTGTGAGGTTAGAAATGCAACCATGGTATAAGGTGAGAAGAGCTAACCCTTGTAGAGATTGAATCATGGTTAAAGGGTTGGGTTGGGTTAAACAAATATCTATGCATAATATCTTACATAAAACAAAACAAAACCTTCTAGAAGGTTCTAGAAGTGATTAACCCAAATCAAACCCTAACCATGTTTAATCTCCACTAAACATATTGCATTAATAACCATACCATGTTACAATATTATATATCACATATATAATATTTATTGTAACAAAATAAAATAATACAATTAACGTATATCGCATATATATCAATATATTACCCGAGTGAGAAAAAGAATCTTTTAGTGAGCTTATATTAGTTAATGTAATTTAATATATCACATATATTATTATACATTAAATTATCGAATCAACACTTGATCCGACAATCCGGCTATATCGAATATAACCGACTAATATATCATGTACCGATTCATCGAATCAACACTTGATCCGATGACCCGGCTGATATCAAATATCGCGAGAATAGAATACGGTATCTCATATCGTATTATCCTCGGTCCTGCACATATCACATATGTGCCCCTACTCCATTTTGCCTGAGTCAAGAAACCTCTGTGTAGATTCTAAAGAATCATCGATATGCCGGCAGTAGGTAATGATCATATCAAACACCCACAAGCTGCAAGCGGTCAGCTAAACGTAACAGCCACCCAGGTATTGAGCGATCAGAAGATCAACAAGCAAGCCTGTACATTCTCCTGCGAATCCAATCAGTAACACTCCCGTACAGTCCGGTCTCGTCGTCTGATATGTCGCATATCTCGCTTAGGGGTGGTAAACGTCAGACCCCAGTAGCTTGATAAGTCGTGTCGATATGAGGTCTATAACAGTTCGAGAAACTACTGATAACACTTATCAGTAAATCTCAGCAACCCTGGCCATGGATTTCCAGTTATAGCCAATCGAACATAGCGCAACATCAACTCCCTATACCGGGAGAGACGAATCCCCTCCTATCGCTCATTGCCTCCATATGATTCGGGACTGTACCCAAATGCCACCTTTTTGCATGCCCTCTTAGACGTGGTATGATGGAAATCAAAGCACAGTGGGAATCACACAAGACTTTATGACGATCTCGGGTCAACAGACTACTCTGTACCAGTGTCACCGGAGAACTGCCATCTGACATGAGGTATAATACCATCTGGGAGTTCTCGGCGAGTCCGTCCAGTTTACCCAGTCTCTACTGAGCACCCGTACACCATCCTTGATGTCAAACACCGATGGTTGGGGTCATCCATCGCCCATCATATGGGTCAAGATGTGTATACACTAGTCTACTCTGGTGTATCGATGCCTTGTCTCGATACACCCTCGACTAGGAACAGTTATAGGATGTACTCGTCGACTACCGTGGCCCCACTAGTATGATCTCATCATAGTCCCAGTAGTCGAGTACATATCCTAAGGGCTTTATCAACATGTAACACAGAGACAATCAGAATACATGTTAAGATAAAGTACAACCAGATAGCGTACTATCATGTCGAGCAAGAAAGTCCTCCCTATATATGTCCAAGCATCCATTACAATATACATCGTATGTCAGTAATGGCCTCTAGGGCATACATATAACTAACAAGGATACGTTAGTCGCATTTGAAACTAAGATCAACTTAAACGTTTGTTAAGGATACGTTAGTCTAATTTTAGACTAACATCAACTTAACAGGATCATTTACATCCAACAAAAGAGCATTCAGGCTCTATTGTTTAGTTTAGGGACATTGTGGTCGATTACCAGTTTAAGGACATGGTGGTCCAATGTTAGTTTAAGGACATTACGGTCCGAGGTTAAGGACATCATAGTCCGTGGGTTTAAAGGGACCCCACAGTCCGAGGTTAAGGACATCATAGTCCGTGGGTTTAAAGGGACCCACAGTCCATGGAATGATTGGTTATTGGGACCCGTCACCTCTTTGAAGACGTTGAAGGATTACAACGACAAATATCAAAGGAGTGAAGAGATGTACCGTTGAACCAAAGTTGATTGGGAAATCTGTAGTCTAATTTAGGACGAAGATCAATTAATTAGATTATGAGCATATGGGCTCAGTTATCTGAATTGAGGACTTATGGCCAACTTGGGCTAAGTCCAATTAAGTTTGAAATGTTGGACCATTATTGGACTATTGAACATTTGTCTGGGTTCAACCCCCCATTATTTAGCAATGCTAAACAGGGGTTTGGGGTTCTGACAACATTTTGTCTTTATCGAGTGCTGATGACTCATATATCATATGAGACGATCAATCTTAGAAGACAAGGGTGTATTTGAGGCTCAGTCAAAAGAGAAGTCTTGCCTCTGGAAAAACTTAGCCAATTTAGACTAAGACTGGTTTGAGAATAGTGTTAAACACAACACATATTTGACGATCACGTGTTCCTACGTGATGCGCTTAAAATATTGTTAAACACTAGGGACAGAACACTCAAAATAGTGTTAAACTCTAAAAATGAGGTGGTCACGTGGAGTCACGTGAAGCGCCTGACAAGTGGGCCAAACCTCCCTTATTTTATTCTCAAAATCTGCAAATAAGTGTTAAACACTTAGCCTCTGTAATCATCACGTGTGGGCATGTGATAGTGCCCATGTATTAGGTATTAATTCCTCTGTTTTCCTTCATTTGCCCTTTTAAAAAAGGTGTTAGTCAGGGGTCACATGGGGACACGTGAGGCGCCCTGAATCAGTATTGCCTTTGGCTTTATTCCTTTTAGTTTTGAGGGTCACGTGTGAGCACGTGAGGCATTGCCTCCAAGCTTTTTCTTTCTCATTTTGAAGATTCTGTTTAAGGGTCATATGGGGGCACGTGACCTAGTCTTTTTCGTTCTTTTCTACTCATTGAGGATGAGGGTCACGTGTTACCACGTGATCAAATTTACGTGCATAGAGAGTTTAAGTCCTTTGTCTGAGAATTAAATTCTTATATAGGGTTAAACCCTAATTTTATTTAGAGGAATTAAATTCCTATGTATATGGAAGAATTAAATTTTTTAAACCCAACTCTCCCTCTAAGTTTTGGATCTACATGGCAGAATCTCCCCGATGAGAATTAAATTCTCAACTTGTGGGGAGATTTGCTTCTGCAGATCTTCAACCATGAAAAAGAACTAAGTTCTTGTATTAAGGGTTAAACCCTGTTTCTGGTTGGAGGAATTAAATTCCTGAGTATCTGGAGGAATTAAATTCCCTAAAATCAATTCTCCCTCTAAGTTTTAGATCTGCATGGCAGAATCTCCCGATGAGAATTAAATTCTCAACTTGTGGGGAGATCTGCTTCTGCAGATCTTCAACCAAAGAAAGAACTAAGTTCTTATTCAGAAGAGTTAAACTTTTAAATTGAGAATTAAGTTCTCTTCTTTTTTTGTGGAGCTTATGGTCTCTTTCCTTTTCTCACCTAGGGTTTCTTTCTCTTCTGAGGAAGTCTTCTTTTTTTCTCTGGAGAATTAAATTCTTTTCTTTTTTCTCTCTGTTGTTGTATTTCTCTCTAAAAAAAGATCCATCTCTTTTCTTCTTGGCTCCTATTTATAGGAGAAAGAAAACAAGCAGTTTGTTTAGTCAATCTTTCATTGAAAGATTTTAATTGATTTTGTAACCAACATGATTTTTTAGACCACTCAGTGAATTTTATCCACCATTGGATTTTTAATCCAAAAGATATTCTGTTTGTTATTCTTGGTGAATTTCAGGGAAATCTTTCCTTGTATAGAATCTTTCTATAAATTGGTGATTTTTAATCACCATTGGATTTTTAATCCAACGGTGCTCCACTTTACAGAGCACAATCCTTTTTGTTTGGAAAGATTTAGAGAAATATTTTTCCGGTTAGGGTTCTCGATTCCTTCTTAATTAGAATTTAATTCTATTAGTTTAGAAGTCTTAAGAGCCTATCATGTATTGGCACGTGATCCCACTGTTTGATCATTTAAATAGAATTTAATTCTATTAGTTAAAGAGCTTAAGAACCCATAACGTGTCTGCTCGTGACCTTTGGTCACGTGTGGACACGTGATACCCCATTGGGGTATTCCTTACTATTTTATTATACTTTTAATTCTCTTCAGTGGGTTTTTAAAGGCCTATCACGTGTGGGCACGTGACTCCACTGATTGCTTGTTTGCTTAGAATTTAATTCTATTTCAGCAGAATCCCCAGGAAACCATCACGTGTCAGCACGTGACCCCTGGTCACGTGTTGGCACGTGATGCCCCATTAGGGTTTTTCCTGATATTATATGAGGGAACAAATGCCCCACAGCGTTGTTCTCACATGTTTACACGTGAGTGCAACGCTGTCATTTCTTTGTGGCCATTGGATCTGCCTAGGGAAGGGGGTCGATGAACCGTTTCCCATCACATCCTATAAATACAGGGGTCTCTTCAGAAACGCCTCCACTTTTCATCTTCTTCCTTACTTGATCTTGCCTTGAGAATTTAATTCTCTCTCTCAGAGCTTAGTTCTCTGTCCTAAATTTTTTTCAGAGTTTAACTCTGTCCAAGAAAGAATCCTTTCATCAAATAATGGTTTTGAGCAGCCGAAGAACTTTTATACATAAAAGAACTCTTTTTGGATTTTAATTCCACACCAAGGGTTTTTCCCTTCAAAGAATCCATTTTTCTAATCTTTAGGAGTGCACAATCTCTGGGTAGCAAACCCCATTGTTAGGCATTTTTCTGATCTTAGGGGTTTGATGACGGCCGTTGTTTCTCTCTGGAATTTAATTCCATTTCCAAGAGGTTAGCTCTGCCAATTTTCTGGGAATTTAATTCCTTTAAAGAACTTAGTTCTTCACAAAGAACTTCTTGGGATGTTCTTGCCCTGAGTTGTTCTTTGCAAAAACAAATTTTTTTTCACAGAGATCCTTCTTGATTTGCATAGAGTTTTGCAGTGGGTTTTCTTCTTGGGGAATGTATAGAGTTGTTTGAAATCCACTGTTCATTTTAACAAGCATTCCTCTTGATCGGTTTATCCATTAAATTCTCACTGATCTTTATTTCAGATACTATGGCTGCCCATTTGTATGATCTTGACGAGATCATTTCTTACGGTGACATTCGCGCACTGGGTCGCAGCCAGAACCAGGAGTTCACCAACGCTCAGTGTGCTGAGATCATGAGCCGCTTCAATGAGTACAATGGTCGACTACTCTCTCGTCGCTCTTCTCATTTGAAACTCATTATGAGAGCGATCTGGGAAGCGCTTCCTTTATTCTATACAGGCATGCCGCTTAAGGCTTTGGATGATGCCGAAGATAAGGTACACTCAATATATCTGATGGGCCTAATCTCAAAGAAAAGGCAAAACAATCTTGTTGATATTCTGCATCAAGCTTTCCAACAGGCGGCGATACTCTCTGCCTATCGGAGGGTGGAGGACATCAGCGGAGATCCCGACACTTGCGAGCGTGAGAGGAAGCACACGAGAATGGCCAGAGAGGCCAGAAACATTTTAGACGGCCTTATTTTTGAATTCCTCAATCCGTGGCCCGGATTTGATGTCTTACCATTGTAATATTTTCTCTTATTTTTGTACGAACTTTCAAAGTATGAATGATAAGTCTTTCCTTTCCCTTTTGTGTTTGCATGCCTTCTTTATGAAATTCTGTCATATTGTCGTTGCTGCTCACGTGTTTGGCATGTTAGGCACTATTGGGGATTTTGATCTCATATCGGCATCCACTCACGTGTTATTCATGCGTGAAACTGTTTTAATTTTCAGTACATGCCAAGGTTGGTCTTACGTGCCCTGCATGTGGGGCTCTATTGATGGGATTGTTTAATTTCCCATGCTATATTTTCTGTGTGCAACATTGGATGCGGAAAGGGAGTCTTGGAAATAGTTCCACCTCTTTGATTTCTAATGCCTTTTTTATTCCTGGGCCTTGGAAATAGTTCTATCATGCAATATTTTCCGTGTACAGCATTGAATGCTCCCCTTTATAACCTGGATCCATGCGTTTCTTTCTCTCTTCATAGAGATATCCATTTATAACTTAGGGAAGTCATCTTGAGAAAACAGCTAAATGCTATGGCTTGCAACCGCCCCCATGCCCGTCGACAACTATGAGAAGTGCCCGTTGAGGAGATGATTCCTCACTTTGTTGCGCGATTAGTGGATCCCCTTATCGCTGATGCCGAATGTGACGTGGTGACGTATGAACTCCTGATTCGTAGGGGATCTCCTCTTCCAATGGGCTCCATTTTGTTTCGGACGATCTTTCTTGCCGTACTTGCTGACATCCCTCCTCACCCGGCAGAGATGACCCTGGCGATCCTTGATGCGGCCGAAGACAAGCTCAAGTGTTTCTATGAGGCGTGCTTGATTACCCAGGCTCTAAAAGATTGCTCGGTTCATCTATTGGGCCAGATAAGAGC
Organism: Agapanthus africanus; assembly: GCA_030015575.1. Classification (NCBI taxonomy): domain Eukaryota; kingdom Viridiplantae; phylum Streptophyta; class Magnoliopsida; order Asparagales; family Amaryllidaceae; genus Agapanthus; species Agapanthus africanus. The sequence goes on from CM057337.1 coordinate 929,057, forward strand.
CCGGCGGGCTATTATGTTTGCTTTTGCGGATGAACATGGCGCCAATCGGTGGGAAGCAACTCCTCGCGAAAATTATCGTTTCGACGTGCTGGAGAAGGCAGAGAGGGAGCTAGAAAATCTTGTATTTTGTTTTGTTAACCCCTGTACCACTGATCCTTTCTTTGGTGACCTTTTTCCAGTAGCGTAGTATGTTTAAATCAATGTACTCTTCTTATCATTGGTTGTTGCATGCTTTCTGTTGAATTTTTATGTATGTCGTATACTCATACGTGCGTCTTGTTTGTGTAGATGAGCTTTTGTATTTTCCCATGGGAATTTTCTTTAAGTGCGAACACTATCGTTATGTTGCCTACACATCAGTGTTTTGGGTATCATTTCCTTTTAAACAGACATATAGTTGCGAGTGCACGCTTTGATAGGATACATATCTAAGACTTTCCTTGTTGCCTACCATATTCTGTGCTTGCTTCGGGTTGAGTATTGTCGTCGAATGGAGGCTTGTTTATATAGTCTTGAGTGCTCGCGTCTTCCTTCAGAGGTTGTAGCTGCAAAGCCGAGCTTGCGGGGGCTGATCGAACGGTGCGCTGCAAATATGTTGTCATACAAGAAGAGGCTCAGCCGAAAATTTTCCGAGAGGAAGCTGGCTTCAACTGCGCTGGGGGAACTTCAAGCTAATCTTACGGCCAAGACTACTTGGGCGTATAAATTTTGGCGGGTGCTTTAAGAAGCTATCATAGAGGTGGTAGCCATTGATAAAGCCGTCATTTTCACTCACGAAATGGTCGAAGCTCATAAAGTCACCAAAAAAGAGCTTGAAAGTCGGCTTGCCTCAGACCAGGCTCAGCAGTCTCAAGCAGAGGCCCGTCTCTTAGCGATAATGCATCATGAAGCCGAGGCCCAGCGGAAAAAGGATGAATTGGCAAATCTACTAAATCGTCCGCCGGCTTAAAGAATTGTATAATTTTCCTTTTATTCTTCTTTTGTACATACTCCCGAATGAGAGTATTTTTTGATTCTTTCATAAATTATACTTTGTATTCATTTTGATTCATGAATAAAAGACATATTTTGCTTCATGATGGTGTGTCCTTTTTAGTAAACGCATTTTGTGGATAATCTATCTTGATTTCCTTGTAGGACAGCGATGGCTTAGGAGTCAGGTTCAGATCTGCCTCCTAAGATTTTCCAACTTTATGAGCCGTGAGGGTCCAATAAAGGAAATTTCTCCTTACGAGTCGTGAGGATCTCGTAAGTGTAATTTTTCCTTAGGAATCGTGAGGATTCCTAAGTGCATTTTCTCTTGAGAATCGTAAGGATCTCAGAAGAGAATTTTCTTCCTTACAAGTCGAGAGGACTCGTAAGTGATTGATGAGTTGACTTGCTCCCGAATTAAAGAATTGCTTTGATGGGAAAGTCGAGTGTTAACATTATCCGTATTTCACGGAGTCAGGGGTTGACCTTATCCGCATTTCACGGAGTCAGGAGGTTGCTCTGGACGTTTCCCACAGGGTCAGGATTGACATATGCCATGTTTTACGAGACCAGGATTTGCTCTGGATGCTTTCCACGGGGTCAGGATTGATAATAGACGTGTTCCGCAAGGACCAGGATCCGCTCTGGACGCTTCCCACGGGGTCAGAGCCGTGTTCCGCAAGGACCAGGATCCGCTCTGGACGCTTCCCACGGGGTCAGGATTGACATTAGTCGTGTTCCGCAAGGACCAGGATCCGCTCTGGATGCTTCCCACGGGGTCAGGATTAACATTAGCCGTGTTCCACTAGACCAGAATTTGCTCTAGGTGATTCCCACGGGGTCAGGATTGACATAATCCGTGTTCCGAAAGGACCAGGATCCGCTCTGGACGCTTCCTACGGGGTCAGGATTGACATAAGCCGTATTCCACTAGACCAGGATCTGCTCTGGATGCTTCCCACGGGGTCAGGATTGACATTAGCCGTGTTCCGCAAGGATCAGGATCCGCTCTGGACGCTTCCCACGGGGTCAGGATTGATATAAACCGTGTTCCACTAGACCAGGATTTGCTCTGGATGCTTCCCACGGGGTCAGGATTGACATAAGCTGTGTTCCGCAAGGACCAGGATCCGCTCTGGACGCTTCCCACGGGGTCAGGATTGACATAAGCCGTGTTCCACGAAACCAGGATTTGCTCTGGGTGCTTCCTACGGGGTCAGGATTGATATTAGCTGTGTTCCGCAAGGACCAGGATCCGCTCTGGACGCTTCCCACGGGGTCAGGATTGACATAGGCCGTGCTCCACGAAACTAGGATTTGCTCCGGGCGCTTCCCACGGGGTCAGGATTTACATTAGCCGTGTTTTACGAAACTAGGATTTGCTCTGGATGTTTCCGACGGGGTCAGGATTGACATAAGCCGTGTTCCACAAGGACCAGGATTCGCTCTGGACGCTTCCCACGGGTCATGATTGACATAAGCCGTGTTCCACTAGACCAGGATTTGCTCTGGACGCTTCCCACGGGGTCAGGATTGACATTAGCCGTGTTCCACAGAACCAGGCTCCGCTCTGGACGCTTCCTACAGGGTCAGGATTAACATAAGCCGTGTTCCACGACACCATGAGGGGTTGACTCTCGGTTGTCTATGCATCGTCGAGTCATGGAACTGGAACTTTGCCGCAGCTCCGATTTGTTGATGTTACGAATGTTGAGATGATCTCCAGGCTTTCTGTGAAGCATCGAGATGTGGCTTCTTTTTCTGATGGAGCCTGGTGGGAAGGTATAGTTCCCTCTTAATTTGTGCCCCTGGATTGTATACAGGGATCGATGTGATCTCACCTGTAGGGCAAAAGTTTCATTTTATATATTTTTCTTTCCACGATGCTCTATCATTTCAGCTCTTATATCGCGAAGGTCGCGATTGCCCAATCATTTCGGCTATTTTTCACGGTGCCCAATCATTTCGGCTGTTTTTTTTATTTACTCGCTGCTTTTTATTGTGAGTTGCCCAATCATTTCGGCTATTTTGCATGCATACATTTTTACTTGCTGATTTGCAAGTTGCCCAATCATTTTGGCTATTTCATATGCATTTGTGGCCTGCTGGCTTTTCACTGCGAGTTTGGGATTTGATACCGATTTAGGCATCAGCATCACTACTACTGGGATATTGCCAGGAGCGAATCATCATTTTCCGTTGTCGATGCCGAACAAAGGTGGCTTAGTAAACAGGGTTAGGATCCTGTCGACTAAGGCTTTTAACTTTATGAGCCGTAAGGGTCTCATAAAGGTATTTTCCCTACGAGTCGTGAGGATCTCGTAGGTGCGTTTTCTCCTTAAGAATCGTGAGGAGTCTTAAGTGTATGGTCTCTTATAAGTCGTAAGGATCTTACAAGAGTGCTTTCTCCTTATATGTCGAGAGGACTTATAAGTGTCTTTTGCCATATGAGCATATCCCCAGTCTCTGGTAGGACTCTTGTTAGGGAAATGTTTATTCGTGCCTGTTCATATCGTAATATTGCATTATTATATTCCCCATTCTTATACATTTTACAAATAAACAGGTACTTTTGACCCATGTCTGCTACATAGTTACAGGTTACAGGTTCTTGGAGCTAAAATAGTGAAAAAGATAAAAGACGATGCAAAAGTGAGACTACGACCAGCAAACAGAAGGATTTTGATAAAGCCTACACAAAAATCAGTTCACAAAGTATAAGGCAGCGCAAGGTCCAAAGCAACGGTAAAAGTCCACTGAAATTGTTCATTGTGGAGATCTGGAAGAAACTTAGAAGCCAAATTGAGAAAAGAACTAAAGAAGTAGGAAGACCAAAAAGCCCAGAGCCAGCCCAGAAAATTACAGATTTCAAGACCATCATTGGGCCGCGGAACCATCATTGGGCCGCGGAACCGCGGCCAAACCATGGCTGCGGCCGCGGTTCCGCGGCCGTACGGAGCACGTAGGGCGAAATTTTTTTACCAAAATGCTGAGGCGGCACTGACTAGTCTTCCCAGGGGTAATTTTGTAAATGCAGACATGCGGCAATTGTAAACCTAGGGTTTTCTATGTCCTATAAATAGAGACCCAAATTCTTGTATTAGTTCATGTCTCTTTTCATCAATAAAAATTCAGATTTCTTTTGAAGTTTGGAGAGCATTAATTTGTAAGTAGGTTTATTTTCTGCCCTAGTTCTTAGATTTATTTTCTGCCCTAGATAGTTAAATTCTTCTCTGCCTTAGTTTAATTTAGAATAGAATTTTTATTAATCTGCAGTAGATCATTAATCTCTTAACCCTAAAAACAAAATAAAAATCATGCTTTTCGTAGATCCCTCAATGAGCGAGTAGTTTCCTTGCTTGTGAGGGTTAGGAATAGGGAAGGGTTTGAAAGATGAAGATCTCTCACCCCTTTCTTTGCCAATCACTTATGAACAATTAGGACTCCATGCATACTTTCATATTTTGCTCCCTACGGCACTCTACCCACGAGGTAATGGTGATATCGTAGTATAAAAGACCGGATATGAATGTTTTCCATGGAGGTTAGGGTAAGGATTAAGAAAGGACGGATAAGGATCTAGAGGAAGAAACATAGCTTCTTCCCGATCATCCTAATCCCCTTTATTAATAATTACCATAACTCCTAAAATGATATCTAATTTAGGGCATTGAAAGAGGTGGAAATCTTTATTTACCAAACTTTACCTAAACCTAATCCTAGCAAGTTTCCTAATCCTAGTATAACTCAATTTAGTTTTTTTTGTGATAAAAGATCCAACACCCTTTGGAATTAGCTCGTAAGAACATTTAGGAAATTAACACCATCCCTGTGGACCGACCCGTATTCACCGGCTATCTACCAAGCGACGCCGTTCTTGATTGCGGTAACATATATATTTTTGATCGTAAAATCCCATACAAATCAAATGGCGCCGTTGCCGGGGATTTTACGATCAAAAATATATATGTTACCGCATTCAAGAACGGCGTCGCTTAGTAGCTAGCCGGTGAATACGGGTCGGTCCACAGGGAAGGTGTTAATTTCCTAAATGTTCTTACGAGCTAATTCCAAAGGGTGTTGGATCTTTTATCACAAAAAAAACTAAATTAAGTTATACTAGGATTATGAAACTTGCTAGGATTAGGTTTAGGTAATGTTTGGTAAATAAAGATTTCCACCTCTTTCAATGCCCTAAATTAGATATCATTTTAGGAGTTATGGTAATTATTAATAAAGGGGATTAGGATGATCGGGAAGAAACTATGTTTCTTCTTCTAGATCCTTGTCCGTCCTTTCTTAATCCTTACCCTAACTTCCATGGAAAACATTCATATCCGGTCTTTTATACTACGGTATCACTGTTACCTCATGGGTAGAGTGCCGTAGGGAGCGGAATATGAAAGTATGCATGGAGTCCTAATTGTTCATAAGTGATTAGCAAAGAAAGGGATGAGAGATTTTCATCTCTCAAATCCTTCCCTATTCCTAACCCTAACAAGCGAGGAAACTACTCGCTCATTGAGGGATCTACGAAAAGAATGATTTTTATTTTGTTTTTAAGGTTAAGAGATTAATGATCTACTGCGGATTAATAAAAATTCTATTATAGATTAAACTAAGGCAGAGAAGAATTTAACTATCTAGGGCAGAAAATAAATCTAAGAACTAGGGCAGAAAATAAACCTACTTACAAATTGATGCTCTCCAAATTTCAAAAGAAATCTGAATTTTTATTGATGAAAAGAGGCATGAACTAATACAAGAATTTAGGTCTCTATTTATACGACATAGAAAACCCTAGGTTTACAATTGCCGCATGTCTGCATTTACAAAAATACCCCTAGGAAGACTAGTCAGCGCCGCCTCAGCATTTTGGTAAAATTTTTTCGCCCTACGTGCTCCGCACGGCCGCGGAACCGCGGCCGCAGCCATGGTTTGGCCGCGGTTCCGCGGCCCAATGATGGTCTTGAAATTTGTAATTTTCTGGGCTGGCTCTGGGCTTTTTGGTCTTCCTACTTCTTTAGTTCTTTTCTCAATTTGATTTCTAGGTTTCTTCCAGATCTCCACAGTGAACAATTTCAGTGGAATTTTACCGTTGCTTTGGACCTTGCGCTGCCTTGTACTTTGTGAACTGATCTTTGTGTAGGCTTTATCAAAATCCTTCTATTTGCTGGTCGTAGTCTCACTTTTGCATCGTCTTTTATCTTTTTCACTGTTTTAGCTCCAAGAACCTGTAACCTGTAACTATGTAGCAGACATGGGTCAAAAGCACCTGTTTATTTGTAAAATGCATAAGAATGGGGAATATAATAATGCAATATTATGATATGAACAAATACCCCCAAACTTATCTTTTGCTCGTCCTCGAGCAAACCTAGTTTTATTCTCGATAAAAACCTAACCTCACTTTCGCAGGGAAACACGATTGCACTGAGCTCGTGCAACAAGCCCTTAAACCTCTAGGTGTCCCCAGTAGGAGGAGTGTTGTCTCCTGAGGGTTTTCAGCGGATACTACCCACAAAATCCTATCAATTCGGCTTTTTGACTTTTATTCTCCAATTAGGTTTTGTAACAAGGAATTCTATTATCGTTGACTCGTAAATTATCCACCCATATTCTTCACACTTTCTCATCATTTAACTTAAGATTATATATGTTCTGCAGACCTATTTAGCGTTTGGCATCTCTTAAGTTTTCCTTCTAGGGTTCCATCTCCACTTAGGAATTTTTATCAACTCTACTAAAGATTCAAGTTCTATTCTTCACTCCTATCTCTCATCTAAACTCCAATCACATATCCCTACGTGTGTGTATATATCATCCCTACACTTGGAAATTCAAATCAAGCAATCATACTCTTGTCCGTTGTCCAAAGTACTTATTAATTGGTGAATTTTTAAATGAATTTTGCTTATACATCCTTCATGCGACCGTTAATACTTCTTGAGGTACCAACGACCGATTACAAAATGCGTTTGCACTTTAAAGCGTAATTTCTAGTCTTGCAACACCTAAGGCTTTTAGCAGTGACTCCCAAACCAGTTGGTCTAAGGCACTAGGTGATGAAGCACCCTCGCTAAATATTTTTCTATTTTTGTAGCCTTAAGTAATTACAAAACCAGTGTTCATTTTTTTTCTTTATTCACACTTGTATATTTTATTTTATTTTCATCGTACTAAGGACTTTAGACATGAGTATTTCAAGGTCTCTTCTACTATTCCAAGTTTCAAGGATCGTGTTTGTGCAATTTGTAGGGAATACATTTTCAGAATCTAGACTTAAGCTAGGAATTATCTTTCAAACTTATACTCTAATAAAAATATCAATACTTTCCCTTTGTTTCGACTTAGCCCAAGAAGTGAACTCAAAATTTGCCTATTTCTAAATAAACTATAAAGACATATATTTTCTACCGTTAAATTTTAAGGAAGGTTATTTTTAGGGTTTTTAATTTACTAAGTCTAAGATCTAGTTGTTCCTAGCTAGTTAACCTATTTGTCAAACTCAAGTCAAAATAAGGCCAAAATTGAATACATTAATTTTTATAATTTTTGAAATTTTCAATTTTTATGGGTTTTTTCTTTTTCTATTTTTTTCTTTTTCAAATTTTTCAATTTTTATGATTTTTATATAAGGATGCAAAAGCAAAAATATACATATGAATGCGAAGGAAGAAGACTTACCGAGCATACCCCTAAACTTAAACTCTACAGTGTCCTCACTGTCAGGCTGCACCAAGTGGGTCGATAATGTCGGCAATTTCCTGCTTATTAACATATTTACAAATGATACACACCCCAAACTTATTTGAAATAAAGTTTTGGAAAAATTGATTGGAAATTCGGGGGTGAAAGTGGAGGAGATTTAATCGGTGTAGATCGGCTCCTGCAAAAACAGGAGCTCCTCCAATGGGTCCGCTGTGAGGAACGGGGTCCGCTGTGAGGAACGGTTTCAATCGATGTCCATTTACTTTGAATAAAATACCGTCCTCCAGATTTTCAAGATCGACCGCACCGTGCGGATAAACGTTGCGAACTACAAAAGGCCCTTTCCACCTAGAACGGAGCTTGCCGGGGTGATAATGTAACCGAGTGTCATAGAGTAAAACCTGTTGACCAGGTTTAAATGTTTTTTGCAGAAGGTGTTTATCATGGAACACCTTAGTTCGGTTTTAACAATTACGGCATTATCATACGCCTCATCCCGCAGCTCCTCTAGTTCATTTAACTGCAGCTTTCGAATGCTGTCCGCATCTCTTAATGATAAATTCAACTCTTTGATTGCCCAAAATACCTTATGCTCAATCTCTACTGGGAGGTGGCAAGCCTTCCCATAAACAAGCCGGTATGGAGACATACCAAGATCGGTCTTGTATGCAGTACGGAAAGCCCATAATGCATCGATCAGTTTGAGTGACCAATCTTTACGGTTTTTAGAAACCGTTTTCTCCAAGATTTGCTTAATTTGCCGATTCGAAATCTCGGCTTGCCTACATGTTTGGGGATGGTATGGCGTTGACAGCTTGTGGGTAATAGAATATTTACGCATTAAGGACTCAAAAGTCCTATTGCAAAAGTGAGAACCATTATTACTTATAATCACTCGAGGGTGCCCAAACCGAGAAAAGATATGTTCTTTAAGAAATCGAACGACAACTTTGTTATCCTTCGTTTGGCTAGGCACAGCCTCGACCCACTTTGACACATAGTCAACAGCCAAAAGAATATACACATTCCCAAAGGAATTGGGAAATGGTCCTATGAAGTCTATTCCCCAAACATCAAAAACATCCACAACCAAAATTGGTTGGAGTGGCATTTCGTTTCTCCGCGATATCCGGCCCAAGTGTTGGCACCGGGAGCATGTCTTGCAGTATTCATATTCATCCTTAAAGAGTCATGGACAATAGAAACCACACTGCAAGATTTTCTCGGCTGTCTTCTTTGGGCCAAAGTGCCCGCCACACGCTTGATCGTGGCAAAAAGACAGCACACTCTTAAACTCATTTTTCGGTACGCACCGACAAATGATTTGGTCGGAACAGTATTTAAAAAGATAAGGTTCATCCTAGTAAAAATGCTTTACTTGGGACAAGAATCAAAGTTTATCCTGTTTTGACCAATCTCTAGGTATCAAGACGGTGGCTAAGTAGTTTACTATATCAGTGAACCATGGTTCGCAAGAAACGGATAAGAGTTGCTCATCGGGAAAAACATCTTTGATTGGAATTTCGAGTGTAGGCGAAGAAGGAAGTCGTGAAAGGTGATCGACCACTACGTTTTCACATCCTCTTTTGTCCCTTATGACAAGGTCAAACTCTTGTAGCAAGAGAATCCAACATATTAGCCTCGATTTAGCATCCTTCTTCGTAAAAAGGTGGCGAAGAGCTGAATATTCCGTATACACAATAACTGGAGAGCCGATTAAGTAAGGCCGAAATTTTTCAAGTGCAAACACAACTGCTAAAAACTCTTTTTCTGTTGTTGTGTAGTTTAGTTGGGCCTCATTTAATGTACGGCTAGCGTAATAAATTACATGCGGCATTTTATTAATGTGCTGTCCAAGAACAGCACCAATGGTAAAATCTGATGCGTCGCACATAATTTCGAAGGGATGCGTCCAGTCTGGAGATGAAAGAATGGGCTGTCACGTCCCGCTTCCCAGAGTACGCGAGATTGGGCACGTGACATAGCCAACCATGCTACCTGTGGGTAGGAAGTATCCATCCACAGTCACATTACGGCTGTAGAGATATCAAGAACAATATAAATAAACTATCTAACACATGTCCAAATCCATAATAACCAGAGTCAATGATAAATAAGTGCGGAAGCAAATGATCCAATACAATAATAGAAAGGTACGTCCTATAATGCGGGATCACACCTGGAAATAAAATGCAATAAATGAACTAACCACTACAGAACTCACAAATCAGCCTGCTGGCTGAAGTACTCCTGCTCGGTCGGCGACAGTGGTAAAGAATCTGGGCCATGCAAAACCCAGACGTCAGCGCGTCATGTCAACCAATAAATATAATATGAACATGGCAATAAGCAATGCAGAAAGTAAACATGAATAAGCAGTAATATGGAACAACTGTGCAGGGTAGTGTGTAGTGGGTAACTAAACTGTCCTATCAGGTTTGCTATTCTAAAGTCTTTGAAATCAATTGATGATTCGTCGATGTAACTCAATAGTATCCCGTGCATGCCCGGGACCACGGTCAAGACCCTCGGGGCTGAATCCGAGATGTGCCGCTAGGCAGTAATAGGTAGCAGGATGGACGAGTGATGTCAGCATCATCACTCCCGGACTGGCCGAGCCCGTAAGACTGATCAGAACAGGTATCGAACTGTTGAGTTACAAGTCGGTTTCACCTTTGATTTCCCCATACCCCCAAGTTATGTATGTCAGGTCAGGTATTCAGTAATCAAGAACTAATGCTAACACAGGATCAAGTAAAAGCAGGTTTGTCTGGATAGACAACAGGAATGGTCCATGAGGACCCCAAGTCAGGTTTGTTGGCATTAGGCATGAGATCAGGTAACAAGTCAGGTCATGGTACAACAGGTTGAGTTGGTAGTAAAGGGTACCATGTCTGGTGCATCGGCATGTATATATATGTCATGTGTAGCAAGGTCAGGTCAATATGTAATGCAATCGAAGGTGTGCTCATAACAGGTATATAATCGAATAAGGAATCACAGCAGGACATAAAGTAAACAACAATAACAGTTCATTTAATCAAAATGGTGCATTGTATTATCTTATAACAGGTTCGAGCACCCTTGGGGTGCAATAATCACAGGGTGGTGCAATATCAATAACAGAAAGTAATGAAGCTATATGGGTACGGCTATCGTCCTTTAAATAGCAAAATGATTAACTGGTAATTTTGTTATTAGGGTTACAGTGGCAAAATACGGTTTAGGTTAACTGTATCATGATATAAATCATATTTCGTCCAAATGAGAAAAGTAACTACATTAGTTAATCTTTGCAAGTTTTATGAGTCAAGCATACTTAATTGGTATAGCATAGCATGTAGCAAGTAATACTTGCCTCGTCGGTTTCGCAAACCGGAAAACACGAACGTAACGTCGGCGGAAAACACGCGACGGATGCACGGGTCGCGGATTGAGTCTAAACAACGAACATCGGGGCCACGCGGACCGGAGTACCTTGCTGGAAAGCCGGGTCAAGTCGTCTGCACGGCCGGAATCCGGCGAAAAGTTAAAACAACGACGATGGTTAGCAAAATACAAAGCATGGACACGACGCGACCAGCGAAGGGAAAAGGGAAGGGGAGGAGTCAAGAGAACTTACTGGGATGGCAACCGCGATGGGGTCGACGGCGATGGGGCGCCGGTGAGTAACAGTGAACGCGGCAAAGGTTGGAGGTGGCTGGATCGGGTGGTGTTGTGAGTAGGGGAGGTACCGGCCTGGTCTGGGTTGCAGAGGGGAGAGGAGGTGGTCGGCGGTGGCTCTGGCAACGACGACGAGGGTCGACGGCGGCTTTTCCGGCGACTGGAGAAGTGCTGGGGTTCGGCGTCGGGTTCTGTTGCAGCGCCGGCGAGGGAAGGAGGACGAAGGTGGAGAGGTCGGGACGAGGCTGCGGAGGCAGGGTGATGGTGGTGGTGTCGTCGGCGTGGGGACTGCGGCGGCGACGGGCACGACGAGGCTAGGGTTCGCTGCGGGGTGAAGGTTGCAATGGCGCTCGGGAAAAGGAAGGAGATGGCGAGGGGATGGATGCTCTGTTGAGGTGAGGAGGAAGAGAGGAGGTGGAGACGATGGGGGAGAGGAGGAGGCTGGGCTAGGGTTGCGACGAGGATTTGCCGGTGGTTCTCGCGTGGGTTGTGGGGTTTCTCGCGAAGACGAAGGACGTGGGGAAAATATATAAGGATAGAGAGAGAGAGAGATTGTAGGGTGAGAGAGATAGAGGTAGAGAGAGAGAGAGATTAGAGGAAGAGAGAGAGAGAGAGATACAGAAGGAGAGAGGAGAGATAGAGAGACGGAGAGTGAGAGAGAGGGTGAGGCGGGGCCCACGAGAGATTATGTCTCTCGTGATTGGCTGGCTCAACAAAGAGAAAAGATTTAAAAGGTTTAACTTCGTTAATTAAGTAACAGTTTAAGATTTATATATATATATTATGGTTTAGTATATTTAATTAAATTGGTATTTTGGCGCTAAATGAAACATTTCCAAATCGCGCCCGGGTTGCGCCCAAATATTTGAAATTCAAATAATAGGATTTTAAACGAGTTCCAAATTTTAAAATGAGATGTTTTATGATTAAAAAGCATGCCCCCAAGTCGGACACTTGCACGCGCGCGTAGCCGTCCAAACTCGCCCGTTTCACCGAACGGAATGAAATCTCGACGCGCGGACGCTACCACGCGACTAGTGGTGACGAGTTGGCCAATATGGATATTTTTAATTTCATTTTAGGTGTTAAAATTTGTTATAGGCAAAAAATGACTTAGCCGGTTAAAATTTAGCAACAAGCACCAAACAAGCAAGACAAATGAAATGAGCAATGTCAAACACTCAACCAGTAACAGAATTAATATTATTGGGCTCGGGTGTTACATCATACCCAACTACAAAAAGAATTTCGTCCTCGAAATTCCAAGAATACAAGATAGCTAACTACAGGAAAAGGTGAGCAAACTTCTGCCGGATCTCGTCTTCTCGCTCCCAAGTGGATTCTCTATGCGATCGATTACCCCAAGAAACTAGCACAAGAGGGATAACCTTGTTCTTAAGAACCTTTTCTCTTCGATCCTTGATTTCAACCGGTCGCTCCTCAAAAGTTAGGTCCTCCCGTACGGTCAACTCCGAATGATCCAAGACGTGAGTTTCATCTCGAACGTACCTCCGTAGTTGAGATACATGAAACACATCGTACACTCCTGCTAAGGACTGTGGTAACGCCAAACGATACGCCGCCTCTCCAACACGCTCCAATATCTCGAAGGGTCCAGCGAATCGAGGACTAAGCTTTCCCCGACTCCCAAAGCGAATCACCCCTCTAGTCGGTGATACCTTCAAGAATACCAAATCGTCCACGGCGAACTCTAGAGGTCTTCTTGACGTGTCAGCCCAACTTTTCTGTCTGTCTTGAGCTTCTTTCATATGCTTCCTGATTGTATTCACCTTCTCGACTGTCTGTACCACCAAATCTGGTCCTAGTAACCTTCGTTCACCAACATCATCCCAACAAACAGGTGAACGGCACTTACGACCATAAAAGCTTCAAACGGAGCCATCTAAAATAGTCGCTTGGAAACTATTGTTGTAAGAAAACTCCACCAAGTGTAGATGATCCTCCCAAGAACCCTTGAAGTCTAACATGCATGCTCTCAACATATCCTCAAGAGTTTGGATCGTTCTCTCCGACTGACCATCAGTTTGAGGATGATAAGCTATGCTAAACTTTAGTCGGGTCCCCAAGCTTTCTTGTAAACTCCTCCAGAAGTGTGACAAGAATCGAGTGTCCCGATCGGACACGATACTCACCGGTACTCCATGCAATCTTACAATCTCCTGCATGTACCGTTCTGCCAAAGTCTCCGTCGATTGACCAACCCGAAAAGGAATAAAGTGAGCTGCCTTGGTCAAACGATCGACAATCACCCATACTGCATTGTTGCCCTTTGGACTCCGCGGTAAAGCCGTCACGAAATCCATGGTTATATGTTCCCACTTCCACTGAGGAATCGGAAGTGGTTGCAACAAACCAGCAACCCTTTGGTGTTCAGCCTTGACTTGCTGACATACCAAGCACTTAGCCACGAAGCGAGCAATCTCTCATTTCATGCCTTCCCACCAGAAATGCTGTCGAATATCTCGGTACATCTTTGTACCTCCCGGATGTACAGAGTAAGCTGAACTGTGTGCCTCCTTCATAAGCTCTTCACGCACATCCCCCCTTGGTGCACACACACGGCTACCATATCTCAACGAACCATCTTCGTGGACCAGTAAATCGGTTCGTAGTCCGGCTTCAACCTGCTCTCGAAACCTTTGCAGTCTAGGATCCTGCGATTGTGCCGCTTTAATCTTCTCAACTAAGGACGACTGTACTTGCAACTGCATCAACTGTCCCGTAGAATGTGGTAGCACAACCTCCAAGTCAAATCTTCGAAAATCCGCAATGATCTCCCTCTGTATAGTCAATACCTGAATCGCTGGTAACCGACTAAGCGCATCCGGCACGACGTTAACCTTTCCCGGATGGTACTTAAGATCAAGGTCGTAGTCGGCCATCAGCTCCAACCATCTGCGTTGCCTCATGTTCAACTCCTTCTGAGTGAACACATATTTCAAACTCTTGTGATCTGTAAAAACTTTGACTCTCTCGCCCAAAAGGTAGTGTCTCCAAATCTTCAAGGCGAAGATCACTGCCGCAAGCTCCAAGTCATGAGTCGGGTAATTCTTCTCATGGGTATTCAATTGTCTTGATGCGTAAGCTACGACCTTCCCATTCTGCATCAAAACACATCCCAATCCTTTCCCAGATGCGTCGCTGTGAAACACCAGTCCTCCGGAATTGTCTGGTACGGTCAGGATAGGGGCGGTTATCAACTTTTGCTTCAACATCTCGAAGGCCAATGCACATCTATCCGTCCAAATAAAAGGTACTTCCTTGCGCGTAAGCTTGGTCAACGGTTCTGCCAAACGAGCGAAGTTCTCCACAAATCTCCTGTAGTATCCGGCCAAAACAAGGAAATTTCTTATCTCAGCCACATTTCTTGGAATAGGCCAATCTTGAACTGCTGTAATCTTCTCGGGATCGACGGCGATTCCATCACCCGACACAACATGCCCCAGAAACTTCACTTCTTCCAGCCAGAATTCGCACTTACTCATCTTCGCATACAATTTCTCCTGTCTCAGCGTCTGCAGTGCGATCTTCAAATGCTCAGCCTGCTCCTCCGGACTCTTCGAGTACACCAGAATATCGTCAATGAATACCACAATAAACTGGTCCAAGAATGGTGAAAAGATTCTGTTCATCAAGTCCATGAATACAGCCAGCGCATTCGTTACTCCGAAGGGCATCACTAAGTACTCGTAATGTCCATACCGAGTTCGGAACGCCATCTTGCAAATATCTTCTGCTTTCACTCGAACCTGATGATATCCGGATCGCAAATCCAGCTTCGAGAATACTCTCGCGCCACTAAGCTGCTCAAAAGTTCTCCAATGCAAGGGATCGGGTACTTGTCCTTACTAGTCACCCGGTTTAATTCTCGATAATTGATGCACATCCTTCTCGTGCCATCCTTCTTCTTTACTAGAAGAACTGGAGCTCCCCAAGGTGAGTTGCTGCTTCGAATCCAACCCTTCTCAAGTAATTCACCAACTTGCTTCTTAACTCCTTCCAATTCCACTGGTGCCATTGGATAGTAAGCTTTAGATACTGGCGCTGCACCAGGACTAAGGTCATTCGCGAACTCCACGTCTCTCCTCGGTGGTAAACCCGATATATCTTTACTACGTCCATGAAATCGCGAACTACCACCGGTTCTTCACAACCATCAACTTCCATAGCTGCAAGAACACTGTGTATCGGCCTAGCCTTAAACTCGATTGGCCCGACAGAACTGCTTCCTTACCGCAACTTCTGTCTGCATCGTTGGCCGCGAAAGGTCCAGCAAGACTACTGAGTCTCGTCCATTCTGCTGCATGCACGTCCACGGCGCTCCATTCTGCCTTAGTCTGATGAACTTCTCTTCCTTTTCCTCCGCGCAGTCTGCGGGAAGAATTTCTCCAGGGACTCTTTAGAAAACTCCGCCCAACTGATCGGCTTGGGCAAGCGGGTCTCCTCCACAAGCCATCACTCTCGGGCGTAATCCACTAGCTGAATGCGCACCACATCAACTCCTTTGTCCTCTGGAATCTGTGCCGCAATCAGCAAATTCTCCGTGCCGACTAGCCACTGCTCGGCTGGCAACGGCTCCTTTAAACCAGTAAACGTGGACGGACCCAAAAGTCTGAAATATGCTACAGTCCCTACTCGATCAACTGGTCTAGTTCCAACCTCGTTCACAGACTGCTGAACAATCTGCAAACCTTCCTGAAACGAGTCCGCTTGCTGCTGGATCAGCTCGGTCTGTTTCTTTGATTTCCAGCATTTCTCTTATCACTCCAAGCATGGCGGCTTCGTTCACACGCCTCTGGTACGTCTTCAACTTCTTACCTGCCATCATCCTGAACTCAAAACACCCAACATTAGCATGATGATAGATTCTGAATATGGATCAAGGCTAGAACTCCAAGATACTTAAATAGAGTACCGCATTGTAGCTATGCCGCGGTATCATAGCCACAATTACTTAACTCCACCCAAGTCGCCCAAGTCTTAGGGATAACAAGAAATCAGGTTTCTGAGTCGACATGCAAAGTAAGTTTGCACGTCGTAAAAGATATAATCCGGAAGAATGTGATTCAAGAATGGTAAAACGGTCAAGGTGGTAGGACATGTTTTCCTAAGCACGGGTATTCTGATTCGTGTATCGGGTACAATACCCAACTACAAAAGAATCAACCCAACTAACCTGGCTCTGATACCAAAAGAACCATGTCACGCCCCGCTTCCCAGAGTACGCGAGATTGGGCACGTGACATAGCCAACCATGCTACCTGTGGGTAGGAAGTATCCATCCACAGTCACATTACGGCTGTAGAGATATCAAGAACAATATAAATAAACTATCTAACACATGTCCAAATCCATAATAACCAGAGTCAATGATAAATAAGTGCGGAAGCAAATGATCCAATACAATAATAGAAAGGTACGTCCCATAATGCGGGATCACACCTGGAAATAAAATGCAATAAATGAACTAACCACTACAGAACTCACAAATCAGCCTGCTGGCTGAAGTACTCCTGCTCGGTCGGCGACAGTGGTAAAGAATCTGGGCCATGCAAAACCTAGACGTCAGCGCGTCATGTCAACCAATAAATATAATATGAACATGGCAATAAGCAATGCAGAAAGTAAACATGAATAAGCAGTAATATGGAACAACTGTGCAGGGTAGTGTGTAGTGGGTAACTAAACTGTCCTATCAGGTTTGCTATTCTAAAGTCTTTGAAATCAATTGATGATTCGTCGATGTAACTCAATAGTATCCCGTGCATGCCTGGGACCACGGTCAAGACCCTCGGGGCTGAATCCGAGACGTGCCGCTAGGCAGTAATAGGTAGCAGGATGGACGAGTGATGTCAGCATCATCACTCCCGGACTGGCCGAGCCCGTAAGACTGATCAGAACAGGTATCGAACTGTTGAGTTACAAGTCGGTTTCACCTTTGATTTCCCCATACCCCCAAGTTATGTATGTCAGGTCAGGTATTCAGTAATCAAGAACTAATGCCAACACAGGATCAAGTAAAAGCAGGTTTGTCTGGATAGACAACAGGAATGGTCCATGAGGACCCCAAGTCAGGTTTGTTGGCATTAGGCATAAGATCAGGTAACAAGTCAGGTCATGGTACAACAGGTTGAGTTGGTAGTAAAGGGTACCATGTCTGGTGCATCGGCATGTATATATATGTCATGTGTAGCAAGGTCAGGTCAATATGTAATGCAATCGAAGGTGTGCTCATAACAGGTATATAATCGAATAAGGAATCACAGCAGGACATAAAGTAAACAACAATAACAGTTCATTTAATCACAATGGTGCATTGTATTATCTTATAACAGGTTCGAGCACCCTTGGGGTGCAATAATCACAGGGTAGTGCAATATCAATAACAGAAAGTAATGAAGCTATATGGGTACGGCTATCATCCTTTAAATAGCAAAATGATTAACTGGTAATTTTGTTATTAGGGTTACAGTGGCAAAATACAGTTTAGGTTAACTGTATCATAATATAAATCATATTTCGTCCAAATGAGAAAAGTAACTACACTAGTTAATCTTTGCAAGTTTTATGAGTCAAGCACACTTAATTGGTATAGCATAGCATGTAGCAAGTAATACTTGCCTCGTCGGTTTCGCAAACCGGAAAACACGAACGTAACGTCGGCGGAAAATACGCGACGGATGCACGGGTCGCGGATCGAGTCCAAACAATGAACAGCGGGGCCACGCGGACCGGAGTACCTTGCTGGAAAGCCGGGTCAAGTCGTCTGCACGGCCGAAATCCGGCGAAAAGTTAAAACAGCGACGATGGTTAGCAAAATACAAAGCATGGACACGACGCGACCAGCGAAGGGAAAAGGGAAGGGGAGGAGTCAAGAGAACTTACTGGGATGGCAACCGCGATGGGGTCGACGGCGATGGGGCACCGGCGAGTAACAGTGAACGCGGCAAAGGTTGGAGGTGGCTGGATCGGGTGGTGTTGTGAGTAGGGGAGGTACCGGCCTGGTCTGGGTTGCAGGGGGGAGAGGAGGTGGTCGGCGGTGGCTCTGGCAACGACGACGAGGGTCGACGGCGGCTTTTCCGGCGACTAGAGAAGTGCTGGGGTTCGGCGTCGGGTTCTGTTGCAGCACCGGCGAGGGAAGGAGGAGGAAGGTGGAGAGGTCGGGATGAGGCTGCGGAGGCAAGGGTGATGGTGGTGGTGTCATCGGCGTGGGGACTGCGGCGGCGACGGGCACGACGAGGCTAGGGTTCGCTGCGGGGTGAAGGTTGCAATGGCGCTCGGGAAAAGGAAGGAGATGGCGAGGGGAGGGATGCTCTGTTGAGGTGAGGAGGAAGAGAGGAGGTGGAGACGATGAGGGAGAGGAGGAGGCTGGGCTAGGGTTGCGACGAGGATTTGCTGGTGGTTCTCGCGTGGGTTGTGGGGTTTCTCGCGAAGACGAAGGACGTGGGGAAAATATATAAGGATAGAGAGAGAGAGATTGTAGGGTGAGAGAGATAGAGGTAGAGAGAGAGAGAGATTAGAGGAAGAGAGAGAGAGAGAGATACAGAAGGAGAGAGGAGAGATAGAGAGACGGAGAGAGAGAGAGAGAGGGTGAGGCGGGGCCCACGAGAGATTATGTCTCTCGTGATTGGCTGGCTCAACAAAGAGAAAAGATTTAAAAGGTTTAACTTCGTTAATTAAGTAACAGTTTAAGATATATATATATATATTATGGTTTAGTATATTTAATTAAATAGGTATTTTGGCGCTAAATGAAACATTTCCAAATCGCGCCCGGGTTGCGTCCAAATATTTGAAATTCAAATAATAGGATTTTAAACGAGTTCCAAATTTTAAAATGAGATGTTTTATGATTAAAAAGCATGCCCCCAAGTCGGACACTTGCACGCGCGCAGCCGTCCAAACTCGCCCGTTTCACCGAGCGGAATGAAATCTCGACGCGCGGACGCTACCACGCGACTAGTGGTGACGAGTTGGCCAATATGGATATTTTTAATTTCATTTTCGGTGTTAAAATTTTTATAGGCAAAAAATGACTTAGCCGGTTAAAATTTAGCAACAAGCACCAAACAAGCAATACAAATGAAATGAGCAATGTCAAACACTCAACCAGTAACAGAATTAGTATTATTGGGCTCGGGTGTTACATGGGCGCAGAAATGAGAGAGTTTTTCAATGACTCGAACGCTTCCATGCAAGTTGAGTCAAAATCAAATGTTGTGTCCTTGGCCAATAAGAGAGTCAAGGGTCTAGCAATCTTGCTAAAATCCTTGATGAACGGTCTATAAAAACCGGCATGGCCAAGGAAAGCTCGGATGTCTTTGACGCATTTGGGAGGAGGAAGATTAGAAATGACCTCAATTTTGGCTTTATCAATCTCTATGCCGTTTTGCGAGATGACATGTCCTAAGACAATACTTTCTCGTACCATAAGGTGACACTTCTCCCAATTTAAAGTTAGGTTCTTATTCCTACAGCGGGTAAGAACTGCGTCAAGATGTAGTAAACACTCGTCGAAGGAGTCACCAAAAATGGAGAAGTCATCCATAAAGATCTCCAAAAACTTTTCAACCTTGTCTGAAAAGATCCCCATCATACACCGCTGAAATGTAGCGGGTGCATTGCATGACCCAAAGGGCATGCGACGATAAGCAAAAGTGCCGAAAGGACAAGTAAATGTGGTCCTGTCTTGATGCTCTTTGGCGATGGGGACTTGGTTATAGCCAGAATAGCCATCCAAAAAGCAGTAGAACTCGTGTCCAGCCAATCGTTCTAGCATTTGGTCAATGAAGGGTAAAGGAAAGTGGTCTTTCCTTGTCGCGGCATTGATTTTTCTATAGTCAATGCAAACTCGCCACCCAGTTTGGGTGCGAGTGGGTATTAACTCATTTGCCTCATTGGTAATGACCGTGATGCCCGATTTCTTTGGCACAACATGAATGGGGCTAACCCACTGGCTATCTGAGATAGGATAAATGATATCACTATCAAGACATTTAACAATTTTCTTCTTGACAGCCTCTTTCATTATGGGGTTGAAGCGTCTTTATGGATCCCTTACCGGCTTGGTATCATCCATCAAGTGTATATGATGTTCAACTATGAGGGGACTAATCCCCTTGAAGTCCGCCATAGACCAGCCAAAAGCTTGCCGATTATTTTGTACGACCATTAAAATGGTCTTCTCTTGCTCAAGAGCTAGAGAGGCCGATATGATGACGGGTAGGGTCTCATTCTCACCTAGATAAGCATATTTAAGGTGCGACGGTAAAAGCTTTAGTTCGAGTTTAGGAGGTGAAACAATTGATGGTAACAATGGTGTAACTGTTTCAAACTTGAAGGATTCCATCAGCGGTTCAAATTGAGTGTACGCAACCGAGTCAGATGGTTCAACTAACTCATCCAAAAAATCAAAAGACTCAAACTCGGATGGTGAGTCTTCAAAATCGTCTACAAAGGTGAAACACTCATAATCGTTGTCCGCCGTGAAAACTGTGTCGGATTCTAGGAGGAACGCACTAGTGGCGTCAACACTGCTGTGGTCAAACATAAAATTTTCGAACTCACAGTCCACCTCCGCGATCTCATTGATCGAGCAAACTTCAAGTACGCTAGAATTAGGCTCGCAAGGCTGATTTCCCAACTTAAAAATGTTGAGTTCAATCGTCATATTGCCAAAAGATAGATTCATTGAACCATTACGACAATTGATCACCGCATTAGAAGTCGCAAGGAATGGTCGACCAAGTATCACCGGAATTTGACTCCGGGGGTTAGCTACAGCTTGTGTATCCATAACAATAAAGTCAACGGGAAAAATGAAATCCCCTACTCTAATTAACACATCCTCCAACTCTCCCCTAGGATGGGTGATGGATCAGTCGGCTATTTGGAGAGTACAATGAGCGGGCTTAAGCACTCCAACACCTAATTGCTCGTACACAGAATAAGATAGCAAATTGACACTAGCACTAAGATCTAATAGTGCTCTATTGATGTTCTTGTCCCCAATTGTTATCGAAAGAGTAGGACAACCGGGGTCCTTGTGCTTTTGGGGTAAAGATTGGACAAGAGCATCCCTAACAGTATTAGCCACGAAAACTTTCTTTGGTACTTGTGACTTCCTCTTTTTGGTGCATAAGTCCTTTAAGATTTTTGCATATGAAGGAACTTGTTGGATTGCATCCAAAAGAGGGATATTTATGCTAACCTGTTTGAACAACTCTACAATCTTCTCCATTTGTGGAGTTGGTTTATTGGATCTCAACCGGTTTG
The DNA here is from genome assembly GCA_030015575.1 of Agapanthus africanus. NCBI lineage: Eukaryota > Viridiplantae > Streptophyta > Magnoliopsida > Asparagales > Amaryllidaceae > Agapanthus > Agapanthus africanus. The sequence continues at coordinate 950,699 of CM057337.1, forward strand.
GAAAAGGAACATTTTGAAAAGTTGTTGAGTCCAATTTTTGCGGATCAGATTGTGGAGTTGGAACGGATCCCCGTGTAGATGTGTTCGTGTTGTGAGAAGTGGGTCCGTTCGAGCTAGAAGAAGTAGAGCCGTGTGAAGGATGAAGAATAGGCCCTAACGAAGAAGAAGAAGAAGAAGAAGGTGAAGAAGATGAAGAAGGACCACCGGCAGGGGTGTCATTGTTAATTCCCATATTATTTTGCAACACTTTTCCGGATCTCAACGTGGTCACAGCATTTACGTTATGATTCTGCTGTTCATATGCAACACGTGCGTGACCGGGATTTGGCAGTGGTTGAGATGGAAGCTTTCCTTTTTCTCGCTCACTCAACGCAGTATTGAGTTGTGCAATTTGTGCCTCAATAGATTTGATGCTTTGATCGTGTGAGGCACTGTTTTGCACCAAAGATTGAATAGAAGTTTCTAATCTTGCTGCGGATTGTGTAGATTGCTTTAGGAATACATCTAGACTTCTTTCGAGCGAGTTAACCTTGTCATTATGAGGTGGAACAGAATTTTTTGGCGGGTAAGAATTATTGGGCATAAAATTGTTCACTTGATTAGGGTAAGGTTGCTGTTAGAAAGGTTGCTGAAATTGAGTTTGTGGAGGTGCTTGTTGTTGTGGAGGAGGAGGCCTTTGAAAATTGTTGTTTCCTTGGAATTGTTGATTTTGGTTCCAAGCGAAATTTGGGTGACTCTTCCAACCCGGATTGTATGTCGAAGAGTATAGATCGTTTCTTTGTCATTGCTGAAAGGCAGCATTGACTTGATCATGTCCTTGAGTAGATGGATTGTAAGGACACTCTTCCGTGAGATGTGATGGATCCGAACAACAAGCACAAACAGTTCGTGGAGGCACAACAGGGGCAGGAGAAGGCGATGAGATTTTGGTCTCAATCGCTTCTTGCTTTTTCGTAAGTGCGGCCATCTCGGCCTTCATAGCAATCGACATATCTAAGTGATGTATGCCTGTCCTAGATTGACCAATAGAAGAAAATGAGGTGGTCTTGGTGCTCTCCCACTGAATTGTTTGTTCACTAAGATTCTCAAGAAACTGCCACGCTTCCTCACTAGATTTGGTTAGAAAGTGACCTTGACAAATAGTTTCTAGCAACTGCTTCGTTGCCGGGTTCAATCCCTCATATAATGTTTGGCAAAGTTGCCAATTTTCGATCCCATGGTGAGGGCATTGAACGAGTTGGTCTTTGAATCTTTCAAAACACTTCCAAAATGGTTCGGAAGGAAGCTAGGAAAATTGTATAATCTCATTACGGATTCTAGCAGTCTTGTGATGAGGATAGAACTTTTTAAGAAAAGCATTCACAAACTCTTCCCAATTCTTAATTGAATGCGACGCTGTGCTGTATAGCCACTTCTCGGCTAAGTCACATAAGGTGAAAGGAATGACCCTTAGCCTTATAGCATCGTCGGATAATTGGGTTGTTTTCATCATAGCACAGACGTTTTGGAATTTATTGATAAAGATATATGCATCTTCGGATTCCAATCCGTGAAACTTAGGCAGCATATTAATGAAGTGGGGTTTGATCTTGAAATTGTCCCCATTTGCCGGTGGGAGTGAAAGACAAGTAGGTAGGGCGGTGCGGATTGGGTAGAAAAGATCCTGGAGCGCGATTCGTTGGGGCGCTTCAACAGGCGGTTGATTCGGGTTATTCGCACCTAACGGAGGTGGAATCAGTCCCGTCGGTAAGGTGTTGTTAGGATTGTATCCCGACATACCTTCGGAAGAAGAGTTTGAAGGTGAAAGTGAACAAGTGGAAAGGATTTCGACTTCGGAGTTGAAAGGTTCGTCGGTTGGTACCAATGAAACACGGACTAATCGGGCGCTAGTGTCCCTAGTCCAACCGGACATACACTAAAGGGGTAGTGTAGTTAAAAAGGTGAAAGACAGAATGTGGAGTTAAGAAAACGTCAATGAGAAGAAAGTGGTGTAAGTGAGGTGCAAGGATTTCTTTAGCGTCAAGTTGCAAGTTTTTTATTCTTATGAGATTTTAGATCAAAATTATATATATATTACCGCAATTAAGAACGGCGTCGCTTGGTAGCTAGCCGGTGAATACGGGTCGGTTCACAGGGAAGGTGTTAATTTCCTAAATGTTCTTACGAGCTAATTCAAAAGGGTGTTGGATCTTTTATCACAAAAAAACTAAATTGAGATATAATAGGATTAGGAAACTTGCTAGGATTAGGTTTATGTAAACTTTGGTAAATAGAGATTTCCACCTATTTCAATGCCCTAAATTAGATTTCATTTTAGGAGTTATGGTAATTATTAATAAAGGGGATTAGGATGATCGGGAAGAAACTATGTTTCTTCCTCTAGATCCTTGTCCGTTCTTTCTTAATCCTTACCCTAACCTCCGTGGAAAACATTCATATCCGGTCTTTTATACTACGGTATTACCGTTACCTCATGGGTAGAGTGCCGTAGGGAGTGGAATATGAAAGTATGCATAGAGTCCTAATTGTTCATAAATGATTGGCAAAGAAAAGGATGAGAGATCTTCATCTCTCAAACCCTTCCCTATTCCTAACCCTAACAAGCGAGGAAACTACTCGCTCATTGAGGGATCTACGAAAAGCATGATTTTTATTTTGTTTTTTAGGTTAAGAGATTAATGATCTACTGCAGATTAATAAAAATTATATTCTAGATTAAACTAAGGCAGAGAAGAATTTAACTATTTAGGGCAGAAAATAAATCTAAGAATTAGGGCAGAAAATAAACCTACTTACAAATTGATGCTCTCCAAACTTCAAAAGAAATCTGAATTTTTATTGATGAAAAGAGGCATACCTCAAAAGAGATATTAGGGCTTCTATTTATAGATTCATAGAAACCCTAGATTACAATTGACTCTCACATCTGCTTTTACAAAAATACCCCCTAAGAATATATATGTTACCGTATGTCTGAATTTAATTAATGAAATGAAAAGAGGCATCGATGCTCTCCAAAAGAAATCTGAATTTTATTAATGAAAGGAGGCATGAACTAATACAAGAATTTGGTTCTCTATTTATAGGACATAGAAAACCTTAGTTTTACAATTGCCGCATGTCTGCATTTACAAAAATACCCCTAGGAAGACTAGTCAGTGCCGCCTCAGCATTTTGGTAAAATTTTTTCGCCCTACGTGCTCCGCACGACCACGGAACCGCGGCCGCAGCCATGGTTTGGCCGCGGTTCCACGGCCCAATGATGGTCTTGAAATCTGTAATTTTCTGGGCTGGCTCTGGGCTTTTTGGTCTTCCTACTTCTTTAGTTCTTTTCTCAATTTGGCTTCTAGGTTTCTTCCAGATCTCCATAGTGAACAATTTCAGTGGACTTTTACCGTTGCTTTGGACCTTGCGCTGCCTTGTACTTTGTGAACTGATCTTTGTGTAGGCTTTATCAAAATCCTTCTGTTTGCTGGTCGTAGTCTCACTTTTGCATCGTCTTTTATCTTTTTCACAGTTTTAGCTCCAAGAACCTGTAACCTGTAACTATGTAGCAGACATGGGTCAAAAGCACCTGTTTATTTATAAAATGCATAAGAATGTGGAATATAATAATGCAATATTATGATATGAACAGTGCCCGTGGATTGTATACAAGGGTCGATATCGAAATGCTTGTAGGGCAAAATTGGAGGTTGTGATAGTGATTGGTAGAGATTTTACGATCAAAAATATTTATAACCGCAATCAAGAACGGCGTCGCATGAAGCTAACCGATGAGTACGGGTCGGTCCACAGGGATGTTGTGAATTTCCGATTCGTTCTTACGAGTTAATTCCGAAAGGTGTTCGGACGGATTATTAAATCTAAAAAATCTAAATTATCCTAGGGCAATTAATTAAATGTTATAACTAGGGCAGGAAAATAAATTTACCTAGGGCAAGGAATTTAAATCTACACTAAGGCAAGAAAATAAATTACTTACAGATGGCTCTCTCCAAACATCAAAGCAGGGTTGTCAGATCTGGATTTCTGAATTGAAGAGAGGCACCGATGCTCTCCAAAAGATTTCTAAATTTTATTCATTAAAGGGAGGCATAAAGTTTACAATGAATTAGAGTCCCTATTTATAGAAGATAGGAAACCCTAGGGTTACAATGACTTGCATGTTTGCATTTACAAAAATAGCCCTCTGGGAAGACCGGTCAACAAAGCCATTGAATTTTGGTAAAACATAATTCTCTTTTTGTCTTCTTCTGGCCGCGGAACCGCGGCAATGGTGGGCTTGGGCCGCGGTTCCGCGGCCCTTTAGTTGGCTCACATGCTGAAATTTCCGGGTTTTGTTCTTTGTCCTTTTTGGCTTCTGGTTTTTTGGTTCTTTTACAAATTGGGCTTCTACATTAGCTCCAGATCTTCAGTGAATAATTATGGTGAACTTTAACCGTTGCTTTGTGTACTGTTTCTTATGTAGGCTTGATCAAGATCTTCTGTTCATTGGTTAAAATTCACTTTTTCATCATCTTTACCTCGTTTTCACTGTTTTCTGTCCAAGAACCTGTAATCTGTAACATGTAGCAGACATGCGTCAAAAGCACCTGTTTTCATTGAAAAATGCATAAGAATGGGGAATATAAAATACAATATTATGGTGTGAACAAATACCCCCAAACTTATCTTTTGCTCGTCCTCGAGCAAACTTATTGTTTTATTCTCTACAAAAAACCTAACCGCACTTTCGCAGGGAAACGCGATTGCACTGAGCTCGTGCAACAAGCCGTTAAACCTCTAGGTGTCCCTAGTAGGAGGAGTGTTGTCTCCTGAGGGTTTTCAGCGGATACTACCCACAAAATCCTATCAACTCAGCCCATTGACTTTTATTCTCCAATTAGGTTTTCTAACAAGAAATTCTATTATCGTCGACCCGCAAATTATCCACCCATATTCTTCACGCTTCCTCATCATTTAACTTAAGATTATATACATCCTGTAGAATTACCTAGCTTTCGGCATTTCTTAAGTTTTCCTTCTAGAGTTCCATCTCCACTTAGGAATTTCTATCAACTCTATTAAAGACACAAGTTCTATTCTTCATTCCTTTCTCTTATCTAAACTCCAATCACATATCCCTACGTGTGTGTATAAATCACCCCTACACTTGGAAATTCAAATCAAGCAATCATACTCTCGTCTGTTGTCCAAAGTACTCATTAGTAGGTGAATTTTTAAATGAAATTTGCTTGCACATCCTTCATGCGACCGTTAATACTTCTTGAGGTACCAACGACCGATTACAAAATGCGTTTGCACTTTAAAGCATACTTCCTAGTCTTTGCAACACCCAAGGCTTTAGCAGTGACTCCCAAACCAGTTGGTCTAAGGCACTAGGTGATGAAGCACCCTCGCTAAATATTTTTCTATTTTTGCAGCCTTAAATAATCACAAAAACCAGTGTCCATTTTTTTCTTTATTCACACTTTTTCATACTAAGGACTTTAGACAAGAGCATTTCAAGGTCTCTTCTACTATTCCAAGTTTCAAGGTGCGTGAACGTGCAATTTGTAGGGTATACATTTTCAGAATTTAGACTTAAGCTAGGAACTATTTTTCAAACTTATACTCTAATAAGAACATCAATACTCTTCCCTTGTTTCGACTTAGCCTAAGAAGTGAACCCAAAATTTGCCTATTTCTAAATAAACTACAAGGCATATACTTTCTACTGTTAAACTTTAAGGAATGTTATTTTTAGGGTTTTTAATTCACTAAGTCTAAGATCTAGTTGTTCCTAGCCAGTTAACCTATTTGTCAAACTCAAGTCAATTAGCCAAAATTGAATACATTAATTTTTATAATTATTGAATTTTTTCAAATTTTTATGGGTTTTCAAATAAGTATGCAAATGCAAAAATATACATATGAATGCGAAGGAAGAAGACGTACCGAGCGTACCCCCAAACTTGAACTTGACAGTGTCCTCACTGTCATGCTAAACCAAGAGGGTCAAAATGTCGGCACTCCCCTGTTTATTTATTTACATTTGTTTTTAATGTTTTGAATTTTTTTTTTTTTATAGAAAAAGAAAACAAAAATATTTACATATATACACAAGATTCCCCCCAAACTTAAGCTTGGCCTTACACAAGCCAAATGTTAGCACCAACCATTCAAAAATCTTATCATGGTAATGGTAGAGTTGATGCAAGAATGGGATGGAAAGAAAAGAGATGTAAAGCACGCGAGACCGTGTTGAGAAAAGAATGGTAGAATAAGGTCTCAGTGGGGGAGAAGAAAGACGGAAAGAAGAAAGAAGTTGAGTGCGATCTTGAGGGTGTAAATTGAGTGAATAAATTAGCGCAATTTGTGATGACCGATGTGTTAAAAGCGATTGCGCTAACCTACCAACTCGACGTGCAATGGGGTCAAATCCCTCAAGATTCGTAAGAAAACATGGGTACGCCGAACTTGGTATAGGAGATGAAAGCGTAACAGTCATTTGTTCGGTCGGAACAATAGGAAGGAGGGAGGTTGATATAATAGGCAAAGGTTCAGGAGGATGAATTGGAAAATCAGACACATCAAACAAAAATGATTCAACCTCAATATTATCCTCAAGACTCTCCTCAATACTATCCTCAATTTTTAACTCATTCATGCTATTATCATCAAAGTCTAGACGCATATGAGATTCGGGAGAAACATTTAATAACTCGGGATGATGATTTGAACATAAAATTTCAATTAAATCGACAGGTTCATCATCCGAAATATTCCCGGCGTCTATATCCTCAATCAAGTGAAAGTCAATTTCTTTAGACACCTCCTCAAAAGCATGGATGTTTATCAATGTAGGTTCTAGAGTGGAAGTGTAAAGGTCAAACGGATTAGGTGCTGTTTCACTCGAAGGGGGTTCCTCACAATTTGGCAAATCAAACACTACAAAGTCGCACAACTCGTTTTTATTTTGAACAGGTGAACTATTTAGGGCAATCGATGGAAAACAGGAGTTGTGGGCTTCAATTGGGTAAGGGTAGGTTTGATTTGAAAATCCTCTCTCATTCTCACTCTGTCCAACTGCCGCCTCATACATTGAAAAATTTGGAGCTAGCGGGACACTAGCTACCTGTTCAGCAGGTTGCATAAGGGCGGCCACGGACGCTTCCACATTCCTAACCATTTTATTTGTTGCGGCGATATACGCCTCCAACGCCTCTTCCAAACTAGACTTAGGTGGTAAGGGGGTTTCGGGAAAAGATTCGAAATTGTTTGGATATGCAAAACTCCCAATAGGCTGTGTAGAAACATTGTCTAGTGAAGGTGGGAAGGTTGGGTATGACTGGTAGGAAGTGGGTGGTTGGGCAGGGGTAGGGTCAACATATGGATAAAAAGGTGAATAATCGTGCGGATCCCTAGAACTAGATGAATGGTGAGGGGTGAAAGATCGACTGCGAGATTGAGCAATATGCTCAGCAATGGACATAGGCCTAGGAGTTACAGCAGGACTTGGAAAAGTGGTGTCAACATATGTAGGTGGTAAAGGTTGACTAGGTTGACACAAAGTGGGTTGAAAAGTCAAACTGTTTTTCCTAGACTCCTCTATGTGATCTTTCAAAGATTTTTTAGGCATGGAAGGATCGTCTTTAAATTGACCGAACACATTGACATATGACGCAAAATTAGGTTCGGGATACCAAAGTTCGGCTAATGATTTTTTATGTGGGGTATCCATGTTAGAAGAGAGGACGAAAGAAAGAAAGTTGGATGATGGTGCAAGGATTTATTTGGGGCTAAAAAATTTTGCAAGTTCTATAAAATATTTTTCCTTTTTATTTTCATTTTTCATTGATTTTTTTTTCTTTCTCTTTATTTGAGAAAATTTTGTTGCAAAAAGATTTTAGAGAAAAGATATGCAACAGCAAAATATTTTATAGAAAAGATACGCAACAGCAAAATATTACTTGCAATTGGTTATTATTTGAAGCATATCACAAGAATCTTTATTTGGAAAAATTGTTGCAAAAAGATATTATAGAAAAGATATGCAACAACAAAATATTTCTTGCAATCAATTTAGTTCAAGCGGGGCCCAAAAATCCTGCACAAGATTGTTATTTGGAAGGGAATATATTTTATAGCTCACGGAATTCTGCAGGAATTTTCAGAAAATATATGGAAATATTTGCAGAGAAAGAACAGGGAAGCTTACAGAAATTTTTTCAGAAGATGTTGTCACCAGAACGCAGCTATTCCGCGGCCAAATGGGGGTTCCCACCGCGGTTACGCGGTGGTAAAGTCGGCGCGGATCCCAAAATTTTTTTTTTCACACGACGAATCGTCAAGGAGAGCGCGGTTCCGCGGCCTAAAGCAAGTTATGGCTGCGGAAAGGCGGCGGTTTAGGGGGTTCACTGCTCCAAATTTTTTTTTACTGTTCTGTTGTTTAAAATCTCTTCTGTTCCGATATCCCGTTTTCTATTTTGCTTTCTGGAAATCTCCAGATCCGAATTTGTATATCCTGCAAAAATTCAACCACAAAGTATCCTTTCCAAAAATAACAAATGATATTTTTATAATTTTTTTGATTTTTCAGATTTTTATGAATTTTTAAATTTTATGATTAACCCGAAATTACGAAAAGAAAATTCTACGCCATCCCCGGCAACGGCGCCATTTGATTGGTAGAGATTTTACGATCAAAAATATTTATAACCGCAATCAAGAACGGCGTCGCATGAAGCTAGCCGATGAGTACGGGTCGGTCCACAGGGATGTTGTGAATTTCCGATTCGTTCTTACGAGTTAATTCCGAAAGGTGTTCGGACGGATTATTAAATCTAAAAAATCTAAATTATCCTAGGGCAATTAATTAAATGTTATAACTAGGGCAGGAAAATAAATTTACCTAGGGCAAGGAATTTAAATCTACACTAAGGCAAGAAAATAAATTACTTACAGATGGCTCTCTCCAAACATCAAAGCAGGGTTGTCAGATCTGGATTTCTGAATTGAAGAGAGGCACCGATGCTCTCCAAAAGATTTCTAAATTTTATTCATAAAAGGGAGGCATAAAGTTTACAATGAATTAGAGTCCCTATTTATAGAAGATAGGAAACCCTAGGGTTACAATGACTTGCATGTTTGCATTTACAAAAATAGCCCTCTGGAAAGACCGGTCAACAAAGCCATTGAATTTTGGTAAAACATAATTCTCTTTTTGTCTTCTTCTGGCCGTGGAACCGCGGCAATGGTGGGCTTGGGCCGCGGTTCCGCGGCCCTTTAGTTGGCTCACATGCTGAAATTTCCGGGTTTTGTTCTTTGTCCTTTTTGGCTTCTGGTTCTTTGGTTCTTTTACAAATTGGGCTTCTACATTAGCTCCAGATCTTCAGTGAATAATTATGGTGAACTTTAACCGTTGCTTTGTGTACTGTTTCTTATGTAGGCTTGATCAAGATCTTCTGTTCATTGGTTAAAATTCACTTTTTCATCATCTTTACCTCGTTTTCACTGTTTTCTGTCCAAGAACCTGTAATCTGTAACATGTAGCAGACATGCGTCAAAAGCACCTGTTTTCATTGAAAAATGCATAAGAATGGGGAATATAAAATACAATATTATGGTGTGAACAGATAGCTTAAGAACAGGTTCAGATCCCTATAACTTAAGGCTTTTGAACCCTGTGAGCCGTGGGGGTCTCAAAGGGGAATTCTCCTTACGAGTCGTGAGGATCTCGTAAGTGTAATTTCTCTTTAGGAATCGTGGGGATCCCTAAGTTTGTTGCTCCCTTGTGAGTCGTAAGGATCTCACGCAGGTGGTTTGTCCTCACAAGGTCAAGAGGGCCTTGCAAGTGTCTTTTAACCAGATTGCGCCTTTTCGGGTTTTCACAAAACTCGCCGGTAGCCCTGCTGTTTTTACTCACGGAGTCCTTTCGGATTTTCATCCGTGCCCGTTTTGCTTATGGACATACCGTTTTCTTCTTCTTTTTTTTTATTTTTTATTGTTTAATTTTTTTTGTGTCAGCCTTGGGATGCTGCGGTCCGTAGTAGTTGATCGACGTTTCGGTCAACAGCCAGTTTTAGGACATAGTGGTCCATTGTTAGTTTAAGGACGTTTCGGTCAGAAAGCCGGCTACTACTTATAGAGTTTGTGCTTAGGAAGATAGCGAGCGGACATAGGCGTCGTCATCTATCGTTGACCTAGACCGTGACTCATTAGGCGTAGTATTTTTCAAGAAGTGACCGTTTATTGGCCTGAAAGGTCTTTCACCATGCATGTCCATGAGTAGATAGGCTCCACCCCGGTAAACTTTGTCTATGATATACGGGCCTTCATAGTTCGGCTCAAATTTCCCCGCTTGGCACGATTGGGGATCATAGGTCTCTTGACCACTAGCACGAGTTCGCCTTGGCGGAATGTTCTCGGCCTAGTCAATCTCTCGTATGAGTGCGTTATCTTTGCTTTGTAAGCCTCCAGATTTTGTTGCGCTATGAGCCGGGTTTCATCAAGGGCATCAAGCTCCTCAAGCCGAAGGTGATCATTTTCTTCGTCTGTTAGCTCGTAGTGAACTGCCACTCGTAGAGAGGGTAACTCTATCTCGAGAGGGAGTACCGCTTCAGTGTCGAACACCAATGCATACGGCGTTGTGTTTGTGGCTGTTTTGAATGTAGTTCGATACGCCCAGAGAGCTTCATAAAGTCTCTCGTGCCAGTCTTTTTTATTTTTGGACACCGTTTTTTTCACGATCTTTGTCAAGGTCTTGTTGAAAGCCTCACCTAGACTGTTAGCTCGGGGATTATAGATCGAAGAGTATCTCCAGTCTATGTTATGCTGTTGTGCGAAGCGGCTGATCTTGTGGCTTCTATAGGCTGGCCCGTTATCGGAGATAATCCATCGCGGAGTGCCGAACCGATAAATAACGTGCATCTTAAAGAAATAGAGGATATTCTCCGTCTTCACTTCTCTTAGTGGTACTGTTTCTGCCCATTTGGAGAAGTAATCAGTTGTTGCCAAAATGAATCGATGTCCTCTAGACGATACTGGTTCGATGGGCCCGATTATGTCATTTCCCCACATTTCGAATGGCCTGCTAGTCACCGTCGGGTGTAGCGGATTCGGATGCTGGTGGATAAAGTCCCCGTGAATTTGGCACGAGTGGCACTGCTTCGCATATTCTAGACAGTCTTGGATCATCGTGGGCCAATAATAGCCCATCTTTTTGATCTTTAGTTTCATCTTCGGCCCGGCTTGGTGATTTACAGAGGTTTATCGATCAAAAATATATTTACCGCAATCAAGAACGGCGTCGCTTTGCAGCTAGCCGGTGAGTACGGGTCGGTCCACAGGGATGTTGTAAATTTCCTAAATGTTCTTACGAGCTAATTCCAAATGGTGTTTGGTCTTTTAATTAGATCTAAAAATGAAGTTGAGTTATACTAGGATTAGAAACTTGCTAGGATTAGGTTTAGGTAAAGTTTGGTAAATAAAGATCTACACCTCTTTCCAATGCCTTTAATTAGATATCATATTAGGGGTTATGATAAATTTTAATAAAGGGGATTAGGATGATTGGGAAGATGTTTCTTCCTTTAGATCCTTATCCTTCCTTTCTTAATCTTTACCCTAACCTCCATGGAAAACTTACAAATCCAGGCCTTTATACTACGGTATCACCGCTACTTCACAGGTAGGGTGCCGTAGGGAGCGGAAGATGAAAGTATGCATGGAGTCCTAATATTCATAAAAGATTGGCAAAGAAAAGAGAGATGAGAGATCTTCATCTCTCAAACCCTTCCCTATTCCTAACCTTAACAAGCGAGTAAACTACTCGCTCATTAAGGGATCTACGAAAGCCATGATTTTTATTTTATTTTGATTTAAGAGAAGAAAGATCTACTACAAGTTAATAAAAATTCTAAACTATATTAAACTAGAGCAAGAAAAGAATTTACCTAGGGTAGAAATTAAAACTAGAACTAGGGCAAAAAAATAAACCTACTTACGATTGATGCTCTCCAACTTCAAAGAAAACTGAAATTTTATTGATGAATAGAGGCATGAGAAAATACAATGATTTGGGTTTTATTTATAGGACATAGAAACCCTAGGTTACAATTGATTCGCACGTCTGCAATTACAAATTTGCCCTTAGGTTGACTATTCAGCGTCTTCACAACATTTTGGTAAAAATTTCACGAACCCCGGGCACTAGATGGCCGCGGAACCACGGCATGGGTAGGGGTAGGGCTGCGGTTCCATGGCCCATTTATGAAGTTGCATGATGAAACTTTCTGGGCTTTTTCTTGATTCTTTGGGCTATTTATTTCTTTGATTCTTTTCTCCATTTGGCTTCTGGGTCTTCTCCAGATCTTTCAGTGAAAACTTATAGTGGTCTTTTATCCGTTCGCTTTGACATCTTGGAGCTTGCGTTGCCTTGTACATTGTGAACTATTCTTCGTCTAGGCTTGACTAGGATTCTTCTATTTGTTGGTCAAAATTCTCTCTTTTGTATCATCTTTTGTCTTTTTACTGATTTCGCTCCAAGAACCTGTAACCTGTACTATGTAGCAGACATGGGTCAAAAGCACCTGTTTTATTGTAAAATGTATAAGAATGGGGAATGTAATAATGCAATATTACGATATGAACAAATACCTCCAAACTTATCGTTTGCTCGTCCTCGAGCAAACTTATTTTTTATTCTCGACAAAAACCTAACCGCACTTTCGCAGGGAAACACGATTGCACTGAGCTCGTGCAACAAGCCGTTAAACCTCTAGGTGTCCCTAGTAGGAGGAGTGTTGTCTCCTGAGGGTTTTCAGCGGATATTACCCACAAAATCCTATCAATTTGGCTTTTCGACTTTTGTTCTCCAATTAGAGTTTCTAACAAGGAACTCTATTATCTTCGACTTGCAAATTATCCACCCATATTCTTCACACTTTCTCATCATCTAACTTAAGATTATATTTGTTCTGCAGACCTACTTAGCTTTCGGCATTTCTCAAGTTTTCCTTCTCGGGTTCCATCTCCACTTAGGAATTGTTATCAACTTTACTAAAGATACAAGTTCTATTCTTCACTCCTTTCTCTCATCTAAACTCCAATCACATACCCCTATGTGTGTGTATAAATCACCCCTACACTTGGAAATTCAAATCAAGCAATCATACTCTTGTCCGTTGTCCAAAGCATATCTTAATCAGTGAATTTTTAATTGAATTTTGCTTACACATCCTTCATGCGACCATTAATACTTCTTGAGGTACCAACAACCGATTACAAGATGTGTTTACACCTTAAAACGTAATTCCTAGTCTTGCAACACCCAAGGCTTTAGCAGTGACTCCCAAACCAGTTGGTCTAAGGCACTAGGTGATGAAGCACCCTCGCTAAATATTTTTCTATTTTTTAGCCTTAAGTAATCACAAAACCAGTGTTCATTTTTTTTTCCTTTATTCACATTTTTTTTCTTTTATTTTCTTTGTACTAAGGACTTTATACAAGAGCATTTCAAGGTCTCCTCTACTATTCCAAGTTTCGAGGTGCGTGTTTATGCAATTTGTAGGGTATACATTTTCAGAATCTAGACTTAAGCTAGGAATTATTTCTCAAACTTATACTTTAATAAAAATATCAATACTTTTCCTTTGTTTCGACTTTAGCCCAAGAAGTGAACTCAAAATTTGCCTATTTCTAAATAAACTATAAAGACATATACTTTCTACCGCTAAACTTTAAAGAAGGTTATTTTTAGGGTTTTTAATTTATTAAGTCTAAGATCTAGTTTTTCCTAGCCAGTTGACCTATTTGTCAAACTCAAGTCAATTAACCAAAATTGAATACATTAATTTTTATAATTTTGAAATTTTCAATTTTTTATGGGTTTTTCTTTTTCTATTTTTTTTTCTTTTTCAAATTTTTCAAATTTTTATGATTTTCATAAAGATGCAATGCAAAAATATACATATGAATGCGAAGGAAGAAAACTTACCGAGCATACCCCTAAACTTAAACTGGATAGTGTCCTCACTGTCATGCTGCACCAAGTGGGTTGATAATGTCGGCAATTTCATGCTTATTATTATATTTACATATGATACACACCCCCAAACTTATTTGAAATAACGTTTTGGAAAAATTGAGCGGAAATTCGGGGGTGAAAGTGGAGGAGAATTAATCGGTGTAGATCGGCTCCTGCAAAAACAGGAGCTCCTCCGAATGGTCCGCTGTAAAGAACGGTTTCAATCGATGTCCATTTAGTTTGAATAAAGTACCGTCCTCTGGATTTTTAAGATCGACCGCACCGTGCGGATAAACGGTGCGAACTACAAATGGTCCTTTCCACCTAGAACAGAGCTTGCCGAGGTGATAATGTAACCGAGTATCATAGAGTAAAACCTGTTGACCAGGTTTAAATGTTTTTCGTAAAAGGTGTTTATCGTGGAACACCTTAGTTCGGTTTTTAACAATTACGGCATTATCATACGCCTCATCCCGCAGCTCCTCTAGTTCATTTAACTGCAGCTTTCGATTGCTGCCCGCATCTCCTAAAGATAAATTCAACTCTTCGATAGCCTAAAATGCCTTATGCTCAATCTCTACTGGGAGGTGGCAAGTCTTTCTGTAAACAAGCCGGTATGGAGACATACCAAGATCGGTCTTGTATGCAGTACGGAAAGCCCATAGTGCATCGATCAATTTGAGTGACCAATCTTTACGGTTTTTAGAAACCGTTTTCTCCAAGATTTGCTTGATTTGCCGATTTGAAACCTCAGCTTGCCCACATGTTTGGGGATGGTATGGCGTTGACAGCTTGTGGGTAATAGAATATTTGCGCATTAAGGACTCGAAAGTCCTATTGCAAAAGTGAGAACCATTATCACTTATAATCGCTCAAGGGTGTCCAAACCGAGAAAAGATGTGTTCTTTAAGAAATCGAACGACAACCTTGTTGTCATTCGTTCGGCTAGACACAACCTCGACCCACTTTGATACGTAGTCAACAGCTAAAAGAATATACACATTCCCAAAAGAATTTTGAAATGGTCCCATGAAGTCTATTTCCCAAACATCAAAAATATCCACAACCAAGATTGGTTGGAGCGGTGTTTCATTTCTCCGCGATATCCGGCCCAAGTGTTGGCACCGGGAGCAAGTCTTGCAGTATTCATATGCATCCTTGAAGAGTCGTGGCCAATGGAAACCACACTGCAAGACTTTCTCGGCTGTCTTCTTTGGGCCAAAGTGCCCGCCACATGCTTGATCGTGGCAAAAAGACAGCATACTCTTAAACTCATTTTCCGGTACACACCGACGAATGATTTGGTCGGAACAGTATTTAAAAAGATAAGGTTCATCCCAGTAAAAATGCTTTGCTTGGGACAAGAATCGAAGTTTATCTTGTTTCGACCAATCTTTAGGTATCAAGCCGGTGGCTAAGTAGTTTACGATATCAGCGAACTATGGTTCGCAAGAAACGGTTAAGAGTTGCTCATCGGGAAAAACATCTTTTATTGGAAGTTCAAGTGTAGGCGAAGAAGGAAGTCATGAAAGGTGATCGGCCACTACGTTTTCACATCCTCTTTTATCCCTTATGACAAGGTCAAATTCTTGTAGCAAGAGGATCCAACGTATTAGCCTCGATTTAGCATCCTTCTTCGCAAAAAGGTGGCGAAGAGCTGAATGATCCGTATACATAATGACTGGAGAGCCGATTAAATAAGGCCGGAATTTTTCAAGTGCAAACACAACGGCCAAAAATTCTTTTTCCGTTGTTGTGTAGTTTAGTTGGGCCTCATTTAGTGTTCGGCTGGCGTAATAAATCACGTGCGGCATCTTATTAATGTGCTGTACAAGAACAGCACCAATGGCAAAATCTGATGCGTCGCACATAATTTCGAAAGGATGCGTCCAGTCTGGAGATGAAAGAATGGGCGCAGAAATGAGAGAGTGTTTCAAAGACTCGAACGCTTCCATGCAAGTTGAGTCGAAAACAAATGTTGTGTCCTTGGCCAATAAGAGAGTCAAGGGTCTAGCAATCTTGCTAAAATCCTTGATGAACCGTCTATAAAAACCGGCGTGGCCAAGGAAAGCTCGGATGTCTTTGACGCATTTAGGAGGAGGAAGATTGGAAATGACTTCAATTTTGGCTCTATCAACCTCTATGCCGTTTTGCGAGATGACATGTCCTAAGACAATGCCTTCTCGTATCATAAAGTGGCACTTCTCCCAATTCAAAGTTAGGTTCTTATCCCTACAGCGGGTAAGAACTGCGTCAAGATGTCGTAAACACTCATCGAAGGAGTCACCAAAAATGGAGAAATCATCCATAAAGATCTCCAAAAACTTTTCAACCATGTCTGAAAAGATCCCCAACATACACCGCTGAAATGTAGCGGGTGCATTGCATAACCCAAAGGGCATGCGACGATAAGCAAAAGTGCCAAAGGGACAAGTAAAGGTGGTCTTGTCTTGATCCTCTTTGGCTACAGGGACTTGGTTATAGCCGGAACAGCCATCTAAAAAGCAGTTGAACTCATGCCCAGCCAATCGTTCTAGCATTTGGTCAATGAAAGGTAAAGGAAAGTTGTCCTTCCTTGTCGCGGCATTGAGTTTTCTATAGTCGATGCAAACTCGCCACCCAGTTTGGGTGCGAGTAGGAATTAACTCATTTGCCTCATTGGTAATGACCGTGATGCCCGATTTCTTTGGCACAACATGAATGGGGCTAACCCATTGGCTATCCGAGATAGGGTAAATGATACCACTATCAAGACATTTAACAATCTCCTTCTTGATAGCCTCTTTCATAATGGGGTTGAGGCGTCTTTCTGGATCCCTTACCGGCTTGGCATCATCCATCAAGTGTATATGATGTTCAACTATGAGGGGACTAATCCCCTTGATGTCTGCCATAGACTAGCCAAAAGCTTGCCGATTATTTTGTAAGACCATTAAAAGGGCCTTCTCTTGCTCAAGAGCTAGAGAGACAGATATGATAACGGGTAAGGTCTCATTCTCACCAAGATAAGCATATTTTAGGTGCGACAGCAAAAGCTTTAGTTCGAGTTTAGGAGGTGAAACAATAGATGGTAATAATGGAGTAACTGTTTCAAACTCGAAGGATTCCATCAAAGGTTCAAATCGAGTGTACGCAACCGAGTCGGATGGTTCAACTAACTCATCCGAAAAAGCAAAAGACTCAAACTCGGGTGGAGAGTCTTCAAGATCGTCTACAAAGGTGAAACACTCATAATCGTTGTCCGCCGTGAAAGCTGTGTTGGATTCTAGGAGGAACGCACTAGTGGCGTCAACATTGCTGTGATCAAACATAAAATTTTTGAACTCACAGTCCTCCTCCGCGATCTCATTGATCGAGCAAACATCAAGTACGCTAGAATTAGGCGCTCAAGGCTAACTTCCCAACTTGAAAATGTTGAGTTCAACTGTCATATTACCAAAAGATAGATTCATTGAACCGTTATGACAATTAATCACCGCGTTAGAAGTCGCAAGGAATGGCCGACCAAGTATCACCGGAATTTGACTCCGGGGGTTAGCGACAGGTTGTGTATCCATAACAATAAAGTCAACGGGGAAAATGAAATCCCCTACTCTAATTAACACATCCTCCAACTCTCCCCTAGGATGGGTGATTGATCGGTCGGCCATTTGGAGAGTACAATGAGTGGGCTTAAGCTCTCCAACGTCTAATTGCTCGTACACCGAATAAGGTAGCAAATTGATACTAGCACCAAGATCTAATGGTGCTCTATTGATGTTCTTGTCCCCAATTGTTATCGAAATAGTAGGACAACCGGGGTTCTTGAGCTTTTGGGGTAAAGATTGGACAAGAGCATCGCTAACAACATTAGCCACGAAAACTTTCTTTGGTACTTGTGACTTCCTCTTTTTGGTGCATAAGTCCTTTAAGATTTTCGCATATGAAGGTACTTGTTGGATTGCATCCAAAAGAGGGATATTTATGCTAACCTGTTTGAACAACTCTACAATCTTCTCCATTTGTGGAGTTGGTTTATTGGATCTCAACCGGTTTGGAAAAGGAATATTTTGAAAAGTTGTTGAGTCCAATTTTTGCGGATCAGATTGTGGAGTTGGAACGGATCCCCGTGTAGATGTGTTCATGTTGTGAGAAGTGGGTCCGTTCGAGCTAGAAGAAGTAGAGCCGTGTGAAGGATGAAGAATAGGCTCTAATGACGAAGAAGAAGAAGAAGAAGAAGAAGGTGAAGAAGATGAAGACGGACCACCGGCAGGGGTTTCATGGTTAATACCCATATTGTTTTGCAACACTTTTCCGGATCTCAACGTGGTCACAGCATTTACGTTATGATTCTGCTGTTCTTATGCAACATGTGCGTGACCGGGATTTGGCAGTGGTTGAGACGAAAGCTTTCCTTTTTCTCGCTCTTTCAACGCAGCATTGAGTTGTGCAATTTGTGTCTCAATAGATTTGATGCTTTGATCGTGTGAGGCACTGTTTTGCACTAAAGATTGAATAGAAGTCTCTAACCTAGCTGCGGATTGTGTAGATTGCTTTAGGAACGCATCTAGACTTCTCTCGAGCGAGCTAACCTTGTCATTCTGAGGTGGAACAAAATTGTTTGGCGGGTAAGAATTGTTTGGCACAAAATTGTTCACTTGATTAGGGTAAGGTTGCTGTTTGAAAGATTGTTGAAATTGAGTTTGTGGAGGTGCTTGTTGTTGTGGAGGAGGAGCCCTTTGAAAATTGTTGTTTTCTTGGAATTGTTGATTTTGGTTCCAAGCGAAATTTGGGTGACTCTTCCAACCCGGATTGTATGTCGAAGAGTATGGATCATTTCTTTGTCGTTGCTGAAAGGCAGCATTGACTTGATCATGTCCTTGAGTAGATGAATTGTAAGGTCACTCTTCAGTGAGATGTGATGGATCCGAAAAACAGGCACAAACAGTTCGTGGAGGCACAACAGGGGCAGGAGAAGGTGATGAGATTTTGGTCTCAATCGATTCTAGCTTTTTCGTAAGAGCGGCCATCTCGGCCTTCATAGCAATCGACATCTCTAATTGATGTATGCCTGCTCTAGGTTGACCAATAGAAGAAGATGATGATGTGGTCTTGGTGCTCTCCCACTGAATTGTTTGTTCACTAAGGTTCTCAAGAAACTGCCACGCTTCCTCACTAGATTTGGTTAGAAAGTGACCTTGACAAATAGTTTCGAGCAACTGTTTCGTTGCCGGGTTCAATCCCTCGTATAATGTTTGGCAAAGTTGCCAACTTTCGATCCCATGGTGAGGGCATTGAATGAGTAGGTCTTTAAATCTTTCAAAACACTTCCAAAATGGTTCGGAAGGAAGCTGGGAAAATTGTATAATCTCATTATGGATTCTAGCAGTTTTGTGATGAGGATAGAACTTTTTAAGAAAAGCTTTCACAAACTCATCCCAATTTCTAATTTAATGTGATGCTGTGCTGTATAGACACTTCTCGGCTAAGTCACATAAGGTGAAAGGAATGACCCTTAGCCTTATAGCGTCATCACTTAATTGGGTAGTTTTCATCATGGCGCAAACGTTTTGGAATTTGTTGATAAAGATATATGCATCTTCGTATTCCAAACCATGAAACTTGTGCAGCATATTGATGAAGTGGGGTTTGATCTCAAAATTGTCCCCATTTGCCGGTGGGAGGGAAAGACAAGTAGGTAGGGCGGTGCAGATGGGGTAGAAAAGATCCTGGAGCGCGACTCGTGTGGGCGCTTCAACAGGCGGGTGATTCGGGTTATTCGCACCTAACGGAGGTAGAATCAGTCCCGTCGGTAAGGTATTGTTAGGATTGTATCCCGACATACCTTCGGTAGAAGAATTTGCAGGTGAAAGTGAAGAAGTGGAAAGGATTTCGACTTCGGAGTTGAAAGGTTCGTCGGTCGGTACCAACGAAACACGGACTAATCGGGCGCTAGTGTCCCTAGTCCAACCGGACATACACTAAAAGGGTAGTGTAGTCAAAAGACAAAATGTGGAGGTAAGAAAACGTCAATGAGAAGGAAGTGGTGCAAGTGGGTGCAAAGATTTCTTTAGCGACAAGTTGTAAGTTTTTGAAAAGATTTTTCCTTTTTCTTTTTATGTGAGCTTTTGCAAAAAGATTTTTGAAAAGAGACTTGAGACACAAATGCAATCAACCACAAATGCACAATCAGGCTTAGATCTAGGGTCACCTAGGTCAGCTAGACAGCTCCTAACTGTTCCAAAGAGCTAGAACTAGAACCTCAAACCGCTTCTTCACCGCCAATTGCGGCCAGGTAAGTGCCAGGTAAGTGGGAGGCTCCCCGCTACAAGTAGCGGTCCTAATTAAGTAACCACTTGCCTTGACACACTTGCCTAGACACCGCAAAGTCAGGTTAGGATAAACGGCCGATGCCTATAACTAGTCCTCTGTCCTATTGAGCTCGAAGTCCTTAGGGCTGAGTCTAGTATTTTTTAATTAAGAATGGTCAGTGCAAATGCTTTTAGTGATTTCTGGGGTCCTGGGAAGGGTGATGAAATTCCCACCCAATCTGAATTGGTCAAAAGCCCCTTAAAGTCCGATTAAAATATGCAAAGCAGTAAATCACTTGCAATCAATTTTCTTTTTAGCGCGGCGCAAAGAATCTTGCAGAAAATCAATTATTGGAAGGGGGAAGAAGATTTTTTAGCGCAAAGAATCCTGCAGAAGATTTGGCAAAAGATATATGGGGATTTACAGAGGGGAGAATGAGGAACAAACTGAGAAGATTTCGCGCAACGAGGCCACGTGGCGGCCGCGGTTCCGCGGTCCTGGGCGCAGTTAAGCCGCGGTTCCGCGGTTCTGGTGAGGGTTCAGGGCTCCGTGTTTTGTCTGCTGCTCTGTTGTTGACTTCTCCCTCTGTTTTGATGTACCCTTTTCTGTTTCGCACTCTGGATTTTTCCAGATCCGTCAATCCTGCAAAGATTCACAAAAGAAACCCTTCAAACAATAAAAGATGATAGAATATTTCTATTTTTGATTTTTCAAATTTTTATGGTTTTTATATTTTATATTAACCCGAAATTACAAAAAGGAAATTTTACGCCATCCCCGGCAATGGCGCCATTTGATTTACAGAGGTTTATCGATCCAAAATATATTTACCGCAATCAAGAACGGCGTCGCTTTGCAGCTAGCCGGTGAGTACGGGTCGGTCCACAGGGATGTTGTAAATTTCCTAAATGTTCTTACGAGCTAATTCCAAATGGTGTTTGGTCTTTTAATTAGATCTAAAAACGAAGTTGAGTTATACCAGGATTAGAAACTTGCTAGGATTAGGTTTAGGTAAAGTTTGGTAAATAAAGATCTACACCACTTTCCAATGCCTTTAATTAGATATCATATTAGGGGTTATGGTAAATTTTAATAAAGGGGATTAGGATGATTGGGAAGATGTTTCTTCCTCTAGATCCTTGTCCTTCCTTTTTTAATCTTTACCCTAACCTCCATGTAAAACTTACAAATCCGGGCCTTTATACTACGGTATCACCGCTACCTCCCAGGTAGGGTAACGTAGGGAGCGGAAGATGAAAGTATGCATGGAGTCCTAATGTTCATAAAAGATTGGCAAAGAAAAGAGATGAGAGATCTTCATCTCTCAAACCCTTCCCTATTCCTAACCCTAACAAGCGAGGAAACTACTCGCTCATTAAGGGATCTATGAAAGCCATGATTTTTATTTTATTTTGATTTAAGAGAAGAAAGATCTACTACAAGTTAATAAAAATTCTAAACTATATTAAACTAGAGCAAGAAAAGAATTTACCTAGGACAGAAATTAAAACTAGAACTAAGGCAGAAAAATAAACCTACTTACGATTGATGCTCTCCAATTTCAAAGAAAACTGAAATTTTATTGATGAATAGAGGCATGAGAAAATACAATGATTTGGGTTCTATTTATAGGACATAGAAACCCTAGGTTACAATTGATTCGCACGTCTGCAATTACAAATTTGCCCTTAAGTTGACTATTCAGCGCCTTCACAACATTTTGGTAAAAATTTCACGAACCCCGGGCGCTAGATGGCCGCGGAACCGCGGCATGTGTAGGGGTAGGGCCGCGGTTCCGCGGCCCATTTGTGAAGTTGCATGATGAAACTTTCTGGGCTTTTTCTTGATTCTTTGGGCTTTTTATTTCTTTGATTCTTTTCTCCATTTGGCTTCTGGGTCTTCTCCAGATCTTTCAATGAAAACTTATAGTGGTCTTTTAACCGTTCGCTTTGACATCTTGGACCTTGCGTTGCCTTGTACATTGTGAACTGTTCTTCGTCTAGGCTTGACTAGGATCCTTCTATTTGTTGGTCAAAAGTCTCTCTTTTGTATCATCTTTTGTCTTTTTCACTGATTTCGCTCCAAGAACCCGTAACCTGTACTATGTAGCAGACATGGGTCAAAAGCACCTGTTTTATTGTAAAATGCATAAGAATGGGGAATGTAATAATGCAATATTACGATATGAACATTTGGTGAGAACCGCAGAGTCCATCATGAGTTTCTTAGACGACTCTCCTTGCTTCTTCAGGTCCCAAGCATCTTAACCACAGAGAATAAAATGATCTCTTATATAGAGTATCATTGACGAAGGCAAAGGATAGAGCTCGTTTCATGAGCTGATGTCTTGACGACGCATCTTCAGGTGTTCGACGGGATTTGAAGTAGTCTATAAAGACTTCTTTCCAATCCTTAGCTTTTTCCTGTTCTTTTATTTGTAAGGTCGTTTGCTCAGTCGCTCCCTTTTCTTCGGACGACTCCGGAGATATTTCTGCCAGTGCAAGAACCCAACGGCTTTGCACAACGATCCTCACGTCATCGAGGTTCTCGTCGGCCAGTTCTTTAGCGAGTTTGGCCAATGCGTCCTCTTTGCTATTTTCCGCACGCGGTATGCTTTCCAGGGTGTAGGAAGGAATTTGAGTCAGCAATTGCTGCAATATCTCGCCGTATTTTACCAACTCTGGTTTGCACGTTTGAGAGTTGCCATTTACTTGACTAACGATCTGTTGGGAGTCTCCGTATATGAGGAGGTTTTCAATTCCCATGTCGACGGCGATCTCAAGACCTGCTATCAAAGCTTCATATTCGGCTTCATTATTCGTCCTTGGCTCTGTTAAGGAGAAGGCAAAGCGCATTATCCCTCCTTGTGGAGTCACGAAGATGTGGCCCACCCCGGATTTGATTATGGGGGTGGCTTGTTTAAGGTTCTTCATGGAAGACGCTCCATCGAAGTAGAGTTCTCACTGGGTATCATTTTCTCTTCTCTCCCCATCGATCATGTCAAATGCGTGTTCGTCTGGCAATTCGCAGTTCAAGGGAGAGCCGACAGGTATCGGATGCTCAGCGAGGAAATCAGCGATTGCCTGGCCTTTACCGCCTTGAGGGGACGATAAGTTATCGAGAACTCGATCAAGAGCAGGGCCCATTTAGCGAGCCGTCTCATTAATATAGCCTTTGACATCAAATATTTGAGTGGATCCACCTTCGATATGAGATGGACCTCATGTGCCAACGCATAGTGTCTGAGCTTCGTTATCGCGAAGATCAAAGCCAAGCAGTGTTTTTCGATGGGGGAGTAATTGTTTTCTGCCCCCAGTAGAACTCGACTCAAGTAGTAGAGGACTCTCTCTTTCCCTTGGTCGTTTTCTTATGCCCACAGCGTGCCTAAAGAACCTTCGAGGGCAGTTGTGTACAGGACGAGAGGTTTTCCTTTAACGGGAGCGGTCAGTACTGGCGGATTCTGTAGGTATTGCTTGATTTCGTCCAGTGCGCTTTGGCATTTGCGATCCTAGACGAACGGGGTTCCCTTTTTCATTAGGTGACTGTATGGACGGCACTTGCCGGAGAGATTAGCTATGAAACGCAAGCTTTCTTTGGAGAGACTGCAGTTGCTTGAGATTCCTTAGCGGAGGCATTTCCATGATCGCCTTGATCTTGGACGGGTCTATCTCGATGCTTCGGTGTCGGACGACGAACCCTAGGAACTTGCTCGAGGAAACTCCGAACGCGCATTTGAGAGGGTTCATCTTCAAGTTGTATTTCCGAAGGCGCTGAAACACGATCTTCAAATTCTCTAAATGTTCCTTGTATGATTTGATTTTAACTACGAGGTCGTCGATATAGCATTCGACGATTTCATGTATGAGGTCATCGAAGATCTTCATCATGGCCCTCTGATAGGTGGCACTGGCGTTCTTTAGACCGAAAGGCATCACCTTGCAGCAGAATATGCCCAAATGGGTCCGGAAAGTGGTATGCTTCTGGTCCTCGGGATGCATCTTTATCTGATTGTATCCTGATGAGCCGTCTATGAAGGAGAAAACTTCGTGAGTGGACGTATTATCTATCATCAGCTCAGTGACCGGTACTGGAAATTCGTCTTTTGGGCAAGTTTTGTTGAGATCCCGAAAGTCCACACATATGCGCACCGTCCTATTTTTCTTCATCACCGGGACGATGTTGGCGATCCAGTCCTCTTGGACGAAACCGGAGTCGATTAGCTTCTTGACCTTGGCATTGATGCTCATCTCAAGCCCGAGCCGCATTCTTCTCGGTGCTTGTTTGATCGGCTTGACGTCTGGAGAATTCGCCAATTTGTGAACAACAATCTCTGGATCGAGTCCTGACATCTCTGAATAGTTCCATGCGAAGCAATCATTATACTGCATGAGCACGTCATTAAGCGTAGCCACCTTTTCTTCAGACAACAGTTCACTGATGAACGTCGGCCGTGGGTCATTTGCCGTCCCCAAGTCAATTTTTATGAGGTTGTCTGCAGTAGTATGTATCCCGTCTTCTAACTCTTTCGGAGCCGGTGGAAATTCTGAGATCGACCCATCTTCATCGTTTTCAAAGCACCAAGAGAGGTCATCCATATTCTCGGGTTCCTCTTCTGATTGCGTTATCACGTGATAGGTACGAGATCGTTTCCAAGACCGATGTTGATCTGGTTCTACTCTCGCTATACACGTCGCTTTCGGTTCATGCTTCTGTGGCGGGGTTATCCTCCAACTGCTGGATATAGCGAACCAGCCTTGTTGGTATTGTTCTTCGACCCAGTTCTTTTAGGTGAAGCAGTCTTCGAGAGGATGTCCTATTGCTCGGTGATAAGAACAATCGTCTGGGTGAGAAACCTTGTCTGCTTGCTCGGGGTGCTTGGACTCCGGGAGTGTCATCATCTGATATTTCATGACAAGATTGAATATCTTCTTTGTCTTGTCTTAGGGAAAAGAATATTCTCGACCCATCTTCTTTATAAGAGACGGATCCCAGCTGCTCGATTCTTGATCGCGTGGCTTCTCAGACCCGCTCCGCTGCCGTCGAACGTTTTTTTCCGTTCTTTAGTTTATTTTTGCCTCTGCGCTGGGTCTTTTGTTTGGCAGGTTAGCGACGAAGAGCATTGTCATTCTCCGCGGCCTGCTGAAGGAGGCGCTGCGTCCTGGCTTTCTCGTAAATGGCCATTTCGCGGCTATGGTCATCCCGGATCTTCTGATTCGCTTCCCTTATTAGCTTGTCCATTTGTTCTTCAAACGACAGACTTGGCATTTTCATGGCGGGACCTCGTTTTGGTTCTGGGTTATCGTCTTGTAACAAAGCATTTCCTTCTTCATCGAAGTCATGTATAACGTAGCAGTCATGGAATCGCTCCCGTTTCTTGGATTGAACATATCCAAGCCCGATCGTTTCCATTCTCCCGTTGGGCAATTTTTGCTGAGTTCCGGGGTCGTCCCAGATCCTGTTGTAGAACTGAGCTTGTCGAGCAGTTTGTTTGAAGGATACGCCTTGACGCCTCAACAGCCTTTTTAATCTTTCTGTGTAGTATCTGGGCAGATGGATAGGCTGGAGCTTGTCAAGTATAGAATCGGCACCATGCCAAATTTCTTTTTCTACTTTGGTCTCCGTTGATCGATAAAAGAGGATCGCCTTTTCATCTCTTCGCCTGGGAGGGACATAGAATGTCTGCAGTTCTTGCACACTATACATTTCAAGTGTATCGAGCTCTTTGTAATACTCTTACGGAACCATGGCAATTTGCAAACTCCGATCATCGCCCGTGAAGGCTTTTATTGATGGCCGAACGGAAAATACGGCATTGACCTCATCTTCTGAGTCGCTGCCGAAAATCAACATAGGGGTGGACGGTCCCGGCTTGTTGCATTGAGGTGGCCCTGAGTAAACTATCTCTTCTTCCTCTTCGGTATCGTTCCCAAAGACCGGAATAGTGGTAATAGCTTTGTTCTTCGGTTTGTGACATCTTTTCGTGTCTTCGAAATCTGGTAAGAAGTATTTTGCGTCTTCATACTTTCGGACTTCATTCACGGAGAATGGGTTTAGTTCCCCTATCACAGTATACTCGAGACCATCCTTAAAATACTTCATACACTGATGTTGTATAGAAGGGATGATGTTGTACTCGTGTAATCAAGGCGTGCCGAGCAAAGCGTTGTAGCAAGTCTTAGCGTCAATGACATGAAACTTGATGTCCGTGACAAGCAGCCCAAAGCGTAGTGTCAATATTACAGACCCGAGCGTCCGTGATGACTGGGAGTCAAACCCAGAGATGGTGATTTTATAACGAGCGAGATGCTGAACGCTGAACGCTGATGCAGATTTCCTTCAACACTCTTACATTGAGGAGATCGACGGAGGACCCATTGTCAACCAGGATTTTGCTTATCTTGATATCATGACAGTATCCAGAGATATAAAGGGGACGGTTATGCTCGTACGTCCCGAGGAGGAGATCTTCATCGCCGAAGGTGATATCGGCTGTGTGCACTTCTTCCAGCTCGTCTTTCATCTTTTCTTCGGCGAGGAAAACTTGGAATTGCTCGGGCACTTGTAGTGCCTTAATCAAAGAATCTCTCGCCTCTTTGAATAACAGAAGGGCGTCGAGAGTACTTAGCTGTGAGGGTATCTTCCTCAGGTGTGCCAGAACGTTGTAATCCACTTTACTTTTTTTAGGCGGATCCTTGGCTGTCAGCTCATCGACAGCTTGGTCATCGAGGATGATATCCTCAGGGACCTTTTCTTTTCCCTTATCCTTTTTGTTCGACCCTTTGTTCACGGGTGTGAGATTCTTTTCAGGTAATGTGCGATTGCGCAGCTGAATGTTCTCGCAGCTCTTCGGTTCTTCCTCTTTTCCCGAGGTGGATTCTTTAAAGAGAGGGTCAAGAATCATTTCTTCGTCAGAGTCGCTCCCGAAGGTGAGAACTTGTGATCCCCCGTAGTCAACCATATGACAGTTGCCGGCAGTTCTTTTGCGCTCATTTTTCGCGCTTTTCCGTTGTCGACGAGTGTTCATATCATATTTTTGCATTATTATATTCCCCATTCTTAATCATATTGCAAATAAATAGGTGCTTTTGATCCATATCTGCTAAATAGTTGCAGGTTACAGGTTCTCGGAACAGTACAGTAAAAATGATAAAAAAACGCTACAAAAGTGAGACTACGATCAACAAATAGAATAATCTTTATGATGCCGCCTACAGTTTAAGGAACAAATGAAGATCAATGAACAGTTCGATTGTACAAAATACGAAGGCAGCACAAGATTCAAGAATTCAATACGAAGCGAACGATAAAAATCCACAACATTCTGCACTATGGAAATCTGGAAGAAACTAGAAAAGATTCTGAAGAACCAAGTGAAGAAAACAGAAGAAAAAGGCAACATGAAGCAACCCTGGAAAAATGAGACAGAGAGCTCGCAATACGGCCGCGGATCCGCGGCCGTGCAATGCACCTGTACGTGCGTGTCGGTGGGAGTCGGTGCATTGACCCGGTTATCTTAGGGTAGTCTTGTAAATTCAGATGTGGATCAGATGTAAACCCTAGGGTTTCTCCTATCTATAAATAGGAAGCCTACAGCTCTTTTTGGAGCATGCCTCCTTTTAATTTCTAGTTTAAAATTTTCATTCCATTGTAATCGTCAAAGAGTGCATCAATAAAAGTAAGTTTTTATTTTGAATCTTTCTTATCTGCAATTTTATTTCTTTTCATTTTTTTACTTGTCTTTATTTATCTGTAAGTTAATTTGGATAATAAAAAGAAAATAAAAAAAATGAATTCCATTGTTAATTCCCTAATGAGTGAGTAGATCCTCACTTGTTAGGGTTAGGATTGGAAAGGTTTGAGAGATGGAAATCTCTCACTCCTTTCTTGCCCGTTTAACTTTATAAATTAGGGCTCTATGTAAAACAACCACCCACCGCTCATTACGGCACCCTATCCTATGAGATAGCAGTGATTCCTTAGTTAGATCGGTCGTGGTTGATTTACATAGAGGTTAGTGATCAGTCGAAAATACTGCATTTTTAACACGTCAATTTCCTTATCATTTGCACTCATCTAGAAGTGTTCGGTATTCATATTGCACATATTAGAAAAACAGTCCTGAAATACCAGATTGCATGTGTTATACTCTAAAACCGGCATTTCAAGGGAAATTGTGTGTTTATCATGGCATTGCATCATCCCTATATTGCGCAACACTTATTTCGAAGTCTGTGCAGGAAATTTCAGGGACCGAGCCAAAATTGTCAAAGAGCTGATCAAAATTGCGCCAAGTCTATGATTTTTGATCTGGCATTAATAAAGAGATAATTACATAATTCAACATATCACAAAAAGGCCCAAATGTCAATATCAGAAAAGCCCAGAGAGCCCAAGCCCTAAGGCCTATAAAGAGCCGCGGATCCACGGCGGGAGCCTGGTTGCGCCGCGGATCCGCGGCGGCTTGATAGCTTCAGCTCCCCAGTTTTCTTACACGTGTCTCCTCTAACGGCCCAAGCTTCCAGAACATTGTAGAAATGCCACGCGGCTCATCTAGAAGGCTCGGCTTAACAAATTTCATCTAGAAAGCTCTCTTTAACAAACTTTTGGAGGGAAAATTCAAATTTGAAATACTAGATGGTTTTGGATGGTCTATAAAAGGGAGCCTAGATCTAGGGTTGATGGATAATCTTCTCCTCTCTTCATCTTCTACCTACAAGTTGAGTGACACAACTTGTAGACCCTAATTCAAATTCCAAAGCTAAATTCAAGATCCCGAGTACCAAATCAAGCAAGAAGCCTTCAACCTTTTAGGAGCGGAGCCGATCTTCAATCGAGCAAGTGATCCAAGCCGATCCGCGACTCTAGGAGACAAGCGAAGCCAAATCGACGATCGAGTTCTTTCTCTTGTAGTTCTTGAGCGAATTGTAACGGAATTGTTGATAAATAAAAGGTGAAATTCTTTAATCTTGCTTTCTTTAAATTCTTGCATCATGATTCGATCTCAATTTGTGATTGTGGTTGATGTTTGAGTAAAACTCCGCTCGTAACGGAGTCGAGACGATCAATAGAATGATGATGTAACAAATCTTGAAACGATTCTTAAGTCCTAAGAGTTTTGTAAACTCTTGTAAATTGAAGAATCGACAACCTAGTTTCGTTGCGATGCTTTCTTGATTGTGATCGCTCGAAATTAGGGATCCACGATCGATTCTTAAATTTACTAGAGGCTAGATTGTGAATGATATCGACGAAGGAACAAGGGATAGATGATAAAACCCTAGTTTCACACGAAATCCCTAATTCTCGTTGATCATCATCGATCTAGTATCAATTCATCGATGGATAAGAATACGTAATCACTAGATTTCATCACATCTATAGATCCGATCGATTCCTACGAGTCTCACTTTGATTCTTGATATTTGATTTGGAAATCATCACATCTCAATTCTTGATTTTAATGTTTTCTTGATTTAGACTAGATTTTCCTAATTCTTGAACTTCAATTTACAAATCATGAATTGTTTGTTTTCTTTTCTTTAAAGTTTCAACTCATCTAAATCGAAACACGAACGATTACACTTTCCTTGTGGACGATCCGCACTTACTAACGCGCTACATTCGACACCGTTATTGATTGCGGTCAAATAATTTTTGGTTGTGATTTCTATACATTTTTCTAAACATACACAATCCGAAATCGTTTCAATCAAATGGCGCCTTTGCCGGGGATAGTGCGCTAATTGTTCGTATTTTGAAATTTGAGTTGAAAGATTTATTCCATTATAATTTTTAGATCAAAATTCGCGCAAACACTAATACGAGTTGTGATTTGTGCGAGGAAATCTTGAATCATTGGAGCTATGGAAATTTTTTCCAGAAATTTCCAGAGAGTTCAAGGAGTGAACAGTAGCAGCCTGAAGAATTTTTGTGAAGTGAACAGTGTTTTGCACCGCGTTTCTGCGGCAAGTGTCGACTCCCACCGCGATTTCGCGGCGGTTCAGGTAGTTCACTGCTCCAAAATTTCTCAGGTGCATTCTAACTTTCTTATCTCCTTCCTCATCTGCTCCAAATAACAATTTTCTGCAGGCTTCTTTGCAAAAAAATCGCAGCGCCGCAAAAAGCAATAAAAATTGTGCGTGTTTTTGATTTCTTGGTTGTTTGCATATTAATACGGAATTTAAGGGGCACGACCAAATCCAAATTAGGTGGGGGAGTTCATTACCCTTCCTAAGCCCCCAAAAAATCACAAACTTGCATCCGCATTTACCCTCATTAATTAAAAAAGATCTAGAGATGATTCTAAGGACCGTCGCGCTCACTTAGGATAAGAGAAGGCCGTGGGTAATTCATTGCTTATCCGTGTTTCTTTTGTGGTGTCTAAGGCAAGTGTGTCGAAGGCTAGTGGTTACTTAATTAGGCCCACTACTTACGTAGTGGAGAACCTCCCACTTACCTGGCCACAGGAGAGACAAAGAGGCAGTGGAGGATTTATCCTGCGACTTGTCTTTTGGCAGTTAGGAGCGGTCTAGAGCTTTGACCTATGCGACCACTAGAATTAGGGTTTTGCTTGTTGCATTTGTTGTGATTTGCATCATTTTTTCAAAAATCCGTATCATTTTTTCAAAACAAACACCAATTCATTCATTCATTCCCCTAATTATAAGTCACGCTGCCACTTGTACTAACCCTTTTTAGTGCAAGATAGGCTGGACACGGGATTCTAGTGCCCGTTTAGTCCGCGTTCTCCCGATCGACCCAAAAGTCGGTATTTCTACATTTACCTCTTCTTTACCCACCACCACACCCATTTTGATGGACGATTCTCCATCGAACTTCTTTACCACTACTCTGCCGCCGTCCGTTGGTGTGCAGAATCCACCCCGCATCTCTCTCCAAGAGAGGTGCTATCCTACAAGAGGTCCCCTTTCCACCTGACTTTCCATTCCACCAGCCAACGGGGACAATTTTCAAATAAAACCCCAATACATCAACCTTCTACCAAAATTTCACGGTTTCGAGTCTGAAGACGCATATGTCTTTATCACCAAATTTGAAAATGTATGCGCGATGATGGGTACCTCACAGCTTTCTATGGATGCTCTGCGTCTACGTCTTCTCCCATTCACCTTGTGCGATATAGCCGAGAAGTGGCTGTATAACACTACCGCACATTCCATTTCAAATTGGGAAGACTTCGTCAAAGCATTCCTAAAGAAATTCTATCCACATCATAAAACAGCTCGAGTCCATAGCGAAATCAATCAATTCACCCAGCTTCCAAATGAAACATTTTCACAATGTCTTGAACACTTTAAGGATCTGTTAGTTCAATGTCCACATCACGAAATCCCTAGATGGGAACTGTGCAGAATTATTTATGAGGGCATTAATCCTAACACAAGACAGACCCTTGAATCCATGTGTCAAGGCAACTTCATGACCAAAGATGATGGGGAAGCCTGGAAATTCCTAGAAGATTTTGCTGAAAAATCTTTACAGTGGGAGGGTGTGAGTCAATCATCTAGGGGTGGCAATAACCAATCGGATGTTTCCATAGGAGTTAGAGCTGAAATTTCAGCTATACATAAGAAACTTGGGACTATGGAAAACAAATTTTTAGCTGCCGCCCTAAATCAAATATCACTCTCCAAAACTGTATATGGATGTTGTTCTGATCCTTCTCATTTGACGGAAGAATGTCCACGAAATTCTCCGTTTCAAGGTCATGAGCATGCCAATGCCGCATTTCAAAGACCTAGAAACGATCCATTTTCTTTCACATATAATCAGGGTTGGAGGAATCACCCTAACTTTGCTTGGAACCAATCACAAACTCAAAACACGGTTCCAACCCAAAACAATTTCCAAAGGGTCCCTCCACCACAACAGCAACCACTTCAATTGAGTCGGCACCCCTTCCAAGCACAAAACTTCCAAAATCCGGCCAACACTTTTGCACCACATGAAAACTCTTTGCAATTGACCGGTACAGATAATACCTCTGCACTAGCACAAACCTTGGATACTTTCATGAAACAATCCATCCAAGGGACGGCAAGTTTGCAATCTTCCGTCGAGAATGTGATGAAGATCATTGTCTCTCAAAATGAGAATATCAAATCGATGGAAGCACAAATTGCACAACTAAAAGCCGAAATGAGTGCAAGAGAGAAAGGGAAACTTCCAGCTCAACCCCTACCCAATCCTGGCTATTCACATCATGTGGATGCAATCACCACGTTGAGATCAGGAAGAGTGCTTGCAATCATGTTGGGGAAGAGATTGATGACACTGAAAATTCTATCAATAACACCCCCGCTGAGACCTTTCCTTCCACTTCTACTTCTAATTCTAACCCCAGTTCTTCTACCCCACCGCCTTCTCGCGAGCCTATTCTCCGTTTCCCACAAGGCTCGACACCTCAGCACACTTCTTCTACTCCTCCACAGACGATCCCCACTTCTATTATGGGATCGGGTCCACACACACTTCCTTCTCCTATGATGGACCCAGCACTTATTGCTAAAGCACCTTATCCTAATCGGTTAAGGGCTAACACATCGAGTCCACAAATGGAGAAGATTATGGACATGTTTAAGCAAGTTAATATCAACATCCCTCTCCTAGATGCCATCCAACAAGTTCCGTCCTATGCGAAAACCCTTAAGAACTTGTGCACTAGGAAGAGGAAGACTCAAGTGCCCAAGAAGATATTCATGGAAAAAACAGTAGACACGGCTTTCCCCCAACAATTACCACGGAAACGTAAGGACCCTGGCTGTCCTACTATTTCTATTTCTATTAGGGAAAAACACATCGACCGTGCTCTACTAGACCTTGGCGCTAGTGTTAACTTGCTTCCATACTCGGTTTATGAGCAACTAGGTATCGGAGTGTTAAAGCCCTCGAGCATAACTCTCCAGATAGTTGACCGATCAATCACCAAACCTAGGGGTGAACTGGAGGATGTGTTAATAAAAATCGGGGAATTTGTATTCCCTGTGGACTTTATTGTACTTGATACACAGCCTGTAGTGAACCCACGGAATCAAATTCCGGTGATTTTAGGTCGCCCCTTTTTGGCCACTTCCAACGCTATCATCAACTGTCGTAATGGTTCTATGACCCTATCCTTCGGGAATAGGTCAATTGAGCGGAACATTTACAAGTTGGGAAGTGTACCCTCCGAACCTACTGCTCAGGTCTGTTCTGTTGACTTAATGGATGCCGACAACAACGAATTTGACGATCCTCATGATACTGATCTAGACTCTTTTCATATGTTATTGTTTGACCCAATTATGTATCATACATATACGGACTCTTCCACCGAGTTGTCCGGGTCAACAACTAACACTGATTATGAACCGTTCTTAGAGTCTGAAGATCACCCGGCGCTTTGTGATGACATTATTCTTCGGGGTATTGATCGAACTTTTGAGGAGATTTTCGCTGATGAACTCGCATTTTTGAATGACACGGGTGTTGAGATGAATCATGTCCCAATCAATGAAATTGAACCTCCACCCCTTCTTCTGAACTGTAAAAAGAATGCGAGTAATCCATCACATTCACTGCATCGTCTCTCCAAAATGAGACGCACACACAATCTATTCCACCACTTACCTTTTCCCCACTTCTTCTTCCACCAACCAGAGCACTGCATTGATAAAATTTTTGAATGGTTGGTATTAACTTTCGGTCTTTGCAAAGCTTGGCATCGACAACTGATTTTTGACCCCCTCATGTGATTTTCAAAGCTTAACATTGTTTAACTCAAGTTTGGGGGGGGGGGGTATAATCGGGCTCTTGAAAAGAAAATTTTTACAAAATTTTGAGCCAAAAATAAGTTTGGGGGAGGATCTTCACTTAAATATTTTTCCCTCGTTAATAAATTTCCTCCCAAGCTTACAGGTTTTTCGAGATTCAGCAGATGGCAACAGTGAGGACACTGTTGAAAACAAGTTTGGGGGAGGTTTGTGCTTATTTTCGCATCATTTGCATCATACTTTGCATAAGCACAAAACATTTAAGAAAGAAAACCTATAAAAATTTAAAAAAAATTCAAAAAATAAAAAGATTTTTGTACATAAATAAGATAATAAAAGATTAGATAGTGAAAAATTACATCCATGAGATTGGAAAAATTTAAGAAAACCAAGAAAATTAGAAGTTTTCTTATACGAACTAGTAATAAGTAGTTATGAGCCGTTGTCCCAAGGGTTAGTAAGATGAAGGAAGTCACTAATCTGAGAATAAAAATAAGTCTGAAAAATAGTTCCTATTCTGGAAGCCAAACATTTTGAACGTTGATACCCTGCTATTCGCACTTACACACGTTTTGAAACTCGGGATAGTAGAGGATATCTTGAAATGCTCTTGTCTAGAAGCCAAAGTTTGAAGAAAATAAAAAAAATGAATAAAATATAAAGTGGTAAGAAAAATGAACACTGGTTTTGTTATCGCCAAGGCAGCAATAAAAAAATATAGTGAGGGTGCCTCTTCACCTAGTGCCCTAAGACCAACTGGTCTGGGAGTCACTGCTAAGCCTTAGGTGGTGCAAGACGAGGAAATACACCAAATAAGCAAGCACATGAGTAATCGGTCGGTTAGTACCTCAAGAAGTATTAACGGTCGCATGAAAGTGTGTGAGCAAATTCAGCTAAATATTCATTAATTAAAAAGTACTGAGGCAGATGGACAAGAGTATGATAGCTTGAATTGAATTCTCCGGGTGTATGGATGTCTATTACACACACGTAGGGTGATATGATCGATGTTTGGAAGAAAGATATGAATGAAAAATAGGACGATGTTTTATTGAGGGGTTATGTGATTTCTAACATCTTTTCATGACTATTAAGATAGGGCTCATGACAACCGAAAAGCTAGCTTAGTTGGAAACCCTAATTTTCAAGGCTTTTCTTTTACAATTCTTTTCTGTAAATATAATATTCATGATCTTCCTTTTATTATTGGATTTTGTGGGTGCAATCCGCTGAAAACCATAAGGAGACAACACTCCTCCTACTAGGGACACCTAGAGGTTTAAAGGCTTGTTGCACGTGCTCAGTGCAATCGTGTTGCCTACGAAAGTGTGCTAGTTAGTTTTTCTCTTTCTTTATTTTCTCCTTCTCTTTTTAATAAAACAATTCGCTCGATACGACCGAAAATAAGTTTGGGGGAATTTGATCGGTCGAAAATACTGCATTTTTAACACGTCAATTTCCCTATCATTTGCACCATCTAGAAGTGTTCGGTATTCATATTGCACATATTAGCAAAAAAATCCTGAAATACTAGATTGCATGTGTTATACTCTAAAACCGGCATTTCGAGGGAAATTGTGTGTTTATCATGGCATCACATCATCCCTATATTGCGCAACACTTGTTTCGAAGTCTGTGCAGGAAATTTCAGGGACCGAGCCAAAATTGTCAAAGAGCTGATCAAAATTGCGCCAAGTCTATGATTTTTGATTTGGCATTAATAAAGAGATAATTACACAATTCAACATATCACAAAAAGGCCCAAATGCCAGTATCAGAAAAGCCCAGAGAGCCCAAGCCCTAAGGCCCATAAAGATCCACGGATCCGCGGTGGGAGCCTGCTTGCACCGCGGATCCGCGGCTTCTTGATAGCTTCAGCTCCCCAGATTTCCTACACGTGTCTCTTCTAACGGCCCAAGCTTCCAGAACATTGTAGAAATGCCACGTGGCTCATCTAGAAGGCTTGGCTTAACAAACTTCATCTAAAAGGCTCTCTTTAACAAACTTTTGGAGGGAAAATTCAAATTTGAAATCCTAGATCTAGGATTTTGGATGGTCTATAAAAGGGAGCCTAGATCTAGGGTTGATGGCTAATCTTCTCCTCTCTTCATCTTCTACCTACAAGTTGAGTGACACAACTTGTAGACCCTAATTCAAATTCCAAAGCCAAATTCAAGATCCCGAGTACCAAATCAAGCAAGAAGCCTTCAACCTTTTAGGAACGGAGCCGATCTTCAATCGAGCAAGTGATCCAAGCCGATCCGCGACTCAAGGAGACGCGCAAAGCCAAATCGACGATCGAGTTCTTCCTCTTGTAGTTCTTGAGCGAATTGTAACAGAATTGTTGATAAATAAAAGGTGAAATTCGTTAATCTTGCTTTCTTTAAATTCTTGCATCATGATTCGATCTAAATTTGTGATTGTGATTGATGTTTGAGTAAAACTCCGCTCGTAAAGGAGTCGAGACGATCAATAGAATGATGTAACAAATCTTGAAACGATTCTTAAGTCCTACGAGTTTTGTAAACTCTTGTAAATTGAAGAATCGACGACCTAGTTTTGTTGCGATGCTTTCTTGATTGTGATCTCTCGAAATTAGGGATCCACGATCGATTCTTGAATTTACTAGAGGCCAGAATATGAATGATATCGACGAAGGAACAAGGGATAGATGATAAAACCCTAGTTTCACACGAAATCCCTAATTCTCGTTGATCATCATCGATCTAGTATCAATTCATCGATGGATAAGAATACGTAATCACTAGATTTTATCACATCTATAGATCCGATTGATTCCTACGAGTCTCACTTCGATTCTTGATATTTGATTTGGAAATCATCACATCTCAATTCTTGATTTTAATGTCTTGATTTAGACTAGATTTTCCTAATTCTTGAACTTCAATTTACAAATCATGAATTGTTTATTTTCTTTTCTTTAAAGTTTTAACTCATCTAAATCGAAACACGAACGATTACATTTTCCCTGTGGAGGATCCGCACTTACTAACGCGCTACATTCGACACCATTATTGATTGCGGTCAAATAATTTTTGGTTGTGATTTCCATACATTTTTCTAAACATACACAATCCGAAATTGTTTCAATCAGTTAGGGATAAGAGTTAAGAAAGGACGGAAAAGGACTAAAGGGAAGAAACTACGTTTCTTTCTCGTCGTGCTAATCCCTTTGTTAACTATTACCTTAACATATAAGTTCTTAATTAGGGCAAAGAAAGCGGTGAGTAGAATTAACTTTCCAAACTAACCTAATCCTAACCCCAGCAAGGTTTTAATCCAAATCAAATTCAATCTCAGTATTTATAGAAAATCAAAACCTACCACAAATAGAAATTGACTCGTTAGAACAATAAGAAAAGACACGTTTTCCCTGTGGACCGACCCGTACTCAACCGGCTAGCTACCAAGCGACACTGTCTTGATTGCGGTTAATTCTTTGATTTCAAAACGCATACGTACAAAATCTCCATCAATCAAATGGCGTCGTTGCCGGGGATAACGGTAGTTATTTTCTTTTTGTAATTTTGGGTTAATTAAAAAAATTAAAAAATCATAAAAACTGAAAAATATAAAAACAAAAAAATTATCATCTTGTTATTTTTTGAAGAGTTTTCGTGCGAATTGTGCAGGAACGGAAAGACGAACAGATTCAGATCTGGAAAAATCTAGTGAACAAAACAGCAAACAACAGATCTGAACATACAGAGAAGAACCACAACAGATAACAGAAAGATTTTTGGAGGCCAAAACCAACTGAACAACCATGGAACCGCGGCTAAAGGGAGCATTCTGCCGCTGATCCGCGACTCTTTGCTGACATCAGCAACTGAAAACTTCTCTGTAAGCTCTCTTCTCCTCTCTTCTGCCCTCTGTAGTCCTCTGAAAAATTTTCCTGCAGGGTTCTTTACACAAAACTTCTTCCCCTTCTCCAATAAATCAATCTTGTGCAGGATTCTTTGCGCCGTAAATAAAAGATAAATTTTTGGCAAGTGTTTTGGATTTTTGTGTGTTTACTGCTTTGCATTTTTTAAAACGGACTTTTAAGGGGATATAACACCAATCCAGATTGAGTGGGGATTTCATTACCCTTCCTAGGATCCCAAAATTCACAAAAAGCATTTGCATCAACTCTTGAGTTAATTAAAAAATATTAGACTTAGCCAATAAGGACTGTCGTGCTCATTAGGAAAAAGGAAGGTTGTAGGTATCGGTCGTTTATCTAAACCTGATTTTGTGGTGCCTAGGCTAGAAAAGTGGGAAAGGTAATTTTAAAAGGCCCGTCTCACGGTGATTCGTGAGCGGATCCCTCCTTTCTTTATTTGTGCTTACCTGGCCACAATTGGCGGTGAAGTGGCGATTCGAGGATATCTCACAACTTGCCCTTTGGAACAGTTAGGAGCAGTCTAGTTGACTTAAGGGACCCTAACTCTAGGCTTGATTGTACATATTATGATTGCTTGAAAGTGTGTCTAGTTCCTTATAAAAATCTTTTGCAAAACTCCTTATTAAAAAAAACCAAAAAACAAAATTTTTACAAAAACTTACCATTTTGTCGCTAGAAATCCATTGCACCCCACTTGCACCCACATCCTCTCATTGACATTTTCTTACCCCCACCTTCTATATTTACTTTTTGACTACACTACACCTTGTTAGTGTATGTTCGGTTGGACTAGAGACACTAGCGCCCGTTTAGTCCGTGTCTCGTTAGTGCCTACTGACGACGCATTCGACTCCGAAGTCGAAATTCCCTCCACTTCTTTACCTTCATCTTCAAATTCATCATCTTCTAAGGAGATGTCGGGATTCAATCCTAACAACCCCTTACCTACGGGACTGATTCCACCTCAACTGGGTGCGAATAACCCACCACACCCTCATGTCGAAGCGCCCCAACGAATCGCGCTCCAGGATCTTTTCTATCCCACCCGCACTGCACTTCCCACTTGTTTTTCACTTCCACCGGCGAATGGGGATAACTTCGAAATTAAACTCCACTTCATCAATATGTTGCCCAAATTTCATAGGCTGGAATCCGAACATGCTTACATCTTCATTAACAAATTCCAGAATGTTTGCGCAATGATGAAGACCACCCAACTTTCCGATGATGCTATAAGGCTACGTGTCATTCCATTCACTTTATGTGACCTAGCTGAAAAGTGGTTATATAGCACAGCATCGCATTCCATTAAAAATTGGGAAGAGTTTGTTAAGGCTTTTCTAAAAAACTTTTACCCACACCACAAGACCGCGAGAATTCGAGATGAAATTAATCAATTTTTCCAGCTTCCTTCCGAACCTTTTTGGAAGTGTTTCGAAAGATTTAAGGACCTTCTTGTTCAGTGCCCTCACCACGGTATCGAGAATTGGCAACTTTGCCAAACTTTATACGAAGGACTGAACCCAGCAACTAAGCAGTTGTTGGAAACCATTTGTCAAGGTCACTTTCTTACAAAATCGAGCGAGGATGCTTGGCAATTTCTCGACGATCTTGCTGAACAAACACTTCAGTGGGAAAGCACTGAGACCACTTCATCTACTTCATCAGGTCAGTCTAGGGCAGGCATACATCAACTTGATATGTCGATTGCAATGAAGGCCGAAATGGCTGCACTCACGAAAAAACTAGAAGCAATTGAGAGCAAATTCTCATCACCTTCTCCTGCCCCAGCTTTACCCCCACGCACTATTTGCGCTTGTTGTTCGGATCCGTCCCATCTAATCGAAGAATGTCCTTACAACCCGCCTGTTCGAGGACAAGATCAAGTCAATGCTGCCTTTCAGCAAAGACAAAGAAATGATCCATACTCTTCAACTTATAATTGTGGTTGGAGGAGCCACCCAAATTTTGCTTGGAATCAAAATCAAAAACAATTCCAAGGCAATAACAATTTTCAGAGGCCTCCTCCACAACAACAAACCCCTCAACAGACTCAATATCAGCAACCTTTCTAACCCCAACCTTACCAAAACCCAATGAACAACTTTATACCAAACAACTCTTATCCTCAAAACAATTTTGTTCAGCTAAATAACGATAAGGTTACCTTGCTAGAACGAAGTCTGGATGCATTTTTAAAACAATCTATGCAATTCTCAGCCAGCATCCAATCGTCCATTCAGTCTTTGGTGCAACATAGTGCTTCACATGATCAGAGCATCAAAACAATTGAAGCCCAAATTGCACAACTGAATACTGCGTTAAGAGAGCGAGAGAGGGGAAACTTCCATCTCAACCACTTCCAGATCCCGGTCACACAAAAAATACGTATGTTGCTCATGAACAACAAAATCATAATATGAGTGTTGCGACTACATTGAGATCTGGAAAGGTATTGCACAACAACGTTGGCAATAATGATGGCATCCCGGCCGCCGCTTCTTCTTCTTCTTCTTCTTCTTCTTCATCTTCATCTTCTTCAGAGCCCGTTCTTCATTTTTCACAAGGCTCTACTTCTTCTAATTCGAACGGACCCACACCTCACTCCACGAAAACACCAACACTGGGATCCGTTCCAACTCCGCAATCTACTCCACAAACATTGAACTCAACAAATTTTCAAAAAATTCTATTTCCAAATAGGTTTAGATCCAATAAACCTACTCCACAAATGGAGAAGATTGTGGAGTTATTAAAGCAGGTTAGCATTAACATACCTCTCTTGGATGCAATCCAACAAGTTCCTTCTTACGCTAAAATCTTGAACGACTTATGCACCAAGAAGGGGAAATCGTAGGTACCTAAGAAAGTTTTCTTGGCTAGTGCAGTAAGTGATTCTCTTATTCAACCTTTACCCCAAAAACGTAAGGACCCTGGCTGACCTACAATTTCAATAACAATTGGGGATAAGAACATCAATCGTGCACTTTTAGATCTTGGTGCCAGTGTTAATTTTCTTCCCTATTCAGTATATGAACAATTAGGCATTGGAGAGCTGAAACTCACACATTGTACTCTCCAAATGGCCGACCGATCCATTACCTATTCTAGGGGTGAGTTAGAGAATGTGTTGATTAAAGTAGGGGACTTCATTTTCCCCGTTGATTTTATTGTTATGGACACACAGCCTGTAGCTAACCCCCGGAGTCAAATTCCGGTGATACTCGGTCGACCCTTCCTTGTGAATTCTAATGTGGTGATCAATTATCGAAATGGTTCGATGAACCTATCTTTTGGAAACATGACAATTGAACTCAACATTTTTAAGTTGGTGAATCAGCCCTCTGATTGGAAGAATTAAAGTTAACCGCAATCAAGACGGTGTCGCTATGCAGCTAGCCGGTTGAGCACGGGTCGATCCACAGGGAGAGGGTTGTATGTCCTTTCTTGTCTTAGACGAGTCAATAAAGAATCTGTATGAGTTTGTTCAATCTAACCTATGTGTATTATTTGCAAGTATAAAGTTGTTAAGAAGAAAATACGAGATTGTAAGCTAAAGAAATCCGTACTCAAAACCTTTGAGCCGAGTCTTGACCAATTGAAGCTAGAGCAATAAGCAACAACGTGGATTAGGGGATTTAAGCGCGGTATTCGTGGAATCCGGCTTATTGACCCTTGTCCTTCCGTTCTTGTCTTTTGCTTTCGCCTCCGGCCAAACCGAACGCAACCGGTCGCGGTTAGGAATCACCGTTACCTTGTTAGGGTAGGGTGCCTAACGGAGCGCTTGCGTAACGTTTGGACGGAGTTCAATGGAAAATAACGGGAAAAGGAAATGAGCAAAGAAACATTAACTTACAATACCGTATTTATTCTTAACAACAAAGATAATTACAACATTCACAAAATGAACAACAAAGAGCAAAAGAAAAGAACAAAGAAAAGAAAAGATTACAAGTAATTAAGTGCATGAATTTAAATTGCAAGAAAGTAAAGCAAGATAATAATAAGCAAGTAATAAAAAGCGATAAAAAGAACAAGAAACTAGAACTCAAGACAAGCATGTGATCAATAGCCAACCCTTAAACTTGCAAGCTTAATCAAGAGGTTGCAAGATCAAGAGAAGGGTAGAGAACGCATGTGAAATGAAGCGCTAATTCCATAAGAAAATACGACCCTTGAGATCAATAACTAACTCTTAACCATTCAAGCTCAATGAAGAGGTTGAATGATCAAGAGAAAGCAAGAATCTCAAGGGGAAGAAGAAACAAAAGAGAATGATACAAAAAGCCCTCATCTTCTTTATTTACCATTCCTCCCTCACAAAGCTCACTACAAGTTTAATGGAGAAGAGATGAGAAGAAGAAGAACATGTGAACTAAAACCTAGAAAAAGAAAATACAAGAATGGACCCTTTCCTTCACAAAGTTCTGGGCTATTTATAGGCCAAAAAATGAAAACCTAGGGCAACCACCAGAACACCTGTACAAAGACCAAAATACCCCAAAAAACTGAGCAACTGCCGCCACCATATAGCCGCGGATCAGCGGCCTAGACCCCCTATTGGCCGCGGATCCGCGGCCCTATAGTAGAGTT
The DNA here is from genome assembly GCA_030015575.1 of Agapanthus africanus. Classification (NCBI taxonomy): domain Eukaryota; kingdom Viridiplantae; phylum Streptophyta; class Magnoliopsida; order Asparagales; family Amaryllidaceae; genus Agapanthus; species Agapanthus africanus. The sequence goes on from CM057337.1 coordinate 993,273, forward strand.
GGGGTCTCGTTTTTCTTGTGGTCCCCTGGTTTGCTTTTCTCTGTAGTTTGGCATATGTGTTTTCTGAAAATACTTCCATATTTCTTCCAGAATTTCTGTTGAGGGAAAGGTGGACTTCTTGTCAAGATTTGGCATGATTGCTTCGAGCTCCGCGTAGATTTCTTGGAACTTGTTGTTGCCATTGAGCCTTGTGCATGAAGGTGACATTGATTTGACATTTTGTCTTCCTAAACTGGTATCTGGCAACATACGGATGAAGAGCAGAGACCGTGTTTTATCTGTGGTTGGCAGGAACCCGGATTTTTGTCGTGTTTTTTATGAATTTCACCGTTTTAGAACCGAGAACCTGTATCCTGCAATTGACTAGCAAACACGGCTCAAGAGTATCTACCGATATGCAATGTGATAAAAATTGGGCGGTATGAAAATGCAAAAATCTGATATGAACAAATACCCCCAAACTTATCATTTGCTCGTCCCGAGCAAAGCCAATTTATTCACAAAAAATTTCCTAACCTCACTTTCGCAGGGAACGCGATTGCACTGAGCATGTGCAACAAGCCGTTAAACCTCTAGGTGTCCCTAGTAGGAGGAGTGTTGTCTCCTGAGGGTTTTCAGCGGATACTACCCATAAAATCCGGTCAAGTTGGTTTTGTAAAATAACTAAGATTCAAACCCTAAAGTTTTTGTTTTAGAAAATAACAACTCTATAATCCTAAGTCTAGACCATCGAACCTTTATTTTTCACACCTCGCTTCTTATTTAACTACAGATTTTATATGTCTTTACGTGCAGTGCAAATAGTGTCGTTAAGTTCCCGAAAGGTCGAATAAAGTCATCATGTCGCACAGTAAAGCCCAGATAACAATTTTAAAAGGATCACATAAGTTTTATAAAGAGTTGAGCATTTTTCAAGTTTCGTTTTCCAGTAAGGTTTCAACTTCAGAATTTCTATCTTCCTTAACAGGAAACTAAGTCGTATTCTTCACTCCACCTTTTTCTTGTTTTCATTTCATACACACCTCTGTGAACGTGCAATAGTCTTTATCACAGAATAAAACCTTCATATCTCCGCTAAAATTTTTTTTTTTATAAAAGCCTGTCTTTTATCAAGATTATTCTCACACAAAGAACCGTTAGGAATTTTAACTCGGAGAGAACACTTGCTTGACTTTGTTTTAAACTGGACTTTCTAGGCTTCTTAGCGAGCTTTGGCCCAATGCACCCAAACCAGTTGGTTTTAGGGCATTAGGTGTAAAAACACCCCAGCGGACTTAATTACTCAAGTTACCTAGGTCCAAAAATAAAAGACAGTTTTGGCGTGAAAATCAGATGATTTGATACGAACGGAGACATAACCGGCAGTTCAATTTTTTTTTTTTGGATAAAAGACGTGTTTAGTGGGTTCAGTGTGTAATCATTCCAATCAAGTTTCAGATGGGTTATTTTTCAGACTTAGCTCCAATTACGGCATCAATAACATTCCTTCATATTCGCTTTACTTCATAAACTATTCTTGACATTACTTATTTCAGAACAAACCTATTTGATCCTCAGAAAATCATTTATCTGTTTAAACGTTTAAACATGAAAGACTTGTCATCTAATTCCCAAAATTCACGACACGTGTAGTGTGATGTAAAGACGTATATCAGCTATAGTTAACTTCAAAGGAGAGTTATCTTTCAGGTTTTCAAAATCTACACATAAGATTTAGTTATTCCTATTTTTTCAAACAAAAACCGTCGAATGTTGAATCAGAGTTCTTCCACAAGCTAACTTGACAAAAAAGTTTTTATATTTTTTTAGAAAATTTTCAAATTTTTATGGATTTTATGGATATTAATATGCAGATGCAAAATATACATATGAATGCGAAGGTAAGAAATGCGTACCGAGCGTTGATTGGTAGAGATTTTACGATCAAAAATATAATTACCGCAATCAGAAACGGCGTCGCTTCGCAGCTAGCCGGTGAGTGCGGGTCGATCCACAGAGACGGGTAAATTCCTTTAGTGTGTCTTAACGAGTTGATTCTATTTGTCGTTTTGGTTTTATAAAAATCTAGATCTAAAACTTAATTAATCTAATTTAAATTCTTGCTAGGGTTAGGCTTAGAGGAAGTTTTGGAGATTGATGTTTCCTCACCGCTTTCAATGCCGTATTTTAGATCCATTAGGTGTTATAGTAATTATCGATAAAGTGGATACGACTCTTTTGGGAAGATGTTTTCTTCCTCTAGATTCGTATCCTTCCTTTATCGTTAATTACCCTAACCCCCATGGAAAACGCGCGCAACCGGCCCTTTATACCGCGGTTCACCGTTACCTCGAGGGGTAGGGTGCCGCAGGGAGCGGTTGTGCGCGCATGCATGGAGTTCTTAATGGGTTAGTTTAATATGACATTGAAAGGGGTGAGAGATCTCATCTCTCAACCCTTTCCCTAAGGCTAACCCTAACAAGCGAGGAGACTACTCGCTCATTAGGGGATGAAGTAACATTAAAAGAATAAAAGAAAAACACTTACTAATGGTGATGGCTCCCTCCAAGCGATAAAGAACAGATCTGAATGTCACTTCCAGAATTTCTGAATTTTATTTATTGAAAAGAGGCATACAATTTTTAGATCTAAGATTACAATTTATAGGAAAATAGAAAACCTAGGGCTACAGACTCTCGCACATGCAAAATTACAGATTTGACCCCTGAGAATCCCAACACCAGAACAGTCGCAGCAACAGAAGAAATCTCCACCGACACGTGTATTAGACGGCCGCGGATCCGCGGCGCCAACATGGGTTTGGCCGCGGATCCGCGGCCAAACTGTGGACTTGGGCTGTGAGATTTTGTGGGCTTTCTTCTGGGCTTCTTGGCTTTCTGTTTCTTTAGTCCTTTTCTCTGTTAGGCTTCTAGGTATTCTCTAGATATTTCAGTGAATATTCGTAGCGATCTTTCAACCGTTCTCATGACATTTTGGACCTTGCACTGTTCTCTGACTAGGCGTGACTAGTATCGGTCTGCTTGTTGGTCAAAAGTCCATTTTTCTGTTGTTTTGTGTCTTTTTCACTGTATTTGCTCCAGAAACCTGTATCCTGTAATATGCAACAAACGTGCGTCAAGAGTACCTGTTTATTTATAAAAAGGATAAGAATAGGGGAATGATAAATGCAATATTATGGTCTGAACAAATACCCCCAAACTTACCTTTTGTTCGTCCTCGAGCAAACTTATTATTTATTCACTAAAATCCTAACCGCACTTTCGCAGGGAAACGCGATTGCACTGAGCACGTGCAACAAGCCGTTAAACCTCTAGGTGTCCCTAGTAGGAGGAGTATTGTCTCCTGAGGGTTTTCAGCGGATTACACCCACAAAATCCTATCAACTTGGCCCATTGACTTTTGTTCTCCAATTAGATCTTCTAACAAGGAATTCTATTATCTTTGACTCGTAAATTGTCCACCCATATTCTTCACGCTTCCTCATTATTTAACTTAAGATTATATATGTTATGTAGACTTACTTAGCTTTCGGCATTTCTTAAGTTTTCCTTCTAGGGTTACATCTCCACTCAGGAATTTCTATCAACTCTATTAAAGATACAAATTTTATCTTTCATTCCTCTCTCTTATCTAAATTCCAATCACGTACCCCTACGTGTGTGTATAGATCACCCCTACACTTGGAAATTCAATTCAAGCAATCATGCCCTTGTCCATTGTCCAAAGTACTAATTAGTTGGTGAATGAAATTTGCTTACACATCCTTCATGCGACCGTTAATACTTCTTGAGGTACCAACGACCGATTACAAAATGCGTTTGCACTTTAAAGCGTACTTCCTAGTCCTTGCAACACCCAAGGCTTTAGCAGTGACTCCCAAACCAGTTGGTCTAAGGCACTAGGTGATGAAGCACCCTCGCTAAATATTTTTCTATTTTTACAGCCTTAAGTAATCACAAAAACCAGTGTCCATTTTTTTATTCTTTATTCACACTTATATATTTTTTCATTTTCATTGCACTAAGGACTTTAGACAAGAGCATTTCAAGGTCTCTTCTACTATTCCAAGTTTCAAGGTGCGTGAATGTGCAAATTGTAGGGTATACATTTTCAGAATTTAGATTTAAGCTAGGAACTATCTTTCAAACTTATACTTTAATTAGAACATCAATACTCTTCCCTTGTTTCGACTTAGCCCAAGAAGTGAACCCAAAATTGGCCTATTTCTAAATAAACTACAAGGCATATACTTTCTACCGTTAAATTTTAAGGAATGTTATTTTTAGGGTTTTTAATTCACTAAGTCTAAGATCTAGTTGTTCCTAACCAGTTAACTTATTTGTCAAACTCAAGTCAATTAGCCAAAATTGAATACAATTATTTTTATAATTTTTGAAATTTTTCAAATTTTTATGGGTTTTCAAATAAGTATGCAAATGCAAAAATATATACAAATGAATGCGAAAAATGAATGCGAAGGAAGAAGACGTACCGAGCATACCCCCAAACTTGAATTTGACAGTGTCCTCACTGTCATGCTAAACCAAGAGGGTCAAAACACCGATACTCCCCTGTTTATTTATTTATAATTTTTTTTAATGTTTTGAATTTATTTTTTTTATAGAAAAAGAAAACAAAAGGATATATACATATATACAAAGGTTCCCCCCAAACTTAAGCTTGGCCTTACACAAGCCAAAGGTTAGCACCAACCACTCAAAGATCTTATCATGGTAATGGTAGAGTTGGTGCAAGAATGGGATGGAAAGAAAAGAGATGAAAAGCACGCGAGACCGTGTGGAAAGAAGAATGGTAGAATATGGTCTCGGTGGGGGAGAAGAAAGATGGAAAGAAGAAAGAAGTGGAGTGCGATCTTGAGGGTGTAAATTGAGTGAATAAATTAGCGCAATTTGTGATGACCGATGTGTTAAAAGCGATTGCGCTAACCTATGAACTCGTCGTGCAATGGGGTCAAATCCCTCAAGATTCGCAAGAAAACATGGGTACGCCGAACTTGGTATAGGAGATGAAAGCGTAACGGTCATTTGTTCGGTCGGAACAATAGGAAGGAGGGAGGGTGATATAACAGTCAAAGGTTCAGGAGGCTGAATTGGCAAATCCGACACATCAACTAAAAATGGTTCAACCTCGATATTATCCTCAAGACTCTCCTCAATATTTAATCCATCTATGCCATTGTCATCAAAATCTAGACGCATATGAGATTCGGGGAAAACATTTAATAACTCAGGATGATGATTTGAACATAAAATTTCTATTAAATCGACAGGTTCATCATCCGAAATATTCCCGGCGTCTATATCCTCAATCAAGTGAAAATCTATTTCTTTAGACACTTCATCCACAGCATGGATATTTATCAATGTAGGTTCTAGAGTGGAGGTGTAAAGATCGAAAGGATTAGGTGCGGTTTCACTCGAAAGGGGTTCCTCACAATTTGGCAAATCAAACACTACAAAATCGCACAACTCATTTTTATTTTCAACTGGTGAATCATTTGGAACAATAGATGGAAAACCGGAGTTGTGGGTTTCAATTGGGTAAGGGTAGGTTTGATTTGAAAATCCTCTCTCATTCTCACTCTGTCCAACTGCCGCCTTACACATTGAAAAATTCGGAGCTAGTGGGACACTAGCTACCGGTTCACTAGGTTGCGTAAGGGCGGCCATGGATGCTTCCACTGTCCTCATCATTTTATTTGTTGCAGCAATATATGCTTCCAACGACTCTTCCAAACTAGACTTAGGTGGTGAGGGGGTTTCAGTAAAAGATTCAAAATTGGTTGGATATGTGAAACTCCCTAATGGCTGTGTCGAAACAGCGTCTAGTGAAGGTGGGAAGGTCGGGTATGACTGGTAGGAAGTGGGTGGTAAGACAGGAGTAGGGTCAACATATGAATAAGAAGGTGAATAATCGTGCGGATCCCTAAAACTAGATGAGTGGAGAGGGGTGAAAGATCGACCGCGAGATTGAGCAATATGCTCAGCAATGGACATCGGCCTAGGAGTGACAGAAGGACTTGAAGAAGTGGTATCAACATATGTAGGTTGCAAAGGTTGACTCGGTTGACACAAAGTGGATTGAAAAGTCAAACTATTTCTCCTAGACGCCTCTATTTGATCTTTCAACGAAATTTTTGGCAAGGAGGGATCTTTTTTCAATTGACCGAAACAATTGACGAACGACGCAAAGTTAGGTTCGGGATACCAAGACTCGGCAAGAGATTTATGATGTGGGGTACCCATGATAGAAGAATGCAAGGATTTCTTAGCGACAAAATTTTTGCAAGTTTTTAAAAGATTTTTTTCGTTAAATTTTTTTTATTGGAGAGTTTTGCAATAAGGTTTTAGAAAATGGACTCGTGACACAACTGAATCAACCACACATGCACAATCAGACCTAGATCTAGGGTTGCCTAGGTCTACTAGACAGCTCCTAACTAGGGCTAGAAATAGACCTCAAACCGCCTCTTCACGGACAAATACGGCCAGGTAAGTGGGAAGGAACCACCACTACAGTGGGCCTAATTAAAAACTACTAGCCTAGACACCGCAATGTCGGTTAGGATAAACAGCCGATGCCTACCCTAGTCCTTTTCCTATTGAGATCGCTGTCCTTAGGTCTGAGTCTAATCTTTCTTTTTTTTTTAATTAAAGGTGGTCGATGCAAAATGCTTAGGTGTTTTCTGGGGTCCTGGGAAGGGTGATGAAATCCCCACCCAATCTGATTTTTGGTCAATTAGCCCCTTAAGTCCAATTAAATTATGCAAAACAAAAATTCACTTGCATTCAATTTTAGCGCGGCGCAAAGAAACCTGCAGAAAATCTGTTATAGAGAAGGGGGAGAAAGACTCTTTACGCAAAGAATTCCTGCATAAAACTTTTTACAGAGAGATATATTGTAGGTTGCAGAGGGGAAGAAAAGAGAACAAACAGTGCAAATCTGGTGCGCTGACGTGGCAATAGGAGCGCGGATCCGCGGCATATGGCCTAGTTTTGCGGCGGAAGAGCGGCTCATTGGTGGTTTCAGCCTCTGGAAAATTTTCTGCTGTTCTGTGCTTGTAATTATTCTCTGTTCTTATGTACCAAATTTTTATTTGCCCTCTGTAAAATTCCAGATCCGCGATTTGACGCTGATCCTGCAAGATTCAAAAATATACCCTTCAAACAGATCAAATTTGATAAATTCTGTTTTTATTTTTTTATGTTTTCAGATTTTTATAATTTTTAAAATTTATATCAACCCGAAAATTCACAAAAAGAAATTTTACGCCGTCCCCGGCAACAGCGCCATTTGATTGGTACAGATTTTACGATCAAAAATATAATTACCGCAATCAGAAACGGCGTCGCTTCGCAGCTAGCCGGTGAGTGCGGGTCGATCCACAGAGACGGGTAAATTCCTTTAGTGTGTCTTAACGAGTTGATTCTATTTGTCGTTTTGGTTTTATAAAAATCTAGATCTAAAACTTAATTAATCTAATTTAAATTCTTGCTAGGGTTAGGCTTAGAGGAAGTTTTGGAGATTGATGTTTCCTCACCGCTTTCAATGCCGTATTTTAGATCCATTAGGTGTTATAGTAATTATCGATAAAGTGGATACGACTCTTTTGGGAAGATGTTTTCTTCCTCTAGATTCGTATCCATCCTTTATCGTTAATTACCCTAACCCCCATGGAAAACGCGCACAACCGGCCCTTTATACTGCGGTTCACCATTACCTCGAGGGGTAGGGTGCCGCAGGGAGCGGTTGTGCGCGCATGCATGGAGTTCTTAATGGGTTAGTTTAATATGACATTGAAAGGGGTGAGAGATCTCATCTCTCAACCCTTTCCCTAAGGCTAACCCTAACAAGGGAGGAGACTACTCGCTCATTAGGGGATGAAATAACATTAAAAGAATAAAAGAAAAACACTTACTAATGGTGATGGCTCCCTCCAAGCGATAAAGAACAGATCTGAATGTCACTTCCAGAATTTCTGAATTTTATTTATTGAAAAGAGGCATACAATTTTTAGATCTAAGATTACAATTTATAGGAAAATAGAAAACCTAGGGCTACAGACTCTCGCACATGCAAAATTACAGATTTGACCCCTGAGAATCCCAACACCAGAACAGTCGCAGCAACAGAAGAAATCTCCACCGACACGTGTATTAGACGGCCGCGGATCCGCGGCGCCGGCATGGGTTTGGCCGCGGATCCGCAGCCAAACTGTGGACTTGGGCTGTGAGATTTTGTGGGCTTTCTTCTGGGCTTCTTGGCTTTCTGTTTCTATAGTCCTTTTCTCTGTTAGGTTTCTAGGTATTCTCCAGATATTTCAGTGAATATTCGTAGCGATCTTTCAACCGTTCTCATGACATTTTGGACCTTGCACTGTTCTCTGACTAGGCGTGACTAGTATCGGTCTGCTTGTTGGTCAAAAGTCCATTTTTCTGTTGTTTTGTGTCTTTTTCACTGTATTTGCTCCAGAAACCTGTATCCTGTAATATGCAACAAACGTACGTCAAGAGTACCTGTTTATTTATAAAAAGGATAAGAATAGGGGAATGATAAATGCAATATTATGGTCTGAACAAGCGTACCCCCAAACTTAAACTGGACAGTGTCCTCACTGTCGTTGCATGAAGAGATCATTTGAAGGGTCAAAATTGTCGGTTAGCGATACACAAATTTTTATTTGTTTTTGTGTTTTTAAAGAAAAGAAAAAGAATATACACAAATATATACAAAATGGTTTGTACATACCCCCAAACTTATTTGGAACAGTGTCCGCTGTTCTTGGCTGGATAACCAAAGTTTGGAGGTAGGCAGAGGAAGATCATTCAGGGTAAACCGGCTCCTGTAAGAACAGGAGCTCCTCTGTTGGTTCGGCGCTAAGGTACGGTTTGGATCGGTGTCCATTTACTTTGAAAAGTGAACTGTCCTTTGGATTTTCCAAATCCACAGCGCCCTGCGGATACACATTCCGCACAAAATACGGCCCTTTCCAGCGAGATCTGAGCTTTCCAGGATGGAAGTGAAGTCGGGTGTCGTAAAGCAGTACCTGCTGACCAGGTACGAAGGTTTTGCGCAAAAGGTGTTTATCGTGAAACACCTTCGTTCGGTTCTTAACGACAACCGCGTTATCGTAAGCCTCATCCCTAAGCTCGTTTAGTTCGTTCAACTGCAGCTTCCGATGGATGCCCGCATCTTCGAGAGACAGATTCAGCTCCTTTATCGTCCAAAATGTGCGATGCTCTATTTCGACAGGAAGGTGGCAGGCTTTTCCGTACACAAGCCGATAGGGAGACATGCCAAGGTCGGTCTTATAAGCGGTTCTAAATGCCCAAAGGGCATCAGTGAGTTTCAGCGACCAATCCTTACGGTTCTTGGAAACCGTCTTCTCCAGTATCTGCTTGATTTGCCGATTTGAAACTTCGGCCTGCCCGCAGGTTTGGGGGTGGTAGGGCGTAGAGAGCTTATGATTAATGGAGTATTTCCGCATCAAGGCCTCGAAAGTCCTATTGCAGAAATGACTTCCATTGTCGCTAATGATTGCTCGAGGGTGGCCAAACCGGGAGAAAATGTTTTCTTTAAGGAACCTAACGACAACCTTGTTGTCGTTAGTCCGGCTCGGCACAGCCTCAACCCATTTAGAAACGTAATCAACAGCTAGAAGGATGTACAAGTTCCCAAAAGAGCTGGGAAACGGCCCCATGAAATCTATCCCCCAAACATCGAAAATCTCCACAACCAAGATCGGTTGGAGCGGCATCTCGTTCCTCCGGGATATCCGGCCCATGTGTTGGCACCGGGAGCAAGTCTTGTAATAGTCATGAGCGTCTTTGAAGAGTTGTGGCCAGTAGAAACCACATTGCAAGATCTTCTCAGCTGTCTTTCTGGGCCCAAAATGCCCGCCACACGCTTGATCGTGGCAAAATGACAGCACACTCTTGAATTCCTCGTCAGGGACACACCGACGAATAATCTGGTCGGGACAGTACTTGAACAAGTAAGGTTCGTCCCAGTAAAAGTGTTTTACTTGGGATAAGAAGCGAAGTCTGTCCTGACTCGACCATTCAGTCGGTAGTAATCCCGTGGCCAAATAGTTCACAATATCTGCGAACCAAGGTTCGCACGATACTGTCAAGAGCTGTTCATCCGGGAAAACGTCGTTGATCGGGATTGGAAGCGAAGGCGAAGAAGGAAGTCGTGAGAGATGGTCGGCAACTACGTTTTCACATCCTCGTTTGTCCTTAATGACAAGGTCAAACTCTTGAAGCAAGAGGATCCAACGTATTAACCGAGATTTCGCATCTTTCTTCGCAAAAAGATGGCGCAGAGCAGAATGGTCAGTGTAGACAATGACTGGAGAGCCGATGAGGTAGGGCCTGAACTTTTCTAAAGCAAATATAACAGCTAAGAATTCCTTCTCAGTTGTTGTATAATTGAGTTGTGCGTCGTTCAGGGTTCGGCTCGCATAATAGATTACGTGCGGCATCTTGTTGATGTGTTGTCCAAGGACAGCACCAATGGCAAAGTCGGATGCATCGCACATAATCTCAAATGGGTGCGTCCAGTCAGGTGAGGAAAGAATGGGAGCAGAAGTGAGTGAGCGTTTCAGTGACTCGAAGGCAGTCACACAGCTCGAGTTGAAGTCGAATGGTGTGTCCTTGGCCAGCAAAAGAGTCAAGGGCCTAGCAATCTTGCTAAAGTCCTTGATAAACCGTCTATAGAAACCGGCATGGCCAAGGAAGGCTCGGATATCTCTGACGCATCGGAGAGGAGGCAGATTGGAAATGACCTCAATCTTTGCTTTGTCAACCTCTATGCCATTTTGCGAGATGATATGTCCTAAGACAATACCTTCGTGCACCATGAAGTGGCATTTCTCCCAGTTCAAAGTGAGATTCTTTTCCTTACATCGGGTAAGGACAGCGTCAAGATGCAGCAAACACTCGTTGAAGGAATCGCCGAAGATGGAGAAGTCATCCATGAAAATCTCCAGAAATTTTTCCACCATGTCTGAGAAGATACCCATCATACACCGCTGGAAGGTAGCGGGCGCATTGCATAACCCAAAGGGCATGCGTCGATATGCAAACGTGCCGAAAGGACAAGTGAAGGTGGTCTTGTCCTGGTCTTTTTCGGCGATGGGAATCTGATTATAGCCGGAGTAGCCATCAAGAAAGCAGTAGTACTCGTGTCCGGCCAATCGTTCAAGCATCTGGTCAATGAAAGGTAGCGGAAAGTGGTCTTTCCGCGTTGCGGCGTTGAGTTTTCTGTAATCAATGCAAACTCGCCACCCAGTTTGGGTGCAAGTAGGGATTAACTCGTTCGCCTCGTTAGTGATGACCGTGATGCCCGACTTCTTGGGGACAACGTGAATGGGGCGAACCCACTGGCTATCAGAGATAGGGTAAATGATACCACTATATAGACATTTGACGATCTCCTTCTTCACAGCCTCCTTCATGACTGGATTAAGACGTCTTTGTGGATCCCGGGCTGGTTTGGCATCATCCATCAGATGAATGTGATGCTCAACGATCAGGGGACTAATCCCCTTGATGTCCGCCATGGACCAGCCAAAAGCTTGCCTGTTGCTGTGCAAGACCGCGAGAAGGGCTTTCTCTTGCTCGGGAGCTAGAGAAGCCGAAATGATGACAGGGAGGGTCTCGTTCTCACCTAAGTAAGCATACTTAAGGTGAGACGGCAACGGCTTGAGTTCGAGCGTTGGAGGTGAAATGATGGAAGGCAAGACTGGTGCAAAGGTCTCGAACTCAAAGGACTCCAGCAAAGGTTCAAAGCGAGTGTAAGCAACCGAGTTGGATGGTTCAGGTAACTCATCCGGAAAGTCGAAGGATTCAAACTCGGGTTGTGCGCAGCTAAGATCGTTCGAAAACGTGAAACACTCGTAGTCGTTGTCGGGCGCAGAAACAGCAGCAGGTTCGAAGAGAAACGCACTAGTGGCGTCAAGATTATCGTGTTCAAACAGAAACTCCTTGAATTCACACTCTTCTGGGGTGATCTCCTGGATCGAGCAGACGTCCAGTATATGAGCATTAGGTTCGGCGGGCTGATTCCCCAACCTAAAAATGTTGAGTTCAATCGTCATATTTCCAAAAGAGAGGTTCATCGAACCATTGCGACAATTGATCACAGCATTTGAGGTTGCGAGAAATGGGCGACCGAGTATCACCGGAATTTGATTCCGGGGGTTAGCTACAGGCTGTGTATCTAATACAATGAAGTCAACGGGGAATATGAAGTCCCCGACTCTTATCAACACATCCTCTAGCTCACCCCTAGGATGGGTGATCGATCGGTCGGCCATTTGGAGAATGCAGTGTGTGGGTTTCAGCTCTCCGACGCCTAATTGCTCGTATACTGAATACGGAAGCAAGTTTACACTGGCACCAAGATCTAATAGTGCGCGGTTGATGTTCTTATCCCCAATGGTAATTGAAATCGTAGGACAGCCAGGGTCCTTCCGTTTTTGTGGTAAAGATTGGGTAAGAGCATCACTCACAGCACTAGCCAAGAAAACTTTCTTGGGTACCTGAGACTTCCTCTTTTTCGTGCACAAGTCCTTTAAGATTTTCGCGTAAGACGGGACTTGTTGGACAGCATCTAAAAGAGGAATATTAATGTTAACTTGCTTAAATAACTCTAGAATATTCTCCATTTGTGGATTTTGTTTGTTAGACCTCAACCGGTTTGGAAATGGAACATTTTGAAAATTGGTTGAGTCTAAAGCTGGAGGAGGAGATTGTGGAGTTGGAACGGATCCCAGAATAGGTGTCTTCATGGAGTGAGAAGTGGGTCCGTTCAGAGCAGAAGAAGAGGGAGGAGAGCCTTGTGAAGAACGGAGAATAAGCTCAGAAGACGAAGAAGAAGAAGAAGAAGAAGCGGCGGCCGGGGCGTCATCGTTGAGTCGTTTGCCAATGTTGTTTTGCAGCATCCTTCCCGATCTCAGTGTGGTCACGGCACTCACATTATGGTTTTGTTGTTCAAGAGCAACATGTGCGTTATGTGGGTGACTGGGATTTGGAAGTGGCTGGGACGGGAGCTTCCCCTTTTCTCGCTCGCTCAAGGCCGCGTTCAGCTGTGCAATCTGGGCCTCGATGGTCTTGATGCTTTGCCCGTGTGCGGCAGTGTGTTGCACTAAAGATTGAATGGAAGACTGGATGTTTGCGGTGGATTGAGTCGATTGTTTAACAAACGCCTCCAGACTTCGTTCGAGCGAGGAAACCTTATCGTTGTTTGACGGAACAAAGTTGTTTGGTGGAAAAGAATTGTTGGGTGCAAAGTTGTTCGTCTGGTTTTGGAAAGGTTGGGGTTGGAAGGGCTGCTGATACTGAGTTTGCTGTTGCGCTTGTTGTTGCGGTGGAGGCGCCCTTTGGAAATTGTTGCCCTGGAATTGATTCTGATTCTGATTCCAGGCGAAATTGGGGTGGTTTCTCCAACCGGGATTGTAGGTGGAAGAGTATGGATCATTCCTCGGTCTTTGCTGAAAGGCAGCATTAACCTGATCCTGTCCTTGCGATGGTGGATTGTAAGGACACTCTTCGGTCAAGTGGGAAGGATCGGAACAACAAGCGCAGATGGTACGAAGGGGGAGAACAGGGGCAGGAGCAGGAGAAGAAAATTTGCTCTCTATCGCTTCAAGCTTTCTTGTTATTGCAGCCATTTCAGCTTTCATCGCAATAGAGATGTCAAGTTGGTGGATTCCTACCCTAGACTGACCGGTAGAAGTGGAGGTAGAAGAAGAAGAAGTCGGTCTGGTGCTCTCCCACTGTAGCGTTTGCTCCGCAAGGTCGTCAAAGAACTGCCACGCTTCCTCGTCAGATTTCGATAGGAAGTGGCCCTGACAGATGGTTTCCAGCAACTGCTTCGTTGCTGGGTTCAGTCCCTCGTATAAGGTTTGGCAGAGCTGCCATTTCTCTATACCGTGGTGAGGACACTGAACAAGAAGGTCTTTGTATCGGTCAAAGCACTTCCAGAAGGGTTCAGAAGGAAGCTGGGAGAATTGGTTGATTTCATTTCGAATCCTTGCGGTCTTATGATTTGGATAGAATTTTTTCAGAAACGCTTTAACAAACTCGTCCCAGCTGGTGATTGAGTGGGAAGCGGTGCTATACAGCCATTTTTCAGCGAGGTCGCATAAAGTGAACGGAATGACCCGTAGACGTATAGCATCGTCCGACAGCTGGGTGGTTTTCATCATGGCACAGACATTTTGAAATTTGTTGATGAAGATATAGGCATCTTCAGATTCAAGCCCATGAAAACGTGGAAGCATGTTGATGAAATGGGGCTTAATTTCAAAGTTGTCCCCATTGGCCGGAGGAAAAGAAAGGCAGGTGGGAAGTGCAGAACGGATGGGGTAGAAACGATCCTGGAGCGCGATTCGCTGCGGCGCTACAACAGGCGGAGATGGTGGGAGATTGGTCTCCGTAGGAGGTGGAGCCAATCCAGCGGTGGTCAAAGAGATGTTCGGATTAAATCCTGACATCGCGGAAGAAGAGGTTGGTGAAGGTGAAGGTGAAGGTGAAGATGTATGAACAGAATTTCGGTCAACGTCGGAGTTGACCGGCAAAGGAAGGGGTGAAAGAGGAGTGGACGGAGTATCGACTTCGGAGTCGATCGCGTAGTCGGTCGCGACTAACGTAACGCGGACTAGACGGGCGCTAGTGTCCCGAGTCCAAGCGGACATACACTAAACGAGTTTAGTATAGTCAAAGCGAAGAAGGTGAGGGTAAGAAAACGTCAATGGAGAAAGGCGACAAAGGGCAAGTTTTTATAAAAGTTTTTGGTTTTTTTCCCTTTTTTTTTTTTAGAAAGATTTTTACAGAAGTATGTACGGAAATACGGCTTAAGCAATCACAAACAAGATATGCACAATCACACCTAGATCTAGGGTAACCTAGGTCTACTAGACCTGCTCCTGAACTTGATTGTCGAAGTTAAACAGTGTCGAGAAACAGGCTTAAAAATACACTGATCACGAGGCCAGGTAAGTGCAGAGATAAGGGGAGGTTGTCCAACGCTTTCGCGAAGTTCCTTAATTAAATAACCCTTTCTCTTTCGGCGGTTGCGCCTTTAACACTTTCCTAGACACCCCGTAAACAATATACGGTTAAGCGAGATTCTAAACACGGTTTATCTTCTCCTAATGAGCGCGAAGTCCTTAGGGCTGAAGTCTAGTATTTTTTAATTTACAATGGACAATGCATATGCTTTAGTGATTTTTGGGGTCCTGGGAAGGGTGATGAAATCCCCACCCAATCTGGATTGGTTTCAAGCCCCTTAAGTCCGTATTAAAGAATGCAAAGCGGTAACAAATCAACTGCAAACAAATTTTATTTTGCGGCGCAAAGAATCCTGCACAAGAACAGTTTATTGGAAGGGGGAGAAGAGTTTGCGCAAAGAAATCTGCAGAAAACACAGTTCAGTGGAGTTCAGAGGAGAGGGGAGAAGCAGAGGGACTTACAGAGAGAATTTGGCAGCCCAAGGGCACCAAGTGGCCGTGGATCCGCGGCCTAAGCCCTCTATTGCCGCGGATCCGCGGCAGCAAGGAGAGATTGGGCCTTCATTTTTTCTGTGGGTGCTGGTATGGGTCTCTTCTGCTTGTCTGGATCTTCTGAACTTTTACTTGCTCACTGTACCTGCTCCAGATCTTGACAGTAGACCGTATGCTTTGTTTTGTCCGTCGCGGTGTAGCCGCGAAATGTGGGTCTATCTTCCCACGTCTTTGGCATTGTACTTGAACTTCGTATTATCCGACGTCCTTGGCGTCGATCTTGAACTTCGTATTTTCCTGCACACTTGCACAAAAACTAATCAAAAATAACAAGATGGTTTTTTACAATATATATATATTTTTTTCGTTTTTTTTATACTTACAAATTAACCCGAAATTACACAAAGAAATAAACTACCGTCTCCCCGGCAACGGCGCCATTTGATTGGAAGAATTAAAGTTAAACGTAATCAAGACGGTTTCGCTTGTAGCTAGCCGGTTGAGTACGGGTCGTCCGCAGGGAGATGGGAGTCTTTTTCAAAGTGTTTTAACGAGTTAAGTCCTGTTTTCAGATTTTGTTGGATTATCTAAGTGTTGAGTTGATATTTAAAGAGAGCTTGTTAGGGTTAGGATTAGGTTAGTTTGAGTTAGGAGTCTCCACATCTTTCGTTGCCCCTCTTAATATCGGTGTTACGGTAATCGGCAACAACGGGGATTAGCACGACTAGGAAGGAACTTGCGAGTATAAGATAGGCTTTCCAACGCATAGTCCTTCCTTTTGGTGCTTGTCCGTCCGTTCTTGGCTCTTATCTATAACCTCCGGTTAATTCAACCACAACCGGTCTCACTACGGAATCACCGCTATCATGTAGGATAGGGTGCCGTAAGGAGCAGATTGTGGTTCAATTAACGGGAGTCGATTTAAGTTGTTGGGCAAGGAAAGAGTGAGAGAGATTTCCTTCTCTCAAACTTCCCTTATCCTACCCTAACAAGTATAAAACTACTCACACTTCATGATAAGGAAAAACAAAACAAAACAAAAGAGGAAGATAGAAAGAAGGAGATTAGAAGAATATGACTAACTATTTGCGACCTCACCTTGGCGAGGATCGAGCGTAAGCATCATTGTCGTATGAATGATAAAGAAAAAGAGAGAAGAAAGAAACAACAAGAAAATAACAACAACTACTTAACAATTAAAATTACAATAAGTAAAGAAAGAGCAAGACAAGCATGATAATAAAATGATCTTCTTTATTTACCATTCCTCCCTCACAAAGCTCACTACAAGTTTAATGGAGAAGAGATGAGAAGAAGAAGAACATGTGAACTAAAACCTAGAAAAAGAAAATACAAGAATGGACCCTTTCCTTCACAAAGTTCTGGGCTATTTATAGGCCAAAAAATGAAAACCTAGGGCAACCACCAGAACACCTGTACAAAGACCAAAATACCCCAAAAAACTGAGCAACTGCCGCCACCATATAGCCGCGGATCAGCGGCCTAGACCCCCTATTGGCCGCGGATCCGCGGCCCTATAGTAGAGTTGGGGTCTCGTTTTTCTTGTGGTCCCCTGGTTTGCTTTTCTCTGTAGTTTGGCATATGTGTTTTCTGAAAATACTTCCATATTTCTTCCAGAATTTCTGTTGAGGGAAAGGTGGACTTTTTGTCAAGATTTGGCATGATTGCTTCGAGCTCCGCGTAGATTTCTTGGAACTTGTTGTTGCCATTGAGCCTTGTGCATGAAGGTGACATTGATTTGACATTTTGTCTTCCTAAACTGGTATCTGGCAACATACGGATGAAGAGCGGAGACCGTGTTTTATCTGTGGTTGGCAGGAACCCGGATTTTTGCCGTGTTTTTCATGAATTTCACCGTTTTAGAACCGAGAACCTGTATCCTGCAATTGACTAGCAAACACGGCTCAAGAGTATCTACCGATATGCAATGTGATAAAAATTGGGCGGTATGAAAATGCAAAAATCTGATATGAACACCCTCCGAGCCTAACGCTAATATACTTGATGTTTGCTCGATCCAAGAGATCACTCAGGAGGACTGTGAGCTCGAAAAATTTCTGTTCGATCACTGCAGTTTTGACGCCACTAGTGCGTTCCTCCTTGAATCTGACACAGTTTTCACACCCGATAACTATTACGAGTGTTTCACTTTTTTGAAACATTTTGAAGAATCACTACCCGAGTTTGAGTCCTTTGAATTTTCGGATGAGTTAACTGAACCATCCGACTCGGTTGCTTACACTCGCTTCGAACCATTGTTGGAATCCTTCGAGTTCGAGACAGTTTCACCAATTTTACCTTCAATTGTTTCACCTCCAAAACTCGAACTCAAGCTATTTCCGTCTCACCTTAAATACGCTTACTTAGGTGAGAATGAGACCCTTCCTGTTATCATATCGGCCTCTCTAGCCCACGAGCAAGAGACAGCCCTTTTAACGGTCTTACAAAATAATCGGCAAGCTTTTGGCTAGACTATGGCGGAGATTAAGGTGATTAGTCCCCTCATAGTTGAACATCATATACATATGATGGATGATGCCAAGCTAGTAAGGGATCCACAGAGACGCCTCAACTCTATCATGAAGGAGGCTGTTAAAAAGGAGATTGTAAAATATCTTGATAGTGGTATCATTTACCCTATCTCTGATAGCCAGTGGGTTAGCCCATTCACGTTGTCCCAAAGAAATCGGGCATAACGGTCATAACTAATGAGGCGAATGAGTTAATACCTACTCGCACCCAAACTGGCTGGCGAGTTTGCATCGATTATAGAAAAATCAACGCCGCAACACGGAAAGACCACTTTCCATCACCTTTCATTGACCAAATGCGAGAACGATTGGCTGGGCTTGAATTTTACTGCTTTTTGGATGGCTATTCCGGCTATAATCAAGTTCCCATCGCCGAAAAGGAACAAGACAAAACCACATTTACTTGTCCTTTCGGTACATTCGCTTTCCGTCGCATGCACTTTGGCTTATGCAATGCACCCGCTACTTTCCAGCGGTGTATGATACGCATCTTTTCAGACATGGTGGAAAAAATTTTGGAGATTTTTATGGATGACTTCTCCATTTTCGGAGACTCCTTTGATGAGTGTTTGCTACATTTAGACACAGTTCTTACCCGGTGTAGGGACAAGAACCTCACTTTAAATTGGGAGAAATGCCACTTTATGGTACGAGAGGGTATTGTCTTAGGACATATCATCTCGCAAAATGGCATTGAGGTTGATAAAGCTAAGATTGAAGTCATTTCCAATCTTCCTCCTTCTAAGTGCGTCAAAGACATCCGAGCCTTCCTTGGCCATGCCGGTTTCTATAGACGGTTCATCAAGGATTTTAGCAAGATAGCTAGACCCTTGACTCTTTTGTTGGCCAAGAACACCACTTTTGATTTCGACTCAAGCTGTATGAAGGCGTTCGAGTCGTTGAAAAACTCACTCATTTCTGCTCCCATTCTTTCATCTCCCGACTGGACGCATCCATTTGAAATTATATGCGATGCATCTGATTTCGCCATTGGTGCTGTCCTTGGACAGCACATAAATAAGATGCCGCATGTAATTTATTACGCTAGCCGAACCTTAAATGAGGCCCAATTGAATTACATAACAACTGAAAAAGAGTTCTTAGCTGTTGTGTTTGCACTAGAAAAGTTCAGGCCCTATTTAATCGGCTCTCCAATCATCGTTTACACGGACCACTCAGCTCTTCAACATTTTTTCGCAAAGAAGGATGCTAAATCTCGGCTGATACGTTGGATTCTCTTGCTACAAGAGTTTGACCTTGTCATAAGAGACAAGAGAGGATGCGAAAACGTAGTCGCCGACCACCTTTCATGACTTCCTTCTTCACCTACACTTCAAATTCCTATTAAAGACATTTTTCAAGATAAGCGGCTCTTAACTGTGTCATGCGAACCTTGGTTCGCTGATATCGTAAATTATTTGGCCACCGGACTGATACCAAACGATTGGTCGAATCAGGACAGACTCCGATTCCTGTCTCAAGTAAAACATTTTTACTGGGATTAACCGTATCTCTTCAAATACTGTTCCGACCAAATCATTCGTCGGTGTGTCCCCGACAACGAGTTTAAGAGTGTGCTGTCATTCTACCACGATCAAGCATGTGGCGGGCATTTTGTCCCCAAAAAGACAGTAGAAAAAATCTTGCAGTGTGGCTTCTACTGGCCACGACTTTTTAAAGACGCATATGAATACTGCAAGACATACTCCCGGTGCCAACACTTGGGCCGGATATCTCGGAGAAATGAAATGCCGCTCCAACCAATTTTGGTTGTTAATATTTTTGACGTTTGGGGGATAGACTTTATGGGACCATTTCCCAATTCCTTTGGGAACATGTATATTCTACTCGCTGTTGACTATATTTCTAAATGGGTCGAGGCTGTGCCCAGCCGAACTAATGACAACAAGGTTGTCGTTAGATTTCTCAAAGAAAACATGTTTTCGCGGTTTGGGCATCCTCGCGCGATTATCAGTGATAATGGATCTCACTTTTGTAATAGGACTTTCAAGTCCTTAATGCGAAAATACTCCGTTACTCACAAGCTGACAATGCCCTATCATCCCCAAACTTGTGGGCAAGCCGAGATTTCGAATCGGCAGATTAAACAGATATTGGAGAAAACGGTTTCCAAAAACCGTAAAGATTGGTCATCAAAACTGATTGATGCCCTTTGGGCTTCCGTACTGCCTATAAGGTCGATCTTGGCATGTCTCCATATAGGCTTGTTTATGGAAAGGTTTGCCACCTTCCAGTTGAAATAGAGTATAAGGCATTTTGGGCAATTAAAAAGTTGAATCTATCTTTGGGAGATGCGGGCAGCAATAGAAAGCTGCAGTTGAACAAATTAGACGAGCTGTGGGATGAAGCCTATGAGAACGCAGTAGTTGTTAAAAACCGAACGAAGGTGTTCCATGATAAACACATTATGCGCAAGACTTTCAAACCTGGTCAACAGGTTTTACTTTACGATACTCGGTTACATTTCCATACCGGCAAGCTCAGATCTCGATGGAAAGGGCCATTTATGATACGCACCGTATATCCGCACGGTGCGGTCGATCTAGAAAATCTGGAGGACGGTTCACTGTTTAATGTGAACGTATATCGACTTAAACCGTTCCTCACTGCGGACCCTTTGGAGGAGCTCCTGTTTTTGCAGGAGCCGATCTGCATTGACTAAATCTTCCTCCATCTACCCCTAAATTTCGATTATCTAGCCAAAACACAGTTTCAAACAAGTTTGGGGGTATGTATCATTTGTAATTATATAAAAACAAAATAAAAAAAATGAAAATTTGAAAATAAAAAAAAATTGGGGGGTATTTTTGTAAATTTCCAGTTTTAATAAAATAAAAATAAAAAATAAACAGGGGAGTGCCGACAATTTTGACCCTCTTGGTGTAGCCTGACAGTGAGGACACTGTCAAGTTTATGTTTGGGGGTGTGCTCGGTAAGCTTTTTTCCTTCGCATTCATATTGCATTTGCATACTTATTTTAAAACTCATAAAAATTGAAAAATTTTAAAAATTATAAAAATTGAAAAGTTCAACTTTGGCAATATTTAACTTAAGTTTGACAAGACGGTTAACTAGCTAGGAAAAACTAGATCCCAAAACTTAGAAAATTAAAAACCCTAAAAATAAACTTTCTTAAAATTTAACGATTGAAAATATATGTCCTTATAGTTTACTTAGAAATAGGCAAATTTTGAGTTCACTTCTTGGGCTAAATCAAAATAAGGGAAGAGTATTGAAATTTTTATTGAAGTGTAAGTCTGAAAAATAATTCCGAACCTTAAGTCTAAATTATGAAAATATATACCCTACAACTTGCACAAACACGCACCTTGAAACTTGGAATAGTAGAGGATACCTTGAAATGCTCTTGTCAAAAATCCTTAGTATGAAGGAAAATAAAATTATAACTGTGAATAAAGAGATATAAAAAAATGAACACTGGTTTTTTAATTACTTAAGACTGCGTAAAATAAAAAAATATATAGCGAGGGTGCTTTATCACCTAGTGCCTTAGACCAACTGGTTTGGGTGTCACTGCTAAAGCCTTAGGTATTACAAGACGAGGAATTACGCCTTAATGCGCAAACACATTTTGTAATCAGTCGTTAGAATCTCAAGAAGTATTAACGGTCGCATGAAAAATGTGTGAGCAATTTCATCTAAAATTCACCAACTAAAAGTATTTTGGACGATGGACAAGAGTATGATAGCTTGAATTGAATTTCTAAGTGTAGGGGTGATACATACTGTAACACCCGAGCCCAATACTACTATTTTCTGTTACTGGTTGAGCATTAGATAGTACTCATTTTATTTAACTTGCTTGTTTGTTGCTTACTGTAAAATTTACCCGGCAAAGCCATTTCTGCATATAACAATTTTCAGCATCTAAAATGAAATTAAAAATATCTATCTTGGCCTACTCGACACCCCTAGCCTCGTGGCAGCGTCCGTGCATTGTGTTCTCGTCCCGTTCAGTGAAACGGGCGAGTTTGGACGGCTACGCGCGCGTACGGGTGTCCGTCTTGGGGGTATGCTTTTTAATCATAAAACACTTAATTTTAAAATTTGGAACCCGCTTAAAATCCTATTATTTAAATTTCGAATTTGTTGACCCAACCCGGGCGCGATTTGGAAATGTTTTATTTAGCGCCAAAATCCCAATTTAATATAATATTTAAAACCATATAATATTTCGTTAACATATAATCTTACTGTTAATTTAATACTCAAAAATCTTTTAAATATTCGTTTAAAACCCCTAAATCTTTCCTGGCTTCCTTTCTCAGCCAATCAACGTGGGCACATTACCCCGTGGGCCCCCTCCATTATCTTTCTCTATCTCTCTTTCTCTATCTCTCTTATATATATTTTCCCCTCACCTTTTTCATTCTTCACGAGAACTGTAGCAACCACGAACACAAAACCCAGTGCGCCTCAACCCTAGCCGCCTTCACCGTCGCCGCAGCAGCCCCGACGCCGGCGCCAACGTCACCGTCACCCTCGCCTCCGCCTCCTCCTCTCAACCTCAACCTTGTTTCCTCCCCGCGCACCCTGCACGACAGCTGCGGCCACCTGCAGAATTCGCTGCAGCCGCCTGCTCGCCGGCAGCCCTCGTCGTCGCCATCCGCGCTACCACCAGCGCCCTCCTCACCACCTGCGCACTCCAGCACCCCGACCATCTCCACTCCCTCTCCGTTTTCCTTTCCCTGCACCGAAGTTCCATACCCGAGCCCTAACCCTAACCGCTGCAACCTCCTCGCCGGCGCCTCGCCGCCGTAGATCCCACCGCCGTCACACCCTCTGCTACCCCAGTAAGCTATCTCTTCTCTTCATCCTTCCATTCCCTCTTCCTGTTTCTCCTTTGGCTGTGCATTAAATTCTGGAATTTTGTAGTCGCTGTTCGCCGGAATCCGGCCGTGCCGGTGACGTGTCCCGACGATCCAGCAAAGTACTCTGACCCGTGAGGTCCCTTGGTTCGTTGTTTAGGTTCAATCCGTGAACCGTGCGTTCGTCGCGAGTTTCCCCGCCGACGTTACGTTCCGTTTTTCCCGGTTCGCGACCCGTCGAGGCAAGTATCCCTTGCTACATGCTATACAATATATTTATATATGTTTTGACACACTAAACCGTAAAACTTAACTTGGTATAGTCGTTTTCCCATTTTGGTTGCATTATGGCATTATATCATTTTACAGATAGCATAGAATTTACCGTTTACCAATTTAAACCTAATAACCAAGTTTACCTGTTTAATCACATTTTACTGTTTAATAGATGGTAGCACTTCCCCATGTAGTTCTATTACATTCGGACATTCGTATTCAAAGGCTTGATATAACTGTATTGCATCAATACCTAAACTATTGCACCGCTAAGGGTGCTCAAACCTGTTAATATAATTAAACGGCTGCAATGTATTACTGCACTCTTGTGATTGAATGAAACTGCTTATTATTGTTTAACTCATTGCTTATTTCCTGTTGTTAATACCCTTTTCGATTATATATCTGTTTGTGAGCACACCCACGATATTGTTACATCTTGACTTGACATTGCTACACATGTATATATTGATACACCTGACATGGTACCGTATACTGTTGATTTGACCTGATGTACCATGACCCGACCTGTTACCTGATCTCGTGCCTAATGCCAACAAACCTGACATGTAGTCCTCATAGACCGTTCCTGTTGTCTATCCAGACAAACCTGTTTACCTGATCCTGTGTTGGCATTAGTTTCTTGATTACTGGATACCTGACTTGATATACACATATAACTTGGGGGTATGGGGAAATCAAAGGTGAAGCCTGACTTGTAACTCGACAGTTCACTACCTGTCCTGAGTGTACACATTCCTGTTTTGTGCCTAGCGGCATGTCTCAGTTTTAGCCGAGAATATTGTGGCCGTGGTCCCGGGTATGTACGGGATACTATCGAGTGTACACATTCTTGTTTTGTGCCTAGCGGCATGTCTCAGCTGCAGCCGAGAATATTGTGGCCGTGGTCCCGGGTATGTACGGGATACTATTGAGTTATATCGATGATTCATCAATTGATTTCAAAGACTTTAGTCTAGAAAACCTGATAGAACAGTTTAGTTACCCACTGCACACTACCCTGCACTGCTTGTTTCACATTATTGTTGTATTCATGTTTATTTTGCATTGCCTATTACATTGTTCATATATAGTACTGGTTGACATGACGCGCTGACGTCTGGGTTTTGCATGGCCCAGATTCCGTACCGCTGTTGCAGTCCGAGTAGGAGTACTTCAGCCAGCAGGCTGAGCTGTGAGTTCAGTAGTAGTTAGTTTTATTTCCTGCATTTATTTCCTGATATGAGCCCGCATTATGGGACACACTTTTCAGTTATTTGTATTGGATCATTTGCTTCCGCATTTATTTATTATTGACTCCTGTTATTCTGGATATGGACATGTTTTAGATAGTTTTATCTTGTTCTTGACATCTCTACAGCCGTAATGTGACTGTGGATGGATACTTCCTACCCACAGGTAGCATGGTTGGCTATGTCACGCGCCCAATCTAGCGTACTCTGGGAAGCGGGGCGTGACATGGTTCTTTTGGTATCAGAGCCATAGGATAGTCGGGTTGATTCTTTTGTAGTTGGGTATTGTACCCAATACACGAATCAGAATACCCGTGTTTAGGAAACATGTCCTGCCACCTTGACCGTTTTACCATTCTTGAATCACATTCTTCCTGATTATATCTTTTACGATGTGCAAACTTCCTTTGCATATCGATTCGAAAACCTGATTCCTTGTTATCTCTAGGACTTAGGCGACTTGGATGGAGTTATGTAATTGTGGCTATGATACCGCGGCATAGTTACAATGCGGTACTCTATTTATGTATCTTGGAGTTCCAGCCTTGATCTATATTCAAAATCTATCATCATGCTAATGTTGGGTATTTTGAGTTCAGGATTATGGCCGGTAAGAAATTGAAGACATACCAGAGGCGTGTGGACGAAGCCGCCATGCTTGGAGTGATAAGATGAATGCTGGAGAATCAAAGAAACAGACCGAGCTACTCCAGCAGCAAGCGGACTCGTTTCGGGAAGGTTTGCAGATCGTTCAGCAGTCTGTGAACAATGTTGGAGCTAGACCAGTTGACCGAGTAGGGACCGTAGCAGATTTCAGGCGGTTGGGTCCGTCTACATTTACTTGTTTAAAGGAGCCGTTGCCAGTGGAGCAGTGGCTAGTTGACACAGAGAACTTGCTTTTTGCGGCACAGATTCCAGATGACAAAAAAAAAGTTGTTGTGGTACGCATTCAGCTAGTGGACTACGCCCGAGAATGGTGGCTTGTTGAGGACACCCGCTTGCCCAAGCCGATCAAGTGGGCGGATTTTTCTAAGAGTTTCCTGGAGAAGTACTTCCCGCGGACTGCATGGGAGGAAATGGAAGAGAAGTTCATCGGACTAAAGCAGAAGGGAGCACCCGTAGATGTACATGTAGCAGAATGGACGAGACTCAGTAGTTTCGCTGGACCTTTAGTTGCCAACGATGCAGACAGGGCACGGAGGTTCATGCGCAGACTGGACGTGGACATCCAGAGGCAAATTGTCTCCCTGGGTTTGACCACTTTCTCACAAATACTTGCAGCAGCCAAGAGCAGCAGAGTTTATCTGGGATGAAAGGGAGTTTGCAGCAGACAGCAGTTGCGTTAAGGAAGCAGTTCGGTCGGGCCGGTCGAGTTTAGGGCTAGGCCGACAAACAATATTCTTGTATCAATGGAAGGATGAAAGTAAAGAGCCGGCTGTTGTTCGTGATTCTATGGACGTGTTTGAAGATATATTGGGTTTACCGCCGAAGCGAGACGTGGAGTTCGCAATTGACCTTATTCCTGATGCAGCGCCAGTATCTAAAGCGTATTATCCTATGGCGCCAGTAGAATTGGAAGAAGTTAAGAAACAGGTTGCTGAATTGCTTGAGAAGGGTTGGATTCGAAACAGCAACTCGCCTTGGGGAGCTCCAGTTCTTCTAGTAAAGAAGAAGGATGGCACAAGAAGAATGTGCGTCAACTATCGAGAATTAAACCGGGTGACTATTAAGAACAAGTACCCGATCCCTCGCATTGGAGAACTTTTTGAGCAGCTTAGTGGCGCGAGGGTATTCTCAAAGCTGGATTTGCGATCTGGATATCATCAGGTCCGAGTGAAAGCAGAAGATATTTGCAAGACGGCGTTTCGAACTCGGTACGGACATTAGAGTACTTAGTGATTCCCTTCGGAATAACGAATGCGCCGGCAGTATTCATGGACTTGATGAACCGAATCTTTTCACCATTCTTGGACCAGTTTATTGTGGTGGTCATCGATGATATTCCGATTTACTCGAAGAGCTTTGAGGAGCATGCGGAGCATTTGAAGATCGCACTGCAGATGTTGAGACAAGAGAAATTGTATGCGAAGATGAGTAAGTGTGAATTTTGGCTGGAGGAAGTGAAGTTTCTGGGGCATGTTGTGTCGGGCGATGGAATCGCCGTCGATCCCGAAAAGATTGCAGAAGTTCGAGATTGGCCTATTCCAAAGAATGTAGCTGAGATAAGAAGTTTCCTTGGATTAGCCGGATACTACAGGAGATTTGTGGAGAACTTTGCTCGTTTGGCAGAGCCGATGACCAAGCTTACGCGCAAGGAGGTACCTTTTGTATGGGCGGATAAGTGTGCGTTAGCTTTCGAGACGTTGAAGTAGAAGTCGATAACCGCCCCAATTCTGACCGTGCCAGACAATTCCGGAGGATTGGTGATTCACAACGACGCATCTGGGAAAGGATTGGGATGTGTTTTGATGCAGCATGGGAAGGTTGTAGTATACGCATCAAGACAACTGAAGACCCATGAGAAGAATTATCCAACTCATGACTTGGAGCTTGCGGCTGTGATTTTCGCTTTGAAGATTTGGAGACACTACCTTTTGGGCGAAAGAGTCGAAGTTTTTACTGATCATAAGAGTTTGAAGTATGTGTTCACACAGAAGGAGCTTAACATGAGATAGCGTAGATGGTTGGAGCTGATGGCTGACTACGATCTTGATCTTAAGTACCATCCGGGGAAGGTTAATGTTGTGCCGGATGTGCTTAGTCGGTTACCAGCAATTCAGGTATTAACTACGCAGAAGGAGATCATTTCAGATTTTCGAAGATTTGACTTGGAGGTTGTGCTACCGCGTTCTACGGGACATTTGATGCAGCCGCAAGTGCAGTCGTTTTTAATTGAGAAAATTAAAGCAGCACAATCGCAGGATCCTAGACTGCAAAAGTTTCGAGAGCAAGTTGAATCCGGATTACGAACAGATTTACGGGTCCACGAAGATAGTTCGTTGAGGTATGGTAGCCGTTTGTGTGTGCCAAAGGGAGATGTTCGTGAAGAGATTATGAAGAAGGCACACAGTTCAGCTTACTCTGTACATCCAGGAGGCACAAAGATGTACCGAGATATTCGGCAGCATTTCTGGTGGGAAGGCATGAAACGGGAGATTGCTCGCTTTGTGGCTAAGTGCTTGGTGTGTCAGCAAGTTAAGGCTGAACATCAAAGGGTTGATGGTTTATTGCAACCACTTCCGATTCCTCAGTGGAAGTGGGAACATATAACCATGGATTTCGTGACGGCTTTACCACAGAGTCCAAAAGGCAACAATGCAGTATGGGTAATTGTTGACCGATTGACCAAGGCAGCTCACTTTATTCCTTTTCGGGTTGGTCAATCAACAGAGACTTTGGCAGAGCGGTACATGCAGGAGATTGTAAGATTACATGGTGTACCGGTGAGCATCGTGTCCGATCGGGACACTCGGTTCTTATCACACTTTTGGAGGAGTTTACAGGAAAGTTTGGGGACTCGATTGAAGTTTAGCACAGCTTATCATCCTCAAACTTATGGTCAGTCGGAGAGAACGATCCAAACTCTTGAAGACATGTTGAGAGCATGCATGTTGGACTTCAAGGAGTCTTGGGAGGATCATCTACTTTTGGTGGAGTTGTCTTACAACAACAGTTTTCAGGCAACTATTCAGATGGATCCATTTGAAGCTTTGTATGGTCGTAAATGTCGTTCACCTGTTTGTTGGGACGATGTCGGTGAACGAAGATTATTGGGACCAGATTTGGTTATACAGACGATTGAGAAGGTTAACACTATCAGGAGTCATATGAAGGCAGCACAAGACCGACAGAAGAGTTGGGCTGACACGTCAAGAAGACCTTTAGAGTTCACCGTGGGTGATTTGGTATTCTTGAAGATATCACCGACTAGAGGGGTGATTCGATTTGGGAGTCGAGGAAAGCTTAGTCCTCGATTTGTTGAACCCTTTGAGGTATTGGAGCGTGTTGGAGAGGTAGCGTACCATTTGGCGTTACCGCAGTCCTTGGCAGGTGTGCACGATGTGTTTCACGTATCTCAACTACGAAGGTATGTTCGAGATGAAACACACGTCTTAGATCATTCGGAGTTAACGGTACGGGAAGATCTGACTTTTGAAGAGCGACCGGTTGAAATCGTGGATCGAAGGGAAAAGGTTCTTAAGAACAAGGTTATCCCCCTTGTGCTTGTTTCTTGGTGTAATCGATCGCATGGAGAGTCCACTTGGGAACGAGAAGATGAGATCCGGCAGAAGTTTCCTCACCTTTTCCTGTAGTTTTCTATCTTTGTATTCTTGGAATTTCGAGGATGAAATTCTTTTTGTAGTTGGGTATAATGTAACACCCGAGCCCAATACTACTATTTTCTGTTACTGGTTGAACATTAGATAGTACTCAATTCATTTAACTTGCTTGTTTGTTGCTTACTGTAAAATTTACCCGGCAAAGTCATTTCTGCATATAACAATTTTCAGCATCTAAAATGAAATTAAAAATATCTATCTTGGCCTACTCGACACTCCTAGCCTCGTGGTAGCGTCCGTGCATTGTGTTCTCGTCCCGTTCAGTGAAACGGGCGAGTTTGGACGGCTACGCGCGCGTACGGGTGTCCGTCTTGGGGGTATGCTTTTTAATCATAAAACACTTAATTTTAAAATTTGGAACCCGCTTAAAATCCTATTATTTAAATTTCGAATTTTTTGACCCAACCCGGGCGCGATTTGGAAATGTTTTATTTAGCGCCAAAATCCCAATTTAATATAATATATAAAACCATATAATATTTTGTTAACATATAATCTTATTGTTAATTTAATATTCAAAAATCTTTTAAATATTCATTTAAAACCCCTAAATCTTTCCTGGCTTCCTTTCTCAGCCAATCAACGTGGGCACATTACCCCGTGGGCCCCCTCCATTATCTTTCTCTCTCTCTCTCTCTAACTCTCTTTCTCTCTCTCCCTTATATATATTTTCCCCTCACCTTTATCATTCTTCACGAGAACTGTAGCAACCACGAACACAAAACCCAGCACGCCTCAACCCTAGCCGTCTTCACCGTCGCCGCCGCAGCCCCGACGCCGGCGCCAACGTCACCGTCGCCCTCGCCTCCGCCTCCTCCTCTCAACCTCAACCTTGTTTCCTCCCCGCGCACCCTGCACGACAGCTGCGGCCACCTGCAGAATTCGCTGCAGCCGTCTGCTCGCCGGCAGCCCTCGTCGTTTCCATCCGCGCCACCACCAGCGCCCTCCTCACTACCTGCACGCTCCAGCACCCCGACCATCTCCTCTCCCTCTCCGTTTTCCTTTCCCTGCACCGAAGTTCCATACCCGAGCCCTAACCCTAACCGCTGCAACCTCCTCGCCGGCGCCTCACCGCCGTAGATCTCACCACCGTCACACCCTCTGCTACCACAGTAAGCTATCTCTTCTCTTCATCCTTCCATTCCCTCTTCCTGTTTCTCCTTTGGCTATGCATTAAATTCTGGAATTTTGTAGTCGCTGGTCGCCGGAATCCGGCCGTGCCGGTGACGTGTCCCGACGATCCAGCAGAGTACTCTGACACGTGAGGTCCCTTGGTTCGTTGTTTAGGTTCAATCCGTGAACCGTGCGTTCTTCGCGAGTTTCCCCGCCGACGTTACGTTCCGTTTTTCCCGGTTCGTGACCCGTCGAGGCAAGTATCCCTTGCTACATGCTATATAATATATTTATATATGTTTTGACACGCTAAACCGTAAAACTTAACTTGGTATAGTCGTTTTCCTATTTTGGTTGCATTATGGCATTATATCATTTTACAGATAGCATAGAATTTACCGTTTGCCAATTTAAACCTAATAACCAAGTTTACCTGTTTAATCACATTTTACTTTTTAATAGATGGTAGCACTTCCCCATGTAGTTCTATTACATTCGGATATTCGTATTCAAAGGCTTGATATAACTGTATTGCATCAATACCTAAACTATTGCATCGCTAAGGGTGCTCAAACCTGTTAATATAATTAAACGGCTGCAATGTATTACTGCACTCTTGTGATTGAATGAAACTGCTTATTATTGTTTAACTCATTGCTTATTTCCTGTTGTTAATACCCTGTTCGATTATATATCTGTTTGTGAGCACACCCACGATATTATTACATCTTGACTTGACATTGCTACACATGTATATATTGATACACCTGACATGGTACCGTATACTGTTGACTTGACCTGATGTACCATGACCCGACCTATTACCTGATCTCGTGCCTAATGCCAACAAACCTGACATGTAGTCCTCATGGACCGTTCCTGTTGTCTATCCAGACAAATCTGTTTACCTGATCCTGTGTTGGCATTAGTTTCTTGATTACTGGATACCTGACTTGACATACACATATAACTTGGGGGTATGGGGAAATCAAAGGTGAAGCCTGACTTGTAACTCGACAGTTCACTAACTGTCCTGAGTGTACACATTCCTGTTTTGTGCCTAGCGGCATGTCTCGGTTTTAGCTGAGAATATTGTGGCCGTGGTCCCGGGTATGTACGGGATACTATCGAGTGTACACATTCCTGTTTTGTGCCTAGCGGCATGTCTCGGCTGCAGCCGAAAATATTGTGGCCGTGGTCCCGGGTATGTACGGGATACTATTGAGTTACATCGACGATTCATCAATTGATTTCAAAGACTTTAGACTAGAAAACCTGATAGAACAATTTAGTTACCCACTGCACACTACCCTGCACTGCTTGTTTCACATTATTGCTGTATTCATGTTTATTTTGCAT
This sequence comes from Agapanthus africanus, assembly GCA_030015575.1. Taxonomy (NCBI): domain Eukaryota; kingdom Viridiplantae; phylum Streptophyta; class Magnoliopsida; order Asparagales; family Amaryllidaceae; genus Agapanthus; species Agapanthus africanus. Next base: position 1,024,545 of record CM057337.1, read on the forward strand.
TGCCTATTACATTGTTCATATATAGTACTGGTTGACCTGACGCGCTGACGTCTGGGTTTTGCATGGCCCAGATTCCGTACCGCTGTTGCAGTCCGAGCAGGAGTACTTCAGCCAGCAGGCTGAGCTGTGAGTTCAGTAGTAGTTAGTTTTATTTCCTGCATTTATTTCCTGATATGAGCCCGCATTATGGGACACACTTTTCAGTTATTTGTATTGGATCATTTGCTTCCGCATTTATTTATTATTGACTCCTGTTATTCTGGATATGGATATATTTTAGATAGTTTTATCTTGTTCTTGACATCTCTACAGCCGTAATGTGACTGTGGATGGATACTTCCTACCCACAGGTAGCATGGTTGGCTATGTCACGCGTCCAATCTAGCGTACTCTGGGAAGTGGGGCGTGACATGGTTCTTTTGGTATCAGAGCCATAGGATAGTCGGGTTGATTCTTTTGTAGTTGGGTATTGTACCCAATACACGAATCAGAATACCCGTGTTTAGGAAACATGTCCTGCCACCTTGACCGTTTTACCATTCTTGAATCACATTCTTCCTGATTATATCTTTTACGATGTGCAAACTTCCTTTGCATATCGATTCGAAAACCTGATTCCTTGTTATCTTTAGGACTTAGGCGACTTGGATGGAGTTATGTAATTGTGGCTATGATACCGCGGCATAGTTACAATGCGGTACTTTATTTATGTATCTTGGCGTTCTAGCTTTGATCTATATTCAAAATCTATCATCATGCTAATGTTGGGTATTTTGAGTTCAGGATTATGGCTGGTAAGAAATTGAAGACATACCAGAGGCGTGTGGACGAAGCCGCCATGCTTGGAGTGATAAGATGAATGCTGGAGAATCAAAGAAACAGACCGAGCTGATCCAGCAGCAAGCGGACTCGTTTCGGGAAGGTTTGCAGATCGTTCAGCAGTCTGTGAACAATGTTGGAGCTAGACCAGTTGACCGAATAGGGACCGTAGCAGATTTCAGGCGGTTGGGTCCGTCTACATTTACTGGTTTAAAGGAGCCGTTGCCAGTGGAGCAGTGGCTAGTTGACATAGAGAACTTTCTTTTTGCGGCACAGATTCCAGATGACAAAAAAAAAGTTGTTGTGGTACGCATTCAGCTAGTGGACTACGCCCGAGAATGGTGGCTTGTTGAGGAGACCCGCTTGCCCAAGCCGATCAAGTGGGCGGATTTTTCTAAGAGTTTCCTGGAGAAGTTCTTCCCGCGGACTGCACGGGAGGAAATGGAAGAGAAGTTCATCGGACTAAAGCGGAAGGGAGCACCCGTAGATGTGCATGTAGCAGAATGGACGAGACTCAGTAGTTTCGCTGGACCTTTAGTTGCCAACGATGCAGACAGGGCACGGAGGTTCATGCGCAGACTGGATGTGGACATCCAGAGGCAAATTGTCTCCCTGGGTTTGACCACTTTCTCACAAATACTTGCAGCAGCCAAGAGCAGCAGAGTTTATCTGGGATGAAAGGGAGTTTGCAGCAGACAGCAGTTGCGTTAAGGAAGCAGTTCGGTCGGGACGGTCGAGTTTAGGGCTAGGCCGACAAAAAATATTCTTGCATCAATGGAAGGATGAAAGTAAAGAGCCGGCTGTTGTTCGTGATTCTATGGACGTGTTTGAAGATATATCGGGTTTACCGCCGAAGCGAGACGTGGAGTTCGCAATTGACCTTATTCCTGATGCAGCGCCAGTATCTAAAGCGTATTATCCAATGGCGCCAGTAGAATTGGAAGAAGTTAAGAAACAGGTTGCTGAATTGCTTGAGAAGGGTTGGATTCGAAACAGCAACTCGCCTTGGGGAGCTCCAGTTCTTCTAGTAAAGAAGAAGGATGGCACAAGAAGAATGTGCATCGACTATCGAGAATTAAACCGGGTGACTATTAAGAACAAGTACCCGATCTCTCGCATTGGAGAACTTTTTGAGCAGCTTAGTGGCGCGAGGGTATTCTCGAAGCTGGATTTGCGATCCGGTTATCATCAGGTCTGAGTGAAAGCAAAAGATATTTGCAAGACGGCGTTTCGAACTCGGTACGGACATTACGAGTACTTAGTGATGCCCTTCGGAGTAACGAATGCGCCGGCAGTATTCATGGACTTGATGAACCGAATCTTTTCACCATTCTTGGACTAGTTTATTGTGGTGGTCATCGATGATATTCCGATTTACTCGAAGAGCTTTGAGGAGCATGCGGAGCATTTGAAGATCGCACTGCAGACGTTGAGACAAGGGAAATTGTATGCGAAGATGAGTAAGTGTGAATTTTGGCTGGAGGAAGTGAAGTTTCTGGGGCATGTTGTGTCGGGCGATGGAATCGCCGTCGAACCCGAAAATTCAGATGTGGATCAGATGTAAACCTTAGAGTTTCTCCTATCTATAAATAGGAAGCATACAACTCTTTTTGGAGCATGCCTCTTTTTAATTTCTAGTTTAAAATTTTCATTCCATTGTAATCGTCAAATAGTGCATCAATAAAAGTAAGTTTTTATTTTGAATCTTTCTTATCTGCAATTTTATTTCTCTGCGTTTTTTACCTGTCTTTATTTATCTGCAAGTTAATTAGGTTAATAAAAAGAAAAATAAAAAAAATGAATTCCATTGTTAATTCCCTAATGAGTGAGTAGTTCCTCACTTGTTAGAGTTAGAATTGGGAAGGTTTGAGAGATGGAAATCTCTCACTCCTTTCTTGCCCGTTTAACTTTATAAATTAGGGCTCTATGTAAAACAACCACCCACCGCTCACTATGGCACCCTATCCTACGAGATAGCGGTGATTCCCTAGTTAGACCGGTCGTGGTTGATTTACATAGAAGTTAGGGATAAGAGTTAAGAAAGGACGGACAAGAACCAAAGGGAAGAAACTACGTTTCTTCCTCGTCGTTCTAATCCCCTTTGTTAACTATTACCTTAACACCTAAGTTCTTAATTAGGGCAAAGAAAGCGGTGAGTAGAATTAACTTTCCAAACTAACCTAATCCTAACCCCAGCAAGGTTTTAATCCAGATCAAATTCAACCTCAATTTTTATAGAAAATCAAAACCTACCACAAATAGGAATTGACTCGTTAGAACAATAAGAAAAGACACGTTTTCCCTGTGGAGCGACCTGTACTCAACCGGCTAGCTACCAAGCGACACCGTCTTGATTATGGTTAATTCTTTGATTTCAAAATGCATACGCATAAAATCTCCATCAATCAACGAGCTTCACGTTTCATCCTTTTGAAGTGTTGCCTGTGAGCGACATATTCCTACCACCATCTTTTAAAAGCATTGCACTCTTTAGTAGGGTGTGTAACCTTTCGATGATATAAGCAGTAGCTAGGATGTATATCCGCTTCATCAGGAGTGTTTCCTTCGGAGGGTGGCAGCTTTATTCCCATTGATATGGCTTTGGCGAACCTTTTCCTTGTCTTGAACCTGCTTTTATTTGCGGCGGATGTACTTTGATCTGGTGGGAGTGCTTTAACCTTTTCAACCAGTCGCCGGCGTTTGGCCTTTTCAAATATGGCCATCTCGTGCTCTCGATCAGCTTTGCTTTTCAGAAGAGCTTCGTTCAGGAATGCGTCAATCATTTCTTCTGACGGTCCTAGAAGTTCCGGCTCAGGATCTGCCCTCAGTTTCTTTGCGTCAGGAGCTTCTTCACCGTTTATTAACTAGTGAGAGATCACATGGCAGCTTGACACATAATTCTCAGGTTCATCCGACGAGTCTTCTCCATTGTCATCATCTCCGTCCTCAAAGAAGTGGCTGAGAAACTCCTGAAGTGTGGCCGGGGTTCTCACTTTCTGATTATATTCTTCCAGCGCGTCAATATGTTTTTGCAGGTCCGTGTGCTTGTCACTAGGCTTCACGTGATCTTTGGTCTTTTTCTTCTTCTTCGAAGACTTTGACGGCTGGGTATGGACGCTTTGACTATCACCACCAATCTTTGGAGTTCGGCGTGGCTTCAACATCTCTTCGATGATCTCGGATTCCAGTGGATTTTTCCATTTGATCGCCGGGCATGTTTAGAGATCCTTCAGCATTCTTTTTGTTTTGGCTGAAAGTGCGATCTCCCATGGAGCTTCTTCAACAAAAGAGAATGATGCCCCCGGCATGTCCACCTTTTTAGGAGCATATGGTTGGGGCGGGCTTACCTTCCAATTCTCAGACAGCGCGAATATGCCCTGTTGGTATTGGTCCTCAATCCAGCCTTTGAAGACGAAGAAATTTTCAATTGGATAGCCTATCGCTTGGTGATAGGTGCAATAATTGGGATTATTAGCCTCACCGAGTTGCAATGGGCATTTTGGATTCGGTAGGTTGATGAGCCTGTTGCGCACGCTAGTTCAAATAATCTCCTCATTTTATCCTGGGGAAACGAATAAGGGCGCTTCATTTTCTCATTATAGAATCGTCGTCTCTCGTCTAGGCGATCAGTTAATTTTGGGCCACTGGGCTGCTGTTGAGTATTGGCGACGAAGGTCGCTTTCCCTTTCCCTTTTTCATTTCGATATTCCGGCTTTGAAGAAGACGGTTTATGACCTATTTGGTCCACTTGGGCCAGTTTGTCAATCAAGGCCTGGAAAGTGGCCGGCTTGAAAAACATCATGAATTGTGAAATGGTTGCTTGAGGGTCAAGAGTACCTACGAACATGCCCACCGCAGGCGCTTCTTCGATGCGCTGCTCGAATTTTGACCATAAATTCCGCCACCGTATTGTTTAATGGACCCAAGTTTCGCCTGGCTTCACCCAGACATTAATTAGTGCGGTAATCGGAGTACGCTCGCTAGCGCTTGTGAATCTTTGTGTGAACAGCAGCTCCATTTCTGCAAATGTCTTGACAGAGTCGTTCGGGAGCTCAGAGTACCATTCGAATGCTGTCTCCGACAAGCTGCCAACAAACTGGAGGAGCAGAAGTTTATCATCACCTCCGTTGTTGCCGCACAAGGCTCTGAATTGAACGATGTGATGATGCAGATTTCCCGTCCCCTTATATACATGGAATTTGGGGATCGTGTATCCCGGCAGGTGCTTTATTTGGTCGTACCAACCCGAATAGGGTCGTCCAGTTTTAACAATTTTCCCAGCCATTTCGCTCGCATGATGAGCTCGTATTTGCTGAGCGATGTAATCATCCAGAAAGGCCTTTGAGATGGTCTCCTCCTTGGCTGCTGAAAGAGCCGAAGGAGGGTTTGATGTTTCCCCTCTGTCATCTTCAAGGACAATCGGAGGGTCTTCAGCCGGAGGATCCGGTTGTATCATCATCCCGATCATGTCTTGGAAGAGAAGCGCCATTCGTTTTATATTGGCCGCTTAGTCCGCGGCCTCTTTTTTTCCTTTCTCTCGAGCATTCTTCGGAGGAATTCAGCATTAATTTCTTGTTCCTGACGCTGCTCTGAGGTCTCTGGATTTTCTTTCGGCCCAGTGAGTGCGGCCATTGCAGTCAGTATCTCCTGAAGTTTTTGCTGCTGTTGTTCCTGAGCCTTTGTTATCGATCGGGTAAGCGGTCGATGACCCGTAGAAGCACAGCTTTCCTCTTTTCCGGAATTCATATAAACTGTATGTGTTTCCATGCCCCCAGACTTGGGGCGTTTAGATTCAGCGTCCTTGCGGTTCGCTGCGGTCACAATGGCTTTCTCCGGCTTCCTTCACTTGTAAGCGGTTGAAGTTGAGTGAGCCGTTGCAGCGGGAACCCAGACGGATGACATCTTCTGTAGTACCACGGGATGGCTCTTTTCTTGCCGAGCTTTAATCTTCTTTGGTCGGCGAAAGTAGTCCTGGTCAATCACCAATTCCTGGACCTGTCGCCAGACTTTGTAAATTTTGGAGGACAGCCGCCGAGAGGGCTGCTCCGGCTTCTTTTCTGTAGCATTCTCCACAGGTGGAGGAGATCTTTTCAGCATGGCAGTTAGGGAGTTCTTGCGGATCCTCCTAGGCGGTTCGAAGCTGTTCGCAGTTGGAACAGCAGCATCGATTTCCACCGTTGAAGCCGGCAGAGTCAGTCCAAAAGGAGAGTTGCCCCCAGCCTTCTTTACTCGGCGCCAGTGGCGACGTCGAGCGTGTCGAGTCATTGGGATTGTCTCAGCTGTAGGGGTGACTTTCTCTTGCCCCCTGTGTTGGCGAAGGGTTGTCGCTGGCGTCAGCCTCTTGAAAACCGATGTCCGTTGAGAAGCAATGTCCAATCTGTCAAAGACAGACCTCTAGACAGGAGAAGCAGCTTTGAGGACTTCGCCTGGAGTGGGAGCCAGAATGGCCAGCCTTGTGAAGACTGACTTCTTGGCAGAAGAAGCCCCTATGATGATTTCGTCCGCTTGAGCCGGGATGGTTATCCGCTTTGGTATGGCTGCTTCAGGTATCGCGGGCTTGTTGGCGTTCTGGCCCAGTCTGTTGAAAACTGAGGCATTGGATTTGGGCGACCCGTTGAGAGGGGCCGCAGTAGATGTGAGCCGATTAAAGATCAAGCTCTTCGGAGCTTCTTGTGATGGTACAGGAGCGCTGAAGCTCGTTGGTGGGAGCATGGTCCCACAGAATAGTCCAGTGGTGGCCTGAGTCACCTGTTCCACCGGCATAGCGAAGATGGAGGCCGCTTGGGGCCCGTAAGTCACTCCTCCGGATGGGACGGAGCGAGAGTTGCAGTTGCAGTTAGTGCAATTTGAAGCCATTGATCTTCTGTTTTCTGGAAGGAGCAAGACACCAAATCTTAGTAACTCGAACCCAAGGGCAACCATATCAAATCGCGATTCGTTCGCGAAATACGACACACGAAGTGTGGAGTGGAAAGAGGAAGAGGTCCCACCGGGCGTGCCAGAATCAGTTCTCTTCCGAAAATAGAGACGAGACCGCGTAGGTTCGTCTTGCCTGAATTTAAGGGCAGATGCTAATTGGTGCTATTCGTCCACCTCTCCGAAGATGCCAAGTTAATTTATGACACCATGTATCGAAGGTTTAAATGGATGCGGCCGATGTAACAGACTTCGTCAGATTCCCTCTCGTTGAAGGGTTTTTGATTGTGGGGACGCTCTTCCCTGCAGATGCAAGCCCCTGCAGTTAATTATGCTACCGCATCGCGGTAACCATTTTCTCCTTCTCCATATGATCACTTCGTGTCGTGTGTATTTGTTTTGTTTTTGGTTGCCCGTAGATTGTATACGGAGACTAACTTATGTTGTCGCCCGTAGGGCGTGGATTAGTCCAAATACGTATCTTCTTAGATTTGGGTTTGGGGGTTGAGTTTAAGGATACGTTAGTCGCATTTGAGACTAAGATCAACTTAAACATTTGTTAAGGATACGTTAGTCTAATTTTAGACTAAGATCAACTTAACGGGATCGTTTAGATCCAACAAAAGAGCATTCAGGCTATATTGTTTGGTTTAGGGATATTGCGGTCGATTACCAGTTTAAGGACATGGCGGTCCAATGTTAGTTTAAGGACATTACGGTCCGAGATTAAGGACATCATAGTCCGTCGGTTTAAAGGGACCCCACAGTCCGAGATTAAGGACATCATAGTCCGTGGGTTTAAAGAGACCCCACAGTCTATGGAATGATTGGTTATCGGGACCCGTCACTTCTTTGAAGACGTTGAAGGATTACAATGACAAATATCAAAGGAGTGAAGAGATGTACCCTTGAACCAAAGTTGATTGGGAAATCTGTAGTCCAATTAAGGACTAAGATCAATTAATTAGATTATAAGCACATGGGCTCAGTTAAATCTGAATTGAGGACTTATGGCTAACTTGGGATAAGTCCAATTAAGTTTGAAATTTTAGACCTTTGTTGGACTATTGAACATTTGTCTGGGTTCAGCCCCCTATTATTTAGCAATACTAAACAAGGGTTTGGGGGTTCTTACAACATTTTGTCTTTATCGAGTGCTGAGCTCTCATATATCATATGAGACGATCAATCTTAGAAGACAAGGGAGTATTTGAGGCTCAGTCAAAAGAGGAATCTTGCCTCTGGAAAAACTTAGCCAATTTAGACTAAGACTGGTTTGAGAATAGTGTTAAACACTAACACATATTTGACGATCACGTGTTCCCACGTGATGTGCTTAAAATAGTGTTAAACACTAGGGACAAAACACTCAAAATAGTGTTAAACACTAAAAATGAGGTGGTCACGTGGAGTCATGTGAGGCGCCTGAGAAGTGGGCCAAACCTCCCTTATTTTATTCTCAAAATTTGCAAATAAGTGTTAAACATTTGGCCTTTGTAATCACCACGTGTGGGCACGTGATAGTGCCCATGTATTGGGTATTAATTCCTCTGTTTTCCTTCATTTGCCCTTTTAAAAAAGGTGTTAGTCAGGGTTCACGTGGGGACACGTGAGGCGCCCTAAATCAGTATTGCCTTTGGCTTTATTCCCTTTAGTTTTGAGGGTCACGGGTGAGCACGTGAGGCATTGCCTCCAAGCTTTTTCTTTCTCATTTTGAGGAGTCTGTTTAAGGGTCACATGGGGGCACGTGACCTAGTCTTTTTCGTTCTTTTCTACTCATTGAGTATGAGGGTCACGTGTTACCACGTGATCAGGTTTACGTGCATGGAGAGTTTAAGTACTTTGTCTAAGAATTAAATTCTTATATAGGGTTAAACCCTAACTTTATTTAAAGGAATTAAATTCCTATGTATATGGAAAAATTAAATTCTTTAAACCCAACTCTCCCTCTAAGTTTTGGATCTACATGGCAGAATCTCCCCGATGAGAATTAAATTCTCAACTTGTGGGGAGATCTGCTTCAGCGGATCTTCAACCATGAAGAAGAACTAAGTTCTTGTTTTAAGGGTTAAACCCTGTTTCTGGTTGGAGGAATTAAATTCCTAAGTATTTGGAGGAATTAAATTCCCTAAACTCAATTCTCCCTCTAAGTTTTGGATCTGCATGGCAGAATCTCCCCGATGAGAATTAAATTCTCAACTTATGGGAAGATCTGCTTCTGCAGATCTTCAACCAAAGGAAGAACTAAGTTCTTATTCAGAAGAGTTAAACTCTTAAATTGAGAATTAAATTCTCTTTTCTTTTTTTGTGGAGCTTATGGTCTCTTTCCCTTTCTCGCGTAGGGTTTCTTTCTCTTTCGAGGAAGTCTTCTTTTTTTCTCTGGAGAATTAAATTCTTTTCTTTTTTCTTTCTGTTGTTGTATTTCTCTTTAAAAAAAAAGATCCATCTTTTTTCTTCTTGGCTCCTATTTATAGGAGAAAGAAAAGTAACAGTTTGTTTAGTCAATCTTTCATTGAAAAATTTTAATTGATTTTGTAACCAACATGATCTTTTAGATCACTCAGTGAATTTTATTCACCATTGGATTTTTAATCCAAAAGATATTCTGTTTGTTATTCTTGGTGAATTTCAGGGAAATCTTTCCTTGTATGGAATCTTTCTATAAATTGGTGATTTTTAATCACCATTGGATTTTTAATCCAACGGTGCTCCACTTTACAGAGCACAATCCTTTTTGTTTGGAAAGATTTAGAGAAATATTTTTTCGGTTAGGGTTCTCGATTCTCTCTTAATTAGAATTTAATTCTATTAGTTTAAAAGGCTTAAGAGCCTATCACGTGTTAGCACGTGATCCCACTGTTTGATCATTTAAATAGAATTTAATTCTATTAGTTAAAGAGCTTAAGAACCCATCACATGTCTGCTTGTGACCTTTGGTCACGTGTGGACACGTGATGACCTATTGGGGTATTCCTTACTGTTTTATTACACTTTTAATTCTCTTCAGTGGGTTTTTAATGGCCCATCACGTGTGGGCACGTGACTCCACTGATTGCTTGTTTGCTTAGAATTTAATTCTATTTCAGCAGAATCCCCAGGAAACCATCACGTGTCAGCACGTGACCCCTGGTCATGTGTAGGCACGTGATGCCCTATTGGGGTTTTTTCTGATATTTTATGAGGGAACAATACCCAGGATGTAGAGTTTATTGAAAAACAGTTTTCTGTAACAAACACACATGAAGCGGAAGTATCGCCGTGCTTCTTCTTCTTGAGATCGGCGAGATACTCAGTACAATTTCGCTTTCAGTGTCCCGACTTATGGCAGTCGAAACATTCTCCCTTTCCAGATCCCGCAGCCTCGGATTTGTCTTTCCCCTTTGTCTTTTTAACTCCACCTCTCGGCTTAGTGGGTTTCTTCTTCTTCTTTCCTTTAGCCTTAGCTTTTGAGACGAAAAGAGAAGTTGGCCCAATAATTTGAGAGGGAGTTTTCGCTGGCTTGAGCGTGCTCTCTGCACTTCTCAACATAATGAGAAGTTCAGGAAGTGACTTCTCCATGTTGTGCATATTGAAGTTCACTATAAATTGAGTATTACATTAAAGGTTTTCTTCAAAACTAGTCGTAGCCCTCTATCATTTCAGGAAGTAGAGTACTTAGTATTCGTGCTGCGTTTTTTGAACATAGTTAAGTCGTAGTGTACGGTAGCTAAGTGATATCTTCCTGCTTACATATGATGTGATTGGTTAGGACAGTCGTACGACTTTGTTGACCATAGTTAAAGGTCATGCGGGTGGGTCTAAAACAGTAACGAAATGACATGTTGAACTTGACTAGCAACTTATGATTTGTTGACCATAAATAGATCATAAACCGTTAGGGGTAAAAACTGATATCGGGGGTTTCAAGTGTTGAAACTTGTAATGAGATTGCGTACCTTCTATGGAGGGGGTGACTTGTTGACCTTAGTCAAGGTTACTACGTCATGATAGTTTGGATCCTGATTCCCACTGTGAGTAATGGTTACTCTCCGATGATTTTCTATAAATGATTGATTAATGCGAAAATGTGTTGTCTATGTAAGTTGTAAATAACTGCAATCAAGACGGTGTCGCAATAGCTAGCCGCGATGAGTACGGGTCGTCCGCAGGGAAACGGTGAACTGCTTTTCTTGTTTTAGACGAGTTGATAAAAGAGAGGTGGAATTGTTACCGTTTATTATTAAGAAGGTTGGAAAAGTTTATAGTAGAAGGGCTTGTAGGTTTTATAGGATTTAGTAGTTAATGGATGGAATTTTAAAAATAATTCTTTTTATCTTTTAATTATTTAATACTAGAGAGATAGCAATGAATGTGGATTAGCGTTCTTGTAGGGAATTAGGGTTTCCTTTTATTGAACCTTGTCTTTCCATTGATCTCTATTTATCTCAAGAACTTAACAAAATGAATATTAACGAATCTCAAATCGTGGTCGTGACTATCATTTGATTGGTCCTAAAAAGTGTGTTTATGTGTGTTGTAAATAACCGCAATAAATAACAGTGTCGCAAATAGCTAGCCGTGATGAGTACGGGTCGTCTGCAGAGAAACGGTGAACCGTTTTTCTTTCTTTAGACGAGTTGACAGAAGAAATGATGGATTGTTGTCATTTATTATTAAGAAGTGATGAAAAGTTTATAATAGAAGGGCTTGTAGGGTTTATAAGACTTAGTAATTAATGGAAGAAGTTAAAAAAATAATAATTCAATTTATCTTTTAATTTTTTAATTCTAGAGAGATAGCGATGAGTGTGAATTAAGGTTCTTGGAGGGAATTAGGGTTTCCCTCTACTGCCCCTTGTCCTTCTATTGATCTCTATTTATCTCAAACTCTTAACAAAACGATTATTAACGAATATCAAATCGTTGTCGTGGCTACCATAAATTGATAGCGCGCTCGATAAGAGAGTTAACATTCATTTTGCTAAATTTTATAAGCATTAAAACTTTTAAAAAGAATTTAAGTTATAGCTTTCATCCATTATTCTACCCTATTCTACAAACCCTATCAAGCAAGAATTTACTCGCTCATGGATATTAGCGATTTAAAAGAGATGTAGAAGAATACGGAACCCATAATTAAAATTAAAAACGCAAAAAGTAAATGCAGAATGTAATTGCAAATAGTAATGCGGAAAGTCAAGTGCGGAAAGTAAATGCGGTAAGTAAAGTGCAGAAAGTAAATGCGACAAAAATTAAAAGAAAAAAACTACTTTTATTGATCAACTAGTGCATTACAAAATTACTGAAAAAGTAAATTACAAAAACCCTAGTTTTGCTCGCTAGATCTCTCTCTCTCACTTGAATTGAATGTTGAATGGTTTTGATAGACAGCTCTCGGTCCTTTATATAGTCTCTGGAATTAGAAACCCTAGATGCCATATTCACATATATGAAATTACGATCAAGACCCCGCAATTTCAAATCTTACGGCTACCATCAAACCTCGGAATTGGCGCCCCAAGGCCTATTTGACCGCGCTTCCGCCGCCATTTAGTGGGTTTGTGCCTCCAAATTTTTTGTGCATTTTATTCTCGATATTTGGAGGTCCTAATAAAAACATTCTGAAAATATATCTCTTAGTCTCTGCCGTTGCGAGATTCTTCGATTTACTCCTAATATTCGGCAGATTTAGTTTGGTGAATCGATTTTTTCTAGATCTCCTACTTTTAGTTCAGACCTGAGCTGATCTTATTATAATACCTGCACAATATCTCAAATTATCTTGTTAGTAGTATTTGTTTTATTTGAGATATTATTCTAACCAATTAAATGATATGATATCTTAAGAATATTTGATATGATATGCATATTTTAATATGAATAATCTCATGGATATATTATTTAAATATGATATGCATATATTTCACTAATTATATTAATTATAAATGAAGAAACATATGATAATAATCTTTTTACAAATAAACCCATATATGTTCTTAATTTACAATTAACACCTTTTAGTAGTTAATAATAATAGGAAAAATGTCCATACAAATGTGCAATAAATTGGACTGATCAATTACCCCCAAACTTATCTTTGATCGTCCCGAGCAAATTATTTATTAAAAAGAAAAAGAAAAATCTAGCACACTTTCGTAGGCAACACAATTATACTTAGCTCGTGCAATAAGCCTTTAAACCTCTAGGTGTCCCTAGTAGGAGGAGTGTTATCTCCTGAGGGTTTACAGCGGATTTCATCCACAAAATTCCAAAATAGAAGAAAGAAGAAAAAAATTACATGCAATGATAAGGCACTCTCGTTATATTTTTTTATATACTGCTGTAACAACCCTAAACTTTCTGTACAACTTTTTGTACAATTTTTTTTTAAAATACAGAAAGGGATAATTTTGCCTGAGCATAAGTTATGAATTTGTTTTGCTTTTTAATAGAAAAAGGAGCTTGTAGCTCATTAGTAAGACCTTGCACTACTGAACCAAAGCACTAGAGTTCAAATCCCATCCCCCACATTATTTTGATATTTTTTTCTTTTAAATTTTTAGAAGCCCAAGAGCCTGTGGAGGAGAAGATGCGGGAAAGCTGGCTAAGATGGTTTGGTCATGTGCGACACAGAGCTATGGAAGCACCGGTTCGACGTATAGATACTCTCGATATGGGCAATGGCAAAAGGGAGACCGAAGAAAACATGGATGGAGGTGATACGAAACGATATGGTTGCCAAAGGACTCAATGAAAGTATATTGTTCGATAGGAGTGAGTGGAGGCGGAGGATTCATGTGCTGGACCCGGCGTGATTCTCATGTTGGTTCATGTAGCCTACCTTATATGCTTGGGATAAAAGGCTCAGTTGTTGTTGTAGAAGCCCAAGAGCCTACACGTGCATAACTTATAAAAACCCCACGTCACATATAAAACAAACTGGCCCAGGTGAAAGACCAAACGACGACGGACCCACGGCGACGATCCCCGGCCCGACTCGGCCTGAATTGGCCGGTGGATCGGCCGACTCGGCCGCCGCCGCCGGCCGAACTCGGACGGATCGCCGATTTGTCAACATGGAACTTGTGTCTTTTTGTATTCTAATAACCCCTGTATACTTTAATTAACCTGCACATTAACAGAGAGAGTAAAAACCTCATTAAACCCTATTTTTAATACAATTTAATACATTTCTTCTTCACACCCTTTCAACTGCCCTAACCCTAGCTTTACCCTATAAATACCACCCCTAAACACACACCCCTCACTCACAATTCTGTCCAAACTCTTAAGAAAACTCTCTAGAATTTTAGTGTGCAATTGGAGTTAGCGAAGTGCGAAGCTCCGGCGAAATTCCGACGACGACCCTAGGAGCTTCCGGCGACGAAACGACGCACCGGCGCCTCCTACCGCTTCCTTTCCTTCTTCTCTTGACTCTAAACCCGTAAGTCCCACCTCCCTCCTCTCTAATCTATTCTTAAAACTTCTTTTACTAAAACCCGATGGAAGTGGAGTTAAATCCGACTTCCGATTCGGTTTTCTTTATAAAGTTCAATTTTCCTTAACATAACCATATTAAACTCTTTTTTGTCTGCCAAATCTTATTAAACAGATCTGTCAGCCATTTAACGCCTATTTCTCCTAACATCTCCAAATCTCGATAGGAATCCCTTCAGGACCAACCGCTTTTCTTAAACTCATTCTGTTCAAAACTTTTTTAACCTTAGGTAGTCTTATTTTACGCATGAAATCACGGTTTATATTTTGAGATTGAATGACAAGTCCATCCAAATTCTTAGTAAATCTCTCATTGAACAATTGTCAAAATAATCTCTCCATCTTTCCTTGATATCCTTATCTCGAACTAAAACCTTCTGATTTTCATTTTTGACACACTTCACCGCACATAAGTCTCTAGTCTTCCTTTCCCGCATCCTAGCAATCTGGTAGATATCATTTTCAGTCTCTTTAGTGTCTAATTTCTCGTACACCTCCTTATAGGCCTTAGATTTAGCTTCCCAAACAGCTTTCTTAACTTCCTTTTTAGCCATTTTATACTTCTCAAATCTCTCCACATCTCTACTTTTTTTCAAATCTTTATAAGCATCCCTTTTAATTTTAATAGCATCCTTTACTTCTTCATTCCACCATGATGTATCCTTAGATGGTGGAGCACCACCTCTTGACTCACCAAGTAGATATCTAGCTAGCTTCTTGATACAACTAGCCATTTTGTTCCATGTTCTGTCTGAATCATCTTCCGACTGCTAATCCGCTTCTTGGACTACACGATCTATAAAAGCCTTTTGGTTACCTTCTTTCAATCACCACCATTTAATTCTAGGCTCTACTTTATGTCTAATCTTCCTAGGTCCTCTTCTAAATCGAAAATCTAGAACTAAAAGTCTATGTTGAGTGGTTACATTCTCACCTGGCACTACCTTACAGTCGATACAACAACCTCTATCTATTCTTCTTGTCAGAAAAAAACCTATTTGACTAGCACTTGATCCGCTCCTAAAAGTGATAAAGTGGGACTCTCTTTTCCTAAACCAGGTGTTTGCTAAGATCAAGTCATAAGATAAGGCAAAATCTAGAATAGAGTCACCTACTTCATTCCTTTGTCCAAAACCAAAACCTCCATGGATAGTATCAAACCCACTACGAATAGTACCTACATGTCCATTAAGATCACCACCAATAAATAACTTCTTTCCACTAAGTATACTTTGCACCATCTCGTCTAAATCGTCCCAGAATAGACGCTTACAAGCGTCATCAAGATCTATCTGTGGTGCATAAGCACTAATAATATTAAGGACCTCTCCACCTAGAATAAGCTTAACCAGTAAAATTCTATTACCTTTTCTCCTAATCTCAACTACATCCTCAAGCAACCGTCTATCTATGATTATGACTACCCCATTACGATTTTTATCTCTACCCATATACCAAAGCTTATAACCCTAAGGCTCTATGACTCTACTCTTTTCACCTACCCACTTAGTTTCTTGCAAACACATAATACCAACTCTCCTCCTAATCATCACATCTACTAATTCTATTAGTCTACCCGTAAGGGAACCTATGTTCCAGGAAGCTAGACGGATCCTATGAAACCCTTGCTTATTTTTCACTACACCCGGGGTCTGATGTAGCGCGTCGTTTCTGAACGACGATCCTTGCTTATTTGTCACTACACCCGGGGTCCGATATAGCGTGCCATTTCTGGACGAAAACCTAGAAGCCCTTGCATATTTAACACTACACCCGGGATCCGATATAGCGCGTCGCTGAGTAGGGAACGCCCCAACGATATTCTTATTATGGTTCATGTCATAGAATGTGACAAAGTTTGACATTAGCTGTCACAAGCCTACCACAACCCTCACCCTTTCTCATCCGAACTTAGGACCGGCAACGGTGGGTTTTAATATAAAAATTCCAACTTTTCTAAATCAAAAGAATCGCTTTACATGAAAATACAATGAATTCTATACAAGTTCAACACTTTACAATTAAATACCTTATATTATGAAAATTAAGTTATTTTCACTAGAAATGTCACATACATAAAATATACATCTATGACAACTCTAAAGACGATAATTAAATACTTGAGGGTCTATTTTGAAAATTATACAAAAGTATTTTTACATATAACCCCCTCAAGTTCTATAAATTACCCTAAGGACCCTAGTAAACCTAGGTTTAAGCGGGACCAATCTCTCGAGTCTCAGGGAGCCGGAGAAGTGGGTGCTCGCTTATTTAAGCTAGACAACTTAACAAACGGTGTTATCAACACGGTAATCGTCTTTGAAAAAGACACAAATCCTGCTGCCCATGTGCAGCGATTACTGATAACATCAAAACCTAATTCAGGACTTCAATTTCTTTTCTAATTGTTCTGACTCAGACTAAGTCTCATTATAATAATCTGACTTGAATATGATTCAAGTACAATCTACAATAATACAATTCAATATGAATACATGAATTCATATATTCAATCTATTCAATATATTGACCGAACCGAACCATGGATATACTTCCATTTACATGATTCTTCAGTTACATCCATGATTATCCAGTTACATCCAATTACTGATATCATGGTTTCGGCAAGTCATCCAATTATTCAATCTATATTACAAGACAATACAGGTTGAAATACAAACAAGATATCATGGGGTTTAAGGGGTAGATTGGTACGGAAGGTGTTAGAAGTGACACGAGACTGCAAGACTTAAGACACCTAACCTGTATTTCCGTTGCTGTTGTACCGTGGCATAAACGGTTCCTTGTACTTATGTTGCCCTTAGTATCTGGCATATAAAGACTCCTCTCGTATATACTAGCATCCTTCTGTACCAAGCTACAAACAACGGCGTTAAACATATAATACAACTTTAAAAACTACTTTCTCTCTTTGTCTATTCTATTTCTCCCTTATTTTTAGGACTTACCGAGCGATTGATCGCTGACGATATTCTTTTTTTTCCTTCTTTGGAATGTTGTCAGGTGATCTGGACACTCAGGTGATATGGACACTCGCGAGGACTTGGATCAGCTTGCTTACGACCCAGAGCTCTAGCTTCATTGTACACATTTTATTTCAGTACTTTTCATTTCTGTTATGCCACTGTTTAGGCATTGCTTTCATTCAGATGTATTTACTTTCCATGCATTGTACAAAAGAATGTTAATAAATAAAGTTGTTGTTCAATTATATCTTTTGTCTCTTATGCATTTTTATTTATATTGCTTAGATACGCTTAGCGTATTTACTTCAGAGTAAATACGTAGCGGCATCGTCGTGTCCTCTGCCCGTACACTGGAAAGCGAGACGTGATAGGTTTTGTTGGTGGCCCATGCAGGTCAGAGTTGTATGGAACACTACCATGCAGTTCTGTTATGCATGAACAACCTCAGAAATATAACACAAGAACCAGCAACTAAAACATTCTTTACAATCCATATTCCTTGAATATTACAATTTCATATTCCTTGAATCATATACTTTGAATCTGTCATAACCTAAAATTTTCATTCAAGGTTATGGATTCCCTGAACAACACCAGCACCAACTTCAACAACACTCCACCATCACTACAAATTACACCTGTCGTCCCTGCTCCGATCAACGAGCAGACGGTTCTGCTTGAGGCAATCCGCAGCCTCCTGGAAGGACATCAACAGTAGACTACTATTCTCTTGAACCGTCCAGAAGCAGAAGCACCCAGAGTGAAGCAATTCCGGGCACTGCACCCCAAGAACTTCTCAGGAAAAGAGACCCTACTGGAAGCTGAGGAATGGGCTCAGAGCATTGAAGATGATCTGGCAGCAGCACAAGTGCCAGAAATAGCTTGGGTCCGAGTTGCGAAGCTGCAACTTACGGACAATGCACGGGTCTGGTGGAAGACGGAAGAAATCCGTCTTGATCAACACATCGAATGAAAGACTTTCCGAGACATGTTCGACGCAAATTACTTCCCTAAGACTGCCAGGTTCGACATGGAACAGCAGTTCATCCATCTACAATAAGGTTCAATGTGGACCAAATCAGTAGATGAGTATGACGCTAAGTTCACCATGCTCAGTCGATAAGAAATGTCTCAATAAATTCGATTTTCAAAATATCACATACTACACAGCTAACACAAGACCGTAACAGGTTTGTGGCCCATCTCATACAGACTGCTGGATCAGGGCTAGAAGATTTCAGGAAGGGTTGGACCCGGAAATCCAAGTTGCTCTAGCTACAGGGAATTTCCCAACCCATGATTTGGTTTTGAAGGCTGCCCGAAGATATAAGACAGTAGTAAAGAGGAAGAGCAGACCTCAATCTGCCGGTTTGAAATGCCCTGCCACTCAAATGGTAGGAGGAGCCTCTTCCAGGCCATAGTTCGAACCCAAAAGAACTGAAGAACCTAATAACCAGCCAAGACCAGATTTCTGTTTCCATTGCAAGAGATATGGACATTTGATAAAGGACTGTAGGCACGCAAAAGGCCTGTGCCTAGTTTATGGCGCGTCCAATCATAGAATTGAGACCTGTCCATATAGATACAACTCAGCTCACACACCCACCATCCATCCTCAGCAGCAAGCTATCCAGGCTCCTGCAACTCGTCCTGCACTCCCAACACCACCTCCATGTGGATTTCCTGCACAGCCAAATCGCCAATTCCATTCGGCACTGAAGAACATGCCTCGAGGACAGAGGAATGTGCCTCCAGCTAAGAGAAACGTGCCATGGCAACAGGTGTAGAAACCGAGACTGTAGGTCAAGGTAACACTAGTAAGTCTCTTTTACATTTTTAAAACCCTTGTATCACCTTGTTATTTTTTTCATACACTATCAGTACTTCAGTTACCAAACTTTCCTTGAATCTATTACACTTTCCATTTACAAATTTCGAGGACGAAATTTTTATAAGGAGGGTAGAATGTAACAACCCTAAAATTTCTGTACAACTTTCTGTAAAATTTTTTTTTTTAAATACAGAAAGGGGTACTTTTGCCTGAGCACAACTTATAAATTTGTTTTGCTTTTTAATAGCAAGAAGGAGCTTGTAACTCATTGGTAAGACCTTGCACTGCTGAACCAAAGCACCAGAGTTCAAATCCCATCCCCACATTATTTTTAATATTGTTTTCTTTTAAATTTTTAGAAGCCCAAGAGCCTACACATGCATAACTCGTAAAAACCCCACGTCACATATAAAACAAACTGACCCAGGTGAAAGACCAAACGACGACGGACCTATGGCGACGATCCCCGGCCCGACTCGGCCTGAATTGGCCGGCGGATCGTCCGACTCGGCCGCCGCCGTCGGCCGAACTTGGGCGGATCGCCGAGTTGTCAACATGGAACCTATGTCTTTTTGTATTCTAATAACCCCTGTATACTTTAATTTACCTGCACATTAACAGAGAGAGTAAAAACCACGTTAAACTCTATTTTTAATACAATTTAATATATTTCTTCTTCACACCCTTTCACCTACCCTAACCCTAGCTTTACCCTATAAATACCACCCCTAAACACACACCCCTCACAATTCTTTCCAAACTCTCAAGAAAACTCTCTAGAATTTTAGTGTGCAATTGGAGTTAGCGAAGGGCGAAGCTCCGGCGAAATTCCGACGACGACCCTAGGAGCTCCCGGCGACGAAACGACACACCGGCGCCTCCTACCGCTTCCTCTTCTTCTTCTCTTGACTCTAAACCCGTAAGTCCCACCTCCCTCCTCTCTAATCTATTTTTAAAACTTCTTTTACTAAAACCCGACGGAAGCGGAGTTAAATCCGACTTCCGATTCGGTTTTCTTTATAAAGTTCAATTTTCCTTAACACAACCATATTGAACTCTTACATCTTAACTATTAGTCATTAACAAAACATGTTGAACAAGTTTCATAGCAAAACATTTCATTTTGTAACTTTTACCGCTCTTTTTCAGTAAAATACCATGTAGTATAGTTTCGACTTTAGAACATCATTAATCTTGCTATACCTTTAAGTAGATCACGAGATAATGACCTATCTCCTCACAACACTCATATACAACATAGCACAATACCTTTTGAGAAATATAGATTCGGGAAATACCGTTTTACACAAAACTACCTTTAACTTATAAAACCGTTTTCTACAAGATTAAGTATTTTTACAAATCTTTGCAAAGCGCCGCTACAACCCATTTGGGGAACCCGTTCGGGATGGTGCATATTATCGCACATCCTCGAGCTTAGTAGTGCGAGATGCAGACCTCCGCAAGGAGCATTCGGTCTCGAGAGATTTAAAATACAAATATCTTAAGAAAATGAGATTTCTAGAAAATAATAAATTGAAATTATTTTATATATATATATATGTATTATCAAAATACCTATTTTTGATATAATATAAATATTCCAACTTTTCTAAATCAAAATAATCGCTTTACATGAAAATATCATGAATTCTATACAAGTTCAACACTTTACAATTAAATACCCTATATTATGAAAAATTAGGTTATTTTCACTAGAAATATCACATACATAAAATATACATCTATGACAACTCTAAAGACGATAATTAGATACTTGGGGTGTATTTTGAAAATTATACAAAAGTATTTTTACATATGACCCCTCAAGTTCTATAAATTACCCTGAGGACCCTAGTAGACATAGGTTTAAGCGGGACCAATCTCTTGAGCCTCAGAGATCCGGAGAAGTGGATGCTTGCCTATTTAAGGTAGACAACTTAACAAACGGTGTTATCAACACGGTAATCGTCTTTGAAAAAGACACAAATCCTTCCGCCCATGTGCAGCGGTTACCGATAACATCAAAACCTAATCCAGGACTTCAATTTCTTTTCTAATTGTTCTGACTCAGACTGAGTCTCATTATAATAATCTGACTTGAATATGATTCAAGTACAATCTACAATATTACAATTCAATATGAATTCATGAATTCATATATTCAATCTATTCAATCTATATTGATCGAATCGAACCATGGATATACTTCCATTTACATGATTCTCCAGTTACATTCATGATTATCCAGTTACATCCATATACTGATAGCATGGTTTCGGCAAGTCATCCAATTATTCAATTTATATTACAAGACAATACAAGTTGAAATACAAACAAGACATCGCAGGGTTTAAGAGGTAGATTGGTACGGAAGGTGTTAGAAGTGGCACGAGATTGCAAGACTTAAGACACCTAACCTGTATTTCCGTTGCTGTTGAACCGTGGCATAAACGGTTCCTTATACTCCTGTTGTCTTTAGTCTCTGGCATATGGAGACTTCTCTCGTATACACTGGCATCCTTCTGTACCAAGCTACAAACAACAGCGTTAACCATATAATATAACTTTAAAAGCTACTTTTTCTCTTTGTCTATTCTATTTCTCCCTTACCTTTGGGACTTACCGAGCGATTGTTCGCTGACGACATTCCTTCTCTTTCTTCTTTGGAATATTGTCAGATGATCTGGACACTCAGGAGATCGAGCTTACCAGTGAGGAGTTGGATCAGCTTGCTTACGACTCAGAGCTCTAGCTTCATTGTACACATTTTATTTCAATACTTTTCATTTCTGTTATGCCACTGTTTAGGTATTGCTTTCATTCAGATGTATTTACTTTTCCATGCATTGTACAAAAGAATGTTAATAAATAAAGTTGTTGTTCAATTATATCTTTTGTCTCTTTTGTATTTTTATTTATATTACTTAGATACGCTTAGCGTATTTACTTCAGAGTAAATACGTAGCGGCCTCGTCGCGTCCTCAGCTCGTACACTTGGAAAGCGGGGCGTGACAACTGCCTTAAGTAATTACAAAACCAATGTTCGTTTTTCTTTTTAAATTTTTATGCACCGCTTATATTTTGTTTTTCCTTCATTCTAAGGCTTTTAGACACGTGTATTTCAAGGTATCCTCTACTATCCCAAGTTTCAAGATGTGTGCAAGTACGTATAGTAAGGTATCAATGTTCAGAAGATTGGACTCAAGAATAGGGACTATTTTTCAGACTTATTTCTATTCGCAGATTAGTGATTCCCTCGTCTTACTCACCCTTGGGACAACAACTCATAATTACGTATTGTTAGTTTCGTTTTAAAGCATCTAATTTTCTTACATTTCTTTAATCTCTTCCTCTCTTTCATATGTATTTTCTACTTTCTAACTTTTATTTTCAAAATTTATGCAATGCAATATTTACATATGATGCATAGATATATACAAACTATCCATACAAACCATCCCCCCAAATTTGTTTGCAGCAATGTCCTCACTGATCTTGTCCTGTAAACTCAAAACCTGAAAACTAGAAGGAACAGTTCAATAAGATGGTATAAAGAAGAGATCAAGAGTGAATGACAGTAAAATCCTCTCCAAACTTGTTCTTGACTCACAATCGTGCAAAAATTTGTTTTCTTTCAAAATCCATTTTAAAATAATTTTCTTCTCCCCCCCCCCCAAACTTGAGTAAAACAGAGTTTTCATTACTAAACATAAGAGGGGGGAAATATTATTGGTCTATACAAAGTTTTACAAAAACCAAAAGTTAAAACCAACCATTCAAATATCTTATTAATATAACATCATGGTCGGTAAAAGAATGCGAAACGGATGTACGTGAAGAAGACTCGAGATTGTATAAGAATGAAGGTTGTATCATATCTCAAGTAGAAGAAACAGAAATGAAAGTAACGATAAGAGATGAAGTTGGGGTAAGATAATAAGTGTAATCGAAAGGTTTTACGTCTCGATTGGTGGAGACAAAAAAGTGAGTGTGAATGAAAACGTGAGTTTGATAAATAAGGAATGGGTGGAATAGTCGTATTCTCATATATGACAAGAAGAAGGGGTGGTGGTTCAACTTCTTTGGCCTCAAAAGGAGGTTTATAAGTATCTGGTGGAGGTTGATTTATCACAGCATCCAACTCTTTAACGCGAGTTCTTCGGAGAAATACTTTCAAAACTTTCATCGATATTCCGAACGATAATTTCATCGGAAAAAAAAAGAATAAGTGGAATAGACAGATTTATTAGGAAGATTTAAAATTTCAAGGTCAATGTGTTGCGCACCAGAATTCAAAACACTCGATTCGTCAGAAATTATTGAGGTAGGGGACTCGAAAAGCTCATTTACCTTATTTTCAAAAGTGTCTAACTCGAGTGGTCTTTCAAGAATCATAGAACTCGAAATATCGGAGTGTGGTTCATCAAAGCTCAGTGCAAGTGAAAGAAGATGAAAAGAACCAAAGAAAGTGTTTAATGAAATGGGTAAACGAACTTGAGTGTCGAGAATTGTTGAACCAAATATAGGAGATGAAAGATGAATATCGCTTTGCATTTCGGATAGGTTGGTAGTAAGAATAGGATCGGTTAAATGCATAGGAAGATGTTCTTATTCAATGGAAGGGACAAGATGGGTCGGTGAATCCAACTCATCCAACATATCGAGTTTATCTTCAAAGATATTCTAATCGCCGATCTCACTAGAACTTTCGGTCAAATCAAACGAATAATTCTTTAAAATTCATCAATTATATTATCCTCAATCGATGGTTCACTAGGTTCACTTGATGGAATTGGAAAGTTTGAAATGTCAAGTTTAGTCGGATAAGAATCAGATTGATTTGAAATGGTGTAAGGTTCTCTTTCACACTCATGATTAGAAAAGTCAAACACGTTATTCTCGGGCACCTCATCAATTAGATTATTAAACGGTTGATCATCAAATACATTCGGTTGGATTTCAGGATTGAAGGTGTTGAGATCAAAAGAAGTGGTTCTGGTTTATTTTTGATAGATCCCTGGTTCTTTCTTACTATTCAATTCCAACTTTACTTCAAGACTAAACATGCTTTGTGAAGAAGTTTCAATAAAGAATTATCTTTGAACCGTGGAACTTCCTAATTGATGTTCAGAAGAACTGTCTAGATAAGGTGCAACAGTTGAGTATTGTTGGAATATGTTTAATTGTTGGCTACGGGCGAGTTCAATGTGTTCCGTAATAGAAATAGGTTTACGACTTGCCACATTAGCCTTAAGAGAAATATCAATATGAGAGAGAGTGAAAATTTGGTACTTTTTATAAGAGGTAGAAGGGCATATCCAATTTTCATAAATAGGATTAGGATCAACATTATGATATGAAGAAGATTGAGATTGGTTGGTTAGTTGGCGACTGGCTTTTGCAATTTGCTCAGCAATGGTCATGGGTATAAAAGTTGCTATATTCGCCTCCAAAGGAGTATCAACATGTTCATATGGAAATGATTGTAATTGTTCTCCTAATGGTTTTGGAAGAGGGAAAGGTATGAAACTTTGGCTACGGGCCTTTTCAATATGCTCAGTAATAGACATAGGTTTAGAAGTTGCCTCACTAGCCTTAAAAGGATTATCAACATAAGAAGGTATTGAATTTTTACACGGTTGATACGACTTTGAGTGAGGTGTCCAACTGTTATTTCTAGAGCATTCTATTATATCCCTTAAAGAAATGGTAGAGTCAAAATTTGTACTAAAGCAATAACGATATAAAAAAATATCTGGTTGTGTATAGCAAAGCTCGCCAAGAGTTCGTCGGTTTAGGTTACCCATCATAAGAGAATGAAAAGAAAAGAGGGTGATAATATTTTTTTTTAATTTTGAAATTGTTTTGCTTTGAAAGAGAGACTCGACTCAACCAAACACAAACATGCACAAACAATCCCTAGAACTAGGGTCACCTAAGTCAAATCACTAGACCGCTCCTAGACTTCCAAAGAACAAGACCTAGGATAAATCCTCTATCACCTCATTATCAATCTTGCGGCCAAGTAAGTGCCAAGTAAGTGTGAGGTATCCGCTATACGAATCACCGAAATAGCGGGCATAATTAAGTAACCACTTTTCTTAGTCACACTTCCCTTAGACACCATAAAAGAAATGCGGATAAACAATAAATTACCCACGACCCTCCTTGTCCTAATTGAGCGCGATTGTCTTTAGAGGTTCGGAATAGAATTTTTTTATTAATGTAGGGTTATGCGTATGCTCGTTTTTGATTTGTGGGGCCTAGGAAGGGTGATAAAATCCTTACCTAATCTGAATTTGGATTTCTTGCCCATTAATGTCCAGTT
Source organism: Agapanthus africanus (assembly GCA_030015575.1). Lineage (NCBI taxonomy): Eukaryota > Viridiplantae > Streptophyta > Magnoliopsida > Asparagales > Amaryllidaceae > Agapanthus > Agapanthus africanus. The sequence goes on from CM057337.1 coordinate 1,049,904, forward strand.
TAAATATGCAAAACAAACCCAAATCTAAAATACGCAAAAAGATTTTTAGTGGCACTGTTTGCAAAGAATTTTGCAGGTAAAACAGTTTATTGGAGGTTTAGAGAAGAGTGGAAGACGATAGGAGAATACCAGAAGAATTTGGGGGCTTAACTCCCCAAGGTGGACGCGCTTCCGCCGCCCAATGCCTCTTTTGGCCACGGTTCCGCCGCCGTTTGATGGAATCTCCCCTTCAAATTTTAGCACCACAATCTGATGTTTCTCTGCTCCTATTTGACAATCTCTGAATCTCTGTTGGTTCGCTCCAAGTGCTCTAGATTTCTCGCAAAACTCGTACAAGAATCGTTAAAAATACAAAATACGCGTTTTTTATTTATATTTTTATTTTTATGTTCTCTAGTTTTATATTAGAAATCAAACCGAATAACAAGAAAAATAATTACAACCGTTTCCCCGGCAATGGCGCCATTTGATTGGTCCGAAAATGTGTATCTATGTGTGTTGTAAATAACCGCAATCAATAACGGTGTCGCAAATAGCTAGCCGCGATGAGTACGGGTCATCCGCAAACAAACGGTGAACTGCTTTTCTTGCTTTAGACGAGTTGATAGAAAATATGAGGGATTGTTGTCGTTTATTATTATGAAGGGATAAAAAGTTTATAATAGAAGAGCTTGTAGGGTTTATAAGACTTGGTAGTTAATGGATGAAGTTAAAAAAATAATAATTCTTTTTATCTTTTAATTGTTTAATACTAGAGAGATAGCGATGAATGTGGATTAGGGTTCTTGGAGGGAATTAGGGTTTCCCTCTACTGCCCCTTATTTTTCCATTGATCTATATTTAACTCAAGCCCTTAACAAAACGATTATTAACGAATCTCAAATCGTGATCGTGACTATCATGAATTGATAGCGCGCCCGATAAGAGGATCAACATTCATTTTTCTAAATTTTATAAACATTAAAACGTTTAAAAAGAATTTAAGTTATAGTTTTCATCCATTATTCTAACCTATCCTACAAACCCTAACAAGCAAGAATTTACTCGCTCATGAATATTAGTGATTTAAAATAGAGGTGGAAGAATACGGAACCCATAATTAAAATTAAAAAAGTAGAAAGTAAATCCAAAATGTAAATGCAGAAAATAATGCGGAAAGTAAAGCGCGGAAAGTAAATGCGGGAAGTAAAGTGCAGAAAGTAAATGCGACAAAAATTAAAAGGAAAAAAACTACCTTTATTGATCAACTAGTGCATTAAAAAATTACTTGCTGAAAAAGTTGATTACAAAAACCTTAGTTTTGCTCGTTAGATCTCTCTCTCTCTCATTGAATATTGAATGGTTTTGATAGACAGCTCTCGGTCTTTTATATAGTCTCTGAAATTAGAAACCCTAGATATCATATCGACGTATGCGAAATTACGGTCAAGACCCTGCAATTTCATATCCTACCGCTACCATCAAACCTTCATCCCAAGACCTATTTGACCACGCTTCCACCGCCATTTGGTGGGTTCGTGCGCCTAAATTTTTCATGCCTTTCCTTCTCGATATTTGGAGGTCCTAATAAAAACATTCTGAAAATATATCTCCTAGTCTCTTCCGTTGCGAGATTCTTCGATTTGCTCCTAATATTCGGCAGATTTAGTTTGGTGAATCAATTTGTTCTGGATCTCCTACTTTTAGTTCAGACCTGAGCTGATCTTATTATAATACCTGCACAATATCTCAAATTATCTTGTTAGTAGCATTTGTTTTATTTGAGATATTATTCTAACCAATTAAATGATATGATATCTTAAGAATATTGATTAAAAATATTTGATATGATATGCATATTTTAATATGAATAATATCATGGATATTTTATTTAAATATGATATGCAGATATTTCACTAATTATATTAATTATAAATGAAGAAACATATGATAATAATCTTTTTACTAACAAACCCACATATGTTCTTAATTTACAATTAACATCTTTTAGTAATTAATAATAATAGGCAAAATGTCCATACAAATGTGCAATAAATTTGACTGATCAAATACTCCCAAACTTATCATTGATCGTCGCGAGCAAACTATTTATTAAAAAGAAAAAGAAAAATCTAGCACACTTTCGTAGGCAACACAATTACACTTAACTCGTGCAATAAACCTTTAAACCTCTAGGTGTCCCTAGTAGGAGGAGTGTGTTAGGGTCAAAATTTGCACCCAGTTGATCGGGTCAAGGTCAATCCCAAGTAAGCGGGCCCAAGCCCAAGCAAGTGGGACCATACCCAAGTCAGGCCCCACGGCCGGCCTCCCCATGCCAAAATAAAAATCATGTAACAAATAATTTTGATGTAATTTTTTGTATGCATGAATGTAAGAAAAATCGGCATAAAGCCAAATTTTTGTAAAGCCCATGGCTCATGTGCAAAAGAAATGAGCACATGAGGCATGGGATGGGCAAAATGTCATTTTGTAAAAGCCCAAGGGGCTATATGTAAATGTGTAAGCCTATATAAGGCAAGATGATGATGAATAAGGCATACACTTTTTCATTTCTCTAAAAACTCTAGGGTTCTGTGCCTCTTTCTCCTCCCTCAAGGTTCTAAACCTTCTTCTTTCTTTTGAATTAAATCAAGAGTTTTACTCTTCCTTTTCCAATACTAAATAGTTTTTCACCACAAAACCCACAAAGGGGATCTCAGATCTTCCATTAGATCTCAAAAAGGGGAGATTTTTAAAATCTCACCCCTCTTGTTCTCCAAGATACGACCAACAAAGAGGAGAAAGAAGGAGACCCATCTCCGAAAATCCCACTTTGGAAAATATCCAAGGCTCAAGAGAAGATCCCAGGCTTAAGAGAGGTGAACCTCTGAAGATTTTTAGGGAGTTCAACTCCCAGATCCAAATTCTCAAAGGAGTTTAACTCCTAATCCAGATCTTTTGGAGTTCAACTCCACTCAAAACCGTCTTTTAGAGTTTAACTCCTATTTCTGGGGGTAAAAACCCCTTACTTTCGCTAGCGCTCAAGCGCCCATGTGCCGGGCACGTGAGGCGCTAGCGCCCAAAGCACCCACGCTAGCGCCTACGTACCGGGCACGTGAGGCGCTAATGTCCAAAGCGCTAGCGCCTAAAGTGCTAGCGTCCAAACGCCCATGTGCCGGGCATGTGAGGCGCTAGCGCCCAAAGCGCTAGCGTCCGAGCGCCCATGTGCCGGGCACGTGAGGCGCTAGCACCCAAAGAGCTAGCGTCCGAGCGCCCACGTGTCGGGCACATGAGGCGCTAGCGCCCAAAGCGCTAGCGCCCGAGCTCCCAAAGCGCTAGAGCCCGAGCGCCCATTTGCCGAGCACATGAAGCGCTAGCGCCCAAAGTGCTAGCGCTAGCGCTAGTGCCCAAGCGCCTAGCGCTAACCCAAGCGCCCAAACGCTGGCGCTCACGCATCCTTTGGACGCCATTTTTCTCTCATTTTTACATGTACTCCACACTAAAAATACTTCTCCCGTTAGAAGAAATTTCTAACGGGGCGCCGCCCCGCACGCCGCAAGGGGGCTGCTAGCCCCCTTGAGCCCAGCCGGCTATCCGGGTAGCGGGACCCCTGTAAAAACTCTGTGGGGCCCCCGATATATCCAAAACCCCTTCATAACACAACACTGCATATTGAGTTCGCATGACCTGTTTGACCAGTCAATCGGAGGTTCTCTCGCTCCAAAGGCGATGGGTAATTATCGGCAGCTTAGTCCGCGCTGCCGGAGATTCGGATCCCCACAATCAATAAACCCCAGTCTACCTTAGGCAGGGGAATCTGTAATGCGCCTGATAAGCACGAGCGTATTCCCATCTCAAAGGGGTGATGAAAAACACCCTACAAATTCTGGCACGCCCGGTGGGACCCTTCTCTCCTCCCATATTTCGGGTTAAACGTTCATGCGAACTCAATCAATATACAAATCGATTGTCTATACTGAAATCATGCTTCTTTCTGCCGGTTAACAAATTTCAAATTGCAATCTTCGGACGCAACAAAATGTCTCCAACGATCAGCTCAGCTCTCGACACAACTCCCATCTCCTACACGATGAAGATGGACGCTAGGACGGTCCTCCTAGCCAGTCTCGGACGACGATGGGAGGAGCCGCTGCTACCATTTGGCTCTATTATGTTCGTGTCAGCTAACGTCATCCCAGCACCTCAAGATCCGGTAACAGACAAACTGGCCTTGAAAGGCAAGAGGCCAAATGTGGTGATCTCGAGGGCACCGCTACCCAAACACAGGTCGGTGTTTGAACGACTTTCTTTGGCCCCAGCTGGGGGCAAGGCCATCAACACCAACAAAGAAAAAAGGCGTCTTGAGCAAGCTCCGGCGGTGCCCCTAACAACTGCTCGATCGGGTGTCTTCTCTAAGCTCCCCGCCAATCGACTCACGGTGGTTTCCCAGAAAACGGATGCTCGCCAAGCCCTCAAAATCGAGAAGCTAAGACAGAAAATGCTCAGATACAGAGCCAAAAAAAGGGCTAGGGCTCCTGCTAGGCTGAACTTCATGAGGTTTGAAGAACAGGGTTGCCCCGCCAAAGATGAAAAAATGGCTGGATATGTGGTCCACACTGTCTACATGGTGAGCACGCGCAGTAAGAGCAAGGATGGGGTTACTACATCTCAAATCCAATCTGATGTGAATGTGGCTGTCACTTCCCAAGACCAGCATCCTCCGGAAGGTAATGAAAATCCTCCCCGTGAAGCTGATAAGCAGAGCGATCCCTCAGTGCATGAGGAGTCGAGCTCGGAAAGCGAAGATGAGCCAATCTTCCGTCACAAGAATGCAGAGCAGCAACTACTACAAGAGCTCTGAAAACAACTCAAAAGTAAAGACAAGGAGATGGCTAAACTTTACTCCAAAATTGACGACTTGACGAATGTCGTGATGTATCTCACGGCCCAAGTTGCCTCTCAGCCGTCTAATCAACCACATAGTTCTGCTTATGAACCGGGAAACAATGTCCCAAGGCAGCTGAGGCCTATTCCCTCAAATCTAAAGGTGGGCGGACCGCATGAAAGTCAGTTGCATCCTATCTCGGGAAATGTCTTGGCTACCAATGACAGTATCCCACTAACTCAAGATCAAATCATGGATTTGGTTGCCAACAAAGTCAAAACATTGGTAGCCGAAACTGAAGCGCAAAAAGATGTTAGCAGTAGCGGGAGACCATATCCTACTCAGGATGATCTGGTAGAATTTCCTAGCGGCTATGTCATCCCTAAATTCGGAAGATTTGATGGGACGGGAAATGCGAATCAGCACGTTACCCATTTTAAAGCCTCATGCGGGAATACTGGGGGCAATGATGCGCTTCTCCTCCGCCAATTCGTTAAAAGCTTAACCGATGTTGCTTTCGATTGGTACGTGAGCATACCAGATGGATCTATCACTACTTTCATCCAAATAGAATCTCTGTTTCGACAAAGGTTCATGAATGTCAGCGATAAGATCACCGTTGCAGACCTCGTAAGGACCAAGCCAAAGAACAACGAAAGAAGCACGGATTTTATAACCCGATGGCGCAATCTCTCCGTCAAATGTGAACCGCCGATAGAGCAGGACCAATCTTTCAGTCTCCTCATTGGAAATCTTAACAATTAAATGGCCCCGTTTCTATGCACCGCGGGTCTCAAAACATTCCAAGGGATGACCAGGAAAGTTCAGATGCTGGAGCGCTCAAAGCAGGAGTCCTCCTTGGATTCCCAAAATAACAATAGGTCCTGGAGAAACCGAAAGGACGAAAATAGCAAAGGCGGAAATTTCGACGATTCTGAATCTTTCAACACCTCGGCTAACCGAAATAAGCAAGGGATGAGCGGGCCTAATGCCAACCAGCCTCGGAAGCCAGTGTTCGGAGAGGGAGGAGAAACTCCACTGAAAGAGAAGCTGAATAAGGTCTATTCCTTCAGAAGGGACAAAGTCCGTAAAATATTCAAAAATGCCCTAAGAAACGGTCTACAATTGCCAGAATCAAAAAGACCGCAAGAAGCGAATATGACCGACGACCCCAAATACTGCCCCTATCACAGAGTGATAAGTCTTGCCATTGAGGACTGCTTCGTCTTCAAAGATTGGGTCGAAAAGCAATACAAGGAAGGAGGGATAGAACTGTCTAAAGGCGTGTTAACAAACAGTCAAACTGCGATCTCCAATTTCATACAAACGGAGACCGAAGTCCTTCATGAAACTGATTCTCTCAGATATCTGCCTTTCTCTGAAAACAGTCGACCACCACGTCATTAAACTGGGAACAGTTGACCTCTAAGTCGTTAAACTGGGAATGTAGAAAAACTCTGTAAATAAAAAAAAGAAAAAAAAGAAGAAGAAAAGCCGAAATGATGGGGCAATTCGCAATAAAAATCAGCGAGTAAAATAAAGATGAAAAATAAAGCTGAAATGATAGGGCAATTGCGAATAAATAGCCGAAATGATAGGGCAATCGCGATCTTCGCGGTAAGAAAAGCTGAAATGGTAGAGCAATCGCGGTAAAAAAAGGCGAATGATGAGTCGCTCCTGGTACTATATTCCAGTGCAGCGATGCAGACGCCAACCAAAATTTCAAATCCCTAAATTCCCAACGGCAAATGATGAGTCGCTTCTGGTATCATATTCCAGTGCAGCGATGCAGACGCCAACCAAAATCCAATTTCCCAAAATTCTTCCGGCCTTACAGTTAGTCCCCAAATTGACTACCGTATACAATCTACGGGCTCAAATAATTCCCATCACACCCATGCCCCACCATAGTCACCAGTCCAGTGGCCGGTCTCCGCCCTTGGAATTATTCTCCATTTGGGAAGACCCACTCATGTGTCCTCACGATACATGAGGAGAACAAACTTACGAGATCCTCTCGACTCGTAAGAAAACACATTCGTGGGATCCTTACAACTCAAAAAGGAAAAACACACTTGGGAGTCCCCATTACTCCTAAGGAGAAAATGCACCTACAGGATCCTTATGACTCATAGGGAGAAAATGCTTTTATGGGACCCTTACGGCCCATAAAATTGAAAAGTCTTAGGTGATAGGGATCTAAACCAGTCTCCTATACCATCGCTTCCCAATAGGGAACGGCGAATGATGAGTCACTCCTGGTACCATATTCTAGTGCAGCGATGCAGACGCCGACAAAGTCCCGAAATTCTTCCGGCCCTACGGCCTGGATCATACATCCTGCAAAACTGTATACAATCCACGGGCGTAAAATGATCCCAATCTCTCCCAAGTCCTACCAACGAGACCACATTGAAAGTCCCACCGGCGATAAAAAAAAGGGTATGTCCACAAGCAAAATGGGCACGGATGAAAACCCGAAAGGGCTTGATTAGTCTCAAAAACTATCTATTACCGCAATCAAGAACGGCGTCGCTTTGCAGCTCGCCGGTGAGTACGGGTCGGTCCACAGGGATGTTGTGAATTTCCTAATCGCTCAAACGAGTTAATTCCGATGGGTGTTCGGATTTCTTATTAAATCTAAAAGCTAAATCTATCATTTATCTAGGGCAAAGAATTAAATTTAACTAGGGCAAGGAATTAAAGATCTAACTAGGGCAAGGAATTAAATTTAATCTAGGGCAGAGAATGAAAAATTACCTTGGGCAAGAATTGAAATCTAAACTAGGGCAATTAAATAAATCTACTTACTTTACAGATGGCTCTCTCCAAACATCAACACAAGATTTGTCAGATCTGAATTTCTGAAATGAAAAGAGGCATCGATGCTCTCCAAAAGAATTCTAAATTTTATTCATAGAAAGAGGCATAGGGAGGCATAGCCTTTACAATGATTTAGAGTTCCTATTTATAGAGAATAGGAAACCCTAGATTACAATTGATTCGCATGTCTACATTTACCAAAATATCCATAGGAAGACCTAGTCAAAGTAGACTCCAAGTTTTAGTAAAATTTTATGTCTGGAAATTTTGGAACTGATTCTGGGCTTCTTGGGCTTTTTATTTCTTTGGATCTTTATTCAATTTGGCTTCTCTATTTCTTCCAGATCTTCAGTGAACAATTGCAGTGGACTTTTAACCGTTTGCTTTGTAATCTTGGACCTTGCGTTGCCTTGTACTGATCTTTTGTGTAGGCTTGATTAAGATCCTTCTATTTGTTGGTCAAAGTCCCTTTTTTGTGTCGTCTTTTGTCTTTTTTACTGTTTTCGCTCCAAGAACCTGTAACCTGTAATATGTAGCAGACATGCGTCAAAAGCACCTGTTTATTTATAAAAAGAATAAGAATGGGGAATATAATAATACAATATTATGGTTTGAACAAATACCCCCAAACTTATCTTTTGCTCATCCTCGAGCAAACTTATTTTTTTATTCTCTACGAAAAACCTAACCGCACTTTCGCAGGGAAACGCGATTGCACTGAGCTCGTGCAACAAGTCGTTAAACCTCTAGGTGTCCCTAGTAGGAGGAGTGTTGTCTCGTGAGGGTTTTCAGCGGATACTACCCAGAAAATCCTATCAATTCGGCTTTTCGACTTTTGTTCTCCAATTAGGTTTTCTAACAAGGAATTCTATTATCGTCGACTCATAAATCATCCACCCATATTCTTCACACTTCCTCATCATTTAACTTAAGATCATATATTCTATAGACTTACTTAGCTTTCGGCATCTCTTAAGTTTTCCTTCTAGGGTTCTATCTCCACTTAGGAATTTTTATCAACTCTATTAAAGATACAAGTTCTATTCTTCATTCCTCTCTCTTATCTAAATCCCAATCACATACCCCTACGTGTGTGTATAAATCACCCCTACACTCGGAAATTCAAATCAAGCAATCATACTCTTGTCCGTTGTCCAAAGCACATCTTAATCGGTGAATTTTTAAATGAATTTTGCTTACACATCCTTCATGCGACCGTTAATACTTCTTGAGGTACCAACGACCGATTACAAGATGTGTTTGCACATTAAAGCGTAATTCCTAGTCTTGCAACACCCAAGGCTTTTTAGCAGTGACTCCCAAACCAGTTGGTCTAAGGCATTAGGTGATGAAGCACCCTTGCTAAATATTTTTTTTCTATTAATGCAGCCTTAAGTAATCACAAAAACCAGTGTTCATTTTTTCTCTTTATTCACTTTTTTTTTCTTTTATTTTCTTCGTACTAAGGACTTTAGACTAGAGCATTTCAAGGTCTCCTCTACTATTCCAAGTTTCAAGGTGCGTGTTAGTGCAATTTGTAGAGTATACATTTTCAGAATCTAAACTTAAGCTAGGAATTACTTTTCAAACTTATACTCTAATAAAAATATCAATACTCTTCCCTTGTTTTAACTTAGCCCAAGAAGCGAACTCAAAATTTGCCTATTTCTAAACAAACTACAAGGACATATACTTTATACCGTTAAACTTTAAGGAAGGTTATCTTTAGGGTTTTTAATTTACTACGTCTAAGATCTAGTTGTTCCTAACTAGTTAACCTATCTGTCAAACTTTAGTCAAATACGCCAAAATTGAATACATTAATTTTTTATAATTTTTAAAATTTTCAAATTTTTATGGGTTTTCAAATAAATATGCAAATGCAAAAATATACATATGAATGTGAAGGAAGAAGACGTACCGAGCATACCCCCAAACTTAAACTTGACAGTGTCCTCACTGTCATGCTATACCAAGAGGGTTGAGAATATCGGCACTCCCCTATTTATTTATTTGAAATTTTTTTTAAATTTTTTTTTAATGTTTTGAAATTTTTTTTTATTATTTTTTTTTATTTATAGAGAAAGAAAACAAAAATATATCTACATATATACAACAAGGTTCCCCCCAAACTTAAGCTTGGCCTTACACAAGCTAAAGGTTAGCACCAACCATTCAAAAATCTTATCGTGGTAATGGTCAAGTTGGTGAAAGAATGGAGTGGAAAGAAAGGAAATGAGAAGCACACGAGACCGTGTGGGAAGAAGGGTGGAATATGGTCTCGGTGGAGGAGAAGAAGGGCGGAAAAGAGAAAGAAGTGGAGTACGATCTTGAGAGTCTAAATTGAGTGAATAAATTAGCGCAATTTGTGATGAACAATGTGTTAAAAGCGATTGTGCTAACCTATCAACCCGTCGAGAAATAGGGTCAAATCCCTCAAGATTCGCAAGAAAGCATGGGTACGCCGAACTTGGTATTGGAGATGAAAGCGTAACGGTCTCTTGTACGGTCGGAACGATAGGAAGGACGAAAGGGGGTGAACTAGGGATAGTCTCATTCTCACCGTAGTAAACTGTTTCGAACTTGAAAGATTCCATCAATGGTTCGAAACAACTGTAAGCAACCGAGTCTGATGGTTCAACTAACTCATCTGAAAATGTAAAGAACTCAAACTCGGACGGTGAGTCTTCCACATCGTCCGAAAAAGTGAAACACTCGTAAGTGTTATCGGTTGGGAGAACTGTGTCAGATTTAAAGAAAAAATTTTCAAGCTCACAGTCTTCAAGCGTGATATTAGGCGTGGTCGGAACGATGGAAAGGAGGGAGGGTGATTTAGTTAAAGGTTCAAGAGGATGAATTAGAAAATCAGACACATCAAACAAGAATGGTTCAACCTCAATATGATCCTCAATACTCTCCTCGATACTATCCTCATAATTCTCCTCAATATTTAGCCTATCCATGCCATTATCATCAAAATCAAGACGCATATGAAGTTCGGGACAAAAAATTAATGACTCAGGATGATGAATTGGACATAAAAGTTTAATCAAATCGACAGGTTTATCATCCGAAATATTCCCGGCGTCTATATCCTCAATCAAGTGAATATCTATTTTTTCTGACACCTCATCAAAAGCATGGATATTTATCGATTTAGGTTCTAGAGTGGAGGTGTAAAGGTCAAACGGATTAGGTGCGGTTTCACTCGAAAGGGGTTCTTCACAATTTGGCAAATCAAGCACTACAAAATCACACAACTCATCATTTTGGACACATGTTTGAAAATTGGAGTTGTTGGATTCAATTGGGTATGAGTAGGTTTGATTTGGAAATCCTCTCACATTCTCACTCTGTCCAACCGCCTCTTTATACATTGAAAAATTTGGAGCTAGCGTGAAACTAGCGACCGGTTCACTAGGTTGCTTAAGGGCGGTAATGGATGCTTCCACATTCCTAACCATCTTGTTTGTTGCAGAAATATAAGCTTCCAACGACTCTTCCAAACTAGACTTGGGTAGCAAGGGGGTTTCGGTAAAAGATTCGAAATTGTTTGGATACGTGAAATTCCCAAAAGGCTGTGTAGAAACAGGGTCTAGTGAAGGTGGGAAAGTCGGGAAGGACTGGTAGGAAGTGGGTGGTTGGACAGGGGTAGGGTCAACATGTGGATAAAAAGGTGAATGGACTTGTTGATCCCTAGAACTAGATGTGTGGAGAGAGGTGAAAGATCGGCTACGAGATTGAGCAATATGCTCAGCAATGGACATCGGTTTAGGAGTTACAGCAGGACTTGAAAAAGTGGTATCAACATATGAAGGTGGTAAAGGTTGACTTGGTTGACACAAAGTGGGTTGCATAGTCGAACTGTTTCTCCTAGACGCTTCTATTTGATCTTTCAAAGAATTTTTTGGCACGGAGGGATCTTCCTTAAATCGACCGAAACAATTGACGTACGACGCAAAGTTAGGTTCGGGATACCAAAGTTCGGCAAGTAATTTATGATTTGGGGTACCCATGTTAAAAGAATGAGAAAAGAAAGAAGGTAGGTGATGCAAGTGGGGTGCAAGGATTTCTTAGCGACAAAATTTTTGCAATTTTTTATAAAAAAAATTGCCTCTTTTTTTATTTGGAACTGTTTGCAAAAAGATTTTTGATAAAGGGCTAAGACACACTTACGATCAACCAAAAATGCACAATCAGGCCTAACTCTAGGGTCACCTAGGTCAGCTAAACAGCTCCTAACTGTTCCAAAGGGCTAGAGATAGGACCTCAAACCGTCTCTTCACCGCCAATTGCGGTCAGGTAAGTGCCAGGTAAGTGGGAGGCTCCCCGCTACAAGTAGCGGTCTTAATTAAGTAACCACTTACCTTGACACACTTGCCTAGACACCGCAAAGTCAGGTTAGGATAAACGGCTGATGCCTATAACTAGTCCTCTGTCCTATTGAGCTCGAAGTCCTTAGGGCTGAGTCTAGTATTTTTTAATTAATAGATGGTCAATGCATATGCCTTATGTGATTTCTGGGGTCCTGGGAAGGGTGATGAAATCTCCACCCAATCTGAATTGGTCAAAAGCCCCTTAAAGTCCGTTTAAAAATATGCAAAATAGTAAATCACTTGCAATCAAAGATTTTTATTTTATTCGCGGCGCAAAGAATCCTGCAAAAAATCAATTATTGGAAGGGGGAAGAAGATTTTTAGCGCGAAGAATCCTGCAGAAGATTTGACAAAAAGATATATGGGGATTTGCATAGGGGAGAAAGAGGAAACAAACCGACAAAATTTCGCACGCAGATGTCACAAGAGGGCCGCGGAAGGGCGGCGGGAGCGCACTTAGGCCGCGGTTTAGCGGTGGGATGAAGATATCAGGTCCTGAGAAAATTTGTACTGCTCTGTTGTAGCAATCTCCCTCTGTTCTGATGTACCGTTTTCTATTTAGAACTCTGGATTTTTCCAGATCCGTCAATCCTGCAAATATTCACAAAAGAAACCCTTCAAACAATAAAAGATGATAAAATTTTTATATATTTTTTTTCTTCAGTTTTTATGATTTTTTTTAATTTAGATTAACCCGAAATTGCAAAGAGGAAAAACTACGTCATCCCCGGCAACGGCGCCATTTGATTGGTTTCAAAAACTATCTATTACCGCAATCAAGAACGGTGTCGCTTTGCAACTCGCCGGTGAGTACGGGTCAGTCCACAGGGATGTTGTGAATTTTCTAATCGCTCAAACGAGTTAATTCCGATGGGTGTTCGGATTTCTTATTAAATCTAAAAGCTAAATCTATCATTTATCTAGGGCAAAGAATTAAATTTAACTAGGGCAAGGAATTAAAGATCTAACTAGGGCAAGGAATTAAATTTAATCTAGGGCAGAGAATGAAAAATTACCTAGGGCAAGAATTGAAATCTAAACTAGGGCAATTAAATAAATCTACTTACTTTACAGATGGCTCTCTCCAAACATTAACACAAGATTTGTCAGATCTGAATTTCTGAAATGAAAAGAGGCATCGATACTCTCCAAAAGAATTCTAAATTTTATTCATAGAAAGAGACATAGGGAGGCATAACCTTTACAATGATTTAGAGTTCCTATTTATAGAGGATAGGAAACCCTAGATTACAATTGATTCGCATGTCTACATTTACCAAAATATCCATAGGAAGACCTAGTCAAAGTAGACTCCAATCTTTAGTAAAATTTTATGTCTGGAAATTTTGGAACTGATTCTGGGCTTCTTGGGCTTTTTATTTCTTTGGATCTTTATTCAATTTGGCTTCTCTATTTCTTCCAGATCCTCAGTGAACAATTGCAGTGGACTTTTAACCGTTTGCTTTGTAATCTTGGACCTTGCGTTGCCTTGTACTGATCTTTTGTGTAGGCTTGATTAAGATCCTTCTATTTGTTGGTCAAAGTCCCTTTTTTTGTGTCGTCCTTTGTCTTTTTCACTGTTTTCGCTCCAAGTACCTGTAACCTGTAATATGTAGCAGACATGCGTCAAAAGCACCTGTTTATTTATAAAAAGAATAAGAATGGTGAATATAATAATACAATATTATGGTATGAACAGGGCTTTGTGAGTAAAAACAGCAGGACTGCCGGCGAGTTTGTGAAAACCCGAAAGGGCGCAAACTCATGGAAAAGAGATAAAATACGCTCGTAAAGTCCTCTTAGCATTGTGAGGAGAAAATTCCCTCGTGAGATCCTAACGACTCACAAAGGAAAAACACCCTTAGGAGTCCTCACGACTCCTAAGGAGAAAATACACCTACGAGATCTTTTCGACTCGTAGGGAGAAAATGCTTTTATGGGACCCTTACGGCCCATAAAATTGAAAAGCCTTAGGTGATAAGGATCTAAACCTGTCTCCTAAGCCACCAATTCCCAAATTCTACCGGGGAAAATGATGAGTTGCTCCTGGCATTATTCCAGCGCAGCAATGCAGATGCCGCCCAAGAAACCAAAATCCCCAAATCCTCTCATGGAAAATGATGATTCGCTTCTGGTACCATAGTCCAGTGTAGCGATGCTGATGTCAACCCAAATCAAATCAAACCAACAACCTCTGCTGCGGAATCACGCTTCGTCTCAGAATGTACCTCGTGTCGAAATCATGCTTCGCCTCGAAGTATCCACCTGCCCTGTCGGAATTATGCTTCGCCTGGGAATCATCCTTTACATCAAAACCAGTGACACTCCATGCCGGAATCAAGTCAACAAGCGACTTCCTCTTCGGAATTATGCTCCGCCCTGGAATCAAGTCAACAAGCGACCTCCTCGTCGGAATTATGCTCCGCCCTGGAATCAAGTCAACAAGCGAGCTCCTCGTAGGAATTATACTCCGTCCTGGAATCAAGTCAACCAGCGACTTCCTCATCGGAATTATGCTCCGTCCTGGAATCAAGTCAACCAGCGACCTCCTCGTCGGAATTATACTCCATCCTGGAATCAAGTTAACCAGCGACCTCCTCGTCGGAATTATGCTTCGGCTCGGAATCAACCAGCGACCTCCTCGTCGGAATTAAGCTCCGCCTCGAAATCAAGTCGACCCACAAGCTCTGTGCCGGAATCATGCTTCGTCTCAGAGTGTACCCCGCGTCGAAATCAAGCTTCGCCTCGGTGTATCTCCCTTCCCTATCGGAATTATGCGTCGGCTCGGAATCAACCAACGACCTACCCGTCGGAATTAAGCTCCACCTTGGAATCAGGTCAACCAATAAGCTTTACGTCGGAATCATGTTTCATCTAAGAATGTACCCCGTGTCGAAATCATATTTTGCCTCGGAGTATCTGCTTTCCCTGTCGGAATTATTCTTCGCCTGGGAATCAACCTCTGCTTCGAAATTATGCTTCGATCAGAATGTCTGCCGCTCATCGAAATTATGCTCCGATCCCTGGAATCATGCTCCGCTCTTCGGAATGATGCTCCGATCCCCGAAATTATACTCACGGAATGATGCTCCGCCCCCGGAATGATGTTCCACCTCGAAGTTCAGCTTCAAGATCCATCAATTTCATGCACCCAACTCATATGGTGGTGTGCATTTATTGATGGGGGACACTTTGTTGGGGTAAAAATTTGCACCCCAGTTGACCGGGTCAAAGTCAAGGTCAACCCCAAGTATGCGGGCCTAAGTCCAAGCAAGTGGGCCCATGCCCAAGTCAAGCCCCGCGGCCGGCCTCCCCATGCCAAAATAAAAATCATGTAACAAATAATTTTGATGTAATTTTTTGTATGCATGAATGTAAGCAAAATGGGCATAAAGCCAAATTTTTGTAAAGCATGTGGCTCATGTGCAAAAGAAATGAGAGCATGAGGCATGGGATGGGCAAAATACCATTTTGTAAAAGCCCAAGGGGCTATATGTAAATGTGTAAGCCTCTATAAGGAAACATGATGATGAATAAAGCATACACTTTTTCATTTCTCTAAAAACTCTAGGGTTCTGTGCCTCCTTCTCTTTCCTCAAGGTTCTAAACCTTCTTTCTTTTGAATTCAATCAAGAGTTTTACTCTTCCTTTTCCAAAACTAAATATATTTTCACCACAAAACCCACAAAGGGAAGCTCAGATCTTCCATTAGATCTCAAAAAGGGGAGATTTTTAAGATCTCACCTATCTTTTTCTCCAAGATCCGGCCAACAAAGAGGAGGAAGAAGGAGACCCATCTCCGAAAATCCCACTTTGGAAAAGATCCAAGGCTCAAGAGAAGATCACTGGCTTAAGAGAGGAGTACCTCTTAAGATTTTTAGGGAGTTCAACTCCCAGACCCAAATCCTCAAAGGAGTTTAACTCCTAATCTAGATCTTTTGGAGTTCAACTCCACTCAAAACCCTCTTTTGGAGTTTAACTCCTATTTCTGAGGGTAAAAATCTCTTCCTTTCGCTAGCGCCTACGTGCCGGGTACGTGAGGCGCTAGAGCCCAAAGCACTGGTGCTGGTTGCTGGCGCCCAAGCACCCACGTGCTGGGCACGTGAGGCGCTAGCGCCCACTCGCCGGGAACGTGAGGCGCTAGTGCCCAAAGCGCTAGCGTTGGCGCCCGAGCGCCCACATGCCGGGCACGTGAGACGCTAGCGCCCAAACGCCCATGTGCCGGGCATGTGAGATGCTAGCGCTCAAAGTGCTAGCGCCCGAGCGTCCAAAGCGCTAGCGCCTGAGCGTCCACGTGTCGGGCATGTGAGGCGCTAGCGCCCGAGCACCCAAAGCGCTAGCGCCCGAGCGCCTACGTGTCAGGCACGTGAGGCGCTAGCGCAAGCGCCCAAGCGCCTAGCACTAACCCAAGCGCCCAAGTGCTGGCACTCACGCGTCCTTTGGACGCCATTTTCCCCTCATTTTTACATGTACTCCACACTAAAAATACCACCCCCATTAGAAGAAATTTCTAATGGGGCGCTGCCCCGCACCCCGCAAGGGAGCTGCTAGCCACCTTGACCCCCCATCCCGCTATCCGGGTAGCGGGACCCCCGTAAAAACTCTGCTGGGCCCCCGATATATCCAAAACCCCTTCAAAACACAACACTGCATATTAAGTTCGCATGACCTGTTTGACCCGTCAATCGGAGGTTTTCTCGCTTCAAAGGCGAGGAGTAATTAATGGCAGTTTAGTTCACGGATGCCGGAAATTCGGATCCCCACAATCAATAAGCCCCAGCCTACCCTAGGAAGGGGGCATCTGTAATGCGCCTGACAAGAGCGCGCGTATTCCTATCTCAATGGGGTGACGAAAAACACCCTACAGAGTGTTGTCTCCTAAGGATTTTCAGCGGATTTTACCCACAAAATTCCAAAATAAAAGAAAGAAGACAAAAATTACATGCAAAGATAAGACACCCTCGCTATATTTTTTATATGCTGCCTTTAGTAATTGTTAGTTGTATGTATGCCCTAGAGGCCAGTATTGCACAGTAATTCCTGATTAATTATTCTGAGTTTTCTGGGAATTTTGAAATTGGAATGGTTGATGCCTTGTGAGACCTCTATAGTGTGTCTAGGAACCCTACAGTGGTATCAGAGCCTAGCTAGAGCCTTAGGCGAAGTCTAGACGGAGTTTGAAGTCCGAACGAACCCGAAACCCTAACCCGATAATGCTCTCTGGACTTTTTCCAAATTTGTGGTTTTTTGTCAATTAAAAATGCTTAAAAAATTCAGCAATGAAATCTAAGAATTACGGTGCAAAAAGTTTCCCATGAACAGTACTTTGTGTGGCGGAACCGCGGCAGAAGCCTAGCTTCTGCGGCGGTTCCGCGGCCTTTTGGTGACGTCAGCCCTAAGTGTTTGCACAGTAATTCCTGATTAATTATTCTGAGTTTTCTGGGAATTTTTAAATTGGCTCTTAAGTTGAGTGTTCTGGGGTTAAATAGGGAAACGATGTTTCGATGGGATTATCGAACCTTGTCTAAGTGTTTTTTCCGGATAATTTTTGAATATGTTAAAAAAATCCGATCGGATATAAATACCCAAGTTTTCCCCTGCCGGAAAAATTCCAAGTGTTGGATTTTTCTGTGGTTTAAAGACGTTCTGAGTAGTGCAAGTAACGCGATGGTCCCTCTAGAAGACAACAAACCTTAACTCGATTATGTGACCGTCTTGAACTGCCCTTTGAACCTTCGGGTTTGGGGCAGTACGGCGTGCCACATGTGAGGCGTTGGCTTGACCCTTCTACGGCTGGACCGTTGGTACTGAGGCATGAAGTGAATGTCTTTGAACTTATTTCATGTGTTGATCGGTGTCGGGAAAACTTGGGTGTTCGAATGTTCGATCGGAAAGTTTGATATATTCTATTTATCCGGAATTGGATACAATAATTGGAATTCACAAACAGTTATGAGATAACTGGATGAATGTTATAAATCTAGCGGTTTAGTTTCACTTGATATCGAAAAGAGTTTTCGATAATGGGACTAAAATGCGGGGTTTATAACTGTTAGGCATGTGATGTCTAAAGAGCTTGCGGATTCCAACTGTTGTAGTTTTACACTTTCTTTTCTGTGACCGTAAGTGTAATATGTGATATCGCCGGTTTCGTTGCTATATGTCAACGACAATTGGGATGCGCATATTTACTTACGTTGATGACATGTGTTGTTATGTGTTGCTGGATATGTTATATTGGATTGTCGTGTTTGAAGAGCCGGGGGTTTTTATGTGAGATGAGTGTTTTTCATTTTCATTCATGTAAAAACTTGTATGTAATATTCTTTTATTTGGGGCACTTCCAGGTTGCGGAAGCTGTCACCTTTTGTATATTATTTACTTTTCTGCACTAGGATAGACCCAAGGAGGGGAGCACAAGTAACCGGGTTCTGGGGTCCAGTGGGATACCAACTCGAGGAGTCGAGTCCGGGTCTCCTAACCCTAGAATTGGCAGGGTTGCTTGCCGCTCTCGTAGGGGTCTAGGGTGTGGGATTGGCTATTCATCACGACCGTGGAATCCGTGTTTTATACTGGCTCGTATTGAAAACACGGACGTCCTAGTATATCCAATGTTTTATATGTTTCTTCTGCTGCGATATCTGTGATGTGATCATGTGATATTCTGTGATGGATACAGTATATAGTATATATGATATATTATATAGACGTTACTTATGTTTTACACCCATACTAGCCCTGCCCCGCTCTGCCGTTAGTTACCTAACCTAACGGTGCACGAGGGGACATCGAGGCGAATGCGGATGGCATAAGTGTACGTCGTATTTATCTGTGATGTTTAGGTACTTAAATGATGGGACTTCATTAATGTGATTAATGAAAGAAAAGAAACCTAAGATGTTGTAGAATCAAATTTTAAACAAAAAACAGGTAGCTACAGTTCTTGCTTTGATAGCGGTATATATGATATACCCTGCACCTTATTCGATGAGGAAAGGAGCGAGATCCCTTCACCGGGAGTGACTCCTTTAGCAATAACTGGCAGATGCTACACACTCGGTTTGCTTTTGATTGTTTTTTGAGTTTTGCTTTGCACAGTGATATATATGATATATCCTGCACCTCATTCGACGAGGAAAGGGCCGACGATCCCTTCACCGGGAGTGACCCCTTTAGCAAAACTAGAAAAGCCTCAAAAACACTCCATTTCAAAACTTCATTTGATTCTACAACGATATCAAGTTCATTACGCAATAGGTTTTCAGAAAAACCTGTCGTAGCCCTCCGTCATTTCAGATAAGTACTAGTTAGTATTCGTGTTGCGGTTGTTTGGCATGCGTCAAGGCGTAGTGTACGGTAGCTAACTAGTGCTTATCTGCTAGCATACGATGTGATTGGATTAGGGTATTCGCACGGCGTTGTTTGGCATGTGTCAAGGGTCGTGCGGGTGGGTTTAATTCAATCAAGAAATGTACGGGTTGAACTTGACTAGCGGACTATGGGTTGTTTGGCTTGCGTCAAGGTCATAGCACGCTAGGGGCAAAATATTATCGGGAATTTCAAGTGTTGAAATTTGCAATGAGATTGCATACCTTCTATGAGATAGTTGGATCCCGATACCCACTGCGAGTAAGAGTTACTCCTGGGAGAGTTTTACACATTACAATTAGCCGATCAAGTAGGTGTCTAGAAAGGTGTTAACAAGGTTACGCCTCTGGGAAAATGAGGTTTACATTAATTAGGTTCGTGCGAAAGCACGGGGGACCTCCCTCAAAGTACCGACACTGGCCTGGCTGAAAGATTGGCGAACTTGTAGTGTGTAATTAATCCCGGCTAGTCTTTCCTTTTAGGGTTTGAAGGAAGATTTGATAAAAAGCAGTGGGAGCCATCCTGATTAGATAAGATAATAACCAATCTGATCTTGCACGAGCATACGCTAAAGTGTTTTCTTCTCTCTCTCTCCAGGTAGCGACCATTTCATGCCCTAATAAAGATAATAAAATGGATGTATTGACCGAACCCGCATGTTATACTGTGCTGGGGAACGTTGGTTCCGTTCTTTCCTATAAGAGTTATAGGACTGAACAGGATATAAGGGAATACCAGGATTCCCATGCCACCCGAATGAAGAAAGTACATGATGATGCATTTTCTTCGGGTGTGTTCGTTACAGAGAACTGTTTCTCCATTTGCTCTACGTCCTGGGTATTAGATACCGGGTCAGGATCCCATATATGTAATCAGTTACATGGGCTTAGAAAAGGCAAAGAACTCGGAGAAGGTGATAAAGACATTAGAGTTGGAAATGGTGCAATTGTTGCAGCTAAGACTGTCGGGGAATATCACCTTGAATTACCAACTGGTAATACATTGGTTCTGAACGAATGCTATTACATGCCGAACCTGATATGCAACATTATATCGGTTTCTTTATTGAGTAAAGAGGGATATAATTTTGTATTACAGGATAATGTTATGAACATTTTCCATAACCAAAAGTTGGTTGGATCAGGCACGTTGTGCAATGGCATTTATGTTCTAAACCAATCAACAATTCTGAGCATAACAAACACACACAAGAGGAAGAGTTCTGAACTGAACGAATCCTTCTTGTGGCATTGTAGTGTAGGGTTCCTAGGCACTCTAGTGAGGTCTCACAAGGCATCGAACATGCCATTTTCAAAAAATCTAGGTGCCGAGAGACCCGACTACGGATCGTTTGCTAGAAAACTAGGCGAAAAAGCTAACTAGTTAACACTTAACTAAGAGATACGGAAATACAACCTTTGTAGATCCGGTCCTCCACCTCCACGGCTCCGAGATGAGGTCCTCTCCGCTGTCCAAATCAAATCCGGGCTCTAGCGTCGGCTTCGTCGGAGAATGGGCAAGCTAGGTCGTCGATGTCCATGTCGAAGATGATCTACGTCGAGGCATCGCTAAATCAAGCTCCACCTTCATCAAGTCTTGAAAACTTGTGAAGGAAACACACTCTACTACTTGGCAAGAGGTAGAGGATGAAGAAATAGGAAGTGGGTAAACTTTAGAATTGGATTTCTCACTCTAATTCATCAATCACCATTGATGGATGCAAGCTTCTTTCTTGAAGTCAAGGAAGAAGAAGAAGAAATGATATGATAAGTTAAATTATAATTGGAAAAGAAAAATGAATACTTATCATATTAGAACCATGGTCCAGTGTAGAGAATTAACTAAGGTTAGATTAATGGTTAGGGTTAAAGATGAAGACAAGAATGGTTACAAAGTCAAAGCTTCATGAAGCTTCAACTAAACTCCAGAATTAGCAACCATTCTTTTCTTATCTATTCAAAATAAATAAATAAATAAATAAGTAAGAAAAGAAAACCCTAATCATTAGTTTAACCATGGCTTAATCCATTACACTTAACTATAGTTAAACATGTATCATCAAACATGATACAATCAAGTGCACAAAAATATATCGCATATACAATGCGCACACCCGAGTGAGAATATCCATCTTAAGTAAACCGATACTAGTTGATGCAAACTAATATATCAAATATATAATTATGCATTAAATCATTATATCAACACTTGATTTAACGATCCGGTCATGTCGCACACAACCGACTAGTATACAATGTATCGGCTTATCGAATCAACGCTTGAATCGATAACTAGGTTATATCGCATACAACCATTCGATACATTCATCGCGAGAATAGAATACGGTATCACATACACGCATTATTCTCGGTCCCGCATATATCTCATATGCGCTCCTATTTCGTTTCGCTTGAGCCAGGAAACCTCTGTGTAGGACTCTAAAGACTCGTCAATACGCCGGCAGCGGATGATGATCATATCAAACATCCACAAGCCGCAAGCGGTCTGCTAAACGTAACGGCCACCCGGGTATTGAGCGATCTGAAGATCGACGAGCAAGCCAGCTCACACTCCAGTGAATCCAACCAGTAACACTACCGTACAGTCCGGTCTGATCGTCTGATATGTCGCATATCTCGCCTAGGGGTGGTAAACGTCAGACCCCAATAGCTCGATAAGTCGTGTCGATATGAGGTCTATAACAATTCGAGAAACTACTGGTAACACTTACCAGTAAATCTCAGCAACCCTGGCCAGGGATTTCCTGTTATAGCCAATCGAACACATCGCAACATCAACTCCCTATACCGGGAGAGACGAATCCCCTCCTATCGCTCATTGCCTCCATGTGACTCGGGACTGTACCCAAAAACCACCGTTTTGCACGCCCTCTTGGACGTGGTAAGATGGAAATCAAAGCACAGTGGGAACCACACAAGACTCTATGACGATCTCGGGTCAACAGACTACTCTGTACCAGTGTCACCAGAGAACTGCCATCTGACGTAAGGTATAATACCATCTGGGAGTTCTCGGCGAGTCCGTCCAGTGTACCCAGTCTCTACTGAGCACCCGTATATGATCTCTGATGTCAAACACCAATGGATATAGGATCATCCATCGCCCATCTGTATGGGTCGAGAAGGTATACGCTAGTCTACTCTGGTATATCGATGCCCCGTCTCGATATACCCACGACTAGGGACTTTGAAGGATGTACTTATGGACTACCATGTCCCCACTAATATGATCCGCATCATAGTCCAGGTAGTCAAGCACACATCCTAAGGGCTTTACCAACATGTAACAGAGAGACAATCAGTATACACGTTAAGGTAAAGTTTAACCAGATAGCATACTATCATGTCGAGCAAGAAAGTCCTCCCTATATATGTCCCAGCATCCACTACAATATACATCCTATGTACAGTAATGGCTTCTAGGGCATACATATAACTAACAATCTCCCACTTGCACTAGGGCCATCTGTAGCAGTGGTTGCAGTATCTCATACTCAACCATCCCTTAAAAGTGTCTCTCTCTGGGAACAGGCCTTTGTGAGTGGATCCGCTGTGTTGTCCTCTGAGTCTACTCTCTAAACCTCGATCACCCTGGAGATCATCCATCTCCATGATCAGGTGGCACTGCCTTAGAATATGTCTGGATCACTGATGGGACCGGCGTTCCTTGGCATAAGCCACAACTCCATTGTCACACAATGGAAGGAACATAGTTCATCTCTTGAACCATTATACACCCAAACAGCCTCTTTGGTAGCATCTTAAGTAGCGATGTATCCAGCCTTTATCTTCTAGTATGTCACGGTATCTAGCTTGGAACTCTTCCAACATACCGTCCCTTTACTGAGGGTAAAGACAATGCCTGTGACTGACACTCAGTCGTCTTTATCACCCTGGAACCCTTCCAGTGATTCTCCCCAGGATCGGTTGATACTGTCTCACTACAACTAGTGAGAGTCCTAACATCCAATTAGATCTATTTCATAGATCCAAAACCCAGGATTTAGGAGGTATCATTTTGATCCTATATGGAGAATCATTGTGATAAGCGGAGATTGATCGAGCGTAGCATAGGAAACTCTTTCCCTATCAAGAGTATGTCATCCACGTACTCTACGAGGATCGTCACCATACTCCCTACTACCTTTTTGTTTATACAAGGTTCATCTACCATTTTGATGATGTCAAACTCTTTGACTAATTCATCAAAACAGATGTTCCAACTCCGCGATACCTGCTTTATCTGATAAAGCATCTTGTGCACGTTTCCGCTGCTCCCACTGTCTACGAAGCCCTCTGGCTGTGTACTTATAGACGCTCTCTTCCAAATCATCATTTAGAAAAGCAGTCAAGACACCCAACCACCAGATATCGTAGTCATGGTATGTAGCCGTGACAAGTAGGATCTGGATGGACTTAAGCATAGCTACTTGAAAAGGTTTCATCATTTTCCACACCTGGTCAATGATGCAAACTTTTAGCAAGTCTAGCTTTGAAAGTCTCAACTTTTCCATCTACACCAAGTAATCTTCTCAAGATATACTTGCTCCTGATGGGGATTTAACCCTTCAGATATAGCAACCAAAGTCCATACTTTGTTGGTGTATAAGGATTCCATCTCAGATCACTAAGCATCCAGCCATTCTTACAGAGTCACACTCCTGATGGCCAGCTCGAAACTAGTTGGGTCATCATCTCATGATGCATTCCTCGCTCCCACTGTCATAGAGAAACCAAAGTATCTCTCAGGTGGGTGAGGAACCCTACTAGATCGGCGGAGAGGCTGAGGTTCGTTGGTATCTACTGAATCTCTTGGTTCTATCAAATCATCTGCTGTAGTTGGTATAGCTGGAACTTTTCCAGTTCTACATAACAGACCTTGCCTCGAGTTTGTCCGGATTTTGCTTTTAGACATAGGCCAGACAACCCCAAATCTCAACTAACTTGAGAGATGGGCTCTTCCCTTATCATATCAAATATGAAACGGTAGGCAACTGATTTGATTCGAACCTATTCAATAGGTATGCAGCTTCTCAAGTGCATAACTCCCAAAAAGGAAATAGGTAACTCAGTAGTACTCATCATAGAGCACACCTTATCATATAGGGTGTGATTGCTCCATCCCGATATAC
This sequence comes from Agapanthus africanus, assembly GCA_030015575.1. Classification (NCBI taxonomy): domain Eukaryota; kingdom Viridiplantae; phylum Streptophyta; class Magnoliopsida; order Asparagales; family Amaryllidaceae; genus Agapanthus; species Agapanthus africanus. Next base: position 1,074,487 of record CM057337.1, read on the forward strand.
CATCGTGCTATGGTGTTCACGGAGGAGTAATGCTGAGAGAGAATCTCATTCTCCTTTAGAATAGACCAGGATTTCCGTGCTCAAGTATTCTCCTCCTTGATCACATCAAAGGACATAATACTTTTACCCTTATTTTGGTTCTCTACTTCTAGCTTATATTCTGAGAATATCTCAAAAGGTTCGGACTCATGTTTCAACAGGAACATTTGACTGAATCTTGAGAGATTATCAGAGAATATAATGAAGTATAAAGAACCAATCTTGGCATGTGTAGACAGGGGACCTACATACATCAACAAGTATCATCCCAAGAGTTCACTAACTCTTTCTCTGTTTCCAGTAAACGGAGCTGTGGTCATCTTATCTCTGTGACATGACTGGCGAGTTTCACAAGATGCAAATTCAAACTAATTTAAATATGCATCTTTATGTAACTCTAGCTAGTCGGGTCACATTGATCTGACCTAGTCTACAATACCTCAAGAAGGATTCGTTCAGTTCTGAACTCTTCCTCTTGTGTGTGTTCCGTATACTAAGAACTGTAGTTTGATTTAGAACATTAATGCTTTTAGATAACGTGCCTGAAGCGATCAACTTTTGATATAGGAAATGTACAAAACATTATCCAACAATACAAAATTTTATCATTTCTTTACTAATAAAGAGACTGATATGATTTTGTATATCAGGTTCGGTATCTAATAACATTCGTTCAGAATCAATGTATTATAATACAGGGTGACAGTGACCAACAGACTTGGCTGCAACTCTTGCCCCGTTTTCTGTCTCATGAAACTTATCACCCGTTCTCAGTTTTTCTACCTATCTGTAGCCCTATGTAACAGATTACATATCTGGGATCCTGATCTGGTATCACATACCCAGGACGTAAAGGATACTGAGAAACAGTTCTCTGTAATGAACACACCCGAAGATGATGCATCATCATGCACTCTCTTCGTTTGGGCGGCACGGGAAATCTGGTATTCCCCAATTTCCTGCTCTGTCTTATAACAATTATAAGTTGGAGCGGGACCAACGTTCCCCAGCTCAGTATAACAAGCGGGTTCGGTCAATAATCCGTATTTTTATCTTGATTAAGGCATGATATGGTCGCTACCTGGAGAGAGAGAGAAGAAAACACTCAGCGTGCGCTCTTGCAAGAATATATTGGTTTTTATTTTATCTAATCAGGATGGCTCCCACTGCTTTTTATCAAATCTTCCTTCAAACCCTAAAAGGAAAGACTAGCCGGGATTAATTACACATTACAAGTTCGCCAATCTTTCAGCCAGGCCAGTGTCGGTACTTTGAGGGAGGTCCCCCGTGCTTTTGCACGAACCTAATTAATGTAAACCTCGTTTTCCCAGAGGCATAACCCCGTTGACACCTTTCTAGACACCTACTTGATCGGCTAATTGTAATGTATAAAACTCTCCCAGGAGTAACTCTTACTCGCAGCGGGTATCGGGATCCAACTATCTCATAGAAGGTATGCAATCTCATTGCAAATTTCAACACTTGAAATTCCCGATAATGTTTTGCCCTTAACCTCCTATGACCTTGACAAAGGCCAACAAACCATAGGATGCTAGTCAAGTTCAACCCGTCATTTCCTGATTGAATTAAACCCACCTGCACGGCCCTTGACAAAGGCCAACAAGGTCGCACGACTACCCTAACTCAATCTGCATCATATGCATAAACAGATAAGCACCAGTTAGCTACCGCACACTGCGCCTTGACAAAGGCCAACAAACGCAGCACGAATACTAAGTACTACTTATCTGAAATGATGGAGGGCTACGACAGGTTTTTCTGAAAACCTATTGCGTAATGAACTTGATATCGTTGTAGAATTAAATGGTTTTTAAAATGGAGTGTTTTTGAGGCTTTTCTAGTTTTGCTAAAGGAGTCACTCCCGGTGAAGGGATCGTCGGTCCTTTCCTCGTCGAATGAGGTGCGGGATATATCACATATATCAGTGTGCAAAGCAAAACACTTAAAAGCATTCAAAAGACAAACCGAGTGTGTAGCATCTGCCAGTTATTGCTAAAGGAGTCACTCCCGGTGAAGGGATCTCGGTCCTTTCCTCATCGAATAAGGTGCAGGATATATCACATATACCTCTGTGCAAAGCAAGAACTGTAGCTACCTGTTTTATTTTGAAATTCGATTCTACAACATCTTAGGTTTCTTTTAATTCATTAATCACATTAATGAAGTCCCATCATTTAAGTACCTAAACATCACAGATAAATACGACGTACACTTATGCCAACCGCATTTGCCTCGATGTCCCCTCGTGCACCGTTAGGTTAGGTAACTAACGGCAGAGCGGGGCAGGGCTAGCGCGGGTGTAAAACATAAGTAACGCCTATATAATATATCATATATACTATATACTGTATCTATCATAGAACATCACATGATCACATCACAGATATCGCAGCAGAAGAAACATATGAAATATTGGATATACTAGGACGTCCGTGTTTTCAATACGAGCCAGTACAAAACACGGATTCCACGGTCGTGATGAATAGCCAAACCCACACCCCTAGACCCCTACGAGAGCGGCAAGCAACCCTACCAATTCTGGAGTTAGGAGACCCGGACTCGACTCCTCGAGTTGGTCTCCCACTGAACTCCAGAACCCGGTTACTTGTGCTCCCCTCCTTGGGTCTATCCTAGTGCGGAAAAGTAAATAATATACAAACGGTGACAACATCCGCAACCTGGAAGCGCCCCAATAAAAGAATATTACATACAAGTTTTTACATGAATGAAAATGAAAAACACTCATCTCACATAAAAAAACCCCGGCTATTCAAACACGACGATCCAATATAACATATCCAGCAACACATAACATCACATGTCATCAACGTAAGTAAATATGCGCATCCCAATTGTCGTTGACATATAGTAACGAAACCGGCGATATCACATATTACACTTACGGTCACAGAAAAGAAAGTGTAAAACTACAACAGTTGGAATCCGCAACCACCTCAGACATCGCATGCCTGACCAAATGAATTATTTAGACATCACATGCCTAACAATTATAAACCCCGCATTTTAGTCTCATTATCGAAAACTCTTTTCAATACCAAGTCGGGCAATTCAACAGGATTCCCGACAATTTGATCGAATGCTCGTCGCAAACTTTAGTAGGCGGCCGCACCCCCGATGCCGTCGACGAAGTACACCAAGGCGGAACACCGCTACCGCGAGCACCCGAACGGATGCTTTCGGCGACGGGGTTCTCCTACAGTCACTTGGTCGGGGCTATGGAGTGAGGCTGTCCATTAAGTTTACCCGGCGAGTATCCGCGTACGCTACGTGATTGCGATGGACTTTTGATCACATCAAAATTCCGTGGCAACCGATCAAGTGAGACTAAAGTGCTATGTTTATAACATTCATTCAGTTATCTCATAACTTCTTGTGAATTCCAATTATTGTATCCCATTCCGGATAAATAGAAAATGTCAAACTTTCCGATCGAACAATCGAACACCCAAGTTTTCCCGATACAGATCAATACATGAAATAAGTCTAACAACATTCAGTTCGTGCCTCAGTACCGACGGTCCAGCCGTAGAAGGGTCAAGCCAACGCCTCACATGTGGCACGCCGTACTGCCCCAAACCCGAAGGTTCAAAGGGCAGTTCAAGACGGTCACATAATCGAGTTAAGGTTTGTTGTCTTCTAGAGGGTCCATCGCGTTACTTGCACTACTTAGAACGTCGTTAAACTACGGAAAAATCCAACACTTGGAAATTTCCCGACAGGGGAAAAATTGGGTATTTATATCCGGTCGAACTTTTTAACATATTCTAAAAATTTATCCGGAAAGCCACATAGACAAAATTTGATACTCCGATCGAAACACCGAATCCCCAAAACCACCCAGAACATTCAACTCTGGAATAAAGTTTAAATATTCCCATAAAATCCAGAATAATTAAATAGGAATTACTGTGCAGAAAAGATGTGATGACGTCACCAGGGGACCGCGGAACCGCCGCAGAAGCAGGGCTTCTGCCGCGGTTCCGCCGCCGCTTAGATGAATCTTTCGCCTGAGTTTGCACAGTAACTCTTATAATTATTTATTGAATTTTTTAGGCATTTTTAATACACAAAAATCCGCATTTTCGGAAAAAGTCCAGAGAGCATATTCCGGTTTGGGTTTTCGGGTCGTTCGGACTTCAAATTCCGTCTGGACTTCGCCTAAGGCTCTAGCTAGGCTCTGATACCACTGTAGGGTTCCTAGGCACTCTAGTGAGGTCTCACAAGGCATCGAACATGCCATTTTCAAAAAATCTAGGTGCCGAGAGACCCGACTACGGATCGTTTGCTAGAAAACTAGGCGAAAAAGCTAACTAGTTAACACTTAACTAAGAGATACGGAAATACAACCTTTGTAGATCCGGTCCTCCACCTCCACGGCTCCGAGATGAGGTCCTCTCCGCTGTCCAAATCAAATCCGGGCTGTAGCGTCGGCTTCGTCGGAGAATGGGCAAGCTAGGTCGTCGATGTCCATGCCGAAGATGATCTACGTCGAGGCATCGCTAAATCAAGCTCCACCTTCATCAAGTCTTGAAAACTTGTGAAGGAAACACATTCTACTACTTGGCAAGAGGTAGAGGATGAAGAAATAGGAAGTGGGTAAACTTTAGAATTGGATTTCTCACTCTAATTCATCAATCACCATTGATGGATGCAACCTTCTTTCTTGAAGTCAAGGAAGAAGAAGAAGAAATGATATGATAAGTTAAATTATAATTGGAAAAGAAAAATGAATACTTATCATATTAAAACCATGGTCCAGTGTAGAGAATTAACTAAGGTTAGATTAATGGTTAGGGTTAAAGATGAAGACAAGAATGGTTACAAAGTCAAAGCTTCATGAAGCTTCAACTAAACTCCAAAATTAGCAACCATTCTTTTCTTATCTATTCAAAATAAATAAATAAATAAATAAGTAAGAAAAGAAAACCCTAATCATTAGTTTAACCATGGCTTAATCCATTACACTTAACTATAGTTAAACATGTATCATCAAACATGATACAATCAAGTGCACAAAAATATATCGCATATACAATGCGCACACCCGAGTGAGAATATCCATCTTAAGTAAACCGATACTAGTTGATGCAAACTAATATATCAAATATATAATTATGCATTAAATCATTATATCAACACTTGATTTAACGATCCGGTCATGTCGCACACAACCGACTAGTATACAATGTATCGGCTTATCGAATCAACGCTTGAATCGATAACTAGGTTATATCGCATACAACCATTCGATACATTCATCGCGAGAATAGAATACGGTATCACATACACGCATTATTCTCGGTCCCGCACATATCTCATATGCGCTCCTATTTCGTTTCGCTTGAGCCAGGAAACCTCTGTGTAGGACTCTAAAGACTCGTCAATACGCCGGCAGCGGATGATGATCATATCAAACATCCACAAGCCGCAAGCGGTCTGCTAAACGTAACGGCCATCCGGGTATTGAGCGATCTGAAGATCGACGAGCAAGCCCGCTCACACTCCAGTGAATCCAACCCGTAACACTACCGTACAGTCCGGTCTGATCGTCTGATATGTCGCATATCTCGCCTAGGGGTGGTAAACGTCAGACCCCAATAGCTCGATAAGTCGTGTCGATATGAGGTCTATAACAATTCGAGAAACTACTGGTAACACTTACCAGTAAATCTCAGCAACCCTGGCCAGGGATTTCCTGTTATAGCCAATCGAACACAGCGCAACATCAACTCCCTATACCGGGAGAGACGAATCCCCTCCTATCGCTCATTGCCTCCATGTGACTCGGGACTGTACCCAAAAACCACCGTTTTGCACGCCCTCTTGGACGTGGTAAGATGGAAATCAAAGCACAGTGGGAACCACACAAGACTCTATGACGATCTCGGGTCAACAGACTACTCTGTACCAGTGTCACCAGAGAAATGCCATCTGACGTGAGGTATAATACCATCTGGGAGTTCTCGGCGAGTCCGTCCAGTGTACCCAGTCTCTACTGAGCACCCGTATATGATCTCTGATGTCAAACACCAATGGATATGGGATCATCCATCGCCCATCTGTATGGGTCGAGAAGGTATACGCTAGTCTACTCTGGTATATCGATGCCCCGTCTCGATATACCCACGACTAAGGACTTTGAAGGATGTACTTATGGACTACCATGTCCCCACTAGTATGATCCGCATCATAGTCCAGATAGTCAAGCACACATCCTAAGGGCTTTACCAACATGTAACAGAGAGACAATCAGTATACACGTTAAGGTAAAGTTCAACCAGATAGCATACTATCATGTCGAGCAAGAAAGTCCTCCCTATATATGTCCCAGCATCCACTACAATATACATCCTATGTACAGTAATGGCTTCTAGGGCATACATATAACTAACATGTAGACTGGGTCACATCAATGCGACACGACTAGCTAAGTTGCATAAAGATGGATATTTAAATCCGTTTGAATTTTCATCTTATGACACTTGCCAGTCATGTCTCAAAGGCAAGATGACCAAAACTCCATATACGGGACACGGAGAAAGAGTTACCGAACTCTTGGGACTGATACATAGTGATGTATGCGGTCCCATGTCTACACATGCCAGGGATGGTTCTTCGTACTTCATTACATTCACTGACGATCTCTCTAGATTCGGATATGTGTTCCTGATGAAACACAAATCAGAAGCTTTTGAGAAATTTAGAGAATATAAACAAGAAGTCGAGAACCAAACCGGAAAAAGTATTAAAATCCTTCGATCTGATCGAGGAGGAGAATACTTAAGCAATTAATTCCTGGACTTCCTAAAAGAGAATGGGATTCTCTCTCAGCTGACTCCTCCATATACACCACAGCACAATGGTGTATCAGAACGGAGGAACCGCACCCTATTGGATATGGTGCGCTCTATGATGAGTACAGCTGAGTTACCTATTTCCTTCTGGGGATATGCGCTTGAGACAGCCATGGACCTATTGAATAGAGTTCCTACCAAATCAGTGCCTACCACTCCATATGAGATATAGAAAGGGAAGAGACCACATCTTAATTATATTAAGATATGGGGTTGTCCAGCCTATGTCAAAAGACAAAATCCGGACAAACTCGAGGCAAGATCTGTCTTATGTAAGTTTGTAGGATATCCCAAAAATTCACAAGGGTATATCTTCTACCACCCCGAGGAACAAAAGGTGTTTGTTTCTCGACATGCCACTTTCCTAGAAAAAAGTTTTCTTATGAAACAGATAAGTGGCATTGAGGTAGAACTGGAAGAGGTTCCAGCGACACAGACTACAACAGAAGATTTGGTTGAACCAGAGGATTCCGTAGTTCCCGATGAACCCCAGCCACTCCACCGATCTAGTAGGGTTCCTCGCCAACCTGAGAGATACTACGGTTTTCTCATGGATGGTGGGAGCGAGGATTGCATCATGGAGGATGATGACCCAACTAGCTTCGAGCAGGCCATCTCGAGTAGGGACTCAGTTAAATGGCTGGATGCTATGCGGTCCGAGATGGAATCCATGTACACCAACAAAGTATGGACTTTGAAAGTTGCTCCTGAAGGGGTAAAACCCATCGGGAGCAAGTGGATCTTCAAAAAGAAACTTGGTGTAGATGGGAAAGTGGAGACTTTCAAAGCTAGACTTGTAGCAAAGGGTTTTCTTCAAAGACCAGGTGTGGACTATGACGAGACCTTTTCTCCAGTGGCTATGCTTAAATCCATCCGGATCATGCTTGCCATCGCTGCATATCATGATTACAAAATCCGGTAAATGGATGTTAAGACCGCCTTTCTAAATGGTGATTTAGAAGAGTGCGTGTACATGACTCAGCCAGAGGGCTTCGTAGAAAGTGGGAGCAGCGGGAAGGTATGCAAGCTGCTTAAATCCATTTATGGATTAAAGCAAGCATCGCGGAGTTGGAACATCTGCTTTGACGTCGTTATCAAAGAGTTTGATTTCGTCAAAAATCCAGATGAACCTTGTATCTACAAGAAGGTGGCAGAGAGTAAAGTTGTCTTCCTCGTATTGTACGTGGACGACATACTCTTGATAGGAAATGATATTCCTATGCTGCAATCGGTCAAGCTCTTCTTATCACAAAGATTCTCAATGAAAGATCTTGGTGATGCCTCCTGCATATTGGGAATCAGGATTTATAGAGATAGATCCAAAAGGATATTGGGATTGTCCCAATCCAGGTACATTGACACCATACTAAAGAGGTTTAGTATGGAAGAATCCAAGCGTGGGAACTTGCCCACGATCTCTGGAGTCACTCTCTCCAAAGAGATGTCTCCCAAGACTGATTTGGAGAGAGCTCGCATGCAAGGGATACCCTATGCTTCGGCTGTAGGCTCTATCATGTATGCGATGCTATGTACCAGACCCGATGTAGCATACTCACTAAGTGTAGTGAGCAGGTATCAAGCTGATCCTGGAGAGAGTCACTGGACAGCTGTGAAGAGAATTCTCAAGTACTTGCAAAGGACTAAAGAGATGCTCTTGGTGTATGGTAATGAAGAACTCCAAGTGGAGTCCTTTACCGATTCGAGCTTCCAGAGTGATAAGGACGACTCTAAGTCGCAGTCGGGCTTTGTCTTTATCCTTTACGGAGGGGCGGTTAGCTGGAAGAGTTCCAAGCAGGAAACCGTGGCAGACTCGACGATGGAGGCTGAATACATCGCTGCCAACGATGCTGCCAAAGAGGCTGTCTGGATCAAAAAGTTCATTACTGAACTTGGAGTGGTTCCATCCATTGAGCATCCAATACCTTTGTATTGCGATAACAATGGAGCGGTGGCTTTGGCCAAGGAACCCAGGTCCCATCAGCGATCCAGGCATATTCTGAGGCGGTATCAGCTGATCCGGGAGATAGTTGATCGCCGGGAGATCGAGGTCAGGAGGGTTGACACGAAGAACAACACGGCGGATCCACTCACGAAGGCCATTCCCCAGATACAGTTTGAGTGACTCTTCGGGATGCTCGGTATGCGATACTACAGCAGCTGGCCCTAGTGCAAGTGGGAGATTGTTAGTTGTATGTATGCCCTAGAGGCCAGTATTGTACAGATGATGTATATTATATTGGATGCTTGGACATATATAGAGATGACTTTCTTGCTCGATATGATAGTATGCTATCTGGTTACTCTTTATCTTAACTTGTACACTTGTCTCTTTAAACTGTCTTATAGTTACATGTTGATAAAGCCCTTAGGATGTGTACTTGACTACCTGGACTATGATGCAGATCATACTAGTGGGGACATGGTAGTCCATAAGTACATCCTTCATGGTCCCTAGTCATGGGTGTATCGAGACGGGGCATCGATATACCAGTGTAGACTAGCGTATACGCTTCTCGACCCATGAGATGGGCGGTGGATGATCCCATATCCATTGGTGTTTGACATCAGAGATGGTATACGGGTGCTCAGTGGAGACTGGGTACACTGGACGGACTCGCCGAGAACTCCCAGATGGTATTATACCTCACGTCAGATGGCAGTTCTCAGGTGACACTTGTACAGGTTAGTCTGTAGACCCGAGATCGTCATAGAGTCTTGTGTGATTCCCACTGTGCTTTGATCTCCACCTTACCACGTCCATGAGGGCGTGCAAAACGGTGGTCTTTGGGTACAGTCCCGAGTCACATGGAGGCAATGAGCGATAGGAGGGGTTTCGTCTCTCCCGGTATTGGGGGTTGATGTTGCGCTGTGCTCGATTGGCCGTAACAGGGAAGTCCCTGGCCAGGGCTGATCAGAGATTTGCTGGTAAGTGTTACTAGTAGTTTCTCGACCCGTTATAAGCCTCACATCGGCACGACTTATCGGTTATTGGGGTCTGACGTTTACCACCCCTAGACTTGATATGCGACATATCAGACGAACAGACCGGACTGTACGGTAAGTGTTACTGGTTGGATTCACAGGAGTGTGAGCGGGCTAGCTCGTCGATCTTCTGATCGCTCAATACCCGGATGGCCGTTACGTTTAGCAGACCGCTTGCGGCTTGTGGGTGCTTGATATGATCATCATCTGCTACCGGCGTATTGACGAGTCTTTAGAGTCCTACACAGAGGTTTCCTGGCTCAAGCGAAACGAAATAGGAGCGCATATGAGATATGTGCAGGACCGAGAATAATGCGTGTATGTGATACCGTATTTCATTCTCGTGATGGATGTATCGATTGGTTATATTCGATATAACCTAGATATCGAATCAAGGATTGATTCGATAAGCCGATACATGGGATACTAGTCGGTTATATGCGATATGACCGGATCGTTAAATCAAGTGTTGATTTAATGATTTAATGTATAATTATATATTTGATATATTACTTTGCATTAACTAGTATTGGTTCACTTTAAATGGATTTTCTCACTTGATGTGCAAAAAGTATATGTGATATACTTTTGTGCACATTTTTGTATCATGTTTGATGATACTTGATAATGTGGTTAAGTGTAAAGGATTAAACCATGGTTAAGTGATGATTAGGGTTTTGGTTTTTCATTTATTTATTTGTTTATTTATTTGGAAAGGATTAAGTTAAGAATGGTAGCTTATTTTGGAGCTATGTTGAAGCTTCTTGAAGCTTTGACAAAGTCCACCATCCTTATCTCATCCTTAACCCTAACCATTCCAACTAACCTTAGTTTAATCTCTACACTTGACCATGGTCAAGATATAATAAGTATTCATATTAGTTTCATTTTTAAATAGAACACTTATCATATTATTTCTTCTTCTTCATCTTCATCTTCAAGAAAGAAACCTTGATGCCATCAATGGCAACTTGAGTTCTAGTGAGAGAAATCCAATTCTAAAGTGAACCCACCTCCTATTTCTTCACCCTCTACCTCTTGCCAAGTTGTTTTGGGTGTTTTCTTCACAAGTTTCACAACTTTGTGAAGTCGGAGCTTGAGCTTGTGCAACCTCGACGTAGATCGTCTTTGACACGAAGCCGACGACCTAGCTCGCCCGTTTCTCCGATGAAGCCGACGATTGAGTTCGGGATTCATGATGGACAGCGAGAGGACACCCACGTGGAGCTAAGGAAGTGGAGAACCGGATCTACAAAGGTTGTAGCATCTAACTTTTAGTTAAGTAGTTAACTAGATTAACTTTTCGCCTAGATTTCTAGTCAACGATCCGCATTAGGGTTTCTTGGCACCCATAATTTTTGAAATTGGCATGGTTGATGCCTTGTGAGACCTCTATAGTGTGCCTAGGAACCCTACAGTAATTACAAAAGCAGTGTTCATTTTTCTTTTTAATTTTTTTATCCACCGCTTATATTTTATTTTTCCTTCATACTAAGGCTTTTAGACAAGAGTATTTCAAGGTATCCTCTACTATCCCAAGTTTCAAAATGTGTGCAAGTGTGTATAGTTGGATATCAACGTTCAGAAGTTTGGACTCAAGAATAAGGACTATTTTTCAAACTTATTTCTATTCGCAGATTATTGATTCCCTCATCTTACTAACTCTTGGGACAACAGCTCATGATTACGTATTACTAGTTTCATTTTAAAATATCTAATTTTCTTGCATTTCTTAAATCTCTTTCTTTCATATGTATTTTCCACTTTCTAATTTTTATTTTCAGAATTTATGCAATTCAATATTTACATATGATGCATAGATATATACAAACCATCCATACAAACTATCCTCCCAAACTTGTTTGCAGCAGTGTCCTCACTGATATAGTCATGTAAACTCAAAACCTGAAAATTAGGAGGACCAGTTCAATAAGATGGTATAAAATAGGGGTCAAGAGTAAATGACAGTAAAAACCTCCCCCAAACTTGTTCTTGACTCACAATCGTGCTAAAATTTCTTTTCTTTCAAGAGCCATTTCAAAATGTTTTTCTTCTTCCCCTTCCCCAAACTTGAGTAAAACAGTGTTTTCATTACTAAACATAAGATGGTGGAAAGTTTGGGTTGACATATAGTGCGACTTGTCAGACATATTGGGTCATATAGGATTTACCCGTTTTATCCCCCGATCGAGATATCCTCTGCTTCGCCCAAGAAATACTGTATTGATTGAAGAATCAATCATTCAGAGCGTGAAGTGAAATTAGATCAATTTATATTGAGGATCCATATTATCAATTAGAAGAATTTATGGTTGACTTGGACTAATAAAATCAAGTATCCACGCTCCGTTCAAAAAATACCAAATTGGTAATAGTAATATATGTACAATTACCTTACCACTTATCGCATAGACGATTCTGGTCTATACAAAGCTTTACAAAAACCAAAAGTTAATACCAATCATTCAAATATTTTATCAATGTAACACCATGATTGATAAAAGAATGCGAAAAGAATGTATGTGAAGAAGACTCGAGACTGTATAAGAATGAAGGTCGTATCATATCTCGAGTAGAAGAAACAAAAATGAAAGTAACGATAAGAGATGAAGTGGGGGTAAGATAATAGGTGTAATCGAATGGTCTTACGTCTCGATTGGTGGAGACGAAAAAGTGAGTGTGATTGAAAACGAGAGTTTGATAAATAAGGAATGGGTGGAATAGTCGTAATCTCGTATGTGACAAGAAGAAGTGTTGGTGGTTCAACTTCTTCGGCCTCAAAGGGAGGCTCATAAATTTCCGGTGAAGGTTGATTTATCACAGCATCAAAGTCTTTAACGCCAGTACTTCAGCGAAAATACTTTCGAAACTTTCATCGATGTTCCAAACTATAATCTCATCAGAAAGAAACGAATAAGTGGAATAAACATATTCACTAGGAAGATTTAAAGTTTCAAGATTAATGTATTGCGCACCAGAATTCAAAACACTCGATTCGTCAGAAATTATGGAGGTAAGAGACTCGAAAAGCTCATCAACCTTATTTTCAAAAGAGTCTATGTCACGCCCCGCTTCTCGGTATATGGAGGTAAGAGACTCAGAAGCAAACACGTTAAGCTTAAATAAGAAATATAAATGAATACATAAGAATAACAAGAGATATAATAATAATAGCAACTTTTATTACATTCTTTCTTTACATACAACTAGAAAGAAAAAGTACAATGATAGAAAGCGATGCCTAAACAGTTGCATATGAACTGAAAAGAAAATAAGTACAAGTAAAAGCCTAGAAGTCTGGCTCCTCTGTGAACTGCTCCAAATCATCCTGACTGGGCTCAGTCTCCTGAGAGTCGGGTCCTCCTGACGAACATTCCAAATAAAGAAGTGACAGGAATGTCGTCAGCGAACTAGCGCTCGGTAAGTCCCAAAAGATAGAATGGAATAGACAAGTAAAGAGAATAGAACTGGTAAATTATCTGTTTGTTATAATAACGTAGTTGTTTGTAGCTTGGTACAAAATGTATCAGTGTATACAAGAGAAGTCCAACTTACTCCGTGGACTATGGTAATCGGAAGTATAAGGCCCCGTCAAAACCCACGGGACAACGACATGGATGTTCATGTAGGTGTCTTTTAGTGACCATCTCATTCCACTTCTAATACATTCCATACCAGTCTACCCCATTAAACCCTGTAATGTATATTATATAGATTGTAGTTATCAGACTTGCCGAGACTATGGTATAAGTTGTTTATGTAAACGGATCAGGATATATCAAGTAGTCATGCAGTCAAGTCAAGATATAGCCATGGTTCGGTCAAGTCAAGTTGCATGTTGATTTTGTTCTGGTATTCAGGTTCAGATTCAAGTATTCATGTTTGAAATATTGGATTCATGTTTAGATTGGATTCAGATTGATTTGGACTCAGACTTGAGTCAAACACTTAGACTAAAATTTGGATCCAGATTTAGGTTTAGGAGTTATTGGTAACTTCTGCACATGGACGGCAGGATTTGTGTCTTTTTCTAGGACAATTACCATTGATAACCCCATTTTAATTTTCTACTTTAAATATACAAGCACCCACATTCTCCGGCTCTATGAGGCTCAAGAGAATTGGTCCCGCTTAAACCTATATTTACTAGGGTCCTTAATGTAATTTAATATCTCTCGAGAGGGTTTTATGAAAAATATTTTATATACTTTCAAAATAAACCTCGAGTAATTATTTATGTTCTTTAGGGTTTCCATGAATGTGAATTTTAAAGAGTGAGGTATGTTAGTAATATGTATGCCCTAGAGGCCATTACTATACAGATGATGTATATTGTAGTGGATGCTGGGACATATATAGGGAGGACTTTCTTGCTCGACATGATAGTATGCTATCTGGTTGATCTTTACCTTAACGTGTATACTGATTGTCTCTCTGTTACATGTTGGTAAAGCCCTTAGGATGTATACTTAACTACCTGGACTATGATGCGGATCATACTAGTGGGGACAGGGTAGTCCATAAGTACATCCTTCAAAGTCCCTAGTCGTGGGTGTATCGAGACGGGGCATCGATATACCAGAGTAGACTAGCGTATACCTTCTCGACCCATACAGATGGGCGATGGATGATCCCATATCCATTGGTGTTTGACATCAGAGATGATATACGGGTGCTCAGTGGAGACTGGGTACACTGGACGGACTCGCCGAGAACTCCCAGATGGTATTATACCTTACGTCAGATGGCAGTTCTCTAGTGACACTGGTACAGAGTAGTCTGTTGACCCGAGATCGTCATAGAGTCTTGTGTGGTTCCCACTGTGCTTTGATTTCCATCTTACCACGTCCAAGAGGGCGTGCAAAATGGTGGTTTTTGGGTACAGTCCCGAGTCACATGGAGGCAATGAGCGATAGGAGGGGATTCGTCTCTCCCGGTATAGGGAGTTGATGTTGCGCTGTGTTCGATTGGCTATAACAGGAAATCCCTGGCCAGGGTTGTTGAGATTTACTGGTAAGTGTTACCTGTAGTTTCTCGAATTGTTATAGACCTCATATCGACACGACTTATCGAGCTATTGGGGTCTGAAGTTTACCACCCCTAGGCGAGATATGCGACATATCAGACGATCAGACCGGACTGTACGGTAGTGTTACTGGTTGGATTCACTGGAGTGTGAGCGGGCTTGCTCGTCGATCTTCTGATCGCTCAATACCCGGGTGGCCGTTACGTTTAGCAGACCGCTAGCGGCCTGTGGGTGTTTGATATGATCATCACCTGCTGCCGGCGTATTGACGAGTCTTTAGAGTCCTACACAGAGGTTTCCTGGCTCAAGCAAAACGAAATAGGAGCGCATATGAGATATGTGCGGGACCGAGAATGATTCGAGTATGTGATACCGTATTCTATTCTCGCGATGAATGTATCGAATGGTTGTGTGCGATATAACCTAGTTATCGAATCAAGGATTGATTCGATAAGCCGATACATTGAATATTAGTCGGTTATATGCGATATGACCGGATCGTTAAATCAAGTGTTGATTTAATGATTTAATGCATAATTATATATTTGATATATTACTTTGCATTAACTAGTGTTGGTTCACTTTAAATGGATTTTCTCACTTGGATTGTGCAAGTTGTATATGTGATATACTTTTGTGCACATGATTGTATCATGTTTGATGATACATGCTAGTTTGGGTTTGTGTAAAGAATTAAACCATGGTTACTTAAGTGGTTAGGGTTTCATTTCCTTTTCTCATTTATTTATCTATTTATTCATTTTGGAAAAAGGAAAGCATAAAGGTAAAATGGTTGCTAAATTTGTTTTCTAGTTGAAGCTTCTTGAACATTTGACCAAAGTGACCATTTTGTCTCATGCTTAACCCTAACCACTCCATTTAACCCTAGTCTATTCTCTACACCTAACCAAGGTTAGGATATGATAAGTATTCATTTCATTATTTATTTTGAATAATACTTATGATATTCTTTCTTCTTCTTCTTCATCTTCTTCAATGAAGAAAGCTTCACTTCATCAATGGTGATTGATGAAAATGAGTGAGAAATCCAATTCTAAAGTCTACCCACTTCCTATTTCTTCATCCTCTACCTCTTGCCAAGTAGTAGAGTGTGTTTCCTACACAAGTTTTCTTGACTTGGTGAAGTTGGAGCTTGATCTAGCGATGCCTCGACGTAGATCATCTTCGGCACGTCGTCGATGACCTAGCCCGCTTCTTCTCCGATGAAGCTGACGCTAGAGCCCGGGATTGCATGAGGACAGCGGAGAAGACTTCATCATGGAGCCTTGAAGGTGGAGGACCGGATCTACAAAGGTTGTATTTCCGTATTCTTGTAGTTAAGTGTTAACTAGTTTGTTTTTCGCCTAAACTTCTAGCCAACGATCCGTATTAGGGTTTCTCGGCACCGTTAAAATTTGAAATTGGCATGGTTGATGCCTTTTGAGACCTCTTGAGAGTGCCTAGGAACCCTACAGTGGTATCAGAGCCTAGCTAGAGCCTTAGGCGACGCCTAGACGTCGTTTGAAACCCGAATGAACATCGAAACCCTAAGATTAAGTGCTCTCTGGACTTTTTCTAAAATCTGGGATTTTTCAAGATTAAAAATGCTTAAAAAATTCAGCAGAGAATTCTAAGAATTACGGTGCAATTTGTTTCCAATGAACAGTACACTATGCGGCGGAACCGCAGCCTAAGCCAGCTTAGGCGGCGGTTCCGCGGATAAAGGATGACGTCATCCCTCCTACCTTGCACAGTAATTCATAATTTCTGCAGCTGAGTTTTATGGATATTTTTAATATTTATTCAAGAGTTGAATTTTCTGGGGTGTTTTAGAGCTTCGATGTTTCGACCGGATTATCAAATTTCATCTTTGTGTATTTCCGGATAATTTTAGAACCTGTTAAAAAGTTCGACCGGATATAAATACCCAATTTTTCCCCTGTCAGGAATTTTCCAAGTGTTGGATTTTTCCGTAGTTTAACGACATTCTAAGTAGTGCAAGTAACGCGATGGACCCTCTAGAAGACAACAAACCTTAACTCGATTATGTGACCGTCTTGAACTGCCCTTTGAACCTTCGGGTTTGGGGCAGTACGGCGTGCCACATGTGAGGCGTTGGCTTGACCCTTCTACGGCTGGACCGTTGGTACTGAGGCACGAAGTGAATGTCTTTGAACTTATTTCATGAGTTGAGTTGTTTCGGGAAAACTTGGGTGTTCGACTGTTCGATCGGAAATTTTAACATTTTCTATTTATCTGGAATGGGATACAATAATTGGAATTCACAAGTAGTTATGAGATAACTGAATGAATGTTATAAACATAGCAGTTTAGTCTCACTTGATCGGTTGCCACGGAATTTTGATGCGATCAAAAGTCCGTCGCAATCACGTAGCGTACGCGGATACTCGCCGGGTAAACTTAATAGAAAGCCTCGCTCCATAGCCCCGACCAAGTGACTGTAGGAGAACCCCGTCGCCGAAAGCATCCGTCCGGGTGCTCGCGGCAGCGGTGTTCCGCCTTGGTGCACTTCGTCGACGGCATCAGGGGTGCGACCGTCTACTGAAGTTTGCGACGAGCATTCGATCAGGATGTCGGGAATCTTGTTGAATTGCCCGACTTGATATTGAAAAGTGTTTTCGATTTTGAGACTAAAATGCGGGGTTTATAATTGTTAGGCATGCAATGTCTAAGGAATTCATTTGATTAGGCATGCGATGTCTATGCAGGTTGCGGATTCCAACTATTGTAGTTTTACACTTTCTTTTCTGTGACCGTAAGTGTAATATGTGATATCGCCGGTTTCATTGCTATATGTCAACGACAATTGGGATGGGCATATTTACTTACGTTGATGACATGTGATGTTATGTGTTGCTGGATATGTTATATTGGATCGTCGTGATTGAATAGCCGGGGGTTTTTATGTGAGATGAGTGTTTTTCATTTTCATTCATGTAAAAACTTGTATGTAATATTCTTTTATTGGGGCACTTCCAGGTTGCGGATGTTGTCACCTTTGTATATTATTTACTTTTCCGCACTAGGATAGACCCAAGGAGGGGAGCACAAGTAACCGGGTTCTGGAGTCCAGTGGGAGACCAACTCGAGGAGTCGAGTCCGGGTCTCCTAACTCTAGAATTGGTAGGGTTGCTTGCCGCTCTCGTAGGGGTCTAGGGGTGTGGGTTTGGCTATTCATCGCGACCGTGGAATCCGTGTTTTATACTGGCTCGTATTGAAAATACGGACGTCCTAGTATATCCAATATTTCATATATGTTTCTTCTGCTGCGATATCTGTGATGTGATCATGTGATGTTCTGTGATAGATACTTTATATAGTATATATGATATATTATATAGACGTTACTTATGTTTTACACCCGCGCTAGCCCTGCCCCGCTCTTCCGTTAGTTACCTAACCTAACGGTGCACGAGGGGACATCGAGGCGAATGCGGATGGCATAAGTGTACGTCGTATTTATCTGTGATGTTTAGGTACTTTAAATGATGGGACTTCATTAATGTGATTAATGAAATAAAAGAAACCTAAGATGTTGTAGAATTGAATTTCAAAAATAAAACAGGTAGCTACAGTTCTTGCTTTGCACAGCGGTATATACGATATATCCTGCACCTTATTCGATGAGGAAAGGACCGAGATCCCTTCACCGGGAGTGACTCCTTTAGCAATAACTGGCAGATGCTACACACTCGGTTTGTCTTTTGATTGCTTTTAAGTGTTTTTGCTTTGCACAGCGATATATATGATATATCCCGCACCTCATTCGACGAGGAAAGGACCGACGATCTCTTCACCGGGAGTGACTCCTTTAGCAAAACTAGAAAAGCCTCAAAAGCACTCCATTTTAAAAATTCATTCGATCCTACAACGATATCAAGTTCATTACGCAATAGGTTTTCAGAAAAACCTGTCGTAGCCCTCCGTCATTTCAGATAAGTAGTAGTTAGTATTCGTGCTGCGTTTGTTGGCCTTTGTCAAGGCGCAGTGTGTGGTAGCTAATTGGTGCTTATCTGCTTATGCATATGATGCAGATTGGATTAGGGTAGTCGTGCGACCTTGTTGTCCTTTGTCAAGGGCCGTGCGGGTGGGTTTAATTCAATCAGGAAATGATGGGTTGAACTTGACTAGCATCCTATGGTTTGTTGGCCTTTGTCAAGGTCATAGGAGGTTAGGGGAAAAATATTATCGGGAATTTCAAGTGTTGAAATTTGCAATGAGATTGCATACCTTCTATGAGATAGTTGGATCCCGATACCCGCTGCGAGTAAGGGTTACTCCTGGGAGAGTTTTATACATTACAATTAGCCGATCAAGTAGGTGTCTAGAAAGGTGTCAACGAGGTTACGCCTCTGGGAAAACGAGGTTTACATTAATTAGGTTCGTGCGAAAGCACGGGGGACCTCCCTCAAAGTACCGACACTGGCCTGGCTGAAAGATTGGCGAACTTGTAGTGTGTAATTAATCCCGGCTAGTCTTTCCTTTTAGGGTTTAAAGGAAGATTTGATAAAAAGCAGTGGGAGCCATCCTGATTAGATAAAATAATAACCAATCTATTCTTGCAGGAGCGCACGCTGAGTGTTTTCTTCTCTCTCTCTCCAGGTAGCGACCATATCATGCCTTAATCAAGATAATAATACGGAATATTGACCGAACCCGCTTGTTATACTGAGCTGGGGAACGTAGGTCCCGCTCCAACTTATAAATGTTATAAGACAGAGCAGGAAATTGGGGAATACCAGATTTCCCGTGCCGCCCAAACGAAGAAAGTGCATATGATGCATCATCTTCGGGTGTGTTCGTTACAAAGAACTGTTTCTCAATATTCTTTACGTCCTTGGTATGTGATACCAGATAAAGATCCCAGATATGTAATCTGTTACATAGGGCTACAGATAGGTAAAGAACTGAGAACGGATGATAAGTTTCATGAGGCAGAAAACGGGGCAAGAGTTGCTGCCAAGTCTGTCGGTCACTGTCACCCTGTATTACCAATACAATGATTCTGAACGAATGTTATTAGATACCGAACCTGATATACAAAATCATATCAGTCTCTTTATTAGTAAAGAAATGGTAAAATTTTGTATTGTTGGATAATGTTTTGAACATTTCCTATATCAAAAGTTGATCGGTTCAGGCACGTTATCTAAAAGCATTGATATTCTAAATCAAACTACAGTTCTTAGTATATGGAACACACATAAGAGAAAGAGTTCAGAAATGAACGAATTCTTCTTCAGGCATTGTAGACTAGGTCATATCAATGCGACCCGACTAGCTGAAGTTACATTTAGATGCATATTTAAATCTGATTGAATTTACATCTTATGAAACTTGCCAGTCATGTCACAAAGATAAGATGACCATAGCTCCGTTTACTGGAAACAGAGAAAGAGTTAGTAAACTCTTGGGATGATACATGTTGATGTATGAAGGTCCCCTGTCTACACATGCCAAGAATGGTTCTTTATACTTCATTACATTCTCTGATGATCTTTCGAGATTCAGACCTATGTTCCTGTTGAAACACAAGTCCGAACCTTTTGAGATATTCACAGAATATAAGGCAGAAGTAGAGAACCAACACGGGTATAAGTATTATGTCCTTTGATGTGATCAAGGAGGAGAATACTTGAGCACGGAATTCCTGGATTATTCTAAAGGAGAATGAGATTCTCTCTCAGTATTACTCCTCCGTATACACCATGGCACGATGGTATATCGGGGCGGAGCAATCACACCCTATATGATATGGTGTGCTCTATGATGAGTACTACTGAGTTATCTATTTCCTTTTGGGAGTTATGCGCTTGAGAAGCTGCATACCTATTGAATCGGGTTCGAATCAAATCAGTTGCCTACCATTTCATATGTGATATAGAAAGGGAAGAGCCCATATCTTAAATTAGTTAAGATTTGGGGTTGTCCGGCCTATGTCTAAAAGCAAAATCCGGACAAGCTCGAGGCAAGGTCTGTTATGTAGAACTGGAAATGTTCCAGCTATACAATCTGCAGCTGATGATTTGATAGAACCAAAGGATTCAGTAGATTCCAACGAACCTCAGCCTCTCCGCCGATCTAGTAGGATTCCTTACCCACCTAAGAGATACTTCGGTTTCTCTATGACAGTGGGAGCGAGGATTGCATCATGAGATGATGACCCAACTAGTTTCGAGCTGGCCATCAGGAGTGAGACTCTATAAGAATGGCTGGATGCTTAGTGATCTGAGATGGAATCCATGTACACCAACAAAGTATGGACTTTGGTTGCTATATCTGAAGGGTTAAATCCCCATCAGGAGCAAGTAAATCTTGAGAAGATTACTTGGTGTAGATGGAAAAGTTGAGACTTTCAAAGCTAGACTTGTTAAAGGTTTTCGTCATCGACCAGGCGTGGATAATGATGAAACCTTTTCCAGTACTTATGCTTAAGTCCATCCAGATCCTACTTGCCACGGCTACATACCATGACTACGGTATCTGGTGGTTGGGTGTCTTGACTGCTTTTCTAAATGATGATTTGGAAGAGAGCGTCTATAAGTACACAGCCAGAGGGCTTCGTAGACAGTGGGAGCAGCGGAAACGTGTGCAAGATGCTTTATAGGATAAAGCAGGCATCGCGGAGTTGGAACATCTATTTTGATGGATTAGTCAAAGAAGTTGACATCATCAAAATGGTAGATGAACCTTGTATAAACAAAAAGGTAGTAGGGAGTATGGTGATGATCCTCGTAGAGTACGTGGATGACATACTCTTGATAAGAAAGGAGTTTCGTATGCTACGCTTGGTCAATCTCCGCTTATCACAATGATTCTCCATATAGGATCAAAGTGATACCTCCTAAATCCTGGATTTTGGATCTATGAGATAGATCTAATTGGATGTCAGGAATCTCACTAGTAGTAGTAAGATGGTATCAATCGATCCTGAGGAGAATCACTGGAAGGGTTTCAGGGTGACAAAGACGACTGAATGTCAGTCACAGGCATTGTCTTTACCCTCAGTGGAGGGACGGTATGTTGGAAGAGTTCCAAGCTAGATACCGTGGCATACTAGACGATAAAGGCAGGATACATCGCTACTAAAGATGCTACCAAAGAGGCTGTTTGGGTGTATATTGGTTCATGAGATGAACTACGTTCCTACCATTGTGAGACAATGGAGTTGTGGCTTATGCCAAGGAACGCCGGTCCCATCAGTGATCCAGACATATTCTAAGGCAGTGTCACCTGATCATGGAGATGGTTGATCTCCAGGGTGATCGAGGTTTGGAGAGTAGACTCAGAGGACAACACAGCGGATCCACTCACAAAGGCCTGTTCCCAGAGAGAGATTTTTATGGGATGGTTGAGTATGAGATACTGCAACCACTGCTATCAGATGGCCCTAGTGCAAGTGGGAGATTGTTAGTAATATGTATGCCCTAGAGGCCATTACTATACATATGATGTATATTGTAGTGGATGCTGGGACATATATAGGGAGGACTTTCTTGCTCGACATGATAGTATGCTATCTGGTTGATCTTTACCTTAACGTGTATACTGATTGTCTCTCTGTTACATGTTGGTAAAGCCCTTAGGATGTATACTTGACTACCTGGACTATGATGCGGATCATACTAGTGGGGACAGGGTAGTCCATAAGTACATCCTTCAAAGTCCCTAGTCGTGGGTGTATCGAGACGGGGCATCGATATACCAGAGTAGACTAGCGTATACCTTCTCGACCCATACAGATGGGCGATGGATGATCCCATATCCATTGGTGTTTGACATCAGAGACGATATACGGGTGCTCAGTGGAGACTGGGTACACTGGACGGACTCGCCGAGAACTCCCAGATGGTATTATACCTTACGTCAGATGGCAGTTCTCTGGTGACACTGGTACAGAGTAGTCTGTTGACCCGAGATCGTCATAGAGTCTTGTGTGGTTCCCACTGTGCTTTGATTTCCATCTTACCACGTCCAAGAGGGCGTGCAAAACGGTGGTTTTTGGGTACAGTCCCAAGTCACATGGAGGCAATGAGCGATAGGAAGGGATTCGTCTCTCCCGGTATAGGGAGTTGATGTTGCGCTGTGTTCGATTGGCTATAACAGGAAATCCCTGGCCAGGGTTGTTGAGATTTACTGGTAAGTGTTACCTGTAGTTTCTCGAATTGTTATAGACCTCATATCGACACGACTTATCGAGCTATTGGGGTCTGACGTTTACCATCCCTAGGCGAGATATGCGACATATCAGACGATCAGACCGGACTGTACGGTAGTGTTACTGGTTGGATTCACTGGAGTGTGAGAGGGCTTGCTCGTCGATCTTCTGATCGCTCAATACCCGGGTGGCCGTTACGTTTAGCAGACCGCTTGCGGCTTGTGGGTGTTTGATATGATCATCACCCGTTGCCGGCGTATTGACGAGTCTTTAGAGTCCTACACAGAGGTTTCCTGGCTCAAGAAAAACGAAATAGGAGCGCATATGAGATATGCGCGGGACCGAGAATGATTCGAGTATGTGATACCTTATTCTATTCTCGCGATGAATGTATCGAATGGTTGTTTGAGATATAACCTAGTTATCGAATCAAGGATTGATTCGATAAGCCGATACATTGAATATTAGTCGGTTATATGCGATATGACCGGATCGTTAAATCAAGTGTTGATTTAATGATTTAATGCATAATTATATATTTGATATATTACTTTGCATTAACTAGTGTTGGTTCACTTTAAATGGATTTTCTCACTTGGATTATGCAAGTTGTATATGTGATATACTTTTGTGCACATGATTGTATCATGTTTGATGATACATGCTAGTTTGGGTTTGTGTAAAGAATTAAACCATGGTTACTTAAGTGGTTAGGGTTTCATTTCCTTTTCTCATTTATTTATCTATTTATTCATTTTGGAAAAAGGAAAGCATAAAGGGAAAATGGTTGCTAAATTTGTTTTCTAGTTGAAGCTTCTTGAACATTTGACCAAAGTGACCATTTTGTCTCATGCTTAACCCTAACCACTCCATTTAACCCTAGTCTATTCTCTACACCTAACCAAGGTTAGGATATGATAAGTATTCATTTCATTATTTATTTTGAATAATACTTATGATATTCTTTCTTCTTCTTCTTCATCTTCTTCAATGAAGAAAGCTTCACTTCATCAATGGTGATTGATGAAAATGAGTGAGAAATCCAATTCTAAAGTCTACCCACTTCCTATTTCTTCATCCTCTACCTCTTTCCAAGTAGTAGAGTGTGTTTCCTTCACAAGTTTTCTTGACTTGGTGAAGTTGGAGCTTGATCTAGCGATGCCTCGACGTAGATCATCTTCAGCACGTCGTCGATGACCTAGCCCGCTTCTTCTCCGATGAAGCCGACGCTAGAGCCCGGGATTACATGAGGACAGCGGAGAGGACTTCATCATGGAGCCTTGAAGGTGGAGGACCGGATCTACAAAGGTTGTATTTCCGTATTCTTGTAGTTAAGTGTTAACTAGTTTGTTTTTCGCCTAAACTTCTAGCCAACGATCCGTATTAGGGTTTCTCGGCACCGTTAAAATTTGAAATTGGCATGATTGATACCTTGTGAGACCTCTTGAGAGTGCCTAGGAACCCTACAAGGTATATTAGTGAAAATTAACTTAGCTTGAATAGTTCAAGGTATTTTAGTATAACTTGTCTTATATTGATACTTGTTGGTATTTTAATGAAACTTGTCATTCTTTTATTTTCTAGAAAACATAGAATTTTATTATATATTAAAAATATATGGTTTGATAATATTTATATAATTATTAAAAATTAATTTTATTTATTAAGTAGAAAATCTCATTTTTTCTTAAAAATCGTATTAAAATTCTTTCGAGATCATATGCTCCGTGAGGAGGTCTGCGTGTCGCTCTACTAGCCCGAGGATATGCGATAATCCGCACCATCCAATAGCGGGTTCTCCAAAATGAGTTGTAGAGGTATAATCGCAAAGAATTTGATAACACCATTTAAAGATAACCGAGTTTTTATAGTTCAAGGTATTTTGATGAAAAGTCGTATTTTGCCACAAAAGTTATATCTCAAGAGAATCGTGCTATGTCAATATGTGTGTATGTGAGAGGTAGGTCATTACCTCGTGAAGTTTTCTAAAGGTATGCTAAGCAAAAGTTTAAAAGATAATGTATATAAAGTTCATGGTATTTAAACGTAAAAGGTAGGTTAAAGTTATTTTACATGGATTTTTAAAGTGAAAATTGTTTCTAAACGTTAGTTTAATGATTATCATGCAGGACATAATAATATTCATGAAGAACATATAAGAAAAAGTTGATTTTATAATGTTTTAAAGGAGCTGTCAGTATTAACTCTACTTCCGATATGTTTTATGAAAAGAGACTATTTAAAATGAAAGAGTAGAATAAGAAATGAGACTTACTTGCTAGAAGGAAATAGGGAAAGTAGAAAAAGATGTGGAACCTTTCGTAGCGTCGTGGGGTCGCCGGAATCACTTCTAATTCTCGCCGGAAGTTGGTCCTAGGCTAACTCCACTTCTACTCCACTTGTACTTAGAAACTTTTGATATTTTTGACTAGAATTTTCAGAATGAGGTATGGGGTTGTATTTATAGGATGAAATTAGGGTTTTGGTATTGAAAAATTGAATTAAAAAGCATTAAAAATTGGATTAATGGGTGAAATTGATGTCTCTGTTAATTTGCGGAGAAAATAAACAGAACAGGGGTAATGGGGTAGGCCAAAGGGTTTAGTATGCAAAACACGGGGCTTTTCCCCTACAGATAGCCCGGCGTCGCTGGCCATATACAAGATCTCGCCGGTCCAATTCATGAGATAGGTCTTGGGATTTGTCCCACGAGTCCTCAGCTGTGTACACAACATCTTACACATGTTTATTTTTTCTGTCTTTTCATTTTTACGTGTATTGCATGTGTAAACTTTTGGGCTTAAAACAAGTTTAAAAGAAAAATCAGTAAAACTAATATGTGGCTGATGGGATTCGAACACAGTGCTACGTCACATCAGTGCAAGACTTTACCAATGAGCTACAAGTTATTTCTTGCTGTTCTTAAACAAATTAAATTTATAACTTGTACTCATGTTTGCAAACTCCTTTCTGTATTTAAAAATTTTGTACAGAAAATTCAGGGTCGTTACATTCTACCCTCCTTATAAAGATTTCATCCTCAAAATTTATAGAAGGAAGTTGTAACAGATTCAAGAACAATTTGATTACAATGATGGTGAAAAGAACTACTGAAAGTGCATGAAAAAAATATGTTTGAAAGAATGAAAGGATGCAAGGGTTTTGAAAGAAGAAAGATTACCAGTGTTACCCTAACCTATAGCTTCGGCTTCTACGGCCGCTAAAGTGAAAGCCTGACGCCGGGATACATTCCTCCTAGCTGGAGGCACATTCCTCTATCCTTGGGGCAAGTTTCTCTGCCTTTGAGCCATGTTCCTCATTGCCTGATGGAACTGACGAGGAGGCTGTGCAGGAGGTCCATGAGAAGGTGGAACATGTAGGGCTAAGCAAGGAGTAGGAGCCTGAATAGCTGGCCGCTGCGGAAAGGTGTTAGCTGGTCTGGGAGCTAGATTTGGATTGCTTCTATGAGGACATGCTATGATGTCGTGAGTGGATGCGCCACAAACTAAGCACAGGCCGTTTGCACGCATGCAATCCTTCACCAGGTGTCCATTCCTATTACAGTAGAAGCAAAAATCTGGACTTGGCCGGTTAAATGTTATTTCCGGTCTCCTAAGTGCAAAAGTTGGTATGGAAGAGGCTCCTCCTGCTATCTGGGTGGCAAGACGCTTCACACTGGCAGTCTGAGGTCTACCCTTCTTCTTCACCACTGCCTCATATCGTCGGGCAACCTTCAACGCAAGATCATGGGTTGGAAAATCCCCTGTAGCTAATGCAACTTGGATCTCAAGGTCCAATTCTTGCTGAAATCTTCTTGCCCAGATCTCAGCAGTCAGGATGAGGTGTGCAGTGAACCTGTTATGATCTTGTGTTAGCAGTGTAGTATGTGATATTAGGAAATTGAATATTGAGACATATTTTACCTGGTAAGTATGGTAAACTCAGCATCGTATTCATCCACAGATTTTTCTACATTGAACCTTGCTGCAAGTGGATGAACTGCTGTTTCATGTCGAAACGGGCAGTCTCGGGAAAGTATTTCACGTCGAACATGTCGCGAAAAGTCTTCCATTCAATCGGCTGGGCAAGACGGCTTTCTTCAGCCTTCCACCATACTCTGGCGTTATCTGTGAGTTGCAGCTTCACAACTCTCACCCAAGCAATCTCTGGAACTTGTACTGCTGCCAGGTTATCTTCAATGGACTGAGCCCATTCTGCCTTTATTGGGCTCTCTTTCCCAGAAAAGTGCTTAGGGTGCAACGCCCGGAATTGCTTGACTCCGGGTGCCTCAGCTTCTGGGCGGTGCAAGAGGATAGCAGTCTACTGCTGCTGACCCTCCAAGAGGTTCTTGATCGCCTCAAGCAAAACCGTTTGCTCGTTGATAGGAGCTGCTACGGTAGGTGGTGGTGGTAGATGAGGTGGAGTGTTTCCATTCACGTTGGTGCAAGTGTTGTTCAGGTAATCCATAACCTTGAGAGAAAAGGAAAGGTTAGGATAGATTCAAAAGCTTAGACATGTAAGGAATGTTTAGTTACTGATTCTTATAATTCTTGTGACATATTTCTTAGGTTTCCATGCAGAACTGACCTGCATGGGCCACCAACAAAACCTGTCATGCCCTGCTTTCGGGTGTACGGAGAAGGGGACGTGGCGAGGCCGTGACGTATTTACTCAGAAGCAAACACTTTAAGAGTAAATAAGCAATATAAATGAATATATAAGAATAACAAGAGATGTAATAATAACAGCAACTTTTATTAACATTCTTTCTTTACATATAAATGGAAAGAAAAAGTATAATGATAGAAAGCAATGCTTAAACAGTGGTATATGAACTGAAAAGAAAATAAGTACAAGTAAAAGCCTAGAAGTCTGGCTCCTTTGTGAACTGCTCCAAATCGTCCTGACTGGGCTCGGTCTCCTGAGAGTCGGGTCCTCCTGACGAACATTCCAAAGAAAGAAGAGGCAGGAATGTCATCAGCGAACTAGCGCTTGGTAAGTCCCAAAAGTTAAAATGGAATAGACAAGTAAAGAGAATAGAACTTGTAAATTATCTATTTGTTATGCTAACGTAGTTATTTGTAGCTTGGTACAGAATGTATCAGTGTATACGAGAGGAGTCCAACTTGCTCCATGGACTGTGGTAATCGGAAGTACAAGGCCCCGTCAAAACCCAAGGGATAATGACACGGATGTTCATATAGGTTTCTTTTAGTGACCATCTCGTTCCACTTCTAATACATTCCGTACCAGTTTACTCCATTAAACCCCGTAATGTATATTATATAAATTGTAGTTATCAAACTTGCTGAGACCATGGTATAAGTTATTTATGTAAATGGTTCAGGATGTATCAAGTAGTCATGTAGTCAAATCAAGATATAACCATGGTTTGGTCAAGTCAAGTTGCATGTTGATTTTGTTTTGGTATTCAGGTTCAGGTTCAAGTTGTCATGTTTGATATATTGGATTCATATTGAATTGGATTCATAATTGGATTGGATTCAGATTGATTTGGACTCAGACTTAAGTCAGACACTTAGAACAGAATTTGGATCCTGAATTAGATTTAGGAGTTATCGGTAACTGCTGCACATGGATGGCAGGATTTGTGTCTTTTTCCAAGCCAATTACCATTGATAACCCCATTTTAATTTTCTACCTTAAATAGGCAAGCACCCACTTTCTCCGACTCCTTGAGGATCAAGAGAATTGGTCCCGCTTAAATCTATATTTACTACGGTCTTTAATGTAATTTTATATATCTCGAGGGGGTTTTATGAAAAATATTTTATATACTTTCAAAATAAATCTTGAGTAATTATTTATGTTCTTTAGGGCTTCCATGGATGTGAATTTTAAGAGTGAGGTATATTAGTGAAAATTAACTTAGCTTGATTAGTTCAAGGCATTTTAGTGTAACTTGTCTTGTATTGATACTTGATGGTATTTTAATGAAACTTATCATTCTTTTATTTTCTAGAAAATATGGAATTTTATTATATATTAAAAATATATGGTTTGATAATATTTATATTATTATTAAAAATTAATTTTATTTATTAAGTAGAAAATCTCATTTTTTCTTAAAAATCGTATTAAAATTCTTTCGAGATCGTATGCTCCGTGAGGAAGTCTGTATCTCGCTCTACTAGCCCGAGGTTGTGCGATAATCCGCACCATCCAATAGAGGGTTCCTAAAAATGGGTTGTAGAGGTATAATCGCAAAAAAATTGATAACACCATTTAAAGATATTGAGTTTTTATAGTTCAAGGAATTTTGATGAAAAGTCATATTTTGCCATAAAAGTTATGTCTCAAGAGAATCGTGCTATGTCAATATGTGTGTATGTGAGAGGTAGGTCATTACCTCGTGAAGTTTTCTAAAGATATGCTAAGCAAAAGTTTAAAAGATAACATATATAAATTTCATGGTATTTAAACGTAAAAGCTAGGTTAAAGTTATTTTATATGGAGTTTTATAGTGAAAATTATTTCTAAACGTCAGTTTAATGATTAGCAAGTATGATGTAATAATATTCATGAAGAACATATAAGAAAAAGTGGATTTTAAAACGTTTTAAAGAAGTTGTCGGTATTAATTTCACTTCGGACATGTTTTATAAAAAGAGACTTTTTAAGAGGAAAGAGTAGAATAAGAAATATGACTTACTTGCTAGAAGGAAAGAGGGAAAGAAGAAGAAGATGTGGAAGCTTTCATGGCGTCGTGAGGTCGCCGGAATCGCTTCTAATTCTCGCCGGAAGTTGGTCTTGGGCTAACTCCACTTCTACTCCACTTATATTTATAAACTTTTGATATTTTTTACTAGAATTTTCAGAATGAGGAGGGGCTAGGGTATGGGCTCGTATTTATATGGTGAAATTAGGGTTTTGGAATCGAAAAATTGAATTAAAATGCATTAAAAATTGGATTAATGGGTGAAATTGATGTCTTTGTTAATTTGCAGAGAAAATAAACAGAACAGGGATAATGGGGTAGGCCAAAGGGTTTAGTGTGCAAAACACGAGGCTTTTCCTCTACGGATAGCCCGGCGTCGCCGGCCATATGTGAGATCTCGCCGGTCCAATTCAAGAGATGGGTCTTGGGATTTGTCCCACGTGTACTCGGCTGTGTACACAATATTTTACACATGTTTATTTTTTCTGTCTTTTCATTTTTACGTGTATTGCACGTGTAAACTTTTGGGCTTCAAAAAAGTTTAAAAGAAAAATCAGTAAAAATAATATGTGGCTGATGGGATTTGAACATAGGGCTGCGTCACAGCATTGCAAGGCTTACCAATGAGCTACATGTTATTTCTTGCTGTTCTTAAACAAATTAAATTTATAACTTGTACTCAGACTTGCAAACTCCTTTCTGTACTTAAAAATTTTGTACAGAAAATTCAGGGTCGTTACAGTCTAACTCGAGTGATCTTTCAAGAATCATAGAACTCGAAATATCGAAGTGCGGTTCATCAAAGCTCAGTGCAAGTGAAAGAATATGAGAAGGACCAAAGAAATTATTTAATGAAATGGGTAAATGAACTTGGGTGTGGAGCATTGTTGAACCAGATATAGGAGATGAAGGTTGAATATCGTTTTGCATATCGGATAGGTTGGTGATAAGAATAGGATCGGTTAAATGCACAGGAAGATGTTCACATTCAATAGAAGGGACAAGAGGGGTCGGTGAATCCAACTCATCCAACATAGCGAGTTCATCTTCAAAGATATTCTCATCACCGATCTCACTAGCACTTTCAGTCAAATCAAACGAATATTTCTTTAAAAATTCATCATTATATTATCCTCAATCGATGGATCACTAGGTTCACTTGATGGAATTGGAAAATTTGAAATGTCAAGTTTAGTCGGATAAGGATCGGTTTGATTTGAAATGGTGTAAAGCTCTCTTTCACACTCACGATTGAAAAAGTCAAACATGTTATTCTCGGGCACCTCATAAATTAGATTATTAAGCGGTTGATCATCAAATACATTCGGTTGGATGGATTGAAGGTGTTGAGATCAAAAGAAGTGGTTCTGGCTTGACTTTGATAGATCCCTGATTCTTTCTTACCAGTCAATTCCAACTCTACTTCAAGACTAGACATGGTTTGTGAAAAAGTTTCAATAAAGGATTCTTTTTGAACCGTGGAACTTCCTAATTGATGTTCAGAAGCACTGTCTAGATAAGGTGCAACAGTTGAGTATTGTTGAAATGTGTTTAATTGTTGGTTACGGGCGAGTTCGATGTGTTCCGCAATAGAAATGGGTTTATGGCTTACCACATTAGCTTTAAGAGAAGTATCAACAAGAGAGTGTGTGAAAGTTTGGTACTGTTGATAAGAGAAAGAAGGGTGTGTCCAATTTTCATAAACAAGATTAAGATCAACATTGTGATATGAAGAAGAATGAGATTGGTTGGTTAGTTGGCGACTGGCTTTTGCAATTTGCTCAGCAATGGTCATGCGTGTAATAGTTACCATATTTGCCTCAAAAGGAGTATCAACATGTATATATGGAAATGATTATAATTGTTTCCCTAATGGTTTTGGAGGAGTGAAAGGTATGAAACTTTGGCTATGAGCCTTCGCAATATGCTCAGCGATGGACATAGATTTAAAAGTTGTCTCACTAGCCTTAAAAGGATTATCAATATAAGAAGGTGTTGAATTTTTACACGGTTGATAGGACTTTGAGTGAGGTGTCCAACTATTATTTCTAGAGCATTCTATCCTATCCCTTATTGAAATGGTAGGGTCGAAATTTGTACCAAAGTAATAACGATATAATGAAATATATGGTTGTGTGTAGCAAAGCTCACAAAGAGTTCGTCAGTTTGGGTTACCAATCATAAGAGAATGAAAAGAAAAGATGGTGATAATAATTTTTTTTAAAATTTTGAAATTGTTTTTCTTTAAAAGAGGGACTCGACTCAAACAAACACAAACGTGCACAAACAATCCCTAGAGCTAGGGTTACCTAAGTCAAATCACTAGACCGCTCCTAAACTTCCGAAGGACAAGACGTAGGATAAAACCTCTATCACCTCCTTATCAATCTTGCAGCCAGGTAAGTCCCAGGTAAGTGGGAGGTATCCGCTATACGAATCATCGAAATAGCGAGCCTAATTAAGTAACCACTCTTCTTAGTCATACTTGCCTTAGACAGCACAAGAGAAATGCGGATAAGCAATAGATTATCCACGACCCTTTTTTGTCCTAATTGAGCGCGATTGTCCTTAGAGGCTCGGTCTAGATATTATTTTATTAATATAGGGTTATGCGTATGCTCATTTGTGATTTGTGGGGCCTAAGAAGTATGATAAAATCCCCACCTAATCTGAATTTGGTTATCTTACCTTTTAATGTCCGGTTTAAATATACAAAACAAACCAAAATCTAAAACACACAAAAATATTTGTAGCGGCTTCGTTTGCAATGAATTCTGCAGGTAAAAACAGTGTATTGGAGATTTAGTGGATAGAGGAAGACGATAGGGGAATACCAGAAGAATTTGGGTGCTCAACTCTCCAAGCTGGTCGTGCTTCCGCTGCCCAATGCCTCTTTTGGCCCATGTTTGATGGAATCTTCCCTTCAATTTTAGCACCACACTCTAATGCTTCTCTGCTCCTATTTGACAATCTCTGAATCTCTATTGGTCCGCTCCAAGTGCTCCAGATTTCTCGCAAAACCCACAAAAGAATTGTTAAAAAAACAAAATGCAGTTTTTTTTTTTATATTTTTATGTTCTCTGGTTTTATATTAGAAATCAAGCCGAATAACAAGAAAAATAATTACAATCGTTTCCCCGGAAACGGCGCCATTTGATTGGTCCGAAAAAGTGTGTATATGTGTGTTGTAAATAATCGCAATCAATAAAGATGTCGCAAATAGCTAGCCGCGATAAGTACGGATCGTCCGCAGAGAAACGGTGAACTGCTTTTCTTGCTTTAGACGAGTTGATAAAAGAAACGAAGGATTGTTGTCGTTTATTATTAAGAAGTGATGAATAGTTTATAATAGAAGGGCTTGTAAGGTTTATGAGACTTAGTAATTAATGGAAGAAGTTAAAAAAATAATAATTCAATTTATTTTTTAATTGTTTAATAATAGAGAGATAGTGATGAAGGTGGATTAGGGTTTTTGGTAGGAATTAGGGTTTCTCTCTTCTGCCCCTTGTCCTTCCTTTGATTTCTATTTATCTCAAGCCCTTAACAAAACGATTATTAACAAATCTCAAATCGTGGTTGTGACTATCATGAATTGATAGCGCGCCCGATAAGAGGGTTAACATTCATTTTGCTAAATTTTATAAACATTAAAACTTTTAAAAAGAATTTAAGTTATAGTTTTCATCTATTATTCTACCCTATCCTACAAACCCTATCAAGCAAGAATTTACTCGCTCATGGATATTAGCAATTTAAAAGAGTTTTGGAAGAATACAGAACCCATAATTAAAATTAAAAACCCAAAAAGTAAATGCAGAATGTAATTACAGAAAGTAATGCGGAAAGTAAAGTGCAGAAAATAAATGCGACAAAAATTAAAAGGAAAAAAACTACCTTTATTGATCAACTAATACATTACAAAATTGCTTGCTGAAAAAGTAGATTACTAAAACCCTACTTTTGCTCGCTAGATCTCTCTCTCTCTCTTGAATTGTATGTTGAATGGTTTTGATAGACAGCTCTCGGTCCTTTATGTAGTCTCTGAAATTAGAAACCCAAAATGCCATATTGACGTATGTGAAATTACGATCAAGACCCTGCAATTTCAGATCCTACAGTCACCATCAAACCGTGGAACCGCCGCCCCAAGGCCTATTTAACGGCGCTTTCGCTGCCGTTTGGTGGGTCCGTGCCTCCAAATTTTTCATGCCTTTTACTCTCGATATTTGGAGGTCCTTCTAAGATAAAGATTCTGAAAATATATCTCTTAGTCTCTGCGATTTCGAGATTCTTCGATTTGCTCCTAATATTCGGCAGATTTAGTCTGGTAAATTGATTTGTTGTGGATCTCTTACTTATAGTTCAGACCTGAGAGCTGATCTTATTATAATACCTGCACAATATCTCAAATCATCATGTTAGTAGCATTTTTTTTTTTTTTTGAGATATTATTCTAACCAATTAAATGATATGATATCTTAAGAATATTTGATATGATATGCATATTTTAATATGAATAATTTCATGGATATTTTATTTAAATATGATATGCATATATTTGTCTAATTATATTAATTATAAATGAAGAAACATATGATAATAATTTTTTTACAAATAAACCCACATATGTTCTTAATTTACAATTAACACCTTTTAGTAGTTAATAATAATAGGGAAAATGTCCACACAAATGTGCAATAAATTTGACCAATCAATGATGCCGGCCAGTTCTCCTTTTAGGGTTTGAAGGAGTGTTCAATAAAATAGTGGAATACTATATTAGATAAATTAATTAACCAATCTAATCTAGAATTAGGAAATCCAATCCCACGGAATCATCACTTGAAGCCAACCTTTTTTGTCAACAATGATGCTAGGATTCAATACTCGAAAATATTCAAAAAATCCATTCAAACCAGTTTCGAAGTAATGTTCCGCGACATTGCTGATTTGGTTTTCAGGAATTATTCGAGTTTCAAGGATGGATGCTTTTCCTCACTTTGTCGTGTTCAACCTGTGACTAAGCCGTATGTCTTTTCTATGCCAATCTCACTAGCACTTATGACAACCCCAACGACTATATCACCAATGTCTTCGACAAAGTCATCAAGTATACACCCGCTACGATCGCTAAAGTTCTGGGCATCCCAAATGAAGGAGTGGACATTTTCTCAAAGACTCTAGACGAGTTTGAGTTTGATGCTCCATCTTAACATTTCAGAAAATAGAAAATATTATTTTATAATTTAAATAATAAAATAATATGTTTTATTAAAATAATACCAATTATTTAAATGGGTTATCATAATTTGGTCACGATAAAACTAATTAGTATTTTGGGCATGGTTAGCATAGATTATTGTTGACAATTGCATTTATTTTCTAAATGATATTTGGGTTTTTATTTCATTTGGAATGGCTACATATTATATTTGAATATGTGGAAAGAGGAAGAGAAGCATGGGCACACCCATACCTCCCCATTCCTTTTTGCCTTCTCTTCTTTTCCTCTCCCATTTCCTTCATTCTCTACTACTCCTCTCTCCACCTTTCAATCCCATGGCTGCCCCCTTCCCTCCCTCACACTCACACACACTCTCAATTCACCACTAATCCCAGCCCCAAAGTCCAAGCACTCTCATTCACTCAAGATTTGAACTAGAATCCCTATAAGATTCAAGTAGATCCATCTCAAGTTCAAGAAGCCTCCTACAATTTGAATCTCCTCTTTGATATCTACTCCAAGATAAAAATCCAATCTTTTATCAATTTTACAAGTGTTTATAGTTGCAAACATTGGTTAAGTTTTCAAAAAAAACTGGGAGTTCTAGTGAAGTTTTAGTGTTCAAACAACATCCGGAGTAGTTTGGGATATTTGCAAAATATTCTGAGTATAGATTTGATCTATTTGGACCACCAGGAGCACGAACCCCTAAGTCCAATTCCTGAACGCAATTTGCGGCAAAAATGATTTTTTTGACGGTCCAATGTTTGAATTAGGGTTTAAGTTTTGGTCTACTTCATGATGCTTTCATATATAAGCCCTTTTTATGTGCTAAATTGTCCCAGATTTCTTGAGTCAAAATCTGCAGTTGTTTTGCTTAGCTTTTGGACGATGATTTAAGGTTTGTGAAATTGATAATCTGTATTTTGAAGTCTTGATGCGGTCTTTTGTGTTAGAACAGAGAGTCCGGGGTTAATTCGTATTAATTAGCACACGGATGGCTCACGATTGGTCATATTTTTTAACCTATGGGTGTTGTTCGTTATATCGATGTCGAATTAAATTCTTATATGTGTGTATGGTTAAGTGAATACTAGGTTTGATTCCGGAGACCTCCAAGCGGCGACGAAGGGCAAGGCGGTCGTAGGATTCGACTAGCTTGATCACAAACAGTGAGTAGATTATATCTACGAGTAGAGAATCGGGTGGATAGCGTATAGCACCCTCGTGAAACATATTGTTTATTTTATCATCGAATGTGCTTAGGATGCATGCCACGTATTTTTAGACTTGTTCGTTAATTAGCAATTACGTTAGTATCGCTTAGTAGGCTTATTGTAAATACACTTGGTAGAACACTAGTGTTGGGGTCAAAAATTGCACCCCGGTTGACCAAGTCAAAGTCAAGGTCAACCCCAAGTCAAGTGGGCCCAAGCCCAGATCAAGTAGGCCCATGCCCAGGTTGAGTCCGAACATGAAGTGGCCGACCCTCCTCCATGCCAAAATAAAAAAATCATATAACAAATAATTTTGATGTAACTTTTTGTGCATTAATGTGAGCAAAGCTAAATTTTTGTAAGCCCATGGTTTATGTGCGAAAAAAATGGCACATGAGCCATGGGATGGGCAAAATGCCATTTTGTAAGACCCAAGCGGCTATATGTAAATATGTAAGCCTATATAAGGAAACATGATGAAAATATCTAAGTGACTTTTCATTCTCCCCAAAAACTAGGGTTCTTGTGCCTCCTTCTCCTTCCTCAAGGTTCTAAACCTTTTTCTTTCTTTTGAATTAAATCAAGAGTTTTACTTTTCCTTTACCAAAACTAAATAGTTTTTCACCACAAAATCCACAAAGGGGAACTCAGATCTCCCATCAGATCTCAAAAATAAGAGATTTTTAAAATCCCATACTTCTTGTTCTTCATGATCCAGCCGACAGAAGAGGAGGAAGAAGACTCATCTCCAAAAATCCCACTTAGGGGAAGATCCAGGGCTTAAGGGAGAAGCCCCTTCATCAGCTCCAAAAATATCTTAGGAGTTTAACTCCACTCTAAATCCTCTTTCGGATGTTTAAATCCTATTTCTGGGGCTAAAAGCCCCTTTTTCTCGCCGGCGCCCGAGCGCCCAGCGCCCGAGCGTCCAGCGCCCACGTGCCAGGCGCGTGGTGCGCTAATGCTCGAGCGCCTTGCGCTCAAGCGCCCGAGCGCCCACGTGCCGGGCACATGAAGCGCTAGCGCTCGAACGCCTAGCGCTCGAACGCCCAGCGCCCACATGCCGGGCACGTGATGCGCTAGCGCTTAAACGCCCAGCGCTCACGTGAGGCGCTAGCCCCACGCGACTTTTGGGCGCTTTTCCTCTTATATATATATATATATATATATATATATATATATATATATATATATATATATATATATATATATAGATATATACACACACACACACACACACATACACACATATACTCCACCACACTGTCCCCGTAAAAACTCTGCGGCGCCCCCAATATATCCAAAATCCCTTCAAAACACAACATTGCACATTGAGTCCGCATGACCAGTTTAACCCGTTAATCGGAGGTTCTCTCGCTCCAAAGGTGAGGGTTAATTAACGGCAGCTTAGTCCGCGGCTGCCGGAGATTCGGATCCCTACAATCATTAAACCCCAGCCAACCCTAAGCAGGGGAAATCTGTAACGCGCCTGACAAGCGCGCGCGTATTCCCATCTCAATGGGGTGAAGAAAAACACCCTACAACTAGCACAAATACTAATAATTGCTATGTTGTATGATTACAGACTTGCATATACACTACACATCATTAGTATT
The DNA here is from genome assembly GCA_030015575.1 of Agapanthus africanus. Lineage (NCBI taxonomy): Eukaryota > Viridiplantae > Streptophyta > Magnoliopsida > Asparagales > Amaryllidaceae > Agapanthus > Agapanthus africanus. The sequence goes on from CM057337.1 coordinate 1,112,342, forward strand.
GCCATGTCACATAGAACTTTCCATGCTTACCTATCGTAGTAGGATCGACGTTATAGTAGGACGATAAATATACAATTTATATTGGATGCGCGTACGAGACTTGGAGTCCGTACTAGTCGTTGTGCGTGTACGTGTCACGAGGTTTCCATACCGACCGTGGAGAGGGTGAGTGAAAGAGATGTCCGCACTGGTGCTATGTTTGTACGTGACTAGATGTCCATACTGTTGATATTCCATTGCTATGTGCGTACGTAGACTTGATGTCCGTACCAGTTATACTTTGTGTTTGGGTACGTAGATTAGATATCCATACCGATCATAATTATGATATAGGATAATGGAATATTTGACGGTTATCGTACGAGGTGAGATTCTGTACGGGATGATATGATGAGGATAGATGATGATGGTTAGCCGGATATGGCCCAATTTTTTTACTTGACTCGTAGAGTCCTACTATTTTACCCGTTTGGGAGATTTTACTGATATATTGGTATTACCTACTTTCTAAAAGCAACGATTCGTTTCATATTTTAAAAAGTGATATTTTGAAAGGATGTGCTATTTGGAATTTAAAGGGGTATATATATGTGTTTTAAAAACAACGCAGCCTCCTTATTTTCAAACAACGTTTCGTTCTACTTTAAAAACATATAAGTAGGAATATTAGAATGAATTACCTAATTAATGTTCTATTACGCTACGCTTGCTTTACATGTCATCGCTCACGCTTTATTCATCTTATTCGTTATGCTACGCTTTATGATTTCCGCTACGCGTCATATATTGTTGATGTTATACCTCGGTGATATGGGACACTGATATATATATATATATATATATATATATATATAGCTATAATGATATTACTGGCTTATGCTATAATATGTTACCCGTCTGTGCTATGCCTAGTTCACACAGACTAAAAGGGTACGAGTTTGACGAAATTTATATTACTGTGGATATGATGTAATATGATATCAATCCTAAGAGATTAAGTATATATAATGGTATATAAGAAGATAAAGATGATTCGAATACGGAGGATATAGCCGGGGATCCATGATGTGTGTGTGTGTGTGAGAGAGATCAATCCTTGAGAGATTGAGGCAAGGAGAGACACACTGTCGTCCGGTGATATATGTGTGCTCAATCCATGAGTGATTAAGGGTAGTTGACACATGATATCTCTACGGATATTATATATATGTGAGTGATCAATATAGATGTCCTGTACTGAGATGGATATTATGTGTGTGTGTGTGTGTGTGTGTGTGTGTGTGAGGGATCGATATAGATGCCCTGCACTTATGAGATATATTATATTTTATATAGTAGCCGGATAGGACTGGTCCACGAGACAGTACCTGAATATTATTTTCATACATCGATGCATTCTAAAGAGGTTTTCAAATGAGCTATAGTCTTACTATTTTCCACATGTTTAGGATCGACACAAACTTTTACAAAAGAAAACCCTTTTTTAAATAAATCATTTTCAAAAGACGAAACGTATACTTTAAACGAGATGCATATCTTTCTTCATAAAACAACATCCGCTGCATGTGCCGCGATATATATATTATACGACTACCTTGAAAGGATTTCATATACATACATCTTCCAGCTACTTTTATATGATTGCATATGGATGGGTGCTATATGTCACGCCCTGCTTCCCGGTGTACGGTAAGGAGACGTGACTGGCCTGCTACGTATTTACTCAGAAGCAAACACGCTGAGCGTAAATAAGCAATATGATAAAGTACATAAGAAAATGACAAGAGATGTAATTGAACAGAAACTTTTATTTATTAAACATTTCTTTACAATACAACTGAAAATGTAAATACAAAAATGGAAAGCAATGCCTAAACAATGACATAAACTGAAAAGAAAAATATATATACAAGTGTCTAAAGCTCGGGGTCTTCTGTGAACTGCTCCAAGTCGTCAGCACTGGGCTTTATCTCTATTGAGTCGGATCCACCTGACAACATTCCAAAGAAAAAAGTGAAAAGAAATGTCGTCAGCGAACAATCGCTCAGTAAGTCCCAAAAAAAGATAGAAGTAGAGAATACAGATAAAAGAATATAACTGGTAAATTGTTTGATTATTATGTTAACGCAATTTTTTGTAGCTTGGTACAGAATATGCCAGTGTATACGAGAGGAGTCCAACTATTCTGTGGACTAAGGTATACGAAGCACAAGGAACAGTTAAGCCACGGAACAACAACAACGGATATTCAGGTTAGGTGTATTAAAATGACCTTCTTGTGCCACTTCTAACACATTCCGTACCGGTCTACCCCTTTCAAACCCCGTAATGTATTTTGTATTGATGTGTATTGTTTTGTTTAATAGATGTAAGAATTGCCGAAACCATGATATCAGCAGTTCATGTAAACGGAACGGATAGTCATGTAATCAGAGTATATCCAAGGTTCGGTTCGGTCGAGTCATATTGATATTGATTGTATTTTGGTATAAATGGATTCATGTTGAATTGGAGTTGTACTTGAATTGTATTCAAGAATGGATTGATTTCAAATTAGACTAAGACTCTATCTGAGTCAGACACTTTAAAACGAATTGAAGTCCTGAATTAGTTTTGGAGTTATCGGTAACTGCTGCACATGGACGGTAGGATTTGTGACTTTTTCCAAGCCAATTACCATATTAATAACCCCGTTTTTAGTTGTCTATCTTAAATAGGCAAGCACCCAAATTCTCCGGCTCCCTGAGGCTCAAGAGAACTGGTCCCGCTTAAACCTATATTTATTAGGGTCCTTATTGTAATTTAATATAATTTGAGGGAGTTTTATGAAAAATAATTTTGATATATATTTTCAAAATACACCTCAAGTATTTAATTATCGTTTTTAGGGTTTTCATAGATGTAATTTTTAAGAGTGATGATATAGTCTAGTGGATATAAATCTAACTTGAATAGTATATGGTATTTTCATGTAATTTGACTTGTATTGATTTTTGATGGTATTTTCATGAACTTTTGTGATTATTTTCTTTTGATTACAAAACATGGAATATATTATATATTTAAAATAGATATTTTGATAATATTTATATATATAATTATTAAAATAGAATTTATTTATTAAATAGAAATCACGTTTTCTTAAAAATTGTAATAAAAATTCTATCGAGATTGTATGCTCCGTGAGGAGGTCTGCATCCCGCTCTACTAGTCCCGAGGATGTGCGATAACCCGCACCATCCCGATCGGGTTCCCCAAAATGGGTTGTAGAGTCTTATTTGTAAGGAACTAATTAAAACAATTTAAAAAATACGGGTTTTGATAGTTTAAGGTATTTTAATGTAAATTGAATTTTGTCCCACAAAAATTGTTACAAAAGTCATCGTGCTATGTCACGATGAGTGTTGTGATGAGGTAGGTCATTACCTTATGAGTTTTCTAAAGGTAATATCAGCAAAAAGATAAAGTAATGTCATATGTAAACTTGATGATATTTTACCGTAAAAATGAAATAAAAGTTGTAATACATATTATTTTGAATTGAAACTTGTTGTAAATGTTGTTTTATTTTTGTTAAAAAATATATAAAAAATGGTAAATTTGTTATTAAGAAAAATTGTGTTTTTGATTAAATTAGAATCGGAAGTCGGAATAACTCCGTTTTCGACGAGTTTTGAAAAGAAATTTTTTTGAGAGGTGAAAAAGAGAGAAAAGAAAGGACTTACTGGTTTGGAGAAGAGAGGGGAGGTAGAAGGAACTTTTGAAAGTGGCGTGGAGTCGCGGTGTTGCTGGATTTGCCCCGAGTCGTTGCTGGAACTTGGCCTTGGGTTAACTCTACTTGTACAACTTTTGGACTTGGAAAATTTAGAGAGTTTTGGCAAAAAAATTCTTAATGAGGAGGGTTATGGTGTAAGGTGGTATTTATAGGAGAAATTACGGTTTAGGGTATTGAAATGAGAATTAAAAATGTATTAAAATTTGGTTTTAAGGCTCATTTTAATTCTCTGGAAATGTACAGGGAAATCAAACAGACTAGGGTTAGTGGGGGAGTCCAAGGGGTGCTAGGGTTAAAGAATTAGAGTATTTGGGATGGGGGATTCGAACACATAGGCTATGTCACAACATTGTAGATGTTTTACCAATGAGCTATAAGTTTTTTCTTGCTGTTCAAACGCAATTCAAATTTATAACTTGTGCTCAGGTCTTACAAATAATCCATTTGTACATTAACTTTAAAAATTTATGTATATTAAAACAGAGTCGTTACACTATATATGTATTATAGCCTTGATTGTATTATGGTAGGTCGTGTGCTATAGATATTGCACAACGACTACGGTGATCTTGATTTGACACCGTTGTTTATGTATATGCAGTGAGTTATCGACGATTGATGATTGTTAGCGTTTCATTTCGTAGTATTGTATCTACTTCCTGAACTCACATGCTTTCGGATGCTTGTGGTTACGCTACGTCCATACCAGGCCACTGATTACTTGATATTGATACGATAACCACACACAGATTCATATTTTACATGTTATGATTGCAGTACACGAGTTGTACATGAGGGCTTACTATCATTATTATTCCATCACTCGAACTCTAGTTTCGACACGTGGTTATTTACCGTCCTTGATATACACATTATTCATGCGTTAGTTGTTTCACCGTTTATTCATGCAACTTTTAGCTTATTTTATAATTCTACTCACAACTTGGCAACTCACCCCTATTGTGCCATAGTTCTTTGCGGGTTTGACCGCTTAGATCCGTAGCGGCTGATTTGGCACGTTCGCTATCTTTTGGGCATGGTTGCGCATATTTGTGTTGGTGGTTTTCTTTTTGTATCGGTTTTTGCATTGTACCTATTTATATCTAGAAGTATTCCATGAAAGACCAAGTCTACTTTTGTCGAGACCTTAGAGTTATATATTTTGTTGTTGTCGGACTCGAGTGGAGTCAATTTGATATATATTTATATTGTTTACTTTCCGCTTTATTGATCATTCACCGTTTGGCGCCGTATATTACTTCGTGCTTGTGATTCTGCCGTTTAGATGTTGATTTAGCTCCTGTATGTGGGGATGCTTGTTATATACTTATCTTTGTGTCAGTTTTGTTCAAAATTTACTGTAACGACTCTGAAATCACTGTACAGAAATTTCTTATTATTGTACAGAAAAGGGTATTACAGCCTGTGTAAAAGTTAAAAGTTATTTTTGTTAAATGAAAGTAAGAAGCAAATTGTAAATTACTGGTAAATCCTCTACACTGCTGTGACATAGCCTGTGTGTTTGATTATCATCAGACACAATTATTTTTCTAGATTTTTCTTTTTTCTTTTTGGAAGCCCAAGAGTTGCACGTTCAATACAAGAAGAAACAAAAAGTTTCAGAAAAATCAAACAGACGCAATGAGGTGTACACACCCAAATTGACACGTGGCACAAATCTCGAGACGGATCACCATGATCTGACCGCCCGTATTCACCATATGGCCGCTACCGACAGTCATGATGAAGCCAAATCCCCCCGTGCTTTGCACACTTGTCCCTTCAGCTCCCCTTAACTCCCATGCACTGTTTGATTTTCCTGCAATCAAACAGAGACTCTTCAATTCACCATTTAACACCTTTTTAATGCATTTTAATCCAAAATTTAATTCTAAAACCCTAATTCTTTACTGTAAATACCACCACATGCTCTAGCTCCTCACCATTCTGGAATTTCTAGCAAATATTCTCTCAAACTCTCTAAGTGCCAAGTGGAGTTAAGCCCCCCAAGTGGAGTAACGAGCCAAACTAGACGACCGAAGTATCTCCGACGAAACAACGACCCCCGAAGTCTTCTTCGATCTCTTTTTAACCACCTAAAACAGTAAGTCCCTTCACCTCTATCCATTTCCATCTCAAAACAACTTTTTAAAACAAACCGATAAAAAGGGAGTTATCTCCGATATAAGTTTCTTTTTAATAATTGTAATGCATGTGATAAGCAAATTAAATCCACTATATGCTACACTAATCTTAACCCTTTTTCCCATCATTTAGTTTTTAGTTTAACAAAATTGTCATGAGAAACAAACATATAACAAACTTTTTCAGTAAAATACCATGAACTTTAGCATAACACTTCTCAATAATTAGTTTAAATACCTTTAGAAGAACTTCACGGGGTAACGACCTACCCCCCACAAACACTAGGTTCCATAGCACGGTATTCTAGAGCTATAATTAATTAAAAGAACATTTTCATTAAAATATCACACCGTTTCAAAACGGGTTTCTTTAAATCGGTATTTCAAAATCCTTGGCAATTAAGCCTCTATAACCCTCGTCAGGGGACCCGCTAATGGATGGTGCGGATTATCGTACATCCTTGGGACAGTAGAGCGAGACTCAGAGTTCCTCACGGAGTATTCGGCCTCGAAAGGAAATAAATACGGTTTTTAAGAAACGCGTCTTTTCTAAATAAAACTAATTCTTAAAAATTATTAAAAAATTATGAATCCATATTTTCATTGAAAACATATTTAAAAACTATATTTTAAAAAATGAAAAATTAGAATTTTTAATAAAACACTACCAGTTTCCAAAAGTAGTAGTTTTCATAAAAATACCATAAACTTTTAAAATCTAGGTTTTTATCATTAAAATACCCCAAAAATTAAAATTCATGTTCAAGAAAACCTTAAAAATTACAAATCACCCTCGAGCTTATTTTTAAATAATATTAATATATATTTTTCATAAAACCTCCTCTAGATATGCAAACAATATTTTAAGGACTATAGAATTAATATAAGTTTAAACGGTATCATTTTTCTTGAGCCCCAGGGAGCCGGAGAAAGTGAGTGCTTGCCTATTCAAGTTAAACAACTTAACGGAGTTATCAATGGAAATTTTCTTGGAAAAAGACACAAATCTTGCCGTCCATATGCAGCAGTTGTCGATTTCTCCCGAACATAAGATTTTAACAATTTACATTAATTCGCATGAAAAGACATGAACTCGAATCTAAACTTGAACTTGAACTCGAATACAAACTCGAACTCTAACCTAACTCGAATCTAAACTCGAATATGAACTCAAACCCAAACTACTCGAACCAACTTGACTCGAACCAAGATTGCAATTGTCATGACTCGCACATTACTCGACTCGCTCGACTCCATTCTACACCTTTTTCAATATATGGTTTCGATCAAGACATGTTATAATCAATCAATCAAATCAATTAAGTATACTAACCAGTTATAATATATATTACACTCGGAGTGCTTGGGATAGTTTCTTATATGAATCCAATGGAGCTTCAGGAGTCCCGTATTAACCTCTTTTTTATTTTACTCGAATGTTCGTCGGGTTGACTCATCCACAACCTAGAGCCCCGATACTAACACATGAAACGGGCCTGTGTTTCCTTACTCCTGGGGCCCCAATCTTGAGCTCGTGAATACTTCTACGGCTGTGTTGACATTCACGCTTGGAACTTAACGTTAATATAATGACCATATAGAAACATATAGTATATACTTACCCAGGAACATATACTCTTACTCGTTATATATATTTTACACTTGTCATTTTTCTTTACTCTTACCTATTTTTGGGACTTACCGAGTGCTAGTTCGCTGACGGGCATTCTACCCATTTTTCTTCTCTTGGAATGTTCGTCAGATACGGTCGAAAAGGAGAAAGTTGGAGCCACAGAGGAGGACTACAACCAGATCGCTACTCAGGGCAAGCTCAGCTTCATTTTCCTTCAGTTTATGTATGCCACTTGTTTAGGCATTTTCCCTATTGTATTTACTTTCCAGCATAAACTCATGTATTTGTAAATATTGAAAGTTGAATGTAAATAAAAATGTTTTTTGAAAAATTTTACAGTCTCCATTTATTCTTGTATTGTGTATTATTGTTTCAATATGCTCACTATATTTATTTAGAGAATGACCTTCTCTGGATAAATATGCCGCGGGCTTGCTACATCACCATTTCCGTCTACTGGGAAGAGGGGCGTGATAGGTTTTGTTGGTGGCCCATGCAGGTCAATTCTGCATGAAGTCATAAACAATATACCACAGGAATTAATGAATTCAACAAACATTTCCTTGCATTTCAAATTCTTTGAATCTATCCTAACCTATCTTTTATATCAAGATGGTGGAATCTCCAAACAATACCAGCACAAACGTCAACGGCAATACTCCACCGCGTATACTACCACCACCACCTACCATTGCAGATCCTATCAATGAGCAAACAGTACTGCTTAAGGCTATCAACAGCCTATTGGAGGGTCAGCAGCAGCAGACTGGTATCCTTATGAACCATCCCGAGGCGGAGGCCCCTGGAGTCAAACAGTTTCAGGCCTTAAACCCAAAGAACTTCTCAGGTAAAGAGAGTCTGCTTGAAGCAATAGAATGGGCTCAAGCGATCGAGAATGACCTGGCAGCAGCTCAAATGCCGGATATTGCTTGGGTGAGAGTTGCTAAGTTGCAACTGACCGATAACGCCAGAATTTGGTGGAAGGCTGAGGAGAGCCCTCTCGCACAACCGATAGAATGGAAAACATTCCGAGACCTCTTCGATGCCAAGTACTTCCCGGAGATTGCCTGCTTTGACATGGAGCAGCAATTCATCCATTTACAGCAATGCTCGATGTGGGTCAAGTCGGTGGATGAATATGATGCTGAGTTTACCATGTTCAGCAGGTAAGACTTTGTCACAAATTCAATTTTCTGATATCACTTTCTCCACTGCTAACTCAAGGTCGTAACAGGTTTTCTGCACATCTTATTCCCACTGCTGAGATCCGGCCATGACGATTTCAGCAAGGGTTGGACCCTGAAATCCAAGCTACACTCGCTACAGGGGATTTCCCAACCCATGAACTTGCTTTGAAGGCTGCCCGACGCTATAAGACAGTTGTGAAGAAGAAGGGCAGGCCGCAGACTGCCAGTGTGAAACGCCCTGTGCACCAGATCACAGGAAGGGGCTCTTCCAGGCCAGCTTTTAATGGACCATCTCAGAGGCTAGTAAGTTCGTTTGCCAACAGCAGGCCAGACTTTTGCATCTACTGCAAAAGAACAGGGCATCTTGTGAAGAACTGTCGTAGGGCGAACAACTCACGCCTGATCTGTGGGCCTTCTTCTCATGCCATTGGAGCATGTCCACAGAACCGAGGACCCAACAATCCTCCAGCTAGACCGGCGTTCCAAGCTCCTCCTACCCGGTTAGCTCTACCAGCACCAACTCCCCGCACCCAGATCACTCAACCCCAACGCCAAGTGTTTAACCAGGCACAGAGGAAAGTGCCGCGATGCCAAGCATTCACTATGTCGGTCGAAAAGGCCGAACCTATGGGTCAGATTACCACTGGTACAATCTTAGTAGCCTCCTTACCTACACTCGCGCTCTTCGACACTGGGGCATCACATTGCTTTATGTCGCAATGGTTTGTCCGAACTCATGCGATCCCGGTTAAACCACTCGTATCCAGCTGGAATGTCAGTTCGGGGAACGGCGTTCTAAAAGCAACTTTGGGATACGATATGTGTCCAGTGGTCATCTGTAGTCAAGAATTCTATGCGGACATCAAGGTGCTGGACATACCGAATTTCGACGTAGTCTTTAGAATGGACTGGATGGGAACTTTCTTCGCTACTATCGACTGTCTCCAAAGGAGAGTAGTGTTCGAAATACCAGATCATCCAGTATTCTATTTCAAGAGTGGAGACCGAACCTTGGAGCCTAGCATCTACCGAGCAAAAACAAAGAAGGCAGAGATTGCAGTGTTCCAAGCGGAAGAATCGAAGCCATAGGTAGTTCGAGAGTTCGAGGATGTATTTCTAGAAGATATAACAGGTTTGCCTCCCGATCGAGCTCTTGAATTCAGCATCGATTTACAACCCGGCGCACAACTAGTAATAAAAGCTCCGTACCGAATAAGTCAGAAGGGATTGAAGGAGATCCGCATTCAGTTGGATGAACTCCTGAAGAAAGGTTGGATTCGTCCCAGTATTTCGAGCTAGGGATCTCCGGTGCTACTGGTGAACAAGAAGGAAGGTTCCTATAGGATGTGTGTAGATTATCGAGCTCTAAACGAAGTGACAATTAAGAACAAGTATTCAGTACCGTGCATCGATGACCTTTTCGATCAGTTAAGTGGATCTTGTGTCTTTTCAAAGCTAGATCTTCGTTCGGGTTATCATCATGTGAAGGTCAAAGAGTCTGACATTCCGAAGACGGCGTTTATGACTTGTTATGGTCATTATGAATATCTCATAATGCCATTTGGAGTTACCAATGCACCTGCCATCATTATGAACCTGATGAACCAAGTTTTCCGAGAGTACTTAGATAGGTTTGTTTTTATATTCATCGACGACATCATGGTGTATTCAAAGAATCGGAAAGAGCACGTCGAGCACTTACGGATTGTCCTGGAGACATTACGACAACATCAGCTCTATGCTAAGTATAGCAAGTGTGAGTTTTGGCTAGATCAAGTCGGATTTCTCGGACATATCGTTTTAGGCAAAGGAATCTCTGTAGATCCAGCTAAGGTATCAGCTGTCAGTGAGTGGCCGACACCAAAGACGGTGAAAGATATACGAAATTTCTTAGGTTTAGCAGGATGCTACCGACGATTCATCGAAGGATTCTCAAAGATCGCAGCACATCTGACCAAGCTCATACGTGAAGACGAAACATTCGTGTGGTCAGAAGCATGTGAAAAAACTTTTGTAGAACTCAAGAAGAAATTAACCTCTGCACCTATCCTTGTAATACCGGATCAATCTGGCGGATTCGTTGTACATTATGATACGTCCGGTAAAAGATTAGGATTTGTTCTACACCAGCATGGAAAAGTTATGGTTTTTGCATCAAGACAGTTAAAGGTCCATGAACGCAACTATCCGACACATGACCTGGAATTGGCAGCCGTCATCTTCGCAGTTAAGATTTGGCGCCATTATCTTTTGGGAGAACGAGTGGATATATACACTGACCACAAAATTCTGAAGTATGTATTTACTCAGAAAGAACTCAATATGCGGCAAAGAAGATAGTTAGAACTCATGACGGACTTCGACATCAACCTACAGTATCATCCTGGAAAGGTGAACGTAGTTCCTGATGCCCTTAGTCGCCAGCCATTAGCAATGAACCTCACCGCTCAGTGGAGACTACAACAAGAACTGCATGGATTGGAGATTAAAGTAGTTGTGCCAGGTAACGCTTCATCATTGATGAACTTATAAGTCCAGTCCACTCTTGTCAATCAGATCAAGGCAGCTCAAGCAAATGATGCCAAGCTACAAAGGATCCGAGAACAAGTAGAAAGTGAACAACGAACCAACTTCATCATCCATAGAGATGGATCCTTGTGATATGGAAGTCGTTTATGCGTATCAATCGGACCTATTCGAGAAGAGTTGATGAATGAAGCCCACGGCTCTCCGTATTCGGTACACCCCAGTGGTACAAAGATGTACAATGATCTACGGCAACACTGCTGGTGGCATGGAATGAAGCGCGAAGTAGTAAGGAGCATAGCCAAGTGTTTGGTATGTCAGCAAGTGAAGGCTGAACATCACAGAACTGCCGGTCTATGTTCATACCGGAATATTGCATTTAATACCGCCCATTCTTATGCTCGTTTGTTTATAGGCAGGTGTTTTTGATCCGTGTTTGCTACATATTTACAGGTTACATGTTCTTAGTCCAAAATGACGCAAATCATGCAAAATCTCTACAGTTACGCCAAAATCCAGAACATCTACAACAAACAGATAAAACCAGGGTTCCGGTCATCCGTATAAGTCCAGTGCCACTTACCAGTTCAAGATACAAGACAAATAACAGTGGTCATTCGTGTCTCGGACAAGCACAGAGCACGAAAGGGGCAGCACAAGATTCAATGGGTGCACGGAGCTCGAAGGAGATAAAGGTCAAATAAATTAAAAGTGAAGTCATTTTGGACTGTTGCAAATGTGAAGAAATTTTTAAAGCAATTTGCAATTTGGGACATATAAAACAACAGAAGATAGCAACACAAGAAATCAGGGAAAAAATGACATCCCAATTCCTCTATAACGCCGCAGAACTGCGGCCAATTGGCCACTTATGCGGCAGTTCCGCGGCCGAGTCAACTCGACGTCAGATAGGAGTTTGGGGTTATTTTAGTAACTTCATTTGAGTTAGCTTGTATTTTCTTCTTCCTCTTCATCTATTCCTCCATTAAAGTGTAGACCCATATTCTGTCAGATAGGATGCTTCTTTTTTTAGTTAGATTTTAGTGTAAGTTAGCTTGTATCTTCTTCTTCCTCTTCATCTATTCCTGTATCTTTTAATTGTTGTATTGTAATTTCAATTCTTAATGTAATTTTATTTCTAGTATTGTAATTTCAACAAGAAATAAAATTACACTAATATTATGGGTCAAGGGTTTTAGAACTCTGCCTATAATTGTAATTTCAATTCTCAGTGTAATTTCAATTCCTGTATCATTTATTTCCTTTTTAGTTAGATTTTAGTGTAGGTTTTTATTATCTTGTATCTTTTAATTCTTGTATTGTAATTTCAATTCTCAGTGTAATTTTATTTCTTGTTGTTAAGCAGTTGTTGTTATTTCTTTCCTTGTTTTCTTTTTCTTTTCTTCTTATCCGTATTATTTTCAAGCCATGATACTCGACGGAGTACCTTACTAAAATGATGGCCCAAGTAGTTAGCTTGCTATCATTTTATAAATCGTATTTTTTCCTTTCTTTCTTTTCTTCTTTTTCCTGTTTTTATTTTCATTTAGATGTGTGAATAATTTCCATTTGTTAGGGGCTAAGGAAGGTTAGTATGAGAGACGGAAAAATCCATTATGCTTCTCTTCGCCAAACATCCTAAAACGAATCTCGACCAAACAAATGCACCCCCCTCACTTAGGTGCGCTATACGTGACATATAGCCGCGACCTAAGCCGAGAAGTCATTTGGGCGCACTACAATGTGACATGTAGTTATGACCCAATTGGATACATGGTCTTGATGTTAGTGTATATGCCCTAGAGGTCATTACTGTATCATACTAGTTTGTATATTACTTGATGGAAGCTTGGGATATTCACAGTTGTATAGACAATCTTGCTCAAAATGGTAGTATGCTACTTGGTTTGTTTCTACTTCAATATGTGCATGTGTTTCCTTTAGCATATCGCTTATACATATTAGTAGAGCCCTTAGGATCTTTGCTTGATTACCAGCGTTGTGATGGCATTCATACTTGTGGGGGCTGGGTAATCTATAAGCACATCCTTATACAGGTCCCTAGTCGTAGGACTATCGAGACAGGGCATCGATACTCCGGAGTAGACTAGCGTATACGCTTCTCATCCCAGTACGGGAGATGGTCTGTCCCACAGCCATCAGTACGTCATACTGGAGATAGTATGCGGGTGCTCGTTAGGTTACGAGTACACTGGACAGGACTCGTAGGGAACTGTTGGTTGGTATTATACCTATCGTCGGTTATCAGTTCCCAGGTGACATGAGTACAGCTTAGTCCGCTGACTTGACACCGTTACTTCGCCTCGAGTGTGTTCCCACTGTACTTAGATTACTACCCTACCACGGCTCAAATGAGTCGTGCAAACAGGTAGTAGTTGGGTGCATTCCCGAAGCACTTGGAGGCAGTGACGGTTAGACAGGATTCGTCTCTTCCGGTATTGGGGGTTGATATCGCGCTGTGTCTAGGAGAGCCATTACACATGTAGTCCCTGGTCAGGGCAAGCGAGATATACTGGTAGGTTTCCAGTGTTATCTCAGGGTGTTCTGGGCTACACTCCGGCACGACTTGTACCACTATTAGGGGACTGACGTTTACCACCCCCTAGGCCCGCCATGCGATATTCTCAGACGAACGGACCGGACTGTACGGAGATTGTCACATACAGGCTCAGTAGGAGTTCGGATGGGTTTACCTTATCAGCCTTCTTATCGACATCTACCTGGGGACCGTTACGTACAACTAGTGCCTCTTGCGGTCTGTGGTTAAACCCACTGGCAGCGTAGTGTCGAGTCTTTAGAGTCCCACATAGAGAGTTTCCCTGCACTGAGCGAAACGTGTAGAGGCCGTATGGTTTTACGGCAAGGCTGTTTGGGCAGGAAACACTAGTGGGCTTTGGTTTAAGCCGGATCCTAGTATTGCACGGATGGATTATTTTTGTCTTCTGTGCATTTGCATTCTACGGAATGCGCATGCGGTGTGTGTATGCACAGTTTTGAGGAGCGAAGAAGGAGGAGGTGCCTCATTAGGATTTTGGCAGTTGGTTCGGCCAAAACCGTTATGTGGCAGGCTTATTAGGGTTTTGGAAATTCGTTCGGTCAAAACCATTATGAGCCGCGGACATTACTTACTAATCATTTTAGTGATAATTTTGTGATGGCTAATTTCTTTGACCATTTGACCTCCTTGACCACTCTTGACTTTGTTGACCCGTTGACCAAAGTTGACCTTGACCTTCATGAGAGGTCTACACTCTTCTTTGGTTTTCTTTTTCTTTTTTGGATTATGAAAATGGTCAATTCAATTAGTAGCCATCAACTTTATCATGACAGGATTGGTAATGATGATAGTGTGTATTATTGCAACCATGGTTCATTTTCTTTAGCTCATAATTCATTTCTCATTCTCTCTTGTAAGTGAGAAGAAAATAAGAGCTCCATGGTTGCTAGTTCTCCTTCATCTTCCTTCTCTTGAAATTTTCTTTTGATCTCATGTGTTGAGAGAAAAAGAATCCACATAGACAAACACTTCCATCAACCTCTTCTACATAACCTAGGACATCAAGACTAACTATCTTGTTGCCCTAGTTGCCTCGGTTCGAGGTGGAGCTCGGTGTACAACTCTCGGGTGGATTGTCTTCGACTCAAGAAGGCCGTTGAGGTGATCAAGATCTGGATCGACCCTCGGAGCGTGGATGGACAAGCCGGACAGCGGAATGAAGAGCCCAAAGACCGGTATCATAAGGTATAATCTCTATGGCATAGTAGATAACACCTCTTGTAGTTTGCTAGTTTGAAGTTTAGCAAAGATTCGTGTTTTAGTCCATGTTGCCTTTGCGCCAAAAATCGTTTTTCGACGTTTCCGCCTCCCCGTAAGAACTGGGGTGAGCAACGTGGACTTACAATGGTATCAGAGCCTAGCTAAACACAAACTAGCTTATTAGCAAAGTATTTAGAATTTCAATCGGAAAAAAATCACAAAACACGTCCGGGAAAAATCAACTTTCTGTCGATTTTTTATACTGCTCTAAAAATTATTTGACATATGTTCAGTTGATAAAACTGCACATTTGTTATTACATTTTTCCTACCATTTTCATATTAAAAAAAGGACTTTATTATAATATATCATAATATGAGGGTTTATGTGTAAAAATACTATTTTCCATGTGTTGATATATTATAATTAGTATTTGGTAGGAAAATGTATATAATATTATTGACCTAATCTTAGTAGAACTAAGTCTACTAAATATTATCTAAGTTGTTGTTCAGAATTTTCAGGTCTTAAATCAAGGAATTCAAGTTGTTAAAGCTAACCTGCCTAATTAAGAAATCAAAATAAAGGAATCAATTCTGGCAGAAGAAAAGAAAAGGTTTCCAAATTCTGAAGGTGCCAAGGATCGCCAAATGTCACAAGTAGACATCCACAGAAAATTCATGGAAGATTGTGATCATCAAGCCGCGGATCCGCGGCCCAAGCTCCTTGATGCCGCGGATCCGCCGTGGTTAAGAAGAGATGGAGGCTGAGAATTTTTGGGGAAAATCTTTTCTACTTTTTCCCTAATTTAGAAGCTTGGGATATGGATTTGGCACTATAGAAAGAGACCGAGAGCCTCTTGGAAAAATTTTCAAGTCGACGCGATCACGAAGTCCAAGACGGCTCACGCATCCAGACTGATCATCAACTGTTCGTCTGCCTCCTTGGAAGAGATCGAGATGCAAACTAATCTTTATAATCATTTTCTAAGAAATCAAAGTGTAATGAATATTGTTGATTAATAAAGGTAGCTTTCTTTTTCTTATTCTATTTCTTCGTAGTTTAATTATGCATTTTCTCTCCATCTCTTTTTCTCCCAACATGCGCGAGTAATTCTCCGCTTGTTAGGGTTCGTAGGATTAGGGTAGGCTAATGGACGATAAAAATCCCTAAACCCTTTTTAAGTCCTATAAAGTTTAGGAACTTTATCAAAGGAATCATTTGATTGATACGAAAAAGTGTGTGTAGTAGTTAACCGCAATCAATAACGGTGTCGCGTGTAGCTAGACCGAGATAAGTACGGGTCGTCCTCTGGGAAATGTTGAATCTTTTACTCTTACTTTAGATGTGTTGAAAAAGAGAGGAGGAAGAAAGAATTTATTGAATGGTTTCTAGATCTACGTTAAGCAAGAATGCAAAAATATAGATCTAGATTATTTTAAGGATGTAGTTAATATAATAAGGGGGCTTGTAGGGTTCGTTAGGATTTAGTAGTTATGGACGATTAATTAAAAGTTACCCTTTTTATCCTTTAATAGATTTATAACTAGAACGACGGTGATGCGTGTAGATTAGGGTTTCTGGAAGGAAAAGGAATCCCACTCTTAACCCTTATCTCGACACGGAACTCCGTTCATATCTAGCTTTTACCAAAATAATCATTAATCTAATCTCTAATCACGGTCGGAACTAACAAAGAATTGTTAGCGCGCCCGATTAGGATGTTAATGATTCTTTTGATAAAGTTCATAAACTTTATAGGACTTAAAAAGGGTTTAGGGATTTTTATCGTCCATTAGCCTACCCTAATCCTACGAACCCTAACAAGCGGAGAATTACTCGCGCATGTTGGGAGAAAAAGAGATGGAGAGAAAATGCATAATTAAACTACGAAGAAATAGAATAAGAAAAAGAAAGCTACCTTTATTAATCAACAATATTCATTACACTTTGATTCCTTAGAAAATGATTACAAAGACTAGTTTGCTTCTCGATCTCTTCCAAGGAGGCAGACGAACAGTTGATGATCAGTCTGGATGCGTGAGCCGTCTTGGACTTCGTGATCGCGTCGACTTGATAAATTTTCTAAGAGGCTCTCGGTCTCTTTTTATAGTGCCAAATCCATATCCCAAGCTTCTAAATTAGGGAAAAAGTAGAAAAGATTTTCCCCAAAAATCCTCAGCCTCCATCTCTTCTTAACCGCGGCGGATCCGCGGCATCAAGGAGCTTGGGCCGCGGATCCGCGGCTTGATGATCACAATCGTCCATCAATTTTCTGTGGATGTCTACTTGTGACATTTGGCGATCCTTGGCACCTTCAGAATTTGGAAATCTTTTCTTTTCTTCTGCCAGAATTGATTCCTTCATTTTGATTTCTTAATTAGGCAGGTTAGCTTTAACAACTTGATTTCCTTGATTTAAGACCTGAAAATTCTGCACAACAACTTAGATAATATTTAGTAGACTTAGTTCTACTAGGATTAGGTCAATAATATTATATACATTTTCCTGCCAAATACTAATTATAATATATCAACACATGGAAAATAGTATTTTTACACATAAACCCTCATATGTATAATATATTATAATAAAGTCCTTTTTTTAATATGAAAATGGTAGGAAAAATGTATAACAAATGTGCAGTTTTATCAACTGAACAAATACCCCCAAACTTATCTTTGATCGTCTCGAGCAAACTAGTTTATTCAAGAGGAGAAAAAGGAAGGAGAAAACTAAGCACACTTTCGTAGGCAGACACGATTGCACTGAGCACGTGCAACAAGCCGGTAAACCTCTAGGTGTCCCTAGTAGGAGGAGTGTTGTCTCCTGAGGGTTTTCAGCGGATTACACCCACAAAATCCTATAACAAAAGAGAGATGGTGAAATTTACATATGAAGATAAGAATCATAAAAGAAAGACTTTGAAAATAAGAGTTTCCAACTATACTAGCTTTTCAGTTATCATGAGCCCTATCTTAATAGTCATGAAAAAATGTTAGAAATCACATCATCCCTCAATAAAACATCGTCTTTATTTTTCGTTCCTATTTTTCATCCAAATATCGATCATATACCCCTACGTGTATGAAATGGACATCCCTACACTCGGAGAATTCAATTCAAGCTATCATACTCTTGTCCATCTGCCGCGGTACTTTTTAACTTGATGAATATTTAGATTTGCTCACACATTTTCGTGCGACCGTTAATACTTCTTGAGATACTAACCGACCGATTACTCATGTGCTTGCTGATTAGGTGATAATATTTTCCTCGTCTTGCACCACCTAAGGCTTAGCAGTGACTCCCAAACCAGTTGGCCTTAGGGCACTAGGTGATGAAGCACCCTCGCTATATTTTTTTATTGCTGCCTTGGCGATACAAAACCAGTGTTCATTTTTTCTTTTCACCATTTTTATATTTTCTTCATTCATTTTTTTTTCATTTCCTTCATACTTTGGCTTTTAGACAAGAGCATTTCAAGGAATCCTCTACTATCCCGAGTTTCAAGACATGTGTAAGTGCATATAGTAGGGTATCAACATTCAAATGTTTGGCTTCCAGAATAGAAACTATTTTTCAGACTTATTTCTATCCTCAGATTAGTGACTTCCTTCATCTTATTAACCCTTGGGACAACGGCTCATAACTACTTATTACTAGTTCGTTTAAGAAAACTTCTAATTTTCTTGGTTTTCTTAAACTATTCCTATCTTTTGGATGTAATTTTTTCACTTTCTACTCTTTTATTATCAAAAAAAAATTTGTGCTAAAATATAGTATAATGCAAAGTATAAGCACAAATCTCCCCCAAACCTGTTTACAGCAGTGTCCTTACTGATGTCATCCGTTAAAGCTCAAAAACCTGTAGACTTGGGAGGAAATTATTAGTGGGGGAAAGAATATATGCAAGTGAAATCCTCCCCCAAACTTATTTTTGGCTCACAATTTTATAAAAATTCTTTTTTCTTTCAAGAGCCCCAAAAAAAATACCCCCCCAAACTTGAGCTAAACAATGTTAATCTTTTAAAATCACACGATGGGGGTAAGGTTATTGGTCAATGCCAAGCTTTATAAAGACCGAAGGTCAACACCAACCATTCGAAAATTTTATCGATGAAGCACCAAGGTTGGTGGAAGAACATGTCACCTTTCGACATGAAGAAGTGGGGAAGTGATAAGAGGTGTAATGGAAAAGGATTGCGTCTCAATTTGGAGAGACGGCACAGTGATAGTAATGATGGATTACTCGCATTATCATGATTGTCCAAAAGAAGGGGTGGAGGTCCAATTTCTTCATCTTGGAGTTGATTCATCTCAACACCCGTGTCTTGTAAAAATGCGAGTTCATCAGCGAAAATTTCCTCAAAGCCTTCATCGATACCCCGAAAAATAATGTCATCAGAAAAAATGGGGTGATCGTCAGACTCTATAAAAAGTTCCTTATCAGCGTTAGATGTTGACCCGGACAACTCGGTGGAAGAGTCCGTGTCAAGCAACAACATATGAAAAGAGTCAGAATTATGAGGTTGATCGAATTCGCTGCTGTCGACATCCATTAATTCGACAGAACACACATGAGCATAGGGTTCGGAGGGTTCACTTCCCAACTTGTAAATGTTAAGCTCAATTGACTTCTTTCCAAAGGATAGGGTCATAGAGCCGTTTCTACAATTGATTACTGCGTTGGAAGTGGCCAAAAAGGGTCGACCGAGTATCATCGGGATTTGATTGCGTGGGTTTGCCACAGGTTGTGTATCAATAACGATAAAGTCCACAGGATATATGAATTCCCAGACTTTGATTAACACATCCTCTAGCTCACCCCTTGGTTGGGTGATAGATCGATCGGCCATCTGAAGAATGCAATGCGCAGGTTTTAACTCTCCGATCCCTAATTGCTCATAAACAGAATACGGAAGCAAGTTAACACTAGCACCTAAATCGAGTAGAGCACGATCGATATTTTTACCCCCAATAGAAATTGAAATTGTAGGACTTCCAGGGTCCTTTCGTTTCTTGGATAGTTGTTGTGTAAAAGCTGTGCTCACATTACTCACAAGGAAAACTTTTTTAGGTACTTGAACTTTTCTCTTCCTAGTGCACAAGTCCTTTAGGATTTTCGCATATGACGGAACTTGTTGAATAGCATCTAGGAAAGGAATGTTTATGTTAACTTGCTTAAAAATTTCCACAATCTTCTCCATTTTTGGACTTGGTCTGTTGCCCCTGTTTGGATAAGGTGCTTTATCAATAAGGGTTTGGTCCAACATTGGAGAGGATTGTGGGGACGGATTCGATCCCAAAACTGGAGTGGGAATCGACTTAGATAGATTTGGCGAAATGTTTGAGCCTTGGGGAAAACGAAGAATAGGCTCGGGTGAAGGTAGGAGACTAGACGAATTAGGGGAAGAAGAAAAAGCTGGGGTATCATTGGTGTCACTATCATCACATTGCTCACCCACTCGGTTATTCAGCACTTTTCCCGATCTCAACGTAGTAACGGCACTCACATTATAATTTTGTGAGTGGCCAGGATTCGGTATGGGTTGAGATGGGAGTTTCCCTTTCTCTCTCGCACTCATTGCGGCGTTTAACTGTGCGATTTGGTTTTCTATTGATTTAATACTCTCACCATGAGAGGCGGAGTTTTTCGTTATGGTATCAATAGAAGACTTCATCTCAGCCGACAATTGCATGGATTGTTTCATGAACAAATCCAAAGTTTGTGCAAGTGAGTTGTCGGTACCGGCCACTTGTGGTGTAGAAATGTTGGCCGGATTTTGGAAATTCTGTGACTGAAAGGGGGGCTGATGCTGCGGCTTGTCCTTTGGAAGTCTAGGAGAGGTCTAGAGACTGGACCTAGGTGACCTTAGTTCTACGGTTGCTTGTGCATTTTAGAGTGATTTGTCTTGAGTCCCACTTTTTTTCAAAACAAACCAATTTTAAAATCACACACGCTGCCACTTGCACTAAACCCGCTTAGTGCATGCTCGGCTGGACACGGGATCCTAGTGCCCGTCTTGTCCGCGTTCCTGCTATCAACTCCGAAGTTGGTACTTCTTCATCTTCTTTTCCCCCACCACACACCATGACTACATGAAAAATCGACTCAGGGTTTTCTAAAGACACCCACCAAAAACGATCCACTGAACCGGTCAAAGCGCCGCGGTTCCGCGGCAAGAACATGCTTCTTGCCGCGGATCCACGGCAGAGTTGACTCGGCCGTGGACCGAGTTTGGTGCAGTGTACTTAGTTTGAGGTTTTGGGATTTTTAATACAGTTTTTTTCTACCCAGATTTTCCAGAGAACAGATTGATTTTTTGGGGTGGTTACAAATCCGTATTTTGATCGATATTCCATAAACTTTGTCTAATGGATATTATCTGTGATGTGATATATGTATTGAACGTTTACTGATCGCTATACGTCGATTAGTGGGGGTTATACATATATGTGATCTGTAATGTTGATGGTTTGTGGATATGAACTCGTTGGATTGTCGCGGATGAATAGCCGGGTGGATGTGAGATGAGAGTTTCTTTTTCTTTCATTCATGTAAAATTTGTAAATTGATGTAATATTATTTGTTTAGCCGCACATCTGGGATGAGGTTGTAGCCGCCATTGTATAATTTCTTTTTACTGTTTTTGCTCCTAGGATAGACCCAAGGTGGGGTGCACAAACTACCGGGTATCTCGAAGTGCCGAATGGCCTACTCACGTTGTTGAAGGAGGTTGCTTCGCTTCGGTTACTTGGCGTGTAGTTTGCCGCACCCGTAGGGGTCTAGGGTGGGGTTTGGCTATTCACCGCGACCGTGTAATCCGCTTTTCGTTACAAGCTCGTACGGAATGCGGATTCCTAGTATATCCAAAGTGTTCATCTGTGATCTGGAATGGCTATCATTGCATCTGGCGAATGTATATATCTATATATGATATCTATTTAGGCATTGCTTATGTTTTGCATCCGCGCTAGTCCAGCCCCCGCTCTGTCGTTAGTTAAGTAACCTAACGGGTGATGACGGGACCCCGTGGCGAATGCGGATGGCATAAGCGTACGTCATATTTTCGTTGTTTTCTGGAATGGTAGGATTAAATGATGGGACGCATTAAAATTAATGCAAGAAAATAAACCAAGTAAAAGTCGTTGGAACACTTTAAAAACCACTCGGTTCTTTTCAAAAACCAACTTTTAAATGCGGAGCTTGAACCAATCCTTTTAAAAGCTATCTTGTTCCATCGATTATATCAAGTTCACTACGTTCACGGTTTCGCCAAAACCATCCGTAACCCTCCATCGTTTCATATGAATATCCAACAGTATTCAAGCTGTGTTTGTTGGCCTTAGTCAAGGCACAGTGTTTGGTAGCTGGTGGGTATTCATATGTTGCATAGATAGATGCGTTGGTTTGGGACAGTCATATTACTTTGTTGGCCATAGTCAAGGGTATATACGGGTGGGTTCAAATTAACCTGGACAACGACGGGTAGAACTTGACATGTGACTTATGATTTGTTGGCCTTAGTCAAGGTCATAAGAGCATGGGGCAAAAATCCACATCGGGGGTTTCTAAAGAAACTGAAACTTGCTAGTGCTGCATACCATTTGGAGTGTGATGATTCTGGTAGGATTCCTTCAGTTTTGTCACGCGATGATATTTGGATCCCGATCCTACTGTGAGTATATGCTACTCCTCGGGAACTTTCTCACTTAACGATCAATGCTATAAACCAAGTAGGTGTCTAGAAAGATGTTAGCGGGGCTACGCCCACAGGGAAAAGAGGTTATTTAATTAAGGAATTTCGCGAAAGCGTTGGAAAACCTCCCTCGAAGTACCGACACTGGCCTGGCTGAATGGTTAAGCAAGTATTGTACGGTGAGATTGATCCCGACTAATTCTTCCTTTATGGTTTGAGGAGGGATTCGAGAGATAGTGGGAGCCATCCTGTTTAGACAAATTAAAAACCAATCTAAACTTGCAAGAGCATCATGCTAAGTGTTTTCTTCTCTCTCTCTTAATTGCAGTGACCCAGTGACCGCACCTAGGTTACATCTAGATAATAAAATGACTGAATCTGACTGTTATGACTGGCAAAGGTCTGTCCAGATGTCCATTGCCCATGACAAGCTGGGACACCTCTTGACTGATCCAACCCCTGCCGTCTCAGGTCCAGTTTCCCCTGTCACGGATATTCATATCCGTAAGACATCGGAAAAAGACTGTGCGAAAGCCTATGTGCCTCGTGTTAGCCTCAGTTGATGGTGCATACCAGAGGCAGCACGAGAAGATGGACTTAGTTTCTATCTTCCTCCATAACAAAGATTTATATGGAGAGCAATCTCGTATCACAAGATATAAGACCTCAAACGAATTGCTTCCAGCGAGGTTGGCTATCGGGTCTTCTGTAGGGGGCAACGTCCTTACAGAGACCAGCTATTTTAAGCTCACGGACCTGAAGACCATGTTGAAGAACGGGTCAGATGCTGACTTGATTCTACAGTCTTTACCTTCCACCCTGAAGGAAACAAGGGAAGTAGATGGAAAGGGAAGGGCAGAAGTTTCGGGACTGGATATAGTAAAAGAGGGACGTTCCTATTGTTACAGGAATGAACATTGGCAGAAGGATTGCAGGGCTAGCAAAGCCAGTAGCCAGAATTCGAAGCATGTTGTGGCTTCGGCTTCGGGTGTGTTTGTAATAGAGAACTGTATGTCAGTTAACCCTACTTCCTGGATATTGGATACCGGATCAGGATCTCACATCCGTAATTTGTTACAGGCTCTGAGAAACCGTAGGGTTATCAAGATAGGTGATATGACTCTCAGGGTTGCTAATGGAATGAGCATGTACGCTGAATCCGTAGGGGAATATCATCTTGGACTGACAACTGGGCAGATATTGATTCTGCGTGACGGTTTTTATGTACCAGGTGCGACTTGTAATATCATATCCGTATCCTTACTTTCTAAGGAAGGATATGATTTTACTTTTGTAAGCGATGTGGTTAATCCACCTAAATCAAGTTCTGATTGGGTCAGGTACATTAAAAACGGGATATACGTATTAAATCAAGCTCAGATTTTCAGTGTCCAGAACACACTTAAAAGAAAGTCTCCGGAATTAAATCAGGCTTTCTTATAGCATTGTAGACTGGGTCATGATCGGTAGAGTTTTTGCGTGTTCAAGTTTAGTTAATTACCGCAATCAAGACGGTTTCGCTTGTAGCTAGCCGATTGAGTACGGGTCGTCCGCAGGGAGATGGGAATCTTTTTCTATGTGTTTTAACGAGTTAAGTCCAAATGTCCAGATTTGTTTGTGATTAACTATGTGCTAAAATGTTATGTAAAGAGAGCTTGTTAGGGTTAGGATTAGATTAGTTTGAGTTAGGAGTCGCTCACTTTTTTCGTTGCCACTCTTAATATCGGTGTTACGCTAATCGGCAACAACGGGGATTAGCACGACTAGGAAGGAACTTGCGAGTATAAGCTAGGCTTTCCAACGCTTAAGTTCTTCCTTTTGGTGCTTGTCCGTCCGTTCTTGGCTCTTAGCCTTAACCTCCGGTTAATTCAACCACAACCGGTCTCACTAAGGAATCACCGCTATCATGTAGGATAGGGTGCCGTAGGGAGCGGATTGTGGTTCAATTAACAGGAGTCCAATTTAAGATGTTGGGCAAGGAAAGAGTGAGAGAGATTTCCTTCTCTCAAACTTCCCTTATCCTACCCTAACAAGTATGAAAACTACTCACCCATTATAAGGAAAAGAAAATAAAACAAAGGAGGAAGATAGAAAGAAAGAGGTTAGAAGATTACAACTAGCTATTTGCGACCTCACCTCGGCGAGGATCAAGCGTAAGCATCATGGTTGTTTAAGGATAAAGGAAAAGAGAACAAGAAAGAAACAAACACAAATAACAACAACTAAATTAGCAAATGAAAATTACAAGCAAATATAATTAACAATTAAAAGAACAAGACAAGCATGATAATAAAAGAACTCCTTTATTCATTCTTCACTCACAAAAGCTCACTACAAGTTTTTTTTAACGGAGAAGAGATGAGAGGAGGAGTCACATGTATTCTAAAATCTAAATACAAGAATAAGCACCCTTGGGTTTGGCAAGTTCTGGACTATTTATAGGCAGGGAACTGGAAACCTAGGGCAACAATCTGCCTCCTTACAAAATTACCTAACTGCCCCTGAAATACGACAGCCTGAAGAGGCCGTACGGCCGCGGTTCCGCGGCCTATACCCCCTATTGGCCGCGGAACCGCGGCCATATAGATGACTTGGCTTCTCCGGTTTTGTGGGGTGTCCTGGTATGCTTTTCTCTGTAGTTTGGCATATGTTTTTTCTGATAATCTTTCCACATTTCTTCCAGAATTTTAGTAGATCAAAAGGTGATTGGATGTGGATCTTTTGTCATGATTTTCTTGAGCTCCGCGTAGATTTCTTGGTCTTTGTGTTGCCATTGTGCTTTGTGCATGAAGATGACAATCGATTTGCCTTTTTGTCTTCTTAACTGGTGTGTGGAAACATACGGATAGAGAGCGGAGACCCATGTTTTATCTGTGGTTGGCAGTAATCCGGAATTTTGTCGTGCTTTTCATGAATTTCACCGTTTAAAGCCGAGAACATGTATCCTGCAATTGACTAGCAAACAAGGCTCAAGAGCACCTACCGATAAGCAATATGATAAAAATTGGGCGGTATAAAAATGCAAAAATCTGATATGAACAAATACCTCCAAACTTATCATTTGCTCATCCCGAGCAAGCCAATTTATTCACAAAAAATTTCCTAACCTCACTTTCGCAGGGAACGCGATTGCACTGAGCATGTGCAACAAGCCGTTAAACCTGTAGGTGTCCCTGGTAGGAGGAGTGTTGTCTCCTGAGAGTTTTCAGCGGATACTACCCACAAAATCCGGTCAAGCTAGTTTTGCAAAATAACTATGATTCAGACCCCTAAAGTTTCGTTTCAGAAAATAACAATTCTATTATCCTAAGTCTAGACTATCGAACCCTTATTTTTCACACCTCGCTTCTTATTTAACTAGAGATTTTATATGTCTTTACGTGCAGTGCAAATAGTGTCGTTAAGTTCCAGAAGGATCGATTAAAATCATCATGTCACACAATAAAGCCCGGATAAAGATTTTAAAAGGATCACATAAGTTTTATAAAAAGTTAAGTATTTTTCAAGATCCGTTTTCCAGTAAGGTTTCAACTTCAGAATTTCTATCTTCCTTAACAGGAAACTAGGTCTTATTTTTCACTCCGCCTTTTTCTTATTTTCATTTCATACACACCTCTGTGAACGTGCAATAGTCTTTATCATAGAGTAAAACCTTCATATCTCCGCTAAATTTTTTTATAAAAGCCTGTCTTTTATCAAGATTATTCTCACACAAAGAACCGTTAGGAATTTTAACTCGGAGAGAACACTTGCTTGACTTTGTTTTAATCTGGACTTTCTAGGCTTCTTAACGAGTTTTGGGCCAATGCACCCAAACCAGTTGGCTTTAGGGCATTAGGTGTAGAAACACCCCAGCGGACTTAATTACTCAAGTTACCTAGGTCCAAAAACAAAAGACAATTTGGCGTGAAAATCATGATGATTCAATACGAACGGAGATATAACCGGCAGTTCAATTTATTTTTTTGGATAAAAGACATGTTTAGTGGGTTCGGTGTGTAATCATTCCAATCAAGTTCCAGATGGGTTATTTTTCAGACTTAGTTCCATTTAAGGCATCAATAACATTCCTTCAGATTCACTTTACTTCATAAACTATTCTTGATATTACTTATTTTAGAACAAACCTATTTGATCCTCAGAAAATCATTTATCCATTTAAAAGTTTTTAGACATAAAAGACTTGTCATCTAATTTCCAAAACTCACGACACGTGTAGTGTGATGTAAAGACGTATATCAGCTATAGTTAACATCAAAGGAGAGTTATCTTTCAGGTTTTCAAAATTTAAAAATAAGATTTAGTTATTCTTATCTTATCAAACAAAACCGTCGAAATGTTGAATCAGAGTTCTCCCACTAGCTAACTTGACAGAAAAGTTTTTATGTTTTTTTATAGAAAATTTTCTGATTTTTATGGATTTTATAGATTTAGTATGCAGATGCAAAATATACATATGAATGCGAAGGTTAGAAATGCGTACCGAGCGTACCCCCAAACTTAAGCTGGACAGTGTCCTTACTGTCATTGCATGAAGAGATCATTGAAGGGTCAAAATTGTCGGTTAGATATACACAATTTTTTTTGTTTTTGTTTTTAAAGAAAGGAAAAATAGCAAAAAAGGAAAAGAATATCCACAAATATATACATACCCCCAAACTTATTTAGAACAGTGTCCACTGTTCTTGGCTGGATAACCGAAGTTTGGTGGTAGGCAGAGGAAGATTATGCAGGGTAAACCGGCTCCTGTAAGACCAGGAGCTCCTCTGTTGGTTCGGCGCTAAGATACGGCTTAAGTCGGTGTCCGTTTACATTGAAAAATGAAGCGTCCTTTGGATTCTCCAAATCCACAGCGCCATGCGGATACACATTCCGCACAAAATACGGCCCTTTCCAGCGAGATCTGAGCTTTCCTGGATGGAAGTGTAGTCGGGTGTCGTAAAGCAGTACCTGTTGACCAGGTACGAATGTCTTGCGCACAAGGTGTTTATCGTGAAACACCTTCGTTCAGTTTTTAACGACAACCGCGTTATCGTAAGCCTCATCACTAAGCTCGCTAATTCGTTCAACTGCAGCTTCCGATGGTTGCCCGCATCTTCGAGAGACAGATTCAGCTCCTTTATCGCCCAAAATGCGCGATACTCTATTTCGACAGGGAGGTGGCAAGCTTTTCCGTACACAAGCCGATAGGGAGACATGCCAAGATCGGTCTTATAAGCGGTTCGAAATGCCCAAAGGGCATCAGTGAGTTTCAACGACCAATCCTTATGGTTCTTGGAAACCGTCTTCTCCAGTATCTGCTTGATTTGCCGATTTGAAACTTCGGCTTGCCTACAGGTTTGGGGGTGGTAGGGCGTAGATAGCTTATGATTAATGGAATATTTCCGCATCAAGGCCTCGAAAGTCTTATTGCAGAAATGAGTTCCATTGTCGCTAATGATCGCTCGGGGGTGCCCAAAACGGGAGAAAATGTTTTCTTTAAGAAACCTAACGACAACCTTTTTGTCGTTAGTCCGGCTGGGCACAGCCTCGACCCACTTATAGATGTAATCAACAGCGAGAAGGATGTACAAGTTCCTGAAAGAGATGGGAAACGGCCCCATGAAATCTATCCCCCAAACGTCGAAAATCTCCACAACCAAGATTGGTTGGAGCGGCATCTCGTTCCTCCGGGATATCCAGCCCAAGTGTTGGCACCGGGAGCAAGTCTTGCAATAGTCATGAGCGTCTTTGAAGAGTTGTGGCCAGTAGAAACCACATTGCAAGATCTTCTCAGCTGTCTTTCTGGGGCCAAAATGCCCGCCACATGCTTGATCGTGGCAAAATGACAGCACACTCTTGAATTCCTCGTCAGGGACACACCGACGAATAATCTGGTCGGGACAGTACTTGAACAGATAGGGTTCGTCCCAGTAAAAGTGTTTTACTTGGGATAAGAAGCGAAGTCTGTCCTAACTTGACCATTCAGTCGGTAGTAACCCTGTGGCCAAATAGTTCACAATATCTGCGAACCAGGGTTCACAAGATACTGTCAAGAGCTGTTCATCCGGGAAAACGTCGTTGATCGGAATGTGAAGTGACGACGAAGAAGGAAGTCGTGAGATATGGTCGGCGGCTACGTTTTCACATCCTCTTTTGTCCTTGATGACAAGGTCAAACTCTTAAAGCAAGAGGATCCAACGTATCAGCCGAGATTTTGCATCTTTCTTCGCAAAAAGATGGCGCAGAGCAGAATGGTCTGTGTAGACAATGACTGGAGAGCCGATGAGGTAGGGCCTGAACTTTTCTAAAGCAAATACAACAGCTAAGAATTCCTTCTCAGTTGTTGTATAATTAAGTTGGGCGTCGTTCAGGGTTCGGCTAGCATAATAGATCACGTGCAGCATTTTGTTGATGTGTTGTCCAAAGACAGCACCAATGGCAAAGTCGGATGCATCGCACATGATCTCAAATGGTGCATCCAGTCAGGTGAAGAAAGAATGGGAGCAGAAGTGAGTAACCTTTTTAATGAATCGAACGCAGTCACACAGCTCGAGTTGAAGTCGAATGGCGTGTCCTTGGCCAGTAGAAGAGTCAAGGGCCTAGCAATCTTGCTAAAGTCCTTGATGAACCGTCTATAGAAACCGGCATGGCCAAGGAAGGCTCGGATGTCTCGGACGCATCTGGGAGGAGGGAGATGGAAATGACCTCAATCTTCGCTTTGTCAACCTCTATGCCGTTTTACGAGATGATATGTCCTAAGACAATACCTTCGTGCACCATGAAGTGGCACTTCTCCCAATTTAAAGTGAGGTTCTTGTCCTTACATTGGGTAAGGACAGCGTCGAGATGCAGCAAACACTCATTGAAGGAATCGCCGAAGATGGAGAAATCGTCCATGAAGATCTCCAGGAATTTTTCCACCATGTCTGAGAAGATTCCCATCATACACCGCTGGAAGGTAGCGGGCACATTGCATAACCCAAAAGGTATGCGACGATATGCAAACGTGCCGAAAGGACAAGTGAATGTGGTCTTGTCCTGGTCTTTTTCGGCGATGGGATCTGATTATAGCCGGAGTAGCCATCAAGAAAGCAGTAGTACTCGTGTCCGGTCAATCGTTCAAGCATTTGGTCAATGAATGGTAGCGGAAAGTGATCCTTCCGCGTTGCGGCGTTGAGTTTTCTGTAATCGATGCATACTCGCCACCCAGTTTGGGTGCGAGTAGGGATTAACTCGTTCGCCTCGTTAGTGATGACCGTTATGCCTGATTTCTTGGGGACAACGTGAATGGGGCTAACCCACTGACTATCAGAGATAGGGTAAATGATACCACTATCTAGACATTTTACGATCTCCTTCTTCACAGCCTCCTTCATGACTGGGTTGATTCGTCTTTGTGGATCCCTGGCTGGTTTGGCATCATCCATCATATGAATGTGATGTTCAACGATCAGCGGACTAATCCCCTTGATGTCCGCCATGGACCAGCCAAAAGCTTGCCTATTGCTGTGCAAGACCGCAAGAAGGGCTTTCTCTTGCTCTGGAGCTAAAGAAGCCGAGATGATAACAGGGAGGGTCTCGTTCTCACCCAAGTAAGCGTACTTAAGGTGAGATGGAAACGGCTTGAGTTCGAGCGTTGGAGGTGAAACGATTGAAGGCAAGATTGGTGAAAAGGTCTCGAACTCAAAGGATTCCAGCAAAGATTCAAAACGAGTGTAAGCGACCCAGTTGGATGGTTCAGGTAACTCATCCGGAAATTCGAAGGATTCAAACTCGGGTGGTGAGTGGCTAAGATCGTTCGAGAAAGTGAAACACTCGTAGTCATTGTCGGGCGTAGAAACAGCAGCAAGTTTGAAGAGGAACGCACTAGTGGCGTTAAGGTTATCGTGATCGAACAAAAACTCCTCGAATTCACACTCTTCTGGGGTGATCTCCTGGATCGAGCAAACGTCTAGTATATGAGCATTAGGTTCGGAGGGCTGATTCCCTAACCTAAAAATGTTGAGTTCAATTGTCATGTTTCCAAAAGATAGGTTCATCGAACCATTGCGACAATTGATCACAGCATTTGAGGTTGCAAGGAATGGGCGACCGAGTATCACCGGAATTTGATTCCGGGGGTTAGCTACAGGCTTTGTGTCTAATACAATGAAGTCAATAGAGAATATGAAGTCCCCAACCTTGATTAACACATCCTCTAGCTCACCCCTAGGATGGGTGATCGATCGGTCGGCCATTTGGAGAGTGCAGTGTGTGGGTTTCATCTCTCCTACACCTAGTTGCTCATATACAGAGTACGGAAGCAGGTTAACACTGGCACCAAGATCTAATAGTGCGCGGTTGATGTTCTTATCCCCAATGGTAATAAAAATCGTAGGACAGCCAGGGTCCTTCCGTTTTTGAGGTAAAGATTGGGTAAGAGCATCACTCACAGCACTAGCCAAGAAAACTTTCTTGGGCACCTGAGATTTCCTCTTTTTCGTGCACAAGTCCTTTAAGATTTTCGCGTAGGACGGGACTTGTTGGACAGCATCTAAAAGGGGAATGTTTATGTTAACCTGCTTAAATAACTCAAGAATCTTCTCCATTTATGGATTTTGTTTATTGGACCTCAACCGGTTTGGAAATAGAACATTTTTAAAATTAGTTGAGTCCAATGCTTGTGGAGGGGATTGTGGAGCTGGAATGGATCCCAGAACTGGTGTTTTCATGGAGTGAGAAGTGGGTCCGTTCATAGCAGAAGAAGAAGAAGAAGGAGAGCCTTTTGAAGAATAGAGAAAAGGCTTAGAAGACGAAGAAGCAGGAGAAGAAGAAGAAGCAGCGGCCGGGGTGTCATCGTTGATCCGTGTGCCAATGTTGTTTTGCAGCATCCTTCCCGATCTTAATGTGGTCACGGCACTCACATTATGGTTCTGTTGTTCAAGAGCAACATGTACATTATGTGGGTGACCGGGATTTGGGAGTGGCTGGGACGGGAGCTTCCCCTTCTCTCGCTCGGTTAAGGCCGCATTCAGCTGTGCAATCTGGGCCTCGATGGTCTTGATGCTTTTCCCGTGAGCGGCAGTGTGTTGCACTAAGGACTAAATGGAAGACTGGATGTTGACGGTGGACTGAGTTGATTGTTTAAGGAACGCCTCCAGACTTCGTTCGAGCGAGGAAACCTTATCGTTGTTTGATGGAACAAAGTTGTTTTGGGGAAAAGAATTGTTGGGTGCAAAGTTGTTCGTCTGATTTTGAAAAGGTTGGGGTTGGAAGGGCTGCTGAAATTGATGTTGAGTTTGTTGTTGCGCTTGTTGTTGCGTAGGAGGGGCCTGTGGAAATTGTTGTCTTGGAATTGATGCTGATTCTGATTCCAGGCGAAATTGGGGTGGTTCCTCCAACCGGGATTGTAGGTGGAAGAGTATGGATCGTTTCTTGGTCTTTGCTGAAATGCAGCATTAACCTGATCCTGTCCTTGAGATGGAGAATTGTAAGGATACTCTTCGGTTAAATGAGAAGGATCGGAACAACAAGCACAAATGGTACGAAGGGGAAGAACAGGGGCAGGAGCAGGAGATGAAAATTTGCTCTCTATCGCTTCAAATTTTTTCGTTATTGCAGCCATTTCAGCTTTCATCGCAATAGAGACATCAAGTTGGTGAATTCCTACCCTAGACTGACCGGTAGAAGTGGAGGTAGAAGAAGAAAAAGTCGGTCTGGTGCTCTCCCATTGAAGCGTTTGTTCCGCAAGGTCGTCGAAAAATTGCCACGCTTCCTCGTCAGATTTCGATAGGAAGTGGCCCTGACAAATAGTTTCCAACAACTGCTTGGTTGCTGGGTTCAGGCCCTCGTATAAGGTTTGGCAAAGTTGCCATTTCTCGATACCATGGTGAGGGCACCAAATAAGAAGGTCTTTATACCGGTCAAAGCACTTCCAGAAGGGTTCAGTAGGAAGCTGGGAGAATTGGTTGATTTCGTTACGGATCCTCGCGGTTTTATGATTCGGATAGAATTTCTTGAGAAACGCTTTAACAAACTCGTCCCAACTGGTTATGGAGTGGGAAGCGGTGCTATACAGCCATTTTTCAGCAAGATCACACAAAGTGAACGGAATGACCCATAGCCGTATAGCATCGTCCGACAGCTGGGTGGTTTTCATCATGGCACAAACGTTTTGAAATTTGTTGATGAAGATATCGGCAGCTTCAGATTCAAGCCCATGAAATTTTGGAAGCACGTTAATGAAGTGGGGCTTAATTTCAAAATTATCCCCATTGGCCGGTGGGAGGGAAAGACAGGTGGGAAGTGCAGAACGGGTGGGATAGAAACGATCCTGGAGCGCGATTCGCTGTGGCGCTACAACAGGCGGTGGTGGTGGGTTATTCGTATCCATAGGAGGTCGAATGAATCCTGGGGGAGTCAAAGGGATGTTTGGATTAAATCCTGACATCGCGGAAGAAGAGGTTGGTGAAGGTGAAGGTGAGGATGTATGAACAGAATTCCGGTCAACGTCGGAGTTGGCCGGCAAAGGTAAGGGTGAATGAGGCGTGGACGGAGTTTCGACGTCTGATTCGATCGCGTAGTCGGTAGCGACTAACGTAACGCGGACTAAGCGGGCGCTAGTGTCCCGAGTCCAAGTGGACATACACTAAACGAGTTTAGTATAGTCAAAGCGGAGAAGGTGAGGGTAAGAAAACGTCAATGGAGAAATACGATGGGTGGTGGGTGAAAAATGGGATTTTGGTGACAAAGGGCAAGTTTTTATAAAAGTTTTTTGATTTTTTCCTTTTTTTTTTAGAAAGAGCTTTACAGAAATATGTACGGACTTACGACTTTAAGCAATCACAAACAAGATATGCACAATCACACCTAGATCTAGGGTCACCTAGGTCAGCTAGACAGCTCCTAACTGTTCCAAAGGGCTAGAAATTGGACCTCAAACTGTCTTTTCTTCGCCAATTGCGGCCAGGTAAGTGCCAGGTAAGTGGGAGGCTCCCCACTACGTAAGTAGTGGTCCTAATTAAGTAACCACTTGCCTTGGACACACTTGCCTAGACACCGCAAAGTCAGGATAGGATAAACGGCCGATGCCTGTAACTAGTCCTCTGTCCTATTGAGCGTGAAGTCCTTAGGGCTGAGTCTAGTATTTTTTAATTAACAATGGTCAATGCATATGCTTTTTGTGATTTCTGGGGTCCTGGAAAGGGTGATGAAATCCCCACCCAATCTGAATTGGTTTCAAGCCCCTTAAAGTCCGTATTAATAAATGCAAAGCAGTAACAAATCAACTGCAATCAATTTTTATTTTTTAGCGCGGCACAAAGAATCCTGCACAAAAACAATTTATTGGAAGGGGGAAGAGAATTTGCGCAAAGAATGCTGCAGAAAACACAGTTCAGTAGAGTCCAGAGGAGTGGGGAACAGGAGAGAGAGACTTACCCAAAATTTGGGCCCCTGAAGCCAACAAATGGCCGCGGTTCCGCGGCCAAACACGTGCTCAGGCCGCGGTTCCGCGGCTATGTGGAGGGTTTGGGGCTTCAACTTTCTGATAGATGCTGTTTTGGGTCTCCTCTGCTTGTCTGGATTTCCTGAATCTTGATTTGCCCACTATATCTGCTCCAGATTTTTACAGTAGACCGTTGGTTCTTATCTTGATCCGTCGCGGTGTAGCCGCGAGATATGGGTCTAACTTCCCACGTCTTTGGCACTGAACTCGAACTTCGTATTATCCTGCACACTTGCACAAAAACTAATAAAAAATAACAAGATGATTTTTTTACAATGTATTTTTTTGTTTTGTTTTTCGGTTAGCTTTATATTCATAAATTAACCCGAAATTACACAAAGAAATAAACTACCGTCTCCCCGGAAACGGCGCCATTTGATTGGTAGAGTTTTTGCGTGTTCAAGTTTAGTTAATTACCGCAATCAAGACGGTTTCGTTTGTAGCTAGCCGGTTGAGTACGGGTCGTCCGCAGGGAGATGGGAATCTTTTTCTATGTGCTTTAACGAGTTAAGTCCAAATGTCCAGATTTGTTTGTGATTAACTATGTGCTAAAATGATATGTAAAGAGAGCTTGTTAGGGTTAGGATTAGGTTAGTTTGAGTTAGGAGTCGCTCACTTTTTTCGTTGCCACTCTTAATATCGGTGTTACGGTAATCGGCAACAACGGGGATTAGCACGACTAGGAAGGAACTTGCGAGTATAAGCTAGGCTTTCCAACGCTTAAGTTCTTCCTTTTGGTGCTTGTCCGTCCGTTCTTGGCTCTTAGCCTTAACCTCCGGTTAATTCAACCACAACCGGTCTCACTAAGGAATCACCGCTATCATGTAGGATAGGGTGCCGTAGAGAGCGGATTGTGGTTCAATTAACGGGAGTCCGATTTAAGATGTTGGGCAAGGAAAGAGTGAGAGAGATTTCCTTCTCTCAAACTTCCCTTATCCTACTCTAACAAGTATGAAAACTACTCACCCATTATAAGGAAAAGAAAATAAAACAAAGGAGGAAGATAGAAAGAAAGAGGTTAGAAGATTACAACTAGCTATTTGCGACCTCACCTCGGCAAGGATCAAGCGTAAGCATCATGGTTGTTTAAGGATAAAGGAAAAGAGAACAAGAAAGAAACAAACACAAATAACAACAACTAAATTAGCAAATGAAAATTACAAGCAAATATAATTAACAATTTAAAGAACAAGACAAGCATGATAATAAAAGAACTCCTTTATTCATTCTTCACTCACAAAAGCTCACTACAAGTTTTTTTTAACGGAGAAGAGATGAGAGGAGGAGGAAGAACAACACATGTATTCTAAAATCTAAATACAAGAATAAGCACCCTTGGGTTTGGCAAGTTCTGGACTATTTATAGGCAGGGAACTGGAAACCTAGGGCAACAATCTGCCTCCTTACAAAATTACCTAACTGCCCCTGAAATACGACAGCCTGAAGAGGCCGTACGGCCGCGGTTCCGCGGCCTATACCCCCTATTGGCCGCGGAACCGCGGCCATATAGATGACTTGGCTTCTCCGGTTTTGTGAGGTGTCCTGGTATGCTTTTCTCTGTAGTTTGGCATATGTTTTTTCTGATAATCTTTCCACATTTCTTCCAGAATTTTAGTAGATCAAAAGGTGATTGGATGTGGATCTTTTGTCATGATTTTCTTGAGCTCCGCGTAGATTTCTTGGTCTTTGTGTTCCATTGTGCTTTGTGCATGAAGATGACAATCGATTTGCCCTTTTGTCTTCTTAACTGGTGTGTGGCAACATACGGATAGAGAGCGGAGACCCGTGTTTTATCTGTGGTTGGCAGTAATCCGGAATTTTGTCGTGCTTTTCATGAATTTCACCGTTTAGAGCCGAGAACATGTATCTTGCAATTGACTAGCAAATACGGCTCAAGAGTACCTACCAATAAGCAATATGATAAAAATCGGGCTGTATAAAAATGCAAAAATCTAATATGAACAGGTCACATTAATGAGACACGGTTAACAAAGTTACATAAAGAGGGATACTTGAATCTGTTCGAGTATCAGTCTTGTGCCACTTGTGAATCTTGTCTCATGGGAAAGATGACAAAGATTCCGTTCACTGGACAAGGAGAAAGAGCTAGCGAGCTCTTGGGACTCATACACAGTGACGTGTGTGGTCCAATGTCTACAAATGCGCGAAGTGGTTATTCATACTTCATTACTTTCACAGATGATTTCTCTAGGTATGGACATGTCTTCTTGATGAAGCATAAATCCGAGGCCTTTGAGAAATTTCGGGAATACAAGAATGAAGTTGAAAAACAAACAGGCAAAAGTATCAAGACACTGAGATCTGATCGAGGTGGTGAATACTTGAGTGCCGAGTTTCTGGGCTATTTAAAAGAGAATGGAATTCTCTCTCACCTTACTCCTCCATACACACCACAACACAACGGTGTATCGGAAAGGCGGAATCGAACCCTATTGGATATGGTTCGTTCCATGATTCGTAAGGCTGAGTTACCGCGATCCTTCTGGAGTTATGCACTAGAAACAACTGCATATCTTTTGAACCAAGTTCCTACTAAGTCAGTGCCTACCACACCATATTAGATGTGGAGTGGGAAGAAACCCTGTCTTAAACACTTTAAGACATGGGGGTGTCCAGCTTTTGTTAAAAAGCAGCATGCGGACAAGCTCGAGGCACGTTCAGTACAGTGTAAGTTTGTGGGATACCCAAAGAACTCCAAGGGGTATCTTTTCTATTACCCAGAGGAACAAAAGGTTTTTGTTTCTCGTCATGCCCGCTTCTTGGAAACTGAGTTTTTGGAAAATCAGATAAGTGGGAGCGCAATAGAACTAGAAGAAATTCCAGAACCATGAGCTATTACTGAAAGCTTAGTAGAACCAGAGGGTTCGAAAGAACCGAACATCCCAGCACCACTCCGCAGGAGTAGTAGGCAGTCTCATCCGCCCGAGAGATACTACGGTTTTCTCATAGACGGAGATAGAGAGGATTGCACCATTGATTATGGTGAGCCTACTAGCTTCCAGCAAGCCATTCAGAGTGGTGACTCGGTAAAATGGCTGGATGCAATGCGGACTGAGATGGAGTCCATGTACACCAACAAAGTTTGGACTTTGGACTTTGCTCCAGAAGGGATAAAACCCGTAGGCTGCAAATGGATCTTCAGAAAGAAGATTGGTGTAGATGGGCAGGTTGAAACCTATAAAGCTAGACTTGTTGCAAAGGGTTTTCGTCAAAGACCTGATTTGGACTATGACGAAACCTTTTCTCCAGTGGCTATGCTCAAATCCATTCGGATCTTTCTTGCCATTGCTGCTTTCCACGATTATGCAATCTGGCAGATGGACGTAAAGACGGCTTCCCTAAATGGAAATTTAGAAGAGTGCGTCTATATGGATCAGTCGGAGGGATTCATTCAGATTGAGAGCAGTGGAAAAGTGTGCAAGTTGCTCAAGTCCATCTATGAACTGAAACAGGCATCTTGGAGTTGGAACATCTGCTTTGATGATACTGTCAAAGAATTTGACTTTATCAAAAACCCAGATGAACCATGCATTTACAGTAAGATTGTAGGGAGAACTGTGATATTCCTCGTCTTGTACGTGGATGACATTCTCCTAATAGGAAATGATATTCCTATGCTACAGTCAGTCAAAGGATTCTTGTCACAGAGGTTCTCCATGAAGGACCTGCGCGATGCCAACTACATTCTGGGGATCCAGATCTATCGTGATAGATCTAAGAGGATGTTGGGACTTTCACAGTCCAGGTACATTGACACCATAATGAAAAGATTCAGTATGGAAGATTCTAAGCGCGGTAATTTACCGACATGTCACGGGATCACCCTCTCCAAAGAGATGTCTCCCAAGACTGATTTGGAAAGGGATCGCATGTCTATTATACCCTACGCTTCTGCGGTAGGCTCTATAATGTATGCGATGTTATGTACCAGACCAGATGTAGCATACGCATTGAGCATTGTAAGCCGGTATCAGTCGGACCCAGGGGAGAAACACTGGATAGCGGTAAAGAATATTCTCAAGTACCTGAGAAGGACTAAGGAGATGTTCTTGGTGTATGGCGGAAAAGACCTCCAGATCGAAGCCTTTGCTGTCTCCAGCTTCCAGAGTGACAAGGATGACTCCAAGTCCATGTCGGGTTATGTCTTTACCCTCAATGGAGGGGCGGTTTGCTGGAAGAGTTCCAAGCAGGAAACCGTTGCTGACTCAACTATGGAAGCGGAGTACATAGCTCCTTACGATGCCGCAAAGGAAGCTGTCTGGATGAAGAAGTTCCTCACGGAGCTTCAGGTGGTTCCTACCATTGCTGATCCAATACCGCTGTATTGTGACAACAACGGCGCTATAGTTTTAGCGAAGGAACCCAGGTCCCATCAGAAGTCCAGGCACATTTTGAGGCGGTACCACCTGATCAGGGAGATCGTAAATTGCCGGGAGATCGATGTGAAGATAGTAAATTCAGAGAATAACACTGCAGATCCACTCACAAAGGCCCTACCCCAGACTCAGTTCGAGCGGCTGATCGAGATGATAGGTCTTCGATACGCCAGTAGATGGCTTTAGTGCAAGTGGGAGATTGTTAGTGTATATGCCCTAGAGGCCATTACTGTATCATACTAGTTTGTATATTACTTGATGGAAGCTTGGGATATTCACAGTTGTATAGACAATCTTGCTCAAAATGGTAGTATGCTACTTGGTTTGTTTCTACTTTAATATGTGCATGTGTTTCTTTTAGCATATCGCTTATACAAAAAGGTAGAGCCCTTAGGATCTTTACTTGATTACCAGCGTTGTGATGGCAGTCATACTTATGGGGGCTGGGTAATCTATAAGCACATCCTTATACAGGTCCCTAGTCGTAGGACTATCGAGACAGGGCATCGATACTCCGGAGTAGATTAGCGTATACGCTTCTCATCCCAGCACAGGAGATGGTCTGCCCCACAGCCATCGGTACGTCGTACTAGAGATAGTATGCGGGTGCTCGTTAGGTTACGAGTACACTGGACAGGACTCGTCGGGAACTGTTGGTTGGTATTATACCTATCGTCGGTTATCAGTTCCTAGATGACATGACTACAGCTTAGTCCGCTGACTTGACACCGTCACTTCGCCTCGAGTGTGTTCCCACTGTACTTAGATTACTACCCTACCACGGCTCAAAGGAGTCGTGCAAACAGGTAGTAGTTGAGTGCAGTCCCGAAGCACTTGGAGGCAGTGACGATTAGACAGGATTCGTCTCTCCCGGTATTGGGGGTTGATATCGCGCTGTGTCTAAGAGAGCCATTACACATGTAGTCCCTGGCCAGGGCAAGCGAGATATACTGGTAGGTTTCCAGTGTTATCTCAGGGTGTTCTGGGATACACTCCGACATGACTTGTACCGCTATTAGGGGACTGACGTTTACACCCCCCTAGGCCCGCCATGCGATATTCTCAGACGAACGGACCGGACTCTATGGAGATTGTCACATACAGGCTCAGTAGGAGTTCAGATGGGTTTACCTCATCGGCCTTCTTATCGACATCTACCTGGGGACCGTTACATACAGCTAGTGCTTCTTGCGGTCTGTGGTTAAACACACTGCCAGCGTAGTGTCGAGTCTTTAGAGTCCCACACAGAGAGTTTTCCTGCACTGAGCGAAACGTGTAGAGGCCGTATGGGTTTACGGCAAGGCTGCGATCACTTACGTGCCCTTGTGTGCGCATGCTGTTCGGGCAGGAAATACTAGTGGGCTTTGGTTTAAGCCGGATCCTAGTATTGCACGGATGGATTAGTTTTGTCTTCTGTGCATTCGCATTCTACGGAATGCGCATGCGGGTGTGTATGCACAATTTTGAGGAGCGAAGAAGGAGGAGGTGCCTCATTAGGGTTTTGGCAGTTGGTTCGGCCAAAACCGTTATGTGGCAGGCTTATTAGGGTTTTGGCAATTCGTTCGGTCAAAACCATTATGAGCAGCAGACATTACTTACTAATCATTTCAGTGATAATTTTATGATGGCTAATTGCTTTGACCATTTGACCACCTTGACCACTCTCGACTTTGTTGACCCGTTGACCAAAGTTGACCTTGACCTTCATGAGAGGTCTACACTCTTCTTTGGTTTTCTTTTTCTATTTTGGATTATGAAAATGGTCAATTCAATTAGTAGCCATCAACTTTATCATGAAAGGATTGGTAATGATGATAGTGTGTATTATTGCAACCATGGTTCATTTTCTTTAGCTCATAATTCATTTCTCATTCTCTCTCTTGTAAGTGAGAAGAAAAGAAGAGCTCCATGGTTTCTAGTTCTCCTTCATCTTCCTCCTCTTGAAATTTTCTTTTGATCTCATGTGTTGAGAGAAAAAGAATCCACATAGACAAACACTTCCATCAACCTCTTCTACACAACCTAGGACATCAAGACTAGCGATCTTGTTGCCCTAGTTGCCTCGGCTCGAGGTGGAGCTCAGTGTACAACTCTCGGGTGGATCGTCTTCAACTCAAGAAGGCCGTTGAGGTGATCAAGATCCGGATCGACCCTCAGAGCGTGGATGGACAAGCCGGACAGCGGAATGAAGACCCGAAGGACCGGTATCATGAGGTATAATCTCTATGGCATAGTAGATAGCACCTCTTGTAGTTTGCTAGTTTGAAGTTTAGCAAAGATCCGTGTTTTAGTCCATGTTGCCTTTGCGCCAAAAATCGTTTTTCGCCGTTTCCGTCTCCCCGTAAGAACCGGGGTTAGCAACGTGGACTTACACTTGATTGCGGTAAGTAGAGAACAGAGTAGAACGCATATCATGAAACGTATCGCGTTTTTACAACAATCAAATGGCTCCGTTGCCGGGGAGACGGTAACGTATTTTCTTTCTTATTATTCGGGTTAATATTCTTTTTGTATATATATAAATAAATAAATAAATATAACAGAAACCCTTTTTGTTATTTTTGATATTTTTTGTGTGCAAGTGTGCAGGCTATCTGGAGCAAGTACAGTAATCATTTAAGAAAGCAGAGCATTTTATTTTGGATTAGAGAATAAAGGGAGTGCAGTGACCAAAGATGAAACCCCAACTCCATAGTTTGACCGCGGAACCGCGGTTAAATCATGGATTTCGTGGTGGTTCCGCGGTTGTAATGAGGCTTCTGAGCCCCAATTTTTTTCCACCCTTTCTCTTTCATTTTATCTCTTCTGTGAACCCTATTGAACTGTATTTTCTGCAGGTTTATTTGCACAGATTGCGCCGCCACCAAATAATTTTTTTGTTCTAGATTTTGTTTGTTTATACGCTTTACATATAATAATACGGACATTAAGGGGCTTGAACACCAATTAAGATTGGGTGGGGATTTCATCACCCATCCTAAGACCCCACAAATCACAAAAAGCATACGCATTAACTTGAGTTAATAAAAAATATCTAGACCAAACCTATAAGGACTTATCGCGCTCATTTAGGACAAGTGAAGGTTGCGGGGAATCGGTCGTTTATCTAAACTTGACTTTGTGGTGCCTAGGCTAGAAAAGTGAGGAGTAATTTTAAAAGGCCCATCTCACGGTGATTCGTGAGCGGAACCTTCCTTACCTCAATTTTGCTTACCTGGCCACAATTGGCAGTGAAGAGGCGATTCGAGATTTATCCTGCAACTTGTCGCTTGAAAATCTAGGAGCGGTCTAGTTGGACTTTGAAGACCCTAACTCTAGGTGATTTTTGTGCATGTTGTGATTATGCTTGTGCTTATGTAAATTTTAGTCCCATAATTCCGTATTTTTTCTAAAACCTGAACAAACAATTTCTAAATCTCCAAAAACAACAAAAAAAATTATAAAAAATCAACCACTTCCACCCTCCCTACCTTTTCATAACATGGGTACCCTGACCAACTCTTGCTGAACTTTGGTACCCGCAACCAGACATTTATTCTTACGGTTCTTACTTTAGCCGAACTTCGAACGATCCATCCATGCCCAAAATTTCATTGAGAGATCGGATAGACGCGTCTAGGACAAACAATTGGACTCCGCAATCCACGTCGTATCAACCGTTTCAACCTCCTCCACCTTCTTACATTGATACTCCTTCTGAGAGTCATGTTGCGACTCCGAGACCAATGTCCATTGCTGAACATATTGCATACTCCCGTAGGCGATCTTTCATGCCTTTAACCACTTCAAACTCGTTAGGACAACAATTCCAATCACCTTCTTATCATAACGTTGATCCTAATCTTGTCCAACCATTCGATTCCTATCAATCCTACCCGACTTTTACACCTCTAGACATTTCTTCTGAATGGCCATTTGGGAGTTTTACGTATCCCAACAACTTTGAATTTTTTACTGAAACCCTCTCACAACCCATATCTATTTTTGAGCAAACTTTGGAAGAATTTCGGGTAGCGTCGTGCCAAACGGAGGAAGTGAATGCATCCATGGCCGCCCTCGTACAATCTTTTGAACCGGCCGCTAGTTTACAACTAGCTCTGAATTTTCCAATGTATGATGAGGCGATAGGACAGATTGAGGATTTGAGTCGTGAGAGTGAGCAGTACACCCTTCCAAGTCAAACCTACTCGTTCCAAATTGAATTCTATAACTTTGGTTTTAAAAGTCTATCGAGTGTCCCACATGAATCACCAATTGAAGATAGAATGTTTGATGAGTTGTGCGATTTTGTAGTGTTTGATTTGCCCGATTGTGAAGGGTCCATTTCAAGTGAAACCAATCCCAATCCCTTTGATCTCTATACCTCCACTCTAGAACCTGAATTGATTGAAATCCATACTTTTGATGAGTTGTCTGAGAAATTTGACTTTCACTTGATTGAGAATATCGACGCTGGGAATATCTTGGATGATGAACCCACAGTTTTGGATGAGTTTTTCTCACCAATTCATCATGTCCTTTTACTTCCGTATGGACATCATCTCGAGTCATTAACTGTTTTTCCCGAACCCCATATACATCTGGAAATTGATGATGAATGTATGGATGAGCTAATTTTGGAGGAGAATTTTGAGGATAGCATTGAGGATGAAGCAGTTTTACTTATTGAGTCGGATTTTCCAATTCATCATGTCCCTTTCATTGACTGTGTACACCCTCCTAAATCTTTAACCGATACCATTCCTCAATCACTTCCCTCCATCCTTTCTATCATTCCCACCTTGCAAGCCACCGTATCACCTTCTTTTCTTACGTCGGGTTCACCAAGTTCAGTCGACCCATGTTTTCTCACGAATCTTGAGAGGTTTGACCCCATTTCTCAACGGGTTGATAGATTAGTACAATCACTTTTTACACATCGGTCATTACAAATTGTACTAATTTATTCACTCCATTTCCACCCTCAAGTTCGATTTCCATTTCTTTCTCCCTTCCGCCATTCTTCTCCTCCACCGAGACTGTACCTCGCTTCTATCCACACACGGTCTCGCGTATTTTCCATTTCTTTTCTCTACGCCTTCTTTCACCAGCCTGGGCTTTATCCCGATAAAATTTTGAATGGTTGGTGCTAACTTTTGGCCTACGTAAGGCCTTGTATAGATTGATACTTTCTCTTCCCTCCTAACTCTGAACTTTAACGCTACACAGTTGCAGCACTGTTTTACTTAAGTTTGGGGGGACCTTTTTGTGTGTATATATTTTTTGTTTGCTTTTTCACTTGTAAAAAAATAGGGAAGCGCCGACAATTTTGACCCTCTTGGTGTAGCCTGACAGTAAGGGCACTGTCAAGTTTAAGTTTGGGGGTGTGCTCGGTAAGCTTTCTACCTTCACATTCATGTGTATATTTTGCATTTGCATACTTATTAAAAACCCACAAAAATCGAAAAAAAAATCCAAAAATATAAAAACTTTGTCGTCAAATTAGCTAGTAAGATAACTTAGATTTTTATTCCGAAAATTTAGTTGATATGTTAGGAATAACTAAATCCTAATCTTAGAAATTGAAAACCCTAAAAATAACTCTCCTTCTGTTTAACCTTGGTAATTATACATCCTTGCAGGCTTTTTAGAAGTAGGTAATCTTGAGTTCAGTTCTTGAGTTAAGTCGAGATGAAGGGAAAGTATTGAAAACTTTATTGAAAGATAAGTCTGAAAAATGGTTCTTATTCTTGAGTCCAAATTCAGAAAGTATATACCCTACAAATCTCACTTACATGCACCTTGAAACTTGAGATAGTAGAGATACCTAGAAATACTCTTGCCAAAAAGCTTGTATGAAAGAAAAAACGGTATTTAAAACTAACCACCAAAAGAGCATCATTGAAAAATATATCCGGTCTTGAAAAAGAAAAAAAATAAAAAATAAAAAATAAAAATAAAGTCAAGACCTGGAAACTGCTATTTACGATTTAAGCTCACACATTCAGTAATCAGCTGGTTAGTGCCTCAAGAAGCATTAATAGTCGCATGAAAGATGTGTGAGCAAATCCGTCCATCATTAATGAAAAGAATTAGTATTAGGTATTAGGGTAAGGGTACTATAGTTTGAATTGAATTCTTAAGTGTGGGGGTGAAATTTTACACACATGTAGGGATATACGATCGATATTTGGAGGAAAGATAGGAATAAATAATAAGACTTATGTTTTCCGAAAAGATGATAAAAATTCCGGTTTGAAGACTGCGCTTTAGAAGGAAAACTCAGGAGAAATCGAGATCTTTCTAAACTGTAAAAACATATAGAATCTAGGGTTGAATAAATAGAAGGTGTGAAACA
This sequence comes from Agapanthus africanus, assembly GCA_030015575.1. Classification (NCBI taxonomy): domain Eukaryota; kingdom Viridiplantae; phylum Streptophyta; class Magnoliopsida; order Asparagales; family Amaryllidaceae; genus Agapanthus; species Agapanthus africanus. The sequence goes on from CM057337.1 coordinate 1,157,289, forward strand.
TAAGGGTTGGATACTTCTAATCTAGGATGATAGAATTTCTAACTTAGATACTAAACTGTAGGAATAGAATCGACGTTAACTTGTGAAACTAGCTTGACGGGATTTTGTGTGTAGTATTCGCTGAAAACCCTCAGGAGACAACACTCTTCCTACTAGGGACACTTAGAGGTTTAACGGCTTGTTGGACGAGCTCAGTGCAGTCGTGTTCCCTGCGAAAGTGAAGTGAGGTTGGGAATTTTTGTGAATAATTGGTTCTGCTTGGGACAAGCAAAAGTTAAGTTTGGGGGTATTTGTTCATACCAGAATATTGCATTTAATACCGCCCATTCTTCTGCTCGTTTGTTTATAAGCAGGTGCTTTTGATCCGTGTTTGCTATATATTTACGGGTTACAGGTTCCTAGTCCAAAATGACGCAAATCATGCAAAATCTTCACAGTTACGCCAAAATTCAGAACATCTGCCACAAACAGATAAAAGCCGGGTTCCGGTCATCCGTATCCGTCCAGTGCCGCTTACCAGTTCAAGAGATAAGATAAATAACAGTAGTCATTCGTGTCTCGGACAAGCACAGAGCACGAGAGGGGGAGCACAAGATTCAATGAGTGCGCGGAGCTCAAGAGAGATAAAGGTTAAATGAATTAAAAGTGAAGCCATTTTGGACTGTTGCAAATCTGAAGAAATTTTGGAAGAAATTTGTAATTTGGGACATGTAGAACAACAGATGATAGCAACACAAGAAACCATGGAAAAAATGACATCCCAATTCCTCCATAACGCCGCGGAACCACGGCCAATTGGCAACGTATGCTGCGACTCCGCAGCCGCGTCGGCGTCAGATAGGAGTTTGGGGTTATTTTAGTAACTTCATTTGGGCTCAGAATATGGGTCTAGGGTTTCAGAGCTCTGCCTATAAATACTCCAATTTTGTGCCCAAGTGAGGATGCTTCTTTTTTTAGTTAGATTTTAGTGTAGGTTAGCTTGTATCTTCTTCTTCCTTTTCATCTATTCCTCCATTAAAATGTAGTGAGAGCTCTTGAGTGGATGTTTAATGAAGATGAGGGTTTTTATTATTTTGTATCTTTTAATTCTTGTATTGTAATTTCAATTCTTAGTGTAATTTTATTTGTTGTTGTTATGTAGTTGTTGTTATTTCTTTCCTTATTTTCTTTTTCTTTTCTTCTTATCCGTATTATTTTCAAGCCATGATACTCGACGGAGTCTGTTTATACCAGAATATTGCATTTAATATCGCTCATTCTTATGCTCGTTTATTTATAGGTAGGTGCTTTTAATCCGTGTTTGCTACATATTTACAGGATACAGGTTCCTAGTCCAAAATAACGCAATTGATACAAAATCTCCAATGTTACACCAAAATACAAAACATCTGTTGAAAGCAGATAAAAGCCGGGTTCCGGTCATCCGTATCCGTCCAGTGCCGCGTACCGGTTCCAGAGACAAAACATATGACAGTGGTCATTCGTGTCTCGGACAAGCACAGAGCACGATGGGGGCAGCACAAGAATCAATGGGTGCGCGGAGCTCGAAGGAGAAAAGGTCAAAAGTATTATTTTTTATGTCATTTTGGACCGTTGCAGATCTGAAACAATTGTGGAAGAAATTTGCAATTTGGTACATGTAGAACAACATAAGATGGCAACACAAGGAAATCTAGAAAATTCAATACCACAATTCCACAAAAGCGCGGCGGAACCGCCGCCAAATATGGGTTTACGCGGCTGATCCGCCGCGGTTTTGTGTCATCACCTGACCAAATTTTGGGGGTAGCTTTGTCATTTCATTTGGGACCAGAATATTGCCCTAGGATTTCAACTATCCTCCTATAAATACCCCGGATCTGAGCCATTGTAAGGGATCAATTCTTATGCCCTCTTTTTTGTTAGTTTTTAGTTTAACTTCTTCTTCTTCTTCATCTTTCCTCCATTAAATTGTTGTGAGAGCTTTTGAGTGGATGTTAAATGAAGATGAGGGTTATTTTGTATCATTCTTTTGCTTAGCTTCCCCCTTGAGCTCTCTACCTTAACTTGATCTTACAACCTCTTAAGTGAGCTTGCAAGTTTAAGCTTTGGTCATTGATCTCAAGGGGTTGTAACATTTTGGAATCAATAATGTTCTCTCTTTTATGCTTCATTCTCCATGAGTTCTTTGCCTTTTCTTGATCTTGCAACCTCTTAATTGAGCTTGTAAGTTTAAGATTTGATTATTGAACCCATGTCTTGTTTTGGGTTCTATGGTTCCTAGTTTTATTTCTTGCTCATTTACTTTCTTGCACTTTAATACTTGCTTTACTTTCGTGCACTTAAATTCCATGCACTTTTAATTACTTGCTTGTAATCTTTTCTTTTCATTGTTTATCTTTTCTTTTGCTCTTTTTGGTTCGTTTTATGAATGGTTGTAATTATGTGTTGTTAGGAATAAATACGATATTGTAAGTTAAGGTTTCTTTGCTCATTCCCTTTTCCCGTATTTTCCATTGAACTCCGTCCAAATGTTACGCAAACGCTCCGTTAGGCACCCTACCCTACCAAGGTAACGGTGATTCCTAACCGCGACCAGTTGCGTTCGGTTTGGCCGGAGGCGAAAGCAAAAGACAAGAACGGACAGACAAGGGTCAATAAACCGAATTTCACGAATACCGTGCTTAAGTATCCTAATCCACGTTGTTGCCGATTGCTCTAGCTTCAATCGTTAAGTTCGGCTCAAAGGTTTTGAATACGGATTTCCTTAGCTTACACTTTTGTGTCATTTCCTAACAACTTTACTTGTGCATAAAACACATAGGGTAGATATGAACAATTCCGCCCACGCGCAATAACTCGTTACGACAAGAACGTAAAACGCTGCGTCTCCCTGCGGACGACTCGTGCTCAAACGGCTAGCTGCAAAGCGACACCGTCTTAATTGCGGTTAACTAAAATTATACCAATCAAATGGCGCCGTTACCGGGGAGACGGTAGTTTATTTCTTTGTGTAATTTCGGGTTAATTTGTGAATATAAATACAACCGAAAAAAAAATAATATACATTGTAAAAAACCATCTTGTTATTTTTGATTAGTTTTTGTGCAAGTGTGCAGGATAAAAAGAAGGTGGGAAGTTAGACCCATATCTCGCGGCTACACCGCGACGGATCATGATGGAGCCAACGGTCTACTGAAAAATTCTGGAGCAGACCCAGTGAGCAAATCAAGATTCAGAAGCTCCAGACAAGAAGAGGACACCCAAAGAAACACAGGCAAGAAAAACGAAGTCCCAAGCTCACCTTACTGTCGCGGAACCGCGGCCATCGGGCTTGTTTGGCCGCGGAACCGCGGTTCCTTACTGGCATCAGCATCCCAATTTTTTTGTGAGTTTTTCTGCCTTCTTCCCCACTACTCTGGACTCCACTGAACTGTATTTTCTGCAGCATTCTTTGCGCAAACTCTCTTCCCCCTTCCAATAAATTGTTTTTGTGCAGGATTCTTTGTGCCGCGCTAAAAAATAAAAAAATTAATTGCAGTTGATTGTTACTGCTTTGCATATTTTAATCGGACTTTAAGGGGCTTGAAACCAATCCAGATTGGGTGGGGATTTCATCACCCTTCCCAGGACCCCAGAAATCACAAAAAGCATATGCATTGACCATTGTTTAATTAAAAAATACTAGACTCAGCCCTAAGGACTTCGCGCTCAATAGGACAGAGGACTAGTTACAGGCATCGGCCGTTTATCCTATCCTGACTTTGCGGTGTCTAGGCAAGTGTGTCCAAGGCAAGTGGTTACTTAATTAGGACCACTACTTACGTAGTGGGGAGCCTTCCACTTACCTGGCACTTACCTGGCCGCAATTGGCGGAGAAGAGGCGGTTTGAGGTCCTATTTCTAGCCCTTTGGAACAGTTAGGAGCTGTCTAGCTGACCTAGGTGACCCTAGATCTAGGTGTGATTGTGCATATCTTGTTTGTGAATGTTTGAAGCCGTGAGTCCGTACATATTTCTGTAAAGCTCTTTCCAAAAAGAAAAAAAACACACTAAAACCAAAAACTTTTATAAAAACTTGCCCTTTGTCGCCAAAATCACATTTTTTCACCCACCACCCATTGTATTTCTCCATTGATGTTTTCTTACCCTCACCTTCTCCGCTTTGACTATACTAAACTCGTTTAGTGTATGTCCGCTTGGACTCGGGACACTAGCGCCCGCCTAGTCCGCGTTACGTTAGTCGCTACCGACTACGCGATCGACTCAGACGTCGAAACTCCGTCCACGCCTCTTTCACCCTTACCTTTGCCGGTCAACTCCGACGTTGACCGGAATTCTGTTCATACATCCTCACCTTTACCATCACCAACCTCTTCTTCCGCGATATCAGGATTTAATCCAAACATCCCTACAACTCCCCCGGGATTGATTCGACCTCCTATGGATGCGAATAACCCACCACCACCGCCTGTTGTAGCGCCACAGCGAATCACGCTCCAGGATCGTTTCTATCCCACCCGCTGTGCACTTCCCACCTGTCTTTCCCTTCCACCGGCCAATGGGGATAATTTTGAAATTAAGCCCTACTTCATTAACATGCTTCCGAAATTTCATGGGCTTGAATCTGAAGATGCCTATATCTTCATCAACAAGTTTCAAAATGTTTGTGCCATGATGAAAACCACCCAGCTGTCGGACGATGCTATACGGCTACGGGTCATTCCGTTCACTTTGTGCGATCTTGCTGAAAAGTGGCTGTATAGCACTGCTTCCCACTCCATAACCAGTTAGGATGAGTTTGTGAAAGCGTTTCTCAAGAAATTCTATCCGAATCATAAAACCGTGAGGAACTGTAACGAAATCAACCAATTCTCCCAGTTTCCTACTGAACCCTTCTGGAAGTGCTTTGACCGGTATAAAGACCTTCTTGTTCAGTGCCCTCACCACGGTATTGAGAAATGGCAACTTTGCCAAACCTTATACGAGGGCCTGAACCCAGCAACCAAGCAGTTGTTGGAAACCATTTGTCAGGGCCACTTCCTATCGAAATCTGACGAGAAAGCGTGGCAATTCTTCGATGACCTTGCGGAACAAACGCTTTAATGGGAGAGCACCAGACCAACTTCTTCTTCTTCTTCCTCCACTTCTACTGGTCAGTCTAGGGTAGGAATTCACCAACTTGATGTCTCTATTGCGATGAAAGCTGAAATGGCTGCAATAATGAGAAAACTTGAAGCGATAGAGAGCAAATTTTCATCTCCTGCTCCTGCCCCTGTTCTTCCCCTTCGTACCATTTGTGCTTGTAGTTCCGATCCTTCTCACTTAACCGAAGAATGTCCTTACAATCCACCATCTCAAGGACAGGATCAGGTTAATACTGCATTTCAGCAAAGACCGAGAAATGATCCATACTCTTCCACCTACAATCCCGGTTGGAGAACTACCCCAATTTCGCCTGAAATCAGAATCAGCATCAATTCCAAGGCAACAATTTCCAGAGGCCCCCTCCTTCGCAACAACAAGCGCAATAACAAACTCAACATCAGTTTCAGCAGCCCTTCCAACCCCAACCTTTTCAAAATCAGACGAACAACTTTGCACCCAACAATTCTTTTCCGTAAAACAATTTTGTTCCGTTAAACAACGATAAGGTTTTCTTGCTAGAACGAAGTCTGGAGGCGTTTGTAAAACAATCTACACAATCCACCGCCAACATCCAGTCGTCTATTCAGTCTTTGGTGCAACACACTGCTGCACACGGGCAAAGCATCAAGACCATCGAAGCCCAGATTGCACAGCTGAATGCGGCGTTAAGCGAGCGAGAAAAGGGGAAGCTTCCATATCAACCACTCCCAAATCCCGGTCACCCACATAATGTATATGTTGCTTTTGAACAACAGAACCATAATGTGAGTGCCGTGACTATATTAAGATCGGGAAGGATGCTGCACAACAACATTGGCACAACAATTGAGGATAATAACACCCCGGCCACTTCTTCTTCTTCTTCTTCTTCTTCTTCTCCTTCTGCTGAGCCTATTCTTCATTCTTCAAAAGGCTCTTCTTCTTCTTCTTCTTCTCCTTCTTCTTCTCCTTCTGCTCTGAACGGACCCACTTCTCACTCCACGAAAACACCAGCTCTGGGATCCGTTCCAACTCCACAATCTCCTCCACAAGCATTGGACTCAACCAATTTTAAAAACGTTCCATTTCCAAACCGGTTGAGGTCCAATAAACAAAATCCACAAATGGAGAAAATTCTGGAGTTGTTTAAGCAGGTTAACATCAACATTCCCCTTTTAGATGCTGTCCAACAAGTCCTGTCCTACGCGAAAATCTTTAAGGACTTATGCACGAAAAAGAGGAAATCTCAGGTACCTAAGAAAGTTTTCTTGGCTAGTGCTGTGAGTGATGCTCTTACCCAATCTTTACCTCAAAAATGGAAGGACCCTGGCTGTCCTACGATTTCTATTACCATTGGGGATAAGAACATCAACCGCGCACTATTAGATCTTGGTGCCAGTGTTAACCTGCTTCCGTACTCAGTATATGAGCAACTAGGTGTAGGAGAGCTGAAACCCACACACTGTACTCTCCAAATGGCCGACCGATCAATCACCCATCCTAGAGGTGAGCTAGAGGATGTGTTAATCAAGGTCGGGGACTTCATATTCCCCGTTGACTTTATTGTTTTGGACACACAGCCTGTAGCTAACCCCCAGAATCAAATTCCGGTGATACTCGGTCGCCCATCCTTGCAACCTCAAATGCTGTGATCAATTGTCGAAATGGTTCGATGAACCTATCTTTTGGAAATATGACAATTGAACTCAACATTTTTAGGTTGGGGAATCAGCCCTCCGAACCTAATGCTCATATACTAGACGTTTGCTCAATCCAGGAGATCACCCCGGAAGAGTGTGAATTCGAGGAGTTTTTGTTCGATCACGATAACCTTAACGCCACTAGTGCGTTCCTCTTCGAACCTGCTGTTTCTGCGCCCGACAATGACTACGAGTGTTTCACTTTTTCGAACGATCTTAGCCACTCACCACCAGAGTTTGAATCCTTCGAATTTCCGGATGAGTTACCTGAACCATCCAACTCGGTCGCTTACACTCGTTTTGAACCTTTCCTGGAATCCTTTGAGTTCGAGACCTTTTCACCAATCTTGCCTTCAATCGTTTCACCTCCAACGCTCGAACTCAAGCCTTTGCCGTCTCACCTTAAGTACGCCTACTTGGGTGAGAACGAGACCCTCCCTGTTATCATCTCGGCTTCTCTAGCTCCAGAGCAAGAGAAAGCCCTTCTTGCGGTCTTGCACAGCAATAGGCAAGCTTTTGGCTGGTCCATGGCGGACATCAAGGGGATTAGTCCCCTGATCGTTGAACATCACATTCATCTGATGGATGATGCCAAACCAGCCAGGGATCCACAAAGGCGACTCAACCCAGTCATGAAGGAGGCTGTGAAAAAGGAAATCGTAAAGTGTCTGGATAGTGGTATCATTTACCCTATCTCTGATAGCCAGTGGGTTAGCTCCATTCACATTGTCCCCAAGAAATCAGGCATAACGAGGCGAATGAGTTAATCCCTACTCGCACCCAAACTAGGTGGCGAGTATGCATCGATTACAGAAAACTCAACGCCGCAACGCGGAAGGACCACTTTCCGCTACCTTTCATTGACCAAATGCTTGAATGATTGGCCGGACACGAGTACTACTGCTTTCTTGATGGCTACTCCGGCTATAATCAGATTCACATCGCCGAAAAAGACCAGGACAAGACCACATTCACTTGTCCTTTCGGCACGTTTGCATATCGTCGCATGCCCTTTGGGTTATGCAATGCGCCCGCTACCTTCCAGCGGTATATGATGGGAATCTTCTCAGACATGGTGGAAAAATTCCTGGATATCTTCATGGACGATTTCTCTATCTTCGGAGATTCTTTTAATGAGTGTTTGCTGCATCTCGATGCTGTCCTTACCCGTTGTAAGGACAAGAACCTCACTTTGAATTGGGAGAAGTGCCACTTCATGGTGCGAGAAGGTATTGTCTTAGGACATATCATTTCACACAAAATGACATAGAGGTTGACAAAGCAAAGATTGAGGTCATTTCCAATCTCCCTCCTCCCAGATGCGTCAGAGACATCCGAGCCTCCCTTGGCCATGCCGGTTTCTATAGACGGTTCATCAAGGACTTTAGCAAGATTGCTAGGCCCTTGACTCTTTTGCTGGCCAAGGACACGCCATTCGACTTCAACTCGAGCTGTGTGACTGCGTTCGAGTCATTAAAAAGCTCACTCACTTCTGCTCCCGTTCTTTCTTCACCTGACTGGACGCACCCATTTGAGATTATGTGCGATGCATCCGACTTTGCCATTGATGCTGTCCTTGGACAACACATCAACAAGATGCCGCACGTCATCTATTATGCTAGCCGAACCCTGAACGACGCCCAACTTAATTATACAACAACTGAGAAGGAATTCTTGGCTGTTGTATTTGCTTTAGAAAAGTTCAAGCCCTACCTCATCGGCTCTCCAGTCATTGTCTACATGGACCATTCTGCTCTGCGCCATCTTTTTGCGAAGAAAGATGCAAAATCCCGGCTAATACGTTGGATCCTCTTGCTTCAAGAGTTTGACCTTGTCATCAAGGATAAAAGAGGATGTGAGAACGTAGTCGCCGACCATCTCTCACGACTTCCTTCTTCGCCGTCGCTTCAAATTCCGATCAACGACGTTTTCCCGGATGAACAGCTCTTGACAGTATCTTGCGAACCCTGGTTCGTAGATATTGTGAACTATTTGGCCACGGGATTACTACCGACTGAATGGTCAAGTCAAGACAGACTTTGCTACTTTTCCCAAGTAAAACACTTTTACTGGGACGAACCCTATCTGTTTAAGTACTGTCCCGACCAGATTATTCGTCGGTGTGTCCCTGACGATGAATTCAAGAGTGTGCTGTCGTTTTGCCACGATCAAGCATGTGGCGGGCATTTTGGCCCCAGAAAGACAGCTGAGAAGATCTTGCAGTGTGGTTTCTACTGGCCACAACTTTTCAAAGACGCTCATGACTACTGCAAGACTTGCTCCCGGTGCCAACACTTGGGCCGAATATCCAGGAGGAACGAGATGCTGCTCCAACCAATCTTGGTTGTGGAGATTTTCGACGTTTGGGGGATAGATTTCATGGGGCCGTTTCCCAGCTCTTTTGGGAACTTGTACATCCTTCTCGCTGTTGATTACGTCTCTAAGTGGGTCGAGGCTATGCCCAGCCGGACTAACGACAACAAGGTTGTCGTTAGGTTTCTTAAAGAAAACATTTTCTCCCGGTTTGGGCACCCCAGAGCGATCATTAGCGACAATGGAACTCATTTCTGCAATAAGACTTTCGAGGCCTTGATGCGGAAATATTCCATTAATCATAAGCTATCTACGCCCTACCACCCCCAAACCTGTGGGCAAGCCGAAGTTTCAAATCAGCAAATCTAGCAGATACTGGAGAAGACGGTTTCCAAGAACCGTAAGGATTGGTCGCTGAAACTCACTGATGCCCTTTGGGCATTTCGAACCGCTTATAAGACCGATCTTGGCATGTCTCCCTATCGGCTTGTGTACGGAAAGGCTTGCCACCTCGCTGTGGAAATAGAGCATCGCGCATTTTGGGCGATAAAGGAGCTGAATCTGTCTCTCGAAGATGCGGGCAGCCATCGGAAGCTGCAGTTGAACGAATTGAGCAAGCTTAGGGATTTGGCTTACGAAAACGCGGTTGTCGTTAAGAACCGAACGAAGGTGTTTCACGATAAACACCTTTTGCGCAAAACTTTCGTACCTGGTTAACAGGTACTGCTTTACGACACCCGGCTACACTTCCATCCAGGAAAGCTCAGATCTCGCTGGAAAGGGCCGTATTTTGTGCGGAATGTGTATCCGCATGGCGCTGTGGATTTGGAGAATCCAAAGGACGGTTCATTTTTCAAAGTAAATGGACACAGACTAAAACCGTACCTTAGCACCGAACCAACAGAGGAGCTCCTGGTCTTACAAGAGCCGGTTTACCCTGCATAATCTTTCTCTGCCTACCACCAAACTTCGGTTATCCAGCCAAGAACAGTGGACACTGTTCCAAATAAGTTTGGGGGTATGTATATACCTTTTTTGTATATATTTATGGATATTCTTTTCATTTTTACTTTTTTTTTCTTTAAAAACGAAAACAAAAAAAATTGTGTATATCTAACCGAAAATTTTGACCCTTCAATGATCTCTTCATGCAATAACAGTGAGGACACTGTCCAGTTTAAGTTTGGGGGTACGCTCGGTACGCATTTCTAACCTTCGTATTCATATGTATATTTTGCATCTGCATACTAAAATCCATAAAATCCATAAAAATCAGAAAATTTTCTAAAAACATAAAAACTTTTCTGTCAAGTTAGCTAGTGGGAGAACTCTGATTCAACATTTCGACTGTTTTGTTTGATAAGATAAGAATAACTAAATCTTATTTTTAGATTTTGTTAACCTGAAAGATAACTCTCCTTTGAAGTTAACTATAGCTGATATACGTCTTTACATCACACTACACGTGTCGTGAGTTTTGGAAATTAGATGGCAAGTCTTTTATGTCTAAAAACTTTTAAAAGGATAAATAATTTTCTGAGGATCAAATAGGTTTGTTCTGAAATAAGTAATATCAAGAATAGTTTATGAAGTGAAGCGAATATGAAGGAATGTTATTGATGCCTTAATTGGAACTAATTCTGAAATATAACCCATCTGAAACTTGATTGGAATGATTACACACCGAACCCACTAAATACGTCTTTCATCCAAAAAAACAACTAAACTGCCGGTTATATCTCCGTTCGCATTAAATCATCATGATTTTCACGCTATATTGTCTTTTGTTTTTGGACCTAGGTAACTTGAGTAATTAAGTCCGCTGGAGTGTTTCTACACCTAATGCCCTAAAGCCAACTGGTTTGGGTGCATTGGCCCAAAGCTCGTTAAGAAGCCTAAAAAGTCCAGATTAAAACAAAGTCAAGCAAGTGTTCTCTCCGAATTAAAATTCCTAACGGTTCTTTGTGTGAGAATAATCTTGACAAAAGACAGGTTTTTATAAAAAATATTTCTAGCGGAGATATGAAGGTTTTATTCTATGATAAAGACTATTGCACGTTCACAGAAGTGTGTATGAAATGAAAACAAGAAAAAGGTAGAGTGAAAAATAAGACCTAGTTTACTATTAAGGAAAATAGAAATTCTGAAATTGAAACCTTACTGGGAAACGAAACTTGAAAAATACTTAACTCTTTATAAAACTTATGTGATCCTTTTAAAATTTTTATCTGGGCTTTATTGTGTGACATGATGACTTTAATCGATCCTTCTGGAACTTAACGACACTATTTGCACTGCATGTAAAGACATATAAGATCCAAGGTTAAATAGATAGGAGGTGTGAAAAATAAGGGTTGGATATTTCTAACTTAGGATGATAGAGTTTCTAACATAAATAGTAAACTGTAGGAGTAGAATCGATGTTAACTTATAACACTAGCTTAACGGGATTTTGTGGGTGTAATCCGCTGAAAACCCTCAGGAGACAACACTCCTCCTACTAGGGACACTTAGAGATTTAACGGCTTGTTGCACGTGCTCAGTGCAATCGCGTTCCCTGCGAAAGTGCGGTTAGGACTTTTTTGTGAATAATTGGTTTTGCTCGGGACGAGCAAAAGTTAAGTTTGGGGGTATTTGTTCAAACCAGAATATTGCATTTAATATCGCCCATTCTTACGCTCGTTTGTTTATAGGTAGGTGCTTTTAATCCGTGTTTGCTACATATTTACAGACTACAGGTTTCTAGTCCAAAATAACGCAATTGATACAAAATCTCCAATGTTACGCCAAAATACAAAACATCTGTTGACAGCAGATAAAAGCCGGGTTCCGGTCATCCGTATCCGTCCAGTGCCGCGTACCGGTTCCAGAGACAAAACATATGACAGTGGTCATTCGTGTCTCGGACAAGCACAGAGCACGAGAGGGCAGCACAAGAATCAATGGGTGCGCGGAGCTCGAGGGAGAAAAGGTCAAAAGTATTATTTTTGATGCCATTTTGGACCGTTGCAGATCTGAAACAATTGTGGAAGAAATTTGCAATTTGGTACATGTAGAACAACATAAGATGGAAACACAAGGAAACCCAGAAAATTCAAGACCACAATTCCACAAAAGCACGGCGGAACCGCCGCCAAATGTGGGTTTACGCGGCGGATCCGTCGCGGTTTTGTGTCATCACCTGACCAAATTTTGGGGGTAGCTTTGTCATTTCATTTGGGGCCAAAATATTGCCCTAGGGTTTCAACTATCCTCCTATAAATACTCCGGTTCTGAGCCATTGTAAGGGATCAATTCTTATGCCCTCTTTTTTGTTAGTTTTTAGTTTAACTTCTTCTTCTTCATCTTTCCTCCATTAAATTGTTGTGAGAGCTTTTGAGTGGATGTTAAATGAAGATGAGGGTTATTTTGTATCATTCTTTTGCTTAGCTTCCCCCTTGAGCTCTCTACCTTAACTTGATCTTGCAAGCTCTTAAGTGAGCTTGCAAGTTTAAGCTTTGGTCATTGATCTCAAGGGGTTGTATCATTTTGGAATCAATAATGTTCTCTCTTTTGTGCTTTATTCTCCATGAGTTCTTTGCCTTTTCTTGATCTTGCAACCTATTAATTGAGCTTGCAAGTTTAAGATTTGGTTGAACCCATGTCTTGTTTTAGCTTCTATGGTTCCTAGTTTCATTTCTTGCCCATTGAGTTTCTTGCACTTTAATACTTGCTTTACTTTCATGCACTTAAATTCCATGCACTTTTAATTACTTGCTTGTAATCTTTTCTTTTCTTTGTTTATCTTTTCTTTTGCTCTTTTTGGTTCGTTTTGTGAATGGTTATAATTATGTGTTGTTAGGAATAAATACGATATTGTAAGTTAAAGTTTGTTTGCCCATTCCCTTTTCCCGTATTTTCTATTGAACTCCGTCCAAACGTTACACAAGCGCTCCGTTAGGCACCCTACTCTACCAAGGTAACGGTGATTCCTAACCGCGACCGGTTGCGTTCGGTTTGACCGGAGGCGAAAGCAAGAGACAAGAACGGACGGACAAGGGTCAATAAGCCGGATTTCACGAATACCGTGCTTAAGTACCCTAATCCACGTTGTTGCCGATTGCTCTAGCTTCAATCGTTAAGTTCGGCTCAAAGGTTTTGAATACGGATTTCCTTAGCTTACACTTTTGTGTCATTTCCTAACAACTTTACTTGTGCATAAAACACATAGGGTAGATATGAACAATTCCGCCCACGCGCATTAACTCGTTACGACAAGAACGTAAAACGCTGCGTCTCCCTGCGGACGACCCGTGCTCAACCGGCTAGCTGCAAAGCGACACCGTCTTGATTGCGGTTAACTAAAATTATATCAATCAGAGTCCCTTGCTAAGGTGAGGCCCAAGTAGTTAGCTTGCTACTATTTTGTAAAACCGTATTTTTTCCTTTCTTTCTTTTCTTCTTTTCCTATTTTTATTTTCATTTAGATGTGTAAATAACTTCCACTTGTTAGGGGTTAAGGAAGGTTAGTATGAGAGACGGAAAAATCCCTTGTGCTTCTCTTCGCCAAACATCCTAAAATGAAGCTCGACCAAACAAACGCAACCCCCTCACTTAGGCGCAAGATACGTGTCATTTAGTCGCAACCTAAGCCGAGAAGTTCTTTGGGTGTACTACAACGTGACATATAGTTATGACCCAATTGGATACATGGTTTCAGGTGTTTGGCCGAGGGTTGGAAATAAGCGCATGTAGCGGAAGGACATGGGGCACTAGGAATGGATTTAGCGTTGGAAAGCTTGCTTAAACTCGCAAATCCCATTCATATGTCCTCCTAATCCCCGCTACTTTCTATTATCCCAACTTCATTTTAAGATTAGCAAAAGAAAAGCACAAGGCTAATCCTAACTCTATTAACCAATCTTAACCCTAACAAGCATACTTAAACATAAATACAAACACTTAGGTTAGATTTGAATATACACATATACATTCTTTATTGACTTGTCTAAGAAAAGAACGGACATACAACCATCTCCCTGTGGATCGACCCATGCTCAACCGGTTAGCTGTAAAGCGACACCGTCTTAATTGCGGTAAGTAGAGAACAGAGTGGAACGCATGTTCCCTTCCGAAAGACGCGGCAATAGACGCGATGAACGTCTTGCCTGAATTTCGGGGCAGATGCTAATTGGTGCTATCCGTCCACCTCTCCGAAGATACCAAGTTGATTTATGGCACCATGTATCGAAGATTTGAACGGATGCGACCGATGTAGCAGACTTCGTCAGATTCCCCCTCGTTTGAGGGGGTTTTGATTGTAGAGACGCTCTTCCCTGCAGACGCAAGCCCCTGGAGTTAATTATGCTACCGCATCACGGTAACAACTTTCTCCTTCTCCAGATGGTAACTTCGTGTCGTGGGTGTTTGTTTTGTGTTTGGTTGCCCGTGGATTGTATACGGAGACTAATTTATGTCGTCGCCCGTAGGGCGTAGACTAGTGCAAATCCGTATCTTCTTAGATTTGGGTTTGGGGGGTTGGGTTTAAGGATACGTTAGTCTTATTTGGGACTAAGATCGACTTAAACGTATGTTAAGGATACGTTATTCTAATTTTAGACTAAGATCAACTTAACGGGATCGTTTTAGATCCAACACGAGAGCAATTGGGCTCTATTGTTTAGTTTGATGACATTGCGGTCGATTAGTTTAAGGACATTACGGTCCAATGTTAGTTTAAGGACATCTCGGTCTATTGTTAGTTTAAAGACATCGTGTCGAGGTTAAGGACATCATAGTCCATGAGTTTAAAGACCCCACAGTCCAATGTTAGTTTAAAGACATCACGGTCGAGATTAAGGACATCATAGTCCATGAGTTTAAGGACCCCATAGTCCAATGTTAGTTTAAAGACA
Organism: Agapanthus africanus; assembly: GCA_030015575.1. Lineage (NCBI taxonomy): Eukaryota > Viridiplantae > Streptophyta > Magnoliopsida > Asparagales > Amaryllidaceae > Agapanthus > Agapanthus africanus. The sequence goes on from CM057337.1 coordinate 1,172,300, forward strand.
TCGCGATCGAGGATAAGGACGTCATAGTCCATGGGTTTAAGAACCCCACAGTCCATGAAATGTGTGGTTGTCGGGACCCGTCACCTCTCTGAAGACGTTGAAGGATTACTGTTAGTGTATATGCCCTAGAGGCCATTACTGTATCATACTAGCTTGTATATTACTTAATGGAAGCTTGGGATATTCACGGTTGTATATACAATCTTGCTCAAAATGGTAGTATGCTACTTGGTTTGTCTCTACTTTAATATGTGCATGTGTTTCTTTTAGCATATCGCTTATACATATTAGTAGAGCCCTTAGGATCTTTTCTTGATTACCAGCGTTGTGATGGCAGTCACACTCGTGGGGGCTGGGTAATCCATAAGCACATCCTTATACAGGTCCTTAGTCGTTGGACTATCGAGACAGGGCATCGATACTCCGGAGTAGACTAGCGTATGCGCTTCTCATCCCAGCGGGAGAGACGGTCTGTCCCACAGCCATCAGTACGTCGTACTTGAGATAGTATGCGGGTGCTCGTTAGGTTACGAGTACACCGGACAGGACTCATCGGGGACTGTTGGTTGGTATTATACCTATCGTCAGTTATCAGTTCCCAGGTGACATGAGTACAGCTTAGTCCGCTGACTTGACACTGTCACTTCGCCTCGAGTGTGTTCCCACTGTACTTTGATTACTACCCTACCAAGGCTTAAAGGAGTCGTGCAAACAGGTAGTAGTTGGGTGCAGTCCCGAAGCACTTGGAGGCAGTGACAGTTAGACAGGATTCGTCTCTCCCGGTATTGGGGGTTGACATCGCGCTATGTCTAGGAGAGCCATTACACGAGTAGTCCCTGGCCAGGGCAAGCGAGATATACTGGTAGGTTTCCAGTGTTATCTCAGGGTGTTCTGGCCTACACTCCGACACGACTTGTACCGCTATTAGGGGATTGACGTTCACCGTACCCTTAGGCCCGCCATGCGATGTATCAGACGAACAAACCGGACTGTACGGAGACTGTCATATACAGGCTCAGTAGGAGTTCAGATGGGTTCACCTCGTCAGTCTTCTTATCGACATCTACCTGGGGACCATTACGTACAGCTAGTGCCGCTTGCGGTCTGTGGTTAAACCCACTACCAGCGTAGTGTCGAGTCTTTAGAGTCCCACACAGAGAGCTATTCTCCTTTAGGAAATATGAGTAGAGGTCGCATGGTTTTACGACAGGGTTCGTTCACATCCGCGCACTTGTGCACATTTGCTGTCCGGACAGCTTATACTAGCGGGCTTTGGTTTAAGCCAGATCCTAGTATATGATTTGGGATTGTTTTTATCTCTTTGTATTCGTGTTCCTCGGATCACGAATACGGGTGTGTATGCACAGTTGATTGAGACAGAGAAAGAGGACTTTGATTAGGGTTAATGACCATTGTCATTTTGCTAACCCTAATGCTTATGTGTGTATTATGGTTAATTGATATTAGTTATATATAATTGTGCATGGTTACGGTTGATGACTATTTGACCACTCTTGACTTGTTGACCTAGGTTGACACTTTGACCATCATCATTCTATATAAAAAATGCTCTTTGATCCTTGCAATTAGCATTAAATATGAAATGATAATGGTCATGTCTTGATTAAGCCATGACAATTATCTCACTAATTATCAATTTACAATAATTCACATATATATGTGAGAATGCTTCATTATTCTCTCATTCTATCATATTCATTCTCTCTCCTCCTCTTCCTCTCTCTCAAGCTCTCCCCTCTCATGTGTTGAGAAACACTTGAGCTTGAGCAAACCTCTTCTAGATAATCTCTACTCTCATCTAGGGTTCCAGGATTAGCACTTCTAGCACCTTAGTTACTTCTAGCTTGAAGTTGAAGCCAAAGGTTGAGGCTCTCGGGTGGATCCTTCTTCGACTAGAGAAGGCGACAAGGTGATCCCTTTCTACCATTCCAAGGAGCCAGGAGAGAAGGACATAAAGCCCAAGGTATAACCTTTCTTCCATGTAGCTAATTCTAGTTAGCTTTTAGTTAGTTTTTGTTTAGTAAAGATCCTCCTTTGTCTAGTCCATGTTGCCTAGCATGATAAAAATCCGATTTTTATTCCGTTTTCCGCCTCCCCGCAAGCACCGGGATGGGCAACGTGGACTTACAGTGGTATCAGAGCCTAACTAAACATAAACTAGCTAGATGGTAAAGTGTATGGAAGTTTGATCGAAAAAATCGCAAAACCTAAACATCAAAACCCTAAGTTTCTGTTGAAATTTTTTCTGCTCTAAAAATAAAAAATCATACTTCAAAAATCATCTCAGGGTTTTGTTAAGAAACTCACCAAACCCGGTCCAGTGAATCGTTCAAAGCGCCGCGGTTCCGCGGCAATAGCAAGCTATTGCCGCGTAACCGCGGTCGAGTTGACTCGGTTCTGGATCGAGTTTGGTGCAGTGTTCTTCTGATATGGTTTTGGGATTTTTAAGATGGTTTAATTGTGCCCAGGTTTTCCAGAAAAGAAATTTGTTTTTGGGGGCCTATAAATCCGTATTTTTGATCGAACTTCACTACACTTTGACTAAAGGGTTATATCTGTGATGTTTATATGTATTGAACGTCTGCTAATCGCTATACGTCGATTAGTGGTGGTTATACATATCTTGTAAGTCCGCGGCAGCGCCCCGGCCGTCTAACAGACGCCGATATGCGGAACAAAACTTTTACGACTGGCGCAATCGCGTACTTTATCCCGGATCGTCCATTAAAGCTAAACTAACAAATTGTAAAGAGGGTAGAATTGTTATACCGAATGATCCGAGTCCTTCAGTCTTCAACCATCATCCCACGCTATGTTGTAACTGATCCGAACTTGCTCGATCTCCGGTCTCGTCGTCCAGGTGGCACCACGTCGACGGATCTTTAAACGGGCTCCCGTCTCTGAACCGAGGCAACTCGATCGTCAAGTTTGCCAAAAGAGACGACCAAGATGAAGTAGAGAATGAGTAGAATACTTTGTCTCGTTACGTCCAAGGCTATGGACGAACGGTTATAGAAGTTGCCTTTTGGAATCGGGTGAATGGAAATTGGGTTATGAAATTTCCATACACTTAATTATCATAGTTTTTTGCACAAAATGAAATGAATCAAAAATCTCACACACTCACAATGAGTGGGCGGCCAAATATATGAGAGGAGGGAGGTGAGGGTAGGAGCATCAAGTGGTGACCATAAGCTTTCAACCTTATCAAGTCATTAAAGAAAGAATGAATCATCAAAATGCATTAAGTGCAAACCTATCACAATTAACCTAGTCATCCTTTATCATTAATGAACCATTAATGACCCAAGTGAGTCACAAGCCTTGTCATCACTTCTAGAACCTTCTAGAAGCATGACTCACTCTGAAGACGAAAAGAAAAATCCGTATTTAACCGAATGTCAAAATACGGCTAATAGAAAACTGGAAACTGGCAACTTCCAAAAATCATCCCGAAACGAATTTCAGGATAACCCCGTATCGGTATAAACATACCCGCATTTGTATTACGACCGAATACAAATGCAACTGAGACAAAGATATTATATCTACACTGTATAATACTGGGATCCGGCTTAAACCAAAGCCTACCAGTATTATCTGCCCGAAAAATAACACGTGCGAAAACGCACGTGCTTTTTCCGAACCTTGCCATAATACCATACGGCATCTACAACGTTTCGCCCGAACTTGGGAAAGTGTCGGTGGGGGACTCTAATGACTCATCAACACACTGGCACTGGGTATAACCCCTAGCACGTCAGAGGTACAAGCTGTACGTAACGTTTTGCCTATGTATTGATTGGAAGGAAAGCTGACGAGCGAACTCATCTATAAACCCTACTGAGCCTGACAGTGACAATAACCGTACAGTCCGGAACATTCGTCTATGAGTATCGCATATACGGCCTACGGGGCCAGTAAACGTCAGACCCCTAACAGCGATATAAGTCGTGTCAGAGAGCAGCCCAGAACACCCTGAGATTCTGCTGGTATACTTACCAGTATATCTCGATTACCCTGGACAGGGATTTCGTATAATGGATCTCCTAAACACAGCGCGATCTCACCCCCAATACCGGGAGAGACGAATCCCCGAAGATCCGCTCACTTGCCTCCAATGTGGCTCGGGACTGTACCCAAAATATACCTGTTTGCACGACTCCTTTGACCCGTGGTAGGGTATAAATCAAAGCACAGTGGGAACTCACACGAGACAAATGACGACCTCAGGTCGATGAACTAACCTGTACACATGTCACCAGGGAACTGCTATCTGACGATATGTATAATACCAACTAGCATGTTCCCGGCGAGTCCTGTCCGGTGTACTCATAACCCAATGAGCACCTGTATACATCATAGGTGATCCAACTGACACCAGTGGCTTGTGAGACCGGCCACCGCCCCTCATCGGGGTCTCGACTGTATACACTAGTCTACTCTGGAGTATCGATGCCCTATCTCGAAACTCCCACGACTAGGGACTCTTTTAAGGATGTGCTTATAGACCCCAGCTCCCACATATATGATCGCCATCATACTGCTGGTAGTCAAACAAGAATCCTATGGGCTCTATCATGATGATAAAGACAAACCAGATAGCATAATATCATCTCGAGTAAGACTGTTTTATCGGTATAGGTCCTCCCTCAATCATTGCAATCACGTACCTGCGATCCAATAATTGACTTAGAGGGCACTATATCCAACATATCTGTGATCTGTGTTTGTTGATGGTATGTGTATATGAATGCGTTGGATTGTCGCGGGTGAATAGCCGGGGTGGATGTGAGATGAGTGTTTCTTTTTCTTTCATTCATGTAATATGTAAATTGATGTATTATTATTTGTTTGGCCGCACAACCGGGTCGGGGTTGTAGCCGTCATTGTATAATTCTTTTTACTGTTTTTGCTCCTAGGATAGACCCATGGAGGGGGTGCACAAACTACCGGGTATCTCGAAGTGCCGAGTAGCCTACTCACGGTGTTGAGGGAGGTTGCTTCGCTTCGGGTACTTGGCGGGTAGTTTGCCGCACCCGTAGGGGTCTTGGGTGGGGTATTGGCTATTCACCGCGACCGTGTAATCCGCTTTTCGTTGCAGGTTCGAACGGATTGCGGATTCCTAGTATATCCAATGTATTCATCTGTGATCTGTAATGTCTATCATTGCTATATATCTATATACTATAACTATTTAGGCGTTGCTTATGTTTTACAGCCGCGCTAGCCCAGCCCCCGCTCTGTCGTTAGTTAAGTAACCTAACGGGTGATGACGGGGCCCCGTGGCGAATGCGAATGGCATAAGCGTACGTCATATTTTGGTTGTTTTCTACAATGGTAGGATTAAATGATGGGACGCATTAAAAGAACTAATGCAAGAAAATAAACCAAGTAAAAGTCGATTGGAACACTTTGAAAACCACTCGGTTCTTTTCAAAACTAAACTTTTAAACGCGGAGCTTGAACCACTCCTTTTAAAAGCTATCTCGTTCCATCGATTATATCAAGTTCACTACGTTCACGGTTTCGCCAAAACCATTCGTAGCCCTCCGTCATTTCGTATAGATATTCAATAGTATTCAAGCTATGTTTATTGACCTTCGTCAAGACATAGTGATTGGTAGCTGTTGGGTGTTCATATGTAGCATAGATAGATGCGTTGGTTTGGGACAGTCGTATTACCTTGTTGACCTTCGTCAAGGGTATGTACGGGTGGGTTCAAATTAACCTGGATAAAGACGGGTAGAACTTGACATGTGACTTATGATTTGTTGACCTTCGTCAAGGTCATAAGAACATGGGGCAAAAATCCACATCGGGAGTTTCATTAGTACTGAAACTTGCTAGCGTTGCATACCATTTGGAGTGTGATGATTTTGGTAGGATTCCTTCAGTTTTATCACACGATGATATTTGGATCCCGATCCTACTGTGAGTATATGCTACTCCTCGGAAACTCTTTCACTTAACGATCAATGCTATAAACCAAGTAGGTGTCTAGAAAGGTGTTAGCGGGCTACGCCCACAGGGAAAAGAGGTTACTTAATTAAGGAACTTCGCGAAAGCGTTGGAAAACCTCCCTCGAAGTACCGACACTGGCCTGGCTGAACGGTTAAGCAAGTATTGTACGGTGAGATAGATCCTGACTAGTTCTTCCTTTATGGTTTGAGGAGGGATTCGAGAGACAGTAGGAGCCATCCTGGTTAGATAAATTAAAAACCAATCTAAACTTGCAAGAGCATCATGCTAAGTGTTTTCTTCTCTCTCTCTTAATTGCAGCAACCCAGTGACCGCACCTAGGTTACATCTAGATAATAAAATGACTGAATCTGACTGTTATGACTGGCAAAGGTCTGTCCAGATGTCCATTGCCCATAACAAGCTGGGACACCTCTTGACTGATCCAACCCCTGCCGTCTCAGGTCCAGTTTCCCCTGTCACGGATATTGATATCCGTAGGACATCGGAAGAAGACTGTGTGAAAGCCAAGTGCCTCGTGTTAGCCTCAGTTGATGGTTTATACCAGAGGCAGCACGAGAAGATGGACTCAGTTTCTATCTTCCTCCATAACAAAGTTTTATATGGAGAGCAATCTCGTATTGCAAGATATGAGACCTCGAACGAATTGCTTCCAGCGAGGTTGGCTATCGGGTCATCTGTAGGGGGCAACGTCCTTACACAGACCAGCTCTTTTGAGCTCTCGGACCTGAAGACCACGTTGAAGAACGGGTCAGATGCTGACTTAGTTCAACAGTCTCTACCTACTACCCTAAAGGAAACTAGGGAAGTAGAAAGAAAGGGAAGGGCAGAAGTTTCAGGAACAGATGCAGTAAAAGAGGGATGTTCCTATTGTTACGGGAATGAACATGGGCAGAAGGATTGCAGGGCTTGTAAAGCCAGTTTCCAGAATTCGAAGCATGTTGTGGCTTCGGCTTCGGGTGTATTTGTAATAGAGAACTGTATGTCAGTTAACCCTACTTCCTGGGTATTGGATACCGGATCAGGATCTCATATCTGTAATTCGTTACAGGCTCTGAGAAACCGTAGGGTTATCAGGAAAGGTGATATGACTCTCAGGGTTGCTAACGGAATGAGCATGTATGCTGAATCCATAGGGGAATATCATCTAGGACTGACAACTGGGCAGATATTGATTCTGCGTAACTATTTTTATGTACCATGTGCGACTTGTAATATCATATCTGTATCCTTAATTTCTAAGGAAGGATATGATTTTACTTTTGTAAGCGATGTAGTAAACATCCACCTAAATCAAGTCCTGATTGGGTCAGGTACATTACAAAACGGAATATACGTATTGAATCAAGCTCAGATCTTCAGTGTCCAGAACACACTTAAAAGAAAGTCTCCGGAAATAAATCAGGCTTTCTTATGGCATTGTAGACTGGGTCACATTAATGAGACACGGTTAACAAAGTTACATAAAGAGGAATACTTGAATCCGTTTGAGTATCAGTCTTATACCACTTGTGAATCTTGTCTCATGGGAAAGATGACAAAGACTCCGTTCACTGGACACGGAGAAAGAGCAAGCGAGCTCTTGGGACTCATACACAGTGATGTGTGTGGTCCAATGTCTACACATGCGCGAAGTGGTTATTCATACTTCATTACTTTCACAGATGATTTCTCTAGGTATGGGCATGTCTTCTTGATGAAGCACAAATCCGAGGCCTTTGAGAAATTTCAGGAATACAAGAATGAAGTTGAAAAACAAACAGGCAAAAGTATCAAGACACTAAGATCTGATCGAGGTGGTGAATACTTGAGTGCCGAGTTTCTGGGCTACTTAAAAGAGAATGGAATTCTCTCTCAGCTTACTCCTCCATACACACCACAACACAACGGTGTATCGGAAAGGAGGAATCGAACCCTATTGGATATGGTTCGTTCCATGATGAGTAAGGCTGAGTTACCGCGATCCTTCTGGGGTTATGCGCTAGAAACAACAGCATATCTCTTGAACAAGGTTCCAACCAAGCCTGTGCCTACCACCCCATATCAGATGTGGAGTGGGAAGAAACCCTGTCTTAAGTACCTTAAGACATGGGGATGTCCAGCTTTTGTAAAAAAGCAGCATGCGGACAAGCTTGAGGCACGCTCAGTACTGTGTAAGTTTGTGGGATACCCAAAGAACTCCAGGGGGTATCTTTTCTATTCCGAAGAGGAACAAAAGGTTTTTGTTTCTCAGCATGCCCACTTCTTGGAAACTGAATTTTTAGAAAATCAGATAAGTGGGATCGCAATAGAACTGGAAGAAATTCCAGAACCACAAACTATTACTGAAAGCTTGAAGGAACCAGAAGTTTCAAGAGAACCGGACATCCCAGTGCCACTCCGCAGGAGTAGTAGGCAATCTCATCCGCCCGAGAGATACTACGGTTTTCTCATAGACGGGGATAGAGAGGATTGCACTATGGATTATGGTGAGCCTACTAGCTTCCAGCAAGCCATTCAGAGCGGCGACTTGGTAAAATGGCTGGATGCAATGTGGGCCGAGATGGAGTCCATGTACACCAACAAAGTTTGGACTTCGGACTTTGCTCCAGAAAGGGTAAAACCCGTAGGCTGCAAATGGATCTTCAGAAAGAAGATTGGTGTAGATGGGCAGGTTGAGACCTATAAAGATAGACTTGTTGCAAAGGGTTTTCGTCAAAGACCTGGTTTGGACTATGACGAGACCTTTTCTCCAGTGGCTATGCTGAAATCCATTCGGATCCTTCTTGCCATTGCTGCCTTCCACGATTATGAAATCTGGCAGATGGATGTAAAGACGGCTTTCCTAAATGGAAATTTGGAAGAGTGCGTCTATATGGATCAGCCGGAGGGATTCATTCAGAGTGGGAGCAGCGGTAAAGTGTGCAAGTTGCTCAAGTCCATTTATGGACTTAAGCAGGCATCGCGGAGTTGGAACATCTGCTTTGATGATACTGTCAAAGAATTCGACTTTATCAAAAACCCAGATGAACCATGCATTTACAGTAAGATTGTAGGGAGAACTGTGGTATTCCTCGTCTTGTACGTGGATGACATTCTCCTAATAGGAAATGATATTCCTATGCTACAGTCAGTCAAAGGATTCTTGTCGCAGAGGTTCTCCATGAAGGACCTGGGCGATGCCAACTACATTCTGGGGATCCAGATCTATCGTGATAGATCTAAGAGGATGTTAGGACTTTCACAGTCAAGGTACATCGACACCATACTGAAAAGATTCAGTATGGAAGATTCCAAGCGCGGTAATTTACCGGCTTGTCACAGGATCACCCTCTCCAAAGAGATGTCTCCCAAGACTGATTTGGAAAGGGATCGCATGTCTATTATACCCTACGCTTCTGCGGTAGGTTCTATAATGTATGCGATGTTATGTACCAGACCAGATGTAGCATACGCATTGAGCGTTGTAAGCCGGTATCAGTCGAACCCATGGGAGAAACACTGGATAGCGGTAAAGAACATTCTCAAGTACCTGAGAAGGACTAAGGAGATGTTCTTGGTGTATGGCGGAAAAGACCTCCAGCTCGAGGCCTTTGCTGACTCCAGCTTCCAGAGTGATAAGGATGACTCTAAGTCCATGTCGGATTATGTCTTTACCCTCAATGGAGGGACGGTTTGCTGGAAGAGTTCCAAGCAGGAGACCGTTGCAGACTCAACTATGGAAGCGGAGTACATAGCTGCTTGCGATGCCGCAAAGGAAGCTGTCTGGATGAAGAAGTTCCTCACGGAGCTTCAGGTGGTTCCTACCATTGTTGATCCAATACCGCTGTATTGCGACAACAACGGCGCTATAGCTTTAGCGAAGGAACCCAGGTCCCATCAGAAGTCCAAGCACATTTTGAGGCGGTACCACCTAATCAGGGAGATCGTAGATCGCCGGGAGATCGAGGTGAAGAGAGTAAATACGGAGAATAACACTGCAGATCCACTCACGAAGGCCCTACCCCAGACTCAGTTCGAGCGGCTGATCGAGATGATAGGTCTTCGATACGCCAGTATATGGCCTTAGTGCAAGTAGGAGATTGTTAGTGTATATGCCCTAGAGGCCATTACTGTATCATACTAGCTTGTATATTACTTAATGGAAGCTTAGGATATTCACAGTTGTATATACAATCTTGCTCAAAATGGTAGTATGCTACTTGGTTTGTCTCTACTTCAATATGTGCATGTGTTTCTTTTAGCGTATCGCTTATACATATTAGTAGAGCCCTTAGGATCTTTGCTTGATTACCAGCGTTGTGATGGCAGTCACACTCGTGGGGGCTGGGTAATCTATAAGGACATCCTTATACAGGTCCTTAGTCGTTGGACTATCGAGACAGGGCATCGATACTCCGGAGTAGACTAGCGTATGCGCTTCTCATCCCAGCGGGGGAGACGGTCTGTCCCATAGCCGTCAGTACGTCGTACCTGAGATAGTATGCGGGTGCTCGTTAGGTTACGAGTACACCGGACAGGACTCGTCGGGACTGTTGGTTGGTATTATACCTATCGTCAGTTATCAGTTCCCAGGTGACATGAGTACAGCTTAGTCCGCTGACTTGACACTGTCACTTCGCCTCGAGTGTGTTCCCACTGTACTTTGATTACTACCCTACCACGGCTCAAAGGAGTCGTGCAAACAGGTAGTAGTTGGGTGCAGTCCCGAAGCACTTGGAGGCAGTGACGGTTAGACAGGATTCGTCTCTCTTGGTATTGGGGGTTGACATCGCACTGTGTCTAGGAGAGCCATTACACGAGTAGTCCCTGGCCAGGACAAGCGAGATATACTGGTAGGTTTCCAGTGTTATCTCAGGGTGTTCTGGGCTACACTCCGACACGACTTGTACCGCTATTAGGGGACTGACGTTCACCGCCCCTAGGCCCGCATGCGATGTATCAGACGAACAGACCGGACTGTACGGAGACTGTCACATACAGGCTCAGTAGGAATTCTGATGGGTTCACCTCGTCAGTCTTCTTATCGGCATCTACCTGGGGACCGTTACGTACAACTAGTGCCGCTTGCGGTCTGTGGTTAAACCCACTGCCAGCGTAGTGTCGAGTCTTTAGAGTCCCACACAGAGAGCTATTCGCCTTTAGGAAAAATGAGTAGAGGTCGCATGGTTTTGCGACAGGGTTCGTTCACATCCGCGCACTTGTGCACGTTTGCTGTCCGGACAGCTTATACTAGCGGGCTTTGGTTTAAGCCAGATCCTAGTATATGATTTGGGATTGGTTTTATCTCTTTGTATTCGTGTTCCTCGGATCACGAATACGGGTGCGTATGCACAGTTGATTGAGACAGAGGGAGAGGACTTTGATTAGGGTTAATGACCATTATCATTTTGCTAACCCTAATGCTTATGTGTGTATTATGGTTAATTGATATTAATTATATATAATTGTGCATGGTTAGGGTTGATGACTATTTGACCACTCTTGACTTGTTGACCTAGGTTGACACTTTGACCATCATCATTCCATATAAAAGATGCTCTTTGATCCTTGCAATTAGCATTAAATATGAAATGATAATGGTCATGTCTTGATTAAGCCATGACAATTATCTCACTAATTATCAATTTACAATAATTCACACATATATGTGAGAATACTTCATTATTCTCTCATTCTATCATATTCATTCTCTCTCTTCCTCTTCCTCTCTCTCAAGCTCTCCCCTCTCATGTGTTGAGAAACACTTGAGCTTGAGAAAACCTCTTCTAGATAATCTCTACTCTCATCTAGGGTTCCAGGATTAGCACTTCTAGCACCTTAGTTACTTCTAGCTTGAAGTTGAAGCCAAAGGTTGAGGCTCTCGGGTGGATCCTTCTTTGACTAGAGAAGGCGACAAGGTGATCCCTTTCTACCCCTCTAAGGAGCAAGGAGAGAAGGACATAAAGCCCAAGGTATAACCTTTCTTCCATGTAGCTAATTCTAGTTAGCTTTTAGTTAGTTTTTGTTTAGCAAAGATCCTCCTTTGTCTAGTCCATGTTGCCTAGCATAATAAAAATCCGATTTTTATTCCGTTTTCCGCCTCCCCGCAAGCACCGGGGTGGGCAACGTGGACTTACAATTACAACGCCAAATATCAGAGGAGTGAAGAGATGTACCCTTGAACCAAGGTTGCTTGGGGATCTGTAGTCAAATTTGGAACTAAGATCAAATAATTAGATTATAAGCACATTGGCTCAGTTAAATCTGAATTGAGAACTTATGGCCAATTTGGGCTAAGTCCAATTAGATCTGAAGTGTTGGCCCTTTGTTGGACCATTAGACACTTGTCTGGATTCAAGCCCACATTATTTAGCAATGCTAAACAAGAGTTTGAGGTCTTTGATAACATTTTTATCTTTGACTGAGCATGAATATTGTAGTTGTGAGTTTTACTCAATTTTGAGACTCGGTTGAAGGGGAGACTTTTGCCTCTGGAAAATTAGCCAATTTGGCTAAAAGTGGTGTTAAACACTAGGGAACAGCAGTGTTCAAAACTGGGAATAAAGCTCTCAAATTAATGTTAAACACTAGAAGATAACAGTGTTAAACACTGGAAATAAAATTCTCAAAGTAGTGTTAAACACTAGAAATAAGATTCTCAATTTAATGTTAAACACTAGAAGACAATCAGTGTTAAACACTGGAAATAAAGCTCTCGAATTAGTGTTAAACACTAAAGAAAGAGGGGTCACGTGGAGACACGTGAGGGCGCCCAAAGGTAGGGCCAGATCTCCTCATTTTATTCTGCAAATAAGTGTTAAACACTTTTTAATTTTTTGGCCATCACGTGTGGGCACGTGATAGGCACTCATGCACTGATTCGTTAAAGCATTTATTAGGGGTCACATGGTAACACGTGAGAGCTCCCAGAGCCAACATTTCCTTTGCTTTTATTCTCTTTGTTTTGGAGGTCACGTGGGAGCACGTAAGGTTTTGCCTCAAAGCTTTTTCCTTCTCATTTTTGGGGATCTTTTCAGGGGTCACGTGGGGACACGTGACCTTAGTTCTTTGCATATATGGAGATCTTTTAAGTCTCTTTATTTTTTAAGAATTAAATTCTCTGTAGGGTTAAACCCTAATTATGATTTTGGAGGAATTAAATTCCTATTGTGCAAGAATTAAATTCTTATATAGGGTTAAACCCTAATCTCTTTTTGTAGGAATTAAATTCCTGTGAATTTGATAGAATTAAATTTTCAATTAGGGTTAAACCCTAGTTCTGTACATCTTGAAGGAATTAAATTCTTATAATTTTAGGAGAATTAAATTCTCATATAGGGTTAAACCCTGTTTTTATCATGAAGGAATTGAATTCCTGTAAATTTGGGAGAATTAAATTCTCTAAACTCAATTCTCCCCCTAAGTTTTGGATCTGTATGGCAAAATCTCAACCCGATGAGAATTAAATTCTCAACCTATGGGGAGACTTGCTTCTGCAGATCTTCAACCAGAGTAAGAACTATGTTCTTTTTGCAGAAGGGTTAAACTCTTAGATTTGAGAATTAAATTCTCTTTTTGAAGTTTTATCTTTTTCCCTTTTCTCACCTAGGGTTTCTTTCTTAAGAATTGAATTCTCCTTTCTTTTCTCTCTGCTATTTGCTTTTTTTTTTTAGAAAATCTCCAGATCCCAAAATTCTATCTCACCAAAAAATTCTCTTTTCTTCTCCTCTTGGCTCCTATTTATAGGAGAAGGAAAAGAATCAATTTGTTTAGTAAATCTTTGATTGAAAGATTTTGTTTGTTTTCATAACTAATATGATCCTTTAAATCATACAGTGAATTTTATTCACCATTGGATTTTAAATCCATAAGATATTATGTTTGTTATTTTTGGTGAATTTTAGGGAAATCTTTCCTTGGCTAAAATCTTTCCATAAATTGGTGATTTTTAATCACCCTTGGATTCTTAATCCAACGGTCCCCCATAATCCTTTTTTTTGTTTGGAAAGATTTGGAGAAATACTTTCCCAGTTAGGGTCTTTGATTAATTAGAATTTAATTCTATTAATTTATAAGGCTTTCAAAGCCCATCACGTGTTGGCACGTGACCCCTCCTCATTTAGAATTTAATTCTGTACTTTAATTGGGCTGAAAAACCATCACATGTCAACACGTGACCTCTGGCCACGTGTGAGCACGTGACCTCTGGTCACGTGTGAGCACGTGACCCCCCTTTAGGGTCTTTCCTCAGCCACTTATTTTCATTTCTGCTTTAACTATCACGTGTTAACACGTGACAATTGGTCACGTGTGAGCACGTGATACCTCATTGAGGTAATTCTTGATTTTAAATCAGGGAACAAATTCCCCCGCAGCGTTGCTTTCACGTGTCTGGACGTGAGTGCAACGCTGTCACTTTTATGACCGTTGGATCTGTCTAGAGAATAGGGGAGATGAAACGTTTCCCATCACATCCTATAAATACAGGGGTCTCTTCAAAAGCGCCCCCACTCTTTCATCTTCTTTCTTACTAACTTTTCCCTTTGAGAATTTAATTCTCTTTCATCAGAGCTTAGTTCTCTGCTTCGAATATCTTCAGAGTTTAACTCTGTTCAAAAAAGACCCTTTCTTCTTGTAATGATCTTTGAATGATCGAAGAACTTCTATTCATATGAACTCTTTGCATTTTAAATCCACACCAAGGGTTTCTCCCTTTAATCAAGAACCCATTTTTTCTTTAAGTTCTTTAAAAAGAAAATCACTCATTCTTTAATCAACAGGCCCTTTAGGGTTTCTCTGATCTTCAGGGGGTTGATGGTGCTTGTCTTTTCCACGGAATATAATTCCATCTTCAAAGAGCTTTAGCTCTGAAAAATATCTCTGGGAATTTAATTCCCCTTTTCCAAAAGGAATTTAATTCCTATGAAGAACTTAGTTCTTCCCAGAGAACTCCTTGGGTTTTTCTTGCCCTGTGTTGTCTCTCTGCAACCAAGAAGAAAAAGTTTTGCAGTGGTGCTTTCTGGGAATTTAATTCCCTTGATTCTGTTTGATTTGTTACAGAGTCCAAGATGGATTTCTCTTAGGAGAATGTGTAGGGTTATTTGAAATCCATTGCTTATTTAATGAGAATCTTCCTTTTATCTCATTGTAATTGCTTTGCCTCATCATTAGCAAGCTGTCATCTTGATTTTGTGGGACCCATGTGTTTTGTAACCAATGGTCCCATAAAATGAGTCCTCTGTCGCTGTCTTTTTATATATACATATATTTATATTCATATATATATATATATATATATATATATATACACACACACTGTTGGCTTCGCTTTAACAGTTTCCCCTTATTTTATTTCAGGCACAATGACTTCCGTTCCGTACTTTCCTTTCACTCACTCGGAGGCCGCTTTTCCTCAGTCGCCATCTGACGGGGAAGTGATGGCGATGATCAGGGCTCATGACCCGAACTGCACCAACTTGCTTTTGTGGGGGACTTGGTATGGTCACATCATCCGTGGTCGCCAAAGTTTCCTTTGCGAAATACCGACGGAGCCTACCTATTCGTTCCTGCCGATGGATCCTCCGAGGACAGTATTTGCTGTGGAGATGCCGAATTGGACCCCGATGGGATGGCTTGAGCCTTTGATGGCTGGCATCCCAAACCATACGATCCCGGCTATAGATATTCCGGGACGCCGCATTTGCCAGGGTGAGGCCCAACCATGGGGGCAGATCTACAAAATAGGGTTCACCCCTCGACACCCCACGGGCTACCTTCTTTGGGCTCGCTACATCCTGTCCGCCCATCGCGCGTGACTGCAGAGGGTTGGGCTTTATCAGGCAATATATGCATCCCTCTTCCACTACCAATCTCCTCACGTCTGGTGGGTTAAGGCTTTCTTGAACCAGTGGAATCTCCCCACCAACACTTTCCTCCTAGGGGACCGTGAAGTTTTGATTTCCTTAGAAGAATTTCGCAAGATCTCGGGGCTGCCAATCAGGGGGACCCTTTATGAGGAATTGCTGCCTCCTGACGAGTACGTCTTTGAGACTAAGCCCGCAATGCTTGACGGCCTGTCTACCGAGAACGCCGTCCGACACAAGCGCCCGAGTTTGATCAAGGCCCTGGGCATCTTTGACAAACTGTTTACATAATCTGAGGAGCAGGGCGTCATTTTTAAGAGTTTTATCGCTTGCTTCCTTCGCGAGGGTGTCCTATCGAAGACGGCTCCGAAGTTTGCGAACATTAGTGACCCCTTTGGGTTCGCTTTGAACCGGCGGCCGACTAAGGAAGAGGATCTGCCACAGTATTACATTCTTATCATGTCGACGGTATCTTTCGAATCGATTTCAGCTCCCTGCATGGATGAGGAGACTTTCTTTGTGGGTTTTATCAGCGTCTGGCTCAGTTGGTTCGTCATCCCCATGCATCGCCGCTTTATAAGAGCCTCGGTTATCTACCATACTCATTGTATCGCTGAGGGGACACGGCTAGCCGTAGGTATCCCAGCGCTAGCGCATCTTTATCATGGGTTAGGCGCCGCGGCTAATACCTCAACTCCAGGTGTGGATGTGGTAAATTTCTCTCTTCATTACTTCACGTCTTGGATTGAGATGCACATGTTGGGGGCCTTTGCTGCGGACCAGAGACCCGAATTTTATGATGCCTAAACTTTTCCGCGACTCATGCGGCTAGTGGATGCTTCTGCCCCTGACCCGACTCAATTTAGGGCCATTCGCGTGTTGATCGCTCCTTACGATAGCACGGGCGGGCTGGTGTTCATTGACAGGCCCTATCTTCTCCTTCAGGTCCAATTCAACAACTCTGCGACCTGTCGAAAGATGAGGTGCCTTCTTTGAATCCTAGGGAAGCTATGCACCTGTACACGATCAGACCAGGGTATCTGTTCTTTCGTCAGAATAGTGCGGCCTTTTTCATGCGGTACAACCCACACCGCTTTGCCCGGCAACTTGGGTATGACCAGGGCATCCCCTTCGAGGCACTTACGGTTGCGCCCGTCCTTTCACCTGAAGTTGTTCGTGATGCTGCTCATCACTTCGTGAGGCTGAACACTGGTTCTCACTTCATGATTCCTAAAGCTGACCATATTCCCCGATGTGTGGGATCCTTCACGGGCTGATACCTTCATCGGGTCAGCCCAATTATGCTGAGGAGAAGAGGGTGTTTCTTGGATACAGTGCTCCTATTCTGGTTCAGGCCATGGGAGTTCCGCCGCGACCGCGCGCACTGGTCCGCTTTCCCATGAGGGACACCAGTGTTGCGCTTATTCCGGGGGCGTCCGAGGTGGACCTCACTCCTACAGTTGGTATGCCATTGGGTACCCGATCATAGGCTAATCAGGCTCCGGTAGTAGTACCATCACCCGTGGCGTCGACAATGGCCGTGTCGTCCTCGATAGCACCGCCAAGCGAGGGCGCTGGAAGCGAGGGTGTTTAAGGTGAGGTAGGTCGGCGCCGTGCCAAAGTTCCACGAGGGAGGAAACGATCGTCTTCGGCGGTCGGTTCTGGATCCAAGCGACGGAGGAGGACGGCTACCAATCTGCTCGACTCTTTAGTAGAGTCTGAGCCCATTCTTCAGAACGAACCATTGGTTCTGCAAGAATTGGATGCTGGCTTACTTTTTCCGAGTTCAATTGGCTGAGGCTATAAGACGTTCGCAAGACGAGTCGGAGAACGTAAGGATTCCGAAGAAGCCATATCCCGCCGTAATCTTTTATGAAGACCCTCCGTGAATCCGGCGACGATTCATCGGCCCTTTGGAAGAATGGGGCGAAAGGGCCCTTAAACAGGCTGTTTCGGCCGACGCCGAGGACGCTCTTTCCCTGTGGACCGGTGGCCATGAGTCCACCCTCGGACCTCGGCGAGCACATCTCCTTATGAAGGAGCGTCGGCTTGAACAAGCTATACTGGAAGCTCCCTTGCGGATCGGTATGTTTCTGTATTTCTTTGTAATATTTCATATTACTTGTATACACATATATGTATCCTTATCCTTCTACAAACTTTGCAGGGACTTCGGCGGCGGCAGAGGCCCTAAGTCGTGTTTTGGCCATAGAGTCTGCTGATATCCCCAGTGAAGCACCAATCAGTGTGGAGGGAGTTAATACAACTGTCGCTCTTGCGGCGGAATCTTCTTCGGTGGTTCCCGCTCCCCAAGCACTTGTTCCCTTGGGAGAGGCACCTTTGTCAGTCATCGTGCCGATGGATCTTCTTGAGGACGATCTGAAGGCTGGGGTGCAGGTAGTCGAGGCTGCCGTCCTTTCGCTGGAGCCCGCAACGGCATCCGTTGCTCCTTCCTCAGAGGCCGCTACACCAGCCCGCGTCCTTGATGATGTGTCCGAGGTTACGGCGGAGGCCGTTGAAGCTGCTATCTCTCCGGCTCAGAATGGGAGGAGCATCGAAGGTAACCTTCTATATTTTAGATTAGTAATCTTTCCATCATCTGAACTCTTCTGTCTTTTCAAAGTTGCGCGGATTGGCGGCCTCTATTGCTGATATGTCTCCCTGGCAGTCCTTTTAGCATCTGTTGGAGATGGCCGCTCCGCAAGCGATATCTCCTCAGCGCATCGTCCTCTCATCTGGGCAAGGTTAGCATTGCTTACCCTCTTTTTACGGCATTATCACTACCTTATAACATGACACCGGAGTCTTTTACAGTTCTGGAGGCCGACAACGAGGTCGAGATTCTTGAAGGGCCTGGGGAGCCTTCAGATCCCTCTTGCATGACTGTGGGTAAGTAAAGTCTCAACGTCGTTCCACTTGTTCTTTGCTTACAAGTTTCGCTGACTGTTTATAAATCTGAACAGCCCTGCCAGTTCTTCCCACGTTGGATTCACGCATCGCTATGCCACCCGGCCCTTATGCTTTACGCGCCTCGGACCGTATGGCAAAATTAAGCCTCGCCTCTCTGTCATCCCTGATCGAGGAACTTCATGCTGGCAGTGTAATCACGGCCGAAGCGTTTGCTGCTGAAGCTAACGGCTCTCTTCCCTTTCTTGCCACCTATCATAGTGAAGCAGTTGTGTAAGTCTGGGTTGAGTTTTGTCGGCAGGTGGAGGCTTGCTTGCATGTGCTTGAGTGTACCTGACTTTCTTCGGAGGCTGTGGCTGCGAAGGTGGGCCTGTGGGGTCTAATTGAGCGGTGTGTGGCAAATATGATATCTTACGAGAAGAGGCTCGGCCGCAAGTTTTTGGAGAGGGAGCTGGCTCCGAAAGCGCTAATAGAGCTTCAGGCCAACCTTACGGCCAAGGCCAATAAAGCGTATGAACTTTGGCGAGTGCTTCAAGAGGCCATCAAGGAGGTGGTGGCCATCGACAAAGCTGCCGTGTTCACTCGTGAAAGGGTTGAGGCTCATAAGGCTACGGAGAAAGAGCTTGAAGGCTGGCTTGCCTCATACCAGGCCCAGCAAGCTCAGGCGGAGGCCCGTCTTTTGGCGATACTAAATCATGAAGGCGAGGCTCAGCGAAAAAGGGATGAACTGGCAAATCTTCTGAATCGCCCGCCGACTTGAAGAATTGTAGATATATTTTTTCATTCTTCCTTTGTACATACTCCTGAATAAGAGTATATTTTTTTGTTCTTTCATGAATTGTACTTTGTATTCATTTTGATTCATGAATAAAAGACATATTTTTCTTCACAATGGTGTGCCCCTTTTTATTGAATGTATTTTGTGGATAATCTAATCTCGATCTCTTTGTAGGACAACGATGGCTTAGAATTCAGGGTTAAGATCTGCCTCCTAAGACTTTTCAACTTTATGAGCCGTGAGAGTCTCATAAAGAATTTTCTCCCTACCGGTCGAGAGGATCCCGTAGGTGTAATTTCTCCTTAAGAATCATGAGAATTCCTAAGTGTGTTTTCTCTTGAAAGTCGTAAGGATCTCACAAAAGAATTTGCTCCCTTACGAGTCGTGAGGACCCGCAAGTGATGGGTGAAGTTGCCCTTATCCGCATTTCACGGAGTCGGGAGTTACCCTGGATGCTTCCCATGGGTTCACTGCCGTGTTCTGCAAGGATCAGGCTCCGCTCTGGACGTTTCCCACGGGGTCAAAGTTGACATTATCCGCGTTCCACATGACCAAGAATTTTGCTCTGGATGTTTCCCACGGGTTCACTGCCGTATTCGGCGAGGAGTAGGCTCCGCTCTGGATGCTTCACACGGGGTCATTGTCGTGCTCTGCGAGGACCAGGATCCGCTCTGGACGTTTCCCACGGGGTCAAGATTGACATAAGCCGCGTTCCACGTAGCCAGGAATTTTGCTCTGGATGCTTTCCACGGGTTCGCTGCCGTGTTCTACGAGGACCAGGCTCCACTCTGGATGCTTCACACTGGTTCACTGCCGTGCTCTGGAAGGACCAGGATCCGCTCTGGACGTTTCCCACGGGGTCAGGATTGACATAAGCCGCGTTCCACGTAACCAGGAATTTTGGTCTGGATGCTTCCCACGGGTTCACTGCCGTGTTCGGCGAGGACCAGGCTCCGCTCTGGATGCTTCACACGGGGTCATTGCTGTGCTCTGTGAGGACCAGGATCCGCTCTGGACGTTTCCCACGGGGTCAAGATTGACATAAGCCGCGTTCCACGTAGCCAGGAATTTTGCTCTGGATGATTTCCACGGGTTCGATGCCGTGTTCTGCGAGGACCAGGCTCCACTCTGGATGCTTCACACGGGTTCACTGCCGTTCTCTGGAAGGACCAGGATCCGCTCTGGACGTTTCCCACGGGGTCAGGATTGACATAAGCCGCGTTCCACGTAACCAGGAATTTTGCTTTGGATACTTCCCATGGGTTCACTGCCGTGTTCGGCGAGGACTAGGCTCCGCTTTTGATGCTTCACACGGGGTCATTGCCATGCTCTGCGAAGACCAGGATCCGATCTGGACGTTTCCTACAGGGTCAAGATTGACATAAGCCGCGTTCCACGTGACCAGGAATTTTGCTCTGGATGCTTCCCACGGGGTCATTGCCGTGTTCTGCGAGGACCAGGCTCCGCTATGGATGCTTCACACGGGTTCACTGCCGTACTCTGCGAGGACCAGGATCCGCTCTGGAAGTTTCCCACGGGGTCAGGATTGACATAAGCCGCGTTCCACGTAACCAGGAATTTGCTCTGGATGCTTCCTACGGGTTCACTGCCGCACTCGGCGAGGACCAGGCTCCGCTCTGGATGCTTCACACGGGATCATTGCCGTGCTCTGCGAGGACCAGGATCCGCTCTAGACGTTTCCCACGGGGTCAGGATTGACATAAGCCGTGTTCCACGTAATCAGGAATTTTGCTCTGGATGCTTTCCACGGGTTCACTGCCGTGTTCGGCGGGGACCAGGCTCCGCTCCGGATGCTTCACATGGGGTCATTGCCGTGCTCTGCGAGGACCAGGATCCACTTTGGACGTTTCCTATGGGGTTAGGATTGACATAAGCCGCGTTCCACGTAACCAGGAATTTTGCTCTGGATGCTTTCCACGGGTTCACTGCCGTGTTCTGCGAGGACCAGGATCCGCTCTGGACGTTTCCCACGGGATCAGGATTGATATAAGCCGCGTTCCACGTAACCAGGAATTTTTGACTTTATCCGCATTTTACGGAGTCGGGGTTTGACTCTTGGTTATCTGTGCACCGCCGAGTCATAAAACTGTGAGTTGTCGCTGTTCCGCTTTGCTTGATGTTGTGTCTGCTGTAATGAGACAAATGTTGAGATGATCTCCAGGCTATCTGTGAACTGTTGAGATTTGGCTTCTTCTTCTGATGAAACCTGGGGAGGAAAGGTGTGATTCCTTCTTTGTTTGCGCCCCTGGATTGTATACAGGGATTGATGTGATACCACCTGTAGGGCAAAAAAAATTTCATTTTTTTTATTTCTTTCCGCGATGCTTTATCATTTCAGCTTTTATATCGCGAAGGTCACGATTGCCCCATCATTTCGGCTATTTTTTGAGATGCCCAATCATTTCGGCTATTTATTTTATTCACTCGCTGCCTTTTATTGTGAGTTGCCCAATCATTTCAGCTGTTTTTATATGCATACATTTTTACTTGCTGATTTTGTTACAAGTTGCCCCATCATTTCGGCTATTTCGTATGCATGTGTGGCTTGCTGGCTTTTTGCTGCAAGCTTGGATTTAGACACCGATTTCGGCATCAGCACCTCTACAACTGGGATATCGCCAGGAGCGAATCATCATTTGCCTCTGTCGATGTCGAACAAAGGTGGCTTAGCAAACAGGGTTAAGATCCTGTCGACTAAGGCTTTTGACTTTATGAGCCGTAAGGGTCTCACAATGGTATTTCTCCCTACAAGTCGTGAGGATCTCGTAGGTGCGTTTTTTCCTTAGGAGTCGTGGGGATTCCTAAGTGCGTGTTCTCCTATAAGTCGTAAGGATCTTACAAGAGTGTTTTCTCCTTATAAATCGATAGGACTTACAAGGACTGTTCGCCGTATAGGCATATCCTTAGTCACGGATGGGATTTCGTTAAGGAAATGTTTATTCGTGCCCGTGGATTGGATACAAGGGTCAGCATTGAGCCGCTTGAAGGGCAGTATCGGAGGTTGTGAGGGCTGCTTAAGAACAGGTTCAGATCTCTGTAGCTTAAGACTTTTGAATCTTATGAGCCGTGAGAGTCCCATAAGAGGGTTCTCCTTACGAGTCGTGAGGATCTTGCAAGTGTAATTTCTCCTTAGGAATCATGGGGATCCCTAAGTGTGTTGCTCCCTTGTGAGTCATAAGGATCTCACGCAGGTGGTTTCTCCTTACAAAGTCGAGAGGACCTTGAAAGTGTCTCTTAACGAGATTGCGCCCTTTCGGGTTTTCATAAAACTCGCCGGTAGTCCTGCTGTTTTTACTCACGGAGCCCTTTCGGGTTTTCATCCGTGCCCATTCTGCTTATGGACATACCGTTTTTTTCTTTTTTTTTTATTCTAACGAGGTTGCGCCATTTCGGGTTTTCACAAAACTCGCCGATAGTCCTGCTGTTTTTACTCACGGCGCCCTTTCGGGTTTTCATCCGTGCCCATTTTGCTTATGGACATACCGTTTTTCTTTCTCTTTTTTTTCTTTTTTTTTGTATCAGCTTTGGGATGCTGCAATCCACCGTAGTTTATCGACATCTCGTTCAACGGCCGGTTTTAGGACATAGTGGTTCGTTATTAGTTTAAGGACGTTTCGGTCCGTTGTTAGTTTAAGGACGTTTCGGTCCGTTGTTAGTTTGAGGACGTTTCGGTCTGTTGTTAGTTTGAGGACGTTTCGGTCCGCTGTTACTTTGAGAACGTTTCGGTCCGTTGTTAATTTCAGGACGTTTCGGTCCGCTGTTAGTTTAAGGACGTTTCGGTCCGCTGTTAGTTTAAGGACGTTTCGGTCCGTTAGCCGGCTACTACTTATAGAGTTTGGGCTTAGGAAGATAGCGAGCGGACATAGTCGTCGTCATCTATCGTTGACCTAGGCCGTGACTCGTTAGGCGTAGTACTTCTTTAGGAAGCGACCATTTATTGGCCTGAAGGGCCTTTCGCCATGCATGTCCATGAGTAGATAGGCTCCACCCTGGTAGACTTTGTCTATAATATACAGGCCTTCATAATTCGGCTCGAATTTCCCTCGTTTAGCACGATTGGGGATCATAGGTCTTTTGACCACTAGCACGAGTTCGCCTTAGCGGAATGTCCTCGGCCTAGTCAATCTTTGGTATGAGCGCGTCATTTTTGCTTTATAAGCCTCTAGATTTTGTTGCGCTATGAGCCGGTTTTCATCAAGGGCATCGAGTTCCTCAAGCCGAAGGTGAGCGTTCTCTTCGTCCGTTAGCTCGTAATAAACTGTCACTCGTAGAGAGGGTAACTCTATCTTGAGGGGGAGTACCACTTCTGTACCGAATACCAATGCGTACGGTGTTGTGTTCGTGGCCGTCTTGAACGTAGTTCGATACGCCCAGAGAGCTTCATGCAGTCTCTCGTGCCAGTCTTTCTTATTTCGTGACACCGTCTTTTTCACGATATTCGTCAAGGTCTTGTTGAAAGCCTCAGCTAGACCATTAGCTCGGGGATTATAAATTGAGGAGTATCTCCAGTCTATGTTGTGCTGTTGTGCGAAGCGGCTGATATTGTGGCTTCTGTAGGCTGGCCCGTTATCGGAGATGATTCGTCTCGAAATGCCAAACCGATAAATGACGTGTGTCTTGAAGAAATGGAGGATATTCTCCGTCTTCACCTCCCTCAGCGGTACTGTTTCTGCCCATTTGGAGAAGTAATTAGTTGTCGCCAAAATGAATCGATGTCCTCTGGACGATGCTGGTTCGATGGGGCCGATTATGTCAGTCCCCCACATTTCAAACGGCCAGCTAACCACCGTCGGGTGTAGCGGATTCAGATGCTGATGGATAAAGTCTCCGTGGATCTGGCACGAGTGGCATTGCTTCGCATACTCAAGGCAGTCTTGGATCATCATGGGCCAAAAGTAGTCCATCCTTTTGATCTTCAGCTTCATCTTTGGGCCGGCTTGGTGAGAACCGCAAAGTCCGTCGTGAGTTTCTTGGACAACTCTCTTTGCCTCGTCTGGTCCCAGGCATCTTAACCATAAAGAGTCAAATGATCTCTTATACAGAGTATCATTGACGAAGGTGAAAGACAGAGCTCGTTTCATAAGCTGATGTCTTGAGGACGCATCTTCAGGTGTACGACGGGATTTGAAGTAGTCTATAAAGACTTCTCTCCAATCCTCAACCGTTTCTTGGTCTTTTATTTGTAGAGTCATTTGCTCGGTCACTCCCTTCTCCTCGGTCGGCTCCGGAAATATTTCTGCCGGTGCAAGAACCCGACGGCTTTGTACCACGATTCTTACGTCATCGAGGTTCTCATCGGCCAATTCTTTAGCAAGCTTGGCTAATGCATCCGCTTTGCTATTTTCCGCACGCGGTATGCTTTCCAAGGTGCAGGAAGGTATTTGGGTCAGCAGTTGTTGTACTTTCTCGTCGTACTTTACCAACTCTGGCTTGCATGTTTGATAGTCGCCGTTTATTTGACTAACGACCAGTTGGGAGTCTCCATATATGAGGAGGTTCTCAATTCCCATGTCGATGGCGATCTCGAGACCTGCTATCAAAGCTTCATACTCGGCTTCATTGTTTGTCCTCGGCTCTGTTAAGGAGAAGGCAAAGCGCATTATCCCTCCTTGTGGGGTTACGAAGATGAGGCCTACCCCTAATTTGATTATGGGGGTGTTTTGTTTGCGCTTCTTCATGGAGGATGCTCCATCTAAGTAGAGTTCCCACCGGGTATTACTTCCGTCGATCGTGTCAAACGCATGTTCGTCTGGCAGCTCGCAATTCAAAGGAGAATCGGCAGGTATCGGATGCTCAGCGAGGAAGTCGGCGATGGCCTGGCCCTTCACTGCCTTGAGGGGACGATAGGTTATCGAGAATTCCATCAAGAGCGGGGCCCATTTAGCGAGCCGCCCCGTCAATATGGCCTTTGACATCAAGTATTTGAGAGGATCCACTTTCGATATGAGATGGACTTCATGCGCCAATGCATAGTACCTGAGCTTCGTTATCGCGAAGATCAATGCCAGGCAGTGTTTTTCGATGGGAGAATAATTGCTTTCTGCCCCCAGTAGAACTCGACTCAAATAGTAGAGGGCTCTCTCCTTCCCTTGGTCGTTCTCTTGTGCCCATAATGCGCCTAAGGAACCTTCAAGGGCAGTTGTATACAGAATGAGAGGCTTTCCCTTGACCGGAGCAGCCAGCACTGGCGGTTCTGCATGTATTGCTTGATTTCGTCCAGTGCATTTTGGCATTTGCGATCCCAGACGAAAGGGGTTCCCTTCTTCATCAGGTGACTGTAAGGGCGGCACTTGCCGAAGAGATTGGCTATAAATCGCCGGATATAGGCGAGCTTCCCTTGGAGAGACCGCAATTGCTTGAGAGTCCTTGGCGAGGGCATCTCCATAATCGCCTTGATCTTTGACGGATCTATCTCGATACCTCAGTGTCGGATGATGAATCCTAGGAACTTGCCCAAGGAAAATCCGAACGCGCATTTGAGAGGGTTCTTCTTTAAGTTGTATTGCCGAAGGCGTTGAAACACGATCTTCAGATACTCTAGATGTTCCTCGTATGATTTGCTTTTCACCACAAGGTCGTCGATATAGCATTCGACGATTTCATGTATGAGGTCATCGAAGATCTTCGTCATGGCCCTCTGATAGGTGGCACCGGCGTTCTTTAGACCGAAAGGCATCACCTTGTAGCAAAATATACCCAATGGGGTCCGGAAAGCAGTATGCTTCTGGTCTTCGGGATACTTCTTTATCTGATTGTATCCTGATGAGCCGTCCATGAAGGAGAAAACTTTGTGAGTGGACGTATTGTCTATTATCAGCTCGGTGACCGTTACTGGGAAGTCGTCTTTCGGGCAGGATTTATTGAGATCCCGAAAGTCCACGCATATGCGCATTGTCCCATTTTTCTTCACCACCGGGACGATGTTGGCGATCCAGTCAGGATACTGCACCTCTTGGATGAAGCCAGAGTCGATAAGCTTCTTGACCTCGGCGTTGATGCTCATCTCAAGCTCGAGCCGCATTCTTCTCGGTACTTGTTTGATTGGCTTGACGTCCGGGGATATGGCCAGTTTGTGGACAGCAATCTCTGGATCTAGTCCTGGCATCTCGGAATAGTTCCATGCAAAGCAATCTTTATGCTACATAAGCACGTCTTTTAGTATAGCTACCCTTTCTTCAAACAGCAACTTACTGACGAATGTCGGCCGCGGATCACTTATCGTCCCCAAATCAATTTTCTTGAGATCATCTGCAGTAGTATGTATTCCATCTTCCAGCTCTTTCGGCGCTGGTGGAAACTCTGAGATCACCTCGTCATCATTGTTTTCGAAGCACCAGGGGAGGTCATCCATATTCTTGGGCTCTTCTTTTGATAGCGTAATCATATGACAGGTACGAGCTCGCTTCCAAGACTGGTGTTGATCTGGTTCTACTCTCACTATAGGTGTAGCTTTCGGTTCGTGCTTCTGTGGCGGATTTATCCTCCAACTGCTGGATAGAGCGAACTTGCCGAGCTGATATTGGTCTTCGACCCAGTTCTTGAAGGTGAAGCAATCTTCGAGAGGATGTCCTATTGCTCGGTGATAAGAGCAATAGTCTGGGTGAGAGACCTCATTGGCTTGCTCGGGGTGTTTAGGCTCCGGAAGTGTAATCATCTGATGTCTTATGGTGAGATCAAGTATCTTCCGTGTTTTGTTCTGAGGAAAAGAGTATGCTCGACCCATCTTTTTTATAAGAGACGACTCCGGATTGCTCGATTCCCGATCGCGTGGCTTCTTGATCCCGCTTTGTCGCTCTTGAACGCTTTTCCCGCTCTTTGATTTGTTTTTGCCTCTACGTCGAGCCTTTTGTACGACGGGTTGATAAAGAAGAGTATTTCCATTCCCCGCGGCATGTTGAAGGAGGCGCTGTTAGTGTATATGCCCTAGAGGCCATTACTGTATCATACTAGTTTGTATATTACTTGATGGAAGCTTGGGATATTCACAGTTGTACAGACAATCTTACTTGAAATGGTAGTATGCTACTTGGTTTGTTTCCACATCAATGTGTGCATGTGTTTCTTTTAGCATATCGCCTATACACATTAGTAGAGCCCTTAGGATCTTTGCTTGATTACCAGCGTTGTGATGGCAGTCACACTAGTGGGGGATGGGTAATCTACAAGCACATCCTTATACAGGTCCCTAGTCGTTGGATTATCGAGACGGGGCATTGATACTCCGGAGTAGACTAGCGTATGCGCTTCTCATCCCAGCAGGGGAGATGGTCTGTCCCACAGCCGTCAGTACGTCGTACTTGAGATAGTATGCGGGTGCTCGTTAGGTTACGAGTACACTGGACAGGACTCGTCGGGAACTGTTGGTTGGTACTATACCTATCATCAGTTATCAGTTCCCAGGTGACATGAGTACAGCTTAGTCCGCTGACTTGACACCGCCACTTCGCCTCGAGTTTGTTCCCACTGTTCTTTGATTACTACCCTACCACGGCTCAAAAGAGTCATGCAAACAGGTAGTAGTTGGGTGCAGTCCCGAAGCACTTGGAGGCAGTGATGGTTAAACAGGATTTGTCTATCCCGGTATTGGGGGTTGATATCGCGCTGTGTCTAGGAGAGCCATTACACAAAGTCCCTGGCCAGGGCAAGCGAGATATACTGGTAGGTTTTCCAGTGTTATCTCAGGGTGTTCTGGGCTACACTCCGACACGACTTGTACCGCTATTAGGAGACTGACGTTTACCGCCCCCCTAGGCCCGCCATGCGATGTTCTCAGATGAAAACACCGGACTGTACAGAGATTGTCACATTCAGGCTCAGTAGGAGTTCGGATGGGTTTACCTCATCGGCCTTCTTATCGACATCTACCTGGGGACCGTTACGTACAGCTAGTGCCGCTTGCGGTCTATGGTTAAACCCACTGCCAGCGTAGTGTCAAGTCTTCAGAGTCCCACACAGAGAGTTTCCCTGCACTGAGCGAAAGGTGTAGAGGCCGTATGGTTTTACGGTAAGGCTACGATCACTTACGTACACTTGTGCGCGTATGCTGTTCGGGCAGACAATACTAGTGGGCTTTGGTTGAAGCCGGATCCTTTTATTGTATGGATGGATTAGTTTTGTCTTCTGTGCATTCGCATTCTACGGAATGCGGATGCGGGTGTGTATGCACAGTTGTGAGGAGCGAAGAAGAAGGAGGTGCCTCATTAGGGTTTTGACAGTTGATTCGGTCAAAACCATTATGAGGCGGGCTCATTAGGGTTTTGACAGTTGGTTCGGTCAAAACCATTATGAGCCGGGGACATTATTTACTAATCTTTTTAATGATAATTATGTTATGGCTAATTGCTTTGACCATTTGACCATACTTGACTTTGTTGACCATTTGACCAAAGTTGACTAGGATCTTTCATGTGAGATCTAGAGTCTTCTTTTGGTTTTTGATTTTATTTTTTGTGATGATAATGGTCTAATCAAGGTAGCCATCAACTTTATCATGAAAAGATTAGTAATGATGATGTTTATGGATTATTATTCCATGGTTCATTATTCTTGGTTCATAATTCTATTCTCATTCTCTCTCATGAAATGAGAAGCTCCATGGTTGCTCCTTCATCTTCCTCCTCTTGATTTTTCCTTTGATCTCATGTGTTGAGAAAATAAGGAAGTAAATTGAAAAACATATCCATCTTCTTCTTCTACACAACCTAGGATATCAAGCTTAGCAACCTTGTTGCCCTAGTTACCTCGGTTTAAGGTGGAGCTCGAAACACAAACTCTCGGGTGGATCGTCTTCGACTCTATGAGGCCGCAGAGGTGACCAAGATCCGGATCGATCCTCGGAGCTTGGATGGACGAGGAGGACAGTGGAGAGAAGACCCAAAGGACCGGTTTCGTGAGGTATAATCTCTATGATATAGTAGATAGAACCTCATGTAGTTGCTAGGTTTTTGTTTAGCAAAGATCCTTTTTTTAGTCCATGTTACCTTGGGTCAAAAAATCGTTTTTTACCGTTTCCGCCTCCCCGTAAGAATTGGGGTGAGCAACGTAGACTTACAGTGGTATCAGAGCCTAGCTAAACAACAACTAGCATGTTAGCAAAGTATTTAGAATTTCGATTCGAGAAAAAATCGCAAAACACGTCCGAAAACTCATGTTTCTGCCGATTTTTAAAACAGCTCAAAAAATAATTCCACGCACCTTAAAAATCGGCTCAGGGTTTTCTAAAAACACACAGCAAAAATGAGCCAGTGACTCGGTCGACTCACCACGGAACCGTGGCGAAACCATGCGTTTCGCCGCGGATCCGCGGCCGAGTTGACTCGGCCGCGACTCGGTTTTGCTGCAGTGTGTTCAGTGTTCTGTTTTGGGATTTTTAAAGTATTTTTTTTCTACCCAGATTTTCCAGAGAACAAAGTTGTGTTTGGAGTAGTTACAAATCCGTATTTTTTATCGACGTTCTGTAGACTTTAGCTAATGGGTTATATCTGTGATGTGATATATGCACTGAACGTCAACTAATCGCTATACGTCGATTAGTGAGGGTTGTGCATATCTGTGATCTGTAATGTTGTTGGATTGTGTATATGAACTCGTTGGATTGTCGCGGATGAATAGCCGCGGGATGTGAGATGAGAGTTTTCTTTATCTTTCATTTGATGTAATATGTAAATTGATGTAATATTATATCTATGGCCGCACATCCGGGATGAGGTTGTAGCCGCCATTGTATATTATTTCTTTTACTGTTTTTGCTCTTAGAATAGACCCAAGGTTGGGTGCACAAACTACCGGGTACCTCAAAGTGCCGAGTGGCCTACTCACGTTGTTGAGGGAGGTTGCTTCACTTCGGGTACTTGACGGGTAGTTTGCCGCACCCGTAGGGATCTAGGGTAGGGTTTGGCTATTCATCGCGACCGTGTAATCCGTCTTTCATTGCAGGCTCGAACGAAACGCGGATTCCTAGTATATCCAATGTGTTCATTTGTGATCTGGAATGGCTATCATTGCATCTGACGAATGTATATATCTATATATGATATCTAATAGGCGTTGCTTATGTTTTGCATCCGCGCTAGTACAGCCCCCCGCTCTGTCGTTAGTTAAGTAACCTAACGGGTGATGACGGGGCCCCATGGCGAATGCGGATGGCATAAGCGTACGTCATATTTTTGTTGTTTTCTGCAATGGTAGGATTAAATGACGGGACGCATTAAATTAATGCAAGAAAATAAACCAAAGTTAAAGTCGTTGGAACAATTTCAAAACCACTCAGTTTCTTTTCAAAACAGAAAACTTTTAAAAACGCGGAGCTTAAACCACTCCTTTTAAAAGCTATCAAGGTTCCTTCGATTATATCAAGTTCACTACGTTCACGGTTTCGCCAAAATCATTCGTAGCCCTCCGTCATTTCATATGAATATTCAATAGTATTCAAGCTATGTTTGTTGACCTTCGTCAAGGCATAGTGATTGGTAGCTGTTGGGTGTTCATATGTAGCATAGATAGATGCGTTGGTTTGGGACAGTCGTATTACCTTGTTGACCTTCCTCAAGAGTATATACGGGTGGGTTCAAATTAACCTGGACAATGACGGGTAGAACTTGACATGTGACTTATGATTTTTGACCTTCGTTAAGGTCATAAGAGCATGGGGCAAAAATCTACATCGGGAGTTTCTAAAGAAACTGAAACTTGCTAGCGCTGCATACCATTTAGAGTGTGATGATTCTGGTAGGATTCCTTCAGTTTTATCACACGATGATATTTGGATCCCGATCCTACTGTGAGTATATGCTACTCCTCGGGAACTTTCTCACTTAACGATCAATGCTATAAACCAAGTAGGTGTCTAGAAAGGTGTTAGCGGGGCTACGCCCACAGGGAAAAGTGGTTATTTAATTAAGGAACTTCGCGAAAGCGTTGGAAAACCTCCCTCGAAGTACCAACACTGGTCCGGATGAATGGTTAAGCAAGTATTGGACGGTGAGATTGATCCCGACTAATTCTTCCTTTTTGGTTTGAGGAAGGATTCGAGAAACAGTGGGAGCCATCCTGTTTAGATAAACTAAAAACCAATCTAAACTTGCAAGAGCATCATGCTGAGTGTTTTCTTCTCTCTCTCTTAATTGCAGCGACCCAGTGACCACACATAGGTTACATCTAGATAATAAAATGACTAAATCTGACTGTTATGATTGGCAAAGGTCTGTCCAGATGTCCATTACCCATGACAAGCTGGGACACCTCTTAACTAATCAAACCCCTGCCGTCTCAGGACCAGTTTCCCCTGTCACGGATATTGATATCCGTAAGACATCGGAAAAAGACTGTGCGAATGCCAAGTGCCTCGTGTTAGCCTCAGTTGATGGTGCATACCAGAGGCAGCACGAGAAGATGGACTTAGTTTCTATCTTCCTCCATAACAAAGATTTATATGGAGAGCAATCTCGTATCGCAAGATATGAGACCTCGAACGAATTGCTTCAAGCGAGGTTGGCTATCGGGTCATCTGTAAGGGGCAACATCCTTATAGAGACCAGCTATTTTGAGATCACGGACCTGAAGACCACGTTGAAGAACGGGTCAAATACTGACTTGATTCTACAGTCTCTGCCCTCTACTTATACCTTGAAGGAAACCAGGGAAGTAGAAGGAAAGGGAAGGGCAAAAGTTTCGGGACTAGATGTAGTAAAGGAGGGACGTTCCTATTGTTACGGGAATGAACATTGGCAGAAGGATTGCAGGGCTAGCAAAGCCAGTAGCCAGGATTCGAAGCATGTTGTGGTTTCGGCTTCAGGTGTGTTTGTAGTAGAAAAGTGTATGTCAGTTAACCCTACTTCCTGGGTATTGGATACCGGATTAGGATCTCACATCTGTAATTCGTTACAGGCTCTGAGAAACCGTAGGGTTATCAGGATAGGTGATATGACTCTCAGGGTTGCTAACGGAATGAGCATAGACGCTGAATCCGTAGGGGAATATCATCTTGGACTGACAACTGGGCAGATATTGATTCTGCGTAACTGTTTGTATGTACCTAGTGCGACTTGTAATATCATATCTGTAACCTTACTTTCTAAGGAAGGATATGATTTTACTTTTGTAAGCGATGTGGTCCACATCCACCTAAATCAAGTTCTAATTGGGTCAGGTACATTAGAAACGGGATATACGTATTAAATCAAGCTTTGATTTTCAGTGTCCAGAACACACTTAAAAGAAAGTCTCCAGAAACAAATCAGGCTTTCTTATGGCATTGTAGACTGGGTCACATTAATGAGACACGGTTAACAAAGTTACATAAAGAGGGATACTTGAATCCGTTCGAGTATCAGTCTTATGCTACTTGTGAATCTTGTCTCATAGGAAAGATGACAAAGACTTCATTCACTGGACACGGAGTAAGAGCGAGCAAGCTCTTAGGACTCACACACAGTGACGTGTGCGGTCCAATGTCTACACATGCGCG
The DNA here is from genome assembly GCA_030015575.1 of Agapanthus africanus. NCBI lineage: Eukaryota > Viridiplantae > Streptophyta > Magnoliopsida > Asparagales > Amaryllidaceae > Agapanthus > Agapanthus africanus. Next base: position 1,205,298 of record CM057337.1, read on the forward strand.
AAGTGGTTATTCATACTTCATTACTTTTACGGATGATTTCTCTAGGTATGGATATGTCTTCCTGATGAAGCATAAATCCGAGGCCTTTGAGAAATTTCAGGAATACAAGAATGAAGTTGAAAAACAAACAGGCAAGAGTATAAAGACACTGAGATCTGATCGAGGAGGTGAATACTTGAGTGCCGATTTTCTGGACTACTTAAAAGAGAATGGAATTCTCTCTCAGCTTACTCCTCCATACACACCACAACACAACGGTGTATCTGAAAGGCGAAATCGAACCCTATTGAATATGGTTCGTTCCATGATGAGTAAGGCTGAGTTACCGCGATCTTTCTGGGGTTATGCACTAGAAACAGCTGCATATCTTTTCAACAAGGTTCCAACCAAGACTGTGCCTACCACCCCATATCAGATGTGGAGTGGGAAGAAACCCTGTCTTAAGTATCTTAAGACATGGGGATGTCCATCTTTTGTAAAGAAGCAGCATGCAGACAAGCTCGAGGCACGTTCAGTACTGTGTAAGTTTGTGGGATACCCCAAGAACTCCATGGAGTATCTTTTCTATTCCGCAGAGGAACAAAAGGTTTTTGTTTCTCAGCATGCCCACTTCTTGGAAACTGAATTTTTAGAAAGTCAGATAAGTGGGAGCGTAATAGAACTGGAAGAAATTCTAGTACCACAAGCTATTACTGAAAGCTTGGAAGAACCAGAAGTTTCAGGAGAACCGGACATCCCAACACCACTCCGCAGGAGTAGTAGGCAGTCTCATCCGCCTGAGAGATACTACGGTTTTCTCATAGACGGGGATAGAGAGGATTGCACAATTGATTATGATGAGCCTACTAGCTACCAACAAGCCATTCAGAGCGGTGACTCGGTAAAATGGCTGGATGCAATGCGGACCGAGATGGAGTCTATGTACACCAACAAAGTTTGGACTTTGGACTTTGCTCCAGAAGGGGTAAAACCCGTAGGCTGCAAATGGATCTTCAGAAAGAAGATTGGTGTAGATGGGTAGCTTGAAACCTATAAAGCTAGACTTGTTGTAAAGGGTTTTCGTCAAAGACCTGGTTTGGACTATGACGAGTCCTTTTCTCCAGTGGCTATGCTCAAATCCATTCGAATCCTTCTTGCCATTGCTGCCTTCCACGATTATGAGATCTGGCAGATGGACGTAAAGACGGCTTTCCTAAATGGAAATTTAGAAGAGTGCGTCTATATGGATCAGCCGGAGAGATTCATTCAGAGTGGGAGCAGCGGTAAAGTGTGCAAGTTGCTTAAGTCTATCTATGGACTGAAGCGGGCATCGCCGAGTTGGAACATCTGCTTTGATGATATTGTCAAGGAATTTGACTTTATCAAAAACCCAGATGAACCATGCATTTACAGTAAGATTGTAGGGAGAACTGTGGTATTCCTCGTCTTGTACTTAGATGACATTCTCCTAATAGGAAATGATATTCCTATGCTACAATCAGTCAAAGGATTCTTGTCACAGAAGTTCTCCATGAAGGACCTGGACGATGCCAACTACATTCTGTTGATAGATCTAAGAGGATGTTGGGACTTTCGCAGTCCTGGTACATCGACACCATACTGAAACGATTCAGTATGGAAGATTCAAAGCGCGGTAATCTACCGGCTTGTCACGGAATCACCCTCTCCAAAGAGATGTCTCCCAAGACTGATTTGGAAAGGGCTCGCATGTCATCTATACCCTACGCATCTGCGGTAGGCTCTATAATGTATGCGATGTTGTGTACCAGACCAGATGTAGCATACGCATTGAGCGTTGTAAGACGGTATCAGTCGGACCCAGGGGAGAAACACTAGATAGCAGTAAAGAACATTCTCAAGTACCTGAGAAGGACTAAGGAGATGTTCTTGGTGTATGGCGGAAAAGAACTCCAGATCGAGGCCTTTGCTGACTCCAGCTTCCAGAGTGACAAGGATGACTCCAAGTCCATGTCGGGTTATGTCTTTACCCTCAATGGAGGGGCGGTTTGCTGGAAGAGCTCCAAGAAGGAAACCGTTGCTGACTCAACTATGGAAGCGGAGTACATAGCTGCTTGCGATGCCGCAAAGGAAGCTGTCTGGATGAAGAAGTTCCTCATGGAGCTTCAGGTGGTTCCTACCATTGTTGACCCAATACCGCTGTATTGTGACAACAACGGCGCTATAGCTTTAGCGAAGGAACCCAGGTCCCATCAGAAGTCCAGGCACATTTTGAGGCGGTACCACCTGATCAGGGAGATCGTAGATCGCCGGGAAATCGAGGTGAAGAGAGTAAATTCAGAGAATAACACTGCAGATCCATTTACGAAGGCCATACCCCAGACTCAGTTCGAGCGATTGATCGAGATGATAGGTCTTCGATACACCAGTACATGGCCTTAGTGCAAGTGGGAGATTGTTAGTGTATATGCCCTAGAGGCCATTACTGTATCATACTAGTTTGTATATTACTTGATGGAAACTTGGGATATTCACAGTTGTATAGACAATCTTGCTCGAAATGGTAGTATGCTACTTGGTTTGTTTCTACATCAATGTGTGCATGTGTTTCTTTTAGCATATCGCCTATACACATTAGTGGAGCCCTTAGGATCTTTACTTGATTACCAGCGTTGTGATGGAAGTCACACTAGTGGAGGCTGGGTAATCTACAAGCACATCCTTATACAGGTCCCTAGTCGTTGGATTATCGAGACGGGGCATCGATACTCCGGAGTAGACTAGCGTATACGCTTCTCATCCCAGCAGGGGAGATGGTCTGTCCCACAGCCGTCAGTACATCGTACTTGAGATAGTATGCGGGTGCTCGTTAGGTTACGAGTACACTGGACAGGACTCGTCGAGAACTGTTGGTTGGTACTATACCTATCGTCAGTTATCAGTTCCCAGGTGACATGAGTACAGCTTAGTCTGCTGACTCGACACCGTCACTTCGCCTCGAGTGTGTTCCCACTGTTCTTTGATTACTACCCTACCACGGCTCAAAGGATTCGTACAAACAGGTAGTAGTTGGGTGCAGTCCCGAAGCACTTGGAGGCAGTGACGGTTAGAGAGGATTCGTCTCTCCCGGTATTGGGGGTTGATATCGCGCTGTGTCTAGGAGAGCCATTACACAAAGTCCCTGGCCAGGGCAAGCGAGATATACTGGTAGGTTTTCCAGTGTTATCTCAGGGTGTTCTGGGCTACACTCCGACACGACTTGTACTGCTATTAGGGGACTGACGTTTACCGCCCCCCTAGGCCCACCATGCGATATTCTCAGATGAACACACCGGACTGTACGGAGATTGTCACATTCAAGCTCAGTAGGAGTTCAGATGGGTTTACCTCATCGGCCTTCTTATCGACATCTACCTGGGGACCGTTACGTACAGCTAGTGCCGCTTGTGGTCTGTGGTTAAACCCACTGCCAGCGTATTGTCGAGTCTTTAGAGTCCCACACAGAGAGTTTCCCTGCACTGAGCGAAAGGTGTAGAGGCCGTATGGTTTTACGGCAAGGTTACGATCACTTACGTACACTTGTGCGTGTATGTTGTTCGGGCAGACAATACTAGTGGGCTTTGGTTTAAGCCGGATCCTAGTATTGTATGGATGGATTAGTTTTGTCTTCTGTGCATTCGTATTCTACGGAATGCGGATGCGGGTGTGTATGCACAGTTGTGAGGAGCGAAGAAGAAGGAGGTGCCTCATTAGGGTTTTGACAGTTGATTCGGTCAAAACCATTATGAGGCGGACTCATTAGGGTTTTGACAGTTGGTTCGGTCAAAACCATTATGAGACAGGGACATTATTTACTAATCTTTTTAATGATAATTATGTTATGGCTAATTGCTTTGACCATTTGACCATACTTGACTTTGTTGACCATTTGACCAAAGTTGACTAGGATCTTTCATGTGAGATCTAGAGTCTTCTTTTGGTTTTTGATTTTATTTTTTGTGATGATAATGGTCTAATCAAGGTAGCCATCAATTTTATCATGAAAAGATTAGTAATGATGATGTTTATGGATTATTATTCCATGGTTCATTATTCTTGGTTCATAATTCTATTCTCATTCTCTCTCATGAAATGAGAAGCTCCATGGTTGCTCCTTCATCTTTCTCCTCTTGATTTTTCCTTTGATCTCATGTGTTGAGAAAATAAGGAAGTAAATTTACAAACACATCCATCTTCTTCTTCTACACAACCTAGGACATCAAGCTTAGCAACCTTGTTGCCCTAGTTACCTCGGTTTGAGGTGGAGCTCGGAACACAAACTCTCGGGTGGATCGTCTTCGACTCTAGGAGGTCGCGGAGGTGACCAAGATCCGGATCGATCCTCGGAGCTTGGATGGACGAGGAGGACAGCGGAGAGAAGACCCGAAGGACCGGTTTCGTGAGGTATAATCTCTATGACATAGTAGATAGAATCTCATGTAGTTTGCTAGGTTTTTGTTTAGCAAAGATCCTCTTTTTAGTCTATGTTGTCTTATGTCAAAAAATCGTTTTTACCGTTTCCGCTTCCCCGTAAGAACCGGGGTGAGCAACGTGGACTTACAGGCGCTGTATCCTAGATTTTTCGTAAATGGCCATCTCGCGGTTATGGTCATCTCGGATCTTTTGACCCGCTTCCCTTACTAGCTTGTCCATTCGTTCTTCAAATGACGGGCTCGGCATTTTGATGACAGGACCTTGTTTTGGTTCAGGATCGGTCTCTCTTAACAGAATGTCTTCTTCTTCATCGAAGTCATGTATGACGTAACTGCCATGGACTCGCTCTCGCTTTTTGGATTGAACATATTCAAGCCCGATCGTTTCCATTTTCCCGTTGGGCAACTTGCGCTGAGTTCTGGGGACATCCCAAATCCTGTTGTAGAACCGAGCTTGTCGAGTGGTATGTTTGAAGGGTACCCCTTGGCGCTTCAATAACCTTTTCAAGCCTTTTGTGTAATATCTAGGTAGACGGATGGGTTGGAGCCTGTCGAGCATAGAATCGGCGCCATGCCAAACTTCTTTTGCCACTTTGGTTTCCCCAGATCGGTAGAATAGGATCGCCTGTTCACTTTTTCTCCTGGGAGGGACGTAAAATGCTTGCAGCTCTTGTACACTATAAGCTTCAAATGCATCGAGATCTTTGTATTGCTCTTGTAGAACCATGGTGATTTGCAAACTCTGATCATCGCCAACGAAGCCTTGTATTGATGGCCGAGCGGAAAATATAGCGTTAACCTCGTCTTCCGAGTCGCTGCCGAAGATCAACATGGGGGCGGATGGTCCCGGGTTGTTGCGTTGTGGCGGCCCTGAATAAACTATCTCTTCTTCCTCCTCAGTATCACTTCCGAAGACCGGAATAGTGGTGGTAGCTTTGTTCTTCGATTTGTGACATCTCTCCGTATCCTCAAAATCTGGTAAGAAGTATTTTGCATCTTCGTACTTTCGGACTTCGTTCACGGAGAATGGGTTTAACTCTCCCGTCACAGTGTACTCGAGACCATCCTTGAAATACTTCCTTGAAATACTTCATACACTGATGTTGTATAGAAGGGATAATGTTGTACTCGTGTAACCAAGGCCTGCCGAGCAAAGCATTGTAGCATGTCTTGGCATCAATGACGTGAAATTTAATATCCGTGATAAGTAGCCCGAAGCGTAGGGTCATTATCACAGATCCGAGAGTCCGTGATGACTGGGAGTCAAAACCGGAGATGGTGATTTTATCACGAGCGAGGTGCTGAACGCTCATGCAGATTTCCTTCAATACTCGCACGTTGAGGAGATTGACGAAAGACCCATTGTCGACCAGGATCTTGCCTATCTTGATATCGTGACAGTATCCGGAGACATAAAGGGGACGGTTGTGCTCACACGTCCTGAGGAAGAGATCTTCATCGCCGAAGGTGATATCTGCTGTGTGTACTTCTTCCAGATCATCCTTCATCTTTTCTTCAGCGAGGAACGCTTGGAATTGCTCTGGCTCTTGTAGTGCCTTGATCAATGAATCTCTTGCTCCTTTTGATAGTAAAAGGGCGTCAAAAATGCTGAGCTGCGAAGGTAACTTTCTCAAGTGCGCCAGAACGTTGTAGTCCACCTTACTTTTCTTTGGCGGGTCCTTGGCTGTCAGCTTTTCAACGGCTTGGTCATCAAGGATGATATCCTCAGGGACCTTTTCTTTTCCCTTATCTTTTCTATTCGCGGGCCCGAGATTCTTTTCGGGCAGCGTACGATTGCGCAGCTGAATATTTTCATAGGTCTTCGACTCTTCCTCTTTCCCCGAGGTGGATTCTTTGAAGAGAGGGCAAAGAGTCATATCTTCATCGGAGTCGCTCCCGAAGGTGAGAACCTACGATCCCCCGGCGTTGACTGTGCGACAGTTGCCGGTAGTTCTTTTATACTCCTCGGTCGTACTTCTCTTCTCCCGACGAGTTTTGCGTTTCATCCGTTTAAAATATTGCCGGTGAGCGACATACCCCTGCCACCATCTTTTAAAAGCGTTGCACTCTTTGATGGGGTGTGCCATCTTTCGATGATATAGGCAGTAGCTAGGATGCATCTTTGCTTCTTCGAGAGTGTTTCCTTCGGAGGGTGGTAGCTTCATTCCCATTGATATGGCTTTAACCAACCTTTTCCTCGTCTTGAACTTATTTTTATTCGCGGCGGATGCCCTTTGATTCGGAGGGAGTGTCTCGACTCTTTCGTCCAGTCGCCGGCATTTGGACTTTTCAAATATGGCCATCTCACGCTCCCAGTCAGCTTTACTTTTCAGAAGAGCTTCGTTTAGGAATGCATCGATCATTTCGTCTGATGGCCCTGGAAGTTCCGGTTCAGGACCTGCCCCCAGTCTTTCAGTGTAAGGAGCTTCTTCATCGTCTGTCGACGAATGAGAGATTATATGGCAACTTGCTACGTAATCCTCAGATTCATCCAACAGGTCTTCTTCATCATCTCCGTCTTTAAGGACGTGGCCAAGGAACTCTTGGAGAGTGATTGGAGTTGGCGCCTTCTGGTTATATTCTTCCAGCGCGTCAATCTGCTTTTGCATGTCCGTGCGCTTTTTGTCAGGCTTCACGGGCTACTTGGATATCTTCTTCTTTTTCGAAGATTTTGACGGCTGGGTGTGAACACTTTGGCTATCAACACCAATCTTTGGAGTTGGACGCGGCTTCAGCATTGCTTCGATGATCTGGGATTCCAGCGGATTCGTCCACCTGATCGTCGTGCATGTCTGGAGATCATTCAGCATTCTTTTGGTTTTGGCTGAAAGAACGACCTCCCATGGAGCTTCTTCAACAAAAGAGCACGATGCCCCTGGTGTGTCCATCTTTTTAGGAGTGTGCGGTTGTAGTGGGCTTACTTTCCACTTCTCAGACAGCGCAAACTTGCCTTGTTGGTACTGATCCTCGATCCATCCCGTAAAGACGAAGCAATTTTCAATCGGATGGCTTACCATTTGGTGGTAAGAGCAATAATTGGGATTATTAGCCTCGCTGGGTTGCAATGGTCGCTTAGGTTTTGGCAGGTTGATAAGCCTGTTGCGCATGGCCAGCTCGAATAGTCTTTTCATTTTGTCCCGTGGGAATGAGTAAGGACGCTCCATTTTCTCATTATAATAGCGCCGTCTCTCTTTCAGTTGATCCGTTAGTTTTGGGACACTGAGCTGCTGTTGGGTATTCGCAACGAAGGTCGTATTCCCTTTACCTTTTTCGTTCCGCGGCTTCGGCTTCGGAGGAGATGGTCTATGACCCATCTGGTCTATCTAGGCTAGCTTGTCGATTAAAGCCTGGAACGTAGTCGGTTTGAAGAACATCATGAACTGTGAAATAGTTGCATGAGGGTCTAGGGTGCCCACGAACATGCCCACCGCTGGTGCTTCTTCGATACGTTGTTCACATTTCAACCACAGATTCCGCCATCGGATTGCGTACTGAACCCACGTATCGCCTGGCTTCACCCTGGCATTGATCAATGCCATTATTGGGGTGCGTTCACTAGCACTCGCGAATCGCTGGGTGAACAACAACTCCATTTCTACGAAAGTCTTGACGGAGTCGTTTGGAAGTTCAGAATACCACTCAAATGCCGTCTCCGACAAGCTGCCGACGAATTGGCGGAGCAAAAGCTTATCATCGCCACCGGTGTTTCCACAAAGAGCCCTGAACTGAGCGACATGTTGATGGGGATTGCCTGTCCCCTTGTACACATGAAATTTAGGGATCGTGTAGCCCGGCGGGTACTTTATCTGATCATACCAGCCTGGATATGGTCGCCCAGTTTTGACGACTTGGCCGGCCGCTTCATTTGCCTGGTGAACTCGTATTTGCTGAGCAATATAGTCATCTAGGGCAGACTTGGAAATAGTTTCCTCCTTGGCTGCTGAAAGAGCCGGAGGTGGATTCGACGTCTCCGCTCGGTCATCCTCGAGGATAATCGGAGGATCTTCAGCTAGAGGGTCCGGCTGGATCATCATGCCCACCATGTCTTGTAACAGAAGAGCCATTTGCTTTATATTGGCCGCTTGTTCCGCAGCCTCCATGTCCTTCTTTTCGAGCATTCTCCGAAGGAATTCAGCATCAGTCTCTTGTTCGTGACGTTGTTCCGATGACGCCTCTGGGCTTTCTTTTGGCCCGGTGAGTGCGGCTATTGCAGTTAGCATCTCTTGAAACTTCTGCTGTTGTTGTTCCTGAGCCCTTGTTATCGATCGGGTGAGCGGTTAGTGGCCCGTCGAAATGCGGCTTTTCTCTTTTCTGGAAGCCATGTAAACCGTATATACCGCTATGCCCCCAGACTTGGGGCATTTGGGCTTAGCATCTTTGCGTTCTGCCTTGGTCACAGGGGCTTTCTCTGGCCTCCTTCTCTTTTGAGCAGTTGACGTTGAGGGGGCCGTTATAGCGGACACCCAGGTGGTTGTCGTCCTCCGTGGCTTGCCAGGACGGTTCTTTTCCTGCTGAACCTTCAGCTTTTTCTGTCGGCGGGGATAGTCCTTATCAATCACTGATTCCTGGACCCTTCGCCAGACTCTGTAAACCTTGGAGGACAGCCGCTGAGGGGGCTGCTCCGGCTTTGTTTCTGTAACACTCTCCATGGGTGGAGGAGATCTTTTTTCAGTACGACGGTAGAAGAGTTCCTGTGCACCTTGTTCAGCAATTCGAAACTATTCCCGGTTAGAACAGCAGCATTGACTTCCACCGTTGGGGCTGGTGGAGTTAACCCAGAGGGGGAGTTGCCCCCAGCCTTCCTTTCTCGGCGCCAGTGGCGACGTCGAGCGTGTCGAGCTATTGGTGTTGGTTCGATGATGGGGATGGCATTGTTATGCCCCCTGTTCTGGTGAGGCGCTGCTGGTACCAGCCTCTTGAAGACCGACGTTCGTTGAGTAACGGTATCCAATCAGTCAAAGACGGACTTTTGAGCAGGAACTAGGGCTGGAGTTGGAGCCTGAACAGTCAGTCTCGTAAAGACCGACCCTTTAGCAGGAGAAGCCGTTTGATGACTTCGGGAGCAGGGATGGTTTCTCTCTTCGAAGTAACCTTTTCTTGAATTGCAGGCTTCATCATGGGCCCATAGGAACTTTGGCCCAATCTGGCAAAGACTGAGGCACTGGGGCTGGACGACCCATTGAGAGGGGCCGCGGTAGTTGTAAGCCGATCAAAGACCGACTTCTTGGAAGCTTCTGATGTTGGTATAGGAGTGCTGAAACTCATCGGTGGGAGCATGGTCCCGAAGAAAAAACCAGTGGTGGCTTGAGTGACCTGTTCTACCGGCATCGTAAATAGAGAAACCGCTTGGGGCCCTAAGCTATGCCTCCAGATGAGGCGGAGCATGGGTTGCAATTGTAGTTGGAACACTTCGCGCAAGTGGATGCCATTGATCCTTCGCTTTCTGCACCAAGCAAAATGCCAAATCTTAGTATCCCGAACCCAAGGGCAACAGTTAGCAAACCGCGATTCATTCGCGAACACGACACACGAAGTGTGGAGTGGAAAGAGGAAAAGGTCCCACCGGGTGTGCCAGAATCTGTTCCCCTCCGAAAGACGCGGCAAGAGACGCGGTGAACGTCTTGCCTGAATTTCGGGGCAGATGCTAATTGGTGCTATCCGTCCACCTCTCCGAAGATGCCAAGTTGATTTATGGCACCATGTATCGAAGGTTTGAACGGATGCGGCCGATGTAGCAGATTTCGTCAGATTCTCCCTCGTTTGAGGGGTTTTTGATTGTGGGGACGCTCTTCCCTGCAGGCGCAAGCCCGTGCAGTTAATTACGCTACCGCATCGCGGTAACAACTTTCTCTTTCTCCAGATGGTCACTTCGTGCCGTGGGTGTTTGTTTTGTGTTTGGTTGCCCGTGGATTGTATACGGAGACTAATTTATGTCGTCGCCCGTAGGGCGTGGACTAGTACAAATCCGTATCTTCTTAGATTTGGGTTTGGGGGGTTGGGTTTAAGGATATGTTAGTCTCATTTGGGACTAAGATCGACTTAAACGTATGTTAAGGATACGTTAGTCTAATTTTAGACTAAGATCAACTTAACAGGATCGTTTAGATCCAACAAGAGAGCAATTAGGCTCTATTTTTAGTTTAATGACATTGCGGTCGATTAGTTTAAGGACATTACGGTCCAATGTTAGTTTAAAGACATCGCAGTCGAGGTTAAGGACATCATAGTCCATGAGTTTAAGGACCCCACAGTCCAATGTTAGTTTAAAGACATCACGGTCGAGGTTAAGGACATCATAGTCCATGAGTTTAAGGACCCCACAGTCTAATGTTAGTTTAAAGACATCGCGGTCAAGGTTAAGGACATCATAGTCCATGGGTTTAAGGACCCCACAGTCCATGAAATGTGTGGTTGTCGGGACCCGTCACCTCTCTGAAGACGTTGAAGGATTACAACGCCAAATATTAGAGGAGTGAAGAGATGTACCCTTGAACCAAGGTTGCTTGGGGATCTGTAGTCCAATTTGGAACTAAGATCAAATAATTAGATTATGAGCACATTGGCTCAGTTAAATTTGAATTGAGGACTTATGGCCAATTTGGGCTAAGTCCAATTAGATCTGAAGTGTTGGCCCTTTGTTGGACCATTAGACACTTGTCTGGGTTCAAGCCCACATTATTTAGCAATGCTAAACAAGAGTTTGAGGTCTCTGATAACATTTTTATCTTTGACCGAGCATTAATAATGTAGTTGTGAGTTTTACTCAATTTTGAGGCTCGGTTGAAGGGGAGACTTTTGCCTCTGGAAAATTAGCCAATTTGGCTAAAAGTAGTGTTAAACACTAGGGAACAGCAGTGTTAAACACTGAGAATAAAGCTCTCAAATTAGTGTTAAACACTAAAAGATAACAGTGTTAAACACTAGAAATAAAATTCTCAAAATAGTGTTAAACACTAGAAATAAGATTCTCAATTTAATGTTAATCACTAGAAGACAATCAGTGTTAAACACTGGAAATAAAGCTCTCAAATTAGTGTTAAACACTAAAGAAAGAGCGGTCACGTGGGGACACATGAGGGCGCCCAAAGGTGGGGCCAGATCTCCTCACTTTGTTCTGCAAATAAGTGTTAAACACTTTTTAATTTTTTGGCAATCACGTGTGGGCACGTGATAGGCACTCATGCACTGATTCGTTAAGGCATTTATTAGGGGTCACGTGGTAACACGTGAGAGCGCTCAGAGCCAACATTTCTTTTGCTTTTATTCTCTTTGTTTTGGAGGTCACGTGGGAGCACGTGAGGCATTGCCTCAAAACTTTTTCCTTCTCATTTTTGGGGATCTTTTCAGGGGTCACGTGAGGACACGTGACCTTAGTTCTTTGCATATATGGAGATCTTTTAAGTCTCTTTATTTTTTAAGAATTAAATTCTCTGTAGGGTTAAACCCTAATTATGATTTTGGAAGAATTAAATTCCTATTGTGCAATGCAAGAATTAAATTCTTATACAGGGTTAAACCCTAATCACTTTTTGGAGGAATTAAATTCCTGTGAATTTGAGAGAATTAAATTCTCAATTAGGGTTAAACCCTAGTTCTGTCCATCTTGAAGGAATTAAATTCCTATAATTTTAGGAGAATTAAATTCTCATATAGGGTTAAACCCTGGTTTTATCATGAAGGAATTGAATTCCTGTAAATTTGGGAGAATTAAATTCTCTAAACTCAATTCTCCCCCTAAGTCTTGGATCTGCATGGTAAAATCTCAACCCGATGAGAATTAAATTCTCAACCTATGGGAAGATTTGCTTCTGTAGATCTTCAACCAGAGGAAAAACTAAGTTCTTTTTGCAGAAGAGTTAAACTCTTAGATTTGAGAATTAAATTCTCTTTTTGAAGTTTTATCTTTTTCCCTTTTCTCACCTAGGGTTTCTTTCTTGAGAATTGAATTCTCCTTTCTTTTCTATCTGCTATTTGCTTTTTTTTTTAGAAAATCTCCAGATCCCAAAATTCTATCTCTCCAAAAAATTCTCTTTTCTTCTCCTCTTGGCTCCTATTTATAGGAGAAGGAAAAGAATCAATTTGTTTAGTAAATCTTTGATTGAAAGATTTTGTTTGTTTTCATAACTAATATGATCCTTTAAATCATACAGTGAATTTTATTCACCATTGGATTTTAAATCCATAAGATATTATGTTTGTTATTTTTGGTGAATTTTAGGGAAATCTTTCCTTGTCTAAAATTTTTCCATAAATTGGTGATTTTTAATCACCCTTGGATTCTTAATCCAACGGTCCCCCATAATCCTTTTTTTTGTTTGGAAAGATTTGGAGAAATACTTTCCCAGTTAGGGTCTTTGATTAATTAGAATTTAATTCTATTAATTTATAAGGCTTTCAAAGCCCATCACGTGTTGGCACGTGACCCCTCCTCATTCAGAATTTAATTTTGTACTTTAATTGGGCTGAAGAACCATCACATGTCAACACGTGACCTCTGGTCACGTGTGAGCATGTGAGCCCCCTTTGGGGTCTTTCCTCAGCCACTTGTTTTCGTTTCTGCTTTAACTATCACGTGTCAATACGTGACCATTAGTCACGTGTGAGCACGTGATACCTCATTGAGGTAATTTCTGATTTTTAATCAGAGAACAACGCATATCATAAAACGTATCGCGTTTTTACAACAATCAATCTACTTCAGCCGTTACCAATCCCAGAATGGAAATGGCAGCACAAAATGCAATTTGGGTTATTGTGGATCGACTCACCAAGTCGGCTCACTTTATTCCATTCAGAGTTGGCCAGTCAACCGAGACGTTAGCAAGGAAGTACATGGAAGTGAGTAAAAATCTAAAGTAAGATTTATACCTTCAAGATGTACCCTGCTTGTCTTAATACCCATAAACTCATGCAGGAGATCGTGAGATTACATGGAGTTCCTGTCTGCATCGTCTCCGATCGTGATACAATATTCCGATCACAATTTTGACAGAGTCTACAAGCTAGCCTGGGAATGAGTCTGAATTTCAGCACGGCGTACCATCCACAAACAGATAGACATTCCGAACGAACAATTCAGATCCTGGAAGATATGCTGAGAGCCTATATGTTAGACTTCAGAGGTTCATGGGAAGATCACCTACACCTTGTGGAGTTTTCATACAACAACAACTATCAGGCAAGTATTGGGATGGCACCATTCGTAGCACTTTACGAACGGAAATGTCGTTCCCCGTTAAGTTTGGATGACGTTGGAGATCGTGAACTCTTTGGACCAAAGATAATCATGGCAACTGTAGATGTGGTTCGCACGATCAGTGAAAAGATGCGAATAGCCCAAGACCGAAAGAAATATTGGGCAGATGCAAAGCGTCGACATCTGGAGTTCCAACCTGGAGACCATGTATTCCTGAAGATCTCTCCAAATAGAGGAGTGATCCATTTTGGCAAGAGGGGTAAGCTAATGTCACGACCCGGAAAAGGCACGTGACTGGCACTTGAATCATATGGAGTCTATAGGACCCCACCTAATTCAAGTAAGCCAAAATCCCAGAAATCTAAACCTTTAAGGGAAAATAGTGGAGGTGAAGTTTTGAAATAAAGGTTTAATGAAGTCAGGTTCTTTCTTTAAAACATAAGTAATATCATATGGAATACAATGTTTTGTATCTATCTTGAAAACATTTTCCTCGTTTGAAATTTGGGCAACACCTCCTTTGTAAATTTTAACCCGAAAACAATACAAGCAATAATAATAATAGGCATCCCCAAGCGGGAGCTAGCTCTTTGCCAAATGGCATAAACAACCACACAAAGATATAAATATATGACGCCCAGAGGTGAAGATCAAACACAGAAAGAAAGGAAACTGACATTATCAAAGAAAACCATAATAAAGAATAGATACATAAGCGTAACTCTAAGTCTGAAAGAATATACAATCTTCGGTTTCTAGGTCTACGAATATACATAGTCTGGTTGATAGAGCTTTTAACTAGATACAACTGAATAAATATACAAGTACAATGGTGGTCATGATGCAAGTGAACCCCACCTACCAAAGCAATCACCCGAAAAAAAGCGATGTGCCAGCAAAGCCGCTACGGTACCTGTGCGGTCAAACCTGCAAGAAAACTGTGGCACAACGGGGGTGAGTTGCCAACTCGTGAGTAGAAGACATCACCGAGTAGAAACTGAATGTATGACGATCTCCTAAGTTATACAGTAATATAATAATATAACGACATCGAGTAATAACAAGGGTAACAGTATATGCATAAGTATAATACCAAGGTACTTGTGTCCGTGTCATAAAGTAGTAACATGTCTTGTGTATCATGTATAATGTATCATCCAATGTGTGTCCAGCAACGACACACAAAATCATGATAAAACCTGTGTGCCCAGCATCGACACTCGAAAACATCATGAAAACCGTGTCCAACAGCGACACATCATCCTCATATCTCGGGCTCCGTCTGTCCAGATCAACCCCATATCATCTGATCTCACGATTATGGTCGGTATCCTCCGGATATCCACCGCGCAAAACTATCACCGGTCGGTAGTGCTCCCCTGCCGGGCTCAACGTCTCTCTATACGATCTTCTTGCCCCGGAGTACCGCACCGGGTCAACCATATACCAGCAGACGGTGTCTCCTCGCTCCTCGAATCGGGTATACATATATGCTCAAAACCGAGAAATCTCATGGTAGACGCCACACATCATATCACGAGAAACCGCATTTTTCTTTTAAATTGATCATAAGTTTTCAAATTCACATGCGGTTTCCCAAATCCAAAAATCTCATGAAAAACCGAAATCTCATAATCAGGAGTCAATAATGAGATAATGAATACCGGCACAAAGCCAATCTACAGTGCATAACCAGAATATATATATATATATATATAAATGCATGTGGTATCTAAGTAAGAAATGCAATGTCTAAACTAGCATGTGAGATCATGAATGCTAAACAATACTACTAAGCTACAATTTATCAGGTTATACGAATGAAGTAACGGTTCTCTAATGTGTACGTGGCATAGCAATTACCGATGATGATGTGTGTGAGCCGGCAAGTAAGTGTACGTGCAACATACGCATCATCGGTAATGGTGCATGTGTCCTAACTGACAAAATCATAACAGCTAATGAAAACACAAGCATACACACACACACACACACACACACACACAATGCAAAGAGAATAATGTGAGCATAGCAGAAAGTAAACAGTAAATGCAACATTATAAAATATATATATATATATACGAGACATACGGTTACAGTATTTAAAAATAGCACGAATCATTGTTTTTAGAAAATTAGGGGCTACGGTGTTTTTGAGAAAAGAGATATCTTTTGAAAATCCGTAGCGTCCCTCGGTTTGCTCTTTGAAAATACATACGATTCGTTAGTTTTGGAAATATGTATGACTCTAATTCTATTCTAACATCTACTTAAGTGACTAAAAGACTAAACTAAAAACCGAGTCGAAAGTTATTAGAAATCTATATCACTACCAAGTCGATATATTTAGTAGTCGGCGCCAGTCTCATAGCATCACATACGGTATAGTCCATCGTACGGTATTCTCGAGTCAAGAGTGCAGATCAATCATCATATATATATCTCGTACGGCATCCTCAAATTGAGGGTACGGGTCAAATATCAAATATATAACATAGTTCATACGGTATCATCCGTCGTATGATATCATAATCAAGGGTACGGATCTAAGGTCACATACATTCTATTATTTCATCAAGTCACATGTCATCGCATGTTATGTGTATATCGCCCAACGATCCTTTAGTATACCGTATCATATACGTGTAGGGTGTTTTTCGTCACCCCATTGAGATGGGAATACACACGCGCTTATCAGGCGTACTACAGATCCCCCCTGCCTAGGGTAGACTGGGGTTTATTGATTGTGAGGACCCGAATCTCCGGCAGCCGCGGACTAAGCTGCCGTTAATTACCCCTCGCCTTTGGAGCGAGGGAACCTCCGATTGACGGGTTAAACTGGTCATGCGAACTCAATGTGCAGTGTACGGGTGTTTTGTTTTGGAGGGGGCTTGGATATATCGGGAGCTACGCAGAGTTTTTACGGGGTCCCGCTCCCCAGATAGCGGGCTGGGGGTCAAGGGGGCTAGCAGCCCCCTTGCGGGGTGCGGGGCAACGCCCCGGCCCAAAATTTTTTTGGGGGGGACAGTGTTGTGGAGTGTGTGTGTGTCTGTACATATATATACATGTATATATATAATAAAAAAAAAGGAAAAAGCGCCCAAATGACACGTGGGGTCAGCGCCTTGAGCGCTGTGCGCTTAGGTGATGAGCGCTTAGGCGCTAGCACACCACGTGTCAGCATGTGGGCGCTTTGCGCTTGAGCGCAAGCGCGCCATGTGTCGGCACGTGGGCGCTTTGCGCTTGAACGCAGGGCACCGGAGCGCAGGCGCGCCACGTGTCGGTACGTGGGCACTTTGCGCTTGAGCGCAGGGCGCTGGAGCGCCAGGCGCTCGAGCGCTAGCGCGCCATATGTCGGCACGTGGGCGCTTTGCGCTTGAGCGCCAAGCGCTCGAGCGCTTGCGCGCCATGTGTCGGCACGTGGGCGCTTGGCGCTTGAGCGCTGGGCGTTTGAGCGCTTAGGCGCCGGTGAGAAAAAGAGGCTTTTAGCCTCAGAAATTCTCGAAAGAGAAATTAGGGTGGAGTGAAAACTCCTAAGCTGTTTTGAAACTGATGAAGGGCTTCTCCCTTTGAGCCCTAGTTCTTCCCCAAAGTGGGGTTTCTGGAGATGGGTCTCCTTCTTCCTCCTCTGTTGGCAGGATCTTGAAGATCAAGAGATGTGAGATGTTAAAAATCTCTTCTTTTTGAGATTTAATGGAAGATCTGAGTTCCCCTTTATGGGTTTTGTGGTGAAAAACTATTTAGTTTTATAAAATGAAGAGTAAAACTCTTGATTTAATTCAAAAGAAAGGAGAAGGTTTTAGAACCTTGAGGAAGGAGAAAGATCTCAGATCTAAAATTTTTTGGAGAGAGAAAAATTTGTGAGATATTTTCATTATCCTTGCCTTTATAGGCTATACACTTTACACATAGCCCCTTGGGCTTCACAAAATGGCATTTTGCCTATCCCATGGCTCATGTGCCATTTCTTTTTGCACATAAGCCATGGGCTTTACAAAAATTTGGCTTTATGCCTATTTTTCTTACATTTATCCATAAAATAAAATAAAAGAAATACAACAAAATTATTTATTACAAAATTTTTATCTTGGCATGGGGGGAGGCCGGCCGCTTCATGTTCGGGCTCGACCCGGGCATGGGCCCACTGGATCTGGGCTTGGGCCCACTTGGCTTGAGGTTAACTTTGATTTTGACTTGATCAACCGGGGTGTAAATTTTTACCCCAACAATACGATGTTTCAACTCAATCATATATCATAATCTCTTGACATCATGTCCAATTATATCGACTCATATCCGCTTAACATATCATATCCTTATCTTACACGTATATGTATATTATATATATGTAACATTTCAGAAATATAAAATATTATTTTTGGAATTTAAATAATAAAATAATATATTTCACGAAAACTATTCGAGTACGAATTGGGGTTTTCGTAAAATGGTATAATTATATACCAATATTTGGAAAATAATTAGAGATTAATATGTATTATTTATTAAAAATGTATTTATTGGATTTGGGCATTTTATAATTAATTATATACAAGTTTAAAATAAACTTGATTAGTCCACTACTAATCATGATTAAGCTAAATCTGTCTTTTTAATTAACCATGTCTAGTGCACCATGATATGTTACATTCTGTTGCATGTTGGCTTCATTTGCATTTGTTGATATTTAGTTTTATTTAGATGAGAGAGGAAAAGAAAAGAAAAGAAAAGGAGAAGATAATTGAGGTATGGGCTCAAGAGAGAGAAAGAGAGAGAGAGAGAGAGGATGGCTCCTACACACTTGACCTTTCTTCATCTCATCCTTCATTCTTCTTCAACCCCTCCATCTTCATCTCCTTCTCCTCCTCCTTCACCCTCTTCTACCCCCATGAAACCATCCCATGAAACCATCAAAACCCCACACCACATTCTTTAAAAATGCACACAACCTCATCCTACACCCCATAGTGAAATCAAGTTTGGATTTTGAGCACTTTGGAACATCTAGGGTTTTTCTTGAGTTGTTTCCAAGAGATATAATTTCCACTTCTCATCTTGTAATTTGTTCCTTCACCTCATAGTTATGTTTAGTGCTTGTTTTAGTGAGATTTATAATCTTAGAAATTTCTAGGTTGATGTTTAGTGGATAAATGGACTAGTAAAGATGTAATTGGGGTTTAGTGAGTGTTTACAAATCCTTAGTGATGATATTCTGGACAAACTAGAAGACAAGAACCCAAAACCAAGAACTTAGAATTTTCCGACATCGGGTTTTTGACAGTTTGCGATGGTTATATGGAATCCGGTATCATCCGAGAGCCCCATAATTTAAGTTTCCATCACAGTGAGTCATGTAGGCCACCTAGATTTTTCCCCAGAGACCCGAGACCCCACAACCTTCATCAAGTTGCAGATTTAATCCTTGTGGCCGCAAATTGCGGCTACACTGTAGAATTTAATGTTAGGTTTTGGACCATGACTTAGTTATCTAATATCTGGACCTACTTTATATGCAAAATGTCCTAGTTTTACCTAGGGTAGAATCTGGGAGTGGTTTTCCTAGGTTGCTGATTTCAGGTTTTGCGATTTCTGAAACTTGGTTTTGGTATATGAGTTTGGATTTCGTCGTTGGACGTTTGTATGTCAACGACAAGGGTTATTTGGTTATTCTTGCATGCGTAGGCTATAGGTTCTAATCTATGAGCACTTCACGTGCCGTATCGGTTTTCGAACTTGATTTTAATAGCATTACGTTGTGTTTTGATCGTAGGTACCTTCGCGTGGACTTCCGAGACGACGAAGCACATCGACTTCGACTAAGCAAGGAGATTAGCAGGTGAGTAGATTTATATCTACGGGAAAAGTCGGGTGGATGGAGTATAGCACCCCCGCAACTATAATGATGAAATGACCGATATATAAATTATAGTTTGGAGAAACCTATGAATGAACTTACGGATATGATCAAAAGATTAGTATGAGATGACGTGATGAAATGAGGATGTGAAGCATGATATATATAATTGAAAGAGGATAAGTATGGATTGATAATGGTATGATATGAGATCGACATCGATACGACATGATATCGATATAAATACGATATGAGATTGAGATAGATGTGTTGTGAGATTAATAAGATATGATGTACGAGACCCTAGATCTGTACCCTTATTGATGTATAGGACGATAGAATCCCTATTCTGTTTGATGACACCGTACGATGGATTACCGTACGCGATGAGATACCGGATGCTTGATCCGCGCTCGTGATTTGAGGATGATATTTGAGGATATTTCCACATCTGATGGTATGACCTAAACCATACTTATTTCCAAAACTGAAGAAACGTATGCACTTTTAAACGGAAACCTCAAGGGACGCTACGGATTTTCAAATGGCGTCTTTCCCTCAAAAACACCGTAGCCCCCACTTTCAAAATTATAATTCGTATCATTTAAACTGACTGTATGGTTCATATGTAGTTACGTACCTTATTATCGTTCATGCTAATTTTGGATTATCTCTCGTGACATACGTACTATGTTTTCAGTATTTACCGCTTTATGAGATCGTCTGCTAGTACACCTGCACTATTACTGATAATGCGCTTGTTACACTTACACAAATTTGCCGGCTCACTCATTCATCATCGGTAATTGCTATGCTACTTACACAGTAGAATTGCTATATTACGATATTATTCTTAACTGTAAAGTACATTCATTGTTCAGTATCATATGACATTTTTACATGATATACTTGATATGCTCACATTACTGTTCTATGTTGCATACATCGTACTTTATGGTTACATGTATTGAGATGCTGTTTTCATGAGATCTCTGAATTTGAGAACCGTGGTTATAATTCAAAGGAAATTGTGTGTTGTTTTAAAAACGCAGTTTCTCTTGATATGATATTTCATGTCCACCATGAGTTTTCTCGGTTCTGAGCTATGAGCGTACCCGATTCGAAGAGTTGGATGAGCTGTTTGCGGGTATATGGTGGACCCAGTAAGATACCCCGGGGCAAGAAGATTATAGGGTAGATGGTGAGCCTGGCAGGGGAGCACTGCCTACCGGTGATTGTATGGAAACTCGGCGGATATCCGGAAGATACCGTTCGGAATTAGATGGTGAGATGGATATGAGGACCGATCTGAGGATGCGGCGCCTGAAAATATAAGGATTTACATGTCAATGCTCGACACGGGTTTCATGATATTTCGAGCGTCAATGTTGGACACTCAGGTTCCATGATATTGATGTGTCATTGATGGACACACGTTGGTTGATTTTCACATACATACAGGCATATGATTCAGATGACTGGATTTTACATGTTATTGGCATAACTCTATTGTTGATATATATACATGCATGGTCATCCTAGATACCATAATATTACCTTCATGATACAGTATGACCTAGGGATCCCTGTTTATTTTATTTCTACCTGCTGATGTTTTCTGCTCATGAGTTGGCAACTCACCCCATTGTGCCACGGTTTTCTTGCAGGTTCGATCGCTTGGATCAGTAGCGGTATCGTTGGCACACAGTTCCATCAGGGTGATTTGCTTTGGTAGGTGGGACACATATTGGATCGTGACTACTCCTGTACATTTTATTTCTATTGTATCTAGATAAACTCCATCAAATCAGAAAGTAGACTTTGTATATTGGTAGACCTAGACAGACATGTGTATTGCGAGACTTAGAGCGATGGGTGTTTGTTCGCTATTTGAGTTGTTGATTTCTTGCTTTATTTATTGTTCTTTCTGTGTTTGATCTTCGCCATAGTGCGTTGTATTTTTACTGCTTATTTCGTGGTTTTGATTCCGCCAATTGGCGAAGAACTAGCTCCCGCTTGGGGATGCCTACATATTGCATGTATGTGGTTTTGGATCAAAATATACAAGGGAGGTGCTGCCCAATTTTTTTTAAAAAGACGAAAAATGTTTTCAACTAGTATATAATTAACTTGCATTTTCATATATCATCATCTATACATTTAAAGAAGAACTTGATTTCTTTATACCTTTATTTCAAAACTGCACCTATACTATTTTCCGCAAAAAGGTTTAGATTTCTGGATTTCGGCTTACTTGAATTGCGTTATGCCTTTAGACGTTGCGTGATTTAAGTGCTGGTCACGTGCCAAATTTTGGGTCGTGACAAAGTTGGTATCAGAGCGTTAGGTTTAACCTTGGTTCGAGTTTAGACATGACCTTACGGATCTTAGACTTGACTAAGAGGGGGGTTTTGGGACCCGAGTTTTCACCTTATAGAATGACCTTGGTTGATAGAGTAGGTAGCTTGAGTAGAGTGGCGTACCGTGTGTATGTTCCGTGGTATACTTACGACACGTTGCTCCGCTTAAGTGACCTTAGAATGTATATTCTTAAGATCCGTAGCCGGTAAGTTATGCCATCGAAGTGGATGATAATGAAGACGGGTGAAACAATAGATTCGTGTGAGATATTAACGAGCTGTTGTTACTCCTCGTTGATGCCAGAGGATTAATATGTATGCAGAGGTGTTGGATACAGCCAATTCTATATGAAAGCCGTGCTGAGGACGCAGCCGTCCGGATATGAGAAAAGGGTTTAGTAAAGAGTCCCAACCTTCGTATAGTTCAGCATATGTGAGATCGGAAGAGACCCTAAGCAGGTTCATTTTAGGACACCACAACGATAAAGATTTGCACCTAGGATCAGTTGCATCACGCTTATTCAGAGGGTTAGATGCCGCCATCAGTAACGTGCTGTTTTGTGAGTTGTCATCTTCATTGGCCAAGAAAGGATCAGCAGAGTGCCAGAGCGGAACTGTTCCTTTATTACACCTGACCGGGCCGACGAGCAGAAGGATTGTGAGATTGGTAATCCAGAAAGAAAACAGGAAGCCAGAGACAGAGGACACCAGGCCGTGAGCAGGAGGCAAGTGGATGTTCTTGCTCTGCCAGCCTTGGGCGCACCGGTATTTTTCGACATTGAAGGAGGTGTACCTCAATGTCATTTATTATAATTTGTGTTTTGTGATCCGAGTATCTCACTTTTATCACTTGGACTTTGAGTTTCGATGATTGAGTTTCGTGATATTTGTTTTCGTGCACCATAGCTGCACCTACGGGATATTTACATTTTGTACACAGTTATTGCACTTGATTTATGTTTTATATACCATTACATTGGTTTATGATTTGTGCATATCTGTTGCACTTGATGTTGATTTTGTACCTTGGTTGCACATATTTATGATTCCATAGATTTCGATATTGTCGATTTGACTTCGCGCATGATGTATGCACTTGACTAGATTTATGCACTCAATATAGCTCATATGTGCTTGCAGTGCATTGATACGTGTTTTTTGCACGCGGTTGCACGCGTTTATAATTTTATACACTTTGTCACGCTCGGTGTTGTTCTTGTGCGCATTTGAGACATTGATGAGTTTTCGGGCACCTAGTGCACCTAATATTTGTTTTTGTGCATTGTTGTACTAGATTTATGTTTTCGTGCACCGTGCACACTTGACATTCGTTATTCTGCACACTACTACACTAGATGTTTTTGTGCGGACCTGACGCACTTGATTTAGATTTTCGCGTACACTGGGCGCATGTGATATGATTTTGTGCACACTAGGTGCACTTGATTAAGATTTTTATCCGTGCATGTTAGTTGCACTTGGTTGAAATTTTTGTGTACTCTAGATGCACTCGATATTGTTGTCGTGCACACCCGTTGCACTTGACAGATGCTTTCATATACATCCGTTGTACTTAATTTTGCTTTTGTGCACATTCGTGGCCCTTGTTTTTGTTTTTGATTTCCGTGCACACCAGACGCATGTGATGTTGGATACGCCTTTTGAGGCTGATTTTACTTATGAGCATCATATTTTCATGATGGGTACTATATTATATAGTAGCTGAGCAGGACTGATCTGATGACAGTACCTGAGTACTTTTGCATGCATAAAAGTTTATCAAGAGGTTTTTCAAAAAGAAGCTATAGTCTCGCTATTTCCAACGTGCCCAGGAGTGACACGAACTTTTCTACAAGAAAACATTTTGGGATATTTCAAAAAAAAGTCGGAACGTATATTTTGAGCAAGACATATATGAACATATATTTACTACTTTACAAATGAGTGTCCGCCACTTGTGCTGTGAGTTACTGTTCAGTCGAAAATATCCCACATTTGATATAACATTTTCCTTACTTTTCTTAAATATTTAAATGTGTTTATTATAAATATGAAACATATGAGGGTTTATCTGTAAAATATCTATTGTCATATGTTTATATATTATAATTAAAATTATGAAGGAAAAATATATGCATATTATATTTATATGATATTTTTGTAATTAAAATATGCATATCATATCAAATATTCTAATCAAGATTTTTAGAAAAATATAATTTCATACAAATGGTTAGGATATTATCTCAAGATATAACCAATATTACTAATATTATAAATTATGATATTGTGCAGATGTGGCTCAGGTCTGGAGATCGGGATATCCGAGATGTCGGGAATAAAATCTGCCGATGAAGTTAAATAAAATCGCAAAATCACTAAAGGCAGAGACTCAGAAGAAGATATGAAGAATCCAGACATCACATAAATCCCGACGTGTCAACACCAGGCAGCACCAGAAGATTGAAGCCATGATCTTACCAAACCGCCGCTCTTCCGCGGCTAATACCCTATATATGCGGCGGATCCGCGGCCGTATCATGGATGTAGGATCTAAGATTTTTTGGGTAGGATCGTATCAGCAAATAATAACCTATGAGATCGAGGGTTTGTATCTTCTGTGACTATAAATAAAACCGAGAGCTTTACTTGGAAAGGCATCAAACCGAAGAGATCATGAGGTCACAGATGATCCACGCATCCAGGTTGATCATCAGCTGTTCATCTACCTCCTTCAAGAGAGATCGAGAAGCAAACTAGAGTTTTGTATTCCACTTTCTAAAGGATCAAAAAGTGTAATTGATTTAGCTGATTAATAAAGGTAGCTGTTTTATTCTTATCGTATTTTTACTTTCTGCATTTTACGTCTCCTTCTCTATCCTTTCTTCTTCTTCTCAAAATATATGCGAGTAATTCTCCGCTTGTTAGGGTTCATTGGATTAGGGTTGATTAATGGATGATGAAAATTCTTAACTCCTTTTACGTCTTATAAAGTTTATAAACTTTACCAAAATAATTGTTAACATTCTTATCGGGCGCGCTACCAAATTATTGATAGTATCAACCACGATTTGAGATTAGATTAACAATTGTTCTGGTAAAGGCTAGACATGAATAAAGGTCAATGAAAAGATAAGGGTTAAGAGTGGGAACCCTATTCCCTCCATAAATCCTAATCTTCATTCATCGCTTTCGATCTAGTTTTAAATCTATTAAAAGATAATAAGGAGTAATCTTTTATATTCATCCATGACTACTAAATCCGATGAACCCTAAAAGCCTTTTTCCATATAAATTCTACATCCATGTTTAACATAGATCTAGAAACTATTCTCCTTTCTTCTTTTATTTTATTTAACTCGTCTAAAGCAAGATTAGAAATTCCACGCATCCCTGCGGACGACCTGTATTCACCACAGCTATCTACACGCGACGCCGTGTTGATTGTGGTTAACTACAAACACTTTTTTCACACACAATCAAATGGCGCCGTTGCCGGGGATACGTGTGTAATTTTTTTTCTTGCTATTCGGGTTGAATTCTTATTCGATTCATATCATAAAAAAAAACCACAACTTGCATATTTAACGATTATTGTGCGAATATTTTTTGTAAGGAATCTGGAGCAACTGGAACGGGAAGATAGAGATACATAGACTATCATCAAAGACCAGAGGAGCATAGAGGGGCAATGTCAAAAAATTTAACAGAAGATCCCTCAAACAAGCGGCGTAACCGTGGCAATAGGGGGTATTCTGCGGCGGAACCGCGGCGGATTGGGGGTGTTATGTCGCCAAAATTCTCTGGTATCTTTCTCATATCGTTCTCTCTCCTCTAGAAATCCAATAATTTGATTTTCTGCAGGATTCTTTGCAAAATATCGCCGCTCAAAAAAAAATCTTTTGCGTGTTTTGTTATTGGTTTGTTTTTTCATATTTTTAATCGGACATTAAGGGGCAAAGACCAAAATTCAGATTATGTAGAGATTTCATCACCCTTCCTACGCCCCATAAATCACAAAACGAGCATCCGCATCACCCTACATTAATTAAAAAATATCTAGACCAAGACTTTAAGGACCATCATGCTCAATTAGGACAGAGGAGGGTCGTGGGTAATTTATCGCTTATCCGCATTTCTTTTGTGGTGTCTAGGAAAGTGGTTACTTAATTAGGCCCGCTATTTTCGGGGATTCATATAGCGGATACCTCCCACTTACCTGGCACTTATCTGGCCACAAGAGTGATAAAGAGATGGTAGGGGATTGATCCTGCGGTTTGTCCTTTGGAAGTCTAGGAGCGATTAAGTAACTTGACCTATGTGACCTTAGTTCTAGGGTTGATTGTGCACTTTTTGTGTGATTTGTCTCACGTTCGACATTTTTCAAAACAAACTATTTTAAATAGTCCTCACACACGCTGCCACTTGCGCTAAACCCGCTCAGTGCATGCTCGGCTGGATACGTGATTCTAGTGCCCGTCTTGACCACATTTCTGCTATCGACTCCGAAGTCGGTACTTCTTCATCTCCTTTTTCCCCTCCACTCACCACATCGACCGAGATGGACGTTTCTCCGTCGGATTTTAATAACACCACTCTGCCACCACCCGCAGGTGCGCAGAATCCATCGCGCATCTCTCTCCAAGAGAGATGCTACCCGATACGCGGTCCCCTCCTTACTTGCCTATCCCTTCCACCAGCCAATGAGGATAATTTTGAAATTAAACCCCACTTCATCAACCTTTTGCCTAAATTTCACGGGCTTGAGTCTGAAGACGCGTACGTTTTTATCACCAATTTCGAAAACGTATGCGCAATGATGGGCACTTCACAACTTTCAGTGGATGCTATGAGATTACGTCTTCTCCCTTTTAGCTTATGCGATCTAGCAGAAAAATGGCTTTATAACACTATCACACACTCTATTGCCAATTGGGATGAATTTGTTATAGCATTCCTTAAGAAATTTTATCCCAATCATAAGACCGCCCGTGTTCGGAGCGAGATCAACGAGTTTACCCAGCTTCCCAATGAACCATTTTGAAAATGTTTTGAACGATTTAAAGATCTGCTAGTCCAATGCCCTCATCACGGAATTAATAGATGGGACATTTGCCGCATTATATATGAGGGTGTTAATCCAGCGACAAAACATATGCTTGAAACCATTTGTCAATGCCATTTCATGTCTAAAGACGATGATGAAACTTGGCAATTCCTGGACGATCTCCCTGAACAAACTTTGCAGTTGGAAAGCGTTAGACCAACATCGTCTAGGGGAGGTATCCATCAGCTCAATGTTTCCATCGCAATGAAAGCCAAAATGGCAGCGATGCAG
Source organism: Agapanthus africanus (assembly GCA_030015575.1). Lineage (NCBI taxonomy): Eukaryota > Viridiplantae > Streptophyta > Magnoliopsida > Asparagales > Amaryllidaceae > Agapanthus > Agapanthus africanus. The sequence continues at coordinate 1,232,476 of CM057337.1, forward strand.
AAAAAACTTAAAGCTATGGAAAACAAATTTTCAGCAGCCTTCCTAAACCAGGTTACGTTCCCCAAAACCGTGTGTGGTTGCTGTTCCGACCCATCACACGTAACGGAAGAATGTCTTTTGAGTACACCATTTCAAGGTCAAGAACAAATTAATGCTATTTTTCAGCAACAACCTAAAAACAATCCTTATTCTTCCTCATACAATCAGGGATGGAGGAATCATCCTAATTTTGCTTGGAACCAAAACCAAACTCAAAATCAAAATCCTTTCCTAAGCCAAAATAACTATCAAAGGCCTCCTCTACAGCAATAGGCAACCACCACAACAGAGACAGCACCCCTTTCAACCGCAAACTTTTCAAAATCCGGCCAATAACTCTACATCTTATAATAATTCTTTCCCAACGGCTGGTACCGAAAAATCCTCTGCACTCAAACGTAGCTTGGAAACGTTTATTAAACATTCCACGCAACGTTAGTGCAGCACACCGCTTCCCACGGTGAAAGCATAAAATCGATAGAAGCACAACTTGCACAGTTAAATGCCGTTATGAGTGAGAGAGAGAAAGGGAAACTTCCATCTCAACCTCTACAGAATCCTGGCCACTCACAAAGTCATAATGTGAGTTAATCACATTGAGATCGGGAAGAGTGCTGAACAATCAAGTCAGCGAACAGGTTGAAGATGTTGAATCAGATAAAACCCCGGCTTCTTCTTCTAACCTTAATTCGTCTAGCACACCATCATCTTTTAAGCCTGTTCTCCGTTTTCCACTAAGCTCAAACCCTCCGCCCACTCCCTTGAGTCAACCTAAAACGATTCCAACTCCAAACCTGGGATCGATTCTATCCCCACAAACTTCTCCTCCAATGTTGGACCCAACCCTTATTGATAAAGCTCCTTTTCCCAAAAGGTTGAGGGCCAAAAACCTAATGCACAAATGGAGAAGATTGCGGAAATGTTTAAGCAAGTTAACATAAATATTTCTCTTCTAAATATTATTCAACAAGTTCCGTCTTATGCAAAAATCCTTAAGGACTTGTACACTAGGAAGAGGAAAACTCAAGTGCTTAAACAAGTTTTCCTTGCGAGTAATGTAAGAACTGCTTTTAAAAAAAAACTACCCAAGAAACGAAAGGACCCCGGAAGTCCTACAATATCTATTTCTATTGGGGGTAAAGGCATAAATCGTGCTCTACTTGACCTAAGCGCTAGTGTTAACTTGCTCCCGTATTCTGTTTATGAGCAGCTAGGTATTGGAGAGTCGAAACCTGCACACCGCACTCTCCAAATGGCTGATCGATCTATCACCAAACCTAGGAGTGAGCTAGAGAACGTGTTAATCAAAGTCGAGGAATTTATATTTCCTGTGGACTTTATTGTTTTAGATACATAGCCTGTAGCGAACCCACGAAACCAAATCCCAGTGATTCTCGGTCGGCCTTTTCTAGCTACTTCCAATGCTGTAATTAATTGTCGTAACGGTTCTATGAACTTATCCTTCGGGAATGACAATTGAGCTTAATATTTAAAAGCTAGGAAGTCAACCATCTGAACCTTCTGCTCATCTAATCGATATCTGTTCTATCAACGGGATAGCTTCCGACAGCTGCGAAGTTGAGGAACTTTGCTATAATGATCTCGACGACACTAGTGTGACATTGTTTGGTCTAGAAAATTATTATAGTGAGGAAACCTTCGACGAGTCCACCCCCGAGTTTGAATCCTTTGACTCGTCGCAAAAGTTAGTAGCGCTTTCTGAGTCAATATCGTACGCAAGTTATGAACCTCTTAGGGAGTCCGAGTATCATTCTCTTACCCCACCTTCAATCGTCTCTCCGTCGACACTAGATCTCAAACCGCTACCTTCTCATCTTAAATATGCATATTTAGGTAAGAATGAGTCTTTGCCCGTGATCATATCCGCTTCTCTAGTTTTAGAGCAAGAAAGCGCTCTTTTGACGGTCTTGAGATCAAATCGGCAAGCATTTGGTTAGACAATGGCAGAAATCAAAGGGATTAGTCCCTTGATTGTTGAACATCATATACATTTGATGGATGAAGCCAAACCAGCCCGAGACCCATAAAGACGGTTAAATCCCGTCATGAAGGAGGTAGTAAAGAAAGAAATCATCAAATGCCTAGACAGCGGTATAATTTACCCTATATCTGATACCCAATGGGTAAGTCCTATTCATGTAGTCCCTAAAAAGTTTGGCATCACGGTCATAACTAATGAGGTTAATGAGTTGATCCAAATACGCACCCAAACTGGGTGGCGCGTATGTATTGATTATAGGAAACTCAATACCGCAACGAGAAACAATCACTTCTCTCTACCTTTCATTGAACAAATGTTGGAACAATTAGCTGGACATGAATACTATTGCTTCTTGGACGGATACTCAGGCTATAATCAGGTCCCCATCGCCGAAAAGTATCAAGATAAAACAACATTTATCTGTCCTTTCAGTACTTTTGCTTATAGACGCATGCCCTTTGGGTTATGCAACGCTCCCGCTACATTTCAGCGGTGTATGATGGGGATATTCTCAGACATGGTCGAGAATTTTATGGACAATTTCTCTATATTTGGGGACTCCTTTGAGGATTTTCATCTTGACACGGTTCTTACCCGCTGTAAAGATAAGAACTTAACTCTAAATTGGGAAAAATGTTATTTCATGGTCCAAGAAGGTATTGTCCTTGGACATATCATTTCACGAAAAGGCATTGAGGTAGACAGAGCTAAAATAGATGCCATCCATAACCTTCTTCCTCTCAAATGCGTCAAAAATATACGATCTTTTCTTGGTCATGCAGGATTTTATAGGAGATTCATTAAGGACTTTAGCAAAATTGCTAGACCTTTAATCCTTCTATTGGATAAAGATACAATATTTCACTTCGATTCGGATTGCAAGGCTGCTTTTGAATCACTTAAAAGTTCCCTCACTACAGCCACCATTCTGTCATCTCCGGATTGGAACCACCCTTTCGAGCTTATGTGTAATGCATCAGATTTTGCTATTGGTACAGTCTTAGGACAACACATTGATAAGATGCCACATGTAATTTACTATACAAGTAGGACCTTGAACGATGCACAAATTAATTATACAACTACCGAGAAAGAACTCTTGGCAGTTGTGTTTTCATTAGAAAATTCAGGCCCTACTTGATAGGCTCGCCTATAGTGGTTTACACCGATCACTCCGCCTAACGACATCTTTTATCAAAGAAAGATGCTAAAGCCAGTATTATACGTTGGATCCTGTTATTACAAGAGTTTGATCTTATCATACGAGACAAGAGTGGATGTGAAAACGTAGTAGACGATCATCTTTCACGCATCCCTTCTTCACCAACGTTGACCTTGCCAATAAACAACTTCTTTCCTGACGAACAGCTCTTGACCGTATCCTGCGAAGCTTGGTTCGCGGATATTATGAATTATCTAGCGACGGGACTTATTCCCAGCGATTGGTCGAAACAAGACAATCATCGATTTCTATCCCAAGTAAAACATTTTTACTGGGATGAAACTTATTTGTGTAAGTATTGTTCTGATCAAATCATTCGCCAATGTATCCCCAATGATGAATTCAAGAGTGTATTTTCTTTCTTCCATGATCAGGCATGTGGCGGTTATTTTAGTCCACGTAAAAGGCGGAGAAAGTTTTGCAATGTAGCTTTTATTGACCAACATTATTTAAAGATTCATATGATCATTGCAAAACTTGTCCTCGGTGTCAACACATGGTTCAGATTTCACGGAGAAATGAGATGCCACTCCAACATATCTTGGTTGTGGAGATATTTGACGTTTGGGAAATTGATTTTATGGACCATTTTCCTAACTCTTTTGGGAATTTATACATCTTACTTGCGGTTGATTATGTCTAAAAATGGGTGGAAGTTGTACCGTGTCGCACTAATGACAACAAGGTTATTATTAAGTTTCTTAAAGGAAATATCTTATCGAGATTCGGACACCCTCGCGCTATAATTAGCGACAACGGGACGCATTTCTGTAATCGGTCTTTCGAGGCTTTGATGCGGAAATATTCAATCAACCATAAACTTTCTATGCCCTATCATCCCCAAACGAGCGGGCAAGCTGAGATTTCCAATAGACGGATCCAAAAAAAATTAGAGAAGACGGTTTCTAAAAACCATAAAGATTGATCGACCAAATTGACGGATGCTCTTTGGGCATTGCGTACCGCTTGTAAGACCGATCTTGGTATGTCTCCATACCGACTTGTGTTTGGGAAGGCTTGCCATCTTCCTGTCAACATAAAGCAATGTGGGCTATTAAAGAGCTTAATTTCAATTTTGATCAAGCGAGTAGCTATCGGAAGCTGCAATTAAATGAGCTAAGCGAACTCCGCGATGAAGCTTACAATAATGCGGTTATAGTAAAGAACCGGACTAAAGTGTTCCACGATAAAAACCATTTTATAAAAACCTTTACACCGGGACAACAAGTCCTTCTTTATGATTCCCGTCTCCATCTTCATCCGGGTAAGCTAAAATCTCGTTGGAAAGGACCTTTTGTGGTGCAGTACCCGCACAGGGCAGTAGAAGTTGAAAATATTAAAAATGGTTCTATTTTTATAGTAAATGGGCATAGATTAAAACCGTATTTTTCCGCTGACCCAGCGGAGGAGCTTCTATTTTTACAGGAGTCGCTTTATCATAACTAAATTTTCTCTGCCCCACATCCATGTTTCGGTAATATTGTCTCATCTTAAGAATGGAGTGAGTGAAAAAGGGCTTAACTGAATATCCGTGTGTGCCAAAGTACAAGTTTGGGGGTAGTTTTCATTTAACTATTATTTTACCCATATTATTTTCTCTTTCGAAGTCTACAGGTTCTATGCGCTCAAAAAACAACATCAACGAGGACACTGCTGAAAACAGGTTTGTGGGGAGCTTTGTATTTACTGAATTATCTTTTGGCACTAGGCACTATAAAAAATGTTTTTTGATAATGAAAGTGAAAACTTATATATGAAAGATATGTTGATATTTAAGAAATGCAAGAAATTAAATGTTTTATAACGAAGCTAGTAATAGGTAGTTATAAGTCATTATCCCAAGGGTTAGTAAGATGAAAGAAATTGCTAATCTGAGAATAAAATTAAGTCTGAAAAATAGTCCCTATTCTTGAGTCCAAAAGTTTGAACGTTGATACCCTACTATACGCACTTTCACACATCTTGAAACTTGGGATGGTAGAGGATACCTTGAAATACTCTTTTCTAAAAGCCTTGGTATGAAGAAAAAGAAAAAGAAAATATAAATGGTGAAGAAAAAATGAACACTGGTTTTGTAATTACTTAAGGCAGCATAAAAAAAATATAGCGAGGGTACTTTATCATCTAGTGCCTTAGACCAACTAGTTTGGGAACCACTGCTAAGTCTTGGGTGTCGCAAGACTAGGATATTGCTAATTACGCCTAATTGAGTAAACACATTTAGTAATCGATCGGTTAGTACCTTAAGAAGTATTAACGGTCGCATGAAGAATGTGTGACAAATTCCATCTATAATATTCATCGACTAAAAAGTACTAAGCAAGATGGACAAGAGTATGATAGCTTGACTTGAATTCTCTAAGTGTAGGGATGTCTTTTACACACACGTAGGGGTATATGATCAATGTTTGGATGAAAGGTAGGGTGGAAAACTAAAGGCGGTGTCTTATTGAGGGATGATGTGATTTCAGACATCTTTTCATGACTATTAAGATAGGGCTCATAGCAACTAAAAAGCTAGTGTAGTTGGAATGTCACGACCCGAAATTGGCACGTGACGGCCCTAATACTGCGCAACGTCTATAGGCGTAACGCAGTAAAAGAAAGCCAAAACCAAGAAATCTAAACCATTAAAAGACAAGAAAAGAAAAGAAAAGATAAGAAACATTGTTTAAAAGTCTTTGAAATCACAACCCAAATTCTTTAAAAGTCCAATTTTATTTCCTTTAAAATTTTGGCAGCACCTCCTTTGTAAAAGCTAGCCCCAAAAATGGGTACAACATAAATATAAAGTAAAGCATACCCAAACGGGAGCAAATACACGTCCAAAGGCGGAAAACAATCACCACCACAAATATACGACGCCGTAGCGAAGAAATAAAGACAATAGAGAGAAAGCTGTATAAAAGATAAAAAATCCACAATTTATACAATATCGTCCTCACCAAGTCTCTAAGTCAACAACATAATAGTAGATGGAGAGTACAACATACAACGAATATACAATACAAATACAGATAACCACCAAAACCCACCTGAACAAAACAGCACACTGTGAGCCGATGCGGTATTTGTAGCAAAAGATGATAGATGAATAGCCAGCCTCGACTACTCAGGGGAACACTCTGTAACACCTGTGGCACAACGGGGGTGAGTTGCCAACTCGTGAATAGTAAATAACATATGCAGGTAATCGCAAGTATACACGTAAAGCGTGAATCTAAGATATTCAATTAACAGTAATAACATGTCATATAAATGCAGAATAATGGAAAGTACACTAGCAGGTACAACCAATATATATAAAAGCAATAATGATATGACAACAGTATGCAATAATCATGCAATAGGGATATGAGAATGTAAATGTGCAACAATCATGAAAGGTACACTAACAGGTACTACTAGTACATGAAGCAGCGCACAAACAGATAAGGTGAGGTATGAAGTGAAGTATGTCATTTCCACGGAATCCTGACATCGTGGTAGGATCGCAATCCAGCAAGACAATTTAAATCCCAATTACTCAAATCAGCCCCCAAATTGGCTCTCATATTATCTAAGTATCACATCTTCTCAATTGCACAATATCAAGTATATCTCATATATCCCGAATGTACAACCTCAAGTATATCTCACATATATCGAATGTACAATCATCAAGTATATCTCGTATATATCGAATGTACAAAATCAAGTGGATCTCACATATCTCGTATGTACAATATCAAGTATATCTCACATATCTCAAATGTACAACAGTAAGTAGATCTTACCTATCTATCCAGTATCCAATCTCAAATGAATCTCTTATATCCCGAGTCAAATCTCCAGCAAAATTCTAACATCCTAAATATAATAGCGTAAATAAATATGATGAGGTCAATACACATATATTAGCGTCCCATTCCACTAATATTGGTGTAAGGGTATATATATCAGCGGATAAATCCCCTGTTATATATACAAAAAGTAATTAGAAATATCATGAAACCAATGTACCAAGCATCGACACAGAAATACTGATCTATCATATGCCGTATCCCAGAATAACATCCTGATAGGTACGTATCATACGCTATCCCGAAAGCTCGAGTGCCTGGCTCTGACCCTCGCCTCTCGACGTATCCATACGTACATAACTCCCGTCGGTATCCACATGATAGCCGCTAAGTCATTGGTCCTGTCACCGGAAAGTATGGTTCCCCCACTAACTCAACTCCTCACTGAGATTCTTGCCCCGGGATACCTCCGGGCCTCACCATGTACCCATACACGGATCCCTTCTTTCCTCGCGTAGGGTATACACATCGTAAACGACAAATCTCATGGTGGCTGCTAAAATATCATATCAAGGAAACCGGGTTTTTCAAATAATGCATAATTTCATGAACTCCCGCGGTTCCCAAATCCAGAAAATATCATGAAAAATCCATATAACAATGCGAAAATCCATGAATATAATATATGCGCCATATCTGAAATGCAAGCATATAAAGGAAAAACCGCTAATTAACTGCATCAAGTTAATACAAATATCATGCGGTTTCTATTTATCCACTTCTAAATAACATCAAGTGAAGGTAAACATGTAGCTAAAACCAGATGTATATGAAATCAATAAGGTATAGCAAGATAATGTGTCTACCTGTAAGCAATGATATAGTATACCCCCTGGGTATAAGAATAGTATGTGCAAGGTATACCTGTAGCTATGTCAGGGAGTGTGCATGTATCACTAATGGTACAATACTCTATAGGAATACAGGTATGCTAAATGCCATATATGATAAGCAGTATGAATCAATGTCACAATGTCCCTAACCAAGCAATATAACATCTATAAGTGGTTTGTGTGTGATATGGCAATTATTGACGGTGTGTGTAGCATACAATCAGTGCTCGTGCAATATGAATCGTCAATAATATGTGCAGTGTTCTACTACTACTAGTCCAGGCACAACTATATCTAAGTAATAGGGTAAAGGCACAATTCTAACAATAACGTAGAATATGCGACAAGTAATAAAATCTCTAGTCCTGACGCATAACGCCATGCGGGCGATTCCCCTGTAGATGTTAAATCTACTCACCGATGGTCTCGAGCTATGAAAATCCGACCACCTGCTTCCCCTTGTCCGCGACACCCGAAGTCCCTTCTTGCGAACCTAAAATTTCATAAATACAACACATAAGCTAAATATCCTATGACGACAAAAAGACAACGAAACGCGATGAAAACGCCCGGAAAATTACACTGCGTGCTTAGCGCATCTATCGCGCACGATACCGGCCAAAAACCCTAATTGGGGTCGCTAAACTACAAAACACCAAGTCTGGACCCCGATCGTCCCGATCGCTCAACACAACACAAGAATTACGAGGAATACAATAGATATAACCTCGCAACGACCAATCGAACGCACGTCGGAAAAACCACGAAATCTAGTAAGCAACCTATCGCAATATTTCGCACTAGTTTCAAGCTAATGCATATCTAGCGATTACAAACACCTTAAAATAGCTTAACTAAGCTATCTAAACCATTCCTATATTTTTAACACTCGCTAATTATGTTTTAGCAAAAACCTAGTAAGCTAATTGCATAATTAAACAAAGTGTTCATTAGCAAAAATTAACATTTCCTACAAGGTTAATCATCTCCAAAACACAAATTAACACTTCAAATGAACACTAAACACTTAACAAAATTTAACCCTAACATGAATTTCTTAAACCAAATATAAATGAATTAATCATAATTTAAAACTAAACTAAACACATAATTAGCTAACTAAATTAGCTAGATTTAAGATTAAAGCAAGAATATAAGGATTAAGGTAAGAATTATATCTCCCCAAGAACACAAAATGAAACTTAATCCAATATCTTAGCATCGAAAACCAAGCTTTTTTGAAGATCCATGAAGGATTAATGAAGGAAAAATGGTTTAATTTTTTATATAGGAATTTTTGGATTTATTTTTGGAATTCTTTTTGTGTTTTTGATTGAAAAAGAACAAGAAATGAGCTTGGAAATTTAGAGGACAGAAATGGGGGGGATGAGGCTCGGCCAAGGAGGTGAATGGGGGGGTTTTGTGTAATTAAAATGAGAAAATTCAAGTCTTAAGCAATAAATGCAACATTAAATGAAAAAATGCCACCTTTACACCTTTTTCTTTTCTTTTTTAAACAATTCCTTTTGCACTCCAAAAATATCTAGATATTTAAGAAGAAGTTTCTAAAATAATTCTAGTGACAAAATTAATTTATTCACAAGAGAAAAAAATTCCCGATTTACGTGCTCAAAATACCGCTTAAAATAATATTTTATTTGGGAAAAAATCTATCTGAACCAAAACCTCCCAAATACCCCTAAAGTTTGCGCACAAGCTTTATTTTAGTTAAAAAAGGTGCCGGCAAGTTTATACGGACGTTTGATCGAAATCGGGTTAAAACGAAAAATACCGACAATTTTGCCCTAAAACGGAAAAATTCGCAAAACGTTTTCTAAAACGTTACATGGAAACTCTTCTTTTACAAGTTCTTTCAAATATATATATATATATATATATATATATATATATATATATATATATATATCTGTATGTAAGTTTCATATTCTTTCTTTTATTATGAGATTTTGTGAGTGTAATCCGTTGAAAACCCTCAGAAAACAACACTCCTTCTACTAGGAACACCTAGAGGTTTAACGGCTTTTTGCACATGCTCAGTGAAATCGTGTTGCCTACGAAAGTATGCTACTTAGGTTTTTCTTTTTTCTTTTTCTCCCTCTCTTGAATAACTAGTTTGTTCGGGACGATCAAAGTTAAGTTTGGGGGTATTTGTTCAGTCGAAAATATCGCACATTTGATATAACATTTTCCTTACTTTTCTTAAATATTTAAAAGTGTTTTTTATAAATATGAAACATATGAGGGTTTATCTGTAAAATATCTATTGTCATATGTTTATATATTATAATTAATATTATGAAGGAAAAATATATGCATATTATATTTATATGATATTTTTGTAATTAAAATATGCATAACATATCAAATATTCTAATCAAGATTCTTTAAAAAATATAATATCATACAAATGGTTAGGATAATATCTCAAGATATAACAAATATTACCAATATTATAAATTGAGATATTGTGCAGATTTGGCTCAGGTCTGGAGATCGGGATATCCGAGATGTCAGGAATAAAATCTGCCGATGAAGTTAAATAAAATCGCAAAATCACTAAAGGCAAAGACTCAGAAGAAGATATGAAGAATCCAGATATCACATAAATCTCGACTTGTCAACACCAAGCAGCACCAGAAGATTGAAGCCACGATCTCACCAAACCGCCGCTCTTCCACGGCTAATACCCTATATATGCGGCGGATCCGCAGCCGTATCATGGCCGCAGGATATGAGATTTTTTGGGTAGGATCGTATCAGCAAATAATAACCTATGTGATCGAGGGTTTGTATGTTCTGTGACTATAAATAAGACCGAGAGCTTCACATGGAAAGGCATCAAACCGAAGAGATCATGAGGTCACAGACGATCCACGTATCCAGATTGATCATCAGCTGTTCATCTACCTCCTTCAAAAGAGATCAAGAAGCAAACTAGAGTTTTGTATTCCACTTTCTAAAGGATCAAAAAGTGTAATTGATTTAGCTGATTAATAAAGGTAGCTGTTTTATTCTTATCGCATTTTTACTTTCTGCATTTTACAATATGATCTCCTTCTTTATCCTTTCTTCTTCTTCTCAAAATATGCGCGAGTAATTCTCCGCTTGTTAGGGTTCACAGGATTAGGGTAGATTAATGGATGATGAAAATTCTTAACTCCTTTTAGGCCTTATAAAGTTTATAAACTTTACCAAAATAATTGTTAACATTCTTATCGGGCACGCTACCAAATTATTGATTGTATCGACCGCGATTTGATATTAGATTAACAATTGTTTTGGTAAAGGCTAGACAAGAATAGAGGTCAATGAAAAGATAAGGGTCAAGAGTGGGAACCCTATTCCCTCCAAAAACCCTAATCTTCATTTATCGCTATCGATCTAGTTTTGAATCTATTAAAAGATAAAAGGAGTAATCTTTTATATTCGTCCATGACTACTAAATCCGATGAACCCTACAAGCCTTTTTCTATATAAATTCTATATCCGTGTTTAACATAGATCTAGAAACTATTCTCCTTTCTTCTTTTATTATTCAACTCGTCTAAAGCAAGATTAGAAATTCCACGCATCCCTGCGGATGACCCGTATTGACCACAGCTAGCTACACGTGACGCCGTGTTGATTGCGATTAACTACAAACACTTTTTTCACACACAATCAGTTACGCATCGCACGACGATTCGGAAAAGATTTTTGCATGTGTTTCATTCAACTTTTAAAATGGTTTTATAAGGATGCGTACTATATACATATTATGATTTTGACTATAGTATATTTGGATTTTAGCAGTGGATTTCTAGATTTGCCTCTCCTTTATAACTGTCACGCCCCGCTTCCTGGTGTACGGTAAGGAGACGCGATGGGTCATGCGGCGTATTTACTCAGAAATAAACACGCTAAGCGTATCTAAGCAATATAAAGTAAAATGTACACAAGAGACATGAATATAAATGAACATCAACTTTTATTTATTTAACAATTCTTTACAAGTACAACTGGAAATGTAAATACAGGAATAGAAAGCAATGACTAAACAATCGCATAACTGAAATGAAAAGTATATACAAGTGTCTACAGTCCTGGGTCGATGGCAAACTCCTCCAAGTTCTCATTACTGGGCTTGATCTCTAGTGAGTCGGATCCACCTGACAACCTTCCAAAGAAAGAAGAAAAGGAATGTCGTCAGCGAACAATCGCTCGGTAAGTCCCAAAGAAAAGAGAGAAATAGAATAAACAGTAAATAGAATATAAATGTATAATGTTATCCTTTGTTTTGTTATCACAGTTGTTTGTATCTTGGTACAGAATATGCCAGTGTATACGAGGGGAGTCCCACTATTCCGGAGACTAAGGTATACGGAGCATAAGGAACAGTTAAGCCGCGGTACAACAGCAATGGATATTCAGGTTAAGTGTATTAATATGACCGTCTCGTACCACTTCTAACACATTCCGTACCAGTTTACCCCTTTAAAAAACCCCATAATTTCTTTTGTATTGATTGTATTATTTTGTTTTATAGATGGATGATTTTCCGAAACCGTGATATCATGTAAACAGAATGGATATAAATGGATAGTCATGTAATCAGAGTATATCAATGGTTCGGTTCGGTCGAGTCCTGTTGATATAGATGGAATTCTGGTATAAACGGATTCATGTTGTATTGTAATTATACTTGAATTGAATTCAAGTCAGATTGATTTCATATTAGACGAAGACTCTGTCTGAGTCAGACACTTTGAAAAGAAATTGAAGTCCTGAATTAGTTTTGATGTTATCGGTAACTGCTACACATGGACGGCAGGATTTATGTCTTTTTCCAAGACAATTACCGTGTTGATAACACCGTTGTTAGGTTGTCTACCTTAGATAGACAAGCACCCATATTCTCCGGCTTCCTGAGACTCAAGAGAACTGGTCCCGCTTTAACTTATGCTTACTAGGGTCCTTATTGTAAATTAATATAACTTGAAAGGGTTTTATGAAAAATAGTTTTGATATATTTTCAAAATACACCTAAAGTATTTAATTATCTTCTTTAAGGTTTTCATAATTATAATTTTTTTATAAAGTGAAATATTCTAGTGGATATAACTCAGTTTTCATTGTATATGGTATTTTTGTGTAAACTTGGAATTGTATTGAATTGTACATGTAGTTTCATGAAATTTGTGATTCCTTTGATTTTGAAAACATGGAATATATATATAATATATTTAAAGTAAATATTTTAATAATATTTTTATATATCTAATATTTATAAAAATAGAATTTATTTATTAAATAGAAATCATATTTTTCTTAAAAATTGCATTAAAAATTCCATCGAGATCGAATGCTCCTTGCGAAGGTCTGCATCTTTCTCTACTAGGCCCGAGGATGTACGATAACCCGCACCATCCCGATCGGAGTTCCCCAAAATTGGTTGTAGAGGCGTATTTGCAAGGAATTAAGTAATACACTTCTTAAAGAAAACGGTTTTTGAATGTTTATGGTATTTAAAGGTAATCTCGTATTTTCCCATAAACTATTGTCCCAAGAATTATCATGCTATATCAAAAATGTGTGTTGTGATGAAGTAGGTCATTACCTCGTGAGATTTTTAAAGGCAATATAATGGAATATGTTGAATTGTGTCGAAAGTAAAGTATATGGTATTTATCCGTAAAAATGCGATAAAAGTTGCATAATAGATTTTTTTGAGATGAAACTTATTCTAATGTGTTTGTTTATGATTACTAAACAATCTATTAAAAATTTGTATGTTTGTTATTAAGAAAAAATTAGATTTTTAAAGAAAAAAGAATCGGAAGCCGGACTCCGCTTCTAACGAGTTTTAAAAAAGAGAAGTTTTAGAGTAGCAAAAGAGGAGGGGAGAGGGGACTTATTGATTGTAAAACAGTGGAGAGAGAGGAAGCTATTGGAACCGTCGGGGCATCGTTTCGTCGCCAAATTCTTCTTGAAACTTCGCCGGAACCTTTCCCTTTGCTAACTCCACTTGCACAACTTGGGACTTGGAAATTTTTAAAGAGTTTTTGTAATAGAATTCTAAATGAGGAAGGGTGAAATGGAATGTGGTATTTATATGAAAAATTAGGGTTTAGGGTAATGAAGAATAGAATTAAAATGTGCATTAAAAATGTATTAAAGAGAGGAATTATCACTCTCTGGATGTTTTCAGAGTAAACAAACAATATGGGGGTAGTGGGGTAGGCCAAGGGATGCCAGGAGAAAAAATCCAAGGCAATCCTTACGGATTAGCCCGGCGGTGCTGGTCTCCCCTTCATATCTCGTCGGTCCAATCCGGTGAGATGGGGTCTGGATTCATGCCATGTGTCCCTGTCGCTTGGTATACCTCATTGCGCGTGTTTGTTTACTTTGTGACTTTTCATTTTACGTGTAGTGCACGTGTAAACCTTTGGACTTCTAAAAGATTAAAAGAAAAATCAATTAAAAATATATGTGGCTGAGAGGTTTCAATCACAGAGGCTACGTTACAGTAGTGCAAGGCTTTACCAATGAGCTACAAGTGCTTTCTTGTTGTTCAAAAGCAAATCAAATACTTATAGCATACTTAGGATTGTAAATACTCCCTTTGTACATTAATTTTTAATCAAATTTTCTGTACACTGAAACAGAGTTGTTACATTCTACCCTCCTTACAAAAATTTCGTCCTCGAAATTTACAATTATTTTAAGGACTAGTTTACAAACAAATGAGGGTATCTTGAACATATGTCGTCCTCACGTTCCCATATTGATTCTCCTGGTGAGTCTTTTCTCCACGTCTCTTGAACCAAGTTTACTTCTTTGTTCCGAAGTGACTTCACCTTTCTATCCAGGATTTCAATGGGTTGTTGCTCACAGGATAAATCTGGCTATACAGTGAGCTCGGAGTGATCAAGAATATGGCTGGGGTCACTCACATACCTTCTGAGTTGGGATATGTGGAATACATTGTGCACTCCTTCCAATAAAAGTGGAAGTGCTATGCGATAAGCCACTTCTCCGACTCATTCGAGTATGTCAAACGGTCCAATATATCTTGGACTGAGCTTACCCCGCCTTCTAAAACAAATTACTCCACGGTTTGGAGATATCTTCAAAAAGACGATCTCTCGGTTGAAACTCCAAATGAAGGCGCTTTGAATCAGCCCAGTGCTTCTGTCGATCTTGGGCTATGCGCATTCTTTCCCGGATAGTGCGAACTATATCGACTGTTGCTACTATCATCTCAGGTACAAGGAGTTCTCTATCTCCGATGTCATCCCAACTTAATGGCGATCGACACTTCCTTCCATATAGAGCTGCAAATGGTGTCATTCCTATACTTGCTTGGTAGCTGTTATTGTATGAAAACTCCACAAGATGTAGGTGATCTTCCCACAATCCTATGAAATCTAGTATACACGCTCGTAGTATATCTTCAAGTATTTGAATAGCTGTCCATCTGTTTGTGGATGGTAAGCTGTGCTGAAATTCAGACTTGTTCCCAAGCTAGCTTGCAGACTCTGCCAAAATTGCGATCGGAATCTGGTGTCATGATCGGAGACAATACAAACCGGTACTCCATGTAATCTCACGATTTCCTGCATGAGTTCATGGGTATCAGAGGTAGTACATATTGAAGAGTTTAAATTTTACTTAGATTCTTACCTCCATGTACTTCTTTGCGAATGTCTCGATAGATTGGCCAACTCGAAATGGGGTGAACTGAGCCAACTTTGTGAGTCGATCCATAATGACCCATACCGCATCGTTACCTTTCGTGCTGCAAAGAAGTGCAGTCACGAAATCCATAGTGATGTGTTGCCACTTCCATTCTAGGATAGGTAACGGTTGAAGTAAACCAGTTGTCCTGTTATGTTCAGTCTTTACTTGCTGACACACCAAGCATTTAGCGACGCTTCTGGCTACTTCACGCTTCATTCCATGCCACCAGTAATTTTGACGCAGATCTTTGTACATCTTTGTGCCTCCAGGGTGTACTGAATAAGGAGAGCTGTGAGCTTCTTTCACCAACTATTACCATACAAAACCTTTTGGTACACACAACCTGCTGTTGTATCTCAAAGATCCGTCTTCATGGATGATGGAGTCTGTTCTAAGTCCACTTTCTACTTGTTCTCTGATCTTTTGCAACTTGGCATCGCTTGCTTGAGCTGCTTTGATCTGATTGACAATGGTAGATTGAACTTATAAGTTCATCAAACTCGAAGCGTTACCTGGCATGACCACTTCAATCTCCATCTGATGCAAATCTTGTTGAAGCTTCCACTGTGCGGTGAGGTTCAATGCTAATGGCTGGCAACTAAGTGCATCAGGTACTACATTCACGTTCCCTGGATGATATTGTAGGTTGATGTCGAAGTCTGCTTTAAGTTCTAACCATCTTCTCTGCCGCATATTCAACTCTTTCTGAGTAAACACATATTTCAGACTCTTGTGATCTGTGTATATGTCCACTCGTTCACCAAGAAGATAATGGCGCAAAATCTTGAGTGCAAAGATTACGGCTGCCAACTCTAAATCATGCGTCGAATAATGGTGCTCATGAATCTTCAGCTGACTTGATTCATAAGCTACAACTTTACCGTGCTGATGTAGAACACATCCTAATCCCTTACTGGATGCATCGCAATGCACTTCAAAACATCCAGATTGGTCTGGTATAACGAGAATATGTGCTGATGTCAATCTTGACTTGAGTTCTACGGAAGCTCATTCGCATGCTTCTAACCACACGAATTCTTCATCTTTACATGTGAGCTTGGTCAGGGGTGTTGCAATCTTCGAAAATCCTTCGATAAACCTTTGGTAATCTCCTGCTAACGCTAAGAAACTTCGAATGTCCTTCACTGACTTCGGTGTCGGCCATTCGCTTAATGCTGATACTTTAGCTGGATCTATGGAGATTCCATCGCCTGATACAATATGTCCGAGGAAACCGAATTGATCTAGCCAAAACTCGCACTTGCTATACTTAGCATAGAATTGATGCAGTCGTAAAGTCTCCAGGACAATTCGTAGGTGTTCAGCATGTTCTTTCTGACTCTTAGAATACACCAGGATGTCGTCAATGAAGATGACAACAAACCTGTCTAAGTTACTCTCGGAAAACTTGATTCATTAGGTTCATGAATATAGTAGGTGCGTTGGTCACTCCAAATGGAATCACAAGAAATTCGTAATGTCCATAGTGAGTTCTGAATGTCGTTTTATGGATATCAGATTCTTTGACCTTCACCTGATGTTAACCCGAACGAAGATCTAACTTGGAGAAAATACAAGACCCACTTAGCTGATCGAATAGGTCATCGATGCGCGGAAGTGGATACCTGTTCTTTATAATTACTTCGTTCAGAGCTCTATAATCAATGCACATTCGATATGAACCTTCCATCTTCTTCATAAGTAGAACTGGCGATCCCCAACTTGAAGTGCTGGGACGAATCCATCCTTTCGTCAATAATTCGTCCAACTGAGTACAAACCTCCTTCAAACCTTCAGGGCTTAACCGATACGGTGCTTTGATCACCGGTTGTGCTCCAGGTACTAAATCAATGCTGAATTCAAGAGCTCGATCAGGAGGCAAACCTGATATGTCTTCACGAAATATATCGTCGAACTCTCGAACTATCTCTGGCTTCGATCCTTCCTCTGCTTGAAGTGTTGCGAACACTGCCTTCTTCGGTTTTGCCTTGTATGTGCTTGGCTCCAGGGTACGTTCTCCACTTTTGAAATAAAAGACCGGATGGTCTGGAATCTCGAACACTACCCTCCTTTGACGACAGTTGATGGTAGCGTAAATACTTCCGAGCCAATCCATGCCCAAAACGACATCAAAATTCGATATGTCCAGCACCTTAAAGTCAGCATAGAATTCTCTGCTGCAGAAGACTACTGGATACAGGTTGTATCCCATTATTGCCTTTAGAACGTCATTCCCTGAACTGATATTCCAGCTGGATACGAGAGGGTTGACTGGAATCGCATGAGTTTGGACGAACCGTTGCGACATAAAGCAATGGGATGCTCCAGTATCAAAGAGTGCTAGTGCAGGAAGTGAGGCTACTAAGATTGTACCTAAGTTATGTGGGATAGTTTTAGGTATAGAAAAAAATATATGGATATAACAAGTATTGAACAGCTTTGAAAGATTTGAAAGGTTTACCAGTAATGACTTGGCCAGTGGCTTCAGCTTCTTCCACAGTCATTGTGAAAGCCCGTCGCCTCGGTACATTCCTCCTTGCTGGAGGAGCATTCCTCTGTCCATTCCATTGTCCTTGAGGTAAGTTCCGTTGAGCTTGATGGAACTGACGTGGAGGAGGTGCAGTCGGTCCACGAGGTGGTGGAAAGCTAGTCATGGAGCAGGTTCCTAGATGGCTGGTCGCTGCTGATAAGTGATTGCTGGTCTGGGTGCAGCATTTGGATTAAGTCTTCGAGGATAAGACCCAATATCATGTGTGGATGAGCCGCAGACTAAGCAAAGGAGATTTGCATGCCGGCAGTCCTTCACTAGGTATCCATCCCTCCTACAGTAGGTGCAAAAGGCTGTGCTGGGCCGGTTGGTTGGTACTCCCAGTCTCCTGGGCATAAAAAGTGGCCTTGAAAAGGCTCCTCCTGCCATCTGAGTGGCAGGGTGCTTCACTCCGACAGATCGGGGTCTACCCTTCATCTTCACTACTGCCTCGTATCGACGGGCAGCTTTCAAGGTCAGTTCATGAGTTGGGAAATCCCCTGTAACTAAGGCAGCTTGGATCTCGGGATCTAACCCTTGCTGAAATCGTCTGGACCTGATCTCAGCAGTCGGTATCAAGTATGTCACGAACCTGTTAAGCTCTTGTGTTAGCTGTGTAGTATGTGATATTAGAAAATCGAATATTGAGACATATCATACCTACTGAGCATGGTAAACTCAGCATCATACTCATCCACAGATTTGGTCCACATCAAACCCTGTTGTAGATGGATGAATTGATATTCCATGTCAAATCGGGCAGTCTCTGGAAAGTACTTCGCGTCGAACATGTCACGAAAGATTTTCCATTCGATCGGTTGGTCAAGATGGCTTTCTTCCGTCTTCCACCAAACTCGGGCGTTGTCGGTGAGTTGCAACTTCGCAACTCATACCCAAGCGATCTCTGGCACTTGTGCTACTGCCAGATCATCCTCGATACTCTGAGCCCATTCTTCCGCTTCTAAAGGGCTCTCTTTCCCCGAAAATTGCTTTGGGTGCAATGCCTAGAATTGCTTTACTCCGGGCGCTTCCGCTTCTGGACGGTTCAGTAATATAGCAGTCTGCTGCTGCTGTCCTTCCAGGAGGCTTCGGATTACCTCAAGCAGTACCGTCTGCTCATTGATCGGAGCAGCAACGGTAGGCGTAAGCGGTAGAAGTGGTGGTTTGTTGTTGAAATTAGTGCTGGTATTGTTTAGAGGATCTATAACCTTGAAAGAAAAATAGGGTTAGGATAGATTCAAAATATATGAAATTTTAAGATTCAAGAAATATAAAATGTAAAGAATGTTTTTAGTTGTTGATTCTTGTATTATATTGCATAGGACTTCATGCAGAATTGACCTGCATGTCCATGCAGAACTGACCTGCATGGTAGGGTTCCATGCAGCACTGACCTGCATGGGCCGCCAACAAAACCTGTCACGCCCCGCTTCCCGGTGTACGGTAAAGAGACGCGACGGATCACGCGACGTATTTACTCTGAAGTAAACACGCTAAGCGTATCTAAACAATATAAAGTAAAATGTGCATAAGAGACATGAATATAAATGAACAGCAACTTTTATTTATTTAACAATTCTTTACAAGTACAACTGGAAATGTAAATACAGGAATAGAAAGCAATGCCTAAACAATTGCTTAATTGAAATGAAAAGTATATACAAATGTCTACAGCTATGGGTCGATGGCAAACTGCTCCAAGTCCTCAGTACTGGGCTCGATCTCTAGTGAGTCGGATCCACCTGACAACATTCCAAAGAAAGAAGAAAAGGAATGTCGTCGGCGAACAATCGCTCGGTAAGTCCCAAAGAAAAGAGAGAAGTAGAATAGACAGTAAAGAGAATATAACTGTATAATGTTATTCTTTGTTCTGCTATCGAAGTTGTTTGTAGCTTGGTACAGAATATGCTAGTGTATATGAGAGGAGTCCCACTATTCCGGAGACTAAGGTATACGGAGCACAAGGAACCGTTAAGCCACGGTATAACAGCAATGGATATTCAGGTTAGGCGTATTAAAGTGAACGTCTCGTGCCACTTCTAACACATTCCGTACCAGTCTACTCCTTTAAAAAACCGTAATGTCTTTTGTATTGATTGTATTGTTTTGTTTTATAGATGAATGACTTGTCGAAACCATGATATCATGTAAATAGAATGGATATAAATGGATAGTCATGTAATCAGAGTATATCAATGGTTCGGTTCAGTCGAGTCCTGTCGATATAGATGGAATTCTGCTATAAACGGATTCATGTTGTATTGTAATTATACTTGAATTCAATTCAAGTCAGATTGATTTCATATTTGACGGAGACTCTGTCTGAGTCAGACACTTTGAAAAGAAATTGAGGTCCTGAATTAGTTTGGATGTTATCGGTAACTGCTGCATATGGACGGCAGCATTTGTGTCTTTTTCCAAGATAATTACCGTGTTGATAACACCGTTGTTAGGTTGTCTACCTTAGTGCTGCACATGGACGGAGTTTGATTTTGAGTATTCCGTGATTTCAGAGTCCCGTTGATTTGAACTGATTATTGAAATATTTCAGTATTTGGGGGTTTAAATTTAAATTCGGGACCGAATTTATTTAAGGGGGAAGATTGTAACATTTCAGAAATATAAAATATTGTTTTTGGAATTTAAATAATAAAATAATATATTTCACGAAAACTATTCGAGTACGAATTGGGGTTTTCGTAAAATGGTATAATTATATACCAATATTTGGAAAATAATTGGAGATTAATATGTATTATTTATTTAAAAGGTATTTATTGGATTTGGGCATTTTATAATTAATTATATGCAGGTTTAAAATAAACTTGATTAGTGCACTACTAATCATGATTAAACCAAATCCGTCTTTTTAATTAAGCATGGCTAGCGCACCATGAAATGTTACATTTTGTTGCATGTTGGCTTCATTTGCATTTGTTGATATTTGGTTTTTTTTAGATGAGAGAGGAAAAGAAAAGAAAAGAAAAAAAGAAGATAATTGATGAGAGAGAGAAGGAGGACAACATGATGGCTTGAGGCATGGGCTCAAGAAAGAGAGAGAGAGTATGGCTCCTACACCCTTAACCTTTCTTCATCTCATCCTTCATTCTTCTTCAACTCCTCCATCTTCATCTCCTTCTCCTCCTCCTTCACCCTCCTCTACCTTCATGAAACCACCCCAAATCATCATCAAAAACCCCACACCACCTTCTTTAAAAATGCAAACAAGCTCATCCTACACCCCATATTAGAATCAAGTTTGGATTTTGAGCACTTTGGAGTATCTAGGGTTTTTCTTGAGTTGCTTCCAAGAGATGTAATTTCCACTTCTCATCTTGTAATTTGTTCCTTCACCTCATAGTTATGTTTAGTGCTTGTTTTAATGAGATTTGTGATCTTAGAAATTTCTAGGTAGATGTTTTGTGGATAAATGGATTAGTAAAGATGCAATTGAGGTTTAGTGAGTATTTACAAACCCTTAGTGATGATATTCTGGACAAACTAGAAGATTAGAACCCAAAACCAAGAACTTAGAATTTTCCGACATCGGGTTTTTGACAGTTTGCGATGGTTATATGGAATCTGGTATCACCCGAGAGCCACATAATTTAAGTTTCCAACACAGTGAGTCGTGCAGGCCACCTAGATTTTTCCCAAGAGACCCGAGACCCCACAACCTTCATCAGGCCACATATTTAATCCTTGTGGCCGCAATTGCGACCATACTGTAGAGTTTAATGTTCGGTTTTGGACCATGACTTAGTTATCTGATATCTGGACCTACTCTATATGCAAAATGTCTTAGTTTGACCTAGAGTAGAATCTGAGAGTGATTTTTCTAGGTTGCTGATTTCGGGTTTTACGATTTCTGAAACTTGGTTTTGGTATTTGAGTTTGGATTTCAACGTTGGACGTTTGTACGTCAACGACGAGGGTTATTTAGTTGTTCTTGCATGTGTAGGCTATAGTTCTAACCTATGAGCACGTTACGTGCCGTATCGGTTTTTGGACCTGATTTTAATAGCATTACGATGTGTTTTGATTGTAGGTACCTTCGCGTGGACTTCCGAGATGACGAAGCACATCGACTTCGACTAAGCAAGGAGATTAGCAGGTGAGTAGATTTATATCTACGGGGAAAGTCGGGTGGATGGCGTATAGCACCCCCGCAACTATAATGATGAAATGACCGATATATAAATTATAGTTTGGAGAAACCTATGAATGAACTTACGGATATGATCAAAGGATTAGTATGAGATGACGTGATGAAATGAGGATATAAAGCGTGATATATATAATTGAAAGAGGACAAGTATGAATTGATAGTGGTATGATATGAGATCAATATCGATACGACATGAGATCGGTATAAATACGATATGAGATTGAGATAGATCTATTATGAGATTAATAAGATATGATGTACGAGACCCAAGATCTGTACCCTTATTGATGTATTGGACGATAGAATCCCTATTCTGTTTGATGACACCATACGATGGATTACCGTACGCGATGAGATACCGGATGATTGATCCACGCTCGTGATTTGAGGATGATATTCGAGGATATTGACACATCTGATGCTATGAGGCTAGATCGCCGACATAAAGATTTCACCTGAACCATACTTATTTCCAAAACTGACGAATCGTATGCACTTTTAAATGGAAACCTCAAGGGACACTACGGATTTTCAAATGGTGTCTTTTCCTCAAAAACACCGTAGCCCCCACTTTGAAAACTACGATTCGTATCATTTAAACTGACCGTATGGTTCATGTGTAGTTGCGTACCTTATTATAGTTCATGTTATTGTTGGATTATCTCTCGTGACATACATACTATATTTCCGGTATTTACCGCTTTATGATATCGTCTGCTAGTACACCTGCACTATTACCAATAATGCACATGTTACACTTACACAGATTTTCCGGCTCACACATTCATCATCGATAATTGCTATGCCACTTACACAGTAGAATTGCTATATCACGATATTATTCTTAACTGTAAAGTACATCCATTGTTCAGTACTATGATATGACATGTTTTCATGATATACGTGATATGCTCACAGTACTATTCTATGTTGCATACATCGTACTTTATGGTTACATGCATTGAGATGCTTTTTTCATGAGATTTCTGGATTTGAGAACCGTGGTTATATTTCAAAGTAAATTGTGTATCGTTTTAAAAACGTGGTTTCTCTTGATATGATATTTCATGTCTACCATGAGTTTTCTCGGTTCTGAGCTATGAGTGAACCCGATTCGAGGGTTGGATGAGCCATCTGCGGGTACATGGTGGACCCGGTAAGATACCCCGGGGCAAGAAGATTGTGGAGTAGACGATGAGCCTGGCAGGGGGAGCACTGCCTACCGGTGATTGTATAGAAACTCGGAGGATATCCGGAGGATATCCGGAGGATACCGTTCGGAGTTAGATGGTGAGATGGATATGAAGGCCGATTTAAGGATGCGGCGTCTGAAAATATAAGGATTTACGTGTCGATGCTGAACACGGGTTTCAGGATGTTTCGAGTGTCGATGTTGGACACTCAGGTTCCATGATATTGATGTTTCGTTGATAGACACTGTTCACTGCCGAAAGTCGGAAAGAAAAACGTCTTGCCTGAATTTGGGGGCAGATGCTATTTGGTGTTATCCGTCCACCTCTCCGAAGATGCCAAGTTGATTTATGGCACCGTGTATCGAAGGTTTAAATGGATGCGGCCGATCTAGCAGACTTCGTCAGATTCCCCCTCATTGAAGGGTTTTTAATTGTGGGGACACTCTTCCCTGCAGGCGCAAGCCCCTGCAGTTAATTACGCTACCGCATCGCGGTAACCACTTTCTCCTTCTCCAGATGGTCACTTCGTGTCGTGTGTGTTTGTTTTGTTTTTGGTTGCCCATGGATTGTATACGGAGACTAATTTATGTTATCGCCCATAGGGCGTGGATTAGTCCAAATCCGTATTTTCTTAGATTTGGGTTTGGGGGTTGGGTTTAAGGATACGTTAGTCTCATTTGAGACTAAGATCAACTTAAACGTTCGTTGAGGATACGTTAGTCTAATTTTAGACTAAAATCTACTCAACAGGATCATTTAGACCTAACAAAAGAGCATTTGGGCTCTATTATTTAGTTTAGGGATATTGCGGTCCTTTACCAGTTTAAAGACATGGTGGTCCAAGGTTAAGGACATCATAGTCCATGGGCTTAAGGACCCAACAATCCAAGATTAAGGACATCATAGTCCATGGGTTTAAAGGACCCCACAGTCCGAGGTTAAGGACATCATAGTCCATGGGCTTAAGGACCCCACAGTCCATAGTTTAAAGACGTCATAGTCTATAAAGTTTAAGGACATCATAGTCCATGAGTTTAAGGACCCCATAGTCCATGAGTTTAAGGACCCCACAGTTCATAGAATGATTGGTTATCGAGACCCGTCACCTCTCTGAAGACGTTGAAGGATTACAACAACAAATATCAAAGGAGTGAAAAGATGTACCCTTGAATCAAAGTTGATTGGGAAATCTGTAGTCCAATTTGGGAGTAAGATCAATTAATTAGATTATGAGCACATGGGCTCAGTTGAATTTGAGTTGAGTACTTCAACTTGGGCTAAGTCCAATTAAGTTTGAAATGTTGGACCTTTGTTTGGACTGTCGAACATATGTCTGGGTTCAACCCCCCATTATTTAGCAATGTTAAACATGAGTCTGGGTTCTGACCATGTCTTTATCTTTTATTGAGTGCTGAGCACTCATATGACATATGAGATGATCAATCTTGGAAGATAAGAATATATTTGAGGCTCAGTCAAAGGGAAATCTTGCCTCTGGAATACTTAGCCAATTTGGGCTAGATTGGTTTTTAAATAGTGTTAAACACTAGAAGATATTTGGCGATTACATGTTCTCACGTGATGCGCTTTAAAACAGTGTTAAACACTAGGGACAGAATGCTCAAAATAGTGTTAAATGGGGTGGTTATGTAGGATCACATGAGGCGCCTGAGAATTGGGCCAAACCTCCTTTATTTTGTTCTCAAAATATTCAAATAAGTGTTAAACACTTTTGGTCTTCAGGCCATCACGTGTTTGCACGTGATGGGTATCCATGTATTGATTATTAAAGTGTTTATTAGGGGTCACGTGGGGACACGTGAGGGCGCCCAAAATTGATTCTGCCCTTGGATTTATTCCCTTTTGTTTTGAGAGTCACGTGTGAGCATGTGAGGCATTGCCTTCATGCTTTTTCCTTCTCATTTTGAGGAGTCTATTTGAGGGGCACGTAGGGGCACGTGACCATATCTTATTCATTCTTTTCTGATCATTAAAAGAAGGGTCACGTGTTGCCACGTGACCACATTTACATGCATGGATAATTTAAGTCCTTTGTTTAAGAATTAAATTCTTTGGTAAGGTTAAACCCTAATTCTGTTTTGAGGAATTAAATTCCTATGTATATGGAAGAATTAAATTCTTAGGTAGGGTTAAACCCTAGTTTTATTTGGAGGAATTGAATTCCTATGAGTTTGGGAGAATTAAATTCTCATATAGGGTTAAACCCTAGTTTCATTTGGAGGAATTAAATTCCTATGAATTTGGGGGAATTAAATTCCTTAAACTTAATTCTCCCTCTAAGTTTTGGATCTGCATGGAAGAATCTCCCCGATGAGAACTAAATTCTCAACTTGTGGGGAGATCTGCTTCTGCAGATTTTCAACCAAAGGAAGAACTAAGTTTTTATTCAGAAGAGTTAAACTCTTAAATTTGAGAATTAAATTCTCTTTTATTTTATGGAGCTTAGATTTCTTTCCCTTTCTCACCTAGGGTTTCTTTTCTCTCCAGAAGAAATCTTCTTTTCTCTCTTGAGAATTATATTCTCCTCTCTTATTCTCTCTGTTGTTGTTTTTTTCCAAAAATCCAAGAGTCCTTCTTTTCTCTTCTTGGCTCCTATTTATAGGAGAAAGAAAAGAATCAATCTGTTTAGTCAATCTTTCATTAAAAGATTTTAATTGATTTTGTTACCAACATGATCTTTTAGATCACTCAGTGAATTTTATTCACCATTGGATTTTTTAATCCAAAAGATATTCTGTTTGTTATTCTTGGTGAATTTCAGGAAAATCTTTCCTTGTATAGAATCTTTCTATAAATTGGTGATTTTTAATCATCATTGGATTTTTAATCCAACGGTGCTCCACTTTACAGAGCACAATCTATTTGTTTGGAAAGATCTAAGGAAATATTTTCCAGTTAGGGTTCTTGATTCCTTCTTAATTAGAATTTAATTCTATTAGTTCAGAAGGCTTAAAAGCCCATCACGTGTTGGCACGTGATCCCACTGTTTGATCATTTAAATAGAATTTAATTCTATTAATTAAAGAGCTTAGAAACCCATCACGTATTGATACGTGACCCCCTTGATTAACATTTTAACCAGAATTTAATTCTGCCGTTTCAAAGAACTAAGGAACCATCACGTGTCAGCACGTGACCTTTGGTCACGTATAGACACATGATACCCCATTGGGATCTTTCCTTGCTGTTTTATCATGCCTTTTAATTCCTTTTTAGTGGGTTGAAGGGCTCATCACGTGTAGACACGTGATTCCACTGATTGATTGTTTGACTAGAGTTTAACTCTATAAATTAGAGATCACATGAACCCATCAAGTGTCTGCACGTGACCTCTGGTCACGTGTGTTCACGTGATGCCCCATTAGGGTATTCCTGATATTTTATAAGGGAACAAATGCCCCCACAGCGTTGTTCTCACGTGTTTGCACGTGAGTGCAATGCTGTCACCTTTTGTGGCCATTGGATCTGCCTAGGGAAGGGGGTAGATGAATCGTTTCCCATCATATCCTATAAATGCAGGAGTCCCTTCAGAAGTGCCTCCACTTTTCATATTCTTCCTTGCTTGTTCTTCCTCTGAGAATTTAATTCTCTTTCCCAAAGCTTAGTTCTCTGTTTCAAAAATTTCCAAAGTTTAACTCTGTCAGCAAAAGATTTCCTTTTTCAGGTAATGATCTTGAACGGCCGAGGAACTCCTTGTAGAAATTTTCTCTTGGATTTTAAATCCATACCAAGGGTTTTTCCCTTTAACAAGAACCCATCTTTCCAAGTTCTTTTAAAAATTTCCAATCCTTAAATAACAAACTCCTCTTGCTAAGGCTTCTCTGATCTCAGGGATCGATGGTGATACTTGTCTCTTTTATGGAATTTAATTCCATTCCAAAGAGTATTTTTAACTCTAAAAATGTTTTCTGGGAATTTAATTCCCTGTTCAAAAGGAATTTAATTCCTCTAAAGAAATTAGTTCTTTAAAAGAAGACTTCTTAGGATTTTTCCTCCTGAGTTGTTCTTACAGAAAAAAATTTCAGTAGAGATTCCACTTGATTTTTGCAGAGTCCAAGATGGGTTTCCCTTTGGGGGAATGTATAGAGTCTTTTGAATTCATTGAGAATCTTCCCTTTATTCTCATGATGATTGCTCAGCCTCATTATTAGTGAGCCGCCATCTTGATTTTGTGGGGCCCCCGTGTTTTGTAACCAACAGTCCCATAAAATAAGTTCTTTGTCACTTTCTACCACTGTCTTTTTATATATATACATTTATAAACATATATATATATATATATATACACGTGTTGGCTTCACTTAACCGTTTCCCCTTCTCTTATTTCAGGAACAATGGTTTCTCTTCCGTACTTCCCTTTTACCCGCTCGGAGGCTGCCTTTCCTCAGTCACCGTCTGATGAAGAGGTGATGGCGATAATCAGAGCTCATGACCCTAATTGCACCCACTTTCTTTTATGGGGGACCTGGTATGGGCACATCATTCGCGGTCGCCGCAGCTTTCTCTGCGAGATACCAACAGAGCCTGCCTACCCATTTTTGCCAATGGAGCGTCCGCGAACCGCCTTCGCTGTGGAGATGTTGAACTGGACCCCTACAGGACGGCTCGAGCTGTCAACAACTGGAATTCCGAACCACCCTGTGCCAGCTATAGACATCTTAGGGCGTCGTATCTGCCAAGGTGAAGCCCAGCCTTGGGGTCAGGTTTACAAAATAGGGCTTACTCCTCGACAACCCACGGGTTACCTTCTCTGGGCTCGTTATATCCTGTCTGCCCATCGTGCGCGACTGCAGAGGGTCAGGCTCTACCAGGCAGTGTACGCATCTCTCTTCCACTATCAGTCCCCCCATATCTGGTGGGTTAAGGCTTTCTTAAATCAATGGAATCTTCCCACCAACACCTTCTTTCTAGGGGACCGCGAAGTTTCAATTTCTCTGGAAGAGTTTCGCGAGATCTCGGGGTTGCCGGTCAGGGGGACGCTCTATGAAGAACTGCTGCCTCCTGATGAGTACGTTTTCGAAACTGAGTCTGCTATGCTTGACGGCCTGTTGATTGAAAATGTCGTCCGCCACAAGCACTCAAGTCTAATCAAGACTCTGGGCATTTTTGAAAAGCTGTTTGCAGAATCAGATGAGTAGGGTGTCACTTTCAAAAGCTTTATCGCCTGCTTCCTTCGCGGGGAAGTTCTATCAAAAAAGGCTCCGAAGTTCGCAAATATCAACGACCCTTTCAAGTTCGGTCTAAATAAGCTACCGGCTAAAGAAGAGGACTTGCCGCAGTTCTACATTCCCATCTTGTCGGCCGTATCTTTCGAGTCGATCGCAGCTCCTGCTATGGATGAGGAGACTTTCTTCGTGGGCTTCATCAGTCATTGGCTCAGCTGGTTCGCCATTCCCACGCACCTTCTGTTAGTTATATGTATGCCCTAGAGGCCATTACTGTACATTGGATGTATATTGTAGTGGATGCTGGGACATATATAGGTAGGACTTTCTTGCTCGACATGATAGTACGCTATCTGGTTGCACTTTGTCTTAACATGTATACTTTCTGTCTCTCTGATTACATGTTGATAAAGCCCTTAGGATATGTACTCGACTTCCAGGACTATGATGTAGATCATACTAGTGGGGCCTGGGTAGTCCATGAGTACATCCTTGAATTGTTCCTAGTCGAGGGAATATCGAGACGGGGCATCGATATTCCAGAGTAGACTAGCGCATATCTTCTCGACCCATGCGATGGGCGATGGATGATCCCATATCCATTGGTGTTTAACATCGAAGATGGTATGCGGGTGCTCAGTGGAGACTGGGTACACCGAACGGACTCGCCGAGAACTCCCAGATGGTATTATACCTCACGTCAGATGGCAGTTCTCTGGTGACACTGGTACAGCTTAGTCTGTTGACCCGAAATCGTCATAGAGTCTTGTGTGTCTCCCACTGTGCTTTGATTTCCACCCTACCACGGCTCTACTGAGTTGTGCAAACAGGTGGTTTTTGGGTACAGTCCCGATTCACATGGAGGCAATGAGCGATAGGAGGGGATTCGTCTCTCCCGGTATTGGGGGTTGATATTGTGCTATGCTCGACTGGCCATAACAGGAAATCCCTGGCCAGGGTTGCAGTGATATACTGGTAAGTGTTATCAGTAGTTTCACGAATGTTATGGACCCCACGTCGGCATGACTTATCGAGCTATTGGGGTCTGACGTTTACCACCCCTAGGCGAGATATGCGACATATCAGACGAACAGACCGGACGATACGGTAGTGTTACTGGTCGGATTCGCAGGAGTGTGAGCGGGCTAGCTCGTCGATCTTCTGATCGCTCAATACCCGGGTGGCCGTTACGTTTAGCAGACCGCTTGCGGCTTGTGGGTGCATGATATGATCATCATCTGCTACCGGCGTATTGACGAGTCTTTAGAGTCCTACACAGAGGTTTCCTGGTTCAAGCGAAACGAAATAGGAGTGCATATGAGATATGTGCGGGACCGAGAATAATGCGTGTATGTGATACCGTATTTGATTCTCGCGATCAATGTATCGAATGGTTATATGCGATATAACCTAGTTATCGAATCAAGGATTGATTCGATAAGCCGACACATTAGATACTAGCCGGTTATATGCGATATGACCGGATCGTTAAATCAAGTGTTGATTTAATGATTTAATACATAATTATATATTTGATATATTGCTTTGCATTAACTAGTATCGGTTCACTTTAAATGGATTTTCTCACGCGGATGTGCACATTGTATATTCGATATAGTTTTGTGCACATGATTGTATCATGTTTGATGATACATTCTAGCTTGGTTTTGTGTAAAGTGTTAAACCATGGTTAATTAGTGATTAGGGTTTCTTTTTCATTTACTTAATCATTTATTTATTCCTTTTATTTATTTTGGAAAAAGAAAAGATAAAGAGATAAGAATGGTTGCTAGTTTTGTTTTTATTTGAAAGCTTCTTGAAGCTTTGAACTTAGTCCACCATTCTTGTCTTTTATCTAACCCTAACCACTCTCTAACCTTAGTTAAGACTCTACACTAAACCATGGTCAAAAGAGATGATAAGTATTCATTTTATTTTTATTTTTCTTTTAAGTTAATATATTATCTTCTTCTTCTTCATCTTCTTCTTCCATGGATGTAGCTTGCTACTCCAATGGCAAGTGTTGAAAAAGTGTGAGAAATCCAAATCTAAAGTGAACCCAACTCCTATTTCTTCATCCTCTACCTCTTGCCAAGTAGTATAGGGTGTTTCCTTCACAAGTTTTCCAAGCTTGATGAAGTTGGAGCTTGTTCTTGCGATATCTCGACGTAGATCATCTTCGGCATTGAACCGACGATCAAGCTCGCCCATTCTTCGATGATACCGATGCAAGAGTCATGGGTCCGTTTTGGACAGCGGAGAGACTTCTTCACAGAACCTAGGAGGTGGTGGACCGGATCTACAAAGGTTGTATCCCATTCCCTTTAGATATATTTCCGTTTACTTGCATGTTTCGCCTAAATATCTAGTAAACGATCCGTAGTCGGGTTTGTAGGCACCCGTAAAATTTTAATATGGCATGATCGATGACATGTGAGACCTCACTAGGGTGCCTAGGAACCCTACAGTGGTATCAGAGCCTAGCTAGAGCCTTAGGCGAAGTCTAGACGCGATTTGAAGTCCGATCGAACCGAAACCTCACCCGGGAAATTGCTCTCTGTACTTTTTTCAAAAACAGTGATTTTTCCAAATTAAAAATATGCAGAGAACTCAGCAGAGAATTCTAAGAATTACGGCTAAAAAATTTTTTGATGAACAGTTAAAACCGCGGCGGAAGGGCGGCATAATATAGGTTTATGCGGCGGTTCCGCCGTACATTGATGACGTCAGCCCTAAATTTTTACACTGTAATTCATTGTTTCTGGTTCTGAGTTCTCTGGATGTTTTGAAATTTTATTCAAGAGATGAATTTTCTGCAGTTGTTTTGGGGATTCGGTGTTTCGATCGGGGTATCAAATTTTGTCTATTTGGTTTTCCGGATAAATTCTAGAATATGTTAAAAAGTTCGACCGGATATAAATACCCAATTTTTCCCCTGTCGGGAAATTTCCAAGTGTTGGATTTTTCCGTAGTTTAACGACGTTCTAAGTAGTGCAAGTAACGCGATGGTCCCTCTAGAAGACACAAACCTTAACTCGATTATGTGACCGTCTTGAACTGCCCTTTGAACCTTCGGGTTTGGGGCAGTACGGCGTGCCACATGTGAGGCGTTGGCTTGACCCTTCTACGGCTGGACCGTTGGTACTGAGGTACGAACGGAATGTTGTTAGACTTATTTCATGTGTTGATCTGTATCGGGAAAACTTGGGTGTTCGATTGTTCGATCGGAAAGTTTAACATTTTCTATTTATCTGGAATGGGATACAATAATTGGAATTCACAAAAGTTATGAGATAACTAAATGAATGTTATAAACGTAGCAATTTAGTCTCAATTGATCGGTTGCCACGGAATTTTGATGTGATCAAAAGTCCGTTGCAATCACTTAGCGTACGCGGATACTCGCCGGGTAAACTTAATAGACAGCCTCACTCCATAGCCCCGACCAAGTGACTGTAGGAGAACCCCGTCGCCGAGAGCATCCGTTCGGGTGCTCGCGGTAGCGGTGTTCCGCCTTGGTGCACTTCGTCGACGGTATCGGGGGTGCGACTGTCTACTGAAGTTTGCGACGAGTATTCGATCAGACTGTCGGGAATCTTGTTGAATTGCCCGACTCGATATTGAAAAGTGTTTTCGATAAAGAGACTAAAATGCGGGGTTTATAAATGTTAGGCATGCGATGTCTAAGTAATTCATTTGGTCAGGCATGCGATGTCTGAGGTGGTTGCGGATTCCAACTGTTGTAGTTTTACATTTTCTTTTCTGTGACCGTAAGTGTAATGTGTGATATCGCCGGTTTCGTTGCTATATGTCAACGACAATTGGGATGCGCATATTTACTTACGTTGATGACATGTGATGTTATGTATTGCTGGATATGTTATATTGGATCGTCGTGTTTGAATAGCCGGGGGTTTTTATGTGAGATGAGTGTTTTTTCATTTTCATTCATGTAAAAACTTGTATGTAATATTCTTTTATTGGGGCACTTCCAGGTTGCGGAAGTAGTCACCGTTTGTATATTATTTACTTTTCTGCACTAGGATAGACCCAAGGAGGGGAGCACAAGTAACCGGGTTCTGGGGTCCAGTGGGAGACCAACTCGAGGAGTCGAGTCTGGGTCTCCTAACCCTAGAATTGGCAGGGTTGCTTGCTGCTCTCGTAGGGGTCTGGGGGTGTGGGATTGGCTATTCATCACGACCGTGGAATCCATGTTTTATACTGGCTCGTATTGAAAACACGGACGTCCTAGTATATCCAATATTTCATATGTTTCTTCTGCTGTGTTCTATCTGTGATCATGCGATGTTCTGATGTTCTGTGACAGATATTATAGTATATATGATATATTATATAGACGTTACTTATGTTTTACACCCGCGCTAGCCCTGCCCCGCTCTGCCGTTAGTTACCTAACCTAACGGTGCACGAGGGGACATCGAGGCGAATGCGGATGGCATAAGTGTACGTCATATCTATCTGTGATGTTTAGGTAATATAAATGATGGGATATTCATTAATGAGATTAATGAAAGAAAATAAACCTAAATGATGTTGTGGAATCGAATTTCAAAATAAAACAGGTAGCTACAGTTCTTGCTTTGCATCGCGGTGTTCATTATAGAATATCCTGCACCTTATTCGATGAGGAAAGGACCGAGATCCCTTCACCGGGAGTGACTCCTTTAGCAATAACTGGCAGATGCTACACACTCGGTTTGTATTTGATCGCTTCTATAGTTTCTGCTTTGCACAGTGATATATATGATATATCCCGCACCTCATTCGACGAGGAAAGGGCCGACGATCCCTTCATCGGGAGTGACCCCTTTAGCAAAACTAGAAAAGCCTCAAAAACATTCCATTTAAAAACCATTTGATTCCGCAACGAGATCAAGTTCAAAGCGTTAAAGGTTTTCACAAAAACCATTCGCAACCCTCCGTCATTTTAGGAAGTAGAGTACTTAGTATTCGTGCTGTGTTTGTTGACCATAGTCAAGGCACAGTGTACGGTAGCTAAGTGATGTCTTCCTACACCGCATATGATGCGATTAGTTAGGACAGTCGCGTGACTTTGTTGACCTTAGTTAAGGGTCATGTGGGTGGGTCTAATTAATCACGAAATGACGGGTAGAACTTGACTAGTACTTATGATTTGTTGACCATAGTTAAGGTCATAGGTGCTAGGGGTAAAAACCTTTATCGGGAGTTTCAAGTGTTGAAACTTGCAATGAGATTGCATACCTTCTATGTGATAGTTGGATCCTGATACCTACTGCGAGTAATTGTTACTCCTGGGAGAGTTTTGCACTTTGCAATTAGCCGATCAAGTAGGTGTCTAGAAAGGTGTCAACGGGGTTACGCCTCTGGGAAAACGAGGTTTACTGTAATTAGGTCCGTGCGAAAGCACGGGGAACCTCCCTCAAAGTACCGATACTGGCCTGGCTGAAAGATTGGCGAACTTGTAGAGTGTAATTAATCCCGGCTAGTCTTTCCTTTTAGGGTTTGAAGGAAGATTTGATAAAAACAGTGGAAGCCATCCTGATTAGATAAAATAAATAACCAATCTGATCTTGCAAGAGCGCACGCAGAGTGTTTTCTTCTCTCTCTCTCCTGGTAGCGACCATATCATGCCTTAATCAAGATAATAATACGGATGTATTGACCGAACCCGCTTGTTATACTGAGCTGGGGAACGTTGGTCCCGCTCCAACTTATAATTGTTATAAGACAGAGCAGGAAATAGGGGAATACCAGAATTCCCATGCCGCCCAAACGAAGAAAGTGCATATGATGCATCTCCTTCGGGTGTGTTCATTACAAAGAACTGTTTCTCAGTATCCTCTGAATCCTGGGTATATGATACCGGATCAGGATCCCAGATATGTAATCTGTTACATAGGGCTACAAAAAGGCAGAAAAACTGAGAACGGGTGATAAGTTTCATGAGACAGAAACCGGGGCAAGTGTTGCAGCCAAGTCTGTTGGTCACTGTCACCCTGTATTACGAATACATTGATTCTGAACAAATGCTATTAGATACCGAACCTGATATACAAAATCATATCAGTCTCTTTATTAGTAAAGAAATGATATAATTTTGTATTGATGGATAATGTTTTGAACATTTCCTATATCAAAAGTTGATCGGTTCAGGCACGCTATCTAAAAGCATTAACGTTCTAAATCAAACTACAGTTCCTAGTATACTGAACACACACAAGAAGAAGAGTTCAGAAATGAACGAATTCTTCTTGATGCATTGTAGACTAGGTCATATCGATGCGACCCGACTGGCTGAAGTTACATTTAGATGTATATTTAAATCAGTTTGAATTTACATCTTGTGAAACTTGCCGGTCGTGTCACAAAGATAAGATGACCATAGCTCTGTTTATTGGAAACAGAGGAAGAGTTAGTAAACTCTTGGGACTGATACATGATGATGTACGTAAGGTCTCCTGTCTGCACATGCCAGGAATGGTTCTTTATACTTCTTTATATTCTCTGATAATCTCTCAAGATTCAGTCGTATGTTCCTGCTGAAACATAAGTCCGAACCTTTTGAGGTATTCACAGAATATAAGTTAGAAGTAGAGAACCAAAATACGGGTATAAGTATTATGTCCTATGATGAGATCAGGGAGGAGAATACTTATGCATAGAATTCCTGGACTATTCTAAAGGAGAATGAGATTCTCTCTCAGCATTACTCCTCCGTATACACCATAGCACGATGGTATATCGGGGCGGGGCTATTACACCCTATATGATAAGGTGTGCTCTATGATGAGTACTACTGAGTTACCTTTTTCCTTTTGGGAGTTATGCACTTGAGAAGCTGCATACCTATTGAATTAGGTTTGAATCAAATCACTGCCTACCACTCCATATAAGATATGGTATGGGAAGAACCTATCTCTTAAGTAAGTTAAGATTTGGGATTGTCCGGCCTATGTCAAAAGCAAAATCCGGACAAGATCGAGGCAAGATCAGTTCTATAGAACTGGAAAGGTTCCAGCTGTACAAAACTGCTAATGATTTGGTAGAACCAAAGAATTCAATAGTTTCCGACGAAACTCAGCCTCTCCGCCGATCTAGTAGGGTTCCTCACCCACCTGAGAGATACCTCAGTTTCTCGATGACAGTGGGAGCAAGGATTGCATCATGAGATGATGACCCAACTAGTTTCGAGCAGGCCATCGAGAGTAGGGACTCTATAAGAATGGCTGGATGCTTAGCGGTCTGAGATGGAATCCATATACACCAACAAAGTATGGACTTTGGTTGCTATATCTGAAGGATTAAATCCCCATCAGGAGCAAGTATATCTTGAGAAGATTACTTGGTGTACATGGAAAAGTTGAGACTTTCAAAGCTAGACTTGTTAAAGGTTTTCATCATCGACCAGGCGTGGATAATGATGAAACCTTTTTTCAGTAGCTATGCTTAAGTCTATCCAGATCCTACTTACCACGGCTACATACCATGACTACGATATCTGGCGGTTGGGTGCCATGACTGCTTTTCTAAATACTGATTTAGAAAAGAACGTCTATAAGAACACAGCCAGAGGTCTTCGTAAACAGTGGGAGCAGCGGAAACGTGAGCAAGTTGCTTTACATAATGAAGCAGGCATCGCGGAGTTGGAACGTCTGTTTTGATGTGATAGTCAAAGTGTTTGATTTCATCAAAATGGTAGACGAACCTTGTATATACAAAAGGGTAGTAGAGAGTAAGGTGGTCATCTTCGTATTGTACGTAGACAACATACTCTTGATAGGAAAAGAGTTTCCTATACTACGATCGATCAATCTCCTATTATCACTAAGATTCCCCAAATAGGATCAAAGTGATACCTACTAAATCCTGGATTTTGGATCTATGAGATAGATCTAAATGGATGTTAGAATACTCACTAGATGTAGTGAGATGGTATCAATCGATCCTGGGGAGAATCACTGGAAGAGTTCCAGGGTGATAAAGACGACTGAATGTCAGTCACAGGCAATGTCTTTACCCTCAGTAAAGGGACGGTATGTTGGAAGAGTTCCAAGCTCGATACCGTGGCAAACTAGACGATAAAGGCTGGTAACATCGCTATTAAAGATACTACCAAAGAGGCTGTTTGGGTGTATATTGGTTCATAAGATGAACTAGGTTCCTGCCATTGTATGACAATGGAAGCGTGGCTTCGACCCTGGAACCCTGGTCCCATCAGTGACCCAGACAAATTCTGAGGCAGCATCACCTGATCATGGAGATAGTTGATCTCCAGGGTGATCGAGGTTAGGAGAGTAGACTCAGAGGACAACACGGCGGATCCACTCACGAAGGCCCTTTTTCCCAAAGAGAGACAATTTAGGGGATGGTTGAGTATGTGATACTGCAACCACTGCTACAGATGGCCCTAGTGCAAGTGGGAGATTGTTAGTTATATGTATGCCCTAGAGGCCATTACTGTACATTGGATGTATATTGTAGTGGATGCTGGGACATATATATGTAGGACTTTCTTGCTCGACATGATAGTACGCTATCTGGTTGCACTTTGTCTTAACATGTATACTTTCTGTCTCTCTGATTACATGTTGATAAAGCCCTTAGGATATGTACTCGACTTCCAGGACTATGATGTAGATCATACTAGTGGGGCCTGGGTAGTCCATGAGTACATCCTTGAATTGTTCCTAGTCGAGGGAATATCGAGACGGGGCATCGATATTCCAGAGTAGACTAGCGCATATCTTCTCGACCCATGCGATGGGCGATGGATGATCCCATATCCATTGGTGTTTGACATCGAAGATGGTATGCGGGTGCTCAGTGGAGACTGGGTACACCGAACGGACTCGCCGAGAACTCCCAGATGGTATTATACCTCACGTCAGATGGCAGTTCTCTGGTGACACTGGTACAGCTTAGTCTGTTGACCCGAGATCGTCATAGAGTCTTGTGTGTCTCCCACTGTGCTTTGATTTCCACCCTACCACGGCTCTACTGAGTTGTGCAAACAGGTGGTTTTTGGGTACAGTCCCGATTCACATGGAGGCAATGAGCGATAGGAGGGGATTCGTCTCTCCCGGTATTGGGGGTTGATGTTGTGCTATGCTCGACTGGCCATAACAGGAAATCCCTGGCCAGGGTTGCAGTGATATACTGGTAAGTGTTATCAGTAGTTTCACGAATGTTATGGACCCTACGTCGGCATGACTTATCGAGCTATTGGGGTCTGACGTTTACCACCCCTAGGCGAGATATGCGACATATCAGACGAACAGACCGGACGATACGGTAGTGTTACTGGTCGGATTCGCAGGAGTGTGAGCGGGCTAGCTCGTCGATCTTCTGATCGCTCAATACCCGGGTGGCCGTTACGTTTAGCAGACCGCTTGCGGCTTGTGGGTGCATGATATGATCATCATCTGCTACCGGCGTATTGACGAATCTTTAGAGTCCTACACAGAGGTTTCCTGGTTCAAGCGAAACGAAATAGGAGTGCATATGAGATATGTGCGGGACCGAGAATAATGCGTGTATGTGATACCGTATTTGATTCTCGCGATCAATGTATCGAATGGTTATATGCGATATAACCTAGTTATCGAATCAAGGATTGATTCGATAAGCCGACACATTAGATACTAGCCGGTTATATGCGATATGACCGGATCGTTAAATCAAGTGTTGATTTAATGATTTAATACATAATTATATATTTGATATATTGCTTTGCATTAACTAGTATCGGTTCACTTTAAATGGATTTTCTCACGCGGATGTGCACATTGTATATTCGATATAGTTTTGTGCACATGATTGTATCATGTTTGATGATACATTCTAGCTTGGTTTTGTGTAAAGTGTTAAACCATGGTTAATTAGTGATTAGGGTTTCTTTTTCATTTACTTAATCATTTATTTATTCCTTTTATTTATTTTGGAAAAAGAAAAGATAAAGAGATAAGAATGGTTGCTAGTTTTGTTTTTATTTGAAAGCTTCTTGAAGCTTTGAACTTAGTCCACCATTCTTGTCTTTTATCTAACCCTAACCACTCTCTAACCTTAGTTAAGACTCTACACTAAACCATGGTCAAAAGAGATGATAAGTATTCATTTTATTTTTATTTTTCTTTTAAGTTAATATATTATCTTCTTCTTCTTCATCTTCTTCTTCCATGGATGTAGCTTGCTACTCCAATGGCAAGTGTTGAAAAAGTGTGAGAAATCCAAATCTAAAGTGAACCCAACTCCTATTTCTTCATCCTCTACCTCTTGCCAAGTAGTATAGGGTGTTTCCTTCACAAGTTTTCCAAGCTTGATGAAGTTGGAGCTTGTTCTTGCGATATCTCGACGTAGATCATCTTCGGCATTGAACCGACGATCAAGCTCGCCCATTCTTCGATGATACCGATGCAAGAGTCATGGGTCCGTTTTGGACAGCGGAGAGACTTCTTCACAGAACCTAGGAGGTGGTGGACCGGATCTACAAAGGTTGTAGCCCATTCCCTTTAGATATATTTCCGTTTACTTGCATGTTTCGCCTAAATATCTAGTAAACGATCCGTAGTCGGGTTTGTAGGCACCCGTAAAATTTTAATATGGCATGATCGATGACATGTGAGACCTCACTAGGGTGCCTAGGAACCCTACACCTTCGTTTCATGAGAGCCTCGGTCATTTACCCTGCTCATCGTATTGTCGAAGGGAGCGACTAGCTGTGGGCATTGCGGGGCTAGCGCATCTATATCATGGGCTAAACGCCGCAGCCAATACCTCAACCCGAGGCGTGGATGTGGTAAATTTCTCTCTTCATTATTTTACGTTATGGATTGAGATGCATGTGCTAGGGGCATTTGCCGCGCATAAGAGACCCGGCTTTTATGATGCCTACACTTTTCCACGGCTTATGAGGTTGGTGGGCGCTTCTGCTCCCGATCCGACTCAGTCCGAGGCTATTCGTGTGCTGATTAATCCCTATGCCAATACGGGCAGGATGGTATTCAACGATCGAGTCCTCTCTACTCCTTCGGGACCGATTCAACAGCTTTGCGACTCGTCGAAAGAGGGAGTACCTTCTCTGAAGCCAAAGGAAGCCATGCACCTATATTCGATCAGACTGGGTTATCTGGTATTTCGTCAGAACGGTGCGGCCCTTTTTATGTGGTACAACCCACACCGCTTTCCTTGGAAACTCGGATATGACCAGGATGTCCCCTTTGAGGCATTTATAGTGGAGCCTAGCCCGTCGTCAGAAGTTGTTCATGACTGTAACACCCGAGCCCAATGCTACTAATTTCAGTTACCGTTTGAACATAGTGTGACACTCATTTCATTTATCTTGTTTAATTGTTACTTACTGTAAAATTTTACCCGGCAAATTCATTTCTGCATATAACAATTTTTGGCATCTAAAATAAAATTAAAAATATTCATCTTGGCCTGCTTGACACCCCTAACCTTGTGGTAGCATCCGTGCATCGTGTTCTCGTCCCGTTCGGTGAAACGGGCGAGTTTGGACGGCTACGCGCGCGTACGTGTGTCCATTTTGGGGGTATACTTTTTGATTGCAAAACACTTCATTTTAAATTTTGGATCCCGCCTAAAATTCTATTATTTCAATTTCAAATTTTTGGACCCGACCCGGGCGCGATTTGGAAATGTTTTACTTTGCGCCAAAATCCCAAATTTTAATATTTAAACCATCGAATATTTTTTCCTAACTATATAAAATTCACTGTTGCTTAAATCTGTTAAATCTTTATCTAAATTTTCCTAAACCTACAAATCATGTCCCTCAGCCAATCAATCCCTTTATAACTCCCCCGTGGGCCCCTTACCTCTCCCGTATCTCTCTCTCTCCCCCTCATATCTCTCTCTCTCTCTCCCCCTCAA
This sequence comes from Agapanthus africanus, assembly GCA_030015575.1. Taxonomy (NCBI): domain Eukaryota; kingdom Viridiplantae; phylum Streptophyta; class Magnoliopsida; order Asparagales; family Amaryllidaceae; genus Agapanthus; species Agapanthus africanus. Next base: position 1,273,123 of record CM057337.1, read on the forward strand.
ATCTCTTTCTCTCTCTCCTATATTTTTTTTAAAACTCCTTTTCCCTCCTCCATTCTTTTCCTCACGCGAACCACAGAGAACCCACCTCGCGCTGCCCTAGCCACCGCCTCCCTCCTCGCCGCCGCAGCCCAGCGCCGACGACGCCGTCACCAACACCCTCGCCTCCTCATCCTCACCTAGCCCCTCTTCCTCCTTTCCCGACGTTCCCGTACTCCCTGTACCAGCGCCGCGGCCGCCTGCAATTCCCTGCACGCATCTGCGTCGCCGGAGTCGCCGCCGGTGACCTCTTTCCCGTAGCCCCAACCCTCGCGCACACTCCTCGGTGAGTTTCACCTCCCCTCCTCTCTTCCTTTATTCTTTCCTTCTCTCCTAACATGATTCTTGATCTGCAGACCTCTTCCGCCGTCATCGTAGGCCACCGCCGAAGCTCCGTCTACCTCGTCGTCATCCTCACATCTCCCCTCTAGATAAACCACAGGAGCAGAACCTTTGTAAGCCTTCTCTTCTTCTTTTTTTCTTTTCTTTTCTTGATTGCATTTCTTGACGTCGCTGTTTTGCATCTCGCCGGAATCCGGCCGTGCCGGCGACGTGTCTCGACGTTCCAGCGAGGTACCCTGACCCGCGTGGTTCCATTGTTCGTCGTTTGGATTCATTCCGTGAACCGTGAGCCCGTCGCGAGTTTCCCCGCCGACGTTTATCGTTCCGTTTTCCGATCCACGACCCGTCGAGGCAAGTACCCCTTGCTACATGCTATACAATAGTTACATATATATTATGACACCCTAAACCTGTAAATTTAGCTTTGGTACAATCATTTCTCATTTTCATGTAAAATATTGTTATATATCATTTATCTTTAAACTTGGAACTTACAGTTTGCAATTGAACCTAATAACCACATTTACCTGTTTAATCACATTTTTAATATTGACATAGCATACGACAGCTATCTCTGTAGTTTTGTTCCATTCGGACACTCGTATGTATTTTAACCTGTAATAGCTGTACTGAACCGTTATATAAATCATTGCACCTCTAAAAGTTCTTAAACTTGTTAACAGGACTAAACTGCTATAATTGTCTTACTGCACTCTTGTAATCATCTCTGTGACACAATTGATAACTGTATTGCAAATCGAATGAATCTGCCTATTGCTTAATTCATTACTTATATCATGTTGTTAATAACCATGCTTGATTATATAACTGATTGTGAGCACACCTATGTATCGTTCACATCTTGACCTGACTTGCTACATGCATATTGATTGACCCGATATGGTACCGTACACTGCTTGACTTGACATGTTGTACCATGACCTGACCCGTTACCTGATCTTGTGTCTAATGCCAACAAACCTGACATGTAGTCCTTACGGACCGTTCCTGTTGTCTATCCAGACAAACCTGCTTTTACCTGATCCTGTGTTGGCATTAGTTCTTGATTACTAAATACCTGACTTGACATACATAACTTGGGGGTATGGGGAAATCAAAGGTGAAACCTGACTTGTAACTCAACAGTTCGATACCTGTTCTGATCAGTCTTGCGGGCTAGGCCAGCCCCGGAGAGATGATGCTGACATCACTCGCCTGTACCTGCTACCTTTTACTGCCTAGCGGCACGTCTCGGTTTCAGCCCGAGAGTCTTAGACCGTGGTCCCGGGCATGCACGGGATAATATTGAGTTACATCGACGATTCATCAATTTGATTTCAAAGACTTTAGAACAGAAAACCTGGTAGAATAGTTAGATTACCTACTCCACATTACCCTGCACTGCTCTGACTTATATTGTTGTTACTCTTGTTATATTCATGTTTATATTGCATTGCCTGCTACACTATTCATATTATATTACTTGATGACTTGACGCGCTGACGTCTGGGTTTTGCATGGCCCAGATTCCGTACCGCTGTTGCAGTCCGAACAGGAGTACTTCAGCCAGCAGGCTGAGCTGTGAGTCCTGTATTAGTTAGTTTTTTTTTCTTTCCTGCATTTTATTCCTGATGTGAGCCCGCATTATGGGACATACATTTCAGTTATTTGTATTGGATCATTTGCTTTCACATTTTTATTATTCTTGACTCATGATATATTGGATTATGGACATGTTTTAGATAGTTTTATTTTGTTCTTGATATCTCTACAGCCGTAATGTGACTGTGGATGGATGCTTCCTACCCACAGGTAGCATGGTTGGCTATGTCACATGCCCATTTTAGCGTACTCTGGGAAGCGGGGCGTGACACGCTGCTCATCACTTCATGCAGCTGAACACCGGCTCTCGCTTCGTGATTCCTGAAGCTGATTATATTCCTCGATGTATGGGGTCTTTCATGGGCTGGTACCTCCACCGAGTCAGTCCCATTATTGCCGAGGAGAAGAGGATGCTCCTCGGATATAGGGCTCCCACTCCGATCCAAGCCACAGGAGTTCCGCCGCGACTACGTGCAGTGGTTCGCCCTCCCCTGAGAGATACTGGTATCGTGCTTATTCCGGAGGCGGCGGAAGTGGATTTAACTCCCACAGCTGGTATGCCTCCGTGAACTAGAGCTCAATCAAGGGCCAATAGGGCGCCAGTAGTAGTATCATCAGCTGCGGCGTCAGCAATGGCAGTGTCGTCGTCGGTGGCACCGCCGAGTGAGGATATTGAAGGCGAAGTGGGTCAACGTCACGCTAAAGCATCGAAGGGAAAGAGGCGATCGCCTTCTGCAGTTAGTTCTGGGTCGAAGAGGCGAAAGAAAACGGTCACCAATCTACTCGACTTTTTAGTGGAATCAGAGCCTATCCTCCAAGGCGAACCACTAGCAATGCAAGAATAAGATGGTGGTGTACTTTTCCCGGGTTCATCTGCCGAGGAAGCCGCACAATTGGCTGAGGATATAAGACACTCACAGGATGAATCCGAGAATGTAAGGATCCCGAAGAGGCCTTATCCTACCGTCATCTTTTACGAAGACCCTCCATCAATACGGCGGATATTTATAGGTCCTTTGGAAGAGAGAGGCGAGAAAACTCTTAAACAGCCTATCTCGGCCGATGCTGAAGACGCGCTTTCATTGTGGACCGGTGGCCACGAGTCTACCCTCGAACCCCGGCGAGCATACCTCCTCAGGAAGGAGCGTCGGCTTGAACAAGCCATACTAGAAGCTCCTTTGCGCATTGGTACACTTATATATCCTTTTGTAGTATTTTGCACTGCTTATATATATACATATCCTTATCCTCGTGCAAACTTTGCAGGGACTTCGGCAATGGCGGAGGATCTGAGTTCGAGTCACGCTTTAACTGTGGACTCCGCAAATATCCCCGATGAGACACTAATTAGTGTAGAGGAGGTCGATGCAACTGTTGTTCCTGCGATGGAGCTTCCCTCGGTGATTCCCGCTCCCCAAGTGCTTGCTCCCCCGGAAGAGGCATCTTCATTGGTCGCCGATTCAATGGATCTTTCTGGGGACGGCCTAAAGGCCGTGGGGAAGGTAGTTGAGGCCACCGTCCTTTCATCGGAGCCTGCGGTGATGGCCACTGAAACCGGAAGTTATTATACCGGCCCACATCCCCGATGATGTGCCTGGGGGCACGGAGGAGGCCGCCGAAGCTGCTATCCCTCCAGTCTAAAGTGGGAGAAGCATCGAAAGTAGCCTTCTATATTTTGTATTAATAATCTCTCCATTATTTAAACCTTTCTGTCTTTTTTAGAATTGCGCGGGTTGGCGGCGTCTATCGTTGATCTGTCCCCCAGGAAGTCTTTCCAGCGTCTGCTAGAGATGGCCGCTCCGCAGGCGATATCTCCTCAACGCATCTTCCTCTCTTCCGGGCAAAGTTTGCGTTATTTGCCTCCCCTCACGGCATTATTATTATTTCATATAATAACACTGGTGTCTTCTACAGTTCTGAAAGCTGAAGACAAAGTTGAGATTCTTGATGGGCCTAGGGAGTCTTCAGACCCTTCTTACATGACTGTGGGTAAGTAAAGTTTCAACGTTGTTCCATCTGCTCTTTGCTTACAAGTCTCGCTGATTATTTATAGATCTTAACAGCTTTGCGGGTTCTTACCACGCTGTAATCTCACATCGTCAGGCCACTCGGCCCCTATGCTCTACGTGTCTCGGAACGGATGGCAAAGCTAAGCCTTCACTCCTTGTCAGCTCTGATTGAAGACCTTCGTGCTGGCAGTCTGATCACGGCCGAAGCCGTTGAAGCCAACGGTTCTCTTCCCTTTCTTGCTACTTACCATAGTGAGACCTTGGTGCAAGTCTGGGTTGAGTTCTGTTTTCAGGTGGAGGCTTGCTTGCATATTCTTGAATCTACACGCCTTCCCTCAAAGGTTGTAGCTGCAAAGGTGAGCTTGCAAGGGCTGATCGAACGATGCGCCTCAAATATGCTGTCATGCGAGAAGAGGCTCAGCCGAAAGTTTTCGGAGAGGGAGCTGGCTTCCAAAGCGCTGAGGGAACTTCAAGCTAATCTTACGTCCAAGACCACTCGGGCATATGATCTTTGGCGAGGGCTTCAAGAGGCTATCAAGGAGGTGGTAGCCATTGATAAGGCCGTCATTTTCACTCGCGAAATGGTCGAAGCTCTCAAGGTTACCGAAAAAGAGCTTGAAAGTCGGCTTGCCTCATACCAGGCCCAACAGGCTCAAGCGGAGGCCCGTCTTTTGACGATAATAAATCATGAAGCTGAGGCCCAGCGGAAAAAGGATGAACTGGCAAACCTATTGAATCGTCTGCCAGCTTGAAGAATTGTATATATTTTGTTATTCTTCTTTTGCACATACTCCTGAATGAGAGTATTATTTTTTTTGATTCTTTCATAAATTGTACTTTGTATTCATTTTGATTCATGAATAAAAGACATATTTTGCTTCATGATAGTGTGTCCCTTTTATTTTGTGGATAATCTATTTTGATTTCCTTGTAGGACAGCGATGGCTTAGGAGTCAGGGTTAAGATCTGTCTCCTAAGACTTTTCAACTTTATGAGCCGTGAGGGTCTCATAAAGAATTTTCTCCCTACAGGTCGAGAGGATCCCGTAGGTGTAATTTCTCCTTAAGAATTATGAGGATTCTTAAATGGGTTTTCTCTTTAGAGTCGTAAGGATCTCACAAAAGAGTTTTCTCCCTTACGAGTCGTGAGGACCCTTAAGTGATGGACGAGATTGACATTATCCGCAATTCACGGAATCAGGGGTTGTCCTGGCCATTTCCCACGGGGTCAAGATTGACTTTAGTCGTGTTCTATGGGACCAGGATTTGCTCTGGATGCTTCCCACGGGGTCAGGATTGACATAGCTGTGTTCCGCAAGGACCAGGATCCGCTCTGGACATTTCCCACGGGGTCAGGATTGACATAGGCTGTGTTCCACTGGACCAGGATTTGCTCTTGATGGTTCCCACGGGGTCAGAATTGACATAGTCGTGTTCCGCAAAGACCAGGTTCCGCTCTGGACGTTTTCCACGGGGTCGGAATTGATATAGGTCGTGTTCCACGTAACCAGGATTTGCTCTGGATGCTTTCCACGGGGTCAAAATTAACATAGCCGTGTTCCGCAAGGACCAGGTTCCGCTCTGGATGCTTACCACGGGGTCAGGATTAACATAGGCCGTGTTCTACGAAACCAGGATTTGCTATGGATGCTTCCCACGGGGTCAGGATTGATATAGCCGTGTTCCGCAAGGACCAGGATCCGCTCTGGACGCTTCCCACGGGCTCAGGATTGACATAGGCCGTGTTCCACGTAACCAGGATTTGCTCTGGATGCTTCCCACAGGGTCAGGATTGACATAGGCCATGTTCCACAAAACCAGGATTTGCTCTGGATGCTTCTCACGGGGTCAGGATTGGCGTAGGCCGTGTTCTGCGAGGACAGGATCTGCTCTGGATGTTTCCCACGGGGTCAGGATTGACATAGGTCGTGTTCCACGAAACCAGGATTTGCTCTGGATGCTTCCCACGGGGTCAGTATTGACATAGCTGTGTTCCACAAGGACCAGGTTCCGCTCTGGACGCTTCCCACGGGATCAGGATTGACATAGGCCGTGTTCCACATGACCAGGATTTGCTCTGGATGCTTCCCACGGGGTCAGGATTGACATGGTCGTGTTCCGCAAGGACCAGGATCCGCTCTGGACGCTTCCCACGGGGTCAGGATTGACATAGGCCGTGTTCTACATGACCAGGATTCGCTCTGGACGTTTCCCACGGGGTCAGGATTGACATAGGCCGCGTTCCACGTAACCAAGATTTGCTCTGGATGCTTCCCACGGAGTCAGGATTGACATAGCCCGTGTTCCACGAAACCAGGAAAGGTTGACTTTATCCGCATTTCATGGAGTCGGGGGTTGACTCTCGGTTATCCGCTAAGTCATGGAACTGGGAGTTGTCACGGTTCCTTTTTGCTGATGTTGCGTCTGTGGTAGTGAGACGAATGTTGAGATGATTTCCAGGCTATCTGTGAACCATCGAGACTTGGCTCTTTTTCGGATGGAGCCTAGAAGGGAAGGTGTGATTCCTTCTTTGTTTGTGCCCCTGGATTGTATACAGAGATCGATGTGATATCACTTATAGGGCAAAAATTTTATTTTATATATTTTTCTTTCCGCGATGCTCTATCATTTCAACTTTTATATCGCGAAAGTCGCGATTGCCCAATCATTTCGGCTATTTTTCGTGGTGCCCAATCATTTCGGCTATTTGTTTTATTTACTCGCTGCTTTTTATTGTGAGTTGCCCAATCATTTCGGCTATTTTGCATGCATATATTTTTTTACTTGCTGATTTGCAAGTTGCCCCATCATTTCGGCTATTTCATATGCATTTGTGGCTCGCTGACTTTTCACTGTGAGTTTGGGATTTGATACCGATTTAGGCATCAGTATCGCTACAACTGGGATATTGGCAGGAGCGAATCATCATTTGCTTCTGTCGATGTCGAACAAAGGTGGCTTAGCAAACAGGGTTAAGATTCCTGTCGACTAAAGCTTTTGACTTCATGAGCTGTAAGGGTCTTATAAAAGTATTTCTCCCTACGAGTCATGAGGATCTCATAGGTGGGTTTTCTCCTTAGGAATTGTGAAGATTCCCAAGTGTATGGTCCTTTATAAGTCGTAAGGATCTTACAAGAGTGCTTTCTCCTTATAAGTCGAGAGGACTTATAAGTGTCTTCTGCCATATGAGCATATCCCCAGTCTCTGGTGGGACTTTGTTAGGGAAATGTTTATTCACGCCCGTGGATTGTATACAAGGGTCAATATCGAGACGCTTGCAGGGCAGCATTGGAGGTTGTGATGGCTTAAGAATGGGTTCAGATCCCTGTAGCTTAAGACTTTTGAATCCTATGAGCCGTGAGGGTCTCAAAAGAGGGTTCTCCTTACGAGTCGTGAGGATCTCGTAAGTGTGTTTCTCCTTAGGAATCGTGGGGATCCCTAAGTGTGTTGCTCCTTTGTGAGTCGTAAGGACTTCACGCGGGTGGTTTCTCCTTACAGGGTCGAGAGGATCTTTCAAGTGTCTTTTAACGAGCTTGCACCCTTTCGGGTTTTCACAAAACTCGCCGGTAGCCCTGCTGTTTTTACTCACGGAGCCCTTTCGGGTTTTCATCCGTGCCCATTTTGCTTATGGACATACCATTTTCCTTTTTTTATTTTTTTTGTGTCAGCCTTGGGATGCTGTGGTCCGTAGTAGTTTATCGACGTTTTGCTCAATACCCAGTTTTAGGACATAGTGGTCCATCGTTAGTTTAAAGACGTTTCGATCCGACGCCAATTTTAGGACATAGTGGTCCATTGTTAGTTTAAGGACGTTTCGGTCCGTTGTTAGTTTAAGGACATTTCGGTCCAAGAAAAGGAAGCCAGCTACTACTTACAGAGTTTAGGCTTAGGAAGATAGCGAGCGGACATAGGCGTCGTCATCTATCGTTGACCTAGGCCGTAACTCGTCAGGCGTAGTATTTGTTTAGGAAGCGACCGTTTATTGGCCTGAAAGGTCTTTCACCATGCATGTCCATGAGTAGATATGCTCCACCCTGGTAGACTTTGTCTATGATATAAGGGCCTTCATAGTTCGGCTCGAATTTCCCCCGCTTGGCACGATTGGGGATCATAGGTCTTTTGACCACTAACACGAGTTCGTCTTGGCGGAATGTTCTCGGCCTAGTCAATCTCTCATATGAACGCGTCATTTTTGCCTTATAAGCCTCCAGATTTTGCTGCGCCATGAGCCTGGTTTCATCAAGGGCATCGAGCTCCTCAAGCCGAAGGTGAGCATTTTCTTTTTCTGTTAGCTTGTAGTGAACCGCCACTCGTAGAGAGGGTAACTCTATCTCGAGGGGGAGTACCGCTTCTGTGCCGAACACCAATGCATACGGCGTTGTGTTTATGACTGTTTTGAACGTAATTCGATATGCCCAAAGAGTTTCGTGCAGTCTCTCGTGCCAGTCCCTCTTATTTGGAGACACCGTCTTTTTCACGATCTTCGTCAAGGTCTTGTTAAAAGCCTCAGTTAGACCATTAGCTCGGGGATTATAGACCGATGAATATCTCCAGTCTATGTTATGCTGTTGTACGAAGCGGCTGATCTTGTGGCTTCTATAGGCTGGCCCGTTATCGGAGATAATCCGTCGCGGAGTGCCGAACCGATAAATGACGTGTGTCTTGAAGAAATGGAGGATATCCTCCATCTTCACTTCCCTTAGCGGTACTGCTTCTTCCCATTTGGAGAAGTAATCAGTTGTTGCCAAAATGAACTGATGTCCTCTGGACGATGCTGGTTCGATGGGGCTGATTATGTCAGTCCCCCATATTTCAAACGGCCAGCTAGCCACCGTTGGATGTAGTGGATTCGGATGCTGATAGATAAAATCTCCGTGAATCTGGCATGAGTGGCATTGCTTCGAGGCATGAGTGGATCATCGTGGGCCAATAGTAGCCCATCCTTTTGATCTTCAGCTTCATTTTCGGGCCGGCTTGGTGAGAACTGCAGAGCCCATCGTGAGTTTCTTGGACGAATCTTTTCGCTTCTTCCAGTCCCAGGCATCTTAGCCATAAAGAGTCAAACGATCTCTTATACAGAGTATCATTGACGAATGCAAAAGACAGAGCTCGTTTCATAAGCTGATGTCTTGAGGACGCATCTTCAGGTGTTCGACGGAATTTGAAGTGGTCTATAAAGACTTCTCTCCAATCCTCAGCCTTTTCCTATTCTTTTATTTGTAGGGCCGTTTTCTCGGTTGCTCCTTTTTTCTTCGGATGACTCTGAAGATATTTCTGCCGGTGCAAGAACCCGACGGCTTTGCATAACGATCCTCACGTTATCGAGGTTCTCATCGGCCAATTCTTTAGCAAGCTTGGCCAATGCATCCGCTTTGCTATTTTCCGCACGCGGTATGCTTTCCAGGGTGTAGGAAGGAATTTGAGTCAGCAGTTGCTGCACTCTCTCACCGTACTTCACCAGCTCTGGCTTACACGTTTGATAGTCGCCGTTTACTTGGCTAATAATCAGCTGGGAGTCTCCGTATATGAGGAGATTCTCAATTCCCATGTCGACGGCGATCTCAAGACCTGCTATCAAAACTTCATATTCGGCTTCATTGTTTGTCCTCGGTTCGGTTAAAGAGAAAGCAAAGTGCATTATCCCTCCTTGTGGAGTCACGAAGATGAGGCCTACCCCTGATTTAATTATGGGGTGGGCCTCATCTTCGTGACTCCACAAGGAGGGATAATGCACTTTGCTTTCTCCTTAACCGAACCGAGGACAAACAATGAAGTGCTTTGTTTGCGCTTCTTCAAGGAAGATGCCCCATCCAAGTAGAGTTCCCATCGGGTGTCACTCTCTCTTTTCTCACCGTCGATCGTGTCAAACGCGTGCTCGTCTGGAAAGTCGCAGTTCAAGGGAGAATCGGCAGGTATCGGATGCTCAGCGAGGAAGTCGGCGATGTCCTGGCCTTTCACTGCCTTGAGGGGTCGATAAGTTATCGAGAACTCCATCAAGAGCAGGACCCATTTAGCAAGTCGTCCCGTTAATATAGCCTTTGAAATTAAATATTTGAGAGGATCCACCTTCGATATGAGATGGACCTCATGTGCTAACGCGTAGTGTCTGAGCTTCATTATCGCGAAGATCAATGCCAGATAGTGTTTTTCAATGGTGGAGTAATTGTTTTCTGCCCCCAGTAGAACTCGACTCAAGTAGTAGAGGGCTCTCTCTTTCCCTTGGTCGTTTTCTTGTGCCCACAGCGCGCCTAAAGAACCTTCGAGGGCAGTTGTATACAGAATGAGGGGTTTCCCCTTAACTGGAGCGGTTAGCACAGGAGGGTTCTGTAGGTATTGCTTGATTTCGTCTAGTGCGCTTTGGCATTTGCGATCCCAGACTAACGGAGTTCCCTTCTTCATCAAGTGATTGTAGGGGCTGCACTTGCCGGAGAGATTGGTTATAAATCGCCGGATATACACGAGATTCCCTTGAAGAGATCGCAATTGCTTGAGAGTCCTTGGCGGAGGCATTTCCATGATTGCCTTGATCTTCGACGGATCTATCTCGATGCCTCTGTGTCGGAGAAGAATCCTAGGAACTTGCCCGAGGAAACTCCAAACGCGCATTTGAGAGGGTTCATCTTCAAGTTGTATTTCCGAAGGCGATGAAACACGATCTTCAGATGCTCTAAATGTTCCTCGTATGATTTGCTTTTAACTACAAGGTCGTCGATATAGCATTCGACGATTTCATGTATGAGATCATCGAAAATCTTCGCCATGGCTCTCTGATAGGTGGCACCGGCGTTGTTTAGACCGAAAGGCGTCACCTTGTAGCAGAATATGCCCAAAGGAGTCCAGAAAGCGGTATGCTTCTGGTCCTCGGGATGCATCTTTATCTGATTGTATCCTGACGAGCCGTCCATGAAGGAGAAAACTTCGTGAGTGGATGTGTTAACTATCATCAGCTCAGTGACCGGTACTGGAAAGTTGTCCTTCGGGCAAGCTCTGTTGAGATCCCGAAAATCTATGCATATACGCACCGTCCCATTTTTCTTCATCACCAGGACGATGTTGGCGATCCAGTCAGGATACTGAACTTCCTGGATGAAGACGGAGTCAATTAGCTTCTTGATCTCGGTGTTGATGCTCATCTCAAGTTCGAGCCTCATTCTTCTCGGTGCTTGTTTGATAGGCTTGATATCCGGAGAAATCGCCAATTTATGGACGGCTATTTCTGGATCTAGTCCCGGCATCTCGGAATAATTCCATGCAAAGCAATCTTTATACTGTATGAGCACGTCTTTAAGCGTAGCCATCCTTTTTTCAGACAACAGCTCACTGACGAATGTCGGCCGTGGGTCGTTTGCCGTTCCCAAGTCGATTTTCCCGAGGTCATCTGCAGTAGTATGTATCCCATCTTCCAGCTCTTTTGGCGCCGGTGGACATTCTAAGATCGGTTCATCCTCATTGTTTTCAAAGCACCAAGAGAGGTCATCCACATTCTCGCGTTCTTCTTCTGATAGCGTTATCGCGTGACAGGTACAAGATCGTTTCCAAGACCGGTGTTGATTTGGTTCTACTCTCGCTATACGCGTCGCTTTTGGTTCATACTTCTGTGGCAGGCTTACCCTCCAACTGCTGGATAGAGCGAACCTGCCTTGTTGATATTGGTCTTCGACCCAGTTCTTGAAGATGAAGCAGTCTTCGAGAGGATGTCCTATTGCTCAGTGATAGGAGCAATAGTCTGGGTGAGAGACTTCGTTCGCTAGCTCGGGGTGCTTGGACTCCGGGAATGTCATCATCTGATGCTTTACGACAAGATTGAATATCTACTTTGTCTTGTCTTGGGGAAAAGAATATTCCCGACCCATCTTCTTTATAAAGGACGGATCCCGGCTGATCGATTCTTGATCGTGTGGCTTCTTAGATCCGCTACGCTGCTGTCGAACATTTTTTCCGTTTTTTGGTTTATTTTTGCCTCTGCGCCGGGTCTTTTGCATGATGGGTTGGCAACGAGGAGCATGGTCATTCTCAGTAGCCTGTTGAAGGAGGCGTTGTGTCCTGGCTTTCTCGTAAATGGCCATTTCGTGGTTATGGTCATCCCAGACCTTTTGACCCGCTTCCTTTATTAGCTTGTCCATCCGTTCTTCAAACGACGGACTCGGCATTTTGATGGAAGGACCTTGTTTTGGTTCAGGGTCAGCGTCTTTTAACAGAACGTCTCCTTCTTCATCGAAGTCATGTATGACGTAGCTGCCATGGAATCGCTCCCGTTTCTTGGATTGAACATATCCAAGCCCGATCGTTTCCATTTTCCCGTTGGACAACTTTTGCTGAGTTCCGGGGACGTCCCAGATCCTATTGTAGAACCGAGTTTGTCGAGCAGTCTGTTTGAAGGATACACCTTGGCGCTTCAATAGCCTTTTTAAGCCTTCTGTGTAATATCTAGGCAGACGGATGGGCTGGAGCCTGTCAAATGTCGAATCGGCACCATGCCAAATTTCTTTCTCCACTTTGGTTTCCATGGATTAATAAAAGAGGATCGTCTTTTCATCTCTTCGCCTGGGAGGGATGTAGAACGTTTGCAGTTCCTGCACACTATAGCTATCAAGCGCGTCAAGCTCTTTGTAATGCTCTTACGGAACCATGGCAATTTGCAGACTCCGATCATTGCCAGCGAAGGCTTGTATTGATGGCCGGATGGAAAATACGGCATTGACTTCATCTTCTGAGTCACTGCCGAAGATCAACATAGGGGTGGACGGTCCCGGCTTGTTGCATTAGGGCGGCCCTGAATAAACTATTTCTTCTTCCTCCTCAGTGTCACTCCCGAAGACTGGAATAGTGGTGATAGCTTTGTCCTTCGGTTTATGACATCTCTCTGTGTCTTCGAAATCTGGTAAGAAGTATTTTGCATCTTCGTACTTTCGGACTTCATTCACGGAGAATGGGTTTAACTCCCCTGTCACAGTATATTCGAGACCATCTTTGAAATACTTCATACACTGATGCTGTGCAGAAGGGAAGATGTTGTACTCGTGTAACCAAGGCCTGTCGAGCAAAGCATTATAGCAAGTCTTGGCGTCAATGACGTGAAACTTGATGTCCGTGACAAGCAGCCCAAAGCGTAGCGTTCGTGATGACTGGGAGTCAAACCCGGAGATAGTGTTCTTATCCCGTGCGAGGTGTTGAACGCTCATGCAGATTTCCTTCAACACTTTTACATTAAGGAGATTGACGGACGACCCATTATCCACCAGGATTTTGCCTATCTTAATATCATGACAGTATCCAGAGACATAAAGGGGACGGTTATGCTCACACGTCCCGAGGAGGAGATCTTAATCGCCGAAAGTGATATCGGCCATGTGCACTTCTTCGAGCTCGTCCTTCATCTTTTCTTCGGCGAGAAAACCTTGGAATTGTTCAGGCTCTTGTAACGCCTTGATCAGCAAATCTCTCGCCTCTTTGGATAGCAGAAGGGCGTCGAGAATGCTGAGCTGCGAGGGTATCTTCCGCAGGTATGCAAGAACGTTGTAATCCACCTTACTTTTCTTGGGCGGGTCCTTGGCTGCTAGCTCTTCGACGACTCGATCATCAAGGGCGATATCCTCAGGGACTTTTTCTTTCCCCTTATCATCTTTGTTCGAGCCCTTATTTGCAGGTCCGAGATTCTTTTCAGGTAATGTGCGATTGCACAGCTGAATATTCTCGCAGCTCTTCGGTTCTTCCTCTTTTCCCGAGGTGGATTCTTTGAAGAGAGGGCTAAGAGTCATTTCTTCGTCAGAGTCGCTCCCGAAAGTGAGGACTTGCGATACCCCATAGTCAACCATATGGTAGTTGCTGGCAGTTCTTTTGTGCTCATTTGTCGCGCTTTTCCGCTGTCGACGAGCTTCACGCTTCATCCTTTTGAAGTGTTGCCTGTGAGAGACATATCCCTGCCACCAGTTTTTAAAGGCTATGCACTCTTCAGTAGGGTTCGCAATCCTTCGATGATATAAGCAGTAGCTAGGATGTATTTCCGCTTCATCAGGAGTGTTTCCTTCGGAGGGTGGCAGCTTCATTCCCATCGATAAGGCTTTGGCGAACCTTTTCCTCGTCTTGAACCTGCTTTTATTTGCGAGGGATGTATTTTGATCTGGTGGGAGTGTTTCAACCCTTTCGTCCAATCGCCAGCATTTGGCCTTTTCAAATATGGCCATTTCGCTCTCCCGGTTAGCTTTACTTTTCAAAAGAGCTTCGTTTAGGAATGCATCGATCATTTCGTCTGATGGTCCTAGAAGTTCCGGCTCAGGATCTTCCCCCAGTTTCTCTGCATAAAGAGCTTTTTCATCGTCTATTAATAAGTGAGAGATCACATGGCAGCTTGCCACATAATCTTTAGACTCATCCGACGAGTCTTCTCCATCGTCATCATCTCCATCCTCAAGGACGTGGCTGAGAAATTCTTGGAGTGTAACTAGAGTCCGTGCCTTCTGATTATATTCTTCCAGCGCGTCGATATATTTTTGCAAGTCCGTGCGCTTGTCACCAGACTTCACGGGCTTCTTGGCTTTCTTCTTCTTCTTCGAAGACTTTGACGGCTGGATGTGAGCGCTTTGGCTATCACCACCAATCTTTAGAGTTGGGCGCGATTTCAGCATTCCCTCGATGATCTCGGGTTACAGTGGATTTTTCCACCTGATCGCTGGGCATGTTTGGAGATCCTTCAGCATTCTTTTCATCTTGGCTGAAAGAACGACCTCCCATGGAGCTTCTTCTACAAAGGAGCATGATGCCCTCGGAGTGTCCGTCTTTTTGAGAGCGTGCGGCAGGGGAAGGCTTACTTTCCAATTCTCGGACAGTGCGAACATGCCCTGTTGGTATTGGTCTTCGATCCAGCCTTTAAAGATTAAGCAATCTTCAATTGGATAGCTTACTACTTGATGGTAGGGGCAATAATTAGGACCATTAACCTCACCGGGTTCCAATGGATGTTTTGGATTCGGCAAATTAATAGGCCTATTGTGCACCGCCAGCTCGAACAATCTCCTCGTTTTGTCCCGGGGAAACGAATAAGGGCGCTTTATTTTCTCATTATAGTATCGCCGTCTCTCGTCTAGGCGATCCGTTAATTTTGGACCACTGGGCTGTTGTTGAGCATTGGCAAAGAAGGTCGATTTCCCTTTCCCTTTTTCATTCCGCGGCTCTAGTTTTGAAGAGGAAGGCCTGTGGCCCATCTGGTCCATTTGGGCCAGTTTGTCAATCAAGGCCTGGAACATGGTCGGCTTGAAGAACATCATGAATTAGGAAAAAGTCGCCTGAGTGCCCACAAACATGCCCACTGCCGGTGCTTCTTCGATGTGCTGCTCGTATTTCGACCATATGTTCTGCCACCGTATTGCGTATTGCACCCATGTTTCGCCTGGCTTTACCCTGGCGTTAATTAATGTGGTGATCGGGGTGCGCTCGCTAGCACTCGCGAACCTCTGTGTAAAGAGCAACTCTATTTCTGCAAACATCTTAATAGAGTCATTCGGGAGCTCGGAATGCCACTCAAATGCCCTCTCTGACAAGCTACCAACAAACTGGCAGAGCAGAAGTTTATCATCACCTCCAGTGTTGCCGCACAAGGCTCTAATTTGAGCAACATGCTAATGCGGATTTCCCGTCCCCTTATATACGTGGAATTTGGGGATCGTATATCCCGACGGGTACCTTATTTCGTCATACCAGCCTGGATAGGGTCGTCCAGTCTTAATGATCTGCCCGGCTGTCTCGCTCACATGATGAGCTCGTATTTGCTGAGCAATATAATCATCCAGAGCGGCCTTGGAGATGGTCTCCTCCTTGGCTGCTGAAAGAGCCGGAGGAGGGTTCGATGTCTCCCCTCTGTCATCTTCAATGATAATCGGGGGGTCTTCAGCTGGAGGTTCCGGCTGTAACATCTTCCCGGCCATGTCTTGGAACAAAAGAGCCATTCGTTTTATGTTGACCGCCTGTTCCACGGCTTCTTTTTCCTTCCTCTCGAGCATTCTTCGAAGAAATTCAGCATCAGTTTCTTGTTCCTGACGCTGCTCTGAGGTCTCTGGATTTTCTTTCGGCCCAGTGAGTGCGGCCATTGCGATCAGCATCTCCTTAAGTTTTTGCTGCTGTTGCTCCTGAACCTTTGTTATCGATTAGGTAAGCGATCGATGACCCGTAGAAGCACGGCTTTCCTCGTTTCCAAAATCCATATAAACGGTATATGTTACCATGCCCCCAGACTTAGGGCATTTAGATTCAGCGTCCCTGCGGTTCGCCGCGGTCATAGGGGTTTTCTTCGGCCTCCTTCTCTTGTGAGCGGTTGAAGTTGAGAGAGCCATTGCAGTGGGCACCCAAACAACTGTCGCCTTTTGTGGCTTGACAGGATGGTTCTCTCTCGCTGAACTTTCACCTTTTTCTGTCGGCGAAAGTAGTCCTAGTCAATCACCGACTCCTAGACCTGTCGCCAGACTTTGTAAATTTTGTAGGACGGCCGCTGAGGGGGCTGCTCCGGCTTCTTTTCTGTATCACTCTCCACAGGTAGAGGAGATCTTTTCAGCATGGCAGTTAGGGAGTTCTTGCGCACCCTCCTTAGCGGTTCAAAGCTATTCCCAGTTGGAACAGCAGCATTGATTTCCACCATGGGAGCTGGCGGAGTCAGTCCGGAAGGGGAATTACCCCCAGCCTTCCTTACTCGGCGCCAGTGGCGACATCGAGCATGTCGTGCGGATGGAGTTGGTTCGGCTATGGGGATGTCTTCATCATACCCTCTGTTTTGGCGAAGGGTTATCGCCGGCGTCAACCTCTTGAAGACCGACGTTCACCGAGAAGTAATGTCCAATCTGTCTAAGACAAACCTCTGGGCAGGGGAATTAGTTTTGAGGACTTCGCCTGAAGAGAGAGCCGGCACAGTCAGTCTTGTGAAGACCGACCCTTTGGCAGGAGAAGCCGCTTTGACGACTTCGAGAGCAGGAATGGCTATCCTTTTTGGAATAACCCTTTCTGGTATTGCGGGTTTCTTCATGGGCCCATTGGAGCTCTGGCCTAGTCTGTTAAAAACTGAGGCAGTGGAGTTGGGCGACCCGTTGAGAGGGGCCGCGGTAGTGGTGAGCCGATCAAAGACCGACTTCTTGGGAGCTTCCGACGGTAGAAGGGTGTTAAAGCTCATCGGTGGGAGCATGGTCCCAAAGAATAGCCCTGTGGTGGCTTGAGTTACTTGCTCTACTGGCATCTTGAACAGGGAGGCCGCTTGGGGCCTGTAAGTTACACCTCCAGATGATGCAGAACGGGAGTTGCAGTTGCAACTAGAGCAGTTGGAGGCCATTGATGTTCTTCTTTCTGCACGGAGCAAGACCAAATCTTAGTACCTCGAACCCAAGGGCAACCATATTAAACAGTGATTCGTTCGCGAACACGACATACGAAGTGTGGAGTGGAAAGAGGAAAAGGTCCCACCGGGCGTGCCAGAATCTGTTCACCGCCGAAAGCCGGAAAGACAAACGTCTTGCCTGAATTTGGGAGCAGATGCTATTTGGTGCTATCCGTCCACCTCTCCGAAGATGCCAAGTTGATCTATGGCACCGTGTATCAAAGGTTTAAATGGATGCGTCCGATGTAGCAGACTTTGTCAGATTCCTCCTCATTGAGGGGGTTTTGATTGTG
Source organism: Agapanthus africanus (assembly GCA_030015575.1). Lineage (NCBI taxonomy): Eukaryota > Viridiplantae > Streptophyta > Magnoliopsida > Asparagales > Amaryllidaceae > Agapanthus > Agapanthus africanus. The sequence continues at coordinate 1,290,758 of CM057337.1, forward strand.
GGGACGCTTTTCCCTGCAGGCGCAAGCCCCTGCAGTTAATTACGCTACCGCATCGCGGTAACCACTTTCTCCTTCTCCAGATGGTCACTTCCTGTCGTGTGTGTTTGTTTTGTTTTTGGTTGCCCGTGGATTGTATACGAAAACTAATTTATGTTGTCGCCCATAGGGCGTGGATTAGTCTAAATCTGTATTTTCTTAGATTTGGGTTTGGGGGTTGGGTTTAAGGATACGTTAGTCTCATTTGAGACTAAGATCAACTTAAACGTTCGTTGAGGATACGTTAGTCTAATTTTAGACTTAGATTTACTCAACGGGATCATTTAGACCCAACAGAAGAGCATTTGGGCTCTATTGTTTAGTTTAGGGACATTGCGGTCCATTACCAGTTTAAGGACATGGTGGTCCAAGGTTAAGGACATCATAGTCCATGGGCTTAAGGACCCCACAGTCCAAGGTTAAGGACATCATAGTCCATGGGTTTAAAAGACCCCACAGTCCGAGGTTAAGGACATCATAGTCCATGGGCTTAAGGACCCCACAGTCTGTAGTTTAAAGACGTAATAGTCTATAAAGTTTAAGGACATCATAGTCTATGAGTTTAAGGACCCCACAGTCCATGAGTTTAAGGACCCCACAGTCCATAGAATAATTGGTTATCGGGACCCGTCACCTCTCTGAAGACGTTGAAGAATTACAACGACAACTATCAAAGGAGTGAAGAGATGTACCCTTGAACCAAAGTTGCTTGGGAAATCTGCAGTCCAATTTGGGACTAAGATCAATTAATTAGATTATGAGCACATGGGCTCAGTTGAATCTGAGTTGAGGACTTATGGCCAACTTGGACTAAGTCCAATTAAGTTTGAAATGCTGGACCTTTGTTTGGACTGTCGAACATTTGTCTGGGTTCAACCCCTCATTATTTAGCAATGCTAAACATGAGTCTGGGTTCTGACCATGTCTTATCTTTTACTGAGTGCTGAGCACTCATATACCATATGAGATGATCAATCTTGGAAGACAAGGATATATTTGAGATTCAGTCAAAGGGAAGTCTTGCCTCTGGAAGACTTAGCCAATTTGGGCTAGATTGGTTTTAAAATAGTGTTAAACATTAGAAGATATTTGGCAATCACGTGTTCTTACATGATGCGCTTTAAAACAGTGTTAAACGCTGGGGACAAAATGCTCAAAATAGTGTTAAACACTAAAAGTGGGGTGGTCACGTGGGGTCACGTGAGGCGCCTGAGAATTGGGCCAAACCTCCTTTATTTTGTTCTCAGAATATTCAAATAAGTGTTAAACACTTTTGGTCTTCAGGCCATCACGTGTTGGCATGTGATGGGTATCCATGTATTGATTATTAAAGTGTTTATTAGGGGTCACGTGGAGACACGTAAGGGCGCCCAAAATTGATTCTGCCCTTGGATTTATTCCCTTTTGTTTTGAGAGTCACGTGTGAGCACGTGAGGCATTGCCTTCTTGCTTTTTCCTTCTCATTTTGAGGAGTCTGTTTGAAGGTCACATGGGGGCACATGACCATGTCTCATTCATTCTTTTCTGATCATTAAAGGAAGGGTCACATGTTTCCACGTGACCACATTTACATGCATGGATAATTTAAGTCCTTTGTTTGAGAATTAAATTCTTTGGTACGGTTAAACCCTAATTCTGTTTTGAGGAATTAAATTCCTATGTATATGGAAGAATTAAATTCTTAGGTAGGGTTAAACCCTAGTTTTATATGGAGGAATTGAATTCCTATGAGTTTGGGAGAATTAAATTCTCATATAGGGTTAAACCCTAGTTTCATTTGGAGGAATTAAATTCCTATGAATTTGGGGGAATTAAATTCCTTAAACTTAATTCTCCCTCTAAGTTTTGGATCTACATGGCAGAATCTCCCCGATGAGAATTAAATTCTCAACTTGTGGGGAGATCTGCTTCTGCAGATCTTCAACCAAAGGAAGAACTAAGTTCTTATTCAGAAGTGTTAAACTCTTAAATTTGAGAATTAAATTCTCTTTTATTTTATGGAGCTTAGATCTCTTTCCCTTTCTCACCTAGGGTTTCTTTTCTTTCCAGAAGAAATCTTCTTTTCTCTCTTGAGAATTAAATTCTCCTCTCTTTTTCTCTCTGTTGTTGTTTTCTTCCAAAAATCCAAGAGTCCTTCTTTTCTCTTCTTGGCTCCTATTTATAGGAGAAAGAAAAGAATCAATCTGTTTAGTCAATCTTTCATTAAAAGATTTTAATTGATTTTGTAACCAACATGATCTTTTAGATCACTCAGTGAATTTTATTCACCATTGGATTTTTTTAATCCAAAAGATATTCTGTTTGTTATTCTTGGTGAATTTCAGGAAAATCTTTCCTTGTATGGAATCTTTCTATAAATTGGTGATTTTTAATCATCATTGGATTTTTAATCCAACGGTGCTCCACTTTACAGAGCACAATCTTTTTGTTTGGAAAGATCTAAGGAAATATTTTCCAGTTGGGGTTCTTGATTCCTTCTTAATTAGAATTTAATTCTATTAGTTCAGTAGGCTTAAAAGCCCATCACGTGTTGGCATGCAATCCCACTGTTTGATCATTTAAATAGAATTTAATTCTATTTATTAAAGAGCTTAGGAACCCATCACGTGTTGACACGTGACCCCCTTGATTAACATTTTAACCAGAATTTAATTCTGCCGTTTCAAAGAACTAAGGAACCATCATGTGTCAGCACGTGACCTTTGGTCACGTGTAGACACGTGATACCCCATTGGGATCTTTCCTTGCTGTTTTATCATGCCTTTTAATTCCTTTTTAGTGGGTTGAAGGGCCCATCACGTGTAGACACGTGATGCCACTGAATGATTGTTTGACTTGAGTTTAACTCTATAAATTAGAGATCACAGGAACACATCACGTGTCTGCATGTGACCTCTGGTCACGTGTGGACACGTGATGCCCCATTTGGGTATTCCTGATATTTTATGAGGGAACAGACACACGTTGGTTGATTTTCACATACATACAGGCATATGATTCAGATGACTGGATTTTACATGTTATTGGCATGACTCTATTGTTGATATCTATGCATACATGGTTACCCTAAATACCATAGTATTACCTTCATGATACAGTATGACCTAGGGATCACTGTTTATTCGATTTCTACCTGCTGATGTTTTCTACTCACGAGTTAGCAACTCACCCCCATTGTACCACAGTTTTCTTGCAGGTTCGACCGCTTGGATCAGTAGCGGTATCGTTGGCACACAGTTCTATCAGGGTGTTTTGCTTTGGTAGGTGGGACACACATTAGATCGTGACCACTCTTGTACCTTTTATTTCTATTGTATCTAGATAAACTCCATCAAATCAGAAACTAGATTTTGTATATTGGTAGACTTAGACAGACTTGTTTATTGCGAGACTTAGAGCGATGGGTGTTTGTTATTGTTCTTTCTGTGTTTGATTTTCGCCATAGTTCGTCATATTTTTACTGCTTATTTCGTGGTTATGATTCCACCAATTGGCGAAGAGCTAGCTCCCGCTTAGGGATGCCTACATATTGCATGTATGTGGTTTTGGATCAAAATATATAAGGGAGGTGCTGCCCAATTTTTTTTAAAAGGACGAAATTTTTTTTCAACTAGTATATAATTCACTTGCATTTTCATATATCATTATCTATGCATTTAAAGAAGAACTTGATTTCTTTATACCTTTATTTCAAAACTGCACCTCCACTATTTTCCGCAAAAAGATTTAGATTTCTGGGTTTCGGCTTACTTGAATTACGTTACGCCTTTAGACCTTGCGTGATTTAAGTGTCGGCCACGTGCCAAATCTGGGTCGTGACAATACACACACACACACACACACACACATATCATACTAAGTGTGTGTGTATGTGCGCAACAAAATAAAACCAACGGCTCACGACTAAGAAAATAACACTAAGGGTAGACCTTCCTATGAGTACGCATAATCTAACCTAAAGTCTCCTAGAACCCTATTTGCAAAGTATCTGTATCTCACGTTGAAATATATATATATAAATATATAAGTATCCTAATCTATGGTTGCGGCGGTGCTATACGCCATCCACCCGACTTCCTCCATAGATATACATCTACTCACCTACGATCCTCGCTTTAGCCAAAATCGATGACGCCTTGCTCTCCCTTGTCTTCCCGAAGTCCATATAAAGGTACCTACAGTTCAAGCACGTAGTATCGTAAACAAGAATAGCATACGAAAACCGATACAGCACATGAGACACACATAGGTTAGAACATATGGTCTACGCATATAAGAATAGCCAAACAGCCCTCGATTTTGACGTACAAACGTCAAACAACCGAGTCAAAACCCAAATACCAAAATTCAAGTCAGTAAAAGTTGCAAAACGAAAACAGCAACTTAGGAAAACACCTCCAAATTTTACCCTATGTTGAATTAGGCAATTTTGCATATAGTATAGGTCTAATTACTGGATAAAGGAGCCATGGACCAAGCATGAACCCTAACACTCATACCCAAGCCGCAAATTGCGGCCATATAAAGTTTATTTGCGGCCAAGTTTGGGAGATGGGGTCTTGGGTCTCTTGGGTAGCTTCTAGGTGGCCAGCTTGTCTCACTGTATTTGCTAAATATTTTTCAGGGTCTCCGGATCATAGAAGATCTCAATATATCATCACAATTTCCGACAAAATCCTATATCGGAAACTAAACTAGCAAGCTTGGGATTTCTACACTCAATTAGTTCCAGGATTCTAACACTAAAAGGGTTTGTGGCCACTACTAAACCTCAACTACACCTTTACAATTCAAAATATCCCCTAACCCTCATCTTGGAACATTCTAAGATCACTAATCTAGCATCAAAGAGTTCTAGACATGTGTAGGAGACTAAGAAATCTAATAAGTTGAAGGAAAAGGAAGGTTTTACCTCTTGGAAGCAACTCAAGAAAGTTCTAAGGTTGCCCAAAGTGCTCAAAGTCCCAACTTGATTCATCCATAGGGTTTGTGATAAGGTTGTGATCATTTTTAGTGAGGGAGAGTGAAGGTTTGGTTGAGTTTTGGGGGTGGTTTGTGGTGGAAGAGGAGGTGGAGGGATGAGGATGAAGGAGATGAAGAAGAATGAAGAAGTGGAAATGAAAGAGTAAAGATAATGAGCCATGTAGTGTGCAGAAACTTTCCCTCTCTCTCTCTCTCTCACTAGCCCATGTCTCCATGTCCCCCTCATTCTATTTATTTTTCTTTTTCTTTTTATTTAAAAACCACACAAAACCATTTAAATGAAAATGAAGTCATGGTTCAAAAATATGTAACAAGTGTTGCAACATGTTATTTTGCATGTCATAATACATATATGAGATTAATGCATAATTTCTGAAGTATTAATCAAGTTTAGTATTAAACTTGTAAACAAATAATTGTATAATAATTTATAAAATGTCCAAATCACATAAATTCTTTCAAAATCAATAATTCATATTAATTTCCCAATATTTTCCAAACTATACATATATAATCATTCCATTTCATTAAAACCAATTTCCATATTTTTATAATATTCATAAAATTTATTATTTTATTCATTTAAATTCCAAAAATAATATTTTATTTCTCTGAAATGTTATAGCTAAGTCCAAGATACATAGGACCATTCGACATACTCGAACGAGTTGGAGAAGTGGCGTATCGTTTGGCACCACCACCCTCATTCGAATGAGTGCATACTGTGTTCCACATATCCCAACTACGACGATATGTGAGCGACCCCGGCCACATACTTGATCATTCAGAGCTCACGGTACAAACCGACTTAACCTACGAGCAACAACCAGTTGAGATCCAGGACCAAAAGGTGAAAATATTACGGAACAAGGAGGTAAATTTGGTCCGAGTGATGTGGAGAAAATATTCGCCAGGAGAATCAACTTGGGAAAGAGAAGAAAATATGCGTACACGATACCCTTACCTTTTTGAAAATTAGTCCCTATGTAATTATAAATTTCGAGGACGAAATTTTTAAAAAGAGGGTAGAATGTAACGACTCTGAAATCACTGTACAGAAATTTCTTGTTATTGTACAAAAATGGGTATTACAGCCTGTGTAAGAGTTAAAAGTTATTTTTGTTAAATAAAAGCAAGAAGCAACTTGTAGCTCACTGGTAAAGCCTCTGCACTGCTGTGATATAACCTGTGTGTTCGATTCTCATCAGACACAATTAGTTTTTAGATTTTTATTTTTTTATGTTTGGAAGCCCAAGAGTTGCGTATGCAATACACGGAGAAACAAAAAGTTTCAGAAAAATCAAACAGGCAAAATAAGGTGTACACACCCAAATTGACATATGGCATAAATCTCGAGATGGATCACCAAGATCCGACCGCCCGTTTTCACCATATGGCCGCTACCGACGGTCATGATGAAGCCAAATCCCCCCGTGCTTTGCACGTTTGTCCCTTCAGCTCCCCTTAACTCTCCTGCACTGTTTGATTTTCCTGCAATCAAATAGAGACTCTTCAATTCACCATTTAACACATTTTTAATGTATTTTAATCCAAAATTTTAATTCCCAAGCCCTAATTCTTCACTATAAATACCACCCCATGCCCTAACTTTTCACCATTCTGAAATTTCTAGCAAAAATTCTCTCAAACTCTCTAAATGCCAAGTGGAATTAAGACCCCCAAGTGGAGTAGCGAGCCAAACTCGACGACCGGAGCATCTCCGACGAAACCACAACCCCCGAAAGCTTCTTCGATCTCTTTTTAACTACCTAAAATAGCAAGTCTCTTCACCTCTATCCCTTTCCATCTCAAAACAACTTTTTAAAACAAACCGATAAAAGAGGAGTTATCTCCGATATAAGTTTTAATATTTGTAATGCATGTGATAAGCAAATTAAATCCACTAACATGCTACACTAATCTTAACCCTTTTCCCATCATTTAGTTTTTAATTTAACAAAATTGTCATGAGAAACAAACATATAACGAACTTTTTCATTAAAATACCATGAACTTTTGCATAACGCTTCTCGATAATTAGTTTAAATACCTTTAGAAAAACTTCATGGGGTAACGACCTACCCCACACGCACACTATGATTCCATAGCACGGTATTCTAGAGCTATAGTTAATTTAAAGAAGAAATTTTTCATTAAAATACCACACCGTTACAAAACGGGTTTCTTTAAATCGGTATTTCGAAATCCTTGGCAATTACGCCTCTACAACTCTCGTCAATGGACCCGCTAATGGATGGTGCAGATTATCGCATATCCTTATAATAGCAGAGCGAGACGCAGAACTCCTCACGGAGTATTCGGTCTCGAAAGGAAATAAAATACGGTTTTTAAGAAACGCGTCTTTTCTGAACAAAACTAATTTTTAAAAATTATATAAAAATTATGAATCCGTATTTTCAATGAAAACATATTAATAAACGATATTTTAAAAAATGAAAAATTAGAATTTTTAATAAAACATCACCAAGTTTCCAAAATTAGTAGTTTTCATAAAAATACCATAAACTTTTAAAAGCTAGGTTTTTATCATTAAATTGCCCCAATAATTAAGATTCATGTTCAAGAAAACCTTAAATATTACAAATCACCCTCGAGCTTATTTTTAAACAATATTAATATAAATTTTTCATAAAACCCCCTCAAGTTATGCAAACAATATTTTAAGGACTCTAGAATTAATATAGATTTAAGCGGTATCATTTCTCTTGAGCCCCAGAGAGCCGGAGAAAGTGAGTACTTGCCTATTCAGGTTAGACAACTTAATGGAGTTATCAATGGCAATTGTCTTGGAAAAAGACACAAATCCTGCCGTTCATGTGTAGCAGTTGCCGATTTCTCCCGAATATAAGATTTAACAATTTACATTAATTCGCATGAAAAGACATGAACTCGAATCCAAACTCGAATCTAAACTTGAACTTGAACTTGAACTCGAACACAAACTCGAACTCTAACCTAACTCGAATCTAAACTCGAATATGAACTCAATCTCAAACTACTCGAACTGTCATGCCCCGCTTCCCAGTGTACGGCGAAAGGGACGCGACGAGGTCCGCTACGTATATACTCAGAAGTACATACGCTAAGCGTATCTAAGCAATATAAAATAAATACAAAAGAAACAAGAATAAAAAAATAGCAACTTTTATTTATTAACATTCTTTGTACAATACATGAAAGGAAATACAACTGAAATAATAAGATGCCTAAACAATGGCATAACAGGAAATGAAAAGTACAGAAAGGAAAAAGTGTACAATGAAACTACAGTGCAGGGTCTTCAGTAAACTGCTCCAAGTCTTCTTGCGATGGCTCAACCTCTACCGGGTCCAAATCACCTGACGACATTCAAAGAAGAGAGAAACAGAATGTCGCCAGCGAACAGGTCGCTCGGTAAGTCCCAACAGTAAGAGGAAAGTAGAAAAATACAGAATAAGAAGATACATTTTAAAGTGTAAACTATTGTTGTAATGTTATGTCAACGCTGTTGTTTGTAACTTGGTACAGAAGGATGTCAGTGTATACGAGGGGAGTCTCTATATGCCAGAGACTAGGGGCACGTATAGTATAAGGAACCGTTTATGCCACGGTACAACAGCAACTGGATTCATGCTAGGTGTGTTAAATCTGACCACCTCGTGCCACCTTTAACACCTTCCGTACCAATCTACCCCTTAAACCCCGCGATGTCTTGTTTGTATTGTTATCTTGTAAATTGTGTTGGTTGTATGATTGATTGACTGACTGACCGAAACCATTATATCAGGAAACGGTTATAACCGTAGAGTCATGTAAATGGAATACTGAGAATCATGTAAAAGGAATATATATTCATGGTTCGGTTCGGTCAAGTTGTGTAAATTGATAATTGTATTCATGGATTCATGTGTTTATATTGGCTTAGAATCTTGTTGATTATAGATTGACTTGAATCATATTCAAGTCAGATTAATCAGACTCAAACCCGAGTCAGACAATCAGAAATATGAATCGAAGTCTTATAATTGCTAGGGTCCTTAGGGTAATTTATAAACTTGAGGGGGTTTTATGTAAAAATACTTTTATATACTTTTCAAAATACACCTCAAGTATTTATTACTCGTCTTTAGAGTTGTAATGAGGGTAGATTTTATGTTGTGACATTTCTAGTGAAAATATCCTAGTTTTATAAATAAGGGTATTTATTTGTAATATTGATTTATTTGAAGTTCATGGTATTTTAGTGTAAAATTTATTCTTGTGATTTTTAGAAAAAGGTGGAATATTTATATTATAATAAAATAGATATTTAAATGATAAATATACATATATTTATACAAAAATAGTTTTAATAAATATTTTATATTCCAAAAATCTCATTTTCTTAAGATGTCGTATTTTAAACCTTTCGAGACCGAATGCTCCTTGCGGAGGTCTGAATCTCGCACCACTAGCCCGAGGGTGCGCGATAAACCGCATGATCCCGAACGGGTTCCCCAAAGATGGGTTGTAGCGGCGCTTTACAAAGATTGTAAAATACTAATCCTTTAGAAAACGGTTTTATAAAGTAAAGGGTATTTATTTACAAAGGTGTAAATTTTCCGTATTTTAGATTCTAGGGTTTTCTAAGCCAACTAGCCTATTTCTAAATGTTCTAAACGACAAGTCGTTAGAAGCCTCAAATCGCCTCTTCACCGCCAATTGCGGCCAGGTAAGTGGGGGGCTCTCCACTACAAGTAGTGGCCCTAATTAAGTAACCACTTGCCTTAGACACACTTGCCTAGACACCACAAAGTCAGGTTTAGATAAACGATCGATGTCCACAACTTATCGTATTTTTCCTATTGAGAGGTATTTGTTTAAAAGTGTATCAAACCTAAACTTTTATAAAAGGTTTTATTAAGGAAATGGTATTTTAATGTAAAATCTTGTTTTATCGTATTAGGAGTTTTCAAGATAGCGTATTATGGTTGCATATGTGTGTGTGAGGAGGTAGGTCATTACCTCGTGATCTACTTTAAGGTATAGCAATGTTAAAGGGTTAAATGTGAAATTGAAACATGATGGTATTAAAGTGAAAAAAATACGGTAAATTGAAAAGGTTATCATTTCATGTGTGAAAACTTATTCAAATTGATTTTTACAAGCTTAATAATCATGATAAAGATGTTTACACATGATTGAATTGATTAGAAGTGAAATTTTATAGAAAACCGAATCGGAAATCGGATTTGTTCCGATTCCGTCGGGTTTCGTAATTTCGTATTTTTGAGAATTAGAAAGGGAGATAGAATGGGACTTACGGATTTCGATCTATACTAAGGAGTGTAGGGGAACTAAAGGAGTTGCCGAGGCGTTGCTTCGTCCCCGGTTGTTTCTAAAAACGCCGCCGGAATTTCGTCGAAACTTCGCCACGAACTTGTTTTCAAAGTACACAACTCTTGGAAAATTTTGAGAGAGTGAGCTTAGAATTTTTGGGATGAGAGGGTAGAGGGGAGGGGGTGTGTTTATAGGGTAGGCTAGGGGTAAGGTAGGTGAAGGGTTTTTAAATAAAAATGTAAAAATGTATAAAATCATTAAAAGTTGGAGTAAATATGGTATATGAAAGGTTTTAATGTAAAAATGTATAAAATCATTAAAAATTGGAGTAAATAGGGTATATGAAAGGTTTTAATGTAAAAATGTATTAAAAAATCATTAAAATGAAGTAAATGGGGATTTCAAAGGTGTCTGAAACCGATCTAGGAATTTGAAGTGTACATGGGGGTTTAGAAGATGAAGAGACACAATATTGAAGAAAAATTTAAAACAAAATAAATATTAAAAATAATGTGGGGCATGGGATTTGAACTTTGCTGGCTTGGTTCAGCATTGCAAGGTATTACTAATGAGCTAAAAGCTCCTTCTTGTAATTAAATTGCTAATTAATTACTTAAATCTTGTGCTCAGGCAATAAATACCCCTTTATGGATTTTTGAAAAAATATTTGAAAAAAATTTTATAGGAAAAATTGTATAAGAAAATTCGGGTTGTTACATTCTACCCTCCTTATAAAAATTTCGTCCTCGAAATTTGTAAAAGGAAAGTGTAACAGTTTCAAGGAAAGTTTGGTGCTGGTGTACTGACAGTATGCGAAAAATAACAAGGTGGTGCAAGGGTTTTAGAAATGTGAAGAATGTGTGAAGGAATGAAAGGATGCGAAGGTTTTGGTAAAATTGTAAAAGAGGTGAGGGAATTTTGGGTTAGAACAGATTCAAGATATATGATTCAAACAATAAGAAATGATGGGATTCAAGGAACATAATTATAAAGAATGTTTTAGTTGCTGGTTCTTGTATTATATTGCCTAGGTTGTTCACGCAGAACAGAACTGTATGATAGAGATTCATACAGCTCAGACCTGCATGGGCCACCAAAAAAACCTGTCACGCCGCGCTTCCCAGTGTATAGCGAAGGGGACGCGACGAGGTCCGCTATGTATATACTCAGAAGTACATACGCTAAGCGTATCTAAGCAATATAAAATAAATACACAAGAAACAAGAATAAAAAAACAGCAATTTTTATTTATTAACATTCTTTGTACAATACATGAAAGGAAATACAACTGAAATAATAAGATGCCTAAACAATGGCATAACAGGAAATGAAAAGTACAGAAAGGAAAATGTGTACAATGAAACTACAGTGCAGGGTCTTCAGTAAACTGCTCCAAGTCTTCTTGCGATGGCTCAACCTCTGCCGGGTCCAAATCACCTGACGATATTCAAAGAAGAGAGAAACAGAATGTCGTCAGCGAACAGGTCTCTCGGTAAGTCCCAAAGGTAAGAGGGAAGTAGAAAAAGACAGAATAAGAAGATACATTTTAAAGTGTAAACTATTGTTGTAATGTTATGTCAACGCTGTTGTTTGTAGCTTGGTACAGAAAGATGTCAATGTATACGAGGGGAGTCTCTATATGCCAGAGACTAGGGGCACGTATAGTATAAGGAACCGTTTATGCCACGGTACAACAGCAACTGGATTCATGCTAGGTGTGTTAAATCTAACCACCTCGTGCCACCTTTAACACCTTCCGTACCAATCTACCCCTTAAACCCCGCGATGTCTTGTTTGTATTGTTATCTTGTAAATTGTGTTGGTTGTATGATTGATTGACTGACTGACCGAAACCATGATATCAGGAAACGGTTATAACTGTATAGTCATGTAAATGGAATACTGAGAATCATGTAAAAGGAATATATATCCAGGGTTCGGTTCGGTCAAGTTGTGTAAATTGATAATTGTATTCATGGATTCATGTGTTTATATTGGCTTAGAATCTTGTAGATTATAGATTGACTTGAATCATATTCAAGTCAGATTAATCAGACTCAAATCCGAATCAGACAATCAGAAATGTGAATCGAAGTCTTATAATTGCTAAGGTCCTTAGGATAATTTATAAACTTGAGGGGGTTTTATGTAAAAATACTTTTATATACTTTTCAAAATACACCTCAAGTATTTATTACTCGTCTTTAGAGTTGTAATGAGGGTGGATTTTATGTTGTGACATTTCTAATGAAAATATCCTAGTTTTATAAATAAGGGTATTTATTTGTAATATTGATTTATTTGAAGTTCATGGTATTTTAGTATAAAATTTATTCTTGTGATTTTTAGAAAAAGGTGGAATATTTATATTATAATAAAATAGATATTTAAATGATAAATATACATATATTTATACAAAAATAGTTTTAATAAATATTTTATATTCCAAAAATCTCATTTTCTTAAGATGTCGTATTTTAAACCTTTCGAGACCGAATGCTCCTTGCAGAGGTCTGAATCTCGCACCATTAGCCCGAGGGTGCGCGATAAACCGCACGATCCCGAATGGGTTCCCGAAAGATGGGTTGTAGCGGCACTTTGCAAAGATTGTAAAATACGAATCCTTTAGAAAACGGTTTTATAAAGTAAAGGGTATTTATTTACAAAGGTGTAAATTTTCCGTATTTTAGATTCTAGAGTTTCCTAAGCCAACTAGCCTATTTCTAAATGTTCTAAACGACAAGTCGTTAAAAGCCTCAAATTGCCTCTTCACCGCCAATAGCGGCCAGGTAAGTGGGAGGCTCTCCACTATAAGTAGCGGCCCAAATTAAGTAACCACTTGCCTTAGACACACTTATCTAGACACCACAAAGTCAGGTTTAGATAAACGATCGATGTCCACAACTTATCGTATTTTTCCTATTGAGAGGTATTTGTTTAAAAGCGTATCAAACCTAAACTTTTATAAAAGGTTTTATTAAGGAAATGGTATTTTAATGTAAAATCTTGTTTTATCGTATTAGGAGTTTTCAAGATAGCGTATTATGGTTGCATATGTGTGTGTGAGGAGGTAGGTCATTACCTCGTGATATACTTTAAGGTATAGCAATGTTAAAGGGTTAAATGTGAAATTGAAACATGATGGTATTAAAGTGAAAAAAATACGGTAAATTGAAAAGGTTATCATTTCATGTGTGAAAACTTATTCAAATTGATTTTTACAAGTTTAATAATCATGATAAAGATATTTACACATGATTGAATTGATTAGAAGTGAAATTTTATAGAAAACCGAATCGGAAAACGGATTTGTTCCGATTCCGTCGGGTTTCGTAATTTCGTATTTTTGAGAATTAGAAAGGGAGATAGAATGGGACTTACGGATTTTGATCTATACTAAGGAGTGTAGGGGAACTAAAGGAGTTGCCGAGGCGTTGCTTCGTCGCCGGTTGTTTCTAAAAACGTCGCCGGAATTTCCTGCCGGAATTTCGTCGAAACTTCGCCGCGAACTTGTTTTCAAAGTACACAACTCTTGGAAAATTTTGAGAAAGTGGGCTTAGAATTTTTGGGATGAGAGGGTAGAAGGGAGGGGGTGTATTTATAGGGTAGGCTAGGGGTAGGGTAGGTGAAGAGTTTTTAAATAAAAATGTAAAAATTTATAAAATCATTAAAAGTTGGAGTAAATATGTTATATGAAAGGTTTTAATGTAAAAATGTATAAAATCATTAAAAATTGGAGTAAATAGGGTATATGAAAGGTTTTAATGTAAAAATGTATTAAAAATCGTTAAAATGGAGTAAATGGGGATTTCAAAGGTCTCTGAAACCGATCTAGGAATTTGAAGTGTACATGGGGGTTTAGAAGATGAAGAGACACAATATTGAAGAAAAATTTAAAATAAAATAAATATTAAAAATACTGTGGGGCATGGGATTTGAACTTTGGTGGCTTGGTTCAGCAATGCAAGGTATTACTAATGAGCTACAAGCTCCTTCTTATAATTAAATTGCTAATTAATTACTTAAATCTTGTGCTCAGGCAATAAATACCCCTTTATGGATTTTTGAAAAAATATTTGAAAAAAAATTTATAGGAAAAATTGTATAAGAAAATTAGGGTTGTTACATTCTACCCTCCTTATAAAAATTTCGTCCTCGAAATTTGTAAAAGGAAAGTGTAACAGTTTCAAGGAAAGTTTGGTGCTGGTGTACTGACAGTATGCGAAAAATAACAAGGTGGTGCAAGGGTTTTAGAAATGTGAAGAATGTGTGAAGGAATGAAAGGATGCGAAGGTTTTGGTAAAATTGTAAAAGAGGTGAGGGAATTTTAAGTTAGGACAGATTCAAGATATATGATTCAAAGAATAAGAAATGATGGGATTCAAGGAACATGATTGTAAAGAATGTTTTAGTTGCTAGTTCTTGTGTTATATTGCTTAGGTTGTTCACGCATAACAGAACTGTATGATAGAGATTCATACAGCTCAGACCTGCATGGGCCACCAACAAAACCTGTCACGCCGCGCTTCCCAGTGTACGGCGAAGGGGACGCGACGAGGTTCGCTATGTATATACTCAGAAGTATATACGCTAAGCGTATCTAAGCAATATAAAATAAATACACAAGAAACAAGAATAAAAAAACAGCAACTTTTATTTAACATTCTTTGTACAATACATGAAAGGAAATACAACTGAAATAATAAGATGCCTAAACAATGGCATAACAGGAAATGAAAAGTACAGAAAGGAAAAAGTGTACAATGAAACTACAGTGCAGGGTCTTCAGTAAACTGCTCCAAGTCTTCTTGCGATGGCTCAAGCTCTGCCGGGTCCAAATCACCTGACGACATTCAAAGAAGAGAGAAACAGAATGTCGTCAGCGAACAGGTCTCTCGGTAAGTCCCAAAGGTAAGAGGGAAGTAGAAAAAGACAGAATAAGAAGATACATTTTAAAGTGTAAACTATTGTTGTAATGTTATGTCAACGCTGTTGTTTGTAGCTTGGTACAGAAGGATGTCGGTGTATACGAGGGGAGTCTCTATATGCCAGAGACTAGGGGCATGTATAGTATAAGGAACCGTTTATTCCACGGTACAACAGCAACTGGATTCATGCTAGGTGTGTTAAATCTGACCACCTCGTGCCACCTTTAACACCTTCCGTACCAATCTACTCCTTAAACCCCGCGATATCTTGTTTGTATTGTTATCTTGTAAATTGTGTTGGTTGTATGATTAATTGACTGACTGACCGAAACCATGATATCAGGAAACGGTTATAACCGTAGAGTCATGTAAATGGAATACTGAGAATCATTTAAAAGGAATATATATCCATGGTTCGGTTCAGTCAAGTTGTGTAAATTGATAATTGTATTCATGGATTCATGTGTTTATATTGGCTTAGAATCTTGTAGATTATAGATTGACTTGAATCATATTCAAGTCAGATTAATCAGACTCAAACCCGAGTCAGACAATCAGAAATGTGAATCGAAGTCTTATAATTGCTAGGGTCCTTAGGGTAATTTATAAACTTGAGGGGGTTTTATGTAAAAATACTTTTATATACTTTTCAAAATACACCTCAAGTATTTATTACTCGTCTTTAGAGTTGTAATGAGGGTGAATTTTATGTTGTGACATTTCTAGTGAAAATATCCTAGTTTTATAAATAAGGGTATTTATTTGTAATATTGATTTATTTGAAGTTCATAGTATTTTAGTGTAAAATTTATTCTTGTGATTTTTAGAAAAAGGTGGAATATTTATATTATAATAAAATAGATATTTAAATGATAAATATACATATATTTATACAAAAATAGTTTTAATAAATATTTTATATTCCAAAAATCTCATTTTCTTAAGATGTCGTATTTTAAACCTTTCGAGACCGAATGCTCCTTGCGGAGGTCTGAATCTCGCACCACTAGCCCGAGGGTGCGCGATAAACCGCATGATCCCGAACGGGTTCCCTAAAGATAGGTTGTAGCGGCGCTTTGCAAAGATTGTAAAATACTAATCCTTTAGAAAACGGTTTTATAAAGTAAAGGGTATTTATTTACAAAGGTGTAAATTTTCCGTATTTTAGATTTTAGGGCTTCCTAAGCCAACTAGCCTATTTCTAAATGTTCTAAACGACAAGTCATTAGAAGCCTCAAATCGCCTCTTCACCGCCAATTGCGGCCAGGTAAGTGGGAGGCTCTCCACTACAAGTAGTGGCCCTAATTATGTAACCACTTGCCTTAGACACACTTATCTAGACACCACAAAGTCAGGTTTAGATAAACGATCGATGTCCATAACTTATCGTATTTTTCCTATTGAGAGGTATTTGTTTAAAAGCGTATCAAACCTAAACTTTTATAAAAGGTTTTATTAAGGAAATGGTATTTTAATGTAAAATCTTGTTTTATCGTATTAGGAATTTTCAAGATAGCGTATTATGGTTGCATTTGTGTGTGTGAGGAGGTAGGTCATTACCTCGTTATCTACTTTAAGGTATAGCAATGTTAAAGGGTTAAATGTGAAATTGAAACATGATGGTATTAATGTGAAAAAAAATACGGTAAATTGAAAAGATTATCATTTCATGTGTGAAAACTTATTCAAATTGATTTTTACAAGTTTAATAATCATGATAAAGATGTTTACACATGATTGAATTGATTAGAAGTGAAATTTTATAGAAAACCGAATCGGAAATCGGATTTGTTCCGATTCCGTTGGGTTTCGTAATTTCGTATTTTTGAGAATTAGAAAGGGAGATAGAATGGGACTTACGGGTTTCGATCTATACTAAAGAGTGTAGGGGAACTAAAGGAGTTGCCGAGGCGCTGCTTCGTCGTCGGTTGTTTCTAAAAACGTCGCCGGAATTTCCCGCCGGAATTTCGTCGAAGCTTCGCCGCGAACTTGTTTTCAAATTACACAACTCTTGGAAAATTTTGAAAGAGTGAGCTTAGGATTTTTGGGATGAGAGGGTAGAGGGGAGGGGGTGTATTTATAGGATAGAATAGGGGTAGAGTAGGTGAAGGGTTTTTAAATAAAAATGTAAAAATGTATAAAATCATTAAAAGTTGGAGTAAATATGGTATATGAAAGGTTTTAATGTAAAAATGTATAAAATCATTAAAAATTGGAGTAAATAGGGTATATGAAAGGTTTTAATGTAAAAATGTATTAAAAAATCATTAAAATGGAGTAAATGGGGATTCAAAGGTCTCTGAAACCAATCTAGGAATTTGAAGTGTACATGGGGGTTTAGAAGATGAAGAGACACAATATTGAAGAAAAATTTAAAACAAAATAAATACTAAAAATAATGTGGGGCATGGGATTTGAACTTTGGTGGCTTGGTTCAGCAATGCAAGGTATTACTAATGAGCTACAAGCTCCTTGTAATTAAATTGCTAATTAATTACTTAAATCTTGTGCTCAGACAATAAATACCCTTTTATTGAATTTTGGAAAAATATTTGAAAAAATTTTTATCGGAAAAAGTGTATAAAAAAATTAGTGTTGTTACACGAACCAACTTGACTCGAACTAAGATTGCAATTATCATGACTCACACATTACTCGACTCATTCAACTCCATTCTACACCTTTTGAAATTTATGGTTTCGATTAAGACATGTTATAATCAATCAATTAAATATATTAACCAATTATAATATATATTATACTCGGGGTGCTTGGGATAGTTTCTTGTGTGAATCCAACGGAGCTTCAGGAATCCCGTATTAACCTCTTTTTTATTTTACTCGAATATCAATCGGGTTGACTCATCCACAACCTAAAGCCTCGATGCTAACACATGAAACGGGCCCATGTTTCCTTTCTCCTGGAGCCCCACTCTTGAGCTCGTGAATACTTCTAAGGCTGCGTTGACATTCACACTTGGAACTTAATATTAATATAATGACCATATAGAGACCTATAGTATATACTTACCCAGGAACATATACTCTTACTCGTTATATATATTCTACACTTGTCATTTTTCTTTAATCTTACCTATCTTTGGGACTTACCGAGCGCTAGTTCGCTGACGGGCATTCCACCCACTTTTCTTCTCTTGGAATGTTCGTCAGATACGGTCAAGACGGAGGAAGTTGAAGCCACAGAGAAGGACTACAGCTAGATCGCTACTCAGGGCTAGCTCAGCTTCATTTTCCTTCAGTTTATGTATGCCACTTGTTCAGGCATTTTCCCTATTGTATTTACTTTCCAGCATAAACTCATGTATTTGTAAATATTGAAAGTTTAATGTAAAGAAAGATATTTGTTGAAAATTTTTACTGTCTCCATTTATTCTTGTATTGTGTATTATTATTTCAATACGCTTAGTATATTTATTTAGTGAATGACCTTCTCTGGATAAATATGCCGCGGGCTTGCCACGTCACCGTTTCCGTCTACTGGGAAGCGGGGCGTGACATTTACAAAGAAGGTGTTGTCCGTTATTTAAACAATCTTTCGAAACAAGCTTTACTTTTTATAAAAACTTTTCTAAAACTTCACCTCTACCTATTACTATCTATTTCCTTATATATATGGTTTAGATTCCTGATTTTGGCTTACTTGGGTTATGATGGGGTACACCTGACTTCATGTAATCCTTTTGCCGATCATGTGTCTTTTTCGGGTCATGATAAGGTTGGTATCAGAGCACTAGGTTTTACCATTGCCAATTCTAGGTTTAACCATGTGGAGTTTGGGTTGAAACGTTTTGAAACTTATGCCTGATCTTGCGAAACTTAGACTTGACTTTGGGGTATTAGACCCAAACTTCATTTTCCTTTGTTAAGTTTAGGTTTGACCATGTAAAGTCTAGGGTATGATCTTCCGAGACTTAGGCTTAACCTTGCCGAACTTAGACTTGATATTGGGGGTCTTAAACCCGACCTTTTGACTTATAGACTACCCTTGGTATGATGGAGTAACCAGGACAGTACTCCGGTGACACTGGAACATGGTGATCCTCTTATTTATGATTGGATTTCTCGTTTGGAGGCGAGCATTCTTGATCTACATCGTTCGTTTGGGTCGTTAGCTAAGACTATTCGGACCTAGAGACCTGCCGTTGCACAGCTAGCTCTAGAGACTTTGGTAAAGCACAGTGTTCAAAGATCAGTTATGCCTTCGATGATTGGGATGTTAGATGTGTCGCTTCCCGAGCGCTTGAGGTTGAAGCCTCCGGTGTTTTCTGGTATGGATGCTTCAGAGAATCCGATGTCGTTCCTCGACGAGATGGCGAGGATATTTCATTTAATGAGATGCTCGCGAGATCAATGTAATTAACCAGTTTTTGGTTATAAGATCTTGCTCAGACCTGGTACGATTCGATTGAGAGAGGCCGAGTAGTGAGTTTCCTGCTATGACTTAGGATGAGTTTTCGAAGGTCTTCCTAGCCCGATTTCTACCTCAATGTGTCAGAGACACCCTAGAGTGTAGTTTCGAGTCTTTGCGCAAGACTCCAAACATGACAGCAGCCGAGTATGACCTTCAGTTCACCCAGTTGTCACGATATGCTCCTTATTTGGTTCCTACAGAAGAGATCCAATTTAAGAGGTTTATGCACGGATTAGATGTGTAGCTATATTTATCCATTCGTGCCTAGCATTTCGATACCTATGCAAAGGCATTGGATGTGGCCATGTTGATAGTGGAGCGTTATGTTGAGATTGAAGCGACTCTAAAGCCGAAGCGAGCTCGAGTGGAGACTCTATCTGTTGAGCAAGAGAGTGGTGATGTGAGCGGATGTCCCTGAGATCATCCATTCGACACCGATAGGATGCAGAGACCAGCCCAGTTGTGCTTTAATTGTATAAGGCCCGGTCATAAAGTCAGAAATTGTCCTGCCAGGCGTTATAGCAGGATAGCATACCGACGAGCTACTTCGTTACTCCCCACCACTGGTGATTACTCAGGTTCCATCCAGGGATCGAACAGGTAATGGATATGATGGTTCTATGCAGAAAGGATAAGTGTCCAGAGTTAGAGGACGTCAGGCCATAAGCGGTAGGCGAGCGAGAGTTCTTGCTCTGACTGCTCCGGGTGCTCAGGCACCTGTCGACGTTGAAGCAGGTATGCTTCAATGTCAATTGTTTTGATTTATGTTTTTAGTGATCTGGATATCACCCTTTGTCTTGGTATTGATGTTTTGGTGATTTGGTGTCACACTTTCAACGTTGAAGAGGGAATATTTTGATGTCGGTGGTTTTGACTTATGTTTTTTAATGACTTGATTGATATTTTCGTGCACAGTAGTTGCACTTGATTTTTATTTCATGCACACTCGATGCACTTGATGTTGTTTCGTGCACATCCGTAGCACTTGGTTTTGTTATTGTGCACATACGTTGCATTTGATTTTGTGATTCAAGCATTATACGTTGTATCGTAGCTGGTGTGGTTAGCGTAGTAAGTGCTGGAGTTCTAGTTATCTAGGTTTCGCCCTTTCACTCCTCATGCATACACATTGCATCATGATATTTTGGAATTTTGAGTGTCGATGATTGGCACAATATTTGATGATGTTTTATCGATAAGGATTTTATATTGTACGTGTGTCACGACCCAAAATTTGGCCCGTAACCGGCACTTAAACTACGTAACGTCTATAGGCGTACGCAACTTAAGTAAGCCGAAACCCAGAAATCTAAACCACCCAAAACTGGATAAACGGAGAAAAACATAGTTTAAAACATTCGGAAAATCTTAAGTAAAATCTTTAACTTTAGTTTTCTTTCTTGAAAATTTTGGCAGCACCTCCTTTGTAAAAACTAGCCTCGAAAACAGGTACAACATAGATAATATATAAAGCATCCCAAACGGGAGCAAATCACGCCCAACGGCGGAGAAAACCACCACAAACATATATACGATGCCGAAGCGAAGAAATATAAAAGAAAACTGCATAAAGAAGTAAAACTTTTCAACAAAACCGGCACCCATGAGCACGGCACCCAAAGTCACCAAAATAATAATACAATACTGAATCCTCACAACTCGTATCTAAGTCAAATATAAGAAGTGGTAGATGGAGAATACTAGATCCAACAAAAAGATATAAAATGTACAAAACGGATAACCGCGAACCAACCTCAAAGCAAAGGCCTCACAGCCAACCGTAGTGGTATCCGCAAAAGTAGATATGATAAGACGCCCTGCCGCGACTACTCAAATGGTAAGTCCTGCAAAACACTGTGGCACAACGGGGGTAAGTTGCCAACTCGTGAATAGTAATTAACATCATACTGTAATCGCAAGTATGCACGAATAGAGATTAATCTATCACATGTAATCTGATAGCATGAGTAAGGTAATATGAATATGCAACAATCATGTAAAGGTACATCATCAAGATACTACATCTATATGAAGCAATGCATATCAAAAACAAACCTGAGTGTGGGATGATATAATAAAACCTCATGCAAAAATCATCAGCATGGAAAAACACCAGTGTCCCTCACTGACACATCAAATCCCAAATCCTCAGGCACCGCATCCTCAGATCGGCCCTCACATCCTGTAAGTCTCATGGAACCTGAGTGTCTAACATCGACACCCAAAACATCATGAAAACATATACATGTGTGTGTGTGTGTGTGTATAAGGATATCATCCACGTATGTCCACCGGCGATACGTAAAAATCATGGAAACCTGAGTGTCAAACACCGACACTCGAAACCTCATGAAACCCGTGTCTAGTATCGACACGTAAATCCTCATAACTCAGGCGCTGTCACCACGACTGGCCCTGACGATATGTCGTACATCACTCCGGTCGGTATCCCCACGATAACCGCCGAGTCCAAATACAATCACCGGTAGGTAGTGGTCCCTCTGTCAGGCTTATCGTCTACACCACGAAATCACCACTCGCCCCGGGGTACCATATCGGGTCCACCATGTACCCGCAGACGGTGCCTCCCGCTCCTCGAATCGGGTATCACAAGCTAAATCTCAGAACCGAGAAATCACATGGTGGACGCACTAAAATATCATATCAAGAGAAACCTGGTTTTCAAACAATACATAGTTTTCTTGAAATACCCCACGGTTCTCAAATCCATAAATTACATGAAATCCATATCTCAATGCGTAAATCCATGAAAACTGATATATGCAACATAAAACAACAATATGAGCATATTAAGGAAAAGCCGCTCTTTTAAATGAATCCAGCTTTAAAATATATCATGCGATTCCCAAATCCTCCGAAAACAAGTGCAGCATCATATGAGATTGTTCATATCATAATATTGCATTATTATATTCCCCATTCCTAGTCATTTTGCAAATAAACAGGTGCTTTTGACCCATGTCTGCTACATAGTTACAGGTTCTCGGAGCAAAAACAGTGAAAAAGATAAAAGACGATGCAAAAGTGAGACCACAACCAACAAATAGAAGGAATCTTGATCAAACCTACATGAAGAACAGTTCACAAAGAACAAGGCGGCACAAGGTTAAAAACTTCGACACAAAGCGAACGGTTAAAGTCCACTATAATTATTCACTGTGGAGATCTGGAAGAAACCTAGAAGCCAATCTGAGAAAAGAACTAAAGAAGTAGGAAGACCAACAAGACCAGAGCCAGCAGAAGAAAGTTCAAGACCCAAGCTTCCCTATTGGCCGCGGAACCGCGGCCAAACCTGGCATGCGGCCGCGGTTCCGCGGCCGTATGATGCCCGTAGAGGCTGAAAATTTTACCAAAATTCTGTGCGGCGCTGACTAGTCTTCCTAGGGGTATTTTTGTAAAAGCATACATGCGGCGATTGTAAACCTAGGGTTTTCTATGTCCTATAAATAGAGACCCAAATTCTTGCATTAGGTCATGCCTCCTTTCATTAATAAAATTCAGAATTCTCTTGAAGTTTTGGAGAGCATCAATTTGTAAGTAGGTTTTATTTTCTGCCTTAGTTCTTAGTTTTAATTTCTGCCCTAGGTTAAATTTATTCTCTTCCTTAGTTTAATCTAGAATAGAATTTTTATTAATCTGCAGTAGTTAATTAATCTCTTAACCCTAAAACAAAATAAAAATCATGTCTTTCGTAGATCCATCAATGAGCAAGTAGTTTCCTCGCTTGTTAGGGTTAGGAATAGGGAAGGGTTTGAGAGATGAAGATCTCTCACCCCTTTCTTGCCAAATCACTTATGAATAATTAGGACTCCATGCATACTTTCATATTCCTCTCCCTACGGCACCCTACCCACGAGGTAACGGTGATACCGTAGTATAAAAGACCGGATATGCATGTTTTCCATGGATGTTAGGGTAAGGATTAAGAAAGGACGGACAAAGATCTAGAGGAAGAAACATAGTTTCTTCCCGATCATCCTAATCCCCTTTATTAATAATTACCATAACTCCTAAAAAGATCTAATTTAGGGCATTGAAAGAGGTGGGAAATTTTATTTTACCAAACTTAACCTAAACCTAATCCTAGCAAGTTTCCTAATTCTAATATAACTCAATTTAGTTTTTGTGATAAAAGATCCAACCCCTTTTAGAATTAGCTCGTAAGAACAATTAGGAAATTAACACCATCCCTGTGGACCGACCCGTATTCACCGGCTAGCTACCAAGCGATACCGTTCTTGATTACGGTAATTATATTTTTTGATCTATAAAATCTCTATAAATCAAATGGCGCCGTTGCCGGGGATGGCGTAAAATTTCCTTTTTGCAATTTCGAGTTAATATAAAATATATGAATCATAAAAAACTGAAGAAAAAAAATTAAAAAAAAATCTTTTATTATTTGAAGGGTTTCTTGTGTGAATCTTTGCAGGATCGACGGATCTGGAAAATTCCAGAGTGCAAAACAGAAAACGGGAGATCAGAACAGAGGGGGATTTCAAAAACAGAACTACAGAATTTTTCTCCGGATCTGAACTGCGCGACGAACCGCGGAAGCGCCGCCGCATACACCCTCCGACCGCGGAAACACGGCCATCTGGTCACGTGCAATTTGCATTGTTTGTTTCCTTTTCCTCTCTTCTGCAAATCCCCATATATCTTCTGTCAAATCTCCTGCAAGATTCTTTGCGCTTAAAAAAATCATCCCCCTTCCAATAATTGATTTTCTGCAGGATTCTTTGCGCCGCGCTTATAAAAAAAAATTGATTGCAAGTGATTTTTTTTCTGTTTTGCATATTTTTAATCGGACTTTAAGGGGATTGAGACCAATTCAGATTGGGTGGGGATTTCATCACTATTCCCAGGACCCCAGAAATCACATAAGGCATTTGCATTGACCACTTTTAATTAAAAAATACTAGACTCTAAGGACATCGCGCTCAATAGGACAGAGGACTAGTTGTAGGCATCGGCCGTTGATCCTAACCTGACTTAGCGATGTCTAGGCAAGTGTGTCTAAGGCGAGTGGTTACTTAATTAGGGCTGCTACTTGTAGTGGAGAGACTCCCACTCACCTGGCACTTACCTGGCCGCAATTGGCGGTGAAGAGGCGGCTTGAGGTCCTATTTCTAGCCCTTTGGAACAGTTAGGAGCTGTCTGGCTGACCTAGGTGACCCTAGATCTAGGCCTGATTGTGCATTTGTGGTTGATTGCATTTGTGTCAAAGTCTCTCATCGAAAAATTTTATTTATTTTTTTTTTTGCAAAAAGCTCCACATAAGAAAGGATAAAAAAGGAAATTTTTTTACAAAAACTTGCAACTTGTCGCTAAAGAAATTATTGCACAACACTTACACCGCTTTCTTCTCATTGACGTTTTCTTACCTCCACATTCTGTCTTTCACCTTTTTGACTACACTACCTCTTTAGTGTATGTCCGGTAGGACTAGGGACACTAACGCTCGATTAGTCCATGTTTCGTTGGTACCGATCGACGAACCTTTCGACTCCGAAGTCGAAATCCTTTCCACTTCTTCACTTTCACCTTCAAATTCTTCTTCCGAAGGTATGTCGGGATATAATCCTAACAACACCTTACCGACGAGACTGATTCCACCTCCGTTAGGTGCGAATAACCCGAATCACCCGTCTGTTGAAGCGCCCCAACGAATCGCGCTCCAGGATCTTTTCTACCCAATCCGCACCGCCCTACCTACTTGTCATTCCCTCCCACCGGCAAATGGGGAAAATTTTGAAATCAAACCCCACTTCATCAATATGCTGCCAAAGTTTCACGGATTGGAATCCGAAGATGCTTATATCTTTATCAACAAATTCCAAAACGTTTGTGCTGTGATGAAAACAACCCAATTATCCGACGATACTATAAGGCTAAGGGTCATTCCTTTCACCTTATGTGACTTAGCCGAGAAGTGGTTATACAGCACAGACTCGCATTCAATTAAAAATTGGGAAGAGTTTGTGAAAGCTTTTCTTAAAAAGTTCTATTCTCATAACAAGAATGCTAGAATACGCAACGAGATTATACAATTTTCCCAGCTTCCTTCTGAACCATTTTGGAAGTGTTTTGAAAGATTCAAAGACCTACTTGTTCAATGCCCTCACCATGGAATCGAAAATTGGCAACTTTGCCAAACATTATACGAGGGATTGAACCCGGCAACGAAGCAGTTGCTAGAAACCATTTGTCAAGGTCACTTTCTAACCAAATCTAGTGAGGAAGCGTGGCAGTTTCTCGAGGATCTTAGTGAACAAACAATTCAGTGGGAGAGCACCAAGACCACCTCATCTTCTTCTATTGGTCAGTCTAGGGCAGGCATACATCACTTAGATATGTCGATTGCTATGATGGCCGAGATGGCCGCACTTGCGAAAAAGCTAGAAGTGATTGAGACCAAAATCTCATCGCTTTCTCCTGCCCCTGTCGTGCCCCCACGAACTGTTTGTGCTTGTTGTTCGGATCCATCACATCTCACCGAAGAGTGTCCTTACAATCCATCTGCTCAAGGACATGATCAAGTCAATGCTGCCTTTCAGCAACGACAAAGAAATGATCCATACTCTTCGACATATAATCCGGGGTGGAGGAGTCACCCAAATTTTGCTTGGAATCAAAATCAACAATTCCAAGGCAACAACAACTTTCAAAAGCCTCCTCCTCCACAACAACAAGCACCTCCACAAACTCAATTCCAGCAACCTTTTCAACAGCAACCTTACCCTAACCAAATGAACAATTTTGTGCCCAACAATTCTTACCCTCAAAACAACTTTGTTCAACCTCATAATGATAAGGTTAACTCGCTAGAAAGAAGTCCAGATGCGTTCCTAAAGCAATCTACACAATCCGCAGCAAGGTTGGAGACTTCTATTCAATCTTTGGTGCAAAACAGTGCCTCACACGATCAAAGTATCAAATCTATTGAGACACAAATTGCACAACTCAATACTGCGTTGAGCGAGCGAGAAAAAGGAAAGCTTCCATCTCAACCACTGCCAAATTCCGGTCACGCACATGTTGCATATGAACAGTAGAATCATAACGTAAATGCTGTGACCACGTTGAGATCCGGAAAAGTGTTGCAAAATAATGTGGGTATTAACAATGAAACCCCTGCTGGTGGTCCTTCTTCATCTTCGTCACCTTCTTCTTCTTCTTCGTTAGAGCCTATTCTTCATCCTTCATAAGGCTCTACTTCTTCTAGCTCGAACGGACCCACTTCTCACAACACGAACACATCTACACGGGGATCCATTCCAACTCCATAATCTGATCCGCAAAAATTTGACTCAACAACTTTTCAAAATGTTCTTTTTCCAAACCGGTTGAGATCCAAAAAACCAACTCCACAAATGGAGAAGATTGTAAAGTTGTTCAAACAGGTTAGCATAAATATCCCTCTCTTGGATGCAATCCAACAAGTTCCTTCGTATGCAAAAATCTTAAAGGACTTATGCACCAAGAAGAGGAAGTCACAAGTACCAAAGAAAGCTTTCGTGGCTAGTGCTGTTAGTGATGCTCTTGTCCAGTCTTTACCCCAAAAGCACAAGGACCCCGGTTGTCCTACTATTTTGATAACAATTGGGGAAAAGAACATTAATAGAGCACTATTAGATCTAGTGTCAATTTGCTATCTTATTCTGTGTATGAGCAATTAGGTGTTGGGGAGCTTAAGCCCACTCATTGTACTCTCCAAATGGCCGACCGATCCATCACCCATCCTAAGGGAGAGTTGGAGGATGTGTTAATTGGAGTAGGGGATTTCATTTTCCCCGTTGACTTTATTGTTATGGATACACAACCTGTGGCTAACCCCCGGAGTCAAATTCCGGTGATACTTGGTCGACCATTCCTTGCGACTTCTAATGCGGTGATCAATTGTCGTAATGGTTCAATGAATCTATCTTTCGGCAATATGACAATTGAACTCAACATTTTTAAGTTGGGAAATCAGCCTTCCGAGCCTAATTCTAGCGTACTTGATGTTTGCTCGATCAATGAGATCGCGGAGGAGGACTATGAGTTCGAAAATTTTATGTTCGACCACAGCAGTGTAGACGCCTCTAGTGCGTTCCTCCTAGAATCCGACACAGCTTTCACGCCGGGCAACGATTATGAGTGTTTCACTTTTGTAGACGATTTTGAAGACTCACCACCCGAGTTTGAGTCCTTTGCTTTTTCGGATGAGTTAGTTGAACCATCCGACTCGGTTGCGTACACTCGATTTGAACCGTTGATGGAATCTTTCGAGTTTGAAACAGTTACACCATTGTTACCATCAATTGTTTCACCTCCTAAACTCGAACTAAAGCTTTTGCCGTCGGGCCTTAAATATGCTTATCTAGGTGAGAATGAGACCCTTCCCGTTAACATATCGGCCTCTCTAGCTCTCGAGCAAGAGAAGGCCCTTTTAATGGTCTTACAAAATAATCGGCAAGCTTTTGGCTGGTCTATGGCGGACATCAAGGGGATTAGTCCCCTCATAGTTGAACATCATATACACTTGATGGATGATGCCAAGCCGGTAAGGGATCCACAAAAACGCCTCAACCCCATAATGAAAGAAGCTGTCAAGAAGGAGATTGTTAAATGTCTTGATAGTGGTATCATTTACCCTATCTCGGATAGCCAGTGGGTTAGCCCCATTCATGTTATGCCAAAGAAATTGGGCATTACGGTCATAACCAATGAGGCAAATGAGTTAATACCTACTCGCACCCAAACTGGGTGGCGAGTTTGCATCGACTATAGAAAACTCAATGCCGCGACAAGGAAATACCACTTTCCTTTACTTTTCATTGACCAAATGCTAGAACGATTGGCTGGGCACGAGTTCTATTGCTTTTTGGATGGCTATTCCGGCTATAACCAAGTCCCCATCGCCAAAAAGGATCAAGACAAGACCACATTTACTTGTCCTTTTGGCACTTTTGCTTATCGTCGCATGCCCTTTGGGCTATGCAATGCACCCGCTACATTTCAGCGATGTATGATGGGGATCTTTTCAGACATGGTTGAAAAGTTTTTGGAGATCTATATGGATGATTTCTCCATTTTTGGTGACTCCTTCGACGAGTGTTTGCAACACCTTGACGCAGTTCTTACCCGCTGTAAGGATAAGAACCTAACTTTAAATTGGGAGAAGTGCCACTTTATGGTACGAGAAGACATTGTCTTAGGACATGTCATCTCGCAAAACGGCATAGAGGTTGATAGAGCCAAAATTGAAGTCATTTTCAATCTTCCTCCTCCTAAATGCGTCAAAAACATCCGAGCTTTCCTTGGCCATGCCGGTTTTTATAGACGGTTCATCAAGGATTTTAGCAAGATTGCTAGACCCTTGACTCTCTTATTGGCCAAGGACACAACATTTGATTTTGACTCAACTTGCATGGAAGCGTTCGAGTCATTGAAACACTCTCTCATTTCTGCGCCCATTCTTTCATTTCCAGACTGGACGCATCCCTTCGAAATTATGTGCGACGCATCAGATTTTGCCATTGGTGCTGTTCTTGGACAACACATTAATAAAATGCCACACGTGATTTATTACGCTAACCAAACACTAAATGAGGCCCAACTAAACTACACAACAACAGAAAAAGAATTTTTAGCCGTTATGTTTGCACTTGAAAAATTCCGGCCTTATTTAATCGGCTCCCCAGTTATTGTGTATACGGACCATTCAGCTCTTCACAATCTTTTTGCGCAGAAGGATGCTAAATCGAGGCTAATACGTTGGATCCTCTTGCTACAAGAGTTTGACCTTGTCATAAGGGACAAAAGAGGATGTGAAAACGTAGTGGCCGATCACCTTTCATGACTTCCTTCTTCGCCTACACTCGAAATTCCAATCAAAGATGTTTTTCCCGATGAGCAACTCTTAACCGTGTCTTGCGAACCTTGGTTCGCTGATATAGTAAACTACTTAGCCATCGGCTTGATACCTAAAGATTGGTCGAAACAGGATAAACTCCGATTCTTGTCCCAAGTAAAGCATTTTTACTGGGATGAACCTTATCTTTTTAAATACTGTTCCTACCAAATCATTCGTTGGTGTGTACCTGAAAATGAGTTTAAGAGTGTGCTGTCTTTTTGCCACGATCAAGCGTGTGGCGGGCACTTTGGCCCAAAGAAGACAGCCGAGAAAATCTTGCAGTGTGGTTTCTATTGGCCACGACTCTTTAAGGATGCATATGAATACTGCAAAACATGCTCCCGATGCCAACACTTGGGCCGGATATCGCGGAGAAATGAAATGCCTCTCCAACCAATTTTGGTTGTGGATGTTTTTGATGTTTGGGGAATTGACTTCATAGGACCATTTCCTAATTCTTTTGGGAATGTGTATATTCTTTTGGCTGTTGACTACGTGTCAAAGTGGGTCGAGGCTGTGCCTAGCCGAATGAATGATAACAAGGTTGTCGTTCGATTTCTTAAAGAACATATCTTTTCTCGATTTGGGCACCCTCGAGCGATTATAAGTGATAATGGATCTCACTTTTGCAATCGGACTTTTGAGTCCTTAATGCGCAAATATTCTATTACTCACAAGCTGTCAACGCCATACCATCCCTAAACATGTGGGCAAGCCGAGGTTTCGAATTGGTAAATTAAGCAAATCTTGGAGAAAACGATTTCTAAAAACCGTAAAGATTGGTCACTCAAACTGATCGATGCACTATAGGCTTTCCGTACTGCATACAAGACCGATCTTGGTATGTCTCCATACCGGCTTGTTTATGGGAAGGCTTGCCACCTCCCAATAGAGATTGAGCATAAGGCATTTTGGGCGATCAAAGAGTTGAATTTATCATTAGGAGATGCGGGTAGCAATCGAAAGCTGCAATTAAATGAACTAGAAGAGCTGCGGGATGAGGCTTATGATAATGCCGTAATTGTTAAAAACCGAACTAAGGTGTTCCATGATAAACACCTTCTGCGAAAAATATTTAAACCTGGTCAACAAGTTTTACTCTATGACACTCGGTTGCATTCTCACCCCGGCAAGCTCCGTTCTAGGTGGAAAGGGCCATTCATAGTTCGCACCGTTTATCCGCACGGTGCGATCGATCTTGAAAATCCTAAGGACGGTACTTTATTTAAAGTAAACGGAAATCGATTGAAACCGTTCCTCACAGCGGACCCATCGGAGGAGCTCCTGTTTTTGCAGGAGCCGATTTACACCGATTAATTCTCTTCCACTTTCACCCCCAATTTTTGATCATTTTTTCCAAAACTTTATTTCAAATAGTTTGGTGGTGTGTATCATTTGTAAATTCATAAATACAAAATAACATAAAAAATAAAATTTAAAAATAAAATAAAATTTCAAATTTGCAGAATAAATAATTTTTTTTATTTGCAAATAAATCCCTCTTTTCAGAGGGGTTTATTTGCAAATACACTTCATTTCTCCCTTTATAAAGAGCCCGAGCCCCTTCTCTGCTTCTATCCCTAATTTCTACACATCATCAAGCCCTAGCGCCGCCTCACCTTTTTTTTTCCATAACGAGAAGCATCCGCCGCGCCGCTCTTCCGCCGCGCGAAGCACCCTCGGACAGCTGATCCGCCGCCGCCTTCAGTCTTCACCCCCTGAAATTTTCAGGGGAGGTACATCACTCGAACCCCTCTCTGTCCTTTCAATTTTAAATCTGTAGAAATCACCATGTCGCACAACATGCAATTAGAGAAAGATTTTTCACAGGTTTTCTCACACGAGGTTTATGGTAGCTATTTCGCGCATGAAATCGCGCGGAGGGGCTGGAATTTTCTGCTCTATAACCACCCTTCTGCATTTGCATTACCGGATTTAGTTAACCAATTTTACGAATCTATGGAAGATGGGTGTCTGGCTGTATTAGGTTATATAAAACTGAACTGGGGAGATTGCGAAATAAAAGTTGATAGGGATTTAATTCACGAAGTCACACTTATACCTCGCATACCTGCACACGACCAGCCCCTACAATTCGAGGAATACATACCCCTGATGAGCACCGATTGCTCGAGGGCGCCGCGACAGGGTATTCAAGCTCGATCCCTTTTCGCGAATGTCTTGACTGTGTGCCGATGGGCACAAAATAACATTTTTGGCAGCTCTCACAATACAAATTTTTTCACCCCCTCCTTACATATTATGCACACACTTATGACGAAGAACCCACGTTTCGATATGTGCACAGTATTGCTTAATTCTATAGGTGCGGGAAAATGGGCCTCAAATTACCCATGTCCTATGTTGGTCACACAGCTTTGTCGATATTTCCTCCCCGTTGAGGAATTTGAGTTTTACATGATGGGAGGAATACCGATTCGACCACTTATTGAGGGCATTTCTACGTCCTACTCTAGATTGACTGATATATGGTCGAGAACTGAACCGGCAGAAAATGTACCTGCTCGCACCCCTAGCTCTAGCTTGACATCGAGCGAGGGCAAAATGACACCTCAAGAGCATGCACGATTAATGAGGACAGCTGTGAGGGGAATTGATGCATTAAGGGAGGAGTTTAGGGCGACGGCAAGAGAGCACGACCGTCGACTGACGGAGGTTGAGAGGGGTATTCAAACCCTGTTGGTTAAGGAAGAGCGATCACGTTCACACTCAAGAGCGCGACGTGGGGCCGGGCAGTGAGGGCACTGCTTTGTTTAAGTTTGGGGGAGATGGTGGTGTAAATAGTATCTTCTGCATTGCATATTTTTAATCTTTTTGTATATATTTTTCTTTTTCCTTTGCATATTTAAATTCTGCATTGTATCCTTATATAAAAATCTTAAAAATTGAAAATTTTGAAAAATAAAAATATATATATAGAAAAAGAAAAACCCATAAATATTGAAAATTTCAAAAATTATAAAAATTAATGTATTCAATTTTGGCCTTATTTGACTTGAGTTTGACAAATAGGTTAACTAGCTAGGAACAACTAGATCTTAGACTTAGTAAATTAAAAACCCTAAAAATAACCTTTCTTTTAGTTTAACGGTAGAAAGTATATGTCTTTGTAGTTTATTTAGAAATAGGCAAATTTTGAGTTCACTTCTTGGGCTAAGTTAAAACAAAGGAAAAGTATTGATATTTTTATTAGAGTATAAGTTCGAAAAATAATTCCTAAGCTTAAGTCTAGATTCTGAAAATATATACCCTACAAAATTGCACAAACACGAACCTTGAAACTTGGAATAGTAGAAGAGACCTTGAAATGCTCTTGTCTAAAGTCCTTAGTACGATGAAAAATAAAAAAAATACAAGTGTGAATAAAGAAAAAAATGAACACTAGTTTTTGTAATTACTTAAGGCTGAAAAAATAGAAAAATATTTAGCGAGGGTGCTTCATCACCTAGTGCCTTAGACCAACTGGTTTGGGAGTCACTGCTAAAGCCTTAGGTGTTACAAGACTAGGAATTACGCTTTAAAGTGCAAATGCATTTTGTAATCGGTCGTTGGTAGCTCAAGAAGTATTAACGGTCGCATGAAAGATGTGTAAGCAAAATTCATTTAAAAATTCACCAACTAAGAAGTTCTTTGGACAACGGACAAGAGTATGATTGCTTGATTTGAATTTCTAAGTGTAGGGGTGATATATACACACACGTAGGGGTATGTGATTGGGGTTTAGATGAGAGATAGGAATGAAGAATAGGACTTGTATCTTTAATAGAGATGATAAAAATTCCTAAGTTGAGATAGAACCCTAGAAGAAAAACTTAAGAGATGCCAAAAGCTAAATAGGTCTACAGAACATATATAATCTTAAGTTAAATGATAAGGAAGCGTGAAGAATACGGGTGGATAATTTACGAGTCGAAGATAATAGAATTCCTTGTTAGAAAACCTAATTGGAAAATAAAAGTCAATGGGCCGAATTGATAGGATTTTGTGGATAGTATCCGCTGAAAACCCTCAGGAGACAACACTCCTCCTACTAGGGACACCTAGAGGTTTAACGGCTTGTTGCACGAGCTCAGTGCAATCGCGTTTCCCTGCGAAAGCGAGGTTAGGTTTTTGTCGAGAATAAAACTAGGTTTGCTCGAGGACGAGCAAAAGATAAGTTTGGGGGTATTTGTTCATATCATAATATTGCATTATTATATTCCCCATTCCTAGTCATTTTGCAAATAAACAGGTGCTTTTGACCCATGTCTGCTACATAGTTACAGGTTACAGGTTCTCGGAGCAAAAACAGTGAAAAAGATAAAAGACGATGCAAAAGTGAGACTACAACCAACAAATAGAAGGAATCTTGATCAAGCCTACACGAAAAACAGTTCACAAAGAACAAGGCGGCACAAGGTTAAAAACTTCGACACAAAGCGAACGGTTAAAGTCCACTATAATTATTCACTGTGGAGATCTGGAAGAAACCTAGAAGCCAATCTGAGAAAAGAACTAAAGAAGTAGGAAGACCAACAAGACCAGAGCCAGCAGAAGAAAGTTGAAGACCCAAGCTTCCCTTTTAGCCGCGAAACCGCGGCCAAACCTGGCCTGCGGCCGCGGTTCCGTGGCCGTGTGATGCCCGTAGAGACTGAAAATTTTACCAAAATTCTGTGCGGCGCTGACTAGCCTTCCTAGGGATATTTTTGTAAAAGTATACATGCGACGATTGTAAACCTAGGGTTTTCTATGTCCTATAAATAGAGACCCAAATTCTTGTATTAGGTCATGCCTCCTTTCATTAATAAAATTCAGAATTCTCTTGATGTTTTGGAGAGCATCAATTTTTAAGTAGGTTTTATTTTCTGCCTTAGTTCTTAGTTTTAATTTCTGCCCTAGGTTAAATTTATTCTCTGCCTTAGTTTAATCTAGAATAGAATTTTTATTAATCTGCAGTAGTTAATTAATCTCTTAACCCTAAAACAAAATTAAAATCATGTCTTTCGTAGATCCCTCAATGAGCGAGTAGTTTCCTCGCTTGTTAGGGTTGGGAATAGGGAAGGGTTTGAGAGATGAAGATCTCTCACCCCTTTCTTGCCCAATCACTTATGAATAATTAGGACTCCATGCATACTTTCATATTCCTCTCCCTACGGCACCCTACCCACGAGGTAACGGTGATACCGTAGTATAAAAGACCGGATATGCATGTCTTCCATGGAGGTTAGGGTAAGAATTAAGAAAGGACGGACAAGGATCTAGAGGAAGAAACATAGTTTCTTCCCGATCATCCTAATCCCCTTTATTAATAATTACCATAACTCTTAAAAAGATCTAATTTAGGGCATTGAAAGAGGTGGGAAATTTTATTTTACCAAACTTAACCTAAACCTAATCCTAGCAAGTTTCCTAATCCTAGTATAACTCAATTTAGTTTTTGTGATAAAAGATCCAACCCCCTTTGGAATTAGCTCGTAAGAACAATTAGGAAATTAACACCATCCATTTGGACCGACCCGTATTCACCGGCTAGCTACCAAGCAACGCCGTTCTTGGTTACGGTAATTATATTTTTTGATCTATAAAATCTCTATAAATCAAATGGCGTCGTTGCCGGGGATAGCGTAAAATTTCCTTTTTGCAATTTCGGGTTAATATAAAATATAAAAATCATAAAAAATGAAAAGAAAATTATAAAAAATAAAAAATAAAAAATTCTATCATCTTTTATTGTTTGAAGGGTTTCTTGTGTGAATCTTTGCAGGATCGACGGATCTGGAAAATTCCAGAGTGCGAAACAGAAAACGGGAGATCAGAACAGAGGGGGATTTCAACAACAGAACTACAGAATTTTTCTCCGGGTCTGAACTGCACGACGAACCGCGGAAGCGCCACCGCATACACCCTCCGACCGTGGAAACGCGGCCATCTGGTCCAGTCAGCACGCGCAATTTGCACTATTTGTTTCCTTTTCCTCTCTGCTGCAAATCCCCATATATCTTCTGTCAAATCTCCTGCAGGATTCTTCGCGCTTAAAAAAATCTTCCCCCTTCCAATAATTGATTTTCTGGAGGATTTTTTGCGCCGCGCTTAAAAAAAATTTGATTGCAAGTGATTTTTTTTTCTTTTTTGCATATTTTTAATCGGACTTTAAGGGGCTTGAGACCAATTCAGATTGGGTGGGGATTTCATCACCGTTCCCAGGACCCCAGAAATCACATAAGGCATTTGCATTGACCACTTTTCATTAAAAAATACTAGACTCGGCCCTATGGACGTCGCGCTCAATAGGACAGAGGACTAGTTGTAGGCATCGGCCGTTGATCCTAACCTGACTTTGCGGTGTCTAGGCAAGTGTGTCTAAGGCGGGTGGTTACTTAATTAGGGCCACTACTTGTAGTGGAGAGCCTCCCACTCACCTGACACTTACCTGGCCGCAATTGGCGGTGAAGAGGCGGCTTGAGGTCCTATTTCTAGCCCTTTGGAACAGTTAGCAGCTGTCTAGCTGACCTAGGTGACCCTAGATCTAGGCCTGATTGTGCATTTGTGGTTGATTGCATTTGTGTCAAAGTCTCTCATCGAAAAAAAAAAATTTGCAAAAAGCTCCACATAAAAAAGGATAAAAGAGGAAAAAAATTTACAAAAAATTGCAACTTGCCGCTAAAGAAATCATTGCACTCCACTTACACCACTCTCTTCTCATTGACGTTTTCTTACCTCTACATTCTGTCTTTCACCTTTTTGACTACACTACCTCTTTAGTGTATGTCCGGTTGGACTAGGGACACTAGCGCCCGATTAGTCCGTATTTCGTTGGTACCGACCGACGAACCTTTCGACTCCGAAGTCGAAATCCTTTCCACTTCTTCACTTTCACCTTCAAATTCTTCTTCCGAAGATATGTCGGGATATAATCCTAACAACACCTTACCGACGGGACTGATTCCACCTCCGTTAGGTGCGAATAACCCGAATCACCCGCCTGTTGAAGCGCCCCAACGAATCGCGCTCCAGGATCTTTTCTACCCAATCCGCACCACCCTACCTACTTGTCTTTCCCTCCCACCGGCAAATGGGGACAATTTTGAAATCAAACCCCACTTCATCAATATGCTGCCAAAGTTTCACGGATTGGAATCCGAAGATACTTATATCTTTATCAACAAATTCCAAAACGTTTGCGCAAACTCAACACAAACAAATATTAGGAATATAATAGATATAATCTCGCAACGACCAATTGAACCCACATCGGAAAAACCCCGAAACCTAGTAAGTAACTTATCACAATATTTCGCACTAGTTTCAAGCTAACATAAATCTAGCGATTTCAAACATTTTACAATAGCTTAACTAGGCTATCCAAACCACTTCCATATTTTTAAAACTTGCTAATTAAGTTTTAGCAAAAACCTAGTAAGCAAAATTTCCTAATTAGACAAAGTAGTAATTAACAACAATTATCAAATTCTACTAGGTTAAGTTTTCTTAATCACAAATTAATATTAA
Source organism: Agapanthus africanus (assembly GCA_030015575.1). Classification (NCBI taxonomy): domain Eukaryota; kingdom Viridiplantae; phylum Streptophyta; class Magnoliopsida; order Asparagales; family Amaryllidaceae; genus Agapanthus; species Agapanthus africanus. The sequence goes on from CM057337.1 coordinate 1,327,883, forward strand.
ACACTTCATCAAGTTTTACCCTAACTTGAATTTCTTAAAAATTATGAATAATGAATAATCAAGAGTTTAAAAGCTATGATAACCAATTAAATAGCTAATTCAAGATTTAAACATATTAATTAAGAATTAAGGTAAGAAATTATACCTTAACAAGAACACAAAATATTAACTTGATCCATCATCTTAGCCTCCAAATAAAACCATGCTTTGTTGAAGATCCAAGAAAGCTTAGTGAAGGAAATTGATGGTTTTATTTTTATTTAGGATTTTGTGGATTTATTTTTGAATTTTTGATGAGTTTTTGAGTGAAAGAGAATAAGAAATGAGCTTGGGAAATGTTTGGGGCAGATTTGGGGAGGCTCGGCCATTGCAATGGTGGGGAGTTTTGTGTAATTGCAAGGAAAAATCTAGCACAAACATTAATGCATCAATAAATGCTAATTAATGTAATTTTTGCCACATTTTCATCTTTTCTTTTCTTTTTAAAATATAAACCATTAGTCATCTAAAATTATTTAGATATTTGAAAAGAAGTTTCTAACTAATTCTTATAATTAGATTAGCAAATATTCTCATAAGAAGTAATTTCCACAATTTACGTGTATAATTTACCACTTAAAATAATATTTTATTAGGGAAAAATTCTATCTGAACCAAAACTTTCCATATATGCCCAAAGCTCGCGCACTAACTTTATTTTAGGTAAACTAGGTGCCGGCAAGTTTATACAGAAGTTTGATCAAAATCGGGTTAAAACGGAAAATACCGACTATTTTGCCCTAAAACGGAAAAATTTGCATTACCATTTCTAAAACGTTACAATCTCCCCCCTTATAGAAATTCGGTCCCAGAATTAAAATTTAACTATTCGTACCTTCGAAGAGATGAGGGAATTTCTTCCGCATCTCACTCTCGGCCTCCTAAGTGATCTCCTCACTAGTAGGGCTACGCCAAAGAACCTTCACAAATGGCAAGACCTTTGACCGAAGTTTCTTCACCTGCCGATCCAAAATAACTACCGGCTGTTCGGTGAACGAAAGATCACGCTCAAGCTGAACGGTCTCATAGTGAATCATGTGAGATGGGTCATGAAGGTATCTACGAAGTATCGACACATGGAAAACGGGGTGAACATCCGGAAAACTAGGCGGGAGCACCAAACGATAAGCAACAGAACCCACTCGCTCAAGGATCTCGAAAGGACCTACAAATCTGGGACTGAGCTTCCCTTTCCTCCCGAATCGCATAACGCCCTTCATCGGAGAAATCCTCAGGAATACATGATCCCCCACTGCGAACTCAAGTCTGCGACAACGACGGTCGGCATAAGACTTCTGCCTGCACTGTGCTGCTCTCATCCTGTCCTGAATCAGCTGGATCTTCTCCGTAGTCTCCTGAACTAGCTGGGGTCCCAAAACCAGACTCTCACTGAGTTCGGTCCAACAGACTGGCGATCGACACTTCCTACCATACAAAGTCTCAAAAGGTGCCATCTGAATAGTCTCCTGAAAGCTGTTGTTGTAGGAGAACTCAATCAACGGCAAGTGACGATCCCAACTGCCGCCAAAATCAAGCACACATGCACGGAGCATATCCTCTAGAGTCTGTATAGTCCACTCCGGCTGGCCATCGGTCTGTGGATGAAAAGCGGTGCTAAAACTCAACCGGGTACCCAAAGCTTCTGCCAAAGATGGCTATTAAACTGGGTGCCTCTGTCAGATACTATGCATGTGGGAACACCTTGCAAATGCACAATCTCATCTATGTACAACTGAGCATACTGAGCATAACCGAAAGTGGTCTTCACTGGAAGGAAGTGAGCCGCGTTCGTCAACCGGTAAACAATCACCTAAATAGATTCATACCCTCGACTGGTCCTGGGTAGACCCACAATGAAGTCCATGGAAATCTGCTCCTATTTCCACTCCGGAACGGGTAAAGGCTGCAACTCTCCAGCCGATCTCTGATGCTCAGCCTTGACTTGCTGACAAGTCAGGCACCTCGAAACGAAGTCCGAAATATCGCGTTTCATCCCTTCCCACCAGTAAAAGTCTCTCAAGTCACGGTACATCTTAGTGGAACCTGGATGAACGCTAAAGGTCGACTGATGTACCTGCTCTAGGATCTCGCATCTCAACCCATCAGCATCTAGTACACACAAGCGAGTCCCGCATCGTAGCATACCCTGGTCATCAATCATGAACTCCGAAACTCTTCCCTGCCGAACAAGCTCAAGAATCTCAGACAAACGGTCATCACTGGGCTGCGCCTCACGGATACGATCAAGTAGTAGTGGACGGGCGCGGACATGAGCAAGCTGTCCCCCAGCGGAAGTGAACTCGAACTGCACTCTACCATCACACAAGAGCTGCCAATCTGCAGAAGACTGATGCTGAACTGTGCTCAATTGGGACAAGCTACCCCCGAGCCTACGACTCAAAGCATCAGCTACCACATTCGCCTTACCCGGGTGATAAAGGATCTCACAATCATAATCCTTCACTAGTTCCATCCAACGGCGCTGTCTCGGATTCAGATCCCGCTGCTGGAAGATGTACTTCAAGCTCTTATGATCCGTGAAGATCTGACACGACTCCCCGTACAGGTAGTGTCTCCAAATCTTCAACGCAAAGACCACCGCGGCCATCTCAAGATCGTGAGTGGGGTAATTCTGCTCGTGCTTCTTCAGCTGCCTAGAAGCATAAGTAATCACTCTATCACATAAGTACACAAGCCCTACTCGAGAACCATCACAGTAAACAACATAGCCGCCCGATCCAGAAGGCAAAGATAGAACTGGTGCTGTCGTCAACCGAGTCTTCAACTGCTGAAAACTCTGCTCGCACGCATCATTCCAAAGAAAAGGAACTCTCTTCCGGGTCAGTCCGGTCAGCAGTACAGCGATACTCAAAAAATCCTGCACAAAACGGCGATAATAACCAGCTAAACCCAAAAAGCTGCACAGCCTCGATCTTCCTCGTGTCCACAAGAATACCGTCACCAGTCACCACATGACCCAGGAAGTCAACTCTATTAAGCCAAAACGCGCACTTTGAGAATTTAGCATACAGCTGGTGCTCTCTCAATATCTGCAAAGTGATCCTCAAGTGCTGCTCATGCTCCTCACGACTCCTAGAGTAGACCAGTATGTCATCAATAAACACAATAATAAACTGGTCGAGGAACGGCCTGAAAATCCGGTTCATCAGATCCATGAACGCTGCTGGCGCATTGGTGAGTCCGAACGACATCACCAGAAACTCATAATGCCCATAGCGCGTACGAAAAGCAGTCTTCGGAATGTCATCATTCCGAACCTGCAACTGATGATAACCCGAACGCAAATCAATCTTAGAAAAATGTTTCGCACCCTGGAGCTGATCAAATAAATCGTCAATGCGAGGTAAAGGATACCTATTCCGCACCGTAACTTGGTTCAATTGACGATAATCCATACACAACCTCAAACTGCCGTCCTTCTTCTTGACGAACAGAACAGGAGCTCCCCACGGCGAAACACTTAGACGTACAAGTCCCCTATCAAGCAATTCTTGCAATTGATTTTTAAGTTCTCTAAGCTCTGCCGGAGCCATCCGATAAGGCAGTATAGAAATAGGCTCCATGCCAGGAATCAGATCAATGCAGAACTCAATATCGCGCTATGGCGGCAACCCAGGTAATTCATCTGGAAAAACGTCGGGAAACTCTCGCACGGTAGGAACCTGGTCCAACGACACCACTGTGGCTCCAGTATCATGAATTTGAGCCAAGAATCCCCGACATCCTCTCCTCAAAAGCCGACTAGCGCAAAGGACAAAAATCAAACTGTGAGGGGCGGCACCACGGTCCCCCTGCACAACAAACACTGACTCGCCAGGAAAACAAAACCTAACTGTCTTCTCACGGCAGTCTACGGACGCGTAGTAAGTAGCTAACCAGTCCATGCCCAGCAGAACATCGAAGTCCAACATCTCAAGAAGGATCAAGTCGACGGACAGATCTCTATCACCAATACGGATAGCACACAACCGGAACACGTGTCGCGCAACAAACGACTCTCCTACAGGAGTAGTCACGACAAGCGGCTGATCTAGCAAACACGACTCTCGGCCTAATATCGGCACGAAGTGCGTCGAAATATACGAATGCGTAGATCCCGGATCAAAAAGAACATGTGCATCATAAGAACAAACAGAAAGGGTACCTGAAACCACGGCATTAGACGCCTGCGCGTCCTGGTGAGTCAAAGCAAACACCCGAGCCAGCCCTCTACCAGCAATTGGCTGCCCTCTGCCTCGGCCGCCTTATCCTCTCGGCACAAAACCACCGTGACCATGACCTCTCTGAGCAGGAGTCTGACGCGGCGCAACAACAGGAATAAGAGGCAACGCTCTCTGAAGCGGAGAAGGTGGTAGGGTAACCTGGGGTACGGCTGGCCCTCTCTGACGTACCACGGTACAATCCTGAACAAGGTGATGTAGACTGCCACACCCAAAACACCCATAAGACGGCCGCTGACCCTCCTGAGAATAAGAGCTGAATAACTGTCCCCGTCCAACGTCTCTGCTACTCCCCGAGTCTGACGGAACTCTGCCTCGGCGTGCAAACCTCCTTCTCTGTGCTGATACATCCGTACGAGTCCTCTTTGGTTCCGGAACAACCGATGACTCAGAAAGACGCTCCTCCACCAAAAGGGTTGCATCTACTGTTGCCGCATACGTGTCGCAATGCTGAATGCTGATGGCTAGGAACAACTGGGTAAGCAGGCCTCGAACAAACCTTTTCACCCTCATCTCCTCAGTCGCTACCAAGTACGGAGCATACACAGACAGCTCGGTAAACAGTACATCATACTCAGACACCGTCATCCCCGGAGCCTGGCGTAATGACTCAAATTTGCGCGCTCGCACATCCCTGACGCTCGGTGGAAGAAAACGGGCGAGAAACACCGTCACAAACTCAGCCCAGGTCATAGGAGCAAGACCTGCGGCTCTGCCCCTCTCCAAGGACTCACACCACTTCTGGGCCAGACCCTCCAGACGGAATCTCACGAACTCCACCCATCTCTCGTCGGAGCATCAGAGCGAACGACAAATCCTGGCCATCCGGTCGATAAACGACTGCGGATCCTCAGCAGCATCTGTGCCAGTGAACACCGGAGACCTCGGCCTCATGAACTCTGTCAGTCACACGGTAATAACCTCTGGAACTGTAACTGTGACTGCCGAAGCAGTAGGTACCATCGTGGTCCCTGCAACGGGTGGAACAACTGCCTACCCCTGCACTCAAATGGCCTCCACTAAAGTCCCCATCATCTGGCGCAGGTCCTGCATACCATCCCCAAACATAGCAATGTGCTCCAGTACAACAGACGTACCGCCCTGGTCAGTCCTCACCTCAGACGAGTCCACTCTAACCTCGGCCCTCGCGGCCGCTCTCTGTGCCCTCATAGTCTTCGGCGGCATATAGGCTGGAAATTGAAACAAGATTCGATAAGGATACAGAAATTGAATCATAAGGATGTATATAAATCGTGGAAGGAATTTCAATCAACAAGTCCTAAGGTCACTTAGGCGGAGTACCGTGTCGTAAGTATGCCGCGGAACATACACACGCTACGTTACTCTGCTTAAGCTACCTACTCCATCATACCAAGATCCTCCTACACTCCGAAAAGTAAAACCTAGCGCTCTGATACCAACTTTGTCACGACCCAAAATTTGGCCCGTAACCGGCACTTAAACTACGTAACGTCTACAGGCATACGCAACTTAAGTAAGCCGAAACCCAGAAATCTAAACCATCCAAAACTGGATAAACGGGGAAAAACATAGTTTAAAACATTCGGAAAATCTTAAGTAAAATCTTTAACTTTAGTTTTCTTTCTTGAAAATTTCGGCAGCACCTCCTTTGTAAAAACTAGCCCCGAAACGGGTACAATATAGATAATATATAAAGCATCTTAAACAGGAGCAAATCACGCCCAACGGCGGAGACAACCACCACAAATATATATACGACGCCGAAGCGAAGAAATATAAAAGAAAACTGAATAAAGAATTAAAACTTTTCAATAAAACCGGCTCCCACGAACACGGCACCCAAAGTCACCAAAATAATAATACAACACCGAATCCTCACAACTCGTCTCTAAGTCAAATACAAGAAGTGGTAGATGGAGAATACTAAATCCAACAAAAAGATATAAAATATACAAAACGGATAACCGCGAACCCACCTCAAAGCAAAGGCCTCACAGCCAACCATAGTGGTATCCGCAAAAGTAGAGATGATAAGACGCCCTGTCGCGACTACTTAGATGGTAAGTCCTGCAAAACACTGTGGCACAAAGGGGGTGAGTTGACAACTCATAAATAGTAATTAACATCATATTGTAATCGCAAGTATGCACGAATAGCGATTAATCTATCACATGTAATCTGATAGTATGAGTAAGGTAATATGAATATGCAACAATCATGTAAAGGTACATCATCAAGGTACTACATCTAAATGAAGCAATGCACATCAAAAACAATCCTGAGTGTGGGATGATATAATAAAACCTCATGCAAAGATCATCAGCATGGAAAAATACCAGTGTCCCTCACTGACACATCAAATCCCAAATCCTCAGGCACCGCATCCTCAGATCGGCCCTCACATCCTGTAAGTCTCATGGAACCTGAGTGTCTAATATCAACACCCAAAATATCATGAAAACATATACCTGTATGTATGTATATATATATATATGTATATGTATGAGGATATCATCTACGTATGTCCACCGGCGATACGTAAAAATCATGGAAACCTGAGTGTCAAACACCGGCACTCGAAACCTCATGAATCCCGTGTGTAGCATCGACGCGTAAATCCTCATAACTCAGGCGCTTTCACCACGACTGGCCCTGACGATATGTCGTGCATCACTCCGGTCAGTATCCCCACGATAACCGCCGAGTCCAAATAAAATCACCGGTAGGTAGTGGTCCCTCTGTCAGGCTTATCGTCTACACTACGAAATTACCACTCACCCCGGGGTACCATACCGGGTCCACCATGTACCCACAGACGGTGCCTCCCGCTCCTCGAATCGGGTATCACAAGCCAAATCTCAGAACCGAGAAATCACATGGTGGACGCACTGAAATATCATATCAAGAGAAACCAGCTTTTCAAACAATACATAGTTTTCTTGAAATACCCCACGGTTCTCAAATCCATAAATCACATGAAATCCATATCTCAATGCGTAAATCCATGAAAACTGATATATGCAACATAAAACAACAATATGAGCATATTAAGAAAAAGCCGCTCTTTTAAATGAATCCAGCTTTAAAATATATCATGCGATTCCCAAATCCTCCGAAAACAAGTGCAGTATCATATGAGGTGTACATGTAATTGTAGCAAGATTTAAGTATCTACATGTAAGCAAGTGAGTATGATGCATTTCATAAGCGCAATAGTCAACGTCTCAATATCACATGTCAAAACCATACCACTTAGGGCATATGCAACTATAGCAAAATATGTGGGTGTACATGTCAATATGTGTGCATGATGTACATGTAGCTGTAACCGGGTATGTGGGTGTACATGTCAATGTGTATGCATGATATACAAGTAGCTATAGTAAGGTATACGTGAAATGGAATAAGAGTTACTATCTCAACTATCCATGTCCGATACAATATCACGTGTGTATATGTCAACAGTAATTCATATGCACAATAAAATAAGAGTCACTACCTCAATTATCCCTATCCACTACAATATCACGTATGTATGCGGATTGTGTGTGTCATGTCAATCACTGACGGTGTGGGTGCAGCATACAAATTAGTGCTCATGCAACATGAACCGTCAGTAATGTGTTATGTCCAATAGGTACAAGTCAAGGTACAATAGGTAATACTATGCAATGACGTTCATATGAAATCAACTAATATGCAATAACATGTAGCTATCATATTATATCAGCCCCGACGCATAACGCCATACGGGCGATTTCCCTGTAGATGTTAAATCTACTCACCGATGGTCTCGAGCTATGAAAATCCGACCACCTGCTTCCCCTTGTTCGCAGCGTACGAAGTCCCCGCTTGCGATCCTAAAATTTAACAAACACATCACATAAACTAAATATCCTACGTCGATATAAAGACAACGAAACGCAAGGATAACGCCCAGAAAATTACACTGTGCACCTAGCGCACAAAACGCGCACGACATCGGCAAAAATCCTAATTAGGGTCGCTAAACTATGAAACACCAAGTCTAGACTTCGATCGTCCCGATCGCGCAAACTCAACACAAACAAATACTAGGAATATAATAGATATAACCTCGCAACGACCAATTGAACCCACGTCGGAAAAACCTCAAAACCTAGTAAGCAACTTATCACAATATTTCGCACTAGTTTCAAGCTAACACAAATCTAGGGATTTCAAACATCTTACAATAGCTTAACTAGGCTATCCAAACCACTTCCATATTTTTAAAACTTGCTAATTAAATTTTAGCAAAAACCTAGTAAGCAAAATTTCCTAATTAGACAAAATAGTAATTAACAACAATTATCAAATTCTACTAGGTTAAGTTTTCTTAATCACAAATTAACATTAAACACTTCATCAAGTTTTACCCTAACTTGAATTTCTTTAAAATTATGAATACTGAATAATCAAGAGTTTAAAAGCTATGATAACCAATTAAATAGCTAATTCAAGATTTAAACATATTAATTAAGGATTAAGGTAAGAAATTATACCTTAACAAGAACACAAAATATTAACTTGATCCATTATCTTAGCCTCCAAATAAAACCATGCTTTGTTGAAGATCCAAGAAAGTTTAGTGAAGGAAATTGATGGTTTTATTTTTATTTAGGATTTTGTGGATTTATTTTTGAATTTTTGATGAGTTTTTGAGTGAAAGAGAATAAGAAACGAGCTTGGGAAATGTTTGGAGCAGATTTGGGGAGGCTCGACCATTGCAATGGTGGGGGTGTTTTGTGTAATTGTAAGGAAAAATCTAGCACAAAACATTAATGCATCAATAAATACTAATTAATGCAATTTTTGCCACCTTTTCATCTTTTCTTTTCTTTTTAAAATATAAACCATTAGTCATCTAAAAATATCTAGATATTTGAAAAGAAGTTTCTAACTAATTCTTATAATTAGATTAGCAAATATTCTCATAAGAAGTAATTTCCACAATTTACGTGTATAATTTACCACTTAAAATAATATTTTATTAGGGAAAAATTCTATCTGAACCAAAACTTCTCATATACGCCCAAAGCTCGCGCACTAGATTTATTTTAGCTAAACTAGGTGCCGGCAAGCCTATATGGAAGTTTGATCAAAATCGGGTTAAAACGGAAAATACCGACTATTTTGCCCTAAAACGGAAAAATTCGCATAACCATTTCTAAATCGTTACAACGTGATCCTTTAGGATGCGCTTGTTTTTATTTATACTATATATATACCTGTTATCACACATTATGTAATATTTCTAGCTTGTGTGAGACTTCGGAACCCCGTTGATTTGATTTACTGAAATGTTTTAAGATTTGATGGTTGAATTTAAATTCGAGGGCCGAATTTATTTAAGGGGGAATATTGTAACATTTCAGAAAATGGAAAATATTATTTTAGAATTTAAATAATAAAATAATATATTTTATTAAAATAATACCAATTATTGAATTGGGTTATCATAATTTGATCACGATAAAACTAATTAGTATTATGGGCATGGGTAGCAGAGATTAATGTTGACAATTGCATTTCTTTTCTAAAAGATTTTAGGGTTTTTATTTCATTTGGCATGACTACATATTATATTTGAATATGTGGAGAGGGGAAGAGAAGCATAGGCACACTTATGCTTACACCAATACCTTCCCATTCCTTCTTGCCATCTCTTCTTTTCCTTTTCCATTTCCCTCATTCTCTACAACTCCTCCTCTCTCCACCTCCCAATCCCATGGCTGCCCCCTTCCCTCTCTCACACTCATAAACACTCTCAACTCACCACCAATCCCAACCCCAAAGTCCAAGCACTCTCATTCACTCAAGATTTGAACTAGAACCCTTACAAGATTCAAGTAGAGCCACCACAAGTTCAAGAATTCTCCTGCAATTTGAATCTCCTCTTTGATGTCCACTCCAAGGTAAAAATACAATCTTTTATCAAGTTTACATGTGTTTATATTTGCAAACATTGGTTAAGTTTTCAAAAAAACTAGGAGTTTTAGTGAAGTTTTAGTGTTCAAACGATATCTGGAGTAGTTTGGGATCTCTGCAAAATATTTTGAGTATAGATTTGATCTATTTGGACCACTAAGAGACCCCACCAAGAGCACGAACCCCTAAGTCCAATTCCAAACCGCAATTTGCGGCAAAAACGATTTTTATGACGGTCCAATGTTTGAATTACGGTTTGGGTTTTGGTCCACTTCATGATGCTTTCATATATAAGCCCTTTTATATGCTAAATTGTCCCAGATTCCTCGAGTCAAAATTTGCAGTTGTTTTACTTAACTTTTAGACGATGTTTTAAGGTTTTTGAACTTGATAATCCGTATTTTGAAGTCTTGATGCGGTCTTTTGTGTTAGAACAATGAGTCCGAGGTTAATTCGTAGTAGTTAGCACACGAATGGCTCACGATTAGTCATAGGTTCCTATGGGTGCAATTCGTTATATCAATGTCTAATTGAATTCTTATATGTGCGTGTGGTTATGTGAATACCAGGTTTGATTATGGAGACCTTCGAGACGGCGATGAAGGGTAAGGCGGTCGTAGGATACGACTAGCTCGATCGCAAACAGTGAGTAAATTATATCTATGAGTAGGGAATCGAGTGAACGGCGTATAGCACCTCCGTGAAACATATTGTTTATTTTATCATCGAATGTGCTTAGGATGCATGACACATATGTTTAGACTTATTCGTTAATTAGCAATTACAATAATATTGCTTAGTAGGCTTATTGTAGATACACTTGGTAGAACACTAGTACAAATACTAATGATTGCGATGTTGCACGATCACAGACTCGCATATACACTACACATCATTAGTACTGCCATGTCACGTAGAACTTGCCATACTTACCTATCGTAGTAGAATCGACGTTATAGTAGAACGATCTATATACGATTCATATTGGATGCTCATACGAAACTTGAAGTCCGTACTAGTCACCGTGCGTGTACGTGACACGAGGTGTCCATACCGACCGTGGAGCGGGTGTGTGAACGAGATGTCTGCACCAGTGCTATATTTGTATGTGACTAGATGTCCGTACTGTTGATATTCCATTGTTATGTGTATACATAGACTTGATGTTCATACCAGTTATACTATGTGTTTGGGTACATAGATTAGATATCAGTACCTATCATTATTATGATATGGGATAATGGAATATTTAATGGTTATCGTATGAGGTGAGATTCTGTACGGAATGATATGATGAGGATAGATGATGATGGTTAGCCGGATATGGCCCTATTTTTTTACTTGACTTGTGGAGTCCTACTATTTTATCCGTTTGGGAGATTTTACTGATATGTCGGAATTACCCACTTTCTAAAAACAACGATCCATTTCATATTTTAAAAAGTGATATTTTGAAAGGATGTGCTACTTGGATTTCAAAGGGGTATATATATGTGTGTTTTAAAAACATCGTAGCCTTCTTATTTTCAAATAACGTTTTGTTCTACTTTAAAACATATAAGTGGGAATATTAGAATGAATTAGCTAATTATTGTTCTGTTACGCTACGCTTACTTTATATGTCATTCACTCGCGCTTTATTTATCTTATTCGTTATGCTGCGCTTTATGATTTCTGCTACGCGTCATATATTGTCGATATTATACCTCAGTGGTATGAGACACTGATATATTTATATATATAATATCGCTATAATGATATTATTGGCTTATGCTATGATATGTTACTCGTCTGTGCTATGCATAGCTCACACAGACTAAAAGGGTATGAGTTTTACGAAATTTATATTACTGTGGATCTGATGTGATATGATATCAATCCTAAGAGATTGAGTATATATAAGAGTATATAAAAAGATAAAGATGATTCGAACATGGTGGATATAGCTGGAGATCCATGAGATATGTGTGTGTGATCAATCCATAAGAGATTGAGGCAGGAAGAGACACGATGTTGCCCGGTGATATATGTGTGATCAATCCATGAGTGATTGAGGGTACTTCACACATGATTTCTCTACGAATATTATATATATGTGAGGGATCAATATAGATGTTCTGCACTGAGATGGATATTATATATCTGTGAGAGATCGATATAGATGCCCTGCACTGATGAGATATATTATGCTATATATAGTAGCCGGATAGGATTGGTCCACGAGACAATATGTAACACCCTAGTTCATTTATACCAGTTACGGTAAGTATTTCTTTATTCATGGTATTTTCCTGATTTATTGTATTTTAGGTGCGAATAGTGTATTTGGCATTTGTATTTGCATCCGACCCGACCCGCTTGCTAGAAACCCGTCTTGATTCCTGTTTATGATTCATCCTGGCTTGTTATATGGATCCGTGCACTTTCATATTTTATATACTGCATATTGGCATTTTATCTGGCATCTGCATTTTTAATATAACATTTAAAGTCACATAAAATATTTTTTAAAAAATATATAGCATGGCCTGCATGATACCCCTAGTCCCGCCGTAGCATCTGCGCATCTTGTTCTCGTTCCGTTTAGTGATACGGGCTCGTTTGGATGGCTACGTGCACGTGCGTGCATCCGTTCTTGGGGGTATGCATTTTCGTTATCCGGATATGCTGTTTTAATGTTGGTCGACACGTATATTTTCAGTATTTTAAAACTGGATTTTTAGACCCGAACCGGGCATGTTTTGGACTATTTTTGTATTATTCAAAATATCAAATTTTAACTAATATTATATTCTATATATATAAAACATTTATACAAAATTTTATAACAAACAAAAATATTTTTTTTCTTAAAATCAAATCCTAACTTATTCCTCTCACCGTTTCTCTCTCTCTTTCTCTCTTTCTCTCCCTTTCTCTCTCCGCTCGCATTTACTGTTCCGGCGAGAATCCCCTCACCTCCCAATCACTACACACACCTCCCTTCTTTCTCCTTCATCTTCTTTCTCCCGCCGCCTCGTGCCCTCGCCTCGTGAACCCTAGCCCCTGCCCTCGTCTCGTGCTCATCACTGTCGATCACCACCCAGACCTCGCCTCATTGCTACCTTCTCCACCTCCTCAACTCTCCTTTCTCGACCTTCCCATTCCCTGCACACCCAACCGCAGTCGCAAACCCATCACCTCCGACCTCACGCCGACGACCTCGACCACACATCATCCCCGACCTCACTCCTCCTCCTTCCAACACCACGATCGCCATCACCCTATGTCGTGAACCCAAGAACACCGATCCCTGCACACCAGAACTTGCAGCCCGACCTCGTCGCCGACCTTGCTTCGCCGTCGTCGGCCATTTCTCGACCACCTCACCTCCTCCTCCTTTCTCCCCTCTCTTCCTTCACCAGATCCCGAAGCCTCCCCTACACACTACAAACCCTACCCTAGAACCTCTGCTGCACACACCTTGCTTCGCCGGAAAACCTCGTCTGAACCCTCACCAGAGCTCCGACCCCCGTCATCCTCATCACCACCTTCGACTCCTGACACCATCACCACCACCCTCACCCTACAGCCACCAGAACCCTGATCACCCGACTTCAAGAACCCGCAACCTATTGCCTCGCCGTGAAACCTCACCGTCGACGAACCCACGACCTCGTCGTCATCACCCCTCTGTTCTTATCGACCCTTGATCCCAAAGCACTAACCCAGAACCCACTTCGTCTCTCCTTCTTCTTCTTCTTGTTCTTCTCTTCTTGCTTTTCTTGATTTCTTGTTTCTTTTCCGGTGATCACCCGCCAGAGCCGTGCTCGTCGCTGCCGATCCAAGCGATCCAGTGAACGTCCCTTGCCTGCTTGAGTATCATCTTGCCTCGCCTAGACCCGTCCCGCGTGCCGTGTGTGCGTTGCGATGATTACCCGACATCGGACATGTCGTACGCACCCGTCGTGTGTTCCGTTCAGGCAAGTTTATCTTGCTACATGCTATGTTATTATAATTGCATCCATATTAATAATAATATTACATGTTTATTTCATGGTGCATCCATATTACAACATTACAGTTTTCGGATACCCGTATGCATCCATATCATTTAAAATATATATAGCTGCATCTATAGATCATATTAATTCATGTTATTATCGTAGTAACATCCCATGCTTAATAATGTGCATCCCACATAGTTTTGGAGCTGTAAATGTAACCCCTGATCAATATTTGTGCATCCATACCATTAATTATATATCTAGTTGCATGCCATATCACGTTATTTCATATTACTGCTACATTAACATCCCATGCTAGATAATGTGCATCCTACATAGTAATGAAACTGTTGTTGTAACCCCTGATAATTATATGAACATCCATGTTTACCTGTGTATACATACCATTAATTCTGCAAACCTAGTTGGACGCCATATTACATTAACTCATATGATTATCACATTAGTACCCTATGCATGATATTGTGCATCCTACTTAGTCATGATGTAACCACTGATAGATAATTGTGCATCCATGCTTTTACCGTACATCCGTACTTTTACCCTGATCCAATACTTGCTACATTTTACTGTTGAGCACTCATGTGATACACTGTGCACCACTTGACATGACCTGATACACCACTACTTGACATGTTACCTGATCCTGTTTCTAATGCCGACAATCCTGACATGTTGTCCCGATGGACATATCCTGTTGTCTGTATAGACAAACCTGTTCCTGCTTGATCCTGTGTTGGCATTAGCTTCAGATTTATCAATACCTGACTTGAACACATAACTTGGGGGTATGGGGAAATCAATGATGGAACCTGACTTGTAACTCGACAGTTCGATACTTATACTGACCAATTTTACGGGCTAGTCCAGCCCCGGGATGCTGCTGCTGACATCATTCGTCTGTACATGTTACCTGTTTACTGCCTAGCGGCACGTCTCGGATTCAGCCCGAGAGTCTTGACCGTGGTCCCGGGCATGCACGGGATACTATTGAGTTACATCGACGATTCATTAAATTGATTTCACAAACTTGAGAGTAGTTAACCCAGTAGCACGGTTTAGTTTTATCGCTGCACTTCACATATACTGTTACACTTCACTGTTCTTTATCCCTGCTCACTTATTACATTCATGTTACTATTTTATAATTCATGCCTGCATATCCTGTTACCCCTGATTTTATTATTGTTGATATTATGACGCGCTGACGTCTGGGTTTTGCATGGCCCGGATCCGCTACCCTTATAACAGGCCGAGCAAGAGTACTTCAGCCGACAGGCCGAGCAGTGAGGACCTGTTAGTATTCTAGTTTAGTTTCCTTTCAGCATTTTTTTTATCTCCTGATGTGAGCCCGTATTTGGGACGTACCTTCCAGATTGTTATTGTTTTGGATTTATTGCTTCCGCATATTATTTCTTGACTCGTTTATTCTGGCATATAGACATGTACTAGATAGTTTATTTTATTTCTACTGTTCTTGATATCTTATAGACAGCCGTAATGTGACTGTAGAGGGATGTTTCCTACCCACAGGTAGCATGGTTGGCTCTGTCACGTGCCGATCTTAGCGCACTCTGGGAAGCGGGGCGTGATAGGGTTTGTTTGGTATCAGAGCCATAGGATTTAGGTTAATCGGGTTTGATTCTTTTGTAGTTGGGTATTGAACCCAATACACGAATCAGAATACTCGTTATTAGGAACATGTCCTGCCACATTGTTATCGTGATTCTTGAATCATATCTTTCTATTGACTCTTGTCTTGAAGATATGCAAACAATTTTGCATCTCGGCTTGAAACCTTTTGGTTCCCTATTGTTTCTTCCTGTTTCTTTGATTCTGATACTAGGATTTGGGCGACTTGAGTGGAGTTATGTGATTGTAACTATGTACCACGGCATGGTTACAATGCGGTACTCTATTTAAGTAACTTGGAGTCCCAGTCTTGATTCACTTCCTTGTTTCATGGTCGTTATATTGTCTTGCTTCTCTTGCTTTCCAGTTCATGTTTTATCGTAAGCTTGAATCCAGTTTACCATGCATATCTTCTTCAGTATTTTGGCTTTAGATGAAGTCGTTTCAGGTATCCTACTTGTTCATGTTTTCCCCGCATTAGAATTATTCGATTCTGGTGCATCCCATTATGATGTTGTCTTGAGAATGGACTTTCTTGGCACTTTCCACGCTCACATGGATTGTAGGGCAAAGAAAGTGATTTTCCAGATTCCCGGACATCCGGAGTTTGTTTTTGCTGGAGGTAGCAGTTCTGTCGGGCCAGTCGAGTTTACGGCTAGGCCGACAAGCACCGGTCTTTCGTAGATGGAAGTTGATAAGGAGGAAGCGCCAGTTGTAGTTCAAGAGTTCGTGGACGTGTTCGAGGATATCTCGAGTTTTACAGCCAAAACGAGATGTGGAATTTGCGATCGATCTTGTTCCTGGTGCAGCGCCAATCTCAAAGGCGTACTATCCAATGGCACTAGTGGAATTGGAAGAAGTCAAGAAACAGGTTACCGAATTGCTAGAGAAGGGTTGGATTTGCAGCAGCAATTCACCCTGGGGAGCTCTTGTTCTTCTAGTAAAGAAGAAAGATGGCAAAAGGAGGATGTGCATTGATTATCAAGAATTAAACTGGGTGACTATTAAGAACAAGTATCCGATTCCTCGCATTGGTGAATTGTTCGAGCAACTTAGTAGCGCGAGGGTATTCTCGAAGCTGGATTTGTGATCCGGATATCATCAGGTCCGAGTTAAATCAGAAGATATTTGCAAGACTGCGTTCCTAACTCGGTATGGACATTACAAGTATTTAGTGATGCCATTCGGAGTCATGAATGCACCGGCGATATTTACGGACTTGATGAACCGAATCTTTTCACCGTTCTTGGACCAATCTATAGTGGTGTTCATCGATGATATTCTGGTCTACTTGAGAAGCCTAGAAGAGCATACAGAACACTTGAAGATCGCACTGCAGACATTGAGACATGAAAGATTGTATGCGAAGATGATCAAGTGTGAGTTTTGGTTTGAAGAAGTGAAATTTTTGGGGCAAGTCGTATCCAGAGATGGAATCGCTGTTGATCCCGAGAAGATTGCAGCAGTTCAAGTTGGCCGATTCCGAAGAACGTAGCAGAGATCAAAAGTTTTCTTGGACTTGCCAGCTATTACAGAAGGTTCGTGGAGAATTTTTCCCGTTTGGCTGAGCCTTTGACCAAGCATACGCGTAAAGAGTGTTAGTAATATGTATGCCCTAGAGGCCATTACTGTACATACGATGTATATTGTAGTGGATGCTTGGATATATATAGGGAGGACTTTCTTGCTCAACATGATAGTATGCTATCAGGTTGCTCTTTATCTTAACAAGTACATTGATTGTCTCTATAATACATGTTGATAAAGCCCTTAGGATGAGTACTTGACTACCAGGACTATGATGCAGATCATACTAGTGGGGACAGAGTAGTCGTTAAATACATCCTTCAAATGTTCCTAGTCGAGGGTATATCGAGACAAGGCATTGATATACCAGAGTAGACTAGCGTTTACGCATCTCGACCCATATGATGGGCGATGGATGATCCCATATTCATTGGTGTTTGACATCAGAGAAGGTATGCGGGTGCTCAGTGGAGACTGGGTACACTGAACGGACTCGCCGAGAACTCCTAGATGATATTGTACCTATCGTCGGATAGCAGTTCTCTGGTGACACTGGTACAACTTAGTCTGTAGACCCGAGATCGTCATAGAGTCTTGTATGATTCCCACCGTGTTTTGATTTCCACCTAACGTGCAAAACGGTGGCTTTTAGGTACGGTCCTGAGTCACATGGAGGCAATGAGCGATAGGAGGGGTTTCGTCTCTCCCGGTATAGGGAGTTGATGTTGCGCTATGCTCGATTGGCCATAATATGAAATCCCTGGCCAGGATTGCTGAGATCTACTGGTAAGAGTTATCAGTGGTTTCTCGGACCGTTATGGACCTTGCATCGACTTGACTTATCAAGCTATTGGGGTATGATGTTATACCACCCCCAGGCTATGATATGCGATATATCAAACGAAGAGACCTGTAACAACCATAATTTTCTTATACACTTTTTCCTATACAAATTTTTAAATTAATCCAAAAAGGGGTATTTATTGCCTGAGCACAAGACTTAAGTAATTAATTAGCAATTTAATTACAAGAAGGAGCTTGTAACTCATTGGTAATACCTTGCATTGCTGAACCAAGCCACCAGAGTTCAAATCCCAAGCCCCACGTTATTTTTAATATTTATTTTGTTTTAAATTTTATGGAAGCCCAACAGTCTACATACAATAACTCTCAAAATTCCTACTGAACCTGAAAATCTAAATATACCAGTGCCTACACCTCGAGACCCCCCACCTTCTTGACCCCCGACTCGGCCCGACTCGGGCCGGCGCCGACGGCTGAGTCATCAAAACCAAAAAGGTGACTCTTGGCCTCCCCTACCCCCCTGTATACTCTATTTATTTAGATCAGTTTCATAGACCTTTGAAATACCCTATTTACTCCAATATTTAATGATTTTTATACATTTTTACAATTTTTTATTTTAAAACCCTTCATCTACCCTAACCCTAGCCTAACCCTATAAATACACCCCCTACCCTCTACCCTCTCACTCACATTTCTGAGCCAACTCTTTAAAATTCTCAAGAGATCTTGTGTACCTTGAAAACGAGCTCGAGGCGAAGCTCCGACGAATTTCCCGGCGAAACTTCCGGCGATCGTTTTAGGAACTACCAGCGACGACACAACACATCGGTGATTCCACTACTTCCCTCTCACCCTCTTGTGTGTCCTAAAACCCGTAAGTCCCTTTTCTATCTCTCTTTTCTATTCTAAAAATATGAATTTACAAAACCCGATGGAATCGGAACAAATCAGATTTCTGATTCGGTTTTCTATAAAATTCCACTTCTCACTAATACAATCATACTTAAACTTCCTCATGTTGACTACTAAACACTAATCAACCAAATTGATTAAGTTTCATCACATGAAATGATGGCTATTTCAATTTATCGTATTTTTCACTTAAATACCGCATTGTTTCAATTCTACATTTAACTCCATTAAACTTGCAATACCTTTAAAGTAGAGCACGAGGTAACGACCTACCTCCTTACACACTCATATACAACCTAACACGATACCATCAAAAACTTAGAATACGGGAAAAACAAACATTTTCATTTAAATACCCTTTACTTAAGAAAACTATTTCTAAAAGATTTAGTATTGATACACTTTTAAATAAATACCTCTTATTATGAAATTACGATAAGTTGTGGACATCAGTCGTTTATCTAAACCTGACTTTGTGGTGTCTAAGCTAGGCAAGTGAGAAAGGTAACTTTAAAAGGCCCGTCTCACGGTGATTCGTGAGCGGATCCCTCCTTTCTTCACTTGTACTTACCTCGCCACAATTGGCGGTGAAGAAGCGATTTGAGGCATATCACAACTTATCGTTTGGACCAGTTAGGAATAGCCTAGTTGACTTAGGAGACCCTAAAACATAGAATACGGAAAATTGACATCTTTACAAATAAATACCATTTACTTCATAAAACCGTTTTCTAAAGGATTTAGTATTTTACAATCTTTGTAAAGCGCCACTACAACCCATTTTGGGGAACCCGTTCGGGATGGTGTGGATTATCGCACATCCTCGGGCTCAGTAGTGCGAGATTCAGACCTCCGCAAGGAGCATTCGGTCTCGAAAGAATTAAATTACGACATCTTAAGAAAATGAGATTTTTAGAATATAAATTATTTATTAAAATTATTTTTTGTATAAATATATGTATATTTATCATTAAAATACCTATTTTGTTATGATATAAATATTCCATTTTTTTCTAAAAATCACAAGAATCAATTTTACACTAAAATACCACGAATTCCATATAAATCAATATTACAAATAAATACCTTTATTTCTGAATTTAGGATATTTTCATTAGAAATATCACAATATAAAATTCACATTCATTACAACCCTAAATATGAATAATAAATGCTTGGGGTATATTTTGAAAAAGCATTTTTACATAAAACCCTCTCAAGTTCTATAAATTAGCCTAAGGACCCTAGTAAACATAGGTTTAAGCGGAACCAATCTCTTGAGTCTCAGGGAGCCGGAGAAGTGGGTGCTTGTCTATCTAAGGTAGACAAATTAATAAAAACAATCAGGAATTCAAGTTACTTTGCTGATTGTCTGACTCAGTTTGAGTCTCAGTATAATCTCACTTGAATATGATTCAAGTACAATCTACAATCTACAATCTTCAATATTACAATTCAACCTGAATCTATGAATCCAATTATCAATCTATACAACTTGATTGAACCGAACCATGGATATACATTCCATTTACATGGTTCTCCAGTTATTCCATTTACATGATTCTACGGTTACATCCGTTTACTGACATCATGGTTTCGGTCAGTCAACCAAATATACAATCAATACAATTTACAAGATAAACAATACAATCAAAACACTACGGAGTTTAAGGGGTAGATTGGTACGGAAGGTATTAAAAGTGGCACGATACGGTAAGATTAAGACACCTAACCTATATTCCGTTGCTGTTGTACCGTGGCCTAATGGTTTCTTGAGTTCCTGATACCTTAGTCTCCAGGGCAAGTGAGACTCCTCTCATATACACTGGCATCCTTCTATACCAAGCTACAAACAACAGCGTTAACACTAAATACAACAATATAACAATATAATACAACTGTAAAAGCTACTCTCTCTCTCTCTCTTACTCTCTGTCTATTCTATTTCTCCTCTTATCTTTGGGACTTACCGAGCAATCTGTTCGCTGACGACATTCTATTTCTTTCTTCTTTGAATGTAGTCAGGTGTTTTGGAACCGTCAGAGATCGAGCCAACTGCAGAAGACTTGGATCAGTACAGCGAAGACCCTGAGCTCTAGACATTGTACACATTTCCTTTCAGTACTTTACATTCCTGTTATGCCATTGTTTAGGCATCGCTTTTGTTTCAGTTGTATTTACTTTTCATGAATTGTACAAAAGAATGTTAATAAATAAAGTTGCTGTTCAGTTTATATATCTTGTCTCTTGTGTATTTACTTTTATATTGCTTAGATACGCTTAGCGTATTTACTTCAGAGTAAATACGTAGCGGACCAGTCGCGTCCCCTTCGCCGTATACCGGTAAGCGGGGCATGACAGGTTTTGTTGGTGGCCCATGCAGGTCAGAGCTGTATGGAACCCTAAGCAATATAAAACACAAGAACCAGCAACTAAAATATTCTTTACAATCATGTTCCTTGAATCCCATCATTTCTTATTCTTTGAATCATATATCTTGAATCTGTCCTAACCCAAAATTCCCTCACCACTTTCACAATTTTACCAAAACCTTCGCATCCTTTCATTCCTTCACACATTCTTCACATTTCTAAAACCCTTGCACCACCTTGTTATCGCATACTGTCAGTACACCAGCACCAAACTTTCCTTGGATTTGTTACACTTTCCTTTTACAAATTTCAAGAACGAAATTTTTATAAGGAGGGTAGAATATAACAACCCTAATTTTCTTATACACTTTTTCCTATACAAAGTTTTAAATTAATCCAAAAGGGGGTATTTATTGCCTGAGCACAAGACTTAAGTAATTAATTAGCAATTTAATTACAAGAAGGAGCTTGTAGTTCATTGGTAATACCTTGCATTGCTGAACCAAGCCACCAGAGTTCAAATCCCAAGCCCCACGTTATTTTTAATATTTATTTTGTTTTAAATTTTCTGGAAGCCTATTTATTTAGATCGATTTCATAGACCTTTGAAATACCCTATTTACTCCAATTTTTAATGATTTTTATATATTTTTACAATTTTTTATTTTAAAACCCTTCATCTACCCTAACTCTAGCCTAACCCTAAAAATACACCCCCTACCCTCTACCCTCTTACTCACATTTCTGAGCCAACTCTCTAAAATTCTCAAGAGATCTTGTGTACCTTGAAAACGAGCTCGAGGCGAAGCTCCGACGAATTTCCCGGCGGAACTTCCGGCGATCGTTTTAGGAACTACCGGCAACGACGCAACACATCGGTGATTCCACTACTTCCCTCTCACCCTCTTGTGTGTCCTAAAACCCGTAAGTCCATTTTCTCTCTCTATTTTCTATTCTAAAAATACGAATTTACAAAACCCGACGGAATCGGAATAAATCCGATTTCTGATTCGGTTTTCTATAAAATTCCACTTCTCACTAATACAATCATACTTAAACTTCCTCATGTTGACTATTAAACACTAATCAACCAAATTGATCAACTTTCATCACATGAAATGATGGCTATTTCAATTTATCGTATTTTTCACTTAAATACCGCATTGTTTCAATTCTTCATTTAACTCCATTAAACTTGCTATACCTTTAAAGTAGAGCATGAGGTAACGACCTACCTCCTCACACACTCATATACAACCTAACACGATACCATCGAAAACTTAGAATACGGGAAAAACAAATATTTTCATTTAAATACCTTTTACTTAAGAAAACCATTTCTAAAAGATTTAGTATTAGTACACTTTTAAATAAATACCTTTTATTATGAAAATACGATAAGTTGTGGACGTCGGTCGTTTATCTAAACCTGACTTTGTGGTGTCTAGGTTAGGCAAGTGAGAAAGGTAATTTTAAAAGGCCCGTCTCACGGTGATTCGTGAGCGGATCCCTCCTTTCTTCACTTGTACTTACCTCGCCACAATTGGCGGTGAAGAAGCGATTTGAGGCATCTCACAACTTATCGTTTGGACCAGTTAGAAATAGTCTAGTTGACTTAGAAGACCCTAAAATATAGAATACGGAAAATTGATATCTTTACAAATAAATACCATTTACTTCATAAAACCGTTTTCTAAACAATTTAGTATTTTACAATCTTTGCAAAGCGCCGCTACAACCCATTTTGGAGAACCCGTTCGGGATGGTGCGGATTATCGCACATCCTCGGGCTTAGTAGTGCGAGATTCAGACCTCCGCAAGGAGTATTCGGTCTCGAAAGAATTAAATTACGACATCTTAAGAAAATGAGATTTTTAGAATATAAATTATTTATTAAAATTATTTTTTGTATAAATATATGTATATTTATCATTAAAATACCTATTTTGTTATGATATAAATATTCCACCTTTTTCTAAAAATCACAAGAATCAATTTTACACTAAAATACCACGAATTCCATATAAATCAATATTACAAATAAATACCTTTATTTCTGAATTTAGGCTATTTTTATTAGAAATATCACAATATAAAATCCATATTCATTACAACCCTAAATATGAATAATAAATGCTTGGGGTATATTTTGAAAAAGTATATAAAAGTATTTTTACATAAAACCCCCTCAAGTTCTATAAATTACCCTAAGGACCCTAGTAAACATAGGTTTAAGCGGAACCAATCTCTTGAGCCTCAGGGAGCCGGAGAAATGGGTGCTTGTCTATCTACGGTAGACAAATTAATAAAAACAATCAGGACTTCAAGTTACTTTGCTGATTGTCTGACTCAGTTTGAATCTCAGTATAATCTGACTTAAATATGATTCAAGTACAATCTACAATCTACAATCTTCAATATTACAATTCAACCTGAATCTATGAATCCAATTATCAATCTATACAACTTGACTGAACCGAACCATGGATATACATTCCATTTACATGGTTCTCCAGTTATTCCATTTACATGATTTTACGGTTACATCCGTTTACTGATATCATGGTTTCGGTCAGTCAACCAATTATACAATCAATACAATTTACATGACAAACATTACAATCAAAATACTACGGGGTTTAAGGGGTAGATTGGTATGGAAGGTGTTAAAAGTGGCACGAGACGGAAAGAGTAAGACACCTAACCTATATTCCGTTGCTGTTGTGCCGTGGCCCAACGGTTCCTTGAGTTCCTGATACCTTAGTCTCCGGGGCAAGTGAGACTTCTCTCGTATACACTGGCATCCTTCTGTACCAAGCTACAAACAACAGCGTTAACACTAAATACAAAAATATAACAATATAATACAACTGTAAAAGCCACTCTCTCTCTCTTACTCTCTGTCTATTCTATTTCTCCTCTTATCTTTGGGACTTACCGAGCGATCTGTTCGCTGACGGCATTCTATTTCTTTCTTCTTTGAATGTAGTCAGGTGTTTTGGAACCGTCAGAGATCGAGCCAACTGCAGAAGACTTGGATCAGTACAGCGAAGACCCTGAGCTCTAGACATTGTACACATTTCCTTTCAGTACTTTACATTCTTATTATGCCATTGTTTAGGCATCGCTTTTGTTTCAGTTGTATTTACTTTTCATGCATTGTACAAAAGAATGTTAATAAATAAAGTTGCTGTTCAGTTTATATATCTTGTCTCTTGTGTATTTACTTTTATATTGCTTAGATACGCTTAGCGTATTTACTTCAGAGTAAATACGTAGCGGACCAGTCCGGTCTCCTTCGCCGTATACCGGGAAGCGGGGCGTTACAAGACCGGACTGTATGGTAGTGTTACTGATTGGATTCACAGGAGTACAAATAGGCTTGCTTGTTGATCTTCTGATCGCTCAATACACGGGTGGCCGTTACGTTTAGCAGACCGCTTGCGGCTTGTAGGTGTTTGATATGATCATCACCTACTGCCGGCGTATTGACGAGTCTTTAGAGTCCTACACAGAGGTTTCCTGGCATAAGCGAAACGGAGTAGGAGCGCATATGTGATATGTGCAGTACGGAGATTAATGCGTGTATATGATACCGCATTCTATTCTCGCGATGTGTGACATGATTGGTTATATGTGATATAGCCGAGTTATCGGATCAAGCGTTGATTCGATAAGATGTTGCATTTGATATTGGTCGGTTATATGTGATATAGCCGGATTATTAAATCAAGAGTTGATTTGATAATTTAATGTATAATTATATATTTGATATATTATATTACATTAACTAATATTTAGCTCAATAATGATTTCTTTTCTCACTTGATGTGCACATTGTATATATGTGATATGTATAATTGTGTACATGTATTGTGTCATGCTTGATGATACATACAAGATGGGTGTATGAGACTTATACCATGCTAGGGTTAAATTAGGGTATTGATTATTTCTTAAGTTATTACAAAAGAGCAAAAGACTTGGTCAAAGTTTTCAAGCTTGGAGAAGCTTGTAGAACTTTCTCAAGGTCAACTCTTTTGTCATTCCTTAGGATATTTTTCCTTAACCCAACCTTTAACCATAGCCTTGGGTTTATTCTCTACATGAGTTAGGCATGATAGCTTTAACTCAATCATGGGTGCAATAATTCATTTGGATGAATTATTCATGAGTTCTTCTTCTTCTTCTTCAAGCCCCATGAAAAGCTTTCTAGCTTCAATGGAGGTATGAGAAATAATGTGAGAAAATCAATTCTAAAGTGAGCCCACTGTTCAGTTGATAAAACTGCACATTTGTTATTATATTTTTCCTACCATTTCCATATTAAAAAAGGTCTTTATTATAATATATCATACATATGAGGGTTTATGTGTAAAAATACTATTTACCATGTGTTGATATATTATAATTAGCATTTGGTAGGAAAATTTATGCAAATAATATCATTGACCTAATCCTAGTAGAACTAACTCTACTAAATATTATCTAAGTTGTTGTGCAGAATTTTCAGGTCTTAAATCAAGGAAATCAAGTTGTTAAAGCTAACCTGCCTAATTAAGAAATCAAAATGAAGGAATCAATTCTGGCAGAAGAAAAGAAAAGATTTCCAAATTCTGAAGGTGCCAAGGATCGCCAAATGTCATAAGTAGCCATCCCCAGAAAATTGATGGACGGCCGTGATCATCAAGCCGCGGATCCGCGGCAATAGCCCCTTTATGCCACGGATCCGCCGCGTGTAAGAAGAGATGGAGGCTGAGGATTTTTGGGGAAAATCTTTTCTACTTTTTCCTTAATTTAGAAACTTGGGATCTGGCTTTGGCACTATAAAAAGAGACCGAGAGCCTCTTGGAAAATTTATCAAGCCGACGCGATCACGAAGTCCAAGACGGCTCACGCATCCAGGCTGGTCATCAACGGTTCATCTACCTCCTTGGAAGAGATCGAGAAGCAAACTAGTCTTTGTAATCATTTTCTAAGGAATCAAAGTGTAATGAATATTGTTGATTAATAAAGGTAGCACTTTTTCCTATTCTATTTCTTTGTAGTTTAATTATGTATTTTCTCTCCATCTCTTTTTCTCCCAACATGCGCGAGTAATTCTCCACTTGTTAGGGTTCGTAGGATTAGGGTAGGCTAATGGATGATGAACATCTCTAAACCCTTTTTAAGTCCTATAAAGTTTATGAACTTTATCAAAAGAATCATTAACATCATAATCGGGTGCGCTAACAATTCTTTGTTAGTTCCGACCGCGATTAGAGATTAGATTAATGATTGTTTTGGTAAAGGCTAGATATGAACGGAGTTCCGTGTCAAGATAAGGGTTAAGAGTGGGATTCCTTTTCCCTCCAGAAACCCTAATCTACACGCATCACTGTCGTTCTAGTTCTAAATCTATTAATGGATAAAAAGGGTAACTTTTAATTAATCGTCCATAACTACTAAATCCTAACGAACCCTACAAGCCCTCTTATTATATTATCTACATCTCTAAAATAATCTAGATCTATATTTTACATTCTTGTTTAACGTAGATCTAGAAACCATTCTATAAAAATTCTTTATCTCTCCTCTCTTTCTCAACAAATCTAAAGTAAAAGTAAAAGGTTCCACGTTTCTCAGAGGACGACCCGTACTCACCTCGGTCTAGCTATACGCGACACCGTTCTGATTGCGGTTAACTATAAACAAACACTCTTTTCCACAACAATCAAATGGCACCGTTGCCGGGAATACGTGCGTAATTTTTTATTCTTACTATTTGTGTTGAATTCTTAGACGATTCATATCATTATTAAAACAAAACTACAGATTTCATATTTAACGATTTGTGTGTGAATTTTGCGAGGGAATCTGGAGTCACGGACTTGAGGAAACAGGAGATCAAGGGTTTCAAACTTCTCTGGTAAGATTCTAACCTCTTTCTCTCTCCTCTGAAATCCAATAAAATATATATTTTTCTGCAGGATTCTTTGCAAAATATTCGCCGCTCAAAAATCTTTTTGCAAAGTTTTGTTTTGTGGTTTGTTTTTGCATATTTTAATACGGATTTTTAAGGGGCAAGACCAAAATCCAGATTAGGTGGGGATTTCATCACCCTTCCTAATCCCCACAAATCACAAACCGAGCATCTAGATCAACCCTTCATTAATTTAAAAAAATATCTAGACCAGACTCTACGGACTGTCGCGCTAATTAAGGACAGAGGAAGGTCGTGGGTAATCTATCGTTTATCCACATTACTTTTGTAGTGCCTAGGTAAGTGTGTCAAAGGATAGTGGTTTTTAATTAGGCCCACTACTGTGGTTCCTTCCCACTTACCTGGCTACAAGGGTAGTACGGAGGCGGTAGAGGATTGATCCTGCGGCTTGTCCTTTGGAAGTCTAGGAGCGGTCTAGAGACTGGACCTAGGTAACCTTAGTTCTAGGGTTGTTTGTGCATTTTTGTGTGATTTGTCTAAATCCGTCATTTTTCAAAACAAACCAATTATTTTCTTCCCTTTTTACCTCTTCCCCTTCTTCTCTTCTTATAATGGGTGACCTAAACAGAAGAACACTTGCCGAGTTTTGCTGTCCACAACCAGATATCTCTTGTTTTCGAAATCCCTTCAGTATACCGTCTGGCTCTTCCATGTCCTTAAGAGATCATATAGAACAAGCAGGAAGAAACAGTTGGCCACCTCAGTCTAGTTCTTATCAACCGTATCATAATCCTACATCTGTTTCAGTTGATACCCAGAGTGAGGAAGCTCCTAGACGAATGTCCATTGCTGAGCACATAGCTAGGTCTAGAGGCCAAAGTTTCAACCCGGACCAATATCAACCTTCACCACCACTGTCCAGAGAAGAGTTTGATATGCGGTTTGTGCCATATAAGATGTCTGTTGAAAATAGCCAACCAACCAACCCATATCAATATTCTTCTTATCATCCTACTCCTACCCAAGTTCCATAACCATTCTATTCCTATCAGTCCAATCCGACTTTTCCACCTTCTCTAGACAGTTCTTCTAATCGGTCATTTGGGAGTTTTAATTATTCACAGGAATTTCAATCTTATACTGAAACCCCTTATCAATCCAAGACTAGTCTGGAGCAGACATTAGAAAAATTTATGGAACTGTCGAACCAAATTATGAAGGATTTGGGTAGTAAGACTGAACTGTACACCCTTCCTAATCAAACCTCCCCATTCCAAACTGAAATCCACAACTCCAGTTTCATAGATTCATCAAGTACAATGTCTGATAAGTTGTGTGACTTTGTAGTGTTTGATTTATCCGACTGTGAAGGGTCCATTTCAAGTGAAACCATACCCAACCCTTGTGATCTCTACACCTCCACTCTTGAACCAAAACTGATTGAAAACCATACTTTTGATGAGGTGTTTGAGAATTTTAACCTTCACTTGAATGAGGTGATTGACGTTGGGGATATATTGATTGATGAACCTGAAATTTTGGATGATTTTGTCCCACCAATTCATCAAATCCTTTCACTTCCTTATGGTCATCATCTTGAGCCTTTAATTCTTCCCGAACCCCAAATATGTCTTGAAGTTGATGATAATGGTATACCCGAAGATCAGACCGAAATATGGCCTCCATCTTCCACATCTAGTTCAGCAACACTCGACACACCAATTTGTTTACCCATTTCACCTTCTACTTTCTCCGGTTCTTCTTCTGTTCCTATAGTTTCAGTGAGTTTTGATGAATCACAATCCGTTAGTTCAAGTTCAATAATACCAGAAATTCAACTTGATTTGGATATTTTTGAAAATAAGGTAGATGAGTTTTTCGAGTCCTCTGCCTCAATGATTTTTGATGAATCAAGTAGGATAAATTCTGGCACAAAACTCTTTGACAGCAAAATGTTCAATCATACCATTGATAAAAGTTTTGAGGAACTTTTTGCTGACGAACTTGAATTTTTAAACAATACGGATTTTGTGATTGATCAATCTCCACCTATAGAGGTTGAACTGCCACCATTCTTTCTTTCTAATCATTCACATTCATCCTCATTCTTTTTTTTCTCTAATTTCAAACCCTTTCCAGACTACCTCTTATCCTTTCCCCATTTTTTCTTGACTCGATACAACACATTCTTCCACCAACCTATACGCTATACTGATAAAATTTTTGAATGATTGGTGTTAACTTTTGGTCTTTGTAAAGTCTTACTTTGACCAAATGACTCACCCCCTCTTAAAATGCTTCATATTGTCTAACTCATGTTTGAGGGGGGGTATATTTTTGGCTCTTGATCATAACTTTTGTCCTCAAATTTGTGAGCCAAAAATAAGTTTGGGGGAGGATTTTCACTTTCATATATTTTTGCCCACATTAATAATGTCCTCCCAAGCTTACAGGTTTTTGTGATCCAGCAGATAGCAACAGTGAGGACACTGTTGAAAACAAGTTTGGGGGAGGTTTGTGCTTATTTACACATACTTTGCATTATACTATATATAAGCACAAAAAAAAAATTATAACAAAAGAGTAGAAAGTAAAAAAATTATATCCAAAAGATAGGAATAGTTTAAGAAAACCAAGAAAATTAGAAGTTTTCTTAAACGAACTGGTAATAAGTAGTTATGAGCTGTTGTCCCAAGGGTTAGTAAGATGAAGGAAGTCACTAATCTGAGGTTAAAATAAGTCTGAAAAATAGTTTCTATTCTGGAAGCCAAACATTTGAATGTTGATACCCTACCATATGCACTTACACACGTCTTGAAACTCGGGATAGTAGAGGATACCTTGAAATGCTCTTGTCTAAAAGCTAAAGTATGAAGGAAATGAAAAAATAAAAAAATGAAGAAAATATAAATGGTGAAAAGAGAAAAATGAACACTGGTTTTGTTATCGCCAAGGCAGCAATAAAAAAATATAGCGAGGGTGCCTCTTCACCTAGTGCCGTAAGGCCAACTGGTCTGGGAGTCACTGCTAAGCCTTAGGTGGTGCAAGACGAGGAAAATACTATCACCTATTCAGCAAGCACATAAGTAATCGGTCGGTTAGTATCTCAAGAAGTATTAACAGTCGCATGAAAATGTGTGAGCAATCTAAATATTCATCAAATTAAAAAGTACTGAGGTAGATGGACAAGAGTATGATAGCTTGAATTGAATTTTCCGAGTGTAGGGATGTTCATTTCACACACGTAGAGGTATATGATCGATGTTTGGATGAAAGGTAGGAATGAAGAATAAAGATGATGTTTTATTGAGGGATAATGTGATTTCTAATATCTTTTCATGACTATTAAGATAGGGCTCATAACAACTGAAAAGCTAGTGTAGTTGGAAACTCTTCTTTTCAAAGTCTTTCTTTTATGGTTCTTATCTTTATATGTAAATTTCACCATCTCTCTTTTGTTATAGATTTTGTGGGTGTAATCCGCTGAAAACCCTCAGGAGACAACACTCCTCCTACTAGGAACACCTAGAGGTTTAACGGCTTGTTGCACGTGCTCAGTGCAATCGTGTTTGCCTACGAAAGTGTGCTTAGTTTTCTCCTTTCTTTTTTCTCCTTCTCTTGAATAAACTAGTTTGCTCGGGACGATCAAAGATAAGTTTGGGGGTATTTGTTCAGTTGATAAAACTACACATTTGTTATTACATTTTTCCTACCATTTCCATATTTAAAAAGGTCTTTATTATAATATATCATACATATGAGGGTTTATGTGTAAAAATACTATTTTTCATGTGTTGATATATTATAATTAGCATTTGGTAGGAAAATGTATGCAAATAATATCATTGACCTAATCCTAGTAGAACTAAGTCTACTAAATATTATCTAAGTTGTGCAGAATTTTCAGGTCTTAAATCAAGGAAATCAAGTTGTTAAAGCTAACCTGCCTAATTAAGAAATCAAAATAAAGGAATCAATTCTGGCAGAAGAAAAGAAAAGATTTCCAAATTCTGAAGGTGCCAAGGATCGTAAAATGTCACAAGTAGCCATCCCCAGAAAATTGATGGACGGCCGTGATCATCAAGCCGCGGATCCGCGGCAATAGCCCCTTTATGCCGCGGATCCGCCGCGTGTAAGAAGAGATGGAGGCTGAGGATTTTTGAGGAAAATCTTTTCTACTTTTTCCTTAATTTAGAAACTTGGGATCTGGCTTTGGCACTATAAAAAGAGACCGAGAGCCTCTTGGAAAATTTATCAAGCCGACGCGATCACGAAGTCCAAGACGGCTCACGCATCCAGGCTGGTCATCAACGGTTCATCTAGCTCCTTGGAAGAGATCGAGAAGCAAACTAGTCTTTGTAATCATTTTCTAAGGAATCAAAGTGTAATGAATATTGTTGATTAATAAAGGTAGCTCTTTTTCCTATTCTATTTCTTTGTAGTTTAATTATGCATTTTCTCTCCATCTCTTTTTCTCCCAACATGCGCGAGTAATTCTCCACTTGTTAGGGTTCGTAGGATTAGGGTAGGCTAATGGATGATGAACATCTCTAAACCCTTTTTAAGTCCTATAAAGTTTATGAACTTTATCAAAAGAATCATTAACATCATAATCGGGTGCGCTAACAATTCTTTGTTAGTTCCGACCGCGATTAGAGATTAGATTAATGATTGTTTTGGTAAAGGCTAGATATGAACGGAGTTCCGTGTCGAGATAAGGGTTAAAAGTGGGATTCCTTTTCCCTCCAGAAATCCTAATCTACACGCATCACCGTCGTTCTAGTTCTAAATCTATTAATGGATAAAAAGGGTAACTTTTAATTAATCGTCCATAACTACTAAATCCTAACGAATCCTACAAGCCCTCTTATTATATTATCTACATCTCTAAAATAATCTAGATCTGTATTTTACATTCTTGTTTAACGTAGATCTAGAAACCATTCTATAAAAATTCTTTATCCCTCCTCTCTTTCTCAACACATCTAAAGTAAAAGTAAAAGGTTCCACGTTTCCCAGAGGACGACCCGTACTCATCTCAGTCTAGCTATACGCGACACCATTCTGATTGCGGTTAACTACAAACAAACACTCTTTTCCATAACAATCACCCACCTCCTACTTCTTCATCCTCTACCACTTTCCATGTAGTAGAGTGTGTTCTTTTCACAAAGTTTATGACCTAGTGAAGGAATAGCTTGAGTTAGTGTCTCCTCGACGTAGATCATCTTCGGCCTCGAAGTCATCGAAGCAAGCACATTTGTTTCATCATAGAGCCACTCTAGAGTCCGGAGTTTACGATCGCAGCGAAGGGGACTACTACACGGAGCTATTTGAAGTGAAGGACCGGTCTACAAAGGTTGTATTCTTTGCTCACTACTTATTGTGTTTGCATATGTTTACCGTATATTTCTAGTTAACGATTCATGGTTAGGGTTAGCTAGAATGGCAAATTTTTGAATTTGGCATGGACGATACCTCCCGAAACCTTGTTGCCGTGCTAGGCAACCCTACAGTAGTATCAGAGCCTAGCTAGAAATTAATATGGATAATGTTAGATTACGTAACTGGAACAAACTCCGAAACTTGAATCCCTAAAACCTGCGTTCTGTCGATTTTTAAATCATCTCCAAAAATTTTGCAAACAAGTGCAGAATGACATTTGGGCAGAGAGATGAACATGGGAGAAAATTGGGACCATGTGCTCAGATTTTGGCCGAGCACATGGCTTGGGAAACCTAGGAGGCCGGCCCTGCATGGGTATTTGGGTTCCAATTTTTTCCATGTTTTGGACTCTGGGTTTTGGTGTTTCAGGTGTTGTTTATTTTTGCTACTTTTTCATATGATGATTAATTCAATGCAAAGGTAACTCAGAGTGTTTCGTATTCGTAGTTTTAACATTGTTTCGAGTGTTTCACGTATTGTCTAGACGAAGTTAAAAAGTTCGATCGAATGTTAAAAACCCATTTTTCCAAGTTTAACGTACTCGGAAAAACATGCAAGTGATTCCATGGACTCTGTAGAAGAACGAAACCTTAACTCGATTATGTGGCCGTCAAAACCGCCACTGAACCCTAGGGTTTGTGGTAGTTTAGCGTTTCACATGTGAGGCGTTGGTTTGACCCTTCTACGGCTGGTTCATAGGTACTATGGCATCTTTTGAGTATTATTAAAACTGTGCTCAAGTGTTGAGCTGTCGGGAAATTGTGGGACTTTAATGAATCGATCGAAGAGTTTATCGTCGTTCGGATATTATGTGATGGGATACAATATTTGGAATCCACAAGTAGTTATGAGATAACTAAATTGAATGTTATAAATCTAGCAGTTTAGTCTCAGATGATCAGTTGCCACGGGATTTTGATGAGATCAAAAGTCTGTCGTAATCACGTAGCGTACGCAGATACTCGCCGGGTAAACTTAATAGATAGACACGCCCTATAGCCACGACCAGATCACTGTAGGAGAACCCTGTCGCCAAAAGCATCCGTTCGAGTGCTCACGGCAGCGGTGTTCCGCCTTAGTGCACTTCGTCGAATGTATCGAGGGTGTGGCCGTCTACTAAAGTTTTCGACGAGCATTCGATCAGGATGTCGGGAATCTTGTTGAATTGCCCGACTTGTTATTGAAAAGTGTTTTCGGTATCGAGACTAAAATGCGGGGTTTATAATTGTTAGGCATGTGATGTCTAAGGAATTCATTTGGTTAGGCATGTGATTTCTAAGGTGGTTGCGGATTCCAACTGTTGTAGTTTTTCACTTTCTTTTCTGCGACCGTAAGTGTAATATGTGGTGCATCTCCGGTTTCGGTACTATATGTCAACGAAAATTGGGATACGCATATTTACTTACGTTGATGACATGTGATGTTATGTGTTGCTGGGATATGTTATATTGGATCGTCGTGATTGAATAGCCGGGAGTTTTATGTGAGATGAGAGTTTTTCATTTTCATTCATGTAAAATTCATTGTATGTAATATTCTTTTATTGGGGCACTTCCGGGTTGAGGATGATGTCACCATTGTATATTATTTAC
The DNA here is from genome assembly GCA_030015575.1 of Agapanthus africanus. Taxonomy (NCBI): domain Eukaryota; kingdom Viridiplantae; phylum Streptophyta; class Magnoliopsida; order Asparagales; family Amaryllidaceae; genus Agapanthus; species Agapanthus africanus. The sequence continues at coordinate 1,362,311 of CM057337.1, forward strand.
TTTTCCGCATTAGGATAGACCCAAGGCGGGGAACACAAGTAACCGGATTCTAGGGTCCAGTGGGAGACCACCTCGAGGAGTCGAGACCGGGTCTCCTAACTCTAGAATTGGCAGGGTTACTTGCCGCTCTCGTAGAGGTCTAGGGATGTGGGTTTGGCTATTCATCGCGACCGTGGAATCCGTGTTTTATACTGGCTTGATATAAAACACAGAAATCCTAGTATATCCAATATTTCATATATGTTCTTCTGCTGCAATGTTCTGTGATGAGATCATATTACTGCCTGAGACGAATGTTTATATTATATATATGAGATATATATTATATATTGTTGATTTCGTTTCAAATGTGATACTTGTGAAGCATAATAAATAGGACTTCATTAATAAGATTAATGAAATAAAAAAAACCTAAAGATGTTGTAGAAACTTGTTTTAAAAACTGGTAGCTCTAGTTCTTGCTTTGCATAGCGGTATTCCTTGTAGAATATCCAGCATCTTATTCGATAAGGAAAGAGCCGAGATCCCTTCACCGGGAGTGACCTCTTTAGCGAAACTAGCAGATGCTACAAACTCGGTTTGTCTTTTAATTGCTTTTATAGTTTTTGCTTTGTATAATGGTATTTGTGAAATATCCTGCACCTTATTCGATAAGGAAAGAGCCGAGATCCCTTCACCGGGAGTGACCTCTTTAGCAAAACTAGTATAAGCCTCAAAAAACTCTCCTTTTAAAATTCACTCGATTCTACAACGATATCAAGTTCATTACGCAAAGGGTTTTCTTAAAAACCTGTCGTAGCCCTCCGTCATTTTAGATGAGTAATAGTTAGTATTCGTGCTGCGTTTGTTGACCTTGTCAAGGCGTAGTGTGCGGTAGCTGATTAGTGCTTATCTGTATAAGCATATGATGCGATTAGATTAGGGTAGTCGTGCGACATGTTGACCTTGTTAAAGGTCGTGCGGGTGGGTTTAATTCAATCGGGAAATGATGGGTTGAACTTGGCTAGCGCTTATAATTTGTTGACCTTGTTAAGGTCATAAGGAACTAGGGGCAAAACATTATCGGGAATTTCAAGTGTTGAAATTTACAATGAGATTGCATACCTTCTATGAGATAGTTGGATCCCGATACCCACTGCGAGTAAGAGTTACTCCTGGGAGAGTTGTACACATTACAATTAGCCGATCAAGCAGGTGTCTAGCAAGGTGTCAACGGGGTTACGCCCATGGGAAAACGAGGTTTATTTTAATTAGGTCCGTGCGAAACCACGGGGAACCTCCCTCAAAATACCGGCACTGGCCTGGCTGAAAGATTGGCGAACTTGTAGGGTGTAATTAATCTCGGCTAGTTTTTCCTTTTAGGATTTGAAGGAAGATTTGACTAAAACAGTGGGAACCATCCTCATTAGATATATTGATAACCAATCTAATCTTGTAAGAGCATACGCTGAGTGTTTTTTTCTCTCTCTCCAGGTGACCATGTCACGCCTTAATCAAGATAATAATACGGATGTATTGACCGAACCCGCTTGTTATACTAAGCTGGGGAACGTTAGTCCCGCTCCAACTTATAATTGTTATAAGATAGAGCAGGAAACTGGGATTACCAGGATTTCCGTGCCGCCTAAACGAAGAAAGTGCATGCTGATGCATCTTCTTCGGGTGTGTTCATTACCGAGAACTGTTTCGCAGTATCCTCTACGTCTTGGGTATGTGATACCGGATCAGGATCCCAGATATGTAATCTGTTACATGGGCTACAGATAGGTAGAGAACTGAGAACGGGTGATAAGTTTCAAGAGTTGGAAACGGTGCAATTGTAGCAAGCCAAGAAGTTGGCGGTTATCACCTTGTATTACTAAATACATTGATTCTAAACGAATGTTATTAGATACCGTACTTGATATACAACATCATATCATTCTCTTTATTTAATAAAGAAGGATATAATTTTATATTGTTGGATAATGTTTTGAACATTTCCTATATCAAGAGTTGATCGGTTCAAGCACGTTATCAAAAAGCATATACGTTCTAAATCAAACCACAGTCCTTAACGTACAAAACACACACAAGAGGAAGAGTTCAGAAATGAACGAATCCTTCTTCAGGCAATGTAGACTAGGTCATATCAATGCGACCCGACTAACTCAGTTACATTAAGATGCATATTTAAATCAGTTTGAATTTATATCTTGTGAAACTTGCCAGTCATGTCTCAAAGATAAGATGACAATAGCTCCGTTTATTGGAAACAGAGAAAGAGTTACTAAACTCTTGGGATTGATACATGTAGATGTATGAAAGTCCCCTGTCTATACATGCTAGAACTGGTTCTTTGTACTTCATTACATTCACTGATCATCTCTTAAGATTCAGACATATGTTCCTGTTGAAACACAAGTCTGAATCTTTTGAGAAATTCAAAGAATATAATTTAGAAATAGAGAACCAAAAACAGGTATAAGTATTATGTCCTATGATGAGATCAGGGAGGAGAATACTTGAGCACGGAATTCCTGGACTATTCTAAAGAAGAATGAGATTCTCTCTCAGCATTACTCCTCCGTATACACCACAAAACGTGTGCAAGTTGCTTTATGAGTTAAAGCAGGTATCGCGGAGTTAGAACATCTGTTTTGATGTGGCAGTCAAAGCGTTTGACTTCATCAAAATGGTAGATGAACCTTGTATATACAAAAAGGTAGTAGGGAGTATGGTGGTGATCCTCGTATTGTACGTGAATGGCATACTCTTGATAGGAAAGGAGTTTCCTATGCTACGCTCGGTCAATCTCCTCTTATCACAAGGATTCTCCATATAGGATCAAGGTGATACCTCCTAAATACTGGGTTATGGATCTATGAGATAGATCTATTTGGATGATTAGGATTCTCACTAGCTGTATTGAAATAGTATCAATCGATCCTGGGGAGAATCACTGGAAAGGTTCCAGGGTGGTAAGGACGACTGAATGTCAGTCACAGGCATTGTCTTTACCCTCAGTGGAGGGAAGGTATGTTGGAAGAGTTTCAAGCTAGATACCGTGACATACTAGACGATAAAGGCTGGATACATTACTACCAAGGATGCTACCAAAGAAATAGTCTGGATGTACACTAGTTCATGAGATGAACTTCGTTCCTACCATTGTGTGACAATAGAGTTATGGCTTTGGCCAAGGAACCCCCGTCCCATCAGTAATCCAGACATATTCTTAGGCAGTATCACCTGATCAGTGGAGATGGTTGATCTCCAGGGAGATTCAGGTTCAGGAGAGTAGACACAGAGAACAACACGGCGGATCCACTCACAAAAGCCTATTCCCAGGAGAGACTTTTATGGGATAGTTGAGTATGTGATACTTCAACCACTGCTGATTGTTGGGTATGAGATACCACAACAGATAGCCCTAGTGCAAGTGGGAGATTGTTAGTAATATGTATGCCCTAGAGGCCATTACTGTACATACGATGTATATTGTAGTGGATGCTTGGACATATATAGGGAGGACTTTCTTGCTCGACATGATAGTATGCTATCAGGTTGCTATTTATCTTAACATGTATATTGATTGTCTCTATAATACATGTTGATAAAGCTCTTAGGATGATTACTTGACTACCAGGACTATGATGCAGATCATACTAGTGGGGACAGAGTAGTCGTTAAGTACATCCTTCAAATGTTCCTAGTCGAGAGTGTATCGAGACAGGGCATCGATATACCATAGTAGACTAGCGTATACGCTTCTCGACCCATTTGATGGGCGATGGATGATCCCATATTCACTGGTGTTTGACATCAGAGAAAGTATGCGGGTGCTCATTGGAGACTGGGTACACTGAACGGACTCGCCGAGAACTCCTAGATGGTATTGTACCTATCGTCGGATAGCAGTTCTCTGGTGACACTGGTACAGATTAGTCTGTAGACCCGAGATCGTCATAGAGTCTTATGTGATTCCCACTGTGCTTTGATTTCCACCTAACGTGCAAAACGGTGGCTTTTGGGTACAGTCCCGAGTCACATGAAGGCAATGAGCAATAGGAGGGGTTTCGTCTCTCCCGGTATAGGGAGTTGATGTTGCGCTATGCTCGATTGGCCATAACATGAAATCCCTGGCCAGGGTTGCTGAGAAATACTGGTAAGTGTTATCAGTAGTTTCTCGGACCGGTATGGACCTTGCATCGACATGACTTATCAGGCTATTGGGGTCTGATGTTATACCGCCCCCAGGCTGTGATATGCGATATATCAGACGAAGAGACCGGACTGTACGGTAGTGTTACTGATTGGATTCACAGGAGTACGAACAGGCTTGCTTGTTGATTTTCTGATCACTCAATACCCGGGTGGCCGTTACGTTTAGCAGACCGCTTGCGGCTTGTGGGTGTTTGATATGATCATCACCTACTGCCGGCGTATTGACGAGTCTTTAAAGTCCTACACATAGGTTTCCTGGCTCAAGCGAAATAGCGCATATGTGATATGTGCAGGACCGAGATTAATGCGTGTATGTGATACCGCATTTTATTCTCGCGATGTGTGACATGATTGGTTATATGCGATATAGCCAAGTTATCGGATCAAGCGTTGATTCGATAAGATGTTGCATTTGATATTAGTCGGTTATATATGATATAGCCGGATTATTAAATCAAGAGTTGATTTGATAATTTAATGTGTAATTATATATTTGATATATTATATTACATTAACTAATATTTAGCTCACTAATGAATTTTTTTTCTCACTTGATGTGCACATTGTATATATGTGATATGTATAATTGTGTACATGTATTGTATCATGCTTGATAATACATACAAGATGGGTGTATGAGACTTGTACCATGCTAGGGTTAAATTAGGGGTTTTATTATTTCTTAAGTTATTACAAAAGAGAAAAAGACTTGGTCAAAGTTTTCAAGCTTGGAGAAGCTTGTAGAACTTTCTCAAGGTCAACTCTTTTGTCATTCTTTAGGATATTTTTCCTTAACCCAATCTTTAACCATAGCCTTGGGTTTATTCTCTACATGAGTTAGGCATGATAGTTTTAACTCAACCATGGGTGCAATAATTCATTTGGATGTATTATTCATGAGTTCTTCTTCTTCTTCTTCAAGCTCCATGAAAAGCTTTCTAGCTTCAATGGAGGTATGAGAAATAATGTGAGAAAATCAATTCTAAAGTGAGCCCACCTCCTACTTCTTCATCCTCTACCACTTGCCATTTAGTAGAGTGTGTTCTTTTCACAAAGTTCATGACCTAGTGATGGAATAGCTTGAGTTAGTGTCTCCTCGACGTAGATCATCTTCGGCCTCGAAGTCATCGAAGCAAGCACGTTCGTTTCTTCATAGAGCTACTCTAGAGTCCAGAGTTTACGATCGCAACGAAGGAGACTACTATACGGAGCTATTTGAAGTGAAGGACCGGTCTACAAAGGTTGTATTCTTTGCTCACTACTTATTGCAAAGTGTTTGCATATGTTTACCGTATATTTCTAGTTAACGATTCATGGTTAGGGTTAGCTAGAACGGCAAATTTATGAATTTGGCATAGACGATGCCTCCCGAAACCTTGCAACCGTGCTACGAAACCCTACAAGGAGGTACCGTTCGTATGGACGGATAGGTGTGCGTCAGCTTTTGAGGCTTTGAAGCAGAGATTGATAACCGCTCCTATTTTGATCGTACCAGACGGTTTCGGAAGATTGGTGATTCACAGCGACGCATCTAGGAAAGGTTTAGGATGTGTTTTGATGCAGCATGGGAAAGTTATAGCTTACGCATCGAGACAGTTGAAGACCCATGAGAAGAATTACCCAACTCATAATTTGGAGGTTGCAGCTGTGATTTTCGCTTTGAAGATTTGGAGACACTACTTATTGGGCGAAAGGGGCGAAGTATTCACCGATCACAAAAGCCTGAAGTACGTATTCATACAGAAAGAGCTTAGCATGAGGCAGCGTAGATGGTTGGAGCTGATGGCTGACTATGAACTTGATCTCAAGTACCATCCGGGAAAGTTAATGTAGTGCCGGATGCGCTTAGTCGGTTGCCAGCAATTCGGATGTTCACTGCAGAGAAGGAGCTTATCGAAGATTTTCGGAGATTCAAACTGGAGATTGTGCTACCGCATTCTTCGGGACAGTTGATGCAGCTGCAAGTACAGTCATCGTTGATCGAGAGTATTAAAGCAGCGCGGTCACAGGACCCAAGATTGCAGAAGTTTCGAGAACAGGTCGAAACGGGACATCGAACAGACTTGTTGATTCATGAAGATGGTTCGTTACGTTTTGGTAGCCGTTTATGTGTGCCGAAAGGAGACATTCGCGAAGAAGTTATGAAGGAGGCACACAGTTCCGCGTATTCCGTACATCCAGGAGGAACAAAGATGTACTGTGATCTACGACAGCATTTCTGGTGGGAAGGTATGAAAAGGGAGATCGCCCGCTTTATAGTGAAGTGCTTGGTGTGTCAGCAAGTCAAGGCTGAACATCAAAGAGTAGCTGGTTTATTGAAACCACTTCCGATTCCTCAATGGAAGTGGGAACATATAACCATGGATTTCGTGACAGCTTTACCGCGGAGTCCGAAGGGCAACAGTGCAGTTTGGGTGATTGTTGATCGATTGACCAAGGCAGCTCATTTCATACCGTTTCGAGTTGGTCAGTCAACGGAAGCGTTAGTAGAACGGTACATGCAGGAGATTGTGATATTACATGGAGTACCTGTGAGCATCGTGTCCGGCCATGATACCCGATTCTTATCGCACTTCTGGAGGAGTTTACAGGAAAGTTTGGGAAAGCGATTGAAGTTTAGCACTGCTTATCATCCCCAGACAGATGGCCAGTCGGAGAGAACGATCCAAACTCTTGAAGATATGTTGAGAGCTTGCATGTTGGACTTCAAGGATTCATGGGAGGATCGTCTACACTTGGTGGAGTTTTCTTACAATAACAGATTTCAGGCGACTTTTCAGATGGCTCCATTCGAAGCATTGTATGGTCGCAAGTGTCGCTCACCCGTTTGTTGGGACGATATTGGAGAACGAAGATTGTTGGGACCGGATTTGATCGTGCAAACCGTGGAGAAAATTAATACTATCCGGAATCACATGAAGGCAGCACAAGATCGGAAGAAGAATTGGGCCGATACATCGAGAAGACCTTTAGAGTTCATTGTTGGTGATCTGGTATTCTTGAAGATATCACCGACTAGAGGAGTGATTCGTTTTGGGAGTCGATGCAAGCTTAGTCCTCGATTCGTTGGGCCTTTCGAGATTATGGAGCGTGTTGGAGAAGTGGCTTATCGATTGGCGTTACCACAATCTTTGGCGAATGTTCATGACGTGTTTCATGTATCTCAACTTCGTAAGTATGTTCGAGATGAAACACACATGCTAGATCATTCGGAGCTGACTGTAAGGGAGGATTTGACCTTTGAGGAGCGACCGATATCAATTATTGATCGAAAAGAAAATATCCTCAAGAACAAGGTTATCCCTCTCGTACGTGTTTCTTGGGGGAGTCGCTCGTATGGAGAATCGACTTGGGAACGAGAAGACGAGATTCGACAGAAGTTTCCATACCTATTCTTGTAGATTCTTGTTTGTTTATCTTTCCTTGTTTTGGGAATTTCGGGAACGAAATTCTTTTTGTAGTTGGGTATAATGTAACACCCTAGTTCTGTAACGACTGTGATTCTAAAATACCAAATAATTCATTTTTATAATTTTCCACATGCCAAAATATTTTTCCATTTTAGTAGGAAATGTTTTGAAATAATTGTTTTATATTTTAATAATTTTTAAGCATATTGTAACGACTGCGATTCTAAAATACCAAATAATTCATTTTTATAATTTTCCACGTACCAAAATATTTTTCCATTATAGTAGGAAATGTTTTGAAATAATTGTTTTATATTTTAATAATTTTTAAGCATTTAAATATAATTGCTGGAGCCTTCTGAAGGCTTTTACAAATTTTCATAATTATTTTTCCGCTGTCAGAAAACGCTTTGAGAATGTTTTCATATATATAAAAAAATTAATAAATAAATAATAATATATAAAATTCATTAATACGATTTTTAGGAATTTCTGGAAATTTAAAATAAATTTTTAGAAGGAAAAGATTGTAAGATATGTTACATACAAATTATTTTCATCCCAAATTCCATCCCAATTTGAAGGTAATATCAAAATAGATTTTCTATATTTTTTCCATATATTTCCAGTATTTTAAAATATTTTTAGTTATTTTTTTAAAATCAAATTCGATTTAAAAAATTGTTTAAAGTATTTTTTATTAAAATATATATATAGGGGAAATTAATCATGGCCATTGGATCCTAGATCCAACGGCCAGAAACCATCCGGGCCAGCACTCACGCCCACGTGAGCGCAGTCAACGCGAGAACGTGTGGGTGCTGCCACGTGGCGTCTCGCGATTGGCCGGCGGCGGCGGTCAATGATTGGGCATGATTTTTTTTGTTTTCTGGTGTTATTTTAAACGGGTTTTGGGAATTTTGTTGTTATAATTAAACCCTATAAATAGGACCCCTTTCTCTTGAGTTTTTTTCTTCAATATAACTCCAAAAATTCCAAATAAAATATCTGGTTCTTCGTCTCGACGACGCCGACGCTGCGGTGCCATCTGATCGTCCAAAAAAAATCTGAGCGCGGAGTTTTTAACGTTTCCGTACAGGGCAACGTATTATCTCATCAATCAACATCTCAACTCAAGGTAGGATTCGCCACTCATTCTGTTCACCCCATCATTTTTCTTTCTATCAATATTCTGATCTGATCTGTAACCTTCCATGATAATTCTTAATACTAATATATTCCATTAATCATGTGTGTTGTGCATTAAAATAAACACTCATGCCAAATATATCTTACGCTATTAGCAAACATATTTACTCATAAAATAAAATCTATATTTTCAGAATACATCACTTCTTTACTTATAATATATGTATTTACATTACCCGGTTGTCTACATCAGGCAACTTTAATTATTTCTCCCTTAACAATATTTACATGCTTTTTATTATATACATTTGTTTAGACACCAAAACATATCTTACACTAATGTACCCTAATATTTCCTGGAATCGTTGTTTACAATTAAATGTTCCTAAATTCTAGACTTACGTTTTATTTAAATAATCCAACTTTACTAAATCCAAATTATTATTTTGATATCCTAAACTAGATATTTTAAGTAAAACACTCCGAGTTTTCTAAATCTCGTGTTTTATAATAATATACTATATGTCTTCCTTTCCACTAGGCTTGTGAAACCCCGTTTATACTTGTCTCCTTATTGACCGGTAATCTTAACAATTTAATGATCATTTTTAATAATCTTGTGCAATGACCGTGTGTAATGATCGTGTGCAATGAACGTGAGTAATGATCGTGTGCAATGACCGTGTGCAATGTACGTGTGCAATGACCGTGTTTCCGTGATCCCGGGCATAGACAGGGTAATCTTGTTTCCGTGATCCCGGGCATAAACGGGATGCTAACTGTTTACTGACCATGTATTCATGATTTTAAAATAAAACAGTGCCTCCTAGCTTTGATATCCTGATGCACTTGAATGAACTTAAAGACATAACTACCCTGTTTATCATAACTCATTATACCTTAAGAGTTAAGCAAACTGTAGTATAAAAAGTAGTTACTAACTGACATCTTTCCCACACTTCTACCTACATGATTGTGCGACATTATATTTATCGGTTTAATCTTCCTATACTATATTTTAACTTATTCTTGTTACCATATATTTTTCCCCTTGGGAATCCTAATCGAGTTTAGCTCGATGACGGACGTTTCTTTTCTTTTCTCCCGAAATGTCCGTCAGCCATAGGACAAGTGCAGGACAGGACGACGGGGATTGAAGCTCCAAAAGAAGACTATGCTTCTATTGCAACGCACTATTAGGGTTTTAGTCATTCATTTTTTTTTCTTAGTTGCCACATGTTTAGGGTTTGCTTTATTTCCTTTCTCCCTTTATCTGTGTAATAAGATTTGAAATTCATTGTAATAAATATTGGTTAAGAAATAAAGTTCTTTATTTATCTTGCATTTTGTGTACTCCTGCATTACTTTACGCTTAGCGTAGCTGTATTGAGTTGAGTTATCTCTCGGTATAGCTACGTCGCGGGCCTCGTCGCGTCTCTACTCCAGTATTTTTGGAAAGCGGGGCGTGAAAGGTTTTAGTGGTGGCCCATGTAGGTCAGTATGCCAAGGCATGACATTAACCAACCTTTGTTAAAAACCCTTGAATCCCTTCCCTTGAATCCATCTTTGATACTTGCTCGTTTTCCTAGTATAGAATATGCTTCCCACTTCAACGTCTATCATTCCTCTTGAATATGTTTTGAATTTGATTTGATCCTTGTTTCTTTTCAAGGCAATGACTGGGCGCAATGGAAACCGTAACAAGCGAGAACGCAGGAATGGCGACGGACAGGCCGCAGCTATGATGGAAATGATGCGAGGACTGCTCGAGAACCAACAGCAGCAAACCGCTGCCCTACAGAAAGAATTGCTCGAGAGTCGCCAGCAACAGGCATCTCTGATTGTGCAAGCTTTGGCCTCTAAAATTCGAGGGATGTCCGGAGTCAAGCAATTTCGATCGCTACACCCCAAGTCTTTCACAGGGACGGAGACACCACTTGAAGCTGAAGAATGGATCCATCACACAGTCGACGATCTCGTCGCCGCCCAAGTTCCAATCGAAGCTTGGGTAGACATTGCAAAGCTTCAACTAACTGAGAATGCTAGAATCTGGTGGCAGGCCGAGGAGGGTCGGTTAGTAAAACCGATTAACTGGGAGACTTTTAAGGAACGATTTGATGCTCAGTTCTTCCCAGCAGTTGCACATCTTGAGATGGAAAGAAGGTTTGTCCATCTCCAACAGGGATCTATGTGGGAGAAAACAGTTGATGAGCATGCCGTGGAGTTCACAATGCTAAGCCGCTTTGCACCACACCTAGTGTCCATTCCAGAGCTACGTGCTAAACGGTTCCAACAGAGTTTGGACTTGAAGACCCGGTCCGCAATGTCTACTACTGCCTACCGCACATATGACGAGATCCTCGACGCTGCCCGTAATTTCGAGGACCTAGAGAGACGAATAAAGCAAAATAATCAGACGATCGGCAACAAGCGACCTGCCAGTGAGATTTCAGGAGGGACATCCTCAAGATCGAATAGAGATTTTCAGCCAAAAATACATGATGAGACATTTTTTGATCCTTCCTCGATCATCTGCAACTACTGTAATAAGTCGGGGCATCTCAAGAGGGACTGTCGTAAGCTCAAAGGTCTTTGTTTGATATGTGGGTCGGCGGAGCATAGGGCAAACAGTTGTCCTCGACAGGAACCCAGGACTACTCTAGCATCCGGACCAGCAGACTATAGAGAAACACGGCAAGGACCACCCTTACCCACTCAGCGGCAAGTACCACATCAAGCACAGAGAAGCACGCCCAAGCGTCAAGTTTTCAGTTTATCAGCCATAGAGGATGAATTCATGGAACATCCTGGTAACTCCTTTTGACTCTTTGATTTGTATCCGGTTATCATTGCCAAACTACTGCAAAAATTTGACTTGCCTATCTTTCTAAACCAATCTCAATTCCTTTAGAGCTTTTCCTAGTAACCTTGTCCTATCCAACAAACCTCATGACTTCTAAATTGTCCTTCCATATCAACCGATGGGGAACGAAGATGCTTTACAACAACGCATCCTTATCTTTCTTATCCTGTTACGATATCCTCCTTTAAGAAAATTTCGAGGACGAAATTGTTTTTAAGAAAGGTAGATTGTAACGACTGTGATTCTAAAATACCAAATAATTCATTTTTATAATTTTCCACGTGCCAAAATATTTTTCCATTTTAGTTGGAAATGTTTTGAAATAATTTTTTTATATTTTAATAATTTTTAAGCATTTAAATATAATTGCTGGAGCCTTCTGAAGGCTTTTACAAATTTTCATAATTATTTTTCCGCTGTCAGAAAACGCTTTGAGAATGTTTTCATATATATAAAAAAATAATAAATAAATAATAATAAATAAAATTCATTAATACGATTTTTAGGAATTTCTGGAAATTTAAAATAAATTTTTAGAAGGGAAAGATTGTAAGATATGTTACATACAAATTATTTTCATCCCAAATTCCATCCCAATTTGAAGGTAATATCAAAATAGATTTTCTATATTTTTTCCATATATTTTCCAGTATTTTAAAATATTTTTAGTTATTTTTTTAAAATCAAATTCGATTTTTAAAATTGTTTAAAGTATTTTTTTATTAAAATATATATATATATAAGGGAAATTAATCATGGCCGTTGGATCCTAGATCCAACGACCATAAACCATCCGGGCCAGCACTCACGCCCACGTGAGCGCAGTCAACGCGAGAACGCGTGGGTGCTGCAACATGGCGCCTCGCGATTGGCCGGCGGCGGCGATCAATGATTGGGCGCGATTTTTTTTGTTTTCTGGTGTTATTTTAAATGGGTTTTAAGAATTTTGTTGTTATAATTAAACCCATATAGGATCCCTCTCTCTTGAGTTTTTTCCTTCAATATAACTCCGAAAATTCCAAATAAAATATCTAGTTCTTCGTCTCGACGACGCCGACGCTGCGGTGCCATCTGATCGTCCAAAAAAAATCTGAGCGCGGAGTTTTTAACGTTTCCGTAGAGGGCAACGTATTATCTCATCAATCAACATCTCAACTCAAGGTAGGATTCGCCACTCATTCTGTTCACCCCATCATTTTTCTTTCTATCAATATTTTGATCTGATCTGTAACCTTCCATGATAATTCTTAATACTAATATATTCCATTAATCATGTGTGTTGTGCATTAAAATAAACACTCATACCAAATATATCTTACGCTATTAGCAGACATATTTACTCATAAATAAAATCTATATTTTCAGAATACATCACTTCTTTACTTATAATATATGTATTTACATTACCCGGTTGTCTACATCAGGCAACTTTAATTATTTCTCCCTTAACAATATTTACATGCTTTTTATTATATACATTTGTTTAGACGCCAAAACATATCTTACACTAATGTATCCTATTATTTCCTGGAATCGTTGTTTACAATTAAATGTTCCTAGATTCTATACTTACGTTTTATTTAAATAATCCAACTTTACTAAATCCAAATTATTATTTTGATACCCTAAACTAGATATTTTAAGTAAAACACCCCGAGTTTTCTAAATCCCGTGTTTTATAATAATATACTATATGTCTTCCTTTCCACTAGGCTTGTGAAACCCGGTTTATACTTGTCTCCTTATTGGCTGGTAATCTTAACAATTTAATGATCATATTTAATAATCTTGTGCAATGACCGTGTGTAATGATCGTGTGCAATGAACGTGAGTAATGATCGTGTGCAATGACCGTGTGCAATGTACGTGTGCAATGACCGTGTTTCCGTGATCCCGGGCATAGACGGGGTAATCTTGTTTCCGTGATCCCGGGCATAAACGGGATGCTAACTGTTTACTGACCATGTATTCGTGATTTTAAAATAAAACAGTGCCACCTAGCTTTGATATCCTGATGCACTTGAATGAACTTAAAAGACATAACTACCCTGTTTATCATAACTCGTTATACCTTAAGAGTTAAGCAAATTGTAGTATGAAAAGTAGTTACTAAATGACATCTTACCCACACTTCTACCTACATGATTGTGCGACATTATATTTATCGGTTTAATCTTCCTATACTATATTTTAACTTATTCTTGTTACCATATATTTTTCCCCTTGGGAATCCTACTCGAGTTTAACTCGCTGACGGACGTTTGTTTTCTTTTCTTCCGAAATGTCCATCAGCCATAGGAGAAGAGCAGGACAGGACGACGGAGATTGAAGCTCCAAAAGAAGACTATGCTTCTATTGCAACGCACTATTAGGGTTTTAGTCATTCATTTTTTTTTCTTAGTTGCCACATATTTAGGGTTTTCTTTATTTCTTTTCTCGCTTTATCTGTGTAATAAGATTTGAAATTCATTGTAATAAATATTGGTTAAGAAATAAAGTTCTTTATTTATCTTGCATTTTGTGTACTCCCGCATTACTTTACGCTTAGCGTAGCTGTATTGAGTTGAGTTATCTCTCGGTATAGCTACGTCGCGGGCCTCGTCGCGTCTCCACTCCAGTATTTTTGGAAAGCGGGGCGTGACAGGTTTTAGTGGTGGCCCATGCAGGTCAGTATGCCAAGGCATGACATTAACCAACCTTTGTTAAAAACCCTTGAATCCCTTCCCTTGAATCCATCTTTGATACTTGCTCGTTTTCCTGGTATAGAATATGCTTCCCACTTCAACGTCTATCATTCCCCTTGAATCTGTTTTGAATTCGATTTGATCCTTGTTTCTTTTCAAGGCAATGGCTGGGCGCAATGGAAACCGTAACAAGCGAGAACGCAGGAATGGCGACGGACAGGCCGCAGCTATGATGGAAATGATGCGAGGACTGCTTGAGAACCAGCAGTAGCAAACCGCCGCCCTACAGAAAGATTTGCTCGAGAGTCTCCAGCAACAAGCATCTCTGATTGAGCAAGCTTTGGCCTCTAAAAATCGAGGGATGTCCGGAGTCAAGCAATTTCGATCGCTACACCCCAAGTCTTTCACAGGGACGGAGACACCACTTGAAGCTGAAGAATGGATCCATCACACAGTCGACGATCTCGTCGCCGCCCAAGTTCCAATCGAAGCTTGGGTAGACATTGCAAAGCTTCAACTAACTGAGAATGCTAGAATCTGGTGGCAGGCCGAGGAGGGTCGGTTAGTAAAACCGATTAACTGGGAGACTTTTAAGGAACGATTTGATGCTCAGTTCTTCCCAGCAGTGGCACATCTTGAGATGGAAAGAAGGTTTGTCCATCTCCAACAGGGATCTATGTGGGAGAAAACAGTTGATGAGCATGCCGCGGAGTTCACAATGCTAAGCCGCTTTGCACCACACCTAATGGCCACTCCAGAGCTACGTGCTAAACGGTTCCAACAGAGTTTGGACTTGAAAACCCAGTCCACAATGTCTACTACTACCTACCGCACATATGACGAGATCCTCGACGCTGCCCGTAATTTCGAAGACCTAGAGAGACGAATAAAGCAAAATAATCAGACGATCGGGAACAAGCGACCTGCCAGTGAGATTTTAGGAGGGACATTTGTTTCCTGATTTAAAATCAGGAAAGCTTATGGAAAAAGCTTCAGAAGAGGGTCACGTGCTTACACGTGACCAGCAGTCACGTGTTGGCACGTGACACCCAAAAGTACCGGCAAAGCAAGTGCAGTTTCCCAACTACATCAAAGAGGGGGGCTTCAGTAAGGGTCACGTGCTCCCACGTGACCTGGGTCACGTGTCAGCACGTGACATTTAAAAGCAGCAGGAAAGACCCAACGCTTCCTGATCAAATCAAGGAAAAAGCTTCAGAAGAGGTCACGTGCTCCCACGTGACCAGGGGTCACGTGTTGGCACGTGACGCTCAAAACATCAGAATTGTTCTCCAGTTAAATCAAGGAAAAGAGTCCAGACAAGGGTCACGTGCTCACGCGTGACCAGTTGTCACGTGGTGGCACGTGACAGCTAAACAGAGAACAAGAAGCAAAGTGCAGAAAGAAAGAAGAAGGCTCATTCCAAAGGGGGTCACGTGCCCACACGTGACCATGGGTCACGTGGTCACACGTGACCGGCTTTCAAAGCCCATTTCGTTGACAGAATTAAATTCTGAAAGAGATTCGAATCTTTCCAAAGGAAAGCGATTATCTGGAACCAATCGAATTAAAGATTTAAAGATGATTGAATATCATTTATCTATGGGAAAATCTCAGGTTTGGAAAGATTTCCCCTTTAAATCTAACCGAAATAACAAAAGAGAATCCCTGGATTTGAAATCCAATGGTGAATAAAATTCACCTAATAATCCAAAGGTCAAAAAACGAATGATGGACGCAGATCAAACCTCTCAATGAAGATTCGTCAAAAACTAATTGATTCGGCTGCTTCTCCTATAAATAGGAGCCAAGAGACACAAAAGAAGAAACATATACGCAGAGGGAAGAAAGGGAGAGAGAGCCTTGATACTTCGAGGAACTTGGATCTTCTGCAAAAGAAAACCCTAGGTAAGAAAGGAAAGGCTCCTTGAAAGAAAAGAGAATTTAATTCTCAACAGAGTTTAACTCTGATACATAAAACAGAAGAACATATTTCTTCTCTCTTTGATAGAGGATCTGCAAAGTGCACATCTCCCCTTGAAGTTGAGAATTTAATTCTCAATGGGTCGAGATCCTGCCATGCAGATCCAAAACATAGAGAGGGAACGAAAGCACGAGAATTTAATTCTCACAGAACTATAGGAATTTAATTCCTTTAAAATAAAACTAGGGCTTGACCCTGTGTTATGGGAATTTAATTCCTTCAGAACAAAAAGAAACAGGGTTTAACCCTAATTAAGAACCTAGTTCTGTTAGAACAGCGGGGATTTAATTCCCTTGATCATAATTTAACAGAGAGTGGGAATTTAATTCCTTAAAAGCTTTTATTAGGGTTTAACCCTATTCAGTTCTTCACATATATGAGGAATTTAATTCCTACAGAAAATTCAGAGTTCAACTCTATTCCAGAATATAAATCTTCAAAAGGAAGTAGGAATTTAATTCCTCTGAAATTACTGTCAGGGTTTAACCCTGCGAGGAATTTAATTCCTGGAAAAGATTAACAGATCCTCTAAACAACATACATAGAGGCAGGGTCACGTGTCACCACGTGACCCCCCCAAGAGATCTACAGAAAGCCCCTTTGAGGCAGCACCCCACGTGACCCGCGTGACCCTCGGCAGAAGCTTTAACATATAAGCATTTAAATGCCCTTCACGTGAGGGCACGTGATGCGATAATCTCAGCAGAATAAATGAAGGGAGGGCGCTCTCACGTGTTACCACGTGACCCCTCTTGCCTTAGTGCTTAACACTAAATTGAAACTCCCGAACCCAGTGTTGAAACACTGTTGGGCCCTAGTGTTCAACACTAATCAAAGAACTTTATTCGCAGTGTTCAACACTGACTACCTTAGTATTTAACACTAATCTGAGATCTCCATTGCCAGTGTTCAACACTGATCTGTTTTAGTGTTTATGATAATTTGAAAGACTTGCTGCTGGTGTTTAACACCAATTATCTTTTAGTGTTAAACACTAATTTGCCAACCTCATTCCCAATGTTCAACACTGATTGATCTTTAGTGTTTAACACTAGACATTGGTCCAATTGGCTAAAGGGATAGAGGCAAAACCTCTCCTGATTGGACTTAGCCCAAGCTGGCCATAAGTCCTCAATTCATAATCAACTGGGCTAATGGGCTCATAACATAATTAATTGGTCTTGATCCCAAATTGGGCCAAGGACTATTCAATCCACTCCGGTTCTAGGGTACATCTCTTCACTCCTTTGATATTTGGCATTGTAATCCCTCAATGTCTTCAAAGAGGTGACGGGTCCCGACGACCACACATTGATATGGACTGTGGGGTCCTTAAACCCGTGTCTAATACAAAATTCCTGGTTACGTGGAACGTGGATAACGTCACTCTTTGACCCCGTGGAAAACGTCCAGAGCGGAGCCTAGTCCTCGCCGAGCACGGCAGTGAACCCGTGTGAAGCATCTAGTGCAAAATTCCTGGTTACGTGGAATGCGGATAACGTCACTCTTTGAACCTGCGGAAAACGTCCAGAGCGGAGCCTGGTCCTCGCCAAGCACGGCAGTGAACCCGTGTGAAGCATCCAGAGCACATACCGGACTATGGAGTCCTTAAACCCATGGACCGCAATGTCCTTAAACTACTCATGGACCACAATGTCCTTAAACTACCCATGGACTGCAACGTCCTTAAACTACCCATGGACCGCAATGTCCTTAAACTAGAACAATAGAGCCCCGCATGCTCTTTTGTCGGATCTAAACGGTCCCGTTTAAGTTGATCTTAGCCTTAAAGTTGGCTAACGTATCCTTAAACCTTCAAACAGAGTGGACTATAAATCCCCCCAATTAACTCTGGCTCGAGGGTACATCCCTGAACTCCTCTGACATCCGTCGTTGTAATCCTTCAACGTCGTCAGAGAGGTGACGGGTCCCGACGGCCATACATTTAATGGACCACTAGGTCCCTAAACTAGAACATTAAGAGCCAATTGCTCTTTTGTCGGATCTAAACGATCCCGTTAAGTTGATCTTAGTCTCAAAATTAGACTAACGTATCCTTAACAAACGTTTGAGTTGATCTTAGCCTCAAGTATGGCTGACGTATCCTCAAACCAAACCCCCAAACCCAAATCTAAGATAATACGGATTTGGACTAGTCCACGCCCTACGGGAGACGACATAACTCAGTCTCCGTAAACAATCCACGGGCAACAAAAAACAAAACAAACACCCACGACACGAAGTGACCATCTGGAGAAGGAGAAAGTTGTTACCGCAATGCGGTAGCGTAATTAACTGCAGGGGCTTGCGCCTGCAGAGAAGAGCGTCCCCACAATAAAAAAAAAACCCTCAAACGAGGGGGAATCTGACAAAGTCTGCTACATCGGACGCATCCGTCTAAACCTTCGATATATGGTGCCATAAATCAACTTGGCATTTTCGGAGAGGTGGACGGATAGCACCAATTAGCATTTGCCCCGAGTCTCAGCGCCAAGACATCGCAGTCCTGCGCGCCGCCATTCGGAGGGGAACAGATTCTGGCACGCCCGGTGGGACCTTTTCCTCTTTCCACTCCACACTTCGTGTGTTGTGACTCGCGAACCAATCGCGGTTCGCTATTGGTTGCCCTTGGGTTTCAAGATACTAAGAGTTGGCGTCTCGCTTATTGCAGAAAGCAAAGGATCGATGGCTTCTACTTCCGTGAAATTCTCCAACTGCTCAGACTGCAATTGCGACCAACACTCTGCCTCGCCAGGAGGTATAGCCTACGGACCCCAAGCTGCTTCGCTATTCACAATGCCCGTGGAACAGGTCACTCGCGCCACCACAGGATTGTTCTTTGGGACCATGCTCCCGCCGACAAGCTTCACCGCTCCAGTGCTGACAACGGAAGCTCTCAAGAAGTCGTTCTTTGATCGTCTTACCCCTGCCGCGGCTCCCCTCAACGAGTCGCCCAACGTCAACGCCTCGGTCTTCTCTAGATTGGGCCAGAAATCCTGCAAACCCATCATGGGGCCTACAATCTCAGAGAAGGCTGCTTCTAAGAAGGTGGCCGCTCCCGCCCCCGAAGTCGTCAAGGCAGCTTCTCCGGCCAAAAGGTCGGTCTTTACAAGATTGACGGCTTCAGCTCCCGCTCCTGCTGCCCAAAGGACATCGGTCTTGGACAGGCTAATACCAACAGCGACCCCCCACCCAGACAGTGGGCAAGACGAAACCATTCTTACCACTGACCCTACGCCGTCCGCTCGACACGCTCGACGTCGCCATTGGCGCCGAATAAGGAAGGCTGGGGGCAACTCCCCCTCCGGGTTGACTCCATCAGCCCCGATGGCAGAAGTTAATGCTGCTGTTCCAACTGGGAACAGCTTCGAAATGCTAAATAAGGTGCGAAGGAATTCCCCTACTGCAGTGCTGAAGAGGTCTCCTCCCCCATTAAAAAAGGTTGTGGAAATAAAACCAGAGCAGCCCCGATCTCCTCAACGACTGTCTTCCAAAATCTATAAGGTTTGGCGGCAGGCCCGAGACTCGATCATCGATCCAAACTTCTCCCGCCAGCACAAGAAGCTGAAAATCCAACCGGAAGCTGGTCACCAGGCTAAACCCCAAAAGGCTATTGATCAACTGGCTCATAAAAGGAGGAGGCCAGAGAAGACCCCCCAACATACAACGACGACTAAAAGCACTGAGCCCAGACGCCCTAAGTCTGGGGGCATGGTGGTGCACACTGTTTACATGGCCTCTGGAAAGGAGGAAAGCCGCACTTCTACGGGCCACCGACCGCTAACCCGATCCGTGACGAAAGCCCAGGAGCAGCAACAAAAGCTTTAGGAAATGATGAATGCTATGGCCGCACTTACCGGGCCAAAAGAAAACCCAGAAACGTCCTCAGACGCGCGCCAGGAGGAAGAAACCGACGCTGAATTCCTTCGCCGGATACTGGAGAAAAAGGACAAAGAGGCTGCTGAACAAGCGGCCAACATACAACGTATGGGCCTTCTCTTCCAAGATATGATAGGAATGATGATCCAGCAGGACTTACCC
The DNA here is from genome assembly GCA_030015575.1 of Agapanthus africanus. Taxonomy (NCBI): domain Eukaryota; kingdom Viridiplantae; phylum Streptophyta; class Magnoliopsida; order Asparagales; family Amaryllidaceae; genus Agapanthus; species Agapanthus africanus. Next base: position 1,382,645 of record CM057337.1, read on the forward strand.
GCCGAGGATCCCCCAATCGTTCTTGAAGACGACCGAGGAGAAACGTCAAATCCACCACCAGCTCTCTCAACGGCCAAGGAGGAGGCAATCTCTAAGGCTGACTTGGTTGACTACATAGCCCAGCAAATCCGGGTTCACCACGCGACTGAGACAGCTGGTCAAGTCGTGAAAACGGGACGGCCGTATCCAAGCTGGTACGACCAAATCAAATACCCGCAAGGCTATACGATACCAAAATTCCACATGTACAAGGGGACCGGCAACCCCCATCAGCATGTCGCCCAGTTCCGGGCCCTCTGCGGTAACACCGGCGGTGATGATAAACTGTTGCTCCGCCAGTTCGTGGGCAGCCTATTAGAAACAGCGTTCGAATGGTATTCGGAACTCCCGAACGATTCTATCAAAACGTTCGCTGAAATGGAGTTGTTATTCACTCAGCGATTCGCAAGTGCCAGCGAACGCACTCCAATAACTGCACTGATTAACGCCAGGGTAAAACCAGGCGAAACCTGGGTCCAGTATGCTATACGCTGGCGGAACTTGTGGTCGAGATGTGAACAACGCATTGAGGAGGCACCCGCAGTGGGCATGTTCATGGGAACCCTAGACCCCCACGCAACTATCTCCCAGTTTATGATGTTCTTTAAGCCAACCACATTCCAGGATTTAATCAACAAGTTGGCTCAGATGGACCAGATGGGTCATAGACCACCTCCCCCGAAGTCGGAACCTCGGAATGACAAGGGTAAAGGAAGGGCAACCTTTGTTGCGAATGCCCAACAGCAACCTAACGCCCCGAAACCGGCAGATCAACTGGAGGAAAGACGCCGGTATTATAATGAGAAGATGAAGCGTCCCTACTCGTTCCCACGAGACAAGACGAAACGGTTATTCGAGCTGGCAATACGCAACAGACTTATAAACCTACCAAATCCAAGGCGACCGCCGCAACCCACCGAGGTGAATAACCCTAACTATTGCCCTTACCATCAAACGGTAAGTCATCCGATTGAAGATTGCTTCGTCTTCAAAGGATGGATTGAAGATCAATACCTCCAGGGGAAGTTTGTACTGTCCGAAAAGTGGAAGGTGAACCCACCACAATCACATACTCCTAAGAAAGCAGATACACCGGGGGAAACCTGCTCCTTTATTGAAGAAGCTCCATGGGAGGTCGTGCTATCAACTAAAACCAAAAGAATGCTGAGAGACCTTCATGCGTGCCCTGCGATCGAATGGAAGGACCCTCTTGAACCTCAAATTATCGAAGGAATGTTGAAGCCTTGCCCAACTACGAAGACTCGCGATAAGAGCCCAAATACTCACGCCCAATCGTCAAAATCTTCGAAGAAAAAGAAGAAGAAATCCAAGAAGTCCGTGAAGCTTGGAAACGAGCACACGAACTTGCAGAAGCAAATCGACGCACTGGAAGAGTACAATCAAAAGGCGCGAACTCCTGTCACACTGCAAGAGTTCCTCAACTACATCTTTCAAGAAGAAGATGATGGAGAGAGCTCGTCGGATGAATCCGAAGGATATGTGGCGAGTTGTAACGTAATCTCCCACTCGTTTACCGATGCTGGGAAAACTCCTGACACTAAGAAGCTGGAGGCAGAGCCTATACCAGAGCGTGCATGGCCAACAGACGAAATGATCGACGCTTTTCTAGACGAGATTCGTCTAAAAAGTAAAGCGGATCGGGAGCGTGAGATGGCAGCGTCAGAAGGAACCAAATGCAGGCGACTGAACGGAAGAGTTGAACTACCTCCGCCAGAGCGAAAGGCATCCGAAGTAGACAAGAAGATATTCAAGACGAGAAAAAGGTTTGCCAAAGCCATGTCAATAGGGATGAAGCTACCACCCTCGGAAGGAAACACACACGATGGGGTGGAGAGGCACCCTGATTATTGCGCATATCACCGGAAAATATCACACCCCACGGAGGACTGCGACGCCTTTAAGATATGGTGGCAAGGATATGTTGCTCGTCGGCAACATGTTAAGCGCATGAAACGCAAGAGCCGTCGGGAGCGAAGAAGTACTATCGATGAGCACAACAGAACTACTGGCAACTGTTACATGGTTAACACCAGGGGGTCACAAGTTCTCACCTTTGGGAGCGACTCTGATGAAGAAATGGCTCTGGGCCCTCTCTTTAAAGAATCCGCTTTAGGGAAAGAGGAGAAATCGGAGGCCTGCGAGAACATTCAGCTGCGCAATCGCACACTCCCAGAAAAGAATCTCGGGCCCGTGAGTAGAAAAGATAAGGGAAAGGAAAAGGTCACTGAAGATATCACTTTAGATGACCAGGTCATGAGAGAGCTGGCTGCCAAAGACCCTCCTAGGAAGGGTAAGGTGGACTATAACATCCTCGCGCACCTAAGGAAGCTACCTTCTCAGCTTAGCATTCTCGATGCCCTCCTATTATCAAAAGAAGCGCGAGACTCACTAATTAAGGCGTTACAAGAACCTAAGCAATTCCAAGCCTTCCTCGCCACTGAAAAGATGAAGGATGAACTGGAGGAAGTGCATACGGCCGACATCACTTTCGGTGATGAAGACCTCCTTCTCGGGACGTGCGACCACAACCGTCCCCTATACGTCTCCGGATACTGCCATGACATCAAGATAGGCAAGATCCTGGTGGATAATGGATCTTCCGTCAATCTCCTTAATGTTCGGGTGTTGAAAGAAATCTGCATGAGTGTGCAACACCTCGCTCGTGATAAAATTACTATCTCCGGTTTCGATTCACAATCGTCACGGACTCTCGGATCTGTGATACTAACATTACGCTTTGGACTTCTCGTCACAGACATCAAATTCCATGTCATTGACGCCAAGACCTGCTACAACGCCTTGCTCGGTCGTCCTTGGTTACACGAGTACAACATCATCCCTTCTACGCAACATCAGTGTATGAAGTACTTTAAGGATGGTTTCGAATACACCGTAACAGGTGAGTTAAACCCATTTTCCGTGAACGAAGTCCGCAAATACGAAGATGCGAAGTACTTTTTGCCAGATTTCGAGGATACAGAAAGGTGTCGCAACCCGGAGAACAAGACCGCCGCCACCATCCCTGTTTTCGGAAGCGATACCGAAGAAGAGGAAGAGATAGTTTATGCAGGGCCATCTCAACGCAACAACCTGGGGACGCCCGCCCCCATGTTGGTCTTCGGAAGTGATTCAGAAGATGAAGTTAATGCCGTGTTCTCCAATCGGCTGTCAATACAAGCACCCCCTGGCGATGACCATAGTTTTCAAATCACCATGGTACCGTGAGAACACTACAAGGATCTCGACACGCTTCAGGCTCATAATGTGCAGGACCTGCAAACATTTTACGTCCCTCCCAGGAAAAGGGGTGAGAAGGTGATCCTATTCTACCGATCCTCAGAGTTGAAAATAGAGAAAGAGATCTGGCATGGCGCGGATGCTACACTTGACAGGCTCCAACCCATCCGTCTGCCCAGATACTATACAAATGGATTAAAGAAGCTATTGAAGCGCCAAGGAGTACCCTTAAAACAGACTGTCCGGCAGGCTCGGTTCTACAACAAGATTTGGGATGTCCTTGGAACTCAACGCAAATTGCCCAACGGGAAAATGGAAACACTTGGGCTTGGATACGCGAGAACCGGAAAACGGGAACGGGCTCACAGCAGCTACGCTATATATACCTTTGATGAAGAGGAGGACGCCCTGTCAGGAGATGCCAACCCCCCATCAAAACTAGACCCCGCGATTGAAGCGCCGAGTCCGTCGTTTGAAGAACGAATGGGCAAGCCCATCAGGAAAGTGGGTCAGAAAGCTCGGGAAGACCACAACCGCGAAATGGCCATCTACGAGAAGGCCAGGACGCAACGTCTATTTCAACAGGCTGCAAAAGACAAGGATGTTCGTCTTTGTCAACCCGTTGTACGAAAGGCCCGATGCGGAGACGGAAATAAATCAAGAAGCGGAAAGAGGAGCCGACAACAACGACGCAGGATTGGAGAGTTACGTGATCGGGTATTGCGCGGCTCGGATTTGTCCCTCATGAAGAAGATGAGTCGAGCGTACTCCTTCCCCCGAGACAAGACGGAGAGGTTACTCAAGCTCGCTATAAAACATCAAATGATCGCGCTTCCAGGATCTAGACACCCTGAACAAGCTAACAAGGCTTCTCATCTGAGCTATTGCTCTTATCACCGAACCATAGGACATCCTACTGAAGACTGCTTCACCTTCAAGAACTGGGTCGAGGACCAGTACCAACAGGGCAGATTCGCTCTATCCGACGGCTGGAGGGTAACGCCGCCACGAAAGCATGAACCCAAGGCCGCAAGGGCGAAACCGGGTCCGCCTCAGTCCGGGGAGCGGGTTCGCACTTGTTATACGATTACGATATTAAGAGAAGAGCCTGAGAACGTAGATGACCTTCCCCGGTGCTTTGAGAACAGCGATGATGAGGTGATCTCAGAATTTCCGCCCGCTCCGAAAGAACTGGAAGATGGTATACATACTACTGCAGATAACCTCAAGGAGATTGAGTTGGGATCGGCAGACGACCCGCGACCGACATTTGTCAGCGAGCTGCTATCCAAAGAAAGGGTGGCTGCGTTAAAGAACGTGCTTCTACGGCATAAAGACTGCTTCGCGTGGAACTACTCCGAGATGCCAGGATTAGATCCGGAGATTGCTGTGCATAAATTAGCAATATCCCCAGATATCAAGCCAGTCAAGCAGGCGCCAAGGAGGATGCGACTCGAGCTTGAGATGAGCATCAACGCCGAAGTCAAGAAGCTGATCGATTCTGGATTTATCCAAGAAGTCCAATATCCCGACTGGATCGCCAATATCGTCCCGGTAATGAAGAAGAATGGAACGGTACGCATATGCGTGGATTTCAGGGATCTCAATAAAGCCTGTCCAAAGGATGATTTCCCAGTACCAGTAGCCGAGCTAATGATAGATAACACGTCCACTCACGAGGTTTTCTCCTTTATGGATGGTTCGTCAGGATACAATCAGATAAAGATGCATCCCGAAGACCAGAAGCACACCGCTTTCCGCACCCCTTTGGTTATATTCTGCTACAGGGTTATGCCCTTTGGTCTAAAGAACGCTGGCGCTACCTATCAAAGGGCCATGACAAAGATCTTTGATGACCTCATACACGACGTCGTCGAGTGCTATATCGATGACCTCGTAGTAAAGAGCATGTCATACGAAGATCATTTAAAGCATCTGGAGACTGTATTTCGACGCCTTCGGCAATATAATTTGAAAATGAATCCCCTCAAATGCGCGTTTGGAGTCTCCTCGGGCAAATTCCTGGGATTCATCGTTCGACACCGAGGTATTGAAATAGATCCGTCAAAGATTAAAGCGATCATGGAAATGCCTCCGCCAAGAACCCTCAAGCAGTTGCGGTCTCTCCAGGGGAAGCTCGCATACATCCGGCGGTTTATCGCTAATCTTTCGGGCAAATGCCATCCTTACAGTCACCTGATGAAAAAGGGAACTCCATTCGTTTGGGATCATAAATGCCAAGGTGCACTAGATGAGATCAAGCAGTACCTGCAGAACCCTCCGGTGTTGGCCACGCCGGTCAAGGGACAACCCCTCATTCTTTATACGACCGCCCTCGAAGGTTCCTTGGGCGCGTTATGGGCACAAGAGAACGATCAGGGGAAAGAGAGAGCACTCTACTACTTAAGTCGGGTTCTACTGGGGGCAGAAAGCAACTACTCTCCCATTGAAAAACATTGCTTGGCGTTAATCTTCGCGATAACAAAGCTCAGGCACTAAGCGTTGGCGCATGAAGTCCGTCTCATTTCAAAAGTGGATCCCCTTAAATACTTGATGTCGAAAGCCATATTGACGGGACGACTCGCTAAGTGGGCCCTGCTCTTGATGGAGTTCTCGATAACGTATCAACCTCTCAAGGCAGTGAAAGGCCAGGCCATTGCCGACTTTCTCGCTGAGCACCCAATACTGGCCGATTCTCCTCTGAACTGTGATCTACCAGACGAGCATGCATTTGATGCGATTAGCGGCGGAAGCACCCGATGGGAACTCTATTTCGATGGAGCGTCCTCCGTAAAGAAACAGAAACAAGGTATCCCAATAATCAAATCGGGGATAGGCCTCGTCTTTGCAACCCCACAAGGAGGGATAATGCGCTTCGCCTTCTCTTTAACAGAGCCGAGGACAAACAATGAAGCTGAATACGAAGCTCTGATAGCAGGCCTCGAAATCGCCATCGACATGGGAATTGAAGACCTCCTTATATACGGGGATTCTCAGCTGGTCATTAGTCAAGTAAATGGTGACTACCAAACGTGCAAACCGGAGTTGGTGAAGTACGGCGAAAAGGTGCAACAACTGTTGACCCAAATTCCCTCCTATATTTTGGAGAACATACCGCGCGCGGAAAACAGCAAAGCAGACGCGTTGGCTAAACTTGCTAAAGAACTGGCTGACGAGAACCTCGATGATGTCAGAATCGTAGTACAAATCCGTCGAGTGCTCGCCCCGGCAGAAATATCTCCGGAATCATGCGAAGAAAAGGGAGCGACTGGGCAGACGACCCTACAAATAAAAGACCATGAGAAGGCCGAAGACTGGAGGGAAGTCTTCATAGACTACTTTAAGTCCCACCGAATGCCCAAAGAAGCGTCCTCAAGACATCAGCTCATGAAACGAGCTCTATCTTTCGCTTTTGTCAACGATATTCTATACAAGAGATCGTTTGATTCTCTATGGCTGAGATGCTTAGGACCTGAAGAAGCAGAAAGATTCATTCAGGAAGTTCATGACGGATTTTGCGGTTCTCACCAAGCAGGCCCAAAGATGAAGTTAAAAATTAAACGGATGGGTTACTACTGGCCCACGATGATCCAGGACTGCCTCGAGTATGCGAAGCAATGCCACTCATGCCAGATTCATGGAGACTTCATCCACCAACATCCGAATCCACTGCACCCAACGGTGGCTAGCTGGCCATTCGAAATGTGGGGGACTGACATAGTCGGCCCCATTGAGCCAGCATCATCCCGGGGACACCGTTTTATCCTGGCGACAACTGATTACTTCTCCAAATGGGCAGAAGCAGTACCACTGAGGGAAGTGAAGAAGGAGAATATCCTCCATTTCTTCAAGACGCACGTCATCTATCGGTTCGGAACTCCACGGCGGATTATCTCCGATAATGGGCCGGCCTACCGAAGCCATAAGATTAGCCGCTTCGCACAGCAGCACAATATAGACTGGAGATATTCTTCGGTTTACAATCCACGAGCTAACGGTCTGGCCGAGGCCTTCAATAAGACCTTGACGAAGATCATAAAAAAGACCGTTTCCAGGAATAAGAGAGACTGGCACGAAAGGCTGCAAGAAGCCCTTTGGGCTTATCGAACTACATTCAAGACGGCCACGAATACAACGCCGTACGCTTTGGTATTTGGGACGGAAGCAGTGTTCCCCCTCGAGATAGAGTTGCCCTCTCTGCGAGTAGCAGTCCACCACGAGCTGACGAACGAAGAAAATGCTCACCTTCGGCTTGAGGAGCTTGATGCCCTCGACGAAACCCGGCTCATAGCGCAACAACATCTAGAGGCCTACAAAGCAAAGATGACGCGCTCGTACGAAAGATTGACCAGACCGAGGACATTCCGCCAAGGCGAACTCGTACTAGTGGTCAAAAGACCTATGATCCCCAATCGTGCCAAGCGAGGAAAATTTGAGCCAAATTATGAAGGCCCGTACATCATAGACAAGGTCTACCAGGGTGGAGCCTACCTACTCATGGACATGCACGGTGAAAGGCCTTTCAGGCCAATAAACGGCCGCTTCTTAAAGAAATACTACGCTTAATAAGCCACAGCCTGGGTCAATGATAGATGACGACGACTATGTCCGCTCACTATCTTCCTAGGCTCAGACTTTACAAGCAGCAGTCGGCCTTCCCATAGCGACGGACCGAAACGTCCTTAAACTAACGACGGACCGAAACGTCCTTAAACTAACGACGGACCGAAACTTCCTTAAACTAATGACGGACCGAAACGTCCTTAAACTATTGACGGACCGAAATGTCCTTAAACTAACGACGGACCGAAACGTCCCTAAAACTACTACCGCAGTATTTTTAGGCTGACGAGATAAAAAAAGGAAAGAGAAAGAAAAAAATAAAAAAATATATATATGAAAAAGAATAAAAAAAACGGTATGTCCATAAGCAAAATGGGCACGGATGAAAACCCGAAAGGGCTCCGTGAGTAAAAACAGCAGGGCTGCCGGCAAGTGTTCGTGAAAACCCGAAAGGGCGCGACCTTGTAAAAAAAAAAGTGAAAAAGAATAAAAAAAAACGGTATGTCCATAAGCAAAATGGGCACGGATGAAAACCCGAAAGGACTCCGTGAGTAAAAACAGCAGGACTACCTGCGAGTGTTTGTGAAAACCCGAAAGGGCGCAACCTCGTTAAAAGACACTTGTAGAGTCCTCTCGACCTTGTAAGGAGAAACCACCTGCGTGAGATCCTTACGACTCACAAAGGAGCAACACACTTAGGGATCCTCACGATTCCTAAGGAGAAAATACACTTACGAGATCCTCACGACTCGTAAGGAGAATTCTCTTATGGGACCCTCACGGCTCATGAGATTTGAAAGTCTTAAGTTACAGAAACCTAAACCTGTTCTTAAGCAAATCCTCCACAACCTTCGATATTGCCCTACAAGAGGCTCAATACTGACCCTTGTATACAATCCACGGGCGCGAAAAAACATTTCCCCAGCAAAGTCCCACCCGTGACTAGGGATATGCCCATATGATGAGCAACCCTTGTAGGTCCTCTCGACCCATAAGGAGAAAGCCCTCTTGTAGGATCCTTACGACTTGCAGAGGAACATACACTTAGGAATCCTCACGATCCCTAAGGAGAAAATACACCTGCAAGATCCTCACGACTTGTAGGGAGAAATACCTTTGTGAGACCCTTACGGCTCATGAAGTCAAAAGTCTTGGTCGACAGGACCCTTAACCCTGTTTACTAAGCCACCTTTGTTCAATATCGACAGAGGCAAATGATGATTCGCTCCTGGCAACATCCTAGTTGCAGCGGTGCTGATGCCGAAATCGGTGTCTAAAATCCAAGCTTGCGGCGAAAAAGCTAGCAAGCCACACATGCCTACGAAATAGCCGAAATGATGGGGCAACTTGCAATAAAAAGCAGCAAGTAAAAATGTATGCATGAAAAATAGCCGAAATGATGGGGCAACTTGCAATAAAAAGCAGCAAGTAAAAATGTATGCATGAAAAATAGCCGAAACGATGGGGCAACTCGCAATAAAAAGCAGCGAGTAGAAAATAAATAAATAGCCGAAATGATTGGGCACCGCGAAAAATAGCCGAAATGATGGGGCAATCGCGACCTTCGCGATATAAAAGCTGGAACGATGGAGCATCGCGGAAAAAGAAATAAAATAAAAATAAAATGTACGCCCTACAGGTGAGGTTACATCTATCCCTGTATACAATCCAGGGGCGCAAACAAAGAAGGGATCATACTCCTCCCCCAGGTTTCATCATAACAAGAAGCCAAATCTCGACGGTTCACAGATAGCCTAGAGATCATCTCGACGTTCGTCTTATGGCAGCAGACACAACATCAAGCGAAACGGAACAGCGGCAACCCCCAGTTCCATGGCTCGGCGATACACATATCACCAAGAGTCAAACCTCCATTCCGTGAAATACGGATATATTCAGCAAAATTCCTGGTCACGTGGAACACGGATAATGTCACTCTTTGACCCCGTGGAAAAAGTCCAGAGCGGATCCTGGTCCTCGCAGAGCACGGCAGTGAACCCGTGTGAAGCATCAAGAGCGGAGCCTAGTCCTCGCCGAGCGCGGCAGTGAACCCGTGTGAAGCATCTAGTGCAAAATTCCTGGTCACGTGAAACGCGGATAATGTCACTCTTTGACCCCGTGAAAAACGTCCAGAGCGGAGCCTAGTCCTCGCCGAGCGCGGCAGTGAACCCGTGTGAAGCATCTAGTGAAAAATTCCTGGTCACGTGGAACGCGGATAATGTCACTCTTTGACGCCGTGGAAAACGTCCAGAGCGGAGCCTAGTCCTCGCCGAGCACGGCAGTGAACCCGTGTGAAGCATCTAGTGCAAAATTCCTGGTCACGTGGAACGCGGATAATGTCACTCTTTGACCCCGTGGAAAACGTCCAGAGCAGAGCCTAGTCCTCGCCAAGCACGGCAGTGAACCCGTGTGAAGCATCTAGTGCAAAATTCCTGGTTACGTGGAACGCGGATAATGTCACTCTTTGACCCCGTGGAAAACGTCCAGAGCGGATCCTGGTCCTCGCAGAGCACGGCAGTGAACCCGTGTGAAGCATCCAGAGCGGAGCCTGGTCCTCGCCAAGCATGGCAGTGAACCCGTGTGAAGCATCCAGAGCAAATACCGGACTGTGGAGTCCTTAAAATCCACGGACTATGACGTCCTTAACCTCGACCGTGATGTCTTAAAACTAACGATCAACCACCCCGATTCCTTACAGATTTTGCCTTGGTTTAAGGGTACATCTCTTCACTCCTTTGATGCCTGGCGTTGTAATTCCTCAACGTCTTCAAAGAGGTGACGGGTCCCTGCAACCACACATCGGACTGTGGAGTCCCTAAATCCACGGACTATGAGGTCTTTAACCTTGACCGTGATGTCTTAAAACTAACATCGGACTGTGGAGTCCTTAAATCCACGGACTATGAGGTCCTTAACCTTGACCGTGATATCTTTAAACTACGATACCTTGAGCGACCCCCTGACCCCGTGAAACACGGATAAGGGCGACCACATCCAGCACTTGCGGGTCCTCACGACCTGTGAGGAAGAAAACTCTCTTGCGAGATCCTTACGACTCTCAAGGGAAAACCCGCTTAAGGATCCTCACGATCTCTAAGAAGAACTTACACCCATGGGATCCTCTCGACCTGTAGGGAGAAAAACTCCTTATGGGACCCGCGTGGCTCATAAGATGCAAAAGCCTTAGGAAGCAGATCTTAACCCTGAATCCTGAGCCATTGCTGTCCTGCAAGGAGATCAAGATAGAATATCCGCAGAATACACTTAATGAAAAGGAGACACATCATTGAGAAGAAAAGTGTATCTTTTATTCATAAACCAAAATGGGTACAAAGTACAATTCATGAAAGAAACAAAAAGAAAATACTCTCATCCATGAGTATGTACAAAAAGGAAGGAAAAGATACAAATGTTTCAAGCCGGCGGGCGATTCAGCAGCTTGGCCAGCTCATCCTGCTTTTGTTGGACCACGGCTTCATGACGCAAGATCTCCAAAAGACGAGCCTCCGCCTGAGCTTGTTGGGCCTGATATGAAGCAAGCCGGGCTTCAAGCTCTTTCTCAGTGGCTTTATGAGCCTCGACCCTCTCACGAGTAAAAATGGCAGCTTTATCGAGGGCCACCACCTCTTTTATGGACTCCTGGAGCACTCGCCAGAGTTCGTATGCTTTGTTGGCCTTGGCTGTGAGGCTGGCCTGAAGCTCGCTCAGCGCATTAGAAGCCAATTATCTCTCCGAAAATTTACGGCCGAACCCTCTTCTCGCACAACAATATGTTCGCTACGTGTCGCTCTATCAGGCCACGTAAGCTCGCTTTCGTGACCACAGCCTTGGAAACAAGACATTTACAAGACCGTATAAATGGGCTTCCAGTCGACGGGAATAATCAATCTAAAACGCGCTCACATCACCTGACGTGAAAGGCAACAAGAAAGGAAAGTGATGATAGCATTTGCAATTAAAGAAAGTTCTCATGAGAAGAATACAAAGTTTATTTATGCAAGCGGAAACATACATACTAGTACCAAGCCTACATGGAAGCTCGGCATAAAGCGTAAAAAAGGAGGGACTAATTTAAAAATGTTCTACGCTAACGGAAAAGGTCACCAAACATGGGATCAACGGCACAGGGGTTAATGAAGCAAAGGACAAAATTCTCCATCTCTCTCTCTGCTTTCTCCAGCACATCGAAGCGACGGTTCTCACGAGGAGTCACTCCCCATCGATTGGCGCCGTGTTCGTCCGCAAAAGCAGACATAATAGCTCACCGGGCCTTTATCTGGCTCAGCAGATGAATTGAGCAATCTTTCAAAGCCTGAGTAATCAGGCACGCTTCATGAAAGCCCTCGAGCTTTTCTTCCGCCGCGTCGAGCATCGCCAGGGTCATCTCCGCCGGGTGAGGAGGGATGTCGGCAAGCACGGCCGTGAGAATCATCCGGAGCCAGAGGGAACCCATCGGGAGGGGGGACCCCCTACGGATCGAGAGTTCATGCATGGCTGAGTCGCATTCGTTGTCGGTAAGAAGGGGATCCACCAACCGAGCAGCAAAGCGGGGGACCATCTCCTCAATAGGAACTTCCCATGGCTGTCGACGAGCGTGCGGACAGTTGCAGGCCATGGCACTTAGTTCTTGAATTAAATCGCGTTAAAATGGGAATAAAAAGTTCTCTGTGAAGAGAAAAGGAAACTATTGCCTCAGATATAAAGGGGTGCATTAAGTGCTGTGCGCGGAAAATCTTGCATGGTGAAGCTATTTCCAAGGCCCAAAAAAGGAAAGGCATCGAAAATCAAGGAGGTGGAACTATTTCCAAGGCCCTTTTCCTGCATCTGATATCGTGCGCTGGAAATATGGCATGGAAAAATTTTGTGGACAGCCCCATCAAGGGACCCCACGTGCAGAACACGTGAGGCCCAAACCTGATTTACACTAAAAAAAAATGGAGTAGCACCCTGCGTATTAAAAGCGCCAACAACAACAGTAGCAAAATGATAAAATCCCAGAGAAAGGCACGCAAACATGGAAAGGCATAATTAAACTTGTCACTCATACTTCAAGAGGTTCATACAAAATAAAAAGAAAACTTTTACAATGGCAAGACTTCAGATGCGGGGCATGGGTTGAGAAACTCGAAATTAACTTTATTCAAGATCTTCCAAGCATTTCGAACCTCCCGAGTATGCTTCCTATCACGATCACAAGCATCGGGGTCCCCGCGGATGTCCTCCACCCTCCGGTAGACGGCAAGTATGGCTGATTGCTGAAAAATCTGATGCAGGAGATCAATGAGATTATCCCGCCTTCTCTTTGAGATCAAGTGCATCAGATACACCGAGTGTACTTTATCCTCGGCGGCGTCCAATGCCCCAAGCGGCACACCAGCACAGAATAAAGGGAGGGCCTCCCTGATCGCCAGCACGATCAGCCTCAGAAGAGAAGAGCGACGGGGGAGTAGCCGATGGTTGTACTCGTCAAAGCGGCTCATGATCTCGACACATTGAGCATCGGTGAACTCCTGGTTCTGACTGCGGCCCAGTGCACGAATATTCCCGTAGGAAATGATCTCGTCAAGACTATACAGATGGGCATCCATGATACCTGAAGTAAAAGTCATGAGAATCATTACAAAACCACCATTTCATTAATTGCAGAAGAACAACCTCGGGCCAAGAGACCCCAAGAAGCCTCCGTGTGAAGAAATTGAGTTCTTCATTGGAATTAAATTCCTTATTAAGAGAAGGGAATTAAATTCCCAGAAACATTTTTGGATGGAATTAAATTCCATGGATTTGAACCGCCATCATCATCTCCCTAAGGATCATCTAAACCCTAAGAGATCTACTGTGGGAGGTTAAGTGGTCTCATATTTTGGTTAAAGAACTTGAAGAGAAATGGGTTCTTTGTGAAACCCTTGATATGGATTTAAAATCTAGAGAGTTTTGTCAAAATGAAGGTGCTTCGATTACCATTACCTGAGGAGGAAGAGTCCTTTTAAACAGAGTTAAACTCTAAAAATATTTCAAGACAGAGAACTAAGCTCTGGAAGCGAGAATTAAATTCTCAAGGGAAAAAGTTCTCAGAAGAAGAAGATGAGCAAAGTGAAGGCTCCTATGAAGAGACAGAGGCATTTATAGAAGGCAATGGAAACGTTTCATCTCCCCAGATCCCTAAAGGAATCCAACGGTCGCAAGAGGTGACAGCGTTGCACTCACGTGCTGACACGCGAGAACAACGCTGTGGGGGCATTTGTTTCCTGATTTAAAATCAGGAAAGCTTATGGAAAAAGCTTCAGAAGAGGGTCACGTGCTTACACGTGACCAGCAGTCACGTGTTGGCACGTGACACCCAAAAGTACCGGCAAAGCAAGTGCAGTTTCCCAACTACATCAAAGAGGGGGGCTTCAGTAAGGGTCACGTGCTCCCACGTGACCTGGGTCACGTGTCGGCACGTGACATTTAAAAGCAGCAGGAAAGACCCAACGCTTCCTGATCAAATAAAGGAAAAAGCTTCAGAAGAGGTCACGTGCTCCTACGTGACCAGGGGTCACGTGTTGGCACGTGACGCTCAAAACATCAGAATTGTTCTCCAGTTAAATCAAGGAAAAGAGTCCAGACAAGGGTCACGTGCTCACACGTGACCAGTTGTCACGTGGTGGCACATGACAGCTAAACAGAGAACAAGAAGCAAAGTGCAGAAAGAAAGAAGAAGGCTCATTCCAAAGGGGGTCACGTGCCCACACGTGACCATGGGTCACGTGGTCACACGTGACCGGCTTTCAAAGCCCATTTCGTTGACAGAATTAAATTCTGAAAGAGATTCGAATCTTTCCAAAGGAAAGCGATTATCTGGAACCAATCGAATTAAAGATTTAAAGATGATTGAATATCATTTATCTATGGGAAAATCTCAGGTTTAGAAAGATTTCCCCTTTAAATCTAACCGAAATAACAAAAGAGAATCCCTGGATTTGAAATCCAATGGTGAATAAAATTCACCTAATAATCCAAAGGTCAAAAAACGAATGATGGATGCAGATCAAACCTCTCAATGAAGATTCGTCAAAAACTAATTGATTCGGCTGCTTCTCCTATAAATAGGAGCCAAGAGACACAAAAGAAGAAACATATACGCAGAGGGAAGAAAGGGAGAGAGGGCCTTGATACTTCGAGGAACTTGGATCTTCTGCAAAAGAAAACCCTAGGTAAGAAAGGGAAGGCTCCTTGAAAGAAAAGAGAATTTAATTCTCAACAGAGTTTAACTCTGATACATAAAACAGAAGAACATATTTCTTCTCTCTTTGATAGAGGATCTGCAAAGTGCACATCTCCCCTTGAAGTTGAGAATTTAATTCTCAATGGGTCGAGATCCTGCCATGCAGATCCAAAACATAGAGAGGGAACGAAAGCACGAGAATTTAATTCTCACAGAACTATAGGAATTTAATTCCTTTAAAATAAAACTAGGGCTTGACCCTGTGTTATGGGAATTTAATTCCTTCAGAACAAAAAGAAATAGGGTTTAACCCTAATTAAGAACCTAGTTCTGTTGGAACAGCGGGGATTTAATTCCCTTGATCATAATTTAACAGAGAGTGGGAATTTAATTCCTTAAAAGCTTTTATTAGGGTTTAACCCTATTCAGTTCTTCACATATATGAGGAATTTAATTCCTACAGAAAATTCAGAGTTCAACTCTATTCCAGAATATAAATCTTCAAAAGGAAGTAGGAATTTAATTCCTCTGAAATTACTGTCAGGGTTTAACCCTGCGAGGAATTTAATTCCTGGAAAAGATTAACAGATCCTCTAAACAACATACATAGAGGCAGGGTCACGTGTCACCACGTGACCCCCCCAAGAGATCTACAGAAAGCCCCTTTGAGGCAGCACCCCACGTGACCCGCGTGACCCTCGGCAGAAGCTTTAACATATAAGCATTTAAATGCCCTTCACGTGAGGGCACGTGATGCGATAATCTCAGCAGAATAAATGAAGGGAGGGCGCTCTCACGTGTTACCACGTGACCCCTCTTGCCTTAGTGCTTAACACTAAATTGAAACTCCCGAACCCAGTGTTGAAACACTGTTGGGTCCTAGTGTTCAACACTAATCAAAGAACTTTATTCGCAGTGTTCAACACTGACTACCTTAGTATTTAACACTAATCTGAGATCTCCATTGCCAGTGTTCAACACTGATCTGTTTTAGTGTTTATGATAATTTGAAAGACTTGCTGCTGGTGTTTAACACCAATTATCTTTTAGTGTTAAACACTAATTTGTCAACCTCATTCCCAATGTTCAACACTGATTGCTCTTTAGTGTTTAACACTAGACATTGGTCCAATTGGCTAAAGGGATAGAGGCAAAGCCTCTCCTGATTGGACTTAGCCCAAGCTGGCCATAAGTCCTCAATTCGTAATCAACTGGGCTAATGAGCTCATAACATAATTAATTGGTCTTGATCCCAAATTGGGCCAAGGACTATTCAATCCACTCCGGTTCTAGGGTACATCTCTTCACTCCTTTGATATTTGGCATTGTAATCCCTCAATGTCTTCAAAGAGGTGACGGGTCCCGACGACCACACATTGATATGGACTGTGGGGTCCTTAAACCCGTGTCTAATACAAAATTCCTGGTTACGTAGAACGCGGATAACGTCACTCTTTGACCCCGTGGAAAACGTCCAGAGCGGAGCCTAGTCCTCGCCGAGCACGGCAGTGAACCCGTGTGAAGCATCTAGTGCAAAATTCCTGGTTACGTGGAATGCGGATAACGTCACTCTTTGACCCAGCGGAAAACGTCCAGAGCGGAGCCTGGTCCTCGCCAAGCACGGCAGTGAACCCATGTGAAGCATCCAGAGCACATACCGGACTATGGAGTCCTTAAACCCATGGACCGCAATGTCCTTAAACTACCCATGGACCGCAATGTCCTTAAACTACCCATGGACCGCAATGTCCTTAAACTAGAACAATAGAGCCCCGCATGCTCTTTTGTCGGATCTAAACGGTCCCGTTTAAGTTGATCTTAGCCTTAAAGATGGCTAACGTATCCTTAAACCTTCAAACAGAGTGGACTATAAATCCCCCCAATTAACTCTGGCTCGAGGGTACATCCCTGAACTCCTCTGACATCCGTCGTTGTAATCCTTCAACGTCGTCAGAGAGGTGACGGGTCCTGACGGCCATACATTTAATGGACCACTAGGTCCCTAAACTAGAACATTAAGAGCCAATTGCTCTTTTGTCGGATCTAAACGATCCCGTTAAGTTGATCTTAGTCTCAAAATTAGACTAACGTATCCTTAACAAACGTTTGAGTTGATCTTAGCCTCAAGTATGGCTGACGTATCCTCAAACCAAACCCCCAAACCCAAATCTAAGATAATACGGATTTGGACTAGTCCACGCCCTACGGGCGACGACATAACTCAGTCTCCGTAAACAATCCACGGGCAACAAAAAACAAAACAAACACCCACGACACGAAGTGACCATCTGGAGAAGGAGAAAGTTGTTACCGCAATGCGGTAGCGTAATTAACTGCAGGGGCTTGCGCCTGCAGGGAAGAGCATCCCCACAATCAAAAAAAAACCCTCAAACGAGGGGGAATCTGACAAAGTCTGCTACATCGGACGCATCCGTCTAAACCTTCGATACATGGTGCCATAAATCAACTTGGCATCTTCGGAGAGGTGGACGGATAGCACCAATTAGCATCTGCCCCGAGTCTCAGCGCCAAGACATCGCAGTCCTGCGCGCCGCCATTCGGAGGGGAACAACATCCTCAAGATCGAATAGAGATTTTCAGCCAAAAATACATGATGAGACATTTTTTGATCCTTCCTCGATCATCTGCAACTACTGTAATAAGTCGGGGCATCTCAAGAGGGACTGTCGTAAGCTCAAAGGTCTCTGTTTGATATATGGGTTGGCGAAGCATAAGGCAAACAGTTGTCCTCGACAGGAACCCAGGACTACTCTAGCATCCGGACCAGCAGACTACAGAGAAACACGGCAAGGACCATCCTTACCCACTCAACGGCAAGTACCACATCAAGCACAGAGAAGCACGCCCAAGCGTCAAGTTTTCAGTTTATCAGCCATAGAGGATGAATTCATGGAACATCCTGGTAACTCCTTTTAACTCTTTGATTTGTATCCGGTTATCATTGCTATACTACCGCAAAAATTTCGCTTGCCTATCTTTCTAAACCAATTTCAATTCCCGTAGAGCTTTTCATAGTAACCTTGTCCTATCCAACAAACCTCATGACTTCTAAATTGTCCTTCCATATCAACCGATGGGGAACGAAGATGCTTTACAACAACGCATCCTTATCTTTCTTATCCTGTTACGACATCCTCCTTTAAGAAAATTTCGAGGACGAAATTGTTTTTAAGAATGGTAGATTGTAACGACTGTGATTCTAAAATAGCAAATAATTCATTTTCATAATTTTCCACGTGCCAAAATATTTTTCCATTTTAGTTGGAAATGTTTTGAAATAATTGTTTTATATTTTAATAATTTTTAAGCATTTAAATATAATTGCTGGAGCCTTGTGAAGGCTTTTACAAATTTTCATAATTATTTTTCCGCTGTCAGAAAACGCTTTGAGAATGTTTTCAAATATATAAAAAAAATAATTAATAAATAATAATAAATAAAATTCATTAATACGATTTTTAGGAATTTCTAGAAATTTAAAATATATTTTTAGAAGGAAAAGATTGTAAGATATGTTACATACAAATTATTTTCATCCAAAATTCCATCCCAATTTGAAGGTAATATCAAAATAGATTTTCTATATTTTTTCCATATGTTTTCCAGTATTTTAAAATATTTTTAGTTATTTTTTAAAATCAAATTCGATTTTTAAAATTGTTTAAAGTATTTTTTATTAATATATATATATATATATATATATATATATATATTGGGGAAATTAATCATGGCCGTTGGATCCTAGATCCAACGGCCAGAAACCATCCGGGCCAGCACTCACGCCCACGTGAGCGCAGTCAACGCGAGAACGTGTGGGTGCTGCCACGTGGCGCCTCGCGATTGGCCGGCGGCGGCGGTCAATGATTGGGCACGATTTTTTTTGTTTTCTGGTGTTATTTTAAACGGGTTTTGGGAATTTTGTTGTTATAATTAAACCCTATAAATAGGACCCCTCTCTCTTGAGTTTTTTTCTTCAATATAACTCCGAAAATTCCAAATAAAATATCTGGTTCTTCGTCTCGACGACGCCGACGCTGCAGTGCCATCTGATCGTCCAAAAAAAATCTGAGCGCGGAGTTTTTAACGTTTCCGTACAGGGCAACGTATTATCTCATCAATCAACATCTCAACTCAAGGTAGGATTCGCCACTCATTCTGTTCACCCCATCATTTTTCTTTCTATCAATATTCTGATCTGATCTGTAACCTTCCTTGATAATTCTTAATACTAATATATTCCATTAATCATGTGTGTTGTGCATTAAAATAAACACTCATGCCAAATATATCTTACGCTATTAGCAAACATATTTACTCATAAAATAAAATCTATATTTTTAGAATACATCACTTCTTTACTTATAATATATGTATTTACATTACCCGGTTGTCTACATCAGGCAACTTTAATTATTTCTCCCTTAACAATATTTACATGCTTTTTATTATATACATTTGTTTAGACACCAAAACATATCTTACACTAATGTACCCTAATATTTCCTGGAATCGTTGTTTACAATTAAATGTTCCTAGATTCTAGACTTACGTTTTATTTAAATAATCCAACTTTACTAAATCCAAATTATTATTTTGATATCCTAAACTAGATATTTTAAGTAAAACACTCCGAGTTTTCTAAATCCCGTGTTTTATAATAATATACTATATGTCTTCCTTTCCACTAGGCTTATGAAACCCCGTTTATACTTGTCTCCTTATTGACTGGTAATCTTAACAATTTAATGATCATATTTAATAATCTTGTGCAATGACCGTGTGTAATGATCGTGTGCAATGAACGTGTGCAATGACCGTGTGCAATGTACGTGTGCAATGACCGTGTTTCCGTGATCCCGGGCATAGACAGAGTAATCTTGTTTCCGTGATCCCGGGCATAAACGGGATGCTAACTGTTTACTGACCATGTATTCGTGATTTTAAAATAAAACAGTGCCACCTAGCTTTGATATCCTGATGCACTTGAATGAACTTAAAGACATAACTACCCTGTTTATCATAACTCATTATACCTTAAGAGTTAAGCAAACTGTAGTATAAAAAGTAGTTACTAACCGACATCTTTCCCACACTTCTACCTACATGATTGTGCGACATTATATTTATCGGTTTAATCTTCCTATACTATATTTTAACTTATTCTTGTTACCATATATTTTTCCCCTTGGGAATCCTAATCGAGTTTAGCTCGCTGACGGACGTTTCTTTTCTTTTCTCCCGAAATGTCCGTCAGCCATAGGACAAGTGCAGGACAGGACGACGGGGATTGAAGCTCCAAAAGAAGACTATGCTTCTATTGCAACGCACTATTAGGGTTTTAGTCATTCATTTTTTTTCTTAGTTGTCACATGTTTAGGGTTTGCTTTATTTCCTTTCTCGCTTTATCTGTGTAATAAGATTTGAAATTCATTGTAATAAATATTGGTTAAGAAATAAAGTTCTTTATTTATCTTGCATTTTGTGTACTCCTGCATTACTTTACGCTTAGCGTAGCTGTATTGAGTTGAGTTATCTCTCGGTATAGCTACGTCGCGGGCCTCGTCGCGTCTCCACTCCAGTATTTTTGGAAAGCGGGTCGTGACAAGTTCATTTATACGGGTTCCGGTAAGTATTTCTTTATTCATGGTATTTTCCTGATTTATTGTGTTTTGGGTGCGAATAGTGTATTTGGCATTTGTATTTGCATCCGACCCGACCCGCTTGCTGGAAACCCTTCTTGATTCCTGTTTATGATTCATCCTGGCTTGTTATATGGATCCGTGCACTTTCATATTTTATATACTGCATATTGGCATTTTATCTGGTATCTGCATTTTTAATATAACATTTAAAGTCACATAAAATATTTTAAAAAATATATATAGCATGGCCTGCATGATACCCCTAGTCCCGTCGTAGCATCCGCGCATTTTGTTCTCGTCCCGATCAGTGATACGGACTCGTTTGGATGGCTACGTGCACGTGCGTGCATCCGTTCTTGGGGGTATGCATTTTGGTTACCCGGATATCCTGTTTTAATGTTGGTCGACACGTATATTTTCCGTATTTTAAAACTGGATTTTTAGACCCGACCCGGACGTGTTTTGGACTATTTTTGTATTAGTCAAAATATCAAATTTTAACTAATATTATATTCAATATATACAAAAAGTTGATAGAAAATTTTATAACAAACAAAAATATTTTTTTCTTAAAATCAAATCCTAACTTATTCCTCTCACCGTTTCTCTCTCCCTCTCTTTCTCTCTCTCTCTCCCTTTCTCTCTCCGCTCGCATTTACTGTTCCTGCGAGAATCCCCTCACCTCCTAATCACTACATTCACCTCCCTTCTTTCTCCTTCATCTTCTTTCTCCCGCCGCCTCGTACCCTCGCCTCGCGAACCCTAGCCCCTGCCCTCGTCTCGCACTCATCACTGCCGATCACCACCCAGACCTCGCCTCATCACCGCCTTCTCCACCTCATCAACTCTCCTTTTCCGACCTTCCCATTCCCTGCACACCCAAACGCAGCCGCAAACCCATCACCTTCGACCTCATGCCGTCGACCTCAACCACCCATCATCCCCGACCTCACTCCTCCTCCTTCCAACACCACGACCGCCATCACCCTACGCCGTGAACCCAAGAACACCGATCCCTGCACACCCGAACTTGCAGCCCGACCTCGTCGCCAACCTTGCCTCGCCGTCGTCGGCCATTTCTCGACCACCTCACCTCTTCCTCCTTTCTCCCCTCTCTTCCTTCCCCAGATCCCGAAGCCTCCCCTGCACACTACAAACCCTACCCTAGAACCTCCGCTGCACACACCTTGCTTCGTCGGAAAACCTCGTCTGAACCCTCACCAGAGCTCCGACCCCCGTCATCCTCATCACCACCTTCGACTCCTGACACCATCACCACCGCCCTCACCCTACAGCCACCAGAACCCCGATCACCCGACTTCAAGAACCCGCAACCCATTGCCTCGCCGTGAAACCTCACCGTCGACGAACCCACGACCTCGTCGTCGTCACCCCTCTGTTCTTGTCGACCCTTGATCCCGGAGCACTAACCCAGAACCCACTTCCTTTTTCCTTCTTCTTCTTCTTGTTCTTCTCTTCTTGCTTTTCCTGATTTCTTGTTTCTTTTCCGGTGATCACCCGTCGGAGCCGTGCTCGTCGCTGCCGATCCAGTGAACGTCCCTTGCCTGCTTGAATACCCTCTTGCCTCGCCTGGACCCGTCCCGCGTGCCGTGTGTGCGTTGCGACGATTACCCGACGTCGGACGTGCCGTACGCACCCTTCGTGTGTTCCGTTCAGGCAAGTTTATCTTGCTACATGCTATGTTATTATAATTGCATCCATATTAATAATAATATTACATGTTTATTTCATGGTGCATCCATATTACAATATTACAGTTTTCGGATACCCGTATGTATCCACATCATTTTAAATATATATAGCTGCATCTATAGATCATATTAATTCATGTTATTGTTGTAGTAACACCCCATGCTTAATAATATGCATCCCACTTAGTCTTAGAGCTGTAAATGTAATCCCTGATCAATATTTGTGCATCCATACCATTAATTATATATCTAGTTGTATGCCATATCACGTTATTTCATATTACTGCTACATTAACACCCCATGCTAGATAATGTGCATCCTACATAGTAATGGAACTGTAGTTGTAAACCCTGATAGTTATTTGAACATCCATGTTTATCTGTGTATACATACCATTAATTTTGCATACCTAGTTGGACGCCATATTATATTAACTCATATGATTATCACATTCGTACCCCATGCATGATATTGTGCATCCTACTTAGTCATGATGTAACCCCTGATAGATTATTGTGCACCCATGCTTTTACTGTACATCCGTACTTTTACCCTGATCCAATACTTGCTACATTTTACTGTTGAGCACCCATGTGATACACTGTGCACCACTTGACATGACCTGATACACCACTACTTGACATATTACCTGATCCTATTTCTAATGCCGACAATCCGGACATGTTGTCCTGATGGACATATCCTATTGTTTGTATAGACAAACCTATTCCTTCTTGATCCTGTGTTGGCATTAGATTCAGATTTATCAATACCTGACTTGAACACATAACTTGGGGGTATGGGGAAATCAATAATGAAACCTGACTTGTAACTCGACAGTTCGATGCTTATACTGATCAGTTTTACGGGCTAGGCCAGCCCCGAGATGATGCTGCTGACATCATCCGTCTGTACATGTTACCTGTTTACTGCCTAGCGGCACGTCTCGGATTCAGCCCGAGAGTCTTGACCGTGGTCCCGGGCATGCACGGGATACTATTGAGTTACATCGACGATTCATTAAATTGATTTCACAAACTTGAAAGTAATTAACCCAGTAGCACGGTTTAGTTTTATCGCTGCACTTCACATATACTATTACACTTCACTGTTCTTTATCCCTGCTCACTTATTACATTCATGTTACTATTTTATAATCTATGGCTGCATATCCTGTTACCCCTGATTTTATTATTATTGATATTGTGACGCACTGACGTCTGGGTTTTGCATGGCCCAAATCCGCTACCCTTATAACAGGCCGAGCAGGAGTACTTCAGCCGACAGGCCGAGCAGTGAGGACCTGTTAGTATTCTAGTTTAGTTTCCTTTCAGTATTTTTTTTATCTCCTGATGTGAGCCCGTATTTGGGACGTGCCTTCCAGATTGTTATTGTTTTGGATTTATTGCTTCCACATATTATTTCTTGACTCGTTTATTCTGGCATATGGACATGTACTAGATAGTTTATTTTATTTCTACTGTTCTTGATATCTTATAGACAGCCGTAATGTGACTGTAGAGAGATATTTCCTACCTACAGGTAGCATGGTTGGCTCTGTCACGTGCCGATCTTAGCGCACTCTGGGAAGCGGGGTGTGACACAATACCTGAATATTATTTTCATACATCGATATATTCTAAAGAGGTTTTCAAAGGAGCTATAGTCTCACTATTTTCCATGTGTCTAGGATCGACACAGAGTTTTAAAAAAGAAAACACCTTTTTAAATAAATCATTTTCAAAAGACGGGACATATACTTTAAACGAAATACATACCTTTCTTCATAAACCAAAGTCTGCTACATGTGCCGCGATATATATATCATACGGCTATCTTGAAAGGATTTTATATACATACATCTTCCGGCTACTTTTATATGATTGCATATGGATGGATGCTATATATGTATTATAGCCTTGATTGTGTTATGGTTGGTCATGTGCTATAGATATTGCACAATGACTACGGTGATCTTGATTTGACACTATTGTTTATGCAGTGAGTTATCGACGATTGATGATTGTTAGCGTTTCATTTTGCAGTATTGTATCTACTTCTTGAACTCACATGCTTTCGGATGCTTATGATTACGTTGCGCCCGTACCGGGCCAGATACCGATTACTTGATATTGACACGATAACCACACACAGATTCATATTTTACATGTTAGGATTGCGGTACACGAGTTGTATATGAGGGCTTACTATCATTGTTATTCTATCGCTCGAATTCTAGTTTCGACGTGTGCTTATTTACCCTTCTTGATATACACAGTATTCATGCGTTGTTATTTCACCGCTTATCCATGCGACTTCTAGCTTGTTTTATAATTCTACTCACGACTTGGCAACTCACCCCCATTGTGCCATAGTTCTTTGCGGGTTTGGCCGCTTGGATCCGTAGCGGCTGATTTGGCATGTTCGCTATCTTTTGGGCATGGTTGTGCATATTTGTGTTGGTGGTTTTCTTTTTGTATCGATTTTTGCCTTGTACCTATTTGTATCTTGAAGTATTCCATCAAAGACCAAGTCTAGTTTTGTCAAGACCTTAGAGTTGTAGATTTTGTTGTTGTCGGACTCGAGTGGAGTCGACTTTATGTATATTTATGTTGTTTAATTTCCGCTTTATTGATCCTTCGTCGTTTGGCATCATATATTACTGCGTGGTTGTGATTCTGCCGTTTGGGCATTGATTTAGCTCCCGTATGTAGGGATGCTTGTTATATACTTATCATTGTATCGGTTTTATTCAAAATTTACAAAGGAGATGTTGTCCATTTTTCAAACAATCTTTCAAAACAAACTTCACTTTTTATAAAAACTTTTCTAAAATTTCACTTCTACCTATTACTATCTATTTTCTTATATATATGGTTTAAATTCCTTATTTTGGCTTACTTGGGTTATGATGGGGTCCACTTGACTTCATGTAATTCTTATACCGGTCATTTGCCCTTTTCGGGTCGTGACATCCACACACCAAGGAAATGGCTTCTCAACTTCTTCATGGATCCGATCACCCAAACCTCTACAATGATCGTCAAGCGAAGACACTTACTAAACATGCCCGAGTGCTTGCCAATCTCATACACACTCGTCGCTAAGCACGGAAGTCACGATATACTCTACGATTTACACAAGTTGCTTACCTATTGTGTTCTTGCTAAGATTAAAGTAAATCTCCCGATTTACCATGCCAAAAGCATATGGGAAGTCTCTAGTGTCCCTACGAATCTCTATTATGGTCGTGTCATTACCAACATTCTCGAACATCGCAAACTCCCAATTCTCGATCCTAAAGACACAGTCAGAGACTAAATTGATTTTAGTTCCAGGATAATCAATTTGATTCATTTGGATGCTCCTGCTTCAGCACAACCCTCCAGTTCGTCCCAATCGCCATAAGATTCAATCGATGCTCCTCTTCTACAACAAGCATTTGACTTCGCCACCTTCGAGGCACGTCTCATTGATCGTATTCAATCGTCTTATGATCATCTCTATGGCCGTCTGGATCAAATTTCTGGCCAAATCGATTATCTTTATGATCACATTCAATTCCTCTCCTCCCAGTATCCATCAAGTGCACCACCACCTGACGCGTAGTTAGGATATGTTGGATTCGATCCTAGGTTTAAGTTTGTTGTTTTAGTTAGGTTTTTATGCATGTTTGCACTAGTTTATTGGTGTTTTGGTTTGTTAGGATGTGTTCGTGGTTTTGTTTATTAGGGTGTGATGTTTTGGTTTGATTGTAATGTTTGCATTTGTTAAGTTTGATATATATGTGGTTATGCACTACTACTATAAGCAAATCTAGTTTTTATCAATGAAATTATGTTTCATTCATATGCACTTTCAATTGGTAACATTGAATATCGATTTCACTTGAATATACACAAACTTCATTGTTCCTTGGATATAAGTTAATTTGCCTCATTTTGTTTTTCAAGAACTACAATTCTCTTTATTCATGTTTATTTTCTAATCCCCTAGCTAAATTTTTTTCTAACTTTTTGATATTTTTCAAAAAGGGGGAGAAAATTTTCATGAATATACATATAAAAGCTTGCATACATATAAAAGCTTGCTTACATACATATAAAAGCTTAACTGACCATAAAATTCGAATTAGATCACTCGCCTTCATACAATGCTTCTTGAAATATAGTATCAGTGGTATGCGACACTAATATGAGTTCAAATTTTTTTTCAATTGAGCATGAATTAAAGCGGGTATTTAAATTCGAATTTATATATTATATATATATCACGAATTCTTTAAATAAGTTTTGCTAAGTATCAAAAAGGGGGAGACTGTTGACATTTGTATCATACGATCCATACTTTCGATTATTTAGTTCAAAATCTTATTAAACGAATTCATAAGTTACTGATGGCGTTTCTAAGTTTATATCTTGAATACAGCATGCACGATATATCGAAGATCAAGAACGATTGCCTACAATGTGATACGCTCTCAAAATGGTGATATGGTATGACAACTTGATGCAAGCAACAACGTGATGTAAACTAAATCAAGATTCAATCACGTCTCAACAAAACAAGTCAAGGAAATGAAGCTAATCGAAGAACCAAAACAAAGATAAAAGTTATGAGTGTTATATGTGTACTTAGTAATGATCTCATAAGATTAGAAACCCCATTCCAACCTATTTCTAGTGCTCAATACATCTTCTTCTCTTTTAGAGATGTCTAACCTATCCGTTGGAATTAAAACTACCAATATTTCAAAACAGTTTTCAACCATGTCAGGAAACAGACGTCTGTATAACTCACAGACGTCTCCACAGGCAGTTTTGGAAGTTTATTTGAATTTTGAAATTCGTATCGAATGGTCACTTATGCTATTTTCACACTAACTTTCTCTAACGTTCATTAACTGTTTTATGACATTTTTTGGCAGTTAACTTCCCTTTCGATCCACTATAAATACCCTTGAGATCTCACACTTCAAATCAATCATTCTTTGCAAATTCTTTTGAGAAAAATTCCGTGTTCTTCAGGCTTTCACTTGTCCAGATTCTTTCATTTCCACGGAGCCAAAACTTGTTCTATTCTCTCAAATCAATTCTTGTGCAACACTGGTAATAATCTATTGAGATCATAGGATTGAGAGTGAGCGTTTATCATTGTAATAACGATTGTAACCCACCAGAAAGGGTGTTTCTCAACCCATGAGAAGGGATGCTTCTCATTGCTTGATTTGTGTAGACTCATTGCTTGAATTGTGTAGATTCGGAGTGGAAAAAGAGATCTTCCTAGAAAAACGTGGATTAGAGAGAAAAGTGCGGCTTTCCTAGAGAATCACGGACTAGAGAGAAAGAAGACTTATTTCCTAAGGAATCTCAAGTTCGAGTGGTTGATTCTTGTGAAGTGGGATTTTTATTCTTCACATCGCTGTGAAGAGGGATTCGTGTTCTTCACAACCGTAGTGCAGAAATTCTGAAAGGGTATCTCAGGCAGGGAATCCACAAGAGCATGGTGAACCCTAGTTAACAATTCTACGTGTTTACATTGCTTTGACTCTATTTACACTTTTTATTTTTCTGTGTTTGTGTTGATCGCCGCATTAAGTTTCTTGTTTAAAACTTGCTTTAAATAATTTCCATAGAAACTCGATAATCACTTAAATTATAGTAGTAAAGTTTTTAAATTTTCCATAGGAAAAATAGTTACCTTATTCATCCCCCTCTAATGTATTTTTAAGGAATACCCGGCCACCTCCTTGAAACATTTTTTATTTTAAGTTTTTCTTTGTTGTTGCGATTGAAAACTATTTCCAAATTAGTTCTGACTCCTGGGTATTTGGATATCGGATTAGAATCCCATATCTGTAAAGCATTATAGATGCTGAGAAGGAGTAAAATATTGGGAATGGATGATTTGATCCTCAATATCGAAGTAATTGGTGATATCGAGGAAATCACCCAATTTTACCTAACGTCAAGCTTTTGGTTTTGGATAACCGTTGTTATGCACCAATTTTTAAAATAAAATATATGTATCTTTATTTAATAAAGTGAGATATAAATTTTGAAAATATGTTTTGGATATTTATCTTTATCAGTTGAGGATAAATTAAGGTGCATTGAATAACGGTATAGACGTTCTTAACGAAAATACAACTCTCAATTTATAACACACGGAGTTTGAGTTAGTGTACTCATAGGACTTATACAAAGGAATGCATGTTGTCTGACGTCCTTTAGGACAAGGATTGGTACTCTTATTTCATTCCATTTTACCTATGAGTTCTCTTATTTTAAACACGTATTCATTGAAATGTAAAGTCCAAAGATTTTGAAAAGTTTATAGGGTATTGGAATAAAGTAAAGTACCAAACGTTGGAAGTATCAACATTCTTCGAAGTAATCGAAAATATAGATACTTATGCTAGGTATTCCGTTGTGGTAATATTGAGAATTTAATTCTCTTTCAGATTACTCATCCATGGATACGCTCCTTGATGAATAATGTTGTATGGTCTTTTTCCATTTAGGTGATATGCACTGAAAACAGCTGCATACCAATTGAATATAGTTTCATCTAAATTGGTGCCTTTGATTCTATATGGATATAGAATGGTGGCATATCTTGAGGTTGTTAAGATATGGAGTAATCCGATTCGTACTGAAAACAGAATCCGGATATACTTAAGGTACGTTTCAGTAATGGCAGTTTGTGCGATATCCCAAGCTTTCGAAAGGATTTAACTTCTACCATTTTCAAGATCAAAAGTTGATTTGTTCTTGACTCGCTACCAGTTTACAAAAGGAACTTTTTTCAAAAGAAACAAGTGGGGTTATGGTAGAACTGAAAGTGATTCCAGAATCATAAACGGTTACTGAAAATTTAGTAGAACCTAGAGATTCAATTGGAACTGACAAACCATAGCCACTCCGCAGAGTTAGTAGGTGATCTCAGCCACCCAAGAGATACTTCAGTTTCCTCGTAAACGATGACAGGAAGGTCAACATCATAATAATGATCACCCTACTAGTTATCAGCAGACCATAGGAAGTGGCGACTTCTGATCGATGGTTGGATGCTTTATATCCGAGTTGGACTCCATGCACTCCAGCAAATTATGGACTTTGGATTTTGCTGGATGCTTTTGAAAGGGTAAAGCCCATTAGAAGCAAGTAGATCTTTTAAGATTAGTGCACGTGGAAAGATAGTAACCTAATAAGGCTAGACTTGTAATAAAAGGGTTTTTCATCAAATACCCGTTTGGATTGTGATGATGCTCTTATTTCAGTGTCTACGCTGAAGTCCATACAGATATTACTTGTCACTGCTGTTTTTCATGACTATAATATCTGGCAGGTGGATGACTATAATGTCTTTCTAAATGGGAATTTAGAAGTGCACGTGTATATGACTCTGCCAGAGGGTCATCGTAGTCAATGCAAGTTGCTTATGTCTATTTGTAGACTAAAGCCGGCATGACGGAGACGAGTCATCTGTTTTGATGTGATAGTCAAGGCGTTTGACTTCATCAAAACAACAGATGAGCCTGGTAAGAAGGATGTAATGAGTAATGTCTTGGTATTTGGATGACAGACTCATGATAGGAAGTGATGTTCCTATATTACAATTGGTCAAACTATAGTTGTCACATGTGTTTCCCCATATAAGATATGGATAATATATTAAGGATTCTAGTAACTAGATTTATGACAATAGATCAAGATTTGGGAAGTGTCCCAATTAGGGTACTTGGACACCATTCTAAAGGGGTTTAGAATGGACGACTCCTAACATGGTGGTGTACTCACATGTGATGGAGTCACCCTCTCTAAAGAGATGTCTTCTAGACTGATGATAAGAGGGACTCACATGAATGATATTTCAATTGCTTTGGAAATTAGGTCAATCATGCGATATCATATACCCAGTCAGATATTACTTTTGCACTTGCTGTAGTAAGCGGATATTAATCCAATCCTGGAAAAACAAAGGGAAGCAGTAAAGAACATATCAGGAAGTTCTTGGAGTATGGTAATGGAAGCCCCCTACATGAGGCGGTTACCGGTTCCAACTTCCAAGGTGACTTGGATGACAGAATGATTGTCAAAGTTATAAGTTTACCCTTTTCTGAAAGACAGTATGTTGGAAAGTATTCCAAGCAGATACTGATGTAAATATGGCGCAGGATACTGATTAGATTCAGCGGAGGATACAGACTAAGAAGTTTATTGGATAAAAGTGTTCATTTATGAACTTGATCTCATCATCTATCTAGACAAATTCTAAGACAGGATAGTTGATCTCTGCGAAGTTGAAAAATAGAGATATAAATTAAGGAATATTCTTGCGGATCCACCCACTGAGACTATTTCTCGAACACAGTTTGCGAAACTGATTAGTAGAGAAGCTGGGTATTCGATAACACACAGATCTGTGAGTATGCAATACTACAATAATTAGCCTTAAGTGCAAGTAGGAGATTATTAGATATAGTTCTCTCAAGGCAATTATTGTAATTGCAGGTAGGTAATTATGGTAATTAAGAGAGGACCTATACGGGTAGAATAGTCTTGCTCGAGATGATAGTATACTATCTGATTTGTCTTTATCTTATGTGTATACGTTTTACTTGGTATTACATGCCGCTAATACATAATGATAAAGCCCATAGGATTTTTGCTTAACAGCCAGCATTATAATGTCAATCGTATATATGGGAGTTGGGTGGTCCATAAGTACATTCTTAAATGTTCCTAGTCGTAGGAGTATCGAGACTGGACATCGATATTTTAGAGTAGACTAGTTTATACTTTCTAGACCCCGACGAGGGGCGGTGACCAGTCTCACAAGCCATTGGTGTTTTGGCACCTAAGATTGTATACAAGTGCTCACAAGAGGTGAGTACACGAACGGACTCTCCGAGAACTTCTAGATGGTATTATACATATCGTCAGATAACAGTTCTCTTGTGACATGAGTACATGATAGTATTTCGACCTGAAATCGTCTTTTGTCTCGTGTGAGTTCCTACTGTACTTTGATTACTACCCTAACACGGCTCAAAGGAGTCGTGCAAACAGGTTTTAGTTAAGTACAGTCCCGAGCCACATGGAAGCAGTGAGCGATCGGAAAGGATTCGTCTCTCCTGGTATAGGGTGTCGATGTCGTGTTGTGTTCGGTTATCCATCACCATAAATCTTTGGGCAGGGTGAATGAGATTTACTGATAGAAGATCGGTATTTTCTCGGTAGGTGATGAGCTTGACATCGACACGACTTATCGGGTTATTAGGGGTTTGACGTTATCCACCCCCTAAATCCGATATGCGATATTCTCAGACGAAGAGACTGGACTGTATGGAGATTGTCACTTACAGGCTCAGTAGGGTACGTACGGACTTGATTGTCAACCTCCCTTTCGACATATACCTGGGTAGCCATTACATATAGCTAATGCCGCTGACGTGCTTATGGTTATGGATTTATCTAGTAACTCACTGCCAGCGTATTGTCAAGTCTTTAGAGTCCTACACACAGAGTTTTCCCGGTTCACGTGATATGATATAGAGGACGTATGTTGATACGTACAGGAGTCCGATTAAATACGTGTACTGGCTACATGGACTTTAATCGGACGTTTGATAATACTAGTCGTCTTAGGATTAAGCCGGATTATTAAATCAAGTATTGATTTAATAATATATATATATATATATATATATATATATATTCTAGTATTACATTCACTATTCATTTTATCTCTCTTGGCTATTCGTATTTTTATATGGATACACATACATATAGACGATACATATACCGGGGTATTGTGTATATTATACATAGATATTCTAGAAGGAGTACACCTCATTATTGGTTTTCCATTTAGGAATCATAGGAAATGAGGTGGAGGGTAAGATGGCATGGGAGCATGGAGAGAAGAATGGCTATTGATTTATTTATTTCATTTGGTTTCACTATTGAAGTATGGTTGCCCTTATTTATTGAAAATTGATTTTCATAAAACAAATGATATATCTCATTTCTTTCTACACATTTTCATTCTTATCCTTGGCTTCTCTATCCTCTTCTCCTTCCTCCTTCCTCTGAAGATTTCATGCACTCTTGAGTTTGGAAATTGAGAGAAAAAGAAAGTGATAAATCTCTATATCTCACACACTCTATTCCTAACAAGTTTAGAGTATCGGTTGCTTACTTAAAATTTGCTTTAGAGCGAAACTAGAGCTTGGATCGGTTTCTCATGGGTGGATCATATTCAGTAAGGCGATCGACTATCTAGCGCGTTCCTGATGGCCTATGGAGCTTGAAGAAGTCTTCCACAATATGGTGGACACACCACAAAGGCTTTATGCTCTCAACCGAGTAGTTAGTTTGCATGTTTAATTGCTAGTTTGGTATTTGGATCGATCGCTAGGTGGCAGTCGCTAGTGCTCTCATGAAAATTTTTGTCATCGCTTCGCATTGGTCGCGAGTTTTACGGCACGAGCACTAGGGTCTACTAACAGAGAAGATGAATGTAATTAAAAAGAGAAGAAAAAGAGCATAAGCTTTAAAAAAGACATTGGGATGTCGACTTGGGGAGACGGGGTTACGACGAGGGCGACGAGAGGTGTAGTGAACGGTGAATTGGATCCGCTTAACACAATCTTATGTGCTGAAGGATCGGAGAGGAGAGAGAAGGTTTGGAGATTTAAGGAGATGGGAGTGAGAGAAAGAGAAATAGAGAAATTTTGAGTGGCCTGAATGATTAGGGGTATTTTCGTCTACCTACCAAAATATAATATCCAAGCTTTGGGTCAGAGGTGTTTAGACCAAGTTTTTGAACAGTAGGTTCTTTTTCCCTATTTCGAAAATATCGGGGACTTTTTGAGCCCATTTTCTCGGGCCGGACGCTTTTCAATGATTTACCCTAAATAATATTACTCTTTCTCTCTCTTTTTTTAAAATTTATTTTTTGAGTTTTATTAAAAGTGGAAACAAACAAACAAACACCCCCTCTCAAATTCTTTCTCTTTCTTTGCTAAATTTTTAATTATTCATACTTACTTTCCTTCGTTGTTCTTTCACACGGATTCAAAGTCCCTGCTTTGAGAAGCAAAATAACACCCCTTCTATTGCGTCAAACGGTTCAGATTCATCCAAAATCGAATTCAATGGTTGAGATTTATGTATAATATGAACCTTGTGTATTGATGTATCCTACGTGCAAAACACGCAGGATCCGGACAGATCAGCCAAGAGCACTCCGGACTCTTTTTCCCCTTCACACACGGGACACGCTCGAGAGAGAGAGAGAGAGAGAGAGAGAGCGCGCGAAAGCGAGTGATGGTTTAGCTTTGGTGGGTACCTAATTAAATCAGCTGTTGTTGCTGCTTTTTTTTCCCTCTCGCTTGGTAAATCTCCGTCGTCCTCGTCGATTCCAATTTTCATCCGGAGATGGCAAAGCGTGGCTACAAATTGTGTATCCTTTTACCATCACCATACTTGATTTGAAGATAGCATCCATTCATAATAAATAGCCTCATCGATCGGAGGAGGCTTATTTGCTTTAATGTTCTTTCCTTTTTGCCTTCTTCTAAAACATGAACTTTCATCGACGGCGGATTAAACCTAGATTTAGTTGATCTCGATATTGGATGCTATTTATGTTATATGAAGATGCTCTCTTGATCTGAAATCTCAACTTGTTTTTATCATCTTTTTATTTTAGTGCCTTTTTATATTTCAGATTTCTTATAGAGTATCTCCTAAGGAGCACAATATTTAAATTTGAATCTTCAGTTCCATTGCTGTTTGGTGGTGCTAAAATTAGCATCGGTCTTTACATATAGTGCCGCTCGTTCCAATTTTCATATTTAAGTATCAATTCAGGGTTAGGAGATGGGATATTGGTTACTGTGCGAAACTCGACTAGTTCATGCTTCTATGGTAGTCATCGGCGCTTATCTCCTCATTTTGTTCATTCAAGAATAGATCTAATTGGTATGAGAATGATTTAGGAGATGCTTTTGGAGTCTTTCTGTCTGCTTTTTTGTTAACTCTGGAATTATATTATTTTCAAAAACTTGGTTATCTACCATTTCTTTCATTGCAACAAGTGGTCAGCCACACGATTCAAGTAGTAAAAGTTGTGAACATGCTATAAAAGATTAAGGGTTTTTAAAATATCTTATAAGAACTCGCACAAGTTAAGCACGCACTTAGAGCATTGAAGCACTCCCTTAAAAGCATCCATTATTCTTTTACAAAATCAGCAAAAACAGTATTTTTTTAACCCATTTGTGCTGCCGAGATATACCCCAAACACATCATTGTTTGCTGTACCATTGTCCAGTTGGGCGAGCCAAGCTTCTTTTCAGAACACTAGAAGCGGTTGTTTCGTTTGTTACAAATCATAATGAAGCATTTTCATAGTTCCAATCATAGTCACATAATTCGCGAATTATTCGCCGAATTCGCGAATAATTCGCGAATTTGTGATCAGCTGGTTTAATCACCGAATTAATCGGCGGGCCGAATTAATCTCGGCTAGTCTTTCCTTTTAGGGTTTGAAAGAAGATTTGACTAAAACAGTGGGAGCCATCCTGATTAGATATATTGATAACCAATCTAATCTTGTAAGAGCATACGCTGAGTGTTTTCTTCTCTCTCTCTCCAGGTAGCGACCATGTCACGCCTTAATCAAGATAATAATACGGATGTATTGACCGAACCCGCTTGTTATACTGTGCTGGGGAACGTTGGTCCCGCTCCAACTTATAATTGTTATAAGACAGAGCAGGAAACTGGGATTACCAGTATTCCCGCGCCGCCTAAACGAAGAAAGTGCATGCTGATGCATTTTCTTCGGGTGTGTTCATTACCGAGAACTGTTTCGCAGTATCCTCTATGTCCTGGGTATATGATACCGGATCAGGATCCCAGATATGTAATCTGTTACATGGGCTACAGATAGGGAGAGAACTGAGAACGGGTGATAAGTTTCAAGAGTTGGAAACGGTGCAATTGTTGCAAGCCAAGAAGTTGGCGGTTATCACCTTGTATTACTAAATACATTGATTCTAAACGAATGTTATTAGATACCGAACTTGATATACAACATCATATCAGTCTCTTTATTTAATAAAGAAGGATATAATTTTATATTGTTGGATAATGTTTTGAACATTTCCTATATCAAGAGTTGATCGGTTCAAGCACGTTATCAAAAAGCATATACGTTCTAAATCAAACCACGGTTCTTAACGTACAAAACACACACAAGAGGAAGAGTTCAGAAATGAACGAATCCTTCTTGAGGCAATGTAGACTAGGTCATATCAATGCGACCCGACTAGCTAAGTTACATTAAGATGCATATTTAAATCAGTTTGAATTTATATCTTGTGAAACTTGCCAGCCATGTCTCAAAGATAAGATGAAAATAGCTCCATTTATTGGAAACAGAGAAAGAGTTAATAAACTCTTAGGATTGATATATGTAGATGTATGAAAGTCCCCTGTCTACACATGCTAGAACTGGTTCTTTGTACTTCATTACATTCACTGATCATCTCTCAAGATTCGGACATATATTCCTGTTGAAACACAAGTCTGAATCTTTTGAGAAATTCAAAGAATATAATTTAGAAATAGGTAACCAAAAACAGGTATAAGTATTATGTCCTATGATGAGATCAGGGAGGAGAATACTTGAGCACGGAATTCCTGGACTATTCTAAAGAAGAATGAGATTCTCTCTCAGCATTACTCCTCCGTATACACCACAAAACGTGTGCAAGTTGCTTTATGATTTAAAGCAGGTATCGCGGAGTTGAAACATCTTTTTTGATGTGGCAGTCAAAGCGTTTGACTTCATCAAAATGGTAGATGAACCTTGTATATACAAAAAGGTAGTAGGGAGTATGGTGGTGATCCGCGTATTGTACGTGGATGGCATACTCTTGATAGGAAAAGAGTTTCCTATGCTACGCTCGGTCAATCTCCTCTTATCACAAGGATTCTCCATATAGAATCAAGGTGATACCTCCTAAATACTGGGTTATGGATCTATGAGATAGATCTATTTGGATGATTAGGATTCTCACTAGCTGTATTGAGATAGTATCAATCGATCCTGGGGAGAATCACTGGAAAGGTTCCAGGGTGGTAAGGACGACTGAATGTCAGTCACAGGCATTGTCTTTACCCTCAGTGGAGGGACGGTATTTTGGAAGAGTTTCAAGCTAGATACCATGACATACTAGACGATAAAGGCTGGATACATTACTACCAAGGATGCTACCAAAGAAATAGTCTGGATGTACATTAGTTCATGAGATGAACTTCGTTCCTACCATTGTGTGACAATGGAGTTATGGCTTTGGCCAAGGAACCCCCGTCCCATCAGTAATCCAGACATATTCTTAGGCAGTATCACCTGATCAGTGGAGATGGTTGATCTCCAGGGAGATTCAGGTTCAGGAGAGTAGACACAGAGGACAACACGGCGGATCCACTCACAAAGGCCTATTCCCATGAGAGACTTTTATGGGATAGTTGAGTATGTGATACTTCAACTACTGCTGATTGTTGGGTATGAGATACCACAACAGATAGCCCTAGTGCAAGTGGGAGATTGTTAGTAATATGTATGCCCTAGAGGCCATTACTGTACATACGATGTATATTGTAGTGGATGCTTGGACATATATAGGGAGGACTTTCTTGCTCGACATGATAGTATGCTATCAGGTTGCTATTTATCTTAACATGTATATTGATTGTCTCTATAATACATGTTGATAAAGCCCTTAGGATGATTACTTGACTACCAGGACTATGATGCAGATCATACTAGTGGGGACAGAGTAGTCGTTAAGTACATCCTTCAAATGTTCCTAGTCGAGAGTGTATCGAGACAGGGCATCGATATACCATAGTAGACTAGCGTATACGCTTCTCGACCCATATGATGGGTGATGGATGATCCCATATTCATTGG
Source organism: Agapanthus africanus (assembly GCA_030015575.1). Taxonomy (NCBI): domain Eukaryota; kingdom Viridiplantae; phylum Streptophyta; class Magnoliopsida; order Asparagales; family Amaryllidaceae; genus Agapanthus; species Agapanthus africanus. Next base: position 1,420,082 of record CM057337.1, read on the forward strand.
TGTTTGACATCAGAGAAGGTTTGCGGGTGCTCAATGGAGACTGGGTACACTGAACGGACTCGCCGAGAACTCCTAGATGGTATTGTACCTATCGTCGGATAGCAGTTCTCTGGTGACACTGGTACAGATTAGTCTGTAGACCCGAGATCGTCATAGAGTCTTATGTGATTCCCACTGTGCTTTGATTTCCACCTAACGTGCAAAACGGTGGCTTTTGGGTACAGTCCCGAGTCATATGAAGGCAATGAGCGATAGGAGGGGTTTCGTCTCTCCCAGTATAGGGAGTTGATGTTGCGCTATGCTCGATTGGCCATAACATGAAATCCTTGGCCAGGGTTGCTGAGATCTACTGGTAAGTGTTATCGGTAGTTTCTCGGACCGGTATGGACCTTGCATCGACATGACTTATCAGGCTATTGGGGTCTGACGTTATACCATCCCCTGGCTGTGATATGCGATATATCAGACGAAGAGACCGGACTGTACGGTAGTGTTACTGATTGGATTCACAGGAGTACGAACAGGCTTGCTTGTTGATTTTCTGATCGCTCAATACCCGGGTGGCCGTTACGTTTAGCAGACCGCTTACGGCTTATGGGTGTTTGATATGATCATCACCTACTGCCGGCGTATTGACGAGTCTTTAGAGTCCTACACATAGGTTTCCTGGCTCAAGCGAAACGGAGTAAGAGCGCATATGTGATTTGTGCAGGACCAAGATTAATCCGTGTATGTGATACTGCATTCTATTCTCGCGATGTGTGACATAATTGGTTATATGTGATATAGCCGAGTTATCGGATCAAGCGTTGATTCGATAAGATGTTGCATTTGATATTAGTCGGTTATATGTGATATAGCCGGATTATTAAATCAAGAGTTGATTTGATAATTTAATGTGTAATTATATATTTGATATATTATATTACATTAACCAATATTTAGCTCACTAATGATTTTTTTTCTCACTTGATGTGCACATTGTATATATGTGATATGTATAATTGTGTACATGTATTATGTCATGCTTGATGATACATACAAGATGGGTGTATGAGACTTATACCATGCTAGGGTTAAATTAGGGGTTTGATTATTTCTTAAGTTATTGCAAAAGAGCAAAAGACTTGGTCAAAGTTTTCAAGCTTGGAGAAGCTTGTAGAACTTTCTCAAAGTCAACTCTTTTGTCATTCTTTAGGATGTTTTTCCTTAACCCAACCTTTAACCATAGCCTTGGGTTTATTCTCTACATGAGTTAGGCATGATAGTTTTAACTCAACCATGGGTGCAATAATTCATTTGGATGAATTATTCATGAGTTCTTCTTCTTCTTTTTCAAGCTCCATGAAAAGCTTTCTAGCTTCAATGGAGGTATGAGACATAATGTGAGAAAATCAATTCTAAAGTGAGCCCACCTCCTACTTCTTCATCCTCTACCACTTGCCATTTAGTAGAGTGTGTTCTTTTCATAATGTTCATGACCTAGTGAAGGAATAGCTTAAGTTAGTGTCTCCTCGACGTAGATCATCTTCGGCCTCGAAGTCATCAAAGCAAGCACGTTCGTTTCTTCATAGAGCCACTCTAGAGTCCGGAGTTTACGATCGCAGCGAAGGAGACTACTATATGGAGCTATTTGAAGTGAAGGACCGGTCTACAAAGTTTGTATTCTTTGCTCACTACTTATTGCAAAGTGTTTGCATATATTTACCGTATATTTCTAGTTAACGATTCATGGTTAGGGTTAGCTAGAACGGCAAATTTTTGAATTTGGCATGGACGATACCTCCCGAAACCTTGCAGCCGTGCTAGACAACCCTACAAGGAGGTACCGTTCATATGGACGGATAGGTGTGTGTCAGATTTTGAGGCGTTGAAGCAGAGATTGATAACCGCTCCTATTTTGATCGTACCAGACGGTTCCGGAGGATTAGTGATTCACAGCGACGCATCTGGGAAAGGTTTAGGATGTGTTTTGATGCAGCATGGGAAAGTTATAGCTTACGCATCGAGACAGTTGAAGTCCCATGAGAAGAATTACCCAACTCATAATTTGGAGCTTGCAGCTGTGATTTTCGCTTTGAAGATTTGGAGACACTACTTATTGGGCGAAAGGGGCGAAGTATTCGCCGATCACAAAAGCCTGAAGTACGTATTCACACAGAAAGAGCTTAGCATGAGGCAGCGTAGATGGTTGGAGCTGATGGCTGACTATGAACTTGATCTCAAGTACCATCCGGGAAAGTTAATGTAGTGCCGGATGCGCTTAGTCGGTTGCCAGCAATTCGGATGTTGACTGCAGAGAAGGAGCTTATCGAAGATTTTCGGAGATTCAAACTGGAGATTGTGCTACCGCATTCTTCGGGACAGTTGATGCAGCTGCAAGTACAGTCATCGTTGATCGAGAGTATTAAAGCAGCGCAGTCACAGGACCCAAGATTGCAAAAGTTTCGAGAACAGGTCGAAGCGGGACTTCGAATAGACTTGTTGATTCATGAAGATGGTTCGTTGCGTTTTGGTAGCCGTTTATGTGTGCCGAAAGGAGACATTCGCGAAGAAGTTATGAAGGAGGCACACAGTTCCGCGTATTCCGTACATCCAGGAGGCACAAAAATGTACCGTGATCTACGACAGCATTTTTGGTGGGAAGGTATGAAAAGGGAGATCACCCGCTTTGTAGTGAAGTGCTTGGTGTGTCAGCAAGTCAAGGCTGAACATCAAAGGGTAGCTGGTTTATTGAAACCACTTCCGATTCCTCAATGGAAGTGGGAACATATAACCATGGATTTCGTGACAGCTTTACCGCGGAGTCCGAAGGGAAACAGTGCAGTTTGGGTGATTGTTGATCGATTGACCAAGGCAGCTCATTTCATACCGTTTCGAGTTGGTCAGTCAACGGAAACGTTAGTAGAACGGTACATGCAGAAGATTGTGAGATTGCATGGAGTACCTGTGAGCATCGTGTCCGGCCGTGATACCCGATTCTTATCGCACTTCTGGAGGAGTTTACAGGAAAGTTTGGGAACGCGATTGAAGTTTAGCACTGCTTATGTAAGTCCACGTTACCCACCCCGGTGCTTGCGGGGAAGCGGAAACGTTATGAAAAATCGGATTTTTACAACACTAGGCAACATGGACTATGCAAAAGGAGGGATCTTTGCTAAACAAAACTAACTAACAAGCTAAAAGAGTTAGCTACTCGGAAAAGGGGTTATACCTAGGTCTTCAAGTCCTTCTCTTCTTGCTCCTTGGAGTGGAAAGAACGGGTTATCCTTGTCGCCTTCTCTTGCCGAAGAAAGATCCACCCGATGGCCTCTACCTTTGGCTCCAACCTCAAACTAGAAGTAACTAAGATGCTTGGTGTGCTAAACCTAGGACCTTAGAAAGAGTAGAGAGTAATTTTGAAGGTTTTATCTCAAGCTCAAATGGTACTCAACTCATGAGAGGGGAGAGCTAGAGAGAGAGGAAGAGGATGAGAGAGAATGGTTATGAGAGAGTGAGAATAGTTTTTAATATGTGAATTATCTAATTAATAATATTAATCCAAAATGAAAAAGGTGATGGTTGGTTTGATGAGACCATTATCATATCACATTAAATGTTTTTTGCAAAGATCAAAGAGCATCTTTGGAGTGTAATGATGATGGTCAATGTTTCAACCATGGTCAACAAGTCAACCAAGGTCAACAAGTCAATAATCCTAACCATGACACAAGTTCATTTAATTGATATTATTAATTGATATTTCACATGTCCATTAGGGTTTGGAAAAAGACAACTGTCAACTGTGCATACAAACCCGTTCCGAAACCCTAATGAAACTCCTCTTCCTCCGCCTCAATCAACTGTGCATACACACCCGTATCCGTGTTCCGAGGAACATGAAAACAATGAGATAAAACTAACCCTAAAACATATACTAGGATCCGGCTCAAACCAGAGCCCGCTAGTAATGACTGTCCGGACTCCAAACGTGCACAAGTGCGCGGATGTGAACGAACCCCGTTGCAAAACCATGCGACCTCTACTCTGTTTTTCCTAAAGGCGAATAACCCTCTGTGTGAGACTCTAAAGACTCGACACTACGCTGGCAGTGGGTTTAACCACAGACCGCAAGCGGCACTAGCTGTACGTAACGGTCCCCAGGTAGATGCCGATAAGAAGACTGACGAGGTAAACTCATCTGAACTCCTATTGAGCCTGAATGTGACAGTCTCCGTACAGTCCGGTCTGTTCGTCTAAGAACATCGCATGGCGGACCTAGGGGGGCGGTAAACGTCAATCCCCTAATAGCGGTACAAGTCGTGTCGGAGTGTAGCCCAGAACACCCTGAGATAACACTGGAAACCTACTAGTCTATCTCGCTTTCCCTGGCCAGGGACTTTGTGTAAAGGCTCTCCTAGACACAGCGCGATATCAACCCCCAATACCGGGAGAGACGAATCCTGTCTAACCGTCACTGCCTCCAAGTGCTTCGGGACTGCACCCAAAAACTACCTGTTTGCACGACTCCTTTGAGCCGTGGTAGGGTAGTAATCAAAGTACAGTGGGAACACACTCGAGGCGAAGTGACAGTGTCAAGTCAACGGACTAAGCTGTACTCATGTCACCTGGGAACTGATAACTAACGATAGGTATAATACCAACCAGCAGTTCCCGACGAGTCATGTCCAGTATACTCGTAACCTAACGAGCACCCACATACTATCTCAAGTACGACGTACTGACGGCTGTGGGACAGGCCGTCTCCCAAGCTGGGATGAGAAGCGCATATGCTGGTCTACTCCGGAGTATCGATGCCCTGTCTCGATAGTCCTACGACTAGGGACCTGCATAAGGATGTGCTTGTGGATTACCCAGCCCCCACGAGTGTGACTGCTATCACAACACTGGTAATCAAGCAAAGATTCTAAGGGCTCCACTAATGTATAAAGGCGATATGCTATAAGAAACACATGCACACATTAAAGCTTCCAAGCACAGTAATGGCCAAGATTGTCAATACAAGGTGAATATCCCAAGCTTCCATCAAGTAATATACAAACTAGTATGATACAGTAATGGCCTCTAGGGCATATACACTAACAATCTCCCACTTGCACTAAGGCCATGTACTGGCGTATCGAAGACCTATCATCTCGATCAGTCGCTCGAACTGAGTCTGGGGTAGGGCCTTCGTGAATGGATCAGCAGTGTTATCTTCCGTAGCAACTCTCCGAACCTCGATCTCCTGGCAACCCACGATCTCCCTGATCAGGTGATACCGCCTCAAGATGTGTCTGGACTTCTGATGGGACCTGGGTTCCTTTGCTAAAGCTATAGCCCCGTTGTTGTCGCAATACAGAAGTACTGGATCAACAATGGACGGAACCACCTAAAGTTCTTTTAAGAACTTCCTTATCCAGACGGCTTCTTTTGCGGCATCTGCAGCAGCGATATATTCTGCTTCCATCGTCGAGTCAGCAACGGTTTCCTGTTTGGAACTCTTCCAACATACCGCCCCTCCATAGAGGGTAAAGACATAACCCGACATGGACTTGGAATCATCCTTGTCACTCTGGAAGCTGGAGTCAGCAAAGGCCTTGATCTGGAGGTCTTTTCCGCCATACACCAAGAACATCTCCTTAGTCCTTCTCAGGTACTTGAGAATATTCTTTACCGCTATCCAGTGTTTCTCCCCAAGGTTTGACTGATACCGGCTTACCGCACTCAGTGCATAAGCTACATCTGGTCTGGTACACAACATCGCATACATTATAGAGCCTACCGCAGAAGCGTAGGGTATAACAGACATGCGATCCCTTTCCAAATCAGTCTTGGGAGACATCTCTTTGGAGAGGGTGATCCCGTGACAAGCCGGTAGATTACCGCGCTTGGAGTCTTCCATACTGAATCTTTTCAGTATGGTGTCGATGTACCTAGACTGTGAAAGTCCTAATATCCTCTTGGATCTATCACGATAGATCCTGATCCCCAGAATGTAAGAGGCATCACCCAGGTCTTTCATGGAGAACCTGTGTGACAAGAACCCTTTGACAGATTGTAGCATAGGAATGTCATTTCCTATCAAGAGAATGTCATCCACATATAAAACGAGGAATACTACAGTTCTTGCTACAAATCTACTATAGATGCATGGTTCATCTGGATTTTTGATAAAGCCAAATTCTTTGACCGTCTCATCAAAACAGATGTTCCAACTCCGCGATGCCTGCTTTAGTCCATAGATGGACTTAAGCAACTTACACACCTTTCCGCTGCTCCCACTCTGAATGAAACCCTCTGGCTGGTCCATATAGACACACTTCTCTAAATTTCCATTTAGAAAAGCGGTCTTTACGTCCATTTGCCAAATCTCATAATCGTGGAAAGCAGCAATGGCAAGAAGGATCCGAATGGATTTCAGCATAGCCACTGGAGAAAAGGTTTCGTCATAATCCAAACCAGGTCTTTGACGGAAACCCTTTGCAACAAGTCTAGCTTTATAGGTCTCAACCTGTCCATCTACACCAATCTTCCTTTTGAAGATCCACTTGCATCCTACGGGTTTTACCCCATCTGGAGCAACGTCCAACGTCCATACTTTGTTGGTGTACATGGACTCCATTTCGGTCCGCATTGCATCCAGCCATTTTACCGAGTCAACGCTCTGAATGGCCTGCTGGAAGCTAGTCGGCTCATCACTATCAATGATGCAATCCTCTCTATCTCTGTCTATAAGAAAACCGTAGTATCTCTCGGGCGGATGAGACTGCCTACTACTTCTGCGGAGCGGCGCAGGAATGTCCTGATCTTTCGAACCCTCTAGTTCCACTAAGCTTTCAGTAATAGCTCGTGGTTCTGGAATTTCTTCCAGTTCTATTGCGCTCCCACTTATCTGATTTTCCAAAAACTCAGTTTCCAAGAAGTGGGCATGGCGAGAAACAAAAACCTTTTGTTCCTCTTCGCAATAGAAGAAATATCCCTTGGAGTTCTTTGGATATCCCACAAAATTGCACTGTACTGAGCGTGCCTCGAGTTTGTCCGTATGCTGCTTTTTGACAAAAGCTGGACATCCCCATGTCTTAATATGATTATGATAGGGTCTTTTCCCACACCACATCTGATATGGTGTAGTAGGCACAGTCTTAGTTGGAACTCAGTTCGAAAGGTATGCAGCTGATTCTAGTGCATATCCCTAGAATGATCGCGATAACTCAGCGTTACTCATCATGGAACGTACCATATCCAATAGGGTGCGGTTCCGTCTCTCCGATACACCGTTATGTTGCGGAGTGTATGAAGGAGTAAGCTGAGAGAGAATTCCATTCTCTTTTAAGTAATCCAGGAACTCGGCACTCAAGTATTCACCACCTCGATTAGATCTCAGTGTCTTGATACTTTTGCCTGTTTGTTTTTCTACTTCATTCTTATATTCCTGGAATTTTCCAAAGGCTTCGGATTTATGTTTCATTAAGAAGACATATCCGTACCTTGAAAAGTCATCCGTAAAAGTAATGAAGTAAGAATAACCGCTTCGCGCATGCGTAGACATTGGACCGCACACGTTACTGTGTACGAGTCCTAAGAGCTCGCTCGCTCTTACTCCGTGTCCAGTGAACGGAGTCTTTGTCATCTTTCCTTTGAGACAGGATTGACAAGTTGCATATGATTGATATTCGAACGGATCCAAATATCCTTCTGTATGTAACTTCGTCAACATTCTCTCATTGATGTGACCCAGTCTACAATGACATAAGAAAGCCTGATTTGTTTCCGGAGACTTTCTTTTGTGTGTATTCTGGACATTGAAAATCTGTGGTTGGTTTAATACGTATATACCATTGCTTAATGTACCAGACCCAATCAGAACTTGATTAAGGTGAATGTTTACAACATTACTTACAAACGCAAATTCATAACCTTCTTTAGATATTAAAGATACAGAAATGATATTACAAGTTGCATTGGGTACAAAAAAGCAATTACATAAAACCAAAACATGTCTATCTGACATTCCCAGGTGATAGTCCCCCACGGCCTCAGCATCCATGCTAGCTCCGTTTGCAACTTTGAGGGTCATGTCGCCTGCCTTCAAAAACCTACGCTTTCTCAACGCCTGCAAAGAATTACAGATATGAGATCCTGATCCGGTATCCAATACCCAGGAAGTAGAGTTTATTGATAGACAGTTTTCAATAACATACACATCTGAAGCTGAAGCCGCAACTTGCTTCAGATCCTGTGTTCTGGCCTTCCAAGCCCTGCAATCATTCTTCCAGTGTCCACTCTTGTGACAGTAAAAGCACTCTTCCTTCCCCACAAGCTTCCCCGCTACCTTTGTTGCTTTTGCCTTTCCCTTCGTATCCACTTTACTAACACCGCCCCTTGGTTTGGCGGGGGTTTTCTTCTTCTTTCCTTTGGCTTTCGCCTTGGACCTAGAAGAGGAAGATCCTCCTACAAACAAAGTGGATGTTTTCCTACCTTTCTGTAGGGTGCCCTCTGCACTCCTCAGCATGTTGAGAAGCTCTGAAAGTTCAACCTCCTTTTCTTGCAAGTTGAAGTTCAGGATAAACTGGGCGTAAGTGGAAGGAAGGGACTGGAGAATTAAGTCCGTATAGAGCTCATTCTCCAACGTGGTCCCAAGGTCCGCGAGCTCCTCTATGTAGCCAATCATCTTAAGCACGTGTTCCGCTACCGATGATCCGACGGCCAATCTTGCCGAAAACAGCTTCTTCGACACTTCGTATCTGGCGATACGAGACTGCTCTCCATACAGTTCTTTTGTATGAAGAAATATGGATTCGAGGTCCATATTCTCGTGCCTCCTCTGATGTTCATTGTCCATAGAGGCAAGTACGAGGCACTTGGCCTTCGCGCAGTCGATTTCCCAGGTCTTACGGATTTCCCTATCCGCGACGCTGTTTTTGGGACCTGGGACAGGGGAGCTTTGGTGGTAAGGAGATACCCCAACTTATCATAAGTGATTGCCATTTTGACATTCCTGAACCAATCTTTGTAGTTTGGCCCTGTCAGTATATTTTTATCTAACAGTAACTTAAGTCCAGTCATGATGTTTGGTCGCTGCAATTAGGAGAGAGAAAAGAAACACTTTAGCATGATGCTCTTGCAAGTTTAGAGTGGTTTTTAATTTGTCTAAACAGGATGGCTCCCACAGTCTCTCGAATCCCTCCTCAAACCAAAAAGGAAGAATTTTCAGGATCAATCTCACCGTAAAATACTTGCTTAACCGTTCAGCCAGGCCAGTGTCGGTACTTCGAGGGAGGTTTTCCAACGGTTTCGCGAAGTTCCTTAATTAAGTAACCTCTTTTCCCTGGGGGCGTAGCCCCGCTAACACCTTTCTAGACATCTACTAGGTTTATAGCATTGATCGTTAAGTGAGAAATTTCCTGAGGAGTAGCATATACTCACAGTAGGATCGGGATCCAAATATCATCGCGTGACAAAACTGAAGGAATCCTACCAGAATCATCACACTCCAAATGGTATGCAGCGCTAGCAAGTTTCAGTTCTTTTGAAACTCCCGATGTGGATTTTTGCCCCATGCTCTTATGACCTTGACTTTGGCCAACAAATCATAAATCACATGTCAAGTTCCACCCGTCATTCTCCAGGTTAATTTGAGCCCACCCGCACATATCCTTGACTTTGGCCAACAAAATAGAACGACTGCGCCAAACCAACACATCTATCTATGCTGCACATGAATACCCAATAGCTACCAATCACTATGCCTTGACTTTGGCCAACAAACATAGCTTGAATACTTATTGACCATTCATGTGAAACGACGGAGGGCTACGAATGGTTTTGGCGAAACCGTGAACGTAGTGAACTTGATATAATCGAAGGAACGAGATAGCTTTCAAAAGGAGTGGTTCAAGCTCCGCATTTAAAATTTGGTTTTGAAAAGAACCGAGTGGTTTTGAAAGTGTTCCAACGACTTTTACTTGGTTTATTTTTTCTTGCATTAATTCCAATGCGTCCCATCATTTAATCCTACCATTGCAGAAAACAATGAAAATATGACATACGCTTATGCCATCCGCATTCGCCACGGGGTCCCGTCATCACCCGTTAGGTTACTTAACTAACAACAGAGCGGGGGCTGGACTAGCGCGGATGCAAAACATAAGCAACGCCTAAATAGATATCATATAGATATATATATATATATATATATATAAATATTCGTCACATGCAATGATATCCATTCCAGATCACAGATGAACACATTGGATATACTAGGAATCCGCATTTCGTACGAGCCTGTAATGAAGAGCGGATTACACGGTCGCGATGAATAGCCAAACCCCACCCTAGACCCCTACGGGTGCGGCAAACTACCCGCCAAGTACCCGAAGCGAAGCAACCTCCCTCGACGCCGTGAGTAGGCCACTCGGCACTTCGAGATACCCGGTAGTTTGTGCACCCCACCTTGGGTCTATCCTAGGAGCAAAAACAGTAAAAAGAAATTATACAATGACGGCTACAACCCCGACCCGGTTGCGTGGCCATACAAATAATATTAGATCAATTTACATATTACATAAATTGAAAGAATAAGAAAACTCTCATCTCATAACCCCCCGGCTATTCATCCGCGACAATCCAACGAATTCATATATACAAACTATCAACATTACAGATCACAGATATGTATAACCCCACTAATCGACGTATAGCGATTAGCAGACTTTCAATACATATAAAACATTACAGATACAACCCATTAGCCAAAGTGTAAAGAAGTTCGATCAAAAATACGGATTTGTGACCACCCCAAAAACTAACTTGTTCTCTGGAAAATCTGGGCAGAAACAAACCATCTCAAAAATCACAAAACACCCCCAGAAGTAAACTGCAGGAGAAACGATCCACGACCGAGTCAACTCGGCCGCGGAACCGCGGTGAGTTGGTCGGTTCAGTGGGTCGTTTTTCTTGCCTGTACTTAAAAAAGCCTGAGCCGATTTTTAAGACATGATTTATTATTTTTAAAGCAGGTTTAAAAATCGGCAGAAAGTTAGGGTTTTGAAAAAGTGTTTCGCGATTTTTTGCGATCGAAGTTCTATATACTTTGCTAACTAGTTAGTTTGTATTTAACTAGGCTCTGATACCACTGTAAGTCCACGTTGCCCACCCCGGTGCTTGCGGGGAGGCAGGAACGTTATGAAAAATCGGATTTTTACAACACTAGGCAACATGGACTATGCAAAAGGAGGGATCTTTGCTAAACAAAACTAACTAACAAGCTAAAAGAGTTAGCTACTCGGAAAAGGGGTTATACCTAGGTCTTCAAGTCCTTCTCTTCTTGCTCCTTGGAGTGGAAAGAACGGGTTCTCCTTGTCGCCTTCTCTTGCCGAAGAAAGATCCACCCGAGGGTCTCTACCTTTGGCTCCAACCTCAAACTAGAAGTAACTAAGGTGCTTGGTGTGCTAAACCTAGGACCTTAGAAAGAGTAGAGAGTAATTTTGAAGGTTTTATCTCAAGCTCAAATGGTTCTCAACTCATGAGAGGGCAGAGCTAGAGAGAGAGGAAGAGGATGAGAGAGAATGGTTATGAGAGAGTGAGAATAGTTTTTACAACCATAACAATATATGTGAATTATCTAATTAATAATATTAATCCAAAATGAAAAAGGTGATGGTTGGTTTGATGAAACCATTATCATATCACATTAAATGTTTTTTGCAAAGATCAAAGAGCATCTTTGGAGTGTAATGATAATGGTCAATGTTTCAACCATGGTCAACAAGTCAACCAAGGTCAACAAGTCAACAACCCTAACCATGACACAATTTCATTTAATTAATATTATTAATTGATATTTCACATGTCCATTAGGGTTTGGAAAAAGACAACCGTCAACTGTGCATACAAACCCGTTCCGAAACCCTAATGAAAATCCTCTTCCTCCGCCTCAATCAACTGTGCATACACACCCGTATCCGTGTTCCGAGGAACATGAATACAATGAGATAAAACTAACCCCAAAACATATACTAGGATCCGGCTCAAACAAGAGCCCGCTAGTAATGACTGTCCGGACACCAAACGTTCACAAGTGCGCGGATGTGAACGAACCCCGTCGCAAAACCATGCGACCTCTACTCTGTTTTGCCTAAAGGCGAATAACCCTCTGTGTGGGACTCTAAAGACTCGACACTACGCTGGCAGTGGGTTTAACCACAGACCGTAAGCGGCACTAGCTGTACGTAACGGTCCCCAGGTAAATGTCGATAAGAAGACTGACGAGGTAAACCCATCTGAACTCCTACTGAGCCTGAATGTGACAGTCTCCGTACAGTCCGGTCTGTTCGTCTAAGAACATCGCATGGCGGGCCTAGGAGGGCGGTAAACGTTAGTCCCCTAATAGCGGTACAAATCGTGTCGGAGTGTAGCCCAGAACACCCTGAGATAACACTGGAAACCTACCAGTCTATCTCGCTTGCCCTGGCCAGGGACTTTGTGTAATGGCTCTCCTAGACACAGCGCGATATCAACCCCCAATACCGGGAGAGACGAATCCTGTCTAACCGTCACTGCCTCCAAGTGCTTCGGGACTGCACCCAAAAACTACCTGTTTGCATGACTCCTTTGAGCCATGGTAGGGTAGTAATCAAAGTACAGTGGGAACACACTCGAGGCGAAGTGACAGTGTCAAGTCAACAGACTAAACTGTACTCATGCCACCTGGGAACTGATAACTGACGATAGGTATAATACCAACCAACAGTTCCCGACGAGTTTTATCCAGTGTACTCGTAACCTAACGAGCACCCACATACTATCTCAAGTACGACGTACTGACGGCTATGGGACAGGCCGTCTCCCAAGCTGGGATGAGAAGCGCATACACTAGTCTACTCCGGAGTATCGATGCCCTATCTCGATAGTCCTACGACTAGGGACCTGCATAAGGATGTGCTTGTGGATTACCCAGCCTCCACGAGTGTGACTGCCATCACAACGCTGGTAATCAAGCAAAGATCCTAAGGGCTCCACTAATGTGTAAAGGTGATATGCTATAAGAAACACATGCACACATTAAAGCAGAAACAAACCAAGTAGCATACTACTATTTTGAGCAAGATTGTCAATACAAGGTGAATATCCCAAGCTTCCATCAAGTAATATACAAACTAGTATGATACAGTAATGGCCTCTAGGGCATATACACTAACAGCTTATCATCCCCAGACAGATGGCCAGTCGGAGAGAACGATCCAAACTCTTGAAAATATGTTGAGAGCTTGCATGTTGGACTTCAAGGATTCATGGGAGGATCGTCTACACTTTGTGGAGTTTTCTTACAATAACAGATTTCAGACGACTATTCAGATGGCTCCACTCGAAGCATTGTATGGTCGCAAGTGTCGCTCACTCGTTTGTTGGGACGATATTGGAGAACGAAGATTGTTGGGACCGGATTTGATCGTGCAAACCATGGAGAAAGTTAATTCTATCCGGAATCACATGAAGGCAGCACAAGATCGGCAGAAGAGTTGGGCCGATACATCGAGAAGACCTCTAGAGTTCATTGTTGGTGATCTGGTATTCTTGAAAATATCACCGACTAGAGGAGTGATTCGTTTTGGGAGTCGAGGCAAGCTTAGTGCTCGATTCGTTGGGCCTTTCGAGATTATGGAGCGTGTTGGAGAAGTGGCTTATCGATTGGCGTTACCACAATCTTTGGCGAATGTTCATGACATGTTTTCATGTATCTCAACTTCGTAAGTATGTTCGAGATGAAACACACGTGCTAGATCATTCGGAGCTGACTGTAAGGGAGGATTTGACCTTTGAGGAGCGACCGATATCAATTATTGATCGAAAAGAAAATGTCCTCAAGAACAAGATTATCCCTCTCATACGTATTTCTTGGGGGAATCGCTCGCATGGAGAATCGACTTGGGAACGAGAAGACGAGATTCGACAGAAGTTTCCACACCTATTCTTGTAGATTCTTGTTTGTTTATCTTTCCTTGTTTTGGGAATTTCGAGAACGAAATTCTTTTTGTAGTTGGGTATAATGTAACACCCTAGTTCTGTAACGACTGTGATTCTAAAATACCAAATAATTCATTTTTATAATTTTCCACGTGCCAAAATATTTTTCCATTTTAGTAGGAAATGTTTTGAAATAATAGTTTTATATTTTAATAATTTTTAAGCATATTGTAACGACTGCGATTCTAAAATACCAAATAATTCATTTTTATAATTTTCCACGTGCCAAAATATTTTTCCATTTTAGTAGGAAATGTTTTGAAATAATTGTTTTATATTTTAATGATTTTTAAACATTTAAATATAATTGTTGGAGCCTTCTGAAGGCTTTTACAAATTTTCATAATTATTTTTCCGCTGTCAGAAAACGCTTATATATAAAAAAAAATAAAAATAATAATAAATAAAATTCATTAATACGATTTTTAGGAATTTCTGGAAATTTAAAATAAATTTTTAGAAGGGAAAAATTGTAAGATATGTTACATACAAATTATTTTCATCCCAAATTCCTTCCCAATTTAAAGGTAATATCAAAATAGATTTTCTATATCTTTTTCCATATTTTTCCAGTATTTTAAAATATTTTTAGTTATTTTTTTAAAATCAAATTCGATTTTTAAAATTGTTTAAAGTATTTTTTTATTAAAATATATATATATATAGGGGAAATTAATCATGGCCGTTGGATCCTAAATCCAACGGCCAGAAACCATCCGGGCCAGCACTCACGCCCACGTGAGCGCAGTCAACGCGAGAACGCGTGGGTGCTGCCACGTGGCGCCTCGCGATTGGCCGGCGGCGGCGGTCAATGATTGGGCGCGATTTTTTTTGTTTTCTGGTGTTATTTTAAACGGGTTTTGGGAATTTTGTTGTTATAATTAAACCCTATAAATAGGACCCTTCTCTCTTGAGTTTTTTTCTTCAATATAACTCCGAAAATTCCAAATAAAATATCTGGTTCTTCGTCTCAACGACGCCGACGCTGTGGTGCCATCTGATCGTCCAAAAAAAATCTGAGCGCGGAGTTTTTAACGTTTCCATACAGGGCAACGTATTATCTCATCAATCAACATCTCAACTCAAGATAGGATTCGCCACTCATTCTGTTCACCCCATCATTTTTCTTTCTATCAATATTCTGATCTGATCTGTAACCTTCCATGATAATTCTTAATACTAATATATTCCATTAATCATGTGTGTTGTGCATTAAAATAAACACTCATACCAAATATATCTTATGCTATTAGCAGACATATTTACTCATAAAATAAAATCTATATTTTCAGAATACATCACTTCTTTACTTATAATATATGTATTTACATTACCCGATTGTCTACATCAGGCAACTTTAATTATTTCTCCCTTAACAATATTTACATGCTTTTTATTATATACATTTGTTTAGACACCAAAACATATCTTACACTAATGTACCCTAATATTTCCTGGAATCGTTGTTTACAATTAAATGTTCTTAGATTCTAGACTTACGTTTTATTTAAATAATCCAACTTTACTAAATCCAAATTATTATTTTGATACCCTAAACTAGATATTTTAAGTAAAACACCCCGAGTTTTCTAAATCCCGTGTTTTATAATAATATACTATATGTCTTCCTTTCCACTAGGCTTGTGAAATCCCGTTTATACTTGTCTCCTTATTGGCTGGTAATCTTAACAATTTAATGATCATATTTAATAATCTTGTGCAATGACCGTGTGTAATGATCGTGTGCAATGAACGTGAGTAATGATCGTATGCAATGACCGTGTGCAATGTACGTGTGCAATGACCGTGTTTCCGTGATCCTGGGCATAGACGGGGTAATCTTGTTTCCGTGATCCCGGGTATAAACGGGATGCTAACTGTTTACTGACTATGTATTCGTGATTTTAAAATAAAACAGTGCCACCTAGCTTTGATATCCTGATGCACTTGAATGAACTTAAAAGACATAACTACCCTTTTTATCATAACTCGTTATACCTTAAGAGTTAAGCAAACTGTAGTATGAAAAGTAGTTACTAACCGACATCTTACCCACACTTCTACCTACATGATTGTGCGACATTATATTTATCGGTTTAATTTTCCTATACTATATTTTAACTTATTCTTGTTACCATATATTTTTCCCCTTGGGAATCCTACTCGAGTTTAACTCGCTGACGGACGTTTCTTTTTTTTCTCTCGAAATGTCCGTCAGCCATAGGAGAAGAGCAGGACAGGACGACGGAGATTGAAACTCCAAAAGAAGACTATGCTTCTATTGCAACGCACTATTAGGGTTTTAGTCATTCATTTTTTTTTCTTAGTTGCCACATGTTTAGGGTTTGCTTTATTTCCTTTCTCGTTTTATCTGTGTAATAAGATTTGAAATTCATTGTAATAAATATTGGTTAAGAAATAAAGTTCTTTATTTATCTTGCATTTTGTGTACTCCTGCATTACTTTACGCTTAGCGTAGCTGTATTGAGTTGAGTTATCTCTCGGTATAGCTACGTCGCGGGCCTCGTCGCGTCTCCACTCCAGTATTTTTGGAAAGCGGGGCGTGACAGGTTTTAGTGGTGGCCCATGCAGGTCAGTATGCCAAGGCATGAAATTAACCAACCTTTGTTAAAAACCCTTGAATCCCTTCCCTTGAATCCATCTTTGATACTTACTCGTTTTCCTGGTATAGAATATGCTTCCCACTTCAACGTCTATCATTCCTCTTGAATCTATTTTGAATTCGATTTGATCCTTGTTTCTTTTCAAGGCAATAGCTGGGCACAATGGAAACCGTAACAAGCGAGAACGCAGGAATGGCGACGGACAGGCCGCAGCTATGATGGAAATGATGCGAGGACTGCTTGAGAACCAGCAGCAGCAAACTGCCAACCTACAGAAAGAATTGCTCGAGAGTCGCCAGCAACAAGCATCTCTAATTGAACAAGCTTTGGCCTTTAAAAATCGAGGGATGTCCGGAGTCAAGCAATTTCGATCGCTACACCCCAAGTCTTTCACAGGGACGGAGACACCACTTGAAGCTGAAGAATGGATCCATCACACAGTCGACGATCTCGTCCCCGCCCAAGTTCCAATCGAAGCTTGGGTAGACATTGCAAAGCTTCAACTAACTGAGAATGCTAGAATCTGGTGGCAGGCCGAGGAGGGTCGGTTAGAAAAACCGATTAACTGGGAGACTTTTAAGGAATGATTTGATGCTCAGTTCTTCCCAGCAGTGGCACATCTTGAGATGGAAAGAAGGTTTGTCCATCTCCAACAGGGATCTATGTAGGAGAAAACAGTTGATGAGCATGCCGTGGAGTTCACAATACTAAGCGGCTTTGCACTACACGTAGTGGCCACTCCAGAGCTACATGCTAAACGGTTCCAACAGAGTTTGGACTTGAAGACCCAGTCCGCAATGTCTACTACTGCCTACCGCATATATGACGAGATCCTCGACGCTGCCCGTAATTTCGAAGACCTAGAGAGACGAATAAAGCAAAATAATCAGACGATCGGGAACAAGCGACCTACCAGTAAGATTTCAGGAGGGACATCCTCAAGATCGAATAGAGATTTTCAGCCAAAAATACATGATGAGACATTTTTTGATCCTTCCTCGATCATCTGCAACTACTGTAATAAGTCGGGGCATCTCAAGAGGGACTGTCGTAAGCTCAAAGGTCTTTGTTTGATATGTAGGTCGGCAGAGCATAGGGC
Source organism: Agapanthus africanus (assembly GCA_030015575.1). Classification (NCBI taxonomy): domain Eukaryota; kingdom Viridiplantae; phylum Streptophyta; class Magnoliopsida; order Asparagales; family Amaryllidaceae; genus Agapanthus; species Agapanthus africanus. The sequence goes on from CM057337.1 coordinate 1,437,812, forward strand.
AAACAGTTTTCCTCGACAGGAACCCAGGACTACTCTAGCATCCGGACCAGCAGTCTATAGAGAAACACGGCAAGGACCACCCTTACCCACTCAGCGGCAAGTACCACATCAAGCACAGAGAAGCACGCCCAAGCATCAAGTTTTCAGTTTATCAGCCATAGAGGATAAATTCATGGAACATCCTGGTAACTCCTTTTGACTCTGTATCCGGTTATCATTGCTATACTACCGCAAAAATTTCACTTGCCTATCTTTCTAAACCAATTTCAATTCCCTTAGAGCTTTTCCTAGTAATCTTGTCCTATCCAACAAATCTCATGACTTCTAAATTGTCCTTCCATATCAACCGATAGGGAACGAAGATGCTTTAAAACAACGCATCCTTATCTTTCTTATCCTGTTACGACATCCTCTTTTAAGAAAATTTCGAGGACGAAATTGTTTTTAAGAAAGGTAGATTGTAACGACTGTGATTCTAAAATACCAAATAATTCATTTTTATAATTTTCCGCGTGCCAAAATATTTTTCCATTTTAGTTGGAAATGTTTTGAAATAATTGTTTTATATTTTAATAATTTTTAAGCATTTAAATATAATTGATGGAGCCTTCTGAAGGCTTTTACAAATTTTCATAATTATTTTTCCGCTGTCAGAAAACGCTTTGAGAATGTTTTCATATATATAAAAAAATAATAAATAAAATTCATTAATACGATTTTTAGGAATTTCTGGAAATTTAAAATAAATTTTTAGAAGGGAAAGATTGTAAGATATGTTACATACAAATTATTTTCATCCCAAATTCCATCCCAATTTGAAGGTAATATCAAAATAGATTTTCTATATTTTTTCCATATTTTTCCAGTATTTTAAAATATTTTTAGTTATTTTTTTAAAATCAAATTCGATTTTTAAAATTGTATAAAGTATTTTTTTATTAAAATATATATATATAGGGGAAATTAATCATGGCCATTGGATCCTAGATCCAACGGCCAGAAACCATCCAGGCCAGCACTCACGCCCACGTGAGCGCAGTCAACGCGAGAACGCATGGGTGCTGCCACGTAGCGCCTCGCGATTGGCCGGCGGCGACGGTCAATGATTGGGCGTGATTTTTTTTGCTTTCTGGTGTTATTTTAAACGGGTTTTGGGAATTTTGTTGTTATAATTAAACCCTATAAATAGGACCCCTCTCTCTTGAGTTTTTTTCTTCAATATAACTCCGAAAATTCCAAATAAAATATCTGGTTCTTCGGCTCGACGACGCCGACGCTGCGGTGCCATCTGATCGTCCAAAAAAAATCTGAGCGCGGAGTTTTTAACATTTCCGTACAGGGCAACGTATTATCTCATCAATCAACATCTCAACTCAAGGTAGGATTCGCCACTCATTCTGTTCACCCCATCATTTTTGTTTCTATCAATATTCTGATCTGATCTGTAACCTTCCATGATAATTCTTAATACTAATATATTCCATTAATCATGTGTGTTGTGCATTAAAATAAACACTCATACCAAATATATCTTACGCTATTAGCAGACATATTTACTCATAAAATAAAATTTATATTTTCAGAATACATCACTTCTTTACTTATAATATATGTATTTACATTACCCGGTTGTCTACATCAGGCAACTTTAATTATTTCTCTCTTAACAATATTTACATGCTTTTTATTATATACATTTGTTTAGGCACCAAAACATATCTTACACTAATGTACCCTAATATTTCCTGGAATCGTTGTTTACAATTAAATGTTCCTAGATTCTAGACTTACGTTTTATTTAAATAATCCAACTTTACTAAATCCAAATTATTATTTTGATACCCTAAACTAGATATTTTAAGTAAAACACCCCGAGTTTTCTAAATCCCGTGTTTTATAATAATATACTATATGTCTTCCTTTCCATTAGGCTTGTGAAACCCCGTTTATACTTGTCTCCTTATTGGCTGGTAATCTTAACAATTTAATGATCATATTTAATAATCTTGTGCAATGACCGTGTGTAATGATCGTGTGCAATGAACGTGAGTAATGATCGTGTGCAATGACCGTGTGTAATGTACGTGTGCAATGATCGTGTTTTCATGATCCCGGGCATAGACGGGGTAATCTTGTTTACGTGATCCCGGGCATAAACGGGATGCTAACTGTTTACTGACCATGTATTCGTGATTTTAAAATAAAACAGTGCCACCTAACTTTGATATCCTGATGCACTTGAATGAACTTAAAAGACATAACTACCATGTTTATCATAACTCGTTATACCTTAAGAGTTAAGCAAACTGTAGTATGAAAAGTAGTTACTAACCAACATCTTACCCACACTTCTACCTACATGATTGTGCGACATTATATTTATCGGTTTAATCTTCCTATACTATATTTTAACTTATTCTTGTTACCATATATTTTTCCCCTTGGGAATCCTACTCGAGTTTAACTCGCTAACGGACGTTTCTTTTCTTTTCTCCCGAAATGTCCGTCAGCTATAGGAGAAGAGCAGGACAGGACGACGGAGATTGAAGCTCCAAAAGAAGACTATGCTTCCATTGCAACGCACTATTAAGGTTTTAGTCATTCATTTTTTTTTCTTAGTTGCCACATGTTTAGGGTTTGCTTTATTTCCTTTCTCACTTTATCTGTATAATAAGATTTGAAATTCATTGTAATAAATGTTGGTTAAGAAATAAAGTTCTTTATTTATCTTGCATTTTGTGTACTCCTGCATTACTTTACGCTTAGCGTAGCTGTATTGAGTTGAGTTATCTCTCGGTATAGCTACGTCGCGGGCCTCGTCGCGTCTCCACTCTAGTATTTTTGGAAAGCGGGTCGTGACAAGTTCATTTATACCAGTTCCGATAAGTATTTCTTTATTCATGGTATTTTCCTAATTTATTGTATTTTGGGTGCGAATAGTGTATTTGGCATTTGTATTTGCATCCGACCCGACCCGCTTGCTGGAAACCCGTCTTGATTCCTGTTTATGATTCATCCTGGCTTGTTATATGGATCCGTGCACTTTCATATTTTATATACTGCATATTGGCATTTTATCTGGTATCTGCATTTTTAATATAACATTTAAAGTCACATAAAATATTTTAAAAAATATATATAGCATTGCCTGCATGATACCCCTAGTCCCGCCGTAGCATCCGCGCATTTTGTTCTCGTCTCGATCTGTGATATGGACTTGTTTGGATGGCTACGTGCACGTGCGTGCATCCATTCTTTGGGGTATGCATTTTCGTTACTCGGATATCCTGTTTTAATGTTGGTCGACACGTATATTTTCCATATTTTAAAACTGGATTTTTAGACCCGATCCGGACGTATTTTGGACTATTTTTGTATTAGTCAAAATATCAAATTTTAACTAATATTATATTCAATATATATAAAACGTTTATACAAAATTTTATAACAAACAAAAATATTTTTTTCTTAAAATCAAATCCTAACTTATTCCTCTCACCGTTTCTCTCTCCCCCTTTCTCTTTCTCTCTCTTTCTCCCCCTTTCTCTCTCCACTCGCATTTACTTTTCCTGCGAGAATCCCCTCACCTCCTAATCACTACATTCACCTCCCTTCTTTCTCCTTCATCTTCTTTCTCCCGCCACCTCGTGCCCTTGCCTCGCGAACCCTAGCCCCTGCCCTCGTCTCGCGCTCATCACTGCCGATCACCACCCAGACCTCGCCTCATCACCGCCTTCTCCACCTTATCAACTCTCCTTTCCCGACCTTCCCATTCCCTGCACACCCAACCGCAGCCGCAAACCCATCACCTCCGACCTCACGCCGTCGACTTCAACCACCCATCATCTCTGACCTCACTCCTCCTCCTTCCAACACCACGACCGCCATCACCCTACGCCATGAACCCAAGAACACCGATCCCTGCACACCCGAACTTGCAGCCCGACCTCGTCGCCGACCTTGCCTCGCCATCGTCGGCCATTTCTCGACCACCTCACCTCCTCCTCCTTTCTCCCCTCTCTTCCTTCCCCAGATCCCGAAGCCTTCCCTGCACACTACAAACCTTACCCTAGAACCTCCGTTGCACACACCTTGCTTCGCCGGAAAACCTCGTCTGAACCCTCACCAGAGCTCCGACCCCCGTCATCCTCATCACCACATTCGACTCCTGACACCATCACCACGGCCCTCACCTTACAGCCACCAAAACCCCGATCACCCGACTTCAAGAACCCGCAACCCATTGCCTCGCCGTGAAACCTCACCGTCGACGAACCCACGACCTCGTCGCCGTCACCCCTCTGTTCTTGTCGACCCTTGATCCCGAAGCACTAACCCAGAACCCACTTCCTCTCTCCTTCTTCTTCTTCTTGTTCTTCTCTTCTTGCTTTTCTTGATTTCTTATTTCTTTTCCGTTGATCACCCGTCGGAGCCGTGCTCATCGCTGCCGATCCAGTGAACGTCCCTTGCCTGCTTGAGTACCCTCTTGCCTCGCCTGGACGCGTCCCGCATGCCGTATGTGCGTTGTGACGATTACCCGACGTCGGACGTGCCGTACGCACTCGTCGTGTGTTCCGTTCAGGAAAGTTTATCTTGCTACATGCTATGTTATTATAATTGCATCCATATTAATAATAATATTACATGTTTATTTCATGGTGCATCCATATTACAATATTACAGTTTTCGGATACCCGTATGTATCCATATCATTTTAAATATATATAGCTGCATCTATAGATCATATTAATTCATGTTATTGTTGTAGTAACACCCCATGCTTAATAATGTGCATCCCACTTAGTCTTAGAGCTGTAAATGTAATCCCTGATCGATATTTGTGCATCCATACCATTAATTATATATCTAGTTGCATGCCATATCACGTTATTTCATATTACTGCTACATTAACACCCCATGCTAGATAATGTGCATCCTACATAGTAATGGAACTGTAGTTGTAACCCCTGATAGTTATTTGAACATCCATGTTTATCTGTGTATACATACCATTAATTCTGTATACCTGGTTGGACGCCATATTACATTAACTCATATGATTATCACATTAGTACCCCATGCATGATATTGTGCATCCTATTTAGTCATGATGTAACCCCTGATAGATAATTGTGCATCCATGCTTTTACTGTACATCCGTACTTTTACCCTGATCCAATACTTGCTACATTTTACTGTTGAGCATCCATGTAATACACTGTGCACCACTTGACATGACCTGATACACCACTACTTGACATATTACCTGATCTTGTTTCTAATGCCGACAATCCTGACATGTTGTCCCGATGGACATATACTGTTGTTTGTATAGACAAACATGTTCCTTCTTGATCCTGTGTTGGCATTAGCTTCAGATTTATCAATACCTGACTTGAACACAGAACTTGGGGGTATGGGGAAATCAATGATGAAACCTGACTTGTAACTCGACAGTTCGATACTTATACTGATCAGTTTTACGGGCTAGGCCAGCCTCGGGATGATGATGCTGACATCATTCGTCTGTACATGTTACCTGTTTACTGCCTAGCGGCACGTCTCGGATTCAGCCCGAGAGTCTTGACCGTGGTCCCGGACATGCACGGGATACTATTGAGTTACATCGACGATTCATTAAATTGATTTCACAAACTTGAGAGTTATTAACCCAGTAGCACGGTTTAGTTTTATCGCTGCACTTCACATATATTATTACACTTCACTGTTTTTTATCCCTGCTCACTTATTACATTCATGTTACTATTTTATAATCCATGCATGCATATCCTGTTACCCCTGATTTTATTATTGTTGATATTGTGACGCGCTGACGTCTGGGTTTTGCATGGCCCAAATCCGCTACCCTTGTAACAGGCCGAGCAGGAGTACTTCAGCCGACAGGCCGAGCAATGAGGACTTGTTAGTATTCTAGTTTAGTTTCCTTTTAGTATTTTTTTATCTCCTGATGTGAGCCCGTATTTGGGACGTATCATCCAGATTGTTATTGTTTTGGATTTATTGCTTCCGCATATTATTTCTTGATTTGTTTATTCTGGCATATGGACATGTACTAGATAGTTTATTTTATTTCTACTGTTCTTGATATCTTATAGACAGCCGTAATGTGACTGTAGAGAGATGTTTCCTACCTACAGGTAGCATGGTTGGCTCTGTCACGTGCCGATCTTAGCGCACTCTGGGAAGCGGGGTATGACACAATACCTGAATATTATTTTCATACGTCGATATATTCTAAAGAGGTTTTCAAAGGAGCTATAGTCTTACTATTTTCGATGTGTCTAGGATCGACACAGAGTTTTAAAAAAGAAAACACCTTTTTAAATAAATCATTTTCAAAAGACGGGACATATACTTTAAACGAGATGCATACCTTTCTTCATAAACCAAAGTCTGCTACATGTGCCGCGATATATATATCATACGGCTATCTTGAAAGGATTTTATATACATACATCTTCCGGCTACTTTTATATGATTGCATATGGATGGGTGCTATATATGTATTATAGCCTTGATTGTTATGGTTGGTTGTGTGCTATAGATATTGCACAATGACTACGGTGATCTTGATTTGACACTATTGTTTATGTAGTGAGTTATCGACGATTGATGATTGTTAGCGTTTCATTTTACAGTATTGTATCTACTTCTTGAACTCACATGCTTTCGGATGCTTATGATTACGTTGCGCCCGTACCGGGCCAGATACCGATTACTTGATGTTGACACGATAACCACACACAGATTCATATTTTACATGTTAGGATTGCGGTACACGAGTTGTATATGAGGGCTTACTATCATTGTTATTCTATCGCTCGAATTCTAGTTTCGACGTGTGCTTATTTACCCTTCTTGATATACACAGTATTCATGCGTTGTTATTTCACCGCTTATCCATGCGACTTCTAGCTTGTTTTATAACTCTACTCACGACTTGGCAACTCACCCCCATTGTGCCATAATTCTTTGCGGGTTTGGCCGCTTGGATCCGTAGCGGCTGATTTAGCATGTTCGCTATCTTTTGGGCATGGTTGTGCATATTTGTGTTGGTGGTTTTCTTTTTGTATCGATTTTTGCCTTGTACCTATTTGTATCTTAAAGTATTCCAACAAAGACCAAGTCTAGTTTTGTCAAGACCTTAGAGTTGTATATTTTGTTGTTGTCGGACTCGAGTGGAGTCGACTTTATGTATATTTATGTTGTTTAATTTCCGTTTTATTGATCCTTCGTCGTTTGGCATCATATATTACTGCGTGGTTGTGATTCTGCCGTTTGGGCATTGATTTAGCTCCCGTATGTAGGGATGCTTGTTATATACTTATCATTGTATCGGTTTTATTCAAAATTTATAAAGGAGGTGTTGTCCATTTTTCAAACAATCTTTCAAAACAAGCTTCACTTTTTATAAAAACTTTTCTAAAATTTCACTTCTACCTATTACTATCTATTTTCTTATATATATGGTTTAAATTCCTTGTTTTGGCTTACTTGGGTTATGATGGGGTCCACTTGACTTCATGTAATTCTTATACCGGTCATATGCCCTTTTCGGGTCGTGACATCCACACACCAAGGAAATGGCTTCTCAACTTCTTCATGGATTCGATCACCCAAACCTCTACAATGATCGTCAAGCGAAGACACTTACTAAACATGCCCGAGTGCTTGCCAATCTCATCTCCCACACACTCATCACTAAGCACAGAAGTCACGATATTCTCTACGATTACACAAGTTGCTTACCTATTGTGTTCTTGCTAAGATTAAAGTAAATCTCCCGATTTACCATGCCCAAAGCATATGGGAAGTCTCTAGTGTCCCTACGAATCGCTATTATGGCCGTGTCATTACCAACATTCTCGAACATCGCAAACTCCCAATTCTCGATCCTAAAGACACAGTCAGAGACTAAATTGATTTTAGTTCCAGGATAATCAATTTGATTCATTTGGATGCTCCTGCTTCAGCACAACCCTCCAGTTCGTCCCAATCGCCATAAGATCCAATCGATGCTCCTCTTCTACAACAAGCATTTGACTTCGCCACCTTCGAGGCACGTCTCATTGATCGTATTGAATCGTCTTATGATCATCTCTATGGCCGTCTGGATCAAATTTCTGGCCAAATCGATTATCTTTATGATCACATTCAATTCCTCTCCTCCCAGTATCCATCAAGTGCACCACCACCACCACCACCACCTGACGCGTAGTTAGGATCTGTTGGATTCGATCCTAGGTTTAAGTTTGTTGTTTTAGTTAGGTTTTTATGCATGTTTGCACTAGTTTATTGGTGTTTTGGTTTGTTAGGATGTGTTCGTGGTTTGGTTTATTAGGGTTTGATGTTTTGGTTTGATTGTAATGTTTGCATTTGTTAAGTTTGATATATATGTGGTATGCACTACTACTATAAGCAAATCTAGTTTTTATCAATGAAATTATGTTTCATTCATATGCACTTTCAATTGGTAACATTGAATATCGATTTCACCTGAATATACACAAACTTCATTGTTCCTTGGATATAAGTTAATTTGCCTTATTTTGTTTTTCAAGAACTACAATTCTCTTTATTCATGTTTATTTTCTAATCCCCTAGCTAAATTTTTTTCTAACTTTTTGATATTTTTCAAAAAGGGGGAGAAAATTTTCATGAATATACATATAAAAGCTTGCATACATATAAATGCTTAACTGACCATAAAATTCGAATTAGATCACTCGCCTTCATACAATGCTTCTTGAAATATAGTATCAGTGGTATGTGACACTGATATGAGTTCAAATTTTTTTTCAATTGAGCATGAATTAAAGGGGGTATTTAAATTCGAATTTATATATTATATATATATCACGAATTCTTTAAATAAGTTTTGCTAAGTATCAAAAAGGGGGTGACTGTTGACATTTGTATCACACGATCCATACTTTCGATTATTTAGTTCAAAATCTTATTAAACGAATTCATAAGTTACTGATGGTGTTTCTAAGTTTATGTCTTGAATACAGCATACACGATATATCGAAGATCAAGCACGATTGCCTACAATGTGATACGCTCTCAAAATGGTGATATGGTATGACAACTTGATGAAAGCAACAACGTGATGTAAACTAAATCAAGATTCAATCACGTCTCAATAAAACAAGTCAAGGAAATGAAGCTAATCGAAGAACCAAAACAAAGATAAAAGTTATGAGTGTTATATATGTACTTAGTAATGATCTCATAAGATTAGAAATCCCATTCCAACCTATTTCTAGTGCTCAATACATCTTCTTCTCTTTTAGAGATGTCTAACCTATCCGTTGGAATTCAAACTACCAATATTTCAAAACAGTTTTCAACCATGTCCGGAAACAGACGTATGTATAACTCACAGACGTCTCCACGGGCAGTTTTGGAAGTTTATTTGAATTTTGAAATTCGTATCGAATGGTCACTTATGCTATTTTCACACTAACTTTCTCTAACGTTCATTAACTGTTTTATGACATTTTTTGGCAGTTAACTTCCCTTTCGATCCACTATAAATACCCTTGAGATTTCACACTTCAAATCAATCATTCTTTGCAAATTCTTTTGAGAAAAATTCCGTGTTCTTCAGGCTTTCACTTGTCCAGATTCTTTCATTTCCACGGAGCCAAAACTTGTTCTATTCTCTCAAATCAATTCTTGTGCAACACTGATAATAATCTATTGAGATCATAGGATTGAGAGTGAGTATTTATCATTGTAATAATGATTGTAACCCACCAGAAAGGGTGTTTCTCAACCCTTGAGAAGGGATGCTTCTCATTGCTTGATTTGTGTAGACTCATTGCTTGAATTGTGTAGATTCGGAGTGGAAAAAGAGATCTTCCTAGAAAAACATGGATTAGAGAGAAAAGTGCGGCTTTCCTAAAGAATCACGGACTAGAGAGAAAGAAGACTTATTTCCTAAGGAATCTCAAGTTCGAGTGGTTGATTCTTGTGAAGTGGAATTTTTATTCTTCACATCGCTGTGAAGAGGGATTCGTGTTCTTCACAACCGTAGTGCAGAAATTCTGAAAAGGTATCTCAGGCAGGGAATCCACAAGAGCATGGTGAACCCTAGTTAACAATTCTACGTGTTTACATTGCTTTGACTCTATTTACACTTTTTATTTTTCTGTGTTTGTGTTGATCACCGCATTAAGTTTCTTGTTTAAAACTTGCTTTAAATAATTTCCATAGAAACTCGATAATCACTTAAATTATAGTAGTAAAGTTTTTAAATTTTCCATAGGAAAAATAGTTACCTTATTCATCCCCCTCTAATGTATTTTTAAGGAATACCCGGCCACCTCCTTGAAACATTTTTTATTTTAAGTTTTTCTTTGTTGTTGCGATTGAAAACTATTTCCAAATTAGTTCTGACTCCTGGGTATTTGGATATCGGATTAGAATCCCATATCTGTAAAGCATTATAGATGCTGAGAAGGAGTAAAATATTGGGAATGGGTGATTTGATCCTCAATATCGAAGTAATTGGTGATATCGAGGAAATCACCCGATTTTACCTAACGTCAAGCTTTTGGTTTTGGATAACCGTTCTTATGCACCAATTTTTAAAATAAAATATATGTATCTTTATTTAATAAAGTGAGATATAAATTTTGAAAATATGTTTTGGATATTTATCTTTATCAGTTGAGGATAAATTAAGGTGCATTGAATAACGGTATAGACGTTCTTAACCAAAATACAACTCTCAATTTATAACACACGGAGTTTGAGTTAGTGTACTCATAGGACTTATACAAAGGAATGCATGTTGTCTGACGTCCTTTAGGACAAGGATTGGTACTCTTATTTCATTCCATTTTACCTATGAGTTCTCTTATTTTAAACACGTATTCATTGAAATTTAAGGTCCAAAGATTTTGAAAAGTTTATAGGGTATTGGAATAAAGTAAAGTACCAAACGTTGGAAGTATCAACATTCTTCGAAGTAATCGAAAAGATAGATACTTATGCTAGGTATTCCGTTGTGGTAATATTGAGAATTTAATTCTCTTTCAGATTACTCATCCATGGGTACGCTCCTTGATGAATAATGTTGTATGGTCTTTTTCCATTTAGGTGATATGCACTGAAAACAGCTGCATACCAATTGAATATGGTTTCATCTAAATTGGTGCCTTTGATTCTATATGGATATAGAATGGTGGCATATCTTGAGGTTGTTAAGATATGGAGTAATCCGATTCGTACTGAAAACAGAATCCGGATATACTTAAGGTACATTTCAGTAATGGTAGTTTGTGCGATATCCCAAGCTTTCGCAAGGATTTAATTTCTACCATTTTCAAGATCAAAAGTTGATTTGTTCTTGACTCGCTACCAGTTTACAAAAGGGACTTTTTTCAAAAGAAACAAGTGGGGTTATGGTAGAACTGAAAATGATTCCAGAATCATAAACGGTTACTGAAAATTTAGTAGAACCTAGAGATTCAATTGGAACTGACAAACCATAGCCACTCCGCAGAGTTAGTAGGTGATCTCAGCCACCCAAGAGATACTTCAGTTTCCTCGTAAACGATGACAGGAAGGTCAACATCATAATAATGATCACCCTACTAGTTATCAGCAGACCATAGGAAGTGGCGACTTCTGACCGATGGTTGGATGCTTTATATCCGAGTTGGACTCCATGCACTCCAGCAAATTATGGACTTTGGATTTTGCTGGATGCTTTTGAAAGGGTAAAGCCCATTAGAAGTAAGTAGATCTTTTAAGATTAGTGCACGTGGAAAGATAGTAACCTAATAAGGCTAGACTTGTAATAAAAGGGTTTTTCATCAAATACCCGTTTGGATTGTGATGATGCTCTTATTTCAGTGTCTACGCTGAAGTCCATACAGATATTACTTGTCACTGCTGTTTTTCATGACTATAATATCTGGCAGGTGGATGACTATAATGTCTTTCTAAATAGGAATTTAGAAGTGCACGTGTATATGACTCTGCCAGAGGGTTATCGTAGTCAATGCAAGTTGCTTATGTCTATTTGTAGACTAAAGCCGGCATGGCGGAGACGAGTCATCTGTTTTGATGTGAGAGTCAAGGCGTTTGACTTCATCAAAACAACAGATGAGCCTGGTAAGAAGGATGTAATGAGTAAGTCTTGGTATTTGGATGACATACTCCTGATAGGAAGTGATATTCCTATATTACAATTGGTCAAACTATAGTTGTCACATGTGTTTCTCCATATAAGATATGGATAATATATTAAGAATTCTGGTAACTAGATTTATGACAATAGATCAAGATTTGGGAAGTGTCCCAATTAGGGTACTTGGACACCATTCTAAAGGGGTTTAGAATGGACGACTCCTAACATGATGGTGTACTCACATGTGATGGAGTCACCCTCTCTAAAGAGATGTCTTCTAGACTGATGATAAGAGGGACTCACATGAATGATATTTCAATTGCTTTGGAAAGTAGGTCAATCATGCGATATCATATACCCAGTCAGATATTACTTTTGCACTTGCTGTAGTAAGCGGATATTAATCCAATCCTGGAAAAACAAAGGGAAGCAGTAAAGAACATATCAGGAAGTTCTTGGAGTATGGTAATGGCAGCCCTCTACATGAGGCGGTTACCGGTTCCAACTTTTAAGGTGACTTGGATGACAGAATGATTGTCAAAGTTATAAGTTTACCCTTTTCTGAAAGACAGTATGTTGGAAAGTATTCCAAGCAGATACTGATGTAAATATGGCGCAGGATACTGATTAGATTCAGCGGAGGATACAGCCTAAGAAGTTTATTGGATAAAAGTGTTCATTTATGAACTTGATCTCATCATCTATCTAGACAAATTCTAAGACAGGATAGTTGATCTCTGCGAAGTTGAAAAATAGAGATATAAAGTAAGGAATATTCTAGCGGATCCACCCACTGAGACTATTTCTCGAACACAGTTTGCGAAACTGATTAGTAGAGAAGCTGTGTATTTGATAACATACAGATCTGTGAGTATGCAATACTACAATAATTGGCCTTAAATGCAAGTAGGAGATTATTGGATATAGTTCTCTCAAGGCAATTATTGTAATTGCAGGTAGGTAATTATGGTAATTAAGAGAGGACCTATACGGGTAGAATAGTCTTGCTCGAGATGATAGTATACTATCTGATTTGTCTTTATCTTATATGTATACGTTTTACTTGGAATTACATGCCGCTAATACATAATGATAAAGCCCATAGGATTTTTGCTTAACAGCCAGCATTATAATGTCGATCGTATATGTGGGAGTTGGGTGGTCCATAAGCACATTCTTAAATGTTCCTAGTCGTAGGAGTATCGAGATTGGATATCGATATTCTAGAGTAGACTAGTGTATACTTTCTAGACCCCGACGAAGGGCGATGACCAGTCTCACAAGCCATTGGTGTTTTGGCACCTAAGATTGTATACAAGTGCTCACTGGAGGTGAGTACACGAACGGACTCTCCGAGAACTTCTAGATGGTATTATACATATCGTCAAATAACAGTTCTCTTGTGACATGAGTACATGATAGTATTTCGATCTGAAATCGTCATTTGTCTCGTGTGAGTTCCTACTGTACTTTGATTACTACCCTAACACGGCTCAAAGAAGTCGTGCAAACAGGTTTTAGTTAAGTACAGTCCCGAGCCACATGGAGGCAGTGAGCGATCGGAAAGGATTCGTCTCTCCTGGTATATGGTGTCGATGTCGTGTTGTGTTCAGTTATCCATCACCATAAATCTTTGGGCAGAGTGAATGAGATTTACTGATAGAAGATCGGTAGTTTCTCGGTAGGTGATGAGCTTGATATCGACACGACTTATCGGGTTATTAGGGGTTTGACGTTATCCACCCCCTGAATCCGATATGCGACATTCTCAGACGTAGAGACTGGACTGTATGAAGATTGTCACTTACAGGCTCAATAGGGTACGTACGGACTTGATTGTCGACCTCCCTTTCGACATATACCTGTGTAGCCATTACGTATAGCTAGTGCCGCTGACGTGCTTGTGGTTATGGATTTATCTAGTAACTCACTGCCAGCGTATTGTCAAGTCTTTAGAGTCCTACACACAGAGTTTTCCTGGTTCACGTGATATGATATAGAGGACGTATGTTGATACGTACAGGAGTCCGATTAAATACGTGTACTGGCTACATGGACTTTAATCGGACGTTTGATAATACTAGTCGTCTTAGGATTAAGCCGGATTATTAAATCAAGTATTGATTTAATTATATATATATATATATATATATATATATATATATATATATTCTAGTATTACATTCACTATTCATTTTATCTCTCTTGGCTATTCGTATTTTTATATGGATACACATACATATAGACGATACATATACCGGGGCATTGTGTATATTATATATAGATATTCTAGAAGGAGTACACCTCATTATTAGTTTTCCATTTAGGAAAATCATAGGAAATGAGGTGGAGGGTAAGATGGCATGGGAGCATGGAGAGAAGAATGGCTATTGATTTATTTATTTCATTTGGTTTCACTATTGAAGTATGGTTGCCCTTATTTATTGAAAATTGATTTTCATAAAACAAATGATATATCTCATTTCTTTCTACACATTTTCATTCTTATCCTTGGTTTCTCTATCCTCTTCTCCTTCCTCCTTCCTCTGAAGATTTCATGCACTCTTGAGTTTGGAAATTGAGAGAAAAAGAAAGTGATAAATCTCTATATCTCTCACACTCTATTCCTAACAAGTTTAGAGTATCGGTTGCTTACTTAAAGTTTGCTTTGGAGCGAAACTGGAGCTTGGATCGGTTTCTCGTGGGTGGATCATATTCAGTAGAGCGGTCGACTATCTAGCGCATTCCCGACGGCCTACGGAGCTTGAAGAGGTCTTCCACAATATGGTGGACACACCACAAAGGCTTTATGCTCTCAACCGAGTAGTTAGTTTGCATGTTTAATTGCTAGTTTGGTGTTTGGATCGATCGCTAGGTGGCAGTCGCTAGTGCTCTCATGAAAATTTTTGTCATCACTTCGCATTGGCCGCGAGTTTTACGGCGCGAGCACTAGGGTCTACTAACAGAGAAGATGAATGTAATTAAAGAGAGAAGAAAAAGAGCATAAGCTTTAAAAAAGACATTGGGATGTCGACTTGGGGAGACGAGGTTACGACGAGGGAGACGACGGAGACGTGGGCGACGAGTGGTGTAGTGAACGGTGAATTGGATCTGCTTAACACAATCTTATGTGCTGAAGGATCGGAGAGGAGAGAGAAGGTTTGGAGATTTAAGGAGATGGGAGTGAGAGAGAGAGAAATAGAGAAATTTTGAGTGGCCTGAGTGATTAGGGGTATTTTCGTCTACCTACCAAAATATAATATCCAAGCTTTGGGTCAGAAGTGTTTAGACCAAGTTTTTGAACAGTAGGTTCTTTTTCCCTATTTCGAAAATATCGAGGACTTTTTGAGCCCTTTTTCTCGGGCCGGACGCTTTTCAATGATTTACCCTAAATAATATTACTCTTTCTCTCTCTATTTTTTAAAATTTATTTTTTGAGTTTTATTAAAAGTGGAAACAAACAAACAAACACCCCCTCTCAAATTCTTTTTCTTTCTCTGCTAAATTTTTAATTATTCATACTTACTTTCCTTCGTTGTTCTTTCACACGGATTCAGAGTCCCTGCTTTGAGAAGCAAAATAGCACCCCTTCTATTGCGTCAAACGGTTCAGATTTATCCAAAATCGAATTCAATGGTCGAGATTTATGTATAATATGGACATTGTGTATTGATGTATCCTACGTGCAAAACACGCAAGATCCGGACAGATCAGCCAAGAGCACTCCGGGCTCTTTTTCCCCTTCACACACGGGACACGCTCGAGAGAGAGAGAGAGCGAGCGAGCGAGTGATGGTTGAGCTCTGGTGGGTACCTAATTAAATCAGCTGCTGTTGCTGCGTTTTTTTCCCTCTTGCTTGGTAAATCTCCGTCGTCGTCGTCGATTCCAATTTTCATCCGGAGATGGCAAAACGTGGCTACAAATTGCGTATCCTTTTACCATCACCATACTTGATTTGAAGATAGCATCCATTCATAATAAATAGCCTCATCGATCGGAGGAGGCTTATTTGCTTTAATGTTCTTTCCTTTTTGCCTTCTTCTAAAACATGAACTTTCATCGACGGCGGATTAAACCTAGATTTAGTTGATCTGGATATTGGATGCTATTTATGTTATATGACGATGCTCTCTTGATCTGAAATCCCAACTTGTTTTTATCATCTTTTTATTTTAGTGCCTTTTTATATTTCAGATTTCTTATAGAGTATCTCCTAAGGAGCACAATATCTAAATTTGAATCTTCAGTTCCATTGCTGTTTGGTGGGGCTAAAATTAGCATCGGTCTTTACATATAGTGCCGCTCGTTCCAATTTTCATATTTAAGTATCAATTCAGGGTTAGGAGATGGGATATTGGTTACTGTGCGAAACTCGACTAGTTCATGCTTCTATGGTAGTCATCGGCGCTTATCTCCTCATTTTGTTCATTCAAGAATAGATCTAATTGGTGTGAGAATGATTTAGGAGATGCTTTTGGAGTCTTTCTGTCTGCTTTTTTGTTAACTCTGGAATTATATTATTTTCAAAAACTTGGTTATCTACCATTTCTTTCATTGCAACAAGCGGTCAGCCCCACGATTCAAGTAGTAAAAGTTGTGAACATGCTATAAAAGATTAAGGGTTTTTAAAATATCTTATAAGAACTCGCACAAGTTAAGCACGCACTTAGAGCATTGAAGCACTCCCTTAAAAGCATCCATTATTCTTTTACAAAATCAGCAAAAACAGTATTTTTTTTAACCCTTTTGTACTGCCGAGATATACCCCAAACACATCATTGTTTGTTGTACCATTGTCCAGTTGGGCGAGCCAAGCTTCTTTTCAGAACACTAGAAGCGGTTGTTTCGTTTGTTACAAATCATAATGAAGCATTTTCATAGTTCCAATCATAGTCACATAATTCGCGAATTATTCGCCGAATTCGCGAATAATTCGCGAATTTTTGATCAGCTGGTTTAATCGCCGAATTAATCGGCGGGCCGAATTATTCACGAATTATTCCCGAATTATGTGAAAACAGTGAATAATTCAAAAAACAACAAATAATTCACAAAATCAAAACCTAGCGTCTCATATATTAGTTTCTTGCTCGAAATCCTTCCCGAACATTTCCCGAACACTTACCGAATCTTTTCCGAATATCTGCCGATTTTTTCCGAATAGTTCTCCGAATCCGAATTTTCGACCTCGCCGAATTATACCCGAACGACCAATTTGTGACTATGGTTCCAATTCCCTAATTTAGTAATTTGGTTGCTTTCCTGTTTTGTTGCACAATTTTCATTTGAATGCGGATCCAGCAGCCGGGGGAAATTTTTTGGGTGTAGCACCTATCCGACTTTGAAATTCAGTGTTTATATTAGTTTTAGTAACAACAATCTGTGAAATGGCTATTTTGTGCCACTTGCTGTCTTCAACTTTAACGCGCCATTCAATCTTTGGAAAGAGAGGAATAGGAAAAAACACCTTTTTCTTCATCCCAGGTCAATCTAGAATCCATTTGTCAATCCCATATGTTTGCATCTTTCTGCATTAAGACCATGTTCACCCCCTTCACCATTACCAATTAACATCCAGTTTTGCGCTAAAGCAATATCCTACAGAACGACATTAAATCAGATTTTGTCTATTCATAACCATCAAATAATCCCTTCTATAGACCTTTAACTTAGATCAAGGAAAAGGTGGCGGAAACGGGGTAACATGCAAATTGACAACAGAACTGTTGTTCAAACCTCGTTGCCAAATCCATGTCATAGAAAAAGGTAATTCTAATGAAGTCACGTCCAATTAAATGTTAATGTTGGTATATCTAGATTCTCTCAGATTTTGGTGTTATTATGCATTTTATAAGACTTTACCTGTGATGGTCAATAAGGATTAAATGCTAGAAAATGTTGTCGGATTGAAACTATAGGAAGAGTTGTAAATGCGTTCGGTTATGCTAATCGTCGAACTTATCGGATTCTGAGAATTTTAATGATATAGATATGTGGTGTATCCTATAAAATCATGTAACAGTTTATTGTATTAGTCTTATCTGCCGAATTGGTGTTCCATGTCCTTCCAAATTTACCGCAAATGCTAAGAATCTATCAACATGCAAACTTTTCCCCTTCTTCTTCCCCTACCCTCTCTACCATTTTCCTTTCGGTGAAAAGTTAATTGCAATGATTGCCTGGCAGCTAGTTGTTAGATGCAGCTTTTATGCCTTATTTTTGCACCTTGCAAGTATTCATACTTCTACATTGGTAGATTGACTTTCTTGACGCAGAGGATTAGAGGAATTTGTAGCACATGGGTCTGATGTAAACTGTTTAAAAGTCGGCAAGAAATCATGCAGAATATTCATTACTGGAGGCGAAGATCGCATGGTGAATCTTTGGGAAATTGGCAAACCGGACTCCTTACTGGTTAGTTGACACTTAAATCTTCACGTTCTGATTATTGCATTATTATTTCTTTTTGGGTAAATTGTCAAAAAGCCCCCGGCCCGCTTCAAACTTGTGTAAAACCCCCTGGGCCTAATCAAAACCCCACCAGTTGCCTGTAATATCTAAGCAATTGCCTGTAATATCTAAACAATTGAGAGAATATAAGGCCTAAATGAAATACAGCCCAGGGTTTTTTCATAAAGATTTTGAACAGCAGGCCCTTCCCAACAATTTCAAAAATTATAGAGGTTTTTAGACCACCTGAGCGGGCCAGGGGATTTTTGATAATTTACCTTTTCTTTTTTATATTCTGCATATTCTTGTGAATTTTTTTCTTTTTATGCAGCTCATTATTTTTTCTTCAAATGACAGGCAATGCGACAAATCTTTTGCCAGTCACATTAAATTATGTGCATCTCCCTACTATAATTTGCCATGTTGTGTTCAACTTTTCACACTTGTATATTCACACATCACTTAGTTTACATTCTTTTTTCTTAGAAAATTGTAGAATGAAAGTTATGCCCCCCTATATTAAATAAGTATTGTACATAAAACGGTTTTCATTAATTTAGGATATTGGCAAGCTCATAGAAAAATACCATTTAATAAGGATATATGGTTTAATGCTAAATATGCATATATTCAAGAATAACCATGCACATAATGGCTATTACTTGCTCCAGTTTTAGGCATCATATTAATGAGGACGGTTGCTTCTCTAAGATACTGGTTCTACAACCATCATGCTGCACGGTACATGCTTATGTGCAGACATATATAGTTAGGTTCTTCATTGCTTCAGATTTAAAATGACAATATGAAGGGAAAGGTGATTTTCCATCAAAATCTGTCATGAAGACAAAACAATAGAATCTTGATCGTATAACAAGTTTTAACTCGAAACTTATATACCCGTACAATTGGAAAAAATATTTTACTGTAAATATGAATAGTAAAGTTCGGCCGAAATTGGCATTTATCTTATTTTGACAGCTAGTCCTCTAATTGAAACATATCCAATTAAAGTTTTGTAATCAAAATCCTAAACTTATGAAAACCCCTCTATCAAGATAACGAAGACCACTTAAAATATATACACGAGATTACATGTAATTACAGAATATAATAAAGAGATGTTTGATTCTTGGTACATTGCTATATCTTTACGTTACAATTTGTAGTGAAAAACATTGAAAATAATTCTTATTTGTTTTTAAGTCTATTTGTGTGCGCATTCATTCGTGAGTCTTCATGTGTGTTACACATACATGAAGTATGTTCGCACATTTTATGTGAATCGTATATCGATAATGATTTTTTTTGTGGTATCAAGTTTCCGGTCAAGTATGGTACCTATTGTAAAAATCAATCATTTTTGGGCTAAGCTGTTGTTGAACTACCTATTGTATTGTATCATCTATTTATACCCCCATATCAATCACCCCCACCCCCCAACCAAAAAAAGGGCACAACACACACAGTAAGAAAGGGGGGGGGGTCCCGCACACGCTCACACAAGATTATGAGAAACAGCTAGGAATTCTTATAACATCTGAATCATATGCATTCTTGCCTTCTATATAAATTGCAGAGCTTCTCCGGCCACACAAATCCAGTTCAATCTGTGACATTTGATTCAGCGGAGGTACTGGTGCTGGCTGGTTCTTCTAATGGTACAATCAAGCTCTGGGATTTGGAAGAGACAAAACGTGAGTTCTTTCATTCTAATATAGTCATTTTTCTGTAAATATTATCATGCAGTTTAAGAATTTTCCCCTTTTCTTCAGAAAAACATCTTTTACATGAATGTAGTATCGACTATCGTCTACTGTCTTGCAAGATCTGGAAAACATTGGTAACATAAAAACCCAATGTCCATACTCTTCATGTGCTTTGCCATTGTTCCTGTGTCTACAGACAAAGGTAGAAGCGGAGTTAGCACATCATATTAGGTTAAGAAAGGGTTCAAAGGGACACCTTATGGGGACGCTCTGTCCCGCAGCATGCATATATTTTTTGTCCACCAAGTGCTAACTTACAGCAGTGTATATGCCTACTAGCGCAAATATTTAATGATCCTCCCATCTTGATAAAATATATAGGCCTGCCAATCATATAGGTTGATCCTTGTGCACAATCTGTTAAATAGAAGACATAAACAAAAGTCATGGTTGATACAAAATGTCATACTACAGTTGCTAATGAAGCAGGAATGAAAATTAAAATATAAACATCTAATCGATCTATTATTGTTCTTGAAGTGTAGTTGTGCGCACAATTACTGGGCACAGATCCAGCTGTACAGCTGTTGAGTTCCATCCATTTGGTGAATTTGTTGCATCTGGTTCCTTGGATACTGATCTTAAGATATGGGATATTAGAAAGAAGGGATGCATTCACACTTACAAGGGACATGCACGGGGTATCAGAACAATTAGATTTACTCCAGATGGTCGTTGGGTTGTAACCGGTGGAGATGATCATGTAGTGAAGGTAGGGTTCTGTTTGTGCTACTTGAGCGTGCCTGTTTTTCTCTTTCATTAAAATTTTACTAAAGCTCTTTTGGATTTTGTGGGCAGTTGTGGGATTTGACAGCAGGGAAATTGTTACATGACTTTAAGTTCCATAATGGAACGATCCGGTGCATAGACTTTCATCCACAAGAGTTTCTTCTTGCAACTGGTATGTTCCTTGACATGTTATCATCTACTGTCAATACTCGTTTTATCCTGTATATATGCCTCTTTCTGGTTAAAGATGTTATATATCTAGCTAGGAGGCATATTTTATCATGTGATGCTCCTTCAAGTGCTAAGATAATAGTGTATCTTATTTTCTTGGGATTCATATATTACTTGTTCTATGTGTAAATACAATGAAGCTGGCGCATAACTGTTTCTTTTCATTATTAACAAAAATGCATGTATTGTTGACCTGTAGTTAGTAAATTTGTGGAAATTACACCTTGAGCTACTTGTATACTTTTTCTGCTACCATGATTGCAACACAGTATATTTATGTTATTTACATTTTTTTGCTGCAAATACTTTGATCTTCTCATTGATATGCTCAAACATTTCTTAGCCACTTGCAGCGTATGTTGTGTTTCTAACCATGAAGCAATTTGTGGGCGCTTTCAGGCTCAACAGATCGAACTGTAAATTTCTGGGACTTGGAAACATTTGAACTAATTGGTTCTGCTGGACCTGAGGTACTGTTAGCTTTAGGATGGAACATGTTTTCAATTTACATTTAGATGTGTTTTTCTTACTATTTGTTTTTATCCATGTGTGATTCCACATAGAAAAAGAATGGAAAAGTGGGAAACTTAACTGGGTTGAACCTATCTTAAACTTTTGGGGAAGTGGTTCCCTACTTATTATCATGACCTAACAAGTCTCTTATCAAATGATTAAACCTTTGAAGTCCGCAAATGACCAGCCTTCCCAATAGTAGCATCAGCGTTCAGTCATTCGAACTCAATTATCCTAGAAGCATATAAAACTACCCGGATTTTCAGGAAAAGTAAAAATCTTGTGGTTAGTGCATTTAAGTTCCTTGAAGGAATGCTTGTATGCAAGATTAATTAATGCATCGGTAAGAAATTAAACCGTGCATGTCTAAGTATATTGCTGATGCTATCTGCATCAGTAGCAGACACTGAGTGCATCTCTTGTATAAGTATTAGGTATTGTGGCCAATGCAGAAGGGACCTTTTCACCAAGTTGTAAAACCTAATTGTATAAGATGTAGCCTGAATGCCAACTTCTGGTTTGTCATGGAAGTATACAGCATCAGAACACGAATATTTTGCATGATCCTTTGTTTCGTATGTGCGTGAATATATTTATGATACATTAACATGTATCCATGCATATAATGTTACAATATATTGGATTGAAAGTGAGGCATATCAGTAGAAATTGAAGAATTCTTATAATTGAGGAATTGGCTAATAGTAAACCAAATATTACTACATATTGAAGACACATAGTGTTTGAGAATCTTCCGGTGACAATGGAATCTTAGGTAGAGTCAGGCTACAGAAATCAATATCTTGATTTCTCATTTGGTAGTGTATGATGTCCAATGTAAGTGTTTGCTTTTCCTTTAATATATCTGATTAGTGATTACTTCCCTGAATTATCATCGATGTATCACGTTATGCTGCACAGGTTAAATCCTGCAACACAGTGGTTAAATATCACATGTTATGAAACTTCCTTTCATGGTTTACCTAGCATCGTCAGGTGGACCACTGCATCATATTAGGAACAGTCAAACCTGCACAGCAGACCCGCCACAGTCACGCCAAATAGAGAGCATCCAATTACTGGCAGTTGATCCATGGCTGTGTTTACCCAATTCCCTTCACCAAAGATCAAGCCACAGTTGTCAGTATCAGCTGCGCATGAAATGTTTCGTAGAGATACTTTTAAAAAATATGGTGGGAATATTATGTAAATAAACCGAAAGTTTTCTGAATGGTTACAAGTATGTTTGGTTGAGGGGGTTCTGAGAGACATTACAGCTTATATAGTTATATTCCTCCTTTTTATAGTGAAATCATACACATTTATTTTTTTTGGGAACATGGATATGGTCAAACTCACCCTAACTAAATGAAGAATTTATAAAAAATATGAAATGGGATAGAGCTATTAAGTGCACCTTAAAAGATGTACAATAAGCATTGCCAAATACATAAGAGAAAGCCTTCACCCCCGAAAGGAAAGGTAACTAAGATAAGCTATATAGCCAGGTCAAGCAATTTCGTTTGTCAAATTGCAGCAATAAAGTGTAGACCATGTTGATAGCGCAGCCATAAAGGTAAACTGCTAAAGAATTTTTCTCTTCAAAGCAGCGGTCTAAATTCCTATAGAATATAAATTTATGTAGAACAATCCAAAGGAGAAGATTTTTTTCTTTGGTCCTGGAAGACTAGTGTCAACCCAAAGTTACCTAACACGTCCTAATCATCCATCATCTCTGTCTTTGCTTTCGGATTAAGGCCATTGCTGAACCAGGTAGATCTCTTGTCTCTCTATGTTTGTTTCCCTTGCCTTCTTTGCTATCTTTCTGGTTTCCAACGTTGTATATCTGATAAATTGGAGTTTATTCCCAACCACGCATCATGAGCATGAAAAAAGGTGTTCTAGCACCAAAGAAGCTAGCCTCTGTACTTAGCTATTAAATCTGGCAGTCCATGGGTTCATGCTTTCTGGCTATGCAAGTGTTTTTAATCTTAAATCAATCAATATTTGTTCCTTGTGGATTTTTTTCCAGAAGTTCCCTCATTGACTTAGTGCTAAATATTTGCACGAGTTTCTTTGACGACTGTTTGATTTATAATTAATTTTTTGAGTCTTTGTATCCTCCTTTTGTAATTCTTTTTAAGAGTTTGCATGGTTATTTGCTATTCCCCAAAATGTGTTACCTTCTTGTAGGAGTTTAGAATAGCAAGTTCTCTTTTATGTACATATGCAGTCTATTTATTGAAAGTTCATCTTCCTCCTCAGGCTGCAGGTGTGCAGTCTATGGTCTTTCACCCAGATGGAAGAACTCTATTCTGTGGGTTAGATGAGACATTAAAGGTGCAATATCTTCTGCATTTCAATTATCTGAGATGTGTTCATAGGGTATCAGTACTTATTCTTTATGATTGCAAAGCTAGGTTTTTTCCTGGGAGCCTATACGGTATCATGATTTTGTTGATATGGGTTGGTCCACTTTGGCTGATCTCAGTATATATGAAGGAAAGCTTTTGGGTTGCTCCCATCATCAAAGTCGAGTTGGAGTTTGGGTTGCAGATATATCAGTAACTACTTATTTCTTACACATTAGAATAATTTATTAATTATGTTATTTCTAAACTAAAATGAAAATTTTCTTTCTCAGCTAATTGGACCATATGCAGTGGGTGCCATCCTGAAGAACGATGGGCTAGTGGGACCTACAAGTATTTATGGGGAAGATCGGTCTGTTGAGCTACAAAGAAGCCATACAACTTCTAGTATGTTATCGGTCGCAGGACCTCCTGACTGCGGACGAAAAGCTATAGATACAGTGCAAGGTTCTCCAATAACTCGTAAGTGGAAAATTATCTTCTAATCCTGCTATTTGTCATGATTTGAAGAATGCATTTATTTTCTGCATACTTTACTTATATTGACATTTTTTAAAACTTTCCCGTTTCTTCTGTGCTCCATAAAAAAGCTATGGTCTGTAGCCAAAGTGTTGTAAAAGATGCTCCTATTTGTTCCTCGAAAACGGCTCAGTTAAATTCAACTGGATTTAGAAGGAATAATGCCTCCATGAGCTGTAATAATGCTTCACAAAAGTTCAATTCAAAATTTTCTTCAAAAGTATCCACCCTGAATTCCACTTCTTTCAGAGCCAGTAAAGCAACAGAGGGTTCTCCTGGTACTCCTAGCATTACAGTGTCAACTTTTGGCTCAGAGGAAATGTTATTGAGGCATAGTACATCGAGTGCAAATAGTCGAGCTACTCTAAAAAAGGATTCCATAATAGAGCTAGGCACAGAAAATAATTCTCAAGTAACTGGTAGACCTATTTTGACACCTGTCTTTATTCCTAGAGAGAGCACAGACTCGGAAAGTATAGCCTGCTCGAGAAAAGGTACTGCAACTCTGGAAACAGCCACTCATAGTGCAGTGTCCTCCAACTTATGTCACATACGGCAGCCATCATTATCTGGCGATGGAAGCAACAGTCAAGTGTTTATGACTGCATCCAGGCCTGCAACTAGTCCTGCTGATGACTTAAGAAGACGCACGCTGATGGTGAATGGTAATACTGCAATCCACGTTGAGGCAAACAGTACAGGCAACAGAAATCTTGCCAAGAAATTTGACAGAATCTCGCTAGAGCATCCTATAGGATTGCACAATGACAAAGGTATAACCTAATTTGCCTTGATCACTGGTAGCCATAACCTTTTTTTTTTGACAGAATAGGCACGTTATCATATTAATACTTTTTTCTCTATATACTTTCTTTCGTATATGTTTATTTTTTTCTTCGGATGTTTCAGCATGGTTTTACCTATATGTTCATGATGGCTACTAAAACTATCCCAACATGTCTAGCATGGTCTACTACACTCGTCCCAAAGGTCACAAGTAGCCCAGATTATGATCATGATCGCCACATCTTCAAGCCTATGGGGAAGAAAGGAGAGGAAAAGATGGTGACATCCTTTCAGTGAGCCTATCAACCAGAAGGAGACTTGCGCACACTTAGTATATTTTCCTAGCAAAGAAAATAAGAAAAGAAGAGGGATTAGAATTAGCATAGCAAAGTAGTCTAATGATGAAATTATTTTAGGCATGAACTGTGATAAACTTTTGCTTTTAATCAGCGGAGTCGCCCAATCGAATAGTTTGTGGATCTAGCCCTCTGGCTACCCTTATAATTAATACCAGGATGATAGACAAATAGAAGTGCAAATTTGAGTAATCAGGAAGGGCGATGAAAGTAGAAGACGATGAATGATGGTATGGTGAACACAAAATCTTTTGCTACAAGATGAATCTCCGTAGACAAACTGAAAGATACTTGAGTAATAGCAGTGCAGTTGGTGCATAGGTCTAATGTGCTCAAGAAAATAAATTAAAGGATGATGGTGGCAATCCTAGCTCTGGATATGCTATTTTATGTGGAGAATACTAGATGACAGTAATGCAAACTATAATTATAGAAACTTAGCCATTGAGAGGGTCTGGATCATCTCATGTTTGTTCTTGTTGGAGTAATGTGGTAGGAAAAAGAAGAATATTTGTGTATGTCCTCCCTCTCTTTCGCTTCGGTTCAACTCTGCTTTCTCTTTGCATTGACCCTAGTCTCCTGCCTTCTGGCTCCAGTCTCTATTTATAGGACTCTTGAGATAAATGAATGGAGAACCTTCTAAGGCCAGAACTTATTCGGTCTTAAACACCCTTCAATACCATCTACCACTCACTTTCTCGTTTGTAGCACATTATGGAATTGCAACCTTTTTGGTATTGAATAAATATAAGTAACTGTTCCCCCATTTTCCTTTGTGGATTATAAGTTTTAAAGAAGAATCATTCATCTCATATAGAAGAACCTGACACTTTTTTTTTTTTTTATATATATACAGATGCTCCACCACCATGCTCCAGCAGGGAAATGTGCTCGTTAAAATATGTGAGAGGAGGTATGTATGAACCAGTTTGCAGAACCTGTCTTTCAATTGTTTCGAATGCTGAAAGTATTGGAAAACTTTGACAATCATAACATTTGTTTTCCAGTTGCTGTTCAACTTGGTAGAACGCGATCTCTAGTTGACAGCTGGGAAAAAAGAGAAAAATGTAACAAGGGTTGCTCTACTGTTAGTTCATCCTCTGAACAAGTCCCCAAACATGACAATGTGCAACCTGCATTGGTATGCTGCTTATTTAAACGTTTTCCATGCATGTTTTTGAATTTTTGCATGTGGATCTTTCAGAACTTTCCGTGTTCCAGTACTTCTATTGGAAATATATTTTAGTTATTTCTATCACACTAAGATAATTAAATTTTGGCAAACATACTATTCAACTATCACATGAATTCACTAATTCTATTTTTGTAACTTCTCTTCAGAAGAATGCCCATATTATCAGCTGTATAATCGTGTAGCAACATCTCATTATCTGATCACACTTAAAAATTGATTTTTGTTACAACAAACCACGAAGACGAAAACGACCGAGATAAGAGAGAAATCAGAACGAGAGAAATCAGAACAACACATAACACAGATTTAATGGGGTTCGGCCAACTTGACCTATGTCCTCGGATGATGGAGACATTCTACTAATCTTAGAAATTGTGAAGTTACAATGATTGGTGGAGGAATTTTTTAAACCTTCATCCTATATACACCCCAAATCTCACATTAAAGACGGATCCGTCTTATTTCTCTTAGGGAGTGTTAATGCCAAATAATTTTAGAATCCAGAATTTGTAAATGAAATGACCGTCATTTTGATAAAATTCTTTTTTATTCAAAATGCTTATCATTTGATTTCAAAATCCATATGTAATTTAGGACAATACATTTAATAGTGGAAGTTAGCTGGTACTCTGATGAAGGTTCGACGGACGCCGATCGACGGCGGCGACGGCGACGAAGATGGTCGGCCGGCAGTGATGAAGATGGTTGGCCAGCTGTTGGAGACGGCAATGATAGTGGCGATCGGTGGTGGCGGCGATGATAGTGGCGATCGGTGGTGGCGGCGGCCGGCAATGAGGATGGTCTGCCGCGATCGAGGACAGCGGCGGGCGGCGACGAGGATGGTCTGCCGGCGGTCAGAGGTGGCGGCCGACGACGAGGATGGTCGGCCGCCGGTCGGAGGCGGTGATGGTGGTGGGGATCGCGGACGGCAATGGTGGCGGTGATCAGAGACGGTGGCGATTGGCGGCGGCGGCGATGGTAGCGATGAAGGGGACGACGACGGTCGGCGGGGATGGTAGTGACGAACTGGGACGGCGAACGTGCGGCGGCGGCGGTCTGCCTGGGGGGGGGATTGATGGCCGGCGGCGAAAGTGGGGGCGGTCGATGTCCAGTTAATGGTGGCAATGACCGGTGTAATAATTTATCTAAATTTTGATCTATTATATATATTGTAGTGTAGAGTGTTTTCGTCACTCCATTGAGATGGAAAATACACGTTGCTTGTCAG
The DNA here is from genome assembly GCA_030015575.1 of Agapanthus africanus. Lineage (NCBI taxonomy): Eukaryota > Viridiplantae > Streptophyta > Magnoliopsida > Asparagales > Amaryllidaceae > Agapanthus > Agapanthus africanus. The sequence goes on from CM057337.1 coordinate 1,466,127, forward strand.
GCGTATTACAGATTCTCCCTGTCTGGGGTAAGCTGGGATTTATTGATTGTGGGGATCCGAATCTCCGACATCTGCGGACTAAGCCATCGTTAATTATCCTTCGCTTTTGGAGCGAAGGAACCTCTGATTGACGGGTAAAACTGGTCATGCGAACTCAATGTGCAGTGTGCATGTGTTGTGTTTTGAAGGGGACTTGGATGTATCGGGGGCCTCGCAGAGTTTACGGGGATTCCACTATCTGGATAGCGGACTGGGGGTCAAGCGGGTTAGCAGCCCCTTATGGGGTGCGGGGCAGTGCCCCGTTAGAAATTTTTTCTTACTGGGGACGTGTTTTGAATGTGGAGCATGAGGGAAAAAGAAGGGTGAGGAGCATCCTAAGGACGTATGGCATGTGGACGATGGACGCCTGCGGGTCACGTGCCCTCCACGTGGGCGCCGGGCGTCAGCGGGTCACGTGCGTGGCACGCGACCGCTGCAAACACCAGCGGAGAAAGGGGTTTAGCCCCTGGGCTGAGAGTTGAACTCCTGAGGGGCTTTAGAGTTGAACTTCTAAATAGGAATTGGGTATAGATTTGGAGTTAAAACTCCCAAAAGATTTAGATTTGGAGTTAAGATTCTAAAAGATCTGGATTTGGAGTTAAACTCTTCTATGTAAGAAATTGGATGTGGATCTGGAGTTAAACTCCTAAAAGTCTTGGATTTAGAGTTAAACTTCTAAAATGTTTAGATGTGGAGTTAAACTCTTTTGAGAATTTGGATCTTGAAGTTGAACTCCTCGAAGTTCTTCAGAGATGATCAAAGGGGACCCATTTTTTCTCCCTGAAGCCTCGGATCCTTCCAAAGTGGGATTTTTGGAGATGGGTTTTCTTCCTTCTCTCCTTTTGTTGCATCTTGAAGGAAAAGGGAGGTGTGATTAAAAATCTCCCTTTTAGGGATTTGATGGAAGATCTGAACTCCCTTTCGAGGATTTTATAGTGAAAAACTATTTTTTTTGGAAAATAAGAGTTAAACTCTTGATTTAATTGGAAATGAAAAGAAAGAGGGAGAACTTGAGAGAAAAGAGACCGAGGCACAAACGCTAGAATTTTTGAGAGAATGAAAGTTCTTAATTTTTTCATCATGTTTGTCTTTTATAGGCTACACACTTTACATATAGCCCTTTGGGTATTTCCATAAGGCATTTGTGCCACCCCATGCCTTATGTGCTTATTTCATTTTGCACATAAGCCATGAAGTTTACAAAATTTTGGCCTTTTGCCCATATTTCATACATTTATTTCTAAAAAATTACATTAAACTAGGTCCCCTCTATGCTTGGTCTTGACCTGGATTTAGGCCCATTTGGTTTGGACTCGGATCCACTTGACTTGGGGTTGACTTTGATTTTGACTTGGTTAACCGGGGTGTAATTTTTTGACCCCAACAAAGTGCCCCCATCAATAAATGCACACCGCGCATGTGAGTTGTGTGCATGAAATTGATAGATCTTGTTCTATATGGAGCTTGATTTGGTTGGGTTCCCTCTTGACAACGTAGAGGGTATGTTGCCATTTTAGCGATTTGTACAGTCGGTGCTGCCATTTTTGTGACTTGCTCCGCTTCTTGCAGTGTCGAGTTGAAGTTGACTTGCTCCACTTGCGGTGTCGGGATTTGATTTGATTTGCTCCGCTTTCTACGGTGTCGGAATTGAAGTTGACTTGCTCCGTTTTTTGCGGTGTCAGGATTGATTTGTTTCCGAGGTGGAGCTTGGTTCCACCGCTGAGCTGATTGGTTGACTTGTTTGATTTGATTTGATTTGTTTTGGGAGTTCCATACCCGTCCAGCGGGACTTTTAGGCTTAGAAGTGTTGTCGGGTGGAACGTTGATTTGATCTGTTTTATTTCTGTCTTGTTTGGCAGGACTTTTGAATTTGAAAGGAACTTGGAATTTGGATTTTGTTTAGCATCAGCATTGCTGCATTGGAATAATTCCAGGAGCAACTCATCATTTGCCCGGAAGGATTTGGTTTTTGGGTCGGTATCAGCACCGCTAACACTGAAATATAGTGCCAGGAGCGACTCATTATTTGCCTTTGGGAAAACTTGGGGTTTGAGTTTTTGGTCGGCATCAGCACCGCTAACACTGAAGAAATGTCAGGAGCGACTAATCATTTGCCCTGGAAGACTTGGGATTTGGGTTTTGGGTCGGTATCAACACCGCCAATACTGAAGTGTAATGCCAAGAACGACTCATCATTTGTCATTGCCCGTTGGGGAGCCATGGTTTAGGAGATGGGTTTAGATCTCTATCAGCTAAGACTTTTCAATTTTATGAGCCGTAAGGGTCTCATAAAAGTATTTTCTCCCTACGAGTCGAGAGGATCTCGCAGATGTATTTTCTCCCTAGAAATCGTGGGGATTCCTAAGTATGTTGCTCCTTTGTGTGTCGTAAGGATCTCACATGGGGATTTTCTCCTCACAAGGTCGAGAGGACTTTGCGAGTGTATTTCATCTCTTTTTATGAGTTTGCGCCCTTTCGGGTTTTCACAAACTCGTCGGCAGTCCTGCTGTTTTTATTCACGGAGCCTTTCGGGTTTTCATCTGTGCTCGTTTTGCTTGTGGACATACCCCTTTTTTTCCTTGTTTCTTTTTTTTCTCTTTTCTTTTTTTTTTTGCTTCGTCGCCGGTAGGACTTTAGATGTAGTCTCGTCGGTAGGACTTGGGAGAGATAGGGGTCATTTGCGTCTGTGGATTATATACGGTTTTATCGGATGTATGATCCAGACCGTAGGGCCAGTGTGCTCAATTCGTCTGTGACTTGGAGCATTCACGTGTAGTATTTTTTGAGATATCGGCTATTGATGGGTGGCATGTGCCTTTCTCTCTTGGCACTTATTAGTTGGTAGGATTCTCCGTCAAATACTTTCTCGATGACGTATGGTCTTTCCTAATTTGGTTCGAATTTTCTCTTAGCATGTCGATTGGGGATGATCGGTCTTTTGAGGACTAATACCAATTCGCCTTTCTTGAAAGCACGGAGACGGGTCATCTTATCATAGGCCCGTGATATTTGGGCTCGGTACAGCTCCAGATTTTGCTGTACTGCGAGTCTCTTTTTTTCGAGGGCGTCGAGCTCTTTGAGCCGAAGGCGGACGTTTTCCTCCCCCGTCAATTCATACTGAACGACCATTCTTAGGCTTGGAACTTCAATTTCGAGGGAGAGGATTGCCTCCGCTCCGAAGAGTAATGTGTATAGAGTGGATTGAGTTGGAGTGTAGTGCGTGGTACGATATGCCTACAACGCCTCGTGGAGCTTGAGATTCCGGTCTTTGTTATTGGCTGAAGCATTTTTTATCAGGAGCTTGCATAGAGTTTTATTTCAGGCTTCGGCTTGCCCATTGATTCTTGGATTATAAATGGAGGAATATCTCCAGTCTATTGTGTGCTGAGTAGCGAACCTCGAGACCTTGAAACTCTTGAAAGAAAGCCCATTGTCAGATATGATCCTTCTCGGTGTACCGAAGCGGTATAGAATATTGTGCCGGAAGAACGTCAGAATATTTTCTGTCTTGATTTATTTTAGCGGAACAGTTTCAGCCTATCTGGAAAAATAGTCAGTTGCGGCCAGTATGAACCGGTGGCCTTTGGATGACGGAGAATCAATTGGACCAACTATGTCGGTACCCCAAACTTCGAAGGACCATGATGCCACCGTAGGATGCAGCGGATTGAGATGCTTGTGGATGTAGTCACCGTGAATTTGGCAGAGATGACACCTCTTCGCAATCCCTTACCATGGTAGCCCAGTAATACCCAAGCCGTTTGATTTGAAGCCGCATTTTGGGGTCGGACTGGTGAGCTCCACAGACGACTGAGTGACCTTTTTTCATGACTTTTTGGGTTTCGGCCAATGACAGACACCTGAGCCAGAATTGGTCATATGATCTGCGGTATGGCGTATTATTTACAAACACGTATTGAAGAGCTCTCTTCTTCAGCTGAACCCTCGCAGATATTTCTTCGGGCAGCTTATCGTATCGGAGGTACTTTATGAAGGGTTCTCTCCAATCGGGCTCGTCTTGAATGATCAGAGCTTCTTCGGCAGGATTGTTCTTTCATTCTACGCTTCCTTCTTCACGCAAAGAGACCGGAGGTAGAATTTACTGGTTTCTGACTATTATCGGAATTTCATCCATATCGGGATCAGCCAGCTTTTTGGCCAAGTGAGCGAGTACGTCAGCTTTTCCGTTCAACGCCCTCGGAACTCTCATCAGTTCAATATGGGTGAACTGTTTCATGAGCTCCACTACCCAGCTTCTGTACCGAGCTAACTCGGGTTTGTATATTTTATAGTTGCCGTTTACTTGGTTGACGACAAACTGGGAATCACCGCAGACCCATTGCCGAAGGATTTCCATTTCTATAGCGAGCTCCAGACCAGCTATCAGAGGTTCGTACTCAGTCTTGTTATTTGTGCGAGACTCGGTGAGAGAAAAAGAACGTTGTAGGGTTCTCATCGATGGCGTGATGAACACCAATCCTATCTCTGCTTGTATCTGCGGGATGCTTGATTTGCTGGAGGTCTCATTGACGAGGCTCCATCGAAGTAGAGCTCCCAACATGGCTCGTTATCCTCAAGGTGCAGCACCTGTTCGTCGGATAAGTCACAATTTAGCGGCGACCCTTCAGGTATGGGATGAGCAGCGAGGAAGTCGGCGAGAGCTTGTCCTTTTACCACGTTCTGTTGAATATAGACAATGTCAAACTCAAGCAGCATGATAGCCCATCTTGTCATTCTACCAGCTAGGCTTGCTTTGGTCATTAAGTGTTTAAGCGGGTCGACCTTGGAGATCAGCATAACCCGATGAGCGAGCAGATAGTGCCTCAGCTTCTTCACAGCAAATATGAGGGCCAGGTTTTGCTTTTCGATCGGAGAATAGTTGTGTTCCGCCCGACTAAAGTTTGACTGAGATAGTAGAGAGCATTTTCTTTTCCCTCGTTATTCTGGGTAAGGAGCGCGTCGAGTGATTCATCTAGCGCGGCAGTATAGAGAATCAGCGGTTTATTTGGGACGGGAGCAGCAAGTACTGGATGGTGCAACAGGTACTGTTTGTTGCTTTCAAACGCTTCTTGACATTCGGCATCCCAGACAAAAGGAGTTCTTTTTTTCATGAGCTTTGAGAAAGGCCTATATCTCTTTGATAAATTTGAGATAAACCTTCGTATATAAGCAAGCTTGCCTTGAAAAGATCTCAGCTGCGTCGGATTCTTCGGAGGGGGTATCTCCACGATGACCTTTATCTTTGATGGGTCAACTTCGATCTCTCGATGTCAAATTATGAAGCCCAAGAATTTTCCCGATGACACGCCAAAAGCGCACTTCAGAGAATTCATCTTCAGATCGTGTTCTCTCAGTCTGGTGAAAACGGTCCTGAGATCTTGGATGTGATCGGTCTTGGCTTTAACCTTTGATTATCAACATAACATTCGACGATTTTATGGATTAGGTCATCAAAGATATTGGTCATTGCCCTTTGATATGTGGCACCTGCGTTCTTCAGTCCAAACGGCATCACTTTATAACAGTATATGCCGATCACGGTTTGCAATGTTGTATGCTTCTCATCCTCAGGCGACAATTTTATTTGATTGTTCCCAGACGAACCATCCATGAAAGTAAATAGCTCGTAATTTGAGGTCATCATTTCCATGATCGGAAGCGGGAAATCATCTTTAGGGCATGTTTTGTTCAGGTCCCTGAAATCAACACAGACTCGGATCTGCCCATTTTTCTTCTTCACTGGGACGATACATGCGATCCAATCTGCGTATTTCTCTTCTCTGATGAAGCCATCATCGATAAGTTTCTTAGTTTTCTCGAAGATCTTTTCTTCTAGCTCCCTTCTCATTCTTCGAGGGGCTTGTTTGACTGGCTTGGTATCGGGAGATATAGCCAGCTTATGCACGACCACTTTAGGAGAGAGGCCAGACATTTCTTTGTAAGTCCACACGAAGCAGTCGACGAACTCATGTAACAGGGCGATTATTTGTTCTTTCATTTCCTCTGATAAGAGTGAGCTGATATAGGTTGGCTTTAGATTATCGGGCGTTCCTAAATTAATCTCGGTTAGCCCGTAGAAGGTTGTTTGTCCTCCATTTTCGAGCTTTTGAGAGGCTTCTTCTAACTCGGCTAGCCTGTCTTCATCATTTGATTTCCTGCTGGCTTAATCAACATGAATTATGTAGCATACTTTGACGTCCGGGTGAATGAAATCTATGCTCCGTTTATCTGGGATTTGTTCATCGATGAGTGCTCGGACCTGAGGCGGATGCCACAGCCCCTCATAAAATTTCGTTTCGGATTCCGTTTAATATAACCGACATCCGCACTTTTTAAAATATTTCCGCATCTCGGACGCATAATATCTGGGATTGAGGACGACTCTTTTGCCTCTCTCATAGGGAAGGCATGTGACAGACAAATTGTCCAGGTGCACGATAGGATTTGACCCATAAAACAGAATGCCCTTCTGTCCGTTTTTCCTTCCGGAAATGTAGAAAGTTTTCAGTTGGTTCACGGTAGAGACCGATAAAGTATCTAGCTCCTTGCATATCTGCTCCGGCACCCTTGTGATAGCTAGGGATCCTTCTGTAACCTCGAAGGTTTCTTTTAGTTTCGCTTTTTTGCATGAGAGCCCAATCTGCATAGCTGTAACAGTCCTATTTGGATGCAGTAGTTCAAGATTTATCAAGATTCTTTTTCCATAAATTTTTGAACTTTTAGTTGGCCGCTAATATATTTTATTTTGAATTTTACTGTAAATAATTTTGATATGAGAAAAATCTTTAGTTTTTATATTATATATAGTCTTTTTTAGTGGCTACAAAATAATATTTTGCGTATCTGTTTACTTTTAATATGAGAACAAGAAAATCTATACCGAATCTCTAAATACGATTAATTGGTGATATATATATATATATATATATAAATTCTATATATACAAAACAAAATATCTCTCTCTTACTCACATCTCTCTCTCCCCCTCGCTGCTCATCAAATCCTGACCCTATCATCAAATCCCCTCGCCCTCACGAAATCCTAACCCGCGTCTCTATCATTGCGTCGCCACCATCACCGCCGCCGCAAACCTCGACTCCCGCTCCTCACTCGTCGACCCTCGCCTCCTTCCCCCTCGTCTTCTTCGCATCGCGATCCCCATCACCACCACAACCCCGAGCGGCAATCCTCGCCGTCGAGCCCATCGCCTCCTTCGCCCTCGCTGGAAATCTCCTCCTCTCGACGACACCATCACGCAGATCTCCATCGTCCTCATCATCGCTTCCCTGCAGCAACACCGCAAGTCCTCACCGTCGCCATCCTCACCACAGCCTCCCATCTCCAGATCCGAGTGCTCTCGACTCGACCCAGGACCATCCGAACCCTAGCTTGATACGATCATCCTCTGTGAGTTTTTCCCCGATCCTTGTTTTTTTCAGAAAAAAAATATAAATAAATGAAATGATAAGAAATCAGTGAGCATTGAAAAGGGAAAATTAAGATTTAAAACCCAAAGTTAATACGATTGCGTTGGTCGTGTGATAATAGTTATGTAGATATTTATGGTTTAACCGATAAAATTTATCTAGGCGGATCGTATAACTCAGATCCCAAGTCGCACTTTAGCTGAGATCGTGCCTTGCATCTTCGTGCATCGTTCTCCCCTGATCTTTTCCTCAGGCAAGTACTCTTGCTTTACTTTTGGTCGATGTACATCGGCATTCCTTGTGGTTATATGTGTGTGTGTATATTTCCTGCACTGTTAGAACAAAAGGGAAATGCGTTAGTATCTATTTTTCGTTATATCATACAAAAATATATATAGGCAAACTTTTATGTAGCAAGTGAGAATAATTAGCAAGTGTGGTTTTAAAATGAGATTTATTTTAACTACAAATAAAGTTCGAAAGTTGTTTACCTATCTCACATTTATATATTTCTAGTCAGATTGTGATTAATATATCCATATTAAGGTTAACGGTAAAGATGACAATTGTGACTAAAACCAGCTTGTACAACTTTCATGCAGTTACCAGTACCAGATAACAATTACTTTTGACATGTTTTGACTATTCATTACTCTAGTCCTAATGGACGAGATCTCTAATTAAAATGCTGAACTACATACCATGACACACTACTATTCACCAGTTTTATTTTCATACAATTACCATACCACAAGTTCCTGTCTTTTCAGCATTCTTAATTAGTGATTTAGTCTTTACCATAGTAGTTATAAATACGCGGGTGTTGAGATAGTTTGAGTGTGCGTTCGTACAACAGGATCTCAGGAGTCCCATGCCGACAGCTCGTACCGGGCTATACCGGTCTCATGTTTACAGCTCGTACCGAGCTATATCGGTCTCATGTTTACAGCTCGTACCGGGCTATATCGGTCTCATGTTTACAGCTCGTACCGGGCTATATCGGTCTCATGTTCATTTCACAGTTGGGCCCGTATTTCCTAGCCCCTGGGGCACCACTCTTGGGTTAGAAATATTCCTGCAGAGCTTGATGCACACACTCGAGCTTACGATATGATAGTTTACCTTTTAGTGACCAGTTAGGTTATAACTTGACCTCTTTACTTGTTTGTTCATAGTAGTAATGTATCTATTTATATATATCTGTTTTTACTTGTGCACACGGGCTTACTACATTCACTTATTCATGTTATCATACCATACACATACCTTATACGTTGAGTACTTGCTGGGATGTTCTGACATCCCTGAAATTTGCCATCTCAGGTTTAGAGACAGATTTACAAGCGGAGCCGGATCGGAGCGGCTATCAGGATTTCGCAGAAGATCAGTAACCCGTAGGTTTATTTTCCTTTTCAGTTAATATTTAGCGTGTGCGCCCTTATGGGACATTATGACTTATATATCTATTTTGGATCTTATTTTATTTCCGAACTATTGTATTGGATCTTTAATTGCATCAATTATCTAGTGGACCCATTTTTAGGATTTCTTGTGGTTTCATTGCAGTATGATTATCGGTATTATTTCTTTTGGTATTGGATTTTATTTTTGACAGGTTAATCTAGACAGCCTTATGTGATTATGGAAGGATTTTTCTTACCGTAGGTAGCACGGCTGGCCTTCATCGCTTTCCGTATTCCGTATTTTGAAAAGCGGGGCATGATAAGGTTTTGTTGGTATCAGAGCCAGGCTAACATCAAAAGTTAGTCTGGATTCTGCCGACTTTTAGGGTTAGGATCACATGTCTAGGTTTTCCTCAGTATGTCATGCTGCAGATTCCGTTGACTCTGATCGTAGGATTCGGGCGACTTACATAGAGTTACGATATTGTGCCCATATACCGCAGCATGGATACAATACGGTATTCTGTATGAATAACTTAGAGTTCTACATTTAATCCGTATTCTTTGAATTGATTGTTACATTATCTCTTTGCTTCGCTCAGTTTTAGTATTTTGAATCTAAACCTCGTTTTCGTTGCTAAAGCCCGTCATTCGTTTTGACTTCAGAATCATGGCCGAAGAAAATTTGCGAGTTATGAAAGGCGTGACAACAATACTGCACTACTTGGAGTTATACGTGATATGCTGGAGAGTCAACAGCAGCAGACCGAATTGCTATAGGAGGGCCTACTTGCTTCTCTGCAGACCGCTACTGCAGTCTTGAACAAGGTGGCTGAGGTTCGTGAAGGTAGACGTCCGGGCAGCGTCGCCGATTTCAGGAGACTACAGCCGACAGTTTTCACTGGCACGGGCGGACCACTGGATGCTAAGCAGTGGATTGTCGACATGGAGAATTTGCTGTCAGCTGTCCAGGTTTCTGAAGAGGACAGAGTGGATATAGTCAAGATTCAGCTGCAGGATGTTGCTAGAATTTGGTGGCTCGCAGAAGTGAACAAGTTGAAGAAACCAATTGCATGGACTGATTTCTCTATGTCTTTTCATGAGAAATTCTTTCCTAAATCGGCCAGGATCGAGATGGAACAGCAATTTATCAGTCTTCGTCAGAGAGATCGCACAGTAGACGAGGTAGCGGCTGAGTTTATCCGACTCGGTCGTTTCGCTCCTTCAATGGTAGCCCAGGAAGAGGATAGAGCTAGAAGATTCTTACAGTGTCTCATTCTGGAAATACAGGAGAAGCTAGCTTCACATGATCTTGAGACTTATTCAGAGGTATTAAATGCGGCCCGCAGAATTGAGACAATTATGCATAAGAGGAAGAAATTTCAGAGTGGAGGATTCAAACGGCTGGTGAATCAAATTTCAGGGAGTATTCCAGTTAGACAGCATGGAGGAGTTCAGATGAAACGTACCGCAGCCCCACCACAATGAGAACCTCCGGTTTGTGGATACTGTCAGATATCAGGACACGTCGAGAGAAATTGCTGCCGCGCTAAGGGTCTATGTCTGATTTGTGGTGCTAGTGACTATCAGATTGGAAGTTGTCTTAGGAGAGCTGAGCGCAACCAACCTCAGAAAGGACTTGTCCCTCAAAAGCAACTTTTTGATCAGAGGCGAGGAAACACAGGTCGTGGACAGGGGCGTGCCTTTACCCTGACAGCTGAGCAGGCGGAAGCGTCAGAGGATGTCGTTTCAGGTACCATTCTAATTTGTTCTGTTCCTGCTAGAGCACTTTTCGATTCCGGGGCTTCACACTGTTTTATGTCTTTGGATTTTGCCACAACACATTCTATTACATACAAAACACTGTAGAGGTTGGGACATTTACACTGGAAATGGAGTAGTTACCACCAACCTAGAGTGCAAGCTTTGTCCGGTAGTGATTTGCGGCAGGGAGCTTTTCGCAGATTTCCTGTTGATTGGGACCGGTAGTTATGATATCGTCTTAGGAATGGATTGGTTGGGCATCTTTCACGCACATATTGATTGTCGGGCCAAAACTGTAAACTTTCGCATTCCTAACCACCCAGAGTTCGTGTTCACTGGAGGGAGCAAATCTCTGGGATCCATAAAGTATAGAGCAAAGCCGACGTGCGGCATACTAGCGTCAATGGAGGTTGATATGAGTTCGGCACCGGTCGTAGTTCGGAAATTTTTGGATGTCTTTCCTGAGGACCTACCCGGCTTACCCCCGCCTCGTGCTTTGGGATTTTCGATAGAATTATTACCAGGAACGGCACCGATTTCTAAATCACCCTACAGGATGGCACCAGTTGTACTGGCGGAATTGAAAAAGCAGATAGAAGACCTCCTCAGCAAAGGATTCATTCGCCCGAGTACTTTTCCGTGGGGCGCTCTAGTTTTACTAGTAAAGAAGAAGGACGGCTCGTTACGCATGTGCATTGACTACCGAGAGTTGAATCGGGTTACGATTAAGAACAAGTACCCTATACCTCGGATCGATGATTTGTTCGATCAATTATGTGGTGTTCGAGTGTTATCTAAGTTGGATCTTAGGTCGGGGTACCATCAAGTTTGTGTTAAAGCGGAGGATGTATGCAAGACAGCTTTCAGAACACGATACGGTACTATGAATTCTTGGTAATGCCATTCGGTGTTATTAATGCTCCAGCCGTGTTCATGGATTTAATGAACCGAGTTTTCTCTCGGTACCTTGATCAGTTTGTCGTAGTTTTCATCGACGATATTCTTGTGTACTCCAAAAGCAAGGAGGAGCATGCCGAGCATGCCGAGCATTTGAAGATCGTGTTGCAGATATTGAGACAAGAAAAGTTATACGCCAAGCTTAGTAAATACGAATTTTGGCTTGAATAAGTTCAATTTTTGGGCCACATCGTTTCTGGAGACAGTATATCAGTAGACCTGGCGAAGATTGAAGCAGTGAAAGATTGACCAGCACCAAAGTCATTAGCAGAGATTAAAAGTTTCTTGGAACTCGCAGGCTACTACCGCAGATTTGTTAAAGATTTTGCACGAGCGGCTGAGTCGTTGACAAGACTTACTCGAAAGGGAGTACCGTTCGAATGGTCAGAAGAATGCAACCGAGCGTTCGAACTATTGAAGGAGAAACTCACAACTGCACCCATATTGACCGTACCAGATGGGACATGAGGACTGGTGATTCATAGTGATGCTTCCGGCAAGGGGCTAGGCTGTGTCTTGATGCAGCGTGGGAGTGTTGTCGCTTATGCCTCGTGTCAACTGAGAACGCACGAGAAAAATTACCCAACTCACGATTTAGAGTTGGCCGCTGTAATTTTTGCTTTTAAGATTTGGAGGCATTATCTTTTGGGAGAACGAGTGGAAATTTTTACGGACCACAAGAGCTTGAAATATGTATTCACGCAGAAAGAGCTAAATATGAGACAGCGCAGGTGGTTGGAGTTCATGGCTGATTATAATATTGATTTGCAATATCACCCCGGGAAAGTAAATGTGGTACCGGATGCTCTCAGTCGAAGACCAACAGCGATGTGGTTGACTGGCCAGAAGGAACTCATTGATAAATTTCGAAGACTCAATTTAGAAGTGGTAGAGCAGGGGACGGATGGAGAGTATTGGCAACTGCAAGTGCAATCTTCGTTAGTAGATTGTATTAAAGCTGCACAGGCTGGGGACCCGCAATTGCAGAAGTTCCGCGGGTTAGTAGAGGCCGGATTGAGGACAGATCTATCGATACACGTAGATGGCTCATTAAGATTCGGCAGTCGATTATGCGTGCCAAAGGGCCAGGTTCGAGAGAAAGTGTTGAAAGAAGCACACAGTTCAGCCTATTCGGTGCACCCGGGTGGCACCAAGATATATAGGGATGTTAAACAACACTTTTGGTGGAATGGCATGAAGAGAGAGATTGCCCGCTATGTGTCAAAATGCTTAGTGTGCCAGCAGGTGAAGGCCGAACATCAGCGAGTGGCCGGCCTGTTGCAACCACTTCCTATTCCTCAGTGGAAGTGGGAACACATCACTATGGACTTCGTGACGGCTTTACCGCGGAGTCCTAAGGGCAATAATGCTATTTGGGTCATCGTCGACCGTCTCACAAAGGCGGCCCATTTTCTACCCTTTCGAGTGGGACAATCGACGGAGACATTGGCAGAGAAATATATGCAAGAGATCGTACGGTTGCATGGGGTGCCTATCACTATAGTATCGGACCGGGACACGAGATTCCTCTCATATTTCTGGAGAAGTTTACAAGAGAGTTTAGGCACTCGTCTCCGTTACAGCACAGCTTACCATCCCCAGACTGACGGACAGTCTGAACGTACGATACAGATATTAGAAAATATGTTGAGAGCCTGTATGCTAGATTTCAAGGGATCATGGGAGGATCATCTTCACTTGGTGAAATTCTAGTATAATAACAGCTATCAGGCGAGTATTCAGATGGCACCGTTCAAGGCACTTTACGGACGTAAATGTCGTTCCCCATTTTGCTGGGATGATGTGGGTGAGCGAAGATTATTAGGACCGGAACTTGTAACCCAAACCGTTGAGAAGGTCCAGTTGATCAGGGACCGTATCAAGGCAGCACAAGATCGTCAGAAAAGCTGGGCGGATACTGGTCGAAAACCTCTTGAGTTTGGAGTAGGAGATCATGCCTTCCTTGAGATTTCGCCGACTCGAGGAGTGATTAGATTCGGTAGTCGTGGGAAACTCAGTCCTCGATTTATCGGACCATTCGAGATTGTGGAACGCGTTGGAGTAGTGGCATACAGATTGGCTTTACCACCCTCTTTGGCTGGCGTACACGATGTATTCCATGTATCACAGTTGCGTCGGTACGTTCGCGATGACAGTCATGTTCTCGATCATTCTGAATTAACCTTGAGCATTGATCTCTCGTATGAAAAGCAACCTACAGCCATTGTCGACCGTAGAGAGAAGGTTTTGAGAAACAAGATCATCCCTTTAGTTCTTGTATCTTGGGGCGGACGTTCTCGCGGGGAATCCATTTGGGAGCGTGAGGACGAGATTCGTCAAAAGTACCCATACCTGTTTTCTTGATCTTGTAGCCGTCCTTCCAATTTCGAGGGCGAAATTTTCTGGAAGGTGGGTAGGATGTAACAGCCCTATTTGGATGCAGTAGTTCAAGATTTATCAAGGTTCTTTTTCCATAAATTTTTGAACTTTTAGTTGGCCGCCAATATATTTTATTTTGAATTTTACCGTAAATAATTTTGATATGAGAAAAATCTTCAGTTTTTATATTATATATAATATTTTCTTAGTGGCGGCAAAATAATATTTTGCGTATCTGTTTACTGTTAATATGAGAACAAGAAAATCTGTACCGAATCTCTAAATACGATTAATTGGTGATATGTATCTATATATATATATATTTATAAAAAAAATTCTGTATATACAAAACAAAATATATCTCTCTTACTCACATCTCTCTCTCCCCCGCTGCTCATCAAATCTCGACCCCCTCATCAAATCCCCTCTCCCTCACGAAACCCTAACCCACGTCTCCATCATCGCGTCGCCACCATCACCGCCGCCGCAAACATCGACTCTCGCTCCTCACTCGTCGACCCTCGCCTCCTTCTCCTTCCCCCTTCGCCCTCATCTTCTTCGCATCACGATCCCCATCACCACCACAACCCCGAGCGGCAATCCTCGCCGTCGAACCCATCGCGCCCTTCGCCCTCGCTGGAAATCTCCCCCTCTCGACGACACCATCACGCATATCTCCATCGTCCTCATCATCGCTTCCCTGCAGCAACACCGCAAGCCCTCACCGTCGCCATCCTCACCACCACAGCCTCCCATCTCCAGATCCGAGTGCTCTCGACTCGATCCAGGACCATCCGAACCCTAGCTTGATACGATCATCCTCTGTGAGTTTTTCCCTGATCCCTGTTTTTTTCAGAAAAAAAATATAAATAAATGAAATGATAAGAAATCAGTGAGCATTGAAAAGGGAAAATTAGGATTTAAAACCCAAAATTAATACGATTGTGTTGGTCGTGTGATAATAATTATGTAGATATTTATGGTTTAACCGATGAAATTTATCTAGGCGGATCGTATAACTCAACTCTCAAGTCGCACTTTAGCTGAGATCGTGCCTCGCATCTTCATGCATCGTTCTCCCCTGATCTTTTCCTCAGGCAAGTACTCTTGCTTTACTTTTGGTCGATGTACATCGGCATTCCTTGTGGTTATATATGTGTGTGTATTTCCTGCACTGTCAGAACAAAGGGGAAATATGTTGGTATCTATTTTTCGTTATATCATACAAAAATATATATAGGCAAACTTTTATGTAGCAAGTGAATAATTAGCAAGTGGTTTTAAAATGAGATTTATTTCAACTACAAATAAAGTTCGAAAGTTGTTTACCTATCTCACATTTATATATTTCTAGTCAGATTGTGATTAATATACCCATATTAAGGTTAACTGTAAAGATGACAATTGTGACTAAAACCAGCTTGTACAACTTTCATGCAGTTACCAGTACCAGATAACAATTACTTTTGACATGTTTTGACTATTCATTACTCTAGTCCTAATGGACGAGATCTCTAATTAAAATGCTGAACTACATACCATGACACACTACTATTCACCAGTTTTATTTCCATACAATTACCATACCACAAGTTCTTGTCTTTTCAGCATTCTTAATTAATGATTTGGTCTTTACCATAGTAGCTATAAATACGCGGGTGTTGGGGTAGTTTGAGTGTACGTTCGTACAACAGTATCTCAGCAGTCCCATGTCGGCAGCTCGTACTGGGCTATATCTCTTATGTTTACAGCTTGTGCCGGGCTATATCGGTCTCATGTTTACATCTCGTACCGGGCTCTATCGGTCTCATGTTCATTCCACAGTTGGGCCCGTGTTTCCTGGCCTCTGGGGCATCACTTTTGGGTTAGAAATACTCCTGCAGAGGTTGACGCACACACTCGAGCTTACGATAGGATAGTTTACCTTTTAGTAACCAGTTAGGTTATGACTTGACCTCTTTACTTGTTTGTTCATAGTAATAATGTATCTATTTATATATATCTATTTTTACTTGTGCACACGGGCTTACTACATTCACTTATTCATGTTATCATACCATACACATACCTTATACGTTGAGTACTTGCTGGGATATTCTGATATCCCTGAGATTTGCCATCTCAGGTTTAGAGACAGATTTACAAGCGGAGTCGGATCGGAGCGGCTATCAGGATTTCGCAGAAGATCAGTAACCCGTAGGTTTATTTTCCTTTTCAGTTAATATTTAGCGTGTGCGCCTTTATGGGACATTATGACTTATGTATCTATTTTGGATCTTATTTTATTTCCGAACTATTGTATTGGATCTTTAATTGCATCAATTATCTAGTGGACCCATTTTTAGGATTTCTTGTGGTTTCATTGCAGTATGATTATCAGTATTATTTCTTTTGGTATTGGATTTTATTTTTGACAGGTTAATCTAGACAGCCTTATGTGACTATGGAAGAATTTTCCTTACTGTAGGTAGCACGGCCGGCCTTCGTCGCTTTCTGTATTCCGTATTTTTGGAAGTGGGGCGTGACAATAGCTGTTGCAAGGCGGGTCCTTCCTCCAACTTTTCAGTGTCGCTGTCGAGATGAGCGCGAATTTTGCTGCCGGATGGGCCTTCAGTATCAAACTCGTCCGTATCGCTACCGAAATGAGGGCGAGTCTTACGCAAGGATGGACTTCCAGCGTCGGACTCATCAGTATCACTGCCGAAACGCAGACACAATTGGCGGTTTTTGCTTTTGAAAGTGACAGCCGGCTTAGATTTGCTTTTGATTCTTGGAGCCGTTCTGTCTTTAGTCAGTCGTGGCTCAGTATTTTGTGGGTTCACAAAGTACCGAGAATCTTCATATCGTACTTCATGCATACCGACCGGCTGGATGTCTCCATCAATACGTTTTTCTTCACCATTTTTGGTATACTTCATGCATTGATAGAGAGTTGACAGAATGATACCGTAATCGAGGAGCCACGGCCGTCCCAGGAGAATTTTATAAGACGTGTCAGTATCGATCGTATATCTTGGGTTCGGTTTGTAGGTCCCTGAACCTGATCGGCAGAGCTATGGATCTCAGAACTTACTGGCAATTTTGATTGAAACCTTGAATGCCAATCTTTTTTCTTGACAGGTGTCGGACATTCATTGACAAACTCTTCAGAGTCCGCAAGTTCATGATGTTCACTAAGGATTCCGGATCAATCAATATACAATTAATCCAATTTCCGTCGCTGTACCCGGTTACGTAAAGCGGCCGGTTATGCTTAGTTGTTCCCAGTAACAGGTCTTCGTTCTTAAACGTGACCGCGGCGGTATACAGAGTGTACCAGGCTTCTTTCATATTAATTTCCGCAAAGCGAGCCTGATACCGCTCGGGGTTTTGCACGGCATGAATGAGAACATCTCTGAGCTCCTTGGATAGGATCAGAGCATCATAGATGCTTAAGAGAGACGGAAGCTTGCGGAGGTGAGCCAAGACATTGTAATCTACCGGAAAACTCGAATTTTCATGAGTCGGCTCTATGCCGTTTTCTTCATTAACGGACTGTTTTTCCTTTCCTTTTGGGGCGTTGCCTTGATTTGGCAGTAGAGTCTTGTCGCTTCTGAGCTGGATTTGGTTGGCCTTCGTGGCGAGCTCCTTATCCTTTTCAGGAAAACAAAAATCTTTCTCAAAGTCGCTACCAAGGTGGATGACGTAACAGGTCACGACAGGGATCTCATCATCTGAGTCTTCTTCCAGCTCTTCCAGCTCTTCCAGAATCTCAGCCGCTTCTACGGGGAAGAACTCCTTCAATTGAATCAAGGTTCTTTCATTTTGTTCATCGTCTTCGAGAGAATCGATATATTTTTGAATGGTCGATCTCCCCACAGACTCTTTTTCGCGTCGAACCGCACTTTTCTTCTTGAGCATTTTGGATTTTGGGTCTGATTGAGACGAATCGGCAGCTGGAATGGTGGGCTTCTTCTGCCCTTCCCATTTAGTTATGTGCTCTTTCTGAAGCAATTTTAACAGCTTCTTCGTCTTTTTGGACATGTGCATGCTCCATGGAGGCTGCGGCAAGTCAGTTTCATTTCTCAAGGCAGCGGGTTCAACTGTCTGCTCTCAGAAGGTTTCAGCTTGTGTCTGTATAAAGTTGGTTGTTGCAGCTTAATTGTTCACCAACATACTCTTGGAGAACTCGATCTCTCCGGTCTTATACTGCTTCTCGACTCAGTCTTTGAAAATGTAGCAATCCTCAATCGCATGGCTCACTACTCTGTGGTACGGGTAATACGGGGGATTGTCGGTCATTCTTGCTTCGTGAGGCCTTTTCGACTTCGACAATTGTAGACCGTTGTTCAGGGCATCTTTGAATATCTTTCGGACCTTGTCCCTCCTGAAAGAGTAAATCTTGTTCTTTTTCTCATTTAGAGAAGACCCTTCTCCTCCCAGCACTGGCTTTCGAGACCTGTTGGTTTTGGATTCGCTTGCCTTTCGCTTATCTTCATTGTCGGACATATTGAAAACATTGATATTGCTGGAATTCCCGCTTCTACGGTTGTCGTCCCTCTTTCTCTTCTAAGTCTTGTCTCTTTGAGAGTCCGGAGTAGACTTTTTCTTCGAGCATTCCAGCATTTGGACTTTCTTGGTCAGCTTCTGAAACGTCTTGAGGCCTGCTGTGTATAAGAATAGGACCATCCAATTGCTGAGGTTCCTAATGAGAAGGCTGACGGATTGGTCCTGCTCTAGCGGCGGTTCGCACTTGACAGTGAGGTTGTGCCATCGGGCAATAAAATCCGTGTTGCTTTCGTTTTTTCTCGGTTTGGTTCTCACGAGGTCAGCAATGGATATTTTGTCACTAAAACTCATGAATTTTTATCGAAACAGAGACTCTATTTAGACGAAAGTAGTGACGGGCCCGTCTGGTATGCTCACGTACCAGTCGAAAGCGACACTAATCAGGCTGTTGACAAAGGAGCGCACCATTGTCCCTTGTATTTCCGCACGACGCTTTAAAGTGGGCGACGTGTTGATTCGCGTTTCCCGTCCCATCAAATCTTTCGAACTTAGAAATGACGTAGCCGCTGGGGAACTCAATCAGATCATATTGTACGGGATATGGTAGCCCACTACTGCCAATGTCCTTCTGAGCCTCGGCCTCGGCCACCAATGTTTTAACCTTGGTGGTGACCAAGTCTATTACCTGATCTTGTGTTAGCGGAATAGTGTCATCTGGGGCCAAGACGTCCCCAGAAGTGGAATGCGGCCGGGTTTCGTGCGGCTCGCGCATACTTAGACCTAAAGGTGCAGGTATCGGTTGCTTCGGGTCGTTATCGCCCGGCTCATGAGTAGAGACATGTGTTTGATTGGAAGGCGTCCGAGCAATTTGAGCCGTGAGCTGCATCACAACATTCGTCAGGTCATCAATTTTTGAGTAGAGTTTGGCCATCTCTTTATCTTTGCTCCTGAGCTGTTTTCGAAACTCTTGAAACAGCTCTTGCTCTGCGATCTTGGGTTGGAAAGTCGACTCTTCTTCGTTGTTCGAGCTTGATTCCACATGGACTGAGGGGTCCTTCTGCCTATCGGCCTCATCGGGAGGGTTTTCATCGTCCAGCGGAGGTGGCTGATTTTGGGAAACGACAACCACATTCAAGCCAGATTGGGTTTGGGATGTGGTGACCCTATCTTTGCTTTTGCTGCGCAAGTTGTCGCTGGGACGCCCGCCCGCCATATAGACCATATTGAAACCAGTCGAAAGATCCTTTCTTCCGCATGCTTACGTACCAGTCGAAAGATCCTTTCTTCCGCATATATTCTAGTGTATAATCTTAATCCATGAAATCATAGTCCTTGAAGTCGAGCTTTCGAATGAAGTCATTCTCCTTATTCTTGTGACATCTAAAAGTAACTCAACTTACTGCACGCATGCTATAAAATCCATGTTATATCTCTCCTTATTGAAACCACTCTTTTTCCTTCCTACCACTGAATAAGAGTTTCATGAAGATGGTTGGCCAGCACTTAGCTTGATGGTTCTATAAGATCCATTTGCAAGGCTAATAGGCTTGAGATCCTGGCAGAGTGTTTGTGTTATTTATTCCAAGTGATATTGTGCTTTAAGTTGAGTTTTTTTCCTTCTATTATTTTGAGCTCTGTAATTTTCTATTTCTTAGAAAAGGAAGAGAATTGTTTCTTGCATACAACTGTAAATTATTGATTAATAAGGTGCCACTCATTATGGACAGAATGAAGAAGCTCGTATGACTAGGGAGACAAAAGCAGACAATGATTTTGGCTGTGAAGCTTTACTGCGAGGCCATGATGTATTTATAAACCTTGTAAAGTCTCGTCTAACAAAGTTACAGGTAACTTCACTGCGTTAATTGATGTGATATCCTATCCTTTTTGACTTTATGTGAGTAAATTCCAATTTACCATGCTCTGCTATTTGGTAGTATGTGGAAAATTATCATTGTTATTTTGTAACATATTGGATTGACTTTCTGAAGTTACGAATAATTTATAGTTGTGTTTTTTTGGAAATATAATTTATAGTTGTGGCTGTTAACTGATGAGATGTGTGGATTAAAATAGTCCCATATTGGAAAAACTATGAGGTACATGGGTATAAGATATAAGATGGGCCAAATCTCAACAAGGCTCAAGTCTTGTTGTTGGAACCCACTTATATTAAAAGCCGGCTTACACTATTTATGATCCAATAAAAAGATATTACTTGGACTAGGGGTTTAAAACTGGCTTCAAGGGGGGTTATTTAACAAAATAGTGAGCTACACATGTTGAAGGTGTTGAAGGCGTGTCCTGATAAATTTTGGCAAATAGCAATACAAGTCTTTTAACATTTCTCTAAGCTTGACACATCTCTAGCTTGTCTGCACGTTTACATTTTAAACCCTTATTTGTTTTTATTATGTAAGCCAACATGGTGCAGGTTTATCCGACACTTGCGGGCCACTTGTTGGTCAAGTTTCGGTTTCTAATACGAGTGAAATAGTACCTCGATGCATAAGTTACTTTGAAGTGTATGTGTTTTTAGTATGTTCATCGCAATTAACAAAATGAGCCTTTCACACGGTGACAGTTCCTGGTCTCATGATGTATCTACGGGTGTAGACAAGCTGGATCTGGATGTTTGGGGTTTCTTAACCTTTATATTAGTGGCCAATTGTTTCTTAACAACCAGAAGCGTTTGTCTAGGCAATCGGATATGTTTAGCTACTTAGGCAGACAATATACCTATCTACGGCTATCGGCACCAGAGTTTCATGGGGATGAAATGAGCTAGTGAAAATGCTTCACTAGCTTTCACATAAAATCTGGTATCTTGATAGCTTATTTACTGTTTTGCATGTCCTGTTTAGAACGAGGATGGGACAGACATCTCTTGCCTTCATATCATTGAATGTGTTCAGAGAGTTTAATTAACTTTGACTCCATATACCCGTGAGATATATTTCATAAGCATTATTTTCTTGTGTTGTAGAAGAAAAGATACTGACTAAAGCTGGCAGGTGGTGCGCCATTTCTGGCAATGCGACGGTATTAAAGGCGCAATTGATGCAGTGGTGAAATTACCAGACTGCTCTGTAAGTATTCTTCCATGCAGTATACTCATCTCTACTCGTGTTAGACATGATTGCTTCCCAATATCATAGCAGTTCAGTTATATATATCTGCAGCAGATGGTTACAAGTTTTAAATTAATATGTGAAGGTTCAGGTTGATGTGATCTGTGTTCTCGTGGAGAAGATTGACCTGTTCACTCTTGATTTTTTCTCATGCTTGCTGCCCCTGCTTTCAGGTTTATTAAACAGCAAGGTTGACAGGTACAACTGAAAGGCACCCTTCTTTGGCATATAATTGATGCATTCTCTGAGAAACTAGTATTTGGATCATCTGATGGATTACATATAACCATTGCATTAAGTGAACTTTATAATTTTTATTCTAATTTACAGAGAAACTATTGCATAACTGAAGACAGATTTCAAGCTCCTGTTTTAGTGACGAGATGTTTCATTCAGATTAACATATGTATCCTTGCATGTTTCATTAATAAATAAATAAATATTGGTATAAACTCTATCTTAAATAAGTACTATTTGTGTGCGACATATTTCATTGGTCCTCTTTCTGGTATCATTTTGGAATTCTTTTGTATATAACTGATAGTTAGAGCGCAATATCTTCTATTTGTGATTATTTTTGCTGCCTTGCTGCATCCTTTTTATATAAAATGGAGTTCCAATACCAGTGTAGTTCTTAAGCCATAAATGTACAGGCATGTCATTGTCTCCTTGGAACTGCTATTTGAGCTCGTTAAAATATTTGGACCAGTCATACAGTCAACCATCATGGCTTCTTCATTGGTAGGAGTTGGTCTTCAAGCGGAGCAGAGGTACCTTGATCAGTATGCTTATGATGAAAGTTTTTTCGTCCTTATATTTTAGGTTTAACACAAATACTCTCTGCCTGACTGTAGGTTGAAGCGTTGTAAACAGTGCTATAGCCAATTGCAAAAGATAAGGCAAATTCTCCCCTTGCTCATCAGGTAATATCACTCCCCAAAACACTCCCTCCCTCCCATGCGCACAATTTATGCATTTCCTTTCGCAATGAAGCACGGCTGTTATTTATTTTCTTGACTGCAAATAACATGAGGTAAAGTCAATAGTTTGATCTAGTCTTCCAATTTTTTTTTCTGTATGGTTCTGATGCAGGAATGGAGAGCTGGTGGCAAAACATGCTCATAAACTGAATGTAGCTCTAATTGAGTTGTGATCGTGTGTAGAAAAGTTTCACTGGCCGCCTTACATACAATATTCAAGTATATATACACAGCGTCATACTTTCTTGTGTTATCCGCGCTCTTTCTGAATCTTACATGTATATTCTCATGATCGTTAAACTTAGTTGTGCAGTCGGTTCCTGTATCTCACATCTAAATTACAGAAGACCTGATAAGTTTGCATAGTCAGCACTCCAGCGGCAATGGAAATCAGATCTTTGGGCTCGACACATGTTTGATTCTGTTATGTCCCGCGTCCAAAAATACGGAATACGAGAGTGGTTAGGCCAGCCATGCTTCTACGGTTAAGGAATAATCCTGCTATAGTCACACTTCGGCTTCTAGCATTACGTGGTAATCAGTAGTGCGTTCTATTTTTTCGTTTCTTTTTGGTGTGAATAGGTTTTAAATGATGGGACTTCATTAATTAGATTAATGAAAAAAATAAACCTAATATTGATGTTGTAAGAACCACATTTGAAATCTACCCGGCTTTTTAATCAAAAATACCAATCATTTTCAAATGCGGAGTGTCACGTCCCGCTTCCCAAAGTACGTTAAGATAGGCACGTGACAGATCCAACCATGCTGCCTGTGGATAGGAAACATCCCTCCACAGTCACATTACGGCCGTCTGGAGATATCAAGAACAGGAAAATAAAATAAACTATCTAGTACATGTCCATGAGCCAGAATAAACGAGTCGAGAAATAATATGCGGAAGCAATAAATCCAAAGAGCAAAAACATCTGGAAAGTATAACATAACTAAACTAGATATTAACTGGATCATCACTGCTTGGCATAACGGCGGAAGTACTCCTGATCAACCTGCGACAAGGGTAGAGGATCTGGGCCATGCAAAATCCAGACGTCAGTGCGTCATAATATCAACAATAACATAATCAGGGGTAGCAAGACATGCGGCATGAGTATGAACAGTAATAAAAGTATAACAGTAACACGAATAAGAAACAATGAAGAGTATAAGCACATGTGACGTGCGGTGAGTAATCTGAACTAAACTACTGGGTTAACTACTCTCAAGTCTTTGAAATCAATTTAATGAATCGTCGATATAACTCAATAGTATCCCGTGCATGCCCGAGACCACGGTCAAGACTCTCGGGCTGAATCCGAGACGTGCCGCTAGGCAGTAAACAGGTAACATGTACAGACGAATGATGTCAGCAGCATCATCCCGGGGCTGGCCTAGCCCATAAAATTGATCAGTATAAGCATCGAACTGTCGAGTTACAAGTCAGGTTTCATCATTGATTTCCCTATACCCCTAAGTTATGTGTTCAAGTCAGGTATTGATAAATCTGAAACTAATGCCAACACAGGATCAAGCAGGAACAGGTTTGTCTATACAGACAACAGGATATGTCCATCAGGACAACATGTCAGGATTGTCGGCATTAGAAATATGATCAGGTAACATGTCAAGTAGTGATATATCAGGTCATGTCAGGTAGTATACATGTATCAAGTCATATCAAGTAGTGGTGTATCAGGTCATGTCAAGTAGTGCACATGTGTTAAACGGGTGCTCATAATCAAACTGTAGCAAGTATTGAATCAAGGTGAAAGTACGGATGTACAATAAAAGCATGGATGCACAAATATCGATCAAGGGTCACATCATGACTAAGTAGGATGCACAATTATCAAGCATGTTGCACTAATACAACAGTAACATGAAATAATATTGTCTCGGCGTGCAACTAGATATGTAATAAACCGTACGGATACAGACGGATACTATAAAACTGTAAATCGGTAAAATTTGCTGAATATTAAAACACAAGCACTATTATTTATTAAATAGATATTTATATAATAATATTAACATGGATAACATATTCAAACCGATTAATAACTATAAAAATGGTATTGATTAACCATGCACAAGAAAGTTCCGTTCAGAAATTTAGCGTCACCCTGATTTGTAAAATAGCTTAAAAATAACAAAGGTTCTCCAAAAGGGACGTGTCTTATACCAAAACAAATATAATTCAATAAGGTTTTCATTTTTATAAGTTGAAGTATCTCAGGTTCCTACAAAAAGTTATGAACATTCGAAATTGAAAGTTTGCTGCTGGAATTTCCCCGGACAGCAGTTTAGAGATATTTTCATTTGCATTTTACGTTATTTAAACAATTTATTTTGCAAGTAAATATTTCATAGAGTTATAGTATTCTGAGTTAGCTTCGTAACGAACTAAAGAAAGTATACTAATGATTTTTCTATGATTTATAATGAATTTTATAAGATAAGGTATAAAGTAAATTTCAGATTTGTCGTATCCGCTTTGCAACGACGTTTCATGTGTAAACTATAATATTTTCAAACCATATTTTGTATAACATTATAAAATGCAGATTATAAACTAATTAAAGATAATAATAAGAAATATTACGACGATATGTATTTTAAATGATATGGATACAAACGGGTATCCGAAAACGGTAAAACTTTAATATGGATGTACAGTGCAATCAACATGTGATATTTTTATTCATATGGATGCAAAATAAGATATATAGCATGTAGCAATATGAATTAGCAAGCGACTAGATATGTAAATATTGATATGGATGCATACGGATGTCTAAAAACAGTAAAACTGTAAAATGGTAATGTGGGATGCATAACTAAACATTATGTGATGTTATTGTTCAAATGGGTGCAATATATT
Organism: Agapanthus africanus; assembly: GCA_030015575.1. Lineage (NCBI taxonomy): Eukaryota > Viridiplantae > Streptophyta > Magnoliopsida > Asparagales > Amaryllidaceae > Agapanthus > Agapanthus africanus. The sequence goes on from CM057337.1 coordinate 1,491,576, forward strand.
GTAGTCTAGCATGTAACAAAATAAATTTGCCTGCACTAGATACGAAATAAATTATACGGATGCAAACGGACATCGTAAAACAGTAAAATGATAACAGGGGATGTACAATACACTAAACATGAAATATTATTATTAATATGGATGCAGTATATATCATAGCATGTAGCAAGATAAACTTGCCTCGATCGAATCACGCGATGGATACGCACGGCACGTCTGACGTCGGTAAATCGTCGCAACGCACACGCGGCACGCGGTACGGGTCCAGGCAAGGCAAGAGGGAGATTACACAGGCAAGGTACGTTCACTGGATCACTCGGATCGTCAGCGACGAGCACGGCTCCGGCGGTGATCACCGGAATCAAGAAGCAAGATTAAGAAAAAGAAAGAAGAAGAAGTAAGAAGAAGAGGCTGCGTATTAAATAAGGAAAGAAAAAAAATAAAATATATATATATATATATATATATATATATATATATGCAGAGGAGAGAGAGAGTCACGAGAGAGAGAGAAAGGGGTTGTTAGTTTGTTAAGGAATTAGTTTAGATTTAAATTTAAAAAAATCTTTTATTAGTTAACTAAATTTTAATTTGTATCAGTTTATAAAATTAATATTATATAAATAAAATTTGATATTCTGGTAAATACAAATATAGTCCAAAACATGCCTGGGTCGGGTCTAAAATTCAGTTTTAAAATACGAAAAATATACATGTCGACCAAAATTAAAGTTGGATATTCGGGTAACGAAAAAATGCATACCCCCAAGAACGGATGCACGCACGTGCACGTAGCCATCCAAACGAGTCCGTTTCACTGAACGGGACGAGAACAAGATGCGCGGATGCTACCACGGGGTTAGGGGTATCATGCAGGCTATGCAATATATTTTTAAATTATTTTATGTGACTTAAATGTTATATAAAAATGCAGATGCCAGATAAAATGCTAGTATGCAAATGAAAGTGCACGAGTCCACGTATCAAGTCAGGATAAATCATAAACATGAATCAAGACAGGTTTCAAGCAAGCGGGTCGGGTCGAATACAAATACGAATGTCAAATATACTATTCGCACCCAAAACACAATAAACCAAGAAACTACCATAAATAAAGAAATACTTGAATAGAACTGGTATAAATGAACTAGGGTGTTACATTATACACAACTACAAAAAGAATTTCGTCCTCGAAATTCCCAAAACAAGAAAAGATGAACAAACATGAAACTACAAGAATAGGTGTGGAAACATCTGTCGAATCTCGTCTTCTCGTTCCCAAGTTGATTCTCCATGCGAGCAATTTTCTCAAGAAACAAGTACGAGAGGGATAACCTTGTTCTTAAGGACGTTTTCTCTTCGATCTACAATCGACATCGGTCGTTCTTCAAAGGTCAAATCCTCCTTTACAGTCAGCTCCGAATGATCTAGCACGTGTGTTTCATCTCGAACATACTTACGGAGTTAAGATACATAAAACACGTCATGAACTTTCGCCAAAGATGATGGTTAAGCCAACCGATAAGCCACTTCTTCAACACGTTCCAAAATCTCGAAAGGCCCCACGAATTGAGGACTAAGCTTGCCTTGACTCCCAAAACGAATCACTCCTCTAGTCGGTGATATCTTCAAGAACACAAGATCACCAACAGCGAACTCTAGAGGTCTTCTCGATGTATCGGCCCAACTCTTCTGCCGATCTTGTGCTGTCTTCATATGATTCCGGATAGTACTAACTTTCTCCACGGTTTGCACGATCAAATACGGTCCCAACAATTTTCGTTCTCCAACATCATCCCAACAAACGGGTGAGCGACACTTGCGACCATACAATGCTTCGAATGGAGCCATCTGAATAGTCTCCTGAAAGCTGCCGTTGTAAGAAAACTCCACCAAGTGTAGATGATCCTCCCATGAACCTTTGAAGTCTAACATGCAAGCTCTCAGCATGTCTTCAAGAGTTTGGATCGTTCTCTCCGACTGGACATCTGTCTGAGGATGATAAGCAGTGCTAAATTTCAATCGCGTCCCCAAAATTTTCCTGTAAACTCCTCCAGAAGTGCGATAAGAATTGGATATCACGATCGGAAACGATGCTCATAGGTACTCCATGCAATCTCACAATCTCCTGCATGTACCGTTCTGCTAACGCTTCCGTTGACTGACCAACTCGAAATGGTATGAAGTGAGCTGCCTTGGTCAATCGATCGACAATCACCCAAACTGCATTGTTGCCCTTTGGACTCCGCGGTAAAGCTGTCACGAAATCCATGGTTATATGTTCCCACTTCCACTGAGGAATCGGAAGTGGTTGCAATAAACCAGCTACCCTTTGATGTTCAGCCTTGACTTGCTGACGCACCAAGCACTTCGCTACAAAGCGAGCAATCTCCCTTTTCATACCTTCCCACCAGAAATGGCGTCATAGATCACGGTACTTCTTCGTGCCTCCTAGATGTACGGAATAAGCGGAACTGTGCGTCTCCTTCATAACTTCTTCGCTAATGTCTCCTTTCGGCACACACAAACGGCTACCATATCACAACGAACCATCTTCATGAATCAACAAGTCCGTTCGAAGTCTTCAACTTGTTCTCGAAACTTCAATCTTGGATCCTGTGACTGCGCTGCTTTAATATTCTCGATCAACGACGACTGTACTTGCAGCTGCATCAACTGTCCTGAAGAATGCGATAGCACAATCTCCAACTTGAATCTCCGAAAATCTTCGATAAGCTCCTTTTCTGCAGTCAACATCCGAATTGCTGGCAACCGACTAAGCGCATCCGGCACAACATTAACTTTCCGCGGATGGTATTTAAGATCAAGATCGTAGTCAGCCATCAGCTCCAACCATCTACGCTGCCTCATGTTAAGCTCTTTCTGCGTGAACACATACTTTAGGCTTTTGTGATCGGTGAATACTTCGACCCTTTCGCCCAATAAGTAGTGTCTCCAAATCTTCAGAGCGAAAATTACAGCTGTTAGCTCCAAATCATGAGTTGGGTAATTCTTTTCATGGATCTTCAATTGTCTTGATGCGTAAGCTATAACTTTCCCAAGCTATATCAAAACACATCCCAAACCTTTCCCAGATGCGTTGCTGTGAATCACCAATCCTCTGGAACCGTCCGATACGGTCAAAATAGGAGCGGTTATCAATATTTGCTTCAACGCCTCAAAAGCTGACGCAAATTTATCCGTCCATACGAACGGTACTACCTTCCGCGTAAGCTTGGTCAAACGTTCAGCCAAACGAGCAAAATTCTCCACGAATCTTCTGTAATATCCGGCAAATCCAAGAAAACTTCTGATCTCTGCTACGCTCTTCGGAATCGGCCAATCTTGAACTGCTGCAATCTTTTCGGGATCAATGGCGATTCCATCCCCGGATACGACATGCCCCCAAAACTTCACTTCTTCAAGCCAAAACTCGCACTTGCTCATCTTCGCATATAACCTTTCTTGCCTCAATGTCTGCAGTGCGATCTTCAAGTGTTCTGCATGCTCTTCAATGCTCCTTGAGTAAACCAGAATATCATCGATGAACACCACTATAAACTGGTCCAAGAATGGTGAAAAGATTCGATTCATCAAGTCCATAAATATCGTCGGTGCATTCGTGACTCCGAATGGCATCACTAGATATTCGTAATGTCCATACCGAGTTCGGAACACAGTCTTGCAAATATCTTCTGATTTAACTCGAACTTGATGATATCCGGACCGCAAATCCAGCTTCGAGAATATCCTCGTGCCACTGAGTTGCTCGAACAATTTGCCAATGTGAGGGATCGGGTACTTGTTCGTAATAGTCACCCGGTTTAATTCTCGATAATCGATGCACATCCTCATTGTGCCACCTTTCTTCTTGACTAGAAGAACTTGAGCTCCCCAAGGTGAATTGCTACTGCGAATCCAACCCTTCTCAAGTAATTCGGTAACCTGCTTCTTGACTTCTTCCAACTCCACTGGTGCCATCAGATAGTACGTCTTTGAGATTGGCGCTGCACCAGGAACAAGATCGATCGCGAACTCCACATCTCGTTTTGGCGGTAAACCCGAGATGTCCTCGAACACGTCTATGAACTCTCGAATTATAGCTGACGCTTCCTCCTTATCAACTTCCATTGACGAAAGAATATTATTTGTCGGCCTAGCCCTAAACTCGACTGGCCCGACAGAACTGCTTCTTCCTGCGAAGACAAACTCCGGATGTTCGGGAATCTGGAAAATCACTTTCTTTGCCCTACAATCAATGTGAGCGTGGAAAGTGCCGAGAAAATCCATTCCCAAGACAACATCATAACTGCCAATATAGATCACCAAGAAATCTGTAAAACATGAACTGGTAAGCAATGAAATCGAGAGAAGTAAGGTAATATAACGACCATGGAACAAGGAAATGAATCAAGGCTAGGACTCCAAGTTATTTAAATAGAGTACCGCATTGTAACCATACTGCAGTTCATGGGTACAATCATATAACTCCGTTCAAGTCGCCCAAATCCTAGTATCAGAATCAAAGGAATAGGATAGGAGAAACAATAGGGAACCAAAAGGTTTCAAGCCGAGATGTAAAGTTGTTTGCATATCGTCAAGACAAGGATCAAGAGAAAGATATGATTCAAGAATCATGATAACAATGTGGCAGGACGTGTTCCTAATTACGGGTTTCCTGCTTCGTGTATTGGGTCCAATACCCAACTACAAAAGAATCAAACCCGATTGAACTAAATCCTATGGTTCTGATACCAAACAAACCCTGTCACGCACCGCTTCTCAGAATGCGCTAAGATAGGCACGTGACAGATCCAACCATGCTACCTGTGGATAGGAAACATCCCTCCACAATTACATTACGGCTGTCTTGAGATATCAAGAACAGGAAAATAAAATAAACTATCTAGTACATATCCATGAGCCAGAATAAATGAGTCAAGAAATAATATGCGGAAGCAATAAATCCAAAGAGCAAAAACATCTGGAAAGTAAAACATAACTAAACTAGATACTAACTGGATGATTACTGCTTGGCCTAACGGCGGAAGTACTCCTGATCAGCCTGCGACAAGGGTAGAGGATCTGAGCCATGCAAAACCCAGACGTCAGTGCGTCATAATATCAACAATAACATAATCAGGGGGTAGCAAGACATGCAGGCATGAGTATGAACGGTAATAAAAGTATAACAGTTACACGAATAAGAAACAGTGAAGGGTATAAGCACATGTGACGTGCGGTGAGTAATCTGAACTAAACTACTGGGTTAACTACTCTCAAGTCTTTGAAATCAATTTAATGAATCGTCGATGTAACTCAATAGTATCCCGTGCATGCCCGGGACCACGGTCAAGACTCTCGGGCTGAATCTGAGACGTGCCGCTAGGCAGTAAACAGGTAACATGTACAGACGAATGATGTCAGCAGCAGCATCCTGGGGCTGGTCTAGCCCGTAAAACTGATCAGTATAAGTATCGAACTGTCGAGTTACAAGTCAGGTTTCATCATTGATTTCCCTATACCTCCAAGTTATGTGTTCAAGTCAGGTATTGATAAATCTGAAACTAATGCCAACACAGGATCAAGCAGGAACATGTTTGTCTATACAGACAACATGATATGTCCATCAGGACAACATGTCAGGATTGTCGGCATTAGAAACAGGATCAGGTAACATGTCAAGTAGTAATATATCAGGTCATGTCAGGTAGTGTACTTGTATCAAGTCATGTCAAGTAGTGCACAGGTGTCAAACGGGTGCTCATAATCAAACTGTAGCAAGTATTGAATCAAGGTGAAAGTACGGATGTTCAATAAAAGCATGGATGCACAAATATCGATCAGGGGTCACATCATGACTAAGTAGGATGCACAATTATCAAGCATGCTGCACTAATACAACAGTAACATGAAATAATATGGTCTCGGCGTGCAACTAGATATGTAATAAACCGTACGGATACAGACGGTTACTATAAAACTGTAAATCGTAAAATTTGCTGAATATTAAAACACAAGCACTATTATTTATTAAATAGATATTTATATAATAATATTAATATGGATAACATATTCAAACCGATTAATAACTATAAAAATTGTATTGATTAACCATGCACAAGAAAGTTCCGTTCAGAAATTCAGCGTCACCCTGATTTGTAAAATAGCTTAAAAATAACAAACATTCTCCAAAAGGGACGTGTCTTATACCAAAACAAATATAATTCAATAAGGTTTTCATTTTTATAAGTTGAAGTATCTCAGGTTGTTTCTACAAAAAGTTACGAACATTCGAAATTGAAAGTTTGCTGCTGGAATTTCCCTGGACAGCAGTTTAGAGATATTTTCATTTGCATTTTATGTTATTTAAACAATTTATTTTGCAAGTAAATATTTCATAGAGTTATAGTATTCTGAGTTAGCTTCGTAACGAACTAAAGAAAGTATACTAATGATTTTTCTATAATTTATAATGAATTTTATAAGGTAAAGTGTACAGTAAATTTCAGATTTGTCGTATCCGCTTTGCAACGACGTTTCATGTGTAAACTATAATATTTCAAACTATATTTTGTATAACATTATAAAATGCAGATTATAAGCTAATTAAAGATAATAATAAGAAATATTACGACGATATATATTTTAAATGATATGGATGCAAACGGGTATCCGAAAACGGTAAAACTTTAATATGGATGTACAGTGCAATCAACATGTGATATTTTTATTCATATGGATGCAAAATAAGATACATAGCATGTAGCAAGATGAATTAACATGCGACTAGATATGTAAATATTGATATGGATGCATACGGATGTCTAAAAACAGTAAAACTGTAAAATGGTAATGTGGGATGCATAACTAAACATTATGTGATGTTATTGTTCAAATGGTGCAATATATTGTAGTCTAGCATGTAACAAAATAAATTTGCATGCACTAGATACGAAATAAATTATACGGATGCAAACGGACGTCGTAAAACAGTAAAATGATAATAAGGGATGTACAATACACTAAACATGAAATATTATTATTAATATGGATGTAGTATATATCATAGCATGTAGCAAGATAAACTTGTCTCGACCAACGGATACGCACGGCACGTCCGACGTCGGTAAATCGTCGAAACGCACACGCGGCACGCGGTATGGGTCCAGATAAGACAAGAGGGTGATCACACAGGTAAGGTACGTTCACTGGATCACTCGGATCGTCAGCGACGAGCACGGCTCCGGTGGTGATCACCGGAATCAAGAAACAAGATTAAGAAAAAGAAAGAAGAAAGAAGAAGAAGAAGAAGTAAGAAGAAGAGGCTGTGTATTAAATAAGGAAAGAAAAAAAATAATATATATATAAATATATATATATGCAGAGGAGAGAGAGAGTCACGAGAGAGAGAGAAAGGGGTTGTTAGTTTGTTAGGAAATTAGTTTAGATTTAAATTTAAAAAAATCTTTTATTAGTTAACTAAATTTTAATTTGTATCAGTTTATAAAATTAATATTATATAAATAAAATTTAATATTCTGGTAAATACAAATATAGTCCAAAATATGCCCGGGTCGGGTCTAAAATTCAGTTTTATAATACGAAAAATATTTATGTCGACCAAAATTAAAGTTGGATATCCGGGTAACGAAAAAATGTATACCCCTAAGAACGGATGCACGCACGTGCACGTAGCCATCCAAACGAGTCCGTTTCACTGAACGGGACGAGAACAAGATGCGCGGATGCTACCACGGGGTTAGGGGTGTCATGCAGGCAATGCAATATATTTTTAAACTATTTTATGTGACTTAAATGTTATATAAAAATGCAGATGCCAGGTAAAATGCTAGTATGCAAATGAAAGTGCACGAGTCAACGTATCAAGTCAGGATAAATTATAAACATGAATCAGGACAGGTTTCAAGCAAGCGGGTCTCGTCGAATACAAATACAAATGTCAAATATACTATTCGCACCCAAAACACAATAAACCAAGAAACTACCATAAATAAAAAAAATACTTGACTAGAACTGGTATAAATGAACTAGGGTGTTACACGGAGCCTAAACCACTCATGTTCAAACATCATTCGGTTCTAACAACGATATTAAGTTCACTACATTAAAGGTTTTCATCAAAACCAGGCGTAACCCTCCATCATTTTAGATACGTACCACTTAGTATTCGTACTAGTAAAAATACAGCACAAGTATAGAAAATCACATTTATTATTTTATTACATTAAATCAAATGAGTTCAATAGATGCAAGAGTTTGAAAATAATATAAATTACTAACCAAGTGTATTACAAGGTCTTTATAGAAAGCAGAGAAAGATGGTAACTTTGAGTATCTGACTAGATCTTTGCAAGCTCGTAAGGCAGGTCTGACTTCTGTGCTGGGTCCGCTTCGTACTCTGACCATGCATACTCGGGTCGTCAGGACGACATAATATTGCAATAAGATAGGTACAATAGTAATGAATGTGAAATAACAGACAATGAAATAATGAGTGTGCAATAGCGTGCACAGGTAAACGGTATGGTATGTGTGTCAAACAGTAATAAATGCAATGTCTATGTCGCTAAACCCATCGGTCTTTAAATCAATGAAATCGATCGGTGGAAAAGAGTTATCGTGTTTAACGACGGTCTCATGCATGCTCGAGACTACGGTTCACTATGTTCGGGACATAACCCTGCAGCCGTGCCGGTAGGCCCACGACTTAATCAGCGTGTGTATTTCGAATGATCATCCTCTGAACACTATACCTCGCTAAATACAAGTTCGATTCCACCTTTGATTTCCTCATTTCTCCAGGTTTCAATATATGTTTGTATATCGAATTGGTTGTATACAAGTACGCATCACTGTCGCTGTTCAATCACTTTCACTGTTCGATCACCTTCACCGGCGTACTTGACACAACCAATTGATACCTCCATCGCTCGACAATGCTCTATAATCGCTAGGGTGTCAATACAAACGATCACTATGCATTAAGGGTAAAACACTCATGCAATATAAAGGAAAAGCAGTAATATATACTACGAATAGTATATGAACAGTCGGTCTCATTAGGATTAGAAAAATCGTAATAATTCATACGTGCAGAATTCGGCGAAGCAATATAAGAGTAAATAGTAAACTCAATTATCTAAAAAATAAAATTGGTTTCATACTAATCGATGTTCTGATAAGGGAGATACAGTTGTTTCAAAATAAACGTTCACTGCTGGAATTTCAGTTTCTGAACTGAAAGTCTATCGTCGAACTTATATTTCCATTAGTTACATTCATAATTTGACGTCGCTACAGTTAAATGTTATTTAGGGTTATCAGTTAGGATTTCAACGCAAAAGACGAATCATTAATATCCGTCGTGTGATTAGAGTCATGTTCAGATTAAGAGTTATGTTCATATTAAGCTCAATGTGTAAATTCTGTTGCTGCAGAATTCAGCCAGACACATCGATATTATCAATTTCTTTATAAATTTCAAACTGTAAGGGAATTTGGTGAAACCGATGGCATATGAAAGATAACTCAATTTTCTACGTATTGATATAGGGTTCCGCACATTTGTGTTTTTGAACATAGTGATATAAGCATTTAAAAACAGGCGTTAGCGGAGATTTCTGCTTTGGACTGCAGTCCAGAGCCATAAATCTCTTCAGTTCGCGCTAACGAAATGACACGATATTCAGTAATCGTCTCCCTAGATTCATAGATTATCCAGTACTCTTCGCAACGAGGCTAAGCACGCTACGATCCGATGTATATGCAATTTACTATGAATTTTATGGGATAGCATGTACTGGAATTCCAGATTACGCGTCGGTTGTCGGAAATGTCATTTCATGTGTGAAATGACGTTATTTTACATCCAAATTTTCACACGATATTCATAAACGGTAGAGGGGTTTATTGCTCACAAGTTCCGCCAATTTAAAATAGGTTTTGATTTAGGATTCGCATCGAACACATAGACTATGTACAGTATCAATTGAAATATTGTTTCAGTCTATTTGATTGAAACGATATTTAGTCCATAAAAATTCTAGACGATGCTATTACGGATTATTAAGCCTGATTCATGTTGCATCCCCAACCAATTAACGATTTATGGTAGATTGGGATTATACTATGTTTTACGATACAAACCTATTATTAATATAACTTCCATTTAATTCAATCGATCTAGATAATATGATTAGCATGTAAAGCAAGTGGAGTTCACTTTCATGTGTCCATCGATGGTCACTAACGATGATGATGGAGACACAGGTACGGGTAGCACAATGATGCTAGCGTGGCTATGTCTTGGCCTCGGCGATGAAGCTTGGCTTAGTGACGAGCGCACCGGTGTAGCGGAGACAGAAGGCGATGGCACGGCCGTGCTGTTCAGATGGTGGCTGCTGAGGTGGGGGGTGCAGCGACGGTGGTCGGAGCTGCAGTCGGCACAGTGGTGGTAGCTTGGTGGTTGACTAAGCGAGGAGGTTGGAGGAGTTCGGTTGGAGGGAGAAGCTCACGGTGGTTGCTGAGGTGGCTCCGGCAGCAAGGGGCTCGGGTTGGGCTCGGTTATGGGTTGTGAGGGGAAAGAGAGATGGAGAAAGAGAGTGAATGAGAGTTTTTCTTAGAGAGAGAGCCATGTTATGCAAATATACAGGGGAGAGATAATCAGAGAATAAAGGGGATTAATGGGAATTGAATGAGAGATTAAGAGGGATATTTAATTGAGTTAATGGGGAGAATTTCTGTTAGGAATTTGAAGAAGATGAACAGTAAAAGTGTGAGAGATGAGGGTTGTGCTGGACCTCGGTTTAGTTGTTAGGATTTAGTTAAGTAAGTTTAGAATTAGAATTTAGGGTTTAGGAAAATTTTAGATATAATTAGGAATAATACAAAAAGAAAATATAGGAAAAAATAGGAAAAACATTTTATTCAAATACGGAAGATAACGCATACAAGGAAACCTGGTATTACATCATATCCTCCTTACAAAAATTTCATCCTCAAAATTAAAAGAACAAAAACAACGAACAACGATACAAACAATCTACTCGAAAAGATGTGGAAAACGCGAACGAATATTCTCCACACGTTCCCAGATACTCTTTTCGAGAACGACCACCCCAAGAAACTCGAACCAGTGGAATGACCTTGTTCTTGAGCATCTTCTCCCTGTGATCGAGAATGGTGGTAGGCTGCTACTCACAAGACAGATCTGCACCCAACGTCAACTCTAAATGATCCAAGATGTGGCGATCATCTGGAACATAGCGACGTAATTGATATATGTGGAATGTGTTGTGCACACCAGCTAACAATGGAGGCAAGGCAAGTCAATAGGCCACCTCTTCTACTCGCTCTAGCACCTCGAATGGTCTGATAAATCGGGGACTGAGTTTCTCTCGACCACCAAACCTGATCACTTCCCGTGTAGGTGAAATCTTCAGGAATACGTGATCTCCGAATTCAAACTCTAACGATCTCCTGCTGACATCGGCCCAACTCTTCTGTCGGTCCTGAGTAGTCTTGATGCGTTGGCTAATCATCTGAACCTTATCCACTGTCTGAACTATAAGCTCGGGGCCCAGTAATCTCCGTTCACCTACGTCGTCCCAACAAAGAAGGGATCTACACTTCCGCCCGTAAAGAACTTCGAACGGGGCCATCTGAATGCTAGCTTAAAGCTTGCTGTTATATGAAAACTCCACTAGATGAAGATGGTCTTCCTAAGAACCCTGAAAGTCCAGCATGCATGCGCTCAACATGTCCTCGAGCGTTTGGATAGTACGCTCGGATTGTCTGTCTGTCTGCGGATGATATGTTGTGCTGAACTTGAGACGAGTACCCAAACTTTCCTGCAGGTTCTTTCAGAAATGGGAAATGAACCTGGTGTGTCGATCAGATACTATACTGACAGGTGCTCCATGTAGCCTCACTATTTCCTGTAAATACTTTTCTGCCAGCGACTCCGTCGATTGTCCCACTCGGAAGGGTATGAAATGTGCTGCCATTGTGAGACAATTAACCCAGACGGCGTTGTTGCCTCTTGGACTCCATGGTAGGGCTGTCATGAAATCCATAGTGATGTGCTTCCATTTTCATTCAGGTATCGGAAGCGGTTGCAACAACCCGGCTACTCTCAGATGTTTTGCCTTCACCTGCTGGCACACTAGACACTTAGAGACAAAGCGAGTAGTCTCTCTTCATTCCGTTCCTCCAATAGTGCTGCCTCATGTCCCTGTACATCTTGGTGTCTCCTGGATGCACCGAATAGGCTGAGCTATATGCCTCGGCGAGAACTTCTTCTCGAACATCTCCTTTTGGCGCGCAAAGTTGACTACCGAATCTCAGAGAACCATCTTCGTGAATCAGCAAATCTTACCTTAATCTAACTTTGACCTGTCCCTTGAACTTCTGTAACCGAGGATCTCCAGCCTGTGCAGCCTTAATGCGATCTACAAGCGAAGACCGCACCTGTAACTGCCAAAACTGTCTGGTTGTACTCGGCATAACTACCTCTAGTTCGAGTCTCTGGAAGTCTTTAATAATACTGCTCTGTTTAGTCAACATCATAGTTGATGGCCTGCGACCGAGAGCATTAGGAATGACGTTCACTTTCCCTGGGTGGTACTGCAGATCTAGGTCATAGTCCGCCATCAGTTCTAGTCATCTACGATGCCTTATATTTAGTTCCTTCTGAGTGAACACGTATTTCAAGCTTTTATGATCCGTGTATACTTCCACCTTTTCCCCCAGCAAGTAATGTCTCTTGATCTTTAATGCAAACACGACTGCAGCTAATTCCAAGTCGTGCGTCGGGTAGTTCTTCTCATGGGTCTTCAATTGACGAGAGGTGTAAGCCACTACTTGATCATGCTGCATCAAAACACAGCCTAAACCCTTTCTAGAAGCATCGCTATAGATCACCAAACCACCAGAACTATCAGGCACTGTCAGAATTGGGCCGTGGTCAACTTTTGCTTCAACAACTCGAACGCCTGGGTGCACTCTTCCGACCAAGCATACGGTAGTTCCTTCCGTGTAAACTTCGTCAATGATTCTGCCACTTTTGCGAAATCCTGAACAAACCATCGGTAATATCCAGCCAGTCCCAGAAAGCTTCTAATCTCAGCTATTGATTTTGGTGTCGGACGGTCTCTGATAGATTCTATTTTCGCCGGAACAACTGAAATGCCATCACTTGAAACAATATGCCTCAGAAACTGTACCTTGTCAAGCCAAAACTCGCACTTGCTTAGCTTAGCGTAAAGCTTTTTCTCTCACAGAATCTGCAATACAATACGTAGGTGCTCGGCATGCTCCTCTCGACTCCTGGAGTAGACTAGGATGCCATCGATGAATATAACAAACTGGTCCAAATACTTCGAGAAAACCTTGTTCATCAAATCCATAAAGATAGCAGGTGCGTTGGTAACGCCGAACGACATCACAAGAAACTCATAATGGCCATATCGGGTCCGAAAAGCCGCCTTGCATACGTCCTCGATCGTAACTCTGATCCGATGATACCCTAACCGAAGGTCCAGTTTTGAGAAAACTTTGGCATCCCCAATTGATTAAAAAAGTCGTCGATGCGAGGAATTGGATATTTGTTCTTCACTGTAACCCTGTTCAGCTCGCGATAATCAATGCACATGCGCAAAGATCCATCCTTCTTCACCAACAATACAGGAGCACCCCATGGAGAAGTGCTTAGACGAATAAACCCCTTGTCCAGAAGATCTCCTATCTGCTTCTTCAATTCAGCCAACTCGACTGGCGTCATCCTGTAAGGAACTTTTGAAACTAGTGCCGTATCTGAAATCAAGTCGATCGAAAAACCCAAAATGCGAGGAGGTAGTAGACCAGGTAGATCTTCGGGGAATACATCAAGAAAATCTCGAACAATCTCCGGTGCTGGTTTCTCATCAATCTCCATAGCTGTCAAAGTCTTCGGTTTCGCTCGAAACTTAGCTGGCTCCAACGACTTGCTGCCGCCTACGAATACGAACTCTAGATAATTAGGAATATAGAAAGTCACATTCCTAGCTCAGCGGTCAATAACTGTATGGAATCTGCTCATCCATTCCATCCCTAAAATAGCGTCATAACTACCGGTCCCAATCAAACGGAAATTCGCATACAATTCCCTGCCACAAACTACTACAGGACACAATCTATACTCTCGACTAGACACAATAATCCTGTTACCAGTATGTATCTCTCAACCCTTGGTTAATGGTTTATGCGGAATAGAATGTGTCGACAAACTGTGTAGATATAAAACAATGCGAAGCGCCCGAATCGAATAACACTCTAGCTGGTACAGAATAAATAAGTAGAGTACCTATGAACACTTCTCTAGAATCTTCTACCTGCTTGGCAGTCAAGGTGAAAGAACGTTCTTGACTTTGACCTGTATCAGTCTGCCTTTGCTGATAAGGACACTGCTGTTGCCCAGACCCTCCCTGTAGCTCAGACCTCTGGGGACAACCACTCACCCTGTGCTCGCCGGATCCACATACCAGGCACTGTCTCTTGGCTCTGCAACAATCCCTCTGCAAGTGCCCTGGCCTCTGGCAAAAGTCGCAAACCAAGTTCCTCCTCTGTTGCTGTTGTTATGGTATAAAGGAACGCTTCATCTGTGTCGTCCCTGTTTACCGCCGGAAACCGGGAAGACGGACTGTCTTGCCTGAATCTGGGGGCAGATGCTAATTGGTGCTATCCGTCCACCTCTCCGAAGATGCCAAGTTGATTTATGGCACCGTGCATCGGAGGTTTAGACAGATGCGGCCGATGTAGCAGACTTCGTCAGATTCCCCCTCGCTTGAGAGGTTTTTGATTGTGGGGACGCTCTTCCCTGCAGGCGCAAGCCCCTGCAGTTAATTACGCTACCGCATCGCGGTAACAACTTTCTCCTTCTCCAGATGGTCACTTCGTGTCGTAGGTGTTTGTTTTGTTTGTGGTTTCCCGTCGATTGTATACGGAGACTAATTTATATTGTCGCCCGTAGGACGTGGATTAGTCCAAATCCGTGTTTTCTTAGATTTGGGTTTGGGGTTTTGGTTTAAGGACATATTAGCCGTATTTGAGGCTAAAATCGACTTAAACGTTTGTTAAGGATACGTTAGCCTAATTTGAGACTAAGATCAACTTAACGGGATCGTTTAGATCCGACAAGTGAGACAAATATCAGAGGAGTTCAGAGATGTACCCTCGAACCAAAGTTAGTTGGGAGATCTATAATCCAATTTGGGACTAAAATCTGTTTGAAGGTTTTGGTTTAAGGATACGTTAGCCATATTTGAGGCTAAGATCAACTTAAACGTTTGTTAAGCATACGTTAGTCTAATTTGAGACTAAGATCAGCTTAACAGGATCGTTTAGATCCGACAAAAGAGCATTTGGGGGCTCTATTGTTCTAGTTTAGGGACATAGTGGTCCATTGAATGTATGGCCGTCGGGACCCGTCACCTCTCTGACGACGTTGAAGGATTACAACGACAAATATCAGAGGAGTTCAGAGATGTACCCTCGAACCAAAGTTAGTTGGGAGATCTATAATCCAATTTGGGACTAAAATCTGTTTGAAGGTTTTGGTTTAAGGATACGTTAGCCATATTTGAGGCTAAGATCAACTTAAATGTTTGTTAAGCATACGTTAGTCTAATTTGAGACTAAGATCAGCTTAACAGGATCGTTTAGATCCGACAAAAGAGCATTTGGGGGCTCTATTGTTCTAGTTTAGGGACATAGTGGTCCATTGAATGTATGGCCGTCGGGACCCGTCACCTCTCTGACGACGTTGAAGGATTACAACGACAAATATCAGAGGAGTTCAGAGATGTACTCTCGAACCAAAGTTAGTTGGGAGATCTATAGTCCAATTTGGGACTAAAGTCTGTTTGAGGGTTTAAAGATGCGTTAGCCTTATTTGAGGCTAAGATCAACTTAAATATTTGTTAAGCATACGTTAGTCTAATTTGAGACTAAGATCAACTTAACGGGATCGTTTAGATCCGACAAAAGAGCATTTAGGGGCTCTATTGTTCCAGTTTATGGACATAGTGGTCCATTGCAGTTTAAGGACATGGTGGTCCAATACCAGTTTAAGGACATAGTGGTCCAATAAAATGTATGGCTGTTGGGACCCATCACCTCTCTGAAGACGTTGAAGGATTACAACGACAAATATCAGAGGAGCTCAGAGATGTACCCTTTAACCAATGAGTTGGTTGAAAGAGCAGATGTGCTCAGTTCAAGATGATTTGAGGACTTATGGCCAGTTTGGGCTAAGTCCAATTATGTTTGAAATATTGGCCCTTTGGGCCATTAGACATTTGTCTAGGTTCAGCCCCTTATCATTCAGCAGTGCTAAACAGAGGTTTGGGGGTTCTGACAATCATTTTGTCTTTGATTTCCTCAATTTTGAGATTCATTTGGAGGAGGGACTTTTGCCTCTGGAAAATTAGCCAATTTGGCTAAAAGTAGTGTTAAACACTAAAGAACAACAGTGTTAAACACTGGAGATAGAACTCTCAAATCAGTGTTAAACACTAAAAGACAATCAGTGTTAAACACTGGAAATATAATCTTCAATTTAGTGTTAAACACTAGAAACAATCAGTGTTAAACACTGGAAATATAATCTCCAAATTAGTGTTAAACACTAAAGAAAGAGGGGTCATGTGTGGACACGTGAGAGCGCCCAAAGGTGGGACCAGATCCCTTTTCTTCGTTCTGCAATTAAGTGTTAAACTCTTCTTCATCTTTTGAGCATCACGTGTTGACACGTGATGGAGATTTATGCACTGATCATTAAAGCACTCGCTAAGGGGTCACGTGGGGACACGTGAGAGCGCCCAAAGCTCATATTTCCTTTGCTTTTTCTTTCTGTGTTTTGTAGGTCACGTGGGAGCACGTGAGGTATTTCCTAAAAGCTTTCCTCCTTCTCATTTCAGGGGATTTCTTCAGGGGTCACGTGGGGACACGTGACCTTGGTTTTTTACATGCATGGAGATCTTTTAAGTCTCTTCATTTTATTTTGAGAATTTAATTCTCTGTAAGATTAAGAATTAAATTCTTATTTAGGGTAAAACCCTAATTTATTTTTAAAGGAATTAAATTCCCAAATATGTAAAAGAATTAAATTCTTATATAGAGTTAAACCCTAGTTTCATTTTAGGAGGAATTAAATTCCTGTTGATCTGAGAGAATTAAATTCTCAATTAGGGTTAAACCTTAGATCTGTTTTAGGAGAATTAAATTCTCATATAGGGTTAAACCCTAGTTTTGTTTTAGGAGAATTAAATTCTCAAAACTCAATTCTCCTTCTAAGTTTAGGATCTGCATGGCAGGATCTCAACCCGATGAGAATTAAATTCTCAACTTATGGGGAGATGTGCTCTGTGCAGATCTTCAACCAGAGGAAGAACTAAGTTCTCTTTTGCAGAAGAGTTAAACTCTTAGATTTTGAGAATTAAATTCTCTGTTTGAAGTTTTGATCCCCTTTCTTTTCTCACCTAGGGTTTTCTTTCTTGAGAATTAAATTCCCCTCTCTTTTTTCTCTCTGTTGTTGTTATCTCCCCCCAAAAGTAGATCCCTTCTCTTCTCTTCTTGGCTCCTATTTATAGGAGAAGGAAAAGAATCAATTTGTTTAGCAAATCTCTCATTGAAAGATTTGATTTGTTTTCATCATTAATATGATCCTTTAGATCATTCAGTGAATTTTATTCACCGTTGGATTTTAAATCCAAAAGATATTCTGTTTGTTATTTCTGGTGAGATTTTTAGGGAAATCTTTCCTTGTCTAAGATTTTTCCATAAATTGGTGATTTTTAATCACCCTTGGATCTTTAATCCAACGGTCCCCATAAACCTTTTCCATTTGGAAAGATTTAGAAGCTTTTAGAATTTAATTCTATTAAACTGTGAGGCTTTCGAAGCCAGTCACGTGGTGACACGTGACCCTTGGTCACGTGTGAGCACGTGACCCCCAATTGAGTCATTTTCTCAGCATTTATTTACGCTTCAGTTTTAACCATCACGTGTCAACACGTGACCATTGGTCACGTGTGAGCACGTGATACCTCATTGAGGTATTTCCTTCAGCCATTTGTTTTTATTTCTGTTTTAACTATCACGTGTCAACACGTGACCATTGGTCACGTGTGAGCACGTGACCCCCAATTGGGTCCTTCTTCAGCCGTTGTTTTTATTTCTGTTTTAACTATCACGTGTCAACACGTGACTATTGGTCACGTGTGAGCACGTGATACCTCATTGAGGTAATTCCTGATTTTTAATCAGGGAACAGTGCATGGCATATTTGCTCATAACTTTTGATCCCGGATGAATTATGAAGCCCATAATATATCAAATCGAAGGGTTTTTCGAGATGCTTCCAATATCATCAGAATTTAGCTATTTCTCATTAGGGAGTTTGTCAAAAAACAGCCCGGAAAATACTGGTTCGCATTTCCTTAAGCGTATTGCTGCTATTTGATACCTTGGACTCTTTTGCGCAGAAATTTTTGGCGGGAACAGTCCCTTGCCTGTGAACTGGGATAATCCCCATGAGAATTACTAGAAGCTAGTGTGTGAATTGCTGGGGGTCTCCTATCTGCCGATCGCTGACCCTTGAACTTATCGGTTAGCTTTTCCTGAACTCGAGCAGTGTTAAGCACTTGTGCGAAGGTCTGCAGATCGAGGGATGCGATTAGCTGCTGTAACTCGAAGTCAAGTCCTTACAGAAATCTCCTAGCTCTGGTGGCCTCTGTGGCTACCATGTGGAGCAAAACGGCTCAATCGGTTAAACTCCGCTGCATAGACATCAACTTAGTGGCCGCTCTGTCTCAAAGTGATGAATTTCTCCTCCATTTCCGCCTTTGCTTGTAGGGTGTTTTTCGTCACCCCATTGAGATGAAAATACGCATTGCTTGTCAGGCATATTACAGATTCCTCCTGCCTAGGTAGGACGGGGTTTATTGATTGTGGGGATACGAATCTCCAGCAGCCGCGGACTAAACTGGCGTTAATTACCTCTTGCCTTTGGAGTGAAAGAACCTCCGATTAACAGGTCAAACTGGTCATGTGAACTCAATATGTAGTGTGCGTATGTATGTGTCTTGAGGGATTTTAGATATATCAGGAGCTTTGCAGATTTTACGGAGGTCCCGCTACGTGGATAGGGGGTTGGGGGTCAAGGGCGCTAGCAGCCCCTTTGTGAGGTGCGGGGTAGCGCCCCATTAGAAATTTTTTCTAACGGGGAATGTGTTTTGAGTGTAGAGCGTGTGGAAAAAAGAGGGGTGAGAAGCGTCCTAAGGACGTGTGAGATGGCACGCGGGCACTCGGTGCCAGCAGGCCACGTGCGTAGCGCGTGGGCGCTCGGCGCCAACGGTTCACACGTCCTGCGTGCGGGCGCTGGGCGTCCGCAAAAAAAGGGGCTTAGCCCCTGGACTGGGAGTTGAACTCCCGAGTGACTTTTGGAGTTAAACTCCTAAAAAAAGGATTTTTTGTGGAGTTAAAATCCCAAAAGATCTAGATTTTTGGTGTTCAACTCTTTCAAGGTTTTGGATCTTGGAGTTAAGCTTCTCAAATATTGGTTTGGAGTTAAACTCCCGAAGAGATTCTTGTTCGGAGTTAAACTCCCAAGAGATTTTCGGAGATGATTAAAGGGAACCTCTTTCTTCTCCCTTGAGCCCTGGATCTTCTATTGAGCCTTGGATCTTCCCAAAGTGAGATTTTTGGAGATGGGTCTCGTTCTTCCTCCTCTCTATTGGCTGGATCTTGGAGAAAGGGGGTGAGACTTAAAAATCTCCCATTTTAGAGATTTTATGAAAGATCTGAGCTCCCCTTCATGGGTTTTATGGTGAAAAACTATTCCTTTTGGGGAAACAAAGAGTTAAACTCTTGATTTAATTTAAGAAAAAGGAGGAAGGTTTAGAATCTTGAGGAAAGAGAAGGAGACACAGAACCCTAATTTTTTTAGGGGAATCAAATCTCTTCATTTCATCATAATGTTGCTTTCTATAGGCTTGCAGGTTTGCACATAGCACCATGGGCTTTACAAAATGGCATTTTGCTCATCCCATATCTTATGTGCTTATTTCTTTTTGCATATGAGTCATAGGCTTTACAAAAATTTAGCTTTTTGCCCATTTCTTTTAGATTTATGCATGAAAATTATATCAAACTTATTTATTACATAATTTTCTTCTTAGCATAGGGGAGGCCAGCCGCGAGGCTCGACTTAAGTATGGGCCTACTTGACCTGGGCTTGGACCCGCTTACTTGAGGTTGACTTTGACTTTGACTTAGTCAACTAGGGTGTAATTTTAAAGTGCCCTATCAATAAATGCACATCGCGTATATGAGTTGTGTGCATAAAATTGATAGATCTTGTTCCGCAGAAATTTGATTTTGAGGTGGAGCATCATTCCGGGAGCGTAATTCCGATGTGTGAAGCATAATTCCGCGCAGAGTTCCGGGATGAAGCATAATTTCGATACGGGGCAGGTGTATCCTGAGACGAAGCGTAATTTCGGCACAGGGCAGACATTCTGACCGAAGTATAGTTCCGATGCAGAGGTTGATTCTCAGGCAAAACATAATTTCAACAAGGAAGGCAGATACTCCGAGGCGAAACATGATTTCGACATGGGGTACATTCTGAGACGAAACATGATTCAGACGCAGGGTTCCGGGACGAAACATAATTTTGACACGGGACAGGTGTATCCTGAGACGAAGCGTAATAATGGCACAGGGCAACTATTCTGACTGAAGTATAGTTCCGATGCAGAGGTTGATTCTCAAGACAGGGAAGACAGAAACTCCGAGGCGAAGCATGATTTCGACACGGGGTAAATTTTGAGACGAAACATGATTCCGACGCAAAGGTTGCTTCCAAGGCAAAGCATAATTCCGACAGGAAAGGTAGATGCCCCGAGGCAAAGCATGATTTCGACACGGGGTACATTCTGAGATGAAATATGATTCCGACGCAGAGGTAGACATTCTGAATGAAGTATAGTTTCGATACAGAAGTTGTTGGTTGACTTGATTCCTAGACGGAGCTTGTTTCCGAAGGGCAGGTCGTTGGTTGACTTGATTCGGTTCCCTTTTTGACGACGTGGAGGTCGATACTGCCCTTTTTGCGACTTGGACAGTCGGTGCTGTCCTTTTTACGACTTGGACGGTCGGTGTTTGATTTGACTTCCTCCGCTTCTTGCGGTGTCAGGGATTGAATTTGACTTGCTCCGCTTTCTGCGGTGTCGGGATTCGACTTGTTTCCGAGGTGGAGCTTGATTCCGCTAGGGAAGTCATTGGTTGACTTGATTCCGAGGCGATGCTTGATTCCGACGGGAAGGTCGTTGGTTGACTTGTTGATTTGGTTCCCGTTTTGACGACGTGGAGGTCGATACTGCTCTTTTTGCAACTTGGACAGTCGATGTTTCCCTTTTTGCGATTTGGACGGTCGGTGTTGTCTTTTTTGCGACTTGGACGGTCGGTGTTTGATTTGACTTGCTCCGCTTCTTGCAGTGTCATGGATTGGATTTGACTTGCTCCGCTTTCTGCGGTGTCAGGGTTGGATTGACTTGCTCCGCTTTCAGCGGTGTCGGGATTCGACTTGTTTCCGAGGTAGATCTTGGTTCCGCCAGGGAAGTCATTGGTTGAATTGTTGATTTGATTTGATTTGGGAGTTTCTTATCCGTCCAATGGGGCTTTTGAGCTTGGGAGTTAGAATTTAGGGTTTTGTTTGGCGTCAGCATTGCTACACTAAAATATGGTATCAGGAGCGAATTATCATTTGCCATGGAGATCTTGGGATTTGGGTTGACATCAGTATCGCTACACTGAAATATGGTACCGGGAGCGAATCATCATTTGCCATAGAGAACTTGGGATTTGGGTTGGCATCAGTATCGCTACACTGGAATATGGTACCAGGAGTGAATCATCATTTGCCATGAGAGGATTTGGGGATTTTGGTTTTTGATTTGGCATCAGTATCGCTACACTAGAATATGGTATCAGGAGCGAATCATCATTTGCCATGAGGGGATTTGGGGATTTTGGTTTTGATCTCCCTCGTTCCCAGCTTAACGACTTAGAGATCATCTGTTCCCAGTTTAACGACATAGAGGTCATATGTTCCCAGTTTAAAGACTTAGGGGTCTATAGGATCGAAAGTTTGGATTTTGGGGTTGGGGTCGATATCAGCGTTGCTAACACTGGAGCACATGTGCCAGGAGCAATTCATCATTTGCCTTTACCTGTTGGAGAGCGATCGCTTAAAAGATAGGTTTATGTCCCTATCATCTAAGACTTTTCAAGTTTATGAGTCGTAAGGGTCCCATAAAAGCATTTTCTCTCCACGAGTCGAAAGGATCTCGTAGGTGTATTTTCTCCTTAGGAGTCGTGGGGACTCCCAAGTGTGTTTTTCCTTTGTGAGTCGTAAGAATCCCACGAAGGTGTTTTATTATGAGTCGAGAGAATCTTGTAAGATTTGTTCTCTTCATGTATCGTAAGGACAAATAAATGGGTCTTCTCAAATGGAGCATAATTTCAAGGGCGGAGGTCGGCCGCGGGGCTGGTGATTGCGGTGGTGTGGGTGTGATGAGGATCATTTGAGCCTGTGGATTGTATACGGTAGTCAATTTGGGGACTGGCCGTAGGGTTGGAAGAATTTGGGGAATTTGGAATTTTCTTTGTGTCTGAATCGCTAACACTGGAATTGTACCAGGAGTGACTCATCATTCGCCTTTTGGGAATTTAGATTTTGGTTGGCGTCTGCATCGCTGCACTGAAATATGATACCAGGAGCGACTCATCATTCATCGTTTTGGGAATTTAGGGTATTTATTTGTATACAAGTTTTTTTTACCGCGATTGCATTTCCATTTCAGCTTTTCTTATCGCGAAGGTCGTGATTGCCCTGTCATTTCGGCTATGTAATACCCGGTTCTATTATATACACTTAAATCCGTATTTCTCTTTAAATTATAAATTTTGTTATTTTTAAATATTTAATTATTTTAAAGAAACCCCATTAAACCCTAACGCACCTTTTTCTCTCACTCAGCCCATTTCTATCAAACCAAACTAAAGAAACCATTTATTTTTCTATAACACTCAGCCCATAGAAAATTCACTTTCCCTAAATTATAACCCTCAGCCCAAACTCATTTTTCAATAAATGAATTTTCACTCCTTGCCTCAGCCCAGCCCCAATCCTCACTATTTTTTTCTCCTTATTTTCTCGGCCCGCGCTTCTATATATTTCCCAATAAATTTTTCTTCAAAATCTCAGCCCATCAGCCCATGCCTTTTTCTCTTCAAATTTTTATTTTCATTTTCCAAACCCCGGCCTGCTCCATTCTTTCTCCCCCCAAATAAATTTCTTTGTTTTTCGGCCCATTCTCTTATTTTTCCCTTGCCAAGCCTACTCACCCAAATCCCATTACTGTACATCTCCTTCCTTCAAATAATTTCCCAACGGCTACCCCCTGAATTCGCGCGCGAGATCCAACTCCTCCGCCGTCGCCCACGCCCTCGTCGCGAGCCGTTACCCCACGTCGTGCGACGTTCCACTCGCGATTCCCTCAATGTTCTCCCTCGCCTCCACGTTCCCTTCCTCTTTCCCTCACCTCTCTCACTTCCTTTCTCATCTTCCCCACTGCACCGAGCCTGTCCCCTTCGTAAACACCGCATCGCTGGCCACCGCTAGCTTCACCAAGCACCACCGGAGCTACCCTCCTCATCTCCTCTCCCATGCTGCTCCGCCTCCTCTTTCTTCAAACCCCATTCTCCACCTTCCAGCAACCACGAGCCCCGACTCCCTCTCACGGTGACCAACCACCTCACCGACATCCCCTTCACCGCTGACAAACCCTCCTACAACAGCAACCACCTTCTATCACTACCCGATTCTCCACCTCCCAACAACCCTGCACCCACGAGTTCCCTCCTTCACAGCATCCAAGCTCGCCTGCGCCATTTCCCGAGCTGCGCCCCTCGACGGCGGCCTACTGCTCCTCGTCGGCCCATCGTCATCATCCACATCATCGTCGACGCCTTCTCTCTCACTCTGTCTTTCTCCTCTCTCTCCCCCTGCATCACTCTCTCTCTCTCTCTCGTTCTCTCTGTGTTATCCCCTCTCATTCACTGCCTTTTCTCTCTAACTTCTCTCTCTCTCATTACCCCCTCTGTCTTCTCTCTCAACACCTTCATCCTCATCAGCTCCAGCATCTTCTTCTTCAGTTAGCAACTCTTCATCAAGCACTTACAACCCAACTCCAAACACCAGCACATGTACCATGCCCGCACCGTGCACGCACCATTGGTCACCCAAGATCCTCCTCTCAAATCAAGCACCCTGCTGCCTTGCCGTCGCTGCCCCGTGATGTCGCGGTCGTAGACGTTTTCATCGCAATCATCACCGTCACACCCACTGAACTGTCGAATCCAAAAGTCCGAGCACGAGCCAGACCGCGAACCTTGCACGCGTCACTCATCGCGCGTTCACGCCGTTACCACTGCCGTGCATCCCCGAGTCGCTCCCAGGCAAGTTCTTACTTGCTTTCATGCTATTCCGTATATATTACAAATCAGAATCGTAGATATATTCCATGGTTGCTTGATGTTATATATTGTCACAAAACTGTTCGATACTTGTTCCCATAGAAAATCACTATCATATTTGACGGAACTGGACATATTATATTGGCCCTTGTAGAGATGATTAACGTATGCAAATTTCATTAGAAAGTACGACTGTTAACAGTAAAAATGACTACCCCCAAGTTTAACCGTAAAGCTGAAATTTTATTGCATCTGAAAACCGTTAAATTCACCATAAATCATATACATATTAGAATGGTGCGTTCGAGGGCTCAAATCAAAGCTAACTCGATGAACTTTAACCCTATACCAGTTTCCAGACAATTCTGTATTTAAACTGTGACGATATTCGGATCGGAGAGCGACTCTGGACTGCAGTCCAGAGCGACTTCAGTCGTGTTTGCTGTTCCATAATGTGTACCACAAGACTTGCTTAACACTTAGGTTGCGGAACTCCACTGTTTATTGTAGATGAATCTGTTAGCTAGACAACACAATTAATTTCATACTGTTTCGTTACCATTTGTTATTTATTCTGTAATTTAGAAGATCGGGACGCATAACAGTCCCAACAAAATCAGAACTGACATGTTAGTGTTAAATAGATTGTAACTCCTAAAGTACAGACGCGATTGAAGATCCGTTTGTGGCGTTGAAAACTTTACTGAAAACCCTAGAATTCATCCAACTATAGAGTCGCTAAATTATGATCCCAACAGGGGTTAAAATGCGTTGCGAAATGGATTCCTGATTCTGAAACTGGATTTCCAGCCGCATGCGCTTAAAATGAAACAGTTATAACTAATGATCCTGAAACCCGATTGGCTTGAAACAAAATTCTATGGATAGCTAACTGAACATATTAATTACTACCTGTTTATCATTTCGCCAAATTACATACATATACTTCATGATAAATCGTGCAAGTAATAGACTGTTGTTTTTATGACACCTTAATTGTGCTTTTATACTGTTCATGCATCACATCATACCCATATCATGGTAGTGATAACCTAGTGACATCGTGCAATTACCCAGTGTTAGATTATAGTGTTGATTGTGGCAAGTACGTCAGTATTCGTGTATCCGTGATTAAGTGAAAGTGATACGTACTTGTGCACAATCAGTGTCCCTTTTATTCTATTGCATTGTCGACGTCTGTGGGATGCGTGTACGTGTGACTATAAGTGGTATGGGACACTTATGGAAGCGCTTGCACGGATGTCACAGATAAGGCATCCGACACTGCCATTTATCTTAGGTATTGGTCGGGACGTGCTTGATGGAGGTCCTGCCTCCAGTTCTCGCGCAGACTTGTCACGGATCGATTAATATTTAGGGTGATGGTTAGCGTTTGATGTAGACCACGGGGTGTGGGGTAGTTTAAGTGTGAGTTCAACAGAATCTCGGGAGTCCCATGCCGGCTTATATTTAGGGAGTTATATGGAGATTTACAGGGTACGTAATATATACACCGTGATACATTCGTTACATGTTGGGCCCGTGGTCCCTTGCCCTTGGGTTCTACCCTTGGGTGGAGGACACTCGCGAGTGGTTGACTCTCACACTTGGACTGACGATAGGCTTATTGACCTGTGCAGTGAGACTTAGAGACTGATAGGGTTATTGTCGTTTACATTCCTTATATACTGTGTTGACATACATGACATATCGTTATACTGCTTTACTGTTCCGCTGCATTGATCTCTGCTCATTTATATTCATGCTGTTATTGATTTACTGTTATTCATATCCTTTACCACTGTTAGAACTGTTACTTGATTATGTATATTATATTGCTATTGTGTCGCTCTGACGACCTGAGTATGCATGCTCAGTGTGAGGAGAAGTTTTAGCCTGGACCAGAACTAGACGTGCATCACAGACTTCCTGACTTGCTACTCCGAGTTACTTTCGTCTGTCCCACTTCAGGTCAGTTTATATTATTGTATCTTTCAGTTACTGCATTTCTCATTACCTGTGCATCGTTTACTGTTTACCATGATAAACTAGAAGCCGAAGTGTGACTACGGCAGGACATTCCTTGACCGTAGGAGCATGGCTGGCCTTGTCTACCCCTCGTATTCCGTATTTTGGGAAGCGGGGCGTGACAGGCTATTTATTCGCGGTTGCCCCATTTCGGCTTTTTATTTTTACTTTTACTCGCTGGTTTTTTTTTTGCGAGTTACCCCATCATTTCGGCTATTTATTTATTTATTTACACATTTTTTTACACTCTCAGTTTAACGACTTAAAGGTCGACTGTTCCCAGTTTAATGACGTGGTTGTCAACTGTACCGCCTGAGCTCGATTCTGCAGGAACCACGGGCTCCCTTGGTTTAATGGCCTGAACGGGCTCTTCATCATCTGGACCGAGCCGGTGTTGGATGGCAACAACCGTGTCATCGTCATGACTATAAGGCATAGGAGGACTTATTCCTTTGGGCTCCATCATGTAGACCGTATGGATTGTGTACCCGTCTACTGCTTCTTCATGGGCAATGTTGCTCGTTTGGTTTTTAGCTTATTGCCTTGGTCCGCTCTTTTCAGAGAAGGGCAGATGACTGAGAGAATCATATTCCCAAAGGGCTTCGGTCTCTGTTAGTATGAAATTGGTGGTCGCAGCTTGACTGTTTGTTAACACGCTTTTAGACAGTTCCATCTCTCCTACCTTGTTTTGCTTTTCGACCCAATCTTTAAAGACAAATCAGTCTTTAATAGCGTGACCTATCACTCTGTGATAGGGGCAATATTTGGGGTCGCCGGTTGTTCAGTCGAAAATATTGCACATTTGATATGACATTTTCCTTACTCTTGATAAATATTTAAAGGTGTTTATTATAAATATGAAACATATGAAGGTTTATCTGCAAAATATCTATTATCATATGTTTCTATATTATAATTAACATTATGAAGAAAAATATATGCATATAATATTTATATAATATTTTAGTAATTTAAATATGCATATCATATCAAATATTCTAATCAAGATTCTTAAAATATTGTATCATATAAAATGGTTAGGATAATATCTCTCTCTCTAATTTAAATATTACTAATATTATTCATGGAGATATTGTGCAAATTTAGCTTGGGGTCAAGAGATCAAGATTTTCAATATGTCAGTATCAAAAATCTGCCAAAATCGTAAAATCAATACTGGCAGAGATTCGGTAAATATTTGAAGAATCCAGGCATGGAAAATCACCATATATGGAAAGTCACCATCTTAGGAAATCATCATATATGGAAGTCACCATATTAGAAAATCACCATATATGGTAACTAGGTTTTCTTCTTTAAGGGCTATATAAAGGACTGAGGGCTAAAGTTAGAATTCATCACCTTTTACACGAAGAAAATCACCGTCAAAGAACATGAGATCCATGACAGGTCCACGATTCGACGTGATAGAGCGACGTGAGATTCGACGGAGCATCTACTTCCTACAAGGCAGAGACCGAAAGCAACTTCTTCTTCGTCTTGTAATCTAAACTTGAAGGCTTTGTAATTGTGAAGTTGATTAATAGAGGTAGATCATTATTTAGCATTTATTTTCTGCATTTACATTATGAATTCTTTCTCTATCCATTCTTCTTCTATCTCCATCATGCGCGAGTAATTCTCCGCTTGATAGGGTTCGTAAGATTAGGGTAGATCAATGGATGAAAAAATATTTTAACTTCTTTTAAATCTTATGAAGTTTATAAATTTTAGCAAAATAAATGTTAACATCCTTATCGGGCGCGCTATCAATTTATTACTAGTCTCGACCGCGATTTGAGATCAGATTAACAATTGTTTTGTTAAGGGCTAGATATGAATAGAGATCAATGAAAGGACAAGGGTCAATAGTGGGGAAACCCTAGTTTTTTCCAAGAACCCTAATCCACATTCATCACTATCTATCTAGTATTAAATCTATCAATAGATAAAAGAAGTAATCTTTATTAGTCATCCATGACTACTAAATCTGAACGAACCCAACAAGTATTCTTCTTATAAAATCTATATCCGTATTCAAACTGGATCTGTATTCTACATCCGTATTTTGACGTAGATCTAGAAACTATTTTCACTATTCTTTATTCCTCTATTCTTCCTCTTTTTCAACACGTCTAAAATAAGATTGAAAGATTCCACATATCCCTGAGGACGACCCGTACTCATCTCGGTTAGCTACACGCGACACCGTTATTGATTGCGGTTACTACAAACACTTCTTTAAATCATCAACCATTCAAATGGCACCGTTGCCAGGGATATGTGCGTAATTTTTTTATTCTTACTATTTGTGTTGAATTCTTAATCGATCTATATCATAAAAATAAAACAACACCGCATCTTGCATATTTAACGATTAGTGTGCGTTTTTTGCGAGTGAATCTGGAGTCACTTTAGCGAGGAGATAAAGATTCAGAGACATTCATCAAGACCCAGAGGAGAAAAGGAAGCAACAGTGAAAAAATTAAACAAAGAACCCCCTAAAGCGCGGCGGAACCGCGGTTATTGTGTGCAAACGGCGGTGGAACCGCGGCGGACTTGGGGAGTTGTGCCCTCAAACTTTCTGGTATCTTTTCTATCTCTTTCTCTCTCCTCTGAAAAATCCAATAATATATTTTCTGCAGGATTCTTTGCAAAATATCGCCGCTCAAAAATCTTTTTGCGAGTTTTGTTTTGCGGTTTGATTTTGTATATTTTAATACGGACATTAAGGGGCAAAAGACCAAATTTAGATTAGGTGGGGATTTTATCACCCTTCCTAGGCCCCGCAAATCACAAAACGAGCATCCGCATCAACCCTACATTAATTTAAAAAAATATCTAGACAAGACTCTAAGGACTGTCGCGCTCAATAAGGATAGAAGAAGGTCGTAGGTAATCTATCGCTTATCCGTATTACTTTTGTGGTGCCTAGGCAAGTATGTCTAAGGCAAGTGGTTATTTAATTAGACCCGCTATTTTCGGTGATTCGTATAGCGGATACCTCCCACTTACCTGATACTTACCTGGCCACAAGAGTAATAAAAAGATGGTAGAGAATTGATCTTGCGGCTTGTCATTTGGAAGTCTAGGAGCGGTCTAGAGACTTGACCTAGGTAACTTTAGTTCTAGGGTTGATTGTGCATTTTGTGTGATTTGTCCCAAGTCCGACACACTTTTCAAAACAAACCAATCACACACATGCTGCCACTTGCGCTAAACCCGCTTAGTGCATGCTCGGCTGGACACGGGATTCTAGTGCCCGTTTTGTCCGCATTTCTTCTATCGACTCCGAAGTCGGTACTTCTTCGTTTTCCTTTTCCCTACCACCCACCACGACCGAAATGGACGGTTATCCATTAAATTTTCATGATACCACGCTGCTGCCACCCGCAGGTGCGCAGAATATACCGCGTATATCTCTCCAAGAGAGATGCTACCATTCACGTGGTCCCCTTCCTACTTGTCTTTCTATTCCACCAGTCAATGGGGATAATTTTAAAATCAAACCCCAATTTATCAAACCGTTGCCCAAATTTTATGAGCTTGAGTCCGAAGACGCATACGTTTTTATAAACAAATTCGAAAACGTATGTGCAATGATTGGCACGTCACAACTTTCTGTGGATACTGTGCGTTTACGTCTTCTCCCTTTTTCTTTGTGCGATCTAGCCGAGAAATGGCTTTATAACACAGCCGCACATTCTATTTCTAAATGGGACGAATTCGTTGTAGCATTCCTTAAGAAATTTTATCCCAATCATAAGACCGCCCGTGTTAGGAGCGAAATCAATCAGTTTACTCAGCTTCCCAATGAACCATTTTGGAAATGTTTTGAACGGTTCAAGGATCTGCTTGTCCAATGTCCTCATCACGGAATCCACCGATGAGATCTGTGTCGAATTATATATGAGGGTATTGATCCCGCAACAAAACAGATGCTTGAAACCATGTGTCAATTTCAATTCCTGTCGAAAGATGATGGTGAAACTTGGAAATTCCTAGAAAATTTCGCTGAACACACTTTACAATGGGAATGTGTTAAACCTATATCATCTAGGGAAGGTATTCATCGGCTCAAGGTTTCCATCACAATGAAAGCCGAAATGGCCGCGATACAAAGGAAACTCGACGCTATAGAAAACAGAATCTCTTCAGCCTCCCTAAACCAATACATGCTTCCCAAAACCGCGTGTGGTTGCTATTCCGATCCATCACATTTGATGGAAGAATGTCCTTTGAATTCTCTGTTTCAAGGTCAAGAACACACTAATGCTGCTTTTCAGCAACAACCTAGAAATAATCCTTATTCTTCCACATGCAATCAGGGGTGGAGGAATCATCCTAATTTTGCTTGGAACCAAAACCAAAACCAAAATCAAAACCAGTTTCAAAGCAATTACCAAAGACCTCTTCCACAGCAACAGCAACCACCACCACAGAGTCAGCACTCCTTTCAATCGCAACCTTTTCAAAATCCGGCCAACACTTCTGCACCGTATAATAATTCTTTGCAATTGGCCGGTACCGATAATTCCTCTTCACTCGAACAAACCATGAATTTGTTTCTGAAAAATTTCATGTGAGTTTCGGCTGAGATAAAGTTTTCTGTCGATAATATAAAGAAGGACTCTGCCTCCCACGGTGAGAGTATTAAATCGATAGAAGCACAAATTGCATGATTAAACGCCGAAATGAGTGTTAGAGAGAAAGGGAAACTTCCATCTCAACCCCTACCAAATCATGGTCATTCACAAAGTTATAATGTGAGTACCGTTACCACGTTGAGATCAGGAAGAGTGTTGAACAATCAAGTGGGTGAACAGATTAATGATGAGGAATCAATTGAAACCCCGTCTTCTACTTCTTTCCCTAATTCGTCTAGTCTCCTACCGTCTTCCGATCCTATTCTCCGTGTTCCACAAAACTCGAACCCCTCAGCCTACTTCCACAAATCTATCTAAAATGATCCCCACTCCAATTTTGGGATCCATTCCATCCCCACAATCTTCTCCAATGTTGGACCCAACCCTTATTGATAAAGCACATTATCCAAATAGGTTAAGGAGCAATAGACCAAGTCCACAAATGGAGAAGATTATGGAAATTTTTAAGCAAGTTAAGATAAACATTCCTCTCCTAGATGCTATTCAACAAGTTCCGTCTTATGCGAAAATCCTAAAGAACTTGTGCACTAGGAAGAGAAAAGTTCAAGTACCTAAAAAAGTTTTTCTTGCGAGTAATATGAGCATTGCTTTTACACAACAACTACCCAAGAAACGAAAGGACCCCGGAAGTCCTACAATTTCTATTTCTATCGGGGGTAAAAATAACAATCGTGCTCTACTCGATTTAGCTGCTAGTGTTAACTTGCTTCCGTTTTCTGTTTATGAACAATTAAGGATCGGAGAGTTAAAACTGGCGCATTGCACTCTTCAGATGGCCGATCGATCTATCACCCAACCTAGGGGTGAGCTAGAAGATGTGTTAATCAAAGTCGGGGAATTTATATTTCCTATGGACTTTATCGTTATAGATATACAACCTGTAGCGAACCCACGAAACCAAATTCCGGTGATTTTAGGTCGACCTTTTCTTGTGACTTCCAACGCAATAATCAATTGTTGAAATGGATCTATGACCCTATTCTTCGGGAAGATGTCAATTGAGCTTAATATTTACAAGTTGGGAAGTGAACCTTCCGAACCCTATGCTCAAGTATGTTCTGTCGAAACAATAGATTCCGACAGCAGCGAAATTGAAGAGCTTCACAATACTGATCTCGACTCCGCTATTATGTTGTTGTCCGGGTCAACATCTAATGCTAAATGTGAACCTTTTATGGAGTCCGAGTATCATCCCGTTCTTTCCGATGAGATTATTATTCGGGATATCGATGAAAGCTTTGAAGAAATTTTCGCTGAAGAAATAGAAGACATGGGCGTTGTGAAGAATCAACCCCAACCCAAAGAAGTTGAACCGCCACATCTTCTTATCAAGAATGAGAATACGAGTAATCTATCATCATTTCTTCGTCTTTACAAACCGAGACGTAAACCTTTTCCATTACACCTCTTATCTCCTCCTCACTTTTTCACGTCAATAAGCAACATGTTCTTCCACCAATCTTGGTGCTTCATCGATAAAATTTTTGAATGGTTGGTGTTGACTTTTGGTCTTTGTAAGACTTTACTTTGACCAATAACTTTATCCCCCTAATAATTTTAAATGCTTAATACTATTTTACTCAAGTTTGGAGGGAGGGGGATATTTTGGCTCTTGAAAAAAAAAATTTACAAAATTGTGAGCCAAAAATAAGTTTGGGGGATGATTTCACTTTCATTATTTCTTGTCCCCGTTTCTAACATTTCCTCCCAAATCTACAGTTCTTTTAAGCTCAACAGATGACATCAGTGAGGACACTGCTGAAAATAGGTTTGGGGGAGGTTTGTGCTTATTCACGCATTACTTTGCATATTACTATATTTATGCACAAAATGTTTTTGATAATGAAAGTTTGAAAGTGAAAATTTACATATGAAAGATAGAAATAGTTTGAGAAAAGCAAGAAAGTTAGATGTTTTCTTAAACGAAACTAGTAATAAGTAGTTATGAGCCGTTGTCCCAAGGTTTAGTAAGATGAAGGAAATTACTAATCTGAGCATAAAAATAAGTCTGAAAATTAGTCGCTATTCTTGAGGCCAAACATTTGAACGTTGATACCCTACTATACGCACTTACACACATCTTGAAACTTGGGATAGTAGAGCATACCTTGAAATGCTCTTGTCTAAAAGCCTTAGTATGAAAAAAAAGTATAAGTGGTGAAGAAAAAAATGAACACTGGTTTTGTAATTACCAAGGCAGCATAAAAAAATATAGCGAGGGTGCTTTATCACTTAGTGCCTTAGACCAACTGGTTTGGGAGCCACTGCTAAGCCTTAGGTGTTGCAAGACGAGAAATTACGTCTTAATAATGCAAGCACATTTTGTAATCGGTCGGTTAGTACTTCAAGAAGTATTAATGATCGCATGAAGGATGTGTGAGCAATTTCATCAAAAAAATTCACCGACTAAAATGTACTAAGGCGGATGGACAAGAGTATGATGGCTTGAATTGAATTCTCCGAGTGTAGGGATGTCTTTTACACACACGTAAGGGTATCTGATCGATGTTTGGATAAAATGTAGGAAGGAAGAATAAAGGCGATGTTTTATTGAGGGGTGATGTGATTTCTGATATCTTTTCATGACCATTAAGATAGAGCTCATGGCAACCGAAAAACTGGTGTAGTTGAAAACTCTTATTTTCAAGTTCTTTCTTTTATAAATCCTTATCTTTATATGTAACTTTTATCTTATTTCTTTTATTATGGGATTTTGTGGGTATAATCCGCCGAAAACCCTCAGGAGACAACACTCCTCCTACTAGGGACACCTAGAGGTTTAACGGTTTGTTGCACGTGCTCAGTGCAATCGTGTTGCCTACGAAATTGTGCTGGTTAGTTTTTCTTTTCTTCTTTCTCCCTCTCTTGAATAACTAGTTTGTTCAGGACGATCAAAATTAAGTTTGGGGGTATTTGTTCAGTCGAAAATATTTCACATTTGATATGACATTTTCCTTACTCTTGATAAATATTTAAAGGTGTTTATTATAAATATGAAACATATGAGGGTTTATCTGCAAAATATCTATTATCATATGTTTCTATATTATAATTAACATTATGAAGGAAAATATATGCATATAATATTTATATAATATTTTAGTAATTTAAATATGCATATCATATCAAATATTCTAATCAAGATTCTTAAAATATTGTATCATATAAAATGGTTAGGATAATATCTCTCTCTCTAATTTAAATATTACTAACATTATTCATGGAGATATTGTGTAAATTTAGCTCAGGTCAAGAGATCAAGATTTTCAAGATGTTAGTATCAAAAATCTGCCAAAATCGTAAAATCAATACTGGCAGAGATTCAGTAAATATTTGAAGAATCCAGGTATGGAAAATCACCATATATGGAAAGTCACCAAATATGGAAAGCCACCATATTAGGAAATCACCATATATGGAAAGTCACCATATTAGAAAATCACCGTATATGGTAACTAGGTTTTCTTCTTTGAGGGCTATAAAAAGGACCGAGGGCTAAAGTTAAAATTCATCACCTTTTACACAAAAAAAATCACCGTCAAAGAACACGAGATCCACGACAGGTCCACGATTCGACGTGATAGAGCGACGTGAGATTCGATGGAGTATCTACTTCCTACAAGGCAGAGATCGAGAGCAACTTCTTCTTCCTCTTGTAATCTAAACTTGAAGGCTTTGTAATTGTGAAGTTGATTGATAAAGGTAAATCATTATTTAGCATTTATTTTCTGCATTTACATTATGAATTCTTTCTCTATCCGTTCTTCTATCTCCATCATGCGCGAGTAATTCTCCGCTTGATAGGGTTCGTAAGATTAGGGTAGATCAATAAATGAAAAATGTTTTAACTTCTTTTAAGTCTTATGAAATTTATAAACTTTAGCAAAATAAATGTTAACATCCTTATCGGGCGCGCTACCAATTTATTGCTAGTCTCGACCGCGATTTGAGATCAGATTAACAATTGTTTTGTTAAGGGCTAGACATGAATAGAGATCAATGAAAGGACAAGGGTCAATAGTAGGGAAACTCTAGTTTCTTCCAAGAACCATAATCCTCATTCATCACTATCTATCTAATATTAAATCTATCAATAGATAAAAGGAGTAATCTTTATTAGTTATCCATGACTACTAAATCCGAACGAACCCTACAAGCATTCTTCTTATAAAATCTATATCTGTATTCAAATTAGATCTGTATTCTACATCTGTATTTTGACATAGATCTAGAAACTATTTCCACTATTCTTTATTCCTCAATTATTCCTCTTTTTCAACACGTCTAAAGTAAGATTGAAAGATTCCACATATCCCTGAGGACGACCCGTACTCATCTCGGCTAGCTACACGCGACACCGTTATTGATTGCGGTTACTACAAACACTGCTTTAAAACATCAACCAATCACCGGTCATATTCGTTTCTTGTGGTCTTTTTGATTCTGGGAATTGTAAACCGTTTCTTAGGGCGTCTTTCAATATTTTACGGACATTATCCCTTCTGAAGGAATAAACCTTATCCAGGTTCTCTTTCAGTAGAGATACTCCTCCCTCACCCAACACTGGCTTCCGAGACTGGTTGGCATTAGACCCGCTCATCCTTCGCTTATTTCGGTCAGCCGAAATGTTAAACGATTCAGCATCGTCGAAATTTCCGCCTTTGCGATTATCGTCCTTTCGGTTCCTCCAGGATTTATTGTTAATTTAGGGGTCCGAAATGGAATCTTGCCTTAAGCGTTCCAACATTTGGACCTTCCTGATCAGCTCTTGGAACATTTTGAGACCCGCGGTGCATAGAAAAGGGGCCATCCAATTGTTGAGATTCCTGATGAGGAGGTTGACAAATTGGTCCTGCTTTATCGGCGGTTCGCATTTGACGGTGAGGTGGCACCATCGGGCTATGAAGTCTGTGCTGCTTTCATTTTTCAATGGTCTGGTCCTCACAAGATCGGCAATGGTGATCTTATCGCTGACACTCATGAACCTTTACCGAAATAGAGATTCTATTTGGACGAAAGTAGTAACTGAGCCATCCGGTATGCTCGTGTACTAGTCGAAAGCGATATCGGTTAGGCTATTAACGAACTGGTGGAGGAGAAGCACATCATTGCCCTCAGTATTCTCGCATAAGGCTTTAAAGTGGGCGATGTGCTATTCGCATTTTCCGTCCCATCGAATCTTCCGAATTTGGGGATGACGTACCCACCAGGAAACTCTACCCGATCATACCGAGCAGGATATAGTCTCCCACTACTGCTGACATCTTTTTGCGCTTCGGTTTTGGCTACCAATATTTTGATTTTGTTGACGACCAAATCAATAATTTGAATTCGAGAAAACAATGGGTGTCGTCCTGATTAGATAGAGTGATTAACCAATCTAATTTAGGTTAGAGTGCACACTGAGTGTTTCTTTTCTCTCTCTCTCTCTCTCTCTCTCTTTGGTAGTGACCATGGCCCGACCTTAAAAACTCATGAACCAATTTAACCGAACCTTCTTAAATCACTTTGGCTTTGGATTGTCATTAAGTCGCATATATCCCTGCCACTCCTATTTTCCCTTTGCATTTTTTCAGAACACTCCGTATTACTACGAAGATCCGTATTGATTGGAAATTTCATTATATAGTTACATATGAACTCGAAAAAACTTGTTTCAGGTCAAGAATGGATTCCGGTTCTGGAAAAATTGAATAGGATTATTCGGTTGTCTTTTCTCTTTACTTTCTCTCGGGTTGCGAGGGCTCCTAGTGTCAGGAGAGTACACTTATTGCGCTTACTGGATAGTCTTCTTCCAAACCATAGGCAGGTGCCAAAAAGTAGGGAAGGAAGAAAACCAATTAGCCTAAGTGTGGTGTACAGAAGGTAATAAGTAAAGGCATATAAAGGGATTGGAATGAGGGCAATGTAAGTCGATGTGCAACACCCCATGACTTGCGGGGAGGCGGAATAATGAAAAACGATCTTGTTTTAGGCGTAAACATCGACTAACCGAGAATCTTTGGATAAACAATAACTAACAAGAAACCATAGAAGTTCTAAACTACTATGTTAAGTGATTATACCTAAAGATCCGAGTCCTTCGTCTTGTCGTACTCCACGTCCTCTCCGGCCTTCTCTATGTAGTAGAAGATCCACCCGAGAGCTTTACTACAAGCTTCACCTCAAACTAGAGGTAACTAGGTTTCTTGAAGTGCTAATCCAAGTAACCTAGGTGATATAGAGTTGGGTTATGGATTAAGTAGTCTAATCTAATCCTTGTACTCAACACATGAGAGGGGAGGATTAGGGTTTGAAGAGAGAGAAGGTAAGCATGAGAATGAGATGAGATAATGATGTATCATAATATATATCAAGCATTATCATTTATCCAATAAAAGAAAATAAAGGATTTACAACCATGCTTGATAAATATCTAAGGGTGATTCATCTCCATGAGTCATTAAGCATTTATGATGCATTAATGACATGGATGAATCACTCATATGACTCATTAATCTTATTTAATGCATATGCCACCTTAACCCCCAAGTCATCATCTTCTAGAAGCTTCTCGCATAATTACGAGAACGCCCCTCCTATCCGTGAAAACACGGAAAAACTTTAGACTGTATAAATCAAATAACCGGATACTAGAAACTGGCTTAAACCAAAGCCGGCTGGTAAAAACTGTCCGGATGTCGTACGTGCGTAAACACACGTATGCGTCCGAACCCTTGTCGTAAAACCATACGACCTCTATATCGTTTCGCCTGGAGCAGGGAAACTCTCTGTGTGGGACTCTAATGACTCGACTACTACGCTGGCAGTGGGTTTAACCACAGACCGCAAGCGGCACTAGCTGTACGTAACGGTCCCCAGGTAGATGTCGATAAGAAGGCCGATGAGGAAACCCATCCGAACTCCTACTGAGCCTGATGTGACAATCTCCGTACAGTCCGGTCTGTTCGTCTTAGACTATCGCATATCGGGCCTAGGGGGCGGCAAGCGTCAGTCCCCTAATAACGGTATAAGTCGTGTCGGAGCGAAACCCATTACACCCTGAGAAACTACTGGAACCTACCAGCTTGCCCTGGCCAGGGACTTTGCGTAATGGCTCTCTGACACGGCGCGATATCAACTCCCAATACCGGGAGAGACGAATCCTGTCTAACCGCCACTACCTCCAAGCGCTCGGGACTGCACCCAACTGCTACCTGTTTACTCGACTCCTTTGAGCCGTGGTAAGGTAGCAATCTAAGAACGGTGGGACACACTCGAGGCGAAGTAGCAGTGTCAAGTCTGCGGAATATGTTGTACTCATGTCACCTGGGAACTGTTAACTGACGACTGGTATAAAACCCAACCAACAGTTCCCTGCGAGTCCTGTCCGGTGTACCCGTAACCCAACGAGCACCTGTATACTATCTCCAGTACGACGTACTGACGGCTGTGGGACAGACCATCTCCCCAACTGGGATGAGAAGCGTACACACTAGTCTACTCCGGAGTATCGATGCCCTGTCTCGATAATCCTACGACTAGGGACCTGAATAAGGATGTGCTTGTAGACTACCCAGCCCTCACTAGTGTGACTGCCATCACAACGCTGGTAGTCAAGCAAGATCCTAAGAGCTCTATCAATACGTATACTCACATATTAAGATAGAAAAACCAAGTAGCATACTACCATATTTAGCAAGACTGTTATATACATGTGAATATCCCAAGCTTCCATTAAGTAATATACAAACTAGTATGATACAATAATGGCCCCTAGGGCATATACACTAACAGGCAAATGAAATTGTGACTACTATCATTCACAACGAAGCAGCGTATACCCTGCCACTCCTACTTACCCTTTGCATTTCTCCAGAACACTCTGTATCACTACGAAGATCTATATTGCTTGGATATGCCATCGTATAGTTACATACGAACCCGAAGAAACTTGTTTCAGTTCGAGAATAGTTTCCGGTTCGGGAGTAATTGAATAGGATTATTCGGTTGTCTTTTCACTTTACATTCTCTCGGGTTACGAGGGCTCCTAGTGTTAGGAAAGTACACCTATTACGCTTATTGGATAGTCTTCTTCAAACCTTAGGCAGGTGCCGAAAGGTAGGGAAGGAAGAAAACCAATTAGCCTGAGTGTGGTGTACAGAAGGTAATAAGTAAAGATATATGAAGAGATTAGAGTGAGCAAGGAAATATACAGTTACTGTCATAAATCTGGATAGTAGAAGAGGTATTACTAGGAATACCCAGCTACCCCTTCGAAATATTTTCATGTTTCTGTATTACTGTGCGGTGTTAATTGAAAACTATATTTCCTAATTAGATTCTAACTCCAGGGTATGTATTTACCAGACTTGATTCTCACATCTATATGGCATTACAGATGCTGAGTGGGAGTAAGATATTGGGAATTGGGTGATTAGATCCTTTATATATCAGAATTCTTTGTAATTGGTGATATTTGAGGAAATCATCTGGGTTTTGCCTAACGGTAAATATTTGGTTTTGAATATCCGTCATTATGCACCAATTTCAAACTGATATATCTGTACGTTTATTTTAAAAAGTGAGATATAACTTTTTGAAATTATGTCTATAACGTTTACCTATATCAGTTGATAGTTAGGTAAGATGCATTCAACAACGGTGTAATTCTTCTTAACCATAGCACATTTTTCAACCTACGACGCATAGGGTTTGAATTATTAAACTCAGTCGACTTATACAAAGTTTTGTATGTTGTCCGATGTCCGTTAGGACAAAGGGGTTGGTACTTGTGCTATATTCTGTTTACTCATGACTTCTCTAGTTTTAGACAAGTATTTCGTTGAAATATAAGGTGCAGATTTTGAGAAGATATATGTATAAAAATAAAGTAGAGAACCATATGTTGCAAGTATCAGGATTCTTCAAGGTGATCGAAGATGTAAATACTTGTGCTAGGTATTCCGTCGTAAGTAATAGTTTTGAGAACTTGCTTCTCTTTCAGATTACTCATACGTGGGTGCATTCCTTGATGAGTAATGTTGCTTGGTCTTCTTCCATTTAGTTGATATGCACTGGGAACGGCTGCATGCATTTTGAATCTGGTTCCAATTAAATTAGTGCTTTTGTTTCTATATTGGATATAGAATGGATTCATATCTTAACGATGTTAAGGTATATGGAGTTGTCTGGCTTATGCTTAAAACCAGAATCCGGATAAACTCTAGGTAAGTTTCAGTAATGGCAGTTTGTGGGTTTTCCCGGGTTTTGACGAGGGTTAACATTCTACCATTTGGAAGATCAATAATTGTATTGTTCTTGACTCACCACATTTTAGTAAAATGAATTCTTTTCAGAAAACATTAGTGGGAGTATGGTAGAACTGGAAGTGATTCCAGAACCATAAACGATTACTGAAAATTTAATAGAACCTAAAGATTCAATTGGATTCGACAATCAATTAGCCACTTCGCAGATTTGATGGGTAACCTTAGGCACCCGAGAGGTACTTCGGTCTCCTAAAAAATGGTGACATGGAGGTTTTTGATTACCCAAACTTGCCACTACTGCTGTTATAGACTGTGAGATTTGGCAGGAGGATGAGTATGACGTTGTTCTAAATTAGCTTTAGAAGTGCACGTGTATATGACCCTGCCAGAGGGTTGTTGTAGTCAGTGGGAGCAGCGGAAGCATGGTGGGCAAGTAGCTTATTTCTATTTATAGACTAAAGCAAGTATAGCGGAAATAGATCATTTAGTTTTGATGTGACAGTCATATAGTTTGACTTCATCAGAACAACAGATGGACCTGGTAAGAAGGTAGTATGGAGTGATGTCATGGTATTTGGATGACATGCTGTTGATAGGAAGTGATTTTCCTATACTACGATCGGTTATACTGTGGTTGTCACAAGGTGTTTCTCCACATATGATCTGGTTAAAATATCAGGGTTTCTGATCACTAGATCTATGGTTTTAGATCTAGATTTGGGAAGTATCCCAATTCGGGTACTTGAAACTATTCTAAAGTGTTTTAGAATGGACGACTCCCGACGTGGTGGTGTACTCGCAGATCATGGAGTCACCATCTCTAAAGAAACGTCTTCTAGACTGATGAGGAGAGAGATTTGCATGATTGGCATATCACTTGCTTAGGCAATTGAGTTAATCTTGAAATGTCAAGTACCATTCCAGATATTGCTTTTGCACTAGCTGCAATAAGTATATATATTAATCCAATTCTGGAGAAACGTTGGGAAGCAGTTATGAACATAAGTGGATGTTCTTGGTAAATGGTAACGACAGCCTCCTTAAAGAGACGGTTATCATTTCTCGCTTTCAAGGTGACCTGGATGACAGAGTAGCTTTCAGAATTATAGTTTTCTCTCTTTTGAGGGGCAGTATGTTGGACAGGTGGTCCAAGCAGATACTGAGAAAGGCATGGCGCAGGATACTGATTAAATTCAGTAGATGATATGGTCTAAGAAGTTTGTTGGATTTGGAGTTCATTTGTGAACTGGGTCCCATCAGATATCCAGACAAATTCTAAGACATGTATCGCTCATTTCGGAAGATAGTATTTCTTCGCGAATTTGAGATATAGTGAGATAAAGATAGAAACATTGGAGCGGATCCACTCACTGAGACTATTTCTTGAACGCAATAGTTTCGCAAACGGGCTTTGCGAGACTGATTAGTAGAGAAGTTGGGTGTTCGATAACACACGGGCTGTGAGTATGCGACACCGCAATAATTAGCCTTAAGTGCAAGTGGGAGATTATTGGCTATAATGCTCTTAAGTCAATTATTGTAATCACAGGTATGCGATTGTGATGATTGAGGGAGGACCTATACGGATAGAACAGTCTTATTCAAAATGATAGTATACTATTGATTGATAGCTGTTTTGCGTGCGCGTGCGTTTTAAAATCAAAATTAAGAATATACCGCAATCAAGACGGTGTCGCTTGGTAGCTAGCCAGTTGAGTACGGATCGGTCCACAGAGAGATGGATTCCTTTTCTTTATGTTCTAACGAGTTAAGTCCAAAAAAATGGTGGTTTTGTTTTACAATCTGAGAATGAGATTAAATTGATTAAAAGTCTTGTTATGATTAGGATTAGGTTAGTTTGGAAAAGGGATTCTACCCACTGCTTTCATTGCCCTAGTGAAGAATATAGGTGTTAGGGTAATAGTCAACAAAGGGGATTAGCACGACTGGAAAGAAACTTAGTTTTTTTCTTTTGGTCCTTGTCCGTCCTTTCTTGGCTCTTAGCCCCAACCTCTATTTAAATCAACCACAACCGGTCTAACTAGGGAATCACCGCTATCTTGTAGGATAGGGTGCCGTAGTGAGCGGTGTGTGGTTAATTTAAATAAAGTCCTATTATAAAAATTACATGGGCAAAGAAAGGAGAGAGAGATTTACTTCTCTCAAACCTTCCCAATCCTAACCCTAACAAGTGAGGAATTACTCACTCATTAGGGAAGTTATGATAAGATTCATTTTTATAATTTTAAAAGACTATCTAAGTTGCAGATAATAAAAGACAGATAAATATTCAGGAATTAAATTCAGATAAAAGAATGCACGATAAAAAAAATAAAAATACCTTTATTGATGACCTCTTGACGATTACAATGGAATGAAAATTTAATATAGAAATTAAAAAGAGGCATCTCAAAAGAGGCACCCTAGAAGAGGCACACTTTATTTGGTTTTGAGCCCTCCTATTTATAGATAGGAAAAACCCTAGGTTTACATTCTGATCCATACATGAAATTACAAAACAACCCTAAAGACCGAGTCAAAGCACCGCCACCCCACCAACACGTGCATTGCACGGCCGCGGAACCGCGGCAGAATAGCCTGATTAGCTGCGGATCCGCAGCCATTTGGTGGGCTCATGGGCCCAATTCTTTAGGGTTTCTTCAAGTTACTTTTATCTTCTGTTTTCTTCAATTGGTTTCTCAGAATCTCTTCAATTCTCTTCCAGATTTCCAACAGTGTAGAATTTGTGAGCTTTTACCGTAAGCTTCGCGTTGAAGTCTTGAATCTTGTGCTGCCCTTGTGCTTTGTGCAATTGAACTGTTTGCTGATCTTCACTTGTTCCTTGAACTGTTAGGCGGCATCATATGAATTCATCTATTGTTGGTTGTAGTCTCACTTTTGTAATATCTTTTCATTAATTTCACTGAATTGTTCTGAGAACCTGTAACCTGCAATTATTTAGCAGAAATGGATCAAAAGCACCTATTTGTTTGTAATATGATTAAGAATGGGGAATATAATAATGCAAAATTCTGATATGAACAAATCCCCCAAACTAATCTTTTGCTCGTCCCGAGCAAAGCCAATTTTATTCTCGAAAAATCCTAACCTCACTTTCGCAGGGAATCGTGATTGCACTGAGCTCGTGCAACAAGCCGTTAAACCTCTAGGTGTCCCTAGTAAGAGGAGTGTTGTCTCCTGAGGGTTTTCAGCGGATACTACCCACAAAATCCGATCAATTTGGCCTATTGACTTTCATTCTTCAATTCGGTGTTCTAGCAAGAAATTCTAATATCTTCAACTCAGAAATCATCAACCCGTATTTTTCACACTCACTTATCATTTAACTTAAGATCGTATATGTTCTGTAAATTTATTTAGTTTTTAGCATCTTTTGAATTTTCCTTCAAAGGTTCCATCTCAACTTAGGAATTTTTATCATCTCTACTGAATGTGTAAGCCCTATCTTTCATTCCTATCTCTCATCTAAACCCCAATCATATACCCCTACATGTGTGTATGTATCACCCCTACACTTGGAAATTTTTATCATCTCTACATGTGTGTATGTATCACCCCTACTCTTGTCCATCTTCCAAAATACTTTTAGTTGGTGAATTTTAGATGAAATTGCTCACACATTTTTCATGCGACCGTTA
Source organism: Agapanthus africanus (assembly GCA_030015575.1). Classification (NCBI taxonomy): domain Eukaryota; kingdom Viridiplantae; phylum Streptophyta; class Magnoliopsida; order Asparagales; family Amaryllidaceae; genus Agapanthus; species Agapanthus africanus. The sequence goes on from CM057337.1 coordinate 1,535,784, forward strand.
ATACTTCTTGAGGTACTAGACGACCGATTACAAAATGTGCTTGCGCATTTAGGCGTAATTCCTCGTTTTGCAATACCTAAGGCTTTAGCAGTGACTCCCAAACCAATTGGTCTAAGGCACTAGGTGATAAAGCACCCTCGCTATATATTTTTTTATTTTACGCAGTCTTAAGTAATTACAAAACCAGTGTTCATTTTTTTTATATCTCTTATTTCACACTTATACTTTAATTTTTTTTCTCATACTAAGCATTTTAGATAAGAGCATTTCAAGATATCCTCTACTATCCCAAATTTCAAGGTGCGTGTATGTGCGAGTTGTAGGGTATAAATTTTCAGAATTTAGACTAAAGGTTCGGAGTTGTTTTTCAGACTTACACTTCAATAAAAATTTCAATACTCTTCCCTTATTTTGACTTAGCCCAAGAACTGAACTCAAAATTTGCCTCTTTCTAAATAAATTATAAGGACATATATTTTCTATAATTAAACTTTAAGAAAGGTTATTTTTAGGGTTTTTAATTTACTAAGTTTAGGATCTAGTTTTTCCTAGCTAGTTATCCTTCTTGTCAAACGTAAGTAAAATATGGCCAAAATTGAATTTTTTTTAAATTTTTTTTTCAATTTTTATGGGTTTTAAATTAAGTATGCAAATGCAAAAATATACATATGAATGCGAAGAAAGAAACCTTACCGAGCACACCCCCAAATTTAAACTTGATAGTGCCCTCACTGTCAGGCTACACCAAGAGGGTCAAAATTGTCGGCACTCCCATTTTTGTTTATTTATTAAATTTTTTTAGTTTTTAAAGAAAACAAAATATTTATACACAAAAAGGCCCCTCCAAACTTAAGTGAAACAGTGTTTCCACTGTTTAAGCGTTAAAGTTCAGAGTTAGGAGGGAGAAAAACACAGTATCAAGCTATACAAGGTCTTACACAGGCTAAAAGTTAGCACCAACCATTCTAAAATTTTATCGTTATAATGGTGTGGTTGGTGAAAGAATGGAGTGTAGAGAAAAGAAATGAGAAACACACGAGACCGTGTAGAGATAAAAGCAGTATACGGTCTCGGTGGAGGAGAAGAATGGCGGAAGGGAAAAAGAAATAGTGGTGGTTCGACTTCTTCAGATGGAGGTTGATTAATCACAAAATCTGTGTCGTTTAGGAATGCGAGTTTGTCGGCGAAAATATTTTCGAAACTTTCATCGATAGTCCGATTGAACGTTTTAATATCAATAAGTGTCGCGCCAGAATTCAACACACTTGATTTTTCAAAAATTATGAAGGTAGGATAGTCGTAATGCTCATTTACCTTATTTTCAAAAAAGTCTAAATCAAGTTGTTTTTCTAGAATTATCGAACTCAAAATATCGGATTGTGATTCATTAACACTCTCTATCATTACAGGAAGATTAGAAAAAGAACCAGAGAAAGTGGGAGAAAGAAGTGGAATACGAACTTGAGCGTGCAAATGGAGTGTATAAATTAGCACAATTTGTAATGACCGATGTGTAAAAAACGATTGTGCTAATCTATCAACCCACTGAGAAATGAGGTCAAATCCCTCAAGATTCGTAAGAAAATATGGGTATGTTGAACTTGGTAAACCAGACATTGAAAATGAAAGTGTAACGGTTTCTTGCAAAGTCTGAACAAGGATGGAGGGAAGTGATTGAGGAAGGGTATCGGTTAAAGATTCAGGAGGGTGTGCGCAGTCAATGAAAGGGATAGAATGAATTGGAAAATCCGACTCCTCAAGTAAAACTGCTTCATCCTCAATAATTTCATCAATACTCTCCTCAAATTTTAGCTTATCCATACAATTCTCATCAAAATCAAGACGCATATGAAGTTCGGGAAAAACAGTTAATGACTCGGGATGATGAATTGGAGAGAGAAACTCATCCAAATCTATGGGTTCATCATCCAAAATATTCCCAGCGTCTATATCCTCAATCAAGTGAAAATCAATTTTTTTAGACACCTCATCAAAAGTATGGATATTAATTAATTCAGGTTCTAGAGTGGAGGTGTAGAGGTCAAAAGGATTGGTGATGGTTTCACTCGAAAGGGGCCCTTCACAATCAGGTAAATCAAACACTACAAAGTTGCACAACTCATTAAACGTTTTATTTTCAACCGGTGAATCATTTGAAACACTTGATAGATATTCAAAACCAGAATTGTGGGATTCAATTGGGGGTGGGTAGGTTTGATTTGGAAGGATGTACAGCTCACTCTCACCACTCAACTTCTCAATCTGTCCAACCGCCTTATCATACATTGGAAAATTTGGAGCTACTTGGAAACTAGCTACCGGGTCACTAGGTTGTATAAGGGCGGCCATGGACGCATTCAAATCCATCATTTGTTTTCTTGACGCTACCATAAAATCTTCCAACGACTGTTCCAGACTAGACATGGGTTGTGAAGGGGTTTCAGTAAAAAATTCAAAGTTGTTTGGATACTGGAAACTCCCAAATGGCTGTGTAGAAGCAATATCTAGGGAAGGTGCGAAAGTCGGGTAGGACTGGTAGGAATTGAATGGTTGGACAGGAGTAGGATCAATATTTGGATAAGAAGGTGAATAGAATTATTGATCCAAAGAATTCGCAGTGGTGAAAGGAGTGAAAGATCGGTTACGAGATTGTTCAATATGTTCAGCAATAGACATGGGTTTCGGAGTTACAACAGGTCTCAAAAAAGGAGTATCAACGTAAGAAGGCGGTGAAGGTTGAAATGGTTGATATAAGGTGGATTGCGGAGTCCAACTGGATGCCCTAGACGCGTCTATTCGATCTTTCAAAGAGATTTTTGGTATGGAGGGGTCGTTCGAAATTCAACCAAAACAAGAAGCGTAGTAAGTAATGTCTGGTTTGGGTACCAGAGTTCGGCAAGAGTTTTGCGAGGTGGGATACCCATGATGTGATGAGAGAAAGGAGAAGAAAAAGAATGTGATATTTTTTTTATTTTTTATTTTTTTTAAAATTTTTTTAATTTTTTTAATTATTTTTATAAAAAAAATATTTGTTTTTGGAGTTTTGAAATTTTTGAAAGTGTTTTTTTTTAGAAAGAGTTTTGCAAAAATTTGTATGGAACTACAGTACAATTTCAAATAACCACAGTTTAAACATGCACAATCAAACCTAGAGCTGGGTCTCCTAAGTCAACTAGACTGCTCCTAACTGGTCCAAAGGGCAAGTTGTGAAATATCCCTCAAATCGTCTCTTCACCGCCAATTGTGGCCAGGTAAGCACAAGTAAAGAAAGGAGGGATCCGCTCACGAATCACCGTGAGACGGGCATTTTAAAATTACCTTTCCCACTTGTCTAGCTTAGGCACCACAAAGTCAGGTTTAGATAAACGATCGATTGCCCACAACCTTCCTCTGTCCTAATGAGCGCGACAGTCCTTATTTGGCTGAGTCTAAATATTTTTTAATTAACTCGAGAGTTGATGCATATGCTTTTTATGATTTTTGAGGTCTTAGGAAGGGTAATGAAATCCCCACCAAATCTGGATTGGTGTTATAGCCTCTTAAAAGTCCGTATTAATTATGCAAAGCTGTTAACACACCAAAAACACTTGCAAAATTTTTTTTATTTGGCAGCGCAAAGAATCCTGCACAAAAACAATTTATTGGAGAGGGAGAAAGATTTTGCGCAAAGAACCGTGCAGGAAAAATTTTCAGTGGAGCTCAGGGTAGGAGAGGGGACAAAAATACTTACAGAAAATTTTGGGGTGCTGACGTCAGCAGTTGACCGCGGTTCCGCGGTCAAACGCTTGAATCCGCCGCGGTTCCGCAGTGGTTAAGTTGGTTTGGATCTCCAAAATTTTTCTGTTGTCTGTTGTGATTCTCCTCTATCTGTTCAGATCTTTTATTTTTTGATTTGTTCACTGGTTTTTTCCAGATCTGAATCAGTCCATCTTCTTTTCCTGCGCAATTCACACAATACCTCTAAAAAAGAATAAGATGAATTTTATTTTTAGTTTTTATATTTTCAATTTTTATAATTTTTTTCAGTTTCAATTAACCCGAAATTACACAAAGAAAGAGACTACCGTTTCCCCGGCAACGGCGCCATTTGATTGATAGCTGTTTTGCGTGCGCGTGCGTTTTAAAATCAAAATTAAGAATATACCGCAATCGAGACGGTGTCGCTTGGTAGCTAGCCGGTTGAGTACGGGTCGGTCCACAGGGAGATGGATTCCTTTTCTTTATGTTCTAACGAGTTAAGTCCAAAAAATGGTGGTTTTGTTTTACGATCTAAGAATGATATTAAATTGATTAAAAGTCTTGCTAGGGTTAGGATTGGGTTAGTTTGGAAAAGAGATTCTACCCACTGCTTTCAATGCCCTAGTGAAGAATATAGGTGTTAGGGTAATAGTCAACAAAGGGGATTAGCACGACTGGAAAGAAACTTAGTTTCTTCCTTTTGGTCCTTATCCGTCCTTTCTTGGCTCTTAGCCCTAACCTCTATTTAAATCAACCACAACCGGTCTAACTAGGGAATCATTGCTATCTTGTAGGATAGGGTGCCGTAGTGAGCGGTGTGTGGTTAATTTAAATAAAGTCTTATTATAAAAATTATATGGGCAAAGAAAGGAGAGAGAGAGAGATTTACTTCTCTCAAACCTTCCCAATCCTAACCCTAACAAGTGAGGAATTACTCACTCATTAGTGAAGTTATGATAAGATTCATTTTTATAATTTTAAAAGACTATCTAAGTTGCAGATAATAAAAAACAGATAAAAATTCAGGAATTAAATTCAGATAAAAGAATGCACGATAAAAAAAATAAAAATACCTTTATTGATGACCTCTTGACGATTACAATGGAATGAAAATTTAATATAGAAATTAAAAAGAGGCATCTCAAAAGAGGCACCCTAGAAGAGACATACTTTATTTGGCTTTGAGCCCTCCTATTTATAGATAGGAAAAACTCTAGGTTTACAGTCTGATCCATACATGAAATTACAAAACAACCCCCAAAGACCAAGTCAAAGCACCGCCACCCCACCGACACGTGCATTGCACGGCCGCGGAACCGCGGCAGAATAGCCTGTTTGGCCGCAGATCCGCGGCCATTTGGTGGGCTCATGGGCCCAATTCTTTAGGGTTTCTTCAAGTTACTTTTATCTTCTGTTTTCTTCACTTGGTCTCTCAGAATCTCTTCAATTCTCTTCCAGATTTCCAACAGTGCAGAATTTGTGGACTTTTACCGTAAGCTTCGCGTTGAAGTCTTGAATCTTGTGCTGCCCTTGTGCTTTGTGCAATTGAACTGTTTGCTGATCTTCATTTGTTCCTTGAACTGTTAGGCGGCATCATATGGATTCATCTATTGTTGGTTGTAGTCTCACTTTTGTAACATCTTTTCATGAATTTCACTGAATTGTTCTGAGAACCTGTAACCTGCAACTATTTAGTAGACATGGATCAAAAGCGCTTATTTATTTGTAATATGATTAAGAATGGGGAATATAATAATGCAAAATTCTGATATGAACAGCTATCTGGTTTGCCTTTATCATCATGTATATGTATTATGTGGTATTACAGATCACTATTACATGTTGATAGAGCCCATAGGATTCTTGCTTGACCACTAGCATTATGATGGCGATCATTTACGTGGGAGCTGTGTGGTCTATAGGCACATCCTTAAATGTCCCTAGTCGAGAGAGTATTGAGACTGGGCATCGATACTCCGGAATAGATTAGTGTGTACTTATCAAGACCTCGACAAGGGGCGGTGGCCGGTCTCACAAGCCATTGGTGTCTGTTAGTCACGTAAAATAGTATATAGGTGCTCATTGGGTTATGAGTATACTGGACGGACTCGCCGGGAATATGCTAGTTGGTATTATACCTATTGTCAGATAGCAGTTCCCAAGTAACATGAGTACAGGTTATTCTGTCGACCTGAGATCGTTATTTGTCTCGTGTAAGTTCCCACTGTGCTTTGATTACTACCCTACCATGGCTCAAAGGAGTCGTGCAAACAGGTTTTAGTTGGGTACAGTCCTGAGCCACATGGAGGCAGGGAGTGGATCTTCGGGGATTCGTCTCTTCCGGTATTGGGGGTTGATGTCGCGTTGTGCACGGGAGGCCATCACCAGAAGTCCTTAGCCAAGGTAGACGAGAATTACTGATTTGGATCAGTAGTTTCTCAGTGGGTAATGGGCTTCATGCCGACACGAAATATCGCGTTATTAGGCGTCTGAATTTATCCACCCCCTAGACACAATATGCGATACTCTTAGACGAACAGACCAGACTGTATGGAGATTGTCACGGACATGCTCAGTAGGGGTTTGGATGAGTTTATTCGTCGGCCTTCCTTTCACTCAATACCTGAGTAGCCGTTACGTACAGCTGGTGCCGCTGACGTGCTTGTGGTTAAACCCACTGCCAGCGTATTGACAAGTCTTTAGAGTCCCACGCATAGGGTTTTCATGGTTCTGGAGAAATAATGTAGTAGCCGTATTGGATACGTGCAGGGTTCCGATCGATTGATTGTACTATGTATCCGGACTTTCGATCGGACGGTTGATAATACTAGCCGGCTCGGGTTTAAGACGGATTGTTAAATCAGGTATTGATTTAATAATTTACGTATATATATTTCGATATGTATATTCTAGTATTATGTACTTTGTGTCATTCTATCTCTTTGGGTATTCATATTTCGGTACGAATACATGTATGTATATACAGTAAAGTGTAATCCGTATTTATACAGATAATATTTTAGAAGGTGGACACCTCATTTTAGATTTCTCCATTTACTTTTAATGGGAAATGAGGTGGAAAAGGAAAGGGGAGTATGGTGAGGACCATGCTTGCATAGTGTTGCACAAATGAATTGTTAATTCATTTGTGCAAACTATTCAAGCAAGGGTTGCATTTTATATTGAAAAAATGGGTTTGATAAAATAAGGCTTCATGTTATTTTTCCTCACTTGATGAGTTTTTCTTTATCTCACCATCATGCTTCACTCTCATCTCTAGTTTCTTGAGTTCATCCACCTTCATCCTCAACCACCTCTCTACAATCTCATGAGTTGAGAATCAAGAGAGGAGGTGAGATAGATAAACACTTTCAACACTTCACTACATCCTAGGCACTATACATTAGCAACCTAGAGTCCTTAGTTGCTTCACTTGATCTTTTGTATGGAGCTAGAGCCAAGAGCTACATCCCTCGGGTGGATCATCTTCAACGGAGGAAGACCGGAGGCCAAGTTCAGTCGAGAACGCCTCAAGAAGCTAGGGAAGATGGTAGAAGACCGAGGGACACGGTTCATTCGGTATACCCATTTCTAACCTTGTAGTTTAGCTCTTGTAGTTTGCTAGTATAGGTTTATGGTTCGATTCTAGACGGGTTCGTTACCTCCAAGTTTTTTAAACGTCATTTTTGTTCAGCATCGGCCACGGTAGATTGCCAGTGCGCTATCGTAACCCAACACAAATTTAATTAAAACAGTGTTTTCATTAATAAGTATTTAAAATCATAAGAGGGGGGTAAATATTGTTGGTCTATGCAAAGTTTTACAAAAACCAAAAGTTAAAACCAACTATTCAAATATTTTATCAATATAACACCATGGTTAGAAAATCATGTTACAGATAGACATGAAAAAGTGGGGAGGAGATAAGAGGTGTAATTGAACGGTTTTACGTCTCGGTTGGTAGAGACGAAAAAGTGATGGTGGATGAAAACGAGAATTTGAAAGATAAAGAATAGGTGGAATATTCGTATTCTCATACTTGATAAGAAGAAGGGGTGGCGGTTCAACTTTTTCGGGTGGATATTGATTCATCACAACATCCATGTCTTTAAGGAACGCGAGTTCTTCAGAGAAAATATCTTTGAATCTTTCATCGATATTTCGAATGATAATCTCATCAGAAAGAAGAGTATGATACTCTCGATAAGAAGTTCATATCTAACGTAAGAGATTAACTCGGATAGCTCGATTAAGTCATTCGACAAGCCAAAGGATTCGGACTCGGGGGTGGACTTGTCGATTGAAGGGTTCTCACTCGTATAATAAATAGCTGGATCAAATAATAACGCACTAGTGGCGTCGAGATCAATATCGTGAAGCTCCTCAAATTCGCAACTGTCGGAAGGTATCTCGTTGACAGAACATATATTAATTATATGAGCAGAAGGTTCGAAGAGTTGTCTTCCTACACTGTAAATGTTAACTTCAATTGTCATCTTCCTAAAGGACAGGTTCATGGAACCGTTACGACAATTGATTATCGCGTTGGAAGTTGCTAGAAAAGGTCGACCTAGAATCACCGGAATTTAGTTCTGTGGGTTTGCCACAGGCCGTGTATCTAAAACTATAAAGTCCATAAGGAATATAAATCCCCGACCTTGATCAACACGTCCTCTAGCTCACCTATAGGGTGGGTGATAGATCGATCGGCCATTTGGAGAGTGCAGTGCGCAGGTTTCAACTCCCCTATGCCTAATTGATCAAAAACAGAATACAGAAGCAAGTTAACACTAGCACCTATATCGAGTAGAGCGTGATTGATGTTTTTACCCCCAATAGTAATAGATATTATAGGACACCCGGGCTTCTTATGTTTCTTAGGCACATGTTGGGTAAGAGCATTGCTCATATTACTCGCTAAGAAAACATTTTTAGGTATTTGAGTTTTCCTTTTCCTAGTGCACAAGTCCTTTAGAATTTTAGTATAGGATGGAACTTATTAGATATCATCTAAAAGAGGAATATTTATGTTTACTTGCTTAAAAATTTCCACAATTTTCTCCATTTGTGGATTTGGTCTGTTGGGCCTCAACCGGTTTGGAAAATGAGCTTTATTAACAAGGGTTGGGTCTAACTCTTGTGGAGAAGTTTGTTGGGATGGAATGGATCCCAAAATTGGATTTGGGATGGTCTTAAATGGTAATGCATTCAAGGAAGTGGGCTGAGGGTTCGAGCCTGGTGAAGAACGGAGAATAGTCTCGGAAGAAGATGTTGGATTAGACGAAGTAGGAGTAAAAGTAGTAGCCGGGGTATCATCTGAATCATCAACTTGTTCACCAACTTGGTTATTCAGCACTCTTCTTGATCTCAACGCAGTTACGGCACTCATATTATGATTTTGTTGGTGAAGGACAATATTTGCGCTTTGTGAGTGGCCGGGATTTGGTAGAGGTTGAGATGGAAGTTTCCCTTTCTCTCCCCCACTCATTGCGGCATTCAACTGTGCAATTTGTGCTTCGATTGATTTTATGCTTTCACCGTGGGAAGCAGTGTGTTGCATCAGCATTTGGATAGAAGACGTTAAATTAGCCGTCGTTTGTGTGGATTGTTTAATAAACGTTTCTAAGCTTTTTTCGAGTGCAGAGATTTTATCAGTACCGGCCGTTGGAATATTAGTTTGTGGTTGGAAAGAATTATTATAAGGGGCAAACTTATTGGCCGGATTTTAGAAAGATTGTGGTTGAAAGGGCTGCTGAATTTGTTGTAGTGGTTGTTGCTGCTGTGAGGGAAGCCTTTGATAATTATTTTGGTTTGGGAACTGATTTTGATTTTGAGATTGGTTTTGGTTCCAAGCAAAATTAAGATGATTCCTCCATCCTTGATTATATGTGGATGAATAAGGATCATTTCTAGGTTGCTGAAAAGCAGCATTGGTTTGTTCATGACCTTGAGACGGAAGATTCAAAGGACATTCTTCCGTTAAATGTGATGAGTTAAAACAGCAACCACACACGGTTTTGGGGAGCGTAACTTGGTGTAGGGAGGCTGAAGAGAATTTGCTTTCCATAGCTTCAAATTTCTTTTGCATCACAGCCATTTCGGTTTTCATTGCGATGGAAGTATCGAGCTGATGGATACCTGCCCTAGATGAAGACGATATTGTTGGTCTAGTGCTCTCCTATTGTAACGTTTGTTTGTCGAGATCTTCCAGAAATTTCCATGCTTCGCTGTCGTCTTTTGATATGAAATGACATTGACAAATTGTTTCTAGCATTTGTTTTATAGCTGGATTAATACCCTCATACATAATTCGGCAAAGTTGACATCTATCGATTCCGTGATGAGGGCATTGGACAAAGAGATCTTTAAACCGTTCAAAGCATTTCTAAAACGGTTCGTTGGGAAGTTGGGCAAACTGGTTAATCTCGCTCCGAATACGGGCGGTCTTGTGACAAGGATAAAATTTCTTAAGGAATACTTTAACGAATACATCCCATTTAGCGATAGGATGTGCGGTGGTACTGTAAATCCACTTTTCTGCGAGATCGCACAAGGTAAAAGGGAAAAGACGTAATCGCATAGCATCCTCTGAAGGTTAGGTGGTGCTCATCATCGCACATACGTTTTTGAATTTGGTTATAAAAACGTATGCATTTTCAGATTCAAGCCCGTGAAATTTAGGCAACAAGTTGATGAAGTGGGGTTTAATTTCGAAATTATCCCCATTGGCTGGTGGAAGAGACAGACACGTAGGAAGGGGTCCGTGTACGAGGTAGCATCGGTCTTGAAGAGAGATGCGTGGTGGATTCTGAGTTTGCGCACCTACGGGTGGTGGTAAGGTGGTATTGTTAAACCACGATGGAGATCCATCCATCTCGGAAGATGTGGTAGGTGGAGGAGAAATAGAAGATGAAGAAGTATCGACTTTGGAGTCGACATTAAAAATGCGGACTAGACGGGCACTAGAATCCCGTGTCCAGCCGATCATGCACTAAGAGGGTTTAATGCACGTGGCAGCGTATAATATGTGTGAGAACGATTTTAAGAAGGCTTGTTTTGAAAAAATGTCGGACGTGAGGCTTGACTCAACCAATCACAAAATGCATAATCAATCCCTAGAGCTAGGGTCATCTAGGTCAAGTCACTAGACCGTTCCTAGACTTCCAAAGGACAAGACGTATGATCAATCATCTACCGCATACTTATCAATCTTGCGTCCAGGTAAGTGGGAGGTATTCGCTATACGAATCATCGAAATAGCGGGCCTAATTAAGTAACCACTTTTCTTAGTCATACTTGCCTAGACACCACAAGAGAAATGCGGATAAACAATAGATTACCCACGATCCTCCTTTGTCCTAATTGAGCACGAATATCCTTAGAAGCTTGGTCTAGATATTTTTTATTAATGTAGGGTGATAGTATACTCGTTTATGATTTGTGGGGCCTAAGAAGGGTGATGAAATCCCCACCTAATTTGAATTTGGGTTTATTGCCCCTTAATATCCGGTTTAAGTACGCAAAACAAACCAAAATCAAAATACGCAAAAAGATTTTTTTTTAGCAGCGCTGTTTGCAAAGAATCCTGCAGGTAAAATCAGATTATTGGAGTTTTAGAAGAGAGAGGAAGATGATAGGAGAATACCAGAGAAGTTTAGGGTCCCCACTCTTCAATGGGGCCGCGGTACCGCTGCCGAATGCAACATAGGTCCGCAGTTCCGCCGCCTCTTGGTAAGATCTTCTGGTCAAATTTCTTCAGAGCAACCCTATACTTCTCTGGTCCAAGTTTAAAGTCCCTGAATCTCTGTTAGCCTGCTCTAATTACTCTAGATTTCCTTGCAAAACTCGCACAATAATCGTTAAAAACACAAGATGCGGTTTTGGTTCTTTTTTATTTTATGTTTCCGGTTTTTATAAGAAATCAACCCGAATAATAAAAAAATTAATTACGACTGTTTCTCCGGCAACAGCACCATTTGATTGTGTGCGAAAGGTGTCTCTGTGTCTGTGTATGTATTTGTAAAAAACCGCAATCAAGATAGTGTCGCAAATAGCTAGTCGCGATGAGTACGGGTCATGCATGAACGCTTCTTCTATCTCGCACGATTGGGCTAAACTAAAGTAAAGGATAAAAAAACAAGAAGAAAAAACAAATAGAATTGAACAGCCGTACATGCATCTTTTGTGCATTGCATACGGCTCTGCAATGGAATTTCCTTTTTCCTCCTGCCCCAGGTATTATTTCGAGGCGCTCCGTATATGAGCCTCTTCAAACAGAGCTTACTGCTATTAATTCAATGATCCCTATAGGACGCGGTCAGCGAGAATTAATTATTGGGGACAGACAGACTGGCAAAACAGCTGTAGCTATAAAATTTTAGCCAACCCCATATATGTATTTCATACGTATGAACGGAGATGAGACAGAGGAATGAAGAGCATTTTCGGCGCAAGTTCGAATTTGCGACAGGTACAAATAAAATATAAATAAATTGATAAAATATTCCTGGTCTTTTCTTGCTTTAGATGAGTTGATAAAAGAAAGGATGGGTGGTTGTTGTTTTAAACTAAGATGGATAGAAAAATTTATAATAGAAAAACTTGTAGGGTTTATACGACTTAGTAGTTAATAGATGAATGCTAGAAATAATTTTTTTATCTTTTAATTGTTTAAAACTAGAGAGATAGCGATGAATGTGGATTATGAGTTCTTAGAGGGAATTAGGGTGTTGGGGTCAAAATTTGCACCCCGGTTGACCGAGTCAAAGTCAAGGTCAACGCCAAGCCAGGTGGGCCCAAGCCCAGGTCAAGCGGACCCATGCCCAAGTCGAGCCTGCGGCCAGCCTCCTCCATGCCAAAATATAGATCATGTAATAAATAATTTTTATATAATTTTTTTTATGCATGAATGTATGCAAAATGGGCATAGAGCCAAATTTTTATAAAGCCCATGGCTTATGTGCAAAAAGAAATGGCACATAAGCCATGGGATGGGCAAAATGCCATTTTTGTAAAGCCCAAGGGGCTATATGTAAAGTGTATAGCCTATAAAGGCAAGGATAATGAAAATATCCCAAGAACTTTTTCTCTCTCCAAAAAATCCAGATCTGTGATCTTCTTCTTCCTCAAGGTTCTAAAACCTTCTTTTTTTTCTTTTGAATTAAATCAAGAGTTTTATTCTTCCTTTTATAAAACAAAATAGTTTTTCACCACAAAACCCACAAAGGGGAACTCAGATCTGCCATCAGATCTCAGAAAAGAGAGATTTTTAAAATCTCATACTTCTTGATCTTCAAGATCCGGCCAACAAGGGAAGAACTAAGGCTCAAGGGGAGAAGCCCTTCATCAGTTTCAAAACATTTTAGGAGTTTCACTCCACTCTAATTTCTCTTTCGAGAGATTCTCGAGCTAAAAGCCTCTTTTTTTCGCCGGCGCCCAAGCGTCTGAGCGCCTTGCGCTAGAGTACCCAGCGCTCAAGCGTCCAGTGCCCACGTGCCGACACGTGGCACGCTAGCGATCGAGCGCCCAAGTGCCAAGCGCCCACGTACCGACACGTGGCGCGCTAGTGCTCGAGCGCTTAGCGTTTAAGCGCCCAGCGCTCAAGCGCCAAGCGCCCACGTGCCGACACGTGGTGCTCGAGCGCCCAGCGCCCACGTGTCGGATACGTAATGCGCTAGCGCCTAAGCACACGACACCTAAGCGCACAGCTCTTAAGGCGCTGGCCCCACGCGTCCTTTGGGCGCTTTTCCTCCCTTTTTTTATATACATATGTATACATGTATATATATATATATAAATACACACACACACTCCACAACACTGTCCCTCCCAAAAAAAATTTGGGCCGGGGCGCTGCCCCGCACCCCCCTAGCCCCCTTGACCCCCAGCCCGCTATCCGGGTAGCGGGATCCCCGTAAAAACTCTGCGAGCCCCCCGATATATCCAAAACCCCTCCAAAACACAACACTGCACATTGAGTTCGCATGACCAGTTTAACCCGTCAATCGGAGGTTCTCTCGCTCCAAAGCCGAGGGGTAATTAACGACAGCTTAGTCCGCGGCTGCCGGAGATTTGGATCCCCACAATCAATAAACCCCGGCCTACCCCAGGCAGGGGGAATCTGTAGTACGCCTGACAAACGTGCGCGTATTCCCATCTCAATGGGATGACGAAAAACACCCTACATAGGGTTTCCCACTACTGCCTCTTGTCCTTCCATTGATCTCTATTAATCTCAAGCCCTTAACAAAACAAATGTTTAACCAATCTCAAATCATGGTCGTGATTATTATTAATTGATAGCACGCCCGATAAGAGGGTTAATATTTATTTTGCTAAAGTTTATAAATATTAAAATTCAAAAGAAATTAAAAGATATTTTATCCATTATTCTACCTTATCCTACAAACCCTAGCAAGCAAGAAATTACTCGCTCATGCTCAGTAGCGATTTACAAGAAAGGTTGAAAATGAATGAAACCATAATTAAAAGTGCAGAAAAGTAATGCGGAAAATTAATGCGGAAAGTAAATGCGCAAAAGAATTAAAAACAAAAACTATCTTTATTAATCAACTATTGCATTACAATTTTTCTCTTTCAAAAGAAGATTACAAGAACCCTAGTTTCACTCTAGATCTCTCTCCTTTGATAGGTGTAGAATAGATGATTAGATTATGGGATTTTGATGATGATTTGATATGCATAGCTCTCGGTCCTTTATATAACCCCTGAAAGTACAAACCCTAGATTTCATGTTGGATTAGATGTGATTACGATCATGCCCCCAAAATCGCAGATCCAACGGCCACTAAAGAACCGCGGAACCGCCGTCTATTGCCACGTTTGACCGCGGTTCCACCGCCATCTTGTGGGCTTGTGCATCCAATTTTCTCGTGGCGTTTCTTGTTGATATTTGGAGATCTTCTTGATATACAGATTCTGAAAATATTGCCCTTAGTCTCTGCCGTAGCTAAATTCCTCGATTTGCTTCTAATATTTGGCAGATTTGGTTTCGATATTTCGATTGACTGGGATCTCCTACATAGATTTCAGACCTGAGCTAATACTTGCACAATATCTCAAATTCATCTTGTTAGTAGCATTTGGTATTTTTGAGATATTATTCTAACCATTTATATGATATAATATTTTAAGAATATTGATGAGGAATATTTGATATGATATGCATATTTTAATTACTAATATTTTATTTAAATATTATATGCATATATTTTCCTTAATAATATTAATTATAAATAAAGAAACATATGATAATAACTTTTACAAATAAACCCACATATGTTCTTTATTTACAATTAACACCTTTTAGCACTAAACAATAATTGGGAAAATGTCCATATAAATGTGCAATATATTTGACTAATCAGTTATCTACATCGGTAATGGAGAATGTCAACTTTCGTGCGGATAGGTTTCCAGCATTCGATATTGAAAGTGGGTTGAAAGTCGGCAATTTGTTCGAGAATAAGGAGAAATTAATTTAGGCATTCAGCGTTTGGTCAATTAAACATAGAGTTTCTTTTAAACCAATCAAGACTAAGACAATCAAGTACACCGTCGTTTGTAAAATAGATGCGAACTGCTCGTGGAGGCTTCATGCATATATCTCAAAGAAATCACCGACAGGATTCTGGCAGATAAAAATGTATTCGGGTAATTATACTTGTGTGAATCCTGTAGTAAATTCAAATTATAAACATGCCGCTTCTACATTAATATGTAACAAGGTATGCCTTTTGTGAAAGCGGATGTCGATTTGACCACCAAAACGATTCAAGTGCTTATAAAAGATACATTATTCATTGAAAGAAATTATATGAAAGTATGGAATGCGTTGAGTAAGGCATTGTCTAAAATATACGGAGATGGAAGATTCGTATGAACATTTGCCACGATATCTTGCCACCACCAAATCTACTAATCTCATGACTATCTTCAAGATAACAACCGACGCTTCAATATCAGAAAGAATGAAATATTTTACCGGTGCATTTTGGGTGTTCGGACCGGCCATTGATAGTTTTGCTTATTGTCGTCCCGTTCTCAGTATTGATGGAATCTACTTATACGGCAGATACAAAGGGACATTGCTCATTACTACCGGGGCCGATACAAATGATGGCCTTTATCCTTTGGCATATGCCGTAGTTGGAGGTGAAACGACTGAAAATTGGGAGTGGTTCATTACTTGCATTCATCTTTACATTCCATCCGTGCGGGGAAGGCACATTACATTCATATTTGACCGGATGAAAGGGATTCCGACCGCACTACGAAGATCATGGCCAGAACCTCATAGTCATCATTATTGTATGCGAGCCAACTTCTCAACTGCCGGATTTAGTGGCAAAACCTTGCATAGTTTGTTCTCTCAAATTGCATGCGCACCAGATGACCTGACATAGCTAAGAGAGGAACTTAAACGTATATCTCCAAGAGCAGATGTTTGGATTGAAAGTAGTCTAAAAAATGAAGAAAAAAGATGGGCTTTTTCGAAAGATGGTGGTAGACGATTTTGCATGATGACTACGAATGCTTCAGAAAGCTTTAACGGTGTCTTAAAAGGATATCGATTTTTTCCTATTCAAGATTTAACAGGACAGACTTTTTACAGGGCAAACAAATATTTCTTTGCACGACGTCAGGAGGGACAAGAGTGGGTGACAATGTTATGTCCTAAGTTCGGACAATTAATAACAAAAAGGGCTACTGATGCCAGACATGCTTGAATCGTGAGGTTCGGCCAGTCCGAATAGCAGGTGACTGTCAAAGATGGAAAAAATTACGGCGTAGTCATCGACGGTAGGAACTGCAGTTGTACATGCAATATTCCTAAGTTGCAAAAGTTGTCTTGTTCATATGTAATTTCAGCATGCACACGAGCAGAGGGTGGAGGGAACATTGCACATCACGATCTTGTTTCGAAGTGGTATTTTGTCCCTAAATACAAAGCTGCTTATGTCCCGTTATTCCATCTTGTACCCGATAACCGATATTGGGAGGCATACAACGGTCCAATGATATTACCGTCTATCGGTAGGAGACAAGCAGGACGACCATGTTCTACTCGTATCAAAAGTGGTATGGATGATTCATGAGAAGGACATAGGCAAAATAAATGCAGCATCTGCAATGAGTATGGTCATAACAAGGCACAATGCAAAAATCCTCCGGTCCCACGTCGCCATTGGTAATTTCTGCCTATATTTTGAAATACACACACACGTCCAAACACAAAAAACAAACATACATCTACACACATACACGCACACATAAGTTCTTTGTTATACATGCTCATTTTTTCAAAGATAATATAACTCGACTTTTTCATTGTACAGATATACCTATGGATCCTGAACTTAAAGATACAAGTGTTCTATACTTGCAGGCTGACCACAGGTCGGCCAACGCTGCAGTAGTACGCATAAAACTTTGTAATTTTATTTTCTTTAATTACATATGTTATTTATATTTTGTTGATACAAGTCCTCTTTTTGTAATCGGCAGAGTGATCAGGTAATTACATGCGTTGACCACTCAGTCTAGAGCAGCCAGATCTAAGCTGAAGATGCCCGTGTGCAGGCTGAGCTGCAACGGGCGCGCTTTCATCTTCTATCCAGATTAGAGTGTATATGTCTGGATAGAGACTTGATTACGGCTTTGGTAGATAGATGGAGACCAGAGACCTGCACATTTTATTTTAGAGTTGGTGAGATGACTATCATCTTTCAAAACATCGCTGTGCTACTTGGTTTGCCTATAGACAGAGAGGTGGTTGCTGTGGAATACAGTCACGATTGGTCAGACTTGTGTCCCAACTTGTTGGGTAGGATTCCGCTTGTTGGCCAGAGAAGAGGCAGTAGCATCCACTTGAGCTGGATGCAGGAGGCATTTAGTGCTGAGCCTGCCATGGATGCTAACCCCGCGGCGATCGAGCAGCACGCACGAGCTTACATTTTACATCAGATTGGGGTTCGCTTGTTCCCGGATAGGAGCAAGAGAAGAGTTAGTCTTGCCTGGCTGCCTCTTTTAGCTAATCTTGACCAGTGTGCCACTTTATCGTGGGAGAGTGCAGTTCTGTCATTCCTCTACAGCGAGCTGAGAATGACTATATTGATGGAGTAGAAGAGTCTGACGCTTCTTCAGGTATACAATACTTAAAACCGCATTCTACTAATTTTGCTTAATTAAATTGATATTCAACGCAAAACGTAATTTAATCATATTGTATTTCAGATATGGTCATGGACATATCTCTCTATTGATTGCCTGACCATTACGAAACGGTTCGCTTTAAATGGCCAAAGGCTATATGGATGCCAGTAAGTAATTGAAACTATACGCATATTTTAAAGTTCAAGTTTTTTTTGGAATATTAACTTGTGTGTAATCTCTATGCAGGTGGAATTTGCCCAGGTCATGGGATGTGACAATGGATCGCAGCCTCCGCTTCTACCACAATGAGTTCGATGTCATTGTCACGACCCGAAATATTAGCTCGTGACCAGCACATAAATCACGCAACGTCTAAAGGCGTAACGTAATTCAAGTAAGCTGAAACCCAGAAATCTAAACCCTTTTTAAGAAAATAAAGGAGGTGAAGTTTTGAAATAAATGTATAATGAAATCAAGTTTTCTTAAATGCATAGAAAATGAATATGAATAATGCAAGTGAAATTTACTTGTTTGAAAACATGTTTCGTCTTTTGAAAATTTAGGCAGCACCTCCTTTGTATATTTTGATCCAAAACCACATATACAAGATAATGATAAAGGCATCCCCAAGCAGGAGCTAGCTCTTCGCCAAACGGCGGATCACAACCATGCAAGACAATATAAATAAGTATACGACGCCCAACGGCGAAGTTCATCTCAAAAGATAAGTAAATAAGCAAGACATCAAACCACAAGTAGCGGAAAACCCCTCGCTCTAAATCTCGCAACCACAATCTCACTAAGTCTTATTACTTATACAATTTACTAATTTTGATTGATGGAATTAACTAGATACAATATGAAATATAGATACAAGAGTGGGTACGATACAAGTGTCCCACCTACCAATGCAAAACACTCGAATGCAACTGTGTGCCAGCGAATCCGCTACTGATCTAAGCGGTCAACCTGCAAGAACTGTGGCACAACGAGGGTGAGTTGCCAATTCGTGAGTAGAAAAATATCAACAGATAGAAATCGAATAAACAACGACTCCTAGGTCAACTATATCATGAAGGTAATACTATGATATCTAGGGTGACCGGGTCGAATATGTGCCAACAATGTAATCAACAACTAGGTGTATGCGAGTATCATCCAACCAAATAATCAATATATGTATGCATGTGGATCCCGTCCAACCATATGATCAATGTCTGTATGCACGTAAATATCATAAAAGAGTGTGCATGAAAGTGTGAGGATATAAATCAACGGTGTCCCTCACGACACATCAAAATCATGGAACCTGGGTGTCCAACATCGACACCCGAAAACATCATGAAACCCGTGTCCAGCATCGACACGTAAATCTTCATATCTCGGGCTCCGTCAGTCCGGATCGGCCCACGGGCTCCGTCAGTCCGGATCGGCCCATATCATCTCTCAACTCCGGTCGGTATCCTCCAGATATCCACCGAGCTCAAATACTATCACCGGTAGGTAGTAGTCCCACTGCCAGGCTCACCGTCTGCAGTACAGCAATCCGTTCTCGCCCCGGGGTACCATACCGGGTCCACCATGTACCCGCAATCGGCCTTATCCAGCTCCTCGAATCGGGTTTCGCATGTCACACGTCTCAGAACCGAGAAAACGCATGGTGGACGCACTGAAATATCATATCAAGAGAAACCGGGTTTTTAAAACAATAAATACTTTATTTTAAAATGACCACGGTTCTCAAATCCATAAATCTCAAGAAAACAGCATATCTCAATACGTAAAATCATAAAGCATGATGTATGCGACATATGATGGAAATGTAAGCATATCCGTATATCATGCAACATGGAACAGTGATGTATCATATTAAGGGAAAACCGCTCCTTTAAATGATTCCAGTTTTGAAAATATGTCTTGTGGTTCTTAATATCTCCAAAGTCAAATGCAATATCGTATAAAAGTGCACAGGTAATTATAGCAAGTAAATCATGCAAAGAGTCATATCATGATACAGCAATTCTACTGTGTAGTGACATGGCAATTATCGATGATGAAGTGTGTGAGCCGGCAAATCTGTGTACGTGTAATATACGCATCATCGATAATGGTGTAAGTGTACTAACACAGGTACATGCAATGATAATATCATGAATGCAGCATAAGGTAAATCATCAGCTAAAAGCTATAAGGTATACGTAACTATCATATGTCTGAGTCGGTGAATCTATCAATCGGCATCTAGCCTCACAGCATCACGTACGGTATAATCCATCGTACGGCATCCTCTAGTTAAGGGTATGGATCAATCATCAAGTCAAATTCATCACGTACGGAAAATCATCGTACGTCGGCATAATACCAATAGGGATCCTATCAACCTTTACGACAATGAGGGTACGGACCTAACGTCTCGTACGGCTTATCATTCCAGATTCACCACAATATGAATATCTATATACCTATGTCCCAGGTCACATCCATAACAATCTCATATCAGGGGACCGGCAAGATATCAATCATCTCAATCGACTCGCATCCGTATACCAACATATCACCAAATCATCATATCGCGTCATATATCCTTTTCATCGCATTTATGTCCCTCACCAAGTCAATTTACCAATACATTCTACCTTTACTATAAACATAAGTATCTAATCTAACATACTCGCCCGAACCATACAAACAGCTTTTGAAAGATGCAAATCGTAGTTTTGAAAGTAGGGGCTACAGTGTTTTTAAAGAAAAGATATCATTTGAAAATCCGTAACGTCTCTCAAGTTATCCGTTTAAAAGATGCATACGATTCTTCAGTTTGGAAATAGGTATGGTTCGGATGACACATCTACGTCGACTATCTAGTCCTATAGTACCCTAAACGGCAATATCATCAAATCATCCTTAAGTCTCGTCATCACATATTAGCCGTATCATAACTTCTAACTATCCTTTAGTTTTAATATGGGTTCTCTAACTATCCTTTTAACTCTATCTATAGTTTTCTAATAAAAGTTTCATTAACCAAATACTATGAATCGGTTTCCATCAAAATGTGCGGGGGTGCTATATGCCATCCACCCGACTTCCTCCGTGGATATAGATCCACTCACCTTGCTTCTTGCTTGCCGAAGTCGATGACGCCACGCTCCGTCGCCTTGGAATCCACGTGAAGGTACCCACAATAATAAACAATCGCAATGCGTATTAAAATCAAGTCGGAAACCAAAACGGCACACGTCTCGCTCATAGGTCAAAACCTATAGCTTACGCCTGCAGAACACGACCAATAACCCTAATCGTTGGCATTCAAACGCCACACGACGGAATACAATACCAAATACCAAATTCAAATTCATTAAAAGCCGCAAAACAATTTCAGAAACTAAGTAAAATACTCCCAGATTTTTTCCCAGATGACAATTAGCAATTTTGCATACAGGAGAGGTCTAATTTACTGGAGATAAAGCCCTGGAACCAACATGGACCAAATACACCCTGCTCTGGCCGCAAATTGCGGCCAGAATGATTAAATCTGCGGCCATTTAGTGGAGTTGGGGTCTCGGGTCTCTGTGGTAGCTTCCTGGGTGCCTGCATGACTCACAATATTTGCTAAATAATTTTCCAGGTCTCCGAGTGTTAGCAGATTTCATTTTCCCTACACAATTTCCACAAAATTACGATATCGGGGATTCTAAGTTTGCTAATTGGGGTTCTGGTCTCTGGTTTAGGTCTTTAAAGAAACACCACAAGGGTTTAAGGTCACTATCAATCCTCAATTCATCTTAGGATTCAACTCAAACCCTAACCTCAATTTAGAATTTTCTAAGTTCGCTAAACTTCACTAAAACACTTTTAAACAAGTAAGGATGCTAAATTGAATGTAATACTATAGAAATGGTGAAGGAATTACCTCATTTGGCAACTCAAGAAAATTCTTGAGTTGCCCAAAGTGCTCAAAATCGGATTTTTCTTGGTCCATCATACTTGTAGTGAGCTTGTGCATGTTTAATGTGAAGAGGGCGTAAGGTTTTGGTGCATTTTTTAGGTTGTTGTGTGGTGTAGGAGGTGGTGGAGAGAGGGGGGCAGCCATGGTGAGGGAGTGAGAAGAAGAAATGATGAAGATGGTGGAGACAACACGATGAGTCAAGGTCAAATGTGTAGGGTTCCTAGGCACACTAATGAGGTCTCACAAGGCATCAACCATGCCAATATCAAATTTTACAAGTGCCGGGAAACCCTAATACGGATCGTTAACTAGATATTTAAGCGAAACAAGCAACTAGTTAACAACTTAACTAAGTGTTCGGAAATACAACCTTTGTAGATCCGGTTCTCTACCTCCATAACTCCTCAATGATGTCCCTCCGCTGTACAAATCGGATCTTGGACTCTGGCATCGGCTTCATCGAAGAAATGGGCGGGCTTGGTCGTCGGCTTCGATGCCGAAGATGATCTACGTCGAGGCATCACAAGATCAAGCTCCCACTTCACCAAGTCATGAAACTTGTGAAGAAAACACCCTATACTACTTGGCAAGAGGTAGAGGATGAAGAAATAGGAAGTGGGTTCACTTTAGAATTGGATTTCTCACACTTTTGCTCAAATCACCATTGATGAAGCAAGCTTTTCTTCTTGTGTAGAAGAAGAAGAAGAAGATGATCATATATTATGATAAGTTAAAAGAAAATAATATTTATCATATATTTAACCATAGTCAAGTGTAGAGAATTAACTAAGGTTATATGAATGGTTAGGGTTAAAAGAAGAAGACAAAAATGGTCACTTGGTCAAAGCTTCATGAAGCTTCAACAAGCTTCATGAAAGAAACCATTTTGTTCATTATCTTTTCCATAATAAATAAATGAATAAATAGATATGAAAAACAAAACCCTAACCATTTAAATAACCATGGTTTAATCTTTACACAAAACTTAAGTAAGAATGTATCATCAAACATGATACAATCAAGTGCACAAAAGTATATCACATATACAACTTGTGAACTACAAGTGAGAAAATCCATTTAAAGTGAACCAATACTAGTTAATGCAAAGTAATATATCAAATATATAATTATGCATTAAATCATTAAATCAACACTTGATTTAACGATCCGGTCATATCGCATATAACCGACTAATATTCAATGTATCGGCTCATCGAATCAATACTTGATTCGATAACTAGGTTATATCGTATACAACCTTTCGATACATTCATCGCGAGAATAGAATACGGTATCACATACACGCATTATTCTCGGTCCCGCACATATCTCATATGCGCTCCTATTTCGTTTCGCTTGAGCCAGGAAACCTCTGTGTAGGACTCTAAAGACTCGTCAATACGCCGGCAGCAGGTGATGATCATATCAAACACCCACAAGCCGCAAGCGGTCTGCTAAACGTAACGGCCACCCGGGTATTGAGCGATCAGAAGATCGACGAGCAAGCCCGCTCACACTCCTGTGAATCCAACCAGTAACACTTACCGTACAGTCCGGTCTCGTCGTCTGATATGTCGCATATCTCGCCTAGGGGTGGTAAACGTCAGACCCCAATAGCTCGATAAGTCGTGTCGATATGAGGTCCATAACAGTTCGAGAAACTACTGGTAACACTTACCAGTAAATCTCAGCAACCCTGGCCAGGGATTTCCGGTTATAGCCAATCGAACACAGCGCAACATCAACTCCCTATACCGGGAGAGACGAATCCCCTCCTATCGCTCATTACCTCCATGTAATTCGGGACTGTACCCAAAAACCACCGTTTTGCACGCCCTCTTGGACGTGGTAAGGTGGAAATCAAAGCACAGTGGGAACCACACAAGACTCTATGACGATCTCGGGTCAACAGACTACTCTGTACCAGTGTCACCAGAGAACTGCCATCTGACGTAAGGTATAATACCATCTGGGAGTTCTCGGCGAGTCCGTCCAGTGTACCCAGTCTCCACTGAGCACCCGTATATCATCTCTGACGTCAAACACCAATGGATGTGGGATCATCCATCGCCCATCTGTATGAGTCGAGAAGGTATACGCTAGTCTACTCTGGTATATCGATGCCCCGTCTCGATATACCCACGACTAGGGACCTTGAAGGATGTACTTATGGACTACCATGTCCCCACTAGTATGATCCGCATCATAGTCCAGGTAGTCAAGTACACATCCTAAGGGCTTTACTAACATGTAACAGAGAGACAATCAGTGTAGACGTTAAGGTAAAGATCAACCAGATAGCATACTATCATGTCGAGCAAGAAAGTCCTCCCTATATATGTCCAAGCATCCACTACAATATACATCCTATGTATAGTAATGGCCTCTAGGGCATACATATAACTAACAATCTCCCACTTGCACTAGGGCCATCTGATAGCAGTTGTTGTAGTATCCCATACTCAACCATCCCATAAAAGTCTCTTTCTGGGAAAAGGCCTTTGTGAGTGGATCCGCCGTGTTGTCCTCTGAGTCTACTCTCCTAACCTCGATCACCCTGGAGATCAACTATCTCCATGATCAGGTGATACTGCCTTAGAATATGTCTGGATCACTGATGGGACGGACGTTCCTTGGCATAAGCCACAACTCCATTGTCACACAATGGGAGGAACTAAGTTCATCACATGAACAAATATACATCCAGACTGCCTCTTTGGTAGCATCTTTAGTAGCGATGTATCGAGCCTTTATCGTCTAGTATGCCACGGTATCTAGCTTGGAACCCTTCCAACATACCGTTCCTTTACTGAGGGTAAAGACAATGCCTGTGATTGACTTTCAGTCGTCCTTATCACCCTGGAACCCTTCCAGTGATTCTCCCCAGGATCGATTGATACCATCTCACTACAACTAGTGAGAATCCTAACATCCTTTTAGATCTATCTCATAGATTCAAAACCCAGGATTTAGGAGGTATCACTTTGATCCTGTATGGAGAATCATTTTGATAAGTGGAGATTGACCGAGTGTAGCATAGGAAACTCCTTCCCTATCTAGAGTATGTCATCCACGTACACTACGAGGATCATCACCATACTCCCTACTACCTTTTTGTATATACAAGGTTCATCTACCATTTTGATGATGTCAAACTGTTTGACTGCTACATCAAAACAAATGTTCCAACTCCGCGATACCTGCTTTATCCTATAAAGCATCTTGTACACGTTTCCGCTGCTCCCACTGTCTACGAAGCCCTCTGGCTGTGTACTTATAGACGTTCTCTTCTAAAACATCATTTAGAAAAGCAGTCATGGCACCCAACCGCCAGATATTGTAGTCATGGTATGTAGCCGTGGCAAGTAGAATCTGGATGGACTTAAGCATAGCCACTTGAAAATGTTTCATCATTATCCACGCCTGGTCGATGACGAAAAGCTTTAATAAGTCTAGCTTTGAAAGTCTCAACTTTTCCATCTACACCAAGTAATCTTCTCAAGATATACTTGCTCCTAATGGGGATTTAACCCTTCAGATATAGCAACCAAAGTCCATACTTTGTTGGTGTACATGGATTCCATCTCAGATCACTAAGCATCCAGCCATTCTTACAGAGTCTTACTCCTGATGGCCAGCTCGAAACTAGTTGGGTCATCATCTCATGATGCAATCTTCGCTCCCACTGTCATAGAGAAACCGAAGTATCTCTCAGGTGGGTGAGGAACCCTACTAGATCGGCGGAGAGGCTGAGGTCCGTTGGTCTCTACTGAATCCTTTGGTTCTATCAAATCATCAGCTGCAGTTTGTATAGCTGGAACATTTCCAGTTCTACATAACAGATCTTGCCTCGAGCTTGTCCGGATTTTGCTTTTAGACATAGGCCGGACAACCCCAAATCTTAACTAACTTAAGATATGGGCTCTTCCCTTTCCATATCACATATGAAGTGGTAGGCAACTGATTGGATTCGAACCCTATTCAATAGGTATGCAGCTTCTCAAGTGCATAACTCCCATAAGGAAATAGGTAACTCAGTAGTACTCATCATAGAGCACACCTTATCATATAGGGTGTGATTGCTCCGCCCCGATATAACATCGTGCTATGGCGTATACGGAGGAGTAATGCTGTGAGAGAATCTCATTCTCCATTAGAATAGTTCAAGAATTCCGTGCTCAAGTATTCTCCTCCTTGATCTCATCAAAGGACATAATACTTATACCCGTATTTTGGTTCTCTACTTCTAAATCATATTCTGTGAATATCTCAAAAGGTTCGGACTTGTGTTTCAACAAGAACATATGTTTGAATCTAAAGAGATTATCAGAGAATGTAATGAAGTACAAGGAACCGGTCTTGGCATGTGTAGACAGGGGACCTTACATACATCAACATGTATCATCCCAAGAGTTCACTAACTCTTTCTCTGTTTCCAGTAAACGGAGCTATGGTCATCTTATTTCTGTGACATGACTGGCAAGTTTCACAAGATGTAAATTCAAACTGATTTAAATATGCATCTAAAATGTAACTTCAGCCAGTCGGATTGCATTGATATGACCTAGTCTACAATGCCTATAGAAGGATTCGTTCATTTCTGAACTCTTCCTCTTGTGTGTGTTCCGTATACTAAAGAACTGTAGTTTGATTTAGAACTTCAATGCTTTTAGATAACGTGCCTGAACCGATCAACTTTTGATATAGGAAATGTTCAAAACATAATCCAACAATACAAAATTATATCCTTTCTTTACTAATAAAGAGACTGATATGATTTTGTATATCAGGTTCGGTATCTAATAACATTCGTTCAGAATCAATGTATTGGTAATACAGGGTGACAGTGACCAACAGAGTTGGCTGCAACACTTGCCCCGTTTTCTGCCTCATGAAACTTATCACCCGTTCTCAGTTTTTCTACCTATCTGTAGCCCTATGTAACAGATTACATATCTGGGATCCTGATCCGGTATCATATACCCAGGATGCGGAGGATACTGAGAAACAGTTCTTTGTAATGAACACACCCGAAGATGATGCATCAGCATGCACTCTCTTCGTTTGGGCGGCACGGGAATTCTGGTAATCCCCAATTTCCTACTCTGTCTTATAACAATTATAAGTTGGAGCGGGACCAACGTTCCCCAGCTCAGTATAACAAGCGGGTTCGGTCAGTATTCCGTATTATTATCTTGATTAAGGCGTGATATGGTCGCTACCTGGAGAGAGAGAGAAGAAAACACTCAGCGTGCGCTCTTACAAGAATAGATTGGTTATTATTTTATCTAATCAGGATGGCTCCCACTGTTTTAATCAAATCTTCCTTCAAACCCTAAAAGGAAAGACTAGCCGGGATTAATTACACACTACAAGTTCGCCAATCTTTCAGCCAGGCCAGTGTCGGTACTTTGAGGGAGATCCCCCGTGCTTTCGCACGAACCTAATTACAGTAAACCTCGTTTTTCCCAGAGGCGTAACCCCGTTGACACCTTTCTAGACACCTACTTGATCGGCTAATTGCAATGTATAAAACTCTCCCAGGAGTAACTCTTACTCGCAGCGGGTATCGGGATCCAACTATCTCATAGAAGGTATGCAATCTCATTGCAAATTTCAACACTTGAAATTCCCGATAATATTTTGCCCCTAGCACCCTATGACCTTGACGGAGGTCAACAAACCATAGGCTACTAGTCAAGTTCAACCCGTCATTTCTTGATCGAATTAAACCCACCCGCACGACCCTTGACGGAGGTCAACAAGGCCGCACGACTACCCTAATCCAATCTGCACCATATGCATAAGCAGATAAATACTAGTTAGCTACCGCACACTACGTCTTGACGGAGGTCAACAAACGTAGCACGAATACTAAATAGGACTTATCTGAAATGACGGAAGGCTACGACAGGTTTTTCTGAAAACCTATTGCGTAATGAACTTGATATCGTTGTAGAATCAAATGATTTTAAAATGGAGTGTTTTTGAGGCTTTTCTAGTTTTGCTAAAGGGGTCACTCCCGGTGAAGGGATCGTCGGCCCTTTCCTCGTCGAATGAGGTGCGGGATATATCATATATATCACTGTGCATAGCAAAACTCTTAAAAGCAATCAAAAGACAAACCGAGTGTATAGCATCTGCCAGTTATTGCTAAAGGAGTCACTCCCGGTGAAGGGATCTCGGTCCTTTCCTCATCGAATAAGGTGCAGGATATATCACATATACCGCTGTGCAAAGCAAGAACTGTAGCTACCTGTTTTATTTTTGAAATTCGATTCTACAACATCTTAGGTTTCTTTTATTTCATTAATCACATTAATGAAGTCCCATCATTTAAGTACCTAAACATCACAGATAAATACGACGTACACTTATGCCATCCGCATTCGCCTCGATGTCCCCTCATGCACCGTTAGGTTAGGTAACTAACGGCAGAGCAGGGCAGGGCTAGCGTGGGTGTAAAACATAAGTAACATCTATATAATATATCATATATACTATATACAGTATCCATCACAGAACATATCACATGATCACATCACAGATATCGCAGCAGAAGAAACATATGAAATATTGGATATACTAGGACGTCCGTGTTTTCAATACGAGCCAGTATAAAACACGGATTCCACGGTCGTGATGAATAGCCAAACCCACACCCCTAGACCCCTACGAGAGCGGCAAGCAACCCTACCAATTCTGGAGTTAGGAGACCCGGACTCGACTCCTCGAGTTGGTCTCCCACTGGACTCCAGAACCCGGTTACTTGTGCTCCCCTCCTTGGGTCTATCCTAGTGCGGAAAAGTAAATAATATACAAAAGGTGACATCTTCCGCAACCTGGAAATGCCCCAATAAAAGAATATTACATACAAGTTTTTACATGAATGAAAATGAAAAACACTCATATCACATAAAACCCCTCGGCTATTCAAACACGACGATCCAATATAACATATCCAGCAACACATAACATCACATGTCATCAACGTAAGTAAATATGCGCATCCCAATTGTCGTTGACATATAGCAACGAAACCGGCGATATCACATATTACACTTACGGTCACAGAAAAGAAAGTGTAAAACTACAACAGTTGGAATCCGCAATCTGCATAGACATCGCATGCCTAATCAAAAGAATACCTTAGACATCACATGCCTAACAATTATAAACCCCGCATTTTAGTCTCAAAATCGAAAACACTTTTCAATATCAAGTCGGGCAATTCAACAGGATTCCCGACAATTTTGATCGAATGCTCATCGCAAACTTCAGTAGACGGCCGCACCCCCGATGCCATCGACGAAGTGCACCAAGGCGGAACACCGCTGCCGCGAGCACCCGAACGGATGCTTTCGGCGACGAGGTTCTCCTACAGTCACTTGGTCGGGGCTTTGGGGTGTGGATGTCTATTAAGTTTACCCGGCGAGTATCTGCGTACGTTACGTGATTGCGACGGACTTTTGATCACATCAAAATTCCGTGGCAACCGATCAAGTGAGACTAAAGTGCTATGTTTATAACATTCATTCAGTTATCTCATAACTACTTGTGAATTCCAATTATTGTATCACATTTCGGATAAATAGAAAATGTTAAACTTTCCGATCGAACAATCGAACACCCAAGTTTTCCCGAAACAGCTCATCACATGAAATAAGTCTAAAAACATTCAGTTCGTGCCTCAGTACCAACGGTCCAGCCGTAGAAGGGTCAAGCCAACGCCTCACATGTGGCACGCCGTACTGCCCCAAACCCTAAGGTTCAAAGGGCAGTTCAAGACGGTCACATAATCGAGTTAAGGTTTGTTGTCTTCTAGAGGGACCATCGAGTTACTTGCACTACTTAGAACGTCTTTAAACCATGGAAAAATACAACACTTGGAAATTTCCCAACAGGGGAAAAATTGGGTATTTATATCCGGTCAAACTTTTTAACATATTCTAAATATCCGGAAAAACACATAGACAAAGTTTGATAATCCGATCGAATATACGAACTCCCAATACAACCCAGATAACTCAACTCTTGAGTTCAGATTAAAAATTCCCAGGAAAACCAGCACTTCATTATAGGAATTACTGTGCAAAAAGTAATGCACAAGGTGAACATATGGCCGCGGAACCGCCGCACGAGCCATGCTCGTGCCGCGGTTCCGTGGCGTTTTAGTCGAATTGGACTCTCGAATTTTATAGTAATTCCTAAAAACGCCTGCTGATTTTTCTGCATATTTTTAATCTGGAAAAAACCCAGTTTTTGAAAAAAGTCCAGAGAGCATGAAAAATTAGGGTTTCGGGTTCGTTCGGGTTTCAAACTTCGTCTACGCATCGCCTAAGGCTCTAGCTGTTAGTGTATATGCCCTAGAGGCCATTACTGTATCATACTAGTTTGTATATTACTTAATGGAAGCTTGGGATATTCACCTTGTATAAACAATCTTGCTCAAAAATAGTAGTATGCTACTTGGTTTGTTTCTACTTCAATGTGTACATGTGTTTATTTTGCGATATCACCTATACGCATTAGTGGAGCCCTTAGGATCTTTGCTTGATTACCAGCGTTGTGATGGCAGTCACACTAGTGGGGGCTGGGTAATCTATAAGCACATCCTTATACAGGTCCCTAGTCGCAGGACTATCGAGACAGGGCATCGATACTCCGGAGTAGACTAGCGTATGCGCTTCTCATCCCAGTGTGGGAGATGGTCTGTCCCACAGCCATCAGTACGTCGTACTGGAGATAGTATACGGGTGCTCGTTGGGTTACGAGTACACTGGACCGGACTCGTCGGGAACTGACAGGTTGGTATTATACCTATCGTCAGTTATCAGTTCCCAGGTGACATGAGTACAGCTTAGTCCGCTGACTTGATACTAGCACTCTGCCTCGAGTGTGTTCCCACTACATTTTGATCACTATCCTACCACGGCTCAAAGGAGTCGTGCAAACAGGTAATGGTTGGGTGCAGTCCCGAAGCACTTGGAGGCAGTGCCGGTTAGACAGGATTCGTCTCTCCCGGTATTGGGGGTTGACATCGCGCTATGTCTAGGAGAGCCATTACACGAGTAGTCCCTGGCCAGGGCAAGCGAGATATACTGGTAGGCTTCCAGTGTTATCTCAGGGTGTTTTGGGCTTCACTCCGACATGACTTGTACCGCTATTGGGGGACTGACGTTTACCGCCCCCTAGGCCCGGCATGCGATGTATCAGACGAACAGACCGGACTGTACGGAGAATGTCACATTCAGACTCAGTAGGAGTTCAGATGGGTTTTACCTCGTCAGTCTTCTTATCGGCATCTACCTGGGGACCGTTATGCACAGGTAGTGTCGAGTCTTTAGAGTCCCACACAGAGGGTATTCGCCTCTGGGCAAAACAGGGTAGAGGTCGCATGGTTTTGCGACAGGGTTCGTTCTCATCCGCGCACTTGTGCACGTTTGGAGTCCGGACGGATATTACTGGCTGGCTCTGGTTTGAGTCAGATACTGGTATATGTTTTGGGGTTGCTTTTATCTCTCAGTATTCTTGTTCCTCGGAACGAGAATGCAGGTGTGTATGCACAGTTGTTTGAGGCGGAGGAAGAGGTTTTTCATTAGGGTTTCGGAACGGGTGCGTATGCACAGTTGACAGTCGTCTTTTTCCAAACCCTAATGGATTTATGAAATATCAATTAATAATAGTAATTAAATGAAATTGTGTCATGGTTGATTTTGTTGACTTGTTGACCATGGTTGACTTGTTGACCATCATCATTGCTTTGCAAGGATACTCCTTGATTCTAGCTTACATTCATTTAATGAAGTGATGATAATGGTCATTCCAAATACAACCATCAACTATTTCATTTTGAATTATTATTATTAATTAGATAATTCTTTTTCCTTTTGTTATGGTTGCAAGAAGAAAAAGAGCTCATTCTATCATATTCATTCTCTCTCCTCACTTCATCTTCTTCTTTCTCAAGCTCAAGGAGAATCCTTCTCATGTGTTGAGAATCCCTCTCCTTGAAAAGAAAACATCCCTTAGACACTCTCTACTCACTCTAGGATCAAAGGTTTAGCAAGCCGAAGATTCTAGTTCTCTCAAAGTTCGAGAAAGAGCCCGAAGGTTGAACCCTCAGGTGGATCCATCTTTGACGGAAGAAGGCTACGAGGATAGAACCATCAACCTCTACTAGGTTTCAAGAAGAAGGAGTTCAAGTTAGGTATAACCACTTTGCCGAGTAGTTAACTCTCCTTTGCATGTTTGCTAGTTTAGTTTAGACACGATCCCGACCTTGTTTAGTCCATGTTGCCCCATGCGCCAAAAATTTGATTTTTATACCGTTTCCGCCTCCCCGTAAGAACCGGGGGTCGCAACGTGGACTTACACTGGTATTAGAGCCTAACTAAACTTAAACTAGCTTGGTAGCGAAGTGTATGGAAGTTCGAAACGGAAAAATCGCAAAACCGGAAATTCTAAAACCCTAAGTTTCTGTTGAAATTTTTTCTGCTCTAAAAGTAAAAAGTTTTACTCCTAAAATCGGCTCAGGGTTTTGTGAGAACACCCACCAAAAACGATCCCATGAATCCTTCAAACCGCCGCGGATCCGCGGCCTCAGCTATTCTCTTCGCCGCGGATCCGCCGCCGTTTGGGCTCTTCATGTGATCGTGTTTTGTGCAGTGTTCTTCTGGTAGGGTTTTGGGATTTTTCAAATATGTTATATGTGCCCAGATTTTCCAGAAAAGAAATTTACTTTTGGGGTCCTATAAATCCGTATTTTTTTTTCGAACTTCGCTACACTTCGGCTATATTGGTTATATCTGTGATGTTTGTATGTATTGAACGTCGGCTAATCGCTATAAGTCGATTAGTTGGGGTTATACATCTCTGTGATCTGTGTTTGATATTGGAATGTGTATATGAATGTGTTGGACTGTCGCGGGTGAATAGCCGGGGTGGATGTGAGATGAGCTTTTGTTTTTCTTTCATTCATTTGTAAATGTAAATTGATGTAATAATATTATTTGTATGGCCGCACAACCGGGTCGGGGTTGTAGCCGTCATTGTATAATTCTTTTTACTGTTTTTGCTCCTAGGATAGACCCATGGAGGGGTGCACAAACTACCGGGTACTTGGCGGGTAGTTTGCCGCACCCGTAGGGGTCTTGGGTGGGGTTTTGGCTATTCACCGCGACCGTGTAATCCGCTTTTCGTTGCAGGCTCGAACGGATTGCGGATTCCTAGTATATCCAATGTATTCATCTGTGATCTGTAGTGTCTATCATTGCTTTATATTTAGGCGTTGCTTATGTTTTACAGCCGCGCTAGCCCAGCCCCCGCTCTGTCGTTAGTTAAGTAACCTAACGGGTGATGACGGGACCCCGTGGCGAATGCGAATGGCATAAGCGTACGTCATATTTTGGTTGTTTTCTGCAATGGTAGGATTAAATGATGGGACGCATTAAAAGAACTAATGCAAGAATACCACGCATTAAAAGAACTAATGCAAGATAATAAACCAAGCTAAAGTCGTTGGAACACTTTCGAAAAACCACTCGGTTCTTTTCAAAACTAACTTTTAAATGCGGAGCTTGAGCCACTCCTTCTAAAAGCTATCTCGTTCCATCGATTATATCAAGTTCACTACGTTCACGGTTTTACCAAAACCATTCGTAGCCCTCCGTCGTTTCACATAAATAGTCAATAGTATTCAAGCTATGTTTGTTGGCCAAAGTCAAGGCATAGTGATTGGTAGCTATTGGGTATTCATGTGCAGCATAGATAGATGCGTTGATTTGGAACAGTCGCACTACCTTGTTGGCCAAAGTCAAGGGTAGGTACGAATGGATTCAAATTAACCTGGAGAACGACGGGCAGAACTTGACATGTGACTTATGATTTGTTGGCCAAAGTCAAGGTCATAAGAGCATGGGGAAAAAATCCACATCGGGAGTTTCATAAGTACTGAAACTTGCTAGATTTGCATACCATTTGGAGTGTGATGATTATGGTAGGATTCCTTCATTTTCGTCACGCGATGATATTTGGATCCCGATCCTACTGTGAGTATATACTACTCCTCGGGAAATTTCTCACTAAACGATCAATGCTATAAACCTAGTAGGTGCCTAGAAAGGTGTTAGCGGGGCTACGCCCCCAGGGAAAAGAGGTTCTTAAATTAAGGAACTTCGCGAAAGTGTTGGAAAACCTCCCTCGAAGTACCGACACTGGCCTGGCTGAACGGTTAAGCAAGTATTGTACGGTGGGATTGATCCCGACTGATTCTTCCTTTATGGTTTGAGGAGGGATTCGAGAGACAGTGGGAGCCATCCTGTTTAGACAAATTAAAAACCACTCTAAACTTGCAAGAGTATCATGCTAAAGTGTTTCTTCTCTCTCCCCCTGCAGCGACCAAATCGAAATGACTGGACTTAAGTTACTTCTAGATAAAAACATACTGACAGGGCCAAACTACAAAGATTGGCTCAGGAATGTCAAAATGGCAATCACTTACGACAAGCTGGGGTATCTTCTTACCACCAAAGCTCCCCCCGTCCCAGGTCCCACCTCTAGCGTCGCGGATAAGGAAATCTGTAAGACTTGGGAGATTGATTGCGTGAAGGCCAGGTGCCTCGTGCTTGCCTCTATGGACAACGAACATCAGAGGAGGCACGAGAATATGGACTTAGAATCCATATTTCTTCATACAAAAGAACTGTATGGAGAGCAGTCTCGTATCGCAAGATACGAAGTGTCGAAGAAGTTATTTTCGGCAAAGTTGGCCCTCGGATCATCGGTAGCGGACCACGCGCTTAAGATGATTGGCTACATTGAGGAGCTCGCGGAACTTGGGACCATGTTGGAAAGCGAACTCTATACGGATTTAATTCTCCAGTCCCTTCCATCCACTTACGCCCAGTTTATACTGAACTTCAACTTACAAGAAAAAGAAGTTGAACTTTCAGAACTCCTCAACATGCTGAGGAGCGCAGAGGGCACCCTACAGAAAGGTAGGGAAACACCCGCTTTGTTTGTAGGAGGATCTTCTTCCTCTAGGTCCAAGGCGAAAGCCAAGGGAAAGAGGAAGAAAGCCCCCGCCAAACCAAGGGGCGGTGTTAGTAAAGTGGGTACGAAGGGAAAGGAAAAGGCAACAAAGATTGCGGGGAAGCTTGTGGGAAAAGAAGAATGCTTCTATTGTCATAAGAGTGGACACTGGAAGAAAGATTGCAGGGCTTGGAAAGCCAGGACACAGGAACTGAAGCAGGTTGCGGCTTCAGCTTCAGGTGTGTATGTTATTGAAAACTGTCTTTCTATAAACTCTACTTCCTGGGTATTGGATACCGGATCAGGATCTCATATCTGTAATTCTTTGCAGGCGTTGAGAAACCGTAGGGTTTTGAAGGCAGGTGACATGACCCTCAGAGTTGCGAACGGAGCTAGCATGGATGCTAAAGCCGTGGGGGACTATCACCTGGAAATGTCAGATAGGCATGTTTTGGTTTTGCGTAATTGCTTTTTTGTACCCAACGCAACTTGTAATATCATTTCTGTATCTTTGGTTTCTAAAGAAGGTTATGAATTTGCGTTTGTAAGTAATGCTGTAAACATTCACCTTAATCAAGTTCTGATTGGGTCAGGTACATTGAGCAATGGTATATACGTATTGAACCAACCACAGATTTTCAATGTCCAGAATACACACAAAAGAAAGTCTCCGGAAATTAATCAGACTTTCTTATGGCATTGTAGACTGGGTCACATCAATGAAAGAAGGTTGACTAAGTTACATACAGAAGGGTATTTGGATCCGTTCGAATATCAATCGTATGCCACTTGTCAATCCTGTCTCAAAGGAAAGATGACAAAGACTCCGTTCACTGGACACGGAGTAAGAGCAAGCGAGCTCTTGGGACTCGTACACAGCGACGTGTGCGGTCCAATGTCTACACATGCGCGAAGCGGTTATTCTTACTTCATTACTTTTACGGATGACTTTTTAAGGTACGGTTATGTCTTCTTAATGAAACATAAGTCCGAAGCCTTTGAAAAGTTCCAGGAATATAAGAATGAAGTAGAAAAACAAACCGGCAAAAGTATCAAGATTCTAAGATCGGATCGAGGTGGAGAATACTTAAGTGCCGAGTTCCTGAATTACTTAAAAGAGAATGGAATTCTCTCTCAACTTACTCCTCCATACACTCCGCAACACAACGGTGTATCGGAGAGACGGAACTGGACCCTATTGGATATGGTACGGTCCATGATGAGTAATGCTGAGTTACCGCGATCTTTCTGGGGGTATGCGCTAGAATCAGCTGCATACCTTTTGAACCGAGTTCCTACTAAAACTGTGCCCACCACACCATATGAGATGTGGTGTGGAAAGAGGCCCCATCTTAATCACATTAAGACATCGGGATGTCCAGCTTTTGTCAAGAAGCAGCATACGGACAAGCTCGAGGCACGCTCAGTACAGTGCAAGTTTGTGGGATATCCAAAGAACTCCAAGGGATATTTCTTCTACTGTGAAGAGGAACAAAAAGTTCTTGTTTCTCGTCATGCCTACTTCTTGGAAACTGAGTTTTTGGAAAACCAGATAAGTGGGAGCACAGTAGAATTGGAAGAAATTCCAGAACCACAAGCTATTACTGAAGGTTTGGTGGAACCAGAGGGTTCAAATGAACAGGACATTCCTACGCCGCTCCGCAGGAGTAGTAGGCAGTCTCATCCGCCCGAGAGATACTACGGTTTTCTCATAGACGGGGATAGAGAGGATTGCATCATAGATTATGATGAGCCTACTAGCTTCCAACAAGCCGTTCAGAGCGTTAACTCGGTAAAATGGCAGGATGCAATGTGGACCGAAATGGAGTCCATGTACACCAACAAAGTATGGACGTTGGACATTGCTCCAGACGGGGTAAAACCCGTAGGATGCAAGTGGATCTTCAAAAGGAAGATTGGTGTAGATGGACAGGTTGAGACCTATAAAGCTAGACTTGTAGCAAAGGGTTTCCGTCAAAGACCTGGCTTGGACTATGACGAAACCTTTTCTCCAGTGGCTATGCTGAAATCCATTCGGATCCTTCTTGCCATTGCTGCCTTCCACGATTATGAGATTTGGCAGATGGACGTAAAAACCGCTTTTCTAGATGGAAATTTAGAGGAGTGTGTCTATATGGACCAGCCAGAGGGTTTCATTCAGAGTGGGAGCAACGGAAAGGTGTGCAAGTTGCTTAAGTCCATTTATGGACTAAAGCAGGCATCGCGGAGTTGGAACATCTGTTTTGATGAGACGGTCAAGGAATTTGGCTTTATCAAAAATCCAGATGAACCATGCATCTATAGTAGATTTGTAGCGAGAACTGTAGTATTCCTCGTTTTATACGTGGATGACATTCTCTTAATAGGAAATGACATTCCTATGCTACAATCTGTCAAGGGGTTCTTGTCACAAAGGTTCTCCATGAAAGACCTGGGTGATGCCTCATACATCCTGGGAATCCAGATCCATCGTGATAGATCCAAGAGGATATTAGGACTTTCACAGTCCAGGTACATCGACACCGTACTGAAAAGATTCAGTATGGAAGATTCCAAGCGCGGTAACCTACCGGCTTGTCACGGGATCACCCTCTCTAAAGAGATGTCTCCTAAGACTGATTTGGAGAGGGATCGCATGTCTATTATACCCTACGCTTCTGCGGTAGGCTCTATAATGTATGCGATGTTGTGTACCAGACCGGATGTAACTTATGCACTGAGTGTAGTAAGCCGGTATCAGTCAAACCCTGGGGAGAAACACTGGATAGCAGTAAAGAACATTCTCAAGTACCTGAGGAGGACTAAGGAGATGTTCTTGGTGTATGGCGGAAAAGACCTCCAGATCGAGGCCTTTGCTGACTCCAGCTTCCAGAGTGACAAGGATGATTCCAAGTCCATGTCGGGTTTTGTCTTTACCCTCAATGGAGGGCGGTGTGTTGGAAGAGTTCCAAACAGGAAACCGTTGCAGACTCGACGATGGAAGCGGAATACATCGCTGCATCTGATGCCGCAAAAGAAGCTGTCTGGATGAGGAAGTTCTTGAAAGAACTTCAGGTGGTTCCGTCCATTGTTGACCTAATACCTCTGTATTGCGACAACAACGGGGCTATAGCTTTAGCGAAGGAACCCAGGTCCCATCAGAGATCCAGGCACATCTTGAGGCGGTATCACCTGATCAGGGAGATCGTGGATCGCAAGGAGATCGAGGTTCGGAGGGTTGCTTCAGAAGAAAACACTGCAGATCCATTCACCAAGGCCCTACCCCAGACTCAGTTCGAGCGGCTGATCGAAATGATAGGTCTTCGATACGCCAGTACATGGCCTTAGTGCAAGTGGGAGATTGTTAGTGTATATGCCCTAGAGGCCATTACTGTATCATACTAGTTTGTATATTACTTAATGGAAGCTTGGGATATTCACCTTGTATAAACAATCTTGCTCAAAAATAGTAGTATGCTACTTGGTTTGTTTCTACTTCAATGTGTACATGTGTTTATTTTGCGATATCACCTATACGCATTAGTGGAGCCCTTAGGATCTTTGCTTGATTACCAGCGTTGTGATGGCAGTCACACTAGTGGGGGCTGGGTAATCTATAAGCATATCCTTATACAGGTCCCTAGTCGCAGGACTATCGAGACAGGGCATCGATACTCCGGAGTAGACTAGCGTATGCGCTTCTCATCCCAGTGTGGGAGATGGTCTGTCCCACAGCCATCAGTACGTCGTACTGGAGATAGTATACGGGTGCTCGTTGGGTTACGAGTACACTGGACATGACTCGTCGGGAACTGACAGGTTGGTATTATACCTATCGTCAGTTATCAGTTCCCAGGTGACATGAGTACAGCTTAGTCCGCTGACTTGATACTGGCACTCCACCTCGAGTGTGTTCTCACTGCATTTTGATCACTACCCTACCACGGCTCAAAGGAGTCGTGCAAACAGGTAATGGTTGGGTGCAGTCCCGAAGCACTTGGAGGCAGTGCCGGTTAGACAGGATTCGTCTCTCCCGGTATTGGGGGTTGACATCGCGCTGTGTCTAGGAGAGCCATTACACGAGTAGTCCCTGGCCAGGGCAAGCGAGATATACTGGTAGGCTTCCAGTGTTATCTCAGGGTGTTTTGGGCTTCACTCCGACACGACTTGTACCGCTATTGGGGGACTGACGTTTACCGCCCCCTAGGCCCGACATGCGATGTATCAGACGAACAGACCGGACTGTACGGAGAATGTCACATTCAGACTCAGTAGGAGTTCAGATGGGTTTTACCTCGTCAGTCTTCTTATCGGCATCTACCTGGGGACCGTTACGCACAGCTAGTGCCGCTTGCGGTCTGTGGTTAAACCCACTGCCAGCGTAGTGTCGAGTCTTTAGAGTCCCACACAGAGGGTATTCGCCTCTTGGCAAAACAGGGTAGAGGTCGCATGGTTTTGCGACAGGGTTCGTTCTCATCCGCGCACTTGTGCACGTTTGGAGTCCGGACGGATATTACTGGCTGGCTCTGGTTTGAGTCAGATACTGGTATATGTTTTGGGGTTGCTTTTATCTCTCAGTATTCTTGTTCCTCGGAACGAGAATGCAGGTGTGTATGCACAGTTGTTTGAGGCGGAGGAAGAGGTTTTTCATTAGGGTTTCGGAACGGGTGCGTATGCACAGTTGACAGTCGTCTTTTTCCAAACCCTAATGGATTTATGAAATATCAATTAATAATAGTAATTAAATGAAATTGTGTCATGGTTGATTTTGTTGACTTGTTGACCATGGTTGACTTGTTGACCATGGTTGAATGTTTGACCATCATCATTGCTTTGCAAGGATACTCCTTGATTCTAGCTTACATTCATTTAATGAAGTGATGATAATGGTCATTCCAAATACAACCATTAACTATTTCATTTTGAATTATTATTATTAATTAGATAATTCTTTTTCCTTTTGTTATGGTTGCAAGAAGAAAAAGAGCTCATTCTATCATATTCATTCTCTCTCCTCACTTCATCTTCTTCTTCCTCAAGCTCAAGGAGAATCCTTCTCATGTGTTGAGAATCCCTCTCCTTGAAAAGAAAACACCCCTTAGACACTCTCTACTCACTCTAGGATCAAAGGTTTAGCAAGCCGAAGATTCTAGTTCTCTCAAAGTTCGAGAAAGAGCCCGAAGGTTGAACCCTCAGGTGGATCCATCTTTGACGGAAGAAGGCTACGAGGATAGAACCATCAACCTCTACTAGGTTTCAAGAAGAAGGAGTTCAAGTTAGGTATAACCACTTTGCCGAGTAGTTAACTCTCCTTTGCATGTTTGCTAGTTTAGTTTAGACACGATCCCGACCTTGTTTAGTCCATGTTGCCCCATGCGCCAAAAATTTGATTTTTATACCGTTTCCGCCTCCCCGTAAGAACCGGGGGTCGCAACGTGGACTTACACTAGCTAGGCTCTGATACCACTGTAGGGTTCCTAGGCACACTAATGAGGTCTCACAAGGCATCAACCATGCCAATATCAAATTTTACAAGTGCCGGGAAACCCTAATACGGATCGTTAACTAGATATTTAGGCGAAACAAGCAACTAGTTAACAACTTAACTAAGTGTTCGGAAATACAACCTTTGTAGATCCGGTTCTCCACCTCCATAGCTCCGCAATGATGTCCCTCCGCTGTACAAATCGGATCTTGGACTCTGGCATCGGCTTCATCGAAGAAATGGGCGGGCTTGGTCGTCGGCTTCGATGCCGAAGATGATCTACGTCGAGGCATCACAA
Source organism: Agapanthus africanus (assembly GCA_030015575.1). NCBI lineage: Eukaryota > Viridiplantae > Streptophyta > Magnoliopsida > Asparagales > Amaryllidaceae > Agapanthus > Agapanthus africanus. The sequence continues at coordinate 1,576,440 of CM057337.1, forward strand.
GATCAAGCTCCCACTTCACCAAGTCATGAAACTTGTGAAGAAAACACCCTATACTACTTGGCAAGAGGTAGAGGATGAAGAAATAGGAAGTGGGTTCACTTTAGAATTGGATTTCTCACACTTTTGCTCAAATCACCATTGATGAAGCAAGCTTTTCTTCTTGTGTAGAAGAAGAAGAAGAAGATGATCATATATTATGATAAGTTAAAAGAAAATAATACTTATCATATATTTAACCATAGTCAAGTGTAGAGAATTAACTAAGGTTATATGAATGGTTAGGGTTAAAAGAAGAAGACAAAAATGGTCACTTGGTCAAAGCTTCATGAAGCTTCAACAAGCTTCATGAAAGAAACAAAGAAAGAAACCATTTTGTTCATTATCTTTTCCATAATAAATAAATGAATAAATAGATATGAAAAACAAAACCCTAACCATTTAAATAACCATGGTTTAATCTTTACACAAAACTTAAGTAAGAATGTATCATCAAACATGATACAATCAAGTGCACAAAAGTATATCACATATACAACTTATGAACTACAAGTGAGAAAATCCATTTAAAGTGAACCAATACTAGTTAATGCAAAGTAATATATCAAATATATAATTATGCATTAAATCATTAAATCAACACTTGATTTAACGATCCGGTCATATCGCATATAACCGACTAATATTCAATGTATCGGCTCATCGAATCAATACTTGATTCGATAACTAGGTTATATCGCATACAACCTTTCGATACATTCATCGCGAGAATAGAATACGGTATCACATACACGCATTATTCTCGGTCCCGCACATATCTCATATGCGCTCCTATTTCGTTTCGCTTGAGCCAGGAAACCTCTGTGTAGGACTCTAAAGACTCGTCAATACGCCGGCAGCAGGTGATGATCATATCAAACACCCACAAGCCGCAAGCGGTCTGCTAAACGTAACGGCCACCCGGGTATTGAGCGATCAGAAGATCGACGAGCAAGCCCGCTCACACTCCTGTGAATCCAACCAGTAACACTTACCGTACAGTCCGGTCTCGTCGTCTGATATGTCGCATATCTCGCCTAGGGGTGGTAAACGTCAGACCCCAATAGCTCGATAAGTCGTGTCGATATGAGGTCCATAACAGTTCGAGAAACTACTGGTAACACTTACCAGTAAATCTCAGCAACCCTGGCCAGGGATTTCCGGTTATAGCCAATCGAACACAGCGCAACATCAACTCCCTATACCGGGAGAGACGAATCCCCTCCTATCGCTCATTGCCTCCATGTGATTCGGGACTGTACCCAAAAACCACCGTTTTGCACGCCCTCTTGGACGTGGTAAGGTGGAAATCAAAGCACAGTGGGAACCACACAAGACTCTATGACGATCTCGGGTCAACAGACTACTCTGTACCAGTGTCACCAGAGAACTGCCATCTGACGTAAGGTATAATACCATCTGGGAGTTCTCGGCGAGTCCGTCCAGTGTACCCAGTCTCCACTGAGCACCCGTATATCATCTCTGACGTCAAACACCAATGGATGTGGGATCATCCATCGCCCATCTGTATGAGTCGAGAAGGTATACGCTAGTCTACTCTGGTATATCGATGCCCCGTCTCGATATACCCACGACTAGGGATCTTGAAGGATGTACTTATGGACTACCATGTCCCCACTAGTATGATCCGCATCATAGTCCAGGTAGTCAAGTACACATCCTAAGGGCTTTACCAACATGTAACAGAGAGACAATCAGTGTAGACGTTAAGGTAAAGATCAACCAGATAGCATATTATCATGTCGAGCAAGAAAGTCCTCCCTATATATGTCCAAGCATCCACTACAATATACATCCTATGTATAGTAATGGCCTCTAGGGCATACATATAACTAACAAAATGAACCCCTCACCTCTCTTCTCTCTCATGCCCGTCCCTCATTCTTTATTCCATTTCTTTTTCTTTTCTTTTCCTTTCTATTCTTTTCTCTTCTCATTTTCTTTTAAAACAAAACCATGCACAAAAGAAATCATGGTAGAAAAATGTAACAATGTGTAAAAATGACATGGTGCATATCATGTGCACAAATCAAGCTTAATGCGCGATTAACGATATTTAATCGCGATTAGCATTAAAATGGAATATAATTAATCATAAAAAACTTATAATTGCTTAAATCATACAAAACACCTTTATCTCCGTAATTCCTGTAATTTCCTAAATATTTCCCAATTTATCAGTATTTAATTATACTGCACTAAATAATATTCATAATATTTATTATTTAATTATAAAAATTCCCAAAAATACTATTTTATTTTTTCTGAAATGTTACAGTCATGAAGGATGCAGCAGTTACGTAGACGCCGTATACACATGACCTGATTGGAACTCTACATCCATTATGTTTGGCAGGCGTCGGCTTCTGGCGTGCGCGGACGCTGATCGTCTGCAATGATATTAGTCAAATGCACATGTCAGACCGTGTGCTTCGCTAGTTCGGTTTGAGGTAGCACATAACAGGCATGATGGAGCAGACACCGCGACAGGGTGGAGCGCTAGTTGGGGATGCTTGGCTCGTGGAGTATCAGATTTGGGTTGGTCGATGGTACGATCGGGTACACCACATAGCCGATAAGATACAGCCAGGTATACCGATAGATCGGTACCTTTCCTGGTATTGGATGATTACCCGCAGATTCGTCATTACAGTCGCCCACCTCATATACGCCTTGAGGACCGATAGAGAGAGATTTAATAAGTTTATATCAAACCTTTTAAAACTAAAATCTTATTTTTATGAAATTCATTATTTTATTTACCATCAATATTGGTCTATACTATTTACGCGTTGGAGGATATAACTGATGAGGGTATTAGTGGTACCAGAGACTCAACGAGCTGTTTTATGAACATCAAGTCCCTGATCAGGAGTGTGATGACGAGGCACAGATTCATACGTCCACCGGCCGTGCCTGTACCACCCGTGCCTCCGCCACCCATCCCTGCACCACCCGTGCCCCTGCCACCTGTGACTACAACACTCGTCCCTGCACCACCCGTGTCCCCGCCACTCGTGCCTCCACCAGCTGTGTCCGCACCTGCCATTTCTATCACGTATGCACAACGTAGATGGAGACAACCAGCGCCGTCTCAGTATCCCGATGAGTGCGAGCATGGACCATCACAGCCAGAGCCGTCTCAGCCGCCACCGAAGCCAGAGACCGTCATAGCTTTGACGTCTTGTAGCTTAGAAAAGGACACTTGGGATGGTGCGACGACTTCGTTAGATTGTCATGAGTGTTCGTGTTGTATTGTGTTGCGATGAATTCGTTACTTATTTTACATTGTTTATTGTTTTCGGTTTATTGTTCTTTGCCGTTTGGGCGTCGTAAATTGTGCGTGGATTGTGTCTCCGCCGTTTGGGCATTGAGTTAGCTCCGTCTGTGGATGTTATTATTTTACTATGTTGTACATGAATTTTATTCAAAATTTACAAAAGGGGTGCTGTCCGATTTTCCCCGATTATTTCTTTATAAAATAACACTTTAATTTATTTTAATTCAAACGTTGATTCTCACACAAACACGTGTTCATACACGATATTTTAAACACACATGGTACATCCATCCACAACATACACAAGAATGACGGAAACAAAATAGATAGAAAGAACAGTAACAACGCCATAATTCATTACTAAAATTTCAAAAATAAACCTTCTACGTTACTTAGCTCCACAGCAACAGAATTAATCCATTCTGTAATTGCATCAATGGTCTCATCACCTAGCGCGGTATCTCGAGTAAGTTCGTGATGGTTCAAAATCCGACGGTGTATAAAGATGCGGTAAAGAGAGCTTGAGGAGTACTTGATATTGCGATCTGAAAGAAAACTCATAGAATAAAAGAAGTGGAGACGACGATTTGTTTCCCTATGGTGGTCATAGGTTACTTCTTCAGAGAGAGACGGAAGCACATCTAATACGACTAAGTGCAAGAGTCGCAGGATTTCACGATTGATCTTCATCGGCCAGTTCATACCTCCCGTAATCGATAGAGAATGCTTTCGTAACCAGAGTAGTCTATTATCGTATATACAGATTTCACCACGGTGTAAGGGATGCACTACATAATTTTATCGATTGATGGCAATTCTGCAGATGAAGATCCTGATATTGAGAGAGAGCGAGACTAAGAACCGAGAGGGAGAAAAGCAGAGAATGTGATAACGATGGGATATGAGAAAGAGAGTGAGAGAGCTCAGCACAGATAGTGAGATTCGAGATAGAGAAAGAGATTGAACTCTTAATATAATGAACACAAATCATTCACAGGTATGAGTTTTTTTGGGACGCAGTTTGCTGCGCCCCAAAAAAATACATATCCGTAAATGATTGTGTTTCCTTTTGGGGCGCACTTTCAAACCGCGCCATAGAAAAAACACACACACGTGGATGTGTATATTTCTTTTTTTGGACGCATTTTGCAACCGTACCCCAGAAAAAATTATATCCGTGAATGATTATGTATCCTTTTGGGACGCACCTTCAAACCGTGCCATAGAAACACCCCCCGTGAATGAGTATGTTTTTCAGGATACGGTTTGCAACTGCGCCGAAAAAAAACAAAGTTCTTATAATGAGAATGATTCATATTATTTATTTTTATTAATTATATGGGGCGCAGTTTGGAACTGCGCACATAACATTTGTATGACACGCAGTTTCAAAATACACCTCATACAAATGCAAAGGACACAGTTCCTGCATCCATAACAAATGTATGGGACACATTAAAATACGCCCCATACAAATACTATGGACGCACTTTGAAACTGCGCCAATAAAAAAAATTATTTCACCTACGAGGTAAAAAGTAGTCTCTTTTTTTAATTATTTTTTAAAATGATATTTTTATAATTATTATTTAAATTTGATTTACTATTAAAAAATTTCCATTAAAAAAAGGTAGTTTTTATGTAACTGCAGAGATATCTAGACATAGTAATTGTTAGATCTGTTTCTGTTTATCCAGATGATGAGCAAAACAATCAATTTTCAGTACTATTCTATCTCGCCTGGATCTTACCTGGAAGAACATGGCACATGGAAAAGCAGGAGAAATTAAGAGTTTAGAAAGAGACCAAGCATCTCAGAGACGTCGAGACAATTGTGGGCAATTTTTATGCAAAAGAATTTTTTGCTTGATAAAAACGAGATCTTGCAGATCGATTTTGATGCTTCGTTTGTTAAATAGCTCAGAGCTTTGATGAAAAGATTTGATTTTTTGCAAAAGGTCTTACGTGCTGAGTTAAAAACTCACCATGAGAAAGTATAAATTTGCTGCTGAGGACCTGAGTTTAGAGATCTTAAAGAGAGATGGAATTTTGAGAGGAGAAGAGAACTCGAGATGAAGATAGAAGTGTGGAGGCGCCGCTGGAGAGATGCAGGAAAAACCCTTGGGGTCAATATGTTGTGTTTTATACTCTTTGTACTAGGGCTGAACCCGTTTGGGCTGGTTGATTTTCCAGTTAAGCTTTGTATATGCTAATAGAAGCTAGAAGCTCTTGGCATTTGGAATCTTTTGTCCCTTCCATTTCCGTAGCTACAACAGCTTTGCGTTTTCTTAGGGTGGTGTTATTTGAACTCCCTGATGTTCGTCATCCGTACTTTCATAGTAGGGGCCAACCCAGCAACCCAAAGCTTCGTTACTATTGTGTGTTAGTCATGTAAATGTGCTTTGATTGATGCTATTGATTGATGGTTTAGAAGCCCAAAGCCCCATTACACTGAAATACCTTTAAAATATCCTTAGGTTGTGTTTGGTCCATGGAACAGAAGATTGCCGGAATTCTCGGATTTTCGGAAATGAGATGACCGGACATCTAATTCAAAGGAATCCAGCATTAACGTGTTTGGTATAGTTTAATCATGCTCGGTAATATATGTACGTGCCACCGTAGACTAATATGGTATTTCTTTTCTTGGAATTGTTCTCTATTATCATGATCGGTATTTGGAAAGACGCGGTAAACATGATGGTGATGGTGGCAATTAATAAAGTGTGAATGTGGGGATCCAAAAAGACGGAAATAAAAAAGAGGTTTTGGGTGGGAAAAGAAGAGAGCTAGGAAGAGCGCCACCCGTCGATTCCCATAAGAAAAGATCCTCCATGCAACCAACCCTAAACTGCCTCCTCTCCCCCCCTCCCCTTCTTTTGTTATTATTGTTATTATTTAATTAATCAATCAGTTATTATTGTAGCTGTAGTTGTTATCATCATCATCATCACAATCGTTCATTCCATCGTACTCATCGATCGCAAGATCTCTCTCTAGAATAATAAATTTCTCTTCTTCAACCTTAAAAATACATCAGCCAACGCTAGTTGCCGGGGCATAGGTAGATTCTCAAAGTGTTGTTGTAACGAAGCAATCTATTCCATGGATCCTTAATTAGCGCCGCCTTAATCAGGTTCCCTACCATTCCTCTAATTTCTGTGCTCTGTTTTTGTTCGTCTGAGGCATTTCATCGAACGCTTTGTAGCTTCTCACCTTTTATTATTTCTATAATATATACTGCTGAAAGAAAGGGAAGTTAAAAAGAAGAAGATAAAAAGGAATGTTTTGCTGCACGCATGAGACATGGGAGCGGAGGGAATACATTGCATTGCATCTCATCGCATTTCCATCTTCTCAGACTTCATCTTTGACTTGCCCATTTCTCTCTGCTGTTTGTGGAGATCTTTACTTTAGGACCCGTGAAATAGTCAGTTTGCTATTATGGATGGATTCCCCCAAGGACTACGCTTGTAGCTGGAGCACTTAAAAAATTTCCCCATTTATTACTCTATTAGTATTTGCTAGCGCCATTGATTGTTATATGAAGATCCTTATATTTGAGTGCCACAAGTTTTTTTTCCCGGATTAAGCCTGCTCAGATTGACCACAACCCCATGTCTGCCATCGCATAGAATAAACTTTGGAGGAAAAAATGGGGGCTGGGATTGACCACACCAGCCCCATGGGGTGGGGCCAGCCTCAACTTAACCCTGGGGGCTCCACCCCCCAGTTTTCCCCCATCGGGGCTCGGCGCTCGCAGCCCCGTAAGCTTGTGCATTCATGATCTTGTACATGAGTTGCAAATTATCTTTCCATAATCACAGATAAGGATGAATTAGTAATATCATTAAGACTGCACTACAATCCACAATGGAGAAAGAAATTTATTGACTGGTATTTGAGTACAACCGTAGCAAAGTTCTACTTTTATTTCATACTGAACTAACAGAATAGACTTACATTTGCAGAATGATATATGAAGAGAATCCCGGTATAAGATGAAATCGTGGCCATATATGACAATCTTGTGCACAATTATGTTGTTCATAGTGTATAGAATGACGTCCATTCAGTATGAAGAAACAGAGGTACATTTTTGTACAATTGATTTTCACTAATATTCAGCTCTTTTTTGTATTATTTAGTCTAACGCTCGTTGTTGTTTGTGAAATTGGCAGATGGACACAATTTCTCATCCCTTCTATACAATAACGGTACCACAATTTTCTTTGATTTTAGATTTGTCCTCTTTCCTCATAGAAGGGAGTGAAGTTGCTTCTTTCATTTTTGGAAACCTTCAGCCCTCAGTTCTCAGTCATGTCCATTTACATACCATGCCCTTTACTTCTTGATATTACCGGCTCTTTGTCTGTGTGATTAGAAGTTACCAGGCAGTTCTTCACCAGTTATGTGTGTGCGCGCGCGTGCGTGCAACAAATGTGTTTATTTCTAGCAGGATGCTCCCATGATACATATGTACTGTTTAAAATCTAGAAATTTATTTATCATGATCAAAATGTAATTTGTCTGATTCAGGGTTCTACAACTGGCGCCCACATTGGTTATTTGCCTCGTGGAATAGTGCACTCCAAATCCGACATGGAACTAAAGCCTTTATGGTTCTCAAAGAGTTCAGAGACAAAGGTTAGCAACATGCTCTAAGCTATGCTATGCCATTGTTACTTAGTGTCATCCATGCAAGATATATACAAGCCCTTACATCCTGGATATTCCATCTGTGCACTGATGCTCATTTTACTTGGCAATGTCAAATTTGGTGTTGCTACTTTCCATTTCATACTTTAAAACTATTAGTTCCCATCTTCTAATTCTACTTAATTTCCTTAACTAAACGATAATGAATACTTTCTATTATTATATCTGGAATCAAATACACTAAAGTAGCACTAGAATTTTCTCATACACAAGGAGCTTTCTTCGTCGAATAAGCAACACTTTTCCTCTTCATTATTTTATCTTGGTTGTAGATTGCAAGTATTTCCTTGGAACCGAGTATGTAAAGAGTTTCTCTAATGAAGTTGTAAAGTGTCTTAATTCTTTGATCGTAGAATCTTCTTATTGCCGTAAGCGAGGCTTGTTCACTAGATCATGGTTTCTCAGAATCTTAGCATATTCCACAAGTTAGGAAATACTTTATATCTTTTAAGGATAGAGGATAATTTAAAAAAAAAAACGATGAATCTTGTTGTTTATGTAGTAGCATCTTGTAACTAAACTTTTAATGATGTCGCGGTCAAAACAATCCGAAAATCCATGTATGAGAATATAAATCTTGATGATATGTGTTAATTTTATTTGCAGGAGACGGCTCAGAATCATCGGGACCTACTAGCAATGCCTGTTGGCATTAAGCATAAGAACACTGTAGATATTATTGTTAGAAAGGTATTGCAACACTTCCATTCCTGTAGGCTTACATTGAGCATACCTGTCTAATTTTTTAGCGTTCAGTTTCTTCGAGAGAATTTTACAGTTATGTTATTCCACTATGATGGGGATGTCAATGGGTGGTATGATCTCTGGTGGAGTACAAAAGTGATCCATATAGCTGCTAAGGATCAAACAAAATGGTAAGTGTATCAATGTGTTGTTTACTGAGAAGTTAATTTTTTTTTTTGTAATTTTTGCACATATCATGCCATCATATACTGGAGTTGGTAACATTTTTCCTCTCTCTGCTGTGTATATGTATCCCCTGATTTAATAATATCTTTCAACCTTGCGGCAGGTGGTTTGCAAAACGTTTCCTATACCCAGATGTTGTCTCCATTTATGATTATATATTTCTTTGGGATGAAGATTTAGGAGTAGATAATTTCCATCCTGGAAGGTATGTATTTGGTCTGTGAAGTGCATGCCAGTAAAAGTATCCCCTTAAAGATCTTCTCAAAACAGGGCATTTTTACTTCTTATGCTGTTAGCATCCCATGCTAATGATTCTGAGCATAGTATTTCCTTTCTTGCAATTGTTCTCTGTCATAGAGATGCCTTTAGTCAATGTTTTGATACCCTCTATAGGTACTTGAAAATTATGAAATCAGAAGGACTGGAGATATCTCAGCCAGCATTGGACCCCGATCTTTCTGAGATACATCATCGGTTAACTGTTCGCAGGTACAAAGAAAAAGTTCATAGGTAAACACAATCCTTTTCATCCTCTTTTGTGCTAGTTGCTACTAGCTATAGTCATTGACATATATAATTATGTGTGCATAGGAGGGTGTATGATTCTCGACGTAGTAAGAAATGTACAAGTTCCAGTGATGGACCCCCATGCACCGGGTGTGTATATTTTTCTTTCTAATTGATATTATGCACTTCCAAATCCTGGTTAACTTCTTTTACATGTAGGTTATTATATAGAAGATCAATCTTTTCTGAATGAACTGACATGTTAGCCTTCAAATTCCCCCCCCCCCTCCCCCTTGAGAGAAAAGGTGTCGAATTCCCACTGGTTTCATTACATAATAAGTAATGAAAATGCTTATAAATAGGGCGCAAATATAACAATACACAGGATAAGGACTCTTATAATCAACATGATAAAAATGAACATCAAATATTTGTAAAGTAAGGTAGTCGGTGACCCGGTGAGGCAAGAATGCAATGAGGCCAACAAATTTGGGGAGCAACTACTCATACTTCTCCTTGTTCTCTATCAGAGCCCTTCAACCTTCCGCAAATGCTCCTTATAGCAGATATCATTCCAATTCTTCATTGAGTGCAGGGGATGAGCCGGGAATTAGTTGTTGGGGTTGGGATTTTTTTGTTGGTTTGGGGGTTGGGGGTGGGCAGGACGATCTATATCAGAATATGAAAAGCTGTTATTTATAAATATTGAGTTTGAATGCTTATTAATTATTTACAAGCGTTCTACATATTTTTTGTATAAGAGGGAAAAAACAAATTAATCACAATCTCAATCAAAAAGGAAAAGATATCGCAAATACGATAAATGGATTCTCTCACATTCTATTTCAAAGTCCCAACTATGTTTTTTTTCCATTATAGCAAAAAGGTTATTTACTTTTTTCTTAAATATCAAAGTATTATTTAGTTATTTGAATCATATTATCCATATATCACTTTAAACCCAACAAGGAATTTGAGGAAAAAATAGAATTTTTTTTATTAGCTAAATCATGGAGGAATACATATAAATTTATACTAGAGCTTATGGATACGAGTTTGTATCCAATATCAAAAGCCCAACTACTTTATCTCTAACACTCCACCACAAACTGGGGCATACATATCATGTAGACCCAGCTTGTTACATAAAAATTCAATTCTTGCTTTTCCCAATACCTTTGTGAAAATATCTGCTGGTTGATCCTTACTTACAATGTATTGAGGGTTAAGAAATCCATTCTCCTTCTTTTCCCGAACAAAATAGCAATCAACTTCAATGTGCTTGGTCCTCTCATGAAAAACATGAATAGACGAAATATGGATTGCTGATTGATTGTCACAAAAGAGAGAAATATGATGATAAATTTGAAATCCAAGCTCACTTAATAGGTTAGTTATCCAAATCAACTCGCACGTAGTATGAGCCATAGCACGGTATTCAGCCTCCGCGCTTGATCTAATCACAACTAATTGTTTCTTGCATCTCCACGATATAAGATAACCACCGAGAAAGGTACAACAGCCAGTAGTATACATTCTATTAATATGAGATCCCGCCCAATCAGCATCACAAAATCCTATGAATTGTTGAACATCTCCATGATTGCGGTAAATTAACCCTTGACCAGGTGAATTCTTCAAATAGCGAATAATACGAATAACTGCCCTCCAATGAGACTCCCTTTGGAGAATACATAAACTGGTTCACTACGCTAACGACAAAAGAGATGTCTTGTCTTATTATCGTAAGATAATTAAGCCTCCCAACCAATCAACGGTACTTTTCTGGATCTTCTAATAATTCTCCTTGATCATCATAGAGTTTCATATTAGAATCCATTGGTGTATCTATGAGCTTGGTATCCAAAAATCCAGTCTCTTTTAGAATATTTAGGACATACTTCCTCCGAGACAAGAAAATACCTTCTCGGGAGAGTGCAATCTCAATCCCCAAGAAATATCGCAATAACCCAAGTCCTTTGTATAGAAGTGATGTTGGAGAAATTTCTTAAGAACAACAATCTCGCTAGCATCATCTCCACTGATAACAATATCATCAACATTCACCGCTAATATAATTCTCTTTCCTTCAAGAATTCGTGAAAAAACAATATAATCACTCTTGCACTGATATAAACCAAACTCCTGCATAATGACACTGAGTCTACCAAACCAAATCCGAGAAGACTGCTTGAGCCCATATATAGTTTTTCGTAGTCTACATACTTTGCTTGTCTCCCCATCAACCATGAAATCAGATGATTGGTCCATATATACTTCTTCAAGGTCACCGTGGAAAAATGCATTCTTGATATCCAACTGATATAAATGCCAATTCAAATTTGCTGCTAAAGGAATTAGAATGCACACAGACGGAAGTTTCGATACTGGAGAAAACGTCTCCGCATAATCAATTCCATATGTCAGCCTTTAGCAACAAGACGTGCTTTCAACCGCCCAATAGTCCCGTCAGGATGATATTTAATAGTATATACCCAACGACATCCAACTGATGATTTACCAGACGGTAAAGGAACCAAATCCTATATACCATTCTGATAAATAGCACCCATCTTTTTCTCCATAGCCTTTTTCCAGCCAGGGTGGCCCAAAACTTCATATAAAGAACCAGGTAAGGAAGTGGATGACAAGGAGGATACAAAGGACTGATACCTGAATGACAATTGTGAGTAGCAAACAAAATTCGATATGCAATGAGGAGTACAAGAGCGTGTGCCTTTTCGTAACGCAATAAGAAGATCGAGGTTAGATTGTGGAGCTTGTGCGGAATCTACAAACTGCAGAGCTGATTGAGCAGTCGGGTGTAATCGTGACCTTCATGAATAAAAACGATGGACTAGTGGTTTGGTAGGAATAACCTGCGGTTCTTCAGGACTCAAGTCAATGTTCATAGGAGGTAAACAATTAGGAGACAACATGGAAGGTTCAGTAGAGGATTCACTTGATGGAGAAAAATATGGTACGTTATCAAAAAAGTGGCATCTACTGAAACATAATGTTTATTCAATATAGGGTCAATACATTTGTAGTCTTTCTGAAGTCGAGGGTACCCTAAGAAAACACACTTAATGACACGAGAATCCAATTTATCTCCTTCAGGAGTAAGTCTATGAACAAAATATACACTGTCGAACACTTTAACAAGAAGTGGAAAATGTGTAATCCCTGGGAACAAAACATGATGATGAGACTTTCCTTCCAAAGTAGGAGTGGGTAGATGATCAATTAGATAACATGCCGTTAAAACAGCATCACTTCAGTTCTCTTTGGAAACATGCATATGAAACACCAAAGAACGAGCAACTTCTAATAAATGACATATTTTTCTTTCAGTAATCCCATTTTATTGAAGGGTAATATGAGCAAGGCGCCTGATGTACAATTCCATTATCAGCAAGATATTTATTGAAATAATCAGAAACGTATTCTTTTGTATTATCTGTACGTAGGATTTTCAACGATACACCAAATTGGTTTTGAACTTCCAGATGAAAGGCACAAAATATATTACTTAATGCTGAGCGATTTTTCATCAAGTACAAATAAGTGATACGAGAAAAATCATCGAAAAATATGACAAAATATTTAAAACCTAAATATGATGGTCGATTGAAGGGACCCCAAATGTCTGATTGCACTAAACGAAAAGGGTTCAACATACGACTCTCAGAAATAGGAAAAGATGCATGATAATCTTTACCAAACTGACACTACTCACAATCAAATGATTTTACTGACCTAACATGTGGGAATAAATCCTGAAGAACCTTCAAATTAGAATGACCCATATGAGAGCTGAAGAGGAGAAACTGATGAGGACAAAGCCGCGGAACCTGAAGAAAAAATATCATCCATGTTGAGATAATAAAGGCCTTGGGATTTATACCCGCCATCAATCAGCTTTTTGGTCTATAGATTCTGAAAGACAAAATGTGAAGAATAAAATGTCACAGAATAGTTCAATGAGCTCATAAGTTTACAACGGACAATAAATTAATAGGGAATCGTGACAGATGAAAGCGTAAGATTCTTGGATAGATGTACCGACCCACCTCCAGTGATAGAGAAAAAAGATCCACGGCCAAGATGACGCGAGATTTTTGTGTAGATGGTGTGAAGGAAATAAAAGAATCATGATTACCTGTTATATGATCTGTATCACTTGAATCAATGATCTAGGGATTGCTAGTGGCACTACAAACTATATGAGTATTTGAAGCATGGGTTACCGTGGCAACAAAAGCAGACTGCTGAGTAGAGAGGAGTTTGTGATACTCATCTTCAGAAATAGATATCATCTTTGAGGTTGAAGATGCCGCATCAAATGGAGCAGTAGGATGCGATTACTCCAATATCACCCACAGTGGATGCATGATTAGTATAAAGGTCTGCCATGTAGATCTCAACAAAAGTCAACAAAATACCCTGATTTTCCACGGTGTGTCCACAACTTTCCACCTCGACTAGCACCATGACCACATCCTCCATCACGACTACCACCATGAATACCATGAAAATAGCCGCGACCACGAACACGTGTACTGTCAGATGTGGTCACCAATACAGACTTATCCACACTACTATCAACACGCATATTAAACGAGAGATCTGATACAGAAGAGCGACGTAACCTAGAGAATACTTCATAAAGGGTCGGAATCTATGAACTCCCTAAAATAGTAGATCGAATGGACTCATACTCCGAGGGAAGGCTCGTTAAAAAACGCACAACATGCAGCATCTCATGTTGCTTCTTCATCTCCGCAACATTGGAAGAAATAGGCCGATACAAATCTAATTCCTGGTATAATCTATTGAAAGACGAGTAATGATCTTTAAGAGAGTTCGCTCCTTTCTCCACCTAGAAATAATCCTGATATAGCCGATAAATGCGTGCAATATTACTAGAACCCGAGTATGTATTTTTAAGTTACTTCGATATCTCTTTCGACATAGGCAGAAACACAATGTTCACCTTAGGTTCCATACTATTCCACAACCAAGTTCGAATCTGTGCATCTTCAGCAAGCCAATCATTATATATCTTCTCATCCTTGTCCTCAGTAGGAGGACTTTCTAGTAAGTAATGCAACTTTCGTTTACCCATCAAGAAGGTCTCAACTGCAACAGACCATTGAGCATAATTATCACCATTAAGTTTTGTCGATACCATCGGAATAAAATCAGTGGAGCTAAATAAACTTTCTCCATTGCCCGATGTCATTGACATGATTCCAGCAGCAGGAATTAACCACAACTACAACCAATAATGACCAACGACGAACAACGATCACCAACCAATAATAAACAATGGCGAACAACCAAAGATATTCAAATCAACATCCGCATACCACATCCAACAACCAACGAAAAAGTTTGGATAATATTATGTGAATCCAGATCAGATCTGAATTAGATCATAAATACGATGTGGTGATGCAGGATGCAGTGGTGACTGGTAATACAATGGTGATACAGCGGTGGTGCAAGATCTGGTGCGATTTGGTGCGGTGGTGTGGTGATCTGGTGCGGTGGTACGACTTGGTGCGGTGATCTGGCGCAGTGATCTGGTGCGGTGGTGCAATCTGGTGCGGTGGTGCGTGATGACAAGGATCTGGAGGTGAGGTCTGGTGCAGTGGTGCGGCTAGGGTTTGATGGTGAAGGTTGGCGGTGGCTAGGTTTTGGTGTTGGTGGCGGTTAGGATTTGGTGAAACATGGCTCTGATACTATGACAAGGAATTTAAAGAAAAAATAGAATTCATTTTTTTAGCTAATTCACGGAGGAATACATATAAATTTATACTAGAGTTTACGGATACGAGTTTGTATCTAATATCAAAAACCTAACTACTTTATCACACATTATCTCTAACAAAACTAATGGACAGAATTTGAAAATATAGAAATACGTTATAGCAAATTTTGAATGAATTTTCCTGTTAATAACAATGATTTGGACATGAAATTTAAGTAGAAATCTATTCTGGAAAAGTAATCCTTACAAAGAAATTCGAATCTTTTACATCATATCTTTAATTTTTTTAGTGAAAACACCATATCGTTTTATTACATATGAACAGTACACCAATGCACCTTGATCCTTAATTTTGGGATGGTCTCTCTTTGGTAAGTTGCGTCTATTGAGAAGACACCCTAGAAGAGAATACGATGAATGCCTAAATCCTGAGAAACACCTTGATACTTCCTTAATTTTGGCATTGGGAGGTCGTATGCCCCCATAGTAGATTACCTGTCTAATATCTCACAGAAAAGGATGAGGATTTTGCTCATGTTTGCATCCTTTGATGAAGGCGTAACCATCCGTTCTCATGCGGAATGCTTCATGAAACTCTTCCTGATATATCATGTGTCATTTGATCAAATGGAAGCATCAACCTCTTTTCCTTGTGAATTGGTCTCCATGGGATTAGAATGGTTAAATATGCTCAATGACCCATGATGAGAGTTTGTACAAAGACATCAAACAGATGAGGAAGCTGATCAGACCAATTTAACAGAGGTCATTGTATATTTGTATCCCATGGACAAGGTCCTACACTTCCATCTACTCAATTTTCTCTCTGCTATGTCTTCGAAAGGCAGACAATCCCACAGCTTTGGTTTTTCACCATAAGTGTAATGCATGTGTGTGTAAAGGAGAAGTTTTTTGTTATCTCATGATCATGATGGTTGCATAAATCATTGGCTCCTCGAGATCATGGTAAATGGGATGAGACCACTATTGCGGTAACTCCAGTTCACATTCCATAGCAATAAAGGATGCCCCTTATGCGATAATCTTGTCCCCTTTTCCAAGTATTGATGCATCATAAGCATATTGTATAATTGAGCCCCCCACTCACTCACCACTTTGCTCCCATCTAACCATGGTTCTCATTGTATCGTCCACCATGCAAATAGAAGTAGGAAAAAAGCGTCTCCTTGTTTGATTCCTGGCTGAATTGTCATAGGAAATTAGCAAGTATGGATGTATATGCAATCAGGCCCCTTGATCCATCTCTCCTCCAACCTTTTTCCTCAACTATATCATAAGCCTTTGCAAAATCCAATTTTTAGGAGCCTTTTTCACCATGTATAGAATGGGAGATTACAAGGTTGCATGGACTCAGAGACGGGGGACACGGACACGGCATAATGTGACATGACGACACGACAAAATCCCAAATTATAGGACATAAGGACACACACACACATACATAATAAATATAATATCACACTACTAAAAAACATAAAACAAGAAAAATTAACAATTCTAATATCTAAATAGACACATTATAAAGATAACATAGAACCACAAGTCATTCTTCAAATTTAACACCAATAATATCCATGAAATGATAAGTGATCAAGACTTTCTGAAATCAAACAAAATAAGTAATTAACAATCCAAAGTCCAAAAAGATAGCCAAAGACAATTACATTGTTTCCATTACTCTCCACGTCAACAAACAACATTGATTCCATCCCCGTCCCATTCAAAGAAAGATTAGCAATCTCCCAAACTCCGCTAGTCAAGATAAAAGACGAAAATTGGACACACTTAGAACACACATGTATCTCCAATACACCGGTGCTATTAAAGGAATTAAACACATCTACTAAAGTCCCATAACTTTGATTCTCCTTGTTTTATATTTGCATGGAGAGTTGAGAACTTGAGATAGAAGAGAAGATTGGACATGCATAGAACACACATTTATGTCTTATAAAACTGGAAAAATATGAAATTATAACATCTAAATAGACACATCATAACGACAACATACTATAGACGTGTATAAGACACATAGGACACACACACACAACACGTATATGATACATAGACTGCGTGTTTGACATGTATACGACATGCTCTACATGTGTCATGCAAATGTTGGGCAAGTGTTGGTGTCAGATTTGTGTCAAACACGACATCCCTTCAGGAGTGTCCATTCAACCTAGGGAGATCACATCGCAGAAAATACATGATACAGCATTTGGCATCACTGTTATTATTTGAATTGTGATCATTCAAAAAGCATGAATACTGTTCTGCATACGCTTTGTTACCATGTGTAATTACCTTTAAATATTTACTGCTTTTATGATAAAATTCAGCCTCAAATAAGAGATTTTTTTTGTCATGCCGATGATGCTCAATATTGGCAATCCCCAAGATCCTGACACGTGGCCGGTGACATGTCCTAGAACTCAGAAGAAGGGGTCCACAGGGGCCGACCAGGCCACCCTGTACCCGACCTGCAAACACAAGCTGGCCCTCCTCGGGGCCCCCTGCAGAATGGCCTCCTCGGTCCCGTGGCTCTCGCCGAGTTGCCACAAGGCCAGGACTCCTCGGCCTCCTCGCTCGTCCCGAGCTCCAATCCGAGGCCGTCTTCCTCGACCCTCCGACCAAGGTCGTCGCTCACAGGCGTAACCGCCGCTCCGCGAATCTCGCCATGCGCTGATTCTACGCCAGCAACATCCCACATTCCACGCCATCAACGGGCGATCTGCTTTCTACGCGAGCGTGACGTCGGGGGGCGTAGCCGCCGGCGAGATTCTCGTGCCTGCTGCTGCATGCTCCACTGTTATAAAAAACCCCATCACAGAGGGGTCAAGTAAGCCATCTTTTACTCTTTTAAGTCATTACTCTGCTCGGATCTCATCACTAGATCGTTGGAGGGTCCTTGGTGGTACTGAATCACCCTGGGATTTCTTTGCAGGTATTCGGCACCGAACTCCTCATACCACCTCTCCACCAAAACCCATTGAGACCCACACGCAACGGAAGATAACCACCTAAGTCCACCAGGAGATCGGCGGAAGACAACATCTGATGGAGACCCGAAAAGGACCTCCATCAGTTGGCGCCGTCTGTGGGAAAAAAAACTCCACGAAAACAAAAGTTGGCCTTCCGATCTCCGTCCAAATGGCAAGCAATTACCCTGAAGATCCCGGTACCAGCCGTCGCCTTTTACTCGCCGAAGGCGGGGATGAGCCACCTCCCATGACCGTCATCAACGCCCTCGCAGGCCGGATGGACCGGCTGCAATCCCTCGTGGAGGCCCTCGTCCGCGTCCAAACGGCCGGGCCTGGGCCCCAGGTCGCCGCTCCACCACCTCCAGAAGGCTCTGCCCCTGTCTGGGCGGCTGACCACCAGCAGGCTGTGTCCCCTGGCTATCGATCTCTCGAGCCGATACTCCCTAAGGCCCGCTGGGCCCAGGGCTCCACGCCAAGGTCCGCCGCCAGAACACCTCGGTTCGAGCCTCCTCGTGACCCTTATCCCCCCGAGGAGATGTCAGTCACCTCGCCTATCCACAGGCATGGTCAAACCCGCCGCCATCGGCGGGGCCGCACAAAAGGGGTCCGCCCCAGCGACTCGAGAGCTACCTCGCCCGGGGACCTGAGGCGCCTCATAGAGAGGAACCGGGGCCGCTCCCAGACGCAGGTCATCCGTAGCGGAGGCCAGGGATCCCATGGCGCCGATTCCTCGGGATACCGCGGTCGGCTGGACGCCCTCGAGAAGAAAATCGAGGGCATGCGCCGGGAGGCTCACCTCTCGAGCGACGGAGCTAAGTACGCCTCCGACTCGCTCACGAAGCCATTCACCGAGGAATTGCTCGCCGTCCATGTCTCCTCGCGCAACAAGCCCCTAAAGGTCTCTCTCTTCGACGGGAAAACTAACCCGAAGGACCATTTGGACGATTTCACCGCGGGGATGAGCTTCCAGGATCACTCCGACGCCGCCCAGTACAGGGCCTTTCCGGCCACCCTTATCCGCGCAGGTCGGGACTGGTTCCGGGGGCTCGAGCCCCGCTCGATTTCGACCTTCGACGAGCTAGCTATTCAGTTCCTCTGGCATTTCGTGGGGAACCGTCGACAGAAGCGCACGGTCGACCATCTTTTCACAGTTAAGAGTGGGGAGAAGGAAACGTTCAAGGCCTACATTACCCGTTTCTACAATGCCCTTCTCGAGGTGCCCGAGCACCGGGACGAAACCGTCATCACGGCACTTAGGTCTGGTCTGAGGCATAAGGAATGATTACGCTTCTTCGCGTTGGCGCAACCTAAGACCATGGCCGAGGTCAAGGCGTGGACCGAGCGCGAGGTTCAGCTGGAATCCGAGGTGAATGCTAACCTCCCCCGGGCAGAACGGCCCGACCAGAAGAAGAGAGCTCGGGAGGAGAGGCTGGAGCGTCAGCAACCCTACCACCCGAAATTCCAGGAGTATACCCCCCTCAACGTCTCCCTCGCAGTGTTGCTGGAGGAGGCCCAAAACGAGGAGTTCTTCAAGTTTCCTCCGATCCCGCGTCAGGCCGCGAAGCGAACCCGGGTCCCCTACTGCGCTTTCCACCGGGTACTGGGCCACGCCACGGAGGACTGCAAGCAACTGAGGGACTATATCGAAGAGCTCATCCGGTCTGGGCACCTCGCCGCCTACTTGAGGGACAAATGGCAGGCCGACCGTGAGTAGGAGCAACATCACCCTCCCGCCGACCTGACCATCGGTCAGATCATGCTTGTATCGGCGGACGACCAACCCGGAGCTCAGGGAGCCCCATACCCTATGCCACACGCGGGGGCCAACAGTCTTTCAGAGAGCTCGGCCCGAGCCAACAAAGTCATCTATTAGCCTGTACCTTTCTTTTAAAGCAATGTAAACTCTTCCTGAGACCTATTGTTAATTTAATAAAAATCAATGGAGCATTGCGAAAAGGAAAGAAAAGCTCTGTTTATTCAAAAGGTATTATGGGCTCCTCAGCCGTACATGCAAAATAAAAGAAAATTACAACAGTGGGGGGAGGGGATGCAGCGAGCACTGCTCGTGGTACTCGGTGAAGATCTCCGCCAGCCGAGGCCGCGCAAGGTCCAACCTCTGTTCCCGGTTCCCCCGCGCGCGTCGACCCCGAGCCTCAGCTCGTAGCATTCGCGGACGAGCGCCTCTGAGCGGGCCAGCCGGTTCGCGGAGATCAGGCCGAAGCGCCTCAAAGACCGTAGCTTGCCCACGGCCTCAGCAGCTCAGACAGGGGGTTGTAAAGCCCGGCGACACCCTCTAGATGGAGTACATCAGCAGCTGCAGCAGGGGGGAGTGTCGGGGGAGCAACTGGCCGAAATGGTCCTTAATGCTCCCGCAGACCAGCACCGTGTCCTCGGTGCAGTACGGGTCGTACAGGTACACGTCTTCGAAGTGGACGATGTCGGGGATGGTAAACGGGAAGTCCTGCATTCTCGACGACCTGTTTACGAAGGATGGAAGGATCAGTACTTCTTCGGCCTTATATAGCCCACTGCGCAGCTCAACAGTCGTCCACTTTCACCCAAGGAGTCACTGCCACACGGCAGCCATCGAGCCTCCTCCGGCGGAATCGAAGCGACACGCCCCTAGCGCTTTGCCTCCTCCCGCATTCAATGCGCTGGCTACGCGCGCCGTTGCCCCGACCGTCCCCATTCCCTGCACCTACAGCTGGACGGTCGGGCTACACCACGCCAAGATTCAGCCCAGCAGCTACCATGCTCGGTCATCCCTGGCAGGTAGCTTCCCTACCGCAACGCCAGGGATCAAAAAGCCCTCCCAGAGACAGTCGAGCTCGAGGATCCCTCTCTCGGCTATCCCTAGCGGGCAGCTTCCCTGCCACAGCGCCGAGGATCAAAAAAGCCCTCTCAGAGGCAGTCGAGCCCGAGGATCCCTCGCTCGGCTATCCCCAGCGGGCAGCTTCCCTGCCATAACGCCGAGGATCAAAAAAGCCCTCCCAGAGGCAGTCGAGCCTGAGGATCTCTCGCTCGGCTATCCCCAGCGGGCAGCTTCCCTGCCACAACGCCGAGAATCAAAAAGCCCTCCCAGAGGGAGTCGAGCCCGACGATCCCTCTCTCGGCTATCGTTCAGGACAAAAGCCCTCGCCAAGAGGCACCGGGCAGTAATCCTGCCCGGCCAAGGGTCCTTGGTAGGCTTCTACAGCCGCTCTCACACTAAGGACCAAAGTCCTCCCAGAGGCAGTTGAGTCCTTACTCGGCTATCCCCGGCCGGTAGCTTCCTACCACAACCGATAGGGATCAAAGTTCTCGCCAAGAGGCACTGGGCAATAACCCTGCTCGGTCCCCGTCCTGAAGGATCAAAAGCCCTCGCAAGAGGCATCCGAGCGGCTACCCTGCTCGGTCAACTCCGGCTGGTAGCTCCCTACCCTCGACGCCGGGGATCGAAAACCCTCACAAGAGGCACCAGAGCGGCTACCCCGCCCGTTCACCCCAGGTTGGTAGTTGCCTACCCACGACGCCAGATATCAAAGCCCTCACCAAGAGGCAACCGCGCAGCTTCGCTGCCCGGTCATCCTTAGTGGGCTTCTTACAGCCCTCTCGCTCTTGCTCGGCGATCCCTGGCGGGTAGCACCCCTACTGCAGTGCCTGGGACCAGAAAGCCCTCGCAAGAGGCGACTGCGCATCTACCCTTCCCAGTCACCCCCGGATGGTGGTCAACATTCGAAATCGGAGATGTCCTATGACCCGCGGAGGATCCGAGACCCCAGTGAGGGGCGTCAGGTCTGTCCAAGCTTAAACGATCTCCCCCCGACTCCGGGGCCCATGGGGATGCCTCCTCGGCAGCGCTTGGCACGCTCATCGGCCAGTGATTGAAGTTAACTCGACGGACAATCGCCAGGCAGACGGCCAACCTGACATGAAAGTACAACGGTACAGACAAAAATATCTTGCAAACAGATGGCAGAGTGCAGTTCTATGGAGCCGAAGAAAAAACTTTATTACTACCAAAGATAAAAGTTTTACAAAGGGTATTTTTTGGGCTCCCCAGCCTTACAAAATTCAAGAAAACAAAATAAAAAGAAGAGAGCAGGGGCTCCACGCCTCGGGGCTAGGGACGACCTCCAGGTCCTCGACCTCCACTACGTGGCTCACTGGGTCCTCGGCAACCTCCTCGCCAGGAACCTCTTCACCCTGCTCGTCGGCGCCCACGAGGGGGAACTCGGCCCGGAGATCTGCGTCGGCGAACTCCGGCATCTGGGACTTAACGGCATCGAGAGCGTCGTGCCAAATGCGGGTCGTGGCCACGGCCAAGTCGTCATAGAAGTCTTTCGACTTCTTATAGCTGTCCACCGCCCTCTATTCGGCCGACTTGGCCGCCTCAGCCGCCACTCCCAGCTCCTTCCGGAGGGCCTTCACCGTTCTCTTCAGGTTGCCGGCGAGCACCTGGGCGTCCTTGAGCTTGCCCTCGGCGATCACCGCAGCCTCGCGGGGCCGGGCCACCTCCCGTCTCCTGGCCTCCACCTCGCCTTCTGAGGCGGCGACTCTCGCCGACATCGCCTCCAGCTCCCGCTTGGAGCTCTCTTGCAGCGAGGCGAACCGACCCGCAGCCTCCAGTGCCGGGGCTACCACCTCAGCCTCCATACGCAGGGCGAGGGCTACGTGCTGGAGAACCTAGAAAACACGGGAAAGATCAGAAAGATGAGGGGAGCACCGAATCTCACCATGAACAAACAAAAACTTACCTGCACGGACTCCTGTGCGATGGATGCCAGCTGAGCCCTGAGGGTCCCCCCGGGGACTCTGCCCCCTGCCGAGGTCTCTATCTCGTGCAGGAGGCTGTCCGCCACGGACAGCCCCGATGGCACCGCAAACTGGAAGCCTTTTCCTCCACCACGATCGGCGAGGACTGGCCCCGGGAGGGCCTCTTGGAGCTTCTCTTGAGCGGCTCCGAGGGAGAGCCGGTCCCCTCTTCCGAGGCCGAGTCCTCCAAAATCAGGACCCGCTTCCGGCCCAATGCTCTGCTGGGACACAGGGCGGGATCCGTCACCGAGCGCTCGCGGGGCGCCTCCACTGGAGCGGTAGGAGCCGGGGCGGGCTTCTCCCGGGAAGAACTGGCGCCCCCAGCCCTCGTAGGCTGCCTCGGCTGGCGCATGGAAGCTCGGAGCGAGGCGAAGTCCATGGATCATGCACGAAACAAATACCCAACAAATCAGTGACACGAGCAAAACAGAAACCCAAAAAACAAGCCTAACTTACCGACGAACTCGACGGGGCTAAGCCCGGCCCAGCTCAAGACCCTCTCGGACAGCAGCACGTCGGGTAGAGGGATGGGCTCCCACGATGCCACTCTCACCGCGGCGGGGTCATCGGATTGGTTCCCCGGCAAACACTTCTCTCTCGACCACTTGGTAGGCACGGGCCAGTCCTCGCCCTCGGGAGGGGAAACGAAGAAAAATTTCTTTTTCCAATCATGAATGGAGGAGGGTAAGGTAACGACCCCGGTCCCGACGGCGCCCCCTGCCGCTTCCTGAAGGTGAAATAAACCCATCTCGGGTCGCCCACTCGACCACCAGGGTGACTTTTGAAGACGAGGGAAGAATCGAGAAGGGAAAGGTTGAAGGGGACCCTCTGCAATTTCAAGCGGATCAAGACCCCAAGGAGGATCCTCCACGAGTTCGGCACCAACTGGCCGGGGGCCAAACCGAAGAAATTCAGCGCGGCGACGACCTCAGGAGAGAAGGGCAGACGCATTCCGTCTCAAAAAGCTTCCAAATACAGGGCAATCTCCCTGCCCCGTACCTGATCTGTCCTCTCTCTCCTTGGCCAGTCGAAACGTGTAGCGCGAGGGGATGTGGAAGCGAGCCCGAGCGTTGGCGAGCTCGTCCTCATGCCTCACCCAGCACGAGGTACTGGGGGCCACATCTGCTGCCTTCTCCCTAGAGGCGGCCCCGCCTCACGATCCCGGAGAGAGGATCCAGCCCCTGCTCCCCGAGGAGACCCAGACACAGCTAAAGGAACCCTAGCACCTACTCCTACAATGTCTACTGATTCTACAGAGGAAGACATCTAACTTTGGAAAAGAAAATCTTCAAAGGCTGAAAACGAGAGAAGAGAGACGAGCGCCAAGCAGCCAAGACTTGAGAGAGGGAAATCTGGAGGAGTAAGGGCCCTAGAGCGGGCCCCACCCCTGTTTATTGCTGCTCACGACCTCATCCAACGGCGCCCGTCGTCTCCCGCCGAAACGGCTCTTCGCGCCCAGCGGCCCCGATCGCTCCACGTGTCAGTTCTGCGCTGGGCCGCGTCCCATCAGACGCCGCAGGTCTGTATACGTCGTATCAGCCAATTGACGCTCGATACGTGGACCGTCGCTTCAGTTGCAGAGTGCACGAACCAGCGCACCTTCTTTAAATACGGAGATCTCGTCTTGATTCGCTAGCGGGAAAGATAACCGATGGCCCGAGGA
This sequence comes from Agapanthus africanus, assembly GCA_030015575.1. NCBI lineage: Eukaryota > Viridiplantae > Streptophyta > Magnoliopsida > Asparagales > Amaryllidaceae > Agapanthus > Agapanthus africanus. The sequence goes on from CM057337.1 coordinate 1,601,171, forward strand.
CTCATCCCGACAAAACCCTGGAAAGGAGCTCACCTCGGGAGGCCCGGCGATCCACTCCTGACCCGACCTGCTAGCTGGTCGGGACAAGAGTGGGGGGCTAATGATGATGCTTAATATTGGCGATCCCCAAGATCCTGACACGTGGCCGGTGACGTGTCCTAGAACTCAGAAGAAGGGGTCACAGGGGCCGACCAAGCCACCCTGTACCTGACCTGCAAATACAAGCTGGCCCTTCTTGGGGTCCCTTGCAGAATGGCCTCCTCGATCCCGTGGCTCTCGCCGAGCTGCCACAAGGCCAGGACTCCTCGGCCTCCTCGCTCGTCCCGAGCTCCAATCCGAGGCCGTCTTCCTCGACCCTCCGACCAAGGTCGTCGCTCAGAGGCGTAACCGCCTCTCCGCGAATCTCGCCATGCGCTGATTCTACGCCAGCAACATCCCACGTTCCACGCCATCAACGGGCGATCCGCTTTCTACGCGGGCGTGACGTCGGGGGGCGTAACCGCCGGCGAGATTCTCGCGCCTGCTGCTGCGTGCTTCACCGCTATAAAAAACCCCATCACAGAGGGGTCAAGTAAGCCATCTTTTACTCTTTTAAGCCGTTACTCTGCTCGGATCTCATCACCAACTTGATCGTCGGAGGGTCCTTGGTGGTACCAAACCACCCCGGGACTTCTTTGCAGGTACTCAGCACCGAACTCCTCATACCACCTCTTCCACCAAAACCCATTGAGACCCACACACAACGGAAGATGACCACCTAAGTCCACCAAGAGATTGGCGGAAGACAACATCTGACGGAGACCCGAAAAGGACCTCCATCACATGCTATAAGAGATGTTGTATGTCATAAATGTTATGCATTCATTAGAGCATGATAAAGAACTTAAACTAATTCTTCACTGTGTCCTATTTGTTTGCAGAATACCTCTAGAAATCCAAGTAGCATGGATTCGGATATGTACCGGATTCATGGATTCACAACTTTTCAAAATCTAGGATACGATGGTATTTTATTGCCTAGACATGATAATTTCAAAAGATAATCATTTAGCAAATCTAAATTAACAATGCTAATAATTTATTAGTTTTGATGCATAGATTGTCGGTATCTTAGCCATTAATCATGCATTGTTAGTACAATATAAAATTTAGAATGTGCCAAAAAGGGTTCCATGAATCCGAAAGAATCCGTCATGAGTACATATCCGATACAGATAGTCGCCTTGACGATGCATGTGTGCAATAAAGCTAGAAATAACTTCATTTAAATTATATTGATAGGGAGTTTATTTTAATCGACGCCATTAACTTTATTAAAACATTAATGATCTCTGATGAGTCATATGTATTCATGTGTTTTCGCTTCTTCCCATGCGAATGATTCATGTTTTCTAAATAGCAGAATATTTTGTGCCTTTGCATGAATGAGCATTTTTAACATGGTGATCTGCTCTTTTCATTTAATTCACATGTTCGCTCTAATTGATCAAGATAATAGGTTATAGAAACGAAGCATACAAAAGTGACGGCTGGTGACCTTCTTGATAAGAATTTATATTTTCACAAAAGACAATCCCTTCATTTTTTGTTTGGCTTATAGATGGGTGGAGGGCATGGCACCAGTGTTCTCACGATCTGCTTGGAGCTGTGCTTGGCATCTTATCCAGGTATCTTGTAAAAGTTCACATAATTTAAGGCAACTTGATCATGATTAATCTCTGAACTCTGTATCAGATTTCTATGCATATTTTTTAACTTGTAGCTAAGCGAATCAGGAAGTTAGGTTCTTGCTTATTTTTTAACTTGTAGCTAAGCGAATCAGGAAGTTAGGTTCTTGCTTGGTGCACGATATATTGTGGGTTTTCTTCTTACTTGTTTTGTTTCGCTTTTGCTATCTAAGTTTCCCAGCTTGACAAGCTGTAAGAACGATTCCTAAAGAACTGGAATAGTTTTCCCATAACTATGTGAGGAATTCCTTCTTTGTTTACTCTTGGCTTTTCCCTAGTGAACTTGGCACCCTCATTATTGGCGACACCATTCGCTATAGCTTAAGGGATTTTGTGATGCTTTCAGATGGAAATTCATCTAGGAAATTGTCATGCCCCAAATCCAGATATATAAATACAACCAACAAATGCGTAACATGCCGCGATTTAGACAATAAGACCGCAAGACGCAACTAACAAGATCTTTATAAGATAAAAAAATCATCCCCAAAATAACATAAATGGTGGTTTAAAATTCCTCAATAAGAACTCCAAGTCATAGAGTGGACTTATTACAAAGCATTTAAATGACATATTTTATTCGAATAAAGTTTATTCCAGCCATTTCATAGAAAGAATACTAAATTATTTATTTATAGCAAGACCACAAAGCTCCACAAGCTGCCAAGACGATGTGCATCCCAGCCTCACTACTAAAACTCCTTCATAAAGCCATCCTGCATTGGGATTAGCAGCCACATAAAAAAATGGATGAGTTATAACGCTCAGTAAGAAAATGGATACATGTCAAAAGCATTTATAATACATTGGAAAACAACAAAATATGAAGTAATCAATTGTACAAGCAATGGTGATATTACTGTTGGGGTCGAAAATTGCATCTCGGTTGACCAAGTCAAAGTCAAGGTCAACCCTAAGCCAGGTGGGCCTAAGCCTAGATCAAGTGGGCTCATGCCCGAGTCGAGCCCAAACATGAAGCGGCCGGCCTCCCCCATGCTGAAATAAAAAATCATGTAATAAATAAATTTTGATGTAATTTTTATGCATGAATGGGCATAAAGCCAAATTTTTGTAAAGCCCATGGTTTATGTGCAAAAAGAAATAGCACATGAGACATGGGATGGGCAAAATGCCATTTTGTAAAGCCCAAGGGGCTATATATAAATGTGTAAGCCTATATAAGGCAACATGCTGATGAATAAAGCAGCCACTTTTCATTTCTCTAAAACTCTAGGGTTTGTGCCTCCTTCTCCTTCCTTAAGATTCTAAACCTTCTTCCCCTTTTTCAATTAAATCAAGAGTTTCACTCTTCCTTTTCAAAAACTAAATAGTTTTTCACCACAAAATCCACAAAAGGGAGTTCGGATCTTCCATTAGATCTCAAAAAAGGGAGACTTTCAAGTCTCACTCCCTTTTTCTCCAAGATCCAGCCGATCAAGAGTAGGAAGGCGACCCATCTCCAAAAATCCAACTTTGGACAAAATCCCAATCAAGAGAAGATCCAAGACTCAAGAGAGAAGAACCTCTGAAGATTTTTAGGGAGTTCAACTCCAAGACCCAAATTCTCAAAGAAGTTTAACTCGTAATCCAGACCTTCTGGAGTTTAACTCCACTCAAAATCCTCTTTTTGGAGTTCAACTCCTATTTCTGGGGTAAAACCCCCTCCTTTCGCTAGCGCCCAAAGCTCTAGCGCCCGAGCGTCCACGTGCCGGGTAAGGCGCTAGCGCCCAAAACGCTAGCGTCCGAGCGTCCACGTGCCGGGCACATGAGGCCCGAGCGCCCGAGCGCCCACGTGCCGGGCACGTGAGGCGCTAGCGCCCGAGCGCCCACATGCCGGGCACGTGAGGCGCTACCGCCCGAGCGCCCACGTGCCGGGCACTTGAGGCGCTAGCACTCTGAAGCGCTAGCGCCCGAGCGCCCACGTGCCGGGCACGTGAGGCGCTAGCGTTCGAAGCGCTAGCGCCCGAGCGCCCATAGCGCTAGCGCTCGAGCGCCCACGTGCCGGGTACATGAGGCGCTCGCGGCCAAAGCGCCAGCGCCCAAGTGCCTAGCGCTAACCCAAGCGCCCAAGCACTGACGCTCACGCGTCCTTTGGACGCCTTTCCCCCCTCATTTTACATGTACTCCACACTAAAAACACCCCCCGTTAGAAAAACTCTGCGGGGCCCCCGATATATCCAAAACCCCTTCAAAACACAACACTGCACATTGAGTTCACATGACCTGTTTGACCTGTCAATCGGAGGTTCTCTCGCCCCAAAGGCGATGGGTAATTAACGACAGCTTAGTCCACGGCTGCCGGAGATTTGGATCCCCACAATCAATAAACCCCAGCCTACCTAGGCAGGGAGAATCTGTAATACGCCTGACAAGCGTGCGCGTATTCCCATCTCAATGAGGTGATGAAAAACACCCTACAGATTCTGGCACGCTCGGTAGGACCAATCTCTCCTCCCATATTTCAGGTTAAACGTTCATACGAACTCAATCAATATACATATCTATATTTATACTAAAATAATGCTCTTTCATGCAGTTCTCCAAGCAATCAATTTTCAATAATGTCTCCAAATATGAACTCAGCTCCCATCTCTTACACGATGAAGATGGACTCCAGGACGGTCCTCCCGGCCAGTCTTGGGCGACAGTGGGAGGAGCCGCTGCTACAGTTCGGCTCTATTCTGTTCGTGCCAGCTAACGCCATTCCAGCTCCTGAAGCTCCGGTAACAGACAAACCGGACTCGAAAGGTAAGAGGCCAAATGTGGTGATCTCGAGGGCACCACTACCCAAACGAAAGTCGGTGTCTGAACGACTTTCCTTGGCCCCAGCTAAAGGAAATGCCATCAGCACCAACAAAGTAACAAGGTGTCTCGAGCAGGCTCTAACGGAGTCCCTAACAACTGCTCGATCGGGTGTCTTCTCTGAGCTCCTGCCAATGATAAAGAGACAGCTGGATATGTCGTCCACACTGTCTACATGGTGGGCACGCGCAGCAAGAGCAAGGAGGGGGCCACTATATCTCAAATTCAATCTGGTGTGAATATGGCTGCCACATTTCAAGACCAGCCTCCTCTGGAAGGTAATGAAGACTGTTCTAGTGAAGCTGATAAGCAGGGAGAGCCCTCAGTTCATGAGGAGTCGGGCTCGGAAAGCGAAGATGAACCAACTTTCCATCCTAAGACCGCAGAGCAGCAACTTCTCCAGGAGCTCCGAAAGCAGCTCAGAAGTAGAGACAAGGAGATGGCCAAGCTCTACTAAAAAATTGACGACTTGACAAACGTCGTCTTACGGCTCACAGCTCAAGTTGCCTTTCAGCCGTCCAATCAAGCGCATGGTTCTACTCATAAACCGGGAAACGGTGTCCCGAGACAGCCGACGCATATTCCCTCAAATCCAAAGGTGGGCGGACCGCACGAAAGTCAGTTGCATCCTATCTCGGGAAATGTCTTGGCTACCGATGACAGCAACCCGCTAACTCAAGATCAAATCATGGATTTGGTTGCCAACAGAGTCAAAATATTGGTAGTCGAACCCGGAGAGCAAAAATTGGTTAGTAGCAGCGGGAGACCATACCCTGCTCGGTACGATCTTGTGGAGTTTCCTACTGGCTATGTCGTCCCCAAATTTGAAAGGTTCGATGGGACGGGAAATGCGAACCGGCACATTGCCCAATTTAAAGCATCATGTGCGAACACTGGGAGCAATGATGCGCTCCTTCTCCGCCAGTTTGTCAATAGTTTGACCGATGTTGCTTTCGATTGGTATGCAAGCATACCGGATGATTCGATCACGACGTTCGCTCAAATAGAATTAATGTTCAAGCAAAGGTTCATGAGTGTCAGCGATAAAATCACCATTGCCGACCTCGTAAGGACCGAGCCAAAGAACAACGAAAGCAACATGGATTTTATAGTCCGATGGCGCAATCTCTCTGTCAAGTGTGAACCGCCGTTGGAGCAAGACTAATCCGTCAGTCTTTTTATAGAAAATCTGAATGACTGGATGAAACATTTCCTGTGCACGGCAGGCCTCAGAACATTCCAAGAGCTGACTAAGAAAGTTCAAATGTTGGAACGCTTAAAGCCCGAGTCCACTCAGAATCTCCAATTCACAAACAGACCGAGACATCGGAGGGACGACAACCGGAAAAGCGAAAGCTCCAACAACACCAATTCTCTGGATAAGCAGAGAGCGCGCGGAGCAAAAACTAACAAATCTCGAGAGCCAACTTTGGAGGAAAGAAGAAATAAGGTCTACTCTTTCCGAAGGGACAAGGTCCACAAAATTTTCAAAGATGCTATGAAGAATGGCTTGCGGCTACCAGAACCAAAAAGGCTAAGTGAAGCGAACATGACTGATCATTCAAACTTTTGCCTGTACCACCGAGTGTTGGGACACACTATTGAAGACTGTTGCATCTTCAAGGATTGGGTCGAGAAACAATACAAGGCGGGAGAAATATCATTGTCCCCTGGCGTGTTAACAAACAATCAAACTGCGACCGCCAATTTCATACAAATGGAGACCGAAGTCCTTCAGGGACCTGATCCTCTCAGACATCTGCCTTTCTCTAAAAAGAGCGGATCGAGGCAACAAGCTAAGAGCCAAGCGAGCCACATTGCCAATGAAGAAGCAATAGACATGTACACAACCCATACAGCCTATATGATGGAGCTCGGAGGAACAAGTCCTCCTACGCCTTATAGCCATGACAATGATGCGGTTGTTGCCATCCAACACCGGCTTGATCCAATTGATGACGAGCTCGCTCATGTAATTAAGCCTAAAGAGCCCGTGGTTCCTGCAAAATCGAGCCCAAGCTCCAATCGCTGACCACCACGTCGTTAAACTGGAAATAGCTAACCACCACGTCGTTAAACTGGAAATGATAGATCTCTAAGTTTTTAAACTGGGAACCGCCGACCACCACGTCGTTAAACTGGGAATGATAGACCTCTAAGTCTTTAAACTGGGAACCGCTGACCACCATGTCGTTAAACTGGGAATGATAGACCTCTAAGTCTTTAAACTGGGAACCGCCGACCTCCACGTCATTAAACTGGGAACAGTTGACCTCTAAGTCGTTAAACTTAGGATGTAAAACTGTGTAAATAAAACAAAAATAAAAAAATATAAAAGCCGAAATGATGGGGCAACTGCGAATAAATAGCTGAAATGATAGGGTAATCGCGGCCTTCGCGATAAGAAAAGCTAAAATGATAGAGCGATCGTGGTAAAAAAAACCCTCCAATGGCGAATGATGAGTCGCTCTTGGTACCATATTCCAGTGCAGCGATGCAGACGCCAACCAAATTCCAAATCCCAAAATGGCGAATGATGAGTCGCTCCTGATACCATATTCCAGTGCAGCGATATAAACGCCAACCAAATTCCAAATCCCAAAGTGGCGAATGATGAGTTGCTCCTGGTACCATATTCCAGGTACCATATTTCAGTGCAGCGATGCAGATGCCAACCAAAATCCAAATCCCTAAGCGGCGAATGATGAGTCGCTCCTGGTACCATATTCCAGTGCAGCGATGCAGACGCCAACCAAATTCCGAATCCTAAAGTGGCTAATGATGAGTCGCTCCTGGTACCAATTCCAGGGCAGCGATGCAGAAGCCAACCAAAATCCAAATCCACAAGTGGCGAATGATGAGTCATTTCTAGTACCATATTCCAATGCAGCGATGCAGACGCCGGCCAGAATCCAAATCCCAAAGTGGCGAATGATGAGTCGCTCCTGGTACCATATTCCAGTGCAGCGATGCAGACGCCGGCCAAAATCCAAATCCTTAAGTGGCGAATGATGAGTCGCTCCTGATACCATATTCCAGTGCAGCGATGCAGACGCCAACCAAATTCCAAACCCCATACCCCAACGGCGAATGATGAGTCGCTCCTGGTACCATATTCCAGTGCAGCGATGCAGACGCCAACAAAGTCCCGAAATTTTTCCGGCACTACGGTCTGGATCATACATCTTACAAAACCGTATACAATTCACGGGCGTAAAACGATCCCAATCTCTTCCAAGTCCTACCGGCGAGACCACATTCAAAGTCCCACCGGCGATGAAAATTCAAAAAAAAAAGGTATGTCCACAAGCAAAATGGGCACGGATGAAAATCCGAAAGGGCTCCGTGAGTAAAAACATCAGGACTGCCAGCGAGTTTGTGAAAACCTGAAAGGGCGCAAACTCATGAAAAAGAGATGAAATGCACTCCCAAAGTCCTCTCGACTTTATGAGGAGAAAATTCCCGCATGAGATCCTTACGACCCACAAAGGAGCAACACGCTTAGGGGTCCTCATGACTCCTAAGGAGAAAATGCACCTACGAGATCCTTACGACTCGTAGGGAGAAAATGTTTTTATGGGACTCTTACGGCTCATAAAATTGAAAAGTCTTAGGTGATAGGGACCTAAACCTGTCTTCTAAGCCATCGCTCCCCAACAGGAAAAGGCAAATGATGATTCGCTCTTGGTATCATATTCCAGTGTAGCGGTGCTGATGCCGACCCAAAAAACCAATTCCCAAATCCTCCCGGGCAAATGATGAGTTGTTCCTGTCATTATTCCAGTGCAGCAATGCAGATGCTGACAAAAAACCAATCCCCAAATTCTCTCAAAGGCAAATGATGATTCACTCCTGGTACCATATTCCAGTGTAAGCGGTGCTGATGCCAAACCAAAATCACAAGTCCTCCAGGGGCAAATGATGAGTTGCTCCTGGCATTATTCCAGTGCAGCAATACTGATACTAAACAAATTCCAAATTCCTCTCAAATTCAAAAGTCCCGCCGAACAAGGCAAAAATCAAAAAATCAAACCAACCAATTCCAACATCGACCTCTGCGTCAAACAGAGACACTCTGTGCCGGGGAAACGTCAAGCAGACACTCCGTACCGGGGAAACGTTAAGCAGACACTCCGTACTGGGGACACGTCGACCGGCGACACTCCATGCCGGGGAAACGTTAAGCAGACACTCCGTACCGGGGACACGTCAACCAGAAACACTCCGTGCCGGGGACACGTCAAGCCGACACTCCGTGCCGGGGACAAGTCGATCAGCGACACTCCGTGCCGGGGATAAGTCGAACAGCGACATTCCGTGCCGGGGACAAATCGATCAGTGACACTCCGTGCCGAGGGCAAGTCGATCAGCGACACTCCGTGCCGGGGACAAGTCGAACATCAGCGACACTCCGTGCAGGGGACAAGTCGATCAGCGATACTCCGTGCCGGGGACAAGTCGAACATCAGCGACACTCCGTGCCGGGGACAAATCGAACATCAGCGACACTCCGTGCTGGAGACAAGTCGATCAGCGATATTTCGTGCCGGGGACAAGTTGAACAACCGGCGACACTCAGTGTCGTCAACCGTCCATGTCGTAAAAAGGGCAGTGCAAGCTTACCACAAATCGGGAACCAGATTGCTCCGGGCCAGGGAAACGTCTGCCACGGACACTCCGTCTCGGAGACGCGTCAAGCGTCGACCGTCCATGTCGTAAAAAGGGCAGTGCAGGCCTCCCACAAATTGAGAGCCAAATCGCTCCGGGCTAAAGAAAAGTCTACGACGGACACTCCGCCTCGGAGACGCGTCAAGCGTCGATCGTCCATGTCGTAAAAAGGGCAGTGCAGGCTTCCCACAAATCGGGAACCAAATCGCTCCGGGCCAGGAAAAAGTCTACCACGGACACTCCGTCTCGGAGACGCGTCAAGCGTCGACCGTCCAAGTCTCAAAAAGGGCAACGTCGACCGTCCATGTCGTAAAAAGGGCAGTGCAGGCTTACTACAAAGAGAGAACCAAATCGCTCTGGGCCAGGGAAACGTCTACCACGGACACTCCGTCTCGGAGACGCAAACGTCGACCGCCCATATCGTAAAAAGGGCAGTGCATCCCAAAAAGTGGGAACTAAAGCAAATCGCCTCCACGCGAAAGAAGTATCAATTTCATGCATACGACCCACATATGTGGTGTGCATTTATTGATGGGGGCACTTTGTTAGGGTCGAAAATTGCACCCCGGTTGACCAAATCAAAGTCAAGGTCAACCCCAAGCCAGGTGGGCCTAAGCCCAGATCAAGTGGGCTCATACCCGAGTCGAGCCCGAACATGAAGCGGCCGGCCTCCCCCATGCTGAAATAAAAAATCATGTAATAAATAAAATTTGATGTAATTTTTATGCATGAATGGGCATAAAACCAAATTTTTGTAAAGCTCATGGTTTATGTGCAAAAAGAAATAGCACATGAGACATGGGATGGGCAAAATGCCATTTTGTAAAGCCCAAGGGGCTATATGTAAATGTGTAAGCCTATATAAGGCAACATGATGAGGAATAAAGCAGACACTTTTCATTTCTCTAAAACTCTAGGGTTTGTGCCTCCTTCTTCTTCCTCAAGGTTCTAAACCTTCTTTCCCCTTTTCAATTAAATCAAGAGTTTTACTCTTCCTTTTTAAAAACTAAATAGTTTTTCACCACAAAACCCATAAAGGAGAGCTCAGATCTTCCATTAGATCTCAAAAAGGGGAGACTTTCAAGTCTCACCCCCTTTTTCTCCAAGATCCAGCCGATCAAGAGTAGGAAGAAGGAGACATATCTCCAAAAATCCAACTTTGGACAAAATCCCAGTCAAGAGAAGATCCAAGACTCAAGAGAGAAGAACCTCTGAAGATTTTTAGGCAGTTCAACTCCAAGACCTAAATTCTCAAAGGAGTTTAACTCCTAAGCCAGACTTTCTGGAGTTTAACTCCACTCAAAATCCTCTTTTTGGAGTTTAACTCCTATTTCTGGGGTAAAACCCCCCTCCTTTCGCTAACGCCTAAAGCTCTAGCGCTCGAGCGCCTACGTGCCGGGCAGGTGAGGCGCTAGCGCCCAAAACGCTAGCGTCCGAACGCTCACGTGCTGGGCACGTGAGGCACTAGCATCCAAAACGCTGGCGCCCAAGTGCCCAAAGCGCTAGCGCCCGAGCGCCGGGCACGTGAGGCGCGAGCGCCCAGAGCGCTAGCGCCCGAGCGCTCGCGTGCTGGGCACGTGAGGCGCTAGCTCCCAGAGCGCCCACGTGCCGAGTACGTGAGGCGCTAGCGCCCGAGCGCCCGAGGCGCTAGCGCCCATAGTGCTAGCGCCCGAAGCTCGAGCGTCCACATGCCGGGCACATGAGGCGTTAGCGCCCAAAGCGCTAGTGCCAGCGCCTAGTGCTAACCCAAGCGCCCAAGCACTGGTGCTCACGCATCTTTTGGACGCCTTTCCCCCCTCAATTTACATGTACTCCACACTAAAAACACCTCCCCCGTTAGAAAATCTCTGCGGGGCCCCCGATATATCCAAAATCCCTTCAAAACACAATACTGCACATTGAGTTCGCATGACCTGTTTGACCCGTCAATCGGAGGTTCTCTCGCCCCAAAGGTGAGGGGTAATTAACGACAGCTTAGTCCGTGGCTGCTGGAGATTTGGATCCCCACAATCAATAAACCCCAGCCTACCCTATACAGGAGAATCTGTAATGCGCTTGACAAGCGTGTGTGCATTCCCATCTCAATGGGGTGATGAAAAACACCCTACAATCATTTTGCGCATAAGTCTTGTATAAAAATGCAATATTTGAGAAAATATAATTTTTATGTACAGAAAAACTAGCAGATTACGATTAAGTTCGGTCAACATCTCTAATTCGGTTGACATAAGGAAATGCCACTATAGATAGTCCGTGGTAGGGAGAACTATATGTTATGACCTGTTGGGTTTTTGCCGGCGCCCTGACCATCTACCGTTGCCGATGCGGAACAAAAACCGGCGTTTAAAAATTTTGGCGCAAACAAAACCCGCTCCAAGATCGAAACCATAAACCAATACTAGCAAATACAAAGAGCTAAACTACTAGGTTTAGAAATGTTATACCGAATGAACCAAGTCTTTCGGTCTTCTACCACCTTCATTAGCTCCTAAGGGTCGCAGATTGAACTTGGTTGCCGGTCTTCCTCCATCAATGATCCACCCGAGGGAAACGACGCAGGCTCCAGCCTCACCAAGCGAGGCAACCGACGCTCCAATGTTGTTAGCAATTGAGAGTGGTGGTGTAGGAATGTCTCACTATATTTTTCTCTTATCACATGAGCTCAAATGAGCAACCCAAGAAGATGAAGAAGGAAGTGAGGAAAACAAGTGGCATGAGCAACTCAAGAAAATGGCTAAGTCTCATAAGAGAGTGAACCAATGAAGCAAGTAATGAATGAATCATCAAAAGAATAATGGATGACATGTGAAGAATATATCCAAGTCATTTGCAACCATGCAACTAAAAATCTTTCATTTTCCAATAAAATAAACAAGAACCATGCCTCTCTACATGCTTCACCATGCTCATGCCAACTCACCCTCCACCTCATTTAGAAAAAAACAGATGATTTTCTAAAAAGAAAATCATTTAAATAAGGTGTCCAACTTGTAGAAGCTATTCCGTATAAATACAGAATACAACCTGGTATACGTATCGAAATACATATACGTGTATTCATACAAAAATACGAATAGCCAAGAGAAAGTGAATAGTGAACAATAATATTAGAATACATTTATAATATATATATAAATTAGTAAATCGAAATCCGATTTAATAATCCGGCTTAATCTTAAACCGCTAGTATTATCAACCGTTCGATTAAAGTCTGTATAGCCTGTACACATATTTAATCGAACACCCGTATGTACCAACAAACATCATCATACTATATCGTCTGAACCGTGAAAACCCTCTGTGTGGGACTCTAAAAACTCGTCAATACGCCAGCAGTGTGTTTAACCACAAGCACGTCAGCGGCACTAGCTTACGTAACGGCTATCCAGGTATTGAACGAAAGAAAGGCCGACGAGCAAACTCATCCAAACCCCTACTGAGCCTGTCCGTGACAATCTCCATACAGTTCGGTCTGTTCGTCTAAGAGTATCGCATATCGTGTCTAGGGGGTGGATAAAGTCAGACTCCTAATAATGTGATATTTCGTGTCGGCATGAAGCCCATCACCCACTGAGAAACTACTGATCCAAATCAGTAATTCTCGTCTACCTTGGCCAAGGATTTCTGGTGATGACCATCCGCGCACAACGCGACATCAACCCCCAATACCGGGAGAGACGAATCCTCGAAGATCCGCTCACTGTCTCCATGTGGCTCAGGACTGTACCCAACTAAAACCTGTTTGCACGACTCCTTTAAGCCATGGTAGGGTAGTAATCAAAGCACAGTGGGAACTCACACGCGACAAATGACGATCTCAGGTCGACAGACTAACCCGTACTCATGTCACATGGGGACTGCTATCTGACAATAGGTATAATACCAACTAGTATGTTCTCGGCGAGTCTGTCCAGTGTACTCATAACCCAATGAGCACCTGTATACTATCTTAGGTTAGTAACTGACACCAATGGCTTGTGAGACCAGCCACCGTCCCTTTTCGGGGTTTCGATAAGTATACACTAGTCTACTCCGGAGTATCGATGCCCAGTCTCGATACTCACACGACTAGGGACATTTAAGGATGTGCTTATAGACCACCCAGCTCCTATGTATATGATCGCCATCATAATACTGGTAGTCAAGTAAGAATCCTATGAGCTCTATCAACATGTAATAGTGATCTGTAATGCCATATAATGCATGTACATGATGATAAAGACAAACCAGATAGCATACTATCATTTCGAGTAATACTGTTCTTTCCGTATATGTGCTCCCTCAATCATCACAATCGCTTGCCTGCGATTAAATAATTGACTTGAGGGCACTATATCCAATTATCTCCCACTTGCACTTAAGGCTAATTATTGTGGTGTCACATACTCATAGCCCGTGTGATACTGAACACCCAACTTCTCTACTAATCAGTCTCGCAAAGCCCGTTTGCGAAACTATTGCGTTCGAGAAATAGCCTCTGTGAGTGGATCCGCTCCAGTGTTTCTCTTTATCTTTCTATATCTCAACTTCGCGGAGAAAGACTATCTCCCGAAATTAGCAATACCTGTCTTAGAATTTGTCTGGATATCTGATGGGACCCAGTTCACAAATGAACTCCAAATCCAACAAACTTCTTAGACTGTATCATCCACTGAATTTAATCAGTATCATGCGCCATGCCTTCCTCAGTATCCGCTTGGACCACCTGTCCAACATACTGCCCCTCAAAAGAGGGAAAACTATAACTCTGACAGCCACTCTGTCATCCAGATCATTTAGAAAGCCTAAAATGATAACCGCCTTCCGAAGGAGGCTGCCGTTACCATATACTAAGAACATCCACTTATGTTCATAACTGCTTCCCAACATTTCTCCAGGATTGGATTAATATATACTTATTGCAGCCTGTGCAAAATCAATATCTGGTGTTGTACTTGATATCTCATGATTGATTTAATTGCCTAAGCAAGTGATATGCCAATCATGCAAATCTCTCACCTCATCAGTCTAGAAGATATCTCTTTAGAGAGGGTGACTCCATCACCTGCGGGTACACCACCACGCCAGGAGTCGTCCATTCTAAAACACTTTAGAATAATTTCAATGTACCCGAATTGGGACACTTCCCAAATCTAGATCTAAAACTATAGATCTAGTCATCAGAATCCCTGATATTATATCCATATTCTATGTGGAGAAACTATCTTGTGACAACCACAGTATAACCGATCGTAGTATAGGAAGATCTCTTCCTATTCAGTGTATGCTATCCAAATACCAGGATATCACTCCTTACTACCTTCTTACCAGATCCATCTTTTATTCTGATGAAGTCAAACTCTATGACTGTCACATCAAAAATAGATGATCTATCTCCACTATACCTGTTTTAGTCTATTAATAGATATAGGCTACTTGCCCACTATGTTTCTGTTGCTCCCATTGACTCAACAATCTTCCGGCAGAATCATATATACGTGCACTTCTAAAACTAGTTTAGAATGACGTTATACTCATCCTCCTGCCAGATCTCATAGTCTAGAACAACGGCATTGGAAAGTTTGGGTAAACAAGAACCTCCCTGTCACCGTCTTTGAGAAGACCGAAGCACCTCTCGGGTGTCTGAGGTTACCCACCAAATCTGCGGAGTGGCTAATGGAATGTCGAATCCAATTGAATATTTAGGTTTTACTAAATTTTCAATAATCGTTTGTAGTTCTGGAATCACTTCCAGTTCTACCATACTCCCATTAATGTTTTCTGGAAAAAAAATCCATTTTACTAAAACTGGTGGCGAGTCAAGAACAATATAACTATTAATCTTCCAGATGGTAGAAAGTTAACTCTCGTTAAAGCCCGGGATAACCCACAAACTGCCATTACTGAAACGTGCCTTGAGTTTGTCCAGATTCTGATTTTTAGAATCAGCCGGACAACTCCATATACCTTAACATCATTAAGATATGAATCCATTCTATATATCCAATATAGAAACTAAGACACTAATTTAATTGGAACCAGATTCAATATACATGCAGCTGTCTCCAGTGTATATCATCTAAATGGAAGGAGGCCAAGCAGCATTACTTATCTAGGAGTGCATCCATATATGAGTAACCTGAGAGAGAAGCAAGTTCTTAAAACTATAACTTACAACGGAATACCTAACACAAGTATCTACATTTTCGATCACTTTGAAGAATCCTGATACTTGCAACATATGGTTCTCTACTTTATTCTTATACCTATATCTTCTCAAAATCTGGACCTTGTATTTTAACGAAATACTTGTCTAAAACTAGAGAAGTCATGAGTAAACGGAATATAGTACGAGTACCAACTCCTTTGTCCTAACGGACACCGGACAATATACAATACTCTGTATAAGTCCACTGAGTTTAATAATTCAAACCATGTACGTTGTAGGTTGAAAACTGTACTATGGTCAAGAAGAATTACACCGTTGTTAAATGCACCTTACCTAACCATCAACTGATATAGGTAAATGTCATAAACATAATTTCAAAAAGTTATATCTCACTTTATAAAATAAACATTCAGATATATCGGTTTGAAATTGGTGCATAACGACGGATATTCAAAACCAAATATTTGCCGTCAGGCAAAACCCAGGCGATTTCCTCAAATATCACCAATTACAAAGAATTCCGATATATAGAGGATCTAATCACCCAATTCCCAATATCTTACTCCAACCCAGCATCTGTAATGCCATACAAATGTGAGAATCAAAAACTGGTAAATACATACCCTGGAGTTAGAATCTAATTGGGAGAACAGTTTTCAATTAATAACGCACAGTAAAACTGGAATATGAAAATGTTTCGAAGGGGTAAGCGGGTATAACTAGTAATGCCTCTTCCACTATCTAGATTCATGACAGAAACCGTATGCTTCCTTGCCCTCACTCCAATCCCTTTACATGTCTTTACTTATTACCTTCTGTACACCACACTTAGGCTAATTGGTTTTCTTCCTTCTCTATCCTTCGGCACCAGTCTAAGCTTTGGAAGAAGACTATCCAATAAGCGTAATAGGTGTACTCTCCTAATACTAGAGCCCTTGCAACCTGAGAGAAGGTAAAAGGAAAAGACAACCGAATAATTCTTATTCTATTTCTCTAGAACCAGAATCCATTCTCGAACTGGAACAAGGTCTTTCGAGTTCGTATGTAATTATACAATGGAATATCTAAGAAATATGGATCTTCGTAGTGATACGGGGTGTTCTAGAGAAATGCAAAGGGGAAGTAGGAGTGGCAGGGGTATACGCGGTTTTGTTGTGAAAGATAGCAGTCACAATTTCCTTTGCCCTTATCCTAATCCCTTTATATGTCTTTACTTATTACCTTCTGTACACCACACTCAGGCTAATTGGATTTCTTTCTTCCTTATCCTTCGGTACCGGCCTAAGGTTTGGAAGAAGACTATCCAATAAGCGTAATATGTGTACTCTCCTTATACCAGGAGCCCTCGCAACCTGAGAGAAGGTAAAGGGAAAAGACAACTGAATAATCCTATTCAATTTCTCCAGAACCAGAATCCATCATCGAACTGGAACAAGTTCCTTCGAGTTCGTATGTAACTATATGATGGAATATCCAATAAATGTGGATTTTCGTAGTGATACAGGATGTTCTGGAGAAATGCAAAGGTGATGTAGAAGTGGTAAGGATATATGTGACTAAATGACAATCCAAAAGCCAAAGTGTTTTAAGAAGATTCGGTTAACTTGGTTCATGAGTTTTAGTTTAAGTCGGGTCATGGTCGCTGCCAGAGAGAGAGAAAAGAAACACTCAGCGTGCACTCTAACCTAGATTAGATTGGTTAATCAGTTTATCTAATCAGGATGGCTCCCACGGTTTCCTCGAATTCTCCTTCAAATCCTAAAATGAGAATTAGTCGGGATCACCTAAAATCTTCCGAGGAGTAACACTTACTCATCAGTGGGAATCGAGATCCAACTATCATCGCATGATAACTTGATGGAATCCACTCAAGTCACCACACTCCAGAAGGTATGCGCATACCTGGCAAGTTTCATGTATGTTTGAAACTCGCGATGTGGTTTTTACCTCTAGGATCTAAGCGACCTTGACAAGGTCAACAAGTCAAAGGGTACTAGTCAAATTCAACCCGTCATTATCCTGAATCCATTAGACCCACCCGCACAGACCCTTGACAAGGTCAACAAGGTCGAACGACTGTCCTAATCAATCCATATATCCATACGATAGAAAAGTACTACAGAGCTATCACACACTACATCTTGATAAGGTCAACAAACGGAGCACGAATACTAAGCAATACTAATCTGAAATGACGGAGGGCTACGGCTAGTTTTTGGCGAAAAACCTTTAATGCAATGAACTTGATATCGTTGAAGGAACTCAGTGGTTTTACAAATATATAGTGACGTAAACTTTTGCTAAAAAGGTCACTCCCTGTGAAGGGATCTCGGCTCTTTCCTCATCGAATGAGGTGCAGGATATTCCTAATTGAATACCACGATGCAAAGCAAAAGATTCAATTATAGTGAAGTTATTACACTGACGTGAACTTTTGCCCAAGAGGTCATTCCCGATGAAGGGATCTCGGCTCTTGTCTCGTCGAATGAGGTGCTGAATATTCATAACCGAATACCTCTGTGCAAAGCAAAAGGAAACGTCCTGTAATAACAGCTTTTGAAAATTTGGTTCCAACAACATTATATAGGTTTGTTTTATCCTTTCCTTGATCAGAATCAACGCAGTCCCATCAATTAAACATATCATACCAGATAAAGGAACGAAAATATAATGTACGTATATGCCATCCGCATTCGCCACTGGGTCCCGTCATCACTTGTTAGATTACTTAACTAACGGTAGAGCGGGGGCTGGACTAGCTCGGGTGCAAAACATATACATCTATCTATATATATAACATTCGTTCCAGGCATGATATAAAACAACATCACATAATCTCAGCCAAGTAACATAAAGTGGTGGATAATCCTGGAGCCTCGGGTTTTATTTGAGCCGCAAATGAGACCCGACGTTCCATGTCGTGTAGATAGCCTGTGCAATGAAAACCTAGACCCCTACGAGTGCGGAAAGTTACCCGCCAATCCTAGAAGCGAGACAACCCCAATCAACAACATGAATGAGTCACCCAGCACTTCTCGGAATCCGGTAACTTGAGCACCCCTCCGTAGGTCAACCTATACTCCTACGAGTGCGGCGAATAGCCCGCCAATTCTAGAGTAAGATCCCATTCCGTCTCAACGCCATGAGATGCGGAACATTTGCCCTCTAGAACCCGGCTATTTGTGCACTCCGCCTTGGGGTAATCGTAGTACAGAAAAGAAAATAATATGTACAAGGATGACATCGACCTCAACCCGGTCGTGCCCCAATCAAATAATATACAAACTGGCAGAGACGGTAGTCCACATATCGGACACTCGTCCCGCAATATCAAATGTACAAATGAATCTAAATTGTACTACCATTGCACTACTGGCTATCCACCACGACGATCCAGTCACGACCTCAGCACAACACAGAATATCAACGTGAATGTCATGTTCGCAAACCCGTCTAAAAGACATATAGCAATTAGACAAGTTGTACCGCTCTAATGACATTCACGGTCGCAGATAGTAATGCATGCACTGAAAACATTTAAACAGTGTTAAAAATAGCGACTTCGAAATACTCCGTATTGCCCCCAAACCAAAGATAACAAAATATGTAATCTGGGCAAAAACAAACAATACTAAAATACCAATATTCAAGAATCCAAAACACACTAAAAAAAAACTCAAGCCCCAACTTCCTTCAAAAACCGGCGACGCTGGGATTTTGGATGATTTCGCCGGCCACCTTAAGGAATTTTTGGCTCATTTTTGGTTTGTGTTCTAGTAGTCACAAGAATAGTCTTCTGCAATTTGTTTAAATAATTTTTAAAGACTACTTGAAAATCGACAGAAACTAGAATATTGCGCGTATTGTTTCGGAGTTGTTTCGGTTTCAATATTTAAAATATCGTTTAAACTGCTAGTTAAGGGTTTATGGGTTGGCTCTGATACTATGTTGGGTTTTGCCGGCGTCTTGACCATCTACCATGGCCGATGCGGAACAAAAACCGGTGTTTAAAAATTTTGGCACAAACAAAACCCGCTCCAAGATCGAAACCATAAACTTATACTAGCAAATACAAAGAGCTAAACTACTAGGTTGCGGATCGAACTGTTATACCGAATGAACCTAAGTCATTCGGTCTTCAACCACCTTCATTGGCTCCTAGAGGTCGCGGATCGAACTTGGTTGCCGGTATTCCTCCATCGATGATGATCTATCCGAGGGAAACGACACAGGGTCCAGCCTCGCCAAGCGAGGCAACCGACGCTCCAAGGTTGCTTGCAATGAAGAGTGGAGGTGTAGAAATGTCTTACTATATTTTTCTCTCATCACTCGAGCTCAAATGAGCAACCCAAGAAGATGAAGAATGAGGTGAGGAAAACAAGTGGCATGAGCAACTCAAGAAAATGGCTAAGTCTCACGAGAGAGTGTGAACCAATGAAGCAAGTAATAAATGAATCACCAAAAGAATAATGGATGGCATGTGAAGAATATATCCAAGTCATTTGCAACCATGCAACCAAAAATATCTCTTTCATTTTCCAATAAAATAAACAAGAGCCATGCCTCTCTACATGCCTCACCATGCTCATGCCAACTCACTCTCCACCTCATTTAGAAAAACAAAAGATTTTCTAAAAAGAAAATCATCTAAATGAGGTATCCAACTTCTAGAAGCTATTCCGTATAAATACGGAATACAACCTGGTATACGTATCAAAATACATATACGCGTATTCGTACAAAATACGAATAGCCAAGAGAAAATGAATAGTGAACAATAATACCAGAATACATTTATAATATATATAAATTATTAAATCAAAACCTGATTTAATAATCCAGCTTAATCCTAAGCCGCTAGTATTATCAACCGTTCGATTAAAATCTGTGTAGCCTGTACGCATATTTAATCGGACACCTGTATGTACCAACATATATCATCTACATCATATCGCCTGAACCGTGAAAACCCTCTGTGTGGGACTTTAAAGACTCGTCAATACGTTGGCAGTGGGTTTAACCACAAGCATGTCAGCGGTACTAGCCGTACGTAACGGCTATCCAGGTATTGAGCGAAAGGAAGGCCGACAAGCAAACTCATCCAAACCCCTACCGAGCCTGTCCGTGACAATCTACATACAGTCCGGTTTGTTCGTTTAAGAGTATCGCATATCGTGTCTAGGGGTGGATAAAGTCAGACCCCTAATAACGCGATATTTTGTGTCGGTATGAAGCCCATCACCCACTGAGAAATTACTGATCCAAATCAGTAATTCTCATCTACCTTGGCCAAGAATTTCTGGTGATGGCCACCTGTGCACAACGCAATATCAACCCCCAATACTGGGAGAGACGAATCCCCGACGATCCGCTCACTGCCTCCATATGACTCGGGATTGTACCCAACTAAAATCTATTTGCACGACTCCTTTGAGCCGTGGTAGGGTAGTAATCAAAGCACAGTGTGAACTCACACGAGACAAATGGCGATCTTAGGTCGACAGACTAACCTGTACTCATGTCACCTAGGAACTGCTATCATGTTCCCGGCGAGTCCGTCCAGTGTACTCATAACCCAATAAGCACCTGTATATTATCTTAGGTAACTAACTGACACCAATGGCTTGTGAGACCGGCCACCGCCTCTCGTCGGAGTCTCGATAAGTATACACTAGTCTATTCCGAAGTATCGATGTCCAGTCTCGATACTCACATGACTAGAGACATTTAAGGATGTGCTTATAGACCACCCAGCTCCCACGTATATGATCGTCATCATAATACTGGTAGTCAAGCAAGAATCATATGGGCTCTATCAACATGTAATAGTGATCTGTAATGCCACCTAATACATGTACATGATGATAAAGACAAACCAGATAGTATATTATCATCTCGAGTAAGACTGTTCTCCTCGTATATGTCCTCCCTCAATCATTACAATCGATTACCTGAGATTCAATAATTGACTTAAGAGCACTATATCCAACAACTCGCGGTGAGCTTGGCTTACGGCATGCACTATAATCCCACCGGGACTACATTACCAGCCTGGATGTAACCTATTTTGTTTTCCTAACACATATTGGTATTAAGACATACATGATAACTTTTATTTCCAAAATAGAATATATATATATATAGAGAGAGAGATTAATGGAGGAAAGAGGCCATAGGAGGGGATTCCCTCCTATGGCGTCGAAAAAATACCCCCTCCCTAGTTTTTCCCGACGATCGGCATCCACCATCTTCATCGTCATCATCTAAGATGTGGGTACACCAAATTTCATGTGATTCTACAACTTTTTCACCGTTGATTTAGTGGGTTCAAAATTAACGGTTTACCGACAATAGAACTTTTTACATTGCTAAATCAACGGTGAAAAGGTTGTGGAATCACATGAAATTTGGTGTACCCACATCTTAGATGATGACGATGAAAATGGTGGATGCCGATCGTCGGGAAAAACTAGGGATACCCCATCTTCATCGTCATCATCTAAGATGTGGGTACACCAAATTTCATGTGATTCTACAACTTTTTCACCGTTGATTTAGTGGGTTCAAAATTAACGGTTTACCGACAATAGAATTTTTTGCATTGCTAAATCAACGGTGAAAAGGTTGTGGAATCACATGAAATTTGGTGTACACACATCTTAGATGATGACGATAAAGATGGTGGGTGCCAATCGTCGGAAAAATCTATGGGGGTTGTATTTTTTCGACGCCATAAGAGGGAATCCCTTCCTATGGCCTCTTTTCTCCATTATTCTCATATATATATATATAATTTAAATATAGCCAACCACGTGTTAAAGGCACAAATTATGATTTAAATGCACTAAGTCGTATGCATCTTAATACTGTCACGCCCCGCTTCCCAGAGTACGCAAGATTGGGCACGTAACATAGCCAACCATGCTACCTGTGGGTAGGAAGTATCCATCCACAGTCACATTACGGTTGTAAGGATATCAAGAACAAGATAATAAACTAATCTAACACATGTCCAAATCCATAATAACAAGAGTCGATAAACAATAAGTGCGGAAGCAAATGATCCAATACAATAAATAAACAGTACGTCCCATAATGCGGGCTCACATCTGGAAATGAAATGAAATAAATAAACTAATCACTAAGGGCTCACAGTTCAGCCTGCTGGCTGAAGTACTCCTGCTCGGTCGGCGACAGTGGTAAAGAATCTGGGCCATGCAAAACCCAGACGTCAGCGCGTCATGTCAACCAAATAATATAATATAAACATGGTAATAAGCAATGCAGGTATGAACATGAATAAAGCAGTACTAAGAAATAACAGTGCAGGGTAATGTGCAGTGGTAACTAAACTGTCCTATCAGGTTTCTACTCTATAGTCTTTGAAATCAATTGATGAATCGTCGATGTAACTCAATAGTATCCCGTACATACCCGGGATCACGACCACAATATTCTCGGCTGCAGCCGAGACATGCCGCTAGGCACAACAGGAAAGTGTACACTCGGTAGTATCCCGTACATACCCGGGATCACGGCCACAATATTCTCGGCCGAAACCGAGACATGCCGCTAGGCACAAAACAGGAATGTGTACACTCGAACAGGTAGTGAACTGTCAAGTTACAAGTCAGGTTCATCTTTGATTTCCCCATACCCCCAAGTTATGTATGTCAGGTCAGGTATTCAATAATCAAGGACTAATGCCAACACAGGATCAGGTAAAAGCAGGTCTGTCTGGATAGACAACAGGAGTGGTCCATGAGGACCCCAAGTCAGGTTTGTTGGCATTAGGCATGAGATCGGGTAACAAGTCATGTCGTGGTACAACAGGTTGAGTCGGTATGTACATATATGTCATGTGTAGCAAAGTCAGGTCAATATGTAATGTGATCGAGTATGTGCTCTCAACAGGTATACAATCGAATAAGTAATAGCAGTAAGAATTTAAAGTAAAAGCACTAATAGTCATTTAATCCCAATGGTACATGATTATGATGCAGTTGTATTATACTAATAGGTTCGAGTACCCTTGGGGTGTAATAATCATAGGGTAAAACAATATCAATAACTTACAGCAATGAAGCTATTAAACTAAAGCATAGATAACAGTCACATGGATGATCTAGCAAATTAAACAAGTACGTTCTAATTGGTTTAATTAGTTAAAGCATGGATTAATAGCATACCACTTAAATTCACGAAGCTACTATACTGATTTAATGTCAAGGAGAAATGCAACCGTCAATTCTAGTCATACTGTACTATCGATATCACCATCATTATGTTGTATTATATAATATGATATTCAACTGCATAGCAAGACTAGATCTTGTATGCTAGCATGTTAGAGCAAGTATTCGGATACTTGCCTCGACGGTTTCGCAAACCGGAAAGCACGGATGCAATGTCGGCGGAAAACACGAGACGGGTGCACGGGCCACGGATCGAGTCCTAACAGCGATCAGCGGGACCACACGGACCAGAGTAAGGGAAGAACCAGGGCAACCACGACGGGCTCGACGGCGATGGGAGGCCGGCGAGGCAGCGACGGCGAGCAGCGAAGGCTGGACAGCTTCTGGGTTCGCTGGAGAGGGTGGTGCGACGAGTAGAGGAGGGTGGTGGTCTGCTCTGGTGATCAAGGGGAGACGGAGGTGGTCGGAGGTGGCTCTGGCAACGACGGCGAGGATCGACGGCAAGTTTCCCGACGATCTGGGGTTGGTGTTAGGGTTGGGCTCGGGTTCTGTGGTGGTCCGGCGAGGGGAGGAGGAAGAAGACGACGAGGTCGGAACGAGGGTGAAGGGAGGAAGGCCTTGGCGTCGTCGGCGATGGGAGGCGGCGGCGACGGCGGCCACTGGATGCTGGTGATGGCGTCGGGGTGGGTTTGCAGGTTCTGGAGGGAGGAGAAGAGGAAGTAGGGGTGCGGCTAGGCTGTGGAGGCTAGGACGGTGACGGCGAGGTCGCGGGGAGGCCGACGGCGCAGGCACGAGGAAGCTAGGGTTAGGGTTCGGTGAGATTTTCTCGTGGTGGTTCTTTCGTGATGGGGACGAGGAACAGTTTATATTTTATAGGGATAGAGAGAGAAGGATTTTAGGATGAGAGAGAGAGAGATAGAGATAGATTGTTAGAGAGAGAGAGAGAGAATAGGATTGGAGAGAGAGAGAGACAGAGGGAGATATAGAGAGAGACGGAGAGAGAGATATGGGGCCCACGAGGGATTTAAATCCCTCGTGATTGGCTGGGAGGCGTACGTAATTGATTTAAAAGGATTTTTTAAAAAGATTTTAACGTTAGAATTAAAACAGTTTAAATATTTTATAGTTTTCAAATATATTTAATTAAATGGGCTTTTCGATGCTAAATGAAACATTTCCAAATCGCGTCCGGGTTGCGCCCAAATGTTTCAAATTCAAATTATAGGATTTTAAGCGAGTTTCAAATTTTGAAAAGAGGTGTTTTGTGATTAAAATGCATGCCCCAAGTCGGACACTTGCACGCGCGCGGAGACGTCCAAACTTGCCCGTTTCGCCGAACGGGATATAATCTCGACGCGCGGACGCTACCACGCGACTAGTGGCGACGAGTAGGCCAACATGGATATTTTTAATTTCATTTTAGGTGTTAAAATTTGTTATGTGCCAAAATGACTTAACCGGTTAAAATTTAGCAATAAACACCAAACAATCAGGATAATTGGAATGAGCAATGTATAACACTCAACTAGCAATAGAAATAGTATTATTGGGCTCGGGTGTTACAAATACTATATGAAAAACATGCTGATTTATTTAATATATATGGTAAAAACAATAAACATATCATATAGATTGCATATCAAGTATCGAATAGGCACGTCATCAATTAGCAAGCAATAACATATGAACTGGCCAAAAGAAATGTATCCACTTATAGTTACCGAACAATTCAAATTAATTTTGCTAAACTTCAATGCCTCTCCTTAGTTCTCATGGGTCTAAACCGATATCCAAAACGAACTTGAGAGATTTTGCAGAAGATGAGGCGTAACAACTGGGTATTATCACCTCCTCGATGTCTCAAATCTCGAATTCACGTCGCCTCCTTCTCTTTGTGTTTTCTTTCTTTCTTTATTATTTTTTGTATTGCTAGGACAAAAATTAGGGATTTATGTATGTATACAGATAGGTTAAAAATAGATGTGTCTTATTTAAAAAAATGGTAAGATAGTTGAAAATATTCAGTCAAAATAATATCATGACTTCATTCCAAATATAACAAATTTGAATTTTAAAAATTAACTCTTTTAAGCCTACCATTCCTTAGATTATTCTATCTATAATTATGAAAAAATTATTTCTATATAATTATTCTAAAAAAATTCGGATTTTACAATCTATCCAACTAATAAAAAGTTTCATCCTCGAAACTTGGTATCACTTGATATACGAACAAGTAGTAATGCCCTTATCACTTTTAAAGCTTTATGTTAGTAACCCCATCTTCGCTAAACTTAATAAGAAAGACGGTCTTCAAAATTTAGTTTTGTCTTGATACTCGAATAATATCGATATGTCTTCATTATCTTGCATTTTCCATTAAGGTTTCTTGATTGAAAGATCTTTTCAAAATAAGTTTGATAAGGACTCTAGTCTTACAAAACACTTGATCCTTATTATATTCTATTCTATTCAAACCAGGACGGTGAAAGATCTATTCTAATATGGAAATGCTGGAAATTGATTATGCAAGAAAACTAAGAACAAAAGAAGCACATTTTGTACCCTATACAAGAAAAGAAAATAAAAAATAAAAATACAAGCCGCAAATGCAACTCTTCTCACACTGCCAAGAGAAGTAATGCATCTTGTGTTTAATTTTAACTTCTCCTTCCAATTGAATAATCATTCTAACTAACCTAGTATCAGAAATCTCTCATAAATCAATATATACTATAAGTAGAAATCTTATGACCAAATTTTGTTGTTCGTACTTTCAATTAACAAGCTGAGGATCTCTACGTCATGCAAAACTCATCACTGTGTATATAAAATAAAAATAAAATATATCTATACCGATTCATAGTAACTACAAAAAAATGACATGTTTAACCTAACCATATGAACAACTAGAGTTACAATAATATATTTATGATCATATGGCATAAATCCTCATATACGTGGCGGAGAAAGATTTCCAAAAATAATTTTGATATAGTTGTACTTTTTAGTATGAGATATAATTTAAAATTCAAATTAGATATTATCTAAGTTGTATTACAAGAAAAACTTTAGTTATACTTTACTTTCCCTTTTTTATTTTTAAAGGAAAAAAATGAATATCAATACAATTTGAAGAATTTACATTTAAAACTCAACATAATTAAACTTGCAAGGAAAAATCATTTACAAGATAAAACATTCTGTATTCATATTTTTTTAAAGGAAAGAAACTGTGCAAGTTATCTAGATCAAGTTTTTGATAAATTTAAAAATCTCTTGAATTTTTTTTGTAGAATCATAGTCAACTTTCTGTTTGAGTTTTCACTTTATTTTGTTTTTCAGAAGGATTTAAATACAACAAAATAAACATCATCAGTGAACAAAAAATTAATTATTCGTAAATTAGGAAATCAAATTGTACCATTTACCATAAAATAATTATATCATTTGAGGTTTAATAAAAATAATTTTGATGGAAGAGAACTTAAAAATGAATATAAAGAAATTATATCGAACTACAACAAAAATATAATAATAAGAACAATATTTGAAACAAATATTATACCAGGTTCTTAAAATCATATTTTATTATATGCAAAAAAATGTAAATGCAACTACCAGATACACCAAAAATTTGGAATGTTAGTCATAAAATGAGCTATGATAAAAATATCTATATAAAGTTAAAACTTCATTTTAGGTATCATATTAAAATACCTAAGTTTAACAGTTGGGTAGAAAAAGGTTTTAAACAAATCTCGCTTGTTTACAGTCTACTAAACGATACACCATAGTTTATAAATGTTGCAACAAATATGCAAATACGATAATATAAAATAAAAGACGAGAACAAATAGATAGTGTTTTTTTAAGGTCCGCATAAAATCTGAGTAAATTATAAACTAATTAACATCTTCAAAAGAGATGAAATTTACCAAAATGAAATATTTCAAAATAAAATTTCATCCTCGCCCTAAAAATTATTTTTAAAAAGTCCAATCAAATTCTTTTTTTAATTATGCCAATATTTTTCTTTTAAAATGATGGAAATCTTTTCAATGTAACTAAATAATTGTATCTGGTATTTAGATTTTAATGAAAACCAAAATAAATTTTGGTATAATTAAATCACATCAAATTTTTGATACAAACTAAAATTTCACAACAATAAAATTAACAAATATTCAAGATACAACAATTTCTTTCATGTCTTCCCCCCAAATAGCAATCTTTTCAAAACAACATATTGCATCATTTACCATATAATTTAAGGAAGAAGAAGAATGAAGATGGCTACGGAAAAATGAATCTCTACTCTAATGGCAAGTCTTGAATTAGTGAAGGGAATTCCAAAAGATAGCGTTTTTCTTAACCATATTACCTTCCTTTATATTTAGCAAGTCCCTAGAGAGAGTTTCCTCTCATATGATTTGAAGATGTTGCTTTGGGCATGCCATTTTCACCGTGGATCATCTACGGCGAGACGGTCGGGTTGTAGAGTCTCTGAGAGCTCACAAAGCCTAACGAGGGTCTTCCGATGGAGATCGGACATGCTACCAAGGTTGTAACCTTTCATTTTGCTCTCTTATGTTTTCTTTTTAGCAATTAGAACTTGTAAATGTTGATCTTGGTTTGGCATTGGGCTGTGTTAAAATTATTGTTTTGTATTTCCGCCACGGTCTGTGAACGTCACGACCCTAGCCTTGACACCTAACACGGTATAATTTATTTATTTTTAAAGCTAAATAATATTTACTAAACAACAGTTGAAATATACACACACACACACATACATACATACATATATTTTTTAATAAAGTTTAAATTTAGTTTATAAGTATATGATTATTCATGAAAATACTATATGCCATGCGCATAACACGTGCAAAAAAAATATTTCTAGTTTATAGATCATGTTTTTTAAAAACCTCATTGATAATATTATTGTAAAATACTCTATAGACAACAATTACAAGTAGTCATTATATACTCTATAACAAGTACATAATGCACGTATAGAAATATTATAAGGTCGATTCTGAAACTACTTCTATCATCATGATCATTAATTTTAAGTACGATAAATTATATAAAGATATCAACATATAACTCATTACTTACATAAGTTTTGATTTATAAAGTCATTATGTATCAACCATTCATCACATATATACAATTTCTCCTATGTAATAGCATATGAGTCCGTTAATGATGAACTAAATAGATATCATTAAATTTCCACAACACACTTCAAGAATTTTATCTTTCTATCTCCAATATAGCTCCATATATATGAACAAGTTTTCTTAATCAATCATTATATAATAAGATATCAATTTAAATCAATTTTACAATAAAACAATTCTTGCTCACATTCTAAGTTACAGTAAATCTTATATTCTCCATCACTATGATATAAATTTAGGTTGCTACAACATAAATATCATACGACGGTCATCCATATCCGATATACACTCTCGCATCCCTAATCCTTAATTCATGACCATTTCTCGGCTTATAAAATATTTTAACCAATCTCTAAATTCGAAATCCCATACCTTCGGTAGTCTTACTCGGGTTCCATACCCTGAGGAAGCTCATTCATTCCTATAACATATGGGTGTCACAGAAACAACCGTTAGAAAATTGTTTAAAATATTCCTAACCTAAGTTTATATAAGTTATAGGGTTCTCTTATATCCCAAAAAGACCCTAAGAAATCTAATCCTAAACATCTTTAAACTATTCAGCATAATAATTTATACTAAACCATACATCAATAACCCTTTACAAATATATCAAGAAGCACTTCAAATTTCCATAGAACATATCCTCAATGGTCAGTTTATAATTTGATAATTTTTCCTTCCAGTTTCAAATCAATCATCAAGTTCTCTCATGATCTTCATATAACATAACGGCTGTCATGGAAAGTCAATTCTAAACAACATTAAATATTATAAGATGCAAAATTATTTCTAAATTGATACTCGATCAATCTTTAAAATTTGCATTCTAGTCAAACAAATTCTTGAAATTAGAAATCGGAGCTAACCAATATATCCTAGACGTCATCAAATTCCTTTAGATCTATAGCCTATACTCTGATACCATTTCTGTTATGCCCCAAATCCAGATATATAAATACAACCAACAAATGCATGACATGCTGCGATCTCGACAATAAGACCACAAGACGCTACCAACAAGATCTCTATAAGATAAAAAAAAATCATTCCCAAAATAACATAAATGTTGGTTTTAAATTCCACAATAAGAACAAGTCATATAGTGGACTTATTATAAAGCATTAAATGACATATTTTATTTGAATAAAGTTTATTCCAGCCACTTCATAGAAATACTACTAAATTATTTATTTATAGCAAGACTGCAAAGTTCCACAAGCTACCAAGACGATGTGCTTTCTAGCCTCACTACTAAAAGTCCTTCAAAAAGCTATCCTGCATTGGGATTAACAGTCACATACAAAAGTGGATGAGCTATAACGCTCAACAAGGAAATAGATACATGTCAAAAATATTTATAATACATTAGAAAACAACAAGACATGAAGCAATCAATTGTATAAGAAATGGTGATATTACTTTGCTCATAAGTCTTGTATAAAAATGCAATATTTGAAAAAATATAATTTTCATATATGAAAAAACTAGCAGGTTACGACTAAGTACGATCAATATTTTTACCACGGTTGATATAAAGAAACGCCATTATACATTAGCCCGTGGCAAGAAGAACCGCATATTATGACTCGCGGTGAGGTTGCTTTATGGCGTGCTATAATCCCACTGGGACTACACTATTAGCCTGAATGTAACCTACTTTGTTTTCCCAACTCATACCGGTATAAACCTACGAGACGTATACGATAACTTTTAGGGTTTTTTTTCGTTAGCTCCCCATACTTTAATATTTTTCTGTTCCCCATAATTAGTATTTATCTGTAACCCCTCTATACTTATAAGTTACTCATGCAACCCCTACTTCACTTTTGAGAATGATTCCTCCTCCTCCGGCCATCGCCGCCGTCCCTACCGTCGTCACCTTTCTCCTCCTTTTCAACACCGCCACCGCCATCATCACCGTAAACACTACCACTATCTTCCTCCTCTTCAACCCATCAACACCTTCTTCCTTCTCTGCATCATCACCGCCACCATCACCAACATCATCACCGCCACCTTCTTCCTCTTCTTTTTCAACCTACAACTACCGGTGCCACCATCATCAACCCACTACCGCCATCGCTTTCTTACGCCTTTCCGGATATCGCCACCGTCCTTACCACCACCTCCTTTCTCCTCCTCTTCAACACCGCCACCGCCACCACGATGGCGGTGTTGAAAAGGAGGAGAAAAGAGGTGTGGTGCTGAAGAGGAGGAGAAAGGAGGTGGTGGCGGTGAGGACGGCGACGATGCCCGGAAAGGAAGAGGAAGGAGGTAGTGATGATGGTTTGTTGAAGAGGAGGAAGGATGGTGGCGGTGGTGTGTTGTTGATGATGGTGGGGGCGGCGGTTGTGGGTTGAAGAAGAAGAAGGTGGTGGTGATGATGTTGATGATGACGGTGGTAGCGGTGGTGTTGAAGAGGTGTTGATGGGCTGAAGAAGAAGAGAAGGAAGATGGTGGTGGCGGCAGCGGTTTTCAAGAGGAGAAAGAAGGTGGCCGGCGAGGAGGAAAAATCATTTTCAAAAGTGAAGTAGGGGCTGTAGAAATAACTTATAAGTATAAGAGAACTACATGTAAATACTAATTATGGGGGACAGAAAAATATTGAAATATGAGGGGGTTAACGGAAAAAAACCTAACTTTTATTTCCAATATATATATATATATAGCCAACTACGTACTCAAGGCATAAATTATGATTTAAAATCACCAAGTCGTATGCATCTTAACACTATATGAAAAACATGCTGATTTAGTTAATATATATGGTAAAGACAATAAACATATTATCTAGATTGCATATCAAGTATCGAATAAGCATGTCATCAATTAGCAAGTAATAACATATGGACTAGCCAAAAGAAATCTATCCACTTACAGCTACCGAACAATCCAAATTGATTTTGTTAAACTCCAACGCCTCTCCTTAGTTCTCAATAGATGGCGCTAAACCGAGATCCAAAAGGAACTTGATGGATTTTGCAGAAGATGAGGCGCGACAATCAGGTAAGTCACCTCCTCGATGTCTTAAATCTCTAATTTACGCCTCCTCCTTCTCTTTGTGTTTTCTTTTTTTTTTTTTTGTATTTCTAGGGCAAAGAAATTAGGGTTTTATGTATGTATATAGGTAGGTCAAAAATAGATATGTGCCTTATTTAAAAAATTGGTAAGATAGCTGAAATATTCAATCAAAATAATAGCATGGCTTCATTGCAAATATAGCAAATTTGAATTTTAGAAATTAACTCTTTTATGCCGACCATTTCTTAGATTATTCTGTCCATAATTATGAAAAATATTATTTCCATATAATTATTCTAATTTTTTTTCGGATTTTATAGAAATTTTAGTTTATGTTTGGATTGAAACAGAACAAGAGAAAGAAAAGAAAATCAGAGAACTTCAGCGATGATCAACCTGAGAAGAACACCGAGATCCTCATTTTTTTCTTTTCCTTTCCCCCACTTTCTTTCATACCAAACATAGTCTTGCAGCATAGGAATAATCTTTCAGAAAACATAGATATAACATAAGAAGCTCACGAAGAGAAACAGATAGCTATTATCCTGAAAATCTGGTTCAGCCCCACAAATTCTTTTCACTACTCAGGTCTCGCTAGATCGATCATTTCAGTTACATTATCAACTGAAATGTTCTTTCCTTGGAACTTAAGTAGAATAAAAGAAGATCTGTTATCTTCTAGTCGATGACAAGTAAAGATATTAACACCAAATGCCTAGCAACTGACTTTCCTTCAGAAAAAGCTTAATTGTGGCACCGGAGGATGACCAAATGTCAATTTTTACACTATATCAAACTTTTAATTGCTACAAGCTTCCAAAACTGATTCACATAAACTCTTTTGCTTGATATGAAACTTTGTATTAAATTAAATTGTTGTCAGATCAAACCATTCCTGCACGAATGGAATAGCATATGATCACTTAGTTCGAAGGAAGCTCCAATGTATTTTAATAACTGTATTCAATCCATCGCTTGGAGACTGGAATTTGTAGGTATCTCCTCGCTTTGGGACGTGTAATTGTATTCAAAAAAAAAATATTCACGGCAATTTCGAAAGTACCAATATAATAATTTGATTGGTTTAGCTATGTAACACGGGTTCGGATACGGGATACGATATGATAGGGATTCACGGATTCGCAATTTTCAAAAATCCTAGGATACGGGATACGTTTTCGTATCGATTTTAAATTAACTAAATATGAATATATATTAAGAAATACATATCAATATATAATAATATATATAAATAATTACATTATGTTAGATATTCGATACACTTCAAACTTTTGAGTGCTTTAATTTTCGAGAGAAAGTGAAGATGCATCAATTTGAGAGAGGTTAGTGAGACATTTATATGTCCGAGCGAATCCGAGATTTTCCGAGAGTTTCAGACTCTGATACGCAGTCGGGGACAATTCGTGAGGCATATACAAGTATCCGTGCTTCATAGGGTTTTAGTGATTTTACAGAAAATTATCTTAACAAATTTTATTGTTTATTTAAACCATTCCTGATAGCAAGTTACTAGAATTTTATCAAATATTTGTGCTTTATTTAGAGTCTCCAGATATAGTACTGCAAATCTCTGCATACAGCATCCCTATGGATGGATGATATATTTTTTTCTTTCCCCAGAATGATCTAATCCATGGGTGGAGAATGGACATGAAACTTGGATCCTGTGCTCAGGTTAGAATTCTCCTTCAGCTATTGCTTGATTTTTAGTTATAGTGATGTTTGTTGTTGATTAATTTGATATATTTTCAGTCACAGACTGAATATTTAAAGTTTAGTTATCTCATATAAGGCATGTTTTGGTTGAGAGTTTGAGAATACGTGACTCAGGAAAAATCAAATATATTGAAGTTCTATTTCATTATGCACTTAGGTAGCATTGTTCTGTCATTTATACCTTTCTTGGGGACCTTTTTTATATTCTGCTATCCTGACCTTGTATGGTTGTAGTCTCTTGGCTTCCAAAAATCAAAGATCCTAGCATGCTAACCTTGTTGTTATGCACAATGTTTACTTCTATTACCATGTTAGGTGATGATCGCTGAACTACTTGGAGATGAATATTTTCACCCCATATCTAGCTCATATTATGCTCAATATGTTTATATCTCTTTAATCTTTCTATGCATATTCTGTATTATTATCCAAGATAAGTGGCCAGTCACATTATTGAGTCAGGTTGGCCATTAATTACTAGCAATCCTTAATTTCTGATACGTGCCTGTCTATATTTCATTCCACTATCTTTTTTTCTGGATTTTAACATTTTGTCCCAGTATATTACTAAAGTTTTCGGTTATTGTTCTTAGTGTGCCTGACTTCCATATTGAATTGTTTAGGATAAACCAAGACACATTGGATGTGCTTTAAGCTTTGCAATGTAGAATAATCCTAGCTCCTAGAATAGGAACATATGGTGTAATATCCTGCGTCATTGTCCGTCTTTGTATCTAATTCCATGTTTCTCATCACGACCGCCATCATCTTTGTATAAGCCTTCCCATTCAAGTAATGGCAGGACACAACTCAAAGGCGAGAAAGCGTCACCAAAGAATTTGTCTGAGAGGTTCTCATAAAAACAATAATCCTCACATTAGTGGCCATGGACCATGGTGACTCTGAGAAAGAGGGCCATGCCATGGAACCTTGACGGTGTGTTAGTGGTAGGTTAAACATTTTTCACGTTATGCAGTTATGATCAGGATGTCGACGGAGACCATTTACCCCGCAAATTCCCCAAATTTACCTAGCCAAGGGTGGGTTTGGTGAAAGTGGATGGCGTGATTTTCCATTGGAACCACATTCTTCTCTAAGGAATGCAACAAATCAGAGAAGAAAGAAATTCACTTTCCAGATGTATAATATTTTGTGATACTGTCATTTCACATAAAACTTCTATTTAAACTACACCTGGAATTGTCAATCCTGACTGTGAATATTGGGACTCACAAATACGCTGTCTACCTCCTTTTAACATAAAATCTGCTCACAAGTAGATGAGAGATGCATGTCATTTTGCATTGCTTCTTTAATGAAACTGACAACTGGGCGCACTGCTTTATGTTAAACTGAAAATTTTCTGCTGACAGGTTACCATGCTTGTACGCTTCTTGTAAGTGAATCACCTGGTCCATTCTCAGTTCTTGAGTTGATGTTGTTTTGTTGTTTTGTAGGGCGATCGAACTCAGAAGGTGGGAATTATAGACAGTGAATTTGTTGTCCATCAAGGGGTACAAACCTTGGGAGTGTCTTCCAATGAAAAGGTCGTTCGCTGTTGCGTCCGCTTCATCTGAAATCACTTCTTAATACTAGGAGGATCATCTATTTAATTTGGAATAGTGATTACCTTTATTAAAGCATAGATAGGCAGCAGACAACTTTGACCATATAAAAATTGAAATCATTGGTAAATTTGCTTGTGCTTTATCTTGACAGATTATAGCAAATTATCCATCTTTATATGAGGAACCTAACAATCAATGTTCTATCAAATGACTACTTAGGCAACGGCAAAGCAGATTTCATTCATTTTTCTTATAACCAGCACCGCTTCAAATTTCATGTCATCCACATCGAAAAAGTGAAACGCAGCAGAGAGAAAAAGAAAGAAAACCTGGCATTCATTAGTTTCCCCTCCATACCATCTATTTTTTTTTCTTTCTCCAAGAGGTATAGGGAAGATGTTGGATCATTTACTATGATTAGGTGTGGACACCTCCTTAGTATTACCAGCCATGTCCGCATATTTCGGTGTGCAACAGCACTCGTGTTCACCCATGTGGAAGCTTTCTGTTAGGTAAAGTGGGTAGAAAATACTTGGATAGAAAATAGTTAAGTAAAAATAGAGCAGAAAAGAAGAAACGGAAAAAGTGGGTAGAAAGTAAATAGAATACAAGTCCGAGGAAAAAATAGGAAGGTCAAGAAAGAATGACAAATTCACTATCTAGTTAATCCCTTTGTTACTCTTTGTCTTGATTTAGAACGTTCTGAAGATCTTGTTTTGTGATAATTGCAGCAATCGAGAGAGCATCTAATAAATTTATTAGCCCTTTTCATTTGGTTGCAATTATTGTTTGGCTACACGTACGCAAGAACTAGCATACCCATGGATGAATATGGGGCCTGTGTCTTCATGCATGCCCGCATTTTGCTGAAGTTCTTTGTCCGACATAGCAATTGGTGTTGTTGAATTATACTCATGCCATGTCATCCAAAATCCAAATCATGACTTGATTACATATATTTCTTTGTGTATTTCTATTTCAGATACGAAAGGCAGTGCATATATTGGAAATGCACCCTGATTTATTACTGCATCGTCAATATTGTAATCCTGTCAACATTTTCTTTTCTCCAAGTTCAACTTGAAATAATGACGTAGAACATTGAAATTGTGCACTGGGTGATACAAGGTTATTCACTTTCTTCCGTCCCTATTAGTTATCTGGAAATTCAATTATTGGATATTCAACCTTAACCATAATCTAGTAATATATACACACTCAATTGCATATGTGGAAATTTTCACATTGTATATGTCTGCATTTGCTTTTATATATTTCAATGTTCTAACATCTTTCTTATGTTTTGACCATAGAAGCACAGAAGGGGCACTTTGGATGCACGAACTGAGGTGAGACTATTTGTCTAGGCCAACCAATTTCGCTGTGATTCTTGTATTTCCTTAGATGCACCTGTTAAATCTAAACAGTGGATTCCTTAGTTAGGATTCTCCATTAGAATTGGACGAACTTGTTATGAGTCTCTCACAGCTAGTGTGAAGTTTCTGATAAGCAAAATATGTGAATGGCTCTCTCTACTCCTCTTTTCTTCGTGTCATGCCTGATCAGGGGATTCGGGTTGGCAGGTGAGGGGACAGGCAAGGGCAGAACTTGGAAGTTTTCAAGAGTGGTGGGATCATGCTATGCTACAAGATGATGCTTGGGTTGATCCTTTCCTGCCTTCTCTCAAAACCCAAAAAAAATACTGATTAAGAAAAATGTTCAAGTTCGCTTCTTGTAATCTAATCAATCACTACTCAATTCATCTTGTTTTTGTTGGGCAATTTGATTTATTCATTACCTTTTAACCGTGTAATTTGTAGTGTTTAGTTTTTTTTTTATTATTATTTTATTTGGGTTAAGACAATGTGTGGTAATAGGTATCATTTATCCTATATTTGCAATTTGATCAGATCAACGTGGTACCATTGTGCATCATATCAAACAAATGATTAGCAGGTGGTGATGTTCAAACTTCAATGGAACTATATGTATATACTCTTACTTTGGAGTATAAGAATATCCTTTCGTAGAATCTTCTTTCTTCGGCATCTCGTGCTAATTGGAGTCTAGTCTATTGGTGATAAAAGTCCAGCGCCTGTATCTATTAACACATGTATTTTCATTTTCATTTTCAATTTCTATTTCTAAAGAGTCTGCAACTATATTTGTGTGTTAGCTATTTGGTAATATAAGCATGAGACTGGCATATCATATTCATAGCCGTGAAATAAAATTGTGTCATAAAAAAAGCTAAGCCGATCCGGGAGGATGAAATAGAAACCTCACAGCCCACGTTCCTTGTCACGTGTTATGTGGAGTTAAGCATGCCCCAATTTAACAATTAATTCGTTAAGAAATATATATAATTGCTTGGATGTACTTTGTGAGTCATGTCTCTTAAAATATGAAGAACTTTACTTCTGTGATATAATAATATACATATATAAATTAACAAAGAGTTATCTATGGTTGTGGATCGCTCGCAGCAGCAACTTGGTTGCGGGCGCAAAGGGTGTGGACAGGGAGGGGAGTCCCACTCGATTTTAAGTGGGGATGGGACCCACCCACCCCTTTCCCTCTGGCCGCTGCCCCACATTAAAACTGTGGGCTTTTTTGATATAGGTGCCATAAAACATTAGTATTTTGAATAAAACGGCCTAAAACTTTGGATTTTTAAATATATCCCTAAAACCTCTCTTTTAACTAAAATCATCCTTTTACTCAAATTAATTAGGATTAGAGCTAATATGATGCGAGATAAAAAGTCTTATGCAACATCAAAACCCTCGTCTTTTTTCAATTTTGTATAAAACCCATTAGTCCTACTCTTCTAAACTGTTATCTTCAAACTATCATTTTAGCTTTTTAACGAAGATTTCTAAAGGTGTTATGAATGATAATTAATTAAGCATAGAGGCCAATTTAGTTTAATTAAGAGTTTCAGAGATGTGTGTTTAAAAATATAATTTTTTTGTTGGATATATATGCCCTAGAGGCCTGTATTGTATAAGATACTAGGGAAATGCATGTACAAGTCATTCTTGCTCAGTTGTATATTATTTGAGTTGTCTTTATCTTAATATGTGTATTTCTTTCTATTGTTGCTTTATATTGCTTGCACATATTGATAAAGACTTGATACAGTAATAAACTATTATGGTTTGATTTTATCTTAACACATGCATATGTTATACTCGATATCACATATGGTGGATATATGTTGATAAAACCTGTAGGATTTTGCTTGACTAACAGCGTTGTGATGACGATCATACTTGTGGGAGCTGGGTAGTCCATAAACACATCCTTAAAGGTTCAAAGTCACAGGAGTATCGAGACCGGGCATTGATACTCCAGAGTAGACTTGTGTACACGTTTCTAGACCCCGACGAGTGGCGGTGGTTGGTCCCACAGCCATTGGTGTGATCACCTAAGATTGTATACATATGCTCACTGGGGGTGAGTACACTGGACGGACTTGCCGAGAACCTCTAAATGGTATTATACCTATCGTCAGATAGCGGTTCTCAGGTGATATGAGTACATATTAGTTTTTAGACCTGAGATCATCATTTGTCTCATGTGAATTCCTACTGTGCTTTGATCACTATCCTACCACGGCTCTACTGAGGCGTGCAAACATGTTTTGGTTGGGTACAGTCCCGAGCCATATGGAGGCAGTGAGTGATTGTCAGGGATTCGTCTCTCTGGGTATTGAGAATCGATATCGCACTGTGTCCGGTTGGCTAGAACCATAAGATCTTGTCCAAGGCAGTTGAGATTTACTAATGATTAGATCAGAAGTTTCTCGGATTAGTCTTAAGCCAAATCGACATGACTTATCAGGTCAGTAGGGGTCTGACGTTTACCACCCCGTAGACCCAGTATGCGATACTCTTAGACGAAGAGACCGGACTATACGGAAATTGTCACGGATAGGCTCAGTAGGGATTAGGATGAGCTTGCTTGTCGATCTTCTTTTCAACAGATATTTAGGTAGCCGTTACGTACAGCTAGTGCCGCTGACGTATTTGTGGTTAAACCCACTGCCAGCGTACTGTCGAGACTTTAGTGTCTCACATAGAAGGTTTCTCTGGTTCGAGAGAAACGAAGTGATGGCCGTATGTTTATACGTGCTGGGTTCCGATCGAATGATAATACTAGCCGGCTTAGGATTAAGCTAGATTATTAAATCAGATATTGATTTAATAATTTACATATACATATTTTGATATATATGTTCTAGTGTCATCCAGGTTTTCGATCGAGCAGGGTTCCGATCGAATGATAATACTAGCCGGCTTAGAATTAAGCCGGATTATTAAATCAGGTATCGATTTAATGATTTACATATACATATATCGATATGTATATTCTAGTGTTATTCAGATTTTCAATCGGACGGTTGATAATACAAGCGGGCTTAGGATTAAGCCGGTTTGTTAAATCAGATATTGATTTAATATTAGTATTATATTAGTAGTATTATTCTATCTCTTGGGTATTCGTATTTTGGTATGAATACGGGTATGTATATACGATAGAAAGTATTTTGTATTTATACAAAATACCTTCTAGAAGATAACATCTCATCATGCATTTTTCTATTTTGTTGAAAATAGAAAATGAGGTAGAAAAGGGTGAGATGGCATGAAGTATGGATGAAGCATGGGTTTGGTATTTATTACAAATACTATTGAAGTATGGTTGTGTTTTTAAATAAAGAAAAATGCTTCATATGAAAAAAAAAGCCTTAGCCATTCTTCACTTGCCTTTCTCTCTCATCTTCTTGAGTTCATTCTTTTGTTCAATCTCTTATCACTATCATGTGTTGAGGACCAAAGGGATTTGAGATAGAAAATTACTACTAAAGATAACCACATCATCTAAGCAAACTAGTTTGCTTCTTTTTAAGTAGGAGCTTGAATCAAGAACCTTCAGATGGATCATCTAAGACCGAAGAGGCCGGCCATCAAGGTTGATCTAGGAGACCTCAAAGAGCTAAATAAGAGGAGTGAAGACCCGAAGCACACGTATCTTTAGGTATAACACTCTTTCACAGTAGCTAGACTTCTCTAATTTGCTAGTTTCAATAGTTGGTTAGATTCTAGGATGTGTTTTCTAGCGCCAAAATTTTAAAAGTCAAAGTTTTTCGTTCCGCAACGGCCGCGGTAGGCGGCCAGGATGCTAGGAAACCCAACATGGTATCAAAGCAACCCAAACATTAAAAACTAGTAGTAGACGATATTTTAGTTTCAAAACTGGAAAAATCCGAGTTTCAAAAACCACTCTCTGTCCAAGAATTTTTTTTAGTCTCTGAAATTTTTTTAAACAAGCGCAGAGAGTTACTCTTGACATGTATGTGACACGATTAAAACGAAGCCATTACACCTAAGGAAAACCGC
The DNA here is from genome assembly GCA_030015575.1 of Agapanthus africanus. Taxonomy (NCBI): domain Eukaryota; kingdom Viridiplantae; phylum Streptophyta; class Magnoliopsida; order Asparagales; family Amaryllidaceae; genus Agapanthus; species Agapanthus africanus. The sequence continues at coordinate 1,641,634 of CM057337.1, forward strand.
CCAAAATTGCCAAAACCCCGATATGGGCGATTCACTGTTCATTTTAGATTCTCGTTTTCATTCGGTGTCTTGGGCTTTGGAAATTATGATTTTTGTTCTTGTTTGATTTGGCCAAATTTCACTTAGTGTTATCTTTGTTTTGGGGCAACTCGGAGGGTTTAGAACTTGAAACTTTTGCATCATTGATTTCTTTGATGTGGTGTATGTGTTTTCAAACGTCGTCTATTTGCTATATGTGTAACACCTTAGTGCTTTTATACTATATATTTTGGGTGTTTCAAATCTTGCGGTAAAATTCTTTACTATTGTTGCTATTGGGTTGCAAACGATGCAATTAGTAGCTATGGTTATTATCCGATCCGACCTGCATGTTTGAAACCCAACATAGTTCGAGATTATATCAAATATTTGCTAGTACAGTGTATCCATGCAAATTTAGAATATATATACATATATAATATATTTTAAGCTCTATATATCTCTTTATAATACAATATAAAAACAAAATAATATTCTTTTTTTATCTAGCCTTACATGACAAATTACCCCATATCAAATTGTTACGCCCATATATCATATTCGTATCCTAAGAGTTAGACAGACAAGTAATTGGATCGCTACGTATATTTACGTAGATTTTATTTCGGGGTATATGTTTTTAATTACTGACATTTGCATTATGGTTAAAATCCTTACATATATTCTTTATATTTAAAAACTATATTTTTGATAGGAGACGGATAATATTTGAAGTAATTTGGTATTATTTGTAAAATCCCACAATATATATATATATATATATATATATTGTATATTATTATAACTAATATATATATATATATATATATCAGTTTAATATATATAAATATATAATATATATTTAATTTTATAAAAACTCTCTCCGTCTCTCTCTCCATCTCTCTCTCTCCCTATATATATATATATATATAATATTTTTATAAAAACCCTCTCTCCTTCCCTCGTGTTCATCTCCCCGCCTTCTTCCCTCGCTCTCACCCGAACCCTAACCCACGCCGTCGCTGTCCCCTTCTCGTCGTCGTCACTTCTTCCTAGTTAGCACTTCCATCTCCTTTCCCGAAGACTCACCGAGCCGACCCCAAGCCAAAACCCGCCTTCAACCTCCCTTCGTCGACTTCGTCGCCGGAACCTGACCACCACCACCACCCTCCATCACTTCCCTTCTCGTCGGCAACACTAGAGCACCCACACACCACCACCGCAACTTCTTCATCTTCTCCTTCTCATCTCCGATCACCTTCAACCCTTTCAGTCACGACACCTCGTCGTCGACTGCGTTCCCTGTCACCTCATCGCCGACCGTCTCTCCCCTCTCCTTGCCCTCGCTAATCCTAGAATACCAGCAACCCCGCCATCATCTTCTTCTTCTTTCTTCTTTTCTTCTCTTTTCCGATCGGTTCGCTGAAGTTGCGCACGTTGCCGACGATCCAGAAATTCCAGTCACCGTCGTCATCTAACTCAGTTACCACGTCACGCAGTTGCTCAACCAGGTCAAGTTCTGCGTACGTGGGTTTTGCATCGTGACGTTATTCAGCGTCGGAACGTGATATCCGGATACTCGTCGTGAGATTTCGATCAAGCAAGTTCTAAACTTGCAACATGCTATTTTGTTATATCAATATTTATATGATTAAATATAGTACATATGTTTTAATATTCAGCAAATATTATCGATTTACAGTTTTATATTATCAGTCTGTATTCATACCGATAATGGTTTATTTAATTGCATGCCGGATCATCACAATATTATTATAATAATATATCAACTCGGTATTTTATTTAGATTGCCATATACCTGGTAACAGATGTACAACGATTATTACAGATAAATACATATACATCCTGGCATTAGTTGTGTTTACCGTGTTTCGATATTGGTTACAGTTTTACATTTGGTGTCTATTTTGGTTAAAATATATTGCATGACTTGTACATGACACATTACCAGACCTGTTACTTGGATCATCCGCCAATGCCGACAATCCTGACTTGTTGTCCTGATAGACGTGACCTGTGATCTACATAGACAAGACCTGTATCTGCTTGATCCTGTGTTAGTATTAGATTTATATCATCAATACCCGACTTGAACACAAAATCTGGGGGAAAGGGGGAAATCAATAATAAAATCTGACTTGTAACTCAACAGCTCGATACTTCCAGATACTGATCAGTCGATACGGGTTTTGGCCGGCCCCGGAATGATGCCGCTGACATCATTCGTCTGTATATGATACCTGTTTTACTGCTCAGCGGAACGTCTTGGATTCAGCCCAGAGAGTCTTGACCGTGGTCCCGGGCACGCACGGAATACTATTGAGTTGCATCGACGATTCCATTTAATTGATTTTAAGGACTTGTAGAATAGATAACATAGAAACACAGACTTTAGGATACACATCGCATACCTATACCTCACTATTTTACACCTGTGTTTATTACTTATACGCATGTTTAATCATAGCATCCTATCCTGGTTATTACTGTTATTTTGATGTTTATGACGCACTGACGTCTGGGTTTGCATGGCTCAGTTCCTCTGACTTTGTCGCAGGCGGATCAGGAGTATTTTAGCAAGCAAGCCGAGTAATGAGGAGCTAGATGTTTAGTTTTAGAGATTCTTGGTTTATTTTATTCCATAGTTTTATTTTATCGATGTGATCCCATAAGGGGCGTGTTTCGAATATTATTATTTATTGGATCTTGATTCGTTTCCGCTATATGCATTTCTTGACTTTTATTTACTGTGGCAGATGGACATGTGTTAGCTAGATTTTATTTATTGTTCTTGATATCCGATTGACAGCCGTAATATGACTATGGAGGGATTATTCTTAGCTATAGGCAGCATGGTTGGCTCTGCCACGTTCCGTATTTACGTATTTTGGGAAGTGGGGTGTGACACGGTTTGTTTGGTATCAGAACCATAGGTTTTAGGTTAGCTAGGGTTGGTTTCTTTTGTAGTTGGGTATTGGAACCAATACACTAACTAGGAAACCCAGAATTTTAGGAACATGTTCTGCCACATTATTGTCATGTCATTCAAATTCTTGAATTTTATCTTTCCCCTAACTCTTTTATCTTGACGATATGGAAATGACTTTGCATCTCAACTTGAAATCCCCCTGATTTCTTATTGTTTCTCCCTTCTTATTCTTTCGATTCTGATAGTAGGATTTGGGCGACTTGAATGGAGTTATGTGATTGTAACTATGTACCGCGGTATGGTTACAATGCGGTACTCTATTTAGGTAACCTGGAGTCCTATTTGGTTTCATTTTCTTGACTTATGGTCGTTGTATTACCTTGTTTCCTCTCGGCGTCACTGCTTACAAGTTTATGCCTTATTGCGAGCTTGAATCCAGCAAACACGTTATATCTTTCTTCTCGTCCCGTAAGAACCAATCCGTTTGCGTTTTGAATAATAAGAAGAAATATAGAAGAAGGTTTTGATGATTGCAGTAGTTCGAGATTAACCCCAGCGGGAGCTGGTACAGACCGCTTTAAGGACGATCAGATATAAAATTTTTGATTGAAGAAGTTTTGACAGACCCGCCTCAAATTATCAGAGTAGTGCGGCGGAAGAGTGGTGGGTTGATAACCCACAAGTCTTAGAACAAACTTCCAAATCCATGATGAAGGGAACCATTTACTGAAGGGTGAAGTTCGTAAACAAGTTGCAGATGAAACGCTGATAGTAGTTCGGAATTTCATGGATGTGTTCAAGGACATCTCGAGTTTACTGTCTAAACGAGATGTGGAGTTCGCGATTAATCTTATTCCTATAGCAGCGTCAATTAGAAGTGTCACGCCCCGCTTCCCAGAGTACGCTAAGATGGGCACGTGACATAGCCAACCATGCTACCTGTGGATAGGAAATATCCTTCCACAGTCACATTACGGCTGTAGAGATATCAAAAACAATAATAAACTATCTATCACATGTCCATAAGCTAGAATAAAACGAATCAAGAATAAAATAATGCGGAAGAGATCCAATACAAGAATAAACTGGAATGTGCGTCCCATAATGCGGGCTCACATCAAGAATGAAAATACCGAAAATAAAAGAACTAACTACTAATAAGTCCTCACTGCTCAGCGTGCTAACTGAAGTACTCCTGCTCAGCCTGTAGCGCAGGCAAGGAATCTGGGCCATGCAAAACCCAGACGTCAGTGCGTCATAATATCAAGCAATACTATAAACAGGGGTAGCAAGACATGCAGGTATGATCATAAATGGTAAAACAGGCATAACAGTGATATAAGTAAGGACAGTGGGGTAATATGTAGTGAGTAATCTAAACTGGTCTATTGGGTTAACTACTCTCAAGTCTTTGAAATCAATTTGATGAATCATCGATGTAACTTAATAGTATCCCGTGCGTGCCCGGGATCACGGTGAAGATTCTCGGGCTGAAGCCGAGACATGCCGCTAGGCACTAAAAGGAAAAGGGGTAACGATGGATGATGTCAACAGCATCATCCCAAGGCTGGCCTAGCCTCTAAAAGGTGGTGGGTAACGATGGATGATGTCAGCAGCATCATCCCAAGGCTGGCCTAGCCTCTAAAACTGATCAGTAAAGGTATCGAATGTCGAGTTACAAGTCAGATTTCATCATTGATTTCCCCATATCCCCAAGTTATATGTGTTCAAGTCTGGTATTAAATAATCTGGAGCTAATGTCGACACAGGATCAGGCAGGTACAAGTTTGTCTGGATAGACGACAGGAAATGTCCGTAGGGACAACAGGTCAGGTTTGTTGGCATTAGTAACAAGATCAGGTAACAGGTAAGGCAATGGTACATCAGGTCAAGTCAGGTAGTACACAGGGTTGCATGGTACCATGTCGTGTCAAGTAGTAGGTGTAACAAGTCATATCAGGGGTGCACAAAATGTCATGTGGGTGCTCATAATCAAAATAACATAAGCATGGGTATACAAAACAAGCATGGGGTACTAATGGAACAATAAAATGGAACATTGTAATGTGATATGCAATCAGGTATAGATTAAGGCATATAGATGCACAGTTATGATTAGGGTTAAAGTTAAAGTTCCAATACTAATTAAAATACAATTTATCAAATGTGGAATGTTAATATCACATTATTATGTATTGAATGATCTTGGGATGCAATTGTATATTTATTACGCTAGATGGATGCAAACGGGTGTCCGAAAGGTTATAAGCTACTAAAAAGGGTACTATGAGCTATGCAACCAAGCACTATGTGATAAAATATGGACGTGGGTACAATGTATTGTAATCTAACATGCAACATGATATGTTTCAGGTTCTAGATCTAAAATGATATAAATGGAACATCGAAATGGAATATGGGACACTAGATTTAAACAACAGATTTAATATGCATTTAAATAAGTATAAAATAATTTAGATAGCATGTAGCAAGTTTTACTTGCATCGACAGATCAAGAAACGGGTATACGGAACGTCACACGTCGGCGGGAAAAGTCGCGACGCGCGCACGGTACACGGAAAGAATCCAAACAACGCAGAAGGGGATCACACGGGTCAGAAATGCTTGCTGGGTCGTCGGGATCGTCGACGGCACGGTCGGATTCCAGCAACCAAAAACAACAGTGAACAAATCAAGAAAGAAATGCATAAAGAAAGTGAAGAAGAGAAGAAGAAGAAGATCTTACTGTGGTTAGGTGTTCCGGGATTCCAGGGGAGACGGTAAGGGGCGACGACGACGAGGGTTGCCGGCGTGGGGGTTTCCTGGCGAAGGGTAGTGGCTTCGGTTGCAAGGAATGGTGCTCGGTACTTGGGTTTGTAGAGCCAGAGAAGGAGAGAGGGGGAGAAGATGGGGAAATGGTGACCAGGGGAGGCCGATGCGGTGGTCGGCGGTGATGGGAAGTGGAGGTGGCGGAGATGGGTGTGTGCAGGGCTCTCGGGTTCCTGTGGATATACAGGGCTGCTCTGTAGGGAGGAAGAAGATGGAGGCGGAGGAGATGAGGGTGCGGAGATGACGAGGTCGGGAGTGGTGTCGTCGGTTGTGGGCGACGGCGAGAAGGAGGCGGCTAGGGTTTTGGTTGTGGGTTCGTAAGAAAAAAAAATGAGGAAGAAGGAATATATAGAGACAGGGAGAGAGAGAAAGAATTAGCGAGAGGAGAGAGAGAGAGATTCTGAGAGAAGGAGAGAGAGAGAGAGCCGCGAGATGAGAGAGAGAGGGAGAGAGAGAAGAGAGAGATCGAGAGGAGAGAGAGGGGGGAGGAGAGATAAAATTGTATCCTAGCGGGGAGAGAGAAAGAGAGAAGAGAGAGAGAAAGAGAAGGGAAGAGAGAGGAAGAGAGAGATGTGGGGTCGGCACAGAAGAAGGAAGAATCTGATTGGCTTAGGAAAAAAAGTATTTTAAAGAAAAATTTAAAAAGATTTTCATGTAACCAACAAGTTAGAAAAAATATTTATTCGATTAATATTAAAAGATTTTAAATAAATGATTTTTGGCGAGATACAAAAGTATTTCAAAATGCGCCCGGATAGGATCCAAAATTTTAGATTTAAAATACGAAAATTATATGCAGCTTCCAAATTTTAAAATAAATAATCAGGTAACGAAAATGCATACCCCCAAGAACGGACGCACGTACGTACGTGTAGCTGTCCAAACACGTCCGTTTCACTGAATGGGACGAGAGCACGATACGCGGACGCCACCACGGGGTTAGGGGTATCATGCAGGCTATGAAATGAAATTTTTAATTTATTTTACGTGATCTAAAATATTATATGTAAAATATGCGATGCTAGGTGAATGTTAATATGCAATATACATGAGATGCACGTGTCTAATTAACAGGACAGGGTAGTTTAGGAATATGAATCAACCAGTTCAAGCAAGCGGGTCGGGTCGAGTGCAATGTAAAAGTAAACTACCATTCGCATCCAAACATGATAAATCAATAAAAACACCACAAACAAACAAATGCGGAAACAGAAATTGGTATAACTGAACTCGGTTGTTACATTATACCCAACTACAAAAAGAATTTCGTCCTCGAAATTCTAAGAACAAGAAAGGATATACAATCAATCAAACTATAAGAATAGATGCGGAAACTTCTGCCGGATTTCATCTTCTCGTTCCCAAGTTGACTCTCCATGTGTGCGATTACCCCAAGAAACAAGTACAAGAGGGATAATTTTGTTCTTAAGAACCTTTTCTCTTCGATCCACAATCGACATCGGTCGCTCCTCAAAAGTCAAATCTTCTCGTACAGTCAGCTCCGAATGATCCAACACATGTGTTTCATCTCGAACATATTTACGGAGTTGAGATACATGAAACACGTCATGAACATTCGCCAAGGATTGCGGTAACGCCAATCGATATGCCACTTCTCCAACACGCTCCAAAATATCAAACGGTCCAACGAATCGAGGACTAAGCTTTTCTCGACTTCCGAAACGGATCACTCCTCTAGTCGGTGATATCTTCAAGAATACCAAATCACCCACGGCGAACTCTAGAGGTCTTCTCGACGTATCTGCCCAACTCTTCTGTCGGTCTTGTGATGCTTTCATATGATTCCGGATAGTGTTAACCTTCTCGACTGTCTGCACGACCAAATCTAGTCCCAACAGTCTTCGTTCACCAACATCGTCCCAGCAAACAGGTGAACGACACTTGAGACCATATAAAGCTTCGAATGGAGCCATCTGAATTATCGCCTGGAAACTGTTATTGTAAGAAAACTCCATCAAATGTAGATGATCCTCCCATGAACCCTTGAAGTCCAACATGCAAGCTCTCAATATATCTTCAAGAGTTTGGATCGTTTTCTCCAACTGGCCTTCTGTTTGAGGATGATAAGCTGTGCTAAACTTCAAACGAGTCCCCAAATTTTCCTGTAAGCTCCTCCAAAAGTGTGATAAGAAACGAGTGTCACGGTCGGACACGATGCTCACTGGTACACCATGCAATCTTACAATCTCTTGCATGTACCGCTCTGCCAAAGTTTCTGTTGATTGACCGACCCGGAAAGGGATGAAATGAGCTGCTTTGGTCAATAGATCAACAATCACCCAAACTGCATTGTTGCCTTTTGGACTCCGCGGTAGAGCTGTCACGAAATCCATGGTTATATGTTCCCACTTCCACTGAGGAATCGGAAGTGGTTGCAATAAACCAGCAACCCTTTGATGTTCATCCTTAACTTGTTGATACACCAAACACTTTGCTACAAAACGGGCAATCTCCCGTTTCATGCCTTCCCACCAGAATTGCTGTCGTAGATCACGGTACATCTTCGTGCCTCCTGGATGTACGGAATATGCTGAACTGTACGCCTCCTTCATAAGTTCTTCATGAATATCTCCCTTTGGCACACACAAATGGCTACCATATCGCAATGAACCATCTTCATGGATCAGTAAGTCTGTTCGAAGTCCAGCTTCAACCTGTTCTCGAAAATTCCGCAATCTTGGGTCCTGCAATTGCGCTGCTTTAATATTCTCGATCTGCGAAGACTGTTTTTGCAGCTGCATCAACTGTCCCGAAGAATACGGTAGCACAATCTCCAAATCAAATCTTCAAAAGTCTTCAATAAGTTCCTTCTGTGTAGTCAACATCTGAATTGCTGTCAACCGACTAAGCGCATCCGGCACAACATTAACTTTCCCCGGATGGTACTTAAGATCAAGATCGTAATCAGCCATCAGCTCCAACCATCTACGTTGCCTCATATTAAGCTCCTTCTGCGTGAACACATACTTCAAGCTTTTATGATCGGTGAAAACCTCGACCCTTTCGCCCAAAAGGTAGTGTCTCCAAATCTTCAAAGCGAAGATCACAGCTGCTAGCTCCAAGTCATGAGTTGGGTAATTCTTCTCATGGGTCTTCAATTGTCTCGATGCGTACGCTATAACTTTCCTATGCTGCATCAAAACAAATCCCAATCCTTTCCCAGACGCGTCGCTGTGAATCACCAATCCTCCGGAACTGTCTGGCACGGTTAGAATAGGAGCGGTTATCAATCTCTGCTTCAATGCCTCAAAAGCTGACGCACACTTATCCGTCCACACAAATGGTACCTCCTTGCGCGTAAGCTTGGTCAACGGCTCCGCCAGACAAGCAAAGTTCTCCACGAACCTTTTGTAATACCTGGATAGTCCAAGAAAGCTTCTTATCTCCGCAACATTCTTCGGAATCGGCCAATCTCGAACTGCTGCAATCTTTTCGGGATCAACGGCGATTCTATCTCCAGACAAGACATGCCCTAAAAACTTCACTTCCTCAAGCCCAAACTCGCACTTGCTCATCTTTGTATACAATCTTTCTTGCCTCAATGTCTGCAGTGCGATCTTCAAGTGTTCTGCATGCTCTTCAATACTCTTTGAGTAGACCAGAATATCATCAATGAACACCACTATGAACTGGTCCAGAATGGTGAAAAGGTTCGGTTCATCAAGTCCATAAATATCGTCGGTGCATTGTAACTCCGAATGGAATCACTAAATATTCGTAATGGCCATACCGAGTTCGGAACGCTGTCTTGCAAATATCTTCTGATTTAACTCGGACATGATGATATCCGGATCACAAATCCAGCTTCGAGAATACCCTCGCGCCACTAAGCTGCTCGAATAATTTGCCAATGCGAGGGATCAGGTACTTGTTCTTAATAGTCACCCGGTTTAATTCTCGATAATCGATGCACATCCTCCTTGTGCCATCCTTCTTCTTGACTAGAAGAACTGGAGCTCCCCAAAGCGAGTTACTGCTGCGAATCCAACCCTTCTCAAGTAATTCAGCAACCTGCTTCTTGACTTCTTCCAACTCCACTGGTGCCATTGGATAGTACGCTTTAGAAACTGGCGTTGCACCAGGAACAAGATCAATCGCGAACTCCACATTTCGTTTTTGGCGGTAAATCTGAAATGTCCTCGAACATGTCCATGAAATCTCAAACTATAGTTGGCGCTTCTTCTTTAACAACTTCCATCGACGAAAGAACATTGGTTGTCGGCCTAGCCCTAAACTCGACTGGTCCGACAGAACTTCTACCTCCAGCAAAACAAACTCCGGATGTCCGGGAATCTGGAAATTCGCTTTCTTTGCTCTATAATCAATGTGAGTATGGAAAGTGCCGAGGAAATCCATTCCCAAGACAATAACAAACAAAGGGGTGCACCAGAATTGAATAATTCTAATGCGGGGAAAACATGAACAAGTAGGATATCCGAAACGATTTCACCTGAAGCCAAACACTGAAGAAGATAAGCGCAGTAAACCGAATCCAAGCTTGCGATAAAACATGAACTGGAAAGCAAGAGAAGTAAGGCAATATAACGACCATGAAATAAGGAAGTGAATCAAGACTAGGACTCCAAGTTACTTAAATAGAGTACCGCATTGTAACCATGCTGCAGTTCATGGGTACAATTACATAACTCCACTCAAGTCGTCCAAAATGCTAGTATCAGAATCAAGGAACAGGGAGAAACAATAGTGAACCAAAAGGTTTCAAGCCGAGATGCAAAGTTGTTTGCATATCGTCAAGATAAGGATAAGGAGATAGATATGATTCAAGAATCACGATAACAATATAGCAGGACATGCTCCTAGTTACGAGTATTCTGATTCGTGTATTGGGTCTAATACCCAACTACAAAAGAATCAAACTCGATTAACCTATATCCTATGTCTCTGATACCAAAAGAACCATGTCATGCCCTGCTTCCCAGAGTACGCTAAGATGGGCACGTGACATAGCCAACCATGCTACCTGTGGATAGGAAATATCCTGCCACAGTCACATTACGGCTGTAGAGATATCAAGAACAATAATAAACTATCTATCACATGTCCATAAGCCAGAATAAAACGAATCAAGAATAAAATAATGCGGAAGAGATCCAATACAAGAATAAACTGGAATGTACGTCCCATAATGCGGGCTCACATCAGGAATGAAAATACCGAAAATAAAAGAACTAACTACTAATAAGTCCTCACTGCTCAGCCTGCTGACTGAAGTACTCCTGCTCGGCCTGTAGCGCAGGCAAGGAATCTGGGCCATGCAAAACCCAGACGTTAGTGCGTCATAATATCAAGCAATATTATAAACAGGGGTAGCAAGACATGCAGGTATGATCATAAATGGTAAAACAGGCATACAGTGATATAAGTAAGGACAGTGGGGTAATGTGTAGTGAGTAATCTAAACTGGTCTATTGGGTTAACTACTCTCAAGTCTTTGAAATCAATTTGATGAATCATCGATGTAACTCAATAGTATCCCGTGCGTGCCCGGGATCACGGTGAAGATTCTCGAGCTGAAGCCGAGACATTCCGCTAGGCACTAAAAGGAAAAGGGGTAACGATGGATGATGTCAACAGCATCATCCTAAGGCTGGCCTAGCCTCTAAAAGGTGGTGGGTAACGATGAATGATGTCAGTAGCATCATCCCAAGGCTGGCCTAACCTCTAAAACTGATCAGTAAAGGTATCGACTGTCGAGTTACAAGTCAGATTTCATCATTGATTTCCCCATACCCCCAAGTTATATGTGTTCAAGTCAGGTATTAAATAATCTGGAGCCAATGCCAACACAGGATCAGGCAGGTACATGTTTGTCTGGATAGACGACAGGAAATGTACGTAGGGACAACAGGTCAGGTTTGTTGGTATTAGTAACAAGATCAGGTAACAGGTAAGGCAATGGTACATCAGGTTAAGTCAGGTAGTACACAGGTATTATGTCATGTCAAGAGTTGCACGGTACTATGTCGTGTCAAGTAGTAGGTGTAACAAGTCATATCAGGGGTGCACAAAATGTCATGTGGGTGCTCATAATCAAACTAACATAAGCATGGGTATACAAAACAAGCATGGGGTACTAATGGAACAATAAAATGGAACATTGTAATGTGATATGCAATCAGGTACAGATTAAGGCATATAGATGCACAGTTATGATTAGGGTTAAAGTTAAAGTTCCAATACTAATTAAACTACAATTTATCAAATGTGGAATGTTAATATCACATTATTATGTATTGAATGATCTTGGGATGCAATTGTATATATATTAGGCTAGATGGATGCAAACGGGTGTCCGAAAGGTTATAAGCTACTAAAAAGGGTACTATGAGCTATGCAACCAAGCACTATGTGATAAAATATGGACGTGGGTACAATGTATTGTAATCTAACATGCAACATGATATGTTTCAGGTTCTAGATCTAAAATGATATAAACGGAACATCGAAATGGAATATGGGACACTAGATTTAAACAACAGATTTAATATGCATTTAAATAAGTATAAAATAATTTAGATAGCATGTAGCAAGTTTTACTTGCCTCGACAGATCAAGAAACGGGTATACGGAACGTCACACGTCGGCGGGAAAAGTCGCGACGCGCGCACGGTACACGGAATGAATCTAAACAACGCAGAAGGGGATCACATGGGTTAGAATGCTTGCTGGGTCGTCGGGATCGTCGACGGCACGGCCGGATTCCAGCAACCAAAAACAACAGTGAACAAATCAAGAAAGAAATGCATAAAGAAAGTGAAGAAGAGAAGAAGAAGAAGAAGATCTTACTGTGGTTAGGTGTTCCGGGATTCCAGGGGAGTCGGCAAGGGGCGATGACGACGAGGGTTGCCGGCGTGGGGGTTTCCCGGCGAAGGGTAGTGGCTTCGGTTGCAAGGAATGGTGCTCGGTACATGGGTTAGTAGGGCCAGAGAAGGAGAGAGGGGGAGAAGATGGAGAAATGGTGACCAGGGGAGGCCGATGCGGTGGTCGACAGTGATGGGAAGTGGAGGTGGCGGAGATAGGTGTGTGCAGGGCTCTCGGGTTCCTGTGGATGTACAGGGCTGCTCTGTAGGAAGGAAGAAGATGGAGGCGGAGGAGATGAGGGTGCGGAGATGACGAGGTCGGGAGTGGCGTCGTCGGCTGTGGATGACGGCGAGAAGGAGGCGGCTAGGGTTTTGGTTGTGGGTTCGTAAGAAAAAAAAATGAGGAAGAAGGAATATATAGAGAGAGGGAGAGAGAGAAAGAATTAGCGAGAGGAGAGAGAAAGAGAGATTCTGAGAGAAGGAGAGAGAGAGAGAGCCGCGAGATGAGAGAGAGATAGAGAGAAGAGAGAGATCGAGAGGAGAGAGTGGGGGGAAGAGAGATAAAATTGTATCCTAACGGGGAGAGAGAAAAAGAGAAGAGAGAGAGAAAGAGAAGGGAAGAGAGAGGAAGAGAGAGATGTGGGGTCGGCACAGAAGAAGGAAGAATCTGATTGGCTTAGGAAAAAAAATATTTTAAAGTAAAATTTAAAAAGATTTTCATGTAACCAACAGGATAGAAAAAATATTTATTCGATTAATATTAAAAGATTTTAAATAAATGATTTTTGGCGAGATACAAAAGTATTTCAAAATGCGCCCGGGTAGGGTCCAAAATTTTAGATTTAAAATACGAAAATTATATGCAGCTTCCAAATTTTAAAATGAATAATCAGGTAACGAAAATGCATACCCCCAAGAACGGACGCACGTACGTGCGTGTAGTTGTCCAAACACGTCCGTTTCACAGAACGGGACGAGAACACGATACGCGGACGCCACCACGGGGTTAGGGGTATCATGCAAGCTATGAAATGAAATTTTTAATTTATTTTACGTGATCTAAAATATTATATGTAAAATACGCGATGCTAGGTGAATGTTAATATGCAGTATACATGAGATGCACGTGTCTAATTAACAGGACAGTGTAGTTTAGGAATATGAATCAACCAGTTCAAGCAAGCGAGTCGGGTCGAGTGCAATGTAAAAGTAAACTACCATTCGCATCCAAACATGATAAATCAATAAGAACACCACAAACAAACAAATACGGAAACATAAATTGGTATAACTGAACTCGGTTGTTACAAGAAGGCTTCTATCCGATGTCACCGATAGAACTGGAAGAGGTAAATAGACAAGTTTCTGAATTATTAAAGAAGGGTTGGATTCGCAGCAGTAGATCATTGCAGGGAGCTCCAGTTCTTCTAGTCAAGAAGAAGGATGGCACGCGGAGGATGTTCATCGACTACCGGAAATTAAATAGGGTAACTATTAAGAATAAGTACCCAATCTATCGCATTGGCGAATTATTAGATCAACTCAGTGGCGCGAGGGTATTCTCGAAGTTGGATTTGCGATCTGGGTATCATCAAGTTCGGGTGAAATCAGAAGACATTTGCAAGACGGCGTTCTGAACTCGATATGGGCATTACGAGTACTTAGTGATGCCATTTAGAGTTACTAACGCACCGGCAATATTTATGGACTTGATGAACCGAATCTTTTCATCATACCTGGACCAGCTCGTAGTGGTGTTTATTGATGATATTCTGGTCTATTCAAGGAGCAAAGAAGAGCATGAAAACCACTTGAGGATCGCACTGAAAACATTGAGACATGAAAAGTTATATGCTAAAATGAGCAAGTGTGAGTTTTGGCTCGAAAAAGTAAAGTTCTTGGGTCATGTTGTATCCAGAGATGGAATTACCGTTGACCCTGCAAAGATTGCAGCTGTTCGTGATTGGCCAATTCCAAAGAATGTAGGGGAGACCAGAAGTGTTTTTGGGCTTGCCGGATACTATAGAAAGTTTGTGGAGAATTTCGCTCGAATAGCAGAACCATTGACCAAGCTAACACGAAAAGAGGTACCGTTCATATGGACCGAGAAGTGTGCCTCAGCTTTTGAAGTGCTGAAGCAAAGATTGACCACCGCTCCTATTCTGACAGTGCCAGATGGTTTCGGAAGGCTAGTTATTCACATCGACGTATCTGGAAAAGGCTTGTGATGTGTTCTAATGAAGCATGGGAGGGTCATAGCATATGCATCAAGACAATTGAAAACTCATGAGAAGAACTACCCAACTCATGATTTGGAGCTAACAGCAGTGATTTTTGCACCGAAGATTTGAAGACACTATTTATTGGGCAAAAGAGTAGAAGTATTTACCGATCACAAAAGCCTAAAGTATGTGTTCAGACAGAAAAAGCTCAACATGAGGCAGCGTAGATGGTTAGAGATGATGGCCGACTATGATCTTGATCTAAAATACCATCCGGGGAGAGTTAATATAGTGCCGGATGCTCTAAGTCGGTTGCCAGCATTACGAATGTTAGCTGCACAGAAGGAGATTATAGCCGATCTTCAGAGATTCGAATTGGAGATTGTACTGCCACATCCTTCGGGACAGTTGATGCAGTTGAAAGTACAGTCATCCTTGATCGATAACATTAAAGTAGCACAGTAGCACGATCCAAGATTGCAAAAGTTTTGAGAACAAGTAGAAGCGGGACTTCGAACAGATTTGTTGGTTCATGAAGATGATTCGTTACGATATGGGAGTCATTTGTGTGTGCCTAAAGGAGATGTTCGTGAAGAAATCATGAAGGAGGCTCATAGTTCCGCGTATTCTGTACATCCGATAGGCACGAAGATGTACCGAGACTTACGGCAACATTTCTTGTGAGAGGGCATGAAAAGGGAGATTGCTCGCTACGTATCGAAGTGCTTGGTGTGCCAGCAAGTCAAGGCTGAATATCAAAGGGTAGCTGGTTTGTTGCAACCACTTCCGATTTCTCAATGGAAGTGGGAACATATAACCATGGATTTCATGACAGCTTTACCACGGAGTCCAAAGGGCAATAACGCAGTTTGGATGATTGTCGATCGATTGACCAAGGCAGCTCATTTTATACCATTTCGAGTTGGTCAGTCGACGGAGGTTTCGGCAGAGCAGTACATGCAAGAGATTGTGAGATCGCATGGAGTATTCATGAGCATCGTTTCCGATCATGATCACACTTTTGGAGGAATTTACAGGAAAGTTTGGGAACTCGCTTGAAATTTAGCACGGCCTATCATCCTCAGACAGATGGCCAGTCTGAAAGAACGATCCAAACTCTTGAAAATATGTTGAGAGCATGCATGTTAGATTTCAAGGGTTCATGGGAGGATCATTTGCACTTAGTGGAGTTTTCATACAATAACAGCTTTCAGGCGACTATACAGATGGCTCCATTTGAATCATTGTACGGTTGTAAGTGTTGCTCGCCTGTCTGTTGGGACGATATTGGAGAAAGAAGATTATTGGGACCGAATATTATTGTGCAAACGGTGGAGAAAATTAACGTGATCCGAAATCATATGAAGGTAGCCTAAGATCGACAGAAAAGTTGAGCTGATACTGGACGAAGACCTTTGGAGTTCGCAGTTGGTGATCTTGTATTCTTGAAGATATCGCCGACTAGAGGAGTAATCCGATTTGGTAGTCGAGGCAAGCTTAGTTCTCGATTCATGGGGCCTTTCGATATCATCGAGCATGTAGGAGATGTAGCTTATCGATTGGCTTTACCACCATCCTTGGCGGGTGTTCATGACGTGTTTCATGTATCTCAACTCCGCAAGTATGTTCGAGATGAGATGCATTTCCTAGATCACTCGGAACTGACAGTAAGAGAAAATTTAACGTATGAAGAGCGACCAGTGGTTATTGTGGATCGACGAGAAAAGGTCTTCAAGAATAAAGTTATCCTACTAGTACTCATTTCGTGGGGAAATCGATCGCATGGAGAATCTACTTGGGAACGTGAAGACGAGATTCGACAGAAGTTTTCACACCTCTTTTCTTAAATCCATGTCTTCTTGTCTTTTTCTTGTTCCATGAATTTCGAGAACGAAATTCTTTTGTAGTTGTGTATAATGTAACACCCCAGTACTTTTATACTATATATTTTGGGTATTTCAAATCTTACGGTAAAATTCTTTACTATTCTTGCTATTAGGTTGCGAATGATGCAATTAGTAGCTATGGTTATTATCCGACCCGACCCGCATGTTTGAAACCCAACATGGTTGGAGCTTATATCAAATATTTGCCAGTACAGTGTATCCATGCAAATCTAGAATATATATACATATATAATATATTTTAATCCTACATATCTCTTTATAATACAATATAAAAACACAATAATATTCTTTTTTTATCTATCCTTGCATGACAAATTACCCCATATCAGGTTGTTATGCCCATATATCATATTCGTATCTTAAGAGTTAGACAGACAAGTAATTGGATCGCTACGTATATTTACGTAGATTTTATTTCGGGGTATATGTTTTTAATTACAGACATTTGCATTATGGTTAAAATCCTTACATATATTTTTTATATTTAAAAACTATATTTTTGATAGGAGACGGATAATATTCGGAGTAATTTGGTATTATTTGTAAAATCCCACAATATATATATATATTATATATTATTATAAATAAAATATATATATCAGTTTTATATATATATATATAATATTTAATTTTATAAAAACTCTCTTCGTCTCTTTCTCTCTGTACCCATCTCTTTCTCTCTCTTTATATAATATATATATATATATATATATATATATATAATATTTTTATAAAACCCCCCCTCTCTCTCTTCCTCGTGTTCATTCCTTCTTCCCTCGCTCTCACCCGAACCCTAACGCATGCCGTCACCGCCCCCTCTCATCGTCGTCCCCCTCTCGTCGCCCTCACCTCTTCCTCGTCAGTACTTCTATCTCCTTTCTTGAAGACTCACCGAGCTAACCCCAAGCCAGAACCCACCTTCAACCTCCCCTCGTCGACCTCATCTCCAGAACCCGACCACCATCACCACCCTCCATCACTTCCCTTCTCGTCGGCAACACCAGAGCACCCACACACCACCACCGCAACTTCTTCATTTTATCCTTCTCATCCCCGATCACCTTCAACCCTTACGGTCACGACACCTCGTCATTGACCGCGTTCTCCGTCACCTCGTCGCCGACCGCCTCTCCCCTCTCCTTGCCCTCGCTAACCCCAGAACCATCATCATCTTCTTCTTCTTTCTTCTTTTCTTCTCTTTACTAATCGGTTCGCGGAGTTGCGCACGTCGCCGATGATCTAGACGATCCAGTCACCGTCGTCGTCTAACCCAGTTACCACGTCACGCAGTTGCTTAGCCAGGTCAAGTCCTGCGTACATGGGTTTTGCATCGTGACGTTATTTGGCGTCGGAACGTGATATCCGGATACTCGTCGTGAGATTTCGATCAGGCAAGTTCTAAACTTGCAACATGCTATTTTGTTATATCAATATTTATATGATTAACTATAGTACATATGTTTTAATATTCAGCAAATATTATCGATTTACAGTTTTATATTATCAGTCCATATCCGTACCGATAATGGTTTATCTAATTGTATGCCGGATCATCATAATATTATTATAATACTATATCAACTCAGTATTTTATTTAGATTGCCATATACCTGGTAACAGATGTACAACGGTTATTATAAATAGATACATATACATCCTGGTATTAGTTGTGTTTACCGTGTTTTGATATTGGTTACAGTTTTACATTTGGTTTCTATTTTGGTTAAAATATATTGCATGACTTGTACACGACACATTACCAAACCTGTTACTTAGATCATCCGCTAATGCCGACAATCCCGACTTGTTATCCTGATGGACGTGACTTGTTGTCTACATAGACAAGACATGT
The DNA here is from genome assembly GCA_030015575.1 of Agapanthus africanus. Lineage (NCBI taxonomy): Eukaryota > Viridiplantae > Streptophyta > Magnoliopsida > Asparagales > Amaryllidaceae > Agapanthus > Agapanthus africanus. The sequence goes on from CM057337.1 coordinate 1,660,254, forward strand.
ACCTGTTTGATCATGTATTGACATTAGATTTATATCATCAATACCCGACTTGAACACAAAATGTGGGGGGAAAGGGGAAATCAATAATGAAACCCGACTTGTAACTCAGCAGTTCGATACTTCCAGATACTGATCAGTCGATACGGGCTTTGGTCGGCCCCGGAATGCTGCTGCTGACATCATTCGTCTGTAAATGATACCTGTTTTACTGCTTAGCGGCACGTCTCGGATTCAGCCCCAAGAGTCTTGACCGTGGTCCCGGGCACGCACTGGATACTATTGAGTTACATCGAAAATTCCATTTCATTGACTTCAAGGACTTGTAGAATAGATAACCTAGAAGCACAGACTTTAGGATACACATTACATACCTATACCTCATTGTTTTACACCTGTGTTTATTACTTATATGCATGTTTAATCATAACATCCTATCCTGGTTATTACTATTATTTTGATGTTTATGACGCACTAACGTCTGGGTTTTGCATGGCTCAGTTCCTCTGACTTTGTCGCAGGCAGATCGGGAGTATTTTAGCAAGCAAGCCGAACAATGAGGAGCTAGATGTTTAGTTTTAGAGATGCTTGGTTTATTTTATTCCGTAGTTTTATTTTATCGATGTGATCCCATAAGGGACGTGTTTCAGATATTATTATTTATTGGATCTTAATTCATTTCCGCTACATGCATTTTTTGACTTTTATTTACTATGGCAGATGGACATGTGTTAGCTAGATTTTATTTATTGTTCTTGATATCCGATTGACAGCCGTAATGTAACTATGGAGGGATTATTCCTAGCCATAGGTAGTATGGTTGGCTCTGTTACGTGCCGTATTTATGTGTTTTGGGAAGCGGGACGTGACAATATGTCATTTAGACGGGGTTGCACATACTTGTTTCTGCTGCTGTGATGTTTATATCTGTGATGGTTTATTCGTATTATCTTATTGGATAGCCCCTAGTGTAATGGTAGTTGTACAGTTTAGATTCATTTGTATATTCATTATTGCGGGGCGAGTGTCTGACATGTGGACTGATGTCTCTGCCAGTTTGTATATTCTTTTATTAGGGCATGACCTGGTTGAGATCGATGCCATCATTTGTGTGTGTGTGTGTGTGTTTTCTGTACTAGGATTACCCTACGGAGGAGTGCTCAAATAGCCGGGTTCTAGAGGACAACGGGCCCGCATCTCATGACATTGAGACGGAGGTGGCCTTACTCTAGAATTGGCGGGCTATTCACCGCACTCGTAAAGGGTATAGGATGACCCACGAGGGGTGCTCAAGTTACCGGATTTCGTGAGTGCTGGGTGACTCATTCACTTTGTTGATTGGGGTTGCCTCACTTCCGGGATTGGCAGGTAACTTACCGCATTCATAGGGGTCTAGGTTCTTTATTGCACGGGCTATCCACATGATCGGAGAACGTCGGATTTCATTTGCGGCTCAAATGAAACCCGGGGCTCCCAGATTATCCGCTATTCCTTATTGCATATTGACGTTCTGTGATGTTGCTTATATCATGCATGAGACGAATGGCTACACACACACATACACACACACACACTAGTAGATGTTGTATATGTTTTTCATCCGCGCTAGTCCTGCCCCTGCTCTGCCGTTAGTTAAGTAACCTAATGGTGCATGATGGGGCCCTGTAGCGAATGCGGATGGCATATACATACATTTTATTTTCATTCTTTTCTGGTGTGATAGAATTTAATTGATAGGACCGCGTTAATTTTAATTAATGCAAGAAAAGAAACCTAATAAGATGTTGTCAGAACCACTTTTCAAAAAACTATAACCGTATTTTTTTGCTTTGCATAGTGGTATTCGGTTAGGAATATCCAGCACCTCATTCGAGGAGGTGTCACGCCCCGCTTCCCAAAATACAGAAAACGAGGGATGACTAGGCCAGCCATGCTCCTACGGTCAAGGAATAATCCCGCCGTAGTCACACTTCGGCTTCTAGCATTATATGGTAATCAGTAAACAAAGCGCAGTAGTAAAGAAAATACATCACTAAATTATTACATTAAAATCCATTGTTCACAGCTTACAAATAAACAAGAAGAACTACTAACCAAGTTCAAGTACAAGATCTCTTTATGGAAAGCAGAAAGGAAGAAAAGTACTCCAGACTAGATCTCCGTCAGCTCGAAAGGTAAATCCGACTCTTGCGCTGGTTCTTCCACGTGATCTGAGCATGCATACTCAGGTCGTCAGAGCGACGTAATAGCAATATTATTATAATGATGTGATACAGGTAAATAAGGTAATAACAGTGAATGAAAAATGCGGGTAATCACTATGTCACTAAATAATGCAAAGTATGATCTGTGTCCCTATCGGTCTCTAAGTCATGTTTGAAATCGTATAGTGGAAAGGAGGATCATGTTTAACAGGAGTCTCGTACATACCCGAGACAACGGCCCACATGCCCGGGACATAACCCTGTCAGCCGGATCGCTAGATCCTACCTAATATATATATCACCGCTCGAATGATCATCCTCTAAAACACGGTCCCGCTAAATACGATACTCTTTCCACTTCGATTTCCCCCTTTTCCCCAGGTTTACACTATTTATGATTATGATTTAGTCGTGTACAAGTATACCAATAGCACGGTTTTATCACTGTTCACTGTATTAATCACGGTCATGAATCATTCACTTTCTATTGGTGTACTTGACACTCCGAACCTGATAACTCCACGGGTAGGGGAAATCTTCAGGAACACGTGATCTCCGACTTCAAATTCTAGTACCCTCCTGCTGGTATCTGCCCAACTCTTCTGTCAATCCTGAGCCGTCTTAATACGCTGCCTGATCATTTGGACCTTGTCGACTGTCTGAACAATGAGCTCGGGACCCAGCAATCTTCGTTCTCCCACATCATCCCAACACACTGGGGATCGACACTTCCGCCCGTAAAGTGCTTCGAAAGGAGCCATCTGGATGCTAGCCTGATAACTGTTGTTATAGGAAAACTCGACTAGATGCAGATGGTCTTCCTAAGAACCCTGAAAGTCCAACATGCAGTCTCTCAACATATCCTCGAGCGTCTGGATCGTACGCTTGGACTGTCCATCCGTCTGCGGGTGATAAGCTGTGCTGAATTTGAGGCGGGTACCCAAACTCTCCTGTAAGCTCCTCCAGAAGTGCGACACAAATCTGGTGTCTTGATCTGACATAATGCTGACTGGAACACCGTGAAGTCGCACTATCTCCTTCATGTATCTCTCTGCCAGTAACTCTGTCGACTGTCCCACTCAGAATGGTAGGAAGTGTGCAGCTTTCGTGAGGCGATCGACGATAACCCAAATTGCGTTATTGCCCCTAGGGCTCCGTGGTAAGGCCGTCACGAAATCCATGGTAATGTGCTCCCACTTCTATTCTGGTATCGGAAGCGGTTGCAACAATCCTGCTGTCCTCTGATGCTCCGCCTTCACCTGCTGGCATAACAAACACCTGGATACGAACCTCGCAATTTCCCGCTTCATTCCGTTCCACCAAAAATGCTGCTTTAGATCCCGATACATCTTTGTACCTCCCGGATGTACAGAATAAGCTGAACTATGCGCCTCAGTCAGTACTTCTTCTCGAACCTCTCCCTTGGGTACGCAGAGTCTGCTACCGAACCTCAGAGAACCATCTTCATGTATGATTAGGTCCGTTCTCAGCCCGGCTTCTACTTGCGCTCTGAACTTTTGCAATCGAGGATCATCTGCTTGTGCAGCCTTGATGCGATCCACAAGGGAAGACTGCACCTGTAGTTTCCAGAATTGACTGAGTGCGCTAGTGTGACGACTTCAAGCTCGAGTCTCTGAAAGTCCTCAATAATGCTCTCCTGATTGGTCATCATCATGACCGCTGGCTTGCGACTGAGCGCATCTGGTACAACATTCACCTTCCCCGGGTGATACTGAAGGTCCAAGTCATAATCTGCCATCAGCTCTAGCCATCGGCATTGCCTCATGTTTAGTTCCTTCTGAGTGAAGACGTACTTCAGACTTTTATGATCCGTGTATACCTCCACTTTCTCGCCCAATAGATAGTGCCTCCAAATCATCAACGCAAAGACTACAGCAGCTAACTCCAAGTCATGCGTAGGATAGTTCTTCTCGTGATTTCTCAGTTGTCGAGAGGCGTAAGCAACCACTCGGCCGTGCTGCATCAGAACACAGCCTAAACCCTTCCTTGAGGCACCACTGTGTATCACCAAACCACCGGAATCATCTGGTACTGTAAGAATGGGCGTCGTGGTTAACTTCTGCTTTAGTGTGTCAAATGCCTGAGTACACTCCCCTGTCCATGCAAATGGTACATCCTTCCATGTCAGCCTTGTCAACGGTTCAGCGATTCTTGAAAAGTCTTAGAAGAATCTCCGATAATAACCTGCTAATCCCAGAAAGCTTCTGATCTCGGCCACAGATTTCAGTGTTGGCCAATCTCTGACAGATTCTATCTTTGCCGGGTCCACCGAGATGCCTTCGCCCGAAACAATGTGTCCCAAAAACTGAACCTTGTCGAGCCAGAATTCACACTTGCTTAGTTTCGCATACAGCTTCTCTTCCCTAAGAATTTGTAGAACTGTGCGCAAATGCTCGACATGCTCCTCCCGGGTCTTCGAGTAGACTAGTATGTCGTCGATAAATACAACGACAAACGTGTCCAAGTACTTTGCAAACACCCTGTTCATCAAGTCCATGAATATCGCTGGAGCATTGGTAACACCGAACGGCATCACAAGGAACTCGTAATGTCCGTATCGGGTCCTGAAAGCCGTCTTGCATACATCCTCGGCTGCTACTTTGATTTGATGATATCCCGAATGGAGGTCCAACTTCGAGAATACCTTGGCCCCACCTAACTGATCGAATAAGTCGTCGATGCGCGGGATTGGGTACTTGTTCTTTATTGTGACCTTGTTCAGCTCCCGATAATCTATACACATCCGCAGCGATCCATCCTTCTTCTTCACTAACAGAACTGGCGCACCCCACGGTGAGACACTCGGCCAGATAAATCCCTTCTCCAATAGTTCTTCAATTTGCTTCTTCAACTCCGCCAACTCAACCGGTGCCATTCTGTACGGGGCCTTGGATATAGGTGCCGTACCTGGAGCCAAATCGATCAAGAACTCCAAGATGCGTGGAGGTGGTAGACCTGGTAAATCTTCAGGAAACACGTCCAGAAAGTCCCGAACAATCTCTGGGGCCGCATTCTCATCAATCTCCATAGCTGTCAGCTCTTTCGGCTTGGCTCTATACTTGGCTGGCTCCAAAGATTCACTCCCGCCTTCGAAAATAAATTCCGGGTGATTGGGAATGCGGAAGACCACGTTCCTTGCACGGCAATCAATAACTGCATGGAAGGTACTCATCCAATCCATCCCGAGAATTGCGTCATAACTGCCTGTCCCAATCAGAAGGAAATTCGCATAGAATTCCCTGCCACACACTACAACCGAACATGATCTACATTCTCGACTAGATATTATAATGCCATTACCCGTATGTATCTCCTAGCCCTTGGTTAGTGGTTCATGTGGTATGGAGTGTGTATCAATGAAATGCTCCGATATGAAGCAGTGCGTTGCCCCAGAATCAAATAGTACTCTAGCTGGTAAGGAATGTACGAGTAGAGTACCTGTAACAACGTCTCCTGACGCCTCTGCCTGCTCGGCGGTCAAGGTGAAAGCCCGTCCCTGACCGCGACCTGTAGAGGGTTGCCTCTGCTGCGGCGGCCCAGAACCTCCCTGTATCTCTGCTCGCTCGGGGCAACCGCTAATCCTGTGCTGACTGGATCCGCAAATCAAGCACTGTCCCTTGGGGTGGCGACAGTCCTTCTGGGTATGCCCATCTCTATTGCAGTAGTCGCAAACTACGTTCCGTCTCTGGTGGCGATGCTGTGGCACGAACGGACGCTTCATTTGTGCCGTTCCAGGCCTGTGGACTGGTATGGCTCCTCGAGAAGGTGTAGGAGTACGTGCTGGAATGACTGGGGGCTTCCTGAACTTGTTGATCAATTGCTCCTGAACTCTCGCCGCGTTGAGTACCTGTGCAAAAGTCTGCAACTCCAGTGATGCGATCAACTGCTGCAGCTCGAAATCAAGTCCCTGCAAGAAGCGTCTGGCCCTGGTGGCCTCCGAGGCGACCATGTATGGAGCAAAACGGCTCAAACGGTTGAACTCTGCCGCATATACGTCCACTGGACGTCCATTCTGCTTCAATAGAATGAATCTTTCCTCCATCTCTGCCTTGGCGGTGGAAGGGAAATAATGGTCTAGGAAGCACTACTTGAATTTGCCCCATTTAATCGGCATGTCTAGCCTGCTTTCTTCCACTGACCACCATGTACGGGCTTCATCTTCCAATTGGATCTTTATCACGTTCACCCTATCTTCATCTGGTACCCTGGCGGCCGTCAGTAAGTTCTCCATGTTCACTGGCCATTGTTCGGCCTCGAGGGGTTCAGCTAGCCCTGTGAACGCAGCTGGATGCAACCTCCGGAAGTCTGATACGGTACCAGCCCTAGCGGGATAGGCTGGTGGAGTAGTGCCCTCGGAGGCGGTAATGAGTGCGGAGGGTCCTCCTGTAGCGGTAATGGCCCTGAGTCCCTCGGCGAGTAAGTCTGTCTTCCTCTCCTGAGCTTCTGCGAGGGAGATCAGTGCACTAAGTATTCTTTCCGTGCGGTCCTGAGAACTGGAATCCGAGGAGGGGTCGTTCGGGGACGTCATATCGCTGGAAGATTCAGAAGGATAAGATTAGATTCAAGGATGAAAATCAGGAATAGTGAAACGAAAATAATGTAATACCGTATAGTTAATGTTATCCCTTGTTACTAAACACGGCTCTGATACCAACAAAACCATGTCACGCCCCGCTTCCTAAAATACGGAAAACGAGGGATGACTAGGCCAGCCATGCTCCTACGGTCAAGGAATAATCCCGCCGTAGTCACACTTCGGCTTCTAGCATTACATGGAAATCAGTAAACAAAGCGCAGCAGTAAAGGAAATACATCACTAAATTATTACATTAAAATCCATTGTTCATAGCTTACAAATAAACAAGAAGAACTATCAACCAAGTTCAAGTACAAGATCTCTTTATGGAAAGCAGAAAGGAAGAAAAGTACTCCAGACTAGATCTCCGTCAGCTCGAAAGGTAAATCCAACTCTTGCGCTAGTTCTTCCACGTGATCTGAGCATGCATACTCAGGTCGTCAGAGCGACGTAATAGCAATGTTATTATAATGATGTGAAACAAGTAAATAAGGTAATAACAGTAAAAGAAAAATGCGGGTAATCACTATGTCACTAAATGATGCAAAGTATGATCTGTGTCCCTATCGGTCTCTAAGTCATGTTTGAAATCGTATAGTGGAAAGGAGGATCATGTTTAACAGGAGTCTCGTACATACCCGAGACAACGGCCCACATGCCCGGGACATAACCCTGTCAGCCGGATTGCTAGATCCTACCTAATATATATATCACCGCTCGAATGATCATCCTCTAAAACACGGTCCCGCTAAATACGATACTCTTTCCACTTCGATTTCCCCTTTTTCCCCAGGTTTACACTATTTATGGTTATGATTTAGTCGTGTACAAGTATACCAATAGCACGGTTTTATCACTGTTCACTGTATTAATCACGGTCACGAATCATTCACTTTCTATTGGTGTACTTGACACTCCTAAACCAATATCATTCACGCACGATAATGCAATGTCCACTGAACACTAACACTCACTAACACTATGTATATGGCAATTGGGTAAGATATGTGTATTAATGTTGTTAACAAGTCATGTATATTATGAACCAATATGCACGTCATAAACTTACAAAAATTGCAGTAATTCATATGTTCCGAATTCAACGAAATGATACAAATACGATAGTAAGTACACTCTATCAGAAGTTCATCAAAATTGGTTTCAGTTCAATCGGGTTTCCTGTATTCAAGTTACAGCCGTTTCATTTTAAGTGCTCGCTGCAGGAAATTCAGTTTCTGAACTGAACGTCCGTTTCGCGACACGAATTTCACCCAGTTGGGATCATAATTTAGCGACTCTACAGTTGAATAGAATCTAGGGTTTTCAATAGGGTTTTTAACGCAACATACGGATTCTCAATCGCGTCTGTACGTCAAGAGTTATACACTGTTCAACACCAGTATGTCAATTCTGATTCTGTTTTGGACTGTTATACGTCCTGTTCTTTTAAATTACAGATTAAATAGTAAACGACGATGAAACGGGATGAAACCACTTGTTTTATTTAGATAACAGATTCATCTTCAATAAGGTGCAGGGTTCCGCAACATACAAGTTCAAGAAACAAGGTGGTAAACATCACGGGACAGCAAACAATAACCAGAGTCGCTCTGGACTGCAGTCCAGAGCCGCTCTCCAAACCAATTATCATCACAATTTCAGTACAGAAACCATTAGAAACTTGCATAGAGTTACAGGTTGTCGAGTCGTCTTCGATTTGAGCCCTTGAACGCATCATTTCAATAAGTACATAATTTATGGTGATTTTAACAATTTTCAGATGCGGAAAATTCCCAGTTTTACGGATGTATTTGGGGGTGTTCGTTTTAGTCATTAACAGCCATATTTTCCAGTGAAATTTATACACAAGGTTCACTGCCTTATGGGCCAGACTATGCAAATGAGTTCCGTCAAATTAAATGAAGATTTTCATTGGGATCTTGCATCGAACAGTTTATGTCATATAATTTATCGTGAATTGTAAACACAGAATTTATATGATTTTAGTTTGTAATAGACATAAATTAGCATGTAGCAAGTAGGGTACTTGCCTGAAGACGTTTTGGCGATGGACGGCAGCGGCAACGTCATGAACGCTCGACGAACGGCGTGGTTTGGATTCACGGCCTCGGTTCGCGATTCGGGTTCGACGTCGGAGTTGCCCGGAGACGTCTCGCGGTCACTGGAAGCGGGGGGGGGTGCTCTGTGGATCTCCTGGGATGTGCTGGGGTCGACGTTGTCGGCGGTGGTCGCTCCGGCGGTATGCACAGTGGGTGTCGGAGCTTGGGTTTTAGGGTTTGAAAGAGAGAGAGAGGTAGTGGGCTCGGGTTGGTGACAAAGATGATGATGTTGAGGACGAAGGGGGTCGACGAGGGGTTTCAGGTGCAGTGGGGCTCGCCGGCGTCATGGGGGACGGTGGTGGTCAAGCTCGATGGCGAGTGGGTTGGGTGTGCAGGGGAGCTTGGCAGGAGGTGCTCGGTTGAAGGAGGAGGAGGCTGCAGTGGTAGTGGTGTTGGTAGGGGAGAAACGAGGGATGAGGACGAGGTGGTTCGTCGTCGTCGTCGGAGGGAGTGGCGAGGTGCAGAAATTGGCAGTGGGTTTCGTGGGAAAGAGAGAGAGTTTGAGAGAGAATGTGAGGAGTTGAGATGAGATTGAGGGAGTGAGGAGTAAGGGTTTGAGGTTGAGTAGATCGCGAGGGAGTTGTGGACGAGGCCGCGGGTCGTAGGGCAACGGCAAGGCAACGTGGCCGCGAGCGTCGGCGAGGAAAGTGAGCGAGAAAGTTACCGTTGGGGAGAAGAAGAAGATTAGAATGGGTCGGGTCGGGTTCAGTAGGCGGGCTGGGGTGTTGGGCCGAGATTAATTATTTGGTTTCTTTGGTTTATTATTAACTGTTTGGGCTGGGTTTAGGTTGCTGGGCTTGAGATTTTTAGTTTAATTAGGGATTTTAGTGTTGGGCTGGAGGGAAATTTATTATAATCTGATTTGGGCTTGGTTTTAAATGGGGGGAAATTTTAAAGGGAAATTAATTTGTTTTGTTTTGATTATAATTGGTTTAGAAAAACAATTACTACAACTTATGCACTAACCTTCACACAAAATAATGATACGGGAAAAATGGGATAACATTCGGGGAATTGGGAAAATATAGAAAGATTCTCATTGAAGGAAAACGGGGATTTACAGGAGGCAAGAGCCTAGATCCTTTCACGAGGAGTGACCTCTTGAGCGAAAGTTTATATTACTATAGATTACTCGGTTTTCTTCAAAACCACTAGTTTTCAAAAGTGGAGCCTAAACCACTCCTTTTCAAAAACTACTCGGTTTCTTCAACGATATCAAGTTCATTATGTTAAAGGGTTTTTCGCCAAAAACCTAGTTGTAGCCCTCCGTTGTTTCAGATAATTACTACTTTGTATTTGTGTTGCGTTTGTTGATTATTCGTCAAGGCGTAGTATATGGTAGAAGATATGCTGTGTAATGGTATCTATGTTCTCAATCAAAACAAGGTTTTCAATGTACAAAACACACACAAGAGGAAGAGTTCAGATACAAACGAAGCCGCATTGTAGACTTAGTCATATCGGTGAGAGAAGACTAAGTAAGTTTCATAAAGATAGATATCTGAATCCGTTCGAATTATCATCCTATGAATTTTTTCAGTCTTGTCTCAAAGGAAAGATGACCAAATCTCCGTTTACCGGACACGGAGAAAGAGCTACAGAGCTCTTGGGACTCATATACAGTGATGTATGTGGTCTGATATCTATACATGTGAGGGGTGGGTTCTCGTACTTCATTACATTCACTGATGAACTCTCTAGATTCATATATGTATTTATCATGAAACACAAATCTGAAACTTTTGAGAAATTCAAATAATATAAGAGCGAAGTAGAGAATCAGACAGGAAAAAATATCAAGATCTTTCGATCTGATCAAAGAGGGGAGTATTTGAGTACGGAATTCCGGGACTTGCTAAAAGAGAATGGTATTCTCTCTTAGGTTACTCCTCCATATACACCACAATACAACGGTGTATCGGAGCGGAAGAACTGTACCCTATTGGATATGGTTCGCTCCATGATGAGTAATGCTGAGTTGCCTTTTTCATTCTGAGGACATCCACTAAAGACAGCTACATATCTATTAAATCAAGTTCCGTCCAAATCTGTGCCCACTACTCCATATGAAGTATGGAGTGGTAAAAAACCATATCTTAAATTCATTAAGATATGGGGGTGTTCGGCTTATGTTAAAAAGTAAAATCCGGATAAACTCGAGGTACGTTCAGTGTTGTGTAAATTTGTGGGATATTCCAAGCATTTGCGAGGATATCTTTTTTACCATGCAGAGGAACAAAAGATTGTTGTCTCTAAGAATGCCACTTTTCTGGAATGGCAGTTTCTTGCAAAAGAAACCTGTAGGAGCATGGTAGAGCTAGAAGAAATTCCAGAAACACAAATAACGACTGAAGATTTGGTGGAACCTCAAAATTCAATAAACCCCGACGAACCTCAGCTACTCCACAGAGCTAGTAGGATTTCTCATCCGCCCGAGAGATACTATGGTTTTCTCATAGATGGGGATCGAGAGGATTGCATCTTGGAAGAAGATGATCCTACTAGTTTTGAGCAGACCATTAACAGCAGGGACTCCGTGAAATGCCTTGATGCTATGCAATCCGAAATGGAGTTCATGTACACCAACAAAGTTTGGACTTTGGATGTTGCTCCTCCTAGGGTAAAACCCATTGGATGCAAGTGGATCTTCAAAAAGAAAATTGGTGCAGATGGACAGGTGGAAACCTATAAGGTTAGACTTGTTGCAAAAGGTTTTCGTCAAAGACCAGGAGTGGATTATGATGAAACCTTTTCACCAGTAGCTATGATGAAATCCATTCGAATCCTACTTGCCATTGCTGCGTACCATGACTATGATATTTGGCATATAGACATAAAAACGGCCTTTCTAAATGGAAGTTTAGAAGAGTGCGTCTATATGGATCATCTGGAGGGATTTATAGACAGTGGAAGCAGCGGGAAGATGTGCAAGTTGATTAAATCTATTTATGGATTAAAGCAGGTATCGTGGAGCTGGAACAGCTGTTTTGATGAGACAGTCAAGGAATTCGACTTCATCAAAAATGAGGATGAACCATATCTACAAGAAGATTGTAGGGATAACTGTTGTATTCCTCGTCATGTACATGGATGACATTCTCTTGATAGGAAATGACATTTCTATGCTGCAGTCGGTCAAGTTGTTCTTATCACAAAAATTCTCCATGAAGGACCTGGGTGATGCCTCATACATTCCGGGATTAAGATCTACAGAGATAGATCTAAGAGATTGTTGGGACTTTCACAGTCCAGGTACATAGAGACCATACTAAAGAGATTTAGTATGGAAGCACTGTAATATATCCGTCTTGCACGGAAGCACCCTCTCCAAAGAGATGTCCCCATGATGGATGAGAAGAGGGTTCGCATGAGCACTATACCCTACGCTTCAGCTGTAAGATCTATAATGTATGCGATACTATGTATCAGATCAAATATAGCATACGCGCTTAGCGTGGTGAGCCAATATCAGTCGAACCCAGATGAGAATCATTGGACAACTGTGAAGAACATTCTCAAGTACCTGAGAAGGGCTAAGGAGATGTTCTTGGTGTACGGTAATGGAGACCTTCAGGTCGAGTCCTTTACCGTCTCAAGTTTCCAGAGTGAAAAGGATGACAACAATTCTGTCTCGGGTTTTGTGTTTACCCTTAATGGAGAGACGGTGTGTTGGAAGAGCTTCAAATAGGACACTGTCACAGGCTCGACGATGGAGGCTGAATACATTGTTACCAACGATGCCACAAAATAAATGGTCTGGATGAAGAAGCTCATTACCGAACTTTAGGTGGTTATGTCCATTGTTAATCCAATGCCTTTGTATTGCGATAATAATAGGGCTATAGCTTTAACGAAGGAACCACGGTCCCATCAGAAGTCTAGACACATCTTGAGGCGGTATCATCTGATCAGGGAGATCGAGATCCGGAGAGTATTGTAGGGTATTTTTTGTCACCCCATTGAGATGAGAATACGCGTGCACTTGTCAGGCGTACTACAGATTCTCCCTGCCTAGGGTAGGCTGGGGTTTATTGATTGTGGGGATCCGAATCTCCGGCAGCCGCGGACTAAGCTGCTGTTAATTACCCCTCTCCTTTAGAGTGAGGGAACCTCTGATTGACGGGTCAAACAGGTCATACAAACTCAATGTGCAGTATGCGTATGTGTGTCTTGAGGGGTTTTGGATATATCGGGGTCCTCACAGAGTTTACGGGGGTCCCGCTACCCGGATAGCGGGCTGGGGATAAGGGGGCTAGCAGCCTCCTTACGGGGTGCGGGGCAGCGCCCCGTTAGAAATTTTTTCTAACAGAGACAGTGTTGTGGAGTGTGTGTGTATGAAAAAAAAGGAAGAATAGCGTTGCGTGGGTGCCAACGCCTCACGTGCCTGGCACGCGGGCACTGGGCGCCGGCGCCTCACGTGCTTGGGTGCCAACGCCTCATGTGGTTGATTCACATAGAGGTTAGGGCTAAGAGTTAAGAAAGGACGGACTAGGACCAAAAGGAAGAAACTATGTTTCTTCCTAGTCGTGCGAATCCCCTTTGTTAACTACTACCCTAACACCTAAGTTCTTAATTAGGGCAAAGGAAGCAGTGAGTAGACTTCTCTTTCCAAACTAATCTAATCCTAACCCTAGCAAGGTTTTAATCCAAATTAAATTCAATCTTAGTTTTAAAAAATCAAAACCTACCAAAAATAGGAATTAACCCGTTAGAACAATTAGAAGAGAACACGTTTTCCCTGTGGACTGACCCGTACTCAATCGGCTAGCTACCAAGCGACACTGTTATTGATTGCGGTATTCTATTCTTTGATTTTAAAACGCACACAAAAGACCTCTCAATCAGTCCTCTAGACTTATAAGGAGAAAACACTCTTGTAAGATCCTTACGACTTATAAGAGAATACATAATTAGGAATCCTCACGATTCCTAAGGAGAAAACGCACCTACGAGATCTTCACGACTCGTAGGGAGAAATACTTTTATGAGACCCTTACGGCTCATGAAGTCAAAAGCCTTAGTCGACAGGATCCTAACCCTGTTTGCTAAGCCATCTTTGTTTAAATCGTCAATGGCAAATGATGATTCGCTCCTGGAAATATCCCGGTTGTAGCGATACTGATGCCTACATCGGTATCAAATTCTAAGTCCTTTCATGGCAAATGATGATTCACTCTTGGTAATATTCCAGTCGTAGCGATGCTGATACTGAGATTGGCATCAGATTCTAAACTCAATACTTGTGATAAAAAATCAGCGAGCCAAAAATGCATATGAAATAGCCGAAATGATGGGGCAACTTGCAACAAAGTCAGCAAGTAAAAATATATATGCATATAAAAATAGCTGAAATGATTGAGCACCGCGAAAAATAGCCGAAATGATTGGGTAATCGCGACTTTCGTGATATAAAAAGCTGAAATGATAGAGCATCACGGAAAGAAATAAAAAAATGAAATGAAATGAAACTTTTTGCCTTACAGATGAGATCACATCGATCCCTGTATACAATCCAGGGGCACAAACAAAGAGAGGGTCATATCATCCCACCAGGCTCCGTCAAAAAGAGAGCCAAGTCTCGATGGCAGCATCTGCATCTCGAGAGAACAACAACAACATTCTTCCTCATTCCAGCAGGATCCAGACGCGACAATCAACCTTGGAGCCATGGCGAAATCCCTGTTCCAAATCTCGACAGTTCACAAACAGCCTAGAGATCACCAATAGCATTTCTCCTCATTCCAGCAGGATCCAGACACGGCAATCAACCTTGGAGCCATAGAAAAGTCCCTGTTCCAAATCTCGACGGTTCACAGACAGTCTAGAGATCACCAACAACGTTCCTCCTCATTCCAGCAGGATCTAGACGCGATAATCAACCTTGGAGCCATGGCAAAGTCCCTGTTCCAAATCTCGACGGTTCACAGACAGCCTAGAGATCACCAACAGCGTTCCTCCTCATTCCAGCAGGATCCAGACACGACAATCAACCTTGGAGCCATGACAAAGTCCCTGTTCCAAATCTCGACAGTTCACAGACAGCCTAGAGATCACCAACAGCGTTCCTCCTCATTCCAGCAGGATCCAGACGCGGCAATCAACTTTGGAGCCATGGCAAAGTCCCTGTTCCAAACCTCGACAGTTCACAGACAACCGAGAGAGCAAATTCTGGTCCCATAGAACACGGCTAAAGTCAATCCTGGCCCCGTGGGAAACGGCCAGAGCAAATCCTGGTCACGTAGAACACGGCTAAAGTCAATCCTGCCCCTGTGGGAAACTGCCAGAGTGAATCCTGGTTCCGTGGAACACGGCTAAAGTAAATCTTGACCCCGTAGGAAACAGCCAGAGCAAATCCTGGTCCCGTAGAACACGGATAAAGTCAATCTTGACCCCGTGGGAAATGGCCAGAGCAAATCCTGGTCCCGTAGAACACGGCTAAAGTCAATCTTGACCCCGTGGGAAACGGCCAGAGCAAATCCTGGTCCCGTAGAACACGGCTAAAGTCAATCCTGACCCGTGGGAAACGGCCAGAGCAAATCCTGGTCCTGTAGAACACGGCTAAAGTCAATCCTGACCCGTGGGAAATGGCCAGAGCAAATCCCGGTCTCGTAGAACACGGCTAAAGTCAATCTTGACCCCGTGGGAAACGACCAGAACGAATCCTGGTTCCGTGGAACACGGCTAAAGTCAATCTTGACCCCGTGGGAAACAACCAGAGCAAATCGTGGTCACGTAGAACACGGCTAAAGTCAATCCTGACCCCGTAGGAAATAGACAGAGCACCTCCTGGTCTCGTAGAACACGGCTAAAGTCAATCCTGACCCCATGGGAAAAAGCCAGAGCAAACCCTCGACCTCCCCGCCAAAAGCAATGCTTTGACTCGGGAGCAGGTCAACTCATCAATCATTTACGAGTCCTCTTGACTTGTAAGGAGAAAATTCTCTAGTGAGTTCTTTACGACACTCAAGAGAAAACGCACTTAGGAATCCTCACGATTCCTAAAGAGAAAATACACCTACGAGATCCTCTCGACTCGCAGGGAGAAAAGTCTTTATGAGACCCTCACGACTCATAAAGTTAAAAAGTCTTAGGTGGCAGATCCTAACCCTGTCTCCCAAGACATCATTGCCTCGCAGAGAGGTCAAGGTAGATTTTCTACAGGCCCTACTCTCCTAAGTCAAACATCGACAAGAAAGGAAACAAGCACTTATAAGTCCTCTCGACTTGTGAGGAAGAAAATTCTCTCGGAAGATCCTTACGACTCTCAAGAGAAAACACACTTAGGAATCCTCACGATTCCTAAGAAGAAAATACACCTACGAGATCCTCTCGACTCATAGGGAGAAAAATCTTTATGAGACCCTCATGGCTCATAAAATTGAAAAGTCTTAGGTGACAGATCCTAACCCTATTTCCTAAGCCATCACCACACTGCAAAGAGTCCAAGATGGACAGCTACATACTATCTGCAGGCCACACTTGCTAAAATCACATGGCAATGACACAGCGAAGAGAGGAAAGCAACAATAGAAAAAAATGTGTATCTTCTATTCATGAATTCAATGGAGTTCAAGTTGAATCATATGAAAGAATAAAAAATGGATACATGTTATTCAAAAGTTACAAGTGTTCAATCTATACAAAAACAGCTACTGAAGAGGAGGTGTCCTCGATAATTCAGCTAGCTGCTCATGCACTCTTTTCAACTCCTTCTCACGATCAACCGCCGCGGCCAGCTCTGCTTCAATTTAGGCCCGTTGCTGTAGACAAGATGAAAGTTTCTGATCAATTTCCCGCTGAGCAGCCTCCTGACTCTGCGCAACCTGCTCATTAAGATCAAGCTTCTTCCTCAACACCAGCCCGCCAGAGATACATCATTGAAGGTTTTCAAAGATGGAGTTCAGCTGGGCAGCATTTGCTGCGACCTCAGCGCGCAGTTGAATAGATTTAGCGGTAGTCGCCTCACATTCCTTTCGTTTAAGGGTTGCCTCTCGTTCGAAATGGTAAAGGAACGGAACGCTCTGCTCAACCCATGCAGCTCGCTGGGAGTTCAAAGCCAACACCTTCGGAACAGGACACCTAAGCTCAAGCTCATGCAGGCAGGCCTCAATCTTCCTGCAGTGATTAACCCAAAACTCAACGACGTCTTCACTATGGAAGTTCACGAGCGTCGCCAGCATGGGATTAAACTCGGCAGCAAAATCTGCAGCAAATGCAGGGATCTCCGCGTTAAGCTCCTCAATGTACTCACTTAACATGCGCAGGCTGGTCACAGTGCCCTTGGAAGATGGACGTCTGGAAAAGGGCCCTGCCGGCATTATGATCCGAGACTCGAATGGAGCAGGAATCAGTGCAACCACTGTAAAACAGATCATAGTCAGATGTCAGCTCAAGAAATAAAGAAAATACTCAAACAATAGAGCCTACTATATGGGTCTATCTTGATGCCTCGATGTCGTACAATGAATCCTACGAACTTGCCTGAGGAAACTTCGAATGCGTATTTGAGAGGGTTCATCTTCAAGTTGTATTTCCGAAGACGTTGGAACACTACTTTTAGATGCTCCCAATGCTCCTTGTGCGATTTTCTTTTCACCACAAGGTCGTCGATATAACATTCGACGACTTCATGTATGAGGTCATCGAAAATCTTCGTCATGGCTCTCTGATAGGTAGCGCCGGCATTCTTCAGACCGAAAGGCATCACTTTGTAGCAGAATATACCCAGAGGAGTCTGGAAAGGCATCTTTATTTGATTGTACCCTGATGAGCCGTCCATGAAGGAGAAGACTTCGTGAGTGGACATGTTGTCTATCATCAGCTCGGTAACCGGTATGGGAAAATCGTCTTTCGGACAGGCTTTGGTGAGATCCCGAAAGTCCACGCAGACGCGCACTGTCCCATTTTTCTTCATTACTGAGACAATGTTGGTAATCTAGTCAGGGTATTGAACCTCTTGGATGAAGCCGGAGTCGATTAATTTCTTGACTTCGGCGTTGATACTCATTTCAAGTTCTAGCCGCATTCTTCTTGACGCTTGCTTGACTGGCTTGACGTCCAGAGATATCACCAATTTGTGCACAGCAATCTCTGGATCTAGTCCCGGCATCTCTGAATAGTTCCATGTGAAGCAGTCTTTATACTACATGAGCACATCTTTTAACGTAGCCACCCTTTCTTCAGACAACATCTCACTGACGAACGTCGGCCGTGGGTCACTTGCCGTCCCCAAGTCGATTTTCTTGAGGTTATTTGCAGTAGTATGTATCCCATCTTCCAATTATTTTGGTGCTGGTGGAAACTATAAGATCACCTCGTCATCATCGTTTTCGAAGCACCAGGGGAGGTCATCCATATCCTCGTGTATTCTTTCTCCTGACAGCGTTATCGCGTGACAGGTACGAGATCGCTTCCAAGACCGATGTTGATCCGACTCTACTCTCGTAGCTTTCGGTTCATGCTTCTGTGGCGGGGTTATCCTCCAACTGCTAGATAAAGTGAACTTTCCTTGCAGATATTGGTCTTCTACCCAGTCTTTGAATGTAAAGCAGTCTTCGAGAGGATGCCCTATCGCTTGGTGATGGGAGCAATAGTTCGAATGATGAACCTCACATGCTTGCTCGGGGTGTTTGGATTCCGAGAGTGTCATCATCTGATGTTTTATGACAAGATCGAATATCTTCTTTGTCTTGTCTTGGGAAAAAGAGTATGCTCGACCCATCTTCTTTACAAGAGGCGAATCCAGGCTGCCCAATTCTCGATCGCGAGGCTTCTTGGACCTGATTTGCTGCTGTCGAACGTTTTTTTTGTTCTTCAGTTTATTTTTGCCTTCACGTCGATTCTTTTGTATGACGGGCTGACGACGAGGATCATTGTCATTTTTCATAGCCTGCTGAAGGAGACGCTGCGTTCTGGCTTTCTCATAAATAGCCATTTCGTGGATGTGGTCATCCAGGGCCTTTCAACCTGCTTCCTTTATTAGCTTGTCCATCTGTTCTTCAAACGACGGACTTGGCACTTTCATGGCGGGACCTTGTTTTGGTTCAGGGTTAGCGTCTTCTATCAGGGCATATCCTTCTTCATCAAAGTCATGTATAATGTAGCAGCCATAGAATCGCTCCCGTTTCTTGGATTGAACATATCCAAGCCCGATCGTTTCCATTCTCCTGTTGGGCAATTTTCGCTGAGTTTCGGGGACGTTCCAGATCCTATCGTAGAACTGATCTTGTTGCGCGGTCTGCTTCAAAGGTACGCCTTGACACCTCAACAGCCTTTTTAATCCTTCTGTGTAGTATCTGGGCAGACAGATAGGCTGGAGCCTGTCAAGCGTAGAATCGGCTCTATACCAGTACTTTAGTTTCCGTGGATCGATAAAAGAGGATCGCCTTTTCATCTTTTCGCCTGGGAGGGACGTAGAACGTCTGCAGTTCTTGCACACTGTAGGTATTAAGTGCGTCGAGCTCTTTGTAGTGCTCTTGCGGAACCATGGTGATTCGCAAACTCCGATCATCACCAGAGAAGGCTTGTATTGATGGCCGAACAGAAAATACTGCATTGACCTCATCTTCCGAGTTGTTGTCGAAGACCAGCATAGGGGTGGACGGTCCTGGCTTGTTGCATTGTGGTGGCCCTGAATAGACTATCTCTTCGTCCTCCTCGGTATCGCTCCCGAAGACCGGAATGGTGGTGATAGCTTTTTGTTTGCTCTCCGATTTGCGACATTTTTCTTTGTCTTTAAAATCTGGTAAGAAATATTTCGCATCTTTGTACTTTCGGACTTCATTCACGGAGAATGGGTTCAACTCCCCTGTCACGGTATACTCGAGACCATCCTTGAAATACTTCATACACTGATGCTGGGTAGAAGGGATGATGTTGTACTCGTATAACCAAGGCCTGTCGAGCAAAGCATTGTAACATGTCTTAGCGTCAATGACGTGAAATTTGATGTCCGTGACGAGTAGCCCAAAGCATAACGTCAGTATCACAGACCCGAGCGTCCGTGATGACTGGGAGCCAAACCCGGAGATGGTGATTTTATCACGAGCGGGATGCTGAACGCTCATGCAGATTTCCTTCAACACTCTTACATTGAGGAGGTTGACGGAGGACCCATTGTGAACCAGGATTTTGCCTATCTTGATATCATGACAGTATCCGGAAATATAAAGGGGACAGTTATGCTCGCACGTCCCGAGGAGGAGGTCTTCATCGCCGAAGGTGATATCGGCCGTGTGTACTTCTTCCAGCTCATCCTTCATCTTTTCTTCGGCTAGGAAAGCTTGAAATTGGTCAGGCTCTTGTAATGCCTTGATCAAAGAATCTCTTGCCTCTTTAGATAGCAGAAGGGCGTCGAGAATGCTTAGCTGCGAGGGTATTTTCCTCAGATGCGCTAGAATGTTGTAATCCACCTTATTTTTCTTAGGCGGGTCCTTGGCTGCAAACTCTTCGACGACTCGATCATCGAGGGCGATATCCTCAGGGACTTTTTCTTTCCCCTTATCCCTTTTGTTTGATCCCTTGTTTGCAGGTCCGAGATTCTTTTCAGACAGCGTGCGATTGCGCAGCTATATGTTCTCACAGGTCTTCATCTCTTCTGCTTCAGAGATGGATTCCTTGAAGAGAGGACCGAGGGCTATTTCTTCATCCGAATTGCTCCCAAAGGTGAGAACTTGCGATCCCCTGGAATCAACCATGTGACATTCATCTTTTATGCTCATCCGTCGCATTTTTCCATTGTCGACGAGCTTTACGCTTCATCCTCTTGAAGTGTTGCCTATGAGCGACATATCCTTACCACCAATTTTTAAAGGCGTTGCACTCTTCGGTAGGGTGCGCAATCCTTTGATGATATAAGCAGAAGTTAGGATGTACATCCTCTCCGTTAAGATGCATCCTATCAGGAGTGTTTCCTTCGGAGGGTGGCAGCTTCATTCCCATTGACAAGGCTTTAACGAATCGCTTCCTTGTCTTGAACCTGCTTTTGCTGGCGGCGGATGTGGTTTGATCTGGTGGGGGTGTTTTTATCCTTTCGTCCAGTCGTCGGCGTTTGGCTTTTTCGAATATGGCCAGTTCGCGCTCTTGATCAGCTTTGCTTTTCTGACAGGCCTCATTCAGGAATATGTCAATCATCTTATTGAATGGTTCTAGGAATTCAGGCTCGGGATCTGCCCCCAGATTCTCTGCATCCGGAGCTTCTTCGCCATCTATTGACGAGTGAGAGATCACATGGCAGCTTGCCACATAATCCTCAGGTTCATCCGACGAGTCTTCTGCTTCACCATTTCCGTCCTCAAGGATGTGGTTGAGAAACTCTTGGAGTGTGACTGGGGTCCGCGCTTTCTGGTTATATTCTTCAAGCGCGTCAATATGTTTCTGCAGGTCTGTGCGCTTGTCACCAAGCTTCATGGGCTTTCTGGTCTTCGTCTTCTTCTTCGAAGACTTTGACGGTTGGGTATGGACATTTTGACCATCCCCACCAATTTTTGGCGTCGGGCGTGACTTCAGCATTCCCTTGATGACTTCGGCTTCCAGCGGATTTTTCCATTTGATCGCCGGGCATGTTGGGAGATCTTTTAACATTCTTTTCGTTTTGGCTGAAAGAACGACCTCCCATGGAGCTTCTTCTACAAAAAAGCATGATGCCCCCGGTGTGTCCGCCTTTTTGAGAGCGTGCGGCTGGGGCGGGTTTACTTTCCAATTCTCGGACAGTAGGAATTTGCCCTGTTGGTATTGGTTCTCAATCCACCCTTTAAAGACGATGCAATCTTCGATTAGATGGCCTATCGCTTGGTGATAGGAGCAATAATTGGGATTGTTAGCCTCACCGGGTTGCAATGGGCATTTTGGATTCGGCAAGTTGATGAGCCTGTTGGGCACCGCCAGCTCGAACAGTCTCCTCATCTTATCCTGGGGAAACGAATAAGGGCGCTTCAGTTTCTCATTGAAGAATCGCCATCTTTCATCTTGGCGATCAGTTGGTTTTGGACCACTGGGCTGCTGCTGAGCATTGGCGACGAAGGTCGCTTTCCCTTTCCCTTTTTCATTTCGAGATTCCAGCTTCGAAGGAGAGGGTCTATAACCCATCTGATCCATTTGGGCCAGTTTGTCAATCAAGGCCTGAAAAGTAGTCGGCTTGAAGAATATCATGAATTGCGAAATGGTCGCTTGAGGATCAAGGGTCCCCACGAACATGCCCACCACAGGCGCTTCTTCGATACGCTGCTCGCACTTCGACTATAGATTCCGCCACCGTATCGCATACTGCACCCATGTTTCGCCTGGCTTCACTCTGGTGTTAATTAACGTGGTGATCGGGATGCGCTCGCTAGCGCTTTTGAAACGTTGGGTGAACAACAATTCCATCTCCGTAAAAGTTTTGATGGAGTCGTTGGGAAGCTCCGAATACCACTCAAAGGCCGCTTGTTCCACAGCCTCTTTGTCCTTCTTTTTGAGAATTCTGTGGAGAAACTCAGTATCGGTTTCTTGTTCTTGACGTTGCTCCGACGACGCTTCCGGGCTTTTTTTTGGCCCTGTGAGTGCGGCTATGGCTGTTAGCATCTCTTGGAGCTTTTGTTGTTGTTGCTCTTGGGCTTTTGTTACAGATCTGGTGAGTGGTCGATGGCCCGTAGAGATACGGCTATCCTATTTCCCAGATGCCATATAGACATTATGTAGCACCATGCTCCCAGACTTGGGGCTTTTAGATTCAGTGTTCTTGCGATTCGTCGCAGACACCGAGATTTTCTCCAGCCTTCTCCTCTTGTGAGCGGTCGGAGTTGAGGGGGCCGTTGCAGTGGGCACCTAAGTAGCTGTCGCCTTCTGTGGATTGACAGGGTGGTCCTCTTCTTGCTGAACCTTCATCTTTTTCTGTCGGCGGAGATAGTCTTGATCTATCATGGAGTCCTGGACCTGTCGCCAAACTTTATAAATTTTATAGGACAACCGCTGAGGGGGCTGCTCTAGCTTCGCCTTTGTAGCGTTCTCCATAGGTGGAGGGGATATTTTTAACACAGCCATCGGAGAGTTCTTGCGGACCCTCCTTAGTGGTTCAAAGCTGTTCCCAATTGGAACAGCAGTATCGACTTCTACCATTGGAACTGGCGGAGTCAATACAGAAGGGGAATTGCCCCAGCTTTCCTTACTTGGTGCCAGTGGCAACGTCGAGCATGTCGTGCAGCCGGGATCACCTCCGCTGTTAGATGAGCTTCTTCCTGTCTCTTACTTTGAGGAGAGGCTGCTATTGGCGCTAGCCTGTCGAAAACTGATGTCCGTTGAGAAGGGATAGTCAATCTTGCAAAGGCCGACTTTCGAACAGGGGAAACAGCCTTCATGACTTCACCTGGAGTAGGAGTTGGAACGGTCAGTCTTGCAAAGACTGACTCCTTAGCAGGGGAAGCTGCTCTGACGACTTCAGGGACAGGAATGGCTATATGCTTCGGGATAACCTTTTCAGGAATTGTGGGCTTCTTCATGGGCCCATCTAAGCTTCGGCCCAGTCTTTTGAAAACTGAGGCAGTGGACTTGGATGACCCGTTGAAAGGGGCCGCAGTAGTTGTGAGCCGATCAAAGACCGACTTCTTCTTAGCTTCTTGTGATGGCAGTGGTGTATTGAAGCTAATGGGTGGGAGCATGGTCCCAAAGAATAGCCCTGTGGTGGCTTGCGTCACCTAGTCCCCCGGCATTGTAAAAACGGAGGCTGCCTGAGGTCCGTAGGTCACTCCTCCCGCGGGGACGGAGTGAGAGTTATTGCCATTATTGCAGCTTGTGCGGTTGAAAGCCATTTGATCTTCTATTTTTTTGCACGGAGTAAGATACCAAATCTTAGTACTTCAAATCCAAAGACAACCATGTCAAACCGTGACTTGTTCGCGAAACACGACACACGAAGTATGGAGTGGAAAGAGGAAGAAGTTTCATCGGGCATGCCAGAATCTGTTCTCCGCCGAAAAGACGCGACCGGGACGTTGGGACGTCCGGCCTGAATTTCGAGGGCAGATGATATTTGGTGCTATCCGTCCACCTCTCCAAAGATGCCAAGTTGATTTATGACACCGTGTATCGAAGGTTTAGACGGATGCGGCCGATATAGCAGACTTTGTCAGATTCCCCCTCGTTGAGGGGTTTTTGATTGCAGGGACGCTCTTCCCTGCAGGCACAAGCCCCTGCAGTTAATTACGCTACCGCATCGCGGTAACCACTTTCTCCTTCTCCAGATGGTCACTTCGTGTCGTGTGTGTTTGTTTTATTTTTGGTTGCCCGTGGATTGTATACAGAGACTAATTTATGTTGTCGCCCGTAGGGCGTGGATTAGTCCAAATTCGTATTTTCTTAGATTTGGGTTTGGGTTTGGGTTTAAGGATACGTTAGTCTCATTTGAGACTAAGATCAACTTAAACGTTTGTTAAGGATACATTAGTCTAATTTTAGACTAAGATCAACTTAACAATTTGTTAAGAATATGTTAGTCTAATTTTAGACTAAGATCAACTTAACAGGATCGTTTAGATCCAACAAAAGAGCATTTAGGCTCTATTGTTTTAGTTCAGGGACATTGCGGTCCATAATTAGTTTAAGAACGTTACGGTCCAGTTTAAAGACGTCATAGTCTATAAAATTTAAGGACATCATAGTCCATGGGTTTAAGGACCCCACAGTCCGAGGATAAGGACATCATAGTCCATGGGTTTAAGGACCCCACAGTCCAAGGTTAAGGACATCATAGTCCATGAGTTTAAGGACCTCACGGTCCATGAAATGTCTGGTTGTCGGGACCCGTCACCTCTTTGAAGACGTTGAAAAATTACAACAACAAATATCAGAGAAATGCAGAGATATACCCTTGAACCAATTTTGGTTGGGAGATCTATAGTCCAATTGGGACTAAGATCTGAGATTTATGAGCATATGGACTCAATTAATCTGGATGAGGGTTCTGTGACCACTTTGGGCTCGGCCCATTCAGTTAAAATGTTAAACATTTAATAATGTTGAGCATTGATTTGAGTTCTGACAATCTTTTTATCTTTTATTGGATGCTGAGTATTCATCATAGCTCTGGGCTTTACTTATAGAACAATTTATGTTCTTTTAGCGCACACGTCAGAAGCACGTGGCGCTCTTGGTGCTGTGCGCCGACAATGAGCACATTGCGCTTCTGGTGAAGTAGCACACATGTGAGGAGCACGTGGCACGCTTGGCGCTGAGCGCCAGTCAATGAGCGCGGTGCGCTATATTTGGAGTGCTGAGGCGCTGCAGCGCTAGATATGGAGCGCTGAGGCGCTTCTGTTAAGTAGAATACACGTGGGGAGCATGTGGCGCGCTTGGTGCTGAGCGCCAGTCAATAAGCGCAGTGCGCTATATTTGGAGCGCTGAGGCGCTGCAGCGCTTTGCTCTAGATGTGGAGCGCTGAGGCGCTTCTGTTAAGTAGCGCACACGTGAGGAGCACGTGGCGCACTTGGCGCTGTGCGCCAGTCTTGAGCGCAGTGCGCTATATTTGGAGCATTGAGGCGCTGCAGCGCTTAGCGCTAGATGTGGAGCGCTGAAGCGCTTCTGTTAAGTAGCGCACACGTGAGGAGCACGTGGCGCGCTTGGCGCTGTGCGCCAGTTTTGAGCGCGGTGCGCTTCTTTAAATTTGGAGCGCTAAGGCTCTTTTAGATTAGGAGTGCTAAAGCACTTTTAAATTAGGAGCGCTAAGGCTCAGGAGCGCTTTGCGCTAGATGTGAAACGCTGAGGCGCTTCTTTTAAATTGGAGCGCTAAGGCTCTTCTTTTATGCAACTTTGATTAGTTCTGCGCTCTGAGAATTAAATTCTCTCTTATGAGAGACTTTGTCTCATGGATCTAAGAACAAAATTCTTATTTTATAGGAGATATTTCAATCTCTTATGTTTTTGATGAAAGGCTTTGCCTTTATGGATCTGTGATCCTAAGAGAATTGAATCATTCTCCCCCTTTTTTTATAACGAGATGTTATGATCTCTTTTGTAAAAGACAATTTGTCTTATAAATCTATGATCTGTCATAAGAACTAAGTTCTTTTTCTGATGAGATTTTTTATCTCTCTGTTTTTACCTTGGAGAAAAGTTTTTCTTCTGCCGAGAGCTTTGCTCTTCTCTTCTGAACTTTTTTCAAACTTTCTGGGGAGGTTCCTCTATATCAGACTTGAATTCTTGGGGCCTTTATATAGTGAAGGCTGATTTGTTCAATCGGTTAAGGAGATTTTTTCTCCAATTGATTTGGGGATTTCCCCACCGTTGGATCTTTGATCCAAGGGCTTTTGATTTACAGAAGGCAATCTTCTTGTTTTAATAAGATTGGGAAATCTTTCCCCACACAGAATTTATTCTGTATTTTAGTGATTTTTAATCACCTTTGGATCATTGATCCAACGGTGTTCTGATTTACAGAACACAATCTTTTTGTTTGGAAAGATTTTGAGGAATCTTTGCTTAACAGAATTTCATTCTGGTCAATTGATGATTTATCATCTTTATTGGATCTTTGATTTGACGGTGGGGAATCATTTAGTTCCAGCGCTAGCGCACTCGTGCTTTGCACGTGAGCGCTGCCTCAGAGCGCTGGAGCTCTTTGCGCTCGCGCACTCGTGCTTTGCACGTGTGCGCTGCCTCAGAGCGCCGGCGCTCTTTGCGCTAGCGCACTCGTGCTTTGCACGTGAACGCTGTCTCAGAGCGCTGGCGCTCTTATGAAGCGCTGCTCATTTCAAAATTTGAAATTTAAACAGAGTTTTGCTTTGATTGGGGGAAATATTCCCCAAAGTGGGGTTCTTGGAAGTGGGTCTCCTTCTTCCTCTTCTTTATTGGGTGGCTCTTGGGGAAAAAAGGGTGAGATTTAAAAATCTCTCCTTTTGGAGATTGGATGGAAGATCTGAGCTTCCCTTTATGGGTTTTGTAGTGAAAAACTCTTTATTTTTGGAAAAGGAAGAGTGAAATTCTTGATTTAATTCAAAAAAAGAAGAAGCTTTAGAACTTTGAGGAAGGAGAAGGGGGCACAAAAACCCTAAATTTTTTAGGGGAATGAAAAGTTCTTTTTTTATTTCATCATCATGTTGCCTTATATAGGCTTACATATTTACATATAGCCCCTTGGGCTTTACAAAATGGCATTTTGCCCATCCCATGTCTCATGTGCTCATTTCTTTTGCACATGAGCCAAGGACTTTACAAAAATTTGGCTTTATGCCCATAAAGATTACATCAAAATTATTTATTATGTGATTTTTATTTTGCCACGGAGGAGGCTGATCGCAAGGCTCGACTTAATCATGGGTCCACTTGATCTGGGCTTGGGCCCACTTACTTAGGGTTGACTTTGACTTTGACTTGGTCAACCGGGGTGCAATTTTCGACCCCAACAAGTATATACAAAAGACAACACGACGGATCAATTTACCAAAGCCCTCTCTCAAGCGCAGTTCGAACGACTTTTTGAGATGTTGGGCATGCGGTACGCCAACAACTGGCCCTAGAGCAGACGTTGGGTATTCAATACGCCAATTACAGGCCTTAGTGCAAATGGGAGATTGTTGGATATGTATGTCCTAGAGGCCTGTATTGTATAGGATGATGGGGATATGTATGTACAAGACAATCTTGCTTAGTTGTACATTATTTGAGTTGTCTTTATCTTAATATGTGTATTTCTTTCTATTGTTGCTTTATATTACTTGCACATATTGATAAAGATTCGATACAGTAGTATACTATTATGGTTTGACTTTATCTTAATATGTGCATATGTTATACTCGATATCACATATGGCGGATACATGTTGATAAAACCTGTAAGATTTTACTTGATTACCAGCGTTATGATGGCGATCATACTTGTGGGAGCTGGGTAATCCATAAGCACATCCTTAAAGGTCCAAAATTACAGGAGTATCGAGATCGGACATCGATACTCCAGAGTAGACTTGTGTGTACGTTTCTAGACCCCGACGAAGGGCGGTGGTTGGTCCCACAACCATTAGTGTGACCACCTACGATTGTATACAGGTGCTCACTGGGGTGAGTACACTGGACAGACACGCCGAGAACCTCTTGATGATATTATACCTATCGTCAGATAGCGGTTCTCAGGTGACATGAGTACATATTAGTGTTTAGACCCGAGATCATCATTTGTCTCATGTGAGTTCTTACTGTGCTTTGATCACTACCCTACCATGGCTCTACTGAGTCGTGCAAACAGGTTTTGGTTGGGTACATTCCTGAACCACATGGAGGCAGTGAGTGATTGTCAGGGATTCATCTCTCCCAGTATTGGGAGTCGATATCGTACTGTGTCCGGTTTGCTAGAATCATAAGATCTTAGCCAAGGCAGTTGAGATTTACTGATGATTAGATCAGTAGTTTCTTGGAATAGCCCTGAGCCAAATCGACACGACTTATCAGGTCAGTAGGGGTCTGACGTTTATCACCCCCTAGACCTAGTATGCGATACTTTTAGACGAAGAGACCGGACTGTACGGAGATTATTACGAATAGGCTCAGTAGGGGTTAGGATGAGCTTGCTCGCCGGTCTTCTTTTCGATAGGTACCTGGGTAGCCGTTACGTATAGCTAGTGCCATTAACGTGCTTGTGGTTAAACCCACTACCAGTGTACTGTCGAGACTTTAGAATCCCACACAGAAGGTTTCTCTGGTTCGGGCGAAACGATGTGGTGGCCGTATGTTTATACGTGTAGGGTTCCGATCAGATGATAATACTAGCCGGTTTAGAATTAAACCGGATTATTAAATCAGGTATTGATTTAATAATTTACATATACATATTTCGATATGTATATTTTAGTGTCATCCAGTTTTTTGATCGGGCAGGGTTCCGATCGAATGATAATACTAGCCGGTTTAGGATTAAGCCGGATTATTATTAATGATTTATATATACATATTTCGATATGTATATTCTAGTGTTATCCATATTTTCGATCGGACGGTTGATCATACTAACGGGCTTAGGATTAAGCCGGTTTGTTAAATTATATATTGATTTAATTCTAGTATATATTATATTAGTAGTATTATTCTATCTCTTGGGTATTCGTATTTTGGTACTGTTCAGTTGATAAAACTGCATATTTGTTATTACATTTTTCCTACCATGTTCATATTGAAAAGGACTTTATTATAATATATCATACATATGAGGGTTTATGTGTAAAAATACTATTTTCCATGTGTTGATATATTTTAATTAGCATTTGGTAGGAAAGTGTATGCAAATAATTTCATTGACCAAATCCTAGTAGAACAAAGTCTACTAAATATTATTTGAGTTGTTGTGCAGAATTTTTCCAAGTTGTGCAGAATCTTTCAAGACTAGAATCAAGGAAATCAAGTTGTTGAAGAAGACTTGCCTAATTAAGAAGCAAAACTTGGAGACTAAGTCTGGCAGCAACCACGAGAAGATTTCAAAGATACAAAGGTTCCAGAGAAGTCCACATGTCACAAAGACAAAAGCCCTGAAGTTTGATCAAGGGAGGAGACTAAAAGGCCGCGGATCCGCGGCCTTACCCCCCTTGGGCCGCGGATCCACGGCATGATGGAGGATTTTGAGGGTGAAATTTTTTATGGTGAATCTCTACAGTTAGTTCCCTAATTTGGAAGTAAAGGTTCCTGGCTTTGGACTATAAAAAGGGACCGAGAGCCTCTTGGAAAATTTATCAAAGCCGACGCGATCACGAAACCCCAGACGCTCACGCATCCAGGCTGATCATCAACTGTTCGTCTACCTCCTTAGGAAAGATCGAGAAGCAAATCAAGTTTTTTTGTAATCATTTTCTACGGAATAAAGTGTAGATTGTTCAAGTGATTAATAAAGGTAGTTATTTTATTTAATTCTTTTGCATTTTATATTATGTTTTCCCTCTCTGTCTTTCCATCTTCTTTTCCCAACATGCGCGAGTAATTCTCCGCTTGTTAGGGTTCGTAGGATTAGGGTAGGCTAATGGACGATAAAAATCCCTAAACCCTTTTTAAATCCTATAAAGTTTATGAACTTTATCAAAAGAATCATTAAAATCCTAATCGGGCGCGCTAACAATTCTTTGCTAGTCCCGACCGTGATTAGAGATTAGATTAATGATTGTTTTGGTAAAGGTTAGATATGAACGGAGTTCCGTGTCGAGATAAAGGTTAAGAGTGGGATTCCTTTTCCCTCCAGAAACCCTAATCTACACGCATCACCGTCGTTCTAGTTTTAAATTTATTAATGGATAAAAAGGGTAACTTTTAATTAATCGTCCATAACTACTAAATCCTAACGAACCCTACAAGCCTCCTTATTATATTAACTACATTCTTGAAATAATCTAGATCTATATTTTACACTCTTGTTTAACGTAGATCTAGAAACCATTCTATAAAATTCTTTATCCCTCCTCTCTTTCTCAACACATCTAAAGTAAAAGTAAAAGGTTCCACGTTTTCCAGAGGACGATCCGTACTCATCTCGATCTAGCTATACGCGACACCGTTATTGATTGCAGTTAACTACAAACACACTTTTTCGAACCAATCAGGTACGAATACGGGTATGCATATACGGTAGAAAGTATTTTGTATTTATACAAAATATCTTCTAGAAAATAACACTTCATCATGCATTTTTCTATTTTGTTGAAAATAGAAAATGAGGAGCAAAAGAGTGAGATGACATGAAGTATGGCTTTGGTATTTATTGTAAATACTATTGAAGTATGGTTGTGTTTTTAAATAAAGAAAAAATTATTCTTATGAACAAATACTATTGGAGCATGGCCTTGGCCATTCTTCACATAGCTAATTCTTCACTTGCGCTTCTCTCATCTTGTTGAGTTCATTCTCTTGTTCAATTTCTTATCACTCTCATGTGTTGAGAACCAAAGAGATTTGAGATAGAAAATTACTACTAAACATAACCATATCATCAAAGTAAACTAGTTTGCTTCTTTCTGAAGTAGGAGCTTGAATCAAGAACCTTTAGATGGATCATTGAGGACTGAGAAGGCCGGCCAGTTTAATCTAGGAGATCTCGAGAAGCTTAAAAAGAGGAGTGAAACACTGTTTTACAGTAGCTAAACTCCTCTAGTTTGCTAGTTTCGATATTTGGTTAGATTTTAAGTTGTGTTTTCGAGCGCCAAAGTTTTAAAAGTCAAAAGTTTTTAGACAGCCAGGACGCTAGGAAACCCAACATTTTTATGGGATGTTTTTCAAAATAGCAATATTTTAGGAGGGCCTGTATCAAAAATAAAATAACCCATCATTCCAAAAGGGGAGCGAGATGACTACTCATGCTGCTGCTTCTCGCATTCAGCAGTTTGTATTCAAGTGACCGATGCTCACCCTTCTCATTCCATTCTGTTCCGTCAGCCCTACTTCTTTCTTAACCGCAAGACATCAACTGAAACAACAACACTGCATGCCACATGATGTCATGGTACCAAAACAGTTCTGAACAAAATTGATCAAGAAACAGTAAGCTTAAAATTGAATTAAAGACCGAGTGCAGAGATTAACATAATCAATGCCATCAACATGTTCTTTTTCTCTCGTTATGTCTAGCTCCCTGATTCTTTAGACTGTTACAGAATCATTATAGCAATCGATATTGAGGGCTGAGGAAAAAAAATGAATTTAGAGATCTAATTTCTCTGAATGGTGGTGATGATGACCAACGCCTCCCTCATCATCAAATGGGGTAACGTAAAAAAGAATTGATGACGACGACGATGATGGTGATGATATATACGATGTTAAAATAGCAGCAGCAAGCTTCGGCTAAGTGTCAGCGGCGTTGGTAGTGAAGTCAAGACAGGTCTGGCAGGTGCAGTCAGTAAAGCGGCAGATATTGCATCCGAAGCACACACACGTTGTGCACCCTTTGCATGATGCCGACCGTGAACACCCCCTCAACACCTTGCGGCTTGACCTCTCCGCTTCATCATCACAGCTTACCCTGCCACATAAATAAAACAAGATAAACCATGAGGCGATTATGTTTCAAAGTTGCAAATCTTAATAAACCAAAAGATAATCTTACTCTGAAAAAAACCTAATGGGATTATCTACTATTAAGATGTGTAACCAAGAAGCACTTTTCCCAGTTATAGATCCCTAGCACCAATACATAAGGTACAGTCATGATTAATGAACACTTGCCTGATCATTTTAAAATGGAAACAATTAGTTATGATGAAATCTGATCTGCTAGAACTTCAAAATTCCACTGCTGCACCACTTCTTGCAGTTAATCGAAATACAATTTAGTCCTATGTATGGTGAACTGTAGTAAACCTGCCAAAGCATTTGCATTGACCCAAAAAACTGCTCCATAAACTTCTTCTTTGTACCAATTTGTCCTTGAATAATGGCTGGCGGTTATAGCGATTGCATAAGTACTTTACACATGAACAAAAATTTCTAAAAGAAGAGATACAGATGGATCAAGAAACACTCGAAACAAATGTTCATCTTTTATGATTCACATGTCTCTGTTTTCTAACCATAATAGTGAACATTAAGTCTTTAACTCAATACAACTACATAAAATAATATTAGTTTTCTTTTTTTGGGGCACAATTAAGAAAGTACAATCTTTTATACTGAATCAACGTGTCATGGTGCTGAATTTCAGATTTCGCTTGCAGAAAAAAGCGTTTTGACTAACAACCTAGGTTAGTCAGCGACGCGACAGCAGTAAGCGCTTACGGAGCGGGTCGAGCAGCAAGAGGCCATGCGGCGGGTGTTACAAGATGAGAGAGAATATCTTCAGGTCACGGGGTTGCAATGGGGGTGGATCGTCCCAAGGACCTCAGATATAAACATTTGTTTTGTATTATTTACTTTTCGTATATTATTTGAGATGTGTTTTTCTGTGTTCTTTCATATTATTTGTTGATTATTATAATTGCGTACGATTTGATGATATTATTATTTTGTATTGCTAGTTGTAAATGAAAACAGCGCGTGCACAACGCGCATGATGTTTTAAGTTTTAAAAAAATATATCTATATATTGGCAATGGTTCCAACCGTTACCGTTAGCTCTTTGATAACGGTTAGAACCGCAACCATAGAGATTGGTAACGGTTAGTACAGGGTAATGATATTTGCAATATATCAGATCCTGCTGCATATTGGTAACGGTTCCAACCGTTACCAATAGATAGCCGATATCTGATATATTGCAGATATCCTTAACCTCTAAACCTATATGGTAACGGTTCCAACCGTTATCAAATAGGGTCAATCGTAACGGTTGGAACCGTTGCCAAATTTCTGATGACAACATTATTCATAACGGTTAGAACCGTTAGCAGTAGAAGTTTAGCTAACGGTTCCAACCGTTACGAATGACCCCCTCTGTAGTAGTGTTATTTCCAAAAAACCTACCACATAGTTTCAGTGGTTGGCGACAAACTACCATAAACTTCGAAATCTAAAAAAACTATCACGATTAAAGACGTCATGTCAACTCTAACGTTGCTACATCAATTGCTATGTCATATAAGTTGTAACGTCATCATTGCTATGTCATATAAGTTGTAATGTCACCCAAAAAAATCACCCCACCCCCCGCCCACAAAAAATACCCCTCTTCATCCCCCATCTTCCTCATTCTCGAACCCTAACTTTACACCTCTTCGGTAGCCATCCCCCCATCCCCTCCAAAAAAAAATAATAAACAAATAAAAACCCAACAAACCCCAACACTAACTAACCGTGACCAAAACCTCCATCTTCTTTGTCCCCATTTCCGCTCCTCCCGCCACACCCTTCGCCCCAGCCAAAGCCCAACCTCTACCCCAATCGAAGTCCCCACCTTCCTCCTCCGCCCAAGTCTCATCTCCTTCCTTCCCCCTCCATCTTCTCTCTCTATCATCTTTTCCATCATCACCTTCCCAAACCTCCTCTCTCACCATTGCAGTCAACAACTACCGCCAATCTCTACCATCCACCGTCAAGTGTTTA
Source organism: Agapanthus africanus (assembly GCA_030015575.1). Classification (NCBI taxonomy): domain Eukaryota; kingdom Viridiplantae; phylum Streptophyta; class Magnoliopsida; order Asparagales; family Amaryllidaceae; genus Agapanthus; species Agapanthus africanus. The sequence goes on from CM057337.1 coordinate 1,694,144, forward strand.
ATTAGTAATTAAAAATTATTAATAAAATCATTAATAATTACTTAAATTTATTAATAAATAATTAACAATAATTTAAATTTACTTATAAAAATAATTAACAGGTATTTAATATAAATAATTATATTTAGCAAAAGGTAAAATGGTCATTCAATTTGCACAATTAACGCTGTTAAGGTTGTCCGATGTTGACCATTAGTCCCGATAGTTTTCAAAGTATTTGGTAGTTTATCACTTTATTGCCAAACAATGAAAGTTTTTTATGAAAATAAACCTAAAATTAATAAAGCACCCAAGAGGTAGAAGAGTTATTAGAGCATCAAAATATTGACAAAAAGGCCCCAAGTTCAAGTCATGCAATCAATAGAAGGAAAAATATTTTAATGAAGCTAGGAGAATTTTTTTCAGCCCACCTATTTATGAAAATAAATTTAAAAATAGGCAAATATAGTCCTACATAAATTGCTGTGAAGGTTAACATCAGCATTGTAAACAAAAAACAAGAGCATCTACATTGACCTCATATTAAGAATTATAGCTAGAGGTATCTGATCCCTACCAGCTATAGACAAGGCAAGTTCACAAAATACATAATTGACTTGCATGTTCTTTTTTGTAAACTTCTTTATTCTTAAGAAATGAGGGCCAAGTGGCTGGAGGGAATGTAGTATATCATTACAACTATATCAATACAAATGTAGCTTCCAAAACTTGGAGAAGTGCTCTCCCCGTCGCCCAAAAAAAGGGGGGGAAAGAAAATGAGCACATGCCATCAAAAAATTCAATACCGCTAGCTAATGGAAAAAACAGATAAAACACCTCCAAACATGTGCTGATGTGCATGACCAAAATAGATAAAAAGAAATCTTAAAAAGAACATACAGTTTATGCACTCCGCCCTCAAGTTTTAAAATACTCCACATAGTTGCCACAAGATAACAAGAATGATGATAATGTGCAACCTAGTGATGGTTGCCAACATTGGCTATTGCTATTATATTTTTACCATGTATATTGCTTTATTCAAGGCATTAAATCTCGGTCGATCCCGATATGAGACCGCCAATACCGATCCCAAACATGACCGTCTGAGTTCCGACCCGGAGATTTAAAACTTTCATATTGGGTTCACAAACTGATTATTAAGGTTCTACGTTTATTAATGAGATAGTTTTTATTAATGAGTTAGTTGGTTTATAAACGGTTTATTGGTTTATTTGGCATCATTAATTACTAAAAATTATTTTAAAAAAGAAGTTAATAGTTATCACAACATATTTAAAACACCACTTTAGACATTATTAATTACTAAAAAATATGTCAAATTATTTATCGTTATTTTTACTACCTACTAAAAAATCCGATATACTGATCCCATATAGCATGTACAACCAAGATGGCCAGTTCCGGTTCAAGATATGACCAATGGATACTAGTAATGATACCGAGATTTTAAATCTTTGTTTTAGTTCTATTAATTCTAAATCTTCTCTCTATCTTTATACTTCATAAAATGCATACCTATGCACAATGTATCCCAGTAATTGTTTAACTCAGTTCAAGAATATATGAATGTGTACCGCATGAATGACATGCTGGGGTAATTGGTACTTAATATCAATCAGGAATAGACCTATTGCAGGTTGCATCTTGTTAAGGATTTTATGAGCACTGTATATGAAAATATAAGAAATACTAGAAAATGTCAATTTGAGAACTTAACGTGAAAAAATGATATCACTACCATAGCTATTGAATCTTTGAGGAAGGTTTGAGAGGAAAGATTTTATTGTATACAATGCACGAAATCACACATGGTCCAGGAAGAAATAAAGCATCATGCACTGGACAACAAAGGGCAACTAACAAAAAAAAATTCATCAAGAGTTTGTCTTAAATAAGATCAATTCTAAAGCGGGAGGATCGAGGGAACATAGGGGCCTTGATTTATGGAAAAAGCATTGCTAGATTGGAAGTAATCAGCATTCATGCAATGCCAGAGATTTTTCCAGTAATCAGTAAACTGCTACTTACTTGTCATTAAATGGCAAATCGGAGCATTTCCACTTGATGACTGCCAATGCATCATGGTAAATGCGGCATTCCTCTTTGTTGCGAAGGCGAAACCTCCTCTCTTTATTACACCTCGTACATCGGATAAATTCATCACGGTGGTACGGGCGTCCGTTTGGAGCTTTGTGAGAACCATTAGCAGTTTTTAATGACTGATTGTAGTATTTAAGCAGGGCTGTCTTTGACAGAGGCACCTTCTCTCCTTTAACTATGACCCATACATTGCTTTTCCATTTTCTTGCAGTCTCCCTCTCAGAATGCTTCTCAAAAGCAGCTGGTGTCAACTTCTCTGATCGTAATCATTGCCATCAGATCAACCATTAAAAAGTGAACATGATTAAGTTTTACAACAAATTATAGGGCATGTACACTGCTGAGGAGATAAATAGAATGTGAACGCTCAACCAGAAATCAATAATAGCAGCATTCATATGTTTAGACATATTTCAACACGTTGTAATTGGCACATACATTTGATAGAAGAGCTATGTTTATTATGACAAAAGAAATTCATATGTTCAGACATATTTCAGTATAGGTAGAACATGTCACATTTCTAATCCTATGAGGATGAAGCCTCGAACAGTAAGGAGGACCTAGTTTACACAGGTTACTGACATTCATTAATTTTGGTGCATTATCAATGGATGATTATTATCCAAGTATTTTCACATCAAACCCAACTGGTTGCGGATGTATGGAGTCGAAGTCAAGAAAGCTTCAGATTAAAATTGCACAAGTCTTATGACTCTCCCTTGTAATGCTATCAGAGTCTTGTATATATCAGTTAGTTTCAAGCATAGACCAACTAGGAGGATAGATAAACCAAACATTTTACCCTGCATGTAGGGTCATACCACCTTGGGGTGAACATAATATATTTTGGAAATATGTGGCCTTAAACGTGGCTAATCTTTTACAAATGAGAAATTAAGCCAACTACATAACATGTGGAGAGGTTACACACACACACACACAAAAAAAAATCAACTATAGACAATCACATCATCATATGAACAGCATTACATGATGCAGAAACAAGCCATCAACGTGTGCTGTGCATGAGCTAATCAGGAAAAATATTCGGTACTCATGGTATCAAAAAAAATAAAATTTCTCGAGGACTGATCAAAAGTGTTTCTACTTGCTAAGATGCATTTAGTTTCATAAAATCTCAGAAGAAACAACACCTGAGAAGGTATCTATGCAAACAATTCGGACAGCTGATAACTGTGGTAGGCCAAAAAAAAAATGTTAAGCAGCATAAGCACAATAGCGCATTAACAAAGAAACCAAGGAGAATCAAGTACTGTATTTAAAAAGCAGACACCGTCCTTCACTTGGTATAATTAGGTTTTTTTTTCTGGTGCCTGCAATGTTGTACACAAAGATTAAGCGCGCACCAGTTAACAAACCATAGAACTAATCAAGCTGCAGTAATGGGAGACATGAAGATCAAATATCGCAAGGCTTGTAAGAACAGAAAAGAAAAGAAAGAAAGAAGTGTTGGGTTTCTCCATAAATCAAAATAAGGAATATTGGATCAACTGAAGCAATTACCAGAGGCACATCGATTGATCTTAAACAAATTAAGCAGCATCATTATGATGAGATTGGAAAGACATCGCCGCTAGCTTATAGAAAAGATAGCGAGCATGAAAATTTTAATGATCTCGATATAAATCTATCCACCATATCGCACAAATGATACATGGAATAATAGAAGATGAAGCGCATGATCTAAGATCAAACATCAATGCATGCATGCACTAAAAATAACTGAACCCATCAAAAAATCCAATCTTTTTTTAAAAAAAAATATTTTTTTGCAAATAATAATAAAATGGAGAATGAGGCATGACATTAAGAGAAGAGAAAAGGGGAAACCTTGATCGCAGCCAGGGGTGCATTCACAGCTGATCTGAAGATCGCCAGAAGGGAAAACCCTAAGCCTGCCAACGGCATCACCATACCTTCGGCTCGTGCAACCGCACAGGACCTCAACAAAGTTGGATCCTTTCTTTAAACCACTCATCTCCCTCAATTCCTCGTCGCTGAACAACAACAAAGACGACGACGACGACAGACCACCCTCCGACCCATGAGCAGCCGCCATCTCGATCGATGAAATTGGGCGAAAGAGGAGGAAGAAGAAGAATTAATTAATAGGTCCGGGGTGTGAAGTACTGATGGGTGTGTACAGAAGCGATTTGATTTGATTTGATTTCTGAGAAATTAAGAGAAGCGACGTCGATTGCAACAAGTTCGTGGGAAAAGGAAAAGGAGCCGCTTTTAGAGGGGAGGGGAGGGGAGACCCCCAGATCTAGTACTACTATTATATTACGACTAGTATTATTATCGAGAATAATGGATCCACAATAATGGAGCAAAGATATCTCTTTTACGGTGTCAAATAAATACATCTTTTTTTTTTCGCCGATCGGCACCTAACTTCTTCATCGTTATGATCTTAGATGCCGGTCGTCGGAAAAAATAAAAGAGGATGTATTTTTTCGATGCCGCAGAAGGAAATTCCCTCCCATGGTCTTTTTTCCCCGTTAGCCTCATTATTATTTACACGGCTGCAGGGCTATTATACCTCTCTCTCCCTCTCTCTCTCTCCCCCTCCCCTTCTCCTTGCTTTGCCCATTTTGCTTGACAACACAAAAAGCTTGACCCACACGCCACACCCTCAACTAATTATTTATACATTATAAACTGGTGGAGATAGAGAAAGGAGATGAAGGAGGTCACCACCATTTGAATCTGCCGCTAGCTGCCTGCCTAAGTAACAGGCAGCTGTAGGATGATGGTGGAAGTCCGCCCCATTGGCCGCCTCCTTCCTTTTGGCTATAGCTCCACCCTATAAATATTGCTTCTTTTTTGTTTGTAATATCAATGCTTTGGTTATTGGGTCATGCATTTAAGAAAAGAAAAAAGAAAAAGAAAAAAGATTGATTAATTAATATGTAAAGAGAGATTTTTTGAATTGTTTTACTAGTCTACACCTCCTCTTTCTATTCCTGATCATTCATGCTCTAACCATGTGTCTCTATATATCTTTCAGATCTGAGATCAAAGGACGAACTCTTTTACTGTTCAACTTCACTACCACGACTTTTCTCTTCTTATTTCTTCTTCTTCTTCCTTCTTCTTCAGAACAATGCATGGGCATATGCAACAAAAAAGAATCATATATGGTAGGTACTATCTATCCTTGATTTGCGGCTATATATGCTTTTGGAGCGCATGCATGGCATTTCACTAGCTAGCTTTCTATTCAATTTACTTCTCAAACTCTATCCTCACCCTGTTTCTATCTAGTTGCATATGCTTGCGTTAATAAGTGGCTCTCTAATTTCCTCCATCTCCAGAGCTTTATGATATACCAATTTAATTATTCTCTCTTCTTCTGTCCATTCTTTCTTGAATTTCCTTTCTTTCTTAAAGATGTATATGTTGCATATCCATCCTTCACGATGCATGTAAAAATTCATCACATACGCATCATATGTCCAGCTGTTATCCTATCCGTATCCATTATTAATCACGAAACATAATACACATACTGATAATTATCGGAAGTGAAAATAATATTATTGATTGATCAAGAAGCAATGTACAGTATACCTCTCTATATATAACCCATAAGATAAAACCCTAATACATAATATACGTATAATACACATAAACCCGAATACAAAAAGATAGATACTTAAATATAAAAGATACGGTAAAAGATATGCATATTTTAACAGCCCCTTAAACCCACGGCCGATCATAAATCAAGAGTTTGGAAAAGAAATACGAAAGTTGAGTATGTATTTGAGGTTTCGTAAAGAGATCGGCTAGTTGATTATTGGAATGGATTTAAGAAAGTGAAATCCGACCTCAGTCGTACTCTTGGCGAACTATGTGAAAATCCACCTCAATATGCTTATGTTGGAAATAGGTGTCATGAAGGCAATTATTGTAATTGTATATGGATCTATATGGATAGAATAATTTTTCTCGAGATGATAGTAAACTATCTGGTTTGTCTTTATTATTCATGTGTATATATTTTGCTTGCTATTACGTATCGCTAATATATGATGATAAAACCCATATGATCTTTGCTTGACCACCAGTAGGCAGAGCGGCAGGAGGTTATTCAATTCCTTCTTTGCCCCATCTCTCTTCTCTTATTCAATTTCTCGAGAATTATGATGGGGATCATAATAGTGGAGTCTGGATAATCCATAAGCACATCCTTAAATGTTCATAGTCGTAGAAGTATCGAGACTTCGTATCGGTACTCCAAATTAGACTAGCGTATACGTTTCCTGATCCGGTTGGAAGGCGATAGTAGATCCCACAGCTATTGGTGTTTGACACCGAGAATTGTTTACATGTACTTATTGGAGAATAAATACACTGAATGGACTCATCAAGAATTCCTAGATGGTATTATACATATTGTCAGATAGTAGTTATCTGGTGACATGAGTACATGGTAGTCTTTTGACCTTAAATCGTCAAAGTGTCTTGTGTGTGTTCCCACTGTACTTTGATTACTACCCTACCACGGCTTTAAAGAGCCGTGAAAACAAGTTTTGGTTGGGTACAATCCAAAAACACATGAAGGTAGTGAGCGATTGATTGATACGAAAAAGTTATGTTTGTAGTTTAACCGTAATCAATAACGGTGTCGCATGTAGCTAGACCGAGATGAGTACGGGTTGTCCTCAGAGAAACGTGGAACCTTTTACTTTTACTTTAGATGTGTTGAGAAAGAGAGAAGGGATAAAGAATTTTTATAGAATGGTTTCTAGATCTACGTTAAACAAGAATGTAAAGTATAGATCTAGATTATTTTAGAGATGTAGATAATATAATAATAGGACTTGTAGGGTTAGTTAGGATTTAGTAGTTATGGACGATTAATTAAAAGTTACCCTTTTTATCCATTAATAGATTTAAAACTAGAACGACGGTGATGCGTGTAGATTAAGGTTTCTTGAGGGAAAAGGAATCGCACTCTTAACCCTTATCTCGACACGGAACTCCGTTTATATCTAGCCTTTACCAAACAATCATTAATCTAATCTCTAATCGCGGTCGGAACCAACAAAGAATTGCTAGCGCGCCCGATTAGGATGTTAATGATTCTTTTGATAAAGTTCATAAACTTTATAGGACTTAAAAAGGGTTTAGTTATTTTCATCATCCATTAGCCTACCCTAATCCTACGAACCCTAACAAGCGGAGAATTACTCGCGCATGTTGGGAGAAGAAGATGAAAAGACAGAGAGGGAAAACATAATGTAAGATGCAAAAACAATTAAATAAAATAACTACATTTATTAATCAACTTGAACAATCTACACTTTGATTCCTTAGAAAATGATTACAAAGACTAGTTTGCTTCTCGATCTCTTCCAAGGAGGTAGACGAACAGTTGATGATCAGCCTGGATGCGTGAGTCATCTTGGACTTCGTGATCTCTTCGGTTTGATAAATTTTCCAAGAGGCTCTCGGTGCTCTTTTATAGTGCAAAGCCAGAATCTTTTAGTTGGAAACTTGGTAATATTCAGCAAAGATTGATACCCCAAATTTTTACCAAATGATTCCTCTAGAATGCCGCGGATCCGCGGCCAACAGGGGGGTTTGGCCGCGGTTCCGCGGCCAATGGTGGGGATCTCTTGATCATTTTTCTTGGGCTTTGTGATTGTGATATGTGGCAATCCTAGGCACTTTCATAATTCAGAAATCTTCTCTCGGTTGCTTCCAGACTTGGTCTCCAAGTTTTGCTTCTTAATTTGGCAAGTCTTCTTCAACAACTTGATTTGCTTGATAAATTCTGCACAACAACTTGGAAAATTCTGCACAATAATCTCAAATAATATTTAGTAGACCTAGTTCTACTAGGATTAGGTCAATGAATTTATTTGCATACATTTTCCTACCAAATGCTAATTAAAAAATATTAACACATGGAAAATAGTGTTTTTACACATAAACCCTCATATGTATAATATATTATAATAAAGTCCTTTTTTAATATGAAAATGGTAGGAAAAATGTAATACAAATGTACAGTTTTATCAACTGAACAGCGATCAAAAGGATTCGTCTCTCCCGGTATAGCGAGTGAAAGTATGCCTTAGCACAACTACTAGGTTTTTAGAAGCATAAAGTATACAATTTTAAAAAATCTAGTGTGCTAATGCATGCCATCCAAGAATCGAATTAGAGAATTAGGGTTTTTAAACTAGTAAATAACATTTACACTAAGTGAACAAGGAATACAACCTTTGTAGACCGGTCCTTCACTTCTAAAGCTTCAAATAGTAGTCCCTTAGCTCCAAGTAGTGGTCCCACGAACTCTTCTTAGACTCCACTAGACGAAAGGAACAAGCTTGCTTAAGGATCTTCGAGGCCGAAGATGATACACGTCGAGGAATCTCTAACTCAAGCTATCTCTTCACTAACTAAGGAATTGGTGAAGTAAACAACCCACACTAATGGGCTAGAAGAGAGTAGGTTGATGAAGTGGGAATTTTGCTCACTTTAGAATTCTCTTTCTCTTTTTCTTTTATCACCTCACTCAAAACTAGAGAGCAAAATGAGATGAAGAAAAAGTGAACAAGTGATGAACCAAGGTGGAGAAAATATCTCATAGATATTTGTAGAGAGTTAACCATGGCTAAAAGATAATGGTTGGGTTATAAAATATCTAGAGTAAAACAAAATTAGTGGAATTAGTCAAGGCTTCTATATGCTTCCACAAGCATCTTAAGCCATGCTAATTTCCACCTAATTTTGTTTTCCCTTAATAATTATATCACCCAAATTATCTTTACTTTAGTGTGAGTCTCATACACCCATGTCCACTATATCATCTAGCATGACACAATATATATAAATATAAATAATATATATCACATATATATTAAATGCATTTAAATGAGAAGAAATTCTTTAGTAAGCTAATATTAGTTAATATATATTAATATATCAAATATATAATTATATATTAAATTATTAAATCAATACTTGATTTAATAATTCGGCTATATCATATATAATCGACTAATATCATTTCTATGTATATCAAATATACATATAACAAATTATTGAATCAATGCTTGATTCAATAATCCGGTTATATCACATATAACCTATATCACGAGATTAGAATACGGTATCACATACACGTATTTAATCTTGGTACCGCACATATCACATATGCGACCTACTCCGTTTCGTTTAAGTTAGGAAACCTCTGTGTGGGACTCTAAAGACTCGTCAATACGCCAGCAGTAGGTAATGATCTCATCAGTCACCCACAAGCTGTCAACGGTACTAGCTAGACGTAACGGCTACCCAGGTATTGAGAGATCAGAAGATCAACAAGCAAGCTTGTCCAAACTCCTGTGAATCCTGTAAGTAACACTACCATACAGTCCGGTCTCTTCGTCTGATATGTCGCATATCGAGTCTGGGGTGGTAAACGTCAAACCTCAATAAGTTGATAAGTCATGCCAATGTGAGGCTCATAACGGGTCGAGAAACTACTGATAACACTTACCAATAAATCTCATGATTATCCCTGGCCAGGGACTTCCTGTTATAACCAATCGAGTATAGCGCAACATCAACTTCCAATACGGAGAGAGACGAAACCCCTCCTATCGCTCATTGCCTTCATGTGACTCGGAATTGTACCCAAAATCTACCTGTTTGCACGACTCCTTTGAGTCATGATAGGGAGGAATTCAAAGCACAGTGGGAACCACACAAGACTCTATGACGATTTCGGGTTTACAGACTAATATGTACCAGTGTCACCAGAGAACTGCTATCTGACGATAGGTATAATAGCATCTAGGAGTTCTCGGCGAGTCCTGTTCGGTGTACCCATTCTCCAATGAGCACTTGTGTACAATCTCTGATGTCAAATACCAATGGCTATGGGATCAACCATCGCCCCATACAGGGTCAAGAAACGTACATACTAGTCTACTCTGGAATATCGATGCCATGTTTCGATACTGACTCGACTAGGAACAATTAAAGGATGTACTTGTAGACTACCCTGGCCCCACTAGTATGATCTGCATCATAGTCCTGGTAGTCAAGTACACATCCTAAGGGCTTTATCAACATGTAACGGAGAGACAGTATAATGATACAAGTATACATGTTAAGATAAAGAGCAACCAGATAGCATACTATCATGACGAGCAAGAAAGTTCTCTCTATATATGTCTAAACATCCACTATAATATACAATCATGTACAATAATGGCCTCTAGGGCATACATATAACTAACAATTTCCTAATTGCACTAAGACCAGTTGTTGTAGTATCTCATACCCAACATCCCAAAAAGTCTCTCAAATGGTTTTCATGAGTGGATCCGCCGTGTTATTCTTCATGTTAACTCTCCTGACCTCGATCTCCCGGAGATCAACTATCTTCCTGATCAGGTGATACCGCCTAAGAATATGTCTGGATCACTGATGGGACCGGGGTTCCTTGGCTAAAACCACAGCTTCATTGTTATCACAATACACAAGTATTGGATGCTTAATGGTAGGAACCTCACCAAGTTCATCTCCTGAACTTGTTCATCCAGACAGCCTCTTTGGCAGCATCTTTGGTAGCGATGTATCTAACCTTCATCGTCGAGTCTGCTACGGTATCTAACTTGGAATTCTTCCAATATACCGTCCCTCCACTGAGGGTAAAAACAAAACCCGAGACCGACTTACAGTCGTCCTTATCACTCTGAAAGCTCGAATCGGTAAAGGACTCGACATGGAGTTCACCGTTACCATACACCAAGAACAATTCTTTAGTCCTTCTCAGGTACTTAAGAATGTTCTTCACAGCTGTCCAGTATTTTTCCCCATGATCTGATTGACACCTACTCACTACACCTAGTGAGTATGATACATCCGCTTAGATCTATCTCTATAGATCTTAATCCCCAGGATGTAGGAGGCATCACTTAGATCTGTCATGGAGAAGCGTTGTGATAAGAAGAGCTTGACCGAGTGTATCATAGGAACACATTTCCTATCAAAAGTATGTCATTCACGTACAATACGAGGAAGACAATCTTACTCTCTACAACCATCTTGTATATATAAGGTTCATCTACGTTTTTGATGAAGTCAAACTCTTTGATTGCCACATCAAAACAGATGTTCCAACTTCGCGATACCTGCTTTAATCCGTAGATTGATTTAAGAAGCTTGCACGCCTTTCCGCTGTTCCCACTATCTACGAAACCCTCTGGTTGTGTCATGTACACGCTTTTTTCTAAATCACCATTTAGAAAAGCGGTCTTGACGTCCATCTGCCAGATTTCATAATCATGGTATGTAGCGATGGCAAGTAGGATCCGGATGGACTTAAGCATAACCATTGGAGAAAAGGTTTCATCATAATCCATACCTAGTTGTTGATGAAAATATTTTGCTATAAATCTAGCTTTGAAAGTCTCAACTTTTCCATTTACACCAAGTTTTTTCTTAAAGATAATGGGTTTTGCCCCTTCAGGAGCAACTTCCAAAGTCCAAACTTTTTTGGTGTACATGGATTCCATCTCATATCGCATTGCATCCAGCCATTTCACAGAGTCCCCACTTGTGATGGCCTGCTCGAAACTAATTGGGTCATCATCTTCCATGATACAATCCTCGCTCCCACTGTCTACGAATAAACCGTAGTATTTCTCAGGTGGATGAGGAACCCTACTAGATCTGTGGAGTGGTTGAGATTCGTTGGAGACTATCAAATCCTCCGGTTCCACCAAATCATCAGCTGTAATTTGTATAGCTGGAACTTCTTCCAGTTCTACCTTATGACCACTAATTTCTTTCATAAGAAATTTCTTTTCTAAAAAGGTGGCATTCCGAGAAACAAACACCTTTTGTTACTCAGTGTGGTAGAAGATATACCCTCGCGAATACTTGGGATATCCTACAAACTTGTACAGAACTGACCTTGTCTCAAGCTTGTCCAGATTTTGCTTGTCAACATATGCCAGACAATCCCACATCTTAATGAAATTAAGATATGGTCTCTTCCCCTCACATATCTCATATGGAGTGGTAGGAACTGATTTGGTTTGAACTCTATTCAATAGGTATGCGGCCGTCTCAAGCGCATAAACCTCAAAGGAAATAGGTAACTCAGCAGTACCCATCATAGAGCGCACCATATCTAATAGGGTGCGATTCCTCCGCTTCTATACACCGTTGTGTTGTGGTGTATACGGAGGAGTAAGCTGAGAGAGAATCCCATTCTCTTTTAAATAATCCAGGAACTCTGTGTTCAAGTATTCTCCTCTCCGATCAGATCGAAGAATTTTAATACTTCTATCCGTTTGGTTCTCTATTTCGCACTTATATTCCTTGAATTTCTCAAAAGTTTCAGATTTGTGTTTCAACAAGAACACATATTCGAATCTTGAGAGATCATCAGTGAATGTAATAAAGTACGAGAAACCATTCCTGGCATGTGTAGACATAAGACCGCATACATCACTATGTATCAGTCCCAAGAGTTCAGTAGCTCTTTCTCCGTGTCCAGTAAACGGTGTTTTGGTCATCTTGCCTTTGAGACATGACTGGCAAGTTTCATAAGATGTAAATTCGAACGGATTCAAATATCTATCTTTATTTAATAGCTAGTCTTGTCGTATTGATGTGAACTAGTCTACAGTGCCACAAGAAGATTTCGTTCATTTCTGAACTTTTCCTCTTGTGTGTGTTCTGTATGTTAAGAACTGTATTTTGATTCATAACGTATATACCGTTACTTAACGTACCAAAACCAATCAACACTTGATTTAGAAAAATGTTCATAATATTATCCTCCAATGCAAAATTATATCCATATTTATCTAATAAATAAATTGATATTAAATTGCACAACATTTCTGGTACGTAATAACAGTCGTTTAGAATCAATGTATTACCTTCTGGTAAAACTAGATGATATTCGCCAACTGCTTTGGCTGCAACCATTGCACCATTCCCTACTCTGAGAGAATGATCACCTATTCCCAGTTCTCTACCTATCTTTAGCCTATGTAACATATTACAAATGCGGGATCCTAATCCAGTATCTAATACTCAGGACGTAGAACAAACTGAGAAACAATTCTTGGTAACGAACACACCCGAAGAAAATGCATCATCATGCTCATTTCTCGTTCGGGTCGCATGGGAATCCGGGTATTCCCCTATTTCCTGCTCAGACTTATAACAGTTATAAAGTAGAGCGGAACCAACGTTCCCCAGCTCAGTATAATAAGCGGGTTCGGTCAATACATCAATATTATTATCTTGATTAAGGCGTGTCATGGTCGCTACCAGGGGAGAGAGATGAAAACAATGCGTGCGCTCTTGCAAGGTTAGATTGGTTATTATTTTATCTAATCAGGATGTCTCCTACTGTTTTTATCAAATCTTCCTTCAAACCCTAAAAAGTAAAACTAGCCGGGATTAATTACACCCTACAAGTTCGCCAATCGTTCAGCCAGGCGGGTATTGGTATTCCGAGAGAGTCTTCCCATGCTTTCGTATGAAACTAATTAAATAATCTCATTTCCGCAGGGGCGTAACCCTGTTAACACTTTTCTTAGACACCTACTTGATCAGCTAATTGTAAAGTGAAAAACTCTCCCATGGATAACTCTTACTCACAGTGGGTATCGGGATCCAACTATCTCATAGAAGGTATGCAATCTCATTGCAAATTTCAACACTTGAAATTTCCCAATATCTGTTTTCCCCCCTAGCGTCCTATGATCTTGACGAAGACCAACAAACCATAGTCCGCTAGTCAAGTTCAACCCATTCATTTCCTGATTGAATTAAACCCATCCGCACGACCCTTGACGAAGGCCAACAAACTCGCATGACTACCCTAATCCAATCGCATCATATGGTTGCAGATAAGCACTAAATTAGCTACCGCACACTACGCCTTGACGAAAACCAAAAACGTAGCACGAATACTAAAATAGTCCTTATCTGAAACGACGGAGGGCTACGACAGGTTTTTAAGAAAACCTTTTGCTTAATGAACTTGATATCGTTGTAGAATCGAGTAATTTGAAAAGGAGTGGTTTAAACTCCGCTTTTAAAATCGAGTTTTTTCAAAATAAACCGAGTGAGTTGTAGTATCTGCTAGCTTTGCTAGACATTTCCGGTGAAGGGATCTCGGCTCTTTCCTTATCGAATGAGGTGCTGGATATTCATAAAGAATACCGCTATGCAAAGAAAGAACTAGAGCTACCTTTTTGAAAATTTGATTCTACAATATCTTTAAATTTCTTTCCTTTTCATTAATCTCATTAATGAAGTCCCATCATTTATGTTTCCTAAACATCACAGAAGAAACGAAAATAGAACGTACGCTTATGCCATCCGCATTCGCCACGGGGTCCCGTCATGCACCGTTAGGTTACTGATTTAAATGAGATTTATTTAGCGCGCTTGTGCTTTCGAAAGATGAATCAAAGAATATTTATAACCTCAATCAAGAACGGCGTCGCTTGGTAGCTAGCCGGTGAGTACGGGTCGGTCCACAGGGATTTTGTGTATTCTCTAATTGTTCTAACGAGTTAATTCCGATTGGTGTCGGATTGATTAAATCTAAAAACTAAGTTGATCTAAATCTTGCTAGGGTTAGATTTAGATTAAGTTTGGAAAATTAAAGAATTCCCACCGCTTTCAATGCCCTAAATTAGATCTTTTTAGGTGTTATGGTAATTATTAATAAAGTGGATTAGTACCATCGGGAAGGAACGATGTTTCTTCCTCTAGGTTCTTGTCCTTCCTTTCTTAATCCTTACCCTAACCTCCATGGAAGACACGCTCAACCGGTCGTTTATACTACGGTATCACCGCTACCTCGTGGGATAGGATGCCGTAGGGAGCGGTGTGTGCGTGTATGCATGGAGTCCTATAAAAACGTGTGAGGGGCAAGAAAGGGGTGAGAGATCTTCATCTCTCAAACCTTCCCCAAATCTAACCCTAACAAGCGAGGAGACTACTCACTCATTAGGGAATTGAAAGACATGATTTAACTATCTGACTAGGGCAGAGAATGAAAGATCTATGCTAAGGCAGGAAAATAAATCTATACTAGGACAGGAAAATAAATTTAACTAGGGCAAGAATTGAAAATTTACTCTAATTTGATGCACTCTTCATACTTTTCAAGAATTGAATTCTGAATTTTGAGATTTAAAATGAGGCATAAGAAGAGACATAACCTAAAAAAGGTTTTAGGGATTCTATTTATAGAACATAGAAAACCTTAGGGTTACAATCGACGCACATCTGCTTTTACAAAAATACCCCTAGGAAGACTAGTCAACGCACCGATGCGCCGCCAAAGAAATTTCCATCGACGCTTGCGACGCGTGGCCGCGGATCCGCGGCCAAAGCCCACGTTCGGCCGCGGTTCCGCGGCCGTATATGGGACTTGTTGGCTCAGTTTTTCCTGGTTGCTTCTGGTTACTTTCGGCTTCCGTTTTCTTTACTTTGTTTTTCAGAATATCTTCTGGTTCTCTTCCAGATTTCCACAGTAAATAATGTAGTGGATTTTACCGTTCGCTTTGTGTCGAAGTCTTTGAACCTCGCGCTGCCTTTGTGCTTTGTGAACTTGTTTGTTGATCTTCGTTTAATCTTCAAACTGTAGGCATGATCAAGATCTTTCCGTTTGTGGTCGTAGTCTCACTTTTGTATCATCTTTTCGTCGATTTCACTGTTTTTATTCCGAGAACCTGTAACCTGCAACTATGTAGCAAACATGGGTCAAAAGCACCTGTTTATTTGTAAAATGAATAAGAATGGGGAATATAATAATGCAATATTATGATATGAACAAATACCCCCAAACTTATCTTTTGCTCGTCCTCGAGCAAACCTAGTTTTATTCTCAACAAAATCCTAAGCTCACTTTCGCAGGGAAACGCGATTGCACTGAGCTCGTGCAACAAACTGTTAAACCTCTAGATGTCCCTAATAGGAGGAGTGCTATCTCCTGAGGGTTTTCAGCGGATACTACCTACAAAATCCTATCAATTTGGCTTATTAACTTTTATTCTCCAATTAGGTTTTCTAACAAGGAAGTCTATTATCTTCGACTCATAAATTATCCACCTGTATTTTTCATGCTTCCTTATCATTTAACTTAAGATTATATATGTTCTGTAGGCTTACTTAGCTTTCGGTATCTTTTAAGTTTTCCTTCTAGGGTTCTATCTCAACTTAGGAATTTTTATCATCTTTACTAAACATACAAGTCCTATTTTTCATTCCTATCTTTTATCTAAATCCCAATCACATACCCCTACGTGTGTGTATATATCATCCCTACACTTGGAAATTCAAATCAAGCTATCATACTCTTGTCCGTCGTCCAAAGCACTTCTTAATTGGTGAATTTGCTCACACATCCTTCATGCGACCGTTAATACTTCTTGAGCTACCAACGACCGATTACAAAATATGTTTGCACATTAAAGCGTAATTCCTAGTCTTGTAATCCCTAAGGCTTATAGCAGTGCCTCCCAAATCAGTTGGTCTAAGGCACTAGGTGATGAAGCATCCTCGCTAAATATTTTTTCTATTTATGCAGCCTTAAGTAATTACAAAAACCAGTGTTCATCATTTTTTTTATTCACACTTGTATTATTATTTTATTTTATCTTCGGACTAAGGACTTTAGACAAGAGCATTTCAAGGTCTCTTCTACTATTCCAAGTTTCAGGGTTCGTGTTTGTGCAATTTGTAGGGTATATATTTTCAGAATTTAGACTTAAACTTAGGAATTATTTTTCAAACTTATACTTTAATAAAAATTTCAATACTTTTCCCTTATTTTAACTTAGTCCAAGAAGTGAACTCAAAATTTGCTTATTTCTAAATAAACTACAAAGACATATACTTTCTACCGTTAAATTTTAAGAAAGGTTATTTTTAGGGTTTTTAATTTACTAAGTCTAAGGTCTAGTTGTTCCTAGCTAGTTAACCTTTTTGTCAAACTCAAGTCAATTATGGCCAAAATTGAATTTTTCAATTTTTATAATTTTTGAAAATTTTCAATTTTATATGGTTTTTAAAATAAATATGCAAATGCAAAAATGTACATATGAATGCGAAGGAAGAAAGCTTACCGAGCACACCCCTAAACTTAAACTTGACAGTGTCCTCACTGTCATGCTATACCAAGATGGTCAAAATTGCCGGCACTCCCCTGTTTATTTATTTATAATTTTTTTTATAATTTTTTCAATTTTTATGGTTTTCTTTAATAAAATAAAATAAAAAAAATAAAATATATACAAAAAGGTCCCCCCCAAACTTAAGTGAGACAGTATTTCCACTGTTTTAAACGTTAAAGTTCAAAGTTAGGGAGGAGAAGAAAAAAATCAACTATACAAGGCCTTACACAGGCCAAAGGTTAGCACCAACCATTCAAAAATTCTATCGTGATAATGGTAGGGTTGGTGAAAGCATGGAGTGTAAAGAGAGAAGTTGAGAAACACACGAGACCGTATAGGAAGAAGGGTGGAATATGGTCTCGGTATATTCGGAGAAGAATGGCGGAAAAGAGAAAGAAGTGTAGTACGAACTTGAGGGCGTAAATCGAGTGAATAAATTAGCGCAAATTGTGATGACCGATGTGTTAAAAGCGATTGTGCTAATCTATCAACCCGTCGAGAAATGGGGTCAAATCTCTTAAGATTCGCAAGAAAACATGGGTACATTGAACTTGGTAAACCATCCATTGGAAGCGGAAACACGACGGATTCTTGCGTGGTCGAAATGATAGGAAGGACGAAAGGGAGTGATTTAGGAATAGTCTTATTCTCACTTAAGTAATCTGTCTCGAACTTGAAGGACTCCATCAATGGTTTGAAATGACTGTAAGCAACCGAGTCTGATGGTTCAACTAACTCATCTGAAAATTCAAAGGACTCAAACTCGGGCGGTGAGTCTTCAAAATCGTCCGAAAAAGTGAAACACTCTTAATCGTTATCGGTCGTGAGAACTGTGTCAGATGCAAAGAGGAACGCACTAGTGGCGTCCAAACTGCTATGATCGAAGAGAAATCTTTCAAGCTCACAGTTCTCCTGCGTGATCTTTTGTGTGGTCGGAACGATAAAAAGGAGGGGGGTGATTTAGGAAGTATAACAGTTAAAGGTTCAGGAGGATGAACTGAAAAATCCGACTCATCAAACAAAAATGGTTCATCCTCAATACTATCCTCAATACTCTCCTCAATACTATCCTCATAATTCTCCTCAAAATTTATCCCATCCATGCAATTGTTATTAAAATCAAGACGCATATGAGGTTCGGGAGAAACATTTAATGACTTGGGATGATGAATTGGAGATAAAAATTCAGTCAAATCTGCGGGTTCATTATCCAAAATATTCCCGGCGTCTATATCCTCAATCAAGTGAAAATCAATTTTTTTGGACACCTCATCAAAAGCATGGATATTTATCAATTCAGGTTCTAGATTGGAGGTGTAAAGATCAAAAGGAATGGTGACGGTTTCACTCGAAAGGGGCTCTTCACAATTAGGTAAATCAAACACTACAAAGTCGCACAACTCATTACACGTTTTATCTTTAACTGGTGAATCATTTAGGACTCTTGTTTGAAAACCGGAGTTGTGGGATTCAATTTGTGATGGGTAGGTTTGATTTGGAAGTGTGTAGAACTCACTCTCACCACTCAAATTCTCACTCTGTCCAATCGCCGCATTATACATTGGAATTTTTGGAGCTAGTTGGAAACTAGCTACCGGGTCACTAGGTTGTCTAAGGACGGCCATGGACGCATCCACATTCCTCATCATTTGATTTGTCGCTACCATATAAGTTTCCAACGACTGTTCTAAACTAGACATGGGTTGTGAATGGGTTTCAGTAAAAAATTCAAAGTTGTTTGGATACGTGAAACTCCTAAATGGCTGTGTAGAAGCAATGTCTAGGGAAGGTGTGAAAGTCGGGTAGGACTGGTAGGAATTGAATGGTTGGACAGGAGTAGGATCAATATTTGGATAAAAAGGTGAATGGACTTGTTGATCCCAAGAACTGGAAGTATTGAAACGAGTGAAAAATCGGTTACGAGATTGTTCAATATGTTTAGCGATGGACATGGGTTTCGGAGTTACAACAGTACTCGAAAAAGGGGCATCAACATAAGAAGGTGGTGAATGTTGAAATGGTTGATACAAGATGGATTGTGGAGTCGAACTGTTTCTCTTAGACGCTTCTATTCGATCTTTCAAAGAAATTTTGGGCATGGAGAGGTCGTCCGTAATTCGACCAAAACAATTCGCGTATGAAACAATGTTTGGATGAGGGTACCAAAGTGCGGCAAGCGTTTTGTGAGGTGGGGTGCCCATGATGTAAGAAAGGAGAAGAAAAAGAATGTGGGGTGTACGGATTTCTTAGCGACAAGTTGCAAGTTTTTTTTTTGTAAAAATTTTTCCTTTTTTTTTCTTTTTGTGTTTTTTTTATGTGGTGCTTTTTGCAAAAAAGATTTTCGATAAAAGGTTTAGACACACGTTCAATCAACTACAAATGCACAATCAGACCTAGATCTAGGGTCACCTAGGTCAGCTAGACAGCTCCTAATTGTTCCATAGGGTAAGAAATATGACCTCAAACCGCCTTTTCACCGCCAATTGTGGCCAGTTAAGCACAAGTAGAGAAAGGAGGGATCCGCTCACGAATCACCGTAAGACGGGCCTTTTAAAGTTACCTTTCACTACCTGTCTAGCCTAGGCACCACAAAGTCATGTTAGAATCAACAGTCGATGCCTACAATTATTCCTTTGTCCTATTGAGCGCGAAGTCCTTAGGGCTGAGTCTAATCTTTTTTAATTAATTGATGGTCAATACAATATGCCTTATGTGATTTCTGAGGTCCTAAGAAGGGTAATGAAATCCCCACCCAATCTGGATTGGTGTTCAAGCCCCTTAAAGTCAATTTAAAGTATGCAAAGCAGTAAACATAATCACTTGCAAACAATTTTTTTTAGCGCGGTGCAAAGAATCCTGCACAAGATCAAGTTATTAGAAGGGGAGGAATTTTTTTTTGGCGCAAAGAATCCTGCAGGAAAATTTTTCAGAGGAGATATCAAGGGGTTCAGAGAAGAAGAGGAGAAGCTTATAGCACTTTTTTTTTATGATGACGTCACCAAATGACCGCGGATGCGCGGTCAAAGTGCCCTATCTACAGCGGAAACGCGGTTCCCTCTGCGGCTCGGTTCCCGAAATTTTTTCTGTTCCTCTGTTTTGATTTTCCTCTGTTGTTCAGATCTTCAGTTTTCTGTTTCGCTCTCTGGATTTTTCCAGATCTGAATTTGTTCTTCGATCCTACACAATTCAAACGAAAATACCCTTCACAAAATAACAAGATGATAAATTTTTTTATTTTTTATTTTTTCAGTTTTTATGATTTTTCAATTTTATATTAACCCGAAATTACAAAAAGAAAATAACTACGCCATCCTCGGCAACGGCGCCATTTGATTTAAATGAGATTTATTTAGCGCGCTTGCGCTTTCGAAAGATGAATCAAAGAATATTTATAACCGTAATCAAGAACGGCGTCGCTTGGTAGCTAGCCGGTGAGTACGGATCGGTCCATAGGGATTTTGTGTATTCTCTAATTGTTCTAACGAGTTAATTCCGATTGGTGTCAGATTGATTAAATCTAAAAACTAAGTTGATCTAAATCTTGCTAGGTTTAGGTTTAGGTTAAGTTTGGAAAATTAAAGAATTCCCACAGCTTTCAATGCCCTAAATTAGATCTCTTTAGGTGTTATGGTAATTATTAATAAAGTGGATTAGTACCATCGGGAAGGAACGATGTTTCTTCCTCTAGGTTCTTGTCCTTCATTTCTTAATCCTTACCCTAACCTTCATGGAAGACACGCTCAACCGGTCGTTTATACTACGGTATCACCGCTACCTCGTGGGATAGGATGCCGTAGGGAGCGGTGTGTGCGTGTATGCATGGAGTCCTATAAAAACGTGTGATGGGCAAGAAAGGGGTGAGAGATCTTCATCTCTCAAGCCTTCCCCAAATCTAACCCTAACAAGGGAGGAGACTATTCACTCATTAGGGAATTGAAAGACATGATTTAACTATCTAACTAGGGCAGAGAATGAAAAATCTATGCTAGGGCAGGAAAATAAATCTATACTAGGGCAGGAAAATAAATTTAACTAGGGCAAGAATTGAAAACTTACTCTAATTTGATGCACTCTTCATATTTTTCAAGAATTGAATTCTGAATTTTGAGATTTATAATGAGGCACAAGAAGAGGCATAACCTAAAAAAGGTTTTAGGGTTTCTATTTATAGAACATAGAAAACCCTAGGGTTACAATCGACGCACATCTGCTTTTACAAAAATACCCCTAGGAAGACTAGTCAAAGCACCGACGCGCCGCCAAAGAAATTTCCATCGACGCTTGAGACACGTGGTTGCGGATCCGCGGCCAAAGCCCACGTTTGGCCGCGGTTCCGCGGCCGTATATGGGGCTTGTTGGCTCAGTTTTTCCTGGTTGCTTCTGGTTACTTTCGGCTTCTATTTTCTTTACTTTGTTTTTCAGAATATCTTCTGGTTCTCTTCCAGATTTCCACAGTGAATAATGTAGTGGACTTTACCGTTCACTTTGTGTCGAAGTCTTTGAACCTTGCGCTGCCTTTATGCTTTGTGAACTTGTTTGTTGATCTTCGTTTAGTCTTCAAACTGTAGGCATGATCAAGATCTTTCCGTTTGTGGTCGTAGTCTCACTTTTGTATCATCTTTTCGTCGATTTCACTGTTTTTGTTCCGAGAACCTGTAACCTGCAACTATGTAGCAGACATGGGTCAAAAGCGCATGTTTATTTGTAAAATGAATAAGAATGAGGAATATAATAATGCAATATTATGATATGAACAGTTACTTAACTAACGACAGAGCGGGGGCAGGACTAGCGCGAGTACAAAACATAAGTAACGTTTATTATATATCATATATATAATATAAAGAATTCGTCTCACGCAGTTATATGATCTCATCACAGAATATTGCAGCAGAAGTCAACATATGAAATATATGATATATTAGGAGGTCCGTATTTTAAATCAAGACAGTAAAAAACACGGATTCCACGATCGTGATGAATAGCCAAACCCACATACCTAGACCCCTACGAGAGCGGCAGGCAACCCCGCCAATTCTAGAGTTAGGAGACCCAGTCTCGACTCCTCGAGTTGGTCTCCCACTGGACTCTAGAACCCGGTTACTTGTGCTCCCCACCTTGGATCTATCATAATGCGGAAAAGTAAATAATATACATCAATGATGATATCACCCTTAACCTGGAAGTGTCCCAATAAAAGAATATTACTGTTGGGGTCAAAAATTACACTCCGGTTGACCGAGTCAAAGTCAAAGTCAACCCCAAGTAAGCAGGCCCAAGCCCAGATCAAGTGGGCCCATGCCCAAATCGAGCCCCGCGGCCAGCCCCCCCATGCCAAAATGAAATTATGTAATAAATAATTTTTATGTAATTTTTTTATGCATGAATGTAAGAAAAATGGGTATAAAGCTAAATTTTTGTAAAGCCCATGGCTCATGTGCAAAAGAAATGAGCATATGAGGCATGAGATGGGCAAAATGCCATTTTGTAAAGCCCAGGGGACTATATGTAAATTTGTAACCATATATAAGACAACATGATAATGAAATAAAGAATATAACTTTTCTATTCTAAAATTCTAGGGTTTGTATCTTCTTCTCCTTTCTCAAGGTTCTAAACCTTCTTCTTTTATTTTGAATTAAATCAAGAGTTTAACTCATCCTTTTCTAAAAATAAATAACTTTTCACCGTAAAATCCTTGAAGGGAAGTTCGGATCTGCCATTAAATCCCAAAAAAGGGATATTTTAAGTCTCACCTCCTCTTTCCCCACAAGATCCAGCCAACAGAGAGAAAGAAGAAGGATACCCATCTATAAAAATCCTATTCCGGGAGGATCCAAGGCTCAAAAGAAAATCCACACGTATTTAGGAGTTTAACTCCATTCAAGATCTGTTGGAGTTTAACTCCATAAATCAAACCTCTTTTAGGAGTTTAACTCCAATTTTATACATAATCTCTGTCAGGAGTTCAACTTCAAAGCCCCCTTGGGAGTTTAACTCCTAACCCAAGAGCTAAGCCCCTTTTTCCGCTGGTGTTCCCAGCGGTCGCGTGCCGCGCACGTGACCAAGGGGCTCCCAGCGGTCGCGTGCAGGGCACATGACCCACGGGCACTAAGCGCCCATGTGCGCCTCACATGATCCGCTGGCGCCCAGCGGTCGCGTGCTGCTCACGTGACCCGTTGGCGCCCAGCGGTCGTGTGCTGCGCACGTGACCCGCGGGCGTCCAGTGCCCACCCGCCAGGCACGTGACCCGCGGGCGCCAAGCGCCCACGCTCCAGACATGTGACCTGCGGACGTCTAACGCTCACGTGCCATGCACGCGTCTTTAAGACTCCCCACCCCTCATTTTCTGTGCACTCCACACCAAAAACACGTCTCCCGCTAGGAAAATTTTTCTAACGGGGCGCTGCTTCGCACCCTGCAAGGAGGCTGCTAGCCCCCTTGACCCTCAGCCCGCTATCCGGGTAGCGGACCCCCGTAAAACTCTGTGGGCCCCCCGATATATCCAAAACCCCTTCCAAAAAAAATACACGTACACTGCATATTGAGTTCGCATGACTAGTTGACCCGTCAATCGGAGGTTCCCTCGCTTCAAAGGCGAGGGGTAATAAACGACACCTTAGTCCGCAGCTGCCGGAGATTCGGATCCCCATAATCAATAAACCCCAGCCTACCCTAGGCAGGACGAATTTGTAATGCTCCTGACAAGCGCGGGCGTATTCCCATCTCAATGGGGTGGCGAAAAACACCCTACAGATTCTGGCACGCCGGGTGGGACCGATCTCTCCTCCTATATTTCGGGTTAAACGTTCATGCGAACTCAATCAATATACATATCGCTTGCATGTACTGAAATCATGCTTCTATTTGCAGGTTAATGACTTTCGACTGCAATCTTCGGACGCAACAAATTGTCTCCAAGGACAATCTCAGCTCTCAGCACATCTCCCATCTCTTACACGATGAAGATGGACGCTAAGACGGTCTTTCCGGCCAGTCTCGGGCGACAGTGGGAGGAGCCGCCGCTACCATTTGGCTCTATTCTGTTCATGCCAGCTAGCGCCATCCCAGCTTCTCAAGCTCCAGTAACAGACAGACCGGTCTCGAAAGGCAAGAGGCCAAATGTAATGGTCTCGAGGGCACCCTAACCTAAACGCAAGTCGGTGTTCAAACGGCTCTCCATGGCCCCAGCTGGGGGCAAAGCCGTTAGAACAAAAGAAGTTGCCAGACGTCGCGGGCAAGCCCAGGCGATACCTTCGACGGACACGCGGGCGGATGTCTTCTCAAGCCTCCCCATCACTCGGCCTATGGTGGCTTCCCGAAGACCAGAAGCCTGCCAAGCGCTCAAAACAGAGAAGCTGAGGCGGAAGCGGCTCAGATACAGAGCCAACAAAAGGGCTAGGGCTCCGGCCATGTTGAAATTTATGAATTTCCAAAGCCCAGACCACTCTGCGAAACCAGCTGCCGGTGATGAAAGGATGGCTGAATGTGTTATCCACACCGTCTATATGGTAGGAACGCGTCCCAGCGACAACCTTCGCAGCAAAAGCAAGGATGGGGCCACTGCATTTCAAATCCAATCTGGTGTGAATATAGCTACCACATTCCAGGACTAGCCTCCTCTGGAAGGTAATGAAGACCCTTCCAGTGAGACTGATAAGCAGGGAGAGCCCTCAGTTCATGAGGAGTTGGGCTCGGAAAGCGAAGATGAGCCAACTTTCCATCCTAAGACCGCAGAGCAGCAACTTCTCCAGGAGCTCCGAAAGCAGCTCAAAAACAAAGACAAGGAGATGGCCAAGCTCTACTAAAAAAAAATTGACGACTTGACAAACGTCGTCTTTCAGCTCACAACCCAACTTGCCTCTCAACCGCCCAATCAAGCGCAGGGCCTGCTCATGAACCGGGAAATGGTGTCCCGAGGCAGCTAACGCCTATTCCCCCAAATCCAAAGGTGGGCAGACCACACGAAGGCCAGTCGCATCCTATCTTGGCAAATGTCTTAGCTACCGATGACAGCAGCCCGCTAACTCAAGATCAAATCATGGATTTGGTTGCCAACAAAGTCAAAACCTTGGTAGCCGAAGCCGAAATGCAAAAAAATATCAGCAGTAGTTGGAGACCATATCCCGCTCAGTATGATCTGGTAGAGTTTCCTAGCGGTTATGTCATCCCTAAATTCAGAATATTCGATGAGACGGGAAATGCGAATCAGCACATCGCCCACTTTAAAGCCTCATGCGGGAATACTGGGGGCAATGACGCGCTTCTCCTCCGCCAGTTCGTTAATAGCTTGACCGATATTGCTTTCGACTGGTACGCGAGCATACCAGATGGCTCCGTCACAACTTTCGTCCAAATGGAATCTCTATATCGGCAGAGGTTCATGAGCGTCAGCGATAAGACCACCATTGCTGATCTCGTAAGGACTAAGCCAAAGAACAACGAAAGCAGTACGGATTTTATAACCCGATGGCGCAATCTCTCCGTCAAATGTGAACCACCGATAGAGCATGACCAATCTGTCAGTCTCCTCGTCGGAAATCTCAACAATTGGATGGCCCCGTTTCTATGTACCGCGGGTCTTAAAACATTCCAAGAACTGACCGGGAAGGTTCAGATGTTGGAACGCTTGATTTGTCAAAGAATTTGTTTACCGCAATCAAGAACGGCGTCGCTTGGTAGCTAGCCGGTGAGTACGAGTCGGTCCATAGGGATTTTGTGTATTCTCAATTTGTTCTAACGAGTTAATTCCGATCGTTGTCGGATTGATTAAATCTAAAAACTAAGTTTGATCTAAACTAGGATTAACATCTTGCTAGGGTTAGGTTTAGATTAAGTTTGGAAAGTCAATATTCCTCACCGCTTTCTATGCCCAAATTAAGATCTATTAGGTGTTATGGTAATAATTAATAAAGTGGATTAGTACCATCAGGAAGAAACTGTGTTTCTTCCTCTAGGTTCTTTTCCTTCCTTTCTTAATTCTTACCCTAACCTCCATGGAAAACACGCTCAACCGGTCCTTTATACTACGGTATCATCGCTACGTCATGGGATAGGGTGCCGTAGGGAGTGGTGTGTGCGTGTATGCATGGAGTCCTATAAAAACGTGTGATGGGCAAGAAAGGGGTGAGAGATTTTCATCTCTCAAGCCTTCCCTAAATCTAACCCTAAGAAGCGAGGAGACTACTCACTCATTAGGGAATTGAAAAATATTTTGTAACTATCTAACTAGGGCAGATAATAAAGATCTATGCTAGGGCAAGAAAGAAATTACCTAGGGCATGGAAATAAAATTTAACTTGGACAATGAAAAGAAAACTTACTCCTAATTTTTATTTGATTCTCTCTTCCTTCTTTACAGAAATTTACAGATCTGAATTTAGATAGATGAAATGAGGCACAAGAAGAGGCATAACCTAAAAAAGGTTTTAGGGTTTTTATTTATAGAACATAGAAACCCTAGAGTTACAATCGATTCATATCTGCAATTACAAGTATACCTCTAAGAAGACTAGTCAACACGCGTCGCACCGACAAAATCCCCACCGACACGTGTTTGGCGCGGCCGCGGAACCGCGGCCAAAACCCATGTTTGGCCGCGGTTCCGCGGCCAAAAAGAGGGGTCTTCAGTTGAGATTTTCAGGGCATCTTCTGGTGTCATTTGGGTACTTGTTTCTTCACTTGGTTTCTCAGATTGTCTTCTAGTTTTCTTCCAGATTTCTACAGTGCATAATGTCGTGGACTTTTACCGTTTGCTTCGTGTCGAAGTCTTGAACCTTGCGCTGCCTTTGTTCTTTGTGAAATTGTCCATTGATCTTCGTTTAGTCTTCAAATTGTAGGCTTGATCAAGATTCTTTCATTTGTTGGTCGTAGTCTCACTTTTGTATCGTCTTTTTATCTTTTTCACTGTTTTTGTTCCGAGAACCTGTAACCTGCAACTATGTAGCAGACATGGGTCAAAAGTACCTGTTTATTTGTAAAATGAATAAGAATGGGGAATATAATAATACAGAATTATGGTATGAACAAATACCCCCAAACTTATCTTTTGCTCGTCCTCGAGCAAACCTAGTTTTATTCTTGAAAAAGACCTAGCCTCACTTTCGCAGGGAAACGTGATTGCACTGAGCTCGTGCAACAAGCCGTTAAAGCTCTAGCTGTCCCTAGTAGGAGGAGTGTTGTCTCTTGAGGGTTTTCAGCGGATACTACCCACAAAATCCTATCAATTTGGTTTATCGACTTTTATTCTCCAATTAAGTTTTCTAACAAGAAACTCTATTATCGTCGACTTAGAAATTATCCACCCGTATTTTTCACGCTTCCTTATTATTTAACTTAAGATTATATATATTCTTGTGAATTTACTTAGCTTTCGGCATCTTTAAGTTTTCCTTCTAGGGTTCTATCTCAATTTAGGAATTTTTATCATCTCTATTAAAGATATAAGTCCTATTTTTCATTCCTATCTCTTATCTAAACCCCAATCACATACCCCTACGTGTGTGTATATATCACCCCTACACTTGGAAATTCAAATCAAGCTATCATACTCTTGTCCATCGTCCAAAGTACTTTTCAATTGGTGAACATTTAGATGAAATTGCTCACACATTCTTCATGCGACCGTTAATACTTCTTGACGTACCAACGACCGATTAAAAAATGTGTTTGCACATTATGGCGTAATTCCTCGTCTTGTAATACCTAAGGCTTTAGCAGTGACTCCCAAACCAGTTGGTCTAAGGCACTAGGTGATAAAGCACCCTTGCTAAATATTTTCTTCTATTTATGCAGCCTTAAGTAATTACAAAACCAGTGTTCATTTTTTTTCTCTTTATTCACACTTGTATTTCTATTTTGTTTTCCTTCAAACTAAGGACTTTAGACAAGAGCATTTCAAGGTCTCTTCTACTATTCCAAGTTTCAAGGTTCGTGTTTGTGCAATTTGTAGGGTATATATTTTCAGAATTTAGATTTAAGCTTAGGAATTATTTTTCAAACTTATACTTTAATAAAGATATCAATACTTTTCCCTTCTTTTAACTTAGCCCAAGAAGTCAACTCGAAATTTGCATATTTCTAAATAAACTACAAAGACATATACTTTCTACCGTTAAATTTTTAAGAAAGGTTATTTTTAGGGTTTTTAATTTACTAAGTCTAAGATCTAGTTGTTCCTAACTAGTTAACCTATATGTCAAACTTAAGTCAAATATAGCCAAAATTGAACTTTTCAATTTTTATAATTTTTAAATTTTTTTCAATTTTTATGGGTTTTAAAATAAGTATGCAAATGCAAAAATATACATATGAATGCGAAGGAAGAAGGCTTACCGAGCATACCCCCAAACTTAAACTTGACAGTGTTCTCACTGTCAGGCTACACCAAAAGGGTCAAAATTGTCGGCGCTCCCCTGTTTATTTATTTACATTTTTTATTGTTTATTGTTAAAAGAAAAAAAATATATATACAAAAAGATCCTCCCCAAACTTAAGTGAGACAGTGTTTCCACTGTTTTAAACGTTAAAGTTCAGAGTTAGAGAGGGAAAAATCAAACTATACAAGGCCTTACACAGGCCAAAGGTTAGCACCAACCATTCAAAAATTTTATCGTGATAATGGTAGGGTTGGTGAAAGAATGGAGTGTAGAGAAAGGCGTTGAGAAACACACGAGACCGTATGGGAAGAAAGGTGGAATATAGTCTCGGTGGAGGAGAAGAATGGCGGAAAAGAGAAAGAAGTGTAGTACGAACTTGAGGGTGTAAATTGAGTGAATAAATTAGCGCAATTTGTGATGACCGATGTGTTAAAAGCGATTGTGCTAATTTATCAACCCGTCAAGAAATGGGGTCAAATCCCTCAAGCTTTGCAAGAAAACATGGGTACTTTGAACTTGGTAAACCATTCATTGAAAATGGAAACGCAACGGATTCTTGCGTGGTCGAAATGATAGGAAGGATGAAAGGGAGTGATTTAGGGATAGTCTTATTCTCACCTAAGTAATCTGTCTCGAACTTGAAGGATTCCATCAATGGTTCGAAATGACTGTAAGCAACCGAGTATGATGGTTCAACTAACTCATTTGAAAATTCAAAGGACTCAAACTCGGGCAGTGAGTCTTCAAAATCGTCCGCAAAAGTGAAACACTCGTAATCATTATCGTCTGTGAGAACTGTGTTAGATTCAAGGGAGGAACGCACTAGTGGCGTCTAAACTGCTGTGATCGAATAGAAATTTTTCAAGCTCACAGTCCTCCTGCGTGATCTTTTGCGTGGTCGGAACGATGGAAATGAGGAGGGGTGATTTAGGAAGTATAACAGTTAAAGGTTCAGGAGGATGAATTGGAAAATCCGACTCATTAAACAAAAATGGTTCATCCTCAATACTCTCCTCAATACTCTCCTCAATGCTATCCTCATGATTCTCCTCAAAAGTTATCTCATCCATGCTATTATCATCAAAATCATGACGCATATGAAGTCCAGGAGAAACATTTAATGATTCGGGACGATGAATTGGAGATAAAATTTCAGTCAAATCTACGGATTCATCATCCGAAATATTTCCGGCGTCAATATCCTCAATCAAGTGAAAATCAATTTTTTTAGACACCTCATCAAAGGCATGGATATTTATCAATTCAGGTTCTAGATTGGAGGTGTAAAGTTCAAAAGGATTGGTGATGGTTTCACTCGAAAGGGACTCTTCACAATCAGGTAAATCAAGCACTACAAAGTCGCACAACTCATTAAACGTTTTATTTTCAACTGGTGAATCATTTGGGACACTTGTTTGAAAACTGGAGTTGTGGGATTCAATTGGTGATGGGTAGGTTTGATTTGGAAGGGTGCAGAACTCACTCTCACCACTCAAATTCTCACTCTGTCCAACCGCCTCATCATACATTGGAATTTTTGGAGCTAGTTGGAAACTAGCTACCGGGTCACTAGGTTGCATAAGGGCGGCAATGGACGCATCCAAATTCCTCATCTGTTTGTTTGTCGCTACAATATAAGCTTCCAACGACTGTTCCAGACTAGACATGGGTTGTGAAGGGGTTTCAGTAAAAGATTCAAAATTGTTTGGATAAGTGAAACTCCCAAATGGGTGTGTAGAAGCAATGTCTAGGGAAGGTGCGGAAGTCGGGTAGGACTGGTAGGAATTGAATGGTTGGACAGGAGTAGAATCAACATTTGGATAAAAAGGTGAATGGACTTGTTGATCCCAAGAACTGGAAGTGTTGAGAGGAGTGAAAAATCGGTTACGAGATTTTTCAATATGTTCAGTTATAGACATGGGTTTCGGAGTTACAACAGGACTCGAAAAAGGAGTATCAACATAAGAAGGTGGTGAAGGTTGAAATAGTTGATACAAAATGGATTGTGGAGTCGAACTGTTTCTCCTAGACGCTTCTATTCGATCTTTCAAAGAAATTTTGGGCATAGAGGGGTCGTCCGTAATTCGACCAAAACAATCCGCGTATGAAGCAATGTTTGGATGAGGGTACCAAAGTTCGGCTAGAGTTTTGGGTGGTGGGGTACCCATGATGTAAAAAGGAGAAGAAAAAGAATGTGAGGTGCACGGATTTCTTAGCGACAGGTTGCAAGTTTATGTAAATTTTTTTTTCTTTTTGTGTTTTTTTATGTGGAGCTTTTTTCAAAAAGATTTTCAATAAAAGGCTTAGACACACGTTCAATCAACCATAAATGCACAATCAGGCCTAGATCTAGGGTCACCTAGGTCAACTAGACAGCTCCTAACTGTTCCAAAGGGCAAGAAGTAGGATCTCAAACCGCCTCTTCACCGCCAATTGTGGCCAGGTAAGCACAACTAGAGAAAGGAGGTATCCGCTCACGAATCACCGTGAGACGGGCCTTTTAAAGTTATCTTTCACTACCTGTCTAGCCTAGGCACCAAAAAGTCAGGTTAGGATCAACGGTTGATGCCTACAACTATTCCTTTGTCCTATTGAGTGCGAAGTCCTTAGGGCCGAGTCTAATCTTTTTTTAATTAATTGATGGTCAATGCAATATGCCTTAGGTGATTTTTGGGGTCCTAGGAAGGGTAATGAAATCCCACCCAATCTGATTGGTGTAAAAGCCCCTTAAAGTCGATTTAAATATGCAAAGCCGTAAACACAATCAAACACTTGCAAACAATTTTTTTATTTTTAGCGCGGCGCAAAGAATCCTGCACAAGATCAATTATTGGAAGGGGGAGAAAATTTTGGCGCAAAGAATCCTGCAAGAAATTTTTTACAGAGGAGATATCAGGGGGTTTAGAGAAGGATAAAGGAAGCTCACAGAGGGGATTTACTTCGCTGACGTCACCAACGCACCGCGGAAGCGCGGTCAGAGCAGGGATCTCGCGGCGGAAGCGCGGTCGTCCTGTTGACTCGGCCCTCTAAATTTCTTCTGTTGTTCTGTTGTGGAAATCCTCTGTTGTTCAGATCTAGGGTTTTCTGTTTTGATCTCTGGATATTTCCAGATCTGAATTTTTTCTTCAATCCTGCAAAATTCAAACAATACAATTTTTTTTATATTTTCAGTTTTTTTATGAGTTTTCAATTTTATATTAACCCGAAATTACAAAAAGAAAATACTACGCGATCCCCGGCAACGACGCCATTTGATTTGTCAAAGAATTTGTTTACCGCAATCAAGAACGACGTCGCTTGGTAGCTAGCCGGTGCGTATGGGTCGGTCCACAGGGATTTTGTGTATTCTCAATTTGTTCTAACGAGTTAATTCCGATTGTTGTCGGATTGATTAAATCTAAATACTAAGTTTGATCTAAACTAGGATTAACATCTTGCTAGGGTTAGGTTTAGGTTAAGTTTGGAAAGTCAATATTTCTCACCGCTTTCTATGCCCAAATTAAGATCTATTAGGTGTTATGGTAATAATTAATAAAGTGGATTAATACCATCGGGAAGAAACTGTGTTTCTTCTTCTAGGTTCTTGTCCTTCCTTTCTTAATTCTTACCCCAACCTCCATGGAAAACACGCTCAACCGGTCCTTTATACTACGGTATCACCACTACCTCGTGGGATAGGGTGCCGTAGGGAGTGGTGTGTGCGTGTATGCATGGAGTCCTATAAAAACGTGTGATGGGTAAGAAAGGGATGAGAGATCTTCATCTCTCAAGCCTTCCCCAAATCTAACCCTAACAAGCGAGGAGACTACTCACTCATTAGGGAATTGAAAAACATTTTCTAACTATCTAATTAGGGCATAATAAAGATCTATGCTAGGGCAAGAAAGAAATTACTTAGGGCATGGAAATAAAATTTAACTAGGGCAATGAAAAGAAAACTTACTCCTAATTTTTATTTGATGCTCTTTTCTTTCTTTACAGAAATTTACAGATCTGAATTTAGATAGATGAAATGAGGCACAAGAAGAGGCATAACCTAAAAAGGGTTTTAGGGTTTCTATTTATAGAACATAGAAACCCTAGGGTTACAATCGAGTCATATCTGCAATTACAAGTATACCCCTAAGAAGACTAGTCAACGTACGTCGCACCGACAAAATCCCCACCGACACGTGTCTGGCACGGCCGCGGAACCGCGGCCAAAACCTATGTTTGGCCGCGGTTTCGCGGCCAAAAAGAGGGGTCTTCAGTTGAGATTTTCAGGGCATCTTATGGTATCATTTGGGTACTTGTTTCTTCACTTGGTTTCTCAGATTGTCTTCTAGTTTTCTTCCAGATTTCCACAATGCATAATGTCGTGGATTTTTACCGTTTGCTTCGTGTCGAAGTCTTGAACCTTGCGCTGCCTTTGTTCTTTGTGAAATTGTCCATTGATTTTCGTTTAGTCTTCAAATTGTAGGCTTGATCAAGATTCTTTCATTTGTTGGTCATGGTCTCACTTTTGTATCGTCTTTTTATCTTTTTCACTGTTTTTGTTCCGAGAACCTGTAACCTGCAACTATGTAGCAGACATGGGTCAAAAACACCTGTTTATTTGTAAAATGAATAAAAATGGGGAATATAATAATGCAGAATTATGGTATGAACAACGCTCAAAGCAGGAGTCCTCTTTTGACTCCCAAAATTACAATAGGTCCTGGAGAAACCGAAAAGACGAAAATCGCAAAAGTGGAAATTCTGACGATGCTGAATCTTTTAACACTTCGGCTAACCGAAATAAGCAAGGGATGAGCGGGCCTAATGTCAACCAGCCTCGGAAGCCAGTGTTCGGAGAGGGAGAAGAATCTCCACTGAAAAAGAAGCTAGATAAGGTCTATTTCTTCAGAAGGGATAAAGTCTATAAAATATTCAAAGACGACCTAAGAAACGGTCTACAATTGCCAGAATCAAAAAGACCGCAAGAAGCGAATATGATCGACGACACTAAATATTGCCCCTATCACAGAGTGATAAGTCATGCTATTGAGGACTGCTTCGTCTTCAAAAATTAGGTTGAAAAACAATATAAGGCAGGAGAGATAGAACTGTCTAAAGGCGTGTTAGCAAACAATCAAGCCGCGGCCGCCAATTTCATACAAACGGAGACCGAAGTTCTTGGGAACCTGATTCTCTCAGACATCTGCCTTTCCATGAAAGGAGATGACCACCAAGTCGTTAAACTGGGAATAGACGGCCCCTAAGTCGTTAAACTGGAAATGTAAAAAAAATGTGTGTGTAAATAAAAAAAATGTGTCAATAAAAAAAAGAAAAAAAAAGAAAAGCTGAAATGATGGGGTAACTTGCAATAAAAATCAGCGAGTAAAATAAAAATAAAAATAAACAGCCTAAATGATGGGGAAACCGCGAATAAATAGCCGAAATGATAGAGCAATTGCGACCTTCGCGATAAGAAAAGCTGAAATTATAGAGCAATCGCGGTAAAATAAATTAAAAAAATATAATAAAAAAATAGCGAATGATGAGTCGCTCCTGGTACCATATTCCTGTGCAGCGATGCATAACCAAGATCCAAACCTTTCAAACGGCGAATGATGAGTCGCTCCTGCTACTATATTCCAGTGCAGCGATGCAGACGCCAACCAAAATCCAAGTTCCCAAATGGCGAATGATGAGTCGCTCCTGGTACCATATTCCAGTGCAGCGATGCAGACGCCAACCAAAATTTCAAATCTCTGAATGTCCCAACAGTGAATGATGAGTTTCTCCTGGTACCATATTCCAGTGCAGTGATGCAGACGCCAACCAAAATCCAAGTTCCCAAATGACGAATGATGAGTCGCTTCTGGTACCATATTCCAGTGCAGTGATGTAGACGCCAACCAAAATCCAAGTTCCCAAATGGCGAATGATGAGTCGCTACTGGTTCCATATTCCAGTGCTGCGATACAGACGCCAACAAAATCCCAGCCCTACGGTTGGTCCCCGAACTAACTACCGTATACAATCCACGGGCTCAAATAATTCTCATCATACCCATACCCCACCGCAATCACCGGTCCAGCGGTCGGTCTCCGCCCTTGGAATTATGCTCCATTTAGGAAGACCCACTCATATGTCCTCACGAGACATGAGGAGAATGAAACTTATGAGATCCTCTCGACTCGTAAGAAAACACCCTCGTGGGATCCTTACGACTTACGAAGGAAAAACACACTTGGGAGTCCCCATGACTTCTAAGGAGAAAGTACACCTATGATATCCTTTCGACTTGTAGAGAGAAAATGCTTTTATGGGACCCTTACGGCTCATAAAATTGAAAAGTCTTAGGTGATAGAGACCTAAACCTGTATCCTAAGCCATCGCTCCCCAACAGGAAAAGGCAAATGATGAATTGCTCCTGGCACCTGTGCTTCAGTGTTAGCAACACTGATACCGACCCCTATCCCAAAATTCCAAACTTCCGATCCAATAGACCCCTAAGTCTTTAAACTGGGAACATATGACCTCTAAGTCGTTAAACTGGGAACAAATGACCCCTAAGTCGTTAAACTGGGAACGAGGGAAATCTCTTCATGGCAAATGATAATTCACTCCTAGTACCATATTCCAGTGTAGCGGTGCTGATGCCAAACCAAAACCAAAATCCCTAAATCCACTCATGGTAAATGATGATTCGCTCCTAGTACCATATTCCAGTATAGCGATGCTGATGTTAACCCAAATCAAATCAAACCAACAATCCCTGCGGCGGAATCATACTTTGTCTCAGAATGTACCCCGTGTCGAAATCATACTTCGCCTCGAAGTATCTACCCTCCCTGTCGGAATTATGCTTCGCCTGAGAATCAGCCTTTATATCAAAACCAGTGACACTCCGTGCCGGGGAAACGTCGACCACGGACACTCCGTGCCGGGGACAAGTCAACAAGCGACCTCCCTGTCGGAATTATGCTTCGACTCGGAATCAAGTGAACCAGGGACCTCCCTGTCGGAATTATGCTTCTTCTCGGAATCAATCAACCAACGACCTCCCCGTCGGAATTAAGCTCCGCCTCGGAATCATGTCAACCAATAAGCTCTGCGACGGAATCATACTTCGTCTCAAAATGTACCCCGTGTAGAAATCATGCTTCGCCTCGGAGTATCTGCCTTCCCTGTCGGAATTATACTTCACCTGGGAATCAAACTCTGTATCAAAATTATCCTTCGGTCAGATATCTGCCGCTGTCCAGAATTATGCTCCAGTCCCCGGAATTATGCTCCGCTCCTTGGAATTATACTCCGACCCTTGGAATCATGCTCCGCTCTTCGGAATTATACTCCGACCTCCGGAATTATGCTCCGCAAATCGGAATTATGGTACGATCCCCGGAATTATGCTCCCGGAATTATGCTCCGATCCTCGGAATTATGCTCCCGGAATGATGTTCCGCTTCCGGAATGATGTTCCACCCTGAAGTCCAACTCCAAGATCCATCAATTTCATGCACACAACGCATATACACGGTGCGCATTTATTGATGGGGGGCACATTGTTGGGGTCAAAAATTACACTCCGGTTGACCGAGTCAAAGTCAAAATCAACCCTAAGTAAGCGGGCCCAAGCCCATCAAGTGGGCCCATGCCCAAGTCGAGCCCCGCGGCCGGCCTCCCCCATGCCAAATGAAATTATGTAATAAATAATTTTGATGTAATTTTTTATGTATGAATGTAAGAAAAATGAGCATAAAACCAAATTTTTGTAAAGCCCATAGCTCATGTGCAAAAAAATGAGCACATGAGGCATGAGATGGGGAAAATGCCATTTTGTAAAGCCCAAGGGGCTATATGTAAATTTGTAAGCCTATATAAGGCAATATGATAATGAAATAAAGAATATAACTTTTCCATTCTAAAATTCTAGGGTTTGTATCTTCTCCTCCTTTCTCAAGATTCTAAACCTTCTTCTTTTATTTTGAATTAAATCAAGAGTTTAACCCATCATTTTCCAAAAATAAATAACTTTTCACCATAAAACCCTTGAAGGGGAGCTCGGATCTGCCATCAAATCCCTAAAAGGGGATATTTTAAGTCTCACCTTCTCTTTTCCCCCAAGATCTAGCCAACAGAGAGGAAGAAGAAGGATACCTATCTATAAAAATCCTATTCCGGGAGGATCCAAGGCTCAAAAGAAAATCCGCAGATCTCTTGGAGTTTAACTCCATTCAAGATCTGTTGGAGTTTAACTCCATAAATCAAACCCCTTTTTAGGAGTTTAACTCCAATTCTATACATAATCCCTGTCAGGAGTTCAACTCCAAAGCCCCCTTGGGAGTTCAACTCCTAACTCAGGGGCTAAGCCCCTTTTCCCGCTGGTCTTCCCAGCGGTCGCGTGCTGCGCACGTGACCCATGGATGTCCAGCGGTCGCGTGCTGCGCACGTGATCCGCGGGCGCCAAGCGCCCACGCGCCAGGCATGTGACCCGCGGGCGCCCACGTTCCATGCACGCATCTTTAAGACGCTCCTCACCCCTCATTTTCCGTGCACTTCACACCAGAAACACGTCCCCCGTTAGGAAATTTTTTATAACGGGGCGCTGTCCCAAACCCCGCAACGGAGCTGCTAGTCCCCTTGACCCCCAGCCAGCTATCCGGGTAGCGGGACCCCCATAAAACTCTGCGGGACCCCGGATATATCCAAAACCCTTCCAAAACACAACACACGCACACTGCATATTGAGTTCGCATGGCTAGTTGACCCGTCAATCGGAGCTTCCCTCGCTTCAAAGGCGATGGGTAATTAACGGCAGCTTAGTCCACGGCTGCCGGAGATTCGGATCCCCATAATCAATAAATCCCAGCCTACCCTAGGAAGGGGGATCTGTAATGCGCCTGACAAGCATGCGTGTATTTCCATCTCAATGGGGTGACGAAAAACACCCTACAATTACATACAAATTTTTACATGAATGAAAATGAAAAACTCTCATCTCACGTAAAAACCCCTGGCTATTCAAACACGACGATCCAATATATCATATCACAGCAACACATAACATCACATGTTATCAATGTAAGTAAATATGCGTATCCCAATTGTCGTTGACGTATAGCAATGAAACCGGCGATACACCACATATTACACTTAATGTCGCAGAAAAGAAATGAAAACTACAATAATTAGAATCCGCAACCACCTTAGATATCATAAACCCGGAATATCTCATACTCCGGATTTCATGCCTAACACTATAAACTCGGCATTTTAGTCTCAAATTGAAAATACTTTTCAATAACCAGTCAGGAAATTCGACAAAATTCCCAACAAATGATCGAATGCTCGTCGGAAACATTAGTAGACGGCCACACTCCCGATGCCGTCAACAAAGCGTACTTAGGTGGAACACCGCGGCCGTGAGCACCCGAACGGATGCTTTTGGCAACGGGGTTCTCCTACAGTCACTTGGTCGGGGCTATTGGGCGTGGATATCTAGTAGTATTACCCGGCGAGCGTTCGCGTACTATACGAGATTGCGACGGAGTTTTGATCCGAATCGAAACTCCGTGGCAATCTATCGAATGAGACTAAATTGCTAAATTTACAAAACACTAGCTAGTTTTCACAAAATTAATTATTGTGGATTCCAAATACTGTATCACATATCACAGATATACTATACGATATTAAACATTTCGATCGAATATCGAACACCCACAATTCCCAGAGAGCTCAACACTTGAGACTCACTAAAATTATCCAGAAAATGCAAAATCCCAAAATGGAGCAGCATAAGAAAACTCATCCCACAACTCTATGAACGGAACCGCGGCTAAACAGGGGTTTGGGCCGCGGTTCCGTGGTGGTTCAATGGAGTCGCGCCTACGAATTTATTGGGGCTCCATTATTTAACCTGCACAATTTTCTGCATATTTTTAATTTCAAAAATTCTAATTTTGAAATTTTTTCCAGAAACTATGAAACCTGGATTTCGAAAAGTCGATCGAATACTTTAACTTCGCCTAGATCACTCCTAATGCTCTAGATTAGTTCTGATACCATGAAAGTATGCCTTAGCATCACTATTTGGTTTTTAGAAGTATCAAGTATACAATTTTAAAAAATCTAGTATGCTAATGCATGCCATCTAAGAATCGAACTAGAGAATTAGGGTTTTTAAACTAGTAAACAAGGTTTACACTAAGTGAACAAGGAATACAACCTTTGTAGACCGGTCCTTCACTTCTAAAGCTCCAAATAGTAGTCCCTTAGCTCCAAGTAGTGGTCCC
The DNA here is from genome assembly GCA_030015575.1 of Agapanthus africanus. Taxonomy (NCBI): domain Eukaryota; kingdom Viridiplantae; phylum Streptophyta; class Magnoliopsida; order Asparagales; family Amaryllidaceae; genus Agapanthus; species Agapanthus africanus. The sequence continues at coordinate 1,733,096 of CM057337.1, forward strand.
GCGAACTCTTCTTAGGCTCCACTAGGCGAAAGGAACAAGCTTGCTTAAGGATCTTCGAGACCGACCACGATCCACGTCGAGAAATCTCTAACTCAAGTTACCTCTTCACTAACTAAGGAATTAGTGAAGTAAACAACCTACACTAATGGGCTAGAAAAGAGTAGCTTGATGAAGTAGGAATTTTGCTCACTTTAGAATTCTCTTTCTCTTTCTCTTTTTCTTTTATCGCCCCACTCAAAACTAGAGAGCAAAATGAGATGAAGAAAAAATGAAAAAGTGATGAACCAAGATGAAGAAAATATCTCATAGATATTTGTAGAGAGTTAACCATGGCTAAAAGATAATGGTTGAGTTATAGAATATTTAGAGTAAAACAAAATTAGTGGAATTAGTTAAGGCTTCTACATGCTTCCATAAGCATCTTAAGCCATACTAATTTCCACAATTTTGTTTTTCCCTTAATAATTAAATCACCCAAATTATCTTTAGTTTTGTGTGAGTCTCATACACCCATGTCCAATATATCATCTAGCATGACACAATATATATAAATACAAATAATATATATCACATATATATTAAATGCATTTAAATGAGAAGAAATTGTTTAGTGAGCTAATATTAGTTAATAAATATTAATATATCAAATATATATTTATATTTGAAATTATTAAATCAACACTTGATTTAATAATTCGGCTATATCATATATAACCGACTAATATCATTTCTATGTATATCAAATATACATATAACAAATCATTGAATCAACACTTGATTCAATAATCCGGTTATATCACATATAACCTATATCGCGAGATTAGAATACGGTATCATATACACGTATTTAATCTCGGTCTCGCACATATCACATATGTGCCCTACTTCGTTTCGCTTAAGTTAGAAAATCTCTATGTGGGATTCTAAAGACCCGTCAATACGCCAGCAGTAGGTAATGATCTCATCAGTCACCCACAAGCCGTCAGCGGTACTAGCTGGATGTAACGGCTACCTAGGTATTGAGCAATCAGAAGATCAACAAGCAAGCTTGTTCAAACTCCTATGAATCCAGTAAGTAACACTACTGTACAGTCCGGTCTCTTCGTCTGATATGTCGCATATCGAGTTTGGGGGTGGTAAACGTTAGACCCCAATAACTTGATAAGTCATGCCGATGTGAGGCTCATAACGGGTCGAGAAACTACTGATAACTCTTACCAGTAAATCTCATGATCAGCCCTAGCCAGGGATTTCCTGTTATAGCCAATCGAGTATAGCGCAACATCAACTCTCTATACCGGGAGATACGAAACCCCTCCTATCACTCATTTCCTCCATGTGACTCGGGACTGTACCCAAAATCCACTTATTTGCACGAATCCTTTGAGCCGTGGTAGGGAGGAAATCAAAGCACAATGGGAACTACACAAGACTCTATGACGATCTCGGGTCTACAGACTAATCTGTACCAGTTTCACCAGAGAACTGCTATCTGCCAATAGGTATAATACTATCTAGGAGTTCTCGACGAGTCCTGTTCGGTGTACCCATTCTCCAATGAGCACCTGTGTACAATCTCTAATGTCAAACACCAATGGCCGTGCGATCAACCATCGCCTTATACAGGGTCAAGAAACGTACACACTAGTCTACTCTGGAATATCGATGCCCTGTCTCGATACTCTCTCGACTGGGAACAATTAAAGGATATACTTGCGGACTACCCTGGCCCCACTAGTATGATCTAAATCATATCCTGGTAGTCAAGTACACATCCTAAGGGTTTTATCAACATGTAACGGAGAGACAGTATAATGATACAAGTGTGCATATTAAGATAAAGAGCAACCAGATAGCATATTATTATGTCGAGCTAGAAAGTCCTTTCTATATATGTCCAAGCATCCATTATAATATACAATCATGTACAATAATGTCCTTTAGGGCATACATATAACTAACAGGGAGTTGATGTCTTGCTGTGCTTAATTGACTATAACCATAATTTCTTGGTCAAGGCGGTTGTGATAAACTGATAAATGCTATCAGTTGTATTTCAAGTGGTTATGAGTTTGATATCAGTATAACTTATTAGGTTATTGGGGGTCTAACATAATTCACCCTCAGACCCTGTATGTGACACTCTCAGACGAAGAGACCGGACTATACGGTGACTGTTACTGATAGGCCCTGATTGTGTTCGGATGAGCTTGCTTGTCGACTTTTGTTTTGATCAATACCTGAGTAGCCGTTACATGCAGCTAGTACCGCTAACGTGCTTATGGGTTAACCTGTGAGGGGATTGATCTGAAAGTGTTTCAGATAATCCAGATATGATTATAACCTACTGTCGCGTATTGATTGAGTCTTTAGAGTCCCACACAGAGATTTTCCACGCTCAGGAGAAACGATGTAGTATGCGTATGGCGATACGTGTGGGAGTTCGATTAAACACATGTATATGACACACATATATTAATCAGATATTTGTTAATACTAGCCGGTTTGTTTTAAATCCGGATTATTAAATCAAGTGTTGATATATATATATATATATATATATATATATATATATATATATAAGGTAATGATCCAGTGAGACGCTTTCTTATGTGAGACAAATGAGACACACTCTATAACAACCCATCCCCCCGTGTATTTCACCGATCCAGACCATTCACCGTGATCTGCATGTCACGCATCCCATACGTATCAATTTTCATGAGATTTCTACATTTCTAGCACATGCGATCAAGTGAACGAAAAATGAACGTCTCTAAGTAGTCTAAAAAATGATATCATCGATCATGCATGCTAGAGGTGTAAGAATCTCATGAAAATTGATACGTGGGGTATACGTAACATGCAGATCACGGTGAATGGTCTGGATCGGTAAAATACAAGGAGGGTAGGGTGTTATAGAATGCGTCTCATCTGTCTCACATAAGAAAGCGTCTCACTAGATCATTACCTTGTATATATATATATATATATATATATATATATATATATGAGAATAATGGAGGAAAAATGCCATAGGAGGGAATTTCCTCTTATGGCGTCGAAAAATAATGGAGGAAAAATGCCATAGGAGGGAATTTCCTCCTATGGCGTCGAAAAAATACAATCTCCATCGTTTTTCTCGACGATCAGCACCCATATATCATCTTCATCGTTATCATCTAAGATATGGGTACACCAAATTTTATATGATTATACAACTTTTTCACCGTTGAATTTGTGGGTTCAAAATTAACGGTTTACCGACAATAGAACTTTTTACATTGCTAAATCAACGGTGAAAAGGTTATAGAATCATATGAAATTTGGCGTACCCACATCTTCGATGATAACGATTCTGATGATGGATTCCGACCGTCGGAATACACGATGAAGGGCATATTTTTTCGACGCCATAGGAGGAAATTCCCTCATATGGCCTCTTTCCTCCATTATTCTCTCTCTCTCTCTCTCTCTCTCTCTCTATATATATATATATATATATATATATATATTATGTTCACTTTCTATTTCTCTCTCATTTGCTATTTGTATATAATACAAATACGTGTATATTTATATGATATATATACTTTATGTATATGTGTAACACCTTAGAACGATTGTACGGTATTTTGCTCGAATAAAACTCAATGGGTAGTTTATGTATTTAAGTTATTATAACTTTTATGTTATGTTTATATTTGCAATAGTTTTATATTATTTTATTATTATGTGCATGTATTTATAAATATTTATTAGTTTAAGAGAATAAGAAAAGGAAAATAAAAGATATATGGTTTAATGATATGGTAAGATATTATTAAATCTTTGCAAATCTCTTTTTTTAAACGAATTTGGCAATTGTGGGTGGTGTTATGTGAAAATTTCTATAATCCTATTTAACCCATCATCATCTTTTAAACAGAGACCCATCTTTCTCTCCTCGTTCCTTGCCTCTCTCAAAGCCCTTACCCTAACCGACTCCACAAAAACCCTAGATCCTTTCTCCTAACCAAACCCGAGCACCATCGTCCAGCCATCTCCCCTTCATCTCGCGGCAGAGCACCTCATCGCCATCATACTTGCAATCGCAGCCATCATCTTCTCCTTCCTCCTCCTCGTGGCTACATCTAAACCGAGCAGCACCCCAACCGAAGCACATCAAGTCGAGATCGTCGTCGTCATCGTCGTCGAGCATCCAAACCAAGATCTTGTGTTGGGTTTCAAGCATTGCGTCTTCGTCTTCATTCTGTTCACGCGTCTTCGTCTTCATTCTGTTCACGAGATCATCGATTCAAGGAAAGTATTCAATACTTGTTTATATACTGCAGCAAGTCTAGATCTTACTTAAGAATTTCAATAAAATAAGCTTATAAAAATATCAATATGTATGTGTGTTATTATAATATAACCATGTTTTATAATCTAAACACTTTAGCATACAACAAGAAATTATAAATTACAGATGGCGAAACTATAAGAGTTATTTAAGTCATATAAACACCGTTTAACATAAAGGTTATTGCGCTTCCATATCATATTAAGTCATTTTAGTGTATTAGGTAAGTATAAATATTTTAATTATTGCATCTGCATTTAGAACTTTAGAACTGTAGTGTGAATTTTAGTGCATCAACATCAGTAGATAAAAGATCGTAATATTATTATATTTACTACCCCATAAATCGACATTGAACCCTTAACTATACATCATGCATATTACTTAGCAATAATATTAATATTAATATAAGTGCTAATCATGATTAGTGTTATATTTTAATTCTTATCTTTTGCTGCAGGCAATTTATTGTGCATTTAGATTATAGTAGTAATACAGAGTAACATTAGTCGTTATTTTATTATTAATAAGCATTTAATATAATGTGTTATTAAATTATGTAGACATCCATATTAAACAATGTTTTCAGTGAAAGTTAATTCACAATATAAATAATATAAAGATATCAGATGATAACTAGCATCAATATTTATGGCCGGTATCAAAACATATTGGTATAATACCAGCCACATATTTATAAGTAATAGGATACAAAGTGTGTAGTAGTTAAATTGGTGTTTAATGCAAGTACGAGTATGGTTAGTGATAATTATTATTAGTATATATATTTTGCAGAGAAGCAGTGCATAATTTTAATTAGCATATAGTACTGCAATTTGTTGCTAGTAGTTTTATATAATTAATATTGTTTGTTTACGTGTATCCATATTTGATTTGTTTCCTAGTTACCATATCAGAACATTATTGCAATGTAATAATTATCCAAATGCCAACGAATTCTCAGGATACTACTTGATTTGACTTGACTTGATTGTCTTGATTGACACGATATGTATATGCTTGTTCTAGAATTGACATTAGGTAAAGTTTAGATTGATACCTGACGTGAAACCTAAAATCGGGGGAAAGGGGAAATAAAGGAATGTAACCCAAATCGTAACTCAAGAGGATCTAGATTGTTAGAGACTGATCATTCGATATGGGCCTCTGTGCTCCGGAATGATGAACTGACATTATTCGTCCAGATTTGACATTGTAGGATTTACTGTCTAGCGGCACGTTTTGAGATTCAACTCCGAGAGTCTTGACCGTGGTCCTAGGCACGCACGAGATACTATTGAGTTACGAGGAAGATTTCATTAATTAATTTCAAATACTTTTAGAATAGATAAATACCAGTGACATTGACCCTATGTTCACATGATATGATTGCTTTACCTTATACTGCCTATTATATCACATGTTATTGTTGCTACTATTATTGTATGCTCACATGACACCAGTTTCCAGTATAATGATATATTACATCGCATTTCCGGTTATTATCATTATTACATCATCTATGACATTCTGACGTCTGGTTTTTTCATGGCCCAGATCGTTTGACATTAGAACCACATGATCAGGAGTACTTTGAGAAGGTAGCTGAGATGTGAGGCGTATCTTCGTTTTTCCAGTGATTAGATGTTTATTTATTCCAGTGACTGAACTTTATTCATCAGTTCTTTTGTGAACCCATAAGGGACCCGACTTTGTGTATCTTATTATTTTATCATTTGGATCAGCTTGACTTGACGTTTCCGCTATTCAAGCTTTGATTTCCATTGTTATTATTTATTGGGGCAATGGACAAGTAATAGAAATGTTATTATTTTATGTTGCTTGATATACGGCAAGGCAGCCTTAATGTGACTATGAAAGGATAATTCCTTACTGTAGGTAGAATGGATAGCCGAGTTACGTTCCCGTATTTATGTATTTTGGGAAGCGGGACGTGACAATATGATACACATACTAAATATTTTATGTATTTGATACATAAATACATTTAGAAGGGACACCTCATTTCATGTTATTATTAAATAAGGAAATGAGCCATTTCTTGTTTAATAATAAAGAAAATGGTTGTAGAGAGAGAGATGTGCTTCATTTCTAAATGGAAAATTATCTATTTTAGTATTAAGTATTCTCTCTCCTCTTTCATTCCTTCATGCCCATACTCTCCTTATTTTCTACTAGAGAAATGAGAGAGAGAGAGAGAGACGAAAATAAAGAGTGAGCTTACTACATCTCTTCCTCTCATTCTTTAGCAATTTTTGAGAGCAAGTTATATCATCAAAATGAAACTTTTGATGAAATTGAAGTTTGGGTTGAGATCTTCTTCGAAGTGGATCATTTTCGGCGAGGAGGTCCGTTTACAAGCTTGATCCCTACGACGTGAAGCCTAGTTTGGATCTTCCACTAGGCGAGTGGACACGCTACAATAGTTGTAGGCCCGTAAACCACATTTATTGCTCACTAGTTCTTAATAATTACTCTTATTTGAATGATTTTGGGATTTGTATTTGGTGCTATATTCTTGAAATTTTTTATTCACTATTCAGCCGCGGTCCACAAGTGTTGCAACCCTAACACCAAATGCTAACATAGTATCAGAGCCGATTCATCTTCTAGTAGTTGTTATCGATAATCCGATGAAATTAAACTTGTTCCATGCTTTTTCTTTTTTAAAAAAATCAGTTTTTTTAATATTCTGGAACTCATCAAGACCCCATGAACCCCTGCCAAAACCCACCCCGAGTCCCAAGAGTCCCAAGAGGCTTGGGGCTGAACTTGAGCTCCTTATGGGCTCAAGTTTCAGCTGAATAAGAGCCAATTTCGGCTCTGGTTTATGTAACGACTATGTTTTTAATGTACAGAAATTTGTTTAAAGTTAAAATACTAAATGGAGTATTTGCAACCCTGAGTATGCTATAAGTATTTAATTTGATTTTGAACAGCAAGAAAGCACTTGTAGCTCATTGGTAAAGCCTTACACTGCTGTGACATAGCCCCTGTGTTCGAATCCCTCCAGCCATATATTTTTAATGATTTTTCTTTTAAACTTTTTGGAAGCCTAAAATTTTACACGTGCAATACACATAAAATTGAAAAGTTAAATTAAATAAACATGTGCAAAAGGGTATTAGACTAGGACACGTGGCATCGATCCAAACCCCAATCCCTCCAAGATGGCTGGCGAAGATCTCCTCTGGGCCGGCGCCGCTGGTTGAAACCGTGGGAAATGCTCCAAAATTTTTAATCTAACACCCCTTGGCCTCCCCCACTACTCCTCTTCTGTTTGAATTTCCTGCAAATTAATAGAGAATTAAAATCATCATTAAACCAATATTTTAAGGTATTTTAATTCTCATTTTTAACTCCCTAAACCCTAATTCTATCCTATAAATACCACCCCATACTTAGCCCTCTCCATTCTGAAATTTATTATCAAAACTCTCAAATTTTTCCAAATCAAATTAGTTGTACAAGTGGAGTTAGCCCAAGGCCATCTTCCGGCGACGACTCGGGACAAATTTGGCGACACCACGACTTCATAAACCCCTATTCATACCAGAATATTGTATTTAACACCGCCCATTCTTCTGCTCGTTTGTTTATAAGCAGGCGCTTTTGATCCGTATTTGCTACATATTTATAGGTTAGAGGTTCCTAGTCCAAATTGACGGAAATCATACAAATCTCCACCGTTACGCCAAAATCCAGAACATCTGTCATAGACAGATAAAAGCCGGGTTCCGGTCATCCGCATCCGTCTAGTGCCGCTTACTAGTTTAAGAGAAAAGACGAAAAACAGCGGTTATTCGTGTCTCGGACAAGCACAGAGCACGAGAGGGGCAGCACAAGATTCAATGGGTGCGCGGAGCTCGAGAGAGATAAAGGTCAAATGAATTAAAAGTGAAGCCATTTTGGACTATTGCAAATCTAAAGAAACTTTGGAAGCATTTTGCAATTTGGAATATGTAGAATAACAGAAGATAGCAACACAAGGAATTCTAGAAAATACGAGACCCCAATTCCACAAAACCACGGCGGAACCTCCGCCAAATGTGGGTTTTTGCGGCGGTTCCGCCGCGGTTTCGTGTCATCATCTAACCAAACTTTGGGGTTATTTTGGTCATTGTATTTGTACTCAGAATTTAGCCCAAGGGTTTCAGCTCTCTGCCTATAAATAGCCCAGTTTTGTGCCAAGTAAAGGATGCTTCTTTTTAGTTAGATTTTAGTGTAGATTAGTTTGTATCTTCTTCTTCTTCATCATCCATTCTCCATTAAAATGTAGTGAGAGCTCTTGAGTGGAAAATCAATAAAAATGAGGGTTTTTATTTAACTTGTATCTTTTAATTTTTGTATTGTAATTTTAATTTCTAGTGTAATTTTAATTCGTAGTGTAATTTTATTTCTTGTTATTAAGTAGTTGTTGATATTTCTTTACTTGTTTTATTTTTCTTTCTTTCTTATCCGTATTATTTTCAAGCCATACTCGATGGAGTTCCTTGCTTCCGTTAGTTTGTAAAACCGTATTTTTCCTTTCTTTCTTTGTTTCTTTCTTGCTTTGTTTTCTTTTCATTTTCATGTGTGAATAATTTCCATACGTGTTAGGGGCTGAGGAAGGTTCGTATGAGAGACGGAAAAATCTCTTGTGCTTCTTTTCGCCAAACATCCTAAAACTAGCCTAGACCAAACAAATACAACCCCCTCACTTAGACGCGCTATACGTAACATATAGCCGCGACCTAAGTCGAGAAGTCCTTTAAGCGCACTACAACGTGACATGTAGTTGTGACTTAATTGGATACATGGTTGCGAGTGTTTGGCCTAGGGTTGGAAATAAACGCATTTAGCGGATGGACAAGGGGCACCAGGAATGGATTTAGCGTTGAAAAACTTGCATAAACTCGCAAATCCCATTTCTATGTCCTCCTAATTCCTGCTACTTTCGATTATCCCAATATCATTTTAAGAATGGCAAAAGATAAGTACAAAACTAATCCTAACTCTACTAACTAATCTTAACCCTAACAAGCTTACTTGAATATACATACAAACATTTAGGATAGAATTGAATACATATATACATTCTTTTATTGACTCGTCTAAAATGCGAACGGACATACTACCATCTCCCCGCGGACGATCCATGCTCAACCGGCTAGCTGCAAAGCGATACCGTCTTGACTGGGGTAAGTAGAACAAATAGGACAAGATAGAACGCATAGCTCTATGATAATCAAATGGCGCCGTTGCCGGGGAGACGGTAACGTATTTTCTTTTTTGTTATTCGAGTTAATATTTTTTTGCATATATAAAAAAATAAATATAATAATAAAAAAAACTTTTTTGTTATTTTTGATATTTTTTTTTGTGCAAGTGTGCAGGTTATCTGGAGCAAGTACAGTAATCAAATAAGAAAACAGAGCATTTTATCTTGGATTAGAGAATAAAGGGAGTGCAGTAACCAAAGACGAAGCGCCAACTCCATAATTTGACCGCGAAATCGCGGTCAAAGCTTGGATTTCGCGGCGATTCCGCGTTCCATTGAGGCTTCTGAGCCCTAATTTTTTTCACCCTTTCTCTTTCCTTTTATCTCCTCTTTGAACTCCACTAAATTGTATTTTCTGCAGGTTTCTTTGCACAGATTGCGTCGCCGCCAAATAATTTTTTTTTTTGTTTTAGATTTTGTTTGTTTACTACTTTGCATATAATAATACGGACATTAAGAGACTATAACACCAATTAAGATTGGGTGGGGATTTCATCACCCTTCCTATGACCCCACAAATCACAAAAAGCATACGCATCACCTTGAGTTAATAAAAAAATATATAGACCAAACCTATAAGGACTTGTCGCGCTCAATTAGGACAAGTGAAGGTTGCGGGGAATCGATCGTTTATCTAAACTTGACTTTGTGGTGCTTAGGCTAGACAAGTGAGGAGGTAATTTTAAAAGGCCCGTCTCACGGTGATTCGTGAGCTGAACCTTTCTTACCTCACTTGTGCTTACCTGACCACAATTGGCAGTGAAGAGAAGATTTGAGAGTGCAACTTGTCGCTTGGAAGTCTAGGAGCGGTCTAGTTGGACTTTGAAGACCCTATCTCTAGGTGATTGTTTGTGCATATTGTGGTTGTGATTGTGCTTATGTAAAGTTTAGTCCCATAATTCCGTATTCTTTCAAAACAAACAATTTCGAAAACTGCTAAAAAAAATAATAATTTTTTTTTCAAAAAATTAAAATATTTATAAAAATTTTCCACTTCCACCCTCCCTACTTTTTATAACATGGGTACCCCAAAACGACCAACTCTTGCCGAACTTTGGTACCCACAACCAGACATTTCTTCTTATGGTTCTTGCTTTGGCCGTACTTCGAATGATTGGACTCCGCAATCCACTTCGTATCAACCATTTTAACCTCGCCCACCCTCTTACGTTGATACTCCTTTTGAGAGTCATGTTCCGACTCCAAGACCAATGTCCATTGCTGAATATATTGAACAATCTCGTAGCCGATCTTTCACTCCTTTCACCACTCCAAATTCCATAGGACAACAATTCCAATCATCTTCATATCAGAATGTTGATCCTAATCCTGTCCAACAATTCGATTCCTATCACTCCTACCCGACTTTTACACCTTCTCTAGACATTGCTTCTGAACAGCCATTTGGAAGTTTCACGTATCCACACGAATTTGAATCATTTACTGAAACCCCTTCACAATCCATGTTTAGTCTTGAGCGAACGTTGGAAGAATTTCGGGTAGTATCATGCCAGATGGAGGAAGTGAATGCGTCCATGGCCGCCCTCATACAATTTTGCGAACCGGTAGCTAGTTTCCAACTAGCTCCGAATTTTTCAATGTATGATGAGGTGATTGGACAGATTGAGAATTTGAGTCGTGAGAGTGAGCAGTATACCTTTCCAAATCAAATCTACCCGTTCCAAATTGAATTCTACAACTCCGGTTTCGAAAATCTATCAAGTGTCCCAAAAGAATCACCAATTGACGATAGACCGTTTGATGAGTTGTGCGACTTTGTAGTGTTTGATTTACCTGATTGTAAAGGGTCCCTTTCGAGTGAAACCAATCCCAATCCTTTTGATTTTTACACCTCCACTCTAGAACCAGAATTGATTGAAATCCATACTTTTGATGAGGTGTCTGAGAAATTTGATTTTCACTTGATTGAGGATATCGACGCTGGGAATATTTTCGATGATGAACCCACAGTTTTGGATGAGTTTTTCTCACCAATTCATCATGTACTTTCACTTCCGTGTAGATATCATCCTGAGTCATTAACTTCTTTTCCCAAACTCTATATGCGTCTAGATTTTGATGATGATAAATACATGGATGAGCTGATTTTTGAGGAGAATTTTGAGGATAGCATTGAGGATGAAAATGAAACAGTTTTACTTGATGAGTCGGATTTTCCAATTCATCCTATCCCTTTCATTGACTGTGTACATCCTCCAGAATCTTTAACCGATACAATTTCTCAATCACTTCCCTCCATCCGTTCCATAGTTCCGACCTTGCAAGACACCGTATCACTTTCACTTCCTTTATCTGGTTTACCAAGTTCGGTCTACCTATGTTTTCTCACGAATCTTGAGAGGTTTGACCCCATTTCTTGACGGGTTGATAGATTAGTAAAATCTCTTTTTACACATCGGTCATTATATATTGTATTAATTTATTCACTCCATTTCCACCTTCAAGTTCGTATTCCATTTTTTCCCTTTCCGCCATTCTTCTCCTCCACCGAGATTGTTCCTCGCTTCTATCCCCATACGGTCTCGCATATTCTCCATTTCTTTTCTCTCCGCATTCTTTCACCAGCCTGGGCCTTATCCCGATAAAATTTTTGAATGGTTGGTGCTGACTTTTGGCCTGTGTAAGGCCTTGTATAGATTGATACTGTTCTTTCCTCCCTAATCCTAAACTGCACCGGTTAAACAGTGGCAACACTGTTTCACTTAAGTTTGGGGGGGATTTTTTAGTGTATATATTTTTGGTTTGCTTTTTGTTTTGTATAAAAAAACAAAAACAAAAAAAAAACAGGGGAGCGCCGAAAATTTTAACCCTCTTGGTATAGCCTGACAGTGAGGGCACTGTCAAGTTTAAGTTTGAAGGTGTGCTCGGTAAGCTTTTTTCCTTCGCATTCATGTGTATATTTTGCATTTGCATACTTATTTAAAAACCCATAAAATTAGAAAAAAATTATAAAAATATAAAAACTTTGTCGTCAAGTTAGCTGATAGGGTAGCCTAGATTTCGATTCCGAAAGTTTAGTTGATACGTTAGAAATAACTAAATCCTAGACTTAGAAATTGAAAACACTAAAAATAACGCTCTTTCTGTTTAATCTTAGTAATTATACGTCCTTACAGTTTTTTTATAGAAGTAGATAATCTTGAGTTCAGTTCTTGAGTTAAGTCGAGATGAAGGGAAAGTATTGAAAGGTTTACTGAAGGATAAGTCTGAAAAATAGTTTCTATTCTTGAGTACAAATTTAGAAAATATATACCCTACAAACTGCACATACACGCATCTTGAAACTTGGGATAGTAGAGAACACCTAGAAATACTCTTGCCTGAAAACCTAGTATGAAAGAAAAAACGGTATTTAAAACTAACCACCAAAAGAGCATCATTGAAAAATATATCCGGTCTTGAAAAAGAAAAAATAAAGAAAAGAAAGGAAAAGAATAAATTACAAGACCTGGAAACTGCTAATTACGCTTTAACTTTACACATTTAGTAATCGGCTGGTTAGTGCCTCAAGAAGCATTAATAGTCGCATGAAAGATGTGTGAGCAAATCCATCCATCATTAACGAAAAGAAATAGTATTAGGTATTAAGGCAAGAGTACTATAGCTTGAATTGAATTCTTGAGTGTAGGGGTAAAAATTTTTACACACACATAGGGGTATACGATCGATATTTGGAGGAAAGATATGGATAAAAAATAAAACTTATGTTTTCCGTAAAGATGATAAAAATCCCAGATTAGAGACTGCGCTTTAAGAAGGAAACCTCAAGAGACATCGAGATCTTTCTAAACTGTCAAAACGTATAGGATCTTGGGTTGAATAAATAGGAGGCATGAAACATAAGGGTTGAATATTTCTAATTTAGGATGATAGAATTTCTAACTTAGATGCTAAGCCGTAAGAGTAGAATCAACGTTAACTTATGAAACTAGCTTGACGGGATTTTATGGGTAGTATCCGCTGAAAACCCTCAGGAGACAACACTCCTCCTATTAGGGACACCTAGAGATTTAACGGCTTGTTGCACGAGCTCAGTGCAATCGCGTTCCCTACGAAAGTGAGGTTAGGACTTTTTGTGAATAATTGGTTTTGCTCGGGACGAGCAAAGGTTAAGTTTAGGGGTATTTGTTCATACCAGAATATTGCATTTAATATCGCCCATTCTTCTGCTCGTTTGTTTATAGACAGGTGCTTTTGATCCGTGTTTGCTACATATTTACAGGTTACAGGTTCCTAGTCTAAATTGACGCAAATCATACAAAATCTCCATAGTTACGCCAAAATCCAGAACATCTGTCACAGTCAGATAAAAGCCGTGTTCCGGTCATCCGCATCCGTCCAGTGCCACTTACCAGTTTAAGAGACAAGACGAAAAACAGTGATCATTCGTGTCTCGGACAAGCACAGAGCACGAGAGGGGCAGCACAAGATTCAATGGGTGCGCGGAGCTCGAGGGAGATAAAGGTCAAATGAATTAAAAGTGAAGCCATTTTGGACTGTTGCAAATCTGAAGAAACTTTGGAAACATTTTGCAATTTGGGATATTTAGAACAACAGAAGATAGCAACACAAGGAATCCCAGGAAATACGAGACCCCAATTCCACAAAACCGCGGCGGAACAGCCGCCAAATGTGGGTTTTTGCGGCGGTTCCGCCGCGGTTTCGTGTCATCATCTGACCAAACTTTGGGGTTATTTTGGTCATTGTATTTGGGCTCAGAATTTAGCCCTAGGATTTCAGCTCTATACCTATAAATAGTCCAGTTTTGTGCCAAGTAAAGGATACTTCTTTTTAGTTAGATTTTAGTGTAGGTTAGTTTGTATCTTCTTCTTCCTCTTCATCTATTCTCCATTAAAGTGTAGTGAGAGCTCTTGAGTGGAAAATCAACGAAGATGAGGGTTTTTATTTAATTTGTATCTTTTAATTCTTGTATTGTAATTTTAATTCCTAATGTAATTTTATTTCTTATTGTTAAGTAGTTGTTGATATTTCTTTGCTTGTTTTATTTTCCTTCCCTTCTTATCCGTATTATTTTCAAATCATGATACTCGACGGAGTTCCTTACTTAGGTGAGGACCCAAGTAGTTAGCTTGTAAAACCGTATTTTCCCTTTCTTTCTTTGCTTCTTTCTTTCTTTGTTTTCTTTTCATTTTCATGTGTGAATAATTTTCTTACTTGTCAGGGGCTAAAGAAGGTTAGTATGAGGGACGGAAAAATGCCTTGTGCTTCTCTTCGCCAAACATCCTAAAACAAACCTAGACCAAACAAATGCAACCCACTCACTTAGGCGCGCTATACGTGACATATAGCCGCGACCTAAGTCGAGAAGTCCATTAAGCGCACTACAACGTGACATATAGTTGTGAATTAATTGGATACATGGTTGCGAGTGTTTGGCCTAGGGTTGGAAATAAGCGCATTTAGCGGACGGACAAGGGGCACTAGGAATGGATTTAGCGTTTGAAAGGTTGCTTAAACTCGCAAATCCCATTTTTATGTCCTCTTAATCCCTGCTACTTTCGATTATCCCAATATCGTTTTAAGAATGGCAAAAAACAAGTACAAGACTAATCCTAATTCTACTAACCAACCTTAACCCTAATAAGGTTACTTGAATATACATACAAACACTTAGGATAGAATTGAACACATATATACATTCTTTTATTGACTCGTCTAAAATACGAACAGACATACTACCATCTCCGTGCGGATGACCCATGCTCAACCGGCTAGCTGCAAAGCGACACCGTCTTGATTGCAGTAAGTTGAACAAATAGGACAAGGTAGAACACATAACTCTATGACAATCAAATTTTTTGCGGCGGTTCTGCCACGGTTTCTTGTCATCATCTGACCAAACTTTGGAGTTATTTTGGTCATTGTATTTGGGCTCAGAATTTAGCCCTAGAGTTTCAGCTCTCTGCCTATAAATCGCCCAGTTTTGTGCCAAATAAAGGATGCTTCTTTTTAGTTAGATTTTAGTGTAGGTTAGTTTGTATCTTCTTCTTCCTCTTCATCTATTCTCCGTTAAAGTGCAGTGAGAGCTCTTGAGTAGAAAATCAATGAAGATGAGGATTTTTATTTAACTTGTATCTTTTAATTCTTGTATTGTAATTTTATTTCTTGTTGTTAAGTAGTTGTTGATATTTCTTTACTTGTTTTATTTTCCTTCCCTTCGTATCCGTATTATTTTCAAGCCATGATACTTGACGGAGTTCCTTGCTTAGATGAGGACCCAAGTAGTTAGCTTGTAAAACCGTATTTTTCCTTTCTTTCTTTGCTTCTTTCTTGCTTTGTTTTCTTTTCATTTTCTTGTGTGAATAATTTCCATACTTGTTAGTGGCTAAGGAAGGTTAGTATGAGGGACGGAAAAATCTCTTGTGCTTTTCTTCGCCAAACATCCTAAAACGAATTTAGACCAAACAAACGCAACCCCCTCACTTAGGCGCGCTATACGTGACATATAGCCGCGACCTAAGTCGAGAAGTCCTTTAAGCACACTACAACATGACATGTAGTTATGACTTAATTGGATATATGGTTGTGGGTGCTTGGCCTAGGGTTGGAAATAAGCGCATTTAGCGGACGGACAAGGGGCATTAGGAATGGATTTAGCGTTGGAAAGCTTGCTTAAACTCGCAAATCCCATTCCTATGCCCTCCTAATCCCCGCTACTTTCGATTATCCCAATATCGTTTTAAGAATGGCAAAAGAAAAATACAAGACTAATCCTAACTCTACTAACCAACCTTAATCCTAACAAGCTTACTTGAATATACATACAAACACTTAGGATAGAATCGAACACATATATAAATTTTTTTATTGACTCGTCTAAAACACGAACGGACATACTACCATCTCCCTGCGGACGACCCTAGCTCAACCGGCTAGCTGCAAAGCGACACCGTCTTGATTGCGGTATGTAGAACAAATAGGACAAGGTAGAATGCATAACTCTACGACAATCAACCTCTCAAACCCTTCCTCTACCTCCCCTCTCTCATCTAATCCAGTAAGTCCCCTCTCCTCTCCTCTCTTCCTTATTAAAAGAATTCTCTTCTCAAAACTCATCGGAAGCGGAGTTATTCCGACTTCCGATTCTAATTTTTTTAAAAACACAACTTTTCTTAATAACCAAACATTCATATTGTTACATCTTGTTTAGTAATCTTAAAACAAACATTTAGAACAAGTTTCAATTCAAAATGAAATGTTATACAACTTTTAATTCAATTTTATGGTTAAATACCACAAGGTTTACTTACGGCATCATTTCATTATATTTTCTCATATTACCTTTAGAAAACTCACAAGGTAATGACCTATCTCATCACAACACTCATCATGACATAGCACGATGGTTTTTGGAACAATATTTTGTGGGATAAATACAATTTTACAATAAATAGCTTAAACTAATAAAACCATATTCTTTAAGATTGTTTTAATTAAATTCCTTACAATTAAGCCTATACAACCCATTTTGGGGAACCCTATTTGGATGGTGAGGATCATCACACATATTTGGGACTAGTAGAGCGAGATGCAGACCTCCTCACGGAGCATCCGATCTCGATGGAATTTTTAATACAATTTTTAAGAATAATGCGATTTTCTATTTAATAAATAAATTCTATTTTAAATAATTATATATATATATATATATATTCAAAATATCTATTATAAATATATATAATAAATTCCATGTTTTCTAAACAAAGGAATCATAAATTTCATGAATATACCATCACAAATCCATACAATTCCAATTTACACTAAAATACCCTATACTATTCAATCTAGATTTATAATCATTAGAATACTTCACTTTTAAAAACTATATCCATGAAAATCTTAAATACGATAAATAAATGCTTGAGGTTTACTTTGAAAGTTTATCAAAACTATTTTTCATAAAATCCCCTCAAGTTTATTAATTTACAATAAGGACCCTATTAAATATAGGTTTAAGCGTGACCAATTCTCTTGAACCTCAGAGAGCCGGAGAAAGTGGGTGCTTGCCTATTTAAGTTAGGAAACTAAAACGAGGGTATCAATGGTAATTGGCTTGGAAAAATTCATAAATCCAGCCGTCCATGTGCAGCAGTTACCGATAACTTCAAAACCTAATTCAGGAATCAAATTCCATTTAAGTGTCTGACTCAGACAGAGTCTCAGTCTAATCTGAATACGATTCCAATCTACGTACACTTCAAATATAACTCCAATACATCATGAATCCATATATACTGAATACTATCAAATATCAACATGATTTGAACTGACCGAACCATGGATATACATTGACTTGATTACATGACTATCCGTTTACATCCTTATCCGTTTACACGAGCAATTGATATCATGGTTTCGGTAAGTCTTACAGCTATAAAAAATACAATAAACATTACGGGTTTTTTTAAAGGGTAGACTGGTACGGAATGTGTTAAAACTGGCACGATAATGGTCACTTTAATACACCTAACCTGAATATCCGTTGCTGTTATCCCGTGGCTTAATGGTTCCTTGTGATCCGTATATCTTAGTCCACGGAATAGTTGGACTCCTCTCGTATACACTGGCATATTCTGCACCAAGCTACAAACAACAACGTTAACATAACAATCATACATTATATCGGATATATTCTCTTTACCTGTTCAGTTTATTTCTATCTCTCTTTGGGACTTACCGAGCGATTGTTCGCTGACGACATTCCTTTTCTATTCTTTCTTTGGAATGTTGTCGGGAGGACCCGACTCTTTAGAGATCGAGCCCAGCTCAGAAGATTTGGAGCAGTTCATTGAAGACCCGGAGCTTTAGTCACTTGTATATACTTTCAGTTCATGCCATTGTTTAGGCATCGCTTTCCACATTGTATTTACTTTTCAGTTGTATTGTAAATAATGTTTAATAAATAAAAAGTTGTTGTTCATTTACATCTCATGTCTTTCTTGTGTATATTTATATTATATTGCTTATTTATGCTTAACGTGTTTGCTTCTGAGTAAATATATCGCGGGCCTAGTCACGTCTCCTGACCGTACACCGGGAAGTGGGGCGTGACAGGTTTTGTTGGCGGCCTATGCAGGTCAGTTCTGCATAGAAACCTAAGCAATATAATACAAGAATTATAAGACTCAGCAACTAAACATTCTTTATATTTCATATTCCTTGAATCTATCTTAACCATATTTTTCTTTCAAGATTATGTATTCTCCGAACAATACCAGAAGCTGAGGCACCTGGAGTGAAACAATTCTGGGCACTGCATCCTAATCAATTTTCTGGGAAAGAGAGCCCTTTGGAAGCTGAAAAATGGGCTCAATCCTAACCATATCCTTGATCACTCCGAGCTCACTATACAGACGGATCTATCTTATGAGCAACAACCCGTTGAAATCCTGAATAGAAAGGTAAGTCACTTAGGAATAAGGAAGTAAACTTGGTCCGAGTGATGTGGAGGAAAGACTCACCAGGAGAATCAACGTGGGAAAGAGAAGACAACATGCGTGCAAGATATCCTTTCTTATTTGTAAATTAGTCCTTAAATATTTGTAAATTTCGAGGACGAAATTTTTGTAAGGAGGGCAGAATGTAACGACCCTATTTTTAATGTACAGAATTTTTTTTAAAGATAAAGTACTAAATGGAGTATTTGCAACCCTGAGTATGCTATAAGTATTTAATTTGATTTTGAACAGCAAGAAAGCACTTGTAGCTCATTGGTAAAGCCTTGCACTGCTGTGACATAGCCCCTGTGTTCAAATTCCCCCAGCTACATATTATTTTTAATGATTTTTCTTCAAAACTCTTTGGAAATCCAAAAGTTTATACGCAATACACGTAAAAATGAAAAGTTAGATTAAATAAACATGTGCAAAAGGGTATTTAGACAGACTAGGACATGTGGCATCGATCCAGACCCCAACCCCTCCAAGATGGCCGGCGAAGATCTCCTCTGGGCCGGCACCGTTGAAACTGTGGGAAATGCTCCAAAATTTTTACCCTAACACACCTTAGCCTCCCCCACTACTCCTCTTCTATTTGAATTTCCTGCAAATTAACAGAGAATTAAAATCACCATTAAACCAATGTTTTAATATATTTTAATTCTCATTTTTAATTCTCTAAACCCTAATTCTATCCTATAAATACCACCCCATACCTAGCCCTCTCCATTCTGAAATCTATCATCAAAACTCTCAAATTTTTCCGAGTCAAATTAGTTGTACAAGTGGAGTTAGCCCAAGCTCATCTTCCGGCGACGACTCAGGACAAATCCGGCAACACCGCGACTCCACGAAGCTCTCAAACCCTTCCTCTACCTCCCCTCTCTAATCTAATCCAGTAAGTCCTCTCTCCTCTCCTCTCTTCCCTATTAAAAGAATTCTCTTCTCAAATCTCGTCGGAAGTGGAGTTATTCTGACTTCCGATTCTAATTTTGTTAAAAACACAAATTTTCTTAATAAAAAAACATCCATATTATTACATCTTGTTTAGAAATCTTAAAACAAATATTTAGAACAAGTTTCAATTCAAAATACAATATTATACACCTTTTATTTCAATTTTATGGTTAAATACCACAAAGTTTACTTACGGCATCATTTCATCATATCTGCTCATATTACCTTTAGAAAACTCACGAGATAATGACCTACGTCATCACAAAACTCATCATGACATAGTACGATGGCTTTTGGAACAATATTTTGTAGGATAAATACAATTTTACAATAAAATACCTTAAACTAATAAAATCGTATTCTTTAAGATTGTTTTAATTAAATTTCTTGCAATTATGCCTCTACAACCCATTTTGGGAAACCCGATTTGGATGGTGCGGATTATCGCACATCCTTGGGACTAGTAGAGCGAGATACAGACCTCCTCACGGAGCATTCGATCTCGATGGAATTTTTAATATAATTTTTAAGAATAATGTGATTTTCTATTTAATAAATAAATTCTATTTTTACTAATTATATATATATTATCAAAATATATATTATAAATATATATAATAAATTCCATGTTTTCTAAACAAAGGAATCACAAATTTCATGAATATACCATCACAAATCCATACAATTCCAATTTACACTAAAATACCCTATACTATTCAATCTAAATTTATAATCATTAGAATACTTCACTTTTAAAAACTATATCCATGAAAACCTTAAATACGATAAATAAATGCTTTAGGTTTACTATGAAAGTTTATCAAAACTATTTTTCATAAAACCCCCTCAAGTTTATTAATTTACAATAAAGACCCTATTAAATATAGGTTTAAGTGGGTCCAATTTTCTTGAGCCTCAGGGAGCCGGAGAAAGTGGATGCTTATCTATTTAAGGTAGGAAACTAAAACGGGGTTATCAATGGTAATTGGCTTGGAAAAAGTCACAAATCCTGCCGTCCATGTGCAGCAGTTACCGATAACTTCAAAACCTAATTCAGGAATCAAATTCCGTTTAAGTGTCTGACTCAGACAGAGTCTCAGTCTAATCTGAATACAATTCCAATCTACATACACTTCAAATATAACTCCAATACATCATGAATCCATATATACTGAATACTATCAAATATCAACATGATTTGAACTGACCGAACCATGGATATACATTGACTTGATTACATGACTATCCGTTTACATCCTTATCCGTTTACACGAGCAATTGATATCATGGTTTCGGTAAGTCTTACAGCTATAAAAAATACAATAAACATTACGGGTTTTTTTAAAGGGTAGACTGGTACGGAATGTGTTAAAACTGGCACGATAATGGTCACTTTAATACACCTAACCTGAATATCCGTTGCTGTTATCCCGTGGCTTAATGGTTCCTTGTGATCCATATACCTTAGTCCACGGAATAGTTGGACTCCTCTCGTATACACTGGCATATTCTGTACCAAGCTACAAACAACATCGTTAACATAACAATCATACATTATACCAGATATATTCTCTTTACTTGTTCAGTCTATTTCTATCTCTCTTTGGGACTTACCGAGTGATTGTTCGCTGATTACATTCCTTTTCTATTCTTTCTTTGGAATGTTTTCAAGAGGATCCGACTCTCTAGAGATCGAGCTCAGCTCAGAAGATTTGGAGCAGTTCATCGAGGACCCAGAGCTCTAGTCACTTGTATATACTTTTACTTTCAGTTCATGCCATTATTTAGACATCGCTTTCCACATTGTATTTACTTTTCAGTTGTATTGTAAAGAATGTTTAATAAATAAAAAGTTGCTGTTCATTTATATCTCATGTCTTTCTTGTGTACATTTATATTATATTGCTTATTTACGCTTAACGTGTTTACTTCTGAGTAAATACGTCGCGGGCTTAGTCACGTCTCCTGACCGTACACCAGGAAGCGGGGCGTGACAGGTTAGATCTGAACCAGAGCTAAAATTGGCTCTGGTTTGTGGCTGTCCTCGAGCCCAAGTTGGGTTCGAGGCTAATCCCGGATCCACTTGTGCTTGGGTTTTTGGATGAGGGCTCTTCTATGCCTATTGTCACGCCTTGCTTTTCAAAAGAGCGGTAACGGACGTGACAAGTCCGCGACGTTTTTATTTCGAGAAGGTTATTTTTCGAAACAAATACGCTGAGCGTATATGCAATATAAAACATTAAGAAATGGTAAGTGAATAGAAATTTCAACAAACTGCTTTATTTATATTAAACTTCCACAAGTTTCAAACTGATACATGATGTCTGAAAACAAGATACAAAAACATATAAAATTCCTAAACATGGGGCATACTTAAACTGAAACCGGAAAGAAAATCTAAAGATCGGCTTCAGAAGCAAGCTGGTCACAATCTTCTATAGTCGCTTCAACCTCCTAATTCCCTAGATCATTTGACGAACATTCTAAGAAAATAAAAATGGGTGGAATGCCCGTCGGCGGACTTTTGCTCGGTAAGTTGTAAATAAAGGTGAGATTATAAAAATTGTGGTGATGTGTTAATAGTTATAAGACATGCATGATGTGTTAAGTAAACATGGTAACTATTTAAACATGGCAAACTAAGTAAACATGCCAGTTCATATTAAGAATTGGTTAATCTAAACATGTGATAAGTGTGTGTTGGTGAACATGAAGTAATGTGTCTTAAAATTCTCTACAATGGTAAAATAATCTAACGTCAGTTCAAGAGTAAATGCCAACCAATTTTAAGAGTGTTCTCGAACCTAACAGGTTATAATCCAGGGGTAAGGAATTACGGGCCCGAATCAAATGTTAGTAACGGGACTTCAACCTAGTGTTGAAGGATTCCAAATCCAACAGACTATGATTCAGGGAAAAGGAAACATGAGCCCTCATAATAGATTGCATGTGTTATTAGACATGTATTCATGAATTATGAGGACTCCTGAGATTTTATTGGATTCACACTTAAACTACCCCAACACCCCGCGTAATCTAATTTACAATTATAGTCACAAGTCTTGTCCGAATCAATGAATACATAAGAAGAGTATAAGTTCATGGTTAAAGTCGAGTTCATATATTCATGTCAAGTATTCAAATCAAGTGTTCATGTTAAGTTATTACGTATTCATGATTCGGGTCAAATCTAGTCAATCATGTAATAGGTTTGATCGAGTAAATTATGTAGATACAATTGAATTTATGTCAAGACCAAGTAGTCATGTCAAGTTTAAGTTTACACGTCAAGTTAAATATTCATATGTTAGGTTATGTTTGATTCAGTATTAAAGTAATATGATTTCTGTAAATATATGAATTTTATATCGGGAGATAACCAAGTGATAACACTGATTGTCTTCGGCTTCCTAAGGCTCAAAAGAGAATATGTCATTTAAACCCATCTTCTACTTATATATTAGCTAGCTACTAGTTTTATAGATTTTTATATTTATATGAAATATATCATTTAGTAATTTTAAAGCATTTATGCAAATTAGTCCATTAAAAGCTCGAGGGGGTTTCATGTAATTACTTTATTAAAATAATCATCGAGGGTGTTCTTGGTAAAAATATATTGATTAGAATATCGAGGTTTTTAATAAAAAAATATATTTTAGATTTCATGGTATCTTAGTGACAAAACGTAGCTTCTAAGAGTTTATGGTATTTTAATGAAAAATCTATCTTTTGGAAAATATGAGATATTTTATTAGAAACTTAAATCTTTTCATTTTAGTGTATTTTATATAAAATCTTATTTGCAAATTTTTTCTTTTAAGTTACAAATAGATGATAATTAAGTTATTTTTATATTGTTAAGTTTGTTTTACTTTGTTTTAAAAACCGTATTTTCTTTTCCTTCGAGAATGCACTCCGTGAAGAGCTCCGATCTCACCGACTATATCCAAGATGTGCGATAATTCATACTATCTTCAACAGGGCTCTCCTAATAAGGGTTGTGAGGGGCGAAATTGCTAAAGAAAAAGAATTATAGATCCATTCCAATTCTTATAACTTGAAGGTAATTTAGTGAAATTTAATTTTTCTTATAAAAATGCTACAAACATAAGATTGCGATATGATCAAAAGTGTGCATGTGGGGTAGGTTATTATCCTGTGCGCCATCACTAAAAATATAATTAACAATATCAACAAATTAATGTTAAAGTAGAAGTTACATGAAACGATTACATATAAAATCTTTTCATGAAAGAGTATAAATTGTAGGTTACATGTTATAGCTAGATGTTTATGAGGCGATTCATGGAACTTTTTTAGACGTTTAGTCAAGATGTCACAAGTTTTCTCTTGATGAGTTTTATTTTATGAAATTGATATGTTGACAATAAGATACTAAATATGAAAGGATTTCTTTTTAATCACGAAAATTTATTTACGTAGCTTGATTTCGGCGACAAAGCTGTTGGTGAGTTGTGCTCACTCTACATCGAAGTAGAGATGCGGAATACACAAAAATTAAATTTTTAAGCAAGCACAACCAACTTAACCCAAGTGATCAAACCATAACCCTAAACTAGCAACTACTAGGAGTTTTATCTACTATGAGAGAAGGTTATACCAGAAGATCCGTGTCCTTCGGTTCTTCACTCCTCTTCTTAAGCTCCTAGGGATCTCCTAGATCAACCTTGATGGCCATCCTCCTTGGTCCTAGATGATCCACCCGAGAGTTTGTAATCCAAATTTAGCTTCACCAATGAAACAACTGAACAACCTAGTTTGCTAATCTAGGTCGCCAAGATGATGTGGTGAGTTTTCTAGTGTATTTCTATCTCTTTTCCTCCCTTGATTTTCAACTCATAAGATGATAGGGAGGAAGATGAAGAAGAAGGTGGAGGAACTCAAGAAAGGTTAGAGAGGAGAGAGAAGCTCATGTTGAGAATGAAAAAAATCATCCCTTGAAACAATAATGCAATCATGGTTTTATAAAACATATTTTGCAATATAAACATATCAACCATACTTGAATAGTTTGCACAAATGAATTATAAATTCATTTTTCAAAACTATTCAAGCATGGTTCTTACCATATCTCTCCTTACTACATTTACACCTCATTTCCATTTAAAAGAATAAATGGATAAATAAAAAATGAGGTGTCCACCTTCTAGAATGTTTTCCGTATAAATAAGGAATACATTCTACCGTATATACATAGCCGTATTCGTACCAAAATATAAATACCCAAGAGATAGAATAATACCACTAATATAATATTAGTATTAAATCAATATCTGATTTAACAAACCGGCTTAATCCTAAGCCCGCTAGTATTATCAACTGTCCGATTGTAAACCTAGATAACACTAGAATATACATATCAAAATATGTATATGTAAATTATTAAATCAATACCTGATTTAATAATCCGGCTTAATCCTAAGCCGGCTAGTATTATCATTCGATTGGAAGTTTGCTCGATCGAAAATATGGATGATTCTAAAATATACATATCGAAATGTGTATATGTAAATTATTAAATCAATACTTGATTTAATAATCCGGCTTAATCCTAAACCGGATAGTATTATCATTCGATCGAAACCCTGCACGTATAAATATACGGCCACCACATCATTTCGCCTGAACCAGAGAAACCCTCTGTATGGGACTCTAAAGACTCGACAGTACGATGGCAATGGGTTTAACCACAAGCACGTCAGTAGCACTAGCTGTACGTAACGGCTACCCAGACACCTGTCGAAAAGAAGGCCGGCGAGCAAGCTCATCCGAACCCCTACTGAGCCTATCCGTGACAATCTCTTTACAGTTCGGTCTCTTCGTCTAAAATTATCGTATACTGGGTATAGGGGATGGTAAACGTCAGACCCCTACTGACTCGATAAGTCATGTCGATTTGACTCAGGACCAATCCGAGAAACTACTGATCTAACCATCAGTAAATCTCAACCGTCTTAGCCAAGGTCTTATGCTTTTGGCCAACCGGACACAGTGAGATATCGACTCCCAATACCGGGAGAGAAGAATCCCTGAAAATCACTTATTACCTTCATGTGGCTCGGGACTGTACCCAACCAAAACCTGTTTGCATGCCTCAGTAGAGCCATGGTAGGGTAGTGATCAAAGTACAGTGGGAACTCACACGAGACAAATGATGATCTCAGGTCTAAAGACTAACCTGTACTCATATCACCTGAGAACCGCTATCTGACGATAGGTATAATACCATCTAGAAGTCTCGGCGAGTCCGTCCAGTACTCAACCCTAGTGAGCAACTGCATACAATCTTAGGCGATCACACCAATGGCTGTGGGACTAACCACCGCCCCTCGTCGGGGTCTAGAAACATATACACAAGTCTACTTTGGAATATCGATGCTTGGTCTCGATATTCCTGCTACTTGGGACTTTTAAGGATGTGCTTATGGACTACCCAGCTCCCACAAGTATGATTGCCATCATAATGCTGGTAGTCAAGAAAAATCTTATGGGCTTTATCAACATGTATCCGCCATATATGATGTCGAGTATAGCACATGCACATGTTAAGATAAAGTCAAACCATAATAATTTACTACTGTATCGAGTCTTTAGCAATATGTGTGAATAATATAAAGCAAAAAGAGAAAAAATACACATATTAATACAAAGATGACTCAGATAATATACTATATACAATCGAGCAAGATTGTCCTGTACATACATATCCCTAGCATCCTATACAATACAGGCCTCTAGGGTATACATATCCAACAAAAACAAGGGGTGGATTCAATAGGAGAAGAAAGAGAGGGAGGGGAGACTTACTCGCGGTGTGAATTGGTCTAACAACCAATTTACCATTTGCTAGGTACTGGGTTCTCGATTCAATAAAGAGAGGGTTTGGTACGTTATTGTTGCGGTGACTGATAATGTTGGGTGGCAGCGACGTCGTTGATGATGACGAGGAGAAGCTAGGGGATGCTCGATGGGGTAGTTTGCAGCCGCGATGGTTCTTGAATAGAGCTTCGACTTTCCCTTGTCGAGTTGTGGAGAAACGAAAGAGGAGAAGAAGCCCAGGGGGAAACTTCAAGGTATTTTTGGGTAAAAGTTTCAGTATAATTTAGAAGGAAAGAGTAAGGAACAGGCTAGGGTATTTACAGGGATGATGCAAAGAAGAATGATGTAGAAAACATATTTTTAAATAGTAATTAAAAGAGTTAAATGGGAAAAATGAAAGGTCTGGGAGTTTCTGAATTGAATTAGGAGTTTTGGGGTAGGAAAATGAAGATGTTGGAGTTCAAGAGACGCACGTGCACAGGCGGAGGATATTTGGTGCAACCAAGTTCGACCAAACAGGTCATTTAGTTGACCCGATCGGTTGGGTCAAGTCGGTTGGGGTAGGGTCTTGTGCTCCAGGCTTGGGTCAGTTCAAAGTGTCCAAATATATATATCTTTTCATTCACAACTTCCCAGAACTTCGTGTACTTCCTGTGAAAGTTTCAGGACTCCAAAATAACGAAAAGATAATATAATAAAAATAATTGGGATGCAAGTATTCGAACACGCGGGCTATGAGACAGTAGTGTACAGGCTTAACCAATTGGTTACAAGTTGTTTCTTGCCTTAATTTATCAAGAATTACTTATAACTCATCATCAGAACAGAAATAAACCATTTTATTTACATTGGATTGATAAAAGTGTACTGAAATTTTAGGGTCGTTACATCCTACCCTTCTTACAAAAAATTCATCTTCGAAATTTACACAAGGAGGAAGTTGTAATAGAGCAAGGAAACAAGGTTATGATAAAGCAGTTATGTTACACTATCGCACTCCATCAGTCGGTATTGTAGGGTGTTTTTCGTCACCCCATTAAGATGGGAATACACATAGTGTGTCAGGCATATAAAGATTCCTCCTGTCTAGGGTAGGCTGAGGTTTATTGATTGTGGGGATCCAATTCTCCGGCAGCCATGGACTAAGCTGCCGTTATTACCTTTTGCCTTGGAAGTGAAGGAATCTCTGATTGACGGGTCAAACTAGTCATGCGAACTCAATGTGCAGTATGCGTATGCGTGTCTTGAGGGATTTTGGGTATATCGGGGGCCTCGCAGAGTTTACGGGGTTTTCGCTACCCGGATAGCTGGCTAGGGGTCAAGGGGCTAGCAGCTCTCTTGCGGGGTGTTGGGCAGTGTCCCGTTAGAAATTTTTTTTCTAACAGGAGATATGTTTTGAGTGTGGAGTGCTTAGAAAAAAGGTGACTAGTGTCCCAAGGACGCGTGGGCGCTAGGCGCCAGTGGTTCACGTGCTTGGCGCATGGTTACTAGGCTCCAGCGCCTCATGCGCTCGACACATGGGCGCTCGGCGCTAGTGCCTCACATGCCCAGCATATGGGTGCTGGGCGCCTGCGGGCCATGTGCAAGGCGCATGGGCGCCGGGCGTCGGTGCCTCACGTGCCCGGCATGTGGGCACCGGGTGCCAATGCCTCATGCGCCCGGCACGTGGGCGCTGGGCATCTGCAGAAAAAGGACTTAGCCCTGGGATTAGGAGTTAAACTTCCGAGAGGCTTTGGAAACTCCCAGAAAAAGGGAGTATTTTTATCTTTATTGAGTTAAACTCCCAAAATTATTTTGAGCGGAGTTAAACTCCTAAAAGAATTTTATTTATGGAGTTAAACTCCAAAAGATTTTGAGTGGAGTTAAACTCCCAAAATTCTTCGGAGATGATCAAAGGGGACCCCTTTCTTCTTTCTTAAGACTTGATTCTTCTCTTGAGCCTTGGATCTTCACAAAGTGGGATTTTTGGAGATGGATCTCCTTCTTCCTCTTCTCGCTTGACCGGATCTTGGAGAAAAGGGGTGAGACTTAAAAATCTCCCTTTTTAGAGATTTGATGGGAGATCTGAGCTCTCTTTCGTGGGTTTTATGGTGAAAAATTATTCCTTTTTAGAAAAAGAAGAGTTAACTCTTGATTTAATTCAAGAAAAAGGAAGAAAGTTTAGAACCTTGAGGAAGGAGAAAGAGGCACAGGACCCTAATTTTTTGAGAGAATAAAAATTTGTTCTTGATTTTTTCATCATGTTTGCCTTTATAGGCTATACACTTTACATATAACCCCTTGGGCTTTACCAAATGGCACTTGTACCATCCCATGCCTTATGTGCTTATTTCTTTTTGCACATAAGCTATGGGGTTTACAAAATTTTGGCTTTCTGCCCACTTTTCATACATTTGTTTCTAAGAAAATTGCATTGATCTAATTTATTGCTTCATTCTTGGCATGGAGCCGGCCCTTTCCATGCTTGGATTTGATTTGAGTTTGGGCCCACTTTACTTGAGCTTGGTCCCGCTTTGTTGGGGATTGACTGACTTTGACTTGGTCAACCGGGGTGTAATTTTTGACTTCAACAAAATGCCTCCCATCAATAAATGCACACCACATATATGGGTCATGTGCATGAAATTGATGTATCTTCTTTCGCATGGAGGTTGACTTGATTTGGTTCCCGTTTTGACGACGTAGAGGTCGATGCTGCCCTTTCGCGACGTGGACGGTCGATACTGCCCTTTTAGCATCGTGGACGGTCGGTGCTGCCCTTTTAGCGACGTGGTCGGTCGATGCTTCCATTTTTGCGACGTGGACGGTCGGTGCTGCCATTTTAGCGATGTGAACGGTCGGTGCTGCCATTTTTGCGACGTGGACGGTCGGTGCTGCCCTTTTTATGATTTGGACGGTCGGTGCTGCCCTTTTGTGACGTGGACGGTCGGTGCTCCCATTTTTGCTACGTGGATGGTCGGTGCTGCCATTTTTGCGATGTGGACAGTCGGTGCTGCCATTTTTGCGAATTGGACGGGCGATGCTTGATTTGACTTGCTCCGCTTCTTGCGGTGTCAGGGTTGAAGTTGACTTGCTCCGCTTCTTGCGGTGTCGGGATTGAAGTTGACTTGTTCCGCTTTGTACGGTGTCAGGATCGATTTATTTCCGAGGTGGAGTTTGGTCCTACCGATGAGGTGATTGGTTGATTTGTTTGATTCGGATTGTTTTGGGAATTCCCTACTCGTCCAGGGGGACATTTGAGCTTAGAAGTGCTTCCGGGCGGCACGATGATTTGATCAGTTTGATTTTTGCCTTATTTTGCGAGATTTTTGAATTTGAGAGGGACATGGAATTTGGATTTTGTTTACCATCAGTACTGCTATACTGGAATAATGCTAGGAGCAACTCATCATTTTTCCTGGGAGGACTTAGGATTTGGTTTTTGGGTCGGCATCAGTACCGCTAACACTGAAGCATTGTGCCAGGAGCGAATCATCATTTGCCTTTGGGAAAACATGGGATTTGGGTTTTGGGCCGGTATCAGCACCGCTAACACTGAAATGTAATGCTGGGAGCGACTCATCATTTGCTGTTGCCCGTTGGGTAACAATGACTTAGGAGACAGGTTTAGATCCCTATCACTAAGGCTTTTCAATTTTATAAGCCGTATGAGTCTCATAAAAGCATTTTCTCTCTACGAGTCGAGAGGATCTCACAGGTGTATGTTCTCCTTAGGAATCGTGAGGATTCCTAAGCGTGTTACTCCTTTGTGAGTCGTAAGGATCTCACGCGGGGATCGAGAGGACTTTGCGAGTGTGTTTCACCTCTTTTCACGAGTTTGCGCCCTTTCGGGTTTTCACAAACTCGCCGGCAGTCCTGCTGTTTTTACTCACGGAGCCCTTTCGGGTTTTCATCCGTGCCCGTTTTGCTTGTGGAAATACCCTTTTTTTATCTTGCCGATGGGGCCTCAGATGTAGTCTTGCCAGTAGGATTTAGGGAGACAGGGGTCATTTGCGTCCGTGGATTGTATACGAGTTTATAGGACGTATGATCCAGACCGTAGGGCCGGTGTGCTCAATTCGCCTGTGACTTGGAGCATTCACGCGTAGTATTTCTTGAGATATCGGCCATTGATGGGTGGCATGGGCTTTTCTCCCTCGGCATTCATCAGCTGGTAGGATCCTCCATCAAACACTTTCTCGATGACGTATGGTCCTTCCCAGTTTGGATCGAATTTTCCCTTGGTATGTCGATTGGGGATGATTGGTCTTTTGAGGACCAACATCAATTCGCTTTTCTTAAAAGCACGGAGACGGGTCATCTTGTCATTGGCCCATGAAATTTGGGCTCGGTACAGCTCCAGATTTTGCTGTACCATGAGCCTCTTTTTTTCGAGGGCGTCGAGCTCTTCGAGCTGAAGGAGGACGTTTTCCTCCTTTGTCAACTCATGCTGGATGGCCATTCTTAGGCTTGGAACTTCGATTTCGAGGGGGATGATTGCCTCCACTCCGAAGAGTAATGAGTATGGAGTGGACTGAGTTGGAGTTCGGTGCGTGGTACGATATGCCTACAACGTCTTATGAAACTTGAGATTCCAGTCTCTCTTGTTGGCTGAACCATTTTTCCTCAGGAGCTTGCATAGAGTTTTATTGAAGGATTTGGCTAGCCCATTGGCTCTTGGATTATAGATGGAGGAATATCTCCAGTCTATCTTTTGCTGAGTAGCGAACCTTGAGATTTTGAAGCTCTTAAAAGAAGGCCCTTTGTCAGATATGATTCTTCTCGGTGTACCGAAGCGGAATAGAATATTATGCCGGTGTAGGGTGTTTTTCGTCACCCCATTGAGATGGGAATACGCGCACGCTTGTCAGGCGTACTACAGATTCCCCCTGCTTAGGGTAGGCCGGGGTTTAATGATTGTGGGGATCCGAATCTCCGGCAGCCGCGGACTAAACCGCCGTTAATTACCCTTCGCCTTTGGAGCGAGGGAACCTCCGATTGATGGGTTAAACTGGTCATGCGAACTCGATGTGCAGTGTACGTGTGTTGTGTTTTTAAGGGGGGTTTTGGATATATCGGGAGCCACGCAGAGCTTTTTACGGGGGTCCCGCTACCCGGATAGCGGGCTGGGGGTCAAGGGGGCTAGCAGCCCCCTTGCGGGGTGCGGGGCAGCGCCCCGTTAGAAATTTTTTTCTAACAGGGAAAGTGTCGTGGAGTATGTGTATGTGTACATATGTATATATATACATGTATATATAAATAAAGGGGGGAAAAGACATCCAAAGGATGCGTGGGGCCAGCGCCTAGGCGCTTGAGCGCAAGCGCGTCACGTGTCGGCACGTGGGCGCTTTGCGCTCGAGCGCAGAGTGCTGGAGCGCGAGCGCAGAGTGCTGGAGTGCCAGCGCGCCACGTGCCGGCATGTGGGTGCTTTGCGCTCGGGCGTTGGGTGCTGGAGCGCAAGCGCGCCACGTGTCGGCACGTGGGCGCTTTGCGCTCGGGCGCTGGGCGCTTGAGCGCAAGCGTGCCACGTGTCGGCACGTGGGCGCTTTGCGCTCGAACGCATGGCGCAGGAGCGCAAGCGCGCCACGTGTCGGCACGTGGGTGCTTTGCGCTCGAACGCAGGGCGCAGGAGCGCAAGCGCGCCACGTGTCGGCACGTGGGCGCTTTGCGCTCGAGCGCAGAGCGCTGGAGCGTAAGCACGCTGTGCTGGAGCGCAAAGCGCCACGTGCCGGCATGTGGGCGCTTTGCGCTCGAGCGCAGGGTGCTGGAGTGCAAGCGCGCCACGTGCCGGCACGTGGGCTCTTTGCGCTCGAGCGCTAGCGCGCCGGCGAGGAAAAGGGGGCTTTTAGCCTCGGAAATTCTCTAAAGAGAAAATAGGGTGGAGTTTAAGCTCCTAAGATGCTTTGGGTTAATGAAGGGGGTTCTTCTTCTTCCTCTTCTGTTGGCTGGATCTTGAAGATCAAGAGATATGGGATTTTTAAAAATCTCTTCTTTTTGAGATCTAGTGACAGATCCAAGTTCCCCTTTATGGGTTTGGTGATGAAAACTATTTTGTTTTATAAAATGAAGAGTAAAACTCTTGATTTAATTCAAAAGAAAGAAGAAGATTTTGGAACCTTGAAGAAGGAGAAAAGATCTCAGATCTAAATTTTTTGGAAAGAGAAAAGCTATGAGATATTTTCATTATCTTTGCCTTTATAGGCTATACACTTTACACATAGCCCCTTGGACTTCACAAAATGGCATTTTGCCTATCCCATGGCTCATGTGCCATTTCTTTTTGCACATAAGCCATGGGCTTTACAAAAATTTGGCTTTATGCCTATTTTTCTTACATTTATCCATAAAATAAAATAAAAGAAATTCAACATAATTATTTATTACAAAATTTTTATCTTGGCATGGGGTGACGCTGGCCGCTTCATGTTCGGGCTCGCTCCGGGCATTGGCCCACTTGACCTGGGCTTGGACCTACCTGGCTTGGGGTTGACTTTGATTTTGACTTGGTCAACCGGGGTATAAATTTTTATCCCAACAAATTTCCCCCCATCAATAAATGCACACCACACATGTGGGTCATGTGCATGAAATTGATGGATCTTCTTTCATGTGGAGGCGACTGTTGCGCCACGGCGGCGCCCCGGCCGTCTACTCGAGGCCAAAATGCGGAATCAAAATTTTTCTTAACTTTTAAACTGGCGCTACCGCGGACAATAAAACCCAGATCGTGACCATTAACCCAATCCTAGCTAACAAGAGAAGGGGTGGGAGATATACCGAGCGATCCGTGTCCTCCGGTCTTCGTCTCCACTCCGATCTCCCGCGGAATCCTCGTCCGTCACCTCCTCATCGAAAAGGACATCACGTAGCCGAATACTTTTACGGGCTCCCACCTCTGGACCGAGGCAACTCGGGCGCGAAGTTGGCTAGCCGACGCGTCCAAGGATACTGTAGGTGGTAGTGTAGAAAGCATGTCTCGATGCGGGTATGAAGTTGCCATAGAGATGATGGAGGAGAGAAAGAACTTTGGAGAGGATGAAGGTGTATCATTTTGCATGCAACAAGAATGAGATGAATAAATCCACAAGAAAAACAACTCTCTCATTCTCTAATGTGGCCGGCCCCCCCTTTCTCATCTCAAAATAGTGGAGCAAAAAACAAATACAAGAAGGGAGGTGATGGTAGTAAAAGGTGAAGGGGTGACCACATCCAAACATCATGATAATGAAACTCAAATCAATTTCTAATCCTTTCATGTCTCAATTAATGCAAAGGACAAGACTAAGAAAGCATCTCATGATTATGAACCATCATGAAGCCCCACAAATGCAAAAAAACCCCTCCAACGGAAAGTCCGGCCGGGAAGGAACAAAGAAAAACCGGCCGGAACGGAATATAAACTGGCAACTTCAGAAAACTGATCCCGTAATAAATTACAGGAAAAACCCCGCAACTGCATATACATGCCCGCATTCGTATTCCCACTGAATACAAATGCAAAGAGACAAAATCTACACTGTCTAATACTAGGATCCGGCTTAAGCCAAAGCCGGCTAGTAAAATCCGTCCGATCACGATCCGTGCAATACCGCACGTATCTGATCGAACCCTGCCATATCTCCATACGGCCTCTACAGCGTTTCGCCCGAAACTTGAGTAACTGAGTGTGTGGTGGACTCTAAAGACTCGTCAATACTATGGCTGTGGATTTAACCACTAGCACATCAGAGGTATTAGCCATACGTGACGGGCCACCAGCTATTGACCAAAAGGGACGTCGATGAGCGAACTCATCCTGACACCCTACTGAGCCTGTCAGTGACAATATCCGTACATTCCGGTCCGTTCGTCTATGAGTATCTCATGGCGGGCCTAGGGGGTTGGTAAAAGTCAGACCCCCAAAAGCGGTACAAGTCGTGTCGGAGTGTAGCCCAGAACACCCTGAGATACTACTGGAATACCTACCAGTAAATCTCCTGCCTCGGCCGAGGGCTTTGTGTAATGGCTCTCCTAGACACAGCGCGACCTCACCCCCAATACCGGGAGAGACGAACCCCTGCACATCCGCTCACTGCCTCCATGTGGCTCGGGACTGTACCCAACTAAAACCTGTTTGCACGACTCCTTTGAGCCGTGGTAGGGTAGTAATCAAAGTACAGCGGGAACTCACACGAGACATATGACGATCTCAGGTCGATGAACTAACCTGTACACATGTCACCAGGGAACTGCTATCTGACGTCAGGTATAAGACCAACTAGCAGGTTCCCGGCGAGTCCTGTCCGGTGTACTCATAACCCAATGAGCACCTGTATACATCTCAGGTGAACCAACTGACACCAGTGGCTTGTGAGACCGGCCACCGCCCCTCGTCGGGGTCTCGACTGTATACACTAGTCTACTCTGGAGAATCGATGCCCTGTCTCGAAACTCCCACGACTAGGGACCTTTTAAGGATGTGCTTATAGACTACCAGCTCCCACGTATATGATCGCCCTTATACAAACAAGAGTCCTAGGGGCTCTATCAACGTATAATAGCGACTTGTCAGGTCACCTAAAGCAGTACACGATGATAAAGATAAACCAGATAGCATACTATCATCTTGAGTAAGACTGTCCTACCGGGATAGGTCCTCCCTCAATCATTGCAATCACGTGCCTGTGATCCAATAATTGACTCTAAGGGCACTATCTCCAACAATCTCCCACTTGCACTCAAGGCTAATTATTGCGATGTCGCATACTCACAGCCCGTGTGATACCGAACACCTAACTCCTCTACTAGTCAGTCTCACAAAGCTCGTTCGCGAAACTATTGCGTTCGAGGAATAGCCTCAGTGAGTGGATCCGCTGTGGTGTTTCTTTCTATGTCTCTCTTTATCTCAAGTTCGCGGAGAAAGCCATCTCCCGAAATGAGCAATACCTGTCTTAGAATGTGTCTGGATATCTGATGGGACCTAGCTCATAAATGAACTCCAAATCCAAACTTCTTAGACTGTATCGTCAACTGAACTTAATCAGTATCCTGCGCCATGCTTTTCCCTCAGTATCCTCCTGGACCACCTGTCCAAAATACTGCCCCTCGTCAGAGGGAAAACTATAACTCTGACAGCCACTCTGCCATCCAGGTCACCTTGGAAGCCTGGAATGATAACCGTCTCCTAAAGGAGGCTGCCGTTATCAAATCCCTAGAACATTCACTTATGTTCTAAAGCTGCTTCCGATCGTTTTTCCAGGATTGGATTAACATCAATTTATTGCATCTACTGCAAGAACAATATCTGGTGTGGTACTTGACATCTCATGATTGACTCAATTGCCTAAGCAAGTGATCTGCCAATCATGCATATCCCTCTCCCTTTTAGTCTGTAAGACACCTTTAGAGAGGGTGACTCCATCACCTGCAGGTACACTACCGTGCCAGGAGTCGTCCATTCTAAATACTCATAGAATGCTGTCTAAGTACCCTGATTGGGAAACCACCCAAATCTAGATCTAAAACCATAGATCTAGTAACCAGAATATCTGATATAATATCCAAGTCCTGTGTGGAGAAACTACTGTGTGACAACCAAAGTATAACCGATCGTAGTATAGGAATATCACTTCCTACTCTGTGTATGTCATCCAAATACTAGGACATCACACCCTACTACCTTCTTAATAGATCCATCCGCTATTCTGATGAAGTCAAACCTATGACTGTCGCATCAGAAATAGATGATCTATCTCCGCTATATCTGCTTCAGTCTATAAATAGACATAAGCCACCTGTCCACCAATGCTTCCGCTGCTCCCACTGACTACAACAACCCTCTGGCAGAGTCATATAGACATACACTTCTAAAGCTAGTTTAGAACGACGCTATACTCATCCTCCTGCCGGGTCTCTATACTCTGGAACAACAGCAATGGCAAGTCTGGGTAAACAAGAACCTCCCTGCCACCGTCCTTGAGCATACCGAAGTACCTCTCGGGTGCCTGAGGTTACCCACTTTATCTGCGGAGTGGCCAATGGAATATCAAATCAGATTGAATCTTTAGGTTCTCATCAAATCTTCAGTAATCGTTTGCGGTTCTGGAATCACTTCCAGTTCTACCATACTCCCACTACTGTTTTTTGAAAAAATCCATTTCCTTTTAAAATGTGGCGAGTCAAGAACAATATCACTATTGATCTTCCAGATGGTAGAAAGTCAACCCTTGTCATAGCCTGGGTCAACCCACAAACAGCCATTACAGAAACGTGCCTTGAGTTATCCGGAGTCTGGTTTTAAGCATAAGCCGGACAACTCCCCGTACCTTAACAATATCAAGATATGAACTGTTCTATATC
This sequence comes from Agapanthus africanus, assembly GCA_030015575.1. NCBI lineage: Eukaryota > Viridiplantae > Streptophyta > Magnoliopsida > Asparagales > Amaryllidaceae > Agapanthus > Agapanthus africanus. Next base: position 1,770,315 of record CM057337.1, read on the forward strand.
CAATATAGAAACAGAGGCACTGATTTAATTGAACCAGATTCAAATCATGCAGCTGTCTCCAGTGCATGTCAACTAAATGGAAGGAGGCCGATCAGCGTTACTCAACTTAGAAATGCTTCCAATTATGAGTAACCTGAAAGAGAAGCTAGTTCTCTTAATCATTACTATCAACTGAATACCATACACAAGTATCTACATCTTCGATCAGCTTGAAAAATCCCGATACTTGCAATACCTGGTTCTCTACTCTATTCTTATACCAATAACTCCTCAAAACTCAGACCCTGTGTTTCTACGAAACACATGTTTAAGAACTAGAGAAGTTAAAAGTAAACAGAATATAGTACGAGGACCAACCCCTCTGTCCTAATGGACACTGGACAATATACAATAATCTGTATAAGTCCCTGAGTCTAACAACTCATTTACTGTGTGTCGTAGGTTGAAAACTGTACTATGGTATGGAGAATTACACCGCTGTTCAATGCTCCTTACCTAACCATCCACTGATATAGGTAAATGTCATAGACACAATTTCAAAAGGTATATCTCACTCTATAAAAAATAGACGTACAGATATATCAATTTGAAATTGGTGCATAACAACGGATATTCAAAACCAAATATTTGCCGTCCGGCAAACAACCCAGGTGACTTCCTCAAATATCACAAATTACAACGAATTCCGATATAATGAGGACAATCACCTAATTCCCAATAACTTACTCCCACTCATCATCTGTAAAACCATACAGATGTGAGAATCAAACCTGGTAAATACATACCCTGGAGCAAGTGTCTAATTGGGAAAACAGTTTTCTTTTAACAGTACACGGTGAAACTGAAACATTGAAATGTTTCGATGGGGTATCCCGGTATTCCTAGTAATGCCTCTTCCATTATCCAGATTCACAACTATAACCGTATAATTCTTTGCCACCTCTCCAAATCCATTTATATGTCTTTAGTCATTACCTTCTGTACACCCCTTTAGGCCAAATGGTTTTCTTCCTTCCCTACCGTTCGGCACCAGCCTATGGTTTGGAAGAAGACTATCCAATAAGCATAATGGGTGTACTGTCCTAATCCTAGGAGCACTCGCAATGCGAGAGAAGGTGAAGATAAAAGACAACCGAATGAACCTTATTCCTATTTCTCCTGAACCAGGATCCATCCCCGAACTGGAACAAGTTCCTTTCGAGTTCGTATATAACCATACGATGGATTATCCAATAAACTTAGGATCTTCGTAGTGATACGGAGTGTCCTGGAGAAATACAAAGGTGATTTAGGATTGGCGAAGAAATACTTGGTTTGGTCGTGAATATCAGTCGCAATTTACTTTGCCCTCTTACTAATCCCTTTCTTTGTCTTAACTTAATACCTTCTGTACACCGTTTAGGCTAATTGGTTTTCTTCATTCCCTACCGGTCGGCACCTGCCTATGGTTTGGAAGAAGACTATCCAATTTGCGTAATAGGTGTACTATCTCCTAAACCAAGGAGTACTCGCAATGAGAGAAGGTGAAAGGAAAAGACAACTGAATAGTCCTATTCGTTTTCTCCAGAACCAGAAACCATCCTCGAATTCCTTCGAGTTCGTATATAACCATACGATGGATTTTGTCCAACGGAAGTGGACGTTCGTAGTAATACGGGGTGTCCTGGAGAAAAGGGTAAAAGAAGGAGTGGCAATGAGGTCTGCAACTCTGACAATCCAAAAGCCAGTGTTAAGAAGGTTCGGTCAACTTGGTCACTGAGTCATAGTCTAGGGTCGGGTCAATGGTCGCTGCCAAAGAGAGAGAGAAAAGAAACACTCAGCGTGCACTCTAACCTAGATCAGAATGGTTATCACTTTATCTAATCAGGAAACCTCCCACTGTAACGTCAAATTCTTCCCCAAACCTGAAAGAAGAATTAGCCGGGATCACCCGAGGAGTAAACCAACTCATCAGTGGGAATCGGGATCCAACTATCATCGCATGATAACGTGACGGAATCCACTCACGTCACCACACTTCAGAAGGTATGCGCATGCCTGGCAAGTTTCAGTTTCTTTAGAAACTCCCGATGTGATTTTTACCCCTAGGACCCAAGTGACCTTGACGAATAATCAACAAATCAAAAGGTCCTAGTCAAGTTCAACCCGTCATTATCTTGATTGCGTTAAACCCACCCGCATGACCTTTGACGAATAATCAACAAAGTCGTACGACTGTCCTAACCAATCCATATATCCAAGCGACAGAAAGCATTACAGAGCTACCGCACACTACGCCTCGGCGAATAGCAACGACAAACGTAGCGCGAATACTAAGCAATACTAATCCGAAATGACGGAGGGCTACGAATGGTTTTTGGCGAAAAACCTTTAACGTAATGAACTTGATATCGTTGAAGGAACTGGATAACTTTTTATAAAATTATAGTGACGAAAACCTTTGCTAAAGAGGTCACTCCCGGTGAAGGGATCTCGGCTCTTTCCCCGTAGAATGAGGTGCAGGATATTCCAACTGAATACCACGATGCAAAGCAAAAGTAATCGGCTATAGTGAAGTTATTGCCCTGACGCAAACTTCTGTCCAAGGGGTCACTCCCGGTGAAGGGATCTCGGCCCTTGCCTCGTCGACTGAGGAGCAGGATATTCCAACTGAATACCACTGTGCAAAACAAAAAGTGAACGTCCTTGCAATAACAGCTTTTGAAAAATGTTCCAACAACATCAGAATAGGTTTGTTTATCTTGCATTGATCCGAATCAACGCAGTCCCATCAATTAATCACACCAATAAAGAATGAAAATAATGATGTATGTATATGCCATCCGCATTCGCCACTGGGTCCCGTCATCACCCGTTAGGTTACTTAACTAACGACAGAGCGGGGACTGGACTAGCGTGGATGCAAAACATATACAACATCTACTAGTATATATACAATATATAATTTTCGCTCAAGGCGTGATAAAATGCAACAACACAGAAATGTAATCAGCATCACAGAACAATACAGATATCTGGGATCCCCGGGTTTCATAGAGCCGCTACTGAAACCCGACGTTCCCCTGGTCGTGTGGATAGCCTGTGCAATGAAAATCCTAGACCCCTACGGGCGCGGCAAGTTAACCGCCAAAACTTGAAGCGAGGGAGCCCCCTTCAGCAAAGTGAATGGACCACCCAGCACTTCACGGAATCCGGTAACTTGGGCACCCCTCCTGGGTCAACCTGTACTCCCTATGAGTGCGGCGAATAGCCCGCCAATTCTAGAGTAAAGCCTCTTCCGTCTCAATGCCATGAGATGCGGGCTTGTTGCCCTCTAGAACCCGGCTATCCGTGCACCCCTGCGCGGGGCAATCCTAGTACAGAAAGTAAAATATACATACAACGGGTACATCGACCGCAACCTGGTCGTGCCCCTAAAGAATAATACAAACAGGCAGTGACGGCAGTCCACATGTCGGACGCTCGCCCCGCAATATCAAATGTACATATAAAACAAAACTGTACTACCATTGCATCCAGGCTATCCTCCATGACCGATCCGCAACATCACAGCACAACACAGAACAACAACATGAATGTCACGTTCGCAAATCCGTCTAACCGGGCTATAGCAGTTAGACGGGATTTACCGATCAAGTGACATTCACGGTCGCAGATATAATGTAAATACTGTGAACTAATATGTTTAAAATATCTGATCGATAAAAAATTACCAAGTGGGCCCCAAGCACTACTGTAGCACTCAAGGAAATCTGGGCCCAAAAACTAACATTCCAAAAACCCCATTTTGAACTCAAAAGCCCTCTGGAAAATTTTGGTACAGTGAAGAGTCTAGACGGCGGCGGAACCGCGGCCAATGCGTGGGTTTGGACGCGGTTCCGCGGTGATATGGTGGAATCACATGACCAAATTTTCCCGGAATGCTTAAAATTCCCTACACATCATTCTGCAACTTACTGAAAAAATTTTCGAGCCAAAAATAATTCGACAGAAAACTGATGTATACGATATCGGGTTTTCGGATATTTGATCGATCGAAGCTTTAAACATACTAGACCAAGCTAGACTAGGTTAATGGCGTGGCTCTGATACCATGTTGCGCCACGGCGGTGCCCCGGCCGTCTACTCGAGGCCAAAATGCGGAATCAAAATTTTTCTTAACTTTTAAACTGGCGCTACCGCGGACAATAAAACCCGGATCGTGACCATTAACCTAATCCTAGCTAACAAGAGAAGGGGTGAGAGATATACCGAGCGATCCGTGTCCTCCGGTCTTCGTCTCCACTCCGATCTTCCGCGGAATCCTCGTCCGTCACCTCCTCGTCGAAAAGGGCACCACGTAGCCAAATACTTTTACGGGCTCCCACCTCTGGACCGAGGCAACTCGGGCGCGAAGTTGGCTAGCCGACGCGTCCAAGGGTACTGTAGGTGGTAGTGTAGAAAGTATGTCTCGATGCGGGTATGAAGTTGCCATAGAGATGATGGAGGAGAGAAAGAACTTTGGAGAGGATGAAGGTGTATCATTTTGCATGCAACAAGAATGAGATGAATAAATCTCACCACAAGAAAAACAACTCTCTCATTCTCTAATGTGGCCGGCCCCCCCTTTCTCATCTCAAAATGGTGGAGCAAAAAACAAATACAAGAAGGGAGGTGATGGTAGTAAAAGGTGAAGGGGTGACCACATCCAAACATCATGATAATGAAACTCAAATCAATTTCTAATCCTTTCATGTCTCAATTAATGCAAAGGACAAGACTAAGAAAGCATCTCATGATTATGAACCATCATGAAGCCCCACAAATGCAAAAAAACCCCTCCAACGGAAAGTCCGGCCGGGAAGGAACAAAGAAAAACCGGCCGGAACGGAATATAAACTGGCAACTTCAGAAAACTGATCCCGTAATAAATTACAGGAAAAATCCCGCAATTGAATATACATGCCCGCATTCATATTCCCACTGAATACAAATGCAAAGAGACAAAATCTACACTGTCTAATACTAGGATCCGGCTTAAGCCAAAGCCGGCTAGTAAAATCCGTCCGATCACGATCCGTGCAATACCGCACGTATCTGATCGAACCTTGCCATATCTCCATACGGCCTCTACATCGTTTCGCCCGAAACTTGAGTAACTGAGTGTGTGGTGGACTCTAAAGACTCGTCAATACTATGGCTGTGGATTTAACCACTAGCACGTCAGAGGTATTAACCATACGTGACGGGCCACCAGCTATTGACCAAAAGGGACGTCGATGAGCGAACTCATCCTGACACCCTACTGAGCCTGTCAGTGACAATATCCATACAGTCCGGTCCGTTCGTCTATGAGTATCGCATGGCGGGTCTAGAGGGTTGGTAAAAGTCAGACCCCCAAAAGCGGTACAAGTCGTGTCGGAGTGTAGCCCAGAACACCCTGAGATACTACTGGAATACCTACCAGTAAATCTCCTGCCTCGGCTGAGGGCTTTGTGTAATGGCTCTCCTAGACACAGCGCGACCTCACCCCCAATACCGGGAGAGACGAACCCCTGCACATCCGCTCACTGCCTCCATGTGGTTCGGGACTGTACCCAACTAAAACCTGTTTGCACGACTCCTTTGAGCCGTGGTAGGGTAGTAATCAAAGTACAGCGGGAACTCACACGAGACATATGACGATCTCAGGTCGATGAACTAACCTGTATACATGTCACCAGGGAACTGCTATCTGACGTCAGGTATAAGACCAACTAGCAGGTTCCCGGCGAGTCCTGTCCGGTGTACTCATAACCTAATGAGCACCTGTATACATCTCAGGTGAACCAACTGACACCAGTGGCTTGTGAGACCGGCCCCCGCCCCTCGTCGGGGTCTCGACTGTATACACTAGTCTACTCTGGAGAATCGATGCCCTGTCTCGAAACTCCCACGACTAGGGACCTTTTAAGGATGTGCTTATAGACTACCAGCTCCCACGTATATGATCGCCCTCATACTGCTGGCAGTCAAGCAAGAGTCCTAGGGGCTCTATCAACGTGTAATAGCGACTTGTCAGGTCACCTAAAGCAGTACACGATGATAAAGATAAACCAGATAGCATACTATCATCTTGAGTAAGACTGTCCTACCGGGATAGGTCCTCCCTCAATCATTGCAATCACGTGCCTGTGATCCAATAATTGATTCTGAGGGCACTATCTCCAACAGCGACTTGATTTGGTTCCCGCTTTTGGGAAGCTGGCACTACCCTTTTTACGACGTGGACGGTCGATGCTGCCCTTTTAGCGACTTGGACGGTCGATTCTGCCTTTTTAGCGACGTGGACGGTCGATTCTGCCCTTTTTGCGACTTGGACGGTCGGTGCTGCCCTTTTTGCGACTTGGACGGTCGATGCTGCCCTTTTAGCGACGTAGACGGTCGGTTCTACCCTTTTAGCGACTTGGACGTTCGGTGCTTCCCTTTTAGCAACTTGGACGGTCGGTGTTGCCCTTTTAGCGACGTGGACGGTCGGTTCTGCCCTTTTTACGACTTGGACGGTCGATGCTGCCATTTTAGCGACGTGGACGGTCGGTGCTGCCATTTTAGCGACGTGGACGGTCGGTGCTGCCCTTTTTCCGACTTGGACGGTCGATACTGCCCTTTTTGCGACGTGGACGGTCGGTGCTGCCCTTTTAGCGACGTGGACGGTCGGTTCTGCCCTTTTTGTGACTTGGACGGTCGATGCTGCCATTTTAGCGACGTGGACGGTCGGTGCTGCCATTTTTGCGACGTGGACGGTCGATGCTGCCCTTTTAGCGACATGGACGGTCGGTGCTGCCCTTTTTGTGACTTGGACGGTCGATGCTGCCCTTTTAGCGACGTGGACGGTCGGTGCTGCCCTTTTTGCGACTTGGACGGTCGATGCTGCCATTTTAGCGACGTGGACGGTCGATTCTGGATTTGACTTGCCCCGCTTCTTGCGGCGTTAGAGATGAAGTTGACTTGTTTCCGAGGTGGAATTTGATTCTGCCAGGGAGGTCATTGGTTGTTTTGCTGACTTGATGTGATTTGGGTTGACATCAGTATCGCTACACTGGAATATGGTACCAGGAGCGAATCATCATTTGTCATGACAGGATTTGGGGATTTTGGTTTTGGTTTGGCATCAGCATCGCTGCACTGGAATATGGTACCAGGAGCGAATCATCATCTGCCATGAGGAGATTTCCCTCGTTCCGAGTTTAACGACTTAGGGGTCATCTGTTCCTAGTTTAACGACTTAGGGGTCATCTGTCCCTAATTTAAAGACTTAGGGGTTTATTGGATTGGAGTTTGGGATTTTGGGGTTAGGGTAGGCATCGGCGTTGCTAACACTGAAGCATACGTGCCAGGAGCAATTCATCATTTGCCTATTCCTGTTGGGGGAGCGATGGCTTAGGAGACAGGTTTAGGTCCCTATCACCTAAGGCTTTTCAATTTTATGGGCTGTGAGGGTCCCATAAAAGCAATTTCTCCCTACGAGTCGTAAGGATCCCGCAGATGTATTTTCTCCTTAGGAGTCGTGAGGACTCCTAAGTGTGTTTTTCCTTTATGAGTCGTAAGGATCCCACAAAGGTTTGTTCTCCTCATGTATCGCGAGGACACATGAGTGGGTCTTCTCAATGGAGCATAATTCCAAAGGCGGAGACCAGCCGCGTAACTGGTGATTATGGTGGGGCATGGGTATGACGAGAATTATTTGAGCCCGTGGATTGTATACGGCAGTCAATTTGGGGACTGGCCGTAGGGATGGAGAATTTTGAGAAATTGGATTTTGGTTGGCGTCTGCATCGCTACACTGGAATATGGTACCAGAAGCGACTCATCATTCGCCGTTTGGGGACTAGGAACTTGGATCTTGTTTGGCATCATCATTGCTGCACTGGAATAATGCCAGGAGCAACTCATCATTTGCCTTGGGAGGACCTGGGATTTAGGTTTTTGGTCGGCATTAGCACCGCTAACACTGAAGCGAAATACCAAGAGTGTCTCATCATTTGCCATTGCCCGTTGGGGAACGATGGCTTAGGAGACAGGTTTGGGTCCCTATCACCTAAGGCTTTTCAATTTTATAAGCCGTGAGGGTCTCATAAAAGCATTTTCTCCCTACGAGTCGAGAGGATCTCGCAGGTGTATGTTCTCCTTAGGAATCGTGAGGATTCGTAAGTGTTGCTCCTTTGTGAGTCGTAAGGATCTCACGCAGGGGTTTTCTCCTCACAAGGTCGAGAGGACTTTGCGAGTGTATCCATCTTTTTTCACGAGTTTGCGCCCTTTCGGGTTTTCACAAACTCGCCGGTAGTCCTGCTGTTTTTACTCACGGAGCCCTTTCGGGTTTTCATCCGTGCCCGTTTTGCTTGTGGACATACCTTTTTTTTTTCTTTTTTTTCCTTCTTTTTTTTTCTTTTTCTCTTTTTTTTTGCCGCTGGTGGGACTTTAAAAGTAGTCTCATCGGCAGGATTTGGGAGAGATAGGGGTCGTTTACGCCCGTGGATTGTATACGGTTTTGCAGGATGTATGATCCAGACCGTAGGGCTGATGTGCTCAATTCGCCTGCGACTTGGAGCATTCACGCGTATTATTTCTTGAGATATCGACCATTGATGGGTGGCATAGGCCTTTCTCCCTCGGCACCTATTAGTTGGTAGGATCCTCCGTCGAACACTTTCTCGATGACGTATGGTCCTTCCCAGTTTGCCTCGAATTTTCCCTTGGCATGTCGATTGGGGATGATCGGTCTTTTGAGGATCAACACCAATTCACCTTTCTTGAAAGCGCGGAGACGGGTTATCTTGTCATAGGCCCGTGACATTTGGGCTCGGTATAGCTCCATATTTTGCTGCACCGCGAGCCTCTTTTTTTCGAGGGCATCGAGCTCTTCAAGTAGAAGGAGCACGTTTTCCTCTTCCGTCAACTCGTGCTGAACGACCATTCTTAAGCTTGGAACTTCGACTTCGAGGGGGAGGACCGCCTCCACTCCGAAGAGCAATGAGTACCGCATCTTGGGGCCAGATTGGTGAGTACCGCAAACGCCCGAGTGAACATCTTTCATGACCTTTTGGGCTTCGGCCAATGACAGACACTTGAGCTAGAGTTGGTCATATGACCTGCGGTATAACGTGTCATTTACAAACACGTATCGGAGAGCTCTTTTCTTCAGCTGAATCCTCACAGATTTTTCTTCGGGCAGCTTGTCGTATCGGAAGTACTCTATGAAGGGTTCCCTCCAATCGAGCTTGTCTTGGATGATCGAAGCTTCTTCGGCAGGACTGCTCTTTTGTTCCGCGCTTTCCTCTTCTCGTAGAGAGACTGGGGGTAGAATTTGCCGGCTCCTGACTGTGATTAGAATTTCGTCCATGTCAGGGTCAGCCAGCTCCTTGGCTAAGCGAGCGAGTATGTCGGCTTTTCCGTTCAACGCTCTGGGGATTCTCATTAGTTCAATGTTAGTGAACCGTTTCATGAGTTCCACCACCCGGCCTCTGTACCGAGCTAACTCGGGTTTGTATATCTTATAGTCGCCGCTTACTTGGTTGACGACAAGCTGGGAGTCACCGTAAACCCGTAGCCGAAGGATTTCCATTTCTATGGCGAGTTCCAAACCAGCTATCAGAGCTTCATACTCAGCTTCATTGTTTGTTCGAGGCTCGGTAAGAGCAAAAGAACGCCGTAGGGTTCCCATTGATGGCGTGATGAACACCAATCCTATCCCCGCTTTTACCTCCGGGACACTTGATCTGCCGGAGCTCCTTATTGATGAGGCCCCATCGAAGTACAGCTCCCAACATGGCTCATCTTCCTCGAGGTACGGCACTTGTTCGTTGGGTAACTCACAATTTAGCGGCGACCCTTCTGGTATGGGATGAGCAGCGAGAAAGTCTGCAAGAGCTTGCCCTTTTACTGCTTTCTGAGGGGTATAAACTATGTCAAACTCAAGTAGCATAACGGCCCATCTTGCCATTCTGCCGGCTAGGCTTGTGTTTGTCATCAAGTGTTTGAGCGGGTCGACTTTGGAGATCAGCATAACCCGATGAGCGAGCAAATAGTGCCTCAGCTTCTTCACAGCAAATATTAGAGCCAGGCATTGCTTTTCGATTGGGGAGTAGTTGTGTTCCGCCCCGACTAGAGTTCGACTGAGGTAGTAGAGGGCATTTTCTTTTCCCTCCTCGTTATTCTAGGAAAGGAGCGCACCAAGTAACTCATCCAGCGCGGCAGTGTAGAGAATCAGCGGTTTATTTGGAACGGGAGCGGCCAGCACTGGAGGGTGCAACAAGTATTGTTTGATGCTTTTGAACGCTGCTTGACATTCGGCATCCCAGATAAAAGGAGCCCCTTTCTTCATGAGCTTTGAGAAGGGCCCACACCTTCCCAATAAATTTGAGATAAGCCTCCGTATATAAGCAAGCTTGCCTTGAAAAGATCTTAGCTGCGTCAGACTCTTCGGAGGGGGCATCTCCATGATGGCCTTTATCTTTGATGGGTCAACTTCGATCCCTCGATATCGGACTATGAAGCCCAGGAATTTTCCCGATGACACGCCAAAAGCGCACTTCAGAGAATTCATCTTTAGATCGTATTCCCTCAGTCTGGTGAGAACGGCCTTAAGATCTTGGATTTGATTGGCCTTGGTTTTAGTCTTGACGACCAGATCATCAACATAACATTCGACGACTTTATGGATTAGGTCATCAAAGATATTGGTCATTGCCCTTTAATATGTAGCACCTGCGTTCTTCAGTCCGAACGGCATTACCTTGTAGCAATATATTCCGATCGGGGTTCGAAATGCTGTGTGTTTCTCATCCTCAGGCGACATCTTGATCTGATTATATCTAGATGAGCCATCCATAAAGGTGACCAGTTCGTAATTTGAGGTGTCATCGACCATCATTTTCATGACCGGTAGCGGGAAGTCGTCTTTAGGACATGCCTTGTTGAGGTCCCTGAAATCGACACAAACTCGGATCTGCCCATTTTTCTTCTTCACTGGGACTATGCATGCGATCCAGTCCGCATATTTCTCTTCCCTGATGAAGCCGGCATCGATGAGTTTCTTGGTTTCCTCGATGACCTTTTCTTCCAACCCCCTTCTCATTCTTCGAGGAGCTTGTTTGACTGGATTAGCATCAGGAGATATAGCCAGCTTATGCACGGCTCCTTCAGGGGAAAGGCCAGGCATTTCTTTGTACGTCCACGCGAAGCAGTCGACGAACTCATGCAGCAGAGCAATTATCTGTTCTTTCATTTCCTCCGACAAGAGTGAGCTGATGTAGGTCGGCCTTGGATTATCGGGCGTTCCTAAGTCAATCTCGGTTAGCTCATCAAAGGTTGCTTGTCCTCCATCTTCGATCTCTTGAGGAGCTTCTTCTGGCTCGGCTATTTCATCATCATCATTTGATCTTTCGCTGGCCTCACCAACATGGATCATGTAGCACGCTTTGAAATCAGGTTGAACGTAGCCTATGCCCTATTTATCTGGAATTCGTCCATCGATGAGTGCTCGGACCTGGGGTGGATGCCATAGCCCTTCGTAAAACTTTGCTTCGGACTCCGATATAACCGGCATCCGCACTTTTTAAAGTATTCCCGCATCTCGGGCGCATAGTATCTGGGATTGAGGACGGCTCTTATGCCTCTCTCATAGGGAAGGCACGCGATAGAAAGATTGTCCGGGTGCACAACGGGGGTTGACCCGTAAAACAGGATGCCCTTCTGTCCATTTTCCTCCCAGGGACGTAGAAAGTTTTTAGCTGGTCCACGGTGGAGACTGACAACGCATCGAGCTCTTTGCACATCTGTTCCGGCACCCTTGTGACGGCTAGGGACCCTTCTGCAATTTCGAGGGTCTCTCGTAGTTTCGCTTTTTGCATGGGGGTCCAATCTGCACCGCTGTTGCACGACAGGTCCTCTTCCTCTGACTCTTCAGTGTCGCTGCCAAGATGAGGGCGGACTTTACTGCTAGATGGGGCTTCAGTGACAGATTCATCCGTATCGCTACCGAAATGAGGGCGAGTTTTACGGAAGGACGGACTTCCAGAGTCGGACTCATCAGTGTCGTTACCGAAATGCGGGCGCACTTGGGCATTTTTGCTTTTGAAAGTGACAGCCGGCGCAGATTTGCTTTTGAGTCTTGGGGCCGGTCTATCCTCAGTCAGTTGTGGCTTAGCATTTTGGTGGTTCATAAAGTACCGAGAATCTTCATATCGGAATTCATGCACACCGAAAGGTTGGATGTCTCCGTCAATGCGTCTTTCTTCGCCATTTTTAGTATACTTCATGCATTGATGGAGAGTTGACAGAATGATGCCGTAATCGTGGAGCCACGGCCGCCCTAAGAGAATCTTATAAGACGTGTCGGCGTCGATCACGTATATCTTAGCTTCAGTTTGCAGATCCCCGAATTTGATTGGCAGAGCTATGGACACCAGAACTTGCTGGCAATTTTGGTTGAAACCTTGAATGACAATCCTTTTCCTTGACAGGTGTCGGATGTCCATTGACAAACTCTTCAGCGTCCACAAGTTCATGATGTTCACTGAAGACCCCGGATCAATCAATATGCGATTAATCCGATCTTCGTCGCTGTACCCGGTCACGTAAAGCGGCCGATTATGCTCAGCCGTTCCCAGTAGCAAGTCTTCATCCTTAAATATGACTGCGACGGCATGCAAAGCGTGCTGGGCTTCTTTCATATTAATTTCCGCAAAGTGAGCCTGATACCGCTCGGGGTTTTGTAGAGCGTGAATGAGAACATCTCTAAGCTCCTTAGATAGGACCAAGGCGTCGTAGATGCTCAGGAGAGACGGAAGCTTCCGGAGATGTGCCAAGACATTATAGTCCACCGAGGAAGGACTTATGTTTTCATCTGCCGGTTCTCTGCCATCTTCTTCATTAGCGACTTGTTTTTCCTTCCCTTTTGGGGCGTTGCCCTGATTTGGCGGTAGAGCCCTGCCGCTTCTGAGCTGGATTTGATTGGCCGTTGTGGTGAGCTCCTCGTCTTCTTCGGGAAAACAGAGCTCCTCTTCCGAGTCGCTGCCAAGATGGATGGCGTAGCAGGTTACTACTGGGATCTCTTCATTGGAGTCTCCTTCTAACTCCTCCAGAATTTCAGCCGCTTGTACAGGAAGAACTCCTTCAATTGAATCAATGTTCTTTCCTTTTGTTCATATTCTTCGAGGGAATCGACATATTTTTGAATGATCGATCTCCCTGCAGACTCTTTTTCGCGCCGAGCTGCACTTTTCTTTTTCTTGAGCTTCTTGGATTTTGAGCCTGATGGAGTCGCATTGGCAGCCGGACTGGTAGGCTTCTTCTGTCCTTCCCATTCCATCCTGGGCTCTTTCTGAAGCAGCTTTAGCATCTTCTTCGTCTTATTAGATATGTGCGTACTCCACGGAGGCCGCGATGAGTCAGTTTCGTTTGTCAGGGCAGCGGGTTCAGCTGTCTGCTCCCAGAAGGCTTCAACTTCTGTCTGTATAAAGTTGGCGGTTGCAACTTGATTGTTCACCAACATGCTTTTGGACAGCTCGATCTCTCCAGCCTTGTACTGCTTCTCGACCCAATCCTTGAAGATATAGCAATCCTCGATCGCATGGCTCACTACTCGGTGGTACGGGCAATACAGGGGATTGTCGGTCATTTTTGCTTCTTGGGGTCTTTTCGACTCCGGCAATCGTAGGCCGTTGTTCAAGGCATCTTTAAATATCTTACGGACCTTGTCCCTTCTGAAAGAGTAAACCTTGTTCTTCTTCTCCTCTAGGGAAGGCCCATCTCCTCCCAGCAATGGCTTTCGAGACCGGTTGGTTTTGGATTCGCCCGCCCTTCGCTTTTCTTCATTGTCGGATGCATTGAAGACATTGGTACTGCTGGAACTCCCGCTTCTACGGCTGTCGTCCCGCTTTCTTTTCCAAGTTTTGTCTCTCTGAGAGTCCGGCGGGGACTCTTGCTTCGAGCGTTCCAGCATTTGGACTTTCTTGGTTAGCTCTTGAAACGTCTTGAGGCTTGCTGTACACAAGAATGGGACCATCTAATTGCTGAGGTTCCCAATGAGAAAGCTGACGGACTGGTCCTGCTCCAGGGGCGGTTCGCACTTGACCATGAGATTACGCCATCGGGCAATAAAGTCGGTGTTGCTTTCATTCTTCCCCAGCTTGGTCCTTACAAGGTCGGCAATGGAGATTTTATCACTGACACTCATGAACCTTTGCCGAAACAGAGACTCCATTTGGGCAAAGGTAATGATGGACCCGTCTGGTATACTCGCGTACCAGTCGAAGGCGACACCGGTCAGGCTGTTAACAAACTGACGAAGAAGGAGTGTGTCATTTCCCCCTGTATTTCAACACGAGGCTTTGAAGTGGGCAACGTGCTGATTTGCATTTCCCGTTCCGTCGAACCTTCCGAATTTAGGAATGACGTAGCTGCTCGGGAACTCGATCAGATCATAGTGTGCGGGATACGGCCGCCCACTACTGCCAATTTCTTTCTGAGCTTCAGCTTCGGCCACCAATGTTTTAACTTTGCTGGTGACCAAATCCATTACCCGATCTTGTGTTAGCGGGATGGTGCTATCTGGGGCCAAGGCATCCCCAGAAGCGGAATGTGGCCGGCTTTCGTGCGGTTCGACCATTCTTGGACCCAAAGAAGCAGGCAATGGCTGCTTCGGATTGCCATCACCCGGCTGATTAGTAGCGACTTGTGCTTGATTAGGAGGCGCTCGAGCAATTTGAGCCGTAAGCTGCATCACAACGTTCGTTAAGTCGTCAATCTTCAAAAAGAGCTTGGCCATCTCTTTATTCTTGCTCCTGAGCTGTTTTCGAAGCTCTTGGAGCAGCTCTTGCTCCGCGGTCCTGGGGCGGAAGGTCGGCTCTTCCTCGCTCTCTGAGCTTGACTCTGCCTGGACTGAAGGGTCCTTCTGCCTATCGTCCTCATCAAGAGGGTTTTCATCATCCAGCGGAGGCGGCTGTTCTTAGGAAGCGGCAACTACACTCAAGCCAGATTGGACTTGGGATGTGGTAGCCCCATCCTTGCTTTTGCTGCGAAGGTTATCGCTGGGACGCCCGCCTTCCATATAGACCGTATGGACGGCATATCCAGCCGTCTTTTTATTATCGGCGGCTGATTTCATGGATCGCTGTCTGGGCCCTCCTGTTTCGGTAGTGGGCAGTCGATTGAAGGCGGATGGCCTGGCCAGATTCTTGAATGGTGCTGGCGCTTCTTTTCTGGATTTTCCCCGCTGCTTTCATGTGGCACAGAGCGCCCGATAGACTCTTGAAGAGACAGTGTCATACCTTTTCTGTTGGGGCCGGGACACGTCTCTTTGTAGCATTGTTCGGACCGCTGTCTTCTTGATTCTGGAGGTCATGGCATTTTTCTGAACCCACTTCAGAGGCTCGAAGGAATTGCTGATTCTCACATCCGACTCAGCCGTCGTCGCGGGGCGACCATGCACTTGGAACTTCATAAAATTCCATTTGGCCGAAGTTCTGGCCCTCTTGTTAGCTCGATACCTGAGCCGCTTCTGCCTTAACTTTTCTGTTCTAAGCACCTGGCAGACTTCGGCTCTTTGGGAAGACTCCGCAGACCGGGCAATGGAGGGCTTTAGAGATATGCTCAATTGTGCATTTATTGGAGTCATCCCCTGAGCTCGTCCGCAACATTTGATGTTGCCCTTTGTACCGGAGTTCTTGCCCCCTGCTGGAGCACCAGAGAATCGTTCAGACACCGCCTTAAGTTTCGGTTGTGGTGCCTTGGCGATCACGACATTCGGCCTCTTGCCCCTTGAGACCGGCTTGGCCGCCTGCTTTGCTGGGATTTCTGCCAGATGAGCGCTTCCGGCAGGGTAGATGATGACGGAGCCAAACTGGCGGGGTGGTTCCTCCCACTGTCGACTGAGGCTTGCGGGGAGAACCACACGAGCATTGACCTTGACCACGTACGGGATCGGGGTTGCGTTGGAAGCCGAATTCATCTTGGGAGACATTGTCATCGAAAGTTGATTGCTGCACGGGAAAAAAAAATCATTTCAGTATAGGCAATCAATTTGTATATTGATTGAGTTTGCATGAACGTTTAACCCGAAATATGGGAGGAGAGACAGGTCCCACCGGGCGTGCCAGAATCTATAGGGTGTTTTTCGTCACCCCATTGAGATGGGAATACGCGCACGCTTGTCAGGCGTACTACAGATTCCCCCTGCCTAGGGTAGGCCAGGGTTTAATGATTGTGGGGATCCGAATCTCCGGTAGCCGTGGACTAAACTGCCGTTAATTACCCCTCGCCTTTGGAGCGAGGGAACTTCCGATTGACGGGTTAAACTGGTCATGCGAACTCGATGTGCAGTGTACGTGTGTTGTGTTTTGAAGGGGGGTTTTGGATATATCGGGAGCCACGCAGGGCTTTTTATGGGGGTCCTGCTACCCGGATAGCGGGCTGGGGTTCAAGGGGGCTAGCAGCCCCCTTGCGTGGTGCGGGGAAGCGCCCCGTTAGAAATTTTTTTCTAACAGGGACAGTGTCGTGGAGTATGTGTATGTGTACATATGTATATATATACATGTATATATAAATAAAGGGGGGAAAAGACATCCAAAGGATGCGTGGGGCCAGCGCCTAGGCGCTTGAGCGCAAGCGCGCTACGTATCGGCACGTGGGCGCTTTGCGCTCGAGCACAGAGTGCTGGAGCGCAAGCGCGCCACGTGTCGGCACGTGGGCGCTTTGCGCTCGGGCGCTGGGCGGTTGAGCGCAAGCGCGCCACGTGTCGGCGCGTGGGCGCTTTGTGCTCGAACGCAGAGTGCTGGAGCGCAAAGCGCGCCACGTGGGCACTTTGAGCTCGAACGCAGGGCGCTGGAGCGCAAATGCGCCACGTGTCGGCACGTGGGCGCTTTGCGCTCGAGCGCAGGGCGCTGGAGCGCAAGCGCGCCATGTGTCGGCACGTGGGCGCTTTGCGCTCGAGCGCTAGCACGCCGGTGAGGAAAAGGGGGCTTTTAGCCCCGGAAATTCTCTAAAGAGAAAATAGGGTGGAGTTTAAACTCCTAAGATGCTTTGGGTTAATGAAGGGGGTTCTTCTTCTTCCTCTTCTGTTGGCTGGATCTTGAAGATCAAGAGATATGAGATTTTTAAAAATCTCTCCTTTTTGAGATCTAGTGACAGATCCAAGTTCCCCTTTGTGGGTTTGGTGGTGAAAAACTATTTTGTTTTATAAAATGAAGAGTAAAACTCTTGATTTAATTCAAAAGAAAAAAGAAGATTTTGGAACTTTGAAGAAGGAGAAAAGATCTCAGATCTAAATTTTTTGGAGAGAGAAAAGTTGTGAGATATTTTCATTATCTTTGCCTTTATAGGCTATACACTTTACACATAGCCCCTTAGGCTTCACAAAATGGCATTTTGCCTATCCCATGGCTCATGTGCCATTTTTTTTTGCACATAAGCCATGGGCTTTACAAAAATTTGGTTTTCTGCCTATTTTTCTTACATTTATCCACAAAATAAAATAAAACAAATACAACAAAATTATTTATTACAAAATTTTTATCTTGGCATGGGGTGAGGCTGGCCGCTTCATGTTCGGGCTCGCTCCGGGCATTGGCCCACTTGACCTGGGCTTGGGCACATCTGGTTTGGGGTTGACTTTGATTTTGATTTGGTCAACCGGGGTGTAAATTTTTACCCCAACAGCCGGAAGAACGTCAGAATATCTTCTATCTTGACTTCTTTTAGCGGGACAGTTTCAGCCCACATGGAGAAATAGTCAGTTGCGGCCAATATGAATCAGTGGCCTTTAGATGACGGAGGATCAATTGGACCAACTATGTCGGTGCCCCAAACTTTGAAGGACCATGACGCCACCGTAGGATGCAGCGGATTGGGATGCTTGTGAATAAAGTCACCGTTTATTTGGCAGAGATGATACCTCTTTGCATGCTCTTCGCAATCGTTTATCATGGTAGGACAGTAATACCCAAGACGTTTAATTTGAAGCCGCATTTTAGGGCCAGGTGAGCTCCACAGACGCCCGAGTGAACTTCTTTCATGAGCTTTTGGGCTTCGGCCAAGGATAGACACCTGAGCCAGAGTTGGTCATATGACCTGCGGTATAACGTATTATTTACAAATACATATTGGAGTGCTCTCTTCTTCAGCTGAATCCTTGCAGATTTTTCTTCGGGTAGCTTGTTGTATTGGAGGTACTCTATGAAGAGTTTTCTCTAATCGGGCTCATCTTGAATGATCAGAGCTTCTTCGGCATGATTGTTCTCTTATTCTACGCTTCCTTCTTCATGCAAAGAGATTGGAGGTAGAATATGCCAGCTTCTGACTGTTATCAGAATCTTATCCATATCGGGATCAACCAACTCCTTGGCTAAGCGAGCGAGTATGTCAGCTTTTCCATTCAACGCCCTAGAAACTCTCATCAGTTTAATGTGGGTGAACTGTTTCATGAGCTCCATCACCCGGCTTCTGTACCGAGCTAACTCGGGTTTGTATATCTTATAGTCGCCGCTTACTTGGTTGACGACAAGCTGAGAATCACCGTAGACCCGTAGTCGAAGGATTTCTATTTCTATGGCGAGCTCTAGACCAGCTATCAGAGCTTCGTACTCAGCCTTGTTGTTTGTGTAAGGCTCGTTGAGAGAAAAAGAACTTCGTAGGATTCCTATCAATGGCGTGATGAACACCAATCCTATCCCTGCTTTTATCTGTGGAATGCTTAATTTGCTGGAGCTCCTTATTGATGAGATTCCATCGAAGCAGAGCTTTCGGCATGGTTCGTTATCTTCGATATGCAGCACCTGTTCGTCGGGTAACTCGTAATTGAGTGAGGACCCTTTTGGTATGGGATGCGTAGCGAGAAAGTCGGCAAGAGCTTGCCCTTTTACTGCTTTTTGAGGAGTATAGACTATGTCGAACTTAAGCAGTATGATAGCCCATCTTGCCATTCTACCAGCTAGTCTTGTTTTGGTCATTAAGTATTTGAGCGAGTCGACCTTGGAGATCAGCATAACCCGATGAGCGAGTAGATAGTGCCTTAGCTTTTTCACAGCGAATATCAGAGCCAGATATTGCTTTTCGATCGGGGAATAGTTGTGTTCCGCCCCGACTAAAGTTCAACTGAGATAGCAGAGGGCATTTTCTTTTCACTCCTCGTTGTTCTGGGCAAGGAGCGCACTGAGTGACTTATCTAGTGCGGCAGTATAAAGAATCAACGGTTTATTTAGAATAGGAGCAGTAAGCACTGGAGGGTGCAACAGGCACTGTTTGATACTTTTGAACGCTTCTTGACATTCGACATCTCAGGCAATGGGAGCTCCCTTCTTCATAAGCTTTGAGAAAGGCCAACATCTCTCCGATATGTTTGAGATGAACCTTCATAAGTATGCGAGTTTGCCCTGAAAGGATCTTAGCTGCATCAGATTCTTTAGAGGAGGCATCTTCATGATGGCCTTTATCTTTGATTGGTCAACTTCGATCCCCCGATGTCGGACTATGAAGCCCGAGAATTTTCTCGACGACACGCCAAAAGCGCACTTTAGAGGATTCATTTTCAGATCGTGTTCCCTCAGTTGGGTGAAAACGGTACTGAGATCTCGGATGTGATCGGCTTTGGTTTTTTTCTTGATGACCTGATCGAAATTGATTTCGCGTGTCGTATCTTAAGTTTTAAAGTAACCACAATCAAGACGGTGTCGCGTGTAGCTAGCTGTGATGAGTACGGGTCGTCCGCAGGGAGATGGTGGGTTTTAAGTTCTTATTCTCACGAGTTAAGCATAAGGTCGGAACGAGTTCGATTCTAACCTAAGCGTTTGTATATGCAAAATATAAGCTTGTTAGGGATAGAGACAGTTTAGTGCAAGTTAGGAAAATCCGTACTCATTCCTATGTTCCTAACTTGACTATTGAAGTTAGAGTAATCGGCAACAACGTGGATTAGGGTGTTTAAGCACGGTATTTGTGAAATCCGGCTTATTGACCCTTGTCCGTCCGTTCTTGTCTCTTGACCTTCGTCTCTGGAAAAACCGAACGCAGCCGGTCACGGTTTGGGATCACTGCTACCGTGGTAAGATAGGGTACCTAATGGAGTGCTTGCGTGAGCTTTGGGCGGAGTTCAATTAGCAAGTATTGGGCAAAGGAAATGAGCAAAGAAATCCTTAACTTATACAACCATTCTCTTTTCCTAACAATATCCACTATTCATAAGCCATCACAAACACCAAAAGAAGATACAAAAGAGAAGATATCAAAGAAAATACATTGCAAGTAAGTAAAGCAAGAAAGTAAATTGCAAGAGAGAAAAGAGAATATTAAAAACCCAAGTGCAAAAATGCAAGCTTCATTCAAGTTCAAAAATGAGAGTACAAGATAATGAACTCAAATAATAAAATCTAACCTTGCAAGCTCAGTTAAGAGGTTGCAAGATGAGATAAAAGCAAAGAGCTCAAGACTAAACTTATCTATTATGTACAAGAACTAAAACAAAAATATAGAGTGAAGATTGAAACTTGGACACAAGTCTCCCTTAAACTTGCTCTCTGTTTTGGTATTTATAGACAAAAAATCAACAAAAACAAATAATAAAAATGAGATGATGTGACAACATAGAATGACCAGAAGAAAGTTGGAGCCAAAATGTTAAGATTGGACCGGTGATAGTGGATTTTTATGGGTTTCTGGCGGTTCACTGTTGAGTGGTGGGGCCCGTCTTCTTGTGGTGATCTTGTGTCCTCCATATGATCTTACCAGTATTGTTTGATTTTTTTATAAATATTTGGATATTAATTTTTAGATTTGGAGGGAAATTATAACTTTAAATCATATCACACATTTATGCTTCACTCATCATACACCCACTTGCTCATCCACTTACACAAGTCATGATTCTTGTATGCCCACTTATGCTAGGCTGTCCCACTATGGTTCATGCATCAAAAGGTTTTTTTTTTCACACTTGTATTGTTGCATTATTCTTGATAAAAATGTGTACACGTGTTTGTTGCAAAAAGAAACTCTTTGAATATTGATCGATTTTTTGTTCCGGTTGCAGTGTCGACTCACAAATATCGTATCCGTGTATTTGAGTGTGTTTCCAGTGTTTTGTCACGAATACATGTAATCTGTATTTATTGAGCAGACATGGGTTAATAGTACCGATATAACACAAAATTTGATAATGAATGAGCGGTATTGAAATGCAGTTTTTCATGATGAACAAATACCCCCAAACTTATCTTTTGCTTGTCCTGAGCAAAACAAAATTTTAACCTCACTTTCGCAGAAACGCGATTGCACTGAGCTCGTGCAACAACCCGTTAAACCTCTAGGTGTCCCTAGTAGGAGGAGTGTTGTCTCCTGAGGGTTTTCAGTGGATTACACCCACAAAATCCTGTCAAGCTAGTTTTGCAAAATAACAGTTGATTCTAACCCTGAGGTTTAGTATCAAAACTAGAAATTCTATCATCCTAAGTTAGAAATATTGAACCCTTATTTTTCACACCCCACGTCTTATTTAACTTAAAATCCTATACGTATTTACGTGCGGTGCAAATAGTGTCATTATGTTTCAAAAAGTTCGATTAGAGTCATCATGTCACAAAATAAAGACCGGATAAAACTTCAAAAGGATCATATAAGTTTTATAAAGAGTTAAGTTTTTCTCAAGTTTCGTTTTCCAGTTAAGTTTCAAATTCAGAATTTCTATCGTCCTTAACAGAAAACTAAGTCTTATTCTTCACTCCACCTTTTACTTGTTTTCGTATCATACACACCTTCGTGAATGTGCAAGAGTTTTTATCATAGGATAAAACCTTCATATATCCGTTAAAAATATTTTTATAAAACCTTGTCTTTTATCAAGATTATTCTCATACAAAGGACCGTTATGAATTTTAACTCGGAGAGAACACTTGCTTGACTTTGTTTTAAAATGGACTTTCTAGGCTTCTTAGCGAGTTTTGGGCCAATGCATCCAAACCAGTTGGTTTTAGAGAATTAGGTGTAGAGACACCCCGACGGACTTAATTGCGCAAGTTACTTAGGCCCTAAAACAAAAAAGACTCATTTTAGCGTGAAAATCATAACAATTAAATGCGAACGGAGATGTATCCAGTTGTTCAATTATTTTTAGGATAAAAGACGTGTTTGTGTGGATCAGGTGTGTAATTACTCCAATCAAGTTCCAGATGGCTTATTTTTCAGAATTAGTTTTTATTAAGGCTTCAATAATATCCCTTCATATCCACTTTACTTTATAAACTATTCTTGATATTATTTATTTCAGAACAAATCTGTTTGATTCTCAAAAAATAGTTTATCAATTAAAAAGTTTTAGGACATATCAGACTTGTCATTTAATTTTCAAAACTCACGACACGTGTAGTATGAAACAAAGACGTATATTAGCTATTTTTAAACTCAAAGGAGGGTTATCTTTCAGGTTTCAGAATCTAAAAATAGGATGTAGTTGGTCCTATCTTATCAAACTAAACCGTAGGGATTTCGAATCTAAGTTCTCCCACTAGCTAACTTGATGACAAAGTTTTTATATTTTTAAATTTTTTTCTGATTTTTATGGGTTTTCGAATATGTATGCAAATGTAAAATATAAAAATGAATGCAAAGGATAGAATTGCTTACCGAGCACACCCCCAAACTTAAACTTGACTGTGCCCTCACTGTCATGCTACACAAAAAGGGTCAAAATTGCTGAGGGGTCAAAATTTGTCGGTTCGCTATTTTATACATACACACACACACAAAAGAAAAAGGAAACAAAATATATACACAAAAAGGCCTCTCAAACTTAAGTGAAACAGTGTTTCCACAGTTAAGCGTTGAAGTTCAAAATTAGGGGAGGGAACATCATCAATTTATACAAGGCCTTATACAGACCAAAGATTAACACTAACCACTCAAAAATTCTATCGTGATGCGACCAGGGTTGGTGAAAGAATGCGAAGAGAAATAAAATGAAGAATGCGCGAGACCGTGTGTGGACAGATGTGGTATATGGTCTCAGTATATGAGGGGATGAACGGAAGGAAGAAATAAACGGAGTGCAAACTTGAGGTAGAAAATTGATTGAATAAATTAGTACTATCTATAGTGATTTGAAACTGGAATTGTTTAACCGCACTAATTTATTAATACTATAAGAAATGGGGTCAAACCTTTCAAGATTCGCAAGAAAAAATAGGCCGACCGAATTTGGTAAACCAGATGAAGGAAATAAAGGTATCAAGTGGTCACGTGGTAGGGTAACGAGGAGAATGACGGAGGGAAGTAACTGAGGAATGGTAGCGGTTGAACGTTCAGGAGGATGTTCACAATTGATGGAAGGAACATGATGAATCTCAAAATCCGACTCATCCAATAAAACATGTTTATCCTAAAAAAATTCCTTTAAATTCACCTCAAAACCAAGCTCATCCATGCAATCGATCAAATCTTCATCAATAAACTCAAGATGTAAATGGGGTTCAGGTGAAACGGTTAAATGTTCGGGGTGATGTCCATACGGTTCTGAAAGAAAGGGTTGAATTGGTGAGAAAAATTCACTCAAATTTGTCGATTCATCATCAAAATTTTCCCCAATATCGATATCCTCAATCAAGTCAAATATAAAGTTCTCACACACCTAAAAAAAAGCATGCTTTCAATCGGCTGGGTTTTTAAAGTGGGGATGTAGAGATCAAAGGGAGTGGCATCGGTTTCACTTGAAAGCGACCCTTCACAATTAGGTAAATTAAACACTACATAGTCGCACAACTTATCAAACATTCTATCTTCAATTGGTGAATCATTTGGTGTACACGATATACTTTCGAAACTGGAGTTGTTGAATTATATTTGGAATGGGTAGGCTTGATTTAGAAGGGTGGATTGCGCACTTTCATTACTCAACTCATCAATATATTCAATAGCCACATCATACATTGTAAAATTTTGAGCTAGTTGGGAGCTAGCTGCTGGTTCGTTAGGTTGTATGAATGCAGCTATGGATGCATTCAATTCCTCCATTTGTCGGCACGAAACTACCAGAAATTCTTCTAATGATTGTTCCAGACTAGAAAAGGGTTGTGAAGGGGTTTCAGTAAAAGATTCAAATTTGTTCAGATACGCGAAACTCCCAAATTGATGTTCAGAAGTGATGTCTACTGTAGGTGTGAAAATCAGGTAGGATTGATAGGAATCGAATGGTTGTATAGAATGGGTAGGATTAGGATCAACATCTTAATAGGAAGAAGGTTGGAATTGTTGTCCTAAAGAATCCGGAGTGGTAAAAGGCGTGAAAGACCGGCTACGGAATTGTGCAATACGTTCAGCAATGGACACCGCTTTAAGAGTCGCCACGTTACCCTCAGAAAGGGTATCAACATGAGAAGGGGTGAAAGTTTGAAAAGGTTGATATGACATGGATTGTGGTGTCTAAGTGGTGTTTCTAGAAGCGTCTATCCGATCTTTCAAAGAGATTTGTGGTATGGATGGATCGTTTGACGTTCTACCAAAACAAGAGCCGTATGAAGTAATATCTGGTTGAGGTACCAAAGTTCGGAAAGAGTTGATCAATGTGGGGTACCCATGATATGAAGAAGAGAAGAAGGGATGAAAAAGGTCGTGGTTTTTTTTTATGTTATTTATCAACAAAAGAATGAAATATATACACAAAAGATAAAGAAAAATAATCACGACACAAATACCACACACCAAATCGGTCCAGGGTTCACCTAGGTCAACTGGACCTGTTCAAGAACTTGATTGTCGACGTAAAACTGTGTCGAGAAACGGGGTTAAGATAAACTAATCACGAGGCCAGGTAAGTGCAGAGATAAGGGGAGGTTTTCCAATACTTTCGCGAGCTTCCTTAATTAGAATAATCCTTTCTCTTTTAGCGGTTTTGCCGTGAACAATTTTCCTAGACACCCCGTGAACTATATAACGTTAAGCGGTATTCTAAACATAGTTAACTTCTCCTAATGAGCGCGAAATCCTTAAAGGCTTAAAGTCTAGTTTCTTTTAAAATTTGTGCAGCTAAACGTTATGCTCAATTCGTGATTTGCGGGTCATGGGAAAGGTGATGAAATCCTTTACCGTATGTTGTGGGGTTCGCTTGCCCTTAAGTTCGTATTAATGGATGCACTGCGCAAATCAATGAAAAAGTTGTTCAAAACATCAAACAATTGTTTTTTATCTTTAAGCGCGGCGCTGCAATAAATACGGGTTAGTCAATTTAACGTTTGGTGGTGAATTTGCAAAGAATCCTGCGAAGGTAGAATAGTGGACGGGTCGGATTTGAGAAAGAAAGTATTTAGGAAATACATACCGATAGGTTTTTGGGTTAAAAAACCCCTGTTGAATTGAATCCGATTAGTTTGAAAAGTTTGCTTGCGCGGGTCAAACTACCCGGATGTTTGGCACTGTACTCTGTTCACACCATAATATTGTATTATTATAATCCCCATTCTTATTCGTTTTATAAATAAACAGGTGCTTTTGACGCATATCTGCTACATATTACAGGATACAGGTTCGTGGAGCAAAAATAGTGAAAAAGACAAAAGACGATACAAAAAGGGACTTTTGACCAACAAATAGAAGGATCTTAGTCAAGCCTAGATGAAGAACAGTTCACAATGTACAAGGCAACGCAAGGTCCAAGTTGTCAAAGTGAACGGTTAAAAGACTACTACAAGTTTTCACTGAAAGATCTGGAGAAGACCCAGAAGCCAAATGGAGAAAAGAACTAAAGAAATAAAAAGCCCTAAATTCTCAGAAGCAGCCCACAAAAACACATCAGACGACCACACCAATGGGCCGCGGAACCGTGGCCCTACCCCCACCCATGCCGCGGTTCCGCGGCCGTCTATTGCACGTGTCGGTGCAGAAAAATTGTGGCGGTGCGTCGGTGCTTTTGTTGGGATTTTTAGGGGGTATTTTTGTAATAGCACATGTGCGAGTCATTGTAACCCTAATTTTCCTATCCCCTATAAATATGTATTCTAAATATTGTATGAGGGATGCCTCTTTTTCATAAATAAAAATTCAGATTCATTTGAAGTTGGGAGAGCATCATTCTGTAAGTTCATCTTTTACTTTCTGCCTTAGTTTTATAATTAAATTCTTGCCCTAGATAAAGTAATCTTTTGCCTTAGTTTAATCTAGTGTAGAATCTCTTAAACTGTAGTAGGTAATTAATCTATTAGATCTAAAAATACACATAATAAAAATGATGTTTTTAATAGATCCCCTAATGAGCGAGTAATTTCCTCGCTTGTTAGGGTTAGGAATAGGGGAGGGATTGAGAGATGAAGATCTCTCATGTCTTTCGTGCCCAATCATTTATAATAATTAGAACTTCATGCATGCATGCATGATCCGCTCCCTACGGCACCCTACCCACGAGGTAAAGGTGAAACCGTAGTATAAAGGACCGGACATGCATGTCTTCCATGAAGGTTAGAGCAATTATTAGGAAAGGACGGACAAGGATCTAGAGGAAGAAACATTGTTTCTTCCCAATCATCCTAATTCCCTTTACTAATAATTGCTATAACTCTTAAAAGATTTAATTTAGGGCATTGAAAGAGGTGTGAAATTTAATCTTACCAAACTTCACCTATACCTAATCCTAGCAAGTTTCTTAATTCTCGTACAACTTAGTTTTTAGATTTAATTAGAAGATCCAACACCCATTGGAATTAGCTCGTAAGAACACTTAGGAAATTAACACCATCCCTGTGGACCGACCCGTACTCACCGGCTAGCTGCAAAGCGATGCCGTTCTTGATTGCGGCAAAATATCTTTGATCGTTAAAATCCTACACAAATCAAATGGCGCCGTTGCCGGGGATCGCGTAAAAATTTCCTTTTTGTAATTTCGGGTTAATATAAATTTTATAAAAATCATAAAAATCTGAAAAATAGAAAAAGCACAAAAAATTTTATCAATTTTTTATTGTTTGAAGGGTTTATCGTTTGAAATTTGCAGGAACAGCGAAGAATCTCGGATTTGGAAAAATTCAGAGTGCGAAACAGAAAAGGGTACATTAGAACAGAGGAGGATTAGAACAAAAGAGCTGTGGAATTTTTTTTCAGAGAACGATCTCCCCACATCACCGCGTTTCCGCGGCTGATCTGCGCCAAGAACCGCGGAACCGCGGCGCTTCTGCCACGTCAGCCTGCGAAATTTCACTGTTTGTTTTATATTCCCTCTCTCTGCAAATCCCCAGTTATCCTTTTGTCAACTCTTTTGCAGGATTCTTTGCGCATAAATAATAATATCTTTCCCCTTCTCAATAACAGATTTTCTGCAGGATTCTTTGCGCCGCGCTAAAAAAAATATTTAATTGCAAGTGAATTTACTGCTTTGCATATTTTAATCGGACTTTAAGAGGCTATTGACCAACTCAGATTGGGTGGGGATTTCATCACCCTTTCCAGGACCCCAGAAATCACTTAAAACATTTGCATTGACCACTCTTAATTAAAAAATACTAGACTCAGCCCTGAGGACTTCGAGCTCAATAGGACAGAGGACTAGTTATAGGTATCGACCGTTTATCCTAACCCGACTTTGCGGTGTCTAGGCAAGTGTGTCTAAGGCAAGTGGTTATTTAATTAGGACCGCTACTTGTAGCGGGGAGCCTCCCACTTATCTGGCACTCACCTGGCCGCAATTGGCGGTGAAGAGGCGGTTTGAGGTCCTATTTCTAACCCTAGTTAGGAGCTGTCTAGCTGACCTAGGTGACCCTAGATCTAGGCCTGATTGTGCATTTGTGGTTGATCGCATTTGTGTTACAAGTCTCTTTTCAAAAATCTCTTTGCAAAAATTTCACGTAAAAAAGGAAAAATCTTTTCAAAAACTTGCAACTTGTCGCTAAAGAAATCCTTGCACTCCACTTACACCACTTTTTCTCATTGACGTTTTCTTACCTCCACATTCTGTCTTTCATTTTTCTGACTAAACTACCCCGTTAGTGCATGTCACTTTTGTAACATTTCAAAATAATAAAATATCATTTTTGGGAAATTTTATAATTTAATATTACTTTATTGAATATTTTAATAATTCGGTATAATTAAATACAAATAAATGGAGAAAAATTTGGAAAAATTATGGAAAATTCTAAAATAGGGTAATTTAGAGGATTATGTCATTTTTATGTTGTTATGATTAGTTATATACTAATTTAGTGCTAATTGCGATTAAAAATCGCTAATCGGGTTTTCTGGCAATTTTGTGCAAAACATGCACATATCATTTCCTACACTTGTATTGCATTTTTCTTGCCATGGTTTTATTTTGGGGTTCACTATTTGAGTGAGAAGGAATTTGAGGGAAAAGAAAAGAAAGGAAAAAGGAAAAGGATTATAATATGGTGGTAGGTGGATGCGAGAGAGAAAAGAGAAGGGGTAGCTTTGACTTAGCCATTTCCCTTCACATCCTCAACTCACTTTCTCTCTCCCTTTTCCCCTTCAGCTGCTGCTGCTTCCCCTCATCTCCCTTCCCTCTTCAAAGATCCAAAACATCTCACAAACAACAACAAAACCCCATATTCATTTCATTAAAAGTGTGCACAAGCTCAAGATCTACACATTGGACCAAGAAAGCAAGGATTTTGGCCACTAGGGGAACTCAAGAAAATTCTTGAGTTGCCAAATGAGATAATTACTGAACCATTAGCTTAGTTTTAGCATTTCTTATACCCCCATGTTGTGATAGAACCGATGTTGTGTGTTTTTGTGGACTTGAGGAAAACCTAGTTAGGGTTTGAGGGAATTGTGAGTTGTGGTGAGCAATTGAGCTCAGTAGAAGTTAGATAAACACTCTAGTGCATGAATTGAGACCCCAACCTGAGAGTTGAAACCCGAAATATGGATTTAGAAACCGATATCGGAAAAGTTATGAAATCTGGGAAGCTTTTATGAGATCTGCTATCACCCGAGACATCCTAAAATAAAATTGAATGGACAGTGACATGTGCAGGCACCCAGGAAGCTACCACCAAGACCCTAGCCCCTAACTCTATGACCCGGCCGCCAATTAATTCCCTCTGGCCGTAAATTGCGGCCAGACCTACACCAATTAGGGTTATTTTGGTTCCGCTGCTCCTACATCTGTAGTTTAGGCCTCTGGCATGTATATATTTGTCTAATTTGACCTAGGGTGAAATCTGAAGCCTATTTCCTTAGTTGCTATTTTGGATTCGTGTTTCCGTATTCCGTATTTTTAATTCTGAATTTGTGTATTGTGTTTTACCTCGACTATTTGGCGTTTATACGACGATATCGAGGATTGATTGATGGTTTTGTAGGCGTGCCCATAGGTTCTAACCTATAGGCCCCTTATCGTATCGTTTTGGGTTTCGTGTGTCGTTTTAGCTTTGATTCAGTTTTAATACGTATTTACGATACTTTGACATTTAGGTACCCCATAAAGACTTCGGGACGACAAGCAAGCGCATGGCGACGTCGACAAATGAAGACGCAAGGTGAGTATATTATATCTACAGGGGGAAGTCGGTGGATGGCGTATAGCACTCCAGCAGTCCGTAGTTAGTATACCTTATATACATATATAAGAGTTATAGTATGTCGTAGATATTGTGTTAGGTGTATTATCCATAGATTTGGGTTAGAAGTAAACTAGTGTAGTTCATAGTCGCGAACCCTAGAATAGATTTACACCCACACGCACACCCTTGCATATTCATTATACTTGCACTGTGTTTGATGATGTTGGATGACATTGGAGATGAGTCGATGATATTGGGCATAGTGCCGTGAGATCGGTGATTTGATATGATTCATATTTGGGATACGACCTGTAATCTTAGCGGGCCTTTGGGCATGTGTTTTACCCCCGCATTCACACTTATATAGATGGTATCGATTTGCACTAGACTTAGATTCAGTACCCTAGATTATGTGATATGATGATAAGAATACTAGGTAATTGATGAGATAATGTGATATTGACCCGTACCCAGCTATTGGGATGCCGTACGACGATTTACCGTACGAGCTTTATATTGATGATAGATCCGCACTCATGACTTGAGGACTGTCATATGATATACTGTATTGCACGCGATACTATTGAGGCGGGATCACCGAATATTATATGTATATATATCGACTCAGATTTAGGTGGATTCCATACCCCTCCCAGTTGACTTGATAATTAGATCTGTAGTTTGCATGGTAGATGTTAGACTAGACCCAAGTCATACCTATTTCAGCAACTAACGAATCCGGAGTATCTTAAAAACACCGTAGCCCTTATTTTACGAAAAAACCCAATTTGTCTTATTTCAAATGGCAAGCTGCATTATTATTCATTTACCATTTATTCTACGGCTCGCATTGCATTGCATGCTTATATGTTATTGATTCATATTCATTTGTGCATATGCCTTTACATAGTTCCATGCTCATATTAGTGTTTCATGCTGCATGTATTATAATTCATGGATTTCGCACTGTGATATGGTTGCATATGATGATTCTGGATTGTTTTACTCCTGCGTATATATATCAGTGGTATGGGACGCTGAAATATATATGTATACCCATAGTATATATATATTAGTGGTATGGGGACGCCGATATATATACACACTTACTTAATATATCATCATGATGATATATGCAAACTTATATATGCATTCCGATATATGAGAGTGGGGCTGACCCGGACTGACGGATGCCCGATATATGAGAGTGGGGCTGACCTGGACTGACGGATGCCCGATATATGAGAGTGGGGCTGACCCGGATAGACGGATGCCCGATATATGAGAGTGGGGGCAGACCCGGACTGACGGATGCTCGATATATGAGAGTGGGGGCTGACCCGGACTGACGGATGCCCGATATATGAAAGGAGCCTATGTGCTCGATATGAAAGGAGCCTATGTGCTCAATATGAGAGAAGCCTTTATGGTCGATGGTATATTATATTTCCCCTACCCCACATTTATTTTACATGCATTGCATCATGTATTAGTAGTACCTGATAGAGTACCTTCATGGATGTTGCATACATATCGGATACACGATATATGGGATTTACTTGATATTGAGATATATATTTGTGTCGATGCTCGACACTAATTTTTTGATGACTTCATTCGTGATACCTTCTGTTTTCGTTTTACCGCATACATACATCATATTTTTGATATGTTATTACGTGAGGTACTGGCACGAGTTCTTGGCACTAAACTTATGTTCAGATGTTACATTGCCACTTTACTATGCTTCAGACTTATTCATTTGAGGTTTATATTATATCTGATCGTTTTGACTTAGGATTTTGTCATGCATTCAATTTCTGCTTGTAGATATTTTCTATTCACGAGTTGGCAACTCACCCCCGTGTGCCACAGTTCAGTTCTTGCAGGTTTTGCCGTACAGGTTCCATAGCGGCATTTCCGGCACATTGCTTCCTTTACGGGTGATTTGCTTGGTAGGTGGGTTCTTTGTATCAGAACCGCCGTTGTACATGTACTATTCATTGTATCTAGAAATCCATCAACTAAAACTTGTATATTGTTTCAGACTTAGACACTAGTGATGTATTATTTCGACCTTAGAGTCGCGCTCAGTAGTATTATGATTTTCTTGCTTATTGGAGATTCTCTTGGGTTTTGATCCTCGCCCTTCGGCGTTGTATATTATATTTCTTGTGTGGGTTGTGCTCTTTGTTATGCGTAATAAGTGTTTGATAAAATGCCTCAATGGAAAATAATTTACAAAATATGTTTCTTTACTCTTAAAATGGTTTTAGATTTCTGGGCTTTTGTCTTACTTGGATCAGATGGAGTCCTATAGACTTCATATGGTTCAAGGGCCAGTCACGTGCTCTTTCGGGCCGTGATAAAGTTGGTATCAGAGCGCTAGGTTAACCTTGGTTCGAGTCTAAGTTTGACTATGTGGAGCCTTGGGCGTCTATATATATATATACGGAACTTAGGTTTGACCTTACGGAACTTAGACTTAGTCGAGGGGGTATTAGACCCGAACTTTCGTCGCGTAGGATGACTTTTGGTTGATGGAATAGGTGACTAAAGTAGAGTGACGTACCGTGGGTATGTTCCGCGGCATACTTACGACACGCCACTCCGCTTAAGGAACCTTAGGATGTACATATTTTCGAGATCAGTGATTCTCTTCATATCCATGATTATACATCCATTTGAGATCCTCGATTCTATTAGTTTCATGATCATACCTTCATTGATGCTGTTCCTTCTTATGATCATGTATCCACTCTGGATCTGTTGTTTTCTTTCTTGCCATTGATCTGCTCTCTTCGATACTCGATTGAGGTTCCTGTCGCCATGTTTGAGCGCAGTTTGAGCTGCTGCTAGGGTTACAGTCAGTGCGAGCTCGTTTGGTACGAGGGCCGGCCATTATGTTTTCTGGTGACATGGGAATGCCTCGAGTTAGTATTGGTGATTGTGACCTCTAGTGGAGGCGAGTGCTTAGTTTTGCACCGGATGATTGGGCCATTGTTAGAGCTGCCAGTTGAGAGAGGACTGTTGATGTACAGCATACCTCAGAGATTATGATGTCGCCTACCGTGCAGACAGATGGACCAGCTGTTGCTGAGATTCATAGGATGTCGCTTCCGGAGCTTACTAGCTGAGATCGTCGGAGCTTCCAGGCGGATATGAGACAGATGATAGCTAGTCTACCCGATTTGAGAGACGAAGGTGATTCGTTCGATTTATGCGCCAGAGCAGGCCCAGTTGAGTTGAAGATTTCCAGTGTGGAGAGTCTTACTCAGATCTAGAGCAGACCGATTTAGAGATGACTGCCAATGTATCTCCTTTCCTGGAGGATTGAGGCGCTGTTCAGCGTACAGACGAAGGAGCCAGTTGTTGCTGCGAACGACGAGATATCGCCCCAGATGTTGGAGCTATTGTGGTATGAGTTATACTAGGAGATGATAGAAGGTCGCTAGTCATCGAGGACGAATGGCTAGGACATATGGATCGTTCGCCTACCTCGATGCAAGGTCATCAAATAGATTGATTCCAGCTAGAGACGACTTCATACGGAGACGTTGAGAGTCGACAGAGATGATCGAATGTCAGAAACCTGCTATTCCAAGTTTAAAGTATTCAGAAAGACATGCAGGCAATTCTATGGACCTTCTAGAAGAATGAAACCCTAACTCGACATAATGACCGTGTGGAAGCCTTTGAACCTTAGGGTTTGCGGCAGTTCTGCGGCGCCA
This sequence comes from Agapanthus africanus, assembly GCA_030015575.1. Lineage (NCBI taxonomy): Eukaryota > Viridiplantae > Streptophyta > Magnoliopsida > Asparagales > Amaryllidaceae > Agapanthus > Agapanthus africanus. The sequence continues at coordinate 1,803,550 of CM057337.1, forward strand.
TTAGTGAGGCTTGGGTTTGCCCTTCCACGGCTGGACCACTGATGCTATGGTATGTACTCGATGCTGTTAAACTGTATCCAAGATGTTGAGCTCTTGGGGGATTATGAGGTTTTGACGAATCGATCGAATGGTTCGACTTCCTTCGGATGCTAGGTGGTGAGATGCTTTTCTTGGGAGACTCCAGATACGAGGATAGCCGTTGGAGCGCAGTCCGTGCAGCCACGATGAGACGAGTCCGAATCAGTCGACATTGAAGCAGAGTGAAGTAAAGAGTTCGCAAGAGATTTCGACGCGATGACGTCCCACTCCGATGATATCAGATATGCGATACGCACGCAGAGACGTTGTATATGGATATACCTTCCAGAAGGAGTTGCGACGAGTATGCAGCCGTTCCAGAACAAGAATTTGCTTCAGCAATAGATGATGATTTCCGGGCAATTCGGCAGGAATGAGATTTGAGAGAGACCTTGACAGGACCTTTCTTTAATACTATACGAGAAGACATGGACCCAGGAGTGGTCATATTGCGCACACCCAGCAGGTCAGAGTTCGGCATCGTCGACGAGATAGTTGACCAGGTACGGATAAAGGACCTTACCCAGATGCGTTGCGAATTGATCAAGGACGGACGAGTATTGAGTATTCCTCCGATGGTTGGGACGCGTTCCCGAGGACTTGTTCGGCCACACATCTTCTACCGAATAATGAAGCTACAGAGTACGCGATTTTGAGTCCGTGCGAGAGATTTCGGATTGACCGTGGCCGAGAATAGTGCAGTACTTAGATAGCATGGCGTGACGTCATAGTGGACGACGATAGAGACAAGTGGAACCAGAGGTTCGTGCGAGACACTGACGAGCTGTCATTACTTCCCGTCGAGACTAGAGACCTGATATGCTTACAGAGGTGTTGGGATGCGACCAATTTCCGGGACAATGCTGTGCTGAGGACGCAGATGTCCATCGAGCGAGAAGAGATTATGCAAGAGTACCAGCCTCCGTACAAACCGGCATAGGCAAGATCGAAAGAGACCTTGAGCGGGATTCCTTCCAGGACACTGCTGCGATGATATTTGCACCCAGGATTAGATGTGATATACATTCAAACAATCAGAGGCCGTCGCCAGCGACTTGCAGCTTTACAAGTGGTCGTGAGGATTGACCGAGAGATGACCAGAGAAGTGCCAGAACGGAATCGTCCCCGTTAGCACACCAAACAGGGCCGATGAGCCGATTGATTGTGAGATTGGTAATCCGCAGAGGAGATAAGGACCCAGAGACAGAAGACACCAGACCGTGAGCAAGAGGCAAGTAGATGTCTTGCGCTGCTAGTATTGGATGCACCTTGAGTGTTTTGAGGTATGATTTTAGTGCATACCAGATGCACTAAATCGGGTTTCCTTGTGCATGTCAGATGCACCTGGTTTTGCTGTCAGGCACACACGTTGCCTATGACAGTTGTTGTGTGCACACCCGTTGCACCTGAATGATACTTATGTGGATTTTGTTTTCCGTGCGCACCTGACGCACGGGGTATTCTTATATACGCCTTAGGATTGATGTTTGTGGAGCCACGACAATTTGGATTTTTGCTGAAATGTTTTAGTACTCGGGGGCTTAAATTTAAATTCGGGGACCGAATTTATTTAAGGGGGGTAGATTGTAACATTTCAAAATAATAAAATATCATTTTTGGGAAATTTTATAATTTAATATTACTTTATTGAATATTTTAATAATTCGGTATAATTAAATACAAATAAATGGAGAAAAATTTGGAAAAATTATGGAAAATTCTAAAATAGGGTAATTTAGAGAATTATGTCATTTTTAAGTTATGATTAGTTATATGCTAATTTAGTGCTAATCGCGATTAGAAATCGCTAATCGGGTTTTCTGGGAATTTTGTGCAAAACATGCACATATCATTTCCTACACTTGTGTTGCATTTTTCTTGCCATGGTTTTATTTTGGGGTTCACTATTTGAGTGAGAAGGAATTTGAGGGAAAAGAAAAGAAAGGAAAAAGGAAAAGGAATATAATATGGTGGTAGGTGGATGAGAGAGAGAAAAGAGAGGGGGTGGCTTTGACTTAGCCATTTCCCTTCACTTCCTCAACTCACTTTTTCTATCCCTCTTCCCCTTCAGCTGTTGCTGCTTGCCCTCATCTCCCTTCCCTCTTCAAAGATCCAAAACATCTCACAAACAACAACAAAACCCCATATTCATTTCATTAAAAGTGTGCACAAGCTCAAGCTCCACACATTGGACCAAGAAAGCAAGGATTTTGGCCACTAGGGGCAACTCAAGAAAATTCTTGAGTTGACAAATGAGATAATTACTTAACCATTAGCTTAGTTTTAGCATTTCTTATACCCCCATGTTGTGATAGAACCGATGTTGTGTGTTTTTATGGACTTGAGGAAAACCTAGTTAGGGTTTGAGGGAATTGTTAGTTGTGGTGAGCAATTGAGCTCAGTAGAAGTTAGATAAACACCCTAGTGCATGAATTGAGACCCCAACCTGAGAGTTGAAACCCGAAATACGGATTTAGAAACCGATATTGGAAAAGTTATGAAATCTGGGAAGCTTTTATGAGATCTGCTATCACCCGAGACATCCTAAAATAAAATTGAATGGACAGTGACATGTGCAGGCACCCAGGAAGCTACCACCAAGACCCTAGCCCCTAACTCCATGACCCGGCCGCCAATTAATTCCCTCTGGCCGCAAATTGCGGCCAGACCTGCACCAAATAGGGTTATTTTAGTTCTGCTGCTCCTACATCTGTAGTTTAGACCCCTGGCATGTATATATTTTTCTAATTTGACCTAGGGTGAAATCTGGAGCCTATTTCCTTAGATGCTGTTTTGGATTCGTGTTTCCGTATTCCGTATTTTTAATTCTGAATTTGTGTATTGTGTTTTACCTCGACTATTTGGCGTTTATACGACGATATCGAGGATTGATTGATGGTTTTGAAGGCGTGCCCATAGGTTCTAACCTATAGGCCTCTTATCGTATCGTTTTGGGTTTCGTGTGTCGTTTTAGCTTTGATTCAGTTTTAATACGTATTTACGATACTTTGACATGTAGGTACCCCATAAAGACTTCGGGACGACAAGCAAGCGCATGGCGACGTCGACAAATGAAGACGCAAGGTGAGTAGATTATATCTACAGGGAGAAGTCGGTGGATGGCGTATAGCACCTCCGCAGTCCGTAGTTAGTATACCTTATATACATATATAAGAGTTATAGTATGTCGTAGATATTGTGTTAGGTGTATTATGCATAGATTTGGGTTAGAAGTAAACTAGTGTAGTTTATAGTCGCGAACCTTAGAATAGATTTACACCCACACGCACACCCTTGCATATTCATTATACTTGCACTGTGTTTGATGATGTTGGACGACATTGGAGATGAGTAGATGATATTGGGCATAGTGCCGTAAGATCGGTGATTTGAAATGATTCGTATTTGGGATACGACCTGTAATCTTAGCGGGCCTTTGGGCATGTGTTTTACCCCCGCATTCACACTTATATAGATGGTATCGATTTACACTAGACTTAGATTCAGCACCCCAGATTATGTGATATGATGATAAGAATACTAGGTAATTGATGAGATAATGTGATATTGACCCGTACCCAGCTATTGGGATGCCGTACGACGATTTACCGTACGAGCTTTATATTGATGATAGATCCGCACTCATGACTTGAGGACTGTCATATGATATACTTGTTAGTTATATGTATGCCCTAGAGGCCATTACTGTACATTGGATGTATATTGTAGTGGATGCTGGGACATATATAGGAAGGACTTTCTTGCTCGACATGATAGTACGCTATCTGGTTGCACTTTATCTTAACATGTATACTTTCTGTCTTTCTGATTACATGTTGATAAAGCCCTTAGGATGTATACTCGACTACCAGGACTATGATGCAGATCATACTAGTGGGGCCTGGGTAGTCAATGAGTACATCCTTCATTGTTCCTAGTCGTGGGAATATCGAGACGGGGCATCGATATTCCAGAGTAGACTAGCACATATCTTCTCGACCCATGCGATGGGCGATGGATGATCCCATATCCATTGGTGTTTAACATCGAAGATGGTATGCGGGTGCTCAGTGGAGACTGGGTACACTGAACGGACTCGCCGAGAACTCCCAGATAGTATTATACCTCACGTCAGATGGCAGTTCTCTGGTGACACTGGTACAGCTTAGTCTGTTGACCCGAGATCGTCATAGAGTCTTGTATGTCTCCCACTGTGCTTTGATTTCCACCCTACCACGGCTCTACTGAGTTGTGCAAACAGGTGGTTTTTAGGTACAGTCCCGATTCACATGGAGGCAATGAGCGATAGGAGGGGATTCGTCTCTCCCGGTATTGGAGGTTGATGTTGTGCTATGCTCGACTGGCCATAACAGGAAATCCCTGGCCAGGGTTGCAGTGATATACTGGTAAGAGTTATCAGTAGTTTCACGAATGTTATGGACCTCAAGTCGGCATGACTTATCGAGCTATTAGGGTCTGACGTTTACCACCCCTAGGCGAGATATGCGACATATCAGACGAACAGACCGGACTGTACGGTAAGTGTTACTGGTTGGATTCACAGGAGTGTGAGCGGGCTTGCTCGTCGATCTTCTGATCGCTCAATACCCGGGTGGCCGTTACGTTTAGCAGACCGCTTGCGGCTTGTGGGTGTTTGATATGATCATCATCCGCTACCGGCGTATTGACGAGTCTTTAGAGTCCTATACAGAGGTTTCCTGGCTCAAGCGAAACGAAATAGGAGCGCATATGAGATATGTGCGGGACCGAGAATAATGCGTGTATGTGATACCGTATTTCATTCTCGCGATGAATGTGTGTCGGATGGTTGTATGCGATATAACCTAGTTATCGAATCAAGGATTGATTCGATAAGCCGATACATTGGATACTAGCCGGTTATATGCGATATGACCGGATCATTGGATCAAGTGTTGATTTAATGATTGAATGTATAATTATATATTTGATATATTACTTTGCATTAACTAGTATTGGTTCACTTTAAATGGATTTACTCACTTGGTTTGTGCACATTGTATATGTGATATATTTTGTGCACATGATTGTATCATGTTTGATGATACATGCAAGCTAGGGTTAGTGTAAAGAATTAGACCATGGTTAGGTTTATGATTAGGGTTTTCTTTTTATTTACTTATTCATTTATTTATTCTTTTGTTTATTTTGGAAAAAGAAAAAGGTAAAGAGAAAAAGAATGGTTGCTAGTTTTGTTTGTAGTTTAAGTTTCTTGAAACTTTGACTTAGTCACCATTCTTGTCTCATCCTTAACCCTAACCATTCAAGTTAACCATGGTCCATTCTCTACAACTAACCAAGGGTTAGTAAATGATAAGTATTGATTTATTTATCATTTTCATAACACTTATCATATTCTTTTTCATCATCATCTTCTTCTTCAACAATTGAAAAAGCTTGCTACATCAATGGTGTTTGATGAAAAAGTGTGAGAAATCCAAATCTAAAGTCTACCCACTTCCTATTTCTTCATCCTCTACCTCTTGCCAAGTTGTATAGGGTGTTTACTTCACAAGTTTTCAAAGCTTAGTGAAGTTGGAGCTTGTTCTTGCGATGCCTCGTCGTAGATCATCTTCGGCATCGAACCGACGATCAAGCCCGCCCATTCTCCGATGAAGCTAACGCGAGGGTCCAAGATCGGATTTGTACAGCGGAGAGGACTTCTTCACGGAGCCTAGGAGGTGGTGGACCGGATCTACAAAGGTTGTAGCCCCTTCCCTATTTCTATATTTCCGTTTACTTGCATGCTTCGCCTAGATTTCTAGTAAACGATCCGTATTAGGGTTTGTAGGCACCCGTAAAATTTGATTTGTGAATGTTTGATCACTTGTGAGACTTCACTAGAGTGCCTAGGAATCCTACAGTGGTATCAGAGCCTAGCTAGAGCCTTAGGCGAAGTCTAGACGACGTTTGAATCCCGATCGAACCCGAAACCCCATTTTTCCCATGCTCTCTGTACTTTTTTCAAAACAGTGCATTTTTCCATATTAAAAATATCCAGAAAATCAAGCAGGGTGTTTTATGAAATACTGTGAAAAACGGAGACCTAACTCCGTCATAACGCCGCGGAACCGCGGCCTAAGCCCACGTGGCGCGGCGGTTCCGCGGCAACACTGTTGACTCTTTGACTCCTATTTTCACAGTAATTCCTATTTAACTGTGCTGAGTTCTCTGGGTATTTTTTAAATTTTATTCAAGAGTTGAATTTTCTGGGTTGTTTTGGGGATTCGAATGTTCGATCGGATTATCAAATTTTGTCTATGTGGCTTTCCGGATAAATTTTAGAATATGTTAAAAAGTTCGACCGAATATAAATACCCACTTTTTCCCCTGCCGGGAAATTTCCAATTGTTGGACTTTTCCATAGTTTAACGACGTTCTAAGTAGTGCAAGTAACTCGATGGACCCTCTAGAAGACAACAAACCTTAACTCGATTATGTGACCGTCTTGAACTGCCCTTTGAACCTTCGGGTTTGGGGCAGTACGGCATGCCACATGTGAGGCGTTGGCTTGACCCTTCTACGGCTGGACCGTTGCTACTGAGGCACGAACTGAATGTTGTTAGACTTATTTCATGTGTTGAGCTGTATCGGGAAAACTTGGGTGTTCGATTGTTCGATCGGAAAGTTTGACATTTTCTATTTATCCGGAATGGGATACAATAATTGGAATTCACAATAAGTTATGAGATAACTGAATGAATGTTATAAACATAGCACTTTAGTCTCACTTGATCGGTTGCCACGGAATTTTGATGTGATCAAAAGTCCGTCGCAGTCACGTAGCGTACGCGGATACTCGCCGGGTAAACTTAATAGACAGCCTCACTCCATAGGCCCGACCAAGTGACTGTAGGAGAACCCCGTCGCCGAAAGCATCCGTTCGGGTGCTCGCGGTGGCGGTGTTCCGCCTTGGTGCACTTCGTCGACGGTATCGGGGGTGCGGCCGCCTACTAAAGTTTGCGACGAGCATTCGATCAGGATGTCGGGAATCTTGTTGAATTGCCCGACTTGATATTGAAAAGTGTTTTCGATAAAGAGACTAAAATGCGGGGTTTATAATTGTTAGGCATGCGATGTCTAAGTAATTCATTTGGTCAGGCATGCGATGTCTGAGGTGGTTGCGGATTCCAACTGTTGTAGTTTTACACTTTTTTTTTCTGTGACCGTAAGTGTAATATGTGATATCGCCGGTTTCGTTGCTATACGTCAACGACAATTGGGATGCGCATATTTACTTACGTTGATGACATGTGATGTTATGTGTTGCTGGATATGTTATATTGGATCGTCGTGTTTGAATAGCCGGGGGTTTTTTATGTGAGATGAGTGTTTTTCATTTTCATTCATGTAAAAACTTGTATGTAATATTCTTTTATTGGGGCACTTCCAGGTTGCGGAAGTCGTCACCCGTTGTATATTATTTACTTTTCTGCACTAGGATAGACCCAAGGAGGGGAGCACAAGTAACCGGGTTCTGGGGTCCAGTGGGAGACCAACTCGAGGAGTCGAGTCCGGGTCTCCTAACCCTAGAATTGGTAGGGTTGCTTGCCGCTCTCGTAGGGGTCTAGGGGTATGGGATTGGCTATTCATCACGACCGTGGAATCCGTGTTTTATACTGGCTCGTATTGAAAACACGGACGTCCTAGTATATTCAATATTTCATATGTTTTTTCTGCTGTGATTTATCTGTGATCATGTGATGTTCTGTGACAGGTATTATATATAGTATATATGATATATTATATAGACGTTGCTTATGTTTTACACCCGCGCTAGCTCTGCCTCGCTCTGGCGTTAGTTACCTAACCTAACGGTGCAGACGGGACATCGAGGCGAATGCGGATGGCATAAGCGTACGTTATATTTATCTGTGATGGTTAGGTGGACTTAAATGATGGGATATTCATTAATGAGATTAATGAAAGAAAATAAACCTAACTGATGTTGTGGAATCGAATTTCAAAATAAAAACAGGTAGCTACAGTTCTTGCTTTGCATTGTGGTGTTCATTATAGAACATCCTGCACCTTATTCGATGAGGAAAGGACCGAGATCCCTTCACCGGGAGTGACTCCTTTAGTAATAACTGGCAGATGCTACACACTCGGTTTGTATTTGATCGCTTCTATAGTTTCTGCTTTGCACAGTGATATATATGATATATCCCGCACCTCATTCGACGAGGAAAGGGCCGACGATCCCTTCACCGGGAGTGACCCCTTTAGCAAAACTAGAAAAGCCTCAAAAACATTCCATTTAAAAACCATTTGATTCCGCAACGAGATCAAGTTCAAAGCGTTAAAGGTTTTCACAAAAACCATTCGCAACCCTCCGTCATTTTAGGAAGTAGAGTACTTAGTATTCGTGCTGTGTTTGTTGACCATAGTCAAGGCACAGTGTACGGTAGCTAAGTGATGTCTTCCTACACCGCATATGATGCGATTAGTTAGGACAGTCGCGTGACTTTGTTGACCTTAGTTAAGGGTCATGTGGGTGGGTCTAATTAATCACGAAATGACGGGTAGAACTTGACTAGTACTTATGATTTGTTGACCATAGTTAAGGTCATAGGTGCTAGGGGTAAAAACCTTTATCGGGAGTTTCAAGTGTTGAAACTTGCAATGAGATTGCATACCTTCTATGTGATAGTTGGATCCCGATACCCACTGCGAGTAATTGTTACTCCTGGGAGAGTTTTGCACTTTACAATTAGCCAATCAAGTAGGTGTCTAGAAAGGTGTCAACGGGGTTACGCCTCTGAGAAAACGAGGTTTACTGTAATTAGGTCCGTGCGAAAGCACGGGGAACCTCCCTCAAAGTACCAACACTGGCCTGGCTGAAAGGTTGGCGAACTTGTAGAGTGTAATTAATCCCGGCTAGTCTTTCCTTTTAAGGTTTGAAGGAAGATTTGATAAAAAAAGTGGGAGCCATCCTGATTAGATAAAATATATAACCAATCTGATCTTGCAAGAGCGCACGCAGAGTGTTTTCTTCTCTCTCTCTCCTGGTAGCGACCATATCACGCCTTAATCAAGTTAATAATACGGATGTATTGACCGAACCCGCTTGTTATACTGAGCTGGGGAACGTTGGTCCCGCTCCAACTTATAATTGTTATAAGACAGAGCAGGAAATAGGGGATTACCAGAATTCCCGTGCCGCCCAAACGAAGAGAGTGCATGCTGATGCATCATCTTCGGGTGTGTTCATTACAGAGAACTGTTTCTCAGTATCCTTTACGTCCTGGGTATGTGATACCAGATCAGGATCCCAGATATGTAATCTGTTACATAGGGCTACAGAAAGGTAGAGAACTGAGAACGGGTGATAAGTTTCATGAGGCAGAAAACGGGGAAAGTGTTGCAGCCAAGTCTGTTGGTCACTGTCACCCTGTATTACCAATATATTGATTCTGAACGAATGTTATTAGATACCGAACCTGATATACAAAATCATATCAGTCTCTTTATTAGTAAAGAAAGGATATAATTTTGTATTGATGGATAATGTTTTGAACATTTCCTATATCAAAAGTTGATCAGTTCAGGCACGTTATCTAAAAGCATTGACGTTCTAAATCAAACTACAGTTCCTCGTATACAGAACACACACAAGAGGAAGAGTTCAGAAATGAACGAATTCTTCTTGAGGTATTGTAGACTAGGTCATATCAATGCGACCCGACTAGCTGAAGTTACATTTAGATGCATATTTAAATCAGTTTGAATTTACATCTTGTGAAACTTGCCAGTCATGTCATAAAGATATAATGACACCAGCTCTGTTTACTGGAAACAGAGAAAGAGTTAGTAAACTCTTGGGACTGATACATGATGATGTATGTAAGGTCTCCTGTCTACACATGCCAGGACTGGTTCTTTTTACTTCATTATATTCTCTGATAATCTCTCAAGATTCAGTCATATGTTCCTGTTGAAACATAAGTCCGAACCTTTTGAGGTATTCACAGAATATAAGTTAGAAGTAGAGAACCAATAACCGGGTATAAGTATTATGTCCTATGATGAGATCAGGGAGGAGAATACTTGTGCATGGAATCCTTGGACTATTCCAAAGGAAAATGAGATTCTCTCTCAGTATTACTCCTCTGAATACACCACAGCACAACGGTGTATCGGGGCGGAGCAATCACACAATATTAGATATCGTGTGCTCTATGATGAGTATTACTGAGTTACCTATTTCCTTTTGGGAGTTATGCACTTGAGAAGCTGCATACCTATTGAATTAGGTTTGAATCAAATCAATGCCTACCACTCCATATGAGATATGGTATGGGAAGATCCTATCTCTTAAGTAAGTTAAGATTTGGGATTGTCCGGCCTATGTCAAAAGAAAAATCCGGAAAAGATCGAGGCAAGATCAGTTCTGTAGAACTGGAAAGGTTCCAGCTGTACAAAACTGCTAATGATTTGACAGAACCAAAGGATTCAATAGTTTCCGACGAACCTCAGCCTCTCTGCCGATCTAGTAGGGTTCCTCACCCACCTGAGAGATACCTCGGTTTCTCGATGACAGTGGGAGCGAGGATTGCATCATGAGATGATGACCCAACCAGTTTCGAGCAGGCCATCGAGAGTAGGGACTCTGTAAGAATGGCTGGATGCTTAGTGATCCGAGATGGAATCCATATACACCAACAAAGTATGGACTTTGGTTGTGATATCTGAAGGGTTAAATCCCCATCAGGAGCAAGTATATCTTGAGAAGATTACTTGGTGTAGATGGACAAGTTGAGACTTTCAAAGCTAGACTTGTTAAAGGTTTTCATCATCAACCAGGCACGGATAATGATGAAACCTTTTCCAGGGACTATGCTTAAGTCCATCCAGATCCTACTTACCACGGCTACATACCATGACTACGATATCTGGCGGTTGGGTGCCATGACTGCTTTTCTAAATACTGATTTAGAAGAGAACGTCTATAAGAACACAGCCAGAGGTCTTCATAAACAGTGGGAGCAGCGGAAACGTGTGCAAGTTGCTTTACATAATGAAGCAGGCATCGCGGAGTTGGAACGTCTGTTTTGATGTGATAGTCAAAGTGTTTGACTTCATCAAAATGGTAGACGAACCTTGTATATACAAAAGGGTAGTAGAGAGTAAGGTGGTCATCTTCGTATTGTACGTAGACAACATACTCTTGATAGGAAAAGAGTTTCCTATACTACGATCGATCAATCTCCTATTATCACAAGGATTCTCCAAATAGGATAAAGATGATACCTCCTAAATCCTGAGATTTGGACCTATGAGATAGATCTAAAGGGATATTAGGGTTCTCACTAGGTATAGTAAGATTGTATCAATCGATCCTGGGGAGAATCACTGGAAGTGTTCCAGGGTGATAAAGACGACTGAATGTCAGTCACAGGTACTGTCTTTACCCTCAGTAAAGGGACGGTATGTTGGAAGAGTTCCAAGCTAGATACCGTGGCAAACTAGACGATAAAGGCTGGTAACATCGCTACTGAAGATACTACTGTTCCCCTCCGAAAGACGGCGCGACGTGGGCGTCTCGCCTGAGATTCGGGGCAGATGCTAATTGGTGCTATCCGTCCACCTCTCCGAAGATGCCAAGTTGATTTATGGCACCATGTATCGAAGGTTTAGACGGATGCGTCCGATGTAGCAGACTTCGTCAGATTCCCCCTCGTTTGAGGGGTTTTTGATTGTGGGGACGCTCTTCCCTGCAGGCGCAAGCCCCTGCAGTTAATTACGCTACCGCATTGCGGTAACAACTTTCTCCTTCTCCAGATGGTCACTTCGTGTCGTGGGTGATTGTTTTGTATTTTGTAGCCCGTGGATTGTTTACGGAGACTGAGTTATGTCGTCGCCCGTAGGGCGTGGACTAATCCAAATCCGTATTATCTTAGATTTGGGTTTGGGGTTTTGGTTTGAGGATACGTTAGCCATATTTAAGGCCAAGATCAACTCAAACGGGATCGTTTAGATCCGACAAAAGAGCGTTTGGGCTCTAATGTTCCAGTTTAGGGACATAGTGGTCCATCGTATGTATGGCCGTCGGAACCCATCACCTCTCTGACGACGTTGAAGGATTACACCGACGGATGTCAGAGGAGTTCAGAGATGTACCCTCAAGCCAGAGTTAATTGGGGGAGGGGATTCATAGTCCAGTCTGTTTGAAGGTTTAAGGATACGTTAGCCATCTTTGAGGCTAAGATCAACTTAAACGGGTCCGTTTAGATCCGACAAAAGAGCATACGGGGCTCTATTGTTCTAGTTTAAAGACGTTGCGGTCCATGGGTAGTTTAAGGACATTGCGGTCTATGGGTAGTTTAAGGACATTGCGGTCCAGGTTAAGGACGTCGTAGTCCATGGGTTTAAGGACCCCACAGTCCATTGTTAGTTTTAAGACATCTCGGTCAAGGTTAAGGACGTCGTAGTCCATGGGTTTAAGGACCCCACAGTCCATTGTTAGTTTTAAGACATCTCGGTCAAGGTTAAGGACGTCGTAGTCCATGGGTTTAAGGACCCCACAGTCCGGTATGTGCTCTGGATGCTTCACACGGGTTCACTTCCGTGCTCTGCGAGGACCAGGCTCCGCTCTGGACGTTTTCCATGGGGTCAAAGAGTGACATTATCCGCGTTCCACGTAACCAGGAATTTTGCATTAAATACGGGTTTAAGGACCCCACAGTTCGTATCAATGTGTGGTCGTCGGGACCCGTCACCTCTTTGAAGACATTGAGGGATTACAATGCCAAGTATCAAAGGAGTGAAGAGATGTACCCTAGAACCGGAGTGGATTAAATAGTCCTTGGCCCAGTTTGGGATCAAGACCGATTAATTATGTTATGAGCCCATTGGCCCAGTTAATCACAAATTGAGGACTTATGGCCATCTTGGGCTAAGTCCAATCAGGAGAAGCTTTGCCTCTATCCATTTAGGCCAATTGGGCCAAAGCCTAGTGTTAAACACTACAGAGCAGTCAGTGTTGAACACTGGGAATGATGTTGACAAGTTAGTGTTTAACACTAAGGGATAATTGGTGTTAAACACCAGCAACAAGGCTTTTCAAATTAGTGTTAAACACTAAAACAGATCAGTGTTGAACACTGCAAATAAAGCTTTTTAATTAGTGTTGAACACTAAGGCCCAACAGTGTTTTAACACTGGGTTCGAGAGTTTCAATTTAGTGTTAAACACTAAGACAAGAGGGGTCACATGGCAGCACGTGAGAGCGCCCTCCCTTCATTTATTCTGCTGAGATTATCGCGTCTTTCAGAGCATCACGTGCCATCACGTGATGGGAATTCAAATGCCTATGTATTAGAGCTTCTGCCAAGGGTCACGTGGGTCACGTGGGGTGCTGCCTCAAAGGGGCTTTCTGTAGATCTTTTGGGGGGGTCACGTGGTGACACGTGACCCTGCCTCTATGTATGTTGTTTTTAGAGGATCTGTTAATCTTTTCCAGGAATTAAATTCCTCGTAGGGTTAAACCCTGACAGTAATTTCAGAGGAATTAAATTCCTACTTTCTCTTAAAGGTTTACGTTCTGAATAGAGTTGGACTCTGAATTTTCTGCAGGAATCAAATTCCTTGTTCATGTGAAGAATCAAATAGGGTTAAACCCTAACAAAAGCTTTTTAGGGAATTTGAACTTCCGTCCTCTGTTAAATTATGATTAAAGGAATTAAATTCCCATTGTTTCAACAGAACTATGTTCTTAATTAGGGTTAAACCCTGTTTCTTTTTGTTCTGAAGGAATTAAATTCCCATGATACAGGGTCAAGCCCTAATTTTATTTTAAAGGAATTAAATTCCTATAGTTCTGTGAGAATTAAATTCTCGTGCTTGCATTCCCTCTCTATGTTTTGGATCTACATGGCAGGATCTCAACCCATTGAGAATTAAATTCTCAACTTCAAGGGGAGATGTGCACTTTGCAGATCCTCTAACAAAGAGAGAAGAAATATGTTCTTCTGTTTTATGTATCAGAGTTAAACTCTGTTGAGAATTAAATTCTCTTTTTTCTTTCAAGGAGCTTTTCCCTTTCTTACCTAGGGTTTTTGCAGAAGATCCAAGTTTCTCCAAGTATCGAAGCTCTCTTCTTTTTTTTTTCTCTCCTTGTCTCTGTATATATATATCCTCTTCTCTGTGTCTCTTGGCTCCTATTTATAGGAGAAGCAGCCGAATCAATCAGTTTTTGACGAATCTTCATGAGAGATTTGATTTGCATCCATCATTCGTTTTGGACCTTTGGATTATTAGGTGAATTTTATTCACCATTGGATTTCAAATCCAGGGATTTTTCCTTTGTTGTTTCGGTTAGATTTAAAGGGGAAATCTTTCCAAACCCGAGATTTTCCCATAGATAGATGATATTTCATCACCTCTGAATCTTTAATTCGATTGGTTCCAGATAGCCGCTTTCCTTTGGAAAGATTTGAATTTCTTTCAGGATTTAATTCTGTTGACAAAATGGGCTTTGAAAGCCGGTCACGTGTGACCACGTGACTCATGGTCACGTGTGGGCACGTGACCCCCTTTGGAATGAGCCTTTTCCTTTCTTTTGCGCTCTGTCTTCTGATCGTTGCTTAAACGTCACGTGCCACCACGTGACCCCTGGTCACGTGTGAGCACGTGACCCCTGGTCACGTGTGAGCACGTGACCCTTGTTTGAACTCTCTTTCCTTGGTTCATCTGGAGAACGAGTCTGCTGCTTTGAACGTCACGTGCCAACACGTGACCCTGGTCACGTGGGAGCACGTGACCTCTTCTGAAGCCTTTTCCTTGACTTGATCAGGGAACCGGTGTGCCTTTGACGCTTGCATTTAAATGTCACGTGCCGACACGTGACCCTTTCTGAAGCCCTTTCTTTGATGTAGTTGGAAAACTGAACCTGACTTGATGATGCTTTTAGGTGTCACGTGCCAACACGTGACCGCTAGTCACGTGTAAACACGTGACCCTCTTCTGAAGCTTTTCCCAGAAGCTTTCCTGATTTTAAATCAGGAAACAAATGCCCCCACAGCGTTGTTCTCACGTGTCTGCACGTGAGTGCAACGCTGTCACCTCTTGTGACCGTTGGATTCCTCTAGGGATCTGGGGAGATGAAACGTTTTCATTGCCTTCTATAAATACCTCTGTCTCTTCATAGGAACCTTCACTTTGTTCATCTTCTTCTTCTGAGAACTTCTTCCTTGAGAATTTAATTCTCGCTTCCAGAGCTTAGTTCTCTGTCTTGAAACAGTCTGCAGAGTTTAACTCTGTTCGAAAAGAATCCTTTTCTTCAGGTAATGTTTTTGAACAACGATGGACCTTCACATTCCTCTGGATTTTAAATCCAAAACAAGGGTTTTTACCTTTTTTTCTTCATATTTTTCCATAAGAACATGAAACCGCTTAACCTTCAAACTGTAGATCTTTTAGGGTTTAGATGATCCTTGGGGAGATGATGATGGCGTTTCAACTCGATGGAATTTAATTCCATCAAAGATGTTTCTGGGAATTTAATTCCCTTTTCTTAATAAGGAATTTTAATTCCAATGAAGGACTTGATTTCTTCACACGGAGGCTTCCTGAGGTCTCTTGGCCCTAGGTTGTTCTTCCTGCAATTAATGCAATGGGGGCTTTGTAATGATGTCTTTTTGTGGGAATTTAATTCCTTTGATTTTATTGGATTCACTGTAGAGCCCGAGTCAGATCCTGTTGGGGGGATGTGCATGGTCATCATTCTTTATTAAATGAGGATATTCCCTTTGTTTTATTGTAACTATTTGGCCTCATTATTAATGAGCCGTCATCCGGATTCTGTGGGGCCCATGTGTTTCGTAGCCAATGGTCCCAGGAAACTTTGCTGTTGTTTTCTTCAACTAGTCTTCATGTTCATGCATGAATATATATTGCTAACTTTTCTTTTAACGGTCTTCCTTTACTGGATTTCAGGTGCAATGGCTTCTGTTCCACGCTTTCCCTTTTCTCGCTCGGAGGCTGCTTTTCCTCAGTCACCATCTGATGAGGAGGCGATGGCGATGATTCGGGCCCATGACCCGAACTGCACCAACCTTCTTCAATGGGGACCTTGGTACAGTCAGATTATTCAGGGTCGCCGGAGTTTTCTTTGCGCGGTGCCGACGGAGCCCACTTTCCCATTCTTACCGATGGATCCTCCAAGGACAGTTTTTGCTGTGGAAATGCCCAACTGGACTCTAACGGGGAGGCTCGAGCCTTCGACGACTGGTATTCCGAACCATCCGATCCCGGCCATAGACATCTTGGGGCGGCGTATCTGCCAGGGTGAGGCCCACCCGTGGGGGCAAATTTATAAGATAGGGCTCACTCCCCGGCATCCTACGGGCTATCTTCTCTGGGCTCGCTACATCCTTTCTGCCCATTGTGCGCGGTTGCAAAAAGTCGGGCTTTATCAGGCCATATACGCGTCACTATTCCATTATAAGTCCCCGCATGCCTGGTGGGTTAAGGCGTTTTTGAACCAATGGAATCTTCCCACCAACACTTTCATTCTAGGAGATCGTGAGGTCTCGATCTTTCTTGCAGAATTTTATGAAATCTCAGGATTGCCAATCAGGGGCGCACTGTATGAGGAGTTGTTGCCTCCTGACGAGTATGTCTTCGAGCCCGAGTCTGCACCGGTTGACGGCCTGTCCGCTGAGAATGTTGTTCGCCATAAGCGCCCCAGTTTAATTAAGGCCCTAGGCATCTTCGACCGATTATTCACCGAGTCCGAGGAGCAGGGTGTCACTTTCAAGAGATTCATTGCTTGTTTCCTTCGTAAGGACGCCTTATCGAAGACAGCCCCGAAGTTTGCCAACATTGGGGACCCCTTTGGGTTCGGTCCGAAGAGGTTGCCGACCAACGAGTCAGATTTACCTCAATATTACATCCCTATTATATCGCCGATATCTTTTGAATCCATTGCTGTCCCGGGCATGGACGAGGAGACGTTCTTTATGGGGTTTGTTAGCGTCTGGCTTAGTTGGTTCGTTATCCCCATGCATCGCCGCTTCATGAGAGCCTCGGTCATCTACCCGGCTCATCGTATTGCTGAGGGGATGCGGTTGGCCATCGGCATCCCGGCCTTGGCGCACCTCTATAATGGATTGGGCACCGCAGCTAATACCTCTACTCCTGGCGTGGACGTAGTGAACTTTTCGCTTCAATATTTCACGTCGTGAATCGAAATGCATGTGCTGGGGTCTTTTGCTATGCATCAGAGGCCCGCCTTTTACGACGCCTATCCCTTCCCGCGACTTATGCGACTGGTGGGTGCTTCTGCTGCCGACCCGACTCAATTTGGGGCCATTCGGGTGCTGATTTCTCCTCATGCCACCGCTGGCGGGTTGGTTTTTAATGATCGGGTTTTGTCTACTCCTTCAGGTCCCGTTCAACAACTCTGGGACCAGTCGAAAGACAACGCACCTTCTCTGAAGCCCCGGGAGGCCACGCATTTGTATGCAATTAGACCGGGCTACTTGGTGTTTTGCCAGGACAGTGCGGCTCTTTTTATGCGGTACTGTTCCCCTCCGAACGGCGGCCGGGACGTCGGGACGTCTGAGGCGTTAGGTTCGGGGCAGATGCTAATTGGTGCTATCCGTCCACCTCTCCGAAGATGCCAAGTTGATTTATGGCACCATATATCGAAGGTTTAAACGGATGCGACCGATGTAGCAGACTTCGTCAGATTCCCCCTCGTTTGAGGGGTTTTTTGATTGTGGGGACGCTCTTCCCTGTAGGCGCAAGCCCCTGCAGTTAATTACGCTACCGCATTGCGGTAACAACTTTCTCCTTCTCCAGATGGTCACTTCGTGTCGTGGGTGTTTGTTTTATTGCCCGTGGATTGTTTACGGAGACTGAGTTATGTCGTCGCCCGTAGGGCGTGGACTAGTCCAAATCCGCATTATCTTAAATTTGGGTTTGGGGGGGGTTTGGTTTGAGGATACGTCAGCCCTACTCGAGGCTAAGATCAACTCAAACGTTTGTTAAGGATACGTTAGTCTAACTTTGTGACTAAGATCAACTTAACGGGATCGTTTAGATCCGACAAAAGAGTGTTTGGACTCTAATGTTCCAGTTTAGGGACATAGTGGTCCATCGTCTGTATGGCTGTCGGGACCCATCACCTCTCTGACGACGTTGAAGGATTACAATGACAGATGCCAGAGGAGTTCAGAGATGTACCCTTGAGCCGGAGTTAATTTGGGGGATTCGTAGTCCAGTATGTTTGAGGGTCTAAGGACGCGTTAACCATCTCCAAGGCTAAGATCAACTTAGACGGGGCCGTTTAGGTCCAACAAAAGAGCATAAGAAAGGGCTCTATTGTTCTAGTTTTAGGGACATCGCGGTCCATGGGTAGTTTAAGGACATTGCGGTCCGTGGGTAGTTTAAGGACATTGCGGTCCGTGGGTAGTTTAAGGACATTGCGGTCCGTTGTTAGTTTTAAGACATCTCGGTCAAGGTTAAGGACGTCGTAGTCCATGGGTTTAAGGACCCCACAGTCCGGTATGTGCTCTGGATGCTTCACACGGGTTCACTGCCGTGCTTAGCGAGGACCAGGCTCCGCTCTGGATGCTTCACACGGGTTCACTGCCGTGCTCTGCGAGGACCAGGATCCGCTCTGGACATTTCCCACGGGGTCAAAGAGTGACATTATCCGTATTCCACGTGACCAGGAATTTGTATGAGTTTAAGGACCCCACAGTCCATATCATGGGTGGTCGTCGGGACCCGTCACCTCTTTGAAGACATTGAGGGATTACAATGCCAAGTATCAAAGGAGTGAAGAGATGTACCTTAGAACCGGAGTGGCTTGAGCAGCCCCTGGCCCAATTTGAGGTCAGGACTGATTAATCATGTTATGAGCCCATTGGCCCAATTAGTCACGAATTGAGGACTTATGGCCAGCTTGGGCTAAGTCCCATCATGTCTGGAATATTGATTCCTTGTGAGTCCATCGAGGGAGAAGCTTTGCCTCCATCCCTTTAGCCAATTGGGCTATAGACTAGTGTTAAACACTTCAAAGCAATCAGTGTTGAACACTGGGAATGAGTTTGACAAGTTAGTGTTTAACACTAGAAGAATAATTGGTGTTAAACACCAGCAACAAGGCCTTGAAATGATCATAAGCACTAAAACAGCTCAGTGTTAAACACTGGCAATGGGGATCTTAAATTAGTGCCGAATATTAAAACAATTAATATTGAACACTACGAACAAAATTCTTTAATTAGTGTTGAACACTAAGGCCCGATAGCACTTCAATACTGGATTCGAGAGTTTTAACTTAGTGTCAAACACTACAGCAAGAACGGTCACGTGGCCCCACGTGAGAGTGCCTTCCCTTCAATGATTCTGCCGAAATTACTGTGTCTTTGATAGCGTCACGTGTTAGCACGTGACGGGCATTCAAATGCCTATGTGTTAAGGCTCTTGCTGAAAGTCACGTGTGTCACGTGGGGTGCTGCCTCAAAGGGGCTTTCTGTAGGGCTTTTGGGGGGGGTCACGTGGTGACACGTGACCCTGCCTCAATGCTGTTTTTTGGAGGATCTGTTGCTCCTCTTTCAGGAATTAAATTCCTCGAACTTTTAATTTCAGAGGAATTAAATTCCTATTTCCTTTTGAAGGCTTATATTCTGGAACAGAGTTTAAATCTGAGTTTTCTGTGGGAATTAAATTCCTTGTTTATGCGAAGAACCGAATAGGGTTAAACCCTAAAAGCTTTTAAGGAATTAAACTCCCATTTTCTGAGGATTATGATTAAAGGAATTAAATTCCCACTGTTTCGACAAAACTATGTTCTTGATTAGGGTTCAACCCTGTTTCTTTTTGTTTTGAAGGAATTAAATTCCCATAATACAGGGTCGAACCCTAACTTTACTTAGGAGGAATTAAATTCCTATAGTTCTATGAGAGTTAAATTCTCATACTTGCATTCCTTCTCTATGTTTTGGATCTGCATGGCAGGATCTCGACCCATTGAGAATTAAATTCTCAACCTTAAGGGGAGATGTGCACTTTGCAGATCCTCTATCAAAGAGGGAGGAGATATGCTCTCTCCTTTTATGCCTCAGAGTTAAACTCTGTTGAGAATTAAATTCTTTTTCTTTCCAAAAGGCTTTCCCTTTCTTACCTAGGGTTTTTTGCAGAAGATCTGAGTCTTTTTCAAGTATCAAAGCTCTTCTCCTTTTCTCTTTTCTTCTCTGCGTATGTATATATTTCTCTGTGTCTCTTGGCTCCTATTTATAGGAGAAGCAGCCGAATCAATCAGTTTTTGACGAATCTTCATTGATATTTGATTTGCATTCATCATTCATTTTGGGCCGTTGGATGATTAGGTGAATTTTATTCACCATTGGATTTTAAATCCAGAGATTCTCCCTTGCTATTTTGGTTAGATTTAAAGGGGAAATCTTTCCAAACCCGAGATTTTCCATAGATAGATGATATTTAATCATCTCTGAATCTTTAATTTGATTGGTCCCAAATAATTACTTTCCTTTGGAAAGATTCGAATTTCCTTCAGAATTTAATTCTGTCGTTAAAAAAATATGGGCTTTGAAAGCCGGTCACGTGTGACCACGTGATCCATGGTCACGTGTAGACACGTGACCCCCTTTGGAATAAAGAATCCTCTTCCTTTCTGCGCTATCTTCCGGTTGCTGTTGTAGCCATCACGTGCTACCACGTGACGCCCGGTCACGTGTGAGCACGCGACCCCTGTCTGGCGCTTCTTTCTTTGGTTCAATTGGAGAGCGAGTTTGCTGCTTTGAACGTCACGTGTCGACACGTGACCCTGGTCACGTGGGAGCACGTGACCTCTTCTGAAGCTTTTTTCTTGACTTGATCAGCGAATCAAAGTGCGCTTTTTCTGTATTTTGTAGGTCACGTGTCAACACGTGACTGCTGTCACGTGTAAGCACGTGGCCTCTTTTGAAGTTTTTCCCAGAAGCTTTCCTGATTTTAAATCAGGAAACAAATGCCCCCACAGCGTTGTTCTCACGTGTCGGCACGTGAGTGCAACGCTGTCATCTCTCACGACCGTTGGATTCCTTTAGGGATCTGGGGAGATGAAACGTTTCCATTGTTTTTCTATAAATACTGCTGTCTCTTCATAGGAGCCTTCACTTTTGCCCATCTTCTTCCTCTGAGAACTTTTTCTGAGAATTTAATTCTCTTCTTCCAGAGCTTAGTTCTCTGTTTTAAAATATTTTCAGAGTTTAACTCTGCTCAAAAGGAATCCTTTTTCCTCAGGTAATGTTCTTGGACAACGATGGACCTTCACATTTTCCTGGATTTTAAATCCAAAACAAGGGTTTTTACCCTTCTTTCTTAATATTTTCCATACGAACATGAAACTGTTTAATCTTTCAACTGTAGATCTCTTAGGGTTAAGGTGACCTTTGGGGAGATGATGACAACGTTTCAACTCCATGGACTTTAATTCCATCAAAATTATTTCTGGGAATTTAATTCCCCTCTTTTTTTTTTAATAAGGAATTTAATTCCTATGAAGAACTCAATCTCTTCACACAGAGGCTCCTTGGGGTCCCTTGGCCCGAGGCTGTTCTTCTGCAATTAATGCGCTGGGGATTTTGTAATGATGCTAGTGACTTTTATTTTAGGTATCATGGACGCCCATCTGTATCGTCTTGACGAGATCATTTCCTATGGGAACATTCGTGCGCTGGGCCGCAGTCAGAACCAGGAGTTCACCGATGCTCAGTGCGCCGAGATCATGAGCCGCTTTGATGAGTACAACCATCGACTACTTCCCCGTCGCTCTTCTCTTCTGAGGCTGATCGTGCTGGCGATCCGGGAGGCCCTTCCTCTCTTTTGCGCCGGCATACCACTCGGGGACTTAGACGCTGCCGAGGATAAGGTGCATTCGGTGTACCTTATGGGCTTGATCTCAAAGAGGAGGCGGGATGATCTCATTGATCTCCTTCATCAGCTTTTTCAACAATCAGCCATACTGGGCGCCTATCGGAGGATAGAGGACATCCGCGGGGATCCCGATGCTTGTGACCGTGAGCGAAAGCATACTCGGGAGGTTCGCAACGTTTGGAAGGTTTTGAATAAAGTTAATTTTGAGTTTCTCAACCCATGCCCCGCATCTGAAGTGTTTCCATTGTAAATGTGTCCTTTATATTTTGTATGAACCTCTTGAAGTATGAGCGGCGAGTTTTATTATGTTCTCCCATGTTTGCACGCCTTTTTTTTTTTTTATCATTTCACTATTGTTGTTGCTGATGCCTTTAATATGCATGGTGCTATTCTATTTTCTAGTGCACGTCAAATTTGGGTCTCACACGTTCCGCACGTGGGACCATTTGATGGGACTGTTCACAAAATTTTCCATGCCGCATTTTTAGCGCGCAGTATCAGATGCATAAAAAAGAGCCTTGGAAATAGTTATTTCTCCTTGATTTTCGATGCCTTTCCTTTTTGGGCCTTGGAAACATCTTTCGCATGCAAGATTTTTCGCGCATGGCACTTAATGCACCTCTTTATATAGCCTATTTTCTTCTCACAGAGAAATTCATTCCCATATCGACGTGATTTAATTTGAGGAGTATCTGAGCGTTATGGCCTGCAACCGTCCACACGCTCGTCGGCAGCCATGGGAAGTGCCCATCGAGGAGATGATCCCCCGCTTTGCCGCTCGGCTAGTGGATCCGCTCCTTACTGACGACGAATGCGACTCAGCCGTGCATGAACTCTCGATCCGTAGGGGGTCTCCCCTCCCGATGGGTTCCTTCTGGCTCCGAATGATTCTCACGATCGTGCTTGCTGACATTCCTCCTCACCCAGCGGAGATGACCCTGGCAATGCTTGATGCGGCGGAAGAAAAGCTCGAGGGCTTTCATGAAGCGTGCCTGATTACCCAGGCCTTGAAGGCTTGCTCAATTCGTCTGTTGAGCGAGATAAGGGCCCGGCGAGCCATTATGTTTGCTTTCGCGGACGAACACGGCACCAACCGATGGGGAGCGACTCCTCGTGAGAATCGTCGTTTCGATGTGCTGGAGAAAGCGGAGAGAGAGATGGAGAATCTTGTCCTTTGCTTCATCAACCCCTGTGCCGTTGATCTTGTGTTTGGTGATCTTTTTCGTTAGTGTAGAACCCCTTTTTTTTTTTTTTTTTTTTTTTTTTTTTGTACATACTCACGAATAAGAGTATCTGCCCCTTTTTTTGTTTTGAATTGTATTTTGCATCCATTTTGGTTTATGAATAAAAGATACAATTTTCCTCTCAGTGATGTGTCCCCTTTTCATTGAATGCATTCTGCGGATATTCTATCTTAATCTTCTTGCAGGACGGCCGTGGCTTAGGATTCAGGGTTAGGATCTGTTTCCTGAGGCCTTTGCATCTTATGAGCCACGAGGGTCTCATAAGGAGTCTTTCTCCCTATAGGTCGAGAGGATCCCATAGGTGTGAGTTCTTCTTAAAGATCGTGAGGATCCTTAAGCGGGTTTTCCCTTGAGAATCGTAAGGATCTCACAAGAGAGTTTTTCTTCCTTACAGGTGGCGAGGGCCTGCAAGTGCCGGGTGTGATCACCTTTTTCCGTGTTTCACGGGGTTAGGGATCTCTCAAGGTATCGTAGTTTAGAGACGTCGCGGTCAAGGTTAAGGACCTCATAGTCCGTGGATTTAAGGACTCCACAGTCCGCTGTTAGTTTTAAGACATCGCGGTCAAGGTTAAGGACCTCATAGTCCGTGGATTTAAGGACTCCACAGTCCGGTGTTTGGTTGCAGGGACCCGTCACCTCTTTGAAAACGTTGAGGAATTACAACGCCAGGTATCAAAGGAGTGAAGAGATGTACCCTTAAACCAAGGCGAAATCCGTAGGGAATCGGGGGGGGTTGATCATTAGTTTTAAGACATCGCGGTCGAGGTTAAGGACGTCATAGTCCGTGGATTTTAAGGACTCCACAGTCCGGTGTTTGCTCTGGATGCTTCACACGGGTTCACTGCCGTGCTTGGCGAGGACCAGGCTCCGCTCTGGACGTTTTCCACGGGGTCAAAGAATGACGTTATCCGCGTTCCACGTGACCAGGAAGTTTGCACTAGATGCTTCACACGGGTTCACTGCCGCGTTAGGCGAGGACTAGGCTCCGCTCTGGATGCTTCGCACGGGTTCACTGCCATGCTCTGCGAGGACCAGGATCCGCTCTGGACGTTTTCCACGGGGTCAAAGAGTGACGTTATCCGCGTTCCACGTGACCAGGAAGTTTGCACTAGATGCTTCACACGGGTTCACTGCCGCGTTAGGCGAGGACTAGGCTCCGCTCTGGATGCTTCGCACGGGTTCACTGCCATGCTCTGCAAGGACCAGGATCCGCTCTGGACGTTTTCCACGGGGTCAAAGAGTGACGTTATCCGCGTTCCACGTAACCAGGAAGTTTGCACTAGATGCTTCACACGGGTTCACTGCCGCGTTAGGCGAGGACTAGGCTCCGCTCTGGATGCTTCGCACGGGTTCACTGCCATGCTCTGCGAGGACCAGGATCCGCTCTGGACGTTTTCCACGGGGTCAAAGAGTGACGTTATCCGCGTTCCACGTAACCAGGAAGTTTGCACTAGATGCTTCACACGGGTTCACTGCCGCGTTAGGCGAGGACTAGGCTCCGCTCTGGATGCTTCGCACGGGTTCACTGCCATGCTCTGCGAGGACCAGGATCCGCTCTGGACGTTTTCCACGGGGTCAAAGAGTGACGTTATCCGCGTTCCACGTAACCAGGAATTTTGCACTAGATGCTTCACACGGGTTCACTGCCGCGTTAGGCGAGGACTAGGCTCCGCTCTGGATGCTTCGCACGGGTTCACTGCCATGCTCTGCGAGGACCAGGATCCGCTCTGGACGTTTTCTGCGGGGTTAAAGAGTGACATTATCCGCGTTCCATGTAACCAGGAATTTTATCGATTGTATCCGCATTTCACGGAATGGAGGTTTGACTGTTGGCGATATGTACACCGCTGAGCCATGGAACTGGGAGTTGCCGCTGTTTCGTTTAGCTTGAAGTTGTGTCCGTCGTTACGAGACGAGTGTTGAGACGATCTCCAGGTCTCCTTTGGCCCGTCGAGATTTGGCTTCTTCTTCTTTGGTGAAACCTAGGGGAAGGAGTACGACTCCTTCTTTGTTTGCGCCCCTGGATTGTGTACAGGGATTGTTGTAGTATCACCTGTAGGGCAAAAAGGTTTCATTTTTCCATCATTTCTTTTATTCTTTCCGCGATGCTCTATCATTTCAGCTTTTTATATCGCGAAGGTCGCGACTGCCCAATCATTTCGGCTATTTTTCGCGGTGCCCAATCATTTCGGCTATTTGTTTTATTTTTACTCGCTGCTTTTTTATTGCGAGTTGCCCCATCATTTCGGCTATTTTTCATGCATACATTTTTACTTGCTGCTTTTTATTGCAAGTTGCCCCATCATTTCGGCTATTTCGTAGGCATGTGTGGCTTGCTAGCTTTTTCGCCGCAAGCTCGGATTTTGGACACCGATTTCGGCATCAGCATCGCTGCAACTGGGATGTTGCCAGGAGCGAATCATCATTTGCCTCTATCGATGTTGAACAAAGGTGGCTTAGCAAACAGGGTTAAGGTCCTTTCGACTAAGGCTTTTGACTTCATGAGCCGTAAGGGTCTCACAAAGGTATTTCTCCCTACAAGTCGTGAGGATCTTGCAGGTGTATTTTCTCCTTAGGGATCGTGAGGATTCCTAAGTGTATGTTCCTCTGTAAGTCGTAAGGATCCTACAAGAGGGTTTTCTCCTTATGGGTCGAGAGGACCTACAAGGGTTGGACTTTGCTGGGGAAATGTTTATTCGCGCCCGTGGATTGTATACAAGGGTCAGTATTGAGCCTCTTGTAGGGCAATATCGGAGGTTGTGGGGGATTTGCTTAAGAACAGGTTCAGGTTTCTGTAACTTAAGACTTTCAAATCTCATGAGCCGTGAGGGTCCCATAAGAGAATTCTCCTTACGAGTCGTGAGGATCTCGTAAGTGTATTTTCTCCTCAGGAATCGTGAGGATCCCTAAGTGTGCTGCTCCTTTGTGAGTCGTAAGGATCTCACGCAGGTGGTTTCTCCTTACAGGGTCGAGAGGACTCTGTAAGTGTCCTTTAACGAGGTTGCGCCCTTTCGGGTTTTCACAAACACTCGCCGGTAGTCCTGCTGTTTTTACTCACGGAGCCCTTTCGGGTTTTCATCCATGCCCATTTTGCTTATGGACATACCGTTTTTTTTTATTTATATCATTTTTACTCTTCTCTTTTTTTTTACAAGGTCGCGCCTTTTCGGGTTTTCACGAACACTTGCCGGCAGCCCTGCTGTTTTTACTCACGGAGCCCTTTTCGGGTTTTCATCCGTGCCCATTTTGCTTATGGACATACCGTTTTTTTTTTTTTATCATTTTTTTTTATTTATCCATCTCGTCAACCTAAGGACGTTGCGGTGGTAGTTTAGGGACGTTTCGGTCCGTCGATAGTTTAAGGACGTTTCGGTCCGCTGTTAGTTTAAGGACGTTTCGGTCCGACGATAGTTTAAGGACGTTTCGGTCCGACGATAGTTTAAGGACGTTTCGGTCCGTCGATATAGGAAGGCCGGCTGCTGCTTGTAAAGTCTGAGCTTAGGAAGATAGCGAGCGGACATAGTCGTCGTCATCCATCATTGACCTAGGCTGCGGCTTATTAAGCATGGTATTTCTTCAAGAAGCGGCCGTTTACTGGCCTGAAAGGCCTTTCACCGTGCATGTCCATGAGTAGATAGGCTCCACCCTGGTAGACCTTGTCTATGATGTACGGGCCTTCATAGTTTGGCTCAAATTTTCCCCGCTTGGCGCGATTGGGGATCATAGGTCTTTTGACCACTAGTACGAGTTCGCCTGGGCGGAATGTCCTCGGCCTGGTCAATCTTTCGTAAGAGCGCGTCATCTTTGCTTTGTAGGCTTCTAGATGTTGTTGCGCTATGAGCCGGGTTTCATCGAGGGCGTCAAGCTCCTCAAGCCGAAGGTGAGCATTTTCTTCGTTCGTCAGCTCGTGGTGGACTGCTACTCGTAGAGAGGGTAACTCTATCTCAAGGGGGAGAACTGCTTCCGTCCCAAATACCAACGCGTACGGTGTTGTGTTCGTGGCCGTCTTGAATGTAGTTCGATAAGCCCAAAGGGCTTCTTGTAGCCTTTCGTGCCAGTCCCTCTTATTCCTGGATACGGTCTTTTTTATGATCTTCGTCAAGGTCTTATTGAAAGCCTCGGCTAGACCGTTAGCTCGTGGGTTGTAAACTGAAGAATATCTCTAGTCTATATTGTGCTGCTGTGCGAAGCGGCTAATCTTATGGCTTCGGTAGGCCGGCCCATTATCGGAGATAATCCGTCGTGGAGTTCCGAACCGATAGATGACTTGCGTCTTGAAGAAATGGAGGATATTCTCCGTCTTCACTTCCTTCAGTGGTACTGCTTCTGCCCATTTGGAGAAGCAATCAGTTGTCGCCAGGATAAAGCGGTGTCCCCGGGATGATGCTGGCTCAATGGGGCCGACTATGTCAGTCCCCCACATCTCGAATGGCCAGCTGGCCACCGTTGGGTGTAGTGGATTCGGATGTTGGTGGATGAAGTCTCCATGGATCTGGCATGAGTGGCATTGCTTCGCATACTCGAGGCAGTCCTGGATCATCGTGGGCCAGTAGTAACCCATCTGTTTAATTTTTAACTTCATCTTTGGGCCCGCTTGATGAGAACCGCAAAGCCCGTCGTGAACTTCTTGAACGACTCTTTCTGCCTCGTCAGGTCCCAAGCATCTCAGCCATAGAAAATCAAACGATCTCTTGTACAGGGTATCGTTGACGAAAGCGAAGGATAGAGCTCGTTTCATAAGCTGATGTCTTGAGGACGCTTCTTCGGGCATTCGGTGGGACTTAAAGTAGTCTATGAAGACTTCCCTCCAGTCCTCAGCCTTCTCACGGTCTTTTATTTGTAGGGTCGCTTGCTCAATCGCTCCCTTTTCTTTATATAATTCCGGAGGTATTTCTGCCGGGGCGAGCACTCGACGGCTTTGTACTATGATTCTGACGTCATCGAGGTTCTCGTCGGCCAGTTCTTTAGCGAGTTTGGCCAATGCGTCTGCTTTGCTGTTCTCTGCGCGCGGTATGTTCTCTAGAATATAGAAGGGGATCTGGGCCAACAGTTGTTGCACCTTTTCGCCGTACTTCACCAATTCTGGTTTGCACGTTTGGTAGTCACCATTTACTTGGCTAATGACCAGCTGAGAATCTCCGTATATGAGGAGGTCTTCAATTCCCATGTTGATGGCGATTTCGAGGCGTGCTATCAGAGCTTCGTATTCGGCTTCATTGTTTGTCCTTGACTCCGTTAAGGAGAAGGCGAAGCGCATTATTCCTCCTTGTGGAGTTGCAAAGATAAGGCCTATCCCCGATTTGATGATCGGGCTACCCTGTTTCTGTTTCTTTATGGAGGACGCTCCATCAAAATAGAGTTCCCATCGTGTGCTTCCACCGCCAATTGCATCAAATGCATGCTCATCCGGCAAATCACAGTTCAGAGGAGAGTTGGCCGGTATCGGGTGCTCGGCGAGGAAGTCGGCAATGGCCTGGCCCTTCACTGCCTTGAGAGGTTGATATGTTATCGAGAACTCCATCAAGAGCAAGGCCCATTTAGCGAGTCTTCCCGTCAATATAGCCTTTGACATCAGGTATTTAAGGGGGTCCACCTTCGAAATGAGGCGGACTTCATGTGCCAACGCATAGTGCCTGAGCTTCGTTATTGCAAAGATTAATGCCAAGCAATGTTTTTCGATGGGCGAGTAATTGCTTTCTGCCCCCAGCAGCACTCGACTTAAGTAGTAAAGTGCTCTTTCTTTCCCCTGATCATTCTCCTGTGCCCATAATGCGCCCAAAGAACCTTCAAGGGCGGCCGTGTAAAGAATGAGAGGCTTTCCTTTCACTGGGGCAGCCAACACCGGCGGATTTTGCAAGTATTGTTTGATCTCGTCTAGTGCACCTTGACATTTGTGATTCCAAACGAACGGGGTTCCCTTTTTCATCAGGTGGCTGTAAGGACGGCATTTGCCCGAAAGATTAGCGATAAACCGCCGGATGTATGCGAGCTTCCCTTGGAGAGACCGCAACTGCTTGAGGGTTTTTGGCGGAGGCATTTCCATGATCGCTTTAATCTTTGACGGATCTATTTCACTACCTCTGTGTCGAACGATGAATCCCAGAAATTTGCCCGAGGAGACTCCAAACGCGCATTTGAGGGGATTCATTTTTAAATTATATTGCCGAAGGCGTTGAAATACGGTTTCGAGATGCTTTAAATGCTCTTCGTATGACATGCTCTTTACTACGAGGTCATCGATATAGCACTCGACGATGTCGTGTATGAGGTCATCAAAGATCTTTGTCATGGCCCTTTGATAGGTAGCGCCAGCGTTCTTGAGACCAAAGGGCATAACCTTGTAGCAAAATATACCCAAAGGGGTGCGGAAAGCGGTATGCTTCTGGTCTTCGGGATGCATCTTTATCTGATTGTATCCTGACGAACCATCCATAAAGGAAAAGACCTCGTGAGTGGATGTGTTATCTATCATTAGCTCGGTTACCGGCACCGGGAAATCGTCCTTTGGGCATGCTTTATTGAGATCCCTGAAATCCACGCATATGCGCACCGTTCCATTCTTCTTCATTACCGGGACGATGTTGGCAATCCAGTCGGGATATTGGACTTCCTGGATAAATCCGGAATCGATCAACTTCTTGACTTCGGCGTTGATGCTCATCTCCAGCTCAAGTCGCATCCTCCTTGGTGCCTGCTTGACTGGCTTGATATCTGGGGATATTGCTAATCTATGCACCGCAATCTCCGGATCCAATCCTGGCATCTCGGAGTAGTTCCACGCGAAGCAGTCTTTATGCTGTAGGAGCACGTTCTTTAGCGCGGCCACCTTTTCCTCGGATAACAGCTCGCTGACAAATGTCGGTCGCGGGTCTTCTGCCGATCCCAGCTCGATCTTCTCGAGGTTATCTGCGGTAGTATGTATACCGTCTTCAAGTTCTTTCGGAGCGGGCGGAAATTCCGAGATCAACTCATCATCGCTGTTCTCGAAACACCGGGGAAGGTCATCTTCGTTCTCGGGTTCTTCTTTTAATATCGTAATCATATAACAGGTGCGAACCCGCTCCCAAGACTGAGGTGGATCCGGTTCTGCTCTTGTGGCTTTGGGCTCGTGCTTTTGCGGCGGCGTTACTCTCCAACCGTCGGATAAAGCGAATCTACCCCGTCGGTACTGGTCCTCGACCCAGTTCTTAAAGGTGAAGCAGTCTTCGGTAGGATGTCCTATGGCTCGGTGATAAGAGCAATAACTCGGATGAGAGACCTTGCTAGCTTGCTCAGGATGTCTAGACTCTGGAAGCGTGATCATTTGATGTTTTATAGCGAGGTTGAGCAGCCTCTCCGTCTTGTCTCGGGGGAAGGAGTACGCTCGACTCATCTTCTTCATGAGGGACAAGCCTGAGCCGCTTCTTGATTTATTTCCGTCTCTGCGTCGGGCCTTTCGTACAACGGATTGACGAGGATAAGCGTGTTTGTCTTTTGTAGCACGTTGAGATAGACGTTGCGTCCTGGCCTTCTCGTAGATGGCCATTTCGCGGTTGTGGTCTTCCCGAGCTTTCTGACCCACCTTCCTGATAGGCTTGCCCATTCGCTCTTCAAACGACGGACTTGGCGCTTCGATCGCGGGGTCTAGTTTTGATGAGGGGTCGGCCTCTCCTGACAGGGCGTCCTCTTCTTCATCAAAGGTAAATATAGCGTAGCTGCTGTGGGTTCGCCCTCGTTTTCCGGTTCTCGCGTACCCAAGCCCAAGTGTTTCCATTTTCCCATTGGGCAATTTGCGCTGAGTCCCGGGGACATCCCAAATCCTGTTATAGAACCGAGCCTGCCGCACCGTCTGTCTTAAAGGTACTCCTTGGCGCTTCAATAACTTCTTCAATCCATTTGTATAGTATCTAGGCAGACGGATGGGTTGGAGCCTGTCAAGTATAACATCCGCGCCGTGCCAGATCTCTTTCTCCACCTTCGACTCTGAGGATTGGTAGAATAGGATCACCTTCTCACCCTTTCGCCTGGGAGGGACGTAAAATGTTTGCAGGTCTTGCACGCTGTGAGCTTGAAGCGCGTCGAGATCCTTATAGTGTTCTTGCGGTACCATGGTGATTTGCAGACTATGGTCCTCGCAAAGGGGTGCCTGTATTGACAGCCGACTGGAGAATACGGCGTTAACCACGTCCTCCGAATCACTCCCGAAGACCGGTATGGGGGTGGGCGCCCCCAGGTTGTTGCGTTGGGATGGCCCTGTATACACTATTTCCTCCTCCTCTTCAGTATCGCTCCCAAAAACGGGAATGGTGGCGGCGGCTTTGTCCTCTGGGTCGCGACACCTTTCTGTATCTTCGAAATCTGGCAAAAAGTATTTCGCGTCTTCGTATTTGCGAACTTCGTTTACAGAAAACGGGTTCAACTCGCCTGTTACGGTGTACTCGAAACCATCCTTGAAGTACTTCATACACTGATGTTGCGTAGAAGGGATGATGTTGTACTCGTGTAGCCAAGGACAACCGAGCAAGGCGTTGTAGCAGGTCTTGGCGTCAATGACATGGAATTTGATGTCTGTGACGAGAAGTCCGAAGCGTAACGTCAGTATTACAGATCCGAGAGTCCGTGACGATTGAGAGTCGAAACCGGAGATAGTAATTTTGTCACGAGCGAGGTGTTGCACACTCATGCAGATTTCCTTCAACACCCGAACATTAAGGAGGTTAACGGAGGATCCATTATCCACCAGGATCTTGCCTATCTTGATGTCATGGCAGTATCCAGAGACATATAGGGGGCGGTTGTGGTCGCACGTCCCGAGAAGGAGGTCTTCATCACCGAAAGTGACATCGGCCGTATGCACTTCCTCCAGTTCATCCTTCATCCTTTCAGTGGCGAGGAAGGCTTGGAATTGCTCGGGTTCTTGTAACGCCTTAATTAGTGAGTCTCGCGCTTCTTTCGATAATAGGAGGGCATCAAGAATGCTAAGCTGAGAAGGTAGCTTCCTTAGGTGCGCGAGGATGTTATAGTCTACCTTACCCTTTTTGGGAGGGTCTTTGGTAGTTAGCTCTTTTGTGACCTGGTCATCTAAAGTGATATCTTCAATGACCTTTTCCTTTCCCTTATCTTTTCGGCCGACGGGCCCGAGATTCTTTTCTGGGAGTGTGCGATTGCGCAGCTGAATGTTCTCGCAGGCCTCCGATTCCTCCTCTTTCCCTAGAACGGATTCTGTAAAGAGAGGGCCCAGAGCCATTTCTTCATCAGAGTCGCTCCCGAAGGTGAGAACTTGTGACCCTCTGGCGTCAGCCATGTAACAGCTGCCAGTAGTCTTGTTGTGCCCATCGACAGTGCTTCTTCGCTCCCGACGGATCTTGCGTTTCATGCGCTTAAAATGTTGCTGACGAACAACATATCCTTTCCACCATATCTTAAAGGCGTCGCACTCCTCCGTGGGATGTGAGATTTTCCGATGATATGTGCAATAGTCAGGGTGCGTCTCTACCCCATCGTGTGTGTTTCCTTCCGAGGGCGGTAGCTTCATCCCCATTGACATGGCTTTGGCAAACCTTTTTTTCGTCTTGAATATCTTCTTGTCTACCTCGGATACTTTTCGCTCTGGCGGAGGTAGTTCAACTCTTCCGTTCAGTCGCCCGCATTTGGCTCTTTCCGACGTGGTCATTTCACGCTCCTGGTCCGCTTTACATTTTAGACGAATCTCGTCTAGAAAAGCGTCGATCATTTCGTCTGTTGGCCATGGACGCTCTGGTACAGGCTCTGCCTCCATCTTCTTAGTGCCGGGAGTTTTCCCATCATCGGTAAACGAGTGGGAGATTACGTTACAACTCGCCACATATCCTTCGGATTCATCCGACGAGCTCTCTCCCTTATCTTCCTCTTGAAAGATATGGTTGAGGAACTCTTGCAGTGTGACAGGAGTTCGCGCCTTTTGATTGTATTCTTCCAGCGCGTCGATTTGCTTCTGTAAGTTCGTGTGCTCGTTTCCAAGCTTCACGGACTTCTTGGATTTCTTCTTCTTTTTCTTCGAAGATTTTGACGGTTGGACGTGAGTATTTGGGCTCTTATCGTTAGTCTTTATAATTGGGCGGGGCTTCAACATTCCTTTGATAATTTGAGGTTCAAGAGGGTCCTTCCATTCGATCGCAGGGCACGCATGAAGGTCTTTCAGCATTCTTTTGGTTTTAGTTGATAGCACGACCTCCCATGGAGCTTCTTCAATAAAAGAACATGTTGCCCCCGGTGTATCCGCTTTCCTAGGAGCATGCGGCTGTGGTGGGTTCACCTTCCACTTTTCGGACAGTACAAACTTCCCCTGGAGGTATTGGTCTTCAATCCATCCTTTGAAGACGAAGCAATCTTCAATCGGATGGCCTACCGTTTGATGGTAAGGGCAGTAGTTGGAGTCATTCACCTCGGTGGGTTGCGGCGGTCGCCTTGGATTTGGTAGGTTTATAAGCCTGTTGCGTATCGCCAGCTCGAATAACCGCTTCGTCTTGTCTCGCGGGAACGAGTAGGGACGCTTCATTTTCTCATTATAGTACCGGCGTCTTTCCTCCAGTTGATCCGCCGATTTCGGGACGTTAGGTTGCTGTTGGGCGTTCGCGACGAAGGTTGCCCTTCCTTTACCCTTGTCATTCCGCGGTTCCGATTTCGGGGGAGATGGTCTATGACCCATCTGGTCCATCTGAGCCAACTTGTCGATTAAAGCCTGGAATGTGGTTGGCTTAAAGAACATCATGAACTGGGAGATAGTTGCGTGGGGGTCTAGGGTTCCCACGAACATGCCCACCGCAGGTGCTTCCTCGATGCGTTGCTCACATTTCGACCACAAGTTCCGCCAGCGTATAGCGTACTGGACCCAGGTTTCGCCCGGCTTTACCCTGGCGTTAATAAGTGTGGTTATTGGAGTGCGTTCGCTGGCACTTGCAAATCGCTGAGTGAACAACAACTCCATTTCAGCGAACGTTTTAATGGAATCGTTCGGGAGTTCTGAATACCATTCGAACGCTGTTTCTGATAAGCTGCCCACGAACTGGCGAAGCAACAATTTATCGTCACCGCCGGTGTTACCGCAGAGGGCCCGGAACTGGGCAACATGTTGATGGGGATTGCCGGTCCCTTTATACACATGGAATTTCGGTATCGTATAGCCTTGCGGGTATTTGATTTGATCGTACCAGCTCGGATACGGCCGCCCCGTTTTCACGACTTGACCAGCTGCCTCAGTCGCATGATGAACTCGGATTTGCTGGGCTATGTAGTCAGCTAAGTCAGCCTTAGAGATTGCCTCCTCCTTGGCCATTGAAAGGGCTGGTGGTGGATTTGACGTTTCTCCTCGGTCGTCTTCAAGAACGATCGGGGGATCCTCGGCGGGTGAGTCCTGCTGGATCATCATTCCTATCACGTCTTGAAAGAGAAGGCCCATCCGTTGTATGTTGGATGCTTGTTCAGCAGCCTCTTTGTCCCTTCTCTCCAGTGTCCGGCGAAGGAATTCAGCGTCTATTTCTTCCTCCCGGCGTGCGTCTGAGGACGTTTCTGGGTTTTCTTTTGGTCCGGTGAGCGCGGCCATAGCATTCATCATTTCTTGAAGCTTTTGTTGCTGCTCCTGGGCTTTCGTCACGGATCGGGTTAGGGGTCGGTGGCCCGTGGAAGTGCGGCTTTCCTCTTTCCCAAAGGCCATGTAGACAGTGTGCACCACCATGCCCCCAGACTCAGGGCGTCTGGGTTTAGTGCTTTCAGTCGTCGCTACTTGCTGTGAGGTCCTCTTTGGCCTCCTCCTTTTGTGAGTCAGTTGATCACCGGCTTTTTGGGGCTTAGCTTGGTGACTGGCTTCAGGTTGGATTTTCAGCTTCTTGTGCTGGCGGGAGAAGTTTGGATCGATGATCGAGTCTCGGGCCTGCCGCCAAGCCTTATAGATTTTGGAAGACAGCCGTTGAGGAGATCGGGGCTGTTCGGGTTTTGTTTCCTCAACCTTTTTCAATGAGGGAGGAGACCTCTTCAGTACTGTCGTGGGGGAATTCCTTCGCACCTTATTTAGCATTTCAAAGCTGTTCCGAGTTGAAACAGCAGCATTGACCTCTGCCACCGGGGCCGCTGGAGTCAGCCCGGAGGGAGAGTTGCCCCCAGCCTTCCTTACTCGGCGCCAATGGCGACGTCGAGCGCGTCGAGCGGGTGGCGTTGGGTCAGCAGTAAGAATGGTTCCTTCTTGCTCCCTGTGTGGATGGGGGGTTGTTGTTGGCGTTAGCCTATCGAAGACCGATGTCCTCTGGGAAGCGGGAGCAAAGGCCGGAGCCGTCAATCTTGTAAAGACTGACTTTTTGGCTGGAGAGGTTGCCTTGGCGATTTCGGGAACGGGAACGGCCATCTTCTTAAAAGCAGCCTTCTCTGAGATTGTAGGCCCCGTGATGAGCTCGCAGGATTCCTGGCCCAGTCTAGAGAAGACCGAGGCATCGACGTTGGGCGACTCGTTGAGAGGAGCCGCGGCAGGGGTAAGACGATCAAAGACTGACTTCCCGAGAGTTTCCTTTGTCAGCACTGGAGCGGTAAAGTTTGTCGGCGGGATCATAGTCCCAAAGAACAATCCTGTGGTGGCGCGAGTGACCTGTTCCACTGGCATTGTGAATAGCGAAGCAGCTTGGGGTCCATAGGCTATACCTCCTGGCGAGGCAGAGCGTCGGCTGCAATTGCCGTCTGAGCAGTTGGAGGATTTCGCAGGGGTGGAAGCCATCGATCCTTTGTTTTCTGCAATAAGCGAGATGCCAATTCTCAGTACCTTGAAACCCAAGGGCAACTATTAGCGAACCGCGTTTGGTTCGCGAATCACGACACACGAAGTGTGGAGTGGAAAGAGGAAAAGGTCCCACCGGGCGTGCCAGAATCTGTTCCCCTCCGAACGGCGGCCGGGACGTCGGGACGTCTGAGGCGTTAGGTTCGGGGCAGATGCTAATTGGTGCTATCCGTCCACCTCTCCGAAGATGCCAAGTTGATTTATGGCACCATATATCGAAGGTTTAAACGGATGCGACCGATGTAGCAGACTTCGTCAGATTCCCCCTCGTTTGAGGGGTTTTTTTGATTGTGGGGACGCTCTTCCCTGCAGGCGCAAGCCCCTGCAGTTAATTACGCTACCGCATTGCGGTAACAACTTTCTCCTTCTCCAGATGGTCACTTCGTGTCGTGGGTGTTTGTTTTATTGCCCGTGGATTGTTTACGGAGACTGAGTTATGTCGTCGCCCGTAGGGCGTGGACTAGTCCAAATCCGCATTATCTTAAATTTGGGTTTGGGGGGGTTTGGTTTGAGGATACGTCAGCCCTACTCGAGGCTAAGATCAACTCAAACGTTTGTTAAGGATACGTTAGTCTAACTTTGTGACTAAGATCAACTTAACGGGATCGTTTAGATCCGACAAAAGAGTGTTTGGACTCTAATGTTCCAGTTTAGGGACATAGTGGTCCATCGTCTGTATGGCTGTCGGGACCCATCACCTCTCTGACGACGTTGAAGGATTACAACGACAGATGCCAGAGGAGTTCAGAGATGTACCCTTGAGCCGGAGTTAATTTGGGGGATTCGTAGTCCAGTATGTTTGAGGGTCTAAGGACGCGTTAACCATCTCCAAGGCTAAGATCAACTTAGACGGGGCCGTTTAGGTCCAACAAAAGAGCATAAGAAAGGGCTCTATTGTTCTAGTTTTAGGGACATCGCGGTCCATGGGTAGTTTAAGGACATTGCGGTCCATGGGTAGTTTAAGGACATTGCGGTCCGTGGGTAGTTTAAGGACATTGCGGTCCGTGGGTAGTTTAAGGACATTACGGTCCGTTGTTAGTTTTAAGACATCTCGGTCAAGGTTAAGGACGTCGTAGTCCATGGGTTTAAGGACCCCACAGTCCGGTATGTGCTCTGGATGCTTCACACGGGTTCACTGCCGTGCTTAGCGAGGACCAGGCTCCGCTCTGGATGCTTCACACGGGTTCACTGCCGTGCTCTGCGAGGACCAGGATCCGCTCTGGACATTTCCCACGGGGTCAAAGAGTGACATTATCCGTATTCCACGTGACCAGGAATTTGTATGAGTTTAAGGACCCCACAGTCCATATCATGGGTGGTCGTCGGGACCCGTCACCTCTTTGAAGACATTGAGGGATTACAATGCCAAGTATCAAAGGAGTGAAGAGATGTACCCTAGAACCGGAGTGGCTTGAGCAGCCCCTGGCCCAATTTGAGGTCAGGACTGATTAATCATGTTATGAGCCCATTGGCCCAATTAGTCACGAATTGAGGACTTATGGCCAGCTTGGGCTAAGTCCCATCATGTCTGGAATATTGATTCCTTGTGAGTCCATCGAAGGAGAAGCTTTGCCTCCATCCCTTTAGCCAATTGGGCTATAGACTAGTGTTAAACACTTCAAAGC
This sequence comes from Agapanthus africanus, assembly GCA_030015575.1. NCBI lineage: Eukaryota > Viridiplantae > Streptophyta > Magnoliopsida > Asparagales > Amaryllidaceae > Agapanthus > Agapanthus africanus. The sequence goes on from CM057337.1 coordinate 1,841,208, forward strand.
AATCAGTGTTGAACACTGGGAATGAGTTTGACAAGTTAGTGTTTAACACTAGAAGAATAATTGGTGTTAAACACCAGCAACAAGGCCTTGAAATGATCATAAGCACTAAAACAGCTCAGTGTTAAACACTGGCAATGGGGATCTTAAATTAGTGCCGAATATTAAAACAATTAATATTGAACACTACGAACAAAATTCTTTAATTAGTGTTGAACACTAAGGCTCGATAGCACTTCAATACTGGATTCGAGAGTTTTAACTTAGTGTCAAACACTACAGCAAGAACGGTCACGTGGCCCCACGTGAGAGTGCCTTCCCTTCAATGATTCTGCCGAAATTACTGTGTCTTTGATAGCGTCACGTGTTAGCACGTGACGGGCATTCAAATGCCTATGTGTTAAGGCTCCTGCTGAAAGTCACGTGTGTCACGTGGGGTGCTGCCTCAAAGGGGCTTTCTGTAGGGCTTTTGGGGAGGGGTCACGTGGTGACACGTGACCCTGCCTCAATGCTGTTTTTTGGAGGATCTGTTGCTCCTCTTTCAGGAATTAAATTCCTCGAACTTTTAATTTCAGAGGAATTAAATTCCTATTTCCTTTTGAAGGCTTATATTCTGGAACAGAGTTTAAATCTGAGTTTTCTGTGGGAATTAAATTCCTTGTTTATGCGAAGAACCGAATAGGGTTAAACCCTAAAAGCTTTTAAGGAATTAAACTCCCCTTTTCTGAGGATTATGATTAAAGGAATTAAATTCCCACTGTTTCGACAAAACTATGTTCTTGATTAGGGTTCAACCCTGTTTCTTTTTGTTTTGAAGGAATTAAATTCCCATAATACAGGGTCGAACCCTAACTTTACTTAGGAGGAATTAAATTCCTATAGTTCTATGAGAGTTAAATTCTCATACTTGCATTCCTTCTCTATGTTTTGGATCTGCATGGCAGGATCTCGACCCATTGAGAATTAAATTCTCAACCTTAAGAGGAGATGTGCACTTTGCAGATCCTCTATCAAAGAGGGAGGAGATATGCTCTCTCCTTTTATGCCTCAGAGTTAAACTCTGTTGAGAATTAAATTCTTTTTCTTTCCAAAAGGCTTTCCCTTTCTTACCTAGGGTTTTTTGCAGAAGATCTGAGTCTTTTTCAAGTATCAAAGCTCTTCTCCTTTTCTCTTTTCTTCTCTGCGTATGTATATATTTCTCTGTGTCTCTTGGCTCCTATTTATAGGAGAAGCAGCCGAATCAATCAGTTTTTGACGAATCTTCATTGATATTTGATTTGCATTCATCATTCATTTTGGGCCGTTGGATGATTAGGTGAATTTTATTCACCATTGGATTTTAAATCCAGAGATTCTCCCTTGCTATTTTGGTTAGATTTAAAGGGGAAATCTTTCCAAACCCGAGATTTTCCATAGATAGATGATATTTAATCATCTCTGAATCTTTAATTTGATTGGTCCCAAATAATTACTTTCCTTTGGAAAGATTCGAATTTCCTTCAGAATTTAATTCTGTCGTTAAAAAAATATGGGCTTTGAAAGCCGGTCACGTGTGACCACGTGATCCATGGTCACGTGTAGACACGTGACCCCCTTTGGAATAAAGAATCCTCTTCCTTTCTGCGCTATCTTCCGGTTGCTGTTGTAGCCATCACGTGCTACCACGTGACGCCCGGTCACGTGTGAGCACGCGACCCCTGTCTGGCGCTTCTTTCTTTGGTTCAATTGGAGAGCGAGTTTGCTGCTTTGAACGTCACGTGTCGACACGTGACCCTGGTCACGTGGGAGCACGTGACCTCTTCTGAAGCTTTTTTCTTGACTTGATCAGCGAATCAAAGTGCGCTTTTTCTGTATTTTGTAGGTCACGTGTCAACACGTGACTGCTGTCACGTGTAAGCACGTGGCCTCTTTTGAAGTTTTTCCCAGAAGCTTTCCTGATTTTAAATCAGGAAACAGGTACAATCCGCATCGATTTGCCCGGCAGCTTGGATACGACCAGGGTATTCCTTTTGAGGCTTTTATAGTCGCCCCGATCCCTTCGCTTGATGCTGTTCGCGATGCCGCTCATCATTTCATGAGGCTGAACACCGGCTCTCATTTTATGGTCCCTGAAGCCGAGTACATGCCCCGATGTGTAGGTGCATTTACGGGTTGGTATCTTCATCGGATCAGTCCGATTATTCTTGAAGAAAGAAGGGTGCTTCTTGGTCACGAAGCCCCTCCTCAGGTTTCGGGGGCTAAGCTACGGCCGAGGGCTCCGGTCCGCTTCCCTTTGAGGGAAATTGGCACCGCGCTCATTCCGGGGGAGTCAGGGGTAGACCTTACTCCAACAGCTGGTATGCCCTTGGGTTCCCGATCGCGGGGTAAACGGGCCCCAGTAGTAGCACCCCTGCCGGTGGCGGTGCCGCCTCCTGTGGCGTCGACAATGGCGATGTCATCCTCGGTTGTGGCACCGAGCGAGAGTAACAGGGATGAGGGCGCTGAGGGCGATGTGGGCCAGCGCCGCCCTAAGGCCTCGCGAGGGAGGAAGCGGTCATCCTCAGCGACCGGCTCTGGGTCTAAACGGCGGAGGAAAGCGGCTACTGCCCCGCTTGATTCTGTGGTGGAGTCTGAGCCTATCCTTGAAGACGAACCATTGGCCCTGCAAGGGTCAGACGCTGGACTTCTCTTTCTGAGTTCGGCTGATGAGGAGGCCGCACAGTTGGCTGAGGCCATACGGCGTTCAAAAGACGCGTCTCATAACGCCAAGGTTCCGAAGAAGTCTTATCCTGCTGTAATTTTTTACGAAGACCCTTCGTGGATTCGGCGGCGATTTATCGGTCCTCTGGAGGAATGGGGAGAAAGGGATTTGAAGCAGGCCGCTTCAGAAGATGCAGCTGACGCACTTTCTTTGTGGACCGGCGGCCATGAGTCCACTCTCGAACCTCGGCGAGCCCACCTCCTTGAGAAGGAGCAGCGGCTTGAAGAAGCCATATTGAGGGCTTCTTTGCGTATAGGTATGTTGTGTTTCTTTTGTAGTTTTTCCGATCATTTAAGCCCGTGCATATATATCATTATTCTTATTTGAATCGTGCAGAGTCTTCGACGCTGGGGGAGCTCCCTACGGGCCCATTAAAGCTAAAGCCCGCCAAAATTCTCAATGAGGCCTTGCCGGATATGGAGGGGGCTGACGAGGCTGCTCCTCTCATGGTGGAACTTCCAGCGGCGGTTCTTGATCAGGGAGTGCTTGCCCCTTTGGAGGAGGCTCCTTTGGAGGCCGCCGCCCCAATGACTCCTACTGCGAGCGGCCCAAAGGCTGGGAGCGAGGTAGTCGGGACTACCCTCCCTTTGTTGGAGCCTGAGGTCATGGCGGAGAACGTTGAAGCTGCTATCCCCCCGGCTCAGAATGGGAGGACTGTTGAAGGTATTCCTCTGTGTTTTAATTTAGCAACCCCTTCATAGTCTGAATTCTTTTATCTTTCCCAGAATTGCGCGGTTTGGCGGCCACGATCGCGGATCTATCGCCTCGACAGTCATTTCAGCGTTTATTGGAGATGACAGCTCCGCAGGAGATCTCCCCTCAACGCATTGTCCTCTCGTCTACGCAAGGTTGGTGTCGTCCATCCCTTCTCATAGCATCGTCGTTATTTTGCGTACTGACATTGATGTTTTCTATAGTTCTGGAAGCCGATGATGAGGTCGAGGTTCTCGAAGGGCCAGGGGAGCCTTCAGCTCCTGCTTGCACGACTGTCGGTGTGTGACATCTCATTGCACTCTCACTCGTTCTTTGATTAAGAATTTTGCTGACGTCTTCCAAATTTGAACAGCTCTGCCAGTCTCCACAGCGTTGGAGTCGCGCATCGTGATGCCACCCGGCCCTTATGCCTTGCGGGCTTCAGAACGCTTGGCCCAATTAAGCCTCGTCTCCTTGTCGTCTCTGATCGAGGAGCTTCGTGCTGGCCGCACGACCACGGCTGAAGCATTCGCTGCCGAGGCTAACGGTTCTCTTCCTTTTCTTGCCACCTACCATAGCGAAGAGGTGGTGCGAGTCTGGGTGGAGTTCTGCCGGCGAGTGGAGGCTTGCCTGCACGCCCTTGAATGTTCTCACCTTTCCTCGGAGGCCATGGCTGCAAAGGCGGAGTTACGGGGGCTGATAGCACGGTGCGCGGCAAACATGACGTCATGTGAGAAGAGGCTCGGTCGCAAGTTCTCGGAAAGGGAGCTAGCCTCCAAGGCGCTGGGCGAGCTCCAAGCCAATCTCACAGCCAAAGCCAACAAAACGTATGAACTCTGGCGGGTGCTTCAGGAGTCCATCAAAGAGGTGGTGGCTCTCGATAAAGCTGCCACGTTCACTCGTGAGAGGGTCGAGGCTCATAAGGCTACTGAGAAAGAGCTTGAAGCCCGGCTCGCTTCGTATCAGGCCCAACAAGCTCAGGCGGAGGCTCGTCTTTTGGAGATCTTGCGTCATGAAGCCGTGGTCCAACAAAAGCAGGATGAGCTGACTAAGTTGCTGAATCGCCCGCCGGCCTAAAACATTTGTATCTTTTCCTTCCTTTTTGTACATACTCATGGATGAGAGTATTTTCTTTTTGTTTCTTTCATGAATTGTACTTTGCACCCATTTTGGTTTATGAATAAAAGATACATTTTTCTTCTCAATGATGTGTCTCCTTTTCATTGAATGTATTCTGCGGATATTCTATCTTGATCTCCTTGCAGGACAGCAATGGCTCAGGACTCAGGGTTAAGATCTGCTTCCTAAGACTTTTGCATTTTACGAGCCACGAGGGTCTCATAAAAGGTTTTTCTCCCTAAAGGTCGAGAGGATCCCATAGGTGTGAGTTCTTCTTAAAGATCGTGAGGATCCTTAAGCGGGTTTTCCCTTGAGAGTCGTAAGGATCTCGCAAGAGAGTTTTTCTTCCTTACGGGTCATGAGGGCCTGCAAGTGTTGGATGCGGTCACCCTTGTCCGTGTTTTACGGAGTCAGGGGTTTCTCAAGGTATCGTAGTTTAAAGACGTCACGGTCAAGGTTAAGGACCTCATCGTCCGTAGATTTAAGGACTCCACAGTCCGCTGTTAGTTTTAAGACATCACGGTCAAGGTTAAGGACCTCATAGTCCGTGGATTTAGGGACTCCATAGTCCGCTGTTAGTTTTAAGACATCACGGTCAAGGTTAAGGACCTCATAGTCCGTGGATTTAGGGACTCCACAGTCCGGTGTTTGGTTGCAGGGACCCGTCACCTCTTTGAAGACGTTGAGGAATTACAACGCCGGGTATCAAAGGAGTGAAGAGATGTACCCTTAAACCAAGGCAAAATCTGTAGGGAATCGGGGTGGTTGATCGTTAGTTTTAAGACATCACGGTCGAGATTAAGGACGTCATAGTCCGTGGATTTTAAGGACTCCACAGTCCGGTATTTGCTCTGGATGCTTCACACGGGTTCATTGCCGTGCTTGGCGAGAACCAGGCTCCGCTCTGGACGTTTTCCACGGGGTCAAAGAGTGACATTATCCGCGTTCCACGTAACCAGGAATTTTGCAATAGATGCTTCACACGGGTTCACTGCCGTGCTCGGCGAGGACTAGGCTCCGCTCTGGATGCTTCGCACGGGTTCACTGCCATGCTCTGCGAGGACCAGGATCCGCTCTGGACGTTTTCCACAGGGTCAAAGAGTGACATTATCCGCGTTCCACGTGACCAGGAATTTTGCTCTAGATGCTTCACACGGGTTCACTGCCGTGCTCGGCGAGGACTAGGCTCCGCTCTGGACGTTTTCCACGGGGTCAAAGAGTGACATTATCCGCGTTCCACGTGACCAGGAATTTTGCACTAGATGCTTCACACGGGTTCACTGCCGTGCTCGGCGAGGACTAGGCTCCGCTCTGGACGTTTTCCACGGGGTCAAAGAGTGACATTATCCGCGTTACACGTGACCAGGAATTTTGCACTAGATGCTTCACACGGGTTCACTGCCGTGCTCGGCGAGGACTAGGCTCCGCTCTGGATGCTTCGCACGGGTTCACTGCCATGCTCTGCGAGGACCAGGATCCGCTCTGGACGTTTTCCACGGGGTCAAAGAGTGACATTATCCGCGTTCCACGTAACCAGGAATTTTGCACTAGATGCTTCACACGGGTTCACTGCCGCGTTAGGCGAGGACTAGGCTCCGCTCTGGATGCTTCGCACGGGTTCACTGCCATGCTCTGTGAGGACCAGGATCCGCTCTGGACGTTTTCCACGGGGTCAAAGAGTGACATTATCCGCGTTCCACGTGACCAGGAATTTTGCACTAGATGCTTCACACGGGTTCGCTGCCGCGTTAGGCGAGGACTAGGCTCCGCTCTGGATGCTTCGCACGGGTTCACTGCCATGCTCTGCGAGGACCAGGATCCGCTCTGGACGTTTTCCACGGGGTCAAAGGGTGACGTTATCCGCGTTCCACGTAACCAGGAATTTTGCTGAATATATCCGCATTTCACGGGGTGAAGGTTTAACTGTTGGCGATATGTATACCACCGAGCCATGGAACTGGGAGTTGCCGCTGTTCCGCTTAGCTTGAAGTTGTGTCCGTTGTTACGAGACGAGTGTTGGGATGATCTCTAGGTCGCTTGTGGCCCGTCGAGATTTAGTTTCGTTCTTTGGTGAAACCTGGGGGAGGGAGGTACGTTCCCTTTTTGTTTATGCCATTGGATTGTATACAGGGTGTGATGGAACATCACCTGTAAGGCATACATTTTATTTTTTTTTATTTCTTTTTCCGCGACGCTCTATCGTTTCAGCTTTTATATCGCGAAGGTCGCGATTGCCCCATCATTTCGGCTATTTTTCGCGGTGCCCAATCATTTCGGCTATTTATTTATTTTCTACTCGCTGCTTTTTATTGCGAGTTGCCCCATCATTTCGGCTATTTTTTTATGCCTTCATTCTTACTTGCTGCTTTTTATTGCAAGTTGCCCCATCATTTCGGCTATTTTGTAGGCATGTTGTGGCTTGCTAGCTTTTTTGCCGCAAGCTCGGATATTGGACACCGATTTCGGCATCAGCATCGCTGCAACTGGGATGTTGCCAGGAGCGAATCATCATTTGCCTCTGTCGATGTTGAACAAAGGTGGCTTAGCAAACAGGGTTAATATCCTGTCGACTAAGGCTTTTGACTTCATGAGCCGTAAGGGTCTCACAAAGGTATTTCTCTTTACAAGTCGTGAGGATCTTGCAGGTGTATTTTCTCCTTAGGGATCGTGAGGATTCCTAAGTGTGTGTTCCTCTGTAAGTCGTAAGGATCCTACAAGAGGGTTTTCTCCTTATGGGTCGAGAGGACCTACAAGGGTTGGACTTTGCTGGGGAAATGTTTATTCGCTCCCGTGGATTGTATACAAGGGTCAGTATTGAGCCTCTTGTAAGGCAATATCGAAGGTTGTGGAGGATTTGCTTAAGAACAGGTTCAGGCTTCTGTAACTTAAGACTTTCAAATCTCATGAGCCGTGAGGGTCCCATAAGAGAATTCTCCTTACGAGTCGTGAGGATCTCGTAAGTGTATTTTCTCCTTAGGAATCGTGAGGATCCCTAAGTGTGCTGCTCCTTTGTGAGTCGTAAGGATCTCACGCAGGTGGTTTCTCCTTACAAGGTCGAGAGGACTCTGTAAGTGTCCTTTAACGAGGTTGCGCCCTTTCGGGTTTTCACAGACACTCGCCGGTAGTCCTGCTGTTTTTACTCACGGAGCCCTTTCGGGTTTTCATCCGTGCCCATTTTGCTTATAGACATACCGTTTTTTTTTTTAATCTTCTTCTTGTTTTTTTTTATCCATCTCGGCAACCTAAGGATGTTGCGGTAGTAGTTTAGGGACGTTTCGGTCCGTCGTTAGTTTAAGGACGTTTCGGTCCGTCGATAGTTTAAGGACGTTTCGGTCCGTCGATAGTTTAAGGACGTTTCGGTCCGCCGATAGTTTAAGGACGTTTCGGTCCGCCGATAGTTTAAGGACGTTTCGGTCCGCCGCTATGGGAAGGCCGGTTGCTGCTTGTAAAGTCTGAGCCTAGGAAGATAGTGAGCGGACATAGTCGTCGTCATCTATCATTGACCCAGGCTGCGGCTTATTAAGCGTAGTATTTCTTCAAGAAGCGGCCGTTTATTGGCCTGAAAGGCCTTTCACCGTGCATGTCCATGAGTAGATAGGCTCCACCCTGGTAGACCTTGTCTATGATGTATGGGCCTTCATAGTTTGGCTCAAATTTTCCCCGCTTGGCACGATTGGGGATCATAGGTCTTTTGACCACTAGTACGAGTTCGCCTTGGCGGAATGTCCTCGGCCTGGTCAATCGTTCGTACGAGCGCGTCATCTTTGCTTTGTAGGCTTCTAGATGTTGTTGCGCTATGAGCCGGGTTTCGTCGAGGGCATCAAGCTCCTCAAGCCGAAGGTGAGCATTTTCTTCGTTCGTCAGCTCGTGGTGGACTGCTACTCGTAGAGAGGGTAACTCTATCTCGAGGGGGAGCACTGCTTCCGTCCCAAATACCAACGCGTACGGCGTTGTGTTCGTAGCCTTCTTGCATGTAGTTCGGTAAGCCCAAAGGGCTTCTTGCAGCCTTTCGTGCCAGTCTCTCTTATTCCTGGAAACGGTCTTTTTTATGATCTTCGTCAAGGTCTTATTGAAGGCCTCGGCTAGACCGTTAGCTCGTGGATTGTAAACCGAAGAATATCTCCAGTCTATATTGTGCTGCTGTGCGAAGCGGCTAATCTTATGGCTTCGGTAGGCCGGCCCATTATCGGAGATAATTCGCCGTGGAGTTCCGAACCGATAGATGACGTGCGTTTTGAAGAAATGGAGGATATTCTCCGTCTTCACTTCCTTCAGTGGTACTGCTTCTGCCCATTTGGAGAAGTAATCAGTCGTCGCCAGGATAAAACGGTGTCCCCGGGATGATGCTGGCTCAATGGGGCCGACTATGTCAGTCCCCCACATTTCGAATGGCCAACTAGCCAACGTTGGGTGCAGTGGATTCGGATGTTGGTGGATGAAGTCTCCATGAATCTGGCATGAGTGGCATTGCTTCGCATACTCGAGGCAGTCCTGGATCATCGTGGGCCAGTAATAACCCATCCGTTTAATTTTTAACTTCATCTTTGGGCCTGCTTGGTGAGAACCGCAAAGTCCGTCATGAACTTCCTGAATGACTCTTTCTGCTTCGTCAGGTCCTAAGCATCTCAGCCATAGAGAATCAAACGATCTCTTGTATAGAATATCGTTGACGAAAGCGAAAGATAAAGCTCGTTTCATGAGCTGATGTCTTGAGGACGCCTCTTTGGGCATTCGGTAGGACTTAAAGTAGTCTATGAAGACTTCCCTCCAGTCTTCGGCCTTCTCATGGTCTTTTATTTGTAGGGTCGTCTGCTCATTCGTTCCCTTTTCTTCACAGGATTCCGGAGATACTTCTGCCGGGGCGAGCACTCGACGGCTTTGTACCACGATTCTGACGTCATCGAGGTTCTCGTCAGCCAGTTCTTTAGCAAGTTTAGCCAACGCGTCTGCTTTGCTGTTTTCTGCGCGCGGTATGTTCTCCAGAGTATAGGAGGGAATTTGGGTCAATAGTTGTTGCACCCTTTCGCCGTACTTCACCAACTCCGGCTTGCACGTTTGGTAATCACCATTTACTTGACTGACGACCAGCTGGGAGTCCCCGTATATAAGGAGGTCTTCAATTCCCATGTCGATGGCGATCTCGAGGCCTGCGATCAGAGCTTCGTATTCAGCTTCATTGTTTGTCCTCGGCTCTGTTAAGGAGAAGGCGAAGCGCATTATCCCTCCTTGTGGAGTTGCAAAGATGAGGCCTATCCCTGATTTGATCATTGGGATACCTTGTTTCTGTTTCTTTATGGAGGACGCTCCATCGAAATAGAGTTCCCATCGGGTGCTTCCGCCGCTAATCGCATCAAATGCATGCTCGTCCGGCAAATCACAGTTCAGAGGAGAATCGGCCGGTATCGGGTGCTCGGCGAGGAAGTCGGCAATGGCCTGGCCTTTCACTGCCTTGAGAGGTTGATACGTTATCGAGAACTCCATCAAGAGCAGGGCCCACTTAGCGAGTCGTCCCGTCAATATGGCTTCCGACATCAAGTATTTGAGAGGGTCCACCTTCGAAATAAGACGGACTTCATGTGCTAATGCGTAATGTCTAAGCTTTGTTATTGCGAAGATCAATGCCAGGCAGTGCTTTTCAATGGGGGAATAGTTGCTTTCTGCCCCCAGCAGCACTCGACTTAAGTAGTAAAGTGCTCTTTCTTTCCCCTGATCGTTCTCTTGTGCCCATAATGCGTCCAAGGAACCTTCGAGGGCGGTCGTATAAAGAATGAGGGGTTTTCCCTTGACCGGCGCGGCCAACACCGGAGGGTTCTGCAGGTACTGCTTGATCTCGTCTAGTGCACCTTGACATTTATGATCCCAAGCGAATGGAGTTCCCTTTTTCATCAGGTGGCTGTAAGGACGGCATTTGCCCGAAAGATTAGCGATAAACCGCCGGATGTATGCGAGCTTCCCTTGGAGAGACCGCAACTGCTTGAGGGTTCTTGGCGGAGGCATTTCCATGATCGCCTTAATCTTTGACGGATCTATTTCAATACCTCGGTGTCGAACGATGAATCCCAGGAATTTGCCCGAGAAGACTCCAAACGCGCATTTGAGGGGATTCATTTTCAAATTATATTGTCGAAGGCGTCGAAATACAGTCTCCAGATGCTTTAAATGCTCTTCGTATGACATGCTCTTTACTACGAGGTCATCGATATAGCACTCGACGATGTCATGTATGAGATCGTCGAAGATCTTTGTCATGGCCCTTTGATAGGTAGCGCCAACGTTCTTTAGACCAAAGGGCAAAACCCTGTAGCAAAATATACTCAAAGGGGTGCGGAAGGCGGTGTGCTTCTGGTCTTCGGGATGCATTTTTATCTGATTGTATCCTGACGAACCATCCATAAAGGAGAAAACCTCGTGAGTGGACGTGTTATCTATCATTAGCTCGGTTACTGGTACTGGGAAATCATCCTTGGGACAGGCTTTATTGAGATCCCTGAAATCCACGCATATGCGTACCGTCCCATTCTTCTTCATTACCGGGACGATATTGGCGATCCAGTCGGGATATTGGACTTCTTGGATAAATCCGGAATCGATCAGCTTCTTGACTTCGGCGTTGATGCTCATTTAAAGCTCGAGTCGCATCCTTCTTGGCGCCTGCTTGACTGGCTTGATATCTGGGGATATTGCTAATCTATGCACAGCAATCTCCGGATCTAATCCTGGCATCTCGGAGTAGTTCCACGCGAAGCAGTCTTTATGCCGTAGAAGCACGTTCTTTAACGCAGCCACCCTCTCTTCGGATAACAGCTCGCTGACAAATGTCGGTCGCGGGTCGTCTGCCGATCCCAACTCAATCTTCTTGAGGTTATCTGCAGTAGTATGTATACCATCTTCCAGTTCTTTCGGAGCGGGCGGAAATTCTGAGATCACCTCATCATCGCTGTTCTTAAAGCACCGGGGAAGGTCATCTACGTTCTCGGGCTCTTCTCTTAATATCGTAATAGTATAACAGGTGCGAACCCGCTCCCCGGACTGAGGTGGACCCGGTTCTGCTCTTGCGGCCTTGGGTTCATGCTTTTGTGGCGGCGTTACCCTCCAGCCGTCGGATAAAGCGAATCTGCCCCGTCGGTACTGGTCCTCGACCCAGTTCTTGAAGGTGAAGCAGTCTTCGGTAGGATGTCCTATGGCTTGGTGATAAGAGCAATAACTCGGATGAGAAGCCTTGCTAGCTTGCTCAGGATGTCTAGACTCGGGAAGCGTGATCATTTGATGTTTTATAGCGAGGTTGAGTAACCTCTCCGTCTTGTCTCGGGGGAAGGAGTACGCTCGACTCATCTTCTTCATGAGGGACAAACCCGAGCCGCTTCTTGATTTATTTCCGTCTCTGCGTCAGGCCTTTCGTACAACGGATTGACGAAGATAAGCGTCTTTGTCTTTTACAGCACGTTGCGATAGACGTTGCGTCCTGGCCTTCTCGTAGATGGCCATTTCGCGGTTGTGGTTTTCCCGAGCTTTCTGACCCATTTTCCTGATAGGCTTGCCCACTCGTTCTTCAAACGACGGATTCGGCGCTTTAATCGCGGGGTCTAGTTTTGATGGGGGATTAGCATCTCCTGACAGGGTGTCCTCCTTTTCATCAAAGGTATACATAGCGTAGCTGCTGTGAGCCCGTTCCCGTTTTCCGGCTCTTGCGTATCCAAGCCCGAGTGTTTCCATCTTCCCGTTGGGCAATTTGCGTTGAGTCCCGGGGACATCCCAAATCCTGTTGTAGAATCGCGCCTGCCGAACGGTCTGTTCTAAGGGTACTCCTTGGCGCTTTAATAGCTTCTTTAAACCATTTGTATAGTATCTGGGCAGACGGATGGGTTGGGGCCTGTCAAGTGTAGCAACCACGCCATGCCAGATCTCTTTCTCTATTTTCGACTCTGAGGATCGGTAGAATAGGATCACCTTCTCACCCCTTCGCCTGGGAGGGACGTAGAATGTTTGCAGGTCCTGCACATTGTGAGCCTGAAGCGTGTCGAGATCCTTGTAGTGTTCTCGCGGTACCATGGTGATTTGCAAACTATTGTCATCGCCAGGGGGTGCTTGTATTGACAGCCGATTGGAGAACACAGCATTAACTTCATCTTCTGAATCACTTCTGAAGACCAACACGGGGGCGGGCGTCCCCAGGTTGTTGCGTTGAGATGGCCCTGCGTAAACTATCTCTTCCTCTTCTTCGGTGTCGCTTCCGAAAACGGGGATGGTGGCGACGGTTTTGTTCTCCGGATTGCGACACCTTTCTGTATCCTCGAAATCTGGCAAAAAGTACTTCGCATCTTCGTATTTGCGGACTTCGTTCACGGAAAATGGGTTTAACTCACCTGTTACGGTATACTCGAAACCATCCTTAAAGTACTTCATACACTGATGTTGTGTAGAAGGGATGATATTGTACTCGTGTAGCCAAGGACGGCCGAGCAAGGCGTTGTAGCAGGTCTTGGCGTCAATGACATGGAATTTGATGTCTGTGACGAGAAGTCCGAAGCGTAATGTTAGTATCACAGATCCGAGAGTCCGTGACGATTGTGAATCGAAACCGGAGATAGTAATCTTGTCACGAGCGAGGTGTTGCACGCTCATGCAGATTTCCTTCAACACCCGAACATTAAGGAGGTTGATGGAGGATCCATTATCCACCAGAATCTTTCCTATCTTGATATCATGGCAGTATCCGGAGACATACAGGGGACGGTTGTGATCGCACGTTCCGAGAAGGAGGTCTTCATTACCGAAAGTGATGTCGGCCGTATGCACTTCCTCCAGTTCATCCTTCATCTTTTCAGTGGCGAGGAAGGCTTGGAATTGCTCAGGTTCTTGTAACGCCTTAATTAATGAGTCTCGCGCTTCTTTTGATAATAGGAGGGCATCGAGAATGCTAAGCTGAGAAGGTAGCTTCCTTAGGTGCGCGAGGATGTTATAGTCCACCTTACCTTTCCTAGGAGGGTCTTTGGCAGCCAGCTCTCTGATGACTTGGTCATCTAAAGTGATATCTTCAGTGACCTTTTCCTTTCCCTTATCCTTTCTATTCCCGGGCCCGAGATTCTTCTCTGGGAGTGTGCGATTGCGCAGCTGAATGTTCTCGCAGATCTCCGATTTCTCCTCTTTCCCTAAAGCGGATTCTTTGAAGAGAGGGCCCAGAGCCATTTCTTCATCAGAGTCGCTCCCAAAGGTGAGAACTTGTGACCCCCCGGCGTTAACCATGTAACAGTTGTCAGTAGTTCTGTTTTGCCCATCGACGGTACTTCTTCGCTCTCGGCGGATCTTGCGTTTCATGCGTTTAAAATGTTGCCGATGAGCAACATATCCTTGCCACCATATCTTAAAGGCGTTGCACTCCTCCGTGGGATGTGATATTTTCCGATGATATGCGCAATAGTCAGGGTGCGTCTCTACCCCTTCGTGCGTGTTTCCTTCCGAGGGTGGTAGCTTCATTCCCATTGACATGGCTTTGGCAAACCTTTTCCTCGTCTTGAATATCTTCTTGTCTACTTCGGATGCCTTTCGCTCTGGCAGGGGTAGTTCAACTCTTTCGTTCAGTTGCCCGCATTTGGCTCCTTCCGACGTGGTCATCTCACGCTCCTGGTCCGCTTTACATTTTAGACGAATCTCGTCTAGAAAAGCGTCGATCATTTCGTCTGTTGGCCATGCACGCTCTGGTACAGGCTGTGCCTCCAGCTTTTTAGTGCCAGGAGTTTTCCCATCATCGGTAAACGAGTGGGAGATTACGTTACAACTCGCCACATATCCCTCGGATTCATTCGACGAGCTTTCTCCATCATCTTCCTCTTGAAAGATCTGGTTGAGGAACTCTTGCAGTGTGACAGGAGTTCGTGCCTTTTGATTGTACTCTTCCAACGCGTCGATTTGCTTCTGCAAGTTCGTGTGTTCGTTTCCAAGCTTCACGGGCTTCTTGAATTTATTCTTCTTTTTCTTCGAAGATTTTGAAGGTTGGACGTGAGTATTTGGGCCCTTATCGCGAATCTTCGTAATTGGGCGGGGCTTCAACATTCCTTCGATAATTTGAGGTTCAAGAGGGTCCTTCCATTCGATCGCAGGGCACGCATGAAGGTCTCTCAGCATTCTTTTGGTTTTAGTTGATAGCACGACCTCCCATGGAGCTTCTTCAATAAAAGAACATGTTGCCCCCGGTGTATCCGCTTTCCTAGGAGCATGCGGCTGTGGTGGGTTCACCTTCCACTTTTCGGATAGTACAAACTTCCCCTGGAGGTACTGGTCTTCAATCCATCCTTTGAAGACGAAGCAATCTTCAATCGGATGGCCTACCGTTTGATGGTAAGGGCAATAGTTAGGGTTATTCACCTCGGTGGGTTGCGGTGGTCGCCTTGGATTTGGCAGGTTTATAAGCCTGTTGCGTATTGCCAGCTCGAATAGCCGTTTCGTCTTGTCCCGTGGGAACGAGTAGGGACGCTTCATCTTCTCATTATAATACCGACGCCTTTCCTCCAGTTGATCTGCCGGTTTCGGGGCGTTAGGTTGCTGTTGGGCATTCGCAACAAAGGTTGCTCTTCCTTTACCCTTGTCATTCCGAGGTTCCGACTTCGGGGGAGGTGGTCTATGACCCATCTGGTCCATCTGAGCCAACTTGTCGATTAAAGCCTGGAATGTGGTTGGCTTAAAGAACATCATAAACTGGGAGATAGTTGCGTGAGGGTCTAGGGTTCCTATGAACATGCCCACTGCAGGTGCTTCCTCAATGCGTTGCTCACATCTCGACCACAAATTCCGCCAGCGTATAGCATACTGGACCCAGGTTTCGCCTGGTTTTACCCTGGCGTTAATCAGTGCAGTTATTGGAGTGCGTTCGCTGGCACTTGTGAATCGCTGAGTGAACAACAACTCCATTTCAGCGAACGTTTTGATAGAATCGTTCGGGAGTTCCGAATACCATTTGAACGCAGTTTCTGATAAGCTGTCCACGAACTGGCGGAGCAACAGTTTATCATCACCGCCGGTGTTACCGCAGAGGGCCCGGAACTGGGCGACATGTTGATGGAGTTTGCCGGTCCCCTTGTATACGTGGAATTTTGGTATCGTATAGCCTGGCGGGTATTTGATTCGGTCGTACCAGCTCGGATACGGCCGCCCCATTTTCACGACTTGACCAGCTGCCTCAGTCGCGTGATGAACCCGGATTTGCTGGGCTATGTAGTTAGCCAAGTCAGCCTTAGAGATTGCCTCCTCCTTGGCCGTTGAGAGGGCCGGTGGTGGATTTGACGCTTCTCCTCGGTCGTCTTCAAGAACGATTGGGGGATCCTCGGCGGGTAAGTCCTGCTGGATCATCATTCCTATCATATCTTGGAAGAGAAGGCCCATCCGTTGTATGTTGGCCGCTTGTTCAGCCGCCTCTTTATCCTTTTTCTCCAGTGTCCGGCGAAGGAACTCAGCGTCGGTTTCTTCCTCCCGGCGTGCGTCTGAGGACATTTCTGGGTTTTCTTTTGGCCCGGTGAGCGCGGCCATAGCATTCATCATTTCTTGAAGCTTTTGTTGCTGCTCCTGGGCCTTCGTCACGGATCGGGTTAGCGGTCGGTGGCCCGTAGAAGTGCGGCTTTCCTCTTTTCCAGAGGCCATGTAAACAGTGTGCACCACCATGCCCCCAGACTTAGGGCGTCTGGGCTCAGTGCTTTTAGCCGTCGTTGCATGCTGTGGGGTCTTCTCTGGCCTCCTTCTTTTATGAGTCAGTTGATCAACAGCCTTTTGGGGTTTAGCCTGGTGACCAGCTTCCGGTTGGATTTTCAATTTCTTGTGCTGGCGGGAGAAGTTTGGATCGATGATCGAGTCCCGGGCCTGCCGCCAAACCTTATAGATTTTGGAAGACAGCCGTTGAGGAGATCGGGGCTGTTCTGATTTTATTTCCACAACCTTTTTTAATGGGGGAGGAGACCTCTTCAGCACAGCAGTAGGAGAATTCCTTCGCACCTTGTTTAGCATTTCGAAGCTGTTCCCAGTTGGAACAGCAGCATTAACTTCTGCCACCGGGGCCGATGGAGTCAACCCGGAGGGGGAGTTGCCCCCAGCCTTCCTTACTCGGCGCCAATGGCGACGTCGAGCGTGTCGAGCGGACGGTGTAGGGTCAGCGGTAAGAATGGTTTCGTCTTGCCCCCTGTGTAGGTGGGGGGTCGCTGTTGGTGTTAGCCTGTCAAAGACCGATGTCCTTTGGACAGCAGGAGCGGGAGCGGGAGCCGTCAATCTTGCAAAGACCGACCTTTTGGCCGGAGAAGCCGCCTTGACGATTTCGGGAGCAGGAGCAGCCACTTTCTTAGAAGCAGCCTTCTCTGAGATTGTAGGCCCCATGATGGGTTTGCAGGATTTCTGGCCCAATCTAGAGAAGACCGGGGCGTTGACGTTGGGCGACTCATTGAGAGGAGCCGCGACAGGGGTAAGACGATCAAAGACCGACTTCTTAAGAGCTTCCGTTGTCAGCACTGGAGCGGTGAAGTTTGTCGGCGGGAGCATGGTCCCAAAGAACAATCCTGTGGTGGCGCGAGTGACCTGTTCCACGGGCATTGTGAATAGCGAAGCAGCTTGGGGTCCATAGGCTATACCTCCTGGCGAGGCAGAGCGCTGGTTGCAATTGCAGTCTGAGCAGTTGGATCAGATCTGTGAGGTCGTCAGTCGAATTTCACGGAAGTAGAAGCCATCGATCCTTTGCTTTCTGCAATAAGCAAGATGCCAATTCTTAGTATCTTGAAACCCAAGGGCAACCATTAGCGAACCGCGATTGGTTCGCGAGTCACGACACACGAAGTGTGGAGTGGAAAGAGGAAAAGGTCCCACAGGGCGTGCCAGAATCTGTTCCCCTCCGAAAGACGGCGCGACGTGGGCGTCTCGCCTGAGATTCGGGGCAGATGCTAATTGGTGCTATCCGTCCACCTCTCCGAAGATGCCAAGTTGATTTATGGCACCATGTATCGAAGGTTTAGACGGATGCGTCCGATGTAGCAGACTTCGTCAGATTCCCCCTCGTTTGAGGGGTTTTTGATTGTGGGGACGCTCTTCCCTGCAGGCGCAAGCCCCTGCAGTTAATTACGCTACCGCATTGCGGTAACAACTTTCTCCTTCTCCAGATGGTCACTTCGTGTCGTGGGTGATTGTTTTGTATTTTGTTGCCCGTGGATTGTTTACGGAGACTGAGTTATGTCGTCGCCCGTAGGGCGTGGACTAATCCAAATCCGTATTATCTTAGATTTGGGTTTGGGGTTTTGGTTTGAGGATACGTTAGCCATATTTGAGGCCAAGATCAACTCAAACGGGATCGTTTAGATCCGACAAAAGAGCGTTTGGGCTCTAATGTTCCAGTTTAGGGACATAGTGGTCCATCGTATGTATGGCCGTCGGGACCCATCACCTCTCTGACGACGTTGAAGGATTACACCGACGGATGTCAGAGGAGTTCAGAGATGTACCCTCAAGCCAGAGTTAATTGGGGGGGGGATTCATAGTCCAGTCTGTTTGAAGGTTTAAGGATACGTTAGCCATCTTTGAGGCTAAGATCAACTTAAACGGGTCCGTTTAGATCCGACAAAAGAGCATACGGGGCTCTATTGTTCTAGTTTAAAGACGTTGCGGTCTATGGGTAGTTTAAGGACATTGCGGTCCATGGGTAGTTTAAGGACATTGCGGTCCATGGGTAGTTTAAGGACATTGCGGTCCAGGTTAAGGACGTCGTAGTCCATGGGTTTAAGGACCCCACAGTCCATTGTTAGTTTTAAGACATCTCGGTCAAGGTTAAGGACGTCGTAGTCCATGGGTTTAAGGACCCCACAGTCCATTGTTAGTTTTAAGACATCTCGGTCAAGGTTAAGGACGTCGTAGTCCATGGGTTTAAGGACCCCACAGTCCGGTATGTGCTCTGGATGCTTCACACGGGTTCACTGCCGTGCTCTGCGAGGACCAGGCTCCGCTCTGGACGTTTTCCACGGGGTCAAAGAGTGACATTATCCGCGTTCCACGTAACCAGGAATTTTGCATTAAACACGGGTTTAAGGACCCCACAGTTCGTATCAATGTGTGGTCGTCGGGACCCGTCACCTCTTTGAAGACATTGAGGGATTACAATGCCAAGTATCAAAGGAGTGAAGAGATGTACCCTAGAACCGGAGTGGATTAAATAGTCCTTGGCCCAGTTTGGGATCAAGACCGATTAATTATGTTATGAGCCCATTGGCCCAGTTAATCACAAATTGAGGACTTATGGCCATCTTGGGCTAAGTCCAATCAGGAGAAGCTTTGCCTCTATCCATTTAGGCCAATTGGGCCAAAGCCTAGTGTTAAACACTACAGAGCAGTCAGTGTTGAACACTGGGAATGATGTTGACAAGTTAGTGTTTAACACTAAGGGATAATTGGTGTTAAACACCAGCAACAAGGCTTTTCAAATTAGTGTTAAACACTAAAACAGATCAGTGTTGAACACTGCAAATAAAGCTTTTTAATTAGTGTTGAACACTAAGGCCCAACAGTGTTTTAACACTGGGTTCGAGAGTTTCAATTTAGTGTTAAACACTAAGACAAGAGGGGTCACGTGGCAGCACGTGAGAGCGCCCTCCCTTCATTTATTCTGCTGAGATTATCGCGTCTTTCAGAGCATCACGTGCCATCGCGTGATGGGCATTCAAATGCCTATGTATTAGAGCTTCTGCCAAGGGTCACGTGGGTCACGTGGGGTGCTGCCTCAAAGGGGCTTCCTGTAGATCTTTTGGGGGGGTCACGTAGTGACACGTGACCCTGCCTCTATGTATGTTGTTTTTAGAGGATCTGTTAATCTTGTCCAGGAATTAAATTCCTCGTAGGGTTAAACCCTGACAGTAATTTCAGAGGAATTAAATTCCTACTTTCTCTTAAAGGTTTACGTTCTGAATAGAGTTGGACTCTGAATTTTCTGCAGGAATCAAATTCCTTGTTCATGTGAAGAATCAAATAGGGTTAAACCCTAACAAAAGCTTTTTAGGGAATTTGAACTTCCATCCTCTGTTAAATTATGATTAAAGGAATTAAATTCCTATTGTTTCAACAGAACTATGTTCTTAATTAGGGTTAAACCCTGTTTCTTTTTGTTCTGAAGGAATTAAATTCCCATGATACAGGGTCAAGCCCTAATTTTATTTTAAAGGAATTAAATTCCTATAGTTCTGTGAGAATTAAATTCTCGTGCTTGCATTCCCTCTCTATGTTTTGGATCTGCATGGCAGGATCTCAACCCATTGAGAATTAAATTCTCAACTTCAAGGGGAGATGTGCACTTTGCAGATCCTCTATCAAAGAGAGAAGAAATATGTTCTTCTGTTTTATGTATCAGAGTTAAACTCTGTTGAGAATTAAATTCTCTTTTTTCTTTCAAGGAGCTTTTCCCTTTCTTACCTAGGGTTTTTGCAGAAGATCCAAGTTTCTCCAAGTATCGAAGCTCTCTTCTTTTTTTTTTCTCCTTGTCTCTGTATATATATATCCTCTTCTCTGTGTCTCTTGGCTCCTATTTATAGGAGAAGCAGCCGAATCAATCAGTTTTTGACGAATCTTCATGAGAGATTTGATTTGCATCCATCATTCGTTTTGGACCTTTGGATTATTAGGTGAATTTTATTCACCATTGGATTTCAAATCCAGGGATTTTTCCTTTGTTGTTTCGATTAGATTTAAAGGGGAAATCTTTCCAAACCCGAGATTTTCCCATAGATAGATGATATTTCATCACCTCTGAATCTTTAATTCGATTGGTTCCAGATAGCCGCTTTCCTTTGGAAAGATTTGAATTTCTTTCAGGATTTAATTCTGTTGACAAAATGGGCTTTGAAAGCCGGTCACGTGTGACCACGTGACTCATGGTCACGTGTGGGCATGTGACCCCCTTTGGAATGAGCCTTTTCCTTTCTTTTGCGCTCTGTCTTCTGATCGTTGCTTAAACGTCACGTGCCACCACGTGACCCCTGGTCACGTGTGAGCACGTGACCCCTGGTCACGTGTGAGCACGTGACCCTTGTTTGAACTCTCTTTCCTTGGTTCATCTGGAGAACGAGTCTGCTGCTTTGAACGTCACGTGCCAACACGTGACCCTGGTCACGTGGAAGCACGTGACCTCTTCTGATGCCTTTTCCTTGACTTGATCAGGGAACCGGTGTGCCTTTGACGCTTGCATTTAAATGTCACGTGCCGACACGTGACCCTTTCTGAAGCCCTTTCTTTGATGTAGTTGGAAAACTGAACCTGACTTGATGATGCTTTTAGGTGTCACGTGCCAACACGTGACCGCTAGTCACGTGTAAACACGTGACCCTCTTCTGAAGCTTTTCCCAGAAGCTTTCCTGATTTTAAATCTGGAAACAACTACCAAAGAGGAAGTTTGGGTGTATATTGGTTCATAAGATGAACTAGGTTCCTGCCATTGTATGACAATGGAAGTGTGGCTTTGGCCCTGGAACCCTGGTCCCATCAGTGACCCAGACAAATTCTGAGGCAGCATCACCTGATCATGGAGATAGTTGATCTCCAGGGTGATCGAGGTTAGGAGAGAAGACTCAGAGGACAACACGGCGGATCCACTCACGAAGGCCTTTTTCCCAAAGAGAGACTTTTAGGGGATGGTTGACTATGTGATACTGCAACCACTGCTACAGATGGCCCTAGTGCAAGTGGGAGATTGTTAGTTATATGTATGCCCTAGAGGCCATTACTGTACATTGGATGTATATTGTAGTGGATGCTGGGACATATATAGGAAGGACTTTCTTGCTCGACATGATAGTACGCTATCTGGTTGCACTTTATCTTAACATGTATACTTTCTGTCTCTCTGATTACATGTTGATAAAGCCCTTAGGATGTATACTCGACTTCCAGGACTATGATGCAGATCATACTAGTGGGGCCTGGGTAGTCAATGAGTACATCCTTCATTGTTCCTAGTCGTGGGAATATCGAGACGGGGCATCGATATTCCAGAGTAGACTAGCGCATATCTTCTCGACCCATGCGATGGGCGATGGATGATCCCATATCCATTGGTGTTTGACATCGAAGATGGTATGCGGGTGCTCAGTGGAGACTGGGTACACTGAACGGACTCGCCGAGAACTCCCAGATGGTATTATACCTCACGTCAGATGGCAGTTCTATGGTGACACTGGTACAGCTTAGTCTGTTGACCCGAGATCGTCATAGAGTCTTGTGTGTCTCCCACTGTGCTTTGATTTCCACCCTACCATGGCTCTACTGAGTTGTGCAAACAGGTGGTTTTTGGGTACAGTCCCGATTCACATGGAGGCAATGAGCGATAGAAGGGGATTCGTCTCTCCCGGTATTGGGGGTTGATGTTGTGCTTGTAAGTCTACGTTAGCGCCCCGGCAGTCTACAGACGCCAATTGCGGAATAAAACTTTTTAACTTGGCGCTATCGTATACTTAGACCCGGATCTGCCATTATTGCTAAACTAACAAACGGTAAAGAGTGTGGAAATGTTGTACCAACTGATCCGAGTCCTCCGGTCTTCATCTCCACTCTGATCTCCTCGCGGGAACTCCGTCCGTCTCCTCCTCGTCGGAAAGGGGCACCACATCGCCTGTAGCTTTTACGGGCTCCCACCTCAATACCGAGGCAACTCGGGCGCGAAGCTGGCGAATCGACGCGTCCAAGATTTGCTGTAGGAATATAGTGTAGAATCGTAGTCTCTTTTTGGGGTCTTGGAGTTGCCTTTAGATGGAGGGAAGAATGAAACTTTGGAGGCAAATGATGCTATCAATTTATGCAAGGAAATGAGATGAACAAATGAAGCACAAAAATGAACCTCTCATTTTTCCTCTCCTCACAATGTGTGGCCGGCCAATCCCATCTCAAAATGGTGGAGGAAAACAAACTATATCATATGAGGGAGGTGAGTGTAGGAGAAGAAGGAGGTGACCACAACCCAAGACAAGAAAACAAAACACCATGCTTTACCCTTTTCAAACCATACCCTTTCATGTCACAAATAAAAACAAAAGCATGGTGGAAAAGATAATGATAGCTATCATAATCAATCCTTTATGCAAGAAAACCCCTCCACAAATGTAATTTGCAAAACTGCAAATTACCCCCTCCATCGGAAAAGTCCGGCCGGGAAAGAACAAAGGAAAACCGGCCGGAACGGAATGCAAACTGGCAACTCCAGAAAACTGGTCCCGTAATAAATTACAGGAAAACCCCGATACTGTGCATACACACCCGCATCTGTATTCCGTCCGGATACAAATGCAAAGAGATAAAATCTACACTGTACTAAACTAGGACCGGCTTAAACCAAAGCCGGCTAGTAATATCCGTTCGATCCTGATCCGTGCAATACCGCACGTATCTGATCGAACCCTGCCATAAACCTATACGGCTACTAGTACAAACCGTCCGATCCTGATCCGTGCAATACCGCACGTATCTGATCAGACCCTGCCATATCTCCATACGGCCTCTACAGCGTTTCGCCCGAAACTTGAGTAACTGAAAGTGTGGTAGACTCTAAAGACTCGTCAATACAATGGCTGTGGATTTAACCACTAGCCCGTCAGAGGTATAAGCCAATACGTAACGGGCCACCAGCTATTGACTAAAAGGGACGTCGATGAGCGAACTCATCCTGACACCCTACTGAGCCTGTCAGTGACAATATCCGTGCAGTCCGGTCCGTTCGTCTATGAGTATCGCATGGCGGGCCTAGGGGGTTGGTAAAAGTCAGACCCCCAAAAGCGGTACAAGTCGTGTCGGAGTGTAGCCCAGAACACCCTGAGATACTACTGGAATACCTACCAGTAAATCTCCTTGCCTTGGCCAAGGACTTTGTGTAATGGCTCTCCTAGACACAGCACGACCTCACCCCCAATACCGGGAGAGACGAACCCCTGAAGATACGCTCACTGCCTCCATGTGGCTCGGGACTGTACCCAACTAAAACCTGTTTGCACGACTCCTTTGAGCCGTGGTAGGGTAGTAATCAAAGTACAGTGGGAACTCACACGAGACAAATGACGATCCCCAGGTCGATGAACTAACCTGCACACATGTCACCAGGGAACTGCCATCTGACATCTGGTATATGACCAACTAGCATGTTCCCGGCGAGTCCTGTCCGGTGTACTCATAACCCAATGAGCACCTGTATACATCTTAGGTGATCCAACTGACACCAGTGGCTTGTGAGACCGGCCACCGCCCCTCGTCGGGGTCTCGACTGTATACACTAGTCTACTAATGGAGTATCGATGCCCGGTCTCGAAACTCCCACGACTAGGGACCTTTTAAGGATATGCTTATAGACCCCCAGCTCCCACTTATATGATCGCCCTCATACTGCTGGTGGTCAAGCAAGAATCCTAGGGGCTCTATCAACGTGTAATAGCGACGTGTCATGTCACCTAAAACAGTACACGATGATAAAGGTAAACCAGATGGCATACTATCATCTCGAGTAAGACTGTCCTACCGGGATAGGTCCTCCCTCAATCATTACAATCACGTACCTGTGACCTAATAATTGACTCTGAGGGTACTATCTCCAACAGTGCTATGCTCGACTGGCCATAACAGGAAATCCCTGGCCAGGGTTGCAGTGATATACTGGTAAGAGTTATCAGTAGTTTCACGAATGTTATGGACCTCAAGTAGGTATGACTTATCGAGCTATTGGGGTCTGACGTTTACCACCCTTAGGCGAGATATGCGACATATCAGACGAACAGACCGGACTGTACGGTAAGTGTTACTGGTTGGATTCACAGGAGTGTGAGCGGGCTTGCTCGTCGATCTTCTGATCGCTTAATACCCGGGTGGCCGTTACGTTTAGTAGACCGCTTGCGGCTTGTGGGTGTTTGATATGATCATCATCCGCTACCGGCGTATTGACGAGTCTTTAGAGTCATACACAGAGGTTTCCTGGCTCAAGCGAAACGAAATAGGAGCGCATATGAGATATGTGCGGGACCGAGAATAATGCGTGTATGTGATACCGTATTTCATTCTCGCGATGAATGTGTGTCGAATGGTTGTATGCGATATAACCTAGTTATCGAATCAAGGATTGATTCGATAAGCCGATACATTGGATACTAGCCGGTTATATGCGATATGACCGGATCATTGGATCAAGTGTTGATTTAATGATTGAATGTATAATTATATATTTGATATATTACTTTGCATTAACTAGTATTGGTTCACTTTAAATGGATTTACTCACTTGGTTTGTGCACATTGTATATGTGATATATTTTGTGCACATGATTGTATCATGTTTGATGATACATGCAAGCTAGGGTTAGTGTAAAGAATTAGACCATGGCTAGGTTTATGATTAGGGTTTTCTTTTTATTTACTTATTCATTTATTTATTCTTTTGTTTATTTTGGAAAAAGAAAAAGGTAAAGAGAAAAAGAATGGTTGCTAGTTTTGTTTGTAGTTGAAGTTTCTTGAAACTTTGACTTAGTCACCATTCTTGTCTCATCCTTAACCCTAACCATTCAAGTTAACCATGGTCCATTCTCTACAACTAACCAAGGGTTAGTAAATGATAAGTATTGATTTATTTATCATTTTCATAACACTTATCATATTCTTTTTCATCATCTTCTTCTTCTTCAACAATTGAAAAAGCTTGCTACATCAATGGTGTTTGATGAAAAAGTGTGAGAAATCCAAATCTAAAGTCTACCCACTTCCTATTTCTTCATCCTCTACCTCTTGCCAAGTTGTATAGGGTGTTTACTTCACAAGTTTTCAAAGCTTGGTGAAGTTGGAGCTTGTTCTTGCGATGCCTCGTCATAGATCATCTTCGGCATCGAACCGACGATCAAGCCCGCCCATTCTCCGATGAAGCTAACGCGAGGGTCCAAGATCGGATTTGTACAGCGGAGAGGACTTCTTCACGGAGCCTAGGAGGTGGTGGACCGGATCTACAAAGGTTGTAGCCCCTTCCCTATTTCTATATTTCCGTTTACTTGCATGCTTCGCCTAGATTTCTAGTAAACGATCCGTATTAGGGTTTGTAGGCACCCGTAAAATTTGATTTGTGCATGTTTGATCACTTGTGAGGCTTCACTAGAGTGCCTAGGAACCCTACAATACTGTATTGTACGCGATACTATTGAGGCGGGATCACCGACTATTATATGTATATATATCGACTCAGATTTAGGTGGATTCCATACCCCTCCCAGTTGACTTGATACTTAGATCTGTAGTTTGCATGGTAGATGTTAGACTAGACCCAAGTCATACCTATTTCAGCAACTAACGAATCGGGAGTATCTTAAAAACACCGTAGCCCTTATTTTACAAAAAACCTCGATTTTTCTTATTTCAAATGGCAAGCTGCATTATTATTCATTTACCATTTATTCTACGGCTCGCATTGCATTGCATGCTTATATGTTATTGATTCATATTCATTTGTGCATATGCCTTTACATAGTTCCATGCTCATATTAGTGTTTCATGCTGCATGTATTATAATTCATGGATTTCGCACTGTGATATGGTTGCATATGATGATTCTGGATTGTTTTACTCCTGCGTATATATATCGGTGGTATGGGACGCTGAAATATATATGTATACCCATAGTATATATATTAGTGGTATGGGACGCCGATATATATATACACCTACTTAATATATCATCATGATGATCTATGCAAACTTATATATGCATTCCGATATATGAGAGTGGGGCTGACCCGGACTGACGGATGCTCGATATATGAGAGTGGGGCTGACCCGGACTGACGGATGCCCGATATATGAGAGTGGGGGCTGACCCGGACTGACGGATGCTCGATATATGAGAGTGGGGGCTGACCCGGACTGACGGATGCCCGATATATGAAAGGAGCCTATGTGCTCGATATGAAAGGAGCCTATGTGCTTGGAGCCTATGTGCTCAATATGAGAGAAGCCTTTATGGTCGATGGTATATTATATTTCCCCTACCCCACATTTATTTTATATGCATTGCATCATGTATTAGTAGTACCTGATAGAGTACCTTCATGGATGTTGCATACATATCGGATACACGATATATGGGATTTACTTGATATTGAGATATATATTTGTGTCGATGCTCGACACTAATTTTCTGATGACTTCATTCGTGATATCTTTTGTTTTCGTTTTACCGCATACATACATCATATTTTTGATATATTATTACGTGAGGCACTGGTACGAGTTCTTGGCACTACACTTATGTTCAGATGTTACATTGCTACTTTACTATGCTTCAGACTTATTCATTTGAGGTTTATATTATATCTGATCGTTTTGACTTAGGATTTTGTCTTGCATTCAATTTCTGCTTGTAGATATTTTCTATTCACGAGTTGGCAACTCACCCCCGTGTGCCACAGTTCAGTTCTTGCAGGTTTTTCCGTACAGGTTCCATAGCGGCATTTCCGGCACATTGCTTCCTTTACGGGTGATTTGCTTGGTAGGTTGGTTCTTTGTATCAGAACCGCCGTTGTACATGTACTATTCATTGTATCTAGAAATCCATCAACCAAAACTTGTATATTGTTTCAGACTTAGACACCAGTGATGTATTATTTCGACCTTAGAGTCGCACTCAGTAGTATTACGATTTTCTTGCTTATTGGAGATTCTCTTGGGTTTTGATCCTCGCCCTTCGGCGTTGTATATTATATTGCTTGTGTGGGTTGTGCTCTTTGTTATGCGTAGTAAGTGTTTGATAAAATGCCTCAATGGAAAATAATTTACAAAATATGTTTCTTTACTCTTAAAATGGTTTTAGATTTCTGGGCTTTTGGCTTGCTTGGATCAGATGGAGTCCTATAGACTTCATATGGTTCAAGGGCCAGTCACGTGCTCTTTCAGGTCGTGACAACTTTGGACTAGGGACACTAGCGCCCGATTTGTCCGTGTTTCGTTAGTACCGACCAACGAATCTTTCGACACCGAAGTCGAAATTCCGTCCACTTCCTTACCTCCACCTTCAAATTCTTCTTCCGAAGGTATGTCAGGATACAATCCTAACAACACCTTACCGACGGGAATGATTCCACCTCCGTTAGGTGCGAATAACCCGAATCACCCGCCTATTGAAGCGCCCACACGAGTTGTGCTCCAGGATCTCTTCTACCCTGTCCGCACCTCTTTACCTACCTGTCTTTCATCCCCACCGGCAAATGGGGACAACTTTGAAATAAAACCCCACTTCATCAATATGTTGCCAAAATTTCATGGATTGGAATCCGAAGATGCCTATATCTTTATTAATAAATTCCAAAACGTTTGCGCCATGATGAAAACTATCCAATTAAGTGATGACGCTATAAGGCTAAGGGTCATTCCTTTCACCTTATGTGACTTAGCCGAGAAGTGGCTATATAGCACAGCATCACATTCAATTAGAAATTAGGATGAGTTTGTGAAAGCTTTTCTTAAAAAGTTCTATCCTCATCACAAAACTGCCAGAATCCGTAATGAGATTATACAATTTTCCCAGCTTCCTTCCGAACCATTTTGGAAGTGTTTTGAAAGATTTAAAGACCTACTCGTTCAATGCCCTCATCATGGGATCGAAAGTTGGCAACTCTGCCAAACATTGTACGAGGGATTGAACCCGGCAACGAAGTAGTTGCTAGAAACCATTTGTCAAGGTCACTTTCTAACCAAATCTAGTGAGGAAGCGTGGCAGTTTCTTGAGGACCTTAGTGAACAAACAATTCAGTGGGAGAACACCAAGACCACATCATCTTCTTCTAGTGGTCAATCTAGGGCAGGCATACATCAATTAGATATGTCGATTGCTATGAAGGCCGAGATGGCTGCTCTTACGAAAATGCTAGAAGCGATTAAGACCAAAATCTCATCGTCTTCTCCTGCCCCTGTTGTGCCTCCACGAACTGTTTATGCTTATTGTTCGGATCCATCACATCTTACCGAAGAGTGTCCTTACAATACATCTACTCAAGAACATGATCAAGTCAATGCTGCCTTTCAGCAACGACAAAAAAACGATCCATAATCTTCGATATACAATCCGGGTTGGAGGAGTCACCCAAATTTCGCTTGGAACCAAAATCAACAATTCTAAGGAAACAACAATTTTCAAAGGCCTCCTCCTCCACAACAACAAGCACCTCCACAAACTCAATTTCAGCAACCTTTCCAACAACAACCTTACCCTAATCAAGTGAACAATTTTGTGTCTAACAATTCTTACCCGCCAAACAATTTTGTTCAACCTAATAATGATAAGGTTACTTCGCTCGAAAGAAGTCTAGATGCGTTCCTAAAGCAATCTACACAATCTGTAACAAGATTAGAGACTTCTATTCAATCTTTGGTGCAAAATAGTGCCTCACACGATCAAAGCATCAAATCTATTGAGGCACAAATTGCACAACTCAATGCAGCATTGAGCGAGCGAGAAAAAGGAAAGCTTCCATCTCAACCACTGCCAAATCCTGGTCACGCACATGCTGCATATCAACAGCAAAATCATAACGTAAATGCTGTGACCACGTTGAGATCCGGAAAAGTGTTGCAAAACAATGTGGGTATTAGCCATGACACCCCTGCCGGTGGTCCTTCTTCATCTTCTTCACCTTCTTCTTCTTCTTCTTCTTCTTCATTAGAGCCTATTCTCTATCCTTCACACGGCTCTACTTCTTCTAGCTCGAACGGACCCACTTCTCACAACACGAACACATCTACACGGGGATCCGTTCCAACTCTACAATCTGATCCGCAAAAATTGGACTCAACAACTTTTCAAAATGTACCTTTTCCAAACCGGTTGAGATCCAATAAACCAACTCCACAGATGGAGAAGATTGTAGAGTTGTTCAAACAGGTTAGCATAAATATCCCTCTTTTGGATGCAATCCAACAAGTTCCTTCATATGCAAAAATCTTAAAGGACTTATGCACCAAAAAGAGGAAGTCACAAGTACCAAAGAAAGTTTTCGTGGCTAGTGCTGTTAGTGATGCTCTTGTCCAATCTTTACCCCAAAAGCACAAGGACCCCGGTTGTCCTACTATTTCGATAACAATTGGGGACAAGAACATCAATAGAGCACTATTAGATCTTGGTGCTAGTGTCAATTTACTACCTTATTCTGTGTACGAACAATTAGGCGTTGGAGAGCTTAAGCCCACTCACTGTACTCTCCAAATGGCCGACCGATCAATCACCCATCCTAGGGGAGAGTTGGAGGATGTGTTAATTAGAGTAGGGGATTTCATTTTCCCCGTTGACTTTATTGTTATGGATACACAACTTGTCGCTAACCCCCGAAGTCAAATTCCGGTGATACTTGGTCGACCATTACTTGCGACTTCTAACGCAGTGATCAATTGTCGTAACAGTTCGATGAATCTATCTTTTGGCAATATGACAATTGAACTCAATATTTTTAAGTTGGGAAATCAGCCTGCCGAGCCTAATTCTAGCGTACTTGATGTTTGCTCGATCAATGAGATCACGGAGGAGGACTGTGAGTTCGAGAATTTTATGTTCGATCACAGCAGTGTTGACGCCACTAGTGCGTTCCTCCTAGAATCCGACACAGCTTTCACGGCGGACAACGATTATGAGTGTTTCACCTTTGTAGACGATTTTGAAGACTCACCACCCGAGCTTGAGTCTTTTGCTTTTTCGGATGAGTTAGTTGAACCATCCGACTCGGTTGCGTACACTCGATTTGAACCTTTGATGGAATCCTTCGAGTTTGAAACAGTTACTCCATTGTTACCATCTATTGTTTCACCTCCTAAACTCGAACTAAAACTTTTGCCGTCGCACCTAAAATATGCTTATCTAGGTGATAATGAGACCCTACCTGTTATCATATCGGCCTCTCTAGCTCTTGAGCAAGAGAATGCCCTTTTAATGGTCTTACAAAATAATCGGCAAGCTTTTGGCTAGTCTATGGCGGACATCAAGGGGATTAGTCCCCTCATAGTTGAACATCATATACACTTGATGGATGATGCCAAGCCGGCAAGGGATCCACAAAGATGCCTCAACCCCATTATGAAAGAGGCTGTCAAGAAGGAGATTGTCAAATGTCTTGATAGTGGTATCATTTACCCTATCTCGGATAGCCAATGGGTTAGCCCCATTCATGTTGTGCCAACGAAATCGGGCATCACGGTCATTACCAATGAGGCAAATGATTTAATTCTCACTCGCACCCAAACTGGGTAGCGAGTTTGCATCGACTATAGAAAACTCAATGCCGCGACAAGGAAAGACCACTTTCCTTTACCTTTCATTGACCAAATGCTAGAACGATTGGCTGGGCATGAGTTCTATTGGTTTTTGGATGGCTATTCCGGCTATAACCAAGTCCCCATAGCCAAAGAGGATCAAGACAAGACCACATTTACTTGTCCTTTTAGCACTTTTGCTTATCGTCGCATGCCCTTTGGGTTATGCAATGCACCCGCTACATTTCAGCGGTGTATGATGAGGATCTTTTCAGACATGGTTGAACAGTTCTTGGAGATCTTTATGGATGATTTCTCCATTTTTGGTGACTTCTTCGACGAGTGTTTACGACATCTTGATGCAGTTCTTACCCGCTGTAGAGATAAGAACCTAACTTTGAATTGGGAGAAATGCCACTTTATGGTACGAGAAGGCATTGTCTTAAGACATGTCATCTCGCAAAACGGCATAGAGGTTGATAGAGCCAAACTTGAAGTCATCTCTAATCTTCCTCCTCCTAAATGCGTCAAAGACATCCGAGCTTTCCTTGGCCATGCCGGATTTTATAGACGGTTCATCAAGGATTTTAGCAAGATTGCTAGACTCTTGACTCTCTTATTGGTCAAGGACACAACATTTGATTTCGACTCAACTTGCATGGAAGCATTCGAGTCTTTGAAACACTCTCTCATTTCTGCGCCCATTCTTTCATCTCCAGACTGGACGCATCCTTTTGAAATTATATGCGATGCATCAGATTTTGCCATTGGTGCTGTTCTTGGACAACACATTAACAAGATGCCGTACGTGATTTATTACGCTAGCCGTACATTAAATGAGGCCCAACTAAACTACACAACAACAGAAAAAGAGTTTTTAGCAGTTGTGTTTGCACTTGAAAAATTTCGGCCTTATTTAATCGGCTCTCCAGTCATTGTGTATACGGATCATTCAGCTCTTCGCCACCTTTTTGCGAAGAAGGATGCTAAATCAAGGCTAATACGTTGGATTCTCCTGCTACAAGAGTTTGACCTTGTCATAAGGGATAAAAAAGGATGTGAAAACATAGTGGCCGATCACCTTTCACGACTTCCTTCTTCGCCTACACTTGAACTTCCTATCACTGATGCTTTTCCCGATGAGCAACTCTTGACCGTTTCTTGCGAACCATGGTTCGCTGATATAGTAAACTACTTAGCCACCGGCTTGATACCTAAAGATTGGTCGAAACAGGATAAACTTCGATTCTTTTCCCAAGCAAAGCATTTTTACTGGGATGAACCTTATCTTTTTAAATACTGTTCCAACCAAATCATTTGTCGGTGTGTACCGGAAAATGAGTTTAAGAGTGTGCTGTCTTTTTGCCACGACCAAGCATGTGGCGGGCACTTTGGCCCAAAGAAGACAGCCGAAAAAATCTTGCAGTGTGGTTTCTATTGGCCACGACTCTTTAAGGATGCATATGAATACTGCAAGACTTGCTCCCGGTGCCAACACTTGGGCCGGATATCGCGGAGAAATGAAATGCCGCTCCAACCAATTTTGGTTGTGGATGTTTTTGATGTTTGGGGAATAGACTTCATGGGACCATTTCCCAATTCTTTTGGGAATATTTATATTCTTTTGGCCGTTGACTACGTTTCAAAGTGGGTCGAGGCTGTGCCTAGCCGAACGAATGACAATAAGGTTGTCATTCGATTTCTTAAAGAACACATCTTTTCTCGATTTGGGCATCCTCGAGCGATCATAAGTGATAATGGTTCTCACTTTTGCAATAGGACTTTTGAGTCCTTAATGCACAAATATTCTATTACCCACAAGCTGTCAACGCCATACCATCCCCAAACATGTGGGCAAGCCGAGGTTTCAAATCGGCAAATCAAGCAAATCTTGGAGAAAACGGTGTCTAAAAACCGTAAAGATTGGTCACTCAAACTGATCGATGCATTATGGGCTTTCCGTACTGCATACAAGACCGATCTTGGTATGTCTCCATACCGGCTTGTGTACGGGAAGGCTTGCCACCTCCCAGTAGAGATTGAGCATAAGGCATTTTGGGCTATCAAAGAGTTGAATTTATCATTAGGAGATGCGGGCAGCAATCAAAAACTGCAGTTAAATGAACTAGAAGAGCTGCGGGAAGAGGCTTATGATAATGCCGTAATTGTTAAGAACCGAACTAAAGTGTTCCACGATAAACACCTTTTGCGAAAAACTTTTAAACCTGGTTAACAGGTTTTACTCTATGATACTCGGTTACATTATCACCCCGGCAAACTCCGTTCTAGGTGGAAAGGTCCATTTTTAGTTCGCACCGTTTATCCGCATGGTGCAGTTGATCTTGAAAATTCTGAGGACGGTACTTTATTCAAAGTTAATGGACATCGATTGAAACCGTTCCCACAGCGGACCATTCGGAGGAGCTCCTGTTTTTGCAGGAGCCGATTTACACTGATTGATTTTCCTCCACTTTCACCCCCGAATTTCCAATCATTTTTTCCAAAACTTTATTTCAAATAAGTTTGGGGGTGTGTATTATTTGTAAATATGTTAATAAGCAGGACATTACCGACATTATCGACCCACTTGGTGCAGCATGACAGTGAGGACACTGTCCAGTTTAAGTTTGGGGGTATGCTCGGTACGTCTTCTTCCTTCGCATTCATATGTATATTTTTGCATTTGCATATTTATTTGAAAACCCATAAAAATTGAAAAACTTCAAAAATTATAAAAAGTATTCAATTTTGGCCATATTTAACTTGAATTTGACAAATAGGTTAACTGGCTACGAACAACTAGATCTTAGACTTAGTAAATTAAAAACCCTAAAAATAACCTTCTTTAAAGATTAATGGTAGAAAGTATATGTCTTCCTAGTTTATTTAGAAATAGGCAAAATTTAGGTTCACTTCCTGGGCTAAGTCGAAATAAAGGAAAAGCATTGATTTTTATTAGAGTATAAGTTTGAAAAATAATTCCTAGCTTAAGTATAGATTCTGAGAATGTATACCCTACAAATTGCACAATCACGCACCTTGAAACTTGGAATAGTAGAGGAGACCTTGAAATGCTCAAGTCTAAAGTCCTTAGTATGATGAAAAAGAAATTACTCAAGTGTGAATAAAGAAAAAAAAATGAACACTGGTTTTTGTGATTACTTAAGGCTGCAAAAATATTTAGCGAGGGTGCTTCATCACCTAGTGCCTTAGACCAACTGGTTTGGGAGTCACTGCTAAAAAGCCTTGAGTGTTGCAAGACTAGAAAGTACGCTTTAAAGTGCAAACGCATCTTGTAATCGGTCGTTGGTACCTCAAGAAGTATTAACGGTCACATGAAGGATGCGTAAGCAAAAATTCAATTAAAAATTCACCAACTAATAAGTACTTTGGACAACGGACAAGGGTATGATTGCTTGATTTGAATTTCCAAGTGTAGGGGTGATTTATACACACACGTGGGGATATATGATTAGAATTTAGATAAGAGAAAGGATTGAAGAATAGAACTTGTATCTTTAGTAGAGTTGATAAAAAAAATCCTAAGTGGAGATGGAACCCTAGAAGGAAAAACTTAAGAATTGCCGAAAGCTGAGTGAGTCTATAGAACATATTAATCTTAAGTTAAATGATGAGGAAGTGTGAAGAATATGGGTGGGTAATTTACGAGTCAATGATAATAGAATTCCTTGTTAGAAAACCTAATTGGAGAATTAAAGTCAGTGGGCCTAATTGATAGGATTTTGTGGGTAGTATCCGCTGAAAACCCTCAGGAGACAACACTCCTCCTACTAGGGACACCTAGAGGTTTAACGGATTGTTGCACGAGCTCAGTGCAATCGCGATTCCCTGCGAAAGTGAGGTTAGGTTTTTGTCGAGAATAAAACTAGGTTTGCTTCAGGACGAGCTAAAGATAAGTTTGGGGGTATTTGTTCACACCATAATATTGTATTATTATAATCCACATTCTTATTCGTTTTATAAATAAACAGGTGCTTTTGACGCATGTCTGCTACATATTACAGGATACAGGTTCGTGGAGCAAAAACTGTGAAAAAGACAAAAGACGATACAAAAAGGGACTTTTGACCAACAAATAGAAGGATCTTAGTCAAGCCTAGATGAAGAACAGTTCACAATGTACAAGGCAACGCAAGGTCCAAGTTGTCAAAGTGAACGGTTAAAAGACTACTACAAGTTTTCACTGAAAGATCTGGAGAAGACCTAGAAGCCAAATGGAGAAAAGAACTAAAGAAATAAAAAGCCCTAAATTCTCAGAAGCAGCCCACAAAAACACATCAGACGACCACACCAATGGGCCGCGGAACCGTGGCCCTACCCCCACCCATGCCGCGGTTCCGCGGCCGTCTATTGCACGTGTCGGTGCAGAAAAATTGTGGTGGTGCGTCGGTGCTTTTGTTGGGATTTTTAGGGGGTATTTTTGTAATAGCACATGTGCGAGTCATTGTAACCCTAATTTTCCTATCCCCTATAAATATGTATTCTAAATATTGTATGAGGGATGCCTCTTTTTCATAAATAAAAATTCAGATTCATTTGAAGTTGGGAGAGCATCATTCTGTAAGTTCATCTTTTAATTTCTGCCTTAGTTTTATAATTAAATTCTTGCCCTAGATAAAGTAATCTTTTGCCGTAGTTTAATCTAGTGTAGAATCTCTTAAACTGCAGTAGGTAATTAATCTATTAGATCTAAAAATACACATAATAAAAATGATATTTTTAATAGATCCCCTAATGAGCGAGTAATTTCCTCGCTTGTTAGGGTTAGGAATAGGGGAGGGATTGAGAGATGAATATCTCTCATCTCTTTCGTGCCCAATCATTTGTAATAATTAGAACTTCATGCATGCATGCATGATCCGCTCCCTACAGCACCCTACCCACGAGGTAGAGGTGAAACCGTAGTATAAAGGACCGGACATGCATGTCTTCCATGAAAGTTAGAGCAATTATTAGGAAAGGACGGAGAAGGATCTAGAGGAAGAAACATTGTTTCTTCCCAATCATCCTAATTCCCTTTACTAATAATTGCTATAACTCCTAAAAGATTTAATTTAGGGCATTGAAAGAGGTGTGAAATTTAATCTTACCAAACTTCACCTATACCTAATCCTAGCAAGTTTCTTAATTCTCGTACAACTTAGTTTTTAGATTTAATTAGAAGATCTAACACCCATTGGAATTAGCTCGTAAGAACACTTAGGAAAATAACACCATCCCTGTGGACCGACCCGTACTTACCGGCTAGCTGTCATCTTGATTGCGTTCTTGATTGCGGCAAAATATCTTTGATCGTTAAAATCCTACACAAATCAAACTCCGCTATCATCTTATCTTTGAATGTACACTTTGCTCCACACGATCACAGTTCGTAATTCTTTAGAATCTGAAAATGTCGGAAAAACGGATATTTAGTGTGAAAAGTGATATAAGTGCCCAAATTCCTGTATACACAAAATTATGTAAATCAAACAATAAAAATATAGTACTAACAGAACACTGGAACAAACCCAAAAAGAATTTTTCCAAACCCTTCCAACAAAACCGGCGGTAGAGGGCAAATGTGGAAAACCGGCGGGCGACTTAAAAAATTAGGTGTTCAAATTTTGTGTGAGTGTTCTGTGTTATTCTAGTATGCTACTGTTATACTTTGATTTTTCTATTTAACCACAGAGTGTTAGCAGATTAAATTTCCAGAGAACAAAAAAGGTTAGAAACGTTAATTTTTTTGTTTTGTTTTTTCAAATTTTTTCGATTTTTAGTTTGTTTTTCAGAACGGTGTTAGTGTTATAAACAAAATATACAGAGATTAACAAGAATAAAAATGTTACCGTCTCCTCGGAAACGATGCCATTTGATTGAAATTGATTTCGCGTGTCGTATCTTAAGTTTTAAAGTAACCGCAATCAAGACGGCGTCGCGTGTAGCTAGCCATGATGAGTACGGGTCGTCCGCAAGGAGATAGTGCGTTTTAAGTTCTTGTTTTTACGAGTTAAGCATAAGGTCGGAATGAGTTCAATTCTAACCTAAGTGTTTGTATATGCAAAATATATACTTGTTAGGGATAGAGATAGGTTAGTGTAAGTTAGGAAAATCCGTACTCATTCCTTTGTGCCTAATTTGACTATTGAAGCTAGAGTAATCGGTAACAACGTGAATTAGGGTGTTTAAGCATGATATTTTTTAAATCCGGTTTATTGACTCTTATCCGTCCGTTCTTGTCTCTTAACCTTCGCCTTCGGCCAATCCAAACGCAACCAGTCACGGTTAGAGATCACCGCTACCGTGGTAGGATAGGGTGCCTAACGGAGCGTTGCGTAAGATTTGGGCGGAGTTCAATTAGTAAGTATCGGGTAAAGGAAATGAACAAAGAAATCCTTAACTTACACAACCATTCTCTTTCCCTAACAATATCCACTATTCATAAACCATCACAAATATCAAAAGAAGATACAAAAAGAGAAGATATCAAAGAAAACACATTGCAAGTAAGTAAAACAAGAAAGTAAATTGCAAGAGAGTAAAGAGAATACTAAGAACCCAAGTGCAAAAATGCAAGCTTCATTCAAGTTCAAAAATGAGAGTACAAGATAATGAACTCAAATACTAAAATCTAACCTTGCAAGTTCAGTTAAGAGGTTGCAAGATGAGATAAAAGTAAAGAGCTCAAGACTAAACCTATCTATTATGTACAAGAACTAAAACAAAAATGTAAAGTGAAGATTGAAACTTAGACAAAAGTCTCCCTTGAGCTTGCTCTTTGTTCTGGTATTTATAGGTACAAAATCAACAAAATAAATTGTAACAACCGAGTTCAGTTATACCAATTTCTGTTTCAGTATTTATTATATGTGGTATTTTACTGATATATCTTGTTTGAGTGCGAACGGTAGTCTACACCTTTACTTTACATTCGACCCGACCCGCTTGCTTAAACTGGTTGATTTATATTTATAGACTACCCTGGCTGGTTAAATAGACACGAGCATCTCTTGGATACTGCATTTTGACATTTCACCTGGCATTGTGTACTTTACATATAACATTTTAGATCACGAAAAAATAAATTGAAATTACATTTCATAGCCTGCATGATACCCCTAACCTCGTGGTAGCGTCCGCGTATCGTGTCCTCGTCCCGTTCAGTGAAACAGACGTGTTTGGATAGCTACACGCACGTACGTGCATCCGTTCTTGGGGATATACATTTTTGTTAACTGAACGTTTATTTTAAAATTTGGAAGTCGCATTTATTTTTCATATTTTAAATCTAAATTTTTGGACCCGACCCGGGCGCATTTTTGAAATACTTTATATCTCTCCAGAATTCATTTATTTAAAAATTTTAATATTAATTCGAATATTTTACTGCAATTAAGGTTCTCAAACAAACTAAAAATCTTTTAAAACTTTCCTAAAAAAAATCTTTTCTTAAAATCCTAAGTTTTTTCCTTTCTTTTATCCCAGCCAATCATTTCTTCTCTTTCTCTTAGGTGGCCCCACGAGCTCTCTCAGCTTCTCTCTCTTTCCCTTTCTCTTTCTCTCCCTTTGTCCGCAGCTCTCTCTCTCTCTCTCCCCCTTCCCTTTCTCTCTCCTCTCGAGCTCTCTCTCTCTCCTCTTGCGAACTCTGTTCGCTTCTCGAGTCGGGTCACCGTCCGACGCGATACCGTCACCTCCCTCCTTATTTCTCCCTCCTCCTTCTATTTAAAAGCCCACGAGCATGAGAAACCATCCCAGCTCCGCCGCCTCCTTCAACCCTAACCCTATTTTTCCCCTGCTCCTCAACCCTCGTTGACACCTTCTTCATCTCCTCATCTCCCTTATCTCCTTCCTCCATCTTCTCTTCTCCCTCCTCTTTCTTTTCTTTCCCGAGCGCTCAAGAAACCCTGCACACCCATCACCACCACCTCACCTCATCGCCGATGACCCCTCACCTCGTCGCCCTCACACCACCTCTCCTCCCTCTCCTCTGCTCTCCCTCCAGCGCCAGAACC
Source organism: Agapanthus africanus (assembly GCA_030015575.1). Lineage (NCBI taxonomy): Eukaryota > Viridiplantae > Streptophyta > Magnoliopsida > Asparagales > Amaryllidaceae > Agapanthus > Agapanthus africanus. The sequence continues at coordinate 1,880,019 of CM057337.1, forward strand.
CTGCACCTAAACCCCAACCTACATCAAAACCAAACCCTAGTGTAACCCTAACCGAACCCCTTATAGGGTGTTTTTCGTCACCCCATTGAGATGGGAATACGCGCACGCTTGTCAGGCGTACTACAGATTCCCCCTGCCTAGGTAGGCAGGGGTTTATTGATTGTGGGGCTCTGAATCTCCGGCAGCCGCGGACTAAGCCGTCGTTAATTACCCCCCGCCTTTGGGGCGAGGGAACCTCCGATTAACGGGTTAAACTGGTCATGCGAACTCAATGTGCAGTGTACGTGTGTTTTGTTTTGGAGGGGGGGTTTTAAATATATCGGGAGCCACGCAGAGTTTTTACGAGGGTCCCGCTACCCGGATAGCGGGCTAGGGGTCAAGGGGGCTAGCAGCCCCCTTGCGGGGTGCGGGGCAGCGCCCCGTTAGAAATTTTTTTCTAACAGGGACAGTGTCGTGGAGTATGTGTATGTGTACATATGTATGCATATGTATATATATACATGTATATATAAATAAAGGGGAAAAATACATCCAAAGGATGCATGGGGCCAGCGCCTAGATGCTTGAGCGCAAGCGCGCCACGTGTCGGCACGTGGGCGCTTTGCGCTCGAGCGCAGAGTGCTGGAGCGCAACACGCCACGTGTCGGCACGTGGGCGCTTTGCGCTCGGACGCTGAGTGCTCGGACGCTGAGCGCTTGGGCGCAAGCGCGCCACGTGTCGGTACGTGGGCGACTTGCACTCGAGCGCTTGCGTTGGAGCGCAAGAGCGCCACGTGTCGGCACGGGGGCGACTTGCGCTGGAGCGCAAGCGCGCCACGTGTCGGCACCGGGGCGACTTGCGCTCGAGCGCTTGCGCTGAAGCGCAAGAGCGCCACGTGTCCACACGGGGGCGACTTGCGCTTGAGCGCAAGCGCGCCACATGTCGGCACGCAGGCGCTCTGCGCTTGAGCGCCGGCGAGGAAAATAGGCTTTTAGCCTAAAAAATTTTCTCGGAAGAGAAATCAGAGAGGAGTTGGACTCCTGAGTGTGTGTTTTTTTTGGGGGTTTAGTGAAAGATGTTCTTCTTCTTCCTCCTCTGTTAGCTGGATCTTGAGGATCAAGAGATATAGGATTTTTTAAAAATCTCTTCTTTTTGAGATCTAATGGAAGATCTGAGTTTCCCTTTATGGGTTTTGTGGTGAAAAACTATTTTGTTTTTTAAAAAGAAGAGTAAAACTCTTGATTTAATTCAAGAGATAGAAGAAGGATTTGGAACCTTGAAGAAGGAGAAAAGATCTCAGATCTGGAAAATTTTTAGAGAGAGAAAAAGTTGTTGAGATATTTCATTATCTTTGCCTTTATAGGCTATACATTTTACATATAGCCCCTTGGGCTTCATAAAATGGCATTTTGCCTATCCCATGGCTTATGTGCCATTTCTTTTTGCACATAAGCCATGGGCTTTACAAAAATTTGGCTTTATGCCTATTTTTCTTACATTTATCCATAAAATAAAATAAAAGAAATGCAACAAAATTATTTTTTACAAAATTTTTATCTTGGCATGGGGGAGGTCGGCCGCTTCATGTTCTGACTCGATCCGGGCATGGGCCCACTGGATCTGGGCTTGGGCCCACTTGGCTTGGGGTTGACTTTGATTTTGACTTGGTCAACCGGGGTGTAAATTTTTACCCCAACAATTGCCCCCCATCAATAAATGCACACCACATATGTGGGTCGTGTGCATGAAATTGATAGATCTTCTTTCACGTGGAGGCGACTTGATTTGGTTCCCGCTTTTTGGGAAGCTGGCACTGCCCTTTTTACGACATGGACGGTCGTTGCTTAACATGTCTCCGAGACAGAGTGTCCGTGATAGGCGTTTTCCTTGGCCCGGATTGATCTGGTTCCTGCGTTGTAGGAATCCTGCGCTGCCCTTTTTGCGACTTGAACGGTCGATGCTGCCCTTTTTGCGACTTGGACGGTCGATGCTGCCATTTTAGCGACGTGGACGGTCGATGCTGCCCTTTTTGCGACTTGGACGGTCGGTGCTGCCATTTTAGCGACTTGGACGGTCGGTGCTGCCCTTTTTTTGACTTGGACGGTCGATGCTGCCATTTTATCGACTTGGACGGTCGGTACTGCCCTTTTAACTACGTGGACGGTCGATGCTGCCCTTTTTGTGACTTGGACGGTCGGTACTGCCCTTTTTGCGACTAGGACGGTCGGTGCTGCCATTTTAGCGACTTGGACGGTCGGTACTGCCCTTTTTTGCGACGTGGACGGTCGGTGCTGCCATTTTAGCGACGTGGACGGTCGATGCTGCCCTTTTTGCGACTTGGACGGTCGATGCTGCCCTTTTTGCGACTTGGACGGTCGGTTCTGCCCTTTTTGCGACATGGACGGTCGGTGCTGCCATTTTAACGACGTGGACGGTCGATGCTGCTCTTTTTGCGACTTGGACGGTCGATGCTGCCATTTTAGCGACATGGACGGTCGGTGCTGCCATTTTAGCGACTTGGACGGTCGGTTCTGCCCTTTTTGCGACGTGGACGGTCGGTGCTGCCATTTTAGCGACGTGGACGGTCGATGCTGCCCTTTTTGCGACTTGGACGGTCGATGCTTCCATTTTAGCGACGTGGACAGTCGGTTCTGGATTTGACTTGCCCCGCTTCTTGCGGCGTCAGGGATGAAGTTGACTTGTTTCCGAGGTGGAATTTGGTTCTGCCAGGGAGGTCATTGGTTGTTTTGCCGACCTAATGTGATTTGGGTTGACATCAGTATCGCTACGCTGGAATATGGTACCAGGAGTGAATCATCATTTGTCATGACAGGGTTTGGGAATTGGTTTTTGTTTGGCATCTGCATTGCTGCACTGGAATAATGCTAGGAGCAACTCATCATTTGCCCCGAGAGGATTTAGGAATTGATGGCTTAGGAGGAAGGTTTAGATCCCTATCACCGAAGACTTTTCAATTTAATGGGCCATAAAGGTCCCATAAAAGCATTTTCTCCCTACGAGTCGAAAGGATCTCGTAGGTGTATTTTCTCCTTAAGAGTCGTGGGGACTCCTAAGGGTGTTTCTTTTTTGTGAGTCGTAGGGATCTCACGCGCGAATTTTCTCCTCACAAAGTCGAGAGGACTTTGCGAGTGCATTTCATCTCCTTTTCACGAGTTTGCGCCCTTTCGGGTTTTCACAAACTCGCCGGCAGTCCCGCTGTTTTTACTCACGGAGCCATTTCGGGTTTTCATCCGTGCCCATTTTGCTTGTGGACAAACCGTTCTTCTTCTTCTTCTTTTTTTCTTCTCCTTCTTCTTTTTCTCTTTTTTTTTGGAGAGATCGGGATTGTTTTACGCCCATGGATTGTATACGGTTTTGCAGGATGTATGATCCAGACCGTAGGGCCGGAAAATTTCAGGGCTTTGTTGGCGTCTGCATCGCTGCACTGGAATGTGGTACCAGGAGCGACTCATCATTCGCCGTTGGGGTATGGGATTTGGAATTTGGTTGGCGTCTGCATCGCTACACTGGAATATGGTACCAGGAGCGACTCATCATTCGCCACTTTGGGGTTGGGGAGCGATGGCTTAGGAGACAGGTTTAGATCCCTGTCACCTGAGACTTTTCAATTTTATGGGCCGTGAGGGTCCCATAAAAGCATTTTCTCCCTACAAGTCATAAGGATCCCGCAGGTGTATTTTCTCCTTAGGAGTCGTGAGGACTCCTAAGTGTGTTTTTCCTTTATGAGTCGTAAGGATCCCACAAAGGTTTGTTCTCCTCATGTATCGTGAGGACACATGAGTGGGTCTTCTCAATGGAGCATAATTCCAAAGGCGGAGACCAGCCACGTAACTGGTAATTGTGGTGGGGTATGGGGATGACGAGAATTATTTGATCCCGTGGATTGTATACGGTAGTCAATTTGGAGACTAACCGTAGGGCTGGGAGAATTTTGAGAAATTGGATTTTGGTTGGCGTCTGCATCACTGCACTGGAATGTGGTACCAGGAGCGACTCATCATTCGCCGTTCGGGGACTTGGAATTTGGATCTTGTTTGGCATCAGCATTGCTGCACTGGAATAATGCCAGGAGCAACTCATTATTTGCCTTGGGAGGACTTGGGATTTGGGATTTTGGTCGGCATCAGCACCGCTAACACTGAAGCGAAATGCCAGGAGCGACTCATCATTTGCCGTTGCCCGTTGGGGAACGATGGCTTAGGAGACAGGTTTGGGTCCCTATCACCTAAGGCTTTTCAATTTTATGAACCGTGAGGGTCTCATAAAAGCATTTTCTCCCTACGAGTCGAGAGGATCTCGCAGGTGTATGTTCTCCTTAGGAATCGTGAGGATTCCTAAGTGTGTTGCTCCTTTGTGAGTCATAAGGATCTCACGCGGGAATTTTCTCCTCTCAAAGTCGAGAGGACTTTGAGAGTGCATTTCATCTCCTTTTCACGAGTTTGAACCCTTTCAGGTTTTCACAAACTCGCCGGCAGTCCTGCTGTTTTTACTCACGGAGCCCTTTCGGGTTTTCATCCGTGCCCGTTTTGCTTGTGGACATACTGTTTATTTTTTTTTATTTTTTTATTTATTTTTTCTTTCTCTTTTTCTTCTTTTTTTCTGCCGCTGGTGGGACTTTAAAAGTAGTCTCACCGGCAGGATTTGGGAGAGATAGGTGTCATTTACGCCCGTGGATTGTATACGGTTTTGCAGGATGTATGATCCAGACCGTAGGGCTGGTGTGCTCAATTCGCCTGCGACTTGGAGCATTCACGTGTAGTATTTCTTGAGATATCGGCCATTGATGGGTGGCATGGCCCTTTCTCCATCGGCACTTATTAGTTGGTAGGATCCTCCGTCGAACACTTTCTCGATGACGTATGGTCCTTCCCAGTTTGGCTCGAATTTTCCCTTGGCATGTCGATTGGGGATGATCGGTCTTTTGAGGACCAACACCAATTCACCTTTCTTGAAAGCGCGGAGACGGGTTATCTTGTCATAAGCCCGTGACATTTGGGCTCGGTATAGCTCCAGATTTTGCTGCATCGCGAGCCTCTTTTCTTCGAGGGCATCGAGCTCTTCAAGTCGAAGGAGCACGTTTTCCTCCTCCGTCAACTCGTGCTGAACGACCATTCTTAAGCTTGGAACTTCGACTTCGAGGGGGAGGACCGCTTCCACTCCGAAGAGCAATGAGTATGGAGTGGACTGAGTTGGAGTACGGTGCGTGGTACGATATACCCACAACGCCTCATGAAGTTTGAGATTCCAGTCTCTCTTGTTGGCTGAAGCATTTTTCCTCAGGAGCTTGCATAGAGTCTTATTGAAGGCTTCGGCTAGTCCATTGGCTTTTGGATTATAGATGGAGGAATATCACCAGTCTATCTTTTGCTGAGTAGCGAACCTTGAGACATTGAAGCTCTTGAAAGAAGGCCCGTTGTCAGAAATGATTCTTCTTGGTGTACCGAAGCGGTATAGAATATTATGCTGGAAGAACGTCAGAATATCTTTTGTCTTGACTTCTTTTAGCGGGACAGCTTCAGCCCATCTGGAGAAGTAGTCTGTCGCGGCCAGTATGAACCGGTGGCCTTTGGATGACGGAGGATCAATTGGGCCAACAATGTCGGTGCCCCAGACTTCGAAGGGCCACGACGCCACCGTAGGATGCAACGGATTGGGATGCTTGTGAATAAAATCACCATGGATTTGGCAGATCTGACATTTCTTTGCGTGCTCTCCGCAATCCCGTATCATGGTGGGCCAATAATACCCAAGCCGTTTAATTTGAAGACGCATCTTGGGGCCAGATTGGTGAGCACCGCAAACGCCCGAATGAACATCTTTCATGACCTTTTGGGCTTCGGCCAACGACAGACACCTGAGCCAGAGTTGGTCATATGACCTGCGGTATAACGTGTCATTTACAAACACGTATCGGAGAGCTCTTTTCTTCAGCCGAATCCTCGCAGATTTTTCTTCGGGCAGTTTGTCGTATCGGAGGTACTCTATGAAGGGTTATCTCCAATCGGGCTCGTCTTGAACAATCGAAGCTTCTTCGGCGGGACTGCTCTTTTGTTCCGCACTTTCCTCTTCTCGTAGAGAGACTGGGGATAGAATTTGCCGGCTCCTGACTGTGATCAGAATTTCGTCCATGTCAGGATCAGCCAGCTCCTTGGCCAAGCGAGCGAGTACATCAGCCTTTCCGTTCAACGCTCTAGGGACTCTCGTTAGTTCAATATGAGTGAACCGTTTCATGAGTTCCACCACTCGGCCTCTATACCTAGCTAATTCGGGTTTGTATATCTTATAATTGCCTCTTACTTGGTTGATGACAAGCTGGGAGTCACCGTAAACCCGTAGCCAAAGGATTTCCATTTCTATGGCGAGCTCCAAACCAGCTATCAGAGCTTCATACTCAGCTTCGTTGTTCGTTCGAGGCTCGGTGAGAGCGAAAGAATGCCGTAGGGTTCCCATTGATGGTGTGATGAACACCAATCCTATCCCTGCTTTTATCTCCGGGACGCTTGATTTACTGGAGGTCCTTATTGATGAGGCTCCATCGAAGTAGAGCTCCCAACATGGCTCATCTTCCTCGAGGTGCAGCACTTATTCATCGGGTAACTCACAATTTAGCGGCGACCCTTCTGGTATGGGATGAGCAGCGAGAAAGTCTGCAAGAGCTTGCCCTTTTACTGCTTTCTGAGGAGTGTAAACTATGTCAAACTCAAGTAGCATAACAGCCCATCTTGCCATTCTGCTGGTTAGGCTCGCTCTGGTCATCAAGTGTTTGAGCGGGTCGACCTTGGAGATCAGCATAACTCGATGAGCGAGCAGATAGCGTCTCAGCTTCTTCACAGCAAATATTAGAGCCAGGCATTGCTTTTCGATTGGGGATTAGTTGTGTTCCGCTCCGACTAGAGTTCGACTGAGGTAGTAGAGGGCATTTTCTTTTCCCTCCTTGTTATTCTGGGCAAGGAGCGCACCGAGTGACTCATCTAGCGCGGCAGTGTAGAGAATCAGCAGTTTATTTGGAATGGGAGCGGCCAGCACTGGAGGGTGCAACAAGTATTGTTTGATGCTTTCGAACGCTGCTTGACATTCGGCATCCCAGATAAAAGGAGCTCCTTTCTTCATGAGCTTTGAGAAGGGCCTACATCTCCCCGATAAATTTGAGATAAACCTCCGTATATAAGCAAGCTTGCCTTGAAAAGATCTTAGCTGCGTCAGACTCTTCGGAGGGGGCATCTCCATGATGGCCTTTATCTTTGATGGGTCAACTTCGATCCCTCGATGTCGGACTATGAAGCCCAGGAATTTTCCTGATGACACGCCAAAAGCGCATTTCAGAGGATTCATCTTCAGATCGTATTCCCTCAGTCTGGTGAGAACGGTCCTAAGATCCTGGATATGATCGGCCTTGGTTTTAGTCTTAACGACAAGATCATCAACATAAAATTCGACGACTTTATGAATTATGTCATCGAAGATATTGGTCATTGCCCTTTGATATGTAGCACCTGCGTTCTTCAGTTCGAACGGCATCACCTTGTAGCAATATATTCCAATCGGGGTTCGAAATGTTGTGTGCTTCTCATCCTCAGGCGACATCTTGATATGATTATACCCAGACGAGCCATCCATAAAAGTGAACAGCTCGTAATTTGAGGTGTCATCGACCATCATTTCCATGACCGGTAGCGGAAATTCGTCTTTAGGACATGCCTTGTTGAGGTCCCTGAAATCGACACAAACTCGGATCTGCCCATTTTTCTTCTTCACTGGGACAATGCATGTGATCCAGTCCGCATATTTCTCTTCCCTGATGAAGCCGGCATCGATGAGCTTCTTAGTTTCCTCGATGACCTTTTCTTCTAGTTCCCTTCTCATTCTTCGAGGAGCTTGTTTGACTGGCTTAGCCTCAGGAGATATAGCCAACTTATGTACGGCCACTTCAGGGGAAAGGCCAGGCATTTCTTTGTATGTCCATGCGAAGCAGTCGATGAACTCATGGAGCAGGGCAATTATCTGCGCTTTCATTTCCTCTGATAAGAGCGAGCTGATGTAGGTCGGCCTTGGATTATCAGGTGTTCCTAAGTCAATCTCGGTTAGCTCGTCAAAGGTTGCTTGTCCGCCATCTTCGAGCTCTTGAGGAGCTTCTTCTGGTTCGGCTATCTCGTCATCATCATTTGATCTTTCGCTGGTCTCTCCAATATGGACCATGTAGCACGCTTTGGAATCAGGTTGAATGTAGCCTATGCCCCGTCTATCTGGAATTCGTCCATCGATGAGTGCTCGGACCTGGGGCGGATACCATAGCCCTTCGTAAAACTTTGCTTCGAACTCCATTTGATATAACCGGCATCCGCACTTCTTAAAGTATTCCTGCATCTCGGGAGCATAGTATCTGGGATTGAGGACGGCTCTTATGCCTCTCTCATAGGGAAGGCACGCGACAGAAAGATCGTCTGGGTGCACAACGGGGTTTGACCTGTAAAACAGGATGCCCTTCTGTCCATTTTTCCTTCCGGGCACGTAGAAAGTTTTCAGCTGGTCCACGGTAGAGACTGACAATGCGTCGAGCTCTTTGCACATCCGTTCCGGCACCCTTGTGATGGCCAGGGACCCTTCTGCGACTTCGAAGGTCTCTTGTAGTTTCGCTTGCTGCATGGGGGGCCGATCTGCACAACTGTTGCACGGCAGGTCCTCTTCTTCTGACTCTTCAGTGTCACTGCCAAGATGAGGGCGGGCTTTGCTGCTAGATGGGCCTTCAGTAACAGATTCGTCCATATCGCTGCTGAAATGAGGGCGACTTTTGCAGAAGGACGGGCTTCCAGCGTCGGACTCATCAGTGTCGCTGCCGAAATGCGGGCGCACTTGGGTATTTTTGCTTTTGAAAGTGATAGCCGGCGCAGATTTGCTTTTGAGTCTTGGGGCCGGTCTATCCTCAGTCAGTTGTGGCTTAGCATTTTGGTGGTTCATAAAGTACCGAGAATCTTCATATCGGACTTCATGCACACCGAACGGCTGGATGTCTCCGTCAATGCGTCTTTCTTCGCCATTTTTTGTATACTTCATGCATTGATGAAGAGTTGACGGAATGATGCCATAATCGTGGAGCCACGGCCGCCCCAAGAGAATCTTATAAGATGTGTCGGCGTCGATCACGTATATCTTAGCTTCAGTTTGCAGATCCCCAAATTTGATTGGCAAAGTTATAGACCCCAGAATTTGCTGGCAATTTTGGTTGAAGCCTTGAATGACAATCCTTTCCCTTGACAGGTGTCGGACGTCCATTGACAAACTCTTCAGAGTTCGCAAGTTCATGATGTTCACTGAGGACCCCGGATCAATCAATATGCGATTAATTCGATCTCCGTCGCTGTACCTGGTCATGTAAAGCGGCCGATTATGCTCAGCCGTTCCCAGTAGCAAGTCTTCATCCTTAAATGTGACTGTGGCGGCATGCAAAGCGTGCTGGGATTCTTTCATATTAATTTCCGCAAAGTGAGCCTGATACAGCTCGGGGTTTTGTAGAGCGTGAATGAGAACATCTCTAAGCTCCTTAGATAGGACCAAGGCGTCGTAGATGCTCAGGAGAGATGGAAGCTTCCGGAGATGTGCCAAGACATTATAGTCCACCGAGGAAGGATTTATGTTTTCATCGGCCGGTTCTCTGCCATCTTCTTCATTAGCGACTTGTTTTTCCTTCCCTTTTGGGGCGTTGCCCTGATTTTGTGGTAGAGCCCTGCCGCTTCTGAGCTGGATTTGATTGGCCTTTGTGGTGAGCTCCTCGTCCTCTTCGGGAAAACAGAGCTCATCCTCGGAGTCGCTGCCAAGATGGATGGCGTAGCAGGTCACTACTGGGATCTCTTCATTGGAGTCTTCTTCTAACTCCTCCAGAATTTCAGCCGCTTATACAGGGAAGAACTCCTTTAATTGAATCAATGTTCTTTCCTTTTGTTCATATTCTTCGAGGGAATCGATATATTTTTGAATGGTCGATCTCCCTGCAGAATCTTTTTCGCGCCGAGCTGCACTTTTCTTCTTCTTGAGCTTCTTGGATTTTGAGCCTGATGAAGCCGCATTGGCAGCTGGACTGGTAGGCCTCTTCTGCCCTTCCCATTCCGTCCTGGGTTCTTTCCGAAGTAGCTTTATCATCTTCTTCGTCTTATTAGATATGTGTGTACTCTACGGAGGCCGCGATGATTCCGTTTCATTTCTCGGGGCAGCGGGTTCGGCTGTCTGCTCCCAGAAGGCTTCAACTTCTGTCTGTATAAGGTTGGCGGTAGCAACTTGATTGTTTACCAACACACTTTTGGACAGCTCGATCTCTCCAGCCTTGTACTGCTTCTCGACCCAGTCTTTGAAGATATAACAATCCTCGATCGCATGGCTCACTACTCGGTAGTACGGGCAATACAGGGGATTGTCAGTCATTTTGGCTTCTTGGGGTCTTTTCGACTCCGGCAATTGTAGGCCGTTGTTCAAGGCATCTTTAAATATCTTACGGACCTTGTCCCTTCTGAAAGAGTAAATCTTGTTCGTCTTGTCTTCTAGGGAAGGCCCATCTCCTCCCAGTAATGGCTTTCGAGACCGGTTGGTTTTGGATTCGCCCGCCCTTCGCTTTTCTTCATTGTCGGACGCATTGAAGACATTGGTACTGCTGGAACTCCCGCTTCTACGGCTGTCGTCCCGCTTGCTTTTCCAAGTTTTGTCTTTCTGAGAGTCCGGCGGGGACTCTTGCTTTGAGCGTTCCAGCATTTGGACCTTCTTGGTTAGCTCCTGAAACGTCTTGAGGCCCGCTGTACACAAGAATGGGACCATCCAATTGCTGAGGTTCCCAATAAGAAGGCTGACGGACTGGTCCTGCTCCAGCGGTGGTTCGCACTTGACTGTGAGATTACGCCATCGGGCGATAAAGTCGGTGTTGCTTTCATTCTTCCCCGGCTTGGTCCTCACAAGGTCGGCAATGGAGATTTTATCACTGACACTCATGAACCTTTGCCAAAACAGGGACTCCATTTGGGCAAAGGTAATGACGGACCCGTCCGGTATACTCGAATACCAGTCGAAGGCGACGCCGGTCAGGCTGTTGACAAACCGACGAAGAAGGAGCGCGTCATTGCCCCCTGTATTTCCACATGATGCTTTGAAGTGGGCGACGTGCTGATTTGCATTCCCCGTTCCATCAAATCTTCCGAACTTAGGAATGACATAGCCGCTTGGGAACTCAATCAGATCGTGCTGCGCGGGATATGGCCTTCCACTACTGCCGATTTCTTTCTGAGCTTCGGCTTCGGCCACCAATGGTTTAACCTTGCTGGTGACCAAATCCATTATCCGATCCTGTATTAGTGGGATGGTGCTATCTGGGGCCCAGGCGTCCCCAGAAGCGGAGTGTGGCCGGCTTTCATGTGGCTCGACCAGTCTTGGACCCGAAGGAACATGCATTGGCTGCCTCGGATTGTCAATCACCCCCGGCTGATTAGTAGCGGCTTGTGCTTGATTGGGAGGCGCTCGAGCAATTTGAGCCGTAAGCTGCATCACCACGTTTGTTAAGTCGTCAATCTTCGAATAGAGCTTGGCCATCTCTTTATCTTTGCTCCTGAGCTGTTTTCGAAGCTCTTGAAGCAGCTCTTGCTCCGCAGTCCTGGGGCGGAAAGTTGGCTCTTCCTCGCTGTCCGAGCTTGACTCTGCATGGACCGAGGGGTCTTTCTGCCTATCATCCTCATCGAGAGGGTTTTCTTCATCCAGCGGGGCGGCTGTTCTTGGGCGGCGGCAATCACATTCAGGCTAGATTGGGCTTGGGATGTGGTGGCTCCATCCTTGCTTTTGCTGCGAAGGTTGTCGCTGGGGCGCCCTCCCGCCATATAGACCGTATGGATGATAATCCGGCTGTCTTTCTATCATTGGCGGCTGATCTTCACGGATCGCTGTCTTGACCCCTTGCTTCGGTAGCTGGTAGTCGATTGAAGACGGCTGGCCTAACCAGGTTCTTGAATGGGTGCTGGCGCTTCTTTTCCCGGATTTGCCCCGCTGCTTTCGTGCGGCACAGAGCGCCTGATAGACCCTTGAAGAGACAGTGTCATACTTTTTCTGTCGGGGCCGGGACACGTCTCTTTGTAGCACTGTTCGGACCGCTGTCTTCTTGATTCTGGCGGTCATGGCATTTTTCTGAACCCACTTCTGAGGCTCGAAGGAATTGCTGATTCTTACGTCCGACTCAGCCGTCGTCGCGGGGTAACCCTGCACTTGGAACTTCACATGATTCCATTTGGCTGAAGCCTGGCCCTCTTGTTGGCTCGATACCTGAGCCGCTTCTGCCTTAACTTTTCTGTTCTAAGCACCTGGCAGACTTCGGCACTTTGAGAAGACGCCGCAGACCGGGCGATGGAGGGCCTTGGAGATACGCTCGATTGTTCATTTGTTGGAGTCCTCACCTGAGCTCGTCCGCAACATTTGATGTTGCCCTTTGTACCGAAGTTCTTACCCCCCGCTGGAGCACCATAGAATCGTTCAGATACCGTCTTAAGTTTCGGTTGTGGTGCCTTGGCGATCACGACATTCGGCCTCTTACCCCTTGAGACCCGGGGCTTGGCCACCTGTTCCACCGGGATCTCCTCCAGATGAGCGCTTCCGGCAGGGTAGATGACGACGGAGCCAAACTGGCGGGGCGGTTCCTTCCACTGTCGACTGAGGCTTGCGGGGAGAACCACACGAGCGTTGATCTTGACCATGTACGGAATCGGGGTCGCTTTGGAAGCTGAATTCGTCTTGGGAGACATTGTCGTTGAAAGTTTGATTGCTGCAAGAAAAGAAAACATCATTTCATTATAGGCAATCGATATGTATATTGATTGAGTTCGCATGAACGTTTAACCCGAAATATGGGAGGAGAGAAGGGTCCCACCGGGCGTGCCAGAATCTGTAGGGTGTTTTTCGTCACCCCATTGAGATGGGAATACGCGCACGCTTGTCAGGCGTACTACAGATTCCCCCTGCCTAGGGTAGGCAGGGGTTTATTGATTGTGGGGCTTCGAATCTCCGGCAGCCGCGGACTAAGCCGCCGTTAATTACCCCCCGCCTTTAGGGCGAGGGAACCTCCGATTAACGGGCTAAACTGGTCATGCGAACTCAATGTGCAGTGTACGTGTGTTTTGTTTTGGAAGGGGGGTTTTAAATATATCGGGAGCCAAGCAGAGTTTTTATGGGGGTCCCGCTACCTGGATAGCGGGCTGGGGGTCAAGGGGGCTAGCAGCCCCCTTGCGGGATGCGGGGCAGCGCCCCCGTTAGAATTTTTTTTCTAACAGGGACAGTGTCATGGAGTATGTATATGTGTACATATATATACATATGTATATATATACATGTATATATAAATAAAGGGGAAAAAGACATCCAAAGGATGCGTGGGGCCAGCGCCTAGGCGCTTGAGCGCAAGCGCGCCACGTGTCGGCACGTGGGCGCTTTGCGCTCGAGTGCAGAGTGCTGGAGCGCAACGCGCCACGTGTCAGCACGTGGGCGCTTTGCGCTCAGACGTTGGGCGCTTGAGCGCAAGCATGCCACGTGTCGGTACGTGGGCGCTTTGCGCTCGAGCGCAGAGTGCTGGAGCGCAACGCGCCACGTGTCGGCACGTGGGCGCTTTGCGCTCGGACGCTGAGCGCTTGGGCGCAAGCGCGCCACGTGTCGGTACGTGGGCGACTTGCACTCGAGCGCTTGCGCTGGAGCGCAAGTGCGCTACGTGTCGGCACGTGGCGACTTGTGCTCGAGCGCTTGCGCTGGAGCGCAAGAGCGCCACGTGTGCGCTGGAGCGCAAGCGCGCCACGTGTCGGCACCGGGGCGACTTGCGCTCGAGCGCTTGCGCTTAAGCGCAAGAGCGCCACGTGTCCACACGGGGGTGACTTGCGCTCGAGCGCTTGATCTTGAGTGCAAGCGCGCCACGTGTCGGCACGCAGGCGCTCTGCGCTTGAGCGCCGGTGAGGAAAAGAGGCTTTTAGCCTAAAAAAATTTCTCGGAAGAGAAATCAGAGAGGAGTTGGACTCCTGAGTGTGTTTTTTTTTTTGGGGTTTAGTGAAAGATGTTCTTCTTCTTCCTCCTCTGTTAGCTGGATCTTGAGGATCAAGAGATATGGGATTTTTTAAAAATCTTTTCTTTTTGAGATCTAATGGAAGATCAGAGTTCCCCTTTATGGGTTTTGTGGTGAAAAACTATTTTGTTTTTTAAAAAGAAGAGTAAAACTCTTGATTTAATTCAAGAGAAAGAAGAAGGTTTTGGAACCTTGAAGAAGGAGAAAAGATCTCTGATCTGGAAAATTTTTAGAGAGAGAAAAAGTTGTTGAGATATTTCATTATCTTTGCCTTTTAGGTTATACATTTTACATATAGCCCCTTGGGCTTCACAAAATGACATTTTGCCTATCCCATGGCTCATGTGCCATTTCTTTTTGCACATAAGCCATGGGCTTTACAAAAATTTGGCTTTATGCCTATTTTTATTACATTTATCCATAAAATAAACTAAAAGAAATGCAACAAAATTATTTTTTACAAAATTTTTATCTTGGCATGGGGGAGGCCGGCCGCTTCATGTTCTGGCTCGACCCGGGCATGGGCCCACTGGATCTGGGCTTGGGCCCACTTGGCTTGGGGTTGACTTTGATTTTGACTTGGTCAACCGGGGTGTAAATTTTTACCCCAACACCCCTAGCAGCCAAACCCCATCGCCGGAGTTCTTCCGATCATCACCATCGACGCCATCATTTCTCTGAATACCCAGTGAGCAAATTTTTCCTGTCTTATTCTTCTACCTCCTTTCCATTCTTTATTTCTTCTTCTTTCTACAATGTTTCTTTTTTTTATGTTACTGTTCACTGTTCTTTGATTGCCGGAATCCAGTCGTGCCGACGACGTTCCCGACGACCCAGCAAACATTTCTGACCCGTGTGATCCCCTTGTGTGTTGTTTGGATTCGTTCCGTGTACTGTGCGCGCGTCGCGACTTTTCCTGCCGACGTGTGACGTTCCGTATACCCGTTTCTTGATCCGTCGAGGCAAGTAAAACTTGCTACATGCTATTTATATTATTTTATACTTATTTAACTGCATAGTAAACCTGTAGATTAAATCTAATATCACATGTTCCATTTTAATATTCCGATGTTCCATTTATATCACTTGTAGATCTAGAACCTGAAACATCTCATATTGAATATTAGATTACGATACACGATACACATGTCCATACTTAAGTCACATAATGATTATTTGTACAGCCCATAGTACTCTTTTAATAGTTTATAACCATTCGGACACCCGTTTGCATCCATTTAGCTTATTATATATACAATTGCATCTCTATATCATTTAATACATATTATTTTGATTTTAAGATTCCATATTGATAGAACGTATTTACTTGATGTTAGAACCATAACCCTAACTCTAATCATAACCGTGCAACCATATGTTTGAATATGTACTTATTTGCATATCACATTACAATATTCCATTTTTATTAGTACCCCATGCTTGTTTTGTATACCCATGCTTGTTTTGTATACCCATGCTTATGTTAGTTTGATTATGAGCACCCACATGACATTTTGTGCACCCTGACATGACTTGTTACACCTACTACTTGACATGACATGGTACCGTGCAACTTTTGACATGACATGATATCTATATACTACCTGATTTGACCTGATGTACCATGGATTTACCTGTTACCTAATCTTGTGACTAATGCCAACAAACCTGACCTGTTGTTCTTACGGACATTTCCTGTTGTCTATCCAGACAAACCCGTACCTGCCTGATCCTGTGTTGGCATTAGCTCCAGATTATTTAATACCTGACTTGAATACATATAACCTGGGGGTATGGGGAAATCAATGATGAAGCCTGACTTGTAACTCGACAGTTCGCTACCTTTACTGATCAGTTTTAGAGGCTAAGCCAGCCTTGGGATGATGCTGCTGACATCATCCATCGTTATCCACTACCTTTTTAGAGGCTAGGCCAGTCTTGGGATGATGCCGTGGACATCATTCATCGTTACCCCTTTTCCTTTAGTGCCTAGCGACATGTCTCGGTTTCAGCCCGAGAATCTTCACCGTGATCCCGGACACACACGGGATACTATTGAGTTACATCGATGATTCACCAAATTGATTTCAATGACTCGAGAGTAGTTAACCCAATAGACCAGTTTAGATTACTCACTACACATTACCCTTACTGTCCTTACTTATATCACTGTTATACCTGTTTGCTATTTATACTCGTACCTGCATGTATTGCTACCCCTGTTTATATTATTGCTTGATGTTATGACGCGCTGACGTATGGGTTTTGCATAGCCCAGATTCCTTACCTTTGCTGCAGTCCGAGCAGGAGTACTTCAGTCAGCAGGCTGAGCAGTGAGGACTCGTTAGTAGTTAGTTCTTTTATTTTCAGTATTTTCATTCCTGATGTGAGCCCGCATTATGGGACATACATTCCAATTATTCTTGTATTGGATCTTTTGCTTCCGCATTATTTTTATTCTTGACTCGTTTTATTCTGGCTTATGGACATGTGTTAGATAGTTATTATTGTTCTTGATATCTCTACAGCCGTAATGTGACTGTGGAAGGATATTTCCTATCCACAGGTAGCATGGTTGGCTATGTCACGTGCCTATCTTAGCGTACTCTGGGAAGCGGGGCGTGACACAAACAATAAAAATGAGATGATGTGACAACATAGAATGACCAGAAGAAAGTTGGAGCCAAAATGTTAAGATTGGACCGGTGGTAGAGAGTTTTTATGGGTTTTTGGCGGCTCACTGTTGAGTGGTGGGGCCCGTATTCTTAGGGCGATCTTGTGTCCTCTCCATGATCTCACTAGCATTGTTTGATTCTTTTATAAACACTTGAATATTAATCTGTAGATTTGGAGGAAAATTGTAACTTTAAATCACATCACACCTTTATACTTCACTCATCACACACCCATTTATCCACTTGCACAAGTCATGATTATTGTGTGCCCACTTGTGCTAGGCTGTCCCACCATAGTTCATGCATCAAAAGGGGTTTGTGTTCACATTTGTATTATTGCATTATTCTTGATAAAAATGTGTACACATGTTTGTTGTAAAAAGAAACTCTTTGAATATTGATAGGTTTTCTGTTCCGGTTGCAGTGTCGACTCACAAATGTCGTATCCGTGTATTTGAGTGTGTTTCCAGTGTTTTGTCTTGAATACCTGTAATCTGTATTTATTGAGCAGACATGGGTTAATAGTATCGATATATCATAAAATTTGATTATGAATGAGCGATATTGAAATGCAGTTTTTTGTGATGAACACGACCAAATCATTGACATAAAATTCGACAACTTTATGGATTAAGTCATCAAATATTTTGGTTATTGCCTTTTGATATGTGGCGCCCGCATTATTTAGTCCGAACTGCATCACCTTATAGCAGTATATTCCAATCGGGGTTCGAAATGCTGTGTGTTTCTCATTCTCGTGCGATATCTTGATCTGATTATATCCAGACGAGCCATCCATGAAGGTGAACAGCTCGTAATTTGAGGTGTCGTCGACCATCATTTCCATGACCGGTAGCAGGAAGTCGTCTTTAGGGCATGCCTTATTGAGCTCCCTGAAATCGACGCAAACTCGGATCTGCCCATTTTTCTTCTTCACTGGGACGATGCATGCGATCAAGTCCGCATATTTCTCTTCTCTGATGAAGTTAGCATCGATAAGTTTCTTAATTTCCTCGATGACCTTTTCTTCTAGCTCCCTTCTCTGCAGCAATCGTACCGACTCCAGCTCCCTTCGAGTCTCGAATCCCAATGCCGGCAGGGCCCTTTGCTAAAAGCCCATCTTCTACGGGTGCTGCGAATAGCCTGCGAATGTTGAGCGAGTTCGTTGAGGTTCTTGATATCGAGGCTCTCGCATTCGCTGCAGATTTTTCCGCTGAGGTCAATCCTATGTTGGTGACGCTCATGAACTTCTATAGCGAAGGCGTCGTCGAGTCTTGAGTTAATCACTGCGGAAAAATCGAGGCTTGCCTGCACGAGATTGAGCTCAAGCGTCCTGGTCCGGAAGTATCGGCTTTGAACTTTCAGCGAGCCGCGTGGGTTGAGAAGAGTGTTTCTTTCTTTCGCCATTTTGAACAAGAGGCGACCTTGAGGCGAAAGGAACGTGAGGCGGCTTCCACAGAGTCTGTCCAATTACGTGCCCAGGTCAAAGCGAACGCTGCACAGCTGAACGCTATTTTTGAAGGTCTCCAACGATGTATTTCCGACAGCCTGGTGCTGAGGAAGAAGCTTGACTTCATTGAGTGGGTTACGCAGAGTCATGAAGCCGCTCAGCAGGAGATCGATGAGAAGGTTTCATCCTGTTTTTAGCAACGGGCTCGAATTGAAGCAGAGTTGGCCGCGGCGGCTGATCATGAAAAGGATTTGAGAGGAGTGCGCGAGCGGCTTGCTGACTTACTGAAGACGTCTCCTTCTTAGTAGCTGCCTTTGTATCAACCGAAAATTTGTAATCTATGAATAACATTCTTTATTCACTTTTATTCTTTTATATGATATATCTTGTACTCAATTGAATTCATGAATAAAAGATACATTTTTTTATACTATCGTCTTTTCTTTGCCGTGTCATTGGCATGTTACTTTAGCAAATGTAGCTTGTAGATAGTAGATACCAATTCATCTTGAACCCTTTGTAGGGTAGCGATGGCTTAGGAAACAGGTTCAGGTCTGCTGCCTAAGACTTTTCAACTTTATGAGCCGTGAGGGTCTCATAAAGATTTTTCTCCCCACGAGTCGAGAGGATCTCATAGGTGTAATTTCTCCTTAGGAATCGTGAGGATTCCTAAGTGCGTTTTTTCTTGAGAGTCGTAAGGATCACACAAGAGAATTTTCTCCCTTACAAGTCGAGAGGACTCGTAAGTGGTTGGTGAGCTGACTTGTTCCTGAGTCGAAGCGTTGCTCCAACGGGGAGGTCGTTGGCTAATTCGTTTCCGAGACGTGGGTCATTTGCTGACATATTTCCGCGACGGGGTCATTGGATGACATATTTCCGGGACGGGGTCATTGGATGACGTATTTCCGGGACGGGGTCATTTGCTAACGTATTTCCGAGATGGAGGTCATTTGCTGACGTATTTCCGCGACGTGGTCATTGGATGACGTAATTCCGGGACGGGGTCATTAGCTGACGTATTTCCGAGACGGAGTCATTTGCTGACGTATTTCCACGACGGGGTCATTGGCTGACGTATTTCCGAGACGGAGTCATTTGCTGACGTATTTCCGCGACGGGGTCATTTGCTGACGTATTTCCGAGACGGAGGTCATTTGCTGACGTATTTCCGCAACGGGGTCATTTGCTGACGTATTTCCGAGACGGGGTCATTTGATGACGTATTTGCGTGACGGAGTCATTGGATGATTCTAGGTTGTCTGTGAACCGTAGAGTCTTGGAACTAGGGACTTTGCCATGGCTCCGATTGGGGATGTCGCGTCCGTATCCTGTTGGAATGAGGAGGAACGCCGTTGTTGGTTTCTAGGCTGTAGATGTTGCCGTTGAGACTTGACTCTCTCTTTGACAGAGTCTTGTCGGGAAATGTGGTTCCCTTTTTGTTTATGTTCATGGATTGTATACAGGGGTCACTATGGACTTACCTACAGGGCGAAAATTTTCATTTCATTTTTTTTTATTTCTTTCCGCGATGCTCTATTATTTCAGCTTTTTATATTGCGAAAGTCGCGATTGCCCAATCATTTCGACTATTTTTCTATTTACTCGCTGCTTTTTATTGCGAGTTGCCCAATCATTTCGGCTATTTTTGTATGCATATCTTTTACTTGCTGATTTTGTTGCAAGTTGCCCTATCATTTCGGCTATTTCATATGGATTTATAGCTCGCTGACTTTTTGCTGCGAGTATGGAACTTGGAATCTGATGCCAATCTTAGCATCAGCCTCACTGCGACTGGAATGTTGCCAGGAGCGAATCATCATTCGCTGTGAAAGGACTTGTGATTTGATACCGATTTAGGCATCAGCATCACTACCACTGGGACATTGCCAGAAGTGAATCATCATTTGCCTCTGTTGATGTCGAACAAAGGTGTCTTAGCATACAGGGTTAGGATCCTGTCAACTAAGGCTTTTGACTTCATGAGCCGTAAGGGTCTCATAAAGGCGTTTCTCCCTACGAGTTGTGAGGATCTCATAGGTGAGATTTCTCCTTAGGAATCGTGAGAATTCTTAAGTGTGTGTTCTCTTATAAGTCATAAGGATATTTCATGAGCGTTTTCTCCTTATAAGTCGAGAGGACTTCCAAGTGTTGTTCACCAAATAGGGGGATTTCATGCCATTGGCGGAACTTGGTGGCGAAAACGTTTATTTGTGCTCGTAGATTGTATACAAGGGTCAATATTGAACCATTTGTAAGGCGGTCTGGGAAATGTGATGGCTTAAGAACAGGTTCAGATCCCTGTAACTTAAGGCTTTTGAAACTTGTGAGCCGTGAGGGTCTCATAAGAGGGTTCTCCTTACGAGTCGTGAGGATCTCGTAAGTGTAATTTCTCCTCAGGAATCGTGAGGATCCCTAAGTGTGTTGCTCCCTTGTGAGTCGTAAGGATCTCACGCAGGTATTTTCTCCTTACAAGGTCGAGTGGACCTTACAAGTGCACATGAATTTTTTACGAGTCTGCGCCCTTTCGGGTTTTCACAAACTCGCCGGTAGTCCTGCTGTTTTTACTCACGGAGCCCTTTTGAGTTTTCATCCGTGCCCATCTTGCTTATGGACGTACCGTTTTTTTTTCATTTTTTAAATATTTTTTTGCGTCAACCCTAGGATGCTGCGGTTTGTAGTTGTTTAAAGACGTTTCGGTCCGTGGCTAGTTTTAGGACGTTTCGGTCTGTGATTAGTTTAGGGACGTTTCGGTCCGTGGTTAGTTTAGGGACTTTTTGGTCCGTTGTTAGTTTAGGTTGGGAAGATAGTGAGTGGACATAGGCGTCGCCATCTATCGTTGGCCTAGGCCGTGACTCGTTAGGTGTAGTATTTTTTCAGGAACCGGCCATTTATTGGCCTGAAGGGTCTTTCGCCATGCATATCCATGAGTAGATAGGCCCCACCTTGGTAGACCTTGTCTATGATGTACGAGCCCTCATAGTTCGGCTCGAATTTCTCCCATTTGGCACGATTGGAGATCATAGGCCTCTTGACCACTAGCACGAGTTCGCCTTGGCGAAATGTTCTTGGCCTAGTCAATATTTCGTACGAGCGCGTCATCCTTGCTTTGTAAGATTCTAGGTTTTGCTGCGCCATGAGACGAGTTTCATCGAGGGTGTCGATCTCCTTGAGCCGAAGATGAGCATTCTCTTCGTCTGTTAGCTCATAATTAACCGCCACTCGCAAAGAAGGTAGCTCTATCTTTAGGAGAGTACTGCTTCAGTGCCGAATACCAATGCATACGGCGTTGTATTCGTAGCCGTTTTGAACCTGGTCCGGTAAGCCCAAAGAGCTTCATGCAGTCTCTTGTGCCGGTCCTTTTTATTTTTGGACACCGTCTTCTTTATGATCTTCGTCAAGGTCTTGTTGAAAGCCTCAGCTAGACCGTTAGCTCGGGGATTGTAGACCGAAGAGTATCTCCAGTCTATATTATACTGCTGTGCGAAGCGGCTGATTCTGTGACTTCTGAAGGCCGGACCATTATCGGAGATAATCTGTCACGGAGTGCTGAACCGATAGATGACGTGTGTCTTGAAGAATGGAGAATATTCTTCGTCTTCACTTCTCTTAGCGGTATCGCTTCTGCCCACTTGGAGAAGCAATCAATTGTCGCCAATATGAACCGATATCCTTTGGATGACGCTGGTTCGATGGGCCCAATTATGTCGGTTCCCCACATTTCGAACGGCCAGCTAGCCACTGTTGGGTGTAGTAGGTTTAGATGCTGGTGGATGAAGTCCCCATGAATCTGGCACGAATGGCACTGCTTCGCATATTCGAGACAGTCCTGAATAATTGTGGGCCAGTAGTAGCCCATTCTTTTGATCTTCAGCTTCATCTTTGGCCCAGCTTGATGAGAACCGCAGAGTCCGTCGTGAGTTTATTGGACGAATTTCCTTGCTTCTTCTGGTCCCAGGGATCTTATCTGTAGAGAGTCAAACGATCTATTATACAGAGTATCATTGACGAAGGCGAAAGACAGAGCTCGTCTCATGAGCTGATGTCTTAAGGATGCATCTTCAGGTGTTCGATGAAATTTGAAATAGTCTATAAAGACTTCTCTCCAATCCTTAGCCTTTTCCTGGTCCTCTATTTGTAGGGTTGTTTGCTTGGTCGCTTCCTTTTCTTCAGAAGATTCCGGAGATATTTCCGCTGGTGCAAGAACCCGGCGGCTTTGTACAACGATCCTTACGTCATCGAGGTTTTCGTCAGCCAGTTCTTTAGCGAGTTTGGCTAACGCATCCGCTTTGCTATTTTCCGCAAGCGGTATGCTTTCTAGGACGTAGGATGGGATTTGAGTCAGCAGTTGTTGCACTCTCTCGCCGTACTTTACCAACTCTGGCTTACACATTTGATAGTCGCCGTTTACTTAACTAACGACTAGCTGGGAGTCCTCGTATATGAAGAGGTTTTCGATTCCCATGTTGACAGCGATCTCAAGACCTGCTATCAAAGCTTCATATTCCGCTTCATTGGTTGTCCTTGGCACTGTTAAGGAAAAGGAAAAGCGCATTATCCCTCTTTGTGGATTCACGAAGATGAGGCCTATCCCGGATTTTATTATGGGGGAGCTGTGCTTTCGCTTCTTCATGGAGATGCCCCATCGAAGTAGAGTTCTTATCGGGTGTCACTCTCTCCTCTCTCCCTGTCGATCATGTCAAACACGTGCTCATCTGGCAATTCACAATTTAGGGGTGAATCGGCAGGTATCAGATGCTCAGCGAGGAAGTCAGCGATGGCCTGGCCTTTCACCGCCTTGAGAGGTCGATATGTTATCGAGAATTCCATTAAGAGTAGGGCCTATTTAGTGAGTCGTCCCATTAGGATGGCTCTTGACATCAAATATTTGAGAGGATCCACTTTTGATATGAGATGGACCTCATGCGCCAACGCATAATGCTGAAGCTTCGTTATCGCGAAGATTAACGCCAATCAGTGTTTTTCGATAAAGAAGTAGTTGTTTTCTGCCCCAGGAGAATTCGACTCAAATAGTAGAGGGCTCTCTCTTTCCCTTGGTTGTTCTCCTGTGCCCATAGCACACCTAAAGAACCTTCAAGGGCGGTTGTGTACAGGATGAGGGGCTTTCCCTTGACCGGGGCGGTCAGAACCGGCGGATTCTGCAGGTATTGCTTGATTTCGTCCAGTGCGCCTTGGCATTTGCGATCCCAGACGAACGGGGTCCCCTTCTTCATTAGTTGACTGTAGGGGCGGCATTTGCCGGAGAGATTGGCTATGAATCGTCGGATATACACGAGCTTTCCTTGGAGAGATCGCAGTTGCTTGAGAGTTCTTGGCGGAGGCATTTACATAATTGCCTTGATCTTTGATGGGTCTATCTCGATGCCCCGGTGTCGTACGATGAATCCTAGGAATTTACCCGAGGAAACTCCGAACGCGCATTTGAGAGGGCTCATCTTCAGGTTGTATTTCCGAAGACGTTGGAACACTATCTTCAGATGTTCCCAATGCTCCTTGTGTGATTTGCTTTTCACCATGAGGTCGTCAATATAGTATTCGACGACTTCATTTATGAGGTCATCGAAAATCTTCTTCATGGCCCTCTGATAGGTAGCGCCGGCGTTCTTCAGACTGAAAGGCATCACTTTGTAGCAGAATATGCCCAGAGGAGTCCGTAAGGCGGTATGCTTCTGGTCTTCGGGATGCATCTTTATTTGATTGTCCCCTGACGACCCGTCCATGAAGGAAAAGACTTTGTGAGTGGACGTGCTGTCTATCATCATCTCGGTAACCGGTATTGGAAAGTCATCCTTCGGACAGGATTTGTTGAGGTCCCGAAAGTCTACGCAGATGCGCACTGTCCCATTCTTCTTCATCACTGGGACAATGTTGGTGATCCAGTCGGGGTATTGAACTTCTTGGATGAAGCCGGAGTCGATTAGCTTTTTGACTTCGGCGTTGATACTCATTTCAAGTTCGAGCCCCATTCTTCTTGGTTCTTGTTTGACTGGCTTGACGTCCAGAGATATCGCCAATTTATGCACAGCTAGTTCCGGATCTAACCTCGGCCACTCGGAATAGTTCCATGCGAAGCAATTTTTATACTGCATGAGCACGTCTTTTAGTGTAGCCACCTGTTCTTTAGACAGCAGCTCGCTGACAAACGTAGGCCGCGGGTCGTTTGCCGTCCCCAAGTTGATTTTCCTTAGGTTGTTCGCAGTAGTATGTATTCCATCTTCCAACTCTTTTGGTGCCGGTGGAAGTTCTGAGATCAATTCCTCTTCATCCTCATTCTTGAAGCACCAGGAGAGGTCATCCATGTTCTCGGACACTCCTTCTTCTGACAGCGTTATCACGTGACAGGTACGAAATCGATCCAGGACTGATGTTGATCTGGTTCTACTCTTGCTATATACGTTGCTTTTGGCACATGCTTTTGTGGTGGGTCTACCCTCCAACTGTTGGATAGAGCGAATCTACCGAGTTGATATTGGTCTTCGACCCAGTTTTTGAAGGTGAAGCAGTCTTCAAGAGGATGTCCTATCGCTCGGTGATAGGAGCAATAATCCGGGTGATGAACCTCGTTTACTTGATTGGGGTGCCGAGACTCCGGGAGTTTCATCATTTGATGTTTCATTACAAGGTGAAAGATTCTCCTTGTTTTGTCTCGAGGGAAAGAGTATGCTCGACCCATCTTTTTCATAAGAGACGGATTCCGGCTGACCTTTTCTCTATCGCATGGCCTTTTGGACCCGCTTCGCCGTGGCCGAACGTTTTCTCCATTCTTTAACTTGTCTTTGCCTTTGTATCGAGCCTTTTTCTTGTCTTGGGAACACGTGGCGGGCTGACGGTGAAGGGCATCGTCATCTTCCGTGGCTTGCTGAAGGAGGCGTTGCATCTTGGCTTTCTCGTAAATGGCCATTTCGCGGCTGTGGTCGTTCCGAACTTTTTGACTCGCTTCCCGTACTAACTTGTCCATCTGTTCTTCAAACAGCGGACTCGGCATTTTTATGACGGGATCTCGTTCTGGTTCAGCGTTAGCGTCTTTTAAAAGGGCATCCACTTCTTCATCAAGGTCTTTTACGACATGGCAGCCATGTAACTGCTCCCGTTTCTTGGACTGGACATATCCAAGCCCAATCGTTTCCATTTTTCCGTTGGGCAATTTTCGCTGAGTTCCGGAGACGTTCCAAATTCTATTGTAGAATTGAGCTTGTCGAGGAGTCTGTTTGAAAGGTACGCCTTGGCATCTTAATAACCTTTTCAATCCCTCTGTGTAGTATCTGGGTAGACGGATGGGTTGGAGCCTGTCGAGCGTAAGATCGGCACCATGCTAGACTTCTCTTTCGACTTTAGTCTCCGTGGATCGATAGAATAGGATCTCCTTTTCACCTCTTCGCATGGGAAGGACGTAGAATGTCTGCAGCTCTTGCATGCTATATGTCTCGAGCGCATCAAGCTCTCTGTAGTGCTGCCGCAGAACTATGGCGATCTGCAAACTCTGATCATCTCCAGTGAGGGCCTGTATTGATGGACGGACCGAGAACACTGCGTTGACTTCGTCTTCAGAGTCACTGCCAAAAACCAGAATAGGGGTAGATGGTCCCGGCTTGTTGCATTGGGACGGCCCCGAATAGACTATCTCTTCTTTCTCCTCGGTATCGCTCCCGAAGACCGGAATAGTGGTGATAGCTTTTTGCTTATTCTCCGGTTTATGGCATCTTTCCATATCTTCAAAGTCTTCCAGGAAATACTTTGCATCCTCGTATTTGCGTACTTCGCCTGAAGTGGGAGTTGGAACGGACAGTCTTGTGAAGACCGATCCTTTAGCAGGAGAAGCCCCTTTGGCGACTTCGTCTATTGGAGTTGGAATGGCTATCCGCTTCGGGATGACTCGTTCAGGTATTGCAGGCTTCTTCATGGGCCCACTGGAGCTCAAGCTCATCCTATCGAAGACTGATGCAGTAGACTTGGAATTGGACGGCTCGTTGAGATGGCCGTGGTAGTGGTAAGCCGATTAAAGACCAACTTCTTTAGAGCTCCCTGCGACGGCACTGGAGCGTTGAAGCTTGCCGGTGGGATCATGATCCCAAAGAACAGTCCAGTGGTGGCTTGAGTCACCTGTTCCACTAGCATGGTGAAGATGGAGGCCGCTTGGGGCCCATAGGTCACTCCTCCAGCGAGGACGGAGTGGAAGTTGTTGTTGCAGTTAGTACAGTTGGAAGCCATTTTTTCTGCACGGGAGCAAGACACCAAATCTTAGTACCTCGAATCCAGGGGCAACCATGTCAAACCGCGATTCGTTCATGAACACGACATACGAAGTGTGGAGTGGAAAAAGAAAAATGCCCCACCGGGCGTGCCAGAATCTGTTCTCCGCCGAAAGACGCGACCGGGACGTTGGGATGTCCCGGCCTGAATTTTAGGGGCAGATGCTATTTGGGTTTATCCATCCACCTTTCCAAAGATGCCAAGTTGATTTATGGTACCGTATATCGGAGGTTTAGACAGATGCGGCCGTTGAGCAGACTTCGTCAGATTCCCCCTCGTGTACGAGGGGTTTTTGATTGTGGGGACGCTCTTCCCTGCAGGCGCAAGCCCCTGCAGTTAATTACGCTACCGCCTCACGGTAACCACTTTCTCCTTGTCTAGATGGTCACTTCGTATCGTGTTTTTTTTTTGGTTGCCCGTGGATTGCATACGGAGACTAATTTGTGTTGTCGCCCCTAGGGCGTGGATTAGTCCAAATCCGTATTTTTCTTAGATTTGGGTTTGGCTTGGTTTAAGAATCGTTAGTTTTGTTTTAGACTAAGATTAACTCAAACGTTTGTTGAGGATACGTTAGCCTAATTTTAGACTAAGATCTACTCAACAGGATTTTGGGATCATTTAGATTCAACGAAAGAGTATTTGGACTCTATCTTTTTAGTTTAGGGACATTGCGGTCCATTGGGTTTAAGGACATCGTAGTTCATGAGTTTAAGGATCTCATAGTCCATAAGATTTAGAGACATCGTAGTCTGTATGGTTTAAAGACATCGTAGTTTGGTTTAAAGACATCGTAGTCTGTAGTTTAAAGACATCGTAGTCTATGGGGTTTAAAGACATCGTAGTCTATAGAGTTTCTGGTTTTCGGGACCTGCCACCTCTCTGAAGACGTTGAAGAATTACAACGACACATATCAGAGGTGTGAAGAGATGTACCCTTGAACCAATATTGGTTGGGAGATCTATAGTCAGGTTTGGGACTAAGACCAATTAAAAAGATTGTGAGCACATGGGCTCGGTTAATCTGAATTAGGGACTTATAGCCAACTTAGGCTCAGTCCACTCATTTTTGAATAAAATGTTGAATATTTGTTTGGACTCAGTCTACTCAGTTTTGAATAAAATGTTAAACATTTGTTTGGGCTCAGCCCCTTTTTGTTCAACAATGCTGAGTATTGATTTGGGGTTCTGACACCTCTTTTTTTTTTATTGAGTGTTGAACACTCTTAATGGAACTGAGCTCTATTTACATAGCGCTCCCCTCTTTCTTTTTGTTTTTTATTGAGTGTTGAGCACTCTTCATGGCCCTGGGGTTTTATTTACAGAGCGCTTTTTATTTTCTTAGCGCCTACGTGAGGAGCACGTGGAGCGCTTGGCACTGAGCGCCAGACTGGGAGCGCTAAGGCGCTTCTTATAAAATAGCGCAGACGTGAGGAGTACGTGGAGTGCTTGGCGCTGAGCGCAAGACTGGGAGCGCTAAGGCGCTTCTTATAAAATAGCGCCCACGTGAGGAACACGTGGAGCGCTTGGCGCTGAGCGCCAGACTGGGAGCGCTAAGGCGCTTCTTATAAAATAGCGCCCACGTGAGAGCACGTGGATTGCTTGGCACTGAGCGTCAGACTGGGAGCGCTAAGACGCTTCTTATAAAATAGTGCCCACGTGAGGAGCACGTGGAGCGCTTGGCGCTGAGCGCCAGGCTGGGAGCGCTAAGGCGCTTCTTATAAAATAGCGCCCATGTGAGGAGCACATGGAGCGCTTGGCGCTGAGCGCCAGACTTGAAGCGCTAAAGCGCTTCTTTGACAGTTCTGATCAATTCTGTGCCCTGAGAATCAAGTTCTCATTTATAAGAGATTTTGTTTCATGGATCTAAGAACTAAGTTCTTCTTCTATGAGGAGATGCTATGATCTCTTCTGTTTTTGTGAAAGACTTTGTCTTGTAGATCTGTGATCTAGAAAAAGAACTAAGTTCTTATGATGTGAGAGTTAAACTCTCAAATATCGAAGAGATGTTATGATCTCTCTTCTTTTTTTTATTTACCTTGAAGAAGGTTCTTCTTCTTAGAACTTGCTCTTCTCCTTTTCTTTTCTGAGAACTTGAAACTTATAGGGAGGTTTCTGTGTCTAAGACTTGAAGTCTTGGGTCCTTTATATAGGGGAGACTGATTTGTTGAATCAGTTAAGGAAATCTCTCATTGAGAGATTTCTGATTGATTTGGGGAATGTTTCCCACCGTTGGATCTTTAATCAAAGGGCTTCTGTTTTACAGAAAATAGTTTTCTTGTTATTAACAAGATTAGGAAAATATTTTTCCACACAGAACTTATTCTGTATCTTGATGATTTTTAATCATCATTGGATCTTTGATCCAACGGTGCTCTGATTTACAGAGCATAATCTTTCCTGTTTGGAAAGTTTTGAGGAGTATTTCCTCAACAGAATTTTATTCTGGGATTTTGATGATTAATTATCTTTGTTGGATCTTTGATCCAATGGTGGAGAACATTTAGTTCAAGCTCTGCCGCTCTCGTGCTTTGCACGTGAGGTGTTGCCTCAGAGTCTTTAACTCTCAGCGCTGGCGCACTTGGCGCGAGCGCTCTCGTGCTTTGCATGTGAGGCATTGCCTCAGAGTCTTTGACTCTTAGCGCTGGCGCTCTGGACGCAAGCGCTCTCGTGCTTTGCACGTGAGGTGCTGCCTTAGTTTAAATTTCAAAATTTGAAATTTTGAATAGAGCTTTGCTTTCTGATTGGGGGAAACAAAGCCCAAGAGTCTACACATGCACTACACGTAATAGGGTAAGTTACAGAATAAACAAACGTGTCCACGAGCCTAGACCAAGCGTCAGGGACACGTGGCATCAAAATGAGCCCCGACTCGGGCCAGCGAAACACTTGACTCGGCCGGCGCCACCGGTCTTACTCGGTACAAACCCTATTTTTCTTTAACTCTGGCGACTCTTGAACACCCCCCATAACCCCTGTATTATTTATTTTTACTGCACACTTACAGAGCACAATAAAACACACATTTAATCCATTTTAATACAAATTTTTAATACACCATTTCACTACCCTAAACCCTAGGTTTTTCCTATAAATAGCACCCCTCAAATCACCCCCTCACTCCTAAATCCCTGTCCAAACTCTCAAGAAAATTCCCAGGTCTTTTGTGTGCAAGTGGAGTTAGCAAAAGGGCGAAGCTCCGACGAACTTCCGATGACAACTCATGGAGTTTCCGACACCGAAACGAAGCACCGAAAACTCCCACCTCTTCCTCTTCCTCTCCTCTAGCCAATCATCCAGTAAGTCCCTACTTCTCCTTCTTTTCTTTATTCTAAAAACTTTCAAAACTAAAACTCGACGGAAGCGGAGTTAGTCCGACTTCCGATTCGGTTTTCTTTAAAAACTATAATTTCTCTTAATCAAGATACCTTCATATCATCACATATTGTTCATTAAACATTAATAAACATTTTTAACAAGTTTCATCACAAAGATTATTATATGCATCTTTTATCGTAATTTTACATTAAAATACCTTCATGTTTCATTTCGACATGCTTGAAATTTAACAATCTTATTACCTTAGAAAACTCATGAGGTAACGACCTACCTCCTCACAGCACACATATCTAATATAACACGATGGAATTTGGGAACATAGATTTGGGGAAAATACGACTTTATATATAACTACATTCAACTATTAAAACCTTTTTTCTACAAGAAGTGTATTTTAACAAATCTTTGCAATTGCGTCTCTACAACCCATTTGGGAAACCTGTTCGGTATGGTGCGGATTATCGTACATCCTCGGGCCTAGTAGAGTGAGATGCAGACCTCACAAGGAGTATACGATCTCGAAAGATTTAAAATACAATTTTCTTTAGAAAATGTGATTTTTATTTAAAAAAACTTATATTTTTAATAAATAAATATATATGTAATTAATATCAAAATATCTATTTTTAATATTTATAATATTCCACATTTCCAAAATTCAAGAAAAACTTCTCATTTATAAGAAAATACTATACAATTCCAATATTACAAATAAATACCATATATTATGAAATTATATTTTATTCACTAGAAATGTCACATTGATAAAATATAAATCCATGAAAACTCTAAAGACGATAATAAAATAATTGAGATGTATTTTGAAAATTATACAAAACTATTTTTACATAAAACCACCTCTAGTTATACTAAAATACAATAAGGACCCTAGTAAACATAAGTTTAAGCGGGACCAGTCTCTTGAGACTCAGGGAGCCGGAGATATGGGTGCTTGCCTATTTAAGGTAGACAACTTAACAAACGGTGTTATCAACACGGTAATTGTCTTTGAAAAAGACACAAATCCTGCCGTCCATGTACAGCAGTTACCGATAACACCAAAACCTAATTCAGGACTTCAATTTCTTTTCTAATTATCTGACTCAGACTGAGTATTTATATAATCAATCTGACTTGAATATGATTTAAGTACAAACTACAATTCAACATGAATCCATGAATCCATATATTCAATCTATTCAATCTATACAACTTGACTGAACCGAACCATGGATATACTCCATTTACAAGTCATCCATTATATCTGTTCCATTACTGATATCATGGTTTCGGCAAGTCATCCGTCTAAATTCAATATACAATACAAACAATACAACAATACAATCAAGACATTATGGGGTTTATAAGGGGTAGATTGGTACAGAAGGTGTTAGAAGTGGCACGAGACGGCAACCATAAAGACACCTAACCTGAATTCAATTGTAGTTGTACCGTAGCTGAACGGTTCCTTGTACTCCGTATACCATAGTCTCTTGTCTAGTGAGACTCCTCTCGTATACACTGGCCTCTTCTGTACCAATCTACAAACAACTACGTTAACATAACAAACAACACTATAATAGTTATACTCTCTTTGTGTCTATTCTAATTCTTCCTTTTCTTTAGGACTTACCGAGCTATTTGTTCGCTGACGACATTCTCTTTCTTCTTCTTTGGAATGTCGTCAAGTGGATCAGACCTTCATAAGATTGAGCCCACTAGCGAGGACTTGGACCAGCTAGCTTTTGACCCAGAGCTTTAGATTCCTTGTACACATTTACATTCTGTATTTTCCATTTTTGTTATGCCACTGTTTAGTCATTGCTTTCCATTCCATTTATTTACTTTTCAGATTTATTGTAAAAAAAGAATGTTAATAAATAAAGTTTATGTTTATTTATAGTTTGCCTCTTGTGTACATTACATTTTATATTGCTTAGATACGCTTAGCGTGTTTACTTTTGAGTGAATACATAGCGGTCTCGTCACATCCTCTACCCGTATACTGGGAAGCGGGGCATGACAGGTTTTGTTGGTGGCCCATGCAGGTCACAGCTATATGGAACCCTACCATGCAGTTCAACAGTGTGTGGACAACCTAAGCAATATAACACAAGAACCAGCAACTGGAAACATTCTTTTCAATTCATATTCCTTGAATTTTATCATTTCATATACTTTGAATCTTTCATAACCCAAATTTTTCTTTCAAGGTTATGGGTTCCTAAACAACACCAGCACGAATATCAACAACACTCCCCCACTACTACCACTCACACCTGCCGTCGCTGCTCCGATCAACGAGCAGACGGTTCTGCTTAAGGAAATCCGCAGCCTCCTGGAAGGACAACAGCAGCAGACTGCTATCTTAATGAACCGACCAGAGGTAGAAGTACCTGGAGTGAAGCAATTCAGGGCTTTGCACCCCAAAAAATTCTCAGGAAAAGAGAACCCTCTAGAAGCGGTAGAATGGGCTCAACGCATCGAAGATAATCTGGCAGCGGTACAAGTGCCAGAAATAGCTTGGGTCCGAGTTGTGAAACTACAGCTCACGGACAATGCATGGGTTTGGTGGAAGGCGGAAGAAAGCCGTCTTGATTAACCCATCGAATGGAAGACTTTCCGTGACATGTTCGACGCAAAGTATTTTCCAGAGACTACCAGGTTCGACATGGAACAACAGTTCATCGACTTACAACAGGGTTCGATGTGGAACAAATCAGTGGATGAATATGATGCTGAGTTCACCGTGCTCAGTCGGTAAGATATGTCTCAATAATTCGATTTTTTCAATATATCACATACGACACAGCTAACACAATACTTTAACAGATTTGCGGCACATTTGATACCGACGGATGAGATCGGAGCCCGTCGATTTCAACAAGGGTTAGATTCGGAGATCCAGGCTGCATTAGCCACAGGAGATTTTCCGACTCATGAATCGGCTCTGAAAGCTGCCCGCCGTTATGAGGCAGTGGTAAAGATGAGGGGCAGATCTCAATCTGCCAGAATTAAGCGCCCTGCCATCCAGATGGCAGGAGGACCCTCATCAAGGCCACCATTTGTGCCCAGAAGACCGGGAGTACCAATCAACCGGCCTAGCCCAGCCTTTTGTATCTACTGCAGGAGAGATGGGCATTTGGCGAAAGACTGCCCGCGAGCCAACCGTCTTTGCTTAGTCTGCGGCTCAGCTACACATGATATTGGGTCTTGTCCCCGAAGATACAACCCAATTGCTCTACCCAGACCAGCAATCACTTACCAGCAGAGACCAGCCTTTCAGGCACCTGCTCCAAGACTCGCTCTCCCTGCTCCACCACCTAGAGGACCACGGACTGCACTCCTCCTCGTCAGTTCCATCAAGCTCAAAGGAACGTTCAGAGGAATGCTCCTCCGGCCAGGAGGAATGTACCATGACGACAGGCTTTCACGATGACCGTGGAAGAAGCTGAGGCTACTAATCAAGTCATCACTGGTAACCCTTTCTTTTCAAGCTTTTCTTTCAGTCTTAACACCTACCTACATATTTTTCCTAAACCTAAAACCTATCACACTTAACTTAGGTACAATCTTAGTAGACTCACTTCTTGCACTAGCACTCTTCGATACTGGAGCATCTCATTGCTTTATATCACAACGGTTCGTCCGAATTCATGCGATTCCAGTCACACCGCTTGTATCCAGTTGGAATGTCAGTTCAGGGAACGGCGTTCTAAAGGCAACAATGGGATACAGCTTGTGTCCAGTAGTCGTCTGCAGCAGAGAATTCTATGCTGACTTCAAAGTGCTGGACATACCGAACTTCGATGTGGTTCTAGGTATGGATTGGCTCGGAACATTTTATGCTACCATTGACTGTCGGTGAAGAAGGGTAGTATTCGAGATTCCAGACCATCCGGTCTTTTATTTCAAAATTGGAGACCGTACCCTGGAGCCAAGTGCTTACAAGGCGAAACCAAGGAAGGCAGTGATTGCAGCAGTTCAAGCGGAGGAAGGATCAAAGCTAGAAGTGGTTCGAGAGTTCGACGATTTGTTTCCTGACGATATATTAGGTTTGCCTCCCGATCGAGCTCTTGAATTCAGCATTGATTTAGTACCAAGAGCACAACCGGTGATCAAACCACCGTATCGACTAAGTCCGGAAGGTTTAAAGGAGGTCCGAACTCAGTTGGACTAATTATTAGCGAAAAGATGGATTCGTCCCAGCACTTCAAGTTAGGGATCACTAGTACTGCTTGTGAAGAAGAAAGAAGGTTCATAAAATGTGCATCGATTATAGAGCCTTGAACAAAGTAACGATAAAGAACAAGTATCCGCTACCGCGTATCGACGATTTATTCGATCAGCTAAGTGGATCTTGTGTTTTCTCCAAATTAGATCTTCATTCAGGTTATCATCAGGTGAAGGTCAAGGAATCTGATATCCATAAAACGGCATTCAAAACTCGCTATGGTCATTACGAATTTCTTATGATGCCATTTGGAGTGACCAACGCACCAGCAATATTCATGAACCTAATGAATCAAGTTTTCCGAGAGTGGCTAAACAGGTTTGTTGTCATCTTCATCGACGACATCCTGGTGTATTTAAAGAGTCGGAAGGAACATGCCGAGCACCTACGCATTGTCCTGGAAACTCTACGACACCATCAACTCTATGCCAAGTATAGCAAATGTGAGTTTTGGCTAGATCAAGTTGGTTTTCTCGGACATATTGTATCAGGCGAAGGAATCTCTGTGGATCCAGCGAAAGTTTCAGCAGTAAGCGAATGGCTGACACCAAAGTCAGTAAAGGACATTCGAAGTTTCTTGGATCTAGCTGGATATTACAGAAGGTTTATTGAAGGCTTTTCGAAGATAGCAACACCCCTGACCAAGCTTACACGTAAAGATGAAGAATTCATGTGGTCAAAAGCATGCGAACAAGCTTTCATAGAACTCAAGTCAAGGTTGACATCAGCGCCTATTCTCGTTATACCGGACCAATCTGGAGGTTTCGAAATGAATTGTGATGCATCCGGTAAGGGATTAGGATGTGTTCTACATCAGCACGGTAAAGTTGTGGCTTATGCTTCATGACAGTTGAAGATTCATGAGCGCAATTATCCGATGCATGATTTGGAGTTGGTGGCCGCAATCTTTGCTCTTAAGATTTGGCGTCATTATCTTCTTGGTGAACGAGTGAACATATACACAGATCACAAGAGTCTGAAATATGTGTTTACTCAGAAGGAGCTTAATATGCGGCAGAGACGATGGTTAGAACTCATGGCGGACTTCAACATCAACCTGCAATATCATCCAGGGAAGGTGAATATGGTACCTGATGCTCTTAGTTGCCAACCATTAGTAATGAATCTCACCGTCCAGTGGAAGCTTCAAAAGGAATTGCATCAGATGGAGATTGAAATAGTCATGCCAGGTAACACTTCAAGCTTGATGAATTTACAAGTTCAATCTACTATTGTCAATCAGATCAAAGCAGCTCAAGCAAGTGATGCTAAGTTGCAAAAGATCGGATAACAAGTAGAGAATGGACTCAGAACAGACTTCATCATCCAAGAAGACGGATCTTTAAGATACGACAGCAGATTATGTGTACCAAAAGGTTCTATTCGGGAAGAGTTAATGAAAGAAGCTCACATCTCTCCCTACTCAGTACACCCTGGAGGTACAAAGATGTACAAAGATCGACGTCAGAATTACTAGTGGCATGGAATGAAGCGTGAAGTAGCCAGAAGTGTCGCTAAATGCTTGGTGTGTCAGCAAGTAAAGGCTGAACATCACAGGACGGCTGGATTACTTCAACCGTTACCTATCCCAGAATGGAAGTGGCAACACATCATAATGGATTTTGTGATTGCACTTCCTCACAGCACAAAGGGTAACGATGCGGTATGGGTTATTGTGGATCGACTCAAAAAGTCAACTCACTTCATCCCATTTCGAGTTGGCCAATCTACTGAGACATTAGCAAAGAATTACATGGAGGTAAGAATCTAAGTAAGATTTAAACTTTTCAAAATATACTATCTCTGATACCCATGAACTCATACAGGAAATCATGAGACTTCATGGAGTACCGGTCTGCATAGTCTCCGATCGTGACACAAGATTTCGATCATAATTTTAGCGAAGTCTGCAAGAGAGCTTGAGAACAAGTCTGAATTTCAGCACGGTTTATTATCCACAAACAGATGGTCAGTCCGAGCAAACTATTCAGATTTTGGAAGATATGCTCAGAACGTGTATGTTAGACTTCGGAGGATCGTGGGAAGATCACCTACATCTTGTAGAGTTTTCGTAAAACAACATCTACCAAGCAAGCATAGGAATGGCACCCTTTACAGCACTTTATGGAAGGAAGTGTCGATCGCCATTAAGTTGGGACGACGTCGGAGATAGAGAACTCCTTGGACCTGAGATGATAGTAGCAACGGTTGATGTAGTTCGTACTATTAGGGAAAGAATGCGCATAGCCCAAGATCGACAAAAGTACTGGGCTGATACAAAGCGCCGTCATTTGGTGTTTCAACTAGGAGATCATGTATTTCTGAAGATATCTCTGAACCGTGGAGTGATCCGATTTGGTAAACGGGGTAAGCTAAGTCCATGGTATATTAGACCGTTCGACATACTCGAACGAGTCAGTGAAGTAACTTATCGCTTGGTAATTCCACCTTCATTGGAAGGAGTGCACAATGTATTCCACATATCCCAACTCAGAAGGTATGTGAGTGACCCCATCCATATTCTCGATCATTCCGAGCTTACTGTACAGCCCGACTTATCTTGTGAGCAACAACCTGTTGAAATCCTGGAAAGGAAAGTGAAGTCACTTCGGAATAAAGAAGTCAACTTAGTTCGAGTGATGTGGAGAAAATACACTCCAGGAGAATCGACATGGGAAAGGGAAGATGAGATGTGTGCAAGATATCCTCACTTATTTGTAAACTAGTTCTTAAAATAAATTGTAAATTTCAAGAACAAAATTTTTGTATTGAGGGTAGACTGTAACAACTCCAATTTTAGTGTACATAAAATTCAATTAAAGTTAATTTATACGTGGGGTATTTCCAATTCCTGTGAGTACTATAAAAATTTGACTTACTTTTGAACAGTAAGAAGGAGCTTGTAGCTCATTGGTAAGACCTTGTACTGCTGAACCAAAGCACCAGAGTTCAAATCCCATCAGCCACACATTCTTTTTATTTAAAATTCTTTTAATCTTTTAGAAGCCCAAGAGTCTACATGTACACTACACGTAATAAGGTAAGTTACATAATAAACAAACGTGTTCACGAGGCTAGACCAAGCGTCAGGGGCACGTGGCATCAAGACGAGCCTCGACTCGTCCGACTCGGGCCGGCGAAACGTTTGACTTGGCTGGCGCCGCCGGTCTGACTCGGTACAAACCCCATTTTTTTTAACTCTGGCGACTATTGAACCCCCCCATAACCCCTGTATTATTTGTTTTTACTGCACTTTTACAGAGCACAATAAAACACACATTTAATCCATTTTAATACAAATTTTTAATACACCCTTTCACAACCCTAAACCCTTGGTTTTTCCTATAAATACCACCCCTCAAATCACCCCCTCACTCCTAAATCCCTGCTAAAACTTTCAAGAAAATTCCCAAGTTTTTTGTGTGCAAGTGGAGTTAGCAAAAGGGCGAAGTTTCGACGAACTTCCGACGACAACTCAAGGAGTTTCCGACGACGAAACGACGCACCGGCTGGAGGGTTACGGCAGCACCCCGGCCATCGAAATGCGGCCAAAATGCGGAACAAAAATTTCTGAACTGGCGCTACCGCTACCCGAATCCCGAATCGACCTTAAACCCTAAACTAGCAAGCTAAACTTAGAGTTAGAATCGTTATACTGAGTTGATCCGTGTCCTTCGGTCTTCATTCCAACCTCCTAGCGGTTCCTTGGTATAGTTTGTGTTGGATATAGTGCCCTCAAAGTCAATTATTGGATCGCAGGTACGTGATTGCAATGATTGAGGGAGGACCTATACCGGTAGGACAGTCTTACTCGAGACGATAGTATGCTATCTGGTTTGCCTTTATCAGTCGTGTACAGCTATAGGTGACATTACTGTTCACTATTACACGTTGATAGAGCCCTTAGGATCCTGCTTGACTACTAACAGTTTGATGGCGATCATATACGTGAGAGTTGGGTAGTCTATAAGCACATCCTTAAAAGTGGTCCCTAGTCGTAGGAGTTTCGAGACAGGGCATCGATACTCCAGAGTAGACTAGTGTATATAGTCGAGATCCCGACGAGGGGCGGTGGCCGGTCTCACAAGCCATTGGTGTCAGTTGGATCACCTAAGATGTATACAGGTGCTCATTGGGTTATGAGTACACTGGACAGGACTCGCTGGGAACCTGCTAGTTGGTATTATACCTAGCGTCAGATAGCAGTTCCCTGGTGACATGTGTACAGGTTAGTTCATCGACCTGAGGTCGTCATTTGTCTCGTGTGAGTTCCTACTGTGCTTTGATTACTACCCTACCACGGCTCAAAGGAGTCATGCAAACAGGTTTTAGTTGGGTACAGTCCTGAGCCACATGGAGGCAAGTGAGCGGATCGGCAGGGGATTCGTCTCTCCCGGTATTGGGGGTGAGATCGTGCTGTGTCTAGGAGAGCCATTACACCAAGTCCTTGGCCAAGGCAGGTGAGAATTACTGGTAAGTATTCCAGTAGTTTCTCAGGGTGTTCAGGGCTACTCTCCGACACGACTTATACCGCTATTGGGGGTCTGACGTTACCAGCCCCCTAGGCCCCGATATGCGATGCTCATAGACGAACGGACCGGATTGTACGTATATTATCACTGATAGGCTCAGTAGGGTTCCAGGATGAGTTCGCTCATCGGTTTCCCTTTCGGTCAGTACATGGACAGCCATTACGCACAGCTAGTGCCGCTGATGTGCTTGTGGTTAAACCCACTGTCAGGGTACTGACGAGTCTTTAGAGTCCCCCACAGATAGTTTCCCAAGTTCGGGCGAAACGTTGTAGAGACCGTATGGTTTTATGGCGGACAGATAATACTGGTGGGCTTTGGTTTAAGCCAGATCCAAGTATTATATTGAGTCGGAATATTTTAGTCTCTCGTATTCGTATTCGGTCGGAATACGGATACATGTATGTATATACAGGTGAGGGGTATTCTCGTAATCCGTTACGAGAATATTTTAGAAGATGAATTTCTTTTTGGATTAATCATTTTGGTTTAAATGATTATTAGTTTTGGAAAGGGTGACTCATTTTGGTGACACATTTCTTCTAGCATGTTCATTAGTGACTCATGCTAATGAGTCACTAAGTGAGTCATGATAGAATTAATGGTTGTTTGTTTTGGGTGTAGATATTTAGGGTTTGGGGAGATATTTTTTCATGAGATATTTTCTTTACACAACCTTATATATATCTACTCACAAAAGAAATAATCACCACAAGTTATTATGCTTGAGTTTTTGCTCTCTTGATAGTTTTTTTGAGTTCACAATTTCCAATCCGTAGCATCTTCTTCAATCTCCACCCCAACCCTCTCATGTGATGAGAACCCTAGGGTGTTTGAGACAAAGTATTCTACTCATTCTCTACTTCATCTTGATCATCTTTTTTAGCAGACCTGATGACCGAGTTGTCTCGGTATAGAGACGGGAGCCCGTTTAAAGATCCGTTGACGTGGTGCTACCTCGATGAGGAGACAAGAGATCGGAGTTGCCACGAGGAGCGTGGGATGATATCACTAAAGATCGAAGGACTCGGATCGATCAGTATAGCCTTTGTACCTCTTTACAGTTTGTTAGTTTAGCGTTAATGGTAAGATCCGGGTTATAGTATGCGATAGCGCCAGTTATAAAAGTTTTTGTTCCGCGTTTGGCGTCAGAATGACTGCCGGGGCGCTACCGTAGACTTACATGGTATCAGAGCCACGCCATTAACCTTTACTAACTTGTTCTAACGTGTTTAAAATATCGATCGAACGAAATTTCCAAAACCGCACTTTTCATTTTAAAGTTTCTATCAATTTTTAAAACTGGTCTAAAAATCATTTTGAGCATATCAGAAAATCGAGCAGGCTTTTTTAAGAATACTGAAGAAATTTGGTCCACTGATTCCACTATACTGCCGCGGAACCGCCGCACAAACCATGGTTCCGCCGCAGTTCCGCCGCCAGTTTGTGGTAGCAGTACACCATATTTCTTCTGGGTGTTTTGCATTGAGAATTGTGGTTTCTGGAATATTTTGTTTGGGCCCAGATTTTGTTTGAGTACTGCAGTTGTACTTGGGGCCCACTTCGGGAAGTTTTGTCGATCGGAATTTTAAACTTGTTAGTTTACAGTACTTACATTATATCTCCGACCGTGAATGTCATTCGAGCGGTAAATTGCGTCTAATTGCTATAGCTCTTTTAGACGGGTTTGCGAACGTGACATTCGCGTTGATGTTCTGTGTTGTGCTGTGATGTTGCGGATTTGTCGTGGTGGATAGCTGTGTGAAATGGTAGTGCAGTTTGGATTTATTTGTACATTTGATATTGCGGGGCAAGCGTCCAACATGTGGACTGCCGTCACTGCCTGTTTGTATAATATTCTTTTGGGGCACGACCGGGCTGAGGTCGATGTACCCGTTGTACATATTTTTCATTTCTGTACTAGGTTTACCCCGCGGCGGAGTGCACGGATAGCCGGGTTCTGGAGGGCAACGGGTCCGCATCTCATGGCTTTGAGAGGCAGGGGGCCTCACTCTAGAATTGGCAGACTATTCGCCGCACTCGTAGGGGGTACAGGCTGACCCAAGATGGAGTGCCCAAGTTACCGGATTCCGTGAAGTGCTGGGTGGTCCATTCATTTTGCTGTAGGGAGCTGCCTCACTTCAGGTTTTGGCGGGTAACTTGCCGCACTTGTAGGGGTCTAGGTTTTCATTGCACAGGCTATCCACACGACCAGGGGAACGTCGGGTTTTAGTAGCGGCTCTGTGAAACCCGGGATCCCAGATTATCTGTATTGTTTTGTGATGCTTATTACTTTTCTGTAATGTTGCATATTATCACGCCTGGAGCGATTATTGTATATTGGTATATATACTAGTAGATGTTGTATATGTTTTACACCCACGCTAGTCCAGTCCCCGCTCTGTCGTTAGTTAAGTAACCTAACGGGTGATGATGGGACCCAGTGACGAATGCGGATGGCATATACGTACATTTTATTTTCGTTCTTTTCTGGTGTGATTAATTGATGGGAATGCATTAATTCTGATCAATGCAAAGGAAAAAAAACCTGTTTGGACGTTGTTGGAATAGTTTCAAAAGTGTTATTACAAAGACGTTTTCTTTTGTTTTGCACAGTGGTATTCAGTTAGAATATCCTGCACCTCATTCGACGAGGCAAGGGCCGAGATCCCTTCACCGGGAGTGACCCCTTGGGCAGAAGTTTGCGTCAGGGTAATAACTTCACTATAGTCGATTACTTGTTGCTTTGCATCACGGTATTCAGTTGGAATATCCTGCACCTCATTCCACGAGGAAAGAGCCGAGATCCCTTCATCAGGAGTGACCTCTTTAGCGAAGGTTTTCGCCACTATATTTTATAAAAAGCTATCAGGTTCCTTCAGCGATATCAAGTTCGTTACGTTAAAGGTTTTTCGCCAAAAACCAGCCGTAGCCCTCCGTCATTTCAGTTGGGTATTCAGTAGTATTCAAGCTATGTATTTTGACCAACGCCAAAGCATAGTGTTTGGTAGCTGCTGGGTATTCATCTGTTGCATAGATAGATGAGTTGGTTTGGGACAGTCGTTCTTCCATTTGGCCAACGTCAGGGGCATGTACGGGTGGGTTCAAATTGACAAGATAATGATGGGTAGAACTTGGCATGTGACTTATGGCATTTGGCCAACGTCAGGGTCATAAGAGCATGGGGAAAAAAATCCACATCGGGAGTTTCTAAAGAAACTGAAACTTGCCAAGTATGTGCATACCTTCTGGAGAGTGATAACGTGAGTGGATTCCTTCACGGTATCATGCGATGATAGTTGGATCCCGATTCCTACTGATGAGTTGGTTTACTCTTCGGGTGATCCCGATTGATTCTTCTTTCAGGTTTGGAGGAGAATTTGACAGTACAGTGGGAGGTTTCCTGATTAGATAAAGTGATAAACATTCTGATCTAGGTTAGAGTGCACGCAGAGTGTTTCTTTTCTCTCTCTCTTTAGCTGCGACTATTGACCGACCCTAGACTATGACTCAGTGACCAAGTTGACCGAAGCTTCTTAAAATACCGGCTTTTGGATTGTCTAAGTTGCATAAGTCATCGCCGCGCCTTCTTTTACCCTTTGTATTTCTCAGAACACCTCGTATCACTACGAACATTCACTTCCATTGGATAGATCCATCGTATGGTTATATACGAACTCGAAGGGACTTCTTCGAGGATGGATCCAGGTTCAGGAGAAATTGAATTGGTTTATTCGGTTGTCTTTTATCATCACCTTCTCTCAGATTGCGAGGGCTCCTTGGTTTAGGAGAGTACACCTATTACGCTTATTGGATTGTCTTCTTCCAAACCATAGGCAGGTTCCGAAAGGTAGGGAATGAAGAAAACCAATTAGCCTAAGTAGGGTGTACAGAAGGTAATAAGTAAAGACAAAATAAAGGGATTAGATAAAGGGAAAAGTAAATTGCGACTGCTATCATTCACGACCAAACCGCGTACTTCATCGCCACTCCTACTTCACCTTTGCTTTTTTTTTCCCCAGTTCGGGAGAAATAGAATAAGGTATTATTCAGTTGTCTTTTATCATCACCTTCTCTCAGGTTGCGAGTACTCCTAGGATTAGGAGAGTACACCTATTATGCTTACTGGATAGTCTTCTTCCAAACCATAGGCTGGTGTCGAACGGTAGGGAAGGAAGAAAACCACTTAGCCTAAAGGGGTGTACAGAAGGTAATGAATAAAGACAAATAAAGGGATTTGGAGAGATGGCAAAGAAATATACGGTTACAGTCATGAATTGGATTATGGAAGAGGCATTACTAAGAATACCGGGATATCCCTACGAAACATTTTCATGTTTCAGTTTCACTGTGCATTGTTAAAGGAAAACTGATTTCTCGATTAGATACTTACTCCAGGGTATGTATTTACCAGGTATGATTCTCACATCTGTATGGTTTTACAGATGATGAGTAGGAGTAAGTTATTGGGAATAAGGTGATCATCCTCATTATATCAGAATTCATTGTAATTGGTGATATTTGAGGAAGTCGCCTGGGTTTTTGCCGGACGGCAAGTATTTGGTTTTGAGTATTGTTATTGTGCACCAATTTCAAACTGATATATCTGTACGTTTATTTTTATAAAGTGAGATATAATTTTTTGAAATTATGTCCGTGACATTTACCTATATCAGTTGACGATTGGGTAAGGAGCATTGAACAACGGAGTAGTTCTTAACCATAAGTACAGTTTTCAACCAACGATGCACAGGTTTTGAGTTATTCAACTCAGCGGACTCATACAGAGTATTGTATGCTGTCCATTATCCATCAGGACAAAGGGGTTGGCCCTCGTACTATGTTCTGTTTACTTGTGACTTCTCTAGTTTTTAGACAAGTGTTTCGTAGAAATACAAGGTCTAAGTTTTGAGAAGTTGTGGGTATAGGAATAAAGTAAAGAACCAGATGTCGCAAGTATCAGGATTCTTCAAAGAGATTGAAGATGTAGATACTTGTGATTGGTATTCAGTTGATAGTAATGGTTTTGAGAAACTTGTTTCTCTTTCAGGTTACTCATAGTTGGATGTATTCCTAAGTTGAGTAATGCTGATTAGCCTCTCTCCATTAAGTTGATATGCACTGGAGACAGCTGCATGATTAGAATTTGGTTCCAATTAAATAAGTGCCAAAGTTTCTATATTGGATATAGAATGGATCATATCTTAACGATGTTAAGGTATGGGGAGTTGTCCGGCTTATGCTTAAAACCAGACTCTGGATAACTCAAGGCACGTTTCTGTAATGGCAGTTTGTGGGTTGACCCAGGCTATGACGAGGGTTGACTTTCTACCATCTGGAAGATCAATGGTGATATTGTTCTTGACTCGCCACAGTTTTAGTAAAATAGATTTTTTCAGAAAACAGTAGTGAGAGTATGGTAGAACTGGAAGTGATTCCAGAACCGCAAACGATTACGGAAAATTTAATAGAACCTATAGATTCAATCAGGTTTGACATTCCATTAGCCACTCCGCGGATATGGTGGGTAACCTCAAACACCCGAGAGGTACTCTGGTAGCCTCAAGGACGGTGACAGGGAGGTTCTTGTTTACCCAGACTTGACACTACTGGTTTTCCAGGCTATGAGACTCGGCAGGAGGTTAAGTATAGTGTCGTTCTAAACTAGCTTTAGAAGTGCACGTATATATTATTCTGCCAGAGGGTTGTTGTGGTCAGTGGGAGCAGCGGAAGCATAGTGGGCAAGTAGCTTATGTCTATTTATAGACTTGAGCAGATAGAGCGGAAATAGATCATCTAGTTTTGATGTGACAATCATGGGTTTGACTTCATCAGAATAGGGGATGGATCTGTTAAGAAGGTAGTAGGGTGTGATGTCCTGGTATTTGGATGACATACAAAGAGTAGGAAGTAAAATTCCTATACTACGATCGGTTATACTGTGGTTGTCACACAATTGTTTCTCCACAAAGGATATGGATATAATATATGACATTCTGGTTACTAGATCTATGGTTTTAGATCTAGATTTGGGTAGTTTCCCAATGTGGGTACTTTGACAGATTGTAATAGTATTTTAGAATGGATGACTCCTGGCATGGTAGTGTAC
This sequence comes from Agapanthus africanus, assembly GCA_030015575.1. NCBI lineage: Eukaryota > Viridiplantae > Streptophyta > Magnoliopsida > Asparagales > Amaryllidaceae > Agapanthus > Agapanthus africanus. Next base: position 1,924,682 of record CM057337.1, read on the forward strand.
CTGCAGGTGATGGAGTCACCCTCTCTGAAGGTGTCTTACAGACTAAAGTAGAGAGGGATGTGCATGATTGGCATATCACTTGCTTAGGCAATTGAGTCGATTATGAGATGTCAAGTACCACACCAGATGTTGTTTTTGAACTAGATACGATAAGTTTATATTAATCCAATCCTGGAGAAACATACGGAAGCAGTTTTAGAACATAAGTGGATGTTCTAGGGATTTGATGACGGCAGCCTCCTTCGGGAGATGGTTATCATTCCAGGCTTCCAAAGGTGACATGGATGACAGAGTGATTATCAGAGTTATAGTTTTCCCTCTGACGAGGGGCAGTAGATTGGACAGGTGGTCCAACAGGATACTGTGGGAGGCATGGTGCGGGATACTGATTAGGTTCAGTTGACGATATAGTCTAAGAAGTTTGGATTTGGAGTTCATTTATGAACTAGGTCCCATCAGACATCCGGACACATTCTAAGACAGGTATTACTCAATTCGGGAGATGGTTTTCTCCGCGAACTTGAGATTAAGAGAGACATAGAAAGAAACATCAGGGCGGATCCACTCACTGAAGCTATTTCTCGAACACAAGAGTTTTTACAAACGAGCTTTGTGAAACTGTTTAGTAGAGGAGTTGGGTATTCGGTATCACACGGGTTGTGAGTATGCGACATCGCAATAATTAGCCTTAAGTGCAAGTGGGAGATTGTTGGATATAGTGCCCTCAAAGTCAATTATTGGATCACAGGTACGTGATTGCAATGATTGAGGGAGGACCTATACCGGTAGGACTGTCTTACTCGAGATGATAGTATGCTATCTGGTTTGCCTTTATCAGTCGTGTACAGCTATAGGTGACATTACTGTTCACTATTACACGTTGATAGAGCCCTTAGGATCCTGCTTGACTACCAACAGTATGATGGCGCTCATATATGTGAGAGTTGGGTAGTCTATAAGCACATCCTTAAAAGTGGTCCCTAGTCGTAGGAGTTTCGAGACAGGGCATCGATACTCCAGAGTAGACTGGTGTATACAGTCGAGACCCCGACGAGGGGCGGTGGCCGGTCTCACAAGCCACTGGTGTCAGTTGGATTACCTAAAATGTATACAGGTGCTCATTGGGTTATGAGTACACCGGACAGGACTCGCCGGGAACCTGCTAGTTGGTATTATACCTAGCGTCAGAGAGCAGTTCCCTGGTGACATGTGTACAGGTTAGTTCATCGACCTGAGGTCGTCATTTGTCTCGTATGAGTTCCTACTGTGCTTTGATTACAACCCTACCACGGCTCAAAGGAGTCGTGCAAACAGGTTTTAGTTGGGTACAGTCCCGAGCCACATGGAGGCAAGTGAGCGGATCGGCAGGGGATTCGTCTCTCCCGGTATTGGGGGTGAGATCGTGCTGTGTCTAGGAGAGCCATTACACCAAGTCCTTGGCCAAGGCAGGTGAGAATTACTGGTAAGTATTCCAGTAGTTTCTCAGGGTGTTCAGGGCTACTCTCCGACACGATTTATACCGATATTGGGGGTCTGACGTTACCAGCCCCCTAGGCCCGATATGCGATGCTCATAGACGAACGGACCGGACTGTACGTATATTGTCGCTGATAGGCTCAGTAGGGTTCCAGGATGAGTTCGCTCATCGGCTTCCCTTTCGGTCAGTACATGGGCAGCTGTTACGCACAGCTAGTGCCGCTGACGTGCTTATGGTTAAACCCACTGCCAGGGTACTGACGAGTCTTTAGAGTCCCCCATAGATAGTTTCCCAAGTTCGGGCGAAACGTTGTAGAGGCCGTATGGTTTTATGGCAGGGTTCGAAAATGCACGTGCACTTGTGCACATGTCATATTTCGGACAGATAATACTGGTGGGCTTTGGTTTATGCCGGATCTAAGTATTATATTGAGTCGGAATATTTTAGTCTCTCGTATTCGTATTCGGTCGGAATACGGAACAGGTATGTATATACAGGTGAGGGGTATTCTCGTAATCCGTTACGAGAATATTTTAGAAGATGCATTTCTTTTTGGATTAATCATTTTGGTTTAAATGATTATTAGTTTTGGAAAGGGTGACCCATTTTGGTGACACATTTCTTCTAGCATGTTCATTAGTGACTCATGCTAATGAGTCACTAAGTGAGTCATGATAGAATTAATGGTTGTTTGTTTTGGGTGTAGATATTTAGGGTTTGGGGAGATTTTTTTTCATGAGATATTTTCTTTACACAACCTTATATATATCTACTCACAAAAGAAATAATCACCACATGTTATTATGCTTGAGTTCTTGCTCTCTTGATAGTTTTCTTGAGTTCACAATTTCCAATCCTTAGCATCTTCTTCAACCTCCACCCTAACCCTCTCATGTGATGAGAACCCTAGGGTGTTTGAAACAAAGTATTCTACTCATTCTCTACTTCATCTTGGTCATCTCTTTTAGCAGACTTGATGACCGAGTTGCCTCGGTATAGAGGCGGGAGCCCATTTAAAGATCCGTTGACGTGGTGCCACCTCGATGAGGAGACAAGAGATCAGAGTTGCCGCGAGGAGCGTGGGATGATGGCTAAAGACCGATGGACTCGGATCGATCAGTATAGTCTTTGTACCTCTTTATAGTTTGTTAGTTTAGCGTTAATGGCAAGATCCGGGTTATAGTATGCGATATAGCCAGTTATAAAAATTTTTGTTCCGCGTTTGGCGTCAGAATGACGGCCGGGGCGCTACCGTAGACTTACAGTTTGGTCGCCGGTCTTCCTCCATCTCCGATGATCCATCCGAGGGATGTAACTCTGGCTCTAGCTCCACGATATGATGCTTATGGAGCAACTAGGGTCTCTAAGATGCTACCGTAGAGAGCCTAGGATATAGTGTGAATGTTTCTTAGTGTTAGCTATCTCAAAAACTTGAAGGTGGAAGTAAAAGAAAGAAAGCTAGAGGAAGGTGAAGCTCATGGTGAATGAGGAGCTCAAGAAGGAAAAAACAATGAAAAAAACCTTCATGCTTCAAAAATGAACTCTTACTTGAAAAAGAAATTAGCACCCTTGGTTTTGTTAAATGCCTTTTTCCAATTTTAAATTCCTCCCATGCTTGAATAGTGAACACAAATAATTTAACAATTCATTTGTGTGCACTATTGCAAGCATGGTTGTCACCATACCTCCTCATGCAATTTCCACCTCATTTACCATTTTAATAAAATGGTCAAATCAAGAAATGAGGTGGCACCTTCTATAATGTTATCCGGTAAAAAATACGGATTGCATTCTACTGTAAATATATCTGCATTCATACCGAAATACGAATACACAATGAGATAGAATAACATAAAGAATATATTACTAGAATATACGTATCGAAATACATATACGTAAATTATTAAATCACTTCCTGATTTAATAATCCGACTTAAGTCCGAGTCGGCTAGTAATATCAATTGTCCGATCGAAAGTCCTAGTACAAAGTACACCAATCGATCGGAACCCTGCACGTATCCAATACGGCTACTACATCAATTCGCCAGAACCAGGGAAACCCTCTGTGTGGGACTCTAAAGACTCGTCAATACACTGCCAGTGGGTTTAACCACAAGCACGTCAGCGGCACTAGCTGTACGTAATGGCTACCCAGGTATTGAGCGAAAGGGAGGCCGACGATCAAACTCATGCAGAACCCCTACTGAGCCTGACAGTGATAATATCCATACAGTCCGGTCTGTTCGTCTAAGAGTATCGCATATCGAGTCTAAGGGGGTGGATAAAGTTAGACCCCTAACAACGCGACATTTAGTGTCGGTATGAAACCCCATCACCACCTGAGACTATCGATCCTGGATCGATAATTCTCGTCCACCGTGGCCACGGATTTATGATGATGGCCATCCGTATACAACGCGATATCAACCCCTAATACCGGGAGAGACAAATCCCCGACGATTCGATCACTGCCTCCATGTGGCTCGGGACTGTACCCAACCAAAACCTGTTTGCACGACTCCTTTGAGCTGTTGTAGGATAGTAATCAAAGCACAGTGGGAACTCACACGAGACAAATGACGATCTCGGATCGACAGACTAACCTGTACACATGTCACCAGGGAACTGCTATACAATAGGTATAATACTAACTAGCAGGTTCCCGGCGAGTCCGTCCAGTGTACTCATAACCCAATGAGCACCTGTATACTATCTTAAGTGAACAAACTAACACCAATGGCTTGTGAGACCTGGCCACCGCCCCTCGTCGGGGTCTCGATTAGTATACACTAGTCTACACTGGAATATCGATGCCCGGTCTCGATACTCCTACAACTAGGGATATTTAAGGATGTGCTTATAGACCCTAGCTCCCACATATTTGATCGCTATCATAATGCTGGCAGTCAAGAAAGAATCCTATAGGCTCTATCAACATGTACATGATGATAAAGACAAACCAGATAACATACTATCATCTTGAGTAAGACTGTTTTATCGGTATAGGTCCTCACTCAATCATCATAATCACAAGTCCGCGACTATGATAATTGCCTTGAGGGCACTATAGTCAACAATCTCTCACTTGCACTTAAGGCCAATTATTGCGATGTCGCATACTCACAGCCCGTGTGATACCGAACACCGAACTTCTCTACTAATCAGTTTCGCAAAGCCCGTTTGCGAAAATGATTGCGTTCGAGAAATAGCCTCAGTGAGTAGATCCGCTCCAATGTTTCTCTCTGTATCTCTCTATATCTTAACTTCACGGAGAAAACTATCTCCCGAAATGAGCAATACTTGTCTTAGAATTTGTCTGGATGTTTGATGAGATCCAGTTCATAAATGAACTCCAAATCCAGCAAACTACTTAGACTGTATCGTCCATTGAATTTAATCAGTATCCTGCGCCATGCCTTTCCTTAGTATTCGCTTGGACCACCTGTCCAACATAATATCCCTCAAAGGAGGGAAAAACTGCAACTCTGACAGTCACTCTGTCATCCAGGTCACCTTGGAAGTCTGAAATGATAACCGTCTCCTGAAGGAGGCTGTCGTTACTATATCCTAAGAACATTCACTTATGTTCATAAACTGCTTTCCAATGTTTCTCCAGGATTGGATTAATATATGTTTATTGCAGCTAGTGCAAAAACAATATCTGGTGTGGTACTTGACATTTCATGACTAACTCAGTTGGCCTAGCCAATGATATGTTAATCATGTAGATCCCTCTCCCCTTTAGTCTGTAAGACACCTTTAGAGAGGTTGACTCCATCACCTGCAGGTACACCACCATGCCAGGAGTCGTCCAATTAATGTCAAAGTACCCAGATTAGGATACTTCCTTAATCTAGATCTAAAACCATAGATCTAGTAACCAGAAAACCTGATATTATATCCATATCCTGTATGGAGAAACAACTTTGTGACAAGCACAATATAACCGATCGTAGTATAGGAATGTCCCTTCCTATCAAGTGCATGTCATCCCAATACCTGGACATCACTCTCTACTACCTTCTTAGCAGATCCATCTCCTATTCTGATGAAGTCAAAGCCTATGACTGTCACATCAAAATTAGATAATCTATTTCCGCTATACCTGCTTTAGTCTATAAATAAACATAAGCTACTTGCCCACTATGCTTCCGCTGCTCCCATTGACTACAACAACCCTCTAGCAGAGTCATATACACATGCACTTCTAAAGCTTGTTTAGAACGACGCTATACTCATCCTCCTGCCAGGTCTTATAGCCTAGAATAGCAGCAATGGCAAGTCTGGGTAAACAAGAACCTCCCTGTCACCGTCTCTGAGAAGACAAAAGTACCTCCCTGTTGCTTGAGGTTACCCACCAAAATCTGCGGAGTGGCTAATGGAACGTCGAAAACAATTGAATCCTCAGGTTCTATTAAATCTTCAGTAATCGTTTGTGGTTCTGGAATCACTTCCAGTTCTACCATACTCCCACTACTATTTTCTGAAAAAGTCCATTTTACTAAAACTGTGGCGAGTTAAGAACAATATAAATACTGATCTTCCTGCTGGTAGAAAGTTAACCCTCGTCAAAGCCAGGGATAACCCACAAACTGCCATTACTGAAACGTGCCTTGAGTTTATCCGGATTCTGGTTTTAAGCACCAGCCGGACAACTCCCTATACCTTAACATCGTTAAGATATAAATTGATTTTATATATCTGATATAGAAACAAAAGCACTAATTTAATTGGAACCAGATTCAAAATCATGCAGCTGTCTTCAGTGCATATCAACCAAATGAAAGAAGGCCATTCGGCATTACTCATCTAGGAGTGCATCCATATATGAGTAACCCGAAAGAGAAGCAAGTTCTCAAAACCATTACTATCAATGGAATACCAAACACAAGTATCTACATCTTCGACTTTTTCGAAGAATCCTGATACTTCCAACAAATGGTTCTCTACTTTATTCTTATACCTATAACTTCTCAAAATCTGAACCATGCACTTCAACGAAATACATGTCTTGAATCAGAGAAGTTATGAGTAAACAGAATATAGTGCGAGTACCAACCCCATTGTCCTAATGGACACTGGACAACATACAATACGTTGTATAAGTCCTCTGAGTTCAATAATTCAAACCCTGTGCGTCGTAGGTTGAAAAACCGTACTATGATTAAGAAGAATTACACCGCTGTTTAATGCACCTTACCTAATCACCAGCTGATATAGGTAAATGTCATAGACATAATATCAAAAGTTATATCTCACTTTATAAAATAAATGTACAGATATATCAGTTTGAAATTGGTGCATAACAACGGATATTCAAAACCAAATATTTGCCATCCGGCAAAATCCAGATGATTTCCTCAAATATCACCAATTACAACGAATTCCGATATAAAAAGGATCTAATCACCCAATTCCCAATATCTTAATCCCACTCACCATCCGTAATAACATGCAGATGTGAGAAACTGATCTGGTAAATACATACCCTGGAGTTAGATTCCAATTGGGAAAAACAGTTTTCAATTAACATTGCACAGTAAAACTGAAACATGAAAATGTTTCAAAAGGGTTAACTGGTATTCCTAGTAACGCCTTTTCCATTATCCTGATTCACGATAGTAACCATATATTTTACCTGCCCTCACTCCAATCCCTTTATTATGTCTTTACTTATTACTTTCTGTACACCTTCTTTAGGCTAATTGGTTTTCTTCTTTCCCTACCCTTCGGCACCAGCCTAAGATTTGGAAGAAGACTATCCAATAAGTGTAATAGGTGTACTCTCCTAATCCTAGGAACCCTCGCAACCTGAGAGAAGGTAATGGGAAAAAATATCTGAATAATCCTATTCTATTTCTACTGAACCAGAATCCATCCTCAAAAAAGTTCCTTCGAGTTCGTATGTAACTATACGATGGATTTATCCAATGGAAGTGGATATCCGTAGTGATACGGAGTGTCCTAGAGAAATGCAAAGTGGATGTAGGAGTGGCAGGGGTATACATGGTCTTTGTCGTGAATGATGGTGATCGCAATTTTCTTTGCCATTATTCTAATCCCTTTATATGTCTTTACTTATTACCTTCTGTATACCACAGTTAAGCTTGTTGGTTTTCTTCCTTCCCTACCGTTCGGCACCTGCCTATGGTTTGGAGGAAGACTATCCAATAAGCTTAATAGGTGTACCCTCTTCTAATCCTAGGAGCCCTCACAATCTGAGAGAAGGTAAAGAGAAAAGACAACCGAATAATCCTATTCAATCTCTCCAGAACCAGAATCCATCCTCGAAAAAAGTTCCTTCGAGTTCGTATGTAACTATACGATGGATTTATCCAATGGAAGTGGATGTTCGTAGTGATACGGGGTGTTCTGGAGAAATGCAAAGGTGATATAGAAGTGGCAATGATGTATGCGACACCGTGACATTCCAAAAGCCAAAGTGTTTTAAGAAGATTCGGTTAATTTGGTTCATGAGTTTTAGTTTAGGGTCGGGTCATAATCGCAGCCACAGAGAGAGAGAGAAAAGAAACACTCAGCGTGCACTCTAACCTAGATCAAAATGGTCAATCGCTTTATCTAATCTGGATGGCTCCCACTGTTTCCTTGAATTCTCCTCCAAACCCAAAACGAGAATTAGTCGGAATCACCCGAGGAGTAATCCTACTCATCAGTGGGAATCGGGATCCAACTATCATCGCATGATAACTTGATGGAAGCCACTCAAGTCACCACACTCCAGAAGGTATGCGCAAGCCTGCCAAGTTTCCTATATGTTTGAAACTTCCGATAAGATTTTTACCCCAAGCGGCTTATGACCTTGACAGAAGTCAACATATCATAAGTCGCAAGTCAAGTTCAACCCGTCATTGTCTGGATTAACTTAGACCCATCCGCACGAGCCCTTGACAGAGGTCAACATGACCGTGCGGCTGTCCTAAATAATCGCATGTCTATGCAATAAACATGCATTACCCAGCTACCAAGCACCGTGCCTTGACAGAGGTCAACATACACAGCATGAATACTAAGTAATACCTGTAAGAAATGACGGAGGGCTACGACTGGTTTTTGGCGAAAAACCTTTAATGTAATGAACTTGATATCGTTGAAGGAATCCAAGTGGTTTTATAAATATATAGTGGCGAAAACTTTTGCTAAAGAGATCACTCCCGGTGAAGGGATCTCGGCTCTTTCCCCGTCGAATGGGGTACAGGATAATCCAAACTGAATACCACGATGCAAAGCAAAAATAATTGACTATAGTAAAGTTATTACGTTGACGCAAACTTTTACCCAAAGGGTCACTCCCGATGAAGGGATCTCGGCCCTTGCCTCGTCAAATGAGGTGCAGGATATTCTAAAATGAATACCACTGTTCAAAGCAAAAGAGAACGTCTGTAATGTCAGTTTTTAAAAAGTTGGTTCCAACAACATCATATATATATATAGGTTTGTTTTATCCTTGCATTGATAAGAATCAACGCAGTCCCATCAATTAATCACACCACAAAAGAACGAAAATAAAATGTACGTATATGCCATCCGCATTCGCCACTGGGTCCCGTCATCACCTGTTAGGTTACTTAACTAACGACAGAGCGGGGACTGGGCTAGCGCGGGTGCAAAACATATACAACATCTACTAGTATATATATAAATATATATAATAATCGTCTCAGGCATGATATAAAGCAACATCACAGAAGTAACACAGAATGGTGGATAATCTGGAGCCCCGGGTTTCACTTGAGCCACAAGTGAGACCCGACATTCCCTATCGTGTGGATAGCCTGTGCAATGAAACCTAGACCCCTACGAGCGCGGCAAGTTACCCGCCAAAACCAGAAGTGAGGCAGCCCCCTTCAACAATGTGAATGGGCCACCCGGAACTTCTCGGAATCCGGTAACTTGAGCGCCCCTCCGTGGGTCATACCTATACCCCCTACGAGTGCGGCGAATAGCCCGCCAATTCTAGAGTAAGGGCCCCTCCGTCCCAACGCCATGAGATGCGGACCCGTTGCCCTCTAGAATCCGGATATTCGTGCACCCCACCGCGGAGTAATCCTAGTACAGAAAAGAAAATAATATACAAGGGTGACATCGACCTTAGCTCGGTCGTGCCCCAAAAGAATAATATACAAACCGGCAGTGACGGTAGTCCACATATCGGACGCTCGCCCCGTAATATCAAATGTACAAATGAAATAAAAACTGTACTGATATTGCACCATAGCTATCCACCACGACGATCCAACCAATATCACAACACAACACAGAACATCAACGTGAATGTCACGTTCACAAACCTGTCTAAAGGAACATATAGCAGTTAGATGGGTTTACTGATCAAATGACATTCACGGTCGCAGATAGAAATGTATGTACTGTTAAACGCACACTTATAATATCGATCGACTAAGTTCCAAATTGGCCCCAATAGCAAAACCAACACCTCACAGAAACCTGGGCCAAAACAGGATATTACAAAAATCACAATTCCAAGCCAGGGGGCTACAGGAAAAATTTTGAAGCCCGTCGCCACTAAATGATCGCGGATTCACCGCCAATAGGGGGTTAGTGCGGCGGTTCCGCGGTGCTTTAGAGGAATCAGAATCCCAAATTTTTTCTGTACCCCTAAAATCGCTTGCACGGATTTTTAAGCCACTGGAAATAATTTTTTGAACACTTTTGAAAATCGACAGCAAACAAAAAAATGAAATCGTGATTTTGGCAATTTCCATCGATCGATCTTTTAAGCATGTTTAAACAAGCTAGTAAGGGGTTTAAAGGGTGGCTCTGATACCATGAAGGGTTACGGCAGCGCCCCGGCCATCGAAACGCGGCCAAAATGCGGAACAAAAATTTCTGAACTGGCGCTACCGCTACCCGAATCCCGGATCGACCTTAAACCCTAAACTAGCAAGCTAAACTAAGAGTTAGAATCATTATACCGAATTGATCCGTGTCCTTCGGTCTTCATTCCAAGCTCCTAGGGTTCCTTGATGTGGTTTGATCGCCGGTCTTCCTCCATCTCCGATGATCCACCCGAGAGATGTAACTCCGGCTCTAGCTCCACGATATGATGCTTATGGAGCAACTAGGGTCTCTAGGATGCTACCGTAGAGAGCCTAGTATGTAGTGTGAATGTTTCTTAGTGTTAGCTATCTCAAAAACTTGAAGGTGGAAGTAAAAGAAAGAAAGCTAGAGGAAGGTGAAGCTCATGGTGAATGAGGAGCTCAAGAAGGAAAAAACAATGAAAAAAACCTTCATGCTTCAAAAATGAACTCTTACTTGAAAAAGAAATTAGCACCATTGGTTTTGTTAAAAGCCTTTTTCCAATTTTAAATTCCTCCCATGCTTGAATAGTGAACACAAATGAATTAACAAGTCATTTGTGTGCACTATTGCAAGCATGGTTGTCACCATACCTCCTCATGCAATTTCCACCTCATTTACCATTTTAATAAAATGGTCAAATCAAGAAATGAGGTGGCACCTTCTATAATGTTATCCGGTAAAAAATACGGATTGCATTCTACTGTAAATATATCTGCATTCGTACCGAAATATGAATACACAATGAGATAGAATAACACAAAGAATATAATACTAGAATATACGTATCGAAATACATATGCGTAAATTATTAAATCAATACCTGATTTAATAATCCGGCTCAAGTCTGAGTCGGCTGGTACTATCAATTGTCCGATCGAAAGTCCTGGTACAAAGTACACCAATCGATCGGAACCCTGCACGTATCCAATACGGCTACTACATCAATTCGCCAGAACCAGGGAAACCCTCTGTGTGGAACTCTAAAGACTCGTCAATACGCTGCCAGTGGGTTTAACCACAAGCACGTCAGCGGCACTAGCTGTACGTAACGGTTACCCAGGTATTGAGCAAAAAAGAGGCCGACGAGCAAACTCATGCAGAACCCCTACTGAGCCTAACAGTGACAATATTCGTACAGTCCGGTCTGTTTGTCTAAGTGTATCGCATATCGAGTCTAAGGGGGTGGATAAAGTCAAACCCCTAACAACGCGACATTTAGTGTCGGTATGAAACCCCATCACCACCTGAGACTATCGATCCTGGATCGATAATTCTCGTCCACCATGGCCACGGATTTATGGTGATGGCCATCCGTACACAACGCGACATCAACCCCCAATACCGGGAGAGACGAATCCTCGACGATCCGATCACTGCCTCGATGTGGCTCGGGACTGTACCCAACTAAAACCTGTTTGCACGACTCCTTTGAGCCGTGGTAAGGTTGTAATCAAAGCACAGTGGGAACTCACACGAGATAAATGACGATCTCGGGTCGACAGACTAACCTGTACATATGTCACCAGGGAACTGCTATCTGACAATAGGTATAATACCAACTAGCAGGTTCCCGGCGAGTCCGTCCAGTGTACTCATAAACCAATGAGCACCTGTATACTATCTTAGGTGAACAAGCTAACACCAATGGCTTGTGAGACCTGGCCACCACCCCTCGTCGGGGTCTCGATCAGTATACACTAGTCTACACTGGAGTATCGATGCCCGGTCTCGATACTCCTATGACTAGGAATATTTAAGGATGTGCTTATAGACCCCAGCTCCCACATATATGATCGCCATCATAATGCTGGCAGTCAAGCAAGAATCCTATGGGCTCTATCAACACGTACATGATGATAAAGACAAACCAGATAGCATACTATCATCTTGAGTAAGACTGTTTTATCGGTATAGGTCCCCACTCAATCATCATAATCACAAGTCTGCGACTATGATAATTGCCTTGAGGGCACTATAGCCAACACCGGCAACTCCCACCTCTTCCTCTTTCTCTCCTATAGCCAATCATTCAGTAAGTCCCTACTTCTCTGTTCCCCTCCGAAAGACGGAGACGCGACCGCGTAGGTTCGTCTTGCCTGAAATTCGGGGCAGATGCTAATTGGTGCTATCCGTCCACCTCTCCGAAGATGCCAAGCTGATTTATGGCACCATGTATCGAAGATTTAAACGGATGCGGCCGATGTAGCAGACTTCGTTAGATTCCCCCTCGTCTCAGGGTTTTTTGATTATGGGGACGCTCTTCCCTGCAGGCGCAAGCCCCTGCAGTTAATTACGCTACCGCACCGTGGTAACAACTTTCTCCTTCTCCAGATGGTCACTTCATGTCGCAGGTGTTTGTTTTGTGTTTGGTTGCCTGTGGATTATATACGGAGACTAAGTTATGTTGTCGCCCGTAGGGCATGTATTAGTCTAAATCCGTATCTTTCTTAGATTTGGGTTTGGGGGTTTGGGTTTAAGGATACGTTAGCCTCATTTGAGACTAAGATCAATTTAAACATTTGTTAAGGATACGTTAGTCTAATTTTTAGACTAAGATCAACTTAACAGGATCATTTAGATCCAACAAGAGAGCATTTGGGCTGCCTCTGTTGTTTAGTTTAGGAACATTGCGGTCGATTTCCAGTTTAAGGACATTACGGTCCATTGTTAGTTTAAGGACGTTTCGGTCCAATGTTAGTTTAAATACATCACGGTCGAGGTTAAGGACATCATAGTCCGTGGGTTTAAGGACCCCACAGTCCGATGTTAGTTTAAAGACATCACGGTCGAGGTTAAGGACATCATAGTCCGTGGGATTAAGGACCCCACAGTCCGATATTAGTTTTAAGACATCACGGTCGAGGTTAAGGACATCATAGTCCGTGGGTTTAAGGACCCCACAATCCGATATTAGTTTTAAGACATCACGGTCGAGGTTAAGGACATCATAGGTCGAGGTTAAGGACATCATAGTCCATGGGTTTAAGGACCCCACATTCTGATGTTAGTTTAAAGACATCACGGTCGAGGTTAAGGACATCATAGTCCGTGAGTTTAACGACCCCACGGTCCAATGTTAGTTTTAAGACATCACGGTCGAGGTTAAGGACATCATAGTCCGTGGGTTTAAGGACCCCACAGTCCGATGTTAGTTTTAAGATATCACGGTCGAGGTTAAGGACATCATAGTCCGTGGGTTTAAGGACCCCACAATCCATGGAAATGTATGATCGCCGGGACCTGTCACCTCTCTGAAAACGTTGAAGGATTACAACGATAAATATTAGAGGAGTAACGAGATGTACCCTCGAACCAGTGTGAATTGTTTGAAAGATCTGTAGCCCAGTTTGGGACTAAGATTTGTTAAATATTTGTGAGCAGATGTGCTCAGTTCAATATAAGTTGAGTACTTATGACCAGAATTGGGCTAAGTACAATTAAAAATGTTTAACATTTTTATTCTTGCTCTGGCTATTAAGCCTTTATTTGGGCCCGGCCCTTTTAATAATGCTAAGTATTGAGTTCTGACATCTTTTGTCTTCATCAGAACAAAGTGTGTTCTGACAGCGCACCACGTGGCGCGTCAGGCGCTTTGCGCCAGCTAAAGAGCGCATTGCGCTTCTGTCGGGTAGCGCACATGAAGAGGACACGTGTCGTGCTTAGCGCTAAGCGCTAGTTTATTAGCGCATTGCGTTTTTAATTTATGAGCGCTTTGCGCTAGTCTGTTGGTGCGCTAGTGAGTGACACGTGGTGCGCTTGGCATTGAGCGCCAGCCCATGAGCGCAGTGCACTGCTTCAGAAGCGCAAAGCGCAGATTGTGTCTTTGGTTGATACGTGGCATGTTTTGGCACTGAGCGCCGGTCCAAGAAGCGCAAAAGCGCAATTCATGAGTGCAAGGCACTTTCTAATAGCGCAAAGCGCATTTGATCAGATTTAAGATCAAAGAACAAATTTATGATCTTCATAAAGGAGGCTTTGCCTCAAGATTCAAGAACAGAAGTTCTTGTTTATAAAAAGGGCTTTGCCTTTATAGATCAAAGATCTGTGAATGAAATAAAATATTTCTTTTAGTTTTTTTATGATTAGATCTTTTGATCTTTTCTTTTTATCAAAGACTTTGGTCTTTTGTAGATTTATGATCTTTTTAGAAGATGATTCTTCTTTTTACGAGATGGTTTCATCTTTGTTGTTCAAGAACATAGTTCTTCACCTTGAATATGAAGAAATGATCTTCTTTTTTCTAAGAGCTTGCTCTTCTTTTTCTCAAAACTTGCAGAGGGTTTTCTCTCTCTTTTTTGTATCTTTTAGACTTGAAATCTAGGGGCCTTTATATAGGGCCAAATGATTTGTTGAATTAGTTTAAGAGATCTTTCTCTGAATGATTTGGGAATATTTCCCACCGTTGGATCTTTGATCCTAAGGCTTCTGTTTTACAGAAGATAATCTTCTTGTTTTAATAAGATTAGAAAGATCTTTCTATAACAGAATTTTAGTTCTGATTAATTAATAATTTATTATTATTAGATCTTTTGATCTAACGGTGGGGAATTTTTAATTCCAGCACTGGCGCACCTTGCGCAAGCGCACCTACGTTCGACACGTGGCGCGCAACGCAGAGCGCAGCGCAACTGCGCTAGCGCACCCTTATTTGACACGTGGCGCGCAGTGCGCCTGGCGCTGAATTTGAAGCGTTGCTTCAACTTTTGAATTTTGAAATTCAAAACAGAGCTTTGCTCTGATTGGGGGAAACATTCTCCTTCTTTTCTTTATTCTAAAAACTTTCAAAACTAAAACCCGACGGAAGCGGAGTTAGTCTGACTTCCGATTCGGTTTTCTTTAAAAACTATAATTTTTCTTAATCAAGATACCTTCATATCATCACATATTGTTCATTAAACATTAATAAACATTTTTAACAAGTTTCATCACAAATGATTGTTATATGCATTTTTAGCGCAATTTTACATTAAAATAATTTCATGTTTCATTTCGTCATGGTTGAACTTTAACAACCGTATTACCTTAGAAAACTCACGAGGTAATGACCTACCTCCTCAAAACACACATATCTAATATAGCACGATGGAATTTGGGAACATAGATTTGGGAAAAATACGACTTTACATATAACTATCTTCAACTATTAAAACCTTTTTTCTATAAGAAGTGTATTTTAACAAATATTTGCAATTGCACCTCTACAACCCATTTAGGGAACCCGTTCGGTATGGTGCGGATTATCGCACATCCTCAGGCCTAGTAGAGTGAGATGCAGACCTCCGCAAGGAGCATACGATCTCGAAAGATTTAAAATACAATTTTCTTTAGAAAATGTGATTTCTATTATAAATAAAACTTATATTTTTAATAAATAAATATATATGTAATTAATATCAAAATATCTATTTTTAACATTTATAATATTCCACATTTCCAAAATTCAAGAAAAACATCTCATTTACAAGAAAATTCCATACAATTCCAATATTACAAATAAATACCATATATTATGAAATTAGGTTTTATTCACTAGAAATGTCACATTGATAAAATATACATCCATGAAAACTCTAAAGAAGATAATAAAATACTTGAGGTGTATTTTGAAAATTATACAAAACTATTTTTACATAAAACCCCCTCAAGTTATACTAAAATACAATAAGGACCCTAGTAAACATAGGTTTAAGCGGGACCAGTCTCTTGAGCCTCAGAGAACCGGAGATATGGGTGCTTGCCTATTTAAGGTAGACAACTTAACAAACGGTGTTATCAACACGGTAATTGTCTTTGAAAAAGATACAAATCCTGCCGTCCATGTGCAGCAGTTACCGATAACACTAAAACCTAATTCAGGACTTCAATTTCTTTTCTAATTATCTGACTCAGACCGAGTCTCAATATAATCAATCTGAATTGAATATGATTCAAGTACAAACTACAATTCAACATGAATCCATGAATCCATATATTTAATCTATTCAATCTATACAACTTGACCGAACCGAACCATGGATATACTCCATTTATAAGTTCATCCATTATATCCGTTCCATTTCTGATATCATGGTTTCGGCAAATCATCCATCTATATTCAATATACAATACAAACAATACAACAATACAATCAAGACATCGCGGGGTTTATAAAGGGTAGATTGGTACGGAAGGTGTTAGAAGTGGCACGAGACAACAACCATAAAGACACCTAACTTGAATTCAATTGCCGTTGTACCATGGTTGAACGGTTCCTTGTACTCCATATACCGTAGTCTCTGGTCTAGTGAGACTCCTCTCGTATACACTGGCCTCTTCTGTACCAAGGTACAAACAACTACGCTAACATAACAAACAACACTATAATAGTTATACTCTCCCTTTGTCTATTCTACTTCTCCCTCCTCTTTGGGACTTACCGAGCGATTTGTTCGCTGACGACATTCTCTTTCTTCTTCTTTGGAATGTCGTCAGGTGGATCGGACCTTCAGGAGATCGAGCCCATCAGCGAGGACTTGGACCAGCTAGCTTTCGATCGAGCCCACATTATGGTTCTGTTGTTCAAGAGCAACATGTACATTATGTGGGTGACCGGGATTTGGGAGTGGTTGGGACGGAAGCTTCCCCTTCTCTCACTCGCTTAAGGCTGCATTCAGTTGTGCTATCTGGGCTTCGATGGTTTTGATGCTTTGCTCGTGAGCGGCAGTGTGTTGCACCAAGGACTGAATGGAAGACTGGATGTTGGCGGTGGATTGTGTCGATTGTTTAACGAACGCCTCCAGACTTCTTTCTAGCGAGAAAACATTATCGTTGTTTGACGGAACAAAGTTGTTTTGAGGAAAAGAATTGTTGGGTGCAAAGTTGTTCGTCTGATTTTGAAAAGGTTGGGGTTGGAAGGGCTGCTGAAATTGATGTTGAGTTTGTTGTTGCGCTTGTTGTTGCGGCGGAGGGGGCCTTTGGAAATTGTTGCCTTGGAATTGATGCTGATTCTGATTCCAGGCGAAATTGGGGTGGTTCCTCCAACCGGGATTGTAGGTGGAAGAGTATGGATCATTTCTTGGTCTTTGCTGAAATGCAGTATTAACCTGATCCTGTCCTTGAGATGGTGGATTGTAAGGACACTCTTCGGTCAAGTGAGAAGGATCGGAACAACAAGCACAAATGGTACGAAGGGGAAGAACAGGGGCAGGAGCAGGGGATGAAAATTTGCTCTCTATCGCTTCAAGTTTTCTCGTTATTGCAGCCATTTCAGCTTTCATCGCAATAGAGACATCGAGTTGGTGAATTCCTACCCTAGACTGACCGGTAGAAGTGGAGGTAGAAGAAGAAGAAGTCGGTCTGGTGCTCTCCCATTGTAGCGTTTGTTCCGCAAGGTCGTCAAAGAATTGCCACGCTTCCTCGTCAGATTTCGATAGGAAGTGGCCCTGACAAATGGTTTCCAACAACTGCTTCATTGCTGGGTTCAGGCCCTTGTATAAAGTTTGGCACAGTTGCCATTTCTCAATACCGTGGTGAGGGCACTGAACAAGAAGGTCTTTATACCGGTCAAAGCACTTCCAGAAAGGTTCAGTAGGAAGCTGGGAGAATTGATTGATTTCGTTACGGATCCTCGCGGTTTTATGATTCGGATAGAATTTTTTGAGAAACGCTTTCACAAACTCGTCCCAACTGGTTATGGAGTGGGAAGCGGTGCTATACAGCCATTTTTCAGCAAGATCGCACAAAGTGAACGGAATGACCCGTAGCCGTATAGCATCGTCCGACAGCTGGGTGGTTTTCATCATGGCACAAACGTTTTGAAATTTGTTGATGAAGATATAGGCATCTTCAGATTCAAGAAATTTCGGAAGCATGTTAATGAAGTGGGGCTTAATTTCAAAATTATCCCCATTGGCCGGTGGAAGGGAAAGACAGGTGGGAAGTGCAGAACGGGTGGGATAGAAACGATCCTGGAGCGCGATTCGCTGCGGCGCTACAACAGGCGGTGGTGGTGGGTTATTCGCATCCATAGGTGGCGGAATCAATCCCGGGGGAGTTGTAGCGATGTTTGGATTAAATCCTGACATCGCGGAAGAAGAGGTTGGTGATGGTGAAGGTGAGGATGTATGAACAGAATTTGGGTCAACGTCGGAGTTGGCCGGCAAAGGTAAAGGTGAAAGAGGCGTGGACGGAGTTTCGACGTCTGAGTCGATCGCGTAGTCGGTGGCGACTAACGTAACACGGACTAGGCGGGCGCTAGTGTCCCGAGTCCAAGCGGACATACACTAAATGAGTTTAGTATAGTCATAGAGGAGAAGGTGAGGGTAAGAGAACGTCAAATGAGAAATACGATGGGTGGTGGGTGAAAAAATGGGATTTTGGCGACCAAGGGCAAGTTTTTATAAAAGTTTTTTCGGTTTTTTCCTTTTTTCTTTTTTTTTTAGAAAGAGCTTTACAGAAATATGTACGGACTTACGGCTTCAAGCAATCACAAACAAGATATGCACAATCACACCTAGATCTAGGGTCACCTAGGTCAGCTAGACAGCTCCTAACTGTTCCAAAGGGCTAGAAATAGGACCTCAAACCGTCTCTTCTACGCCAATTGCTGCCAGGTAAGTGGGAGGCTCCCCACTACGTAAATAGTGGTCCTAATTAAGTAACCAGTTGCCTTGGACACACTTGCCTAGACACCGCAAAGTCAGGATAGGATAAACGGCCGATGCCTGTAACTAGTCCTCTGTCCTATTGAGCGCGAAGTCCTTAGGGCTGAGTCTAGTATTTTTTAATTAACAATGGTCAAAGCATATGCTTTTTGTGATTTTTGGGGTTCTGGGAAGGGTGATGAAATCCCCACCCAATCTGAATTGGTTTCAAGCCCCTTAAAGTCCGTATTAATAAATGCAAAGCAGTAACAAATCAACTACAATCAATTTTTATTTTTTAGCGCGGCGCAAAGAATCCTGCACAAAAACAATTTATTGGAAGGGGGAAGAGAGTTTGCGCAAAGAATGCTGCAGAAAACACAGTTCAGTGGAGTTCAGAGGAGTGGGGGAGAGGAAAGAGACTCACCAAAAAAATTTAGCACCCTGAAGGCACTAAATGGCCGCGGTTCCGCGGCCTAAGCTTGCTAATGCCGCGGTTCCGCGGCAGTAAGGGGGAGTTGAGCTTCTGGATTTCTGGTGTGTGCTGCCTTCGTTGTCCTCTGCTTGTCTGGATCTCCTGAATCTTGATTTGCTTACTTTATATGCTCCAGATTTTTACAGTAGACCGTTGGCTCCGTCTTGATCCATCGCGGTGTAGCCACGAGATATGGGTCTAACTTCCCACGTCTTTGGCACTGAACTCGAACGTCATTTTATCTTGCACACTTGCACAAAAACTAATCAAAAATAACAAGATGATTTTTTTACAATGTATCTTTTTTTTTGTTTTGTTTTTCGGTTATATTTATATTCACAAATTAACCCGAAATTACACAAAGAAATAAACTACCGTCTCCCCGGCAACGGCGCCATTTGATTGTTAGATTTTTTGCGTATTCAAGTTTAGTTAATTACCGCAATCAAGACGGTTTCGCTTGTAGCTAGCCGGTTGAGTACGGGTCGTTCGCAGGGAGATGGGAATCTTTTTCTATGTGCTTTAACGAGTTAAGTCAAAATGTCCAGATTTGTTTGTGATTAAATATGTGCTAAATGATATGTAAAGAGAGCTTGTTAGGGTTAGGATTAGGTTAGTTTGAGTTAGGAGTCGCTCACTTCTTTCGTTGCCACTCTTAATATCGGTGTTACGATAATCGGCAACAACGGGGATTAGCACGACTAGGAAGGAACTTGCGAGTATAAGTTAGGCTTTCCAACGCATAAGTTTTTCCATTTGGTGCTTGTCCGTACGTTCTTGGCTCTTATCCTTAACCTCCGGTTAATTTAACCACAACCGGTCTCACTACGGAATCACCGCTATCATGTAGGATAGGATGCCGTAGGGAGCGGATTGTGGTTCAATTAACGGGAGTCCGATTTAAGATGTTGGGCAAGGAAAGAGTGAGAGAGATTTCCTTCTCTCAAACTTTCCGTATCCTACCCTAACAAGTATGAAAACTACTCACCCATTATAAGGAAAAGAAAATAAAACAAATGTGGAAGATAGAAAGAAAGAGGTTAGAAGATTACAACTAGCTATTTGCGACCTCACCTTGGCAAGGATCAAGCGTAAGCATCATGGTTGTGTAAGTATAAAGAAAAAGAGAACAAGAAAGAAACAAATAGCAAATAACAACAACTAGATTAGCAAAGGAAAATTACAAGCAATTTATAATTAACAACATAACAAGAACAAGACAAGCATGATAATAAAAAGAACTCCTTTATTCATTCTTCACTCACAAAAGCTCACTACAAGTTTTTAATGGAGAAGAGAAGAGAGGAGGAAGAAGAACAACACATGTATTCTAAAATCTAAATACAAGAATAAGCACTCTTGGCTTTGGCAAGTTCTGGACTATTTATAGGCAGGGAACTGGAAATCTAGGGCAACAATCAGAACAATAATGAAATGACCAATCTGCCCCTGAAAAATAGCCAACTGAGGAGGCCGTACGGCCGCGGTTCCGCGGCCTAAGCATGCTTATGCCGCGGAACCGCGGTGCTTTGGAGGAGTTGGCTCCTCGGATTTTGTGGGGACCCCTGGTATGATGTTGTCTGCTGTTTGGTATATGTTTTTTCTCAGAAACTCTTCACAATTTTTCCAGAATTCCAGCAGACCAAAAGGAGATTTGATGTGGATATTTTTGTCATGATTTCCTCGAGCTCCGCGTAGATATGTTGGATCTTGTGTTGCCATTGAGCTTTGTGCATGAAAATGACATTGATTTGCCATTTTGTCTCTTAAACTGATGTGCGGCAACATACGGATAGAGAGCGGAGACCCGTGTTTTATCTGTGGTTGGCAGGAATCCGGATTTTGTCGTGCTTTTCCATGAATTTCACCGTTTAGAACCGAGAACCTATATCCTGCAATTGACTAGCAAACACGGCTCAAGAGTACCTACCGATAAGCAATGTGATAAAAATTGGGCGGTATAAAAATGCAAAAATCTGATATGAACAAATACCCCCAAACTTATCATTTGCTTGTCCCGAGCAAAGCCAATTTATTCACAAAAATTCCTAACCTCACTTTCGTAGGGAACGCGATTGCACTGAGCATGTGCAACAAGCCGTTAAACCTCTAGGTATCCCTAGTAGGAGAAGTGTTGTCTCCTGAGGGTTTTCAGCGGATACTACCCATAAAATCCGGTCAAGCTAGTTTTGCAAAATAACTATGATTCAAACCCTAAGGTTTTGTTTCAGAAAATAACAATTCTGTTATCCTAAGTCTAGACTATCGAACCTTTATTTTTCACACCTCGCTTCTTATTTAACTTAAAATTTTATATGTCTTTACGTGCAGTGCAAATAGTGTCGTAAAGTTCCAGAAGGATCGATTAAAGTCATCATGTCACACAATAAAGCCCGGATAAATTTTTTTAAAAGGATCATATAAGTTTTATAAGGATTTAAGCATTTTTCAAGTTTCGTTTTCCAGTAAAGTTTCAACTTCAGAATTTCTATCTTCCTTAACAGGAAACTAGGTCTTATTTTTCACTCCACCTTTTTCTTATTTTCATTTCATACACACCTCTGTGAACGTGCAATAGTCTTTATCATAGAATAAAACCTTCATATCTCCGCTAAATTTTTTTTTTTATAAAAGCCTGTCTTTTATCAAGATTATTCTCACACAAAGAACCGTTAGGAATTTTAACTCGGAGAGAACACTTGCTTGACTTTGTTTTAATCTGGACTTTCTAGGCTTCTTAACGAGCTTTGGGCCAATGCACCCAAACCAGTTGGTTTTAGGGTATTAGGTGTAGAAACACCCCAGCGGACTTAATTACTCAAGTTACCTAGGTCCAAAAACAAAAGACAATTTAGCGTAAAAATCATGATGATTCAATATAAACGGAGATATAACCGGCAGTTCAATTATTTTTTTTGATAAAAGACGTGTTTAGTGGGTTCGGTGTGTAATCATTCCAATCAAGTTTCAGATGGGTTATTTTTCAGACTTAGTTCCAATTAAGGCATCAATAACATTCCTTCATTTTCACTTCACTTCATAAACTATTCTTGATATTACTTATTTCAGAACAAACCTATTTGATCCTCAGAAAATCATTTATCTATTTAAAAGTTTTTAGACATAAAAGACTTGTCATCTAATTTCCAAAACTCATGACACGTGTAGTGTGATGTAAAGACGTATATCAGCTATAGTTAACTTCAAAGGAGAGTTATCTTTCAGATTTTCAAAATCTAAAAATAAGATTTAGTTATTCTTATCTTATCAAACAGAACCGTCGAAATGTTGAGTCAGAGGTCTCCCACTAGCTAACTTGACATAAAAGTTTTTATATTTTTAGAAAATTTTCTGATTTTTATGGATTTTATGGATTTTAGTATGCAGATGCAAAATATACATATGAATGCGAAGGTTAGAAATGCGTACCGAGCGTACCCCCAAACTTAAACTGGACAGTGTCCTCACTGTCGTTGCATGAAGAGATCATTGAAGGGTCAAAATTGTCGGTTAGATATACACAAATTTTTATTGTTTTTGTTTTTAAAGAAAAGAAAAATAGAAAAAATGGAAAAGAATATCCATAAATATATACAAAATGGTATATACATACCCCCAAACTTATTTGGAACAGTGTCCACTGTTCTTGGCTGGATAACCGAAGTTTGGTGGTAGGCAGAGGAAGATTATGCAGGGTAAACCGGCTCCTGTAAGACCAGGAGCTCCTCTATTTGTTCGGCACTAAGGTACGGTTTAAGTCGGTGTCCGTTTACTTTAAAAAATGAACCATCCTTTGGATTCTCCAAATCCACAGCGCCATGCGGATACACATTCCGCACAAAATATGGCCGTTTCCAGCGAGATCTGAGCTTTCCTGGATGGAAGTGTAGCCGGGTGTCGTAAAGCAGTACCTGTTGACCAGATACGAAAGTTTTGCGCAAAAGGTGTTTATCGTGAAACACCTTCGTTCGAGTCTTAATGACAACCGCGTTATCGTAAGCCTCATCCCTAAGCTCGCTCAATTCGTTCAACTGCAGCTTCCGATGGCTGCCCGCATCTTCGAGAGACAGATTCAGCTCCTTTATCGCCCAAAATGCACGATGCTCTATTTCGACAGGGAGGTGGCAAGCCTTTCCGTACACAAGCCGATAGGGAGACATGCCAAGATCGGTCTTATAAGCGGTTCGAAATGCCCAAAGGGCATCAGTGAGTTTCAGCGACCAATCCTTACGGTTCTTGGAAACCGTCTTCTCCAGTATCTGCTTGATTTGCCGATTTGAAACTTCGGCCCGCCCACAGGTCTGGGGGTGGTAGGGCGTAGATAGCTTATGATTAATGGAATACTTCCGCATCAAGGCCTCGAAAGTCTTGTTGCAGAAATGAGTTCCATTGTCGCTAATGATCGCTCGGGGGTGCCCAAAACGGGAGAAAATGTTTTCTTTTAAGAAACCTAACGACAACCTTGTTGTCGTTAGTCCGGCTGGGCACAGCCTCGACCCACTTAGAGACGTAATCAACAGCGAGAAGGATGTACAAGTTCCCGAAAGAGCTGGAAAACAGCCCCATGAAATCTAACCCCCAAACGTCGAAAATCTCCACAACCAAGATTGGTTGGAGCGGCATCTCGTTCCTCCGGGATATCCGGCCCAAGTGTTGGCATCGGGAGCAAGTCTTGCAATAGTCATGAGCATCTTTGAAGAGTTGTGTCCAGTAGAAACCACATTGCAAGATCTTCTCAGCTGTCTTTATGGGGCTAAAATGCCCGCCACATGCTTGATCGTGGCAAAATGACAGCACACTCTTGAATTCCTCGTCAGGGACACACCGACGAATAATCTGGTCGGGACGGTACTTGAACGGATAGGGTTCGTCCCAGTAAAAGTGTTTTACTTGGGATAAGAAGCGAAGTCTGTCCTGACTTGACCATTCAGTCGGTAGTAATCCTGTGGCCAAACAGTTCACAATATCTGCGAACCAGGGTTCACAAGATACTGTCAAGAGTTGTTCATCCGGGAAAACGTCGTTGATCGGAATGTGAAGCGACGGCGAAGAAGGAAGTCGTGAGAGATGGTCGGCGACTACGTTTTCACATCCTCTTTTGTCCTTAATGACAAGGTCAAACTCTTGAAGCAAGAGGATCCAACGTATCAGCCGAGATTTTGCATCTTTCTTCGCAAAAAGATGGCGTAGAGCAGAATGGTCAGTGTAGACAATGACTGGAGAGCCGATGAGGTAGGGCCTGAACTTTTCTAAAGCAAATACAACAGCCAAGAATTCTTTCTCAGTTGTTGTATAATTCAGTTGGGCGTCGTTCAGGGTTCGGCTAGCATTATAGATTACGTGCGGCATCTTGTTGATGTGTTGTCCAAGGACAGCACCAATGGCAAAGTCGGATGCATCGCACATAATCTCAAATGGGTGCGTCCAGTCAGGTGAAGAAAGCACGGGAGCAGAAGTGAGGGAGCTTTTTAATGACTCGAACGCAGTCACACAGCTCGAGTTGAAGTCGAATGGCGTGTCCTTGGCCAGTAGAAGAGTCAAGGGCCTAGCAATCTTGCTAAAGTCCTTGATGAACCGTCTATAGAAACCGGCATGGCCAAGGAAGGCTCGGATGTCTCGGACGCATCTGGGAGGAGGGAGATTGGAAATGACCTCAATCTTCGCTTTGTCAACCTCTATGCCATTTTGCGAGATGATATGTCCTAAGACAATACCTTCGCGCACCATGAAGTGGCACTTCTCCCAATTCAAAGTGAGGTTCTTGTCCTTACATCGGGGAAGGACAGCGTCAAGATGCAGCAAACACTCGTTAAAGGAATCGCCAAAGATGGAGAAATCGTCCATGAAGATCTCCAGGAATTTTTCTACCATGTCTTAGAAGATTCCCATCATACACCGCTGGAAGGTAGCGGGCGCATTGCATAACCCAAAGGGCATGCGACGATATGCAAATGTGCCGAAAGGACAAGTGAATGTGGTCTTGTCCTGGTCTTTTTCGGCAATGGAAATTTGATTATAGCCGGAGTAGCCATCAAGAAAGCAATAGTACTCGTGTCCGGCCAATCGTTCAAGCATTTGGTCAATGAAAGGTAGCGGAAAGTGGTCCTTCCGCATTGCGGCGTTGAGTTTTCTGTAATCGATGCATACTCGCCACCCAGTTTGGGTGCGAGTAGGGATTAACTCGTTCGCTTCGTTAGTGATGACCGTTATGCCTGATTTCTTGGAGACAACGTGAATGGGGCTAACCCACTGGCTATCAGAGATAGGGTAAATGATACCACTATCCAGACATTTTACGATCTCCTTCTTTACAGCCTCCTTCATGACTGGGTTGAGTCGTCTTTGTGGATCCCTGGCTGGTTTGGCATCATCCATCAGATGAATGTGATGTTCAATGATCAGGGGACTAATCCCCTTGATGTCCGCCATGGACCAGCTAAAAGCTTGCCTATTGCTGTGTAAGACCGCAAGAAGGGCTTTCTCTTGCTCTGGAGCTAAAGAAGCCGAGATGATAACAGGGAGGGTCTCGTTCTCACCCAAGTAAGCGTACTTAAGGTGAGACGGCAAAGGCTTGAGTTCGAGCATTGGAGGTGAAACGATTGAAGGCAAGATTGGTGAAAAGGTCTCGAACTCAAAGGATTCCAGCAAAGGTTCAAAACGAGTGTAAGCGACCGAGTTGGATGGTTCAGGTAACTCATCCGGAAATTCGAAGGATTCAAACTCGGGTGGTGAGTGGCTAAGATCGTTCGAGAAAGTGAAACACTCGTAGTCATTGTCGGGCGCAAAAACAGCAGCAGGTTCGAAGAGGAACGCACTAGTGGCGTTAAGGTTATCGTGATCGAACAAAAACTCCTCGAATTCACACTCTTCTGAGGTGATCTCCTGGATTGAGCAAACGTCTAGTATATGAGCATTAGGTTCGGAGGGCTGATTCCCCAACCTAAAAATGTTGAGTTCAATTGTCATGTTTCCAAAAGATATGTTCATCGAACCATTGCGACAATTGATCACAGCATTTGAGGTTGCAAGGAATGGGTGACCGAGTATCACCGGAATTTGATTCCGGGGGTTAGCTACAGGCTGTGTGTCTAAAACAATGAAGTCAACAGGGAATATGAAGTCCCCAACCTTGATTAACACATCTTCTAGCTCACCCCTAGGATGGGTGATCGACCGGTCCGCCATTTAGAGAGTGCAGTGTGTGGGTTTCAGCTCTCCTACACCTAGTTGCTCATATACTGAGTACGGAAGCAGGTTAACACTGGCACCAAGATCTAATAGTGCGTGGTTGATGTTCTTATCCCCAATGGTAATAGAAATCGTAGGACAGCCAGTGTCCTTCCGTTTTTGAGGTAAAGATTGGGTAAGAGCATCACTCACAGCACTAGCCAAGAAAACTTTCTTGGGTACCTGAGACTTCCTCTTTTTCATGCACAAGTCCTTTAAGATTTTGGCGTAGGAAGGGACTTGTTGGACAGCATCTAAAAGGGGAATGTTGATGTTAACCTGCTTAAACAACTCCAGAATCTTCTCCATTTGTGGATTTTGTTTATTGGACTTCAACCGGTTTGGAAATGGAACATTTTTAAAATTGGTTGAATCCAATGCTTGTGGAGGAGATTGTGGGGTTGGAACGGATCCCAGAGCTGGTGTTTTCGTGGAGTGAGAAGTGGGTCCATTCAGAGCAGAAGAAGAAGAAGAAGAAGAAGAAGAAGAGCCTTTTGAAGAATGAAGAATAGGCTCAGAAGATGAGGAAGGAGAAGAAGAAGAAGAAGAAGCGGCCGGGGTGTCATCGTCGATCCGTATGCCAATGTTTTTTTGCAGCATCCTTCCCGATCTCAATGTAGTCACGGCACTCACATTATGGTTCTGTTGTTCAAGAGCAACATGTACATTATGTGGGTGACCGGGATTTGGGAGTGGTTGGGACGGAAGCTTCCCCTTCTCTCGCTCGCTTAAGGCTGCATTCAGTTGTGCTATCTGGGCTTCGATGGTTTTGATGCTTTGCCCGTGAGCAGCAGTGTGTTGCACCAAGGAATGAATGGAAGACTGGATGTTGGCGGTGGATTGTGTCGATTGTTTAACAAACGCCTCCAGACTTCGTTCTAGCGAGGAAACCTTATCGTTGTTTGACGGAACAAAGTTGTTTTGAGGAAAAGAATTGTTGGGTGCAAAGTTGTTCGTCTGATTTTGAAAAGGTTGGGGTTGGAAGGGCTGCTGAAATTGATGTTGAGTTTGTTGTTGCGCTTGTTATTGCGGCGAAGGGGGCCTTTGGAAATTATTGCCTTGGAATTGATGCTGATTCTGATTCCAGGCGAAATTGGGGTGGTTCCTCCAACCGGGATTGTAGGTGGAAGAGTATGGATCATTTCTTGGTCTTTGCTGAAATGCAGTATTAACCTGATCCTGTCCTTGAGATGGTGGATTGTAAGGACACTCTCCGGTCAAGTGAGAAGGATCGGAACAACAAGCACAAATGGTACGAAGGGGAAGAACAGGGGCAGGAGCAGGAGATGAAAATTTGCTCTCTATCGCTTCAAGTTTTCTCGTTATTGCAGCCATTTCAGCTTTCATCGCAAGAGAGACATCGAGTTGGTGAATTCCTACCCTAGACTGACCGGTAGAAGTGGAGGTAGAAGAAGAAGAAGTCGGTCTGGTGCTCTCCTATTGTAGCGTTTGTTCTGCAAGGTCGTCGAAGAATTGCCACGCTTCCTCTTCAGATTTCGATAGGAAGTAGCCCTGACAAATGGTTTCCAACAACTGCTTCGTTGCTGGGTTCAGGCCCTCGTATAAAGTTTGGCACAGTTGCCATTTCTCAATACCGTGGTGAGGGCACTGAACAAGAAGGTCTTTATACCGGTCAAAGCACTTCCAGAAGGGTTCAGTAGGAAGCTGGGAGAATTGATTGATTTCGTTACGGATCCCCGCGGTTTTATGATTCGAATAGAATTTTTTGAGAAACGCTTTCACAAACTCGTCCCAACTGATTATGGAGTGGGAAGCGGTGCTATACAGCCATTTTTCAGCAAGATCGCTCAAAGTGAACGGAATGACCCGTAGCCGTATAGCATCGTCCGACAGCTGGGTGGTTTTCATCATGGCACAAACGTTTTGAAATTTGTTGATGAAGATATAGGCCTCTTCAGATTCAAGCCCATGAAATTTCGGAAGCATGTTAATGAAGTGGGGCTTAATTTCAAAATTATCCCCATTGGCCGGTGGAAGGGAAAGACAGGTGGGAAGTGTAGAACGGGTAGGATAGAAACGATCCTGGAGCGCGATTCGCTGCGGCGCTACAACAGGCGGTGGTGGTGGGTTATTCGCATCCATAGGTGGCGGAATCAATTCCGGGGGAGTTGTAGAGATGTTTGGATTAAATCCTGACATCGCGGAAGAAGAGATTGGTGATGGTGAAGCTGAGGATGTATGAACAGAATTTGGGTCAACGTCGGAGTTGGCCGGAAAAGGTAAAGGTGAAAAAGGCGTGGACGGAGTTTCGACGTCTGAGTCGATCGCGTAGTCGGTGGCGACTAACGTAACACGGACTAGGCGGGCGCTAGTGTCCCGAGTCTAAGCGGACATACACTAAACGAGTTTAGTATAGTCATAGAGGAGAAGGTGAGGGTAAGAGAACGTCAAATGAGAAATACGATGGGTGGTGGGTGAAAAAATGGGATTTTGGCGACCAAGGGAAAGTTTTTATAAAAGTTTTTTTGGTTTTTTCCTTTTTTCTTTTTTTTTTAGAAAGAGCTTTAAAGAAATATGTACGGACTTATGACTTCAAGCAATCACAAACAAGATATGCACAATCACACCAAGATCTAGGGTCACCTAGGTCAGCTAGACAGCTCCTAACTGTTCCAAAGGGCTAGAAATAGGACCTCAAACCGCCTCTTCTCCGCCAATTGCGGCCAGGTAAGTGCCAGGTAAGTGGGAGGCTCCCCACTACGTAAATAGTGGTCCTAATTAAGTAACCACTTGCCTTGGACACACTTGCCTAGACACCGCAAAGTCAGGATAGGATAAACGGCCGATGCCTGTAACTAGTCCTCTGTCCTATTGAGCGCGAAGTCCTTAGGGCTGAGTCTAGTATTTTTTAATTAACAATGGTCAATGCATATGCTTTTTGTGATTTTTGGGGTCCTGGGAAGGGTGATGAAATCCCCACCCAATCTGAATTGGTTTCAAGCCCCTTAAAGTCCGTATTAATAAATGCAAAGCAGTAACAAATCAACTACAATCAATTTTTATTTTTTAGCGAGGCGCAAAGAATCTTGCACAAAAACAATTTATTGGAAGGAGGAAGAGAGTTTGCGCAAAGAATGCTGCAGAAAACACAGTTCAGTGGAGTTCAGAGGAGTGGGGGAGAGGAAAGAGACTCACCAAAAAAATTTAGCACCCTGAAGGCACTAAATGGCCGCGGTTCCGCGGCCTAAGCTTGCTTATGCCGCGGTTCCACGGCAGTAAGGGGGAGTTGAGCTTCTGGATTTCTGGTGTGTGCTGCCTTGGCTATCCTCTGCTTGTCTGGATCTCCTAAATCTTGATTTGCTCACTGTATATGCTCCAGACTTTTACAGTAGACCGTTGGCTCCGTCTTGATCCGTCGCGGTGTAGCCGCGAGATATGGGTCTAACTTCCCACGTTTTTGGCACTGAACTCGAACGTCGTTTTATCCTGCACACTTGCACAAAAACTAATCAAAAATAACAAGATGATTTTTTTACAATGTATCTTTTTTTTTGTTTTGTTTTTCGGTTATATTTATATTCACAAATTAACCCAAAATTACACAAAGAAATAAACTACCGTCTCCCCGGCAACGGCGCCATTTGATTGTTAGATTTTTTGCGTGTTCAAGTTTAGTTAATTACCGCAATCAAGACGGTTTCGCTTGTAGCTAGCCGGTTGAGTACGGGTCGTCCGCAGGGAGATGGGAATCTTTTTCTATGTGCTTTAACGAGTTAAGTCCAAATGTCCAGATTTGTTTATGATTAACTATATGCTAAATGATATGTAAAGAGAGCTTGTTAGGGTTAGGATTAGGTTAGTTTGAGTTAGGAGTCGCTCACTTCTTTCGTTGCCACTCTTAATATCGGTGTTACGGTAATCGGCAACAACGGGGATTTGCACGACTAGGAAGGAACTTGTGAGTATAAGTTAGGCTTTCCAACGCATAAGTTCTTCCTTTTGGTGCTTGTCCGTCCGTTCTTGGCTCTTATCCTTAACCTCCGGTTAATTTAACCACAACCGGTCTCACTACGGAATCACCGCTATCATGTAGGATAGGGTGCCGTAGGGAGCGGATTGTGGTTCAATTAACGGGAGTCCGATTTAAGATGTTGGGCAAGGAAAGAGTGAGAGAGATTTCCTTCTCTCAAACTTTCCTTATCCTACCCTAACAAGTATGAAAACTACTCACCCATTATAAGGAAAAGAAAATAAAACAAAAGAGGAAGATAGAAAGAAAGAGATTAGAAGATTACAACTAGCTATTTGCGACCTCACCTTGGCAAGGATCAAGCGTAAGCATCATGGTTGTGTAAGGATAAAGAAAAAGAGAACAAGAAAGAAACAAATAGCAAATAACAACAACTAGATTAGCAAAGGAAAATTACAAGCAATTTATAATTAACAACAAAACAAGAACAAGACAAGCATGATAATAAAAAGAACTCCTTTATTTATTCTTCACTCACAAAAGCTCACTACAAGTTTTTAATAGAGAAGAGAGGAGGAAGAAGAACAACACATGTATTCTAAAATATAAATACAAGAATAAGCACTCTTGGCTTTGGCAAGTTCTGGACTATTTATTGGCTGGGAACTGGAAATCTAGGGCAACAATCAGAACAACAATTAAATGACCAATCTGCCCCTGAAAAATAGTCAACCGAGGAGGCCGTACGGCCGCGGTTCCACGGCCTAAGCATGCTTATGCCGCGGAACCGCGGCGCTTTGGAGGAGTTGGCTCCTCGGATTTTGTGGGGACCCCTGGTATGATGTTGTCTGCTGTTTGGTATATGTTTTTTCTCAGAAACTCTTCACAATTTTTCCAGAATTCCAGCAGACCAAAAGGTGATTTGATGTGGATATTTTTGTCATGATTTCCTCGAGCTCCGCGTAGATATGTTGGATCTTGTGTTGCCATTGAGTTTTGTGCATGAAAATGACATTGATTTTCCATTTTGTCTCTTAAACTGGTGTGCGGCAACATTGGATA
This sequence comes from Agapanthus africanus, assembly GCA_030015575.1. Classification (NCBI taxonomy): domain Eukaryota; kingdom Viridiplantae; phylum Streptophyta; class Magnoliopsida; order Asparagales; family Amaryllidaceae; genus Agapanthus; species Agapanthus africanus. Next base: position 1,956,316 of record CM057337.1, read on the forward strand.
GAGAGCGGAGACCCGTGTTTTATCTGTGGTTGGCAGGAATCCGGATTTTGTCGTGCTTTTCCATGAATTTCACCGTTTAGAGCCGAGAACCTGTATCCTGCAATTGACTAGCAAACACGGCTCAAGAGTACCTACCGATAAGCAATGTGATAAAAATTAGGCGGTATAAAAATGCAAAAATATGATATGAACATGTACATTACATTTTTTATTGCTTAGCTACGCTTAGCGTGTTTACTTCTGAGTTAATACGTAGCGGCCTCGTCATGTCCTCTACCCGTATATTGGGAAGCGGGGCGTGACACAAACAGTTACGTAGAATCAATATCTGCCCACTTGTCAATCCAAGGTGATATTCCCCTACGGATTCAACGTCCACACTCATTCTGTTAGCAACCCTGAGAGTCATATCACCTAACCTGATAACTCTATGGTTTCTCAAATCTTGTAATGAATTACAGATATGAGATCCTGATCCGATATCTAGTACCCAGGAAGTAGAGTTAATTGACATACAGTTTTCTATTACAAACACACCTGAAGTCGAAGCCATAACATGCTTCGGATCCTGAATTCTGGCTTTCAAAGCCCCATAATCCCTCTGCCAATGCCCTTTCCCATAACAATAGGAACATCCCTCTTTCCTTACTGTTAGCCCAGAAACTTTTTCCCTTCCATGTCCTTCTACCTTATTGACACCGCATATCGGCTTTGTGGAGGTCTTCTTCTTCTCACCCTTTGCTTTCGTCTTGGATGCAAAAGAGGAAGATTCCCCAATAAGCTGAGTGGGTGTCACCCTGGTTTCCTTCAGGGTGCCCTCAACTGGAAGCATAACTTTCTTCCCGTGAGCAAAAGTAGATGATAGGGACTGTTGAATTAAGTCAGCATATGAATCGTTCTTCAACGTGGTCTCCAGGTCCATGAGCTTTTTAATATAGCTTATCATTGTAGGGACGTGGTCCCCTACAGATGATCCGACAGTCAACCTCGCTTGAAACAATTCCTTCGAGGTATCATATCTTACGATATGAGATTGCTCTCCATATAAAACATTATTATGGAGGAAGATGGAAACTAAGTCCATCTTCTAATGCTGCCTCTGGTTTACACTATCCACTGATACCAACACAAAGCACTTGGCATTCACACTGTCCTTTTTTGATGTCTTACGGATATTAATATCCGCGGCGGTGGAAACTGGACCTGAGACGGCGGGGGCTTGAGTAGTAAAAAGGTGTCCCAGCTTGTCATAGGTAATAGACATCTAGACAGACCTTTGCCAGTCATTATAGTCAGATTCGGTTATTTTATTATCTAGATGTAACCTATGTCCGGTCACGGGGTCGCTGCAATTAAGAGAGAGAGAAGAAAACACTCAGCATGATACTCTTGAAAGTTTAGATTGGTTTTTAATTTATCTAAACAGGATGGCTCCCACTGTTTCTCGAATCCTTCCTCAAACCATAAAATAAGAATTAGTCAGGATTAATTTCACCATACAATACTTGCTTAACCGTTCATCCAGGCTAGTATCGGTACTTCGAGGGAGGTTTTACGACGCTTTCGTGAAGTTCCTTAATTAAATAACTTCTTTTCCCTGGAGGCGTAGCCCCGCTAACACTGTTCTAGACACCTACTTGGTTTATAACATTGATTGTTAAGTGAAGAATGTCCCGAGGAGTAGCGGATACTCACAGTAGGATCGGGATCTAAATATCATTGTGTGATAACCCTGAAGGAATTCTACCAATATTATCACACTCCAAATGGTATGCAACACTAGCAAGTTTCACTTTCTTTAGAAACTCCCGATATGGATTTTTGCCCCATGCTCTTATAACCTTGACGAAGGCCAACAAATCATAAGTCACATGTCAAGTTCTACCCATCATTGTCCAGGTTAATTTGAACCCACCCGTATTACCCTTGACGAAGGCCAACAAAATAATACGACTGTCCCAAACCAACGCATCTATCTATGCTACATATGAACACCCGGCAACTACCAATCAATATGCCTTGACGAAGGCCAACAAATATAGCTTGAATACTACTGACTATTCATATGAAATGACGAAGGGCTACGAATAGTTTTGGTGAAACCGTGAACGTAGTGAACTTGATATAATCGAAGGAAGCTGATAGCTTTTAAAAGGAGTGGTTTAAGCTCCGTATTTAAAAGTCTGCTGTTTTAAAATAACCGAGTGGTTTTAAAAATTTTTTCAACGATTCCGCTTTGGTTTGTTTACTTTGTATTGATGTAATGCAGTCCCATCAATAAACTTACCATTGCAGAAAATAGCAAAAATACAACGTACACTTATGCCATCCGCATTCGCCATGGGGCCCGTCATCACCCGTTGGGTTACTTAACTAACGACAGAGCGGGGGCTGGACTAGCGCAGATGCAAAACATAAGCAACGTCTATTATTCATTAGACGCAATGATACGCATTCCAGATCACAGATGAACACATTGGATATACTAGGAATTCCGCGTTTCGTTTGAGCCTGTAATGAAAGACAGATTCCACGGTCGTGATGAATAGCCAAACCCCATCCTAGACCCCTACGGGTGCGGCAAACTATCCGCCAAATACCCAAAGTGAAGCAACCTCCATCAACAAAGTGAGTAGGCCACTCGGCACTTCAAAGTACCCGGTAGTTTGTGCACCCCACCTTGGGTCTATCTTAGGAGCAAAAACAGTAAAAGAAATAATACAACGGTGGCTACAACCTCAAACCGGATGTGCCCCCAAAATAATATTACATCACTTTAAAAATTTTACATCAAATGAAAGAATGAAAACCATCATCTCACATCCCAGGCTATTCATTCACGACGATCCAACAAGTTCATATACACAAACCATCACAACAACATCACAGATATGTGCAACCCCGACTAATCGACGTATAGCAATTAGTCGACGTTTCCAAACACATATATACAACACAAAGCTTTTAAATTAACTACGACATTAGAATTCCGCACGCAATTAGCAAACTTAAACAATTTTCCAAGAATTGAAAATCCAGTGAGCTAAAGTTCCAAAACTATAGTTTTGAGCCAATACGGGAGTCGAAACGAACTCGAAACCCGCCCGAATATTCGCGGAGGCGAAGACACATGAATTACTGTCGAATGAAGGGCCTCAGAGGGGTACCCACCCTTGGGGTCCACCACGAGGTGGCCCCCAAAGGGAGGCAGACCCGAGAGCACCAATTCTTGGTGCTCTCGGGTCACCAGCCACCAAGTGGTGGTCTTAGGGGGGGTGGTCCCGGCCGTTAGTCCTCCCGGGGTGTCCATGGGGTATGCATGCTTCACCCCGCGACTTCTCTGTTCAAACCATGAGCCCGTGGGGGTGTGCAAACAACTCAAAATCTCACTTTTGAAAACTATTTTTGTTGACAGTTTTTCCGCGACAAAAACGGCGGAATTCTAACATCGTTACAAGCTATCTAGGTTTTATAAGAGCCTCTGATACCACTATAAGTCGATGTCGTGCACCCCACGTGTTTGCGGGGAGGCGGAATTTGCAAAAAATGATTTTTACGAGCTTCGCAACAGCGACTAGAACCAAGGATCGTTCATAAACACTAGCTAGCAAACTACTTGAGGTTTAACCACTCGGATACGAAGTTATACCTCACGATACATATCCTTCGGTTCTTCATAACTTTCCTCCTCGTCTACATAGGCTCTAAGGATCGATCCGGATCGTAGCTTCTTCGACGGCCTCCTCGAGTCAAAGACGATCCACCCGAGAGTCTATAGTCCGAGCTCCACCTCAAAACCATGGTAACTAGGGCAAAAAGCTTGCTAAACATGATGGCCTAGGTGATGTAGAGTATGAATATAGATTTATTTGTCTCTTGAAACCCTAGGATTCTCAACACATGAGAGCTTTTAGGGTTTTAATGTGAGGAAGAAGAAGAGAGCTAGTTTGAGGAAAGAGAACATGATTTTTGATAATGATATGATAAAATGAGATGGCTACCTTGACATGAACAAAAGCATGGCATGAAAAACATCTTATAAAAATATCTAGGTCACAAAATATCTCACAAAAATATCTAAGTCAAATAGTCAAACCAAGTCAAGTGGTCAAACCAAGTCAAATGGTCAAACAAAGTCAAGTAGTCAAAACAAGTAGCCATGCCTCAATTATCATTTACAAAAATAACAAATACTTTCCTCCACCTCATAATTATTTTAATCAAGTCAATGGTCAAAACCCTAATGAGTTATCTCCTTCTATGCCCCTTTCATCCGTATATACATACCCGTATTCGTGTTCCGAGAAACACGAATACAAAGGGACGAAACTGATCCATCAATATAATACTAGGATCCGGCTTAAACCAAAGCCCACTAGTATTATCCGCCCGAATATCATACGCGCACAAGTGCACGTAAGTGATCGAAGCCCTGCCGTAAGACCATACAGCCTCTGCACCTTTTGCCCGGTGCAGGGAAACTCTCTATGTGGGATTCTAAAGACTCGACACTACGCTGGCAGTGGGTTTAACCATAGGCTGCAAGCTGTACTAACTGTACGTAACGGTCCCCAGGTAGATGTCGATAAGAAGGCCGATGAGGAAAACCCATCCGAACTCCTACTGAGCCTGAATGTGACAATCTCTATACAGTCCGATCTGTTCGTCTAAGAGTATCGCATATCGGGCCTAGGGGCGGTAATCGTCAGACCCCTAATAGCGCAATAAGTCGTGTCGGAGTGTAGCCCAAAACACTCTGAGAAACTACTGGAATACCTACCAGTAAATCTCGCTTGCCCTGGCCAGGGAATGTGTGTAATGGCTCTCCGAACACAGCACGATATCAACCCCAATACCGGGAGAGACGAATTCTATCTAACCGCCACTGCCTCCAAGTGCTTCGGGACTGCACCCAACTACTACCTGTTTGCATGACTCCTTTGAGCTGTGGTAGGGTAGTAATCAAAGTACAGTGGGAACACACTCGAGGCGAAATAGCAGTGTCAAGTCGACGGACTAAACTGTACTCATGTCACCTGGGAACTGCTACCCGACGATAGGTATAATACCAACCAACAGTTCCCGACGAGTCCTGTCCAGTGTACTCATAACCTAACGAGCACCTGTATACTATCTCCAGCACGACGTACTAATGGCTGTGGGACAGACCATCTCCTCTGCCGGGATGAGAAGCATATACACTAGTCTACTCCGGAGTATCGATGCCCCTTCTCGATAATCCTACGACAAGGGGCCTGTATAAGGATGTGCTTGTAGATTACCCAGCCCCCACTAGTGTGACTTCCATCACAAGTCTGGTAATCAAGCAAAGATCCTAAGGGCTATACTAATATGTATAAGCGATATGCTAAAAGAAACACATGCACATATTGAAGTAGAAACAAATCAAGTAGCATACTACCATTTTGAGTAAGACTGTTAATATAACTGTGAATATCCCAAGCTTCCATTTAGTAATATACAAACCAGTATGATACAATAATGGTCTCTAGGGCATACATCACTAACATAGGTTACTTAACTAACGGCAGAGCGGAGGCTGGACTAGCGCGGGTACAAAACACAAGTAATGTTCATTATATATCATATATATAAAGCATTCGTCTCATGCAGTTATATGATCACATCACAGAACCAAGCAGCAGAAGTCAATATATGAAATATTGGATATACTAGGAGGTCCGTGTTTTAAATTAAGCCAATAATGAAAAACACGGATTCCACGGTCGTGATGAATAGCCAGACTCGCATCCCTATACCCCTACGAGAGAGGCAAGAAACCCTGCCAATTTTAGAGTTAGGAGACCCGGTCTCGACTCCTCGAGATGGTATCCCACGGGACTCCAGAACCCGGTTACTTGTGCTCCCCTCCTTGGGTCTATCCTAATGCGGAAAAGTAGATAATATACATCAATGGTGACATCATCCTCAACCTGGAAGTGTCCTAATAAAAGAATATTACATACAAATTTTACATGAATGAAAATTGTAAAACTCTCATCTCACATAAAACCCCAGATATTCATTCACAACGATTCAATATAACATATCACAGCAACACATAACATCACATGTTATCAACATAAGTAAATACGCGTATCCCAAATTCTGTTGACATATAGCAATGAGATTTGGGATACCCCACATATTACACTTACGATCGCAGAAAAGAATTGAAAAACTACAATAATTAAAATCCATATTTCCTTAGACATCATAAACCCGGAATATCTCATATTCCGGATATCATTCCGAACCCTATAAACCCCGCATTTTAGTCTCATATTGAAAACTCTTTTCAATAATTTAGTTGGGTAATTCAACAAGATTCCTGACTACTCGATCAAATACTCGTCGAAAACTTTAGTAGATGGCCGCACCCCCGATGCCGTCGACCAAGTGCACTTAGGCGGAACACCATGGCCGTGAGCACCCGAGTGGATGCTTTTGGCAACGGGGTTCTCCTAAAGTCACTTGGTCGGGGCTATGGGGCATGACTACCTAGTAAAGTTATCTGGAAAGTATTCGCGTACGATACGCTATTGCGACGGAGTTTCGATCCAAATCGAAATTTCGTGGCAATCGATCAAAAGAGACTAACATGCTAGATTTACAAACAAAGTAGTTTTGACAAAACTAATTAACCGCGGGTTCCAAGTATTGTATCATATATCAAACTTAAACCCGAAACGACGTTAAAATTACGACTACAAAACACTCCGTATTAGCCTCTAAACAAAATTAACATTGTCTAATCTTATAGCTTTGGCTCTGATACCATGTAAGTCAAGCAACCACCCCATCTAATGGGGTCGCCGTGGCACCTACAGGTCCTTCAGCAGCTACTTTTTACGCATGCCCCCTCGCGAGGAATACAATCCGCCGGAACACCTTTCGGTCTCAGGACACCTTGGGGGTAAGAGCCTATGCTTCACCACACTGTCACACAGTGAGAACCCCCCATAGGTCGATATCCAATGCCTAATACCTCTGATACAATGAAAGTGTATGTTAGCACCACCACTGGGTTTAACTAGCATCAAGCATGTTGTTTTTCTAAAAATTAGGGGTGCTAAACTACACTAACCAAGATCTTAAACTATATGATTGGGGTTTAACTATGATATCATAAAAACTAGCTAAGAGAACGAAACTACAACCTTTGTAGATCGTGTCCTTCTCTTCTCAAGCTCCGGGTTATAGTCCATACGACTCCTCGTAGCTCCACTTGAAGATGGTACAAGCTCCCTTCGTGATCTTCGTGCCAAAGATGATCCACCCGAAGTCCCTCTAGCTCAAGCTATCTCTTCACCAAACTATCTTTACTGAAGGAAACACACTACACTTGATTGCTAATCAAGTGTAGGATGGTAAAGTGGGGTTTTGTTTGCTCACTAGGATTTGTTCAAAGCCTCTATGGTTCACATCACATGTGAGTGTTAGAGTTTTGAGGCATGGGGAAGAAGAAGAAGAAAAATGTAGAGAGCAAAGAAAAATGAGCTCTTGAAAATGGCTAAGTGTTAGAATGGCTCATTCATCCACTCCTCACTTAATGAAGAATGGATAAAAAAATCCAACTATGCTTCAATAGCGATGGCAAATGAATAAAAAATTGAGCAAAGCCATGCTTCATCCATGCCCTCAAAAGTCTCCCCATTTTTCTTTTCATTTTCTATTGTCTCAAAATAGAAAATCCATGCCATACATCATTTTAATATATATATATATATATATATATATATATATTATGAATAATAATTAGTGAGCTAATAATATTAGTTAATATATAATTATATCAAATATAATATATATCAAATTATCAAATCAACTCTTGATTTAATAATCCGGTTATATCACATATAACCGACTAATATAATTTATCTGTATATCACATTATCAAATCATCACTTGATTCAATAATCCGGCTATATCATATATAAGCTAAACGATAACAAATAACCGCCAGATTAGAATACGATATCACATACTCGTATTTAATCTGGCCCCCGCACATATCAGCATATATGGCCTACTTCATTTCGTTTGAACCAGGAAACTTCTGTATGGGACTCTAAACACTTGTCAATACGCCAGCAGTAGGTGATGATTGTAGAAATGCCTAACACGACAGCAAGGTTTCGGGAGGCATCGTCCATGCCATTTTCAAAATTTTGCCATGCTAAACAACCCTAACCCTAGAATCTTAACTAGAGATTTATACAATACAACATGTAAACTACTTTATATCTAAGTGAATATGGAATACAACCTTTGTAGACCGGTCCTTCACTTCAATAGCTCTGTGTGGTAGTCCCTTCGCTCCAAGTAGTGATCTTCCGGACTCTAGAATGGTTCCACAAGATGAAAGGAACAAGCTTGTACGATGTCTTCGAGGCCGAAAATGATCTACGTCGAGGAGACACTAACCCAAGCTATCTCTTCACTAATTAGGGATTAGTGAAGCTAACACCCTAAACTAAATGGCTAATCTAATAGAGAATGATGAAGTAGGATTTTTGCTCACTTTAGAATTAATTTTCTCACTATTATTCTTCACCTCGCAAAAATCTAGATAGCTCTCACTTGATCAAGATGAAGATGAAGACCAATAATGTTATGGAAACCATGGGTGAGAAAATATCTCATATAACCCATGTAGAGACTTTACCATGGGTTTAGATAATGGTTAGGTTAATAAATATCTAAGGTAAGACAAAACTAGTGGACTAAATCAATGGGTCAACAAGCTTCCACAAGCTTCACCAATGTGATTATTTTCCAACTAATTTGGATTTACTTTAAATAAATAAACCTTACATTATCATGAGTATGGTGTAAGTCTCATACACCCATGTAGCATGTAGCATCAAGAATGACACAAAAAAACACAATTAATATATATCACATATATATTAAATGCATAAGTGAGAAAAGAAATGCTTAAGTGAGCTAATATTAGTTAATGTAAATTAATATATCAAATATATAATTATACATTAAATCATCAAATCAACACTTGATTTAATAATCCGGCTATATCTCATATGACCGACTAATATTATTTGTATCAACTTATCAAATCAACACTTGATTCGATAGCCCGGCTATATCTCATATAACCGACCGATATCATAAATCGCGAGAATAGAATACGGTATCATATACTCGTATTAATCTCGGTCCCGTACATATCACATATGTGCTCCTACTTCATTTTGCCTGAGCCAGTAAACCTATGTGTAGGACTCTAAAGACTCGTCAATACGCCGGCAGTAGGTGATGATTATATCAAGCACCCACAAGACGTCAGCGGTACTAGCTGGACGTAACGACCACCCGGGTATTGAGCGATCAGAAGATCAACAGGAAAGTTTGCTTATACTCTTGTAAAGCCTGTCAGTAACACTACCGTACAGTCCAGTCTCTTCGTCTGATATGTCGCATATCTAGTCTAGGGGTGGTAAACGTCAGACCACAGTAACCGATAAGTCGTGCCGCTGTGAGGCTCATAAAAGGTCAAGAAACTACTGATAACACTTACAAGTAGATCTCCGTATCAGCCCTGGCCAGGAACTTCCTGTTATAGCCAATCGAGCACAGCACAATATCAACCCCCAATACCGGGAGAGACGAATCCCCTCCTATCGCTCATTGCCTCCATGTGATTTGGGACTGTACCCAAAAACCATCATTTTGCACGTTCTCTTGAACGTGGTAAGGTGGAAATCAAAGCACAGTGGGAATCACACAAGACTCTATTACGATCTCGGGTCTACAGACTAACCTGTACCAGTGTCATAAGAGAACTGCTATCTGACGATAGGTATAATACCAACCAGGAGTTCTAGGCTAGTCCGTTCAATGTACCCAGTCTCCACTGAGCACCCGTATACCATCTTTGATGTCAAACACCAATGGATGTGGGATCATCCATCGCCCATCATATTGGTCAAGAAGTGTATACGCTTGTCTACTCTGGAATATCGATGCCCTGTCTCAATACACCCTCAACTAGGAACAATTAAAGGATGCACTTGTGGACTACCCTGGCCCCATTAGTATTATGTCCATTATAGTCCTGGTAGTCAAGTACACATCTTAAGGGCTTTATCAACATGTGAGAGCAAGACAGTATTACAATACAAGTCTACAAATTAAGACAAAGAGCAACCAGATAGTATACTATCATGTCGAGCAAGAAATTTCTCTCTATATATGTCCAAGCATCCACTATAATATACATCATATGTACAATAATGGCCTCTAGGTCATACACATGACTAACAATCTCCCACTTGTACTAAGGCCAGTTGTTGTAGTATCTCATATCCAACATCTCGAAGTGTCTCTCAAATTGTATCTGGGGTATGGCATTCGCGAGTGGATCCGCCATGTTTTTCTTCATGTCAACTCTCCTAACATCGATCTCCCGACGATCAACTATTTCCCGGATCAGGTGATACTGCCTCAGAATATGCCTGGATCGCTGATGGAATCTGGGTTCCTTGGCCAAAGCCACTGCTCCATTGTTATCACAATACAAAGGTATTAGATGCATGATGGACGGAACCACACCAAGTTCGGTTATGAAATTCTTCATCTAGACAGCCTCTTTGGCAGTATCATTGGAAGCGATGTATTCAGCCTCCATCATTGAGTCTGCCACATTTTCTTGCTTGGAACTCTTCCAACAAACCGCCCCTCCATTGAAGGTAAAGACAAATCCCGAGACCGACTTAGAGTCGTCCTTATCACTCTGGAAATTCGAATCGGTAAAGAACTCCACTTGGAATTCACCGTTACCATACACCAAGAACATCTCTTTAGTCCTTCTTAAGTACTTGAGAATGTTCTTCACAACTGTCCAATGATTCTCTTGGATCTGCTTGATACCTACTCACTACACTTAGTGAGTATGCTACATCGGGTCTGGTACATAGCATCGCGTATATGATAGAGCCTACTGCCGAAGCATAGGGTATCCCTTGCATGCGTGCTCTCTCCAAATCAGTCTTGGGAAACATCTCTTTGGAGAGAGTGAGTCCTGAGATCGTGGGTAAATTCCCACGCTTGGAATTTTCCATACTAAACCTCTTTAGTATGGTGTCAATGTACCTGGATTGGGACAATCCCAGTATCCGTTTAGATCTATCTTTATAGATCTTAATCCCTAAGATGTAGGAGACATCACCTAGATCTTTCATTGAGAATTTTTGTGATAAGAAGAGCTTGACCGAGTGCAGCATAGGAATATCATTTCCTATCAAGAGTATGTCATACACGTACAATACGAGGAAGAAAACCTTACTTTCTGCCACCTTCTTGTATATACAAGGTTCATCTACGTTTTTTATGAAGTCAAACTCTTTAACTACCACATCAAAACAGATATTCCAACTCCGCGATGCCTGCTTCAACCCATAGATGGATTTAAGCAGCTTGAACACCTTACCGCTGCTCCCACTGTCCACGAAGCCCTCTGGCTGAGTCATGTACACGCTCTCTTCTGAATCACCATTTAGAAAGGCGGTCGTAACATCCATTTGCCAGATTTCGTAGTCATGGTATGCAGCGATGGCAAGTAGGATCTGAATGGACTTAAGCATAGCCACTGGAGAAAATGTTTCATCATAATCCACACTTGGTCGTTGACGAAAACCTTTTGCAACAAGTCTAGCTTTGAAAGTCTCAACTTTTCCATCTACACCAAGTTTTTTCTTGAAGATCCACATGCTCCCGATGGGTTTTACCCCTTCAGGAGCATCTTCCAAAGTCCATACTTGTTGGTGTACATGGATTCCATCTCAGATCGCATTGCATCCAGCCATTTCACAAAGTCCCCACTTATGATGGCCTGCTCGAAGCTAGTTGGGTCATCATCTTCCATGATGCAATTCTCGCTCTCACCATCAATGAGAAAACCATAGTATCTCTCAGGTGGATGAGGAACCCTACTAGATCGGCGGAGAGGCTGAGTTTTGTTGGGAGCTATCGAATCCTCTGGTTCTACCAAATACTCTGTCATAGTTTGTATCGCTAGAATTTCTTCCAGTTCTACCTCCTTGCCATAAATTTCTTTCACAAGAAATTCCTTTTCTAAAAAGGTGGCATGCTGAGCAATAAACACATTTTGTTCCTCAGGGTGGTAGAAGATATGTCCTCGCGAATTCTTGGGATATCCTACAAACTTGCACAGAAAAGACCTTGCCTCGAGCTTGTCCGGATTTTGCTTTTTAACATAGGCCGGGCAACCCCATATCTTAACAAAATTAAGACACGGTCTCTCCCCTCCCATATCTCATATGGAGTGGTAGGCATTGATTTGGCTGGAACTCTATTCAATAGGTATGCTGGTGTCTCAAGCGTATAACCCCAAAAGGAAATAGGCAACTCAGCAGTGCTCATCATAGAGCGCACCATATCTAATAGGGTGTGATTCCTCCGTTCCGATACACTGTTGTGCTGTGGTGTATACGGAGGAGTAAGCTGAGAGAGAATCCTATTCTCTTTTAAATAATCCAGGAACCCATTGCTCAAGTATTCTCCTCCCCGATCAGATCGAAGAATTTTAATACTTTTATCCGTTTGGTTCTCGACTTCATACTTATATTCTTTGAATTTCTTAAAAGTTTCAGACTTGTGTTTCAACAGGAACACATGTCCGTATCTTGAGAGATCGTCAGTGAATGTAATGATGTACGAGAAACCATTCCTGGCATGTGTAGACATGGGACCTCATATATCACTATGTATCAGTCCCAAGAGTTCCTTAACTCTTTCTCCGTGTCCAGTAAACGGAGTTTTGGTCATCTTTCATTTGAGACATGACTGGCAAGTTTCATAAGATGATAATTGAAACGGATTCAAATAACCATCCTTATGTAACTTAGCTAGTCGTGTCGCATTGATATGACCTAGTCTACAATGCCATAAGAAGAATTCGTTCATTTCTGAATTCTTCCTCTTGTGTGTGTTTTGTACGTTAAGAACTGTGGTTTGATTTAGAACGTATATGCTGTTATTTAACGAGCCTGATCCAATCAACTTTTGATTCAGAAAAATGTTCATAACATTATCCTGTACTACAAAAGTATATCCTTCTTTACTTAATAAAGAAACTGATATAAGATTGCATATCAGGTTCGGTATGTAATAGCATTCGTTCAGAATCAATGTATTACCATTTGGTAATACAAGGTGATAATCACCAACTGCATTGGCTGCAACATTTGCGCCATTCTCTACTCTTATAGAATGATCACTTATTCCTAGTTCTCTACTTTTCTTTAGCCCATGCAACATATTACATATATGGGATCCCGATCCTGTATCTAATACGCAGGACGTAGAACGTACTGAAAAACAGTTCTCGGTAACTAACACACCCGAAGAAGATGTATCAACATGCTTATTCTTCGTTTGGGTGGCGTGGGAATCCGGATATTCCCATATTTTCTGCTCAGTCTTATAACAATTATAAGAAAGAACGGAACCAACGTTCCTCTGCTCAGCATAACAAGAGGGTTCGGTCAATACATCCATATTATTATCTTGATTAAGGCCTGACATGGTCGCTACCTGGAGAGAGAGAAGAAAACACTTTAGAGTATGCTCTTGCAAGATTAGATTGGTTATTATCTTATCTAATCAGGATGGCTCCCACCGTTTTTATCAAATCTTCCTTCAAACCCTAAAAGGTAAGACTAGCATGGATTAATTACACCTTACAAGTTTGTCAATCTTTCAGCCAGGCCAGTGTCGGTACTTTGAGGAAGGTTCCCCGTGCTTTCGCACGGACCTAATTAAAATAAACCTCGTTTTCCGAGAGGCATAACCCCATTAACACCTTTCTGGACACCTACTTGATCGGCTAATTGTGATGTGTAAAACCCTCCCAGGAGTAACTCTTACTCGCAGTGGGTATCAGGATCCAACTATCTCATAGAAGGTATGCAATCTCGTTGCAAATTTCAACACTTGAAATTCCCGATAATATTCTGCCCCTAGCGTCCTATGACCTTGACGGAGGTCAACAAACCATAGGCTGCTAGTCAAGTTCAACCCGTCATTTCCTGATTGAATTAAACCCACCCGCACGACACTTGATGGAGGTCAACAAGGTCGTACGACTACCCTAATCCAATCGCATCATATGCAGCAGATAAGTACTAGTCAGCTACCGCACACTACGTCTTGACGGAGGTCAACAAACGTAGCACGAAAACTAAGTAGCACTTATCTGAAATGACGGAGGGCTACGACATGTTTTTAAAAAAACCTTTTGAGCAATGAACTTGATATCGTTATAGAATCGAGTGATTTTGAAAATGAGTGTTTTTGAGGCTTTTGCTAGTTTCGACAAAAAGGTCACTCCCGGTGAAGGGATCTCAGCTCTTTCCTTATCGAATAAGGTGCAGGATATTTCACAAATACCACTATGCAAAGCAAGAACTAGAGAAGCAATCAAAAGTCAAAACCGAGTGGGTTGTAGTATCTGTTAGCTTTTGCTAAAGAGGTCACTCCCGGTGAAGGTATCTCGGCTCTTTCCTTATCGAATAAGGTGCTGGATATTCTACAAGGAATACCGCGATGCAAAGCAAAAACAAGAGCTACCCTTTTTGAAAATTTGATTCTACAACATCTTTTTAGGTTTCTATTCTTTCATTAATCTCATTAATGAAGTCCCATCATTTATATTTCCTAAGCATCACAGAATAAACGAAAATACAACGTACGCTTATGCCAACCGCATTCGCCACAGTGTCCCGTTATGCACCGTTAGGTTACTTAACTAACGGGATAGCGGAGCGGGACTAGCGCAGGTGCAAAACATAAGCAATATTTATTATATATCATATATACAATAATAAATTATTCGTCTCAAGCATATAAAGTGATCACATCACAGAATATCAGCAGCAGAAAACAACATATGAAATATTGGATATCCTAGGAGGTCCGTGTTTTTTATTAAGCCTGTAAAAAACACGGATTCCATGGTCGTGATGAATAGCCAAACCCACATCCCTAGACCCCTATGAGAGTGGCAAGCAACCCTACCAATTCTAGAGTCAGGAGACCCGGTCTCGACTCCTCGAGATGGTCTCCCACTGGACCCTAGAACCCGGTTACTTGTACTCCCTTCCTTGGGTCTATCCTAATGCGGAAAAGTAAATAATATACAACAATGGTGACATCATTCTCAATCCGGAAGTGCCCCAATAAAAGAATATTACATACAAGTTTTTACTTGAATGAAAATGAAAAACTCTCATCTCATATAAAAAAACCCGGCTATTCAAAACACGACGATCCAATATAACATATCCCAGCAACACATAACATCACATGTCATCAACGTAAATAAATATGCGTATCCTAATTGTTGTTGGTATATAGCAACGAAACCAGCAATACACCACATATTACACTTACGGTCGCAGAAAAGAAAATGTCAAATTACAACATTTGGAATCCACAATCACCTTAGACATCATAAACCCGAAATATCACATACATCGGATTTCATGTCTAACAATATGAATTCCAAATATTGTATCAAATTCCACAAATAGCTAGACGATATTAAACTTTTTGATCGAATCAACAAACACCCGAAATTTCCCAAAAAGCTCAACACTTGAGCGCAGTTTAAAAATACTCAGAACATGCCACAGTACCTATGGACCAACCATAGAAGGGACAACCCTTGCTTCACCTATAGCGCCACGGAACTACCGCAAACCCTAGAGTTTGGCGGCGGTTCTTATGGTCATAGAATCGAGTTAGGGTTTCTTTCTTCTAGAGGGTCCATCACATTACTTGCATGATTTTTGAATGTTCTTTAACTTGGAAAAATTCAACTCTTGGAAAATTTTCAGCGAGGGAGAAAATTGGGTATTTGATATTCGTTTGAACTTTCTAAAGCCGTCTAAACGACCCGAAATAATGTTAGAATTACGACTACGAAACACTCCGAATTGCCTTTATAGAAAATTAATATCTCATGCAATTTTAGAAAAACAAGCAACACCTGAAACACAAAAACCCAGAGACTGGAACACCACAAAAAATTGAAGCCAAAACTCCATAACCAAACCTGCCTGCTCGGATTTTCAGTGAATGTGGCCGGCCAAAATCCGACCGTATTTCTTCAAATTTCTGTGGTGTTCATGTTATATCACATACAACAATATGCAGTTTTTTAAAAAAAAAAATTCGAGGCCTTTTACAAATCGACAGAAACTAGATTTCACTGTTTCAAGTTTCGGAGTAGTTTTGGTTTCGTAATCTAACAAATATCGTCTAATTCTTTAGCTTGTCTCTGATTCCACTGTAGGAATGCCTAGCACGACAGTAAGGTTTCGGGAGGTATTGTCCATGCCATTTTCAAAATTTTGCCATGCTAAACAACCCTAACCCTATAATCTTAACTAGAGATTTAGACAATACAACATGTAAACTACTTTACATCTAAGTGAATATGGAATAAAACCTTTGTAGACCGGTCCTTCACTTCAATAGCTCCGTGTGGTAGTCCCTTCGCTCCAAGTAGTGATCTTCCGGACTCTAGAATGTCTCCACAAGATGAAAGGAACAAACTTGCACGATGTCTTCGAGGCCGAAGATGATCTACGTCGAGGAGACACTAACCCAAGCTACCTCTTAACTAATTAGGGATTAGTGAAGCTAACACCCTAAACTAAATGGCTAATCTAGTAGAGAATGATGAAGTAGGATTTTTGCTTACTTTAGAATTAATTTTCTCACTAATATTCTTCACCTCTCAAAAATCTAGAGAGCTCTCACTTGATCAAGATGAAGATGAAGACCAATAATATTATGGAAACCATGGGTGAGAAAATATCTCATATAAATCATGTAGAGACTTTACCATGGGTTTTTATAATGGTTAGGTTAATAAATATCTAAGGTAAGACAAAACTAGTAGATTAAGTCAATGGGTCTACAAGCTTCCACAAGCTTCACCCATGTGACTGATTTCCAACTAATTTGGATTTAATTTAAATAAATAAACCTTACATTATCATGAGCAAGGTGTGAGTCTCATACACCCATGTAGCATCATTAAGCATGACACAAAAAGAAACACAATTAATATATATCACATATATATTAAACGCATAAGTGAGAAAAGAAATGCTTAAGTGAGCTAATATTAGTTAATGTAAATTAATAAATCAAATATATAATTATATATTAAATCATCAAATCAACACTTGATTTAATAATCCGGCTATATCTCATATGACCGACTAATATTATTTGTATCAACTTATCGAATCAACACTTAATTCGATAACCCGACTATATCTCATATAACCGACCGATATCATAAATCGCGAGAATAGAATACGGTATCACATACTCGTATTAATCTCGGTCCCGCACATATCACATATGTGCTCCCACTTCGTTTTGCCTGAGCCAGTAAACCTCTCTATAGGACTTTAAAGACTCGTCAATACGCAGACAGTAGGTGATGATCATATCAAGCACCCACAAGCCGTCATCGGTACTAGCTGGACGTAACGGCCACTCGGGTATTGAGCGATCAGAAGATCAACAAGCAAGCCTGCTCATACTCCTGTAAAGCCTGTCAGTAACGCTACCATACAGTCCGGTCTCTTCGTCTGATATGTCGCATATCTAGTCTAGGGGTGGTAAACGTCAGACCATAGTAACCGATAAGTCATGCTGATGTGAGGCTCATAACAGGTCGAGAAACTACTGATAACACTTATCAGTAGATCTCCGTATCAGCCCTGGCAAGGGACTTCCTGTTATAGCCAATCGAGCACAGCGCAATATCAACCCCCAATACCGGGAGAGACGAATCCCCTCCTATCGCTCATTACCTCCATGTGATTCGGGACTGTACCCAAAAGCCACCGTTTTGTTGTAGGGGTTCCTAGGCACACTAATGAGGTCTCACAAGGCATCAACCATGCCAATTTCAAATTTTACAAGTGCCGAGAAACCCTAATACGGATCGTTAACTAGAATTTTAGGCGAAACAATGAAACTAGTTAACAACTTAACTAAAAGAACGGAAATACAACCTTTGTAGATCCAGTCCTCCACCTCCATAGCTCCATGATGAAGTCTCCTCGCTGTCCAAATAGAATCCCGGGCTCTAGCGTCGGTTTCATCGGAGAAATGGGCGGGCTAGATCATCGACTACGATGCCGAAGATGATCTACGTCGAGGCATCACAAGATCAAGCTCCCACTTCACCAAGTCATGAAACTTGTGAAGAAAACACCCTATACTACTTGGCAAGAGGTAGAGGATGAAGAAATAAGAGGTGGGTTCACTTTAGAATTGGATTTCTCACTCTTTTCATCAAATCACCATTGATGGAATCAAGCTTCTTCATCTTCAAGAAGAAGAAGAAGAAGATGATGAATATGATAAGTTATTTAGAATAGAAAAGAATAATAAATCTTATCATAATTTTAACCATGGTTTTGTGTAGAGAACTAACTTGAGTTTAAATGAATGGTTAGGGTTAAAAGAAGAAGACAAAATGGTCACTTGGTCAAAGCTTCATGAAAGAAAGAAAGAAACCATTTTGTTTTTCTTTTATCCATTTCTCAAAAATGAATAGATAAATAAATAAGTGAATAAATCAAAACCCTACCATTATCATAACCAAGGTATAAGTCTTTACACAGCCAATTTTGCATGTATCATCAAACATGATACAAACAAGTGCACAAAAGTATATCACATATACAATGTGCACATCAAGTGAGAAAATCCATTTAAAGTGAACAAATATTAGTTAATGCAAAGTAACATATCAAATATATAATTATACATTAAATCATTAAATCAACACTTGATTTAACGATCCGGTCATATCGCATATAACCGACTAATATCTAATGTATCGGCTTATCGAATCAATCCTTGATTCGATAACTAGGTTATATCGTATACAACCAATCGATACATTCATCACGAGAATACAATACGGTATCACATACACGCATTATTCTCGGTCCCGCACATATCTCATATGCGCTCCTATTTCGTTTTGCTTGAGCCAGGAAACCTCTGTGTAGGACTCTAAAGACTCGTCAATACGCCGGCAGCAGGTGATGATCATATCAAACACCCACAAGCCGCAAGCGGTCTGCTAAACGTAACGGCCACCTGGATATTGAGCGATCAGAAGATCGACGAGCAAGCCCGCTCATACTCCTGTGAATCCAACCAGTAACACTTACCGTACAGTCCGGTCTCGTCGTCTGATATGTCGCATATCTCGCCTAGGGGTGGTAAACGTCAGACCCCAACAGCTTGATAAGTCGTGTCGATTTGAGGTCTATAACAGTTCAAGAAACTACTGGTAACACTTACCAGTAAATCTCAGCAACCGTGGCCAGGGATTTCCGGTTATAGCCAATCGAACACAGCGCAACATCAACTCCCTATATCGGGAGAGACGAATCCCCTCCTATCGCTCATTGCCTCCATGTGATTCGGGACTGTACCCAAAAACCACCGTTTTGCATGCCCTCTTGGACGTGGTAAGGTGGAAATCAAAGCACAGTGGGAACCACACAAGACTCTATGACGATCTCGGGTCAACAAACTACTCCGTACCAGTGTCACCAGAGAACTGCCATCTGACGTAAGGTATAATACCATCTGGGAGTTCTCGGCGAGTCCGTCCAGTGTACCCAGTCTCCACTGAGCACCCGTATATCATCTCCGATGTCAAACACCAATGGATATGGGATAATCCATCGTCCATCTGTATGGGTTGAGAAGGTATACGCTAGTCTACTCTGGTATATCGATGCCCCGTCTCGATATACCTACGACTAGGGACTTTGAAGGATGTACTTATGGACTACCTTGTCCCCACTAGTATGATCCGCATCATAGTCCAGGTAGTCAAGTACACATCCTAAGGGCTTTACCAACATGTAACAGAGAGACAATCAGTGTACACGTTAAGGTAAAGATCAACCAGATAGCATACTATCATGTCAAGCAAGAAAGTCCTCCCTATATATGTCCAAGCACCCACTACAATATACATCCTATGTATAGTAATGGCCTCTAGGGCATACATATAACTAACAGTCTCCCACTTGCACTAGGGCCATCTGATAGTAGTGGTTGTAGTATCTCATACTCAACCATCCCATAAAAGTCTCTCTTTGGGAAAAGGCCTTTGTGAGTGGATCCGCCGTGTTCTCCTCTGAGTCTACTCTCCTAACATCGATCACCCTGGAGATCAACCATCTCCATGATCAGGTGACACTGCCTTAGAATATGTCTGGATCACTGATGGGACGGGTGTTCCTTGGCATAAGCCACAACTCCATTGTCACACAATGGGAGGAACTAAGTTCATCTCATGAACAAATATTCATCCAGACTGCCTCTTTGGTAGCATCTTAAGTAGCGATGTATCGAGCCTTTATCGTCTAGTATGCCACGGTATCTAGCTTGGAACTCTTCCAACATACCGTCCCTTTACTGAGGGTAAAGACAATGCCTGTGACTGACTTCCAGTCGTCCTTATCACTCTGGAACCCTTCCAGTGATTCTCCTCAGGATCGATTGATACCATCTCACTATAACTAGTGAGAATCCTAACATCCAATTAGATCTATCTCATAGATCCAAAACCCAGGATTTAGGAGGTATCACTTTGATCCTATATGGAGAATCATTGTGATAAGCGGAGATTGACCGGGCGTAGCATAGGAAACTCCTTCCCTATCAAGAGCATGTCATCCACGTACTCTACAAGGATCGTCACTATACTCCCTACTACCTTTTTGTTTATACAAGGTTCATCTACCATTTTGATGATGTCAAACTCTTTGACTAACACATCAAAACAGATGTTCCAACTCCGCGATACCTGCTTTATCTTATAAAGCATCTTGTACACGTTTCCGCTGCTCCCACTGTCTACGAAGCCCTCTGGCTGTGTACTTATAGACGTTCTCTTCTAAAACATCATTTAGAAAAGCAGTCATGGCACCCAGCCGCCAGATATCGTAGTCATGGTATGTAGCCGTGGCAAGTAGGATCTGGATGGACTTAAGCATAGCCACTTGAAAAGGTTTCATCATTATCCACGCCTGGTCGATGACGAAAAAGTTTTAACAAGTCTAGCTTTGAAAGTCTCAACTTTTCCATCTACACCAAGTAATCTTCTCAAGATATACTTGCTCCTTATGGGGATTTAACCCTTCAGATATAGCAACCAAAGTCCATACTTTGTTGGTGTACATGGATTCCATCTCAGATCGCTAAGCATCCAGCCATTCTTACAGAGTCCCACTCCTGATGGCCAGCTCGAAACTAGTTGGGTCATCATCTCATGATGCAATCCTCGCTCCCACTGTCATAGAGAAACAGAAGTATCTCTCAGGTGGGTGAGAAACCCTACTAGATCGGCGGAGAGGCTGAGGTTCGTTGGTAACTATTGAATCCTTTGGTTTTATCAAATCATCTGCTGTAGTTTGTATAGCTGGAACCTTTCCAGTTATACATAACAGACCTTGCCTCGAGCTTGTCCGGATTATGCTTTTAGACATAGCCCGGACAACCCCAAATCTTAACCAACTTAAGATATGGGCTCTTTCCTTTCCATATCACATATGAAGTGGTAGGCAACTGATTTGATTTGAACCCTATTCAATAAGTATGCAGCTTCTCAAGTGCATAACTCCCAAAAAGGAAATAGGTAACTCAGTAGTACTCATCATAGAGCACACCTTATCACATAGGGTGTTATTGCTCCGCCCCGATATACCATCGTGCTTTGGTGTATTCGGAGGAGTAATGCTGAGAGAGAATCTCATTCTCCTTTAGAAAAGTCCAAGAATTCCGTGCTCAAGTATTCTCCTCCTTGATCACATCAAAGGACATAATATTTATACCCGTTTTGGTTCTCTACTTCTTACTTATATTCTATGAATATCTCAAAAGGTTTGGACTTGTGTTTCAACAGGAACATATGTCTGAATCTAAAGAGATCATCAGAGAATGTAATAAAGTACAAAGAACCAGTCTTGGCATGTGTAGGCAGGGGACCTACATACATCATCATGTATTAGTCCCAAGAGTTTACTAACTCTTTCTCTGTTTCCAATAAACGGAGCTATGGTCATCTTATCTCTGTGACATGACTGGCAAGTTTCACGAGATGTAAATTCAAACTGATTTAAATATGCATCTAAAATGTAACTTCAGCCAGTCGGATCGCATTGATATGACCTAGTCTACAATGCCTCAAGAAGGATTCGTTCATTTCTGAACTCTTCCTCTTGTGTGTGTTCCGTATACTAATGAACTGTAGTTTGATTTAGAACATTAATACTTTTAGATAACGCGCCTGAACCGATCAACTTTTGATATAGGAAATGTTCAAAACATTATCCAACTATACAAAATTATATCATTTCTTTACTAATAAAGAGACTGATATGATTTTGTATATCAGGTTCGGTATCTAATAACATTCGTTCAGAATCAATGTACTGGTCATACAGGGTGACTGTGACCAACAGACTTGGCTGCAACACTTGCCCCGTTCTCTGTCTCATGAAACTTATCACCCGTTCTCAGTTTTTCTACCTTTTTGCAGCCCTATGTAACAGATTACATATCTGGGATCCTGATCCGGTATCATATACCCAGGATGCAGAGGATAATGAGAAACAGTTCTTTGTAATGAACACACCCGAAGATGATGCATCATATGCACTTTCTTCGTTTGGGCGGCATGGGAAATCTGGTATTCCCCAATTTCCTGCTCTGTCTTATAACAATTATAAGTTGGAGCGGGACCAACGTTCTCCAGCTCAGTATAACAAGCGGGTTCGGTCAATACATCCATATTATTATCTTGATTAAGGCGTGATATGGTCGCTACCTGGAGAGAGAGAGAAGAAAACACTCAGCGTATGCTCTTGCAAGAATAGATTGGTTTTTATTTTATCTAATCAGGATGGCTCCCACTGTTTTTATCAAATCTTCCTTCAAACCCTAAAAGGAAAGACTAGCCGGGATTAATTACACGCTACAAGTTCGCCAATCTTTCAGCCAGGCCAGTGTCGGTACTTTGAGGGAGGTCCCCCGTGCTTTCGCACGAACCTAATTAATGTAAACCTCATTTTCCCAGAGGCGTAACCTCGTTAATACCTTTCTAGACACCTACTTGATCGGCTAATTATAATGTATAAAACTCTCCCAGGAGTAACTCTTACTCGCAGTGGGTATCGGGATCCAACTATCTCATAGAAGGTATGCAATCTCATTGCAAATTTCAACACTTGAAATTCCCGATAATATTTTGCCCCTAACGTGCTATGACCTTGACGAAAGCCAACAAATCATAACCCGCTAGTCAAGTTCAACCCGTACATTTCTTGATTGAATTAAACCCACCCGCATGACCCTTGACGAAAGCCAATAAAGCCGCACGACTACCCTAATCCAATCGCATCGTATGCAACAGATAAGCAGCATATAGCTACCGCACACTGCACCTTGACGAAAGCCAACAAATGCAGCACGAATACTATATACAACTTATCTAAAATGACGGAGGGCTACGACAGGTTTTTCTGAAAACCTATTGCGTAATGAACTTGATATCGTTGTAGAATCAAATGATTTTAAAATGGAGTGTTTTTGAGGCTTCTGTAGTTTTGCTAAAGGAGTCACTCCCGGTGAAGGGATCGTCGGTCCTTTCCTCGTCGAATGAGGTGCGGGATATATCATATATATCACTGTGCAAAGCAAAAACTCTTAAAAGCAATCAAAAGGCAAACCGAGTGTGTAGCATCTGCCAGTTATTGCTAAAGGAGTCACTCCCGGTGAAGGGATCTCGGTCCTTTCCTCATCGAATAAGGTGCAGGATATATCACATATACCGCTGTGCAAAGCAAGAACTGTAGCTACCTGTTTTATTTTTGAAATTCGATTCTACAACATCTTAGGTTTCTTTTATTTCATTAAGCACATTAATGAAGTCCCATTATTTAAGTTACCTAATCATCACAGATAAATACGACGTACACTTATGCCATCCGCATTTGCCTCGATGTCCCATCGTGCACCGTTAGGTTAGGTGACTAACGGCAGAGCGGGGCAGGGCTAGCGCGAATGTAAAACATAAGTAACGTCTATATAATATATCATATATACTATATACAGTATCTATCACAGAACACCACATGATCACATCACAGATATCGCAGCAGAAGAATCATATGAAATATTGGATATACTAGGACATCCGTGTTTTCAATACGAGCCAGTATAAAACACGGATTCCACGGTCGTGATGAATAGCCGAACCCATACCCCTAGACCCCTACGAGAGCGGCAAGCAACCCTACCAATTCTGGAGTTAGGAGACCCGGACTCGACTCCTCGAGTTGGTCTCCCACTGGACTCCAGAACCCGGTTACTTGTGCTCCCCTCCTTGGGTCTATCCTAGTGCGGAAAAGTAAATAATATACAAAGGGTGACATCTTCCGCAATCTGGAAGTTCTCCAATAAAAGAATATTACATACAAGTTTTTACATGAATGAAAATGAAAAACACTCATCTCACATAAAAAACCCCGGCTATTCAAACACGACGATCCAATATAACATATCCAGCAACACATAACATCACATGTCATCAACGTAAGTAAATATGCGCATCCCAATTGTCGTTGACATATAGCAACGAAACCGGCGATTTCACATATTACACTTACGGTCACAGAAAAGAAAGTGTAAAACTACAACAGTTGGAATCCGCAATCTCCATAGACATCGCATGCCTAATCAAATGAATACCTTAGACATCACATGCCTAACAATTATAAACCCCGCATTTTAGTCTCAAAATCAAAAACACTTTTCAATATCAAGTCGGGCAATTCAACAGGATTCCCGACATACTGATTGAATGCACGCCGCAAACTTTAGTAGGCGGCCGCACCCCCGACGCCGTCGACGAAGTGCACCAAGGTGGAACACCGCTACCGCGAGCACCCGAACAGATGCTTTCGGCGACAGGGTTCTCCTACAGTCATTTGGTCGGGGCTATGGAGTGAGGCTGTCTATTAAGTTTACCCGGCGAGTATCCGCGTACGCTACGTGATTGCGACGGACTTTTGATCACATCAAAATTCCGTAGCAACCGATCAAATGAGACTAAACTGCTATGTTTATAACATTCATTCAGTTATGTCATAACTTTTTGTGAATTCCAATTATTGTATCACATTCCGGATAAATAGAAAATGTTAAACTTTCCGATCGAACATTCGAACACCCAAGTTTTCCCGAAGCAAATCAACACATGAAACAAGTTTAAAAACATCCAGTTCATGCCTCAGTACCAACGGTCCAGCCGTAGAAGGGTCAAGCCAACGCCTCACATATAGCACGCCGTACTGCCCCAAACCCGAAGGTTCAAAGGGCAGTTCAAGACGGTCACATAATCGAGTTAAGGTTTGTTGTCTTCTAGAGGGACCATCGCGTTACTTGCACTACTTAGAACGTTATTAAACCACGGAAAGATCCAACACTTGGAAATTTTCTGGCAGGGGAAAAATTGGGTATTTATATCCGGTCGAACTTTTTAACATATTCTAAAATTACCCGGAAAAACACATAGACAAAGTTTGATAATCCGATCGAATATACGAACTCCCAATACAACCCCAGAACACTCAACTCTTGAGTCAAATTAAAAATTCCCAGAAAATACAGCATTAAAAAATAGGAATTACTGTGCAAAAGGGAAGGATGACGTCATCATCTGGCCGCGGAACCGCCGCAGAATCCAGGCTTCCGCCGCGGTTCCGCCGCGCTTTGGACTCATCTTTCGGAAAAATTTGCACAGTAATTCTTAGAATTCCCTGCTGAATTTTTTAAGCATTTTTAATCTCGAAAAAACCCAGTTTTTGAAAAATGTCCAGAGAGCATTATCGGGTTTGGGTTTCGGGTCGATCGGGTTTCAAACTTCGTCTACGCATCGCCTAAGGCTCTAGCTAGGCTCTGATACCACTGTAGGGGTTCCTAGGCACACTAATGAGGTCTCACAAGGCATCAACCATGCCAATTTCAAATTTTACAAGTGCCGAGAAACCCTAATACGGATCGTTAACTAGAATTTTAGGCGAAACAATGAAACTAGTTAACAACTTAACTAAAAGAACGGAAATACAACCTTTGTAGATCCGGTCCTCCACCTCCATAGCTCCATGATGAAGTCTCCTCGCTGTCCAAATAGAATCCCGGGCTCTAACGTCGGTTTCATCGGAGAAATGGGCGGGCTAGGTCATCGACTACGATGCCGAAGATGATCTACATCGAGGCATCACAAGATCAAGCTCCCACTTCACCAAGTCATGAAACTTGTGAAGAAAACACCCTATACTACTTGGCAAGAGGTAGAGGATGAAGAAATAGGAGGTGGGTTCACTTTAGAATTGGATTTCTCACTCTTTTCATCAAATCACCATTGATGGAATCAAGCTTCTTCATCTTCAAGAAGAAGAAGAAGAAGAAGATGAATATGATAAGTTATTTAGAATAGAAAAGAATAATAAATCTTATCATAATTTTAACCATGGTTTTGTGTAGAGAACTAACTTGAGTTTAGATGAATGGTTAGGGTTAAAAGAAGAAGACAAAATGGTCACTTGGTCAAAGCTTCATGAAAGAAAGAAAGAAACCATTTTGTTTTTCTTTTATCCATTTCTCAAAAATGAATAGATAAATAAATAAGTGAATAAATCAAAACCCTACCATTATCATAACCAAGGTATAAGTCTTTACACAAAGCCAATTTTGCATGTATCATCAAACATGATACAAACAAGTGCACAAAAGTATATCACATATACAATGTGCACATCAAGTGAGAAAATCCATTTAAAGTGAACAAATATTAGTTAATGCAAAGTAACATATCAAATATATAATTATACATTAAATCATTAAATCAACACTTGATTTAACGATCCGGTCATATCGCATATAACCGACTAATATCTAATGTATCGGCTTATCGAATCAATCCTTGATTCGATAACTAGGTTATATCGCATACAACCAATCGATACATTCATCACGAGAATACAATACGGTATCACATACACGCATTATTCTCGGTCCCGCACATATCTCATATGCGCTCCTATTTCGTTTCGCTTGAGCCAGGAAACCTCTGTGTAGGACTCTAAAGACTCGTCAATACGCCGGCAGCAGGTGATGATCATATCAAACACCCACAAGCCGCAAGCGGTCTGCTAAACGTAACGGCCACCCGGATATTGAGCGATCAGAAGATCGACGAGAAAGCCCGCTGATACTCCTGTGAATCCAACCAGTAACACTTACCGTACAGTCCGGTCTCGTCGTCTGATATGTCGCATATCTCGTCTAGGGGTGGTAAACGTCAGACCCCAACAGCTCGATAAGTCGTGTCGATTTGAGGTCTATAACAGTTCAAGAAACTACTGGTAACACTTACCA
Organism: Agapanthus africanus; assembly: GCA_030015575.1. NCBI lineage: Eukaryota > Viridiplantae > Streptophyta > Magnoliopsida > Asparagales > Amaryllidaceae > Agapanthus > Agapanthus africanus. The sequence goes on from CM057337.1 coordinate 1,983,883, forward strand.
GTAAATCTCAGCAACCCTGGCCAGGGATTTCCGGTTATAGCCAATCGAACACAGCGCAACATCAACTCCCTATACCGGGAGAGACGAATCCCCTCCTATCGCTCATTGCCTCCATGTGATTCGGGACTGTACCCAAAAACCACCGTTTTGCACGCCCTCTTGGACATGGTAAGGTGGAAATCAAAGCACAGTGGGAACCACACAAGACTATATGACGATCTCGGGTGAACAGACTACTCTGTACCAGTGTCACCAGAGAACTGCCATCTGACGTAAGGTATAATACCATCTGGGAGTTCTCGGCGAGTCCGTCCAGTGTACCCAGTCTCCACTGAGCACCCGTATATCATCTCCGATGTCAAACACCAATGGATATGGGATCATCCATCGCCCATCTGTATGGGTCGAGAAGGTATACGCTAGTCTACTCTGGTATATCGATGCCCCGTCTCGATATACCTATGACTAGGGACTTTGAAGGATGTACTTATGGACTACCTTATTGTTGCGCCACGGCAGCGGCCCGGCCTCGTAGTCGAGGCCAAAATGCGGAATAAAAATTTTTCCCTTGCTCGGAAACCGGCGCTACCGCGGACAATTACCCGGATCGAAACCATTAACCTATACTAGCTAACTAAAGAGATAGGGTGAGAAGTTATACCAAGCGATCCGTGTCCTTCGGTCTTCGTCTCCACTCCGATCTCCCGCGGAATCTCCGTCACCTTCTCGCTCGTCGGAAAAGCACCACGTAGCCGGAATCTTTTACGGGCTCCCGCCTCTTGACCGAGGCAACTCGGGCGCGAAGTTGGCTAGCCGACGCGTCCAAGGCTTGCTATAGAATAGTGTAGTGAACTTGTCTCTTGGGGTTATTGAGGTTGCCTTGATGTGGAGGAATGGAGAAGAGAAGGAGAGAAAGAAAATGGGCTTTGAAGCTTATCTTTTGCAACATTGGAATAAGATGAGAAAATGCCACCACTAGAAAAATGATCCTCTCCTCCTCTCTCTTGAAAATGGCCGGCCCCTCTCTATCTCAAAATAGATTGGAGAGAGAAAAAGAAAATCAAGAAAGAATATATCAACAATATAGAAAATGGTCACCCTCCTCTCTCATCACAAATCCACTCAAAAGATAAGAAATGGAATAGACTAGAAAGGCATCTCATGATGAAACAAGTCTCATCATAATGCAACATATGCAAGAAAGCCCTCCACTAGATGTTAATTGCAAACTTGCAATTAACACCCTCCATCAAGAAAGTCCGACCGAGAAGGAATGAAGGAAAACCGGCCGGAACGGAATGCAAACTGGCAACTTCAGAAAAACTGATCCCGTAATAAAATACGGGAAAACCCCACTGCAGCAAATACATGCCCGCATTTGTATTCCCACTGAACACAAATGCAAAGAGACAAAATCTACACTGTACTAGACTAGGACCGGCTTAAGCCAAAGCCGGCTAGTAAAATCCGTTCGATCCTGATCCGTGCAATACCGCACGTATCAGATCGAACCCTGCCATATAACTATACGGCAACTAGTACAAAACTGTCCAATCCTGATCCGTGCAATACCGCACGTATCTGATCGGACCCTGCCATATCTCCATACGGCCTCTACAGCGTTTCGCCCGAAACTTGAGTAACTGAAACTGAGTGTGGTGGACTCTAAAGACTCGTCAATACCTTGGCTGTGGATTTAACCACTAGCACGTCAGAGGTATAAGCCAATACGTGACGGGCCACCAGGTATTGACCAAATGGGACGTCGATGAGGAAGCTCACCCCGACACCCAACTGAGCCTGTCAGTGACAATATCCGTACAGTCCGGTCCGTTCGTCTATGAGTATCGCATGGCGGGCCTAGGGGGTTGGTAAAAGTCAGACCCCCAAAAGCGGTACAAGTCGTGTCGGAGCGTAGCCCAGAACGCCCTGAGATACTACTGGAATACCTACCAGTAAATCTCCTGCCTCGGCCGAGGGCTTTGCGTAATGGCTCTCCTAGACACAGCGCGACCTCACCCCCAATACCGGGAGAGACGAACCCCTGCAGATCCGCTCACTGCCTCCATGTGGCTCGGGACTGTACCCAACTAAAACCTGTTTGCACGACTCCTTTGAGCCGTGGTAGGGTAGTAATCAAAGTACAGTGGGAACTCACACGAGACAAATGACGATCTCAGGTCGATGAACTAATCTGTACACATGTCACCAGGGAACTGCTATCTGACATCTGGTATAAGACCAACTAGCAGGTTCCCGGCGAGTCCTGTCCGGTGTACTCATAACCCAATGAGCACCTGTATACATCTTAGGTGAACCAACTGACACCAGTGGCTTGTGAGACCGGCCACCGCCCCTCGTCGGGGTCTCGACTGTATACACTAGTCTACTAACGGAGTATCGATGCCCTGTCTCGAAACTCCTACGACTAGGGACCTTTTAAGGATGTGCTTATAGACTACCAGCTCCCACGTATATGATCGCCATCATACTGCCGGCAGTCAAGCAAGAATCCTAGGGGCTCTATCAACGTGTAATAGCGACATGTCAGGTCACCTAAAGCAGTACACGATGATAAAGATAAACCAGATAGCATACTATCATCTCGAGTAAGACTGTCCTACCGGGATAGGTCCTCCCTCAATCATTGCAATCACGTGCCTGTGATCCAATAATTGACTCTGAGGGCACTATCTCCAACAATCTCCCACTTGCACTCAAGGCTAATTATTGCGATGTCGCATACTCACAGCCCGTGTGATACCGAACACCCAACTCCTCTACTAGTCAGTCTCACAAAGCCCGTTTGCGAAACTATTGCGTTCGAGGAATAGCCTCAGTGAGTGGATCCGCTGTGATGTTTCTTTCTATGTCTCTCTATATCTCAAGTTCGCGGAGAAAGCCATCTCCCGAAATGAGCAATACCTGTCTTAGAATGTCTGGATGTCTGATGGGACCTAGCTCATGAATGAACTCCAAATCCAAACTTCTTAGACTGTATCGACAACTGAACTTAATCAGTATCCTGCGCCATGCCACCCTCAGTATTGCCTTGGACCACCTGTCCAAAATACTGCCCCTCGTCAGAGGGAGAACTATAACTCTGACAACCTCCTTGTCGTCCATGTCACCTTGGAAGCCTGGAATGATAACCGTCCCCTAAAGGAGGCAGCCGTTATCACATCCCTAGAGCATTTACTTATGTTCTAAAACTGCTTCCGACTGTTTTTCCAGGATTGGATCAATATCAACTTATTGCATCTAGTGCAAGAACAACATCTGGTGTGGTACTTGACATCTCATGATTGACTCAATTGTCTAAGCAAGTGATCTGCCAATCATGAGTATCCCTCTCCTCTTTAGTCTGTAAGACACCTTTAGAGAGGGTGACTCCATTACCTGCAGGTACACTACCATGCCAGGAGTCGTCCATTCTAAATACTCATAGAATGCTGTCAAGGTACCCAGATTGGGAAACCACCCAAATCTAGATCTAAAACCATAGATCTAGTAACCAGTATGTCTGATATAATATCCAAGTCCTATGTGGAGAAAACACTGTGTGACGACCAAGGTATAACCGATCGTAGTATAGGAATATCACTTCCTATTACCTTCTCAACAGATCCATCCCCTATTCTGATGACGTCAAACCTATGACTGTTACATCAGAAATGGATGATCTATCTCCGCTACATCTGCTTTAGTCTATAAATAGATATAAGCCTGATGTCCACCAATGCTTCCGCTGCTCCCACTGACTACGACAACCTTCTGGCAGAGTCATACAGACGTGCACTTCTAAAGCTAGTTTAGAACGACGCTATACTCATCCTCCTGCCGGGTCTCGCAGCCTGGAACAACAGCAATGGTAATTGTGGGTAAACAAGAACTTCCCTGTCACCGTCCTTGAGGCTACCGTAGTACCTCTCGGGTGCCTGAAGTTACCCACCTAATCTGCGGAGTGGCCAATGGAATGTCAAATCAGATTGAATCTTTAGGTTCCTTATTAAATCTTCAGTAATCGTTTGCGGTTCTGGAATCACTTCCAGTTCTACCATACTCCCACTACTGTTTTTGAAAAAATCCATTTTTAATAAAACTGTGGCGAGTCTAGAACAATATTTCTATTGATCTGCCAGATGGTAGAAAGTCAACCCTCGTCATAGCCTGGGTCAACCCACAAACAGCCATTACAGAAACGTGCCTTGAGCTATCCGGAGTCTGGGTTTAAGCATAAGCCGGACAACTCCCCGTATCTTAACATCGTTAAGATATGAACTGTTCTATATCCAATATAGAAACAGAGGCACTGATTCAATTGAACCAGATTCAAATCATGCAGCTGTCTCCAGTGCATGTCAACTAAATGGAAAGAGGCCGATCAGCGTTACTCAACTTAGGAATGCATCCAATTATGAGTAACCTGAAAGAGAAGCAAGTTCTCTTTATCATTACTATCAACTGAATACCATACGCAAGTATCTACATCTTCGATCACTTTGAAGAATCCCGATACTTGGTATACCTGGTTCTCTACTTTATTCAAATACCTATAACTCCTCAAAACTTAGACCCTGTGTTTCTACGAAACACATGTCTAAGAACTAGAGAAGTTAAAAGTAAACAGAATATAGTACGAGGACCAACCCCTCTGTCCTAATGGACACTGGACAACATACAATACTCTGTATAAGTCCGCTGAGTCTAACAACTCTTTCACTGTGTGTCGTAGGTTGAAAACTGTGCTTATGGTTAAGAAGAATTACACCGCTGTTTAATGCTCCTTACCTAACCATCCACTGATATAGGTAAATGTCATTGACATAATATCAAAAGGTATATCTCACTCTATGAAAATAGACGTACAGATATATCGATTTGAAATTGGTGCACAACAGCGGATATTCAAAACCAAATATTTGCCGACCGGCAAACAACCCAGGTGACTTCCTCAAATATCACCGATTACAACGAATCCCGATATAATGAGGATGATCACCCAATTCCCAATAACTTACTCCCACTCAGCATCTGTAAAACCATACAGATGTGAGAATCCAACCTGGTAAATACATACCCCGGAGCAAGTGTCTAATCGGGAAATCAGTTTTCTTTTAACATTACACAGTGAAACTGAAACATTGAAATGTTTCGTTGGGGTATCGTGGTATTCCTAGTAATGCCTCTTCCATTATCCAGATTCACAACTGTAACCGTATAATTCTTTGCCACCTCTCCAAATCCCTTTATATGTCTTTAGTCAATACCGTCTGCACACCCCTTTAGGCCAAATGGTTTTCTTCCTTCCCTACCGTTCGGCACCAGCCTATGGTTTGGAAGAAGACTATCCAAAAAGCATAAAGGGTGTACTGTCCTAATCCTAGGAGCACTCGCAACGCGAGAGAAGGTGAAGATAAAAGACACCTGAATGTACTTTATTCCTATTTCTCCTGAACCAGAATCCATCCCCGAACTGGAACAAGTTCCTTTCGAGTTCGTATATAACCATACGATGGAGTATCCAATAAACTGGGATCTTCGTAGTAACACGGAGTGTCCTGGAGAAATACAAAGGTGATTTAGGATTGGCGAAGAAATACTTGGTTTGGTCGTGAATAGCAGTCGCAACTTACTTTGCCCTCTTACTAATCCCTTGCTTTGTCTTAACTTAATACCTTCTGTACACCGTTTTAGGCTAACTGGTTTTCTTCATTCCCTACCGGTCGGCACCAGCCTATGGTTTGGAAGAAGACTATCCAATTTGCGTAATAGGTGTACTACTCCTAAACCAAGGAGTACTCGCAACCTGAGAGAAGGTGAAAAGAAAAGACAACTGAATAATCCTATCCGTTTTCTCCAGAACCAGAAACCATCCTCGAAGTCCTTCGAGTTCGTATATAACCATACGACGGTTTTGTCCAATGGAAGTGGACGTTCGCAGTAATACGGGGTGTCCTGGAGAAAAGGGTAAAAGTAGGAGTGGCAATGAGGTCTGCAACTCTGACAATCCAAAAGCCAGTGTTAAGAAGGTTCGGTCAACTTGGTCACTGAGTCATAGTCTAGGGTCGGGTCAATGGTCGCTGCCAGAGAGAGAGAAAAGAAACACTCAGCGTGCACTCTAGCCTAGATCAGAATGGTTATCACTTTGTCTAATCTGGAAACCTCCCACTGTACCTCAAATTCTTCTCCAAACCTGAAAGAAGAATTAGTCGGGAACACCCGAGGAGTAAACCAACTCATCAGTGGGAATCGGGATCCAACTATCATCGCATGATAACGTGACGGAATCCACTCACGTCACCACACTCCAGAAGGTATGCGCATGCCTGGCAAGTTTCAGTTCTTTTGAAACTCCCGATGTGATTTTTACCCCTAGGACTCAAGTGACCTTGACGGAGTCAACAAATCAAAGAGTCCTAGTCAAGTTCAACCCGTCATTATCTGGATTGCATTAAACCCACCCGTACGTGCCCTTGACGGAGTCAACAAGGCCGCACGACTGTCCTAACCAATCCCACTTATGCGACAAACAAGCACCACTTAGCTACCGTACACTACGCCTTGACGGAGTCAACAAACGCAGCACGAATACTAAATAATACCCATAAGAAATGACGGAGGGCTACGAATGGTTTTTGGCGAAAAACCTTTAACGTAATGAACTTGATATCGTTGAAGGAACTGCATAGCCTTTTATAAAATATAGTGACGAAAACCTTTACTAAAGAGGTCACTCCCGGTGAAGGGATCTCGGCTCTTTCCCCGTAGAATGAGGTGCAGGATATTCCAACTGAATACCACGATGCAAAGCAAAAGTAATCGGCTATAGTGAAGTTAATGCCCTGACGCAAACTTCTGTCCAAGGGGTCACTCCCGGTGAAGGGATCTCGGCCCTTGCCTCGTCGACTGAGGAGCAGGATATTCCAAATGAATACCACGATGCAAAACAAAAGTGAACGTCCTTGCAATAACAGCTTTTTGAAAAATGTTCCAACAACATCAGAATAGGTTTGTTTAAACTTGCATTGATCCGAATCAATGCAGTCCCATCAATTGATCACACCACAAAGAACGAAAATATACTAATGTACGTATATGCCATCCGCATTCGCCACTGGGTCCCGTCATCACCCGTTAGGTTAGCTAACTAACGACAGAGCGGGGACTGGACTAGCGCGGATGTAAAACATATACAACATCTACTAATATATATACCAATATATAGTATTCGCTCAAGGCGTGAAAAAAGCAGCAACACAGAAATGTATAGCAACACAGAACAATACAGATATCTGGAAACCCCGGGTTTCACAGAGCCGCTGCTGAAACCCGACGTTCCCCTGGTCGTGTGGATAGCCTGTGCAATGAGAATCCTAGACCCCTACGGGCGCGGCAAGTCACCCGCCAAAACCTGAAGCGAGGCAGCCCCCTTCAGCACCGTGAATGGACCACCCAGCACTTCACGGAATCCGGTAACTTGGGCACCCCTCCTGGGTCAACCTGTACCCCCTACGAGTGCGGCGGATAGCCAGCCAATCCTGGAGTGAAGCCCCCTCCGTCCCAATGCCATGAGATGCGGGCTTGTTGTCTTCTAGAACCCGGCTATCCGTGCACCCCACCGCGGGGCAACCCTAGTACAGAAAGTAAAATATACATACACCGGGTACATCGACCGCAACCAGGTCGTGCCCCAAAAGAATAATACAAACAGACAGTGACGGCAGTCCACATGTCGGACGCTCGCCCCGCAATAGCAAATGTACATAATACAACAAAACTGCACTAGCATTGCATCCAGGCTATCCCCACGACCGATCCGCAACATCACAGCATAAACATAGAACATCAACGTGAAAGTCACGTTCGCAAATCCGTCTAACCGGGCTATAGCAGTTAGACCGGATTTACCGATCGAGTGACATTCACGGTCGCAGATATAATGTAAATACTGTGAAATAATGTGTTTAAAATTTTCCGATTGACCAAAAATTAACAAGTGGGCCCCAATCAAAACTGTAGCACTCACAGAAAACCTGGGCCCAATTTTAATATCCCAAAACCCATATTTTAAGCCCACAAGCCCACTGGAAAAAAATGATGAAGTGATCTCCTGTTCACGCGGCGGAAGCGCGGCAAATGTGGGGCTAACGCCGCCCTTCCGCGGTCAAAAGAAAGGATCACTGTATCAAATTTTTGCAGTAGTCTTAGATCTCCCTGCACATAATTCTGAGACCACCTGAAAAATTTTCAGACTCCAAAAAATTTCGACAGAACCTGATGTCAAGGAAAAATACGGTTTTTGGAATTTCGGTCGATCGGAACTGAAAAACACATTAGAACAAGCTAGGTAAGGTTAATGGCGTGGCTCTGATACCATGTTGCGCCACGGCAGCGCCCCGGCCTCGTAGTCGAGGCCAAAATGCGGAATAAAAATTTTTCCCTTGCTCGGAAACCGGCGCTACCGCGGAAAATTACCCGGATCGAAACCATTAACCTATACTAGCTAACTAAAGAGATAGGGTGAGAAGTTATACCAAGCGATCCGTGTCCTTCGGTCTTCGTCTCCACTCCGATCTCCCGCGGAATCTCCGTCACCTTCTCGCTCGTCGGAAAAGCACCACGTAGCCGGAATCTTTTACGGGCTCCCGCCTCTTGACCGAGGCAACTCGGGCGCGAAGTTGGCTAGCCGACGCGTCCAAGGCTTGCTATAGAATAGTGTAGTGAACTTGTCTCTTGGGGTTATTGAGGTTGCCTTGATGTGGAGGAATGGAGAAGAGAAGGAGAGAAAGAAAATGGGCTTTGAAGCTTATCTTTTGCAACATTGGAATAAGATGAGAAAATGCCACCACTAGAAAAATGATCCTCTCCTCCTCTCTCTTGAAAATGGCCGGCCCCTCTCTATCTCAAAATAGATTGGAGAGAGAAAAAGAAAATCAAGAAAGAATATATCAACAATATAGAAAATGGTCACCCTCCTCTCTCATCACAAATCCACTCAAAAGATAAGAAATGGAATAGACTAGAAAGGCATCTCATGATGAAACAAGTCTCATCATAATGCAACATATGCAAGAAAGCCCTCCACTAGATGTTAATTGCAAACTTGCAATTAACACCCTCCATCAAGAAAGTCCGACCGAGAAGGAATGAAGGAAAACCGGCCGGAACGGAATGCAAACTGGCAACTTCAGAAAAACTGATCCCGTAATAAAATACGGGAAAACCCCACTGCAGCAAATACATGCCCGCATTTGTATTCCCACTGAACACAAATGCAAAGAGACAAAATCTACACTGTACTAGACTAGGACCGGCTTAAGCCAAAGCCGGCTAGTAAAATCCGTTCGATCCTGATCCGTGCAATACCGCACGTATCAGATCGAACCCTGCCATATAACTATACGGCAACTAGTACAAAACTGTCCAATCCTGATCCGTGCAATACCGCACGTATCTGATCGGACCCTGCCATATCTCCATACGGCCTCTACAGCGTTTCGCCCGAAACTTGAGTAACTGAAACTGAGTGTGGTGGACTCTAAAGACTCGTCAATACCTTGGCTGTGGATTTAACCACTAGCACGTCAGAGGTATAAGCCAATACGTGACGGGCCACCAGGTATTGACCAAATGGGACGTCGATGAGGAAGCTCACCCCGACACCCAACTGAGCCTGTCAGTGACAATATCCGTACAGTCCGGTCCGTTCGTCTATGAGTATCGCATGGCGGGCCTAGGGGGTTGGTAAAAGTCAGACCCTCAAAAGCGGTACAAGTCGTGTCGGAGCGTAGCCCAGAACGCCCTGAGATACTACTGGAATACCTACCAGTAAATCTCCTGCCTCGGCCGAGGGCTTTGCGTAATGGCTCTCCTAGACACAGCGCGACCTCACCCCCAATACCGGGAGAGACGAACCCCTGCAGATCCGCTCACTGCCTCCATGTGGCTCGGGACTGTACCCAACTAAAACCTGTTTGCACGACTCCTTTGAGCCGTGGTAGGGTAGTAATCAAAGTACAGTGGGAACTCACACGAGACAAATGACGATCTCAGGTCGATGAACTAACCTGTACACATGTCACCAGGGAACTGCTATCTGACATCTGGTATAAGACCAACTAGCAGGTTCCCGGCGAGTCCTGTCCGGTGTACTCATAACCCAATGAGCACCTGTATACATCTTAGGTGAACCAACTGACACCAGTGGCTTGTGAGACCGGCCACCGCCCCTCGTCGGGGTCTCGACTGTATACACTAGTCTACTAACGGAGTATCGATGCCCTGTCTCGAAACTCCTACGACTAGGGACCTTTTAAGGATGTGCTTATAGACTACCAGCTCCCACGTATATGATCGCCATCATACTGCCGGCAGTCAAGCAAGAATCCTAGGGGCTCTATCAACGTGTAATAGCGACATGTCAGGTCACCTAAAGCAGTACACGATGATAAAGATAAACCAGATAGCATACTATCATCTCGAGTAAGACTGTCCTACCGGGATAGGTCCTCCCTCAATCATTGCAATCACGTGCCTGTGATCCAATAATTGACTCTGAGGGCACTATCTCCAACACTTATCCCCACTAGTATGATCCGCATCATAGTCCAGGTAGTCAAGTACACATCCTAAGGGCTTTACCAACATGTAACAGAGAGACAATCAGTGTACACGTTAAGGTAAAGATCAACCAGATAGCATACTATCATGTCGAGCAAGAAAATCCTCCCTATATATGTCCAAGCACCCACTACAATATACATCCTATGTATAGTAATGGCCTCTAGGGCATACATATAACTAACATTTGCACTTTCTCTTGAACGTGGTAAGGTGGAAATCAAAGCACAGTGGGAATCACACAAGACTCTATGACGATCTCGGGTCTACAGACTAACCTGTACTAATGTCACAAGAGAACTGCTATCTGACAATAGGTATAATACCAACTAAGAGTTCTTGGTGAGTCCATTCAGTGTACCCAGTCTCCACTGAGCACACGTATACCATCTTTGATGTCAAATACCAATGGATATGGGATCATCCATCGCCCATCATATGGGTCAAGAAGCGTATACGCTAGTCTACTCTAGAATATCGATGCCCTGTCTCGATAACCCCTCGACTAGGAACAATTAAAGGATGCACTTGTGGACTACCCTGGCCCCATTAGTATAATCTCCATCATAGTCCTGGTAGTCAAGTACACATCTTAAAGGCTTTATCAACATGTAAGAGCAAGACAGTATCATAATACAAGTCTACATGTTAAGACAAAGAGCAACCAGATAGCATACTATCATGTCGAGCAAGAAAGTCCTCTCTATATATGTCCAAGCATCCACTATAATATACATCATATGTACAATAATGGGTTCTAGGGCATACACATAACTAACAATGATCACATCAATCACCCACAAGTCGTCAGCGGTACTAGCTGGACGTAACGGCTACTCAGGTATTGAGCGATTAGAAGATCAATAAGCAAGCTTGTCCAAACTCCTATAAAGCCTATAGGTAACACTTACCGTACAGTCTGGTCTCTTCATCTGATATGTCGCATATCGAGTCTAGGGGTGGTAACATCATACCTCAGTAACTTGATAAGTCATGCCGATGTATGGCTCATAACGGTTCGAGAAACTACTGATAACACTTACCAGGTAATCTCATCAACAGCCCTGGCCAAGGACTTACTGTTATAGCCAATCGAGCATAGCGGAATATCAACTCCCAATACCGGGAGAGACGAAACCCCTCCTATCGCTCATTACCTCTATGTGACTTGGGACTGTACCCAAAATCCACCTGTTTGCACGACTCCTTTGAGCCATGATATGGAAGAAATCAAAGCACAGTGGGACCAATACAAAACTCTATGACGATCTCGGGTCTACAGACTAACATGTACCAGTGTCACCAGAGAACTGCTATCTGATGATAGGTATAGTACCAACTAGGAGTTCTCGGCAAGTCCTGTTCGGTGTACCCATTCTCTAATGAGCACATGTATACAATCTTTGATGTCAAACACCAATGGATATGGGATCAACCATCGCCCCCATACAGGGTAAATAAACGTACACACTAGTCTACTCTGGTGTATCGATGCCCTGTCTCGATATTCCCTCGATTAAGAACAATTAAAGGATGTGCTTGTGGACTACCCAGGTCCCAATAGTATGATCCGCATCATAGTCCTGGTAGTCAAGCCTACACCCTAAGGGCTTTATCAACATGTATCTAAGAGACAGTATAATAATACTAAGTGTACATGTTAAGATAAAGAGTAACCAGACATCATACTATCATGTCGAGCAAGAAAGTCATCTATATATATGTCCAAGCATCCACTATAATATACATCAATGTACAATAATGGCCTCTAAGGAATACATATCCCTAACAGTTCGATCATATACGTGCACTTATGCATGTATCATGATTCGGACGGTTTATACTAGTGGCTTTGGTTTAAGCTGGATTCTAGTATTGGATTGATGGATTATTTTCGTCTTTTTGTATTCGTATTTTTCGGAATACGAATACGGGTATGTATATACGGATGAGGGGTATTCTCATAATTTATTACAAGGTGCTTCTAGAAGATGCCACCTCATTTAGTTTTAACCATTTAGGATTAAATGGTTAATGAGATGGAGAGGATGAGGTGTTATATGCATTTATTGTAGCATGTCTTTGTAGTGACTTATGGTTACTATTCAAGCATGCTCGATATTTTGTTTTGTTGTGAGATATTTTGGAGACTTAAGATATTTTGAGGACTTAAGATATTTTGGAGACATGAGATATATATTGAGGTTTCATTATTGCTCACAACACTTAGCCATTTTTCTTGAGTTGCTTCACACTCTCATCCTCAAGCATCTTCTTCTACTTCCACCCTTCAAGTCTCATGTGTTGAGGAACCTAGGGTGTTATGAGATAAATTAATCCATCACTACACTCTATATCATCTTGGCTATCTAGTTTAGTGAATTAGGTACCCTAGTTACCTCGGTTGTAGGAGCTCGAAATACAAATCCTCAGGTGGATCGTCTTCGATGGAGGGAGACCAGAGATTAAGCTTGATCATGGAGGCCTCTAGGAGCTTGGGATGATGGTTAAAGACCGAAAGACACGGATCATTCGGTATAACTATTCTTGACTCACTTTATGTTTGCTAGCTTAGGATTAATGGTCGATCCGTAGCATCGGGTTATTCTAGCGCCAGTTTTATAAAAAATTTGTTCCGCAATCGGCCATGGTTTGATGGCCAAGGCGCTGGCATAACCAAACAACTCATCCCCCATCCACACTCATCTTAAAGCTTCTAAAGGTGAGTGGAAAAGGGTGTATGTGTACATACACTCTCTCACACACACATATACATACACACACACACACACACACAAAACTAAATATGTATCAAAATACATATATTCGTATTCGTATTGAGATAAAAATACCCATATTTGTATTAAGATACAAATACCCGTATTTATACAATACTCGTATTCGTATAAATACCGTATTCGTATCAAAATACAAATACCATATTCGTATAAAAATACAAATACTAAAATAGAGATAATGAGAGATATAATACTAGCTCATATATAAAATCCGGATATTTTTCAAACCCGCTAGTATTATCAAAACGCCCGATTAAAGTACACGCACTAAATACACGTATTTAATCGAAACTGGGTGCATATCAAAATACGCACATATTATATCGTTTCGCCTGAACCGAAAAACCCTCTATGTGGGACTATAAATACTCGATAATATGCTGGCAATGGGTTTAACCACAAGCACGCCAGCGGCACTAGCTGTACGTAACGGCTACCCAGGTATTGAACGAAAGGAGGATCGACAAGGAAGCCCTTCTGTACCCATATTGAGCATGTAAGTGACAATCTCCGTACAGTCCAGTCTCTTCTTCTATGAGTATCGCATACCGGGTCTGGGAGGAAGGGTGGATAACGTCAGACCCCTAATAACCCGATAAGTCGTGTTAGTGTCAAGCTTATTAACAAACCAAGAAACTACTGATCTCCAATTAGTAAATCTCATCCGCCCTGGCCAGGATCTTATGGTTATAGCCAATCGAACACATCACGACATCGACTCCGTATATCGGGAGAGACGAATCCTTGACGATCGCCCACTGCCTCCATGTGGATCGGGACTGTACCCAACTAAAATGTGTTTGCACGACTCAGTAGTGCCATAGTAGGGAAGTAATCTAAGTACATTGGGAACTCACACGAGAAAAATGACGATCTCAGGTCAACAGAATACCTGTACTAATGTCAACCGAGAACTGCTATCTGACGATAGGTATAGTACCATCTAGAAGTTTTCGGTGAGTCTGTCCGGTGTACTCGCCTCCAGCAAGCACCTGTATAAAATCTTAGGTGCAACACACCAATGGCTATGAGACCTGCCACCGTCCCTTGTCGGAGTCTATAAACGTATACACTAGTCTACTCTAGAATATCGATACCCAGTCTCAATACTCCCACGATTAGGGACATTTAAGGATGTGCTTATAGACTACCAAGCTCTCACTAGTATCATCGCCATCATAACTCTGGTAGTCAAGAAAAGATCCTACATGCTTTATAATTATGTATTAGCGAGACGTAATAACCAGTAAAACGTATACACATCAATGATAAAGACAAACTAGATAGCATACTATCATATCGAGTAAGACTGTTTTACCTGTATATGTTCTCCTTCAATTATCATAATCACTACTTCTGATTACAATAATTGCCTTGAGAGCACTATAGCCAATAGATCATCCCCTTACTTCTCAAAACCCTAGATAAAGTATGGAGATAAATTCTCTTTTTACCTATTTTCTTCATTAAAAGAGGCATAGTCCTTACAAGAACTTTATATTCTTTCTTTAGATCTAAAATCTATGAGACAGATCGCTCTTAAAACGAGAAATTATATTCTTATGGAGGGATTTTGATCTCAAAATATAAGATCTAAGGAAAAAATTAAGTTTTTTCATCATCATAAAGAGATCAAGAGTACAAAGTTGAAGTTTTGCAGCATGAGACATAGTTCCCTACAGAATTATAGGACATAGTTCCCAAAGAATATGTCTGCCCAAGAACTTATGTTCCATATATCTAAAATAATAACAAGATCTTAAGAATGGTCAAAAACACCTACTTCTTACAGAAGCCCAAGATTTAAAAAACATAAGTTTGATGATTAAAAGTATCATCTCCTGAAAGTTTATGTCTTTCAAAACAGAGCTTAGACTCCCTAAAAACCCTAACTTGGCTTACCCCACATACCAGGCATGAGCACTGAGCGATAAGATCCATATGGCTGCGCCACGTGAAAAACACATGGGTAAGTGCCAAAGCCACGCCGAGCGCCAAATTCTATTCAACTGCACCACGTGAAAAATACGTAAGCATATGTCGAAGGTCTTAGCCGACTCAAGCCGATGTCACTATGTGCTAGCGCCACGTGATATGCACGTGCGCTTGAGCCATGTTAAGCTGATTCAACCGCGCGCCACGTGATATGCATGTGGGCATGCGTCTGAGCCGTAAGCCAATATTCGAGCCGTGAACTATGCACCAAGCATGTTTGGGTGTCAAACAGACCTAATTCTTAGCCCCAAATCAGCTATGTCTTGAAGCTTAAGATTCACTAAGCCCATATGCTCAAAATTATCCAAGTTGATCTTAGTCTCAAATAAGACTAACGATCCTTAGATAAGACTTATGCAAGTATGTGAACCTATAGACCTCACAAATATGATAAATGCATTTTAAGTTTAATCCCGTTGGCAAACCAAGATACCAACGTGGACCCAAATCATGAAAATATGTACGAATTTGGATTAATCCGCACCCTATAGGAGACGACATAAATTAATCTATGTATACAATCTAATGGCAACCTAAAATAAACAAATCTAAAACACGACACATGAAGAAGTAACCTGGAGTGCAAAAAGTTGCTGTCGTATGTGACAACGTAATTAACTACAGGGGCTTACGCCTGTAGGAAATATCCATTCCTACAATCAATAAACCTCTCACTTTGAGAGGGAATCTAAAGCCAGCTACATCGGTCGCATCTATCCAATCCTCCGATATACGACGCTATAAATCAACCCAGTGTCTTCGGAGAGGTGGATGGATCAAACCTATGCATCTGCCCCTAAATTCAGGGAAGACGTTCAACACCAGTCCGTCTCTGTTTTCTGCGGTAAACAAATTTTGGCATGCCTGGTAGAATTTCTTTCTCTTTCCACTCCACACTTCGTGTGTCGTGTTTTCACGAACAAAATCGCGTTCTTTTATGTTTATGGTTGCCCTTAGGTTTTGGGACACTAAACTAGTGTTCTCCTTTCTATGCAAAACTCAATGGCATTCTCATGCAACTGCAACACCAACACCGCTCCATCTAAGGTGGTCTTCTCTGCAAGGGCCATGACCTCACTGCTTTGCATCCTAATGACCCAAATCATGCAAGACCTGAACGGGCTCCAATTTGGGGTAATGCTCCCACAACTTACCATTGGTGCCTCAACGACGAATGGTGAAGCTCAGAAGAAATTAGTATTTGATAGGATGGTGAACAACTCTGCAGGCTCGTCCTCAAAGCCTTCCAAATCTGAAGGCTCAGTTTTCAAAAGGATGAACTCAAGTTCTGCGGGCCCGGCAAAGAAGCCTGCGATACCAAAGAAGTCGGTCTTTAAGAGACTGGCTTTTGCTGCTCCTGCTAATCTAGCCACTCCAAGAGAGCTTGTCCTCCACAGGCTATCACCTGCTATTACAGCTGTTCCCAAAAAGTTTGTATTCCACAGACTCACACTCGATGCTCCGGCACAACCAAAGACTTCAGTCTTCCGACTGACACTTGCTGAGGCTCTAAAGCCACACAGGGGGCATATAGAGGAGGATCTACAAATTAAGGAAGTTCCTGAAGGGTTCTTAGTGCCTTGTCTATGGCAATTGCGTCCGATGCGGAATTGAAAATACAAATTTTACGGGGAGCACTAGAAACTAATCCCTAGCGATCGTTCCAAAAACTAAACTAGTAAACTAAACATACAAGGTTATAGAAACTACAATCTTTGTCGCATGTCTACCCAATTGTGGAAGAACCCTCCAAGCTCCTCGTAGGCCGTCGGAAACAAGCTTAAGAGGCGACCGCTCTTGCCGAAGATGACCCACCCGAAAGAAACCGATCAAAGCTCTAGCTTCACCTAGTAAAGCAACCGACACTCCAACCTTGCTAGAAATGGAGTGTGCTTATGTAGGAATTTTCCACTCTAAAAAACTCTATCTTTTAATCATTCAAGAGAATGAACAAGAAGAAGGAGGAGGAGTAAGGAGATGAGAGCTAGCCATAATGAAAATGAGCTAAGTCTTGAATATCTAGAGAGTATGGCTTCATATCATATTTTAAACTATCAAATAAAAAATTACATAACCAATTTAGTATAAAAATAGAAGCTCATCCCTCTCTACATGCTCTCAACCATACCCAAAGCCACTTCACCCTCCACTTCATTTCCTATTGATTTTCTAAAAAGAAAATCAATTAATGGGGTGTCCTCCTTCTAAAATTATTCCGTATAAATAAGGAATACAACCCTGGTATATGTATCGAAATACAAATACGCGTATTCGTATAAAAAATATGAATAGTCAAGAGAGAGAAAATGAATAGTGAAAAATAATGCTAGAATATATGTATGTGCGTGTGCGTGCGTGCATATATATATATATTATTAAATCAAAACTTTATTTAATAATCCGGCTTAATCTTAGGTCGGCCGGTATTATCAACCGTCCGATTAAAATCCGTGTAGCCAGTACACGTATTTAATCGGACCCCTGCATGTATCAATATACGACCTCTACATCATATCGCCTGAACCAGGAAAACCCTCTGTATAGGACTCTAGAGACTCGAAAATAAGCTGGCGGTAATTTACTGGATAAATCCAAAACCACAAGCACATCAGCGTCACTAGCTGTACGTAACAGCTATCCAGGTATATGCCAAAAGGGAGGTCGAAAATTAAGTCTGTTCATACCATACTGAGCCTGATGTGACAATCTCTGTACAGTCCAGTCTCTTCATCTAAGAGTATTGCATATCGGGTCTAGGGGATGAATAATTTCAAACCCCTGATAACTCATAAGTCGTGCCGGAGTCAAGCTCATCACAAACCGAGAAACTATTGAGCTCCTATTAGTAAATATCACCCACCGTGGCCACGGATTTTTGGTGATAGCCAATTGAAAACAGTACGACATTGACTCCTAATACCAGGAGAGACGAATCCCTGACAATCGCTTACTGCCTCCATATGGCTCGGGACTGTACCCAACTAAAACCTGTTTGCATGACTCTTTTGAGCCATGGTAGGGTAGTAATCTAAGTACAGTAGGAACTCACACGAAACAAATGACGATCTCAGGTCAAAGGACTAAGTTGTACTCATTCCATTAGAGAACTGCAATCTGACGATAGATATAATACCATTTAGAAGTTCTCAGCGAGTCGTTCTGGTGTACTCACTTGTAATGAGGACATGTATACTATATTAGGTAACACAATACCAATGGCTTGTGAGATCAGCCACCGCCCCTCGTCGGGGTATAGAAAGGTATACACTAGTTTACTTCGGAATATCGATGCCCAGTCTCAATACTCCTTCGACTAGGGACATTTAAGGATGTGCTTATGGACTACCCAGCTCTCACGTATATGATCGCCATCATAATACTGGTAGTCAAGCAAGAATTCTACGGGTTTTATCATTATGTATTAGCGACACATAATAGAAAGTAAAACGTATACACATAATGATAAAGACAACAAGATATCATACTATCATCTCGAATAAGACTGTTCTATCTGTATAAGTCTTCCTTTAATTATCATAATCGCCTACCTGCAATTACAATAATTTCCTTGAGGGCATTATATCTAACGGTTCCTGCTTCAAGAGGAGTTCGATGTCGATACTGGCATTAACAAAGATATGCTGGTGGTAGCTCCCCATCAGGGCTGACTCCGCCAGCCCTGATACCAACTATCCATACCGCTGTTCCAACTAGAAATGGCTTTGAACTGCTAAGGAAGGTAAGACGCAACTCACCTACTATTGTTCTGAAGAAATCTCCATCACCCGTGGAGGCACCAAATAAGCCAAAGATACTCACCTCCACAACTTTCCTAAAAAATTTATAAAGTCTGGAAAGTGTTCATGGGCTCTGTCATCGATCACATCTCCTCTCTCAAGTCCAGGAAACTCAAGAGTCAGCCCGAGGCCGACAACTCCCCTTCCAAGCACAAGGAGACTCCTCACAAGGTGACTCTGCCCATGGTGGTTCCTTTTAAGTTGGCTCCTCCTAAAGTGGTTTCTTCTACGGTGTCTTCTTAAAAAAGATAAAGGCCATAGAAAGTTTAATCGTCTAAGGAAAATTCCAAAGGAAGAGACTCCAAACACTCTAAGCATGGGGGCATCATAGTTCACACCGTGTACATGGTGAATTCGGGTAATGAAAGCAATGCTTCCTATAGCCACAGGTCGCATACTCGGTCTTTAACTGTTATTCTAAGATAGCAGCATCTCCAAGAAATGACGGCTTAAGCAGCAGCCCTTGCTAGTCCTCCGCTAAAAGCAAGTTTGGATGATGAGCAAGAAGAACCTAATGGGCAAAGGTCTGAAATGGTCTCTTTAAAGCGTGCCCTTGAAAGAAAGGACAAGGGAGCGGCGGAAATGGACGCTAATATGAACAAGATGGCTTTCCTGATATAAAATATGTACGGGATGATGTCTTAACCTTCCTTAGAACCGCTGACCGAAAATCCACCAGTGGTCCTTGACAATGAGAAGGGAGAAGCTTTAAGTCCTCCGCAAACCCTTCCATCCGTCAAGGGTGATATGATCTAAAAAGTGCAACTCGATGAATATATCGCTCAGCAGATCAAAGCTCATCAGGCCAGCAAAGCGGCAAACAAGTTGGTCAAGACTGGACGGCCATATCCAACATGGTACTACCAACTGCTGTACCCCCGGGATATGTAATCCCGAAGTTTTTCTTCAAGGGGATAAGGAACCCACACCAGCATATCACACAATTTAAAGCCATGTGCGGTAATACTGGAGGTGACAAAAAACTACTCCTCTGACAGTTCGTCAGAAGCCTGGCGGACACAACTTTTGAATGGTATTCGAAGCTTCCAAATGAATCCGTTAAAACCTTTGCTGATATGTAATTACTCTTCACACAAAGATTCGTTAGTGCAAATAAACGCACTACGATTTCTGCGTGAATCAAGGAAAGAGTAAGGTCCGATTAGACATTGGTACAATACGCTATCCGATGGAGGAACCTTTGGTCCAAATGCAAACAACGTATCATTGAAGGTCTAGCCATTGGGATGTTCATAGGTACACTTGATCCACAGTCGAAGGTGTACCTGTAACAATCCTAATTTTCTTATACACCTTTTTCCGATACAAATTTTTAAATTAAATTTTTTTTCAAAATCCATAAAGGAGTATTTTAACCTGAGCACAATATATATGTAATTATTTTGTTTTCAAATAACTCCATTTTTAGTGTACATAAAATTGTTTTAAAATTTAAAGTATACTTGGAGTATTTAATGTTGCTGTTACCACTTTAAGTATTTATTTACTCACAATAATTACAAGAAAGAGCTTGTAGCTCATTAGTAACACCTTGCACTGCTGAACCAAGCCACCAGAGTTCAAATCCCCTGCCCCACATTATTTTTAGATTATTTTTGTTTTAAATTTCTTGGAAGCCCAACAGTCCACCGACCATAACTCCCAAAAGTTGAACTGTACCTGAAAATCTAAAAATACCAGAGCCTACCCCACGAGACCCCCCACCTTCCGATCGGCAAACTCGGACGGCGGACCGGTCGACTTGGCCCGCCGCCGCTGGCCAGAGTTGCCAATTCCGGCGAGGTGTCAACACAAAATTTGTGGCTCTTCGCCTTCCCAACTCCCCTGCATACATCATTTATTTGGATCGGTTCCCGAATCTTAAATACACCCCATTTACTATAATTTTTAATGATTTTTCTATAATTTTTACATTTTTTTAATTAAAAACCTTTCACCTACCCTACCCTATAAATACACCCCCTATCCTCTACCCTCTCATCCCAAAACCCTAAGCTTACTCTCTCAAAATTTTCCAAGAGTGTGTAATTTGAAAACGAGTGCACGGCGAAGCTCCGGCGAAATTCCGGCAGGAATTCCGGCGACGTTTTTAGGAACAACCGGGGAAGAAGCAAAACCTCGGCAACCTCACTAATCCCCCCTCACTCCTTAGTATAGATCGAAACCCGTAAGTCCCTTTCTATCCTTCTTTCTATTTCTCTAAAATACGAAATTACGAAACCCGACGAAATCGGAACAAATCCGATTTCCGATTCGGTTTTCTATAAAATTTCACTTCTAACCAATACATTCATGGCTAAACATCTTTATCTTGACTATTAAACTTTTAAAAATCAATTTGAATAAGTTTCATCATATGAAATGATAGCCTTTCCAATTTATCGTATTTTTTCACTTTAATACCATCATGTTTCGATTTCATATTTAACCCCTTAAGTTTGCTATACATTTAAAGTAGAGCACGAGATAATGACCTACCTCCACACACACGCAAATACAACCCTAAAATGATATCATCAAAACTTAGAATACGATAAAACAAAACTTTCATTTAAATACCATATTCTTAATAAAACTAATTCTAAAAGTTTAGCTTTGATACACTTTTAAATAAATACCTCTTATTAGGAAAACATGATAAGTTATGGACATCGATCGTTTATCTAAACCTGACTTTGTGGTGTCTAGGCTAGGCAAGTGAGCAAAGGTAACTTTAAAAGGCCCGTCTCACGATTCGTGAGCGGATCTCTCCTTTCCTCATTTATACTTACATGGCCACAATTGGCGGTGAAGAGGCGATTTGAGGTTTCTAATGACTTG
Source organism: Agapanthus africanus (assembly GCA_030015575.1). Classification (NCBI taxonomy): domain Eukaryota; kingdom Viridiplantae; phylum Streptophyta; class Magnoliopsida; order Asparagales; family Amaryllidaceae; genus Agapanthus; species Agapanthus africanus. The sequence continues at coordinate 2,005,937 of CM057337.1, forward strand.
TCGTTTAGACCCTTTAGAAATAGGCTAGTTGGCTTAGGAAACCCTAGAATCTAAAATACGGAAAATTACACTTTGCAAATAAATACCTTTTACTTTATAAAACCGTTTTCTAAAGGATTAGTATTTTACAATCTTTGCAAAAGCGCCGCTACAACCCATCTTTGGGGAACCCGTTCGGGATCGTGCGGTTTATCGCGCTCCCTCGGGCTAGTAGTGCGAGATTCAGACTTCCGCAAGGAGCATTCGGTCTTGAAAAGTTTAAAATACGACATCTTAAGAAAACTGAGATTTTTTGGAATATAAAATATTTATTAAAATTATTTTTGTATAAACATATGTATATTTATCATTTAAATATCTATTTTATTATAATATAAATTTTCCACATTTTCCTAAAAATCAAAAGAATAAATTTTACATTAAAATACCATGAACTTCAAATAATCGATATTACAGATAAATACCCTTATTTATAAAACTAGGATATTTTCACTAGAAATGTCACAACATAAAATCCACCCTCATTACAACTCTAAAGACGAACAATAAATACTTGAGGTGTATTTTGAAAAGTATATAAAAGTATTTTTACATAAAACCCCCTCAAGTTTTTACCCTAAGGACCCTAGCAATTATAAGACTTCGATTCACATTTCTGATTGTCTGACTCGGTTTTGAGTCTGATTAATCTGACTTGAATATGATTCAAGTCAATCTATAATGTACAAGTTTCCAATTCAATATGAACACATGAATCCATGAATACAATTATCAATTTATACAACTTGACTGAACCGAATCATGGATATATATTCCTTTTATGTGATTCTCAGTATTCCATTTACATGACTCTACGGTTATAATCGTTTCCTGATATCATGGTTTCGGTCAGTCAGTCAATCAAACTTACAATCAATACAATTTACAAGATAACAATACAAACAAGATATCGCGGGGTTTAAGGGGTAAATTGGTACGGAAGGTGTTAAAAGTGGCACGAGACGGTCAGTCTTAAGACACCTAACATGAATTCAATTGCCGTTGTTCCGGGCCTTCTAACGGAGCCTTGTACTCTATATTCCGTTTGCCCTGATCTCTAGCATATAGAGACCCCTCTCGTATACACTGGCATTCTTCTGTACCAAGCTACAAACAACAGCGTTAATACAATATTACAACAATACAATACAATATTAAAAGCTACTCTCTCTCTCCTACTCTTTGTCTATTTCTCCCCTATCTTTGGGACTTACCAAGCGACCTGTTCGCTGACGACATTCTATTTCTTTCTTCTTTGAATGTCGTCAGGTGGTTTGGACCCGGCGGAGATCGAGCCATCTCAAGAAGACTTGGAGCAGTTTGCCGAAGACCCTGCACTTTAGTTTCATTGTACACTTTTCCTTTCTGTATTTTTTTTCATTTCCTGTTATGCCACTGTTTAGGCATCTTTTATTTCAGTTGTATTTCCTTTTCATGCATTGTACAAAAGAATGTTAATAAACAAAAGTTGCTGTTCTTTTTTATATCATGTCTCTTGTGTATTTATTTTATATTTCTTAGTTACGCTTAGCGTATGTACTTCTGAGTATATACGTAGCGGACCTCGTCGCGTCCCCTTCGCCGTACACTAGGAAGCGGGGCGTGACAGTACCCGTTCCTAGCTTTCGCCAAGACTTTCACCTTTTAAGAGCTTATCAACAAGCTGGTTCAGCTGAAACATATTGGTCAAGGCCCTTCTTCCTCAAGTGGAGAATCTCAGAGAAACAAGAATATAGACAAGGCGGCTTTCATCGCTAATGCTCAGCAACAATCAAGTGGCTCTAAAGTACCCGTGCGTCAAAATAATAACCGCTGTGGTTCCAACCTTGAAAAAAGGTTAGGACGCGAGTACTCTTTCCCTCGTGAAAAGATGAAGAAGTTTTTTGATCTTGCCATGAAGAACTGCATCATGTCATTTCATGAGCCACGGTGACCAGCACAAGCCAACGCGGTCAATGATCCCAACTACTGCCCTTACCATCAGGTGATAAGCCACCCAATTGAAGACTGCTATGTATTTAAGAACTAGGTCGAAGGCCAATACAAACAGGGCAAGTTTATGTTATCGGATAGTTGGAAAGCGGATCCGCCGCAGAGACACGCCCTTAGGAAGGCTGATACGGCAAGGGAATTTTGCTCGATGATATCAGAAGCTCCGTGAGAGATGGTTCTGAAGGGTTACGCTAGCGCCCCGGCCAACTTCCTTGGCCAAATGCGGAACAAAATTTTTACAACGATACGGAACATGGCGCTAGAATAAACCTAAACCGGATCTTTACCATAAATCTAGTTAGCATGTTAGGGTTCTATCTACTATGATAGAAAGTATACCTAAAGAAAACAAGTCCTTCGGGTCTCCGATCTTCTTCTTAAGCTCCTCGATGGAAGTATGGATCGTGCTTGAACTCCGGCCTCCTTGTGTCAACGATGATCCACCCGAGAGCTCCAACCTTGAGCTAAACCTCCAACTTGAGGTAACTAGAATACTTAGCTTTCTAATCTAAGTAGACTAGAGTGAGTAGAGTATGATTTAGAGTAGCTTTGGCTCACTAAACCCTTGATTCCCAATACATGAGACACTAGGGTTTAGAGAGGAGGAAGAAGAGAGTAAGCTTGAGGAGAGAGAATGTATTTATGATAATGATTATAAATAATAGAATGGATAACTTATATATGACCATGACATGGAAAATATCTCACCAAAATATCTCACAAAATATCTAAGGTCAAAAAATATCTCACAAAATATCTAAAGTCAACAAGTCAATCCAAGTCAAATGGTCAACATAAGTAGCCATGCCACAAAAAATCATTTATCAAAAATAACAAATACTTTTCCTTTTCTCATATTTGTTTTGACCAAGTCAATGGTCAAAACCCTAATGAGATGTCTCCTTCTATACCCCATCTCATCCGTATATACATACCCGCATCCGTGTTCCAAGAAACACGAATACTATGAGACGAAGCTAATCCAATAATCATATACTAGGATCCAGCTTAAACCAAAGCCCACTAGTATTATCCGCTCGAAAACCACACGCGCACAAGTACACATATATGATCGAACCCTGTCGTAAAACCATACGACCTCTACTCGTTTCGCCAGAAGCTGGGAAACCCTCTGTGTGTGACTCTAAAGACTCGACAGTACTCTGGCAGTGGGTTTAACCACAAGCACGTCAATGGCACTAGCTATGCATAACGGCTACCCAGGTATCTGTCGATAAGAAGGTCGACGAGCAAGCTCATCCAAACTTCTACTGAGCCTATCCGTGACAATCTCCGTACAGCCCGGTCTGTTCGTCTAAGAGTATCGCATATCGGGCATAGGGGCGGTAAACGTCAGACTCCTAATAGCGGTATAAGTCGTGTAAGAGTGTAGCCCAGAACATCCTGAGAAACTACTGGAACACCAACCAGTAAATCTCACTTGCCCTGGCCAGGGACTTTGTGTAATGGCTCTCCAAACACAGCGCGATATCAACCCCCAATATCGGGAGAGACGAATCCTATCTGACCACCACTGCCTCCAAGTGCTTCGGGACTGCACCCAACTACTACCTGTTTGCATGACTCAATAGATCCGTAGTTGGGTAGTAATCAAAGAATAGTGGGAACACACTTCAGGTGAAGTAGCAGTGTCAAGTCAATGGACTAAGCTATACTCATGTCACCTGGGAACTGCTACCTGACGAAAGGTATAATACCAACCAACAGTTCCCGACGAGTCATGTCCAGTGTACTCGTAACCTAACGAGCACCTGCATACTATCTCCAGTACGACATACTAATGGCTGTGGGACAGACCATCTCCCCTGCTGGGATGAGAAGCGTATACACTAGTCTACTCTGGAGTATCGATGCCCTATCTCGATAATCCTACGACTAGGGACCTGTATAAAAATGTGCTTATAGACTATCCAACCCCCCACTAATGTGATCGCCATCATAACGCTGGTACTCAAGCAAAGATCCTAAGGGCTCCATCAATATGTATTAGCGATATGTTAAAAGAAACATATACACATATTAAGATAGATACAAACCAAGTAGCATGCTACTATATCGAGCAAGACTGTCGTCAATCCGTGTATATATCCCAAGCTTCCAAAATTTAATATACAAAGTAGTATTATACAATAATAGCCTCTAGGGTAGACATATCCAACAATCTTCCACTTGCACTAAAGTCCAGTAATTGGTGTATCGCATACCCAACGTCTACACTAAGGCCAGCTGCCGGCGTACCGTATACCCAATAGCTCAAAAAGTTGCTCGAACTGTGCTTGAGGGAGGGCCTTTGTGAATGGATCCGCCGTGTTATCTTTAGTGTCCACTCTCCGTACCTCGATCTCCTGGCGATCAATAATCTCCCTGATCAGGTGATACCACCTTAAGATGTGCCTGGATTTCTGATGGGACCGTGGTTCCTTCATTAAAGCTATAGCCCTATTGTTATCGCAATACAAAAGTATTGGGTCAATAACGGATTGAACTACCTGAAGTTCACTAATGAACTTCTTTATCCAGACCGCCTCTTTTGCGGCATCGCTTGCAGCAATGTATTCAGCCTCCATTGTCGAGTCTGCGACGGTATCCTGTTTGGAGATCTTCCAACACACCGCCCCTCCATTGAGGATAAACACAAAACCCAAGACAGACTTGTTGTCGTCCTTATCACTCTGGAAGCTTGAATCAGTAAAGGACTCGACCCTGAGGTCTCCATTATCGTAAATCAGGAACATCTCCTTAGTCCTTCTTAGGTACTTGAGAATGTTCTTCACTGTTGTCCAGTGGTTCTCACCTAGGTCTGACTGATACCGGCTCACCACGATTAGCGCATAAGCTACATCTGGTTTCGTACATAGCATCACATACATTATAGATTCTACTGTCGAAGCGTAGGGTATAGTACTCATGTGAACCTTCTCCTCATCAGTCTTGGGAGACATTTTCTTGGAGAGGGTCATTCCATGCAATGCGGGTATATTACCGCACTTGGAATCTTCCATACTAAATCTCTTTAGTACGGCCTCTATGTACTTGGACTACGAATGTCCCAGTAATCTCTTAAATCTATCTCTGTAGATCTTGATCCCCAGAATGCACGAGGTATCACCCAGGTCTTTCATGGAGAACCGTTGTGACAAGAATAGCTTGACCGATTTTAGCATAGGAATATCATTTCCTATCAAAAGAATGTCGTCTACGTATAAGACTAAGAATACGACAGTTCGTCCTACAATCTTCTTATATATACATGGCTCATCTTCGTTCTTGATGAAGTTAAATTCTTTGACCGTTTCATCAAAACAGATGTTCCAGCTCCGCGATGCCTACTTTAATCCATAAATGGATTTAAGCAATTTGCACACCTTCCCGCTGCTCCCACTGTTTACAAAACCTTCTGGCTGATCCATATAAACGCACTCTTCTAAACTGCCATTTAGAAAAGCCGTTTTTACGTCCATCTGCCAGATCTCATAGTCATGAAAGGCAGCAATGGCAATTAGGATCCGAATGGATTTGACCATAGCCACTGGAGAAAAGGTTTCGTCATAGTCCACACCAGGTCTTTGACGAAAACCTTTTGCAACCAGTCTAGCCTTATAGGTTTCCACCTGCCCATCTACACCAAGTTTTCTTTTGTAGATCCATTTGCATCCAACGGATTTTACCCCAGGTGGAGCAATATCCAAGGTCCACACTTTATTAGTGTACATGGACTCCATTTCGGATCGCATAGCATCCAGCCACTTATCAGAGTCCCTACTGATATGGCCTGCCTGAAACTGGTAGGGTCATCTTCTTCCAAGATGCAATCCTCTCGATCCCCGTCTATGAGAAAACCGTAGTATCTCTCAGGCGGATGAGAAATCCTATTAGATCTGCGGAGTGGCTGAGATTCGTCTGGGGTTATTGAATCTTGAGGTTCTGTCAAATCTTCAGTTTCAGTTTGTGGTCGCTGAATTTCTTCCAGTTCTATCGTGCTCCCACTAATTTCTTTTGTAAGAAACTGCCACTCTAAAAAGGTAGCGTGGCGAGATACAAACACCTTCTGTTCCTCGGTGTGGTAGAACAGATATCCTATTGAATTTTTAGGATATCCCATAAATTTACATAAAACTTAACGTGCCTGCAATTTGTCCGGATTTTATAGTTTCACATAGGCCGGACAACCTCATATCTTAATACGTTTAAGATACGGCCTTTTACTATTCTATAGCTCGAATGGTGTCTTAAGCATGGATTTGGACGGAACATCATTCAACAGATATACCGCTGTCAAAAGCGCATGTCCCAAAAATGAAAGAGTCAACTCAGCACTACTCATCATGGAGCAAACCATATCCAATAGGGTACGATTCCTCCGCTCCGATACACCGTTGTGTTGTGGTTTGTAAGGAGGAGTAAGCTGAGAGAGAAATCCATTCTCATTTAAGTAATCTAGGAATTCCGTACTTAAGTACTCCCCTCCCCTATCAGACCGGAGGATCTTGATACTTTTACCAACCTGGTTCTCTACTTCGTTTCTGAATTCTTTGAATTTCTCAAAAACTTCATATTTGTGTTTCATAAGATACACATATCCGAATCTAGAGAGATCGTCAGTGAATATGATGAAGTATGAGAACCCACCCCTTGCATGTATAGACATCGGACCACACACATCATTGTGTATGAGTCCCAAGAGCTTTGCTGCTCTTTCTCCATGTCCGGTGAATGGAGATTTGGTCATCTTTCCTTTGAGACAAGACTGACAAGTTTCATAAGATGAAAATTCGAACGTATTCAAGAGTCCATCTTTATGTAACTTACTTATTCTTTTCTCTCTGATATGACAAAGTCTACAATGCTACAAGTAGGATTCGTTCGTATCTGAACTCTTCCTCTTGCATGTGTATTGTATATTGAGAATTGTATTCTGATTTAGAACATAGATACCATTACACAGTGTACCTTCTGCAACCAGTACCTTATCAAGGTAAATGTTCATGATATTTCTATCAAGAACAAAGTTATATCCATCTTTATCAAGTAAAGAAACTGATATGATATTGCAAACCATGGAAGGTACATAGTAGCAATTGTTCAAAATCATAGTATTGCCATTTGGCAATACTAGGTGATATTTATCGACGGCTGCAGCATTAACTTGTGCTCCGTTCCCTACCCTGAGGGACATATCACCAGGTCCAACTATCCTACTTTTTCTCAGTCCCTGCAATAAATTACAGATATGAGATCCTGATCCGGTATCTAGTACCCAGGAGGTAGGACTGACCGAAAAGCAGTTCTCAACTACAAGAACACCTGAAGTAGATGCAATAGTATGCTTCTTCTTCATTGGCGTCTCCTTGGAATCCATACAATCCTCTTTCCCTTGCTCACACTTATGACTGTTGTCGTAAGTAAGAGCCGAACCGACGTTCCCTAGCCCCAAATAAGAATTCGGATCGGTCAAGCGATACATTTTATTATCTTGATTAGGGCATGAAATGGTTGCTACCTGGAGAGAGAGAAAAATAAACATTCAGCGTGCGCTCTTGCAAGATTAGATTGGTTATTAATTTATCTGATCAGGATGGCTCCCGCTGTTTCCTCAAATTCTTCTTCAAACCCTAAAAGAAGAACTAGTTAGGATTTAATCACACGTCACAATACTTGCTTAACCGTTCAGCCAGGCTAGTTTTGGTACTTCGAGGGAGGTTTTCCAACGCTTTCGTGAAGTTCCTTAATTATTTAACCTCTTTTCCCTGGAGGCGTAGCCCCGCTAACACTGTTCTAGACAGCTACTTGGTTTATAGCATTGATTGTTAAGTGAAATAATCTCCCGAGAGTAATCTAACTCATCAGTGGGATCGGGATCCAACTATCATTGTGTGATGACCTAGAGGGAATCCACTCTAGTCACTACACTCCAGAAGGTATGCTAAACTGCAAGTTTCCGGTATATTTGAAACTCCCGATGTGGTTTTTGCCCCTAGGACCCAAGTGACCTTGACTGAGCCAACATATCAAAGGATTCTAGTCAAGTCCAACCCGTTATTATCTTGATTGCATTAAACCCACCCATACGAGTCCTTGACTGAGCCAAAATGACCGCACGGCTGTCCCAACCAATCGCATTATTTGCTACAGAAAAATATTACATAGCTACCGAACACTACGCCTCGGCTGAGTACGAAATACGTAGCACGAATACTAAGCAATACCAATCCGAAATGACGGAGGGCTACGGCTGGGTTTTTGGCAAAAAAACCCGTTAATGTAATGAACTTGATATCGTTGAAGGAACCTGAGCAATTTTTGAAAAGGAGTGGTTTTAAGCTCCGCCTTTTGAAAATTTCTGGTTTTTGAAAAAACCGAGTAATCTACAGTATAGACTTTAGCTCAAGAGGTCACTCCCCACGAAGGGATCTCAGCTCTTTCCTCATTGAATGAGGTGCTGGATATTCATGACCGAATACCACTATGCAAAGCGAAAGAATATAACTTTAGTTTTTCGAAATTTGTTCCAACAACATCTTTTAGGTTTATTTTCTAGTATTAATCAAAATTAATGCGGTCCCATCAATTAACCTATCACACTAGAAAAGAACGAAAATATAATGTACGTATATACCATCTGCATTCGCCACTGGGCCCGTCATCACCCGTTAGGTTACTTAACTAACGACAGAGCGGCGGCTGGACTAGCGCGGGTGCAAAACATATACAATATCTACTAGTATATATATAATTATATACAACATTCGTCTCAGGCATGATAATAATCAACATCACAGAATCTCAGCCAACAATACAGAATGGTGGATAATTTTGGAGCCCCGGGTTTAATTTGAGCCGCAAATGAATCCCGACGTTCTCGGTCGTGTGGATAGCCTATGCAATGAAAACCTGGACCCCTACGAGCGCGGCAAGTTACCCGCCAATCCCAGAAGTGAGGCAGCCCCCTTCAATAAAGTGAATGGACCACCCAGCACTTCACGGAATCCGGTAACTTGGGCGCCCCTCCGTGGGTCAAACTATACCCCCTACGAGTGCGGCGAATAGCCCGCCAATTCTAGAACGAAGCCCCATCCGTCTCAACGCTATGAGATGCGGGCTTGTTGCCTTCTAGAACCCAGCTATCCGTGCACTCCACTGTGGGGTAATCCTAGCACAGAAAAAGAAAATAATAGGTACAAATGGTGACATCGACATCAACCCGGTCATGCCCCAATCAAATAATATACAACCCGGTAAAGACGGCAATCCACATGTCGGACGCTCGCCCCGCAATATCAAATGTACAAATGAATATAAACTGTACTGCTAATATTGCACCACATGCTATCCATCATGACTATCCAACCACGATTACAGCACAACCACAAAACATCAACGCGAATATGTCACGCCCCGCTTCCCAGTGTACGGGCAGAGGGCGCGACGAGGCCGCTACGTATTTACTCTGAAGTAAATACACTAAGCGTATCTAAGCAATATAAATGAAAAAGCACAAGAGACAAAAGATATAATTGAACAACAAATTTATTTATTAACATTCTTTTGTACAATGCATGGAAAAGTAAATACATCTGAATGAAAGCAATGCCTAAACAATAGCATAACAGAAATGGAAAGTACTGAAATGAAATGTGTACAAGTGTAACTACAGCTCGGGGTCTTCAGTAAACTGGTCCAAGTCCTCACTGGTGGGCTCAATCTCCTGAGTGTTCAGATCACCTGACAACATTCCAAAGAAAAAAGAGAAGGAATGTCGTCAGCGAACAATCGCTCGGTAAGTCCCAAAGATAAGGGATAAATAGAATAGACAAAGAGTAAGAGAGAGAGTGTAGCTTTTACAGTTGTATTATATTGTTATAACCGATCGTAGGGCGCCTTCACCTCTCCCAACAAGAAAACGGATTATATGCAAGGCTTTGAAATATATTGTTGTATTTAGTGTTAACGCTTTTGTTTGTAGCTTGGTACAGAAGGATGCCAGTGTATACGAGAGGAGTCTCACTTCCTCCGGAGACTAAGGTATCAGGAACTCAAGGAACAGTTTATGCCATGGTATAACCGTAACGGAATACAGATTAGGTGTCTTATGGTTGCAGTCTCGTGCCACTTCTAACACCTTCCGTACCAATCTACCCTTTAAACCCCGCGATGTCTTGTTTGTATTGTTGTATTGTTTGAATTGTAATTGTGTTGTTTGTACTGGTTTGTAAATGTGAATGGAAGACTTGTATTGCCTTGTAATATAGATTATATAATTGGATGATTTGCCGAAACCATGATATCAGTAAATGGATGTAACTGGAGAATCATGTAAATGAAAGTATATCCATGGTTCGGTTCAGTCAATATGGATTGAATAGATTGAATATATGTATTCATGGATTCATATTGGATTGTAGATTGTAGATTGTACTTGAATCATATTCAAGTCCGATTATTACAATAAGACTCAGTCTGAGTCAGAACAATAGAAAATAAATTGAAGTCCTGATTGTTTTGATGTTATCGGTAACCGCTGCACATGGGCGGCAGTATTTGTGTCTTTTTCAAAGACGATTACCGTGTTGATAACACCGTTGTTAATTTGTCTACCTTAGATAGGAAAGCACCCATATCTCCGGCTTCCTGAGGCTCAAGAGACTGGTCCCGCTTAAACCTATATTTACTAGAGTCCTTAGGGTAATTTATAGAACTTGAGTGGGTTTTATGTAAAAATAATTTTTATAGTTTTCAAAATACACCCCAATTATTTATTTATCGTATTTAAAGTTTTCATAGTTGTAGATTTTATATTTGTGGCATTTCTAGTGAATAAACATATTTTTCATAATACATGGTATTTAATTGTAATATTAAACCTGTATGGAATTTCATGGTATTTTAATGTAAAGTGATTCTTTTAATTTAGAAAGGTTGGAATATTTATATCATATCAAAAATAGGTATTTTGATAATACATATATATATAAATAATTTTAATTTATTATTTTCTAGAAATCTCATTTTCTTAAGATATTCGTATTTTAAATCTTCGAGACCGAATGCTCCTTGTGGAGGTCTGAATCTCGCACTACTAAGCCCGAGAATGTGCAATAATCCGCACCATCCCGAACGGATTCTCCAAAATGGGTTGTAGCAGTTCTTTGCAAAGATTTGTAATAAATACATATCTTGTAGAAAACGGTTTTAATAGTGAAAGGTATTAATATGTAAAGTTTCGTTTTCCCGTATTCTATGTTCCCGAAAGGTATTGTGCTATGTTGCATATGAGTGTTATGAGGAGGTAGGTCTTTACCTCATGATCTACTTAAAGGTATAGCAAGATTGTGATATTTTAATGTCGAAATTAAACTACATGGTATTTAAGTGAAAAATACGATAAAAATTGAAATAGGAATCCTTTTGATATGGAACTTGTTCAATATTACTTGTTAATGTTTAACAGTCAACATGTAAGGGTTTAGTATGATTGTATTTAAGAAAAAATGAGATTTTTAGGAAGAACCGAATCGGAATAACTCCGATTCCGTCGGGTTTTAGAGATACATGATTTTAGAAAAGAACAGAGAAGAGGGAGGTGGGACTTACGGGTTTTCAGATTAGAGGAGAGGAAGAGGGAACGGTAGGAGGCATCGGTGCATCGTTTCGTCGTCGGGAGCTCCTAGGGTCGTCATCGGAAAATCGCCGAAGTTTCGCCCTGTGTTAACTTCAATTGCACACTAAAATTTTTAGAGGGATTTCTTGAGAGTTTGGACAGAATTATGAATGAGGGGTGTGTGTCTAGGGGTGGTGTTTATAAGGTAAAGTTAGGGTTAGGGTTAGGTGAAGGGTGAATTGAAAATGTATTAAAAATGTATTAAAATTGGAGTAAATAGGGTTTTAAAGGGCTCTGTTACTGATCCAAGGAATTAAAGTGTGCAGGAGTGATGGGGAGGTGAAGAGATGCAACTTCGGTGTTGACGACTCGGCGGTCCGGCCGAGTCCGGCCGGCGGCGGCGGCCGATTCGGTCGAGTTACCGGCCGAATCGGGCCGAGTCATAGCCGGGGTCGTCATCGTGGGTCCGTCGTCTCTTGGTCCTCCCCCTTGTCCTTTTTGTTTTACATGTATAGTAGGGTTTTTACGAGTTAGGCACGTGTAGACCCTTGGACTTATAAAAATTCAAAATAAAATAATGTGGGTGATGGGATTTGAACTCTGGTGGCTTAGTTCAGCAGTGCAAGGTCTTACCAATGAGCTACAAGCTCCTTCTTGCTATTAAAAAGAAAAACAAACTTATAACTTGTGCTCAGGTAAAAGTACCCCTTTCTGGATTTTTGAAACTTTTTTTTACAGAAAGTTGTAAAAAAGTTTAGGGTTGTTACAGAATGTCACGTTCGCAAACCTGTCTAAAAGAACATATAGCAATCAGACGAGTTTACCGATCAAATGACATTCACGGTAACAGATAAAAGTGATTGTACTGTAAACTATTAAACAGTATCAAATATAACGACTTCGAAACACTCCAATTTGCCCCGTACAGAAAATAACAAAGAATCAAACTTGGGAAAAAAACAAACAACACCAGACAACCAAACTCCTTGAGATAAGAACCCAGAACAAAACTCGATGCATTTCTCCACCATAAAACCGAGGAGGCTGGTTTTTCTGAGGTTCTGGCCGGCCAAATGTTGGTAGAATTGCATCATTTTTGTTATGGGTACATCTTACAGTATAAGGATCACTCTGCAGTTATTTTAAAAAAAATTTGAAGCCTTTAAAAATTCGACAGAAACTGCAGTTTGGTTTTGATGTAACGGAGTCGTTTCGGTTTCGTTGTTTTAACATTGTTTAAACTTGCTAGTCTAGGATTTATGGGCTGGTTCTGATACCATGAAGGGTTATGCTAGTGCCCCGGCCAATTTCCGTGGCCAAATGCGGAACAAAATTTTTACAACGATACGGAACATGGCGCTAGAATAAACCTAAACCGGATCTTTACCATAAACCTAGTTAGCATGTTAGGGTTCTATCTAATATAATAGAAAGTATACCTAAGGAAAAAAGTCCTTCGAGTATTCGATCCTCTCCTTAAGCATCTCGATGGAAGTATGGATCGTGCTTGAACTTCGGCCTCCTTTTGTCAACGATGATCCACCCGAGAGCTCCAATCTTGAGCTAAACCTCCAACTTGAGATAACTAGAATACTTAGCTTGCTAATTTAAGTAGACTAGAGTGAGTAGAGTATGATTTAGAGTAGCTTAGTCTCACTAAACCCTTGATTCCCAACACATGAGACACTAGGGTTTAGAGAGGAAGAAGAAGAGAGCAAGCTTGAGGAGAGAGAATGTATTTGTGATAATGATTATAAATAATAGAATGGATAACTTATATATGACCACATTAAATGGAAAATATCTCACCAAAATATATAACAAAATATCTAAGGTCAAAAAATATCTCACAAAAATAGCCCAGAACACCCTGAGAAACTACTGGAACACCTACCAGTAAATCTCACTTGCCCTGGCCAGGGACTTTGTGTAATGGCTCTCCAAACACAGCGCGATATCAACCCCCAATACCGGGAGAGACGAATCCTATCTAACCGCCACTGCCTCCAAGTGCTTCGGGACTGCACCCAACCACTACCTGTTTGCACGACTCAATAGAGCCGTGGTAGGGTAGAAATCAAAGAACAGTGGGAACACACTTGAGGCGAAATAGCAGTGTCAAGTCAACGGACTAAGCTGTACTCATGTCACCCAGGAACTGCTACCTGACAAAAGGTATAATACCAACCAACAGTTCCCGACGAGTCCTGTCCAGTGTACTCATAACCTAACGAGCACCTGCATACTATCTCCAGTATGACGTACTAATGGCCGTGGGACAGACCATCTCCCCTATTGGGATGAGAAGCATATACAGTAGTCTACTCTGGAGTATCAATGCCCTGTCTCGATAATCCTACCAGGATGTGCTTATAGACTATCCAACCCTCCACTAGTGTGACCGCCATCACAATGCTGGTAGTCAAGCAAAAATCCTAAGGGCTCCATCAATATGTATTAGCGATATGTTAAAATAAACATATACACATATTAAGATAGATACAAACCAAGTAGTATACTACTATATCAAGCAGGACTTTCATCAATCCGTGTATATATCCCAAGCTTCAAAATATAATATACAAACTAGTATTATACAATAATGGCCTCTAGGGCATACATATCCAATAGGTTCTTTCTTCAAAAACAAAGAAGATGTTGAAAGAGCTGCAAGCATGTCCCGCAATCAAGTGGAAAAGCCTGCTTGAATCATAAATTATCGAGGGGATGTTGAAACCATGTCCCATGCCGAAAGCTGATGAGAAAGGGAAAAACCTCCATGTTAATTCTTCCAAGAAAAAGAAGAAGACTAAGAAACTCGTACAGCCTACTGAATATGTCAACAGCCATACAAACCTTCAAAAGTATATTGACGCGCAGGAAGAACATAACTAAAAGGTGCGCACCCGTATAACACTTGAAGAATTTCTCCAACATCTTTTCAAAAACGGTGATGTTGAAGAAGAAGGCCCAATGGAAGAAGAGGGAAGTGTGGAAAGCTACCACATGATCTCTCATTCTTTGGTTAATTAATATAATGTGAGTGTTGATGTACCTCAGTGATATGTCACTGTAGCCTAGCGATTAAGATTCTTTGTGGTTGAACAAGAGACCTGAGGATATCCTGACTCACCCCACTCTTACATCAAGTTATGAACAACATTTAAAAATAATAAAAATTATAATGATAATATATACATTTTCATAAGTCGTAAAGATCTTATGAGAGTATTTTCTCCTTGCAAGTCGAGCGGATCTCACAAGTGCCGCTTACCATATCGGGGGCATTGCTCGTATTTGGTAGGACTTTATTGAAACACACTTTTACGTGCCTGTGGATTGTATACAAGAGTCGGAATCAAACTACTTGTAGGGTAGTTTATTCTCATGAGTTCGCACCTTTTCAGGTTTTCACAAGCTTAGCGCTGTCCTGCTGTTTTTACTCACGATGCCCTTTCAGATTTTCATCCTTGCCCTTTTTGCTTATGGACGTACCATTTTTTTGCACCATTTTCTTCATGGGTCATGAGAATACATGAGTGGGTCTTCTCTTCGTTGGTATCCTGGTTGACCAGCAAAGGAGGTCTTAGAAGAGATTTTGTCATGGGTAACCCATGGATTGTATACGGTAGTTAATTTTGGAGACCAGCGTAGGGCAGAGTATACTTTTATGGGGGCATCGTTCACCTGTGGGACTTAGAGATGCAACTTTGTTTTGGATAGCCCGTTGATTGTATAAGATAGTCAATTTGGAGACATGCCGTAGGGAAATAGATATTTAAGTGATATTTGTTCATCCGGGGGACTTTGAAGGTGCAACTTTTGTTGTGGGTAGCCCGTAGATTATGTACGGTGGCCAATTTGGAGACCAGCTGCAGGGAATTAGATATTTTCATTGGATTTTAGAGTCTTGACTTAAGAAGATAGGGAGCGGACATAGGCATCGTCATCTATCTTTGACCCGAGTCGCGACTCCTCAAGTATAGTACTTCTTGAGGAAACAACCATTTATCGGTCGAAAGGGACTTTCTCTATGCATGTTCATCAGCATGTAGGCTCCACCTTGGTAAACCTTGTCTATTATATATGGGCCTTCATAGTTCGGATCGAACTTCCCGCATTTTGCACGGTTAGGAATCATTGGTCTTTTGACGACCAGGATGAGTTCGCCTTTGCGAAATGTTCTCGGTCTGGTTAGCCTTTCATATGCTTGAGTCATCTTTGCCTTGTGAGCTTCTAGACTTTGTTATGCTTTAAGACGGGTTTCATAAAGAGTGTCGAGTTCTTCGAGCCGAAGATGAAAATTTTCCTCATCAGTAAGCTTGTATTGGATCACATCCACAAGGATGGAAGTTCTATCTCCAATAGGAGCACCGCTTCGGCGTCGAACACCAGGGAGTAAGGCGTCGTCTTTATGTCAGTTTTGAACGTCGTTCGATATGCCCAAAGAGTTTCATGAAGTCTTTCATGCCAATCCTTTTTATTCTTGGACACCATTTTCTTTATGGGCTTTGTCAAGGTCTTGTTGAAGGCTTCACTAGACCGTTGGCTCGAAGATTGTAGACGGAGGAATATCTCCAGTCTATCTTGTGTTGTTGTGCGAAGCGGATTATCTTGTGACTTTTGTATGCCGGTCCATTGTCCGAGATTATTCTTCTGGGAACTCCGAACCGATAGATCACATGAGTCTTAAAGAAGTGTAGGATGTTCTTCGTCTTCACCTCTCTCAACGATCTGCTTCTGCCCATTTGGAGAAGTAGTCTATTATTATCAGGATGAACCGATGTCCTTTGGAAAATAATGGTTCGATAGGGCCAATTTTTTCTGTCCCCACATCTCGAATAACCAGCTGGCTACTGTTGGATGTAGCGGAATGGGACGCTGATGGATGAAATATCTGTGTATTTGGCATGAATGACACCTTTTGGCGTACTCGATGCAGTCCTGAATCATCATAGGCCAGTAGTAACTCATTCTTTTGATTTTCAGCTTCATTTTTGGATCAGCTTGATGGGGTCCGCAAGGTCCGTCGTGAATTTCTTGGACGACCTTCCTTGCTTCATTCGGCTCTAGGAATCTTAGCCACATATAGTTGAAAGATCTCTTGTATAAAGTCCTGTCTATAAAGGTAAATGATAGAGCTCGTTTGATGAGAAGGTGTCTTTGCGATGCACCTTCCAGCATCTATATCGATCCATCCCATATATTTGTAGAGACATCTTGTGTCAACTACCCTCAATCCCTTATGGATTGATCACATATATATCACCGGGCGACATCCCGTGTCTCCCTACCTTAATCACTTATGGATTAATCACAGTCAATATGTATTATGGATCCCCAGCTATATTCACCATGTCCAAATCATAATCCCCTTTCTCATATTCTTTGCATAAATATATATTCAATCTCTTAGAATTGATATCATATCACATCATATCCTCGTACCCTTTATTCTGTGTGAACTAGTCATAACACAGACAGATAGTATATGACAGCATTAGTGAATGTAATAATAATAACACGAATAATAATGTAAGTGTAGCACATCTGATAAAATGAATAACGCGCGAGCGAATGACATGTACGGTAAGCGTAACATAAACGAACAGTAATTAGATATAAATTGCAAGTAACCCCATATATATATATATATATATATATATATATATATATATATACACACAAATTTGTAAAGTATAACGAAATGCTGGTTGTAAATAAGGAGGCTGCGGTGTTTTAAAATTTGTAAATGCCCTTTTCAAATCCAACAGCACATTCTTGTTATCTCTTTTGAAAATATGAAACAAATTGTTGTTGTGAAATTAGGGGTTACACTCTGAGTATTATAATATCCCAATCAAGGTAAAATAAGACTCCACAAGTCAAAGTCAATAAAGTCGTATTCGGCAAATTCTCATCATCATCATGTCATCTAGTATGGAAATCTCGCCTCGTACGATCACCATAAGATATATCATTATGTAGTAATAATGATCAGTACGGATATCTAATCTATGTATCCAAAACACCGCAACAGTAGTGCGAACTTCAAGTCTATGCACACACATAGCAACTCGTACGGACATCAAGTCTATGTATACCTGCTGCGATCGATGCAGACCTCTCTTCAACGCACCCGCACAACGATCGGTACAGACACCTCGTGTCATATACACACACGGCGACCAGTAAGAACCTCCAGTCATGTACTCACCCAATAATAAGTACAGACATCTAGTCTCTTACGCGCACCCGATATAAATCGTATAATAACATAATTATACTACAACGTCAATTCCGCTATGATATGTAAGCGTGACAGTTCTACATGGCATAGCAGTACTAATAATGTGTACTGTAACATGCGAGTCTGTGATTGTGCAACATGGCGATCATTAGTATTTTTTCTTGTGTAATACCAAGTGTTTCTATTATAAGTCTACTAAACGATATTAATGAAATACGCTATATATTGGACACGTCTAAACATACACGACAAGTATCCTAAGCATATTCAATAATATAATAAGCAATATGTTTCACGGGGGTGCTATACGCCATCTATCCGATTCCCCACTCATAAATATAATCAACTCTTAGGGTGTAATCGCGGTATTCATATCTTATAACCGCCCGCATCCTTTTCGCCTTGGAGGACTCCGCAATGAAACCTAGCATTCATATAATCATGTAACGCACATAAGAAACCATATCAAAACCGATATATCAAGTAAATTTCTATAGATTAGAACCTATGACCAAAAAGAGCTAGACGAGTGCTAACAATAAGGAATTACCCTCCCGCCATCGCAATTCAACCAAAACAACCGAAATCAGAACTATAAATACGAATGCGCAATTTTAAAAACCTTAAAACCTTGCCAAAACTACACTAAAACACTGCCAGATTTTGGCTCAGGGAATCTGGGGGAAAATAAAGTATCACAAAGGCTTAATTATCAAAATATCATGCACTAGACCAAAATCCAAAACCTAATTCCAAAAATCGGTCATTAAAATATTCACTTTAGCCGTAATTTGCGGTTTTGACTTGGAGTTTTGGGTTCGTGTTTCTGTGGGTGTTTTCTGATGATCCTACCAAGTCAATTCTATGCTCTGAATATTTTATAAAGATCCCAATTCATCCCAGAATTCATTTGAACACAAAAACCTTACAAAAAACCTATTTTTGATATCTTAAAACCATACAACAGCGTCATACTCTAGCTAAATTTGGTAAACTTGATAAAAGAGAGATTTTTACCCCTTAAAAGATGATTGTAGAGGGATTTAAGCTCTATGAAGAGATCTTAGACAAGTAGAAGCCAAGTCTTAAGGTCTTGAACAATTTACATGAAGAGATTATCAAAACTTCTTGTGATTTTGTGAAAGGTAGCCATGGTTTGAGGTAAAGGTTTGAGATAAATGATATGTTAGGTTTGAGATAAATGATATGTTCAGTTTGAGAGTGATAAGATCATAAGAATTATGAGAGAAAAGACAGAGAAAGTGTAGAGAAAGGATGTAGAGAAAGGTGGAGGTGTAGCCTTGTTTATGTTAGGGTATGATGTGTGTGAATGCATATTATAAACCTAACATATACCAATCCCTTTCTTTTACAAATAAAACCACCTTCTACAGCTAATTACTTTCTACAATTAAATACCACAATCTTAATAAAATCTTTTTATGATTATTTAAAAATCTAAAATAACCTTTAAATTTTTTCTGAAATATTAAAATATCCTTCCTTAAATAAATTCGATCCCCAAATTAAAATTTAAATCCAAATCTTAAAACATTTCAATACATCAAATCAACAAGGCTCCGAAGCCTCACACAAGCTCAAAATACTACATAATGTATGATAACTGTTTAAATATCATATGTACAAGTAAGCGCATCCTAATGAATCGTGCACAAATCGAAAACCCTCATCAATAAAATATCATCGAAATCATGTGCCAATAATCGGCATCCGAAATATCGACACCCGAAATACCCAAAATATCATAATGCAATGTGTATGCATACGGAATGAATGTGTGAAACCCAGATAATTGGAAATCCAACACCCGCCACGCTAAACACACTAGCTACGATACTACGTGCGATGTATGAAAACAAAATCAAATGCAACGTACGTATCTGAAAACAACATCAAAAGCATCGAGTGTGGACAAAAAACACTCAAATGCAACAGGTGTGCACGAAAACAAAGAGCGATACACCACTCATCAAAATATCGAGGCCAAAACAAAGGTGATGTCCAGATCATCCAAAATATCAAAGCCAAAACAAGGAGTGGTACTCCGATCACCCCAAAACACAAATCAAAAAAACTGACATTAAAACGTACCTGTTTCAACGTCGAAAGGTACATGAGCACCGAAGCAGTCAGGGTAAGAACTTTCGCTTGCCCACCGCTCACGGCTTGACGTCCTCTATCTCTGGATCCTTATCTTCTCTGCACAGGACCACTATATCCGCTACCCGTCCGATTACCGGATGGAACCTGAATAATCACCATTGGAGGGGAAAAGAAAATGAAGCGACACGTCGGTCGCTATCCTGTTCTGATGCCTGGCAGGGCAGTTTTTGGCTTTGTGACCGGAGCCCATACAATTAAAATACAACCAGGAAGGCATCTGCATCCTATCGGTTTCGAATGGCTGCTCTCAAGGCCATCCACTTATGTCACCACTCTCCTGTTCAATAGATGGAGTCTCCACTCGAGCTCGTTACGGCTCTAGAGTCTCCACTCGAGCTCGTTACGGCTCTAGAGTCACTCCAATCTCAAAATAATGTTCTTCTATCTGCATGGCCGCATCCAAAGCCTCTGCATAGATATTAAAATGCTGGGCAATAACAGATAAAAATAGCTGCATATCAAGTCCGCACTGTTGGGGTCAAAAATTGCACCCCAGTTGACCAAGTCAAAATCAAAGTCAACCCCAAATAAGCGGGTCCAAGCCCAGATCAAGTGGTCCCATGCCTAAGTTGAGCCCCATGGCCAGCCTCCTCCATGGCAAAATAAAAACCATGTAATAAATAATTTTGATGTAATTTTTAATGGGCAGAAAGCCAAATTTTTGTAAAGCCCATGGCTCATGTGCAAAAGAAGTGAGCACATGAGGCATGGGATGGGCAAAATGCTATTTTGTAAAGCATAAGGGGCTATATGTAAATTTGTAAGCCTATAAAAAGCAACATGATGATGAATAAAGCATAACAATTCATTCTCCCCAAAAACTAGGGTTTGTGCCTCCATCCACTCTCTTCCAAGTTCTTCCTCTTTCTTTTCATTTTCCAATTAAACCAAGAGCTTAGCTCTTCTTTTTTGAAAACTAAATAAAGTTTTACCATAAACCCACCTCCCAAGAAACCATCAAGAGAAAAAAAGGGTCTCTTTTTTTATCATCCAAGATCTAGATCTTGGAGTTTCAAGGGAACCCATTTTGGGTTTCTTCTCAAAAGATAAAGGAGAAAATCTTTTGGAGTTTAACTCCGCAATAAAATTCTTTTTGGAGAGTTTAACTCCACATTAAATCTTTTAGGAGTTTAACTCCATTTAAGATTCTCTTGGAGTTCAACTCCACAATAAAATCCCTTTTGGAGTTGAACTCTATTTAAAATTCTTTTGTGCAACGCCACAATAAAATTCCTTTTGGAGTTAAACTTCCTCTAAAATTCTTCTGGAGTTTAACTCCACAATAAAAATATTTTTTAGGAGTTTAACTCCATTTAAAATTCTTTCGGAGTTCAACTCCATAATAAAAATTCCTTTCGGAGTTCAACTCCCTTTTAAAATTCTTCTGGAGTTTAACTCCACAATAAAAATATTTTTGGAGTTGAACTCCACATTTAAAGTTCAAAAAAAAAGAGAAAAGAAGAAGAAAGGAAACCGGGAGCCCCTTTGCCCCCCTTCACGTGGTGCCATGTGAGGGGGAAGGCTCCCCTTTAAATGGGAGCCCCCTCTCCTTTTTGCCCCCCTCACGTGATGCCACGTGAGAGAAAAGGCTCCCATTTAAATAGGAGCCCCTCAGTCCCCCTCACGTGAGGACACGTGAGGGGGAAGGCTCCCATTTAATGGGAGTCCTTTGGCCCCTCCCTTGCGTGAGGGCACGAGAGGGGGAAAGGCTCCTATTTAATGGGAGCCTTTTTGCCTCCCTCACGTGAGGGCATATGAGGCTCCCATTAAAGGGGAGCCTCTCTCCTTCCCCTGACGTGAGTGGGGAAAAGCCCACAACAAAAATTCTTTTGGAGTTTAACTCTACAATAAAATTCTTTTTAGGGAGTTTAACTCCACATTAAATTTTTTTAGGAGTTTAACTCCATTTAAAAACTCTTTTGGAGTTTAACTCCACAATAAAATTCCTTTTGGAGTTAAACTCCCTTTAAAACTCTTTTGGAGTTTAACTCCACATTAAATCTTTTTAGGAGTTTAACTCCATTTAAAATTCTTTTGAAGTTCAACTCCACAATAAAATTCCTTTTGGAGTTAAACTCCCTTTAAAACTCTTTTGGAGTTTAACTCCACAATAAAATCTTTTTGGTGTTGAACTCCACATTCAAACAAAAAACAAGAAGAAAAAAAAAACACCAATGCATCGCATTGAGTTTGCATGACCAGTTTATCCAGTCAATCGGAGGTTCCCTCGCTCCAAAGACGAGGGGTAAATAACGACAGCTTAGTCCGCGGCTGTCGGAGATTCGGATCCCCACAATCAATAAACCCCAGCCTACCCTAGGCAGGAGGAATCTGTAATGCGCCTGACAAGCGCGCGCGTATTCCCATCTCAATGGGGTGACAAAAAACACCCTACAGATTCTGGCACGCCCGGTGGGACCTATCTTTCTTCCTATATTTCGGGTTAAGCATTCATACGAACTCAATTAATATGCATATCAATTGCATGTACTGAAATCATGCTTTTTTGTACAGGTTAACTTTTTCTAATCGCAATCTTCGGACGCAGCAAAATGTCTCCAAGGACAAGCTCATCTCTCAGCACGACTCCCATCTCCTACACGATGAAGATGGATGCCAGGACGGTCTTTCCGGAAAGTCTCGGGCAATAATGGGAGGAGCCGCCCTACCATTCGGCTCTATTCTGTTCATGCCAGCTAACGCCATCTCTACTCCTCAAGCTCTGGTGATGGATAAACCGACCTCAAAAGGCAGGAGGCCAAATGTGGTGATCTCGAAGGCACCACTACCCAAACACAACTCGGTGTTTGAACAACTCTTCATTGCTCCAGCTGGGGGCAAGGCCATCAACACGAACAAAGAAATAAGGCGTCTCGAGCAAGCGCCAGCGGTGCCCCTGACAACTGCTTAATTGGGTATCTTCTCTAAGCTCCCCATTAATGGGATTATGATGGCTTCCTGGATGACGGATGCCCGCCAATCCCTCAAAATCGAGAAGCTAAGACAGAAAAGGCTTAGATACAGAGCCAACAAAAGGGCTAGGGCTCCAGCTAGGCTGAACTTCATGAGGTTCGGAGAACAGGGTTACCTCGCCAAAGATGAGTAAATGGCTGGATATGTGGTCCACACTGTCTACATGGTGGGCACGCGCAGCAAGAGCAAGAATGGGGCCACTATATCTCAAATCCAATCTGGTGTGAATATGGCTGTCACTTCCCAAGACCAACATCCTCCGGAAGATAATGAAAATCCTCCCAGTGAAGCTGATGAGCAGAGAGATCCCTCGGTTCATGAGGAGTCGAGCTCGGAAAGCGAAGAGGAGCCAATCTTCCATCCCAAGAACGCAGAGCAGCAACTTCTCCAGGAGCTCCGAAAAAAGCTCAGAAGTAAAGATAAGGAGATGGTCAAACTTTACTCCAAAATTGACAACTTGACGAATGTCGTGATGCATCTCACGGCCCAAGTTGCCTCTCAGCCGCCCAATCAAGCGCAGGGCTCTGTTCATGAACCGGGAAACGGTGTCCCGAGACAGCTGACGCCTATTCCCTCAAATCCAAAGGTGGGCGGACCGCATGAAAGTCAGTCGCATCATATCTCGGGAAATATCTTGGCTATCGATGACAGTAGCCCGCTAACTCAAGATCAAATCATGGATTTGGTTGCCAGCAAAGTCAAAACATTGGTAGCCGAAACCGAAGCGCAAAAAGATATTAGCATTAGCGGGAGACCATATCCTGCTCAGTATGATCTGGTAGAATTTCATAGCGGCTATGTCATCCCTAAATTCGGAAGATTCGATGGGACGGGAAATGCGAATCAGCACATCGCCCACTTTAAAGACTCATGCGGGAATACTGGGGACAATGATGCGCTTCTCCTCCGCCAGTTCGTTAATAGCTTGACCGATGTTGCTTTCGACTGGTACGCGAGCATACCGGATGGCTCCGTCACAACTTTCGTCCAAATGGAATCTCTGTTTCGGCAGAGGTTCATGAGCGTCAGTGATAAGATCACCACTGCCGATCTCGTAAGGACCAAGCTAAAGAACAACGAAAGCAGCACGAATTTTATAACCCGATGGCGCAATCTCTCCGTCAAATGTGAACCGCCGATAGAGCAGGATCAATCTGTCGGTCTTCTCGTCGGAAATCTCAAAAATTAGATGACCCCGTTTCTATGCACCGCGGGTCTTAAAACATTCCAAGAGCTGACCAGGAAAGTTCAGATGTTGGAATGCTCAAAGCAGGAGCCCTCCTCTGACTCCCAAAGTAACTGTTGAAGTCAAAATTTCCACCCCGGTTGACCAAGTCAAAGTCAAGGTCAACCCCAATCCAGGTGGGTCCAAGCCCAAGACCCAGGTTGAGCCCGAACACGAAGCGTCCGGCCTTCCGCCATACCAAAATACAAAATCATGTAATAAATAATTTTTATGTAATTTTTTATGCATGAATGTAAACAAAATGGGCACAAAGCCAAATTTTTGTAAGCCCATGGCTTATGTGCAAAAAGAAATGGCACATGAGCCATGAGATGGGCAAAACGCCATTTTTGTAAAGCCCAAGGGGCTATATGTAAATATGTAAGCCTATATAAGGCAAAATGATGATGAATAAAAGGAGGATACTTTCATTCTCTCAAAAACATAGGGTTTGTATTTCTTTCCCTTTTCTGAAGGTCTCAAACCTTCTTCTTTCTTCTAAATTAAATCAAGAGTTTTACTCTTCCTTTTCAAAAACAAAATAGTTTTTCACTACCAAACCCACAAAGGGGAACTTGGATCTGTCTTTAGATCCTAAAAAGGAGAGATTTTGAGTTCTCACATCTCTTGATCTTCAAGATCCAGCTAACAGAGGAGGAAGAAGAAGAACCCCTTTCACTAAACCCAAAAAAAAACACTCAGGAGTCCAACTCCTCTCTGATTTCTCTTCCGAGAAATATTTTTAGGCTAAAAGCCTCTTTTTCTCGCCGGCGCTCCGGCGCAGAGCGCCCGCGTGCCGACACGTGGCGCGGTTGTGCCCAAGCGCTCGGCGTTCGAGCGCAAAGCGCCCACGTGCCGACACGTGGCGTGCTTGCACTACAGCGGCCTGCGCTCGAGCGCAAGTTGCCCCGGTGCCGACACGTGGCGCGCTTGCGCTTAAGCGCAAGCGCTCAGGCGCAAGTCGCCCCCGTGCCGACACGTGGCGCACTTGCGCTCGAGCGCCCAGCGCTCAAGCGCAAGTCTCCCCCGTGCCAACTCATGGCGCACTTGCGCTCGAGCGTCAGGCGCTGAAGCGCAAAGCACCCACATGCCGACACGTGGTGCGCTTGCCCTCAAGCGCCCAGCGCTCAAGCGCAGAGCGCCCACATGCCGACACATGGCACTCTAGCGCCTGAGCGCACAGTACCTAGGCGCACAGCGCCCAAGGTGCTGCCCCCCATGCATCCTTTGGATGCCTTTTCTTCCCTTTTTTTCTTATATATATACATATGGATACATATGTGCACACACACATACACCACGACACTGTCCCTGTTAGAAAAAAATTTCCGCAAGGGGGCTGCTAGCCCCCTTGATCCCCAGCCCGCTATCCGGGTAGCGGGACCCCCGTAAAAACTCCGCGTGGCTCCCGACATATCCAAAACCCCTCTTCAAAACAAAACACAACACACGCACACTGCACATTGAGTTCGCATGACCAGTTTAACCCGTCGATCGGAAGTTCCCTCGCTCCAAAGGCGAGGGGTAATTAACGGCAGTTTAGTCCGCGGCTGCCGGAGATTCGGATCCCAACAATCATTAAACCCCGGCCTACCCTAGGCAGGGGGAATCTGTAGTACGCCTGACAAGCGCGCGCGTACTCCCATCTCAATTGGGTGACGAAAAACACCCTACAGATTCTGGCACGCTCGGTGGGACCAATCTCTCCTCCCATATTTCGGGTTAAGCGTTCATGCGAACTCAATCTATATACATGTCTATATTTATACTAAAATAATGCTTTTTCATGCAGGTCTTCAAGCAATCACCTTTCAACGATGTCTTCGATGATGAACTCAGCTCCCGTCTCCTACACAATGAAGATAGACTCCAGGACGGTCCTCTCGGCAAGTCTCGGGCGACAATGGGAGGAAGAGCCGCTACCATTTGGCTCTATCATGTTTGTGTCAGCTAACGCCGTCCCATCTCCTCAAGCTCCGGTAACAGACAAACCGGTCTCAAAGGGGAGGAGGCCAAATGTGGTGGTCTCGAAGGCGCCCCAACTCAAACACAAGTCGGTGTTTGAGCGGCTCTCCTTGGCCCCGGCTGGGGGCAAGGCCATCAACACCAACAAAGCAACAAGGCGTCTCGAGAAAGCTCTGGCGGTGCCCTGACAACTGCTCGATCGGGTGTCTTCCCTAAGCTCCCCGCTAATCGACTCACGGTGGCTTCCCAGGAAACAGAAGCCTGCCAAGCGCTTAAGGCAGAGAAGCTGAGGCAGAAGCGGCTCAGATATAGAGCCAACAAAAGGGCTAGGGCTCTGGCCATGTTAAAATTTATGAATTTCCAATGCCCGGACCGCTCCGCGAAACCGGCTGCCAGTGATGAAAGAATGGCTAAATGTGTTTTCCACACTGTCTACATGGCCGGACATGAAGAAACGAACCCTCCTCTTCTTCACAGCCATGATGATGATATGGTTGACGCTACCCAGTATCGGCCCGATCTAAATGATGAAGAGCCCACTCAGGACGATAAGCCAGAGGAGCCCGTGGTTCCTACGGAATTGAGCTCAGGCAATAAAGATTACCCGGTTGTCATAGCCGTAACTACAGAACAAGCATTATTCCAATGGCTTCAAAGGCAATTTCAGGACAGGGATGAGAAGATTGCCGAGGTCTATTCCAAAGTTGACGAGCTGGCAAACGCCGTGGCAGATCTCGCGACCCAAGTCGCCCGATTGCAATTACAGCAGAATCAAATTTTGGCTCATGAGCCAGGGATTGATACCCGGGGGCAGCCAACTGATATCCCTTTCAACCTAAAAGTGGAGCGCCTTCATGAAAAACGGCCACAATCAGCCTCCAGTCCCTCCGATACATACACTGGGAGGGAATCGCCCCTGAAAGAGAAGCTGGAAAAGGTCTCTTCCTTCAAGAGGGAAAAAGTCCACAAGATATTCAGGGACGCCCTAAGAAACGGTCTACAACTGCAAAAATCAAAGAGGCCGCAAGAAGCGAATATGACCGACGACCCAGAATATTGCCCCTATCACAGGGTGATAGGTCATGCCATTGAGGACTGCTTCGTCTTCAAAGATTGGGTCGAAAGGAAATACAAGATGGGAGAGATAGAACTGTCTAAAGGCGTGTTAGCAAACAGTCAAGCTACGATCGCCGATTTCATGCAAATGGAGACCGAAACCTTTCGGGAACCTAATCCTCCCAGACATGTGCCTCGAGGACCAGCATCAGTAAAGGCACCTACTCCAATGGAGGGAAAGAAGAAGGTATACTCCTTCAGGAGGGATGAAGTCCGCAAAATATTCATGGACGCCCTGAACAGTAGTCTACAACTGCCTGTTCCAAAGAGGCCACAGGAAATGAACATGACCGGCAATCCCATATACTGCCCATATCATAGAGTGGTGGGTCATACCATCGAAGACTGCTATATTTTCAAAGATTGGGCAGAGGACCAATATAAGCTTGGAAAAACCTCACAATCCTTGGATGTATCGGCAAGCCACAGAGCTAGGTCATCAACACAGCTCCGCCAAGATCAAAGTTCAAGGAGCTGGGATAAGCAAAAAGGACCACCACGTCGTTAAACTGGGAACACCCGCTGACCACCACGTCATTAAACTGGGAACAATCGACCACCACGTCATTAAACTGGGAACAATCGACCTCTAAGTCGTTAAACTGGGAATGTAAAAATATACATATATATATATATATATATGTAAATAAACAAAAAAAAAAGTGTAAATAAAAGAAAAATAAAGAAAAGCCGAAATGATGGGGCAACCGCGAATAAAAGCAGAAATGATAGGGCAACCGCGAACAGTAGACCTCTAAGTATTTAAACTGGAAACAGATGACCTCTAAGTCGTTACACTAGAAACAGATGACCACCATGTCGTTAAACTGGAAACAGATGACCGCCAAGTCGTTAAACTGGGCACAATAGACCTCTAAGTCTTTAAACTAGAAACAGATGACCTCTAAGTCGTTAAACTGGAAACAATAGACCTCTAAGTCTTTAAACTGGAAACAGATGACCTCTAAGTCGTTAAACTGGAAACAGTAGACCTCTAAGTCTTTAAACTGGAAACAGATGAACTCTACGTCGTTAAACTGGAAACAGATGACCGCCAAGTCGTTAAACTGGGCACAATAGACCTCTAAGTCTTTAAACTGGAAACAGATGACCTTTAAGTCATTAAACTGGAAACAATAGGCCTCTAAGTCTTTAAACTGGAAACAGATGACCTCTAAGTCGTTAAACTAGAAACAGATGACCACATGTCGTTAAACTGGAAACAGATTGTAGGGTTCCTAGGCACGCTCAAGAGGTCTCACAAGGCATCAACCATGCCAAATTCAAAAATTATATGCCGAGAAACCCTAAGCAAAGATCGTTAACTAGAGAATAGGCGAAACGAAATGCTACTAAACTACTTTAGTGCTAAGAGAACGAAAATACAACCTTTGTAGATCCGGTCCTCCACCTCCATAGCTCCGCGTTGACGTCCCTCCGCTGCGATCATCGGATCCCGGACTCTAGTAATGGTTTCGTCGAAGAAATGATCGGGCTAGGTCGTCGACTTTGATGCCGAAGATGATCTACGTCGAGGCAACACAAGATCAAGCTCTAACTTCACCAAGCCATGAAACTTGTGAAGAAAACACCCTATACTACTTGGCAAGTTATAGAGGATGATGAAATAGGAAGTGGGTTCACTTTAGATTTGGATTTCTCACTCTTTTTCTCAAGAC
Source organism: Agapanthus africanus (assembly GCA_030015575.1). Taxonomy (NCBI): domain Eukaryota; kingdom Viridiplantae; phylum Streptophyta; class Magnoliopsida; order Asparagales; family Amaryllidaceae; genus Agapanthus; species Agapanthus africanus. The sequence continues at coordinate 2,034,979 of CM057337.1, forward strand.
ACCATTAAAGGATGCAAGGTTTTCTTCATCTTAAAGAAGAAGAAGAAGAAGAAAAGAATATCATGATAATGATAAAAATCAATTGACTAATAAATCAAGTGAAGTTATCATAATGCAACCTTGGTTAAGTGTAGAGAATAAACTAGGGTTAGGTGAATGGTTAGGTTAGGCAAAAGAAACAAAAATGGTTGAACTTTCCAAAGCTTCATGAAGCTTCAAAGTAAATCCAAAAGTAGCAACCATTTCTTTTCTTGCTAAAAGAATAAATAAATGAAATAAATAATCAAGAGAAGATAATGAAACCCTAACCATTCACATAACCATGGTTTAATCATACACACCCAAGTTTACATGTATCATCAAACATGATACAAACTAGTGCACAAAACTATATCATATATACAATGTGCACTTCAAGTGAGAAAATCCATCTAAAGTGAACAAATATTAGTTAATGCAAAGTAATATATCAAATATATAATTATACATTAAATCATTAAATCAACACTTGATTTAACGATCCGGTCATATCGCATATGACCGACTAATATCCAATGTATCGACTTATCGAATCAATCCTCGATTCGATAACTAGGTTATATCACATACAACCATTCGATACATTCATTGCGAGAATAGAATACGGTATCACATACACGCATTATTCTCGGTCCCACACATATCTCATATGCGCTCCTATTTCGTTTCGCTTGAGCCAGGAAACCTCTGTGTAGGACTCTGAAGACTCGTCAATACGCCGGTAGCAGATGATGATCATATCAAACACCCACAAGCCGCAAGCGGTCGGCTAAACGTAACGGCCACCCGGGTATTGAGCGATCAAAAGATCGACGAGCAAGCCCGCTCACACTCCTATGAATCCAACCAGTAACACTTACCGTACAGTCCGGTCTCGTCGTCTGATATGTCGCATATCTCGCTTAGGGGTGGTAAACGTCAGACCCCAATAGCTCGATAAGTCGTGTCGATATGAGGTCTATAACGGTTCGAGAAACTACTGGTAACACTTACCAGTAAATCTCAGCAATCCTGGCCAGGGATTTCCGGTTATAGCCAATCGAACACAGCGCAACATCAACTCCCTATACCGGGAGAGACGAATCCCTTCCTATCGCTCATTGCCTCCATGTGATTCGGGACTGTACCCAAAAACCACCGTTTTGCACGCCCTCTTGGACGTGGTAAGGTGGAAATCAAAGCACAGCGGGAATCACACAAGACTCTATGACGATCTCGGGTCAACAGACTACTCTGTACCAGTGTCACCAGAGAACTGCCATCCGACGTAAGGTATAATACCATCTGGGAGTTCTCGGCGAGTCCGTCCAGTGAGCCCAGTCTCCACTGAGCACCCGTATATCATCTCTGATGTCAAACACCAATGGATATGGGATCATCCATCGCCCATCTGTATAGGTCGAGAAGGTATACGCTAGTCTACACTGGTATATCGATGCCCTGTCTCGATACACCCACGACTAGGGACCTTGAAGGATGTACTTATGGACTACCATGTCCCCACTAGTATGATCCGCATCATAGTCCAGGTAGTCAAGTACACATCCTAAGGGCTTTACCAACATGTAACAGAGAGACAATCAGTGTACACGTTAAGGTAAAGAGCAACCAGATAGCATACTATCATGTCGAGCAAGAAAGTCCTCCTTATATATGTCCAAGCATCCACTACAATATACATCCTATGTATAGTAATGGCCGCTAGGGCATACATATAACTAACAATCTCCCACTTGCACTAGAGCCATCTGATAGCAGTGGTTGTAGTATCTCATACTCAACCATCCCATAAAAGTTTCTCTCTGGGAAAAGGCCTTTGTGAGTGGATCCGCCGTGTTGTCCTCTGAGTCTGTTCTCCTAACCTCGATCACCCTGGAGATCAACCATCTCCATGATCAGGTGATACTGCCTTAGATTGTGTCTGGGTCACTGATGGGACCGTGGTTCCCGAGCCAAAGCCACACTTCCCTTGTCACATAATGGTAGGAACCTAGTTCATCTCATGAACCAATATACACCCAAACAGCCTCTTTGGTAGCATCTTAAGTAGCGATGTATCCTGCGTTTATCTTCTAGTAAGCCACGGTATTTAGCTTGGAACTCTTCCAACATACCGTCCCTCCACTGAGTGTGAAGACAATGCCTGTGACTGACATTCAGTTGTCCTTATCACCCTGGAATACTTCCAGTGATTCTCCCCAGGATCGATTGATACCATCTCACTACATCTAGTGAGTATCCTAACATCCATTTAGATCTATCTCATAGACCCAAAACATAGGATTTAGGAGGTATCACTTTGATCCTATATGGAGAATCATTATGATAAGCGGAGATTGACCGAGCGTAGCATAGGAAACTCCTTTCTTAACAAGAGTATGTCATCCACGTACTCTAGGAGGATCGTCACCATACTCCCTACTACCTTTTTGTTTATACAAGGTTCATCTACCATTTTGATGATGTCAAACTCTTTGACTAACTCATCAAAACAGATGTTCCAACTCCGCGATGCCTGTTTTATCACATAAAACATCTTGCACACGTTTCCGCTGCTCCCACTGTCTACGAGGCCCTCTGGCTGTGTACTTATAGACGCTCTCTTCTAAAACATCATTTAGAAAAGCTGTCATGACACCCAACCACCAGATATCGTAGTCATGGTATGTAGCCGTGGCAAGTAGGATCTGGATGGACTTAAGCATAGCCACTGAAAAAAGGTTTCATCATTATCCACGCCTGGTCAATGACAAAAACCTTTAACAAGTCTAGCTTTTAAAGTCTGAACTTTTCCATCTACACCAAGTAATCTTCTCAAGATATACTTGCTCCTAATGGGGATTTAACCCTTCAGATAAAGCAACCAAAGTCCATACTTTGTTGGTGTATAAGGATTCCATCTCAGATCACTAAGCATCCAGCTATTCTTATAGAGTTTTACTCCTGATGGTCAGCTCGAAACTAGTTGTGTCATCATCTCATGATGCAATCCTCGCTCCCACTGTCATAGAGAAACCGAAGTATCTCTCAGGTGGGTGAGGAACCCTACTAGATCGGCGAAGAGGCTGAGGTTCGTTTGTAACTATTGAATCCTTTGGTTCTACCAAGTCATCAGCTGCAGTTTGTATAGCTGAAATATTTCCAGTTCTACATAACAGATCTTGCCTCGAACTTGTCCGGATTTTGCTTTTAGACATAGGCCGGTCAACCCCAAATCTTAACTGACTTAAGAGATGGGCTCTTCCCTTACCATATCTTATATGGAGTGGTAGGCTGTGATCTGATTCGAACCTAATTCAATAGGTATGCAGCTTCTCAAGTGCATAACCCCCAAAGGAAACAGGTAACTCAGTAGTACTCATCATAGAGCGCACCATATCGAATAGGGTGCAATTGCTCCGCCCCGATATACCATCGTGCTATGGTGTATACGGAGGAGTAATGCTGAGAGAGAATCTCATTCTCCTTTAGAATAGTCCAGGATTTCCATGCTCAAGTATTCTCCTCCCTAATCACATAAAAGGACATAATACTTATACCTGTATTTTGGTTCTCTACTTCTAACTTATATTCTGTGAATATCTTAAAAGGTTCGGATTTGTGTTTCAACGGGAACATATGACTGAATCTTGAGAGATCATCAGAGAATGTAATGAAGTACAAAGAACCGTTCCTGGCATGTGTAGACGGGGGACCTTACATACATCAACATGTATCATCCCAAGAGTTCACTAACTCTTTCTCTGTTTTCAGTAAACAAAGCTGTGGTCATCTTATCTTTGTGACATGACTGGCAAGTTTTCACAAGATGTAAATTCAAACAGATTTAAATATGCATCTATATGTAACTTCAGCTAGTCGGGTCGCATTGATATGACCTAGTGTACAATACCTCAAGAAGGATCTGTTCATTTCTGAACTCTTCCTCTTGTGTGTGTTCCGTATACTAAGAACTGTAGTTTGATTTAGAACATCAATGCTTTTAGATAACGTGGCTGAATCGATCAACTCTTGATATAGGAAATGTTCAAAACATTATCCAACAATACAAAATTATATCCTTTCTGTACTAATAAAGAGACTGATATAATTTTGCATATCAGGTTCGGTATCTAATAACATTCGTTCAGAATCAATGTATTGGTAATACAGGGTGACAGTGACCAACAGACTTGGCTGCAACACTTGCCCCGTTTTCTGTATCATGAAACTTATCACCCGTTCTCAATTCTTTACCTATCTGTAGCCCATGTAACAAATTACATATGCGGGATCCTGATCCGGTATCTCATATCCAGGACGTAAAGAATACTGAGAAACAGTTCTGTATAATGAACACACCCGAAGATGATGCATCAATATGCACTTTCTTCGTTTGGGCGGCACGGGAATTCTGGTAATCCCCAATTTTCTGCTCTGTCTTATAACAATTATAAGTTGGAGCGGGACCAACGTTCCCCAGCTCAGTATAACAAGCGGGTTCGGTCAATATCCGTATTATTATCTTGATTAAGGCGTGATATGGTCGCTACCTGGAGAGAGAGATAAGAAAATACTCAGCGTGCGCTCTTGCAAGAATAGATTGGTTATTATTTTATCTAATCAGGATGGCTCCCACTGTTTTTTATCAAATCTTCCTTCAAACTCTAAAAGGAAAGACTAGCCGGGATTAATTACACGCTACAAGTTCGCCAATTTTTCAGCCAGTCTAGTGTCGGTACTTTGAGGGAGGTCCCCCGTGCTTTCGCACGAACCTAATTAATGTAAACCTCGTTTTCCCAGAGGCGTAACCTCGTTAACACCTTTCTAGACACCTACTTGATCGGCTAATTGTAATGTGTAAAACTCTCCCAGGAGTAACTCTTACTCACTACGGGTATCGGGATCCAACTATCTCATAGAAGGTATGCAATCTCATTGCAAATTTCAACACTTGAAATTCCCGATAATATTTTACTCCTAGCGTCCTATGACCTTGACGCAGGCCAACAAACCATAGTCCGTTAGTCAAGTTCAACCCGTCATTTCTTGATTGAATTAAACCCACCCGCATGACCCTTGATGCAGGCCAACAAAGTCCCACGACTACCCTAATCCAATCTGCATCATATGCATAAGCAGATAAATACTAGTTAGCTACCGCACACTACGGTTTGACGCAGGCCAACAAACGTAGTACGAATACTAACTACTACTTATCTGAAATGACGGAGGGCTACGACAGGTTTTTCTGAAAACCTATTGCGTAATGAACTTGATATCGTTGTAGAATCAAATGATTTTAAAATTGAGTGTTTTTGAGGCTTTTCTAGTTTTGCTAAAGGGGTCACTCCCGGTGAAGGGATCGTCGGCCCTTTCCTCATCGAATAAGGTGCAGGATATATCATATATACCTCTATGCAAAGCAGAAACTATAGAAGCTATCAAAAGACAAACCGAGTGTGTAGCATCTGCCAGTTATTGCTAAAGGGGTCACTCCCGGTGAAGGGATCGTCGGCCCTTTCCTCATCGAATAAGGTACAGGATATATCATATATACCTCTGTGCAAAGCAGAAACTGTAGCTACCTGTTTTAATTTTGAAATTCGATTCCACAACATCTTTAGGTTTCTTTTTACTTTCATTAATCATATTAATGAATTCCCATCATTTAATGTACCTAAACATCACAGATAAATACGACGTACACTTATGCCATCCGCATTCGCCTTGATGTCCCCTCGTGCACCGTTAGGTTAGGTAACTAACGGCAGAGCGGGGCAGGGCTAGCGCGGGTGTAAAACATAAGTAACGTCTATATAATATATCGTATTTACTATATACTGTATCTATCACAGAACATCACATGATTACATCACAGATATCGCAGCAGAAGAAACATATGAAACATTGGATATACTAGGACGTCCGTGTTTTCAATACGAGCCAGTATAAAACACGGATTCCACGGTCGTGATGAATAGCCAAACCTACACCCCTAGACCCCTACGAGAGCGGCAAGCAACCCTACCAATTCTAGAGTTAGGAGACCCGGACTCGACTCCTCGAGTTGGTCTCCCACTGGACTCCAGAACTCGGTTACTTGTGCCCTCCTCCTTGGGTCTATCCTAGTGCGGAAAAGTAAATAATATACAAAAGGTGACATCTTCCGCAACCTGGAAGTGCCCCAATAAAAGAATATTACATACAAGTTTTTACATGAATGAAAATGAAAAACACTCATCTCACATAAAAAAAACCCGGCTATTCAAACACGACGATCCAATATAACATATCCAGCAACACATAACATCACATGTCATCAACGTAAGTAAATATGCGCATCCCAATTGTCGTTGACATATAGCAACGAAACCGGCGATATCACATATTACACTTACGGTCACAGAAAAGAAAGTGTAAAACTACAACAGTTGAAATCCGCAACCTCTTTAGACATCGCATGCCTAATCAAATGAATTACTTAGACATCGCATGCCTAACAATTATAAACCCCGCATTTTAGTCTCATTATCGAAAACTCTTTTCAATATCAAGTCGGGCAATTCAACAAGATTCCCGCCATTTTGATCGAATGCTCGTCGCAAACTTTATTAGGCGGCCGCACCCCCGATGCCGTCGACGAAGTGCACCAAGACGAAACACCGCTGCCGCGAGCACCCGAACGGATGCTTTCGGCGACGGGGTTCTCCTACAGTCACTTGGTCGGGGATATGGGGTGTAGCTGTCTATTAAGTTTACCCGACGAGTATCCGCGTACGCTACGTGATTGCGACGGACTTTTGATCACATCAAAATTCCGTGGCAACCGATCAATTGAGACTAAAGTGCTATGTTTATAACATTCATGTTAGTATCTCATAACTACTTGTGGATTCCAAGTATTGTATCCCATTCCAGATAAATAGAAAATGTTAAACTTTCCGATCGAACATTCAAACACCCAAGTTTTCCCGAAACAGCTCAACACATGAAATAAGTTTAAAAACATCCAGTTTATGCCTCAGTACCAACGGTCCAGCCGTAGAAGGGTCAAGCCAACGCCTCACATATGGCACGCCGTACTGCCCTAAACCCGAAGGTTCAAAGGGCAGTTCAAGACGGTCACATAATCGAGTTAAGATTTGTTGTCTTCTAGAGGGACCATCGCGTTACTTGCACTACTTAGAACGTTATTAAACCACGGAAAGATCCAACACTTGGAAATTTCCCGATAGGGGAAAAGGTGGGTATTTATATCCGGTCGAACTTTTTAACATATTCAATAATTATCCGGAAAACACATAGACGAAGTTAAATAAACCGATCGAATCATCGAATCCCCAATACAACCCAGAAAACTCAACTCTTGAGTAGAAGTTAAAAACTCCCAGAACATACAGCACTAAAATATAGGAATTACTGTGCAATTTACAAAACCTGATGTGACTACTTGGCCGCGGAACCGCCGCACGAGTCAGGCTCTTGCCGCGGTTCCGCCGCGCCTTAGTCGAATTAGCCACTCGAATTTCACAGTAACTCCTAAAAACTCATGCTGATTTTTCTGAATATTTTTAATTCATAAAAATCCACAATTTTCAAAAATGTACAGAGAATGGATTTTGCATTAGGGTTTCGGTTCGATCGGACTTCTAACTCCGTCTACACATCGCCTAAGGCTCTAGCTAGGGTCTAATACCACTGTAGGGTTCCTAGGCACGCTCAAAAGGTCTCACAAGGCATCAACCATGCCAAATTCAAAAATTATATGCCGAGAAACCCTAAGCAAAGATCGTTAACTAGAGAATAGGAGAAACGAAATGCTACTAAACTACTTTAGTGCTAAGAGAACGGAAATACAACCTTTGTAGATCCGGTCCTCCACCTCCATAGCTCCGCGTTGACGTCCCTCCGCTGCGATCATCGGATCCCGGACTCTAGTAAAGGTTTCGTCGAAGAAATGATCGGGCTAGGTCATCGACTTTGATGCCGAAGATGATCTACGTCGAGGCAACACAAGATCAAGCTCCAACTTCACCAAGCCATGGAACTTGTGAAGAAAACACCCTATACTACTTGGCAAGTTGTAGAGGATGAAGAAATAGGAAGTGGGTTCACTTTAGATTTGGATTTCTCACTCTTTTTCTCAAGACACCATTAAAGGATGCAAGGTTTTCTTCATCTTGAAGAAGAAGAAGAAGAAAAGAATATCATGATAATGATAAAAATCAATTGATTAATAAATCAAGTGAAGTTATCATAATGCAACCTTGGTTAAGTGTAGAGAATAAACTAGGGTTAGGTGAATGGTTAGGTTAGGCAAAAGAAACAAAAATGGTTGAACTTTTCAAAGCTTCATGAAGCTTCAAAGTAAATCCAAAAGTAGCAACCATTTCTTTTCTTGCTAAAAGAATAAATAAATGAAATAAATAATCAAGAGAAGATAATGAAACCCTAACCATTCACATAACCATGGTTTAATCATACACACCCAAGTTTACATGTATCATCAAACATGATACAAACTAGTGCACAAAACTATATCATATATACAATGTGCACTTCAAGTAAGAAAATCCATCTAAAGTGAACAAATATTAGTTAATGCAAAGTAATATATCAAATATATAATTATACATTAAATCATTAAATCAACACTTGATTTAACGATCCGGTCATATCGCATATGACCGACTAATATCCAATGTATCGACTTATCGAATCAATCCTCGATTCGATAACTAGGTTATATCACATACAACCATTCGATACATTCATCGCGAGAATACAATACGGTATCACATACACGCATTATTCTCGGTCCCACACATATCTCATATGCGCTCCTATTTCGTTTCGCTTGAGCCAGGAAACCTCTGTGTAGGACTCTAAAGACTCGTCAATACGCCGGTAGCAGATGATGATCATATCAAACACCCACAAGCCGCAAGCAATCGGCTAAACGTAACGGCCACCCGGGTATTGAGCGATCAGAAGATCGACGAGCAAGCCCGCTCACACTCCTGTGAATCCAACCAATAACACTTACCGTACAGTCCGGTCTCGTCGTCTGATATGTCGCATATCTCGCCTAGGGGTGGTAAACGTCAGACCCCAATAGCTCGATAAGTCGTGTCGATATGAGGTCTATAACAGTTCGAGAAACTACTGGTAACACTTACCAGTAAATCTCAGCAATCCTGGCCATGGATTTCCGGTTATAGCCAATCGAACACAGCGCAACATCAACTCCCTATACCGGGAGAGACGAATCCCTTCCTATCGCTCATTGCCTCCATGTGATTCGGGACTGTACCCAAAAACCACCGTTTTGCACGCCCTCTTGGACGTGGTAAGGTGGAAATCAAAGCACAGCTGGAATCACACAAGACTCTATGACGATCTCGGGTCAACAGACTACTCTGTACTAGTGTCACCAGAGAACTGCAATCCGACGTAAGGTATAATACCATCTGGGAGTTCTCGGCGAGTCCGTCCAGTGAGCCCAGTCTCCACTGAGCACCCGTATATCATCTCTGATGTCAAACACCAATGGATATGGGATTATCCATCGCCCATCTGTATAGGTCGAGAAGGTATACGCTAGTCTACACTGGTATATCGATGCCCTATCTCGATACACCTACGACTAGGGACCTTGAAGGATGTACTTATGGACTACCATGTCCCCACTAGTATGATCCGCATCATAGTCCAGGTAGTCAAGTACACATCCTAAGGGCTTTACCAACATGTAACAGAGAGACAATCAGTGTACACGTTAAGGTAAAGAGCAACCAGATAGCATACTATCTTGTCGAGCAAGAAAGTCCTCCCTATATATGTCCAAGCATCCACTACAATATACATCCTATGTATAGTAATGGCCTCTAGGGCATACATATAACTAACACAGATGACCTCCAAGTCGTTAAACTGGGCACAATAGACCTCTAAGTCTTTAAACTGGAAACAGATGACCACCATGTCGTTAAACTGGAAGCAGATGACCACCAATTCGTTAAACTGGAAATAGATGACCACCAAGTCGTTAAACTGGAAACAGATGACCACCAAGTCGTTAAACTGGAAACAGACGACCTCTACGTCTTAAACTGGAAACAGATGACCACCAAGTCGTTAAACTGGAAACATACGACCTCTACATCGTTAAACTGGAAACAGACGACCACCAAGTCGTTAAACTGGAAACGGACGACCTCTACGTCGTTAAACTGGAAACAGACGACCTCTACATCGTTAAACTGGAAACAGATGACCACCAAGTCGTTAAACTGGAAACAGACGACCTCTACGTCGTTAAACTGGAAACAGATGACCGCCAAGTTGTAAAACTGGAAACAGACGACCTCTACGTCGTTAAACTGGAAACAGATGACCACTAAGTCGTTAAACTGGAAACAGACAACCTCTATGTCGTTAAACTGGAAACAGATGACCACCAAGTCGTTAAACTGGAAACAGATGACCACTAAGTCGTTAAACTGGAAACAGATGACCTCTACGTCTTTAAACTGGAAACAGATGACCCCTAAGTCGTTAAACTGGAAACAGATGACCCCTAAGTCATTAAACTAGGGACGAAGGGAAATCCACTCATGTGTCCTCACGATGCACGAGGAGAACAAACCTTTGTGGGATCCTTACGACTCACAAAGGAAAAACACACTTAGGAGTCCTCACGACTCCTAAGGAGAAAATACACCTTCGGGATCCTTACGACTCGTAGGGAGAAAATGCTTTTATGGGACCCTCACCGCCCATAAAATTGAAAAGCCTTAGGTGATAGGGATCTAAACCTGTCTCCTAAGCCATCGTTCCCCAATCCCCAAGTGGCGAATGATGAGTCGCTCCTGGTACCATATTCCAGTATAGCGATGCAGACGCCAACCAAATTCCAAATTCAAATCCCCAAGTGGCAAATGATGAGTCGCTCCTGGTACCATATTCCAGTGAAGCGATGCAGACGCCAACTAAATTCCAAACTCATATCCCAACGGCGAATGATGAGTCGCTCCTGGTACCATATTCCAGTGCAGCGATGCAGACGCCAACAAAGTCCCGAAAGTTTTCCAGCCCTACGGTCTGGATCATACATCCTGCAAAACCGTATACAATCCACGGGCGTAAATGACCCCTATCTCTCCTAAATCCTGCTGGTGAGACTACTTTTAAAGTCCCACCAGCGGCAAAAAAAAAGAAGAAAAAAAGAAAAAAAGAAAAGAAAAAAAAGAGAGTATGTCCACAAGCAAAACGGGCACGGATGAAAACCCGTAAGGGCTCCGTGAGTAGAAACAGCAGGACCAATTCCCAAATCCTCTCAGGGCAAATGATGAGTTGCTCTTGGCATTATTCTAGTGCAGCAATGCTGATGCCAAACAAAAACCAATTCCCAAATCCTCTCGGGGCAAATGATGAGTTGCTCCTGGCATTATTCCAGTGCAGCAATGCAGATGCCAAACAAAAACCAATTCCTAAATCCTCTCGGGGAAAATGATGAGTTGCTCCTGGCATTATTCCAGTGCAGCAATGCAGATATCAAACGAAAACCAATTCCCAAATCCTCTCGGGGCAAATGATGAGTTGCTCCTGGCATTATTCCAGTGCAGCAATGCAGGTGCCAAACAAAAACCAATTACCAAATCCTCTCAAAGACAGATGACGATTCGCTCCTGGTACCATATTCCAGTATAGCGATGTTGATATCAACTCAAATCAAATAAATCAAACCAACAATCTCTGCGGCGGAATTATGTTTCGTACCAGAATATACCCCGTGTCGAAATCGTGCTTCGCCTCAGGCGTATCTGCCTTCCATGTCGGAATTATGCTTCGACTCGGAATCAAACAGCGACACTCCGCGCCGGGGAAAAGTCGATCAGTGACACTCCGCGCCGGGGAAAAGTCAACCCGACACTCCGCGCCGGGGAAAAGTCGATCAGCGACACTCCGCAACGGGGAAAAGTCAACCCGACACTCCGCGCCGGGGAAAAGTCGATCAGCGGCACTCCGCGCCGGGGAAAAGTCAACCCGACACTCCGCGCCGGGGAAAAGTCGATCAGCGGCACTCCGCGCCGGGGAAAAGTCAACCCGACACTCCGCGCCGGGGAAAAGTCAACCCGACACTCCGCGCCGGGAAAAAGTCGATCAGCGACACTCCGTGCAGGGGAAAAGTCAACCAGCGACACTCCGTACCGGGGAAAAGTCGAACAGCGACACTCCGTGCCGGAAACAAGTCGACCAGTGACACTCCATACCGGGAACACGTCAACAAGCGACACTCTGCATCGGGGAAATGTCCAACACAGACACTCCGCATCAGGGAAACGTCCAACAACGACACTCCGTGCCGGGGAAACGTCAAGCAGACACTCCGTCTCGGGGATACGTCAACCAGCCGACACTCTGCATCGGGGAAACGTCCAACACAGAGACTCCACATCAAGGAAACGCCCAACAACGACACTCCGTCTAGGGGATACGTCAACCAGCCGATACTCTTCCTCGGAGAAACGTCAAGCAGACACTCTGTGCCGGGAGCATGTCAACTACAGACACTCCGCCTCAGGGAAACGTCGACCAGCAACACTCTGTACCGGGGGCACGTCTACTAAATCACTCCGGGCCAGGGAAACGTCTACCACGGACACTCCGTCTCGGAGACGCGTCAAGCGTCGACCGTCCATGTCGTAAAAAGGGCAGTTCATCTCAAAAAAATGGGATCCAAAGCAAGTCGCCTCCACGCGAAAGAAGATACATCAATTTCATGCACACGACCCACATATGTGGTGTGCATTCATTGATGGGGGCACTTTGTTGAAGTCAAAATTTGCACCTCGGTTGACTAAGTCAAAGTCAAGGTCAACCCCAATCCAGGTGGGCCCAAGCCCAAGACCCAGGTTGAGCCCGAACACGAAGCGTCCGGCCTTCCGCCATACCAAAATACAAAATCATGTAATAAATAATTTTTATGTAATTTTTTATGCATGAATGTAAACAAAATGTGCATAAAGCCAAATTTTTGTAAGCCCATGGCTTATATGCAAAAAGAAATGGCACATGAGCCATGGGATGGGCAAAACGCCATATTTGTAAAGCCCAAGGGGCTATATGTAAATATGTAAGCCTATATAAGGCAAAATGATGATGAATAAAAGGAGGATACTTTCATTCTCTCAAAAACCTAGGGTTTGTTTTTCTTTCCCTTTTCTGAAGGTCTCAAACCTTCTTCTTTCTTCTGAATTAAATCAAGAGTTTTACTCTTCCTTTTCAAAAACAAAATAGTTTTTCACCACCAAACCCACAAAGGGGAACTTGGATATGTCTTTAGATCCCAAAAAGGAAAGATTTTGAGATCTCACATCTCTTAATCTTCAAGATCCAGCTAACAGAGGAGGAAGAAGAAGAACCCCTTTCACTAAACCCAAAAAAAAACACTCAGGAGTCCAACTCCTCTCTGATTTCTCTTCCGAGAAATATTTTTAGACTAAAAGCCTCTTTTTCTCGCCGGCGCTCCGGCGCAGAGCGCCCGCGTGCCGACACATGGCGCGCTTATGCCCAAGCGCTCGGCGTTCGAGCGCAAAGCGCCCACGTGCCGACACGTGGCGTGCTTGCGCTACAGCGGCCTGCGCTCGAGCGCAAGTCGCCCCGGTGCCGACACGTGGCGCGCTTGCGCTCAAGCGCAAGCGCTCAGGCGCAAGTCGCCTCCGTGCCGACACGTGGCGCACTTGCGCTCGAGCGCCCAGCGCTCAAGCCCAAGTCTCCCCCGTGCCGACTCGTGGCGCACTTGCGCTCGAGCGTCAGGCGCTGAAGCGCAAAGCACCCACGTGCCGACACGTGGCGCGCTTGCCCTCAAGCGCAGAGCGCCCACTTGCCGACACGTGGCACTCTAGCGCCTGAGTGCACATCACCTAGGCACACAGCGCCCAAGGTGCTTCCCCCCACGCATCCTTTGGATGCCTTTTCTTCCCATTTTTTTCTTATATATATACATATGTATACATATGTGCGCACACACATACACCACGACACTGTCCCTGTTAGAAAAAAAATTCCGCAAGGGGGCTGCTAGCCCCCTTGACCCCCAGCCCGCTATCCAGGTAGCGGGACCCCCGTAAAAACTCTGCGTGGCTCCCGACATATCCAAAACCCCTCTTCAAAACAAAACACAACACACGCACACTGCAAATTGAGTTCGCATGACCAGTTTAACCCATCGATCGGAGGTTCCCTCGCTCCAAAGGCGAGGGGTAATTAACGGCAGTTTAGTCCGCGGCTGCCGGAGATTCGGATCCCCACAATCATTAAACCCCGGCCTACCCTAGGCAGGGGGAATCCGTAGTACGCCTGACAAGCGCGCGCGTATTCCCATCTCAATAGGGTGACGAAAAATACCCTACAGATTCTACACTGCACATTGAGTTCGCATGACCAGTTTAACCCGTCGATCGGAGGTTCCCTCGCTCCAAAGGCGAGGGGTAATTAACGACAGTTTAGTCCGCGGCTGCCGGAGATTCGGATCCCCACAATCATTAAACCCCGGCCTACCCTAGGCAGGGGAATCTGTAGTACGCCTGACAAGCGCGCGCGTATTCCCATCTCAATGGGGTGACGAAAAACACCCTACAGTAACAATAGGTCCTGGAGAAACCGAAAGGATGAAAATCGCAAAGGAGGAAATTCTGACGATGCTGAATCTTTTAACACTTCGGCTAACTGAAATAAGCAAGGGATGAGCGGGCCTAATGCCAACTAGTCTCGGAAGCCAGTGTTCGGAGAGGGAGAAAAATCTCCACTGAAAGAGAAGCTGGATAAGGTCTATTCCTTCAGAAGGGACAAAATCCGTAAAATATTCAAGGATGCCCTAAGAAACGGTCTATAATTGCCGGAATCAAAAAAACCGTAGGAACCGAATATGACCGACGACCCTAAATATTTCCCCTATCACAGAGTGATAAGTCATGCTATTGAGAATTGTTTCGTCTTCAAAGATTGGGTCAAAAAACAATATAAGGCAAGAAAGATAGAACTATCTAAAGGCGTGTTGGCAAATAGTCAAGCTGCGACCGCTATTTTCATACAGAACCACTGACCACCACGTCGTTAAAATGGGAACAATCGACCTCTAAGTCGTTAAACTGGGGATGTAAAAAATGTGTAAATAAAACAAAAAAAAATAATAAAAATAATAAAAATCCGAAATGATGGGGTAACTCGCAATAAAAATCAGCGAGTAAAAATAAAGATGAAAATAAAGCCGAAATGATGGGGCAACCGCGAATAAATAGCCGAAATGATAAGGCAGTCGCGACCTTCGCGATAAGAAAAGCTAAAATGATAGAGCAATCGCGGTAAAAAAGACGGTGACTGATGAGTCGCTCCTAGTACCATATTCCAGTGCAGCGACGCAGACGCCGTCCAAAACTCAAATCCCCAACGGCGAATGATGAGTCGCTCCTGGTACCATATTCCAGTGCAGCGATGCAGACGCCAACCAAACTCTGAATGTCTCAATGGCGAATGATGAGTCGCTCCTGGTACCATATTCTAGTGCAGTGATGCAGACGCCAAACAAACTCTGAATGTCCCAACGGCGAATGATGAGTCGCTCCTGGTACCATATTCCAGTGTAGCGATGCAGACGCTAACCAAATTCTAAATCCCCAAACGGAGAATGATGAGTCGCTCCTGGTACCATATTCCAGTGCAGCGATGCAGACACCAAAAATTTCCCAAAATTCTTCCAGCCCTACGGTTGGTCCCCAAGTTGACTACCGTATACAATCCATGGGCTCAAATAATTCTCATCATACCCATGCCCCACCGCAATCACCAGTTACGCGGCCGGTCTCCGCCCTGGGAATTATGCTCCATTTGGGAAGACCCACTCGTGTGTCCTCACGATACATGAGGAGAACAAACTTACGAGATCCTCTCGACCCGTAAGAAAACACCTTCGTGGGATTCTTACGTCTCATAAAGGAAAAACACACTTGGGAGTCCCCACGACTCCTAAGGAGAAAGTACACCTACGAGATCCTTTCGACTCGTAGGGAGAATACTTTTATGGAACCCTTACGGCTCATAAAATTGAAAAAGTCTTAGGTGATAGGGAGCTAAACCTGTCTCCTAAGCCATCTCTCCCCAACAGGGAAATGCAAATGATGAATTGCTCCTGGCACCTGTGCTTCAGTGTTAGCAACGCTGATGCTGACCCCTGCCCTAAAATTACAAACTTCCAATCCAATAGACCCCTAAGTCTTTAAACTGGGAACAGACAAGCTCTAAGTTGTTAAACTGGGAACAGATGACCCCTAAATCGTTAAACTAGGAACGATGGAAATCCCCTCACATCAAATGATGATTCGCTCCTGCTACTATATTCCAGTGCAGCGGTGCTAATGCCAAACCAAAACCAAAATCCCCAAATCCTGTCATGACAGATGATGATTCGCTCCTGGTACCATATTCCAGTGTAGCGGTGCTGATGTCAACCCAAATCACATCAAATCAGCAAAACAACCAATGACCTCCCAGGCAGAATCAAGCTCCGCCTTGGAAACAAGTCAACTTCATCCCTGACACCGCAAGAAGCGGAGCAAGTCAAATCCAGCACCGACCGTCCATGTCGCTAAAAGGGCAGCATCGACCGTCCACGTCGCTAAAAGGGCAGCATCGACCCTCTAGGTCACTAAAAGGGCAGCACCAACCGTGCAAGTCGCAAAAAGGGCAGAACCGACTGTCCAAGTCGCAAAAAGGGCAGCATCGACCGTCCACATCGCTAAAAGGGCAGAATCGACCGTCCAAGTCGCTAAAAGGGCAGCATCGACCGTCCAAGTCGCTAAAAGGGAAGCACCGACCGTCCAAGCCGCCAAAAGGGCAAAACCGACCGTCCAAGCCGCCAAAAGGGCAAAACCGACCGTCCAAGTCGCAAAAAGGGCAGCACCGACCGTCCAAGTCGCAAAAAGGACAGAACCGACCGTCCAAGTCGCAAAAAGGGCTGCACCAACCGTCCAAGTCGCAAAAAGGGCAGCACTAACCGTCCATATCGCTAAAAGGGCATCACCGACCGTCCAAGTCACAAAAAGGGCAGCACCGACCGTCCACGTCGCTAAAAGAGTAGTACCGACCTTCCACGTCGCTAAAAGGGCAGCACCGACTGTCCAAGTCGCTAAAAGAGCAGCACCGACTGTCCAAGTCGGTAAAAGGGCAGCATCGACCGTCCAAGTCGCTAAAAGGGCAGCACCGACCGTCCACATCGCTAAAAGGGCAGTAACGACCTCCTCGACAGAATTATGCTCCGCCTTGGAATCAAGTCAACCAGACAATCCGCCTCGGGGACACATCAACTACCAACACTCCGTCTCGGAGACACGTCAAGCATCGACCGTCCATATAGTAAAAAGGTCAGTTCCAGCTTCCCAGAAAGCGGGAACCAAAGCAAGTCGCCTCCACGCGAAAGAAGATCCATCAATTTCATGCACACGACTCACATATGTGGTGTGCATTTATTGATGGGGTTAAAAATTGCGCCCCGGTTGACCAAATCAAAATCAAAGTCAATCCCAAATAAGTGGGCCCAAGCCCATATCAAGTGGGCCTATGCCCAAGTCGAGCCCCATGGCCGGCCTCCTCCATGCCAAAATAAAAATTATGTAATAAATAAGTTTGATGTAATTTTTAATGGGCATAAAGACAAATTTTTGTAAAGCCCATGGCTCATGTGCAAAAGAAGTGAGCACATGAGGCATGGGATGGGCAAAATGCCATTTTATAAAGCCCAAGGGGCTATATGTAAATTTGTAAGCCTATAAAAGGCAACATGATGATGAATAAAGCATAACAATTCATTCTCCCCAAAAACTAGGGTTTGTGCCTTCATCCTCTCTCTTCCAAATTCTTCCTCTTCCTTTTCATTTTCAAATTAAATCAAGAGCTTAGCTCTTCTTTTTTTAAAACTAAATAAAGTTTTAACATAAACCCACCTCCCAAGACTCCATCAAAAGAAAAAAAAATGGTCTCTTTTCTATCATCCAAGATCAAGATCTTGGAGTTTCAAGAGAACCCGTTTTGGGTTTCTTCTTAAAAGATAAAGGAGAAAATCTTTTGAAGTTTAACTGCACAATAAAATTCTTTTTGGGGAGTTTAACTCCACATTAAATCTTTTAGGAGTTTAACTCCATTTAAGATTCTCTTGGAGTTCAACTCCACAATAAAATTCCTTTTAGAGTTGAACTCCATTTAAAATTCTTTTGGAGTCTAACTCCACAATAAAATTCCTTTTGGAGTTAAACTCCCTCTAAAATTCTTCTGGAGTTTAACTCTACAGTAAAAATCTTTTTTAGGAGTTTAACGCTGTTTGAAATTCTTTTGGAGTTCAACTCCATGATAAAAATTCCTTTCAGAGTTCAACTCCCTTTTAAAATTCTTCTGGAGTTTAACTCCACAATAAAAATATTTTTGGAATTGAACTCCATATTTAAAATTCAAAAAAAGGAGAAAAGAAGAAGAAAGAAAACTGGGAGCCCCTTTGCCCCCCCCCCCTCACGTGGTGCTATGTGAAGGGGAAGGCTCCCCTTTAAATGGGAGCCCCCTCTCCTTTTTGCCCCCCTCACGTGGTGCCACGTGAGGGAAAAGGCTCCCATTTAAATGGGAGCCCCCTTTGCCCCCCTCATGTGAGGACACGTGAGGGAGAAGGCTCCCTTTTAATGGGAGCCCTTCAGTCCCCCTCACGTGAGAACACGTGAGGGGAAAGGCTCCCATTTAATGGGAGCCTTTTTTCCTCCCTCACGTGACGGCATGTGAGGCTCCTATTAATGGGAAGCCTCTCTTCTTCCCCTGACGTGAGTACGGAAAAGCCCACAACAAAAATTCTTTTGGAGTTTAACTCTACAATAAAATTCTTTTTGAGGAGTTTAACTCCACATTAAATCTTTTTAGGAGTTTAACTCCATTTAAAAACTCTTTTAGAGTTTAACTCCATAATAAAATTCCTTTTGGAGTTAAACTCCCTTTAAAACTCTTTAGGAGTTTAACTCCACATTAAATCTTTTTAGGAGTTTAACTCCATTTAAAATTCTTTTGAAGTTCAACTCCACAATAAAATTCCTTTTGGAGTTAAACTCCCTTTAAAACTCTTTTGGAGTTTAGCTCCACAATAAAATCTTTTTGGAGTTGAACTCCACATTCAAAAAAAAAACAAGGAAAAAAAAACATGCACCAATGCATCGCATTGAGTTTGCATGACCAGTTTAACCCATCAATTGGAGGTTCCCTCTCTCCAAAGACGAGGGGTAATTAACGGCAGCTTGGTCCGCGGCTGCCGGAGATTCGGATCCCCACAATCAATAAATCCCAGCCTACCCTAGGCAGGGAGAATCTGTAATGCGCCTGACAAGCGCGCGCGTATTCCCATCTCAATGGGGTGACGAAAAACACCCTACACGCGCATGAATCTTTTAATCTGGATCTCTTCTAGGAACCAAATAAGGAGCATATCGCAATAACTGGGTGAACTGAAACTCATATTCGGCTACCGTCCTGTCCGGAGTCTTGAGAAAAGACTCAAAACTACGCGCTCGGGCGTCTCTGACACTCTGAGGTAGCAATCAGGTCAAGAAAACCTTAGAAAATTTGTCCCAAGTCATAGGAGGAAGACCTATTGCTTGGCCTCTTTCGATCGAATCACACCAAGTCTGAGCAAGACCCTTTAAACAAAAACCGGCTAACTCCACCGATCTCTCATCGGAGCATCTCATCAAACGAAATATCCTTGCCATCCTGTCGAATAACGACAGCAGATTCTCTGACGCATACATGCTGGTAAACATCGGAGGCCTCAGCCTAATAAATTCTAGAAGCGAAACATCTATCGTATAAATCACCGAAAGCATAACTGATCTCTGAGCACCGTGTTGTATCAAAATCTCTGGAGCTAGCTGAGGAACGACAGGTCTCTGGGTCCAAATAGTCCCATCTAACAACCCAATCAACCGACGTTGATCCTGAAAACTCATCTCCAAACGAGAAATCCTATTTGAATATAAAGGATCAACTTGTTCCACTGTCATCGGTGAATCATCCTGGTCAATCCTTGCCTGAGACAAGCCTGCCATGGCCTCATCAAGAACTGCAGCCTACTCGGATTGTGCATTCTCTGGTAGCATGGTGACTAGAACCAGAAACAAATAAGGGTCGGTTTCCAAATCACAACGGAATAGCAATGTAATGCTATAACTTAGAAGGAAGCAAAGAGAATTGTGAAAGAATTTAAAATAATTCCTAAGGTTACTTAAGAGGAGTGTCATGGCGTAAATATTCAGCAGAACATACATACAGTACGCAACTCTACTTAAACTAACTACTCCATCATACCAAGGATAGCCTATAAGTCGAATGGTCGGGTTTAAGACCCCCAATGTTAAGTCTAAGTTACGCAAGGTCATGTCTATGTCTCGGAAGATCATTCCCTAGACTCCGCATGTTCAGACCTAAACCTAAACTTAACAAAGGAAAACGAAGTTCGGGTCTAACACCCTAACGTCAAGTCTGAGTTTCGCAAGGTTAGGCCTAAATTTCAAAATTTTACAAACTAGACCCCACATGCCTAAACCTAGACTCGACAATGGTAAAACCTAGTATTCTGATACCAACTTTGTCACAACCCGGAAATGACACGTGACTAGCACTTGAATTACATGAAGTCTATAGGTCCCCACCGTAACCCAAGTAAGCCAAAAACTAAGAATCTAAACCATTTTTCAAGAAATAGCGGAGGGGAAGTTTTGAAAAGGTTTTACTAACCTAAAATCAAGTTTGGTTTGAAAACATTACTATTGTTTAAAATCGGGCAACACCTCCTTTGTAAACTTTGATAAAAACAAATATGATAAATATAATAATAACGCATCCCCAACACAGGAGAAAAATGAATGCCCGACGGCGAATCCACAACCACGCAGTATATATATGACGCCTCAGGCGAAGGATCAAAATGCGAAAAGTAAACAGTATAAATATACATCAAGTCGACTCCAAATGAGTCCGACTACCATAACAATAGTAAGGTCACGACAAATAACTAGACTTGGTCTTTGATGGAGTACTCCTAGATAAAAATAGGTACAAGAAAAATGCCGATACAAAATAACCCACCACTCATGTACATACGCAACTACGCCCACAAAACAGAAGATGTGGCCAAACTAGCCGCTACTGATCAAACGGTCAAATTTGCACAAAACTACGGCACAACGAGGGTGAGTTGCTAAATCGTGAATAGTATTATATAACGAGCTAAAATCGCATGGATAAACAGTAAAATATCTAAATAAGATAAATGTGTACATCAAGGAGGATAAAGTAGCATGCGTCGAAACTAGAGTTCGAGCAAAAAGATGTATGATGATAAGCCCTCATGTATAACTCGTGTGTCGCTATCCTATATATGAATCTATGTGTAGTTATCATGTTAATATCAACTAAAAAACATCAAGCCCGGTACAGGAATAACATAACCACAATCATTTAAAAGCATGTGAGTCACGGAAATAAACGCAATACTATCCGATGTAATGATGATCCATCATCAATAAACGATAACTCACTGCGTACTAATATACCGGTGTAAAATCACGATCACCGTAGCCATAGTGCAATATCTATAGCACACGACCAAACAGAAATAAAATCAAGTTATAATACATATAGCACACATCTATATTTAATCCTATGAAAGTAGACGAATGATGTATGCATGTTAAATCTTTTCAAAATAGCCGTATGATATCTATATCATGGAACTAGCAGCGGACGTTGATGTGTAAAGAAAATATGTGTCTCATTTAAGTATATGTTCCGCTCTTGTTTATTTGAAAATGATTTAGAAGGGGTTTTATTTTGAAATTTTCTATGCCGATCAAAGGCACGTAGAAAATCAGAGACTATAACTCTTTATAAACCCTCTTCGGTATACATCAATATATGAAAATACTATTCGGATATTGCCTCATGGACCGGTCATGTCCGGCTACTATATATGCAGCATAATATATCTCATCAGTGCAGGGCATTTATCTCGATCTCTCACATATATATAATATATCCATCTCAGTGCAGGACATCTATATCGATCCCTCATATATATCCATAGAGACATTCTCTGTCAACTACCCTCAATCTCTCATGGATTGATCTATATATATCACCGGGCGATATCCTGTGTCTCCCTACCTCAATCACTCATAGATTTATCACAGTCAATATGTATCATAGATCCCCGGCTATATCTACTATGTTCAAATCATAATCCTATTTCTTATATTCTTCCCCCTCCCTCCACACACTCAATCTCTTAGGATTGATATTATATCACATCATATCCTCGTACCCTTTAGTCTGTGTGAACTAGTCATGGCATAGACGGTTAGTATATAACAATATCAACGAATGTAATAATAGCAACACGAATGCTAATGTAAGCGTAGCACATCCGATAAAATGAATAATGTGCGAGCGAATAACATGTGCAGTAAGTGTAGCGTAAACGAACAATAATTAAATATATATTGCAAGTAACCCCATATATATATATATATATATATATATATATATATATACGTTTGTTGTAAATAAGGAGGCTGCGGTGTTTTAAAATATATAAATGCCTTTTCAAATCCAACAGCAAATCCTTATTATCTCTTTTAAAAATATGAAACAAATCGTTGTTGTGAAATTAGGGGTTACAATCCGAATATTATAATCTCCCAATCAGGGTAAAATAAGACTCCACGAGTCAAAGTTAATAAAGCCGTATTCGGCAAATTCTCATCATCATCATGTCATCCAGTACAGAAATCTCGCCTCGTATGACGACCACAAGACATATCATTATATAGGAATAATGATCGGTATGGATATCTAATCTGCATACCCAACACACCGCAATAGTACTGCGGACTTCAAGTCTACGCACACATATAGCAACTCGTACGGACATTAAATCTACGTACGTCTAGTACGACCGATGCAGACCTCTCGTCAACGCACCTGCACAACGATCGATACGGACGCCTTATGTCACGTACACACACGGCGACCATTACGGATCTCCATTCGCGTACTCGCCCAACAATAAGTACGGACATCTATTCCGGTACGTGTACCTAATATAAATCGTATAATAACATAATTATACTACAACGTCAATTCTGCTATAATATGTAAGCACGGCAGTTCTACGTAGCACAGTAGTACTAATGATGTGTAGTATAACATGCAAGTCTGTGATTGTGAAACATTGCAATCATTAGTATTTGTGTTTGCGTTTTACCAAGTTTTTCTATTATAAGTCTACTAAACGATATTAAGGAAATATGTTACATATCAGAAACATCTAAACATACACGGCAAGTATCCTAATCACATTCAATAATATAATAAGTAAAATGTTTCATGGGGGTGCTATACTGTCGCGACCCAGAAATCGGCACGTGACCGGCACTTAAACCACGTAACGTCTACAGGCATACGCAATTTAAGTAAGCCGAACCAAGAAATCTAAACCATAAAGGTATTAATTGATGAAAACATTTGTTAAGAACATTTGGAAATTTCAAGTAAAAGGTCTTTAAAGTTTAAATTATTTTCTTAAAAATTTCGGCAGCACTTCCTTTGTAAAAACTAGCCCCGAAAACGGGTACAAGCATGAGATACAAGTAAAAACAACACATGATATGAATAAAGCATCCCCAAACGGGAGCAATCACGCCCAACGGCGGAAACAACCATCACAAGAGTAATATACGATGTCGTAGCGAAGAAAAGAACAATATAAGTGAAGAACGGCATAAAAGATAAAACTGCAAAAGAAAATCGGCCCACACGAGCTCGACATCCAGAGTCACAAAATAATATACAACATCGTCCTCACAACTGGTCTCTAAGTCAATACACAAATGGTAGATGGAGAGTACTAGATACAATAAGGTGTACAATCAAATGTAAACGGATCACCGCAAAACCCCACCTATACACGAAACGGCTCACACGCCAACTGAAGCGGTATCCGTAGCAAAAAGATACAATGATGTAGCCCTACCACGACTACTCTGAGGGTCAACCTGCAAAACACTGTGGCACAATGGTGGTGAATTGCCAACTCGTGAATAGTAAATAACATATACAAGTAATCGCAGGTATGCACGTACTGCAATACTCAAACATGTGCAATCTGATAACATCGATATGATAATTTGGGTATGCAATAATCATGCGAGGTACTCTATCAGGTACTACAAATGCATGATGCAATGCATAAAAAGCTGTATGCTGAGCATGGGATAAAACATATCATCAACACGAATCATCATCGTGGAAAAACCCGGCGTCCATCAAATACACCCCAAATCCCAAAAACTCAGGCGCTGCTACCCTAATCGGCCCTCAAATCCTGTAGATCTCATGGAACCGGAGTGCCCAACATCGGCACTCGAAAACATCATGAAATACTCGTGTCCAGCATCGACACGCAAATCCTCATATATCGGGCTCCGTCAGCCCGGATCGACCCACGGGCTCCGTCTGCGGAATCAGCCCTCGGGCCCCGGCAATACGGGTCGGCCCACATCTAACTCTCGACTCTGGTCAGTATCCTCCGAATAACCGCCAGGTCCAACTAATCTCCGGTAGGTAGTAGTCCCTCTGCCAGGCTCATCGTCTACTGCACAACAATCCGTTCTCGCCCCGGGGTATCATACCGGGTCCACCATGAACCCGCAAACGGATCATCCAACTCCTTGAATCGGGTTTTCTAGCACATATCTCAGAACCGAGAAATGCATGTTGAACGCACTGAAATATCATATCAAGAGAAACCGGGTTTTCAAAACAATGCATACTTTCTTGAAATAATACCATGGTTCTCAAATCCAGAAATCACATGAAATCCATAACTCAATGCGTAAATCCATGCAATATGATGTACGAAATCATAAAATAGTGCTATGAGCATAAAAAGGAAAACCGCTCTTTTAAAAGAATCCAGTTTTAAAATGTATCATGCGGTTCCCAATCCTCAAGACCAAAGCCAGCATCATATATGTATGTACAAAATATGCATGTACGTAGGTATGGGTGTACAATATGCATGTACACACGGATGAGGGTACAGTATGTATGTACGCAAGCATGAGGGTACAGTATGTATGTACGTAAGTATGTATATACTATATGAGATACTCAAGTATGAATGCACAATATGTATGTACGCAAGCATGTATATACTATATAAGATACTCAAGTATGAATGTACAATGTGTAGGTACGCAAGCATGTATATACTATATGAGATACTCAAGTATAAATGTACAATGTGTAGGTACGCAAGTATGTATATACTATATGAGATACTCAAGTATGAATGTACAATGTGTAGGTACGCAAGCATGTATATATGTATAGCTGTGTCATGGCAATTACCGACGGTGTGAGTGTAACATACAAATTAGTGCTCGTGCAACATGAACCGCCAGTAATAGTGCAATGTCCACTAGATACTCAGATGAGGCATAACGATATAATGGTATGTACGATGCTCATGCACACTCAATGTATATGGATGTAAACATGCGGCTACACTAGTATATCAAGTCCCGACGCATAATGCCATACGGGCGATTTCCCCGTAGATGTTAAATCTACTCACCGGTGATCTCGAGGTAAGTATATCCGACCACCTGCTTCCCCTTCTTTGCGTCGTCCGAAGACCCCGCCTGCGATCCTAGAATTTACACATAGCAACACACATAAGGCTAAAATCCTGCAAAAACGCGAACGTCGCAAGCTAAACGCGTGTGCATTCGAAACACCAAAACGTGTGTGCACTCGTCTGAAACCACCCTGACATGCTGTGATACAGAGAAAACACCATACCCAACTCAAAACGTACGTGTCATACAAATTTAAAAGTGCTAAAAACAAGGTAATTAGTTCCAGATTTTGATACGAGCTGAACTAGCAAAAGTTGCATACACCAAAGACCTTCAATAAGTAGCAGACACTAAACCACCAAACCCCGACACCTAGCTCCACCATCTGGCCGTAGATTGTGGCCAGAACCCATATTTCTGCGGCCTCAGTGAAGAATGGGGGTCCCGTGCTTCGAATGTGTGATCTAAGTCTAGTAAACATGCTCCAGTAATCGCAACTTTTGCCTGAAGCTCCTGGTTTGAAAGCAGATCCCAAAACGAATATAATTCTTAACTAAACACTTACTGAGCACTAATTTAATACAATATGGGGTTTTAGTGAAACCAGAAGCAAAAACTTGGATTAAACAATAATAATAACACTTAGTTAAGCTAATCATGCCATAACAAACTTAACTTGACCTAATCTCCACTTAAACCATCTAATTAGCACTAAAACCCTACTTAAACAATAAATTAAGCTAAATAACTATAAGTTTAGCAAAGAGGTAAATAGGTTAATCTATATACCTCAAGTTGGTCAAGTGGTGGCACAAACTTAATGACCTTGCCTTCAAAGGCGAAGACTTGCCTCAAGAACCAACAAGGGAGTGATTTGGAGTGTTAAACATGAGGTTTGTGTGATAAAAGATGGATTTTTTTTTATGGAGATGAAGGCTTTGAAAAGAGAAGAAGGAGAATGAGGGCGGGGCTGCTGGAACTGCAGGGGCTGATGTTGCTGCTGTAGGAAAAGAGAGGGAGAAAGAGTATGCCCAAAGTCAAGATTGCCCATGCTTAAAAAAATACCCCCATGCCTCTTTTCCACGTTATTTTTTTATTTTCTTTATTGCTTGTTTTGTTTTGTTATTTAAAGTTTTGTAATAAAAGGAAAAGAACCATGGGAGAAAAGAAAATGAAGACAAGTTACAACATTAACCTAGGGTTGTGCATGAAAAAAAAAATCTTTTGACTTAGAAGATTAATAGTTTAGGAAATTTGATAAATTTGTGAACCCTAATTTAAATAGTAACTAATGAAACACAATTATATATATATATATATATATATATATATATATACATATTTTCATAATTAAAATTAGATTTATTCCGTTTATGTGGAAAATAAATATTAACAAGCTTTTATGAAAACACGCATTATCGCTAATTAGCACGAAATTAACCTAAACGAATTTCTAGGTGTTACAATCTTCCCCCTTAAGGAAATTCGGTCCCCGAATTTAAAATATAGCTATGCGTACCTTTAAAGAGATGCGGATATTTCTTCCTCATCTCGTCCTCGGTCTCCCAGGTGACCTCCTCGCTACTCGGGCCACGCCAAAGGAACTTCACGGACGGTATAACCCTTGACCTCAATTTTCTCACCTGTCGATCCAGGATGACCACCGGCTACTATGTAAAAGAAAGGTCGTGCTCCAGCTGGACCGTCGGGTGCTGAATCATGTGAGAAGGGTCATGAAGGTATCTGCGAAGCATCTACGCATGGAATATGGGGTGAACGTCCGGAAAGCTGGGTGGAAGAGCTAAACGGTACGCAACTGCACCAACACGCTCGAGGATCTCGAAGGGGATCACATATCTGGGACTAGGTTTCTCTTTTCTCCCAATCTCATCACGCCTTTCATTGGGGAGACCCTAAAAAAACATGATCGCCCACAGCAAACTCAAGTTTGCGCCGACGATGGTCCGCATAAGATCTCTGCCTGCTCTGGACCTCTCTGATCCTATCACGAATTAACTGGATCTTCACGGCCTTCTCCTCAACAATCTGAGGCCCCAAAATAATATTCTCGCTGAGCTCTGTCCAACAGACGGGAGATCTACATCTCCTCCTATATAGAGCCTCGAAAGGTGCCATCTGGATCGTCTCCTGGAAGCTGTTGTTGTAGGAGAACTCTGTTAAGGGCAAATGATGATCCCAGCTGCCACCAAAATCTAATACGCACGCTCGGAGCATATCCTCAAGAGTCTGAATAGTTCGCTCTGACTGGCCGTCGGTCTGCGGATGAAATGCTGTGCTGAAACTCAATCGGGTGCCCAAAGCCTCCTGAAGTCTCTGCCATAGTCGGCTGGTAAACTGGGTGCCTCGGTCAGACACGATACAAGCTGGGACGCCATGCAACCGTACGATCTCATTGATGTAAATCTGGACATACCGAGCAAATCCAAAAGTGGTCTTCACTGGCAGAAAGTGAGCCGCTTTCGTCAATCGATCCACGATCACCCAAATAGATTCATACCCACAACTGGTCCTGGGTAGACCCATAATGAAGTCCATAGAAATCTGCTCTCTTTTCCACTCCGGATTGGGTAAAGGCTGCTACTCTCCCGCTGGCCTCTGGTGCTCGGCCTTGACTTGCTGACAAGTCAAGCATCCCGAAACGAAGTCGGCGACGTCTCTCTTCATCCCTTCCCACCAGTAAACATCTCTCAGATTATGATACATCTTGGTGGAACCCGGATGAACACTGTAGACTGATCGATGCGCCTCTTCGAGAACCTCACTCCTCAGCCCCTTAGAATCTGGTATGCACAGTCGAGTCCCAAATCGTAATATCCCCTGATCATTGATCACAAACTCGGAATCTCTACCTTGTCTAACCTGCTCCATGATATATGAAAGACGGTCATCTCTGGGCTGCGCCTCACAGATACGGTCAAGCAACTGTGGACGTGCACGGATATCCGCAAGCTGTCCCCCGATCGGAGTAAACTCGAACTGCATTCGGCTGTCGCATAGAATCTACTAATCTGCTGACGACTGCCTCTGCACGGCACTCAAACAAGATAAGCTGCCTCCGGGCCTCTGACTCAAAGCATCCTCCACGACATTCGCCTTGCCCGGATGATAAAGGATCTCGCAATCGTAGTCCTTCACTAGCTCCATCCAACGGCGCTGTCTCAGATTCAGGTCTCGCTGCAGAAATATGTACTTCAAGCTCTTGTGGTCCGTGAATATCTGGCACGACTCGCTATATAGGTAATGTCTCCAGATCTTGAGTGCAAAAACCACTGCAGCCATCTTTAAATCGTGAGTAAGATAGTTCTGTTTGTGTTTCTTTAGCTGCCAAGAAGCATATGCGATAACCCTGTCGTGCTGCATCAACACGCAACCTAGCCCCACTCGAGAAGTTTCACAATAAACCTCAAATCTACCCGATCCGAAAGGCAATGATAACACCGCCACCGTAGTCAAAAGAGTCTGCAACTGCTGAAAGCTATGCTCGCACGCCTCCGTCCAAACAAAAGGAACCCCCTTCCGGGTCAACCCGGTCAATGGTGCAGCGATACGGGAGAAGTCCTGAACAAATCATCGGTAGTAGCCGGTCAGGCCTAGAAAGCTGCGGATCTCTGTATCTGATGCTGGTCTGGACCAATGCTGAACGGTCTCGATCTTCTTCGGGTCCACAAGTATACCATCTCTCGTAATCACGTGACCCAAGAAATCAATGTTGTCAAGCCAAAATGCGCACTTGGAGAATTTCGCGAACAACTGGTGCTCTCTCAAAATCTGCAATGTGATCCGCAAGTGCTGCTCGTGCTCCTCTCGGCTCCGGGAATACACTAAGATATCGTCAATAAATACGATGATGAACTGATCAAGATACGGCCTAAAAATGCGGTTCATCAAGTCCATAAATGCTGCTGGGGCATTGGTGAGTCCAAACGACATCACCAAAAACTCGTAGTACCCGTAACACGTGCGAAAAGCCGTCTTCGGAATATCCTCCTGCCGAACCCGCAACTGATGGTAGCCTGATCGCAAGTCAATTTTTGAGAAGTGTCCCACACCATGAAGTTGGTCGAACAAATAATCGATACGTAGTAAGGGATATCTGTTCCGTACGGTAACCCGGTTCAACTGACGGTAATCAATACATAAGCGCAAACTGCCGTCCTTCTTCTCGACGAACAGGACCGGCGCACCCCAAGGAGACACACTAAGTCGAATAAGCCCTTTGTCTAGCAACTCCTACAACTGACCCTTCAACTCTCTAAGCTCCGTCGGGGCCATCCAATAAGGCGGTATGGAAATAGGCCATGTTCCGGGAATATCGCGCTCAGGCGGTAGCCCAGACAGCTCGTCAGGGAAAACATCAGGGAACTCACTAATAATCAGGACCTGGTCCAACAGGACCTCTGCAGCTCTAGTATCGTAAACATATGCTAGGAATCCCTGACATCCCTTCCTCAAGAGCCGTCCAGCGCGAAGAGACGAAATCAAACTGTGAGTGGCGGCACCATGGTCCTCCTGCACAACAAAATCCGACTCCCTGGGAAAACAAAACCTAACTGTCTTCTCACGGCAGTCCATAGACGCATAGCACGTAGCTAACCAGTCCATGCCCAGGAGAACGTCGAAGTCCAACATCTTAAGAAGGATCAAGTCGACCGGCAACTCTCTCTCACCAATACGGACAACACACGACCAAAACACATGTCTCGCAATAAACGACTCGCCAACAGGGGTAGTCACAACAAGCGGATGATCTAGCAAACACGACTCTCTGCCCAATCTCGGCACAAAATGTGTAAAAACATACGAATGCGTAGATCCTGGATCAAACAACACGTGTGTGTCAAAAGAACATACTGAAAGAGTACCTGAAACTACTGCATTGGACGCCTGCGCGTCCTGATGAGTCAAAGAAAATACCCGTGCATGCCTTCTACCTGTGACTGGCTGTCCTCTACCGACAACCGGCCGTCCTCTGCCTCGGTCGCCCCGTCCTCTCTGAACAAACCCTCCATGACCACGACCTTTCTGTGCATAAGTCTGATGTGGAGCAACAACAGGTGCAAGAGGCAACGCTCTCTGAGGTGGAGAAGGTGGTAAGGTAACGTGCGGCCCGGCGGCCTTGCCCTCATGTGCCTCGGGACAATCTCGAACATGGTGATAAGAACTCCCGCATCGGAAACATCTAGACGATGACTGCTGACCTTCCCGGGGATAAGAGCTGAACAACCGGCCTCGCCCAAAATCTCTGCCACCTGTACGAAGTCTGTCGCGGCGCCTAATCGGCCGTCTCCATGCGGATGTACCAGTATGAACCCTTTTCGGCTCCGGAACTACCAAAGTCTCGGCAAGATGCTCCTCGACTAATAAGGCTATATCCACGGCTGCTCCATATATATCACACTGCTGGGTGCTAACAGTGAGGATCAAATGGGTAAGCAAATCTCGAACAAACCTCTTGACTCGCATCTCCTCTGTAGCTACCAAATACGGGGCATACACAAATAGCTCGGTGAACTGCACATCATCCTCCGCCACTGTCATATCCGGAGTCTGGCATAACGACTCGAACCTGCGCGCTCGAGCATCCCTGACACTCTATGGAAGAAAACGGGCGAGAAATACCGTCACGAACTCAACCCAGGTCATAGGAGGAAGATCTACGGCTCTGCCCTTCTCTAGAGACTCGCGCCACTTCTGTGCAAGACCTTCAAGACGAAAGCTCGCGAACTCCACCCATCTCGCGTTGGAGCATCTCAGTGAACGGCATATCCTGACCAACTGGTCGATAAAAGACTGCGGATCCTCCGCTGCATCGGTGCCTGTGAAGACCGGAGGCTTCAGCCTCATGAACTCAGATAACGATACTGTGATCACCTCCATAGCTGCAGGTGCAACTGCATAAACCGTAGGTACCATCACGGTCCCTGCAACAGGTGGAACAACCTCCTGTCTCTGTGCTCAAATTGCCTCAACTAACGACCCCATCATCTGGCGCAAATCCTGCATACCGGCCCCTAGCATAGCAATATGGTCTGTCGAAGGAGGATCAATCTGCTCCAGAACAACGGGCGTACCACCCTGATCAGTCCTCATCTCAGACGAGCCAACTCTGACCTCGGCTCTCGCAGCCGCTCTCTGTGTCCTCGTAGTCTTCGGCGGCATAGTGGCTGGAAAAGAAAACAGGATTCGATAAGAATACAGAAATCAAATCACAAAAATGTATATAATCACGAAGGAATTTCAATCAATAAGTCCTAAGGTCACTTAGGCGGAGTACCGTATCCTAAGTATGCCGCAGAACATACACACGCTACGCAACTCTGCTTAAACTACCTTCTCCATCTACCAAGGTCATCCTACACTCCGAAAGGTAAACCTACGCTCTGATACCAACTTTGTCACGACCCAGAATTCGGCATGTGACCGGCACTTAAACCACGTAACGTCTACAGGCGTACACAATTTAAGTAAGCCGAACCCATAAATCTAAACCATAAAGGTAGTAATTGATGAAAACATTTGTTAAGAACATTTGGAAATTTCAAGTAAAAATTCTTTAAAGTTTAAATTATTTTCTTAAAAATTTCGGCAGCACTTCCTTCGTAAAAACTAGCCTAAAAACGGGTACAAGCATGAGATACAAGTAAAAACAGCACATGATATGAATAAAGCATCCCCAAACGGGAGCAATCACGCCCAACGGCGGAAACAACCATCACAAGAGTAATATACGACGCCGTAGCGAAGAAAAGAACAATATAAGTGAAGAACAACATAAAAGATAAAACTCCAAAATAAAGTCGGCCCACACGAGCTCGACATCCAGAGTCACAAAATAATATACAATATTGTCCTCACAACTGGTCTCTAAGTCAATACACAAATGGTAGATGGAGAGAACTAGATACAATAAGGTGTACAATAAAATGTAAACGGATCACCGCAAAACCCACCTATATGCGAAACGGCTCACACGCTAACTGAAGCGGTATCCATAGCAAAAGGACACAATGATGTAGCCCTGTCGCGACTACTCTGAGGGTCAACCTGCAAAACACTGTGGCACAACAGGGGTGAGTTTCCAACTCGTGAATAGTAAATAACATATACAGGTAATCGCAGGTATGCACGTACTGCGATACTCAAACATGTGCAATCCGATCACATCGATATGATAATCTGGGTATGCAATAATCATGCGAGATACTCTATCAGGTCATACAAATACACGATACAATGCATAAAAAGCTATATGCTGAGGATGGGATAAAACATATCATCAACACGAATCATCATCGTGGAAAAACCCGGCGTCCATCAAATACACCCCAAATCCCAAAATCTCAGGCGTCGTCACCCTAATCGGCCCTCAAATCTTGTAGATCTCATGGAACCGGAGTGCCCAACATCGGCACTCGAAAACATCATGAAATACTTGTGTCCATCATTGACACGCAAATCCTCATATATCGGGCTCCGTCAGTCCGGATCGGCCCACGGGCTCCGTCTGCGGAATCAGCCCTCAGGCCCCGGCAGTACTGGTCGGCCCACATCCATCTCTCGACTCTAGTCAGTATCCTCCGGATAACCGCCATGTCCAACCAATCACCGGTAGGTAGTATTCCCTCTGCTAGGCTCATCGTCTACTGCACAACAATCCGTTCTCGCCCCGGGGTACCATACCGAGTCCACCATGAACCCGCAAACGGATCATCCAACTTCTCGAATCGGGTTTTTTAGCACACGTCTCAGAACCGAGAAAACGGATGGTGGACGCACTGAAATATCATATCAAGAGAAACCGGGTTTTCAAAACAATGCATACTTTCTTGAAATAATACCACGGTTCTCAAATCTAGAAATCACATGAAATCCATAACTCAATGCGTAAATCCATGCAACATGATGTATGAAATCATAAAATCGTGCTATGAGCATAAAAAGGAAAACCGCTCTTTTAAAAGAATCCAGTTTTAAAATTTATCATGCGGTTCCCAATCCTCAAGACCAAAGCCAGCATCATATATGTATGTACAAAATATGCATGTACGCAAGTATGGGTGTACAATATGCATGTACGCAAGCATGAGAGTACAGTATGTATGTACGCAAGCATGAGGGTACAGTATGTATGTACGCAAGGATAAGGGTACAGTATGTATGTATGCAAGTATGAGAGTACAATATGTATATACGCAAGCATGAGGGTACAGTATGTATGTACGCAAGTATGTATATACTATATGAGATACTCAAGTATGAATGTACAATGTGTATGTACACAAGCATGTATATACTATATGAGATACTCAAGTATGAATATACAATGTGTAGGTACGCAAGCATGTATATACTATATGAGATACTCAAGTATGAATGTACAATGTGTAGGTACGCAAGCATGTATATATGTATAGGCGTGTCATGGCAATTACCGACGGTGTGGGTGTAACATACAAATTAGTGCTCGTAAAACATGAACCACCAGTAATAGTGCAGTGTCCACTAGATACTCAGAAGAGACATAACGATATAATGGTATGTATGATGCTCATGCACACTCAATGTATACAGATGTAAACATGCGGCTACACTTGTATATCAAGCCCTAACGCATAACGTCATACGGGCGATTTCCCTGTAGATGTTAAATCTACTCACCGATGATCTCGAGCTAAGTATATCCAACCACCTGCTTCCCCTTCTTTGCGGAGTCCAAAGTCCCCGCCTGCGATCCTAGAATTTACACATAGCAACACACATAAGGCTAAAATCCTGTAAAAACACGATATCAAGACCATACGAGAAATAACATCGCAAGCTAAACGCGTGTGCATTCAAAACATCAAAGCGCGTGTGCACTCGTCTGAAACCACCCTGACATGCTGTGATACACAGCAAACACCATACCAAACTCAAAACGTACGTGTCACACATGTTTAAAAGTGCTAAAAACAAGGTAATTGATTCTAGATTTTGATACGAGCTGAACTAGCAAAATTTGCATACACCAAAGACCTTCAATAAGTAGTAGACACCAAACCACCAAACCCCGACACCCAGCTCCACCATTTGGCCGCAATTTGCGGCCAGAACCCTTATTTCTACTGCCTCAGTGAAGAATGGGGGTTCCGTGCTTCGTGTGTGTGATCTAAGTCTAGTAAACATGCTCCAGTAATCGCAACTTTTGTTTGAAGCTCCCGGTTTGAAAGCAGATCCCAAAACGAATATAATTCTTTACTAAAACACTAACTAAGCACTAATTTAATACAATATGGGGTTTTAGTGCAACCAGAAGCAAAAACTTGGATTAAACAACAATAATAACACTTAATTAAGCTAATCAAGCCATAACAAACTTAACTTGACCTAATCTCCACTTAAACCATCTAATTAGCACTAAAACCCTACTTAAACACTAAATTATGCTAAATAACTATAAATTTAGCAAAGAGGTAAATAGGGTAAGCTATATACCTCAAGTTGGTCAAGCGGTGGCACAAACTTGATGACCTTGCCTTCAAAGGCAAAGCCTTGCCTCAATAACCAACAAGGGAGTGATTTGGAGTGTTAAACATGAGGTTTATGTGATAAAAGATGGATTTTTTTATGAAGATGAAGGCTTTGAAAAGAGAAGGAGAAGGAGAATGAGGGAGGGGCTGCTGGAACTGCAGGGGCTGCTGCTGCTGCTGTAGGAAAAGAGAGGGAAAGAGATGTGCCCAAAGTCAAGGTTGCCCATGCTTAAAAATACCCCCCATGCCTCTTTTCTACCTCATTTCTTATTTCCTTTATTGCTTGTTTTGTTTTGTTATTTAAAGTTTTGTAATAAAAGGAAAAAAACCATGGGAGAAAAGAAAATGATGACAACTTACAATATTAACCTAGGGTGATTATAGGGCTGTGCATGCAATTTTTTTTTTGACTTAGAAGATTAATAGTTTAGGAAATTTGATAAATATGTGAACCCTAATTTAAATAGTAACTAATGATACACAATTTTATATATATATATATATATATATATTTACATATTTTCACAATTAAAATTAGATTTATCCCATTTATGTGGAAAATAAATATTAACAAGGTTTTATGAAAACATGCATTATCGCTAATTAGCACAAAATTAAGCTAAACGAATTTCAAGGTGTTACATATACGCCATCCACCCGATTCCCCGCCCTTAGATATAATCTACTCATAGTGTAAGATCACACTAGTCGTATCTTACAACTGCATTGCGCATCCTTTCCTCCTCAGAGGTCTCCGTAATGAAACCTAGCATTCATATAATCTTGTAACGCATATAAGAAATCATATCGGAACCGATATATCAAGTAAAGGTCAATAGGTTAGAACTTATGACCAACAAAAGCTAGGCGAGTGCTAACAATAGGGAATTACCCTCCCGGCATCGCAATTCAACCAAAACAACTGAAACCAGAATTATAAATACGAATACGCAAGTTTAGAAACCTTAAAATCTTGTCAAAACCACACTAAAACACTCCCAGATTTTGACTCTAGGGAAAAACAAAGTATCACAGAGGCTTAATTATCAAAATATCATGCACTAGACCAAAATCAAAAACCTAATTTCAAAAATTAGCCGTTAAAATATTCACTTTAGCCGTAATTTGCGGTTTTGACTTGGAGTTTTGGATTCATGCTTCTGTGGGTGTCTTCTGATGATCCTACTAGATCAATTCTATATTTTGAATATTTTATAAAGATCTCAATTCATCTCAGAATTCATTTGATCACAAAAACCTTACAAAACACCTATTTTTTGACATCTTAACACCATACAGCAGCGTCATACTCTAGCTAAATTTAGTAAACTTGATAAAAGAAAGATTTTTACCTCTTAGAGGGATTCAAGCTCTATGAGGAGATCTTGGACAAGTAGTAGCTAAGTCTTAAGGTCTTGAAAAATTTACTTGAAGAGATCATCAAAACTTCTTGTGATTTTTTGAAAAATGGCCATGGTTTGAGGTGAAGATTTGGAGGAAATGATATGTTCAGTTTGAGAGAAATAAGATTGTAATAATTATGAAGAAAAGAAGGAGGAAGTGTAAAGAAATAATGTAGAGAAAGGTGGAGGTGTAGCCTTGTTAAGGTTTGTTAGGGTATGATGTGTGTGAATACATATTATAAACCTAACATATACCAATCCCTTTCTTTTACAAATAAAACTAC
Organism: Agapanthus africanus; assembly: GCA_030015575.1. NCBI lineage: Eukaryota > Viridiplantae > Streptophyta > Magnoliopsida > Asparagales > Amaryllidaceae > Agapanthus > Agapanthus africanus. Next base: position 2,071,941 of record CM057337.1, read on the forward strand.
CTTTTATAAATAATTACTTTCTACAATTAAATACCACAATGTTAATAAAATCCTTTCATCATTATTTCAAATTCTAAAATAACATATAATTTTTTTCTAAAATGTTATAGGTGTTAGTTATATATATGCTCTATAGGCCATTATTGTACATTGATGTATATTATAGTGGATGCTTGGACATATACATAGAGGACTTTCTTGCTCGACATAATAGTATGCTATCTGGTTGATCTTTATCTTAACATGTGCACTTTTATCATTATACTCTTTCCGTTACATGTTGATAAAGCCCTTAGGATGTATACTTAACTACCAGGACTATGATGCAGATCATACTAGAAGGGCCAGGGTAGTCCACAAGTTCATCCTTTAATTGTTCCTAGTCGAGTGAGTATCGTGACAGGGCATCGATATTCCAGAGTAGATTAGTGTGTATATTTCTTGACCATATATGAGGCGATGGTTGATCCCACAGTCATTGATGTTTGACATCAAAGATTGTACACAGGTGCTCATTGGAGAATGGGTACACCAAACAGAACTCGCCGAGAACTCCTACATGGTATTATACATATCGTCAGATAGCAGTTCTCTGGTGACACTGGTACAGGTTAGTCTGTAGGCTCGAGATCGTCATAGATTCTTGTGTGATTCCCACTGTACTTTGATTTCCTCTCTACCACGCTCAAGAGAGCGTGCAAACAGGTGGATTTTGGATACAATCCCGAGTCATATGGAGGCAATGAGCGATAGAAGGGGTTTTGTCTCTCCCGGTATTGGGAGTTGATGTTGCGTTATACTCGATTGGCTATAACAGGAAGTCTCTAGCCAGGGATGATGCTGAGATTTACTGGTAAGTGTTATCAGTAGTTTCTCGACATGTTATGAGCCTCATATCGACATAACTTATCAAGTTTTTGGGGTCTAACGTTTACCATCCCAGACTCGATATACGACATATCAGACGAAAAGACCGGACTGTACGATAGTGTTACTTACTAGATTCACGGGGGTTTGGACAAGCTTGCTTGTTGATTTTCTGATCGCTCAATACCTGGGTAGCCGTTACGTCCAGTTAGTACCATTGATGGCTTGTGAGTAACTGATATGATCAATACCTACTACTGGCGTACTGACGAGTTTTTAGAGTCCTACACAGAGGTTTCCTGGCTCAAGCGAAACGAAGTAGGGCACATATGTGATATGTGCGGGACCGAGATTAATACGTGTATGTGATACCGTATTCTAATCTCGCGATATATGATATCAGTCGGTTATATGAGAGATATAGCTGGGTTATTGAATCAAATGTTGATCCGATAAGTTGATATAAATGATATTAGTCAGTTATATATGATATAGCCGGATTATTAAATCAAGTGTTGATTTAATAATTTAATATATAATTATATATTTGATAAATTAATATATATTAACTAATATTAGCTCATTTAAGAATTTCTTTTCTACTAATACATTTATTTAATTTTGTGTCATGTTTGATGATATATTGGACATGAGTGTATGAGACTCATACCAAACTAAAGATAATTTGGGGATTTAATTATTAAGGGATAAATCAAAATTATGTGGAAATTGGCATGGCTTATGATGCTTGTGGAACCATGTAGAAACCTTGACTTAGTCCTCTAATTTTGTTTTACTCTAGATATTTATTAACACAACCATTATCTTTAGCCATGGTTAAGTCTCTACAAATATCATTTGTGATATTTTCTCACCCATGGTTGAGATGGTTCACCACTTCATCTTCCTTTTCATCTCATTTGAGCTCTCTAGGTTTTCTTAAGGTGAAGAAAGAAAGAGAGAGAAATAATTCTAAAGTGAGCAAAATACCTACTTCATCAATTTATACCAAACTAGCCATTTAGTATAGGTTGTTTACTTCACTAATTCCTCAATTAGTGAAGAGATAGCTTGAGTTAGAGATTCTTCGATGTAGATCATCTTCGGCCTCGAAGATCCTTAAGTAAGCTCGTTCCATTCGCCTAGTAGAACCTAAGAAGAGTTCGGGAGCCACTACTTGGAGCAAATGGACTACTACACGGAGCTTTAGAAGTAAAGGACCGGTCTACAAAGGTTGTATTCCTATTTCACTTAGTGTAATGTTTGTTTACATGCATATAAAACCCTAATTCTCTAGTTAGATCCTTGGTTCGGGTTTCTTAGCACTATAGATTTTTTAAAATTGCATACTCGATACTTGCCGAAACCTAGCGGGGGTGCTAAGCGAACCCAAAAGTGGTATCAAAGCCAAGCTAGAGCATTAGGAGTGGTCTAAACGAAGTTAAAGTATTCGATCGACTTTTCGAAACCCTGAAATCCTGGTTTCTGGAAAAAAATTTAAAGTTGGAATTTTTCAATTTAAAAATATGCAAAAAAATGTGCAGGGTTTTCTATGGATCCACAAGAAAAACGATGGCCCAACTCGACCAAACGGCCGCGCAACCACAACCAAACCATGGTTTTAGCCGCAGTTCCGCGGCGCCGTTGGTGAGGCAGAGACCGTGCCTTCTTGTGATAATCCATAGGTACTTGTGGTACATTCTGGGTATTTTTAAGTGTGACTCAAGTGTTGATGTCTTTGGGAATCTTGGTGTTTGATAAATCGATCGAAATGTTTAATATCGTCTAGATATCTGTGATTTGAGATGCAATATTTGGAATCCACAATAATTAGTTCTGTGAAAACTAATTAGTGATTTGTAAATCTAGCAATTTAGTCTCTTTTGATCGGTTGCCACGGGATTTTGATTCAGATCAAAACTCCATCACAATCTTGTATAGTACGCAAACACTCACCGGATAACATTACTAGATAGTCACGCCCCATAACCCAGACTAAGTGGCTGTAGGAGAACCCCATTGCCAAAAGCATCCGTTCGGATGCTCGCGGCCACGGTGTTCCACCTAAGTGCACTTCGTCAATGGCATCGGGGGTGCGGCTATCTACCAATGTTTCCGATGAACATTCGATCAAATGTCGGGAATCTTGTTGAATTGCCCGACTGATTATTGAAAAGTGTTTTCAATTTGAGACTAAAATGTCGGGTTTATAACGTTAGGCATGAAATTCGGAATATGTGGTATTCTGGATTTATGATGTCTAAGGAATTTATATAGTTAGGCATGAAATCCAAAGTATATGATATTTCGGATTTATGATGTCTAAGGATGCTGCAGATTCTAACTATTGTAGTTTTCATTTCTTTTTTGCGACCGTAAGTGTAATATGTGGTGTATCGCCGGTTTCGTTGTTATACGTCAACGACAATTGAGATACTCATATTTACTTACGTTGATGACATGTGATGTTATGTGTTGCTATGATATGTTATATTGGATCGTCGTGTTTGAATAGCCGGGGGTTTTACGTGAGATGAGAGTTTTTCATTTTCATTCATGTAAAAATTTGTATGTAATATTCTTTTATTGGGATACTTCCGGGTTGAGGATGATGTCACCATCAATGTATATTATTTACTTTTTCGCATTAGGATAGACCCAAGGCGGGGAGCATAAGTAACCGGGTTCTAGAGTCCAGTGGGAGACCATCTCGAGAAGTCGAGTCTGGGTCTCCTAAATCTAGAATTGGCAGGGTTGCTTGCCTCTCTCGCAGGGCTCTAGGGATGTGGGTTTGGCTATTCATCACGACCGTGGAATCCGTGTTTTTACTGGCTTGATTTAAAACACGGACCTTCTAGTATATCGAATTTTTTATATGTTGACTTCTGCTGCAATGTTCTGAGATGAGATCATATAATTGCGTGAGACGAATGCTTTATATTATATATATGATATATAATAAACGTTGCTTATATTTTGCATCCGTGCTAGTCCTTCTCCCGCTCTGTCGTTAGTTAACTAACCTAACAATGCATGATGGGACCCCGTGGCGAATGCGGATGGCATAAGCGTACGTTGTATTTTCGTTTCTTTATCTGTGATGCTTAGGAAGCATAAATGATGGGACTTCATTAATGAGATTAATGAAAAGAAAAGAAACCTAATGATGTTTTGGAATCAAATTTTCAAAAAGGTAGCTCTAGTTCTTGTTTTTCATAGTGGTATTTCTTGATGAATATCCAGCACCTCATTCGATGAGGAAAGAGCCTAGATCTCTTCACCGGGAGTGACCTCTTTAGCAGAAACTAGCAGATGCTACACCCACTCGGTTTATTTTGGAAAACTCGATTTTAAAAGCGGAGCTTAAACCACTCATTTTCAAATCACTCGATTCTACAACGATATCAAGTTCATTACGCAAAAGGTTTCCTTAAAAACCTGTAGTCACCCTCCGTCATTTCAGATAAGTACTACTTAGTATTCGTGCTACGTTTGTTGGCCTCCGTCAAGACGTAGTGTGCGGTAGCTAATTAGTGCTTATCTTCAGCATGTGATGCGATTGGATTAGAATAGTCGTGCGACTTTGTCGGCCTCCATCAAAGGTCGTACGGGTGGGTTTAATTCAATCGCGAAATAAACGGGTTGAACTTGACTAGTGGCATATGGTTTGTTGACCTCCGTCAAGGTCATAGGACGTTAGGGGAAAAAAATTATTGGGAATTTCAAGTGTTGAAATTTGCAATGAGATTGCATACCTTTTATGAGATAGTTGGACCCCGATACCCACTACGAGTAAGAGTTACTCCTGGGAGAGTTTTTGCACTTTACAATTAGCCGATCAAGTAGGTGTCTAAGAAAGGTGTTAACGGGGTTACGCCCATGCGGAAACGAGGTTATTTAATTAGTTCTATGCGAAGGCATGGGGAGACTCCCTCGGAGTACCAATACTTGCTTAGCTGAACGATTGGCGAACTTGTAAGGTGTAATTAATCCCGGCTAGTCTTGCCTTTTAGGATTTGAAGGAAGATTTGATAAAAACAGTGGGAGCCATCCTGATTAGATAAGATAATAACCAATCTAATATTGCAAGAGCGCACGCAGTGTTTTCTTCTCTCTCTCTCCTGGTAGCAACCATGACATGCCTTAATCAAGATAATAATATAGATGTATTGACCGAACCCGCTTGTTATACTGAGCAGGGAAACGTTGGTTCCACTCTACCTTATAATTGTTATAAGTATGAGCAGGAAATAGGGGAATATCCGGATTCCCATGCGACCCAAACGAGAAATGAGCATGTTGATGAATCTTCTTCGGGTGTGTTCGTTACCGAGAACTGTTTTTCAGTACACTCTACGTTCTGGGTATTAGATACCGGATCAGGATCTCACATATGTAATATGTTACATGGGCTAAAGAAAGGTAGACAACTGGGAATAGGTGATCATTCTCTCCAAGTAGGGAATGGTGCAAGGGTTGCAGCAAAAGCAGTTGGCGAATATCACCAGTATTACCATAAGGTAATACATTGATCTTGAACAACTGTTATTATGTACCATCTATGATATGCAATTTGATATCGATTTCTTTATTAGATAAAGAAGGATATAATTTTGTAGTAGAGAATAATTTTATGAACATTTTCCTGAATCAAATGTTGATTGGTTTTGGTACGTTATGTAACGGTTTATACGTTCTAAATCATAATACAGTTCTTAACGTACAGAACACACACAAGAGGAAAAGTTCAGAAATGAACGAATCCTTCTTGTGGCATTGTAGACTAGGTCATATCAATGCGACATGACTAGCTAAGTTATATAAAAATGGATATTTGAATCCGTTCGAATTTACATCTTATGAAACTTACCAGTCATGTCTCAAAGGCAAGATGACCAAAAGTCCATTTACTGGACACGGAGAAAGAGCTACTGAACTCTTAAGACTGATACATAGTGATGCATGCAGTCCCATTTCTATACATGCCATAGATGGTTTCTCGTACTTCATTACATTCACCGATGTTCTCTCAAGATTCGGACATGTGTTCCTGTTGAAACAGAAGTCTGAAGCTTTTGAGAAATTCAAGGAATATAAGTGCGAAGTAGAGAACCAAACGGGTAGAACTATTAAAATCCTTCTATCTGATCGGGGAGGAGAATACTTAACCACGGAGTTCCTAGATTATTTAAAGAAGAATGGAATTCTTTCTCAGCTTACTCCTCCGTATACACCACAGCACAACGGTGTGTCGGAGCGGATGAATCGTATCCTATTAGATATGGTACGCTCTATGATGAGTACTGCTGAGTTGCCTATTTCCTTTTAGGGTTATGCGCTTGAGACAGCTGCATACCTATTGAATAGAGTTCCAACCAAATCACTGCCTACCACTACATATGAGATATGGAATGGGAAGAGACCATCTCTTAAACGAGTTAAGATATGGGGTTGTCCAGCCTATATTAAAATGCAAAATCCGGACAAACTTGAGGCAAGGTCAATTCTGTGCAAGTTTGTAGGATATCCCAAGCATTCGCGAGGGTTTATCTTCTACCATACTGAGAAACAAAAGGTGTTTGTTTCTCGGAATGCCACCTTTTTAGAAAAGGAATTTCTTATAAAAGAAATTAGTGGTCATGAGGTAGAACTGGAAGAAGTTCCAGCTACACAAACTACAGCTGATGATTTGGTGGAGCCGGAGGATTCAATAGTCCCCGACGAACCTCAGTCACTCCGCAGATCTAGTAGGGTTCCTCATACGCCTGAGAGATACTACGGTTTTCTTGTAGACGGTGGGAGCGAGGATTGCATCATGGAAGATGATGACCCAACTAGTTTCGAGTAGGCCATTACGAGTAAGGACTCTATGAAATGGCTGGATGCAATGCGATCTGAGATGGAATCCATGTACACCAATAAAGTATGGACTTTGGAAGTTGCTCTTGAAGGGGTAAAATCCATCGGGAGCAAGTATATCTTGATAAGATAATTGGTGTAGATGGAAAAGTTAAGGCTTTCAAAGCTAAACTTGTAGCAAAAGGTTTTCGTCAACGACCAGGTGTGGATTATGATGAAAACTTTTCTCCAGTGGCTATGCTTAAATCCATCCGGATCCTACTTGCCATTGCTGCATACCATTACTACGAAATCTAGAAAATGGACGTCAAGACTGCTTTTCTAAATGGTGATTTAGAAGAGAGCGTGTACATGACACTGCCAGAGGGCTTCGTAGACAGTGAGAGCAGCGGAAAGGTGTGCAAGCTGCTTACATTAATCTATAGATTAAAGCAGGTATCGCAGAGTTGGAACATCTGTTTTGATGTGGCAGTCAAAGAGTTTGACTTTATCAAAAACATAGATGAACCTTGTATATACAAGAAGGTTGTAGAGTGTAAGGTTGTCTTCCTCGTATTGTACATGGATGACATACTCTTGATAGGAAATGATGTTCTTATGCTACACTCGGTTAAGCTCTTCTTATCACAACGGTTCTCCATGAAGGATTTGGGTGATACCTCTTACATTTTGGGGAGAAACACTGGACAGATGTGAAGAACATTCTTACGTACTTGAGAAGCACTAAAGAATTGTTCTTGGTGTATGGTAACGATGAACTCCAAGTGGATTCGTTTATTGATTCGAGCTTTCAGAGTGATAAGGACGACTGTGAGTCGGTCTCGGGTTTTGTTTTTACCCTCAGTGGAAGGACGGTATATTGGAAGAGTTCCAAGCTAGATACCATAGCAGACTCGACGATGAAGGCTGAATACATCGCTACCAACGATGCTGCCAAAGAGGCTGTCTAGATGAACTTGGTGAGGTTCCTACCATTTAGCATCCAATACTTGTGTATTGTGATAACAATGGAGCTGTGGCTTTGGCCTAAGACCCCCAGTCCCATCAGTGATCCAGACATATTCTTAGGCGGTATCACCTGATCAGGGAGATAGTTGATCTCCGGGAGATTGAGGTCAGGAGAGTTGACACGAAGAATAACACGGCGGATCCCCTCACAAAGGTCATTTGAGAGACTTTTCGGGATGTTGGGTATGAAATACTACAAAAATTGCCTTAGTGCAAGTGGGAGATTGTTAGTTATATGTATGCCCTATAGTCCATTATTGTACATGATTGTATATTATAGTGGATGCTTGGACATATATAGAGAGGACTTTCTTGCTCGAAATGATAGTATTCTAACTGGTTGATCTTTATCTTAACATGTACACTTATATCATTATACTGTCTGTAAATACCCAATTTCCGTATATTTATTTTCCGCATTTTTCCATTTTTCCTAGAATTTTTACACAATTTTAAAAATATTTTATTATTTTTTTATTAAAATTTTACCTAAACTCTAAACCCAACTCCTAATCTACCCGACCGAACCAACTCGACCCGACCCGCTCACCACTCTTCTTCTTCTTCCTCGTTTCTTTTCTTCCCGCCTTTTTCCCAACGTCTCCCCGCTCCTCACGCCCACGCCGCGACGGCCACGCCCACTTCCCAAGGACCCGCGCTCGTCCCATGACCCGCACTCCTCCAACGTCTCTCCCCAACGGCCACGACGACCGCGCCTTCCCTCCAACGGCTCCCCGCTATCCCCGATGATCCCTCGTTCTCCCTCTCTACTTCGCTCTCTCTCCCTCGGCTCGCTCTCTCTGCTACTCCTCTCGTTCTCGCCCTTTCACTATACACACCGATAACCCACCAAACTCGACGAACTCTACCATCATCACCATCGCTTCCTCCTTCCTCACTTCACCACTCCTCCATCCCCGACAGAAAACCCAACACCCCGACGACCCAAGAAAGTCCATTGCCTTGCCGCCGTCGACCCCTACCGTCGCCCTCGTCCCCTTGCCCATTTGCTCCTCGACCTCACCTTTCTCCACTCTTCCCTTCATTACCACCATCACCCTCAACCCGAACCCAAACCAGAGCCCCAGCCTCGCCTGCACACCCCTTGCGCTTGAGCTCCCCTCACCATCGACGGCACCTCCGACCGCCTCCACGTCGTCGTCACCGGCCCTGTGCCACCACCCTCGTCTTCACCCTTCCTACCCCCTCGCCATCACCACAGCAACCCACCAACTCCTCCTCTGCAACACCCTTTGCCCCTGCACCCGAGCACCGACCACCCTGCCGACGCGTCTCCTTACCTCTCTGTCGTCTGCAGCATCCCTGACCACGTCATCGGAGATTTCCCCCAACCACTTCTGGACCCCGAGCTCTCCGTGCCGTCGCCATAGCCTCCGTCGAGCCATCTAGCTGAGCTCGGCCAGAGCTGAGACGAGGCTTGTCGCTGTAGCTGCTGCTGCTGCTGTTACTTGCGTCATTGTCATTACACCGTGATTGTGCCTTTGCTCTCGTCGTCGTCATCGCGGTCGTGTCTCCGATCATCTTCAAGCAAGCTAAATACTTGCTACATGCTATAGTATATTCTTTTCGGTTGCGAATCAAATGTTAATATAAGCACTCGATGCAAACCATAATCTAAAAACCCTCTTAAAATGACGGAATTAAGCATAACGGATTACTCTAGTGATAACGAATGTTGTGTTAAGATTTGGCTCGAAAATACGGACCCTAACGCCGTGAAATGTCATCCCCATTTAGATCCGTCGAATCTGAAACCTTCTGTACCTGAAATTTATGAAAATCATAGTAAATTGGTTACACACCGGAATGTGGTGTTCGAGGGCTCGTATCGAATCTGACTCGATAACCTAGAACCCCATATAAATTATAATCTGTTTCTATTCAAAACGGTGATGGAAACTGTTTGGGAGTGCGGCTCTGGACTGCAGTCCAGAGCAGCATTGCTTGCCAACACTTGATTGGAAATGCTTTTTCATCTCTGTGTGAAAATGGTATTATGCAGAACCCTATACTGTGGCGAAGGTAAATCTGTTAGATAACTATTGAAAGTGTTTTCATTTGTTTTTACCATCGTTTGCTATTTTAATCACATTTTAAACCATCAGTACATACTGCTGTCCCAAGCACGGGCAGAATGCAGATCCCGATCTTAGATAATGTATAACTCTCAGTACAAAGTGGATATTAACGATCTGTATAATGCGTTGGAAACCTGAATGATAAACCTAAATATTATCCAACTGTAGTGTCGCCTAATTATGCTCCCAACTAAGAGTAAAGTGTGTTACGAAACGGACTTCCAGTTCAGAAACTGGATTTCCCGCAGTAAACACTTAAAATGAAATAACCATAACTAGCAAACCCGAAACTCGATTGACACGAAACTATTTTTATGTATAGATTATTAAATATACTGCCTACTCCTTTTATATCGTTTTGCTTGATTAGGCACGTATGATTTTATATGAATTTTCTAGTCCAACCGACACCGGTTGCTCATATGTTTTGCAGTGCATTTACTATATCCCCATCATGTGCATGATTGTCATACTCTTGTAAATAGTGTTCATTAGCATCGATAAACTAGTGGCTATGTTACATTACCAAGTGATAATGTTATTGATTGGATTATGGTAAGTACGTCAGTGTAAAAGCGTGAATGAATAAGTAAAGTGACACATACTTGTACACAATCAGCGGAACCAATTAGTTATTTCATTGTCGACGCCTATGGTACATGTATAAGTGTAACTATAACTGGAATGGGACGGTTATGCAAGCACTTATATTAGTGTCATAGGTAAGACGTCGAACACTGTCAATTTATCTTGGATACTTGTCAAGACATGCTTGATGGAGACCATGTCTCCAGTTCTCGCGTAGAATCGTCATGAAGCGACTAGTATTTGAGTTCATGGTCGGTATTTGATGTAGACCGTGTGTGGGGGGTAGTTTTAGTGTAAGTTTGATCAACGGAATCTCAAGAGTCCCGCTGCCGGCATATATAGCGATTTCGGGAGTCGTATGGATGGTCATACTGATTATTAGCGAGTGTGATTCGAGCCCATGTTCCCTTGCCCCTGGGGCCTACCCTTTGGTTGGGGATACTCCTGTGGTGGTTGAAGCTCACACTTAGACTGACGATAGATTTAGTGACTTGGACATTGAGACTTAGAGACTGATAGGTTTAGCGACATGGACATTGCATTGATTACTGATTCGGTATACCTGCTTTATTGTTTACCTGTACCAGTTACTTCATGCTCATGTTATCAATCCATGTTATCTGTTTCGTGTTCATCATCATTGCACGTGTTTATATATGTATTTATATATATTGCTATTGTGTCGCTCTGACGACCTGAGTATGCATGCTCAGAGTGAGAAGTGGACTTAGCTCGGATCAGGACCTTTCTTATCTTGAGAATACTGCGGACATCTAGATCAGCGACGTCAGCGCTATCTTTTCCTTGATCTCTACTCGGTTAGTTTTATACCTATTCTGGGAGCCACTACTTGGAGCAAAGGATTTCCTACACGGAGCTTTAGAAGTGAAGGACCGGTCTGCAAAGGTTGTATTCTTATTTCACTTAGTGTAAAGTTTGTTTACATGCATATAAAACCCTAATTCTCTAGTTCGATTCTTAGATAGTGTTGCTTAGCACTCTAGATTTTTTAAAATTGCATACTCGATGCTTGCTAAAACCTAGTGGGTGTGCTAAGTGAACCCAATAATAGGGACCCCCTTTGAGGATGAGGGGGACCCTCATGTCTGGGACCCCTTTTGGGTATAGTAGGAACCTGCATGTCAGAGACCCCTTTTAGGTGTCTAGGTTTTGAACCATGTTTAATGGCTCTGGTAGTTTCATCAAGTGGGTGTACACTTTCTGAGACTGCAAGTTTGGGGAACGGACACAAGCGTCATCACCACTACTAAAATAAGGGGTTGCCCCTACGGATAAAGACATCCGTAGGGGCAATTTTAGTTTGGCCCTATGGACTAATCCGTAGGGCCAAAAGGTTGCCCCTATGGTCCTTACATATTAATTTAAAAATATTAAATCTTAAATTGTTGTTTGCCCCTACGGAGCCGCAAACCAAGAACCTACGGACTTATCCGTAGGGGCATCTAAATAGGAATTTAAGTAAAAAGGCACAGATCGATCCCTACGCTGATTATCCCTAATATTATTTTCTCCTGTGCGCGAACCCAAATTCCCAAACCCCTCGTTCCCGCCGATCGATCGTCGTTCTCGTCGTCGCCAGCGCCGGCCGATTCGTCGTAGCCACCGCCTGCTTTCGTCGTCGCCAGCGCCGGCTCATCTCCGTTTTCGTCGTCGCCTCCGATCGATCGTCGCCTCTGCACAGGTAAGAAAATCTTCAATTACTCAAATTTTTGATTGTTTTAGGCCTATGGTTCATGGTTTGGGTACCGATGAGGCATCGGTTGGGGTTAGCGTTAGGGTTGGGGCTGGGGCTGGGGCTGGGGCTGCGGTTGGGGTTGGGGTTCGGCAGGGGGTTGCGGTTGGGGTTGGGGTTAGGGTTGGGGTTGGGGTTAGGGTTAGGGTTGGGGTTGGGGTTGGGGTTTAGCTGGGGCTGGGGCTGGGGTTAGGGTTAGGTTGGGGCTGGGCTGGGGCTGGGGTTAGGGTTAGGTTAGGGTTGGGGTGAGGCGGGCTGGGGTTAGGGCTGGGCTGGGGCTAGGGAAGAATTCGTGGAGTCATGAGGAATTAATGTAGTCTCTGACGATATTTCCCCAATTTCCATGGAGACATGAGGAGACATGGGAAGAATTCGTGTCTTTCGTGTTGTAGATATAGAATCAAGTAGCTAGCTATAGATTGATTGCCCAAAAATTATAATTGTATGCATTCATGTGGTGATTGTAGTTTGTGGCCAAATAAATCTTTGCATGCTGCCATTGGCAAGTCTTTGTCCAACCAAAACATGATTCAACATACTGAGCTTGTGGTACCAGACCATTCATAATGCAAAAAAAAAGACACATTTCTGATTTGAAGAAAAGGAAGGGCAAGATAGGGATTTAGTTATGGATTTTACTTCGGCGCCTCCTTTTTTAATACATGTCTATCTTTACAAGAATATCGTGTCACATATTCGGTTTTAGCATCTGTACGCAACTGCTTTGATTATCATCGTGTTATTAACATCTTGAACTTCTATCCTTTTTCTAATATATTTCAAAGTTAATATAATAATCCTTGGTCTATATTTGTTGACAGTGGCCTTTCTTTTGGATGAACATGTTTTTTGATGCATGTTTCAGTCATGTGAATTCATATGTTGCGTATAACGCTTTATGATATCAGTATCCTACATTTGTAGTTTTAATTGTTGATTGTTATAGATGAATGCCTTTGCAATAATAGTTTTTGGTAGATGAATGCCATTGCAATGTAGGATAATCAGTTCTATCAATCTTGATCTCAATGATTTAAAATCATGTTACACATACAATACGAATGCACAACAAACGCATCATTAAAGAGTGATTTGAGATGTTCAAGTTAAAACCAATATATGATACTCGATGATAATATGAAATCTTCATATTCTCATCGGTACTCATATATGAAACTAAAAGCGCCACTTAGTCCTCGTCTATCGGTTAACATACGTGTGATGTTCGTCGTGATATAGAACTATACGAAAGTTGTTAAATATCGGACGGTATAGCTTGATACTAACAACCGTCGTATAGTCTATATATGCAACGAGAAAATTTAATCGTATGGTAACCAATAGATTTGTCTCGTGTGGACAAGTTGGGAATGTATAAAGCAAACACCTTCATTCACTTGTGTTTTCATCCGTTTCGAGATATTTCGTCGGTACCTTTCCGTTGGTTCTCCGTGTACAGAGATAGAATATATGTTCATTTCAACGTTGTTTCACAGCTTTGAAATAATTATCTATTCTATTACAGTGTACTCAGAGAACAGCGGGGAGGTGCTGCCGAAATTTACTCGAAACGATTGAAAGCACAAGTGAATGAAGGTGATTCGAGATGTTCAGGTTAAAACCAATATATGATACTCGATGATAATATGAAACCTTCATATTCTCATCGATACTCATATATGAAACTAAAAGCGCCACTTAGTCCCCGTCTATCGGTTAACATACGTGAGATGTTCGTCGTGACATAGAACTATACAAAGGTTGTTAAATATCGTACGGTATAACTCGATACTAACAACCGTCGTATAGTCTATATATGCGACGAGAAGATTCAATCGTATGGTAACCGATAGATTTGTCCCGTGTGGACAAGTTAGGAATGTATAAAGCAAACACCTTCATTCACTTGTGTTTTCATCCGTTTCGAAATATTTCGTTGATACCTTTCCGCTGGTTCTCCGTGTACAAAAATAGATTAGATGTTCATTTCAACGTTGTTTCACAGCCGTAGGGTGTTTTTCGTCACCCCATTGAGATGGGAATACGCGTGCGCTTGTCAGGCGTACTACAGATTCCCCCTGCCTAAGGTAGACCAGGGTTTAATGATTGTGGGGATCCAAATCTCCGGCAGCCGCGAACTAAGCTGCCGTTAATTACCCCTCCTCGCCTTTGGAGCGAGGGAACCTCCGATTGACGGGTTAAACTGGTCATGCGAACTCAATGTGCAGTGTACGTGTGTTGTGTTTTGAAATGGGGGTTTGGATATATCGGGAGCCACGCAGAGTTTTTATGGGGGTCCCGCTACCCGGATAGCGGACTAGGGGTCAAGGGGGCTAGCAGCCCCCTTGCGGGGTGCGGGGCAGCGCCCCGTTAGAAATTTTTTTCTAACAGGGGCAGTGTCGTGGAGCACGTGTGTGTGCAAATATGTGTACATATGTATATGTATATGTATGTACATGAAAAGAGGGGGAAAAGGCATCCAAGGGATGCGTGGGGCCAGCACCTTGGGCGCTGTGCGCCCAGGTGCTGTGCGCTCAGACGCTAGCGTGCCACGTGTCGGCACGTGGGCGCTCTGTGCTTGAGCGCAGGGCGCTGTAGCGCAAGCACGCCACGTGTCGGCACATGGGCGCTTTGTGCTTCAACGCCTGACGCTTGAGCGCAAGCGCGCCACGTGTCGGCACGGGGGCGACTTGCGCTGGAGCGCTGTGCGCTCGAGCGCAAGCGCGCCACGTGTCGGCACGGGGGCAACTTGCGCTCGAGCGCTTGTGCTTGAGCGCAAGCGCGCCACGTGTCGGCACGGGGGCGACTTGCGCTGGAGCGCAAGCGCGTCACGTGTCGGCACGTGGGCGCTTTGCGCTCGAGCGCAGGGCGCTGTTGTGCAAGCGCGCCATGTGTCGGCACGTGGGCGCTCTGCGCTTGAGCGCTGAGCGATTGAGCGCAAGCGCGCCACGTGTAGGCACGTGGGCGCTCTGCGCTTGAGCGCCGGCGAGGAAAAGAGGCTTTTAGCCTAAGAAACAGAAGCTATGCTTTAGAAAGGAAATATTTGTTGTTATATATATATATATGGAATTAAAACTCCTAGGATATTTTGAAGCTGATGAAGGGGGTTCTTCTCCTTCCTCCTGTTGTTTGGCCGGATCTTGAAGATCAAGAAGTAGGGGATTTTAAAAATCACTCCTTTTTGAGATCTGATGGGAGATCTAAGTTCCCCTTTGTGGGTTTTGTGGTGGAGAACTACTTAGTTTTGGAAAAGAAAGAGTAAAACTCTTGATTTAATTCAAAAGAAATGAGAAGGTTTAGAACCTTAGAGAAGGAGCAGGAGGGACAAAGAACCCTAGTTTTTGGGGGAATGAAAAGTATATGCTTTATTCATCATTATGTTGCCTTATATAGGCTTACATATTTACATATAGCCCCTTGGGCTTTACAAAAAAATGGCATTTTAGCCATCCCATGGCTTATGTGCCATTTCATTTTTGCACATAAGCCATGGGCTTACAAAATATTGGCTTTATGCCCATTTTGTTTACATTCATGCATAAACAATTACATAAAAATTATTTATTACATGATTTTGTTGTTGGCATGGGGAGGCTGGCTGCGGGCTCGACTTGGGCATGGGCCCGCTTGACATGGGCTTGGGCCCACCTGGCTTGGGGTTGACTTTGATTTTGACTTGGTCAACCGGGGTGTAAATTTTTACCCCAACAACAGCTTTGAAATGATTATCTATTCTATTATAGTGTACACGGAGAACAGCGGGGAGGTGCTGCCGAAATTTATTCGAAACGGTTGAAAGCACAAGTGATGGGTGTTCGCTCTATACATTCTTAATGGGATAGAAGCCTTACCCCCGACAGCCGGAACACACACATACAACAAGAATACACAACAAACGCATAATTAGAGAGTGATTCGAAATGTTCAAGTTAAAACCAATATATGATAATCGATGATAATATGAAAGCTTCATATTCTCATCGATACTCATATATGAAACTAAAAGCGCCACTTAGTCCCCATCTATCGGTTAACATACGTTCGATAATTTATTCTTTTCAACGACAAACGCACACACAAAGTATATACACGGATTTTCTCCTTTGTCAGTAACTATCTCGTTTTTATATTTCTCAATATAGCCACCATAACCTACAATTTATATGTTATACAGTCTAACATGGCCCATGAGTACATCAGAGTTAAGAACTGGATGTATGTGGATTGGCAACAACGTATGCAACCTAAGTTTGTCGCAGGAGTTTCTACTTTCATTGAATTTGCACGCGCACATAATAAGATCATAATAGAGAAGATTCTCTGTCCGTGCGATAGATGTGGCAATAAGTACTGGCAGAAGGTAGAATTGGCAGAGCTTCATATTGTAAAATATGGGTTTACTAGATTTTATACAACTTGGAAATATCACGGGGGAGGAGAAGAATGCAATAATGCGGCAGAAGAAGAAGGAGAACACGATAATGCGGCAGGAGAAAAAGGAGAATTCGGTAATGCGGCAGAAGGAGAAAAAGACGGTAATTTATTTCCATCAGAAGAAATGGAGGATATGGTAGAGACTGCCCTAGGTGAAACTATTCGTACCGAAGATGACATTCCTTCCGGTCAAGGACCTCGTGCGGATAAATATGAAAATTTCATGAATGATGCTAGAAAACCAATTTATGAGAATACGAAGTATTCCACCCCTCTCATGGTTCGTCCAACTTTTCCAGATTAAGTGCCTAAATGGATGGAGCAACAAGTCATTCACAATGCTTCTTTCGATCTTGAAAAATTCTATGCCTCCGGGAAATAACGTGCCCGACAGCTGGTACGGAGCCCAGAAGATGATATCTGATTTGGGCTAAAGTGCGAGAAAATTCAAGCATGTCCTAAAAATTGCGTGTTGTGCCGGAAAGAGAATTCAGATTTGAAAGAGTGTCCAACATGCAGAGAGGCCAGGTATAAGCCGAAAGATTATGATAAGAAGCCTGATATACCTGTCAAGATAGCACGATACTTTCCCATAACACAGAGGCTACAGAGGCTATTCAGGTGCAAGAAAACAGCTGAGGCAATGATTTGGCATCACCGTGCTCCTAAAAGTGAAGATGGAAAAATGATCCATCCAAGAGATTCACCGGTATGGAAGGATTTCGATAGGAGGCACGCAATATTCAGTAGCGATCCTCGCAATGTCCGGCTCGGACTGGCTACTGATGGATTCTGCCCATTCAACTATATGAGTGGAAGTCACAGCACATGACCCGTTGTAATGATAATTTATAATCTGTCGCCTTGGTTGGCTATGGATCAATCATAATTTATGATGCCTCTTCTTATCGACGGACCAAACTCACAGGGGAACAATATCGACGTCTATCTCCGACCTCTGATCGAGGAGTTGAAATCTTTGTTCATTGATGGTGTAGAGACATATGATGCAAACACAAATACAACCTTCATACCGCGTGCGGCTTTAATATGGATAATTAATGACTTTCCTGCGTATGGAATGCTATCAGGTTGGTCCGTACATGGTCACAAAGCATGTCCTCATTGCCATGAACACACAATATCGAAATTCTTGAATTTTAGCAGGAAGGTTTGTTATTGCGGCCATCGACGTTTCCAGCCTCCAAACCATCCCTATAGGTTAGACACGGTTCACTTTAATGGTCATCAGGAGCTTCTTGGACTTCCATCCCCATTGTCCGGAGAGGACGTGACTGCTAAATGGGATGGTTACAATAATGTGACCTTCGGGATGGATCCGACGAAACAGGTCAAACCACCATTTTGGAACAAGTTAAGCATTTTCTTCGAGCTTCCGTACTGGTCAACAAATTTAGTGCGTAATTGTCTGGACGTCATGCATATAGAGAAGGGAGTATCAGAGCACATACTTAACTTGCTTCTTTGTAAAGACGGGAAATCGAAAGACAGCCTGAATGCTCGGATAGATCTACAGGAGTGGGGAATAAGAAGTGAATTGCACCCTAGACCGGTAGCGGGTAAACTGGGCAAGTTTGTACTTCCCAATGCCGCTTATCATATATCACAACCGGAGAAAAAAAGATTCCTGCAGGTGTTGCATGATTTGAAAGTTCCCACAGGTTTCTCAGGATCATTCAGTAAGAAAATAAAAATTGTGAAAGGCAAGATCGATGGGCTGAAAAGTCATGATCACCATGTTATCGTGGAGCACCTTCTTCCATTAGCCCTCAGGACTTCTCTCCCCGAATCGGTTGGTCTAGTAATCAACGACCTATGTTGTTTTTTCATAGAGTTGTGTGCTAAAACACTGGAGGTTGTGACACTGGATAAACTAGAAAATTCTATTGCGTTGATAATTTGCAAGTTTGAGTGTATTTTCCCACCGTCATTCTTCGATATCATAATACACTTGACGGTTCATCTTGCAACTGAGGCTAAGTTAGCCGGACCGGTATAATATCGATGGATGTATCCCGTCGAGAGGTACATGTAATTTTTCGTTTCACGCAATTTATAAATTTATTGTTGTCCGGTATGCCCATATTTATTTATTCAACATATTTTCATTAGGTACTTCTACACTCTTAAAACGTATATACGCAATAAAAATCGACCAGAGGGTTCTATCATGCAAGGTTATCTTCTTGATGAAGCAACCACATTTTGTTCCCGCTAATTGGACGAGAATATTGAGACAAGACTTAACCGGCTTCGAAGAATTCAAGACGGGCCATATGGTAAAGCCTAGTATAAGAGGGTAGACACTATGTTTATCAACAAGATATAACGGTTTATCTTGCTTAGTTGCGCATGTCTTGAACAAATTAGAGAGTAAGTTTTTTTTGTATTAATTGTTATATTTGTGTTTGTGTGTGTATGAAATGATATAATATTAATGTCACCATTATTTATCGAAAACAGAATTCATTTTAACGAGATGCGTGAGGGGCATCCTGATTGGAACGAAGAACGATTGGAAAAATATCATCAGGATAATTTTTGTGATTGGGTCACAGATCATGTAAGTTATTCGAATAACATTTTATTGCTATCAGTTTTAATCTAAACTTGTATCGTTATGTATTTTTCATAAAATTTGTTTTGTTAGATCCACGATCCGAACTTGTCTGAATCATTTGAGAGTGATTCAAGATGTTTAGCTCAATTTCCTAGTATGGAGATTGCATATTACAAAGAATTTGGTGTCCTTGGATACAAATTCGAAATTAAGGACATAGAAACATTTAGAACCACTCAGAATAGTGGGATTGCGACGGTAGGATCGGACGGTGTGATTTATTATGGGTACTTAAATTGTATACTCGGCATCCATTATCCCGTACGATCAGAACCCTTTTATATATTCCAGTGTACTTGGTACGATACGCGAACCGATATGGATAAGTGAAGAAGCAATCTTGGGACTTGGAAAGATGAATATGGATTGACCAGTGTGAACACACTTCGATTTTACGGTCAGGAAGATCCGTGTATCTTTTCGAACCAAGCGTTCCAAGTATACTACTCACGGTGTTTGAAGCATCCGGGATGGAGTATTGTATGCCGATGGAAACCCAGAGATGTCTACAATGTCCCAGAATTCGAGGACAGCGATGGGGATGAAGAAGATAGAAGGCTTAGAGTGCTCCTACCGTCTGTTTCGAAGGACGGGTTGTCTTCGACCGATCATGAAGTTACGTGGGTTAGAAATGACATGGATGATGAAATCCAAATAGATATGTATAATGCGCCCACGAAACGAAAAAGGTTATCAGTAATGTTATATTATTACTTCACATTTTACGATCTATACATATATAGTCAATACTTTTAATGATTGTCTAATGCGCCCATGAACCGTTTATCTAGATTTGATGACGATGTCTGGAGCAGCGAGGGGCGGCAGGAGCTCCAGCCGCGGCAGAGGCAGAGCGGTTCTACCGCCCGGAGAGCTCCGTAGGGAGCTTCAAAGGGCCGGTCTTGCACCCAGATCGGAGACCCCTTCGGATGCCTCCTTCCGTATGGACTTTGCCACACCTCCAGATATATTGCACGCATATCCATTTTGAATGTAATATTATAGATATTCATGCATGTTTATCTCAAAATTACTTATATTGTCATGTTTGATTGTCTAGTTGTTGGTGATGCGTCCACATCTGGGACAGAGGCCACTCCCGCTCCTCTAGGTATATTTATATATCATATAGTTCATGTATATTGATTTAGAATGATATATCATAAATATACACACATTTCTTTTGCTCTTACTTAGATAGTAATTTTTATTATTGTCTAGCAGTAGGTGGTGACACCACCGCACCTGCGGGTATGTTTATATATCCTATAGTTCATGCATATTGATTTAGAGCGTTATATTATTGATCTACACATTATTTTTGCAATTACTTATATAATCTATTTTTAATTGTCTAATTATAGGTGGTGCGTTCACATCTGACGCAAGGGCCACTCCTGCCACTTCCATACCCTCCGCATCGTCTGCAGGTTAGTATGAATAAATATAAAATATTTATTCATTTTACATATGCTCTATAGAATAGATATGAACTTCATGGAAATTTAGCGTCAATGTTTATTTTCTAGTTGGAGGGGATGCGTCCGCATCCGGGACACCAACTGTTCCTCACCGGAGGAACTATCGTCCCGCTCGTGCTGCTGCCCGGGCCCAGGCTCGTGCTTTAGTCACCGGAGGTATATATCACACTTCAATTTTCGTTTAACCTTGATTTCTTAATACAACTTTGTCTTAATATTGATTGTCTTGATATTTCTTGCAGACGCAGGGCCTCCCCATCCCCAGAGGGGGACTCGAGGCCCGAATCAGTCCCATAGGCTGAGGCCTAATAGAGCTAGGGGCGAGGCAGCATTCCCCCTCTTTTTTACCCTTGACTATCGCTATACCGGTCCTCATGCCGAGAGGTTCGGCCGGTATATGGGGGATGAGAGCCGGCTCGTGAAGAACTATCCACTTCATATTGAGTGGGGCGAGCAGCACCGGCGCTCATTCGCCCTCTTCTTTGATCAGGCTCGGGTATTAATATATATTTTCATTTGATTTATCCAATATATTTATTATTAACACTTGCAATCTAATAACAATGTTTTTTTTGTATTTTCAGTTGGATTACAATTTTCAGCCTGTACCCGACCCTGATCACCGTGGGAGGGTGCTCGACCTTCATGCTCTGTACAATGGCCTAATAAAGAACATGCAGACCAAGGTCCGATACAACAGGAATGAGCTGAAGGCCGACTGCTACTCCCTGTGGATGGCGACCCCTGAGACAGAGAGAGCGGCCCTCCTATCTACTCCAGCGTTTGCGAGAGTCGACGTAGAGACATGGCCTCTATTGTGCGAATATTTCGACTCTCAACGCAAACAGGTATGTATTTTAAATGTAATTCATTGTTTAGGATATAATTTATTTTTTTGTGTTCCTTAATTAGAAAACTAAATGTGAATGCGTTGTGCAGAAACAGACCGCTCAAAATACAGAGAATAGGAAGTCGGCGAAGAGGGGTCGTCCCACTTACACAGGTGGCTCGAGAAATATTACTTGAGCCATGGAGTTATCGGTAAATTACAATAGACCAGCCTTTCTGATATAATGCAATATTAAGAGTTATTTTCTAATATATCTAATATTAAGAGTTATTTTCTAATATTGCAGACAGCTCAGACCCTGGCGCAAGGTGGTACACCGAGCGTGCTGTCCGCATATCTTGCCGTCCACGGCACCTCGACAGATCCCGCCACGGGCGAGGTTCGATATCCCGACGTCGCTACCCAAGAGTATTGCGTAAGTGTTAATATTTATTCTACCCATATTTGAAATTTTAGTTTTGGAAGGTTCAAATTTAAATTTTATACTTATACTTTACTGCTTAATGTGGGTGTAGGAGCGGGTGGTTGAGCAGGCCGAGGCCTCGTGGATCGATTTTACCGGACAGAGCGATCCGAGGCTGCTGACCCCAGTCTTGGACGCCGCACACGGAGGGCACCACAGAGGTTGGGAGAGAGGCCGGGGAATGGACCCTAACAGGGCCCATATGAGATTGGACTCCCCCCCGGCGGTTACTTCCTCCGTCTCCAGTGAGCAACGTGTCCAGCAGGAACTAGAGAGCTTGAAGGCCACCGTTCAGGTGTTGAAGGAGATGCTGGTATGTATACTACTTTATAGTAAAATATCATGTCATATTATAGATATCAATATATCCAATATTAGTACGTAGCCTGAGCTTATTTGGTTGTAGACTTAGGTTTGATTAACTATACATACATATCTAATTAAAATAAACTACGGTTTTCTAAACTAGGTATCCAAATGGGGTTTTGAAATAACTTGATAATGATACGAATTCGAATAATACACAGTTCTTACACGCTTATTACACACGTTAGGTCCAGACGCGGCAGGGTACATCGGCCGAGTCTCCACATGCATCTCCTTCGGCTGCGGCTCCGCAAGCCACTACATCGGCTGCGGTTCCGCAGACAGCTCCTATAGCTCCACCGCCTGCTCAGACTCCCGCAGCCGCGGCTCCGCAAGCCACTACCTCGACGGCGGCTGCGCAGACCACATCTCCAGCTCCACAGCCCGCTCAGACTCCCGCACGCGCCGAATTGCATGGTTTATTGACCGAAGAGCAGGCGCGCCAGATTCTAGCATTTATCAGAGGTGGAGCTGGACCGAGCTAGGGTAGCTTTTTGATTCTTATTTTTTGAAACATGTATTTATTTATATGATACATATTGTACTATATTTTTGACGATATTGATATTGGTGGTCCTACGGTGTTTATATTTATATCATATTCTGTTTTTTGGTTTCTTTTGTATATTATATGCGTGAGATGTGATTATGAATACTGCGATATATGTTGTGTGATGATTAATTTTATATTCGATTGATGTATATATTATTGTGCACAGAGCGAGAAAAAAATAAACAGCCCTTTTTTTTTAAAAAAAATGATAGTACGTACCTACGAATTAATCCGTAGGTACACACTTTGCCCCTACAGATTAAACCGTAGGGGCAAAATATCAGGATATCTGATATTTTCCCTGTGATCTCAGTATCAGGGGGGTTGGGTTTGCCCCTATCCGTAGAGGCAAACAAATGGCCCTACGGAGTTATCCGTAGAGGCAAAATATCAGGAATCCTGATATTTTGCCCCTACGGATAAATACCTACGTATGTATCGGTAGGGGCTATTACTTGGCCCTACGGATTCATCCGTAGGTACAAGTAGTATATTTTAAAAAACCGTAAATAAAATAAATTTGTTGCCCCTACGGCCTAATTCATAGGGCAAACGGGACCTACACAGAACCCCGTAGGGGCAAATATTTGTCCGTAGGGGCAAGTTCAGGGCTTCAATTTGCACCTACGGCGTTTGTACCTACAGAGTATTTTATTGTCCCTACGGATATATCCGTAGGGGCAGTGGTTTGCCCCTACGGGTAAATCCGTAGGGGCAACCCTTATTTGTAGTAGCGCATCCAAAGCGGAATCAGTCTCTTTCAGAATGGGTCTGCTCAATAAGATGGTTAGAATAGATCTGTTTAGTATTTTTATAGAGGTCAACACGGTTTTAAACATAGACGGGCTCCATCAATAAGACTCAAGGCTTATTAAGATTTTTCTCATCTTCCGGATCAAACAAGAAAGCATGAAAGCTCAAGAGATAGCGCAAGACTAAGAGAGCATGAAGGATCGAAGGAGGGATCGAAAGCCGAGAACACGAAAACTCGAAGAGGTGTGTGTTAAAGTACAAATGCACGAATATCATCAATCTAGCTTTGGTACTATGTTACAAATCGTAGATTTGGGAAAAGAGAAAAATAATATTATTGATTGATGAAGGAGCAATGTACAATATGGCTCTTTATATAAAGACCACAAGATGAAATCGTAATACGTAATATACGTATAATACATATAAACCCCAATACAAAAAGATAAATACAAAATAATATAAAAGGTATGGTAAAAGATATAATAAAAGATATGCATATCTTAACAAGTCGGATATGGATTCAGATGAATATGAAATGAACATTAAAAAATACATTCAATAAAGCCAAACATTTGTTATTTTTGATATTAGATTTGCATGCGTAATGGATATGAGTGTTACCGTATCCACTGTTGATGAATACAAATATAAATAGTCATTGGAAATGAAATTCACTATATTATCTAATAAAATTCGTATACAGATACATAAGCAGTCAACTCGGATTAACGCGTCTGTTTACATCCCCATAAGTTGTTAATGGCCTATGCAATTTATGTAACCACATACAACACAGTGAATTCAATATCATGAATTTCTAAAGAGAATTGAAGTACTGATATTCAATTTAGGATTCTTATTTCTCACCATTTGACTAGCTTGAAGCAAGCGATGTTATTACTCCCTCCGTCCCAAATTATAAGTTCTAATAAAAAATAAGATAAATTTTAAGAAAATGGTATTAAATCTACTAAGCAATTACGTACATTTTTATATTATCTTTCCATTCTTGACCCTCAATAGTAACACTTTTCTTTATACTTTTCCCAAAGTTTAGAAATATCCACCAAAGAATTTAAGACTAAGAATATTATAGGAAATTAACAAATTAGAAAGAGAACATAATTAAGGAAATAAGTACTTATAATTTTTTTGCACGTGGCAAATGGAATTATGGAAGCTTGCCTTACATGTGTGTGTGAAAATTACTTTTGTGTAAAGAGGTCTTAAACTACTAGCAACAAATTTATCGCGCTATTCATGTGCATCTTAAAGCAAGAGAGTGTGGGGAGACCATGCATGTGGATGTGGGAGCCTACACTATTCCATCCCTTATTTTCCTTTTGCCTGTGTTGGGGTTGCACAACATACGGTTGCTCAAAAGTTTGTCTCGTCTTATATCTTATACGCTTGTATCTCTTAAGTTTTCCAATATGAAACTATACTATCCACGTACCTTAATTAACAAGAATGGTATGCCTTGATTTTAGTTATTGTAAAGATATAATAATTTTAATAATATCAATTTTAGGCGAAAAAATTATTATTTTATTGATGAATTAGATTGGTCTTCTCTCATGTTGACTGCGGACCCATATACTTTATTAATTTGTTTTCTTCAAGTATATGGGGGCATGGGATAAACCTAGATCAGATCACATGGTTATATAATAGCTGCTGCATATCCTCTAGCTACTCCCTTAGGGAGTCAGCAATTAATCAATCTTTTCAATGGAGGTTAGTAAGACAAATCGATGGTCGGTAATTTGGCAAACCTAACTCCCCTACGATTTTTTCCATGCGAAAACAGAACACCACCCATGGGAAAATAACATGGTTGAATTTATATACGTGCATGCATGATTTGGCCATTCATACGTACCTAATATTATTGTGGTTGGTTGATGTTTGGCAATATTTGAATTTTTGATTACTAGCTCCTTTTGACATGCTGTTAACCACGTTTCTCTACTACTCAAATACTTTTTGTAATAAATAATATGTAAGCTAGCTGTGAATATACTATTGCATAATGGTAAGTACTATTGTCTTCAAGCAAAAGGTATGCATGTAATTCAAAACTTGTTTGCAATGTCTACATCCTAAAGATCACATATATACAACAACAACCGCTACCGAGCCTTCATCTCAAGCACATGGGATAAGCTATATGAACCAACATGAAAATCAAGCCGGGTCAAGCACATGATTTCTCCGTCTCCACTCACTCCTATCGAACAATATACTTTTATTAAGGCCATTGACATCCATATCTTTTCATATCGCCTCCATCCATATTTTTTTCGATCTCCATTTCGTCCTTTTGACTTGGCCGAAAATATCCATTCGTTGAATCGTATTTCCGTAGGTTTGCATCGCACATGACCAAACTATCTTAAAACGGTTTTCTAGCCTCTTCTTCTCCACAGGTGCAACACCAACCTTTGTACAAATATACTCATTTCACGTCTTATTTTTTTCTAGTGTTATCATATATCCAACGAAGTATACGTATCTCCGCTACATTCATCTTCTTTGCATGATGTTTTTTAGGAGTATAGCATTATGTACCATATAATAAGACATGGTTGATGGCATTTCGATAAAACTTCCTTTACAATATTAACGGAAAGTTATGATCGCATAAAATCCCCGTTGTGCTCCTCTATTTCAACTAATCAGCCTGAATCTTGTGATTGACATCGCTATCGATCTTCCTATTATTTTCGATAATGGAACCTAAATATCTAAACTAATCGCTTGGTGGTATCTCATGCCTATTCACACTACTATAGGGAATGGTTTTGGCCACGCTTATAACAGTGACCAAACACACTTTTGGTCACGGTTAAAACCGTGACACGCCCGTTGCCTAAAACCCCGTCACGAGAAACTTAGTAATGCCTAAAACCATGACCATTGTTTTTATAGTCACGGTTAAGACCGTGACCAAATACTTGGCGTTACTAAATAAAGTTCAAACAATTAAATCAGAACAGTGTTGGGTTCATATATATAGTCACGGTTTTAACCGTGACCATTTATCTGGTCACGGTTTAAACCGTGACTATATATATCCTATGGTTACGGTTTAATGGTTTAAACCTACCTGCTAATAGCAGGTAACCGTGACTACCGTGACTATATATATCCTATGGTCACGGTTTAAACCGTGACCATAAGGTGAAACCGTAATCAAGGATACCTGTTACTAGCAGGTAACCGTGACTACATCATATGGTGACCAAATATATTATTAATTTTTTTTCTAAAATCAGAAATCTATACGTCCTACACGCGCTGCTTTCATTTACAACCAGCAATAGATAATAATAATATGATCAAATCTCACGCTATTATAATAATCAAGAAGTAATATGATTAGAATCGCATCCAATTATAAACAAAATATATACAACAAACAGTATAATCAATAAACCAACAAAACAAATATTTGTATCAATAAATCAATAATCTATGGTCGTTGAGACGATCCACCTCCATCGTCCCGTGAACTGAACAGACTCCTAAACTCTTCTCATATGGCCTGCCTGATGGACACCGCATTCGACAACCTCAGCTCCTCGATCCGCGCCGCAAGTGTATCCACCCGCTCATTCTGCTGCTCCTTCCGATTTTGGAGCCGACGAATCTCCTCCTGCGACGCAGCTGCCGCATCTGTCCGCGTCTGGGCCACAGCGTACTCGTGGAAAGACGAACACCTAGCAAAGTGTCGGTGGGCCCTGAGACCAACCCTACGCTCATAACCACCATGATGTGCGCCGAATATCAAATCCAGAACAGGTATAATGGCGGTAATCAAGTCGTCGGGGTCAAGTCATAAAGCGTCCGTCTTCTTCTGGAACTGGGTCTATATATATATATATATAAACGTGTTAACTTAAATACATACACAACTACAAATAAGGGTTGCCCCTACGGATTTACCCGTAGGGGCAAACCACTGCCCCTACGGATATATCCGTAGGGGCGAAAAATTAATCTGTAGGTGCAAACGCCGTAGGTGCAAGTTGAAGCCCTGAACTTGCCCCTAAGAATGTATAGAGCGAACACCCATCATCTGTGCTTTCAACCGTTTCGAGTAAATTGCGGCAGCACCTCCCCGCTGTTCTCCGAGTACACTGTAATAGAATAGATAATCATTTCAAAGCTGTGAAATAACGTTGAAATGAACATCTAATTTATCTCTGTACACGGAGAACCAGCGGAAAGGTACCGACGAAATATCTCGAAACGGATGAAAACACAAGTGAATGAAGGCGTTTGCTTTATACATTCTTAACTTGTCCACACGGGACAAATCTATGGGTTATCATACGATTGAATTTTCTCGCCGCATAGACTATACGACGGTTGTTAGTATCGAGCTATACCGTCCGATATTTAACAACCTTCGTATAGTTCTATATCACGACGAATATCGCACGTATGTTAACCGATAGACGGGGACTAAGTGGCGCTTTTAGTTTCATATATGAGTATCGATGGGAACATGAAGGTTTCATATTATCATCGAGTATCATATATTGGTTTTAACCTGAACATCTCGAATCACTCTCTAATTATGCATTTGTTGTGTATTCTTGTTGTATGTGTTTGTTCCGGCTGTCGGGGGTAGGCTTCTATCCCATTAAGAATGTATAGAGCGAACACCCATCACTTGTGCTTTCAACCGTTTCGAGTAAATTTTGGCAGCACCTCCCCGCTGTTCTCCGAGTATACTGTAATAGAATAGATAATCATTTCAAAGCTGTGAAACAACGTTGAAATGAACATCTAATCTATCTTTGTACACGGAGAACCAGCGGAAAAGTACCGACGAAATATCTCGAAACGGATGAAAACACAAGTGAATGAAGGCGTTTGCTTTATACATTCTTAACTTGTCCACACGGGACAAATCTATGGGTTACCATATGATTGAATTTTCTCGCCGCGTAGACTATACGACGGTTGTTAGTATCGAGCTATACCGTCCGATATTTAAAAACCTTCGTATAGTTCTATGTCACGACGAACATCGCACGTATGTTAACCGATAGACGGGGACTAAATGGCGCTTTTAGTTTCATATATGAGTATCGATGGGAACATGAAGGTTTCATATTATCATCGAGTATCATATATTGGTTTTAATCTGAACATCTCGAATCACTTTCTAATTATGCGTTTGTTGTGTATTCTTGTTGTATGTGTGTGTTCCGGCTGTCGGGGGTAGGCTTCTATCCCATTAAGAAAGTATAGAGCGAATACCCATCACTTGTGCTTTCAACCGTTTCGAGTAAATTTCGGCAACACCTCCCCGCTGTTCTCCGAGTACACTGTAATAGAATAGATAATCATTTCAAAGCTGTGAAACAACGTTGAAATGAACATCTAATCTATCTTTGTATACGGAGAACCAGCGGAAAGGTACCGACGAAATATCTCGAAACGGATGAAAACACAAGTGAATGAAGGCGTTTGCTTTATATATTCTTAACTTGTCCATACGGGACAAATCTATGGGTTACCATACGATTGATATTTCTCGCCGCGTAGAATATACGATGGTTGTTAGTATCGAGCTATACCGTCCGATATTTAAACAACCTTCGTATAATTCTATGTCACGACGAACATCGCACGTATGTTAACTGATAGACGGGGACTAAGTGGCGCTTTTAGTTTCATATATGAGTATCGATGGAAACATGAAGGTTTCATATTATCATCGAGTATCATATATTGGCTTTAACCTGAACATCTCGAATCACTATCTAATTATGCGTTTGTTGTGTATTCTTGTTGTATGTGTGTGTTCCGGCTGTCGGGGGTAGGCTTTTATCCCAATAAGAATGTATAGAGTGAACACCCATCACTTGTGCTTTCAACCGTTTCGAGTAAATTTCGGCAGCACCTTCCCGCTGTTCTCCGAGTACACTGTAATAGAATAGATAATCATTTCAAAGCTGTGAAACAACGTTGAAATGAACATCTAATCTATCTTTGTACATGGAGAACCAGCGGAAAAGTACCGACGAAATATCTCGAAACGGATGAAAACACAAGTGAATGAAGGCGTTTGCTTTATACATTCTTAACTTGTCCATACGGGACAAATCTATGGGTTACAATACGATTGAATTTTCTCGCCGCGTAGACTATACGACGGTTGTTAGTATCGAGCTATACCGTCCTATATTTAACAACCTTCGTATAGTTCTATGTCACGACGAACATCGCACGTATGTTAACCGATAGACGGGGACTAAGTGGCGCTTTTAGTTTCATATATGAGTATCGATGGGAATATGAAGGTTTCATATTATCATCGAGTATCATATATTGGTTTTAACCTGAACATCTCGAATCACTTTCTAATTATACGTTTGTTGTGTATTCTTGTTGTATGTGTGTGTTCCGGCTGTCGGGGGTAGGCTTCTATCCCATTAAGAATGTATAGAGCGAACACCCATCACTTGTACTTTCAACCGTTTCGAGTAAATTTCGGCAGCACCTCCCCGCTGTTCTCCGGGTACACTGTAATAGAATAGATAATCATTTCAAAACTGTGAAACAACGTTGAAATGAACATCTAATCTATCTTTGTACACGGAGAACCAGCGGAAAGGTACCGACAAAATATCTCGAAACGGATGAAAACACAAGTGAATGAAGGCGTTTGCTTTATACATTCTTAACTTGTCCATACGAGACAAATCTATGGGTTACCATACGATTGAATTTTCTCCCCGCGTAGACTATACGACGGTTGTTAGTATCGAGCTATACCGTCCGATATTTAACAACCTTCGTATAGTTCTATGTCATGACGAACATCGCACGTATGTTAACCGATAGACGGGGACTAAGTGGCGCTTTTAGTTTCATATATGAAGATCGATGGGAACAAGAAGGTTTCATATTATCATCGAGTATCATATATTGGTTTTAATCTGAACATCTCGAATCACTCTCTAATTATTCGTTTGTTGTGTATTCTTGTTATATGTGTGTGTTCCGGCTATCGGGGGTAGGCTTCTATCCCATTAAGAATGTATAGAGCGAAGACCCATCACTTGTGCTTTCAACCGTTTCGAGTAAATTTCGGCAGCACCTCCCCGCTGTTCTCCGAGTACACTGTAATAGAATAGATAATCATTTCAAAACTATGAAACAATGTTGAAATGAACATCTAATCTATCTTTGTACATCGAGAACCAGCGGAAAGGTACCGACGAAATATCTCGAAACGGATGAAAACACAAGTGAATGAAGGCGTTTGCTTTATACATTCTTAACTTGTCCACACGGGACAAATCTATGGGTTACCATACGATTGAATTTTCTCGCCGCGTAGACTATACAACGGTTGTTAGTATCGAGCTATACCGTCCGATATTTAACAACCTTCGTATAGTTCTATGTCACGACGAACATCGCACATATGTTAACCGATAGACGGGGACTAAATGGAGCTTTTAGTTTCATATATGAGTATCGATGGGAACATGAAGGTTTCATATTATTATCGAGTATTATATATTGGTTTTAACCTGAACATCTCGAATCGCTCTCTAATTATGCGTTTGTTGTGTATTCTTGTTGTATGTGTAACATGATTTTAAACCATTAAGATCAAGATTTGAGAAATTTTATAAGTGGCCGTTAACATGATAACAATCATCTCTTCTTATCAGTCCATATCTAAATTCTAAAGGGCAGTATATTTGCTATTAAAAGATCTTGTTCAACTCTAAAGCAAGGGAAAAACATAGCAATATAGATCTATTAAAGTCAAGCCATAAAGCTAATCACATATTTATAACATTGCAAATACATTGACGCAAAACATAGTTATGATGCTTCAAAAGAATCAATTATCAAGGATCTGGGAGTGGATATGAACATACAGTTTCCCGTCAATAAGATCAACAGGACAGAGACAGATAAAATATAGTTAGATGATGAGAGAAGATACAAGACGCGACACCTTAAAGAATTGCATTCCTACCACTAATGACAAAGCTGATAGATATTGCGGACATAATCAAGTATGAAAATTCTTACAATGTCTAAATACAAATGAGAAGCAAGCAAATGGTTATAAATAATCTTGATATTTATGTTACGCTGTTATGTTGCTCGAATGGAGATGATAAATACTTAAATACACATCGAAATTGCTTGACTTTCACCAATAAAATCCATGGAACTGCAGAAAGTCTAGATTTCAAATTTTACTGAAGCAAAGTTTCTCCACCAAAGGTTTTGAAATTTGTATGCCCCTGTTTTTATTTATATGAAAATTGTTAAAATGAGGGATTTCAGGCACCATCAAATCTCATCAGAATAGAAGAATGTAATAGAAATGCAGATAAGATAAATCTCATATCCAAGTTTTAAGGCGAAACGCTCATCAACGTACAGGGCTCTCTGAGAAAATTAAAACTTAATACGTTCAAAATTTATCCACTTCTTAATTTCAGGGCCCGAGAACCATCCACATTTATCAATTGAATCAAAAGGCAGAAATCAGACCAGTAATGCCAAAAGCTAACCAAATTCCCCAAAAACCAAAAACAGAAAATAAAATATAACTTCCAAATAACATCAAGCAAGCCCAACCGAGCCCTAGCCCCAGCCCTAGCCAAACCCTAGCCCCAGCCCCAGCCCCAGCCCCAACCCCAACCGAACCCCACAACCTAACCCTAACCCTAACCCTAACCCTAACCGAACCCGATCGATGCCGACGCCAACGCCGATGCCCTCACCCCTACCCGAACCTGGCCTGAACCCTAGACTACAACGTCAAAATTAAAAATTATTTGAGATTTACTTAGAAACCGTGCGCGCGGTGGAGGAGACGGTAGAAATTGGTGGTTGCCGACGATCGGCGAAGGTGGCGACGAGGCGCGGAAAGTCGACGAAGGTGTGGGGAAGACCGACGAAGCTGGCGCAGGCTCGCGAGCGCGGTGGCGACGAAGCGCGGGAACAGGCGACGAGAGGCACAGGAGTGAGAGAGAGAAATTTGGGAACGATGAATATAATTTTTGTGTGCTTTTTTTTTTATTAATAACCTATGTAGATGCCCCTACGGAAATAACCGTAGGTCCCCGGCTTGCGACTCCGTTGGGCCAAAGAAAAAATTAGAACGTAAGGCACCGTAGGGACAACGAGTTGGCCCTACGGATAAATCCGTAGGGACAAGAAATATTTGCCCCTACGGATTTCTGAGTCCGTAGGGGCAACCCCATATTGTAGTAGTGATAATCAACTTGATTAAATGAAACTTATCATGTACTCGCCCGTGCCCCTATTCTGAAATCTCGAGGGTTTTTAATTCATCCTAAAGTCTCGAATAAGTTTTTAATAAAAATATGTTGTCTTAAAAAGTCAAGATTTTTGTATAAAAACGTATGTTATATTTTGTGGTATTTTAGTATAAAAATCTAACGTTTAAAGTTATGGTATTTTAATGAAAAATCTACTTTTAGAAATTTGATGGTATTTTATTAAAATTTTAATATTTCATTTAAAAATAAAATTTTCACAATTTGTTTCATAGAAAAATATGGATTTTGCGATTTTATATAATTTTCCAAAATTTTAATTTGTTTTAAAAGTCGTATTCTTTAAAATCATATTTTTTTTATTTCTTTCGAGATCGAATTCTCCGTGAGAAGTTCTGCGTCTCACTCTACTATCCTAAGGACGTACGATAAGCTGCACGATCCATAAATGGGTCTCCTAACGAGAGCTGTAGAGACGTAATTGTAAAGGATTAAAAATAGCGATTCTTACAAAAGTGATTTTAAAAGTGAGAGTATTTTAATGAAAATTGTTTCTCTTAGATAAAAAATTTAACCAAAATATCGTGTTATGAAACCATAGTGTTTGTGAGTAGGGTAGGTCATTATCCTGTGAATTTTCTAGAATTATAGGTCAGATAATATTAAAGGGCTATATATAAAAATCATGGTATTTATGTGAAAATGTTTGATGTATATTTATTCTGCACGGAATTTTAAATACATCCAAAAGTAAATGAGATGAATAATATTCAAAGTGGTGTCAGAAGGATTAGGGTGAATTATTTAACATAGAAATTGTGATAAAATTAATTTTAAAAAAATATTCTAATGCTAACTCCATTTTAAATCGTTATCGTTTTAAGAAGTAGTTTGAAATGAAACGAAAGAGAGAGAAAAATGACTTACGGGGTTTTACGAAAAGAGAGGGAAAAAGGAGAGGGGGTCTTTTTGGAATCGTGGTAGCGTCAAGAACGGCTCCGGTCTTCGAAAGAACTAACTTGAATTGACCTAACTCCACTTGACTAGCTCAACTCCTCTTGAATTTGGAAGTTTTTAGAGAATTTTTTCTATAGATTTCAGAATAGGGGAGAGCTAAAGGATGGGATGGTATTTATAGGGTAAAATATGAGAGTATGGAAAATTAAAAAATGAATAAAAATGAATTTAATGGTGTTAATAGAGGAAAGTGAAGGGTTTACTGCTCTCCGTTAATATTCAGAGAAAAGAAATTGGAAAAAGGAGTAGAGAGGAGGCAAAGGGATGCACGGGCGAAGCACGGAGTCCAACGGTAAAATCCAACCGCCAGAAGTGGTTTTTGGCAATTTTCGGCGGTTGAATGGAGGCCACGTGTCTCGAGGCTTTGGTCATGTGTTTTAATTCGTGTTAATTTCTCATTTCTCCAATTTATTTTATCAGAAACCTTTCATTTCTTCGTGAATTGCACGTGCAACTCTTGTGCTTCCGAAAAATTAGAAAAAAAATATTAAAAATAATTGGCGTTGATAGGATTCGAACACGCGGGCTAAAGAAAAACAATAAAGAGTCTTAACCAGTGAGCTATAAGTTTTTTCTTGTTTTTATTGAACAATTTTAATTTATAACTTCTAATCAGGCTGAAATACACATTTCTATATGTTGAGCTAGTTACAATTGTATAAGGATTTCAGGGTCGTTACAATAAACAACAATCCAGTCAACCTTCTTCAAGTCCCGAGAATTATATATTTGTGTTTCCATTGAGGGAAAGATAAAGTTATCGTATTCGTAGGCTATCCGTTTGGTGTTTACCAAAGTGAGTTTGTATTCATCGACTTTCATACTCCGTTCAGATTTAGTATCGTACTATCTGTATTGGAATATAAAAAAGGGGACAGCCTTATGCATGTATGAAACCGCTATAATCTGCTCAAGAATATCGTAGTAGGGATTTCCTCTATCGTCGGAGGTTGAGACGCCGCTATTTTGCATAGCTCTAATACGTTTTGTCCTTTCGATCTCAAATTTATAGACGGAAACCCCGTACATGTTGTAAAACGTAGCTGTAATCGAACCTTCAGGACGATATTTGTTGCAGATATAGTTTTTTAAAGTTAATAGATATTGTTAGGTCCACGTTGCCCACCCCGGTGCTTACGGGGAGGCGGAAAACATAATAAAAAAAAAAACGGATTTTTAAAGACTTAGGCAACATGGACCTTGCATGTGAGGATCTTTGCTAAACTAAAACTAGCTAAAGTAAACTAACAACTAACAAAGTTGTAGAAAGGTTATACCTTTGGTCTTTAGTCCTTCTCTCCTTGCTCCTAGGTATGGTAGAAAAGGATCACCTTGCTTGTCTTCTCCCGTCAAAGAAGGATCCACCCGAAAGCCACCACCTTTAGCTTCAACTCCAAGCTAGGAGTAACTAGAGTGCAAGAAATGCTAAGACTTGAACCCTAGAAGTGAGTAGAGAAGATCAAGAGAGGGTTTTTCTCAAGCTTTTTGTTTCTCAACACATGAGAGGGAGAGAGCTTGAGGGAGAGGATGAGCAAGAGAGAGAAAAGAAATGAGAGAATGAGAATAATAGTGAGCCATTCTCACTAATATGTGTGAGTTATTTTAATTAATTAATTAGCAAGAAAATTGTCATGGTTTAATCAAGAGGTGACCATTATCATTTCATTATTAATGCAAATTGCAAGAATCAAAGAGCATCTTCCAAATGAAATGATCATGGTCAAATTGTCAACTTGGTCAACAAGTCAACAAAGTCAAAGTGTCAACAATAACAACCATGCACAATAATTAAGCTAATTATTAATTAACAATAATACACACAAAAACAATAGGGTTAATAAAATGACAATAGTCATTAACCCTAAACAAGGTCCTCTCCCTCAATCTCAAGCAACCGTGCATACGCACCCGCATTCGTGATCCGAGGAACACGAACACAATGAGAAAAAAACCAATCTCAAATCATATACTAGGATCCGGCTTAAACCAAAGCCCGCTAGTATAAACTGTCCGGACAGCAAACGTGCACAAGTGCGCGGATGCGAACGAACCCTGTCGCAAAACCATGCGACCTCTACTCGTTTTGCCTAAAGGCGAATAGCTCTCTGTGTGGGACTCTAAAGACTCGACACTACGCTGGCAGTGGGTTTAACCACAGACCGCAAGCGGCACTAGCTGTACGTAACGGTCCCCAGGTAGATGTCGATAAGAAGACTGACGAGGTGAACCCCATCTGCACTCCTACTGAGCCTGTATGTGACAGTCTCCGTACAGTCCGGTCTGTTCGTCTGATACATCGCATGGCGGGCCTAGGGGGGCGGTAAACGTCAGTCCCCTAATAGCGGTACAAGTCGTGTCGGAGTGAAGCCCAATACACCCTGAGATAACACTGGAAACCTACCAGTATATCTCGCTTGCCCTGGCCAGGGACTACTCGTGTAATGGCTCTCCTAGACACAGCGCGATGTCAACCCCCAATACCGGGAGAGACGAATCCTGTCTAACCGTCACTGCCTCCAAGTGCTTCGGGACTGCTCCCAACTACTACCTGTTTGCACGACTCAGTAGAGCCGTGGTAGGGTAGCAATCAAAGAACAGTGGGAACACACTCGAGGCGAAGTGACAGTGTCAAGTCAGCGGACTAAGCTGTACTCATGTCACCTGGGAACTGATAACTGACGATAGGTATAATACCAACCATCAGTTCCCGACGAGTCCTGTCCAGTGTACTCGTAACCTAACGAGCACCCGCATGCTATCTCAAGTACGACGTACTGACGGCTGTGGGACAGACCGTCTCCCGAGCTGGGATGAGAAGCGCATACGCTAGTCTACTCCGGAGTATCGATGCCCTATCTCGATACTCCCACGACTAGGGACGTGTATAAGGATGTGCTTGTAGATTACCCAGCCCCCACGAGTGTGATCGCCATCACAACGCCGGTAATCAAGCAAAGATCCTAAGGGCTCTACTAATGCGTATAGGTGATATAATAAATAAACACACATGTACACATTAAAGCAGAGACAAACCAAGTAGCATACTACTATATTGAGCAAGATTGTCTGTACAACTGTGAATATCCCAAGCTTCCATCAAGTAATATACATACTAGTATGATACAGTAATGGCCTCTAGGGCATATACACCAACAATCTCCCACTTGCACTAAGGCCATGTACTGGCGTATCGAAGACCTATCATCTCGATCAGCCGCTCGAACTGAGTCTGGGGTAAAGCCTTCGTGAATGGGTCCGCAGTGTTGTCCTTTGTGTCCACTCTCCGCACCTCGATCTCCTGTCGATCAATGATCTCCCTGATCAGGTGATACCGCCTTAAGATGTGCCTGGATTTCTGATGGGACCTTGGTTCCTTCGCTAAAGCTATAGCCCCATTGTTATCGCAATACAAAGGTATTGGGTCAACAATGGACGGAACCACCTGAAGTTCACTAATGAACTTCTTAATCCAGACCGCCTCTTTTGCGGCATCGCTTGCAGCAATGTATTCAGCCTCCATCGTCGAGTCTGCGACGGTATCCTGCTTGGAACTCCTCCAACATACCGCCCCTCCGTTGAGGGTAAACACAAAACCCGAGACGGACTTGCTATCATCTTTGTCACTCTGGAAGCTTGAATCGGTAAAGGACTCGACCCTGAGGTCTCCATTACCGTAAACCAGGAACATCTCCTTAGTCCTTCTCAGGTACTTGAGAATGTTCTTCACTGCTGTCCAGTGGTCCTCCCCTGGGTCCGACTGATACCGGCTTACCGTGCTCAACGCGTAAGCTACATCTGGTCTTGTACATAGCATCGCATACATTATAGATCCTACCGCCGAAGCGTAGGGTATAGTGCTCATGCGAACCCTCTCCTCGTCAGTCTTAGGAGACATCTTCTTGGAGAGGGTAATTCCGTACAATGCGGGTATGTTACCGCGCTTGGAATCCTCCATACTAAATCTCTTTAGTACGGTCTCTATGTACCTGGACTGCGAAAGTCCCAACAGTTTCTTGGATCTATCTCTATAGATCTTGATCCCCAGAATGTACGAGGCATCACCCAGGTCCTTCATGGAGAACCTTTGTGACAAAAACAGCTTGACCGATTGTAGCATAGGAATGTCATTTCCTATCAGAAGAATGTCGTCCACGTACAAGACTAGGAATACGACAGTTCGTCCTACAATCTTCTTATAAACACAGGGTTCATCTTCGTTCTTGATGAAATCAAATTCTTTGATTGCCTCATCAAAACAGATGTTCCAGCTCCGCGATGCCTGCTTTAATCCATAAATGGATTTAAGCAACTTGCACACCTTTCCGCTGCTCCCACTGTCTACGAAACCTTCTGGTTGATCCATGTAAACGCACTCTTCCAAACAACCGTTTAGGAAAGCCGTTTTAACATCCATCTGCCAGATCTCATAGTCATGGAAGGCAGCAATGGCAAGTAGGATCCGAATGGATTTGAGCATAGCCACCGGAGAAAAAGTTTCGTCATAGTCCAAACCAGGTCTTTGACGGAAACCTTTTGCAACGAGCCTAGCTTTATAGGTTTCCACCTGCCCATCTACACCAAGTTTCCTTTTGTAGATCCATTTGCATCCAACGGGTTTTACCCCAGCCGGAGCAATATCCAAGGTCCACACTTTATTGGCGTACATGGACTCCATTTCGGATTGCATTGCTTCCTGCCACTTATCAGAGTCCCTACTGATAATGGCCTGCCTGAAACTGGTAGGGTCATCTTCTTCCAAGATGCAATCCTCTCGATCCCCGTCTATGAGAAAACCGTAGTATCTCTCGGGCGGATGAGAAATCCTACCAGATCTGCGGAGTGGCGGAGGTTCGTTTGGGGTTATTGAATCTAGCGGTTCCTCCAAATTTTCAGTTACATTTTGTGGTCGCTGAATTTCTTCCAGTTCTACCGAACTCCCACTAGTTTCTTTTGCAAGAAACTCCCTTTCCAAGAAGGTAGCGTGGCGAGATACAAACACCTTCTGTTCCTCAGTGTGGTAGAACAGATATCCTAGTGAGTCTTTAGGATATCCCACAAATTTACAGAGAACTGACCGTGCCTCTAACTTGTCCGGTTTCTGTGTTTTCACATAGGCCGGACAACCCCATATCTTAATAAACTTAAGACATGGTTTCTTACTGCTCCATATTTCATACGGAGTTTTAGGCACTGATTTGGACGGAACTTGATTCAAAAGGTATGCCACTGTCTGAAGCGCATGTCCCCAGAATGAAAGAGGCAACTCAGCACTACTCATCATGGACCGAACCATATCCAATAGGGTACGATTCCTCCGCTCCGAAACACCGTTGTGCTGTGGTGTATAAGGAGGAGTAAGCTGAGAGAGAATACCATTCTCTTTTAAGTAGTCTAGGAATTCCGTGCTTAAGTACTCCCCTCCCCTGTCAGACCGGAGGATCTTGATACTTTTGCCAATCTGGTTCTCTACTTCCTTTCTGAATTCCTTGAATTTCTCAAAAGCTTCAGATTTGTGTTTTATCAGATACACATATCCGAACCTAGAGAGATCGTCAGTGAATGTGATGAAGTACGAGAACCCACCCCTTGCATGTATAGACATCGGACCACACACATCACTGTGTATGAGTCCCAAGAGCTCTCTTGCTCTTTCTCCATGTCCGGTGAACGGAGATTTGGTCATCTTCCCTTTGAGACAAGACTGACAAGTTTCATAAGATGAAAACTCGAACGTATTCAAGAGTCCATCTTTATGCAACTTACTCAGTCTTTTCTCTCCGATATGACCAAGCCTACAATGCCACAAGTAGGATTCATTCGTATCTGAATTCTTCCTCTTGCGTGTGTTTTGTATATTAAGAACTGTATTCTGATTTAGAACGTAGATACCATTACACAGTGCACCCTCTGCAACCAGTACCTTATGAAGGTAAATGTTCATGATATTCTTTTCAAGAACAAAGTCATATCCATCTTTATCGAGTAAAGAAACTGATATGATGTTGCAAACCATGGAGGGTACATAGTAGCAATCGTTCAAAATCATAGACTTGCCATTAGGCAATACTAGGTGATATTCACCGACGGCTGCCGCATTAACTTGTGCTCCGTTCGCTACTCTGAGCGACATATCACCCGGTGCAACTATCCTACTTTTTCTCAGTCCCTGCAATAAATTACAGATATGAGATCCTGATCCGGTATCAAGTACCCAGGAGGTAGGGCTGACCGTAAAACAGTTCTCAATTACAAGAACACCTGAAGTAGATGCAAAACCATGCTTCTTCTTCAACTGGGTATCCTGGAAATCCATACTTTCCTCTTTCCCTTTCTCATACTCATGACTGTTGTCACAAGTTAGAGCTGAACCAACTTTCCCCAGTCCCGAATAAGAATTCGGATCGGTCAAGCGATACATTTTATTATCTTGATTAGGGCGTGAAAGGGTTGCTGCCTGGAGAGAGAGAAAAGAAACACTCAGCGTATGCTCTTGCAAGATTAGATTGGTTTATTAATTTATCTAACCAGGATGTCTCCCACTGTTTACTCAAATTCTTCTTAAAACCTTTTAAAAGAAGAACTAGTCGGGTTTTAATTCACGTCACAATACTTGCTTAACCTTTCAGCCAGGCCAGTGTCGGTACTTCGAGGGAGGTTTTCCAACGCTTTCGCGAAGTTCCTTAATTAAAGAACCTCTTTTCCCTGGGGGCGTAACCCCGCTAACACCTTTCTAGACACCTACTAGGTTTATAGCATTGATCGTTAAGTGAAATAATCTCCCGAGAGTAATCCAACTCATCAGTGGGATCGGGATCCAACCATCATTGTGTGAAGACCTAGATGGAATCCACTCTAGTCACCACACTCCAGAAGGTATGCTAAATCTGCAAGTTTCAGTACTTTTGAAACTCCCGATGTGGTTTTTGCCCCTAGGACCCAAGTGACCTTGACGAATAATCAACAAATCAAAAGGTCCTAGTCAAGTTCAACCCGTCGTTATCCAGGATTGCATTAGACCCGCCCGCATGATCCTTGACGAATAATCAACAAAATCATGCGACCGTCCTAACCAATCGCATCAATCAGTGCAACAGAGAATTATTACTTAGCTACCGTTCACTGTGTCTTGACGAATAATCAACAAACGCAGCACGAATACTAAGTATTAATTATCCGAAACGACGGAGGGCTACGGCTGGGTTTTTGGCGAAAAACCCGTTAACGTAATGAACTTGATATCATTGAAGGAACCCGATTGCACTTTTTGGAAAAATACAGTGGCGAAAACTTTTGCTAAAGAGGTCACTCCCTGTGAAGGGATCTCGGCTCTTTCCTCGTCGAGTGAGGTGCTGGGCATTCGTAAGATGAATACCTCGATGCAAAGCAAGAATAATCGACTGTAGTGAAGTTATTACCCTGACGCAAAGTTTTGTCCAAGGGGTCACTCCCGGTGAAGGGATCTCGGCCCTTGCCTCGTCGACTGAGGTGCTGGGCATTCATAACCGAATACCGCGATGCAAAACAAAAAGATGAACGTCCTTGTAATAACAGCTTTTTGAAAAACTTGTTCCAACAACGTCTTTTTAGGTTTATTTTCTTGCATTAGTTCTTTTAATGCGTCCCATCATTTAAATCCTACCATTGCAGAAAACAACCAAAATATGACGTACGCTTATGCCATTCGCATTCGCCACGGGGCCCCGTCATCACCCGTTAGGTTACTTAACTAACGACAGAGCGGGGGCTGGGCTAGCGCGGCTGTAAAACATAAGCAACGCCTAAATAGTAAAGCAATGATAGACATTACAGATCACAGATGAATACATTGGATATACTAGCAATCCGCAATCCTTTCGAGCCTAGAAAGAAAAGCGGATAACACGGTCGCGGTGAATAGCCAAAACCCCACCCAAGACCCCTACGGGTGCGGCAAACTACCCGCCAAGTACCCGAAGCGAAGCAACCTCCCTCAATGCCATGAGTAGGCCACTCGGCACTTCGAGCTACCCGGTAGTTTGTGCACCCCTCCATGGGTCTATCCTAGGAGCAAAAACAGTAAAAAGAATTATACAATGACGGCTACAACCCCGACCCGGTTGTGCGGCCATACAAAGAATATTATTACATCAATTTACATGTTACAAATGAATGAAAGAAAAACAACGCTCATCTCACATCCACCCCGGCCATTCACCCCGCGACAATCCAATCCATTCATATCCACAAACCAATAACAATCACAGATCATGTATAACCCCGACTAATCGTCTTATAGCGATTAGCCGACGTTCAATACATGCAAGCATTACAGATATAACCGATGTAGTTAAAGTGTAGCGAAGTTCCGAAAAATACGGATTTATAGGCCCCCAAAAGTAAATTTTAGTTCTGGAAAATCTGGGCATATACTATATATCCTAAAAATCCCAAAATCAACACAGAAAGACACTGCACGAAAAACGAAGCAGAGAGGACATCAAACCGCGGCGCTTCCGCGGCATGAGCCTACCTCGTGCGGCGGAAGCGCGGCGGTTTAGACAAATCTCTGTGTCGTTTTTCATGGGTGGTTTTAGAAAACCCTGAGATGAATTTACAAATATAAAGTTTTCTATTTTGAGCAGAAAAAATTTCAACAGAAACTAGGGTTTTACAAAAGTTCGGTTTTTGGATTTTCGGTTTCGAAACTTCGTTACACTTCACTACCTAGCTAGTTTGAGTTTAGTTAGGCTCTGATACCACTGTTAGGTCCACGTTGCCCACCCCGGTGCTTACGGGGAGGCGGAAAACATAATAATAAAAAAAAACGGATTTTTAAAGACTTAGGCAACATGGACCTTGCATGTGAGGATCTTTGCTAAACTAAAACTAGCTAAAGTAAACTAACAACTAACAAAGTTGTAGAAAGGTTATACCTTTGGTCTTTAGTCCTTCTCTCCTTGCTCCTAGGTATGGTAGAAAAGGATCACCTTGCTTGTCTTCTCCCGTCAAAGAAGGATCCACCCGAAAGCCACCACCTTTAGCTTCAACTCCAAGCTAGGAGTAACTAGAGTGCAAGAAATGCTAAGACTTGAACCCTAGAAGTGAGTAGAGAAGATCAAGAGAGGGTTTTTCTCAAGCTTTTTGTTTCTCAACACATGAGAGGGAGAGAGCTTGAGGGAGAGGATGAGCAAGAGAGAGAAAAGAAATGAGAGAATGAGAATAATAGTGAGCCATTCTCACTAATATGTGTGAGTTATTTTAATTAATTAATTAGCAAGAAAATTGTCATGGTTTAATCAAGAGGTGACCATTATCATTTCATTATTAATGCAAATTGCAAGAATCAAAGAGCATCTTCCAAATGAAATGATCATGGTCAAATTGTCAACTTGGTCAACAAGTCAACAAAGTCAAAGTGTCAACAATAACAACCATGCACAATAATTAAGCTAATTATTAATTAACAATAATACACACAAAAACAATAGGGTTAATAAAATGACAATAGTCATTAACCCTAAACAAGGTCCTCTCCCTCAATCTCAAGCAACCGTGCATACGCACCCGCATTCGTGATCCGAGGAACACGAACACAATGAGAAAAAAACCAATCTCAAATCATATACTAGGATCCGGCTTAAACCAAAGCCCGCTAGTATAAACTGTCCGGACAGCAAACGTGCACAAGTGCGCGGATGCGAACGAACCCTGTCGCAAAACCATGCGACCTCTACTCGTTTTGCCTAAAGGCGAATAGCTCTCTGTGTGGGACTCTAAAGACTCGACACTACGCTGGCAGTGGGTTTAACCACAGACCGCAAGCGGCACTAGCTGTACGTAACGGTCCCCAGGTAGATGTCGATAAGAAGACTGACGAGGTGAACCCCATCTGCACTCCTACTGAGCCTGTATGTGACAGTCTCCGTACAGTCCGGTCTGTTCGTCTGATACATCGCATGGCGGGCCTAGGGGGGCGGTAAACGTCAGTCCCCTAATAGCGGTACAAGTCGTGTCGGAGTGAAGCCCAATACACCCTGAGATAACACTGGAAACCTACCAGTATATCTCGCTTGCCCTGGCCAGGGACTACTCGTGTAATGGCTCTCCTAGACACAGCGCGATGTCAACCCCCAATACCGGGAGAGACGAATCCTGTCTAACCGTCACTGCCTCCAAGTGCTTCGGGACTGCTCCCAACTACTACCTGTTTGCACGACTCAGTAGAGCCGTGGTAGGGTAGCAATCAAAGAACAGTGGGAACACAC
Organism: Agapanthus africanus; assembly: GCA_030015575.1. NCBI lineage: Eukaryota > Viridiplantae > Streptophyta > Magnoliopsida > Asparagales > Amaryllidaceae > Agapanthus > Agapanthus africanus. The sequence continues at coordinate 2,116,216 of CM057337.1, forward strand.
TCGAGGCGAAGTGACAGTGTCAAGTCAGCGGACTAAGCTGTACTCATGTCACCTGGGAACTGATAACTGACGATAGGTATAATACCAACCATCAGTTCCCGACGAGTCCTGTCCAGTGTACTCGTAACCTAACGAGCACCCGCATGCTATCTCAAGTACGACGTACTGACGGCTGTGGGACAGACCGTCTCCCGAGCTGGGATGAGAAGCGCATACGCTAGTCTACTCCGGAGTATCGATGCCCTATCTCGATACTCCCACGACTAGGGACGTGTATAAGGATGTGCTTGTAGATTACCCAGCCCCCACGAGTGTGATCGCCATCACAACGCCGGTAATCAAGCAAAGATCCTAAGGGCTCTACTAATGCGTATAGGTGATATAATAAATAAACACACATGTACACATTAAAGCAGAGACAAACCAAGTAGCATACTACTATATTGAGCAAGATTGTCTGTACAACTGTGAATATCCCAAGCTTCCATCAAGTAATATACATACTAGTATGATACAGTAATGGCCTCTAGGGCATATACACCAACAGATATCTGTTGAAAATAATAGATATTAATAATTCACGATAATGTTTTGCAATTTAAATGATTAATAATAAACATTTTCATACCTCTCGATGGGATAAATCCAACGGTAATGCACCGGACCGCCAATCTTGATCTCGGTTGCCAAATGGATGGACAAGTGAACAATAATGTCGAAAAAGGAAAGTGGAAAAATAGTTTCGAGCATACAGAGGATCGAAAGATTATCTTTTTCGAGTTCTGCTATCTCATTGACGTCCATATTTTTAGAACACAATTGGCGAAAATACGTGCAAAAGTTGTTAAGAACGGAACAATTTCATATTTTACCGATGCTCTGAGACATAAAGGAAGAATATGTTGCATCAATATATGGTAGTCGCGGCACTTGAGTCCTACGATTTTTCTGTTTTCTACTTGTACCTGTTTGGAAATGTTTGATGAGAAACCATCTGGGACTTTCAATTCTTTCAACATCTACAGAAACCGCCGCTTCTTCTCTTTTTCCGGATTGTAGATTGCCGGTGCACTACTACAATATGGGGTTTCCCCTACGGACTCAGGAATCCGTAGGGGCAACTATTTCTTACCCCTACGGATTTATCCGTAGGTCCACATCGTTGTCCCTACGGTACCTTACGTTCTAATTTGTTGTTTGGCCTTACGGATCCGCAAACGGTGGACCTACGGTTATGTCCGTAGGGGCATATAAATAGGTTATTAATAAAAAAAAGCACAGAAAAGTCATTCATCGTTCCCAAAAATTCTCTCTCTCACTTTCCCGCGCCTCATCGCCTGTTCCCGCGCCTCGTCGCCACCGCGCTCCGCGCCTCGTCTCCACCGCGCTCCGCGCCTCGTCGCCACCTTCGTCGGTCGTTCCCACAACTTCCTCATCGCCACCGTCCGTGACTCATCGCAAATCGTCGTCGACCACCGATTTCTGTCGTCTCCTCCACCGCCCGGTTAGTAATTAAATCTCAAATTATTTATAATTTTGATGATGTTAGGTCTAGGGTTCAGGCCAGGTTCGGGTAAGGGTTTGGCATCGGCATCGGGTTCGGTTAGGGTTAGGGTTAGGGTTAGGGTTGGGGTTCGGTTGGGGCTGGGGCTGGGGCTGGGCTGGGGCTGGGCTAGGGTTCGGTTGGGGTTAGGGCTGGGGCTGGGGCTACGGTTCGGTTGGGGTGGGGCTGGGGCTGGGGCTAAGGTTCGGTTGGGGTTGGGGTTAGGGCTGGGCTGGGGCAGGGGCTAGGGTTCGGTTGGGGTGGGGCTAGGGCTAGCTAGGGCTTGGGCTTCATCACCTGATATAGCGAAATACAAAGCGTACTTCAGTACACCCGACCTCATTGAGTTTCCTATTGAAGTTCCCGGTCAAACGGCATATGCATATTTTTATTCGCCATGAAATCCCAATTATCAAGCTACCGAGGACGAAAAGCCACCTTTGTTAGTCGAGAGTCATGGTAATAGACATGTCATTATAGATCATAGTCAATTGTTTTTCCTATCATTTTCTTGATCCAGATACTAATCAACTTGTTAGTTACTGTTTTTATGACGTATTTGTCTATATTTATTGGCAGTGGCCTTTCTTTTGGATGAACATGTTTTTTTGATGCATGTTTCAGTCATGTGAATTCATATGTTGCGTATAACGCTTTATGATATCAATATCCTACATTTATAGTTTTAATTGTTGATTGTTATAGATGAATGCCACTGCAATAATAGTTTTTGGTTGATATAATAATTTTTCAAATATTTGCATGTATGTATCCATGCCTGCCTGCATATATGTATATATGAGGATAATGGGTATATTATTAGGTTGCCGTAGGAGAAAATTTTCCTTCAAATGGCTGTCAAAAGTCAATCCTTAATCTTTTTGTGGATGATCAGTTCTATCAATCTTGATCTCAATGGTTTAAAATCATGTTACACATACAATAAGAATACACAACAAACGCATCATTAGAGAGTGATTAAAGATGTTCAAGTTAAAACAAATATATGATACTCGATAATAATATGAAACCTTCATATTCTCATCGATACTCATATATGAAACTAAAAGCGCCACTTAGTCTCCGTCTATCGGTTAACATACGTTCGATATTCGTCGTGACATAGAACTATACGAAAGTTGTTAAATATCGGCTGGTGTAGCTCGATACTAACAACCGTCGTATAGTCTATGTGATGAGAAGATTCAATCGTATGATAACCGATAGATTTGTCCCGTGTGGACAAGTTAGGAATGTATAAAGCAAACACCTTCATTCACATGTGTTTTCATCCGTTTCGAGATATTTCGTCGGTACCTTTCCGCTGGTTCTCCGTGTACAAAGATAGATTAGATGTTCATTTCAACGTTGTTTCACATCTTTGAAATGATTATCTATTCTATTACAGTGTACTCGGAGAACAGCGGGGAGGTGCTGCCGAAATTTACTCGAAACGGTTGAAAGCACGAGTGAATGGGTGTTCGCTCTATACATTCTTAATGGGATAAAAGCCTTACCCCCGACAGCCGGAACACACACATACAACAAGAATACACAACAAACGCATAATTAGAGAGTGATTCAAGATGTTCAAGTTAAAACCAATATATGATACTCGATGATAATACGAAACCTTCATATTCTCATCGATACTCATATATAAAACTAAAAGCGCCACTTAGTCCCCGTCTATCGGTTAACATACGTTCGATGTTCGTCGTGACATAGAACTATACGAAGGTTGTTAAATATCGGACGGTATAGCTCGATACTAACAATCGTCGTATAGTCTATGCGACGAGAAGATTCAATCGTATGATAACCGATAGATTTGTCTCGTGTGGACAACTTAGGATTGTATAAACCAAACACCTTCATTCACTTGTGTTTTCATCCGTTTCGACATATTTCGTCGGTACCTTTCCGCTGGTTCTCCGTGTACAAAGATAGATTAGATGTTCATTTCAACGTTGTTTCACAGCTTTGAAATGATTATCTATTCTATTACAGTGTACTCGGAGAACAGCGGGAAGGTGCTGCCGAAATTTACTCGAAACGGTTGAAAGCACAAGCGAAGGGGTGTTCGCTCTATACATTCTTAATGAGATAAAAGCCTTACCCCAGACAGCCGGAACACACACATACAACAAGAATACACAACAAACGCATAATTAGAGAGTGATTCAAGATGTTCAAGTTAAAACCAATATATGATACTCGATGATAATATGAAACCGTCATATTCTCCTCGATACTCATATATGAAACTAAAAGCACCACTTAGTCCCCGTCTATCGGTTAACATACGTTCGATAATTTATTCTTTTCAACGACAAATGCACACACAAAGCATATACACGGATTTTCTCCTTCGTCAGTAACTATCCCGTTCTTATATTTCTCAATATAGTCACCATAACCTACAATTTATATGTTATACAGTCTAACATGGCCCATGAGTACGTCAGAGTTAAGGACTGGATGTATGTGGATTGGCAACAACGTATGCAATCTAAGTTTGTCGCAGGAGTTGCTGCTTTTATTGAATTTGCACGCTCACATAATAAGATCATAATAGAGAAGATTCTCTGTCCGTGCGATAGATGTGGCAATAAGTACTGGCAGAAGGTAGAATTGGCAGAGCTTCATATTATAAAATATGGGTTTACTAGACTTTATACAACTTGGAAATATCACGGGGAAGGAGAAGAATGCAGTAATGCGGCAAAAGATGAAGGAGAACACGATAATGCGGCAGGAGAAGAAGGAGAATTCGGTAATGCGGCAGAAAGAGAAGACGGTAATTTATTTCCATCAGAAGAAATGGAGGATATGGTAGAGGCTGCCCTAGGTGAATCTATTCGTACCGAAGATGACATTCCTTCCGGTCAAGAACCGCGTGCGGATAAATATGAAAATTTCATGAATCATGCTAGAAAACCAATTTATGAGAATGCGAAGTATTCCACCCCTCTCATGGTTCGTCCAACCTTTTCAGATTAAGTGCCTAAATGGATAGAGCAACAAGCCATTCACAATGCTTCTTTCATTCTTGAAAGATTCTATGCCCCCGAGAAATAACGTGCCCGACAGCTGGTACGGAGCCCAGAAGATGATGTCTGATTTGGGTCTAAAGTGCGAGAAGATTCAAGCATGTCCTAAAAATTGCGTGTTGTATCGGAAAGAGAATTCAGATTTGAAAGAGTGTCCAACATGCGGAGAGGTCAGGTATAAGCCAAAAGATTCTGATAAGAAGCCTGATATACCTGTCAAGATAGCACGATACTCTCCCATAACACAGAGGCTATTCAGGTGCAAGAAAACAGCCGAGACAATGATTTAGCATCACCGTGCTCCTCCAAGTGAAGATGGAAAAATGAGCCATCCAAGAGATTCACCGGCATGGAAGGATTTCGATAGGAGGCACGCAATATTCAGTAGCGATCCTCGCAATGTCCGACTCGGACTAGCTAGTGATGGTTTCTGCCCATTCAACTATATGGCTGGAAGTCACAGCACATGGCCCGTTATAATGATAATTTATAATCTGTCGCCTTGGTTGGCTATGGACTAATCATACTTTATGATGCCTCTTCTTATCGACGGACCAAACTCACCGGGAAACAATATCGACGTCTATCTCCGACCTCTGATCGAAGAGTTGAAATCTTTGTTCATTGATGGTGTAGAGACATACGATGCAAACACAAATACAACCTTCATACTGTATGCGGCTTTAATGTGGACAATTAATGACTTTCCTGCGTATGGAATGCTATCAGGTTGGTCCGTACATGGTCACAAAGTATGTCCTCATTGCCATCAACACACAACATCGAAATTCTTGAATTTTAGCAGGAAGGTTTGTTATTGCGGCCATCGACGTTTCCTGCCTCCAGACCACCCCTATAGGTTAGACACGGTTCACTTTGATGGTCATCAGGAACTTCTGGTACCTCCATCCCCATTGTCCGGAGAGGACGTGACTGCTCAATGGGATGGTTACAATAATGTGACCTTCGGGATGGATCCGACGAAACAGGTCAAACCACCATTTTGGAACAAGTTAAGCATTTTCTTCGAGCTTCCGTACTGGTCAACAAATTTAGTGCGTAATTGTCTGGACGTCATGCATATAGAGAAGCGAGTATCAGAGCACATACTTAACTTGCTTCTTTGTAAAGACGGGAAATCGAAAGACAGCCTGAATGCTCGGATAGATCTACAGGAGTGGGGAATAAGAGTGAATTGCACCCTAGACCGGTAGCGGGTAAACTGGGCAAGTTTGTACTTCCCAATGCCGCTTATCATATGTCACAACCGGAGAAGAAAAGATTCCTGCAGGTGTTGCATGATTTGAAAGTTCCCACAGATTTCTCAGGATCATTCAGCAAGAAAATAAAAATTGTGAAAGGCAAGATCTATGGGCTGAAAAGTCATGATCACCATGTTATCGTGGAGCACCTTCTTCCATTAGCCCTCAGGACTTCTCTCCTTGAATCGGTTGGTCTAGTAATCAATGACCTATGTTGTTTTTTCAGAGAGTTGTATGCTAAAACACTGGAGCTTGTGACGCTGGATAAACTAGAAAATTCTATTGCGTTGATACTTTGGAAGTTTAAGCGTATTTTTCCACCGTCATTCTTCGATATCATAATACACTTGACGGCTCATCTTGCAACTGAGGCTAAGTTAGCCGGACCGGTACAATATCGATGGATGTATCCCGTCGAGAGGTACGTGTAATTTTTCGTTTCGCGCAATTTTTAAATTTGTTGTTGTCCTGTATGCCCGTATTTATTTATTCAACATATTTTTATTAGGTACCTCTACACTCTTAAAAAGTATATACGCAATAAAAATCGACCAGAGGGTTCTATCATGCAAGGTTATCTTCTTGATGAAGCGACCACATTTTGTTCCCGTTATCTGGACGAGAACATTGAGACAAGACTTAACCGGCCTCGAAGAATTCAAGACGGGCCATATGGTAAAGCCTAGTATAAGAGGGTAGACACTATGTTTATCAACAAGATATACCGGTTTATCTTGCTTAATTGCGCATGTCTTGAACAAATTAAAGAGTAAGTTTTTTTTGATTAATTGTTATATTTGTGTTTGTGTGTGTATGAAATGATATAATATTAATGTCACCATTATTTGTCAAAAACAGATTTCATTTTAACGAGGTACGTGAGGGGCATCCTGATTGGAACGAAGAACGATTGGAAAAATATCATCAGGATAATTTTTGTGATTGGGTCACAGATCATGTAAGTTATTCGAATAACATTTTATTGCTATCAGTTTTAATCTAAACTTGTATCGTTATGTATTTTTCGTAAAATTTATTTTGTTAGATCCACGATCCGAACTTGTCTGCATCATTTGAGAGTGATTCAAGATGTTTAGCTCAATTTCCTAGTATGGAGGTTGCATATTACAAAGGATTTGGTGTCCTTCGATACAAATTCAAAGTTAAGGACACAGAAACATCTAGAACCACTCAGAATAGTGGGATTGCGACGGTAGGATCGGACGGTGTGATTTATTATGGGTACTTAAATTGTATATTCGGCATCCACTATCCCGGACGATCAGAACCCTTTTATATATTCTAGTGTACTTGGTACGATACGCGAACCGATACGGATAAGTGGAGAAGCAATCTTGGGACTTGGAAAGATGAATATGGATTGACCAGTGTGAACACACTTCGATTTTACGGTCAGGAAGATCCGTTTATCTTTCCGAACCAAGCGTTCCAAGTATACTACTCACGGTGTTTGAAGCATCCAAGATGGTGTATTGTATGCCGATGGAAACCCATGGATGTCTACGATGTCCCAGAATTCGAGGACAGCGATGAGGATGAAGAAGAGAGAAGGCTTAGAGTGCTCCGACCGTCTGTTTCGAAGGACGGGTTGTCTTCGGCCGATCATGAAGTTACATGGGTTAGAAATGACATCGACAATGAAATCCAAGTAAATATGTATAATGCGCCCACGAAACGAAAAAGATTATCAGTAATGTTATATTATTACTTCACATTTTACGATCTATACATATATAGTCAATACTTTTAATGATTGTCTAATACGTCCACGAACCGTTTATCTAGATTTAATGACGATGACGGGAGCAGCGAGGGGCGGCAGGAGCTCCAGCCGCGGCACCGGCAGAGGCAGAGCTGTTCTGCCGCTCGGAGAGCTGCGTAGGGAGCTTCAGAAGGCCGGTCTTGCACCCAGATCGGAGACCCCTTCGGATGTCTCCTTCCGTGTGGACTTTGCCACACCGCCAGGTATATTGCACGCATATCCATTTTGAATGTAATATTATAAATATTCATGCCTGTTTATGTCAAAATTACTTATATTGTCAATGTTTGATTGTCTACTTATTGGTGATGCGTCCACATCAGGGACAGAGGTCACTCCCGCTCCTCCAGGTATATTTATATATCATATAGTGCATGTATATTGATTTAGAATGTTATATCATAAATATACACACATTCCTTTTGCTCTTACTTAGATAGTTATTTTTATTATTGTCTAGCTGTAGGTGGTGACACCACCGCACCTGCGGGTATGTTTATATATCCTATAGTGCATGCATATTGATTTAGAATGTTATATTATTGATCTACACATTCTTTTTGCAATTACTTATATAATCTATTTTTAATTGTCTAATTATAGGTGGTGCGTCCACATCTGACGCAAGGGCCACTCCTGCCACTTCCGTACCCTCCGCATCGTCTGTAAGTTAGTATGAATAAATATAAAATATTTATTCATTTTACATATGCTCTATAGAACAAATATGAACTTCATGGAAATTTAGCGTCGATGTTTATTTTCTAGTTGGAGGGGATGCGTCCGCATCCGGGACACCGGCTGTTCCTCACCGGAGGAACTATCGTCCCGCTCGTGCTGCTGCCTGGGCCCAGGCTCGTGCTTTAATCACCGGAGGTATATATCACACTTCAATTTTCGTTTAACCTTGATTTCTTAATACAACTTTGTCTTAATATTAATTGTCTTGATATTTCTTGCAGACGCAGGGCCTCCCCATCCCTAGAGGGGGACTCGAGACCCGAATCAGTTCCATAGGCTGAGGCCTGACAGAGCTAGGGGGAGGCAGCATTCCCCCTCGTTTTTACCCTTGATTATCGCTATACCGGTCCTCATGCCGAGAGGTTCGGCCGGCATATGGGGGATGAGAGCCGGCACGTAAAGAACTATCCACTTCACGTTGAGTGGGACGAGCAGCACCGGCGCTCATTCGCCCTCTTCTTTGATCAGGCTCGGGTATTAATATATATTTTCATTTGATTTATCCAATATATTTATTATTAACACTTGCAATCTAATAACAATGTTTTTTTTGTATTTTCAGTTGGATTACGATTTTCATCTTGTACCCGACCCTGATCACCCTGGGAGGGTGATCGACCTTCATGCTCTGTACAATGACCTGATGAAGAACATGCAGACCAAGGTCCGATACAACATGAATGAGCTGAAGGCCGACTGCTACTCCCTGTGGATGGCGACCCCCGAGGCAGAGAGAGCGGCCCTCCTATCTTCTCCGGCCTTTGCGAGAGTCGACGTAGAGACATGGCCTCTATTGTGCGAATATTTCGACTCTCAATGCAAACAGGTATGTATTTTAAATGTAATTCATTGTTTAGTATATAATTTATTTTTTTTGTTTTCCTTAATTAGAAAACTAAATGTGAATGTGTTGTGCAGAAACAGGCTGCTCAAAATTTAGAGAATAGGAAGTCGGCGAAGAGGGGTCGCCCCACTTATACAGGTGGCTCGAGGAATATTACTCGAGCCATGGAGTTATCGGTAAATTACAATAGACCGGCCTTTGTGATATAATGAAATATTAAGAGTTATTTTCTAATATATCTAATATTAAGAGTTATTTTCTAATATTGCAGACAGCTCAGACCCTGGCGCAAGGTGGTACACCGAGCGTGCTGTCCGCATATCTTGCCGTCCACGGCACCTCGACAGATCCCGCCACGGGCGAGCTTCGATATCCCGACATCGCTACCCAGGAGTATTGCGTAAGTGTTAATATTTATTCAACCCCTATTTGAAATTTTAGTTTTGGAAGGTTCAAATTTAAATGATATGCTTATATTTTACTGCTTAATGTGCGTGTAGGAGCGGGTGGTTGAGTAGGCCGAGGCATCCGGGATAGATTTTACCGGACAGAGCGATCCGAGGCTGCCGACCCCAGTCCTGGACGCCACACACGGAGGGCACCACGGAGGTTGGGAGAGAGGCCGGGGACTGGGCCCTAGCAGGGCCCATATGAAGTTGGACTCCACCCCAGCGGTTACTTCCTCAGTCTCCAGTGAGCGACGTGTCCAGCAGGAACTGGAGAGCTTGAAGGCCACCGTTCAGGAATTGAAGGAGATGCTGGTATGTATACTACTTAATAGTAAAATATCATGTCATATTATAGATATCAACATATCCAATATTAGTACGTAGCTTGAGCTTATTTGGTTGTAGACTTAGCTTTGATTAATCATACATACATATCTAATTAAAATAAACTACGGTTTTCCATACAAGATATCCAAATGGGGTTTCGAAATAACTTGATAATGATACGAATTCGAATAATACACAGTTCTTACTCGCTTATTACACACGTTAGGTCCAGATGCGACAGGGTACATCGGCCGAGCCTCCACATACATCTCCTTCGGCTGCGGCTCCGCAAGCTACTACATCGGCTGCGGTTCCGCAGACAGCTCCTATAGCTCCACCGCCTGCTCAGACTCCCGCAGCCGCGGCTCCGTAAGCCACTACCTCGACGGCGATTGCGTAGACCACATCGCCAGCTCCACAGCCCGCTCAGACTCCCGCACGCTCCGCATTGCATGATTTATTGACCGAGGAGCAGACGCGCCAGATTCTGGCGTTTATCAGAGGTGGAGCCGGACCGAGCTAGGATAGCTTTTTGATTCTTATATTTTAAACATGTATTTATTTATATGATACATATTGTATTACATTTTGGACGATATTGATATTGGTGGTGTTTGCGTGTTTATATTTATATCATATTCTGCTTTTTGGTTTCTTTTGTATATTATATGCGTGAGATGTGATTATGAATACTACGATATATGTTCTGTGTGATGATTAATTTTATATTCGATCGATGTATATATTATTGTGCACAGGGCGAGAAAAAAATAGACAGCCCTTTTTAAAAAAAAAACTGATAATATGTACCTACGGATTAATCCGTAGGGCCCAACGTTGCCCCTACGGAGTAATCCATAGGGGAAAAATATCAGGATAACTGATATTTTCCCCTGTGATCTCAGTATCAGGGGGTTAAGCTTGCCCCTACGGATATATCCGTAGGGGCAAACAAATGCCCCTACACAGTGATCCGTAGGGGCAAAATATCAGGTATCCGGATATTTTGCCCCTACGGATGGGCACCTACGCATTTATCCGTAGGGGCTACGACTTGGCCCTACAGATTCATCCGTAGGTACACCTGATCTATTTTATAAAACCGTAAATAAAATAAAATTTTTGCCCCTACGGCCTATTCCGTAGGGCAAACTGGACCTACACAGAACTCCGTAAGGGCAATTTTTTTCCGTAGGGGCAAGTTCAGGGCTTCGACTTGGATCTACGGCGTTTGTACCTACAGGGTATTTTCTTGTCTCTACGGATATATCCGTAGGGGAAGTGGTTTGCTCCTACGGATAAATCCGTAGGGCCAACCATATTTGTAGTAGTGGTGGGATCTCGTAATAACCCGGTTTAGCAACCACTGGCCGAGGATGCAATTCTTCTTTAAAAACAAACCATGCAAATCCGTCAAATCAAGACAGACATTGAGATTGTCCTTCGTTTTTCCATTCTTAGACAGCAGAAGATTGATAACGTGTTCAGAGACACCCTTCTCGATATGTATGACATCTAAATTATAGCGCAGCGGTAGATCGGACCGGTACGGAAGTTGAAATAAATCATTTAGCTTCATCCATCCGGGTAAGCATGGCATTGCATCTTTGTTGTGTTTCTTTCCCAATGTGATATTCTGATAACCTCTCCATTATTGTATTATGTCGTTACCGGACAATGGTTTAGGAGGCATACTAGTCTCCGTCTTGCTGTTGAAAACTTCTTTATTTTTTCTGAAACTGTGAGTTATGGGCAAGATATAAGTCTACGGTAGCGCCCCGGCCGTCATTCTGACGCCAAACACGGAACAAAAACTTTTATAACTGGCGCTATCGCATACTATAACCCGGATCTTGCCATTAACGCTAAACTAACAAACTGTAAAGAGGTAGAAAGGTTATACCGATCGATCCGAGTCCATCGGTCTTTAGCCATCATCCCACGCTCCTCGCGGCAACTCCGATCTCTCGTCTCCTCATCGAGGTGGCACCACATCAACGGATCTTTAAATGGGCTCCCGTCTCTATACTGAGGCAACTCAGTCATCAAGTCTGCTAAAAGAGATGACCAAGATGAAGTAGAGAACGAGTAGAATACTTTGTCTCAAACATCCTAGGGTTCTCATCGCATAAGAGAGATAGGGTGGAGGTTAAAGAAGATGCTTAAGAGTTGGAAATGGTGAACTCAAGAAACACTAGTGAGCAAAAGAAAATCAAGCCCATAAACTTGTGTTTTGTTTCTTCTTATGTGAATAGATATATATGAGGTTTATTTATCAAAGACCAAAGAAAATATCTAATGAAAATATCTCCTCAAATATCTCTTCACAAAACAAAACTCATTAATTCTTAATGACTCACTAGATGACTCATTACATGAGTCACTAGTGAACATTCTAGAATTGATGAGTCATAACCATGAGTCACAATTTCCAAAACCTATTTAATCATTTAAACCAAAATGATTAACCAAAAGAAATGCATATTCTAAAATATTCTCGTAACGGATTACGAAAATACCCCTCACCTGTATATACATACCTGTATCCGTATTCCGACCGAATACGAATACGAGAGACTAAAATATTCCTACTCAATATAATACATGGATCCGGCTTAAACCAAAGCCCACCAGTATTATCTGCCCGAAATATGACACGTGCACAAGTGCACGTGCATTTTCGAACCCTGCCATAAAACCATACGGCCTCTACAACGTTTCGCCCGAACTTGGAAAACTATCTGTGGGGGACTCTAAAGACTCGTCAGTACCCTGGCAGTGGGTTTAACCACAAGCACGTCAGCGGCACTAGCTGTGCGTAACGGCTGCCCATGTACTGACCTCAAGGGAAGCCAATGAGCGAATTATCCTGGAACCCTACTGAGCCTATCAATGACAATATACGTACAGTCCGGTCCGTTCGTTTATGAGTATCGCATATCGGGCCTAGGGGGCTGGTAACGTCAGACCTCCAACAGCGGTATAAATCGTGTCAAAGTGTAGCCCAGAACACCTTGAGATACTACTGGAGTACCTACCAGTAAATCTTCTGCCTCGGCCGAGGGCTATGTGTAATGGCTCTCCTAGACACAGCGCGATCTCACCCCCAATACCGGGAGAGACGAATCCCCTGCCGATCCGCTCACTTGCCTCCATGTGGCTCGGGACTGTACCCAACTAAAAGCTGTTTGCACGACTCCTTTGAGCCGTGGTATGGTAGTAATCAAAGCACTGTGGGAACTCACAACCCAATGAGCACCTGTATACATCTTAGGTGATCCAACTGACACCAGTGGCTTGTGAGACCGGCCATCGCCCCTCGTCGGGGTCTCGACTGTATACACTAGTCTACTCCGGAGTATCGATACCCTGTCTCGAAACTCCCACGACTAGGGACCACTTTTTAAGATGTGCTTATGGACTACCCAACTCTCACGTATATAATCGCCATCATACTGTTGGTAGTCAAGCAGGATCCTTAGGGCTCTATCAACGTGTAATAGTGAACAGTCACCTAAATCTGTACACGATGATAAACGCAAACCAGATAGTATACTATCATCTCGAGTAAGACTGTCCTACCGGTATAGGTCCTTCCTCAATCATTGCAATCACGTACCTGCGATCCAATAATTGACTTTGAGGGCACTACATCCAACAATCTCCCACTTGCACTTAAAGCTAATTATTGCGATGTCGCATACTCACAGCCCGGGTGATACCGAACACCCAACTCCTCTACTAATCAGTTTCACAAAGCTCGTTTGTAAAACTCTTGTGTTCGATAAATAGCCTCAATGAGTGGATCCGCCCTGATATTTCTTTCTATGTCTCTCTTAATCTCAAGTTCGCGGAGAAAACCATCTCCCGAATTGAGTAATACCTGTCTTAAAATATGTCTGGATATCTGATGGGACCTAGCTCATAAATGAACTCCAAATCCAAACTTCTTAGACTGTATCGATAACTGAACCCCTGCACCATGCCTCCCACAGTATCCTCTTGGACCACATGTCCATAATACTTCCCCTTTCGTCAGAGGGAAAACTATAACTCTGACAATCACTCGGTCATCCATGTCACCTTTGAAGGCTGGAATGATAACCGTCTCCCGAAGGAGGCTGCCGTTATCAAATCCGTAGAACATCCACTTATGTTCTAAAACTGCTTCCGTATGTTTCTCCAGGATTGGATTAATATAAACTTATTGCATCTAGTGCAAAAACAACATCTGGTGTGGTACTTGACATCTCACGATTGACTCAATTGCCTAAGCAAATGATATGCCAATCATGCACATCCCTCTCCCCTTTAGTCTGTAAGACACCTTTAGAGAGAGTGACTACATCACCTGCAGGTACACCACCATGCCATGAGTCATATATTCCAAATACCTTTAGAATACTGTCAAAGTACCCACATTGGGAAACTACCCAAATCTGGATCTAAAACCATAAATCTAGTAACCAGAATGTCTGATATTATATCCATATCCTGTGTGGAGAAACAACTGTGTGACAACCACAGTATAACCGATCGTAGTATAGGAATTTTACTTCCTACTCTGTGTATGTCATACACCCTACTACCTTCTTAATAGATCCATCCCCTATTCTGATGAAGTCAAACCCATGACTGTCACATCAAAATTAGATGATCTATCTCCGCTATATCTGCTCAAGTCTATAAATAGACATAAACTACTTGCCCACTATACTTCTGCTGCTCCCACAGACCACAACCACCCTCTGGCAGAATAATATATACGTGCACTTCTAAAGCTAGTTTAAAAAGACGCTATATTTAACCTCCTGCCGGGTCTCATAGCCTGGAACAACAGTAGTGTCAAGTAGGTAAACAAGAACCTCCTTGTCACCGTCCTTGAGGCTACCGGATTACCTCTCGGGTGCCTGAGGTTACCAACCATATCCGCGGAGTGGCTAATGGAATGTCAAACCTGATTGAATCTTTAGGTTCTATTAAATTTTCCGTAATCGTTTGCGGTTCTGGAATCACTTCAAGTTCTACCATACTCCCACTACCGTTTTCTGAAAAAAATTCCATTTTACTAAAACTGTGGCGAGTCAAGAATAATATCACCATTAATCTTCCAAATGGTAGAAAATTAACCCTCGTCATAATCTGGGCCAACCCACAAACTGCCATTACAGAAACGTGCCTTGAGTTATCCAGAGTCTGGTTTTAAGCATAAGCCAGACAACTCCCCGTACCTTAACATCGTTAAGATATGAACCATTCTATATCCAATATAGAAACTTTGGCACTTATTTAAATGGAACCAGATTCTAATCATGCAGCTGTCTCCAGTGCATATCAACTTAATGGAGAGAGGCTAATCAGCATTACTCAACTTAGGAATACATCCAATTATGAGTAACCCGAAAGAGAAACAAGTTTCTCAAAACCATTACTATCAACTGAATACCAATCACAAGTATCTACATCTTCGATCTCTTTGAAGAATCCCGATACTTGCGACATCTGGTTCTCTACTTTATTCCTATACCCGTAACTTCTCAAAACTTAGACCTTGTATTTCTACGAAACACTTGTCTAAAAACTAGAAAAGTCACAAGTAAACAGAACATAGTACGAGGACCAACCCCTTTGTCCTGATGGACACTGGACAACATACAATATTCTGTATAAGTCCGCTGAGTTGAATAACTCAAAACCTGTGCATCGTAGGTTGAAAACTGTACTTATGGTTAAGAACTACTCCGCTGTTCAATGCTCCTTACCCAATCGTCAACTGATATAGGTAAATGTCATGGACATAATTTCAAACAGTTATATCTCACTTTATAAAAATAAACGTACAGATATATCATTTTGAAATTGGTGCACAACAACGGATACTCAAAACCAAATACATGCTGTCCGGCAAAAACCCAGGCGACTTCCTCAAATATCACCAATTACAACGAATTCCGATATAATGAGGATGATCACCTAATTCCCAATAACTTACTCCCACTCATTATCTGTAAAACCATACAGATGTGAGAATCATACCTGGTAAATACATACCCTGGAGTAAGTATCTAATCGGGAAATCAGGTTTCCTTTAATAACGCACAGTGAAACTGAAACATGAAAATATTTCATAGGGGTATCCTGATATTCCTAGTAATGCCTCTTCCATAATACAATTCATGACTATAACCGTATGTTTCTTTGCCATCTCTCCAAATCCCTTTATTTGTCTTTAGTCGTTACCTTCTGTACACCCCTTTAGGCTAAGTGGTTTTCTTCCTTCCCTACCGTTCGGCACCAGCCTATGGTTTAGAAGAAGACTATCCAGTAAGCATAATAGGTGTACTCTCTTAAACTAAGGAGCCTTCACAACCTGAGAGAAGGTGATGATAAAAGACAACTGAATAAAACCTTATTCTATTTCTCCCGAACTGGGGAAAAAAGCAAAGGTAAAGTAGGAGTGGCGATGAAGTACGCGGTTTGGTCGTGAATGATAGCAGTCGCAATTTACTTTGCCCTCTTTCTAATCCCTTTATTTTGTCTTTACTTATTACCTTCTGTACACCCTACTTAGGCTAATTGGTTTTCTTCATTCCCTACCTTTCGGCACCTGCCTATGGTTTGGAAGAAGACTATCCAATAAGCGTAATAGGTGTACTCTCCTAAACCAAGGAGCCCTCGCAACCTGAGAGAAGGTGATGATAAAAGACAACTGAATAAACCAATTCAATTTCTTCTGAATCTAGATCCATCCTCGAAGAAATCCTTTCGAGTTCGTAAATAACCATACGATAGATCTATCCAATCGAAGTGGATGTTCGTAGTGATACGAGGTGTTCTGAGAAATGCAAAGAGTAAAAGAAGGAGCAGCAATGACTTATGCAACTCGGACAATCCAAAAGCCAATATTTTAAGAAGGTTCGGTCAACTTGGTCACTGAGTAATAGTCTAGGGTCGGTCAAAGGTCGCTGCCAAAGAGAGAGAAAAGAAACACTTTGCGTGCACTCTAACCTAGATCAGAATGGTTATCACTATATCTAATCAGGAAACCTCCCACTGTACTGTCAAATTCTCCTCCAAACCTGAAAGAAGAATCAATCGGGATCACCCGAAGAGTAAACCAACTCATCAGTGGGAATCGGGATCCAACTCTCATCGCATGATAACATGAAGGTATCCACTCACGTTATCACACTCAAGAAGGTATGCGCATGCCCGGCAAGTTTCAATTTCTTTAGAAACTCCCGATATGGATTTGTGCCCCGTGCTCTTATGACCTTGACTAAGGGCCAACAAATCATAAGTCACATGTCAAGTTCTTTCCATCATTATCTTGTTAATTTGAACCCACCCGTACATACTCTTGACTAAGGGCCAACAAAGTAATACGACTGTCCCAAACCAACGCATCTGTCTATGCAACATGTGAACACCCCAGCAGCTACCAATCACTATGTCTTGACTAAGGGCCAAACCAACATAGCTTGAATACTACTGACCATTCATATGAAATGACGGAGGGCTACGACTGGTTTTTTTGGCGAAAAAACCTTTAACGTAATGAACTTGATCTCGCTGAAGGAACCTGATAGCTATTTAGAAAATATAGTGGCGAAAAACCTTTGCTAAAAAGGTCACTCCCGGTGAAGGGATCTCGGCTCTTTCCTTGTGGAATGAGGTGCAGGATATTCCAACTGAATACCGCGATACAAAGCAACATATAATCGACTATAGTGAAGTTATTATCCTGATATAAACTTCTGCCCAAGGGGTAACTCCCGGTGAAGGGATCTCGGCCCTTGCCTCGTCGAATGAGGTGCAGGATATTCCAACTGAATACCACTATGCAAAACAAAAGAAAACGTCTTTGTAATAACACTTTTTAAAACTATTCCAACAATGTCCAAACAGGTTTGTTTTCCTTTGCATTGATCAGAATCAACGCAGTCCCATCAATTAATCACACCAGAAAAGAACGAAAATAAAATGTACGTATATGCCATCCGCATTCGTCACTGGGTCTCGTCATCACCCGTTAGGTTACTTAACTAACGACAGAGCGGAGACTGGACTAGCGCGGGTGCAAAACATATACAACATCTACTAGTATATATACCAATATACAATAATCGCGCCAGGCGTGATGATATGCAACATTACAGAAAAGTAATAAGTATCACAGAACAATACAGATAATCTGGGATACCCGGGTTTCACAGAGCCGCTGCTGAAACCCGACGTTCCCCAGGTCGTGTAGATAGCCTGTGCAATGAAACTTAGACCCCTACGGGTGCGGCAAGTTACCCACCAAAACCTGAAGCGAAGCAGCCCCTACAGCAAAGTGAATGGACCACCCTGCACTTCACGGAATCCGGTAAGTTGAGCACCCCTCCTTGGGTCAACCTGTACCCCCTACGAGTGCAGCGAATAGTCTTCCAATTCTAGAGTGAGGCCCATCTTCCTCTCAAAGCCATGAGATGCGGACCCGTTGCCCTCCAGAACCCGGCTATCCGTGCACTCCGTCGCGGGGTAAAACCTAGTACAGAAATGAAAAATATATACAACGGGTACATCGATCTCAGCCCGGTCGTGCCCCAAAAGAATAGTATACAAATAGGCAGTGACGACAATCCACATGTTGGACGTTCGCCCCGCAATATCAAATGTACAAATAACCCCAAACTGCACTACCATTGCACACTGCTATCCACCACGACAAATCCGCAACATCACAGCACAACACAGAACATCAACGCGAATGTCACGTTCGCAAACCCGTTTAAAAGAACTATAGCAATTAGACGCAATTTACCGCTCGAATGACATTCACGGTCGGAGATATAATGTAAGTATTGTAAACTAACAAGTTTAAAATTCCGATCGACAAAACTTCCCGAAGTGGGCCCCACGTATAACTGTAGTACATAAACAAAATCTGGGCCCAAACAAAATATATCAGAAACCACAATTCCCTATGCAAGAGCCCCAGAAGTGTAAGTCCACGGTAGCGCCCCGGCAGTCTAACAGACGCCAAATGCGGAACAAAAATTTTTACAAACTGGCGCTATCGCGTATCGTAACCCGGATCTGCCATTAAAGCTAAACTAAAAAACTAAAAAGTGGGTAGAAGAGTTATACCGAACGATCTGAGCCCTTCGGTCTTCAACCATCATCCCACGCTTGTTGCGGCTGCTCCGATCTCTTGAATCTCCAGTCTCGTCGTCCAGGTGGCACCACGTCGACGGATCTTTAAACGGGCTCCCGCCTCTGAACCGAGGCAACTCGATCGTCAAGTTTGCTAAAAGAGACGACCAAGATGAAGTAGAGAATGAATAGAACACTTTGTCTCGTTACGTCTAAGGCTATGGACGGACGTTTAATGAACTTGCCATTTGAATCGGGTGAAATGAGAATTGTCTATTCTAATTTTCATGAATCCAAAACTATCATAATCTTTTTACCAAATGAACTACAACCATCATCTAAGAGAGGGGGGAAGGCCGGCCAGTTATAGAGAAGGAGGGAGGTGAGTGTAGGAGGGGGAAGGTGACCATAAAGGAAAAGATCAACAACAAATATCTTAGCACCAAGTATGAAAGCATTTAAAGCAAACCAATCACAATTAACCTAGTCACCTTGTCATTAAATGCACCATTAATGACCTAATGACTCACAAGCCTTGTCACCCTCTCTAGAACCTTCTAAAACACAAACTCACCTCATCAAGAAAAGATAAATCCGCATTTAACCGAATGTTAAATACGGCTGATAGAAAACTGGAAACTGGCAACTTCCAAAAGTGATCCTGAAACGAATTTCAGGATAACCCCGTATCAGTATAAACATACCCACATTTGCATTACGACCGAATACAAATGCAACTGAGACAAAGATATTATATCTACACAGTATAATACTGGGTTTCGGCTTAAACCAAAGCCTACCAGTATTATCTGCCCGAAAAACGACACGTGCGAAAACGCACGTGCTTTTTCCGAACCTTGCCATATCACTATACGGCCTCTACAACGTTTCGCCCGAACTTGGGAAAGTGTCTGTGGGGGACTCTAATGACTCATCAACACACTGGCACTGGGTATAACCACTAGCACGTCAAAGGTACAAGCTGCACGTAACGTTTTGCCTATGTATTGATTGGAAAGGAAGCTGACGAGCGAACTCATCTATAAACCCTACTGAGCCTGACAGTGACAATGTATATACAGTCCGGTCCATTCGTCTAAAGAGTATCGCATATCGAGTCTAGGGGGTGGATAAAGTCAGACCCCTAATAACGCGATAAATCGTGTCGGCATGAAGCCCATCACCACCTGAGAAACTACCGATCCAAATCAGTAATTCTCCACTACCTCGGCCGAGAATTCCTAGTGATGGCCACCCGTACACTGCGCGACGTCAACCCCCAATACCGGGAGAGACGAATCCCCGACGATCCGCTCACTTGCCTCCAATGTGGCTCGGGACTGTACCCAACTAAAACCTGTTTGCACAACTCCTTTGAGCATGGTAGGGTAGTAATCTAAGCACAGTGGGAACTCACACGAGACAAATGACGATCTCAGGTCGATGAACTAACTTATACACATGTCACCAGGGAATTGCTATCTGACGATATGTATAATACCAACTAGCAGATTCCCGGCGAGTCCTGTCCGGTGTACTCATAACCTAATGAGCACCTGTATACATCTTAGGTGAACCAACTAACACCAATGGCTTGTAAGACCGGCCATCGCCCCTCGTCGGGGTCTCGACTGTATACACTAGTCTACTCTGGAGTATCGATGCCCTGTCTCGAAACTCCCACGACTAGGGACACTTTAAGGATGTGCTTACAGACCCCAGCTCCCACGTATACGATCTCCATCATACTGCTGGTAGTCAAGCAAGAATCCTATGGGCTCTATCATCATGCAATAGTGAACTAAAGCATGTATACGATGATAAAGACAAACCAGATAGCATACTATCATCTCGAGCAAGACTGTCATATCGGTATAGGTCCTGCCTCAATCATTGCAATCACGTACCAGCGATCCAATAATTGACTTTGAGGGCACTATCTCCAACAATCTCCCACTTGCACTTTAAGGCTAATTATTGCGATGTCGCATACTCACAGCCCGTGTGATACCGAACATCAAACTCCTCTACTAAACAGTTTCACAAAGCTAGTTTGTAAAACTCTTGTGTTCGAGAAATAGCCTCAGTGAGTGGATCCGCCCTGATGTTTCTTTCTATATCTCTCTAAATCTTAAATTCGCGGAGAAAGCCATCTCCCGAATCGAGTAATACCTGTCTTAGAATATGTCTGGATATCTGATGGGACCTAGTTCATAAATGAACTCCAAATCCAAACTTCATAAACTGTATCGATAACTGAACCTAATCAGTATCCAGCACCATGCCTCCCACAGTATCCTCTTGGACCACCTGTCCATAATACTGTCCCTCATCATAGGGAAAACTATAACTCTGACAATCACTATGTCAGCCATGTCACCTCTGAAGCCTGGAATGATAACCGTCTCCCGAAGGAGACTGCCGTCATCAAGTCCGTAGAACATGCACTTATGTTCTAAAACTACTTCCTTTTGTTTCTTCAGGATTGGATTAATATAAACTTACCGCATCAAATGCAATAACTACATCTGGTGTGGTACTTGACATCTCATGATTGACTCAATTGCCTAAGCAAGTGATCTGCCAATCATGCACATCCCTCTCTCCTTTAGTCTCTAAGACACCTTTAGAGAGGGTGACTCCATCACCTGCAGGTACAGCACCATGCCAGGAGTCATCTATTCTAAAATACCATTAGAATACTGTCAAAGTAACCATATTGGGAAACTATCCAAATCTATATCTAAAACCATAGATCTAGTAACCAGAATGTCTGATATTAAATCCATATCCTTTGCGGAGAAACAACTGTGTGACGACCACAGTACAACCGATCGTAGTATAGGAATTTTACTTCCTATTCTGTGTATGTCGTCCAAATCCCAGGACATCACACCCTACTACCTTCTTAACAGATCCATCCCCTATTCTGATGAAGTCAAAGCTATAACTGTCTCATCAAAATTAGATGATCTGATCTCCGCTATATTTGCTCAAGCCTATAAATAGACATAAGTTACTTGCCCACTACGCTTCCGCTGCTCCCACTGACTACGACAACCCTCTGGCAGAATAATATCTACGTACACTTCTAAAGCTAGTTTAGAACGACGTTATACTTATCCTCTTGCCGGGTCTCATAGTCTGGAACAACAGTAGTGTCAAGTCTGGGTAAACAAGAACTTCCCTGTCACCGTCCTTGAGGCTACCGGAGTACCTCTCGGGTGTCTGAGGTTACCCACCATATCTGCGGAGTGGCTAATGGAATGTCAAACCTGATTGAATATATAGATCCTATTAAATTTTCCGTAATCGTTTGCGTTTCTGGAATCACTTCCAGTTCTACCATACTCCCACTACTGTTTTCTGAAAAAATCCATTTTAATAAAACTGTGGCGAGTCAAGAACAATATCACTATTGATCTTCCAGATGGTAGAAATGTTAACCCTCGTCAAAGCCAGGGTCAACCCACAAACTGCCATTACAGAAACGTGCCTTGATTTATCCAGTGTCTGGTTTTAAGCATAAGCTGGACAACTCCCCGTATCTTAACATCGTTAAGATATGAACCATTCTATATACAATATAGAAATAGAGGCACTAATTTAATTGGAACCAAATTCAAATCATGCAGCTATATCTAGTGCATATCATTTTAATGGAGAGAGGCTAATCGGTATTACTCAACTTAGGAATCCATCCAATTATGAGTATCCTGAAAGAGAAACAAGTTTTCTCAAAACCATTACTATCAACTGAATACCAATCACAAGAATCTACATCTTCGATCTCTTTGAAGAATCCCGATACTTGTGGCATCTGGTTCTCTACTTTATTCTTATACCCACAACTTCTCAAAACTTAGACATTGTATTTGTACGAAACACTTGTCTAAAAACTAGAGAAGTCATAAGTAAACAGAATATAGTACGAGGACCTACCCCTTTGTCCTGACGGACACTGGACAACATACAATACTCTATATAAATCCCCTGAGTTTGAATAACTCAAAACCTGTGTGTCGTAGGTTGAGAACTGTACCCAGGCGATTTCCTCAAATATCACCAATTACAACGAATTCCGATATAATGAGGATAATTACCTAATTCCCAATAACTTACTCCCACTCATCATCTGTAAAAACCATACAGATATGAGAATGAAACCTGGTAAATACATACCCTGGAGTAAGTATCTAATCGGGAAAACAGTTTTCTTTTAACAATGCACTGAAACATGAAAATGTCTCGTAGGGATATCCTGGTATTCCTAGTAATACCTCTTCCATAAATCAATTCATGACTCTAACCGTATATTTCATTGCTATCTCTCCAAATCCCTTTATTTGTCTTTAGTCGTTACCTTCTGTGCACCATCGTTAGGCTAAATGGTTTTCTTCCTTCCCTACCGTTCGGCACCAGCCTATGGTTTGGAAGAAGACTATCCAGTAAGCATAATAGGTGTACTCTCCTAATCCTAGGAGTACTCGCAACTTGAGAGAAGGTAATGATAAAAGACAACTGAATAATACCTTATTCTATTTCTCCCGAACTGGGAAAAAGCAAAGGTGAAATAGGAGTGGCGATGAAGTACGCGGTTTGGTCGTGAATGATAACAGTCGCAATTTACTTTGCCCTCTTTCTAATTCCTTCATTTTGTCTTTACATATTACCTTCTGTACACCCTACTTAGACTAATTGGTTTTCTTCATTCCCTACCTTTCGGCACCAGCCTATGGTTTGGAACAAGACTATCCAATAAGCGTAATAGGTGTACCCTCCTAAACCAAGGAGCCCTCGCAACCTGAGAGAAGGTGATAATAAAAGACAACTGAATAAACCAATTCAATTTCTCCTGAACCTGGATCCATTCTCGAAGAAATCCCTTCGAATTCGTATATAACCATACGATGGATCTGTCCAATGGAAGTGGATGTCCGTAATAATACGGGGTGTTCTGAGAAATACAAAGGGTAAAAGAAGGAGCGGCAATGACTTATGCAACTATAGACAATCCAAAAGCCAGTATTTTAAGAACGTTCGGTCAACTTGGTCACTGAATCATAATCTAGGGTTGGTCAAAGGTTGCTGCCAAAGAGAGAGAGAAAAGAAACACTCTGCGTGCACTCTAACCTAGATCAGAATGGTTATCACTTTATCTAATCAGGAAACCTCCCACTGTAATCTCAAATTCTCCTCCAATCCTTAAAGAAGAATTAGTCGGGATCACCCGAAGAGTAAACCAACTCATCAGTGAGAATCGGGATCCAACTATCATCGCATGATAACTTGATGGAAGCCACTCAAATTATCACACTCCAGAAGATATGCGCATATCTGGCAAGTTTCAGTTTCTTTAGAAACTCCCGATATAATTTTTGCCCCATGCTCTTATGACCTTGGCGAAGGTCAAAATGTCATAAGTCACATGCCAAGTTCTACCCGTCATTGTCCAGGTCAATTTGAACCCACCCGTACATACCCTTGACGAAGGCCAAAATAGTAGTACGACTATCCCAAACCAACACATCTATCTATGCTACAAATGAATACCCAGCAGCTACCAAACACTATGCCTTGGCGAAGGTCAAAATACATAGCTTGAATACTACTGACCATCCATAAGAAATGACGAAGGGCTACGGCTGGTTTTTGGCGAAAAACCTTTAACGTAATGAACTTAATCTCGTTGAAGGAACCTGATAGCTTTTTATAAAATATAGTGACGAAAACCTTTACTAAAGAGGTCACTCCCGGTGAAGGGATCTCGGCTCTTTCCTCGTGGAATGAGGTGCAGGATATTCCAACTGAATACCGCGATGCAAAGCAACTTGTAATCGACTATATTGAAGTTATTACCCTGACGTAAACTTCTGCCCAAGGGGTCACTCCCGGTGAAGGGATCTCGGCCCTTACCTCGTGGAATGAGGTGCAGGATATTCCAACTGAATATCGCTATGCAAAACAAAAGTAAACATCTTTATAATAACACCATTTAAAATTTGTTCCAACAACATCAAATATAGGTTTGTTTTATCCTTGCATTGATAAGAATCAATGCAGTCCCATCAATCAATCACACCAGAAAAGAACGAAAATAAAATATACGTATATGCCATCCGCATTCGCCACTGGGTCCCGTCATCACCCGTTAGGTTACTTAACTAACGACAGAGCGGGGGCTGGACTAGCGCGGGTGTAAAACATATACAACATCTAATAGTATATATATCAATATACAATAATCGCTCCAGGCGTGATAATATGCAACATTACAGAGAAGTAATAAGCATCACAGAACAATACAGATAATCTGGGATCCCCGGGTTTCACAGAGCCGCTACTGAAACCCGATGTTCCCCTGCTCGTGTGGATAGCCTGTGCAATGAAACCTAGACCCCTACGAGTGCGGCAAGTTACCCGCCAAAACCTGAAGCGAGGTAGTCCCCACAGCATAGTGAATGGAACACCCGGCACTTCATGGAATCCGGTAAATTGAGCACCTCTCCTTGGGTCAACCTGTACCCCCTATGAGTGCGGCGAATAGTCTGCCAATTCTAGAGTGAGGTCCCTTTGCCTCTCAATACCATGAGATACGGACCCGTTGCCCTCCAGAACCCGGCTATCCGTGCACTCCTTCGCGGCATAAACCTAGTACAGAAATAAAAATATGTACAACGGGTACATCGACCCCGACCCGGTCGTGCCCCAAAAGAATATTATACAAACAGGCAGTGACGACAGTCCACATGTTGGACGCTCGCCCAGCAATATCAAATATACAAATAAATTGAAACTGCACTACCATTGCACCCTGCTATCCACCACGACATATCCGCAACATCACAGCACAACACAGAACATCAACACGAATGTCACGTTCGCAAACCCGTCTAAAAGAACTATAGCAATTAGACGCGGTTTACCGATCAAATGACATTCCCGGTCGGAGATATAATGTAAATACTGTAAACTAACAAGTTTAAAATTTCGATCGACTAAATTTCCCGAAGTGGGCCCCACATTTATCTGGTGTACAGTAACAAAAACTGGGCCCAAAAGAAATATTTCAAAACCCACAATTTCCCAAAACAAGCTCACTGGAAAAAAAATGATTCATTGTTCCCACATAACGGCCGAGGTTCCACGGTCAAACCCTAGCGTTGACCGCGGATCCGCGGCGTTACTGTTGGATCACGTGCCCAATTTTCTTCAGTATGCTTAAAAATCCCTGCTTGATTTTCTGCTGTATGCAAAATAATTTTTAGACACTGTTCAAAATTAACAGAAACTTCGAATTTGGAATTTGCGGTTTTCGAAAATCCGTTCGATCGATATTTTAAACGTGTTAGCGCAAGTTAGTATAGCTTAATGGTGAGGCTCTAATACCACTGTAAGTCCACGATAGCGCCCCAGCCGTCAAACAGACGCCAAATGCGGAACAAAAACTTTTTACAAACTGGCGCTATCGCGTACCGTAACCCGGATCTGCTATTAAAGCTAAACTAACAAACTACAAAGTAGGTAGAAGAGTTATACCGAACGATCCGAGTCCTTCGGTCTTCAACCATCATCCCACGCTTGTTGCGGCTGCTCCGATCTCCTGAATCTCCAGTCTCGTCGTCCAGGTGGCACCACATCGACGGATCTTTAAACGGGCTCCCGCCTCTGAACCGAGGCAACTCGATCGTCAAGTTTGCTAAAAAAAGACGACCAAGATGAAGTAGAGAATGAGTAGAACACTTTGTCTCGTTATGCCCAAGGCTATGGACGAACGGTTAATGAAGTTGCCATTTGAATCGGGTGAAATGAGAATTGTCTATTCTAATTTCCATGAATCCAAAACTATCATAATCTTTTTACCAAATGAACAACAAACATCATCTAAGAGAGGAGGGAAGGCCGGCCACTTATAGAGAGGGAGGGAGGTGAGTGTAGGAGGGGGAAGGTGACCACAAAGGAAAAGATCAACAACAAATATCTTAGCACCAAGTATGAAAGCATTTAAAGAAAACCAATCACAATTAACCTAGTCACCTTGTCATTAAATGCACCATTAATGACCTAATGACTCACAAGCCTTGTCACCCTCTCTAGAACCTTCTAGAACACTGACTCACCTCATCAAGAAAAGATAAATCCGCATTTAACCGAATGTTAAATACGGCTGATAGAAAACTGGAAACTGGCAACTTCCAAAAGTGATCCTGAAACGAATTTCAGGATAACCCCGTATCAGTATAAACATAACCACATTTGCATTACGACCGAATACAAATGCAACTGAGACAGATATTATATCTACACGGTATAATACTGGGTTACGGCTTAAACCAAAGCCTACCAGTATTATCTGCCCGAAAAACGACACGTGCGAAAACGCACGTGCTTTTTCCGAACCTTGCCATAACACCATACGGCCTCTACAACGTTTCGCCCGAACTTGGGAAAGTGTCTGTGGGGGACTCTAATGACTCATCAACACAATGGCACTGGGTATAACCACTAGCACGTCAGAGGTACAAGCTGCACGTAACGTTTTGCCTATGTATTGATTGGAAGGGAAGCTGACGAGCGAACTCATCTATAAACCCTACTGAGCCTGACATTGACAATGTATATACAGTCCGGTCCATTCTTCTAAAGAGTATCGCATATCGAGTCTAGGGGGTGGATAAAGTCAGACCCCTAATAACGCGATAAATCGTGTCGGCATGAAGCCCATCACCACCTGAGAAACTACTGATCCAAATCAGTAATTCTCCACTACCTCGGCCGAGGATTCCTAGTGATGGCCACCCGTACACTGCGCAACATCAACCCCCAATACCGGGAGAGACGAATCCCCGACGATCCGCTCACTTGCCTCCAATGTGGCTCGGGACTGTACCCAACTAAAACCTGTTGGCACAACTCCTTTGAGCGTGGTAGGGTAGTAATCTAAGCACAGTGGGAACTCACATGAGAAAAATGACGATCTCAGGTCGATGAACTAACGTGTACACATGTCACCAAGGAATTGCTATCTGACGATATGTATAATACCAACTAGCAGATTCCCGGCGAGTCCTGTCCGGTGTACTCATAACCTAATGAGCACCTGTATACATCTTAGGTGAGCCAACTAACACCAATGGCTTGTAAGACCGGCCATCGCCCCTCGTCGGGGTCTCGACTGTATACACTAGTCTACTCTGGAGTATCGATGCCCTGTCTCGAAACTCCTACGACTAGGGACACTTTAAGGATGTGCTTACAGACCCCAGCTCCCACGTATACGATCGCCATCATACTGCTGGTAGTCAAGCAAGAATCCTATGGGCTCTATCATCATGCAATAGTGAACTAAAGCATGTATACGATGATAAAGACAAACCAGATAGCATACTATCATCTCGAGCAAGACTGTCATATCGGTATAGGTCCTGCCTCAATCATTGCAATCACGTACCAGCGATCCAATAATTGACTTTGAGGGCACTATCTCCAACAAGAAGAAATATGGTACACTGAAGCACCAAGCCTGCGGCGAAACCGCGGCCAAACCTTGGCATGTGCGGCGGTTCCGCGGCAGTACGGTCGAATCAGTGGCCCAAATTTCTACTGTGTTCTTAAAAAAGCCTGCACGATTTTCTGAGATGCTCAAAATAATTTTTAGACCTGTTTAAAAAAGCGACAGAAACTTTAGCCTGAAAAGTGCGGTTTTGGAAATTTCGTTCGATCGTTGTTTTAAACACGTCAGAACAAGTTAGTAAAAGTTAATGGCGTGGCTCTGATACCATCTAAGTCTACGGTAGCGCCCCGGCCGTCATTCTGACGCCAAACGCGGAACAAAAACTTTTATAACTGGCGCTATCGCATACTATAACCCGGATCTTACCATTAATGCTAAACTAACAAACTGTAAAGAGGTAGAAAGGCTATACCGATCGATCCGAGTCCTTCGGTCTTTAGCCATCATCCCACGCTACTCGCGGCAACTCCGATCTCTCGTCTCCTCATCGAGGTGGCACCACATCAACGGATCTTTAAATGGGCTTCCGCCTCTATACCGAGGCAACTCGGTCATCAAGTCTGCTAAAAGAGATGACCAAGATGAAGCAGAGAACGAGTAGAATATTTTGTCTCAAACACCCTAGGGTCCTCATCGCATGAGAGGGATAGGGTGGAGGTTAAAGAAGATTCTTAGGAGTTGGAAATGGTGAACTCAAGAAACACTAGTGAGCAAAAGAAAATCAAGCCCATAAACTTGTGTTTTGTTTCTTCTTATGTGAATAGATATATATGAGGTTTATTTATCAAAGACCAAAAAAAATATCTAATGAAAATATCTCCTCAAATATCTCTTCACAAAACAAAACTCATTAATTCTTAATGACTCACTAGATGACTCATTACATGAGTCATTAGTGAACATTCTAGAATTGATGAGTCATAACCATGAGTCACAATTTCCAAAACCTATTTAATCATTTAAACCAAAATGATTAACCAAAAGAAATGCATCTTCTAAAATATTCTCGTAACGGATTATGAAAATACCCCTCACCTGTATATACATAACTGTATCCGTATTCTGACCGAATACGAATACGAGAGACTAAAATATTCCTACTCAATATAATACATGGATCCGGCTTAAACCAAAGCCCACCAGTATTATCTGCCTGAAATATGACACGTGCACAAGTGCACGTGCATTTTCGAACCCTGCCATAAAACCATACGGCCTCTACAACGTTTCGCCCGAACTTGGGAAACTATCTGTGGGGGACTCTAAAGACTCGTCAGTACCCTGACAGTGGGTTTAACCACAAGCACGTCAGCGGCACTAGCTGTGCGTAACGGCTGCCCATGTATTGACCTCAAGGGAAGCCGATGAGCGAACTCATCCTGGAACCCTACTGAGCCTATCAGTGACAATATACGTACAGTCCGGTCCGTTCGTCTATGAGTATCGCATATCGGGTCTAGGGGGCTGGTAACGTCAGACCCCCAATAGCGGTATAAGTCGTGTCAGAGTGTAGCCCAGAACACCTTGAGATACTACTGGAGTACCTACCAGTAAATCTCCTGCCTCGGCCGAGGGCTATGTATAATGGCTCTCCTAGACATAGCGCGATCTCACCCCCAATACCGGGAGAGACGAATCCCCTGCCGATCCGCTCACTTGCCTCCATGTGGCTCGAGACTGTACCCAACTAAAACCTGTTTGCACGACTCCTTTGAGCCGTGGTAGGGTAGTAATCAAAGCACAGTGGGAACTCACACGAGACAAATGACGATCTCAGGTTGATGAACTAACCTGTACACATGTCACCAGGGAACTGCTATCTGACGCTAAGTATAATACCAACTAGCAGGTTCCCGGCGAGTCCTGTCCGGTGTACTCATAACCCAATGAGCACCTGTATATATCTTAGGTGATCCAACTAACACCAGTGGCTTGTAAGACCGGCCACCGCCCCTCGTCGGGGTCTCGACTGTATACACTAGTCTACTCCGGAGTATCGATACCCTGTCTCAAAATTCCCACGACTAGGGACCACTTTTAAGGATGTGCTTATGGACTACCCAACTCTCACGTATATGATCGCCATCATACTGTTGGTAGTCAAGCAGGATCCTTAGGGCTCTATCAACGTGTAATAGTAAACAGTCACCTAAAGCTGTACACGATGATAAAGGCAAACCAGATAGCATACTATCATCTCGAGTAAGACTGTCCTACCGGTATAGGTCCTCCCTCAATCATTGCAATCACGTATCTGCGATCCAATAATTGACTTTGAGGGCACTACATCCAACACAAGAAACGTCGGTGACCCATAAACGACTCTTTCTCGCTAAACTTCAAGCGTACGACGTTCGTATGAATATGACAACTGGGACACGCAAGCTTACCTTGAGTTTTCCACCCCGACAGCATGCCGTAGGCAGAAAAATCATTAATAGTCCAAAACAAAGCAGTCTGTATCTGAAAAAATTGTTTACCATCTGCGTCATAGGTTCTCACGCCAGGTTCCTATAGCAACTTTAACTCATCGATTAAGGGCTAAAGGTAAACGACGATGTTTTTCCCAGGAGACGAGAGACCGTCGATTAAAAATGACAACGTAAAATAAGACTGTGTCATAGCCCTTTATAGCGGCAAGTTGTATACAGTCATCAAAACGGACCAAATACTGTGAGTACCCCAACCGTAAACCATCCTAAATGGACTAAAACCGTCGCTCGCAATTCCTAACCTCACGTTATGAGGGTCTGCGATGAATGAAGGATGGTTTTCATCTTTTCACGCCACGCTTCCCAAAATACATAAATACGGTACATGAAAAAACCAACCATACTACCTATGGTTAGGAAAGATCCCTCCATAATCACATTACTGCTGCCAATCAGATATCAAGAACAGTAAATAAATTCTAACTAACATATGTCCATCTACCACAGTAGATAAAAGTATAAAAATGTATATAGCAGAAACGAATATAGATCCAATAAGAAATAATATCTTAATCACGTCCCTTATGGCATCATGATTGATCGTGCTGAAAGGAAGTGTGTTCGTAAAGTAACCGCAATCAATACGGTGTCGCTAGTAGCTAGCCATGATGAGTACAGGTCGTTCGCAAGGAAACGTGAACTCTTTTCTTGCTTTCGACGAGTTGATTGAAAGAAGGGTGATTGTTTTGTCGTTACCGATATAGAATTTATGAAGAAAAGGCTTGTAGGATTCATAGGACTTAGTAGTAATTGATGAATAATTAAAAATGACTTCTTTTATCTTTTAATAGTTTACAACTAGATCGGTAGTGATGAATGTAGATTAGGGTTTTATGGAAGAAACCAGGATTTCCCCACTACTAACTCTTATTCTTGCATTGATCTATATTCATGTCTAGCCCCTAACAAAACAAGTGTTAAACCAATCTTAAATCATGGTCGTGACTATCAATAAATTGGTAGCGCGCCCGATAAGGATGTTCACATTTATTTTTCTAAACTTTATAAACTTTAAAATGTATAAAAGAGATTAAAAGATTTTCTCATCCATTGTTCTACCCTATCCTAAGAACCCTAGCAAGTTAGGAATTACTCACTCATATTTAAAATAGAAGGATGAAGAAGAGTAAAAACATGATTAAGATGCATAAAGTAAGTGCAAAAAGAATTAAATAACAACTAGCTTTATTAATCAATTATTGCATTTACAATTCTCCTTAGAAAGTAGATTACAAGAACCCTAGTTTGCTATAGATCTCTCTTTTGTTGGAGGTAGATGAATAGATGATGATCACTCGTATACGTGGACCTCTTGGATCTCTTGATCTCTTCGGTGATGATCTTTAATGTGAAACTCTCGGTCTCTTATATAGTCACAGAAACTATAAACCCTAGATTCCATATAATAATATATGTAGATACCATCAAACCACCAAAATCTCAAATCCTACGGCCATAGATTCGCCGCGCTTCCGCTTCAAATCCTACTCTTTGGCCGTGGATCCACCGCAGTGTGGTGGCTTCAATTTTTGGGATTTTTTCTGCTGTCTTGTTTTGATATTTAGAGATCCTTTTGATGTCTCGATTCTGAGAATAATGCTTTGATTCTCTGCCGTTGCTAGATCTTACGATTTGCTTCAATATTTTGGCAGATTTGATTCCGACATCTTGATTTATCCCGGATCTCTTGGATTCCAGACCTGAGCTAATCTGCACAATATCTCAAATCAAAGTGTTAGTAGTATTTGGTATTTTTGAGATATTATCCTAACCATTTTATATGACATTAAATCTTAAGAATATTCATTAGAAATATTTGATATGATATGCATATTTTAATAATATTTCATATAAATATTATATGCATATATTTTCCCTCACTATGTTAAATATAATGTAGAAACATATGATAATAAATTTTTTACAAATAAACCCTCATATGTTCTATAATTACAATAAACACATTTTAGTACTTAACAATAATAGGGAAAATGTTCATTCAAATATGCAATATTTTAGACTAACCAAATACCCCCAAACTTAACTTTGATCGTCCCGAGCAAACTAGTTATTAAAGAGAGAGAAAAAGAAAAAAGAAAACTTAAATAGCACACTTTCGTAGGCAACACGATTGCACTGAGCACGTGCAAAAAGCCGTTAAACCTCTAGGTGTCCCTAGTAGAAGGAGTGTTGTTTCCTGAGGGTTTTCAACGGATTACACCCACAAAATCTCATAACAAAAGAAAGAAAATGAAACTTACATACAAAGATAAGAATATATAAAAGAAAGAACTTGAAAAAGAAGAGTTTCCAACTGCACTAGCTTTTTAGTTGCCATGAGCCCTATCTTAATGGTCATGAAAAGATGTCTGAAATCACATCATCGCTCAATAAGACACCGCCTTTAGTTTCCACCCTACCTTTCATCCAAATATCGATCATATACTCCTACGTGTGTGTAAAAGACATCCCTACACTTAGAGAATTCAATTCAAGCTATCATACTCTTGTCCATCTTCCTTAGTACTTTTTAGTCAGTGAATATTTTAGATGGAATTGCTCACACATTCTTCATGCGTCCGTTAATAGTTCTTGAGGTACTAACCAACCGATTATCAAATGTGCTCACTCATTAAGGCGTAATTAGCAATATCCTAATCTCGCAACACCCAAGGCTTAGCAGTGACTCCCAAACCAGTTGGTTTAAGGCACTAGGTGATAAGGCACCCACGCTATATTTTTTTATGCTGCCTTAAGTAATTACAAAAATCAGTGTTCATTTTTCTTCACCATTTATATTTTATATATTTTTGATTTATATACTTTTTTCCTTCATACTAAAGCTTTTTGGACAAGAGCATTTCAAGGATACTCTACTATCTCAAGTTTCAAGATGTGTGCAAATGCGTATAGTAGGATATCAACGTTCAGATGTTTGGACTCAAGAATAGGGACTATTTTTCGTACTTATTTCTATTCTCAGATTAGTGATTCCGTTCATCTTACAAACCCTTGGGACAACAGCTCATGACTATCTATTACTAGTTTCGTTATAAAGTATCTAATTTTCTTAAACTTTTCCTTCCTATCATATGTATTTTTCACTTTCTAACTTTCATTTCCAAGAAAATAAATATTTTATATAGTGCCTAGTGCCAAATGATATTTCAGTAAATACAAACTCCCCCCCAAACCAGTTTGCAGCAGTGTCCTCACTGATATTGTTTTTTGAGCGTATAGACCTATAGACTTGGGAGGAAAATATTAGGGATAAAATAATAGTTAAATGAAAAACTACCCCCAAACTTGTTTTTTGGCACGCACAGATACTTACCTCCATTCTTAGATGAAACACTGTTATTGAAACATTGAGGTGAGGCGGAGGAAAGTTTCCCTTCATCTTACTAACCCTTGGGACAACAGCTCATGACTATCTATTACTAGATTCGTTATAAAGCATCTAATTTTCTTGCTTTTCTTAATCTTTTCCTTCCTATCATATGTATTTTTCACTTTCTAACTTTCATTTCCAAGAAAATAAATATTTTATATAGTGCCTAGTGCCAAATGATATTTCAGTAAATACAAACTTCCCCCCAAATCTGTTTGCAGCAGAGTCTTCACTAATGTTGTTCTTTGAGTGCATAGACCTGTAGACTTGGGAGGAAAATATTAGGTATAAAATAAAAGTTAAATGAAAAACTACCCACAAACTTGTTCTTTGGCACGCACAGATACTTACCTCCATTCTTAGATGAAACACTGTTACCGAAACATGGAGGTGAGGCGGAGGAAAATTAGTTGTGATAAAGCGGCTCCTGTAGGAACAGGAGCTCCTCCGCTGGGTCAGCGGAAAAGTATGGTTTTAATCTATACCCATTTACTTTAAAAATAGAACCGTTTTAAAAAAAATTCTATATCCGCTACACCGTGAGAGTACACATACCGCACCATAAAAAGTCATTTCTAACGAGATTTAAGCTTACCCGGATGAAGGTGGAGACGGAAATCGTAAAAAAGGACTTGTTATCCCGGAGTGAAAGTTTTTCTCAAAAGGTTTTTATCGTGGAACACTTTAGTCCGGTTCTTTACTATAACCACATTATTGTAAGCTTCATCGCGATGTTCGCTTAGCTCATTTAATTGCAGCTTCCGATAGCTGCCGATTTGATCAAAATCACAATTAAGCTCTTTAATAGCCCACATTGCTTTATTTTCGATCTCGACAGGAAGGTGGCACGTCTTCCCAAATACTAGTCGGTATGGAGACATACCAAGATCGGTCTTATAAGCGGTACGAAATGCCCAAAGAGCATCCGTCAATTTGGTGGACCAATATTTACGATTCTTAGAAACCGTTTCTCCAAAATTTGTTTGATCTGTCTATTGGAGATCTCCGTTTGCCCACTCTTTTGGGGATGATAGGGCGTAGAAAGCTTGTGGTTGATTGAATATTTTCGCATCAAAGCCTCGAAAGACCAATTGTAGAAATGCGTCCCGTTGTCGCTAATTATAGCGTGAGGGTGTCCGAATCGCGAAAAGATATTTTCTTTCAAGAACTTAATAACAACCTTGTTGTCATTAGTGCAACACAGTACCGCTTCCACTTATTTTGAGACATAATCAACCGCTAAAAAGATATATAAATTCCCAAAAGAGTTGGGAAATGGGCCTATAAAATCAATTCCCCAAACATCAAATATCTCCACAACCAAGATAGGTTGGAGTGGCATCTCATTTCTACATGAAATCCAACCCATGTTTGACACCGTGAACAAGTTTTGCAATGATCATATGCATTTTTAAATAATGTTGGCCAATAAAAGCCACATTGCAAAACTTTCTCCGTCGTTTTTCGTGGACCAAAGTGGTCGCCACATGTCTGATCATGGCAGAAAGACAATACACTCTTGAATTCATCATTAGGGACACATCGGCGAATGATTTGATTGGGACAATACTTAAACAAATAAGGTTCATCCCAGTAAAAGTGTTTTACTTAGGATAGAAATCGGTGATTGTCTTGTTTTGACCATTCGCTGGGTAGAAGTCATGTTGTTAAATAATTCACAATATCTACGAACCAAGGTTCCCAGGATATGGTCAAGAGATGTTCGTCAGGAAAGGAATCGTTTATTGGCAAGGTCGGCGTTGGCGAAGAAGAAAGGCATGAAAGATGGTCGGCTAAGACGTTTTCACATCTACTCTTATCTTGTATGACAAGATCAAATTCTTGTAACAATAAGATTCAACGTATTAGCCTGACTTTAGCATCCTTCTTCAATAAAAGAAGTCTTAGGGCTGAATGATCGGTGTAAACTACTACTGGAGTGCCAATCAAGTAGGGCCTGAATTTTTCTAATGCAAATACAACTGCGAAGAGTTCTTTCTCGATAGTTGTATAATTTATTTGGGTATCGTTCAAGGTCCTACTTGCATAGTAAATTACATGTGTCATTTTATCAATGTGCTGTCATAAGACTGCACCAATGGCAAAATCGGATGCATCACACATAAGCTCAAAAGAGTGATTCCAGTCCGGAGATGACAGAACTGGGGCTGTAGTGAGGGAACTTTTAAGTGATTCAAAAGCAGCCTCGCAATCCGAATCGAAATGAAATGTTGTATCCTTGACCAAGAGAAGAGTTAAGGGTCTAGCAATTTTGCTAAAGTCCTTAATGAATCTCCTATAAAACCCTGCATGACCAAGAAAGGATTGTACATCTTTGACGTATTTGGGAGGAGGAAGGTTGTGGATGACATCTATTTTAGCTCTGTCTACCTCCATGCCTTTTTGTGAAATGATATGCAAGAACAATACCTTCTTGAATCATGAAATGCCATTTTTCCCAATTCAAAGTTAAATTTTATCCTTACATCGGGTAAAAACAGCGTCAAGATGACGTAGACATTCCTCAAAGGAGCCTCCAAATATGGAGAAATCGTCCATAAATATCTCCAGAAAATTCTCGACCATATCCGAGATCATCCCCATCATACACCGCTGAAATGTAGCAGGAGTATTGCATAACCCAAAGGGCATGCGTCTATAAGCAAAAGTACCGAAAGGACAAGTAAATGTTGTCTTATCTTGATCCTTTTCAGTGATGGGGATCGGGTTATATCCGGAGTATCTGTCCAAGAAACAATAGTATTCATGCCTGGATAATCGTTCTAACATCTGGTCAATGAAAGGTAGAGGGAAGTGATCTTCCCTTGTTGCAGCATTGAGTTTTCTATAATCAATACATACCCGCCATCGAGTTTTGGTGTGTGTTTGGATCAACTCATTGGCCTTATTAGCTATGACCATGATTCCAGACTTTTTAGGGACCACATGAATATGACTTACCCATTGGCTATCAGATATTGGGTAAATTATGCCATTATCTAGGCATTTGACGATTTCTTTCTTTACTGCCTCCTTTATGACAGGATTCAACCGTCTTTGTGGGTCTCGGGCTTGTTTGGCTTCATCCATCAAATGTATATGATGTTCAACAATTAAGAGACTAATCCCTTTGATGTCCGCCATTGTCCAACAAAAAACTTGCGGATTTGATCTCAAGACCGACAAAAGAGCGTTCTCTTGCTCTAAAGCTAGAGAAGCAGATATAATAACGGGCAAAGACTTATTCTCATCTAAATATGCATATTTAAGATGAGAAGGTAGTGACTTTAGATCTAGTGTCGGCGGAGAGACGATAGAAGGTAGGGTAGGGGAATTATACTTAGACTCTTTAAGAGGTTCATAGATAGCGTAGGATATTGACTCGGAAAGCTCAACTAACTTTTGCAGCAAGTCAAAATATTCGAACTTGGGGTTGGACTTGTCAAAAGGGTCCTCACTAGTATAGTAATTTGCTGGATCAAATGATGACACACTAGTATCGTCGAGATCATTAACGCAAAGTTCCTCAACTTTGCAGCTGTCGGAAGCTATCTCGTTGACAGAACATATATCGATTAGATGAGCAGAAGGTTCAGATGGTTGACTTCCTAGCCTGTAAATGTTAAGCCCAATTGTCATCTTCCCGAAAGATAGATTCATAGAACCGTTACGATAATTTATTATAGTATTGGAAGTTGCTAGAAAAGGCCGACATAGGTTCCGTAGATTCGCCACAGGCTGTGTATCTAAAACTATAAAGTCCACATGGAATATAGATTCCCCGACTTTGATTAACACGTCCTCTAGCTCACCCCTAGGGTGGGTGATAGATCGATCAGCTATCTAGAGAGTGCAGTATGCGGGTTTCAACTCTCCTATGCCTAACTGCTCATACACAGAATATGGGAGTAAGTTAACACTAGCACATAGATCGAGTAGAGCGCGATTGATGCTTTTGCCCCCAATAGTTATAGATATTGTTGGACAACCGGGGTCTTTACGTTTCTTCGGCAACCGTTGGATAAAAGCGGTGCTCACATTACTCGTTAAGAAAACATTTTTAGGCATTTGAGTTTTCCTCTTCCTGGTGCACAAGTCTTTAAGAATTTTCACATAAGACGGAACTTGTTGAATAGCATTTAGGAGAGGAATATTTATGTTAACTTGCTTAAACATTTTCACAATCTTCTCCATTTGTGCATTTAGTTTGCTGGCCCTCAACCTGTTTGGAAAGGGAGCTTTATCAATAAGGGTTAGGTCCAACATTTGTGGAGAAGTTTGTGGGGTATAGAATGGATCCCAAAATTGGATTTGGGATCGTTTGAGATTTATCCAAGGAAGTGGGCTGAGGGTTTGAGCCTAATGAAGAACGGAGAATAGGCTCAGAAGAAGATGGTGGACTAGACGAATTAGGGTTAGAAGTGGTAGCCGGGGTTTCATCGTCATCAACATCAACTTGTTCCCCAACTTGGTTGTGCAGTACTCTTCCCGATCTCAACGTAGTTATGGCACTCGTGTTATGATTTTGTTGGTTAAAGGCGATGTTTGCGCTTTGTGAGTGGCCGAAATTTGGTAGAGGTTGAGATGGATGTCTCCCTTTCTCTTTCTCACTCATCGCGGTATTTA
The DNA here is from genome assembly GCA_030015575.1 of Agapanthus africanus. NCBI lineage: Eukaryota > Viridiplantae > Streptophyta > Magnoliopsida > Asparagales > Amaryllidaceae > Agapanthus > Agapanthus africanus. Next base: position 2,155,382 of record CM057337.1, read on the forward strand.
ACTGTGCAAGTTGTGCTTCTATCGATTTAATGCTTTCACCGTGGGAAGCCGTGTGTTTCACTAACGTTTGGATAGAAAATGTTAAATTAGCCGTCGTTTGTGTAGATTGTTTAATGAACGTTTTTAAGTTACGTTCGAGTGCAGAGGTTTTATCATTACCAGCCGTTGGGAAAGAATTATTATAAGGTACAAAGTTGTTGACCGGACTTTGAAAAGATTGTGGTTGAAAAGGATGCTGACTTTGTTGTGGTGGTTGTTGTTGCTTTTGCTGTGGAGGAAGCCTTTGATAGTTGCTTAGGAACCGATTTTGAGTTTGAGTTTAGTTTTGGTTCCAAACAAAATTAGGATGATTCCTCCATCCCTGATTTTATGTGGAGGAATAGGGATCGTTTCTAGGTCGTTGCTGAAAAACAGTATTAGTTTGTTCTTGACCTTGAAACGGAGGATTCAAAGGACATTCTTCCGTTAAATGTGATGGGTCATAACAGCATCCACACACGGTTTTGAGGAGCGTAACTTGGTTTAGAGAGGCTGATGAAAATTTGTTTTCTATAGCTTCGGGTTTCTTTTGTATCGCGGACATTTCAGCTTTCACTGCGATGGAAATATCGAGCTGATGGATACCTGTCCTAGATGAAGATGATGTTGGTCTAACGCTTTCCCACTGTAATGTTTGTTCGGTGAGATCTTCCAGGAATTGCCAAGCTTCGCCATCGTCTTTAGACATGAAATCACATTAACAAATGGTTTCTAGTATCTGTTTTGTCGCTGTATTAATACCCTCATATATAATTCGAAAAAGTTGCCATCTATTAATTCCGTAATGAGGGCATTGGACAAGAAGATTTTTAAACCGTTCAAAGTATTTCCAAAATGGTTCGTTGGGAAGTTGGGTAAACTGGTTAATCTCGCTTCGAACACAGGAGGTTTTGTGATGAGGATAAAATTTCTTAAGGAATGCTATAACAAATTCATCCCATTTGGCGATAGAATGTGCAGCAGTGCTATAAAACCATTTTTCTATTAGGTCGCACAAAGTAAAAGGGAGAATACGTAATCGCATAGCATCCCTTGAAAGTTGGGTTGTGCTCATCATTCCACATACGTTTTTTAATTTAGTTATAAAAGCGTATGCGTCTTCGGATTCAAGCCCGTGAAATTTGGACAACAAGTTGATCCCATTGGCCGGTGGAAGAGAAAGAAAAGTAGGAAGGGGCCCACGTATGGGGTAGCATCTTTCTTGGAGAGAGATGCACGGTGGATTCTGCACACCTACGGGTGGTGGCAGGGTGGTATCGTGAAATCCAGATGGAGATCCATCCATTTCGGGAGATGTGGTGGGTGGAAGGGAAATAGAAGATGAAGAAGTACTGATTTCGGAGTCGATAGAAAAAACGCGAACAAGACGGCCACTAGAATCCCGTGTCCAGCTGATCATGCACTAAGTGGGTTTAGTGCACGTGGCAGCGTGTGAGAACAATTTTTAGAAGGTTTGTTTTGAAAAAGTGTCGGACGTGAGACTTGACTCAATAAATCACAAAAATGCGCAATCAAACCCTAAAACTAGGGTCACCTAGGCCAAGTCACTAGACCGCTCCTAGACTTCCAAAGAACAAGTCGCAGGATCAATCCTTTACCACCTCTTTATCACTCTTGTGGCTAGGTAAGTGCCAGGTAAGTGGGAGGTATCCGCTATACGAATCACCGAAATAGATGGCCTAATTAAGTAACCACTTTACTTAGTCACACTTGCCTAGACACCACAAGAGAAATGCGGATAAACGATAGATTACCCACGACCCTCCTATGTCCTAATTAAGCACGACGGTCCTTAGAGACTTGGTCTAGATATTTTTTAATTAATGTAGGGTGAAAGAATGCTCGTTTTGTGATTTGTGAGGTCTAGGAAGGGTGATGAAATCCCCACCTAATCTGGATTTGAGTTATTGCACCTTAATGTCTGGTTAAGATATGCACAAACAAACAGATATCAAAACATGCAAAAAGATTTTGAGCAACGATATATTCAAAGAATCCTGCATAAAAGATCAGATTATTGGAGCTTAGAGGAAAGAGAAAGATTTGATAAAGATACAGAGGATTTTGTGGCCTAAACTCCTCCAACACGCCGCGGTTCCGCGGCCAAACCCTCACTTCCGACACGGTTCCGCCGCAATTTGGTAGGGTCAGTTGACAAATTTTCTTCAGTGTGTTAGTTATATGTATGCCCTAGAGGCCATTATTGTACATGTGATGTATATTGTAATGGATGCTTTGACATATATATGGAGGACTTACTTGCTCGACATGATAGTATGCTATCTGGTTGCTCTTTATCTTAACATATACACTTATAGTCTCTCTTTTACATATTGATAAAGCCCTTAGAATGAGTACTTGACTACCAGAATTATGATGCAGATCATACTAATGGGGCAATGGTAGTCGGTAAGTACATCCTTCAATTGTTCCTAGTCGTGGGAGTATCGAGACAGGGCATCGATACTCCAGAGTAGACTAGCGTATGTGTAACACCCTAGTTCATCTATACCAGTTATAGTTCAAGTATTTCTATATTTATGGTATTTTCCTGATTTATTGTGCTTTGGATGCGAAAAGTGTATTTGACATCTGTATTTGCATCCGACCCAACCCGCTTGCTGGAAACCCGTCTTGATTCCTGTTTATCTTTTATCCCGGCTTGTTATATGGATCCGTGCACTTTCATTTTTTTATATATGCTGCATACTGGTATTATATCGGGCATTTGCATTTTTTTTAACATAACATGTAAAGTCAAGAAAAATATTTTAAAAATATATTGCATGGCCTGTATCATACCTCTGACCCTGTGGTAGCATCCGTATATCGTGTTCTCGTCCCGTTCAGTGAAACGGACTTGTTTGAATGGCTACGTGCACGTGCGAGCATCCGTTCTTGGGGGTATGCTTTTTCGTGACCCGGATATCCTATTTTAGTTTTGGTTGACACGTATATTTTTCGTACTTTAAAACTAGATTTTTAGACCCGACCTGGACGTGATTTGGACTATTTTCGTATTAGCCTAAAACTCAAAATTAACAAATATTATATTTTAAATATTTATAACTATTTGAATTTTTTTAATAACTAAAAAGATTTTTTTTAAATTAAATTTAACAAACTTCTCTCTCTATCTCTCTCTTTCTCTTTCTCTCCCGCTGACTCTCTCTCTCTCTTTCCCACTCACTCTCTCTCTCTCCCTCCCTCTCTCTCTCTTCCTTTCTCTCTCCTATCGCGAACACTGTTCGCTTCTCGGATCTCGTCACCACCTCTTCCTTACGCTCACCTCCCTTCTCTTCTTTTCCTTTCTTCCTTCTCTTTCTAAACCCGCGGTGAGAACCCATGCAACCCTAACCCAACTTCCACGCCTCGTCTCCATCGACACCATCTCCGCTTACCTCACCTCTCTCGTCTTCTTCTCCTTCTCTCCTCCATCTCCTCACCAACACCCCAGCCAATCCCCGCCGAGCTGAGCCTGCACCCACCAAACCTCCACCGTCACTAGAGCTCGCCTCTGACCCCCATCACCACCACCCTCGCTCTCGTCGTCACTACCTCCTCCTTCTCTTCATCATCACCATCACCTCTCTCTCCCCTGCACACCCCAACACCAAGAACCCCAAACCCGAGCACCCATCCCTGCACACACCCTCATCGCCTGAGCCTCGCCTGCACACCCTCACACCGGTGACCCTCGTCGTCGTCCCCTTCTTCCTCCTCTGTCCCAGAAACCCCAGAAGCAACCCAGCCTTCTCTTCTTCTTCTTCTTTTCTCTTCTTCTTTCTTTTCTTGATTTCATATTTTTCCGGTGACCACCCGCCAGAGCCGTGCTCGTCGCTGCCGATCAAGGCGATCCAGTTAACGTCCCTTGCTTGCGTGATTACCCTCTTACCTTGCCTAGGACCCGTCTCGCGTGCCGTGTGTGCGTTGCGACGATTTACCGACGTCGGACGTACCGTACGCATCCGTCGTGTGATCCAATCAAGGCAAGTTTATCTTGCTACATGCTATACTATTATATCTACATCCATATAAATAAAAATATTATATGTTTATTACATTGTGCATCCGTATTACAAATTTACAGTTTTCGAATACCCGTATGCATCCATATCATTTAATATACATGTAGCTGCATTTACAGATCATATTAATTCATGTTATTATTGTAGTAGCACCCCATGCTTAATAGTTGCATCCCACTTAATCTCGGAACTGTAAATGTAAACCCTGATCGATATTTGTACATTCATACCATTAATTATATATCTAGTTGCATACCATGTCACGTTATTTTATATTACTGCTATATTAACACCCCCTACTAGATAATGTGCATCCTACATAGTAATGGAACTATAGTTGCAACCCCTGATAGTTATTTATGCATCCATGTTTTATTGTGTATCCATACCATTAATTCTGCATACCTAGTTGCATGCCATATTACATTAACGCATGTTATTATTACATTAGTCCCCCATACTTGATAGTGTGCATCCTACATAGTCATGATGTAACCCCTGATAAATATTTGTGCATCCATGCTTTTATCGTGCATCCGTACTTGCGACAGTTTGTTATAAGCACCCTTTTGATACACTGTGCACCCCCTGACATGACCTGTTACACCACTTCTTGACATGTTACCTGATCCTATTTCTAATGCCAACAATCCAGACATGTTGTCCCGATGGACATATTCTGTTGTCTGTATAGACAGTACCTGCTTGATCATGTGTTAGCATTAGCTCCAGATTTATCAATACCTAACTTGTGCACATAACTTGGGGGTAAGGGGAAATCAATGATGAAACATGACTTGTAACTCAACAGTTCGATACTTATACTGATCAGTTTTACGGACTAGGCCAGCCCCGGGATGATGCTGCTGACATTATTCATCTGTACATGTTTCCTGTTTAATGCCTAGCGGCATGTCTCGGATTCAACCCGAGAATCTGGACCGTGGTCCCGGGCATGCACGGGATACTATTGAGTTACATCGACGATTCATTAAATTGATTTCACAAACTTGAGAGTAGTTAACCCAGTAGCACAGTTTAGTTCTATCGATGTACTTCACATATACTGTTACACTTCACTGTTCTATATCCTTGCTCACTTATTACATTCATGTTACCATTTATAATTTATGCATGCATATCTTGTTATCCCCTGTTTATATTACTGTTGATATTGTGACGCGCTGACGTCTGGGTTTTGCATGGCCCAAATCCGCTACCCTTGTCGCAAGCCGAGCAGGAGTACTTCAGTCGACAGACCGAGCAGTGAGGACCTGTTAGTATTCTAGTTTAGTTTCTTTTCAGCATTTTTATTTCCTGATGTGAGCCCGTATTTTGGGACATACTTTCCAGATATTATTGTTTATTAGATTTATTGCTTCCGCATATTATTCTTGACTCATTTATTCTGGCATATGGACATGTACTAGATAGTTTATTTTATTTCTACTGTTCTTGATATCTTCTAGACAGCCGTAATGTGACTGTGGAGGGATGTTTCCTAGCCACAGGTAGCATGGTTGGCTCAATCACGTGCCGATCTTGGCGCACTCTGGGAAGCGGGGCGTGACAGGGTTTGTTTGATATCAGAGACATAGGATTTAGATTGATCGGGTTTGATTCTTTTGTAGTTGGGTATTAGACCCAATACACGAATCAGAAAACCTGTAATTAGGAACATGTCCTGCCGCATTGTTATCATAATTCTTGAATCATATCCTTCTCTTGACTCTTGTGTCTTGACGATATGCAAACAACTTTGCATCCCTGCTTGAAAACTTTTTGGTTCCCTATTGTTTCTTTCTATTCTGATACTAGGATTTGGGCAACTTGAGTGGAGTTATGTGATTGTAACTATGTACCGCGGTATGGTTACAATGCAGTATTCTATTTAAGTAACTTGGAGTTCTAGTCTTGATTCATATCCTTAATTTATAGTCATTATTCATCGCAAGTTTGAATCTTTTTTATCATACTAATCCTTTTGGTGTCTTGGTTTCAGGAACATGGCGGATAGGAATCTGCGATCGTACCAGAGGCGTGTCGATGACGCCGCTTTGCTTGGAGTAATTCGTGGGATGCTGGAGAACCAGAAGCAGCAAACCGAGCAGAACCAGCGGCAAGCCGAAGCCTTTCAGGAAGGTTTGCGGACCGTCCAGCAGTCCGTAAACAATGTTGCGGCCAGACCAGTTGAGCGTGTGGGTACCGTGGCGGATTTCAAGAGACTTGGTCCGTCAATTTTCACAGATTTGGAGGAGCCGTTGCCAGCAGAGCAGTGGCTGGTCGATACGGAGAATCTGCTCGTTGCAGCACAGATTCCGGAGGACAAGAGAGTGGATATTGTACGCATCCAATTGGTGGACTATGCCCTTGAGTGGTGGCTTGTGGAAGAGACCCGTTTGCCCAAGCCGATCAGTTAGGCAACTTTCTCGCAGAGTTTCTTGGAGAAGTTCTTTCCGCAGACTGCACACGAAGAAATGGAAGAAAGGTTTATCAGTCTGAAGCAGAATGGCGGATTCGTGGATGTTCATGCAGCTGAGTGGACACGGCTCAGTCAATTTGTGGGACCTTTGGTGGCCAAAGAAGCTGATAGAGCATGAAGGTTTTGTTAGTTATATGTATGCCCTAGAGGCCATTACTATACATAGATGTATATTGTAGTGGATGCTTGGACATATATAGGGAGGACTTTCTTTCTCGACATGATAGTATGCTATCTGGTTACTCTTTACCTTAACGTGTACACTGATTGTCTCTCTGTTACATGTTGGTAAAGCCCTTAGGATGTGTACTTGACTACCTGGACTATGATGCGGATCATACTAGTGGGGACATGGTAGTCCATAAGTACATCCTTCAAGGTCCCTAGTCGTGGGTGTATCGAGACGGGGCATCGATATACCAGAGTAGACTAGCGTATACCTTCTCGACCCATACAGATGGGCGATGGATGATCCCATATCCATTGGTGTTTGACATCAGAGATGATATACGGGTGCTCAGTAGAGACTGGGTACACTGGACGGACTCGCCGAGAACTCCCAGATGGTATTATACCTTACGTCAGATGGCAGTTCTCTGGTGACACTGGTACAAGTTAGTCTGTAGACCCGAGATCGTCATAGAGTCTGGTGTGATTCCCACTGTGCTTTGATTTCCACCTTACCACGTCCAAGAGGGCGTGCAAAACGGTGGCTTTTGGGTACAGTCCCGAATCACATGGAGGCAATGAGCGATAGGAGGGGATTCGTCTCTCTCGGTATAGGGAGTTGATGTTGCGCTGTGTTCGATTGGCTATAACCGGAAATCCCTGGCCAGGGTTGCTGAGATTTACTGGTAAGTGTTACCTGTAGTTTCTCGAACTGTTATAAACCTCATATCGACACGACTTATCGAGCTATTGGGGTCTGACGTTTACCACCCCTAGGCGAGATATGCGACATATCAGACGAACAGACCGGACTGTACGGTAAGTGATACTGGTTGGATTCACAGGAGTGTGAGCGGGCTTGCTCGTCGATCTTCTGATCGCTCAATACCCGGGTGGCCTTTACGTTTAGCAGACCGCTTGCGGCTTGTGGATGTTTGATATGATCATCACCTGCTGCCGGCGTATTGACGAGTCTTTAGAGTCCTACACAGAGGTTTCCTGGCTCAAGCGAAACGAAATAGGAGCGCATATGAGATATGTGCGGGACCGAGAATTATACCAGTATGTGATATTGTATTCTATTCTCGCGATGAATGTATCGATTGGTTGTATGCGATATAACCTAGTTATCGAATCCAGGATTGATTCGATAAGTCGGTACATTGGATATTAGTCGGTCATATGCGATATGACCGGATCGTTAAATCAAGTGTTGATTTAATGATTTAATGTATAATTATATATTTGATATATTACTTTGCATTAACTAGTATTTGTTCACTTAAGATGGATTTTCTCACTTGATATGCACATTGTATATATGATATAGTTTTGTGCACTGGTTTGTATCATATTTGATGATACAAGCATACTTGGGTGTATGTTTGATTAAACCATGGTTAGTTAATGGTTAGGGTTTCACTTGCTTTATTTATTTATTTAGTTATTTCATTTTGGCTTAAGATAAAATGGTGGCTTTCTTTGGATTTTGTTGAAGCTTCATGAAGCTTTGAAAAAGCTTTGACCATTTTGTTTTATTCCTTAAACCTAACCATTAAACATTACCCTAGTTTATTCTCTACACTTGACCATGGTTGAGATATGATAAGAATGAATTATTTTTCTATTTTCCAATAATACTTATCATATATTCTTTTCTTCTTCTTCTTCTTCAAGATGAAGAAAAAGCTTGCTACCAACAATGGCAACATGAGAAAAAGAGTGAGAAATCCAATTCTAAAGTGAACCCACTTCCTATTTCTTCATCCTCTACCACTTGCCAAGTAGTATAGGGTGTTTTCTTCACAAGTTTCATGACTTGGTGAAGTTGGAGTTTGATCTTGAGTTGCCTCGACGTAGATCATCTTCGGCATCGAAGTCGACGACCTAGCCCGCCCATTTCTCCGATGAAGCCGACGCTAGAGCCCGGGATCCGATGATCGCAGCGAGGGGACTTCATCACAGAGCTATGGAGGTGGAGGACCGGATCTACAAAGGTTGTATTTCCGTTCACTCTTAGTTAAGTTGTTAACTAGTTGCATGTTTCGCCTTAAACTCTAGTCAACGATCCGTATTAGGGTTTCTCGGCACTTGTAAAATTTGAAATTGGCATGGTTGATGCCTTTTGAGACCTCCTTAGAGTGCCTAGGAACCCTACAGGTTTATGCGCAGTTTGGACGTGGAAATCCAGAGGCACATTATATCTCTGAGATTGACCACTTTCTCGCAAGTTCTAAAAGCAGCCCGAGAGCAGCAGAGCTTATCAGTGAAGACTGGGGGTACACAACAGCAGGCAGTTGTAGTACGGAAGCTGGCGTTTACGCCAAATCGAGCTCCTATACGCAGAGGTATTCCGGTGAACCGACGTGGCGTGGTGTCGATAAAGAAGCCCGTCGTAGCAGATCCGAGAAAGAGCGTGATTTGTGAGTTTTTCCATCTACCCGGACACCTAAAAAGAGATTGCCGAAGTATGCTGGGACTTTGTTTGGTTTGCGGATCAGCTGATCATACTGTCAGTGTTTGCCCGTCGAAGCTACGTTTGAAGGAAGATGTTCAGAGGCCATCACAGAGGCAGATTCAGGGGCCAAAGCAATTAACTCAGGGACCCAATCAAACTCGAGCCTTTAGCTTGACGGCTGAAGAGGCCAAGACTTCTGATGAAGTTGTTTCAGGTATCCTACTTGTTCATGATTTTCCCGCATTAGCGTTATTCGATTCTGGTGCATCCCATTGTTTTATGTCGTCCAAGTTTATTGCTACATATTCGATTTCTTGCATGACCCTGTCTAGTTGCTGGGACATACACACTGGGAATGGGAAGATCATATCTAGTAGTGAGTGCAAGGATTGTTCAGTTGCTATTTGCGGACGAGAGTTATTTGCAGATTTCTTGGTGATCGATACCGACAGTTATGATGTTGTCTTGGGAATAGACTTTCTCGGTTCTTTCCACGCTCACATTGATTGTAGGGCAAAGAAAGTGATTTTCCAGATTCCCGGACATCCGGAATTTGTTTTTGCTGGAGGTAGCAGTTCTGTCGGGCCAGTTGAGTTTAGGGCTAGGCCGACAAACAGTGTTCTTTCGTCGATGGAAGTTGATAAGAAGGAAGTGCCAGCTGTAGTTCGAGAGTTCATGGACGTGATCGAGGACATCTCGGGTTTACCGCCAAAACGAGATGTGGAGTTCGCGGTCGATCTTGTTCCTGCTGCAGCGCCAATCTCAAAGGCGTACTATCTAATGGCACCAGTGGAGTTAGAAGAAATAAAGAAGCAGGTTACCGAATTGCTAGAGAAGGGTTGGATTCGCAGCAGTAATTCACCTTAGGGAGCTCCAGTTCTTCTAGTTAAGAAGAAAGATGGTACAAGGAGGATGTGCATCGATTATCGAGAATTGAATCGGGTGACTATTAAGAACAAGTACCCGATTCCTCGCATTGGCGAATTGTTCGAGCAGCTTAGTAGAGCGAGAGTATTCTCGAAGCTGGATTTGCGATCCAGATATCATCAGGTCCGAGTTAAATCAGAGGATATTTGCAAGACTGCGTTCCGAACTCGATATGGACATTACGAGTATTTAGTAATGCCATTCGGAGTCACGAATGCACTGGCAATATTTATGGACTTGATGAACCAAATCTTTTCACCGTTCTTGGACCAGTTTATAATGGCGTTCATCGATGATATTCTGGTCTACTCGAGGAGCCTTGAAGAGCATGTAGAACACTTGAAGATCGCACTGCAGACATTGAGGCAAGAAAGATTATATGCGAAGATGAGCAAGTGCAAGTTTTGGCTTGAAGAAGTGAAGTTTTTAGGGCATGTCGTATCCGGAAATAGAATCACCATTGATCCCGAGAAGATTGCAGCAGTTCAAGATTGGCCGATTTCGAAGAATGTAGCAGAGATCAGAAGTTTTCTTGGACTCGCCGGGTATTACAGAAGGTTCGTGGAGAATTTTACTTGATTGGCTGAGCCTTTGACCAAACTTACACGGAAGGAGATACCGTTCGTATGGACGGATAGATGTGCGTCAGCTTTTGAGGCGTTGAAGCAAAGATTGATAACCGCTCTTATTTTGACCGTACCAGACGATTCCGGAGGATTGGTGATTCATAGTGACGCATCTGGGAAAGGTTTGGGATGTGTTTTGATGCAGCATGGGAAGGTTATAGCCTACGCATCGAGACAGTTGAAGACCCATAAGAAGAATTACCCAACTCATGATTTGGAGCTTGCAGCAGTAATTTTCGCTTTGAAGATTTAGAGACACTACTTACTGGGCGAAAGAGTCGAAGTATTCACCGATCACAAAAGCCTAAAATATGTGTTCACGCAGAAAGAGCTTAACATGAGGCAGCGTAGATGGTTGGAGCTGATGGCTGACTATGATCTTGATCTTAAGTACCATCCGGAAAAAGTTAATGTAGTGCGGGATGCGCTTAGTCGGTTGCCAGCAATTCGGATGTTGACTGCACAGAAGGAGCTTATCGAAGAATTTCAAAGATTCGAGTTAGAGATTGTGCTACCGCATTCTTCGGGACAGTTGATGCAGCTGCAAGTACAGTCGTCATTGATCGATAATATTAAAGCAGCTCAGTCGCAGGACCTAAGATTGCAAAAGTTTTGAGAACAGGTAGAAGCGGGACTTCGAACGGACTTGTTGATTCATGAAGATGGTTCGTTGCGTTATGGTAGCCGTTTGTGTGTACCGAAAGGAGACATCCGTAAAGAAGTGATGAAGGAGGCGCACAATTCCGCATATTCCGTACATCCAGGAGGCACGAAGATGTACCGTGATCTACGACAACATTTCTGGTAGGAAGGTATGAAAAGAGAGATCGCCCATTTTGTAGCGAAGTGCTTGGTGTGTCAGCAAGTTAAGGCTAAATATCAAAGGGTAGCTGGTTTATTGCAACCACTTCCGATTCCTCAATGGAAGTGGGAATATATAACCATGGATTTCGTGACAGCTTTACCGCGGAGTCCAAAGGGCAACAATGCAGTTTGGGTGGTTATTGATCGATTGACCAAGGCGGCTCATTTCATACAGTTTCGAGTTGGTCAGTCAACAGAAGCGTTGGCAGAACGGTAGATGCAGGAAATTGTGAGATTGCATGGAATACCTGCGAGCATTGTTTCTGATCGTGATACCCGATTCTTATCACACTTCTGGAAGAGTTTACAGGAAAGTTTGGAAACGCGATTAAAGTTTAGCACTGCTTATCATTCCCAAACAGATGGACAGTCGGAGAGAACAATCCAAACTCTTGAAGACATGTTGAGAGCTTGCATGTTAGACTTCAAGGGTTCATGGGAGGATCATCTACACTTTGTGGAGTTTTCGTACAATAACAGCTTCCAGGCGACTATTCAGATGGCTCCATTCGAAGTATTGTATGGTCGCAAGTGTCGCTCACCTTTTTATTGGGACGATGTTGGAGAATGAAGATTGTTGGGACCGGATCTTGTCGTGCAAACCGTGGAGAAAGTCAATACAATCCAGAATCATATGAAGGCAGCACAAGATCGGCAGAAGAGTTGGGCCGATACATCGAGAAGACCTCTAGAGTTCGCTGTTGGTGATCTTGTATTCTTGAAGATATCACCGAATAGAGGAGTGAGTCGTTTTGGGAGTCGAGACAGGCTTAGTCCTCGATTCGTAGGGCCTTTCGAGATTATGGAGCGTGTTGGAGAAGTGGCTTATCGATTGGCGTTACCACCATCTTTGGCGAATGTTCATGACGTGTTTCATGTATCTCAACTCCGTAAGTATGTTCGAGATGAAACACATGTGCTAAATCATTCGGAGCTGACTGTAAGAGAGAATTTAATCTTTGAGGAACGACCGATGTCGATTGTTGATCGAAGAGAAAAGGATCTTAAGATCAAGGTTATCCCTCTTGTATTTGTTTCTTGGGAAAATCATTCACACGGAGAATCGACTTGGGAACGAGAAGATGAGATTCGACAGAAATTTCCACACCTATTCTTGTAGGTTCTTTTTTGTTCATCTTTTCTTGTTCCGGGAATTTCGAGGACGAAATTCTTTTTGTAGTTGGGTATAATGTAACACCCTAGTTCATCTAAACCAGTTCTAGTTCAAGTATTTCTTTATTTATGGTATTTTCCTGATTTATTGTGCTTTAGATGCGAATAGTGTATTTGACATCTGTATTTGCATCCGACCCAACCCGCTTGTTGTAAACCCGTCTTGATTCCTGTTTATCTTTTATCCCGGCTTGTTATATGGATCCGTGCACTTTCATTTTTTTATATATACTTCATACTGGCATTATATCGAGCATCTGCATTTTTTTTAACATAACATGTAAAGTCAAGAAAAATATTTTAAAAATATATTGCATGGCCTGCGTCATACCCTTGACCATGTGGTAGCATCCGTATATCGTATTCTCGTCCCGTTCAGTGAAACGGACTCATTTGGATGGCTACGTGCACATGCGTGCATCCGTTCTTGGGGGTATGCCTTTTCGTGACCCGGATATCCTATTTTAATTTTGGTTGACACGTATATTTTTCGTATATTAAAACTAGATTTTTAGACCCGACCTGGACGTGTTTTGGACTATTTTCATATTAGCCTAAAACTCAAAATTAACAAATATTATATTTTAAATATTTATAACTGTTTGAATTTTTTTAATAACCAAAAAGATTTTTTTAAAAATTTAATTTAACAAACTTCTCTCTCTATCTCTCTCTTTCTCTCTCTCTCTCTCTCTCGCTGACTCTCTCTCTCTCTCTCCCTCACTCTCTCTTCCTTTCTCTCTCCTATCGCGAACATTGTTTGCTTATCAGATCCCATCACCACCTCTTCCTTACGCTCATCTCCCTTCTCTTCTTTTCCTTTCTTCCTTCTCTTTTTAAACCCGCGGCAAGAACCCATGCAACCCTAACCCAACTTCCACGCCTCGTCGCCGTCGATACCACCTTCGCTCACCTCTCTCGTCTTCTTCTCCTTATCTCCTCCATCTCCTTACCAACACCCCAGCCAATCCCCGCCGACCTGAGCCTGCACCCACCGAACCTCCACCCTCACCGGAGCTCGCCTCCGACCCCTGTCACCACCATCCTCGCTCTCGTCGTCACCACCTCCTCCTTCTCTTCATCACCACCATCACCTTTCTCTCCCCTGCACACCCCAACACCAAGAACCACAAACCCGAGCACCCATCCCTGCACACACCCTCATCGCCTGAGCCTCGCCTGCACATCCTCACACCGGTGACCCTCGTCGTTGTCCCCTTCTTCCTCCTCTGTCCCCAGAAACCTCAGAAGCAACCCAGCCTTCTCTTTTTCTTCTTCTTCTTCTTCTTCTTTTCTCTTCTTCTTTCTTTTCTTGATTTCATATTTTTCCGGTGATCACCCGCCGGAGCCGTGCTCATCGCTGCCGATCCAGGCGATCCAGTGAACGTCCCTTGCTTGCGTGATTACCCTCTTGCCTTGCCTAGGACCCGTCTCGTGTGCCGTATGTGCGTTGCGACGATTTACCGACGTCGGACGTGCCGTACGCATCCGTCGTGTGATCCAATCGAGGCAAGTTTATCTTGCTACATGCTATACTATTATATCTGGATCCATATGAATATAAATATTACATGTTTATTACATTGTGCATCCGTATTACAAATTTACAGTTTTCGGATACCCGTATGCATCCATATCATTTAATATACATGTAGCTGCATTTACAGATCGTATTAATTCATGTTATTATTGTAGTAGCACCCCATGCTTAATAGTTGCATCCCACTTAGTCTCGGAACTGTAAATATAACCCCTGATCGATATTTATGTATTCATACCATTAATTATATATCTAGTTGCATGCCATATCACGTTATTTCATATTACTGCTACATTAACACCCCCTGCTAGATAATGTGCATCCTACATAGTAATGGAACTATAGTTACAACCCCTGATAGTTATTTATGCATCCATGTTTTATTGTGTATCCATACCATTAATTCTGCATACCTAGTTGCATGCCATATTACATTAACGCATGTTATTATTATATTAGTCCCCCATACTTGATAGTGTGCGTCCTACATAGTCATGATGTAACCCATGGTAAATATTTGTGTATCCATGCTTTTATTGTGCATCCGTACTTACGACAGTTTTTTATAAGCACCCTTTTGATACACTGTGCACCCCATGACAATCCTTGTTACACCACTGCTTGACATGTTACCTGATCCTGTTTCTAATGCCGACAATCCTGACATGTTGTCCCGATGGACATATCCTGTTGTCTGTATAGACAAACCTGTACCTGCTTGATCCTGTGTTGGCATTAGCTCCAGATTTATCAATACCTGATTTGTACACATAACTTGGGGGTAAGGGGAAATCAATGATGAAACATGACTTTTAACTCGACAGTTCGACGCTTATACTGATCAGTTTTACGGGCTAAGCCAGCCCCGGGATGATACTGCTGACATCATTCATCTGTACATGTTTCCTGTTTAATGCCTAGCGGCATGTCTCGGATTCAGCCCGAGAATCTGGACCGTGGTCCCGGGCATGCACGAGATTCTATTGAGTTATATCGACGATTCATTAAATTGATTTCACAAACTTGAGAGTAGTTAACCCAGTAGCACAGTTTAGTTCTATCGTTGTACTTCACATATACTGTTACACTTCACTGTTCTATATCCCTGCTCACTTATTACATTCATATTACCATTTATAATTCATGCCTGCATATCTTGTTACCCCCTGTTTATATTACTGTTGATATTGTGACGCGCTGACGTCTAGGTTTTGCATGGCCCAGATCCGCTACCCTTGTCACAGGCCGAGCAGGAGTACTTCAGTCGACAGGCCGAGCAGTGAGGACCTGTTAGTATTCTAGTTTAGTTTCTTTTCAGCATTTTTATTTCCTGATGTGAGCCTGTATTTTGGGACGTACTTTCCAGATGTTATTGTTTATTAGATTTATTGCGTCCGCATATTATTCTAGACTCATTTATTCTGGCATATGGACATGTACTAGATAGTTTATTTTATTTCTACCGTTCTTGATATCTTCTAGACAACCGTAATGTGACTGTGGAGGGATGTTTCCTAGCTACAGGTAGCACAGTTGGCTCTGTCACGTGCTGATCTTAGCGCACTCTGTGAAGCGGGGCGTGACAGTATGCACTTCTTGACCCATATGATGGGCGATGGATGATCCCACATCCATTGGTGTTTGACATCAGAGAAGGTATACGGGTGCTCAGTGGAGACTGGGTACACTGGACGGACTTGCCGAGAACTCCTAAATGGTATTATACCTATCGTCAGATAGCAGTTCTCTGGTTATACTGGTACAGGTTGTAAGTCCACGATAGCGCCCCGGCCGTCTAACAGACGCCAAATGCGAAACAAAAACTTTTTATAAACTGGCGCTATCGTGCACTATTACCCGGATCAGCCATTAAAGCTAAACTAACAAACTAAAAAGTGGGTAGAAATGTTATACCGAAGGATCCGAGTCCTTCGGTCTTCAACCATCATCCCACGCTTTGTTGCGGCTGCTGCGATCTCCTGAATCTCCAGTCTTCTCGTCAAGGTGGCACCACATCGACGGATCTTTAAACGGGCTCCCGCCTCTGAACCGTGGCAACTCGGTCATCAAGTTTGCTAAAAGAGATGACCAAGATTGTTGTAGAGAATGAGTAGAACACTTTGTCTCGCTTTGTCCAAGCCCATGGACGAACGGTTAATGAAGTTGCCTTTTGGATTCAAATGAAATGAGAAATGAATATATGAAATTTCCATGAAGCCAAAACCATAGTCTTTTTTCTTTTGCAATTCCTTCTCATTTTCTCAAATGAGAGGACCGGCCACTTAAAGAGAAGGGGGAGGTGAGTGTAGGAGAGGGGGAGTGACCACAACCTTTAATGAAGAGAATGATTCATCATAACACCTTGCACAAATTTAATGCAAACAATTAATGCAAAAGAAGATGCATTAACCCAGTCATCCTCTCATTAAATGCAACCATTAATGAACTAATGACTCACTAGCCACCTCATCATCCTAGTCATCATTTAGAAGCTTCCACACTCATCAAGAAAAGATAAATCCGCATTTAACCGAATGTTAAATACGGGTGATAGAAAACTGGAAACTGGCAACTTCCAAAAAGCGATCCCGAAACGAATTTCAGGATAACCCCGTAACAGTATAAATATACCCGCATTTGTATTACGACCGAATACAAAAGCAACTGAGACAAAAATATTATATCTACACAGTATAATACTCGGATCCGGCTTAAACCAAAGCCCACCAGTATTATCTGCCCGAAATTGACACGTGCGTAAACGTACTTGCATTTTCCGATCCCTACCATAAAACCATACGGCCTCTACAACATTTCGTCCGAACTTGGGAAACTGTCTGGGGGGGACTCTAATGACTCATCAACACACTGGCACTGGATATAACCTCTAGCACGTCAGAGGTACTAGCTGTACGTAACGGTTACCTATATATTGATTGGAAGGGAAGCTGACGAGCGAACTCATCCAGAAACCCTACTGAGCCTAACAGTGACAATATACATACAGTCCGGTCCGTTCGTCTATGAGTATCGCATATCGGCCTAGGGGGCTGGTAATGTCAGACCCCCAATAGCGGTATAAGTCGTGTCAGAGAGTAGCCCAGAACACCCTGAGGTACTACTGGAGTACCTACCAGTAAATCTCCTGCCTCAGCCGAGGGTTTTGTGTAATGGCTCTCCACAGCGCGATCTCACCCCCAATACCGGGAGAGACGAATCCCCTGCCGATCCGCTCACTTGCCTCCATGTGGCTCGGGACTGTACCCAAAAAAGACATTTTTGCACGACTCCTTTGAGCCGTGGTAGGGTAGAAATCAAAGCACAGTGGGAACTCACACGAGACAAATGATGACCTCATGTCGATGAACTAACCTGTACACATGTCACCAGGGAACTGCTATCTGACGCTAGGTATAATACCAACTAGCAGGTTCCCGGCGAGTCCTGTCCGGTGTACTCATAACCCAATGAGCACCTGTATACATCTTAGGTGAACCAACTAACACCAATGGCTTGCGAGACCGGCCACCGCCCCTCGTCGGGGGCTCGACTGTATACACTAGTCTACTCTGGAGTATCGATGCCCTGTCTCGAAACTCCCACGACTAGGGACACTTTAAGGATGTGCTTATAGACCCCAGCTCCCACGTATATGATCGCCATCATACTGCTGGCAGTCAAGCAAGAATCCTATGGGCTTTATCATCATGCAATAGTGAACTAAAGCATGTATACGATGATAAAGACAAACCAGATAACATACTATCATCTCGAGCAAGACTGTCATATCGGTATAGGTCCTGCCTCAATCATTGCAATCACGTACCTGCGATCCAATAATTGACTTTGATGGCACTATATCCAACAATCTCCCACCTGCACTTAAGGCTAATTATTGCGATGTCGCATACTCACAGCCTGTGTAATACCGAACATCCAACTCCTCTACTAATCAGTTTCACAAATCACGTTTGTAAAACTATTGTGTTCGAGAAATAGCCTTAGTGAGTGGATCCGCCCTGATGTTTCTTTCTATATCTCTCTAAATCTCAAATTCGCGGAGAAAGCCATCTCCCGAATCGAGTAATATCTGTCTTAGAATATGTCTGGATATCTGATGCGACCTAGTTCATAATTGAACTCCAAATCCAAACTTCTTAGACTGTATCGATTACTGAAACTAATCAGTGTCCAGCACCATGCCTCCTACAGTATCCTCTTGGACCAACTGTCCATAATACTGTCCCTCGTCAGAGGGAAAACTATAACTCTGACAATCACTCTGTCATCCATGTCACTTTTGAAGCCTGGAATGACAACCGTCTCCCGAAGGAGGCTGCCGTCATCAAATCCGTAGAACATGCACTTATGTTCTAAAACTGCTTCCTTATGTTTCTTCAGGATTGGATTAATATAAACTTATCGCATCTAGTGTCAAAACAACATCTGGTGTGGTACTTAACATCTCACGATTGACTCAATTGCCTAAGCAAGTGATCTGCCAATCATGCACGTCCTTCTCCTCTTTAGTCTGTAAGACATCTTTAGAGAGGGTCACTCCATCACCTGCAGGTACACCGCCATGCCAGGAGTCATCTATTCTAAAATACTATTAGAATACTGTCAAAGTACCCAGATTGGGAAACTACCCAAATCTAGATCTAAAACCATAGATCTAGTAACCAGAATGTCTGATATTATATCCATATCCTTTGTGGAGAAACAACTGTGTGACGACCACAGTCTAACCGATCGTAGTATAGGAATTTTACTTCCTACTCTATATATGTTATCCAAATACAAGGACACCACACCCTGCTACCTTCTTAACAGATCCATCCCCTATTCTGATGAAGTCAAACCCATGACTTTCACATCAAAATTAGATGATCCAATCTCCGCTATATCTGCTCAAGCCTATAAATAGACATAAGCTACTTGTCCATTATGCTTCCGCTGCTCCCACTGACTACGACAACCCTCTGGCAGAATAATATATACGTGCACTTCTAAAGCTAGTTTAGAACGACGTTATACTTAACCTCCTGCCGGGTCACATAGCCTGGAACAACAGTAGTGTCAAGTCCGGGTAAACTAGAACCTCCTTGTCACCGTCCTTGAGTCTACCGGAGTACCTCTCGGGTGTCTGAAGTTACCCACCATATCTGCGGAGTGGCTATTGGAATGTCAAACCTGATTAAATATATAGGTTCTATTAGATTTTCCGTAATCGTTTGCGGTTCTGGAATCACTTCCAGTTCTACCATACTCCCACTACTGTTTTCTGAAAAAATCCATTTTACTAAAACTGTGGCGAGTCAAGAACAATATCACTATTGATCTTCCAGATGGTAGAAATGTCAACCCTCGTCAAAGCCAGGGTCAACCCACAAACAGCCATTACAGAAACGTGCCTTGATTTATCCAGTGTCTGGTTTTAAGCATAAGCTGGACAACTCCCCGTATCTTAACATCGTTAAGATATGAACCATTCTATATACAATATAGAAATAGAGGCACTAATTTAATTGGAACCAGATTCAAATCATGCGGCTGTCTCCAGTGCATATCAACTTAATGGAAAGAGGCTTATCAGTATTACTCAACTTAGGAATCCATCCAATTATGAGTAACCCGAAAGAGAAACAAGTTTCTCAAAACCATTACTATCAACTGAATACCAACCACAAGAATCTATATCTTCTATCTCTTTGAAGAATCCCGATACTTGCGATACCTGGTTCTCTACTTTATTCTTATACACACAACTTCTCAAAACTTAGACATTGTATTTCTACGAAACACTTGTCTAAAAACTAGAGAAGTCACAAGTAAACAGAACATAGTATGAGGACCTACCCCAGTGTCCTGACGGACACTGGACAACATACAATACTCTGTATAAGTCCGCTGAGTTGAATAACTCAAAAACCTGTGCATCGTAGGTTGAAAACTGTACCCAGGCGATTTCCTCAAATATCACCAATTACAACGAATTCCGATATAATGAGGATGATCTCCTAATTCCCAATAACTTACTCTCACTCATCATCTGTAAAACCATATAGATATAAGAATGAAACATGGTAAATACATACCCTGGAGTAAGTATCTAATCGGGAAATCAGTTTTCCTTTAACAATTGACTAAAACATGAATATGTTTCGTAGGGGTATCTGGTATTCCTAGTGATGCCTCTTCCATAATCCAATTCATGACTGTAACCGTATATTTCTTTGCCTCCTCTCCAAATCCCTTTATTTGTCTTTATTCATTACCTTCTGTACACCCTTTAGGCTAAGTGGTTTTCTTCCTTCCCTACCGTTTGGCACCAGCCTATGGTTTGGAAGAAGACAATCCAGTAAGCATAATAGGTGTACTCTCCTAAACCAAAGAGTACTCGCAACTTGAGAAAAGGTGATGATAAAATACAACTGAATAATACCTTATTCTATTTCTCCCGAACTGGGAAAAAGCAAAGGTGAAATAGGAGTGGCGATGAAGTACGTGGTTTGGTCGTGAATGATAACAGTCGCAATTTACTTTGCCCTCTTTCTAATCCCTTTATTTTGTCTTTAGTTATTACCTTCTGTACACCCTACTTAGGCTAATTGGTTTTCTTCATTCCCTAACTTTCGGCACCTGCCTATGGTTTGGAATAAGACTATCCAATAAGCGTAATAGGTGTACTCTCCTAAACCAAGGAGCCCTCGCAACCTGAGAGAAGGTGATAATAAAAGACAACTGAATAAACCAATTCTATTTCTCCTGAACCTGGATCCATCCTCGAAGAAGTCCCTTCGAGTTCGTATATAACCATACGATGGATCTATCCAATGGAAGTGGATGTCCGTAATAATACGGGGTGTTCTGAGAGATACAAAAGGTAAAAGAAGGAGCGGCAATGACTTATGCAACTATAGACAATCCAAAAGCCAGTATTTTAAGAAGGTTCGGTCAACTTGGTCACTGAGTCATAGTCTAAGGTCGGTCAAAGGTCGCTGCCAAAGAGAGAGAGAGAAAAGAAACACTCTGCGTGCACTCTAACCTAGATTAGAATGGTTGTCACTTTATCTAATCAGGAAACATCCCACTGTAATCTCAAATTCTCCTCCAAATCTGAAAAAAGAATTAGTCGGGATCACCCGAAGAGTAAACCAACTCATCAGTGGGAATCGGGATCCAACTCTCATCGCATGATAACATGACGGAATCCACTCACATTATCACACTCCAGAAGGTATGCGCATACTTGGCAAGTTTCAGTTTCTTTAGAAACTCCCGATATTAATTTATGCCCCATGCTCTTATGATTGTGACTTTGGCCAACCCATCATAAGTCACATGCCAAGTTCTACCCGTCATTATCCAGGTTAATTTGAACCCACCCGTACATACCCTTGACTTTGGCCAACAAGGCAGTACGACTGCCCCAAACCAACGCATCTATCTATGCAACAGATGAATACCCAGCAACTACCAAACACTATGCCTTGACTTTGGCCAAACAAACATAGCTTGAATACTACTGACCATCCATAAGATACGACGGAGGGCTACGGCTGGTTTTTGGCGAAAAACCTTTAACGTAATGAACTTGATCTCGTTGAAGGAACCTGATAGCTTTTTATAAAAATATAGTGACGAAAACCTTTTGCTAAAGAGGTCACTCCCGGTGAAGGGATCTCGGCTCTTTCCTCGTGGAATGAGGTGCAGGATATTCTAACTGAATACCGCTATGCAAAGCAACTTGTAATCGACTATAGTGAAGTTATTACCCTGACGTAAACTTCTGCCCAAGGGGTCACTCCCGGTGAAGGGATCTCGGCCCTTTGCTCGTCGAATGAGGTGCAGGATATTCCAACTGAATACCGCTATGCAAAGCAAAAGAAAACATCTTTGTAATAACACCTTTTAAAATTGTTCCAACAACATCCAATATAGGTTTGTTTTACTTGCATTGATAAGAATCAACGCAGTCCCATCAATCAATCACACCAGAAAAGAACGAAAATATAATGTACGTATATGTCATCCGCATTCGTCACTGGGTCCCGTCATCACCCGTTAGGTTACTTAACTAACGACAGAACGGGGACTGGACTAGCGCGGGTGTAAAACATATACAACATCTAATAATATATATACCAATATACAGTAATCGCTCCAGGCGTGATAATATGCAACATTACAGAAAAGTAATAAGCATCACAGAACAATACAGATAATCTGGGATCCCCGGGTTTCACAGAGCCGCTACTGAAACCCGAGGTTCCCCTGGTCGTGTGGATAGCCTGTGCAATGAAACCTAGACCCCTACGGGTGCGGCAAGTTACCCGCCAAAACCTGAAGCGAGGCAGCCCCTTACAGCAGAGTGAATGGACCACCCGGCACTTCATGGAATCCGGTAATTTGAGCACCCCTCCTTAGGTCAACCTGTACCCCCTACGAGTGCGGCGAATAGTCTGCCAATTCTAGAGTGAGGTCCCTCTGCCTCTCAAAGCCATGAGATACTGACCCGTTGCCCTCCAGAACCCGGCTATCCGTGCACTCCGTCGCGGGGTAATCCTAGTACAGAAAATAAAATATATACAACGGGTACATCGACCTCAGCCCGGTCATGCCCCAAAAGAATATTATACAAACAGGCAGTGACGGCAGTCCACATGTTGGACGCTCGCCCCACAATATCAAATGTACAAATAAATCCAAACAGCACTACCATTGCACACTGCTATCCACCGCAACATATCCGCAACATCACAGCACAACACAGAACATCAACGCGAATGTCACGTTCACAAACCCGTCTAAAAGAACTATAGCAATTAGACGCGGTTTACCACTCAAATGACATTCACGGTCGGAGATATAATGTAAATACTGTAAACTAACAAATTTAAAATTTCGATCGACTAAATTTCCCGAAGTGGGCCCAACATCTTCTGTACTGTAACAAAAACTGGGCCCAAAAGATATATACCAGAAACCATAATTTTCAATGTAGACCCAACAGAAGAAATTTGGCACAGTGAAGCTCCAATATGGCCGCGGATCCGCGGCCGTACGGACGGTTCACAGTATAAATTTCTTCTGTGTTCTTCAAAAAGCCTACTTAATTTTCTGTGATATGCAAAAAAAATTTAGACCCTTTTAAAAATCGACAGAAACTTTAACCCTGAAAATTGCAGTTTTCGGAATTCGGTTCGATCGATCTTTTAAACGCGTTAGCACTGTTGGAGATAGTGCCCTCAGAGTCAATTATTAGGTCACAGGTACGTGATTGTAATGATTGAGGGAGGACCTATCCCGGTAGGACAGTCTTACTCGAGATGATAGTATGCTATCTGGTTTACCTTTATCATCGTGTACTGCTTTAGATGACATGACACGTCGCTATTACACGTTGATAGAGCCCCTAGGATTCTTGCTTGACCACCAGCAGTATGAGGGCGATCATATAAGTGGGAGCTGGGGGTCTACAAGCATATCCTTAAAAGGTCCCTAGTCGTGGGAGTTTCGAGACCGGGCATCGATACTCCATTAGTAGACTAGTGTATACAGTCGAGACCCCGACGAGGGGCGGTGGCCGGTCTCACAAGCCACTGGTGTCAGTTGGATCACCTAAGATGTATACAGGTGCTCATTGGGTTATGAGTACACCGGACAGGACTCGCCGGGAACATGCTAGTTGGTCATATACCAGACGTCAGATGGCAGTTCCCTGGTGACATGTGTGCAGGTTAGTTCATCGACCTGGGGATCGTCATTTGTCTCGTGTGAGTTCCCACTGTACTTTGATTACTACCCTACCACGGCTCAAAGGAGTCGTGCAAACAGGTTTTAGTTGGGTACAGTCCCGAGCCACATGGAGGCAGTGAGCGTATCTTCAGGGGTTCGTCTCTCCCGGTATTGGGGGTGAGGTCGTGCTGTGTCTAGGAGAGCCATTACACAAAGTCCTTGGCCAAGGCAAGGAGATTTACTGGTAGGTATTCCAGTAGTATCTCAGGGTGTTCTGGGCTACACTCCGACACGACTTGTACCGCTTTTGGGGGTCTGACTTTTACCAACCCCCTAGGCCCGCCATGCGATACTCATAGACGAACGGACCGGACTGCACGGATATTGTCACTGACAGGCTCAGTAGGGTGTCAGGATGAGTTCGCTCATCGACGTCCCTTTTTGGTCAATAGCTGGTGGCCCGTTACGTATTGGCTTATACCTCTGACGTGCTAGTGGTTAAATCCACAGCCATAGTATTGACGAGTCTTTAGAGTCCACCACACTTTCAGTTACTCAAGTTTCGGGCGAAACGCTGTAGAGGCCGTATGGAGATATGGCAGGGTCCGATCAGATACGTGCGGTATTGCACGGATCAGGATCGGACGGTTTGTACTAGTAGCCGTATAGGTATATGGCAGGGTTCGATCAGATACGTGCGGTATTGCACGGATCAGGATCGAACGGATATTACTAGCCGGCTTTGGTTTAAGCCGGTCCTAGTTTAGTACAGTGTAGATTTTGTCTCATTGCATTTGTATCCGGAAGGAATACAGATGCGGGTGTGTATGCACAGTATCGGGGTTTTCCTGTAATTTATTACGGGACCAGTTTTCTGGAGTTGCCAGTTTGCATTCCGTTCCGGCCGGTTTTCCTTTGTTCTTTCCCGGCCGGACTTTTCCGATGGAGGGGGTAATTTGCAGTTTTGCAAATTACTTTTGTGGAGGGGTTTTATTGCATATATATTGATTATGATAGCTTTCTTTTCTTTGCACCATGCTTGCTTTGACTTGTGATTTGATGAGGGTATGGTTTGATTAAAGTGAAGCATGCTTGTATGTTTTTATGTCCCTTGATGTGGTCACCCCTTCTTCACTCCTACACTCACCTCCCTTCATCATACATATCCATTCTTTCCTCCACCTTATTCATTGATTAGAATGGCCGGCCACTTCATGATGAGGAGAGGAAAAATGAGAGATTCATTTTGTGCTTCATTTTGATCATCTCATTTGGCTTGCAAAATTGGTAGCTTCTTTTCCCTCCAAAGTTCAATCTTCATTCCTCCATCCAAAGGCAACAAACCCCAAAGAGACAAGTAGCCTCTACACTACACTTCCTACAGCAAATCTTGGACGCGTCGATTCGCCAGCTTCGCGCCCGAGTTGCCTCGGTATTGAGGTGGGAGCCCGTAAAAGCTACAGGCGATGTGGTGCCCTTTCCGACGAGGAGGAGACGGACGGAGATCCCGCGAGGAGACATGAGTGGAGATGAAGACCGGAGGACTCGGATCAGTCGGTACAACATTTCTACACTCTTTACTGTTTGTTAGTTTAGCAATAATGGTAGATCCGGGTTAAAGTATACGATAGCGCCAAGTTAAAAAGTTTTATTCCGCAATTGGCGTCTGTAGACTGCCGGGGCGCTAACGTAGACTTACAGTGGTATCAGAGCCTCACCATTTTGCTATGCTAACTTGTGCTAACGCGTTTAAAACTTCGTTCCGACCGGAAATCGAAAACTGCAAAAATCCAAGCCGACAGTTTCTGTTGTTTTTAAACGGTCTCAAAAATTATTTCTGGATATCTTAAAAATCAGAGCAGGAACTTTTAAGAGTCACGACAAAATTTGGGGTCGTGATCCCTCCAAACTGCCGCGGAAGCGCGGCCTAACCCATGGTTTGGCCGCGCAACCGCGGTCACGTGGGGAGCACGTGCTCCCAAATTTTGTCAGATGGTTCTCTGTGGGTTTTTGGGGTTTTTGATATATATCGTTTTTGCCCAGATTTTGTTACTGTTCACCAGTAAGTCGTGGGGCCCACTTATTGATATTTTGTCGATCGAAATTTAAACACGTTAGTTTTCACAGTATTTACATTATATCTGCGACCGTGAATGTCACTCGATCGGTAAATCCGGTCTAACTGCTATAGCCCGGTTAGACGGATTTGCGAACGTGACTTTCACGTTGATGTTCTATGTATTTGCTGTGTTGTTGCGGATCGGTCGTGGGGGATAGCCTGGATGCAATGCTAGTACAGTTTTGTTGTATTATGTACATTTGATATTGCGGGGCGAGCGTCCGACATGTGGACTGCCGTCACTGCCTGTTTGTATTATTATTTTGGGGCACGACCTGGTTGCGGTCGATGTACCCGGTGTATGTATATTTTACTTTCTGTACTAGGGTTACCCCGCGGAGGGGTGCACGGATAGCCGGGTTCTAGAGGGCAACAAGCCCGCATCTCATGGCATTGAGACGGAGGGGGCTTCACTCTAGGATTGGCGGGCTATTCGCCGCACTCGTAGGGGGTACAGGTTGACCCAGGAGGGGTGCCCAAGTTGCCGGATTCCGTGAAGTGCTGGGTGGTCCATTCACGGCGCTGAAGGGGGCTGCCTCGCTTCAGGTTTTGGCGGGTGACTTGCCGCGCCCGTAGGGGTCTAGGATTTCATTGCACAGGCTATCCACACGACCAGGGGAACGTCGGGTTTCAGCGGCTCTGTGAAACCCGGGGATCCCAGATATCTGTATTGTTTCTGTGATGCTGTTCATTATCTGTGATGTTGCATTTCATTCACGCCTTGAGCGAATATAATATATTGGTATATATATTAGTAGATGTTGTATATGTTTTACATCCGCGCTAGTCCAGTCCCCGCTCTGTCGTTAGTTAGCTAACCTAACGGGTAATGACGGGACCCAGTGGCGAATGCGGATGGCATATACGTACATCAGTATATTTTCGTTCTTTTTGGTGTGATCAATTGATGGGACTGCATTGATTCGGATCAATGCAAAGTTAAAAACAAACCTTATATGATGTTGTTGGAACACTTTTCTAAAAGCTGTTATTGCAAGGACGTTCTCTTTTGTTTTGCATCGTGGTATTCATTTAGAATATCCTGCTCCTCAGTCGACGAGGCAAGGGCCGAGATCCCTTCACCGGGAGTGACCCCTTGGACAGAAGTTTGCGTCAGGGCATTAACTTCACTATAGCCGATTACTTTTGCTTTGCATCGTGGTATTCATTTAGAATATCCTGCTCCTCAGTCGACGAGGCAAGGGCCGAGATCCCTTCACCGGGAGTGACCCCTTGGACAGAAGTTTGCGTCAGGGCATTAACTTCACTATAGCCGATTACTTTTGCTTTGCACCGTGGTATTCATTTGGAATATCCTGCACCTCATTCTACGGGGAAAGAGCCGAGATCCCTTCACCGGGAGTGACCTCTTTAGTAAAGGTTTTCGTCAATATATTTTCTAAAAAGCTATCCGTTCCTTCAACGATATCAAGTTCTTTACGTTAAAGGTTTTCGCCAGAAACCATTCGTAGCCCTCCGTCGTTTCATATGGGTGGTCAATAGTATTCAAGCTGTGTATGTTGGCCAAAGTCAAGGCACAGTGATTGGTAGCTATTGGGGTATTCATATGCAGCATAGATAGATGCGTTGGTTTGGGACAGTCGTGCTGCCATTTTGGCCAAAGTCAAGGGTATGTACGGGTGGATTCAAATTAACCTGGAGAATGACGGGTAGAACTTGACATGTGACTTATGATATGTTGGCCAAAGTCAAGGTCATAAGAGCATGGGGCAGAAATCACATCGGGAGTTTCAAAAGAACTGAAACTTGCCAGATATGCGCATACCTTCTGGAGTGTGATACCGTGAGCGGATTCCGTCACGTTATCATGCGATGAGAGTTGGATCCCGATTCCCACTGATGAGTTAGTTTACTCCTTGGGTGACCCCGACTAATTCTTCTTTTAGGTTTGGAGAAGAATTTGAGGTACAGTAGGAGGTTTCCAGATTAGATAAATTGGTAACCATTCTGATCTAGGTTAGAGTGCACGCTGAGTGTTTCTTTTCTCTCTCTCTTTGGCAGCGACCATTGACCCGACCCTAAGACTTTGACTCAGTGACCAAGTTGACCGAAGCTTCTTAACACAGGCTTTTGGATTGTCAGAATTGCAGACCTCATTGCCACTCCTACTTTTACCCTTTTCTCTAGGACACCCCGTATTACTGCGAACGTCCACTTCCATTGGACAAAACCATCGTATGGTTAGATACGAACTCGAAGGAATTCGAGGATGGTTTCTGGTTCTGGAGAAAACGGATAGGATTATTCAGTTGTCTTTTCCTTTTACCCTCTCTCAGGTTACGAGTACTCCTTGGTTTAGGGGTAGTACACCTATTACGCAAATTGGATTGTCTTCTTCCAAACCTTAGGCTGGTGCCGACCGGTAGGGAATGAAGAAAACCAATTAGCATAACGATGGTGTGCAGAAGGTATTAAGTTTAGACAAAGCAAGGGATTAGTAAGAGGGCAAAGTAAATTGCAACAGATATTCACGACCAAACCAAATATTTCGTTACCACTCCCACATCACCTTTGTATTTCTCCAGGACACTCCGTATCACTACGAAGATCCACAGTTTATTTGGATACTCCATCGTATGGTTATATACGAACTCAAATGGAACTTGTTCCAGTTCGGGGATGGATTCTGGTCCAGGAGAAATAGGAATAAAGTACATTCAGGTGTCTTTTATCTTCACCTTCTCTCGCGTTGCGAGTGCTCCTAGGATTAGGACAGTACACCCTTTATGCTTATTGGATAGTCTTCTTCCAAACCATAGGCTGGTGCCGAACGGTAGGGAAGGAAGAAAACCATTTGGCCTAAAGGGGTGTGCAGAAGGTAAAGACTAAAGACATATGAAGGGATTTGGAGAGGTGGCAAAGAATTATACGGTTATAGTTGTGAATTTGGATAATGGAAGAGGCATTACTAAGAATACCGGGATACCCCACCGAAACATTTCAATGTTTCAGTTTCACTGTGTACTGTTAAAAGAAAACTGATTTCCCGATTAGATACTTACTCCAGGGTATGTATTTACCAGGTATGATTCTCACATCTGTATGGTTTTACAGATGATGAGTGGGAGTAGGTTATTGGGAATTGGGTGATCATCCTCATTATATCGGGATTCGTTGTAATCGGTGATATTTGAGGAAATCACCTGGGCTGTTTGCCGGTCGGCAAATATTTGGTTTTGAATATCCGCAGTTATGCACCAATTTCAAATTGATATATCTGTACGTCTATTTTCATAGAGTGAGATATACCTTTCTGAAATTATGTCTACGACATTTACCTATATCAGTGGATGGTTAGGTAAGGAGCATTAAACAGCGGTGTAATTCTTCTTAACCATAAGTACAGTTTTCAACCTACGACACACAGTGAATGAGTTATCAGACTCAAGGGACTTATACAGAGTATTGTATGTTGTCCAGGGTCCATCAGGACAGAGGGGTTGGTCCTCGTACTACATTCAGTTTACTTATGACTTCTCTAATTTTTAGACAGGTGTTTCGTGGAAACACAGGGTCCGAATTTGGAGAAGTTATAGGTATTTGAATAGAGTAGAGAACCAGGTATAGCAAGTATCGGGATTCTTCAAAGAGATCGAAGATGTAGATACTTGTGTATGGTATTCAGTTGATAGTAATGATAAAGAGATCTTGCTTCTCTTTCAGGTTACTCATAATTGGAAGTATTCCTAAGTTGAGTAACGCTGATCGGCCTCTTTCCATTTAGTTGACATGCACTGGAGACAGCTGCATGATGTGAATCTGGTTCAAATAAATCAGTGCCTCTGATTCTATATTGGATATAGAACAGTTCATATCTTAACGATGTTAAGGTACGGGGAGTTGTCCGGTTTATGCTTAAAACCAGATATTGGACAACTCTAGGCACGTTTCTGTAATGGCTGTTTGTGGGTTGACCCAGGCTATGACGAGGGTTGACTTTCTACCATCTGGATGAACAATAGCGATATTGTTCTAGACTCGCCACAATTTTATTAAAAATGGATTTTTTCAAGAAAACAATAGTGGGAGTATGATAGAACTGGAAGTAATTCCAGAACCACAAACGATTACTGAAGATTTGATAAGGAACCTAAAGATTCAATCTGGATTGACATTCCATTGGCCACTCCGCAGATACGGTGGGTAACTTCAGGCACCCGAGAGGTACT
This sequence comes from Agapanthus africanus, assembly GCA_030015575.1. Lineage (NCBI taxonomy): Eukaryota > Viridiplantae > Streptophyta > Magnoliopsida > Asparagales > Amaryllidaceae > Agapanthus > Agapanthus africanus. Next base: position 2,185,737 of record CM057337.1, read on the forward strand.
ACGGTAGCCTCAAGGACGGTGACAGGGAAGTTCTTGTTTACCCACAATTGCCATTGCTGTTGTTCCAGGTTACGAGACCCGGCGGGAGGATGAGTATAGCGTCGTTCTAAACCAGTTTTAGAAGTGTACGTCTATATGACTCTGCCAGAGGGTTGTCGTAGTCAGTAGGAGCAGCGGAAGCATTGGTGGAAAGGTTGCTTATGTCTATTTATAGACTAGAGCAGATGTAGCGGAGATAGATCATCAATTTCTGATATGACAGTCATGGGTTTGACTTCATCAGAATAGGGGATGGATCAGTTGAGAAGGTAGTAGGGTGTGATATCCTGGTATTTGGATGATATACACAGAGTAGGAAAAGAAGCTCCTGCACTACGATCGGTTATACTTTGGTCGTCACACAGTTGTTTCTCCACAAAGGAAATGGATTTTATATCAGACATACTGGTTACTAGATCTATGGTTTTGGATCTAGATTTGGGTGGTTTCCCAATCAGGGTACTTGACAGCATTCTAAGAGTATTTAGGATGGACGACTCCTGGCACGGTAGTGTACCTGCAGGTAATGGAGTCACCCTCTCTAAAGGTGTCTTACAGACTAAAGGGGAGAGGGACGTGCATGATTGGCAGATCACTTGCTTAGGCAATTGAGTCAATCATGAGATGTCAAGTACCACACCAGATGTTGTTCTTGCACTAGATGCAATAAGTTGACATTAATCCAATCCTGGAGAAACAGTCGGAAGCAGTTTTAGAACATAAGTGGATGTTCTAGGGATATGATAACGACAGCCTCATTTAGGAGACAGTTATCATTCCAGGCTTCCAAGGTGACATGGACAACAAGGAGGTTGTCAGAGTTATAGTTTTCCCTCTGACGAGGGGCAGTATTTTGGACAGGTGGTCCAAGGCAATACTGAGGGAGGCATGGCGCGCAGGATACTGATTAAGTTCAGTTGACGATACAGTCTAAGAAGTTTGGATTTGGAGTTCATTTATGAGCTATGTCCCATCAGACATCCAGACACATTCTAAGACAGGTATTGCTCATTTCGGGAGATGGGTTTCTCCGCGAACTTGAGATATAGAGAGACATAGAAAGAAACTACTAAGCGGATCCACTCACTGAGGCTATTCCTCGAACGCAATAGTTCCGCAAACGAGCTTTGTGAGACTGACTAGTAGAGGAGTTGGATGTTCGGTATCACACGGGCTGTGAGTATGCGACATCGCAATAATTAGCCTTGAGTGCAAGTGGGAGATTGTTGGAGATAGTGCCCTCAGAGTCAATTATTAGGTCACAGGTACGTGATTGTAATGATTGAGGGAGGACCTATCCCGGTAGGACAGTCTTACTCGAGATGATAGTATGCTATCTGGTTTACCTTTATCATCGTGTACTGCTTTAGGTGACATGACACGTCGCTATTACACGTTGATAGAGCCCCTAGGATTCTTGCTTGACCACCAGCAGTATGAGGGCGATCATATAAGTGGGAGCTGGGGGTCTACAAGCATATCCTTAAAAGGTCCCTAGTCGTGGGAGTTTCGAGACCGGGCATCGATACTCCATTAGTAGACTAGTGTATACAGTCGAGATCCCGACGAGGGGCGGTGGCCGGTCTCACAAGCCACTGGTGTCAGTTGGATCACCTAAGATGTATACAGGTGCTCATTGGGTTATGAGTACACCGGACAGGACTCGCCGGGAACATGCTAGTTGGTCATATACCAGACGTCAGATGGCAGTTCCCTGGTGACATGTGTGCAGGTTAGTTCATCGACCTGGGGATCGTCATTTGTCTCGTGTGAGTTCCCACTGTACTTTGATTACTACCCTACCACGGCTCAAAGGAGTCGTGCAAACAGGTTTTAGTTGGGTACAGTCCCGAGCCACATGGAGGCAGTGAGCGTATCTTCAGGGGTTCGTCTCTCCCGGTATTGGGGGTGAGGTCGTGCTGTGTCTAGGAGAGCCATTACACAAAGTCCTTGGCCAAGGCAAGGAGATTTACTGGTAGGTATTCCAGTAGTATCTCAGGGTGTTCTGGGCTACACTCCGACACGACTTGTACCGCTTTTGGGGGTCTGACTTTTACCAACCCCCTAGGCCCGCCATGCGATACTCATAGACGAACGGACCGGACTGCACGGATATTGTCACTGACAGGCTCAGTAGGGTGTCAGGATGAGTTCGCTCATCGACGTCCCTTTTTGGTCAATAGCTGGTGGCCCGTTACGTATTGGCTTATACCTCTGACGTGCTAGTGGTTAAATCCACAGCCATAGTATTGACGAGTCTTTAGAGTCCACCACACTTTCAGTTACTCAAGTTTCGGGCGAAACGCTGTAGAGGCCGTATGGAGATATGGCAGGGTCCGATCAGATACGTGCGGTATTGCACGGATCAGGATCGGACGGTTTGTACTAGTAGCCGTATAGGTATATGGCAGGGTTCGATCAGATACGTGCGGTATTGCACGGATCAGGATCGAACGGATATTACTAGCCGGCTTTGGTTTAAGCCGGTCCTAGTTTAGTACAGTGTAGATTTTGTCTCATTGCATTTGTATCCGGAAGGAATACAGATGCGGGTGTGTATGCACAGTATCGGGGTTTTCCTGTAATTTATTACGGGACCAGTTTTCTGGAGTTGCCAGTTTGCATTCCGTTCCGGCCGGTTTTCCTTTGTTCTTTCCCGGCCGGACTTTTCCGATGGAGGGGGTAATTTGCAGTTTTGCAAATTACTTTTGTGGAGGGGTTTTATTGCATATATATTGATTATGATAGCTTTCTTTTCTTTGCACCATGCTTGCTTTGACTTGTGATTTGATGAGGGTATGGTTTGATTAAAGTGAAGCATGCTTGTATGTTTTTATGTCCCTTGATGTGGTCACCCCTTCTTCACTCCTACACTCACCTCCCTTCATCATACATATCCATTCTTTCCTCCACCTTATTCATTGATTAGAATGGCCGGCCACTTCATGATGAGGAGAGGAAAAATGAGAGATTCATTTTGTGCTTCATTTTGATCATCTCATTTGGCTTGCAAAATTGGTAGCTTCTTTTCCCTCCAAAGTTCAATCTTCATTCCTCCATCCAAAGGCAACAAACCCTAAAGAGACAAGTAGCCTCTACACTACACTTCCTACAGCAAATCTTGGACGCGTCGATTCGCCAGCTTCGCGCCCGAGTTGCCTCGGTATTGAGGTGGGAGCCCGTAAAAGCTACAGGCGATGTGGTGCCCTTTCCGACGAGGAGGAGACGGACGGAGATCCCGCGAGGAGACATGAGTGGAGATGAAGACCGGAGGACTCGGATCAGTCGGTACAACATTTCTACACTCTTTACTGTTTGTTAGTTTAGCAATAATGGTAGATCCGGGTTAAAGTATACGATAGCGCCAAGTTAAAAAGTTTTATTCCGCAATTGGCGTCTGTAGACTGCCGGGGCGCTAACGTAGACTTACAGTGGTATCAGAGCCTCACCATTTTGCTATGCTAACTTGTGCTAACGCGTTTAAAACTTCGTTCCGACCGGAAATCGAAAACTGCAAAAATCCAAGCCGACAGTTTCTGTTGTTTTTAAACGGTCTCAAAAATTATTTCTGGATATCTTAAAAATCAGAGCAGGAACTTTTAAGAGTCACGACAAAATTTGGGGTCGTGATCCCTCCAAACTGCCGCGGAAGCGCGGCCTAACCCATGGTTTGGCCGCGCAACCGCGGTCACGTGGGGAGCACGTGCTCCCAAATTTTGTCAGATGGTTCTCTGTGGGTTTTTGGGGTTTTTGATATATATCGTTTTTGCCCAGATTTTGTTACTGTTCACCAGTAAGTCGTGGGGCCCACTTATTGATATTTTGTCGATCGAAATTTAAACACGTTAGTTTTCACAGTATTTACATTATATCTGCGACCGTGAATGTCACTCGATCGGTAAATCCGGTCTAACTGCTATAGCCCGGTTAGACGGATTTGCGAACGTGACTTTCACGTTGATGTTCTATGTATTTGCTGTGTTGTTGCGGATCGGTCGTGGGGGATAGCCTGGATGCAATGCTAGTACAGTTTTGTTGTATTATGTACATTTGATATTGCGGGGCGAGCGTCCGACATGTGGACTGCCGTCACTGCCTGTTTGTATTATTATTTTGGGGCACGACCTGGTTGCGGTCGATGTACCCGGTGTATGTATATTTTACTTTCTGTACTAGGGTTACCCCGCGGAGGGGTGCACGGATAGCCGGGTTCTAGAGGGCAACAAGCCCGCATCTCATGGCATTGAGACGGAGGGGGCTTCACTCTAGGATTGGCGGGCTATTCGCCGCACTCGTAGGGGGTACAGGTTGACCCAGGAGGGGTGCCCAAGTTGCCGGATTCCGTGAAGTGCTGGGTGGTCCATTCACGGCGCTGAAGGGGGCTGCCTCGCTTCAGGTTTTGGCAGGTGACTTGCCGCGCCCGTAGGGGTCTAGGATTTCATTGCACAGGCTATCCACACGACCAGGGGAACGTCGGGTTTCAGCGGCTCTGTGAAACCCGGGGATCCCAGATATCTGTATTGTTTCTGTGATGCTGTTCATTATCTGTGATGTTGCATTTCATTCACGCCTTGAGCGAATATAATATATTGGTATATATATTAGTAGATGTTGTATATGTTTTACATCCGCGCTAGTCCAGTCCCCGCTCTGTCGTTAGTTAGCTAACCTAACGGGTAATGACGGGACCCAGTGGCGAATGCGGATGGCATATACGTACATCAGTATATTTTCGTTCTTTTTGGTGTGATCAATTGATGGGACTGCATTGATTCGGATCAATGCAAAGTTAAAAACAAACCTTATATGATGTTGTTGGAACACTTTTCTAAAAGCTGTTATTGCAAGGACGTTCTCTTTTGTTTTGCATCGTGGTATTCATTTAGAATATCCTGCTCCTCAGTCGACGAGGCAAGGGCCGAGATCCCTTCACCGGGAGTGACCCCTTGGACAGAAGTTTGCGTCAGGGCATTAACTTCACTATAGCCGATTACTTTTGCTTTGCATCGTGGTATTCATTTAGAATATCCTGCTCCTCAGTCGACGAGGCAAGGGCCGAGATCCCTTCACCGGGAGTGACCCCTTGGACAGAAGTTTGCGTCAGGGCATTAACTTCACTATAGCCGATTACTTTTGCTTTGCACCGTGGTATTCATTTGGAATATCCTGCACCTCATTCTACGGGGAAAGAGCCGAGATCCCTTCACCGGGAGTGACCTCTTTAGTAAAGGTTTTCGTCAATATATTTTCTAAAAAGCTATCCGTTCCTTCAACGATATCAAGTTCTTTACGTTAAAGGTTTTCGCCAGAAACCATTCGTAGCCCTCCGTCGTTTCATATGGGTGGTCAATAGTATTCAAGCTGTGTATGTTGGCCAAAGTCAAGGCACAGTGATTGGTAGCTATTGGGGTATTCATATGCAGCATAGATAGATGCGTTGGTTTGGGACAGTCGTGCTGCCATTTTGGCCAAAGTCAAGGGTATGTACGGGTGGATTCAAATTAACCTGGAGAATGACGGGTAGAACTTGACATGTGACTTATGATATGTTGGCCAAAGTCAAGGTCATAAGAGCATGGGGCAGAAATCACATCGGGAGTTTCAAAAGAACTGAAACTTGCCAGATATGCGCATACCTTCTGGAGTGTGATACCGTGAGCGGATTCCGTCACGTTATCATGCGATGAGAGTTGGATCCCGATTCCCACTGATGAGTTAGTTTACTCCTTGGGTGACCCCGACTAATTCTTCTTTTAGGTTTGGAGAAGAATTTAAGGTACAGTGGGAGGTTTCCAGATTAGATAAATTGGTAACCATTCTGATCTAGGTTAGAGTGCACGCTGAGTGTTTCTTTTCTCTCTCTCTTTGGCAGCGACCATTGACCCGACCCTAAGACTTTGACTCAGTGACCAAGTTGACCGAAGCTTCTTAACACAGGCTTTTGGATTGTCAGAATTGCAGACCTCATTGCCACTCCTACTTTTACCCTTTTCTCTAGGACACCCCGTATTACTGCGAACGTCCACTTCCATTGGACAAAACCATCGTATGGTTAGATACGAACTCGAAGGAATTCGAGGATGGTTTCTGGTTCTGGAGAAAACGGATAGGATTATTCAGTTGTCTTTTCCTTTTACCCTCTCTCAGGTTACGAGTACTCCTTGGTTTAGGGGTAGTACACCTATTACGCAAATTGGATTGTCTTCTTCCAAACCTTAGGCTGGTGCCGACCGGTAGGGAATGAAGAAAACCAATTAGCATAACGATGGTGTGCAGAAGGTATTAAGTTTAGACAAAGCAAGGGATTAGTAAGAGGGCAAAGTAAATTGCAACAGATATTCACGACCAAACCAAATATTTCGTTACCACTCCCACATCACCTTTGTATTTCTCCAGGACACTCCGTATCACTACGAAGATCCACAGTTTATTTGGATACTCCATCGTATGGTTATATACGAACTCAAATGGAACTTGTTCCAGTTCGGGGATGGATTCTGGTCCAGGAGAAATAGGAATAAAGTACATTCAGGTGTCTTTTATCTTCACCTTCTCTCGCGTTGCGAGTGCTCCTAGGATTAGGACAGTACACCCTTTATGCTTATTGGATAGTCTTCTTCCAAAGCATAGGCTGGTGCCGAACGGTAGGGAAGGAAGAAAACCATTTGGCCTAAAGGGGTGTGCAGAAGGTAAAGACTAAAGACATATGAAGGGATTTGGAGAGGTGGCAAAGAATTATACGGTTATAGTTGTGAATTTGGATAATGGAAGAGGCATTACTAAGAATACCGGGATACCCCACCGAAACATTTCAATGTTTCAGTTTCACTGTGTACTGTTAAAAGAAAACTGATTTCCCGATTAGATACTTACTCCAGGGTATGTATTTACCAGGTATGATTCTCACATCTGTATGGTTTTACAGATGATGAGTGGGAGTAGGTTATTGGGAATTGGGTGATCATCCTCATTATATCGGGATTCGTTGTAATCGGTGATATTTGAGGAAATCACCTGGGCTGTTTGCCGGTCGGCAAATATTTGGTTTTGAATATCCGCAGTTATGCACCAATTTCAAATTGATATATCTGTACGTCTATTTTCATAGAGTGAGATATACCTTTCTGAAATTATGTCTACGACATTTACCTATATCAGTGGATGGTTAGGTAAGGAGCATTAAACAGCGGTGTAATTCTTCTTAACCATAAGTACAGTTTTCAACCTACGACACACAGTGAATGAGTTATCAGACTCAAGGGACTTATACAGAGTATTGTATGTTGTCCAGGGTCCATCAGGACAGAGGGGTTGGTCCTCGTACTACATTCAGTTTACTTATGACTTCTCTAATTTTTAGACAGGTGTTTCGTGGAAACACAGGGTCCGAATTTGGAGAAGTTATAGGTATTTGAATAGAGTAGAGAACCAGGTATAGCAAGTATCGGGATTCTTCAAAGAGATCGAAGATGTAGATACTTGTGTATGGTATTCAGTTGATAGTAATGATAAAGAGATCTTGCTTCTCTTTCAGGTTACTCATAATTGGAAATATTCCTAAGTTGAGTAACGCTGATCGGCCTCTTTCCATTTAGTTGACATGCACTGGAGACAGCTGCATGATGTGAATCTGGTTCAAATAAATCAGTGCCTCTGATTCTATATTGGATATAGAACAGTTCATATCTTAACGATGTTAAGGTACGGGGAGTTGTCCGGTTTATGCTTAAAACCAGATATTGGACAACTCTAGGCACGTTTCTGTAATGGCTGTTTGTGGGTTGACCCAGGCTATGACGAGGGTTGACTTTCTACCATCTGGATGAACAATAGCGATATTGTTCTAGACTCGCCACAATTTTATTAAAAATGGATTTTTTCAAGAAAACAATAGTGGGAGTATGGTAGAACTGGAAGTAATTCCAGAACCACAAACGATTACTGAAGATTTGATAAGGAACCTAAAGATTCAATCTGGATTGACATTCCATTGGCCACTCCGCAGATACGGTGGGTAACTTCAGGCACCCGAGAGGTACTACGGTAGCCTCAAGGACGGTGACAGGGAAGTTCTTGTTTACCCACAATTGCCATTGCTGTTGTTCCAGGTTACGAGACCCGGCGGGAGGATGAGTATAGCGTCGTTCTAAACCAGTTTTAGAAGTGTACGTCTATATGACTCTGCCAGAGGGTTGTCGTAGTCAGTAGGAGCAGCGGAAGCATTGGTGGAAAGGTTGCTTATGTCTATTTATAGACTAGAGCAGATGTAGCGGAGATAGATCATCAATTTCTGATATGACAGTCATGGGTTTGACTTCATCAGAATAGGGGATGGATCAGTTGAGAAGGTAGTAGGGTGTGATATCCTGGTATTTGGATGATATACACAGAGTAGGAAAAGAAGCTCCTGCACTACGATCGGTTATACTTTGGTCGTCACACAGTTGTTTCTCCACAAAGGAAATGGATTTTATATCAGACATACTGGTTACTAGATCTATGGTTTTGGATCTAGATTTGGGTGGTTTCCCAATCAGGGTACTTGACAGCATTCTAAGAGTATTTAGGATGGACGACTCCTGGCACGGTAGTGTACCTGCAGGTAATGGAGTCACCCTCTCTAAAGGTGTCTTACAGACTAAAGGGGAGAGGGACGTGCATGATTGGCAGATCACTTGCTTAGGCAATTGAGTCAATCATGAGATGTCAAGTACCACACCAGATGTTGTTCTTGCACTAGATGCAATAAGTTGACATTAATCCAATCCTGGAGAAACAGTCGGAAGCAGTTTTAGAACATAAGTGGATGTTCTAGGGATATGATAACGACAGCCTCATTTAGGAGACAGTTATCATTCCAGGCTTCCAAGGTGACATGGACAACAAGGAGGTTGTCAGAGTTATAGTTTTCCCTCTGACGAGGGGCAGTATTTTGGACAGGTGGTCCAAGGCAATACTGAGGGAGGCATGGCGCGCAGGATACTGATTAAGTTCAGTTGACGATACAGTCTAAGAAGTTTGGATTTGGAGTTCATTTATGAGCTATGTCCCATCAGACATCCAGACACATTCTAAGACAGGTATTGCTCATTTCGGGAGATGGGTTTCTCCGCGAACTTGAGATATAGAGAGACATAGAAAGAAACTACTAAGCGGATCCACTCACTGAGGCTATTCCTCGAACGCAATAGTTCCGCAAACGAGCTTTGTGAGACTGACTAGTAGAGGAGTTGGATGTTCGGTATCACACGGGCTGTGAGTATGCGACATCGCAATAATTAGCCTTGAGTGCAAATGGGAGATTGTTGGAGATAGTGCCCTCAGAGTCAATTATTAGGTCACAGGTACGTGATTGTAATGATTGAGGGAGGACCTATCCCGGTAGGACAGTCTTACTCGAGATGATAGTATGCTATCTGGTTTACCTTTATCATCGTGTACTGCTTTAGGTGACATGACACGTCGCTATTACACGTTGATAGAGCCCCTAGGATTCTTGCTTGACCACCAGCAGTATGAGGGCGATCATATAAGTAGGAGCTGGGGGTCTACAAGCATATCCTTAAAAGGTCCCTAGTCGTGGGAGTTTCGAGACCGGGCATCGATACTCCATTAGTAGACTAGTGTATACAGTCGAGACCCCGACGAGGGGCGGTGGCCGGTCTCACAAGCCACTGGTGTCAGTTGGATCACCTAAGATGTATACAGGTGCTCATTGGGTTATGAGTACACCGGACAGGACTCGCCGGGAACATGCTAGTTGGTCATATACCAGACGTCAGATGGCAGTTCCCTGGTGACATGTGTGCAGGTTAGTTCATCGACCTGGGGATCGTCATTTGTCTCGTGTGAGTTCCCACTGTACTTTGATTACTACCCTACCACGGCTCAAAGGAGTCGTGCAAACAGGTTTTAGTTGGGTACAGTCCCGAGCCACATGGAGGCAGTGAGCGTATCTTCAGGGGTTCGTCTCTCCCGGTATTGGGGGTGAGGTCGTGCTGTGTCTAGGAGAGCCATTACACAAAGTCCTTGGCCAAGGCAAGGAGATTTACTGGTAGGTATTCCAGTAGTATCTCAGGGTGTTCTGGGCTACACTCCGACACGACTTGTACCGCTTTTGGGGGTCTGACTTTTACCAACCCCCTAGGCCCGCCATGCGATACTCATAGACGAACGGACCGAACTGCACGGATATTGTCACTGACAGGCTCAGTAGGGTGTCAGGATGAGTTCGCTCATCGACGTCCCTTTTTGGTCAATAGCTGGTGGCCCGTTACGTATTGGCTTATACCTCTGACGTGCTAGTGGTTAAATCCACAGCCATAGTATTGACGAGTCTTTAGAGTCCACCACACTTTCAGTTACTCAAGTTTCGGACGAAACGCTGTAGAGGCCGTATGGAGATATGGCAGGGTCCGATCAGATACGTGCGGTATTGCACGGATCAGGATCGGACGGTTTGTACTAGTAGCCGTATAGGTATATGGCAGGGTTCGATCAGATACGTGCGGTATTGCACGGATCAGGATCGAACGGATATTACTAGCCGGCTTTGGTTTAAGCCGGTCCTAGTTTAGTACAGTGTAGATTTTGTCTCATTGCATTTGTATCCGGAAGGAATACAGATGCGGGTGTGTATGCACAGTATCGGGGTTTTCCTGTAATTTATTACGGGACCAGTTTTCTGGAGTTGCCAGTTTGCATTCCGTTCCGGCCGGTTTTCCTTTGTTCTTTCCCGGCCGGACTTTTCCGATGGAGGGGGTAATTTGCAGTTTTGCAAATTACTTTTGTGGAGGGGTTTTATTGCATATATATTGATTATGATAGCTTTCTTTTCTTTGCACCATGCTTGCTTTGACTTGTGATTTGATGAGGGTATGGTTTGATTAAAGTGAAGCATGCTTGTATGTTTTTATGTCCCTTGATGTGGTCATCCCTTCTTCACTCCTACACTCACCTCCCTTCATCATACATATCCATTCTTTCCTCCACCTTATTCATTGATTAGAATGGCCGGCCACTTCATGATGAGGAGAGGAAAAATGAGAGATTCATTTTGTGCTTCATTTTGATCATCTCATTTGGCTTGCAAAATTGGTAGCTTCTTTTCCCTCCAAAGTTCAATCTTCATTCCTCCATCCAAAGGCAACAAACCCCAAAGAGACAAGTAGCCTCTACACTACACTTCCTACAGCAAATCTTGGACGCGTCGATTCGCCAGCTTCGCGCCCGAGTTGCCTCGGTATTGAGGTGGGAGCCCGTAAAAGCTACAGGCGATGTGGTGCCCTTTCCGACGAGGAGGAGACGGACGGAGATCCCGCGAGGAGACATGAGTGGAGATGAAGACCGGAGGACTCGGATCAGTCGGTACAACATTTCTACACTCTTTACTGTTTGTTAGTTTAGCAATAATGGTAGATCCGGGTTAAAGTATACGATAGCGCCAAGTTAAAAAGTTTTATTCCGCAATTGGCGTCTGTAGACTGCCGGGGCGCTAACGTAGACTTACAAGCACAAGTTAGTAAAGCTTAATGGTGAGGCTCTGATACCACTGTAAGTCCACGGTAGCGCCCCGGCCGTCTAACAGACGCCAAATGCTGAACAAAAACTTTTTACAAACTGGCGCTATCGTGCACTATTACCCGGATCTGCCATTAAAGCTAAACTAACAAACTACAAAGTGGGTAGAAATGTTATACCGAACGATCCGAGTCCTTCGGTCTTCAACCATCATCCCACGCTTTGTTGCGGCTGCTCCAATCTCCTGAATCTCCAGTCTTCTCGTCCAGGTGGCACCACGTCGATGGATCTTTAAACGGGCTCCCGCCTCTGAACCGAGGCAACTCGGTCATCAAGTTTGCTAAAAGAGATGACCAAGATTGTTGTAGAGAATGAGTAGAACACTTTGTCTCGTTTCGTCCAAAGCCATAGATGAACGGTTAATGAAGTTGCCTTTTGGATTCAAATGAAATGAGAAATGAATATATGAAATTTCCATGAAGCCAAAACCATAGTCTTTTTTCTTTTGCAATTCCTTCTCATTTTCTCAAATGAGAGGGCCGGCCACTTAAAGAGAAGGGGGAGGTGAGTGTAGGAGAGGGGGGTGACCACAACCTTTAATGAAGAGAATGATTCATCATAACACCTTGCACAAACTTAATGCAAACAATTAATGCAAAAGAAGATGCATTAACCCAGTCATCCTCTCATTAAATGCAACCATTAATGAACTAATGACTCACTAGCCACCTCATCATCCTAGTCATCATCCAGAAGCTTCCACACTCATCAAGAAAAGATAAATCCGTATTTAACCGAATGTTTAATACGGGTGATAGAAAACTGGAAACTGACAACTTCCAAAAAGCGATCCCGAAACGAATTTCAGGATAACCCCGTAACAGTATAAACATACCCGCATTTGTATTACGACCGAATACAAATGAAACTGAGACAAAGATATTATATCTACACAGTATAATACTCGGATCCGGCTTAAACCAAAGCCCACCAGTATTATCTGCCCGAAATATAACACGTGCGTAAACGCACGTGCATTTTCCGAACCCTGCCATAAAACCATACGGCCTCTACAACGTTTCGCCCGAACTTGGAAAACTGTCTGTGGGGGACTCTAATGACTCATCAACACACTGGCACTGGATATAACCTCTAGCACGTCAGAGGTACTAGTTGTACGTAACGGTTGCCTATGTATTGATTGGAAAGGAAGCTGACGAGCGAACTCATCCAGAAACCCTACTGAGCCTAACAGTGACAATATACATACAGTCCGGTCCGTTCGTCTATGAGTATCGCATATCGGCCTAGGGGGCTGGTAATGTCAGACCCCCAATAGCGGTTTAAGTCATGTCAGAGAGTATCCCAGAACACCCTGAGATACTACTGGAGTACCTACCAGTAAATCTCCTGCCTCGGCCGAGGGCTTTGTGTAATGGCTCTCCTAGACACAGCGCGATCTCACCCCCAATACCGGGAGAGACGAATCCCCTGCCGATCCGCTCACTTGCCTCCATGTGGCTCGGGACTGTACCCAAAAAAGACCTGTTTGCACGACTCCTTTGAGCCGTGGTAGGGTAGAAATCAAAGCATAGTGGGAACTCACACGAGACAAATGACGACCTCAGGTCGATGAACTAACCTATACACATGTCACCAGGAAACTGCTATCTGACGCTAGGTATAATACCAACTAGCAGGTTCCCGGCAAGTCCTGTTCGGTGTACTCATAACCCAATGAGCACCTGTATACATCTTAGGTGAACCAACTAACACCAATGGCTTGCGAAACCGGCCACCGCCCCTCGTCGGGGTCTCGGCTGTATACACTAGTCTACTCTGTAGTATCGATGCCCTGTCTCGAAACTCCCGCGACTAGGGACACTTTAAGGATGTGCTTATAGACCCCAGCTCCCACGTATATGATCGCCATCACACTGCTGGCAGTCAAGCAAGAATCCTATGGGCTTTATCATCATGCAATAGTGAACTAAAGCATGTATACGATGACAAAGACAAACCAGATAGCATACTATCATCTCGAGCAAGACTGTCATATCGGTATAGGTCCTGCCTCAATCATTGCAATCACGTACCTGCAATCCAATAATTGACTTTGAGGGCACTATATCCAACACAGGTCAGTTTGTCGACCCGACTTCGTCATAGAGTCTTGTGTGATTCCTACTGTGTTTTGATTTCCACCATACCACGTTCAAGAGATCGGTCAAAAAGGTGGTTTTTGGGTACAGTCCCGAGTCATATGGAGGCAATGAGCGATAGGAGGGGATTCGTCTCTCCCGGTATTGGGGGTTGATGTTGCGCTATGCTCGATTGGCCATAACAGAAAATCCCTGGCCAAGGTTGCTGAGATTTACTGGTAAGTGTTATCAGTGGTTTCTCGAACCGTTATGGATCTTGCATCGGCATGACTTATCAGGCTATTGGGATCTGACGTTATACCACCCCCAGGCTACGATATGCGATATATCTGACGAAGAGACCGGACTGTGCGGTAGTGTTACTGATTGGATTCGCAGGAGTATGAGCAGGCTTGATTGTTGATCTTCTGATCGCTCAATACCCGGGTGGCCGTTACGTTTAGCAGGCCGCTTGCGGCTTGTGAGTGACTGATATGATCACCACCTACTGTCGGCGTATTGACGAGTCTTTAGAGTCCTGCACAGAAGTTTCCTGGTTCATGTGAAACGAAATAGGAGCATATATGTGATATGTGCGGGACCGAGATTAATGCGCGTATGTGATACCGCATTCAATTCTCGCGATATGTGATATCGGACGATTATATGTGATATAGCCGGGTTATCGGATTAAGTGTTAATTCGATAAGATGTTACATTTGATATTAACCGGTTGTATGTGTTTTAGCCGGATTATTAAATCAACTTTTGATTTAATAATTTAATTTATAATTATATATTTGATATATTGAATTACATTAACTAATATTAGCTCACTTAAACATTTTTTTTCTCACTTGTGTGAATATAGTATATATGTGATATATATTAATGTATATTTTATATGTGTCATGCTTGATGCCACATTCTTCATGGGTGTATAAGACTCACACCATGCTTATAATAATGATGGGTTTTACTTATTTAAAGTAAATCAAATTAGTTGGTAATTAGTCACATGATTGAAACTTATAGAAACTTATGGAACCATTGACCAAGTCCACTAATTGTAAGGTTGCTAGGCACTCTCACAAGGGTCTATAAGGCATCAACCATGCCCGATTTAAAATTTAGACGTGCCGACCAACCCTAACCAAAATCTTTAAACTAGAGATTAGACGAAACAAAGCATGTTAAACACTTTAACATCTAAGAGTTTGGGATTAAAACCTTTGTAGTTCGGTCCTTCACTTCTAAAGCTCCGTGTTGAGGTCCTTTCGCTGCGATCATCGAGTACCCGGACTCTAGAGAGGCTCCACGAAAAGAAAGATGCAAGCTTGCTTCCGATCTTCGATAACAAAGATGATCTATCTTGAAATTTTTTTAACACAAGCTCTCACTCACTGATGAAGTGAACACCCTAATCTAAATGGCTAGGATAGATTAGGATGATGAAGTAGGATTTTAGCTCTCATTTGTTTTCTTAATCTCACTCATTTTCATCACTAAAATCAAAGCTAGAAAGCTTTGCAAGGAGGAAGAAGAAGATGAATTACTTTGTGATGAATAATGAATCCATGTGTGGTTAGAAATGCAACCATGGGTTAAGTATGATAACTTAACCCATGTAAAGAATGAACCATGGTGAAGGGTTGGGTTGGGTTAACAAATATCTTTAAAAAATATCTTTGCAAAAACAAAACAAAAAGCTTCTAGAAGCTTCTAGAAAAATTAACCCAAATCAAACCTTAATCATGTTTAATCTCCACTAATCATGTTGCATTAATAACCCTAACATGTTACAATATTATATATCACATATACAATATTTATTGTAACAAAATAAAATAATACAATTAACATATATCGCATATATATCAATGTATTACCCGAGTGAGAAAAAGAATCTTTTAGTGAGCTTATATTAGTTAATGTAATTTAATATATCAAATATATAATTATACATTAAATTATCGAATCAACACTTGATCCGATAATCCGGCTATTTTACAAATAACCGACTAATATAATCTGTATCAGTTCATCGAATCAACACTTGATTCGATGACCCGACTATATCTCATATACCCGGCCGATATCTCATATCCCGAGAATCTAATACGGTATCACATACACGTATTGTTCTCGGTACCGCATATATCATATATGTGCTCCTACTCCGTTTTGTCTGAGTCAAGAAACCTCTGTGTAGGACTCTAAAGAATCGTCAATACGCCGGCAGTAGATGTTGATCATATCAAACACCCACAAGCTGCAAGCGGTCAGCTAAACGTAATAGCCACCCAGGTATTGAGCGATCAGAAGATCAACAAGCAAGCATGTACATGCTCCTGCGAATCCAATCAGTAACACTCCCGTACAGTCCGGTTTCTTCGTCTGATATGTCGCATATCTCGCGTAGGGGTGGTAAACGTCAGACTCCAGCAGCTTGATAAGTCGTGTCGATATGAGGTCTATAACAGTTCGAGAAACTACTGATAACACTTACCAGTAAATCTCAGCAACCCTGGCCAGGGATTTTCAGTTATAGCCAATCGAACACAGCGCAACATCAACTCCCTATACCGGGAGAGACGAAACCCCTCCTATCGCTCATTGCCTCCATGTGATTCGGGACTGTACTCAAAAGCCACCGTTTTGCACGCCCTCTTGGACATGGTATGATGGAAATCAAAGCACAGTGGGAATCACACAAGACTCTATGATGATCTCGGGTCTACAGACTAACCTGTACCAGTGTCACCAGAGAACTGGCATCTGACGTGAGGTATAATACCATCTGGGAGTTCTCGGTGAGTCCATCCAGTGTACCCAGTCTCTACTGAGCACCCGTATACCTTCTCTGATGTCAAACACCAATGGATATGGGATCATCCATCGCCCATCATATGGGTCAAGAAGCGCATACGCTAGTCTACTCTGGAGTATCGATGTCCTGTCTCGGTACTCTCACGACTAGGAACATTTGAAGGATGTACTTGACGACTACTCTGTCCCCACTAGTATGATCCGCATCATTGTCCTGGTAGTCAAGTACTCATCCTAAAGGGTTTATCAACATGTGATATAGAGACAATCAGAGTACATGTTAAGATAAAGAGTAACCAGATAGCGTACTATTATGTCGAGCAAGAAAGTCCTTCCTATATATGTCCAAGCATCCACTACAATATACAACGCATGTACAGTAATGGCCTCTAGGGCATACATATAACTAACAATCTCCCACTTGCACTAGGGCCATCTGTTGTGGTATCGCATACCCAACAAGCAGCTGTGGTTGAAGTATCTCATACTCAACCATCCCATAAAAGTCTCTACTGGGAAAAAGGCCTTTGTGAGTGGATCCGCGCTGTTGTCCTCTGTGTCTACTCTCCTGACCTCGATCTCCCTGGAGATCAACCATCTCCATGATCAGATAATACTGCCTAAGAATTATATCTGGATTTCTGATGGGACGGGGGTTCCTTGGCATAAGCCACAACTACATTGTCACACAATGGTTGGAACGAAGTTCATCTCATGAACTATATATATATCCAGACTGCCTCTTTGGTAGCATCCTTAGTAACGATGTATCTTGCCTTTAATCGTCTAGTAAGTCACGGTATCTAGCTTGGAACTCTTCCAACATACCGTCCCTCCACTGAGGATAAAGACAATGCCTGCGACTAACATTCAGTCGTCCTTATCACTCTGGAACCTTTCCAGTGATTCTCCCCAGGATCGATTAATATCATCTCACTCCAACTAGTGAGAATCCTAACATCCAATTAGATCTATCTCATAGATCTATAACCCAGGATTTAGAAGGTATCACCTTGATCCTATATGGAGAATCTTTGTGATAAGAGAAGATTGACCGAGCGTAGCATAGGAAACTCCTTCCCTATCAAGAGTATGTCATCCATGTACTCTACGAAGATCACCACCATACTCCTTACTACCTTTTTGTATATACAAGGTTCATCTACCATTTTGATGAAGTCAAACTCTTTGACTACCACATCAAAACAGATGTTCCAACTCCGCGATGCCTGATAAAACATCTTGCACACGTTTCCGCTGCTCCCACTGTCTACGAAGCCCTCTGGCTGTGTACTTATAGACGCTCTCTTCCAAACCAACATTTAGAAAAGCAGTCATGACACCCAACCACCAAATATCGTAGTCATGGTATGTAGCCGTGGCAAGTAGGATCTGGATGGACTTAAGCATAGTTTTGAAAGTCTCAACTTTTCCATATACACCAAGTAATCTTCTCAAGATATACTTGCTCCTGATGGGGATTTAACCCTTCAGATAAAGCAACCAAAGTCCATACTTTGTTGGTGTATAAGGATTCCATCTCAGATCGCTAAGCATCCAGCCATTCTTACAGAGTCCCACTCCTGATGGCCAGCTCGAAATAAGTTGGGTCATCATCTCATGATACAATCCTCGCTCCCACTTTTATAGAGAAACCGAAGTATCTCTCAGGTGGGTGAGAAACCCTACTAGATCGGCGGAGAGGCTGAGGTTCGTTAGAAACTATTGAATCCTTCGGTTCTACCAAATCATCAGCTGCAGTTTGTATAGCTGGAACTGTTTCCAGTTCTACCTCATGACCACTAATTTCTTCACAAGAAATTCCCTTTCACAAAGGTGGCATGTTGAGAAACAAAACATCTTTTTTTCCTCGGTTAGGTAGAAGATATTCCCTTGCGAATGCTTGGGATATCCAACAAACTTCTACAGAACTGACCTTGCCTCGAGCTTGTCCGGATTTTTCTTTTGATATAGGCCGGACAACCCCAAATCTTAACATCTTTAAGAGATGGGCTCTTCCCATACCATATCACATATGGAGTGGTAGGCATCTGATTTGGTTGGAACCCTATTTAATAGGTATGCAACTTCTCAAGTGTATAATCCCAAAAGAAAATAGGCTACTCAGTAGTACTCATCATAGAGCACACCATATCACATAGGGTACGATTGCTCCGCCCCGATACACCGACGTGCTGTGGTGTATACGGAGGAGTAATGCTGAGAGAGAATCTCATTCTCCTTTAGAATAGTCCAGGAATTCCGTGCTCAAGTATTCTCCTCCTTGATATCATCAAAGGACATAATACTTATACCCGTTTTTGGTTCTCTACTTCTAACTTATATTCTGTGATTATCTTAAAAGTTTCGGACTTGTGTTTCAACAGGAACATATGTCTGAATCTTGAGAGATCATCAGTGAATGTAATGAAGTACAAAGAACCGATCTTGGCATATGTAGACAGGGGACCTTCATACATCAACATGTAACAATCCCAAGAGTTCACTAACTCTTTCTCTGTTTCCAATAAACGGAGTTGTGGTCATTTTATCTTTGTGACATGACTGGCAAGTTTCACAAGATGTAAATTCAAACTAATTTAAATATGCATCTAAATGTAGGTTCAGCTAGTCGGGTCGCATTGATATAACCTAGTCTACAATACCTCAAGAAAGATTCGTTCATTTCTGAACTCTTCCTCTTGTGTGTGTTCTGTACGTTAAGAACTGTGGTTTGATTTAGAACGACTATGCTTTTAGATAACGTGCCTGAACTGATCAACTCTTGATATAGGAAATGTTCAAAACATTATCCAACAATACAAAATTATATCCTTCTTTATTAAATAAAGAGACTGATATGATGTTGTATATCAGGTTCGGTATCTAATAACATTCGTTCAGAATCAATATATTCTGGTAATATAGGGTGATAACTGCCAACAGACTTGGCTGCAACACTTGCATCTTTTCCAACTCTTGAAACTTATCACCCGTTCTCAGTTCTCTACCTATCTGTAGCCCATGTAACAAATTACATTTGCGGGATCCTGATCCGGTATCTCATACCCAGGACGTAAAGGATACTGAGAAACAGTTCATAATATCTTCTAGACAGCCGTAATGTGACTGTGGAGGGATGTTTCCTAGCCACAGGTAGCACAGTTGGCTCTGTCACGTGCCGATCTTAGCGCACTCTGTGAAGCGGGGCGTGACAGTATGCACTTCTTGACCCATATGATGGGTGATGGATGATCCCACATCCATTGGTGTTTGACATTAGAGAAGGTATACGGGTGCTCAGTGGAGACTGGGTACACTGGACGGACTCGCCAAGGACTCCTAGATGGTATTATACCTATCGTCAGATAGCAGTTATCTGGTGACACTGGTACAGGTTAGTCTGTCGACCCGAGTTCGTCATAGAGTCTTGTGTGATTCCCACTGTGCTTTGATTTCCACCATACCACGTTCAAGAGATCGGTCAAAAAGGTGGTTTTTGGGTATAGTCCTGAGTCATATAGAGGCAATGAGCGATTGGAGGGGATTCGTCTCTCCCGGTATTGGGGGTTGATGTTGCGCTATACTCGATTGGCCATAACAGAAAATCCCTGGTCAGGGTTGCTGAGATTTACTGGTAAGTGTTATCAGTAGTTTCTCGAACCGTTATGGATCTTGCATCGGTATGACTTATCAGGCTATTGGGGTCTGACGTTATACCACCCCTAGGCTACGATATGAGACATATCTGACGAAGAGACCGGACTGTGTGGTAGTGTTACTGATTGGATTCGCAGGATTATGCGCAGGCTTGATTGTTGATCTTCTGATCGCTCAATACCCGGGTGGCCGTTACGTTTAGCAGACCGCTTGTGGCTTGTGAGTGACTGATGTGATCACCACCTACTGCCGGCGTATTGACGAGTCTTTAGAGTCCTGCACAGAGATTTCCTGGTTCATACGAAACAAAGTTGGAGCACATATGTGATATGTGCGGGACCGAGATTAATGCGCGTATATGATACCGCATTCTATTCTCGAGATATGTGATATCAGACGATTATATGTGATATAACCAGGTTATCGAATCAAGTGTTGATTCGATAAGATGTTATATTTGATATTAACCGGTTGTATGTGTTTTAGCCGGATTATTAAATCAACTTTTGATTTAATAATTTAATGTATAATTATATATTTGATATATTGAATTACATTAACTAATATTAGCTCACTTAAACATTTCTTTTTCTCACTTGTGTGCATATAGTATATATGTGATATATATTAATGTACATTTTATATGTGTCATGCTTGATGCCACATTCTTCATGGGTGTATGAGACTCACACCATGCTTATAATAATGATGGATTTTATTTATTTAAAGTAAATCAAATTAGTTCGTAATTAGTCACATGGTTGAAACTTGTAGAAACTTGTGGAACCATTGACCAAGTCCACTAATTTTGTTTTACTAGTAGATATTTATTAACCTAACCATTATTGTTAGCCATGGTTTATTCTCTACATGAGTTAGTGTATAACACAAACTCACTCATGGTTGCTATTCTCACCTCATGAGTTTTCATTCTCATCTCCACTTCATCTTCTTCTTCCTCATGAGAAAGCTTACTAGCTTTTCAAATGGTGAAGAAATAATGTAAGAAAAATTAATCTAAAGTGAGCCCAATTCATACTTCATCATCCTCTACTATATTAGCCATTTAGTTTAGGGTGTTTTCTTCACTAATTCACCATTAGTGAAAAGGTAGCATGAGCTTGAGTCTTCTCGACGTAGATCATCTTCGGCCTCGAAAACTTCGAGCAAACTTGTTCATTTCTTCATGTGAACCCTTACTGGAGTTCGGGTGTTCAGTACTTGGAGTGAAAGGACTACCACACGGAGCTTTAGAAGTGAAGGACCGGTCTACAAAGGTTGTATTCCTCATTCACTTTATATGCAAAGTTGTTTGCATATTGTATTGTCTAAATCTCTAGTTAAGATTCTAGATTAGGGTTCTTTAGTATGGCAAATTTTTGAAATTGGCATGAACGATGCCTCCAGAAACCCAGTGGCCGTCTATAGAACCCTACAGTGGTATCAGAGTCAAGCTAAAGATTTAAATGATGTTTGTTAGATTACAAAACCGAAACAACTCCGAAACACCCGATACTAAAACCTAGTTTCTTTCGTTTTTAAAATGGTGTCTAAAAATTTTTTAAGCAGTTGCAGAATGTTGTATGAGATGCAACATGAACTATATAGAAATTTAAGCCCACCCCCCACCGGAAAATGGCCGGCCACATTTGATGTTTTTCCGGCCTGGCCGGTTTTGTAGGGTATTCAGGGCTTCAAATTTCTATCTTGTTCCCGTCTCTGGATTTTGGTATTTCAGGTGTTGCTTGTTTTTGCTAAATTTGCATGTAATGTTATCTTTATCCAAAGGCAATTCGGAGTGTTTCGTAGTCGTAATTCTAACATCTATTCGGGTTATTTAGACGACGTTAAAAAGTTCGAACGAATATCAATAACTCATATTTTTCTCGCTGGAAATTTTCCAAGAGTTGGATTTTTTTCCAAGTTTAAAATCTTCAGAAAATCATGCAAGCGATTTTGTGGACCCTCTAGAAGAATGATACCCAAACTCAATTTTTTGGATCGCGGAACCGCGGTCATACCCTTGGGTTTGCGGCAGTTCCGCGGCAACATGAGTGAGGCATGGGTCGACCCTTCTAGGATGGTTCATAAGTGTTGTGGCACATTCTGGGTACATTTTAAACTCCGCTCAAGTGTTGAGCTCTTTGGGAAATTTTGGGTGTTTATTTATTCGATTGAAAAGTTTAACATCGTCTAACTATCTGTGATTTTGATACAATATTTGGAATCCACAAAATTAGTTATGTGATAACTAGTTTGAATTTTATAAATCTAGCAATTTAGTCTCATTGATCGGTTGCCACGGAATTTTGATGTGGATCAAAAGTCTGTCGCAATTACGTAGTGTACGCGGATACTCGCTGGGTAACCTTACTAGATAGCCACGCCCCATTGCCCCGACCAAGTGACTGTAGGAGAACCCCGTTGCCAAAAGCATCCGTTCGGATGCTCGCAGCCACGGTGTTCCGCCTAAGTGCACTTCGTCGACGGTATCGGGGGTGCGGCCGTCTAATAAAGTTTCCGACGGGCATTCGATCAGATTATCGGGAATCTTGTTGAATTACCCAAAAAGTTATTGGAAAGTGTTTTCAATATCGAGACTAAAATGCGGGGTTTATAATTTTTAGGCATGTGATGTTTAAGGAATTCATTTGGTAAGGCATGAAATCCAAAGTATGTGCTGCATTGGGTTTATGATGTCTAAGGTGGTTGCGGATTCCAATTGTTGTAATTTTTCACTTTCTTTTCTGCGATCATAAGTGTAATATGTGGTGTATCGCCGGTTTCGTTGCTATATGTCAACGACAATTAGGATACGCATATTTACTTACGTTGATGACATGTGATGTTATGTGTTGCTGTGATATGTTATATTGGATCGTCGTGTTTTGAATAGCCGAGTTTTTTTATGTGAGATGAGAGTTTTTCATTTTCATTCATGTAAAAACTTTTATGTAATATTCTTTTATTGGGGCACTTCCGGGTTGAAGATGATGTCACTACTGATGTATATTATTTACTTTTCCGCATTAGGATAAACCCGAAGAGGAGAGCACAAGTAATCGGGTTCTAGGGTCCAGTGGGAGACCATCTCGAGGAGTCGAGACCGGGTCTCCTAACTCTAGAATTGGTAGGGTTGCTTGCCGCTCTCGTAGGGGTCTAGGGATGTGAGTTTGGTTATTCATCGCGACCGTGGAATCCGCGTTTTTGTATTGGCTTAATTTAAAAAACGGAATTCCTAGTATATCCAATATTTCATATGTGTTCTTCTGCTGCTGATGTTCTGTGATGTGATCACTTTATCAGATGAGACGAATACTTATATTATATATATGATGATATATAGTAAATATTGATACTTTCGTTTCTTCTATGATGCTTAGGAAGTATAAATTGATGGGACTTCATTAATGAGATTAATAAAAGAAAAAGAAACCTAAAGATGTTGTAGGAACTTGTTTTAAAAACTGGTAGCTCTAGTTCTTGTTTTGCATAGCGGTATTCCTTGTAGAATATCCAGCACCTTATTCGATAAGGAAAGATCCGAGATCCCTTCACCGGGAGTGACCACTTTAGCGAAACTGGCAGATGCTACAACCCGCTCGGTTTGTCTTTTGATTGCTTCTATAGTTTTTGTTTTGCATAGTGATATTTGTGAAATATCCAGCACCTCATTCGATGAGGAAAGAGCCGAGATCTCTTCACCGGGAGTGACCTCTTTAGCAAAACTAGTAAAAGCGTAAAAAACACTTATTTTCAAAATCACTCGATTCTACAACAATATCAAGTTCATTACACAAAGGTTTTTTTTAAAAACCTGTCGTAGCCCCCCGTCATTTCAGATAAGTAGTATTTAGTATTCGTGTTGCGTTTGTTGATCTTGTCAAGGCGTAGTGTGCGGTAGCTGATTAGCACTTATCTGCAAAGCATATGATGCGATTGGATTAGGGTAGTCGTACGGCCTTGTTGACCTTGTCAAAGGTCGTGCTGGTGGGTTTAATTCAATCAGGAAATGACGGGTTGAACTTGACTTGCGGTCTATGGTTTGTTGACCTTGTCAAGGTCATAGATCGCTTAGGGTAAGATATTATCGAGAATTTCAAGTGTTGAAATTTGCAATGAGATTGCATACCTTTTATGAGATAGTTGGATCCTGATACCTACTACGAGTAAGAGTTACTCCTGGGAGAATTTTGCACATTACAATTAGCCGATCATGTAGGTGTCTAGAAAGGTGTTAACGGGGTTACGCCCCTGGGAAAACGAGGTTTATTTTAATTAGGTCCGTGCGAAAGCACGAGGAACCTCCCTCAAAGTACCGACACTGACCTGGCCGAAAGATTAGCGAACTTGTAGGGTGTAATTAATCCCGGCTAGTCTTACCTTTTAGGGTTTGAAGGAAAATTTGATAAAAACAATGGGAGCCATCCTGATTAGTTAAAATCATAACCAATCTAATCTTGCAAGAGCGCACGCAGATTGTTTTCTTCTCTCTCTCTTCTGGTAAGCGACCATATCATGCCTTAATCAAGATAATAATATGGATGTATTGACCGAACCTGCTTGTTATACTGAGCTGGGGAACGTTGGTTCCGCTCTATCTTATAATTGTTATAAGTCCGAGCAAAAAATAGGGGAATATCCGGATTCTCATGCCACCCAATTGAGGATTGAGCATGTTGATGCATATTCTTCGGGTGTGTTCGTTACCGAGAACTATTTCTCAGTACCCTCTACGACCTAGCTATGAGATACCGGATCAGGATCCCACATATGTAATTTGTTACATGGGCTACAGAAAGGTAGAGAACTGTGATTGGGTGATATGTCTCTAAGTGTTAGAAAATGGTGCAATTGTTGCAGCCAAATCAGTTTGCATTTATCACCTTGTATTACCAAATGGCAAGTACATTGATTCTAAACAAATGTTATTACGTACCGAACCTGATATACAACATTACATCGGTTTCTTTATTCGGTTAAAGAAGGATATAATTTTGTATTGGAGGATAATGTTGTGAACATTTTCCTGAATCAAGAATTGATTGGATCAGGCACGTTATATAATAGCATATACGTTCTAAATCAAAGCACAGTTCAAAGTATCTAAAACACACACAAGAGGAGTAGTTCAGAAATGAACGAATCTTTCTTATGGCGTTGTAGACTAGGTCATACCAATAAGACACGACCAGCTAAGTTACATAAGGATGAATATAAGAATCTGTTCGAATTTTCATCTTATGATACTTGACAGTCTTGTCACAAAGGTAAAGTGACCAATACTCCGTTTACTGGAAACAGAGAAAGAGTTACTGAACTCTTGGGACGGATACATGATGATGTATACGGTCCTATGTCTACAAATGCCAGGGTTGGTTCTTTGTACTTCATTACATTCATCGACGATCTCTCAAAATTCGGACATATGTTCCTGTTGAAACACAAGTCTGAAACTTTTGAGAAATTCAAGGAATGTAAGCTTGAAGTTAAGAACCAGACGGGTAAAAGTATTAAGTCTTTCGATGTGATCGAGGAGGCGAATACTTGCGCATGGAGTTCCTGGAGTTTCTAAAAGCAGAATGAGATTCTCTCTCAGCTTACTCCTTCGAGTACACCACAGCACAATGTTGTATTGGGGCGGAGGTATCGCGTCCTATGAGATATGGTGCGCTCTATGATGAGTACTGCTGAGTTACCTGTTTCCTTTTGGTGTTATGCACTTGAAAAGCTGCATACCTATTGAATGGGGTTCCATCCAAATCAGTGTCTACCACTCCATGTGAGATATGGTATGGGAAGAGACCATGTCTTAAACGAGTTAAGATATGGGGTTGTCCGGCCTATGTTGAAAAGCAAAATCCGGACAAGCTCGAGGGAAGGTCAGTTCTGTAAGTTTGTTGGATATCCCGAACATTCACGAGGTTATATCTTCTACCGTACTGAGGAGCAAAAGGTGTTTTGTTTCTCAGCATACCACCTTTTTAGAAAAGGGATTTCTTGTGAAGAAATTAGTGGTCATGAGGTAGAACTGGAAGGAGTTCCAGCTGGATAAACTAACAGCTGATGATTTAGTGAAACCAAAGAATTCAATAGTCTCCAACGAATCTCAGCCTCTCCGCGAATCTGATAGGGTTCCTCATCCACTTGAGAGATACTACGGTTTCCTCGGAGACAGTGGGAGCGAGAATTGCATCATGGTAGATGATGACCCAACCAGGTTCAGGCAGGCTATCATGAGTGGGGACTCTGTGAAAAGGCTGGATGCTATGCGATCAAAGATAGAATCCATATGCACCAACAAAGTATGACTTTGCATGTTGCACCTGAAGGGGTAAAACCCATCAGGAGCAAGTGGATCTTGAGAAGATTCTTGGTGTAAATGGAAAAGTTGAGACTTTCAAAGCTAGACTTGTAGTAAAAGGCTATCGTCAAAAACCAGGTGTGGTTTATAATGAAACC
Source organism: Agapanthus africanus (assembly GCA_030015575.1). NCBI lineage: Eukaryota > Viridiplantae > Streptophyta > Magnoliopsida > Asparagales > Amaryllidaceae > Agapanthus > Agapanthus africanus. The sequence continues at coordinate 2,212,388 of CM057337.1, forward strand.
TTTTCTCCAGTGGCTATGCTTAAGTCCATCAGGATCAATGCGCGCATCGCGGAGTTGGAACATCTGTTTTTATGTGGCAGTCAAAGAGTTTGACTTCATCAAAAAGATAGATGAACCTTAAATATACAAGAAGGTTGTAGAGAGTGAGGTTGTTTTACACGTATTGTACGTAGATGACATACTCTTGATAGGAAATGGTTTCCTATGCTATATTCAGTCAAGCTCTTCTTATCACGGGGATTCTCCATAGAAGATCTGGATGATACCTACTATATCTTGTGGATTATGATCTATGATGATAGATCAAAGTGGATATTGGGAGTGTCCCAAATCCAGGTACATTAACACCATACTAAAGGGGTTTAGTATGGAGGATTCTAAGTGTGGTGGTTCGTACACTTACTCAGGAATCACTATCTCCAAAAAGATTTCTTCCAAGACTGATTTGGAGAGAGCTCGTGTGCAAGGGATATCCTATGATTCGGCAGTAGGCTCTATCATGTATGCGAAGTTATGTACCAGACCAGAAGTAGCTAACTCACTAGGTGTAGTGATAAGGAATCAATCGGATCTTGGGAGAATCACTGGACAGCTGTGGAGGACATTCTCAAGTACTTGAGAAGCACTAAAAGAATGTTCTTAGTTCAAGCTTCCAGAGTGATAAGATCGACTGAAAGTCAGTCACAGGCATTGTCTTTACCCTCAGTAGAGGGACGGTATGTTGGAAGAGTTCCAAGCTAGATACCGTGGCACATTAGACGATAAAGGCTGAATAAATCGCTACAAACGATGCTGCCAAAGTGGTTGTCTGGGTATTTCTTTTTCATGAGATGAACATAGTTCCTACCATTGAGCATCCAATAACTGTTATTATGACTACAATGGAGTTGTGGGTTTTGCCTAGGAACACCGGTCCCATCAGCGATCCAGACATATTTTGAGGACAGTATTACCTGATCAGGGAGATGGTTGATCTCTAAGAGATCGAGGTGAGGAGAGTTGACGTGAAGGATAACACGGCGGATCCACTCACAAAAGCCTTTCCCTAAAGAGACTTCTATAGGACGTTGAGTATGAGATACTGCAGCAAATGGCCTTAGTGCAAGTGGGAGATTGCTAGTTATATGTATGCCATAAAGGCCATTACTGTACATGTGATGTATATTTTAGTGGATGCTTGGACATATATAGAGAGGACTTTCTTGCTCGACATGATAGTATACTATCTGGTTGCTCTTTATCTTAACATGTACACTTATAGTCTCTCTATTACATGTTGATAAAACCCTTAGGATAAGTACTTGACTACCAGGATTATGATGCAGATCATACTAGTAGGGCAATAGTAGTCAGTAAGTATATCCTTCAATTGTTCCTAGTCGTGGGAGTATCGAGACAGGGCATCGATACTCCAGAGTAGAATAGTGTATGCGCTTCTTGACCCATATGATGGGCGATGGATGGTCCCACATCCATTGGTGTTTGACATCAGAGAAGGTACACGGATGCTCAGTGAAGACTGGGTACACTGGACGGACTCGCCGAGAACTCCTAGATGGTATTATACCTATCGTCAGATAGCAGTTCTCTGGTGACACTGGTACAGGTTAGTCTGTCGACCCGAGATCGTCATAGAGTCTTGTGTGATTCCCACTGTGCTTTGATTTCCACCATACCACGTTCAAGAGATCGTTCAAAAAGGTGGTTTTTGGGTACAGTCCCGAGTCACATGGAGGCAATGAGCGATAGGAGGGGATTCGTCTCTTCCGGTATTGAGGGTTGATGTTGCGCTATGCTCGATTGGCCATAATAGGAAATCCCTGGTTAGGATTGCTGAGATTTATTGGTAAGTATTATCAGTAGTTTCTCGAACCGTTATGGACCTTGCATCGGCATGACTTATCAGGCTATTGGATTCTGACGTTATATCACCCCCAGGCTGCGATATGCGACATATCTGATGAAGAGACCGGACTGTGCGATAGTGTTACTGATTGGATTCGCATGAGTATGAGCAGGCTTGCTTGTTGATCTTCTGATCGCTTAATACCCGGGTGGCCGTTACGTTTAGCAGACCGCTTGCGGCTTGTGGGTGACCGATATGATCACCACCTACTGCCGGCGTATTGACGAGTCTTTAGAGTCATACACAGAGATTTCCTGGTTCATGCGAAACGAAGTAGGAGCATATATATGATATGTGCGGGACCGAGATTAATGCGCGTATTTGATACCGCATTCTATTCTCGCGATATGTGATATCGGATGGTTGTATGTGATATAGCCGGGTTATCGGATCAAGTGTTGATTCGATAAGATGTTACATTTGATATTAGCCGGTTGTATGTGATATAGCCGGATTATTAAATCAAGTGTTGATTTAATAATTTAATGTATAATTATATATTTGATATATTGAATTACATTAACTAATATTAGCTCACTTAAACATTTCTTTTTCTCACTTATGTGCATATAGTATATATGTGATATCTATTAATTTATATTTTATATGTGTCATGCTTGATGCCACATGCTTCATGGGTGTATGAGACTCACACCATGCTTATAATAATGATGGGTTTTATTTATTTAAAGTAAATCAAATTAGTTGGTAATTAGTCACATGGTTGAAATTTGTAGAAATTTGTGGAACCATTGACCAAGTCCACTAATTTTGTTTTACTAGTAGATATTTATTAACCTAACCATTATTGTTAGCCATGGTTTATTCTCTACATGAGTTAGTGTATGACACTAACTCACCCATGGTTGCTATTCTCACCTCATGAGTTTTCATTCTCATCTCCACTTCATCTTCTTCTTCCTCATGAGAAAGCTTACTAGCTTTTCAAATGGTGAAGAAATAATGTGAGAAAAATTAATCTAAATTGAGCCCAATTCCTACTTCATCATCCTCTACTATATTAGCCATTTAGTTTAGGGTGTTTTCTTCACTAATTCACCATTAGTGAAGAGGTAGTATGAGCTTGAGTTTTCTCGACGTAGATCATCTTCGGCCTCGAAGAGTTCGAGCAAGCTTGTTTATTTCTTCATGTTAACCCTTACTAAAGTTCGGGTGTTCACTACTTGGAGCGAAAGGACTACTACACGGAGCTTTAGAAGTGAAGGACCGGTTTACAAATGTTGTATTCCTCATTCACTTTGTATTGCATGTTGTATTGTCTAAATCTCTAGTTAAGATTCTATGTTAGGGTTCTTTAGTACGGCAAATTTTTGAAATTGGCATGGACGATACCTCCCGAAACCCAACGGCCGCCCAGGGAACCCTACACAGTGCTCCTCTCTGCTCCTCTGGGCTACGTTGAAAGTCTATGAATCTCTGTTTTCTTGCTCCAGTTACTCCAGATTCCCTTTCAAAACTTGCACAATAATCGTTAAATACACAAGATATGGTTTTGGTTCTCGTTTATAATATGTTTGCTGGATTTTATAAGAAATCAACCCGAATAATAAGAAAATAAATTACGGTTGTTTCCCCGGTAACGGCGCCATTTGATTGATCGTGCTGAAATGAAGTGTGTTCGTAAAGTAACCGCAATCAAGACGGTATCACTAGTAACTGGCTGCGATGAGTACGGTTCATCCGCATGGAAACGTGAACTCTTTTCTTATTTTAGACGAGTTGATTGAAAGAAGGGTGATTTTTTTGTCATTACGAATATAGAGTTTGTGAAGAAAAGGCTTGTAGAGTTTATAAGACTTAGTAGTAATGGATGAATAATTAAAAATGACTCATTTTATGTTTTAATAGTTTACAACTAGATCGATAGTGATGAGTGTATATTAGGATTTCTTGGAAGAAACTAGGGTTTCCCCACAACTAACTCTTATCCTTATATTGATTTCTATTCATGTCTAGCCCCTAACAAAACAAGTGTTAAACCAATCTTAAATCGTGGTCATGACTATCAATAAATTGGTAACGCGCCCGATAAGGATGTTAACATTTATTTTGCTAAAGTTTATAAACTTTAAAATGTATAAATGAGGTTAAAAAAATTTCTCATTCATTGTTTTATCCTATCCTACGAACCCTAACAAGTTAGGAATTACTCGATCATGTTTAAAATAGAAGAAAGGATGAAGAAGAGTGAAAACATTTTTAAGATGCAGAAAGTAAGTGCAAAAATAATTAAATAACAACTAGCTTTATTAATCAACTATTGCATTTACAATTCTCCTTAGAAAGTAGATTACAAGAACCCTAGTTTGCTATAGATCTCTCTCTTGTTGGAGGTAGATGTATAGATGATGATCACTCGGATACATGAAACTCTTGGATCCCTTGATCTCTTCGGTGATGATCTTTAATATTAAGCTCTCGGTCTCTTATATAGTCACAGAAACTAGAAACCCTAGATTCCATATAATAATATATGCAGATACCATCAAACCGCCAAAACTTCAAATCCTATGGCCATAGATCCGCCGCGCTTCCGCCTCAAATCCTACTCTTTGGCTGCGGATCCGACGCAGTGTGGTGGCTTCAATTTTTGGGATTTTTTCTGCTGTCTTGTTTTGATGTTTAGAGATCCTTTCGATGTTTGGATTCTGAAAATAATGTTTTGAGTCTCTGCCTTTGTTAGATCTTACGATTTGCTTCAATATTTTGGCAGATTTGATTCCGACATCTTGATTTATCCCGGATCTCTTGGATTCTAGACCTGAGCTAATCTGCATAATATCTCAAATCAAAGTGTTAGTAGTATTTGGTATTTTTGAGATATTATCTTAACCATTTTATATGATATTAAATTTTAAGAATATTGATTAGAAATATTTGATATGATATGCATATTTTAATAATATTTCATATAAATATTATATACATATATTTTCCCGCATTATGTTAAATATAATGTAGAAACATATGATAATAAAATTTTTACAAATAAACCCTCATATGTTCTATAATTACAATAAACACCTTTTAGTACTTAACAATAATAAGGAAAATGTTCATTCAAATGTGCAATATTTTAGACTAATCAGATCACATCGATAAATTTAAACTACGGAAATAAAATAACTAAGCATCTCTAAAACTAATCATCAAGCTCCTCGCTGCTCGGCTTGCTTGTTAAAATACTCTTACTCTTCCTGCGACAAGGTCAAAGAAACCGGGCCATGCAAAACCCAGACGTCAGTGCGTCATAAATATCAATAACAATAGTACTTACTAGAATATGATGCCATAAAGAAAACATGAGTGTAAATAATAAACACAGGTGTAAAACAATGAGCTATAGGCATGTCATGAGTATCCTAAAGTCCGTGTTTCTAGGTTATCTATTCTACAAGTCTTTGAAATCAATTAATAGAATCGTTGATGTAACTCAATATTATCCCGTGTGTATCCGGGACTACGGTCAAGACTCTCAGGGCTGAATCCAAGGCGTGCCGCTAAACAGTAAAAACAGGGTATCATGTACAGACGAATGATGTAAATATCATCATTCCGGGGCCCGAAGCCCGTATCGACTGATCAGTCTCTGAAAAGTATCGAACTGTTGAGTTACAACTCAGGTTTCATTATTGATTTCCCCTTTTCCTTCTGGTTTCATGTTCAAGTCAAGTATTGACGATATTTATCTAATGCCAACACAGGATCAAATAGGTACATGTTTTATCTAATCAGACAACAAGTCACGTCCATCAGGACAGCAAGTCAGGATTGTCGGTATTAGTAATAATCCAAGTAACAGGTCTTGTAATGTGTCGTGAACATGTCAAGTAGCGTGTTAACAGAATAAATACTTGACAGAAAACAGTAACCAGTTATCTAAATACTGTAGAAATAACTAATATTTATTATTTTAATTGTAAGATATAATTTATTTATTTTTATACATATAAACCTATTTACAATAACATTTGCGTTTCTACTAGATATACAGTGAAAGATCATTGAAATTAGAAAGAATTAGCATGCAACAAGATGAACTTGTTATTGTTACGAAATACGGGTTAATACTATAATATTGTATAATGGTAATACTCGCTAAATATTAACTTGCATGTACTATGAATAATTATATAAATATTGGAATAGGTAAAATAGTATGTTGCAAGTTTAGAAACTTTCCTCGATCGACAAACTCACGATGAAATACGGATACCACGCTACGAACACCGAACAATAACACGGCGCAAACCCGACGCAAGAAAACCTCGGCCTGAACATAGCAACTGCAACGATGAGTTCTGGGTGAGGACGAGGATGATGACAGGGATCGTCTGGGTCATCTGTGAGGGGATAGGGTGGTCACGGTAGTGAACAACTCCGACGAAGGTAAAAAGAAGAAAAGAGAAGAAGAAGAAGAAAAGATGTAGGTGTTGGGCTTCTCTGGGTTTAGCGAATACAAGGAAGAAGAGGAGGTTGGGTTAGCGACGAGGAGATGAAGAACGCGGTCGGCGGCGAGGTGTCGTGGACGGTGATGGGTTGGGCTTGGTGATCGGAGAAAAGAAAAAGAAAGAGATGGTAGTGAAGGGGTGCTGTGGTGCTAGCGACGTGAAGGAGGAAGAGACGAGGATGGTGGTGGTGGTGGTCGAGTTCAGACGACGGCGACGGAAGAAGTACGAAGGTGGGTTTCTCGGTTGGTGGAGGTCGGAGCTTCAGGTGAAGTCTCGGGTTGAGGAAGGAAGGAGGTGATGACGATAGTGGTGAGGTTGAGGAGGTGAAAGTGAAGGAGTGGGGACAGCGACAAGATGGGGACGACGATGACGTGGTGACAAGGGTGTAGATTAGGGATCGGACGAGGCGAGATGAGAGGAGAGAGAGACGGGGGGAGAGAGAGTGATTTTACATTAATAAATATAAACTTTCTATATAGATTAATATTCAGAGAGTATGATATAATAATAAAGAATATATTATATATTATAATTTTAGGGTTACTAGATGATATCAAATTACACCAAATTTTACCAGAATCTCGTCCAAAAATATATTTTTGAGAATAATACACATAGGTAAAGATTTAGACCAAAATGTGATAATCTAATGTTAAATACATATACCCCCAAATAAAATTTAAATAAAAATACATAAAATTTTACTAAATATTTTGTTCTCTATATTTTAGGATTTGGCCATAGTAGGTAAGAGCGAAAATAAGATATGAGGTGATATACCATACAAAGTTAGGTAGCTAGATATTATTTTATTCATAAATTGTGATATATCAATATATATAAATATCTAAATATATAATGTGGGTATTATGCTAGGTTCACATAGATATACTTTACTGGAAAATCTCAGACATAATTTTGCACCATTTTGGGTTCTAAACATGCAGGTCGGGTCGGATAACGACTGCTACTATTCGAATCATTCGCAACACAAAAAATGAAATAAAAGAATTATAAAATAAGATTTAAAATACCAAGTTATATTGTATAAACGTACTAGGGTGTTACACATCTAAAACTTTCCACGATATCGAATCTCTAGGATGACACATTTTTCCTTCTTCACGAGGCGTTTTATGATTCCACTGCATTTCGGATGCCGTATCCTCACACATAAATAATTGTTGCAGTCTCAGTATTAATGGAAAATTACGAAGAATCTTCACGGGCACAAAACTCGACCGAGGGTCTTTCTTAGGTTTGAATCAGCTGGTCCCGCACACGGGGCATTTTCTAAGTGTTGCATGTTCATTCCGGAACAAAACGCAATCATTCTCACATGCATGTATCTTATGACATTTCAGGCCGACATTTGTGATTATCTTTTGCGCCTTGTACCAGCTCGGTGGCATTTCATTTCTGTCGGAAGAAACTTCCTTCAACAATTCTAGAAGATCGGTGAAAGACCGGTCACTCCGTCTATTCTTACACTTGATCTGTAAGAGACGTACGAAACATGACAGTTTTGAAAACCCTTTGCAATTTGGATATAGCGGGATTCTAGAGTCATTCTTGTACTTCTCCAATAACGAGGGACAAGTGATTTCCGTATCATAAGGAAGTCCAGTGGTATTTATAAGCTTATTCATGCCATCGATCGGCACGAATACAACATCATCTTCTTTGACGGCTTCGTATTCTTCAAACTGTCATTTCTCTTCCTTCTTTTCTTCTACTATCTCTTACCACTCCGCGGTTTCCCTTTCGATGAATTCGTTTTCCGTCTCTTGCACCCATGCCTTGTCTCCCGTTACAATGACTTTTTCTCCATGAAGTTCCCACGTAGTGTAATCTCTAACGAAACCGTATCTCATGATGTGTAACTCAACTTCTAACTTCTTGAGCAATTGCTTGTTCAAACACTTAAAGCAAGGACAATAAATTTTGTGCTCTTTCGGTAACCCAAGACGTGCATAGGCAAAATCGGTGAAAAAGCTAATATCGTCAACGAAAAATTTATTGACTCTCGAGAGAGTATCGACGTATATCCAACTCTTGTTGTGGAGGTACGAAATTGACACATTAGAACAGTCCGGACGAACCAAAGTTCTTATAATAAAGAGTCATGAAATTAAGATTTCTTGACAAAATACGCGATAGACGGATAATAAGAAGCGTTATTGTTAGGTTTAATTGACGACTTGGTTAAGCTTGATTTCAATTATTAATGAATTGGACACTCCTCCAACTTATATTAAGAACTTTCTCCTTCTAATCTTCTCCAACTCCTATTGGGAACTTTCTCTTTCTAATCTCAAAACTCGATGGTTGGATTCTTCTTCCAAGAAAAATGATAATAATAATAAATGTTCTTTATTGGATGTCGAGAGTAATGGCTGTAGGGGTAAGACATCTATCCTATTAAGAATGTATAGAGTATACACCCATTAGTGCTTTCATCCATTTCGAGAAAAGTTTAGCAGCACCTCCCCGCTGTTCTCCGATTATACTGTAATAGAAAAGATGATAGTTTCAATGCTGTCAAACAACATTAAAACAAACGTCTAATCTATCGTTGTACACGGAGAACCGGCGGAAAGATACCAACGAAATATCTCGAAACGAATGAAAACACAAGTGAATGTCGGTGTCTGTTTTATACATTCCTAACTTGTCTACACGGGACAAATCTATCGGTTATCATACGATTGAATATTAATTCTCGCCACACAAACTACGCGACGGTTGTTAAAAACCGAACGAAACCGTCCAATATTTAACAATTTTCGTATAGTTTTATGTTACGACGGACATCACACGTATATTAACCGATAGACAGGAACTAAGTCGTATTTTGATTTTCACATATGATTAATTATCGATGAGAATATGCAAATTTCATATTTTCATCAAGTATCATACACTTGCTTTAAAATTTAAATTAATTTAGTTTTACATTTACGTTTCAATTTCAATGTTTCAAAGTTTTTATTTTAGAGTAAAAAAAATTTAAAGTCAAAGGTTATCTTAATTGAGTATGAGATTTTGGATTTAGGATTAATTTTAATGTGGGATTTGACAGGAGTTTAATGTAAAGAAGAATGATGATGAATTATGCTTTGACATTGTTCGTGTGTGGACACACGCACACGCTTGTGTGTGCGTGCGTGCATGTGTATGTGTGCTTATGTGTGTATGCGTGCGCGCGAGCGCGCGCTCGCGCACACACATACACATTGTTGTTTTTTACTAAACTCCATTAAATTAACCTATTAATTCAATTTAACTGAATTAGACTAAAATATCCTTAACTATGGTTGTGCTTTTCACTAAACTATCTTAAATTAACTAAATTCCTATAGATTTCACTAAAATAATCTTAGGTATTCTTGGTTTTCCGTTAAACTACCTTAAAATTTTACTAAAACCTCTCTTTTGCTCAATTTTACTTTTTACACTAAAATACCCTTAACTATTATTATAATTTCACTAAAATACATTAACTATTGTTGCAATTTTACACTAAAAACCCTAACACTTAACCTTATCTCTAACTTTAACCTTATCCCTAACCCTAACACTAACCATTACCCAAATCCAAACCATAACCCTAGCCCTAACCTTAACCCTAACCGGCCCTAACCGCTAACCCTAATCCTGACTCTGACCAACAGCATCAACAATCACAACAACAATAAAATCCTAACCTTTGGACGACCTCCGACGAGCAGCGACGACCGCAGACGAAGGAGCGACAAGGGCGACGAATTAGTGCTCGTTCAGCGTCAACGGCCATGGAACTGGCTCGAGCGGCAGCAACAAGGAAAAAAAACATAAAATTTAATTTTTGGGAGCAAAAAATTTAAAATTATAAAATTAAACTCCTTTTATACTTATTTGTTGACGATCACAGAGCAGGGACAACTCGAGCGGCGACGGCAAGCTTCGATGAGCTCGATCATGGAGGCGAGCGAGAGCTAGGGAGAGTCGGCGAGGGCTTCGACGAGGGGTCGAGGCAGCAAGGGATTAGAGGCAGCTAGGGCTTCGACGAGGCAGACGCTGCGGCGAGGGCTAAGGCGATCGAGACGGAGAGGGCCTTCGACGACGGAGGCGTCGAGGACTTCGAGGGGGCCGGGCTCGATGACGGAGGGCAAGTGAGGCTGCGAGGGCTTCAACGATGTCTAGGGCAAAGAAGAGAAGAGGCGGGGGAAAAATTTGGGTGGAGGGAAAATTTTGGGGCAGGGAAGAAATAAGGGCTCGAAGGGATTTTGGAGGGGGGATTGGGATTTTATCACGTTAGGGCGGTGAGGCCCGCCACATAATGTAATTGGTCATGGTTCAAGTTAAATCGTTATTCGAATTTGGTCACGGTTTGAACCATGGCCAATTTCCCGTTACCTTTGAGCCCATTTGTTATATAACTGGGATCTTGACTTCTTCGTTTACTACTGTATGTGCATTGCATATATATTATTTTGGACATGCTCAATCAAAAAACAAACATATATAAAACCTCAAATAACAGTGATGGTCGAGTTAGTCTTGTTGTTATTCCATATTAGTACCTATCAAGTTGCTTGATACCTACAAGTTAAAAAGAACTTTGCCAGACCGTAGTAGGTTAATTAACTCTAGAGTCTAGAGGCTTATAATCCCAAAAGATTCTTGTTATGTAGCTTAGATGTGGAATATTTTTCATTTTGAAGAATAAAAAATATAGGCTTCCAGCTTCCTCCATCACTATCGATTATGTTTAGTGATCTTCTGATATCTTCGATTTTTATTGGGGTCGGGACCAAAAAAAAACCTATTATTAAAGGTTAAATTTGTTGAGTAGATCCCACACCCATAATGTTCCGATTCCACCCAACCAAAAAATAAAGTTCCAATTCCAGATTAAACGAACAAAATTAATTAGTATAAAAAAAGTAATGAAAAGGGCATCTCGCAGAATAATAGAACAAATAATAGACAATCAAATAGGGGATCCAATAATGTGGGTCCTTTTGGTCAATCGCGATCATTTACAACAGGAGGAGGACCCGTTCCATTGTACCCACCAATTAATAGCAACCACAAAAAATGAAAAGCTCTACGGATATATATGTTGCTTGATTTATTCTCAGCTAATGGCACAATTAATAATTAAGGAATCCATATTTTCTTCTTGATTAATTGGTTAGAAGATCGAAATATTAAGAAACTCGAAAGACGATGATGGCAGTGACGACGAGGGTGGTAATTGTGGGATTACTCCTCTTCATCGTAATTCTGATGTCGCAGGCGTGGCAGGCGTCGACGAGCACCAAATACGGATGCTTAGATGAATGCCTCCATCGTTGCTCCCACCCTCAAGATGACTGCAAAAGCATTTGCAGACTTGCTTGCACTAGCATGGATCCCTTAGGTTAGATTAAATTATGCTATACTATACATTTAATTAGATGAATGCACGGTCTCTCTTGTACTGTATCTGGTATCCTTTTAATTAATTAATTATAAATGTGTTCCTGTCATGGGCTAGCTCATCTTCATGGCTAGCTAGCTAAGTATATGAATGAATTAATATTCCATGAAATGTATTTTAGGATACATATTGCCTTGTTCAACTTTTGTATTTGATTTTGTTCTCTTTGGTACATAAATATATATGGGGCTACTTCTAGCTGAGTATTTTTATTGTGTGCAATTGTACTCTTGCTATTTCCTCTCATTAATTCTTACACATATATATTCTCTCCTCTCTCACTTTGATTTTCTTTTCTCTTCTCAACATTTAATTAATTTTAAATGTAATGGGCTTTTTAAGGTAACAACCTGATAAACCATCCAGGTGCCTAAGCGATCATCAAAGTTAATTACAGAACAAATGGTCCTTTTTTACATTAATCCAAAACTAATTAAGACATGCATGAAATAATTGTTCAACTATATATATTAATCAATCAGCAGCGGCTGAAGAAGAAGTAAGCAGCAGCTTTACATATCTGTCAACAATCATATCCTGTGAGAAATCAGTGAAGTACCCTTTCTCTACTTCCAGCCCTTCCTCGGCTGCCGCCAGCTCGATCCGGCTCTGCACCTGCTCCGCCCCTACACGGCTTGGGTCCAACAGCATGCACGCAATCTCTGTCAAGTCGTCTCCATGGACCAGCGCAAGGGCTTGGACTGACCGGAGCCCCCCGCCACGTGCGCTCATGGTACGGGCCATCCGCCGTACCTTGGGGACATCGCTGGACAGAACGGGCACGTTAAAGTTTTCGACCCACGGGCTTGCTCCGATGATGCTGATCCCTCTTGTGCGGTTCACATGGGCCGGGCCCTCATTGGGTGCTAGTGTGAGAATCTCAGGAAAGGCCCATCCAGCCCATAGGTTGCGCATAAAGTTGGGCCTGTAGTAGCCCAGTTGTCTCCTGATCTCGTCCAGGGCTTTCCCTTGTGGGTGTGCTGCTTCATACAAGAACACTGGCACTGCAAAAAAATGCAATATTTGTCCCAAATTAATGACTGCTGCTGCTTTATATATGGTAAAAGCTTAAGGCATCAATCCCCTATCTCTGCACACTAGGCACGTTCATAAATTTGTTCAATGTATTTTGCATTTAGGCTACTCAACTACCAATCATATATATATATATATATATATATATATATATATATATAAGGGCTGTCTGGGTTGTTGGGTGGGGCAATATATATAAGGGCTGTCTGGGTTGTTGGGGCAATGTTACACACACACACAGCAGCAGCAGCCTCAGCAGCCTGTTATGATAATATATGTAGCAACTTATAGAAAAAAAATACAAAAGTTTGTTGGGGCAATGTTACACACACACACACTGCAGCAGCAGCCTCAGCAGCCTGTTATGATAATATATGTAGCAACTTATAGAAAAAAAATACAAAAGTAGCCCAGCCAAGCATAAAAGATAAGGTTAAGGATTAATTCTGGACAAGTAGCTGAGTTGGTAGGTCGGTCGCTTAATTAGCTACCTTGGAGTTGATTTCCCATATCAGAAGCGACCAATTTAGCCAGCATAGCCGCATCATCCAATGTAGCCTGAGCCAGGGGATGGAAACAGATGTGATCTACGACTCCGACTCGAGGGTGTGCACCGCTATGCATCTCCAGGTCTATTGTAGTGTAGGCTGCCTCCGCCATCGCTAACAGCGTCTTTCTCATCGGACTGAACACTACCGGTGTTTCTGTGTCAGCTGTGTCACGCACCATGAACGAAACCAATGTGTAGCGAGATCAGTTGTAGGCTCGGTCTTCAAACTTGTTGACAATTACTGCCTCTGGATCAAGCATGGCCGCTCTCTCAATGGAATCAAGGGCCATCCTGTTTCGAGATTCTGATATGTACAGCTTGCAGCATATCAGCATTGACGTCTTCTGCTCTAGTTCCATCTTATTGCTCTTATCCTTAATTTAATCGACAAGACCGGACCGGTCGATGATATGGAAAGAGGAATTATTAAAAGGATTGATCAGTAATATATAATATATGAGCAAGAAACAGAGCGCCCCTGCATTTGCTGTCAGAAACTAACTAGATACTGGATACAAACTTTTCATCCTCTGCCCATGGCACTTATAAAGCATTCTCAAAATGTGAGTCAAGTATAGTTTCAAGACTAATTTTGTAGGATTTTATTTTATTTTTAAAAAAAATTATTTTCTGTCTAGTTGCTTGCTGTTTCAACTAAATTGTTCTGAAATGTTTCGTTTAATCGAGGAAGAATAAAATAAGATTTTAAGAAATCATGAAAGTTATTGGTTTTAGGGGGCGGGGGAGAGGGAGAGAGGGAGAGAGAGCACATACCTTGTTGCCAAGGCTTGAATCCATATCTGCTCTCTATATATCTGTCTGCGGGTATAACTTTGGAGGGGATGAGACCAAGGAGTGTTACTTTATAAGAGCTACATATACACACACATGCATGTGATGTGCTTTTGAAATGCAAAACACACCGGAGCTCAAGAAGTGGGGGGACTTGCGGCAATTTGTTCCTTTTTTTTAAAGTTTTTTTTATATATATTTTTATGCAGTTTGGGTCCAGAGAAGATATGTACAGATCGGTTAGTGAGCCAGGAGGCCCTCCTTAGGTGACCAGTCAAAAACAAATAATAAAGACATCCCACATCTATTCCCCACCACTTTATGAATGTCAACAAACGTTTTTTTATTTTTATTTTTATTTTTTATCTTATTGAAATTAATGGTAAAGGTTTTCTTTTTGTACCAAAGAAATAGCTAGCTTTAAACGTGTATGTGCATAAATGGTACCGTAACAGCAAATCACAACCCCGCGGCGTATTTATTCCAAGATAATCTTTTCCCGTCATAAATACGCTAAGTGTTTATAAGCAATATAACAAAAGTCAAGTATTAACAAGAGTAATTAAAATTCATCAACAACTTTATTTACATTCACTTTCATAAAGTTTTGAGACAAAATAACTGAAAAGAAAAGTGCAAGGAAAATGCCTAACATGTGGTATACTGAAAAAAAACTGCTAAATGATCTACTAGTCTGGCTGAGCTGAAAGCTAATTGAAGTCCTCCAAGCTTGGCTCAATCTTCTCTGTCTCTAGATCACCTGACAAACATTCTAAACAAGAAGAAACAAATGAAATGTCGTCCGCGGACCAGCGCTCGGTAAGTCCCCAAAGAAAGGTATAATGACAAGGTGGAAAGTATAGGCAAGATGATAGAATGACTAAACATAGCGATTAATATATCATGAAAGTTCTAATATGACATGATAATGCAAAATGAAAACTATGTAACTATGGTAATATATTATGAACACAAAAATTGTCACGACCCGCTTCCCAAATGACAGAAACGGGGACGTGGTATGGTCCACAACCTAACTGTTTTGAGAGTGGTCTAACTCAATACAGTTAGGTTAAGCGGAGATAAACATGCAGACAATGTACTAGAACAAATAAATAAAATCCAGAGCAATTATTTTCATTAACCAAAAACTTTATTACATCCCAAGATACTGAAAGTAAACAAATTTTTTATGCCATGCCTCGCTTCCCAAAATAAGTAAACATGGCATGTGACAGATCCAACCATGCGACTTATGGTTAGAAATACTCACTCCATAGTCACATTACGACTGTCAATCGGATATCAAGAACAGTAAAATAAAATCTCGCTAACACATGTCCATTTGTCACAGTAAATAAAATCAAGAAATGCATATAGCGGAAATGAATTAAGATCCAATAAATAACAATATCTGAATCACGTCCCTTATGGGATCACATCGTTAAAATAAAACTACGGAAATAAAAGAAACTAAACATCTCTAAACTTGTAACACCCTAATTTATTTATACCAGTTCTACTTCATGTATTTCTTTATTTATGGTATATTTTCCTGAGTTATTGTGTTTTGAGTGCGAATAGTGTTTTTGACATTGTATTTCATCCGACCCGACCCGCTTGCTTGAAATCTGTCTTGATTCATGTCTATGATTTATCCTGACTTGTTACGTAGACTTGTGCACTTTCATATATACTGCATACTGGTATTTTATCTGGCATTTACATTTTACAATATAACATTTTAAATCACATAAAATATTTTAAAAATATATTGCATGGCCTGCGTGATACTCTAACCCTGTGGTAGCATCCGCGCATTTTGTTCTTGTCCCGTTCAGTGAAACGGACTTGTTTGGATGGCTACGTGCACGTACGTGCATCCGTTCTTGGGGGTATGCATTTTCGTTACCCGAACATTCATTTTAATTTTGGTCATCGTATATATTTTTCGTATTTTGAAACTGAATTTTTAGACCTAATCCGGACACGTTTTGGACTAAGTTTGTATTTACCAGAAAATCAAATTTTATTAATATAATAAATCGACAGTTTAAATTTCTATAATTTACAAATCTTTTTTATTTTATTTTAAATCTTTTTCTTAACAACCTCACTCTCTCATTATCTTTCTTCCTGGCCCCCACCACTCAGAGCTTCTCTCTCCCCCTCGCTCTCGCTCTCTCTTTCTCTCTCCTCTCGCGCTTTCTCTCTCCTCTCGGAAACACTGTTTCCTTCTCGATTCTGGTCACCTCCCCGCGCGCTACACTCACATCCCTCCTATATTTTCTCTTCTCCTTCTCTTTTTAAACCGAGCCCTCGCCACGAGAACCCATCACCACAATGAAACCCTAGCTCCCCGTGCCTCCTTACTACCCTCGACCTCAACCCTCATCTCCATTCCCTTCTTCTCCTCCTCCTCCTCGTCACCTTCTTTTTCTCCTTCCTCCTTCCCGAGCTCATCCTGCACCCTCAACCCCACAGAACCCATCGTTGCCACCCTCACCTCATCGCCGACGATCACCTCACCTTGCCGTCGCCACCACCATCTCCTCCTCTCCATCTCCTTCTTCTTTCTTCTCCCTCCTACACCAAATCCCTGCACCCAAGCCCCAGCCTACACCAACACCCGAGCCCAAACCCTAACCTAACCCTAGCTCCTCAAACTCCCCTCCACTGCCGACGACCTCCTCTCCTCGACACCATCACCTCCTTTCTGTCCCCCAGAAACCACAGAGCTCCAAATCCAGAAAGCTTCCCTCTCCTTTCTTCTTCTTCTTCTTCTTTTCCTTTTTCTTTCTTGATTCTTGATTCTTGCTTTCTCTAGCAATCGCCGGAGTTGCGACGACGCTGCCGTTCCAGTCGACCCAGTGGACGTACCTTACCTGCGTGATCACCCTCTTGCATTGCTTGGACCCGTCCCGTGTGCCGTGCGTGCGTTGCGACGTTTTACCGACGTCAGACGTGCCGTGCATATCCGTATTGTGATCCATCGAGGCAAGTTTATCTTAATACATGCTATGATATATATTTTATATCCATATTAATAATAATATTACATGTTCATTTTATTGTGCATCCCTGTTACCGCTTTACTGTTTTACGATACCAGTTTACATCCGTATCATTTATTACATATCTAGTCGCATGCAAGTTCATCTTGCTACATGCTATGTATCTTATTTTGCATCCATATGAATAAAAATACCACATGTTGATTGCACTGTACACCCATATTAATGTTTTACTATTTTCGGATACCCGTATGCATCCATATCATTTATTATATATGTAGCTGCATCTAAAGATCGTATTATTTCATGTTATTGTTGTATTAACACCCCATGCTTGATAGTGTGCATCCTACATAGTCATGATGTACCCCTGATAGATATTTGTGCATCCATACTTTTACCGTACATCCGTACTTTTACCCAGATTCGATACTTGCTACATTTTACTGTTGGGCATCCATTTGATGCATGTGCACTACCTGTCATGACCTGATATACCACTGCTTGACTTGATACCTGATCTTGTTACTAATGCCGACAATCTTGACCTTTTGTCCCTATGGACATATCCTGTTGTCTATTTAGACAAAGCTGTACCTGCTTGATTCTGTGTTAGCATTAGCTCCAGATTTATCAATACCTAACTTGAACACATAACCTTGGGGGTATGGGAAAATCAAAAGTGTAAACTAAAGTGTAGCTTACAAGGGTATTACTTGATCCGTGGTCTCAGGGGATAACGGGACAAAATCATTCGTGATTCTTACTTGATCCGTGGTCCCGGGGGATAACGAGACAGAATCATTCATGACTCCCACTACCTGATCCGTGGTCCCGGGGGATAACGAGACAGAATCATTCATGACTCCCACTACCTGATCCGTGGTCCCGGGGGATAACGGGACATATCCTTTTGAGTTACATGGAGGATTACATTAATTGATTTCAAACAAACTTTAGAATAGATAACCCAGTAGCACAGTTTAGATTGATCACTGCACGTCACATATGTCGATACACTTCACTGTTCTATATCCGTGTTTACTTATTCCATTCATGTTACTGTTTATGATTCATGCCTGTATATCTCATGTATCCTGTTCATTTATTATTGCTTGATATCATAACGCACTGACGTCTGGGTTTTGCATGGCCCGGATCCTCTATCTCTGTCCCAGGCAGTTCAGGAGTATTTTGACCAACAAGGCGAGCAGTGAAGATCATGTTAGTAGCTACTTAGTATAGTTTTATTTCGAATTTTCATTCCTGTGAGCCCGTATTATGGGACGTACATTCCATATTGTTATTGTTTATTAGATCTATTGCTTCCGCATAATATTTCTTGACTCGTTATTTCTGGCTCATGGACATGTACTTGATAGTTCTTTTATTTTCCTATTCTTGATATCTATAGACAGCCGTAATGTGACTGTAGAGAGATGTTTCCTAGCCATAGGTAGCATGGTTGGCTCTGTCACGTGCCGATCTTAGCGCACTCTGGGAAGCGGGGCGTGACAGGGTTTGTGTGGTATAAGAGCCATAGGATATAGGTTTATCGGGTTTGATTCTTTTTTAGTTGGGTATTAGACCCAATACACGAATCAGAATACTCGTAACTAGGAGCATGTCCTGTCTTATTGCTATCTTGCCATCCTTGAATCCATAACTATCTTGCTTCTTGTATCCTGTTTGTTGAATCTTGTTTATCTTGCTAATCCTCTTTGGTGTTTTGGCTTCAGAATCATGGCGGACAGAAATCTGCAATCGTACCAAAGGCGTGTTGATGACACCGCTTTGCTTGGAGTAATTCGTGGGATGCTGGAGAACCAGAAGCGGCAGACCGAGCTGAACCAGCGGCAGGCCGAAGCTTTTCAGGAAGGTTTGCGGACCATCCAGCAGTCCGTAAACAATGTTGTGGCCAAACCAGTAGAGCGTGTGGGTACCGTGGCGGATTTCAGGAGACTTGGTCCGTCCGTTTTCACTGGTCTGGAGGAGCCGTTGCCAGCAGAACAGTGGCTGGTTGATACGGAGAATCTGCTCGTTGCAGCACAGATTCCAGAGGACAAGAGAGTGGATGTTGTACGCATCCAATTGGTAGACTATGCCCGTGAATGGTGGCTTGTGGAAGAGACCCGCTTGCCCAAGCCGATCAGTTGGGCAGATTTTTCGAAGAGTTTCTTGGAGAAGTTCTTCCCGCAGATTGCACGGAAGGAAATGGAAGAAAAGTTTATCGGTTTGAAGCAGAACGACGTACCCGTGGATGTACATGCGGCTGAGTGGACACGGCTCAGTAGATTCGCTGGACCATTGGTTGCCAATGATGCTGATAGGGCAAGGAGGTTCATGCGCAGTTTGGA
Organism: Agapanthus africanus; assembly: GCA_030015575.1. Taxonomy (NCBI): domain Eukaryota; kingdom Viridiplantae; phylum Streptophyta; class Magnoliopsida; order Asparagales; family Amaryllidaceae; genus Agapanthus; species Agapanthus africanus. The sequence goes on from CM057337.1 coordinate 2,231,981, forward strand.
CGTGGAAATCCAGAGGCACATTATATCTCTGAGATTGACCACTTTTTCGCAAGTGCTTAAAGCTTCCCGAGAGCAGCAGAGCTTATCGGTGAATATTGGGGGTACATAGCAGCAAGCAGTTGCAGTGCGGAAGCCGGCGTTTGCGCCGAGCTGAGCACCTATACGCAGAGGTATTCCGGTGAACCGACGTGGTGTAGTACCGATGAAGAAGCCCGTCGCACAAGAGCAGAAGGGAAGGATGTTTTGTGAGTTCTGTCATCTACCTGGGCACCTGCAGAAGGATTGTCGGGGGAAGCTTGGACTTTGTTTAGTTTGCGGATCAGCTGATCATACTATCAGTGTTTGCCCGTCGAATCTTCGTTTGAAGGATGATATTCAGAGACCACCGCAGAAGGGGGCAGAAGCAGTTGACTCAGGGACCTAATCAAGCTCGAGCCTTTACCCTGACGGCTGAAGAGGCTAAGGCTTCAGAGGAAGTTGTTTCAGGTATCCTACTTGTTCATGAGTTTCCCGCATTAGCATTATTCGATTATGGTGCATCCCATTGTTTTATGTCGTCCAAGTTTATTGCTGCACACTCGATTTCTTGCACGACCCTTTCTAGTTGTTAGGACATACACACTGAGAATGGGAAGATCATAGCTAGTAGAGAATGTAAGGATTGTTCAGTTGTTGTTTGTGGACGGGAGTTATTTGCAGATTTCTTGGTGATTGATACTGGCAGCTATGATGTTGTCTTGGGAATGAATTTTCTTGGCACTTTCCACGCTCACATTGATTGTAGGGCAAAGAAAGTGATTTTTCAAATTCCCGGACATCCGGAGTTTGTCTTTACTGGAGGAAGCAGTTCTGTCGGGCCAGTCGAGTTTAGGGCTAGGCCGACAAACAATGTTCTTTCGTCAATGGAAGTTGATAAGGAGGAAACGCCAGTTGTAGTTCGAGAGTTCATGGACGTGTTCGAGAACATCTTGGGTTTACCGCCAAAACGAGATGCGGAGTTCGCGATCGATCTTGTTCCTGGTGCAACGCCAATCTCAAAGGCGTACTATCTAATGGCACCAGTGGAGTTGGAAGAAGTCAAGAAGCAGGTTACCGAATTACTTGAGAAGGGTTGGATTCGCAGCAGTAATTCACCTTGGGGAGCTCCAGTTTTTCTAGTAAAGAAGAAAGATGGCACAAGGAGGATATGCGTCGACTATCGAGAATTAAATCGGGTGACTATTAAGAACAAGTACCTGATCCCTCGCATTGGCGAATTATTCGAGCAGCTCAGTGGTGCGAGGGTATTCTCGAAGCTGGATTTGCGATCCGGATATCATCAGGTCCGAGTTAAATCAGAAGATATTTGCAAGACTGCATTCCGAACTCGGTATGAACATTACGAGTATTTAGTAATGCCATTCGGAGTCACGAATGCACCGGCGATATTTATGGACTTGATGAACTGAATCTTTTCACCGTTCTTGGACCAGTTTATAGTGGTGTTTATTGATGATATTCTGGTCTACTTGAGGATCATTGAAGAGCATGCGGAACACTTGAAGATCGCACTGCAAACATTGAAGCAAGAAAGATTGTATGCAAAGATGAGCAAGTGCGAGTTTTGGCTTGAAGAAGTGAAGTTTTTGGGGCATGTTGTATCCGGAGATGGAATCGCCGTTGACCCTGAGAAGATTGCAGCAGTTCAAGATCGGCCGATTCCGAAGAACGTAGCAGAGATCAGAAGTTTTCTTGGACTTGCCGGATATTATAGAAGAATCGTGGAGAATTTTGCCCGTTTGGCTGAACCTTTGACCAAGCTTACGCACAAGGAAGTACCGTTTGTATGGACGGATAAATGCGCATCAGCTTTTGAGGCATTGAAGCAGAGATTGATAACCGCTCTTATTTTGACCGTACCAGACGGTTCTGGAGGATTGGTGATTCACAACGACGCATCTGGGAAAGGTTTGGGATGTGTTTTGATGCAGCATGGGAAAGTTATAGCTTACGCATCGAGACAGTTGAAGACCCATGAAAAGAATTACCCAACTCATGATTTGGAGCTAGCAGCTGTGATTTTCGCTTTGAAAATTTGGAGACACTACTTATTGGGCGAAAGAGTCGAAGTATTCACCAATTAAAAAAGCCTAAAGTATGTGTTCACGCAGAAAGAGCTTAACATGAGGTAGCGTAGATGGTTGGAGCTGATGGCTGACTACGATCTTGATCTTAAGTACCATCCGGAAAAAGTTAATGTTGTGCCGGATGCACTTAGTCGGTTGCCAGCAATTCGGATGTTGACTGCACGGAAGGAGCTTATCGAAGACTTTCGGAGATTCGGGTTGGAGATCGTGCTACCGCATTCTTCGGGACAGTTGATGCAGCTGCAAGTACAGTCGTCGTTGATCGATAATATTAAAGCAGCACAGTCACAGGACCCAAGATTGCAGAAATTTCGAGAACAGGTTGAAGCTGTACTTCGAACAGACTTGTTGATTCAAGAAGATGGTTCGTTGCGATATGGTAGCCGTTTGTGTGTGCCGAAAGGAGACATTCACGAAGAAGTGATGAAGGAGGCGCACAGTTCCGCGTATTCCGTACATCTAGGAGGCACAAAGATGTACCGCGATCTAAGACAACATTTCTGGTGGGAAGGCATGAAAAGGGAGATTGCTCGTTTTGTGGTGAAGTGCTTGGTGTGTCAGCAAGTTAAGGCTAAACATCAAAGGGTTGCTGGTTTATTGCAACCACTTCCGATTCCTCAATAGAAGTGGGAACATATAACCATGGATTTCGTGACAGCTTTACCGCGGAGTCCAAAAGGCAACAATGCAGTTTGGGTGATTGTTGATCGATTGACCAAGGCAGCTCATTTCATACCATTTCGAGTTGGTCAATTAACGGAAGCGTTGGCGGAACGGTACATGCAGGAGATTGTGAGATTGCATGGAGTACCTGTGAGCATCGTATCTGACCGTGACACCCGATTCTTATCACACTTCTGGAGGAGTTTACAGGAATGTTTTGGGACGCGATTGAAGTTTACCACAGCTTAGCATCCCCAGACAGATGGCCAGTCGGAGAGAATGATCCAAACTCTTGAAGACATGTTGAGAGCTTGCATGTTAGACTTCAAGGGTTCGTGGGAGGATCATCTACACTTGGTGGAGTTTTCGTACAATAACAATTTTCAGGCGACTATTCAGATGGCTCCATTCGAAGCATTGTATGGTCGCAAGTGTCGTTCACCCGTTTGTTGGGATGATATTGGAGAACGAAAATTGTTGGGACCGGATTTGATCGTGCAAACCGTGGAGAAAGTTAATACTATCCGGAATCACATGAAGGCAGCACAAGATCGGCAAAAGAGTTGGGCCGACACATCGAGAAGACCTCTAGAGTTCGCTATTGGTGATATGGTATTCTTGAAGATATCACCGACTAGAGGAGTGATTCGTTTTGGGAGTCGAAGCAAGCTTAGTCCTCGATTCGTGGGGCCTTTCGAGATTTTGGAGCGTGTTGGAGAAGTGGCTTATCGATTGGTTTTACCACAATCTTTGGCGAATATTCATGACGTGTTTCATGTATATCAACTCCGTAAGTATGTTCGAGATGAAACACACGTGCTAGATCATTCGGAGCTGACTGTAAGAGAGGATTTGACCTTTGAGGAACGACCGATGTCAATTGTTGATCGAAGAGAAAAGGTCCTTAAGAACAAGGTTATCCCGCTCGTACTTGTTTCTTGGGGAAATCGCTCGCATGGAGAATCGACTTGGGAACGAGAAGACGAGATTCGACAGAAGTTTCCACACATGTTCTTGTAGATTCTTGATTGTTTATCTTTTCTTGTCCTGGGAATTTCGAGGACGAAATTCTTTTTGTAGTTGGGTATAATGTAACACCCTAGTTCATTTATACCAGTTCTAGTTCATGTATTTCTTTATTTATGGTATTTTCCTGAGTTACTGTGTTTTGGGTGCGAATAGTGTTTTTGACATTGTATTGCATCTGACCTGACCCGCTTGCTTGAAACCTGTCTTGATTCATGTCTATGATTTATCTTGACTTGTTACGTAGACTTGTGCACTTTCATATGTACTGCATACTGGTATTTTATCTGGCATTTACATTTTACAATATAACATTTTAAGTCACATAAAATATTTTTAAAATACATTGCATGGCCTGCATGATACCCCTAACCCTGTGGTAACATCCGCGCATCTTGTTCTTATCCCGTTCAATGAAACGGACTTGTTTGGATGGCTACGCGCACGTACGTGCATCCATTCTTGGGAGTATGCATTTTCGTTACCCGGACATTCATTTTTAATTTTGGTCGTCGCATATATTTTTCATATTTTGAAACTGAATTTTTAGACCCGACCCGGACGCGTTTTGGACTAAATTTGTATTTACCAGAAAATCAAATTTTATTAATATAATAAATCGACAGTTTAAATTTCTATAACTTACAAATCGTTTTTATTTTATTTTAAATCTTTTTCTTAACAATCTCACTCTCTCTTTCTCTTTCTTCCTGGCCCCCACCACTCAGAGCTTCTCTCTCCCCCTCACCGTCTCTCTCTCTCTTTCTCTCTCTCTTTCTCTCTCCTCTCGCGCTTTCTCTCTCCTCTCGGAAACACTGTTTCCTTCTCGATTCTGGTCACTTCCCCACGCGCTACACTCACCTCCCTCCTATATTTCCTCTTCTCCTTCTTTTTTTAAACCAAGCCCTCGCCACGAGAACCAATCACCACAACGAAACCCTAGCTCCCCATGCCTCCTCACTGCCCTCGACCTCAACCCTAATCTCCATTCCCTTCTTCTCCTCCTCCTCCTCGTCACCATCTTTTTCTCCTTCCTCCTTCCCGAGCTCATCCTGCACTCTCAACCCCACAGAACCCATCGTCGCCACCCTCACCTCATCGTCGACGATCACCTCACCTCGCCGTCACCACCAACATCTCCTCCTCTCCATCTCCTTCTTCTCTCTTCTCCCTCCTACACCAAATCCCTGCACCCAAGCCCCAGCCTACACCAACACCCGAGCCCAAACCCTAACCTAACCCTAGCTCCTCAAACTCCCCTCCACTGCCGACGACCTCCTCTCCTCGACAACATCACCTCCTTTCTGTCCCCTAGAAACCACAGAGCTCCAAATCCAGTAAGCTTCCCTCTCCTTTCTTCTTCTTCTTCTTCTTCTTTTCCCTTTTCTTTCTTGATTCTTGATTCTTGCTTTCTCCAGCGATCATCGGAGTTGCGACGACGCTACCGTTCCAGTCGACCCAGTGGACGTACCTTACTTGCGTGATCACCCTCTTGCATTGCTTGGATCCGTCCCGTGTGCCGTGCGTGCGTTGCAACGTTTTACTGAAGTCGGACGTGCCGTGCGTATCCGTATTGTGATCCATCGAGGCAAGTTTATCTTGATACATGCTATGATACATATTTTGCATCCATATTAATAATAGTATTACATGTTCATTGCATTGTGCATCCCTGTTACCGTTTTACTGTTTTACGATACCAGTTCACATCTGTATCATTTATTACATATCTAGTCGCATGCAAGTTCATCTTGCTATATGCTATGTATCTTATTTTGCATCCATATGAATAAAAATACCACATGTTGATTGCACTGTGCACCCATATTAATGTTTTACTGTTTTCGGATACCCGTATGCATCCATATCATTTATTATATATGTAGCTACATCTACAGATCGTATTATTTCATATTATTGTTGTATTAACACCCCATGCTTGATAGTGTGAATCCTACATAGTCATGATGTACCCCTGATAGATATTTTTGCATCCATACTTTTACCGTATATCCGTACTTTTACCCTGATTCGATACTTGCTACATTTTACTGTTGGGCATCCATTTGATGCATGTGCACTACCTGTCATGACCTGATATACCACTGCTTGACTTGATACCTGATCTTGTTACTAATGCCGACAATCTTGACCTTTTGTCCCTACGGACATATCCTGTTGTCTATTTAGACAAACCTGTACCTGCTTGATCCTGTGTTGGCATTAGCTCCAGATTTATCAATACCTGACTTGAACACATAACCTTGGAGGTATGGGGAAATCAAAAGTGTAAACTAAAGTGTAGCTTACAAGGGTATTACTTGATCCGTGGTCCCGGGGGATAACGGGACAGAATCATTCGTGATTCTTACTTGATCCGTGGTCCCGGGGGATAACGGGACAGAGTCATTCATGACTCCCACTACTTAATTCGTGGTCCCGGAGGATTACGGGACATATCCTTTGAGTTACATGGAGGATTACATTAATTGATTTCAAACAAACTTTAGAATAGATAACCCAGTAGCACAGTTTAGATTGATCACTGCACGTCACATATGTTGATACACTTCACTGTTCTATATCCGTGTTTACTTATTCCATTCATGTACTGTTTATGATTCATGCCTGTATATCTGGTTTATCCTTTTCATTTATTATTGTTTGATATCATGACGCATTGACGTCTGGGTTTTGCATGGCCCAGATACTTTATCTCTGTCGCAGGCAGTTCAGGAGTATTTTAACCAACAAGCCGAGCAGTGAAGATCATGTTAGTAGCTAGTTAGTTTAGTTTTATTTCGAATTTTCATTCCTGATGTGAGCCCGTATTATGGGACGTACATTCCAGATTGTTATTGTTTATTGGATCTATTGCTTCCGCATATTATTTCTTGACTCGTTATTTCTGGCTCATGGACATGTACTAGATAGTTTCTTTTATTTTCCTGTTCTTGATAGCTATAGACAGCCGTAATGTGACTGTGGAGGGATGTTTCTTAGCCACGGGTAGCATGGTTGGCTCTGTCACGTGCCGATCTTAGCGCACTCTGGGAAGCAGGGCGTGACAAAACTAAACGTCCAGCTCCTCATTGCTCGGCTTGCTTGTTAAAATACTGCTGATCTTCCTACGATAGTGTCAAAAGAACAGGGCCATGCAAAACCCAGACGTCAGTGCGTCATAAATATTAAACTAATAGTAATAACCAGGATATGATGATATGATTAAAAATAATTGTAAATAATAAACACAGGTGTAAAACAGTGAGATATAGGTATGTGATGTGTATCTTAGAGTCTGTGTTTCTAGATTATCTATTCTACAAGTCTTTGAAATCATTTTAATGGAATCGTCGATGTAACTCAATAGTATCCCGTGCGTGCCCGGGACTACGGTTAAGATTCTCGGAGCTGAATCCGAGACGTGCCGCTAAGCAGTAAACATGTAACATGTACAGATGAATGATGTCAGTATCATCATTCCGGGGCTAGCCGTGCCTGTATAGACTGATCAGTATCTGGAAGTATCGAACTGTTGAATTACAAGTCAGATTTCATTATTGATTTCCCCTTATCCCTAAGGTTTTGTGTTCAAGTCAGGTATTGATGATATAAATCTAATGCCAACACAGAATCAAGCAGATACAGGTCTTGTCTACGTAGACAACAAGTCACGTCCGTCAGCACAATAAATCAGGATTGTCGGCATTAGCAATAAGATCCAAGTAATAAGTCTGGTAGCGGGTCGTGAACATGTCATACAATATATTTTAACCCAAATAAACACCAAATGTAAAACTATAACCAACATCGAAACATGGTAATCACAACTAATACCAGGATGTATATGTATCTATCTGTAATAACAGTTTCACATCCATTACCATGTATATTGCAATCTAGATAATATACTGAACTGATATAGTAGCATGATAATATTGTGATGATTCGGCATGCAACTAAGTAAACCATTATTGGTACGGATATAGACTGGTATTATAAAACTGTAAATCGATAATATTTGTTGAATATTAAAACACGTATACTATCATTAATCATATAAATATAAATAAATTAGCATGTTGCAAGTTTAAAACTTGCCTGATCGAATCTCACGTCGAGATACGGATATCACGTTTCGACGCCGAATAACGTCACGACGCAAAACTTACGTATGCAAGACTTGACCTGGGTGAGCAGCTGTGTGACGTGTCAACTGGGTTAGACAACGACGGTGACCGGGTCGTCTGGATCGTTGGCGATGTGTGCAACTCCGGCGAGACGATCTGGAAAAAAAGAAGAAAAGAAAAAAGATGATGAAAGAAGAAGAAAATAATGGCGGGGTTGCTGATGTTCTGGGGGTAGATGAGGACAGAAGAAGGAGTATGTCGGTTTCAGGTGAGAGGTTGACGACGAGGTCGACGAGGTGGATGGCCATGAGGGTTGGTGGTGATCGGGGATGAGAAGGGGAAGAAAAAGAAAGCGTGTTGGCGGTGTGTGGGTGCTTTGGGGTTGCTGGGAGACGAAGAAGGTGACGGGGTGATGGTGGTGGTCGGATTCCGGGGACAAGGGAGGAATAGATGGGTTCTGGCGTCGAGGTTATGGGGCTTGGGTGGTGTTCGGGAAAGGAGGAGGAGAAGGTGATGTCGGCGAAGGGAGGTAAGGACGATGACGAGAGGGGGACGGCGACGATAAGAGGGGCGACGAGAGGGTTAGGGTTCTGGAGTTGACGAGAGAAGAAGTCAGGGAGAAGAAAAGAACGAGGGAAGAGAGAGGAAGAGAGTTTTCTTTTATAAATTATATTATCTTTATATACTATATATATATATATATATATATATATATATATATGGGGAGAGAGAAAGGTTGGGACGGAGAGAGAGTTAGAGAGAGAGACGGAGAATTTTCTTTATTAAAAAAAATCAATATTATATATATATAACTGTAATTAATATATATATATATATATATATATTAGTTATAAAGAAATATAATATATATATATATAGTAGGATTTTACAGATAATATCAGATCGCTCCGAATATTACCCGTATCCTTCTAAAAATCTAGTTTTTAAATATGGAAAATATACGTAAGGATTTAAATCATGATGCAATATCCTATAACTAAAAACATATACCCATAAATAAAGATCCGCGTAAATATACGTAGCGATCCAAATACTAGTCTATCTAACCCTTAGGATACGAACACGATATATGGGCGCAACTACACGATAAAGGGTACTTTGCCATGCAAGGCTAGATGGGAAAAATATTATTCGGTTTTATATTGTATTATAAAAAGATATGTGGATTCTAAAATATATTATATATGTATATATATATTCTAGATTTGCAGCAAATATTCGATATAATCTCGAACCATGTTGGGTTTCAACCATGCGGGTCAGATCGGATAATAACCATAGGTACTAATTGTATCATTCGCAACCCAATAGCAATAATAAAGAATTTTACCACAAGATTTGACATACCCAAATATATAGTATAAAAGTACTAGGGTGTTACATTTTACCCAATTACAAAAGAATTTCGTTCTCGAAATTTCCCGAACAAGAAAAAGACAATAAGATACTGATTTTAAGAAAAGAGATGTGGAAACTTCTGTCGAATCTCGTCTTCACGTTCCTAAGTAGATTCTCCGTGTGAACGATTCCCCCATAAAACGAGTACTGATGGGATAACTTTATTCTTGAGGATCTTTTCTCGTCGATCCACAATAACCATTGGTCGCTATTCAAACGTTAAATCTTCTCTTACTGTCAGTTCCGAATGATCTAGGAGGTGTGTCTCATCTCGAACATACTTGCGGAGTTGAGATACATGAAACACGTCATGAACACCCGCCAAGGATGGTGGTAAATCCAATCGATAAGCTACCTCTCCAAGGCGCTTGATGATATCGAAAGGCCCCACGAATCGAGAACTAAGCTTGCCTCGACTGCCAAATCGGATCACTCCTCTGGTCGGTGATAACTTTAAGAATACAAGATCACCAACTGCAAACTCCAAAGGTCTCCTACCAGTATCGGCCCAACTTTTCCGTCGATCTTGTGCCACCTTCATATAATTTCGGATCACGTTAACTTTCTTCACCATTTGCACAATAATATCCGGTCCCAATAATCTTCTTTCTCCAATATCGTCCCAACAGACAGGCGAGTGATACTTACGACCGTATAATGCTTCGAATGGAGTCATCTGTATAATCTCCTGAAAACTGTTATTGTATGAAAACAATACTAAGTGCAAATGATCCTCCCATGAACCTTGAAATTTAACATGCATGCTCTCAACATATCTTCAAGAGTTTGGATCATTCTTTAAGACTGGCCATCTGTCTGAGGATGATAGGCCATGCTAAACTTCAAGAAAGTTCCTAAACTTTCTTGTAGACTTTTCCAAAATTGTGATAGAAATCGAGTATCACGATCGAAAACAATGCTCACGGGTACTCCATGCAATCTCATAATTTTCTGCATGTACCGCTCTGCCAAAGCCTCCGTCGACTGACCAACTCGAAATGGTATGAAATGAGCTGCCTTGGTCAATCGATCGATAATGACCCAAACTGCATTATTGCCCTTTGGACTCTGTGGTAAAGCTGTCACGAAATTCATGATTATATGTTTGCACTTTCATTGAGGAATCGGAAGTGGTTGCAACAAACCAGCTACCCTTTGATGTTCAGCCTTGACTTGCTGACACACCAAGCACTTCGATACGTAGCGAGTAATCTCCCTTTACATGTCTTCCCGCCAGAAATATTGTCACAGATCTATATACATCTTCGTGCCTCCCGGATGCACTTAATATGCGAAACTATGAGCCTCCTTCATGACTTCTTCATGAACATCTACTTTAGGCATACATAAACGACTCCCATGTTGTAACGAACCATCTTCATGAATTAACAAATCTGTTCGAAGTTCCGCTTTTACTTGTTCTCGAAACTTTTGCAATCTTAGATCGCGTGACTGCGCTGCTTTAATATTATCAATTAAGGATGATTGTACTTGCAATTGCATCAACTGTCCCAAAGAATTTTGTCACGCCCCGCTTCTCAGAGTACGCTAAGATGGGCACGTGATATAGCTAACCATGCTACCTGTGAATAGGAAATATCCTTCCACAGTCACATTACGGTTGTAGAGATATCAAGAACAGGAAAGTAAACTAAACTATCTAGTACATGTCCATAAGCCAGAATAAATGAGTCAAGAAATAGTATAATATGCGGAAGCAAAAGATTCAATAAATAAAACACCTGGAAAGTAAAACTGGATACCAACAGGGTCTTCACCGCTCGGTCTAACAGCGGCAGTACTCCTGATCAGTCTGCAACAAAAGTAGAGGATCTGGGCCATGCAAAACCCAGACGTCAGTGCGTCATAACATCAAGCAATAACATAAACAGGGTAGCAAGACATGCAAGTATGATCATAAATGGTAAAGCAGGTGTAACAGCAATATAAATCAGGGCAGTGAAAGGTAGTGTGCAGTGAGTAATCTAAACTGGTCTATTGGGTTAACTACTCTCAAGTCTTTGAAATCAATTTGATGAATTATCGATGTACGGAACGTCCATATTTAAATCACATAATAATTATCTGCATAGCCCATAGTACCATTTAAAATAGTTTATAACCGTTTAAACACCCGTTCGCATCCATCTCGCCTAGTATACATGTTATTGCATCCATAGATCACTTGAATGTAAAATATTATAATATTAACATTCTGTTAGTGTATATGCCTTAGAGGCCATTATTGTATCATACTAGTATGTATATTACTTGATGGAAGTTTGGGATATTCACAGTTGTATAGAAAATCTTGCTCGAAATGGCAGTATGCTACTTGGTTTGTCTCTGCTTTAATGTGTACATGTGTTTCTTTTAGTATATCACCTATACACATTAGTGGAGCCCTTAAGATCTTTGCTTGATTACCAGCATTGTGATGGCAGCCACACTCGTGGGGGCTGGGTAATCTACAAGCACATCCTTATATACACATCCTTGGTCGTGGGATTATCGAGACGGGGTATCGATACTCCGGAGTAGACTAGCGTATGCGCTTCTCATCTCAGCAGGGGAGACGGTCTGTCCCACAGCCGTCAGTACGTCATACTTGAGATAGTATGCGGGTGCTCGTTAGGTTACAAGTACACCGGACAGGACTCGTCGGGAACTGTTGGTTGGTACTATACCTATCGTCAGTTATCAGTTCCCAGGTGACATAAGTACAGCTTAGTCCGCTGACTTGACACTGTCACTTCGCCTCGAGTGTGTTCCCACTGTACTTTGATTACTACCCTACCACGGCTCAAAGGAGTTGTGCAAATAGGTAGTAGTTGGGTGCAGTCCCGAAGCACTTGGAGGCAGTGACGGTTAGACATGATTCGTCTCTCCCGGTATTGGGGGTTGGTATCGCGCTGTGTCTAGGAGAGCCATTACACAAAGTCCCTGGCCAGGGCTAGCGAGATATACTGGTAGGTTTCCAGTGTTATCTCAGGGTGTTCTGGGCTACACTCCGACACGACTTGTACCGCTATTAGGGGACTGGCGTTTACCACCCCCTAGGCCCGCCATGCGATATTCTCAGACGAAAAGACCGGACTGTACGGAGATTGTCACATACAGGCTCAGTAGGAGTTCGGATGGGTTCACCTCATCAGTCTTCTTATCGGCATCTACTTAGAGACTGTTACGTACAGCTAGTGCCGCTTGCGGTCTGTGGTTAAACCCACTGCCAGCGTAGTGTCGAGTCTTTAGAGTCCCACACAGAGGGTTATTCGCCTTTGGGCAAAACAGAGTAGAGGTCGCATGGTTTTGCGACGGGGTTCGTTCACATCCGCGCACTTGTGCACGTTTGGTGTCCAGGAAGTTATTACTAGCGGGCTTTGTTTTGAGCCAGATCCTAGTATATGTTTTGGGGTTAGTTTTATCTCATTGTATTCGTGTTCCTCGGAACATGGATGCGGGTGTGTATGCACAGGTTGATGACGGTTGTCATTCTCCAAACCCTAATGAATATGTGAAACATCAATTAATAATATTAATTAAAGGAAATTATGTTATGGTTAGGGTTGTTGACCTTTTGACCAAGGTTGACTTTTTGACCAAGGTTGAAAAGTTGACCATCATCATTTCAAGCAAAGATGCTCTTTGATCTTTGCAAAACTCATTAAATGTGAAATGATAATGGTCTTTTCAACCTACCATCACCTTTTTCCTTTTTGATTAATATTGTTAATTTGATAATTCACATATATTTGCATATGGTTGCAAAATCCTTTTCATTCTCTCATTCTCATTCTCTCTCATCCTTTGCTCTCCCTCTTCCTCTAGCTCAAGGAAAATCCCTCTCATGAGTTGAGAACCATTTCCTTTGAGATAAAACACCAAAGCCACTCTCTACTCATCCTAAGGTTGAAGGTTTAGCAAACCTAATACTTTAGTTACCTCAAGTTCGAGGAAGGAGCTCAAGGTAGAGGCCCTCGGGTGGATCCATCTTCGGCACCAGGAGACGACGAGGTGAGGCCGATCCGACCACCATAAGGAGTCGAAGAGAAGGAGTTCAAGTTAAGGTATAACCCCTAACCGAGTAGGTAAAGCTCATAGTAGTTGCTAGTGTGTTGTTTAGCAAAGACCCGGGTTTTCTAGTCCATGTTACCCTTTCATGAAAAATCGTTTTTCACCATTTCCGCAACCCCGAAAGAACCGGGAGAGGTAACGTAGACTTACAAATTCTACATTTGATATATTGTAGTTTAATTAGTATTGGAACTTTAACTTTAATCCTAATCATAACTGCGCATCTATATACATTAATCTGTACCTGACTGCATTTCACATTACAGTGTTCCATTTTATTGTTCTACTAGTACCCCATGCTTGTTTTGTTTAACCATGCTTATGTTAGTTGATTATGAGCATCCACATGACTTTTTTGTGCACCCCTGACATGACTTGTTACACCTAATACTTGACACGATATGGAACCGTGCAACTCTTAACATGACATGATACTCTGATATTACTTGACACGACATGGAACCATGGCTTTACCTGTTACCTGATCTTGTTACTAATGCCAACAAACTTTACCTGTTGTCCCTACAGACATTTCCTGTTGTCTATCCAGACAAACCTGTACCTGCCTGATCCTGTGTTGGCATTAGCTCCAGATTATTTAATACCTGACTTGAATACATATAACCTGGGGGTATGGGGAAATCAATGATGAAACCTGACTTGTAACTGGACAGTTCGATACCTTTACTGATCAGTTTTAGAGGCTAGGCCAGCCTTGGGATGATGCTGCTGACATCATCCATCGTTACCCACTACCTTTTAGAGGCTAGGTCAGCCTTGGGATGATACTGTTGACATCATTCATCGTTACCCTTTTCCTTTTAGTGCCTAGCGGCATGTCTCGGTTTCAACCCGAGAATCTTCACCGTGATCCCGGGCACGCACGGGATACTATTGAGTTACATCGATGATTCATCAAATTGGTTTCAAAGACTTGAGAGTAGTTAACCCAATAGACCAGTTTAGATTACTCACTGCACACTACCTTTCACTGCCCTGATTTATATTGCTGCTACACCTGCTTTACCATTTATGATCATACTTGCATGTCTTGCTACTCTGTTTATGTTATTGCTTGATGTTATGACGCACTAACGTCTGGGTTTTGCATGGCCCAGATCCTCTACCTTTGTTGCAGACTGATCAGGAGTACTGCCGCTGTTAGACCGAGCGGTGAGGACCCTGTTGGTATCCAATTTTACTTTCCAGGTGTTTTATTTATTGGATCTTTTGCTTTCGCATATTATACTATTTCTTGACTCATTTATTCTGGCTTATGGACATGTACTAGATAGTTTAGTTTACTTTCATGTTCTTGATATCTCTACAGCCGGAATGTGACTGTGAAAGGATTTTTCCTATCTACAGGTAGCATGGTTGGCTATGTCACGTGCCTATCTTAGCGTACTCTGGGAAGCGGGGCGTGACAAATTTGGTAGTACAATCTCCAATTCGAATCTCTGAAGATCAGCTATAATCTTCTTCTGTGCAGTCAGCATCCGTATCGTTGGAAACCGACTTAGAGCATCCGACACTACATTAACTTTCCGTGGATGGTATTTTAGATCAAGATCATAGTCAGCCATCAGCTCAACCATCTACGCTGTCTCATGTTGAGCTCTTTCTGTATGAACACATACTTTAGGCTTTTGTGATCGGTGAATACTTCAACTCTTTCGCCCGATAAGTAGTGTCTCCAAATTTTCGAAGCAAAAATCACTGCTGCTAGCTCCAAATCATGAGTTGGGTAGTTCTTCTCATGAGTCTTCAATTGTCTCGATGCATAAGCTATAACCTTCCCATACTGCATTAGAACACATCCCAAGCCTTTCCCAGATGCGTCGCTGTGAATAACTAACCTTCCGGAACCGTCTGGCACTGTCAGAATAGAAGCGGTGGTCAATCTTTGCTTCAACGCTTCAAAAGCTGACGCACATTTATCCGTCCATATGAACAGTATCTCCTTTCGTGTTAGCTTAGTCAATGATTCTGCTATTCGAGCGAAGTTTTCCACAAACCTTCTATAGTATCCGGTAAGCCCAAGGAAACTTCTGATCTCCCCTACATTCTTTGGAATTGGTCAATCATGAACAGCTGCAATCTTTTCAGGGTCAATGACAATTCTATCTCCAGATACAACATGACCTAAGAACTTCACTTCTTCGAGCCAAAACTCTCACTTGCTCATCTTAGCATATAGCTTTTCTTGTCTCAACGTTTGCAGTGCGATCCTCAAGTGTTCTGCATGCTCTTCTTTGCTCCTCGAATAGACCCGAATATCATCAATTAACACCACTACGAACTGGTCCAAATATGGTGAAAAGATTTGGTTCATCAAGTCCATAAATATTGCCGGTGTGTTAGTAACTCCAAACGGTATCACTAAGTACTCGTAATGCCCATATCGAGTTCGGAACGCCGTCTTGCAAATGTCTTCTGATTTCACCCGAACTTGATGATACCCAGATCGTAAGTCCAGCTTCGAGAATACCCTCGTGCCACTAAGTTGATCGAATAATTCACCTATGCGAGGTATTGGGTACTTGTTCTTAATAGTCACCCGATTTAATTCTCGATAATCGATGCGCATCCTCCGCGTGCCATCCTTCTTCTTGACTAGAAGAACTAGAGCTCCCCAGGGTGAACTGCTGCTATGAATCCAACTCTTCTCTAGTAATTCGGTAACTTGTTTCTTTATCTCTTCCAGTTTCACTGGCGCCATTGGATAATAAGCCTTTGAAATTGGCGCTACTCCAGGAATAAGATCAATTGCGAACTCAACATCTCGTTTTGGCGGTAAATCCGAGATATTCTCGAATATATCCATAAAATCCCAAACTACTACCGGTGCTTCTTCCTTGTTTACTTCTATCGACGAAAGAACGACATTAGTCGGCCTAGCCCTAAATTCGACTGGCCCGACAGATCTGCTACCTCCCAAAAATATGAACTCCGGATGTCCGGGAATCTGGAAAATCACTTTCTTTGCCCTACAATCAATGTGAGCATGGAAAATACCAAGAAAATCCATTCCTAAGACAACATCATAGCAGCCAGTATCAATCACCAAGAAATCCGCGAATAACTCCCGTCCGCAAATAACGATCGAGCAACCCTTGCACTCACTGCTGGATACAATTCTCCCATTCCCAATGTGTATGTCCCAGCAACTAGACAGGGCCGTATGTGGAATAGAGTGTGCACTAAAAAACTTGGACGACATGAAGCAATGGGATGCACCTGAATCGAATAATGCCAATGTGGGGGTCACGCCCCGCTTCCTGGTGTACGGTAAGGAGACGTGACACGGTCCGCTACGTATTTACTCAGAAGTAAACACGCTAAGCGTAAATAAGCAATATAATATAAATGTACACAAGATAGACATGAGATGTAAATGAACAACAACTTTTTATTTATTAAACATTCTTTACAATGCAACTAAAAAGTAAATACAAGACTGGAAAAGCAATGCCTAAACAATGGCATGAATTGAAAATAAAAGTATATACAAGTGACTAGAGCTTGGGGTCTTCTGCGAACTGCTCTAAGTCGTCTAAGCTGGGCTCGATCTCCAGAGAGTTGAGTCCTCCTGACAACATTCCAAAGAAAAAATAGAAAATGAATGTCGTTAGCGAACAATCGTTCAGTAAGTCCCAAAGAGAGATAGAAATAGACTGAACAGGTAAAGAGAATATATCTGGTATAATGTTTGATAGTTATGTTAACGCAGTTGTTTGTAGTTTGGTACAGAATATTCCAGTGTATATGAGAGGAGTCCAATTTATCCCATGGACTATGGTATATGGAGTATAAGGCCCCGTCAAAACCCACGGAACAACGGCAACGGATATTCAGGTTAGGTGTATTAAAGTGACCGTCTCATACCACTTTTAACACATTCCGTACCAATCTACCCCTTAAAGAACCCCATAATGCATATTGTATGGTTTTGCAGTGATTTGTAAATATAAGATTTGCCGAAAACATGATATCAATTGTTCATATAAATGGATAAAGATATAAACGGATAGTCATGTAGACAAGTCAATGTATATCCATGGATCGGTCAAATCAAATCATGTTGATATAGATTGTATTCTGGTGTATATGGATTCATGTTGTATTAGAGTTATATTTGGATTGTATTCATGTATTGATTGTATTCCGATTAGACTGAGACTCTGTCTGAGTCAGAAGCTTAAACAGAATTGGATTCCTGAATTAGGTTTTGGAGTTATCGGTAACTGCTGCACATGGACGGCAGGATTTGTGACTTTTTCCAAGCCAATTAGCATTGATAACCCCATTTTAGTTTTCTACCTTAAATAGGCAAGCACCCACTTTCTCCGGCACCCTGAGGCTCAAGAGAATTGGTCCCGCTTAAACCTATTTTTGCTAGGGTTCTTATTGTAAATTAATAAACTTGAGGGGATTTTATGAAAAATAGTTTAGTATACTTTCAAAATAATCCTCAAGTATTTATTTTTATCGTATTTAGGGTTTTCATGGACATAATTTTTAAATGTGAAGTATTCTAGTGAATATAAATCTAGATTGAATAGTATATGGTATTTTAGTGTAAATTAGAATTGTATGGATTTGTGATGGTAGATTCATGAAATTTGTGATTCCATTGTTTAGAAAACATGGAATTTATTATATGTATTTAAAATAGATAATTTGATAATATAATAAATAATTATAGAAAAATAAATTTATTTATTAAATAGAAATCTCGTTTTCTTAAAAATTGTAATAAAAATTCCATCGAAATTGGATGCTCCATGAGGAGCTCTGCATCTCGCTTTACTAGTACCGAAGATGTGCGATAACCCGCACCATCCAAATCGGGTTCCCCAAAATGGGTTGTAGAGGCTTAATTGCAAAGAATTTAATTTAAATAAATCTTAAAGAATACAGTTTTATTAGTTTAAGGTATTTTATTGTAAAATTGTATTTATCCCAAAATATTGTAAAGAGGCAATCGTGTTATGTTATAATAAGTTTTGTGATGAGTTAAGTCATTACCTCGTAAGTTTTCTAAATGTAATATGAGCAAAATATAAAAAATAATGTCGTAGGTAAACTTTGTGGTATTAAACTGAAAAAGTGTAATAAACATGGTTTTACATGGAGTTTTATGGTGAAATTAGTTTCTAAATTTTTAGTTAATGTTTAATAAGCATGGTTTAATAATTTTAATATGAGTTTCCTAAGAAAAAATATTATTTTAAAGAGAATAGAATTTAAAAGTCGGTTAACTCCACTTACCGACGTCATTTGAAAAGTGATCTTATTTAATAGAGAAGAGAGGAGAAAAGAAAGGAGTTACTGATTGAGAAGGGAGAGGGGAGTTGTAGGAATAGTTTGAAAGCGTCGTGGAGTCGCGGTGTCGCCGGATTTGTCCCGAATCGTCGCCGGAAGATGATCTTGGGCTAACTCCACTTGTACACCTTATTTGACTTGGAAAATTTTAGGAGTTTTGATGATAGATTTCAGAATAGAGAGGGCTAGGGTGTGGAGTGGTATTTATAGGATTGAATTAGGGTTTAGGAAATTAAAATAAGAATTATAAATGTATTAAACATTGGATTAAAGCTCATTTTTAATTCTCTGTTAATGTGCATGAAAAACAAACAGAACTAGGATAGTGGGGGGGGGGAGGGGGAGGCCAAGGGGTTTAGGGAATTAAAATTTTGGGTATTACCTACGGTTTCAACCGGCGGCGCCGGCCCAATATGGGATCTCGCCGGCCATTTCATGGGGGATGTGCTCTGGATGCTTGCCACGTGTCAGTGTCGTTTTATATAACTCAGTGCACATATTTGATTTCTGAGATTTTTCATTTTTACGTGTATTGCACGTGTAAACTTTTGGGCTTCTAAAAAGTTTAAAAGAAAAATCAGCAAAAATAATATATGCCTGAGGGGATTTGAACACAGGGGCTACGTCACAGCAGTGTAAGGTTTACCAATGAGTTACAAGTGGTTTCTTGCTATTCTAAAACAAATCAAATACTTATAGCATACTCAGGGTTGCAAATACTCCATTTAGTACTTTAACTTTAAACAAATTTTGTACATTATAAACAAAGTCGTTACATTCTACCCTCCTTATAAAAATTTCGTCCTCGAAATTTATAATTATTTAAGGACTAATTTACAAATAAGTGAGGGTATCTTGCACTCATGTCGTCTTCTCTTTCCCACGTTGATTCTCTTGGCGTGTTTTTTCTCCATATCACTCGGACCAAGTTTACTTCTTTGTTCCGAAGTGACTTCACCTTTCTGTCCATGATTTCAATGGGTTTTTGCTCACAAGCTAAGTCTGTCTGTACAGTGAGCTCGGATTGATCAAAGATATGGCTGGGGTCGCTCACATATCTTCGAAGTTGGGATATATGGAACACATTTGCACTCCTTCTAATAAGGGTGGAAGTGCCAAGCAATATGCCACTTTTCCGGCTCGTTTGAGTATGTTGAACGGTCCAATGTATCTCGGACTTAACTTAACCTTTTTTCCAAAATGAATTACTCCACAGTTTGGAGAAATCTTCAGAAAGACATGATCTCCCGGTTGGAACTCCAAGTGTCGGCGCTTTCCACTAGCCCAGTGCTTCTGTCGATCTTAGGCTATGCATATTCGTTCCTTGATAGTGCGAACTACATCTACAGTCGCTACTATCATCTCAGGTCCAAGGAGTTCTCTATCTCCTATGTCATCCCAACTTAATGGTGAACGACACTTCTGTTCGCCGCCGGAAGCCGGGAAGACTGGACATCTTGCCTGAATCTGGGGACAGATGTTAATTGGTGCTATCCGTCCACCTCTCCAAAGATGCCAAGTTGATTTATGGCATCATGTATCGAAGGTTTAAACGGATGCGGCCGATGTAGCAGACATCGTCAGATTCCCCCTCGTTTGAGGGGTTTTTGATTGTGGGGATGCTCTTCCCTGCAGGCGCAAGCCCCTGCAGTTAATTACGCTACCGCATCGCGGTAACAACTTTCTCCTTCTCCATATGGTCACTTCATGTCGTGGGTGTTTGTTTTGTGTTTGGTTGCCCGTGGATTGTATACGGAGACTAATTTGTGTTGTCGCCCGTAGGACGTAGATTAGTCCAAATCCGTATCTTTCTTAGATTTGGGTTTGGGGGGGTTATGTTTAAGGATACATTAGCCTTATTTGAGGCTAAGATCGACTTAAACGTTTGTTAAGGACGCGTTAGTCTAATTCTAGACTAAGATCGACTTAACGGGATCGTTTAGATTTGACAAGAGAGCAATTGGGCTCTATCGTTTAGTTTAGTGACATTGCGGTCGATAATTAGTTTAAGGATATTGCGGTCCATTGTTAGTTTTAAGACATCGCGGTCGAGGTTAAGGACATCATAGTCCGTGAGTTTAGGGACCTCACAGTCCGGTGTTAATTTTAAGACATCGCGGTCGAGGTTAAGGACATCATAGTCCATGGATTTAAGGACTCCACAGTCCGACGTTAGTTTTAAGACATCACGGTCGAGGTTAAGGACATCATAGTTCATGGATTTAAGGACTCCACAGTCCGATGTTAGCTTTAAGACATCACGGTCGAGGTTAAGGACATCATAGTCCGTGGATTTGAGGACTCAACAGTCCGTTGTTAGTTTTAAGACATCACGGTCGAGGTTAAGGACATCACAGTCCATGGATTTGAGGACTCCACAATCTGTTGTTAGTTTTAAGACATCACGGTCGAGGTTAAGGACATCATAGTTCGTGGATTTGAGGACTCCACAGTCCGATATTAGTTTTAAGAGATCACGGTCGAGATTAAGGACATCATAGTCCGTGAGTTTAAGGACCCCACAGTCCGTAGTAATGTGTGGTTGTCGGGACCCGTTACCTCTCTGACGACGTTGAGGGATTACAACGACAGATATCAGAGGAGTAAAGAGATGTACCCTCGAACTGGGTGTAAATTGATTAGAAGAGCGGATGTGCTCAATTCAATTTAAATTGAGGACTTATGGCCAGAATTGGGCTAAGTCCAGTTAAAGAACATTTTATTTTTGTTCTGCCTGTTAGGCCTTTGTTTGGGCTCTGCCCTTTTAATTGGGCTCTGACATTTCATCTGGAATTAAATGCGTAGCATTTATCAGAACAAGGTATGTTCTAACAGCGTGCTACGTGGCGCATCAGGCGCTTTGCGCCAATTAAAGAGCGCATTGCGCTAGCGCACATAAGGGTGACACGTGTCGCTTAGCGCTAAGTGCACTGCGCCAGTTTATGGGTACGCCAGTGAGTGACACGTGTCACGCTTGGCGCTGAGCGCCAACCCAAGAGCGCAGTGCGCTACTTTCAGGAGCGTAAAGCGCAAGCTGTGTCTGTGGTTGACACGTGACATGTTATGGCGCTGAGCGCCAGTCCAAGGAGCGCAAGGGTGCAGTTCATGAGTGCAAAGCACTGTCCAATAGCGCAGAGCACATTTTGATCAATTTGAGATCAAAGAACAAGTTTACGTTCTTCTTAAAAGAGGTTTTGTCTCAAGATTCAAGAACTAAGTTCTTATTCTTATGAAAGGCTCTGCCTTTATAGATCAGAAGATCTGCGAAGTAAAAATACTTCTTTTTTTTATGGTTAGATCTTGATCTTTTCTTTTTATTCAAAGAGCTTGGTCTTTTTTATAGATCTAAGATCTTTTTAGAAGACATTTCTTCTTTTTACGAGATGTTTTCATCTCTGTTTTTCAAGAAACAATTCTTTACCTTTCTCTTTCTTTGAGCTTTTCTCAAAGTTTGCAGAGGGTTTCTTCTCTATGGGACTTGAAGTCTTGGGACCTTTATATAGGGCCAATCGATTTGTTAAATCGATTTAAGAGATCTTTCTCTTGATTGGCTGGGGAATATTTCTCACCGTTGGATCTTTGATCCTAAGGCTCCCGTTTGACAGAAGATAATCTTCTTGTTTTGGAAAAATCTTTCCATGCAGAATTTGTTCTGTTTTTTGGCAATTCATTATTTACCATTGGATCATTGATCCAGCGGTGCTTAAAGCACAATCTTGTTATTTGGAAAGATTTTGAGAAATTTTTATTTAACAGAACTTAATCCTGGTCAATAAATGATTTATTGTTATTAGATCTTTTGATCTAACGGTGGAAATTTTAATTTCAGCGCTGGCGCACCCAATTTAGACATGTGGCGCGCAGCGCAGAGCGTAGCGCAACTGCGCTAGCGCACCCGCGTTTGCCATGTGGCGCGTAGCGCCCTGGATCTGAAGCGTTGCTTCAACAGAGCGCTGGATCTGAAGCGTTGCTTCAACAGAGGTGTCTTTTCACCTTCCTTTTAAATCAAATTTATATTCCCGAGAATCTTTCACTTCCAAATTTTGGAAATAGTTCCATTATGCACAAAATTTTATGTGCTTCGTCTTTGTAACTTGAAGCAAAGCTTCTTCCTTTTCTCATCCCCAAAGAACTTTCTCAACCATGGCTTGTAACCGCCCTCATGCTCGTAGACAGCCATGGAAAGTGTCTATTCAGGACCTTGCTTCTCGCTTTGCTGCGCGCTTGGTGGATCCTTCTTTCACGGATGAGCAGTGCGACGTTGCGCTGCACGAGCTTTTGACTCGTGTGGGGTCCCCTCTTCCCCCACACTCTATTTGGCTTAGGATGATCCTTGCGTCTGTGCTCGCCGATCTTCCCCCTCCTCCAGCAGAGATGTCCTCGGTAATGCTGGATGCTGCCGAAGACAAGATCGAGTGCTTCTTGGAGGCGCGCTTAATCACTCAAGCCCTAAGGGATTGCTCCATCCACTTGCTGAGCCAGATACGGGCTCGTCGGGTTGTCATCACCACTTTTTATGAGGAGTGCGGCGTCGACCGTTGAATGGCTACCCCTTGGGAGGATCGTCGTTTCGACATGGTGGAGAAGCCGAAGAGGGAACTGGATAATCTTCTTTTTAGCTTTGTGAACCCCTGTCCTTCTGATCCCATATTTGGTGATCTTTTTTAAATGTAATAACAACAATAATAATAAAAGATGTTTTAATTTAGTATTTAATTATTTTTTAAGTGTTCTGTAATTTTTTTAATTCTTTATTTTTCCTTTGTGAGATGTTTATGCGCTGCATAATCATGAAGCGTTGCTTCGCTTTTCAAACTCGGCAACAGAGCTTTGCTCTAACTTGTGGTGCGCAGCGCAATTGCGCTAGCGCTAGCGCATTCATGTTTTGACACGTGGCGCGTAACGCAACTGCGCTAGCGCCCTTGTGCTCGACACGTGGCGCGCAGCGCAACTGCGCTAGCGCACCAGTGTTAGACGCGTGGCAAGCAGCGCAACGCGCAGCGCAACTGCGCCAGCGCGCCTGTATTAGACACGCGGCGCGCGGCGCAGGATTCAAAGCGTTGCTTCAATTTTTACTCTTGAATTTCTAAGCAGAGCTTTGCTCTGATTGGGGGAAGCAGAAACGTCGCTTCATTTCCAGTTTTGGAATTTGAACAGAGCTTTGCTCTGATCTGGGGACGCAGAAGCGTCGCTTCATTTCCAGCCTTGGAATTTGAACAGAGCATTGCTCTGATTGGGGGAAACAAATGTCCCCCCACCGTTGCACTTACGTGGCCCTAAACGTAAGTGCGGCGGTGGTAGCATCTCAGTTGTTGGATCAACTTTTGGGGAGTTGAAACGGCTCTCAATGTCTATAAATAGGACCTTTGGTCCCTTAGATGATCTTCATCCTTTTTCTTGAGAATTTTCTTTTATTCAGAGCGTTGCTCTTCGGTCTTAAGAACTTTTCAAGAGTAAAACTCTTCCAAAACTTAGGTATAGTTTGAAACTTTCAATAAACCAGGGTTTTACCCATTAATAGAGCTTTGCTCTTTATAGATCTTTGATCTAAGGAAAACCCATTTAGGGTTTTATTTAGCAGAGCTCTGCTCCATAGGTCTAACAAGATCTAAAGGGAACTAAAGAGAACCCTATTAGGGTTCTATTAATAGAGCTCTGCTATCTGGAAGGATTTTCTTGTGATCCCTTATTTCATTAATGGAGCTTTGCTCCTTTCAAATCAGATAGAGGAACTCTTGAGAGTTTTTCATGGATCTTGAAGATTTAAGATAGAATTTTGTTTTTGATGAATTATATCATCTTCTTAGAGCAAAGCTCTCAACGTTCTCGGGGGCCTTCTTTAACTTCCCTTCATAACTGATTTTGACAAGTGTCACTCCTGTCTGCAGAGCATTGCTCTCGAGGAGTTTAACTCCATGTGCCTGTTTTGAATAAGAAATTGCTTATTCCATCTGTCTGCTGATCTTTGCTGATTTTCCTTTACAGGAGTAATGGACGCTCACATGTTTGATCTCGAAGAGATTATCTCTTACGGAGACATCCGCCGATTCGGCCGTTCTCAGAATCGTGAATTCACAAACGCCGAGTGTGCCGAAATTATGAGTCGCTTTGACGCCTATAATGGTCAACTGCTTCCCCGGCGTTCCTCTCTTCTGAAGCTTATTGTGGGAGCAATCTGGGAAGCGCTCCCTCTATTCTATACCGGCGTGCCACTTAGAGCATTGGATGCTGCTGAAGATAAGGTGCACTCGGTGTATCTGATGAACCTAATCTCGAAGAGACGGCGAGACAATCTTGTCGATCTCCTGCACCGGGCTTTTCAACAGTCTGCCATACTTGCTGCCCATCGGAGGGCGGAGGACATCCGTGGGGATCTCGACGCTCGTGCTCGCGAAAGAAAGCACACTAGCATGGTTTGCCAGGCTTGGAAAATTCTGGACAAGGTCACTTTTGAGTTCCTCAATCCATGTCCTGGATTTGAGGTTTTGCCATTGTAATTACTTTAGTAATATTTTTGTTTATTGCTTTCATAATTGTAAGAACCTTTTTGCAATACAAATGGCAAATTTCTCGTTTTAGCGTGTTTTATTTCACGTTCTGAATCTTTTTTGCAAATGCATGGATGGGGTATGCCTTGAACACTTAATTAAGTGCAGATCGGATATTCTCCTTGTTGTCTTCTCCTCTTTACTGTGTTGTTGCCATGTGATTTTAGCAAGTATATAACTGTCAGTCTTGGATTCTTTGTAGAGTGATGCTGGTTTAGAAAACAGGGTTAAGATCTGTCACCTAAAACTTTTCAACTTTATGAGCCGTGAGGGTCTCATAAAGAATTTTCTCCCTACGGGTCGAGAGAATCCCGTAGGTGTAACTTTTCCTTAAGAATCGTGAGGATTCCCAAGGGCGTTTTCTCTTGAGAGTCGTAAGGATCTCATAAGAGAATTTTCTTCCTTACGAGTCGTGAGGACCCGTAAGTGATGGGTGAAATTGTCCTTATCCGCATTTCACGGAGTCAGGGGTTGCTCTGGATGCTTCTCACGGGTTCACTGCCGTGTTTGGCGAGGACCAGGCTCCGCTCTGGACGTTTTCCAGGATACCGTAGTTTAAAGACATCGCGGTCGAGGTTAAGGACATCATAGTCCGTGAGTTTAAGGATCTTACAGTCTAATGTTAGTTTTAAGACATTACGGTCGAGGTTGAGGACATCATAGTCCGTGGATTTAAGGACTCCACAGTCCAATGTTAGTTTTAAGACATCACGGTCGAGGTTAAGGACATCATAGTCCGTGGATTTAAGGACCCCACAGTCCAATGTTAGTTTTAAGACATCGCGGTCGAGGTTAAGGACATCATAGTCCGTGGATTTAAGGACCCCACAGTCCAATGTTAGTTTTAAGACATCGCGGTCGAGGTTAAGGACATCATAGTCCATGGATTTAAGGACTCCACAGTCCAATGTTAGTTTTAAGACATCACGGTCGAGATTAAGGACATCATAGTTCGTGGATTTAAGGACTTCCACAGTCCGATGTTAGTTTTAAGACATCACGGTCGAGGTTAAGGACATCATAGTCCATGGATTTAAGGACTCCACAGTCCGTGAAATGTGTGGTTGTTGGGACCCGTCACCACTTTGAAGACGTTGAGGAATTACAACGACAAATATCAAAGGAGTGAAGAGATGTACCCTTGAACCGAGGTAAAATTAGTTTAAAATTATTATGGTTGATTGCTAGTTTTAAGACATCACGGTCGAGGTTAAGGACATCATAGTCCGTGAGTTTAAGGACCTCACAGTCCGATGTTAGTTTTAAGACATCACGGTCGAGGTTAAGTACATCATAGTCCGTGGATTTAAGGACTCCACAGTCCAATGTTTGCTCTGGATGCTTCTTACGGGTTCACTGTCATGTTCGGCGAGGACCAGACTCCGCTCTGGATGCTTCACACGGGTTCACTTCCGTGCTCTGCCAGGACCAGGATCCGCTCTGGACATTTTCCACGGGGTCAGAAGTGACGTTATTCGCGTTCCACGTAACCAGGAATTTTGCTCTAGATGCTTCCCACGGGTTCGCTGCCGTGTTCGGCGAGGACTAGGCTCCGCTCTGGATACTTCACACGGGTTCACTGCCGTGCTCTGCGAGGACCAGGATCCGCTCTGGACGTTTTCCACGGGGTCAGAAGTGACGTTATCCGCGTTCCACGTAACCAGGAATTTTGCTCTAGATGCTTCCTACGGGTTCGCTGCCGTGTTCGGCGAGGACTAGGCTCCGCTCTGGATGCTTCATACGGGTTCACTGCCGTGCTCTGCGAGGACCAGGATCCGCTCTGGACGTTTTCCACGGGGTCAGAAGTGACGTTATCCGCGTTCCACGTAACCAGGAATTTTGCTCTAGATGCTTCCCACGGGTTCGTTGCCGTGTTTGGCGAGGACTAGGCTCTTCTCTGGATGCTTCACACGGGTTCACTGCCGTGCTCTGCAAGGACCAGGATCCGCTCTGGACGTTTTCCACGGGGTCAGAAGTGACGTTATCCGCGTTCCACGTAACCAGGAATTTTGCTCTAGATGCTTCCCACGGGTTCGCTGCCGTATTCGGCGAGGACTAGGCTCCGCTCTGGATGCTTCACACGGGTTCACTGCCGTGCTCTGCGAGGACCAGGATCCGCTCTGGACGTTTTCCACGGGGTCAGAAGTGACGTTATCTGCGTTCCACGTAACCAGGAATTTTGCTCTAGATGCTTCCCACGGGTTCGATGCCGTGTTCGGCGAGGACTAGGCTCCGCTCTGGATGCTTCACACGGGTTCACTGCCATGCTCTGCGAGGACCAGGATCCGCTCTGGACGTTTTCCACGGGGTCAGAAGTGACGTTATCCGCGTTCCACGTAACCAGGAATTTTGCTCTAGATACTTCCCACGGGTTCGTTGCCGTGTTCGGCGAGGACTAGGCTCCGCTCTGGATGCTTCACACGGGTTCACTGCGGTGCTCTGCGAGGACCAGGATCCGCTCTGTATGTTTTCCACGGGGTCAGAAGTGATGTTATCCGCGTTTCACGTAACCAGGAATTTTGCTCTAGATGCTTCCCACGGGTTCGCTGCCGTGTTCGGCGAGGACTAGGCTCCGCTCTGGATGCTTCACACGGGTTCACTGCCGTGCTCTGCGAGGACCAGGATCCGCTCTGGACATTTTCCACGGGGTCAGAAGTGACGTTATCTGCGTTCCACGTAACCATGAATTTTGTTGATTATATCCGCATTTCACAGAGTTGGGATTTGACTCCCGGTCATCTGTATACCGCCGAGTTATGGAACTGGGAGTTGCCGCTGTTCCGCTTTGCTTGATATTGTATCTGTTGAGACGAATGTTGAGATGATCTCCACGCTATCTGTGACCCATCGAGATTTGGCTTCTTCTTCTGATGAAACCTGGGGGAGGAGGAATGTGATTTCTTCTTTGTTTGCGCCCCTGGATTGTATACAGGAATCGATGTAATATCACCTGTAGGGCATAAATTTCACTTTTATTTTATCTTATTTCTTTCCGCGATGCTCTATCATTTTAGCTTTTATATCGCGAAGGTCGCGATTGCCCCATCATTTCGGCTATTTTTCGCGGTGCCTAATCATTTCGGCTATTTGTTTTTTCTTTTACTCGCTGCTTTTCATTGCGAGTTGCCCAATCATTTCGGCTATTTCGCATGCATACATTTTTTTACTTGCTGATTTTGTTGCAAGTTGCTCCCATCATTTCGGCTATTTCGTATGCAAGTATGGCTTGCTGGCTTTCTGCTGCAAGCTTGGAATTAGACACCGATTTTGGCATCGGCATCGCTACAACTGGGATATTGCCAGGAGCGAATAATCATTTGCCTCTTTCGATGTCAAACAAAGGTGGCTTAGTAAATAGGGTTAGGATTCTGTCGACTAAGGCTTTTGATTTCATGAGCCGTAAGGGTCTCACAAAGGTATTTCTCCCTATAAGTCGTGAGGATCTCGTAGGTGTGTTTTCTCCTTAGGAATCGTAAGGATTCCTAAGTGCATGTTCTCCTGTAAGTCGTAAGGATCTTACAAAAGGGTTTTCTCCTTATAAGTCGAGAGGACTTACAAGGGTTGTTCACCATATGGACATATCCCTAGTCATGGATGGGACTTTGTTAGGGACATGTTTATTCGCGCCCATGGATTGTATACAAGGGTCAGCGTTGAGCCGCTTGTAGGATAGTATCGGAGGTTGTGGGGGCTGCTTAAGAACAGATTCAGGTCTCTGTAACTTAAGACTTTTGAATCTTATGAGCCGTGAGGGTCTCATAAGAGGTTTCTCATTACGAGTCGTGAGGATCTCGCAAGTATAATTTCTCCTTAGGAATCGTGAGGATTCCTAAGTGTGTTGCTCCCTTGCGAGTCGTAAGGATCTCACGCGGGTGATTTCTCCTTATAAGGTCGAGAGGACCTTGCAAGTGTCTTTTAACGAGGTTGCGCCCTTTCGGGTTTTCACAAACACTCGCCGGTAGCCCTGCTGTTTTTACTCACGGAGCCCTTTCGGGTTTTCATCTGTGCCCATTTTGCTTATGGACATATCGTTTTCTCTTTTTTTATTCTTTTTTTTTCTAACGAGGTTGCGCCCTTTCGGGTTTTCAAAAGACTCGCCGGTAGCTCTGCTGTTTTTACTCACGGAGTCTTTTCGGGTTTTCATCCGTGCCCATTTTGCTTATGGACATACCGCTTTTTTTTACCAGCTTTGGGATGCTGCAATCCACCGTAGTTTATCGACATCTCGGTCAACAGCTAGTTTTAGGACATAGTGGTCCGTTGCTAGTTTAAGGACGTTTCGGTCTGCTATTAGTTTAAGAATGTTTCGGTCCGTTATTGAAGAAGGCCTGTTACTACTTATAGAGTTTAGGCTTAGCAAGATAGCGAGCGAACATAGTCGTAGTCATCTATCATTGACCTGGGCCATGACTCGTCAAGCGTAGTGCTTCTTCAGGAAGCGACCGTTTAATGTCCTAAAAGGTCTTTCACCATGCATGTCCATGAGTAGATAGGCTCCACCCTGGTAGACCTTGTCTATGATGTACGGGCCTTCATAGTTCGGCTCGAATTTTCCCCGCTTGGCGCGATTAGGGATCATAGGTCTTTTGACCACTAGCACGAGCTTGCCTTGGCGGAATATTCTCGGCCTAGTCAATCTTTCGTAAGAGCGCATCATGTTTGCTTTATAAGCCTCCAGATTTTGTTGCGCTATGAGCCGGGTTTCATCAAGGGCATCAAGCTCCTCAAGCCGATAGGTGAGAGTTTTCTTCGTCTGTTAGCTCGTAGTGAACTGCCATTCGTAGGGAGGGTAACTCTATCTTGAGGGGGAGTACCGCTTCAGTACCGAATACCAACGCGTACGGCGTTGTGTTCGTGGCCGTCTTGAACGTAGTTCGATATGCCAAGAGAGCTTCATGCAGTCTCTCGTGCCAGTCTTTCTTATTTCGAGACACCGTCTTTTTCACAATCTTCGTCAAGGTCTTGTTGAAAGCCTCAGCTAGACCGTTAGCTCGGGGATTATAGACTGATGAATATTTCCAGTCTATATTATGTTGTTGTGCGAAGTGGCTAATCTTGTGGCTTCTGTAGGTTGGCCCGTTATCGGAGATGATCCGTCGCGGAGTTCCAAACCGATAAATAACGTGCGTCTTGAAGAAGTGGAGGATATTCTCTGTCTTCACTTCCCTCAACGGTACTGCTTTTGCCCATTTAGAGAAGTAATCAGTCGTCGCCAAAATGAATCGATGTCCCCGGGACGATGCTGGTTCGATGGGACCGATTATGTCAGTTCCCCACATTTCGAACGGCCAGCTAGCCACCGTCGAATGTAGTGGATTTGGATGCTGGTGGATGAAGTCCCCATGGATCTGGCATGAGTGGCATTGCTTCGCATATTCGATGCAGTCCTGGATCATCGTGGCCAGTAGTAGCCTATCCGTTTAATCTTCAACTTCATCTTCGGACCTGCTTGGTGAGAACCGCAGAGTCCGTCGTGAGTTTCCTGAACGACTCTCTTCGCCTCTTCAGGTCCCAGACATCTCAACCACAGAGAATCAAATGACCTCTTGTACAGAGTATCATTGACGAAGGCAAAAGATAGGGCTCGCTTCATGAGTTGATATTTTGAGGACGCATCCTCAGGTGTTCGACGGGATTTGAAGTAGTCTATAAAGACTTCTCTCCAATCCTCAGCCTTTTCCTGGTCTTTTATTTGCAGGGCCGTCTGCTCAGTCGCTTCCTTTTCCTCGGGTGATTCCGGAGATATTTCCGCCGTTGCGAGGACCCGACGGCTTTGCACAACGATCCTCACGTCATCGAGGTTCTCGTCGGCCAGTTCTTTAGCGAGCTTAACTAGTGCATCCGCTTTGCTATTTTCTGCACGCGGTATGCTTTCCAGCATGTAGGAGGGAATTTGAGTCAGCAGTTGCTGTACTCTTTCGCCATACTTCACCAGCTCTGGCTTGCACGTCTAGTAGTCGCCATTTACTTGACTAACGACCAGTTGGGAGTCTCCGTATATGAGGAGGTTTTCAATTCCCATGTCGATGGCGATCTTGAGGCCTGCTATCAAAGCTTCATATTCGGCTTCATTATTCGTCCTCGGCTCTGTCAAGGAGAAAGCGAAGCGCATTATCCCTCCTTGTGGGGTCACGAAGATAAGGCCTACCCCTGATTTGATTATAGGCGCGTTCTGTTTGCGCTTCTTCATGGAAGACGCTCCATCAAAATAAAGTTCCCACCGGTTACCACCACCGTCGATCGCATCAAACGCATGTTCGTCTGGCAGTTTGCAATTCAAAGGGGAATCGGCCGGTATCAGATGTTCAGCGAGGAAATCGGCGATGGCCTGGCCTTTCACTGCCTTAAAAGGTTGATAAGTTATCGAGAACTCCATCAGGAGCAGGGCCCATTTAGCGAGTCGCCCCGTCAGTATGGCCTTTGACATCAAATAATTGAGAGGATCCACCTTTGATATGAGACGAACTTCATGCGCAATGCATAGTGCCTGAGTTTCGTTATCGTGAAGATCAACGCCAGGCAATGTTTTTCGTTGGGGGAATAATTGCTTTCTACCCCCAGGAGAACGCGACTCAAGTAGTAGAGAGCTCTTTCTTTCCTTTGGTCGTTCTCTTGTGCCCATAATGTGCCTAAGGAACCTTCGAGGGCGGTTGTATACAAAATAAGGGGCTTTCCCTTGACCGGAGAGGCCAGCACTGGCGGGTTCTGCAGATACTGCTTGATTTCGTCCAGCGCGCCTTGGAATTTTTGATCCCAGACGAACGGGGTTCCCTTTTTCATCAAATGACTATAAGGATGGCACTTTCCAGAGAGATTTGCTATAAATCGCCGAATATACGCGAGCTTCCCTTGGAGAGACCGCAATTGCTTGAAAGTCCTTGGCGGGGGCATCTCCATGATCGCCTTGATCTTTGACGGATCTATCTCGATATCTCGGTGTCGGACAATGAATCCTAGGAATTTACCTGAGGACACCCCGAACGCGCATTTGAGAGGGTTCATCTTCAAGTTGTATTGCCGAAGACGTTGAAACATGATCTTCAGATGCTCGAGATGTTCCTCGTATGATTTGCTTTTCACCACGAAGTCGTCGATATAGCATTCGACGATTTCATGTATAAGGTCATCGAAGATCTTCGTCATGGCCCTCTGATAGGTGGCACCGGCGTTCTTTAGACCGAAGGGCATCACTTTATAGCAAAATATTCCCAAAGGGGTCCGGAAAGCGGTGTGCTTCTAGTCCTCGGGATGCATCTTTATCTGATTGTATCCTGACGACCCATCCATGAAGGAGAAGACTTCATGAGTGGACGTGTTATTTATCATCAGCTCAGTGACTGGTATTGGGAAATCTTCCTTCGGGCAGGCTTTATTGAGATCCCGGAAGCCCACGCATATGCGCACTGTCCCATTTTTCTTCATCACCAGGACAATGTTGGCGATCCAATCAGGATACTGAACCTCTTGGATGAAGCCAGAATCGATCAGCTTCTTGACCTCGGCGTTGATGCTCATCTCAAGCTCGAGCCGCATTCTCCTTGGTGCTTGTTTGATTGGCTTGACGTCCGGGGATATCGCTAATTTGTGGACAGCAATCTCCGGATCTAATCCTGGCATTTCAGAATAGTTCCATGCGAAGCAATTTTTATGCTGCATGAGCACGTCCACCCTCTCTTCAGACAATAGCTCACTAACGAATGTCGGTCGCGGGTCACTTGCCATCCCCAAATCAATTTTCTTGAGATTATCTGTAGTAATATGTATTCCATCCTCCAGCTCTTTTGGCGCCGGTGGAAACTCTGAGATCACCTCGTCATCATTGTTTTCGAAGCACCAGGAGAGGTCATCCATGTTAGTGTATATGCCCTAGGGGCCATTATTGTATCATACTAGTTTGTATGTTACTTAATGGAAGCTTGGGATATTCACATGTATATAACAGTCTTGCTAAACATGGTAGTATGCTACTTGGTTTTTCTATCTTAATATGTGAGTATACGTATTGATAGAGCTCTTAGGATCTTGCTTGACTACCAGCGTTGTGATGGCAGTCACACTAGTGGGGGCTGGGTAGTCTACAAGCACATCCTTTTTCAGGTCCCTAGTCGTAGGATTATCGAGACAGGGCATCGATACTCCAGAGTAGACTAGTGTGTACGCTTCTCATCCCAGTTGGGGAGATGGTCTGTCTCACAGCCGTCAATACGTCGTACTGGAGAAGTATACAGGTGCTCGTTGGGTTACGGGTACACCAGACAGGAATCGTAGGGAACTGTTGGTTGGGTTTTATACCAGTCGTCAGTTAACAGTTCCCAGATGACATGAGTACAGCATAGTCCGCAGACTTGACACTGCTACTTCGCCTCGAGTGTGTCCCACTGTTCTTAGATTGCTACCCTACCACGGCTCAAAGGAGTCGTGCAAACAGGTAGCAGTTGGGTGCAATCCCGAGCACTTGGAGGTAGTGGCGGTTAGACAGGATTCGTCTCTCCCGGTATTGGGAGTTGATATCGTGCTGTGTCAGAGAGCCATTACGCAAAGTCCCTGGCCACGGCAAGCGAAATTTACTGGTAGGTTCCAGTAGTTTCTCAGGGTGTAATGGGCTTCACTCCGACACGACTTATACCGCTATTAGGGGACTGACGCTTACCGCCCCCTAGGCCTGATATGCGATAGTCTTAGACGAACAGATCGGACTGTACGGAGATTGTCACATCAGGCTCAGTAGGAGTTCGGATGGGTTTCCTCATCGGCCTTCTTATCGACATCTACCTGGGGACCGTTACGTACAACTAGTTCCGCTTGCGGTCTGTGGTTAAACCCACTGCCAGTGTAGTAGTCGAGTCATTAGAGTCCCACACAGAGAGTTTCCCTGCTTTAGGAAAAACGATATAGAGGTCGTATGGTTTTTACGACAAGGGTTCGGACGCATACGTGTGTTTACACACGTACGACTTTCGGACAGTTTTTACTAGCCGGCTTTTGTTTAAGCCAGATTCTAGTATCGGGATATTGGATTTATACAGTCTAAAGTTTTTCCGTGTTTTCACGGATAGGAGGGGCGTTCTCGTAAATTCACGAGAAGTTTCTAGAAGGTTGGTGACTTGGGGGTGTAGGTGGCATATCCATTAAATGAGATTAGTGACTCGTTTGTGTGATTTATCCATGTCATTAATGCATCATAAATGCTTAATAACTCATGGAGATGAATCACCCATTTGTATTTATGAAGCATGGTTGTTAAATCCTTTATTTTCTTTTTTGGATAAATAATAATGCTTCATATATATTATGATAGATCATTATCTCATTCTCATTCTCATGCTCACCTTCTCTCTCCTCAAGCTCTTTCTCTTCAAACCCTAATCCTCCCCTCTCATGTGTTGAGATCAAGGATTAGAATAGACTAATCAATCCATAATCCATCTCTATATCACCTAGGTTACTTGGATTAGCACTTTAAGAAACCTAGTTACCTCAAGTTAGAGGTGAAGCTTGAAGTATAGCTCTCGGGTGGATCATCTACTACATAGAGAAGGCCGGAGAGGAGGTGGAGAACGAAAAGACGAAGGACACGGTTCATTAGGTATAATCACTTCACATAGTAGTTTAGAACTCCTATGCTTTTGTTAGTTATCGTTTAGCAACGATTCTTGCGGTTAGTCGACGTTATTGCAAAGAACAAGATCGTTTTTCATATTTCCGCCTCCCCGCAAGTCATGGGGTGTAGTACATCGACTTACAGTGGTATCAGAGCCTCGCTAAACAATAATTAAATCATTAGAAAAGTCGTATGAATTTCGAACGCAAAACGAACCGGAAAACACATCGATATCACCATGTTTCTGTCGATTTTAAAACAGGCTCTAAAAATTTTTCAAGGAGCTGCAGAATAACCTACAGAGAATTATAAGAACACTGGAGAAAAATGGGTTTGTGAATTGGCCATACAGCTACGGAACCGTGGCCGATCCCACCGATCCGCCGCGGATCCGCGGCCGAGTTGGGGCCGATTCGACCCAGTTTGCTCCAGTAACTCTTCTGTGATATTTTTGTATTTTCTGGAATATTTATTTTCTGCTCAAGTCTCAGGTTCACAGAGAAGTTTTGGGAGTAGAATCTGATATGTTTGCTCGATCGAAATTATACGATGTTTGCTAATTTGATTATATCTGTGATTGTATAATGTGTTCGTAAACCTCCCCTAACTGCTAGTATGTCGGTTGGCAGGGGGTTGCACATTTCTGTAATGGATTTTAACTGTTTGTGATTATGAACCGTATTGGATTGTTGTGATGATTAGCCGGGGTTTGAGATGGGTTATTATTTTAATTCATTCAATGTAATTGTAATATGTTGTAATATTATTTTGCGGGGCGCATCCAGGTTGCGGTTGTAGCCACTGTTGTATTATTTCATTTTACTGTTTTTGCTCCTAGGATAAACCCAAGGTGGGGTGCACAAACTACCGGGTACTTTGAAGTGTTTAGTGGCCTACTCACTTTGTTGAGGGAGACCGCTTCACTTCGGGTACTTGGCGGGTAGTTTGCCGTACCCGTAGGGGTCTAGGGTGGGGTAATGGCTATTCATCACAACTGTGTAATCCGTCTTTTGTTGCAGGCTCAAAGCAAACACGGATTGCTTGCATATCCAATAATGTTCATCTGTGATCTGGAATGCCTATTATTGTGTCTGACGAATGTACAATAGCTATATATGATAGCTATTTAGACGTCACTTATGTTTTACACCCGCGCTAGCCCAGCCCCCGCTCTGCCGTTAGTTAAGTAATCTAACGGGTGATGACGGGACCCAGTGACGAATGCGGATGGCATAAGAGCACGTTGTATTTTCGTTGTTTTCTGCAATGATAGGTTAATGATGGGTCGCATTATTATTAATGCAAAGAAAATAAACCAAAGTTTAATCGTTGTAACAATTTAAAAGAAACCACTCGGTTATTTTTAAAACAGGAGATATTTTTTAATTGTGGAGCTTTAACCACTCCTTTTAAAAGCTATCAGGTTCCTTCAGTTATATCAAGTTCACTACGTTCACAGTTTCGCCAAAACCATTCGTAGCCCTCCGTCATTTCATTTTGGTATTCAGTAGTATTCAAGCTATGTATTTTGACCAACGCCAAGGCATAGTGTTTGGTAGCTGCTGGGTATTCATTTGTTGCATAGATAGATGAGTTAGTTTGGGACAGTCGTGTTATCATTTTGGCCAACGTCAAGGATATGTACGGATGGGTTCAAATTAACAAGATAATGATGGGTAGAACTTGACATATGACTTATGATATTTTGACCAACGCCAAGGTCATAAGAGCATGGGGCAAAAATTTATATCGGGAATTTCTAAAGAAACTGAAATTTGCAAAGAGATGCATACCATTTGGAGTTTGATGAATATTGGTAGGATTCCTTCAGCATTATCAGACGATGATATTTGGATCCCGATCCTGCTGTGAGTATATGCTACTTATCAGGATATTCGTCACTTAACGATCAATGCTATAAACCAAGTAGGTGTCTAGAAAGGTGTCAGCGGGGCTACGCCCCAAGAGAAAAGAGGTTATTTAATTAAGGAACTTCGCGAAAGCGTTGGAAAACCTCCCTCGAAGTATCGACACTGGCCTGGCTGAACGGTTAAGCAAGTATTGTACGGTGAGAATAGTCCTGGCTAATTCTACTTTTATGGTTTGGGGAAGGATTCGAGAAACAGTGGGAGCCATCCAGTTTAGATAAACTAAAAACCACTCTAAATTTGCAAGAGCATCATGCTAAAGTGTTTTCTTCTCTCTCTCCTCATTGCAGCGACCCTGAAAATGACTGGACTTAAGTTACTTTTAGAGAAAAATATACTGACAGGGCCAAACTATAAAGATTGGCTGCAGAATGTCAAAATGGCTTTGACCTATGACAAATTGGGGTACGTCCTCACCGCTAAGGCACTTGCTGTCCCTGGTCCCAAATCCAGTAATGCGGATAAAGAAATCCGCAAAACCTGGGATTTCGATTGCGCGAAGGCCAAGTGTATCGTGCTTGCCTCGATGAACAATGAACATCAGAGGAGGCACGAGGATATTGAACTAGATGCCATATTTCTCCATACAAAGGAACTTTATGGAGAGCAATCTCGTATAGAAAAGCACGAGACCTCAAAGAACTTGTTTCGAGCGAGGTTGGCCGTCGGATCATCGGTAGGAGAACATGTCCTAAAGATGATAGGCTATATAGAAGAGCTCGCAGACCTTGGGACGACTTTGGATAATGAGCTCTATACAGACCTTATTCTCCAGTCCCTTCCTTCCACCTACGCCCAGTTTATTCTGAATTTCAACATTCAAAGAAAAGAAGTTGAACTTCCAGAACTCCTTAACATGTTGAGGAGTGCAGAGGGCACCTTGTAGAAGGCAAGGGAAACACCCGCTATGTTTGTTAGCGGTGGTTCTTCTTCCGGGTCCAAGGTTAGGGCCAAAGGAAGGAAGAAGAAGGCCGCCACCAAACCTAGAGGAGGTGTTAGTAAGGTAGGAAGGAAGGGAAAGAAAAGGATTGCGGTGTCGGTAGTGGCCCAGGATGAGTGCTTCCATTGTCACAGGAAAGGGCACTGGAAGAAGGATTGCAAGGCGTGGAATGCCAAGTACCAGGGACCGAAGCAAGCTGTGGCTTCGACTTCAGGTGTGTTTGTAATTGAGAATTGTTTGTCAATCAACTCTACTTCCTGGGTATTGGATACCGGATCAGGATCTCATATATGCAATTCATTGCAGGCACTGAGAAACCGTAGAGCGCTGAAGGAAGGTGATATGACCCTAAAGGTTGCTAACGGAG
Source organism: Agapanthus africanus (assembly GCA_030015575.1). NCBI lineage: Eukaryota > Viridiplantae > Streptophyta > Magnoliopsida > Asparagales > Amaryllidaceae > Agapanthus > Agapanthus africanus. The sequence goes on from CM057337.1 coordinate 2,270,131, forward strand.
CTAGCGTGGGAGCTGTGTCCGTCGGGGATTATCACCTAGGATTGACGAGTGGACATATTTTGGTTTTACATAACTGTTTTTGTCTACCTAGTTTAACGTGTAATATCATATCAGTTTCCTTGTTATCAAATAAAGGTTATGATTTCACGTTTATAAGCGATGTTGTTAACATCCACCTTAATCATAGTTTGATTGGGTCCGGTACACTGAATAACGGTATATATGTTTTAAACCAACTCCAGATTTTCAATGTCCAGAACACACTAAAAAGAAAGTCTCCAGATTTAAATAAGGGTTTCTTATGGCATTGTAGACTAGGTCACATCAATGAGACAAGGTTAACTAAGTTACATAGAGAAGGATATTTGGACTCGTTCGAATATCAAACTTATGCCACTTGTGAATCATGTCTCAAAGGAAAGATGACAAAGACTCCATTCACTGGACATGGAGTAAGAGCAAGCGAGCTCTTAGGACTCATACACAGTGATGTATGCGGTCTAATGTCTACACATGCAAGAGATGGTTTTTCCTATTTCATTACTTTTACGGATGATTATTCAAGGTACGGATTCATTTATCTGATGAAACATAAATCCGAGGCTTTTGAAAAATTCCAGGAGTATAAGAATGAAGTAGAAAACCAAACCGGTAAAAGTATCAAGACACTAAGATCTGATCGAGATGGTGAATACTTAAGTGCCGAGTTCCTAGGTTACCTAAAAGAGAAGGAATTCTCTCTCAGCTTACTCCTCTATACACTCCACAGCCTAACGGTGTATCGGAGAGACGGAATCGAACCCTATTGGATATGGTACGTTCCATGATGAGTAATGCTGAGTTACCGCGATCTTTCTGGGGTTATGCGCTAGAATCAGCGGCATATCTTTTGAACATAGTTCCTACCAAGACTGTGCCTACCATGCTATATCAGATGTGGAGTGGGAAGAAACCCTATCTTCAGTATGTAAAGATATGGGGATGTCCAGCTTTTGTTAAAAAGCAGCATGTGGAAAAGCTCGAGGCACGATCAGTGATATGTCAGTTTGTGGGATATCCAAAGAACTCCAAGGGGTATCTATTCTATTACGCAGAAGAACAAAAGGTTTTTGTTTCTCGTAATGCCCATTTTCTAGAATATCAGTTTTTAGAAAAAGAAACAAGTGGGAGCGAAATAGAACTGGATGAAATTCCAGAACCACAAACTACTACTGAAAGTTTGGTAGAACCAGTAGTTCAAGAAGAACAGGACATTCCCGCACCCCTCCGCAGGAGTAGTAGGCCGTCTCATCCGCCTGAGAGATACTACGGTTTTCTCATAGATGGGGATAGAGAGGATTGCATCATTGATGATGATGAACCTACTAGCTTCCAGCAAGCCATCCAGAGCGGCGACTCGGTACGATGGCTAGATGCAATGCGGACCGAAATGGAGTCCATGTACACCAACAAAGTATGGACTTTGGACTTTGCTCCAAATGGGGTAAAACCCATATGATGCAAATGGATCTTCAAGAAAAAGATTGGTGTAGTTGGACAGGTGGAAACTTATAAGGCTAGACTTGTTGCAAAGGGTTTTCGTCAAAGACTTGGTTTGGACTATGACGAAATTTTTTCTCCAGTGGCTATGCTCAAATCCATTCGGATCCTTCTTGCTATTGCTGCCTTCCATGATTATGAAATCTGGCAGATGGACGTAAAGACGGCTTTTCTGAATGGTAATTTAGAAGAGTGCGTCTATATGGATTAGCCAGAAGGTTTCAATCAGAGTGGGAGCAGCGGTAGAGTATGCAAGTTGCTTAAGTCCATTTATGGACTAAAGCAAGCATCGCGGAGTTGGAACATCTGTTTTGATGAAACAGTCAAAGAATATGACTTTATCAAAAATCCAGATGAACCATGTATATATAGTAAAGTTGTAGCCAGAAGTGTCGTATTCCTCGTCTTGTACGTGGATGACATTCTATTGATAGGAAATGACATTCCTATGCTACAATCTGTCAAAGGATTCTTGTCACACAGGTTCTCCATGAAAGACCTGGGTGATGCCTCTTACATTCTGGGGATCCGGATCTATCGTGATAGATCCAAGAGGATGTTGGGACTTTCGCAGTCCAGGTATATCAACACTATACTGAAAAGATCCAGTATGGAAGATTTTAAGCGCGGTAATCTACCGGCTTGTCACGGAATCACCCTCTCCAAAGAGATGTCTCCCAAGACTGATTTGGAAAGGGAACGCATGTCTATTATACCCTACGCTTATGCGGTAGGCTCTATAATGTATGCGATGTTGTGCACCAGACCAGATGTAGCTTACGCACTGAGCGTGGTAAGCCGGTATCAGTCAGACCCAGGGGAGAATCACTGGATAGCAGTAAAGAACATTCTCAAGTACCTAAGAAAGACTAAGGAGATGTTCTTGGTTTACGGCGGAAAAGACCTCAAGTTAGAGGCCTTTGCTGATTCCGGCTTCCAGAGTGATAAGGACGATTCCAAGTCCATGTTGGGTTATGTCTTTACCCTCAATGGAGGGGAGGTGTGCTGGAAGAGCTCCAAGCAGGACACCGTTGCTGACTCGACGATGGAAGCGGAGTATATTGCTGCTTGCGATGCCGCAAAAGAAGCAGTCTGAATGAAAAAGTTCCTAACAGAACTTCAGGTGGTTCCTACCATTATTGATCCAATACCTCTGTATTGCGACAACAACGGAGCTATAGCTTTAGCGAAGGAACCAAGGTCCCATCAGAAGTCCAGACAGATCTTAAGGCGGTATCACCTGATCAGGGAGATCATTGATCGTCGGGAGATCGAGGTTCGGAGAGTTGCTACTGAAGAAAACATTGCTGATCCATTCACGAAGGCCCTACCTCAGATTCAGTTCGAGAGGCTACTCGAGATCATCGGTCTTCGATATGCCAGTACATGGCCCAAGTGCAAGTGGGAGATTGTTAGTGTATATGCCCTAGGGGCCATTATTGTATCATACTAGTTTGTATATTACTTAATGGAAGTTTGGGATATTCACATGTATATAACAGTCTTGCTAAACATGGTAGTATGCTACTTGGTTTTTCTATCTTAATATGTGAGTATGCGTATTGATAGAGCTCTTAGGATCTTGCTTGACTACCAGCGTTGTGATGGCAGTCACACTAGTGGGGGCTGGGTAGTCTACAAGCACATCCTTTTTCAGGTCCCTAGTCGTAAGATTATCGAGACAGGGCATCGATACTCCGGAGTAGACTAGTGTGTACGCTTCTCATCCCAGTTGGGGAGATGGTCTGTCCCACAGCCGTCAGTACGTCGTACTGGAGATAGTATACAGGTGCTCGTTGGGTTACAGGGACACCGGACAGGACTCGTAGGGAACTGTTGGTTGGGTTTTATACCAGTCGTCAGTTAACAGTTCCCAGGTGACATGAGTATAGCATAGTCCGCCGACTTGACACTGCTACTTCGCCTCGAGTGTGTCCTACTGTTCTTAGATTGCTACCCTACCATGGCTCAAAGGAGTCATGCAAACAGGTAGTAGTTGGGTGCAGTCCCGAGCACTTGGAGGTAGTGGCGGTTAGACAGGATTCGTCTCTCCCGGTATTGGGAGTTGATATCGCGCTGTGTCAGAGAGCCATTACGCAAAGTCCCTGGTCAGGGCAAGCGAGATTTACTAGTAGGTTCCAGTAGTTTCTCAGGGTGTAATGGGCTTCACTCCGACACGACTTATACCGCTATTAGGGGACTGACGCTTACCGCCCTCTAGGCCCGATATGCGATAGTCTTAGACGAACAGACCGGACTGTACGGAGATTGTCATATCAGGCTCAGTAGGAGTTCGGATGGGTTTCCTCATCGGCCTTCTTATCGGCATCTACCTGGGGACTGTTACGTACAGCTAGTGCCGCTTGCGGTCTGTGGTTAAACCCATAGCCAGCGTAGTAGTCGAGTCATTAGAGTCCCACACAGAGAGTTTCCCTGCTCCAGGCGAAACGATATAGAGGTCGTATGGTTTTTACGACAAGGGTTCGGACGCATACGTATGTTTACACACGTACGACTTTCGGACAGTTTTTACTAGCCGGCTTTGGTTTAAGCCAGATTCTAGTATCGGGATATTGGATTTATACAGTCTAAAGTTTTTCCGTGTTTTCACGGATAGGAGGGGCGTTCTCGTAAATTCACGAGAAGCTTCTAGAAGGTTGGTGACTTGGGGGTGTAGATGGCATATGCATTAAATGAGATTAGTGACTCATTTGTGTGATTCATCCATATCATTAATGCATCATAAATGCTTAATGACTCATGGAGATGAATCACCCATTTGTATTTATGAAGCATGGTTGTTAAATCCTTTATTTTATTTTTTGGATAAATAATAATGTTTCATATATATTATGATAGATCATTATCTCATTCTCATTCTCATGCTCACCTTCTCTCTCCTCAAGCTCTCTCTTTTCAAACCATAATCCTCCCCTCTCATGTATTGAGATCAAGGATTAGAATAGACTAATCAATCCATAATCCAACTCTATATCACCTAGGTTACTTGGATTAGCACTTTAAGAAACCTAGTTACCTCAAGTTAGAGGTGAAGCTTGAAGTATAGCTCTCGGGTGGATCATCTACTACATAGAGAAGGCCGGAGAGAAGGTGGAGAACGAAAAGACGAAGGACACGGTTCATTAGGTATAATCACTTCACATAGTAGTTTAGAACTCCTATGCTTTTGTTAGTTATCGTTTAGCAACGATTCTTGCGGTTAGTCGATGTTATTGCAAAGAACAAGATCGCTTTTCATATTTCCTTCTCCCCGCAAGTCGTGGGGTGTAGTACATCGACTTACAGTCCATATTCTCGGGTTCTTCCTCTGATAGCGTTATCATATGACAAGTACGAGCTCGCTTCCAAGACCGATGTGGATCTGGTTCTACTCTCGTGGCTTTGGGTTCATGCTTCTGCGGCGGTGTTATCCTCCAACTGTCGGATAGAGCGAACTTGCCGAGCTGATATTGATCTTCGAACCAGTTCTTGAAGGTGAAGCAGTCTTCGAGAGGGTGTCCCACTGCTCGGTGATAAGAGCAGTAGTTTGGATGAGAGACCTCGTTAGCTTGCTCGGGGTGTTTGGACTCCGGGAGTGTAAGCATTTGATGTCTTATGGCAAGATCAAGTATCTTCTTTGTCTTGTCTTGAAGAAAAGAGTATGCTCGACTCATCTTCTTCATAAGGGACAAATCCGGACTGCTCGATTCCCGATCGCGTGACTTCTTGGTCCCGCTTTGTCGTTGTTGAACGCATTTTCCGCTCTTTGACTTGTTTCTGCCTCTGCATCGGGCTTTTTGTACAACAGGTTGACAGGGAGGGGCATTTTCATCTTTCGTAACCTGTTGAAGAAGGCGTTGCGTCCTAGATTTCTCGTAGATGGCCATTTCGCGATTATGGTCGTCTCGAACTTTTTGACCAGCTTCCCTTATAAGCTTGTCCATTTGTTCTTCAAACGACGGACTGGGCACTTTCACGTCGGGGCCTCTTTCTGGTTCAGGGTTAGCATTCTCCCATTGAGCGTCTCCTTCTTCATCAAATTCATGTACGACGTAGCAGTCGCGGTGTAGCTCCCATTTCTTGGATCGAACATATCCAAGCCCGATCGCTTTCGTTCTCCCATTGGGCAACTTACGCTGAGTTCCGAGAACGTTACAAATCCTGTCATAGAACTTAGCTTTTCGAGCGGTCTGTTTGAAGGGTATCCCTTGGCACTTCAATAGCCTTTTCAAGCCTTCTGTGTAATATCTAGGCAGACAGATGGGTTGGAACCTGTCAAGTATAGAGTTCGCGCCGTGCCAGATTTCTTTCTCCACTCTGGTTTCCCCGGAGCGGTAAAATAGGATCGCCTTTTCGCCTTCTCGCCTGGGAGGGACATCGTCTGCAGCTCTTCCACACTGTAAGTATCAAGCATGTCTAGTTCCTTATGATGTTTGGGCGGAACCCTGGCAACTTGCAAACTTTGCTCTTCATCGGCGAATGCTTGTACTGAAGGCCGAGCGGAGAATATAGCATGGACCTCATCTTCCGAGTCACTGCCAAAGATCAACATGGGAGCGGACGGTCCCGGCTCGTTGTGCCAGGGTGGACCTGAATAAACTATCTCTTCCTCTTCTTCCGTATCACTGCCAAAGCCCGGAATGGTTATGATAGCTTTGTTCTCCGGTTTGTGATATCTCTCCGTGTCCTCGAAATCTGGCAAGAAGTACTTTGCATCTTTGTATTTCCGGACTTCGTTTATGGAGAACGGGTTCAACTCTCCTGTTACGGTATACTCGAGACCATCCTTAAAGTATTTCATACACTGATGTTGTGTAGAAGGGATGATGTTGTACTCGTGTAACCAAGGCCGGCCGAGTAAAGCGTTATAGCATGTCTTGGCGTCAATGAAATGGAATTTAATGTTCATGAAAAGTAGCCCGAATCGTAATGTCAATATCACAGACCCGAGAGTCCGCGATGACTGAGAGTCAAAACCAGAGATGGTGATTTTATCACGAGCGAGATGTTGGACGCTCATGCAGATTTCCTTCAACACTCGCACGTTGAAGAGATTAATGGAAGACCCATTGTCGACCAGGATTTTGCCTATCTTTATATCGTAGCAGTACCCTGAGACATAAAGGGGACGGTTGTGCTCGCACGTCCCAAGGAGGAGGTCTTCATCGCCGAAGGTGATATCGGCTGTGTATACTTCCTCCAGCTCGTCCTTCATCTTTTCTTCGACGAGAAATGCTTAGAATTGCTCTGGCTCTTGTAGCACCATGATCAATGAATCTCTCGCTTCTTTGGATAGTAAAAGGGCGTCGAGAATGCTGAGCTGCGAAGGTAACTTCCTCAAGTGTGCCAGAACATTGTAGTCCACCTTGTTCTTCTTTGGCGGGTCCTTGGCAGTCAGCTCTTTCCTGACTTGGTCATCCAGGGCGATATCCTCAGAGACCTTTTCTTTTCCCTTATCTTTTCTACTCGTACGTCCGAGATTCTTTTCTGGAAGCGTGCGATTGCGTAGCTGAATATTTTCACAGGCCTTCGGTTCTTCCTCTTTCCCCAAGGTGGATTCTTTAAAGGGAGGGCCAAGAGCCATTTTCTCGTCAGAGTCGCTCCCGAAGGTGAGAACCTGCGATCCTCCGGCGTTGACCGTGCGACAGTTACCGGTATTTCTTTTATGCTCCTCAGTCGCACTTCTTTGCTCCCGACGAGTTTTACGTTTCATCCGCTTAAAATGTTGCCGGTGAACAACATATCCCTGCCACCATCTTTTAAAAGAGTCGCATTCTTCGGTGGGGTGCGAAATCTTTCGATGATATGAGCAGTAGCTAGGATATGTTTCTGTTTCGCCGGGAGTGTTTCCTTCAGAGGGTGGTAGCTTCATTCCCATTGATATGGCTTTAGCAAACCTTTTCCTCATCTTGAACTTGTTTTTATTCGCGACGGATGTTCCTTGATTTAGCGGGAGTGTCTCGACTCTTTCGTCTAGTCGCCGGCATTTGGCTCTTTCAAATATGGCCATCTCACACTCCCGATTGGATTTACTTTTCAGATGAATCTCATTCAGGAAGGCGTCGATCATTTCGTCTGACGGCCATAAACGTTCCGGCTCAGGACCTGCCTCTAGTCTCTCTGTGCAGGGAGCTTCTTCATTGTCTAGCGATAAATGAGAGATCACATGGAAACTTGCTACGTAATTCTCAGATTCGTCCGACGAGCATTCTTCATCATCTTTGTCCTCAAGGACGTGGCTGAGGAACTCTTGGAGCATGATCGGAGTCCGCACCTTCTGGTTATACTCTTCCAGCGCGTCGATCTGTTTTTGTAGGTCCGTGCGCTTGTCGCCAGGCTTCACGGGCTTCTTAGATTTCTTCTTCTTTTTCGAAGATTTCGACGGCTGTGTGTGAACATTTTGGTTATCACCACTAATCTTTGGAGTTGGGCATGGCTTCAGCATCCCTTCGATGATCTGGGGTTCTAGCGGGTTCTTCCACCTGATCGCCGGGCATGTCTGGAGATCGTTCAGCATCCTTTTGGTTTTGGCTGAAAGCAAGACCTCCCACGGAGCTTCTTCAACAAAAGAGCACATTGTCCCCGGTGTGTCCACCCCCTTAGGAGTGTGCGGTTATGGTGGGCTCACTTTCCACTTTTCAGACAACGCGAACTTGCCCTGTTGGTACTGATCCTCGATCCATCCCTTAAATACGAAGCAATCCTCGATCGGGTGGCTTACCGTTTGGTGGTAAGGGCAATAATTGGGATTATTCACTTCGTTGGGTTGCGGTGGTCGCCTTGGATTTGGCAAATTGATAAGCCTGTTACGCACCGCCAGCTCGAACAGTCTCTTCGTTTTATCCTGCGGGAATGAGTAAGGGCGCTTCATTTTCTCATTGTAATAGCGCCGTCTCTCCTCCAGTTGATCCGCTAGCTTTGGGGCACTGGGCTGCTGTTGGGTGTTCGCAACGAAGGTCGCCTTCCCTTTACCCTTGTCGTTCCGCGGTTCCGGCTTCGGGGGAGACGGTCTGTGGCCCATTTGATCCATCTGGGCTATCTTATCGATTAAATCCTGGAACGTGGTCGGTTTAAAGAACATCATGAACTGTGAAATAGTTGCATGAGGGTCTAGGGTGCCCACGAACATGCCCACCGCTGGTGCTTCTTCGATGCGCTGTTCGCACTTCGACCACAGGTTTCGCCATCGGATTGCATATTGAACCCAAGTTTCGCCCGGCTTCACCCTTGCATTGATCAACACCGTTATTATGGTGCGTTCGCTGGCGCTCACGAATCGCTTGGTGAATAGCAACTCTATTTCTGCGAAAGTTTTGACGGAGTCGTTTGGAAGCTCGGAGTACCACTTAAACGCCGTCTCCGATAAGCTGCCGACGAATTGGCGAAGTAAGAGCTTATCATCACCGCCGGTGTTGCCACAAAGAGCTCTAAACTGGGCGACATGTTGATGGGGATTGCCTGTCCCCTTGTAGACATGGAATTTCGGGATCGTGTAGCCCGGCGGGTATTTTATCTGATCATACCGGCCCGGATATGGTCGCCCAGTTTTGACAACTTGACCGGCTGCCTCATTTGCCTGTGAACTCTTATTTGCTGAGCAATACAGTCATCCAGGGCAGCTTTGGAGATTGTTTCCTCTTTGGCTGTTGAAAGAGCCGGAGGTGGATTCGACGTTTCTCCTCTGTCGTCTTCGAGGATAATCGGAGGGTCTTCGGCTGGAGGGTCTGGCTGTATCATCATCCTGACCATGTCTTGGAATAGAAGAGCCATTTGCTTTATATTGGCCGCTTGTTCCGCAGCCTCCTTGTCCTTCTTTTCGAGCATTCTCCGAAGGAATTCAGCATCAGTCTCGTGTTCGTGATGCTATTCTGATGACGCCTCCGGGTTTTCTTTTGGCCTGGTGAGTGCGGCCATCGCAGTCAGCATCTCCTGGAGATTCTGCTGCTGCTGTTCCTGGGCTCTTGTGATGGATGGGGTGAGTGGTCGGTGGCCCATAGAAGCGCGGCTATCCTCTTTCCCGGATGCCATGTAGACGGTATGCACCGTTATGCCCCTAGATTTAGGGCATTTGGGCTCAGTGCCTTTGACATTTGTCGCGGGCACGGGGATCTTCTCCGGCCTTCTCTTCTTATGAACGGTCAAAGTTGAGGGGGTCGTCGCAGTGGGCACCCAGATAGCTTTTCGTGACTTGGCAGGATGGCTTTCTTCCTATCGGACCTTCAGCTTCTTCTGCCGGCGGGGATATTCTTGATCCACCACCGAGTTCCGGACCTGCCGCCAGACTTCGTAGATCTTGGAGGACAGCCGCTGAGGGGACTGTTCTGGCTTTGTTTCCACAACATTCTCTACCGGAGGAGGATATCTTTTCAGCACGGCGGTAGGAGAATTCCTGCGCACCTTATTCAACAGCTCAAAGCTGTCCCGGTTGGAACAACAGCATTAATTTCCACCGTCGGGGCTGGTGGAGTTAGCCCAGAGGGAGAGTTGCCCTCGGCCTTCCTTACCCGGCGCCAGTGACGACGTCGAGCGTGTCGAGCTGATGGAGTTGGTTCGGTGGTGGGGATGGCATTGTCTTGCCCCCTTTCCAGATGAGGGGCTGTTGCTGGTGTCAGCCTATTGAAGACTGATGTCCTTTGAGTAGCAGGAGCGGGAGTGGGAGTTAGGACAGTCAGTCTTGTAAAGACCGACCTCTTGGCAGGAGAAGCCGCCTTGACGACTTCGGGAGCAGGGTTGGTTACTCTCTTCGGAATAACCTTCCCTGGGATTGCAGGCTTTATTGTGGGCATACAGGAATTTTGGCCCAATCTGGAGAAGACTGAGGCGCTGGTGCTGGACGACCCATTGAGAGGGGCCGCAGTAGCTGTAAGTCGATCGAAGACCGACCTCTTGGGAGCTTCTGGTACGGGCACGGGAGCGGTGAAGCTCGTTGGCGGGAGCATGGTCCCGAAAAACAGCCCTGTGGTGGCTTGAGTGACCTGTTCCACGGGCAACATGAAAAGGGAAGCCGCTTGGGGCCCGTAGGCTATGCTCCCAGTTGAGGCAGGACGTGGGTTGCAGTTGCATGTGGAACACTTTGAGCGGGTGAATGCCATTGATCCTTTGCTTTCTGCACCAAGAAAAACGCCAAATCCTAATACCTTGAAACCCAAGGACAACCATTAACAAACCGCGATTGGTTCGCGAACACGACACACGAAGTGTGGAGGGGAAAGAGGAAAAGGACCCACCGAGCGTGCCAGAATTTGTTCGCCGCCGGAAGCCGGGAAGACTGGACGTCTTGCCTGAATCTGGGGGCAGATGCTAATTGGTGCTATCCATCCACCTCTCCGAAGATGCCAAGTTGATTTATGGCACCATGTATCGAAGGTTTAAACGGATGCGTCCGATGTAGCAGACTTCGTCAGATTACCCCTCGTTTGAGGGGTTTTTGATTGTGGGAACGCTCTTCCCTGCAGGCGCAAGCCCCTGCAGTTAATTATGCTACCGCATTGCGGTAGCAACTTTCTCCTTCTCCATATGGTCACTTCGTGTTGTGGGTGTTTGTTTTGTGTTTGGTTGCCCGTGGATTGTATACGGAGACTAATTTGTGTTGTTGCCCGTAGGACGTGGATTAGTCCAAATCCGTATCTTTCTTAGATTTGGGTTTGGGGGGTTGTGTTTAAGGATACGTTAGTCTTATTTGAGGCTAAGATCGACTTAAACGTTTGTTAATGACGCGTTAGTCTAATTCTAGACTAAGATCGACTTAACGGGATCGTTTAGATCCGACCAGAGAGCAATTGGGCTCTATCGTTTAGTTTAGTGACATTGCGGTCGATAATTAGTTTAAGGACATTGCGGTCCATTGTTAGTTTTAAGACATCGCGGTCGAGGTTAAGGACATCATAGTCCGTGAGTTTAGGGACCTCACAGTCCGGTGTTAGTTTTAAGACATCGCGGTCAAGGTTAAGGACATCATAGTCCGTGGATTTAAGAACTCCACAGTCCGACGTTAGTTTTAAGACATCACGGTCGAGGTTAAGGACATCATAATCCGTGGATTTAAGGACTCCACAGTCCGATGTTAGTTTTAAGACATCACGGTCGAGGTTAAGGACATCATAGTCCGTGGATTTGAGGACTCCACAATCCGTTGTTAGTTTTAAGACATCACGGTCGAGGTTAAGGACATCATAGTCCGTGGATTTGAGGACTCCACAATCCGTTATTAGTTTTAAGACATCACGGTTGAGGTTAAGGACATCATAGTCCGTGGATTTAAGGACTCCACAGTCCGATATTAGTTTTAAGACATCATGGTCGAGATTAAGGACATCATAGGCCGTGAGTTTAAGGACCCCACAGTCCGTAGTAATGTGTGGTTGTCGGGACCCGTTACCTCTCTGACGACGTTGAGGGATTACAACGACAGATATCAGAGGAGTAAAGAGATGTACCCTCGAACCGGGTGTAAATTGATTAGAAGAGCGGATGTGCTCAGTTCAATTTAAATGAGGACTTATGGCCAGAATTGGGCTAAGTCCAGTTAAAGAACATTTAATTTTTGTTCTGCCTGTTAGGCCTTTGTTTGGGCTCTGCCCTTTTAATTGGGCTCTGACATTTCTTCTAGAATTAAATGCGTAGCATTTATCAGAACAAGGTATGTTCTGACAGCGCGCTACGTGGCACATCAGGCGCTTTGCGCCAATTAAAGAGCGCATTGCGCTAGCGCACATAAGGGTGACACGTGTCGCTTAGCGCTAAGTGCGCTGCGCCAGTTTATGGGTGCGCCAGTGAGTGACATGTGGCGCGCTTGGCGCTGAGCGCCAACCCAAGAGCGCAGTGCGCTAATTTCAGGAGCACAAAGCGCAATCTGTGTCTGTGGTTGACACGTGACATGTTATGGCGCTGAGCGCCAGTCCAAGGAGCGTAAGGGCGCAGTTCATGAGTGCAAAGCACTGTCCAATAGCGCAGAGCGCATTTTGATCAATTTGAGATCAAAGAACAAGTTTATGTTCTTCTTAAAAGAGGTTTTGTCTTAAGATTCAAGAACTAAGTTCTTATTCTTAAGAAAGGCTCTGCCTTTATAGATCAGAAGATCTGCGAAGTAAAAATACTTCTTTTTTTTATGGTTAGATCTTGATCTTTTCTTTTTATTCAAAGAGCTTGGTCTATTTTATAGATCTAAGATCTTTTTAGAAGACATTTCTTCTTTTTACGAGATGTTTTCATCTCTGTTTTTCAAGAAACAATTCTTTACCTTTCTCTTTGTTTAAGTTTTTCTCAAAGTTTGCAGAGGGTTTCTTCTCTTTGGGACTTGAAGTCTTGGGGCCTTTATATAGGGCCAATCGATTTGTTAAATCGGTTTAAGAGATCTTTCTCTTGATTGACTGGGGAATATTTCCCACCGTTGGATCTTTGATCCTAAGGCTCCCGTTTGACAGAAGATAATCTTCTTGTTTTGGAAAAATCTTTCCATGCAGAATTTGTTCTGTTTTTTGGCAATTCATTATTTACCATTGGATCATTGATCCAGCGGTGCTTAAAGCACAATCTTGTTATTTGGAAAAATTTTGAGAAATCTTTCTTTAACAGAACTTAATCCTGGTCAATAAATGATTTATTGTTATTAGATCTTTTGATCTAACGGTGGGAATTTTAATTCCAGCGCTGGCGCATCCAATTTGGACATGTGGAGCGCAGCGCAACTGCGCTAGCACACCCGTGTTTGCCACGTGGCGCGCAGCGCGCTGGATCTGAAGCGTTGCTTCAACAGAGGTGTCTTTTCACCTTCCTTTTAAGTCAAACTTATATTCCTGAGAATCTTTCACTTCCCAATTTTGGAAATAGTTCCATTGTGCACAAAATTTTATCTGCTTCGTCTTTATAACTTGAAGCAAAGCTTCTTCCTTTTCTCATCCCCAAAAAACTTTCTCAAGCATGGCTTGTAACCGCCCTCATGCTCGTAGACAGCCATGGGAAGTGCCCATTCAAGACCTTGTTCCTCGCTTTGCTGCGCGCTTGGTGGATCCTTCTTTCACGGATGAGCAGTGCGACGCTGCGCTGCATGAGCTTTTGACTCGTGTGGGGTCCCCTCTTCCCCCACACTCTATTTGGCTTCGGATGATCCTTGCGTCTGTGCTCGCCGATCTTCCCCCTCCTCCAGCAGAGATGTCCTTGGCAATACTGGATACTGCCGAAGAAAAGATCGAGTGCTTCTTGGAAGCGCACTTAATCACTCAAGCCCTGAGGGATTGCTCAATCCACTTGCTGAGCCAGATACGGGCTCGTCGGGTTGTTATCACCACTTTTTTTGAGGAGTGCGGCGTCGACCGTTGGATGGCTACCCCTCGGGAGGATCGCCGTTTCGACATGGTGGAGAAGACGGAGAGGGAACTGGATAATCTTCTTTTTAGCTTTGTGAACCCCTGTCCTTCTGATCCCATATTTGGTGACCTTTTTTAAATGTAATAACAACAATAATAATAAAAGATTTTTTAATTTAGTATTTAATTATTTGTTAAGTGTTCTGTAATTTTTTTAATTCTTTATTTTTCCTTTGTGAGATGTTTATGCGCTGCATAATCATGAAGCGTTGCTTCGATTTTCAAACTCGGCAACAGAGCTTTGCTCTAACTTGGGGTGCGCAGTGCAATTGCGCTAGCGCTAGCGCATTCGTGTTTTAACACGTGGCGCGTAGCGCAACTGCGCTAGCGCCCTCACGCTTGACACGTGGCGCGCAGCGCAGAGCGCAGCGCAACTGCGCTAGCGCACCAGTGTTAGACGCGTGGCGAGCAGCGCAACTGTGCCAGCGTGCCTGTGTTAGACACGTGGCGCGCGGCGCAGGATTCGAAGCGTTGCTTCAATTTTGACTCTTGAATTTCTAAGCAGAGCTTTGCTCTGATTGGGAGAAGCAGAAACGTCGCTTCATTTCCAGTCTTGGAATTTGAACAGAGCTTTGCTCTGATTTGGGGACGCAGAAGCGTCGCTTCATTTCCAGCCTTGGAATTTGAACAGAGCATTGCTCTGATTGGGGGAAATAACTTCCTTCCATATAGAACTGCAAAGGGTGCCATTCCAATACTCGCTTGGTAGCTGTTGTTGTATGAAAACTCCACAAGGTGTAGGTGATCTTCCTACGATCCTCCGAAGTCTAACATACACGCTCTTAGCATATATTCAAATATCTGAATCGTTTGCTCAGACTGACCATCTGTTTGTGGATGATAAGCTGTGCTAAAGTTCTGACCCGTTCCCAAGCTAGCTTGTAGACCCTGCCAAAATTGCGATCATAATCTGGTGTCACGATCGGAGACAATGCAAACCGGTACTCCATGCAATCTCACGATCTCCTGCATGAGTTCATGAGTATCAGAGATAGTACACTATGAAGAGTTAAATCTTACTTAGATTCATACTTACTTCCATATACTTCTTTGCTAGCGTCTCAGTAGATTGGCAAACTCGAAATGGGATGAAATGAGCCGACTTTATGAGTCGATCCATAATAACCCATACAACATCGTTACCTTTCATGCTGTGAGGAAGAGCAGTCATGAAATTCATGGTGATGTGTGGCCATTTCCATTCTGGGATAGGTAACGGTTGAAGTAAACCAGCAGTCCTGTGATGTTCAGCTTTTACTTGCTGACACACCAAGCATTTGGCTACGCTTCTGGCTACTTCTTGTTTCATTCCATGCCACCAGTAATGTTACCGCAGATCTTTTTATATCTTTGTACCACCAGGGTGTACTGAGTATGGGGAACTATGAGTTTCTTTCATCAACTCTTCCCGAACAGGACCTTGTGGTACACACAATCTGCTTCTGTATCTCAAAGATCCGTCTTCGTAGATGATGAAGTCTGTTCTAAGTCCATTTTCTACTTGTTCTCTGATCTTTTGCAACTTGGTATCACTTTCTTGAGCTGCTTTGATCTGATTGACAATTATAGACTGAACTTGTAAGTTCATCAAACTTAAAATGTAACAACCCTAAATTTCCTATACAAGTTTTTACAAAAAAATTTCAAAAATCCATAAAGGGGTATTTATTGCCTGAGCACAAGATAAGTAATTAATTAGCAATTTAATTACAAGAAGGAGCTTGTAGCTCATTGGTAATACCTTGCACTGCTGAACCAAGCCACCAGAATTCAAATCCCATACCCCGCATTATTTTTAATATTGATTTTTTTTAAAACCGTTAGAATACCAAGGATTTACACGTGCATATCTCACAAAAACCTCACTACACCCAAAAATGTAACATTGCCAGAGGTTAGATAAACTGTCGGGGGAGGGGGTATCCCGGCCACCTGACTCGGCCGGGAATCGGCCAAATCGGCCTCGACTCGGCCGACTCAGTCCTCCGACGGAGTCACGGCCGACTCACGGCCGAGTCGGCCGATTCCGGCGACGACCCCAACATGAAAATTGTGTCTTTTCACATTCCCTATGCACCTGCAAAATTTTAGCCTCAGACCATTTCCAGAGCTCTTTTAAAACCCCAATTACTCTACTTTTAATACATTTTTAATACATTTTATCACATTTTTCATTTTAGTCTTTTACCTACCCTAACCCTATAAATACCACCCATACTCTCTACCCTCTCACCCCAAACTCTGAGCCAACTCTCTAAAATTTCCAAGAAACTTGTGTACTTTGAAAACGAGCACGAAGCGAAGCTACGACGAAATTCCCGGCAAACTTCCGGCGATCGTTCTAGGAGCCCTCGACGACGAAGCGACACATCGGCGATTCCTCTCCTTCCATCTCACTCTTGTTATTGTCTAAAACCCGTAAGTCCTATTTTCTATCTCTTTTTTCTATTCTAAAAAAAATACGGATTTACAAAACCCGACGGAATCGGAACAAATCCGATTTCCGATTCGGTTTTCTTATAAAACTTCACTTCTCGTTAATACAATTATGCTTAAACTCGCTCATGTTGACTACAACAACAACAACAACAACTGAGCCTTTTATCCCAAGCATATGGGGTAGGCTACATGAACCAACATGAGAATCACGCCGGGTCCAGCACATGAATCCTCTGACTCCACTCACTTCTATCGAACAATATACTTTCATTGAGTCCTTTGGCAACCATATCGTTTCGTATCACCTCCATCCATGTTTTCTTCGGTCTCCCTTTTGCCCTTTTGCCATTACCCATATCGAGAGTATCTATTCGTCGAACCGGTGCTTCCATAGGTCTGCGTCGCACATGACCAAACCATCTAAGCCGGTTTTCCCGCATCTTCTCCTCCACGGGTGCTACACCAACTTTTGCACGAATATCCTCATTTCGCACCTTATCTTTTCTAGTGTTACCGCACATCCAACGAAGCATGCGCATCTCCGCTACGTGCATCTTCTGTGTATGATGCTTCTTAGGAGCCCAGCATTCTGTACCATATAATAAGGCAGGCCGAATAGCGCTCCGATAAAACTTCCCTTTCAATTTTAACGGAAAGTTACGATTACACAAAATCCCTGTTGCACTCCTCCATTTCAACCAACCAGCTTGGATCCTTTGATTAACATCACTATCGATCTCCCCATTCCTTTGGATGATGGAACCTAGATATCTAAACTGGTCGCTCGGTGATATCTCTTGCCCTTCCAATGTTATAACAATATGGTTTTGACTTCTCTGGCTACTAAATTTGCAGTGCATATATGCTGTCTTGGACCTGCTCAATCTGAATCCCCGAGATTCCAATGTTTGCCTCCATAATTCCAATTTGGCATTAACCCCTGCTTTCGTCTCATTTACTAGAACAATATCATCAGTGAATAGCATACACCAAGGGACCTCATCTTGGATAGTTCTAGTAAGCCCATCCATCACGATGGTAAACAGGAAAGGACTTAATGCAGATCCTTGATGTAAACCAATAGTAATCGGAAAATCACTTGTTAAGCCACCGCAAGTTCTGACATTTGCCACTACTCCGTCGTACATATCCTTGATTATGTCAATATACTTGACGGGGACCCCCTTTTTCATCATTGTCCCCCATAATACCTCTCTAGGTACCTTATCGTACGCTTTTTCTAAATCAATAAATATCATATGCAAATCTCTTCTCCTCTCTCGAAAGCGCTCGACAAGTTGACGAAGCAAATGAATCGCCTCTGTCGTCGATCGTCCAGGCATGAACCCAAATTGGTTCTCTGTTATCTTAATATCCTTCCTTAGCCTGTGTTCAATCACTCTCTCCCAAAGTTTCATGGTGTGACACATTAGTTTTATTCCACGGTAGTTTGAGCAACTTTGAATGTCACCCTTATTCTTGTAGATAGGTATAAGGATACTTTTCCTCCATTCATTTGGCATCTTTTTTGTCTGCCAAATCTTATTAAACAGATCTGTCAGCCATTTAACGCCTATTTCTCCTAAACATCTCCAAATCTCGATAGGAATCCCGTCAGGACCAACCGCTTTTCTTAAACCCATTCTGTTCAAAGCTTCTTTAACCTCAGTAAGTCTTATTTTACGCATGAAATCACGATTTATATCTTGAGATTGAATGACAAGTCCATCCAAATTCTTAGTAAAGCTCTCATTGAACAATTTGTCAAAATAATCTCTCCATCTTTCCTTGATATCTTCATCTCGAACTAAAACCTTCTGATTTTCATTTTTGACACACTTCACCGCACATAAGTCTCTAGTCTTCCTTTCCCGCATTCGAGCAATCCGGTATATATCATTTGCAGCCTCTTTAGTGTCTAATTTCTCGTACACCTCCTTGTAGACCTTAGATTTAGCTTCTCGAACAGCTTTCTTAACTTCCTTTTTAGCCATTTTGTACTTCTCAAATCTCTCCACATCTCTACTTTTCTTCAAATCTTTATAAGAATCCCTTTTAATTTTAATAGCAGCCTTTACATCTTCATTCCACCATGATATGTCCTTAGATGGTGGAGCACCACCTCTCGACTCACCAAGTAGATCTCTAGCTACTTTCTTGATACAACTAGCCATTTTGTTCCATGTTTTGTCTGGATCATCTTCCGATTGCCAATCCGCTTCTTGTACTACACGATCTATAAAAGCCTTTTGATTACCTTCTTTCACTCGCCACCATTTAATTTTAGGCTCTACCTTACGTCTAATCTTCCTAGGTTCTCTTCTAAATCGAAAATCTAGAACTAGAAGTCTATGTTGAGTAGTTACACTCTCACCTGGCACTACCTTACAGTCGATACAACAACCTCTATCTATTCTTCTTGTCAGAAAAAAGTCTATTTGACTAGCATTTGATCCGCTCCTAAAAGTGATAAGGTGGGACTCTCTTTTCCTAAACCAGGTGTTTGCTAAGATCAAGTCATAAGATAAAGCAAAATCTAGAATCGAGTCACCTACTTCATTCCTTTGTCCGAAACCAAAACCTCCATGGATAGTATCAAACCCACTACGACTAGTACCTACATGTCCATTAAGATCACCACCAATAAATAAATTCTCTCCACTAGGTATACTTTGCACCACCTCGTCTAAATCCTCCCAGAATAGACGCTTACTAGCGTCATCAAGACCTATCTGTGGTGCATAAGCACTAATAACATTAAAGATCTCTCCACCTAGAATAAGCTTAACCAGTAAAATTCTATCACCTTTTCTCCTAATCTCAACTACATCCTCAAGCAACCGTCTATCTATGATTATACCTACCCCATTACGATTTTTATCTCTACCCGTATACCAAAGCTTATAACCCCAAGGCTCTATGACTCTACTCTTTTCACCTACCCACTTAGTTTCTTGCAAACACATAATACCAACTCTCCTCCTAATCATCACCTCCACTAATTCTATTAGTCTACCCGTAAGCGAACCTATGTTCCAGGAAGCTAGACGGATCCTATGAAACCCTTGCTTATTTGTCACTACACCCGGGGTCCGATGTAGCGCGCCGTCTCTGGACGACGACCCTTGCTTATTTGTCACTACACCCGGGGTCCGATGTAGCGCGCCGTCTGTAGACGACGACCCTTGCTTATTTGTCACTACACCCGGGGTCCGATGTAGCGCGCCGTCTCTGGACGACGACCCTTGCTTATTTGTCACTACACCCGGGGTCCGATGTAGCGCGCCGCATCTGGACGACGACCAAGCCCTTGCATATTTAACACTACACTCGGGATCCGATGTAGCGCGTCGCTGAGTAGGGGACGTCCCAACGATATTCTTATTATGGTTCATGTCATAAAATGTGACAAAGTTTTACGTTGGCTGTCACAAGCCTACCACAACCCTCACCCTTTCTCATCTGGACTTGGGACCGGCAACGGTGGGTTTATTTCATAAAATGATGACTATTAAACACTAATCAACCAAATTGATCAAGTTTCATTTCATAAAATGATGGCTATTTCATTTTACCGTATTGTCATTTAAATACCACATTGTATCAATTATACATTTAAACCATTAAACTTGTTATATCTTTAAGTAGATCACGAGATAATGACCTACCTCCTCACACACTGTCACGCCCCGCTTCCCAGTGGACGGCGAAGTAGACGCGACGAGGTCCGCTACGTATGTACTCAGAAGTACATACGCTAAGCGTAGCTAAGCAATATAAAGTAAATACACAAGAGACGAATGATATAGAAATAACAGCAACTTTTATTTATAACATTATTTGGTACAATACATGAAAAGAAAATACAACTGAAATGAAAAGCGATGCCTAAATAGTGGCATAACAGGAAATGAAAATACTGAAAAGAACAAGGTACAATATCTAGAGCTCGGGGTCTTCGTGGAACTGCTCCAAGTCTTCGCCGGTGGGCTCGATCTCATCTTGGTCCAACGCACCTGACTTCATTCAAAGAAGAAAGAAACAGAATGTCGTCAGCGAACAGGTCGCTCGGTAAGTCCCAAAGATAAGGGGAGAAAATAGACAAGAGTAGGAGAGAGAGAAAGAGAGTTTTTAATATTGTATTGAATCGTTGTAATGTTGTAATGTTATATTAACGATGTTGTTTGTAGCTTGGTACAGAAGAATGCTAGTGTATACGAGAGGGGTCTCTATATGCTGGAGACCAGGGCAAACGGAAATAGAGTACAAGGCTCCGTTATACAACCCGGAACAACGGCAATTGGATTTAGGTTAGGTGTCTTAAATCTGACCGTCTCGTGCCACTTTTAACACCTTCCGTACCAATCTACCCTTTAAACCCCGCGATGTCTTGTTTGTATTGTTATCTTGTAAAATTATATTGATTGCATGATTGACTGACTGACTGACCAAAACCATGATATCAGGAAACGGTTATAACCGTAGAGTCATGTAAATGGAATACTGGGAAAACATGTAAAAGGAATATATCCATGGTTCGGTTCAGTCAAGTTGTAATGATTGTTAACAGGATTCTGGGATTCATGTGTTCATATTGAGTTGGAATATTAAAGAACATAGATTGACTTGAATCATATTCAAGTCAGAAATAGTCAGACTCTAACCCGAGTCAGACTAAAAGAAAGGTAATTTGAAGTTCTATAATTGTTAGGGTCCTTATTGTAATTTATAAAACTTGAGGGGGTTTTATGTAAAAAGTACTTTTGTATAGTTTTCAAAATACACCTCAAGTATTTTTTATTCGTCTTTATAGTTATAATGAGTGTAGATTTTATTTGTGTTATTCTAGTGAATATATCCTAATAAAAGTATTAATTGATTTATTTGAAACTCATGGTATTTTAATGTAACTTTTAATCTTGTAATTTTAGAAAAAAGTGGAAACTTTATATTATAACAAAATAAGCGTTTAAATGATAATTATATATACATTAACACATGAATAATTTTAAATAAATATTTTACTTTCAAAAATCTTATTTTCTTAAATGTCGTATTTTAAATCTTTCGAGACCGAATGCTCCTTGCGGAGGTCTGAATCTCGCACTACTAGCCCGCGGGTGCACGATGAACCGTACTATCCCTAACGGGTTCCCTAAAGGTGGGTTGTAGTGGCGCTTTGCTTAGGTTTAATAAATACTATTCATTTAGAAAAAAAACGGTTTTATAAATATAAGGTATTTATTTGTAAAAGGATGTAATTTCCGTATTTTAGTTTCTAGGGTTTCCTAAGCCAACCAGCCTATTTCTAAGGTCTGAACGATAAGTCATTAAAAGCCTCAAATCGCCTCTTCACCGCCAATTGCGGCCAGGTAAGTGCCAGGTAAGTGGGAAGGAACCACAGTAGTGGCCTAATTAAAAACCACTAGCCTTGACACACTTGCCTAGACACCACAAAGTCAGGTTTAGATAAACGATCGATGTCCATGACACATCGTATTTTCATTTTAAAAGATTTTGGTTTAGAATTGTGTACAACTTAAAGCTTTTAGAAAAGTTTTATAAAGAATATGGTATTTTAGCGAAAAGTCTTGTATTTTCGTATTCTATATTTTGACGTTTATTAATTAAGGTTATATTTGTGTGTGTGTAGAGGTAGGTCATTACCTCGTGACTTATTTTAAGTTTTAATGAAGTTTAGAGGTTAAACATGATATATTAAACTTGAAGGTATTAACGCGCAAGAATACGGTATTTGAAAACGTTATCATTTCATGTGTGAAAACTCATTCAAATTGATTTCTACAAATTTATTTATCAAGATAAATATGTTTAGGAATGAAGGAATTAATTAGAACAAGAAAAATAAACTTTATGGTATTTTGATAAAAGGAATACAGTATTACAGGAAAGTTATCATTTCATGTGAGAAACTTTGTTTAAATTGGTTTCTAGGTGATTAATAGTCATCATAGATAGGTTTAGGTATTATGTATTAGGTGAAAAGTGGAAATTTGTAGAAAAACCGAATCGGAAATCGGTTTGTTCCGATTTCCGTCGGGTTCCAAAAAGTTGTATTTTCTATTAAAAGAAAAGAGAGATAGAAGAGATGGGACTTACGGGTTTGGACAAACTAAGGAGGCTAAGGAAGTGGTGGTTGTCGGTGCGTCGAAAACGTCGCGAAGGTTCTAGTACGATTTCCGGAATCCGTCGTCGGTTTCGGCAGCGCTTCGCTTCTCGCTCTTTGTACCGAGTTCTCTTGAGAATTTAAGAGAGTGGACTTAGAATTGTAGGGTGAAATGGTAGAGGATAGGGGTGTTTATATAGAGCTAGGCTAGGGTTAGGGTTTGGATTAAAAAAATATTTTAAAAAATGTAAAAATTCATTAAAATTTCATTAAATTTGGGATTAAAAGAGGTGTAATGGGAATTTGGTAACAGTTCTGGAAATTTAGTGTATGCAGGGGTATTGACCAAGTCAACATGAATTTTTTTCATGTTGACGACTCGGCCGGCCGGCGTCGCCGGCCGACTCGGCCGAGTCGGGTCTCGTTGGGTGTGGTTTCGCCTGGGGGGAATTTCGGTGTACTTCATTTTTCTTATAGCGCATTAATTTGAGAGTTATGGCTGTTTGACCGTTTGACTTCCCAAAAATTTAAAACAAAAAGATATAAAAAAATATGTGGGGCATGGGATTTGAACTCTGGTGGCTTGGTTCAGCAGTGCAAGGTATTACCAATGAGCTACAAGCTCCTTCTTGTAATTATTGTGTTATTTAATTACTTAAAATGATAGCAGCAAGAGTAAATACTCCAAGTATACATTAAATTTTAAAGTGATTTCTTGTACACTAAAAATGGAGTTATTTCATTCGTGTAGCTTGTAATTAAAAACAAAAATAATTACCTAAATCTTGTGCTCAGGCTAAAATACCCCTTTGTGGACTTTAAAAATATTTTGAAAAAAAATTTTGTATAGGAAAAAGTGTATAAGAAAATTAGGGTTGTTACACACACTCATATGCAACATAGCATGATACCCTCGGGAATATAGAATACGGGAAATCGATATCTTTACAAATAAATAACCTTTGAGCTAATAAACAAAAAAGAAAAATATCTAGACTCAGCCAATTATGGACTGTCGCGCTCATTAGGACAGAGAAAGGTTGTGGGCATTCAATCGTTTATAGTTTATGGTGCCTAGGCTAGACAAGTGAGAAAGGTAATTTTAAAAGGCCTGTCTCACGGTGATTCGTGAGCGGATCCCTCCTTTCTTCAATCACAAATTTTTGCAAAACGCCGCTACAACCCATTTGGGAAACCCATTCAGGATGGTGCGGATTATCGCACATCCTCGGCCTTAGTAGTGCAAGATGCAAACCTCCGCAAGGAGCATTCGGTCTCGAAGGATTTAAAATACGACATCTTAAGAAAATATGACTTTTAGAATATAAAATATATATTAAAATTATTTTTGTATAACTATATGTATATTTATCATTAAAATACCTATTTTGTTATATAAATATTCCACTTTTTCTAAACTATCACAAGAATCAATTTACCTTAAATTACCATGAATTCCATACAAATTTAATATTACACTTTAATACCATATAATATGAAAGTTAGGTTATTCTCATTAGAATTATCACAAGTATAAAATCCATAATTATTACAACTTTAAAGACGATTAATAAATACTTGGGGTGTATTTTGAAAACTATACAAAAGTATTTTACATAACCCCCCAAGTTCTATAAATTATAATAAGGACCCTAGTAAATATAGGTTTAAGCGGGACCAATCTCTTGAGCCTTAGGGAGCCGGAGAAGTGGGCGCTTGCCTATCTAAGGTAGACAACTTAACAACGGTGTTATCAATACAGTAATCGTCTTTGAAAATGACACAAATCCTGCCGTCTATATGCAGCGGTTACCGATAACATCAAAACTATCAAGACTTCAATTTACCTTTCTAGTTGTCTGACTCAGTTTGAGTCTCATTATAATCTGACTTGAATATAATTCAAGTACAATTTACAATCTACAACCATCAATGTTACAATTCAACATGAATCCAGGAATCCAATTATCAATCTATACAACTTGACCGAACCGAACCATGGATATACATTCCATTTACATGGTTCTCCAGTTATTCCATTTACATGATTCTACGGTTACATCCGTTTACTGATATCATGGTTTCGGTCAGTCATCCAATTATATAATCAATACAATTTACAATACAATACAATACAAACAAGACACTACGGGGTTTAAGGGGTAGATTGGTATGGAAGGTGTTAAAAGTGGCACGAGACTGTAAGACTTAATACACCTAACATGAATCCAGTTGCTGTTGTACCGTGGCACAAACGGTTCCTTGTACTATACTTGCCTCTAGTCTCTGGCATATAGAGACTCCTCTCGTATACACTGGCATTCTTCTGTACCAAGGTACAAACAACAGCGTTAATACAACATTACAACAAGATAATACAACTTTAAAAGATACATTCTTATTCTGTCTATTCTACTTTTCTTCTTATCTTTGGGACTTACCGAGCGACCTGTTCGCTGACGACATTCTCTTTCTTTCTTCTTTGAATGTCGTCAGGTAATTTGGACACGTCAGAGATCGAGCCTACTGCTGAAGACTTGGATCAGTTTGCTGAAGACCCAGCGCTTTAGTTTCATTATACACATTTCCTTTCAGTACTTTACATTCCTGTTATGCCATTATGTAGGCATCGCTTTTATTTCAGTTGTATTTACTTTTCATGCATTATACAAAAGAATGTTAATAAATAAAGTTGCTGTTCAGTTTATATATCTTGTCTCTTGTGTATTTATTTTATATTGCTTAGATATGCTTAGCATATTTACTTCACAGTAAATACGTAGCGGGCCAGTCCCGTCCCCTTCGCCATATACCGGGAAGCGGGGCGTGACATAAAACGTTACCTGGCATGATCACTTCTATCTCCATCTGATGAAAATCTTGCTGTAGCTTCCACTGTGCGGTGAGATTCATTGATAGTGGTTGACGACTAAGTGCATCAGTTACTACATTCACCTTCCTTGGATGATATTCTAGGTTGATGTCGAAATCCGCCATAAGTTCTAACCATCTTCTCTGCCGCATATTCTGTTAGCTATATGTATACCCTAGAGTCCATTATTGTACATTTGATGTATATTATAATGGATGCTTGGATATATATAGAGAGGACTTTCTTGCTCGACATGATAGTATACGATCTGGTTGCTCTTTGTCTTAACATGTAGATTAGTATTGTGATACTGTCTTGCTCTTACATGTTGATAAAGCTCTTAGGTTGTGTACTTGACTGCCAGGACTATGGTGGAGATTATACTAGTGGGGCTAAGGGTAGTCCACAAGTACATCCTATAATTGTTCCTAGTCGAGGGTGTATCGAGACAAGACATTGATATTCCAGAGTAGACTAGCGTATACGCATCTTGACCCATATGATGGGCGATGGATGATCCCACATCTATTGGTGTTTGACATCAAAGATGGTGTACGGGTGCTCAGTAGAGACAGGGTACACTGAACGGACTTGCCGAGAACTCCTAGTTGGTATTATACCTATTGTCAGATAGCAGTTCTCTGGTGACACTGGTACAGGTTAGTCTCTAGACCCGAGATCGTCATAGAGTCTTGTGTGATTCTTACCGTGCTTTGATTTCCACCTTACCACGTTCAAGAGAACATGCAAAATGGTGGCTTTTGGGTACAGTCCCGAATCACATGGAGGCAATGAGCTATAGGAGAGGATTCGTCTCTCCCGGTATTAGGGGTTGATGTTGCGCTGTGCTCGATTGACCATAACAGGAACTCCCTAGCCAGGGCTGATACAGAGATTTACTGATAAGTGTTATCAGTAGTTTTTCGACCCGTTATGAGCCTCACATCGGCACGACTTATCGGATACTGGGGTCTGACATTGACCACCCTAGACTAGATATGCGACATATCAGATGAAGAGACCGGACTGTACGGTAGTGTTACTGACAGGCTTTACAAGAGTTAGAGCGGGCTTGCTTATTGATTTTCTGATCGCTCAATACCTGGGTAGCCGTTACGTCCAGCTAGTACCGCTGACGGCTTGTGGGTGCTTGATATGATCATCACCTACTGCTGGCGTATTGACTTGTCTTTAGAGTCCTACACAGAGGTTTACTGGCTCAGGCAAAACGTAGTAGGAGCACATATATGATATGTGCGGGACCGAGATTAATACGAGTATATAATACCGTATTCTATTCTCGCGATTGTGATATCGGTCGATTATATGAGATATAGCCGGGTTCTGGTCTCTGGGTTTTGGTGTTTCAGGTGTTGCTTGTTTTTGCTGAAATTGCATGAGATGTTAATTTTCTATAAAGGCAATTCGGAGTGTTTCGTAGTCGTAATTCTAACATTGTTTCGGGTTATTTAGACGGTGTTAAAAAGTTCGAACGGTTATCAAATACCCACTTTAACCCTCGCCGGAAATATTCCAAGAGTTGGATTTTTTTTCAAGTTAAAGAGCATTCAAAAATCATGCAAGTAATGCGATGGACCCTCTAGAAGAACGAAACCCTAACTCGATTCTATGACCGTAAGAACCGCCACCAAACTCTAGGGTTTGCGGTAGTTCCACGGCGCTATAGGTGAGGCAAGGGTTGACCCTTTTACGATTGGTCCATAGGTACTGTGGCATGTTCTGAGTATTTTTAAATTGCGCTCAAGTGTTGAGCTTTTTCGGAAATTTTGGGTGTTTGTTGATTCGATCGGAATGTTTAATATCGTCTAGCTTTTTGTGGAATGTGATACAAAATATAGAATTCATATAGTTAGGCATGAAATCCGAAGTATGTGATATTTCGGGTTTATGATGTCTAAAGTGATTCTGGATTCTAAATGTTGTAGTTTGACATTTTCTTTTCTGCGACCGTAAGTGTAATATGTGGCGTATCACCGTTTTCGTTGCTATATGTCAACGATAATTGTGATATGCATATTTACTTACGTTGATGACATGTGATGTTATGTGTTGCTGTGATATATTATATTGGATCGTCTTGTTTTGAATAGCCGGGGGTTTTATGTGAGATGAGAGTTTTTATTTTCATTCATGTAAAATTCATTGTATATAATATTCTTTTATTGGGGCACTTCCGGGATGAGGATGATGTCACCATTGTTGTATATTATTTACTTTTCCGCATTAGGATAGACCCAAGGTGGGGAGCACAAGTAACCAGGTTCTAGAGTCCGGTGGGAGACCGTCTCGAGGAGTCGAGACCGGGTCTCCTAAATCTAGAATTGGTAGGGTTGCTTGCCGCTCTCGTAGGAGTTTAGGAATGTGGGTTTGGCTATTCATCGCGACCGTGGAATCCGTGTTTTATATTGGCTTAATTTAAAACACGGAATTCCCTGTATATCCAATATTTCATATGTTATCTTCTGCTGCTGATATTCTGTAATGTGATCACTTTATATGCGTGAGACGAATGCTTTATTATTGTATATATGATATATAATAAACGTTGCTTATGTTTTGCACCCGCGCTAGTCCCGCCCCGCTATGCCGTTAGTTAAGTAACCTAACGGGACACTGTGGCAAATGCGGATGGCATAAGCGTACGTTGTATTTTCGTTTCTTCTATGATACTTAGGAAGCATAAATAATGAGACTTCATTAATGAGATTAATGAAAGAAAAGAAACCTAAAAGATATTGTAGAATTAAATTTTCAAAAAGGGTAGATCTAGTTCTTGCTTTGCATAGCGGTATTCCTTGTAGAATATCCAGCACCTTATTCGATAAGGAAAGAGCCGAGATCCCTTCACCGGGAGTGACCTCTTTAGCGAAATCAGCAGATGCTACAACCAACTCGGTTTTGTCTTTTGATTTCTTCTTTAGTTCCTTCTTTGCATAGCGGTATTCCTTGTAGAATATCCAGCACCTTATTCGATAAGGAAAGAGCCGAGATCCCTTCACCGGGAGTGACCTCTTTAGCAAAACTAGTAAAAACCTAAAAACACTCCTTTTCAAAATCACCCGATTCCACAACGACATCAAGTTCATTACAAAAAAGGTTTTTCTAAAACCCGTCGTAGTCCTCCGTCATTTCAGATAAGTACTACTTAGTATTCGTGCTACGTTTGTTGGCCCGCGTCAAGGCGTAGTGTGCGGTAGCTAACTAGTACTTATCTGCAACATAAGATGAGATTGGATTAGGATAGTCGTGCGACTTTGTTGGCCTGCGTCAAGGGTCGTGCGGGTGGGTTTAATTCAATCAAGAAATGTACGGGTTGAACTTGACTAGCGGACTATGGTTTGTTGGCCTGCGTCAAGGTCATAGCACGCTAGGGGCAAAATATTATCGGGAATTTCAAGTGTTGAAATTTGCAATGAGATTGCATACCTTCTATGAGATAGTTGGATCCCGATACCCACTTCGAGTAAGAGTTACTCCTGGGAGAGTTTTACACATGATAATTAGCCGATCAAGTAGGTGTCTAGAAAGGTGTTAACGGGGTTACGCCTTTGGAAAAACAAGGTTTATTTTAATTAGGTCCATGCGAAAGCACGGGGAACCTCCCTCAAAGTACCAACACTGGCCTGGCTGAAAGATTGGTGAACTTGTAAGGTGTAATTAATCCCGACTAGTCTTACCTTTTAGGCTTTGAAGGCAGATTTGATAAAAACAGTGAGAGCCATCATGATTAGATAAGATAAAAACCAAATCTAATTTTGCAAGAGCATACGCTAAAGTGTTTTCTTCTCTCTCTCTCTCTCCAGGTAGCGACCATGTCAGGCCTTAATCAAGATAATAATATGGATGTATTGACTGAACCCGCTTGTTATACTGAGCTGGGGAACGTTCCTCTCCAACTTATAATTTTTATAAGTCCGAGCAGGAAATAGGAAAATATCTGGATTTCCACGCCACCCAAACGAAGAATGAGCATGTTGATGCATCTTCTTCGGGTGTGTTAGTCATCGAGAACTGTTTCTCAGTACACTCTACGTCCTGAGTATTAGATACTGGATCGGGATCCCATATATGTAATATGTTACATGGGCTAATGAAAGGTAGAGAACTGGGAATAGGTAATCATTCCGTACTAGTAGGGAATGGTGCAAATGTTGTAGCCAAACCAGTTGGCGAATATCACCTTGTATTACCAAATGGTAATACATTGATTCTGAACGAATGCTATTACATACCGACCCTGATATGCAATCTTATATCAGTTTCTTTATTAAGTAAAGAAGGATATAATTTTGTAGTACAGGATAATATTATGAACATCTTCCTGGATCAAAAGTTGATTGGATCAGGCTCGCTAAGAAATGGCATATACATTCTAAATCAAACCACAGTTCTTAACGTACAAAACACACACAAAAAGAAGAGTTCAGAAATGAACGAATCCTTCTTGTGGTATTGTAGACTAGATCATATCAATGCGACATGACTAGCTAAGTTACATAAGGATGGATATTTGAATCCGTTCGAATTATCATCTTATGAAACTTGCCAGTCATGTCTCAAAGGTAAGATGACTAAAACACCGTTTACTGGACATGGAGAAAGAGTTACGGAACTCTTGGGACTGATACATAGTGATGTATGCAGTCCCATTGTTCCCCTCCGAAAGGCGGCGCACAGGACCGCGATGGCCTGACGCTGAAATTCGGGGCAGATGCTATTTGGTTTTATCCGTCCATCTCTCCGAAGATGCCAAGTTGATTTATGGCACCGTGTATCGGAGGTTTAGACGGATACGGCCGATGTAGCAGACTTCGTCAGATTCCCCCTCGCTTGAGGGGTTTTTGATTGTGGGGACGCTCTTCCCTGCAGGCGCAAGCCCCTGCAGTTAATTACGCTACCGCATCGCGGTAACAACTTTCTCCTTCTCCAGAGTTTCACTCCGTGTCGTGTGTGTTTGTTTTGTTTGTGGTTGCCCGTGGATTGTATACGGAGACTGAATAATGTCGTCGCCCGTAGGACGTGGATTAGTCCAAATCCGTTTTTAGTTAGATTTGGGTTTGGTGTTTTTAGTTTAAGGATGCCTTAGTCGCGTTGCGGCTAAGATCGACTTAAACGTTTGTCAAGGATACGTTAGTCCTATTTTGGATTAAGATCGATTTGAACGGGATCGTTTAGATCCGAAAGAAGAGCAATTGGCTCTATTGTTTCAGTTTAGAGACGTGGTGGTCCATGTTCCAATTTAGGGACGTGGTGGTCCATCATTAGTTTAGGGACGTCTCGGTCCGATATTAGTTTAGGGACGTTTCGGTCCGATATTAGTTTAGGGACGTTTCGGTCCATATGGGTGTGTGGTCGTTGGGACCCGTCACCTCTTTGACGTCGTTGAGGAATTACAACGATGGGTATCAAAGGAGTTCGGAGATGTACCCTCGAACCGGATGTGGATTGGTTTAGGAGAGCCATTCTGCTCAGTTAATTTAATTTAAGGACTTATGGCCAAAATTGGGTTAAGTCCAGTTGAGGATATTCAACATTTTTCTTGACCTTAGGCCTATTAGGCCTATGTTAGGGCTTTGCCTAAATTTAATAATGCACTGCATTCTATTCTGGCCTGCTAGGCTTTTGATTTGGGCTCTGTCCCTTTATTTATGATGCAGAGCATCTATTTTAGTTTGGGCTCTGTTCCTTTAAAGCAATGCATTGCATTTTATTAGACCTGTTAGGCTTTCTTTAATTGGGTTTGGTCCCTTTTGTAACCAAGGCAATGCATTTGTCTGGCGCTTTGCGCCGAGTAATGAGCGCAGGCTCATATGGTGATGACACGTATCATGCTCTGGTGAGCGCAAGCGCAACAGCGCAGTGCGCTGCGCTAGTGCGCTGCGCTGTTGCGCTGCTGACACGTGGCGTGCTCTCAGCGAGTTGCGCCAATTCCAGAGAGCAAACCTCTATCTTAAGAGCGCGTAGCGCAGGTTGTGCTGCAGCTGACACGTGGCGCTCTCTCAAGAGCGCAACAACGCAGTTTGGAAGTGCAAAGCACTAAGAATCTTTTAGATTCAAAACAGAAGTGCAGAGCACTATTTTAGATTAAAGAAATAAATTTCTTTCTTTTCTTTTCATTTACAGAACCAGAGGTTCACAAGAGTGCAAAGCACTATTTTAGATTAAAAAAAGAAATTTCTTTCTTTTCTTTTCATTTACAGAACCAGAGGTTCACAAGAGTGCAAAGCACTATTTATTATATGAAGATCATTGATCTTGTTTTTAGATCAATGATCTATTAGAGGAAATTTCTTTTTCCTTATAAAGGTTTTTTACCTCTTCTTGAAACTTTTCTCAGAGTTCTCTCTGTTTGAAGCTCTTGATTTTTCCAGAAAAAATGTTCATGCCTTTGAATTGAGGCTTAGGGTCTTTTTTATAGTGCTCACAAATTAGTTAAATTTGTTAAAGAGATCATTCTCTGAGTGATTTGGGGAATTTTTCCCATCGTTGAATCTTTGATCCAAGGGCTTCTGCTTTGCAGAAGAAAATCTTCTTATTTTAATAAGAACAGAAAAGATTTCTTAAAATCTTAATTTAGTTTGGCGCAGATGCCCCAGCGCGTGACACGTGTCGCGCAGCGCATAGCGCAGCGCAATTGCGCTAGCGCACTAGCGCACCTGCGCTGACACGTGTCGCGCAGCGCACTGCGCAGCGCAACTGCGCTAGCGCACTAGCGCACCTGCGCCGCTGACACGTGTCGCGCAGCGCAACTGCGCTAGCGCATCTGCGCTGACACGTGTCGTGCAGCGCAGCACCCGCGCAACTGAAGCGTTGCTTCCTTTAATAGAGCTTTGCTATGATTGGGCGCGCCTTCTTGGGCGCTGCGCTGACGTATTAGCGCCTGACGCGTGGCGCGTTGCGCCCGAGACTTGAAGCGTTGCTTTAAAATTTGAATTTTTGAATTCAAACAGAGCTTTGCTCTGATTGGGCGAAACAAATGCCCCCCCACCGTTGCGCTCACGTGGCGCACACGTGAGTGCAGCGGTGACAACCCCCTGACCGTTGGATTAAGGGGTGAGCTCAAGAGGCGCAGGTGCCTTTATAAATAGGGCCTTTGGCCCTTAGAAAACTCTTCACCATTTTCTAGATTTCGATTTTCAGAGCTCTGCTCTTGCTTAAGAATTTTAGAGCTTTGCTCTTGCTTTCAGAACTCTAGAGCTTTGCTCTCATTTCCCAAAGTTAGAAAACTTTAGGTAATAATTAATTTAAAATTAAGTTAAATTAATTTAAATCAATTTTAACCAACAGAGCTTTGCTCTCATAGATCTTTTGATCTAAAGAAATTCCCTTTGGGGTTTCATCAACAGAGCTTTGCTCTCACGAATCCATAGATCTACAGAGATCTTGTTCATGGGTTCTAACCCATGAACAGAGCTTTGCTCTTGAATCAAATGTAGATTTTTTTTTTAGATCTGAAAAATGAAGAATTTTTTTATAAGTTTTCATGGATTTTCCAGGATTCCAGAAATTTTAATTTTAAATTTCTTTTCAAAAATTTTCTTTTTGATGGGATATTACAGAGCTAAGCTCTTTTTCAGGAATTTTATTCTTCTGAGACCAGAATTTGACAAGTGTCATTCTGTGACAGAGCTTTGCTCTGAAAGAGGAGATTTTCTCCTTGTCTCTGGGGATTCTTTATTAATGGGAATGTTTTCCTGGGGAATAAGTGACAATCTCATCCAATGATGAGTTTGTCTTATTAACTGACGTATTGTCATTTAGATTTTGTGGGTCCCTCTTTGGTCTCCTACTCACTGCACTGTGGTGCGGTGTAATTAATTAATTTTGATTTTAATTTAATTAATGCATTTTCTTCTTTCAATGCCAAACGTTGGGATTACAACACTAACGGCTACATTGTTCTTTTGCGGCGATCATGTCTGAAGACACTTCATTCCCGTTCGTCCGCTCGGAGGAGGGATTTCCCGAGGCGCCCTTGGACCGTGAAGCCCTAACCATGATTAGAGAGTACGACCCTGAGTACAAGAAACTCCACCTTTGGGGGTCTTGGTATAACCAGATTATTATGGGTCGACGCAGCTTCACCTGCGCGGTGCCGTCAGAACCTATCACGGCAATTCACTACGCTAACCCACCTCCAGTGCAGTATGCCGTGGAGATGATAGACTGGACCGCGAACAGCTTTCTTCATCCCGCTATGGATGCGGTTCCGGTTCAGCGTCCTATGGTCTTGGATATCCTAGGACGCCGTATCTGTCAGGGGGAAGCACGGCCCTGGGGGCAATCATATAACCTTGGTTTGATTCCCCGTCACCCGATTGGCTATCTGCCGTGGGCCCGGTACATCCTGTCGACGAAGAAGTCGCAGTTGATAAGACTAGGACTGTATACCGCGGTCTACGTCTCTCTCTTCCAATACCCTATGCTCCCCACCTGGTGGTTCAAGGCTTTCTTGGAGCAATGGAATATTCCCACCCACACTTTCCTTGCCATGGATCGGGAAGTGTCTATTTCTTTGGAGGAATTCGCGGAGGTATCCGGCCTACCGGTCATGGGGGAACACTATGAAGAGCTGCTCCCGACAGATGAGTACATCTTTGGTGCTAAGCCGATGGTAAGGGGGATTACGCCGGAAAATGCCGTTCAACACCAATTCCCGAGCCTGATCAAGGTGTTGAACATCTACGAGTCCCTCTTCATCGAACACGGGAGCCGAGGAGTTAGTTTTGAGGACTTCATTGCTCGCTTCCTCCGTCCGAGCGTTATTTCGCCAGGAGCCGTCAAATCTGCCATCTTGGATGATCCTTTTGGCCTAGGTTTGGATAACCTGCCGACGAAAGAGATAGACCAAAAGGCTTTCTTCCTCCCAGACCTCACTACCATATCTTTCGCGGAAATTGCAGCCCCTGGGATGGATGAGGAGGCCTTTTCCTTAGGATTTCTCGGGCTGTGGCTGAGTTGGTTCGCGATCCCAATGCATTCTCATCGCATGCGGCCCTCTGTCTTTTATCCAGCCCACCGCATGGTCATCGGGGTAAAGGTGGCCGTGGGGATTGCCGGCCTGGCGCACCTATATCATGGCCTCAGCCGAGCAGCGGATGCCAACGAGCCCGGGGTACTGCACGTGGTCTTCCCGATGCACTACTTTGCATCGTGGCTCGAGCTACACACGGCGGGTGTCTTCGGTATGCATAAAAGGCCTTCATTCTTTGACAAGTGAGGTTTTCCTCTCATTTTACAGCTGATTGGCTCATCAATCGTGACCCCTTCACCACGGGACGCCAGAGGTTTACTGCTTCGCCCTCACACCGTTGGAGTCGGGATGTCCTTTATTGATAAGGTATTAACAATTAGAAAAGCGTCCACCACTGCGGTGCGACCACTACAGGACTCCTTCAAGGATGGAGTTTCAGTCTTAACAGCCCGGGAGATCCTTCATTTGTATTCTATTAGACCGGGTTTCCTAGTCTTCAGGCAGGGCGGTGCAGCAGTCTTTATGAGATATAACCCGCATCGTTTTGCCCGACAACTGGGTTACGATCAAGGGGTACCCTTAGAAGCTTTCTTACTGGAACCTTCTGTAAATGAAGAAGGGATGGAGAACGCGTTACACCACTTCATGCGCCTGAACACGGGTTCTCGTTTTTTCATTAGCACGCCGGCCTGTGCTCTACGGCTCCTTAATGTATATAAAGAGTGGTACAATCATGCGACGGGGGCTGTTATAAAGGAAGAGAGGCGAGTGTTGATCGACCGTAAAGAAGTACCCCCCGGTACCAATCGTAACGCTCCCTTAGCGCCAAGGATCCTGGTGGTTCCTCCTCTAAAAGATGCTGGGGGCAGACCATTACGTGCGCAAAGTCCTCCACGTGAGCTGCCGCTCCCTGATATCACAGACGCACCTCCCGCACCCTGTGCTCCAGTGGAGGCAGTGGTTGTACCCTCGCCAGAGTCTGGCGTAGGTGCGGACATCGGGACTCGTCGTCCCAAAGCGGCTGCTAAGCGAAAGTCGATCCCCCGCGAGCCTAGGGTCGGGGGTCAAAAGAAAAAGAAGTCGCTCTTCGCTGCGGATGTCGTGTTCGGCCAGGAACCCCATGCTCCTCATGCTGAAGGTCTGCTCGAATATGGGACTAACGCAGGGTTGGTGATGCCGCCGCCGGACGATACAGACTTGGAGGCTGCTCTCAGAGCTTCGGCATGGTTGGTGAAGCGTGACGCGTGGCTGGCTAAGCTTGCGCAATCAGGTAACTACTAGTCGCCTTTTCTTTATTGCAACATATCCTCTTCATTATTTTTGACTAACGCTTTTCTTTCTTTTCTTTCAACAGGCATCACTGATGAAGAAGCCATTGCTGCTTCTCTGAGGACTTTTCAGGAGGAGGAACGTCTCAGGGCATCTATGGGCCTTAGTAAGTTTCAACTCATCAAGTTTTTTCATTTTCCTTGTGTTATGGTCGATCTAACCCTTCCCTTTTAATTACAGGAACCTCAATGCCGTTCCCTCCTAGCGACGCAGATGTTGTACCAGCTGCCGACGTTCCTGCTTCTTCTGGGCCACCACAGGAGGTTCGTCTTGAAGAGCCGATGAGAGATGCCTTAAAGGCTCTGGAGGCATCCCTGAATGAAGACGATGATGCCTTGAAGGAGGCGTCACAGAGGTCCCTCATGACCGCTCGGGAGGAGAGGAAGCGGTTGAGGCGTGAGGCGAAGGCGCGCAGGGCGGCCTTGGCTATGGGAGCGGGCCCCAGCACCGCCCCTCGAGCTGATACTCCCTCCGAAGAGGCCCCTGTCGCCCTATCCACTGCCCGCAGAGAGGTGGCGCGAGCAGTTCGGAGCGCAAACGGTAAATCCGCTTCAGGTAATATATCTCTCAGAGTTTTTTTTATAAGGATTTTAATGTCATTGATTCTTATATCTCTTATCTTTGCAGGGCCAAGTCCGATCGAGGGAGAGGCGGAAGCCGTCGATCCTAGGGGAACGGAGGAGGCGATGCCTGCCGAACTCGAGCCGACAGTGGGTAATATCATTGAGGCCATGGAGCCTGAAGTGGAGGTCGAGGGGCCTACCGCCGAGAAGGTCATTGATGCCGAACCTGAAGCGGTGGCAGATGATGAGTCCAGGGTGGCGGCGGCTGAGGCGCTCGAGGTCGGCGGTCCCCTGGCGACGGTAGACGATACAACCGCAGCTACTGAACCTGAGAGAGTAGTGGATGAGGTGGCCATGATTCCCGAGGACGAGCCAACCGCTCCCTCTCTGGAATCTGGCAATACTCCAATCATAGCCCTTCCCGTCTATGGCCCTCCGCCGTCCCCAGGTCTTGCTAGCACGACGACGGTCCCCATCGAGTAGGGTGACGAGGCCACGGACGGTGGTCTCATGTCGGTAGAGGAGGGAGTCGCCTCCGTTTCAGCCGGGAGCTCCTCAGGTAAACCCTAAGTGGCTGCTTTTCTTTACTTTACAAACTTTTCTGACAAGTTCACCTTTTCGTAATGCAGGTGCAGCTAGTGCCGATGCCCCACCGCTCGAGGGAGTGCCTTCAACGACTGCTTTGGCGGTGGTCACCTCTCAGCCTTCTCTCATACCTTCGAAGATGTTGGAAGGTATGTGTTTGCGATTTGTTAATCTTATCTTCCAGATGTATAATTTGTGTACTAAAGTCACATTGTTGTATCTTCCAGGAGTGCTTTTTGATCATCTCTATCAAGTGTTGCTCCCACACTTCTCTTTCCCATCTGAATTCGCCTCTCCCTATGGTGGCGCTGGTGAGTACCGTTCCCGATTGGTAGCTTTGTCTTTTCAGTGGTAGAATTATTTCTAACTCTCTCTTGTTCTGACTGCAGTGCTGCAAATCGAAGGGGGAGCAGAAAGATCGGCTGCGCCACCAGCCCTTCCGGCCTTGCCACCTGTCTCCACCGGTATAGTAAACTATCTTATCAATGACTTCCTTCATATCTATTGAATCATCATCTAATCGCATTTCGTCTTTTTCCAGCTGTCGTTCCAGTCTCGGTGCCTTTTGAGTCTCGCATTACAATACCGGGCGGCCCTTCCCAGCGACGTCCGTCCTCAAAAGGTGCCGCGAATAGTTTGTGCATGTTGAGCGACTACATCGAGGAACTCGACATCGAGGCTCCTGTATCTGTTGAAGACTTCGCCACGACGGTTAACCCGATGTTGGCGATATTTTCCACCTTCCATGATGAGGGCATTGTCTCCTCCTGGGTTAACTATTGTCGGGAGATCGAGGCTCACCTTCATCAGCTGGAGTCAATGCGCCTGTCCCCCGAAACTTTGGCCTTGAGCACTCAACGGGGAGCATGGCTCGAGCAAAGCGCTTCTCATTTCCGTCATCTGGAATAAGAAGTGGCTTTGAGGCTGAAGGAGTGCCAAGATTCTTCAAGCAGAACTGCTCGCTTGCGTGCCGAAGTTGAGGCGAACGCCGGTGAGGTAAAGACCGTCTTCGAGGGTCTTCTGGAGCACATATCGAATGGGCTGAGACTAAAGCGGGCACTTGATGTCGCCGAGCATGACACTCCAGGCCGTGAAGCTGCTCACCAAGCCGTCAGGGATCAGCTTGCATCCGTCGCACAGCAACGGGCCCAGGTGGAGGCGGAGTTGGCAGTGGTATCCAATCGGGAAAAGGCATGGAAGGAAGTGTACGAACAACTGATAGAGCTACTTAAGACGCTTCCTTCTCAATAGCTGCCTTTGTATCAATGTATTTGTAAAAAATTTCTTTTCTGAGTAACATGTATCCGTTCTTTGCTCTTTTGTATGATTCACCATGTATTTGATTGAGGTCAATGAATAAAGATACACACTTTCTTTTGCAATATCTTGTATGCTCTTTTGTTTTCTGCCTTTACATCATGATGTTGTCGATGAACCTGATTGGCAGACAACTTAATTTTTCCAAGAGATAGCGATGGCTTAGGCCGTAGGTTCAGATCTGCCGCCTAAGACTTTTCAATTCTATGAGCCGTGAGGGTCTCATGGAGATTTTTCTCCCTACGGATCGAGAGGATCTCATAGGTGGATTTTCTCCTTAGGAATCGTGAGGATTCCTAAGTATGGTTTTCTCTTATAAGTCGTAAGGATCCTATAAGAGAATTTTCTCTCTTACGAGTCGAGAGGATTCGTAAGCGGTTGTTTCCCTTCTTGTCGAAAATCGACTTCGGAGAGTGAGACCCGTGAATAGTATGCAAGAGACTATTTTGGATTGACTTGCAGGGCCCCATTGCTCAAGAAGCAAGCTTTTCAATCCTTACTGCTTGAGACCTCATCTTGCAAATTAAGAAGTAAGTTCAATTTGTTGAAGAAATCCCTTTTCTGAAAGATTTGGCGGGCTTTCCCCCACCGTCGGATCTTTGATCCAAGGGCTTCTGTTTTACAGAAGATAATCTTCTTATCTTAACAATAACAGAAAAGATTTCTTCAGAACCTTAATTTTTGTTTAGCGCCAATGCTCCAGGGTATGACACATGTCGCACAGCGCACAGTGCAGCGCGACTGTGCTAGTGCATCTGCGCCGACACGTGTCACGCAGCTCACGGCACATACGCCGCTGAAGCGTTGCTTCTTTTAGTTTTGCTTGAAATAGAGCTTTGCTTTGGCTGGGTGCGCTGCTTTGGGGTGCTGCGCTGATGCGTTTGCGCCGGACACGTGGCGTGTAGCGCGCAGCGCAACGCAACTGCGCTAGCGCTTCCGTGCTGAAGCGTCGCTTCTTCAAGACAGAGCTTTGCTCTGATCGGGGAAGGACGAAGCGTTGCTTCATCTCCTGTCTCGGAATTCGAACGGAAATTCGCTCCAATTAGGGTAAACTGCCGTGACAACTCTTGGAAGTCGAAGAGGTACTTGAGGCCTATAAATAGGACCTTTGGTCCCCTCCAGATACTTATCATCTTCCAGATTTCCATTTTCGAAGACTTCAGAGCTTTGTTCTTGCCTTTAAGAACTCCGGTGCCTTGCTCCCTTTTTTTTTTTTAAAGTTTTTTTAGAAAAACTTTAGGTAAAATCGATTCTTAGATCAATCTTAAATAGCAGAGCTCTCGTCTAGAGGGTTTCATCTTTGAACATAGTTTTGCTCTCTAGGAATTTAGTCATCCATGTATATTATTGCTTTTCTATTGTTGATCTTCCTGTAATATTTTCTCCAGGCATAATGGCGGCAGTGCATCTATACAGTCTGCACGAGTTCATTACCTACGATGATATCCGCGCTCAGGGTCGTCAACAAAACCAGGAGTTTACAGACGCTGAATGTGCAGAAGTTATGGGTCGTCTGAACGCAAGCGGTGGTTGGCTGTTGCCTCGGCGTTCGGCTCTTTTGAAAGTCGTGCTGGGAGCAATATGGAGGGCACTTCCGGGTCTTCACGAGGCCCTACCACTCAATGCGCTGGATGATGCCGAGGACAAGGTGCATTCAGTGCACCTGACAGGGCTGATCTCGAAGAAACGACGGAACGACCTCGTTGACATCCTGCATCAAGTGTTTCAGCAGACGACGATCGTTGCTGCTTATCAAAGGTCGGAAGGGCTTGCCGATGATATCGACACCGAGGAGCGCGAAAGACTGTGCATAAGAATAATTAGAAAGGCCAGAAGAACTCTGGATGGCCTTACTTTTGATTTCCTCAATCCGTGCCCCGGATCCGAGGTTATACCGTTGTAATAATTTGAACAATGTTTCTTATTCATTATTCTTATGCTTGTAAAAACTTTTAGCGGTATGAATGAAAACCCTCCCCTTTTCTATTTCAGCTTGTCTTATTTCTCGTCCTGAGTCTTCTGTCCATGCATAAATGAATGAGTCACGCATGCCAGATCAAATGTAGAACGGATATTCTTTCTGTCATCTTCTTTCTTTTAATGTCAGTAGGCTGTCTTAATAACCATGGTTGATGGATGTCTAAAATGAGTATTCCGACTTCCTCAGGAAATAGCGATGGCTTAGGCTGCAGGTTCAGGTTTACCGCCTAAGACTTTTCAATTCTATGAGCCGTGAGGGTCTCATAGAGGCTTTTCTCCCTACGGATCGAGAGGATCTCATAGGTGGATTTTCTCCTTAGGAATCGTGAGGATTCCTAAGTGTGGTTTTCTCTTATAAGTCGTAGGGATCTTATAAGAGAATTTTCCCTCTTACGAGTCGAGAGAATTCGTAAGCGGTTGTTTCCCTCCTTGTCGAAATTCGACTTCGGAGAGTGAGACCCGTGAATAGTATGCAAGAGACCATTTTGGATTGACTTGCAGGGCCCCATTGCTCAAGAAGCAAGCTTTTCAATCCTTACTGTCTGAGACTTCTTCTTACAAATTGAGACGAATCGGGAATTTGCTCGCGGAGAGGGTGATGGCTCTGCGAGTTGACATGAGTTAAGAGGCTCTCATCACGGAGTGTTTGTATCCGTGAGTCGAGGAGTTTGCTAGGGATTATTTGTTTCCCGAGCACCAAGGATTATTTGTTTCCTTGGGGTTTGAAACGAGTCGAGGATTTCCATGGAGGCGCTGGTGGCTCGGCGGGTCGACGCGAATCAGGAGTCTCTCGTCAAGGAGTGTTTGTATCCGTGAGTCGAGGGATTTTCTAGGGATTATTTGTTTCCCGAGCGCCAAGGATTATTTGTTTCCTTGGGGTTTGAAACGAGTCGAGGATTCCTACGGAGGCGCTGGTGGCTCGGCGGGTCGACGCGAATCAGGAGTCTCTCGTCAAGGAGTGTTTGTATCCGTGAGTCGAGGGATTTGCTAGGGATTATTTGTTTCCCAAGTGCCAAGGATTATTTGTTTCCTTGGGGTTTGAAACGAGTCGAGGATTCCCACGGAGGCGCTGGTGGCTCTGCCGGTCGACGCGGATCAGGGTGCTCTCGTCAATGAGTGTTTGTATCCGTGAGTCGAGGAGTTTTGCTAGGGATTATTTGTTTCCCAAGCGCCAAGGATTATTTGTTTCCTTGGGGTTTGAAATGAGTCGAGGATTCCTACGGAGGCACTGGTGGCTCTGCGGGTCGACGCGGATCCGGAGGCTCTCGTCAAGGAGTGTTTGTATCCGTGAGTCGAGGAGTTTGCTAGGGATTATTTGTTTCCCGAGCACCAAGGATTATTTGTTTCCTTGGGGTTTGAAACGAGTCGAGGATTTCCACGGAGGCGCTGGTGGCTCGGCGGGTCGACGCAAATCAGGAGTCTCTCGTCAAGGAGTGTTTGTATCCGTGAGTCGAGGGATTTGCTAGGGATTATTTGTTTCCCGAGCGCCAAGGATTATTTGTTTCCTTGGGGTTTGAAACGAATCGAGGGTTCCCACGGGGGCTCTGGTGGCTCTGCGGGTCGACGCGGATCAGGAAGCTCTCGTCAAGGAGTGTTTGTATCCGTGAGTCGAGGAATTTGCTGGGAGGGTATGGTTCCCTCTTTGTTTATGCCCTTGGATTGTATACAGGGATCGATGTGATCTTAACTGTAGGGCAAAAAGCTTCATTCTTTCATTTTTTTTTATTCTTTCCGGGATGCTCTATCATTTCAGCTTTTATATCGCGAAGGTCGCGATTGCCCAATCATTTCGGCTATTTTTCGCGGTGCCCAATCATTTCGGCTGTTTATTTTATTTCCACTCACTGCTTTTTATTGCGAGTTGCCCAATCATTTCGGCTATTTCGCATGCATACATTTTACTTGCTGCTTTTTATTGCAAGTTGCCCTATCATTTCGGCTATTTCGTATGCATGTGCGGCTTACTGGATTTTCGCCGTAAACCTGAACTTGGACACTGATTTTGGCATCAGCACCGCTACAACTGGGATGTTGCCAGGAGCGAATCATCATTTGCCTCTGTCATTGTCGAACAAAGGAGGCTTAGCGACCAGGGTTAGGGTCCTGTCGACTAAGGCTTTTGACTTTATGAGCCGTAAGGGTCTCACAAAGCTATTTCTCCCTACAAGTCGTGAAGATCTTATAGGTGTATTTTCTCCTTAGGAATCGTGAGGGTTCCTATGTGTTTTGTTCCTCTGTAAGTCGTAAGGATCCTACAGGAGGGTTTTCTCTTTGCAAATCGAGAGGATTTACAAGGGTTATGCGAACATATCCCCAGTCACGGATGGACCTTGGTTAGGGAAATGTTTATTCGCGCCCGTGGATTGTATACAAGGGTCCGTATTGAGCCACTTGTAGGGCAATATCGAAAGTTGTGGGGGTTGCTTAAGCACAGGTTTAGATCTCTGTAACTTAAGACTTTCAAATCTTACGAGCCGTGAGGGTCCCATAAGAGCGTTCTCCTTACGAGTCGTGAGGATCTCGCAAGTGTATTTTTTCCTTAGGAATCATGGGGATCCCTAAGTGTGTTGCACCTTTGTGAGTCGTAAGGATCTCACGCAGGTGGTTTCTCCCTATAAGGTCGAGAGGACCCTATAAGTGTCCTTTAACGAGGTTGCGCCCTTTCAGGTTTTCACAAACACTCGCCGGTAGTCCTGCTGTTTTTACTCACGGAGCCCTTTCGGGTTTTCATCCGTGCCCATTTTGCTTATGGACATACCATTTTTTTTAATTCTTTTTATTTCCTTTTTCTCTTTTTTTTTTAACGAGGTCGCGCCCTTTCGGGTTTTCACGAACACTCGCCGGTAGCCCTGCTGTTTTTACTCACGGAGCCCTTTCGGGTTTTCATCCGTGCCCCTTTTTGCTTATAGACATACCGTTTTTATTTTATTTTATTTTTATATATATATTTTTTTATATCTCGTCAGTCTAAAGATACTGCGGTAGTAGTTTAAAGACGTTTCGGTCTGCTATTAGTTTAAGGACATTTCGGTCCGCTGTTAGTTTAAGGACATTTCGGTCCCCTGTTAGTTTAGGGACATTTCGGTCCGCTGTTAGTTTAAGGACATTTCGGTCCGCTATTGAGAAGCTGGCTATTGCTTATAAATTTTGAGCTTAGGAAGATAGCGAGCGGACATAGTCGTCGTCATCTATCGTTGACCTAGGCTGTGGCTCATTAAGCGTAGTATTTCTTTAGGAAGCGACCGTTTATTGGCCTGAAAGGCCTTTCACCATGCATATCCATAAGTAGGTAGGCCCCACCCTGGTAGACCTTATCTGTGATGTACGGGACTTCATAGTTTGGCTCGAATTTTCCCCGCTTGGCGCGATTAGGAATCATAGGCCTTTTGACCACTAGCACGAGTTCGCCCTGACGGAATGTCCTTGTTCGGGTCAGTCTCTCATATGAGTGCGTCATCTTTGCTTTATAAGCCTCCAGATTTTGCTGCGCTAGGAGTCGGGTTTCATCAAGAGCGTCAAGCTCTTCAAACCAAAGGTGAGCATTTTCTTCATCTGTCAGCTTGTAGTGAACTGCCACTCGCAGAGAGGGTAGCTCTATTTCAAGGGGTAGCACTGCTTCCGTGCCGAATACTAACGCGTAGGGCGTTGCGTTCGTGGCTGTCTTGAACGTAGTTCAATACGCCCAGAGAGCCTCTTGCAGTCTCTCGTGCCAATCCTTCTTGTTTCGGGACACCGTTTTCTTTATAATCTTTGTTAAGGTCTTGTTGAAGGCTTCGGCGAGACCGTTAGCTCGCGGATTATAGACTGAGGAATATCTCCAGTCTATATTGTGCTGCTGTGCGAAGCGGCTGATTTTATGAATTCGGTAGGCTGGCCCATTATCCGAGATGATCCTTCTCGGGGTTCCAAACCGGTATATGACATGCGTTTTGAAGAAATGGAGGATATTCTCCGTCTTCACTTCCCTCAACGGCACCGCTTCCGCCCATTTGGAGAAGTAATCAGTTGTTGCCAAGATGAAACGATGTCCCTTGGACGATGCTGGTTCGATGGGGCCAACTATGTCAGTTCCCCACATTTCGAATGGCCAACTAGCCACTGTTGGATGCAGTGGATTGGGATGCTGATGAATGAAGTCCCCATGAATCTGGCACGAGTGACATTGCTTCGCGTATTCCAGGCAATCTCGTATCATCGTGGGCCAGTAGTAGCCCATCCGTTTAATTTTCAACTTCATGTTTGGGCCCGCTTGATGAGAGCCACAGATCCCGTCATGAACTTCTTGAACGACTTTCTCTGCTTCGTCAGGTCCTAAGCATCGCAGCCACAGAGAATCGAATGACCTCTTGTATAGAGTATCATTGATGAAGGCGAAAGACAGAGCTCGTTTCATGAGCTGATGTCTTGCGGACGCTTCTTCGGACATTTGGTGGAACTTGAAGTAGTCTATAAAGACTTCCCTCCAATCCTTAACCTTCTCAGGGTCTTTTATCTGTAAGGTCGTTTGTTCGGTCATTCCCTTCTCTTCGGGTGATTCCGGGTATATTTTTGCCGGGGCGAGCACTCGACGGCTTTGTACCACGATTCTGACATCATCGAGGTTCTCGTCAGCCAATTCTTTAGCAAGTTTGGCCAACGCGTCCGCTTTGCTATTTTCTGCGCGAGGTATACTTTCCAAAGTATAGGAGGGGATTTGGGTTAGCAATTGTTGCACCCTTTCACCGTATTTTACGAACTCTGGCTTGCACGTTTGGTAGTCGCCATTTACTTGACTGACGACCAGTTGAGAATCTCCGTATACAAGGAGGTTTTCAATTCCCATGTCGATG
The DNA here is from genome assembly GCA_030015575.1 of Agapanthus africanus. Taxonomy (NCBI): domain Eukaryota; kingdom Viridiplantae; phylum Streptophyta; class Magnoliopsida; order Asparagales; family Amaryllidaceae; genus Agapanthus; species Agapanthus africanus. The sequence continues at coordinate 2,315,071 of CM057337.1, forward strand.
GCGATCTCGAGGCCTGCTATCAGAGCTTCATACTCGGCCTCATTGTTTGTCCTCGGCTCTGTTAGGGAGAACGCGTAGCGCATTATCCCTCCCTGTGGGGTTATAAAGATGAGTCCTATTCCCGATTTGATTGTAGGGGTAGTTTGTTTGTGCTTTTTCATGGAAGATGCTCCATCGAAATAAAGCTCCCAACGGGTATCATCACTGTCGACCGCGTCAAATGCATATTTGTCTGGCAACTCGCAATTGAGAGGAGAATCAGCCGGTATCGGATGCTCTGCGAGGAAATCGGCGATAGCCTGGCTTTTCACTGCCTTGAGAGGTTGATACGTTATCGAGAACTCCATCAAGAGCAGAGCCCATTTAGCGAGTCGACCTGTCAGTATGGCCTTTGACATTAAATACTTAAGAGGGTCCACCTTTGAAATGAGACGGACTTCATGCGCCAACGCATAGTGCCTGAGCTTTGTTATTGCGAAGATCAACGCCAGGCAGTGTTTTTCAATGGGGGAGTAATTGCTTTCTGCCCCCAGCAGCACTCGACTTAAGTAGTAAAGTGCTCTTTCTTTCCCCTGGTCATTCTCTTGTGCCCATAATGCGTCCAAAGAACCTTCAAGGGCGGCCGTGTAAAGAATGAGAGGCTTTCCCTTCACTGGAGCAGCCAACACTGGAGGGTTTTGCAGGTACTGTTTGATCTCGTCTAGTGCGCTTTGGCACTTTTGATCCCAGACGAACGGGGTTCCCTTCTTCATCAGGTGGCTGTAAGGACGGCACTTTCCTGAGAGGTTGGCTATAAATCGCCGTATGTACGCGAGCTTCCCTTGGAGAGACCGCAGCTGTTTGAGAGTTCTCGGCGGAGGCATTCCCATGATTGCCTTGATCTTGGACGGATCTATCTCGATACCTCGGTGTCGAACGATGAATCCCAGGAATTTGCCCGAGGAAACCCCGAATGCACACTTCAGAGGGTTCATCTTCAAGTTGTATTGTCGAAGACGTTGAAATACGGTCTTCAGATGCTCGAGATGTTCCTCATATGATTTGCTTTTAACAACGAGGTCGTCGATATAGCATTCAACGATTTCGTGTATAAGATCATCGAAAATCTTCGTCATGGCCCTTTGTTAGGTTGCACCGGCGTTGTTTAAACCGAAAGGCATCACCTTGTAACAGAATATTCCCAAAGGAGTCCGAAAAGCCGTATGTTTCTGGTCTTCAGGATGCATTTTTATTTGATTATATCCTGATGAGCCGTCCATGAATGAGAAAATCTCATGTGTGGACGTATTGTCTATCATCAGTTCGGTGACTGGTACTGGGAAATCATCCTTCGGGCAGGCTTTGTTGAGATCCCGAAAGTCCACGCATATGCGCACCGTACCATTTTTCTTCATCACTGGGACGATATTAGCAATCCATTCAGGGTATTGAACCTCTTGGATAAAGCCGGAGTCTATCAGCTTTTTGACTTCCGCGTTGATGCTCATCTCGAGCTCAAGCCGCATTCTTCTCGGCGCTTGTTTGACCGGCTTGACACTCGGGGATATTGCCAGTCTATGTATAGCAACTTCTGGATCAAGTCCCGGCATCTCGGAATAGTTCCATGCGAAGCAATCTTTATGTTGTACAAGGACGTCCTTTAACGCAGCCACCTTTTCTTCAGACAGCAGATCGCTGACGAATGTCGGCCGCGGATCGTTTATCGTCCCCAACTCAATTTTCTTGAGGTTATCTGCAGTGGTATGTATGCCGTCCTCCAGTTCTTTCGGAGCTGGGGAAAATTCTGAGATCACCTCATCATTGCTGTTTTCGAGGCACCAGGGAAGGCTGCCCATGTTCTCGGATTCTTCTTGTAGCATCGTTATCACGTGACAGGTATGAATTCGCTTCCAATCCCAATGTGGAACTGGTCTTTCTTTCGTGGCCTTAGGCTCGTGCTTTTGTGGTGGTGCTACCCTCCAGTTGTTGGACAGAGCGAATTTACCAAGCTGATATTGATCTTCGACCCAATTCTTGAAGGTGAAGCAATCTTCAAGAGGATGGCCTACTACTTGATGGTAAGAGCAATAGTCCGGGTGTGAGGCTTCGCCTGCTTGTTCAGGGTGTTTAGACTCCAGCAGCGCGTGCATCTGAAGTTTTAGAGCAAGCTCAAATATCCTCCTTGTCTTATCCCGAGGAAAAGAGTATGCTCGACTCATTTTCTTCATGAGGGATAGGTCAATAACGCTCAATTCCCGTTTGCGTGGCTTCTTAGCCCTGCTTTGCAGTTGTTGAGCGCCTTTTTGGCCTTTCGACTTATTTGTGCTTTTGAGCTGAGCCTTCTTTATAATGGGTTGACAAGGAGCGACATTTTCACCCTTTACGGCATGTTGGAGAAGGCGTTGCGTCTTGGCTCTCTCGTAGATGGCCATCTCACGGTTGTGATCATCTCGGACTTTTTGACCAGTTTTCTTTATAAGTTTGTCCATTTGTTCCTCGAACGACGGACTGGGCTCTCTTGCATCTGGAACCTTCACTGGCTTAGGATTAGCGTCCTCCCATTGAGCATCCGCTTCTTCATCAAGGTCATATATGACGTAGCAGCCGGGTAGTAACTCTCGTTTCTTTGACCGGATGTATCCAAGCCCTCTCGTTTCCATTCTCCCATTAGGCAGTTTGCGTTGAGTCCCGGGAACATTCCAGACCCTGTCATAGAATTTGGCCTCTCTAACGGTCTGTTTGAAGGATATCCCCTGGCGTTTCAGCAGCTTCTTCAAACCCTCTGTATAATATCTGGGAAGACGGATAGGCTGAAGCCTGTCGAGCGCAGGCTCTGCGCCATACCAGATTTCTTTTTTCATCTTGGTTTCTCTAGAGCGGTAAAACAGAATTGCTTTCTCGTTTTCTCGCCTGGGAGGGATATAGAATATCCGCAGCTCTTCTACACTGTAGATATTAAGTGCGTCCAGTTCTTTATGATGTTTAGGCGGCACCATGGCGACTTGCAGACTTTGCCCTTCGTCAGCGGAAGCTTGTATTGAAGGTCGAGCAGAGAATACGACATGGACCTCATCCTCCGAGTCACTACCAAAGACCAATGTAGGAGTGGACGGTCCTGGCTTGTTATGTTGGGGCGGACCCGAATAAACGATCTCCTCTTCTTCCTCGGTATCACTGCCGAAGATAGGGATGGTGGCGTTAGTTTTATTTTCCGGCTTGTGACACTTCTCCGTGTCTTCGAAATCCGGCAAGAAGTATTTGGCATCTTTGTATTTGCGGACCTCGTTCACAGAGAACGGGTTCAGTTCTCCCGTCACGGTATACTCGAAACCATCGTTAAAATACTTCATACACTGATGTTGTGTAGAAGGGATGATGTTGTACTCGTGTAACCATGGTCGGCCGAGCAAAGCGTTGTAGCATGTCTTGGCATCTATGACGTGGAACTTAATGTCCGTGACGAGTAGCCCGAAGCGTAGCGTCAGTATCACAGATCCAAGAGTCTTTGACGATTGGGAGTCGAACCCGGATATGGTGATCTTGTCCCGAGCAAGGTGCTGGACGCTCATGCAAATTTCCTTCAACACCCGCACGTTGAGTAGGTTAACAGACGACCCGTTATCGATCAGGATTTTGCCTATCTTTATATCATGGCAGTATCCCGAGACATAGAGAGGGCGATTGTGTTCGCATGTCCCAAGTAGAAGGTCTTCATCGCCGAAAGTAACATCAGCCGTGTGTACTTCCTCTAACTCATCCTTCATCTTTTCCTCGGCCAGGCATGCTTGGAATTGTTCCGGGTCTTGGAGCGCCTTAATCAACGAATCTCTCGCCTCTTTTGATAGCAAAAGGGCGTCAAGAATGCTGAGCTGCGAGGGCAGTTTCCTCAGATGTGCTAAAACGTTGTAATCCACCTTATTCTTCTTTAGTGGGTTCTTAGCGGTTAACTCTTCCGCAACTTGGTCATCGAGAGTAATATCCTCAGAGACCTTTTCCTTCCCTTTATCTTTTCTGTTCAAGGGTCCGAGGTTATTTTCAGGCAGCGTCCGATTTCGCAGCCGGATATTTTCGCAGACCTTCGGTTCTTCTTCTTTTCCTGAAGCGGACTCTTTAAAGAGAGGGGCAAGTTCTAGCTCCTCATCAGAGTCGCTCCCAAATACAGGTACTTGTGATCCCCCGGCGTCAATCATGCAACAACCACTGCTAGTTTTATTAAGCACTTTGATCATTCCGTTCTGCTCTCGGCGGGCTTTGCGCTTTTCCCGCTTAAACTGTTGCCGGTGAGTAACATATCCTTGCCACCACTTACCGAAAGCTTTGCACTCTTCTGTGGGATGCGACACCTTCCGATGGTACAAGCAATAGGAGGGGTGGTTTTCCATTTTACCCGTAATGTTTTTCTCGGAAGGTGGTAGCTTTATACCCATCGACACAGCCTTAGCGAATCTCTTCTTTATCTTGAACTTGATTTTATCTGTGGTGGGTGTATTTTGTTCTAGCGGGAGTACCGCAGTTCTTTCGTCAAGGCGCTGGCATTTGGCCCTTTCGAATATAACCGCTTCGTTATCCCGATCAGCTTTGCCCTTTAAGAACGCCTGATTTAGGAATGCATCAATCACTTCATCCGACGGCTCCAGAATTTTTAGTGCAGGCTCTGCCCCCAGCTTTTCAGCGCGAGGAGTCTCCTCATCGCTTGTGGACAACTGGGAAATCACATAGCAACTTGCCACATGTTCTTCAGATTCATTTGACGAACTACCTCCCTCATCTTCTTCTTGGAAGACATGGTTGAGGAACTCTTGCAATGTAATGGGAGTCCGCGCCTTCTGGTTGTACCCCTCCAGCGCGTCAATTTGCTTTTGCAAGTCCGTGCGCCTATCGCTAGGCTTCACCGGCTTCTTGGCCTTCTTCTTTTTCTTCGAAGACTTTGACGACTGGCTACTAGTGCTTGAACCCCCATCATTGGTCTTTGGAGTTGGACGTGGCTTTAACATCCCCTCAACGACCTGCGGTTCCAATGGGTTTTTCCACTCGATCGCCGGATATGTCCAAAGATCATTTAGCATTCTCTTCGTTTTTGATGATAATACAACCTCCCACGGAGTTTCTTCAATGACAGAGCATGTTGCCCCCGGCGTATTCGTCCCTTTAGAGGTGTGGGGCTGCGGGGGATTCACCTTCCATTTGTCAGATAACGCAAATTTTCCCTGTCTATACTGGTTTTCAAGCCAATTTTTGAAAACGTAGCAGTCTTCAATCGGATGGCCTAGTACTCGATGATAGGGGCAGTAATTAGGCTCGTTGACGTCACTTGGTTGCAATGGTCGTTTTGGATCCGGGAGATTTATGAGTCTGTTGCGCAATGCCAGCTCGAATAACCTCCTCGTTTTATCGCGGGGGAAGGAATAAGGACGTCCCATCCTATCCTCAAGGGGTACGTACGGACGCGTATTGTTTGGACGAGCAACCGGCTTCGAGTCGTTCGGTTGTTGTTGAGCATTAGCGACAACGATCGCTTTTCCCTTTCCTTTGTCATTTCGGGAATCCGGCTTTGGGAGAGGGGGTTTATGGCCCATCTGGTCCATCTGCGCTAGTTTGTCAATTAAAGCCTGGAAGGAAGTCGGCTTGAAAAACTTCATAAACTGTGAGATGGTTGCTTGTGGATCAAGGGTTCCGACAAACATTCCCACCGCAGGGGTTTCTTCTATGCGCTGCTCACATTTCGACCATAGATTACGCCACCGTATAGCGTACTGAACCCATGTCTCGCCGGGTTTTACCCTGGCGTTAATCAGTGCCGTCATCGGGGTACGTTCACTGGCACTTGCAAAACGCTGGGTAAACAGCAGCTCCATTTCCGCGAAGGTTTTGATAGAATCATTAGGGAGTTCAGAGTACCACTCGAACGCCGTATCTGATAGACTTCCAACAAACTGGCGGAGCAAAAGCTTGTCATCACCACCGGTGTTACCGCAAAGCGCCCTGAACTGGGCGACATGCTGATGGGGATTGCCGGTCCCTTTGTAGACATGAAATTTGGGAATTGTGTAACCCGGCGGGTACTTGATTTGGTCATACCAGCCTGGATATAGCCGCCCCGTTTTTACGACGTGGCCGGCTGCTTCGGCCGCATGATGGACCCTTATTTGCTGGGCTATGTATTCATCTAGATCAGTCTTAGAGATTGTATCCTCTTTAGCTGTTAATAGAGCGGGCTGCGGATTCAACGTCTCTCCCTTATTATCTCCAAGGACGATTAGGGGTTCTTCAGCGGGAGGATCTTGTTGTATCATCATCCCTATCATGTCCTGGAAGAGGAGGCCCATACGCTGTATGTTGGCCTCTTGTTCAGCAGCCTCTTTGTCCCTCTTTTCCAGTACTCGGCGAAGGAACTCGGCGTCGGTCTCTTCCTCTTGGCGCTCATCTAAGGACGTCTCAGGGTTCTCTTTTGGCTCCGTGAGTGCAGCCATTGTAGTCATCATCTCCTGGAGCTTTTGTTGCTGCTCCTGAGCCTTGGTCACTGATTGGGTAAGCGGTCGGTGACCCGTAGAAGTACGGCTTTCTTCCTTTCCAGAAGCCATATAAACCGTATGAACAATTATGCCCCCTGACTTGGGGCGTTTAGGTTCACCGCTTTTAAACTTTGCCGCTGACGCGGGAGCTTTCTCTGGCCTCCTTCTTTTGTGGGCCATCGAGGTTAAAGGAGCCGTTGGAGTGGGCATCCTAGCAATTGTTGCCCCCTGTTGTTTAATGGGGCGGTTTTTGTCTTTTTCCACTTTTGCCTTTTTCTGGCGATGAAAGTGGTCCGGGTCAATCACGGAGTCTTGAACTCTACGCCAAACCTTGTAAACTTTTGAGGATAGCCGTTGAGGGCGCTGTTCTTGTTTTGTTTCTGGAACTCTCTCCGCAGGTGGAGGAGATCTTTTCAAGGTAGCGGTTGGAGAGTTCTTACGCACTCTCCTCAGTAGTTCAAAGCTGTTCCCAGTTGGAACAGCAGCGTTGACTTCCACCATTGGAGCCGGTGGAGTTAGCCCTGAAGGAGTGTTGCCCCCTGCCTTCCTCACTCGTTGCCAATGGTGACGTCGAGCACGGCGAGCCGTTGGGATTGGCTTAGAGATAGTTTCTTTTTGCCCCCTGTCTGAATGAGGCGCTGCCGGTGTTAACCTCTTAAAGACTGAGGTTGTCTTTTGAGGGGTGATATTCAACCTGCCGAAGACGGATCCTTGAGCAGGGGCAGGAGCAGGCATCGTCAGTCTTGAAAAGGCTGACTCTTTGACAGGGGAAGCCGCTTTAACGACTTCCTGAGCAGCGGCCATTGCCCTCTTTGGGACGGCCACTTTATGGTTCTGACTTAGCCTGGTGAAAATAGAGGCTGTCGGTTTGGTAGTGAGCGACCCGTTGACAGGGGCCGTCATAGCAGTGAGCCGGTCGAAGACCGACTTTTTGTTCACTTCCGGTGCAAGTATTGGCTCAGAGAAGCATGTAGGCGGGATCATAGTCCTGAAGAACAGGCCAGTGGTGGCCTGGGTCACCTGGTTTACCGGCAGAGTAAGGAAGGAAGCCGCTTGGGGCCCATACGTCACACCTCCTGGTGAAGTGGAGCGTTTGTTGCAGTGGCACCTCGAGCAGTTGGTGCAATTAGAGGCCATTGAATCTTGAGTTCTCTGCCAGGCAAAAGACCAAATCTTAGTAACTTGAGATCCGAAGGCAACCATTAACAAACCGCGATTGGTTCGCGAAGACGACACACAAAGTGTGGAGTGGAAAGAGGAAGAGGTCCCACCGGGCGTGCCAGAATCTGTTCCCCTCCGAAAGGCGGCGCACAGGACCGCGATGGCCTGATGCTGAGATTCGGGGCAGATGCTATTTGGTTTTATCCGTCCACCTCTCCGAAGATGCCAAGTTGATTTATGGCACCGTGTATCGGAGGTTTAGACGGATGCGGCCGATGTAGCAGACTTCGTCAGATTCTCCCTCGCTTGAGGGGTTTTTGATTGTGGGGACGCTCTTCCCTGCAGACGCAAGCCCCAGCAGTTAATTACGCTACCGCATCGCGGTAACAACTTTCTCCTTCTCCAGAGTTTCACTCCGTGTCGTGTGTGTTTGTTTTGTTTGTGGTTGCCCGTGGATTGTATACGGAGACTGAATAATGCCGTCGCCCGTAGGACGTGGATTAGTCCAAATCCGTATTTAGTTAGATTTGGGTTTGGTGTTTTTAGTTTAAGGATGCCTTAGTCGCGTTGTGGCTAAGATCGACTTAAACGTTCGTCAAGGATACGTTAGTCCTATTTTGGATTAAGATCGACTTGAACGGGATCGTTTAGATCCGAAAGAAGAGCAATTGGCTCTATTGTTCCAGTTTAGAGACGTGGTGGTCCATGTTCCAATTTAGGGACGTGGTGGTCCATCATTAGTTTAGAGACGTCTCGGTCCGATATTAGTTTAGGGACGTTTCGGTCCAATATTAGTTTAGGGACGTTTCGGTCCATATGGGTGTGTGGTCGTTGGGACCCGTCACCTCTTTGACGTCGTTGAGGAATTACAACGATGGGTATCAAAGGAGTTCGGAGATGTACCCTCGAACCGGATGTGGATTGGTTTAGGAGAGCCATTCTGCTCAGTTAATTTAATTTAAGGACTTATGGCCAAAATTGGATTAAGTCCAGTTGAGGATATTCAACATTTTTCTTGACCTTAGGCCTATTAGGCCTATGTTAGGGCTTTGCCCAAATTTAATAATGCACTGCATTCTATTCTGGCCTGCTAGGCTTTTGATTTGGGCTCTGTCCCTTTATTTATGATGCAGAGCATCTATTTTAGTTTGGGCTCTGTCCCTTTAAAGCAATGCATTGCATTTTATTAGACCTGTTAGGCTTTCTTTAATTGGGCTTGGCCCCTTTTGTAACCAAGGCAGTGCATTTGTCTGGCGCTTTGCACCGAGTAATGAGCGCAGGCTCATATGGTGATGACACGTGTCATGCTCTGGTGAGCGCAAGCGCAACAGCGCAGTGCGCTGCGCTAGTGCGCTGCGCTATTGCGCTGCTGACACGTGGCGCGCTCTCAGCGAGTTGCGCCAATTCCAGAGAGCAAAGCTCTATCTTAAGAGCACGTAGCGCAGGTTGTGCTGCAGCTGACACGTGGCGCTCTCTCAAGAGCGCAACAGCGCAGTTTGGAAGTGCAAAGCACTAAGAATCTTTTAGATTCAAAACAGAAGTGCAGAGCACTGTTTTAGATTAAAGAAATAAATTTCTTTCTTTTCTTTTCATTTATAGAACCAGAGGTTCACAAGAGTGCAAAGCACTATTTTAGATTAAAAAAAGAAATTTTTTTCTTTTCTTTTCATTTACAGAACCAGAGGTTCACAAGAGTGCAAAGCACTATTTATTATATGAAGATCATTGATCTTGTTTTTAGATCAATGATCTATTAGAGAAAATTTCTTTTTCCTTATAAAGGTTTTTTACCTCTTCTTGAAACTTTTCTCAGAGTTCTCTCTGTTTGAAGCTCTTGATTTTTCCAGAAAAAATGTTCATGCCTTTGAATTGAGGCTTAGGGTCTTTTTTATAGTGCTCACAAATTAGTTAAATTTGTTAAAGAGATCATTCTTTGAGTGATTTGGGGAATTTTTCCCATCGTTGGATCTTTGATCCAAGGGCTTCTGCTTTGCAGAAGAAAATCTTCTTGTTTTAATAAGAACAGAAAAGATTTCTTAAAATCTTAATTTAGTTTGGCGCAGATGCCCCAGCGCGTGACACGTGTCGCGCAGCGCACAGCGCAGCGCAACTGCGCTAGCGCACTAGCGCACCTGCGCTGACACGTGTCGCGCAGCGCACAGCGCAGCGCAACTGCGCTAGCGCACCAGGGCTGACACGTGTCGCGCAGCGCACAGCGCAGCGCAACTGCGCGAGCGCATCTGCGCTGACACGTGTTGTGCAGCGCAGCACCCGCGCAACTGAAGCGTTGCTTCCTTTAATAGAGCTTTGCTCTGATTGGGCGCGCCTTCTTGGGCGCTGCGCTGACGTATTAGCGCCTGACGCGTGGCGCGTTGCGCCCGAGACTTGAAGCGTTGCTTTAAAATTTGAATTTTTGAATTCAAACAGAGCTTTGCTCTGATTGGGCGAAACACCCATGTTTACACATTCCAGGAATGGTTTCTCGTACTTCATTACATTCATTGACGATCTCTCAAGATACAGACATGTGTTCCTGTTGAAAGACAAGTCTGAACCTTTTGAGAAATTCGAAGAATATAAGCACGAAGTCAAGAACCAAACGGATAAAAGTATTAAAATCCTACGATCTGATCGGGAAGGAGAATACTTGAGCACAGAATTTCATGACTATCTAAAAGAGAATGGGATTCTCTCTCAGCTTACTCCTTCGTATACACCACAGCACAACGGTATATCGGAGCGGAGGAATCACACCCTATTAGATATGGTGCGCTCTATGATGAGCACCGCTGAGTTACCTATTTTCTTTTGAGGATATGCACTGGAGATAGCTGCAGACCTATTGAATATAGTTCCCACCAAATCTGTGCCAACCACTCCATATGAGATATGGAAAGGAAAGATACCATATCTTAATTATGTTAAGATATGGGGTTGTATGGCATATGTGAAAACACAGAATCCGGACAAGCTCGAGGCAAGGTCTTTTCTGTGTAAGTTTATTGGATATCCCAAACATTCGCGCGGGTATATCTTCTACCACACCGAGGAACAAAAGGTGTTTGTTTCTCGACATGCCACCTTTTTAGAAAAGGATTTTCTTGCAAAGGAAATTAGTGGCGAGGAGGTAGAACTGGAAGAAGTTCTAGCAGTACAAACTACGACAGAAAATTTGGTAGAACCAGAGGATCGATAGTTCCCAACGAACCTCAGCCTCTCCACCGATCTAGTAGGGTTTCTCATCCACCTGAGAGATACTACGGTTTTCTCATTGATGGTGGAAGCGAGGATTGCATCACGGAAGATGATGACCCAATTAGTTTCGAGCAGGCCATCATGAGTGGGGACTCTGTGAAATGGCTGGATGCAATGCGATCTGAGATGGAATCCATGTACACCAACAAAATATGGACTTTGGAAGATGCTCCTGAAGGGGTAAAACCTATCAAGAGCAAGTGGATCTTCAAGAAAAAATTTGGTGTAGATGGAAAAGTTGATACTTTCAAAACTAGGCTTGTTGCAAAAGGTTTTCGTCAACGACCATGTATGGATTATGATGAAACCTTTTCTCCAGTGGCTATGCTTAAGTCCATCCGGATCCTGCTTGCTATCGCTGCATACCATGACTACGAAATCTGGCAGATGGATGTTAAGACCGCCTTTCTAAATGGTGATTTAGAAGAGTGCGTGTACATGACTCAGCCAGAGGGCTTCGTAGATAGTGGGAATAGCGGAAAGGTGTGCAAGCTGCTTAAATCCATCTACGGGTTAAAGCAAGCATCGCGGAGTTGGAACATCTGTTTTGATATGGTAGTCAAAGAGTTTAACTTCATCAAAAACGTAGATGAACCTTATATATACAAAAAGGTGGCAGAGAGTAAGGTTGTCTTCCTCGTATTTTATGTGGATGACATACTCTTGATAGGAAATAATGTTCCTATACTGCACTCGGTCAAGCTCTTCTTATCACAAAGATCCTCAATGAAAGATCTAGGTGATGCCTCCTACATCTTGGGGATTAAGATCTATAGAGATAGATCTAAACGGATACTGGGATTTTCCCAATCCAGATACATTGACACCATACTAAAGAGGTTTCGTATGGAAGAATCCAAGCTTGGGAATTTACCCACGATCATAGGACTCATTCTCTCCAAAGAGATGTCTCCCAAGACTGATTTGGAGAGAGCTCGCATGCAAGAGATACACTATGCTTCGGCAATAGGCTCTATCATGTACGCGATGTTATGTACTAGACCCGATGTAATATACTCACTAAGTGTAGTGAGTAGGTATCAAGCAGATCCAGGAGTGAGTCACTGGACAGCTGTGAAGAACATTCTTAAGTACTTGAGAAGGACTAAAGAGATGTTCTTGGTGTATGATAACGGAGAACTCCAAGTGGAGTCTTTTACCGATTTGAGCTTCCAGAGTGATAAGGACGGCTCTAATTCGGTCTCGGGGTTTGTCTTTACCCTCAATGGAGGGGCGGTTTATTGAAAGAGTTCCAAACAGGAAACCATGGCAGACTCGACGATGGAGGCTGAATACATTGCTGCCAACGATGCTGCCAAAGAGGCTGTCTGGATGAAGAAGTTCATAAACGAACTTGGAGTGGTTCCGTACATTGAGCATCCAATACCTTTGTATTGCAATAACAATAGAGTAGTGGTTTTGGCCAAGGAACCCAGGTCCCATCAGCGATCCAGGCATATTCTGAGGCGGTATCACCTGATCCGGGAGATAGTTGATCGCCGGAAGATCGAGGTCAGGAGAGTTGACACGAAGGAAAACACAGTGGATCCACTCACAAAGGCCATACCCCAGATACAATTTGAGAGACTCTTCGGGATGTTGGGTATGAGATACTACAACAACTAGTTTTAGTGCAAGTGGGAGATTGTTAGTTATATGTATACCCTAGAGGCCATTATTGTACATATGATATATATTATAGTGGATGCTTGGATATATATAGAGAGGACTTTCTTGCTCGACATGATATTATGCTATCTGGTTGCTCTTTGTTTTAACATGTAGATTAGTATTGTGATACTGTCTTGCTCTTACGTGTTGATAAAGCCCTCAGGATGTGTACTTGACTGCCAGGACTATGATGGAGATCATACTAGTGGGGCCAAGGGTAGTCCAAAAGTACATCCTATAATTATTCCTAGTCGAGGGTGTATCGAGACAGGGCATCGATATTCCAGAGTAGACTAGCGTATACACATCTTGACCCATATGATGGGCGATGGATGATCCCACATCCATTGGTGTTTGACATCAAAGATGGTGTACGGGTGCTCAGTGGAGACTGGGTATACTAAACAGACTCGCCGAAAACTCCTAGTTGGTATTATACCTATCGTCAGATAGCAGTTCTCTGGTGACACTGGTACAGGTTAGTCTGTAGACCCGAGATCGTTATAGAGACTTGTGTGATTCCCACTGTGCTTTGATTTCCACCTTACCACGTTCAGGAGAATGTGCAAAACGGTGGCTTTTAGGTACAGTCCCGAATCACATGGAGGCAATGAGCGATAGGAGGGGACTCTTCTCTCCCGGTTTTGGGGGTTGATGTTGCGCTGTGCTCGATTGGTCATAACAGAAAGTCCCTAGCCAGGGCTGATACGGAGATTTACTGATAAGTGTTATCAGTAGTTTCTCGACCCGTTATGAACCTCACATCGGCACGACTTATCGGTTACTGGGGTCTGACGTTGACCACCCCTAGACTAGATATGCGACATATTAGACGAAGAGACCGGAATGTAAGGTAGTGTTACTGACAGGCTTTACAGGAATTAGAGCGGGCTTGCTTGTTGATCTTATGATCGCTCAATACCCGGGTAGCCGTTACGTCCAGCTAGTACCGTTGACGGCTTGTGGGTGCTTGGTATGATCATCACCTACTACCGGCGTATTGACGAGTCTTTAGAGTCCCGCACAGAGGTTTACTGGCTCAGGCAAAACGTAGTAGGAGCACATATGTGATATGTGCGGAACCAAGATTAATACGAGTATGTGATACCGTATTCTATTCTCGTGATTGTGATATCGTTCGGTTATATGAGATATAGCCGGGTTATCGAATCAATTGTTGATTCGATAAGTCGATACTATATCGTGTCGGTTATATGAGATAGAGCCAGGTTATCGAATCAAGTGTTGATTCGATAAGTTGATACAAGTAATATTAGTCGGTCGTATGAGATATAGCCGGATTATTAAATCAAGTGTTGATTTAATGATTTAATGTATAATTATATATTTGATATATTAATTTACATTAACTAATATCAGTTCACTTAAGCATTTCTTTTTCTCATATGTGCACACTTAATATATACGTGATATATATTAATTGTGTTTTCTTTTTGTGTCATGCTTGATGCCACATGCAACATGGGTGTATGAGACTTATACCATACTAATGATAATGTAGGGTTTATTTATTTAGAGTAAATCAATTATTAGTTGAAAATTGGTCGCATGGCATAAAGCTTGTAGAAGCATAGAGATCCATTGACTTAGTCCACTAGTTTTGTCTTGCACTAGATATTTATTAACCCAACCATTATCTAAACTCATGGTTAAGTCTCTACATGAGTTATATGAGATATTTCTCACCCATGATTGCCATTCACTCTCTCATCTATTATTTGCTTCATCTTCTTCATGCTCATGAGAGAGCTCTCTAGGTTTTTGAGAGGAGAAGAAAAAGAGTGAGAAAATTAATTCTAAAGTGAGCAAAAATCCTACTTCACCATGCTCTACTAGATTAGCCATTTAGTTTAGGGTGTTAGCTTCACTAATACCACATTAGTGAAGAGCTAGCTTGGGTTAGTGTCTCCTCGACGTAGATCATCTTCGGCCTCGAAGATTTCGTGCAAGCTCGTTCCTTTCATCTTGTGGAGCCATTCTTGAGTCCGGAAGATCACTACTTGGAGTGAAGGGACTACTACACGAAGCTATTGAAGTGAAGGACCGGTCTACAAAAGTTGTATTTCTAGTTCACTTAGTTGTAAAGTTGTTTACACATTGTATTGCCTAAATTTCTAGTTAAGATTCTAAGCTTAGGGTTGTTTAGCATGGCAAAATTTGAAAATGGCATGGACGATGCCTTCCAAAACCTTACTGTCGTGCTTAACATTCCTACATATTCAACTCCTTCTGAGTAAACACATACTTCAGACTTTTGTGGTCTGTGTAGATATTTACCCGTTCTCTAAGAAGATAATGACGTCGAATCTTGAGTGCAAAGATAATAGCTGCCAACTCCAGATCATGCGTCGAATAGTTGCGCTCATGAATTTTCAGCTGTCTTGATGCATAAGCTACAACTTTACCGTGCTGGTGTAGAACACATCCTAATCTCTTACCGGATGCGTCGCAATGCACTACAAAACCTCTAGATTAGTCCGGTATTACGA
Source organism: Agapanthus africanus (assembly GCA_030015575.1). Taxonomy (NCBI): domain Eukaryota; kingdom Viridiplantae; phylum Streptophyta; class Magnoliopsida; order Asparagales; family Amaryllidaceae; genus Agapanthus; species Agapanthus africanus. Next base: position 2,330,159 of record CM057337.1, read on the forward strand.
GAATAGGCGCTGTTGTTAATCTTGACTTGAGCTCTACGAAAGCCTGTTCGCATGTTTCTGACCACCCGAATTCTTCATCTTTACGTGTGAGCTTGGTCAGGGGTGTTTCAATCTTCGAAAATCTTTCAATAAATCATCGGCAGTATCCCACTAATCCCAAGAAACTTCGAATGTGCTTCATTGTCTTTGGTGTCGGCCATTCGCTTACTGCTGATACTTTAGCTGGATCCACAGAGATTTCTTCACCTGAAACGATATGTCCAAGAAATCCAACTTGTTCTAGCCAAAACTCGCACTTGCTATACTTGGCATAGAGTTGATGCTATCGCAAAGCCTCCAGGATAATTCGTAGATATTCAGCGTGATCTTTCCGATTCTTTGAATATACCAGGATGTCGTCAATGAATATGACAACGAACCTGTCTAAGTACTTGAAAGGTTACGCTAATGCCCTGGCCATCATCCGTGGCCGATTGCGGAACAAAAACTTTTCTAACGATGTAAACTTGGTGCTAGAATAACCCTAAACCGGATCTACCATAAACCTAACTAGAAACAAAAGAAGCTATCTACTATGAAAAGATTTTATACCAAGAGGCCTAAGTCCTTCGGGTCTTCACTCCTCTCTTTTAGCACGCTCCTAGTGGTCTCGATGATCGAGCTTGATCGACGACTTCCTCACATCAAAGATAATCCACCGGAGAGTGTCTACTTTGAGCTTCTACCTTTAAACTAAGGTAACTAGGTTGCTTAGTAAGCTAATCTAAGTAGCCTAGAGGATGTTGAGAGTGATGATGGATTGTTTTGTCTCAAGAACCCTAGGTTTTTCAACACATGAAACTATTAAGGTTTGAGGTAGAAGAAGAGAAGCTTAGAGGAGATGAGAGTGTTGCAGAGAGCAACATAAGAATAACTGGAATGAAGAATGGCTAAGGCTTGTGACTAATAAAGCAAGTACCCAAAAAAATAATAAAATAATATTTTCACCACAAAATATCTAGATATTTTCCATAAAATATCTAGAAGCCACCTTGCCTCAATAGTAAATCATGACTCACTAAGTGAGTCATCAAGTAGCCATGCTTCATTCAATGAATGATAACACCTCACCATCCATCTCATTAACCATTTGACTAAATGGTTAAAACAAATAATGAGGTGTCTTCTTTTAGAAGCACTTTTGTAACAAGTTACAAGAATACCCTTCACTGTATATACATACCCGTATCCGTATTCCGAAAAATACGAATACAAAAGAGATGAAAATAATCCAACAATATAATACTAGGATCCGGCCTAAACCAAAGCCCGCTAGTATTATCCGCCCGAACATCATACGTGCACAAGTAAACGTATGTGATCGAACCCTGCCATAAAACCATACGGCCTCCACATCATTTCGCCCGAAGCAGAGAAACCTTCTGTGTGGGATTCTAAAGACACGGCAGTATGCCGACAGTGCGAGACTGGATAAATCCGTAACCACAAGCACGTCAGTGACACTAGCTGTACGTAACAGCTACCCGGATACCTATCGAAAAAGAAAGCCGACGAGCAAACTCATCTGGATCCCTACTGAGCCAATCCGTGACAATATCCGTACAGTCCGGTCTCTTTGTCTAAGAGTATCGCATACCAGATCTAGGGGTGGTAAGCGCCAGACCCTAATAACCCGATAATTCGTGCTGATTCGGCTCAGGACCAATCCGGGAAACTACTGATCAACCTATCAGTAAATTCCAACTGCCTTGGCCATGGTCTTATGGTCCTGACCAATTGAACATAGTGCGATATCAACTCCCAATACCTGGAGAGACGAATCCCTGACAATCACTCACTGCCTCCATGTGGCTCAGGACTGTACCCAACTAAAACCTGTTTGCATGACTCAGTAGAGCCGTGGTAGGGTAGTGATCAAAGCACAATAGAAACTCACACGAGACAAATGATGATCTCAAGTCCAAAGACTAATCTGTACACATGTCACAAGAGAACCGCTATCTGACGATAAGTATAATACCATCTAGAGGTTCTCAACGAGTCCGTCCAGTGTACTCACCCCCAATGAGCACCCGTATACAATCTTAGGTGATCACACCAATGGTTGTGAGACCAACCACCGCCCCTCGTTGGGGTCTAGAAATGTACACGCAAGTTTACTCTGGAGTATCAATGCCCGATCTCGACACTCCTGCGACTTGGGACATTTAAGGATGTGCTTATAGACTACCCAGCTCCCACAAGTATGATCGCCATCACAACGCAGGTACTCAAGTAAGATCCTACGGGTTTTATCAACATATAACCGCAATATTTAATAACGTGTATAACATATGCCATGTTAAGAAAAAGTCAAACCATAATAGTATACTACTATATTAAGTCTTTATCAATATGTGCAAGCTGGATAAAGCATCAATAAAAAAAATACACATATTCTCATAAAGACAACTAAAATAGTATACAACATAATTGAGCAAGATCGTCCTGTACATATATACCCCAGCATCCATATGTATACATATACAATAATGGCCTCTAGGGCATATATATCCAACAATCTCCCACTTGCACTAAAGGCCAGTTATTGGCATGCCGAATACCTAACCTCTACTCTAAGGCCAGCTGCTGGCGTACCACATACCCAACATCTCAAAAAGTCGCTCGAACTGCGCTTGAGGGAGGGCCTTTGTAAATGGATCCGCCGTGTTCTTTTTTGTATCCACTCTCCGGACCTCGATCTCATGGCGATCTATGATCTCCCTGATCAGGTAATACTGCCTTAAAATATGTCTGGATTTCTGATGGGACCGTGGTTCCTTCGGTAAACCTATAACCCATTGTTATCGCAATACAAAGGTATCAAATCAACAATGTATACAACTACCTGAAGTTCAGCAATGAACTTCTTCATTCAGACCGCTTCTTTTGCGGCATCGCTCGGAGCAATGTATTCAGCCTCCATCGTCGAGTCTGCGACGGTATCCTGTTTGGAACTCCTCCAACACACCGCCCCTCCATTGAGGGTAAACAAAAAACCCAAGACAGAATTGTTGTCATCTTTGTCACTCTGGAAGCTTGAATCGGTAAAGGACTCGACCTTGAGGTCTCCATTACCGAAAACCAAAATATCTCCTTAGTTCTTTTCAGATACTTGAGAATGTTCTTCACTGCTGTCCAGTGGTTCTCACCTGGGTTCGACTAATACCGGCTCACCACACTTAGCGCGTAATCTATATCTGGTCTTGTATACAGCATCGCATACATTATAAATCCTACTGCCGAAGCGTAGGGTATAGTGCTCATGCAAACCCTCTCTTCATCAGTCTTGGGAGACATCTCCTTGGAGAGGGTGATTCCGTGCAATGCGGGTATGTTACCGTGCTTGGAATCTTCCATACTAAATCTCTTTAGTACGGTCTCTATGTACCTATACTGCGAAAGTCCTAGTAATCTCTTGGATCTAGATCTATAGATCCTGATCCCCAGATTGTATGAAGCATTACCCAGGTCCTTCATAGAGAACCTTGGTGATAAGAAAAACTTGACCAATTGTAGTATAGGAATATCATTTCCTATCAAAAGAATATCATCCATGTACAAGACTAGGAATACGACAGTTCGTCCTACAATCTTCTTATAAATATATGGCTCATCCTCGTTCTTGATGAAGTCAAATTCCTTGACTGTTTCATCAAAACAGATGTTCCAACTCCGCGATACCTGTTTTAATCCATAAATCGATTTAAGCAACTTGCACACCTTCCCGCTGCTCCCACTGTCTACAAAACCTTCTGGCTGATCCATATAAACACACTCTTCCAAACTACCGTTTAGAAAAGCCGGTTTTATGTCCATCTGCCAGATTTCATAGTCATGGAAAGCAGTAATGGCAAGTAGGATCCGAATGGATTTGAGCATAGCCACTGGAGAAAAAGTTTCATCATAGTCCAATCCTGGTCTTTGAAGAAAACCTTTTGCAACAAGTTTAGCCTTATAGGCTTCCACCTGCCCATCTACACCAATCTTCCTTTTGTAGATCCATTTGCATCCAACGGATTTTATCCCACGTAGAGCAATTTCTAAGGTCCACACTTTATTGGCGTACATGGACTCCATTTCGGATTGTATAGAATCCAACCACTTATCAGAGTCCCTACTGATAATGGTCTGCCTGAAACTAGTAGGATCATTTTCTTCCAAGATGCAATTCTCTCGATCCTCATCAATGAGAAAATCATAATATCTCTCGAGCGGATGAGAAATCCTACTAGATCTGCGGAGTGGCTGAGGCTCATCAGGGACTATTGAATTCTCTGGTTCTTCCAAATCCTCAGTTCTAGTTTGTCCCTCTGGAATTTCTTCCAGTTCTACTGTGCTTCCACAAATTTCTTTTGCAAGAAATTCCTTCTCTAAAAAGACGGCATGACGAGTAACAAATACCTTTTGTTCCTCAGTGTGGTAGAATAGACATCCTTGCGTATGTTTAGGATATCTTACAAACTTAAAAAAAACTGATCGTGCCTCTAGCTTATCCGGATTTTGTTTTTTAACATAAGCCGGACAACCCCATATTTTAATAAAATTAAGGTATGGCCTCTTCCGCTCCCATATATCATGAAGAGTGGTAGGCACAGTTTTAGTAGGAACCCTATTCAATACATATATTGCCGTTTCAAGGGCATATCCCCAGAATGAAAGAGGCAACTCGGCATTACTCATCATGGAGCGAACCATGTCCAAGAGGGTACAGTTCCTCCGCTCCGATACACCGTTGTGCTGTAGTGCATACGGAGGAGTAAGCTGAGAGAGAATACCATTCTCTTTTAGAAAGTCCCGGAATTCCGTGCTCAAGTACCCCCTCCTTTATCAGACCGGAGGATCTTAATACTTTTGTCAGTCTGGTTCTCTACTTCCTTTCTGAATTCTTTGAATTTCTCAAAAGCTTCAGATTTGTGTTTCATAATATACACATACCCGAATCTAGAGAGATTGTCAGTGAATGTGATGAAGTATGAGAACCCACCCCTTGCATTTATAGACATCGGACTACCTACATCACTATGTATGAGTCCCAAAATCTCTGCTGCTCTTTCTCCGTGACTGGTGAACGAAGATTTGGTCATTTTTCCTTTGAGACGGGACTGACAAATTTCATAAGATAAAAATTCGAACGTATTCAAATATCCATCCTTATGCAATTTACTCAGTCTTTTCTCTCCGATATGACCAAGTCTACAATGCAAAAAGTAGGATTCGTTCGTATCTGAATTCGTCCTCTTGCGTGTGTTTTGTATATTGATTTAGAACATAGATACCATTACACAGTGTACTTTCTGCAACCAATACCTGATTAAGGTAAATGTTCATGATATTTCTATCAAGAACAAACTTATATCCATCTTTATAAAGTATAGAAACTAGTATGATGTTGCAAATCATGGAGGGTACATAATAGTAATTGTTCAAAATCATAGTATTGCCTTTTGGCAACACTAGGTGATATTCACCGGCGGCAGCAACATCAACTTGTGCTCCATTCCCTACTCTGAGGGACATATCACCAGGTCCAACTATCCTACTTTTTCTCAGTCCTTGCAATAAATTACAAATATGAGATCCTAATCTGGTATCTAGTACCTAGAAGGTAGGACTGACCGAAAAACAGTTCTCAATAACAAAAACACCTGAAGGAGACGTAATAGTATACTTCATCTTCATTGGGGTCATCAAGGAATTCATGCAATTCTCTTTCCCTTGCTCATACTCATGAAAACTGTCATAGTTTAGAGCCGAACCGACGTTCCCCGGCCCCGAATAAGAATTCGGATCAGTCAAGTGATACATTTTATTATCTTGAATAGGGCGTGAAATGGTTGCTACCTGGAGAAAGAGAGAAGAAACACTTAGCGTGTGCTCTTACAAAATTAGATTGGTTATTAATTTATCTAATCAGGATGGCTCCCACTGTTTGCTCAAATTCTTCTTCAACCCCTAAAAGAAGAACTAGTTAGGATTAATCGCACGTCATAATACTTGCTTAACCTTTCGGCCAGGCTAGTGTCGGTGCTTCGAGGGAGGTTTTCCAATGCTTTTGCGAAGTTCCTTAATTATATAACCTCTTTTCCCTGGAGGCGTAGCCCCGCTAACACCGTTCTAGACACCTACTTGGTTTATAGTATTGATTGTTAAGTGAAATAATCACCCAAGAGTAATCCTACTCATTAGTGGGATCGGGATCCAACTATCATTGTGTGATGACCTAGATGGAATCCACTCTAATCACCACACTCCAAAAGGTATGCTAAATCTGAAAGTTTCCTGTATATTTGAAACTCCCGATGTGGTTTTTGCCCCTAACGACCTATAACCTTGACGGTTGCCAACAGGTTATACGCCACTAGTCAATTTCAACACGTCATTATCCTGGATTAATTTGAACCCACGCGCACAAACTCTTGATGCTTACCAACAAAGCAGTACGAATGTCTCGATTATTCGCATATCCATGCAACAGATAAATATCACTCAGCTATCTCTCACTATGTCTTGACGCTTGCCAACAAATATAGCATGAATACTAGGTGGTACCCATCTGAAATGACGGAGGGATACTGCTAGGTTTTTGGAGAAAAACCCTTTAACGTAATGAACCTGATATCGTTGAAGGAATCTGAGCAGTTTTGAAACGGAGTGGTTTAGGCTCCGCTTTTGAAAACTTCTGGTTTTGAAAAAACCGAGTAATCTACAGTATAGAATTTTCTCAAGAGGTCACTCCCCGCGAAGGGATCTCAGCTCTTGCCTCCTGGAATGAGGTGCTGGATATTCACAACCGAATACCGCTATGCAAAGCGAAAGAATATAACTGTAGTTTTTCGAAATTTGTTCCAACAACATATTTTTAGGTTTCTTTTCTTGCATTAATCAAAATTAATGCGGTCCCATCAATTAACCTATCACACTAGAAAAGAACGAAAATATAATGTATGTATATGCTATCCGCATTCGCCACTGGGCCCCGTCATCACCCGTTAAGTTACTTAACTAACGACAGAGCGGGGGTTGGACTAGCGCGGGTGCAAAATATATACAACATCTACTAGTATATATATAAATATATATAACATTCGTTCCAGGCATAATATAATCAACATCACAGAATATCAGTAAGCAACACAGAGTGGTGGATAATCTTGGACCCTCGGGTTTCATTTGAGCCGCAAATAAAACCCGATGTTCTCGGTCGTGTGGATATCCTGTGCAATGAAAACCTGGACCCCTACGAGCGCGGCAAGTTACCCGCCAATCCTAGAAGTGAGGCAACCCCAATAAATAAAGTTAATGTGCCACCCAACACTCCATGGGATCCGGTAACTTGAGCGCCCCTCCGTAGGTCATCTATACCCTCTACGAGTGCGGCGAATAGCCCGCCAATTCCAGAATGAAGCCGTCTCAACATAATGAGATGCGAGTTTGTTGCCTTCTAGAATCCGACTGTTCGTGCTCTCCACCTCGGGGTAATCCTAGTAAAGAAAATGAAAATAATATGTACAATGGTGACATCGACCTCAACCCGGTTGTGCCCCAAACAAATAATATACAACCCGGCAAAGAAGGTAGTCCACATGTCGGACGCTCGCCCCGCAATAACAAATGTACAAATGAATCTCAACTGTACCACTAATATTGCACCACAAGCTATCCACCACAACTATCCAACCATAACCACAACACAAACACAGAACATTAACGTGAATGTCATGTTCATAAACCAGTCTAAAAGATCATATAGTAGTTAGACGAGTTATACCGCTCTAATGACATTCACGGTCGCAGATAAAAGTGAATGCACTAAAAACTATTAAACAATGTTAAAAATAACGATTTCGAAATACTCCGTATTGCCCCAAACTCAAAGACAACAAAATATCCAACTTAGGCAAAAATAAACATATCCTGAAACCCTAAATCCAAGAGTTAGAGAGAACCAAAAAAAAACGACCCAATTCCATATTAGTAAAACCGGTGGGGCCGATAATATAGGGAGTTTGGCCGACCATGTTCTTGTGGAATTGCCTCGTTTTTGTTCTATGTTCATCTCACAGCCAAAGGAGCATTCTGCAGTTGTTTAAAAAAATTTTAGAGCCTCTGAAAATTTCGACAGAAACTTGAAGTTTGGGTTTCGTGTTTCGGAGTTATTTCGGTTTCGTTACTTTAACATTGTTTAAAGCTGCTAGTATAGGGTTTATAGGCTGTCTCTGATACCATGAAAGGTTATACTCATGCCCTGGCCATCATCCGTGGCCGATTGCGGAACAAATTTTTTTCTAACGATATAAACTTGGCACTAGAATAACCCTAAACCGGATCTACCATAAACCTAACTAGAAACAAAAGAAGCTATGTACTATGAAAAGCTTATACCAAGAGGCTCAAGTCCTTCGGGTCTTCACTCCTCTCCTTTAGCACGCTCCTAGTGGTCTCCATGATCGAGCTTGATCGACGGCTTCCTCACATCAAAGATGATCCACCCGAGAGTGTTTACTTTGAGCTCCTACCTTTAAACTAAGGTAACTAGGTTGCTTAGTAAGCTAATTTAAGTAGCCTAGAGGGTATAAAGAGTGATGCTGGATTGTTTTGTCTCAAGATCCCTAGATTTCTTAACACATGAGACTATTAGGGTTGGAGATAGAAGAAGAGAAGCTTGGAGGAGATGGGAGTGTTGTAGAGAGCAACATAAGAATAATGGGAATGAAGAATGGCTAAGGCTTGTGACTAATAAAGCAAGCACCCAAAAAAAATAATAAAATAATATCTTCACCACAAAATATCGAGATATTTTCCACAAAATATCTAGATGCCACCTTGCCTCAATAGTAAACCATGACTCACTAAGTGAGTCACCAAGTAGCCATGCTTCATTCAATGAATGATAATACCTCACCCTCCACCTCATTAACCATTTAACTAAATGGTTAAAACAAATAATTAGGTGTCTTCTTCTAGAAGCACTCTTGTAACAAATTACAAGAATACCCCTCATCATATATACATACCTGTATCCGTATTCTGAAAAATACGAATACAAAAGAGACGAAAATAATCCAACAATATAATACTAGGATCCGGCTTAAACCAAAGCCCGCAAGTATTATCCACCCGAATATCATACGTGCACAAGTACACGTATGTGATCGAACCCTGCCGTAAAACCGTACGACCTCCACATTGTAGGGTTCCTAGGCACACTAATGAAGTTTCACAAGTGATCAAACATGCCCAATTGAAATTTTACATGTGCCGAGAAAACCTAATACGGATCGTTAACTAGGTATATATAGGCGAAGCAAGCATGTAATCGAATTAAATGGTAAGGGAAAGTGACTACAACCTTTGTAGATCCGGTCCACCACCTCCTAGGCTCCGTGATGAAGTCCCCTCGCTGTCCAAATCATATCTTGGGCTCTAGTGTCCGATTCATCGGAGAAAAACGGGCTAGGTCATCGACGACGATGCCGAAGATGATCTACGTCGAGGCATCGCTAGATCAAGCTCCAACTTCACCAAGTCAAGAAAACTTGTGAAGGAAACACCCTATACTACTTGGCAAGAGGTAGAGGATGAAGAAATAGGAAGTGGGTAGACTTTAGTTTTGGATTTCTCACTAGTTTTCATCACTTAACATTGGAGTAGCAAGCTTTCTTCATGAAGGAAGAAGATGAAGAAGAAGAAGATATGATAAGTAGTGTATTTTAAATGAAAAAGAATTATAATACTTATCATAATATTACCCTTGGTTAAGTGTAGAGAATCAACTAGGGTTAGTGAATGGTTAGGTTTTGTAGATGAAGACAAAATGGTCAAAGTTTCTTGAAGCTTCAAAGAAAAGAACAAAATAATCAACCATTTTATTTTCTTTCCAAATGAAGAATGAATAAATAAATAAATAGTCAATAAATACAAAACCCTAACCATTACACAACCATGGTTTAATCATACACTTAACTAAGTATGCATGTATCATCAAACATGATACAATCATGTGCACAAAAATATATCACATATACAACTTGCACAATTCAAGTGAGAAAATCCATTTAAAGTGAACCAATACTAGTTAATGCAAAGTAATATATCAAATATATAATTATACATTAAATCATTAAATCAACACTTGATTCAATGATCCGGTCATGTCGCATATAACCGGCTAGTATCCAATGTATCGGCTTATCGAATCAATCCTTGATTCGATAACTAGATTATATCGCATACAACCATTCGACACATTCATCGTGAGAATGAAATACGGTATCACATACACGAATTATTCTCGGTCCCGCACATATCTCATATGCGCTCCTATTTCGTTTCGCTTGAGCCAGGAAACCTCTGTGTAGGACTCTAAAGACTCGTCAATACGCCGGCAGCGGATGATGATCATATCAAACATCCACAAGCCGCAAGCGGTCTGCTAAACGTAACGGCCACCCGGGTATTGAGCGATCAGAAGATCGACGAGCAAGCCCGCTCACACTCCTGTGAATCCAACCAGTAACACTTACCGTACAGTCCGGTCTGTTCGTCTGATATGTCGCATATCTCGCCTAGGGGTGGTAAACGTCAGACCCCAGTAGCTCGATAAGTCATGCCGACTTTAGGTCCATAACATTCGTGAAACTACTGATAACTCTTACCAGTATATCACTGCAACCCTGGCCAGGGATTTCCTGTTATGGCCAGTCGAGCATAGCACAACATCAACCCCCAATACCGGGAGAGACGAATCCCCTCCTATCGCTCATTGCCTCCATGTGAATCGGGACTGTACCCAAAAACCACCTGTTTGCACGACTCAGTAGAGCCGTGGTAGGGTGGAAATCAAAGCACAGTGGGAGACACACAAGACTCTATGACGATCTCGGGTCAACAGACTAAGCTGTACCAGTGTCACCAGAGAACTGCCATCTGACGTGAGGTATAATACCATCTGGGAGTTCTCGGCGAGTCCGTTCAGTGTACCCAGTCTCCACTGAGCACCCGTATACCATCTCTGATGTCAAACACCAATGGATATGGGATCATCCATCGCCCATCACATGGGTCGAGAAGATATACGCTAGTCTACTCTGGAATATCGATGCCCCGTCTCGATATTCCCACGACTAGGAACAATGAAGGATGTACTCATTGACTACCCAGGCCCCACTAGTATGATCTGCATCATAGTCCTGGAAGTCGAGTACTCATCCTAAGGGCTTTATCAACATGTAATCAGAGAGACAGAAAGTATACATGTTAAAACAAAGAGCAACCAGATAGCGTATTATCATGTCGAGCAAGAAAGTCCTACCTATATATGTACCAGCATCCACTACAATATACATCCAATGTACAGTAATGGCCTCTAGGGCATACATATAACTAACAATCTCCCACTTGCACTAGGGCCATCTGTAGCAGTGGTTGTAATATCTAATACTCAACCATCCCCTGAAAGTCTCTCTTTGGGAAAAGGCCTTCGTGAGTGGATCCGCCGTGTTCTCCTCTGAGTCTACTCTCCTAACCTCGATCATCCTGGAGATCAACTATCTCCATGATCAGGTGATGCTGCCTCAGAATATGTCTGGGTCACTGATGGGACCAGGGTTCCAGGGCCGAAGCCACACTTCCATTGTTATACAATGGCAGGAACCTAGTTCATCTTATGAACCAATATACACCCAAACTTCCTCTTTGGTAGTATCTTTAATAGCGATGTTACCAGCCTTTATCGTCTAGTTTGTCACAGTATCTAGCTTGGAAATCTTCCAACATACCATCCCTTTACCGAGGGTAAAGACAATGCCTGCGACTGACATTCAGTCGTCCTTATCACTCTGGAACCCTTCCAGTGATTCTCCCCAGGATCGATTGATACCATCTCACTACAACTAGTGAGTATCCTAACATCCAATTAAATCTATCTCATATATCCAAAGCTTAGGATTTAGTAGGTATCACTTTGATCCTATATGGAAAATTATTGTGATAAGCGGAGATTGATCGAGCGTAGCATAGGAAACTCTTTCCCTAACAAGAGTATGTCATCCACGTATTCTACGAGGATCGTCACCATACTCCCTACTACCTTTTTGTTTATACAAGGTTCATCTACCATTTTGATGACGTCAACTTCTTTGACTAATTCATCAAAACAGATATTCCAACTCCGTGATGCCTGCTTTATCCTATAAAGCATCTTGCACACGTTTCCGCTGCTCCCACTGTCTACGAGGCCCTCTGGCTGTGTTCTTATAGACGTTCTCTTCTAAATCAATATTTAGAAAAGTAGTCATGGCACCCAACCACCAGATATCGTAGTCATGGTATGTAGCCAGGGCAAGTAGGATCTGGATGGACTTAAACATAGTCCCTGGAAAAGGTTTCATCATTATCCGTGCCTGGTCGATGACGAAAACTTTTAACAAGTCTAGCTTTGGAAGTCTCAACTTTTCCATCTACACCAAGTAATCTTCTCAAGATATACTTGCTCCTGATGGGGATTTAACCCTTCACATATAGCAACCAAAGTCCATACTTTGTTGGTGTATATGGATTCCATCTCAGACCGCTAAGCATCCAGCCATTCTTACAGAGTCCCTACTCTTGATGGCCTGCTCGAATCTAGTTGGGTCATCATCTCATGATGCATTCCTCGCTCCCACTGTCATCGAGAAACCGAGGTATCTCTGAGGCAGGCGAGGAACCCTACCAGATCGGCGGAGAGGCTGAGGTTCGTCGGGGACTATAGAATCCTTTGGTTCTGTCAAATCTTCAGCTGTAGTTTCGTATAGCTGGAACCTTTCCAGTTCTATAGAACTGACCTTGCCTTGATCTTGTCCGGATTTTTGCTTTTGACATAGGCCGGACAGTCCCAAATCTTAACTTACTTAAGAGATAGGATCTTCCCACACCATATCTCATATGGAGTGGTAGGCACTGATTTGATTCGAACCCAATTCAATAGGTATGCAGCTTCTCAAGCGCATAACTCCTTAAAAGGAAATAGGTAACTCAGTAATACTCATCATAGAGCACACGATATCTAATATTGTGTGATTGCTCCGCCCCGATACACCGTTGTGCTGTGGTGTATTTAAAGGAGCAATACTGAGAGAGAATCTCATTTTCCTTTAGAATAGTCCAAGGATTCCATGCACAAGTATTCTCCTCCCTGATCTCATCATAGGACATAATACTTATACCCGTATTTTGGTTCTCTACTTCTAACTTATATTCTGTGAATATCTCAAAAGGTTCAGACTTGTGTTTCAACAGGAACATATGTCTGAATCTTGAGAGATTATCAGAGAACATAATGAAGTATAAAGAACCAGACCTGGCATGTGTAGACAGGAGACCTTACATACATCATCATGTATCAATCCCAAGAGTTCACTAACTCTTTCTTTGTTTCCAATAAACAGAGCTATGGTCATTTAATCTTTGTGACATGACTGGCAAGTTTCACAAGATGTAAATTCAAACTGATTTAAATATGCATCTAAAATGTAACTTCAGCCAGTCGGGTCGCATTGATATGACCTAGTCTACAATGCCTCAAGAATGATCCGTTCATTTCTGAACTCTTCCTCTTATGTGTGTTCTGTATACGAGGAACTGTAGTTCGATTTAGAACGTCAATGCTTTTAGATAACGTGCCTGAACCGATCAACTTTTGATATAGGAAATGTTCAAAACATTATCCATCAATACAAAATTTTATCAATTCTTTACTTATAAAGAGACTGATATGATTTTGTATATCAGGTTCGGTATCTAATAGCATTTGTTCAGAATCAATGTATTAGTAATACAGGGTGATATTGACCAACAGACTTGGTTGCAACACTTGCCCCGTTTTCTGTCTCATGAAACTTATCACCCGTTCTCAGTTTTCTACCTTTTTGTAGCCCTATGTAACAGATTACATATCTGGGATCCTGATCCGGTATTATATAATACCCAGGATACAGAGGATACTGAGAAACAGTTCTTTGTAATGAACACACCCGAAGAAGATGCATCATATGCACTTTCTTCGTTTGGGCGGCATAGGAATTCTGGTATTCCCCTATTTCCTGCTCTGTCTTATAACTATTATAAGTTGGAGCGGGACCAACGTTCCCCAGCTCAGTATAACAAGCGGGTTCGGTCAATACATCCATTTTATTATCTTGATTAAGGCGTGATATGGTCGCTACCAGGAGAGAGAGAGAAGAAAACACTCTGCGTGCGCTCTTGCAAAATTAGATTGGTTATATATTTTATCTAATCAGGATGGCTCCCACTGTTTTTATCAAATCTTCCTTCAAACCTTAAAAGGAAAGACTAGCCGGGATTAATTGCACTCTACAAGTTCGCCAATCTTTCAGCCAGGCCAGTGTCGGTACTTTGAGGGAGCTTCCCCGTGCTTTCGCACGGACCTAATTACAGTAAACCTCGTTTTCCCAGAGGCGTAACCCCGTTGACATCTTTCTAGACACCTACTTGATCGGCTAATTGCAAAGTGCAAAACTCTCCCAGGAGTAACGATTACTCGCAGTGGGTATCGGGATCCAACTATCACATAGAAGGTATGCAATCTCATTGCAAATTTCAACACTTGAAACTCCCGATAATGGTTTTTACCCCTAGCACCTATGACCTTGGCTAAGGTCAACAAATCATAGGTACTAGTCAAGTTCTACCCGTCATTTCGTGATTAATTAGACCCACCCACATGACCCTTGGCTAAGGTCAACAAAGCCACATGACTGTCCTAACTAATCGCATCATATGCTGTGTAGGAAGACATCACTTAGCTACCGCACACTACGCCTCGGCTATGGTCGACAAACGTAGCACGAATACTAAGTACTCTACTTCCTAAAATGACGGAGGGTTGCGAATGGTTTTTATGAAAACCTTTAACGCTTTGAACTTGATCTCGTTGCGGAATCAAATGGTTTTTAAATGGAATGTTTTCGAGGCTTTTCTAGTTTTGCTAAAGGGGTCACTCCCGGTGAAGGGATCGTCGGCCCTTTTCTCGTCGAATGAGGTGCGGGATATATCATATATATCACTGTGCAAAGCGGAAACTATAGAAGCGATCAAAGACAAACCGAGAGTTGTAGCATCTGCCAGTTATTGCTAAAGGAGTCACTCCCGGTGAAGGGATCTCGGTCCTTTCCTCATCGAATAAGTTGCAGGATGTTCTATAATGAACACCGCGATGCAAACCAAGAACTGTAGCTACCTGTTTTTATTTTGAAATTCGATTCCACAACATCAATTAGGTTTATTTTCTTTCATTAATCTCATTAATGAATATCCCATCATTTAAGTCCACCTAAATATCACAGATAAATATAACGTACGCTTATGCCATCCGCATTCGCCTCGATGTCCCGTCTGCACCGTTAGGTTAGGTAACTAACGGCAGAGCGGGGCAGGGCTAGCGCGGGTGTAAAACATAAGCAACGTTTATATAATATATCATATATACTATATATAATATCTGTCACAGAACATCACATGATCACATCACAGATAAATCACAGCAGAAGAAACATATGAAATATTGGATATACTAGGACGTCCGTGTTTTCAATACGAGCCAGTATAAAACACGGATTCCACGGTCGTGATGAATAGCCTATCCCATACCCCTAGACCCCTACGAGAGCGGCAAGCAACCCTACCAATTCTAGGGTTAGGAGACCCGGACTCGACTCCTCGAGATGGTCTCCCACTGGACCCTAGAACCCGGTTACTTGTGCTCCCCTCCTTGGGTCTATCCTAGTGCAGAAAAGTAAATAATATACATCAACGGTGACATCTTCCGCAACCTGGAAGTGCCCCAATAAAATAATATTACATACAAGTTTTTACATGAATGAAAATGAAAAACACTCATCTCACATAAAAAAAACCCCGGCTATTCAAACACGACGATCCAATATAACATATCCAGCAACACATAACATCACATGTCATCAACGTAAGTAAATATGCGCATCCCAATTGTCGTTGACATATAGCAACGAAACCGGCGACATCACATATTACACTTACGGTCACAGAAAAGAAAGTGTAAAACTACAACAGTTGGAATCCGCAACCACCTCAGACATCGCATGCCTGATCAAATGAATTCTTTAGACATCGCATGCCTAACAATTATAAACCCCGCATTTTAGTCTCATTATCGAAAACACTTTTCAATATCAAGTCGGGCAATTCAACAAGATTCCCGACATTTTGATCGAATGCTCGTCGCAAACTTTAGTAGACGGTCGCACCCCCGATACCGTCGATGAAGTGCACCAAGGCGGAACACCGCTACCGCGAGCACCCGAACGGATGCTTTCGGCGACGGGGTTCTCCTACAGTCACTTGGTCAGGGCTATGGAGTGAGGCTGTCTATTAAGTTTACCCGGCGAGTATCCGCGTACGCTACGTGATTGCGACGGACTTTTGATCACATCAAAATTCCGTGGCAACCGATCAAGAGAGACTAAAGTGCTATGTTTATAACATTCATTCAGATATCACATAACTTTTGTGAATTCCAATTGTTGTATCACATTCTGGATAAACAGAAAATGTTAAACTTTTCAATTGAACATTCGAACACCCAAGTTTTCCCGAAACAGCTCAACACATGAAATAAGTCTAACAACATTCAGTTCGTGCCTCAGTACCAACGGTCCAGCCGTAGAAGGGTCAAGCCAACGCTTCACATGTGGCGCGCCGTACTGCCCCAAACCCGAAGGTTCAAAGGGCAGTTCAAGACGGTCACATAATCGAGTTAAGGTTTGTTGTCTTCTAGAGGGTCCATCGCGTTACTTGCACTACTTAGAACGTCGTTAAACTACGGAAAAATCCAACAATTGGAAATTTCCCGGCAGGGGAAAAAGTGGGTATTTATATCCGGTCGAACTTTTTAACATATTCTAAAAATACCCGGAAAAACACACTGACAAAATTAGACAATCCGATCGATACACCGAGTCCCCATTTCAACCCAGAAAATTCAACTCTTGAAAAATTATTAAAAATTCCCAGGAAAACCAGCACTGCAAAATAGGAATTACTGTGCAAAATTGAATGCCTAATAAGACAAAACGGCCGCGGAACCGCCGCATTAGCATGCTAATGCCGCGGTTCCGCCGCACTTTTGAGGGATCATTAGTTACATTTTGCACCGTAATTCTTAGAATTTCCTTCTGATTTTTCTGCATATTTTTAATTCTCAAAATTCCACATTTTACAAAAAAGTCCAGAGAGCATTTCAAAGTCGGGGTTTTAGGTCGATCGGACTTCTAACTCCGTCGGGACTTCGCCTAAGGCTCTAGTTAGGCTCTGATACCACTGTAGGGTTCCTAGGCACACTAATGAAGTTTCACAAGTGATCAAACATGCCCAATTGAAATTTTACATGTGCCGAGAAAACCTAATACGGATCGTTAACTAGATATATATAGGCGAAGCAAGCATGTAATCGAATTAAATGGTAAGGGAAAGTGACTACAACCTTTGTAGATCCGGTCCACCACCTCCTAGGCTCCGTGATGAAGTCCCCTCGCTGTCCAAATCATATCTTGGGCTCTAGTGTCGGATTCATCGGAGAAAAACGGGCTAGGTCATCGACTACGATGCCGAAGATGATCTACGTCGAGGCATCGCTAGATCAAGCTCCAACTTCACCAAGTCAAGAAAACTTGTGAAGGAAACACCCTATACTACTTGGCAAGAGGTAGAGGATGAAGAAATAGGAAGTGGGTAGACTTTAGTTTTGGATTTCTCACTAGTTTTCATCACTTGCCATTGGAGTAGCAAGCTTTCTTCATGAAGGAAGAAGATGAAGAAGAAGAAGATATGATAAGTAGTGTATTTTAAATGAAAAAGAATTATAATACTTATCATAATCTTACCCTTGGTTAAGTGTAGAGAATCAACTAGGGTTAGTGAATGGTTAGGTTTTGTAGATGAAGACAAAATGGTCAAAGCTTCTTGAAGCTTCAAAGAAAAGAACAAAATAATCAACCATTTTATTTTCTTTCCAAATGAAGAATGAATAAATAAATAAATAGTCAATAAATACAAAACCCTAACCATTACACAACCATGGTTTAATCATACACTTAACTAAGTATGCATGTATCATCAAACATGATACAATCATGTGCACAAAAATATATCACATATACAACTTGCACAATTCAAGTGAGAAAATCCATTTAAAGTGAACCAATACTATTTAATGCAAAGTAATATATCAAATATATAATTATACATTAAATCATTAAATCAACACTTGATTCAATGATCCGGTCATGTCGCATATAACCGGCTAGTATCCAATGTATCGGCTTATCGAATCAATCCTTGATTCGATAACTAGGTTGCATACAACCATTCGACACATTCATCGCGAGAACGAAATACGGTATCACATACACGAATTATTCTCGGTCCCGCACATATCTCATATGCGCTCCTATTTCGTTTCGCTTGAGCCAGGAAACCTCTGTGTAGGACTCTAAAGACTCGTCAATACGCCGGCAGCGGATGATGATCATATCAAACATCCACAAGCCGCAAGCGGTCTGCTAAACGTAACGGCCACCCGGGTATTGAGCGATCAGAAGATCGACGAGCAAGCCCGCTCACACTCCTGTGAATCCAACCAGTAACACTTACCGTACAGTCCGGTCTGTTCGTCTGATATGTCGCATATCTCGCCTAGGGGTGGTAAACGTCAGACCCCAGTAGCTCGATAAGTCATGCCGACTTTAGGTCCATAACATTCGTGAAACTACTGATAACTCTTACCAGTATATCACTGCAACCCTGGCCAGGGATTTCCTGTTATGGCCAGTCGAGCATAGCACAACATCAACCCCCAATACCGGGAGAGACGAATCCCCTCCTATCGCTCATTGCCTCCATATGAATCGGGACTGTACCCAAAAACCACCTGTTTGCACGACTCAGTAGAGCCGTGGTAGGGTGTAAATCAAAGCACAGTGGGAGACACACAAGACTCTATGACGATCTCGGGTCAACAGACTAAGCTGTACCAGTGTCACCAGAGAACTGCCATCTGACGTGAGGTATAATACCATCTGGGAGTTCTCGGCGAGTCCGTTCAGTGTACCCAGTCTCCACTGAGCACCCGTATACCATCTCTGATGTCAAACACCAATGGATATGGGATCATCCATCGCCCATCACATGGGTCGAGAAGATATACGCTAGTCTACTCTGGAATATCGATGCCCCGTCTCGATATTCCCACGACTAGGAACAATGAAGGATGTACTCATTGACTACCCAGGCCCCACTAGTATGATCTGCATCATAGTCCTGGAAGTCGAGTACTCATCCTAAGGGCTTTATCAACATGTAATCTGTAACACCCGAGCCCAATAGTACTATTTCTGTTACTGGTTGAGTGTTTGACATTGCTCATTTCATTTATTTTGCCTGTTTGGGTCTCACTGTGAAATTTTAACCGGCTAATTCATTTTTGCACATAACAAATTGTAACACCTAAAGTGAAATTAAAATATCTATATTGGCCTACTCGTCACCACTAGTCGCGTGGTAACGTCCGCGCATCGAGATTTCATCCCGTTCGGTGAAACGGGCGAGTTTGGACGGCTACGCGCGCGTGCGAGTGTCCGACTTGGGGGCATGCATTTTAATCATAAGACATCTCATTTTAAAATTTGGAACCCGCTTAAAATCCTATTATTTGAATTTCAAATATTTGGGCGCAACCCGGGCGCGATTTGGAAATGTTTCATTTAGCGCCAAAATACCCATTTAATTAAATAATCTAAAACTATATAATATATATATATATTCTGTTAAATATACTAACGATTTCAATCTTTTAAATCTTTATTTTGTTTTCCTTTTCATCTCCCAGCCAATCACGAGGCTCCATCCCTCGTGGGCCCCGCCTCACCCTCTCTCTGTCTCTAATCTCTCTCTCTCTCTCTCTCTCTCTCTCCGTCTCTCTATCTCTCTCTTCTCTGTCTCTCTCTCTCTTCCTATAAATCCTCTCTCTCTCTCCTATAACCTCTCTCTCTCTCTATCTTTATATATTTTGCCTTCGTCCTCGTCTTCACGAGAAACCTCACCAGAAAATCCCCCCGCAGCAAACCCTAGCCTTGTCGTGCCCGTCGCCGCCGCAGTCCCCGCGCCGACGACACCACCACCATCACCCTTGCCTACACCGCACCTCCTTCTTCATCTTTCCTCCGTTCTCCTCTCCTTCCAGCCTGCAGCCAACGCCACCGTCACCTGCACCTTCCACCGCCGGCGACCTTACTTCCTCGTCGGCATCCACTCGTCCTCCTCATCACCTACGCACCAGCCCCGACCTTCCTCCTCCTTCCCTCGCCGGCGCTGCAACAGAACCCGACGCCCGAACCCTAGCACCTCCTCTGGTTCGCCGGAGATCGCCGCCGTCGACTCTCGTCGTCGCCGCCAGCGCACCGCCGACCACCTCCTCTCCCCCCTACAACCCAGACCAGGCCAGTACCTCCCCTCATCGCTGCACCACCCGATCCAGCCACTTTCAGCCTACAACCGCGTTCCCTGTTCGCCACCGGCGCCCCATCGCCGTCGAACCCGTCGCGATTGCCACCCTTGCTATCCCTGTAAGCATCTCTTTACCTTCTCCCTTCCCTTTTCCCTTCGCTGGTCGCGTTTTGTCCGTGCGTAGTTTGCTAACCATCGTCGCCGTTTTGACATTTCGCCGGATTCCGGCCGTGCCGATGACTTGACCCGACTCTCCAGCGAAGTACTCCAGTCCGTGTGGCCCCTCTGTTCGTCGTTTGGACTCGATCCGTGACCCGTGCATCCGTCGCGTGTTTTCCGCCGACGTTACGTTCGTGTTTTCCGGTTTTCGAAACCGTCGAGGCAAGTATTACTTGCTACATGCTATGTTATGCTAATTAAGTGTGCTTGACTCATAAGACCTGCAAAGATTAGCTAGTGTTGTTATTTTCTCATTTGGACGAAATATGATATATATCATGATACTGCAACCTAAACCGTATTTTGCCACTGTAACCCTAATAACAAAACTACCGGTTAATCATTTTGCTATTTAAAGGACGATAGCCGTACACATATATCTTCATTACTTTCTGTTATTAATATTGCGCTACCCTGTGATTATTGCACCCCAAGGGTGCTCGAACCTGTTAATATGATAATACAACTGCACCATATTAATGCACCATTGTGATTAAATGAACTGTTATTGTTGTTTACTTTATTTCCTGCTGTTATTCCTTATTCGATTATACCTGTTATGAGCACACCCGTGACTGCGTTACATATTGACCTGACCTTGATACACATGACATATATATACATACCGATGCACCGGACATGGTACCCTTTACTACCAACTCAACCTGTTGTACCATGACCTGACTTGTTACCTGATCTCATGCCTAATGCCAACAAACCTGACTTGGGGTCCTCATGGACCATTCCTGTTGTCTATCCAGACAAACCTGCTTTTACCTGATCCTGTGTTGGCATTAGTTCTTGATTACTGAATACCTGACCTGACATACATAACTTGGGGGTATGGGGAAATCAAAGGTGAAACCGACTTGTAACTCAACAGTTCGATACCTGTTCTGATCAGTCTTACGGGCTTGGCCAGTCCGGGAGTGATGATGCTGACATCACTCGTCCATCCTGCTACTTGTTACTGCCTAGCGGCACGTCTCGGATTCAGCCCCGAGGGTCTTGACCGTGGTCCCGGGCATGCACGGGATACTATTGAGTTACATCGACGAGTCATCAATTGATTTCAAAGACTTTAGAATAGAAACCTGATAGAACAGCTTAGTTACCCACTACACACTACCCTGCACTGTTGTTTCATATTAGTGCTTTATTCATGTTTATTTTCTGCATTGCTTATTACCATGTTCATATTATATTATTGGTTGACATGACGCGCTGACGTCTGGGTTTTGCATGGCCCAGATTCCGTACCGCTGTTGCAGTCCGAGCAGGAGTACTTCAGCCAGCAGGCTGAGCTGTGAGTTCAGTAGTAGTTAGTTTTATTTCCTGCATTTATCTCCTGATGTGAGCCCGCATTATGGGACACACTTTTCAGTTATTTGTATTGGATCATTTGCTTCCGCATTTATTTATTATTGACTCCTGTTATTCTGGATTATGGACATGTGTTAGATAGTTTATTTATCTTGTTCTTGATATCTCTACAGCCGTAATGTGACTGTGGATGGATACTTCCTATCCACAGGTAGCATGGTTGGCTATGTCACGTGCCCAATCTTGCGTACTCTGGGAAGCGGGGCGTGACATGGTTCTTTTGGTATCAGAGCCATAGGTTAGTTGGGTTGATTCTTTTGTAGTTGGGTATTGTACCCGATACACGAATCAGAATACCCGTGTTTAGGAAACATGTCCTGCCACCTTGACCGTTTTACCATTCTTGAATCACATTCTTCCGGATTATATCTTTTACGACGTGCAAACTTACTTTTCATGTCGACTCGGAAACCTGATTTCTTGTTATCCCTAGGACTTGGGCGACTTGGGTGGAGTTAAGTAATTGTGGCTATGATACCGCGGCATAGCTACAATGCGGTACTCTATTTAAGTATCTTGGAGTTCTAGCCTTGATCTATATTCAGAATCTATCATCATGCTAATGTTGGGTGTTTTGAGTTCAGGATGATGGCAGGTAAGAAGTTGAAGACGTACCGGAGGCGTGTGAACGAAGCCGCCATGCTTGGAGTGATAAGAGGAATGCTGGAAATCAAAGAAACAGACCGAGCTGATCCAGCAGCAAGCGGACTCGTTTCAGGAAGGTTTGCAGATCATTCAGCAGTCTGTGAACGAGATTGGAACTAGACCAGTCGAACGAGTAGGGACTGTAGCAGATTTCAGACGGTTGGGTCCTACTACTTTCACTGGTCTGGAGGAGCCGTTGCCAGCCGAGCAGTGGCTAGTGGGCACGGAGAATTTGCTGATTGCGGCACAGATCCCAGAGGACAAAAGAGTTGATGTGGTGCGCATTCAGGGGGTGGATTACGCCCGAGAGTGGTGGCTTGTGGAGGAGACCCGCTTGCCCAAGCCAATCAGTTGGGCGGATTTCTCTAAGAGTTTCCTGGAAAAGTTCTTCCCGCGGACTGCACGGGAGGAAATGGAAGAGAAATTTATCGGACTAAGGCAGAATGGAGCAACCGTGGACGTGCATGCAGCAGAATGGACGAGACTCAGTAGTCTTGCTGGACCTTTCGCGGCCAACGATGTAGACAGCAGATGCGGTAAGGAAGCAGTTCTGTCGGGCCAGTCGAGTTTAGGGCTAGGCCGACAAACAGTGTTCTTGCAGCAATGGAAGTTGATAGTAGGGAAGAGCCGGAAGTTGTTCGCGACTTTATGGATGTATTTGAAGATATATCGGGCTTACCGCCGAAGCGAGATGTGGAGTTCGCGATTGACCTTATTCCTGGTGCAGCGCCAGTATCAAAATCTTATTATCCGATGGCACCAGTGGAATTGGAAGAAGTTAAGAAACAAGTTGGTGAATTACTTGAGAAGGGTTGGATTCGAAGCAGCAACTCGCCTTGGGGAGCTCCAGTTCTTTTAGTAAAGAAGAAGGATGGCACGAGAAGGATGTGCATTGATTATCGAGAATTAAACCGGGTGACTAGTAAGGACAAATACCCGATCCCTCGCGTTGGAGAACTTTTTGAGCAGCCTTGTGGCGCGAGGGTATTCTCAAAGCTGAATTTGCGATCCGGATATCATCAGGTCCGAGTGAAAGCAGAAGACATTTGCAAGACGGCGTTTCGAACTCGGTATGGACATTTCGAGTATCTAGTGGTGCCCTTCGGAGTAACGAATGCGCCGGCAATATTCATGGATTTGATGAACAGAATCTTTTCACCGTTCTTGGACCAGTTTATTGTGGTATTCATGGACGACATTCTGGTCTACTCGAGGAGTTTTGAGGAGCTTGCTGAGCATTTGAAGATCGCACTGCAGACCTTGAGACAGGAGAAATTGTATACAAAGATGAGTAAGTGCGAATTTTGACTGGAAGAAGTGAAGTTTCTGGGGCATGTTGTGTCGGGTGATGGAATCGCCGTCGATCCCGAAAAGATTGCAGCAGTTCGAGTTTGGTCTACTCCAAGAATTGTGGCTGAGATAAGAAGTTTCCTTGGTTTATCCGGATACTACAGGAGATTTGTGGAGAACTTCGCTCGTTTGGCAGAACCGTTGACCAAGCTTACGCGCAAGGAAGTACCTTTTATTCGGACGGATGGATGTGCATTGGCCTTCAAAACGTTGAAGCAGAAGTTGATAACCGCCCCTATCCTGACCGTACCAGACAATTCAGGAGGACTGGTGATTCACAGCGACGCATCTGGAAAAGGATTGGGATGTGTTTTGATGCAGAATGGGAAGGTCGTGGCTTACGCATCAAGACAACTGAAGACTCATGAGAAGAATTACCCGACTCATGACTTGGAGCTTGCGGCCGTGATCTTCGCCTTGAAAATTTGGAGACACTATCTTTTGGGCGAAAGAGTCGAAGTTTTTACAGATCACAAGAGTTTGAAGTATGTGTTCACTCAGAAGGAGTTGAACATGAGGCAACGCAGATGGTTGGAGCTGATGGCCGACTACGACCTTGATCTTAAGTACCATCCGGGAAAAGTTAACGTCGTGCCGGATGCACTTAGTCGGTTACCAGCGATTCAAGTTTTGACTACACAGAGGGAGATCGTTGCGGATTTTTGAAGATTTGACTTGGAGGTTGTGCTATCACATGCTACGGGACAGTTGATGCAGTTGCAAGTACGGTCGTCCTTAGTTGAGAAGATTAAAGCGGCACAATCGCAGGATCCTAGACTGCAAAGGTTTCGAGAGCAGGTTGAAGCCGGACTACGAACAGATTTATTGATCCACGAAGATGGTTTGTTGAGGTATGGTAGCCGTGTGTGTGTGCCAAAGGGGGATGTACGTGAAGAGCTCATGAAGGAGGCACACAGTTCAGCTTACTCTGTACATCCAGGAGGGACAAAGATGTACCGAGATATTCGACAGCACTTCTGGTGGGAAGGTATGAAACGGGAGATTGCTCGCTTCGTGGCTAAGTGCTTGGTGTGTCAGCAAGTCAAGGCTGAACACCAAAGGGTTGCTGGTTTGTTGCAACCACTTCCGATTCCTCAGTGGAAGTGGGAACATATAACCATGGATTTCGTGACGGCTTTACCACGGAGTCCAAAGGGCAACAATGCAGTATGGGTGATTGTCGATCGGTTGACCAAGGCAGCTCACTTTATTCCTTTTCGGGTTGGTCAATCGACGGAGACTTTGGCAGAGCGGTACATGCAGGAGATTGTAAGATTGCATGGAGTACCGGTGAGCGTCGTGTCCGATCAGGACACTCGGTTCTTGTTGCACTTCTGGAGGAGTTTACAAGGAAGTTTGGGGACTCGATTGAAGTTTAGCACAGCTTATCATCCTCAAACTGATGGACAGTCGGAGAGAACGATCCAAGCTCTTGAAGATATGTTGAGAACATGCATGTTGGACTTCAAGGGTTCGTGGGAGGATCATCTACACTTGGTGGAGTTTTCGTACAACAACAGTTTTCAAGCAACAATCCAGATGGCTCCGTTTGAAGCGTTGTTTGGTCGTAAGTGCCGTTCACCTGTTTTTTGGGATGATGTTGGTGAACGAAGGTTACTAGGACCAGATTTGGTGGTACAGACAGTCGAGAAGGTGAATACAATCAGGAAGCATATGAAAGCAACTCAAGACAGACAGAAAAGTTGGGCTGACACGTCAAGAAGACCTCTAGAGTTCGCCGTGGGTGATTTGGTATTCTTGAAGATATCACCGACTAGAGGGGTGATTCGCTTTGGGAGTCGGGGAAAGCTTAGTCCTCGATTCGTTGGACCCTTCGAGATATTGGAGCGTGTTGGAGAGGTAGCGTACCGTTTGGCGTTACCACAGTCCTTGGCAGGAGTGCACGATGTGTTTCATGTATCTCAACTACGGAGGTATGTTCGAGATGAAACTCACGTCTTGGATCATTCGGAGTTGACCGTACGGGAGGACCTAACTTTTGAGGAGCGACCGGTTGAAATCAAGGATCGAAGAGAAAAGGTTCTTAAGAACAAGGTTATCCCTCTTGTGCTAGTTTCTCGGGGTAATCGATCGCATGGAGAATCCACTTGGGAGTGAGAAGACGAGATCCGGCAGGAGTCTCCTCACCTTTTCCTGTAGTTAGCTATCTTGTATTCTTGGAATTTCGAGGACAAAATTCTCTTTGTAGTTGGGTATGATGTAACACCCGAGCCCAATAGTACTATTTCTGTTACTGGTTGAGTGTTTGACATTGCTCATTTCATTTATTTTGCCTGTTTGGGTCTCACTGTGAAATTTTAACCGGCTAAGTCATTTTTGCACATAACAAATTGTAACACCTAAAGTGAAATTAAAATATCCATATTGGCCTACTCGTCACCACTAGTCGCGTGGTAACGTCCGCGCGTCGAGATTTCATCCCGTTCGGTGAAACGGGCGAGTTTGGACGGCTACGCGCGCGTGCGAGTGTCCGACTTGGGGGCATGCATTTTAATCATAAGACATCTCATTTTAAAATTTGGAACCCGCTTAAAATCCTATTATTTGAATTTCAAATATTTGGGCGCAACCCGGGCGCGATTTGGAAATGTTTCATTTAGCGCCAAAATACCCATTTAATTAAATAATCTAAAACTATATAATATATATATATATTCTGTTAAATATACTAACGATTTCAATCTTTTAAATCTTTATTTTGTTTTCCTTTTCATCTCCTAGCCAATCACGAGGCTCCATCCCTCGTGGGCCCCGCCTCACCCTCTCTCTCTGTCTCTAATCTCTCTCTCTCTCTCTCCGTCTCTCTGTCTCTCTCTTCTCTGTCTCTCTCTCTCTTCCTATAAATCCTCTCTCTCTCTCCTATAACCTCTCTCTCTCTCTCTATCTTTATATATTTTGCCTTCGTCCTCGTCTTCACGAGAAACCTCACCAGAAAATTCCCCCGCAGCAAACCCTAGCCTCGTCGTGCCCGTCGCCGCCGCAGTCCCCGCGCCGACGACACCACCACCATCACCCTTGCCTACACCGCACCTCCTTCTTCATCTTTCCTCCGTTCTCCTCTCTTTCCAGCCTGCAGCCAACGCCACCGTCAACTGCACCTTCCACCGCCGGCGACCCCACTTCCTCGTCGGCATCCACTCGTCCTCCTCATCACCTACGCACCAGCCCCGACCTTCCTCCTCCTTCCCTCGCCGGCGCTGCAACAGAACCTGACGCCCGAACCCTAGCACCTCCTCTGGTTCGCCAGAGATCGCCGCCGTCGACTCTCGTCGTCGCCGCCAGCGCACCGCCGACCACCTCCTCTCCCCCCTACAACCCAGACCAGGCCAGTACCTCCCCTCATCGCTGCACCACCCGATCCAGCCACTTTCAGCCTACAGCCGCGTTCCCTGTTCGCCGCCGGCGCCCCATCGCCATCAAACCCGTCGCGATTGCCACCCTTGCTATCCCTGTAAGCATCTCTTTACCTTCTCCCTTCCCTTTTCCCTTCGCTGGTCGCGTTTTGTCCGTGCGTAGTTTGCTAACCATCGTCGCCGTTTTGACATTTCGCCGGATTCCGGCCGTGCCGATGACTTGACCCGACTCTCCAGCGAAGTACTCCAGTCCGTATGGCCCCGCTGTTCGTCGTTTGGACTCAATCCGTGACCCATGCATCCGTCGCGTGTTTTCCGCCGACGTTACGTTCGTGTTTTCCGGTTTGCGAAACCGTCGAGGCAAGTATTACTTGCTACATGCTATGTTATGCTAATTAAGTGTGCTTGACTCATAAGACCTGCAAAGATTAGCTAGTGTTGTTATTTTCTCATTTGGACGAAATATGATATATATCATGATACTGCAACCTAAACCTTATTTTGCCGCTGTAACCCAAATAACAAAACTACCGGTTAATCATTTTGCTATTTAAAGGACGATAGCCGTACACATATATCTTCATTACTTTCTGTTATTAATATTGCGCTACCCTGTGATTATTGCACCCCAAGGGTGCTCGAACCTGTTAATATGATAATACAACTGCACCATATTAATGCACCATTGTGATTAAATGAACTGTTATTGTTGTTTACTTTATTTCCTGCTGTTATTCCTTATTCGATTATACCTGTTATGAGCACACCCGTGACTGTGTTACATATTGACCTGACCTTGATACACATGACATATATATACATACCGATGCACCGGACATGGTACCCTTTACTACCAACTCAACCTGTTGTACCATGACCTGACTTGTTACCTGATCTCATGCCTAATGCCAACAAACCTGACTTGGGGTCCTCATGGACCATTCCTGTTGTCTATCCAGACAAACCTGCTTTTACCTGATCCTGTGTTGGCATTAGTTCTTGATTACTGAATACCTGACCTGACATACATAACTTGGGGGTATGGGGAAATCAAAGGTGAAACCGACTTGTAACTCAACAGTTAGATACCTGTTCTGATCAGTCTTACGGGCTTGGCCAGTCCGGGAGTGATGATGCTGACATCACTCGTCCATCCTGCTACTTGTTACTGCCTAGCGGCACGTCTCGGATTCAGCCCCGAGGGTCTTGACCGTGGTCCCGGGCATGCACGGGATACTATTGAGTTACATCGACGAGTCATCAATTGATTTCAAAGACTTTAGAATAGAAACCTGATAGAACAGCTTAGTTACCCACTACACACTACCCTGCACTGTTGTTTCATATTAGTGCTTTATTCATGTTTATTTTCTGCATTGCTTATTACCATGTTCATAATATATTATTGGTTGACATGACGCGCTGACGTCTGGGTTTTGCATGGCCCAGATTCCGTACCGCTGTTGCAGTCCGAGCAGGAGTATTTCAGCCAGCAGGCTGAGCTGTGAGTTCAGTAGTAGTTAGTTTTATTTCCTGCATTTATCTCCTGATGTGAGCCCGCATTATGGGACACACTTTTCAGTTATTTGTATTGGATCATTTGCTTCCGCATTTATTTATTATTGACTCCTGTTATTCTGGATTATGGACATGTGTTAGATAGTTTATTTATCTTGTTCTTGATATCTCTACAGCCGTAATGTGACTGTGGATGGATACTTCCTATCCACAGGTAGCATGGTTGGCTATGTCACGTGCCCAATCTTGCGTACTCTGGGAAGCGGGGCGTGACATAATCAGAGAGACAGAAAGTATACATGTTAAGACAAAGAGCAACTAGATAGCGTACTATCATGTCGAGCAAGAAAGTCCTACCTATATATGTCCCAGCATCCACTACAATATACATCCAATGTACAGTAATGGCCTCTAGGGCATACATATAACTAACACACATCGTTTCGCCCGAAGCAGAGAAACCCTCTGTGTGGGACTCTAAAGACTCGACAATACACCGGCAGTGCGTTAATGGATAAATCCATAACCACAAGCACGTCAGCGGTACTAGCTGTACATAACAGCTATTCGGGTACCTGTCGAAAAGGAAAGCCAACAAGCAAACTCATCTGGATCCCTACTGAGCCTATCCGTGACAATATCCGTACAGTCCTGTCTCTTCCTCTAAGAGTATCGCATACCGGATCTAGGGGTGGTAAGCGTCAGACCCTAATAACCCGATAATTCGTGCTGATTCGGCTCAGAACCGATCCAGGAAATTACTGATCAACCTATCAGTAAATCCCAACTGCCTTGGCTAAGGTCTTATGGTCCTGACCAATCGAACACGGTGTGATATCAACTCCCAATACCTGGAGAGACGAATCCCTGACAATCACTCACTGCCTCCATGTGGCTCAGGACTGTACCCAACCAAAACCAGTTTGCACGACTCAGTAGAGCTGTGGTAGGGTAGTGATCAAAGCACAGTGGGAACTCACACGAGACAAATGACGATCTCAGGTCCAAAGACTAACCTGTACACGTGTCACAAGAGAAACGCTATGTGACGATGGGTATAATACCATCAAGAGGTTCTCAGCGAGTCCGTCCAGTGTACTCACCCCCAGTGAGCACCCCTATACAATCTTAGGTGATCACACCAATGGTTGTGGGACCAACCACCGCCCCTTGTCAGGGTCTAGAAACGTACACGCAAGTCTACTCTGGAGTATTGATGCCCGATCTCGATACTCCTGCGACTTGGGACATTTAAGGATGTGCTTATAAACTATCCAGCTCCCATAAGTATGATCGCCATCATAACGCAGGTAGTCAAGCAAGATCCTACGGGCTTTATCAACATGTAACTGCAATATGTAATAACGTGTATAACATATGCCATGGTAAGATAAAGTTTTTTCCCCCCAATAAGAGAGCAAGGCTTTGTTCAAATTTGAACTGAGGCAGCGCCTCACGTGCAAAGCACGAGAGCGCCAGCGCTCAGAGTTAAAAATTCTGAGGTTGTGCCAATAGTTAAAAACTCTGAGGCAGCGACTCATGTGCAAAGCACGAGAGCGCCAGCGCCAAGAGTTAAAAACTCTGAGGCAGCGCCTCACGTGCAAAGCACGAGAGCGCCAGCGCCAGAACTAAAAGTTCTCCACCCTTGGATAAAAAATCCAACGGAGATGATAAATCATCAGAGCACAGAATTAAATTCCGATTGAGGAAATACTCCTCAAATCTTTCTAAACAAGAAAGATTGTGCTCTGTAAATCAGAGCATCATTGGATCAATGATCCAATGGTGATTAAAAATCACCAAGATACAGAATTATATTCTGATTGAGGAAAGACTCCTCAAATCTTTCTAAATAAGAAATATTATGCTCTGTAAATCAGAACACCGTCGGATTAAAGATCCAATGGTGATTAAAAATCACCAAGATACAGAATTAAATTCTGATTGAGGAAATACTCCTCAAATCTTTCTAAGCAAAAAAGGTTGTGCTCTGTAAATCAGAGCACCGTTGGATCAAACATCTAATGGTGATTAAAAATCACCAAGATACAGAATAAGCTCTGTATGGGAAAGTATTTTCCCAATCTTGTTAAAAACAAGAAGAATGTTTTCTGTAAAATAGAAGTTCTTGGATCAAAGATCCAACGGTGGATAAATTCCCCAAATCAATTAAGAAATCTCTTAATGAAAGATTTCCTTAACTGAATCAACAAATTAGCCCCCCTATATAAAGGACCCAAGACTTCAAGTCTTGTACAGAAGAACCCCCCCCCCATAAACTTCAAACTTCAAATATGAGAGCAATTTCTTCTCAAGGTAAATAACAATAAGTGAGATCACAGCATCTCCTCCATATTTAAGAGTTTAACTCTCGCATCAGAAGAACTCAGTTCTTTTTCCAGATCACAGATCTATAAGACAAAGTCTTTCATAAGTGAGAATCTAATTCTCAGAGAATTAAATTGAGCAGAATAGAAAACTCAGTGGTTGAGAGTTTAACTCTCACATAAAAAGAACTTAGTCCTTTTTCCAGATCTCAGATCTATAAGACAAAGTCTTTCATAAGTGAGAATCTAATTCTCAGAGAATTGAATTGAGCAGAACAGAATATTCAGTGCTTAGCACTCAAAGTTTGGCACTCAGCGCCAAGCGCTCAGCGTGCTCCTCATGTGGGCGCTATTTTATAAGAAGCGATTAGCACTCCAAGTCTAGCGCTCAGCGCCGAGCGCTTCACGTGCTCCTCACGTGGGTGCTATTTTATAAGAAGCGCTTAGCATTCCAAGTCTGGCGCTCAGCGCCGAGCACTCCACGTGCTCCTCATGTGGGCGCTATCTTATAAGAAGCGCTTAGCACTCCAATTCTGGCGCTCAGCGCCAAGCGCTCCACGTGCTCCTCACGTGTGCGCTATTTTATAAGAAGCGCTTACCACTCCAAGTCTGGTGCTTAGCGCCGAGCGTTCCATGTGCTCCTTACGTGGGCGCTATCTTATAAGAAGCGCTTAGCACTCTAAGTCTGGCGCTCAGCACCGAGCGCTCCACGTGCCCCTCACGTGGGCGCTGACAAAATAAAGAGCGCTCTGTAAATAGAGCCCAGCGCCATAAAGAGTGTTTAACACTCAATAAAAAAATAAAAGAAAAGGGTGAGCATCAAAGCCCATGTCAATGCTCAGCATTGTTGAACAAAAGAGGATCAAGCCTAAATAAGTAATCTGAGCCCAAGGTTGGTCAAACCCCAAATCGACCGAGCCCATAGGTCTTCTTCTAAATTGGCCTTAGTGCCAAACAGGACTACCAAGTCCCTGATGAACATTCTTTGGTTCAAGGGTACATTTCTCTACACCTCTGATATATGTCGTTGTAATTCTTCAACGTCTTCAGAGAGGTGGAGGGTCCCAATAACCAATAACTCTTGGTGCACCCCCAAACCAATAAGCCAAAACTCCATAGACTATGATGTCCTTAAATATGGACTATAATGTCCTTAAACCCAATGGACCGCAACGTCCCTAAACTAAACTCTATTGACTATGATGTCCATAAACCTAATGGACCGCAACGTCCCTAAACTAAAATCTATGGACTATGATATCCTTAAACATAGACTATGATGTCCTTAAACCCAATGGACAGCAACGTCCCTAAACTAAACTCTATGGACTATGATGTCCTTAAACACGGACTATGATGTCCTTAAACCCAATGGAACGCAACGTCTCTAAACTAAACTCTATAAACTATGATGTCCTTAAACCCAACGGACCGTAACGTCCCTAAACTAAAGCGATGGAGCCCAAATGCTCTTTTGTTGGATCAAAAATGATCCTGAACCCCCGTTGAGTAGATCTTAGTCTAAAATTAGGCTAATGTATCCTCAACAAACATTTAAATTGATCTTAATCTCAAACGAGATTAATGAGCCTTAAAAAAAAAAAACCCAAATCTAAGAAAATACGGATTTGGACTAATCCCCGCCCTACGGGCGACAACACAAATTAGTCTCCGTATACAATCCACGGGCAACCTAAAACAAAACAAATACACACGACATGAAGTGAACATCTGGAGAAAGAGAAAGTGTTTATCGCTACGCGGTAACGTAATTAACTGCAGGGGCTTGCGCCTGCAGGGAAGAGCGTCTCCACAATCAAAAATCCCTCGCCAATGAGGGTGAATCTGACGAAGTCTGCTACAACGGCCGCATCTGTCCAAACCTCCGATACATGGTGCTATAAATCAACTTGGCCGCTTCGGAGAGGTGGACGGATAAAACCAAATAGCATCTACCCCCAAATTCAGGAAAGACGTTTGTCTTTCCCAGTTTTCGACGGTAAACAGAATCTGGCATACCCGGTGGGACCTTTTTCTCTTTCCACTCCATATTTCATGTGTCTTGTTTCACGAACAAATCGCGGTCTGCTATGGTTGCCTGTGGATTCGAGGTACTAAGATTTAGTGTCTTGCACCCGTGTAGAGAAAAGAAGATCAATGGCTTCCAACTGCACCAATTGCAACAACAACTCCCCTTCCATCCCTACTGGAGGAGTAACTTATGGGCGCCAAGCGGCCTCCATCTTCACAATACCAGTGACACAGGCCACCACTGGATTGTTCTTCGGCGCCATGCTCCCGCCAATGAGCTTCAACGCTCCAATGCCATCATAGGAAGCTCCAAAGAAGTCGGTCTTCGATCGGATTGCAACTACCGCGACCCCTCTCAATGGGTCGTCCAAGTCTACTGCCTCAGTCTTTGACAGGATGAACCTAAGCTCAAATGGGCCCACAAAGAAGCTCACAATACTGGAGAAGGCTATCCCAACTCCTGCTGCGGGTGAAGTCGTCCAAACTACTTCCCCTACTCGAAAGTCAGCCTTCGACAGGTTGACCATTCCTTCCCAGCGGATGTCAGTCTTTGACAGGCTGGCGCCAATAACAGCCTCTCCTTAAAACAGGGGGAAGGACAAAGACTAATCTCATAGATCGAAGAAAATGAAGGCCTGGCAAGAGGAGGGTCATCCCGCCATCGTACCACGGAAAGTATCGTCTGCAACAGCCCCCTCAACTTCGGTCACCCATAAAAAGAGAAGGCCGGAGAAGATCCATGTGTCTACGATGAATCTCAAAGGCACTGAATCTAAACGCCCAAAGTCTGGGGTCATGGTAGTGCACACCGTCTATATGGCTTCCGAAAAAGAGGAAAGCCGTACTTTTATGGGTCATCGACCACTCACACGGTCTGTGATGAAAACTCAGGAGCAGCAACAAAAGCTCTAGGAGATGCTGACAAAGATGGCCACACTCACTGGGCAGAGGGAAAGTTCGGAAGCATCGTCGGATCAACTCCAGGAGCAAAAAACCGACGCCGAGTTCCTCCGAAGAATGCTCGAAAAGAAAGATAAAGAAGCCGTGGAACAAGCGGATAACATAAAACAAATGGCGCTACTATTCCAAGATATGGTCGGAATGATGATTCAGTCGGACCCTCCAGCTGAAGATCCCCCAATAATCATTGAAGACGACAGAGGGGAGATATCAAACTCTCTTCCGGCTTTATCAGCAGTCAGGGAAGAGACGATCTCGAAAGCTGCGCTTGATCACTATATAGCTCAACAAATACGACCTCATCAGGCAAGTGAAGCTACTGGCCAAGTCGTCAGAACTGGGCGATCATATCCAGGCTGGTACGATCAAATTAAGTCCCCGCCGGAATATACGATCCCTAAATTTCATGTGTATAAGGGGACAGGAAACCCCCATCAGCATGCCGCTCAGTTCAGGGCTCTCTTCGGCAATACTGAAGGTGATGACAAACTGCTACTTCGCTAGTTCATTGGCAGCCTAGCGGAGACAGCATTTGAATGGTACTCGGAGCTTCCGAATGACTCCATCAAAACATTCACAGAAATGAAGTTGCTATTTACTCAACGTTTTGCAAGCGCCAGCGAATGCACCCCGATCACGGCATTGATCAATGCCAGGGTGAAGCCGGGAGAGACTTGGGTTCAGTATGCAATTCGGTGGCGGAACTTATGGTCGAGATGCGAACAACGCATAGAAGAAGCTCCTGCCGTGGGCATGTTTGTAGGGACCCTTAATCCGCAGGCAACTATATCCCAATTTATGATATTCTACAAGTAGACTACTTTCTAAGCATTGATCGTCAAGCTGGCCCAAATGGACCAGATGGGCCATAGACCGTCCTTCTAAAAAACGGAGCTTCAAAATGAAAAGGGTAAAGGGAAAGCTACCTTCATCGCCAACGCTTAGCAGCAGCTGAGTGATTCGGAACCAGCTGCTCGCCAAAACGATAAACCGCGATCACTCGGAGAAAAGTTGAGACGTCCTTACTCATTCCCTCGGAATAAAACGAGAAGGCTGTTCGAACTAGCGGTGCGCAACAGGCTCATCACTCTGCCGGATCCAAGACTCCCACTGCAACCGGGCGACGTCAACAATCCTAATTACTGCCCCTACCACCGAATAGTGGGCTACCCAGTCGAAGATTGCTTCGTCTTCAAAAACTGGATTGAGGACCAGTACCAACAGGGCAGGTTCGCATTATCTGAAAACTGGAGGGTAAACCCGCTACAACAGCACGCTCCAAAAAAGGTGGACACGCCGAGGGCATCATGTTCATTTATAGAGGAAGCTCCGTAGGAAGTTGTCCTTTCAGCTAAGACCAAAAGAATGTTGAACGATCTTTAGGCATCCCGGAAATCATGTGGAAAAGCCCGCTAGAGCCCGAGATCATTGAGGGGATACTGAAACCGCGCCCAACACCGAGAATCGTTAACGATGGGCAAAACACCCAGGCCCAGCCATCGAAGTCTTCGAAGAAGAAGAAAAAGAAGACCAAAAAGCCCGCACAGTCTGACGACAAATGCACGGACCTGCAAAAGTATATTGACGCGCTGGAAGAATATAACTAGAAGGCGCGAACCCCGGTCACACTCCAAGAGTTTCTCAACCATATCCTTGAGAGCGGAGATAATGACAATAACGAGGGAGAAGACCCGTCAGAAGAACCCGAGAATTATGTGGCAAGTTGTCACATGATCTCTCATTCGCCAATAAATGACGAAGAAGCTCACTCGGGATCAGAAGATAATGTAAAGGAGCTGGGGGCAGGATCGGTGCCAAAATCCTTGGAACCGTCAGACGGGATGATTGACATGCTGCTGAATGAAGCCCGTCAGAAGAGCAAAGCTGATCAAGAGTGCGAAATGGACATATTCGAAAGGGCCAGGCGTCGGCATCAAGTTGAAGAAGTCATGGTAGGTATGAGTCTCAAAGCACTCCAACCAGACCGAAAAGCCTGCAGCGGACAAAAACATGCTTAAAATAAAGAAACGGTTCGCTAAAGCCCTGTCAATGGGGATGAAGCTGCCATCTTTCAAAGGAAATACTCCTGGCAGTATACACCTTGACGAAGCGGATGTACATCCTAATTATTGCTTATACCATCAGAGGATTGCACACCCTATTGAAGAATGCATGGCTTTTAAAATGTGGTAGCAGGGATACGTTGCTTACCGACAACATTTCAAGCGGATGAAGCGCAAAACTCGTCGGGAGCAGAGAAATACGACATATGAGCACAAAAGAACTGCCGGCAACTGTCACATGGTTGATACCAGGGGATCGCAAGTTCTCACCTTCGGAAGCGATTCTGACGAAGAAGTAGCCCTCGGCCCTCTCTTCAAAGAATCCACCTCAGGAGAAGAGGAAGAGGTAAAGAACTGTGAGAATATTCAGCTGCGTAACCATACGTTACCTGAAAAGAATCTTGGACTCACAAATAAGGGATCGAACAAAAAAGATAAGGGGAAGGAAAAAGTCCCTGAGGATATCGCCCTCGATGATCGATTCGTCGAAGAGCGGGCAGCCAAGGACCCGTCCAAGAAAAACAAAGTGGATTACAATGTCCTAGCACACCTGAGGAAGATACCCTCACACCTAAGCGTTTTGGATGCCCTTCTGTTGTCTAAAGAGGCATGAGATTCTCTGATCAGGGCATTACAAAAGCCCGAGCAGTTTCAAGCTTTCCTTACCGAAGAAAAGATGAAGGACGAGCTGGAAGAAGTGCACACAGCTGACGTTACTTTCGGCGGCGAACAGATTCTGCGGGGCCCCCGATAAAACTCTGCGGGGCCCCCGATATATCCAATTGCCCTCCAAAACACAACACTGCACATTGAGTTCGCATGACAAGTTTGACCCGTCAATCGGAGGTTCTTTCGCTCCAAAGGCGAGGGGTAATTAACGGCAGCTTAGTCTGCGGCTGCCGGAGATTCAAATCTCTATAATCAATAAACCTCCGCCTACCCTAGGCAGGGGGAATCTACAGTACGACTGATAAGCACGCGCGTATTTCCATCTCAATGGGGTGCCGAAAAACACCCTACATGCTCCGCTTGCAATGGCTCCTCCAGTCCTGTAAATGTGGACGGACCGAGCTTTCTAAAGTCCGCCACGGTTCCCTCACATTGTGTTAGCCTGGGTGCTGCTGTAACTACGGACTGGACCATCCGTAGACCCTCCTGGAAAGTCTCGGCCTACCGCTAATTCAGCTCAGTTTGACGTTTCTGGTTTTCAAGCTTAGCGCATACAACTCCAAGCAATGCGGTGTTATCTACATGCCTCTGATATGACCGCAAATCTCTATCAGCCATGATTCTGATGCCAAGACACGGAAAGGGATTAGTAACAGTAAACATGATTCAATAAACAAGATATTGATATCTATGGATTCAAGACTAGCAGGGTAGTAATATGGCAGAACATGTTCCTAATTCCGGGTTTCCTGGTTAGTGTATAGGGTTAAATACCTAACTAAAAAAGAACCAAACCCGACTAACCCTAAATCGTAGGGTTCTGATACCAAACAAACCTTGTCATGCCCCGTTTCCCAAAATACTTAAACACGACACGTGACAGAGCCAATCATGCTACCTATGGCTAGGAATAATCCCTCCATAGTCACATTACGACCGTCAATCAGATATCAAGAATAGTAAAACAAAATCTCGCTAACACATGTCTATCTGCCACAGTAAATAAAATCAAGAAATGCATATAGCGGAAACAAATCAAGATCCAATAAATAATAATATTTGAATCACGTCCCTTATAGAATCACATTGATAAAATAAAACTACGGAAATAAAAGAAACTATGCATCTCTAAACTAAACGTCTAGCTCCTCATTGCTCGGCTTGCTTGCTAAAATACTCCTGATCTGCCTACGATAGTATCAAAGGAACTGGGTCATGCAAAACCCAGACGTTAGTGCATCATAAATATCAAACTAATAGTAATAAATAGGATAGGATGATATGATTAAATATGAATGTGAATAATAAACACAGGTGTAAAACGGTGAGATATAGATATGTGATGTGTATCCTAGTGTTTGTGCTTCTAGGTTATATATTCTACAAGTCTTTGAAATCATTTTAATGGAATCGTCGATGTAACTCAATAGTATCCCGTGCGTACCCGGGAACACGGTCAATATTCTCGGGGCTGAATCCGAGACGTGCCGCTAAGCAGTAAACAGGTAATATGTACAGATAAATGATGTCAGCATCATCATTCCGGGGCTGGCCGAGCCCGTATAGACTGATCAGTAATTGAAAGTATCGAACTGTTGAGTTACAAGTCAGGTTTTATTATTGATTTCCCCTTACCCCCAAGGTTTTGTGTTCAATTCAGGTATTGATGATATAAATCTAATGCCAATACAGAATCAAGCAGGTATAGGTCTTGTCTATGTAGACAACAAGTCACGTCCGTCAAGACAATAAATCAGGATTGTCGGCATTAGTAATAAGATTCAAGTAACAAGTCTGGTAGTGGGTCGTGAACATATCATGTAATATATTTTAACCCAAATAGACACCGAATGTAAAACTATAACCAATATTGAAACATGGTAACCACAACTAATTTCAGGATGTATATGTACCTATCTATAGCTGTTTCACGTCCATTACCATGTATATTGCAATCTAGATAATATACTGAACTGATATAGTAGTATGATAATATTTTGATGATCCGGCATGTAATTAGGTAAACCATTATCGGTACGGATACAGACTGATATTATAAAACTGTAAATCGATAATATTTATTGAATATTAAAGCATGTATACTATTGTCAATCATATAAATATAAATAAAGTAGCATGTTGCAAGTTTAAAACTTGCCTGATCAAATCTCATGTCGAGATATGAATATCACGTTCTGACACCGAATAACGTCACGACACAAAACTTACGTATGCAGGACTTGGTCTGGCTGAGAAGCTGTGTGACGTGGTAACTGGGTTAGACGACGACGGTGACTGAGTCATCTGGATCTTCAGCGACGTACACAACTCCGGCGAGACGATCTGGAAAAAGAGAAGAAAAGAAGAAATATAAAGAAAGAAGAAGAAGATGATGATGATGATGGCGGGGTTGCTGGTGTTCTGGGGGTAGGCGAGGACAGAAGAAGGAGTAGGCCGGTTTCAGGTGAGAGGTCGACGACGAGGTCGACGAGGTAAGTGGCCGTGAGGGTTGGTGGTGATCGGGGATGAGAAGGGGAAGAAAAAGAAGGTGTGTTGGTGGTGTGTGGGTTCTTTGGGGTTGTTGGGAGATGAGGAAGGTGACGGGGTGATGGTGGTGGTCGGGTTCCGGCGACGAAGGAGGAATGGATGGGTTCTGGCACCGGGGTTATGGGGCTTGGGTGGTGTTCGGGAAAGAAAGAGGAGGAGGAGGTGATGTCGGCGAGGGGGAGGTGAGGACGAGGACAAGAGGGGGACGACGACGACGAAAGGGGCGACGAGAGGGTTAGAGTTTTGGGTTGAAGAGAGAAGAAGTCGGGGAGAAGAAGAGAACGAGGGAAGAGAGAGGAAAAGAGGATCAGTTTTTATAAATTATATTATATTTTTATATAATATATATATATACGGAGAGAGAAAGGCGGGGACGGAGAGAGAATTAGAGAGAGAGACGGAGAGTTATCTTTATTTAAAAATAATAATTAATTAATTAATAAATATATATATATATATATATATTAGTTATAAAGAAATATAATATATATATGGGTAGGATTTTACAGATAATACTAGATTACTCCGAATATTGTCCGTATCCCTATAAAAATCTAGTTTTTAAATATGAAGAATACACGTAAGGATTTAATCCATGATGCAATGTAATTAAAAACATATACCCTCAAATAATGATCTACGTAAATATACGAAGCGATCCAAATACTATTCTATCTAACCTTTAGGATACGAACACGATATGGGCGCAACTATCCGATATGGGGTATTTTGTCATGCAAGATTAGATGGAAAAAATATTATTTGGTTTTATATTATATTATAAAAAGATATGTAGATTCTAAAATATATTATATATGTATATATATATTCTAGATTTGCACGGATACACTGTACCAGCAAATATTCGACATAATCTCGGACCATGTTGGGTTTCAACCATGCGGGTCGGGTCGGATAATAACCACGGTTACTAATTGCATCTTTCGCAAGCCGATAGTAACAATAGTAAAGAATTTTACCACGAGATTTGAAATACCCAAATATATAGTATAAAAGTACTAGGGTTTTACAGTTTATTACATCAACCACAATCGAAAGATAAGCCCTAACAGGTGGGCAACTGAAAAAATAAAGAGCTATCTAATAATCAGGCGTCAGCTCCACATAATTTTCCTCTGTGGGTTTCACTCCTCTGTCTTCCTCATCTACCTCGTTCTCATCTAACGGACATTTCAGAGATTGAAGAAAAGGTGAAAGGAAGTTCGTTAGTGAGTTGCACTTGGGTAGCATTGTCTCTAGAAAAAGTATAGGTAACGAAGACGAGTGTGTGCGATAAATTCATGTGAGTGTTGTGGTAACTTTATAATGCATCTAACAGGTATTTTGTTCACATTAATTTGTTAGACATGAGTATTCTGCCTTCGGAGTTATACATTGATATATTGGTACAGGTTGGATTTAGCACATACTTCTATTAGGCGTGAAATTTCAATTGTAATATGATCATCCGATAAATCGCGATAATACTCTATACCTTCTTTTAGGTATGGAATTTCCAGTTATAATAAAGTCATCGATAAAACGGGATAGGATTCCATACCTAGGATTCACGTGTCTAATCTTAACCTTATTATGACATGTAGTTATAGGGGTACATGTTGGTGTTAGCACGTAGTTCTACTAGGTATGGAATTTCAATTGTAATATGGTAATCCGATAAATCGGGATAATATTCCATAACTTTTTCTAGGCATGGAATTTCCAGTTATAATAGAATCATCCGTAAAAACGGGATAGGATTTCATACTTAGGATTCGCGTGCCTAACTCTGACAATATCAGATAGTATGCCAACTAGTAAGGGGGGTACCGTATGTATCTATATAGTGTAGTTTTGTAATTAAGCCACCAGATTGTATAACTTATGATTAAGTCAATTAACATCTCTTCACTGGGCATATCATTTATTACCACTACAATGATGCATTACAAGTAATATGATATAAGTTTTAATTATGAATATAACATCTTATAGTAGTTTAGAGTATGTGGTTGCTTAGCATTA
Source organism: Agapanthus africanus (assembly GCA_030015575.1). Lineage (NCBI taxonomy): Eukaryota > Viridiplantae > Streptophyta > Magnoliopsida > Asparagales > Amaryllidaceae > Agapanthus > Agapanthus africanus. The sequence goes on from CM057337.1 coordinate 2,371,850, forward strand.
TAGAATAATTTTCCGTAGTGTGTATGCACAATAATTATAGTAATTATGGATTTGAGTTCTTTTCACTTATTTCATGCATGCATGTATTATGCCAAACTTTCCAGTGGCATGCCTAGGTGCATAAGACTACATCCTTGTGATCTTATATGAACAAGACATGACTATTGATAACTGTTGATTTATGGTACAAATAATTTAGAGAAAAAACATGGTATGTTAGCGTAAATATATTTTTAGGAAAACTCCTGATATTTTTAGTATACATATAATTTTGGGGGACCAATAGTATTTTAGTGTAATAAAATTGACCAAGTTACTTTTCTAACGCGTAAAAGTTTGGTTGCATTAAACATTACTGTAGGTCAAATAATTAACTATGTATTAATAAACCAATATCTTTGTTAGTATTTTGTACAAATTTTTAATTATCATAACTTACTGTTTTAGTTAAGTTTCCATAATTGCACGCACATAAAATACATATGATACTAGTGTTAAACTATATTAAAATATATATAAAATAAAAGGTATTGCCATTACTTAAATATATTATGATGATTACAGCAATATCATTTTTTGTAATTTGACATTAGAACTTAATGCATTGCCAGGTATCTGTTGACTATAATAATTGTCAAACAAATATAGAAGAATATCAATTAATCATATTATTTTTATAACTATTTAAGTGCTTTGTTAACTAGAATATTTGTCAACAAATATCGATGCATATCAATTAATAACATTATATTTACATAATAACTAAAGTAGTGATCTGATGATTAAAAGATTTGTTAAACCAATATGGAAGCATATCAAATTGATTAGTCATGTTTATATACTATTTAAATATAGTGTTCTCTTGACTAACAAATATTGACGTGAGTTAATTGATTTATTATATTTAATACTTAACTTTAGTGATCAAACAAGAGGGAAGCAAGTTATCTGATTAAATGAAATTATCTTAAAAGATGTCAATGGTTTAAAGTGTATGACAAACAAACAAATAATAGAATTATCTAATTGAGATAAATATGTGCAATGTAAAAAAAACTAATTAAGAATATACTACAAGGTGAAAAATCCAATTATTAAACATATAAAATCTAAATATTTTATTAAGAAGAAGATTAAAAGAAGAGAGACGAATCCTACCTCAAGAAAAACGTTGGAGAAAGCAACTACGTTATTCTCGAGCTCATTCTACTTCCTCAAAAATTTATAATTTTTCTAGAGCTCCAAACCACCACCCTTACGAAGAGTGTCGAATGATGACCGTGTGGGAATTTTCGTGGATTTTTTTGAGCTCTCAGTTGTGAGAAAAGAGCTAAGGAAAGAAGGGCTATTAATAGGTTTCTCATAACTCTAAAATTAACTAAATATAGTAATTACTTCACTGGTTATCCAGGTCGTCCGATCGCATGAACGAGTGGCCAGAAACTAGCCACGCCGCCGCCCTCTCACACTCACAAAGCTTACACATGCAGCGCACACTAAAAGCATGGACCCCACCCATTAAAAGACTTTGCAGCCGCCTCTCTCTCTTTCTCTTTTTCCTTCACGCGCAGTGCCCACTTAATGAGTGGCCCTCGCATTTAAAAAGTATAGCTGCCTCTGGTACTTCTTCCTTTTCTTTTCTTTTATTATCATTTTTTTGTAAAAGTTTTAATACATTTACTTTAGAACAAAATACTTGTAAAAATAGTTTTAGATATCGGAAAATTCTAAATAATTATCTTATCATTTTTTTCTAATTTTCATGTCAAAAATAAATCTTTTTCTTTAAGGTCCCTTTTCTAAATAAATCTTAGAAAATACTAAAAATGGTATTTATATTCTTTTCTTCATCTAAAAACAATATTAAATATTTTTAACTCGAAGAGACCTTTTTCTTTTCAAGCTTTTCCATAAAAACAATATCAAAAGAATATTTATTGACCTCAAAATATATAAATGATTTTATTTATATATAGAAAACACAGTCGTTACAATCTACTATTCTTAAAACAATTTCGTTCTCGAAATTACAAGGGTAGAAAAAGTTTACATAGGAGGGTTACAAAAAGGTGGGGATAACATTCTCTCATCTCATCTTCACACTCCTGCGTTGACTCTCTTGGGGAGTCCTTCCTCCACATAACCCTAACGAGTTGAACTGTCTTATTCCTCATGGTCTTCTCCTTCTGGTATAAGATCTCAACCGGCTGCTGCTCATAAGTTTGGTCGAACCCCACGGTGATTTCTGAATGATCCACGACATGACTAGGGTCACCGACATACTTCCTCAGCTGCGAGATGTGGAAGACATTGTGCATGCCATCCAATGATGATGGTAAGGTGTAACCTTTTAAAAATCGTTTAGGATAATTATATGTTAATTGGTTATAACATGTGTTTTTCTATAAAAATCTAGTTAATAATTATTTTTCCACGGATATATATATTCTTATTTACCTATGTATTTACATATTTATTTGGTATTTAGTTAGTTACTTATTTAATTCCTTATTTATTAATTATTAAAAATTATTTTATATATATACATATATACTAATCTAGGGTTAATCATATATTAGTATAGGGTTAACATGTTTATACAACCATGACAACTTAAAACTATTTTGTTAGCATGCTCTTTTCCTTATATGTGAAGATGGTTCTAGATTTAACTAGAAAAAGAGAGAAAAATAAAAATAAAAATAAAATGGGGCATTAAATGAAGAGAGAGAGAGCCATGGATGAAGTCCTCATACTCTCTAGATTTTTTCCACAACCCCCATTCCTTCGTCTTCCTCTCTTCTTCTTCTTCTTTCTTTTCAACCTTTGAATCTCTCTGCCTCACCAAAAGTCCTAACCAAATCACCATTAATCCTCCACTAATCAATTCTAAAATCCTATTTTAGAACCTTTTCAAGTTTCCTTTGAAGCAAATCTTCTTTGTGATGGTAAAACCCTATCAAGTTAAGGTCTTTTCTTAATCCATTAATGTATGAAATCAAGTTCCCTTCTTATTTTTACTAATCCTTTCTTTAATTGGTATTAATTAGGTGTTAATGTAGTTTTTATGCAAGTTTAGAGATTTTAAAGAGAAGGTTAGGTTAAGCTAATGCTTTTATGGCTTAATTAAGTAGTTAAGAGTAGTTTGATGTCTAATAGTCTTATTAATCTAACTTATTGCACTAAAATATCATATTTTTTTCATTTAGTGTTTAAAAACGGTTTTTTTGTTAAGTTTAGTGCTTTTTGTGATTTGCTATCGTTTCCTTGATCTAAAATTTAATCAAACAATACAGTAATATAGTGTTTAAGCCTTGAGCATACCCTAGAAAGCCGGACCCAAACCCACACTCTTCGACCGGCGAGAATCCTTGTTTTGCCGGCGCCACCGGTCCCCCTATAGCATTAGGTGTTGGATTTTATGGGTAGTTCTCTGTGGGTCATGAAGGATCTTTGGTATACTTTGTTTTTCCTATTTTATCTGTAGATAAAATCTAGAACCGTTTGCTTAAAACTAAGTGTTTTGTTAATGTACGATACGCACGATTCGATTCTAGGTTTGGCGTATTCTGTGGAAAACAGCCAATCGGGGTGGTTTTTGACGATGTCACACACGTTTTGTGCACCAAGTGAACACGTGTTTAACTCATGGCGTTAGTTCTTTCGTATCGTTTTGTCTTCGCGATATATCGGATGTTTAGCCTTATGTATTGATATTGTGCGATTCTTGGATCGGTTGCGGAAACGTCGGACACGACAAAGAAAGGAAAGGCAGTGATCGGATTCGATTAGCTGAGACGTTCCGGTGAGTAGATGTTATATATATGGGGGAATCGTTTGGAAGGCACAAAGCGTCCGAAAGTTGGGATCCATTTAAAATTTCTTGTATTCATATGCGTAGATCATATTCATATTGCATATGTATCATCATGCATATTGATATTATCACCTAGGACATTTGCACCTTACCAATGGTTCATGCCGCACGTGCACTATTTTATTTGAACACACACGCCATTGGTAATTGCTATATCACGAACACTATAGAACATGCTTAATAATCCGTATATTTGCATTTGCATCATCATTGATATGTAATCTTCAAGTCATTATCTCATTGCATCATTATTGATATGTAGTCTTTAAGTCATTTATCTCATTTCATCATTATTGATATGTAGTCTTCAAGTCATTTATCTCATTTCATCATTTTTGATATCATGGACATTCATTGTACATATTCATTTATTGTGATTTTTCTTGGAGATTTCCATATTCATGAGATTTCTGGATTTAGGGAAAACCGCAAAGGAACTTTATAAACTTATTATCATTTTAAAATGGAAATTACGGTTTTCTCTTGATATGATGTGTGAGGCGTCCACCATGAGTTTTCTCGGTTTTTGAGCCACGTATATATATATATATATATATATATATATATATATATATATATATATACCCTAATCGAGGAGAGAGAAGGCACCGTCTGTGGGTATATGGTGGACCCGGTGAGATACCCCGGGGCAAGAAAGCCGTATAGTGAGATGTTGAGCCCGGTAGGGGAGCACTACCTACCGGTGATTATTAACCCGGCGGACATCCAGAGGATACCGATTATAATCGTGTGATTTAGACAGATTTGGGACCGATCTGAGAGACGGCACCCAAGATATTGATATATATTGTGTGTTGATGCTTGACACGGATTTCTGTTGTTTCTATTTTATGATACTCCGGTTTTACGATACCAAAATTTTACTAAGATAAAACTCAGATTTTCTCATAACAGATATATCCAGATTTCATGTTTGATCATTTATTCATGTCGCATTCATATTTGTGCATCGCATTATAGTTTGTACATAGTTTTTTTGATGCATTTACGTACATGCTTGCGATTGTCTCATTAGATATTATTTACTATTCACGAGTTGACAACTCACCCCCGTTGTGCCACGGTGTCTTGTAGGACCGACCCGTCGGCATAGTCGCGGCGGGCGCACTGCTTCTACTCTTGTTGCTTCCTTTCGCTTCGACTTGAGTGCTATACTTGTAGGTGGGTTTGTGAGGATATTCTTTTGTCTCCCATCATGTATATTTACTTTTATATCTAGTAAACTCCATCTACCATTTGTATATTGACCTAGAGACTGGACTGTGAGACTTATATTAGTTGATATCTGGTGTCGAGCTCATGTTAGCCGACTTTTATGCTTTTCTATTTCTTGCTCTTTTAATGTTTATTTCACATTATTATGATATATCTTGCCTGTGGTTATGTTCCGACATTTCGGTGAAGAGCTAGCTCCCGCTTGGGGATGCCTTTTTATCATTACTTATATATATTCATGTATATATCGGTTTGGGAACAGTTTTTACAAAGGAGGCCCTGCCAAAAATTTTATGAAACCTGATGCTTTTAAATGATTTTAATGTAACTCTATTTTGTCAAAATCAACCTTTAAAAACCAGTATCTTATCACTCATTTCTTTTAACGGTTTAGATTTCTGGGACTCCTGGCTTACTTGAATTACGTTACGCCTCTAGACGTTGCGTGATCAAGTGCCAGTCACGTTCCATATTTGGGTCGTGAAAAACTTGGTATCAGAGCGTTAGGTTTTAGGATGACCCTTGGTATGATAGAGTAGGTGACTTAAGCACTGTAATATAACTTATGTATGTTCCGCTGTATACTCACGATACGATACTCTGCCTAAGTGACCTTAGGATATATATTTTCTTGTGATTCCTTCCTTGATTCCATATATCCTTTTCGTTTCTAGTGCAATATTCTTATTAAATCCTGTTTCTTGTTCCAACCACTATGCCGCCGAAGACTTCGAGGGCTTAAAAGGCTGCCGCCAGAGATGAGGTTAGAGCAGGCTCGTCTGAGATGAGGACCGACCAGGGCAGTATGCCTACCCCTCAGGGACAGATTAATCCCCCTTCTTTAGGTCGGATTGCTAGGCTGGAGGCGAGTATTCAGGATTTGCGTCAGATGGTTGGATCTTTAGTTAAGGTCAGCAGAGCACCGAGATCTGATGATGTTCCTCCTACTAAAGAGATCACGATAGTACCTGCTGTCTAGACAGCTGTACCTGCCGCTACCGAGACTATCATAGTATCACTGCATGAGTTTATGAAGTTGAAGCCTCCAATTTTCATGGGCACCGATGTAGTGGAGGATCCACAGATATTCCTCGACAGGATGCCCAGGATTTGTCATTCACTGAGATGTTCCGATTAGAGATCGGTTGAGCTTGCGAGCTTTCGTCTGGAGGGTCTTGCATAAACTTGGTGCGAGTCAGTTGAGAGAGGCCGAGCTACAGGTCTACCTCCTATGACCCAGGATGAGTTCACGGTGGTGTTTCTTGCGCGTTTCCTTTTGGAGAGCGTTAGGGATGCTCGAGCTAGTAATTTCGAGTCTTTGCACAAGACTCCTGGTATGATCGTGTCTAAGTACGATGTCCAGTTCACTCAGCTGTCTAGATATGCTCCTTACCTGGTGGACACTGAAGAGAAGCGCATAAAGAGATTCATACGAGGTCTTGACGCACAGTTGTTTCTTTCTATCGGCGCCCAGCACTTTGACACCTATGCCGCAGTGATAAATGCAGCCATATTAGTGGAGGAGCATATTTCTGAGACTACAGTGCCGAAGTGGATTCGTACAGGTATATCAGCACCAGTGCGGTTTGGCAGAGATACGACAGGCAAAGGCCGTGGCGAATTCTTTCTAGGCCATGGTGGTGGTCGAGGCATGATGTGGGGCCAGTTGTTCAACTCTTATTTACCGGGTCAGCAACCGTCGCCAGGATTTTTTCGATGTGGGAGTCCGCATCACCGTGTCAGACATTTTACCGTGAGGCGCCAGGGCGAGGCGACAGTTCCACGAATCACTTTACCACCTTCACCCCCTCCTCCGAGAGCTTTACCTCCTACGCCTGTTGTCGCTCCACACCAGGCCAGTGCTCCGAGGGGGCGTGGTCGTGACGATCTGGTTCAGAGAGGACGAGGTGACGGAGTTAGAGGGCAGTCGGGTAGAAGCAGAGGACAAGCCCGAGTTTTAGCTTTAACTCCTCAGGATGCGCAGGCATCGAATGCAGTTGTGACAAGTACTCTTTCAGTGTGTTCTTTCAGCACGCGCATATTGTTCGACCCAGGTTCTATGCACTCATATGTATCCACACACTTCGTACTGAGGTTGGGCCAAGAGTTATCTTTGCTAGATCAGCCGCTTGTTGTGATTATTCCTGTAGGAGAGTCTTTTGTTGCCCGACATGTGTTTCGATCTTGTTCCGTTCGTATCGGGGATAGGGATTCTTCTGTTGATTTGATTCTCCTCGACATGTTATACTTCGACGTTCTTCTTGGCATGGACAGGTTAGCCACTTGTTATGCGTCCGTGGACTGCCGTGAGAAGACGGTCAGATTTAGTTTTTCAGGTGAGCCAGTTCTTGTTATTCAGGGAGACCGTCGTACCACCCTTTCTAGTTTGATTTTTTCCCTTCATACTAGTCGGCTCTTGAAGAAAGGATGTCAGGGATTCTTGGCATATATTCGTGATGCTGGAGCCGTAGAGGTCCCGTTGGACCAGGTTCTGATTGTGAGGGAGTTTCCCGATGTATTTCCTTATGAGTTACCTGGATTTCCACCAGAGCGCGATATCGAGTTCTGCATTGACTTGATCCGTCACAACCCAAATGTGTGGAACGTGACTGGCACTTAAATTACACAACGTCTAGAGGCGTAACGTAATCTAAGTAAGCCAAAGCCCAGAAGATCTAAACTGTTTAAATGAATTAGAGTGAAGAAATACCTGTTTTTAAAAGATGATTTTAACCAAATAGAGTTACATCAAAGCATTTTTAAAAAAAGCATCAAGTTTTCTAAAAATTTCGGCAGAGTTTTCTTTATAAAAACTGGCCCCAAACGGGTACAAAACATGAATATGTAAAATCAATGAATAAAGGCATCTCTAAGCGGGAGCTAGCTCTTCACCGAAAGGCGGAACACAACCACATGCAAGATATAGCATAATAATGTGAAATAAGCATATAAAAGCTAGAGATAAGAAAAGCATCAAGTCGGCTCACATGAGCTCGACACCAGATAATAAAATATACAAATCTCATTGTCCAGTCTCTAGGTCACATATACAAATGGTAGATGGAGTGTACTGGATACAAGGTAAATATACATGGCGGGAACAAAAGAATATCCTCACAAAAACCCACCTACAAGAAAAGCTCTCAGGTCGAAGCGAAAGAAGAAGTGCGCCCGCCGCTGCTTTGCTGACTGGTCGGTCCTGCAAGACACTGTGGCACAACGGGAGTGAGTTGCCAACTCGTAAGTAGTAAGTAATATCTAATAAGGCTATCGTAAGCATGCACATAAATGCGTCACAACCTATATATATACAACTATGATGCGATGAACTAGTATGGATACGACATGAATGAATGATCAAGCACGAAATCTGGATATATATATCTGGTATGAGAAAATATGTGTTCTTATCTTAGTAAATTTTTTGTATAATAAAACCGGGGTATCATCAAATGAAATCGACATAAAACCGTGTCAAGCATTGACACAATATATATATATATATATCTTGGTAGCCGTCTCTCAGATCGGCCCTCAAATCTGTCAATCAAACGACTCCGGTCGGTATCCTCCGGATCTCCGCCGGTCAATAATCACCGGTAGGTAGTGCTCCCCTGCCAGGCTCAACGTCTCTCTATACGGCCTTCTTGTCCCGGGATACCTCACCGGGTCTACCATATACCTGCAGACAGTTCCTCATTTCTCATCGAATCGGGTATGTGTATACACGTGGCTCAAGAACCGAGAAAACTCATGGTGGACGCCACACAAATCATATCATGAGAAAACCGCAATTTATATTTTGAAATGATAATAAGTTTATAAAATTCCTTTGCGGTTTTCCCCAAATCCAGAAATCTCATGAATACGGAAATCTCCAAAAAAATCACAATATATGAATATGTGGATAACCATGAATGTCCATGATATCAATATGATGCAATGAGATGAATGACTTGAAGACTACATATCAATGATGATGCAATGCAAGATACCGATTATTAAGCAAGTTTTATAGTGTTTCGTGACATAGCAACTACCAATGACATGTGTGTAGCATAAGATTGTGCACGGACGGCATGAACCATAGGTAATGGTGCAAGTGTCCTAGGTGATAATATCAATGTATATGATGATGCAAGTAAAACATGAATATGACATACGCATATGAAAACAAAAATTATAACTAAATCTTAGCTATCGGGTGCTTTACGCCATCTAAGCGATTCCCCCATAAATGAATACATCTACTCATCGGAACGCCTCGACTAATCGAATCCGACCACCGTCTTACCTTTCTTTGCCGCGTCCGACATCTCCGTAACTGATCCTAGAATAGCACAAATATCAATGGATAAAGCTAAACATTCGATAAAACGCGAAGAAAAAACGATACGAAAGAATTAACGTTCACAAATCAAACACGTGTGTACTTGGTGAACAAAATGTGCGTGGCATCGTTAAAAACCACATCTAGGGCTGTTATACGCAGCAAATGCTAAACCTAGAATCGAATCGTGCATATCGCGCATTAAACAAATACTCACATAATAGTAAAACGATCTCAGATTTTACCGGCATATAAACTAGGAAAAACAAACAATACCAAATACCATACAAGACCCACAGAAGACTACCTGCAAAACCCCAACACCTAGTTGCTACAGAGGACCGGCGGCACCGGGGAATTCTTGATTCTTGCCGGGTGAACTTTGAGGGATTTGGTCCGGGTTTTAAGAGTGATCTCAGGGTTCTTAAAACTATACAGCTATACTGTTTAATTTTATTGTACATTAATGCAAAGATAGCAAATTTCAGATATCACAAAACTTGATTAAAAACCATTTAAAAAAACTAAATTGTAACATTATGGTATTTTAGTGAAATTTGTTAGATTAGTAAGGTTATTAGGTGTTAAACTACACTTAACTACCCTAATAAGCTATAAAAATCCTAAACTTAACCCAACCTTCTCTTTAAAACCCTAAACTTAACCCAACCTTCTCTTTAAAACCCTAAACTTACATTAAAACTACTTAAACACCTAATTAAGGTTGATTAAAGCAAAGATTAGCAAAGAGATGAGTAAACTTGGTTTCATACCTTAAGAAGATTTGGAAAAGATCCCACTTGAGAAGATTTGCCATCCAAAAAGAAGACTTGCTTGCACTACTATGAAAGAGGTTTGAAAATTTGAATTTTTGAATTGATTTGTGGTGAGTTTTTGTGATGATTTGTGGGGGTTGTGGTGAGGTAGAGAAAGTTTTTGGTAAGGAGAAAGGGAGAAGAAGAAGAAGATTTTTCTAGAGAGTGTGAGGGAGAAAACATGCCATGGCTTGCATTTAATGCACCATGCTCCATTTTTATTTTCATTTTTCATTTAGCTTTTCTACAAAATTCTAGAACCATCTTTTAATCTTAAAGGTGTTAGCCATATAAAACTTGTGTTTTTGTGTCATGGTTACATAACTTGCATTAACCAATACTAATCTATCATTAACACTAGATTAGTGTGCGTGTGTGTGTTAAATTAATATTTAATGATTTAATAAATAAAGAAAATAGTTAAGTGAAAAAGTAGTTAAATAAATACTAATTAAATACCAAATAAATAAGTAATTACATAAATAAATAAGTATATTTATACCTATGTGGACAATAATTATTTACTAGGTTTTACGGAAGAACGAGTGTTATACTACTAATTAGCATATAATTAATCCTAAACGAATTTTTAAAACGTTACATGATCCCCGGCACGGGGCCTATTTCTATACCGCCTTATCGGATGATCCCGGTGGAGCTTAAAGAGCTTAAGGATCAGTTGCAAGATTTGCTGGATAAAGGGCTTATTTGACCAAGTGTGTCGCCTTGGGGAGCTCATGTCCTATTCGTCAAGAAAAAGAACGGCAGTATGAGATTATGCATTGATTATCGTCAATTGAATCGAGTTACTGTGCGGAATAGATATCCCCTAGCTCGCATTGACGATTTGTTTCATCAGCTCCAGGGTGCGGGACATTTCTAGAAAATTGACTTGCGGTCGGGTTATCATCAGTTGTGGGTTCAGAATGATGACATTCCGAAAACTACTTTTCATATGCGCTATGGGCATTACGAGTTCTTGGTGATGTCGTTCGGGCTCACCAATGTCCCAGCAGCGTTTATGGATTTGATGAATTGCATATTCAGGCCTTTTCTCGACCAGTTCATTATCGTGTTTATTGACGATATTCTAGTATACTCCAGGAGTCGAGAGGAGCATGAGCAGCATTTGAGGATTACGTTGCAGACTTTGAGAGAGCACTAGCTGTTCGCTAAATTCTCCAAGTGCGCTTTCTGGCTTGATAGTGTTGACTTCTTTGGTCACGTGGTTACGAGAGATAGTATACGAGTGGACCCGAAGAAGATCGAAGCCGTACATCATTGGTCCAGACCTGTATCAGTTACAGAGATTCGCAGATTCTTGGCGCTTTATACAGGATTTCTCTCGTATCGCTGTACCGCTGACCGGGTTGACTTGGAAGGGAGTTCCTTTTTTTTGGACCGAGGCATGCGAGCAGAGATTTTAGCAGTTGAAGACTCGTTTGACGACTGCACCAGTCTTATCTTTGTCTGCAGGGTCAGGCGGCTTTGTTGTCTATTGCGGTACTTCTCAAGTAGGTCTAGGCTGTGTGTTGATGCAGCATGGTAGGGTCGTCGCTTATGCTTTTCGGCAGTTGAAGAAGCATGGGTAGAAAAATCCCACTCACGACTTAAAGATGGTTGCGGTGGTCTTTGCAGTTAAGATTTGGAGGCATCACTTATACGGCGAGTCGTGCCAGATATTCACGGAACACAAAAGCTTAAAGTACATCTTCCAACAGCGGGATCTGAATTTGAGGCAGTGCCATTGGATGGAGCTCATGAAGGACTATGACTGCGAGATTCTTTAGCATCCGGGAAAGGCGAATGTTGTAGCTGACGTTTTGAGTCGGAGGCCCGGTGGTAGCTTGTCCTATTTGAGCGCAGTTCAGAGACAGTCTTCTGCAGATTGGCAGATCTTATGCGACAGCAGAGTACAGTTTGAGTTTACTTCGACCGGAGGACAGCTTGCTCACGTCCATGCCCGTCCACTTTTACTTGATCGCATCTGGGAGGCACAGTCCGACGATACTCGTTTTTCAGAGATCATGAAGCAGGTTCGGCAGGGTTGTCATGCCCTGCTTCCCAAAATATGGAATACGAGGGGTAGACAAGGCCAGCCATGTTCCTACGGTCAAGGAAAAGTCCTGCCGTAGTCACACTTCGGCTTCTAGTTTCTCATGGTAAACAGTAAACAATGCGCAGGTAATGAGAAATGCAGTAACTGGAACAAAACAGTAAAATGAACTGACCTGATGGGAAACAAATGATATAACTCCGGATAGCTAAACAAGATGTCCGTGAAGTGCGTCTAGTCCTGGTCCAGGCTAAATCTTCTCCTCTCACTGAGCATGCATACTCAGGTCGTCAGAGCGACACAATAGCAAAATAATATATATAAAATCATGTGACAATTCTAACAGTGATAATAGTTATGTATAATAGTAGATCAATGGCAGTATGGATATGAACATGCAGTAATCAATGCAGCGGAAACGGTAAAAGCAGTAGAATGATATGTCACGTATGTCAACACAGTAAGTAAGATATATCAATGCCAATATCCCTATCAGTCTCTAAGTCTCACTGTATAGGTCACTAAGCGTATCGTCAGTCCAAGTGTGAGAGTCAACCACTCGCGAGTGTCCTCCACCCAAGGGTAGAACTCAAGGGCAAGGGACCACGGGCCCAACATGTAACATGTATATCACGGTGAATATCACATACCCTGTAAATCTCCATATATCTTCCTAAATATATAAGACGGCATGGGACTCCCGAGATTCTGTTGAACTCACACTTAAACTACCCCACACCCCGTGGTCTACATCAAACGCTAACCATAACCCTAAATACTAATCGATCCGTGACAAGTCTGCGCGAGAACTGGAGGCAGGACCTCCATCAAGCACGTCCTGACTAATACCTAAGATAAATGGCAGTGTCTGGTGCCTTATCTGTGACACCCGTGCAAGCACTTCCATAAGTGTCCCATATCACTTATAGTCACACGTACACGCATCCCACAGACGTCGACAATGCAATAAAATAATAGGGTCGCTGATTGTGTACAAGTACGTATCACTTCCACTTATTCACGGATACACGAACACTGACGTACTTGCCACAATCATCACTAGAATCTAACACTGGGTAAATGCACGATGTCACTAGGTTATCACTGCAATGATATGAGTATGATATGATACGTAAACAGTATATGAAGCACGATTAAGGTGTCATAAAAACAGTATTCTATCACTTACACGATTTATCATGAAACGTACGTATATAATTTAGCGAAACGATAAACAGGTAGTAATTAGTATGTTCGGTTGTCCATCCATCGAATTTGGTTTCATGCCTATCGGGTTCCAGGATTGCTAATTATAGCCATTTCATTTTAAGCGCTCGCGGCTGGAAATCCGGTTTCAGAATCAGAAATCCATTTCGCAACGCATTTTAATCCCAGTTGGGATTAGATTTTAGCGATGCTACAGTTGGATGAATTCTAGGGTTTTCAGTATGGTTTTCAACGAAACAGACGGATCATCAATCGCATCTGCATGTCAGGAGTTATACACTGTTTAACACTAATATGTCAGTTCTGATTCTGCTGGGACTGTTATGCGTCCCGATCTATTAAATTACAGATTAAATATCAAACTGTAACGAAACACAATGAAACCAATTTTTTTGTTTAGATAACAGATTTACCTATAATAAGAAGTGGAGTTCCGCAATCTTCGAGTTAAGGAGATCTTGTGGTACCCATTACGGAACAGCAAGCAATAACTGGAGTCGCTCTGGACTGCAGTCCAGAGTCGCACTCCGATCCAAATATCATCACAATTTAAGTACAGGAATACCAGGAAACTAGTATAGGGTTAAAGTTCGTCGAGTTGGCTTCGATTTGAGACCTCGAACGCACCATTCTAATATGTATATAATTTATGGTGAATTTAACGGTTTTCAGGTACAATAAAATTCCAGTTTTACGGTTAAACTTGGGGGCAGTCGTTTTAGTCATTAACGGTCATATTTTCCAACGAAATTTACACACGTTATCCATCCCTACAAGGGAAAATGTAATTTATCCAGTTCCGTCAAATTTGATAATGATTTCCTATGAGAACAAGCATCGAACAGTTGTGTCGAATAATCTAACGGAAAAGTAAAGCATGAATTATACACGATAATGATTTGTAATTAACAAAATGTAGCATGTAGCAAGTAGGGAACTTGCCTGGACCCGCACGGCAGCGAAGTACAGCACGGGCGCGCGACGAACTGGCACGGCAACGGCAGCGGCTCCGGGTGAGCTCGGGCAGTGGGGCTCGTCGACGTCGTCGGGGTGTCTGCGGTGATCGAAGCTTTTGATGGCGGGGCTGCAGTGAGTTCGGGTGGCCGGTGATGCACGGAGGAGCTGAAGGTCGCCGGTGCAGCTCAGGCGGTGGCATGTCGGAGTTCCGGTGGTTGGAGCTAGGTGAGGAGATGTTGTCGGTTTTGCAAAGGTGGTTTTGGTGAGGAGTTTATCGGCGGCGGTCAAAGACGGTGGCTGCGGTGGTGTCGTGGTGGGGTGGCCGGAAGTGAGCTCAGGGTTGAGCCGGTGGTGGTAGGTGCTTGGAGCTTGGTGAAGGTGCTCGGCAGAGGTTGTCGAATGGGTCTCGGGTTGATGGAGTTCTCGCCGTTGATGGTGTCTCGGGAAGAAGACGATGATTGTCGCGCAGGGCCTGGCCACGACGGAGGCACCGGCGAGTGGCTTGCAGGGGTGTGCTCGGGTCGGCAGTGAGCAGGTGCGCAGTGCTCGAGCTTGGCGGTGTTGGTACTCGTAGCGAAGGTTGAGGACGAGGGTGGAGGCTAACTAGGTGGAGGCGGGCGGTGGTGAGGAGACGGCGGTGCGTGCGACGCGCAGCCATGGGCGCGAGTTCGAGAGAGAGAAAATGGGAGAGATAGAGAGTGGGGGAGCGGGAAAATGAAAGAGGGAGGGAGAGAGAACGTGTGTGTGTGGGGGGGGGAGAGAGAGAGAGAGAGAATGAGAGAACGAGAGGAGAGAGAGGGTAACGTGCGTAAATTAATGGGGAAATTAAGATGAGAGAGAGAGATGGTAATTGTTGTGAGTGATAGGGAAAGAGAGAAGAGGTAAAGAGAGAGAGAACGTGCGTAAGTAATGGGGAAATTAAGATGAGAGAGAGAGAGAACGGTAAGAATAAAGGAAATTAAAGGAAAATGGGGAATGAGTAAATAAAATTAATATGGAAAGTAATGGAGGGATTAGATGAGGGTTAATGGAAATTTATGGGGGAAGATTAAGAGGAAAAATATAAGGAGATTTGAAATGAAGGAAGGAAAATGAGAAGCTTGGGCCGGGCTCTTGACGGGCTACAGGGTTGGGCTGAGTAAAAATTTAATTAATTTATCATTCATTAAGGGATGGGCCGAGGATTACAATACAAGGATTGTACTGAATTGGGAAAGAGGGCCGGGAAAATCTCGGGAATTAAATTTAATTAAAAGGAGAACTTTGGGCTGGGTGTGCTGGGCTGAATATAAAACGAATTATAAGGGAAAATAGAAAATGGGCTGGGGTTTTAAAGGAAAAATTAAATGGGAAAATAAAAGGGGTTTACAAGAAATAAATTTATAAATAAATTAAATAAAATTATAAATAAGGATAAATAGAATTCTAGAGTAACTTAATACAGATTTTGGTACAAAAGGGGCTGGGTATTACATCATACCACCCTTACAAAAATTTCGTTCTCGAAATTTAAAATAAAAGATAAGTTGTAAAATCAAAAGCGAAAGCTACCATATCACAAATTAACTCATCATGGTTTACTAAAAATGGGTGAATGAAATTTTTTTTTTTGAAGATGTATACATGCAAGAACAACATCCAAAAGGATGGATTGAAATAAGTATACGGCAGGAACAACTATAAGGATGAACTACAAGTGCACGAGAATATAGATAACAATAACAAACAAAAATAATCACGGCGTGTTCAATAAAGTCGAAACCCAAATGTGTGTTCAAATAAGTATATCAAAAGTAGCAAGGTAGAAATAATAAGTATACGACACAATCATTTATAATAGTAAACATAGGCACAACACCCGGAAATATAGTAACGACAATGAGGTAGTGAAAGCTTAGTCGGTAGGTTAAAACATTTTAGGGTAATCTATCGATCGAATAGTTTTAAAATAACCTAGAAAACTCACATAAAGAAAATGAGAATATGGAACAAAATATGCGCGGTGTATGGTTGCGCTACTGACAAAATATAGGGATAATAGTAGTGTGTTTTAAAATACATAAAGCTAAGTAGTCAATAATACGCACTTTTCGACAAATACAAGATAATGAAAACCAAATTTTCGAATAATAAAGTCTTTAAATGTACATAGGGTAATAAGAGAACACAAAAAAAAATGTATAAGACTAGATAGGGTAAGGATCAAAGGTCGAGGTGTGGCGGCTTTAGGCTGAAAATCAAGGAGATTGGGATCGGGTCAGCCCAGGAAGTAATGGTGAGCAACAAAGGACTACAAAGGGAAAGTATGAGGAGGATAACGGTCGGTATATCTTATGAGTCAAAAATTTGAAGGGTTAGCTAACTCGGAAATTCATAAGAAGGGTCCTCATCCCAGAAGGATCTCAAACGAGACGCAGATAAAGGATGGAGGGTGAAACTCAAAAGATCGGGTGTGGTACTTGTTAATCTGAGTGAGGGTTGAAACGGCACGAGGTGTAGGTGTGGACAGTAAGGGTCTCAGGAGGAAATGGAAAAGGGATAAATCGAAGCATCGAGTGAAACAGTAAATAAAAGATTTGCGAACTCAGAAGATTTATTTCATTCCAGAAGATTTTTAAACAAAGCATCATCAAAAATGAAATGTGGCCCTAAACTATATACAGATTTTATTTGGCCAAGGAAGACAGCATCTAAAAGAAGTCCCGTCAGTCACGGTTGTGGAGATTCAGCAGGTTGCGGTAGGCTCGCGCACTCAGGTAGGGGCGTCCGTTTCCATAACACCTCGCGGGTATCGCCATTGGAAGTTCTTCCACAGCAGGGTCTTGATCTTCTGGTCCTTCTTCCTCGGATGGAGCTTCTTCATCGAGGTCCGATTCCATGTGATTCTTTTCTTCTGGATTTTCTTCCACGGGATTTTCCTCTACTGGATTTTCTTCTATCGGATCTTCCTTGGGATCTTCCTCTATCGGGTTCTCTTCAGGGTCTCCAACCTCTTCGTCGGAATCGTCTATCATGTTAAACTCTGGGGCGGCTGCTCCTTCGTCCTCTGAATCGCTGTTTCCAAAATTGACCTGGGGACCGTAGATCTCATCATCAGAACTCATCAGCGTGCGGTCTAAGGAAACGCATGACTGTGCATCCTCGTCTAGATGCGGCGCTGCTCCGGGGTGTGCCATGGCCTGAAAGAAAAGAGTCATGATTAGACAACGGAACACATCAAGAAAATAGTTAAGTGTACAATGTATAGAAAGATATGCGGTGGTAGGAATTTTAAAAGGATCAAGATTAAAATGTTGTGCTAATGAATAGTATGAATATGGAGGAACGAGAGAATAATACATATATTACGATTCAAAGTTTTATTGCATTCAATCAAGAGTTCAGCGGATACAAGATTTAAAACTGAAAGAAATATTCATAAGAAGATGACAACATTTTTACTGAAAGTAGATAACATGAAAAATCCTTCTTCGACTACTATAACGTTGCATTCGCGTCGCGTGAGTTGAATCCTGCGTTAGGTCCGCCTTATCGTCGAAGTTTGAACTACGCGATAATCCTTACTTGGCAGAAGTGGGGAGTGTGGACGAGTTTCCTCCTTGTAGCTCTTTCCTTCCTGGACAACCGTTGATGAGATGTTCGCTGGATCCACAAATCAGACATTTCCCTTGGGCGCAGCGACAATCCCTCTGAAGATGTCCTGGTCTCTTACAATACCCACAACATGGGGTCTTCTGCTGCTTCTGTCGCGGGGAAACAAATTGGCGCTTCATTTTCTTCTCTTTTTCTCATCTAACGGGGATCCCTTTATGAGTGGAGACTCCCGCTGGTGCCTGAATCATCTGTCTTCTCAGTCCTTCAGCCAACAAGTCGTTTGTTCGCTCCTGAGCTTCCTTTAGACCTTGCAGTACACTCAGAATCTCAATGGTCTGATTCTGGGGAGCGGATACAGATGAAGAGTCGTTGGAAGACATGATCCTGGAACAACAATTTCTGAGGATGATATAAGTCACAAGCTATACGAATCAAAATATAATATGGGTTGGACAAAGATTCAAGAATATCAGAGGTGATGAATTTATTATAAGTGGAGAATCAACGGTAGCATTCTAAGTCACTTAACAGAGTACGGTAGCGCTATTGCAACTACATAACCTTGCCAAGTCACCCGAAGCCCTAGCGAATGGATAACTGAACAATCAACATGAATATGGATCAAGGATGTGAAGTTTACAATCTAGACTGAGGGATGTCAAAGATTGTCAAGCTCTACACGGAAAACTGCAATCCCAATCGAAACAAAACCTGGCTCTGATACCAACTAAACCATGTCACGCCCCGCTTCCCAAAATACGGAATACGAGGGGTAGACAAGGCCAGCCATGCTCCTACGGTCAAGGAAAAGTCCTGCCGTAGTCACACTTCGGCTTCTAGTTTCTCATGGTAAACAGTAAACAATGCGCAGGTAATAAGAAATGCAGTAACTGGAACAAAACAGTAAAATGAACTGACCTGATGGGAAACAAATGATATAACTCCGGATAGCTAAACAAGATGTCCGTGAAGTGCGTCTAGTCCTGGTCCAGGCTAAATCTTCTCCTCTCACTTAGCATGCATACTCAGGTAGTCAGAGCGACACAATAGCAAAATAATATATATAAAATCATGTGACAATTCTAACAGTGATAATAGTTATGTATAATAGTAGATCAATGGCAGTATGGATATGAACATGCAGTAATCAATGCAGCGGAAACGGTAAAAGTAGTAGAATGATATGTCACGTATGTCAACACAGTAAGTAAGATATATCAATGCCAATATCCCTATCAGTCTCTAAGTCTCACTGTACAGGTCACTAAGCGTATCGTCAGTCCAAGTGTGAGAGTCAACCACTTGCGAGTGTCCTCCACCCAAGGGTAGAACCCAAGGGCAAGGGACCACGGGCCCAACATGTAACATGTATATCACGGTGAATATCACATACCCTATAAATCTCCATATATCTCCCTAAATATATAAGCCGGCATGGGACTCCCGAGATTCTGTTGAACTCACACTTAAACTACCCCACACCCCGTGGTCTACATCAAACGCTAACCATAACCCTAAATACTAATCGATCCGTGACAAGTCTGCGTGAGAACTGGAGGCAGGACCTCCATCAAGCACGTCCCGACTAATACCTAAGATAAATGGCAGTGTCTGGTGCCTTATCTGTGACACCCGTGCAAGCACTTCCATAAGTGTCCCATACCACTTATAGTCACACGTACACGCATCCCACAGACGTCGACAATGCAATAAAATAATAGGGTCACTGATTGTGTACAAGTACGTATCACTTCCACTTATTCACGGATACACGAACACTGACGTACTTGCCACAATCATCACTAGAATCTAACACTGGGTAAATGCACGATGTCACTAGGTTATCACTGCAATGATATGAGTATGATATGATACGTAAACAGTATATGAAGCACGATTAAGGTGTCATAAAAACAGTATTCTATCACTTACACGATTTATCATGAAACGTACGTATATAATTTAGCGAAACGATAAATAGGTAGTAATTAGTATGTTCAGTTTTCCATCCATCGAATTTGGTTTCATGCCCATCGGGTTCCTGGATTGCTAATTATAGCCATTTCATTTTAAGCGCTCGCGGCTGGAAATCCGGTTTCAGAATCAGAAATCCATTTCTCAACGCATTTTAATCCCAGTTGGGATCAGATTTTAGCGATGCTACAGTTGGATGAATTCTAGGGTTTTCAGTAAGGTTTTTAACGCAACAGACGGATCATCAATCGCATCTGTACGTCATGAGTTATTCACTGTTTAACACTAATATGTCAGTTCTGATTCTGCTGGGACTGTTATGCGTCCCGATCTATTAAATTACAGATTAAATATCAAACGGTAACGAAACAGAATGAAACCAATTGTTTTGTCTAGCTAACAGATTTAACTATAATAATCAGCAGATTTACGCAATCTTCGAGTTAAGGAGATCTTGTGGTACCCATTACGGAACAGCAAACAATAACTGGAGTCGCTCTGGACTGCAGTCCAGAGTCTCACTCCGATCCAAATATCATTACAATTTAAGTACAGGAATACCAGGAAACCAGTATAGGGTTAAAGTTTGTCGAGTTGGCTTTGATTTGAGCCCTCGAACTCACCATTCTAATATGTATATAATTTATGGTGAATTTAACGGTTTTCAGGTACAATAAATTTCCAGTTTTACGGTTAAACTTGGGGGCAGTCGTTTTAGTCATTAACGGTCATATTTTCCAACGAAATTTACACACGTTATCCATCCCTACAAGGGCCAATGTAATTTATCCAGTTCCATCAAATTTGATAATGATTTCCTATGAGAACAAGCATCGAACAGTTGTGTCGAATAATCTAACGGAAAAGTAAAGCATGAATTATACACGATAATGATTTGTAATTAACAAAAGGTAGCATGTAGCAAGTAGGGAACTTGCATGGACCTGCACGGCAGCGAAGTACAGCACGGGCGCGCGACGAACTGGCACGGCGACGGCAGCGGCTCCGGGTGAGCTCGGGCTGTGGGGCTCGTCGACGTCGTCGGGGTGTCTGCGGTGATCGAAGCTTTTGATGGCGGGGCTGCAGTGAGTTCGGGTGGCCAGTGATGCACGGAGGAGCTGAAGGTCACCGATGCAGCTCAGGCGATGGCACGTCGGAGTTCCGGTGGTTGGAGCTAGCTGAGGAGATGTTGTCGGTTTTGCAAAGGTGGTTTTGGTGAGGAGTTTATCGGCGGCGGTCAAAGACGGTGGCTGCGGTGGTGTCGTGGTGGGGTGGCCGGAAGTGAGCTCAGGGTTGAGCCGATGGTGGTAGTAGGTGCTTGGAGCTTGGTGAAGGTGCTCGGCAGAGGTTGTCGAATGGGTCTCGGGTTGATGGAGTTCTCGCCGTTGATGGTGTCTCGGGAAGAAGACGATGAGCGTCGCGCAGGGCCTGGCCACGACGGAGGCACCGGCGAGTGGCTTGCAGGGGTGTGCTCGGGTCGGCAGTGAGCGGGTGCGCAGTGCTCGAGCTTGGCGGTGTTGGTACTCGTGACGAAGGTTGAGAACGAGGGTGGAGGCTAACTAGGTGGAGGTGGGCGGTGGTGAGGAGACGGCGGTAGGTGCGACGCGCAGCCGTGGGCGTGAGTTCGAGAGAGTGAAAATGGGAGAGATAGAGAGTGGGGGAGCGGGAAAATGAAAGAGGGAGGGAGAGAGAACGTGTGTGTGTGTGTGGGAGAGAGAGATAGAGAGAATGAGAGAACGAGAGGAGAGAGAGGGTAACGTGCGTAAATTAATGGGGAAATTAAGATGAGAGAGAGAGAGATGGTAATTGTTGTGAGTGATAGGGAAAGAGAGAAGAGGTAAAGAGAGAGAGAACGTGCGTAAGTAATGGGGAAATTAAGATGAGAGAGAGAGAGAGAACGGTAAGAATAAAGGAAATTAAAGGAAAATGGGGAATGAGTAAATAAAATTAATATGGAAAGTAATGGAGGGATTAGATGAGGGTTAATGGAAATTTATGGGGGAAGATTAAGAGGATAAATATAAGGAGATTTGAAATGAAGGAAGGAAAATGAGGAGCTTGGGCCGGGCTCTTGACGGGCTACAGGGTTGGGCTGAGTAAAAATTTAATTAATTTATCATTCATTAAGGGATGGGCCGAGGATTACAATACAAGGATTGTACTGAATTGGGAAAGAGGGCCGGGAAAATCTCGGGAATTAAATTTAATTAAAAGGAGAACTTTGGGCTGGGTATGCTGGGCTGAATATAAAACGAATTAAAGGGAAAATAGAAAATGGGCTGGGGTTTTAAAGGAAAAATTAAATGCGAAAATAAAAGGGGTTTACAAGAAATAAATTTATAAATAAAATAAATAAAATTATAAATAAGGATAAATAGAATTCTAGAGTAATTTAATACAGATTTTGGTACGAAAGGGGCTGGCTATTACAAGGGTTGAGATTCAGAGTTCGATCGATGACCAGGGAGTGCTACGATTTGGGACTCGACTATGTGTGCCAGATTTCGAGAGGCTGAGACGCGATATTTTAGAGGAGGCGCATCAGTCAGCATACAGCGTTTATTCGGGTTCCACCAAGATGGATCATAACTTGAGAGATGTCTACTGGTGGGAAAGGATGAAGAGAGATTTCATAGATTTTGTTTCGAGATGCCTGACTTGCCAGCAAGACAAGGCCAAGCATCAGAGGCCGGCAAGAGAGTTACAGCTTTTGCCCATTCCGGAGTGGAAATGGGAGCAGATCTCTATGGATTTCATCGTGGGTCTACCTAGGACCATTCGAGGGTATGACTCTATTTGGGTGATCGTAGACCAGCTGACGAAAGCGGTTCACTTCTTGCCAGTGAAGAGCACTTTCGGATTTA
Source organism: Agapanthus africanus (assembly GCA_030015575.1). Taxonomy (NCBI): domain Eukaryota; kingdom Viridiplantae; phylum Streptophyta; class Magnoliopsida; order Asparagales; family Amaryllidaceae; genus Agapanthus; species Agapanthus africanus. The sequence goes on from CM057337.1 coordinate 2,394,780, forward strand.
CTCAGAATGCTCAGATTTATATTGATGAGATTGTGCGACTACACGGCATTCCGACCAGCATTGTGTCCGACAGAGGCACTCAGTTCACCAACTGACTATGGTAGAAACTTCAGGAGGCCTTAGGCACCCAATTGAGTTTTAGTACAGGTTTCCATCCGCAGACCGACGGGAAGTCAGAGCAGACCATACAGACTCTCGAGGATATGCTTTGGGCATGTGTTCTAGATTTCGATGGCAGTTGTGATCGTCACTTGCCCTTAATAGAGTTCTCCTACAATAACAGCTTACAGGAGACAGTTCAGATGACGCATTTCAAGGCCTTGTATGGAAGAAAGTGTCGATCGCCCGTTTGTTGGACAGTGCTCAGTGAGAGCAGTATTTTGGGACCGCAGCTAGTGCAGAAGACTACAGAGAAGATCCAGTTGATTCAGGACAGGATGAGAGCGGCCCAGAGCAGGCAGAAATCTTATGCTGATAGACGTTGTCGTAGACTTGAATTCGCCGTTGGTGATCATGTTTTCTTGCAAGTTTCTTCGATGAAGGGTGTGATGAGATTCGGAAAGAAAGGGAAGCTTAGTCCCAGATATGTGGGTCCTTACGAGATTCTCGAGCAAGTCGGTACCGTTGCCTATCGTTTGGCACTTCCACCCAGTTTTCCAGATGTTCATCCAGTGTTTCATGTATCGATTCTTCGCAAGTAGCTTCATGAACCTTCTCATACGATTCAGCACCAGACGATCCAGCTGGAGCGCGATCTTTCTTTCACCGAGCAGCCGATAGTCATTCTGGATCGGCAGGTGAAGAAACTAAGGTCAAAGGTCTTACCGTCCGTGAAGGTTCTTTGGCGTGGTCCGAACAGCGACGAGGTCACCTGGGAGGCCAAGGATGAGATGCGGAAGAAGTTTCCCCATCTCTTCGAAGGAACGCGTAGTTAGATTTTATATTCGAGGACTGAATTTCTTTAAGGGGGGAAGATTGTAACATTTTAAAAATCATTTAGGATAATTATATGTTGATTAGTTATAAAATGTGTTTTTCTATAAAAATCTAGTTAATAATTATTTTTCCACATAGATATATATATTCTTATTTACTTAAGTATTAACTTATTTATTTGGTATTTAGTTAGTTACTTATTTAATTGCTAATTTACGTATTTAATTCCTTATTTATTAATTATTAAAAATTATTTTATATATGCACATACACACTAATCTAGGGTTAATCATATATTAGTATAGGGTTAACATGTTTATGCAACCATGACAACTTAAAACTATTTTGTTAGCATACTTTTTTCCTTTATATGTGAAGATGGTTCTAGATTTAATTAGAAAAAGGGAGAAAAAAATTTAAAAGAAAATGGGGCATGGTGCATTAAATGAAGAGAGAGGGAGTCATGGATGAAGTCCTCATACTCTCTAGATTTTTCCACAACCCTCATTTTTTCTCTTCCTCTCTTCTTCTTCTCCTTTCTCTTCAACCTTTGAACCTCTCAACCTCACCAAAAGCCCTAACCAAATCATAACTAATTCTCCACTAATCAATTCTAAAATCCTATTTTAGAACCTTTCCAAGTTTCTTATGAAGCAAATCTTCTTTTTGATGGCAAAACCCTACCATGTTAGGGTTTTTTCCTAATCTATTAAGGTATGAAACCAAGTTCTCTTCTTATTTTTACTAATACTTGCTTTAATTAGTATTAATTAGGTGTTAATGTAGTTTTTATGCAAGTTTAGACATTTTAAAGAGAGGGCTAGGTTAAGTTAATGCTTTTATGGATTAATTAGGTAGTTAAGAGTAGTTTAGTGTCTAATAACCTTATTAATCTAACTTATTGCACTAAAATACCATATTGTTTTCATTTAGTGTTTAAAAACGGTTTTTTTGCTAAGTTTAGTGCTTTTTGTGATCTGCTATCGTTTCTTTGATCTAAAATTTAATCAAACAATACAGTAGTATAGTGTTTAAGCCTTGAGTATACCCTAGAAATCCGGACCCAAACCTACACTTTTCGACCGGTGAGAATCCTTGTTTTGCCGCCGCCGCCGGTCCCCTTGTAGTATTAGGTGTTGGATTTTTGTGGGTAGTTCTCTGTGGGTCATGAAGGATCTTTGGTATACTTTGTTTTTCCTATTTTATCTGTAGATAAAATCTAGAACCGTTTGCTTAAAACTAAGTGTTTTGTTAATGTACGATACGCACGATTCGATTCTAAGTTTGGCGTTTTCTGTGGAAAATAGCCAATCAGGGTGGTTTTTGACGATGTCACACACGTTTTGTGTACCAAGTGCACACGTGTTTAACTTGTGGCGTTAGTTCTTTCATATCGTTTTGTCTTCGAGATATATCGGATGTTTAGCCTTATGTATTGATATTGTGCGATTCTAGGATCGGTTGCGAAGACGTCGGACATGGCAAGGAAAGGAAAGACAGTGATCAGATTCGATTAGCCGAGGCGTTCCGGTGAGTAGATGTTACATCTATAGGGGAATCGTTTGGATGGCGCAAAGCGCCCGATAGTTAGGATCCATTTAAAATTTCTTGTATTCATATGCGTAGATCATATTCATATTGCATATGCATCATCATGCACATTGATATTATCTCTTAGGACACTTGCACCTTACAAATGTTTCATGCCACACGTGCACTATTTTATGTGAACACACACTCCATTGGTAATTGCTGTGTCACGAACACTATAGAACTTGCTTAATAATCGGTATATTTGCATTTGCATCATCATTGATATGTAGTCTTGAAGTCATTATCTCACCGCATCATTATTGATATGTAGTCTTTAAGTCATTTATCTCATTTCATCATTTTTGATATCATGGACATTCATCGCCATCAACATATTCATTTATTGTGATTTTTCTTGGAGATTTCCGTATTCATGAGATTTCTGGATTTGGGGAAAACCGCAAAGGAACTTTATAAAGTTATTATCATTTTAAAATGGAAATTGTGGTTTTCTCGTGATATGATGTGTGTGGCGTGCACCATGAGTTTTCTCGGTTCTTGAACCACGTATGTATACATACCCGACTCGAGGAGTGAGGAGGCACCGTCTGCGGGTATATGGTGGACCCGGTGAGGTTCCCCGTGGTAAGAAGGCCGTATAGAGAGACGTTGAGCCCGGTAGGGGAGCACTACCTACCGGTGATTATTGGTCCGGTAAATATCCGGAGGATACCGACCGGAGTTGTATGATTTAGACAGATTTGGGACCGATCTGAGAGACGGCACCCGAGATATTGATATATATTGGGTGTCGATGCTTGACATGGATTTCTATTTTTCTATTTGATGATACTCCTGTTTTACGATACCAAAATTTTACTAAGATAAAACTCAGATTTTCTCATAACAGATATATCCAGATTTCATGTTTGATCATTCATTCATGTCGCATTTATATTAGTACATCGCATTATAGTTTGTACATAGTTTTTTTGACGCATTTGCGTACATGCTTGCGATTGTATCATTAGATGTTACTTACTACTCATGAGTTGGCAACTCACCCCCGTTGTGCCACAGTGTCTTGTAGGATCGACCCGTCGGCATAGTCGCGGCGGGCGCACTGCTTCTACTCCTGTTGCTTCCTTTCGCTTCGACTTAAGCACTATACTTGTAGGTAGGTTTTTTGAGGATATTCTTTTGTCTCCCACCATGTATATTTACTTTTGTATCTAGTACACTCCATCTACCATTTATATATTGACCTAGAGACTGGACTGTGAGACTTGTATTAGTTAATATCTAGGGTCGAGCTTGTGTGAGCCGACTTTTATGCTTTTCTTGTAACAACCCTAAATTTCCTATACAAATTTTTTCAAAATATTTTTTTCAAAATCCATTAAAGGGTATTTTAGTCTGAGCACAAGATATAAGTAATTATTTTCTTTTTAATTACAAGTTAAAAGAATGTAACAACTCCATTTTTTGTGTACAAAATTTGCTTTAAAATTAATGTATACTTGGGGTATTTACATTTTCTGTGACAAGTTTAAGTAATTAATTAGCTCTATAATTACAAGAAGGAGCTTGTAGCTTATTGGTAATACCTTGCACTGCTGAACCAAGCCACCAGAGTTCAAATCACGTACCCCACATTATTTTTAATATTGATTTTTTTAAAACCTGTAGAAGACCAAGGGTTTACACGTGCATATCTCACAAAAACCCCACTACACCAAAAAATGTAACATTGGCAGAGGTTAGATGAACCGTCGGGAAGATCCTAGCCGCCTGACTCGACCGGGAATCGTCCAACTCGGCCTCGACTCGGCCGACTCAGTCCTCCGACCGAGTCACGGCTGAGTCACCCTCGAGTCGGCCGATTCCGGCGACGGCCCCAACATGAAAATTGTGTCTTTTCGCATTCCCTATGCACCTGCAAAATTTTAGCCATAGACCATTTTCATAGCTCTTTTAAAACCCCAATTTCTTCAATTTTAATACATTTTTAATACATTTTATCACATTTTTCATTTTAACTTTTCATCTATCCTAACTCTAGCCTAATCCTATAAATACCACCCCTACCCTCTACCCTCTCACCCTAAAACTCTGAGCCAACTCTCTAAAATTCTCAAGAGATCTTGTGTACTTTGAAAACGAGCACGAAGCGAAGCTATGGAGAAATTCCCGGCGAACTTTCGGCGATCGTTCTAGGAGCTCTCGGCGACGAAGCGACGGAATCGGAACAAATCCGATTTCCACTTCAGTTTCTTCATAAAACTCTCATTATTTTCCAAAACCCATAAGTCCCATTTTCTATCTCTCTTTTCTATTCAAAAAATACGGATTTACAAAACCCGACAGAATCGGAACAAATCCGATTTTCGCTTCGGTTTCTTCATAAAACTCCACTTCTCGTTAATACAATTATGCTTAAACTCCCTCATGTTGATTATTAAAGACTAATCAACCAAATTGATCAAGTTTCATTTCATAAAATGATGGCTATTTCAATTTATCGTATTTTTCATTTAAATACCACATTGTTTTAATTCTACATTTAACTCCATTAAACTTGCTATACCTTTAAGTAGATAACGAGGTAACGACCTACCTCCTCACACACTCATATGCAACATAACATGATATCCTCGAGAACTTAGAATACGGGAAAACAAACATTTTCATTTAAATACCATTTACTTAATAAAACCATTTCTAAAAGATTTAGTATTGATACATCTTTATAAATAAATACCACTTATTATAAAAATAAGATAAGGTTGTGGGCATTCAGTCGTTTATCTAAACCTGACTTTGTGGTGTCTAGGCTAAACAAGTGAGAAAGGTAACTTTAAAAGGCCCGTCTCATGGTGATTCGTGAACGGATCCCTCTTTTCTTCACTTGTACTTACCTGGCCACAATTGGCGGTGAAGAGACGATTTGAGGTATCTTACAACTTGTCGTTTTGGACCAGTTAGGAGTAGTCTAGTTGACCTAGAATATAGAATACGGGAAAAATGACACTTTTTCATTTAAATACCATAATTAATAAAACCGTTTTCCTTAATGATTAGTATTATACAAATCTTTGCAAAGTGCCGCTACAACCCATTTTTGGGGAACCTGTTTGGAATGGTGCGGATTATCGCACATCCTTGGGCTTAGTAGTGTGAGATTCAGACCTCCACAAGGAGTATTCGGTCTCGAAAAATTTAAAATACGGCATCTTGAGAAAATGAGATATTTAGAATATAAAATATATATTAAAATTATTTTTGTGTAAATATATGTATATTTATCATTAAAATATCTATTTTGTTATGATATAAATATTCCACCTTTTTCTAAAAATCACAAGAATCAATTTTACACTAAAATACCATGAATTCCATACAAATCAATGTTACAAATAAATACCTTTATTTCTGAAATTAGGATATTTTCACTAGAAATATCACAATATATAATCCACATTCATTACAACTCTAAAGACGAATAATAAATGCTTGGGGTGTATTTTGAAAAGTATATAAAAGTATTTTTACATAAAACCCCCTCAAGTTCTATAATTTACCATAAGGACCCTAGTAAATATAGGTTTAAGCGGGACCAATCTCTTGGGCCTCAGGGAGCCGAAGAAGTGGGTGCTTGCCTACTTAAGGTAGACAACTTAATAATGGTGTTATCAATACGGTATTCGTGTTTGAAAAAGACACAAATCCTGCCGTCCATGTGCAGCGGTTACCGATAATATCAAAACAATCAGGACTTCAATTCACTTTTCTAATTGTCTGACTCAAGTTTGAGTCTCATTATAATCTGACTTGAATATGATTCAAGTACAATCTACAATCTACAATATTACAATTCAACATGAATCCATGAATCCATTATTCCATATATTCAATCTATCAATCTATACAACTTGACTGAACTGAACCATGGATATACATTCCATTTACATGATCATCCAGTTTACATGATTCTCCAGTTACATACACGATTCTACAGTTACATTCGTTTACTGATATCATGGTTTCGGTTAGCCATCCAATTATACAATCAATACAATTTATAATACAATACAATACAAACAAGATACTACGGGGTTTAAGGGGTAGATTGATACGAAAGGTGTTAAAAGTGGCACGAGTCTGTAAGACTTAATACACCTAACATGAATCCAGTTGCTGTTGTACCATGGCATAAACAGTTCCTTGTACTATACTTGCCTCTAGTCTCTGGCATATAGAGACTCCTCTCGTATACACTGGCATTCTTCGGTACCAAGCTACAAACAACAGCGTTAATACAACATTACTACAAGATAATACAACTTTAAAAGATACCATCTTATTCGGTCTATTCTACTTCCCCTTATCTTTGGGACTTACCGAGCGACCTGTTCGCTAATGACATTCTCTTTCTTTCTTCTTTGAATGTCGTAAGGTAATTTGGACACATCAGAGATCGAGCCTACTGCTGAAGACTTGGATCAGTTTGCTGAAGACCCAACGCTTTAGTTTCATTGTACACATTTCCTTTCAGTACTTTACATTCCTGTTATGCTATTGTTTAGGCATCGCTTTTATTTCACTTGTATTTACTTTTCATGTATTGTACAAAAGAATGTTAATAAATAAATTTGCTGGTTTATTATATCTTGTCTCTTATGTATTTACTTTTATATTGCTTAGATACGCTTAGCGTATTTACTTCAGAGTAAATACGTAACAGACCAGTCCCGTCCTCTTCGCCGTATACCGGGAAGCGGGGCGTGACATTTCTATTTCTTGCTCTTTTAATGTTTATTTTGCATTATTATGATATATCTTGCATGTCGTTGTGTTCTGCCATTTCGGCGAAGAGCTAGCTCCCGCTTGGGGATGCCTTTTTATCATTGCTTATATATATTCATGTATGTATTGGTTTGGGACCAGTTTTTACAAAAGAGACTCTGTTAAAATTTTTATGAAACTTGATCCTTTTAAATGATTTTAATGTAACTCTATTTTGTAAAAATCAACCTTTTAAAAACAAGTATCTTATCACTCTTTTCTTTTAACGGTTTAGATTTCTTGGACTCCTGGCTTACTTGAATTACGTTATGCCTCTAGACGTTGTGTGATTCAAGTGCCAGTCACGTTCCACATTCGGGTCGTGACATAAGGCCAGACGATAAGTAACTTCATCGACTCATTCAAGGATGTCAAACAGACCGATGAAATGTGGGCTGAGCTTTCTGCGCTTCCCGAAACGTATCACTCCTCAATTTGGGGAAATCTTTCGAAACACATGATCCCCCGGTTGTTATTCTAGGTTCATTCTTTTTGTATCGGCCTAGTGTTTCTATCAATCCTGGGCTATCCGTAATTGTTCTTTGATTGTTCTCACCACACCTACCGTCTCGATGATCATCTTAGGCCCAGAAGTTCTCGATCTCCAATATCATCCTAACTCAATGGAGACCTGCACTTTCTCCCATATAAGGCCGCAAATGGTGCCCTGTCAATACTACCCGGTAGCTATTTTTGTATGCGAACTCTACCAAGTGCAAGTGATCTTCATAATATCCCTTAAAATCCAACATGCAGGCTCGGAGCATATCTTCAAGGATCTGAATGACTCGCTCAGATTGTCCATCCGTCTGGGGGTGATAAGCCATACTGAAGCTCAAACTCATGCCAAGACTCTCTTGAGGACTTTTACAGAACTGGGATCTGAAACGAGTGTCCCAATCGAAAACTATGCATGTTAGTACTCAGTGCAATCGAATAATCTCCTCCATATACCTATTTGCTAAGCTTTCTATTGACTAGCCAACACGGAATGAAATGTGCAGACTTAGTAATTCGATCCACAATTACTCACGTTGCATCATTGTCTTTCATGCTGCGAGGGAGTGCACTCACGAAATCCATCGTAATGTTTTGCCACTTCCATTCGGGTATGGGTAAAGGATGAAATAAACCAGCAGCCTTGTGGTGTTCAGCTTTTACCTGTTGATAAATCAGGCACTTAGAAACACTCCTTGCTACTTCTCGCTTCATCATATTCCACCAATAATTCTGTTGGAGGTCTTTATACATCTTCGCACCCCTGGATGAACGGGGTATGGGTAACTGTGCGCTTCCTTCAGCAATTCTTCTCTGATTTCTCCCGTAGGTGCACATATCCTACTTCTGTACCTTAAGGATCCGTCCTCGTGTATAAAAAGGTATGTTCTCAAGCTTGCTTCTACTTGCTCCCTGATCTTTTGTAATTTGACATCCCCAACTTGAGCTTCCTTGATCCGATCAACTAACGCAAATTGAATTTGTAGACTCATAAGTGACGAGAGTACCCCCGACATAATCATCTTTGTCTCTAGCTCATTGAGATCCTGTCGATTTCTCCAGTGAGCAGTCAGACACAAAGCCATCGGCTGTCGACTCAATGCGTCTGGAACTACATTCACTTTTTCCGGATGAAACTACAAGTTTATATCGAAATCTGCCATCAACTTCAGCCATCTCCTTTGCCTCAAGTTGAGCTCCTTCTGAGTGAAGATATACTTCAAACTCTTATGATCGCTATAAATTTCCACTTTTCCTCCCAATAAATAATGCCTCCAGATTTTAAGTGTGAAAATAACTGCGACGAGCTCCAAGTCATGTGTTGGATAGTTGCATTCATGAATTTTTAATTATCAAGATGCATACGCTACTACCTTTCCGTGTTGATGTAATACACATCCCAATCCTTTCCCCGAGGTGTCACAATGAATGTCGAAACCTCCGATTCAGTCTTGAATGGTAAGGATTGGTGCTGTAGTCAAACGAGTCTTTAGCTCCGAGAATACTTTCTCACAAGCTTCAGACCATACATACGGCACATCCTTCCGGGTCAAACTAGTCAACGGCTCTGCAATCTTAGAGAAATTCTTTATAAAACGACGGTATTATCCGGAAAGTCCCAGAAAGCTCTTGATCTCCGTAATTGTTCCTGGAGTTGACCATTTGTGTACACATCAATTTTGGCCGGGTCTACCAAAATCCCCTCACCAGACACAATGTGTCCTAGGAAAGCTACTTGCTCCAACCAAAACTCACATTTACTGAACTTCGCATACAATTGAAGTTGATGCATAGTTTTGAGCAAAATGTGAAAATACTCCGCATGTTCTTCCCAATTCTTCGAATACACAAGAATATCGTCGATGAAGATGATGACAAACTTGTCCAAATTTTCATAAAACACTTGGTTCATCAGATTCATGAACATGGCCGGGGCATTAGTCACTCCGAAAGGCATCACTAAAAATTCGTAGTGTCCATATTTCGTTCTAAAAGTCGTCTTGGGAATGTTAGATGTCTTGACCTTGAGCTGATGATAACCAGTCCGGAGATTTAACTTTGAGAACACTCGAGAACCTTCTAATTGGTCGAATAAATCGTCGATCCTCGTCAAAGGATACCTATTATTGATCATGACCTTGTTTACTTCCGATAGTCTATACACATCTGTCTCGTTCCATCCATCTTCAGTACCAAAAGAATTGAAGCACCCCAAGGCGAGACGACGAATTTCTTCTGCAGGTGATCATCAATTTGCGCTCGTAACTCTGTCAACTTTGCCGGCCCTATCCGATATGGTGTCTTAAAAATTGGTTGAGTTCCTGGCATTAGATTTATTATGAATTCAATCGCTCGGTCTTGTGTTAGGCCAATCACTTCAGCGAACATGTCTTCAAACTCTCGGACTACCATAGGCATTTCTTCCTCTCCTTGCAAAGTATTCAGCGCCTCCTCTTTTCTCTTTATGGCTCTGTAAGTTACTGGATCCAATGATTTACTTCCGCTCTCGAAGATGAACAATGGATGATCAGGAATCTCGAACACTACCCTCTTTTGACGGCAGTCAATGGTAGCGTAAAAAGTTCCCAACCAATCTATGCTTAAGACTACATCGAAATTAGGCATATCTATTACCAAGAAATTGGCGTAGAATCCCCGAACACAGATCACCATAGGACACAGATCATTTCCCGTGGTGGACTTGATCACGTCGTTACCTGTGTTAACGTTCTATCCAGTGATGAGAGGTACCGCAGGAATAGAGTGGGCAGTCACAAAATTTTGTGCCATGAAGCAGTGGGACATGCCCGAATCGAAGAGTACAAGTGCGGGCGTGGATGCTACTAAGAGAATACCTACGTTTTAAAGGAAAGGTTATGGATGAGCCTAACTAGAATCGAAATGAAAGAACAAGTGTGTTGCAAGAAGTAATATGGATATTTAAAAGATAAGGATACATGTAATAACCTCCCCAATAGCCTCAATCTTCTCGACTATCATTGTGAAAGCCTGTTGCTTGGGACCATTACATTGGGCCTGCTGGAAACATGCCTCTGGGTAGTCAAATAGGTCCCCTCAATGGTGCCCTCTGTCCAGTTGGCCTAGCAGTAGAAGGTGGTCGAGTCCCTTGTTGCGGTGCCTCATCGTTGACCGACTTGTTTACTGGGCCAGGCTGTCTCCTTCTTTGGGGACATTCCCCAATCGAATGATCTAGAGACCCACTAATTATACAGAGGTTGTTTATTCGCCACTTAGGATTTAAGTTTGGAATTTGGTTGGCGTCTGCATCGCTGCATTGGAATAAGGTACCAGGAGCGACTCATCATTCGCCACTTGGGGATTGGGGAGTGATGGCTTAGGAGACAGGTTTAGGTCCCTGTCACCTAAGGCTTTTCAATTTTATGGGCCGTGAGGGTCCCATAAAAGCATTTTCTCCCTACGAGTCGTAAGGATCCCGCAGGTGTATTTTCTCCTTAGGAGTCGTGAGGACTCCTAAGTGTGTTTTTCCTCTGTGAGTCATAAGGATCCCACGAAAGTTTGTTCTCCTCATGTATCGTGAGGACACGTGAGTGGGTCTTCTCAATGGAGCATAATTCCAAAGGCGGAGACCAGCCGCGTAACTGGTGATTGCGGTGGGATATGGGTATGATGAGAATTATTTGAGCCCGTGGATTGTATACGGTAGTCAATTTGGGGACTGGCCATAGGGATGGAAGAATTTTGGGAAACTGGATTTTGATTGGCATCTGCATCGCTACACTAGAATATGGTACCAAGAATGACTCATCATTCGCCATTTTTTTGTTTTTTTTACCGCGATTGCTCTATCATTTCAGCTTTTCTTATCGTGAAGATTGCGATTGCCCTATCATTTCGGCTTTTATTCGCTGTTGCCCCATCATTTCGGCTTTATTTTCATCTTTATTTTACTCGCTGATTTTTATTGCGAGTTGCCCCATCATTTCAGCTTTTATTTTTCTTTTATTTACACATTTTTTTGTTTATTTACATATATTATATTATTATTTTTTTTTACATTCCCAGTTTAACGACTTAGAGGTCGATTGTTCCCAGTTTAACGACGTGGTGGTCATCTGGTGTTCCCAGTTTAACGACGTGGTGGTCCTCTTTACTTATCCTAGCCCCTTGAACTTTGATCTTGGCGGAGCTGTGTTGATGACCGTAGATCTGTGGCTTGCCGATACATCCGAGGACTGTGAGGTTTTTCCAAGCTTGTATTGGTTCTCCACCTAATCTTTGAAAATATAGCAGTATTCGATGGTATGACTCACCATTCTATGATATGGGCAGTATATGGGATTGCCGGTCATGTTCATTTCATGTGGCCTCTTTGGGACGGGCAGTTGCAGACCGTTGTTCAAGGCGTCCACGAATATTTTGCGGACTTCATCCCTCCTGAAGGAGTATACTTTCTTCTATCTCTCCATTGGAGTAGGTGCCTTTACTGATGCTGGTCCTCGAGGTTGATCAGTCTTTGGTTCGCCCTTTTCAGATAATGGCATATATCTGGGAGGATTAGGTTCCCGAAAGGCTTCGATCTCCATTTGCATGAAATCGGCGGTCGTAGCTTGACTGTTTGCTAACACGCCTTTATACAATTCTATCTCTCCCGTCTTGTATTGCCTTACGACCCAATCTTTGAAGACGAAGCAGTCCTCAATGGCATGACTATCACCCTGTGATAGGGGCAATATTCTGGGTCGTCGGTCATATTCGTTTCTTGCGGTCTCTTTGATTCTGGCAGTTGTAGACCGTTTCTTAGGGTGTCCCTGAATATCTTATGGACTTTTTCCCTTTTGAAGGAATAGAATTTTTCCAGTTTCTCTTTCCGAGGCGATTCCCCCCGGCGTATGTATCGGAGGGACTGGAGGTTGATTGCAACTGTTTTTCGCGAAGGCGCTCCGCTCTTAGGTTGAAGGGGGTATCAGTTGGCTGCCTCCGGGTATCAATCCCTAGCTCATGAACCAAAATTTGATTCCGCTGTAATTGCAATCGGGCGACCTGGGTCGCGAGATCTGCTGCGACGTTTGCCAATTTGTCGACCTTAGACTGTACCTTGGCTAACTTCTCGTCCCTGTCCTGAAGCTGCCTCTGAAGCCATCGGAATAGCGCTTGTTCTGTAGTTCCGGCCATGGCAACCGGGTCATCTTTATTGCCTGAGCTCAATTCCGCAGGAACCACGGGCTCCTCTGGCTTATTGGCCTGAGCGGGCTCTTCATCACTTAGATCGAGCCGATGCTGGGTAGCGTCAATCATATCATCACCATGGCTGTGAAGAAGAGGAGGATTCGTTTCTTCATGTCCGACCATGTAGACAGTGCGAACCACATACCCAGCCATCTCTTTATCTTCGGCGGCTGATTTCGCGGAGCGGTCCGGGCTTTGGAAATTCATAAATTTTAACATGGCTAGAGCCCTAGCCCTTTTGTTAGCTCTATATCTGAGCCGCTTCTGCCTCAGCTTCGCTGCCTTAAGCGCTTGGCAGGCTTCTGCTCTTTGGGAAGCCGCTAGAGGCTGAGTGATGGGGAGGCCTGAGAAGACACCCAATTGAGCAGTTGTCCGAGGCGCCGCTGGATCTTACCCGAGATGCCTTGTTGCTTTGCTGGTGTTGATGGCCTTGCCCCCTGCTGGGGCCAAGGAAATTCGTTCAAACACCGACTTGCGTTTGAGTTGGGACATCTTCGAGACCACCACATTTAGCCTCTTCCCTTTTGAGACCGGTTTGTCCGTTACCAGAGCTTGAGGAGCTGGGATGGCGTTAGCCGACACGAACATAATAGAGCCAAATGGTAGCGGCGGCTCTTCCCATTGTCGCTTTAGACTGGCGGGAGGACTGTCCTGGCGTCCATCTTCATCGTATAGGAGATGGGAGCCGTGCTGAGAGCTGAGGTCGTCCTTAGAGACATTGTTGAAAAGTAATTGCTTGGAAAACCTGCAAGAAAGAGCATTATTTTAGTATAAATATAGATATGTATATTTATTGAGTTCGCATGAACGTTTAAACCGAAATATGGGAGGAGAGATTAGTCCCACCGGGCGTGCCAGAATCTGTAGGGTGTTTTTCGTCACCCCATTGAGATGGGAATACGCGCGCGCTTGTCAGGCGCATTACAGATTCCCCCTACCTAGAGTAGACAGGGGTTTATTGATTGTAGGGATCCGAAACTCCGGCAGCCACGGACTAAGCTGCCGTTAATTACCCCTCGTCTTTGGAGCGAGGGAACCTCCGATTAACGGGTTAAACTGGTCATGCGAACTCAATGTGCAGTGTACGTGTGTTTTGTTTTGGAGGGGGCTTGGGTATATCGAGAGCCACGCAGAGTTTTCATGGGAGTCCCGCTATCCGGATAGCGGGCTGGGGGTCAAGGGGACTAGCAGCCCCCTTACGGGGTACGGGGCAGCGCCGCGGCCCAAATTTTTTTTAGAGGGATAGTGTTATAGAGTATGTGTGTGTGTTTGTGTATATATACATGTATATATAAAATAAAAAAGGAAAAGGCATCCAAAGGATGCATGGGAAAAGCGCCAGCGCTTTGGGTACTAGCGCTTTAAGCGCTAGCGCACCACGTGTCAGCACGTGGGCGCTCGGGCGCTAGCGCTCTGAGCGTAAGAGCGCTAGCTCACCATATGTCAGCAAGTGGGCGCTCAGGCGCTAGCGCTTTGGGCACTAGCGCTCTGAGCGCAAGAGCGCTAGCGCACCACGTGTCAGTACGTGGACGCTCGGGCGCTAGCGCTCTGAGCGTAAGAGCGCCAGTGCTTTGAGCGCTAGCGCCCCACGTGTCAGCACGTGGGCGCTCGGGCGCTAGCGCTCTGAGCGCAAGAGCGCTAGCGCACCACGTGTCAGCACGTGGGCGCTCGGGCGCTAGCGCTTTGGGCGCTAGCGCTCCGAGCGCAAGAGCGCCAGCGCTTTGAGCGCTAGTGCCCCACGTGTTAGCACGTGGGCGCTCGAGCGGCAAAAGGGACTTGGTCCCTGCAATGGGAGTTGTACTCCCAGAAAGGAGCACTTATTATTCTCTCTCTCTCTCTCTCTATATATATATATATATATATATATATATATATATATATATATATATATATATATATATGAGGAGTCAAACTCCTAGGATATTTTGAAGCTGATGAAGGGCTTCTCCCCTTGAGCCCTGGTTCTTCCCCAAAGTGGGGTTTCTGGAGATGGGTCTCCTTTTTCTTCTTTTGTTGGCCGGATCTTGAAGATCAAGAAGTAAGAGATTTCAAAAATCTTTCCTTTCTGAGATCTGACGACAGATCTGAGTTCCCCTTTGTGGGTTTTATGGTGAAAAACTATTTTGTTTTATAAAAGGAAGAGTAAAACTCTTGATTTAATTCAAAAGAAAAAAGAAGGTTTTAGAACCTTGAGGAAGAAGAAGATCACAGATCTGGATTTTTTGGAGAGAGAAAAATTTGTTGGGATATTTTCATTATCCTTACCTTTATAGGCTATACACTTTACATATAGCCCCTTGGGCTTTACAAAAAATGGCATTTTGCCCATCCCATGGCTCATGTGCCATTTCTTTTTGCACATAAGCCATGGGCTTTACAAAAAGTTGGCTTTATGCCCATTCATGCATAAAAAATTACATAAAAATTATTTATTACATGATCTATATTTTGGCATGGGGGAGGGCCGGCCGCTTCATGTTCGGACTCGACCTGGGCATGGGTCCGTTTGGTTTGGGGTTGACTTTGACTTTGACTTGGTCAACCGGGGTGCAATTTTCGACTGCAAAAACCGTTCTTGATTACGGTTAATTCTTTGATTTCAAAATGCACGTACGCAAAACATTCGATCAATCAGGGCTCTTTAAGAACTAAGTTCTTGATTTGAAGGAACTAAGTTCCTAGAGTATTATGGGCTCCATCTTCTCTATGTTCTTTCATCCATGTTCATATTTTTAGAGAGGTTAAATCTCTGTTAATGGCATTTTGACTATTAACGATCACCAAGATCACAATTTTGACGATCTGGGACCAGGTTTTTTAAGAACTAAGTTCTTGATTTGAAAGAACTAAGTTTCTGGAGTATTATGAACTCCATCTTCTTCATTTTCTTCCTTTAGTGTCCTTTTCAACTTTATTCTTCTCTGAATCTTTGATTCTCAAGAACAAGATCTTTCTGATGAGAATTAAATTCTCAACTTATGGGAGATTTGTCTTGTGGATCTCAGATCCCGAGAAAGAACTAAGTTCTTTAATAAGGGTTAACCCTTATATAGGTAAAGGAGATGTTTTGATCTCTATGCTTTCTTTTACCTAGGGTTTTGAGGAGGGAGATTCTTTATTGAGAATTAAATTCTCTATTGTTTTTTGGAAGCTTGTGGAGAACCTTCTGTATATTTTTTTACAGAAGTTTATGGGGTGGTCTGCTCTCTCTAGGTTTTATCCCTTTGCCTCTTTATATAGGAGAAGAGAAAAGTCTATTTTGTTGAGAAAATCTCTTATTGAGAGATCATGATTGATTTTATAATCAATCAAATTGATCTTTTAGATCAACCAGTGATTTTTATTCACCGTTGGATTTTTAATCAAAATTTCTTTGTCTTACAGAGAAGATCATTCTTTTTTATTTAACAAGATTAGGAAAATATTTTCCTAAGATAGAATTTTATTTTATCAAATGATCGATGGGCAATTTTATAATCACCGTTGGATTTTTGATCCCAGGGTCCTCAGTTTAACAGAGAAGATCTTTCTAATTTGAGAAAAATCAGGAAAATATTTCCTTTATAGAATTTATTTCGAATTCTATATAGAATTAAATTCTAATTCTATATAGAATTTAGTTTTATATAGAATTTAATTCTATCTGTTGATAATTTTTTAATCACCATTGGATCTTTAATCCAGTGGCTCTCTGTTTAACAGAGAATATCTTTCTTATTTAAATAGATTAGGGAGATATTTTTCTCTAATAGAATTTAATTCTATCATTTGATGATTTTTAATCACCACTGGATTTTTGATCCAATGGCTCTCTATTTAACGGAGAATCTTTCTCTTTTAGAAAGATCAGGAGAAGTATTTTCCCAAAATAGAATTTAATTTTATATAGAATTTAATTCTGTCCGAAACTAGTGCTTCAAAAGGTATGTTCTCACGTGTTTAACACGTGACACTAACACGTGACCCCAGTGTGGGTTTTAACCTGTTTATTTTCAGCGCTCATATCTTTTGCATATGAGTGCTCACGTATTTAACATGTTAGGCCTATTTAGCCTTCAGTTATTTGCTTTCAGCGCTCATATGCTTTGCAATGAGCGCTCACGTGTTTAACACGTGTGGCAAGTTTGTCCCTTAGTTATTGTTTTCAGCGCTTATATACTTTGTATATAAAAGCCCTTATGTTTAACAAGGGATGCCGAATTGTGGGAATTCATTTCCTCTTTCTTTTCTCCCCTTTTTTCATACAGGAACAAATAGCTCTTAGCCCAAAAAAATTGGCGGGAACAGGCCTCTTGAATGGTTGTTTTCTATGAAATGTGAAAGATGTTCCTACTGACACGTGATTTGTCGGTCACTTTACACCAGATGATCGGTCACTCTTCCTAATGCATCTCTCGAGATCCTCAAGATTTCGATCGCATCATATGTCATGAGGGTGGTAGAGGACATGGAATATTGTGTCTATAGGTCCAATCCTTGTCGAAATCTCTTTGCGTACAGTTCGGGGGTTGCCACAAGATGAAAAGCAAATTGACTCAACCTTGCAAACTCAGTGGTATACTCATCTACTAATTTATCATATATTGATCCTTGTCGAAGCTGGATAAACTTTCGTTCTATCTCCAAGTGTGCCACCGTTGGGAAGTACCGAGTATCGAAACGTTCCTTGAACGTTTCCCAGGCGATGGGCTTCTGAAATCTACTTTTCTCGGCATCCTACCAAATAAGTGCATTTTCAGTGAGTTGTAGCTTCGCTATGTCAACCCAAGCCTCTATTGGGACTTATGCAGCACCGAGATCATTGATAGTACCCTAAAGCCATTCCTCGGCTTCCAAATGTGTCCCTTTACCATAGAAATTCTTAGGGTGCAGTGACCTGAACTTTCCCCTGGTGATTCGGGGCTAAAGCTCTCTCATGGATTTCAGCCTGTTGTTGCTGACTCTCACGCGGCTCTTGGTGGAGGGCAGCGGTCTTTTGTTGTTGTTCCCCAAAACCCTGCATCAGTTGTATCATCGCTGCTTGTTGACCCACAGTGTCGTTGTTCCTATTTCCCCATCGATTACGGTTGAAGTTACGTCCTGCCATTACGATCTGAGGAAGAGTATAAGGTTAGATTACTTATGAATTCATGGCAAGATTTGCAAGAAGGATCAATAATTATTGCAAGGGAAAAGAACAACTTATGCATATAAAAGTAATGAATGCGATAAACATGAGATAAAAGAGAAGATTTGTTTGAAACTGAAATTTTATTATTCATAATTTCAAACAAAAGAGTACGGCTGACAAAGGAGAGACAAGGCCCTATACATGGTTTTATTGTCCAAAAGAAAGTCTTATTAACCCCATTCTCTGCTTAACGAGCGTAAGGATGGGCTTACACAGCTCTAGCACAGCGGTTGTTAACCCTTCTCGCGAAGCTATAGTACCGGGGAGAGCTTGGGATGTCCCGGTGGTAGAGGCACGGAGGAGTGCGTCGCACACATCAAAAAGCATCCCCTCGGATATACAGCATCTCCCCAATAAACCACATGTGGGGACCATATTCCACCGGCTCCTCTGCCTCAACAGGAGCCTCCTCTGTTTCAGCAGGGGCCTCTTCCTCAACAGGGCCCCCTCTTCCGAATCCTCCTCATCTGAATCTTCCTCTACAGGATTTTCCACCATGGGCTCTAGAGCTGCAGCATCAACTCCTTCCTCCTCGGAATCACCGTCAGAAACAACCGCCTAGGGAACTACGACCTCATCATCCGAATTCCCAAGGGTAGCCTCAAAATTAATGTGTAATTGATCGTCCTCGTCAGGAAGGGGTACGACTCCTAGGTTGTCCATAACTGAAAGGAAAGGCCATGGTAAAAAATGGAATGCAAAGGAAATAACAACGAATCATGAGAAATATATATAGAGACGATAAATGTGGATAAGATTCAAATACATAATAAGGCTAGTTAATGTTTTTGTTTTAGTACACTGAGGACCTGCATGGGCCACCACTAAAATCTGTCACGACCCGCTTCCCAAAGGGAAGAAATGGAGACGTGGCACTGTCCACAATCTAACTATATTGAGGGTAGTCTAACTCAATACGGTTACGTTAAGCATACATAAACATGCAGGTAATGTACTAGAACAAATAAATAAAAGTCATAGCAATTATTTCCATTAACCAAAAACTTTATTACATCCCAAGGTACTAAAGGTAAATAAATTGTTTATTATATCAACCACAATCGAAAGATAAGCCCTAATAGGTGGGCAACTGAAAAAATAAAGAGCTATCGAAGAATCAGGCGTCAGCTCCACTTTGTCTTTCTCTGTGGGCTTCACTTCTCCGTATTTCCCATCAACCTCATTCTCATCTAACAGATATTCCAGAGATAGAAAAAAAAGGAAAGGAAGTAATTCAGCGAGTTACACTCGGGTAGGATTGTCTATAGGAAAGGTATAGGTAAGGAAGACGAGAGTGTGCGATAAAGTCATGTGAGTGTTTGTAACACCTTAAAAAACACGATTAGAGTTAATTAAGCGATATAATATGAGTTTTTGATAAATTTAACTAATAATTATTTTTCACATATTTTATATAATTAATTAACATTTTATTTAATTATTTATGTACTTATTGTAGTTATGCACACACATGTGCATGCTAATCTAGTATTATGTATATGCTAAACTTGTTTTACTAGCCATGGCATATTAAATTATTTTATTATGTTATGCTATATATTTTAAGTAAATAAAAAGATTTTATTTTTTTTTAAAAGAAAAGAAAAGAATAAAGAATGAAGGCATGGGGGAGACAAAGGGGAATGGGGCATTAAATGAAGAGAGAGGTGGGCATGGCTCATATGAGCCACTCTCTCCCCTCATCTCTCTCTCATTTCCTATTCCTCTCATTTCTCATCTTTTTCTTCTTCTTCCTTCTTCAAAAAATCATTCACTTGAAAATTTTCTCACCTCACACTTGAGCCTAAATCAACATCAAATCTCACTAAACCATTCTTTAAGCATGTTTAACCTCTTTTGGAGTCTTTGAGCTTGCATGGCTAGGGATTCTTCCAATTTTCTGTGAGGTAATGATCTTAAACTCCTAATTAGGCTCTAAGGGAAATTCTTGAGTTATCTAGTTTCACTAAAATACCTTAATATTTTGGTTTAGTGGATAATATCGTATTTAGTTTAGTCTAGGGTTCTGTTCAAATCTGCTATCAACCCCGAGATCTTTTTGTGAAGTTGTCACTACTGAGAGATAGTCTAGAAGCCTAGAACCTAACCCCAAAACCTGAGCACTCCCCTTCTTGAAGAGGCCGCAGATTTATTCAATCTGGCCGCAAATTGCGGCCAGTGTAGGGAGTTAGGGTGTGTGTCTTGGTAGTAGGTTCTTTGGAACTATATGTAGGCTTATGGCATATGCAAATTTTCCTAATTTCTTTTGTAGGAAAATCTGGGACTGATTTTCTATAATTTAAGCGTTTCGATAAAGTATGAAACGGATTTATCCGACTCTCTTTAGGTGTTTTGTGTGGTTAGCAACCTTAGGGGTGGTCTAGGATGACGCTGCACGCGTTTAACCTGCTAAGCTAACACATGGTAGCTTGTAAGAGTTAGCTCGTTAGTTTTGCGTTTGTGTTCATGTCTTATCAGAAATTTTACTAACTTCACGCGTTATAGTTTTTTGCGATACTAGGATCACTTGCGGGGACTTCAGATGTAGCTAGGAAGGGGAAAGAAGTGGTCAAATTCACCTAGCTCGAGACTGTCCGTTGAGTAGATTTAATATCTATGGAGGAATCGTCTGTATGGCGTTAAGCGCCGATGGATAGATTCAAGTGACAATACCTTGTGCTATATGTTTATATGCTGTGATTTGTACATGCGTATCATATTGTGCATCCTATTACCAGTTGTACATTGACATATTATTAATAGAAGCACTGCACCATTACTAACAGTTCATATTGCACGAGCACTGATTCATATGCCCACACACACCGTTGGTAATTGCCATGTAACGCACACTATTAAATTTGCCATGGATAATTACATTTTACCACATTCGTAATTAAAAGTTCGAAATTGTTCATTGTACTAGTACGCATCATGTTAGCATCATACATACATTGCTGTAGTGCCATATTCTCATATGATGTTTCATGAGATTTTTGTTTCGTGGATTTGGGAAACCGCAAGTACATTTTGAAACTTGAATTATTTAAAAATGGAGGTTTTCCTTGATATGATATTTCATGTCCACCATGGATTTATTGGTTCTGAATGATGAGTATACCCGATTCGAGGAGTGAGGATGAACCGTCTGCGGGTACATGGTGGGCCCAGTAAGGTACCCTGGGGCAAGAAGATCGTGTAGTAGATGATGAGCCTGGCAGGGAAGCACTACCTACCGGTGATTGTATAGAAACTCAGCGGATATCCAGAGGATACCGATCAGAGTTATATGATGAGATGGATATGAGGGCCGACCAGAGTGACGGGGCCTGAGATATTGGGATTTTTGGTGTTGTTGCTGGACACCGGATTTCTATGATAATTTATTCATGATGACTCTGTTTTATCCCATAATCAGGACTTATTATGACATGCTCTATTCATATAGTTATTGTACCCTGGTGTTGTACTTTGATTATGATTATGCTGTATTTCACCCTGTTATACATATGCCATCATGACCGCATACTTAGGAATTGTCGCTATTTCATCATGCTTGCGATTACACCGTATGATGTTATTTATTACTCACGAGCTGACAACTCATCCTCGTTGTGCTACAGTGTCTTGCAGGAACGATCATCAGTGTAGTCGCGGCGGGGCACTCTATTTCATCTATTTCTGTGGATACCGCTACTTTTGGGCATGAAATATTCTGTTTGTGGGTTTTTGTGCGAGTATCCATATGCTTCTACTTATATATCTTATCTTGTATCTAGTACTCTCCATCTACCACTTATATATATTTGACTTAGACACAAGACTGAGAGACTCGATATTTGTATTATATGTGACTCTGGATGTCGTACTCGTGTGAGCCGGATTTTGTATTATGTTGCGATGTTGTTTCACATCTTATTTGCTTATTTCTTCACCTATGGTGTCGTATATATATGTCGTGGTTGCGTTCCGCCTTTAGGCATGAGATTGCTCCCAATTGGGGATATCTTTTTATATACTATGTTTTGTATCCGTTTTGGACCAGCCTTTACAAATGAGATACTACCGAATTTCTTTTTAGTAACAACTTGAGATTTTAAAAAGAGATGTGATGTTTTGAAACAAATATTTTACTACTCTGCTTATTTTCATGGTTTAGATTTCTGTGTTTCGGCTTACTTGAATTATATTACGCATTTAGACATTGCGTGATTTAAGTGCCGGTCGCGTTCCTAAATTGGGTCGTGACAGTGTTGTGATAACTTTATAATGCATCTACCAGATATTATGTTCACATTAATTTTTTATACATGAGTATTCTTCCTTCAGAGTTATACAATGATATATTGGTGCATGTTAGATTAAGCACGTATTTCTACTAGACATGGAATTTCAATTGTAATGTGATCATTCAATAAATCTGGATACTATTCCATACCTTTATTTTAGGCATGGAATTTCCAGTTATAATAAAGTCATTCGTAAAATAGGATAGGATTCCATAACTAGGATTCGCGTGTATAATCCTAACCTTATTATGACATGTAGTTATAAGGGTACATATTGGTGTTAGCACATAGTTCTACTAGGCATAGAATTTCAATTGTAATATGGTCATCGGATAAATCGGGATAGTATTCCATATCCTTTTCTAGGCATGGAATTTTCAGTTATAACAAAGTCATCCATAAAAACGGGATAGGATTCCATACATAGGATTCGAGTGCCTAACTCTGAGCATATCAAATAGCATGCCAACTAGTAAGAGGGTACCGTATGTTTATAGACAGTGTAGTTTTGTAATTAAGCCACCAGATTGTATAACTTATGATTAAGACAATTAACATCTCTTCACTAGGCATATCATTTATTACTAGTACAATGATGCATTACAAGTAATGTGATATAAGTTTTAATTATAAATATAACATCTTATAGTAGTTTAGAGTATGTGGTTGTTTAGCATTATAGAATGATTTTCTTTACTGTGTATGCACGGTAATTATAGATTTGACGTTCTTTTCATTTATTTCTTTCATGCATATATTATGCCTAACTTTCTGGTGGCATACCTAGGTGCATAAAACTACATCCTTGTGATCTTATATGAACATGACATAACTATTGATAACTGTTGATTTATGGTACAAATAATTCAACGAAAATATAGTACTTTGGTGTAAATATATTTTGGGAAAACTCCTGATATTTTTAGTGTGAATATAATTTTGGGGAACCAATGGTATTTTAGTGTAATTAAAATTGACCAAGTTACGTGTCTAACGCGTAAAAGTTTGGTCGCATTAAACATTATTGTAGGTCAAATAATTAACTACTTATTAATAAACCAATATCTTAGTCAGTACTTTGTACAGATTTTTAGTTATCATAACTTACTGTTTTGGTTAAGTTTCCATGATTTCATGCACATAAAATACATATGATACTACTGTTAAACTATATTCAAGTATATATAAAATAAAAGGTGTTGCCATTACTTAAATATATTATGATGATTATAGCAATATCATTTTTTTGGAATTTGACATTCTAATTTAATGCATTACCAGGTAATTATTGACTATAATAATTGTCAAACAAATATGGAAGAATATCAATTAATCATATTATTTTTATAACTAAATAAGTGCTCTGTTAACTAAAATATTTTTCAACAAATATGGAACCATATCAATTAATAACATTATATTTACATAATAACTAAATAACTAAAGTAGTGATCAGTTGATTAAAAGATTTGTTAAACAAATATGGAAGTATATCAAATTGATTAGTCATGTTTATATAATACTTAAATATAGTGTTCTCTTGACTAACAAATATGGACGTTATTTAATTGATTTATAATATTTAATACTTAACTTTAGTGATCTAACAAGAGGGAAGCAAGTTATCTGATTAAATGAAATTATCTTAAAAAATGTCAATGGCTTAAAGTGTATAACAAACAAATAAATAATAGAAGTATATAATTGAGATAAATATGTGCAATGTAAAAAAAACTAATTAAGAATATACTACAAGGTGAAAAATCCAATTACTAGACATAAAATCTAAAAAAATTATTAAGAAGAAAACTAAGAGGAGAGGGATGAATCCTACCTCAAGAAGAATGTTGGAGAAAGCAACCATGTTATCCTCGAGCTCCTTTTTCTTCCTCAAAAATTTATAATTTTTTAGAGCTCAAAACCACCATTCTTGCGAAGAGCGTTGAACGACGAAGAGCGTTGGACGACGATCGTGTGGGAATTTTTGTGGATTTTTGGAGCCTTAGAATTGTGAGAAAAGTGCTAGGGAAAGGAAGGTTATTTATAGGTTTCTCATAATTCTAAGACTAACTAAATATAGTAATTACATCACCGGTTATCCCAGTCCATCTGATCGTGTGAACGAGTGGCCAAAAATTAGTCACGTCGTTGTTGACTATAGTACCCTCAAGGCAATTATTATAATCGCAGGCGATTATGATGATTCAAGGAGGACCTATACGGGTAGAACAGTCTTACTTGAGATAATAGTATACTATCTGGTTCATCTCTATCATCATGTACATGTATTATGTGGTATTACAGATCACTATTATATATTGATAGAGCCCATAGGAATCTTGCTTGACTACTAGTTTTATAATGGCGATCATATACGTGGGAGTTGGGTGGTCTATAAGCACATCCTTAAATGTCCTTAGTCGAAAAAGTATCGAGACTGGGCATCCGGAGTAGAATAGTGTATACTTTTTGAGACTCTCCAGGAACATATTAGAGGGTATTATACCTATTGTCAGATAGCAGTTCTCAGGTGATATGAGTACAGGTTAGTCTGTCAACCTAAGATCGTCATTTGTCTCGTGTGAGTTCCCATTGTACTTTGATTACTATCCTACCACGGCTCAAAGGAGTCGTGCAAACAGGTTTTAGTTTGATATAGTCCCGAACCATATAGAGGCAGTGAGTGGATCATCGGGGATTCTTCTCTCCCGGTATTGGGGGCATATGTCGCGTTGTGTACGGTGGCCGTCACCAGAAATCTTTGGCCAAGTTGGACGAGAATTACTGATTTGGTTCAGTACTTTCTCAGTAGGTGATGGGCTTCACACCTGTTGGCTATAGTGCCCTTAAGTCAATTATTGAATCGCAAGCACGCGATTGCGATGATTGAGGGAGGACCTATACGGATAGAACAATTTTACTTAAGATAATAGTATACTATCCAGTTTATCTTTATCATCATGTACATACTTTAGGTGATATTACAGATCACTATTACATGTTGATAGAGCCCATAAGATTCTTGCTTGACTACTAGCATTATGATAACTATCATATACGTGGGAGTTGGGCGGTCTATAAGCACATCCTTAAATGTACCTAATCGTGGGAGTATCGAGACTGTGTATCGATACTCCAGAGTAAACTAGTGTATACTGATCGATACTCTGACGAGGGGTGGTGGACTGTCTCACAGGCCATTGGTGTTAGTTTGTTCACTTAAGATAATATGCAGGTGCTCATTAGGTTATGAGTACACTGGACGGACTCGCCGGGAACATGCTAGTTGGTATTATACCTATTGTCAGATAGCAGTTCCCAGGTGACATGTGTACAGATTTGTCTGTTGACCTGAGATCGTCATTTGTTTCGTGTGAGTTCCCACTGTGTTTTGATTACTACCCTACCACGGCTTAAAGGAGTCATGCAAATAGGTTTTAGTTGGGTACAGTCCCGAGCCACATGGAGGCAGTGAGCGGATCTTCGGGGATTTGTCTCTTCCGGTATTAGGGGTTGATGTCGCGTAGTGCACGGGTGGCCATCACCAGAAATCCTTGATCAAGGTAGTCGAGAATTACTGATTTGGATCAGTAGTTTCTTAGATAGTGATGGGCTTCATACCGACACTAAATGTAGCGTTATTAGGGGTCTGGCTTTATCCACCCCCCTAGACTTGATATGTGATTCTCTTAGACGAAGAGATTGTACTGTACGAATATTATCATGGACGGGCTCGGTAGGGGTCAGGATGAGTTTGCTCGTCGGCCTTCCTTTCGCTCAATACCTGGGTAGCCATTACGTACAGCTAGTGCCGCTGACGTGCTTGTGGTTAAACCCACTGCCAGTGTATTGATGAGTCTTTAGAGTCCCACACAGAGGGTTTCCCTGCTTCGGGCAAAACGATGTAGAGGTCGTATGGTTTTACGACAGGATTCGATCATATACGTGCACTTGTGCACGTATCATAATTCGGACGGATTTTACTAATGGCTTTGGTTTAAGCCGGATACTAGTATTATATTATTGGATTATTTTCGTTTCTTTTATATTCGTATTTTTCGGAATACGAATGCGGGTATGTATATACGGATGAGGGGAATTCTTGTAATTTATTACATGATAGGTTCTAGAAGTTAACACCTCATTTTAATTTTGATCATTTAGTTAAATGATTTAATGAGGTGGAGGGATGAGTGTGTATAGCATTTAATTGAAGCATGACTCATGGTGGTGACTCATGGGGTGACTCATGAATCATTATTGAGCCATGCTTGATATTTGTTAAGGGTTGTGAGATATTTTCTTGACTTGAGATATTCTTTCTTGAGTTGATTCGTTCTTTTCTCATGCTCACAACACTTAGCTATTTTTCTTAAGTTGCTCTTAGCTTCACACTCTCATCTCTCATGGATTCTTCTTCTTCCTCCACCCTAATAGTCTCATGTGTTGAGAAACCTAGAGTGTTTAGAGATAAATCAATCCATCATTAGACTCTACATCATCTAGGCTATCTAGTTTAGTGAACTAGGTACCCTAGTTATCTCGTTTATCAGATAGGAACTCGATTCATAGACACTCAGGTGGATCATCTTCGATGGAGGGAGACCGGCGACCAAACTTGATCATGGTGGCCACTAAGCTTGGGAAGGAGGTTAAAGACCGAAGGACACGGATCATTCGGTATAACCATCTCAACTCTTTATAATGCTTGCTAGGTTTAGGTTTTATGGTTGATCCGTATTCGTGGGTTGTTCTAGTGCCAGTTTGTAAACTTTTTGTTCCGCAATCGGCCACGGTTTGATGGCCAGGACGCTGGCATAACACAACAACACCGACAAGAAATATCGTGTTAGGGGGTCTGACTTTATCCACCTCCTAGACTCAATATATGATACTCTTAGACGAACAGACCAGACTGTACGGAGATTGTCACAGAAAAGATCAATAGGATACGGATGAATTTGCTCGTCGACCTTCCTTTCACTCAATACCTGGGTAGCCATTACATACAGCTAATACCGTTGACGTGCTTATGGTTAAACCCACTGCCAGCGTATTGAAGAGTCTTTAGAATCTCACACTATGGGTTTTTCCGGCTAAGGCGATATAATATAGATGATGTATGTTGGTACATACAGATGTTCGATTAAATATGTGTACAGGCTGCACGGATTTTAATCGGACGGTTGATAATACTAGCAGTTTAAAATTAAGCCGGATTATTAAATCAAGTTTTGATTTAATAATATATATATATATATATATATATATAATATGTATTCTAATATTATTGTTCACTATTCATTTTCTCTCTTGGCTATTCGTATTTTTATACGGATACGTGTATATGTATATTCGATACATATATCGGGTTGTATTCCGTATTTCTACGGAATATCTTCTAAAAGATGGATACCTCATTATATGAATTTACTTTTAGAAAATCATTTGCAAATGATGTGAAGGGTGAGGTGGCACGGGCATGGTTGGAGGTATGTAGAAAGGAATGGAGCTTTATTTGTTTATTGTAAAATGTTATGATATTTTGTATGGTTGCAAAATTATTGATAAGCCATTCATTTCTACATGCTATTCTCTTCTTCATTCAATCTCTCATTCTTTCTTGAGTTGCTCATAGCCACTTCTTCACCCCCCCCTCCATCTTTAGTTGCTCACTTGAGCTTTAGACTTGAGAGAAAAGGATAGTGGAAAATTCCTACATCCTCACTCTCCATTCCTAGCAAGCTTGGAGTGTCGGTTGCTTCGCTTAGCGAAGCAGGAGCTTGGATCATTTCCCAGGAGCTTGGATCATTTCCATCAGGTGGATCATCTTCGATGAAGGAAGACCGACTTGCAAACGAGAAATTTTATTAGCAAGTTCTAGTTCTTTAGTTCGATTCTTGGTATGGAAACTTTAGCAAACTAGAAATTTTAGAAATCCATGATTTCCATCTTCTAAAATTAGTTTGCTAGTGTACCTAAGTTTCCATCAGTGGTATCAGAGACATGCTAAAGGCTAGACTTGTTTGCACAAATTTAGAGTTTCGATCGACGAAATTTTCCGATTCACATTTCTAAATCCTTGCTTGCTGTTCGAATTTCAAAGTTATTCAAAAAAAATTTCAGGTTTCATTAAAATTATGTACAGGAAAAATTAAAGCTAGGAAAAACTTTTCGGAACCTAAGTCCAAAATTCGACCGCGGATCCGCTATCAAATGCGCCATTTGGCCGCTGATCCGCAACTCAATTTTGGCTACAGTGCCCAAATTTTTTCTAGGGCTCCAGTTCATGGAAATTTGATTTTTGGAATATTTGGTTTTGATCCAGATTTTTTCGTGTACTGGTTTGTACTTGGGGCCAATACGGAAAGTTTTAATCGATCGAAATTTTAAATTCGTGTTTTCTGTGCATTTGTTTCTGCAACAGTGAATATCATAGCGCGGTATAATCCGACTGGTTTCTATATGTACAATCAGACGGGTTTACGAATATGATATTCGCGTTGCTTTTCTGTATTGCTCTGTTGATTATGGTTATGTTGGATTTCTCGCGATGGATAGTCTGGTGTACGTTGTATTAGATGTAGTTCTATGTGATGTAATGTTTATTCATATTGCATGGCAAGCGTCTGACATATGGACTGCCATCATCACGGCTTGTATTATTCTTTGGGGCACGTCCAGGTTGTGGACATATTCACCGTTGTATATTTACTTTTTCATTACATGCACTGGGATTACCCCACGGTGGAGTGCTCGAATAGCTGGGTTCTATAGGGCAACGGGTTTCCATCTCATGGTGTTGAGACCGGGGTGCCTTACTCTACAATTGGCGGGCTATTCGCCGCACTCGTAGGGGGTATAGGATTGACCCGCGGAGGGGTGCCCAAGTCACTAGATCTTGGAAGTGCTGGGTGGCCTACTCACTTCGTTGATTGGGTTGCCTCGCTTTTAGGATTGGCAGATGGCTTGCCGCACTCGTAGGGGTCTAGGATCCAATACTACGGTCTATCCATACGACCGGGAAAATTGCATTTCATATTTAGCTCTATTGAAATGTACTTTTCCCAGTTTATCCGCATTTCCATATTTTGTTTGCTTCCGTTGTAATTCTGTTGTAATGCTTCTGTGATGTTACTTGATATGATGCGTGAGAAGAATGTTTATATATATATATATAGTAGACGCTATATATGTTTTGCATCCATGCTAGTCCTGTCCTCGCCCTGCCGTATGTTAAGTAACCTTACGGTGAAGACCCGGGACCCTGTGGCGAATGCGGATAGCATATATGTGCGTGCCTATTTTCGTTTCTTTTTGGCATGATATGTTTAATTGATGGGACTACATTAATTCTGATTAATGCATGGAAAACAAACTTATATGATGTTGTCAGAACCAAATTTGAAAACTATAGGCGTTTACTTTTGCTATGCGACGAGATATTCAGTTAGGAATATCCTGCACCTCATTCGATGAGGAAAGAACCTAGATCCCTTCACAGAGAGTGGCCTCTTTGGCAATAGTTTATGTGATTATAAACCACTCGGTTTTCTACAAAACCACTTGTTTAAAAATACGGAGCCTAAACCACTCCTTTTCAAAACTACTCAAGTTCCTTCAACGATATCAAGTTCATTATGTTAAAGGTTTTTTTGTCAAAAATCAGTCGTACCCCTCCGTCATTTCAGATAGGTAGCGCTTAGTATTCGTACTATATTTCTTGGCCTCTGTCAAGGCATAGTGTGCGGTAGTTATGTGTTGCTTTTCTGCAGCATAGAGATGCATTAATCTAAGACGGTTTTACAACCTTGTTGGCCTCCATCAAGGACGAGTATGGGTGGGTCTAAATTATTCAGGACAATGTTGGGTATAACTTGACTTGCTACTTATGATTTGTTGGCCTCCGTCAAGATCATGAGCCGCTTGGGGAAAAAACCATATCAGGAGTTTCAGATATAAAGAAAACTTGTCAGGTACGCGCATACCTTCTGGAGTGTGGTGACTTGAGTGGCTTCCATCAAATTATTACGCGATGATAGTTGGATCCCAATTCCCACCGATGAGTAGGTGTTACTCCTCGGGTGATTTTCAGATGGTCCCGACTAATTCTCCTTTTAAGGTTTGAAGGAGAATTCGAGGAAAGAGTAGGATCCATCCTGATTAAATAAAATGATTAACCAATCTAATTTAAGTTAGAGTGTACGCTGAGTATTTCATTTCTCTCTCTTTTATAACGACCATGACCTGACCTTAAACTAAAACTCATGAACCAAGTTAATCGAACCTTCTTACATACTTTGGTTTTGGATTGTCACGATTCACAATAAAGTCGTATATATCTCTGCCACTCCTGGTTCCCCTTTGCATTTCTCCAGAACACTCCGTATCATTACGAAAATCCATATTTCTTAGGTATGACATCGTATAGTTACATACGAACTTGAAAAAACTAATTTCAGTTCGAGAATGGATTCCGGTTCTGGAGAAATTGAATAGGATTATTCGGTTGTCTTTTCTCTTTACCTTCTATCAGATTGCGAGAGCTCCTAACGTTATCAGAGTACACCTATTACGCTTATTGGATAGTCTTCTTCCAAACTATAGGCATTTGCCAAAAGGTAGGGAAGGA
Source organism: Agapanthus africanus (assembly GCA_030015575.1). NCBI lineage: Eukaryota > Viridiplantae > Streptophyta > Magnoliopsida > Asparagales > Amaryllidaceae > Agapanthus > Agapanthus africanus. The sequence goes on from CM057337.1 coordinate 2,425,891, forward strand.
AGAAAACTAATTAGCCTAAATATGGTGTACAGAAGGTAAGATGTAAAGATATATAAAGGAATTGAAGTGAGGGAAAGAAAAATTATGACTAATGTCTTGAATTTGGATTGTGGTAGGGGCATTACTAGGAATACCCGGTCACCCTCTCGAAACATTTTCATGTTTCAGTTTTACCGTGCGGTTTTAATTGAAAACTGCGTTCCCAATTAGATTCTGACACCAGAGTATGTATTTAAAAGACTTGATTTTCACATTTGTATGGCGTTACAGATGCTGAGTGTAACAACCCTAAACTTTCTGTATAATTTTTTTTTTCCAAAATACAGAAAGGAACACCTAAACCTGAGCACAAGTTATAAATTTGATTTGCATTTGAACAGTAAGAAAGCACTTGTAGCTTATTGGTAAAGTCTTGCACTGCTGTAACGTAGTCCCTGTGATCGAGTCCCCTCAACCACATATATTTTTAATTTATTTTTCTTTTAATCTTTTAGAAGCTCAAAGGTTTACATGTGCACTACACGTAAAATGAAAAGTCACACAGTAATCAAACACGTGCACTGAGGTATACCAAGCGACATGGACACGTGGCAGCGATCTAGACCCCTACCCATTACCTACGGCCGGCGAGAAGCCAGAAAAGACTGGCAATGCCAGTTCACCCTGACGGTAATACCGCCAAATTTTTCCCCTGGCACCCCTTCGCCTACCCCCACTACCCCCATATTGTTTGTTTACTCTGAAAACATCCAAAGAGTGATAATTCCTCTCTTTAATTCATTTTTAATGCACATTTTAATTCTTAAATTCATTACCCTAAACCCTAATTTTTTCTATAAATACCACACCACATTTCACCCCCTATTCAGAATTCCATTACGAAAACTCTCTAAAATTTCCAATCCCAAGTTTTACAAGTGGAGTTAGCAAAGGTCGAAGTTCCGGCGACGTTTCGAGACAATTCAGACGACGAAATGACTCCCCAACGATTCCGATAGCTTTCCCTATCTCTTCTCTTGTTTTCCAACCAGTAAGTCCCCTCTCCCCTCCTGTTTTGCTATTCTAAAATTTCTCCTTTTCAAAACTAGTCGGAAGCGGAGTTATTCCGGCTTCCGATTCTCTTTTCTTTAAAAATCTAATTTTTTCTTAATAACAAACCTAAAATTTTTTAATAGATTGTTTAGTAATCATAAACAAACATATTAGAACAATTTTCATCTCAAAAGAATCTATTATGCAACTTTTATCGCATTTTTACGGTTAAATACCATATACTTTACTTTCGACACAATTCAACATATTCCCTTATATTACCTTTAGAAAACTCACGAGATAATGACCTATCTCATCAAAACACACATTTTTGACATATCACGATAACTCTTGGGACATTAGTTTATGGGAATATACGAGTTTATATTTAAATACCATGAACATTCACAAAACCGTTTTTTTTAAAAGGTGTGTTATTTAATTCCGTGCGATTGCGCCTCCACAACCCATTTTGGGGAACCTCGATCGGGATGGTGTGGGTTATCGCACGTTCTCGGGCCTAGTAGAGCGAGATACAGACCTCCGTAAGCAGCATTTGATCTCGATGGAATTTTTAATGCAATTTTTAAGAAAAATGTGATTTTTATTTAATAAATAAATTCTATTTTGTATAAATATTATATATATAAATATTATCAAAATATATACTTTAAATATATATTATATATTTATTCCATATTTTCTAAATCAAAGAAATCACAAATTTCATGAAACTACCTTTACAATTCAATACCATTCCAAGATCACACTAAAATACCATATACAATGAAATCTAGGTTATATCCACTTGAATATTGCACTTTAAAAAAATTACAATTATGAAAACCCTAAAGACGATAATCAAATACTTGAGGTGTATTTTGAAAATATATCAAAACTATTTTTCATAAAACCCCCTCAAGTTATATTAATTTATAATAAGAACCCTAGTAAACATAGGTTAAAGCTGGACCAGCTCTCTTGAGCCTCGGGGAGCCGGAGAATATGGGTGCTTGCCTATCTAAGGTAGACAATCTAACAACGATATTATCAACATGGTAATTGTCTTGGAAAAAGACACAAATCCTGTCGTCCATGTGCAGCAGTTACCGATAACATCAAAACTAATTCAGGACTTCAATTTCTTTTTAAAAGTCTTACTCAGTTCGAGTCACAGTCAAATATGAAATCAATCTGACTTGAATATGATTCAAGTATAAATCCAATTCAACATGAATCCGTCTATACCAGAATTCAATCTATATCAATAAGAACATGACCGAACCGAGCCATAGATATACTCTTATTACATGACTATCCATTTATATCCATTCCATTTACTGATATCATGGTTTCGACAAGTCTTCCATTTACTAAAAGACAATACAATACAATCAGTACAATCAATACAATTAATACAAAAGACATTACGAGATTTATAAAAGGGGTAGATTAGTACGGAACATGTTAAAGGTGGCACGAGATGGTCACTAAAGACGTAATTACATCCATGTCGTTGTTCCGTGGTATTATCTACAGAGCCTTGTACTACGGTTTACCAAAGTCCACGGTGTAAGTTGGACTCATCTTGTATACACTGGCATTTTTTGTACCAAGCTACAACAACTACGTTAGTATAACAAATATAACATATTTACTTCACCTATTTTATTCTCTATCTATTCTTCTCCTTCTTTCTTTGGGACTTATCGAGCGATTGTTCTCTGACGACATTCCAATTTCTCTTCTTCTTTGGAATGTTGTCAGGAGGACCCGACTCTGAGGAGTTCGAGACCAGCCAGGAGCACTTAGAGCAGTTCACAGAAGACCCTAAGCATTGACTTTACTTGTACTCATTTTATTTTCAGTTCATGCCATTGTTTAGGCATTGCTTTCTATTTCTGTATTTACATTTCCAGTTGTACTTGAAAAGAAATGTTGAATAAAAGTTGTTGTTTATGTATAGTCATGTCTCTTGTGTACATTTTACTTTATATTGCCTAGATACACTTAGCGTGTTTACTTCTGAGTAAATACGTCGCGGGTCAGTCGCGTCTCCTTACCCGTACACCGGGAAGCGGGGCGTGATAGGTTTTGTTGGCGGTCCATGCAGGTCGGTACTGCATGGAACCCTACCATGCGGGTCAGTTCTGCATGGACATGCCGGTCAATTCTGCATGAAGTCCTAAGCAATATAACACAAGAATCAGCAACTAAAAATATTCTTCACATTTCATATTCCTTGAATCTGTTACAATTTCCTTCTACAAATTTCGAGAACGAAATTTCTATAAGGAGGGTAGAATGTAACAACCCTAAATTTTCTGTACATAATTTTTTTCCAAAATACAGAAAGGAACACCTAAGCCTGAGCACAAGTTATAAATTTGATTTGCTTTTGAACAGCAAGAAAGCACTTGTAGCTCATTGGTAAAGCCTTGCACTGCTGTGACGTAGCCCTTGTGATCGAATCCCCTCAGCCACATATATTTTTAATTTATTTTTCTTTTAATTTTTTAGAAACCCAAAGGTTTACACGTGCACTACACGTAAAATGAAAAGTCACACAGTAATCAAACACGTACACTGAAGTATACCAAGCGATATGGAAACGTGGCAGCGATCTAGACCCCTACCCCTTACCTACGGCCGGCGAGAAGCCAGAAAATACCAGCGGCGCCTGTTCACCCCGACTGTAATGCCCCCAAATTTTCCTCCTGGCATCCCTTCTCCTACCCCACTACCCCCATGTTGTTTGTTTACTCTGAAAACATCCAGAGAGTGATAATTCCTCTCTTTAATTCATTTTAATGCACATTTTAATTCTCAAATTTATTACCCTAAATCCTAATTTTCTTTATAAATACCACACCACATTTCACCCTTCCTCATTCAGAATTTCATTACAAAATCTCTCTAAAATTTTCAAATCCCAAGTTGTACAAGTGGAGTTAGCAAAGGTCGAAATTCCGGCGACGTTTCGGGAAGATTCCGGCGACAAAACAACTCCCTGATGATTCCGATAGATTTCCCTATCTCTTCTCTTGTTTTCCAACCAGTAAGTCCCCACTCCCCTCCTCTTTTTCTATTCTGAAACTTGTCCTTTTCAAAACTAGTCGGAAGCGGAGTTATTCCGGCTTCCGATTCTCTTTTCTTTAAAAATCTATTTTTTTCTTAATAAAAAACATAAAAAATTTTAATAGATTGTTTAGTAATCATAAAAAAACACATTAGAACAAGTTTCATCTCAAAAGAATCTATTATGCAACTTTTATCGCATTTTTACGGTTAAATACTATATACTTTACTTTCGACACAATTCAACATATTCCCTTATATTCCCTTTAGAAAAATCACGAGGTAATGACCTATCTCATCACAACACACATTTTTGACATAGCACGATAACTCTTGGAACATTAGTTTATGGGAAAATACGAGTTTACATTTAAATACCATGAACATTCAAAAAACCGTTTTCTTTAAAAGGTGTGTTATTTAATTCCGTGCAATTGCGCCTCTACAACCCATTTTGGGAAACCCCGATCGGGATGGTGCGGGTTATCGCACGTTCTTGGGCCTAGTAGAGCGAGATGCAGACCTCCGTAAGGAGCATTCGATCTCGATGGAATTTTTAATGCAGTTTTTAAGAAAAGTGTGATTTCTATTTAATAAATAAATTCTATTTTTTTTATAAATATTAGATATATAAATATTATCAAAATATCTACTTTAAATATTATATATATATATATTCCATGTTTTCTAAATCAAAAGAATCACAAATTTCATGAAACTACATTTACAATTCAATACCATTCCAAGATCACACTAAAATACCATATACAATGAAATCTAGGTTATATCCACTAGAATATTACACTTTATAAAAATTACAATTATGAAAACCCTAAAGACGATAATCAAATACTTGAGGTGTATTTTGAAAATATATCAAAACTATTTTTCATAAAACCCCCTCAAGTTATATTAATTTACAATAAAGACCCTAGTAAACATAGGTTAAAGCGGGACCAGTTCTCTTGAGCCTCAGGGAGCCGGAGAATATGGTTGCCTGCCTATCTAAGGTAGACAATCTAACAAAGATGTTATCAACACGGTAATTGTCTTGGAAAAAGACACAAATCCTTCCGTCCATGTGCAGTAGTTACCGATAATATCAAAACTAATTCAGGACTTCAATTTATTTTTAAAAGTCTTACTCAGTTTGAGTCACGGTCAAATATGAAATCAATCTGATTTGAATATAATTCAAGTATAACTCCAATTCAATATGAATCCGTCTATACCAAAATTCAATCTATATCAATATGAACATGACCGAACCGAACCATGGATATACTTGATTACATGAATATCCATTTATATCCATTCTGTTTACTGATATCATGGTTTCGGCAAGTCTTCTATTTACTACAAGACAATACAATACAATCAGTACAGTCAATACAAAAAGCATTACGGGGTTTATAGAAGGGGTAGACTGGTACGGAATATGTTAAAGGGGGAACGAGCTGGTCACTAAAAAACGTAATTACATCCATACCGTTGTTCCATGGTATTATCGTCGGGGCCTTGTACTACGGGTTAACAAACTCCGCGGTGTAAGTCGGACTCCTCTCGTATACACTGGCATATTCTGTAGCAGGCTACAACAACTACGTTAGTATAACAAATATAACATATCTACTTCACCTATTCTATTCTCAATCTATTCTTCTCCTTCTTTCTTTGGGACTTACCGAGTGATTGTTCGCTGACGACATTTCTATTTCTCTTCTTCTTTGGAATGTTGTCAGGAGCACCCGACTCTAAGGAGTTCGAGACCAGCCAGGAGCACTTGGAGCAGTTCACAGAAGACCCTGAGCATTGACTTTACTTGTACTCATTTTATTTTCAGTTCATGCCATTATTTAGACATTACTTTCTATTCCTATATTAACATTTCCAGTTGTACTTGAAAAGAAATGTTAAATAAAAGTTGCTGTTCATTTATATTCATGTTTCTTGTATACATTTTACTTTATATTGCTTAGATACGCTCAGCGTGTTTACTTCTGAGTAAATACGTCACAGGCTAGTCGCGTCTCCTTACCTGTACACCGGGAAGCGGGGTGTGACACTGAGTGGTAGTAGAACATTGGGAATTGGATGATTAGATCCATAATATCAGAATTCTTTGTAATTGGTGATATTTGAGAAAATAACCTGAGTTTCGCCTAACGACAAATTTTTGGTTTTGAATATCCGTTGTTATACACCAATTTCAAACTGATATATCTGTACGTTTATTTTATAAAGTGAGATATAACTTTTTGAAATAATATTTATGATATTTACCTATATCAATTAATGATTAGGTAAGGTGCATTCAATAACCGTCACACCCCGCTTCCCAAAATACGTAAACACGGCACGTAACAGAGCCAACCATGCTACATGTGGTTAGGAATCATCCTTCCACGATCACATTACGTCTGTCTATCGGATATCAAGAACAGAAAAGAATATAATCTATTTAGTACATGTCCATCTGCCACAGTAAATAAAATTATGAAAATGCATAAAGCGGAAACGAATCAAGATCCAATAAACAACGTCTGAATCATGTCCCAATATGGGCTCACATCAATAAACAAAACTACGGAAATAAACAAACTAAACATCTCTAATAATACATGTTCAATTTCTCATTGTTCGGCTTGATTGCTAAAGTACTCTTGATCTGCCTGTGATAAAGGTAGAGGACTGGGCCATGCAAAACCCAGACGTCAGTGTGTCATAATATCAAAATAATAGTAATAATAAGGATATAATGATATGACTAAACATGAATATAAATATTAAACACAGGTATAAATAGTGAGCCATGTGTATGTACGGGTGTGTGATGTGTATCCTTAATCTGTGCTTCTAGCTTATCTATTCTAAAACTTTTTGAAATCAATTAATATAATTCTCATCGTAACCTAACAGTATATATCCCGTTCATTCCCCACGGGACCACGGAAACATTATTTATTCCGTAATGCCCGGAAAAACGGCAAACAATAATTTATTCCGTAACGCCCGGAAAAACGGCAAACAAGTATTTATTCCGTAACGCCCGGAAAAACGGCAAACAATAATAATATCCTCTTGAGTTACGTTTCGGTTATATTCTTGATTTCCCTTTTCCCCCAGGTTTGTTTTCAAGTCAGGTATTGCCGATATAAATCTAATGCCAATACAAGATCAAGCAGGTACAGTTCTCGTCTATGCAGACAACAAGTTACGTCCGTCAGGACAATAAGTCAGGATTGTTGGCATTATCAATAAGATCCAAGTAACAAGTCAGGTAGTGTGTCGTGTACATGTCATGTGATGCATATTAACCAAATAGATACCCCATGTAAAAATATAATCAATAACGGAACGGTAAACACAACTTATGCCGGGATGCATATATATCTATCTGTAATAATCATTATACATCCATTACCATGTATGATGCAAACTAGGTAACATGTTGTATTGATATAGTAGTATAATGATATCATGATGTTCCGGCATGCAACTAGATAGACGATTATCAGTACGGATACGAACAGATATCGTAAAACTGTAAATCGATAATATTTGCTGAATAATAAAACACATATACTATTTTTATTCATATAGATATTGATATAATATAACATAGCATGTTGCAAGTTAAAACTTGCCTGATCGGATCTCACGTCGAGATACGGATGCTACGTACGACATCGGAATAACGTCGCGATGCAAACTCATGCGCGCAGGAATGGACCTGGCTGAGCAGTGATATGACATGGTGACTAGGCTGGACGATGACAGTGACTGGGTCATCTGGATCGTCGGCGACACGCGTAAATCTGGCGAGCCGATCGAAGAATTAAGAAACGATCAAGAAAAGAACACGAAGAAGGAGAAGAAGACCGGGTGCTGTTGTGTCGGGTTCTGGGGTGGCGAGGACAGAGGCAAGACAACGGTGAAGATGGACTGCCGTCGGCGGCGAGGTGGCAGTGGGTTCTTGGGTTATGATCGGGGTCGGGAAGGTGACGAGGGTTAATGGTGGTGGTGGTTTGTGGGGTCGAGGAAAGGAGAGGGAGGTGAGGAGGAAACGGTGGGATGCTGGGGTTGGCGACGGCGAGGTCTCTAGCGAGGTTGTGTGGGGTTTCTTGAGTTGCTGCAGGTTGGCGTCGGGGGTGAAAGGGTGGTGCTCGGGAAGGCGAGGAGAGGAGATGAGGTCTTGGAGGAGGTGAGGGTGGCGAGGGTGAGGTCGGGGTGAGGTCGACGACGATGTGAGGATGAGGGCTAGGGTTGGGTTCTCACGGCGGGGAGAAAAGAAAGAAGAAGAAAAGAGAGGAGAGAGATAAAGGTTTAGCTTTTAATATTAGGTTTTATATAAAAATTATATATATATATATATATATATATATAGAGAGAGAGAGAGAGAGAGAGAGAGGGGAGAGAGAGATGCTGAGAGAGAGAGAGATAATAATTTATTAGTTATAATAAATATTATATATATATACATACATATATACACTATATATATATAAGTACAACTGTTTAGTTTTTAAAAGAATATTATAATATATATTATAGGATTATACAGCTAGCATCAAATTACTCCGAAAATTACCCAGCTCTTTTCTAAAAATCTAGTTTTTAAATATGGAGAATATACGTAAAAGTTAAAACCATAATGTCATGTCCGGTTAATAAAAATGCACACCCCTAAATACGGATCTACGTAAATATATGTAGTAATCCAAATGAGTCTGTTTTAGCAATTAGGGCATGGACATACTACATGGGTGCAACCATATGATATGGGGTATAATGACATGCCATGCTAGATACCAAATATATTATTAGGGTTTTATTTGTATTATTAAAAGATATGCGGATATAAAATATATCATATATGTTTGTATAGAATTTATATGTGCATGGATCCACTGTAATAGCAAATATTTGATATAATCTTGAACCATGATGGGTTTCAAACATGCGGGTCAGATCGGATACTAACCATAGTTACCAAATACACTATCCGCACCCAAAACAATAATAATCAAGAAATCTGTCGCAAGATTTGAAATACCCCAAATAAGATATAGCATAACAGTGCTAGGGTATTACATTATACCCAACTAAAAAAGAATTTCGTTCTTGAAATTTCCGGAACAAGAAAAGACAAGAAAATATGGATCTAAGAAAATAGGTGTGGAACTTCTGTCGGATCTCGTCTTCACGTTCCCAAGTAGATTCTTCTTGCGAATGATTCCCCCATGAAATAAGTACTAGTAAGATAACTTTATTCTTGAGGACTTTTTCTCGTTGATTAACAATCGCCATTGGTCTTTTATCATATGTTAAGTTCTCCCTTACTGTCAGCTCTAAGTGATCTAGGACGTGCGTCTTATCTCGAACATACTTGCAGAGTTGAGATACATGAAACACGTCATGAACACCCGCCAAGAATGGTGGTAAAGCCAATCGATAAGGTACCTCTCTAATTGATGATATTTTAGAGTGTGTAGTAACCGCAATCAATAACGGTGTTACGTGTAGCTAGCCAAGATGAGTACGGGCCGTCCTCGGGGATATGTGGAATGTTTTAATCTTGTTTTAGACGTGTTGATTAGAAAAGAGAAAGGAGAATAGAGAATAGAGAATAGTGGAGAATAGTTTCTATATCTACGTCGAAATATGGATGTAGAATGTATGGTTTCTAGATCTAGTTTAAATACGGATATAGAATATATAAGAAGAAGGGTTGTAGGGTTCATTCGGATTTAGTAGTCATGGATGAGTAATAAAAATTACTCATTTTATCTATTGATAGATTTAAAAGTAGATTGATAGTGATGAATGAAGATTAGGGTTCTTGAAAGAAACTAGGGTTTCCACTCTATTGACCTCTGTCCTTTCACTGATCTCTATTCATGTCTAGCCCTTAACAAAACAATTGTTAATCTGATCTTAAATTGCGGTCGATACTAGCAATAAATTGGTAGCGCGCCCGATTAGGATGTTAACGATTCTTTTGCTAAAATTTATAAACTTCATAATACTTAAAAGAAGTTAAAATATTTTCTCATCCATTGTTCTACCCTAATCCTACGAACCCTATCAAGCGGAGAATTACTCACACATGATAGAGATAGAAGAAGAACGGATAGAGAATGAGATCATAATGTAGAAAGTAAATACTAAATAATTAATCTAATGATCTACCTTTATTAATAAACTTCACAATTACAAAACCTTCGAGTTTAGATTAAAAGAGGAAGAAGAAGTTGCTATCGATCTCTGCCTCATAGGAAGTAGATGGTCCGTCGAATCTCACGTCGCTTTATCACGTCGAATCGTGGACCTGTCGTGGATCACTTGTTCTTTGATGGTGATTGGCTTCGTGTAAAAGGTGATGATTTCTAAGTTTAGCCCTCGGTCCTTTATATAGTCCCAAAACCAGAAACCAAAGATCCCAAGAATTAGAGTTTACTGTTGAAAATTTAACCTAAAAAGCCTAAATCTTAACTCATTGAATCGGCCGCGGATCCGCCGCATATGGCATGTTTTGGCCATGGAACCGCGGCCATTTGGTTTGATCATTGCTTCAAAATTCTGGGGTTGCTTTGTTGTGACACATGGAGATTTATTTGATATCTGAAATCTTCATATCTTTTCTAAGTCTCTGCTAGTATTGATTCTTCGATTTTAGTTAATTTTATCGGCAGATTTTTGATTCCCGACATCTCGATATCCCGATCTCCTGACTTGAGCCAATTCATGCACAATATCTCAATGAATTATATTAGTAATATTTGGTATTTTTGAGATATTATCCTAACCATTTTATATGATATTATATTTTAAGAATATTGATTAGGGATATTTGATATGATATGCATATTTAAATTATCAAAATATTATATAAATATTATATGCATACATTTTCCTTCATAATGTTAATTATAATATATAAACATATGAAAATAGATATTTTACAGATAAACCCTCATATGTTTCATATTTATAATAAACACCTTTAGATATTTAAAAAAAGTAAGGAAAATGTTATATCAAAAGAGCGATATTTTCGACTGAACAAATAGCCCCAAACTTAATTTTGATCGTCCCGACCAAACTATTTATTCTAGAGAGGGAGAAAAAGAAAAACCTAAATAGCACACTTTCGTATGCAACACGATTGCACTGAGCACGTGCAACAAGCCGTTAAAACTCTAAGTGTCCCTAATAGGAGGAGTGTTGTCTCTTGAAAGTTTTCAGCGGATTACATCCTATAATAAAAGAAAGAAGATGGAATTTATGTATAAAGATAAGAACTATAAAAGAAAGAACTTGAAAATAAGAGTTTCCAACTACACTAGCATTTCGGTTGCTATGAGCCCTATCTTAATGGTCATGAAAAAATGTTAGAAATCACATTATCCCTCAATAAAACATTGCCTTTAGCCTTCCTCCCTACCATTCATCCAAACATCGATCATATACCCCTACGTGTGTGCAAAAGATATCCCTACACTTAAAGAATTCAATTCAAGCTATCATACAATTGTCCATCATCCAAAATACTTTATAGTCGGTGAATATTTTAGATAGAATTGCTCACACATCTTTCATACGAACGTTAATTTCTTGAGATACTAACCAACCGATTACAAAATGTGCTCGTGCCTTTAGGCGTAATTCCTCGTCTTGCAAAACCTAAGCCTTAACAGTGGCTCCCAAACCAGTTGGTCTAAGGCACTAGGTGATAAAGCACTCTCGCTATATTTTTTATGCTGCCTCAAGCAATTACAAAACCAGTGTTCATTTTTTTCTTCACCGCTTATACTTCTTTTTTCCTTATTAAGGCTTTTGGACAAGAGCATTTCAAGGTATCCTCTACTATCCCAACTTTCAAGATGTGTGTAAGTGGGTATAGTAGGGTATCAATGTTCAAATATTTGGCCTCAAGAATATGGACTATTTTTCAGACTTATTTTTATTCTCAGATTAGTAATTTCCTTCATTTTACTAACCCTTGGAACAACGGCTCATAACTACTTATTACTAGTTTCGTTTAAGAAAACATCTAACTTTCTTACTTTTATTAAACTATTCCTATCTTTCATATGTAAATTTTCACTTTCAAATTTTCATTATCAAAAAATTTTGTGCTTATATTTATGATAATGCAAAATAATGCTTAAATAAGCACAAACCTCCCCTAAACTTGTTTGTAGCAGTGTCCTTACTGATGTCATCTTGTTAAGCTTTTAAAAAAACTGTAGACTTAGGAGGAAAAGTTATTAAAGGGGACATGAATAAATGACAGTGAAATCCTCCCCCAAACTTATTTGTGGCTCATAATTTTATAAAAAATTATTTTCTTTCAAGAGACAAAATATCCCCCCCCAACTTGAGTAAAATAGTATTAAGTATTTAAAATTATGAGGAGGGGTTAAAGTTATTGGTCGATATAAAGTTTTACAAAGACCAAAAGTCAACAACAACCATTCAAAATTTTTATCAATGTAACGCACTGGTTGGTAGAAGAACGTGTCACCTACCGACGTGAAGAAGTGGGGAGGAGATAAGAGGTGGAAAAGAACGGGTTTACGTCTCGGTTTGTAGAGACGAAACAATGACGATGGATTACTCGCATTCTCGTTATTGATAAGAAGAAGGGGTGGTGGTTCAACTTCTTTGTATTGGGGTTGATTCATCACAACTCCCATATTTTCTAAGAACGCGAGTTCTTCAGCGAAGATTTCTTCAAAGTTTTCATCGATATCCCGAATAATAATCTCATTGGAAAGAACGGGATGATACTCGGACTCCATAAAAGGTTCACATATAGAGTTAGATGTTGACCCGGAGAGCTCGATAGAAGGGTCCGTATGTATATAATAAATAACAGGGTCAAACAACAGCGTACTAGCGTAGTCAAGATCAGTATCAAATTCGCTGCTGTCGGAATCTATCTTTTCGACAGAAAATCCTTGAGCATAGGGTTCGGAGGTTCACTTCCCAACTTGTAAATGTTAAGCTCAATTGATATCTTCCCAAAAGATAGGGTTATAGAGCCGTTTCGACAATTGATTATTGCGTTGGAAGTCGCAAGAAAAGACCGACCTAAAATCACCGAAATTTGGTTTCGTGGGTTCACCACAAGCTATGTATCTATAACGATAAAGTCCACAGGAAATATAAATTCCCCGACTTTGATTAACACGTCCACTAGCTCACTCCTAGGTTGGGTGATAGATCGATCGGCTATCTGAAGAGTGCAGTGCGCCGGTTTTAACTCTCCGGTCCCTAATTGCTCATATACAGAATACGGAAGTAAGTTAACACTAGCACCTAAATCGAGTAGAGCACGATTGATAGTTTTACCCGTAATAGAAATAGATATGGTAGGACTTCCGGGGTCTGTTCGTTCCTTGGATAACTGTTGGGTAAAAGCAATGCTTACATTACTCGCTAAGAAAACTTTTTTAGGCACTTGAATTTTTTTCTTCCTAGTGCCTAAGTCCTTTAGGATTTTCGCATAAGACGGAACTTGTTGAATAGCATCTAGGAGAGGAATATTTATGTTAACTTGCTTTAAAAATTACACAATCTTCTCCATTTGTGGACTTGGTCTGTTGCCTCTTAACCTGTGTGGATAAGGAGCTTTATCAATAAAGATTGTGTCCAACATTGGAGAAGATTGTGGGGATAGAATGGATCCTAGAATTAGAGCTTGGATCGTTTTAGGTTGACTCGAGGAAGCGGGCTGAGTGTTCGAGCCTTGAGGAAAACGGAGAATAGGCTCGGAAGAAGGTGGACTAGACGAAATAGGAGAAGAAGTAGAGGCCGGGGTGTTATTAATATCATCAACGTCATCAACGTGTTCACCCACTTGGTTATCCAGCACTCTTCCCGATCTCAACGTGGTAACGTCACTCACATTATAACTTTGTGAGTGGCCAGGATTAGGTAAAGGTTGAGATAGAAGTTTCCCTTTTTATCTCGCACTCATCGCGGCATTTATTTGTGTATGTTGTGCTTCTATCGATTTTATACTTTCACCATGGGAAGTGGTGGTCTGCGTTAATGCTCGGATAGAAGACTTTATATCATCCGTCATTTGCATGGAATGTTTAATAAACATATCCACGCTTCGTTCAAGTGCGGATGAGTTTTCGGTACCGGCCGTTTGGAAAGAATTATTATAAAGTGTAGAATTGTTAGCCGGATTTTGAAAAGGTTGCGATTGAAAGGGGTGCTGACTCTGTGGTGGAGGTTGTTGTTGCTGTGGGGAGGTCTTTGATAGTTGCTTGGGAACTAGTTTTGATTTTGAGGTTGGTTTTGGTTCCAAGCAAAATTAGGATGATTCTTCCATCCCTTAGTGTATGTGGAAGAATAAGGATCGTTTCTAGGTCATTGTTGAAAAGCGGCATTAGTTTGTTCTTGACCTTCAAAAGGAGAATTCAAAGGACATTCTTCTGTCAAATGTGATGGGTTGGAACGGCAACCACACATGGTTTTGGGAAGCGTAACTTGGTTTAGGGAGGCCGATGAGAATTCGTTCTCTATAGCGTCGAGTTTCTTTTGCATTGCTGCCATTTCGGCTTTTACGGTGATGGAAATATCGAGTTGATGGATACCTCCACTATATGATGATGGTCTAACGCTTTCCCGCTGCAAAGTGTGTTCAGCGAGATCTTCCAGAAATTTTCAAGCTTCACCATCGTCTTTGGACATGAAATTGCATTGATAAGTGGTTTCAAGCATCTGCTTTTTCGCTGGATTAATACCCCTATATATAATTCAGAAAAGGTCCCATCTATTAAGTCCGTGATGAGGGCATTGGACTAGCAGATCTTTAAACCGTTCAAAGCATTTCCAAAATGGTTCATTGGGAAGCTGGATAAACTGTTTGATCTCGCTCCGAATATGGGCGGTCTTATGATTGGGATAAAAAATTTAGGAATGCTATAACGAATTCATCCCAATTAGCAATAGAGTGTGGGACAGTGTTATAAATTCATTTTTCTACTAGATCGCACAAAGTAAAAGGGAGAAGACGCAAGAACATAGCATCCACTGAAAGTTGTGAAGTGCCCATCATTGCGCATACATTTTCGAATTTGGTGATAAAAACGTATGCGTCTTCAGACTCAAGCCCGTGAAATTTGGGCAACAGGTTGATGAAGTGGGGTTTAATTTAAAAATTATCCCCATTGGCTGGTGGAATAGATAGACAGGTAGGAAGGGGACCGCGTATCGGGTAACATCTCTCTTGGAGAGAGATGCGCGGTGGATTCTGTGCACCTTCGGGTGGTGACAGAGTGGTGTTATAATCTGATGGAGAACCATCCATCTCGGTCGATGTGGTGGATGGAGGGAAAAAAGAAGATGAAGAAATACCGACTTCGGAGTCGATAGCAGAAACGTGGACAAGACGAGCACTAGAATCCCGTGTCCAGCCGAGCATGCACTAAGCGGGTTTAGCGCACGTGGCAGCGTGTGTGAACGATTAAAATGGTTTGTTTTGAAAAGTTTCGGACGTGAGAAAAATCACAAAAAATGCACAAATAACCTTAGAACTAAGGTTACCTAGGTCAAGTCTCTAGACCGCTCATAGACTTCCAAAGGACAAGCCGCAGGATCAATCGTCTACCACCTCTTTATAACTGTTGTGGCCAGGTAAGTGCCAGGTAAGTGGGAGGTATCCGCTATACGAATCACCGAAAATAGCGGGTCTAATTAAGTAACCACTTTCCTAGACACACTTTCCTAGACACCACAAAAGAAATGCGGATAAGCGATAGATTACCCACGACCATCCTCTGTCTTAATTGAGCACGACGGTCCTTAAAGTCTTGGTCTAGATATTTTTTAATTAATGTAGGGTGATGCGGATGCTCATTTTGTGATTTGTAGGGCCTAGGAAAGGTAATGAAATCCCCACCTAATTTGAATTGTGGTCTTGCCCCTTAAAGACCGTATAAAAAATATGCACAGACCAATTACAAAACACGCAAAAAGATTTTTGGTGGCGATATTTTTCAAAGAATCCTGCAGAAAAATATATTATAGGATTTTTCAGAGGAGAGAGAAAGAGATAGGCAAGTTACCAAAGAAGTTTGGAACCCTAAGTCCCCAACTATGCCTCGGTTCCACCGCCGAAATAGACTTTTTGCCGCGGTTCAGCCGCGGAGTTGAGAGCTCTTTTGAAAATTTTTGCTACAGTGGCCTCCCTTTCTCCTCTGGACTCCTTTGAAGGTCTCTGAATCTCAATTTTCTCGTTCCAATGACTCTAGATCCCCTTGCAAAATTCGTACAATAATCGTTAAATACGCAATTTGCTATTTTATTTTATTTTATGATATGGATCGAATAAGAATTAAACACGAATAGTAAGAAGAAAAACTTACGCACGTATCCTCGGCAACGGCGCCATTTGATTGATGATATTTTGGAGTGTGTAGCAACCGCAATCAATAACGGTATCGCGTGTAGCTAGCCGAGATGAGTACGGGTCGTCCACAGTGATATGCGGAATCTTTTAATTTTACTTTAGACGTGTTGATTAGAAAAGAGGAAGGAGAATAAAGAATAGTGGAGAATAGTTTCTAGATCTACGTCGAAACACGGATGTAGAATATATAGTTTCTAGATCTAGTTTAAATATGGATATAGAATATATAAGAAGAAGGCTTGTAGGATTTATTCAGATTTAGTAGTCATGGATGACTAATAAACATTACTCCTTTTATCTATTGATAGATTTAAACTAGATTGATAGTGATGAATGAGGATTATGGTTCTTAGAAGAAACTAGGGTTTCCACTCTATTGACCCTTGTCCTTTCATTGATCTCTATTCATGTCTAGCCCTTAACAAAACAATTGTTAATCTGATCTCAAATCGCGGTCGAGACTAGCAATAAATTGGTAGCGCGCCCGATTAGGATGTTAACGATTCTTTTGCTAAACTTTATAAACTTCATAAGACTCAAAAGAAGTTAAAATATTTTCTCATCCATTGTTCTACTCTAATCTTACGAACCCTATCAAGCGGATAATTACTCGCGCATGATAGAGATAGAAGAAGAACGGATAGAGAATGAGATCATAATGCAGAAAGTAAATACTAAATAACTAATCTAATGATCTACCTTTATTAATCAACTTCACAATTACAAAACCTTCGAGTTTAGATTACAAGAGGAAGAAGAAGTTGCTCTCGATCTCTGTCTCGTAGGAAGTAGATGCTCCGTCGAATCTCACGTCGCTTTATCACATCGAATCGCGGACCTGTCGTGGATCACTTGTTCTTTGAAGGTGATTGGCTTCGTGTAAAAGGGGATGATTTCTAAGTTTAGCCCTCGGTCCTTTATATAGTCCCAAAACCAGAAACCAAAGATCCCAAGAATTAGGGTTTACTGTTGAAAATCTAACCTAAAAAGCCCAAATCCTAACTCATTGAATCGGCCGCGGATCCCCCGCATATGGCATGTTTTGTCCGCGGAACCGTGGCCGTTTGGTGTGATCATTGCTTCAAAATTCTGGGGTTTCTTCGTTGTCACACATGGAGATTTATTTGATGTCTGGAATCTTCATATCTTTTCTAAGTCTCTGCCAGTATTGATTCTTCGATTTTAGTTAACTTTATCGACAGATTTTTGATTCTCGACATCTCTATATCCCGATTTCCTGACCTGAGCCAAATCATGCACAATATCTCAATGAATAATGTTAGTAATATTTGGTATTTTTGAGATATTATCCTAACCATTTCATATGATATTATATTTTAAGAATATTGATTAGGGATATTTGATATGATATGCATATTTAAATTATATAAATATTATATGCATACATTTTCCTTCATAATATTAATTATAATATATAAACATATGACATAGATATTTTACAGATAAACCCCATATGTTTCATATTTATAATAAACACCTTTAGATATTTAAGAAAAGTAAGGAAAATGTTATATCAAAACTGCGATATTTTCGACTGAACACTCTCCAACACGCTCG
The DNA here is from genome assembly GCA_030015575.1 of Agapanthus africanus. NCBI lineage: Eukaryota > Viridiplantae > Streptophyta > Magnoliopsida > Asparagales > Amaryllidaceae > Agapanthus > Agapanthus africanus. The sequence continues at coordinate 2,444,012 of CM057337.1, forward strand.
ATAATACCGAAAGGCTCCACGAATCGAGGACTACGCTTTCCTCGACTACCAAATCGAATCACTCCTTTGCTTGGTGATATCTTCAGGAATCTAAGATCACCAACTTCGAACTCCAGAGGTCTTCGTTCTGTATCAGCCCAACTTTTCTGTCGATCTTGTGCCGCCTTCATATGATTTGGGATCACGCTAACTTTCTCCACCGTTTGCACAATAAGATCTGGTCCCAATAATTTTCTTTCTCCAACATCGTCCCAACAAACCGGAGAGCGACACTTGCGACCGTACAATACTTCAAATAGAGCCATCTGTATAATCGCCTGAAAACTGTTATTATAAGAAAACTCCACCAAGTGCAAATGATCCTCCCATGAACCCTTGAAGTCTAGCATGCATGCTCTCAACATATCTTCAAGAGTTTGGATCGTCCTTTCAGACTGGCCATCTGTCTGAGGATGATAAGCAGTGCTAAATTTTAAGCGAGTCCCCAAACTTTTCTGTAGACTCCTCCAAAAGTGCGATAAAAATCAGGTATCACGATTGAAAACGATGCTCATAGGTACTCCATGCAATCTCATAATCTCCTGCATGTACCGCTCTGCCAAAGCCTCCGTCGACTAACAAACTCGAAACGGTATAAAATGAGCTGCCTTGGTCAATCGATCAACACTCACCCAAACTGTATTATTGCTCTTTGAACTCCGTGGTAATGCTGTCATAAAATCCATGGTTATATGTTTCCACTTCCACTGAGGAATCGGAAGTGGTTGCAACAAACCAGCTACCTTTGATGTTCAGCCTTGACTTGCTGACATACCAAGCACTTCGATACGTAGCAAGAAATCTCCTTTTTCATGCCTTCCCACCAGAAATGTTGTCGTAGATCTCGGTATATCTTTGTGCCTCCCGGATGTACGGAATATGCGGAACTATGAGCCTCCTTCATGACTTCTTCACGAATATCTCCCTTAGGCACACATAGACGACTACCATATCATAATGAACCATCTTCATGAATTAACAGATCCGTTCAAAGTCCCGCTTCTACTTGTTCTCGAAACTTCTGCAACCTTGGATCGTGCGACTGCGCTGTTTTAATATTATCGATCAAGAATGACTGTACTTGCAACTGCATCAACTGTTCCGAAGAATTCGGTAGTACAATATCCAACTCGAACCTTTGAAGATCGGCTATAATCTCCTTCTGTACAGTCAACATCCGTATTGCTGTCAACCGACTTAGCGCATCCGGCACTACATTAACTTTTTCCGGATGGTAATTTAGATCAAGATCATACTCAGGTATCAGCTCCAACCATCTATGCTGCCTCATGTTGAGCTCTTCCTGTATGAACACATACTTTAGGCTCTTATGATCGGTAAATACTTCTACCCTTTCGCCCAATAAATAGTGTCTCCAAATCTTCAAAGCAAAAAATCACTGCCGCTAGCTCCAAATCATGAATTGGATAGTTCTTCTCATGGGTTTTCAATTGTCTCGATGCATAAGCTATAACCTTCTCATGCTGCATTAGAACACATCCCAAGCCTTTCCCAGATGCGTCGCTATAAATAACCATCCCTCCGAAACCGTCTGGCACTGTCAAGATAGGGGCGGTGGTCAATCTTTGCTTCAGTGCTTCAAAAGCTGACGCATATTTTTCCGTCCATATGAACGGTACCTCGTTTCGTGTTAGCTTTGTCAATGGTTCTGCTATTCGAGTGAAGTTCTCCACAAACCTTCTATAGTATCCGACAAGCCTAAGAAAATTTCTGATCTCCCCTACATTCTTTGGAATTAGCCAATCATGAATAGCTGCAATCTTTTCAGGGTCAACAACAATTCCATTTCCGAATACAACATGACCCAAGAACTTCACTACTTTGAGCCAAAACTCGCACTTGCTCATCTTAGTATATAACTTTTCTTGTCTCAAAGTTTGTAGTTTTATCCTCAAGTGTTCGACTTGCTCTTCTTTTCTCCTCGAATAGACCAAAATATCATCAATAAACACTACTATGAATTGGTCCAGGTACGGTGAAAAGATTCGGTTCATCAAGTCCATGAATATTTCCGGTGCGTTAGTAACTCAAAATGGCATCACTAAGTACTCGTAATGCCCATATCGAGTTCGGAACGCTGTCTTGCAAATATCTTCTGATTTCATCCGAACTTGATGATATCCGGATCACAAATCCAGCTTCGAGAATACCCTCATGCCATTGAGTTAATCGAATAATTCTCCGATGCGAGAGATTGGGTACTTGTTCTTAATAGTCACCCGGTTTAATTCTCGATAATCAATGCACATCCTCCGCGTGCCATCCTTCTTCTTGACTAGAATAACTGGAGCTTTCCAGGGTGATTGCTGCTGTGAAACCAACCCTTCTCTAGTAATTTGGCAAATTGTTTTTTTACCTCTTCTAATTCCACTGGCGCCATTGGATAATAAGCCTTTGAAATCGGCACTACTTCTGGAATAAGATCAATCGTGAACTCCAGATCTCGTTTTGGCGGTCAACCCGAGATGTCCTCGAACACATCCATAAACTCTTGAACTAATGCCGGCGTTTCCTCCTAGTTTACTTCCATCGATGAAAGAACGGCACTCGTTGGCCTAGCCCTAAATTCGAATGGTCCGACGGATCTGCTACCTCCTTAAAATATAAACTATGGATGTCCGGGAATCTGTAAAATCACTTTCTTTGGCATACAATCGATGTGAGCATGGAAAGTGCCAAGAAAGTCCATTCCCAGGACAACATCATAGCTGCCAGTATCAATCACCAAGAAATCTGCGAATAACTCTTGTCCGCATATAACAATCGAACAATCCTTGCACTCACTAGTAGATATAATTTTCCCATTCCTAGTGTGTATGCCCCAGCAACTAGACAGGACCGTGTATGGAATCGAGTGTGCACTAATAAACTTGGACGACATGAAGCAATAGGATGCGCCTGAATTGAACAATGCCAATGCGGGAAAATTATAAACAAGTAGGATACCTGAAACAATTTCGTCTAAAGCTTTGGCCTCCTCGGTCGTCAAAGTGAAGGCCTGTGCTTGATTAGGCACATGAGTAATCTAGTTCTGCTGTGCTCTCGGAGTATCACCCTTCAACTGAACTCTCGATGGACAAGTATGCATTCGATGATCAGCAGCTCTGCAAATCAGGCACTGCCCAAGCCTCATCCGGCACACCCTCCGGAAATGACCTGGTCGTTGGCAGTAGTCACAAAACACACTTCTTTTCTGATAAGATACAACAGGCTTCTTCATGGGTACAATGCCTCGCTTGTTCACTGGAATGCCTCTGCGTAAAGGAGCTCTGTTTGGCGTAAACACCGGCTTTCGCACTACGACGGCTTGCTGTTGAGTCCCCTTCGCTTTCACCGATAAAATTTGCTGCTCCCTAACTTCCTTGAGAACATGGGAGAAGGTGGTCAAACCCAGAGATATGATGTGTCTCTGAATCTCTACATCTAAGCTACGCATAAATCTCCGTGCCCTATCTTCCTCGTTGGCAACCAAAGGCCCCGCAAATCGACTGAGCCGAGTCTACTCAGCCGCATGCGTATCAACGAATCCGCCATTCTGCTTCAGGCTAATAAACTTCTCTTCCATCTCTTCTCGAGCAGATTGCGGAAAGAACTTCTCCAAGAAACTTCACGAAAATGTTGCCCAACTGATCGGCTTAGTCAGGCGGGTCTCCTCTATGAACCACCACTCGCGAGTGTAATCTGCCAATTGGATGTGTGCTACATGCACCCTTTTCTTATCTGGAATCTGCACGGCGACAAGCAGATTCTCTGTAACAACTAGCCACTGCTCTGCTGTCAATGGCTCCTCCAATTTAGTAAATGTGGACGGACTAAGCTTTCTGAAGTCCTCCACGGTGCCCTCACACTATATTGGCCTGGGTGCTACTGCAACTATGGACTACTGGACTATCCGCAGACCCTCCTAGAAAGCCTCGGCCTGCCGCTGATTCTGCTCAGTTTGCCACTTCTGGTTTTCCAACATACCACATATAAATCCAAGCAATGCAGCGACATCAACACGCCTCTGGTATGACCGCAAATCTCTATCCGCCATAATTCTGATGCCAAGACATTGAAGAGGATTAGCAACGGTAAACAGAATTCAATAAACAATATAGCAATAGATTCAAGACTGGCGAGATAGTAATGTAGATGGACATGTTCCTAATTCCGGTTTTTCTGGTTAGTGTATTGGGTTTAATACCCAACTACAAAAGAACCAAACCCGACTAACTCTAAATCCTAGGACTCTGATACCAACAAACCATGTCACGCCTCGCTGCCCAAAATATGTAAACACGACACGTGACAGAGCCAACCACGCTACCTGTGGATAGGAATCATCCCTCCATAGTCACAATATGACTGTCTATCGGATATCAAGAACAGAAAAGAATATAACCTTGCTAGTACATGTCCATCTGCCACAGTAAATAAAATCAAGAAAATGCATAAAGCGGAAACGAATCAAGACACAATAAATAACATCTGAATCATGTCCCAATATGGGCTCACATCAATAAACAAAACTACGGAAATAAACAAACTAAACATCTCTAATAATACACGTTCAATTCCTCATTGCTCGGCTTGATTGCTAAAGTACTCTTGATCTGCCTGCGATAAAGGTAGAGGACCGAGCCATGCAAAACCCAAACGTCAGTACGTCATAATATCAAAATAATAGTAATGATCAAGATATAATGATATGATTAAACATGAATATAAATATTAAACACAAGTTTAAAAAGTGAGCCATGTGTATGTATGGGTGTGTGATGTGTATCCTAAATCTGTGTTTCTAGGTTATCTATTCTAAAAGTCTTTGAAATCAATTAATATAATTCTCATCGTAACCAAACAGTATATATCCCGTTCATTCCCCATGGGACCATGGTAACAATATTTATTCTGTAACGCCCGTAAAAAAGACAGACAATGATTTATTCCGTAACGCCCATAAAAAACGGAAAACAATGATTTATTCCGTAACGCCCGGAAAAATGGCAAACAAGTATTTATTCTGTAACCCCCGGAAAAATGGCAAACAATAATAATATCCTCTTGAGTTACGTTTCGGTTACATTCTTGATTTCCCCTTTTCCCCCAGGTTTGTGTTCAAGTCAGGTATTGCCGATATAAATCTAATACCAACACAAGATCAAGCAGGTACAGTTCTCATCTATGTAGATAACAAGTTACGTCCGTCAGGACAACAAGTCAGGATTGTTGGCATTAGCAATAAGATCCAAGTAACAAGTCAGGTAGTGTGTCGTGAACATGTCATATGATGCATATTAACCTAATAGATACCCCTTGTGAAACTGTAATCAATAACGGAACACGGTAAACACAATTGATGCCAGGATGCATATGTATCTATCTGTAATAACCATTATAAGTCCATTACCATGTATAATGCAAACTAGGTAACATGTTGTACTGATATAGTAGTATAATGATAGCATGATGTTCCGGCATGCAACTAGATAAACGATTATCAGTACGGATACGAACGGATAACGTAAAACTGTAAATCGGTAATATTTGCTGAATAATAAAACACATGCACTATTCTTATTCATATAGATATTGATATAATATAACATAGCACGTTGCAAGTTAAAACTTGCCTGATCGGATCTCACGTCGAGATACGGATGTTACGTACGACGTCGGAATAACATCGCGATGTAAACTCATGCACGTATGAATGGACCTGGCTGAGCAGTGACATGACGTGGTGACTAAGCTGGACGACGACGGTGACTGGGTCATCTGGATCGTCAGCGATGCGCGCAACTCTGGCGAGCCGATCGGAGAATCAAGAAATAATAAAGAAAAGAACACGAAGAAGGAGAAGACGACTAGGTGCTGTTGTGTCAGGTTCTGGGGTGGCGAGGAAAGAGGCAAGAAGACAGCGACGATGGGCTGCCGTCGGCGGCGAGGTGGCAGTTGGGTCTTGGGTTATGATCGGGGTCGGGAAGGTGATGAGGGTTGATGGTGGTGTTTGTTTTTGGTGTCGGGGAGAGGAGAGGGAGGTTATGAGGAGACGGCGGGGTGCTGGTGTTGGCGCCGGCGAGGTCTCCGGCGAGGTTGTGTGGGGATTCTTGAGTTGCTGCAGGTTGGCGTCGGGGGTGCAGGGGTGGTGCTCAGGAAGGCGAGGAGAGGAGAGGAGGTCTTGGAGGTGGTGAGGGTGACGAGGGTGAGGTCGGGGTGAAGTCGACAAATTCTTGGCGAGGATGGGGGCTAGGGTTAGTCTAAAATATTGCACATTTGTATGAACATTTTCTCTACTATTATTAACTGGTAAACGATGTTAATTGTAAGTACAGAACATATGTGGGTTTATTTGTAAAAGTTATTATCATATGTTTCTTCATTAATATAATAAGGGAAAATATATGCATATAATATTTAAATGCAATATTAGTAATTAAAATATGCATATCATATCAAATATAGCTAATCAATATTCTTAAGATATTATATCATATAATGGTTGGAATAATATCTCAAAAATACCAAATGCTACTAATACTTTGATTTGAGATATTGTGCAGGTATTAGCTCAGGTCTGAAATCCAAGTAAGAGAACTGTAACATTTCAGAAAAATAAAATATTATTTCTGGAAAGTTAAATAATTAAAATAATAAATGTTAGGAATATTATTAAGTGCAAGGATTGGTTTTAATGATATGGTATAATTATATACCGATAAATTGGGAAATAATTGGAAATTTATATTAATTATTGATTTTAAAGGAATTTATGAAGCTTAGGAATTTTACAATTTAGCATACAATTAATTGTATATAAGTTAGTATTACTAAACTCGATTAGTACTTAATCATGCATTAATTTTGTTTTGTGCATGTGACATGCACCATGTCATATTTCTAACACTTGTTACATTTAAATGATATGCACCATGGTTTTTTTTATATTTTAAAGAAATGATTTTGGCTTTTGGAAAAAATAAAGAAAAGAAAAGAAAAGAAAAGGAAGAAAAGAAAATGAATAAAGAATGGGGACATGGCATGGAGGTATGGGCTTAAGAGAGAGAGAGAGAGAGAGAGAGAGGGGTCTTTGACCAATGGCTCATTTGTTATTCACTTCATCATCTTCTTCATTTTCTTCGTCTCTTTCTCGCCTCATGGCTGCCCTCTCCCTCCACCACCTCTACCTCCTCACAACACCCCCATTTCCACATCAAAACCATACATCCCCTTCACAAAATTCATGCACAAGCTCACTACAAACATGGTGGACTAAGAAAGTTAGGATTTTAAGCACTTGGGGCAACTCAAGAATTTTCTTGAGTTGCCAAATAAGGTATTCTCTACACCCTTAACTTAGAATCTAGTTTCATAGTAGTTTTGAGTTGATTAATTAAGGATTGGTGATCTTGGAAATTTCTAAGATGAGCTTTTAGGGGATTTATGGTTTTTTAAGGCGTAATTAGTGACCGCAAGCTTGTTAATGTTATTTTGGACCAACACTTAGCATAGAAAGTCCAAAAATTGTGCATGGATATTTCAAATGTCGGTTTGGTTTCTAATTTGGGGACTACAGGGAATCTGGTATACCCTGGGATGATTACGAGAAAAACTAGCAACACTATTGACCTAGATTGGACACTAGGAGACTACCCTGTGAACACGAACCCAATCCAAGCCATAGGAACCGAGCTGGATGGATTTTGGGGCATTCTCGCCGGCCCAATTATAGCCATTGGTGTGGGGATTTTGGCAATAGTTCACATACCCCATATACTACCTCACTGTATTGTTTGTTTAGCCTAATTCCACCTGAACAAAAATCTGGAATCATTTTCTTGATGTGTTGTTTTGTTGTGTGACTTTTAGTGACTTGAAACTTTGGATATTTCATTTTGTCTCGGTCACTTAACATTTGTACGTCGATATCAGGAGTTGTTTGGTTGTTCTTGCATTCGTAGACCATAGGTTTTAACCTATGTGTGATTTGTGTGCCGTTTTGGCTTTCGTGCGCAATTCTGTTTATGATACTGTATGTTTATATATGTAGGCACCCTCACGTGGACTTCGGACAACAAGGATGAGCGTAGCGACATCGACTTCGGCACGCGAGGATCAGAGTGAGTAGATGTATATCTACGGGAAAATTCGGATGGATGGCATATAGCACCCCCGCAGTTTCATAGTGTAGTATGTGAATACATTATATATATAATTATGTGTATTGTGATACGTGGATAATTAGCAAGAGCGGCTCTAGAAGATCATGGGTTAGTTTTGTGTAATTGGAAGATAGTACTTTTAGTTAGTTCTTAGTTGCGAACCTCTAGAGTAAAAGTATACACACACACATGCACACACGTGATATGTTTTTGGGGTGTGTGTGTGTGTATGTGTGTGTGTGTGTGTGTGGATGTGTTGACACACACACACACACACATATACGTATACACGGATGATAAGGATAATATATGATACTTGATGGTGAGTCGATATGATCGGGCATGATACCGCGAGATCGGTTATGTGATCTGGGTCGTGTTATGATATATGACGTGATATTATAGTGGATTGATGGGCGATATGTTTTTATTCACACGCGGATATATATTTGATGGTATCGGAATGTACTAGATTTTAGAACGGTACCCAAATTCATGTTATTATGATAATGATACCATATGATTAATGAGGTGTATGTGATATTTGACCCATACCCTGATTTCCGGGATGCCGTTTGATGGATTTTACCGTACGAGGTATAAATATGATGATTGATCCGCACTCTTGACTCGAGAATGTCGTATTATATATTTTACCGTACGTGACGCTATTGAGACGGGATCACCGAATACTAGATATATCGACTCGGACTTTAGATGGATTTTCTTACCCTTTCGATTAGTCTCTTAGTTTACTCCTGTAGTTTATTAGATAGATGTTTGACTGGGCTCGAGTCATACTTATTTTCAAACTAACGAATCGGGAGTATTTTGAAGACAAGCCGAGAGATACTACGGATTTTCAAAGGATGTATCTTTTCTCAAAGACCCCGTAGCCCCTATTTTTCTAAAAACCACGATTCGTGCGATTTCAAACACCAAAAAATGTATGACTCGTATATAGAAATGTATATTCTTCAATTTTGCATTACTATTCATTCTCCATTATATTCATGTTCTCATTGCATTGCATGCTTATACATGTGTTTCCTTAACTATTATGAACCCCTGTTGTCAGGACACCAGCACCATTACCGATGATGCGTATGCTCCACGTACATTTGCTTTCCGGCTCACACACATCATCATCGGTAATTTTCATGTCACGTACACATCTGTAAATATTACTTCATTTGTATAATTGTTAGCTGGTAGTTTCGACTTAGTACTAGTACGTTTGCTTTCATATGCTAGTTTTGATATTGTATTTCTTATTTAGACACTTCATGCATGTATATATTCATTGTCATGTAATATTATGGGGTTTTATGCCAGTAATTCACTGTTTATTGACTCTCGTCATTTTGGGATTTCGATTTTTCCATGAGATTTCTGGATTTGGAGAAACCGCAAGGATTTTATAAACTTATTGTCATTTTTGAAATAGAAATTTGCAGTTTTCTCGTGATATGATGTGAGAGGTGTCCACTATGAGTTTTCTCAGCTCTTGAGCGGTATCATACACCCGATTCGAGGAGGAGGAGGAACCATCTGCGGGTGCATGGTGGACCCGGTGCGGTACCCCGGGACAAGATGGTCACAGATGATAGCGTTGAGTCCGGCAGGGGAGCACTACCGACCGGTTATTTGTGACGCGGTGGATATCCGAAAGATACCGACGTAGTCTTTAGATTTGATGATATGGGCCAGTCCGGATTTCCGGAGCCCGAGGTATTGAGATTTGATGATATGGGCCAGTCCGGATTGCCGGAGCCCGAGATATTGAGATTTGATGATATGGGCCAGTCTGGATTGCCGGAGCCCGAGGTATTAAGATATTAGGATACATATTTTATGTCGATACTTGACACGGATTCTCTGTTGATTTCATTGATGATACTTCAATTTTTATACAGAAATCTCACTGAGATAAGAAAACAGTTTTCTCATTCAAGAAGTATTCTGTTTTCATGCATTCATACATCATTTATGTGATATGTTACTACCTGAGGCACTGACACGAGCACTTGGTATTACACTTACGTTTAGATGTTTACCCTTACCATTATTAGATGCTTCAGGTTATATATTATGAGGATATTATTGTATGACCTAGGAGAGAGTCATACATACGATTTCTTCTCGGTTATGTTTTCTACTCACGAGTTGGCAACTCACCCCTATTGTGCCACAGTTTCTTGCAGGTTTTGCCATACAGATTTCGTTGTGGCTTTCTGGCACACTGCTTCCTTCCGGTTGATTTGCTTTGGTAGGTGGGTTCACTTGCATCGTGACCACCATTGTACTTTTATTTATATTCAGTGGTATCTAGTAAACTCCATCAACCGGACTTGTATTATTTAATAGACTTAGAAGACCAGTTGTATATTCTTTCGACCTTAGAGTCGCGCGCTTGTATTATTATGGTTCTTCTTTAGTTTTCTTGAGAATGTTGGTTTCTTTCTGAGTTTTGATTCTCACCCTTCGGCGTTGTATATTATATTGCTTGCGTGGTTGTTTCCGCCAATTGGCGAAGAGTTAGCTCCCGTTTGGGGATGCCTTTATTCATTATGTATATTATGCATGTTTGTACCCGTTTGGGGCCAGTTTTTACAAGGGAAACTCTGCTGAAATTTTTGGAAAAACTTGAGGTTTTTAAATGATTACTACGACTTTAGTTTGTGAAAACCACCTTCTTAAAAACTAAGTTTTTCCTTCACTTCTTCTTTTAAATAGTTTAGATTTCTGGGATTTTAGCTTAATTGAATTAGGTGGGGTCCTATAGACTTCACATGATTCAAGTGTCAGTCACGTGCAATTTCGGGTCGTGACAAATTTGGTATCAGAGCTCTAGGTTTAACCTTGGTTCGAATCTAGGTTTGACTATGCAGAGTCTAGGCCGTATATATACATTCGGAACCTAGACTTGACCTTACGGAACTTAGACTTGGTCGAGGGGGTATTAGACCTGAACTTTCGTTGCATAGGTTAATCTTGGTTGATAGAGTAGGTGACTTAAGTAGAGTGACTTACTGTGTGTATGTTCCGCGTCACACTTACGATACGCTACTCCGCTTAAGAAGTTTTAGGATGTACATTTCTTTGCACAGTATTCTATTCGTTCATTGATCTATCCTCATCGTTATCGGTTTGTGGTTTCTGTTACCACGGTTGCACGGGCAGAGAGAGCTGCTGTTAGAGTTGCGGTCAGCATGAGCTCGTCTTGGACGAGCACTGACTAGGGCGAAATTCCGGTGACACACGATTTCATAGAGGTGTCGTTTTATTATGTTTTTCGCGACATGAGCATTTTGATGGGTTGTTTCTACTAAGATTTCTCGAACGTTCAGATCGGCACTAGATGATTGGGCCACTGCTAGAGGCCGGCTAGAATGTGATGACCGTTAATGTATCGTCTATTCTTGAGGATTGAGGCATTTCTTAGCGTGCGGACAAATGAGCCAGTTGTTGCTGTGACTGACAAGATATCGCTCCAGATGTTTGAAGCTATTGCAGCACGAGTTACACTTAGAGATATGATAGAAGATTGCTAGTCACCCATGAATGGATGACTAGGACATGTGGTTCGTTTGCGTACCCCGATGCGAGGTCATCAGAATGATTGATATCAGCTAGTGAAGACTTTATACAGGCACGTTGAGAGTCGATAGAAAACGGACGAATGAAGAGTATTCCTCCGACGAATTGGAAGAGTTTCCGAGGGCTTAGTTGGCCAGATACCTACCACAAGATATTGAGCTGTCGAGTTTGTAGTTTCAGAAGGGAGACTCTAGATATGAGTATAGCCGTTGGTAGCGCAGTCCATATAGCTACGAAGAGACGAGTCTGAATCAGTCCGCATTAGAGAAAAGTGGAGTAAGAGGTTCGTACGAGAATTTGACAAGATGACGTTCCACTCCATCGACATCAGAGATGTGATACGCATGCAAAGGCGTTGAATATGGATATACCTTTTAGAAGAAGCCGTGATGAGTATGCAGCTGTTCCGGAACCAGAAATGGATCTAGTAAAGGGTGATAACTTCCGGGCAGTTCGGCAGAAACGAGATTTGGGAGAGACCCCGACAGAATCTTTCTGGAATACTACATGAGAAGATTTGGACCCAGGATCGGTTGTATCACACACACCCAGTAGGCCAGAGTTCGGCATCATCGACGAGACATGTTATGAGTGACCATGATAGTTGGCCAGAGATCTTTAGAGGATGTGCCAGAACAGAACTGTTTCTGTCGTTATTTCCATATTGGGCCGTTGAGCCGAGGAGTTATGTAACTGGAAATCAGCAGTGAGAGACGAGAGCCTAAGGTCACAAGGCGCCAGACCATGAACAGGAGGCAAGTAGATATCTTGCTCTGCTAGTTTTGGATGCACCGACACCTTCTCGACTTTGAAGGAAGGACATATCGACGACAGTGTTTACGATTGCGATTTGGTGATTCGAATATCACGTGTCTGTCATTTTGGATTTCAGTTTTTTAGGCGATTTATTTGCATGATTGAGTTTTCGTGCACCACAGTTGCACTCGACTTCGATTTGATATCGTTCGAGATGTTTGATTTTTGACTTCATGCCTATAGTATGTATGTGATTTGACTTGTGCCTTCGGTGTAGTTTTCATGCACTTTCAGTACTTTGATTCGATTTTGTGCAAGCTGATGCACGTGGTTGTGAGATTATATACCACGGTATACCTGATTTGGATTGGGGTGTGTTGTATACCATCGATTTCGATTGTTATATTCGATATTCATTTTTGTGCACCTTATGCGCTTGATCTGGATTCTTGCGCATACTTGGCGCGCTTGATGCGATTTTGGTGCACATCAGATGCACTAATCGGGGTTCTTTGTGCATATCAGATACACCTGGTATTGTTGTCAGGCACACCCGTTGCTTTTGACAGGTGTTTTCGTGCACACCCGTTGCACTTAGATTTTGTTTCTGTGCACATGTATGGTACATTCATTGATTTCGATTTCTGTGCGCACCAGACACACGTGGCATTCTTATACACATTTTGGGATTGGTTTCTTTTGGAGCAGTATGTTTTATGATATTTACTATTTGAAATAGTAACTGAGCAGGACTAGTCAGAGGATAGTACCTGAATATGTTTTTCCATACGTCGATAGTTACCGAAGGGATTTCCAAAAAGGAATTATAGTCTCGGTATTTACCTACGTGTCCGAGGTGACACGAAACATTTTTACAAAAGAAACCCTTCTAAATTATTTTTCAAAATGGCGGGACTCATATGTTAAACAAAGGATATATATATATATATATAAATAAAATTATTTTTCTTACAATAAACGACCGCTACTTGTTTCGTGATACGCGCACCGCACAGCGACTTGAAAAAGGTTTGGCATGCATTTCTTTTCAGATGTTTTGACGAGTTACAACGATGCGCACTATGTACATGTTATAGTTTTGATGTATATCATGTTGGTTTTCGTGTTGGACTTTGACATTGGTATCTTCACCATGACTCCGATGATTGCGTGGTGCTTGACGGAGTTTGGTTTTGAATTATATACTCGTTTTTCATGTGCATGCATTGCGCTAAGATGTGTTTTAAGTATTTAAGATTTTGGAGTCCCGCCAACTTAATTGCTTTGCTGAAATGTTTTAGTATTTGGGAGAAATTAAATTTAAATTCGGGGACCGAATTTATTTAAGGGGGTAGACTATAACATTTCAGAAAAATAAAATATTATTTCTGGAAAGTTAAATAATTAAAATAAAAATATTAGGAATATTATTAAGTGCAAGGATTGGTTTTAATGATATGCTATAATTATATACCGATAAATTGGAAAATAATTGAAAATTTATATTAATTATTGATTTTAAAAGAAATTTATGAAGATTGGGAATTTTACAATTTAGTATACAATTAATTGTATATAAGTTAGTATTACTAAACTCGATTAGTACTTAATCATGCATTAATTTTGTTTTGTGCATGTGACATGCACCAAGCCATATTTCTAACACTTGTTACATTTAAATGATTTGCACCATGGTTTCTTTTATATTTTAAAGAAATGATTTTGGCTTTTGGAAAAAATAAAGAAAAGAAAAGAAACAGGAGAAAAGAAAATGAATAAAGAATGGGGGCATGGAATGGAGGTATGGGCTTAAGAGAGAGAGAGAGAGAGAGAGAGTGAGGGGTCTTTGACCAATGGCTCATTTGTTATTCACTTCATCATCTTCTTCATTTTCTTCGTCTCTTTCTCCCCTCATGGCTGCCCTCTCCCTCCACCATCTCTATCTCCTCACAACACCCCCATTTTCACATCAAAACCATACATCCCCTTCACAAAATTCATGCACAAGCTCACTACAAACATGGTGGACTAAGAAAGTTAGGATTTTGAGCACTTGGGGCAACTCAAGAATTTTCTTGAGTTGCCAAATGAGCTATTCTCTACACCCTTAGCTTAGAATCTAGTTTCCTTTAACTCCTATAGTAGTTTTGAGTTGATTAATTAAGGATTGGCGATCTTGGAAATTTCCAAGATGATCTTTTAGAGGATTTATGGTTTGTTAAGGCGTAATTAGTGACCGCAAGCTTGTTAATATTATTTTGGACCAACACTTAGCATAGAAAGTCCAAAACTTGTGCATGGATATTTCAAATGTCGGTTTTGTTTCTAATTTGAGGACTACAGGGAATCTGGTATAACCTGGGATGATTACGAGAAAAACTAGCAACCCTATTGACCTAGATTGGACACTAGGAGACCACCCTGTGAACACGGACCCAATCCAAGCCATAGGAACCGAGCTGGCCGAATTTTGGGGCATTCTCGCCGGCCCAATTGTAGCCATTGGTGTGTGGGTTTTGGAAATAGTTCACATACCCCATATACTACCTCACTGTATTGTTTGTTTAGCCTAATTTCACCTGAACAAAAATATGGAATCATTTTCTTGATGTGCTGTTTTGATGTGTGACTTTTAGTGACTTGAAACTTTGGATATTTTTTTTTTGTCTCAGTCACTTGACGTTTGTACGTCGATATCGGGAGTTGTTTGGCTGTTCTTGTATGCGTAGACTATAGGTTTTAACATATGTGTGATTCGTGTGCCGTTTTGGTTTTCGTGCGTGATTCTGTTTACGATACTGTGTGTATATATATGTAGGCACTCTCACGTGGACTTCGGACAACAGGGATGAGCGTAGAGACATCGACTTCGACACGCGAGGATCAGAGTGAATAGATGTATATTTCCGGGGGAAGTCGGGTGGATGGCGTATAGCACCCCCGCAGTTTCGTAGTGTAGTATGTGAATACGTTATATATATATATATAATTATGTGTATTGTGATACATGGATAATTAGCAAGAGCGGCTCTAGGAGATCATGGGTTAGTTTTTTGTAATTGGAAGATAGTGCTTTTAATTAGTTCTTAGTTGCGAAACCCTAGAGTAAAGGTATACACACACACACATGCACACACGTGATATGTTTTTGGTGTATATGATATATGTGTATATATATGTGTGTGTGTGTGTGTGTGTGTGTGTGTGTGGATGTGTTGATATATATACACACATATACGTATACACGGATGATGAGGATAATATATGATACTTGATGGTGAGTCGATATGATAGGGCATGATGCCGTGAGATCGGTTATGTGATTTGGGTCGTGTTATGATATACGACATGATATTATAGTGGATCGATGGGCGATGTGTTTTTATTCACACGCGGATATATGTTTGATGGTATCGGAATGTACTAGAATTTAGAACGGTACCCAAATTCATGATATTATGATAATGATACCATATGATTAATGAGGTATATATGATATTTGACTCGTATCTCGATTTCTGTGATGCTACGATGGATTTTACCATACGAGGTATAAATATGATGATTGATCCGCACTCTTGACTCAAGGATGTCGTATTATATATTTTACCGTACGTGACGCTATTAAGGCGGGATCACCGACTACTAGATATATCGACTCGGACTTTAGGTGGATTTCCTTACACTTTCGATTAGTCTCTTGGATTTCCTTACACTTCACGCATGTATATATTCATTGTCATGTAATATTATGGGGATTTATGCCGGTAATTCACTGTTTATTGACTCTCGTCATTTTGGGATTTCCATTTTTCCATAAGATTTCTGGATTTGAAGAAACCGCAAGAATTTTATAAACTTATTGTCATTTCTAAAATAGAAATTTTCGGTTTTCTCGTGATATGATGTGAAAGGTGTCCACCATGAGTTTTCTCGGCTCTTGAGCGGTATCATACACCCGATTCGAGAAGGAGGAGGAACCATCTGCGGGTGCATGGTGGCCCCGGTGCGGTACCCCGGGTCAAGATGGTCGCAGATGATGGCGTTGAGCCCGGCAGGGGAGCACTACCGACCGGTTATTTGTGACGCGGCGGATATCCGGAGATGCCGACATAGTCTTTAGATTTGATGATATTGGGATACATATTTTGTGTCGATACTTGACACGGATTC
Organism: Agapanthus africanus; assembly: GCA_030015575.1. NCBI lineage: Eukaryota > Viridiplantae > Streptophyta > Magnoliopsida > Asparagales > Amaryllidaceae > Agapanthus > Agapanthus africanus. The sequence goes on from CM057337.1 coordinate 2,460,745, forward strand.
TCTGTTGATTTCATTGATGATACTTCGATTTTTATACAGAAATCTCACTGAGATAAGAAAACAGTTTTCTCATTCAAGAAGTATTCTGTTTTCATGCATTCATACATCATTTATGTGATATGTTGCTACCTGAGGCGCTGACACGAGCACTTGGTATTACACTTATGTTTAGATGTTTACCTTTACCATTATTAGATACTTCAGGTTATATATTATGAGAATATTATTGTATGACCTAGGAGAGAGTCATACATGCGATTTCTTCTCGGTGATATTTTCTACTCATGAGTTGGCAACTCACCCCCATTGTGCCACAGTTTCTTGTAGGTTTTGCCATACAGGTTTCGTTGCGGCTTGCTGGCACACTGCTTCCTTCCGGGTGATTTGCTTTGGTAGGTGGGTTCACTTGCATCGTGACCACCGTCGTACTTTTATTTATATTCAGTGGTTTCTAGTATACTCCATCAACCAGACTTGTATTATTTGATAGACTTGGAAGACCAGTTGTATATTCTTTCGACCTTAGAGTCGTGCGCTTGTATTATTATGGTTCTTCTCTGGTTTTCTTGATAATGTTGGTTTCTTTCTAAGTTTTGATCCTCGCCCTTCGACGTTGTAAATTATATTGCTTACATGGTTGTTTCCGCCAATTGGCGAAGAGTTAGCTCCAGCGATGGGATTCCTTTATTCATTATGTATATTATGCATGTTTGTACCCGTTTGGGGCCGGTTCTTATAAAGGAAACTCTGCCGAAATTTTTTGACACACTTGAGGCTTTTAAATGATTACTACGACTTTAGTTTGTGAAAACCACCTTCTTAAAAACTAAGTTTTTCCTTTACTTCTTCTTTTAAATGGTTTAAATTTCTGGGCTTTTGGCTTACTTGAATTAGGTGGGGTCCTATAGACTTCACATGATTCAAGTGCCAGTCACGTGCTTTTTCGGGTCGTGACAAGATCCAAGTCTATTCGGTATATCGAAACCGAATCTGCCAAATTTTAGAAGCCAATCGAGGAATCTAGCAACAGCAGAGACTCAGAGCAATATTTTCATAATCTATACTTCAAAAGGATCTCCAAATATTTAGAAGAAATGGTAGAAAAAATCCCAACACCCAATCCCACTTAGTAGCGGTGGAACCACGGTTCTATGGTGGCCATTGGATTTGGAATTTTGAGGGCATGATTGTTATCTCACTTGCTCCAACATGGCATCTAGGGTTTCTGGTTTCAGAGACTATATAAAAGACCGAGAGCTATGCAATCAAAATCTTCGAAGAAATCACATAATTATCTATTCATCTACTTCCAAAAAGAGAGAGATCTAGAGCAAAACTGGGGTTCTTATAATCTACTTTCTAAGGAGTAAAGATGTAATGCAATAGTTGATTAATAAAGGTAGTTTTTGTTTTAATTCTTTTTGCATTTACTTTTCTGCATTTACTTTACGCATTACTTTTCTGCATCTTAATTATGGTTTTATTCATCTTCAACCTTTCTTCTGAATCGCTACTAACCATGAGCGGGTAATTTCTTGCTTGCTATGGTTTATAGGATAGGATAGAATAATTGATGAAATATCTTCTAACTTTTTTGGCATTTTAATGTTTATAAAGCTCAGCAAAATAAATGTTAACCTTCTTATTGGGTGCGATATCAATTTATTGATAGTCATGACCATGATTTCAGATTAGTTAAACACTTTTTTTGTTAAAGGATTGAGATTAGTAGAGATCAATGTAATTACAAGGGGTAGTAGTGGGAAATCCTAGTTCCCTTCAAGAACCCTAATCCACATTCATCGCTATCTCTCTAGTTTTAAACTATTAAAATATCAAAAGAGACATATCTAAATATTCATTCATTAACTACTAAGTCCTATAAACCCTACAAGCCTTTCTATTATAAATTTTATATCCATATTAAAATAAAACGACAACAAACCATCTTCTCTTTTTTCAACTCGTCTAAAGCAAGAAAAGAATTTCAAGTTTCCCTGCAGACGACCCGTACTCATCGCGGCTAGCTATTAGCGACACCATCTTGATTGCAGTTATTTACAAAACACTTTTTCGCACAAACAATCAAATGGCGCCGTTGCCGGAGAAACGATCGTAATTAATTTTCTTGTTATTCGGGTTGATTTCTTATAAGAACCAAAAACATAAAATAAACGAGAACCAAAACCGCATCTTGTATTTTTAACGATTATTGTGCGAGTTTTGCAAAGCCAACAGAGATTTAGAGATTCAGCCTTCTTAGGCCCTACAAATCACAAAGATTCAGAGATTCGAAGATTTAAACTTGGACCAAAGGAGTATAGGTGTGCCCTGAAGAAATTTCAGCAGAAGTTCTTGCGAAACGGCGGCGGAACCGCGGTTTTTGGGTCCAATGGTGGCGGAACCACGGCTCGTTTGAAGAGTTAGGCCCCCAATCTTCTGTGATATTTTCCTATATCCTTTCTCTCTCCTCTAAAACTCCAATAATTTGATTTTACCTGCAGGATTCTTTGCAAACAACGCTGCTAAAAAAATCTTTTTGCGTGTTTTGATTTCGGTTTGTTTTGCATACTTAAACTGGACATTAAGGGGCAATAAACCCAAATCCAGATTAGGTGGGGATTTCATCACCCTTCCTAGGCCCCACAAATCACAAATGAGCATACTATCACCCTACATTAATAAAAAAATATCTAGACCAAGTCCCTAAGGACTGTTGTGCTCAATTAGGACAAAGGAAGGTCATGGGTAATCTATTGCTTATCCGCATTTCTTTGTGGTGTCTAGGAAAGTGTATGTCACGCCCCGCTTCACAGAGTATACTAAGATAGGCACGTGACATAGCCAACCATGCTACCCGTGGATAGGAAATATCCTTCCACAGTCACATTACGGCTGTAGAGATATCAAGAACAATAATAAACTATCTACCACATGTCCATAAGCCAGAATAAAACGAGTCAAGAATAAAATAATGCGGAAGCAAAAGATCCAATACAAGAATAAAATGGAATGTACGTCCAATAATGCGGGCTCACATCAGGAATGAAAATACCGAAAATAAAATGAACTAACTACTAACAAGTCCTCACTGCTCAGCCTGGTGACTGAAATACTCCTGCTCGGCCTGTAGCGAAGGTAAAGAATCTGGGCCATGCAAAACCCAGACGTCAGTGCGTCATAACATCAAGCAATAATATAAACAGGGGTAGCAAGCATGCAAGTATGATCATGAACAGTACAACAGGTAAAACAACAATATAAATAAGGATAGTGAAGGGTGGTGTGCAGTGAGTAATCTAAACTAGTCTACTGGGTCATCTACTCTCAAGTCTTTGAAATCAATTTGATGAATCGTCGATGTAACTCAATAGTATCCCGTGCGTGCCCAGGATCACGGTCTATAACACTCGGGCTGGATCCGAGACGTGCCGCAAGGCAGTAAAGGGTGGTAGGTAATGACGAGTGATGTCAGCAGCATCACCCCGGGGCTGGCCTACCCCGTAAGACTGATCAGTAAAGGTATCGAACTGTCGAGTTACAAGTCAGGTTTCATCATTGATTTCCCCATACCCCCAAGTTATATATGTTCAAGTCAGGTATTAAATAATCTGGAACTAATGCCAACACAGGATCAGGCAGGTACAGGTTTGTCTGGATAGATAACAGGAAATGTCCGTAGGGACAACAGGTCAGGTTTGCTGACATTAGTAACAAGATCAGGTAATAGAGAAAGCCATGGTACCTCGAGTCAAGTCAGGTAATATATAGTTATCATGTCATGTCAAGAAGTGCATGGTATCACGTCATGTCAAGTAATGGTATATCAAGTCATGTCAGGGGTGTACAATTGTCACGTGGGTGCTCATAATCAAACTATAGTAAGTATGGGTATACAAAACAAGTATGGGTACTAATGGAACAATAAAAATGGAACATTATGATGTTATATGCAAATAGGTACAGATTAAAGCATATGGATGCACAGTTATCGATTTGGGTTAAGGGGATAGTTCCAACATTAATTAACTACAGTTTATCGAATATGGAATGTTAAAATCACATTAATATGTATTAAATGATCTAGGGATGCAATTGAATATATATTAGGCTAGATGTATGCAAACGAGTGTCCAATAAAGTATAAACTATTAAAAGGGTACTATGGGCTATGCAACCAAGCACTATGTGATATAAATATGGACGTGGGTACCACGTATTGTAAACTAAAATGCAACATGATATGTTTCAAGTTCTAGATCTAAAATGGTATAATGGAACATCGAAATGTTAAAATAGAACATGTGACATTAGATTTAATCTACAGGTTTAATATGCAGCTAAATAAGTATAAAATAATATGAATAGTATGTAGCAAGTTTTACTTGCCTCGACAGATCAAGAAACGGGTATACGGAACGTCACACGTCGGCGGGAAAAGTCGTGGCACGCGTACGGTACACGGAACGAATTCAAACAACGTACAAAGGAATCACACGGGTCAGGTACGCTCACTGGGTCGTCGGGATCGTCGTTGGCACGACCGGATTCCGGCAATCAAAGAAACAGTGAACATAAATAAAGAAAGAAAAGTATGGAAGAAAGGAAAAGAGAGGAATGGAAGGAGGAAGAAGAAGATTGAGAAGAGGAGGCTTACTGTGGTCGGCGAAGAGGGTCGTGAGGGTATCGACGGCGTCGACGGAGCTCCGACGAACTATCTGCAGAGGGCAGCGGCCAAACAGAAGAAAGAAAATAAAAGAAAGGAAGAAGAAAAGAAAGAAGAAGGAGGAAGTGGTGTGCTCGGCTCACCGTTGCGTCGATCTGGGACGGTGGACGACGACGAGATCACTCCGGTGATCGTCGCGGTGAAGCGATGTGCAGGGCTTGGGTGTTCTCGGGTGCGTGTGCAGGGGCTAGGGAAGGAGAAGAGATGGAGGCGGAGGCGATGAGGGTGAGGAGGCAACAAGGTCGGGAATGGCGTCGTCGGTGTTTTGTGCGACGGAAAGGTGGAGGTGGTGGCTAGGGTTTAGTTATGGGTTCGTCTGAAAAAAAAGAAAGGAGGAAGAAAGAAATATATACAGAGAGGGAGAGAGAGAATTTAACGAGAGGAGAGAGAGGGAGGAGGGAGAGAGAGAGTTGCGAGATGAGAGAGAGAGAAGAGAGAAGAGAGAGAGAGATAAGAGAGAGATCGAGAGGTGAGAGAGAAGGAGAGGTGAATAGGAAGGAGAGAGAAATTTGGATTTATGTGGAAGAGAGAGAAAGAGATAGCGGTGAGGGAGAGAGAGAGGAAGAGAGAGAAAGGAGAAAGGATGGTGGGGCCGGCGCAAAGGAATAGAAGCTGGGGATTGGTTAAAGAAAGATTTTAAAGAAAATTTTAAAAAGATTTTATATTTTCAACTAAAATGATTTGTTATGTTACGAGATTTTTAAAGGGAAATTTTAAATAAAACTTAATAAATTTTGAATTTAGGCGTATACAAAATATTCCAAAACGCGCCCGGAACGGGTCCAAAAATTTCGATTTAAAATACGAAAATTATATGCAACTTCCAAATTTAAAAATGAACGCTTAGGTAACGAAAAAGTATACCCCCAAGAATGGACGCACGTACGTGCGCGTAGCTATCCAAACACGTCCGTTTCACTGAACGGGACGAGAACACGATGCGCGGACGCTACCACGGGGTTAGGGGTATCATGCAGGCTATGAAATACAATTTTAATTTATTTTACGTGATCTAAAATGTTATATGATAAAATGTGCGATGCCAAATAAAAATCAATATGCAGTCCACATTAAATGCACGTGTCTATTTAACAAGTCAGGGTAGTCTATAAATATGAATCCACCAGTTCAAGCAAGCGGGTCGGGTCGAATGCAATGTAAAAGTAAACTACCATTCGCACCCAAACAAGATAAATCAATAAAATACCACAGATAATAAATACGGAAACAGAAATTGGTATAACTGAACTCGGTTGTTACATTATACCCAACTACAAAAAGAATTTCGTCCTCGAAATTCCAAGAACAAGAAAGGATAATCAAACAACAAACTACAAGAATAGATGTGGAAACTTCTGCCGGATTTCATCTTCTCGTTCCCAAGTTGATTCTCCATATGAGCGATTACTCCAAGAAACAAGTATAAGAGGGATAACTTTGTTCTTAAGAACCTTTTCTCTTCGATCCACAATCGATATCGGTCGCTCCTCAAAACTCAAATCTTCTCGGACAGTCAGCTCCGAATGATCCAATACATGTGTTTCACCTTGAACATACTTACGGAGTTGAGATACGTGAAACACGTCATGAACATTCGCCAAGGATTGCGGTAACGCCAAATGATACGCCACTTCTTCAACACGCTCCAAAATCTCAAAAGGTCCAACGAATCGAGGACTAAGCTTTCCTCGACTTCCGAAACGGATCACCCCTCTAGTCGGTGATATCTTTAAGAATAGCAAATCACCAACGGCAAACTTTAGAGGTCTTCTCGACATATCTGCCCAACTCTTTTGTCGGTCTTGTGCCGCTTTCATATGATTCCAGATAGTATTAATCTTCTCAACTGTCTGCACGACCAAATCTGGTCCCAACAATCTTCGTTCACCAATATCGTCCCAACAAACAGGTGAACGACACTTGCGACCATATAAAACCATATAAAGCTTCGAATGGAGCCATCTGAATAGTCGCCTGGAAACTGTTATTGTAAGAAAACTCCACCAAATGTAGATTATCCTCCCATGAACCCTTGAAGTCTAACATGCAGGCTCTCAACATGTCTTCAAGAGTTTGGATTGTTCTCTCCGACTGGCCATCTGTTTGAGGATGATAAGCTGTGCTAAACTTCAATCGAATCCCCAAACTTTCCTGTAAGCTCCTCCAAAAGTATGATAAGAAATGAGTGTCACGGTTGGACACGATACTCACCGGTACTCCATGCAATCTTACAATCTCCTGCATGTACCGTTCTGCCAAAGCTTCTGTTGATTGACCAACTCGAAAAGGGATGAAATGAGCTGCCTTGGTCAATCGGTCAACAATCACCCAAACTGCATTGTTGCCTTTTGGACTTCGAGGTAGAGCCGTCACGAAATCCATGGTTATATGTTCCCACTTCTACTGAGGAATCGGAAGTGGTTGCAATAAACCAGCAACCCTTTGATGTTCAGCCTTAACTTGCTGACACACCAAGCACTTTGCCACAAAACGGGCAATTTCCCGTTTCATGCCTTCCCACCAGAAATGCTGTCGTATATCTCGGTACATCTTCGTGCCTACTGGATGTACAGAATATGCTGAACTGTGCGCCTCTTTCATAAGTTCTTCGCGAATATCTCCCTTTGGCACACACAAACGGCTACCATATCGCAACGAACCATCTTCATGGATTAGTATGTCTGTTCGAAGTCCAGCTTCAACCTGTTCTCGAAACTTTTGCAATCTAGGGTCCTGCAATTGCGCTCTTTTAATATTCTCGATCAACGACGACTGTACTTGCAGCTGCATCAACTGTCTCGAAGAATGCGGTAGCACAACCTCCAAATCGAATCTTCGAAAGTCTTCAATAAGTTCCTTCTGAGCAGTCAACATCTGAATTGCTGGCAACTGACTAAGCGCATCCGGCACAACATTAACTTTCCCCGGATGGTACTTAAGATCAAGATCATAATCAGCCATCAGCTCCAACCATCTGCGCTGCCTCATATTAAGCTCCTTCTGCATGAACACATACTTCAAGCTTTTATGATCGGTGGATACTTCGACCCTTTCGCCCAATAAGTAGTGTCTCCAAATCTTCAAAGCGAAAATCACAGCTGCTAGCTCCAAGTCTTGAGTTGGGTAATTCTTCTCATGGGTCTTCAACTGTCTCGATGCGTATGCTATAACCTTCCCATGCTGCATCAAAACACATCCCAATCCTTTCCCGGATGCGTCGCTATGAATCACCAATCCTCCGGAATTGTCTGGCATGGTCAGAATAGGAGCGGTTATCAACCTCTGTTTCAACGCCTCAAAGGCTGACGCACACCTATCCGTCCACACAAATGGTACTTCCTTCCGCGTAAGCTTGGTCAAAGGCTCAGCCAAACGAGCAAAATTATCCATGAACCTTCTGTAATACCCAGCAAGTCCAAGAAAGCTTCTGATCTCTGCAACGTTCTTCGGAATCGGCCAATCTCGAACTGCTGCAATCTTTTCGGGATCAATGGTGATTCCATCCCCAGACACGACATGCCCCAAAAACTTCACTTCTTCAAGCCAAAACTCGCACTTGCTCATCTTTGCATATAATCTTTCTTACCTCAATGTCTGCAGTGCGATCTTCAAGTGTTCCGCATGCTCTTCAATGCTCCTCAAGTAGACCAGAATATCATCGATGAACACCACTATAAACTGGTCCAAGAACGGCGAAAAGATTCGGTTCATCAAGTCCATAAATATCGCCGGTGCATTCGTTACTCCGAAGGGCATCACTAAATACTCGTAATGTCCATAGCGAGTTCGGAACGCCGTCTTGCAAATATCTTCTGTTTTAACTCGGACCTGATGATATCCGGATCGCAAATCTAGCTTCGAGAATACCCTCGCGCCACTAAGCTGCTCAAATAATTCGCCAATGCGAGGGATCGGGTACTTGTTCTTAATAGTCACCCGGTTTAATTCTCGATAATCGATGCACATCCTCCTTGTGCCATCTTTCTTCTTTGCTAGAAGAACTGGAGCTCCCCAAGGTGAATTGCTGCTGCGAATTCAACCCTTCTCTGGCAATTCGGTAACCTGCTTCTAGACTTCTTCCAATTCCACTGGTGCCATCGGATAGTACGCCTTTGAGATTGGCGCTTCACCAGGAACAAGATCGATCGCGAACTCCACATCTCGTTTTGACGGTAAACCCGAGATGTCCTCGAACACGTCCATGAACTCTCAAACTACAGCTGGCGCTTCCTCCTTATCAACTTCCATCGACGAAAAAACACTGTTTGTCAGCCTAGCCCTAAACTCGACTGGCCCGATAGAACTGCTTTCTCCAGCAAAACAAACTCCGGATGTCCGGGAATCTGGAAAATCACTTTCTTTGCCCTACAATCAATGTGAGCGTGGAAAGTGCCGAGAAAATCCATTCCCAAGACAACTTCAAACAAAGGGATGCACCAGAATTGAACAATTCTAATGCGGGAAAGACAAGAACTAGTAGGATACCTGAAACAATTTCACCTGAAGCCAAACACTGAAGAAGATAAGCACGGTAAATAGGATTCAAGCTTGCGATAAAACATGAACTGGAAAGCAACAGAAGCAAGGCAATACAACGATTATGAACAAGGAAATGAATCAAGACAAGTTACTTAAATAGAGTACCGCATTGTAACCATGCTGCAGTTCATAGTTACAATCACATTACTTTGTTCAAGTCGCCCAAATCCTAGTATCAGAATCAAGGAACATGGGGAAACAATAAGGAACCAAAAGGTTTCAAGTCGAGATGCAAAGTGGTTTTCATATCGTCAGTCAAAGGATAAAGAGAAAGATATGATTCAAGCATCACGATAGCGATGTGGCAGGACATGTTCCTAATCACGAGTATTCTGATTCGTGTATTGGGTCCAATACCCAACTACAAAAGAATCAAACCCGATTAACCTATATCCTATGGCTCTGATACCAAAAGAACCATGTCACGCCCCGCTTCCCAGAGTACGCTAAGATAGGCACGTGACATAGCCAACCATGCTACATGTGGATAGGAAATATCCTTCCACAGTCACATTACGGCTGTAGAGATATCAAGAACAATAATAAACTATCTAACACATGTCCATAATCCAGAATAAAACGAGTCAAGAATAAAATAATGCGGAAGCAAAAGATCCAATACAAGAATAAACTGGAATGTACGTCCCATAATGCGGGCTCACATCAGGAATGAAAATACCGAAAATAAAATGAACTAACTACTAACAAGTCCTCACTGCTCAGCCTGCTGACTGAAATACTCCTGCTCGGCCTGTAGCGAAGGTAAAGAATCCGGGCCATGCAAAACCCAGACGTCAGTGCGTCATAATATCAAGCAATAATATAAACAGGGGTAGCAAGCATGCAAGTATGATCATGAACTGTACAATAGGTAAAACAACAATATAAATAAGGACAGTGAAGGGTAGTGTGCAGTGAGTAATCTAAACTAGTCTACTGGGTCATCTACTCTCAAGTCTTTGAAATCAATTTGATGAATCGTCGATGTAACTCAATAGTATCCCGTGCGTGCCCGGGATCACGGTTTATGACTCTCGGGCTGGATCCGAGATGTGCCGCAAGGCAGTAAAGAGTGGTAGGTAATGGCGAGTGATGTCAGCAGCATCACCCCGGGGCTGGCCTACCCCGTAAGACTGATCAGTAAAGGTATCGAACTGTCGAGTTACAAGTCAGGTTTCATCATTGATTTCCCCATACCCCCAAGTTATATATGTTCAAGTCAGGTATTAAATAATCTGGAACTAATGCCAACACAGGATCAGGCAGGTACAGGTTTGTCTGGATAGATAACAGGAAATGTCCGTAGGGACAACAGGTCAGGTTTGCTGACATTAGTAACAAGATCAGGTAATAGAGAAAGCCATGGTACCTCGAGTCAAGTCAGGTAATATATAGTTATCATGTCATGTCAAGAAATGCACGGTATCACGTCATGTCAAGTAATGGTATATCAAGTCATGTCAGGGGTGTACAATTATCACGTGGGTGCTCATAATCAAACTATAGTAAGTATGGGTATACAAAACAAGTATGGGTACTAATGGAACAATAAAAATGGAACATTGTGATGTTATATGCAAATAGGTACAGATTAAAGCATATGGATGCACAGTTATCGATTTGGGTTAAGGGGATAGTTCCAACATTAATTAAATACAGTTTATCGAATATGGAATGTTAAAATCACATTAATATGTATTAAATGATCTAGGGATGCAATTGAATATATATTAGGCTAGATGTATGCAAACGAGTGTCCAATAGGGTATAAACTATTAAAAGGGTACTATGGGCTATGCAACCAAGCACTATGTGATATAAATATGGATGTGGGTACTACGTATTGTAAACTAAAATGCAACATGATATGTTTCAAGTTCTAGATCTAAAATGATATAATGGAACATCGAAATGTTAAAATGGAACATATGACATTAGATTTAATCTACAGGTTTAATATGCAGCTAAATAAGTATAAAATAATATGAATAGCATGTAGCAAGTTTTACTTGCCTTGACAGATCAAGAAACGGGTATACGGAACGTCACACGTCGGCGGGAAAAGTCGCGACGCGCGCACGGTACACGGAACGGATTCAAACAACGTATAAAGGAATCACACGGGTCAGGTACGCTCGCTGGGTCGTCGGGATCGTCGTCGGTACGACCGGATTCCGGCAATCAAAGAAACAGAGAACATAAATAAAGAAAGAAAAATATGGAAGAAAGGAAAAGAGAGCAATGGAAGGAGGAAGAAGAAGATTGAGAAGAGGAGGCTTACTATGGTCGGCGAAGAGGGTCGTGAGGGTATCGACGACGTCGACGGAGCTCCGGCAAACTATCTGCAGAGGGCAGCGGCCAAATAGAAGAAAGAAAATAAAAGAAAGGAAGAAGAAAAGAAAGAAGAAGGAGGAAGGGTTGTGCTCGGCTCACCGTTGCGTCGATCTAGGATGGTGGACGATGACGAGATCACTCCGGTGATCGTCGCGGTGAAGCGATGTGCAGGGCTCGGGTGTTCTCGGGTGCGTGTGCAGGGGCTAGGGAAGGAGAAGAGATGGAGGCGGAGTCGATGAGGGTGAGGAGGCGACGAGGTCGGGAATGGCGTCGTCGGTGTTTTGTGCGACGGCGAGGTGGAGGCGGCGGCTAGGGTTTAGTTATGGGTTCGTTTGAAAAAAAAAGAAAGGAGGAAGAAAGAAATATATACAGAGAGGGAGAGAGAAAGAATTTAACGAGAGGAGAGAGAGAGAGATTCTGAGATAAGAGGGAGGAGAGAGAGAGAGTTGCGAGATGAGAGAGAGAGAGAAGAGAGGGAGAGAGAGATAAGAGAGAGATCGAGAGGTGAGGGAGAGGGAGAGGTGAATAGGAAGGAGAGAGAAGTTTGGATTTATGTGGAGGAGAAAGAAAGAGATAGCGGTGAGGGGGAGAGAGAGGAAGAGAGAGAAAGGAGAGAGGATGGTGGGGCCGGCGCAAAGGAATAGAAGCTGGGGATTGGTTAAAGAAAGATATTAAAGAAAATTTTAAAAAGATTTTATATTTTCAACTAAAATGATTTGTTCTGTTACGAGATTTTTAAAGGGAAATTTTAAATAAAACTTAATAAATTTTGAATTTAGGCGGATACAAAATATTCCAAGACACGCCCGGAACAGGTCTAAAAATTTAGATTTAAAATACGAAAATTATATGCAACTTCCAAATTTAAAAATGAACGCTTAGGTAACGAAAAAGTATACCCCCAAGAATGGACGCACGTACGTGCGCGTAGTATCCAAACACGATGCACGGACGCTACCACGGGGTTAGGGGTATAATGCAGAATATGAAATGCAATTTTAATTTATTTTACGTGATCTAAAATGTTATATGATAAAATGTGCGATGCCAAATAAAAATCAATATGCAGTCCACATTAAATGCACGTGTCTATTTAACAAGTCAGGGTAGTCTATAAATATGAATCCACCAGTTCAAGCAAGCGGGTCGGGTCGAATGCAATATAAAATTAAACTACCATTCGCCCAAACAAGATAAATCAATAAAATACCACAGATAATAAATACGGAAACAGAAATTGGTATAACTGAACTCGGTTGTTACAGTGTGACTAAGGAAAGTGGTTACTTAATTAGATCCGCTATTTCGGTGATTCGTATAGCGGATACCTCCCACTTACCTGGCACTTACCTGGCCGCAAGATTGATAAGGAAGTGGTAGAAGATTAATCCTATGCTTTGTCCTTTGGAAGTCTAAGAGCGGTCTAATGACTTGACCTAGGTGACCCTCGGTTCAGATATAGATTATGCATTTTTTGATTGGTTGAGTCAAGCCTCACGTCTGACAATTTTTTCAAAACAAGCCATCTTAAAATCATTCTCACACATATCACATGCTGCCACGTGCACTAAACCCGTTTAGTGCATGATCGGCTAGACACGGGATTCTAGTGCCCGTATAGTCCGCGTTTTTGCTGTCGACTCCGAAGTCGGCACTTCTTCATCTTCTATTTCCCCTCCACCTACCAAATCTCCCGAGATGGACGGATCTCCATCAATTTTTAACAATACCACCTTGTTACCACCCGTAGGTGCGCAAAATCCACCACACATCACTCTGCAAAACAGATGCTACCCCGTACGTGGACCCCTTCCTATGTGTCTATCTCTTCCACCAGCTAATGGGGAGCATTTCGAAATTAAACCCCACTTCATCAACTTGTTACCCAAATTTCATGGGCTTGAATCTGAAGATGCATACGTTTTTATAACCAAATTCGAAAATGTATGTGCGATGATAAGCACCACCCAACTTTCAAGGGATGCTATGCGATTATGTTTTCTCCCTTTTACCACGTGCGATCTCGCAGAAAAGTTGCTTTATAACACCGCCGCATATTCTATAGCTAAATGAGATGAATTCGTTAAAGCATTCCTCAAGAAATTCTATCCTCATCACAAGATTGCCCTTATTCGGAGCGAGATTAACCAGTTTGCCCAACTTTCCAAAGAACCCTTTTGGAAATAGTTTGAACGGTTTAAAGACCTACTTATCTAATGCCCTCATCACGGAATCGATAGATGGAAACTTTGCCAAATTATTTATGAGAGTATTAATCCATCCCCGAAATAAATTCTAAAAAACATTTGTCAATGTCATTTCATGTCAAAAGACGATGGCGAAGTATGGCAATTTCTTGAAGATCTCGCCGAACAGATATTACAGTGGGAGAGCCCTAGACCAACATCATCTTCATCTAGGGAAGGTATCCATCAGCTCGATACTTCCATCGCAATGAAAGCCGAAATAACTGCAATACAAAAGAAACTCGAAACTATGGAAAGCAAATTTTCTTCAGCCACCCTAAACCAAGTTATGCTCCCCAAAACCGTATGTGGTTGCTGTTTTGACCCATCATATTTAACGGAAGAATTTCCTTTGAATTCTCCGTCTCAAGGTCATGAACAAACCAATGCTTGTTTTCAGCAACAACCTAGAAATGATCCTTATTCATCCACTTATAATCAGGGATGGAGGAATCATCATAATTTTGTTTCGAACCAAAACCAATCTCAAAATCAACATCAGTTCCCAAACCAAAATAACTATCAAAGGTTTCCCCCACAGCAACAACAGCTACCATAATAAATCCAGCAGGCCTTTCAACCGCAATCTTTCCAAAATCCTGCCAACAATTTTGCCCCTTATAATAAATCTTTCCAACCACAGACTAATATTCCAACGGCCGGTACCGATAAAATTTCTACACTCGAAAGAAGCTTAGAAACGTTTATTAAACAATCCACAAAAACGACGGCTAATTTAACATCTTCTATCCAAACGCTGATGCAACAAACTTCTTCCCATGGTGAAAGCATAAAATCGATAGAAGCAAAAAGTGCACAGTTGAATGCCGCAATGAGTGAGAGAGAGAAAGGGAAACTTCCATCTCAACCTCTACCAAATCTCGGCCACTCACAAAGCTCAAATCTCATCCTTCACCAAGAAAATCATAACGTGAGTGCCGTAACTATGTTGAGATCGGGAAGAGTGCTGGATAACCAGGTTGGTGAACAAGTTGATGATTCAGATGATACCCCGGCTACCACTTCTACTCCTACTTTGTCTAGTCCACCCTCTTCTTCCGAGCCTATTCTCCATTTTTCACTAGGCTCGAACCCTCAGCCTACTTCTTTGAATGAATTACCATCTACAACCATCCCAAATCCAATTTTGGGATCCATTCCATCCTCACAAACTTCTCCACAAGAGTTGGACCCAACCCTTGTTAATAAAGCTTCTTTTCCAAACCGGTTGAGGCTCAACAGACTAAGTCCACAAATAGAGAAGATTATGGAAATTTTAAGCAAGTAAATATAAATATTCCTCTCTTAGATACTATCTAATAAGTTTCGTGCTATGCGAAAATTCTTAAGGACTTGTGCACTAGGAAGAGGAAAACACAAATGCCTAAAAAGGTTTTCTTAGCGAATAATATGAGCAATGCTCTTACCCAACATGTGCCCAAGAAACGTAAGGATACCGGTTGTCCTACAATATCTATTGCTATTGGGGGTAAAAACATCAATCGCGCTCTACTCGATTTAGGTGCTAGTATTAACTTGCTCCCGTATTCTTTTTATGAGAAATTAGGCATTGGAGAGTTGAAATCTGCGCACTGCACTCTCCAGATAGACGATCGATCTATCACTCACCTTAGGGGTGAGCTAAAGGACATGTTAATTAAATTCGGTGAATTTATATTCCCTGTGGACTTTATAGTTTTAGATACACGGCCTGTGGCAAACCGACAAAACTAAATTTCGGTGATTCTAGGTCGACCTTTTCTAGCAACTTCTAACGGGATAATCAATTGTCGTAACGGTTGCATGAACCTGTCCTTTGGGAAGATGATAATTGAGCTTAACATTTATAGGGTAGGAAGTCAACCCTCCAAACCTTATGCTCATATAGTTGATATATGTTCTGTCGACAATATAACTTCCGATAGTTGCGAATTTAAGGAGCTTCACGATAATGATCTCGAAGCCACTAGTGCTTTATTGTTTGATCCTGCTATTTATTATACGAGTGAGGACCCTTATGTCGACAAGTCTACCCCCGAGTCCGAATCCATTAACTTGTCGAATGACTTAGTCGAGCTATTCGATTCAATCCCTTACACTAGATATGAACCTCTTATGGAGTCTAAGTATCATACTCTTTTTTTCCAATGAGATTATCATTCGGAATATCGATGAAAATTTTGAAAATATTTTTTCTGAAGAACTCGTGTTCCTTAAAAACATGGATGTTGTGATGAATCAACCTCCACCCGAAGAAGTTGAACCGCCACCCCTTCTTCTTATCCCGTAAGAGAATGTGAATATTCCACCTACTCCTAATCTTTCATATTCTTGTTTTCGTTCACCATCACTGTTTCGTGTCTACCAACCAAGATGTAAAACCGTTCGACTACACCTCTTATGTCTTCCCCCATTCTTCACGTCTATCTGTAACATGACCTTCTACCAACCATGGTGTTACATTGATAAAATATTTGAATGGTTGGTGTTGACTTTTTGTCTTTGTAAAGTTTTGTGTACACCAATAATATTTACCCCCACTCTTATGATTTTTAATGCTTAATAATGAAAACACTGTTTTACTCAAGTTGGGGGGGGGGGAGAAAACTATTTTGGCTCTTGAAAGAATAGAAATTTTAGCACGATTATGAGCTAAAAGTATGTTTGGGGGAATTTCACTGTCATTAACTCTTGTCCCTTTTACTAATTATTGAGAACTTTTCCTCCCAAGTCTACAGGTTTTGAGCTTAAAAGATAATATTAGTAAGGATACTGCTGCAAATAGGTTTGGGGAGGAGGTTTGTGCTTATTCACGTATCATTTTGCATTATACTAAATAAAAGCACTAAAAATTTAAAATTTTAAAATAAAAGTTAGAAAGTGAAAAATACATATGAAAGATAGGAAGAGATTTAAGAAAAGCAAGAAAATTAGATGTTTTAAACAAATCTAGTAATATGTAGTCATGAGCTGTTGTCCCAAGGGTTAGTAAGATGAAGGAAATTACTAATCTGAGGATAGAAATAAGTCTGAAAATAGTCTCTATTCTTGAGTCCAAATATCTGAACATTGATATCCTACTATACGCACTTGCACACATCTTAAAACTTGGGATAATAGAGGTTACAATGATCTTGTCTAAAAGCTTTAGTATGAAGGAAATAAATTATAAACAAAAATATAAATGACACGTAAAAAATAAATGGTGAAGAAAAATGAACACTGGTATTGTAATTACTTAAGGCAGCATAAAAAAAATATAGCGAGAGTGCCTTATCACCTAGTGCCTTAGACCAAATTGTTTGGGAGCCACTGCTAAGGCTTAGGTGTTACAAGACTAGGATATTACTAATTACGCCTTAAAAAGTGAGCACATTTGGTAATCGGTTGGTTAGTACATCAAAAAGTATTAACGGTTGCATGAAGAATGTATGAGAAAATCCATCTAAAACATTCACCGACTAAAAACTACTAAGGTATATGGACAAAGGGTATGATAGCTTGAATTGAATTCTCTAAGTATAGGGATGTCTTTTATACACACGTAGGGGTATATGATCGATGTTTGTGAGAAATGTAGGGAGGAAGACTAGAGACGATATTTTATTGAGAGATGATGTGATTTCTGATATCTTTTCATGACTATTAAGATAGGGCTCATGACAGCTAAAATGCTAGTTTAGTTTGAAACTCTTATTTTCAAGTTTTTTTCTTTTATAAGTTCATTATCTTTGTATGTAATTTTCATCTTCTTTATTTTATTATGGGATTTTGTGGATGTAATCCGCTGAAAACCCTTAGAAGACAACACTCCTCCCATTAGGAACACCTAGAGGTTTAAAGGCTTATTGTACGTGCTAAGTGGAATCGTGTTGCCTACAAAAATGTGCTAGGTTTTTTTCTTTTTCTTTTTGATAAATGGTTTGCTCGGGATGATCAAAGATAAGTTTGGGGGTATTTGATTAGTCTAAAATATTACACATTTATATGAACATTTTCCCTACTATTATTAACTGCTAAACGGTGTTAGTTGTAAATACAGAACATATATGGGTTTATTTGTAAAATTTATTATCATATGTTTCTTCATTAATATAATAAGGGAAAATATATGCATATAATATTTAAATGAAATATTAGTAATTAAACTATGCATATCATATCAAATATTCCTAATCAATATTCTTAAGATATTATATCATATAAATGGTTGGAATAATATCTCAAAAATACCAAATGGTACTAACACTTTGATTTGATATATTGTGCAGGTATTGGCTCAGGTCTGAAATCCAAGTAAGCGATCCAAGTCAAATCGGGATATCGAAACCAAATCTGCCAAATTTTAGAAGCAAATCGAGGAATCTAGCAACGGCAAAAACTCAGAGCAATATTTTCAGAATCTATATATCAAAAAGATCTCCAAATATCTATAAGAAAAGGCAGAAAAAATCACAACACCCAATCCCACCAAGTGGCGGAGGAACCGCTGTCAAAAGGGAAAGGGCGGCGGTTCCGCGGTCCCATGGTGGCCATTGGATTTAGAATTTTGAGGGCATGATTTTAATCTCACTTTCTCCAACATGGCATCTAGGGTTTCTGGTTTCAAAGACAATATAAAGGACCGAGAGCTGTGCAATCAGAATCATCGAAGAGATCACATAATCATCTATTCATCTATCTCCATAAAGAGAGGAATCTAGAGCAAAACTAGGGTTCTTATAATCTACTTTCTAAGAAGTAAAGTTGTAATGCAATAGTTGATTAATAAAGGTAATTTTTGTTTTAATTATTTTTGCATTTATTTTTCCGCATTTACTTTACGAATTACTTTTCCGCATTAATTTTCCGCATTACTTTTCTGCATTTTAATTATGGTTTTATTCATTTTCAACCTTTCTTTTGAATCGCTAATAAGCATGAGTGAGTAATTCTTGCTTGCAAGGGTTTATAGGATAGGGTAGAATAATGGATGAAATATCTTCTAAATTCTTTTGACATTTTAATGTTTATAAATCTTAGCAAAATAAATGTTAACCTTCTTATCGGGCACGCTATCAATTTATTGATAATCACGACCACGATTTGAGATTAGTTAAACACTTATTTTGTTAAAGGCTTAAGATTAATAGAGATCAATGGAAAGACAAGGGGTAGTAGTGGGAAACCCTAGTTCCCTCCTAGAACCCTAATCCGCATTCATCGCAATTTCTCTAGTTTTAAACTATTTAAAGATCAAAAGAGATATATCTAAATATTCATCCATTAATTACTAAGTGCTACAAACCCTACAAGATTTTCTATTATAAATTTTATATCCATATTAAAATAAAACGACAAAAAACCATCTTCTCTTTTATTAACTCGTCTAAAGCAAGAAAAGAAGTTCATGTTTCCCTACGGACGACTCGTAATCATCGCGGCTAGCTATTAGCGACACCGTCTTGATTGCGGTTATTTACAAAACACTTTTTCTCACGATCAACCAGTTGGGTTCTTGCAGCGGGGAGAAAAGAAAGAAGAAGAAAAGAGAGGAGAGAGAGAAAGGCTTAGTTTTTAATATTAGGTTTTATATAAAAATTATATATATACATATACATACATATATATATATATATATAGAGAGAGAGAGAGCGGGGAGAGAGAATAATTTATTAGTTATAATAAATATTATATATATATACACACACACACACACACACATATATATATATATATATATATATATATATATATATATATATATATAACTGTTTAGTTTTTAAAAGAATATTATAATATATATTATATGATTATACAATTAATATCAAATTACTCCGAAAATTCCCCAGATCTTTTCTAAAAACCTAGTTTTTAAATATGGAGAATATACGTAAAAGTTAAAACCATAATGCGTTGTTCGGTCAATAAAAATGCATACCTCCGAGTATGGATCTACGTAAATATACGTAGCGATCCAAACGAGTCTGTTTTAATAATTAAGGCATGAACATGTTACATGGGTGCAACCATATGATATGGGATACGATGACATGCCATACTAGATACCAAATACATTATTTGGTTTTTATTTGTATTAATAAAATATATGTGGATACAAAATATATCATATATGTATGTATAGAATCTAGATATGCATGGGTCCACTGTACCAGCAAATATTTGATGTAATTTTGAACCATGATGGGTTTCAAACATGCGGGTCGGGTCAGATACTAACCACAGTTACCAAATGCACTATCCGCGTCCAAAACAATAATAATCAAGAAATCTGTCGCAAGATTTGAAATACCCCAAATAAGATATAGTATAACAGTGCTAGGGTGTTACAATAACGGTGCAATTCTTCTTAACCATAACACAGTTTTCAACGTACGATGCACAGGATTTAAGTTATTAAACTCAGAGGAATTATACAAAGTATTGTATGTTATCCGATATCCATTAGGACAAGGAGTTGGTACTCGTACTATATTCCGTTTACTTATGGGTTCTCTGGTTTTAGACATGAATTTCGATGAAATACAAGATCCAAATTTTGAGAAGTTATAGGTAAAAGAATAAAGTAGAGAGCCATGCGTTAAAATATCAGGATTCTTCAAAGTGATCAAAGATGTAGATATTTATGCTAGGCATTCCGTCATAAGCAATATATTTAAGAACTTGTTTCTCTCTCAGGTTATTCATCCGTGGGTGCACTCCTTGATAAGTAATACTACATGGCCTTCTTCCATTTAGTCGATATGCACTAGAAACAGCTGCATTATTTATGAATCTAGTTCCAATTAAATTAGTGCATTTGTTTCTATATTTGATATAGAATAGATTCATATCTTAACGATGTTAAGGTATATGGAGTTGTCTGGTTTATGCTTAAAACCAGAATTCAGATAAAGTCAAGCCACGTTTCAGTAATGGCAGTTTGTGGGTTATCCCGGGTTTTGACGAGGGTTCACATTCTACCATTTACAGAATCAATAGTTATATTCTTCTTGACTCGCCACACGTTTTAGTAAGATGAATTCTTTTTAGAAAATATTAGTGGAAATATAGTAGAACTGGAAGTGACTTCAGAATTACAAATGATTACTGAAAATTTAGTTGAATCTAAGAATTCAATTGGATTCGACAATCCATTAGCCACTCCACAGATTTGGTGGGTAACCTCAGCCACCCGAGAGATATTTCGGTCTCTTCAAAGACGGTGACAGAAATGTTTTGATGACCCAAGCTTACTACTACTGTTATCCTAGACTATGAGATCTGGCAGGTAGATGACTATAACGTCGTTATAAATTAGATTTAGAAGTGCACATATATATGACTCTGCCAGAGGGTTGTTGTAGTCAGTGGGAGCAGCAGAAGCGTTATGGGCAAGTAGCTTATATTTATTTATAAACTAAAGCAATATAGCGGAGAAAGATCATCTATTTTTTATATAACAGTCATAGAGTTTGACTTTATCAGTACAACAGATGGAACTGGTAAGAAGATAATAAGAAGTAATGTTCTGGTATTTGGATGACGTACTCCTGATAGGATGTGATGTTCCTATACTACGATAAGTTTTACTATAGTTGTCACAAGGTGTTTCTCTATATAGGATCTGGACAAAATATCAGGGATTTTAGTGACTAGATCTATGGTTTTAGATCTAGATTTAGGAAGTGTCACAATTCAGATACTTTAACACTATTCTAAAGTGTTTTAGAATGGACGAGTTCTGGCATGGTGGTGTACCTGCAGGTGATGGAGTCACCCTCTCTAAAAAAATGTCTTCTAGACTGATGAGGACAGGGATTTTCATGATTGACATATCACTTGCTTAGGCAATTAAGTCAATCAGGAGATGTCAAGTACCACACCAGATATTGCTTTTGCACTAGCTGCAATAAGCAGATATTAATGCAATCTTAGAGAAACATTGGGAAGCAGTTATGAACATAAGAGCATGTTCTTGGTATATGGTAACGGCAGCCTTTTTCATAAGGCAGTTATCATCTTAGGCTTCCAAGGTGACCTTAATGACAGAGTGACTGTCAGAGCTAAAGTTTACCCTCTTCTGAGGGATAGTATGTTGGACGGGGGGTCCAAGCGGATACTGAGAAAGACATGGCTCAAGATACTGATTAAATTCAATGGATGATACATTTTAAGAAATTTTTTGGATTTGGAGTTCATTTATGAACTTGGTCCCATAAGATATCCAGACAAATTCTAAGACAGGTATCGCTCATTTTGGGAGATAGTCTTTCTCCACAAAGTTGAGATATAGAAAGATAAAAATAGAAACATTAGAGCGGATCCACTCACTGGGGCTATTTCTCAAACACAATAGTTTCGCAAACATACTTTGCGAGACTGATTAGTAGAGAAGTTGGGTATTCGGTATCACACGGGCTATGAGTATGCGACACCGCAATAATTAGGCTTAAGTGAAAGTGGGAGATTGTTGACTATAGTGCCCTCAAAACAATTATTGTAATCGCAAGCAAGCGATTATGATGATTCAGGGAAGACCTATACGGGTAGAACTATCTTACTCGAGATGATAATATGCTATCTAGTTCATCTCTATCATTATGTACATGTATTATATGGTATTACAGATCATTATTGCATGCTAATAGAGCCCATATGATTCTTTCTTGATTACCAGAATTATGATGGCGATCATATACGTGGGAGCTGGGTGGTTTATAAATACATCATTAAATGTCCCTAGTCGAGGGAGTATCGAGACTGGGCATCGATACTCCGGAGTAGACTAGTGTATACTTTTGGAGACCCCAACGAGGGGCTGTGGCCGGTCTCACAAGGCATTGGTGTTAGTTAGTCACCTAAGATAGTATACATGTTTTTATTGGGTTATGAGTTACACTGGAAGGACTCGCCGGGAACAAACTAGATGGTATTATACCTATAGTCAGATAGCAGTTCTCAGGCGACATGAGTACATGTTAGTATTTCGACTTGAGATCGTCATTTGTCTCGTGTGAGTTCCTACTGTACTTTGATCACTATCCTCTCACGGCTCAAAGGAGTCGTGCAAAAAAGTTTTAGTTAGGTACAGTCCCGAGCCACATGGAGGCAGTGATTAGATCGTTGGGGATTCGTCTCTCCCGGTATTGGGGGTAGATGTCGCACTATGCACGGGTGGCCATCACCAGAAATTATTGGCCAAGTTGGACGAGAATTACTGATTTGGATTAGTAATTTCTTAGTGGGTGATAGAATTCACACCGACATGAAATATCGTGTAATTAGGGGTCTGATTTTATCCACCCCTAGAAACAATATGCGATACTCTTAGATGAACAGACCGGAATGTACGGAAATTGTCACAGACAGACTTAGTAGGGGTACAGATGAGTTTGCTCGTCGGCCTTCTTTTCGCTCAATACCTAGGTAGTCGTTACGTATAGCAAATGCCGCTGACGTGCTTGTGGTTAAACTCACTTCCAGTATATTGATGAGTCTTCAGAGTC
Source organism: Agapanthus africanus (assembly GCA_030015575.1). Classification (NCBI taxonomy): domain Eukaryota; kingdom Viridiplantae; phylum Streptophyta; class Magnoliopsida; order Asparagales; family Amaryllidaceae; genus Agapanthus; species Agapanthus africanus. The sequence goes on from CM057337.1 coordinate 2,484,078, forward strand.
TCACATAGAAGGTTTTTCCGGTTCAGACGATATGATGTAGATGACGTATGTTGGTACATATAAATGTCCGATTAAATATGTGTACAGGCTACATGGATTTTAATCGAACGGTTGATAATACTAGCGGCTTTGGATTAAGCCGGATTATTAAATCAAGTTTTGATTTAATAATATATAGTATTCTAGTATTATTGTTCACTATTCATTTTCTCTCTTGGCTATTCGTATTTTTATACAGATACGCGTATATGTATATTCGATACGTATACCAGGTTGTATTCCGTATTTCTACGGAATATTTTGTAGAAGATGAACACCTCATTATATGATTTTCCTTTTATAAAATCATTTGCAAATGAGGTGTAGGGTGAGGTGGCATGAGCATGGTTGGAGGAATGTAAAGAGAAATGAGGCTTTATTTGTTTATTGTAAAATGTTATGATATTTTGTATGGCTGCAAAATTATTGATAAGCCATTCATTTCTACATGCTATTCTTTTCTTCATTCACTCTCTCATTCTTTCTTGGGTTGCTCACGGCCACTTCTTCACCTCCTACTCTTTCTTCTTTAGTAGCTCACTTGAGTTTTAGAATTGAGAGAAAAGGATAATGGAAAATTCCTACATCCCCGCTCTCCATTCCAAGCGAGCTTGGAGCGTCGGTTGCTTCGTTTGGCGAAGCTGGAGCTTGGATTGTTTCTCTCAGGTGAATCATCTTTGGCGAAAGAAGACCGGTTTGCAAGCGCGATCCAGAGCACTTGAAGAAATCTTGAGGATGTGGATATTGCTAACATAGTAAATTAGCACGGCTCACTAGGTTTTTGTTAGCAAGTTCTAGCTCTTTAGTTTGATTCTTGATTTGGGAATTTTAGCAAACTAGAAATTTTTGAATTCCATGATTGCCATATTCAAAAATTAGTTTGCTAGTGTGCCTAAGTTCCCAGCAGTCGCTGCCCTCTCACACTCACAAAGCTTACACGTGCAGCGCACACTAAAGAGGGTGGGCCCGCACATTAAAAGAATTCACAGCCTCCTCTCTCTCTCCTCTCTTTTTCCCTCACATGCAGTGCCCACTTAATGAGTGGTCATTCGTCCTTTCCATATAAAATGTATAGCTGCCTCTTCTGCTTCTTCCTTTTCTTTTCTTTTATTATCATTTTTTTGTAAAAGTTTTAATACATTTTCCTTTAGAACAAAATACTTTTAAAAATAGTTTTAGATATCCGAAAATTCTAAATAATTATATTATCAATTTTTTTCTAATTTTCATGTCAAAAATAAATCTTTTTCTTCTAGGTCCCTTTTCTAAATAAATCTTAGAAAAGACTAAAAATAGTATTTATATTCTTTTCTTCATCTAAAAACTATATTAAATATTCTTAACTCAAAAAGACCTTTTTCTTTTCAAGCTTTTCCATAAAAACAATATCAAAAGAATATTTATTGACCTCAAAATAGATAAATGATTTTATTTATATATAGAAAACGCATTCGTTACAGAAACCAAGTATATCATGGTTGTATAGTATAGATATAGTTAACATGAAGTACTTGTGAGTGTCCTAAAAGAGTCTCTATAAGGATAAGTTAACTAACGTGAGTTCAAGTGTGAATTTCAACCAATTTTAAGAATGTTCTTAAACCGAACACAACAGGAAATCGTTCAGGGGTATGGAACCACGGGCCGGAATCAAGAGTGTTAGAAACGGGATTTCAAGCTAGTGTTGAAATATTCCAAACCAAATAAACTATCATCCATAGGCTTAGAAACACGGGCTCTCTTGATAGATTGCTTGTGTTGGTAGACATAAATTCATGATCTAGAGCGACTCCTGAGATTTTGTTGGATTCACACTTAAACTGTCCCAACACCCAGCGTATATTAGACTATGATTAAGGTTATAAGTCTTGATCGAGTGCATGAATACAAAATGCGATATAATATCAAGATTGAGTTCATGTAGTCTTTTCAAGTACGAGTCATGTCATTTGTATTCATAGTTCGAGTCAAGTTGATCTCAGGCATACATATTGGATTCATATGTACAAGTCAAATTGCAAGTATATAGTTCGGGTTCAAATCAAATTCCAGTTCAAGTCAAGTTCAGGTGTAGTTTTATGTCAAATTCGTGTTCGTGTTTAAGTAAGTGATTTGATTCGAGTGATATTATATTTTATATTTAGCAAGAATTTTATCTTTTGGATACTTCTTAAGTTTGGGAATAATCAGACAACCGCTGCACATGGACGGTAGGATTTGTGTTTTTTTCAAAGACGATTATCATTAATAATTTTAATTTGCAGTGTTATCTATCCTGGATAGACAAGCATTCACTTTTTCCGACCCTCCGAGATTCAAGAGATTTGATACCGCTTAACCCATTATTAATCTGAAGTCCTTAAATATTTATTCAAGTTGTTTATTATATATATTTGCATGTTTGCATTTCTCGATGGGATTTTATGTAAAATGTTTTAAAAATAAAGCTCGAGGGTATTTTTGATAAAAACATGTTAATTAAAATGTCAAGAGTTTTTTTTTTTTAAATGTATTTTAGATTTAGAAGTATTTTAGTAATAAAATCTAGTTTTTAAAAGTTTATGTTATTTTTATGAAAAATCTATCTTTTGGAAACTTGAAAGTATTTTTTTAAAAAAAAATTAATATTTTCATTTTAGAGTATTTATCTAATTTTCACAACTTTGTTTTTCTTTAGAATTACAACATATGTTTCAAGTTATTTACAATTTGTTTAACCTTGTTTTAAGAATATCGTATTTTCTTTAAAACCGTTTTTATTCCTTTAGAATTACAACATACTTGGTTACTAATTTTTACAATTTGTTTATTAGCAACTAATTATAAATTTGAATGAATCAAGGACTTAGCGTAGATACAAGTGAGAAAGTGTGAGGCATTGCAAACGAGGAGATTCAATAAGAGAAGGGAAAAATAGAAAAGGAGTAGAAGAGGATTTACGGATTCCGGTCATACGCATACGAGCGAGAAAGGAAGAGTAGAGGCCTCGATTTGTAGAACCGAGAACGTGAATGTGACAAGGAGGGCGAGCTCGCTCTACCGATATCACTCGAGCGAGATGTGAAGCAACAGAGGAAGCTTGGAAGAATTCTTGAGTGTTTCGACTTCGAAAGCTTGCCTTCATCTTGATCTTGAAAGAGATGAACTTGAGGGTACTTGAGAGTTAGAGTGCCTAGGGGAAGAAGGCTAGGACTGGGTGTGTGTTTATAGGTGAAGGGAAGAGAAGTGTGGTTAATTAGAAAAATTAAAAGTGGGATTAAAATATTAAAAAGGATTAAAGGAGTGAAATGAAGAGGCGGGCAGTTCTCTGGATCAAAACAAGAGTTTTAACATATTAAAAGAGAAAGAGAAAAGCTGAAAGGTTTTACGTGCAAAAGATAGAGATGTTTGGAGCTAGGAGGCCGCTAGTAGCGGCCAAGAGGCAGCGAGAATTTGGGCTGGGGCCTCGGGAAACATGACAGGGCTTTATCTTGGTTTAAATGGTGTATTGACATTTTTTATATCTGTTGCAACTTTTCGTCAGCCCGTGTGATGGAATTCGTACACGCAGGCTATGGGATAGCAGTGGAAAGGCTTAACCAAAGTGCTATAAAGAATTTATTGCTATAATTTCACGAGAATAATTTATAACTCCAAATTAGAACTAAAATACATTTTTATATTAACTTTGAATTAACAAAAATAAAAAAAGATTTTAGGATCCTTACAATGATCCCATGAATGCAATGCAAATGATCGATGGATAGATGGGAACAGGAAACCAACTACAAACAACAACACACTAACGGAGCATCCATGCATGTTATAAGTCTTGTGTTTTCACATATATTGGATGCAATAATTAATTAATTAACCTCTGCTCATCCACTACTACATTAATTAGTGTGCAAATATGAATATCTCTCATCTTCCTTTTTTATTCCTGAATATATAAACCATATGGAGCTACTCTGCTTACTCCACATACACACAAATAAACCATATGGAGCTACTCTGCTTACTCCCCACCCCACACACACGTCTCTCCGTAGTTATCTCAAACGAGAAGAAACAAATTAATGAAGCGAATTGAAAAAGAGGAAAGCGAGCATAGGAGAGGCTAACTTTGCTCCATGGATGGAACCCAGGCATATGGTGAAGCGAGCCAGCCAACAAACCAGGCAATCTATTAAAAACCCATGGAAAGGGCATCACATCAGTTCGTATAAGCAATTAAGCATCTATTTAATAATATCTTTGAAAAAACTCCATAAACTAGTGATACCACATAAAACTCAACCAAAAAAGGAAAAAATGAAACGTTGTAGCATACTTACTGGAATGGAAAGGAGAAGCAGGACAATTTTTACAACTTTGATGGGATGGGTTAGCCTTTGGACCTGATCCATCTCAATATCCGTCCATATGAGTGGATACCTGTATATTCATATATGGGAAGCTAGGGTTTCATATGTGAGATAAACAATAGCATATAGAGAGTTTTTCTAGAGTGAAAAAACAGGAGAGATGGTTGGCTTGCGGGGTGATCACGTGAGGGACGAGAAGTGAGTTGTTCAACCTTTACTTGAAGACTGATTTAAGCAGAGGACGAGGTAGTTTTCTTGCTCAAGTCAACTACCTTTCTGTGCAAGTTACCAGCGGAAGAGAGGGTATAATAATAATCGAAAGTCGATTTCGCTCACTTTTTCAAAGTGTGGTTTTTCTCCGGCCGTTGCGTGAAAGCGTAAGAGACCGAATTTATAACGTGACGTGGGTGAGAATAACAATCCCACCAATTGGAGCAGGTATATCGGTAAATTTTTAAAGCAGATACATGTTATTTCCGCTGCTTTGATCATTTGTATTGTATCTACGCATCTAAAGTGAACACGATGGATTACATAGTTCCTATTGGAAGGGATCGAGCTTATTGACTCTTGCAATCTCAGCGTGAACATCTTCCTTCTTATTATTATTGTCGTCGTCGTCCATGTTTCCTTGGTAATTTGCAATACCAGTTGTAGCATCACCAACGGTATTCATGTTATGATCATCACTCTGATCCATCAGTACAACCACCCACCCATTATATCATCATAATTGTCATAGCTTGGAAGGGTGCAAAGCCCCCACTTCAACGAACTTAACGGGGATTTCTATATGCAAGTGAGTCTTGGATAAGAAAATATTAGCACGGTCTTGTCCGTAACCATAGGGTTCTTGATGATGCTCACAAGTGGTGTCCCCCAGATTACGACACGTGGCAGATGACGTGTCCCGGATTCCACGGGGAGTGGAATAAGTGAGCCGCATCGGGGACATTCCCCTGGGCCCCTTCTCGGGGGAGTTTTCCGACCTTTCAGGAGACCCCCTGAAAGACATTCCACCTTCGTCTAAGAGACTACCAACAGCTCGTCTCCGAGCTTTCTCAGTCTCCTCGCCTCCGAGCCTTCTCTCGTGCCGAGCATCCTCGGCCTCTCGCTCGTCTCTGAGATCCAAGCATGTCGAGCTTCCTCGGCCTCCCTGTCACTCCCCGCTTCCCAGAGTATGCTAAAATGGGCACGTGACATAGCCGACCATGCTACCTGTGGGTAGGAAGCATCCATCCACAGTCACATTACGGCTGTAGAGATATCAAGAACAAAATAAAACTATCTAAACATGTCCATAATCCATTATAACATGGGTCAAGAATAATAAAATGCGGAAGCAAATGATCCAATACAAATAACTAAAACGTATGTCCCATAATGCGGGCTCACATCAGGAATAAACTGCAGGAAATAAAACTAACTAATACTGTCACCTCACAGCTCAGCCTGCTGGCTGAAGTACTCCTGCTCGGACTGCAACAGCGGTACGGAATCTGGACCATGCAAAACCCAGACGTCAGCGCGTCATGTCAACAAGTAATATAATATGAACAGTGTAGCAGGCAATGCAATATAAACGTGAATAAAACAAGGGTAACAATAATATAAGTCAGAGCAGTGCAGGGTAGTGTGCTGTGGGTAAACTAAACTGTTCTATCAGGTTTTCTGTTCTAAGTCTTTGAAACCAAATTGATAAATCGTCGATGTAACTCAATAGTATCCCGTGCATGCCCGGGACCACGATCTACAGACTCTCAGGCTGAAACCGAGACGTGCCGCTAGGCAGTAAAAGATAGCAGGTATAGACGAGTGATGTCAGCATCATCACTCCGGGGCTGGCCTAGCCTGTAAGACTGATCAGAACAAGTATCGAACTGTTAAGTTACAAGTCAGGTTTCACCATTGATTTCCCCATACCCCCAAGTTATGTATGTCAAGTCAGGTATTCAGTAATCTAATACCAACACAGGATCAAGCAAGAACAGGTTTGTCTGGATAGACAACAGGAATGGTCCGTAAGGACTACATGTCAGGTTTGTTGGCATTAGACACAAGATCAGGTAACGGGTCAGGTCATGGTACAACAGGTCAAGTCAAGCAGTGTACGGTGCCATATCGGGTCAATCAATATGCATGTAGCAAGTCAGGTCAAGATGTGAACGATACAAAGGTGTGCTCACAATCAGTTATATAATCAAGCATGGTTATCAACAACATGATATAAGTAATGAATTAAGCAATAGGCAGATTTATTCGATTTGCAATACAGTTATCAATTGTGTCACAGAGATGATTACAAGAGTGCAGTAAGATAATTATAGCCGTTTAGTCATGTTATCAAGTTTAAGAACTTTTAGAGGTGCAATGATTTATATAACGGTTCAGTACAGCTATTACAGGTTAAATGCATACGAGTGTCCGAATGGAAAAAAACTATAGAGATAGATGCCATATGCTATGTCAATATCAAAATGTGATTAAGCAGGTAAATGTGGTTATTAGGTTCAATTGCAAACTGTAGGTTCCAAGTTTAAAGATAAAATGATATATAACAATATTGTACATGAAAATGAGAAATGATCGTACCAAGTTAAATTTATCGGTTTAGGGTGTCATTAATATATATGTAAATATTGTTTAGCATGTAGCAAGGGGTACTTGCCTCGACGGATCGCGAACCGGGAAAAACGGAACGATAAATGTCGGCGGGGAAATTCGCGACGAGCGCACGGTTCACGGAATGAGCCCAAACGACGAACACTGGAACCACACAGGTCGGGGCACCTCGCTGGAACGTCGGGTCACGTCGTCGGTATCGCCGGATTCCGGCGAGATCAAAAACAGCGAATGTTAAGAGTTGCAATCAAGAAAAGAAAGGGAAAATAAAGAAGAAAGGGAAAGATGATGGAGAGGGAAATCTTACAATGGTCTGTGGGACGGGTGGTGACGGTCTACGGCGTCGACGAACTCCGGCGGTGGCCTACGGCAGCAGCGACGAGATCCTGCAGTTCAGAAACTTTACAGAAAAGGGAAAGAGAGGAAATGAAAGAGGAAGGAGACAGATAGGTAAGCTTACAGGGGTTGTACGTGGGCCGAGCACGGAGGCGAGACCGCCGACGGTGACAGATCCGACGGCGCAGATGCGTGCAGGGAGTTGCTGGTGGTCGCGGTGAGGGTGCAGGGCGCGCGGGGGTCGGTGAAGGAGGATGTCGGTGAGATGAGGCTGAGGAGGCGAGGAGGTCGTTGGTGCCGGCGTTGATGCTGCAGCGGCTAGGAGGGAGGCGGTGGCTAGGGCAGCGCGAGGTGGGTGCTGGGTTCGTGAGGAAAAGAATGGAGGAGGGAAAGGAGTTTTAAAATATAGGAGAGAGAGAAAGAGATTTGAGGGAGAGAGAGATATATATGAGGGGGAGAGAGAGAGAGAGATGGGAGAGGTAAGGGGCCCACGGGGGTTTAAAGAGAGAGCTGATTGGTTGAGGGGAAATGATTTATAGGTTTAGGAAAATTTAGATAAAAATTTAACAGATTTAAGCAACAGTAAATTTTATATAGTTAGGAAAAAATATTCGATGGTTTAAATATTAAAATTTGGGATTTTGGCGCAAAGTAAAATATTTCCAAATCGCGCCTGGGTCGGGTCCAAAAATTTGAAATTGAAATATTAAAATTTTAGGTGGGATCCAAAATTTAAAATGAAGTGTTTTATGATAAAAAAGCATACCCCCAAAACGGACACACGTACGCGCGCGTAGCCGTCCAAACTCGCCCGTTTCATTGAACGGGATGAGAACACGATGCACGGACGCTACCACAAGGCTAGGGGTGTCAAATAGGCCAAGATAAATATTTTTAATTTTATTTTAGCTGCCAAAAATTGTTATATGCAGAAATGAATTTGCCGGGTAAGAATTTACAGTAACAATCAAGTAAGATAAATGAAATACGTGCCACACTACGTTCAAACGGTAACGGAAATTAGTAGTATTGGGCTCGGGTGTTACATTATACCCAACTACAAAAAGAATTTCGTCCTCGAAATTCTAAGAATACAAAGTTAGATAACTACAGGAAAAGGTGAGGAAACTTCTGCCGGATTTCATCTTCTCGTTTCCAAGTGGACTCTCCATACGAGCGATTACCCCAAGAAACAAGCACAAGGGGAATAACCTTGTTCTTAAGAACCTTTTTCCTTCGATCCACAATTTCAATCGGTCGCTCCCCAAAAGTCAAGTCTTCTCGTACAGTTAGCTCCAAATGATCCAATACGTGCGTTTCATCTCGAACATACTTACGGAGTTGAGATACGTGAAACACATCGTGCACATTCGCCAAGGACTGCGGTAACGCCAAACGATACGCTACCTCACCAACACGCTCCACGATCTCAAAGGGTCCAACGAATCGAGGACTAAGCTTTCCTCGACTCCTAAAACGAATCACCCCTCTAGTCGGTGATATCTTCAAGAATACCAAATCACCCACGGAGAACTCTAGAGGTCTTCTGGACGTGTCAGCCCAACTCTTCTATCGGTCTTGTGCTGCCTTCATATGATTTCTGATAGTGTTAACCTTATCAACTGTCTGCACAACCAAATCTGGTCCCAATAATTTTCGTTCACCGATATCGTCCCAACAAACAGGTGAACGACACTTACGACCATACAAAGCTTCAAACGGAGCCATCTGGATAGTTTCCTGAAAACTGTTGTTGTAAGAAAACTCCACAAAATGTAGATGATCCTCCCACGAACCCTTGAAGTCCAACATGCATGCACTCAACATATCTTCAAGAGTTTGGATCATTCTCTCCGACTGACCATCAGTTTGAGAAAGATAAGCTGTGCTAAACTTCAATCGAGTCCCCAAACTTTCCTGTAGACTCCGCCAAAAGTGTGATAAGAACCGAGTGTCCCGATCGGACACGATGCTCACCGGTACTCCATGCAATCTTACAATCTCTTGCATGTACCGCTCCGCCAAAGTCTCTGTGGATTGACCAACCCGGAAAGGAATAAAGTGGGCTGCCTTGGTCAACCGGTCAACAATCACCCATACAGCTTTGTGTAAGTCGATGTACAACACCGCAGTACTTGTGGGGTGTTCATCACAGAATACTGCATTTTATACCGCCCATTCTTACGCTCGTGTGTTTATAGGTAGGTGCTTTTTATCCGTGTTTGTTATATATTTGCAGGATACAGGTTCTCGGTTCTAAAACGGTGAAATTCATAGAAAACACGACAAAATCCGGGTTCCTGCCAACCACTGATAAAACACGGTCTCCGCTCTTCATCCGTATGCTGCCAGATACCAGTTTAGGAAGACAAAATGTCAAATCAATGTCGTTTTCAGGCACAAGGCTCAATGGTAGCACAAGATCCAAGAGATCTACGCGGAGCTCGAGGCAATCATTCCAAATCTTAACAAAAAGTCCACATTTCCTCAACAGAAATTCTGGAAGAAATGTGAAAGTATTTTCAGAAACTACATGTACCAGACAACAGGGGACACCAAACCAGGCCACCACCAAAAAGCCCATTTCCCAACACCTCTAAAGGGCCGCGAAACCGCGGCCAAGGTGGGGTCTTGGCCGCGGTTCCGCGGCCATGTGGGGCCCACTCACTGTCGTGTTTCAGGGGCTTTTTGGTAATCTTGCATGAGGTCTGCTGGTTGCCCTAGAACTTCAACTCCCTGCCTATAAATACAGCAGAACTGAGCTTAGCCAAGGGTGATTCTTTGCATTCTTTTGTTCCTCTTTCTTTTGTAGTTTTAGTTCTTTTTCTTCTTTTTCTTCATTCCTCTTCCATGAATTGTAGTGAGAGCTTTTTGTGGATATGAATAAAGATGAGGGTTTTGTATCATTCTTGTGTGTTTCTTCTTCCCCTTGAGATTCTTGCTTTCTCTTGCTCATTCAACCTCTTTAGTGAGCTTGAATGGGTAAGGGTTAGTTATTGATCTCAAAGGTCGTATTTTCTCCCGGGACTAGTTCTTCACTTCACATGCGTTCTCTACCCTTCCCTTGATCTTGCAACCTCTTCATTGAGCTTGCAAGTTTAAGGGTTGGCTATTGAGCACATGCTTGGCTTGGGTTCTACTTCCGTGTTCTTTTCTTGTTCTTTTTATTACTCGCTTTTTATTACTTGTCTTTTTATTACTTGCAATTTTATTCATGCACTTTAAATACTTGTATCTTTTCTTTTCTTTGTTCTTTTCTTTTTGTTCTCTTTTATTCATTTTGTAAATGATGTAATTATTATTGTTAAGAATAAATACGGTATTATAAGTTAACATTTCTTTGCCAATTCCTTTTCCCGTTATTTTCCATTTGAACTTCGCCCAAACCATACGCAAGCGCTCCGTTAGGCACCCTACCCTGACAAGGTAACGGTGATTCCTAACCGCGACCGGTTGCGTTCGGTTTGGCCGGAGGCTAAGGCAAGAGACAAGAACGGAAGGACAAGGGTAAATAAGCCGGATTCCACGAATACCGCGCTTAAATCCCCTAATCCACGTTGTTGCCGATTGCTCTAGCTTCAATTGGTCAAGACTCGGCTCAAAGGTTTTGAGTACGGATTTCTTAGCTTACAATCTCGTATCTTTTCTTAACAACTTTATACTTGCAAATAAACACATAGGTTAGACTGAACAAACATACAGATTCTTTATTGACTCGTCTAAGACAAGAAGGTAAGATACCACCATCTCCTTGTGGACCGACCCGTGCTCACCGGCTAGCTGCATAGCGACACCGTCCTGATCGCGGTTATATTTTAATTCTTTGAACATCCGACACGCCAAAAGCGTGCGATCAAATGGCGCCGTTGCCGGGGAGACGGTAGCGTATTTTCTTTCTTGTTATTCGGGTTAATATTCTTTTTGTATATAAAAAAATATATATTCTTTTTTGTTTTTTGGACAATATTTTTGTGGGCAAGTGTGCAGAATTTTGCGTATTTGCAAACTGCGATAGTGGGGAAGCAAAGTGTACATTCAACGTTAAGGTGATTACGAAGTGCAGTGCCAAAGATCCGGGTAGTTTGACCCGCGCAAGCGAACCTTTCAAGCTTACCGGATTTGATTCAACGGGGGTTTTCTAACCCAAAACTTAAACGGTACGTACTTTACTAACACCTTCTTCTCAAATCCGACGCTTCCAATATACTATTCTTTGCAGGATTCTTTGCAAGTTCGCTAGCAAACGCTAAAACTTGACTAACCCGTATTTGTTGCAGCGCCGCGCTTAAACTAAAAAAAAACGATTGTTTTGATTCTTTATAAGAATTTTTTTGAATTGCGCATTGCATCAATTAATACGGACTTAAGGGCAAGCGAACCCCACAACATACGGTAAAGGATTTCATCACCTTTTCCGTGGCCCACAAATCACGAACTTGCGCATAACGATAACCCGCACAAATTTTAAAAGAAACTAGACTTTAAGCCTTAAGGATTTCGCGCTCACTAGGAGAAGTTAACTGTATTTAGAAGCTTGCTTAACGGTATATTGTTTACGGGGTGTCTAGGAAAGTGTTAACGGCGAAACCGCCAAAAGAGAAAGGGTTATTTAATTAAGGAACTTCGCGAAAGCGTTGGAAAACCTCCCCTTATCTCTGCACTTACCTGGCCTCGTGATCAGTGTATCTTGAGCCTGTTTCTCGACACAGTTTTACTTCGACAATCAAGTTCTCGAGCAGGTCTAGTTGACCTAGGTGAACCCTAGAACGATTAGGTGTGTGGTATTTTTGTGTCGTGATTTTTGTCCATATTCTTTTTTGTGTATACTTCATTCTTTTGCTAACAACTAACTAAATAAAAAAAAATCACATTCTTTTTCCCCTCCTTTTCTCTTCCTTTCTTTCACTCTCTCTTCATATCATGGGTACTCCACCTCGCAAAACTCTTGCCGAACTTTGGTACCCACAACCGGACATTACTTCTTACGGTTCTTGCTTTGGCCGAACATCGAACGACCCTTCCATGCCAAAAATTTCTTTGAAAGATCGGATAGACGCGTCTAGGACAAACAACTGGACCCCACAATCCACTTCGTATCAACCGTTTCAAACATTCACCCCTTCTTGTGTTGATACCCCTTCTGAAAATCCAGTTGTAACCCCGAGACCAATGTCCATTGCTGAACATATTGCACAATCTCGTAGCCGATCTTTCACCCCTTTCACCACTACAAATTCTTGGGATCAACAATTCCATTCACCTTCTTATCCCAATGTTGATCCCACTCCTGTCCAGCCATTCAACTCCTACCAATCCTACCCTAATTTTGCACCTTCCCTAGACATTGCATCAGAACAGCAATTTGGGAGTTTTCAGTATCCAAACAACTTTGAATCTTTTACTGAAACCCCTTCACAACCAATGTCTAGTCTAGAACAATCCTTGGAAGACTTTAGGGTAGCGTCAAGCCACCAGATGATGGATTTGAATGCGTCCATGGCCGCCCTCATACAACCTAGTGACCCGGTAGCTAGTTTTCAACTAGCTCCAAATTTTTCAATGTATGAAGAGGCGGTAGGACAGGCTGTGAATTTGAGTGGAGAGAGTGAGATGTACCCCCTTCCAGATCAAACCTACCCGTCTCAAATTGAATCCCACAACTCCTGTTTTGAAAGTCTATCAAGCATCCCACATGATTTATCAATTGAAGATAGAATGATGAATGAGTTGTGCGACTTCGTAGTGTTTGATTTACCCGAGTGTGAAGGGTCCCTTCCAAGTGAAACCATACCAAATCCTTTTGACCTCTACACCTCCACTCTAGAACCTGAATTGATTACTATCCATGCTTTGGTTGAGGTGTCAGAGAATTTTTATTTTCACTTGATTGAGGATATCGACGCTGGGAATATTTTGGATGATGAAACCGTAGATTTGGCTGAGTTTGTCTCTTCAAATCATCATCCCGAGTCATTAAATGTTTTTCCCGAACTTCATATGCGTCTGGATTTTGAAGAAAAATGCATGGATGTACTAAATTTTGAGGAGAACATTGAGGATAGTTTTGAGGATGAACCAGTTTTAATTGATGAGTCGGATTTTCCAATTCATCCTATTCCTTCCACCGACTGTGTACACCCTCCTGCACCTTTAACCGATAACCTTCCTCAACCACTCCCCTCCATCATATCCGTCGTTCCGACCTTGCAAGAACCCGTATCATTTCCATTTCCATTGTCTGGTTTACCAAGTTCGGCGTACCCATGGTTTCTCACGAACCTTGAGGGATTTGACCCAATTTCTCGGCGAGTAAATATATTAGCACAATCACTTTTCACACATCGGTCATCACAAATTGTGCTAATCTATTTACTCCATTTGCACCCTCAAGTTCGTATTCCGCTTCTTTTTCCCTTCCGCCATTCTTCTTCCTCTCATATACCGAGACCGTATCCCGCTTCTCTTCGCATACGGTCTCGCGTATTGTCCTTCTCTTTTCTCTACGCCTTCTTCCACCAACCTATACATTATAGCGATAAAATCTTTGAATGGTTGGTGCTAACCTTTGGCCTGTGTAAGGCCTTGTATAGATGGATACTGTTCTTTTCCCCCCTAATCCTGAACTTCATCGCTTAACAGTGGAAACACAGTTTTACTTAAGTTTGGGGGGGGACACTTTTTTTGTATATATTTTTTGTTTTTTGTTTTTAGGAGGAGCGCCAACTATTTTGACCCTCTTGGTATAGCCTGACAGTGAGGGCACTGTCAAGTTTAAGTTTGGGGGTGTGCTCGGTAAGCTTTCTTCCTTGGCATTCATATGTATATTTTGCATCTGCATATTAAATCAATAAAACCCATAAAAATCTGAAAATTTTCTAAAAATATAAAAACTTTCTTTTTTGTCGAGTTAGATTGTGGAAGAACTCTGATTCAACATTCGACGGCTTTTGTTTGGAAAAATAGGAATAACTAAATCTTATGTTTAGATTTTGAAAACCTGAAAGATAACTCTCCTTTGAAGTTAACTATGGCTGATATACGTCTTTACATTACACTACACGTGTTGTGAGTCTTGGAAATTAGATGACAAGTCTTTTATGTTTAAAAAAAAACAAAACTTTTAAATAGATAAATGATTTTCTGAGGATCAAATAGGTTTATTCTGAAATAAGTAATGTCAAGAATAGTTTATGAAGTAAAGCGAATATGAAGGAATGTTATTGATGCCGTAATTGGAGCTAAGTCTGAAAAATAACCCATCTAAAACTTGATTGGAATGATTACACACCAAACCCACTAAACACGTCTTTTATCCAAAAAAATATTTGAACTACCGGTTATACCTCCGTTCGTATTAAATCATCTGATTTTCATGACAAAATTGTCTTTTGTTTTCTGGACCTAGGTAACTTGAGTAATTAAGTCCGCTGGGGTGTTTCTACACCTAATGCCCTAAAACCAACTGGTTTGGGTGCATTGGCCCAAAGCTCGCTAAGAAGCCTAGAAAGTCCAGTTTTAAAACAAAGTCAAGCAAGTGTTCTCTCCGAGTTAAAATTCCTAACGGTTCTTTGTGTGAGAATAATCTTGATAAAAGACAGGCTTTTATAAAAATTTTAACGGAGATATGAAGGTTTTATTCTATGATAAAAACTATTGCACGTTCACAGAGGTGTGTATGAAATGAAAACAAGAAAAAGGTGGAGTGAAGAATAAGACCTAGTTTCCTGTTAGGGAAGATAGAAATTCTGAAGTTGAAACCTTACTGGAAAACGAAACTTGAAAAATGCTTAACTCTTTATAAAACTTATGTGATCCTTTTAAAATTGTTATCTGGGCTTTATTGTGCGACATGATGACTTTAATCGACTTTTCTGGAACTTAACGGCACTATTTGCACTACACGTAAAGACATATAAAACCTGTAGTTAAATAAGAAGCGAGGTGTGAAAACTAAAGGTTCGATAGTCTAAACTTAGGATTATAGAATTGTTATTTTCTGAAACAAAACTTTAGGGGCTTGAATCTTAGTTATTTTACAAAACTAGCTTGACCGGATTTTGTGGGTAGTATCCGCTGAAAACCCTCAGGAGACAACACTCCTCCTACTAGGGACACCTAGAGGTTTAACGGCTTGTTGCACGCGCTCAGTGCAATCGCGTTCCCTGCGAAAGTGCGGTTATCATTTTATTTTTGTGAATAATTGGTTTTGCTCGGGACGAGCAAAAGTTAAGTTTGGGGGTATTTGTTCATCACAGAATACTGCATTTTATACCGTCCATTCTTACGCTCGTGTGTTTATAGGTAGGTGCTTTTTATCCGTGTTTGTTATATATTTGCAGGATACAGGTTCTCGGTTCTAAAACGGTGAAATTCATAGAAAACACGACAAAATCCGGGTTCCTGCCAACCACTGATAATACACGGTCTCCGCTCTTCATCCGTATGCTGCCAGATACCAGTTTAGGAAGACAAAATGTCAAATCAATGTCGTTTTCAGGCACAAGGCTCAATGGTAGCACAAGATCCAAGAGATCTACGCGGAGCTCGAGGCAATCATTCCAAATCTTGACAAAAAGTCCACCTTTCCTCAACAGAAATTCTGGAAGAAATGTGAAAGTATTTTCAGAAACTACATGTACCAGACAACAGGGGACACCAAACCAGGCCACCACCAAAAAGCCCATTTCCCAACACCTCTAAAGGGCCGCGGAACCGCGGCCAAGGTGGGGTCTTGGCCGCGGTACCGCGACCATGTGGGGCCCACTCACTGTCGTGTTTCAGGGGCTTTTTGGTAATCTTGCATGGGGTCTGCTGGTTGCCCTAGAACTTCAACTCCCTGCCTATAAATACAGCAGAACTGAGCTTAGCCAAGGGTGATTCTTTGCATTCTTTTGTTCCTCTTTCTTTTGTAGTTTTAGTTCTTTTTCTTCTTCTTCTTCATTCCTCTTCCATGAATTGTAGTGAGAGCTTTTTGTGGATATGAATAAAGATGAGGGTTTTGTATCATTCTTGTGTGTTTCTTCTTCCCCTTGAGATTCTTGCTTTCTCTTGCTCATTCAACCTCTTTAGTGAGCTTGAATGGGTAAGGGTTAGTTATTGATCTCAAAGGTCGTATTTTCTCCCGGGACTAGTTCTTCACTTCACATGCGTTCTCTACCCTTCCCTTGATCTTGCAACCTCTTCATTGAGCTTGCAAGTTTAAGGGTTGGCTATTGAGCACATGCTTGGCTTGGGTTCTACTTCCGTGTTCTTTTCTTGTTCTTTTTATTACTCGCTTTTTATTACTTGTCTTTTTATTACTTGCAATTTTATTCATGCACTTTAAATACTTGTATCTTTTCTTTTCTTTGTTCTTTTCTTTTTGTTCTCTTTTATTCATTTTGTAAATGATGTAATTATTATTGTTAAGAATAAATACGGTATTATAAGTTAACATTTCTTTGCCAATTCCTTTTCCCGTTATTTTCCATTTGAACTTCGCCCAAACCATACGCAAGCGCTCCGTTAGGCACCCTACCCTGACAAGGTAACGGTGATTCCTAACCGCGACCGGTTGCGTTCGGTTTGGCCGGAGGCGAAGGCAAGAGACAAGAACGGAAGGACAAGGGTAAATAAGCCGGATTCCACGAATACCGCGCTCAAATCCCCTAATCCACGTTGTTGCCGATTGCTCTAGCTTCAATTGGTCAAGACTCGGCTCAAAGGTTTTGAGTACGGATTTCTTAGCTTACAATCTCGTATCTTTTCTTAACAACTTTATACTTGCAAATAAACACATAGGTTAGACTGAACAAACATACAGATTCTTTATTGACTCGTCTAAGACAAGAAGGTAAGATACCACCATCTCCCTGTGGACCGACCCGTGCTCACCGGCTAGCTGCATAGCGACACCGTCCTGATCGCGGTTATACTTTAATTCTTTGAACATCCGACACGCCAAAAGCGTGCGATCATGGGGAGGCGGAAATTTTAAAAACGAACTTGTTTAAAGTATAAACATCGACTAACCGCTTGAATCGAAGCTAAACGATAACTAACAACAAACATAGAAGTTCTATACTACTATGTTTAGGGATTATACCTATCGAATCGTGTCCTTCGTCTTTGCGAACTCCACCTCCTCCTCGGCCTTCTCAAAGTAGTAGACGATCCACCCGAGAGCTTTACTCCAAGCTTAGCCTCTAAACTTGAGGCAACTAAACTTCTTTAAGTGCTAATCAAAGAAGCTAGGTGAAATAGAGTGAGGGTTATGGTTTAATAAGTCTAACTAATCCTTGTACTCAACACATGATAGTGGAGGATTAGGGTTTGAAGAGGGAGAGCTTGAGGAGAGAGAAGGTGAACATAATAATGAAGTGAGAATAATGAGTTATGATAATATATATCAAGCATTTCTTTTTATCAAGAAAAGAAAATGAATCAATTTAACAACCATGCTTGATAATATCTAGTGATGATTCATCTCCAAGAGTCATTAAGCATTTATGATGCATTAATGACATGGATGAATCATCCATATGACTCACTAATCACATTCATTGTATATGCCACCTAAACCCCCTTAGTCACCACCTTCTAGAAGCTTCTCGCGCAATTACGAGAACGCCCCTCCTTTCCGCAAAAATACGGAAAAACTTTAGACTGTATAAATCCAATAACTGGATACCAGTAACTGGCTTAAACCAAAGCCGACTGGTAAAAACTGTCCGAAAGTCGTACGTGCGTAAACACACGTATGCGTCCGAACCCTTGTCGTAAAACCATACGACCTCTATATCGTTTCGCCTGGAGTAGGGAAACTCTCTGTGTGGGACTCTAGAGACTCGACTACTACGCTGGCAGTGGGTTTAACCACAAACCGCAAGCGGCACTAGCTGTACGTAACGGTCCCCAGGTAGATGTCGATAAGAAGGCCGATGAGGAAACCCATCCGAACTCCTACTGAGTCTGATGTGACAATCTCCGTACAGTCCGGTCCTTTCGTCTAAGACTATCGCATATCGGGCCTAGGGGGGCGGCAAGCGTCAGTCCCCTAATAGCGGTATAAGTCGTGTCGGAGCGAAGCCCATTACACCCTGAGAAACTACTGGAACCTACCAGCAAATCTCGCTTGCCCTGGCCAGGGACTTTGCGTAATGGCTCTCTGACACAGCGCGATATCAACCCCCAATACCGGGAGAGACGAATCCTGTCTAACCGCCACTGCCTCCAAGTGCTCGGGACTGCACCCAACTGCTACCTGTTTGCACGACTCCTTTGAGCCATGGTAGGGTAGCAATCTAAGAACAGCGGGACACACTCGAGGCGAAGTAGCAGTGTCAAATCTGCGGACTATGCTGTATTCATGTCACCTAGGAACTGTTCACTGACGACTGGTATAAAACCATCCAACAGTTCCCTGTGAGTCATGTCCGGTGTACCCGTAACCCAACGAGCACCTGCATACTATCTCCAGTACGACGTATTGACGGCTGTGGGACAGACCATCTCCCCAACTGGGATGAGAAGCGTACATAATAGTCTACTCCGGAGTATCGATGCCCTGTCTCGATAATCCAACGACTAGGGACCTGAATAAGGATGTGCTTGTAGACTACCCAGCCCCCACTAGTGTGACTGCCATCACAACGCTGGTAGTCAAGCAAGATCCTAAGAGCTCTATCAATACGTATACTCACATATTAAGATAGAAAAACCAAGTAGCATACTACCATGTTTAGCAAGACTGTTATATACATGTGAATATCCCAAGCTTCCATTAAGTAATATACAAACTAGTATGATACAATAATGGCCCCTAGGGCATATACACTAATAATCTCCCACTTGCACTAGGGCCATGTACTGGCATATCAAAGACCGATGATCTCGAGTAGCCTCTCGAACTGAATCTGAGGTAGGGCCTTCGTGAATGGATCGGCAATGTTCTCTTCAGAAGCAACTCTCCGAACCTCGATCTCCCGACGATCAATGATCTCCCTGATCAGGTGATACCGCCTTAAGATGTGTCTGGACTTCTGATGAGACCTTGGTTCCTTTGCTAAAGCTTTAGCTCCGTTGTTGTCGCAATACAGAGGTATTGGATCAACTATGGTAGGAACCACCTGAAGTTCTGTTAGGAACTTCTTCATTCAGACTGCTTCTTTTGCGGCATCGCAAGCAGCTATATACTCCGCTTCCATCGTCGAGTCAGCAACGGTGTCCTTCTTGGAGCTCTTCCAGCACACCGCCCCTCCATTGAGGGTAAAGACATAACCCGACATGGACTTGGAATCGTCCTTATCACTCTGGAAGCCGGAATCAGCAAAGGCCTCCAACCTGAGGTCTTTTCCGCCGTAAACCAAGAACATCTCCTTGGTCCTTCTCAGGTACTTGAGAATGTTCTTTACTGCTATCCAGTGCTTCTTCCCTGGGTCTGACTGATACCGGCTTACCACGCTCAGTGCGTAAGCTACATCTGGTCTGGTGCACAACATCGCATACATTATAGTGCCTACCGCAGAAGCGTAGGGTATAATAGACATGCGTTCCCTTTCCAAATCAGTCTTGGGAGACATCTCTTTGGAGAGGGTGATTCTGTGACAAGCCGGTAGATTACCGCGCTTAGAATCTTCCATACTGAATCTTTTCAGTACAGTGTCGATATACCTGGACTGCGAAAGTCCTAACATCCTCTTGGATCTATCACGATAGATCCGGATCCCCAGAATGTAAGAGGCATCACCCAGGTCTTTCATGGAGAACCTGTGTGACAAGAATCCTTTGACAGATTGTAGCATAGGAATGTCATTTCCTATCAATAGAATGTCATCCACGTACAAGACGAGGAATACGACACTTCTGGCTACAACTTTACTATATATGCACGGTTCATCTGGATTTTTGATAAAGTCATATTCTTTGACTGTTTCATCAAAACAGATATTCCAACTCCGCGATGCCTGCTTTAGTCCATAAATGGATTTAAGCAGCTTGCATACTTTCTCGCTGCTCCCACTCTGATTGAAACCCTCTGGCTGATCCATATTGACGCACTCTTCTAAATTTCCATTCAGAAAAGCCGTCTTTACGTCCATCTGCCAGATTTCATAATCATGGAAGGCAGCAATAGCAAGAAGGATCCGAATGGATTTGAGCATAGCCACTGGAGAAAAAGTTTCGTCATAGTCCAAACCAGGTCTTTGACGAAAACCCTTTGCAACAAGTCTAGCCTTATAGGTTTCCACCTGTCCATCTACACCAATCTTTTTCTTGAAGATCCATTTGCATCCTATGGGTTTTACCCCATCTGGAGCAAAGTCCAAAGTCCATACTTTGTTGGTGTACATGGACTCCATTTCGGTCCCCATTGCATCTAGCCATCGTACCGAGTCGCCGCTCTGGATGGCCTTCTGGAAGTCAGTAGGTTCATCATCACCTATGATGCAATCCTCTCTATCCCCATCTATGAGAAAACCGTAGTATCTCTCAGGCGGATGAGACGGCCTACTACTCCTGCAGAGGGGTGCGGGAATGTCCTGTTCTTCTTGAACTTCCGGTTCTACCAAACTTTCAATAGCAGCTTGTGGTTCTGGAATTTCTTCCAGTTCTATTTCGCTCCCACTTATTTCCTTTTCTAAAAACTGATGTTCTAGAAAATGGGCATTACGAGAAACAAAAGCCTTTTGTTCCTCTGCGTAATAGAAATAATATCCCTTGGAGTTCTTTGGATATCCCACAAACATACATTTTACTGATCGTGCCTCGAGCTTGTCCACATGCTGCTTTTTAACAAACGCTGGACATCCCCAAATCTTCATATGCTGAAGATGGGGTTTCTTCCCAGTCCACATCTGATATGGAGTGGTAGGCACAGTCTTGGTAGGAGCCCTGTTCAGAAGATATGCTGCTGATTCTAGCGCATAACCCCAAAAAGATCGCGGTAACTCAGCATTACTCATCATGGATCGTACCATATCCAATAGGGTTCGATTCCGTCTCTCCGATACACCGTTATGCTGTGGAGTGTATGGAGGAGTAAGCTGAGAGAGAATTCCTTTCTCTTTTAGGTAACTTAGGAACTCGGCACTCAAGTATTCACCACCTCGATCAGATCTAAGTGTCTTGATACTTTTGCCGGTTTGGTTTTCTACTTCATTCTTATACTCTTGGAATTTCTTAAAAGCCTCGGATTTATGTTTCATCAGATAAATGAATCCGTATCTTGAGTAATCATCCGTGAAAGTAATGAAATAGGAAAAACCACCTCTTGCATGTGTAGACAATGGACCACATACATCGCTGTGTATGAGTCCTAAGAGCTCGCTCGCTCTTACTCCTTGTCCAGTGAATGGAGTCTTTATTATCTTTCCTTTGAGACAAGATTGACAAGTGTCATAAGTTTGATATTCGAACGAGTCTAAATATCCTTCTCTATGCAACTTAGTCAACCTTCTCTCATTGATGTGACCCAGTCTATAATGCCATAAGAAAGCTTTATTTAAATCTGGAGACTTTCTATTTAGTGTGTTCTGGACATTGAAAATTTGGAGTTGGTTTAAAACATATATACCGTTATTTAGTGTACCGGACCCAATCAAACCATGATTAAGGTGGATGTTAACAACATCTCTTATAAACGTGAAATCATAACCTTTATTTGATAACAAGGAAACTGATATGATATTACACGTTAAGCTTGGTACAAAAAAACAATTATGTAAAACCAAAATGTGTCCACTCGTCAATCCTAGGTGATAATCCCCGACGGACGCAGTTCCCACGCTAGCTCCGTTAGCAACCTTTAGGGTCATATCACCTTCCTTCAGCACTCTACGGTTTCTCAGTGCCTGCAATGAATTGCAAATATGAGATCCTGATCCGGTATCCAATACCCAGGAAGTAGAGTTGATTGACAGACAATTCTCAATTACAAACACACCTGAAGTCAAAGCCACAGCTTGCTTCGTTTCCTGGTTCTTGGCGTTCCACGCCTTGCAATCCTTTTTCCAGTGCCCTTTCCTGTGACAATGGAAGCACTCATCCTGGCCTACTACCGGTACCGCAAACTTTTTCTTTCCCTTCCCTCCCACCTTACTAACACCTCCTCTAGGTTTGGTGGCGGCCTTCTTCTTCCTTCCTTTGGCCCTAGCCTTGGACCCGGAAGAAGATGCACCGCTAACAAACATAGCGGGTGTTTCCCTTGTCTTCTGCAAGGTGCCCTCTGCACTCCTTAACATGTTCAGGAGTTCCGGAAGTTCAACTTCTTTTCTTTGAATGTTGAAGTTCAGGATAAACTGGGCATAGGTGTGAGGAAGGGACTGGAGAATAAGGTCTGTATAGAGCTCATTATCCAAAGTCGTCCCAAGGTCTGCGAACTCTTCAATATAGCCGATCATCTTTAGGACATGTTCTCCTACCGATGACCGACAGCCAACCTCGCTCGAAACAAGTTCTTAAAGGTCTCGTATCTTGCTATACGAGATTGCTCTCCATAAAGTTCCTTTGTATGGAGAAATATGCCATCTAGGTCCATATCCTCATGCCTCCTCTGATGTTCATTGTTCATCGAGGCAAGCACGATGCACTTGGCTTTCGCGCAATCTAAATCCCAGGTTTTGCGGATTTCCTTATCCGCATTACTGGATTTGGGACCAGGGACAGCAGGTGCTGTAGCGGTGAGGACGTACCCTAATTTGTCATAGGTCAAAGCCATTTTGACATTCCGCAGCCAATCTTTATAGTTTGGCTCTGTCAGTATATTTTTCTCTAAAAGTAACTTAAGTCCAGTCATTTTCAGGGTCGCTGCAAATAGGAGAGAGAGAAGAAAACTCTTTAGCATGATGCTCTTACAAGTTTAGAGTGGTTTTTAGTTTATCTAAACTGGATGGCTCCCACTGTTTCTCGAATCCTTCCTCAAACCATAAAAGAAGAATTAGCCAGGACTATTCTCACCGTACAATACTTGCTTAACCGTTCAGCCAGGCTAGTGTCGATACTTCGAGGGAGGTTTTCCAACGCTTTCGCGAAGTTCCTTAATTAAATAATCTCTTTTCTCTGGGGGCGTAACCCCGCTGACACCTTTCTTGACACCTACTTGGTTTATAGCATTGATCGTTAAGTGACGAATCTCCTGATAAGTAGCATATACTCACAGTAGGATCGGGATCCAAATATCATCGTATGATAATGTTGAAGGAATGCTACCAACATTCATCAAACTCCAAATGGTATGCATCACTTTGCAAATTTCAGTTTCTTTAGAAATTCCCGATATAAGTTTTTGCCCCATGCTCTTATGACCTTGGCTTTGGTCAAAATGTCATAAGTCACATGTCCAGTTCTACCCGTCATTATCTTCTCAATTTGAACCCATCCGTATATACCCCTGACTTTGGTCAAATGATAATACGACTGTCCCAAACTAACTCATCTATCTTATGCAACAAATGAAAACCCAGCAGCTACCAAACACTATGCCTTGACTTTGGCCAAAATGCATAGCTTGAATACTACTGAATACCTAAATGAAATGACGGAGGGCTACGAATGATTTTGGCGAAACCGTGAACGTAGTGAACTTGATATAACCGAAGGAACCTGATAGCTTTTAAAAGGAGTGGTTAAAGCTCTGCATTTAAAAATATCTGTTTTTAAAATTAACCGAGTGGTTTCTTTTAAATTGTTCCAACGATTAACTTTTGGTTTATTTTCTTTGCATTATAAATAATGCGTCCCATCATTAACCTATCATTGCAGAAAACAACGAAAATACAACGTCCTCTTATGCCATCCGCATTCGCCACGGGGTCCCGTCATCACCCGTTAGGTTACTTAACTAACGGCAGAGCGGGGGCTGGGCTAGCGCGGGTGTAAAACATAAGTGACGTCTAAATAGCTATCATATATATAGATATTTTACATTCGTCGGACGTAATAATATTCATTCCAGATCACAGATGAACTTTATTGGATTTGCAAGCAATCCGTGTTTGTTTTGAGCCTACAACAAAAGACGGATTACACAGTTGTGATGAATAGCCATTACCCCACCCAAGACCCCTACGGGTGCGGCAAACTACCCGCCCGGCAGTTTGTGCACCCCACCTTGGGTATGTCCTAGGAGCAAAAACAGTAAAATAAAATAATACAACGGTGGCTACAACTGCAACCTGGATGTGCCCCGGAAAATAATATTACAACAAATTACATTTACATCAAATGAATTAAATAATAACCCATCACATAACCCCGGCTATACATCACAACAGTCCAACACAGTTCATATACACAAACAGATAAAATCCATTACAGAAATGTGCAACCCCCTGCCAACCGACATACTAGCAGTAAAGGGAGGTTTACGAACACATTATACAAACACAGATATAATCCAACGAGCAAATACTGTATAATTTCGATCGATTAAACACTTTTAATTTTGCTCCAATACTTCTCTGTAAATCTGAAACCTGAGCAAAAATTAAAAATTCCAGAAAATACCAAATATCCCAGAGAACCAACACAGAAAAATTGGGTTCCTGAATCGCCAACTCGGCGGCGGAATCGCGGCGGATCAGTGGGATCCGCCGCGGTTCCGCGGCGCTTTAGGCGATTCAGGGGCCCAATTTTCTTGGGTGTTCTTCTACTGTCTTTTCAAGCTTTCTGAACATCCCTGAAAAATTTTTGGACTTCATTTAAAAATCGACAGAAACACATGATTTCGGGCTTTTCCGGTTTCGTTTTTTCCGTTCGAAATTCATACAAATTTGCAAGTAAGTTATTTATTGTTTATCGAGGCTCTGATACCACTGTAAGTCGATGTACAACACCCCAGTACTTGTGGGGAGGCGGAAATTTTAAAAACGAACTTGTTTAAAGTATAAACATCGACTAACCGCTTGAATCGAAGCTAAACGATAACTAACAACAAATATAGAAGTTCTATACTACTATGTTTATGGATTATACCTATCGAATCGTGTCCTTCGTCTTTGCGAACTCCACCTCCTCCTCGGCCTTCTCGAAGTAGTAGACGATCCACCCGAGAGCTTTACTCCAAGCTTAGCCTCTAAACTTGAGGCAACTAAACTTCTTTAAGTGCTAATCAAAGAAGCTAGGTGAAATAGAGTGAGGGTTATGGTTTAATAAGTCTAACTAATCCTTGTACTCAACATATGAGAGGGGAGGATTAGGGTTTGAAGAGGGAGAGCTTGAGGAGAGAGAAGGTGAACATAATAATGAAGTGAGAATAATGAGTTATGATAATATATATCAAGCATTTCTTTTTATCAAGAAAAGAAAATAAATCAATTTAACAACCATGTTTGATAATATCTAGTGATGATTCATCTCCAAGAGTCATTAAGCATTTATGATGCATTAATGACATGGATGAATCATCCATATGACTCACTAATCACATTCATTGTATATGCCACCTAAACCCCCTTAGTCACCACCTTCTAGAAGCTTCTCGCGCAATTACGAGAACGCCCCTCCTTTCCGCAAAAATACGGAAAAACTTTAGACTGTATAAATCCAATAACCGGATACCAGTAACTGGCTTAAACCAAAGCCGACTGGTAAAAACTGTCCGAAAGTCGTACGTGCGTAAACACACGTATGCGTCCGAACCCTTGTCGTAAAACCATACGACCTCTATATCGTTTCGCCTGCAGTAGGGAAACTCTCTGTGTGGGACTCTAGAGACTCGACTACTACGCTGGCAGTGGGTTTAACCACAGACCGCAAGCGGCACTAGCTGTACGTAACGGTCCCCAGGTAGATGTCGATAAGAAGGCCGATGAGAAAACCCATCCGAACTCCTACTGAGTCTGATGTGACAATCTCCGTACAGTCCGGTCCGTTCGTCTAAGACTATTGCATATCGGGCCTACGGGGGAGGCAAGCGTCAGTCCCCTAATAGCGGTATAAGTCGTGTTGGAGCGAAGCCCATTACACCCTGAGAAACTACTGGAACCTACCAGAAAATCTCGCTTGCCCTGGCCAGGGACTTTGCGTAATGGCTCTCTGACACAGCGCGATATCAACCCCCAATACCGGGAGAGACGAATCCTGTCTAACCGCCACTGCCTCCAAGTGCTCGGGACTGCACCCAACTGCTACCTGTTTGCACGACTCCTTTGAGCCGTGGTAGGGTAGCAATCTAAGAACAGTGGGATACACTCGAGGCGAAGTAGCAGTGTCAAGTCTGCGGATTATGCTGTACTCATGTCACCTGGGAACTGTTCACTGACGACTGGTATAAAACCATCCAACAGTTCCCTGTGAGTCCTGTCCGGTGTACCCGTAACCCAACGAGCACCTGCATACTATCTCCAGTACGACGTACTGACGGCTGTGGGACAGACCATCTCCCCAACTGGGATGAGAAGCGTACACACTAGTCTACTCCGGAGTATCGATGCCCTGTCTCGATAATCCAACGACTAGGGACCTGAATAAGGATGTGCTTGTAGACTACCCAGCCCCTACTAGTGTGACTGCCATCACAACGCTGGTAGTCAAGCAAGATCCTAAGAGCTCTATCAATACGTATACTCACATATTAAGATAGAAAAACCAAGTAGCATACTACCATGTTTAGCAAGACTGTTATATACATGTGAATATCCCAAGCTTCCATTAAGTAATATACAAACTAGTATGATACAATAATGGCCCCTAGGGCATATACACTAACACATTGTTGCCCTTTGGACTCCGCGGTAAAGCCGTCACGAAGTCCAGTGAAGACGGTGAATAAAATGGGCAGAGACAGTACCGCTGAGGGAAGTGAAGACGGAGAATATCCTTCACTTCTTCAAGACGCATGTCATCTATCGGTTTGGGACCCCACGGCAGATTATCTCCGATAATGGGCCAGCCTACAGAAGCCATAAGATTAGCCGCTTCACGCAGCAGCACAATATAGACTGGAGATATTCTTCAGTTTACAATCCGCGAGCTAACGGTCTGGCCGAAGCTTTCAATAAGACCTTGACAAAGATCATAAAGAAGACGGTGTCCCGAAATAAGAAGGACTGGCATGAGAGACTGCAAGAGGCACTTTGGGCATATCGAACTACGTGCAAGACGGCCACGAATACGACGCCATACGCACTGGTATTCGGTACGGAAGCGGTACTCTCCCTCGAGATAGAGCTGCCTTCTCTACGAGTGGTAGTCCACCACGAATTGACAAACGAAGAAAATTCTCACCTTCGGCTTGAGGAGCTTGATGCCCTCGATGAAACCCGGCTCATAGCGCAACAAAATCTGGAGGCCTATAAAGCAAAGATGACGCGCTCGTATGAAAGATTGACCAGGCCGAGAACATTCCGCCAAGGCGAACTCGTGCTAGTGGTCAAAAGACCGATGATCCCCAATCGCGCCAAGCGAGGAAAATTCGAGCCAAACTATGAAGGCCCGTACATCATAGATAAGGTCTACCAGGGTGGGGCCTATCTACTCATGGACATGCATGGTGAAAGGCCTTTCAGGACAATAAACGGCCGCTTCCTAAAGAAATACTACGCTTAAGGAGCCACAGCCTAGGTCAATGATAGATGACGACGACTATGTCCGCTCGCTATCTTCCTAAAGCTCAAAGCTCTATAAGTAGTAGCCGGCTCTCTCCACAACGGACCGAAATGTTCTTAAACTAACGACGGACCGAAATGTCCTTAAACTAATAGCGGACCGAAACGTCCTCAAACTAATACTGCAGCATCCTTAGGCTGATGAAATAAAAAAAAAATATATAATAAAGAAAAACGGTATGTCCATAAGCAAAAAGGGCACGGATGAAAACCCGAAAGGGCTCCGTGAGTAAAAACAGCAGGGCTACCGGCAAGTGTTCGTGAAAACCCGAAAGGGCGCGACCTTGTAAAAAAAAAAGAGAGAAAAGAATAAAAAAAATGGTATTTCCACAAGCAAAAAGGGCACGGATGAAAACCCGAAAGGGCTCCGTGAGTAAAAAAAACAGCAGGGCTGCCGGCGAGTGTTTGTGAAAACCCGAAAGGGCGCAACCTCGTTAAAAGACACTTGCGGGATCCCCACGACCTTGCAAGGAGAAACCATCCGCGTGAGATCCTTACGACCCACAAAGGAGCAACACACTTAGGGATCCCTACGATTCCTAAGGAGAAAATACACTTGCGAGACCCTCACGACTCGTAAGGAGAATTCTCTTATGGGACCCTCACGGCTCATAAGATTTGAAAGTCTTAAGTCACAGAGACCTAAACCTGTGCTTAAGCAAAATCCCCCATACCCTTCGACATTGCCCTACAAACGGCTCAATACTGACCCTTGTATACGATCCACGGGCGCGAATAAACATTTCCCCAGCAAAGTCACACCCGTGACTAGGGATATGTCCATATAATGAGCAACCCTTGTAGGTCCTCTCGACCCATAAGGAGAAAACCCTCTTGTAGGATCCTTACGACTCACAGAGGAACACACACTCAGGGATCCTCACGATTCCTAGGGAGAAAATACACCTACGAGATCCTCACGACTTGTAGGGAGAAATACCTTGGTGAGACCCTTACGGCTCATGAAGTCAAAAGCCTTGGTCGACAGGACCCTTAACCCTGTTTGCTAAGCCACCTTTTTTCAACATCGACAGAGGCAAATGATGATTCGCTCCTGGCAACATCCCAGTTGTAGCGGTGCTGATGCTGAAATCGGTGTCTAAAATCCAAGCTTGCGGCGAAAAAGCTAGCAAGCCACACATGCATACGAAATAGCCGAAATGATGGGGCAACTTGCAATAAAAAGCAGCAAGTAAAAATGTATGCATAAAAAATAGCCGAAATGATGGGGCAACTCACAATGAAAAGCAGCGAGTAGAAAATAAATAAATAGCCGAAATGATTGGGCACCGCGAAAAATAGCCGAAATGATGGGGCAATCGCGACGTTCGCGATATAAAAGCTGAAACGATAGAGCATCGCGGAAAAAGAAATAAAATAAAAATAAAATTTATGCCCTACAGGTGATGTTCCATCACACCCTGTACACAATCCAAGGGCGTAAACAAAAGGGAACATACCTCCCCTCCAGGTTTCACCAAAGAAAGAAGCTAAATCTCGACGGGTCACAAGCGACCTAGAGATCATCCCAACACTCTTCTCGTAACGACAGACACAACTTCAAGCTAAGCGGAACAGCGGCAACTCCCAGTTCCATAGCTCGGTGGTATACATATCGCCAACAGTCAAACCTCCATCCCGTGAAATGCGGATACAATCAACAAGATTCCTGGTTACGTGGAACGGGGATAACGTCACTCTTTGACCCCGTAGAAAACGTCCAGAGCGGATCCTGGTCCTCGCAAAGCACGGCAGTGAACCCGTGTGAAGCATCCAGAGCGGAGCCTAGTCCTTGCCGAGCACGGCAGTGAACCCGTGCGAAGCATCTAGTGCAAAATTCCTGGTTACGTGGAACGCGGATAACGTCACTCTTTGACCGATGGAAAATGTCCAGAGCGGATCCTGGTCCTCGCAAAGCACGGCAGTGAACCCGTGTGAAGCATCCAGAGCGGAGCCTAGTCCTCGCCGAGCACGGCAGTGAACCCGTGTGAAGCATTTAGTGCAAAATTCCTGGTTACGTGGAACGCGGATAACGTCACTCTTTGACCCCGTGGAAAACGTCCAGAGCGGATCCTGGTCCTCGCAGAGCACGGCAGTGAACCCGTGTGAAGCATCCAGAGCGGAGCCTAGTCCTCGCCGAACACGGCAGTGAACCCGTGTGAAGCATCTAGTGCAAAATTCCTGGTTACGTGGAACGCGGATAACGTCACTCTTTGACCCCGCGGAAAACGCCCACAGCGGAGCCTGTTCCTCGCCAAGCACGACAGTGAACCCATGTGAAGCATCCAGAGCAAACACCGGACTGTGGAGTCCTTAAAATCCATAGACTACGATGTCCTTAACCCCGACCGTGATGTCTTAAAACTAACGATCAACCACCCCGATTCCCTACGGATTCTACCTTGGTTTAAGGGGTAGATCTCTTCACTCCTTTGATACCTGGCGTTGTAATTCCTCAACGTCTTCAAAGAGGTGACGGATCCCTGCAACCAAACATCGGACTGTGGAGTCCCTAAATCCACGGACTATGAGGTCCTTAACCTTGACCGTGATGTCTTAAAACTAATATCGGACGGTGGAGTCCCTAAACCCACGGACTATGAGGTCCTTAACCTTGACCGCGACGTCTTTAAACTACGATACCTGGAGAAACCCCTGACTCCGTAAAACACGGACAAGGGTGACCACATCCAGCACTTACAAGTCCTCACGACCTGTAAGGAAGAAAAAAAAAACTCTCTTGTGAGATCCCTTACGACTCTCAAGGAAAAACCCGCTTAAGAATCCTCACGATTCTTAAGAAGAACTTACACCTATGGGATCCTCTCGACCTGTAGGGGGAAAAACTCTTTATAAGACCCTCGTGGCTCATAAAGTGCAAAAGTCCTAGGAAGCAGATCTTAACCCTGAATCCTAAGCT
The DNA here is from genome assembly GCA_030015575.1 of Agapanthus africanus. NCBI lineage: Eukaryota > Viridiplantae > Streptophyta > Magnoliopsida > Asparagales > Amaryllidaceae > Agapanthus > Agapanthus africanus. The sequence continues at coordinate 2,514,926 of CM057337.1, forward strand.
ATCGCTGCCCTGCAAGGAGATCGAGATAAATTGTCCGCAGAACACATTCAATAGAAAGGGGACACACCATTGAAGAGAAAAATATGCCTTCATTCATAAACCGCCCTTCGACAACAATACTCGATCTAAAGCCAGCACAAACCACCCGATACGGGAGATAACAAAGAAAGTTTCCGATCTGTATCCCATCAGGCGCGCATTTGCAGCTGTACGAATGTTTAAAAGGAAATGTTACCCGAGGCACTTACGCGCATGCAACGTAACGATGGTGCTCGCAATTAAAGAAGATTCACATGAGAAAAACATGCAGCTCGTTTACGCAAGCAAGATATACGTACGACTATCTGACAAACATGAAAATTCAACAGAAAGCATGCAAACCGCCAATGATAAAAGGAGTACATTGATTCAAACAGACTACACTACCGGGAAAAGATTACCAAACAAGGGATCAGAAATGCAAGGATTGACAAAGCAAAACACAAAATTCTCCAGCTCTCTCTCCGCTTTCTCCAGCACGTCAAAACGACGGTTTTCGCGAGGAGTCTCTTTCCATCGGTTGAAGCCGTGCACATCAGCGAAAGCAGACATGACGGCCTGACGGGCTCTTATCTGACTCAGTATATGAACTGAGTGATCCTTCAGAGCTTGAGTGATTAGACAAGCCTCGTGAAAGCACTCAAGCTTGTCCTCCGCCGCGTCAAGGATCGCCGAAGTCATCTCCGCCGGAGGAGGGGGTATATCGGCAAGCACGGACATGAGGATCATCCGGAGCCAAATGGAGCCCATGGGAAGAGGAGAGCCCCGACGAGTCAGTAGCTCATACATCACCGTGTCACATTGAGCGTCGGTGAGAAGGGGATCTGCCAGTCGCGCAGCGAAGCGAGGGATTATCTCCTCAATAGGCACATCCCATGGTTGTCGACGAGCATGGGGACGATTGCATGCCATGGCGATTGATCGTGTTCTCAAAGATGATCACCTTAAGGTATGAATGGATTTCTCTGTGAAGAAAAGAAGTAAGGCATTGGTTCAGGTTATAAAGGGGAGCATTTAATGCTATGCACAAAAAATGTTGTGCATGGTGGGACGATTCTCAAAGCCCGAAAAGAAGGGGAGAGCATTGGAAATGAAATCCAACGACGCATTGGTTTGGGAAATGAAACGTCCCTATCAAGCAGATCCCTGCATGCGCAAAATGTGAGCACTAGCCTTCGATTGAAAGATAAATTGGCACTGCACAGACACAACAGAAAACTAAGCTCTGAGAACGAGAATCAAATTCTTAAAAGAAAAGGTTTGAAAAGAAGAGGATGAAAAAGTGAAGGCGCTTCTGAAAGGACAATTAATCTACCCTACTCCCAAAACAGATCCGACGGTCGCAAAAGGGGACAGCGTTGCACTCACGTGCAGACACGTGAGTGCAACGCTGTGGGGGCATTTGTTTTCTGATTTAAAATCAGGAAAGCCTATGGAAGAGGCTTCAGAAAAGGGTCACGTGCTCACACGTGACCAGCAGTCACGTGTTGGCACGTGACATCTAAAAGTATCGGCAAGGCAGATTCAGCTTCCCGACTACATCAAAGAAAAAGGGGTTCAGAAAGGGTCACGTGCTCCTACGTGACCAGAGTCACGTGTTGGCACGTGACATTTAAAAGCGGCTTCAAAGGCACATCGGTTCCCTGATCAAATCAAGGAAAAGGCTTCAGAAGAGGTCACGTGCTCCCACGTGACCAGGGTCACGTGTTGGCACGTGACACTCAAAAGCAGCAGACTCAATTCCCTGATCAAATCAAGAAAAAGGCTCCAGACGAGGGTCACGTGCTCACACGTGACCAGGGGTCACGTGGTGGCACGTGACAGCTAAGCAGCAACCAGAAAGCAGAGCACAGAAAGAAAGAAGAGGGCTCATTCCAAGGGGGTCACGTGCCCATACGTGACCAAGGGTCACGTGGCCACACGTGACCAGCTTTCAAAGCCTATCTGTTGACAGAATTAAATTCTGAGAAAAGACCTCTTAAATCTTTCCAAAGCAACCGATTGAATTAAAGATTTAAAGGTGATTAAATATCATCTATCTATGGGAAAATCTCGAATTTAGAAAGATTTCCCCGTAAAATCTAACCGAAATAACAAAGGAGAATCTCTGGATTTAAAATCCAATGGTGAATAAAATTCACCTAATAATCCAAAGGTCCAAAACGAATGATGGATACAAATCAAATCTCTCAATGAAAGATTCATCAAAAACTAATTGACTCGGCTGCTTCTCCTATAAATAGGAGCCAAGAGACAAAAAAAATTATATATATAGGCAGAGGGAAGAAAAGAAAGAGAGACTTGATACTTTGGAGGAATTTGGATCTTCTGCAAAAGAAAACCCTAGGTAAGAAAGGGAAGACTTTTTGAAAGAAAAGAGAATTTAATTCTCAACAGAGTTTAACTCTGATATAAAAACAGAAGAACATAGTTCTCTCTTTGGTGGAGGATCTGTAAAGTGCACATCTCCCCTTGAGTTGAGAATTTAATTCTCAATGGGTTGAGATCCTGCCATGCAGATCCAAAGCATAGAGAAGGAATGGAAGCACGAGAATTTAATTCTCACAGAACTATAGGAATTTAATTCCTTTAAAATAAAATTAGGGTTGACCCTGTGAATGAAAAGAATCAGGGTTTAACCCTGGTTAAGAACTTAGTTCTGTTAAAACAACAGGAATTTAATTCCCTTAATCTCATTCCCCAGAATAATTCTTTAACAGAGAGTTGGAGTTTAACTCCTTAAAGCTTTTATTAGGGTTTAACCCTATTCAGTTCTTCACATATATGAGGAATTTAATTCCTACAGAAAATTCAGAGTTCAACTCTATTCCAGAATATGAACCTTCAAAAGGAAGTAGGAATTTAATTCCTCTGAAATTATTGCCAGGGTTCAACCCTACGAGGAATTTAATTCCTGAAAGGGATTAACAGATCTTCTAAAAAACATACATAGAGGCAGGGTCACGTGTCACCACGTGACCCCCAAAAAGATCTACTAAAAAGCCCCTTTGAGGCAGTGCCTCACGTGACCCACGTGACCCTTGGCAGAGGCTTTAACATACTCCATTCAAACACCCGTCACGTGATGGCGCGTGATGCTCCAAAAGATGCGATATTCTCAGCAGAACAAATGAAGGGAGGGCGCCCTCACGTGCTACCACGTGACCCCTCTTGCCTTAGCATCTAACGCTAAATTGGAACCCCTGAATCCAGTGTTAAAACACTGTTTGGCCTTAGTGTTCAACACTAATCAAAGAGCTTTATTTGCAGTGTTCAACACTGATTACCTTAGTGTTTAACACTAATTTGAGATCTCTGCTGCCAGTGTTTTGATCTGTTTTAGTGTTTAACACTAATTTGAAAGCATTGTTGATGGTGTTTAACACCAACTATCTTTTAGTGTTAAACACTAACTTATAAATCTCATTCCCAGTGTTCAACACTGATTGGTCTTTAGTGTTTAATACTAGGCATTGGCCCAATTGGCTAAATGGCCAGAGGCAAAGCCTCTCCTTCAATAGACCAACAGATGCCAATATTTTGGACTTAGCCCAAACTGGTCATAAGTCCTCAAATCATCTTGAACTGAGCACATCTGCTCTTTCAACCCACTCATTGGTTCAAGGGTACATCTCTGAACTTCTCTGATATTTGTTGTTGTAATCCTACAACGTCTTCAGAGAGGTGACGGGTCCTGACAACCACACATCAACACGGACTGTGGGGTCCTTAAACTAACGGACTAATGCGTCCTTAAACACACCCATATGGACTGTGGGGTCCTTAAACCTATGGACTTATGCGTCCTTAAACTACCAATGGACCACCATGTCCCTAAACTGGTAATGGACCACCATGTCCCTAAACTGGTAATGGACCACTACGTCCCTAAACTGGAAATGGACCACTATGTCCCTAAAATGGAACAATAGAGCCCAAACGCTCTTTTGTCGGATCTAAACGATCCCGTTAAGTCGATCTTAGTCCCAAACTGGACTAACGTATCCTTAACAGCCGTTTAAGTTGATCTTAGCTTCAAATATGGCTAACGTATCCTTAAACCTTCAAGCAGACTTTAGTCCCAAATTGGACTATGGATCACCCAACCAATTTTGGTCCAAGGGTATATCTTTGAACTCCTCTGACACCTGTCGTTGTAATCCTTCAACGTCGTCAGAGAGGTGACGGGTCCCGACGGCCATACAATCAATGGACCACTATGTCCCTAAACTGGAACAATAGAGCCCAAACGCTCTTTTGTCGGATCTAAATGATCCCGTTAAGTTGATCTTAGTCCCAAACTGGACCAACGTATCCTTAACAGCCGTTTAATTTGATCTTAGCTTCAAATATGGCTAACGTATCCTTAAACCTTCAAGCAGACTTTAGTTCCAAATTGAACTATGGATCACCCAACCAATTTTGGTCCAAGGGTACATCTCTGAACTCCTCTGACACCTGTCGTTGTAATCCTTCAACGTCGTCAGAGAGGTGACGGGTCCCGACGGCCATACAATCAATGGACCACTATGTCCCTAAACTGGAACAATAGAGCCCAAACGCTCTTTTGTCGGATCTAAACGATCCCGTTAAATCGATCTTAGTCCCAAACTGGACCAACGTATCCTTAACAACCGTTTAAGTTGATCTTAGCTTCAAATATGGCTAACGTATCCTTAAACCTTCAAACAGACTGGACTATGAATCCCTCCAATCAACTTTGGTTCAAGGGTACATCTCGGAACTCCTTTGACACCTGTCGTTGTAATCCTTCAACGCCGTCAGAGAGGTAACGGGTCCCGATGACCATACATGCAATGGACCACTATGTCCCTAAACTGGAACAATGGAGCCCAAATGCTCTTTTGTCGGATCTAAACGATCCCGTTAAGTTGATCTTAGTCTCAAGCTAGACTAACGTATCCTTAACAATCGTTTGAGTTGACCTTAGCCTCAAATATGGCTAACGTATCCTCAAACCAAACCCCCAAACCCAAATCTAATATAATACGGATTTGGACTAGTCCACGCCCTACGGGCGACGACATAACTCGATCTCCGTAAACAATCCACGGGCAACAAAACATAAAATAGACACACACGACACGAAGTGACCATCTGGAGAAGGAGAAAGTTGTTACCGCGATGCGGTAGCGTAATTAACTGCAGGGGCTTGCGCCTGCAGGGAAGAGCGTCCCCACAATCAAAAACCCCTCAAGCGAGGGGGAATCTGACGAAGTCTGCTACATCGGCCGCATCCGTTCAAACCTTCGATGTATGGTGCCATAAATCAACTTGGCATCTTCGGAGAGGTGAACGGATAGCACCAATTAGCATCTGCCCCGAATCTCAGCGCCAAGACCTCGCAGTCCTGCGCGCCGTCTTTCGGAGGGGAACAGATTATGGCACGCCCGGTAGGACCTTTTCCTCTTTCTACTCCACACTTCGTGTGTCGTGATTCGCGAACTAATCGCGGTTCGCTAATGGTTGCCCTTGGGTTTCAAGATACTAAGACTTGGCGTCCTGCTTATTGCCGAAAGCAAAGAATCGATGGCTTCTACTTCTGCGAAACGCTCCAACTGCTCGGACTGCAATTGCAACCAACGCTCTCCTCGCCAGGAGGTATAGCCTACGTGACCCAAGCTACTACCGGTCTATTCTTTGGGACCATACTCCCGCCAACAAGCTTCACCACTCCGGTGCTGACAAAGGAGGCTCCCAAGAAGTCGGTCTTTGATCGTCTTACCCCTGCCGCGGCCCCTCTCAACGGGTCGCCCAACACCAGCGCCTCGGTCTTCTCTAGATTGGGCCAAGACTTCTGTGGACCCACAATGAGGCCTACAATCCCAGAGTAGGATGCTTCTAAGAAAGTGACCGGTCCTGCTCCTGAAGTCGTCAAAGCGGCTTCCCCTGCCACAAAGTCGGTCTTTATAAGATTGACGGCTCCAGCTCCCGTTCCTGCTATCCGAAGGACGTCGGTCTTTGACAGGCTAACACCAGCAACGACCCCCCACCTACACAGGGGGCAAGACGAAGCTATTCTCACTGCTGAACCAACGCCGTCCGCTCGACACGCTCGACGTCGCCACTGGCGCCGAGTAAGGAAGGCCAGGGGCAACTCCTCCTCTGGGCTAACTCCACCAGCCCCGATGACAGAAGTTAATGCTGCTGTTCCAACTGGGAACAGCTTTGAGATGCTAAATAAGGTGCGTAGGAATTCTCCTACCGCGATGCTAAAGAGGTCTCCTCCTCCACTAAAAAAGGTTGCGGAAATAAAGCCAGAACAGCCCCGATCCCCACAACGGCTGTCTTCCAGAATCTATAAGGTTTGGCGGCAGGCCCAAGACTCGATGATCGATCCAAACTTCTCCTGCCAACACAAGAAGCTGAAAATCCAACAGGAAGCCAGCCACCAGGCTAAACCACGAAACACTGTCTGGGTGCCCGCCTCAACGGCCCCCTCAACTGCCACTGCTCATAAAAGGAGGAAGCCAGAGAAGATCCCCCAGCCTGTAACGACAGCTAAAGGCACCAAGCCCAGACGCCCTAAGTTTGGGGGCATGATGGTCCATACCGTATACATGGCGTCAGGAAAGGAAGACAGCCGTGCGTCTACGGGTCATAGACCGCTTACACGGTCGGTAACCAAAGCTCAGGAGCAACAGCAAAAGCTCCAGGAAATGATGAACGCTATGGCCGCACTTACCAGGCCAAAAGAAAACCCAGAAACGTCCTCAGACGAACGCCAGGAGGAAGAAACCGACTCTGAGTTCCTTCGCCGAATATTGGAGAAGAAGGACAAAGAGGCCGCTGAACAAGCAGCCAACATACAGCGTATGGGCCTTCTCTTCCAAGATATGATAGGAATGATGATCCAACAAGACTTACCCGCTGAGGATCCCCCGATCGTCCTTGAAGACGACAGGGGAGAAACGTCAAATCCACCACCGGCCCTCTCAACGGCCAAGGAGGAGACAATCTCTAAGACTAACTTGGTTGACTATATAGCCTAGCAAATCCGGGTTCATCATGCGACTGAGGCAGCTGGTCAAGTCGTAAAAACGGGGCGGCTATATCCAAGCTGGTACGACCAAATCAAGTACCCGCCAGGTTACACAATTCCCAAGTTCCATGTTTACAAGGGGACCGGCAATCCCCACCAACATGTCGCCCAGTTCAGGGCCCTTTGCGGTAACACCGGCGGTGATGATAAACTGTTGCTTCGCCAGTTCGTGGGCAGCCTATCAGAAACAGCGTTCGAATGGTATTCGGAACTCCCGAACGATTCTATCAAGACGTTCGCTGAAATGGAGTTGCTATTCACTCAGCGATTCGCAAGCACCAGCGAACGCACTCTAATAACGACATTGATTAACGCCAGGGTAAAACCAGGCGAAACTTGGGTCCAGTATGCTATACGCTGGCGGAATTTGTGGTCGAAATGCGAGCAACGCATTAAGGAAGCGCCCGCGGTGGGCATGTTCGTAGGAACCCTAGACCCTCACGCAACTATCTCCCAGTTTATGATCTTTAAGCCGACCACATTCCAGGCTTTAATCGACAAGTTGGCTCAGATGGACCAGATGGATCATAGACCACCTCCCATGAAGCCAGAACCTCGGAATGACAAGGGTAAGGGAAAGGCCACCTTCGTCGCGAATGCTCAGCAGCAACCTAATGCCCCAAAGCTGACGGATCAACTGGAAGAAAGACGCCGGTATTATAATGATAAGATGAAGCGTCCCTACTCGTTCCCACGGGACAAGACGAAGCGGCTATTCGAGCTGGCAGTACGCAACAGACTTATAAACCTACCAAATCCAAGGCGACCGCCACAACCCACTGAGGTGAATAACCCTAACTATTGCCCTTATCATCAAACGGTAAGTCATCCGATTGAGGATTGCTTCGTCTTCAAAGGATGGATTGAAGATCAATACCTCCAGGGGAAGTTTGCACTGTCCGAAAAGTGGAAGGTGAACCCACCACAGCCGCATACTCCTAAGAAAGCAGATACACCGAGGGCAACCTGTTCCTTTATTGAAGAAGCTCCATAGGAGGTCGTGTTGTCAACTAAAACCAAAAGAATGCTGAGGGACCTTCATGCGTGTCCTGCGATCGAATGGAAGGGCCCGCTTGAACCTCAAATTATCGAAGGGATGTTGAAGCCGTGCCCGACTACGAAGACTCGTGGTAATGGCCTAAATACTCACGCCCAACCGTCAAAATCTTTGAAGAAAAAGAAGAAGACATCCAAGAAGCCCGTGAAGCCTGGAGAAAAGCGCACGAACTTACAGAAGTAGATCGACGCGATGGAAGAGTACAATCAAAAGGCGCGAACTCCTGTCACGCTGCAAGAGTTCCTCAACCACATCTTTCTAGAGGAAGATGATGGAGAGAGTTCGTCGGATGAATCCGAGGGATACGTGGCGAGTTGTAACGTAATCTCCCGCTCGTTTACTGACGATGAAAAAACACCTAGCACTAAGAAACTGGGGGTAGAGCCTGAACCAGAGCGTGTGTGGCCAACAGATGAAATGATCGACGCCTTTCTAGATGAGATTCGTCTGAAGAGTAAAGCGGATCAGGAGCGTGAGATGGCCGCATCGGAAGGAGCCAAATGCAGGCGACTGAACGAAAGAGTTGAAGTACTCCCGCCAGATCGAAAGGCATCCGAGGCAGACAAGAAGATATTCAAGACGAGGAAAAGGTTTGCCAAAGCCATGTCAATGGGAATGAAGCTACCACCCTCGGAAGAAAACACACTCAATGGGGCAGAGAGGCACCCTAATTATTGCGCATATCATCGGAAAATTTCACACCCCACGGAGGAGTGCGACGCCTTTAGGATATGGTGGCAAGGATATGTTGCTCATCAACAACATTTTAAGCGCATGAAACGCAAGAACCGTCGGGAACGAAGAAGTACTGCCGACGGGCACAACAGAACCACTGGCAACTGTTACATGGTTAACGCCGGAGGGTCACAAGTTCTCACATTTGGGAGCGACTCTGATGAAGAAATGGCTCTGGGCCCTCTCTTTAAAGAATCCGTTTTAGGGAAAGAGGAGGAACCGGAGGCCTACGAAAACATTCAGCTGCGCAACCGCACGCTCCCGGAAAAGAATCTCGGGCCTACAAATAGAAAAGACAAGGGAAAGGAAAAGGTCATTGAGGATATCACTTTAGATGACCAAGTCATGAAAGAGCTGACTACCAAAGACCCTCCCAGGAAGGGTAAGGTGGACTACAATATCCTGGCACACCTAAGGAATCTACCTTCTCAACTTAGCATTCTCGATGCCCTCCTATTATCAAAAGAAGCGCGAGATTCACTAATTAAGGCGTTATAAGAACCTGAGCAATTCCAAGCCTTCCTCGCCACTGAGAGGATGAAGGATGAACTGGAGGAAGTGCATACGGCCGACATCAATTTCGGTGACGAAGACCTTCTTCTCGGGACGTGCGACCACAACCGTCCCCTATATGTCTCTGGATACTGCCATGATATCAAGATAGGCAAGATCCTAGTGGATAATGGATCCTCCGTCAATCTCCTTAACGTTCGGGTGTTAAAGGAAATTTGCATGAGTGTGCAACACCTCGCTCGTGACAAAATTACCATCTCCGGTTTCGATTCACAATCGTTGCGGACTCTCGGATCCGTGATACTAACATTACGCTTTGGACTACTCGTCACAGACATCAAATTCCATGTCATTGACGCCAAGACCTGCTACAACGCCTTGCTCGGTCGTCCTTGGCTACACGAGTACAACATCATCCCTTCTACACAACATCAGTGTATGAAGTACTTTAAGGATGGTTTCGAGTATACCGTAACAGGTGAGCTGAACCCATTTTCCGTGAACGAAGTCCGCAAATACGAAGATGCGAAGTACTTCTTGCCAGATTTCGAGGATACAGAAAGGTGTCGCAAGCCGGAGAACAAAGCCGCCGCTACCATCCCTGTTTTCGGGAGCGACACCGAAGAAGAAGAAGAGATAGTTTATGCTGGGCCATCTCAACGCAACATCCTGGGGACGTCCGCCCCCATGTTGGTTTTCGGAAGTGACTCGGAAGATGAGGTTAATGCCGTGTTCTCCAATCGGCTATCAATACAAGCACCCCCTAGCGATGATCAGAGTTTGCAAATCACCATGGTGCCGCGAAAACACTACAAGGATCTCGACACACTTCAAGCTTACAATGTGCAGGACCTGCAAACGTTTTACGTCCCTCCCAAGCAAAAGGGTGAGAAGGTGATCCTATTCTACCGATCCTCAGAGTCAAAAGTAGAGAAAGAGATTTGGCATGGCACGGATGCTACACTCGACAGACTCCACCCCATCCGTTTGCCCAGATACTATACAAATGGATTAAAGAGGCTATTGAAGCACCAAGGAATACCCTTAGAACAGACTGTTCGACAAGCTCGGTTCTACAACAGGATTTGGGATGTCCCTGGGACTCAACGCAAATTGCCCAACGGGAAAGTGGAAACACTTGGGCTTGGATACGTGAGAGCCGGAAAACGGGAACGGGCCCACAGTAGCTACGCTATATATACCTTTGATGAAGAGGAGGACGCCCTGTCAGGAAATGCCAACCCCTCATCAAAACTAGATCCCGCGATTGAAGTGCCGAGTCCGTCGTTTGAAGAATGAATGGACAAGCTTATCAGGAAAGTGGGTCAAAAAGCTCGGGAAGACCACAACCGCGAGATGGCCATCTACAAGAAGGCCAGGACGCAACGTCTGTTTCAACAGGCTGCAATGACAAAGATACTCATCCTTGTCAACCCGTTGTACGAAAGGCCCGACGCAGAGGCAGAAATAAATCAAGAAGCGGAAAGAGGAGCCGACAACAACGCCGCAGGATTGGAGAGTTACGTGATCGGGTATTGCGCGGCTCGGATTTGTCCCTCATGAAGAAGATGAGTCGAGCGTACTCCTTCCCCCGAGACAAGACGGAGAGGTTACTCAAGCTCGCTATAAAACATCAACTGATCGCGCTTCCAGAGTCTAGACACCCTGAGCAAGCTAACAAGGCTTCTCATCTGAGCTATTGCTCTTATCACCGAACCACAGGACATCCTACCGAAGATTGCTTCACCTTCAAAAACTGGGTCGAGGACCAGTACCAACAGGGCAGATTCGCTTTATCCGACGGCTAGAGGGTAACGCCGCCACAAAAGCATAAACCCAAAGCCGCAAAAGTAGAACCAGATCCACCTCAGCCCTGGAAGCGGATTCGCACCTGTTACATGGTTACGATATTAAAAGAAGAGCCCGAGAACATGGATGACCTTCCCTGGTGCTTTGAGAACAGCGATGATGAGGTGATCTCAGAATTTCCGCCAGCTCCGAAAGAACTGGAAGACGGCATACATACTAATGCAGATAACCTCAAGAAGATTGAGTTGGGATCGGCAGATGACCCGCGACCGACATTTGTCAGCGAGCTGCTATCTGAAGAAAGGGTGGCTGCGTTAAAGAATGTGCTTCTACGGCATAAAGACTGCTTCGCGTGGAACTATTCCGAAATGCCAGGATTGGATCCAGAGATTGCTGTGCATAAATTAGCGATATCCCCAGATATCAAGCCAGTCAAGCAGGCGCCAAGAAGGATGCGACTCGAGCTTGAAATGAGCATCAACGCCGAAGTCAAGAAGCTGATCGATTCTGGATTTATCCAAGAAGTCCAGTATCCCGACTGGATCGCCAATATCGTCCCGGTAATGAAGAAAAATGGGACGGTACGCGTATGCGTGGACTTCGGGGATCTCAATAAAGCCTATCCAAAGGACGATTTCCCAGTACCAGTAACCGAGCTAATGATAGATAACATGTCCACTCACGAGGTTTTCTCCTTTATGGACGGTTCATCAGGGTACAATCAGATAAAGATGCATCCCGAAGACCAGAAGCACACCGCTTTCCAGACCCCTTTGGGTATATTCTGCTACAGGGTTATGCCCTTCGGTCTAAAGAACGCCGGCGCTACCTATCAAAGGGCCATGACAAAGATCTTCGACGACCTCATACATGACATCGTCGAGTGCTATATCGATGACCTTGTAGTAAAGAGCATGTCATATGAAAAGCATTTAAAGCATCTGGAGACTGTATTTCAACGCCTTCGGCGATATAATTTGAAGATGAATCCCCTCAAATGCGTGTTTGGAGTCTCCTCGGGTAAATTCCTTGGATTCATCGTCCGACACCGAGGTATCGAAATAGATCCATCTAAGATCAAGGCGATCATGGAAATGCCTCCGCCAAGAACCCTCAAACAGTTGCGGTCTCTCCAAGGAAAGCTCGCATACATCCAGCGGTTTATCGCCAATCTTTCAGGCAAATGCCGTCCTTACAGCCACCTGATGAAGAAGGGAACTCCATTCGTTTGGGATCACAAATGCCAAGGTGCATTAGACGAGATCAAGCAGTACCTACAGAACCCTCCGGTGTTGGCTACGCCGGTCAAGGGAAAACCCCTCATTCTTTATACAACCGCCCTCGAAGGTTCCTAAGGCGCATTGTGGGCACAAGAGAACGATCAAGGAAAAGAGAGAGCACTCTACTACTTAAGTCGAGTTCTGCTGGGGGCAGAAAACAACTACTCTCCCATTGAAAAACAATGCTTGGCGTTAATCTTCGCGATAACAAAACTCAGGCACTATGCGTTGGCACACGAAGTCCGTCTCATCTCGAAGGTGGACCCTCTTAAATATCTGATGGCAAAGGCTATATTGACGGGACGACTCGCTAAATGGACCCTGCTACTGATGGAGTTCTCGATAACATATCGACCTCTTAAGGCAGTGAAAGGCCAGGCCATTGCTGACTTCCTCGCTGAGCATCCGATACCTGCCGGCTCACCTCTGAACTGCGATTTGCCGGATGAACATGCATTCGATGCGATCGGCGGCGGTGATACCCGATAGGAAGTCTATTTTGACGGGGCATCTTCCATGAAGAAGCACAAACAATGTACCCCCATAATCAAATCGGGAGTAGGCCTCATCTTCGTAACCCCACAAGGAGGGATAATTCGCTTTGCTTTCTCCTTAACGGAATCGAGAACGAACAACGAAGCCGAATACGAAGCTCTGATAGCGGGCCTCGAGATCGCCATTGACATGGGAATTGAAGACCTCTCTATATACGGGGACTCTCAACTGGTCGTTAGTCAAGTAAACGGCGACTACCAAACGTGCAAACCGGAGTTGGTGAGGTACGGCGAAAAGGTGCAACAATTGTTGACCCAAATTCCCTCTTATTCTTTGGAGAACATACCGCGCGCAGAAAATAGCAAAGCAGACGAGCTGGACAAACTTGCTAAAGAACTAGCTGATGAGAACCTCGATGACGTCAAAATCATGGTGCAAAGCCGTCGAGTGCTCGCCCCGGCAGAAATATCTCCGGAATCATGCGAAGAAAAGGTAGCGACTGAGCAGACAATCCTACAAATAAAAGACCGTAAGAAGGCTGAGGACTGGAGGGAAGTCTTCATAGACTACTTTAAGTCCCACCGAATGCCCGAAGGAGCGTTCTCAAGACATCAGCTCATGAAACGAGCTCTATCTTTCGCTTTCGTCAATGATACTCTGTATAAGAGGTCGTTTGATTCTCTGTGGCTGAGATGCTTAGGACCCGACGAAGCAGAAAGAGTCGTTTAGGAAGTTCATGACGGACTCTGCGGTTCTCACCAAGCAAGCCCAAAGATGAAGTCGAAGATCAAACGGATGGGCTACTATTGTCCCACAATGATCCAGGACTGCCTCGAATATGCGAAGCAATGCCATTCATGCCAAATTCATGGGGATTTCATCCACCAACATCCGAATCCACTACACCCAACGGTAGCTAGCTGGCCATTCGAAATGTGGGGGACTGACATAGTCGGCCCCATCGAGCCAGCATCGTCCCGGGGACATCGTTTCATCCTGGCGACAACTGACTACTTCTCCAAATGGGAAGATTCAGTACCGCTGAAGGAAGTGAAGACGGAGAATATCCTCCACTTCTTCAAGACGCATGTCATCTATCGGTTTGGACCCCTCGGCGGATTATCTCAGATAACGGGCCAGCCTACAGAAGCCATAAGATTAGCCGCTTCGCGCAGCAGCATAATATAGACTGGAGATATTCTTCAGTTTACAATCCGCGAGCTAACGGTCTGGCCGAAGCTTTCAATAAGACCTTGACAAAGATCATAAAGAAGACGGTGTCCCGAAATAAGAAGGACTGGCATGAGAGACTGCAAGAGGCTCTTTGGGCATATCGAACTACGTGCAAGACGGCCACGAATACGACGCCATACGCACTGGTATTCGGTACGGAAGCGATACTCCCCCTCGAGATAGAGCTGCCTTCTCTACGAGTGGTAGTCCACTATGGATTGACAAACGAAGAAAATGCTCACCTTCGGCTTGAGGAGCTTGATGCCCTCGATGAAACCCGGCTCATAGCGCAACAAAATCTGGAGGCCTATAAAGCAAAGATGACGCGCTCGTATGAAAGATTGACCAGGCCGAGAACATTCCGCCAAGGCGAACTCGTGCTAGTGGTCAAAAGACCGATGATCCCCAATCGCGCCAAGCGAGGAAAATTCGAGCCAAACTATGAAGGCCCGTACATCATAGATAAGGTCTATCAGGGTGGGGCCTATCTACTCATGGACATGCATGGTGAAAGGCTTTTCAGGCCAATAAACGGCCGCTTCCTAAAGAAATACTACGCTTAAGGAGCCACAGCCTAGGTCAATGATAGATGACGACGACTATGTCCGCTCGCTATCTTCCTAAAGCTCAAAGCTCTATAAGTAGTAGCCGGCTCTCTCCACAACGAACCGAAATGTCCTTAAACTAACGACGGACCGAAATGTCCTTAAACTAATAGCGGACCGAAACGTCCTCAAACTAATACCGCAGTATCCTTAGGCTGACGAAATAATAAAAAAAAATATAATAAAGAAAAACGGTATGTCCATAAGCAAAAAGGGCACGGATGAAAACCCGAAAGGGCTCCGTGAGTAAAAACAGCAGGGCTACCGGCAAGTGTTCGTGAAAACCCGAAAGGGCGCGACCTTGTAAAAAAAAAAGAGAGAAAAGAATAAAAAAAAACGGTATGTCCACAAGCAAAAAGGGCACGGATGAAAACCCGAAAGGGCTCCGTGAGTAAAAAAAACAGCAGGGCTGCCGGCGAGTGTTTGTGAAAACCCGAAAGGGCGCAACCTCGTTAAAAGACACTTGCGGGATCCCCACGACCTTGCAAGGAGAAACCATCCGCGTGAGATCCTTACGACTCACAAAGGAGCAACACACTTAGGGATCCCCACGATTCCTAAGGAGAAAATACACTTGCGAGACCCTCACGACTCGTAAGGAGAATTCTCTTATGGGACCCTCACGGCTCATAAGATTTGAAAGTCTTAAGTCACAGAGACCTAAACCTGTGCTTAAGCAAAATCCCATATACCCTTCGACATTGCCCTACAAACGGCTCAATACAGACCCTTGTATACAATCCACGGGCATGAATAAACATTTCCCCAGCAAAGTCACACCCGTGACTAGGGATATGTCCATATAATGAGCAACCCTTGTAGGTCCTCTCGACCCATAAGGAGAAAACCCTCTTGTAGGATCCTTACGACTCACAGAGGAACACACACTCAGGGATCCTCACGATTCCTAGGGAGAAAATACACCTACGAGATCCTCACGACTTGTAGGGAGAAATACCTTGGTGAGACCCTTACGGCTCATAAAGTCAAAAGCCTTGGTCGACAGGACCCTTAACCCTGTTTGCTAAGCCACCTTCGCTCCTGGCAACATCCCAGTTGTAGCGGTGCTGATGCTGAAATCGGTGTCTAAAATCCAAGCTTGCGGCGAAAAAGATAGCAAGCCACGCATGCATACGAAATAGCCGAAATGATGGGGCAACTTGCAATAAAAAGCAGCAAGTAAAAATGTATGCATAAAAAATAGCCGAAATGATGGGGCAACTCGTAATGAAAAGCAGCGAGTAGAAAATAAATAAATAGCCGAAATGATTGGGCACCGTGAAAAATAGCCGAAATGATGGGGCAATCGCGACCTTCGTGATATAAAAGCTGAAACGATAGAGCATCGCGGAAAAAGAAATAAAATAAAAATAAAATTTATGCCCTACAGGTGATGTTCCATCACACCCTGTACACAATCCAAGGGCGTAAACAAAAGGGAACATACCTCCCCCCCAGGTTTCACCAAAGAAAGAAGCTAAATCTCGACGGTTCACAAGCGACCTAGAGATCATCCCAACACTCGTCTCGTAACGACAGACACAACTTCAAGCTAAGCGGAACAGCGGCAACTCCCAGTTCCATGGCTCGGTGGTATACATATCGCCAACAGTCAAACCTCCATCCCGTGAAATGCGGATACAATCAACAAGATTCCTGGTTACGCGGAACGCGGATAACGTCACTCTTTGACCTCGTGGAAAATGCCCAGAGCGGATCCTGGTCCTCGCAAAGCACGGCAGTGAACCCGTGTGAAGCATCCAGAGCGGAGCCTAGTCCTCGCCGAGCACGGCAGTGAACCCGTGCGAAGCATCTAGTGCAAAATTCCTGGTTACGTGGAACGCGGATAACGTCACTCTTTGACCGATGGAAAATGTCCAGAGCGGATCCTGGTCCTCGCAAAGCACGGCAGTGAACCCGTGTGAAGCATCCAGAGCGGAGCCTAGTCCTCGCCGAGCACGGCAGTGAACCCGTGTGAAGCATCTAGTGCAAAATTCCTGGTTACGTGGAACGCGGATAACGTCACTCTTTGACCCCGTGGAAAACGTCCAGAGCGGATCCTGGTCCTCGCAGAGCACGGCAGTGAACCCGTGTGAAGCATCCAGAGCGGAGCCTAGTCCTCGCCGAACACGGCAGTGAACCCGTGTGAAGCATCTAGTGCAAAATTCCTGGTTACGTGGAACGCGGATAACGTCACTCTTTGACCCCGCGGAAAACGCCCAGAGCGGAGCCTGGTCCTCGCGAAGCACGGCAGTGAACCCATGTGAAGCATCCAGAGCAAACACCGGACTGTGGAGTCCTTAAAATCCATGGACTACGATGTCCTTAACCTCGACCGTGATGTCTTAAAACTAACGATCAACCATCCCGATTCCCTACGGATTCTACCTTGGTTTAAGGCATACATCTCTTCACTCCTTTGATACCTGGCGTTGTAATTCCTCAACGTCTTCAAAGAGGTGACGGGTCCCTGCAACCAAACATCGGACTGTGGAGTCCCTAAATCCACGGACTATGAGGTCCTTAACCTTGACCGTGATGTCTTAAAACTAACATCGGATGGTGGAGTCCCTAAACCCACGGACTATGAGGTCCTTAACCTTGACCGCGACGTCTTTAAACTACGATACCTGGAGAAACCCCTGACTCCGTAAAACACGGACAAGGGTGACCACATCCAGCACTTACAAGTCCTTACGACCTGTAAGGAAGAAAAAAAAACTCTCTTGTGAGATCCCTTACGACTCTCAAGGAAAAACCCGCTTAAGAATCCTCACGATTCTTAATAAGAACTTACACCTATGGGATCCTCTCGACCTGTAGGGGGAAAAACTCTTTATAAGACCCTCGTGGCTCATAAAGTGCAAAAGTCCTAGGAAGCAGATCTTAACCCTGAATCCTAAGCTATCGCTGCCCTGCAAGGAGATCGAGATAAATTGTCCGCAGAACACATTCAATAGAAATGGGACACACCATTGAAGAGAAAAATATGCCTTCATTCATAAACCCCCCTTCGACAACAATACTCGATCTAAAGCCAGCACAAACCACCCGATACGGGAGATAACAAAGAAAGTTTCCGATCTGTATCCCATCAGGCGCGCATTTGCAGCTGTACGAATGTTTAAAAGGAAATGTTACCCGAGGCACTTACGCGCATGCAACGTAACGATGGTGCTCGCAATTAAAGAAGATTCACATGAGAAAAACATGCAGCTCGTTTACGCAAGCAAGATATACGTACGACTATCTGACAAACATGAAAATTCAACAGAAAGCATGCAAACCGCCAATGATAAAAGGAGTACATTGATTCAAACAGACTACACTACCGGGAAAAGATCACCAAACAAGGGATCAGAAATGCAAGGGTTGACAAAGCAAAACACAAAATTCTCCAGCTCCCTCTCCGCTTTCTCTAGCACGTCAAAATGACGGTTTTCGCGAGGAGTCTCTTCCCATCGGTTGGAGCCGTGCTCATCAGCGAAAACAGACATGACGGCCCGACGGGCTCTTATCTGACTCAGTATATGAACTGAGTGATCCTTCAGAGCTTGAGTGATTAGACAAGCCTCGTGAAAGCACTCAAGCTTGTCCTCCGCCGCGTCAAGGATCGCCGAAGTCATCTCCGCCGGATGAGGGGGTATATCAGCAAGCACGGACATGAGGATCATCCGGAGCCAAATGGAGCCCATGGGAAGAGGAGAGCCCCGACGAGTCAGTAGCTCATACATCACCGTGTCACATTGAGCGTCGGTGAGAAGGGGATCTGCCAGCCGCGCAGCGAAGCGAGGGATTATCTCCTCAATGGGCACATCCCATGGTTGTCGACGAGCATGGGGACGATTGCAAGCCATGGCGATTGATCGTGTTCTCAAAGATGATCACCTTAAGGTATGAATGGATTTCTCTGTGAAGAAAAGAAGTAAGGCATGGGTTCAGGTTATAAAGGGGAGCATTTAATGCTATGCACAAAAAATGTTGTGCATGGTGGGACGATTCTCAAAGCCCGGAAAGAAGGGGAGAGCGTTGGAAATGAAATCCAACGACGCATTGGTTAGGGAAATGAAACGTCCCCATCAAGCAGATCCCCGCATGCGCAACACGTGGGCACTAGCCTTCGATTGAAAGATAAAGTGGCACTGCACAGACACAACAGAAAACTAAGCTCTGAGAACGAGAATCAAATTCTTAAAAGAAAAGGTTTGAAAAGAAGAGGATGAAAAAGTGAAGGCGCTTCTGAAAGGACAATTAATCTACCCTACTCCCAAAACAGATCCGACGGTCGCAAAAGGGGACAGCGTTGCACTCACGTGCAGACACGTGAGAACAACGCTGTGGGGGCATTTGTTTCCTGATTTAAAATCAGAAAAGCCTACGGAAGAGGCTTCAGAAAAGGGTCACGTGCTCACACGTGACCAGCAGTCACGTGTTGGCACGTGACATCTAAAAGCATCGGTAAGACAGATTCAGCTTCCCGACTACATCAAAGAAAAGGGGTTCAGAAAGGGTCACGTGCTCCCACGTGACCAGAGTCACGTGACATTTAAAAGCGGCTTCAAAGGCACATCGGTTCCCTGATCAAATCAAGGAAAAGGCTTCAGAAGAGGTCACGTGCTCCCACGTGATCAGGGTCACGTGTTGGCACGTGACACTCAAAAGCAGCAGACTCAATTCCCTGATCAAATCAAGAAAAAGGCTCCAGACGAGGGTCACGTGCTCACATGTGACCAGGGGTCACGTGGTGGCACGTGACAGCTAAGCAGTGACCAGAAAGCAGAGCACCGAAAGAAAGAAGAGGGCTCGTTCCAAGGGGGTCACGTGCCCACACGTGACCAAGGGTCACGTGGCCACACGTGACCAGCTTTCAAAGCCTATCTGTTGACAGAATTAAATTCTGAGAAAAGACCTCTTAAATCTTTCCAAAGCAACCGATTGAATTAAAGATTTAAAGGTGATTAAATATCATCGATCTATGAGAAAATCTCGAATTTGGAAAGATTTCCCCGTAAAATCTAACCGAAATAACAAAGGAGAATCTCTGGATTTAAAATCCAATGGTGAATAAAATTCACCTAATAATCCAAAGGTCCAAAACAAATGATGGATACAAATCAAATCTCTCAATGAAAAATTCATCAAAAACTAATTGACTCGGCTGCTTCTCCTATAAATAAGAGCCAAGAGACACACAAAAAAATATATATAGGCAGAGGGAAGAAAAGAGAGAGAGCCTTGATACTTTGGAGGAATTTGGATCTTCTGCAAAAGAAAACCCTAGGTAAGAAAGGGAAGGCTTTTTGAAAGAAAAGAGAATTTAATTCTCAACAGAGTTTAACTCTGATATAAAAACAGAAGAACATAGTTCTCTCTTTGGTGGAGGATCTGTAAGTGCTCATCTCCCCTTGAGTTGAGAATTTAATTCTCAATGGGATGAAATCCTGCCATGCAGATCCAAAGCATAGAGAGGGAATGGAAGCACGAGAATTTAATTCTCACAGAACTATAGGAATTTAATTCCTTTAAAATAAAATTAGGGTTGACCCTGTGAATGAAAAGAATCAGGGTTTAACCCTGGTTAAGAACTTAGTTCTGTTAAAACAACAGGAATTTAATTCCCTTAATCTCATTCCCCAGAATAATTCTTTAACAGAGAGTGGGAGTTTAACTCCTTAAAGCTTTTATTAGGGTTTAACCCTATTCAGTTCTTCACATATATGAGGAATTTAATTCCTACAGAAAATTCAGAGTTCAACTCTATTCTAGAATATGAACCTTCAAAAGGAAGTAGGAATTTAATTCCTCTGAAATTATTGCCAGGGTTCAACCCTACGAGGAATTTAATTCCTGAAAGGGATTAACAGATCTTCTAAAAAACATACATAGAGGCAGGGTCACGTGTCATCACGTGACCCCCAAAAAGATCTACTAAAAAGCCCCTTTGAGGCAGTGCCTCACGTGACCCACGTGACCCTTGGCAGAGGCTTTAACATACTCCATTCAAACACTCGTCACGTGATGGCGCGTGATGCTCCAAAAGATGCGATATTCTCAGCAGAACAAATGAAGGGAGGGCGCCCTCACGTGCTACCACGTGACCCCTCTTGCCTTAGCGTCTAACGCTAAATTGGAACCCCTGAATCCAGTGTTAAAACACTGTTTGGCCTTAGTGTTCAACATTAATCAAAGAGCTTTATTTGCAGTGTTCAACACTGATTACCTTAGTGTTTAACACTAATTTGAGATCTCTGCTGCCAGTGTTTTGATCTGTTTTAGTGTTTAACACTAATTTGAAAGCATTGTTGATGGTGTTTAACACCAACTATCTTTTAGTGTTAAACACTAACTTATAAATCTCATTCCCAGTGTTCAACACTGATTGGTCTTTAGTGTTTAACACTAGGCATTGGCCCAATTGGCTAAATGGCCAGAGGGAAAGCCTCTCCTTCAATAAACCAACAGAGGGCCAATATTTTGGACTTAGCCCAAACTGGCCATAAGTCCTCAAATCATCTTGAACTGAGCACATCTGCTCTTTCAACCCACTCATTGGTTCAAGGGTATATCTCTGAACTCCTCTGATATTTGTCGCTGTAATCCTTCAACGTCTTCAGAGAGGTGACGGGTCCCGACAACCACACATCAACACGGACTGTGGGGTCCTTAAACTAACGGACTAATGCATCCTTAAACACACCCATATGGACTGTGGGGTCCTTAAACCCATGGACTTATGCGTCCTTAAACTACCAATGGACCACCATGTCCCTAAACTGGTAATGGACCACCATGTCCCTAAACTGGAAATGGACCTCTATGTCCCTAAAATGGAACAATAGAGCCCAAACGCTCTTTTGTCGGATCTAAACGATCCCGTTAAGTCGATCTTAGTCCCAAACTGGACTAACGTATCCTTAACAACCGTTTAAGTTGATCTTAGCTTCAAATATGGCTAACGTATCCTTAAACCTTCAAGCAGACTTTAGTCCCAAATTGGACTATGGATCACCCAACCAATTTTGGTCCAAGGGTACATCTCTGAACTCCTCTGACACCTGTCGTTGTAATCCTTCAACGTTGTCAGAGAGGTGACGGGTCCCGACGGCCATACAATCAATGGACCACTATGTCCCTAAACTGGAACAATAGAGCCCAAACGCTCTTTTGTCGGATCTAAACGATCCCGTTATGTCGATCTTAGTCCCAAACTGGACTAACGTATCCTTAAAAACCGTTTAAGTTGATCTTAGCTTCAAATATGGCTAACGTATTCTTAAACCTTCAAGCAGACTTTAGTCCCAAATTGGACTATGGATCACCCAACCAATTTTGGTCCAAGGGTACATCTCTGAACTCCTCTGACACCTGTCGTTGTAATCCTTCAACGTCGTCAGAGAGGTGACGGGTCCCGACGGCCATACAATCAATGGACCACTATGTCCCTAAACTGGAACAATAGAGCCCAAACGCTCTTTTGTCGGATCTAAATGATCCCGTTAAGTCGATCTTAGTCCCAAACTGGACCAACGTATCCTTAACAGCCGTTTAATTTGATCTTAGCTTCAAATATGGCTAACGTATCCTTAAACCTTCAAACAGACTGGACTATGAATCCCTCCAATCAACTTTGGTTCAAGGGTACATCTCGGAACTCCTTTGACACCTGTCGTTGTAATCCTTCAACGCCGTCAGAGAGGTAACGGGTCCCGATGACCATACATGCAATGGACCACTATGTCCCTAAACTGGAACAATGGAGCCCAAATGCTCTTTTGTCGGATCTAAACGATCCCGTTAAGTTGATCTTAGTCTCAAGCTAGACTAACGTATCCTTAACAAACGTTTGAGTTGACCTTAGCCTCAAATATGGCTAACGTATCCTCAAACCAAACCCCCAAACCCAAATCTAAGATAATACGGATTTGGACTAGTCCACGCCCTACGGGCGACGACATAACTCGGTCTCCGTAAACAATCCACGGGCAACAAAACATAAAATAGACACACACGACACGAAGTGACCATCTGGAGAAGGAGAAAGTTGTTACCGCGATGTGGTAGCGTAATTAACTGCAGGGGCTTGCGCCTGCAGGGAAGAGTGTCCCCACAATCAAAAACCCCTCAAGCGAGGGGGAATCTGACGAAGTCTGCTACATCGGCCGCATCCGTTCAAACCTTCGATGTATGGTGCCATAAATCAACTTGTCATCTTCGGAGAGGTGAACGGATAGCACTAATTAGCATCTGCCCCGAATCTCAGTGCCAAGACCTCGCAGTCCTGCGCGCCGTCTTTCGGAGGGGAACACGTATCAATCACCAAGAAATTTGCAAAAAGCTCCCGTCCGCAAACAACAACTGTACAATCTTTACACTCCCTACTAGATATGATTTTCCCATTCCCAGTGTGTATGTCCCAGAAACTAGACAAGGTCGTGCAAGTAATCGAGTGTGTAGTTATAAACTTGGATGACATAAAACAGTAGGATGCACCAGAATCAAATAATGCCAATGCGGGAAAACCATGAACGAGTAAAGTACCTGAAACAACTTCTCCTGACGCCCTAGCTTCTTCAGCTGTCAAGGTAAAAGCTCGAGCCTGATTAGGTCCTTGAGTCAGCTGCTTCTGTCCTTGGAACGGTTTCTGCAGAGGCTTCTGAATATCATCTCTCGTACGAAGCTTCGACGGACAAGCACTGACATTGTGATCTGCCGCTCCACAAACTAAACAGAGTCCCTGCCTCTTTCGACACTCCCTCTGCCCGTGCCCAGGTAAACGGCAGTAGTCACAAATCACGCTCCTTCTTCGATCAACAATCACAGGCTTCTTCATGGGTGCTGCACCTCAACGGTCCACTGGAATACCCTTGCGACCTTGAGCTCGGTTTGGTATAAATGCTGGCTTCCTTACTGCAATTGTTGTCTGCTGCGAACTCCCTTTTATCCCAGATAAACTCTGCTGCTCTCGGGCTGCCGCAAGTACTTGTGAAAAAGTGGTCAAACCCAGGGAGACAATCTGCCACTGGATGTCCACGTCCAAGCTGCGCATGAACCTTCGTTCCCTGTCTGCATCATTGGCAACTAAAGGTCCAGCGAATCTACTGAATCTTGTCCATTCTGCAGCATGCACATCCACGGGTGCTCCATTCTGCTTTAGCCCGATGAACTTCTCTTCCATTTCCTCCCGTGCGGTACGCGGGAAGAACTTCTCCAGGAAACTCTTAGAAAAATCCGCCCACTTGATCGGCTTGGGCAAGCGGGTCTCCTCCACAAGCCGCCATTCTCGGGCGTAGTCCACTAACTGAAAGCGTACCACATCAACTCTTTTGTCATCTGGAATCTATGCCGCAATAAGCAAAATCTCTGTGTCAACTAGCCACTGCTCTGCTGGCAACGGCTCCTCCAAACCAGTAAATGTAGACGGACCCAAACGTCTGAAATCTGCTACGGTCCCTACTCGGTCAACTGGTTTAGCTCCAACATTGTTCACAGACTGCTGAACGATCTGCAAACCTTCCTGAAACGAGTCCGCTTGTTGCTGGATCAGCTCGGTCTGTCTCTTTTGATTCTCCAGCATTCCTCTTATCACTCCAAGCATGGCGGCTTCGTCCACACGCCTGTGGTACGTCTTCAAATTCTTATCTGCCATATTCCTGAAATCAAAACACCCAACATTAGCATGATGATATATTTAAAATATAGATCAAGACTAGAACTCCAAGTTACTTAAATAGAGTACCGCATTGTAACTATGCCGCGGTATCATAGCCATAATTACATAACTCCACCCAAGTCGCCTAAGTCCTAGAGATAACAAGGAATCAGGTTTTCGAGTCGATATGCAAAGGAAGTTTGCACATCGTAAAAGATATAATCAGGAAGAATGTGATTCAAGAATGGTAAACGGCAAGGTGGCAGGACATGTTTCCTAAACACGGGTATTCTGATTCGTGTATTGGGTACAATACCCAACTACAAAAGAATCAACCCGACTAACCTATGGCTCTGATACCAAAAGAACTATGTCACGCCCCGCTTCCCAGAGTACGCTAAAATGGGCACGTGACATAGCCAACTATGCTACCTGTGGGTAGGAAGCATCCATCCACAGTCACATTACGGCTGTAGAGATATCAAGAACAAAATAAAACTATCTAACCATGTCCATAATCCAATATAACATGAGTCAAGAATAATAAAATGCGGAAGCAAATGATCTAATACAAATAACTGAAATGTATGTCCCATAATGCGGGCTCACATCAGGAATAAACAGCAGGAAATAAAACTAACTAATACTGACACCTCACAGCTCAGCCTGCTAGCTGAAGTACTCCTGCTCGGACTGCAACAGCGGTACAGAATCTGGGCCATGCAAAACCCAGACGTCAGCGTGTCATGTCAACAAGTAATATAATATGAACAGTGTAGCAGGCAATGCAATATAAACGTGAATAAAACAAGGGTAACAATAATATAAGTCAGGGCAGTGCAGGGTAGTGTGCTGTGGGTAAACTAAACTGTTCTATCAGGTTTTCTGTTCTAAGTCTTTGAAACCAAATTGATAAATCGTCGATGTAACTCAATAGTATCCCGTGCATGCCCGGGACCACGATCTACAGACTCTCGGGCTGAAACTGAGACGTGCCGCTAGGCAGTAAAAGATAGCAGGTATAGACGAGTGATGTCAGCATCATCACTCCGGGGCTGGCCTAGCCTGTAAGACTGATCAGAACAAGTATCGAACTGTTAAGTTACAAGTCAGGTTTCACCATTGATTTCCCCATACCCCCAAGTTATGTATGTCAAGTCAGGTATTCAGTAATCGTGAGCTAATGCCAACACAGGATCAAGCAAGAGCAGGTTTGTCTGGATAGACAACAGGAACGGTCCGTAAGGACTACATGTCAGGTTTGTTGGCATTAGACACAAGATCAGGTAACGGGTCAGGTCATGGTACAACAGGTCAAGTCAAGCAGTGTACGGTACCATATCGGGTCAATCAATATGCATGTAGCAAGTCAGGTCAAGATGTGAACGATACATAGGTGTGCTCACAATCAGTTATATAATCAAGCATGGTTATCAACAACATGGTATAAGTAATGAATTAAGCAATAGGCAGATTTATTCGATTTGCAATACAGTTATCAATTGTGTCACAGAGATGATTACAAGAGTGCAGTAAGACAATTATAGCCGTTTAGTTATGTTATCAAGTTTAAGAACTTTTAGAGGTGCAATGATTTATATAACGGTTCAGTACAGCTATTACAGGTTAAATGCATACGAGTGTCCGAATGGAAAAAAACTATAGAGATAGATGCCATATGCTATGTCAATATCAAAATGTGATTAAGCAGGTAAATGTGGTTATTAGGTTCAATTGCAAACTGTAGGTTCCAAGTTTAAAGATAAAATGATATATAACAATATTGTACATGAAAATGAGAAATGATCGTACTAAGTTAAACTTATCGGTTTAGGGTGTCATTAATATATATGTAAATATTGTTTAGCATGTAGCAAGGGATACTTGCCTCGACGGGTCGCGAACCGGGAAAAACGGAACGATAAATGTCGGCGGGGAAACTCGCGACGAGCGCACGGTTCACGGAATGAGACCAAACGACGAACACTGGAACCACACGGGTCGGGGCACCTCGCTGGAACGTTGGGTCACGTCGTCGGCATCGCCGGATTCCGGCGAGATCAAAAACAGCGAATGTTAAGAACTGCAATCAAGAAAAGAAAGGGAAAATAAAGAAGAAAGGGAAAGATGATGGAGAGGGAAGGCTTACAATGGTCTGTGGGACGGGTGGTGACGGTCTACGGCGTCGACGAACTCCGGCGGTGGCCTACGGCAGCAACGACGAGATCCTGCAGTTCAGAAACTTTACAGAAAAGGGAAAGAGAGGAAAGGAAAGAGGAATGAGACGGATAGGTAAGCTTACAAGGGTTGTACGAGGGCCGGGCACGGAGGCGAGACTGCCGGCGGTGATAGATCCGGCGGCCCAGATGTGTGCAAGGAGTTGCTGGTGGTCGTGGTGAGGGTGCAGGGCGCGCGGGGGTCGGTGAAGGAGGATGTGGGTGAGATGAGGCTGAGGAGGCGAGGAGGTCGGTGGTGCCGGCGTTAATGCTGCAGCGGCTAGGAGGGAGGCGGTGGCTAGGGCAGCGCGAGGTGGGTGCTGGGTTCGTGAGGAAAAGAATGGAGGAGGGAAAGGAGTTTTAAAATATAGGAGAGAGAGAAAGAGATTTGAGGGGGGGAGAGAGAGATACGGGAGAGGTAAGGGGCCCACGGGGGTTTAAAGAGAGAGTTGATTGGTTGAGGGGAAATGATTTGTAGGTTTAGGAAAATTTAGATAAAGATTTAACAGATTTAAGCAACAGTAAATTTTATATAGTTAGGAAAAAATATTCGATGGTTTAAATATTAAAATTTGGGATTTTGGCGCAAAGTAAAACATTTCCAAATCGCGTCCGGGTCGGATCCAAAAATTTGAAATTAAAATATTAAAATTTTAGGCGGGATCCAAAATTTAAAATGAAGTGTTTTATGATCAAAAAGCATACCCCCAAAACGGACACACGTACGTGCGCGTAGCCGTCCAAACTCGCCCGTTTCACTGAACGGGACGAGAACACGATGCACGGACGCTACCACAAGGCTAGGGGTGTCAAGTAGGCCAAGATGAATATTTTTAATTTTATTTTAGCTGCCAAAAATTGTTATATGCAGAAATGAATTTGCCGGGTAAGAATTTACAGTAAGTAACAATCAAGTAAGATAAATGAAATACGTGCCACACTACGTTCAAACGGTAACGGAAATTAGTAGCATTGGGCTCGGGTGTTACACTCCCGCTCGTCTCCGAGCCTTTGATGTGCTGAGCTTTTTCGGCCTCCCTCGATCAACCGAGATTGTGGAGCCCTAGCGCCTCCGCAACGGCTCCGCGTAACTCGCCAAAGCGAGATAACCGCCACCCCACGTCCCACATCCCACGTTGGCACGTCCCCCCATTAATGAGTGTATCCCGTCATTAATGAAGGGATCCCGTCGTTCACGCACGCGTAACATCAGGGGCGTAACCGAAGGCGAAGATCTCGCGCCTACTCGCTCCATTCGACTACTGTAAAACCACTCTCCCAGACGACTCAGGTAAGGGAACTTGCACCCAATAAGCCGCTACTCTGATCAAATTCCTCGGCTAACTTGATCATCGGAGGGTCCTACGGTAGTCACCCACCCCAGGATTTCTTTGCAGGTAGTTCGACTTTCACCTCAAACTCAACCCATTGAGATCCGCACACTCAAGGAGGCAACCTCCGAATCCAATCTCAACCATCCAGCAACGCTCGCGACAGATCGATGGAGGACAGCATCTGAAGGAGATCAAGCCCTCCATCAGTTCTACAAATGCATCTGGAATGAACTGATTAGTTATGCAAATTAATAATCTAGATATATTTTAATAGAAATAGAGATGAGTTATGAATTTCTGGGTCTCCCTCCCTCTCTCCTTCCTTTCCCTCCCTCTCCAAAGCCACCAATCCTTTTACTAGATAACTATAGTGATGCAACCTGGATTGCGCCAAGATGTTACCTTCCGTTGATCTGTTGATGGCGGCGATGGGTGGCTGAGATTGGATCTGGAGGCTGTTGCTCCTGAAGCGTGTGGATCTCAATGGGTTTGAGCTTGTGGTTGTCGGGCTACCTGCAAGGAAGTCCCGGGGTGGTTGTACTACCGAGGACCCTCCGACGATCAAGTTAGACTAGAGATCCGAGCAGAGTAACGGCTTAGTGGAGTCAAAATGGCTTACTTGAACCGTCTGAAGAAGGGGTTTATATAACGGTGGCAGCAGGCAGGGCAGGCACGAGAATCACGCCGGCAGTTACATTCCCGACGTCACGCCCGCGTGATGAGTGGGATCTCCCATTAATGGCGAGACAGGCTCGTTAATGGGGGATCGTGATGGCGTGAAATGTGGGATGTGGCCGACGGATATCTCGTGCATGGCGAGATACGCGGGATGGCGGTTGCGCATGTGAGCGGTGCCGATGGTCGGTCGATGAGACCGAGGAAGATGACCTCGGCGGGAGAGCTCGCGGACGAGCGGGGGAGCCGAGGTATCTTGGTTCTGCGGTATCCCGGAGATGAGCTGAGAGAGCCGAGGAAGCTCGGGCCTGTAATAGCTCGAAGTAGAGCAAATGGACAGTTGGCTTGGCTGCTGAGGTGCTCGGGGGCAAGGAGTGGGGTGCAATCTCGGAGATAGGGTTTGAGGGAAACCCCCACTATAGCATACTGGTTCTCCCTCTGTGGCCCTCAGGGGCCTAACTGGCTAACGCATGTGACACGTCATCCGCCATTTGTCATAATCTAAGGAATTACCGTTATTGAGCATCATCATTAGCCCCCCACTCTCGTTCCGATCTATTCATAGGTCGGGTTGAGAGTGGACTGCTTGGTTCTTTCTGTGTGGCTTGATGCTGGTAATTCCTCGTGGTGGATTGTTCAGGGACGACACAGCGTTCTTGTAGTCGCGCATCGAGTATAAGTCGAATGAAGGACGAGTGTGGGAAGGTCGGTATCCTTCCTTTGCCGGAGTTGAGCCGCTGATCACGCGTTGAGTATGAGTTTATTCGGCGGGCCTTGGATCCGTGTCTTTATAGGGTAGGAAGCTACCCGCTGCAGATGCACCAAGCAGGAAGCTACTCAGTGGCCTCACGATGAGGGCTTCAGATCCTCAGCGTCTGATGGGCAGGAGGATGCCCGCTGGGGATGCGCCGAGCAGGAAGGAACTCGGCGGCCTCATGATGAGAGCTTGAGGTCCTCAGCGTCTGATGGGCAGGAGGACGCCCGCTGGGGATGCGCCGAGAAAGAAGGAACTCGGCGGCCTCGCGATGAGGGCTTCAGATCCTCAGCGTCTGATGGGCAGGAGGACGCCCGCTGGGGATGCGCCGAGCAGGAAGGAACTCGGCGGTCTCACGATGAGGGCTTGAGGTCCTCAGCGTCTGATGGGGAGGAGAATGCCCGCTGGGGATGCGCCGAGCAGGAAGGAACTCGGCGGCCTCATGATGAGGGCTTGAGGTCCTTAGCGTCTGATGGGCAGGAGGATACCCGCTGGGGGTGCGTCGAGCAGGAAGGAACTCGGCGGCCTCATGATGAAGGCTTGATCCTTGGCGCGGGAGGGGCCGTAAGAGGTCTACTAAGGACGGGCCAAGCAGGGTTACTTCTCGGTGCCTCTTGGCGAGGGCTTTTGATCCCTGGCATTGTGGGGTAGGGAACTACCAGCCGGGGATAGCCGAGCAGGGTAGCCGCTCGGCTGCCTCTTGATGAGGGCTTCGATCCTTAGTGCAGGAAGGGCCGTAAGTGGCCTGCTAAGGACGGGGACGAGAAGGGTAGCTGCTCGGTGCCTCTTGGCGAGGGCTTTGATCCTTAGCGTGGGAGGGGGCGTGAGTGGCCTACTAAGGATGGGGCCGAGCAGGGTAGCTGCTCGGTGCCTCTTGGCGAGGGCTTTGGTCCTTAGCGCGGGAGGTGCCGTGAGTGGCCTACTAAGGATGGCCGAGCAGGGTAGTTGCTCGGTGCCTCTTGGCGAGGGCTTTAATCCTTAGCGCGGGAGGGGCCGTGAGTGGCCAACTAAAGATGGCCGAGCAGGGTAGCTGCTCGGTTCCTCTTGGCGAGGGCTTTGATCCTTAGCGTAGGAGGGGCTGTGAGTGGCCTACTAAGGATGGGGCCGAGCAGGGTAGCTGCTCGTTGCCTCTTGGCGAGGGCTTTGATCCATAGCGCGGGAGGGGCCGTGAGTGGCCTACTAAGGATGGCCGAGCAGAGTAGCTGCTCGGTGCCTCTTGGCGAAGGCTTTGATCCTTAGTGCGGGAGGGGCCGTTAGTGGCCTACTAAGGATGGACGAGCAGGATAGCTGCTCGGTGCCTCTTGGCGAAGGCTTTGATCCTTAAGGACGGACCGAGCAGGGTTACTGCCCGGTGCCTCTTGGCGAGGGCTTTGATCCCTGGTTTGGTAGGGAGCTACTAGCCAGGGATAACCGAGCAAGGGCAGGCCCGGTTGTCTCTTGGCGAGGGCTTTGATCCCTGGTTTGTTGGGGTAGGGAGCTACCAGCCAGGGATTACCGAGCAAGGGCGGGCCCGGTTGCCTCTTTTGAGGGCTTTTCATCCTTAGCGCGGGAGGGGCCATAAGTGGCCTACTAAGGATGGCCGAGCAGGGTTGCTTCCCGGTGCCTCTTGGCGAGGGCTTTTTGTCCTTAAGGATGGCCAAGCAGGGTTGCTGCCCGGTGCCTCTTGGCGAGGGCTTTGATCCCTGGCGTTGTGGGGGCAGGGAAGCTACCAGCCAGGGATAGCCGAGCAAGGTAGCTGCTCGGCTGCCTCTTGGTGAGAGCTTTGATCCCTGGCGTTGTGGAGCAGGGGAGCTACCAGCCAGGGATAGCCGAGCAGGGTAGCTGCTTGGCTGCCTCTTGGTGAGGGTTTAGATCCTTATCGCCGGAGGGGCCATGGGAGGCCTACTAAGGATTGACCGAACAGTGAAGCTGCTCAGTTTTCTCTTGGCGTGGGCTTTGATCCCTGGCGTTGTGGGGCAGGGAACTACCAGCCAGGGATAGCCGAGCAGGATAGCCGCTCTGCCACCTCTTGGTAAGGGCTTTGATCCTTAGCGCTGGAGGGGCTATGGGTGGCCTACTAAGGATTGACCGAGCAGTGAGCTGCTCAGTTGCCTCTCGGCGAGGGCTTTGATCCGTGACGTTGTGGGGTAGGGAGCTACCGGCCAGGGATAGCCGAGCAGGGTAGCCGCTCGGCTGCCTCTTGGTGAGGGCTTTGATTCCTGGAGTTGTGAGATAGGGAGCTACCAGCCAGGGATAGCCGAGCAGGGTAGCCGCTCGGCTGCCTCTTGGTGAGGGCTTTGACCCCTAGTACCGGAGGGGCCGTTGGAGGTAACGAGGCGGTGGTAGGCTGAACCGACGCGAGCAGAGTCTTCTCTCCCTCCTTAGGGGTCCTGGTCTCGAGGCGGAGGAGTGGGGACTTGGGGAACTTGCCTTGCCGTTTGGACACGGATGAGCGCCTCCACGACAGACGCTAGTCGGTCTATCCGGCCGGCAAGGGCGTTGATGGAATTCGGCGGAGGAGGTTCGTCCACGCCTCCGTTGAGGGGGAGGCGGTGGCTGGTGCTTGGATCGTCGTGATGATCGCTCTCTATTGGATTGAGATCGGAAAGTGAACTTTTGTTTTTGTGGAATCAAGGATTTCCCACAGACGGCGCCAGCTGACGCGACCTGGATCGCGCCAAGATGTTACCTTCCGTTGATCTGCTGATGGCGGCGATGGGTGGCTGAGATTGGATCTGGAGGCTGTCGCTCCTAAAGCGTGTGGATCTCAATGGGTTTGAGGTTGTGGTTGCCGAGCTACCTGCAAGTCCCGGGGTGGTTATACCACCGAGGACCCTCCGACGGTCAAGTTAGACTAGAGATCCGAGCAAAGTAACGGCTTAGTGGAGTCAAAATGGCTTACTTGAACCGTCTGAAGAAAAGATTTATATAACGGTGGCAGCAGGCAGGACAGGCGTGAGAATCACGCCGGCAGTTGCGCTCCCGACGTTACGCCCACGTGATGAGCGGGATCTCTCATTAATGGCGAGATTCATGGGATGGCGGTTGCGCCTGTGAGCGGTGCCGATGGTCGGTCGATGAGACCGAGGAAGATGACCTCGGCGGGAGAGCTCACGGACGAGCAGGAGAGCCGAGGTATCTTGGTTTTGCGGTAGCCCGGAGATGAGCTGAGAGGGACGAGGAGGCTCAGGCCTGTGATAGCTCAGAGTAGAGCAAAGGGACAATTGGCTTGGCTGTTGAGGTGCTCGGGGGCAAGGAGTGGGGTGCAACCTCAGAGATAGGATTTGAGGGAAGCCCCCACTGTAGCATAGTGGTTCTCCCTCCGTGGCCTTCAGGGGCCTAACTGGCTTACGCATGTGACACGTCATCTGCCATGTGTTATGATCTAAGGAATTACCGTTATTGAGCATCATCATATAGTCTCGAAGCAGACGGATCATCGAGATTGGCACGAATCTGATCTCCTTCTGTTTTCATGATTCATAGCCTATTAGATTTTTCATGGTTGGGAGTTTAGTTTCTTTTCGTTTTAAGGCTTAAGCCCACGATATAATCTAAATCAATACCCCGTTCGCTAAGGACAATAATATTTTGGACTTGATGAATTACCCAGTGTTAACCATTCCCTGATTATGAAATTTAATTGACCATGTTCTGAATATATCAACCATAAACATGGGAGGTGATGATACTCGTAAGTGGAGATTTCCCGGATCACGACACATAGCAGATGACGCGTCAACCACGTATGCCTACTAGATTCCAGGAGGCTATGGAGCTGGAATAGGAATGATGCAACGGGGACATTCCTTGGCGCCTCACCTCCAACGTAGCACCCGACCTTCTAGGGCCTCTCCCGAGTATGTTCCCTCTTCGCCTAACCACCAGCCGATTGCTCGTCTCCAAGCAATTATAAAGTTGAGCTTCCTCAGCTTCCTTTCTCGTCTCTGAGCTATTCTATAGCTAAGATTCCTCAACGTCCTTGTTTGGATGGGGATATAGAGCACGAGCGTCCTCGTAACGGCTCTGTGTATCTCGCTATGACGAGATCTCCGCGCTCCACGACACGCATCCTCCACTAGCATATCTCGCTATTAATGGGCATATCCCGCTATCAACGCGAACGTGATGCAGGGGCAAAACGGACAACGAGAATATCGTATCGGCTCGCTCCAATGCGACCCCTATGTAAACCCCTTCTCCAGATGATTTAGGTAACTCAAATTGAATCCAATACACCGCTGCTCTGCCCAATTATTCCAGGGTACTTACTTGATCGTCGAAGCGTCTTACGGTGATTTCCCACTGCAGGACTTCCTTTGCAGGTAGCTCTGCATCAACAGTGACCAACAAACCTATTGGGATCTACATCCAACCTCCACCACAAATCTCAACCATTCAGCCCCGCTGGCCACAAGGTCGACGGAGGACAACATCTGAAGGAGATTCCGATCTCCATCAGTTTCTGCTCGGTTAGAAGACCGGCGGACAAATTTCTGCCCGTCGCAACTATTCACGGTGGGTAGATTCCTGCCCAACATAAGTTGTAAATCCTAAGCCCTCGATACGAGGCCGGCGGCCGGCTTCCTGCCTGTTGCTACCATTCACAGTGGGTAGATTCTTACCCGGCCTGTTGTTGACGAACGAACCTACTGGTCTCCGAGGTGGTCCATTGAAAACTGGCCTGGAAGAAGCCCCTCCCGTGATCTAATGCACAGGACGTTTCACACCGATAGTCTGCGGCCTACCCTTCTTCTTCACAACTGCCTCATAATGTCGGGCAGCCTTCAAAGCAAGCTCATGGGTTGGGAAATCCCCTGTAGCGAGTGCAGCTTGGATTTTAGGGTCCAACCTCTGCTGGAATCTTCATGCCCGGATCTCCGCAGAGGGAATGAGCGCAGCGAACCTGTTACGACATTGTGTTAGCAGTATAGTAAGTAAGGTAGGAAAATTCAACTTGAGAATATAACTTACCTGCCGAGCATGGTAAACTCAGCACAATATTCATCCACAGAGTTGACCCACATCGAGTCTTGCTGTAGATGGATGAATTGCTGCCCCATGTCAAAGAGGGCAGTCTCCGAAAAGTACTTAGTATCAAAGAGGTCTAGAAATGTCATCCACTCTATTGGTTGTGCGAGATGACTCTCCTCGGCCTTCCACCATACCTTGGCGTTATCGGTCAGTTGCAACTTAGCAACTCTCATCTAGGATATATCTGGAACTTGGGCCGCTGCCAGGTCATCCTCAATTGCTTGAACCCATTCTTCAGTTTCAAGCGGGCTCTCCTTACCCGAGAAATACTTTAGGTGTAAAGACCGGAATTGATTTACTCCAGATGTTTCGACCTCGGGGCGATTCATAAGTATAGCAGTCTGCTGATGTTGACCCTCCAATAGGCTCTTAATAGTCTCAAGAAGTACCGCTTGCTCATTGATAGGAGCTGCAACGGTAGGCGGTGGTAGTAGTTTAGGCGGTGGAGTATTGTCGTTGACGTTGGTGCTAGTATTGTTTGAAGAGTCCATCAGCTGGATATAAAAGATAGGTTAGGATAAATTCAAGGAATTTGAAATGCAAGGAATGTAAATGTTTGTTGAACTCGTTAATTTTTGTGGTATATTATTTACGACTTCATGCAGAACTGACCTGCATGAGCCACCAATAAAACCTGTCATACCCCGCTTCCCAGTAGACGGAAACGATGACGTGGTAAGCCCGCGGCATATTTATCTAGAGAAGGTCATTCCCTAAATAAATATACTAAGCGTATTGAAACAATAATGCACAAGAATAAATGGAGACTGTAAATTTTCAACAAATATCTTTATTTACATTCAACTTCAATTATTTACAAGTACATGAGTTTCAGCTGGAAGGTAAATACAATAAACGAAAATGCCTAAATATGTGGCATACATAAGCTGTATAACAAGTGAAGCTAAGCTAATCCTGAGTAGCAATCCGGTTGTAGTCTTCCTCTGTGTCCTCCAGTTCCTACGACTCGACCGTATCCGATGAACATTTCAAGAAAACAAGGGTGGGTGGAATACCTGTTAGCGAACTAGTGCTAGGTAAGTCCCAAAGATAAAGTAAAAATAAAATGACTAGTATAGAATATATGTATGACGAGTAAAATTATATGTTCATGGGTAAATATATACTATAGGTCTCTATATGGTCACCATGTTAACGTTAAGTTCCAAATGTGAATGTCAACGCAGCCGTAGAAATATTCACGAGCTCAAGAGTGGGGCCCCAGGAGCAAGGAAATACGGGCCCATTTCATGTGTTAGTATCAGGACTCTAGGAAGTGGAAGAGTCGATAAATAAAAAAAAGAGGTTAATACGGGACTCCTGAAACTCCGTTGGATTCACATAAGAAACTATCCCAAGCACGCCATGTGTAAATAGTCTATATCTGTATAATATACTTAATTAATTTGATTGATTAATTATATCATGTCTTGATTGAAACCATAAATCGCAAAGATGTAGAATGAAGTCGAGTGAGTCGCGTAAAGTGCGGGTCATGTCAATTGCAATCTTGGGTCGGGTCAAGTTAGTCGAGTAGATTAAGTTCGAGTTATTAGAGTTTGAGTTTAGGTTCAAGTTCGAGTTTAGATTCAAGTTATAGATATTTCTTATGAATGGATTTAACTGTTGGAATCTTAAGTTCGGGAGAAATCAGTAACTGCTGCACTTGGACGGCAGAATTTGTGTCTTTTTCCAAGACAATTGACATTGATAACTCTGTTATGTTGTCTAACCTGAATAGGCAAGCACTCACTTTCTCCGGCTCTCCGGGGCTCAAGAGAATTGATACTGCTTAAACCTATATTAATCTAGATTTCTTAAATATTTATTATTATTGTTTATATTGCATGTATATTGTTTGCATTTCTCGAGGGTGTTCTATGAAAAATATTTAAATATCGTTTAAACATAAATCTCGATAGTGATTTATAATATTTAGAATTTTTATGAACATGTATTTTAACTTAGGTGGTGTTTTAGTGATAAAACCTAACTTTTAAAAGTTTATAGTATTTTAATGAAAACTATCTCTTTTTGTAAACTTGGTGGTATTTTATTATAATTTCAATCTTCATTTAAAAATGTATATTTTCAAAAGTTGTTTTTTATTGAAAATACAGATTTGTAGTTTTATATAAATTTTTCAAAGTTTATTTTGTTTAGAAAAGTCGTATTTCTTTAAAACGTATTTTTATTTCCTTTTGAGACCGAATACTCCGTGAAGAGTTCTGTATCTCACTCTACTATCCGATAATCCGCATCATCCATTAATGGGTCCCCTAACGAGAGTTGTAGAGGCGCAATTGCTAAGGATTCAAGAATATCGATTAAAAAGAAAACCCTTTTTTTGTAAAAACTGTGGTATTTTAATGAAAAGCTTATTCTTTGAATTAACCATATACTTAGAATACTGTGCTATAGAACCATAGTATACGTGTGGGGTAGGTCGTTACCCCTTGAATGATCTAAAGGTATATACTCTAGTTATTGAATATACGGTTATATTAAAGTTCATAGTATTTTTATGAAAAAGTTCGCTATCTGATTATTGGATATGAAATTTTGGTTACATAACAAGGTAATTGATGTGAATATTACTTTGAAGTGATATTAGGGAATTGGTATGAATTTTAAACATGGCAAAATGACAAAAATTGTTTTAAAGACAAAGGTTATATACTAACTCCGCTTTTGTCAATATATTTTAAAGATTATATTGAAATGAAAAGAGAGAGAGATGAAGGGACTTATGGGTTTAGATTATTAACAAGGGAGAGGGGAAGCCTTCGGGGGTCCTGGTCTCGTCGGAGATGCTCCGGTCGTCGGGATTGGTTTTATACTCCACTTGGTTGCTTAACTCCACTTGAATATCCTTAACCCTAATTTTCAGAATATGAGAGAGTCAGGGGATGGGATGGTATTTATAGTGAAGAATTTATGGTATGGGAATTAAAAAATTGAATTAAAAGAATTAAACTGATGTTAAATGATGAATTAAATAGTCTCTGTTTAATTGTAGGGAAATCAAACAGTGCAGGAGAGTAGAAGGTAGCTGAAGAGACGTGTGTGCAAAGCACGGAGGTGATCTGGACTCTGGACCGGCGGCGGCGGGCAATATGAAGGAACGGGCAGTCAGATCTTCACCAATTGCCTCGAGATTCATACCACGTGCTTAGATCTGTGTTTAATCCTCATTGCGCCTGTTTGGTTTTTCTGAAGCCTTTCGATTCTCTGCGAATTGCCCATGCAAATCTTGGGCTCCCGAAAAATTAAAAAGAAATTTTTTAAAAATAATCGGGACTGAGGGGATTCGAACACACAGGATATAGCACAGCAACGGAGAGTCTTAACCAGTGAGCTACAAGTTACTTCTTTCTTTTATTAAACAAATTTAACTTGTAACTCTATAACAGGCTGAAATACCCTTTCTATACAGTAAACAAATAATTTTGTACAGAGATTTCAGAGTCGTTATATTCTACCCTCTTTATAAAAATTTTGTTCTCGAAATTTACATTGAGACTAATTTTCAAAAAGGTAAGGGTATCGTGCATGCATATCTTCTTCTCTTTCCCAAGTTGATTCTCTCGGCGAATCCTTTCTCCACATCACTCGAACCAAGCTCACCTCTTTGTTCTGCAATGTCTTCACCTTTCGGTCCAGGATCTCAACTAGTTGCGGCTCGCAAGTCAGATCGGTCTGTACCGTGAGCTCTGAGTGATCAAGTATATGGTTGGGGTTTCTCACATATCTTAGTAGTTGGGATATGTGGAATATGTTGTGCACTCTTTCCAATGAGCGTGGTAGTGCCAAGCGGTACGCTATTTATCCAACTCGTTCGAGTAAGTCAAACGGTCCTATGTACCTTGGACTGAGTTTTCCTCTCTTGCCAAAACGTATCACTCCTTTGTTTAGTGAGATCTTCAGGAATACATGCTCTCCGGGTTGAAACTCCAGATGTCGACGCTTTGCATCTGCCCAATACTTCTGTCGGTCCTGGGCTATGCGCATCTTTTCCCTGATCGTGCGAACTACATCTACAGTTGCTACGATCATCTCTGGCCCAAGGAGTTCACGATCTCCCATTTCGTCCCAACTCAGTGGGAAACAACACTTCCATCCGTAGAGTTTTGCGAATGGTTTCATCCCAATACTTGCCTGATAGCTGTTGTTGTATGAAAACTCTACCAGGTGTAGGTGATCTTCTCACGAACCTCCAAAATCTAGTATACAGGCTATCAGCATATCTTCCAGAATCTAAATTGTTTGCTCGGACTGTCCGTCTGTTTGTGGATGATACGTCGTGCTGAAATTCAGACTCATCCTTAGGCTAGCTTGCAGACTCCGCCAAAACTATGATCGGAATCTTTTATCACGATCGAAGATGATGCAGACAGGTACACCATGTAATCTCATGATCTCCTACATGAGATTATGGGTATCAAGACAAGTTTTGTACATCTTGAAGGATAAATATTACTTTAGATTTTTACTCACCTCCATATACTTTCTTACCAACGTCTCGGTTGACTGGCCAACTCGGAATGGAATAAAGTGAGCTGACTTGGTGAGTCAATCCACAATAACCCAAACTGCGTCGTTACCCTTCGTGCTACGAGGGAGAGCAGTCACGCAGTCCATGGTAATGTGCTGCAATTTCCATTCTGAGATTGGTAACGGCTGAAGTAAATCAGCAGTTCTGTGATGTTCAGTCTTCACTTGCTGACACACTAAACACTTTTCTATGCTTCTAGCTACTTCATGCTTCATTCCATACCACCAGTAGTGTTTTCATAGATCCTTGTACATTTTCGTGCCGCCGGGGTGTACCGAATATGGAGAGCTGTGTATTTCTTTCATCAACTCTTCTCGAACAGGGCCGACTGGCACATATAAATGGCTTCCATATCGTAAGGATCCATTTTCGTGGATGATGAAGTCGGTTCGAAGTCCACTTTCTACTTGTTCTCGGATCTTTTATAGCTTGGCAACATTTGCTTGAGCAGCCTTAATATGATTTATAAGAGTGGACTAGACGTGTAAGTTCATCAAATATGAATCTTTACCTAGCATAACTACTTCGATCTCTAATCCGTGCAATTCTTGTTGTAGCTTCCACTGAGTTGTGAGGTTCAATGCTAATGGCTGGCGACTAAGTGCATCAGGAACTACGTTCACCTTTCCCGGATGATACTGTAGGTTGATGTCGAAGTCCGCCATGAGTTCTATCCATCTTTACTGCCGCATGTTGAGTTCCTTTTAAGTAAATACATACTTCTGACTCTTGTGGTCAGTGTATATATCCACTCGTTCTCCCAAAAGATAGTGGCACCAAATCTTGAGTGCGAAGACCACTGCTGCCAGTTCCAGATCATGTGTTGTAAAGTTGCGCTCATGGACCTTTAACTGTCTTGATGCAAAAGCCACAACTTTTACATGCTGGTGTAGAATACATCATAATCCTTTACCAGACGCATCATAATGCACATCGAATCCGCCAAACTGATCCGGTATTATGAGGATAGGAGCAGAAGTTAACCTTAACATGAGTTCTACAAAAGCCTTCTAACATACTTCTGACCATACGAATGCTTCGTCTTTACATGTGAGCTTGGTCAGGGGTGCTGCTATCTTTAAGAATTCTTCAATGAATCATCGATAGTATCCTGCTAACCCCAAGAAACTTCTTATATTTTTCACCGTCTGGTTTCGGCCACTCGCTGACAGCTGAAACCTTAGCTGGATCTACAGAGATTCCTTTGCCTGAAATGATATGTCTGAGAAATACAACTTGATCTAGCCAAAATTCACACTATTTGTACTTGTAATGTCTCCAGGATAATCCATAAGTGCTCGGCGTGCTCTTTCCAATTCTTTGAATACACCAAGATATCGTCGATGAAGATAACAACAAACCTGTCTAAGTACTCTCGGAAAACTTGGTTCATTAGGTTCATAAAGATGGAAGGTGTATTGATTACTCCAAATGGCATTACGAGATATTCGTAATGGCCATAATGAGTCCTAAACGCCGTCTTCGGAATGTCGGACTCCTTGAACTTCACCTGATGATATATTGAACTAAGATCCAACTTTGAGAAAACACAAGATCTATTTAGCTGATCGAAAAGGTCATCAATGCGAGATAGCAGATACTTGTTCTTAATCTTTATTTCGTTCAGAGCTCGATAATTCACACACATCCTGTAAGTACCTTCCTTCTTCTTCACTAGAAATACTGGTGATCCCCAACTTGAAGTACCGGGTCTGATCCAACCTTTCTTCAGGAGTTCGTCCAACTGAATACGGGTCTCCTTCAACCCCTCTGGGCTTAATGGAGCTTTTATTATTGATTGTGAGCCGGGTTGCAAATCAATCCTGAATTCAAGAGCTCGATCGGGAGACAAACCTGATATATCTTCAGGGAAAACATCCTTGAACTCTCAAACTACCTCTGGCTTCGATCCTTCAGCTTGCAATGCTATAATCTATGCTTTCTTTAGTTTTGCTCGGTAGATACAAGGCTCTAAGGTCCGTTCTCCACTTTTGAAGTAGAACACTGGGTGATCTGGTATTTCGAACACAACTGTTCATACCAGAATTTTGCATTTTAATACCGCTCATTCATTATCTATTTTTTTTGCATATATCGGTGCTATTAACCATTTTTTGCTCAGTAATACAGAATACAGGTATCCGTGATAAAATACTGGAAATATATTCAAAATCACGGATATATCATTTGCGAACCAACACTGCAACCAGAACGTTCAAGAGTTTCTTTTTGCAACATGCTTGTGTACACACTTTTTATCTAAATGGACCAACACAATACAAGTTGAACACAAGTGTACACTAGGATCAAGGGGGGCTGCACCATGACACAAGTGGGCATGAGTGTGACATGCATTAAATGCTACAAGATATGTGTTGACTTTAAAGATTCAAGTTTCCCTCCAAAACCAAGCTGCAAACAAGATCAAATCAGATAAAATAAACTGCACCAAAATGATACTGGAAACAACACTAACCATCACACGAAGTTCGAGAAAGTTCCCCCAAAATCTGGCCAGCCCCACTCCTGCCCTAGCCGAGCTCGCCGGCCCCACCTCCTCTGAATGGGTTCATCTTTCTGTGGGCCCCCCTTGATGC
Organism: Agapanthus africanus; assembly: GCA_030015575.1. Lineage (NCBI taxonomy): Eukaryota > Viridiplantae > Streptophyta > Magnoliopsida > Asparagales > Amaryllidaceae > Agapanthus > Agapanthus africanus. The sequence goes on from CM057337.1 coordinate 2,556,548, forward strand.
CACATCAGCTCATTTTTATTGTTTATTTATTCAGTTTTTGAGCCTATAAATACATACCAGCGGCATGAGGAAGAAGATAGCTATTGTTTTATTTTGTATCAAAACTCTTGTAATTTGTTAGATTGCTTTCCTTTGTAATTCTTGAGCTCTTGCCCCTTTGCCTGGACCTTGCAACTTCTTCATTGAACTTGCAAGCTTAAGTTTTAGGTTCTTGACTTCAAGATTAGTGTAACTTATTTGTGATTCAATAAAAATTTCTCATTTTGTTATTACCATGTCTTGTTCTATGTTTACATAACTGATCTTGTGAAATTCTCACTTTACTTTGATCTTGCAATCTCTTAAGTAGGTTTGTTGTTTCCCCAATCAGAGCAAAGCTCTGTTCAAATTCCAAGATTTGAAATGCAGCGACACTTACTTTTCCCAATAAAGAGCAAAGCTCTGTATTAAAAATATAAATTCAAATATTGAAACAACGCTTCAGATTCTGCGCGCTGCGCGCCACGTGTCAAAAGCAGACACGCCAGCGCCAGGAGCGCTGCGCCCAAGGCAGCGCACCCAGCCAGAGCAAAGCTCTGCTCCAAAATTCAAAAGTAAAAAATTGAAGCAACGCTTCAAATTCAGTGCGCTGCACTACGTGTCAACACGGACGCGCTAGCGTAGCTGCACTGCGCTCTGCGCTGCGAGCCACGTGTCAACACGGGCGCGCTAGCATAGCTGCACTGCGCTCTGCGCTGCGCGCCACGTGTCGAACGTAGGTGCGCCAGTGCTGGAATTATAAAATTCTCCAACCGTCAGATCAAAAATCTAATAATAATGATAAATCATTAATTAATCAGAAACTAAATTCTGTTAAGGAAGAATTCCTCAAAATCTTTCCAAATAACAAGATTGTGCTCTGTAAATCAGAGCACCGTTGGATCAATGATCCAATGGTAAATAAAAATTACCAAAAGACAGAATAAGTTCAGTTATGGAAAGATTTTCTCAATCTTTTTAAAAACAAGAAGATTGCCTTCTGTAAAACAGAAACCCTAGGATCAAAAATCCAATGGTGGGGAAACATTCCCAAATCTATCAGAGAAAGATCTATCAAAACCGATTTAACAAATCATTTGGCCCTATATAAAGGCCCCTAGACTTCAAGTCTCGATATACAAAAAAGAGAGAGAAGAACCCTCTGCAAAAGAAGAGCAAGCTCTTAGAAAAAAGAAGATCATTTCTTCATCTTCAAGGTAAAAAGAACAATATTCTTGAATAATAGAGATGAAACCATCCCATAAAAAGAAGAACTATCTTCTAAAAAGATCATAGATCTATAAAAAGATCAAGGTCTTTTGATTTAAAAGAAAAGATCAAAAAGATCTAATCATAAAAAGACTAAAAGAAGTATTTTACTTCATTCACAGATCTTTTGATCTATAAAAGAAGAGCCTTTTATAAAAAAACAAGAACTTTTGTTCTTTGATCTTGAGGCAAAACCTCCTTTGAAGAACATAAATTTGTTCTTTGATCTTAAACTGATCGAAATGCGCTTTGCGCTATTAGAAAATGCTTTGAACTCATGAACTGCTCATTTACGCTCCTTGGACTGGCGCTCAGCGCCAAAACATGTCACGTGTCAACCATAGACACGATCTGCGCTCCAGAAAATAGCCACTGCGCTCTTGGGTTGGCGCTCAGCGCCAAGCGCGCCACGTGTCACTCACAGGCGCACCCACAAACTAACGCAGCGCGCTCATAAATTAAAAGCGCAATGCGCTAACAAACTCGCGCTTAGCGCTAAGCGCGACACGTGTCTTCCTCGTGTGCGCTATCCAACAGAAGCGCAATGCGCTCTTTCCTTGGCGCAAACGCCTGACGCGCCACGTGGCGTACTGTCAGAACATACTTTGTTCTGATAAATGCTATGCATTCAATACAAGAAAAAAATTGTCAGGATCTAATGCTCAGCATTATTAAAAGGGCCGAGCCCAAGTAAAGGCTTAATATCCAGAACAATAAAATGTTCAACTCACATCAACTGAGCCCATATGCTCATAAACCTTCAAACAGACTTTAGTCTCAAATTGGACTATAGATCTCCAAACCAACATTGGTTCAAGGGTACATCTCTGAACTCCTCTGATATTTGTCGTTGTAATCCTTCAACGTCTTCAGAGAGGTGACGGGTCCCGACAACCATACATTCCATAGACTATGATGTTTTTAAACTGTACTGTGGGGTCCTTAAACTCATGGACTATGATGTCCTTAACCTCGACCGTGATGTCTTAAAACTAACACCTTGACTGTGAGGTCTTTAAACTCACGGACTATGATGTCCTTAACCTTGACCGGGATGTCTTTAAACTAACGATGGACCACCATGTCTCTAAACTAAAAATCGACCGAAATGTCCCTAAACTAAATAATAGAGCCCAAATGCTCTCTTGTTGGATCTAAATGATCCTGTTAAATCGATCTTAGTCTAGAAATTAGACTAACGTATCCTTAACACACGTTTAAGTTGATCTTAGTCTCAAATGAGGCTAACGTATCCTTAAACCCAACCCCCAAACCCAAATCTAAGAAAGATACGGATTTGGACAAGTCCACGCCCTACGGGCGACGACATAACTTAGTTTCCGTATACAATCCACGGGCAACCACAAACAAAACTAACACCTACGACACGAAGTGACCGTCTGGAGAAGGAGAAAGTTGTTACCGCGATGCGGTAGCGTAATTAACAACAGGAGCTTGCGCCTGTAAGGAAGAGCGTCCCCACAATCAAAAACCCCTCAAACGAGGGGGAATCTGACGAAGTCTGCTACATCGGCCGCATCCGTTTAAACCTTCGATACATGGTGCCATAAATCAACTTGGCATCTTCGGAGAGGTGGACGGATAGCACCAAATAGCATCTGCCCCCAGATTCAGGCAAGACGTGCGTCTTCCCGGCTTCCGGCGGTAAACAGATTCTGGCACGCCCGGTGGGACCTTTTCCTCTTTCCACTCCACACTTCGTGTGACGTGTTTTTTCCGTGATCAGATAATCGCGGTGTGTATGTTTCTGGTTTCCCTTAGGGGAGTGGATATTGAAGCCGGCATTTCGTCTTTTCCGAGAATGGCGTTTGCTTTTACTCACCCTGAATTTAGTAGAGTTTTAACTCTTGAAAGTTCTTGAACAAAAGAGCAAGGCTCTGAATAAAATTCTTAAGAAGAAAATGAAAATAATCTGAGAACCAAAAGGCCCTATTTATAGGTGCTGAACCGCCTCCTCAACTTCTGAGTTGATCCAAAGGCTCAGATGTTGCCACCGCTGCACTCATGTGTGCGCCACGTGAGTGCAACGGTGGGGGGGCATTTGTTTCCCCCAATCAGAGTAAAGCTCTGTTTTGAATTTCAAAATTCAAAAATTGAAGCAACGCTTCAGATCCCGTGCGCTGCGCGCTGCGTGCCACGTGTCAAAAGCAGACACGCCAGCGCCAGGAGCGCAGCGTCCTAAGCAGCGCACCCCAATCAGAGCAAAGCTCTGTTTTAAAATTCAAATTTTAAAAGTTGAAGCAACGCTTCAGATCCAGCGCTCTGCGCTACGCGCTACGTGTCTAACACGGCCGCGCTGCGCTCTGCGTTGCGCGCCACGTGTCGAACGTAGGTGCGCTCGCGCAAGGTGCGCCAGCGCTGGAATTAAAAATTCCCCCACCATCGGATCAAAAAGATCTACTAATAATAAATTATTAATTAATTAGAACTAAAGTTCTGTTATGCAAAGATTTTTCAATCTCATTAAAACAAGAAAATTATCTTCTGTAAAACAGAAGCCTTAGGATCAAAAGATCCAACGGTGGGAAATATTCCCAAATCAATCAAGAGAAAGATCTCTCAAAACTGATTTAACAAATCAATTGGCCCTATATAAAGGCCCCAAGACTTCAAGTCTCATATAGAGAAAACTCTCTGCAAGATTTGAGAAAAAACTCAAAGAGAAAAAAATGCAAGCCTTTGGAAGAAAGAAAATCAATTCTTCATCTTTAAAGGTAATGAATTAATTCTTGAACAACAGAGATGAAATCATCTCGTAAAAAGAAGAAACATCTTCTAAAAAGATCTTAGATCTATAAAAAAGACCAAGATCTTTGATTAAAAAGAAAAGATCAAAAGATCCAATCATAAAAATATAAAAAGAAGTATTTTACTTTTGATCTATAAAGGCAGAGCCTTTTATAAAAACAAGAACTTTTGTTCTTTGATCTTGAGGCAAAGCCTCCTTTGAAGAACATAAATTTGTTCTTTGATCTTAAATTGATCGAAATGTGCTTTGCGCTATTAGAAAGTGCTTTGCACTCATGAACTGCTCCTTTGCGCTCCTTGGACTGGCGCTCAGCGCCAAAACATGCCACGTGTCAACCATAGACACGATCTGCGCTCTGCGCTCTTGAAAATAGCGCACTGCGCTCTTGGGTTGGCGCTCAGCGCCAAACGCGCCACGTGTCACTCACTGGCGCACCCACAAACTAGCGCAGCGCGCTCATAAATTAAAAGCGCAATGCGTTAACAAACTAGCGCTTAGCGCTAAGCGCGACACGTGTTTTCCTCGTGTGCACTATCCAACAGAAGCGCAATGCGCTCTTTCCTTGGCGCAAAGCGCCTGACGCGCCACGTGGCGCATTGTCAGAACATACTTTGTTCTGATAAATGCTATGCATTAAATACAAGACAAAAATTGTCAGGATCTAATACTCAGCATTATTAAAAGGGCCGAGTCCAAGTAAAGGCTCAATAGCCAGAACAATAAAATGTTCAACTCACATTAACTGAGCCCATATGCTCATAAACCTTCAAACAGACTTTAGTCCCAAATTGGACTATAGATCTCCAAATCAATTTTGTTTCAAGGTACATCTCTAAACTCCTCTGATATTTGTCATTGTAATCCTTCAACGTCCTCAGAGAGGTGACGGGTCCCGACAACCATACATTTCATAGACTATGACGTCTTTAAAATGGACTGTGGGGTCCTTAAACTCATGGACTATGATGTACTTAACCTCAACCGTGATGTCTTAAAACTAATAACGGACTGTGGGGTCCTTAAACCCACGGACTATGATGTCCTTAACCTTGACTGTGAGGTCTTTAAACTCACGGACTATGATGTCCTTAACCTTGACTGTGAGATCTCTAAACTCACGGACTATGATGTCCTTAACCTCGACCGTGATGTCTTAAAACTAACAATGGACCGTAATGTCCTTAAACTAATTATCGACCACAATGTCACTAAACTAAGCAATAGAGGCCAATTGTTCTCTTGTTGGATCTAAATGATCCCGTTAAGTTGATCTCAGTCTAGAATTAGACTAACGTATCCTTAACAAACGTTTAAGTTGATCTTAGCCTCAAATAACGCTAACGTATCCTTAAACACAAACCCCCCAAACCCAAATCTAAGAAAGATACGGATTTGGACTAATCCACGCCCTACGGGCGACAACATAACTTAGTCTCCGTATACAATCCACGTGCAACCACAAACAAAACAAACACACACGACACGAAGTGACCATTTGGAGAAGGAGAAAGTTGTTACCGCGATGCGGTAGCATAATTAACTGCAGGGGCTTGCGCCTGCAGGGAAGAGCGTCCACACAATCAAAAAACCCCTCAGAAGAGGGGGAATCTGCCGAAGTCTGCTATATCGGCCGCATCCGTTTAAACCTTCGATACATGGTGCCATAAATCAACTTGGCATCTTCGGAGAGCTGGACGGATAGCACCAATTAGCATCTGCCCCGAATTTCAGGCAAGACGTTCGCTGCGTCTTCCCGTGTCTTTCGGAAGGGAACAGATTCTGGAATCTGTTTACAGCCAGAAGCCGGGAAGACGCACGTCTTGCCTGAATCTGGGGGCAGATGCTATTTGGTGCTATCCGTCCACTTCTCCGAAGATACCAAGTTGATTTATGGCACCATGTATCGAAGGTTTAAACGGATGCGGCCTATATAGCAAAATTCGTCAGATTCCCCCTCGTTTGAGGGGTTTTTGATTGTGAGGACGCTCTTCCCTGCAGTCGCAAGCCCCTGCAGTTAATTACGCTACCGCATCGCGGTAACAACTTTCTCCTTCTCTAGACGGTCACTTCGTGTCGTGGGTGTTTGTTTTGTTTGTGGTTGCCCGTGGATTGTATACGGAGACTAAGTTATGTCGTCGCCCGTAGGGCGTGGACTAGTCCAAATCCGTATCTTTCTTAGATTTGGGTTTGGGGGTTGGGTTTAAGGATACGTTAGCCTCATTTGAGACTAAGATCAACTTAAACGTGTGTTAAGGATACGTTAGTCTAATTTCTAGACTAAGATCAACTTAACAGGATCATTTAGATCCAACAAGAGAGTATTTGGGCTCTATTGTTTAGTTTAGGGACATTTCGGTCGATTTCCAGTTTAGGGACATGGTGGTCCATCGTTAGTTTAAAGACATCCCGGTCAAGGTTAAGGACATTATAGTCCGTGAGTTTAAAGACCTTACAGTCAAGGTGTTAGTTTTAAGACATCACGGTCAAGATTAAGGACATCATAGTCCATGAGTTTAAGGACCCCCAGTTTAAAGACATCATAGTCTATGGAATGTATGGTTGTCGGGACCCATCACCTCTCTGAAGACGTTGAAGGATTACAACGATAAATATCAGAGGAGTTCAGAGATGTACCCTTGAACCAATGTTGGTTTAGAGATCTATAGTCCAATTTGGGACTAAAGTCTGTTTGAAGGTTTATGAGTATATGGGCTCAGTTGATGTGAGTTGAACATTTTATTGTTCTGGTTATTGAGCCTTTACTTAGGCTCGGCCCTTTTAATAATGCTGAGCATTAGATCCTGACAATTTTTGTCTTGTATTGAATGCATAGCATTTATCAGAACAAAGTATGTTCTGACGGTGCGCCACTTGGCCCGTCAGGCGCTTTGTGCCAAGGAAAGAGCGCATTGCGCTTCTGTTGGATAGCGCACATGAGGAAGACACGTGTCGCGCTTAGCGCTAGTTTGTTAGCGCATTGCGCTTTTAATTTATGAGCGCGCTGCGCTAGTTTGTGGGTGCGCCAGTGAGGGACAGGTGGCGCGCTTGGCGCTGAGCGCCAACCTAAGAGCGCAGTGCGCTATTTTCAGGAGTGCAGAGCGCAGATCGTGTCTATGGTTGACACGTGGCATGTTTTGGCGCTGAGCGCTAGTCCAATGAGCGCAAAAGAGAAGTTCATGAGTGCAAAGCACTTTCTAATAGCGCAAAGCGCATTTCGATCAGTTTAAGATCAAAGAACAAATTTATGTTCTTTAAAGGAGGCTTTACCTCAAAATCAAAGAACAAAAGTTCTTGTTTTTTATAAAAGGCTCTGCCTTTATAGATCAAAAGTTCTGTGAATGAAGTAAAATACTTCTTTTAGTCTTTTTATGATTAGATCTTTTTGATCTTTTCTTTTAAATCAAAAGACCTTGATCTTTTTATAGATATATGATCTTTTTAGAAGATGGTTCTTCTTTTTACGGGATGGTTTCATCTCTATTATTCAAGAATATAGTTCTTTTTACCTTGAAAATGAAGAAATGATCTTCTTTTTTCTAAGAGCTTGCTCTTCTTTTGCAGAGGGTTTTTCTCTCTCTTTTTTGTATATCGAGACTTGAAGTCTAGGGGCCTTTATATAGGGCCAAATGATTTGTTAAATCAGTTTTGAGAGATCTTTCTCTGATTGATTTGGGAATATTTTCCCACCATTGGATCTTTGATCCTAGGGCTTTTGTTTTACAGAAGGCTATCTTCTTGTTTTTAACAAGATTGAGAAAATCTTTCCATAACAGAACTTATTCTGTCTTTTGGTAATTTTTATTTACCATTGGATCATTAATCCAACGGTGCTCTGATTTACAGAGCACAATCTTGTTATTTGGAAAGATTTTTAGGAATTTTTCCTTAACATAATTTAGTTTCTGATTAATTAATGATTTATCATTATTATTAGATCTTTGATCTGACAGTTGGGGAATTTTATAATTCCAGCGCTGGCGCACCTTGCGCTAGCGCACCTACGTTCGACACGTGGCGCGCAGCGCAGAGCGCACCGCAACTGTGCTAGCGCGCCTGTGTTTTACACGTAGCACGCAGCGCAGAGCGCAGTGCAGCTATGCTAGCGCGCCCGTGTTGACACGTGGCACGCAGCGCAGTGCAGCTGTGCTATTGCGCCCGTGTTTGACACGTGGCACGCAGCGCCGAGCGCAGTGCAACTGTACTTGCGCGTCCGTGTTGACACGTGGCGCAGCGCAGCGCACGGGATTTGAAGCGTTGCTTCAATTTTTTACTTTTGAATTTTGGAGCAGAGCTTTGCTCTGGCTGGGCGCGCTGCCTAGGGCGCAACGCTCCTGGCGCTGGCGTGTCTGCTTTTGATACGTGGCGCGTAGCGTGCTGCGCGCAGAATCTGAAGCTTTGCTTCAATTTTTGAATTTATATTTTTAATACAGAGCTTTGCACTTTATTAGGAAAAGGATGCGTCGCTTCATTTCTAATCTTGGAATTTGAACAGAGCTTTGCTCTGATTGGGGAAACAAATACCCCCCCACCGTTGCACTTACGTGGCCCAAGCATGAGTGCAGCGGTGGTTGGATCAACTTTTTGGAAGTTGAAACAGCTCTGCATGCCTATAAATAGGAACTTTGGTCTCTTAGATGATTTCCATCTTCTTTCTTGAGAATCTTCTTTTATTCAGAGCATTGCTCTTCAATTTAAGGACTTTTCAAGAGTAAAACTCTGTCAAAACTTAGGTAAAGTTTAAAAACTTTCAATAAACTAGGGTTTTACCCATTAACAGAGCTTTGCTCTTCATAGATCTTTGATCTAAAGAGAACCCCTTTAGGGTTCCATTAATAGAGCTTTGCCCTCTAAAAGGTTTTTATTTATAATTTCTTAATTCATTAATGGAGGTTTGCTCTTTTCAAATCATAAAGAAGAACTCTTAAAAAGTTTGTTCATAGATCACGAAGACCAAAAATGGAATTTTATTTTTGATGGATCATATCATCTTCTCAGAGCAAGGCTCTCAGTGTTCTCGGGGAATTTCTTTAAATTCCCTTCATAATTGATTTTGACAGGCGTCACTTCTGTCTGCAGAGCATTGCTCTCGAGGAGTTTAACTCCCTGTTCCTGTTTTTAATAAGAATCCGCTTAATCAGTCTATTTGCTGATTTTTGTTGATTTTTTTTTCCAGGAGTAATGGACGCTCATATGTATGATCTTGACGAGATTATCTCTTATGGGGACATCCGCTCACTTGGCCGTTCTCAGAATCGAGAATTCACAAACGCCGAGTGTGCCGAAATCATAAGTCGCTTTGACGCATACAATGGTCGGCTGCTTCCCCGACGTTCCTCTCTCCTGAAGCTTATTGTGGGAGCGATCTGGGAAGCGCTTCCTTTATTCCGTACTGGCGTGCCGCTTAGGGCATTGGATACCGCCGAGGATAAGGTGCACTCGGTGTATCTGATGAGCCTAATCTCAAAGAGAAGGCGAGATAACCTTATTGATCTTCTGCATCAAGCTTTTCAACAGTCTGCAATATTTGCTGCCTATCGGAGGCAGGAGGACATCCGTGAGGATCCCGACGCTTGTGATCGCGAAAGAAAGCATACCAGGATGGTTCGAAAGGCCTGGAAGATTCTGGACAAGGTCACTTTTGAATTCCTCAATCCATGCCCTGGGTCTGAGGTTTTGCCATTGTAACCATCTCGATAATGCTGCTTTTGTTTATTGCCTTTATTGATGTAAAAATTTTCCGAGTATGAATGACAAATCTTTTGCATCCTTCCTTTTATTTTCTGCCTTGTTATTGGCATATTCCTTAAGTAAGTGTAGCCTGTAGATGATATAGAACATTCCGTCTTGAATACTTCGAGGAGTAGTGATGGCTTAGGAAGCAGGTTCAGATCTGCTACCTAAGGCTTTTCAACTTTATGAGCCGTGAGGGTCTCATAATGACTTTTCTCCCTACATATCGAGAGGATCTCGTAGGTGTATTTTCTCCTTAGGGGTCGTGAGGATTCCTAAGTGCGTTTTCTCTTGAGAGTCGTAAGGATCTCACAAGAGAATTTTCTTCCTTACAAGTCGAGAGGACTCATAAGTGATTGTTTCCTTCCTTGTCGATGTTCGACTTCGGAGAGTGTGGCCTGCAGATAGTCTATCTTGACCTCCTTGTAGGGCAGCGATGGCTTAGGAAACAGGGTTAGGATCTGCCACCTAAGACTTTTCAAATTTATGAGCCGTGAGGGTCTCATAAAGACTTTTCCCCCTACGAGTCGAGAGGATCTCGTAGGTGTATTTTCTCCTTAAGGGTCGTGAGGACTCCTGAGTGCGTTTTCTTTTGAGAGTCGTAAGGATCTCACTAGAGAATTTTCCCTCTTACAAGTCGAGAGGACACGTAAGTGGTTGTTTCCCTCCTTGTCGAGATTCAACTTTGGAGAGTGTGGTCCGTGAATAGTATGCAAGAGTCCGTTTTGGACCGACTTGCAGGGCCCCAGTGCTTAGGAAACAGGTTTTTTAATCCCCGCTGCCTAAGGCTTTTCCTCACGAGTCGAGACGAATCGAGCATTTCTCGCAAGAATATTCTAACATCACAGTTAACCTCTGCTCTTTACGACAGAGGTCCGTTAGGGTTTGTGGTATTAGGGTTTTGTCCGTCGTACCGTCGCGTTAGCTGATGTATCCCTCGATAGGCAACCTTGTTGTTCGAGTAGCCTTGCGACTGTCATGTCTCTGATCCCTTCGAGGACTGGACAAGACGTTTTCAAGCAATCCTCTTAGGCAGTTTGACCGTCGGAAGAGCAAGCATTAGGAATTTTGCCATGCCGCTTTTTACTTGAGGTTAGGCTCATTTTGGAGAGCCCCGATGAGTCATAACCACTCCGCGCTGGTGTGGGATGATCTCCGATAGTCTTTCAGGTTTTATATGAGTTGCCGTCAAGACCCTAAAATTAGGAATTTGGCCTTTGCTTCGCTTCGCTGGCATTGCGTCTGCTGTATCGAGAAGAATGTCGCGGTTGTCTCTAGGTTGCTGGTGAACCGTCGAGGTTTGGAACTAGGGATTTTTCCGTGGCTCCGTTGTTTGATTGTCGCGTCTGAATCCTGCTGGAGGAAGAACGCTGTAGTGACATCTCGTCTGCTGTGTCGAGACGAACGTCGAGGTGGTGATCATTCCGCGCTGGTATGGGATGATCTCCGATGGTCTTTCCGGTTTTATATGAGTTGCCGTCAAGACCCTGAAGCTATGAATTTGGCCTTTGCTTCGCTTTGCTGGCATTGCGTCTGCTGTATCGAGACGAATATCGTGGTTGTCTCTAGGTTGATAGTGAACCGTCGAGGTTTGGAACTAGGGATTTTGCCGTGGCTCCTTTTGGTGATGTTGCGTCTGCTGTATCGAGACGAATGCTGAGGTGGAGTTGGGATTTTGCCATCACTCCGCTTTACTCTGACCGTGAGGTCTTTTGTTAACGTTGTGTCCGTTGTAACGAGACGAATGCTGAGGTGGAGTTGGGATCTCGCCGTCACTCCGCTTTGTTTTGACGTTGCGTCTGCATCCTGCTAGATTGCGAAGGAACGCCGTTGTTGACATTGCATCTGTTGTAACGAGACGAATGCTGAGGTGGAGTTGGGATTTTGTCATCACTCCGCTTTGTTTTGACGTTGCGTCTGCATCCTACTGGATTGCGAAGGAACGCCGTTGTTGATGTTCCCCTTCGAAGGACGGCGCGACGGACGTCTTGCCTGAAATTCGGGGCAGATGCTAATTGGTTTTATCCGTCTACCTCTCCGAAGATGCCAAGTTGATTTATGGCACCGTGTATCGAAAGTTTAAACGGATGCGGTCGATGTAGCAGACTTCGTCAGATTCCCCCTCGTTTGAGGGGTTTTTGATTGTGGGGACGCCCTTCCCTGCAGGCGCAAGCCCCTGCAGTTAATTACGCTACCGCATTGCGGTAACAACTTTCTCCTTCGCCAGATGGTCACTTCGTGTCGTGTGTGTTTATTTTATTTGTGGTTGCCCGTGGATTGTATACGGAGACTAATTTATGTTATCGCCCGTAGGGCGCGGATTAGTCCAAATCCGTATTTTCTTAGATTTGGGTTTGGGGTTTTGGTTTGAGGATACGTTGGTCATATTTGAGGCTAAGATCAACTCAAACGTTTGTTAAGGATACGTTAGTCCAATTTGAGACTAAGATCGACTTAACTGGATCGTTTAGATCCGACAAAAGAGCATTTGGGCTCTATTGTTCCAGTTTAGGGACGTAGTGGTCCATTGCCAGTTTAGGGACATGGTGGTCCAAGTTCCAGTTTAGGGACGTGGTGGTCCAATAAAATGTATGGCTGTCGGGACCCATCACCTCTCTGAAGACGTTGAAGGATTACAACGACAAATATCAGAGGAGCTCAGAGATGTACCCTTGAACCAATGAGTTGGTTGAAAGAGCAGATGTGCTCAGTTCAAGATGATTTGAGGACTTATGGCCAATTTGGGCTAAGTCCAATTGTGTTTGAAATATTGGCCCTCTGTTGGTCCATTGAAGGAGAGACTTTGCCTCTAGAAACTTAGCCGATTGGGCTAAAGCTAGTGTTAAACACTAGAGGTCAACAGTGTTGAACACTGGGAATAAGATTAACAAGTTAGTGTTAAACACTAAAAGATAATCAGTGTTAAACACTAGCAACAGGGCTTTCAAATTAGTGTTAAACACTAAAGCAAATCAGTGTTAAACACTGGTAATCAGAGATTTCAAATTAGTGTTAAACAATAAAGCAAATCAGTGTTAAACACTGAGAACAAAGTCTTCAGATTAGTGTTAAACACTAAGGAGAGAGGGGTCACGTGTGGACACGTGAGAGCGCCCTGATTTCCCTTATTTTATTCTGTAGATCAGTGTTTAACTCTTTTAATTCTGACGGCCATCACGTGTGAGCACGTGATGGAGGCCCCCGCTCTGGTCTGTTAGAATGCTCATTAGGGGTCATGTGGTGACACGTGAGGGCGCCCTAAATGTGGAGCCAGATCTCATTTGTTTTATCCTCAAATCTGCGAATAAGTGTTAAACACTTTTCATCTTTAGTTTAGAGCATCACGTGTTGGCACGTGATGGGGATTTATGCATCGATAATTACAGCACTTGCTGAGGGGTCATGTGAGAGCGCCCAAAGCTTCTTTTCTTTTGTTTTTTTCTTTCCGCATTTTGGGAGTCACGTGGGAGCACGTGAGGCATTGCCTCAAAGCTTCTTTTCTTCAGGGATCTTTTCAAGGGTCACGTGGGGGCACGTGACCCTAGTTCTTTTCATGAACAGAGATCTTTTAAGAATTGAATTCTCGGTAGGGTTAAATCCTAATTATGATTTTGGAGGAATTAAATTCCTATTGTGAAAGAATTAAATTCTTATTTAGGATAAAACCCTGATTTAATTTTAAAGGAATTAAATTCCCAGATATGTAAAAGGATTAGGGTTAAACCCTAGTTTTGTTTTAGGAGAATTAAATTCTCAAAACCTAATTGCCCTTCTATGTTTAGGATCTGCATGGAAGGATCTCGACCCGATGAGAATTAAATTCTCAACTTATGGGGAGATGTGCTCTGTGCAGATCTTCAACCAGAAGAAGAACTAATTTCTTTTTTGTATAAGAGTTAAACTCTTGGATTTTGAGAATTAAATTCTCTGTTTGAAGTTTTGATTCCCTTTCTTTTCTCACTTAGGGTTTTCTTTGTTGAGAATTAAATTCTCCTTTCTTTTCTTCCCTCTTGAGAATTAAATTCTCCTCCCTCTGTTTTTCTCTCTGAAAGGTCCCCCCTTCTTCTTTTCTTGGCTCCTATTTATAGGGGAAGGAAAAGAATCAATTTCTTTAGCAAATCTTTCATTGAAAGATTTGATTTGTTTTCATAATTAATATGATCCTTTAGATCATCTAGTGAATTTTATTCACCGTTGGATTTTAAATCCAAAGATATTATGTTTGTTATTTCCGGTGAGATTTAGGGGAAATCTTTCCTTGTCTAAGATTTTTTCCATAAATTGGTGATTTTTAATCACTCTTGGATTTTTAATCGAACGGTCCCCATAATCTTTTTCCATTTGGAAAGATTTAGAAGCTTTTAGAATTTTAATTCTATTTCGAAAGATTTTAGAGAAATTTAGAATTTTAATTCTATTAAACTGTAAGGCTTTCAAAGCCTGTCACGTGCTGGCACATGACCCTTGGTCACGTGTGAGCACGTGACCCCCAAATTGGTTCTTTTAACAGCTTGTTTATGTTGTTGTTTCAACCATCACGTGTCAACACGTGACCATTGGTCACGTGTGAGCACGTGATACCTCATTGAGGTAACTTCTGATTTTTAATCTGGGAACAGATTTTAGAATTTAATTCTATTCATTATTTTAGAGGTCTTAAGAGCCCATCACGTGTCTGCACGTGACCCATGGTCACGTGTGAGCACGTGATGCCCCATTGGGGTCTTTTCTGAGTTTTTATTATATCTTTTAACTCTTCCAGCGGGTTCTTAAAGGTCCATCACGTGTGGACACGTGATACCTCATAACTTTTGATCCCGGATGAATTATGAAGCCCATAATATATCAAATCGAAGGGTTTTTCGAGATGCTTCCAATACCATCAGAATTTAGTAGTTCCTCCTTCGGAAGTTTATCAAAATATAGGCCGGAAGATACTGGTTCGCATTTCTTTAAGCATATCACTGCCATTTGATACCTTGGACTCCTTTGCGTAGAAATTTTTGGCGGGAACAAATACCCCCCACTACTTTGCCCACATAAGTATGTACGTGGGTGAAGTAGTGCAGAGTTATGCATGGCGTATGACCAGTTTCGGGTTGGTGTATCATTTTCAGAAACTTGGTCTGAGAAGATAACGAGCGGACACAAGCATCGTCATTTATCATTGACTCAAATCTCGACTCTTAAGAGATATAGTTCCAAACTCTCAACTCCATGAGCCGCACCCTTCTATTTCTTTATGTCTTACTCTGGCGTGAAGTAGTTTATACGCTCATGAGTAACTTCTCCATTTCAGTGGCATGTAGTTTTGGCAGGTGCGGCTCATAAATGGTCCGTCTTGACCTCTTTGCAGGGCAGTGATGGCTTAGGAGACAGGGGTAGGATCTGCCACCTAACACTTTTCAACTTTACGAGCCGTGAGGGTCTCATAAAGACTTTTCTTCCTACGAGTCGAGAGGATCCCGTAGGTGTATTTTCTCCCTAGGGGTCGTGAGGACTCTTAAGTGTGTTTTCTCTTGAGAGTCGTAAGGATCTCACAAGAGAATTTTCCCTCTTACGAGTCGAGAGAACCCGTAAGCGGTTGTTTCCCTCCTTATCGAGATTCGACTTTGAAGAGTGAGACCCATGGATAGTATGCAAGAGACCGTTTTGGGCCGACTTGCAGGGTCCCAGTGCTTAGGGAACAGGTTTCTTAATCCCTACTGCCTAAGGCTTTTCCTCACGAGTCGAGATGAATCGAGCAGTTCTCGCGAAGACATCAATTTCCTCACGAGTCGAGACGAATCGAGCATTTCTTTCAAGAATATCCTAACGTCACAGTTAACCTCTGCTCTATACGACAGAAGTTCGTTAGGGTCTATGGTACTTAGGGTTTTGGCCGTCGTACCGTCGCATCAGCTGATATATTCCTCGATAAGCAATCATGCTGTTCGAGTGGCCCTGCGACTGTCGTGTCTCTGATCCCTTCGGGGGCTGGACAAGACATCTTCAAGCAATTCTCCTTGGCAGTTTGACTGTCGGAAGAGCAAGCGTTAGGAATTTGCCATGCCGCTTTTTACTTGAGGTTAGGCTCATTTTGGAGAGCCCCGATGAGTCATAACCACTCCGCGCTGGTGTGGGATGATCTCCGATAGTCTTTCAGGCTTTATATGACTTGCCGTTAAGACCCTGAAGCTAGGTATTTGGCCTTTGCTTCGTTTGCTGGCATCGCGTCTGCTGTATCGAGACGAATGTCGCGGTTGTCTCTAGGTTGCATGTGAACCGTCAAGGTTTGGAACTAGGGATTTTGCCATGGCTCCATTTGTTTGAGTGTCGCGTCTAAACCCTGCTGGAGGAAGAACGCTGGGGTGACATTTCATCTGCTGTATCGAGATGATCGTCGAGGTGGTGACCACTCCGCACTGGTGCGGGATGCTCTCCGATTGTCTTTCAGGCTTTATATGACTTGCCGTCAAGACCTTGAAGCTAGGGATTTGGCCTTTTGCTTCATTTGCTTTGGTGCGTCCGAATCCTGCTGGGGGAAGAACGCTGAGGTGACATTTCATCTGCTGTATCGAGACGATCGTCGAGGTGGTGACCACTCCGCGCTGGTGCGAGATGATCTCCGATTGTCTTTCAGGCTTTATATGACTTGCCGTCAAGACACTGAAGCTAGGAATTTGGCCTTCGCTTCGTTTGCTTTGTCACGTCCGAATCCTGTTGGAGGAGGAACGCTGTCGTGACATCTCTTCTGTTGTATTGAGACGAACGTCGAGGTGTTGACCACTCCGTGCTGGTGCGAGATGATCTCCGATTGTCTTTCAGGCTTTATATGACTTGCCGTCAAGACCCTGAAGCTAGGAATTTGGCCTTTTGCTTCATTTGCTTTGTCGCGTCCGAATCCTGCTGGGGGAAGAACGCTGGGGTGACATTTCATTTGCTGTATCGAGACGATTGTCGAGGTGGTGACCACTCCGCATTGGTGCGAGATGATCTCCGAATGTCTTTCAGGCTTTATATGACTTGCTGTCAAGACCCTGAAGCTAGGAATTTGGCCTTTTGCTTCATTTGCTTGCATTGCGTCTGCTGTAACGAGACGAATGTCGAGGTGGAGCTGGGATTTTTCCGTCACTCTGCTTTATTTCGACCATGTGGTCTTTTGTTGACATTGCTTCTGCATCCAGCTGGACTGCGAAGGAACGCCGTTGTTGACATTGCGTCTGCTGTAACGAGACGAATGCCGAGTTGGAGTTAGGATTTTGTCGTCACTCCGCAATGTTTCGACCATTGGGTCTCTTGTTGACATTACATCTACATCCCGCTGGACTGCGAAGGAACACCGTTGTTGACATTGCGTCTGCTGTAACGAAACGAATGCCGAGGTGGAGTTGGGATTTTACCATCACTCCGCATTGTTTTGACCATGGGGTCTTTCGTTCACGTTGCATCTGCATCCTGATGGACCGCGAAAGAATGCCGCCGTTGACATCTTGTCTGCTGTATCGAGACGAATACTGAGATGGAGCTGGGATTTTTTCGTCACTCCGATTTATTTCGACCATGGGGTCTTTCGTTGACGTTGCATCTACATCCTGCTGGACTTGCGAAGGAACGCCGCCGTTGACATCTTGTCTGCTGTATCGAGACGAATGCTGAGATGGAGCTGGGATTTTTTCGTCACTCCGTTTTATTTCGACCATGGGGTCTTTCGTTGACGTTGCATCTACATCCTGCTGGACTTGCGAAGTAACGCCGTTGTTGACGTCTCGTCTGCTGTAACGAGACGAATGCTGAGACGAAGCTGGGATTTTGCCGTCGCTTCGCTTTGTTTCGACCATAGGGTCTCTTGTTGACGTTGCAGCTGCATCCTGCTGGACTGCAAAGGAACGTCGTTGCTGATTCTTAGGCTGTACATGTGGCCATTGAGATTTAGAACAAGGGAGTTTGCCATGGTTCCGTTTCGTTGCGACTCTGAGGTCGATTGTTGACGTCACGTCTGCATCTGGTTGAAATGAGGAGAAACGCCGTTGGTGATCTCTAAGTTGTCGATATCGACGTCGAGACCCTGAAGCTAGGGATCTTCTTTTGCTTCGTTTGTTGACATTGTGTCTGCAATATTGCGACAAATGTCTAGATTGTCTTTAGGTTGTCTATGAACCGTCAAGATTTGGCTTCGCTTTCTGATGGAGCCTGTTGGGAAGGTATGGTTCTCTCTTTGTTCGTGCCCATGGATTGTATACAGGGGTCAATGTGACCTCACCTGTAGGGCAAAAAGTTTCATTCTTTCAGATCTTTTTTTTTATTTCCGCGATGCTCTATCATTTCAGCTTTTACATCGCGAAGGTCGCGATTGCCCAATCATTTCGGCTATTTTTCGCGGTGCCCAATCATTTCGGCTATTTATTTTATTTTTACTCGCTGCTTTTTATTGCGAGTTGCCCAATTATTTCCGCCGTCTTTGTATGCATACATTTTTACTTGCTGATTTCGTTGCAAGTTGCCCCATCATTTCGGCTATTTCATATGCATTTTTGGCTCGCTGATTTTTTTTTGTCGCGAGTGTGTGACTTGGAATCTGATGCCAATCTTAGCATCAGCATCGCTACGACTAGAATATTTCCAGGAGCGAATCATCATTTGCCATGAAAGGACTTAGAATTTGATACCGGTTTAAGCATCAGCATCGCTACAACTGGGATATTGCCAGGAGCGAATCATCATTTGCCATGAAAGGACTTAGAATTTGATACTGGTTTAGGCATCAATATCGCTACAACTGGGATATTGCCAGGAGCGAATCATCATTTGCCCCTGTCGATGTTGAACAAAGGTGGCTTAGTAAACAGGGTTAGGATCCTGTCGACTAAGGCTTTTGACTTCATGAGCCGTAAGAGTCTCACAAAGGTATTTCTCCTTACGAGTCGTGAGGATCTCGTAGGTGTGTTTTCTCCTTAGGAATCGTGAGGACTCCTAAGTGTATGTTCCCCTGTAAGTCGTAAGGATCTTACAAAAGGGTTTTCTCCTTACAAGTCGAGAGGACTTATAAGGGTTGTTCACCGTATGGAGATATCCCCAGTCACAGGTGGGACTTGGTTAGGGAAATGTTTATTCGTGCCCGTGGATTGTATACAAGGGTCAGTACTGAGCCACTTGTAGGGCCATATCGAAGGTTATGGGGGTTGCTTAAGAACAGGTTCAGGTCTCTGTAACTTAAGACTTTCAAATCTTATGAGCCGTGAGGGTCCCATAAGAGAGTTCTCCTTACGAGTCGGGAGGATCTCGTAAGTGTAATTTCTCCTTAGGAATCGTGAGGATCCCTAAGTGTGTTGCTCCTATGTGAGTCGTAAGGATCTCACGCGTGTGGTTTCTCCTTACAAAGTCGAGAGGACCCTATAAGTGTCTTTTAACGAGCTTGCGCCCTTTCGGGTTTTCACAAACACTCGCCGGTAGCCCTGCTGTTTTTACTCACGGAGCCATTTCGGGTTTTCATCCGTGCCCACTTTGCTTATGGACATACCGTTCTTTTTATTTTTTATTTTTTTTTATTCTTTTTTTTAACGAGGTCGCGCCCTTTCGGGTTTTCACGAACACTCGCCGGTAGCCCTGCTGTTTTTACTCACGGAGCCCTTTCGGGTTTTCATCCGTGCCCATTTTGCTTGTGGACGTACCGTTTTTTTTAACCACGTCAGCCTGAAGATGCTGCGGGTTGGGAGTAGTTTAACGACGTTTCGGTCATTTGCAAGTTTTAGGACATTGCGGTCCGCCGTTAGTTTAAGGACATTTCGGTCCATATCCAGTTTTAGGACGTAGTGGTCCGTTGTTAGTTTAACGACGTTTCGGTCTATTATCCAGTTTTAGGACGTAGTGGTCTGTTGGGCTTTCTCTGTGAATGAGCATGATACCCCCAGCATATCCATCTTTTTCGGAGCATGTGGTTGTGGTGGGTTCACCTTCCACTTTTCGGACAACGCGAACTTACCCTGTTGGTACTGGTCTTCAACCCAGTTTTTGAAGACGTAGCAATTTTCAATCGGATGGCCCAATACTTGGTGGCGAGGGCAGTAATTAGGATTGTTGACCTCATTCAGTTGTAGCTGGCATTTCGGCTCCGGTAGAGTGATAAGCCCGTCGCGCACTGCTAGTTCGAACAGCCTCCTTGTTTCATCCCGGGAAAATGAGTAAGGACGTTTCAACTTTTTATAGAGGGGTTGCCGCTTGTTGTTTCGGCAAACAACCGGTCTAGGGCCACTCGATTGCTGTTGAGTGTTGGCTACGAGGGCTATTTTTCCCTTCCCTTTATCCTTTTTGCTCGATCCTTTGTTTGCGGGGCCGAGAATTTTTCCGGGTATCGTGCAATTGCAAGGCTGAATGCTCTCGCAACTCCTCAATTCTTTCGTTTTAGAGATGGACTCCTTGAAAAGAGGGCCGAGGGCTACTTTTTCGTCGGAATTGCTCCCGAATGTGAGAACTCGCGGTCCCTCGGGATCAACCCTATGACAATTGCCGGCAATTCTTTTACGCTCATCTGTCGCATTTTTCTACTGTTTATGAGCTTCACGCTTTGTCCTGTTGAAGTGTTGCCTGTGAGCGACATACCCTTGCCACCAACACTTAAAGGAGTTGCAGTCCTCAGTAGGATGTGCGATCTTCTGATGATATAAGCAGAAGTTAGGATGCACGTCCGCTTCATCAAGATGTATACCACCAGGAGAATTTTCTATGAAAGAGGGCGGCCCCATCCTCATTGATATAGCTTTGGCGAATCGTTTCCTTGTCTTGATCCTGCTTTCATTTGCGGCGGATGTAATTTGATCTGGTGGGAGTGTTTCGACCCTTTTTTCCAGTCGCCGGCGTTTGGCCTTTCCAAATATGGCCA
Source organism: Agapanthus africanus (assembly GCA_030015575.1). NCBI lineage: Eukaryota > Viridiplantae > Streptophyta > Magnoliopsida > Asparagales > Amaryllidaceae > Agapanthus > Agapanthus africanus. The sequence goes on from CM057337.1 coordinate 2,577,193, forward strand.
TCTCGCGCTCCCGATCAGCTTTACTTTTTAGACGAATCTCATCTAGAAAAGCGTCGATCATTTCGTCTGACGGCCACACGAATTCCGGCTCAGGCTTTTCCCCCAGTTTCTCAGTGCAAGGAGTTTTTTCATCATCCGTAAATGAGTGGGAGATCACGTGACAAGTTGCCCCCGGTGCGTCCGTCTTCTTTGGAGTGTGCGGCTGTGGTGGGTTTACTTTCCACTTTTCAGACAGCGGAAACTTTCCTTGTAGGTACTGATCCTCGATCCACCCCTTAAAGACGAAACAATCCTCGATCGGGTGACTTACCGTTTGGTGGTAAGGGCAATAATTGGGATCGTTGACATCGCCTGGTTGCAACGGACGTTTTGGACTCGGCAGATTGATGAGTCTGTTGCGCACTGCCAGCTCGAACAGTCTTCTCGTTTTATCCCGAGGAAACGAGTAAGGACGTCCCAGTCTCTCCTCGAGGGATGGGCGTGGACGCATATTGTTTTGACGGACAACCGGCTTTAAGTTGCTCGACTGTTGTTGAGTCTTAGCGACGAAAGTTGCTTTCTCTTTCCCCTTTTCATTCCGAGGGTCCGTCGTTGAAGGAGATGATCTATGATCCATCTGATCCATTTGGGCCAACTTGTCAATCAAGGCCTGGAAAGTAGTTGGCTTGAAGAACATCATGAATTGCGAGATGGTTGCTTGCGGATCAAGTGTGCCCACGAACATGCCTACCGTAGGTGCTTCTTCGATGCGTTGTTCGCACTTCGACCAAAGATTCCGCCATCGTATCGCATACTGGACCCAAGTTTCTGCAGGCTTCACCCTGGCATTGATCAATGCCGTGATTGGGGTGCGTTCGCTGGCGCTTGCAAAACGCTGGGTGAATAGCAACTCCATCTTTACGAATGTCTTGACAGAGTCATTTGGGAGTTCAGAGTACCACTCGAACGCCGTCTCCGATAAGCTGCCGATGAATTGGCGAAGCAAGAGTTTATCATCGCCGCCAGTGTTGCCGCATAAGGCTCTGAATTGAGCGACGTGCTGATGCGGATTTCCCGTCCCCTTGTATACATGGAACTTAGGGATCGTATATCCCGGCAGGTAACTGATTTGGTCATACCAGCTCGGGTATGGTCGCCCAGTTTTGACGACTTGGCTGGCCGCTTCATTTGCCTGATGAGCTCGTATTTGCTGAGTTATATAGTCATCTAGTGCAGCTTTGGAAATGGTTTCCTCCTTGGCTGTTGAATGAGCCGGAGGAGGATTAGATGTCTCCTCTTTATCGTCTTCAATAATGATCGGAGGGTCTTCAGCTGGAGGGTCCGGCTGTAACATCATTCCCACCATGTCTTAGAAGAGAAGCGCCATTTGTTTTATGTTGGAAGCTTGTTCTGCTGCCTCTCTGTCCTTCTTTTCGAGGACTCTGCGTAGGAAGTCAGCGTCGGTTTCCTGTTCGTGACGCTGTTCTGATGATGTTTCCAGGCATTCTTTTGGCCCGGTGAGTGCGGCCATCGTGGTCATCATCTCTTGAAACTTCTGCTGTTCCTCCTGGGCTTTTGACAGGGATCGGATGAGCGGTCGGTGGCCCATAGAAGCGCGGCTATCCTCTTTCCCGGATGCCATGTAGACGGTATGCACCACCATGCCCCCAGTCTTAGGGCATTTGGGCTCAGTGTCTTTACGATTTGCCGCAGTTACAGGGGCTTTCTTTGGCTTCCTCCCCTTTTGAGCAGTTGAAGTCGAGGGGCTGTTGTAGTGGGTACCCAAGTAGTTGTCGCTTTTAGTGGCTTGACAGAGTAATCCTTCTCCTGCCGAACCTTCATCTTTTTCTGTTGGCAGAGATAGTTTTCATCAATCACCGACTCTTGGACCTGTCGCCAAACCTTGTAAATTTCAGAGGATAACCGTTGAGGAGGTTGCTCCGGCTTCTTCTCTGTAGCATTCTTCACAGGTGAAGGAATTCTCTTCAGCACTGCAGTAGGAGAGTTTCTGCGCACCCTTCTTAGCGGTTCAAAGTTATTCCTGGTCGGAACAGCGGCATTGATTTCCACCATCGGAGCTGGCGGAGTTATCCCAGAGGGGGAGTTGCCCCCAGCCTTCCTTACCCGGCGCCAGTGACGACGGCGAGCATGTCGAGCGGACGGCGTTGGTTCAGCAATGGGGATGGCTTTGTCTTGCCCCCTGTCCAGATGAAGCGATGCTGGTGTCAGTCTCTTAAAGACTGACGTCTTTTGAGTAGCGGTATCCAATCTTTCAAAGACAGACCTTCGAGCAGGAACGGGAGCCGGAATAGTCAGTCTTGTGAAGACCGACCCATTGGCAGGAGAAGCCGTCTTGACGACTTCAGGAGCAGGGATGGCTATCCTCTTCGGAACAACCTTTTCTGGTATTGCAGGCTTCTTTATGGGCCCACATGAGTTTTGGCCCAGTTTGCTGAAAGCTGAGACATTGGGCATGGGCGACCCGTTGAGATGGGCCGCGATAGTTGTAAGCCGATCGAAGACCAACTTCTTCGGAGCTTCTTGTGATGGCAAAGGGGCATTGAAGCTCATTGGTGGGATCATGGTCCCGAAGAATAGCCCAGTGGTGGTCTGAGTCACCTGTTCCACCGGCCTAGCGAAGATGGAGGCCGCTTGGGGCCCATAAGTCACTCCTCCAGCAAGAACGGAGCGAGAGTTGCAGTTGCAGGTAGTGCAGTTTGAAGCCATTGATCTTCTGTTTTCTGCACGGAACAAGACACTAAATCTTAGTACCTCGAATCCACAGGCAACCACAGCAAACCGCGATTCATTCGCGAACATGACACACGAAGTGTGGAGTGGAAAGAGGAAGAGGTCCCACCGGGCGTGCCAGAATCTGTTCCCCTCTGAAGGACGGCGCGACGGACGTCTTGCCTGAAATTCGGGGCAGAAGCAAATTGGTTTTATCCGTCTACCTCTCTGAAGATGCCAAGTTGATTTATGGCACCGTGTATCGAAGGTTTAAACGGATGCGACCGATGTAGCAGACTTCGTCAGATTCCCCCTCGTTTGAGGGGTTTTTGATTATGGGGACGCTCTTCCCTGCAGGCGGAAGCCCTTGCAGTTAATTACGCTACCGCATTGCGGTAACAACTTTCTCCTTCTCCAGATGGTCACTTCGTGTCGTGTGTGTTTGTTTTATTTGTGGTTGCCCGTGGATTGTATACGGAGACTAATTTATGTTGTCGCCCGTAGGGCGCGGATTAGTCCAAATCCGTATTTTCTTAGATTTGGGTTTGGGGTTTTGGTTTGAGGATACGTTGGCCATATTTGAGGCTAAGATCAACTCAAACGTTTGTTAAGGATACATTAGTCCAATTTGAGACTAAGATCGACTTAACTGGATCGTTTAGATCCGACAAAAGAGCATTTGGGCTCTATTGTTCCAGTTTAGGGACGTAGTGGTCCATTGCCAGTTTAGGGACGTAGTGGTCCAAGTTCCAGTTTAGGGACGTGGTGGTCCAATAAAATGTATGGCTGTCGGGATCCATCACCTCTCTGAAGACGTTGAAGGATTACAACGACAAATATCAGAGGAGCTCAGAGATGTACCCTTGAACCAATGAGTTGGTTGAAAGAGCAGATGTGCTCAGTTCAAGATGATTTGAGGACTTATGGCCAATTTGGGCTAAGTCCAATTGTGTTTGAAATATTGGCCCTCTGTTGGTCCATTGAAGGAGAGGCTTTGCCTCTAGAAACTTAGCCGATTGGGCTAAAGCTAGTGTTAAACACTAGAGGTCAACAGTGTTGAACACTGGGAATAAGATTAACAAGTTAGTGTTAAACACTAAAAGATAATCAGTGTTAAACACTAGCAACAGGGCTTTCAAATTAGTGTTAAACACTAAAGCAAATCAGTGTTAAACACTGGTAATCAGAGATTTCAAATTAGTGTTAAACACTAAAGCAAATCAGTGTTAAACACTGAGAACAAAGTCTTCAGATTAGTGTTAAACACTAAGGAGAGAGGGGTCACGTATGGACACGTGAGAGCGCCCTGATTTCCCTTATTTTATTCTGTAGATCAGTGTTTAACTCTTTTAATTCTGACGGCCATCACGTGTGAGCACGTGATGGAGGCCCCCGCTCTGGTCTGTTAGAATGCTCATTAGGGGTCACGTGGTGACACGTGAGGGCGCCCTAAATATGGAGCCAGATCTCCTTTGTTTCATCCTCAAATCTGCGAATAAGTGTTAAACACTTTTCATCTTTATTTTAGAGCATCACGTGTTGGCACGTGATGGGGATTTATGCATCGATAATTACAGCACTTGCTGAGAGATCACGTGGGGACACGTGAGAGCGCCCAAAGCTTCTTTTCTTTTGTTTTTTTCTTTCCGCATTTTGGGAGTCACGTGGGAGCACGTGAGGCATTGCCTCAAAGCTTCTTTTCTTCAGGGATCTTTTCAAGGGTCACGTGGGGGCACGTGACTCTAGTTCTTTTCATGAACAGAGATCTTTTAAGAATTGAATTCTCTGTAGGGTTAAACCCTAATTATGATTTTGGAGGAATTAAATTCCTGTTGTGAAAGAATTAAATTCTTATTTAGGATAAAACCCTGATTTCTTTTTAAAGGAATTAAATTCCCAGATAAGTAAAAGGATTAGGGTTAAACCCTAGTTTTGTTTTAGGAGAATTAAATTCTCAAAACTTAATTCCCCTTCTAAGTTTAGGATCTGTATGGCAGGATCTCGACCCGATGAGAATTAAATTCTCAACTTATGGGGAGATGTGCTCTGTGCAGATCTTCAACCAGAAGAAGAAATAAGTTCTTTTTTGTATAAGAGTTAAACTCTTGGATTTTGAGAATTAAATTCTCTGTTTGAAGTTTTGATTCCCTTTCTTTTCTCACCTAGGGTTTTCTTTGTTGAGAATTAAATTCTCCTTTCTTTTCTTCTCTCTTGAGAATTAAATTCTCCTTCCTCTGTTTTTCTCTCTGAAATGTCCCCCCTTCTTCTTTTCTTGGCTCCTATTTATAGGGGAAGGAAAAGAATCAATTTCTTTAGCAAATCTTTCATTGAAAGATTTAATTTGTTTTCATAATTAATATGATCCTTTAGATCATCTAGTGAATTTTATTCACCGTTGGATTTTAAATCCAAAGATATTATATTTGTTATTTCTGGAGAGATTTAGGGGAAATCTTTCTTTATCTAAGATTTTTTCCATAAATTGGTGATTTTTAATCACTCTTGGATCTTTAATCCAACGGTCCCCATAATCTTTTTCCATTTGGAAAGATTTAGAAGCTTTTAGAATTTTAATTCTATTTCGAAAGATTTTAGAGAAATTTAGAATTTTAATTCTATTAAACTGTAAGGCTTTCAAAGCCTGTCACGTGCTGGCACGTGACCCTTGGTCACGTGTGAGCACGTGACCCCCAAATTGGTTCTTTTAACAGCCGCTTGTTTATATTGTTGTTTTAACCATCACGTGTCAACACGTGACCATTGGTCACGTGTGAGCACGTGATACCTCATTGAGGTAACTTCTGATTTTTAATCAGGGAACAGATTTTAGAATTTAATTCTATTCATTATTTTAGAGGTCTTAAGAGCCCATCACGTGTCTGCACGTGACTCATGGTCACGTGTGAGCATGTGATGCCCCATTGGGGTCTTTTTCGAATTTTTATTATATCTTTTAACTCCTCCAGCGGGTTCTTAAAGGTCCATCACGTGTGGACACGTGATACCTCATAACTTTTGATTCCGGATGAATTATGAGGCCCATAATATGTCAAATCGAAGGGTTTTTCGAGATTCTTCCAATACCATTAGAATTTAATAGTTCCTCCTTCAGGAGTTTATCAAAATATAGGCCGGAAGATACTGGTTCGCATTTCTTTAAGCGTATCACTGCCATTTGATTCCTTGGACTCCTTTGCGTAGAAATTTTTGGCGAGAACAGTTGACATTGCGTCTTTTGTAACGAGACGAATGCTGAGGTGGAGTTGGGATTTTGCCATCACTCCGCTTGGTGATATTGCGTCTGAGTCCTGCTGGAATGAGGAGGAACGCTGTTGTGGGTCTTCAGGCTGTAGATGTGGCTGTTGAGACTTGGCTCTCTGTCTGATGGAGCGTGGTGGGATGATATGGTTCCCTTTTTGTTTGTGCCCCTGGATTGTATACAGGGATCGATGTGATCTCACCTGTAGGGCATAAATTTCATTTTTCTTTATTTCTTTTCCGCGATACTCTATCATTTCAGCTTTTATATCGCGAAAGTCACGATTGCCCAATCATTTCGGCTATTTTTCGCGGTGCCCAATCATTTCAGCTATTTATTTTATTCTTACTCGCTGCTTTTTATTGCGAATTACCCAATCATTTCGGCTATTTTGCATGCATACATTTTTACTTGCTGACTTGGTTGCAAGTTGCCCCATCATTTCGGCTATTTCGTATGCATGTGTGGCTTGCTAGTTTCTTATTGCAAGGTTGGGATTAGACACCGATTTCGGCATCAGCACCGCTGCAACTGGGATATTGCCAGGAGCGAATCATCATTTGCTTCTGTCGATATCGAACAAAAGTGGCTTAGCGAACAGGGTTATGATCCTGTCGACTAAGGCTTTTGATTTCATGAGCCGTAAGGTCTCATTAAGGTATTTCTCCCTGCGAGTCGTGAGGATCTCGTAGGTGCATTTTCTCCTTAAGAATCGTGAAGATTCCTAAGTGCATGTTCTCTTGTAAGTCGTAATGATCTTACAAGAGTGTTTTCTCCTTATAAGTTGAGAGGACTTACAAGGGTTTGTTCACCGTGTGAGCATATCCCTATTCACTGGTAGGACTCTGTTAGGGAAATGTTCATTCGTGCCTGTGGATTGTATACAAGGATCCATATTGAACCGCTTGTAGGGCAGTATCGGAGGTTGTTGGGGCTGCTTAAGAACAGGTTCAGATCTCTGTAGCTTAAGACTTTCAAATCTTATGAGCCGTGAGGGTCCTATAAGAGGGTTCTCCTTATGAGTCGTGAGGATCTCGCAAGTGTAATTTGTCCTTAGGAATCGTGGGGATCCCTAAGTGTGTTGCTCCCTTGTGAGTTGTAAGGATCTCACGCAGGTGGTTTCTCCTTACAAAGTCGAGAAGACCTTGCAAGTGTCTTTTAGCGAGATTGCGCCCTTTCGGGTTTTCACAAAACTCGCCGGTAGCTCTGCTGTTTTTACTCACGGAGCCCTTTCGGGTCTTCATCTGTGCCCATTTTGCTTGTGGACTTACCTTTTTCTTTTTCTTTTTCTTTTTTTTTTAAATTTTAACGAGGTTGCGCCCTTTCGGGTTTTCACAAGACTCGCCGGTAGCCCTGCTGTTTTTACTCACGGAGTCCTTTCGGGTTTTCATCCGTGCCCATTTTGCTTGTGGACTTATTTTTTTCTTTTTTTTTTCTTTTTCTTTTTTTTTTATTTTAACGAGATTGCGCCCTTTCGGGTTTTCACAAGACTCGCCGGTAGCCCTGCTGTTTTTACTCAGGGAGCCCTTTCGGGTTTTCATCCGTGCCCATTTTGCTTGTGGACTTACCTTTTTTCTTTTTTTTTCTTTTTCTTTTTTTTATTTTAACGAGGTTGCGCCCTTTCGGGTTTTCACAAGACTCGCCGGTAGCCCTGCTGTTTTTACTCACGGAGCCCTTTCGGGTTTTCATCCGTGCCCATTTTACTTGTGGATATACCATTTTTTTACCACGCCAGCCTGAGGATGCGGCGGGTTGATAGTAGTTTAACGACGTTTCGTTCATTTGCAAGTTTTAGGACATTGCGGTCCGTCGTTATTTTAGGGACGTTTCGGTCCGACGTTAGTTTTAGGACATAGTGGTCCACCGTCGCCGTCTTTGAGGCGAATCTCTAGTTTACTGACTTTTCGGTCTATGGGGCTTTCCCTATGAATGAGCATGATGCCCCCGGCATATCCATCTTTTTCGGAGCATGTGGTTGTGGCGGGCTCACCTTCCAGTTTTCGGACAGCGCGAACTTGCCCTGTTGGTATTGCTCTTCAACCCAGTTTTTGAAGACGTGGCAGTCTTTGATCGGATGGCTTACCGCTTGATGGTAAGGGCAATAATTGGGATTGTTGACATCGTTCAGTTGTAGTGGGTGTCTCGACTCCGGTAGAGTGATGAGCCCGTTGCGCACTGCCAGTTCAAACAGTCACCTTGTTTTATTCCGGGGAAACGAGTAAGGACGTCTCAATTTCTCCTCGAGGGATGGGCGTGGACGCACGCTGTTTTGGCAAACAACCGGCTTTAAGTTGCTCGGCTGTTGTTGAGTATTGGCGACGAAAGTTGCTTTCCCTTTTCCCTTTTCATTCCAAGGCTCCGTCTTTGAAGAGGAAGGCCTATGGCCCATCTGGTCCATTTGGGCCAGCTTGTCGATCAAGGCCTGGAAGGTGGTCGGCCTGAAGAACATCATGAACTGGGAGATGGTCACCTGCGGATCAAGAGTGACTACGAACATACCCACCGCAGGTGCTTCCTCAATGCGTTGCTCACATTTTGACCATAAATTTCGCCACCGTATTGCATATTGCACCCATGTTTCGCCTGGCTTTACCCTGGCGTTAATCAGTGCGGTAATCGGAGTACGCTCGCTGGCGCTTGAGCAAGCATCTCCTGCAGCTTTTCACGTTACAGTTGAAATTTTGTTAAGGACCGAGTTTGAGGTCGGTGACTAGTAGAAACTTGAACTTTGTCTTTGGAATTCACCACATAGACTATATGAACTACCATGCCCACAGGCTTGGGGCGTTTGGAGTTTTGGCCTTTGGAGTTTGCTTCGGGCACTTGAGCTTTATTGGGCCTCTCTTTTTTGTGAAAAGCCGCTTTGGTTTTGGGAGGAACCGCTATATCGGGATCCGTCTTGGGATGAGTCCCCTTGTATTTGAAAGAGGGTTTATCAGAGTTTGGCTGACGTTTAGGGGAAGAGCTGCGGTTGACGACAGAGACCTTCACTCGCTTCTGTACTTTATATATAGATAAGGAAAGTTGCTTCAGGGAGCGAACTGGTTTATGCTCTCGTGGAATCTCCATGGGGTGCAGAGATTTCTCAAATATTGCGGTAGGAAAATTTTATCTGACCCTTCGCACCAATTTGAAGCTGTTCCTGGTTAGAACAACAATCACCACTGAGGTTGGAACAGAGCCATATGAAGAACTGCCCCCAGCTCATTTTGTATGATGCCAATATCGACGTCGACCATTTCTTACGGCCGGGATTTGATTAGCCTCAGGATTTTGCCGAGCCTGCCCCCTGTTTCCTTTAAGAGCTTGAATATTCTGCCCCCTGCGTCGACCTTGGTCCTTGGCATGTGCCGGTTGTTTGAGGACTGATTCCTTCGGCAAAGCTGCTGCTTGGGGAGCCTGCCTGTGGACGACAGACATCCTCTGGGCTTCCTCCATCGGCATTGAGGCACCGAGGGTAGGAGGTGGGAGCACCGATCCAAAGAGAAGCATGTTGATTTCTTGAAGAGCCGGATTGCAAAGATTTGAGGCTGCAAGTGACCCATACTTGACTCCACCACATGTGACAGAGCCTGAGTTGGGGTGAGTAAAAGCAAACGCCATTCTCGAAAAAGAAGAAATGTCGGCTTCAATATCCACTCCCCTAAGGGCAACCAGAAACATACACACCATGATTATCTGATCACGGGAAAAACACGACACACGAAGTGTGGAGTGGAAAGAGGAAAAGGTCCCACCGGGCGTGCCAGAATCTGTTCCCCTCCGAAAGACACGGCGAACGTCTTACCTGAAATTCGGGGCAGATGCTAATTGGTGCTATCCGTCCACCTCTCCGAAGATGCCAAGTTGATTTATGGCACCATGTATCAAAGGTTTAAACGGATTCGACCGATGTAGCAGACTTCGTCAGGTTCCCCCTCTTCTGAGGGGTTTTTTGATTGTGGGTACGCTCTTCCCTGCAGGCGCAAACCCCTGCCGTTAATTACGCTACCGCATTGCGGGAACAACTTTCTCCTTCTCCAGATGGTCACTTCGTATCGTGGGTGTTTGTTTTGTTTGTGGTTGCCCGTGGATTGTATACGGAGACTAAGTTATGTTATCGCCCGTAGGGCGTGGACTAGTCCAAATCCGTATCTTTTTTAGATTTGGGTTTGGGGGGTTTGTGTTTAAGGATACGTTAGCCTTATTTGAGGTAAGATCAACTTAAACGTTTGTTAAGGACACGTTAGTCTAATTCTAGACTGAGATCAACTTAACGGGATCGTTTAGATCCAACAAGAGAACAATTGGCCTCTATTGCTTAGTTTAGTGACATTGCGGTTGATAATTAGTTTAAGGACATTACAGTCCATTGTTAGTTTTAAGACATCACGGTCGAGGTTAAGGACATCCTAGTCCGTGAGTTTTGAGATCTCACAGTCAAGGTTAAGGATATCATAGTCCGTGAGTTTAAAGACCTCACAGTCAAGGTTGAGGACATCATAGTCCGTGAGTTTAAAGACCTCACAGTCAAGGTTAAGGACATCATAGTCCGTGGGTTTAAGGACCCCACAGTCCGTTGTTAGTTTTAAGACATCACAGTCGAGGTTAAGGACATCATAGTCCATGAGTTTAAGGACCCCACAGTCCAGTTTAAAGACGTCATAGTCTATGAAATGTATGGTTGTCGGGACCCGTCACCTCTCTGAAGACGTTGAAGGATTACAACGACAAATATCAGAGGAGTTCAGAGATATACCCTTGAACCAAAATTGATTTGGAGATCTATAGTCCAATTTGGGACTAAAGTCGGTTTGAAGGTTTATGAGCATATGGGCTCAGTTGATGTGAGTTGAACATTTTATTGTTCTGGCTATTGAGCCTTTACTTGGGCTCGGCCCTTTTAATAATGCTGAGCATTAGATCCTGACAATTTTTGTCTTGTATTGAATGCATAGCATTTATCAGAACAAAGTATGTTCTGACAATGCGCCACGTGGCGCGTCAGGCGCTTTGCACCAAGGAAAGAGCGCATTGCGCTTCTGTTGGATAGCGCACACGAGGAAGACATGTGTCGCGCTATGCGCTAAGCGCTAGTTTATTAGCGCATTGCTTTTTTAATTTATGAGCGCGCTACGCTAGTTTGTGGGTGCGCCAGTGAGTGACAGGTGGTGCGCTTGGCGCTGAGCGCCAACCCAAGAGCGCAGTGCGCTATTTTCAGGAGCGCAGATCGTGTCTATGGTTGACACGTTGCATATTTTGGTGCTGAGCGCCGGTCCAAGGAGCGCAAAGGAGCAGTTCATGAGTGCAAAGCACTTTCTAATAGTGCAAAGCGCATTTCGATCAATTTAAGATCAAAGAACAAATTTATGTTCTTCAAAGGAGGCTTCGCCTTAAGATCAAAGAACAAAAGTTCTTGTTTTTATAAAAGGCTCTGCCTTTATAGATCAAAAGATCTGTGAAGTAAAATACTTCTTTTTATATTTTTATGATTGGATCTTTCGATCTTTTCTTTTTAATCAAAGACCTTGGTCTTTTTTATAGATCTAAGATTTTTTTAGAAGATATTTCTTCTTTTTACGAGATGATTTCATCTCTGTTGTTCAAGAATTAATTATTTACCTTTAAAGATGAAGAAATGATCTTCTTTCTTCCAAAGGCTTGCCTTTCTTTCTCTTTGAGTTTTTTCTCAAAACTTGTAGAGGGTTTTCTCTATATGAGACTTGAAGTCTTGGGGCCTTTATATAGGGCTAATTGATTTGTTAAATCAGTTTTGAGAGATCTTTCTCTTGATTGATTTGGGAATATTTCCCACCGTTGGATCTTTGATCCTAAGGCTTCTGTTTTACAGAAGATAATCTTCTTGTTTTAATGAGATTGAAAAATCTTTCCATAACAGAACTTTAGTTCTAATTAATTAATAACTTATTATTAGTAGATCTTTTTGATCCGACGATGGGGGAATTTTTAATTCCAGCACTGACGCACCTTGCGCTAGCGCACCTACGTTCGACACGTGGCGCGCAACGTAACTGCGCTAGCGTACCCGTGTTTGACACATGGCGTGTAGTGCACAGCGCAGCGCAACTGCGCTAGCGCGTCTGTGTTTGACACATAGCGCACAGCGCAGAGTGCAGCGCAACTGCGCTAGCGCGCCTGTGTTTGACATGTGGCGCGCAGCGCAGAGCGCTGGATCTGAAGCGTTGCTTCAAATTTTAAAATTTGAATTTTGAAACAAAGCTTTGCTCTGATTGGGGTGCGCTGCTTAGGGCGCAGCGCTCCTGGCGCGGGCGTGTCTGCTTTTGATACGTGGCGCGCAGCGCACGGGATCTGAAGCATTGCTTCAATTTTTGAATTTTGAAATTCAAAACAGAGCTTTGCTCTGATTGGGGGAAACACTTGCAACCTTAAAGTTTTGTGTTTGGATTTCATACTTCACCGGGCTTACGAACACTTAGAGATATTCGCACTTGGATTCATTGGTTCTCTCTTTTACTTTCTTTTCTCATATTTTTCATTATGTTCTTTACTCTTTTCCCTTTTTCTTATTTTTACTTTGTAAATATGTGTGAGTAGTCGCTATACTTGTTAAGGGTGGAATATGGTTAGATTGTATTTGAAGATGTTATTTGCTAAAACCCTTAAAAACCCTAAACTTTGCAATTGAAACTCCGTGTAAATCACTCGCAATTCCGCTCCGCTAGGCATCCTATCCTACCCCGATAGCGATGATTCCTAATCGTGACCGGATTGCTAGTGGTTTTTCCGGAGGTTAGAATCAAGAGATAACAACGGAAGGACAAGGGACAAGGAAGACGGATTTAGCGAAATGCCACAAATACCGTATTTCAAGTTCCTTAATTCGCGTTGTTACCTATTTTTTTAGTGTCAATACCAAAGTTGGGTCTATAAGGATTCGGCAAACTTCACCTTCATACAAGCTAACCTATTACTACCCTTAACAAGTCCTTTTATTATACATATCCTTGTTATGACATTTAGTTTAATCAACAAATCAAAATACGTTGTTAACTCGTTAAAACAAGCGTAAAAACTTACCATCTCCCTACGGACGACCCGTACTCACCGCGGCTCGCTACGCGACACCGTTTTGATTGCGGTAATTTCTAAACTCTTCGTAAATACGACACGGCAAAAACGTAACAATCAAATGGCGCCATTGCCGGGGAGACGGTAACGCTTTTATACTTTTATTCTCGGGTTAATTCGTGCATATTTTGTATAAAAATTAACTTCCTAACACATTCAAACGGATAAAACCATTCTTTTTCAAAACCAACACAAACACAAATATTCTTTTTTCTTCTCTGGTTTTGTAATCTGCTAACACTCTGAGGTTTAAAGAAAAAAATGAAGTTATAAAAGTGGAATGATATTACTGCACTGAGACAACACACAAAATTTTAGCCCATTCCCTCACAGAAAAACCGGTGACATTCCTTTCATTTCCGAGCTCGCCGGCCGTTTGGTCACATTTTCACTTTGGGTTTTTTGTGTTGTCTCCAGTGTTCTAATAAAATCCCATTTTTATTGTTTGAATTTCTTAATTTTTTCTGTTCAGAATTTTGGCTATCCATATCGCTTTTTGGCTCAAATATCCGTATTTTTCCGACATTTACAGATTTGACGGGTTGTGAGCAGCGATCGTGCGGAACAAGGGGCATTTTAAAGAACAAGAGGAGTGAACACTTAGTGCCAAAGATCCGGGTAGTTGGACCCGTGCAAGCGAACCATTCGACCACTCGGAGGGAATATTGACACGAGTTTTCTTAAACTCGACACTTTTGGTACGTATTTCTCTAAACACTTCCTCTTCTCAAACCCGACGCTCCAATATCCTTGTCTTTACAGGATTCTTAGCAATATCGCCGCAAAAAGCCAAAGAAAAGACTAACCGTATTTGTTGCAGTGCCACATTTAAAGTACAAAACGAATTGATTGTTTGAAAACAAAACTTTGTTGATTTGCGCATTGCATCATTTAATACGGACTTAAGGGGCTCTAACACCAATCCAGATTGGGTGGAGATTTCATCACCCTTCCTAAGACCCCGGAAATCAGTAATTGCATAAGTGTCACCTCAAGCTTAATAAAAAATATCTAGACTCAGCCAATTAAGGATTTGTCGCGCTCAATAGGGCAAAAGAAGATTGTGGGCATTCGGTCGTTTATCTAAACATGACTTTTGTGGTGCTTAGGCTAGACAAGTGAGGAGGTAATTTTAAAAGGCCCGTCTCACGGTGATTCATGAGCGGAACCCTTCTTACCTCACTTGTTCTTACCTAACCACAACTGGCTGTGAAGAGGCAATTTGAGGGTTATCTCACAGTTTGTCGCTTTGGAACAATTAGGAGCAGATCTAGTAGACTTAGAGGACCCTAGTCTAGGTGTTGATTGTGCATTTGTAACTGTGCTATTGTGATTGTGTTTGTTGAACTATCTTGTCATTTTCCCATTCTTTTGAAACAAACACAAATCTGCCATTTTTTCCTCCATCACCCGATTTTTCTCCACTTTCGTTTTCTTACCCTCACATTCTACGCTTTGACTACACTAAACTCATTTAGTGTATGTCCGCTTGGACTAGGGACCCTAGTACCCATTTAATCTGCGTTTCGTTAGTCTCTATGGACTACGCGATCGACACCGTAGTCGAAACTCCTTCCACGCCTTTATCACCCCTACCTTTGCCGGCCAACTCCGACGTTGACCGGGATTCTGTTCATACATCTTCACCTTCACCATCACCAAATTCTTTTTCTGAGATATCAGGAATTCCTCCTAACATCTCTTTACCTCCCCCGGGACTGATTCCACCTCATCAGGGTGAGAATAACCCGCAACCACCTCCTGTTGTAGCGCCACAGCGAATCGCGCTCTAGGATCATGTCTATCCCACCTGCTCTGCACTTCCTACCTGTCTTTCACTCCCGCCGGCCAAAGGGGATAATTTCGAAATTAAACCCCACTTCATCAACATGTTGCCCAAATTTCACGGGCTGGAATCCGAAGATGCCTATATCTTCATCAACAAATTCCAGAACGTCTGTGAAATGATGAAGACAACCCAACTGTCCGATGAAGCTATATGGTTACAAGTCATTCCTTTCACTCTATGTGACCTTGCTGAGAAGTTGCTGTATAGCACCGCGTCGCATTCCATAACCAGTTGGGATGAGTTTGTTAAAGCATTTCTTAAAAAGTTCTACCCGAACCACAAGACTGCGAGAATCCGAAACGAAATTAACCAATTTTCCCAGTTTCCTATCGAACCTTTTTGGAAGTGCTTTGACCGATACAAAAACCTTCTTGTTCAGTTCCCTTATCACGGTATTGAGAGATAACAACTTTGCCAAACCTTATACGAAGGCCTAAACCCAGCAACAAAGCAGTTGTTGGAAATCATTTGTCAAGGCCACTTCCTATCCAAATCTGACAAGGAAGCTTAGCAATTCTTCGACGATCTTGCGGAACAGACGCTTCAGTGGGAGAGCACCAGACCGAGTAATTCTTCTTCTTCTTCCACTTCTTTCGGTCAGTCTAGGGCAGGCATTCATCAACTCGATACCTCAATTGCAATGAATGTCGAGATGACAGCTATCACACGGAAACTGGAAGAAATTGAGAGCAAATTCTCGTCTCCTTCTCCTTCCCCTGCTCCTCCCCCTCGTACCATCTGCGCTTGTTGTTCTGATCCATCCCATTTGACCGAAGAGTGTCCTTATAACCCACCTGCTCAAGGACAGGATCAAGTCAATGCTGCCTTTCAGCAAAGACCAAGAAATGATCCATACTCTTCCACCTACAATCCCGGTTGGAGGAACCACCCTAATTTCGCCTGGAATCAGAACCAGCATCAATTCTAAGGCAACAACAACTTCCAGAGGCCCCTTCCTCCGCAACAACAAGCTTAGCAACAAACTCAACATCAATTTCAGCAGCCCTTCCAACCCCAACCTTTTCAAAATCCGACGAACAACTTTCCACCCAACAATTCTTTTCCTCAAAAAAACTTTGTTCCGTCAAACAATGATAAGGTTTCCTCACTAGAACGGAGTCTGGAGGCATTTGTAAAGCAATCGACTCAATCCACCGCCAACATCCAGTCTTCCATTCAGTCTTTGGTGCAACACACTGCCGCCCACGGGCAAAGCATCAAGACCATCGAAGCCCAGATTGCACGGCTGAATGCGGCGTTAAGCGAGCGAGAGAAGAGGAAGCTTCCATCTCAACCACTCCCAAATCCTGGTCACCCACATAATGTACATGTTGCTCTTGAACAACAGAACCATAATGTGAGTGCCATGACTATATTGAGATCTGGAAGGATGCTACACAACAACATTGGGACCCGGATAGATGATGACACCCCGGCCGCTTCTTTTTCTTCTTCTTCGTCTTCTAAGCCTATTCTCCCTTCTTCAAAAGGCTCTTCTTCTTCTTCTACTCAAACGGACCCACTTCTCACTCCACGAAAACTCCAGCTTTGGGATCCGTTCCTACTCCACAATCTCCTCCATAAGCATTGGACTCAACCGATTTTAAAAACGTTCCATTTCCAAACCGGTTGAGGTCCAATAAACAAAATTCATAAATGGAGAAGATTCTGGAGTTGTTTAAGCAGGTTAACATCAACATTCCCCTTTTAGATGTTGTCCAACAAGTCCCTACCTACGCAAAAATCTTGAAGGACTTGTGCACGAAAAATAGGAAATCTCAGGTAACCAAGAAAGTTTTCTTAGCTAGTGCTGTGAGTGATGCTCTTACCCAAGCTTTACCTCAAAAACGGAAGGACCCTGGCTGTCCTACGATTTCAATCACCATTGGGGATAAGAACATTAACCGTGTACTTTTGGATCTTGGTGCCAGTGTTAACCTACTTCCGTACTCTGTATATGAGCAACTAGGTGTAGGAGAGCTGAAACCCACACATTGTACTCTCCAAATGGTCGACCGATCTATCACCTATCCTAGGGGTGAGTTAGAGGATGTGTTAATCAAGGTTGGGGACTTCATATTCCCCGTTGACTTCATTGTTTTAGACACACAGCCTGTAGCTAACCCCCGGAATCAAATTCTGGTGATACTCGGACGTCCATTCCTTGCAACCTCTAATGCTGTGATCAATTGTCGAAATGGTTCGATGAACCTATTTTTTGGAAACATGATAATTGAACTCAACATTTTCAGGTTAGGGAATCAGCCCTCTGAACCTAATGCACATATACTAGACGTTTGTTCGATCCAGGAGATCACCCCAGAGGACTGTGAATTCGAGGAGTTTTTGTTCGATCATAGCAATCTTGACACCACTAGTGTGTTCCTCTTCGAACCTGCTGTTGCTTCTGCTCCCGACTGTGATTACGAGTGTTTCACTTTCTCGAATGATCTTGGCCAGTCACCACCCGAATTTGAATCCTTTGAATTTTCGGATGAGTTAGTTGAACCATCCAACTCGGTCGCTTACACTCATTTTGAACCTCTGCTGGAATCCTTTGAGTTCGATACCTTTTCACCAATCTTGCCATCAATCATTTCACCACCAACGCTCGAACTTAAGCCATTGCCGTCTCATCTTAAGTATGCTTACTTGGGTGAGAACGAGACCCTCCATGTTATCATCTCGGCTTCTCTAGCTCCAGAGCAAGAGAAAACCCTTCTTACGGTCTTGCACAGCAATAGGCAAGCTTTTGGCTGGTCAATGGCGAACATCAAGGGGATTAGTCCCCTAATCATCGAACATCATATTCATTTGATGGATGATGCCAAACCATCCAGGGATCCACAAAGGCGACTCAACCCAGTCATAAAGGAGGCTGTAAAAAAGGAGATCGTAAAGTGTCTAGATAGTGGTATCATTTACCCTATCTCTGATAGCCAGTGGGTTAGCCCTATTCACGTTGTCCCCAAAAGTCGGGCATAACGGTCATAACCAATGAGGCGAACGAGTTAATCCCTACTCGCACCCAGACTGGGTGGCGAGTATGCATCGATTATAGAAAACTCAACGCTGCAACGCGGAAAGACCACTTTCCGCTACCTTTCATTGACCAAATGCTTAAACGACTGGTTGGACACGAGTACTACTGTTTTTTGGATGGCTACTCTGGATATAATCAGATTCCCATCACCGAAAAAGACCAGGAAAAGACCACATTCACCTGTCCTTTCGGCACGTTTGCATATCGTCGCACGCCCGCTACTTTCCAGCGGTGTATGATGGGAATCTTCTCAGACATGGTGAAAAAATTCTTGGAGATCTTCATGGATGATTTCTCTATTTTCGGCGATTCCTTTGATGAGTATTTGCTGTATCTTGACGCTGTCCTTACCCGGTATAAGGATAAAAACCTCACTTTAAACTGGGAGAAGTGCCACTTCATGGTATGTGAAGTTATTGTCCTAGGACATATCATTTCGCAAAATGGCATTGAGGTAGATAAAGCAAATATTGAAGTCATTTCCAATCTCCCTCCACCCAAAAGCGTCAGAGACATCCGAGCCTTCCTTGGCCATGCCGGTTTCTATAGATGGTTCATCAAGGACTTTAGCAAGATTGCTAGGCCCTTGACTCTTTTGCTGGCCAAAGACACGACATTTGATTTCAACTCGAGCCGTGTAACTGCGTTTGAGTCATTAAAAAGATCACTCACTTCTACTCCCGTTCTTTCCTCTCCTGACTGGACGTATCCATTTGAGATTATGTGAAATGCATCTGACTTTGCCATCGGTGCAGTCCTTGGACAGCACATCGATAAGATGCCGCACGTAATCTATTATGCCAGCCGAACCCTAAACGATACCCAACAGAACTACACAACAACCGAGAAGGAATTCTTGGCTGTTGTGTTCGCTTTAGAAAAGTTCAGGCCTTACTTGATCGGCTCTCCAGTCATCGTCTACACGGACCATTCAGCTCTTCGCCATCTTTTTGCAAAGCAGGACGCAAAATCCCGGCTGATACGTTGGATTCTCTTACTTCAAGAAGTTGACCTTGTCATCAAGGAAAAAAGAGGATGTGAAAACATAGTCGCCTACCATATCTCACGACTCCCTTCTTCGCCAATGCTTCAACTTCCGATCAACGACATTTTTCCGGATGAACAGCTCTTGACAGTATCTTGTGAACCCTGGTTCGCAGATATTGTGAACTATTTGGCCACAGGATTACTACCGACTGAATGGTCAAGTCAGGACAGACTTCGATTCTTATCCCAAGTAAAACACTTTTACTGGGACGAACCCTATCTGTTCAAGTACTATCCCGACCAGATTATTTGTCGGTGTGTCCCTGACAATGAATTCAAGAGTGTGTTGTCGTTTTGCCACGATCAAGCATGTGGCGGTCACTTTGGCCCTAAAAAGATAACCGAGAAGATCTTGCAGTGTGGTTTCTACTGGCCACAACTCTTCAAAGACGCTCATGATTACTGCAAGACTTGCTCCCGGTGCCAACACTTGGGCCGGATATCCAGGAGAAACGAGATGCCACTCCAACCAATCTTGGTTGTGGAGATTTTCGATGTTTGGGGGATTTATTTTATGGGGCCGTTTCCCAGCTCTTTTGGGAACTTGTACATTCTTCTCGCTGTTGATTATGTCTCTAAGTGGGTCGAGGCTGTGCCCATACGGACTAACGACAACAAGGTTGTCGTTAGATTTCTTAAGGAAAACATCTTTTCCCGGTTTGGGCACCCCCGCGCGATCATTAGTGACAATGGAACTCATTTCTGTAATAGGACTTTCGAGGCCTTGAAGCGGAAGTATTCCGTTAATCATAAGCTATTAACGCCCTACCACCCCCAAACATGTAGACAAGCCGAGATTTCAAATCGACAAATCAAGCAGATATTGAAGAAGACGGTTTCCAAGAACCGAAAGGATTGGTCTTTAAAACTCACTGATGCCCTTTGGGCATTTCGAACTGCTTATAAAACTGATCTTGGCATGTCTCCTTATTAGCTTGTTTACGGAAAGGCTTGCCACCTTCCAGTGAAAATAGAGCATCGCGCATTTTGGACAATAAAGGAGCTGAATCTATCTCTCAAAGATGCGGGCAGCCATCGGAAGCTGCAGTTAAACGAATTGAGCGAGCTTCGGGATGAGGCTTACAAAAACGCGGTTGTCGTTAAGAACCGAACGAAGGTGTTTCACGATAAACACCTTTTGCGCAAAACTTTCGCACTTGGTCAACAGGTACTGCTTTATGACACCCGGCTACATTTTCATCCAGGTAATCTTAGATCTCGCTGGAAAGGGCCATTTTTTGTGCGGAATGTGTACCCGCAAGGCGCTGTGGATTTGGAAAATCCAAAGGACGGTTCATTTTTCAAAGTAAACGGACACAGACTGAAACCGTACCTTAGCGCTGAACCAACAGAGGAGCTCCTGGTCTTACAGGAGCCGGTTTACCCTGCATAATCTTCCTCTACCTACCACCAAATTTCGGTTATCCAGCCAAAAACAGTGGACACTGTTTCGAATAAATTTGGGGTTATGTATATACTGCTTTTTGTATATATTTGTGGATATTCTTGTCCGGTGCATATCCATTTTTGACGAGCAATCTTGTCTGGTGATGCTCAGTTCTTATTTTGTTGTTAAAAAAAATACCGACGATTTTGACCCTTCAATAAATTTGCCTTCTTGATGTACAATGAAAGTGAGGGCATTGTCCAGTTTATGTTTGGGGGTACGCTCGGTATGCATTTCTAACCTTCGCATTCATGTGTATATTTTTCATCTGCATACTTATTAAAACCCATAAAAATAAGAAAATTTTCTAAAAACATAAAAACTTTGTTGTCAAGTTAGCCAGTGGGAGAACTTAGATTCAATATTTCGACGGTTTTGTTTAATAAGATAGGAACAACTAGATCCTATTTTTAGATTTTGAAAACCTGAAAGATAACCCTCTTTTGATGTTAACTATAGCTAATATACGTCTTTACATCACACTACACGTGTCGTGAGTTTTGAAAATTAGATGACAAGTCTATTATGTCTGAAAACTTTTTAATTGATAAACTATTTTCTGAGGATCAAATAGGTTTGTTTTAAAATAAGTAATATCAAGAATAGTTTATGAAGTGAAGCGGATATGAAGGGATGTTATTGATACCTTAATTAGAACTAATTCTGAAGAATAACCCATCTGGAACTTGATTGGAGTAATTACACACCTGACCCACTAAACACGTCTTTTATCCAAAAAATAATTGAACTACCGGTTTTATCTCCGTTCGCATTAAATCATCATGATTTTCACGCTAAAATTGGTCTTTTGTTTTAGGGCCTAGGTAACTTGAGCAATTAAGTCCGCCGGGGTGTCTTTACACCTAATACCCTAAAACCAACTGGTTTGGGTGCATTGGCCCAAAGCTCGCTAAGAATCCTAGAAAGTCCAAATTAAAACAAAGTCAAGCAAGTGTTCTCTCCGAGTTAAAATTCCTAACGGTTGTTTGTGTGAGAATAATCTTGACAAAAGACAGGTTTTCATAAAATATTTCTAGCGGAGGTATGAAGGTTTTATTCTATGAAAAAGACTATTGCACGTTCACAGAGGTGTGTATGAAACCAAAACAAGGAAAAGATGGAGTGAAATAAGACCTAGTTTCCAGTTAAGGAAGATAGAAATTCTGAATTTGAAACCTAACTGGAAAACAAAACTTGAGATGTACTTAGCTCTTTATAAAACTTGTGTGATCCTTTTTAAATCTTTATATGGTCTTTATTTTTTGACATGTTGACTTTAATCGATCCTTTTAAAACTTAACGACACTATTTGCACTGCACGTAAAGACATATAGAATCTTAAATTAAATAAGAAGCGAGGTGTGAAAACTAAAGGTTCGATAGTTCTAAATTCAGAATAATAGAATTGCTAGCTTTAAAAAAAACCTT
Organism: Agapanthus africanus; assembly: GCA_030015575.1. Classification (NCBI taxonomy): domain Eukaryota; kingdom Viridiplantae; phylum Streptophyta; class Magnoliopsida; order Asparagales; family Amaryllidaceae; genus Agapanthus; species Agapanthus africanus. The sequence continues at coordinate 2,599,064 of CM057337.1, forward strand.
GGAATTAGAATCATAGTTATTCTGCAAAACTAGCTTGACGGGATTTTGTGGGTGTAATCCGCTGAAAACACTCAGGAGACAACACTCCTCCTACTAGGGACACCTAGAGGTTTAACGGCTTGTTGCACGTGCACAGTGCAATCGCGTTCCCTGCGAAAATGAGGTCCGGATTCTTTTATTTTTGTTTTTTTGCTCGGGACGAGCAAAAAATAAGTTTGGGGGTATTTGTTCATACCAGAATTTTGCATTTTAATACCGCTCATTCATTATCTATTTTTTTATATATATCGGTGCTATTAACCATTGTTTGCTCAGTAATACAGAATACAGGTATCCGTGACAAAATACTGGAAATACATTCAAAATCACGGATATATCATTTGCGAGCCAACACTGCAACCAGAACCGCAAACCGACCGATATTTCAAGCGTTTCTTTTTGCAACATACTTGTGTACACACTTTTTATCTAAATGGACCAACACAATACAAATTGTACACAAGTGTGCACTAGGATTAAGGGGGGATGCACCATGACACAAGTGGGCATGAGTGTGACATGCATTAAATGCTACAAGATATGTGTTGACTTTAAAGATTCAAGTTTCCCTCCTAAACCAAGCTACAAACAAGATCAAACCAGAGAAAATAAACTGCACCAAAATGATACTGGAAACAACACTAACCATCACACGAAGTTCGAGGAAGTTCCCCCAAAATCTGGCCGGCCCCTCTCCTACCCTAGCCGAGCTCGCCGGCTCCACCTCCTCTGAATGGGATCATCTTTCTGTAGGGCCCCCTTGATGCCACATCAGATCGTTTTTATTGTTTATTTATTCAGTTTTTGAGCCTATAAATACAGACCAGAGGAATGACGAAGAACATAGCTATTGTTTTGTTTTGTATCAAAACTCTTGTAATTTGTTAGCTTGCTTTCCTTTGTAATTCTTGAGCTCTTGCCCCTTTTCCTTGACCTTGCAACTTCTTCATTGAACTTGCAAGTTTAAGCTTTAGGTTCTTGACTTCAAGATTAGTGTAACTTGTTTGTGATTCAATAAAAAGTTCTCATTTTGTTATTACCATGTCTTGTTCTATATTTACATAATTGATCTTGTGAAATTCTCGCTTTACTTTTATCTTGCAACCTCTTAAGTGAGCTTGCAATCTTAAAGTTTTGTGTTTGGATTTCACACTTCACCGGGCTTACGAACACTTGAAGATATTCGCAGTTGGATTCATTGGTTCTCTCTTTTTCTTTCTTTTCTCATATTTTTCATTATGTTCCTTACTCTTTTCCCTTTTTCTTATTTTTACTTTGTAAATATGTGTGAGTAGTCGCTATACTTGTTAAGGGTGGAATATGGTTAGATTGTATTTGAAGATGTTATTTGCTAAAAACCTTAAAAACCCTAAACTTTGCAATTGAAACTCCGTGCAAATCACTCGCAATTCCGCTCCGCTAGGCATCCTATCCTACCCCGATAGTGATGATTCCTAATCGTGACCGGATTGCTAGTGGTTTACCGGAGGCTAGAATCAAAGAGATAACAACGAAAGGATAAGAGACAAGGAAGACGGATTTAGCGAAATGCCATAAATACCGTATTTCAATTTCCCTAATCCGCGTTGTTACTTATTGCTTTAGTGTCAATACCAAAGTTGGGTTTATAAGGATTTGGCAAACTTCACCTTCTTACAAGCTAACCTATTACTACCCTTAACAAGTCCTTTTATTATACATATCCTTATTGCGACATTTAGTTTAATCAACAAATCAAAATACGTTGTTAACTCGTTAAAACAAGCGTAAAAACTTATCATCTCCCTGCGGACGACCCGTACTCATCGCGGCTCGCTACTCGCGACACTGTTTTGATGGCGGTAATTTCTAAACTCTTCCTAAAATACGACACGGCAAAACCGTAATAATCAACCACCCTCCTTTGGCGACAGTCGATGGTAGCGAAGACGTTTCCATCCGGTCCATTCCCAAGACTACGTCGAAGTTTGGTATGTACAGCACCTTGAAGTCCGCATAGAATTCTCGACTGCAGATGACCACTGGACACAAATCTTATCCCAATGTTTCTTTTAGAAAATTGTTCCCTGAACTGACATTCCACCTGAATACAAGCGGCTTAACTGGGATCGCATGAGTTCTTATGAACCGCTGCAATATAAAGCAATGTGATACCCCAATGTCGAAAAGCGCGAGTGCAGATAAGGTAGCTACTAAGATTGTATCTAAGTCGTGTGGGATATGTTTAGGTATAACAAATATAAGATGCTATGAATTGAAAGGATTTTGGAAGGGAATAGGGAAGTGATTTACCAGTGATAACCTGACCCGCAGCTTTGGCCTTTTCGACCGACATAGTGAATGCTTGGCATCGTAGCACTTTCCACTGTGCCTGGTTAAATACTCGGCGTTAGGATTGAGCGGTCTGGGTGTAGGGAGCTAGAGAAGGTAGAGCTAACCGGGTAGGAGGAGCTTAGATCTCCGGTCTAGCTGGAGTTGGGTCCACGGTTTTGAAGGCATGCTCCGATGGCGTGAGTAAAAGACCCACAGATCAGGCACAAGTTGTTCACCCGACGAAAATTCTTTACAAGGTGTCATGTTATTTTGCAATAGATGCAAAAGTCAGGCCTGTTGTTGGCGAACGAACCTACTGGCCTCCGAGGTAGTCTATGGAAAGCCGGCATGGAAGAGGCCCCTCCTGTGATCTGGTGCACAGAGCGTTTCACACTGACTGCGACCTGCCCTTCTTCTTCACAACTGCCTCTGTAACGACTCTGAAATCCCGGTACAGAATTATTTGTTTAAATATATAGAAAAGATTATTTCATCCTGTATAGGAGTTATAAGTTAAATTTATTTAATAAAAGCAAGAAGCAACTTGTAGCTCACTGGTAAAGTCTCTACAATACTGCGTCATAGCTTGTGTGTTCGAATCCCCTCAGTCCCAATTATTTTTAAGACTTTCTTTTTAATTTTTTGGAAGCCTAAAAGTTGCACATGTAATTCATGGAGAATCGAAAGGTTTCAGAAAAATCAAACAGGCACAAAGAGGAGTTAACACAAAACTAAACACGTAGCACGAATCTCGAGACAAAGCGACGAAATCCGACCGCCCGTTTCTTGTATTTGACCGCCGCCGACGGTCCGATCTTGGCCATTCGACTCCATGCTTTGCACACAATTCTCTTCAGCTCCCTACTACTCCTCTGCACTCTTTGATTTTCCTGCAATTAAACAGAGACTATTCAATTCACCATTTAACATCCATTTTAATTCTTTTAATCCAAATTTTAATTTCCAAAGCCTAAATTCTTCACTATAAATGCCACCCCATTCTCTATCTCTCTCCTATTCTGAAATTGCTATCAAAAATTCTCTCAAACCCTCTAAGTATCAAGTGGAGTTAAGCACCCAAATGGAGTAGCAAGCCAAGCTCGACGACCGAAGCCTTTCCGACGAAACTACGACCCCCAAAAGCTTCCACTCTCTCTTGTTAACCATCTAAACTAGTAAGTCCCTTCTCCCTATATTTCTGTAACACCCTAGTACGGTTATACTATATTTTATTTGGGGTATTTCCAGATCTTGCGACAAATTCTTGATTATTATTGCTTTTGGGTTACGGATAGTGCAATTAGCAGTTGCGGTTATTACTCGACCCGACCCGCATGTTTGAAACCCATCATGGTTCAAGATTACGTAAAATATTTGCTAGTACAGAGGATCCATGCACATCTAGAATAAACATATATAATATATTTTAGTATTCACATATAATTTTGAATAATACAATATAAAACCCAAATAATATTTTTAATATCTAGCTTTGCATGTCATCATAACCTATATCATATGGTTGCATCCATATATCATCTTCATGTCCAAATTGTTAAAACAAACTCATTTGGGTCGCTACGTATATTTACATAAATCCGTACTTGGGATATACATTTTTTATTGACAGGATATCCCATTATGGTTTTAACTTTTACGTATTTTCTCCATATTTAAAAAATAGATTTTTAGAAGGAACCCGGGTAATATTCGGGGTAATCTGGTATTAGCTGTAAAATCCCAATATATATATGTATATATATTATAATATTTTTCTGTATATATAAACTAACTGTTTTATATATAGAATATATAGAATATATTTATAAAACTAATATATATATTCTCACGTCTCTCTCTCTTCTCACCCCTCTGTCTCTCTCTATCTTCCTCTTTCTCTTACTATATATATATATATATATATATATATATATATATATATATATATTAATTATATATAATAATATATTATATAAACCAACTCTCTCTCTTCTTCTTCATATATTCGTCTTCATGTCCCCACGAGAACCGAAGAACCTTACCCATGCCCTCCAGCTCCGTCGTCGTCGTTCACTCCCGCCTTGCCTCACTATCACCGCCTTCGTCCTCATCACTCCGAGACCTCCTCCTCTCCTTTCTCCTTCCCGAGCACCCTCAGCAACCTTCGACACCTAGAAACCCAACTCAAACCCTAACCCTCGCAACACCCCATCGCTGGAACCCCTTGTCGCCGGAAAACTTGCCACCACCGACCACCCTCTCACCTTCCCAGCACCAAGAACACCCCAAACCACCACCACCACCAACCCTGCAACTTCCCCGATTACCAAACCCTTGCTAGACGACCTTGCCGTTGACGTCGTCACCGTCGTCTCGTCGCTACCATCCCTCTGTCCATCCCCAGAACTCAACTCCTTTCTTCTTCTTCTTCATTTCTTTTCTTTTCTTGATTTTCCAGCCGTCTCGCCGGAGTTGCGCGCGTCGCCGACGATCCAGATGACCCAGTCATTGTCGTCGTCCAGCCCAGTCACCACGTCACGTCACTGTTCAGCCATGTCATGTCCTGCGAGCGTAAGTTTGCATCGCGACGTTATTCCGACGTCGGACGTAGCATCCGCATCTCGACGTGAGATCCGATCAGGCAAGTTTTAAACTTGCAACATTCTATGTTATTATATCGATAATTATATGAATAAGAATAGTGCATGTGTTCTATTATTCAACAAATACTTCAGATTTACAGTTTTTCAGTATCCGTCTTTATCCGTACTGATAATAGCATATCTAGTTGCATTCCGGAATATCATGATATCACTATATTACTCTATTAGTTCAATATGTGATCTACATTGCATCATACATGGTAATAGACGTATAATGGTTCTTATAGATATATACATATGCATCCTGTCCTTAATTGTGTTTACTATATTTCGATATTGACTACAATTTTACATTTGGAATATATTTTTGTTAATATACAGTATATGACATGTTCACGACACAATACCTGACGTATTACTTGGATCTTATTGCTAATGCCAACAATCCTGATTGTTGTCCTAATGGACGTGACTTGTTGTCTACATAGACAAGACCTGTACCTGCTTGATCCTGTGTTGGCATTAGATTTATATCATCAATACCTGACTTGAACACAAAACCTTAGGGGAAAGGGGCAATCAATAATGAAACCTGACTTGTAACTCAACAGTTCGATACTTATATTAATCAGTCTTTATAAGCTCGGCCAGCCCCGGAATGATGCTGCTGACATCATTCATCTGTGCATGTTACATGTTTACTGCTGAGCGGCACGTCTCGGATTCAACCCGAGAATCTTGACCGTGGCCCCGGGCACACACGGAATACTATTGAATTATATTGACGATTCCATTTAATTGATTTCGAAGACTTCTAGAATAGATAACCTAGAAGTATAGACTTTAGGATACACATCATATACATATAGCTCACTATTCATATATGTGTTTATTATTTATATTCATGTTTAATTATATCATAATATCCTGGTTATTACTATTATTTTGATATTATGACACACTGACATCTGAGTTTTGCATGGCCCAGTTCCTCTACCTTAATCGCAGGCTGAACAGGAGTACTTTAGCTATCAAGCCGAGCTATGAGGAGCTAGCTTTTTAGAATCTTAGTTTATTTATTACCGCAGTTTTATTTCCATTGATGTGAGCCCATATTGGGACATGATTTAGATATTGTTTATTGGATCTTGATTCGTTTCCGCTTTATGCATTTTCTTGATTCTATTTACTGTGGCAGATAGACATATGTTAGCCAGATTATATATATTTTACTGTTCTTGATATCCTATAGATAGCTGTAATATGACTGTGGAAGGATGATTCCTAGCCACAGGTATCATGGTTGGCTCTATCACGTGCCATAGTTAGGTATCTTGGGAAGTGGGGCTTGACAACGTTTGTTTGGTATCAAAACCATAAGTTTTAGGTTAACTGGGCTTGGTTCAATTTGTAGTTGGGTATAATACCCAATACATTGTCCTTAAGACCCAGAATTTTAGGAACATGTCCTGCCACAATATTGTCTTGTCATTCGAATTCTTGAATCTTATCTTTCTCTTAACTCTTTTATCTTGACGATATGGAAATGAATTTGCATCTCAACTTAGAATCCTCATGATTCCTTATTTTTTCTCCCTTTTTATTCTTTCGATTCTGATAATAGGATTTGGACGACTTGAATGGAGTTATGTGATTGTAACTATGTACCACGGCATTTTTATAATGCGATACTCTATTTTGATAACCTGGAGTCTTATTTTGATTCATTTTCTTGACTTATGGCCGTTGTATTACCTTGTTTCTTCTCGGCATCATTGCTTATGAGTTTATATCTTATCGCGAGCTTGAATCCAGCAACCACATTATATCTTTCCTCCCGTCCCGTTAGGACCAGTCCGTCTGTGTTTCAAAGAACAAGGAGAAACACATGAGGAAATATGATGATTGCAGTAGTTTGATATTAACCCCAGCGGAAGCTGGTACAGATCGCTTCAAGGCCGATCAGATGGTTGATTGAAGAAGTTTTGACCGACCCGCCTCAGAGTAGCGCAACGGAAGAGTGGTGGGCTAATAACCCATAAGTCTTATAACAAACTTGCAAATTCATGATGAAGGAAACCGTTTATTGAAAAGTGAAGTTCGTAAACAAGTTGCTGATGAAGCGCTGATAGAAGTTCGGGATTTCATGGATTTGTTCAAGAACATCTCGGGTGTATCGTCTAAACGAGATGTGGAGTTCGCGATTGATCTTATTCCTGTAGCAGCGCCAATTTCGAAGGCTTATTATCCGATGGCACCGGTAGAACTGAAAGAGGTAAAGAAACAAGTTTTTGAATTACTAGAGAAGGGTTGGATTCACAGCAATGGTTCACCATAGGAAGCTCCAGTTCTTCTAGTCAAGAAGAAGGATAGCACGCGGAGGATGTGCATCGATTATCGAGAATTAAATCGAGTGACTATTAAGAACAAGTACCCAATCCTTCACATCGGCAAATTATTCGATCAACTCAGTAGCGCAAGGGTATTCTCGAAGCTGGATTTGCGATCCGGATATCATCAAGTTCGGGTGAAATCAGAAGACATTTGCAAGATAGCGTTTCGAACTCGATATGGGCATTACGAGTACTTAGTGATGCCATTTGGAGTTATTAACATAGCGGCAATATTCATGGACTTGATGAACTGAATCTTTTCACTGTACCTGGATTAGTTAGTAGCGGTGTTTATTGATGATATTCTGGTCTATTCGAGGAGCAAAGAAGAGCATGCAAAACAATTGAGTATTGCACTGCAAACATTGAGACGAGAAAAGTTATATGCTAAGATGAGCAAGTGCGAGTTTTGGCTCGATGAAGTGAAGTTCTTGGGTCACGTTGTATCCGAAAATGGAATTGCCGTTGACTCCGAAAAGATTGCAGCTGTTCATGATTGGCCAATTCCAAAGAACGTAGGGAAGATCAGAAATTTTCTTGGACTTGCCGGATACTATAGAAGGTTCGTGGAAAACTTTGCTCGAATAGTAGAACCATTGACCAAGCTAACACGAAAGGAGGTACCGTTCATATAGACGGATAAATGTGTATCAGCTTTTGAAGCATTGAAGCAAAAATTGACCACCGCTCCTATTCTGACAGTGCCGGACGGTTCTGGAGGGTTAGTTATTCACAGCGACGCATCTGAGAAAGGCTTGGGATGTGTTCTAATGTAGCATGGGAAGGTTATAGCTTATGCGTCGAGAAAATTGAAGACTCATGAGAAGAACTACCCAACTCATGATTTGGAACTAGCAGCAGTGATTTTTGCTTTGAAAATTTGGAGACACTACTTATTGGGCGAAAGAGTTGAAGTATTCACCGATCACAATAGCCTAAAATATGTTTTCACACAAAAAGAACTCAATAAGTGGCAGCGTGATGGTTCGAGCTGATGACTGACTATGATTCTAAAATACCATGCGGGAAAAGTTAATGTAGTGTCGTATACTTTAAGTCGGTTGCCAGCAATACGGATGTTGACTGCACAGAAGGAAATTATAGCTAATCTTCAAAGGTTCGAATTAGAGATTGTACTACCGAATTCTTCGGGACAGTTGATGCGTTGCAAGTACAGTCATCCTTGATCGATAATATTAAAGCAGCGCAGTCGCACAACCCTAGATTGCAGAAGTTTCGAGAACAGGTAGAAGCGGGACTTCGAACGTATCTGTTAATTCATTAAGATGGTTCGTTACGATATGGGAGCCGTTTATGTGTGCCTAAAGGAGATGTTCGCAAAGAAGTTCTGAAAGAGGCTCATAGTTCCGTGTATTCTGTACATCCGGGAGGCACGAAAATGTACCGAGATCTGCGACAACATTTCTGGTGGGAAGGCATGAAAAGGCTATTGCTCGCTACGTATCGAAGTGCTTGGTATGTCAGTAAGTCAAGGCTGAATATCAAAGGGTGGCTGGTTTGTTGCAACCACTTCCGATTTCTCAATGCAAGTGGGAACATATAACCATGGATTTCGTGACAGCTTTACCACGAAGTCCAAAGGACAATAATGCAGTTTGGGCAATTGTCGATCGATTGAACAAGACGGCCCATTTTATGCCGTTTCGAGTTGGTCAGTCGATGGAGGCTTTGGCAGAGCAGTACATGCAGGAGATTGCGAGATTGTATGGAGTACCCGTGAGTATCGTTTCTGATCGTGATACTCGGTTCCTATCACACTTTTGGAGGAGTCTACAGGAAAGTTTGGGAACTCGCTTGAAATTTAGCACCGCCGATCATTCTCAGACAGATGGTTAGTCTAAAAGAACGATCCAAACTCTTGAAGATATGTTGAGAGCATGCATGTTAGACTTCAAGGGTTCATGGGAGGATCATTTGCACCTAGTGGAGTTTTCTTATAATAACAGTTTTCAAGCGACTATACAGATGGCTCCATTCGAACTATTGTACGGTCGTAAGTGTCGCTCGCCAGTCTGTTGGGACGATTTTGGAGAAAGAAGATTATTGGGACCGGATATTATTGTTGAAATGGTAGAGAAAGTTAACATGATCTGAAATCATATAAAAGTAGCACAAGATCGACAGAAAAGTTGGACCGATACTGGACGAATACCTCTGGAGTTCGCAGTTGGTGATCTTGTATTCTTGAAGATATCACCGACCAGAGGAGTGATCCGATTTGGTAGTCGAGGCAAGCTTAGTCCTTGATTCGTGGGGCCTTTCGGTATTATTGGGCATGTTGGAGAGGTATCTTATCGATTGGCTTTACCACCATTCTTGCCTGGTGTTCATGACGTATTTCAAGTATCTCAACTCCGCAAGTATGTTCGAGATGAGACGCACGTCCTAAATCACTCGGAGCTGACAGTAAGGGAAGATTTAACCTATAAAGAGCGACCAATGGCGATTGTGGATCGATAAGAAAAGATCCTCAAGAACAAAGTTATCCCACCAGTACTCATTTTATGGGGAAGTCGTTCGTACGGAGAATCTACTTGGGAACGTGAAGATGAGATCCGACAGAAGTTTCCACACCTATTATCCGTATTTTCTTGTCTTTTTTTATTCCGAGAATTTCGAGGATGAAATTCTTTTATAGTTGGGTATAATGTAACACCCTAGCTCTGTTATACTATATTTTATTTGGGGTATTTCAAGATCTTGCAACAAATTCTTGATTATTATTTCTTTTGGGTTGCGGATAGTGCAATTAGCAGTTACGATTATTATCCGACCCGACCGGCATGTTTGAAATCCATCATGGTTCAAGATTACGTCAAATATTTGCTAGTACAGATCAGGATCCATGCACATCTAGATTTTATATATATGTATAATATATTTTAGTATCCGCATATCTTTTAATAATACAAAATAAAACCCAAATAATATTTTTAATATCTAGCATTGCATGTCATCATACCCCATATCATATGGTTGCATCCATATATCATATTCATGTCCAAATTGTTAAAACAGACTTGTTTGGGTCGCTGCGTATATTTACGTAAATCCATACTTGGGGATATACATTTTTTATTGAAAGGATATCCTATTATGGTTTTAAATTTTACGTATTTTCTCCATTTAAAAACTATATTTTTAGAAGGGGCCCGGGTAACATTCGGAGTAATCTGGTATTAGCTGTAAAATCCCAATATATATAAACTAACTGTTTTATATTCTCAAGGCTCTCTCTCTCTGTCTTCTTCTCTCTCTCACTCTTTATATATATATATATATATATAAACCAACTCTCTCTCTCTTTCTTTTTCTTCATATATTCTTCATCACGTCCCCGTGAGAACCCAAGAACCCTACCAACGCCCTCGCCACTCCGCCGTCACCGTTCACTCCCGACTTCACCTCACCATCACCGCCCTCATCCTCATCACTCCGAGACCTCCTCCTCCTCCCTTCTCTCCTTCCCGAGCACCCCCAGCAACCTCCAATGTCTAGAAACCCAACTTAAAGCCTAACCCTCACAACACCCCATCGCCGGAACCCCTCGTCGCCGGAAAACTCGCCACTACCGACCACCCTCTCGCCTTCCCGGCACCAAGAACACCCCATACCACCACCACCACCAACCCTGCAACTTCCCCGATCACCAAACTCTCCCCGGACGACCTCGCTATTGACGTCATCACCATCGTCTCGTCGCCACCATCCCTCTGTCCATTCCCAGAACTCTAGCAGCCCCACAGCAACAAGTCATCTCTTCTTCTTCTTCATTTCTTTTCTTTTCTTTTCTTGATTTTCCGGCCGTCTCGCCGGAGTTACGCGCGTCGCCGACGATCCAAACGATCCAGTCACCATCGTCGTCCAACCCAGTCACCACGTCACGTCACTGCTCAGCCAGGTCATGTCCTATGCGCATAAATTTGCATCGCGGCATTATTCCGATGTCGGACGTAGCATCCACATCTTGACATGAGATCTGATCAGGAAAGTTTTAAACTTGCAACATGCTATGTTATTATATTGATAATTATATGAATAAGAATAGTGCATGTGTTCTATTATTCAGCAAATACTACAGATTTACAGTTTTTCAGTATCCGTCTTTATCCATACTGATAATAGCATATCTAGTTGCATGCCGAAACATCATGATATCACTATACTACTATATTAGTTCAATATGTGATCTAGATTGCATCATACATGGTAATAGACGTATAATGGTTATTACAGATAGATACATATACATCCTGGCCTTAATTGTGTTTACCATGTTTCGATATTGACTACAGTTTTACATTTGGCATCTATTTTGGTTAATATATGGTACATGACATGTTCACGACACACTACCCGACGTGTTACTTGGATCTTATTGCTAATTCCAACAATCCTGATTGTCGTCCTGATGGACGTGACTTGTTGCCTATATAGACAAGACCTATACCTGCTTGATTTTGTGTTGGCATTAGATTTATATCATCAATACCTACCTTGAGCACAAAACCTTAGGGGTAAGGAGAAATCAATAATGAAATCTGACTTGTAACTCAACAATTCGATACTTATACTGATCATTCTTTACGGGCTCGGCCAGCCCCGGAATGATACTGCTGACATCATTCATCTGTACATGTTACATGTTTACTGCTTAGCGGCACGTCTCGGATTCAGCCCGAGAATCTTGACCGTGGTCCCGGGCACGCACGAGATACTATTGAGTTACATCGACGATTTCATTTAATTTATTTCAAAGACTTCTAGAATAGATAACCTAGAAGCACAGACTTTAGGATACACATCACATACATATAGCTCACTATTCATATCTGTGTTTATTATTTATATTCATATTTAATTATATCATCATATCCTGGTTATTACTATTATTTTGATATTATGACGCACTGACGTCTAGGTTTTGCATGGTCCAGTTCCTCCACCTTTATCGCAGGCTAAACAAGAGTACTTTAGCCATCAAGCCGAGCAATGAGGAGCTAGCTTTTTAGACTCTTAGTTTATTTATTACCGCGATTTTATTTTTATTGATGTGAGCCCATATTGGGACATGATTCAGATATTATTTATTGGATCTTGATTCGTTTCCGCTTTATGCATTTTTTAGATTCTATTTACTGTGGCAGATGGATATGTGTTAGCTAGATTATATATATTTTACTGTTTTTTATATCCTATAGGCAGCCGTAATGTGACTGTGGAGGGATAATTCCTAACCACAGGTGCCATGGTTGGCTCTGTCACGTGTCGTATTTACGTATCTTGGGAAGCGGGACGTGACAATTTCTTTTTATCTCAAACTGCCTTCTAAAAGCACATCGATAAATTTCTTTTTTAACATTTGTAATCCACTTGATAAGCAAATAAGGTCAAACTAACATCCTAATACCACTCTAAACCTTATTTACATCATTTAGTTTTTAGTGTAATAAAATTTTACATGAGAAATAACCATAAAACAAACTTTTTCATAAAAATACCATGAACTTCAATATAACCGTATTTTCGATAACTAGAGTATATACCTTTAGATCATTCACGAGATAACAACCTACCCAATACGCACACTATGGTTTCATAGCACGGTATTCTAAGTATATGGTTAATTCAAAGAATGAGCTTTTTCATTAAAATACCACAGTTTTTACAAAATGGGTTTTCTTTTTAATCGATGTTCTTAAATCCTTGGCAATTGCGCTTCCACAACCTTGGTTAGGGGACCCGCTAATGAATGGTGCGGATTATCGCACATCCTTAGGATAGTAGAGCGAGATGCAGAACTCTTCACAAAGTAATCGGTCTCGAAAGGAAAAAAAATACGGTTTTTAAGAAATATGACTTTTCTAAACAAAACCAACTTTGAAAAATTTAGATAAAACTACAAATCCGTATTTTCAATAAAAAAATAACTTGTGAAAATATATATTTTTATATTAAGATTGAAATTTTAATAAAACACCACCAAATTTACAAAAAGAGGTAGTTTTCATTAAAATACCATAAACTTTTAAAAGCTTGATTTTATCACTAAAACACCACCTAAGTTAAAATACATGTTCATCAAAATTCTAAATATTATAAATCACCCTCGAGCTTTATTTTTAAATGATATTAAAACATTTTTCATAAAACCACCTCAAGAAATGCAAACAACATACATGCAATGTAAACAACAATAATAAATATTTAAGAACTCTAAATTAATATAGGTTTAAGCGGGATCAATTCTCTTGAGCCCCGCGGAGTCGGAGAAAGTAAGTGCTTGCCTATTCATGTTAGACAACTAAACGGGGTTATCAATGGCAATTATCTTGGAAAAAGACACAAATCTTGTCGTCCATGTGCAGCAGTTGTCTGATTTCTCCCGAACATAAGATTTTCAACAGTAAATCAATTCATATGAGAAAGACCTGAACTCGAATCCAAAATCGAATCTAAACTTGAACATGTACTCAAACCTAATCTATTCGAACTAACTTGACTCGAACCAAAATTGCAATCGACATGACTCTCATTTTTACTCGACTCGCTCGACATCTTTTGCAATCTATGGTTTCGATCAGGACATGTTATAATCAATCAATCAAATTAATTAAGTATATTATACAGTTATAGACTATTTATACTCGTGGTTCTTGGGATAGTTTTTGTATGAATCCAACGGAGCTTCAACAGTCCCGTATTAATCTCTTTTTTATTTTACTCGAATATCAGTCAGATCGACTCATCCACAGTCTAGATTCCCGATACTAACACATGAAATAGGCTCATGTTTTCTTGCTCCTTGGGCCCCACTCTTGAGCTCGTGAATACTTCTACGGCTGTGTTGGCATTCACACTGAACTTAACGTTAACATAATGACCATATAGAGACATATAGTATATATTTACCCATGAACATATACTTTTACTCGTCATATACATTCTATACTTGTCATTTTTACTCTTACTTTATCCTTAGGAACTTACCGAGTGCTAGTTCGCTGACGGGTATTCCACCCACCCTTATTTTCTTGGAATGTTCATCAGATACGGTCGAGACGGAGGAAGTGGAGGCCACAGAGGAAGACTACAACCGGATTGCTACTCAGGATTAGCCTAGCTTCACTTTCTATTCAGCTTATGTATGCCACATGTTTAGGCATTTTCATTTATTGTATTTACTTTCCAGCTGAAAACTCATGTACTTGTAAATATTTGAAGTTGAATGTAAATAAAGATATTTATTGAAAAATTTTACAGTCTCCATTTATTCTTACATTGTGTATTATTTTTTCAAAACGCTTAGTATATTTATTTAGGGAATGACCTTCTCTGGATAAATATGTCGCGGACTTGCCACGTCACCGTTTCCGTTTACTGGGAAGCGGGGCATGACAGGTTTTATTAGTAGCTCATACAGGTCAGTTCTGCATAAAGTCGTAAACAATATACCACAAGAATTAATGAGTTCAACAAGCATTTACATTCCTTACATTTCAAATTCTTTGAATCTATCCTAACCTATCTTTTATATCAAAGTGATGGACTCTCCGAACAATACCAGCACTGACGTCGACGGCAATACTCCACCTCATACACCACTACCACCATCACCTACCATTGTAGCTCCTATCAATGACCGAACGGTACTGCTTGAGGCTATTAAGAGCATATTTGATGGCCAGCAGCAGCAGACTGTTATCCTTATGAACCGCCCTGAGGCCGAGGAACCTGGAGTTAAGTAGTTTCGGGCACTGCACCCAAAAAACTTCTTGGGTAAGGAGAGCCCGCTTGAAGCAGAAGAATGGGCTTAAGCGATCAAGGATGATCTGGCAGCGGCTCAAGTGCCAGATATAGCTTGGGTAAGAGTTGCTAAGTTGCAACTGACCGATAACGCCAGAGTTTGGTAGAAGGCTGAGGAGAGCCGTCTCGCGCAACTAATAGAATGAAGAACATTCTGAGACCTCTGCGATGCCAAGTACTTTTCAGAGACTGCCCGCTTTGATATGGAACAACAATGCATCCATCTACAGCAAAGTTCGATGTGGGCCATATCTGTGGATGAATATGATGCTAAGTTTACCATGCTTGACAGGTAAGTTGAATTTCCTACCTCAAATAATACACTGCTAACACATGGTCATAACATGTTCAATGTGCACCTCATTTCCACCGCTGAGATCCGGGCACGACGATTCCAGCAGGGGTTAGACCTTGAAATCCAAGCTGCACTTGTTACAGGAGATTTCCTAACCCATGAGCTTGCTTTAAAGGCTGCCCGATGCTATGAAGCAGTTGTGAAGAAGAAGGGCAGGCCACAGACTGTGTGTGTGAAAAGCCCTGTGCACCAGATCACGGGAGAGGCCTCTTCCAGGCCAGTTTCCCATGGACCACCTCGGAAGCCGGTAAGTTCGTTCGCCAACAACAGGCCAGACTTTTGCATCTACTGCAAAAGAACAAGACACCTTGTGAAGACCTGTCGTAGGGCGAACAACTTATGCATGATCTGTGGGTCTTCTAATCAAGCCATCAGAGCATGCCCTCAGAACTAAGGACCCAACAACCCTCCAGTTAGACCGGCGATCCAAGCTCCTCCTACCCGGTTAACTCTATCAGCTCCAGCTCCCCACACCCAGACCGCTCAACCCTAACGCCGAGTGTTCAACCAGGCACAGAAGAAAGTGCCGCGACGCCAAACATTAACTATGTCGGTCGAAGAAGTCGAAACTACAGATCAGGTTATCGTTGGTAAATCTCTTCCCTATTCTTTTCCAAAATCCTTTCAATGCATAGCCATCTTATATTTTTTATACCTAAATATATCCCACACGACTTAGGTACAATCTTAGTAGCCACCTTACCTGCACTCGTACTCTTCGACACTGGGGCATCGCATTGCTTTATGTCGCAACGGTTCGTATGAACTCATGCGATCCCAGTTAAACCGCTCGTATCTAGTTGGAATGTCAGTTCAGGGAACGGTGTTCTAAAAGAAACCATGGGATACGATCTGTGTCCAGTGGTCGTCTGCAGTCGAGAATTCTATACGGACTTCAAAGTGCTGAACATACCGAATTTCGATGTAGCCTTGGGAATGGAGTGGCTGGGAACTTTCTTCGCTACCATCGACTGTCGCCAAAGAAGGGTGGTGTTCGAAATACCATATCATCTAGTGTTCTACTTCAAAAGTGGAGACCGGACCTTGGAGCCTAGCATCTACCAAGCAAAACCAAATAAAACAAAGATTGCAGCGTTGCAAGCGGAAGGATCGAAGCCAGAGGTAGTTCTAGAGTTCGAGGATGTTTTCCCTGAAAATATATCAATTTTGCCTCCCGATCAAACTCTTGAATTCAATATTAATTTGCAACCTAGCGCACAACCTGTAATAAATCTCTATATCGATTAATTCCGAAGGGATTGAAGGAGATCCGCATTCAGTTGGACGAACTCCTGAAGAAAAGTTGGATCCGACCCAGTACTTCAAGTTGGGGATCTCCGATGCTGCTGGTAAAGAAGATAGAAGATACCTACCGGATGTGCATAGATTATCGAGCTCTGAACGAGGTGACAATTAAGAACAAATATCCATTACCCCGCATCGATGACCTTTTAGATCAGTTAAGTGAATCTTGTGTATTTTTAAAGTTAGATCTTCGTTCAGGATATCATCAGGTGAAGGTCAAGGAGTCCAACATTCCGAAGACGGCATTTAGGACTCGTTATGGTCATTATGAATATCACGTAATTCCATTCGGAGTGACCAATGTACCTGCCATCTTTATGAACCTGATGAACCAAGTTTTTCAAGAGTACTTAGACAGCTTTGTTGTTATCTTCATCGACGACATCCTGGTGTATTCAAAGAATCGGAAAGAGCATGCCAAGCACTTACGAATTTTCCTGGAGACATTACAACAATATCGGCTCTACGCCAAGTAAAAAAGTATGAACTTTGGCTAGATCAAGTCAGATTTCTTGGACATATCGTTTCAGGCGAAGGAATCTCTGTAGATCCAGCTAAGGTGTCAGCTGTCAGCGAGTGGCCAACACCAAAGATGGTGAAAGATATAAGAAGTTTCTTGGGCTTAGCATGATATTGCTGACGATTCATTGAAGGATTCTCAAAGATCACACCACCCCTGACTAAGCTCACACATAAAGACGAAGCATGTGAGAAGGGTTTTGTAGAACTCAAGTCGAGATTAATCTCTGCTCCTGTCCTCGTAATACCGGATCAATCTGGCAGATTCGATGTACATTATGATGTGTCTGGTAAAAAATTAGGATGTGTTCTACACTAGCATGGAAAAGTTGTGGCTTTTGCATCAAGACAGTTAAAGGCCCATGAGCACAATTATCCAACATATGATATGGAACTGGCAGCAGTAGTCTTCGCACTCAAGATTTGGCTCCACTATCTTTTGGGAGAACGAGTGAATATATACACTGACCACAAGAGTCTGAAATATGTATTTACTCAGAAAGAGCTCAACATGCGGCAGAAAAGATGACTAGAACTCATGGCGGATTTCGACACTAACCTACAGTATCATCCTGGAAAGGTGAACGCGGTTTCTGATGCACTTAGTCGCCAGCCATTAGCAATGATCCTCACCACTCAGTGGAAGCTACAGCAAGAATTGCACCGGTTGGAGATTGAAGTAATTATGCCAGGTAACGCTTCATATTTGATGAAGTTACACGTCCAGTCCACTCTTGTAAATTAGATCAAGAAAGCTCAAGTAAATGATGCCAAGCAACAAAAGATCCGAGAACAAGTAGAAAGTGGACTTCGAACTGATTTCATCATCCACGCAGATGGATCCTTGCGATATGGAAGTCGTTTATGCGTGCCAGTCGGCCCTGTTCGAGAAAAGTCGATGAAAGAAACCCACAGCTCTCCTTATTCTGTACACCCCAGTGGCACGAAGATGTATAAGGATCTACGGCAACACTACTGGTGGCATGGAATGAAGCGTGAAGTAGCTAGAAGTATAGCAAAGTGCTTAGTGTATCAGCAAGTGAAGCCTAAATATCACAGAACTGCCGGTCTACTTCAGCCATTACCAATCCCACAATGGAAATGGCAACACATTACCATGGACTTCATGACTGCTCTCCCTCGCAGCACGAAGGGTAACGATGCAATTTGGATTATTGTAGATCGACTCACCAAGTCGGCTCAGTTTATTCTATTCCGAGTTAGCCAGCAACCAAGACGTTAGAAAGAAAGTACATGGAGGTGAGTAGAAATCTAAAGTAAGATTTATACCTTCAATATGTACCATACTTGATACCCATAAATTCATGCAGGAGATCGTAAGATTACATGGTGTACCTGTCTGCATCGTCTCCGGTCGTAATAAAAGATTCCGATCACAGTTTTAGCAGAGTCTGCAAGCTAGCCCAGGGATGAATCTGAATTTCAACACGGCGTATCATCTACAAACAGAAGGACGATCCGAGCAAACAATTTAGATTCTTGAATACATGCCGAGATCCTATATGCTAGACTTCGGAGGTTTGTGGGAAGATCGCCTACACCTTGTGGAGTTTTCATACAACAACAGCTACCAGACAAGCATTGGGATGGCATCATTCATAGCACTCTAAGGACTCATTCCCTTCTAAATTGGGATGACGTGGAAGGTCGTGAACTCCTTGGGCCAGAGATGATCGTGGCAACTGTAGATGTAGTTCACACGATCAGGAAAAAGATGCGCATAGCCCAGGACCAACAGAAGCATTGGGCAGATGCAAAGCGTCGACATCTGGAGTTTCAACCCGGAAAGCATGTATTCCTGAAGATCTCTCCAAACAGAGGAGTGATACATTTTAGCAAGAGGTGTAAGCTAAGTCTAAGATACATAGGACCGTTCGACAAACTCGAACGAGTTGGAGAAGTGGCATACCATTTAGCACTACCACCATCATTGGAAGGAGTGCACAATGAGTTCCACATATCCCAACTACGACGATATGTGAGCGAACCCCGCTATATACTTGATCACTCAGAGCTCACGGTACAGACTGATCTAACTTGCGAGCAGCAACCAGTTGAGATCCTGGACCGAAAGGTAAAGACATTGCGGAATAAGGAGGTGCACTTCCGAGTGATGTGGAAAAAGGATTCGCCGGAAGAATCAATTTGGGAAAGAGATGAAGATATGCGTGCAAGATACCCTTACCATTTTGAAAATTAGTCTCTATGTAAATTTCTAGGATGAAATTTTTATAAGGAGAGTAGAATATAACGACTCTGAAAATCCTGTACAGAATTATTTGTTTAAATATATAAAAAAGGGTATTTCGGCCTGTATAGGAGTTATAAGTTAAATTTGTTTAATAAAAGCAAGAAGCAACTTGTACCTCACTGGTAAAGCCTCTACAATGCTGTGACATAGCCTGTGTATTCGAATCCCCTCAGTCTCAATTATTTTTAAGATTTTTCTTTTTAATTTTTCGGAAATCTAAGAGTTGCACGTGCAATTCACGGAGATTCGAAAGGTTTCAGAAAAATCAAACAGGCGCAAAGAGGAGTACACACAAAACTGAACACGTGGCATGAATCTCGAGACAAAGTAATGAAATCCAACCGCCCATTTCTTGCATTTGCCCACCGCCGACGGTCCGATCTTGGCCATTTGACTCCGTGCTATGCACACAAGACTCTTCAGCTCCCCACTACTTCCCTGCACTGTTTGATCTCTATGCTATTAAACAGAGATTATTCAATTCACCATTAAACATTCATTTTAATTCTTTTAATCCAAATTTTAATTTCCAAACACTAATTTTTTCACTATAAATACCACCACATCCCCTAACTCTCTTCCATTCTGAAATTTCTATCAAAAATTCTCTCAAACTCTCTAAGTACCAAGTGAAATTAAGCACCCAAGTGGAGTAGCAAGCCAAGCTCGATGATCGAAACCTTTCCGACGAAACCACGACCCCCGAAGGCTTCCTCTCTCTTGTTAATCATCTAAACCAGTAAGTCCTTTCTCTTTCTATTTCTTTTCATCTCAAATCGCCTTCTAAAAGCAGATCGATAAAGTGGAGTTAGCTCTGATATAATTTCTTTTTTAACATTTGTAATCCACTTGATAAGCAAATTAGGTCAAACTAACATCCTAATACCACTCTAAACCTTATTTACATCATTTAGCTTTTAGTGTAATAAAATTTTCCGTGAGAAATAATCATAAAACGAACTTTTTCATAAAAATACCATGAACTTCAATATAACCGTATTTTCAATAACTAGAGTATATACATTTCGATCATTCACGGGGTAACGACCTACCCAACACGCACACTATGGTTTTATAGCACAGTATTCTAAGTATATGGTTAATTCAAAGAATGAGCTTTTCATTAAAATACCACAGTTTTTACAAAAAGGGTTTTCTTTTTAATCGATATTCTTAAATCCTTGACAATTGCGCCTCTGCAACCCTCATTAGAGAACCCGCTAATGGATAGTGTGGATTATCGCACATCCTTAGGATAGTAGAGCGAGATACAGAATTCTTCACGGAGTATTCGGTCTCGAAAAGAACTAAAAATACGGTTTTTAAAAAATATGATTTTTCTAAACAAAACCAACTTTGAAAAATTTATATAAAAATTCAAATCAGTATTTTCAATAAAAAAACAACTTGTGAAAATATATATTTTTAAATTAAGATTGAAATTTTAATAAAACATCACCAAGTTTACAAAAAGAGGTAGTTTTCATTATAATACAATAAACATTTAAAAGAAAGGTTTTATCACTAAAACACCACCTAAGTTAAAAGGCAACACGATTGCACTTAGCACGTGCAACAAGCCTTTGAATCTCTAGATGTCCCTGGTAGGAAAAGTGTTGTCTCCTGAGAGTTTTCAGCGGATTTGTAAATCCCCAGTTTCGTTTATGTGTTTTCCGTATTTTTCCAGATTTTTATTCCCTTTTTTCATTTTTTATATATTTTATATTGTATTTTTAATTAATTACCTAAACCTAAATTATATAAAACCTAAGCCTACCCTGTACCCTACCCGACCCACGCCCTACCCGACCCGACCCGCCTCCTCTTCTTCTTCTCCCTCGCTCCCTCTCTTTTCCCGCTCGATTCTTTTCCAACGTCTCCTCGCTACTCGCACCCACGCCAACGAGACACGCACCCATGCCGCGACGACCGCGACCCCCATGCCAACGAACTGCCGCGATACCCTCCACCAAATCCCCTCGACTCCAACGGCTTCCCCTCTCTCGTCGTCACCGCAAGACTCGCTCCCCCACGTCCTTACCTCACCCACAACTCGACCGAGCCCTTCCACTTCATTTTCCATCTCGCCTCTCTCCCTTGTCTCTCTCTACCACTCCCTCTCTCATTCATCCTCACCGACAACCCAACGAACTCCTCGAGCTCACCACCACCGCAAGCACCGATCACCACCATCATCGCCGTCTCCATCGACCTACCAAGCTATCCCCTCACTCCTTTGTCAACGACACAGCCGCTCACTGCACCCTCGCCGACGACCCACCTCAAGCAACCACCAACACTCTCGAGCTCATTGCCTCTATAAACTGCGATGATTCCAGCGACCCACTGCACCTAAGATGGAGCTCCGCTGCACCTCGCCGCCATGCCACAGCCTCCGAGCTCGCCTTTGCATCATGCCAATCCCCGAACTCCTCACCCAAGCCATTGCAACCGCCTGCAAACCCACTGCCCCATTGCTGTCGCCACGCCATCGCCGTTGCCGCAAGCCACCGTCGGCAGACCTCTAGGCCACCATCCCAAGCACCTCATACTCACGGGTCCTTCGCCGTGCCACACCGGAGCTTCTTAAGTCCTCACCAGAGTCGTGCTAGTCGCGCGTGTATCGTGCCGTGACGTCTCCGTGCCGTGGTTATAGACGGTGTCGTGCCGCCGTCTCGGTCATGCCACTTTCGCCAAAGGCAAGAGAAAACCCTTCTCTTGTTATTCATGCTATTTTAATACCTAGGCTAGATAATAATGTTAGATTATTTTGTTATATAGTAGTGTAAATATGTGTTTTCGACCGATTACCAAACACTGGCCTGGTGTTCGATGCGAACTCTAAACCAAAATATATCTTGTTATGGCGGAACTTGTGGTAGTTCAACTCCTTTACTGTTTTCGAATATCGTGTAGTAATTTGGATGCAAAATATCGTGTTCATAATCATGTAAAGTCGTCCCCTAAAGGCGACACAAAATCAGAACTTTACCGTGCATGCCAACTTGTTAAAATCATTGTAAATTAAATGCAATTTGGAACGTAACGTTCTACGGCTCATATCGAAGCCGACTCGATAAACTAAAACCATCCATAGTTTGTTTCTCTACATTTATAGATTACAATAAAGATATTTGGTTGCGAACGCGGCATTGGACTGCAGTCCGGGGCAGCATTTCGCTTGGATACCAGACTTTGAATACCTGTACATCCATGATTTAAACTGAAAATGCATGGAGCCCCATATTATCGCGTATATAATTTAGTTAGTTAACACATGAATCTGGTCTCATGCAGTTTCACTATCATTTGATATTTATTTTGTATTTTTTAGTATCGATGTGTTCTGCAGTTTCTGCAGAAACATTTCTTACTCTGTCACATTAAACAGGGCGTAACTCCTAGTACAGAAAGGATATTGATAATCCGTTTGATGCGTTGGAAACCTAAAACATATAACTAGATTTTATTCAACTGGGGAAACACCTGAATCTAAACATAACCACTAGTAAACTGTGCACAAAGTTGGACTTGCAGTTCTGAAACTGGAATTTCAGCAACCAATCGCTTATTTAAAATGATGATAATTCTCTAACCTAAATTCTGTTTGACATGAAATTAATTTTACTGCTTATATAATCAAGTGTTCTTCGCACGCCTTTTATATTATTTTGGTCGATTCTATACGTGTGAATTATGATAAATTTTGTAAGTTATATGGCTTGGGTATTGTAATTTAGTGAATACATGTTCAGTGCATTTCTACCTATTATATGTTTGTTGTATACCTTCTGCATAGTGATTGCTGCATTGAGACCCAGCGACTTTTGTGCGTTGTCGATATAAGTGTTAGTGATTGGGTTGTGGTAAATACGAAAGTGATAGTGAGAAGTGGAAATGTGATTGAAAGTGAAAGTGATACGTATTTGTTCACAACCCATCGAATACCTAAGTTCATACTATAACCTGGAGAATGGGGAAATTAAGGTGGAATTGAACTCGTATTTAGCGAGGTACAGTGATTTAGAGGATGATCATTCGCTATTAGTGACACATACACACACACACACACATACATTAGGTCGTGGGCCTGGCGGCACGGCCGACAGGGTCATATCCTGGGCACAGCGGACCGTAGTCTCGGGCATGCACGAGACCCGTATTAAACACGAGCTTCTTTTCCACATTTGATTTCATTGACTTAGTGACCGATAAGTGGTGACATACACATTGCCTAGCTTACTGACATGATACCTATATTGCACTATTCATATTCAGTTGATGTTTATTATACTCATGTTCTGTACTCTGTTGCACTTCTCATGTTTAATAACATTGCACGCCCATTGTACAATTATTTCTATATGTGTGTCCCTGACGACCTGAGTGTGCATGCTCAGAGGACGAAGTGGACCCAGCCCAGGAGCAGGACCTGCCATTCGAGATTGCGGAGGTCTAGACCGCATCATCAGCACTATTTCTTTTTCTTCCAACACTTTGTATTTCGTTGGTTAGTTTTTATTCTGCAAAATAAATGTATTTCGAACTCTTTTATTGCAATGTAATAAAGTTGTGAACTTTGATTTTCCTTTACTCTAGTACTATTTACTGACTACCATGTAATACTAGAAGCCGAAGTGTGACTACGGCGGGTTTATTCCCTGACCGTAAGAGCATGGCTGGCATAGTCACCCCTCGTATTCCGTATTTTGGGAAGCAAAGCGTGACAAGATTTTGTTGGTATCAGAGCCAAGGCTTTGTATGCAATTACAGTTCCGTCGAAAGATCCCTTGATTGAGTTACACCCTTGACATGTGCTTTACTACATTTCTGTTCACTTTCTAATCCTCGTTGAATCATTGTGTAATCTTTGTTTGAATCAAATTTCTTTGATCCTTTCAGGAACTTGGACTCCTCGAGCAACTCCTCAGGTGCCGGTCCCCACGATCGTACCGAGAAGATCCTTAGCACACTGACGACCCTGGCCTAAGCTCAAGAGAGGAAGACTGATCTCCTGGTCGAGGGATTGAACACGGTATAGGAGACCGCAATTACCGCCCTAGAGAGATCTACGGCTGCTCGCGCCGCCCCCGAGGGCACCCTCGTACCGATTACACAGGCTAGGGTTGGTACTATTTCGAACTTCAGGAGGCTTCATCCAGCGGTGTTCACGGGACAGAAAATCCACTTGAGGCCGAGCAATGGCTCATCAACTCGGAAAACCTTCTGACGGCCGATCGAGTTCCTGACAACGACAGAGTGAACATGGTGAAGATCCAGCTGGAAGACGAGGCCCGCACGTGGTGGTCCATAGAGGAAAGCCGGCTAGAGAGACCTATCGTATGGGACACATTCTCCGCATGCTTTCTAGATCACTATTTTCCGGCTACTGCCAAGGCCGAGATGGAGGAGAAATTCATCATGTTGAAGCAAAATGGATGCTCGGTGGATGTCTACGCCGCAGAGTTTAACCGGCTGTTTCCCCCAATCAGAGCAAAACTCTGTTCAAATTTCAAATTTTGAAATGAAGCAGTGCTTCATAACAGCGCCAACGCTGAGAGTCAAAGACTCTGAGGCAGTGCTCACGTGCAAAGCACATGAGCGCTAGCGCTAAGAGCGCTGCAGCGCACCACGTGCAAAGCATGTAAGCGCTAGCGCTAAGTGCGCTGCACTATAAGCAGCGCATCATATGCAAAGCACGAGAGCGCTAGCGCTGGAACTAAATGTTCCCAACCATTGGATCAAAGATCCAACGAACATGATTAAAAATCATCAGTTGACCAGAATAAAATTCTGGTAAGAAAACATTCTTCAGAATCTTTCCAAACAAAAAGATTTTGCTCTGTAAATCAGAGCACCGTCGGATCAATGATCCAATGGTGATTAAAAATCACTAAAATACAGAATAAATTCTGTGTGGGGAAATATTTCCCAATCTTGTTAAAAACAAGAAGATTGCCTTCTGTAAATCAGAAGCCCTAGGATCAAAAATCCAACGGTGGGGAAATCCCCAAATCAATTAGAGAAAATATCTCTTCAACTGATTGAACAAATCAGCCTTGCCCTATATAAACACCCCAAGACTTCAAGTCTCAAATAGAGGAACGCCCCCATAAACTTTGAGAAAATTCAAAGACGAAGAGCAAGCTCTCAGAAGAAGAAGATTTTCTTCAAGGTAAAAAAAAGAACAGAGAGATCGTCTCATATAAAAAGAAGAATTTACTTCTTTTTCTAAGATTATAGATTTATAAGACCAAGGTCTTTCACAAACAGAGATCAAAGTATCTCATCATAAAAATAAAGGGAAGAACTTAATCTTCTTCAGATCATAGATCTATAAGACCAAGGTCTTTCACAAACAGAGATTAAAATATCTCATCATAAAAATAAGGGGAAGAACTTAATCTTCTTCAGATCATAGATCTATAAGACAAATTGTCTTTCAGAGATTATAATATCTCATTATAAAAGGGAGGAGAATAATTCAATTCTCTTAGGATCACAGATCCAAAAATGCAAAGCCTTTCACCAAAAACATAAGAGATTGAAACATCTCCTATAAAAAATAAGAACTTTGCTCTTAGATCCATGAGACAAAGTCTGTTATAAGAAAGAGAATTTAATTCTCAGGGCGCAAACCTGCATAAAAAGAGCCATAGCACTCCAATCAAAAGAAGCGCTTCAGCGCTCCAAAATTAACGCACAGCGTTGTAGAGCCTTAGCGCTCCAAACTTCACCAGAAGTGCAATGCGCTCATTATCTGATGCTCAGCGCCAAGCGCGCCACATGCTCCTCACTTGTGCGATACTTCACCAAAAGCACAATGCGCTCATTGTCTAGCGCTCAGCGCCAAGCATGCCACGTGCTCCTCATGTGTGCGCTACTTGACAGAAGCGCTCTGCGCTCATTGACTGGCGCTTAGCGCCAAGCGCGCCACGTGCTCCTCACATGTGCACTACTTCACCAGAAGTGCAATGCGCTCATTGTCTGGCGCACAGCACCAAGCGCGCCACGTGCTTCTCACGTGTGCGCTAAACGAACATAAACTGTTCTTTAAATAATAAAATTCCCAGAGCTATAATGAGTGTTCAACACTCAATAAAAGGCAAAAAGGCTGTCAGAATCCAAACCAATACTCAGCATTGCTAAATGTTCAACATTTTTACTAAATGGGCCAAGCCTAAAATGGACACAGAACCCTACTTCAGATTAATTGAGCCCATATGCTCATAAATCTTTGATCTTAGTCCCAAATTGGACTACAGATCTCCCAACCAATATTGGTTCAAGGGTACATCTCTTCACTCCTCTGATGTTTGTCGTTGTAATCCTTCAACGTCTTTAGAGAGGTGACGGGTCCCGACAACCAGACATTTCACGGACTGTGGGGTCCTTAAACTCATGGACTATGATGTGCTTAAACTTTACAGACTATGTTGTCTCTAAACTAGGAAGGACTATGAAGTCCTTAAACTTTACGGACTGTGGGGTTCTTAAACTCATGGACGACGATGTCCTTAAACTTTATAGACTATGACGTCTTTAAACTGTACCGTAATGTCCTTAACCTAATTATGGACCGCAATGTCCCTAAACTAAACAATAGAGCCCAAATGCTCTTTTGTTGGATCTAAATGATCCTGTTAAGTAGATCTTAGTCTAAATGAGACTAACGTATCCTTAACAACCACTTAAGTTGATCTTAATCTCAAACGAGATTAACGATCCTTAAATCAATCCAATTACAAATCCCTCAGCTGACATTGGTTCAAGGATACATCTCATCACACCTATGATATATGTCGTTGTAACTCTTCAACGTCTTCATAGAGGTGATGGGTCCCGACAATCAATAAACCCAATGAAAACAATAGAGCCCAAATGCTCTTTTGTTGGATCTAAACGATCCCGTTAAGTTGATCTTAGTCTAAAATTAGACTAACGTATCCTTAACAAACGTTTAATTTGATCTTAGTCTCAAATGAAACTAACGCATCCTTAAACCCAACCCCAAACCCAAATCTAAGAAAATACAGATTTGGACTAATTCACGCCCTACGGGCGACAACATAAATTAGTCTCCGTATACAATCCACGGGCAACCAAAAACAAAACAAACATACACGACATGAAGTGACCATCTGGAGAAGGAGAAAGTGGTTACCGCGATGCGGTAGTGTAATTAACTGCAGGGGCTTGCGCCTGCACGGAAGAGCGTCCCCACAATCAAAAACCCCTCAAATGAGGGGGAATCTGATGAAGTCTGCTACAATGGTCGCATCCGTCTAAACCTTCGATATACGGTGCCATAAATCAACTTGGTATCTTCGGAGAGGTGGACGGATAAAACCAAATAGCATCTGCCCCAAAAATTCAGGCAAGACGTTTGTCTTCTCGGTCTTTCGGCGGAGAATAGATTCTGGCACGCCCGGTGGGACCTTTTCCTTTTTCCACTTTACAGTTCGTGTGTCGTGTTTTGCGAACGAATCGCGGTTTGCTATGGTTTCCTTTGGATGTGAAGTACTAAGATTTGGTATCTTGCTCCGTGCAGAGAAACAGAAGATCAATGGCTTCAAACTGCACTAATTGCAACAACTCCCGCTCCGCCTTATCTGAGGGAGTAACCTACGGGCCCCAAACGGCCTCCCTTTTTACAATGCCGGTGGAACAAGTGACCTAAGCCATCAATGGGCTATTCTTCAGGACCATGATCCCACCAACGAGCTTCAGCGTTCAAATGTCGACACAGGAAGCTGCGAAGAAGTCGGTCTTTGATCAGCTTGCAACCACTACGGCCCCTCTCTGCGGGTCGTCCAACTCTAATGCCTCAGTCTTCGATAGGCTGGGTCAAAGCTCAAGTGGGCCCGCAAAGAGGCTCGCAATACCAGAGAAAGACACTCCAACACCTGCTACAGTCAAAGTCGTCCAAGCTGCTCTCCCTACTCGAAGGTCGGCTTTCGACAGGCTGACCGTTCCCTCTCAGTGGACGTGTGTCTTTGACAGGCTGGCGCCAACAACAGACTCTCATCAGAACAGGGGGCATGGAAAAACTGATTCAACAATGGAAGTGGTCCCGACCATTCTCCATGCACGACGTCGCCACTGGCACCGAGTGAGGAAGGCTGGGGGCAGCTCTCCTTCTGGACTAACTCTGCCAGCTCCAACGGTGGAAGTTGATGCTGCTGTTCCAACTGGGAACAGTTTTGAACTGCTTAACAAGGCACGTAGGAATTCGCCAACTGCCGTGTTGAAAAATTCTCCTCCATCTATGGAGAATGCTACAAAGGCGAAGCTTGAACAGCCCCCTCAGCGGCTGTCCTCCAAAATTTACAAAGTCTGGCGACAGGTCCAAGACTCGATCAAGAGTATCCCCGCCGACAGAAAAAGATGAAAGTTCGGCGAGAAGGGGATCACCCTGTAAAGCCACAGAAGGTGTCACTGTTTGGATGCCCGCTGCAATGGCTCCCTCAACTTCGACCGCCCATAAAAGAAGGAGGCCGGAGAAGATCTCTGCGTCTTTGGCAAATCGCAAGGACGCTGAATCTAAACGCCCCAAGTCTAGGGGTATGGTGGTGCATACCGTCTATATGGCATCCAGAAAAGAGGATATCCGTATCTCCATAGTTCATCTACCGCTTATGCGATCAGTGACTAAGGCTCAGGAGCAACAATAACAAAAGCTCCAAGAGATACTAACAGCTATGGCCGCACTCACGGGACCAAAAGAAAGCCCGGAGACATCGTTAGAGCAGCGTCATGAACAAGAAACTGATGCTGAATTCCTTCGGAGAATGCTTGAGAAAAAGGACAAAGAGGCTGCGGAACAAGTGGCCAACATAAAACAAATGGCCCTTCTATTCCAAGATATGGTGGGCATGATGATACAGCCGGACTCTCCAGCCGAAGATCCTCCAGTAATAATTGAAGATGATAGAAGAGAGACATCAAATCCTCTGCTGGCTCTATCAGCAGCCAAGGAAGAGACTATCTCCAAAGACGTGCTCGATGATTATATAGCTCAGCAAATACGAGCTCATCAAGCGAATGAAGCAACCGGCCAATTCGTCAGAACTGGGCGACCATATCCAGGATGGTACAATCAGATCAAGTATCCGCCAGGATACACGATTCCTAAGTTTCACGTATACAAGGGGACATGCAATCCCCATCAACATGTCGCTCAGTTCAGGGCTCTCTGCGGCAACACTCGAGGGGATGATAAGCTACTGCTTCGCCAATTCGTCGGCAGCTTGGCGAAGACGGCGTTCGAATGGTACTCCGAGCTCCCGAACGACTCTGTTAAGACATTTGCAAAAATGGAGTTACAGTTCACACAAAGGTTCGCAAGCGCTAGCGAACGTACCCCAATCACGGCAATGATCAATGCTAGGGTGAAGCCGGGCGAAACATGGGTGCAATACGTGATACGGTGGCGGAACCTATGGTCGAAGTGCGAACAGCGCATCGAAGAAGTGCCTGCAGTAGGCATGTTCGTGGGCACTCTTGATCCGAAGGCGACCATATCCCAGTTCATGATGTTCTTCAAGCCAACCACCTTCCAGGCCTTGATCGACAAGCTGGCCCAAATGGACCAGATGGGCCATAGACCGTCCTCCTCAAAGACGGATCCTCGGAATGAGAAGGGGAAAGGGAAAGCAACCTTCGTCGCCAACGCTCAACAACAACCGAGTGGCCCGAGATCGGTTGTTCGCCAAAGCAACAAGCGGCAATCCCTCGATGAGAAATTGAGACGTCCTTACTCATTTCCCCGGGATAAAACAAGGAGACTGTTTGAACTAGCAGTGCGCAATGGGCTCATCACTTTACCAGAGCCGAGACACCCACTACAACCGAACGATTTCAACGATCCTAATTACTGCCCCTACCACTGAGTATCGGGCCATCCGATCGAAGACTGCTACGTCTTCAAAAATTGGGTTGAAGACCAGTATCAACAGGGCAAGTTCGCGTTGTCCGAAAACTGGAAGGTAAATCCACCACAACAGCACACCCCTAAAAAGATGGACACGCCGGGGGCATCGTGCTCTTTTATAGAAGAAACTCCATGGGAGGTCGCTCTTTCAGCTAAAATGAAAAGAATGCTGAAAGATCTTCACACATGTCTGGCGATCAGGTGGAAAAGTCCGCTGGAGCCCGAAGTCATTGAGGGAATGCTGAAGCCACGCCCAACACTAGAAGTTAATAGCGACGGGCAAAACACCCAGGCCCAGCCGTAAAAGTCTTCGAAGAAAAAGAAGAAAACCAAAAAGCCTACGCAGTTTGACGACAAGCGTACGGACTTGCAAAAGCATATTGACGCGCTGGATAAATACAACCAAAAGGCACAAACCCCGGTCACACTCCAAGAATTTCTCAACCATATCCTGGAGGACGGAGATAGCGATGATTATGAAGGAGACAACTCGTCACAGGAACCCGAAGATTATGTGGCAAGTTGCCACATGATCTCTCATTCGTCACTAAATAACAAAGAAGCTCAGAAGATAATGTAAAGGAGCTAGGGGCAGGATCAATGCCAAAATCCTTGGAACCGTCAGACGAGATGATCGACATGCTACTGAGCGAAGCCCATCAGAAGAGCAAAGCTGATCGAGAACGCCAAATGGCCCTATTCGAAAGGGCCAGGCGTCGGCGACAAGTTGGAGAAGCCGTGATAGGGATGGGTCACAAAACACTCCAACCATATCAAATCACACCCTAAATGGATGTATTCCACATCAGCGTCATGTATCCCGTCACGTGACAAATGCACGTGCATACAGGATAAACTACGGACCGTAATGTCCTTAAACTAACGATGGACCGCAATGTCCTAAAACTTGCAACTGGCCGAGACGTCTATAAATTACAATGGACCGCAGCTGTTCCCCGCCGAAAGACACGGCGATGACGCGGCGGACGTCTAGCCTGAATTTCGGGGCAGTTGCTAATTGGAGATATCCGTCCATCTCTCCGAAGATGCCAAGTTGATTTAAGGCACCATGTATCGAAAGTTTAAACGGATGCGACCGATGTAGCAGACTTCGTCAGATTCCTCCTCGTTTAAGGGGTTTTGATTGTGGGGACGCTCTTCCCTGCAGGCGCAAGCCCCTGCAGTTAATTACGCTACCGCATCGCGGTAACAACTTTCTCCTTCTCCATATAGTCACTTCGTGTCGTGGGTGTTTGTTTTGTGTTTGGTTTCCCGTGGATTGTATACAGAGACTAAGTTATGTTGTCGCCCGTAGGGCGTGGACTAGTCCAAATCCATATCTTTCTTAGATTTGGGTTTGGGGTTTTGGGTTTAAGAATACGTTAGCCTCATTTGAGACTAAGATCAACTTAAACGTTTGTTAAGGATACGTTAGTCTAATTTTAGACTAAGATCAACTTAACGGGATCGTTTAGATCCGACAAGAGAGCAATTGGGCTCTATTGTTTAGTTTAGTGATATTGCGGTCGATAATTAGTTTAAGGACATTACAGTCCATTGGTAGTTTAAGGACATCTCGGTCCACTGTTAGTTTAAAGATATCGCGGTCGAGGTTAAGGACATCATAGTCCATGGGTTTAAGGACCCCACAGTCCAATATTAGTTTTAAAACATCATGGTCGAGGTTAAGGACATCATAGTCCATGGGTTTAAGGACCCCACAGTCCAATGTTAGTTTAAAGACATCACGGTCGAGGTTAAGGACATCATAGTCCATGAGTTTAAGGACCCCACAGTCCAATGTTAGTTTAAAGACATCACGGTCGAGGTTAAGGACATCATAGTCCGTGAGTTTAAAGACCTCACAGTCAAGGTTAAGGACATCATAGTCCATGAATTTAAGAACTCCACAGTCTGATTTTAGTTTAAAGACATCACGGTCGAGATTAAGGACATCATAGTCCATGAGTTTAAGGACGCCACAGTCCGTGAAATGTGTGGTTGTCGGGACCCGTCACCTCTTTGAAGACGTTGAGGAATTACAACGGCAAATATCAAAGGAGTGAAGAGATGTACTCTTGAACCAAGGTTGATTGGTGATCTGTAGTCCAATTTGGAACTAAGATCCATTAATTATATTATGGCTCAATTAAGTCTGGAACTAAGACTTAATTGAGCACAATGGCTCAATTAAGTCTGGATTGAGGACTTATGGCCAACTTGGGCTAAGTCCAATTAAGTTTGGAATATTGGCCCTTTACTGGACCATTAGACATTTGTCTGGTTTCAGCCCATATTATTTAGCAATGCTAAACAAGAGTTTGAGGGCTTTGGTAATATTTTTTTATCTTTAATTGAGCAGTGGACATTATAGTTCTGATTTTACTCAATTTTAAGATGCAGTTGAAGGGGAGACTTTTGCCTCTGGAAAATTAGCCAATTTGGCTAAAAGTAGTGTTAAACACTAGAGAACAGTAGTGTTAAACACTAGAAATAAAGCTCTCGAGTTAGTGTTAAACACTAGAGAATGACAGTGTTAAACACTGGAAATATAATCCTCGACTTAGTGTTAAACACTAGAAATAAATCAGTGTTAAACACTGGAAATAAAACTCTCAAGACAGTGTTAAACACTAGAAAATGACAGTGTTAAACACTGGAGATAAGTCCTTTAAATTAGTGTTTAAACACTAAATAGGAATGGGCCACATGAGGGCACCCAGAGGTGGGACCAGATCCCCTTTACTTTTGCTTTGCGAATAAGTGTTAAACACTTTTTTAATTTTTTATTCTGAGCATCACGTGTCGACACGTGATGGAGATTTATGCACTGATTATTAAAGCACTTGCTGAGGGGTCACGTGGGGACACGTGAGAGCGCCCAAAACTTAGATTTCCTTTGCTTTTTCTCTCTGTGTTTTGGAGGTCACGTGGGAGCACGTGAGGCATTGCCTCAAAGCTTCTTTTCTTCTCTTTTTCAGGGATCTTTTCAAGGGTCACGTAGGGATACGTGACCTTGGTTCTTTGCATGCATGGAGATCTTTTAAGTCTCCTTATTTCTTTAATAATTAAATTTTTATGTAGGGTTAAACCCTAATTTCTTTTAGAGGAATTAAATTCCCAAATATGTAAAAAAATTAAATTCTTGTGTAGAGTGAAACCCTAATTTCATTTTAGGAGGAATTAAATTCCTGTTAATTTGAGAGAATTAAATTCTCAATTAGGGTTAAACCCTAGTTCTGTCCATCTTGAAGGAATTAAATTCCTATATTTTTAGGAGAATTAAATTCTCAAATAGGGTTTAAACCCTAATTTATCTTGAAGGAATTGAATTCCTGTAAATTGGGAGAATTAAATTCTCAGATAGGGTTTAAACCCTAATTTATCTTGGAGGAATTAAATTCCTATAAATTTGGGAGAATTAAATTCTCTGAACTCAATCCTCCCTCTAAGTCTTGGATCTGCATGGCAAAATCTCAACCCAATGAGAATTAAATTCTCAACCTATGGGGAGAATTGCTTCTGCAGATCTTCAACTAGAGGAAGAACTAAGTTCTTTTTACAGAAGAGTTAAACTCTTAGATTTTGAGAATTAAATTCTCTGTTTGAAGTTTTGATCCCCTTTCTTTTCTCACCTAGGGTTTTCTTTTTCTTTTCTTTTTTGAGAATTAAATTCTCCTTTCTTTTCTCTCTGAAATTTCAAGATTCCAAAATTCTATATCCAAAATTCTTTTTTTTAATTCTCCCCCCTTGGCTCCTATTTATAAGAGAAGGAAATGAATCAATTTGTTTAGTAAATCTTTCACTGAAAGATTTTGTTTGTTTTCATAATTAATATGATCCTTTAGATCATTCAGTGAATTTTATTCACCGTTGGATTTTTAATCCAAAGCTATTCTGTTTGTTATTTTCGGTGAGATTTAGGGAAATCTTTCATTATTTAAGATTTTTCCATAAATTGGTGATTTTTAATCACCCCTGGATTTTTAATCCAACGGTTCCCCATAACCCTTTTCCTTTTGGAAAGATTTAGAGGAATTTAGAATTTAATTCTATTAAACTGTAAGGCTTTCAAAGCCATTCACGTGCTGGCACCACAAAGCAAGCATGAGGGAGAGCTCAAAGACCTTGGTCACGTGTGAGCACGTGACCCCCAATTGAGTCCTCTTCTCAGGTGCTTATTTATGTTGCTGTTTTAACCATCACGTGTCAACACGTGACCATTGGTCATGTGTGGGCACGTGATACCTTATTGAAGTTTTTCCTGAATTTTAATCAGGGAACAAATTCCCCCACAGCGTTGCTCTCACGTGTCTATTCGTGAGTACAACGCTGTCACTTTTGTGACCGTTGGATCCATCTAGGAAATCGGGGAGATGAAGCGTTTCCATCACACCCTATAAATGCAGGGGTCTCTTCAGAAGCGCCTCCACTCTTTCATCTTCTTCCTTGCAAATTTTTTCTTTTGAGAATTTAATTCTCCTTTTCAGAGCTTAGTTCTCTGCCTCGAATATTTTCAGAGTTTAACTCTGTTCAAAAAAGACCTTTTCTTCAGGTAATGATCTTGAACAAATGAAGAACTTTTGCAGAAATTTCTATTGGATTTTAAATCCAGACCAAGGGTTTTTCCCTTTAATCAAGAACCCATCTTTTTGAAACTCTTTAAAAAAAATAGAGAACCATTTAATTTTCAAATAATAGATCTCTTAGGGTTTTCCTGATCTTCAGGGGTCAATGGTGGTGTTTGTCTTTCCCCTGGAATTTAATTCTATCCTCAAAAAGCTTTGGCTCTGAAAAATGTCTCTGGGAATTTAATTCCCCCCCTTTTTAACAAGGAATTTAATTCCTATGAAGAACTCAGTTCTTCCCATAAAACTCCTTGGGTTTTCTTGTCCTGAGTTGTCTTCTTCGCAACCAAGAAGAAGTTTGCAATGTTGCTTTCTAGGAATTTAATTCTCTTGATTCTGTTTGATTTGTCACAGAGTCCAAGATGGATTTCTCTTAAGGGAATGTGTAGGGTCATTTGAAATCCACTGTCTATTTAATGAGAATCTTTCTTTTGTCTCATTATAATTGCTTTGCCTCATCATTAGCCAGCCGCCATCCTGATTTTGTAGGACCCATGTGTTTTGTAATCAATGGTCCCATAAAATAAGCCCTATGTCGCTTTCTTCCACTGTCTTTGTATATATATACATTTATAAACATATATATATATACACACACTGTTGGCTTCGCTTTAACAGTTTCCCCTTCTTTTATTTCAGGTACAATGACTTTTGTTCCATACTTCCCTTTCACTCGCTCGGAAGCTGCTTTTCCTCAGTCACCGTCTGACGAGGAAGTAATGGCTATGATCAGGGATCATGACCCGAATCGCACCAACTTGCTCTTGTGGGGGACCTGGTACGGTCACATCATCCGCGGTCGCCGAAGTTTTCTTTGCGAGATACCGACGGAGCCTACTTATCCATTCCTGCTGATGGATCCTCCACGGACTGTCTTTGCCATGGAGATGCCGAATTGGACCCCTATGGGGCGGCTTGAACCTTCAACGACTGGTATTCCAAACCATCCGGTGTCGGCTATAGATATCTTGGGGCGCCGCATTTGCCAGGGCGAAGCCCAGCCATGGGGGCAGCTTTACAAAGTAGGGCTTACCCCTCGACACCCTACGGGCTACCTTCTTTGGGCTCGTTACATCTTGTCTGCCCATCGCGCGCGATTGCAGAGGGTTGGGCTTTATCAGGCGATATATGTGTCCCTTTTCCACTACCAATCTCCTCACGTCTGGTAGGTTAAGGCTTTCCTGAACCAGTGGAATCTCCCCACCAACACTTTCCTCTTAAGGGATCGTGAAGTTTCGATTTCCTTGGAAGAATTCCGTGAGATCTCGGGGCTGCCGATCAGGGGGACACTTTATGAAGAGCTGCTGCCTATCAACGAGTACATTTTTTAGACTGAGCCTGCAATGCTTGACGGCTTGTCTACCGAGAACGCCGTCCGCCACAAGCGTCCGAGTTTGATCAAGGCCCTGGGCATCTTTGACAAACTGTTCACAGAATCAGAAGAACAGGGCGTCACTTTTAAGAGCTTTATCGCTTGCTTGCTTCGCGAGGGTGTATTATCGAAGACGGCTCTGAAGTTTGCGAACATTAATGACCCCTTTGGGTTTGGTTTGAACAGGCGGCCGACTAAGGAAGGGGACTTGCCGCAGTACTATATTCCTATCATGTCGGCGGTATCTTTTGAATCGATTGCAGCTCCCGGCATGGACAAGAAGACATTTTTTGTGGGTTTTATCAGTGTCTGGCTTAGCTGGGTCGTCATCCCCATGCATCGCCGCTTCATGAGAGTCTCGGTTATCTATCCTGCTCATTGCATCGCCGAAAGGACATGACTAGCCATAGGCATCCCAGCGCTAGCGCATCTTTATCACGAGTTAGGCGCCGCGGCTAATACCTCAACTTCCGGTGTGGACGTAGTAAACTTTTCTCTCCATTACTTCACGTCTTGGATTGAAATGCATGTGTTGGGGGCCTTTGTTGCGCACCAGCGACCCGCATTTTATGATGTCTATACTTTTCCGCGGCTCATGCGGCTAGTGGGTGCTTCTGCTCCTGACCCGACTCAGTCTGCGGCCATTCGCGTGTTGATTGCTCCCTATGCCAGCATGGGCGAATTGGTATTCGTTGATCGGGCCCTATCCTCTCCTTCAGGTCCAATTCAATAACTCCACGACTTGTCGAAAAAGGTGGCACCTTCTCTAAAGCCCAGGGAGGCCATGCATCTGTACGCGATCAGACCAGGTTATCTGGTATTTCCTCAGAACAGTGCGGCCCTTTTCATGCGGTATAATCCACACCGCTTCGCCCGACAGCTTGGATATGATCAGGGCATCCCCTTTGAGGCTTTTACAGTTGCGCCGGTCCCTTCACCTGAAGCTGTTCGTGATGCTGCTCATCACTTTGTGAGGCTAAACACTGGTTCTTACTTCATGATTCCTGAAGCTGACCACATTCCCCGATGTGTGGGATCTTTCACGGGCTAGTACGTTCATCGGGTCAGTCTGATTATTGCTGAGGAGAAGAGGGTGCTTCTTGGATACGGTGCTCCTATTCCGGTTTAGGCCACGGGAGTTCCGCTGCGACCGCGCGCACCGGTCCGCTTTCCCCTGAGGGACACCAGTGTTGCGCTCATTCCGGGGGAGTTGGAGGTGGACCTCACTCCCACAATTGGTATACCATTAGATACCTGGGCTCAGTCGAGGGGTAAAAGAGCGCCAGTAGTAGTACCACCGCCCGCGGCATCGACGATGGCCGTGTCGTCCTCAGTCGCAGTGCCAAGCGAGGGGGTAGGGAGTGAGGGCGTTGAAGGCGAAGTAGGTCAGCATCGTGCCAAGGCTCCACGGGGGAGGAAACGGTCGTCCTCGGCGGTCAATTCTGGATCCAAGCGACGGAGAAGGACGGCTACTAATCTGCTCGACTCTGTAGTAGAGTCTGAGCCCATTCTTCAGGAGGAACCATTGGCTTTGCAAGAATCGGACGATGGCTTACTTTTTCCGAGTTCAACTGCCGAGGAAGCCGCACAATTGGCTGAGGCTATAAGACGTTCTCAAGACGAGTCGGAAAACGTAAGAATTCCGAAGAAGACCTACCCAGCCGTCATTTTTTATAAAGACCCTCCGTGGATCCGGCGACGATTCATCGGCCCTTTGGAGGAATGGGGCGAAAGGGCCCTTAAATAGGCTGCTTCGGAGGATGTCGCGGATGCGCTTTCACTGTGGACCGGCGGCCACGAGTCCACCCTCGGACCTCGGCGAGCATACCTCCTTGAGAAGGAACATCGGCTTGAGCAAGCTATACTGAAAGCTTCCTTACGCATTGGTATGTTCCAATATTTCTTTATAATATTTCATATTGTTTGCATACATATATATGTATCCTTATCTTTGTAGAAACTTTGTAGGGACTTCGGCGGCGGCGGAGGCTCTAAGTCGTGCCTTGACCGTAGAGTCTGCTGATATCCCCAGTGAAGCACCAATCCGTGTGGAGGGGGTTGATGCAACTGTTGCTCTCGCGATAGAGTCTCCCTCGGTGGTTTCTGCTTCCCAAGCGCTTGCTCCCTCGGAGGAGGCATCTTCGTCGGTCGCCGTTCCGATGGATCTTTCTGAGGGCAGATCGGAGACTATGGTGCAGGTAGCCGGGGCTACCGTCCTTTCGTTGGAGCCCGCATCGGCAGCCGCTGCTCCTTCTTCAGAGGCTGTTGCACCAGCCCGTGTCCCTGATATTGTGCCCGAGGTCGCGGCGGAGGCCGTTGAAGCTGCTATCCCTCCAGCTCAGAATGGGAGGAGCGTTGAAGGTAACCTTCCATATTTTAAATTAGTAATCTTTCCATTATCTGAACCCTTTTTTTCTTTTTAGAGTTGCGCGGGCTGGCGGCCTCTATTGTCGATCTGTCTCCCCGGCAGTCCTTTCAGTGTCTGCTGGAAATGGCCGCTCCGCAGGCGATATCTCCTCAGCGCATCATCCTCTCGTCTGGGCAAGGTTAGTGTTGTTTACCATCCTTTTCACAGCATTGACACTTTTTCATAAAATGACATTGACGTCTTTTACATTTATGGAGGCTGACAACGAGGTCGAGATTCTTGAAGGGCCTGGGGAGCCTTCAAATCCCTCTTGCATGACTGTGGGTAAGTAGAATCTCAACATCGTTCCATTTGTTCTTTGCTTACGAGTTTCGCTGACTGTTTATAAATATGAACAGCCTTGCCGGTTTTCAGCGCGCTGGAGTCATGTATCGCCGTGCCACCCGGCCCCTATGCTCTGAAAGCCTCAGAACGGATGGCTAAGCTAAGCCTCGCCTCTCTGTCATCTTTGATCGAGGAGCTTCGTGCTGGCAACATAATCACGGCCGAAGCATTTGCTGCCGAAGCTAACGGCTCTCTTCCCTTTCTTTCCACGTATCATAGCGAAGCAGTGGTGCAAGTCTGGGTTGAGTTTTGCCAGCAGGTGGAGGCTTGCTTACACGTGCTTGAATGTACCCGCCTTTCTTTGGAGGCTGTGGCTGTGAAGGCGGGCTTGCGGGGTCTGATAGAGCGGTGCGCAGCGAACATGGTGTCGTGCGAGAAGAGGCGTGGCCACAAATTTTCAGAGAGGGAGCTGGCTTCTAAGGCGTTGAACGAGCTCCAAGCCAACCTTACGGCCAAAACCAACAAAGCGTATGAACTCAGGCGAGTGCTTAAAGAGGCCATCAAGGAGGTGGTGGCCATCGACAAAACCGCCGTGTTCACTCGTGAAAGGGTTGAGGCTCACAAAGCTACCGAGAAAGAGCTCGAAGGCCAGCTTGCCTCATATCAGTCCCAGCAAGCTCAGGCGGAGGCCCGTCTTTTGGCGATATTGAATCGCGAAGGCGAGGCCCAGCGAAAGAGGGATGAGCTGACCAATCTGCTAAATCGCCCGCCGACTTGAAGACCTGTAGATATATTTTTTTTTCTTTGTACATACTCCTGAGTAAGAGTATATTTTTTGTTTCTTTCACGAATTGTACTTTGTATTCATTTTGGTTCATGAATAAAGGACATATTTTTCTTCTCAATAATGTGTCCCTTTTTATTGAATGGATTCTGTGGATAGTCTATCTCGATCTCTTTGCAGGACAACGATGGCTTAGGATTCAGGGTTAAGATCTGCCTCCTAAGACTTTTCAACTTTATGAGCCGTGAGGGTCTCATAAATAATTTTCTCCCCACCGGTCGAGAGAATCCCGTAAGTGTAATTTCTCCTTAAGAATCGTAAGGATTCCTAAGTGTGTTTTCTCTTGAAAGTCGTAAGGATCTTACAAGGGAATTTGCTCCCTTACGAGTCGTGAGGACCCGCAAGTGATGGATGAAATTGCCCTTATCCGCATTTCACGGAGTCAGGGGTTGCTCTGGATGCTTCCCACGGGTTCACTGCCGTGTTCTGCGAGGACCAGGCTCCGCTCTGGACGTTTCCCACGGGGTCAGAGTTGACATTATCCGCATTCCACATGACCAGGAATTTTGCTCTGGATGCTTCCCACGGGTTCACTGCCATGTTCGGCGAGGACCAGGCTCCGCTCTGGATGCTTCACACGGGGTCATTGCCGTGCTCTGCGAGGACCAGAATCTGCTCTGGACGTTTCCCACGGGGTCAGAGTTGACATTATCTACGTTCCACATGACCAGGAATTTTGCACTGGATGCTTCCCACGGGTTCACTGCCGTGTTCGGCGAGGACCAGGCTCCGCTCTGGATGCTTCACACGGGGTCATTGCCGTGCTCTGCGAGGACCAGGATCCGCTCTGGACGTTTCCCACGGGGTCAGGATTGACGTTATCCGCGTTCCACGAAACCAGGAATTTTGCTCTGGATGCTTCCTACGGGTTCACTGCCGTGTTCGGCAAGGACCGGGCTCCGCTCTGGATGCTTCACACGGGGTCATTGCCGTGCTCTGCGAGGACCAGGATCCGCTCTGGAAGTTTCCCACGGGGTCAGGATTGACGTAAGCCGCGTTCCACATAACCAGGAATTTTGCTCTGGATGCTTCCCACGGGTTCACTTCCGTGCTCTGCGAGGACCAGGCTCCGCTCTGGATGCTTCACACGGGGTCATTGCTGTGCTCTGCGAGGACCAGGATCCGCTCTGGACGTTTCCCACGGAATCAGGATTGACGTTATCCGCGTTCCACGAAACCAGGAATTTGCTCTGGATGCTTCCCACGGGTTCACTGCCGTGTTCGGCGAGGACCGGGCTACGCTCTGGATGCTTCACACGGGTTATTGCCGTGCTCTGCGAGGACCAGGATCCGCTCTGGACGTTTCCCACGGGGTCAGGATTGACGTTATCCGCGTTCCACAAAACCAGGAATTTTGCTCTGGATGCTTCTGTAGG
This sequence comes from Agapanthus africanus, assembly GCA_030015575.1. Lineage (NCBI taxonomy): Eukaryota > Viridiplantae > Streptophyta > Magnoliopsida > Asparagales > Amaryllidaceae > Agapanthus > Agapanthus africanus. The sequence continues at coordinate 2,640,535 of CM057337.1, forward strand.
GTTCCTAGGCACACTAGTGAGGTCTCACAAGGCATCGAACATGCCAATATAAAATTTTAACGGTGCCGAGAGACCCGACTACGGATCGTTTGCTAGAAAACTAGGCGAAAAAGTAATCTAGTTAACAGTTAACTAAGGGATACGGATATACAACCTTTGTAGATCCGTTTGTCCACCTCCATAACTCCATGAAGAAGTCATCTCCGCTGTACAAATCCGAAATCCGGGCTCTTGCGTCGGCTTCATCGGAGAAGAAGCGGGCTAGGTCATCGACGACGTGCCGAAGATGATCTACGTCGAGGCATCGCTAAATCAAGCTCCGACTTCACCAAGTCAAGAAACTTGTGAAGTAAACACACTCTACTACTTGGCAAGAGGTAGAGGATGAAGAAATAGGAGTTGGGTTCAATTTAGAATTGGATTTCTCACTCTTTATCATCAATCACCATTGATGACCTAAGCTTTTCTTCTTGAGTTCAAGGAAGAAGAAGAAGAAAAAATATGATAAGATCAATAAATATTGAAAAAGAAAATCAATACTTATCATAACATGAACCATGGTCAAGTGTAGAGATTAAACTAGGGTTAATGGAGTGGTTAGGGTTAAGCATGAGACAAAATGGTTACTTAGGTCAAAGCTTCATGAAGCTTCAACTAGAATCCAAAACAAGCCACCATTTTCCTTTATGCTATTCATTTTTCCAAAAAGAATAAATGAACAAATAAATGAATAAGAAAATGTAAACCCTAACCATTACATAACCATGGTTTAAACTTTACACAAAACACAAGTAAACATGTATCATCAAACATGATACAATCAAGTGCAAAAAATCATATCGCATATGCAATGCGCACACCCGAGTGAGAAAATCCATTTTAAAGTGAACCGATACTATTTGATGCAAAGTAATATATCAAATATATAATTATGCATTAAATCATTAAATCAACACTTGATTTAACGATCCGGTCATGACGCACATAACCGACTGGTATCATTAGTAACATCTTATCGAATCAACACTTGATCCGATAACCCGGCTATATCGCATATAACCGATCAATGTCACATCGCGAGAATCGAATACAGTATCACATACTTGTATTATTCTCGGTCCCGCACATATCTCATATGCGCTCCTATTTCGTTTCGCTTGAGCCAGGAAACCTCTGTGTAGGACTCTAAAGACTCGTCAACACGCCGGCAGCGGATGATGATCATATCAAACATCCACAAGCCGCAAGCGGTCTGCTAAACGTAACGGCCACCCGGGTATTGAGCGATCTGAAGATCGACGAGCAAGCCCGCTCACACTCCAGTGAATCCGACAGGTAACACTACCGTACAGTCCGGTCTGATTGTCTGATATGTCGTATATCTTGCCTAGGGGTGGTAAACGTCAGACCCCAATAGCTCGATAAGTCGTGTCGATATGAGGCTCATAACGGGTCGAGAAACTACTGGTAACACTTACCAGCAATTCTCTGATCAGCCCTGGCCAGGGACTTCCTGTTATAGCCAATCGAACACTGTGCAACATCAACTCCCTATACCGGGAGAGACGAATCCCCTCCTATCGCTCATTGCCTCCATGTGACTCGGGACTGTACCCAAAAACCACCGTTTTGCACGCCCTCTTGGACGTGGTAAGATGGAAATCAAAGCACAGTGGGAACCACACAAGACTCTATGACGATCTCAGGTCAACAGACTGCTCTGTACCAGTGTCACCAGAGAACTGCCATCTGACGTGAGGTATAATACCATCTGGGAGTTCTCGGCGAGTCCGTCCAGTGTACCCAGTCTCTACTGAGCACCCGTATATCATCTCTGATGTCAAACACCAATGGATATGGGATCATCCATCGCCCATCTGTATGGGTCGAGAAGGTATACGCTAGTCTACTCTGGTATATCGATGCCCCGTCTCGATACACCCACGACTAGGGACTTTGAAGGATGTACTTATGGACTACCATGTCCCCACTAGTATGATCCGCATCACAGTCCAGGTAGTCAAGTACACATCCTAAGGGCTTTACCAACATGTAACAGAGAGACAAACAGTATACACGTTAAGGTAAAGTTCAACCAAATAGCATACTATCATGTCGAGCAAGAAAGTCCTCCCTATATATGTCCTAGCATCCACTACAATATACATTCTATGTACAGTAATGGCCTCTAGGGCATACATATAACTAACAATCTCCCACTTGCACTAGGGCCATCTGATAGCAGTGGTTGCAGTATCTCATACTGAACCATCCCATAAAAGTCTCTCTCTGGGAACAGGCCTTTGTGAGTGGATCCGCTGTGTTGTCCTCTGAGTCTACTCTCCAAACCTCGATCACCCTGGAGATCAACCATCTCCATGATCAAGTGATACTGCCTTAGAATAAGTCTGGATCGCTGATGGGACCGGTGTTCCTCGGCATGAGCCACAACTCCATTGTCTCACAATGGTAGGAACGTAGTTCATCTCATGAACTAATATACACCCAAACATCCTCTTTGGTAGCATCTTAAGTAGCGATGTATCCTTCCTTTATCGTCTAGTATGTCACGGTATCTAGTTTGGAACTCTTCCAACATACCGTCCCTTTACTGAGGGTAAAGACAATGCCTGCGACTGACATTCAGTCGTCTTTATCACCCTGGAACCCTTCCAGTGATTCTCCCCAGGATCGGTTGATACCGTCTCACTACATCTAGTGAGAATTCTAATATCCATTTAGATCTATCTCATAGATCCAAAACCCAGGATTTAGAAGGTATCATTTTGATCCTATATGGAGAATCATAGTGATAAGCGGAGATTGATCGAGCGTAGCATAGGAAACTCCTTCCCTATCAAGAGTATGTCATCCACGTACTCTACGAGGATCATCACCATACTCCCTACTACCTTTTTGTATATACAAGGTTCATCTACCATTTTGATGATGTCAACTTCTTTGACTACTTCATCAAAACAGATGTTCCAACTCCGCGATGCCTGCTTTATCCTATAAAGCATCTTGCACACGTTTCCGCTGCTCCCACTGTCTACGAAGCCCTCTGGCTGTGTACTTATAGACGCACTCTTCTAAAACATCGTTTAGAAAAGCAGTCATGACACCCAACCACCAGATATCGTAGTCATGGCATGTAGCCGTGACAAGTAGGATCTAGATGGACTTAAGCATAGTCACTTGAAAAGGTTTCATCATGATCCACGCCTGGTCGATGACGAAAAGCTTTAACAAGTCTAGCTTTGAAAGTCTCAACTTTTCCATCTACACCAAGTAATCTTCTCAAGATATACTTGCTCCTGATGGGGATTTAACCCTTCAGATATTGCAACCAAAGTCCATACTTTGTTGGTGTACATGGATTCCATCTCAGATCGCTAAACATCCAGCCATTCTTACAGAGTCTTACTCTCGATGGCCAGCTCGAAGCTAGTTGGGTCATCATCTCATGATGCAATCCTCGCTCCCACTGTCATAGAGAAACCGAAGTGTCTCTCAGGTGGGTGAGGAACCCTACTAGATCGGCGGAGAGGCTGAGGTTCGTTGGTATCTATTGAATCCTTTGGTTCTGTCAAATCATCTTCTGTAGTTTGCATAGCTGGAACCTTTCCAGTTCTACATAACTAACCTTGCCTCGAGCTTGTCCGGATTTTGTTTTTAGACATAGGCCGGACAACCCCAAATCTTAACTAACTTAAGACATGGGTTCTTCCCATTCCATATCACATATGAAGCGGTAGGCAACTGATTTTATTAGAACCCTATTCAATAGGTATGCAGCTTCTCAAGTGCATAACACCCAAAAGGAAATAAGTAGCTCAGTATTACTCATCATAGAGCACACCTTATCAAATAGGGTGTATCTGCTCCGCCCCGATATACCATTTTGATATGGTGTATACGGAGGAGTAATGCTGAGAGAGAATCTCATTCTCCTTTAGAATAGTCCAGTATTTCCGTGCTCAAGTATTCTCCTCCTTGATCTCATCATGGGACATAATACTTATACCCGTATTCTGGTTCTCTACTTCTCGCTTATATTCTGTGAATATCTCAAAAGGTTCAGACTTGTGTTTCAACAGGAACATATGTCTGAATCTTGAGAGATTATCAGAGAACGTAATGAAGTATAAAGAACCAATCCTGACATGTGTAGACATGGGACCTACATACATCAACATGTATCATCCCAAGAGTTCATTAACTCTTTCTCTGTTTCCAGTAAACGGAGCTATGGTCATCTTATCTTTGTGACATGACTGGCGAGTTTCACAAGATGTAAGTTCAAACTATTTTAAATATGCATCTATATGTAACTCCAGCTAGTCGGGTCGCATTGATATGACCTAGTCTACAATGCCTCAAGAAGAATTCGTTCATTTCTGAACTCTTCCTCTTGTGTGTGTTCTGTGCACTAAGAACTGTAGTTTGATTTAGAACATTAATGCTTTTAGATAACGTGCCTGAACCGATCAACTTTTGATACAGGAAATGTTCAAAACATTATCCAACAATACAAAATTTTATCATTTCTTTACTAATAAAGAGAGTGATATGATTTTGTATATCAGGTTCGGTATCTAATAACATTCGTTCAGAATCAATGTATTGATAATACAGGGTGACAGTGACCGACAGACTTGGCTGCAACTCTTGCCCCGTTTTCTGCCTCATGAAACTTATCACCCGTTCTCAGTTCTCTACCTATCTGTAGCCCTATGTAACTGATTACATATCTAGGATCCTGATCTGGTATCACATACCCAGGACGTAGAGGATACAGAGAAACAGTTCTTTGTAATGAACACACCCGAAGATGATGCATCAGCATGCACTCTCTTCGTTTGGGCGGCACGGGAATTCTGGTAATCCCCAATTTCCTGCTCTGTCTTATAACAATTATAAGTTGGAGCGGGACCAACTTTCTCCAGCTCAGTATAACAAGCGGGTTCGGTCAATATTCCGTATTATTATCTTGATTAAGGCGTGATATGGTCGCTACCTGGAGAGAGAGAGAAGAAAACACTCAGCGTGCGCTCTTGCAAGAATAGATTGGTTATTATTTTATCTAATCAGGATGGCTCCCACTGCTTTTTATCAAATCTTCCTTCAAACCCTAAAAGGAAAGACTAGCCGGGATTAATTACACACTACAAGTTCGCCAATCTTTCAGCCAGGCCAGTGTCGGTACTTTGAGGGAGGTCCCCCGTGCTTTCGCACGAACCTAATTAATGTAAACCTCATTTTTCCAGAGGCGTAACCTCGTTAACACCTTTCTAGACACCTACTTGATCGGCTAATTGTAATGTATAAAACTCTCCCAGGAGTAACACTTACTCGCAGCGGGTATCGGGATCCAACTATCTCATAGAAGGTATGCAATCTCATTGCAAATTTCAACACTTGAAATTCCCGATAATATTTTGCCCCTAGCTCGCTATGACCTTGACGCATGCCAAACAACCCATAGTCTGCTAGTCAAGTTCAACCCGTACATTTCTTGATTGAATTAAACCCACCCGCACGACCCTTGATGCATGCCAAACAACGCCGTACGAATACCCTAATCCAATCGCATCATATGCTGGCAGATAAGCACTAGTTAGCTACCGTACACTACGCCTTGACGCATGCCAAACAACCGCAGCACGAATACTAACTAGTACTTATCTGAAATGACGGAGGGCTACGACAGGTTTTTCTGAAAACCTATTGCGTAATGAACTTGATATCGTTGTAGAATCAAATGATTTTTAAAATGGAGTGCTTTTGAGGCTTTCCTAGTTTTGCTAAAGGAGTCACTCCCGGTGAAGGGATCGTCGGTCCTTTCCTCGTCGAATGAGGTGCGGGATATATCATATATATCACTGCGCAAAGCAAAAACTCTTAAAAGCAATCAAAAGAAAAACGAGTGTGTAGCATCTGCCAGTTATTGCTAAAGGAGTCACTCCCGGTGAAGGGATCTCGGTCCTTTCCTTATCGAATAAGGTGCAGGATATATCACATATACCGCTGAGCAAGAACTGTAGCTACCTGTTTTATTTTGAAATTCGATTCTACAACATCTTAGGTTTCTTTTATTTCATTAATCACATTAATGAAGTCCTATCATTTAAGTACCTAAACATCACAGATAAATACGACGTACACTTATGCCATCCGCATTCGCCTCGATGTCCCCTCGTGCACCGTTAGGTTAGGTAACTAACGGCAGGGCAGGGCTAGCGCGGGTGTAAAACATAAGTAACGCCTATATAATATATCATATATACTATATACAGTATCTATCACAGAACATCACATGATCACATCACAGATATCGCAGCAGAAGAATATCATATGAAATATTGGATATACTAGGACGTCCGTGTTTTCAATACGAGCCAGTATAAAACACGAATTCCACGGTCGTGATGAATAGCCAAACCCACACCCCTAGACCCCTACGAGAGCGGCAAGCAACCCTACCAATTCTGGAGTTAGGAGACCCGGACTCGACTCCTCGAGTTGGTCTCCCACTGGACTCCAGAACCCGGTTACTTGTGCCCTCTTCCTTGGGTCTATCCTAGTGCGGAAAAGTAAATAATATACAAACGGTGACAACTTCCGCTACCTGGAAGCGCCCCAATAAAAGAATATTACATACAAGTTTTTACATGAATGAAAATGAAAAACACTCATCTCACATAAAAACCCCCGGCTATTCAAACACGACGATCCAATATAACATATCCAGCAACACATAACATCACATGTCATCAACGTAAGTAAATATGCGCATCCCAATTGTCGTTGACATATAGCAACGAAACCGGCGATATCACATATTACACTTACGGTAACAGAAAAGAAAGTGTAAAACTACAACAGTTGGAATCCGCAACCACCTCAGACATCGCATGCCTGACCAAATGAATTACTTAGACATCACATGCCTAACAATTATAAACCCCGCATTTTAGTCTTATTATCGAAAACACTTTTCAATATCGAGTCGGGCAATTCAACAAGATTCCCGACATCCTGATCGAATGCTCATCGTAAACTTTAGTAGGCGGCCGCACCCCCGATACCGTCGACGAAGTGCACCAAGGCGGAACACCGCTACCGCGAGCACCCGAACGGATGCTTTCGGCGACGGGGTTCTCCTACAGTCACTTGGTCGGGGCTATGGAGTGAGGCTGTCTATTAAGTTTACCCGGCGAGTATCCGCGTACGCTACGTGATTGCGACGGACTTTTGATCACATCAAAATTCCGTGGCAACCGATCAAGTGAGACTAAACTGCTGTGTTTATAACATTCATTTAGTTATCTCATAACTATTTGTGAATTCCAATTATTGTATCCCATTCCAGATAAATAGAAAAATGTCAAACTTTCCGATCGAACAATCGAACACCCAAGTTTTCCCGATACAGATCAACACATGAAACAAGTCTAACAACATTCCGTTCGTGCCTCAGTAGCAACGGTCCAGCCGTAGAAGGGTCAAGCCAACGCCTCACATGTGGCACGCCGTACTGCCCCAAACCCGAAGGTTCAAAGGGCAGTTCAAGACGGTCACATAATCGAGTTAAGGTTTGTTGTCTTCTAGAGAGACCATCGCGTTACTTGCACTACTTAGAACGTCGTTAAACAACGGAAAAATCCAACACTTGGAAATTTCCCGACAGGGGAAAAATTGGGTATTTATATCCGGTCGAACTTTTTAACATATTCTAAAAACTATCCGGAAAGCCACATAGACAAAATTTGATACCCCGATCGAAACACCGAATCCCCAAATCAACCCAGAAAATAAAACTCTGGAATAAATTTTAAAAATTCCCAGAAAAACCAGAACAGAAAGCTAAGAACTACTGTGCAAAATTTGATGCACAAAGCGACAAAAGCGTCGCGGATCCGCCGCATCAGCCTACTGTAGGGCCGCGGATCCGCGCCACATTTGTGGAATCAGGACCATGAATTTTACAGTGTTTCTTAGATCTTTCTGCTGATTTTACTGCATATTTTTAATGTGGAAAAATCCTCTGTTTTCAAAAATGTACAGAGAGCATGATCCGGGTCGGGTTTTCGGTTCGTTCGGACTTAAAATTCCGTCTAGACTTCGCCTAAGGCTCTAGCTAGGCTCTGATACCACTGTAGGGTTCCTAGGCACACTAGTGAGGTCTCACAAGGCATCGAACATGCCAATATAAAATTTTAACGGTGCCGAGAGACCCGACTACGGATCGTTTGCTAGAAAACTAGGCGAAAAAGTAATCTAGTTAACAGTTAACTAAGGGATACGGATATACAACCTTTGTAGATCCGTTTGTCCACCTCCATAGCTCCATGAAGAAGTCATCTCCGCTGTACAAATCCGAAATCCGGGCTCTTGCGTCGGCTTCATCGGAGAAGAAGCGGGCTAGGTCATCGACGACGTGCCGAAGATGATCTACGTCGAGGCATCGCTAAATCAAGCTCCGACTTCACCAAGTCAAGAAACTTGTGAAGTAAACACACTCTACTACTTGGCAAGAGGTAGAGGATGAAGAAATAGGAGTTGGGTTCAATTTAGAATTGGATTTCTCACTCTTTATCATCAATCACCATTGATGACCTAAGCTTTTCTTCTTGAGTTCAAGGAAGAAGAAGAAGAAAAAATATGGTAAGATCAATAAATATTGAAAAAGAAAATCAATACTTATCATAACATGAACCATGGTCAAGTGTAGAGATTAAACTAGGGTTAATGGAGTGGTTAGGGTTAAGCATGAGACAAAATGGTTACTTAGGTCAAAGCTTCATGAAGCTTCAACTAGAATCCAAAACAAGCCACCATTTTCCTTTATGCTATTCATTTTTCCAAAAAGAATAAATGAACAAATAAATGAATAAGAAAATGTAAACCCTAACCATTACATAACCATGGTTTAAACTTTACACAAAACACAAGTAAACATGTATCATCAAACATGATACAATCAAGTGCACAAAATCATATCGCATATGCAATGCGCACACCCGAATGAGAAAATCCATTTTAAAGTGAACCGATACTAGTTGATGCAAAGTAATATATCAAATATATAATTATGCATTAAATCATTAAATCAACACTTGATTTAACGATCCGGTCATGACGCACATAACTGACTGGTATCATTAGTAACATCTTATCGAATCAACACTTGATCCGATAACCCGGCTATATCGCATATAACCGATCAATGTCACATCGCGAGAATCGAATACAGTATCACATACTTGTATTATTCTCGGTCCCGCACATATCTCATATGCGCTCCTATTTCGTTTCGCTTGAGCCAGGAAACCTCTGTGTAGGACTCTAAAGACTCGTCAATACGCCGGCAGCGGATGATGATCATATCAAACATCCACAAGCCGCAAGCGGTCTGCTAAACGTAACGGCCACCCGGGTATTGAGCGATCTGAAGATCGACGAGCAAGCCCGCTCACGCTCCAGTGAATCCGACAGGTAACACTACCGTACAGTCCGGTCTGATTGTCTGATATGTCGCATATCTTGCCTAGGGGTGGTAAACGTCAGACCCCAATAGCTCGATAAGTCGTGTCGATATGAGGCTCATAACGGGTCGAGAAACTACTGGTAACACTTACCAGCAATTCTCTGATCAGCCCTGGCCAGGGACTTCCTGTTATAGCCAATCGAACACTGTGCAACATCAACTCCCTATACCGGGAGAGACGAATCCCCTCCTATCGCTCATTGCCTCCATGTGACTCGGGACTGTACCCAAAAACCACCGTTTTGCATGCCCTCTTGGACGTGGTAAGATAGAAATCAAAGCACAGTGGGAACCACACAAGACTCTATGACGATCTCGGGTCAACAGACTGCTCTGTACCAGTGTCACCAGAGAACTGCCATCTGACGTGAGGTATAATACCATCTGGGAGTTCTCGGCGAGTCCGTCCAGTGTACCCAGTCTCTACTGAGCACCCGTATATCATCTCTGATGTCAAACACCAATGGATATGGGATCATCCATCGCCCATCTGTATGGGTCGAGAAGGTATACGCTAGTCTACTCTGGTATATCGATGCCCCGTCTCGATACACCCACGACTAGGGACTTTGAAGGATGTACTTATGGACTACCATGTCCCCACTAGTATGATCCGCATCACAGTCCAGGTAGTCAAGTACACATCCTAAGGGCTTTACCAACATGTAACAGAGAGACAAACAGTATACACGTTAAGGTAAAGTTCAACTAGATAGCATACTATCATGTCGAGCAAGAAAGTCCTCCCTATATATGTCCTAGCATCCACTACAATATACATTCTATGTACAGTAATGGCCTCTAGGGCATACATATAACTAACAGCTTCCCACTGGTTTACTGCCGTGTTCGGCGAGGATCAGGCTCCGCTCTGGATGCTTCACACGGGGTCATTGATTTGTTAAAGAATTTATTAACCGCAATCAAGAACGGCGTCGCTTGGTAGCTAGCCGGTGAGTACGGGACTGTCCATAGGGATTTTGTGAATTTCCTAATTTCTCTTACGAGTTAATTCCGAACGGTGTGAACGGATTGATTAAATCTAAAAACTAAATTAATCTAGATCTAAATCTTGCTAGAGTTAGGTTTAGGTTAAGTTTGGAAAGTCAATAAATCTCACCGCTTTCTATACCCATATTAAGATCTATTAGGAGTTATGGTAATTATTAATAAAGTGGATTAGAACCATTCGGGAAGATGTTTCTTCCTCTAGGTTCTTGTCCTTCCTTTATCAATCCTTACCCTAACCTCCATGAAAAACACGCTCAACCGGGCCTTTATACTACGGTATCACCGCTACCTCGTGGGATAGGGTGCCGTAGGGAGCGGTGTGTGCATGTATGCATGTAGTCCTATTAATTATATGTGATGGGCAAGAAAGGGGTGAGAGACTTCATCTCTCAAACCTTCCCCAAAGCTAACCCTAACAAGCGAGGAGACTACTCGCTCATTAGGGAATTGAAAAACATTTATCTAGGGCAGAGAATAAAAGATCTAACTATCTAACTAGGGCAAGGAATTAAATTTAATTAGGGCAGATAAGAAATTTAATCTAGGGCAGAAAATAAATTAAGAACTTACAAATTGATGCTCTCCAAAAATAATTCTGAATTTTATTAATGAAAGGAGGCATGACTTAATACAAGAATTTGGTTCTCTATTTATAGGACATAGAAAACCCTAGATTTACAATTGCCGCATGTCTGTATTTACAAAAATACCCCTAGGAAGACTAGTCAGCGCCGCCTTGAATTATGGTAAAATTTTATACCACTACAGGCTTAGTACGGCCGTGGAACCGCGGCCGCAACCAGAGTTTGGCCGCGGTTCCGCGGCCCAATGGTGGATTTGGCTTATGATTTTTCTTGTACTGGCTCTGCATGACTTGTACTTTCTATTTCTACAGGTCTTTTCTCAGATTGGCTTCTATTTCTTCTCCAGATCTTCACAGTGAGTAGTGCAGTGGACTTTTAACCGTTCGCTTTGTGTCGAACTCTTGAACCTTACGATGCCTTGTATTTTGTGAACTGATCTTTATGCAGGCTTGATCAAGATACTTCTATTTGTTGGTTGTAGTCCCACTTTTGCATCGTCTTTTTCATCAACTTCACTATTTTTATTCCAAGAACCTGTAACCTGTACTATGTAGCAGACATGGGTCAAAAGCACCTGTTTATTTGTAAAATGAATAAGAATGGGGAATATAATAATGCAATATTACGGTATGAACAAATACCCCCAAACTTATCTTTTGCTCGTCCTCGAGCAAACCTAGTTTTATTCTCGACAAAAAACCTAACCTCAGTTTCGCAGGGAATCGCGATTGCACTGAGCTCGTGCAATAAGCCGTTAAACCTCTAGGTGTCTCTAGTAGGAGGAGTGTTGTCTCCTGAGGGTTTTCAGCGGATACTACCCACAAAATCCTATCAATTAGGCCCATTGACTTTTATTCTTCAATTAGGTTTTCTAACAAGGAATTCTATTATCTTTGACTCATAAATCATCCACCCGTATTCTTCACGCTTCCTTATCATTTAACTTAAGATTATATATATCCTTGTGAATTTACTTAGCTTTTGGCATCTCTTAAGTTTTCCTTCAAGGGTTCCATCTCAACTTAGGAATTTTTATCATCTCTATTAAAGATATAAGTCCTATTCTTCATTCCTATCTCTTATCTAAACCCCAATCACATACCCTTACGTGTGTGTAAATATCACCCCTACACTTGGAAATTCAAATCAAGCAATCATACTCTTGTCCGTTGTCCAAAGCACTACTTAATTGGTGAATTTTTAACGAATTTTGCTCACACGTCCTTCATGCGACTGTTAATACTTCTTGAGGTACCAACAACTGATTACAAGATATGTTTGCACATTAAAGCGTAATTCCTAGTCTTGTAACACCTAAGGCTTTAGCAGTGACTCCCAAACCAGTTGGTCTAAGGCACTAGGTGATGAAGCACCCTCGCTAAATATTTTTCTATTTTGCAGCCTTAAGTAATCACAAAAACCAGTGTTCATTTTTTTATTATCTCTTTATTCACACTTGAATTTTTTTATTTTCTTCGTACAAAGGACTTTAGACAAGAGCATTTCAAGGTCTCTTCTACTATTCCAAGTTTCAAGGTGCGTGTTTGTGTAAGTTGTAGGGTATATATTCTCAGAATTTAGACTTAAGCTAAGGAATTATTTTTCAAACTTATACTATAATAAAAACATCAATACTGTTCCCTTATTTTAACTTAGCCCAAGAACTGAACTCAAAATTTGCCTATTTCTAAATAAACTATAAAGACATATACTTTCTACTGTTAAACTTTAAGAAAGGTTATTTTTAGGGTTTTTAATTTACCAAGTATAAGATCTAGTTGTTCCTATCTAGTTAACCTATTTGTCAAACTCAAGTCAATTATGGCCAAAATTGAATATATTAATTTTTATAATTTTTGAAATTTTCAATTTTTTATGGGTTTTAAAATAAGTATGCAAATGCAAGAATATACACATGAATGCGAAGGAAGAAGACTTACCGAGCATACTCCCAAATTTAAACTTGACAGTGTCCTCACTGTCATACTACACAAAGAGGGTCAAAATGTCGGCACTCCCCTGTTTATTTATTTATAAAAAAAATTTATTTTATATTGTTAAAAGAAAGAAAAAATATATATACAACAAGATTCCCCCAAAACTTAAGTGAAACAGTGTTTCCACTGTTTAAGCGTTAAAGTTTAGAATTAGGGAGGAGAAAAATCAAACTATACAAGGCCTTACACATACAAAAAGTTAGCACCAACCATTCAAAAATCTTATCGTGATAATGGTGGGGTTGGTGAAAGAATGGAGTGTAAAGAAAAGAAATGAGAAACACATGAGACCGGATGTGAATGAAGAGTGGAATATGGTCTCGGTGGAGGAGAAGAATGACGGAAGGGAAAAAGAAATGGTAGTGGTTCTACTTCTTCGAGTGGAGGTTGATTAATCACAACATTCGTATCGTTTAAGAATGCGAGTTCGTCGGCGAAAATATCTTCGAAAGTTTCATCGAAGGTCCAATTGAAAATTATCGAACTCAAAATATCGGATTGTGATTCATCAACACTCGGTATCATTAAAGGAAGATTAGAAGAACCAAAGAAAGTGGGAATACGAACTTGAGGGTGGTGATGGAGCGTATAAATTAGCACAATTTGTAATGACGGACGGTAAAAAGCGATTGTGCTAATCTATCAACCCGCGGAAAAAATGAGATTGAATCCCTCAAGATTCGTGAGCAAACATGGGTACGTCGAACTTGGTATAGGAGATGAAAGCGTAACGGTCTCTTGCAAGGTCGGCACGATAGGAAGGATGAACGGGAGTGAATTAGGGATAGTCTCATTCTCACCGTAGTAAACTGCCTCGAACTTGAAAGATTCCATCGATGGTTCGAAACGACTGTAAGCAACCGAGTCTGATGGTTTAACTAACTCATCTGAAAATTCAAACGACTCAAACTCGGGCGGTGAGTCTTCAACATCGTCCGAAAAAGTGAAACACCCGTAAGTGTTATCAGCTGTGAGAACTGTGTCAGATTCAAAAGGAAATTTTTCACAGTCTTCAAGCGTGATCTTTTGCATGGTCGGAACGATGGAAAGGAGGGAGGGTGATATAACAGTTAAAGGTTCAGGAGGATGAATTGGAAAATCAGACACATCAAACAAAAATGGTTCAACCTCAATATGATCCTCAATACTCTCCTCAATACTATCCTCATAATTCTCCTCAAAATTTAGCCTATCCATGCCATTATCATCAAAATCAAGACGCATATGAGGTTCGGGAGAAACATTTAATGACTCGGGATGATGAATTGGACATAAAATTTCAATCAAATCGACGGGTTCATCATCCAAAATATTCCCGGCGTCTAAATCCTCAATCAAGTGAAAATCTATTTTTTCTGACACCTCATCAAAAGCATGGATATTCATCAATTTAGGTTCTAGAGTGGAGGTGTAAAGTTCAAAAGGATTAGGTATGATTTCACTCGAAAGGGACCCTTCACAATCTGGCAAATCAAGCACTACAAAGTCACACAACTCATTATTTTGGACACTTGTTTGAAAACTGGAGTTGTTGAATTCAATGGGTAATGGGTAGGTTTGATTTGGAAGGGTGTAGAACTCACTCGCTCCTCTCAAATTCTCACTCTGTCCAACTGCCTCCTCATACATTGGAAAATTTGGAGCTAGTTGGAAACTAGCTGCCGGTTCACTAGGTTGTATAAGGGCGGCAATGGACGCATCCACATTCCTAATCATTTTGTTTGTTGCTGAAATATAAGCTTCCAACGACTGTTCCAAACTAGACATGGGTTGTGAAAGGGTTTCGGTAAAAGATTCAAAATTGGTTGGATACGTGAAACTCCCAAATGGCTGTGTAGAAGCAATGTCTAGTGAAGGAGGGAAAGTCGGGTAGGACTGGTAGGAATTGGATGGTTGGACAGGAGTAGGATCAACATTTGGATAAAAAGGTGAATGGACTTGTTGATCCCTATAATTGGATGTGTGGAGAGGAGTGAAAGATCGGCTACGAGATTGTGCAATATGCTCAGCAATAGACATCGATTTAGGAGTTACAACAAGACTCGAAAAAGTGGTATCAACGTACGAAGGTGGTGAAGGTTGACATGGTTGACACAAAGTGGATTGCAACGTCGAACTGTTTCTCCTAGACGCTTCTATTTGATCTTTCAAAGAAATTCTGGGCATGGAGGGATCGTCCTTAAATCGACCGAAACAATTGACGTACGAGGCAAACTTAGGTTCAGGATACCAAAGTTTGGCAAGGGATTTATGAGGTGGGGTACCCATGATGTAAGAAGGAGAAGAGAAAGAAGGTGGTTGGTGCAAGGAGTTCTTAGCGACAAAATTTGCAAGGTTTTTTTTTTTAAAAAAAAATTCTTTTTTTCCCCCTCTTTATTTGGAACTGTTTGCAAAAAAGATTTTTGATAAAGGGCTTTGACACAAATGCAATCAACCACAAATGCACAATCAGGCCTAGAGCTAGGGTCACTTAGGTCAGCTAGACAGCTCCTAACTGTTCCAAAGGGCTAGAAATAGGACCTCAAACCGCCTCTTCACCGCCAATTGCGGCCAGGTAAGTGCCAGGTGAGTGGGAGGCTCTCCACTACAAGTAGTGGCCCTAATTAAGTAACCACTCGCCTTAGACACTCTTGCCTAGACACCGCAAAGTCAGGTTAGGATCAACGGCCGATGCCTACAACTAGTCCTCTATCCTATTGAGCGCGACGTCCTTAGGCTGAGTCTAGTATTTTTTTAATTAAATGGTCAATGCATATACCTTATGTGATTTCTGGGGTCCTGAGAAGGGTGATGAAATCCCCACCCAATCTGGATTGGTTTCAAGCCCCTTAAAGTCCGATTAAAGATATGCAAAACAAAAAAATCACTTGCAATCAATTTTGTATTTTAAGCGCGGCGCAAAGAATCCTGCACAAGATTTGTTATTTGGAAGGGGGAAGATTTTTAAGCGCAAAGAATCCTGCAGAAGATTTGACAGAAGATATATGGGGATTTGCAGAAGAGAGAAATAGGAAACAAACAGTGCTTTTTGCAGAGGATGACGCCGCAGCCAAGCCGCGGTTCCGCCGCCGCAATGAGTTTCCGACCGCGGTTCCGCGGTCAGTTGTGAGG
The DNA here is from genome assembly GCA_030015575.1 of Agapanthus africanus. Taxonomy (NCBI): domain Eukaryota; kingdom Viridiplantae; phylum Streptophyta; class Magnoliopsida; order Asparagales; family Amaryllidaceae; genus Agapanthus; species Agapanthus africanus. The sequence goes on from CM057337.1 coordinate 2,656,791, forward strand.
CTCGGTTCCCGAGAAAAAGTTGCAGGTGCTGACGTCACGCACCCGCCGCGGATGCACGGTCAGAACAGGTCTAAAGCCGCGGATGCGCGGTCAGGTGGTCAGTTCAGGTGCCAAGATTTCTTCTGTGCTCTGTTGTGATACTCCTCTGTTATTTCAGATTTGATGTTTTCTGTTTCGCTTTCTGGATTTTTCTAGATCCGAACTCGATTGTAGATCCTGCAAAATTCAAACAAAAATACCCTTCACAAAATACAAAATGATAAATTTTTTATATTTTTTTATTTTTCAGTTTTTATGATTTTTTTAATTTTAGATTAACCCGAAATTGCAAAAAGAAAATAACACGCCATCCCCGACAACGGCGCCATTTGATTTATCAAAGAATTTATTAACCGCAAACAAGAACGGCGTCGCTTGGTAGCTAGCCGGTGAGTACGGGTCGGTCCACAGGGATTTTGTGAATTTCCTAATTGCTCTTACGAATTAATTCCGAACGGTGTGAACGGATTGATTAAATCTAAATACTAAATTAATCTAGATCTAAATCTTGCTAGGGTTAGGTTTAGGTTAAGTTCGGAAAATCAATAAATCTCACCGCTTTCTATACCCATATTAAGATCTATTAGGAGTTATGGTAATTATTAATAAAGTGGATTAGAACCATTTGGGAAGATGTTTCTTCCTCTAGGTTCTTGTCCATCCTTTATCAATCCTTATCCTAACCTCCATGGAAAATACGCTCAACCGGGTCTTTATACTACGGTATCACTGCTACCTCGTGGGATAGGGTGCCGTAGGGAGCGGTGTGTACATGTATGCATGGAGTCCTATTAATTATATGCGATGGGCAAGAAAGGGGTGAGAGATCTTCATCTCTCAAACCTTCCCCAAAGCTAACCCTAACAAGCGAGGAGACTACTCGCTCATTAGGGAATTGAAAAACATTTATATAGGGCAGAGAATAAAAGATCTAACTATCTAACTAGGGTAAGGAATTAAATTTAACTAGGGCAGATAAGAAATTTAACCTAGGGCAGAAAATAAATTAAGAACTTACAAATTGATGCTCTCCAAAAAGAATTCTGAATTTTATTAATGAAAGGAGGCATGACTTAATACAAGAATTTGGGTCTCTATTTATAGGACATAGAAAACCCTAGGTTTACAATTGTCGCATGTCTGTATTTACAAAAATACCCCTAGGAAGACTAGTCAGAGCCGCCTTGAATTATGGTAAAATTTTATACCACTATAGGCTTAGTACGGCCGCGGAACCGCGGCCGCAGCCAGGGTTTGGCCGCGGTTCCACGGCCCAATGGTGGATTTGGCTTATGATTTTTCTTGTACTGGCTCTCCATGACTTGTACTTCCCGTTTCTGCAGGTCTTTTCTCAGATTGGCTTCTATTTCTTCTCCAAATCTTCACAGTGAGTAGTGTAGTGGACTTTTAACCGTTCGCTTTGTGTCGAACTCTTGAACCTTGCGATGCCTTGTATTTTGTGAACTGATCTTTATGTAGGCTTGATCAAGATCCTTCTATTTGTTGGTTGTAGTCCCACTTTTGCATCGTCCTTTTCATCAACTTCACTGTTTTTATTCCAAGAACCTGTAACCGGTACTATGTAGCAGACATGGGTCAAAAGCACCTGTTTATTTGTAAAATGAATAAGAATGGGGAATATAATAATGCAATATTACGGTATGAACAGTCATTGCCGTGCTCTGCGAGGACCAGGATCCGTTCTGGACGTTTCCCACGGGGTCAGAGTTGACATTATGCGTTCCACGTGACCAGGAATTTCGCTCTGGATGCTTCCCACGGGTTCACTGCCGTGTTCGGCGAGGACCAGGCTCCACTCTAGATGCTTCACACGGGTCATTGCCGTGCTCTGCGAGGACCAGGATCCGCTCTGGACATTTCCCACAGGGTCAGGATTGACGTTATCCGCGTTCCACGAAACCAGGAATTTTGCTCTGGATGCTTCCCACGGGTTCACTGCCGTGTTCGGCAAAGACCAGGCTCCACTCTGGATGCTTCACACGGGGTCATTGTCGTGCTCTGCGAGGACCAGGATCCGCTCTGGACGTTTCCCACGGGGTCAGGATTGACATAAGCCGCGTTCCACGTAACCAGGAATTTTGCTCTGGATGCTTCCCACGGGTTCACTGCCGTGCTTTGCGAGGACCAGGCTCCACTCTGGATGCTTCACACGGGGTCATTGCCGTGCTCTGGACGTTTCCTACGGGGTCAGGATTGATGTTATCCGCGTTCCACGAAACCAGGAATTTGCTCTGGATGCTTCCCACGGGTTCACTGCTATGTTCGGCGAGGACCAGGCTCCGCTCTGGATACTTCACACGGGGTCATTGTCGTGCTCTGCGAGGACCAGAATCCGCTCTGGACGTTTCCCACAGGGTCAGGATTGACATAAGCCGCGTTCTACGTAACTAGAAACTTTTCTCTGGATGCTTCCCACGGGTTCACTGCCGTGTTCGGCGAGGACCAGGCTCCGCTCTGGATGCTTCACACGGGGTCATTGTCGTGCTCTGCGAGGACCAGGATCCTCTCTGGAAGTTTCCCACGGGGTCAGGATTGACGTAAGCCGCGTTCCACGTAACCAGGAATTTTGCTCTGGATGCTTCCCACGGGTTCACTGCCATGCTCTGCGAGGACCAGGCTCCACTCTGGATTCTTCACACGGGGTCATTGCCGTGCTCTACGAGGACCAGGATCCGCTCTGGACATTTCCCACGGGGTCAGTATTGATGTTATCCGCATTCCACGAAACCAGGAATTTGCTCTGGATGCTTCCCATGGGTTCACTGTCGTGTTCGGCGAGGACCGGGCTCCGCTCTGGATGCTTCACACGGGGTCATTACCGTGCTCTACGAGGACCAGGATCCGCTCTGGATGTTTCCCACGGGGTCAGGATTGACGTTATCCACGTTCCACGTGACCAGGAATTCTCGACTTTTTCCGCATTTCACGGAGTCAAGGTTTGACTCTCGGCCATCTGTGTACCGCCGAGTCATGGAACTGGGAGTTGCCGCTGTTCCGCTTTATTGTGTCTGTTGTAATGAGACGAATGTCGAGATGATCTCCAGGCTATCTGTGAACCGTCGAGATTTGGCTTCTTCTTCTGATGAAACCTTTGGAGGAAAGGTGTGGCTCCTTCTTTGTTTGCGCCCCTGGATTGTATACAGGGATTGACATGATATCACCTGTAGGGCAAAAATTTCATTTTTTTTATTTCTTTCCGCGATGCTCTATCATTTCAGCTTTTATATCGCGAGGGTCGCGATTGCCCAATCATTTCGGCTTTTTTTCACGGTGCCGAATCATTTCGGCTATTTATTTTATTTTTTACTCGCTGCTTTTTATTGCGAGTTGCCTAATCATTTCGGCTATTTTGTATACATACATTTTTACTTGCTGATTTCGTTGCAAGTTGCCCCATCATTTTGGTTATTTCGTATGCATGTTTGACTTGCTGGCTTTTTTCGCTGCAAGCTTGGAATTAGACACCGATTTCAGCATCAGCACTGCTACAACTGGGATATTGCCAGGAGCGAATCATCATTTGTCTCTGTCGATGTCAAACAAAGGTGGCTTAGCGATCAGGGTTAGGATCCTGTCGACTAAGGCTTTTGACTTCATGAGCCGTAAGGGTCTCATAAAGGTATTTCTCCCTGCGAATCGTGAGGATCTCGTAGGTGCGTTTTCTCCTTAAGAATCGTAAGGATCCCTAAGTGCATGTTCTCTTATAAGTCGTAAGGATCTTACAAGAGGATTTTCTCCTTGTAAGTCGAGAGGGCTTACAAGGGTCGTTCACCATGTAGACATATCCCTATTCACGGATGGGACTTTGTTAGGGAAATGTTTATTCGCGCCCGTGGATTGTATACAAGGGTCAGTGTTGAGCCGCTTGTAGGGCAGTATTGGAGGTTGTGGGGGCTTCTTAAGAACAGGTTCAGATCCCTGTAAGTTAAGACTTTTGAATCTTATAAACCGTGAGGGTCCCATAAGAGGGTTCTCCTTACGAGTCGTGAGGATCTCGCAAGTATAATTTCTCCTTAGGAATCGTGTGGATCCCTAAGTGTGTTGCTCCCTTGTAAGTCGTAAGGATCTCACGCAGGTGGCTTCTCCTTATAAAGTCGAGAAGACCTTGCAAGTGTCTTTTAACGAGGTTGCGCCCTTTCGGGTTTTCACAAAACTCGTCGGTAGCCCTGCTGTTTTTACTCACGGAGCCCTTTCGGGTTTTCATCCGTGCCCTTTTCGCTTATGGACATGCCGTTTTCTTTTTCTTTTCTCTTTTTTTTTTACGAGGCCGCGCCCTTTCAGGTTTTCACAAAACTCGCCGGTAGCCCTGCTGTTTTTACTCACGGAGCCCTTTCGGTTTTTCATCCGTGCCCATTTTGCTTATGGACATACCGTTTTTTTTTATTCTTTTTTTTATCAGCTTTGGGATGCTGCAATCTACCGTAGTTTATTGACATCTCGGTCAACGGATAGTTTTAGGACATAGGGGTCCATTGTTAGCTTAAGGACGTTTCGGTCCGTCGTTAGTTTAAGGACGTTTCGGTCCGTCGTTAGTTTAAGGACGTTTCGGTCCATTGTCGGTTACTACTTATAAAGTTTTAGTTTAGGAAGAAAGCGAGCGGACATAGTCGTCGTCATCTATCATTGACCTAGGCCATGACTCGTTAGGCGTAGTATTTCTTCAGGAAGCGACCATTTATTGGTCTGAAGGGCCTTTCGCTATGCATGTCCATGAGTAGATAGGCTCCACCCTGGTAAATTTTTTCTATGATGTACGGGCCTTCATAGTTTGGCTCGAATTTCCCCCGTTTAGCACGATTGTGGATCTTAGGTCTTTTGACCACTAGCACGAGTTCACCTTGGCGGAATGTTTTCGGCCTAGTCAATCTCTCATATGAACGCGTCATCTTTGCTTTATAAGCCTCCAGATTTTGTTGCGCTATGAGCCGAGTTTCATCAAGGGCGTCGAGCTCCTCAAGCCGTAGGTGAGCATTTTCTTCGTCCGTTAGCTCGTAATGAACTGCCACTCATAGAGAGGGTAGCTCTATCTCGAGGGGGAGTACCGCCTCTGTACCGAATACCAATGCATACGGCGTTGTGTTCGTGGACGTTTTGAACGTAGTTCGATATGCCCAGAGAGCTTCATGCAGTCTCTCATGCCAGTCCTTCTTATTTTGAGACACCATCTTTTTCACGATCTTCATCAAGGTCTTGTTGAAAGCCTCAGCTAGACCGTTAGCTCGAGAATTGTAGACCGAAGAATATCTCCAGTCTATGTTATGTTGTTGTGTGAAGCGGCTTATCTTGTGGCTTCTATAGACTGGCCCGTTATCGGAGATAATCCGTCGTGGAGTTCCAAATCGATAAATGACGTGCGTCTTGAAGAAGTGGAGGATATTCTCCGTCTTCACTTCCCTCAGCGGTACTGCTTCTGCCCATTTTGAGAAGTAATCGGTTGTAGCCAAAATGAATCGATGTCCCCTAGACGATGCTGGTTCGATGGGGCCGATTATGTCAGTCCCCTACATCTTGAACGGCCAGCTAGCCACTGTCGGATGTAGTTGATTTGGATGCTGATGGATGAAGTCCCCATGGATCTGGCACGAGTGGCATCGCTTCGCATACTCGAGGCAGTCCTGGATCATCGTGGGCCAATAATAATCCATCTGTTTGATCTTCAGCTTCATCTTCGGCCCGGCTTGGTGAGAACCGCAGAGTCCATCGTGAGTTTCTTGGACGACTCTCTTTGCTTCTTCAGATCCCAGGCATCTTAGCCACAGAGAATCGAATGACCTCTTGTACAGAGTATCATTGACGAAGGCGAAAGATAGGGCTCGCTTCATGAGCTGATGTCTTGAGGACGCATCTTCAGGCGTCCGACGGGATTTGAAGTAGTCTATAAAGACTTCCCTCCAATCTTCAACCTTTTCCTGCTCTTTTATTTGCAGGGCCGTTTGCTCGGTCACTTCCTTTTCTTCGGATGACTTCGGGGATATTTCTGCCGTTGTAAAAACCCGACGGCTTTGCACAACGATCCTCGCGTCATCGAGGTTCTCGTCGGCCAGTTCTTTAGCAAGCTTGGCTAATGCATCCACTTTGCTATTTTCCGCGCGGGTATGCTTTCCAAGGTGTAGGAAGGTATTTGGGTCAGCAATTGCTGCACCCTCTCGCCGTACTTCACCAGTTCGGGTTTGCACGTTTGATAACCGCCGTTTACTTGACTAACGACCAATTAGGAGTCTCCATATATGAGGAGGTTCTCAATCCCTATGTCGATGGCAATCTTGAGACCTGCTATCAAAGCTTCATACTCGGCTTCATTGTTTGTCCTCGGCTCTGTTAAGGAGAAGGTAAAGCGTATTATCCCTCCTTGTGGAGTTACGAAGATGAGGCCTACCCCTGATTTGATTATGGGGGTGCTTTGTTTGCGCTTCTTCATGGAAGATGCTCCATCAAAATAAAGTTCCCATCGGGTATCACTCCCATTAATCGTGTCAAACGCATGCTCGTCTGGCAGTTCGCAATTCAGGGGAGAATCGGCAGGTATCTGATGCTCAGCCAAGAAGTCGGCGATGGCCTGGCCTTTCACTGCCTTAAGAGGCTGATAAGTTATTGAGAACTCCATCAAGAGCAAGGCCCATTTAGCGAGTCGCCCGGTCAATATGGCTCTTTACATCAAGTATTTAAGAGGATCCACCGTCGATATGAGACGGACTTCATGCGCCAATGCATAGTGCCTGAGCTTCGTTATCGTGAAGATTAATGCTAAGCAGTGTTTTTCAATGAGAGAATAATTGCTTTCTGCTCCCAATAGAACTCGGCTCAAATAGTAGAGGGATCTTTCCTTCCCTTGGTCGTTCTCTTGTGCCCATAATGCACCTAAAGAACCTTTTAGGGCGGTTGTATACAGAATGAGAGGCTTTCCCTTGACCGGAGCAGCCAGCACTGGCGGGTTCTGCAGGTATTGCTTGATTTCGTCCAGCGCGCTTTGGCATTTATGATCCCAGATGAACGGGGTTCCCTTCTTCATCAGGTGACTATAAGGACGACACTTGCCTGAGAGATTGGCTATAAATCACTGGATATACGCGAGCTTCCCTTGGAGAGACCGTAATTGCTTGAGAGTCCTTGGCGGGGGCATCTCCATAATTGCCTTGATCTTTGACGGATCTATCTCGATACCTCGGTGTCGGACGATGAATCCTAGGAATTTGCCCGAGGAAACCCCGAACGCGCATTTGAGAGGGTTCATCTTCAAGTTGTATTGCCGAAGGCGTTGAAACACGATTCTCAGATGCTCTAAATGTTCCTCGTATGATTTGCTTTTCACCACGAGCTCGTCGATATAGCATTCGACGATTTCATGTATGAGGTCATCGAAGATCTTCGTCATGGCCCTCTGATAGGTGGCGCCGCCGTTCTTTAGACCGAAGGGCATCACCTTGTAGCTGAATATACCCAAAGGGGTCCGGAAAGCGGTATGCTTCTGGTCCTCGGGATGCATCTTTATCTGATTATATCCTGACGATCCGTCCATGAAGGAGAAGACTTCATGGGTGGATGTATTGTCTATCATTAGCTCGGTGACCGGTACTGGGAAGTCATCCTTCGGGAAGGTTTTATTGAGATCCCGAAAGTCTACACATATGCGCACCGTCCCATTCTTCTTCATCACTGGGACGATGTTGGCGATCCAGTCAGGATATTGAACCTCTTGGATGAAGCCAGAGTCGATTAGATTCTTGACCTCGGCGTTAATGCTCATCTCAAGCTCGAGCCGCATTCTTCTCGGTGCTTGTTTGATTGGCTTGACATCCGGGGATATTGCCAGTTTGTAGACAGCAATCTCTGGATCTAGTCCTGGCATCTCGGAATAGTTCCACGCGAAGCAATCCTTATGCTGCATAAGCACGTCTTTTAGTGTAGCTACCCTTTCTTCAGACAGCAACTCACTGACGAATGTCGGTCGTGGATCACTTGCCGTCCCCAAGTCAATTTTCTTGAGCTCATCTGCAGTGGTATGTATTCCATCTTCCAGCTCTTTCGGTGTCGGCAGAAACTCCGAGATCACCTCGTCGTCGTTGTTTTCAAAGCACCATGGGAGGTCATCCATATTCTCGGGCTCTTCTTTTGATAGCGTTATCATATGACAAGTACGAGCTTGCTTCCAAAACCAGTGTTGATCTGGTTCTACTCTTGCTATATGCGCGGCTTTTGGTTCGTGCTTCCGTGGCGGATTTATCCTCCAACTGCTGGATAGAGCGAACTTGCCAAGGTGATATTGGTCTTCAACCTAATTCTTGAAGGTGAAGCAGTCTTTGAGAGGATGTCCTATCGCTCGGTGATAAGGGCAATAATCTGGGTGATTGACTTCACCTGCTTGATCGGGGTATTTGGACTCCGGAAGTGTAATCATTTGATGTCTTATGGCGAGATTAAGTATCTTCCGTGTTTTGTTCTGAGGAAAAGAGTATGCTCGACTCATCTTTTTTATAAGAGATGAATCCGAATTGCTCGCTTCCCGATCGTGTAGCTTCTTGGTCTCGCTTTGGCGCTCTCGAACGCTTTTCCTGCTTTTTGACTTATTTTTGCCTCTGCGTCGAGCCTTTTGTATGACGGGTTGATAAAGAAGAGCATTGTCATTCTCCGCGGCCTGTTGAAGGAGGCGCTGTGTCCTGGCTTTTTCGCAAATGGCCATCTCGCGGTTATGTTCATCCCGGATCTTTTGACCCGCTTCCCTTACTAGCCTGTCCATTCATTTTTCAAATGACGGACTCGGCGCTTTGATGACCGGACCTTGTTTTGGTTCAGGATCAGCATCTTTTAACAGAGCGTTCTCTTCTTCATCGAAGTCATATATGACGTAGCTACCATGGACTTGTTTTCATTTCCTGGATTGGACATATCCGAGCCCGACCGTTTCCATTCTCCCGTTGGGCAGCTTTCGTTGAGTCCCGGGGACGTCCCAAGTCCTGTTGTAGAATCGACCTTGTCGAGTGGTCTGTCTGAAAGATACCCCTTGGCGATTCAATAGCCTTTTCAAGCCTTCTGTGTAATATCTAGGCAAACGGATGGGCTGGAGCCTGTCGAGCGTAGAATCAGCGCCATGCCAAACTTCTTTCTCTACTTTAGTTTCCGTGGATTGATAAAAGAGGATCGCCTTTTCATCTCTTCGCCTGGGAGGGACATAGAATGTCTGCAGTTCTTGCACACTACAAGTTTCAAGTGTATCGAGATCTTTGTAATGCTCTTGTGGAACCAAGTTTATTTGCAGATTCTGATTACCGCCAGCGAAGGCTTGTATTGATGGCCGAGCGGAAAATATAGCGTTAACCTCGTCTTCCGAGTCGCTGCCGAAGATCAACATGGGGGTGGACGGTCCCAGGTTGTTGCGTTGAGGCGGCCCTGAATAAACTATCTCTTCTTCTTCCTTGGTATCACTCCAGAAGACTGGAATAGTGGTGATAGCCTTGTCCTTCGGTTTGTGACATCTCTCCGTGTCCTCGAAATCTGGCAAGAAGTATTTTGCATCTTCATACTTTCGGACTTCGTTCACGGAGAATGGGTTCAGCTCTCCTGTTACAGTATGCTCGAGACCATCCTTAAAGTATTTCATACACTAATGTTGTATAGAAGGGATGATGTTGTACTCGTGTAACCAAGACCGGCCGAGCAAAGCATTGTAGCATGTCTTGGCGTCAATGACGTGGAACTTGATATCAGTGATGAGCAACCCAAAGCGTAACGTCAGTATCATGGACCCAAGCGTCCGTGATGACTGAGAGTCGAACCCGGAGATGGTGATCTTATCCCGAGCGAGGTGTTGAATGCTCATGCAGATTTCCTTCAATACTCTCACGTTGAGGAGGTTGACGGAAGACCCATTGTCGACCAGGATTTTACCTATCTTGATGTCATGACAGTATCCAGAGACATATAGGGGACGGTTGTGCTCGCATGTCCCAAGGAGGAGATCTTCATCGCCGAAGGTGACATCGGCTGTGTGTACTTCTTCCAGCTCGTCTTTCATCCTTTCTTCGGCGAGAGAAGCTTGGAATTGCTCCAGCTCTTATAGCGCCTTGATCAATAAATCTCTTACTTCTTTTGATAGTAAAAGGGCGTCGAGAATGCCGAGCTGCGAGGATAGCTTCCTCAAGTGCGCCAGAACGTTGTAGTCCACCTTACTTTTCTTTGGCGGGTCCTTGGCGGTCAGCTCTTTCATGATTTGGTCATCTAGGGCGATATCCTCCGAGACCTTTTCTTTTTCCTTATCTTTTCTGTTTGTTGGTCCGAGATTCTTTTCTGGAAGTGTACGATTGTGCAACTGGATATTTTCGCAGGTCTTCGGTTCTTCCTCTCTCCCCGAGGTAGATTCTTTGAAAAGAGGGCCAAGAGTCATCTCTTCGTCGGAGTCACTTCCGAAGGTGAGAACTTGCGATGATCCGGCGTTGACTGTGCGGCAGTTGCCGGTGATTCTTTTATGCTCCTCGGTCGTACTTCTTCGCTCCCGACGAGTTTTACGTTTCATCCGCTTAAAATGTTGCCGGTGAGCAAAATACCCCTGCCACCACCTTTTAAAAGCGTCGCACTCTTCAGTGGGGTGTACGATCTTTCGATGATATAGGCAGTAGCTAGGATGCATCTCTGCTTCACCGACAGTGTTTCCTTCTGAGGGTGGTAGCTTCATTCCCATTGATATGGCTTTAGCAAACCTTTTCCTCGTCTTGAACTTGTTTTTATTCACAACGGATGTCCCTTGATTCGGCAGGAGTGTCTCGACTCTTTCGTCCAGTCGCTGGCATTTGGCCTTTTCAATTATAGCCATCTCACGCTCCCGATCAGCTTTACTTTTCAGAAGAGCTTCGTTTAGGAATACGTCGATCATCTCGTCTGATGGCCCTGGAAGTTCCGGTTCAGGCCCAGCCCCTAGTCTGTCGGTGTGCAGGGCTTCTTCATCATCTGTAAACGAGTGAGAGATCACATGGCACCTTGCTACGTAATTCTCAGATTCATTTGATGAGTCTTCTTCATCATCTCCGTCTTCAAGGACGTGGCCGAGAAATTCCTGGAGCGTGATTGGAGTCCGCGCCTTCTAGTTATACTCTTCCAGCACGTCGATCTGTTTCTGCAGGTCCATGCGCTTGTCGCCAGGCTTCACGGGCTTTTTGGATTTCTTCTTCTTTTTCGAAGATTTCGACGACTGGGTGTGAGCACTTTGGCTATCACCGCCAATCTTTGGAGTTGGGCGTGGCTTCAGCATCCCTTCGATGATCTGGAGTTCCAGCGGATTCTTCCACCTGATCGCAGGGCATGTCTGGAGATCATTCAGCATCCTTTTGGTTTTGGCCGAAAGAGCCACCTCCCATGGAGCTTCTTCAACAAAAGAGAACGTTTCCCCTGGTGTGTCCGTCTTCTTAGGAGTGTGCGGTTGTAGTGGGTTTACTTTCCACTTCTCAGACAGCGCAAACTTGCCTTGTAGGTACCGATCCTCAATCCATCCCTTAAAGATGAAGCAATCTTCGATTGGATGGCTTACCGTTTGGTGGTAAGGGCAATAATTGGGATTATTCGCTTCACCGGGTTGCAATGGTCGCTTTGGATTCGGGAGATTGATAAGCCTGTTGCGCATTGCTAGTTCGAATAGCCTCTTCGTTTTATCCCATGGGAACGAGTAAGGACGCTTCATTTTCTCATTATAATAGCGTTGTCTCTCTTCCAGTTGATCCGCTAGCTTTGAGGCACCGGGCTGCTGTTGGGTATTTGCAACGAAGGTCGTCTTCCCTTTACCCTTTTCGTTCCGTGGCTCTGGCTTCGGAGGAGACGGTCTATGACCCATCTGTTCCATCTGAGCCAGCTTGTCGATTAAAGCCTGGAATGTGGTCGGTTTGAAGAACATCATGAACTGTGAAATAGTTGCATGAGGGTCTAGAGTGCCCACGAACATGCCCACCGCTGGTACTTCTTCAATGCGCTGTTCGCATTTCGACCACAGATTCCACCATCGGATCGCGTACTGAACCCACGTCTCGCCCGGCTTCACCCTGGTATTGATCAATGCCGTTATTGGGGTGCGTTCACTAGAACTTGCGAATCGCTGGGTGAACAACAACTCCATTTCTGCGAAAGTTTTGATGGAGTCGTTTGGAAGTTCGGAGTACCACTCGAATGTCGTCTCCGATAAGCTGCCGACGAATTGGCGGAGCAAAAGTTTATCATCGCCACCGGTGTTGCCATAAAGGGCCCTGAATTGAGCGACATGTTGATGGGGATTGCCTGCCCACTTGTACACATAGAATTTGGGGATCGTGTAGCCCGGCGGGTATTTTATCTGATTATACCAGCCTGGATACGGTCACCCAGTTTTGACGACTTGGCCGGCCGCTTCATTTGCTTGGTGAACTCGTATCTGCTGAGCGATGTAATCATCTAGGGCAGCTTTGGAGATTGTCTCTTCCTTGGCTGTTGACAGAGCCGGCAGAGAGTTCGATGTTTCTCCTCTATCATCTTCAATTATTACTGGAGGATCTTCGGCTGGGGGATCCGGCTGGATCATCATGCCTACCATATCCTAGAATAGAAAGGCCATTTGCTTTATATTAGCCGCTTGTTCCGCGGCCTCTTTGTCCTTCTTCTCAAGCATTCTCCGTAGGAATTCGGCATCAGGCGTTGCTCCGCAGATGTTTCCGGGCTTTCTTTTGGCCCGGTGAGTGCGGCCATCGCAGTCATCATCTCCTGAAACTTCTGCTGCTGCTCTTGGGCTTTTGTCACGGATCGCGTAAGCGGTCGATAACCCATGGAGATACGGCTATCCTCTTTTCCGGATGCCATATAGACGGTGTGCACCACCATGCCCCCAGACTTGGGACGTTTAGGCTCGGTGCCCTTGACCTTTGTTGCAGACATGGGGGCTTTCTCTGGCCTTCTCCTCTTATGAGCGGTCGAAGTTGAGGAGGCCATTGCAGTGGGCACCCAAGTAGCCGTCGCCTTCTGTGGCTTAACAGGACGGTTTTCTTCCTGCCGGACCTTCAGCTTCTTCTACCGGCGGGGATAGTCTTGATCAACTACCGACTCTCGGACTTGCCGCCAGATTTTGTAAACTTTGGAAGACAGCCGTTGAGGGGACTGCTCCGGCTTTATTCCTGTGACAGTCTCCACCGATGGCGGAGATCTCTTCAGTACGGCAGTAGGCGAGTTCCTGCGTACCTTGTTCAGCAGCTCAAAGTTGTTCCCGGTTGGAACAACAGCATTAACTTCCACCGTTGGAGCTGGTGGAGTTAGCCCAGAGGGGGAGTTGCCCCCAGCCTTCCTTACTCGGCGCCAGTGGCGACGTCGAGCGTGTCGAGCTGTTGGGGTTGGTTCGGCGATGGGGATGGCTTTGTCTTTCCCCTTGTCCAGGTGAGGCGCTGCCGGTGCCAGCCTCTTGAAGACTAACGTCTTTTGAGTAGCGGTATCCAGTCTGTCAAAGACAGACCTTTGATCAGGGGCGGGAGCCGTAGTGGGAGCTGGAACAGTCAGTCGCGTAAAGACCGACCCTTTGGCAGGCGAAGCCGCCTTGACGACTTCGGGGGCAGGGTTGGTTACTCTTTTCGGAATAACCTTCTCTTGAATTGCAGGCTTCATCTTGGGCCCACAGGAACTTTGGCCTAATCTGGAGAAGACCGAGGCGCTGGAGCTGGACGACCCGTTGAGAAGGGCCGCAGTAGTTGTAATCCGGTCAAAGACCGACTTCTTGGGAGCTTCCGGTGTTGGCACAGGGGCGCTGAAATTCATCAGTGGGAGCATGGTCCCAAAGAATAAACCAGTTGTGGCCTGAGCCACCTGGTCCACCGGCATCGTGAACAGGGGAGCCGCTTGGGGCCCGTAAACTATGCCTCTAAATGAGGCAGAACGTGAATTGCAGCTGGAGCACTTCACGCAGGTGGATGCCATTGATTCTTCACTTTCTGCACCAAGAAAAACGCCAAATCTTAGTATCTTGAAACCCAAGGGCAACCATTAGCAAACCGCGATTCATTCGTGAACACGACACACGAAGTGTAGAGTGGAAAGAGGAAAAGGTCCCACCGGGAGTGCCAGAATCTGTTTCCCGCCGAAAGACGTGGCGATGACGCGGCGGACGTCAAGCCTGAATTTCGGGACAGATGCTAATTGGTGCTATCCGTCCACCTCTCTGAAGATGCCAAGTTGATTTATGGCACCATGTATCGAAGGTTTAAATGGATGCGGCCGATGTAGCAGACTTCGTCAGATTCCCCCTCGTTTGAGGGGGTTTTGATTGTGGGGACGCTCTTTCCTGCAGGCGCAAGCCCTGCAGTTAATTAAGCTACCGCATCGCGGTAACAACTTTCTCCTTCTCCATATAGTCACTTCGTGTCGTGGGTGTATTTTTGTGTTTGGTTGCCCGTGGATTGTATACGGAGACTAAGTTATGTTGTCGCCCGTAGGGCGTGGACTAGTCCAAATCCATATCTTTCTTAGATTTTGGTTTGAGGGTTTGGGTTTAAGAATACGTTAGCCTTATTTGAGACTAAGATCAATTTAAATGTTTGTTAAGGATACGTTAGTCTAATTTTAGACTAAGATCAACTTAACGGAATCGTTTAGATCCGACAAGAGAGCAATTGGGCTCTATTGTTTAGTTTAGTGACATTGCGGTCGATAATTAGTTTAAGGACATTACGGTCCATTGGTAGTTTAAGGACATCTCAGTCCACTGTTAGTTTAAAGATATCGCGGTCGAGGTTAAGGACATCATAGTCCATAGGTTTAAGGACCCCACAGTCCAATGTTAGTTTTAAGACATCACGGTCGAGGTTAAGGACATCATAGTCCATGGGTTTAAGGACCCCACAGTCCAATGTTAGTTTAAACACATCACGGTCGAGGTTAAGGACATCATAGTCCATGAGTTTAAGGATCCCACGGTCTAATGTTAGTTTAAAGATATCACGGTCGAGATTAAGGACATCATAGTCCGTGAGTTTAAAGACCTCACAGTCAAGGTTAAGGACATCATAGTCCATGAATTTAAGGACTCTACAGTCCGATGTTAGTTTAAAGACATCACGGTCGAGGTTAAGGACGTCATAGTCCATGAGTTTAAGGACCCCACAGTCCGTGAAATGTGTGGTTGTCGGGACCCGTCACCTCTTTGAAGACGTTGAGGAATTACAACGGCAAATATCAAAGGAGTGAAGAGATGTACCCTTGAACCAAGGTTGATTGGTGATCTGTAGTCCAATTTGGAACTAAGATTTATTAATTATATTATGAGCACAATGGCTCAATTAAGTCTGGATTGAGGACTTATGGCCAACTTGGGCTAAGTCCAATTAAGTTTGGAATATTGGCCCTTTACTGGACCATTAGACATTTGTCTGGTTTCAGCCTACATTATTTAGCAATGCTAAACAAGAGTTTGAGGGCTTTGGTAATATTTTTTATCTTTAATTGAGCAGTGGACATTATAGTTCTGATTTTACTCAATTTTGAGATGCAGTTGAAGGGGAGACTTTTGCCTCTGGAAAATTAGCCAATTTGTCTAAAAGTAGTGTTAAACACTAGAGAAAAGTAGTGTTAAACACTAGAAATAAAGCTCTCGAGTTAGTGTTAAACACTAAAGAATGATAGTGTTAAACACTGGAAATATAATCCTCGACTTAGTGTTAAACACTAGAAATAAATCAATGTTAAACACTGAAAATAAAACTCTCAAGTCAGTGTTAAACACTAGAAAATGACAGTGTTAAACACTGAAGATAAGTCCTTTAAATTAGTTTTTAAACACTAAATAGGAATGGGTCATGTGGGGCCACGTGAGGGCACCCAGAGGTGGGACCAGATCCCCTTTACTTTTGCTTTGCGAATAAGTGTTAAACACTTTTTTTATTTTTTATTCTGAGCATCACGTGTCGACACGTGATGGAGATTTATGCACTGATTATTAAAGCACTTGCTGAGGGGTCACGTGGGGACACGTGAGAGCGCCCAAAGCTTAGATTTCCTTTGCTTTTTCTCTCTGTGTTTTGGAAGTCATGTGGGAGCACGTGAGGCATTGCCTCAAAGCTTCTTTTCTTCTCCTTTTTAGGGATCTTTTCAAGGGTCACGTGGGGACACGTGACCTTGGTTCTTTGCATGCATGGAGATCTTTTAAGTCTCCTTATTTCTTTAAGAATTAAATTCTTATGTAGGGTTAAACCCTAATTTCTTTTAGAGGAATTAAATTCCCAAATATGTAAAAGAATTAAATTCTTGTGTAGGGTGAAACCCTAATTTCATTTTAGGAGGAATTAAATTCCTGTTAATTTGAGAGAATTAAATTCTCAATTAGGGTTAAACCCTAGTTCTGTCCATCTTGAAAGAATTAAATTCCTATATTTTTAGGAGAATTAAATTCTCAGATAGGGTTTAAACCCTAATTTATCTTGAAGGAATTGAATTCCTGTAAGTTGGGAGAATTAAATTCTCAGATAGGGTTTAAACCCTAATTTATCTTGGAGGAATTAAATTCCTATAAATTTAGGAGAATTAAATTCTCTAAACTCAATCCTCCCTCTAAGTCTTAGATCTGCATGGCAAAATCTCAACCCGATGAGAATTAAATTCTCAACCTATGGGAAGATTTGCTTCTGCAGATCTTCAACTGGAGGAAGAACTAAGTTCTTTTTGCAGAAGAGTTAAACTCTTAGATTTTGAGAATTAAATTCTCTGTTTGAAGTTTTGATCCCTTTTCTTTTCTCACCTAGGGTTTTCTTTTTTTTTGAGAATTAAATTCTCCTTTCTTTTCTCTCTGAAATTTCAAGATTCCAAAATTCTATATCCGAAATTCTTTTTTTTAATTCTCCCCCCTTGGCTCCTATTTATAGGAGAAGGAAAAGAATCAATTTGTTTAGTAAATCTTTCATTGAAAGATTTTGTTTGTTTTCATAATTAATATGATCCTTTAGATCATTCAGTGAATTTTATTCACCGTTGGATTTTCAATCCAAAGCTATTCTGTTTGTTATTTTCGGTGAGATTTAGGGAAATCTTTCCTTGTTTAAGATTTTTCCATAAATTGGTGATTTTTAATCACCTCTGAATTTTTAATCCAACGGTTCCCCATAACCCTTTTCTATTTGGAAAGATTTAGAGGAATTTAGAATTTAATTCTATTAAACTGTAAGCCTTTCAAAGCCAGTCACGTGCTGGCACGTGACCCTTGGTCACGTGTGAGCACGTGACCCCCAATTTAGTCCTCTTCTCAGCCGCTTATTTACGTTGTTGTTTTAACCATCACGTGTCAACACGTGACTATTGGTCACGCGTGAGCACGTGATACCTTATTGAAGTTTTTCCTGATTTTTAATGAGGGAACAACAGCATCCCAAGGCTGACAAAAAAAATGAGATGGGCACGGATGAAAATTCTTAAGCGAGATGGGCACGGCCAAAGTCAATCCTGACACCATATGGCTAAAATCAACCCCTGACCCCGTACGGCCGAAGTCAATCCTGACCCCATATGGTTAAAGTCAACTCCTGACCCCGTAAGGCCAAAGTCAATCCTGACCCCGTATGGCTAAAGCCAACCCCTGACCCCGTACGGCCAAAGTCAATACTGACCCCATATGGCTAAAGTCAACCCCTGACCCCGTACGGCCAGAGTCAATTCTGACCCCGTATGGATGAAGTCAACCCCCTGACCCCGTGGAACACGGCTAAAATCAATCCTAACCCTGTGGAAAACGGCCAAAGTCAACCCTCGACCTCCCCGTCAAAGCAACGCTTTAATTCGGGAGCAGGTCAATTCATCAATCACTTACGAGTCCTTTCGACTTGTAAGGAAGAAAATTCTCTTGTGTGAGATCCTTATGACTCTCAAAAGAAAAGCACATTTAGGAACCCTCACGATTCCTAAGGAGAAAATACACCTATGAGATCCTCTCGACTCTTAAGGAGAAAAATCTTTATGAGACCCTCATGGCTCATAAAGTTGAAAAGTCTTAGGTGGCAGATCCTAACTCTATCTCCTAAGCCATCATTGCCCTGCAGGGAGGTCAAGATAGACTATCTACGGACCATATTCTCCGAAGTCAAACATCGGCAAGGAGGGAAACAATCACTTACGAGTCCTCTCGACTTGTAAGGGAGAAAATTCTCTTGTGAGATCCTTACGACTCTCATGAGAAAACACACTTAGGAATCCTCACGATTTGTATGGAGAAAATACACCTACGAGATCATCTCGACTCGTAGGGAGGAAAGTCTTTGTGAGACCCTTACGGCTCATAAAGTTGAAAAGTCTTAGGTGACAGATCCTAACCCTGTTTCCTACGAGATCCTCTCGACTCGTAGGGAGGAAAGTCTTTGTGAGACCCTCATGGCTCATAAAGTTGAAAAGTCTTAGGTGACAGATCCTAAACCTGTTTCCTAAGCCATCACCACCCTGCAAAGAGTCCAAGAGACAGCTACATACTATCTACAGTCCACACTTGCTAAAATCACATGGCAACAACACTGCAATGAGAAGAAAGCAACAGTGGGAGATAAAAAATGTGTGTATCTTTTATTCATGAATTCAATTGAGTACAAGATGAATCATATAAAAGAATAAAAGATGGATACAACATATTCCAAAAAATTACAAATGATACAAAGGTAGCTACTGAGAAGGAGGCGTTGTCAATAAGTCAGCAAGTTGCTCACGCGCTCCTTTCAACTCCTTTTCATGGTCAGCCACTGTGGCCAACTCCGCTTCGACTCAAGCCCGATGCTGCAAACACGATGAAACCTTCTAATCGATTTCCTGTTGGGAAGCTTCGCGACTCTGTATAACCCGCTCAATGAAGTCGAGCTTCCGCCTCAATGCCAGCCCGTCCGAAATGCATCGCTGTAAGTTATCAAAGATGGCTCTCAGTTGCGCGGCATTCGCTTCAACTTGGGCGCGCAGCCGAGCAGTTTCACCTAAAGCCTCCTCGTGTTCCTTCCGCCTCAAGGTCGCTTCTTTTTCAAAATAGCGGAGGAAGGGCAAGCTCTGCTCAACCCATGCAACCCGCTGGGAGTTCAAAGCCAACATTTCCGGAACAGGACGCCTGAGCTCAATCTTATAAAGACAAGCCTCGATCTTCCTACAGTAGTTAACCCAAGACTCGACGACAATCTCGCTGTGGAAGTTCGCGAGCATCGCCAGTATGAGATTAACCTCAGCCGCAAAATCCGCAGCAAATGCGAAAGCCTCGGCGTCAAGATCCTCGACAAACTCACTTAACATTCGCAGGCTGTTCGTGGCACCCCTGGAAGAAGGGCGTTTAGCAAAAGGCCCTGTCGGCATGGGAATCTGAGACACGAAAGGAGATGGAGTCGGTGTGATTACTGCAAAAACAAATCATAGTCAGATGTCTGCTCAAGAAATAAAGAAAATACACAAACAATGGAGTCTACTATACCGGCTGCAACAGGGGGCAGAGCTGGGGGTACTGGTGGCGCGACAATTCTCTCGTCCCCTCCTTCAATTTGTAGTGCTGTAATCAGTTTACAATTAGTAACGGCAGGGTCATCCAATAAAGAAAAGAAAAGACGTCGGTTAGAAAAGATACTCACCGGCACCAGCAGCCAGACTAATTTCCGACTGGAAGGAGAAGTGCGAGTTCAGCACTTGATACAGATGATCAAAGAGAACTCCTGCAAGGTTACGATGATACATGGTCAGTACACGAAAGATGCTGTCCCCGATCTAAATTAATCGCAAACTCATACCTTCCAGCATTTGAGAGGATATAAGAGGAGTCGAAGGGACAGTGACCGTCAGAGCGGCAGCTGGTGATGCTTCTTCAGATGGCACAACCTCAGCGCTCACCACACCTATATTCGAAAGGAACAAAATGTCATCAGAAGGGATTGCAAAACGAAAAGAATGCAGCGACCCAAGACCTACCAGATAGATCATCGGCCAAAACGGTGACGGAAGCATCGCCAAGCATCACGACTTCTTCGGTCTCATTTGGGGGGACAGTTTCGGCACCAGTGGCTTCATCCCCCGATTCTACGAGAGCCGTCGCGACACTCGCAATGCCGGGCAATGGCAGGGAACCGCAAGGGGAAAGAGCGGCAATTGGAGCAGTCCCAGACTCTTGGGAGAGAGTAGCCATTTCAGGCTCAGCGGTTGCCGTTATCTCATCTGCTGCCTCATCGCCAAGACTTACCCCTACAGGATACGATATATAAGAATCTGAAGATCAAACTCTAATAAAAGGATCCAGTGTTACGTTACCTTGAGGCAGCTTTTCGATTGCCTCTCGAGCCGCGTGCAAAACCTGTCTACAAATGGAAGACACGGCGGCTGAAACATCTTCAGAGGGAATAGTGACGGATGCAATAGCGCTTGAGCCTGCACCTATAGCCAAAGCTGTTAGTTGTATGTATGCCCTAGAGGCTGGTATTGTACATATGATGTATATTATATTGGATCCTTAGACATATAGAAGAAGGACTTTCTTGCTCGATATGATAGTATACTATCTGGTTGCTCTTTATCTTAACATGTATACTTGTCTGTTGATATTGTCTTATGGTTACATGTTGGTAAAGCCCTTAGGATGTGTACTTGACTACCAGGATTATGATGCAGATCATACTAGTGGCGCCATGGTAGTCCATAAGTTCATCCTTTAATATTCCTAGTCGTGGGTGTATCGAGACAGGGCATCGATATACCAGAGTTGACTAGCATATACGCTTCTCGACCCATGTGATGGGTGATGGATGATCCCATATCCATTAGTGTTTGAAATCAGAGATGGTATACGGGTGCTCAGTGGAGACTGGGTACACTGGACGGACTCGCCGAGAACTCCCAGATGGTATTATACCTCACGTCAGATGGCAGTTCTCTGGTGACACTTGTACAGGTTAGTCTGTAGACCCGAGATCGTCATAGAGTCTTGTGTGATTCCCACTGTGCTTTGATTTCCACCTTACCACGTCCAAGAAGGCGTGCAAAATGGTGATTTTTAGGTACAGTCCCGAGTCACATGGAGGCAATGAGCGATAGGAGGGGTTTCGTCTCTCCCGGTATTGGGGGTTGATGTTGCGCTGTGCTTGATTGGCCATAACAGGGAAGTCCCTGGCCAGAGCTGATTTAGAGATTTACTGGTAAGTGTTACCAGTAGTTTCTCGACCCATTGTGAGCCTCACATCGGCATGACTTATTGGTGATTGGGGTCTTACGTTTAACACCCCTAGACTTGATATGCGACATATCAGACGAGGAGACCGGACTGTACGGCAAGTGTTACCATCAAGCTTTTGCAGCAGTTGGAGTGGGCTTGCTTGCTGATCTTCTGATCGCTCAATACCCGGATAGCCGTTATGTCCAACTAGTACCGCTGACGGCTTGTGGGTGCTTGATGTGATCATCACCTACTGCCGGCATATTGACGAGTCTTTAGAGTCCTACATAGAGGTTTTAATGGCTCAGGCAAAACGAAATAGGAGCACATATGTGATATGTGCGGGACCGAGAATAATGCGTGTATGTGATACCGTATTCTATTCTCGCGACTTTTGTATCGGTCGGTTATATGTGATATAGCCGGGTTATCGAATCAAGTGTTGATTCGATAAGATGGTACAATTAGTGTTAGTCGGTTATATGAGATATAACCGGATTATTAAATCAAGTGTTGATTTAATAATTTAATGTATAATTGTATATTTGATATACTAATTTACATTAACTAACATTTGCTCACTTAAGCATTCTTTACTCACTTGTGTGTACATGTAATATATATGTGATATATATTGATGTGCATTATTTTTTTTAGTGTGTCATGGTTGTTGATACACTATACATGGGTGTATGAGACATACACCATTCTAATTATAATGGTGGGTTATTAATGTTTAAAGTAATTACAAAATTAGTGGATATTGGAAAAATGCATGAAGCTTATGGAAGCTTGTGGATGCATTGACTAAGTCCATTAGGTTTTGTCACGCCCCGCTTCCCAAAGTACGCTAAGATAGGCACGTGACATAGCCAACCATGCTACCTGTGGGTAGGAATTATCCTTCCACAGTCACATTACGGCTGTAGAGATATCAAAAAAAAAAAAACTATCTAGCACATGTTCATAAGCCAAAATAAAATGAGTCAAGAATAAATAATGCGGAAGCAAGAGACCCAATACAAGAGTAACTGGAATGTATGTCCCATAATGCGGGCTCACATCAGGAAATAAATGCTGAAAAGTAAAAGAACTAACTACTACTGAATCCTCACTGCTCAGCCTGCTGGCTGAAGTACTCCTGCTCGGACTGCAGCAAAGGTACGGAATCTGGGCCATGCAAAACCCATACGTCAGTGCGTCATGTCATCAAGCAATAAAATATAAACAGGGTAACAAGACATGCAAGTATAATTATAAATGGTAAAGCAGGTGTAACAGCAATATAAATCAGGACAGTGAAGGGTAGTGTGCATTGAGTAAACTGAATTGGTCTATTGGGTTATCTACTCTCAAGTCCTTGAAATCAATTTGATGAATTATCGATGTAACTCAATAGTATCCCGTGCTTACCCGGGACCACGATCTAAGACTCCTCGGGCTGAAACCGAGACATGTCGCTAGGCACTAAAACAGGAAATATGTAAAGACGAATGATGTCAGCAGCATCATCCCGAGGCAGGCCTAGCCTCTAAAACTGATCAGTATAAGCAAGCAACTGTCGAGTTACAAGTCAGGTTTCATCATTGATTTCCCCATACCCCCAAGTTATAAGTGTTCAAGTCATGTATTCAAATAATCTGGAGCTAATGCCAACACAGGATCAAGCAGGTACAGGTTTGTCTGGATAGACAACAGGAACGGTCCGTGAGGACAACAGGTCAGGTCTGTTGGCATTAGACACAAGATCAGGTAACAGGTAAGACCATGGTACATCAGGTCAAGCCAGGCAATATATAAAGGTGTCACGTTATGTCAAGAGTTGTACGGTACCATGTCGGGTCAAGTAATATGTGTAGTAAGTCACGTCAGGGTGTACAAGATATCATGTGGGTGCTCATAATCAACTAGCATAATCATGGTTATAAATAAACAAGTATGGGTATTATCAGAGCAATAAATTGGCACATGTAATATGATATGCAAATAGTACAGATTACTACTTGGATGCACGTTTATCAGTTTGGGTTTAAGGGATAGTTTTAACATTTCATGAAGGCAGTTTAAACAAATGTGGATGATAAAATCATATTAATATGTACCAAAACAATCTAGAGATGAAATTGAATATGAATTAGACTAGATGTATGCAACCGGTCGTCCGATAGGGTATAAACTACAAAAGGGTATTATGGCCATGCAAACAGTTGTGATTATGTGGTCTAACATATAAATGTGGTTACTAGGTTTAGTAAACTAAATGCAACAGTTAGGTTTCAAGTTCTAGATCTGAAATATGTAAACAGAACATCGTGATGTTAACATGGAACTCATGGCTTTAGATTATATCTATAGATTTAATAAGAAAATAGATAAATTAATATAGGAATAGTATGAATAGCATGTAGCAAGTTTCACTTGCCTCGACGGATCGCGATATGGGAAACGGAACATCTCACGTCAGCGAGAAAGGATGCGATGCGTGCACGGTACACGGAAAGAGTCCAAACGACGAACAGTGGAATCACACGGGTCAGAGGTCCTCGCTGGGTCGTCGGGATCGTCGACGGCGCGACCGGATTCCGGAGATCTAAAACAACAGTGAACATAAATTCTAGAAAAGAGACAAAGAAAGAGAAAAGAAGAGAAGAGGAAAAGAAGAAGAAGAAAAAGAATGAAGGATAGCTTACTGGGTTGTGTGCAGGGGTGTGCTAGCAGTAAATGCGAGATCGACGGCGGTGAGGGATGCCGGTGAAGGGTTTCCGAAGAGATAGGGTTTGATTAGGGTTTGGGCTCGGGTTAGGAGTTACTGGGGTTTTGCGTGCAGGATATTGGTTATTGGAGGGAGAACAGAGGAGAGGGAGGAGATGGCGATGGCGATGGTGGATGGTCGGCGGCGATGGAAGGCGGCAGTGAGTTCTTGGTTCTCTCTCGGGTGTGTGTGCAGGGGAGAGCGGCTCGGGAAGCAAAAGAGACGGAGGCGAAGATGGAAAGGAGGAGGAGAGAAGAAGATGGTGTGGAGCAGGAATAGGGTTAGGGTTTGAGAAGGTGATGAGAGGTTGGATGGGTTTCTTCTCTTCTCGTGCATGGGTTTAAAAAAAATAGAAGAAGACGAAGGGGATGCAGAAGGGAGGTGAGGATAACGTGGGGGAGGTGACAGGATTCTCGCGCACCGCGAGAGGAGAGAGAAGCGGGCGCGAGAAGAAAGAGATAGAGAGAAACGAGAGGAGAGAGAAAGAGGAGGAGAGATAAATTCGTTTGGTAGCGGAGGGTGAGAGAGAAAGAGTAAGAGAGAGAAGGAGAAAAGGGAGAGAGAGAGAGAAAGAATTGGTGGGGCCCGTAACAGTAAGGGGGGTTTGCTGATTGGTTGAGGGGGTGAGATTAGATTAGGAAAAGTATACAAAAGATTTTTAGTAGCTGTTCTTAAAAAATATTGTACCGGCTTAAATCTTTGAATGAATTTGAAGAGGTAAAATATAATTAGAATTTAAATTTGAAATTCAAATAATTGAATTTTTAGCGGAATATAAAATATTTCAGAAAAGCGCCCGGGTCGGGTCCAAAATTTTGAATTTGAAATATAGAAATTATTGGCAGGTTCCAAAAAATTAAAATGAAGGATTTTGTAACAGAAAAGCATACCCCCAAGAACGGACGCACGTACGTGCGCGTAGCCGTCCAAACACGTCCGTTTCACTGAACGGGACGAGAACACGATGCAAAGACGCTACCACAGGGTTAGGGGTATCAAGCAGGCCATGTCATGTATTTTTAAATTATTTTAAGTAACTTAAATGGTTATATGAAAGAATATGAAATGTTGGTGTAATCTATAATTAGGAAACAAAGAGCTCAAGTAAACGGGTCGAATATAAAGTAAATTACCATTTTGCAACCAAATATGATAAATGAACTAAATACCACAGACAACACATACGGTAACTGAAATTGGTATAACTGGACTCGGTTGTTACATTATATCCAACTACAAAAAGAATTTCGTCCTCGAAATTCCAAAACAAGAAAGGATAAACAATCAATCAACTATAAGAAAAGATGGGAAAACTTCTGCCGGATTTCATTTTCTCGTTCCCAAGTGGACTCTCCATGTGAGCGATTACCCCAAGAAACAAGTACAAGAAGGATAACCTTGTTCTTAAGAACCTTTTCCCTTCGATCCACAATTGCAATCGATCGCTCCTCAAAAGTCAAGTCTTCTCGTACAGTCAACTCCGAATGATCCAACACTTGTGTTTCATCTCGAACATACTTACGGAGTTGAGATACGTGGAACACGTCTTGCACATTCGCCAAGGATTGCGGTAACGCCAATCGATACGCTACCTCACCGACACGCTCCAAAATCTCAAAGGGTCCGACGAATCGAGGACTGAGCTTACCTCGACTTCCAAAACGAATCACCCCTCTAGTCGGTGATATCTTCAAGAATACCAAATCACCCGTGGTGAACTCTAGAGGTCTTCTCGACGTATCTGCCCAACTCTTCTGTCGGTCTTGTGCTGCTTTCATATGATTCCGGATAGCGTTAACTTTCTCAACTGTCTGTACAACCAAATCTAGTCCCAACAATCTTCGTTCACCGATATCGTCCCAATAAACAGGTGAATGATACTTGCGACCATATAAAGCTTCGAATGGAGCCATCTAAATCGTCACCTGGAAACTGTTGTTGTCACGCCCCACATTCCAAAATACGGAATACGAGGTATGACTAGGCCAGCCATGCTCCTACGGTCAAGGGATCGTCCCGCCGTAGTCACACTTCGGCTTCTAGCACTACATGGAAATCAGTAATAAAGCACAGTATTAAAGGAATCACATCACTAATTTATTACATTAAAATTTCATTGTTCACAGATTACAAATAATAAAAACGATAACTAACCAAGTTCAATCTTACAATCTCTTTTATGGAAAGAAGTAAATGAAGTAGGTACACCAACTATATCTCCGTGAACTCAAAGGATAGATCCGTCTCCTGTGCTGGTCCTCGCGCGGAATCTGAGTATGCATACTCAGGTCGTCAGAGGGACACAAATAATAATATTATTATAATCAGATGAAACAGGTAAATGAGGTAATACTGGTATGAGAATAATGCAAGTAAACACTACGTCACAATATGATGCAGAATATGTTATGTGTCCCTAACGGTCTCTAGGTCATGTTTGAAATCACATAGTGGAAGGAGGATCATGTTTAACAGGAGTCTCGTACATACCCGAGACAACGGCCCACATGCCCAGGACATAACCCTGTCAGCCGGATCGCTAGATCCTGTCCTACACGTATAAGTATCACGGTTCGAATGATCATCCTCTAGACACGGTCCCGCTAAATACGATACTCTTTCCACTTTGATTTCCCCTTTTTCCCCAGGTTACACTATTTATGATATTGATCTAGTTGTGTACAAGTATACCAATGACACGGTTTCATCACTATCCACTGTATCAATCACTGTCACGAATGTTCACTTTCCATTGGTGTACTCGTCACTCCTAAACCAATATCTATCACGCACGATAATGCAATGTCCACACGCACTAACACTGTGTAAATGACAAGGGTATGATATATGTATTGTATGCTACCAATAAGCTCGGTATGTTATGAATTAACATGCATGTCACGAACTAAAATAAATTGTACAAATAAATATGTTACGAATTCAGCAAAAATGATGTAAGTAAGATATATGGAACAATCAGTCAGTAATTCATCAAAATTTGTTTCAGTTCAATCGGAGTTTCGGTTTTCAAGATATAACTGTTTCAGTTTAAGTGCTCGCGGCTGGAATTACAATTTCAGAACTGAACGCCTGTTTCGCGACACGAATTACACCCAGTTGGGCTCAAAATTTAGCGATGTCACAGTTAAATGAAATTTAGGGTTTTTGATAAAGTATTCAACGCAACAGACGGACCCTCAATCACATCTGTACGTTGAAAGTTATACACAGTTCAATCTCAATATGTCATTTCAGAAATTGTTCTGAACAGCTTTACGTTCTGCCCTTTTAAATATAGTTAAAAATAACAAACGGCGATGAATCGGAATGAAACCACTTGTTTTCTTTCACTAACAGAAATATCCTATAACTACTGTAAAGTTCCGTATCATACTATTTCAGGAAACACGGGGACGCAGGTCTTTAGACAGAACACACTAATCAGAAACGCTCTGGACTGCAGTCCAGAGTCGTGTTCCGATCCAATTATCTTCATGGTTACAAAACAGAAATGATCAGAAATATATGTAGGATTAAAGTTCGTCAAGTCGGCTTTGATTTAAGCCCTTGAACGCATCTTTCCAATATGTGTATGATTTATGGTGATTTTATTCGTTTTCAGTTACGAAGGAAATTCTAGTTTTAACGACATGTTTGGGGGTATCGATTTTCGTTACTAACAGTCGTATTTTCCAGCGGGTTTCACACACGTTATACATCATTATAAGGGCCAACATAAAATATCGATTTCCGTCAAATTAGACAATTATTTCCATTAGCAACTAACATCGAGCACTTAGGTCATGATACGTATCGGAAATCAGTATGTAAACTACATGATCTAGGTTGGTAACACAATTATTATAGCATGAAGCAAGTAAATACTTGCCTGGAGAACGCCTCGGGGTCGTACGGCAACAGTGTCGTCGCGAACGCGCGATATACGCCACGTACCGGATTCCCGCGAGCCTAGTTCGAAACACGAATTTCACGTCGGAGTTTTCCCGGAGTCGTCTTGCATGCGCTGGAAGCTTAGGGGGTGCTCTCTGGTTCGCCTGAGAAGTGTTGGGATTGCCGACGGTCGACGGCGTCGCTCCGGCAGCATGTACAGAGCAGTGGTGTTTGAGACCTGGGGTTATAGGATTTTTGAAGAGAGAGAGAAGAGAAGAGGGGCAGTGGGGGTCGGGTCTGGAGAGATGAGGGTGGTGCTGAGGGTGTGTAGGGTCGCAGAGGGGGTTCAGGCGAAGTGGGGCTCGCCGGCATTGAGTGCCAGGGTGATATGGCCGAGCCCTGTAGTGGGGGTTGTGTGCAGGGGAGTGGGTGTGCAGGGGGTGACTCGAGTGGGTGGAGATGGAGTCGTGGAGGGAGAAGAGGGTGACAGAGTGGCTGTCGTCGACGTGGGTCGAGCGACGAGGTGGCATGATCGCCGGCAGTGGAGGTGTCAATGGTTCGAGAGAAATTTTGGGTGCTCGCGTTTTTGGGGCTCGGTGAATGTAGAGGAGAGAGATGGGGAGTGAGTTGGAGACGAGGTTGAAAACGTGGGGGGTAACGGCAGGAGCGTGGGCGTGAGGCGTGAGCGTCGGCGGAGGAGGCGTGTCGCGCGCGCGTTAAGGGAGGTAGCCGTTGGGGATAATTTGAAGGAGATGAACAGTGTAGTGGGGTCGGGTCGGGTCTGGTAGTGAGGGAAGCGGGCTGGAGTGTGTGGGCCGGCCCGTTTAAGTAAAATAATTCTCAAAGAAAAATGAAGTGCTGAGGAAAGTGAAAGGGGACTGGGCCGAAAATAATCCCTAAAATTTTGGTGGGCTGCAGGTGAGGAAACGGCCGGCTCAATTCAAAAATATTTTGATTGGGCTGAAGGAAATTAAAGGCAACGGACTGGAGGAGATTTATAATGAAAATTTATTTAAAAGAAAAAGTGTGGGCTTGGTAAAAAGGAACGGGCTGAGGCTACAAGTAATAGGCTGGAGAAAAACAGTAAGGGCTGAATGTTTAAAATTGGTTTAAGGTTAGGTGTTTTGCTCATTTTGGTTTGTTTCGGCTTTGGTTTTAAATCTTAGGTTTTAGCTTTTAGGGTTTGGAGAAAAAAAATATATAAATATTGGGCTTAAATAACCACTTCAAAATATGAAGGAAAAGAAAAGAACTACTGGAAATCAGAGAATAGGAAACTTTTATTAGAATGGAAACGGGGATTTACATCATACCCCCCTTAACAAAATTTCGTCCTCAAAATTTAACAAGGATACAAAGAAACAAAAGTACTAAACAAAGAGATGTGGATAGCGATCACGGATATCTTCCTCCCGCTCCCAGGTGGATTCTCCTGGGGATCGACCGCCCCAAGACACTCGGACTAACGGAATGACCTTATTCTTCAGCACTTTCTCTCTGCGGTCGAGGATGGTAGTAGGCTGCTCCTCGTATGACAGATCGGTCCCCAAAACTAGTTCCGAATGGTCCAGGACATGGCTCTCATCCCGGACATAACGCCGCAACTGTGACACGTGGAAGGTGTTGTGCACACCAGCTAGCGATGGAGGCAAGGCAAGTCGATAGGCCACCTCTCCTACTCGCTCTAGCACCTCAAAAGGTCCGATAAAACGGGGACTAAGTTTTCCCCGACTTCCGAACCTGATAACTCCACGTGTAGGGGAAATCTTCAAGAATACATGATCTCCAACTTCGAACTCAAGTGCCCTTCTGCTGGTATCTGCCCAACTCTTTTGTCGATCCTGAGCTGTCTTAATACGCTGCCTGATCATTTGGACCTTGTCAACTGTCTGAACGATGAGTTCGGGGCCCAGTAATCTTCGTTCTCCCACATCATCCCAACATACTGGGGATCGACACTTCCGCCCATATAGCGCTTCAAAAGGAGCCATCTGAATACTAGCCTGATAACTATTGTTGTAAGAAAACTCGACTAGGTGCAGATGGTCCTCCCAGGAACCCTGAAAGTCCAACATACAGGCTCTCAACATATCCTCGAGCGTCTGAATTGTACGCTCGGATTGTCCATCCGTCTGTGGGTGATAAGCTATGCTGAATTTAAGACGGGTTCCCAAACTCTCCTGTAAGCTCTTCCAAAAGTGCGACAAGAATCTCGTGTCCCGGTCTGACATAATGCTGACTGGAACATCGTAATGTCGCACAATCTCCTGCATATATCTTTCTGCCGGTGATTCTGTCGACTGTCCCACTCGGAAAGGTAGAAAGTGTGCAGCTTTTGTGAGGCGATCGACGATAACCCAAATAGCGTTATTGCCTCTAGGGCTCCGTGGTAAGGCCGTCATAAAATCCATAGTAATGTGCTCCCACTTCCATTCAGGTATCGGCAATGGTTGTAACAATCCTGCTGTTCTCTGATGTTCCGCCTTCACCTGCTGACATACCAAACACCTGGATACGAACCTCGCAATTTCCCGCTTCATCCCGTTCCACCAAAAGTGTTGCTTTAGATCCTGATACATTTTTGTACCTCCTGGATGTACAGAATAAGCTGAACTGTGTGCTTCAGCCAAAACTTCTTCTCGTACATCTCCTTTAGGTACGCAGAGTCTGCTACCGAATCTCAGAGAGCCATCCTCATGTATAATCAAATCCGTTCTCAGTCCAGCTTCCACTTGCTCTCTGAACTTTTGCAATCGGGGGTCATCCGCTTGTGCAATCTTGATACGATCCACTAGGGAAGATTGCACCTGTAGTTGCCAAAATTGACTGAGTGCGTTCGGCGTAACGATCTCAAGTTCAAGTCTCTGAAAATCCTCAATAATGCTTCTCTGATCGGTCAACATCATGACCGCTGGCTTGCGACTGAGCGCATCTGGTACAACATTGACCTTCCCCGGGTGATACTGAAGGTCCAAGTCATAATCTGCCATCAGCTCTAGCCATCGGGGTTGCCTCATGTTTAGTTCCTTCTGGGTGAAAACATACTTCAAACTTTTATGATCCGTGTAAACCTCCACTTTCTCACCCAAAAGATAGTGCCTCCAAATCTTCAATGCAAAGACTACCGCGGCTAACTCCAAGTCATGCGTGGGGTAGTTCTTCTCGTGGTTTCTCAATTGTCGAGAGGCGTAAGCAACCACTCGGCCGTGCTGCATCAAAACACAGCCTAAACCCTTTCCTGAGGCATCACTGTGTATCACCAAACCACCTGAATTATCTGGTACAGTAAGAATAGGCGCCGTGGTTAGTTTCTGCTTTAGTGTGTCGAATGCCTGAGTGCACTCCTCTGTCCATGTAAACGGCACGTCCTTCCGTGTCAGCCGCGTCAATGGTTCCGCGATTCTTGAGAAATCTTGGAAGAATCTCCGATAATAACCCGCCAATCCCAGAAAGCTCCTGATCTCGGCCACTGACTTCGGCGTTGGCCAATCTCTGACAGATTCTATCTTTGCCGGGACCACCGAGATGCCTTCGCCCGAAACAATATGTCCCAAAAACTAAACTTTATCGAGCCAGAATTCACACTTGCTCAGCTTCGCATACAGCTTCTCTTCCCGAAGAATTTGTAGAACCGTGCGCAAATGCTCAGCATGCTCTTCCCAGGTCTTCGAGTAGACAAGTATGTCGTCGATAAACACAATGACGAACGTGTCCAAGTATTTTGCGAACACCCTGTTCATTAAATCCATGAATATTGCTGGGGCATTGGTAACACCGAACGGCATCACAAGAAACTCGTAATGTCCGTATCGGGTCCTGAAAGCCGTCTTGCATATGTCCTCGGCTGCTACTCTGATTTGATGATATCCAGAACGGAGATCCAACTTCGAGAATACCTTGGCCCCACTTAGCTGATCGAATAGGTCGTCAATGCGCGGTATTGGGTACTTATTCTTTATTGTGACCTTGTTCAGCTCCCGATAATCTATACACATTCGCAACGATCCATCCTTCTTCTTTACTAATAGGACTAGTGCACCCCACAGTGAAGTGCTTGGCCGAATAAATCCCTTCTCCAACAGTTCTTCAACCTGCTTCTTCAATTCCGCCAACTCAACTGGTGCCATTCTGTATGGGGCCCTGGATACTGGGGCTGTACCTGGAATCAAATCGATCGAGAACTCTAAAATTCGAGGAGGTGGTAGACCTGGTAGATCTTCAGGAAAAACGTCTAGAAAGTCCTGAACAATCTCTGGGGCTGGGCTCTTATCAATCTCCATAGCTGTCAGTTCCTTGGGCTTGGCTCTATACTTAGCTGGCTCCAAAGATTCGCTTCCGCCCTCGAAAATGAACTCCGGGTGATTAGGGATGCGGAAGATCACCTTCTTTGCACGACAATCGATAACTGCGTGGAAAGTGCTCATCCAATCCATCCCAAGAATTGCGTCGTAACTGCCTGTCCCAATTAGGAGGAAATTCGCATAGAATTCCCTACCACACACTACAACTGGGCATAATCTACATTCCCGACTAGATATAATAATGCCATTACCCGTATGAATTTCACATCCCTTGGTTAGTGGTTCATGTTGTATTGAGTGTGTATTTGTGAAATGCTCAGACAAGAAACAATGTGATGCTCCTGAATCAAATAGTACTCTAGCTGGTAAGGCATGTACGAGTAGAGTACCTGTAACCACATCTCCTGACGCTTCTGCCTGCTCGGCGGTCAAGGTGAAAGCCCGTCCCTGACCGCGACCTGTAAATGGTTGCCTCTGCTCCTGCGGCCTCTGCTGTGACGGTCCAGAACCTCCCTGTATTTCTGCTCGCTCAGGACAACTGTTAATCCTGTGTTGACTGGAACCGCAAATCAGGCACTGTCCCTTGGAACGGCGACAATCCTTCTGAGTATGTCCTCCTCTACCGCAATAGCCGCAAGTTACGCCCTGTCTCTGGGGGCGATGCTGTGGTACAAACGGGCGCTTCATTTGCGTCGTCCCTGCTCTGTGAACCGGTATAGCTCCTCGAGAAGGCGCGTGGGTACGTGCTGGAACGACTGGGGGTCTCCTGAACTTGTTAATCAATTGCTCCTGAACTCTCGCCGCGTTGAGTACCTGTGCGAAAGTCTGTAGATCCAACGATGCAATCAGCTGCTGCAACTCAAAATCTAACCCCTGAAGGAAACGCCTGGCCCTGGTGACTTCTGATTTGACCATGTATGGAGCAAAGCGGCTCAAACGGTTGAACTCTGCCGCATAAACGTCCACTGGGCGTCCATTCTGCTTTAGAAGAATAAACTTTTCCTCCATTTCTGCCTTGGCTGTGGCAGGAAAATAATGATCTAAGAAGCACTCCTTAAACTTGCTCCATTCGATCGGCCCTTCAAGTCTGCTTTCTTCTACCGACCACCATGTACGGGCCTCGTCTTCTAATTGTATCTTTATCACATCCACTCTGTCTTCCTCTGGAACCCTGGCAGCTGTCAGTAAATTTTCCATGTTTACCAGCCATTGTTCAGCTTCAAGGGGTTCAGCCAGCCCCGTGAACGCAGCTGGGTGTAACCGTCGGAAGTCTGACACAGTACCAGCCCTAGCCTGATAAGATGGTGGAGTAGCGCCCTCGGGGGCGGTAATAAGTGCGGAGGGTCCTCCTGCTGCGGTAATCGCCCTGAGTCCCTCAGTAAGCAAATCTGTCTTCCTCTCCTGAGCTTCCGCGAGAGTGGTCAGTGCACTGAGTATTCTTTCCGTGCGGTCCTGAGAGCTGGAGTCCGAGGAGGGGTCGTTCGGGGACGTCATATCACTGGAAGATTCAAAAGAATAGGTTCAGATTCAAGGATAGAAATCAAGAGTAGTGAAACAAGAATAACGTAATACAGCATAGTTAATGTTATCCCTTGATACTAAACCTGGCTTTGATACCAACTAAACCATGTCACACCCCGCATCCCAAAATACGGAATACGAGGTATCACTAGGCCAGCCATGCTCCTACGGTCAAGGGATCGTCCCGCCGTAGTCACACTTCGGCTTCTAGCACTACATGGAAATCAGTAATAAAGCACAGTATTAAAGGAATCACATCACTAATTTATTACATTAAAATTTCATTGTTCACAGATTACAGATAATAAAAACGATAACTAACCAAATTCAATCTTACAATCTCTTTTATGGAAAGAAGTAAATGAAGTAGGTACACCTACTATATCTCCGTGAACTCAAAGGATAGATCCGTCTCCTGTGCTGGTCCTCGCGTGGAATCTGAGCATGCATACTCAGGTCGTCAGAGCGACACAAATAATAATATTATTATAATCAGATGAAACAGGTAAATGAGGTAATACTGGTATGAGAATAATGCAAGTAAACACTACGTCACAATATGATGCAGAATATGTTATGTGTCCCTAACGGTCTCTAGGTCATGTTTGAAATCACATAGTGGAAGGAGGATCATGTTTAACAGGAGTCTCGTACATACCCGAGACAACGGCCCACATGCCCGGGACATAACCCTGTCAGCCGGATCGCTAGATCCTGTCCTACACGTATAAGTATCACGGTTCGAATGATCATCCTCTAGACACGGTCCCGCTAAATACGATACTCTTTCCACTTTGATTTCCCCTTTTTCCCCAGGTTACACTATTTATGATATTGATCTAGTTGTGTACAAGTATACCAATGACACGGTTTCATCACTATCCACTGTATCAATCACAGTCATGAATGTTCACTTTCCGTTGGTGCACTTGTCATTCCTAAACCAATATCTATCACGCACGATAATGCAATGTCCGCACGCACTAACACTGTGTAAATGACAAGGGTATGATATATGTATTGTATGCTACCAATAAGCTCGGTATGTTATGAATTAACATGCATGTCACGAACTAAAATAAATTGTACAAATAAATATGTTACGAATTCAGCAAAAATGATGTAAGTAAGATATATGGAACAATCAGTCAGTAATTCATCAAAATTTGTTTCAGTTCAATCGGAGTTTCGGTTTTCAAGATATAACTGTTTCAGTTTAAGTGCTCGCGGCTGGAATTACAATTTCAGAACTGAACGCCTGTTTCGCGACACGAATTACACCCAGTTGGGCTCAAAATTTAGCGATGTCACAGTTAAATGAAATTTAGGGTTTTCGATAAAGTATTCAACGCAACATACGGATCCTCAATCACATCTGTACGTTGAAAGTTATACACAGTTCAATCTCAATATGTCATTTCAGAAATTGTTCTGAACAGCTTTACGTTCTGCCCTTTTAAATATAGTTAAAAATAACAAACGGCGATGAATCGGAATGAAACCACTTGTTTTCTTTCACTAACAGAAATATCCTATAACTACTGTAAAGTTCCGTATCATAATATTTCAGGAAACACGGGGACGCAGGTCTTTAGACAGAACACACTAATCAGAAACGCTCTGGACTCCAGAGTCGTGTTCCGATCCAATTATCTTCATGGTTACAAAACAGAAATGATCAGAAATATATGTAGGATTAAAGTTCGTCAAGTCGGATTTGATTTAAGCCCTTGAACGCATCTTTCCAATATGTGTATGATTTATGGTGATTTTATTCGTTTTCAGTTACGAGGGAAATTCTAGTTTTAACGACATGTTTGGGGGTATCGATTTTCGTTACTAACAGTCGTATTTTCCAGCGGGTTTCACACACGTTATACATCATTATAAGGGCCAACATAAAATATCAATTTCCGTCAAATTAGACAATTATTTCCATTAGTAACTAACATCGAGCACTTAGGTCATGATACGTATCGGAAATCAGTAAGTATGTAAACTACATGATCTAGGTTGGTAACACAATTATTATAGCATGAAGCAAGTAAATACTTGCCTGGAGAACGCCTCGGGGTCGTACGGCAACAGTGTCGTCGCGAACGCGCGATATACGCCACGTACCGGATTCCCGCGAGCCTAGTTCGAAACACGAATTTCACGTCGGAGTTTTCCCGGAGTCGTCTTGCGTGCGCTGGAAGCTTAGGGGGTGCTCTCTGGTTCGCCTGAGAAGTGTTGGGATTGCCGACGGTCGACGGCGTCGCTCCGGCAGCATGTACAGAGCAGTGGTGTTTGAGACCTGGGGTTATAGGATTTTTGAAGAGAGAGAGAAGAGAAGAGGGGCAGTGGGGGTCGGGTCTGGAGAGATGAGGGTGGTGCTGAGGGTGTGTAGGGTCGCAGAGGGGGTTCAGGCGAAGTGGGGCTCGCCGGCGTTGAGTGCCAGGGTGATATGGCCGAGCCCTGTAGTGGGGGTTGTGTGCAGGGGAGTGGGTGTGCAGGGGGTGACTCGAGTGGGTGGAGATGGAGTCGTGAAGGGAGAAGAGGGTGACAGAGTGGCTGTCGTCGACGTGGGTCGAGCGACGAGGTGGCATGATCGCCGGCGGTGGAGGTGTCAATGATTCGAGAGAAATTTTGGGTGCTCGCGTTTTTGGGGCTCGGTGAATGTAGAGGAAAGAGATGGGGAATGAGTTGGAGACGAGGTTGAAAACGTGGGGGGTAACGGCAGGAGTGTGGGCGTGAGGCGTGAGCGTCGGCGGAGGAGGCGTGTCGCGCGCGCGTTAAGGGAGGTAGCCGTTGGGGATAATTTGAAGGAGATGAACAGTGTAGTAGGGTCGGGTCTGGTGGTGAGGGAAGCGGGCTGGAGTGTGTGGGCCGGCCCGTTTAAGTAAAATAATTCTCAAAGAAAAATGAAGTGCTGAGGAAAGTGAAAGGGGACTGGGCCGAAAATAATCCCTAAAATTTTGGTGGGCTGCAGGTGAGGAAACGGCCGGCTCAATTCCAAAATATTTTGATTGGGCTGAAGGAAATTAAAGGCAACGGGCTGGAGGAGATTTATAATGAAAATTTATTTAAAAGAAAAAGTGTGGGCTTGGTAAAAAGGAACGGTCTGAGGCTACAAGTAATGGGCTGGAGAAAAAACAATAAGGGCTGAATGTTTAAAATTGGTTTAAGGTTAGGTGTTTTGCTCATTTTGGTTTGTTTCGGCTTTGGTTTTAAATCTTAGGTTTTAGCTTTTAGGGTTTGGAGAAAAAAAATATATAAATATTGGGCTTAAATAACCACTTCAAAATATGAAGGAAAAGAAAAGAACTACTGGAAATCAGAGAATAGGAAACTTTTATTAGAATGGAAACGGGGATTTACAGTTGTTGTAAGAAAACTCCACCAAATGTAGATGATCTTCCCATGAACCCTTAAAGTCCAACATGCAAGCTCTCAACATATCTTCAAGAGTTTGGATCGTTCTCTCCGACTGGCTATCTGTTTGAGGATGATAAGTTGTGCTAAACTTCAATCGAGTCCCCAAACTTTCCTGTAAGCTCCTCCAGAAGTGTGATAAGAACCGAGTGTCCCGGTCGGACACGATGCTCACCGGTACCCCATGCAATCTTACAATCTCCTGCATGTACCGCTCTGCCAAAGTTTATGTTGATTGACCAACCCGAAAAGGAATAAAATGAGCTGCATTGGTTAATCGATCAACAATCACCCAAACTGCATTGTTGCCCTTTGGACTTCGCGGTAGAGCTGTCACGAAATCCATGGTTATATGTTCTCACTTCCACTGAGGAATCGGAAGTGGTTGCAATAAACCAGCAACCCTTTGATGTTTAGCCTTAACTTGTTGACACACCAAGCATTTTTCCACAAAGCGAGCAATCTCCAGTTTCATGCCTTCCCACCAGAAATGCTGTCGTATATTTCGGTACATCTTCGTGCCTCCAGGATGTACGGAATATGCTGAACCGTGTGCCTCCTTCATAAGTTCTTCACGAATATCTCCCTTTGGCACACACAAACGGCTACCATATCTCAACGAACCATCTTCATGGATCAATAAATCTGTTCGAAATCCAGCTTCAACCTGTTCTCGAAACTTTTGCAATCTAGGATCCTGCGATTGCGCTGCTTTAATATTCTTGATCAACGACGAATGTACCTGCAGCTGCATCAACTGTCCCGAAGAATGCGGTAGCACAACCTCCAAATCAAATCTTCGAAAGTCTTCAATGAGTTCCTTCCGTGCAGTCAACATCTGAATTGTTGGTAACCGACTGAGCGCATCCGGCACAACATTAACTTTCCCCGGATGGTACTTAAGATCAAGATCATAATCAGCCATCAGCTCTAACCATCTACGTTGCCTCATATTAAGCTCCTTCTGCGTGAACACATACTTCAAGCTTTTATGATCAGTGAAAACCTCGACCCTTTCGCCCAAAAGGTAGTGTCTCCAAATCTTCAAAGCGAAGATCACAGCCGCAAGCTCCAAGTCGTGAGTTGGATAATTCTTCTCATGGGTCTTCAACTGTCTCGATGCGTATGCTATAACCTTCCCATGTGCATCAAAACACATCCCAATCCTTTCCCAGATGCGTCGCTGTGAATCACCAATCCTCCGGAACTGTCTGGCACGGTCAGAATAGGAGCGGTTATCAATTTCTGCTTCAACGCCTCGAAAGCTGCCGCACACCTATCCGTCCACACAAAAGGTACCTCCTTACGCGTAAGCTTGGTCAACGGCTCCGCCAAACGAGCAAAGTTCTCCACAAATCTTCTGTAATACCCGGCGAGTCCAAGAAAACTTCTTATCTCCGCAACTTTCTTCGGAATCGGCCAATCTCAAACTGCTGCAATCTTTTCAGGATCGACGGCGATTCCATCGCCAGATACAACATGCCCCAAAAACTTTACTTCTTCCAGCCAAAACTCGCACTTGCTCATCTTTGCATATAATTTCTCTTGTCTCAACGTCTGCAGTGCGATCTTCAAATGTTCTGCATGCTCTTCAATACTCTTCGAATATACCAGAATATCGTCAATGAACACCACAATAAACTGGTCCAAGAATGGTGAAAAGATTCAGTTCATCAAGTCCATGAATATCGCCGGTGCATTCGTTACTCCGAAGGGCATCACTAAGTACTCGTAATGTCCATACCGAGTTCGGAACGCCGTCTTGCAAATATTCTCTGCTTTCACTCGGACCTGATGATATCCGGATTGCAAATCCAGATTCGAGAATACCCTCGCACCACTAAGCTGCTCAAATAGTTCGCCAATGCGAGGGATCGGGTACTTGTTCTTAATAGTCACCCGGTTTAATTCTCGATAGTCGATGCACATCCTTCTTGTACCATCCTTCTTCTTGACTAGAAGAACTGGAGCTCCCCAAGGCAAGTTACTGCTGCGAATCCAACCCTTCTCAAGTAATTCAGTAACCTGCTTCTTGACTTCTTCCAACTCCACTGGTGCCATTGGATAATACGCTTTAGAAACTGGCGCTGCACCAGGAACAAGATCGATCGCGAACTCCACGTCTCGCCTCGGCGGTAAACCTGATATGTCTTCAAACACGTCCATGAAATCTCGAACAACAGCTGGCGTTTCATCTTGAACAACCTCCATTGATGCAAGAATATTAGCTGTCGGCCTAGCCCTAAACTCGACTGGCCCGACAGAACTGCTTCCTCCAATAAAGGTAAACTCTGGATGTCCGGGAATCTGGAAAATTACTTTCTTTGCCCTACAATTGATGTAAGCGTGGAAAGTGCCAAGAAAATCCATTCCCAAGACGACTTCATAGCTGCCCGTATCAATCACCAAGAAATCTGCAAAAAGCTCCCGTCCGCAAATGACAACTGCACAATCTTTACACTCTCTACTAGATATGATTTTTCCATTCCCAGTGTGTATGTCCCAGAAACTAGACAGAGTCGTGCAAGTAATCGAGTGTGTAGCAATAAAATTAGATGACATAAAACAATGGGATGCACCAGAATCAAATAACGCTAATGTGGGAAAACCATGAACAAGTAGAATACATGAAACAACTTCTCCCGAAGCCTTAGCTTCCTCAGCCGTCAAGGTAAAAGCTCGAGCCTGATTGGGTCCTTGAGTCAGCTGCTTCTGTCCCGGAAACGGTTTCTGCGGTGGCTTCTGAACATCATCCCTTGTGCGAAGCTTCGACGGACAAGAGTTAATAGTATGATCCGCCGATCCACAAACCAAACAAAGTCCCCGCATCCTGCGACATTCCCTTTGCAAATGTTCGGGTAAATGGCAGTAGTTACAAATCACGGTCTTTCTCTGATCAACAACAGCAGGCTTCTTCATCGGTGTTACACCACGACGGTCCACTGGAATACCTCTGCGTCCATGAGCTCGGTTCGATGCAAATGTCGGCTTCCTCTCTGTAACTGCTATCTGCTGTGAACTCCCAGTCTTCCCAGATAAGCTCTGCTGTTCTCGGGCTGCCGTAAGTACCCGTAAGAAGGTGGTCAAACCCAGGGAGACAATCTGCCTCTGGATGTCCTCATCCAAACTGTGCATGAATCTTCTTGCCCTATCAGCATCATCGGCAACCAACGGTCCAGCGAATCAACTGAGCCGCGTCCACTCAGCTGCATGTACATCTACAGGTGCACCGTTCTGCCTTAGACTGATGAACTTCTCTTCCATTTCCTCCCGTGCAGTCCGCGGGAAGAACTTCTCCAAGAAACTCTTTGAAAAATCCGCCCACTTGATCGGCTTGGGCAAGCGGGTCTCCTCCACAAGCCACCATTCACGGGCGTAATCCACCAACTGGATGCGTACTACATCCACCCTTTTATCATCTGGGATCTGTGCCGCAATGAGTAAGTTCTCCGTGTCAACTAGCCACTGCTCCACTGGAAACGGCTCCTCCAAACCAGTAAAGACAGACGGTACCAGTCTTCTGAAATCTGCTACGGTTCCTACACGATCTACTGATCTGACCCCAACATTATTTACGGACTGCTGAACGGCCCGCAAGCCTTCCTGAAAAGATTCAGCTTGCTACTGGATCAGCTCGCTACTGGATCAGCTCGGTCTGTCTCTTTTGATTCTCCAACATCCCACGTATTACTCTAAGCATAGCGGCTTCGTCAACACGTCTTTGGTACGTCTTCAGATTCTTGTCTGCCATATTCTTGAAATCAAAACACCCAAGAATTAGCATGATAACAGATTCAAAATGTAGATCAAGGCTAGAACTCCGAGTTACTTAAATAGAGTACCGCATTGTAACCATACCGCGGTATCATAGCTACAATTACATAAATCCACCCAAGTCGCCTAAGTTTTAGAGATAAACAAAGGATCAGGTTTCGAGTCGATATGCAAAGGAGGTCTGCATATCGTAAAAGTATAATCAGGAGGAGGTTAAGATTCAAGAACGGTAAAGTGGCAAGGTAGCAGGACATGTTTCCTAATCACGAGCATTCTGATTCATGTATTGGATACAATACCCAACTACAAAAAGAATCAACCCGATTAACCTATGGCTCTGATACCAAAAGAACCATGTCACGCCCCGCTTCCCAAAGTACGCTAAGATAGGCACGTGACATAGCCAACTATGCTACCTGTAGGTAGGAATTATCCTTCCATAGTCACATTACGGCTGTAGAGATATCAAGAACAAAAATAAAACTATCTAGCACATGTCCATAAGCCAAAATAAAATGAGTCAAGAATAAATAATGCGAAAGCAAGAGATCCAATACAAGAGTAACTGGAATGTATGTCCCATAATGCGGGCTCACATCAGGAAATAAATGCTGAAAAGTAAAAGAACTAAATACTACTGAATCCTCACTGCTCAGCCTGCTGGCTGAAGTACTCTGCTCGGACTGCAGCAAAGGTACAGAATCTGGGCCATGCAAAACCCAGACGTCAGCGCGTCATGTCATCAAGCAATAAAATATAAACAGGGTAACAAGACATGCAAGTATAATTATAAATAGTAAAGCAGGTGTAACAGCAATATAAATCAGGACAGTGAAGGGTAGTGTGCAGTGAGTAAACTGAACTGGTTTATTGGGTTATCTACTCTCAAGTCTTTGAAATCAATTTGATGAATCATCGATGTAACTCAATAGTATCTCGTGCATGCCCGGGACTACGGTCTAAGACTCTTGGGCTGAAACTGAGACATGCCGCTAGGCACTAAAATAGGAAATATGTAAAGACGAATGATGTCAGCAGCAGCATCCCGAGGTGGGCCTAGCCTCTAAAACTGATCAGTATAAGCAAGCAACTGTCGAGTTACAAATCAGGTTTCATCATTGATTTCCTCATACCCCCAAGTTATAAGTGTTCAAGTCATGTATTCAAATAATCTGGATCTAATGCCAACACAGGATCAAGCAGGTACAGGTTTGTCTGGATAGACAACAGGAACGGTCCGTAAGGACAACAGGTCAGGTCTGTTGGCATTAGACACAAGATCAGGTAACAGGTAAGACCATGGTACATCAGGTCAAGCCAGGCAATATATAAAGGTGTCACGTTATGTCAAGAGTTGTACGGTACCATGTCGGGTCAAGTAATATGTGTAGCAAGTCACGTCAGGGTGTACAAGATATCATGTGGGTGCTCATAATCAACTAGCATAATCATGGTTATAAATAAACAAGCATGGGTATTATCAGAACAATAAATTGGCACATGTAATATGATATGCAAATAGGTACAGATTACTACTTGGATGCACGGTTATCAGATTGGGTTTAAGGGATAGTTTTAACATTTCATGAAGGCAGTATAACAAATGTGGATGATAAAATCATATTAATATGTACCAAAACAATCTAGAGATGAAATTGAATATGAATTAGACTAGATGTATGCAACCGGTCGTCCGATAGGGTATAAACTACAAAAGGGTATTATGGCCATGCAAACAGTTGTGATTATGTGATCTAACATATAAATGTGGTTACTAGGTTTAGTAAACTAAATGCAATAGTTAGGTTTCAAGTTCTAGATCTGAAATATGTAAACGGAACATCGTGCTGTTAACATGGAACTCATGGCTTTAGATTCTATCTATAGATTTAATAAGAAAATAGATAAATTAATATAGGAATAGTATGAATAGCATGTAGCAAGTTTCACTTGCCTCGACGGATCGCGATACGAGAAACAGAACGTCTCACATCGGCGAGAAAGGTCGCGACGCGTGCACGGTATGCGGAAAGAGTCCAAACGACGAACAGTGGAATCACACAGGTCAGAGGTCCTCGCTGGGTCGTCGGGATCGTCGACGGCGCGACCGGATTCCGGAGATCTAAAACAACAGTGAACATAAATTCTAGAAAAGAGATAAAGAAAGAGAAAAGAAAAGAAGAGGAAAAGAAGAAGAAGAAAAAGAATGAGGGATAGCTTACTGGGTTGTGTGCAGGGGTATGCTAGCAGTAACTGCGAGATCGACGGCGGTGAGGGACGCCGGTGAAGGGTTTCCGAAGAGCTAGGGTTTGATTAGGGTTTGGGCTCGGGTTAGGAGTTGCTGGGGTTTTGCGTGCAGGATATTGGTTGCTGGAAGGAGAACAGAGGAGAGGGAGGAGAGGGAGGAGATGGCGATGGCGATGGTGGATGGTCGGCGGCGATGGAAGGCGGCGGTGAGTTCTTGGTTCTCTCTCGGGTGTGTGTGCAGGGGAGAGCGGCTCGGGAAGCAAAAGAGACGGAGGCTAAGATGGAAAGGAGGAGGAGAGGAGACGGTGGTGTGGAGCAAGAATAGGGTTAGGGTTTGAGGAGGTGACGAGAGGTTGGATGGGTTTCTTCTCTTCTCGTGCATGGGTTTAAAAAATAGAAGAAGACGAAGGGGATGCAGAAGGGAGGTGAGGATAATGTGGGGGAGGTGACGGGATTCTCGCGCACCGCGAGAGGAGAGAGAAGCGGGCGCGAGAAGAGAGAGATAGAGAGAAATGAGAGGAAAGAGAAGGTGGATGAGAGATAAATTCGTTTGGTAGCGGGGGGTGAGAGAGAAAGAGTAAGAGAGAGAAGGAGAAAAGGGAGAGAGAGAAAGAATTGGTGGGGCCCGTAATAGTAAGGGGGGTTTGTTGATTGGTTGAGGGGGTGAGATTAGATTAGGAAAAGTATACAAAAGATTTTTAGTAGCTTTTCTTAAAAAATATTGTACCGGCTTAAATCTTTGAATGAATTTGAAGAGGTAAAATATAATTAGAATTTAAATTTGAAATTCAAATAATTGAATTTTTAGCGGAATATAAAATATTTCAGAAAAGCGCCCGGGTCGAGTCCAAAATTTTGAATTTGAAATATAGAAATTATTGGCAAGTTCCAAAAAATTAAAATGAAGGATTTTGTAACAGAAAAGCATACCCCCAAGAACGGACGCACGTACGTGCGCGTAGCCGTCCAAACACGTCCGTTTCACTGAACGGGACGAGAACACGATGCAAGGACGCTACCACAGGGTTAGGGGTATCAAGCGGGCCATGTCATGTATTTTTAAATTATTTTAAGTAACTTAAATGGTTATATGCAAGAATATGAAATGTTGGTGTAATCTATAATTAGGAAACAACGAGCTCAAGTAAACGGGTCGAATATAAAGTAAATTACCATTTTGCAACCAAACATGATAAATGAACTAAATACCACAAACAACACACACGGTAACTGGAATTGGTATAACTGGACTCGGTTGTTACAGGTTTGTTTTACTTTAGATATTTGTTAATCTAACCATTTTAATTAGCCATGGTTATGTCTCTACATGAGTTAGTATATGATACACACTCTCCATGGTTTACTCTCTCACTTGATCATTATTTTGATTCTCTTCTTCTTTCTTCATCTTCTTCCTCCAAAAGAAAAAGCTCTCTAGGGTTTGAAAAAAGTGAGAAAGTATTGTGAGAAAAAGAATTCTAAAGTGAACCCACTTCCTATTTCATCATCCTCTACTAGATTAGAACTTTAGTATTGGGTGTTTGCTTCACTAATCCTTCATTAGTGAAGTAGTAGCTTGAGTTAATATTCTCTCGACGTAGATCATCTTCGGCCTCGAAGACTTCAAGCAAGAACGTTCCATTCGCCTTATGAAGCCATGCAAGGGTCCAGGAGTTCCATCAACGCAGCGAAGGGACTAC
This sequence comes from Agapanthus africanus, assembly GCA_030015575.1. NCBI lineage: Eukaryota > Viridiplantae > Streptophyta > Magnoliopsida > Asparagales > Amaryllidaceae > Agapanthus > Agapanthus africanus. The sequence continues at coordinate 2,701,578 of CM057337.1, forward strand.
TACAAGGAGCTTATGAAGTGAATGACCGATCTACAAAGGTTGTATTTCTAGTTCATTTAGTTGTAAATGGTTTACTGTAGTTTCCGTATTATATTCTAATTAACGATTCTAGTTTAGAGTTCCTTGAAATGGCAAAATTTTGAAAATGGCATGGACGATACCTCTCGAAACCTTGCTGCCGTCGATAGGAACCCTACAGTGGTATCAGAGCCTAGCTAGAAAATTATACGGATAATATTAGTTTACGAATACGAAACGAACTCCGAAACTTAAAATCTCAAATCCATGTTTCTTTCGATTTTAAAAAGAGCTCCAAAAATTTTCCAAACAAGTGCAGAATCATCTTTGAGCAAATATAGGAGCATGGAAGAAAGTTGGGACCCAGTGCTCGGATTTGGACCGAGCACATGGGGTGAAAAACCGGGGTGGCCGGCCCTGGCAAGTCCTTTGGGTCCCAAATTTTTCCATGCTCTATACTCTGGGATTTGGGGTTTCAGGTGTTGTTTATTTTTGCAACTTTTTCATGTGATGATTAAATCAATGCAATAGCAACTCGGAGTGTTTCGTAGTCGTAATTTTAGCTGTTTTCGGGTTACTTTAAACATTGTTAAAAAGTTCAATCAGATGTCAAATACCCGCTTTAACCCTTGCCGGGAAAATTTCCAAGTGTTGGATTTTTCCCGTAGTTAAAAAGCTTTCAAAGATTATGCAAGTTATTCGATGGACCCTCTAAAAGAATGAAACCCTAACTCGAGATGAGACCACTGAACTGCGACTAAACCTTAGGGTTTACCGTAGTTAGTGGCGCCACAAATGAGGCTTGGGTTTGCCCTTCTACGGCTGGTCCATTGGTACTGTGGCGTGTGCGGAATAACTTTAAACTACGCTCAAGTGTTGAGTTTTTTGGGTAATTTTGGGTGTTTAATGATTCGATTAGAATGTTTAACATTGTCTAGTTTTCTCTGTGATGTCATGACATGTGATGTTCTGTGATGCTGAATATGTTATATTGGATCGTCGTGTTTTGAATAGCCGGGGGTTTTATGTGAGATGAGAGTTTTTATTTTCATTCATGTAAAATTCATTGTATGTAATATTCTTTTATTGGGGCACTTCCGAGTTGAGGTTGATGTCACCATTGATGTATATTATTTACTTTTCCGCATTAGGATAGACCCAAGAAGGAGAGCACAAGTAACCGGGTTCTAGAGTCCAGTGGGAGACCAACTCGAGGAGTCGAGTCCGGGTCTTCTAACTCTAGAATTAGTAGGGTTGCTTGCCGCTCTTGTAGGGGTCTAGAGGTGTGGGTTTGGCTATTCATCGCGACCGTGGAATCCGTGTTTTATAGAGGCTCAAAATAAAACGCGGACCTCCTAATATATCCATTATTTCATATGTTTCTCCTGCTGCGATATCTGTGATGTGATCATTTGATATGTTGAGATGGATACTGTATATAATATATATGATATATTATATAAAAGTTACTTATGTTTTACACCCGCGCTAGCCCTGCCCCGCTCTGTCGTTAGTTACCTAACCTAACGGTGCATGACGGGACATCGAGACGAATGCGGATGGCATAAATATACATCGTATTTATCTGTGATATTTAGGTGACATAAATGATGGGACTTTATTAATGTGATTAATGAAAGAAAAGAAACCTAAAAGATATTGTAGAATCAAATTTTTCAAAAAGGGTAGCTACAGTTTTGCTTTGCATTGTGATATATATGATATATCCCGCACCTTATTCGATGAGGAAAGAGCCGAGATCTCTTAACCGGGAATGACCTCTTTAGAAAAACTGGCAGATGCTACAATACTCGGTTTGTCTTTTGATTGCTTTTGGAGTTTTGCTTTGCATAGTAATATATATGATATATCCCGCACCTTAGTCGATGAGGAAAGAGCCGAGATCCCTTCACCGGGAATGACCTCTTTAGCAAAACTAGTAAAAGCCTCAAAAACACTCCTTTTCAAAATTCACTCGATTCTACAACGATATCAAGTTCGTTACGCAAAACTTTTCGCAAAAACCTGTCGTAGCCCTCCGTCATTTCAGATAAATAGTATTTAGTATTCGTGCTGCGTTTGTTGACCTTGTCAAGACGTAGTGTGCGATAGCTAATTAGTGCTTATCTTCTTATGTATATGATGCAGATTGGATTAGGGTAGTCGTACGGCCTTGTTGACATTGTCAAGGGTCGTACGGGTGGGTTTATTTTAATCAAGAAATGACGGGTTGAACTTGACTTGCGGTCTATGGTTTGTTGACCTTGTCAAGGTCATAGATCGTTAGGGGCAAAATATTATCGGGAATTTCAAATGTTGAAATTTGCAATGAGATTACATACCTTCTATAAGATAGTTGGATCTCAATACCCACTGCGAGTAATTGTTACTCCTGGGAGAGTTTTACACAGGACAATTAGCCGATCAAGTAGGTGTCTAGAAAGGTGTCAACTGGGTTACGCCTCTAGGAAAATGAGGTTTATTTTAATTAGGTCCGTGCGAAAGCACGGGGAACCTCTCTCAAACTACCGACACTGACCTGGCTGAAAGATTGGCGAAATTGTAGGGTGTAATTAATCCCGGCTAGTCTTTCCTTTTAGTGTTTGAAGGAAGATTTGATAAAAACAGTGGGAGCCATCCTGATTAGATAAAATAATAACCAATCCGATCTTGCAAGAGCATACGCTAAAATGTTTTCTTCTCTCTCTCTCCAGGTAGCAACCATATCATGCCTTAATCAAGATAATAATATGGATGTATTGACCGAACCCGCATGTTATATTGTGCCGGGGAACGTTGGTTTCGTTCTTTCTTATAAAAGTTATAAGACTGAACAGGATATAGGGGAATACCAGGATTCCCATGCCACCAGAATGAAGAAAGTGCATGATGATGCATTTTCTTTGGGTGTGTTCGTTACAGAGAACTGTTTCTCCATTTGCTCTACGTCCTGGGTATTAGATTCCGGGTCAGGATCCCATATATGTAATCAGTTACATGGGCTAAGAAAAGGTAGAGAACTTGGAGAAGGTGATAAAGACATAAGGGTTGGAAATGGTGCAATTGTTGCAGCTAAAACCGTCGGGGAATATCACCTTATATTACCAACTGGTAATACATTGATTCTGAACGAATGCTATTACATGCCGAACCTGATATGCAACATTATATCGATTTCTTTATTAAGTAAAGAGGAATATAATTTTGTATTACAGGATAATGTTATGAACATTTTCCTGAACCAAAAGTTGGTTGGATCAGGCACGTTGTGCAATGGCATTTATGTTCTAAATCAATCAACAGTTCTGAGCATAACAAACACACACAAGAGGAAGAGTTCAGAAATGAACAAATCCTTCTTGTGGAATTGTAGACTTGGTCATATCAATGCGACACAGCAAGCTAAGTTGTATAAGGATGGATATTTGAATCCGGTCGAATTCTCATCTTATGACACTTGCCAGTCATGTTTCAAAGGCAAGATGACCAAAACTCCGTTTACGGGACACGGAGAAAGAGTTACGGAACTCTTGGGACTGGTACATAGTGATGTATGCGGTCCCATGTCTACACATGCCAGGAATGGTTTTTCGTACTTCATTATATTCACTTACGATCTCTCTAGATTCGGATGTTGTTCCTAATGAAACACAAATCAGAAGCATTTGAGAAATTTAGAGAATATAAATAAGAAGTCGAGAACCAAATAGGGAAAAGTATTAAAATCCTTCGATCTGATCGAGGAGGTGAATACTTGAGCAATGAATTCCTGGACTTCCTAAAAGAGAATGGGATTCTCTCTCAGCTAACTCCTCCATATACACCACAGCACAACGGTATATCGGAATATAGAAACACCCTATTAGATATGGTGTGCTCTATGATAAGCACAGTTGAGTTACCTATTTTCTTCTGGGGATATGCGCTGGAAACAGCAACATACCTATTGAATCAAGTTCCATCTAAATCTGTACCTACCACACCATATGAGATATGGAGTATGAAGAGACCATATCTTAAACGAGTTAAGATATGGGGTTGTCCGGCCTATGTCAAAAGGCAAAATCCGGACAAACTCGAGGCACGGTCAGTTTTATGCAAGTTTGTGGGATATCCCAAACATTCACATGGATATATTTTCTACCTTGGCGAGGAACAAAAGGTGTTTTTTGCTCAACATGCCACCTTTTTAGAAAAGGAATTTCTTGTAAAAGAAATTAGTGGCAAAGAGTAGAGCTGGAAGAAGTTCCGGCAGCACAAACTGCAACTGAAGATTTGGTGGAACCAGAGGATTCGGTAGTTCCCAACGAAGCTCAGCCTCTCCTCCGATCTAGTAGGGTTCCTCACCCACCAGAGAGATACTACGGTTTTCTCATGGATGGTGGGAGAGAGGATTGCATCATGGAAGATGATGATCCAACTAGCTTCGAGCAGGCCATCATGAGTGGTGACTCGGTGAAATGGCTGGATGCAACGCAGTCTGAGATGGAATCTATGTACACCAACAAAGTATGGACTTTAGAAGATGCTCCTGAAGGGGTAAAACCCATCGGGAGCAAGTGGATCTTCAAAGAAAAAACTTGGTGTAGATGGGAAAGTGGAGACTATCAAAGCTAGACTTGTTGCAAAGGGTTTTCGTCAACGACCAGGTGTCGATTATGACGAAACCTTTTCTCCAGTGGCTATGCTTAAATCCATCCAGATCATGCTTGCCATCGCTGCATATCATGACTACGAAATCTGGCAAATGGATGTTAAGACCGCCTTTCTAAATAGTGATTTAGAAGAGAGCGTGTACATGACTCAGCCAGAGGGCTTCATAGCTAGTGGGAGCAGCGGGAAGGTGTGCAAGCTGCTTAAATACATTTATGGATTAAAGAAAGTATCGCGGAGTTGGAACATCTACTTTGATGTCGTTATCAAAGAGTTTGATTTCGTCAAAAACGTAGATGAACCTTGTATATACAAGGTGACAGAGAGTAAGGTTGTCTTCCTCGTACTGTACGTGGACGACATACTCTTGATAGGAAATGATATTCCTATGCTGCAATCGGTCAAGCTCTTCTTATCACAAAGATTCTCAATGAAAGATCTAGGGGATGCCTCCTACATCTTGGGGATTAAGATCTATAGAGATAGATCTAAATGGATACTGGGATTGTCCCAATTCAGGTACATTGACACCATACTAAAGAGGTTTAGTATGGAAGAATCCAAGCGTGGGTTTTTACCCATGATCTCTGGACTCGCTCTCTCCAAAGAGATGTCTCCCAAGACTGATTTGGAGAGAGCTCCCATGCAAGGGATACCCTATGCTTCGGCAGTAGGCTCTATCATGTACGCGATGCTATATATCAGACCCGATGTAGCACACTCACTAAGTGTAGTGAGTAGGTATCAAGCAGATCCTGGAGAGATTCACTGGACAGCTGTGAAGAGCATTCTCAAGTACTTACGAAGGACTAAAAAGTTGCTCTTGGTGCATGGTAACGGAGAACTCCAAGTGGAGTCCTTTACCGATTCGAGCTTCCAGAGTGATAAGGACGACTCTAAGTCGCACTTGGGATTTGTCTTTACCCTCTACGGAAGGGCGGTATGCTGGAAGAGTTCCAAGCAGGAAACCGTGGTAGACTCGACGATGGAGGCTGAATACATCGCTGCCAACGATACTGCCAAAGAGGCTATCTGGATAAAGAAGTTCATAACTGAACTTGGAGTGATTCCATCCATTGAGTATCCAATACCTTTGTATTGTGATAAAAATGGAGCTGTGGCTTTGGCCAAGGAACCCAGGTCCCATCAGCGATCCAGGCATATTCTGAGGCGGTATCACTTGATCCGGGAGATAGTTGTATTAGATATGTATGCCCTAAAGACCTGTATTGTATATGATGCTAGGCATGTTTATGTGAAGAAACAATCTTTGCTCGAAATAATAGTATGCTATCTGGTTTATCTTCATCTTGTGTTATATTTCATATCTTTATATGCATGTTGATGAAGCCCTTAGGATTATGCTTGACTACCAGGATTATGATGAGATCATACTAGTGGGCCCTGGATAGTCTATAAGCATATCCTTTAATAGTTCCTAGTCGAGAGTATATCGAGACAGGGCATCGGTATTACCAAGTTAAATTAGTGTGTATATTTCCTGACCATGTGGGGTGATGGTTGATTCCACAACCATTGGTGTTTGACATCAAAGATTGTACACAGGTGCTCATTGGAGAATGGATACACCGAACAGGACTCGCCGAGAACTCCTAGATGGTATATATACCAATTGTCAGATAGCGGTTCTCTGGCGGCACTTGTACATGTTAGTCTGTAGACCCAAGATCGTCATAGAGTCTTGTGTGGTTCCCACTGTACTTTGATTTCCACCTTGCCACGGCTCTATTGAGTCATGCAAACAGGTGGACTTTGGGTACAGTCCCGAATCACATGGAGACAGTGAGCGATAGGAGGGGTTTCGTCTCTCCCGGTATAGAGAGTTGATGTCACGCTATGTTTGATCGGCTATAACACCTAAATCCCTGGACAGGGTTCTCGAGGTTTACTGATAAGTGTTATCAGTAGTTCCTCGAACTGTTATGAGCCGTAAATCAGCATGACTTATAAAGTTACTGGGGTCTGACATTTACCACCCCTAGACTTCATATGCGGCGTATCAGACGAAGAGACCGGACTGTATGGTAAGTGTTGCTTGCAGGCTCGTTGGGGTTGTGATGAGTTCGCTCGTTGGCCACCTTTTCGTCATGTACCTGGGTAGCCGTTATGCACCGCTAGTGCCGCTGACGTGCTTGTGGTTAAACCCACTACCAGCGTACTGTCGTGTCTTTAGAGTCCCACACAGAGGGTTCTCTCGTTCAGGCGAAAGATGTAGAGGCCGTAAGTTGTTACGGCAGCCGTAAGGTGTTGCGGCAGGGTTTCGAGTATGTTCGTGTAATTGTTACAGGAATAATAATCGGAACGATAATACTGGTAGGCTTTGGTTTAAGCCGGATACCGGTATTATATTATTGGATTATTGGTATTCGTATTTTTCGGAATTCGGATACGGGTATACGGTATACGGGATACGGTATACGGAGGAGGGGTATTCTTGTAATTATTACAAGAATACCTTCTAGAAGATACCACCTCATAATACATTATTCATTTTATGAAAATATATAAATGAGGTGGAAATCAGAAAGTCCAAGCATGGTTGTGAGAATGGGTTATTTTATATTTTAATCTTTTCGAGTTACTATTGAAGTATGGTGCTAATTTTATATTCCATGCTTCAATAATTTCCATTTGAATATATCATTTTCTCATGCTTGAATTTTCTTATTATGCAAAACTCTTTCTCTCTCCTTCTTCTTTCCTCCTTCTTCTTCCTTGCTTTAACACTCACATGAGATGTGAATCAAAATCCAAGGATCAAAGATAATCCAATACACTAATCTCTACATCATCCTAATGACCATTTTTAGCAAACTTGATCTCTAGGTTTAGCTCTTGAGAAGGGTTTCAGCTTGCATGACAACTCTCACGTGGATCATCTAGGTCTTGGGGTGGCCGGAGATCGTGCACACCGAAAACATCCAAGGAGCCAAGGAGATCATCAAAGAAGACCCGAAGGACCGGATCATCAAGGTATAACCCCTAACATAGTAGATAAGATCTCTAGTTAGGGTTTTCTAGTTGTGTTTTAGACAAGATCTAATGGAAAGTGCGTGTTGTATGCAAAGAAAATTTTCGTTTACCACTTCCGCTACCTCACAAGAGTTGTGGGAGCATGCAACATGCACTAACATGGTATCAAAACCTAACTAAACCATAATTAGATTGTTAGCCAAAAGTTAGAACCTCGATCGACAATTTTTTCTCACGAAAACATGTTTTCTGCCCATGCTGCTGTCAATTTTTTAAAGTGTTCAAAAAATCATTTCAGTGGCCTTAAAAATAAAAGCAGGGTTTTCTAAGCACACTGTAGAAAAACGAGTCTCTAACTCGCCAGGAATGCCGCGGATCCACGGCCAAACTCAGTGTTTGGCCGCCGATCCACGGCCTAGTCGTGGCCGAGTTGACTCTTTTTTCAGTAGTTTGCTTAGATTAAGGAAATAGTGTTTCTGGGACATCTGTAATTTTCACAAAGTTGTTTGTGCACTGGAAGATGACAAGTGTTGTCATGGTTTAAAATTGTCGATCCAAATTCTAAAGTGCTTGGCTAATCGGGCTTTTAATTATTTATTATGTGTGTTTGAAACGTCGACTAATTGCTATAAGTCGATTCGTCGAGGTTGCACACTTCTGTAATGATATTATGAGATGGTATGTGTATGTGAATGTGTTGGATCGTCGTGATGAATGGCCGGGGGGTGTGAGAAGAGCGTTTTTCTTTTCTTTCATTCAATATAATTTGTAAAAAGCAATGTAATATTATTTTGCGAGGCACATCCGGGATGAGGTTGTAGCCACCGTTGTATAATTTCTTTTTACTGTTTTTGCTCCTAGGATCACCCAAGGTAGGGTGCACAAACTACCGGGTTTTCGAAGTGCCGAGTGGCCTACTCACTTTGTTAAGGGAGGTTGCTCCACTTCGGGAATTTGGCGGGTAGTTTACCGCACCCGTAAGGGTCTAGGGTGGGGTTTTGGCTATTCATCACGACCGTGGAACCCGTCTTTCATTAAGACTTGAATGAAATGCGGAATTCCTAGTATATCCAATGTATTCATCTGTGATCTGTAATGGCTATATTTATATACGAGATATATAATAAACGTTGCTTATGTTTTGCACCCGCACTAGTCTAGCCCCCGCTCTGCCGTTAGTTAAGTAACCTAACGGTGCATGACGGAACCCCGTGACGAATGCAGATGGCATAAGCGTACGTTCTATTTTGGTTTCTTTTCTGTGATGTTTAGGAAACGTAAATGATGGGACAGCATTAATGTGATTAATGACAAGAAAAAGAAACCTAAAGATGTTGTAGAATCAAACTTTTTAAAATGGGTAACTCTAGCTTTTGCTTTGCATAGTGGTATTCTTGAATATCCTGCACCTCATCGATGAGGAAAGGGCCGAGATCCCTTCACCGGAAGTGACCCCTTTAGCAAAACTGGCAAATATTACAAAGCACTCGACTTGATTTTATAGTTGATCTAACTTTTGCTTTGCATCGTGGTATTTACATATCCAGCACCTTATTCGATAAGGAAAGAGCCGAGATCCCTTCACCGGGAGTGACCTCTTTAGCAAAATTAGAAAGATGCTATAAAACCATTCGATTTTTTAAAACTGGAGCCTAAACCACTCCTTCTCACTCGATTCTACAACGATATCAAGTTCAAAATGTTAAGGGTTTTCATAAAAACCATTTGTTGCCCTCCGCCATTTTAGGAAGCAGAGTACTTAGTATTCGTACCACGTTTGTTGACTATAGTTAAGGCGTGGTGTACGGTAGCTAAGTGATATCTTCCTACAAAGCATTTGATGCGATCGATTAGGACATTCACATGACTTTGTTGACTATAGTTAAGGGTCTTGCGGGTGGGTCTAAATTAATCCCGAAATGGCGGGTAGAACTTGACTAGTGCTTATGATTTGTTGACCATAGTTAAGGTCATAAGACACTAGGGGCAAAAATCATATCGGGAATTTCAAGAGTTGAAATTTGCAATGAGATTGCATACCTTCTATATGATAGTTAGATCCCGATCCCACTGTGAGTAAAGGTTACTCCCGGGAAGTTTTGCACTTTACAATTAGCTAATCCAGTAAGTGTCTAGAAAGGTGTCAACGGTGTTATGCCTCTGGGAAAATGAGGTTTACTTTAATTAGGTCCGTGCGAAAGCACGGGGAACCTCCCTCGGAGTACTGACACTGGCCTGGCCAACCGGTTAGCGAATTTGTAGATTGCAATTAATCCTGGCTAGTTTTCCTTTTAAAGGTTTGAAGAAAAATTTGATAAAAAGCAGTGGGAGACATCAGTTAGATAAGATTAATAACCTATCTAATTATGCAAGAACAATCGCTGAGTGTCTTCTTTTCTCTCTCCTAATGGCAGATACGTATGACGGGACTTAAGCTTCTATTAGACAAAAATAAACTCGAGGGACCGAATTACAAAGATTGGCTAAGGAACGTGAATATTGCCCTGACCTATGATAAGGTCGGATATGTCCTGACTACTCCAGCCCTTCCTATCCCAGGCCCTGATTCTTCAATTGCGGATAAAGAAATCCGCAAGACATGGAATATAGACTGTGCTACAGCCAAGTGCCTCGCGCTTGCTTCTATGAACAATGAACATCAGAAGCAGCACGAGAAGATGGATGTTCAATCCATCTTTCTCCATACAAAGGAGTTGTATGGAGAGCAATCTCGTACTCTCCGATACGAGGCATCTCAAAAATTGTTTCAGATGCGAATGGCTGCAGGCACGTCTGTAAGTGACCATGTATTGAAGATGATTGGACTTATCGAAGAACTTGGGGACCTGGGTTTGACAATAGAGAACGAGCAGTATGTTGATATTGTTCTACAGTCCCTTTCCCCCGCCTTTGCTCAATTCATTGTAAACTGCAACATGCACAACATGGAGGAGTCTTTGCCTGAACTCCTCAATATGTTGAGGAGTGCAGAGAGCACACTAAAGGTAGCGAAAACACCCGCTCTTATTGTTGGGCCATCTTCTTCCTTCGTCCCAAAAGCCAAATTCAAGGGAAAGGGAAAGAAGAAGAAGAATCCCATCAAGCAGAGAGGCGGAGTGAAAAAAGCACCGGGAAAGGACAAGAAAGGGGCTGCTGCGACAGGATGAAGGGAATGTTTCCACTGCCACCAGACTGGGCACTGGAAGAGAAACTACGTTGGATACTTGGCCGACCTCAAGAAGAAGAAGCAGGGTGAAGCTTCTACTTCAGGTGTGTTTGTAATAGAAAACTATTTTTCAATTAACTCTGCTTCCTGGATATTAGATACTGGGTCAGGATCTCACATCTGCAATTGTATGCAGGGGTTGAGAAATAGCAAGTTTTTGAAGAAAGGTGATCACACTCTCCGAGTTGGGAATGGTTCCTCAGTACATGCTACAGCAGTGGGAGAGTATCACCTTGGTTTGCCATCGGGTTGTATATTAGTTTTGAACCCGTGTTATTTTGTACCCTCTATGTTATGTAATATTATATCTGTATCGGTGCTGGACAATGCAGGATATAATTTTGTATTGCAATCTAGTGTTATGAACATTAACCTACATCAAGAGTTGATTGGGTCTGGTACATTAAATAACGGGATATACATCCTAAACCAACATACAGTTTTTAACGTACAACATACAAACAAAAGAAAGGTTTCAGATATAAATGAAGCATTCATTTGGCATTGTAGACTTGGTCATATTAACGAAACAAGACTAACCAAGCTACATAAAGATGGATATTTGAACCCGTTTGAATATAAATCTTATGCGACTTACCAGTCTTGTATCAAGGGTAAAATGACCAAAACTCTGTTTACTGGACACGGAGAGAGAGCTACTGAACTCTTAGGCCTCATACATAGTGATGTATGTGGACCAATGTCTACACATGCAAGAGGTGGTTTTTCGTACTTCATAACCTTCACTGATGATTTATCGAGATTTGGGCACGTGTTCTTGTTGAAACATAAGTCCGAAGCCTTCGAAAAATTCAAGGAGTATAAATCTGAAGTAGAAAAACAAACAGGCTTAAGTATCAAGAAACTTCGATCAGATCAAGGAGGAGAGTATCTGAGCTCAGAGTTTCTAGATTTCCTAAAAGAGAATGGGATTCTCTCTCAGCTCACTCCTCCGTACACACCACAGCACAATGGTGTATCGGAAAGGAGGAATCATACCCTATTAGATATGGTACGATCTATGATGAGTGATGCTGAGTTACCAATATCATTCTGGGGGCACGCATTGGAGACTGTGATTTATCTATTGAACAGGGTTCCGACCAAAACCGTGTCTACCACTCCATATGAGATATGGTATGGGAAGAGACCATCTCTTAAAAGAATTAAGATATGGGGTTGTCCGGCTTATGTGAAAAAGCAGAATCCGGACAAACTTGAGACACGATCGGTTTTTTGTAGATTTGTGGGATATCAAAAACACTCGTATGGATATTTTTTCTACCACAAGGAGGAACAAAGGGTATTTGTTTCTCAGTATGCCACATTTTTTAAAAATGAATTTTTTACAAATGATACTATTGGCAATGCGGTAGAACTGGAAGAAATTCCAGATACACAAACAATTACCGATGATTTGGTTGAACCTGAGCTTTCAATAGAACCTGACAAACCTCAGCCACTCCGTAGATCTAGTAGGACTTCTCACCCACCTGATAGATACTACGGTTTTCTAATTGATGGTGATAGGGAAGATTGCATCATGGATGATGATGACCCTACTAGTTTTCAGCAAGCTATCATGAGTAGTGACTCAGTGAAGTGGCTGGATGCCATGAGATCCGAAATGGAATCCATGCACACCGACAAAGTATGGACTTTGGAGGTTGCACCTTCTGGAGTAAAACCCATAGGATGCAAATGGATATTTAAAAGAAAGATCAGTGTGGATGGTCAGGTGGAGACCTATAAAGCTAGGCTGGTAGCAAAAGGATTTCGTCAAAGACCATGACTGGACTATGATGAAACCTTTTCACCAGTCGCGATGCTCAAATTCATTAGGATCCTGCTTGCTATAGCTGCTCACAATGATTATGAGATCTAGCAAATGGATGTTAAAACGGCATTCCTAAATGGTGATTTAGAAGAATGCGTTTTTATGGATCAGCCAGAAGGCTTCATTGATAGTGGGAGCAGCGGAAAAGCATGCAGGCTGCTTAAATCCATCTATGGATTAAAGCAGGCATCACGGAGTTGGAACATCTGCTTTGATGATACAATCAAAGAGTTTGGTTTTATCAAAAATGTGGATGAACCATGTATTTATAAAAGGATTGTAGAGAGTACTGTTACATTCTTCGTATTGTACGTGGACGACATTCTCTTGATAGGAAATGATATTCCTATGCTACAATCGGTCAAACTATTCTTATCGCAGAAGTTCTCCATGAAAGACCTGGGCGATGCCTCGTACATTCTAGGGACTAAGATCTATAGAGATAGATCTAAGAAATTATTGGGATTGTCCCAATCGAGATACATTGACACCATACTAAAGAGGTTTAGTATGGAAGATTCTAAGAGGGGTAATTTACCCGCTTTTCACGGGATCACCCTCTCCAAAGAGATGTCTCCAAAGACTGATGAGGAGAGGGCTCGCATGAGCATTATACCCTACGCTTCGGCAGTAGGATCTATAATGTATGCGATGTTATGTACTCGCCCAGATGTAGCTTATGCACTGAGTGCAGTAAGTAGGTATCAATCTAACCCAGGGGAGAAACACTGGACTGCTGTGAAGAACATTCTGAAGTACTTGAGAAGAACTAAAGAAATGTTCTTGGTGTATGGTAATGGAGATCTCCAGATGGAGGGATTTACCGACTCCAGCTTCCAGAGCGACAAGGATGATAGTAAGTCCATCTCAGGGTTTGTATTTACCCTAAATAGAGAGGCGGTATGTTGGAAAAATTCCAAGAAAGATACCGTCGCTGACTCCACGATGGAAGCTGAGTATATTGCTGCTAATGATGCCGCAAAAGAGGCAGTCTGGATGAGGAAGTTCATTTCTGAACTTTAGGTGGTTCCATCCATTGCTAATCCAATACCTCTGTATTGCGATATCAATGGAGCCATGGCTTTGGCAAAGGAACCAAGGTCCCATCAGAAATCCAGACATATCATGAGGCGGTATCACCTCATCAGGGAGATAGTGGATCACCAGGATATCGAGGTACGGAGAGTAGACACGAAAGACAACACAGCAGATCCATTCACCAAGGCCATCCCTCAAGTCCAGTTTAAGAAACTGTTCGAGCTATTGGGCATGCGGTACGCCGGCAACTGGTTCTAGTGCAGACAGTGGGTACTTATTGTATCAACTACAGGCCTTAGTGCAAGTGGGAGATTGTTAGATATGTATGCCCTAGAGGCCTGTATTGTATAGGATGCTAGGCATGTATATGTGGAGAAACAATCTTTGCCCGAAATAATAGTATGCTATCTGGTTTATCTTCATCTTTTGTTATATTTCATATCTTTATATGCATGTTGATGAAGCCCTTAGGATTATGCTTGACTACCAGGATTATGATGAGATCATACTAGTGGGGCCTGGATAGTCTATAAGCATATCCTTTAATAGTTCCTAGTCGAGGGTATATCGAGACAGGGCATCGGTATTACCAAGTTAAATTAGTGTGTACGTTTCCTGACCATGTGGGGCGATGATTGATTCCACAACCATTGGTGTTTGACATCAAAGATTGTACACAGGTGCTCATTGGAGAATGGGTACACCGAACAGGACTCGCCGAGAACTCCTAGATGGTATATATACCAATTGTCAGATAGCAGTTCTCTGGCGGCATTTGTACATGTTAGTCTGTAGACCCAAGATCGTCATAGAGTCTTGTGTGGTTCCCACTGTAGTTTGATTTCCACCTTGCCACGGCTCTATTGAGTCGTGCAAACAGGTGGACTTTGGGTACAGCCCCGAATCACATGGAGACAGTGAGCGATAGGAGGGGTTTCGTCTCTCCCGGTATAAAGAGTTGATGTCGCGCTATGTTTGATCGGCTATAACACCTAAATCCCTGGCCAGGGTTCTCGAGGTTTACTGATAAGTGTTATCAGTAGTTCCTCGAACTGTTATGAGCCGTAAATCAGCATGACATATAAAGTTACTGGGGTCTGACATTAACCACCCCTAGACTTCATATGCGGCTGTTCCCCTCCGAACGGCGGCCGGGACACGGGGACGTCCGATGCCTGAGATTCGGGGCAGATGCTAATTGGTGCTATCCGTCCACCTCTCCGAAGATGCCAAGTTGATTTATGGCACCATGTATCGAAGGTTTAAACGGATGTGTCCGATGTAGCAGACTTCGTCAGATTCCCCCTCGCACGAGGGGTTTTTGATTGTGGGGACGCTCTTCCCTGCAGGCGCAAGCCCCTGCAGTTAATTACGCTACCGCGTTGCGGTAACAACTTTCTCCTTCTCCAGATGGTCACTTCGTGTCGTGTGTGTTTGTTTTGTTTGTGGTTGCCCGTGGATTGTATACGGAGACTGAGTTACGTCGTCGCCCGTAGGACGTGGACTAGTCCAAATCCGTATTTATGTTAGATTTGGGTTTGGGGGTTTGGTTTGAGGATACGTTAGCCATATTTGAGGCTAAGATCAACTCAAACGTTTGTTAAGGATACGTTAGTCTAACTTGAGACTAAGATCAACTTAACGGGATCGTTTAGATCCGACAAAAGAGCATTTGGGGCTCTATTACTCCAGTTTAGGGACATAGTGGTCCATTGAATATATGGCCATCGGGACCCATCACCTCTCTGACGACGTTGAAGGATTACAACGACAGATGTCAGAGGAGTTCAGAGATGTACCCTTGAACCAGAGTTAATTGGGGGGATCTATAGTCCAATTTGGGACTAAAGTCTGTTTGAAGGTTTTGGTTTAAGGACACGTTAGCCATATTTGAGGCTAAGATCAACTTAAACGTGTGTTAAGGATACGTTAGTCTAATTTGAGACTAAGATCAACTTAACGGGATCGTTTAGATCCGACAAAAGAGCAATTGGCTCTATTGTTCCAGTTTAGGGACATAGTGGTCCATTGCCAGTTTAGGGACATGAGGGTCCATTGCCAGTTTAGGGACATGGTGGTCTATTGAATGTATGGCCGTCGGGACCCGTCACCTCTCTGACGTCGTTGAAGGATTACAACGACAGATGTCAGAGGAGTTCAGAGATGTACCCTTGAACCAAAGTTGATTGGGGAATCTATAGTCCAATTTGAGACTAAAGTCTGTTTGAAGGTTTAAGGATGCGTTAGCCATATTTGAGGCTAAGATCAACTTAAACGGGATCGTTTAGATCCGACAAAAGAGCGATTGGCTCTATTGTTCCAGTTTAGGGACATGGTGGTCCATCGCTAGTTTAAGGACATTGAGGTCCATGGGTAGTTTAAGGACATTGCGGTCCATTGTTAGTTTTAAGACATCTCGGTCAAGGTTAAGGACGTCGTAGTCCATGGGTTTAAGGACCCCACAGTCCATTGTTAGTTTTAAGACATCTCGGTCGAGGTTAAGGACGTCGTAGTCCATGGGTTTAAGGACCCCACAGTCCATTGCTAGTTTTAAGACATCTCGGTCGAGGTTAAGGACGTCGTAGTCCATGGGTTTAAGGACCCCACAGTCCATATCAATGTGTGGTCATCGAGACCCGTCACCTCTTTGAAGACGTTGAGGGATTACAACGCCAAGTATCAAAGGAGTGAAGAGATGTACCCTGGAACCGGAGTAGATTAAATAGTCCTTGACCCAATTTGGGATCAAGACCAATTAATTATGTTATGAGCCCATTAGCCCAGTTAATTACGAATTGAGGACTTATGGCCAGCTTGGGCTAAGTCCAATCATGTCTGGAATATTGGCTTCCTGTTGGTCCATTGAAGGAGAGACTTTGTCTCTGGCCATTTAGCCAATTGGGCCAAAGCCTAGTGTTAAACACTACAGACCAATCAGTGTTGAACACTGGGAATGAAATTGACAAGTTAGTGTTTAACACTAAAAGATAATTGGTGTTAAACACCAGCAACAAGGCTTTCAAATTAGCATTAAACACTAAAACAGATCAGTGTTAAACACTGGCAACGGAGATCTCAAATTAGTGTTAAACACTAAGGTAATCAGTGTTGAACACTACAAATAAAGTTCTTTGATTAGTGTTGAACACTAAGGCCCAACAATGTTTTAACACTGGATTCGAGAGTTCCAATTTAGCGTTAGACGCTGAGGCAAGAGGGGTCACGTGGTAGCACGTGAGGGCGCCCTCCCCTCGTTTGTTCTGCTGAAAAGATCACATCTTTTGGAACATCACGTGTCATCACGTGACGGGTGTTTAAATGAGGTATGTTAAAGCTTCTGTCAAGGGTCACGTGGGTCACGTGAGACACTGCCTCAAAGGGCTTTCTGTAGATCTTTTGGGGGGGCACGTGGTGACACGTGACCCTTCTTTTCTGTAGTTGTTTAGAAGATCTGTTAATCCCTTTCAGGAATTGAATTCCTCGTAGGGTTGAACCCTGACAATAATTCCAGAGGAATTAAATTCCTAGTTCCTTTTGAAGAGTTGAACCCTGAATTTTCTGTAGGAATTAAATTCCTCATATATATGAAGAACTGAATAGGGTTAAACCCTAATAAAAGCTTTAAGGAATTAAACTCCCACTCTCTGTTAGAGAATTATTCTGGGGAGTAAGATTAAGAGAATTACGTTCTTGTTGTTTTAACAGAACTAAGTTCTTAATTAGGGTTAAACCCTGTTTCTTTTTATTCTGAAGGAATTAAATTCCCATGACACAGGGTCAAATCCTAATTTTATTTTAAAGGAATTAAATTCCTATAGTTCTGTGAGAATTAAATTCTCGTGCTTCCATTCCCTCTCTATGCTTTGGATCTGCATGGCAGGATCTCAACCCATTGAGAATTAAATTCTCAACTTCAAGGGGAGATGTGCGCTTTACAGATCCTCCATCTAAGAGAGAAGAAATATGTTCTTCTGTTTTACATCAGAGTTGAACTCTGTTGAGGATTAAATTCTCTTTCTTTCAAAAAGCCTTCCCTTTCTTACCTAGGGTTTTCTTTTGCAGAAGATCCAGATTCCTCAAAGTATCAAGGCTCTCTCCCTTTTCTTCCCTCTGCGTGTGTATATCTTTTTTTTTGTGTCTCGGCTCCTATTTATAGGAGAAGCAGCCGAGTCAATTAGTTTTTTGACGTATCTTCATTGAGAGATTTGATTTGCATCCATCATTCGTTCTGGACCTTTGGATTATTAGGTGAATTTTATTCACCATTGGATTTCAAATCCAGCGATTCTCCTTTGTGATTTCTGTTAGATTTAAAAGGGAAATCTTCCCAAATTCGAGATTTTCCCATAGATAGATGATATTTAATCACTTTAAATCTTTAATTCAATCGGTTGCTTTTGGAAAGACTTGAGAGGTCTTTTCTCAGAATTTAATTCTGTTTAACAAATGGGCTTTGAAAGCTGGTCACGTGCGGCCACGTGACCCTTGGTCACGTGTGGGCACGTGACCTCCTTGTAACGAGCCCTTTTCTTCTTTTGCACTCTGCCTTTTTCTGCTGCTTAGCCGTCACGTGCCACCACGTGACCCCTGGTCACGTGTGAGCACGTGACCCTCGTCTGGAGTCTTTTTCTTGATTTAACCGGAGAATGCGTCTGATGTTTTGAGCGTCACGTGCCAACACGTGACCCTGGTCACGTGGGAGCACGTGACCTCTTCTGAAGCTTTTTTCTTGATTTGTTCAGGGAGCTGTTGGGTTTTGAAGCCGCTTTTGATTGTCACGTGCCAACACGTGACCCAGGTCACGTGGGAGCACGTGACCCTTTCTGAAGCCCTTATCTTTGATGTAATCGGGAAGCCGAATTTGCCTTGCTGATGCTTTTAAGTGTCACGTGCCAATACGTGACTGCTGGTCACGTGTAAGCACGTGACCCTTTTCTGAAGCTTTTTCCATAAGCTTTTCTGATTTTAAATTAGGAAACAAATGCCCCCACAGCGTTGTTCTCACGTGTCAGCACGTGAGTGCAACGCTGTCACCTTTTGTGACCGTTGGATTCCTTTAGGGATTTGGGGAGATGAAGCGCTTCCATCGCCTTCTATAAATACCACTGTCTTTTCAGAAGAGCCTTCACTTTGCTCATCTCCTTCTTTTGAGAACTTTTTCTGAGAATTTAATTCTCTTCTTCCAGAGCTTAGTTCTCTGCCTCAGACATTTTCCAGAGTTTAACTCTGTTGAAGGATCCCTTTTCCTCAGGTAATGTTCTTGGACAAACAGCGAACTTCCACATTCCTTTGGATTTTAAATCCAAAACAAGGGTTTTTACCCATTTTTCTTCATGTTTTTCCATAAGAACATGAAACCGCCTAACCTTCGAACTGTAGATCTCTTAGGATTTAGATGATCTTTGGGGAGATGATGATGGCGTTTCAACTCCATGGAATTTAATTCCATCCAAAAATGTTTCTGGGAATTTAATTCCCTTTTCTTAATAAGGAATTTAATTCCAATGAAGAACTCGATTTCTTCACACGGAGGCTTCCTGGGGTTTCTTGGCCCGAGGCTGTTCTTCTGCAATTAATGGAACAGGAGTTTTCTAATGATTCTCATGACCTTTATTTCAGGTATCATGGATGCCCATCTGTATGGTCTTGACGAGATCATTTCCTATGGGAATATTCATGCACTGGGCCGCAGTCAGAACCAGGAGTTCACCGATGCTCAATATGCCGAGATCATGAGCCGCTTTGACGAGTACAACCATCGGCTACTCCCCCGTCGCTCTTCTCTTCTGAGGCTGATCGTGCTGGCGATCAGGGAGGCTCTCCCTTTATTCTGTGCTGGTGTGCCACTTGGGGCATTGGACGCCGCCGAGGATAAAGTACACTCGGTGTATCTGATGCACTTGATCTCAAAGAGAAGGCGGGATAATCTCATTGATCTCCTGCATCAGATTTTTCAGCAATCAGCCATACTTGCCGCCTACCGAAGGGTAGAGGACATCCGCGAGGACCCCGATGCTTGTGATCGTGAGAGAAAACATACTAGGGCGGTTCGAAATGCATGGAAGATCTTAGATAAAGTTAATTTTGAGTTTCTCAACCCATGCCCCGCATCTGAAGTTTTACCATTGTAAATGTGTCCTCTATATTTTGTAGGAACCTCTTGAAGTATGAGTGACAAGTTTTTATTATGTCTTTCCATGTTTGCATGCCTTTTCTCTGGGATTTTATCATTTTGCTACTGTTGTTGTTTGTGCTTTTAATATGCAGGGTACTACTCCATATATTTTCTTTTAAGTGTACATCAGGTTTAGGCCTCACGTGTTCTGCACGTGGGGTCCCTTGATGGGGCTGTTCACAAAATTTTCCCATGCCATATTTTCAGTGCACAATATTAGATGCAGAGAAAGGGCCTGGGAAATAGTTCCATCTCCCTGATTTTCGATGCCTTTCCTTTTTTGGGCCTTGAAAATAGCTTCATCATGCAAGATTTTCCGCGCATAGCACTTAATGCACCCCTTTATATCCGATGCAGCGGCTTCCTTTTTCTCTCCACATAGAACTTTTATTCCCATTTTAACGCGATTTAATTCGAGAACAACTAAGTGCCATGGCCTGCAACCGTCCGCATGCTCGTCGACAGCCATGGGAAGTTCCTATCGAGGAGATGCTCCCCCGCTTTGCCGCCCGGTTGGTGGATCCACTCCTTACCGATGATGAATGCGACTCGGCGATGTATGAACTCTCAATCCGTAGGGGGTCTTCCCTCCCAATGGGTTCCCTCTGGCTCCGGATGATCCTTACGGCCGTGCTTGCCGACATTCCTCCTCACCCGGCAGAGATGACCCTGGCGATGCTTGATGCGGCGGAAGAAAAGCTCGAGGGCTTTCATGAAGCATGCCTGATTACTCAGGCTTTGAAGGACTACTCAATTCATCTGCTGAGCGAGATAAAGGCCCGGCGAGCTATTATGTTTGCTTTCGCGGACGAACATGGCACCAACCGATGGGGAGCGACTTCTCGCGAGAATCGTCGCTTTGATGTGCTGGAGAGAGCGGAGAGGGAGATGGAGAATTTTGTTCTTTGCTTTGTTAACCCTTGTGCCACTGATCCTGTGTTTGGTGACCTTTTTCGTTAGCGTAGTATATTATTTTTTTTTTAATTAGTCCCTCATTTTCCTTATGTTTCATGCCGAACTTCCCTGTAGGCTTGGTGCTGGAATGTATGTCTCCTCTTGCATGAATACACTTTGTATTCTTCTTATGAGAGCTTTCTTTAATTGCAAATGCTATCCTCACTTCCATGCGTGTCAGACTTTCTTGGGCATTATGTTCATATGATTGCAAATGCATACTTGAAATACGTCGGAAATCTTTCTTGTTGCTTTTCTCATCCGGTAATGTGAGCGCGTTTTAGATCGATCATTCCCGTCAACCGGGAGCCCATTCATACGGTCTTGTAGATATCTTGTTTCCAAGGCTGCGGTCATGAAAGCGAGCTTACATGGCCTGATAGGGCGACACGTGGCGAACATATTATTGTGCGAGAAAAGGGCTCGACCGTACATTCTTGAGGAGAGAGCTAGCTTCCAAGGCGCTGAGCGAGCTTCAAGCCAATCTCACAGCCAAAGCCAACAAAGCGTATGAACTCTGGCGGGTGCTTCAGGAGTCCATCAAAGAGGTGGTGGCTCTCGATAAAGCTGCCACGTTCACTCGTGAGAGGGTCGAGGCTCATAAGGCCACTGAAAAAGAGCTTGAAGCCCGGCTTGCTTCATATCAGGCCCAACAAGCTCAGGCGGAGGCTCGTCTTTTGGAGATCTTGCGTCATGAAGCCGTGGTCCAACAAAAGCAGGATGAGCTGACCAAGCTGCTGAATCGCCCGCCGGCTTGAAACATTTGTATCTTTTCCTTCCTTTTTGTACATACTCATGGATGAGAGTATTTTCTTTTTGTTTCTTTCATGAATTGTACTTTGTACCCATTTTGGTTTATGAATAAAAGATACATTTTTCTTCTCAATGATGTGTCTCCTTTTCATTGAATGTATTCTGCGGATATTCTACCTTGATCTCCTTGCAGGACAGCAATGGCTCAGGATTCAGGGTTAAGATCTGCTTCCCAAGACTTTTGCATTTTATGAGCCACGAAGGTTTCATAAAGAGTTTTTCTCCCTACAGGTCGAGAGGATCCCATAGGTGTAATTTCTTCTTAAAAATCGTGAGGATTCTTAAGCGGGTTTTCCCTTGAGAGTCGTAAGGATCTCACAATAGAGTTTTTCTTCCTCACAGGTCGTGATGACTTGTAAGTGCTGGATGTGGCTACCCTTGTCCGTGTTTTACGGAGTCAGGGGTTTCTCCAGGTATTGTAGTTTAAAGACGTCGCGGTCAAGGTTAAGGACCTCATAGTCCGTGGATTTAAGGACTCCACAGTCCGCTGTTAGTTTTAAGACATCACGGTCAAGGTTAAGGACCTCATAGTCCGTGGATTTAGGGACTCCACAGTCCGATGTTTGGTTGCAGGGACCCGTCACCTCTTTGAAGACGTTGAGGAATTACAACGCCAGGTATCAAAGGAGTGAAGAGATGTACCCTTAAACCAAGGCAGAATCCGTAGGGAATCGGGATGGTTGATCGTTAGTTTTAAGACATCACGGTCGAGGTTAAGGACGTCGTAGTCCATGGATTTTAAGGACTCCACAGTCCGGTATTTGCTCTGGATGCTTCACACGGGTTCACTGCCGTGTTCGGCGAGGACCAGGCTCCGCTCTGGGCGTTTTCCGCGGGGTCAAAGAGTGACGTTATCCGCGTTCCACGTAACCAGGAATTTTGCACTAGATGCTTCACACGGGTTCACTGCCGTGCTCGGCGAGGACTAGGCTCCGCTCTGGATGCTTCACACGGGTTCATTGCCGTACTCTGTGAGGACCAGGATCCGCTCTGGACGTTTTCCACGGGGTCAAAGAGTGACGTTATCCGCGTTCCACGTAACCAGGAATTTTGCACTAGATGCTTCACACGGGTTCACTGCCGTGCTCGGCGAGGACTAAGCTCCGCTCTGGACGTTTTCCACGGGGTCAAAGAGTGACGTTATCCGCGTTCCACGTAACCAGGAATTTTGCACTAGATGCTTCACACGGGTTCACTGCCGTGCTCGGTGAGGACTAGGCTCCGCTCTGGACGTTTTCCACGGGGTCAAAGAGTGACGTTATCCGCGTTCCGCGTAACCAGGGATTTTGCACTAGATGCTTCACACGGGTTCACTGCCGTGCTCGGCGAGGACTAGGCTCCGCTCTGGACGTTTTCCACGGGGTCAGAGAGTGACGTTATCCGCTTTCCACGTAACCAGGAATTTTGCACTAGATGCTTCACACGGGTTCACTGCCGTGCTCGGCGAGGACTAGGCTCCGCTCTGGATGCTTCACACGGGTTCACTGCCGTGCTCTGCGAGGACCAGGATCCGCGCTGGACGTTTTCCACGGGGTCAAAGAGTGACGTTATCCGCATTCCACGTAACCAGGAATTTTGCTGATTGTATCCGCATTTCACGGGATGGAGGTTTGACTGTTGGCGATATGTATACCACCGAGCCATGGAACTGGGAGTTGCCGCTGTTCCGCTTAGCTTGAAGTTGTGTCCGTTGTTACGAGACGAGTGTTGAGATGATCTCTAGGTCGCTTGTGGCCTATCGAGATTTAGCTTCTTTCTTTGGTGAAACCTGGGGGAGGGAGGTATGTTCCCTTTTTGTTTATGCCATTGGATTGTATACAGGGTGTGATGGAACATCACCTGTAAGGCATACATTTTATTTTTATTTTATTTCTTTTTCCGCGATGCTTTATCGTTTCAGCTTTTATATCGCGAAGGTCGCGATTGCCCCATCATTTCGGCTATTTTTCGCGGTGCCCAATCATTTCGGCTATTTACTTTATTTTTACTCGTTGCTTTTTATTGCGAGTTGCCCCATCGTTTCGGCTATTTTTCATGCATACATTTTTACTTGCTGCTTTTTATTGCAAGTTGCCCCATCATTTCGGCTATTTCGTATGCATGTATGGCTTGCTAGCTTTTTCGCCGCAAGCTTGGATTTTAGACACCGATTTCGGCATCAGCACCGCTGCAACTGGGATGTTGCCAGGAGCGAATCATCATTTGCCTCTGTCGATATTGAACAAAGGTGGCTTAGTAAACAGGTTTAAGGGTCCTGTCGACCAAGGCTTTTGACTTCATGAGCCGTAAGGGTCTCACAAAGGTATTTCTCCCTACAAGTCGTGAGGATCTTGCAGGTGTATTTTCTCCTTAGGGATCGTGAGGATTCCTAAGTGTATGTTCCTCTGCAAGTCGTAAGGATCTTACAAGAGGGTTTTCTCCTTATAGGTCAAGAGGACCTATAAGGGTTGCTCATCATATGGACATATCCCTAGTCACGGGTGGGACTTTGCTGGGGAAATGTTTTTTCGCGCCCGTGGATTGTATACAAGGATCAGTATTGAGCCTCTTGTAGGGAAATATCGAAGGTTGTGGAGGATTGCTTAAGCACAGGTTTAGGTCTCTGTAACTTAAGACTTTCAAATCTTACGAGCCGTGAGGGTCCCATAAGAGAGTTCTCCTTGCGAGTCGTGAGGATCTCGTAAGTGTATTTTCTCCTTAGGAATCGTGAGGATCCCTAAGTGTGTTGCTCCTTTGTGAGTCGTAAGGATCTCACGCAGGTGGTTTCTCCTTACAAGGTCGAGAGGACCCTATAAGTGTCTTTTGACGAGGTTGCGCCCTTTCGGGTTTTCACAAACACTCGCCGGTAGTCCTGCTGTTTTTACTCACGGAGCCCTTTTGGGTTTTCATCCGTGCCCATTTTGCTCATGGACATACCGTTTTTTTTATTCTTTTTCTCTTTTTTATTTACAAGGTCGCGCCCTTTCGGGTTTTCACGAATGCTTGCCGATAGCCCTGCTGTTTTTACTCACAGAGCCCTTTCGGGTTTTCATCCGTGCCCTTTTTGCTTATGGACATACCGTTTTTTCATCATTTTTTTTTTATATTTTTTTTTTTATATTTTTCTTTTTTCTCCTTTTTTTTTTTTACTTCGTCAGCCTAAGGATGCTGCGGTAGTAGTTTAGGGACGTTTCGGTCCGTCGTTAGTTTAAGGACGTTTCGGTCCGTCGTTAGTTTAAGGACGTTTCGGTCCATCGTTAGTTTAAGGACATCTCGGTCCGTCGTTAGTTTAAGGACATTTCGGTCCGTTGTTAGTTTAAGGACATCTCGGTCCGTTGTTCAGGGGAGGGCCGGCTACTGCTTGTAAAGTCTAAGCTTAGGAAGATAGCGAGCGGACATAGTCGTCGTCATCTATCATTGACCCAGGCTGTGGCTCATTAAGCATAGTACTTCTTTAAGAAGCGGCCGTTTATTGGCCTGAAAGGCCTTTTACCGTGCATGTCCATGAGTAGATAGGCTCCACCCTGGTAGACCTTGTATATGATGTACGGGCCTTCATAGTTTGGCTCAAATTTTCCCCGCTTGGCACGATTGGGGATCATAGGTCTTTTGACCACTAGTACGAGTTCGCCTTGGCGGAATGTCCTCGGCCTGGTCAATCTTTCATACGAGCGCGTCATCTTTTCTTTGTAGGCTTCTAGATGTTGTTGCGTTATGAGCCGGGTTTCATCGAGGGCATCAAGCTCCTCAAGCCGAAGGTGAGCATTTTCTTCGTCCGTCAGCTTGTAGTGGACTGCCACTCGTAGAGAGGGTATCTCTATCTCGAGGGGGAGCACTGCTTCCGTCCCAAATACCAACGCGTACGGCGTTGTGTTCGTGGCCGTCTTGAACGTAGTTCGATAGGCCCATAGGGCTTCTTGTAGCCTCTCGTGCCAGTCTCTCTTATTCCGGGAAACGGTCTTTTTCATGATTTTTGTCAAGGTCTTATTGAAGGCCTCGGCTAGACCATTAGCTCGCGGATTGTAAACTGAAGAATATCTCCAGTCTATATTGTGCTGCTGCGCGAAGCGGCTAATCTTATGGCTTCTGTAGGCTGGCCCGTTATCGGAGATAATCCACCGTGGAGTTCCAAACCGATAGATGACGTGCGTCTTGAAGAAGTGGAGGATATTCTCTGTCTTCACTTCTCTCAGCGGTACTGCTTCTGCCCATTTGGAGAAGTAATCAGTTGTCGCCAGGATGAAACGATGTCCCCGGGACGATGCTGGCTCGATGGGGCCAACTATGTCAGTCCCCCACATTTCGAATGGCCAGCTGGCCACCATTGGGTGTAGTGGGTTCGGATGTTGGTGGATAAAGTCTCCATGAATCTGGCACGAGTGGCATTGCTTCGCATACTCGAGGCAGTCCTGGGTCATCGTGGGCCAATAGTAACCCATCCGTTTAATTTTTAACTTCATCTTTGGGCCTGCTTGGTGAGAACCGCAGAGTCCGTCATGAACTTCCTGAACGACTCTTTCTGCTTCATCAGGTCCTAGGCATCTCAGCCATAGAGAATCAAACGATCTTTTGTATAAAGTGTCATTAACAAAAGCAAAAAATAGAGCTCGTTTGATGAGCTGATGTCTTGAAGACGCTTCTTCGGGCATTCGGTGGGACTTAAAGTAGTCTATGAAGACTTCCCTCCAGTCCTCGGCCTTCTCGCGGTCTTTTATTTGTAGGGTCGCCTGCTCAGTCGCTCCCTTCTCTTTATATAATTCCGGAGGTATTTCTGCCGGGGCGAGCACTCGACGGCTTTGTACCACGATTCTGACGTCATCAAGGTTCTCGTCAGCCAGTTCTTTAGCAAGTTTGGCCAACACGTCTGCTTTGCTGTTTTCCGCACGCGGTATGTTCTCCAAAGTATAGGAGGGAATTTGGGTCAATAGTTGTTGCACCTTTTCGCCGTACTTCACCAATTCTGGTTTGTACGTTTGGTAGTCACCATTTACTTGACTAACGACCAATTGGGAATCCCCGTATATAAGGAGATTTTCGATTCCCATGTCGATGGCGATCTCGAGGCCTGCTATCAGAGCTTCGTATTCAGCTTCATTGTTTGTCCTCGGCTCTGTTAAGGAGAAGGCGAAGCGCATTATCCCTCCTTGTGGAGTTGCGAAGATGAGGCCTATCCCCGATTTGATCATTGGGATACCCTGTTTCTGTTTCTTTACGGAGGATGCTCCATCGAAATAGAGTTCCCATCGGGTACTACCACCGCCAATCGCATCAAATGCATGCTCGTCTGGCAACTCGCAGTTCAGAGGAGAACCAGCAGGTACTGGATGCTCAGCGAGGAAGTCGGCAATGGCCTGGCCTTTCACTGCCTTAAGAGGTCGATACGTTATTGAGAACTCCATCAGGAGTAGAGCCCATTTAGCGAGTCGACCCGTCAATATAGCCTTTGACATCAGATATTTAAGAGGGTCCACCTTCGAGATGAGACGGACTTCATGTGCCAACGCATAGTGCCTGAGCTTTGTTATCGCGAAGATTAACGCCAAGCAATGTTTTTCAATGGGAGAGTAGTTGCTTTCTGCCCCCAGCAGAACTCGACTTAAGTAGTATAGTGCTCTTTCTTTCCCTTGGTCGTCCTCTTGTGTCCATAATGCGCCTAAAGAACCTTCGAGGGCGGTTGTATAAAGAATGAGAGGTTTTTCTTTAACCGGAGCAGCCAACACCGGCGGGTTCTGCAGGTATTGCTTGATCTCGTCTAGCGCGCTTTGGCATTTTTGATCCCAGACGAATGGGGTTCCCTTCTTCATCAGGTGACTGTAAGGACGGCATTTGCCTGAAAGATTAGAGATAAACCTCCGGATGTATGCGAGCTTCCCTTGGAGAGACCGCAACTGTTTGAGGGTTCTTGGCGGAGGCATTTCCATGATCGCCTTGATCTTAGATGGATCTATTTCGATACCTCGATGTCGGATGATGAATCCCAGGAATTTGCCCGAGGAGACTCCAAACGCGCATTTGAGGGGATTCATTTTCAAATTATATTGCCGAAGGCGTTGAAATACAGTCTCCAGATGCTTTAAATGCTCTTCGTATGACATGCTCTTCACTACAAGGTCATCGATATAGCACTCAACGATATCATGTATGAGATCGTCGAAGATCTTTGTCATGGCCCTTTGATAGGTAGCGCCGGCGTTCTTTAGACCAAAGGGCATAACCCTGTAGCAGAATATACCCAAAGGGGTCCGGAAAGCGGTGTACTTTTGGTCTTCGGGATGCATTTTTATCTGATTGTATCCTGATGAGCCATCCATAAAGGAGAAAACCATATGAGTGGACGTGTTATCTATCATTAGCTCGGTTACCGGTACTGGGAAATCGTCCTTCGGGCAAGCTTTATTGAGATCCCTGAAATCCACGCATATGCGTACCGTCACATTCTTCTTCATTACCGGGACGATATTGGCGATCCAGTCGGGATATTGGACCTCTTGGATAAATCCAGAATCGATCAGCTTCTTGACTTCGGCGTTGATGCTCATTTCAAGCTCGAGCCGCATCCTTCTTGGCTCCTGCTTGACTGGCTTGACATCTGGGGATATTGCTAATTTATGCACAGCAATCTCCGGATCTAATCCTGGCATCTCGGAGTAGTTCCACGCGAAGCAGTCTTTATGCCGTAGAAGCACGTTCTTTAACGCAGCCACCCTTTCTTCAGATAGCAGCTCGCTGACAAATGTCGGTCGCGGGTCATCTGCCAATCCCAACTCAATCTTCTTGAGGTTATCTGTAGTAGTATGTATGCCATCTTCCAGTTCTTTCGGAGCTGGCGGAAATTCTGAGACCACCTCATCATCGCTGTTCTCAAAGCACCAGGGAAGGTCATCCATATTCTCGGGCTCTTCTTTTAATATCTTAATCGTGTAACAGGTGCGAATCCGCTTCCAGGACTGAGGTGGATCTGGTTTTGCTTTTGCGGCTTTGGGTTCGTGCTTTTGTGGCGGCGTTACCCTCCAGCCGTCGGATAAGGCGAATCTGCCAAGCTGATACTGATCCTCGACCCAATTCTTGAAGGCGAAGCAATCTTCGAGAGAATGACCTATCACTTGATGGTAAGAACAATAGTCTAGGAGTGAGGCTTCGCCTGCTTGTTCGGGGTGTTTAGACTCCGGCAATGTAAGCATTTGGTGCTTTAGGGAAAGATCGAGTATCTTCTTCGTCTTTTCCCGAGGAAACGAGTATGCTCGACCCATTTTCTTTATGAGGGATGGGTCAATAACGCCCGATTCCCGTTCGCGTGGCTTCTTAGCCCTGCTTTGCTGCTGTTGAGCGCCTTTTTGGCCTTTCGACTTATTTCTGCTTTTGCGTTGAGCCTTCTTTACATCAGGTTGACAAGGAGCGGCATTTTCATCTTTTACAGCCTGTTGAAGAAGGCGTCGCGTCTTGGCTTTCTCGTAGATGGCCGTCTCGCGGTTGTGGTCTTCCCGAGCTTTCTGACCCACTTTCCTGATAGGGTTGTCCATTCGTTGTTCAAACGACGGACCCGGCATTTCAATCATGGGATCTAGTTTTGATGAGGGGTTGGCATCTCCTGACATGGCGTCCTCTTCTTCATCAAAAGTATATATAGCGTAGATGCTGTGGGCCCGTCCCCATTTTCCGGTTCTCGCGTATCCAAGCCCAAGTGTTTCCATTTTCCCGTTGGGCAATTTGCGTTGGGTCCCAGGGACATCCCAAATCTTGTTGTAGAACTGGGCCTGCCGAACAGTCTGTTTTAAGGGTACCCCTTGGCGTTTCAATAGCTTCTTTAATCCCTTTGTATAGTATCTAGGCAGACGGATGGGTTGGAGCCTGTCGAGTGTCGCAACCGCACCATGCCAGATCTCTTTCTCTACTTTCGACTCTGAGGATCGGTAGAATAGGATTACCTTCTCACCTCTTTGCCTGGGAGGGACGTAAAATGTTCGCAGGTCCTGCACATTGTGGGTTTGAAGTGCGTCGAGATCTTTGTAGTGTTCTCGCGGTACCATGGTGATTTGCAAACTATGGTCATCGCCAGGGGGTGCTTGTACCGACAGCTGATTGGAGAACACGGCATTAACTTCATCTTCTGAATCACTTCCGAAGACCAAGATGGGGGCGGACGTCCCTAGGTTGTTGCGTTGAGATGGCCCTGCATAAACTATCTCTTCCTCTTCTTCGGTATCGCTCCCGAAAACAGGGATGGTGGCGGCGGCTTTGTTCTCCGGGTTGCGACACCTTTCTGTATCCTCGAAATCTGGCAAAAAGTACTTCGCATCTTCGTATTTGCGGACTTCGTTGACGAAAAACGGGTTCAACTCACCTGTTACAGTATACTCGAAACCATCCTTAAAGTACTTCATACGCTGATGTTGTGTAGAAGGGATGATGTTGTACTCGTGTAGCCAAGGACGGCCGAGTAAGGCGTTGTAGCAGGTCTTGGCTTCAATGACATGGAATTTGACGTCTGTGACGAGAAGTCCGAAGCGTAATGTTAGTATTATAGATCCGAGAGTCCGTGACGATTGTGAATCGAAACCGGAGATAGTGATTTTGTCACGAGCGAGGTGCTGCACACTCATGCAGATTTCCTTCAACACCCGAACATTAAGTAGATTGACGGAGGATCCATTATCCACCAGGATCTTGCCTATCCTGATATCATGGCAGTATCCAGAGACATATAGGGGACGGTTGTGGTCGCATGTCCCGAGAAGGAGGTCTTCGTCACCGAAAGTGATGTCGGCCGTATGCACTTCCTCTAGTTCATCCTTCATCTTTTCAGTGGCGAGGAAGGCTTGAAATTGCTCAGGTTCTTGTAACGCCTTAATTAGTGAGTCTCGCGCCTCTTTTGATAATAGGAGGGCATCGAGGATGCTAAGCTGAGAAGGTAGCTTCCTTAGGTGCGCTAGGATGTTATAGTCCACTTTACCCTTTCTAGGAGGGTCTTTGGCAGCCAGCTCTCTCATGACTTGGTCATCTAAAGTGATATCTTCAGTGACCTTTTTCTTTCCCTTATCTTTCCTATTCGCGGGCCCGAGATTCTTTTCTGGGAGTGTGCGATTGCGCAGCTGAATGTTCTCGCAGGCCTCCGATTTCTCCTTTTTCCCTAAAGCAGATTCTTTAAAGAGAGGGCCCAGAGCCATTTCTTCATCAGAGTCGCTCCCAAAGGTGAGAACTTGTGACCCCCTGGCGTTAACCATGTAACAGTTGCCAGTAGTTCTGTTGTGCCCATCGACGGTACTTATTTTCTCCCGACGGATCTTGCGTTTCATGCGCTTAAAATGTTGCCGATGAGCAACATATCCTTGCCACCATATCTTAAAGGCGTCGCACTCCTCCGTGGGGTGTGAGATTTTCCGATGATATGCGCAATAATCAGGGTGCCTCTCCACCCCATCGTGCGTGTTTCCTTCCGAGGGTGGTAGCTTCATTCCCATTGACATGGCTTTGGCAAACCTTTTCCTCGTCTTGAATATCTTCTTGTCTACTTTGGATGCCTTTCGCTCTGGCAGGGGTAGTTCAACTCTTTCGTTCAGTCGCCTGCGTTTGGCTCCTTCTGAAGCGGCCATCTCACGCTCCTGATCCGCTTTACTCTTTAGGCGAATCTCGTCTAGAAAAGCGTCGATCATTTCGTCTGTTGGACATGCACGCTCTGGTACAGGCTCTGCCTCCAGCTTCTTCGTGCCAGGACTTTTCCTATCATCGGTAAACGAGTGGGAGATTACGTTACAACTCGCCACATATCCTTCGGATTCATCCGACGAGCTCTCTCCATCATCTTCCTCTTGAAAGATGTGGTTGAGGAACTCTTGCAGTGTGACAGGAGTTCGCGCCTTTTGATTGTATTCTTCCAGCGCGTCGATTTGCTTCTGCAAGTTCGTGTGCTCGTTTCCAAGCTTCACGGACTTCTTGGATTTCTTCTTCTTTTTCTTCGAAGATTTTGACGGTTGGGCGTGAGTATTTGGGCCCTTATCGCGAGTCTCCGTAGTTGGGCGAGACTTCAACATTTCTTCGATAATTTGAGGTTCCAGAGGGTCCTTCCATTCGATCGCAGGGCACGCATAAAGGTCTCTCAGTATTCTTTTGGTTTTAGTTGATAGCACGACCTCCCATGGAGCTTCTTCAATAAAAGAACAGGTTGCCCCCGGTGTATCCGCTTTCCTAGGAGTATGCGGCTGTGGTGGGTTCACCTTCCACTTTTCGGACAGTATAAACTTCCCCTGGAGATACTGATCTTCAATCCATCCTTTGAAGACGAAGCAATCTTCGATCGGATGACTTACCGTTTGATGGTAAGGGCAATAATTAGGGTTATTCACCTCCGTGGGTTGCGGCGGTCGCCTTGGATTTGGTAGGTTTATAAGTCTGTTGCGTATTGCCAGCTCGAATAACCGTTTCGTCTTGTCTCGTGGGAACGAGTAAGGACGTTTCATCTTTTCATTATAATACCGGCGTCTTTCTTCCAGTTGATCTGCCGGTTTCGGGGCGTTAGGTTGCTGTTGGGCATTTGCGACAAAGGTTGCCCTTCCTTTACCCTTGTCACTCCGAGGTTCCGACTTCGGGGGAGGTGGTCTATGACCCATCTGGTCCATCTGAGCCAACTTGTCGATTAAAGCCTGGAATGTGGTTGGCTTAAAGAACATCATAAACTGGGAGATAGTTACGTGGGGGTCTAGGGTTCCCACGAACATGCCCACTGCGGGTGCCTCCTCAATGCGTTGTTTGCATCTCGACCACAAATTCCGCCAGCGTATAGCATACTGGACCCAGGTTTCGCCTGGTTTTATCCTGGCGTTAATCAGTGCTATTATTGGAGTGCGTTCGCTGGCACTTGCGAATCGCTGAGTGAATAACAACTCCATTTCAGCGAACGTCTTGATAGAATCGTTCGGGAGTTCCGAATACCATTCGAACGCTGTTTCTGATAAGCTGCCCACAAACTGGCGAAGCAGCAGTTTATCATCACCGCCGGTGTTACCGCAGAGGGCCCGGAACTGGGCAACATGTTGATGGGGATTGCCGGTCCCCTTATACACGTGGAATTTTGGTATCGTATAGCCTGGCGGGTATTTGATTTGGTCGTACCAGCTTGGATACGGCCGGCCCGTCTTTACGACTTGACCAGCTGCCTCAGTCGCATGATGAACCCGGATTTGCTGGGCTATATAGTCAACCAAGTCAGCTTTAGAGATCGTCTCTTCCTTGGCCGTTGAGGGGGCTGGCGGTGGATTTGACGTTTCTCCTCGGTCGTCTTCAAGAACGATTGGGGGATCCTCGGCGGGTAGGTCCTGCTGGATCATCATTCCTATCATATCTTGGAAGAGAAGGCCCATACGCTGTATGTTGGTTGCTTGTTCGGCAGCCTCTTTGTCCTTTTTCTCCAGTATCCGGCGAAGAAATTCAGCGTCGGTTTCTTCCTCCTGGCGTGCGTCTGAGGACGTTTCTGGGCTTTCTTTTGGCCCGGTAAGTGCGGCCATAGCATTCATCATATCTTGGAGCTTTTGCTGCTGTTCCTGGGCTTTGGTCACCGACCGTGTAAGCGGTCTATGACCCGTGGATGCGCGGCTGTCTTCTTTTCCTGACGCCATGTATACGGTGTGGACCATCATGCCCCCAGACTTAGGGCGTCTGGGCTTAGTGCTATTAGCTGTCGTTGCAGGCTGGGGGATCTTCTCTGGCTTCCTCCTTTCATGAGCCATGGAGGTTGAGGGGGCCGTTGAGGTGGGCGTCCAGACAGCCTTTCGGGGCTTAGCGTGGTGACCAGCTTCTGGTTGGATTTTCAGCTTCTTGTGCTGGCGGGAGAAGTTTGGATCGATGATCGAGTCTCGGGCCTGTCGCCAAACCTTGTAGATTTTGGAAGACAGCCGTTGAGGGGATCGGGGCTGTTCTAATTTTATTTCCACAACCTTTTTTAATGGGGGAGGAGACCTCTTTAGCACTGCAGTAGGAGAATTCCTTCGCACCTTATTTAGCATCTCGAAGCTGTTCCCAGTTGGAACAGCAGCATTAACTTCTGCCATCGGGGCTGATGGAGTTAACCCGGAGGGGGAGTTGCCCCCAGCCTTCCTTACTCAGCGCCAATGGCGACGTCGAGCGTGTCGAGCGGACGGCGTTGGGTCAGCGGTAAGAATGGTTTCGTCTTGCCCCCTGTGTAGGTGGGGGGTCGCTGTTGGTGTTAGCCTGTCAAAGACCGATGTCCTTTGGGTAGCAGGGGCGGGAGCTGAAGCCGTCAATCTTGTAAAGACCGACTTTTTGGCCAGAGAATCCGCCTTGGCGATTTCGGGAGCAGGAGCAGCCACTTTCTTAGAAACAGCCTTCTCCGGGATTGCAGACCTCATGATGGGTCTACCGGATTTCTGGCCCAATCTAGAGAAGACCGAGGCACTGATGTTGGGCGACCCGTTGAGATGAGCCGCGGCAGGGGTAAGACGATCAAAGACCGACTTCTTGGGAGCTTCCTTTGTCAGCACCGGCGCCGTGAAGCTTGTTGGTGGGAGTATAGTCCCGAAGAACAATCCGGTAGTGGCCTGAGTCACCTGGTCCACCGGCATTGTGAATAACGAAGCAGCTTGGGGTCCGTAGGCTATACCTCCTGGCGAGGCAAAGCGTTGGTCGCAATTGCAGTCTGAGCAGTTGGAGAATTTCACGGAAGTAGAAGCCATCGATCCTTTGCTTTCTGCAATAAGCGAGACGCCAATTCTTAGTTTCTTGAAACCCAAGGGCCACCATTAGCGAACCGCGATTGGTTCGCGAATCACGACACACGAAGTGTGGAGTGGAAAGAGGAAAAGGTCCCACCGGGCGTGCCAGAATCTGTTCCCCTCCGAACGGCGGCCGGGACGCGGGGACGTCCGATGCCTGAGATTCGGGGCAGATGCTAATTGGTGCTATCCGTCCACCTCTCCGAAGATGCCAAGTTGATTTATGGCACCATGTATCGAAGGTTTAAACGGATGCGTCCGATGTAGCAGACTTCGTCAGATTCCCCCTCGCACGAGGGGTTTTTGATTGTGGGGACGCTCTTCCCTGCAGGCGCAAGTCCCTGCAGTTAATTACGCTACCGCGTTGCGGTAACAACTTTCTCCTTCTCCAGATGGTCACTTCGTATCGTGTGTGTTTGTTTTGTTTGTGGTTGCCCGTGGATTGTATACGGAGACTGAGTTACGTCGTCGCCCGTAGGACGTGGACTAGTCCAAATCCGTATTTATGTTAGATTTGGGTTTGGGGGTTTGGTTTGAGGATACGTTAGCCATATTTGAGGCTAAGATCAACTCAAACGTTTGTTAAGGATACGTTAGTCTAACTTGAGACTAAGATCAACTTAACGGGATCGTTTAGATCCGACAAAAGAGCATTTGGGGCTCTATTACTCTAGTTTAGGGACATAGTGGTCCATTGAATATATGGCCATCGGGACCCATCACCTCTCTGACGACGTTGAAGGATTACAACGACAGATGTCAGAGGAGTTCAGAGATGTACCCTTGAACCAGAGTTAATTGGGGGGATCTATAGTCCAATTTGGGACTAAAGTCTGTTTGAAGGTTTTGGTTTAAGGACACGTTAGCCATATTTGAGGCTAAGATCAACTTAAACGTGTGTTAAGGATACGTTAGTCTAATTTGAGACTAAGATCAACTTAACGGGATCGTTTAGATCCGACAAAAGAGCAATTGGCTCTATTGTTCCAGTTTAGGGACATAGTGGTCCATTGCCAGTTTAGGGACATGAGGGTCCATTGCCAGTTTAGGGACATGGTGGTCTATTGAATGTATGGCCGTCGGGACCCGTCACCTCTCTGACGTCGTTGAAGGATTACAACGACAGATGTCAGAGGAGTTCAGAGATGTACCCTTGAACCAAAGTTGATTGGGGAATCTATAGTCCAATTTGGGACTAATGTCTGTTTGAAGGTTTAAGGATGCGTTAGCCATATTTGAGGCTAAGATCAACTTAAACGGGATAGTTTAGATCCGACAAAAGAGCGATTGGCTCTATTGTTCCAGTTTAGGGACATAGTGGTCCATCGCTAGTTTAAGGACATTGCGGTCCATGGGTAGTTTAAGGACATTGCGGTCCATTGTTAGTTTTAAGACATCTCGGTCAAGGTTAAGGACGTCGTAGTCCATGGGTTTAAGGACCCCACATTCCATTGTTAGTTTTAAGACATCTCGGTCGAGGTTAAGGACGTCGTAGTCCATGGGTTTAAGGACCCCACAGTCCATTGTTAGTTGTAAGACATCTCGGTCGAGGTTAAGGACGTCGTAGTCCATGGGTTTAAGGACCCCACAGTCCATATCAATGTGTGGTCATCGGGACCCGTCACCTCTTTGAAGACGTTGAGGGATTACAATGCCAAGTATCAAAGGAGTGAAGAGATGTACCCTGGAACCGGAGTGGATTAAATAGTCCTTGACCCAATTTGGGATCAAGACCAATTAATTATGTTATGAGCCCATTAGCCCAGTTAATTACGAATTGAGGACTTATGGCCAGCTTGGGCTAAGTCCAATCATGTCTGGAATATTGGCTTCCTGTTGGTCCATTGAAGGAGAGACTTTGTCTCTGGCCATTTTGGCCAATTGGGCCAAAGCCTAGTGTTAAACATACAGACCAATCAGTGTTGAACACTGGGAATGAAATTGACAAGTTAGTGTTTAACACTAAAAGATAATTGGTGTTAAACACCAGCAACAAGGCTTTCAAATTAGCATTAAACACTAAAACAGATCAGTGTTAAACACTGGCAACGGAGATCTCAAATTAGTGTTAAACACTAAGGTAATCAGTGTTGAACACTACAAATAAAGTTCTTTGATTAGTGTTGAACACTAAGGCCCAACA
This sequence comes from Agapanthus africanus, assembly GCA_030015575.1. Lineage (NCBI taxonomy): Eukaryota > Viridiplantae > Streptophyta > Magnoliopsida > Asparagales > Amaryllidaceae > Agapanthus > Agapanthus africanus. The sequence continues at coordinate 2,738,130 of CM057337.1, forward strand.
ATGTTTTAACACTGGATTCGGAAGTTCCAATTTAGCGTTAGACGCTGAGGCAAGAGGGGTCACGTGGTAGCACGTGAGGGCGCCCTCCCCTCGTTTGTTCTGCTGAAAAGATCACATCTTTTGGAGCATCACGTGTCATCACGTGACGGGTGTTTAAATGAGGTATGTTAAAGCTTCTGTCAAGGGTCACGTGGGTCACGTGAGGCACTGCCTCAAAGGGCTTTCTGTAGATCTTTTGGGGGGGTCACGTGGTGACACGTGACCCTTCTTTTCTGTAGTTGTTTAGAGATCTGTTAATCCCTTTCAGGAATTGAATTCCTCGTAGGGTTGAACCCTGACAATAATTCCAGAGGAATTAAATTCCTAGTTCCTTTTGAAGAGTTGAACCCTCAATTTTCTGTAGGAATTAAATTCCTCATATATATGAAGAACTGAATAGGGTTAAACCCTAATAAAAGCTTTAAGGAATTAAACTCCCACTCTCTGTTAGAGAATTATTCTGGGGAGTAAGATTAAGGGAATTACGTTCTTGTTGTTTTAACAGAACTAAGTTCTTAATTAGGGTTAAACCCTGTTTCTTTTTATTCTGAAGGAATTAAATTCCCATGACACAGGGTCAAACCCTAATTTTATTTTAAAGGAATTAAATTCCTATAGTTCTGTGAGAATTAAATTCTCGTGCTTCCATTCCCTCTCTATGCTTTGGATCTGCATGGCAGGATCTCAACCCATTGAGAATTAAATTCTCAACTTCAAGGGGAGATGTGCGCTTTACAGATCCTCCATCTAAGAGAGAAGAAATATATTCTTCTGTTTTACATCAGAGTTGAACTCTGTTGAGGATTAAATTCTCTTTCTTTCAAAAAGCCTTCCCTTTCTTACCTAGGGTTTTCTTTTGCAGAAGATCCAGATTCCTCAAAGTATCAAGGCTCTCTCCCTTTTCTTCCCTCTGCGTGTGTATATCTTTTTTTTTGTGTCTCGGCTCCTATTTATAGGAGAAGCAGCCGAGTCAATTAGTTTTTTGACGTATCTTCATTGAGAGATTTGATTTGCATCCATCATTCGTTCTGGACCTTTGGATTATTAGGTGAATTTTATTCACCATTGGATTTCAAATCCAGCGATTCTCCTTTGTGATTTCTGTTAGATTTAAAAAGGAAATCTTCCCAAATTCGAGATTTTCCCATAGATAGATGATATTTAATCACTTTAAATCTTTAATTCAATCGGTTGCTTTTGGAAAGACTTGAGAGGTCTTTTCTCAGAATTTAATTCTGTTTAACAAATGGGCTTTGAAAGCTGGTCACGTGCGGCCACGTGACCCTTGGTCACGTGTGGGCACGTGACCTCCTTGTAACGAGCCCTTTTCTTCTTTTGCACTCTGCCTTCTTCTGCTGCTTAGCCGTCACGTGCCACCACGTGACCCCTGGTCACGTGTGAGCACGTGACCCTCGTCTGGAGTCTTTTTCTTGATTTAACCGGAGAATGAGTCTGATGTTTTGAGCGTCACGTGCCAACACGTGACCCTGGTCACGTGGGAGCACGTGACCTCTTCTGAAGCCTTTTTCTTGATTTGTTCAGGGAGCTGTTGGGTTTTGAAGCCGCTTTTGATTGTCACGTGCCAACACGTGACCCAGGTCACGTGGGAGCACGTGACCCTTTCTGAAGCCCTTATCTTTGATGTAATCGGGAAGCCGAATTTGCCTTGCTGATGCTTTTAGGTGTCACGTGCCAATACGTGACTGCTGGTCACGTGTAAGCACATGACCCTTTTCTGAAGCTTTTTCCATAAGCTTTTCTGATTTTAAATCAGGAAACAGTGGCATATCAGACGAAGAGACCGGACTGTACGGTAAGTGTTGCTTGCAGGCTCGTTGGGGTTGTGATGAGTTCACTCGTCGGCCACCTTTTCGTCATGTACCTGGGTAGCCGTTATGCACCGCTAGTGCCGCTGACGTGCTTATGGTTAAACCCACTGTCAGCGTACTGTCGAGTCTTTAGAGTCCCACACAGAGGGTTCCCTCGTTCAGGCGAAAGATATAGAGGCCGTAAGTTGTTACGGCAGCCGTAAGGTGTTGCGGCAGGGTTTCGAGTATGTTCGTGTAATTGTTACAGGAATAATAATCGGAACGATAATACTGGTAGGCTTTGGTTTAAGCCGGATACCGGTATTATATTATTGGATTATTGGTATTCGTATTTTTCGGAATTCGGATACGGGTATACGGGATACGGGATACGGTATACGGAGGAGGGGTATTCTTGTAATTTTTACAAGAATACCTTCTAGAAGATGCCACCTCATAATACATTATTTATTTTATGAAAATATATAAATGAAGTGGAAATCAGAAAGTCCAAGCATGGTTGTGAGAATGGGTTATTTTATATTTTAATCTTTTCGAGTTACTATTGAAGTATGGTGCTAATTTTATATTCCATGCTTCAATAATTTCCATTTGAATATATCATTTTCTCATGCTTGAATTTTCTTATTATGCAAAACTCTTTCTCTCTCCTTCTTCTCTCCTCCTTCTTCTTCCTTGCTTTAACACTCACATGAGATGTGAATCAAAATCTAAGGATCAAAGATAATCCAATACACTAATCTCTAGATCATCCTAGTGACCATTTTTAGCAAACTTGATCTCTATGTTTAGCTCTTAAGAAGGGTTTCAGCTTGCATGACAACTCTCACGTGGATCATCTAGGTCTTGGGGTGGCCGGAGATCGTGCACACCGACAACATCCAAGGAACCAAGGAGATCATCAAAGAAGACCCGAAGGACCGGATCATCAAGGTATAACCTCTAACATAGTAGATAAGATCTCTAGTTAGGGTTTTCTAGTTATGGTTTAGACAAGATCTAATGGAAAGTGCGTGTTGTATGCAAAGAAAATTTTCGTTTACCACTTCCACTGCCTCACAAGAGTTATGGGAGCATGCAACATGCACTAACAAGTTGATCGCCGGAGATCGAGGTCAGGAGGGTTGACACGAAGAACAACACAGCGGATCCACTCATGAAGGCCATTCCCCAGATACAATTCGAGAGACTCTTCGGGATGCTCGGTATGCGATACTGCAGCAGCTGGCCCTAGTGCAAGTGGGAGATTGCTAGTTGTATGTATGCCCTAGAGGCCAGTATTGTACATATGATGTATATTATATTGGATGCTTGGACATATATAGAGAGGACTTTCTTGCTCGATATAATAGTATACTATCTGGTTACTCTTTATCTTAACATGTATACTTGTCTCTTGATGCTGTCTTTGGGTTACATGTTGGTAAAGTCCTTAAGATGTGTACTTGACTACCAAGACTATGATACAGATCATACTAGTGGGGCCATGGTAGTCCATAAGTTCATCCTTTAATGTTCCTAGTCGTGGGTGTATCGAGACAGGGCATCGATATACTAGAGTAGACTAGCGTATACGCTTCTCGACCCATGTGATGGGCAATGGATGATCCCATATCCATTGGTGTTTGACATCAGAGATGGTATAGGGTGCTCAGTGGAGACTGGGTACACTGGACGGACTCGCCGAGAACTCCCAGATGGTATTATACCTCACGTCAGATGGCAGTTCTCTGGTGACACTTCTACAGGTTAGTCTGTAGACCCGAGATCGTCATAGAGTCTTGTGTGATTCCCACTGTGCTTTGATTTCCACCTTACCACGTCCAAGAGGGCATGCAAAACGGTGGTTTTTGGGTACAGTCCCGAGTCACATGGAGGAAATGAGCGATAGAAAGGGTTTCGTCTCTCCCGGTATTGGGGGTTGATGTTGCGCTGTGCTCGATTGGCCATAATAGGGAAGTTTCTAGTCAGGGCCGGTTTAGAGATTTACTGGTAAGTGTTACCAGTAGTTTCTCAACCCGTTGTGAGCCTCACATCGGCATGACTTATCGGTTATTGGGGTTTGACGTTTACCACCCCTAAACTTGATATGCGACATATCAAACGAGGAGACCGGACTGTACGGCAAGTGTTACCGTCAGGCTTTTGCAGGAGTTAGAACGGGCTTGCTTGCTAATCTTCTGATTGCTCAATACCCGGGTAGCCGCTACGTCCAGCTAGTACCGCTGACGGCTTGTGGGTGCTTGATGTGATCATCACCTACTGTCGGCGTATTGACGAGTCTTTAAAGTCCTACATAGAGGTTTTACTGGCTCAGGCAAAACGAAATAGGAGCACATATGTGATATATGCGGGACCGAGAATAATGCGTGTATGTGATACCGTATTCTATTCTCGCGACTTTTGTATCAGTCGGTTATATGTGATATAGCCGGGTTATCGAATTAAGTGTTGATTCGATAAGATGGTACATTTAGTGTTAGTCGGTTATATGTGATATAGCCGGATTATTAAATCAAGTGTTGATTAAATAATTTAATGTATAATTGTATATTTGATATACTAATTTACATTAACTAACACTTGCTCACTTAAGCATTCTTTTCTCACTTGTGTGTATATGTAATATATATGTGATATATATATTGATGTGCATTATTTATTTTAGTGTGTCATGGTTGTTGATACACTTTACATGGGTGTATGAGACATACACCATTCTAATTATAATGGTGGGTTATTAATGTTTAAAGTAATTACAAAATTAGTGGATATTGGAAAAATGCATGAAGCTTATGGAAGCTTGTGGATGCATTGACTAAGTCAACTAGGTTTGTTTTACTTTAGATATTTGTTAACCTAACCATTTTAATTAGCCATGGTTATGTCTCTACATGAGTTAGTATATGATACACACTCACCATGGTTTACTCTCTCACTTGATCATTATTTTGATTCTCTTCTTCTTTCTTCATCTTCTTCCTCCAAAAGAAAAAGCTCTCTAGGGTTTGAAAAAAGTGAGAAAGTATTATGAGAAAAAGAATTCTAAAGTGAACCCACTTCCTATTTCATCATTCTCTACTAGATTAGCACTTTAGTATTGGGTGTTTGCTTTACTAATCCTTCATTAGTGAAGTAGTAGCTTGAGTTAGTATTCTCTCGACGTAGATCATCTTCGGCCTTGAAGACTTCAAGCAAGAACGTTCCATTCGCCTTTTGAAGCCATGCAAGGGTCCGGGAGTTCCATCAACGCAGCGAAGGGACTACTACAAGGAGCTTATGAAGTGAAGGACCGATCTACAAAAGTTGTATTTCTAGTTCACTTAGTTGTAAATGGTTTACTGTAGTTTCCGTATTATATTCTAGTTAACGATTCTAGTTTAGAGTTCCTTGAAACGGAAAAATTTTGAAAATGGCATGGACGATGCCTCCCGAAACCTTGCTGCCGTCGATAGGAACCCTACAAAAGCGGCATCATGTTCCTTAGTTGCGCATTTTCTACGTTTCTTGTCTGTCTTGGCAGAGAGAAGTGACCTCCTCAAAGCCTCCGTCAAGGAGATGTCATCATCCGAACCAAGTTCTGCCTCTGGAGCCTCTACGGCGTCCGTCATCAGCTGTTTGAGCGAAGCTTCTTTCGGAAATACTGGGGGAGCTGGGATTTCGGCAGCCGACCTTGGGAGCGTCGCCGCGTCACCACTCGCGATCGGCACTGCACTTGGGGTAACCTGAGACAAAGTAGTCCCTGCAATAAGATGGAAAAGAAGAGTTAGTTTACCCATAAAAACGGGAATGAAGGCACGGTAAGCCGAAATATACTAATGCCCAAAGAAGCACGAAGCCTTTCCTCCTCTTCAAAAGTCTTGAGAGAAGTCGCAAAAGCTTCTTCAATGGAGATGCCTGTTGAAGAAGAAGTGTCAGTTAAAGTATGATAATAAAAACGTAACAGTGAAAAGATACGACTGAAGTCTACCTGACTGTGCAAGGGTGACCAGTCCTGCTTTGTGGCTTGCTAATCGCTCGGAAGCTGCAATAGCATCCTCGAGGTTGGTATCATCTGGCGCCATGAATAAGCCTTCATTGGTCCCGTATTCGCTCAAGCCCTCGCTGTAAAGAGCATGGGGCTCTTGGCCAAATACAACGTCCGCAGAAAGTATAGACTTCTTTTTCTTCTGACGAGCGCCGGTAGCTGATAACACAAGCTCACGCTTGGTGGGCAACTTTGGGTGATAAGTCCCAATTTCCGTACCTACGCCTGACTCAGGAAACGCCATAGCGGCCATTTCGACGAGAGCACAGGGTAGCTACAGCTCGGGCATCTCACATGGTACCACAACCGCAGCAACCTCTCTCAAAGGAGGACGAACGACGGTCCGTTGCTTCAAGGGAACGGTTGGATTACCAGCCGGGGCTGCACCCTTGCGATCAAGCAACAGTCGCTTCTCCTCCTTGATAACAGCACCCATCGCGTGTTGATACCATGCCACGTATACGTTCAGGGCTTTCGGAACACAACTCGGCTCACTGATGAATAAATTGGACCCTGTGTTTAGGCGCATGAAGTGGTGCAAAGCGCTCCAGATGCCCTCTTCAGTATTAACCGGTTCTGCCAAGAATGTCTCGAGCGGGACGCCCTGATTATAACTTGATTGCTGGGCAAAACGGTGGGGGTTATATCTCATGAACAAAGCCGAGTCGTTCTTCCTGAACACCAAGTAGCCCGGCCTGATCGAGTATAAATGAAGAATCTCCTGAGCTTTCAAGGTAGAAGCTCCATCCTTAAAGGTGTCCCGCAGCATCTGCACCGTCTTAGTGGATTCCTTACCGATGGTTATGACCTTATCAACAAAGTTCATGCCATCCCCGACTGTACGCGGGCGAAGAATCACACCCCGAGCCTCTCACTGACTTGGCTCTACAGTGGAAGCATCGACCAGCCGCATGATCCGTGGAAAATTGCAAGTTTCATAGAAATGGGGCCGCTTGTGCATTCTAAAAGCACCGAGCACATGCAGCTCGAGCCATGAAGTAAAATAATGCATCGGGAAGTTCACGGGCTGCACCCTCAGTTCAGTAGTGTCGGCCACCAAGCTAAGGCCGTGATACAAATGAGCCAGCCCGGCAATCCCAACAGCAACCTGTCTCCCTTCAACCATCCGATGAGCTGGGTAGAAGACAGACGGCCTCATGTAGCGAGGGTGCATGGGAAGCGAGAACCAGCTTAACCACAAACCGAGGAACCCTAGAAAGAACGCTTCTTCATCGATGTCCTGAGCGACGATTTCTGAAAAGGAGACGACCGCGACGTTTGAAGGAAGAAACTCTTTTGATCGGCTTCCATTATCGGCCGGTTATCCAAGCCAAAACTGAAAGGATCATCAAGTTTGGCAAACCTTTCACCTTGTCGTGATAAAGCTTCTGGGCTGAAAAAACGGGCAATGAAGTCCGCAAAGCTAACCCCATGGCTTCCATATTCAAGAAATAGGCCCTTGTAAATGTTTAGCACCTTGATCAAGCTGGGGAAACGGTGCTGAATGGCATTCTCTAGGGTTAGACCCGTCATCACCAGTCGGTTAGAGAAAATATACTCGTCAGGGGGCAAGATCTCCTCATAATGCTCCCTTCTGACAGGCAAGCCAGAGATATCCGCAAACTCCTCTAAAGAGATGGAAACTTCCCGATCTAGCATAAGGAAGGTGTGAGTTGGAACGTTCCATTATTCTAAAAAGGCTTTGACCCACCATGCTGGAGGTATGGAATACTGGAACAGAGAAGTATAGATCGCGGGGTACAACCCGAGCCTCAGCAGCTCTAACTTCTTTGCCGATAAGATGTATCGGGCCTACTGCAGATATCCAGCTGAGTGACGGGGAGTCAAGCCTATATTGTATGGCTGTCCCCAAGGGCGCGACTCACCCTGGCATATACGCTGCCCTAGAATGTCTAAAGCCATGGGCGGTTGTACAGGTATTGCAGCCATAGAGGGCTGAAGGCAACCTTCTGAAGTCCAATTAACCACCTCCACAGCATAGTTCACCAGGGGGTACGTCAGCATAATGAATCGCCGAAATAGGCTCTGAAGGTGTTGCGCAAGAGAAGCTGAGCCGACCCATGATAATCTGGTTGTACCATGTTCCTTATAAATGGAGATTCTTCAGCTCTGGGTCGTGATCCTTGATCAGTGCGAAAACTTCTCGGTCTACTGGCATTGCAGAAACCTGCTTTCTGAACGGACAAAGGGAAACAAAATATCAAAAGACATGGTACCTGCGCGAAAGAGAACAAAGTTAGCCGTCAATGCTACAAGTCAAGTTCGGTACTTGGTACTTTAATCCTTACCACGCTGCAATGCAGTAAAAAGGGAGCCAAAGGGGACCCACATAATCTAGATGATAACTCATTATTAATAAAACAGTCTTATCATTTGATGAGACTATCATTAAATGAGGAAATCCTCAAAGGATTCTTATTTAATGAGGGCCCCTCGGGCCAAGGAGTAAATCTTCCATTGAGAGCAGTGCTCTGCAACAGACAGACAACTGTCATAATTAATCATAAGGGGAATAAAATTCCCCCTCCCCCAAAAAAATTTCTAAAGAGCAATGCTCTGTAAGAAAGATGAAACAATCCATCAAGAGACCCTAAGAAGCAAAACTTCTATAGAGTAAAAACTCCGAGATCTTCAAGATCTATGAACAAACTCTAAGAGTTTTCATGAAAAATTAACAAATCTATATGATTTGAAAAGAGTAAATCTCTATTAATGGGTTAAGAAACCCTAAGAAAGATCTCTTTAGATCTATGAAGAGCAAAGCACTATTGAGAAACCCTAAAAATCTATATGATTTGAAAAGAGCAAAGCTCTGTTAATGGGTGAAACCCTAGAAAGATTTAATTTTTACCTAAATTTTTGACAGAGTTTTGTCCTTAAGAAAATTCTTAAGACAAAGAGCTGTGCTCTGAAGGAGAAATAATTCTCAGAAAGTAAGAAGATGAATAGAGATCATCTCAAAGGGCCAAGGGCCCTATTTATAGGCACTGAGAGCCGTTTCAAGTTCTAAGTTGATCTAAGGGCGCAGATGCTGTCACCGCTGCACTCACGTGTGGGCCACGTGAGCGCAACGGTGGGGGGCATTTGTTTCCCCCAATCAAATTTCAAATTTTGAAATGAAGCAGCGCTTCATAACAGCGCCAACGCAGAGAGTCAAAGACTCTGAGGCAGCACTCACGTGCAAAGCACATGAGCGCTGCAGTGCACCACGTGCAAAGCACGTAAGTGCTAACGCTAAGTGCGCTGCACTATAAGCAGCGCATCACGTGCAAAGCACGAGAGCGCTAGCGCTGGAACAAAATGTTCCCAACCGTTGGATCAAAGATCCAACGAACATGATTAAAAATCATCAGTTGACCAGAATAAAATTCTTTTAAGAAAACATTCTTCAGAATCTTTCCAAACAAAAAGATTTTGCTCTATAAATCAGAGCACCGTCGGATCAATGATCCAATGGTGATTAAAAATCACTAAAATACAGAATAAATTCTGTGTGGGGAAAGATTTCCCAATCTTATTAAAAACAAGAAGATTGCCTTCTGTAAATCAGAAGCTCTAGGATCAAAGATCCAACGGTGAGGAAATCCCCAAATCAATTAGAGAAAAGATCTCTTCAACTGATTGAACAAATCAGCCTTACCTTATATAAAGGCCCCAAGACTTCAAGTCTCAAATAGAGGAACCCCCCATAAACTTTGAGAAAATTCAAAGACGAAGAGCAAGCTCTCAGAAGAAGAAGAAGATTTTTTTCAAGGTAAAAAAAAGAACAGAGATATCATCTCATATAAAAAGAAGAATTTACTTCGTTTTTTAAGATCATAGATCTATAAGACCAAGGTCTTTCACAAACAGAGATTAAAGTATCTCATCATAAAAATAAGGGGAAGAACTTAATTTTCTTCAGATCATAGATCTATAAGACCAAGGTCTTTCACAAACAGAGATCAAAGTATCTCGTCATAAAAATAAGGGGAAGAACTTATCTTCTTCAGATCATAAATCTATAAGATAAATTGACTTTCAGAGATTATAATATCTCATTATAAAAGGGGGGAGAATAATTCAATTCTCTTAGGATCACAGATCCAAAAAGGCAAAGCCTTTCACCAAAAACATAAGAGATTGAAACATCTCTTATTAAAACTAAGAACTTTGTTCTTAGATTCACGAGACAAAGTCTCTTATAAGAAAGAGAATTTAATTCTCAGAGCACAAACCTGTCTAAAAAGAGCCATAGCGCTCCAATCAAAAGAAGCGCTTCAGTGCTCTAAAATTAACGCATAGCGTTGCAGAGCCTTAGCGCTCCAAATTTCACCAGAAGCGCAATGCGCTCGTTGTTTGGCGCTCAGCGCCAAGCGCGCCATGTGCTCCTCACGTGTGCACTACTTCACCAGAAGCGTAATGCGCTCATTATCTGGTGCTCAGCACTAAGCGCGCCACGTGCTCCTCATGTGTGCGCTACTTGACAGAATCACTCTGCGCTCATTGACTGGCGCTCAGCGCCAAGCGCGCCACGTGCTCCTCACGTGTGCGCTACTTCACCAGAAGCACAATGCGCTCATTGTCTGGCGCACAGCACCAAACGCGCCACGTGCTTCTCACGTGTGCGCTAAACGAAAATAAACTGTTCTTTAAATAATAAAAGCCCCAGAGCTATAATAAGTGTTCAGCACTCAATAAAAGATAAAAAAGGTTGTCAGAATCCAAACCAATGCTCAGTATTGCTAAATGCTCAACATTTTTACTAAATTGGCCGAGCCCAAAGTGGCCACAGAACCCTAATTCAGATTAATTGAGCCTATATGCTCATAAATCTTTGATCTTAGTCCCAAATTGGACTACAGATCTCCCAACCAATATTGGTTCAAGGGTACATCTTTTCACTCCTCTGATATTTGTCATTGTAATCTTTCAACGTCTTCAGAGAGGTAACGGGTCCCGACAACCAGACATTTCACGGACTGTGGGGTCCTTAAACTCATGGACTATGATGTCCTTAATCTTTACAGACTATGATGTCTCTAAACTACCATGGACTATGATGTCCTTAAACTTTACGGACTGTGGGGTCCTTAAACTCATGGACTATGATGTCCTTAAACTTTATAGACTGTGACGTCTTTAAACTGGACCGTAATGTCTTTAAACTAATTATGAACCGTAATGTCCCTAAACTAAACAATAGAGCCCAAATGCTCTTTTGTTGGATCTAAATGATCATGTTAAGTAGATCTTAGTCTAAATGAGACTAACATATCCTTAACAACCACTTAAGTTGATCTTAATCTCAAACGAGATTAACGATCCTTAAATCAATCCAATTACAAATCCCTCAGCTGACATTGGTTCAAGGGTACATCTCATCACACCTATGATATATGTCGTTGTAACTTTTCAACGTCTTCAGAGAGGTGGTGGGTCCCGACAATCAATAAACCCAATGAAAAAAATAGAGCCCAAATGCTCTTTTGTTGGATCTAAATAATCCTGTTAAGTTGATCTTAGTCTAAAATTAGACTAACGTATTCTTAACAAACGTTTAAGTTGATCTTAGTCGTAAATGAGACTAACGCATCCTTAAAGCCAACCCCAAACCCAAATCTAAGAAAATACGGATTTGGACTAATCCATGCTCTACGGGCGACAACATAAATTAGTCTTCATATACAATTCATGGGCAACCAAAAACAAAACAAACACACACGACACGAAATGACCATTTGGAGAAGGAGAAAGTAGTTACCGCGATGCGGTAGCATAATTAACTGCAGGGGCTTGCGCCTGCAGGGAAGAGCGTCTCCACAATCAAAAACCCCTCAAATGAGGGAGAATCTGACAAAGTCTGCTACAATGGCCACATCCATCTAAACCTTCGATATACTGTGCCATAAATAAACTTGGCATCTTCGGAGAGGTGGACGGATAAAACCAAATAGTATCTGCCCCCAAAATTCAGGAAAGACGTTTGTCTTCTCGGTCTTTCGGCAGAGAACACCGGCTGAGTCGCTTCGCACGGTACATGGTAGCCACCGAAGTCGCCATGGCAAGACGGTTCCAGAAAGAGCTCAATATTGAACTGCAGCAACTTATCGCGTCACTCGATCTACCGACCTTCGCTCAAGTGTTGAATGCTATTCAAGTGCAGGAAAGATTGGCGGAGAAGGCCAAAGGCCAACGATCGGTGGACAGGAGACCCCACGTGGTCCCAACATGGCCTACCTTTTCCCTCTGTGGAGCGATCCCAGTTCACAGGCTGGGTATTACGCAAATGAAGTGCACTTTCTCACCTCAGCAGGGCCCTGTTTTGAGATTATTACCAGAGGCCAGGTCACATGCAGAGAGATAGTCGCAGAGCTAAGGGGCAGTGTCTGATTTGCGGATCCAGCGAGCACAGGGTCAGGGGGTGTCCCCGGAGATCTGAGCTACAGGGAGGATTCGAGCAATAACAACCGTCGTACGGCACTTCATCTCAAAAGGGTCCACATCGGGTATCCCAGCAGCAGTCATTCAATCAGAGGCAGACTGGTATAGGTCGGAATCAAGGACGGGCTTTCACCCCGTCCGCCGAGCAGGCATAGGCTTCTGGAGATGTGGTTATAGGTACCATCCTTGTTTATTCTGTACCAACTAGAGTTCTTTTTGATTCAGGCGCTTCGCATTGCTTCATTTCCATGCGGTTTGTTAACACACACTCTATACCTCACGAGCCGTTGACCAAAGGTTAGGAGATACACACGGGTAACGGTATTATTGTGTCCAGCCAAGAGTGTAGGTTATGTCCGGTGGTAGTATGCGACAGGGAATTTTATGCGAACTTCCTTTTAATCGGGATGGGCAGCTACGACACAATTCTCAGAATGGATTGGATGAGTACCTTACATGAAATCATCGATTGCCAAGCTAGGAAGGTGACTTTCCGCATTTCCAATCATCCTGAGTTTGTTTTTGAAGGCAGAAGCGAGTCTTTGGAGTCAGCCAAGTTTAGAGCAAAGCCAAAAGCGTTGACGGCTATAGAGATTGATGACAGTCCAGCCCCAGAGATCGTTCGGGATTTTCTTGATGTGTTCCCTGAAGATTTACCAAGTCTACCACCTTCCCGCGTCTTGGGATTCTCTATTGACCTGATTCCAGGGACGGCGCCAGTTTCCAAAGCTCCTTACAGGATGGCGCCAGTTGAGTTGGCAGAATTAAAGAAGCGGATAGAAGATCTTTTGAACAAGGGATTTATCCGTCCAAGTGTTTCTCCGTGGGGTGCCCCTATGTTACTGGTGTAGAAGAAAGACGGTTCCTTGTGCATGTACATCGACTATCGGGAGTTGAACCGAGTGACCGTGAAGAACAAGTACCCTATTCCCCGCATCGATGACTTGTTTAACCAGCTGGGTGGTGCTCGGGTATTCTCAAAACTAGATCTTCGATCAGGGTATCACCAAATCAGGATTAAGGCGGAGGATATATGCAAGATGGTTTTCCAAACCCGGTATGGCCACTATGAGTTTCTTATGATGTCGTTCGGTGTTACCAATGCACCGGCTATATTTATGGATCTAATGAACAGGGTTTTCTCCAAGTACTTGGATCAGTTTGTTATCGTATTCATCGATGACATTCTAATCTATTCCGGAAGTCGAGAGGAGCACGCCGAGCATCTACGAATTGTATTGTGGGCTCTACGGGAGGAGAAGCTCTATACTAAGCTAAGCAAGTGCGAGTTTTGGCTCGACAAGGTGCAATTTCTGGGGCATGTCGTTTTGAGTGACGGCATTTCAGTGGATCCAACAAAGATCGAATCTATCAAGGACTGGCCGACACCGAAATCAGTTGCTGAGTTAAGAAGCTTCTTGGGATTGGCTGGGTACTATCGGCGGTTTGTCCAAGATCTCGCAAGAGTAGCAAAACCCTTGACGAAGCTCACACGGAAGGAGGTGCCGTTTGTTTGGTCGGAAGAATGCACCCAGGCGTTCGAGATGTTGAAACTGAAGTTAACCACGGACCTAATCCTGACTGTGCCAGATAGCTCGGGTAGCTTGGTTGTTCATAGTGATGCGTCGGGAAAAGGTTTAGGCTGTGTATTAATGCAGCATGGTCGAGTGGTGGCTTATGCCTCTCGTCAGCTGAAAACTCATGAGAAGAACTACCCCACACATGACCTGGAGTTAGCGGCCGTTGTGTTCGCCTTAAATATTTAGAGGCATTACTTGCTAGGCGAGAGAGTGGAGGTGTACACGGATCATAAAAGTTTGAAATATGTGTTCACTCAGAAGTAGATGAATATGAGGCAGCGCAGATGGTTGGAGTTGATGGCAGAGTACGACATTGATCTACAGTATCACCCGGGGAAGGTGAACATCGTTCCTGATGTTCTCAGTCGCAGGCCGTCAGCTGCGTTGCTGACCTGTCAAAAGGGGATTCTCGATGACCTTCAGAGACTCGAGTTGGAGGTAGTTACCCTGAGTGTTCCCGGACAGCTTTGGCAGCTACAGGTTCAATCATCGCTTGTAGATCGTATTAAAGTCGCACAGGCTGGAGACTCTCAGTTGCAAAAGTTCAGAGGGTTAGTCGAGACTGGTTTGAGGACGGATTTGCAGATTCACGAAGATGGAACTCTAAGATTTGGAAGTTGGCTGTGTGTTCCAAAGGGGGGTATTCGAGATGAAGTTCTAGCAGAGGCACACAGTTCTGCTTACTCGGTGCACCCAGGTGGCACCAAGATATACAGAGACCTAAGGCAGCACTTCTGGTGGAACGGGATAAGGAGGGAGATTGCTTGCTTTGTCTCCAAGTGTCTGGTATGCCAACAGGTGAAAGCCGAGTATCAGAGAATCGCTGGGTTGTTGCAACTGCTTCCACTGCCAGAGTGGAAATAGGAGCACATCACCATGGATTTCATGATGGCACTACCCCGAAGTCCAAGGGGAAACAATGTCGTCTGGGTAATTGTTGATCGTCTCACGAAGACAGCTCATTTCAAACCCTTCCGAGTCGAACAATCGACGGAGTCGCTTGCGGCGAAGTAGATGCAGGAAATTGTGAGACTGCACGGAGTTCCCGTTAGTATCATGTCTGGTCGAGACACCGGGTTCATTTCCCATTTCTGTAAGAACCTACGGGAGAGTTTGGGCACGCGTCTCAAGTTTAGCACGGCCTATCATCCGCAGACGGACGGGCAATTCGAGTGTACTATCCAGACACTCAAGGATATGCTGAGGGCATGCATGCTTGATTTTCAGGGTTCTTGGGAGGATCACCTCCATCTGGTAGAGTTTTCGTATAACAACAGCTACCAGGCTAACATCCAGATGGCACCGTTCGAGGCTCTGTATGGACGGAAGTGTCGGTCCCCTGTAAGTTGGGACGACGTGGGTGAATGAAGGTTGTTTGGCCCTGAGCTTATAGTGCAGACGGTGAGCAAAGTTCAGACGATCAGGCAACGGATCAAGGCAGCTCGGGACCGATAGAAGAGTTGGGCAGACGCCGGAAGAAGATCGTTGGAATTTGGTATTGGTGACCATGTGTTTCTGAAGATATCACCCACTCGGGGAGTGATCAGGTTTGGTAGTCGCGGGAAACTCAGTCCCCGATTCATTGGACCTTTTGAGGTGCTAGAGCGAGTAGGAGAGGTGGCTTATCGACTTGCCTTGCCTCCATCGCTAGCTGGTGTGCATAATACTTTCCATGTTTCTCAGTTGAGACGCTACATTCAGGATGACAGCCATATTTTGGACCATTCGGAATTAACATTAGGCACTGATCTGTCTTACGAGGAGCAGCATGCCACCATTCTCGATCGTCGAGAAAAAGTGCTGAAGAACAAAGTCATTCCCTTAGTTCAAGTTTCTTGGGTGGTCGTTCTCCAGGGGAGTCTACCTGGGAATGTGACAAGGACATCCGTGCATATTTTCTGCACCTGTTTGTGTAGTGTTGTTGTTCCGTTGTTTTCGTTCTTTAATTTCGAGAACGAAATTTTTGTAATGGGGATATAATGTAAATCCCCAGTTCCGTATATGTGTTTTCCGTATTTTTCCATATTTTTATTCCCTTTTCATTTTTTATATATTTTATATTATATTTTTAATTAATTACCTAAACCTAAACTATATAAAACCTAAGCCTACCCCGTACCCAACCCGACCCATGCCCTACCCGACCCGACCCGCCTCCTCTTCTTCTTCTCCCTCTTTTTTCGCGCTCGTTTCTTTTCCAATGTCTCCCTGCTCCTCGCGCCTACCCCCACGAGACCCGCACCCACGCCGCGATGACCGCTCCCCCCATGCCAACGAACTGCCGCGATACCCTCCACCAAATCCCCTCGACTCCAACGACTCCCCCCTCTCTCGTCGTCACCGTGAGACTCGCTCCCCTACGTCCTCACCTCACCCACGAATCGACTGAGCAACTCCTCGAGCTCACCACCACCGCAAGCACCGATCACTACCATCGTTTCCGTCTCCATCGACCTACCGAGCTCCCCCTCACTCCTTCGTTAACGACACCGTCGTACACTGCACCCTCGCCGACGACCTACCTCAAGCAACCACCAACACTCTCGAGCTCGCTGCTTCCATAAACTGTGACGATTCCAACGACCCGCTGTACCCAAGCTGGAGCTCTACTGCGCCACGCCGCCATGCCACAGTCTCTGAGCTCGCCTATGAATCGTGCTGAGCCCCAAACTCCTCACCCGAGCCATTGCAAGCCGCCTGCAAACCCACTGCCCCATTGCCGTCGCCACGCCATCGCCGTCGCTGCAAGCCGCCGTCGACGGACCTCTGGGCCACCATCCCCAGCACCTCACACTCATGGGTCCCTCGCCGCGCCACACCGGAGCTTCTCAAGTCCTCACTAGAGCCGTGCTAGTCGCACGTGTATCGTGCCGTGACGTCTCCATGCCGTGGTTATAGCCCGTGTCGTGCCGCCATCTCAGTCGTGCCACTTTCACCAAAGGCAAGAGAAAACCCATCTCTTGTTAATCATGCTATTTTAATACCTAGGCTAGATAATAATGTTATATTATTTTGTTATATAGTAGCGTAAATATGTGTTTTCGACCGATTACCAAACACTGGCCTAGTGTTCGATGAGAACTCTAAACCAAAATATATCTTGTTGGGGCGGAACTTGCGATAGTTCGAATCCTTTACTATTTTCGAATATCGTGTAGTAATTTGGATGCAAAATATCGTGTTTATAACCATGTAAAGTCGCCCCTAAAGGCGACACAAAATCTGAACTTTACCGCGCATGCTACCTTGTTAAAATCATTGTAAATTAAATGCAGCTTAGAACGTAACTTTCTATGGCTCATATCGAAGCCGACTCGATAAACTAAAACCTTCCATAGTTTTTTTCTAGACATTTATAGATTACTGTAACGATATTTGGTTGCGAACGCGGCACTGGACTGCAGTCCGGGGCAGCATTTCGCTTGGATACCAGACTTTGAATACCTGTACATCCCTGATTTAAACTTAAAATGCACGAAGCCCTATATTATCGTGTATATAATTTAGTTAGTTAACACATGAATCTAGTCCCATGCATTTTCACCGTCGTTTGATATTTAGTTTGTATTTTTTAGTATCGATGTGTTCTGCAGTTTCTGCAGTAAAATTTCTTACTCTGTCACATTAAACAGGGCGTAACTCCTAGTAAGAAAAGGATATTGATAGTCCGTTTGATGCGTTGGAAACATAACGGATAGAACTAGATTTCATTCAACTGGTGAAACACCTGAATCTAAACATAACCACTAGTAAACTGCGCACAAAGTTGGACTTCTAGTTCTGAAACTGGAATTTCAGCAACCAATCGCTAATTTAAAATGATGATAATTCCCTAACCTGAATTATATTTGACATGAAATTAATTTTACTGCTTAGATAATCAAGTGTGATTCGACATCTTTTTATATTATTTTGGTCGATTCTATAGTATGAATTATGGTAAATTTTGCAAGTTATATGGCTTGGATATTGTAATTTAGTGAATACATGTTCAGTGCATTTCTACCTTATGCATAGTGATTGTTGCATTGAGACCTAACGACTGTTGTGCATTGTCGATATAAGTGTTAGTGAGTGGGTTTTGGTAAATACGAAAGTGATAGTGAGAAGTGAAAACATGATTGAAAGTGAAAGTGATACGTATTTGTTCACAACCCATCGAATACCTAAATTCATACTATAACCTAGGGAATGGGGAAATCAAGGTGGAATTGAACTCTTATTTAGCGAGATACAGTAATTTAGAGGATGATCATTCGCTATTAGTGATATATATATATATATATACATACATTAGGTCATAGGCCTAGCGGCACGGCCGACAGGGTTATGTCCCGGGCACGGCGGACCGTAGTCTCGGGCATGCACGAGACCCTTGTTAAACACGAGCATCCTTTCCACCATTTGATTTCATTGACTTAGTGACTGATAAGTAGGGACATACACATTGCCTAGGTTACTGACATGATACCTATATTGCATTATTCATATTCAGTTGATATTTATTATACTCAAGTTCTGCATTCTGTTGCACTTCTTATGTTTGATAACATTGCACACCCATTGTACAATTATTGCTATATGTGTCGTCCTGACGACCTGAGTGTGCATGCTCAGAGGACGAAGTGGATCCCGCCCAGGAGCAAGACCTGCTATTCGAGATCGCGGAGGTCTAGACCGCATCATCAGCACCATTTCTTTTGCTTCCAGCACTTTGTATTTCATTGGTTAGATTTTATTCTGCAAAATAAATGTATTTCAAACTCTTTTATTGCAATGTAATAAAGTTGTTGACTATGATTTTTCTTTACTCTAGTACTGTTTACTGTAGGGTTCCTAGGCACTCTCAAGAGGTCTCACAAGGCACCGAACATGCCAATTTCAAAAATTATGGTGCCGAGAAACCCTAGTGTATGGATCGTTGGCTAGAAATCTAGGCGAAAAACAATCTAGTTAACAACTTAACTAATGGGATATCGGAAATACAACCTTTGTAGATCCAGTGCTCCACCTCCATAGCTCCGCAACGAAGTCGTCTCCGCTTTCCAAAAGGAATCCGGGCTCTAGAGTCGGCTTCGTCGGAGAAAAAGCGAGCTAGGTCGTCGATGTCCATGCCGAAGATGATCTACGTCGAGGCATCGCTAAATCAAGCTCCACCTTCACCAAGCCCTAAAAACTTGTGAAGGAAACACACTCTACTACTTGGCAAGAGGTAGAGGATGAAGAAATAGGAAGTGGGTAGACTTTAGAATTGGATTTCTCACTCTTTATCATCAATCACCATTGATGACCTTGCTTTCTTCACTTGAAGAAAAATGAGGAAGAAGAAGATAATAGTTATGATAAGTTTAATTAGAAAAGAAAAGAAAAACCATCCTTATCATAATTGTAACTATGGTTATGTGTAGAGAATTGACCAAGGTTAAAGGAATGGTTAGGGTTAAGGTTTCATGAAGCTTCCACTAAACAACAAAAAAAGCCACCATTCTTTTCTCCTTTTTCCATCTATTTTCCAAAATGAATAAATAGATAAATAAATGAGAAAAGGAAATCAAACCCTAATCATAAGTTTAACCATGGTTTAATTCTTTACACTTAACCAAGTAAACATGCATCATCAAACATGATACAATAAAATGCACAAAAAGTATATCACATATACAACTTGTACATCCAAGTGAGAAAATCCTTCTAAAATGAACCGATACTAGTTAATGCAAAGTAATATATCAAATATATAATTATACATTAAATCATTAAATCAAACACTTGATTTAATGATCCGGTCATATCACATATAACCGACTAATATCAACAGTAACATCTGATCGAATCAACACTTGATCCGATAACCCGGCTATATCGCATATAAACGATCAATGTCACAAATCGCGAGAATCAAACACAGTATCACATACTGGTATCATTCTCGGTCCCGCACATATCTCATATGCGCTCCTATTTCGTTTCGCTTGATCCAGGAAACCTCTGTGTAGGACTCTAAAGACTCGTCAATACGCCGGCAGCAGGTGATGATCATATCAAACACCCACAAGCCGCAAGCGGTCTGCTAAACGTAACGGCCACCCGGGTATTGAGCGATCTGAAGATCGACGAGCAAGCCCGCTCACACTCCAGTGAATGCAACCAGTAACACTACCGTACAGTCCGGTCTGATCGTCTGATATGTCGCATATCTCGCCTAGGGGTGGTAAACGTCAAACCCCAATAGCTCGATAAGTCGTGTCGATATGAGGTCTATAACAATTCGAGAAACTACTGGTAACACTTACCAGTAAATCTCAGCAACCCTGGCCAGGGATTTCCTGTTATAGCCAATCGAACACAGCGCAACATCAACCCCGTATACCGGGAGAGACGAATCCCCTCCTATCGCTCATTGCCTCCATGTGACTCGGGACTGTACCCAAAAACCACCGTTTTGCACGCCCTCTTGGACGTGGTAAGATGGAAATCAAAGCACAGTGGGAACCACACAAGACTCTATGACGATCTCGGGTCAACAGACTACTCTGTACCAGTGTCACCAGAGAACTGCCATCTGACGTGAGGTATAATACCATCTGGGAGTTCTCGGCGAGTCCGTCCAGTGTACCCAGTCTCTACTGAGCACCCGTATATCATCTCTGATGTCAAACACCGATGGATATGGGATCATCCATCGCCCATCTGTATGGGTCGAGAAGGTACACGCTAGTCTACTCTGGTATATCGATGCCCCGTCTCGATACACCCACGACTAGGGACTTTGAAGGATATACTTATGGACTACCATGTCCGCACTAGTATGATCCGCATCATAGTCCAGGTAGTCAAGTACAGATCCTAAGGGCTTTACCAACATGTAACAGAGAGACAATCAGTATACACGTTAAGGTAAAGAGCAACCAGATAGCATACTATCATGTTGAGCAAGAAAGTCCTCCCTATATATGTCCCGGCATCCACTACAATATACATCCTATGTATAGTAATGGCCTCTAGGGCATACATATAACTAACAATCTCCCACTTGCACTAGGGCCATCTGTAGCAGTAGTTGTAGTATCTCATACTCAACCATCCCGTGAAAGTCTCTCTCTGGGAACAGGCCTTTGTGAGTGGATCCGCTGTGTTGTCCTCTGAGTCTACTCTCATAACCTCGATATCCTTGGAGATCAAGCATCTCCATGATCAGGTAATACTGCCTTAGAATATGTCTGGATCACTGATGGGATGGGCGTTCCTTGGCATAAGCCACAACTCCATTGTCACACAATGGGAGGAACATAGTTCATCTCATGAACCAATATACACCCAAACAGCCTCTTTGGTAGCATCTTAAGTAGCGATGTATCCTGCCTTTATCGTCTAGTATGTCACGGTATCTAGCTTGGAACTCTTCCACCATACCGTCCCTTTACTGAGGGTAAAGACAATACCTGCGACTGACATTCAGTCGTCTTTATCACCCTGGAACCCTTCCAGTGATTCTCCCAAGGATCGATTGATACCATCTCACTACTACTAGTGAGATTCCTAACATCCATTTAGATCTATCTCATATATTCAAAATCCAGGATTTAGTAGGTATCACTTTGATCCTTATGTGGAGAATCCATGTGATAAACGGAGATTGATCGAGCGTAGCATAAGAAACTCCTTTCTTATCAAGAGTATGTCATCCACGTACTCTACGAGGATCACTACCATACTCCCTACTACCTTTTTGTTTATACAAGGTTCATCTACCATTTTGATGATGTCAAACTCTTTGACTAATCCATCAAAACAGATGTTCCAACTCCGCGATGCCTGCTTTATCCAATAAAGCATCTTGCACACGTTTCCGCTGCTCCCACTGTCTATGAAGCCCTCTGGCTGTGTACTTATAGACGCTCTCTTCTAAAACATCATTTAGAAAAGCTGTCATGACACCCAACCACCAGATATCGTAGTCATGGTATGTAGCCGTGGTAAGTAGGATCTGGATGGACTTAAGCATAGATACTTGAAAAGGTTTTATCATTATCCACACCTGGTCAATGATGCAAACTTTTAACAAGTCTAGCTTTTAAAGTCTCAACTTTTCCATGTACACCAAGTAATCTTCTCAAGATATACCTGCTCCTGATGGGGATTTAACCCTTCAGATATAGCAACCAAAGTCCATACTTTGTTGGTGTATAAGGATTCCATCTCAGATCGATAAACATCCAGCCATTCTTATAGAGTCTCACTCTTGATGGCCAGCTCGAAACTAGTTGGGTCATCATCTCATGATGCAATCCTTGCTCCCACTGTCATAGAGAAACCGAAGTATCTCTCAGGCGGGTGAGGAACCCTACTAGATCGGCGGAGAGGCTGAGGTTCATTGGAATCTACTGAATCCTTTGGCTCTATCAAATCATCTGCTGTAGTTTGTATAGCTGGAACCTTTCCAGTTCTACATTACAGACCTTGCCTTGAGCTTGTCCGGATTTTGTTTTTAGACATAGGCCGGACAACCCCAAATCTTAACTAACTTAAGACATGGGTTCTTCCCATTCCATATCACATATGAAGCGGTAGGCAACTGATTTGATTGGAACCCTATTCAATAGGTATGCAGCTTCTTAAGTGCATAACTCCCAAAAAGGAAATAGGTAACTCAGTAGTACTCATCATAGAGCACACCATATCAGATAGGGTGTATCTGCTCCGCCCCGACGTACCATCGTGCAATGGTGTATACGGAGGAGTAATGCTGAGAGAGAATCTCATTCTCCTTTAGAATAATCCAGGAATTCCGTGCTCAAGTATTCTCCTCCTTGATCACATCAAAGGACATAATACTTATACCCGTATTTTGGTTCTCTACTTCTAACTTATATTCTGTGAATATCTCAAAAGGTTCGGACTTGTGTTTCAACAGGAACATATGTCTGAATCTAAAGAGATCATCAGAGAACGTAATGAAGTATAAAGAACCAGTCTTGGCATGTGTAGACAGGGGACCTACATACATCAACATGTATCATCCCAAGAGTTTACTAACTCTTTCTCTGTTTCCAGTAAACGGAGCTATGGTCATCATATCTTTGTGACATGACTGGCGAGTTTCACAAGATGTAAATTCAAACTAATTTAAATATGCATCTTTATATAACTCTAGCTAGTCGGGTCACATTGATTTGACCTAGTCTACAATACCTCAAGAAGGAATCGTTCATTTCTGAACTCTTCCTCTTGTGTGTGTTCTGTATACTTAGAACTGTAGTTTGATTTAGAACATCAATGCTTTTAGATAACGTGCCTGAACCGATCAACTTTTGATATAGGAAATGTTCAAAACATTATCCATCAATACAAAATTATATCCTTTCTTTTCTAACAAAGAGAGTGATATGATTTGGTATATCAGGTTCGGTATCTAATAACATTCGTTCAGAATCAATGTATTGGTAATACAGGGTGACAGTGACCAACAGACTTGGCTGCAACTCTTGCCCCGTTTTCTGCCTCATGAAACTTATCACCCGTTCTCAGTTCTCTACCTTTCTGTAGCCCTATGTAACAGATTACATATCTGGGATCCTGATCTGGCATCACATACCCAGGACGTAGAGGATCCAGAGAAACAGTTCTTTGTAACGAACACACCCGAAGATGATGCATCAGCATGCACTCTCTTCGTTTGGGCGGCACGGGAATTCTGGTAATCCCCAATTTCCTGCTCTGTCTTATAACAATTATAAGTTGGAGCGGGACCAACGTTCCCCAGCTCAGTATAACAAGCGGGTTCGGTCAAAATATCCGTATTATTATCTTGATTAAGGCGTGATATGGTCGCTACCAGGAGAGAGAGAGAAGAAAACACTCAGCGTGCGCTCTGGCAAGAATAGATTGGTTATTATTTTATCTAATCAGGATGGCTCCCACTGCTTTTTATCAAATCTTCCTTCAAACCCTAAAAGGAAAGACTAGCCGGGATTAATTACACACTACAAGTTCGCCAATCTTTCAGCCAGGCCAGTGTCGGTACTTTGAGGGAGGTCCCCCGTGCTTTCGCACGAACCTAATTAATGTAAACCTCGTTTTCCCAGAGGCGTAACCTCGTTGACACCTTTCTAGACACCTACTTGATCGGTTAATTGTAATGTATAAAACTCTTCCAGGAGTAACTCTTACTCGCAGCGGGTATCGGGATCCAACTATCTCATAGAAGGTATGCAATCTCATTGCAAATTTCAACACTTGAAATTCCCGATAATATTTTGCCCCTAACCTCCTATGACCTTGACAAAGGCCAACAAACAATAGGATGCTAGTCAAGTTCAACCCGTCATTTCCTGATTGAATTAAACCCACCCGCACGGCCCTTGACAAAGGCCAACAAAGTCGCACGACTACCCTAACTCAATCTGCATCATATGCATAAACAGATAAGCACCAGTTAGCTACCGCACACTGCGCCTTGACAAAGGCCAACAAACGCAGCACGAATACTAACTACTACTTATCTGAAATGACGGAGGGCTACGACAGGTTTTTCTGAAAACCTTTTGCGTAATGAACTTAATATCGTTGTAGAATCAAATGATTTTAAAATGGAGTGCTTTTGAGGCTTTTCTAGTTTTGCTAAAGGAGTCACTCTCGGTGAAGGGATCGTCGGTCCTTTCCTCGTCGAATGAGGTGCGGAATATATCATATATATCGCTGTGCAAAGCAAAAACACTTAAAAGCAATCAAAAGAAAAACCGAGTGTGTAGCATCTGCCAGTTATTGCTAAAGGAGTCACTCCCGGTGAAGGGATCTCGGTCCTTTCCTTATCGAATAAGGTGCAGGATATATCACATATACCGCTGTGCAAAGCAAGAACTGTAGCTACCTGTTTTATTTTGAAATTCGATTCTACAACATCTTAGGTTTCTTTTAATTCATTAATCACATTAATGAAGTCCCATCATTTAAATACCTAAACATCACAGATAAATACGACGTACACTTATGCCATCCGCATTCGCCTCGATGTCCCCTCGTGCACCGTTAGGTTAGGTAACTAACGGCAGAGCGGGGCAGGGCTAGCGCGGGTGTAAAACATAAGTAACGTCTATATAATATATCATATATACTATATACTGTATCTATCACAGAACATCACATGATCACATCACAGATATCGCAGCAGAAGAATCATATGAAATATTGGATATACTAGGACGTCCGTGTTTTCAATACGAGCTAGTATAAAACACGGATTCCACGGTCGTGATGAATAGCCAATCCCACACCCCTAGACCCCTACGAGAGCGGCAAGCAACCCTACCAATTCTAGAGTTAGGAGACCCGGACTCGACTCCTCGAGTTGGTCTCCCACTGGACTCCAGAACCCGGTTACTTGTGCTCCCCTCCTTGGGTCTATCCTAGTGCGGAAACGTAAATAATATACAAACGGTGACAACTTCCGCAACCTGGAAGCGCCCCAATAAAAGAATATTACATACAAGTTTTTACATGAATGAAAATGAAAAACACTCATCTCACATAAAAAAAACCCGGCTATTCAAACACGACGATCCAATATAACATATCCAGCAACACATAACATCACATGTCATCAACGTAAGTAAATATGTCCATCCCAATTGTCGTTGACATATAGCAACGAAACCGGCGATATCACATATTACACTTACGGTCACAGAAAAGAAAGTGTAAAACTACAACAGTTGGAATCCGCAACCTCCTCAGACATCGCATGCCTGACCAAATGAATTCCTTAGACATCTCATGCCTAACAATTATAAACCCCGCATTTTAGTCTCAAAATCGAAAACACTTTTCAATATCAAGTCGAGTAATTCAACAAGATTCCCGACATCCTGATCGAATGCTCGTCGCAAACTTCAGTAGACGGCCGCACCCCCGATACCGTCGACGAAGTGCACCAAGGCGGAACACCGCTGCCGGGAGCACCCGAACGGATGCTTTTGGCGACGGGGTTCTCCTACAGTCACTTGGTCAGGGCTATGGGGTGAGGCTGTCTATTAAGTTTACCCGGCGAGTATCCGCGTACGCTACGTGATTGCGACGGACTTTTGATCACATCAAAATTCCGTGGCAACCGATCATGTGAGACTAAATTGCTACGTTTATAACATTCATTTAGTTATCTCATAACTATTTGTGAATTCCAATTATTGTATCCCATTCCAGATAATTAGAAAATGTTAAACTTTCCGATTGAACATTCGAACACCCAAGTTTTCCCGATACAGATCAACACATGAAACAAGTCTAACAACATTCCGTTCGTGCCTCAGTACCAACGGTCCAGCCGTAGAAGGGTCAAGCCAACGCCTCACATGTGGCACGCCGTACTGCCCCAAACCCTAAGGTTCAAAGGGCAGTTCAAGACGGTCACATAATCGAGTTAAGGTTTGTTGTCTTCTAGAGGGTCCATCGCGTTACTTGCACTACTTAGAACGTCGTTAAACTACGGAAAGATCCAACACTTGGAAATTTCCCGACAGGGGAAAAGTTGGGTATTTATATCCGGTCGAACTTTTTAACATATTCTAAAAATTATCCGGAAAGCCACACAGACAAAATTTGATACTCCGATCGAAACACCGAATCCCCAAAATAATCCCAGAAAATACAACTCTGGAATAAATTTTAAAAATACCCAGAAAATCCAGCATAAAATAATAGGAGTTACTGTGCAAACAGTGTACGATGACGTCATCATTCCGCCGCGGAACCGCCGCAGAAGTCAGGCTTCTGCCGCGGTTCCGCCGCGGTTTGTACTGTTCATCGAAAAAATTTTGCATCATAATTCTTATTTTTTCCTGCTGAATTTTTTAGAAATTTTTAATTTGAAAAAATCCACGTTTTCAGAAAACGTCCAAAGAGCATTTTCCGGTTGGGGTTTCGGGTCGTTCGGACTTCAAAATCCGTCTAGACTTCGCCTAAGGCTCTAGCTAGGCTCTGATACCACTGTAGGGTTCCTAGGCACTCTCAAGAGGTCTCACAAGGCATCGAACATGCCAATTTCAAAAATTATGGTGCCGAGAAACCCTAGTGTACGGATCGTTGGCTAGAAATCTAGGCGAAAAACAATCTAGTTAACAACTTAACTAATGGGATATCGGAAATACAACCTTTGTAGATCCGGTGCTCCACCTCCATAGCTCCGCAACGAAGTCGTCTCCGCTTTCCAAAAGGAATCCGGGCTCTAGAGTCGGCTTCGTCGGAGAAAAAGCGAGCTAGGTCGTCGATGTCCATGCCGAAGATGATCTACGTCGAGGCATCGCTAAATCAAGCTCCACCTTCACCAAGCCCTAAAAACTTGTGAAGGAAACACACTCTACTACTTGGCAAGAGGTAGAGGATAAAGAAATAGGAAGTGGGTAGACTTTAGAATTGGATTTCTCACTCTTTATCATCAATCACCATTGATGACCTTACTTTCTTCACTTGAAGAAAAATGAGGAAGAAGAAGATAATAGTTATGATAAGTTTAATTAGAAAAGAAAAGAAAAACCATCCTTATCATAATTGTAACTATGGTTATGTGTAGAGAATTGACCAAGGTTAAAGGAATGGTTAGGGTTAAGGTTTCATGAAGCTTCCACTAAACAACAAAAAAAGCCACCATTCTTTTCTCCTTTTTCCATCTATTTTCCAAAATGAATAAATAGATAAATAAATGAGAAAAGGAAATCAAACCCTAATCATAAGTTTAACCATGGTTTAATTCTTTACACTTAACCAAGTAAACATGCATCATCAAACATGATACAATAAAATGCACAAAAAGTATATCACATATACAACTTGTACATCCAAGTGAGAAAATCCTTCTAAAGTGAACCGATACTAGTTAATGCAAAGTAATATATCAAATATATAATTATACATTAAATCATTAAATCAAACACTTGATTTAATGATCCGGTCATATCACATATAACCGACTAATATCAACAGTAACATCTGATCGAATCAACACTTGATCCGATAACCCGGCTATATCGCATATAACCGATCAATGTCACAAATCGCGAGAATCAAACACAATATCACATACTGGTATCATTCTCGGTCCCGCACATATCTCATATGCGCTCCTATTTCGTTTCGCTTGATCCAGGAAACCTCTGTGTAGGACTCTAAAGACTCGTCAATACGCCGGCAGCAGGTGATGATCATATCAAACACCCACAAGCCGCAAGCGGTCTGCTAAACGTAACGGCCACCCGGGTATTGAGCGATCTGAAGATCGACGAGCAAGCCCGCTCACACTCCAGTGAATGCAACCAGTAACACTACCGTACAGTCCGGTCTGATCGTCTGATATGTCGTATATCTCGCCTAGGGGTGGTAAACGTCAGACCCCAATAGCTCGATAAGTCGTGTCGATATGAGGTCTATAACAATTCGAGAAACTACTGGTAACACTTACCAGTAAATCTCAGCAACCCTGGCCAGGGATTTCCTGTTATAGCCAATCGAACACAGCGCAACATCAACCCCCTATACCGGGAGAGACGAATCCCCTCCTATCGCTCATTGCCTCCATGTGACTCGGGACTGTACCCAAAAACCACCGTTTTGCACGCCCTCTTGGACGTGGTAAGATGGAAATCAAAGCACAGTGGGAACCACACAAGACTCTATGACGATCTCGGGTCAACAGACTACTCTGTACCAGTGTCACCAGAGAACTGCCATCTGACGTGAGGTATAATACCATCTGGGAGTTCTCGGCGAGTCCGTCCAGTGTACCCAGTCTCTACTGAGCACCCGTATATCATCTCTGATGTCAAACACCGATGGATATGGGATCATCCATCGCCCATCTGTATGGGTCGAGAAGGTACACGCTAGCCTACTCTGGTATATCGATGCCCCGTCTCGATACACCCACGACTAGGGACTTTGAAGGATGTACTTATGGACTACCATGTCCCCACTAGTATGATCCGCATCATAGTCCAGATAGTCAAGTACAGATCCTAAGGGCTTTACCAACATGTAACAGAGAGACAATCAGTATACACGTTAAGGTAAAGAGAAACCAGATAGCATACTATCATGTTGAGCAAGAAAGTCCTCCCTATATATGTCCCGGCATCCGCTACAATATACATCCTATGTATAGTAATGGCCTCTAGGGCATACATATAACTAACATTTACTGACTACCATGTAATGCTAGAAACCGAAGTGTGACTACGGCGGGTTTATTTCCTGACCGTAGGAACATGGCTGGCCTAGTCACCCCTCGTATTCCGTATTTTAGGAAGCGGGACGTGATAGGATTACACCCACAAAATCCCAAAATAAAAGAAAGAAGACAAAAATTACATACAAAGATAAGAAACATATAAAAAAAACTTGAAAATAAGAGTTTCAAATTACACTGCATTTTTAGTTGTCATGAGCCCTATCTTAATGGTCTTGAAAATATTTCGAAAATCACATCATCTCTCAATAAAACATCGTCTTTAATCTTCCTCCCTATCTACCCTCCAAATATCAATCATATATCCATACGTGTGTGTAAAAGATATCCCTACACTTGGAGAATTCAATTCAAGCCATTATACCCTTTGTCCATATTCTTTAGTACTTTTTAGTTGGTGATATTTTATATGAAGTTGCTCACACATTTTTCATACGACCATTAATATTTCTTGAGGTACTAACCAACTGATTACCGAATGTGCTTGCTTATTAATGCGTAATTAGCAATATCCTAGTCTTGCAATACCTAAGGCTTAGCAGTGACTCCCAAACCAGTTGGTGTAAGGCACTAGGTGATAAGGCACTCTCGCTATATTTTTTTATGCTGCCTTAAGTAATTACAAAACTAGTGTTCATTTTTCTGCACCATTTATATTTTGTTAATTTATATTTTTGTTTATATATTTTTTCTTCATACTAAGGTTTCTAGACAAGAGTTTCAGGGTATCCTCTACTATTCCAAATTTCAGGATGTGTGCAAGTGCGTATAGTAGGGTATCAACGTTCAGAAGGTTGGACTCAAGAATTGGGATTATTTTTCAGACTTATTTCTATCCGCAGATTAGTGATTCCTTCATCTTACTAGCTCTTGGAACAACTGCTCATAACTACGTATTACTAGTTTCATTTTAAAATATCTAATTTTCTTGTATTTCTTAAATCTCTTCCTTTCTTTCATAAGTATTTTCACTTTCTAACTTTTATTTTCAAAATTTATGCAATACAATATTTACATATGATGTATGGATATATACAAACCATCCCCGGCAATGGCGACATTTGATTGATGCGAAAAAGTAGTGTGTATGTGTGTTGTAAATAACCGCAATCAAGACGGTGTTACAAATAGCTAGCCGCGATGAGTACGGGTCGTCCGTGGGGAAACGGTGAATTTCTTATCTTGCTTTAGATAAGTTGATAGAAGAAAAGTGATATATTTATTGTTTTAAACTAGAATGGTTAGAAAATTTTATAATAGAAAGGCATGTAGGGTTTATAAGACTTAGTAGTTAATAGATGAAATAAAAAAAATTAATTCATTTTTTCTTTTAATTATTTAAAACTAGAGAGATAACGATGAATTTGGATTAGGGTTCTTGGAGGGAATTAGGGTTTCCCTTAAAAAGGTGGATTAAAAGAACCCTAGTTCTGCTCATAGATCTCTCTCATGAATTGAAATTTTGAATTTGAGATCATCAATTGTTTTGATAGACATCTCTCGGTATTTTATATAATCTCTGAAATTAGAAACCCCAGATATCATATTGGAGTATGTAACATTACAATCATACCCCTGAAATTCTACATCTAATGGCTGCCATAAGATCGCAGAACCGCCGCCCTAACCCATGCTTGACCGCGGACCCACCGTCTATTTGTGGGTTTCTGACTTGGGATTTTTTCTGGATTTTTCTCGCGATATTTGAAAATACTCTTGATACAAACATTCTGAAAATATTGCTCTTAATCTCTGTCGTTATTAGATTCTTCGATTTACTTCTAATATTTGGCAGATTCGATTTGATATTCCGATTTGATGTGAATCTCCTACTTAGATTTCAGACCTGAGCTAAAACCTGCACAATATCTCAAATCAAATTGTTAGTAGTATTTGTTATTTTTGAGAAATTATTACAACCATTTATATGATATGATATTTTAAGAATATTAATTAGAAATATTTGATATGATATGCATATTTTATTTAAATATGATATGCATATATTTTCCCTAATTATATTAATCATAAATTAAGAAACGTGATAATAATCTTTTTACAAATAAACCCATATATATTCTTAATTTACAACTAACACCTTTTAGTAACTAATAATAGTAGAGAAAATGTTCATACAAATGTGCAATAAATTTGACTGATCAATACACAATACAAAAAAATTAAATAAAAAATAAGAAATATAATTAAAAAATCTATTAAGGATAAGGACTAATACCTAATTAAACGAATAAACCATACACACACCCAAAATCAATCAACGATTTCATTTTATTTTATTTTGATTCAAAATTGTTTTAATCGCGTGCATCGTATGTGCCAAAAGCAAGAAATATTAATAGGCAACCCCTCAATTACTTAAATAGTCTTTTCAAACTATAAAACACTTTTGGGATGTAGTGGAGACAAATTAATCCCACCCATTAAAAAAAGCCTTTATAGAGTAAATATAACGTAGGTTAGAACATAATTTCTATAATCCATTAGCCAGTATATAAATCTAATTATTGGATTAAATTTCCTCTAATTGGCTTTTGAGATCATAAGAAATGTGATATGTTTA
This sequence comes from Agapanthus africanus, assembly GCA_030015575.1. Taxonomy (NCBI): domain Eukaryota; kingdom Viridiplantae; phylum Streptophyta; class Magnoliopsida; order Asparagales; family Amaryllidaceae; genus Agapanthus; species Agapanthus africanus. Next base: position 2,769,862 of record CM057337.1, read on the forward strand.
CGAGGGAAATTAAGAGAAAGTCTCCCTATATGAACAACATCGAACAAGTTATTAGGAATCGATTAGATGAGCCCACACAAGTCCATTGTGGTTGTCTAGTCCCATTCCCCACCAGCATATATATTAGCTGATTAGGTAATAGGATACATAGTCACAAATTCGCCGTTCGGGAATAATTCGGCGAGGTCGAAAATTCGGATTCGGAGAACTATTCGGAAAAAATCGGCAGGTATTCGGGAAAGATTCGGGAAGTGTTCGGAAAATGTTCGGGAAGGATTTCGAGCAATAAATTAATATATAAGACGCTAGGTTTTGATTTTGTGAATTATTTACAGTTTTTTGAATTATTCGCTGTTTTTTCACATAATTCGGGAATAATTCGCGAATTATTCGCGAATAATTCGCGAATTATTCGGCCAGTTCGGCAATGGCGAATAATTCGTTTGATCAAAAATTCGCGAATTATTCACGAATTCGGCAAATAATTCGTGAATTATGTGACTATGATAGGATACCGACCAAAAGGCCAGCAATGTACAAATTATTTATTGTGTTATTTTTTAATGCCTAAATTTCATATTAAAATTCAAGATATATATTATCATCATTTCAATCATGATAGGCCTAACCTTCTCTCTTAGGTTTATTTCTTATTTTTTTATTTTTGTAAATTGATTGGTGAAAGTTTTTGGACTACTAATCAAGAGTCAAGCAGTTCCATAATTCCATTCACTATAAATGTCCCATGCGACTTTTGCATGCCGAAGGCATGAGTAGACTAAAATTTATCATGAGTAATATTCTTGCTACATGGCCTTCTTTTTGACCATATCCATTTTTCTCGAAAAAAAATTTCTTATCAATATATTTTCTCAGCCTTCTCATTTACTGTAACTATATCTTTTTGTACAATTTAAATGACGTAGATACATAACAAGCAATCAAGCACAGCAGAAATACATGTATCTACCCTAAAATTTTACGATATACCCGATCCGATTGGTTGGATCGTTTTCCGTCCACGTCACATAGAAGATCTGATCTTTATCGCCTCTAAATAACGGCCGGGGGGAAACCACACTTTGTAGAAGCGATAATTTCCCACTTGATCACCCAGCAAGTCAACCCAAAATAGAAGAGGATGAAGAAGGAGACGACGACATTCTAGTGTTTTTCTCTCTAGAAAAACTCTCTGTGTATTATCATATATCTCATATGCCCCGTATATGCAACCCTAGCCTCCTATATATGAATATATAGGGCACCTGCTCAAGTGGATGGATATTGGGCAGGATCGGGCCCAATGGCTAACATACTCCCACTCGTACATTCGAGTGGGTACCGTCCATAGCTCTCTAAGCCGGTTTTCTGAACCATTGATTCTCTGAATCAATTGTCTCCCTGAGAATCTTCTCCTTCTCTTCTTCATTCTTATTCATACATATATGTTGGTGCGGTGTGGACCGTTGAGAACCTGTAAACAGGTAACCTTACAGCCAGATCCATTAGGACCGACATAAGGATATCCCTAAAAGAAAACAATATAAACCAAAAATATGTTAGGCTCGCAAAATCTCATACCCCAGATCCGATCAGACATGTCTGTTCAAGTACTTTCATCCCTCTCAGAAGCGTACTTGAACACCTAGGTGTACCTCTCGATTCATTGCACTCTTAAATTTCGCCACCATGGCGTCAATAAGAGTTGGTCATGCGATACAATCAATAGATATTCTAATCGATCTTCCTCCGGCTCTAAATAGTTAGGTCTGTTATTCATCCGCTTTTCTGACATTGCCCTGTATGTGCGGTATATTGTCATTGCAGCAGGAAACAACAGCCAAAATAGCAGACGCTCATAACATGCCTATCCAGACAGCCCAGTGTCGCTAAAAGTATAGACTACCCTTCCTTCCGTGAAGGAGGTCGTCATAAGGGCTCACATAATGAGGGGGATGAGATCCATCCCTCAACCTCCTTATGTGCACGATCCAAGCGCACATCGTATGGTAACGTGCTACGGTATAAAATTCTCTCCTTGAGAGCATACGCCATTAACGTTATACGGTACAGACCTAAGTCCAATCATCCTGTGATTGACTTGCCCGGCCATATCGTTCTGCGATATGCCTGAGATCTCCCAACAAGTTTGCACCCCGTACGACGAGTCAGACCCCTAGTCCAGCTATGTGTAAATAGATAAAAGTGACCATAGGATAACCCCTTCGGTCGCTCGGCCTACAGCACATGGCAACCTCATCCTGACCCAGTCATAACGACTCTATTAAGTGCTCCCACGGTCGCCATACCCAGTATGCAACACCACAGTCACTGCTCCGAGCAGCTGACGTCTAGCACTTAGTCTCACCTTCATATGCTTCCCCAGCATAAAGGGGATTTCTCGTGTGAGCGAGAGTTCCAGCCTGCTGACGTATCCTTGTTAAATATGTGTTCTGCACACATCATGTGTCTTGCACACATCGTGTGTCCGCACACATCGTGTACCCTGTACACTTGTGCTCTATACCTGAAATAGTCAAACAAAATATAGAAATATCCATCCCAGATAATAAAGAAAGAAAGTTATACACCATCAATCTTAAAATATGCATCTATAAAATCGTCACCCATAATAATAATGTCGAAAATAAAAGTAAAGTCTATTAAGCTATCGGAAATGCAATACGTCACCCAGGACGAAGCCCAAACGCACATAGCGTTACTCAGCTATTTCCTTCGTCATCGAATCTCCGATCGTTTGAGCTGAAGGAAAACCCTATAGCTTATACCACCTTCTCATATTACTTACTCCTTGATGAAGTGTCGTCAGATCTGTAAGTGATTCAACTTCCCATATATATGGGATCGTTTGAGAATGCCATCGTTGACCTGATGTCACGATAAAGAGAAACCCTATTTTCTTTGCGTGCGAAATCACGTGCAAACTCCCGAGAAATCACCTTAGCCTAGCAGCCCTTTTGGCGCTATTGAGATAGCCGTATATTCCATCCCATGGTGAAAAAGCTACACCTCCTACTTCTTGCTACTCCGAGTGATGGCTCTGCCATTATATAAGAAAACACGTGCAGATGTGGATATACACATACCCATATTGCCAGCCCAGTCAGCATTTGTGTGTCCACATGACTACAAACCTGATTCCTCATAGCACTATATATTGTGGGCCGTCCAATATAAATACCTGAAAATCCTCATAACTTCATCCTAACAAGCAGACTGTACTACTAAGTTCAATCGGTAAGGGTTATATATCTGGTCAAGTACATGCTATACATACATTAGACTGCTGACTATACAAAAAGGAACCTATAAAATCCGTCCTTCTTCGTCAAGAGTCTTATAGCAAAGATCAAGGCTACAAATATGTCTATTAGTGACTGGAGTAATAAGTTGGAGTGATTGTACGGGCTGAACCGTTTTAAAACATATCTCATGTGAGTCTCCGAAGACAAACATATGATGCTCTTGAAATGACTCCTCTTGGATCCAATTCTCAAGCACAAACTCAACATCTCATGTGTCCTTTATAGCGAAAACAACTACTTCAAGTGGTATTCATTGTCTCCAGATCGCTTTTGGTCATCACTACATCATTCATAACAAGATCTCTGAACTTATAGTTGTCGTATTCAATCATCGTCAATCCATATCCAATATAAATTGATGACATCGAACCAACAACTGCTTGGATAAGCGTTTAAAGACATAAATAGACTCTCTGAGTCAACTCGAGTCATATTGGTTTTGAAACCCATAAGCAGATCTTCCAGATCTCCTTATCTAAATCTCCTTCGACAATACGATCTAAGTCCTCACGACTAGTTTAAGATCTTTATGTATAACGATTTGTTTGGGAAGGTGAAATAGACGCAATCATCACCCCGGATGAAAAGTGTCTCTTCATTTTCCATCTACTTGAGGTGAATCCCTTCGCCAACAAGTGTGCCTTGTATTTCTCTACAGTATCATCCTCCCTTCACAAGATCTCAAAAAACCCAGTTTTATTAATAGTCTTGCGTCCGGTAGGATAATCAATCAAATCCTAGACTCGATCCTTTATCGTTGACTCTTACACCTTTTCCATTGTCGTTATTCACTCCTTCGCAGTAGGCCCAGAAATAGCGTCCACAAATGACTTGGGTTCCATAACCAATGCGGAGTTACCATAGACGTCTCCTTTTGATATCGAAATATCGTCGGGGTGTCAATCCATGGCACTATTTACAAGTCTCTTAAGGATCCATGATTGGCTCCGAGTCATCAGCGAAAATATCGCTCCCCCTGTCGCCAGCTGCTGAAGAAACTAATTCTTTCTGCACCACTGACCGACTAGGAGACTCCTCAATCTTGTAAAATCCTAAATCCTGACCTATTTCTGCCTTATGTGAAAATTCCTTTCCAAGGAAATCGCTCGATATTTCCTCCCTGAGGAAATCATTCATTGTTTTCTCTCCAAGAAAATCAACGTCGCACGACCAAATGTTAGTAACAGTCCTATCACATACTCATGGACACAAGTGACCTCCCAGGTCCCTTGTTCATCAACTACTTATAAGGTATTAACTGTACTGTCTTTGAAAACACATGACCAAAAACATAAGCCGCTGCCAACAGCACATCTCCCAAACAATATGTAAAATTAGCCATTGCCATCATGTTCTTTATCATATCTTGGATTTCCTAATTTTCCTCTCTACAACACCATTTTGTTACAGAGTTTACGGTATCATCAGCTATCTGACGAATCTTTTTCTTTCATTCAGTTCCCTGAACTGCTAAAATAAATACTCATGGCTTGCTTACAGTTCTCAGAACTGCTCCATGAAACACGTACAATCCTGTTTGCGTGAATTGGCTCTTCACTTCACTAATACCACGTTTGATACAAATCAATGCTTTAGTTCCGTGTGAGATCAATAGCCATATTGGGTAATTGTTAATGAAGGTGTTAAATTAGGGAACTCCACTACGTGTTTTCATGTTTATTGGTCCGTATCTATCGGAGTGAATTATCTGTAATGGATATCCAAATGGTTTTACTCTGATAGTTTTGCCTCTAAGGCAACTCTCACAAGTAGATGGTTTGAGTTTGGCTCAAATGCCAACTCATCCACCCTAGGTGGTTAAGTCGTCCTATCTATCTGTAACGAATCTGAAATCCATGTATAGAATTATTTGTTTAAATGTATAAAAAAAGGGTATTTCAGCATGTGTAAGAGTTATAAGTTATTTTTGTTTAATAAAAACAAGAAGCAACTTGTAGCTCACTGGTAAAGGCTCTACACTGCTGTGACATAACCTGTGTGTTCAATTCCATCAGTCCCAATTATTTTTAAAGATTTTTCTTTATAATTTTTCCAAAGCCCAAGAGTTACACGTGCAATTCATGGATAAACGAAAAGTTTCAGAAAATCAAACAGGCACAAAAAGGAGTAAACACACATCTAAACACGTAGCATGAATCTCGAGGTAAAACACCCAAATACGACCACCCATTTCTCTTCATTGGCCGCCGCCGCCGGTTCCGATGCCTCCAAAAGCCTCCGTATTTTGCACACTCGTCCCTTCAGCTCCCCTCAACTCCTCTGCACTGTTTGATTTTCCTGCAATAAAACAGAGACTCTTTAAATCCCTAATTAACACCATTAAATCCATTTTAATTCATTTTTATTTCACACCCTCTCTCATTTTTACCCGATAAATACCACCCCATGCCCTAACTCTCCTCTATTCTGAAAATTTTCTCAAAATTCTCTAAGTTCAAGAAGAGTTAAGGCTATTCAAGTGGAGTTAAGCAAGCCAAAGAGAGTAGCGATCAAATTCCGATGACCGGAGTATCTCCGACGAGAACAAGACCCCCTCTCTCTTCTTACCCTCTTCCTAGCACTACACAACCTGTAAGTCTCTTCATCTCTCTCTCTCTCTTTCTACTTCTATATAATTTCTAAGACATATCGACAAAAGCGGAGTTAGCATATAAGTTTTGTCTTTAAAACAATTTTTGTCACTTTGCCATGTTTAAAAGTTTATACAAATTCTCTAATGTCACTTCAAGATAATATTTACATCAATTGCCTTTTGAATTAACCAAAATTTCATGTTCAATAATCATATAACAAATTTTTTTCAGAAAAATACCATGAACTTTAATATAACTGTTTTTTCGATAACTAGTTTACCTACCTATAGAACCTTCACGGTGTAACGACCTACCCCACACGCACACTATAGTTGCATAGCACGATATTCTAAATATATGGTTGGTTCAAAGAATAGGTTTTACATTAAAATACCATTTTTTTTCAAAACGGGTTTCTTTTAAAGCGATATTTTAAATTCTTGGCAATTGCGCCTCTACAACCCACGTTAGGGGACCCGCTAATGGATAGTGCAGATTATCGCATATTCTTGGGATAATAGAGCGAGATGCAGAACTCATCATGGAGTATTCGGCCTCGAAAGGAAATAAAAATACGGTTTTTTAAGAAATACGACTTTTCTAAACAAAACTAAAGTTTGGAAAATTATATAAAACTATGAATTCGTATTTTTAATAAAAACATATTATGAAACTATATTTTTAAAATGAAAGATTAAAATTTTAACAAAATACCGTCAAGTTTCCAAAAGAGCTAGTTTTCATAAAAAATACCATAAACTTTTAAAACTAGGTTTTATCACTAAAACACCACAACAATTAAAATACATGTTCATGAAAACCCTAAATATTATAACTCACCCTCGAGCTTTATTTTTAAACTATATTAAAGTATTTTTCATAAAAACCCCTCAAGATATGCAAACAATATTTAAGGACTTTAGATTAATATAGATTTAAGCGGTATCGTTTCTCTTGAGCTCCTGGCAGTCGGAGAAAGTGAGTATTTGCCTATTTAGGTTAGACAACTTAACAGAATTATCAATAACAATTGTCTTAGAAAAATACACAAATTCTACCGTCCATGTGCAGTAGTTGCCGATTTCTCCCAAACATAAGATTTTAACAGTTTAAATCAATTCATATGAAAAAGACATGAACTCGAATCTAAACTTGAACTCAAGCTCGAACACAAACTCGAACTCTAACCCAACTCGAATCTAAATTTGAACATGAACTCGATCCAGTCTCCTCGAACTAACTTGACTCAAACCAAGATTGCAATTGACATGACTCGCATTTTACTCGACTCACTCGACTTCATTCTACACCTTTTGCAATGTATGGTTTCGATCAAGACCTATTATAACCAATCAATCAATTTAGTTAAGTATATTATACAGTTATAGACTAGTTATACTAGGAGTGCTTAGAATAGTTTCTTGTGTGAATCCAACGGAGCTTCAGGAGTCCCATATTAATCTCTTTTTTATTTTACTCGAATATCAGTCGGGTTGACTCATCCACAGCCTAGAGCCCCGATACTAACACATGAAATGGGCTCGTGTTTCCTTACTCCTAGGGCCCACTCTTGAGCTCGTGAATACTTCTACGACAGCATTGACATTCACACTTGGAACTTAACGTTAATATGGTGACCATATAGAAACCTATAGTACATATTTACCCATGAACATATACCTTTACTTGTCATATATATATATATATATATATATATATATATATATATATATAATGTTTTTCATTCTTTTACTCTTATTTTATCCTTGGGACTTACCGAGCGCTAGTTCGCCGACGGGCATTCCACTCACCCTTATTTTCTTGGAAGGTTCGTCAAATACGGTCGAGACGGAGAAAGTGGAGGCCACAGAGGAAGACTGCAACCGGATTACTCCTCAAGATTAGCCTACCTTCACTTTTTATTCAGTTTATATATGCCACATGTTTAGGTATTTTTCTTTATTGTATCTACTTTCCAGTTGAAACTCATGTACTTGTAAATATTGAAAGTTGAATGTAAATAAAGATATTTGTTGAAAATTTTTACAGACTCCATTTATTCTTGTATTTTGTATTATTGTTCAATACGCTTAGTATATTTATTTAGGGAATGACCTTCTTTAGATAAATATGCCGTGGGCTTACCACGTCACCGTTTCCGTCTACTGGGAAGCGGGGCGTGACACTATCTATTAATCTAATCTACCATGCTACTCATGATATTTATAAAAGGGTCAATTCTCAAAATCATAAGGAATTCATAAGACAGATTGTCCCATTAAGCTATCTAAATATCCTGAGCTGAGACTGAAACTGTAACCGACGGGAAGATAATTTGTGGATAGCTATCTGCATTCCCGATGCAGAATTGACTCATTTGTTCTCGACACATGATTTGCTTCCACAAACTTTTCTGCTCCCAGCAGAAGGCCTTCTTCCACTCAGTACCCTGACAGGAAGATTATTTATGGATAGCTATCTGTATCTCCGATGCAGAATACATTCATTTATCTTCCACACATGATTTTCTTCTACAAACTTTTCTGCTCCAAGCAGAAGGCTTATTTTCACTCAGTACTCTGACGAGTGGAGCGGTTTAAATTCCCATAGCCAAACGTTAGACTTATTATATCTATTATTGTCAGCACATTTCTCCATGTCAGATCACTTAAAGTTGTTGGCGCGTTATTCATGTTTTCATAACTCGATTGAACTCTTCTTGTGTTAGGACACCCGCCCTTACGCACTGTTGATCTCGCCAACATATCAGCAGCGCTCTTGGTTCTATCATCCTTGGCGATTAAAGCTTAAAACTCAATTACTCAAATGTACTAACAGACGTCAACACACTCGCTTTCCGCATAACTAATTGCTTTATATATCGAGTAGAAAATATATAACCGTCTATTGTTGTCGCTCTACAGTCTAACTGGAGCAGCACTCTTCAAATCCCGTATCAATGAAGATATAACTCTTAAGTGTATCCACATTAAGTGATTCGACCCCTTATGTGAAAATAAGGCCAAACCAAGAAATAATGTGACGTTGCCACTTCTCATAGATTACCTCGTAATTATCGCACAGCTTATCTCTTGACGCGTGGATACCCTGTAACTACTGCTCAATATAAACTACGAGTGCTCGCCAATAAAACATATGACTGTTCCCTTATAAAAATTTAGAAAGAAAAGGGGAAGGGGAAAATTCCCCACTAATGGAAGTATCACGTGTAAGCACGTGATCATCATTCCCTTACAAAGAGACTCAGAGAGGGAAAAGAAAAAATTCCTGCTAGTGGAGCATCACGTGCAAGCACGTGATGCATCTGTATGCAGAGTAAGTGGCTCCACTTAGTAGGCGGCAACTAAAGCCTTACGTTCAAGCACGTGATCGTCTTTCACACAAAACGTGAGGGACTCAGTTATAAAACAAACAAAGAACAAAGAAGCTAACGTGTTACCACGTGATGCCTTCCTTCTATTTGGACTCCTGCATACAAACAAACTAAATCAATTCTGTGAGGGGTCACGTGGTACACGTGATGGCTCCTATGCCTTCTGAACAGATAAAATTAAATTCTAAACAAAGGGATCAAAAGCACTATTTTGGAAAATATTTTCTTAGATCTTTCTAAACAAGAAAGATTGCACTGTGCAAAGCAGAGCGCTGTTGGATTAAAAATCCAATGGTGATTAAAAATCACCAATTTACAGAAAAATTCTGTGCAAGGAAATATCTTCCTAAACTTTCTAAGAACAACAAAAGAGATATCTTCTGTAAAACAGAGGTCCTTGGATTAAAAATCCAACGGTGAATAAAATTCACCGATTAATCTAACAGATAGAACAAATTGATTCTTTTCTTTCTCCTATAAATAAGAGCAGAGGCAAAGAGAGAGAGAAAAAGAGAAGTTTTCGAGTTTTGATATATACAGAAATAGAGAGAGAGAATCCCTCACAAAACTTCAAGTTAAAAAAGAAAACAAAAAGAAAAATCCGAGGTAAGAGAAGGAACAAAACTCAGAGAATATCTCATCTCTTTTTCACTTCCACAAGAGTTTAACTCTTCTAAAAAGAACTTAGTTCTTCCTCTGGTTGAGATCTGCAGAAGCAGATCTCCCCACAAGTTGAGCATTTAATTCTCATCGGGAAGATTTTGCCATGCAGATCTAAAATTTAGGAGGAGATCTAAGTTCATAGAATTTAATTCTCCCATAAAAGTATATAGAAATTTAATTCCTAGTAATTTAATTCCTCTGATAGAACAAGGGTTTAACCCTTCATATGAGAACTTAGTTCTCCCTTATGATAAAAGATCTGCAGAAGCAGATCTCCCCACAAGTTGAGAATTTAATTCTCATCGGGAAGATTCTGTCATACAGATCCCAAACCTAAGAGAAAAACTAAGTCCTAAGAATTCAATTCTTACAAAACAATGGGCTTGAAAGTCTCGAAACTCAGGATCTCCATGCACGTAAAAGGATTGGTACCCAACATGACAATAGCCGATCATGTGCTCCCATGTCGGCGCCTCTGAGGAACAAAAGAGATTGGCTCACGTGATCACACGTGACCCCACAGTAGTGCTCGGAACTTACAAAGCAAAAATGGAATAAATCAAAGGCAGTTTCCACTTTTGGAGCGCCTCACGTGATCTCACGTGACCCAATAGCGCTTAGCGCTTAAAAAAGAACAAAAGAATAAACCCGCAGAAACAGCGCCTCAAATTCTTGAAGTTTAATACTACTTCAAGCGCCTCATGTGACCCCACGTGAGCGCCTCTGAATTTTAGTGTTTAACACTATTTTGAACACCTCATATGGGAGCACATGAGCGCTGAATATATATTGGTGTTAAACACTATGAAAGGCTAATATTAGCCAGACTCAGACCAAATTTCCCAAGAGCCATCAATTGAACCCCTCATGCTCAGAGTATCCAAAACCGATCTCAGCCCCGAAGACAGCTAATGAGCTCCCAACAAATGGCATCTAAACTAATCTTCATCCTAACCAACATTGGTTCAAGGGTATATCTCTTCATACCTCTGATATATGTCGTTGTAATTCTTCAACATCTTCAGAGAGATGAAGGGTCCCAATAACCAATGACTTTTGGTGCATCCCCAAACCGGTTAAACCAAAACCCCATGGACTATGAGGTCCTTAAACTCATGGACTGTGAGGTCCTTAAACTCATGGACTGTGAGGTCCTTAAACTTTATGGACTGTGAGGTCCTTAAACTCATAGACTATGATGTCTTTAAACTTTACAGACTATGATGTCTTTTAACTGTCACAGACTATGATGTCCTTAAACCCAATAGACCGCAACGTCCCTAAACTAAAACGATAGAGCCCAAATGCTCCGTCATCGGATCTAAATGATCCTGAACCCCCGTTGAGTAGATCTTAGTCTAAAATTAGACTAACGTATCCTTAACAACGTTTAAGTTGATCTTAATCTCAATGAGATTAACGATCCTTAAGCCCAACCCAAACCCAAATCTAAGAAAATACGGATTTAGACTAATCCACGCCCTACGGGCGACAACATAAATTAGTCTCCGTATACAATCCACAGGCAACCTAAAACAAAACAAATATACACGACACGAAGTGACCATCTAGAGAAGGAGAAAGCGGTTACCGCGATGCGGTAGCGTAATTAATTGCAGGGGCTTGCGCCTGCAGGGAAGAGTGTACCCACAATCAAAAAAACCCCACAATGAGGAGGAATCTGATGAAGTCTGCTACATCGGCCGCATCTGTCCAAACCTCCGATACATGGTGTCATAAATCAACTTGGTATCTTCGGAGAGATGGACGGATAAAACCAAATAACATCTGCCCCCAAATTCAGGCAAAACGACCTACGCGGTCTCGTCTCTGTTTTCGGCGGTAATAGATTCTGGCATGCTCGGTGGGACCTTTTCCTCTTTCCCCTCCACACTTCGTGTGTCGTGTTCGCGAATGAATCGCGGTTTTATATGGTTGCCCCTGGATTCAAGGTACTAAGATTTGGTGTCTTGCTCTGTGCAGAAAAGAAGATGGCGTCAATGGATTCCAACTGCGCCAACTGCAACAATTCCAACAACTCCTACTCTGTCCTCGCTGGAGGAGTGACCTACGGGCCTCAAGCGGCCTCCATTTTCGCGATGCCAGTGGAACAGGTGACGCAGGCCACCACTGGGTTGTTCTTCGGGACTATGCTCCCACCAATGTGCTTCAACGCCCCAATGCCATCGCAAGAAGCTCCGAAGCAGTCGGTCTTTGATTGGCTTGCAACTACCGCGGCCCCTCTCAACAGGTCGCCCAAATCCAACACCTCGATCTTTAACAGATTGGGCCAAAGCTCCAATGGGCCCGTGAAAAAGCCCGCAATACCTGAAGGGGTTATCCCGAAATGGATAGCCATCCCTGCTCCAGTAAATGAAGTCATTAGAGAGACTTCTCCTACTAAGGGGTCGGTCTTCACAAGACCGGCCGTTCCAACTCCCGCTCCAGGTGAAGTCACCAAGACTGCTACTCCTGCTTGAAAGTCTGCCTTTGACAGGTTGGCCATCCCCTCTCAACGGACATCAGTCTTTGACAGGATGACACCAACAGCAGTTTCTCATCAAAGCATGAAGCACGATGCAGCTACCCCGACAACGGAGGTGATCCCATCTGCAAGACGCGCTCGACGTCGCCACTGGTGCCGAGTGAGGAAAGCTGGGGGCAGTTCCCTTTCTGGACTGACTCCACCACCTCCAATGGTGGAAATTGATGCTGCTGTTCCAACTGGGAACAGCTTTGAACCACTTAGGAGGGTGCGCAAAAACTCTCCAACTGCTGTGTTGAAAAGATCTCCTCCACCTGTGGAGAACGCTACAAAGACAAAGCTAGAGCAGCCCTCTCAGCGGCTATCCTCCAAAATTCACAGGGTCTGGCGAAGGGTCCAAGACTCTGTGATTAACCAAAACTACTCCCGCCGACCAAAGAAAATGAAGGTTCGGAAAGAAAATGACCATCCTGTCGTTCCACAGAAGGTGTCATCTACTTGGGTGCCCTCTGCAACGGCCCCCTCAACTTCGACCGCCCATAAAAGAAGAAGGCCGGAGAAAATCTCCGTGTCCGCGACAAAGCTCAAAGGCACTGAATCCAAACGCCCTAAGTCTGGGGGCATGGTGGTGCACACTATTTACATGGCTTCCGGAAAAGAGGATAGTCGTATCTCTATGGGCCATCGACCACTCACCCGATCAGTAACAAAGGCTCAGGAGTAACAACAGCAAAAGCTCAAGGAGATACTGACAACCATGGCTACACTCACTGGGCCAAAAATAAGCCCGGAGACATCGTCGGAGCAGTGCCAAGAACAGGAAACTGATGCCGAATTCCTCCGAAGAATGCTCAAGAGGAAAGACAAAGAGGCCGCGGAACAAGTGGCCAACATAAAACAAATAGCACTCATGTTCCAAGATATGGTCGGGATGATGATACAACCGGATCCTCCAGCTGAAGAGCCTTCGGTTATCCTTGAAGACGACAGAGGGGAGACATCAAACCCTCTTCCAGTTCTGTCAGCAGATAGAGAGGAGACCATTTCCAAAGCCGCCCTTGACGACTATATAGCTCAACAGATACGAGCTCACCAGGCGAGCGAAGCCGCTGGCCAAATCGTCAAGACTGGACGACCCTATCCGGGTTGGTACGATCAAATAAAGTACCCACCAGGATATACGATCCCTAAATTTCACGTATACAAGGGGACAGGCAATCCCTATCAGCACGTCGCTCAGTTCAGAGCTCTGTGTGGCAATACTGGGGGTGACAACAAACTGCTGCTTCGCTAGTTTGTTGGCAGCTTATCGGAGACAGCGTTTGAGTGGTATTCCGAGCTCCCGAATGACTCTATCAAGACTTTTGCAGAAATGGAGCTACTGTTTACACAAAGGTTCGCAAGCGCCAGCGAACGCACCCCAATCACGGCATTGATCAATACCAGGGTGAAGCCAGGCGAAACATGGGTTCAGTATGCGATACGGTGGCGGAACCTATGGTCGAAGTGCGAACGACGCATAGAAGAGGCTCCTGCAGTGGGCATGTTTATGGGAACCCTCGATCCGCATGCGACCATATCCCAATTCATGATGTTCTTTAAGCCGACCACCTTCCAGGCCTTGATTGACAAGCTGGCCCAAATGGACCAGATGGGCCGTAGGCCCTCCTCTTCAAAGTCGGAGCCGCGGAATGAAAAGGGTAAAGGGAAAGCGACCTTCGTCGCCAATGCCCAGCAACAGCCGACTGGTCGAAAACCAGCCGATCGCCAAAACGATAGGCAGTGATTCCTCAACGAAAAGTTAAGACGTCCTTACTCGTTTCCGCGGGAGAAAACAAAGAGACTGTTCGAACTGACGATACGCAACAGGCTCATCAATTTGCCGGATCCGAGACGTCCATTGCAGCCCAGTGACGTCAACAATCCCAATTATTGCCCCTACCACCGAGTAGTAAGCCATCCAATCGAAGATTGCTTCATCTTCAAAGGCTGGATTGAGGACCAATACCAACAGGGCAAATTCGCACTGTCCGAGAATTGGAAAGTAAGCCCGCCCCATCCACACGCTCTTAAAAAGGTGGACATGCCGGGGGCATCGTGCTCTTTTATAGAAGAAGCTCCATAGGAGGTCGCTCTTTCAGCCAAAACGAAAAGAATGCTGAAGGATCTCCAAACATGCCCGGCGATCAGGTGGAAAAGTCCGCTGGAACCCAAGGTCATTTAGGGAATGCTGAAGCCGCGCCTGACGCCAAGAATTGGTAGTGATAGTCAAAACGCCCATGCCCAGCCGTCAAAGTTTTCAAAGAAGAAGAAGAAGACCAAAAAGACCGTGAAGCCTGATGACAAGCGCACGGACCTGCAAAAACATATTGACACGCTGGAAGAATATAACCAGAAGGCGCGAATCCCGGTCACACTCCAAGAGTTTCTCAACCACATCCTTGAGGACGGAGATGACGACAATGATGAGGGAGAAGACTCGTCGAATGAACATGATAATTATGTGGTGAGCTGTCACGTGATCTCTCACTTGTCAATAGATGATGAAGAAACTCCTGATGCAGAGAAACTGGGGGCAGATCCCGAACCGGAACTCCTGGAACCATCAGACGAGATGATTGACATGTTGCTGAACGAAGTCCGTCAGAGGAGCAAAGCTAATCGAGAGCGCGAAATGGCCATATTCGAAAAAGCCAAACGTCGGTGACTGGACGAAAGGGTTAAAGCACTCCAACTAGACCGAAGCACGCCTGCGGCAGAAAAAAGCAGGCTTAAGGCAAGGAAACGGTTCGTTAAATCCATGTCGATGGGAATGAAGCTACCACCTTTTAAAGGAGATATTCCTGGCAGCATACACCTTGATGAAGCGGATGGAAATCCAAACTACTGCTTATACTATCGGAGGATCGCGCACCCGACCGAAGAGTGCAATGCCTTTAAAAACTGGTGGCAGGAATATGTTGCCCACCGACAACACGTCAGGCGATTGAAGCATAAGACTTGTCGGGAGCAAAGAAGCACGATCGATGAGCATAAAAGAACTGCCGACAACTGTCACATGGTTGATAGCAAGGGATCGCAAGTTCTCACCTTCGGAAGCGACTCTGACGAAGAAATATCCCTCGGCCCTCTCTTCAAGGAATCCATCTCGAAACAGAAGAGATGAAGACCTGCGAGAACATTCAGCTGCGTAATCGCACGTTACCCGAAAAGAATCTCGGACTCACAAACAAGGGATCGAACGAAAAGACAAAGGGAAGGAAAAAGTCCCTAAGGATATCGCCTTCGATGATCAAGTCGTCGCAAAGCTGACGGCCAGGGACCCGCCCAAGAAAAACAAGGTGGATTACAACGTTTTGGCACACCTGAGAAAGATACCCTCGCAGCTAAGCATCTCGATGCCCTTCTGCTATTTAAAGAGTCGAGAGATTCTCTGATCAAGGCACTACAAGAGCCCGACCAATTCCAAGCTTTCCTTGCCGAAGAAAAGATGAAGGATGAGCTGGAAGAAATACACACAGCTGACATCACTTTCGGCGACGAAGATCTCCTCCTCGGAACGTGCGAGCACAACCGTCCCCTGCATGTCACCGGATACTACCATGACATCAAGATAGGGAAGATCTTAGTTGACAACGGGTCCTCCGTCAACCTCCTAAATGTGAGGGTGTTAAAAGAAATCTGCATGAGCGTTCAGCACCTCGCTCGGGATAAAATCACCATCTCCGAGTTCGACAACCAGTCATCACGGATGCTCGGGTCTGTAATACCGACGTTACGCTTTGGGCTGCTCGTCACTGACATCAAATTTCATGTCATCGACGCCAAGACCTGCTACAACGCTTTGCTCGGCAGGCCTTGATTGCACGAGTACAACATCATCCCTTCTACACAACATCAGTGTATGAAGTATTTCAAAGATGGTCTCGAGTATACCGTGACGGGGGAACTAAACCCATTCTCCGTAAATGAAGTCCGAAAGTACGAAGATGCAAAGTATTTCTTGCCAGACTTTGAAGACACAGAAAGATGCCATAAACCGGAGAATAAGCAAAAAGCTATCACCACTATTCCGGTCTTCGGGAGCGATATCGAGGAGGAGGAAGAGATAGTATATTCAGGAACACCCCAATGCAACAAGCCGGCACCATCTACCCCTATTCTGGTTTTTGGCAGTGACTCTGAAGACGAAGTCAGCGCAGTGTTCTCGGTCCGTCCATCAGTGCAGGCCTTCACTGGAGATGATCAGAGTTTGCAAATCGCCATAGTTCCGTGGCAGCACTAAAGAGAGATTGATGTGCTTGAGACATATAATGTGCAAAAGCTGCAGACATTCTACGTCCCTTCCAGGCAAGGAGGTGATGAGGCGATTCTATTCTATCAATCCACGGAGACTAAAGTTGAAAGAGAAGTCTGGCATGGTGCCGATCCTGCGCTCGACAGGCTCCAACCCATTCGTCTGCCCAGATACTACACCGAGGGATTGAAAAGGTTATTAAGATGCCAAGGCATACCTTTCAAACAAACTCCTCAACAAGCTCAGTTCTACAACAGGATTTGGAACATCCCCGGAACTCATCGGAAATTGCCTAACAGAAAAATGGAAACGATCAGGCTTGGATATGTCCATTCCAAGAAACGGGAGCAGGTCCATGGCTGCCATATCGTAAAGGACCTTGATGAAGAAGAGAAAGCTCTTTTAAAAGACGCTGACACTAAACCAGAATACGGTCCTGCCATAAAAATGCCGAGTCCGTTGTTTGAAGAACAGATGGACAAGCTAGTGAGGGAAACGAGTCAAAAAGTTCGGAACGACTACAGACACGAAATGGCCATTTACGAGAAAGCCAAGACGCGACGCCTCCTTCAGCAGGCCATGGAGGATGATGATGCCCTTCGCCGTCAGCTCGCGATGCATTCCCAAGATAAGAAAAAGGCCCAATGCAGAGGAAAAAGCAAGTTGAAAAACGGGAAAAACGGAAAAAAAAACGTTCGGCAGCGGAAAAGCGGGTCCAAGAATCCACGCGATCGAGAATTGAGCAGCCGGAATCCATCTCTAATGAAAAAGGTAGGTCGAGCATATTCTTTTCCCCAAGACAAGACAAGGAAGATATTCGATCTTGTCATGAAACATCAAATGATTACACTCTCGGAGTCCAAGCACCCTAAGCAAGCAAATGAAGTTCATCACCCGGATTATTGCTCCTATCACCGAGCAATAGGACACCCTCTTGAAGACTGCTTCACCTTCAAAACTGGGTCGAAGACCAATATTAACTCGGCAGATTCGCTCTATCCAACAGTTGGAGGGTAGCCCCACCACAAAGGCATGTGCCAAAAGCAGCGTATATGGTGAGAGTAGAACCAGATCAATATCGGTCTTGGAAACGATCCCGTACCTGTCACGCGATAACTCCATCAGAAGAAGGAGTGCCCGAGAACATAGATGTCCTGGTGCTTCGAGAACGAGGATGAAGAGGAATTGATCTCAGAATTTCCACCGGCGCCAAAAGAGTTGGAAGATGGAATACATACTACCGCGGACAACCTAAGGAAAATCGACTTGGGGACGACAAACGACCCGAGGCCTACGTTCATCAGTGAGCTGCTGTCCGAAGAACGGGTGGCTACGCTAAAAGACATGCTCATGCAGTATAAAGATTGCTTCGCATGGAACTACTCCGAGATGCCGGGGCTAGATCCGGAAATAGCCGTGCATAAATTGGCGATATCCCCGGACATCAAGCCAGTCAAACAAGCACCGAGAAGAATGCGACTCGAACTTGAAATGAGCATCAACGCCGAGGTCAAGAAGCTAATCGACTCCGGCTTCATCCAAGAAGTTCAGTACCCTGACTGGATCGCCAACATCGTCCAAGTAATGAAGAAAAATAGGATGGTGCGTATCTGCGTAGACTTTCGGGACCTCAACAAAGCATGTCCGAAGGATAATTTTCCGTACCGGTTACCGAGCTGATGATAGACAACACGTCCACTCACGAAGTCTTCTCCTTCATGGACAAATCATCGGGGTACAATCAAATAAAGATGCATCTTGAAGACCAGAAGCATAACGCCTTCGGAACTCCTCTGGGCATATTCTGCTACAAAGTAATGCTTTTCGGTCTGAAGAACGCCGGCGTTACCTATCAGAGGGCCATGACGAAGATTTTCGATGACCTCATATATGAAACCGTCGAATGCTATATCGACGACCTCGTAGTGAAAAGCAAATCGTACGAGGAGCATTGGGAGCATCTAAAGATCGTGTTTCAGCATCTTCGGAAATACAACCTGAAGATGAACCCTCTGAAATGCGCGTTCGGAGTCTCCTCAGGCAAATTCCTAGGATTCGTCGTACGACACCGGGGCATCGAAATAGACCAGTCAAAGATTAAGGCGATTATGGAAATTCCTCTACCAAGAACTCTCAAGCAACCGCGGTCTCTCCAAGGAAAGCTCGCGTATATCCGGCGGTTCATATCCAACCTTTCCGGAAAATGCCGTCCCTACAGTCATCTAATGAAGAAGGGGACCCCATTCGTCTGGGATCACAAATGCCAAAGCGCACTGGACGAAATCAAGAAATACCTGCAGAATCCGCCGGTACTGACCGCTCCAGTTAAGGAAAAGCCCCTCATCCTGTACACAACAGCCCTTGAAGGTTCTTTAGGCGCGCTATGGACACAGGAAAATGACCAAGGGAAAGAGAGAGCCCTCTACTATTTGAGTCGAGTTCTCCTGGGGGCAGAAAACAACTATTCCCCCATCGAAAAACACTACCTGGCGTTAATCTTCGCGATAACGAAGCTCAGACACTATGCATTGGCGCATGAGGTCCACCTCATATCAAAAGTGGATCCTCTCAAATATTTGATGTCAAGAGCCATACTAAAGGGACGGCTCACTAAATGGGCCCTACTCTTAATGGAATTCTCGATAACATACCGACCTCTCAAGGCGGTGAAAGACCAGGCCATCGCTGACTTCCTCGCTGAGCATCCAATACCTGCCGATTCACCCCTAAATTGCGAACTGCTGGACGAGCACGCGTTTGACACGATCGACAGGGAGAGAGGAGGGAGTGATACCCAATGGGAACTCTACTTCGACGGGGCATCTTCCATGAAGAAGCGAAAACACAGTTCCCACATAATCAAATCTGGGGTAGGCCTCATCTTCGTGACTCCACAAGGAGGGATAATGTGCTTTGCCTTTTCCTTAACAGAGCCGAGGACAAACAATGAAGCCGAATATGAAGCTTTGATAGTAGGTCTTGAGATCGCCGTCGACATGGGAATCGAAAACCTCCTCATATACGGAGACTCCCAGCTGATCGTTAGTCAAGTAAACGGCGACTATCAAACGTGCAAACCAGAGTTGGTGAAGTACGGCGAGAGAGTACAGCAATTGCTGACTCAAATCCCTTCCTACGCCCTGGAAAGCATACCGCATGCGGAGAATAGTAAAGCGGTTGCATTAGCCAAACTCGCTAAAGAACTGGCTGACGAAAACCTCGATGACGTAAGGATTGTTGTGCAAAGCCGTCGAGTTCTTGCACCGGTAGAAATATCTCTGGAGTCGTCCGAAGAAAAGAGAGCGACCAAGCAAACATCCCTACAAATAGAGAACCAAAGAGGGGTTAAGGATTGGAAAGAAGTCTTTATAGACTACTTCAAATCCCGTCAAACACCTGAAGATGCATCCTCAAGGCACCAGCTCATGAAACGAACTCTGTCCTTCACCTTCGTCAATGATACTCTATATAAGAGATCGTTCGACTCTCTGTGACTAAGATGCCTGGGACCGGAAGAAGCAAAGAGAGTCGTCCAAGAAATTCACGACGGACTCTGCGGTTCTCATCAAGCCGGGCCAAGGATGAAGCTGAAGATCAAAACGATGGGCTACTATTGGCCCACGATGATTCAGGACTGCCTCGAATACACGAAGCAGTGCCACTCGTGCCAGATTCACGGGGACTTCATCCACCAGCATCCAAACCCGCTACACCCAATGGTGGCTAGCTGGCCGTTCGAAATGTGGGGGACTGATATAATTGGGCCCATCAAACCAGCGTCATCCAGAGGACATCGGTTTATATTGGCGACAACCGATTACTTCTCTAAGTGGGCAGAAGCAGTACCGCTAAGAGAAGTGAAGACGGAGAATATTCTCCATTTCTTCAAGACACACGTCATCTATCGGTTCGGCACTCCACGACGGATTATCTCCGATAACGGGCCGGCCTACAGAAGTCACAAAATCAGCCGCTTCACACAGCAGCATAATATAGACTGGAGATACTATTCGGTCTATAATCCCCGAGCTAATGGTCTAGCTGAGGGTATCAACAAGACCTTGACGAAGATTATAAAGAGGACGGTGTCCAAAAATAAAAAGGACTGGCATGAGAGACTGCATGAAGCTCTTTGGGCGTATCGAACTACGTTCAAAACAGCTACGAATACAACGCCGTATGTATTGGTATTCAGCACAGAAGCATTACTCCCCTTGTAGATAGAGCTACCCTCTCTACGAGTGGCAATTCATTATGAGCTAACGAACGAAGAGAATGCTCATCTTCGGCCCGAAGAGCTCGAAGCCCTCGATGAAACTCGTCTCATGGCGCAGCAAAACCTAGAAGCTTACAAAGCAAGGATGACGCGCTCATACGAAAGGTTGACTAGGTCGAGAACATTACGCCAAGGCGAACTCGTGCTAGTAGTCAAGAGACCTATGATCCCCAATCGTGCCAAACGGGGGAAATTCGATCCGAACTATAAGGGCCCATATATCATAGACAAAGTCTACCAAGGAGGTGCCTATCTACTCATGGATATGCATGGCAAAAGATCCTTCAGGCCAATAAACGGCCGGTTCTTGAAAAAATACTACACCTGAACGAAACGTCTCTAAACTACTACGGACCGCAGCATCCTAGGGCTGACGCAAAAAAAACGGTGCGTCCATAAGATAAATAGGCATGGATGAAAACTCGAAAGGGCTCCGTGAGTAAAAACAGCAGGGCTACCGACGAGTTTGTGAAAACCCGAAAGGGCGCAATCTCGTTAAAAGACACTTGCAAGGTCCTCTCGACCTTGTAAGGAGAAAATACCTGCGTGAGATCCTTACAACTCACAAAGGAGCAACACACTTAGGGATCCTCACGATTCCTAAGGAGAAAATACACTTACGAGATCCTCACGACTCATAAGGAGAATTCCCTCTATGAGACCCTCACGGCTCATAGGATTCAAAAGCCTTAAGCTACAGGGTCTGAACCTGTTCTTAAGCCATCACATCCCCCAATTTGCCCTACATGTGGTCCAATACTGGTCCTTGTATACAATCCACGGGCACAAATAAACACCTCCCCAACAGAGTCTCACCAGCGACGAGAAATTTCCCCATTCGGTGAACGACACTTGTAAGTCCTCCCGACTTATAAGAAGAAAACGCTCTTGTAAGATCCTTATGACTTATAAGAGAACACACACTTAAGAATCCTCACAATTCCTAGGAGAAATCACACCTATGAGATTCCCACGACTCGTGGGGAGAAACACCTTTATGAGACCCTTACGGCTCATGAAGTTAGAAGCCTTAGTCGACAGGATCCTAACCCTGTTTGCTAAGCCACCTTTGTTCGACATCGACAGAGGCAAATAATGATTCGCTCCTGGCAATGTCCCAGTGGTAACGATGCTGATGCCTAAATCGGTAACAAATTCCAAGTCCTTTCTCGGCAAATGATGATTCGCTCCTGGCAATATTCCAGTCGTAGCGATGCTGATGCTAAGATTGGCATCAGATCCCGAGTTCCATACTCGCGACAAAAAGTCAGCGAGCCATAAATGCATATGAAATAGCTGAAATGATAGGGCAACTTGCAACAAAATCAGCAAGTAAAAGATATGCATACAAAAATAGCCGAAATGATTGGGCAACTCGCAATAAAAAGCAGCGAGTAAAAAGAAAAATAGCCGAACTTCGCCCTGCAGGTAAGTCCATACTGACCCCTGTATACAATCCATGGGCATAAACAAAAAGGAAACCACATTTCCTCCACCAGATTCTATTAAAGGGAGAGCCAAATCTCGACGACAACATCTGCATCCCAAAAGATCACCACGGCATTCCTTCTGAACTCCAACAACCGACCTCAGGGTCGAAACGAAGCGGAGCTATGGCAAATCCCCTAGTTCCAAATCTCAACGACCACATTTACAGCCTAGAGACCAACAATGGTGTTCCTCCTCATTCCAGCAGGATACGGGCACGACACCACCAATCGGTGCCACGACAAAGTCCCCAGTTCCAAGACTCTACGGTTCGCAGGCAACCTAACGTCATCCAATGACCCCGTCTCGAAAATACGTCAGCAAATAAACCCGTCGCGGAAATACGTCAGCCAATGACCCCGTCTCGGAAATACGTCAGCAAATGACCCCGTCGCGGAAATACGTCATCCAATGACCCCGTCGCGGAAATACGTCATCCAATGAACCGTCTAGGAAATACGTCAGCAAATGACCCCGTCGTGGAAATACGTCAGCCAATGACCCCGTCTCGGAAATACATCATCCAATGACCCCGTCTCAGAAATACGTCAGCAAATGACCCCGTCACGGAAATACGTCAGCCAATGACCCCGTCTCGGAAATACGTCATCCAATGACCCCGGCTCGGAAATACGTCAGCAAATGTTCCCGTCGCGGAAATACGTCATCCAATGACCCCGTCTCGGAAATACGTCATCCAATGACCCCATCTCCGAAAGACGTCAGCAGATGACCCCGTCGCGGAAATACGTCAGCCAATGACTCCGTCTCGGAAATACGTCATCCAATAGCCCCGTCTCGGAAATACGTCAGCAAATGACCCCGTCTTGGAAATACATCAGCAAATGACCCCGTCGCAGAAATACGTCAGCAAATGACCCCGTCGCGGAAATACGTCATCCAATGATCCCGTCGTGGAAATACGTCATCCAATGACCCCGTCTCGGAAATACGTCATCAAATGATCCCGTCGTGGAAACACGTCAACCCTGACACCACAGAGAGTGGAGTACGTCAACCCTGACACCACAAAAAGCGAAGCTAGTCAACCAATAATCTCTCGATTCGTCTCAACTCGTAAGGGAAAGCCTTAGACAATAGGGATAAAAGACCTATTTTCTAAGCATTGGGATCCTGCAAGTCAGCCCAAGAGGGGCCATTGTACACTATTCATGGGTCACACTCTCCAAAGTTTTATCTCGACAAGGAGGGAAACAACCGTTTACAAGTCCTCTCGACTTGTAAAAGGGAAAAATTCTCTTGTGAGATCCTTACGACTCTCAAGGGAAAATACACGCTTAGGAATCCTCAGAAATTACACCTACAAGATCCTCTCGACGCGTAGAGAGAAAAGTCTTTATAAGACCCCCATGGCTTATAAAATTTAAAAAGTTTTAGGCGACAGACCTGAACATGTTTCCTAAGCCGTCGTTGTCCTGCAAAAAGATCAAAATAGACTGTCTACAAAATGCATTTGCTAAAAAGGATACAACATTGCAAAATAAAATATGTCTTTTATTCATGAATCCAAATGAATACAAGGTACATCGCATAAAAGAATCAAAAGATACTCCCATTCGGGAGTAAATACAAAAAGGAGAGTACAATATATATATATATATATATATATATATATATATATATATATATCTTCAAGCCGGCGGACGGTGCAATAAGTTCGTCAATTCGCTACTATTCCGCTGGGCCTCGGTTTCAAGCTTTGTTATGGCCACAAGGCGGGTCTCCGCCTGAGACTGTTAAGCTTGATACGAGATGAGCCGGCTTTCAAGATCTTTTTCAGCAACTTTGTGAGCTTCAACCATCTCGTGAGTAAAAATAACGGCTTTATCAAGAGCTGCCACCTCCGTGATAGCTCCTTGAAACATCCGCCAAAGTTCGTACGCACGAGTGGTCTTAGTAGTAAGTTGAGCTTGAAGTTCCCCTAAAGCATTCGAGGCCAGCTTTCTCTTTGAAAACTTCCGATCAAGCCTCTTCTCGCACGACTGTAGATTGGACACGCACCGTTCGATCCATCCTCGCAGACTCGATTTCAAGGTTAAGATGTCAGAGGGAAGGCGAGCGCATTCAAGCCTGTGTAGGCAGACTTCCACTTGGCGACAATACTCAACCCAGATATGTACCAATGCTTCATCATGATAGGTGGAGAGAACGGACAAG
This sequence comes from Agapanthus africanus, assembly GCA_030015575.1. NCBI lineage: Eukaryota > Viridiplantae > Streptophyta > Magnoliopsida > Asparagales > Amaryllidaceae > Agapanthus > Agapanthus africanus. The sequence goes on from CM057337.1 coordinate 2,794,563, forward strand.
GAAGCATTGGCTTCGACAGCGAATTCTTCGACCGAGACAAAGGTACCAACGCGAAGGTCTTCAATGAGAGCCGTCAGGGAATGGATGCTTTGCTTCGCCATCCTTTCGGACGCACGCCGGGCATAGGGACCCGGTGGCATGAAAATCCGAGATTCCAATGGAATTAGGATCGGCAAAGCTGTCAAGATTCGTGAACAGTCAATAAGAGTCACAAACATGGGACAGGAAAATCAACGCCGAAGGTGAAACCTTATTTACCCGCAGTCATGCAAGGAGGGTTTGAAAGATCCTCGGGCCCTTTGAGGATCTCGACCTCGTCATCATCTTCCAGAACTGTGGAGTGCATATCAACGTCATTATAAAGAATAATAATAAAAGGAAAGGGGTTAAAGAGCACCAACCTTGCCCGGAAGAAAGGACTATGCTTTGTGGGGATATCGCCTGTAGGGCACCTATGTCAAGTATGCGCTGGAAGGATTTCCTAGGAGATAGGACCGCAATAGAAGACGCCAATTCCCATAACTCTGAAAGGAAGGAAAAGTTCACAAGGGAAAGACTATTAAAACAAAGTATAAGAAGGCTACCTTCGATACTCTTCCCGCCTTGAAACGGAAGGATAGCAGCTTCGGCAGCCTCCTCCATTCTCAGGAACATCACAGGAGACATTTGTTGGTATGACAGCTTCCAATCGAGTGGCAATGGCCACCACTTCAGGCTCCAATGAAGAGGCGGCGGTCTCAGCTACCCGTTCCATAATCTCCAGGCCGTCACCGGAAAGATCCATCCATGGCCGATGAGGGCACCTCTTCTGGGAGAACAGACACCGAGGGAACAGAGGCCACCAATGGAAGCTCCGCAGCAGGAATAACATCTGTAACGACCTCCTCCGCACCTACTAGTGCCTCATCGGGGACATTTACAGAGTCCACAGTCAGGACGCGACTTGGGCTCAAATTCTCTGCTATTGCTGAAGTCCCTGCAAAGTTTCGTAAAGATAAGGATATATAAAAAGCGATACAAATTATAAAAAAAATATAATAATACGTAAAGCACACATACCGATGTGCCAGGATGCTTTTAGGATGGCTTTTTCAAGCCGACGTTCCTTCCTGAGAAAGTGTGCTCACCGGGGTTCAAATGTAGATTCGTGGCCACCGGTCTTCAATGACCGCTCATCTTCGGAAGCGGCTGAGATAGGCTGCTTGAGGGCTATCTCATCCTCCGGTCGCAGGGGACCCACAAGTACCCGCCGTATAGATGGGGGATCTTCATAGAATATGATGGGAGGATAAGGTTTCTTCGGGACACCCACATTCTCAGTTTCGTCCTGTGAGCGCCTTATAGCCTCAGCCAATTGTGCGGCTTCCTCGGCAGACAAACCCGGAAAGAGAAGTCCATCATCCGGCTCTTGCATGGATATGGGTTCGTCTTGGGCAGTAGCCTCAGATTCGAACAAGAGGTCGAGCAGACCGGTAACCGTCTTTTTCCTCCTTTTTGAGCCAGAGCTGACACTAGAAGAGGAGAATCGCTTCTTCCCCTTTGGTGCTTTGATACGGTGCTGCCCAACCTCGCCTCCAGTATCCTCTTTTGGCGGTACTACCGATGATGACACTGCCATTGATAACGCCTCAACTGATGAAACTACTGCTGGCACATTATCAGAAGCCCTTGCCTGGGCTCTAGTGCGCATCGGCATACCAACTGTGGGAGGAATCGATTCCGCATCCGCCGCCTCAGGGATAAGTAAGGCACCAGTACCCCATAAGGGAGGGCGAACCACTGTCCGCGATCGCGGCAGAACTCCTATGGCCTGGGTCGAGGCGGGAGCTCTATATCCGAAGAGTATCCGTCTCTCCTCGGCAATGATGGGACCAACTCGGTGGCGGTACCAACCCGTAAAAGCCCCCACACACCTTGGGATATAGTTGGCCTCGGGAATCACGAAACGAGAGCCGGTGTTCAGTCGCATGAAATGATGGGTGATTTCACGAACAACTCCCAGAGACAAGCTGGGCTCCATAAAAAATGCCTCGAAGGGAACACCCTGGTTATAACCCAATTGCCGGGTAAAGCGGTGCGGATTATACCGCATGAAAAGAGTCGCATCATTTCGACGGAACACCAAATAACCCGGCCTAATCGAATATAAGTGCTTAATTTCCTTAGGCTTCAAGGATGGTGCTCCCTCTTTCGATAAATCGAACAGCTGTTGAATAGGTCCCGAAAGAGCAGAGAGGACTCGATCATTGAATACCATCCTGCCTTCGTTAGCATACGGGTTAAGCAGCACACGAAGAGCCCCTAGCTGAGTAGGATCAGGAGCAGAAGCGTCCACCAACCTCATAAGCCGCGGGAAGGTATAAGCATCATAGAAATCCGGCCTCTGATGCACTGTGAATGCCCCCAATACGTGCATCTCAATCCACGACGTAAAATAGTGAAGGGATAAACTCACCACATCCACACCCGGGGTCGAGGTATTGGCCGCAGTGCTCAGCCCATGGTACAAGTGCGAAACCCCGCAATACCCATAGCCAGTCGTGTCCCTTCAGCCACGCGATGAGCAGGATAGATGACCGAAGCTCTCATAAAATGATGATGCGTTGGAATGGCAAACCAGCTGAGCCAAAGGCTGATAAAACCAACAAAGAAGGTCTCCTCGTCCATGCCGGGAGCCGCAATTGAATCGAAGGACACGGCCGGCAAGATCGGGATGTAAAACTGCGGTAAATCTTCTTCTTTGGCAGGCAGCTTATCCAACCCAAACCCAAAGGGGTCGTTAATATTCGCAAATTTTGGAGCCTCCTTTGATAAGACATCTTCACGGAGGAAGCAGGCGATAAAGCTCTTAAATGTGACACCCTGTCCCTCTGACTCCGCGAACAGCTTTTCGAAAATACCCAGAGTCTTGATTAGACTAGGGTACTGATGGCGGACAGTGTTTTCAATCGCCAAGACGTCAAGCATAGCAGGCGCGGTCGCGAATACATACTCATCGGGAAGCAGCAACTCTTCATAGTGTTCTCCCCTGATCGGCAATCCGGAAACGTCGCGGAACTCTTCCAGGGAAATCGAGACCTCACGATCCCCTAGAAAGAAAGTGTTGGTGGGAAGATTCCATTGATTTAGGAAATCTTTAACCCACCAAACATGAGGGGACTGATAATGAAAGAGGGACGCGTACACCGCCTGATAAAGCCCGACCGTTTGCAATCGTGCACGATGAGCGAACAGAACATAGTGAGCCCAGAGAAGATAGCCCGTTGGATGGCGAGGGGTAAGCCCTATCTTATAGACTTGTCCCCAGGGTTGAACTTCATCTTGGAAAATGCGACGCCCCAAGATGTCTATGTCCGGCAAAGACTGGTTTGGTATCCCAACTGTCGACGGCTCAAGCCGGCCTGTAGGAGTCCAATCAACCACTTCCACCGCAAAAGCAGTCTGCGGACGCTCCATCGGCAAAATTGGATGAAGAGGCTTTGTTGGCACTTCGCAAAAAAAGCTGCGGCGACCCCGAATGATATGCCCATACCAAGTTCCCCACAAGAGCAAACTGGTACGGTCCCTGTCATGGGCCATGATCATCGCCATTGCTTCTTCGTCTGACGACGATTGTGGAAAAGCAGCGTCTGAGCGAGTAAAATAAAAGTAGGGAAGACAAACCATTGTTCCTGAAACAAGGGAAGGAGAAACCTTTAGTGAAGCCTATATATATATAACGAAAGAAAACGATAAAATGTCTGTTTTTCAGGACCACTGCTTACAGGACATATGGACCCCATAAAATCAATATGGCGGCTCACCAATGATGAGACAGGGAAATCATTATGAGAATCAAGAATATCCTCATTAAACAGACATTAGAATTCAAATAAATTCTTGGGAAAACAAGTTCTGTTAAACACCCGACAAATTCAAATTTGTGCGAATAAGGGTAAAACCCTATGAAAAGATTTTCAAGAGCACCAGGGAATAAAATTCCCGAAGGATCCCCTTGATCTTTCAGAGCTAAGCTCTTCGCCAGAGGAATCAAATTCCTTTTATGTGATGGAATTAAATTCCAAGAACTCATAAAGAATATATGAAAATTAAAAATCCCAAGAATCCTCAAAATTCAGAAGGGAATACTTGAGATACGAAGGTTTACTGCTCAAAGATCATAACTTTGGATCTCGAAGAGATGAGTTTTAGAGGAGAGCAAAGCTCTCATGAGCTCTCATGTTAGATTTAAAATCCAGAGGCTTTCTTTAAGAAAAAGGTTCTCTGATGATCAAGAGCTTTACCTAAAAAGGGTTCTTTTTGGCAGAGTTGAACTCTGGAAATTTTTAATGAACAGAGAACTAAGCTCTGAAGAGGAGAATTAAATTCTCAAAGGAAGCGAAGAAGGAAGAAAATGAAGGAACAGAGGCGTTACAGAGATGAGACCCTTGCATTTATAAGACATGATGGGAAACGGTTCATCTTCCCCATTCCCCAGGCAGATCCAACAGCTGTAAAGGTGACAGCGTTGCACTCACGTGTAAGCCACGTGAGAACAACGCTGTGGGGACATTTGTCCCCTTATAAAAATTCAGAAAGAAAAAGGGAAGGGGAAAATTCCCCACTAATGGAAGCATCACGTATAAGCACGTGATCATCAATCCCTTACGAAGAGACTCAGAGAGAGAAAAGAAAAAATTCCCGCTAGTGGAGCATCACGTGCAAGCACGTGATGCATCTGTATGCAGAGTAAGCGACTCCACTTAGTAGGCAGCAACTAAAGCCTCACGTGCAAGCACGTGATCGTCTTTCACACAAAACATGTGGGACTTAGTTATAAAACAAACAAAGAACAAAGAAGCTCACGTGTTACCACGTGATGCCTTCCCTCTATTTGGATTCCTGCATACAAACAAACCAAATCAATTCTGTGAGGGGTCACGTAGTACACATGATGGCTCTTATGCCTTCTGAACAGATAGAATTAAATTCTAAACAAAGGGATCAAAAGCACTATTTTGGAAAATATTTCTTTGGATCTTTCTAAACAAGAAAGATTGCACTCTGCAAAGCAGAGTGCAGTTGGATTAAAAATCCAATGGTGATTAAAAATCACCAATTTACAGAAAAATTCTGTGCAATGAAATATCTTCCTAAACTTACTAAGAACAACAAAAGAGATATCTTCTGTAAAACAGAGGTCCTTGGATTAAAAATCCAACGGTGAATAAAATTCACGGCTTGATCTTAAAGATCATTTTGGTTGATCAAAATCTCTCAATGAAAGATTTTCTGAACAAATTGATTCTTTTCTTTCTCCTATAAATAAGAGCAAAGGCACAGAGAAAAAAAAGAGAAGTTTTCAAGTTTTGATATATACAGAAATAGAAAGAGAGAACCCCTCACAAAACTTCAAGTTAAAAAAGAAAACAAAAAAAATCCGAGGTAAGAGAAGAAACAAAACTCAGAGAACATCTCATCTTTTTTTCACCTCCATAAGAGTTTAACTCTTCTAAAAAGAACTTACTTCTTTCTCTGGTTGAGATCTGCAGAAGCAGATCTCCCCACAAGTTGAGAATTTAATTCTCATCGGGGAGATTTTGCCATGCAGATCCAAAACCTAGGAGAGATCTAAGTTCAGAGAATTTAATTCTCCCATAAAAGTATATAGGAATTTAATTCCTAGGAATTTAGTTCCTCTGATAGAACAAGGGTTTAACCCTTCATAAGAGAACTTAGTTCTCCCTTATGATAAAAGATCTGCAGAAGCAGATCTCCCCACAAGTTGAGAATTTAATTCTCATCGGGAAGATTCTATCATATAGATTCCAAACCTAAGAGAAAAACTAAGTCCTAAGAATTCAATTCTAACAAAACAATAGGCTTAAAAGTCTCGAAACTCAGGATCTTCATGCACGTAAAAGGATTGGTACTCAACATGACAACAGCCGATCACGTGCTCCCATGTAAGCGCCTCTGAGGAACAAAATAGATTGGCTCATGTGATCACACGTGACCCCATAGTAGTGCTTGGCACTTACAAAGCAAAAAGGGAATAAATCAAAGGCAGTTTCCACTTTTAGGGCGCCTCACGTGATCTCACGTGACCCAATAGCGCTTAGCACTCAGAAAAGAACAAAAGAATAAACCCACAGAAGCAGCGCCTCAAATTCTTGAAGTTTAATACTACTTCAAGCGCCTCATGTGACCCCACGTGAGCGCTTCTGAATTTTAGTGTTTAACACTATTTTGAACACCTCACGTAGGAGCACGTGAGCGCTGAATATATACTAGTGTTGAACACTATGAAAGGCTAATATTAGCCAGACTCAGACCAAATTTCCCAAGGGCCATCAATTGAGCCCCTCATGCTCAGGATCTCCAAAACCGATCTCAGCCCCGAAGACAGTTAATGAGCTCCCAAAAAATGGCATCTAAACTGATGTTCATCCCAACCAACATTGGTTCAAGGGTACATCTCTTCATACCTCTGATATATGTCGTTGTAATTCTTCTACGTCTTCAGAGAGATGGAGGGTCCCAATAACCAATGACTTTTGGTGCATTCCCAAACTGGTTAAACCAAAACCCCATGGACTATAAGGTCCTTAAACTCATGGACTATGATGTTCTTAAACTCATGGACTATGATGTTCTTAAACTTTATGGACTATAAGATCCTTAAACTCATAGACTATGATGTCTTTAAACTTTACAGACTATGATATCTTTAAACTGTCACGGACTATGATGTCCTTAAACCCAATAAACCGAAATGTCCCTAAACTAAAACGATATAGCCCAAATGCTCCGTCATCGGATCTAAATGATTCTTAACCCCCGTTGAGTAGATCTTAGTCTAAAATTAGACTAACGTATCCTTAACAACGTTTAAGTTGATCTTAATCTCAATGAGATTAACGATCCTTAAACCCAACCCAAACCCAAATCTAAGAAAATACGGATTTGGACTAATCCATTCCTTACGGGTGACAATATAAATTAGTCTCCGTATACAATCATAGGCAACCTAAAACAAAACAAATATATACGACACGAAGTGACCATCTGAAGAAAGAGAAAGTGGTTACCGTGATGCGGTAGCGTAATTAACTGCAGGGGCTTGCGTATGCAGGGAAGAGCGTCCCCACAATCAAAAACCCCTCACAATGAGGTAGAATCTGACGAAGTCTGCTACATCGGCCGTATCTATCCAAACCTCCGATACATGGTGCCATAAATCAACTTGGCATTTTCAGAGAGATGGACGGATAAAACCAAATAGCATCTGCCCCCAAATTCAGGCAAGACGACCTACGCGGTCTCGTCTCTGTTTTCGGCGGTAAACAATGACCACTAATGCTATCGCTCTTCATCACGTCCAACGCGTAGAGCGATCCTAGATGTGTCAATCCTCCGAAGATCGCTGCATCTCGATGGTGCTACGTCGTGTAGCCCTACTACATTGCTGCCACCTCAATGGTCCCACGTCGTGTAGCCCACTATATTACTGTCACATCACTACTAGCGTCCAAGTTTTTCAGCTTGTTCATATAATATTAAACTAATATTTCTATTTTATTATATTATCGTCGTCTATCATCTCACCTGGGGTGAGACTGACGATATCTTGATTTTATTATGAACGTATTAAGACTATGACATATAATGGAGTACCGTTCTTTCCCCAAAAATGCTTTGTTTTCAACCCATTTTAACAACAATAATAAACTTACACCCCGAAGAAAGAGAAGAAGGCATATGGACCCAACCATATCCTTCAAACATATAAAATTTAAAATTTTGTTAAAATGATTGAAAAACGGATCATAGATTTCCTAGAAACGGAATAGATTGGGTAGTTGAATCTAAACTCCCGTCTCCTTTCGAAATCTCCCATGTGAAATTTGTCAGATTAATGCAGTATGCGTCTTTATATATATAATATATCATGCACAATACAAAATGCAACAATCAATGTAACAAATTTCATTTTCATTTAAACTACCCTATCTAATCTTGTCCGTTTTATTAGGCTTTTCGTTTTATTCGTGAAATTAATATACCTCACAGGCGCTCCTACTGGAACAACTACCAAGTAAATCTCCAAAATTTTATGTGAGAATAAAAAATTGAAACACTTGGCGAACAAACAAAATTTTCGAAAAAAAAATATAACTCTCAGAATTAACTGCAAAACCTTGACTAACCCAAAACTTAAGTGGAAAACTCCCCAAATATAGTAAAACTCATAAAATAATTTTCTAGAATTTTTCTGGTGCATTTTTGGGGATTTTTCTGGATTTCTGGAATTTTAATGAATTTTCTGGGATTATTCTGGATTTTTTTTTTAAAAATAAGAAAATGGATCCAACTCTCGGTTCGGCTCGAGCCGTCAAGCCCAGCCCGGTCTGGCTCGACCGGCCTCCAAGCCAGGCTCGGGCCTGGTGGCAAGACAACCTGATTTTTTTTTAAATGCTTTTTTTTTAAAATTGAATTTTTCTTCTTTTTTATAAAAAAATCTGAAAAAATAAAATATCCAGAAATTATTTTTTTGTTTAAAAATATATTTGGCCATCAACCACAATAAAAAAAAATTGGTTCCCAACCAAAATCTCAAGAAATATATTTTTTGTTGCAAACAAAAAATCCAAAAAAAATATTTCGTTACCAACCAAAAATCCAAAAAAATATTTGGATCGAAACCAAAATAAAAAATATATATATTGTTCCAAACCAAAATCTCAAAAAATATTTGGTTCCATACCAAAATCCAAATATCAAAATAATATTTATTCCAACCAAACTCCCAAAAAATATCTCCCATGAATTTTCTTTCATCAAAAAAAAATTTATAGGGCAAGGATTTAGAAAAAAATGCGACCTTACCACCATTAATGCTCACCGAAAGAGAGAAAAAATCAAAATTTTCCTTTCACACAAAAGATCCAATATTTACAAAAACTTATCTCATCTTTGTTCCACGGGTTATTTCACATCAATGAAATAAGGAACTATATCAAAGCGTCATAAAAATAGATCTAATGTATGGTGACAATATGATACAAAATCCATAAATCTATAAAGATCCATCAAAACGATAACCCTAATATTGTAGATCTGTCATTAAAAACTAAAAATAAATTTTTTTAATCTAGATTTAGATTAAAAAAAACGCAACTTTTGAGTTGCAAATATTTTAAATATCACAGATTTATAATTTTACGAACGTGGGATGCATGGCTCTGATACCAATGTACAGTTTAAGTAACGTAGATACATAATAAGTAATCAAGCACAGCGGAAATAAAAGTATCTACCCTAAAAGTTTACGATATATCCGATCTGATTGATTGGATCATTTCTCATCCATGTCACGTAAAAGATCTGATTTTTATCGAATCCAAGTAACGACTGGAGGAAAACCACAGTTTGTAGAAGTAAGAACCCCCACTTGATCACCTCGCAAGCCAACCAAAGTAGAAGAGAATGAAGAAGGAGTCGACAACACTCTATTGTTTTTCTCTCTTGAATAACGCTCTATGTATTATCATATATCTCATGTCTCATTTATGTAATCCTAACCTCCTATATATGAATATATAGGACACCCATTCAAATGGACGGGGATTGCGCCGGATCGGACCCAATGGCTAACACTTTTGTTGGGGTATAAGAATCAGGCTTCAATCATTGAATGTCTCCCACGGTGTGCTGATATGTTGATCCTTATTTGGGTGTTTAATTCTATTTTTAACATGAGAAATATGTTATCTTTTGGAAAACGATAATCTTTCAAAATTTAATCAAAATTAAAATTGTAGATCCGGCCCAACGGTTTTTTTGCTAAAACGGTTTTATTTGGGTGTTAAATCTAAAAATGAAAAATTAGTATATACAAAATTTAATTTGCTGCAACGTTTTTTCTTGCTGCAATAGTACCATAACGACCTCTATAAAACAACGAGAGTTATTATTATGGGCATATTGGAACTTGGGAGATCCCCATACCCGTTGCTTATGAATCAGGCACGAGGTGACACCCACGTTGGCGGGTCCCACTCGGCCACTTACATTGGTTGTTCCCACTCGCTTAGGTAGGCCGCTCACATTGGTGGATCCCACTCGCTTGGGTAGGCTGTGAACCAACGCCAGCGTCACCCTTTTGCCTGCATTCACCGGTAACGAGCATGTGAAGCCTCATGCCCATTTTTCACTTTTATTATTCCTAAAATACGATAAATTAAATTAAAAGGGTAAATTTTACTTAACCCTATCCAGTTTTGAGCATTTTGATATAACCCCGTTGAACTTTAAAAATACTATAAAACCCTACCGAATTATCAATATTGTATGAATTCGTTAGTATGATTAATTCGTACACGCCACAATTTAACTGAATAATTCTAAAATGTCTTACGAATAGATTGAACAGACTCGAAATAAACAGAATATAATATTTTTTGACAAAAATACCTTTCACCTTTTTCAGGAAAATACACTTTAATATGGTTTTATAGTATTTTTAAAGTTCAATGGGAATATCTCAAAAACCCCAAAAGTGGATGATGTTTAGTAAAATTTACCCCAATAAAAATTCAAATTTCACTTTACACCTCAAAGTTGATATTATGTGTCATTATATCTCTATAATGAATGATGCTAATATCAGATTTTTGCATGCGCTACTTCAATAGCATGAGTTAGTTATTTATTTTTAGGCTTATTTAGTGAAAGCTTTCAATAGATTTGAGTCTTTCTAGCAAAAATCTTATTATCTTTGAAATGATCAAGAAACTATCAAACCTAACGGTAACATGCCAACACTATTTGTTCCATCTTAGCTCCACGTCATCTAAGTCACCACATCAGCAATTTTTTTAAAGAAAAACCCAAAATACCCTTCATATAACCCTAAACCTAATTTCTAAATAAAATAAAAAAATCTAACCCTTCTTGTTCCTCCGGCCACCACCACGACAACCCACCGCCGCCAGCACTAGCACCCCTCACCACCCTTACCCTCTGCCTCATCATCCTCGACATCATCTTCATTTTTTTCTTCCCGCCGATCTCCTCGTCGGCACCGTCTCTCCATCCCGTCGATCTCCTCGTCAGCATCACCCCTCCGCCCCCTGCTCCTTTCCTACCCCGCCAAAAAACATTATCATCAACATCAGCGTCCTCCTCCTCCTCCTTTTCTTCTTCATCTCTTTATCTTTTCGCCGACGCCGTCCCTTCCTCTCCTTGGCTAGCCCGTCTCTTCCGCCCCAGCCGGCGCCGCCCCTCCACCCTCTGCCCCCTCACAAAAAACATCATCATCTTCATCAACATCAATATCAACATTTTTATCTTCTTCTGTTGCTCCTCCGATCTCCTCACCGGCTCTTCCGCAGACGCCGTCCCTACTGGTCCCTCACCTATTGAAATGTGTGGATTAAAATAGTTTCACATTGGAAAAATAAGATATAAAATGGGATAAAACTCAATAAGGGTTAAGTATTATTGTTGGAACGCACTTATTTCAGAAGTCCGTGTACACTCATAAATAATATATATAATCGCCCCCTCATTTTTGAATATATATATATATATATATATATAAAATCTAATATCACTCCCACGGCCCCATAGCCCCTCCTCTGCTTTCCCCGAAAAGAATATATTAATTATTTAATTATTATTAAAATTATTTATAATGTAATTTATAATTACTTTATTATATTGTGAAAAGGGTAAAATGATTATTTGACATGAACAATAACATTGACCAATGTTGACCATCAACTCATGATAGTTTTTTATCATTTCAAAGGTAACGAGAGTTTTGTTAAAATGATCCAAACCAGTTGGGAGTTTTCAGTAAATAAGCCTTCATATTTATATGCACAAACTTATGTCATCCCACGTGAATGGCACGTGCGAAAGACTATCATAACTTGATGGTCAACAAACCAGTTGGGAGTTTTCAGTAAATAAGACTTCATTTTTATACTAATAAATATTAGTAGAACTTCTTTTGGTAATGCATGTATTAATTGAAGGGTAATGCATGCATTAATATATATGGTTAATTAATAGAATGTGAGTGTTGATGTACCTTAGTGATATGTCGCTCTAGCCTAGCGATTAAGATTCTTTGCGGCTGAGCAAGAGACATGAGGGCATCCCGACTGACCCGTTACTAACGTCAAGTAATGAAATACATTTAAAAATAATAATGATAATAAATACATTTTCAAAACGAGGGCAAGTAATTACAAAAAGGGACAATGAAGCCGGGTAGAAAGAAGGTCAAGCATTTCATTTCCTCTCTCTCTCTCTCTCTCTCTCCTCACCAGAGAAGTGAGGAAGACGTAACCCAAAGAGAGTAGAGAAGAGGGAGAGGAAGAAAAACAAGAGAGCGGGAGGGAGAGGGAGAGGGAGTTTTGATATCTTCCTTCCTTGCTTCCTTTATTTATTTATCAAATTTTCATTGCTAAGGTATAAAGGGGGCATCACCATGAACGGAAAGGCATCAGTTTCCAAAGAGCTCAATGCCAGACACAAGAAGGTTTGGATCCTCTCTTCCCACTTTCTTTACTTTCTCCAATCCTTTCAATTTCTAGATTGCGCATCCCATCTTTTCAGCTGGAATTGTCATTATAACACTAAAATTTTGTCAATTTCAAGATCCGCCAGTTTTTTTTCTAGGGTCGCTGCTTGCCACATATGGATTTATAGGTTTTTGGGTTTGAATTTTGTTGTCTTTGACCAGATCGTCCATTAAAAAAGAAAAGAAAAGAAAAACAAAAAGAAAAAGAAGGAAAAAAAAACGCCAACTGTCTTTCAATCGTGTATTAGTAATTTGTAAGAAAGGGGAGGGGGGTTAGGGTTAGGATGCCATACTATGTTGATGTAGCTTTCTTGACGATCGAGAGCTATTGGGAATATTTGTCTTTGGTATTAGCAGACACCGAGTTATGATTGGATTTGATTGGGGTTTTGGAACTGCGTACAATACTATGGCCGGAGAATTTCGATGCTTGGGTGTGGCACCAAATTTTTTTAAGAAAATGCTGTACCATTCCCAAAAGAGGTGTTCATCCCTAGGGTTGAATTTGCGGGAATATCATCAATTAGCACTCATCATGCACGACTAGATCAACCTTTTGGCCCATGGATACCATTCTAGGAAGCTTGAGTGAGAACATCTAAGGGAACGGTCAACCTTGAAGTATTTATGGGGTCTTGAAGCAACAGAATACTTGTACCATTTATACAAGTGTAATACATATGGAAAACTTTAATGTAAAGATCCTGAATACAATTTTCTAAACTACTGTTTTGATTTTGACCGGAAATTCGAGGATTAAAATTTACCATCCTCATATGGGCTTTGCTTTTGACTGTCGTCCCATTCTAGTGATAGGTTCTTGCTTTTAGGAATGCTGGAGAAGAAGAGGAGGAAAATAGAAACTCTAGGCATCCTTCGTAGTAGATCTTTTTTCCCCTACATTACATGTTTTTGGTCACGGGCTCCCAAATCGATGATTTACTAAGCATCTATTACTGGATTACATTTCCCATATTAGTTACAAATTATCTTCTTGGATTCTCGTTACTCCGATATTTTCTCCGCATGGGATCGTTGACGGTCTTCTTTTCACAGTACAATGCTTATCTTTTATTAGATTCATATGCGCTAGTCGTAGTGGTAGAAAAGGCATTATATCTCGTCTCATTCACTTACTCAATCGGCATATGATATGTTTTATCCATCTACTTGATTTGAGTAATTTAGCACAGATGATCCTAGTCATGTAAGTTTGCATACTTTAAATTTCATTAATCTACTAGTACAACTTCAGATCGGCTTCATCGCCGGCTTCATCACATTATTATTTTTATTTACAATGTTGAGTTTACACAATTTTATTTTGTTAATCTACGAGCACAGCATTAAATCGGCTTCGTCGCATTTTTTTAAAATATTTATATTGTGCGTCACCTAACTTATTATTTAGTTGTGCTTAAGATTCCCTGTGTATCATTGTGGGTTTGACCTAACAATTGGAATCTCAAACCCAACCTTTAATGCTATAACAAAAACTCATATTTGTCTTGCACATTCAAGAAACATAGCAAATAACTTCATCGTCACTTGGTACTCTACAAATCACGGCGTAGCTCTTATGTCCTATATTGGAGTGCCTACAATCTTCTTGGTAAACTAACTTCCTGACACACACCATTTGATGTTTTCATAGAGAATTGTTTGTGACATGTGAGGAATGCCAAAATACCTAGTTTTTATTCAGGTGCTTTAGTTTTGAGGAGACAGACTTTAGCTTTAGTCACATGATGCACATGCTGTTAAAAATGGATAGGTGAAGGTAGAGCTAGAACATTGTAAAAACTTTTCAGGGCACTATCTCTTTAAAAGAGTTTCAAGAATTGAGTGTAGCGAGAAGTTATGGGAGTGAGATATGTGTTGGAGATGATCGGAGCATAATTTCTTTGGTACAGTGGGAAAAGACCTCAATTATGCACTAATCTTTAGATAACTTTTTTTGCTCAAAAGGCCCATCTTAGTAGTCCTCTTTATTACCTAATGCCTTCTTTTGCGTTTTGGTCCTTTATTTGCAGATACTGGAGGGACTACTTAAATTGCCAGAGAACAGAGAATGCGCTGACTGCAAATCCAAGTAAGCCAGCAAGACTTCTGTGTACATTTTATGTAGCAGCTACTTGCTATTTCCAGATCTTAATGCGTAGATTCGGAGAAACCATTGTGCTCTTCTTCTTCATAATCGTCATCATTACTGTCTTCTCATCTAAGCTTTTTGTGTCAAAAATGGTTTGTATACCACTATTTTGAGTGGGTTCCACAACTGAATTAATAAATTGGTACTTCTGTCTCTCAACCTAATATTTGTCTTCTTTGATTACTTGTACTCCACTGCTTAAAGATCCAGCTTGTAGGCTTATGACAACTGCATCAGAAACCCCTTTTTGTATTTTGATAACAACTTTTGGATATTTACTTATTAATTTCTCTTTAAAAGATTTTTCGAAAGTTGCTTTCCTTTCCATTATTCAAATGAATTTAGATTATGTGATGTACTAGTTACGAAGGAACATGACGAGTGACATATCTTTGGTAAATCTGTCACCATAACGAGTGTCCTGAACAAACTGATTAGGAATCCCTGCATAAACAGATTTCTTATGTGGGTTCCTGACAGTATATACTTTGTAGCTGATTTAATCAAATTGCAAGGTCTATAAGAATGATGATCTTATACATATCGGAACCAGCTGTGTTTTACCAGCTGGTGTTGTCCTCATTAAGCCTTTTTCTTTAAACATAAAATTTAATGATTTTCCTTGGTGTTGTTTGTCGATAAGATCTGTTAAACAATATTTCAATAATTTTTGAATTTGATTATCTTTTTTCCTTTTTTGGGCCTGTGCATCCAAAGAGTCTAGACCCGTACCATATCTGACAACTGTCACTAGCGTGCATAATAACACATAACACAGTATTTTTATTGACCTGAGGTACTTCTGTGTTGTAGGCTTTCTTTTGATTTCTTCCTCTAAAGCCAATTTTGATCTTTTTTCTTTCAGAGGCCCACGGTGGGCAAGTGTGAATTTAGGAATCTTTATTTGCATGCAGTGTTCTGGGATTCATCGGAGTTTGGGGGTTCACATATCTAAGGTCTAAATATTTTAAATGCACTCTTTTTTTTAAATAAAAAATTTACCGCATTGATTTATCCAATGTTTTCTCCCTCTACTGCTTATTTTCCTAAGTTTATGCCTTCAATCAATGAGCCTGTTCAATTCCAAACTAGAGCTATACCGTGCTGGATATTTATATATAGGATTCCATCTGAGTAGATACTTGCTGATAAATGTAGGTAAGGTCTGCTACTCTAGACACATGGCTTCCAGAGCAAGTTGCATTTATTCACAGTAAGAACCTTACTTTCGCCAGTTTTTTTGTTCGTATTCCTTTATTCCTCTAGCATGAATTGTCATCAGTTGTTCAAAAAACACCTTTGCCCCATATGCAGCCTTACATTAATTCTTTCTCATCCTGATTCTCTGCTTACAGCAATGGGAAATGAAAAGTCAAATATCTATTGGGAAGCAGAACTGCCACCAAATTATGACAGAGTTGGAATCAAGAACTTCATTCGTGGAAAGTAAGGGCTCTGCTATAGCTCATGTCATTTGTTCCTCTTCTTTCTGCGATCTACACATTTCATGAGACCAAAGATTGATTTTACACCTTTACTTAACTAATAAATGGAATTGCCAGATATGAAGATAAGAGGTGGATACCCAGAAATACAACATCAAGGACGCCTTCGAATGCAGCAGACGAGAGGACTTATGGATCAAAACAGAAATCCGATGAAAAAGTTGAACATAGACGCAGTAGTAGCACGGGATCTTATGAAGACACTCATAAGCTTCCACCACCTACTGCAAAGAAAGTTATTTCCGTGGCTCCTAAAATAACCAACCAGGTAACTTGTTTTGCTCACTTCAAAACTTTATGCCGAAGCTGTATTTTTAATTAACATCATATTTAACCAACAAAATAGCTCCATCCCCCAACTTCTTACATCATTTGGGAGGTGAATAAACCTCTAGCAGGCAGTGGTTTAGATGTCGGCAACATGTCAGATGTGGAGAGTAAATGACACAACATTTACTATTTTTATTGGTATGGCGTTTTAGGAAGGTGTTAGCCAACATGTTGGTGTGTTGGCGACATGCCGAGCTCTGTATACAACAACAACTGAGCCTTTTATCCCAAGCATATGGAGTAGACTACATGAACCAACATGAGAATCACGCCGGGTTCAGCACATGAATCCTCCGCCTCCACTCACTCCTATCGAACAATATACTTTCATCGAGTCCTTTGGCAACCATATCATTTCGTATCACCTCCATCCATATTTTCTTCGGTCTCTTTTTTGCCCTTTTTGCCCTTTTGCCATTGCCCATATCGTGAGTATCTATTCGTCGAACCGGTGCTTCCATAAGTCTGCGTCGCACATGACCAATCATCTTAGCCGGTTTTCCCGCATCTTCTCCTCCACAGGTGCTACACCAACTTTTACACGAATATCCTCATTTCGCACCTTATCTTTTCTAGTGTTACCGCACATCCAACGAAGCATGCGCATCTCCGCTACGTGCATCTTCTGTGTATGATGCTTCTTAGGAGCCCAGAATTCTGTACCATATAATAAGGCAGGCTGAATAGCGCTCCGATAAAACTTTCCTCAATTTTAACGGAAAGTTACGATCACACAAAATCCCTGTTGCACTCCTCCATTTCAAACAACCAAGTTGGATCTTTTGATTAACATTACTATCGATCTCCCCATTCTATTGGATGATGGAACCTAGATATCTAAATTGGTCGCTCGGTGATATCTCTTGCCCTTCCAATATTATACCAATATGGTTTTGACTTCTTTGGTTACTAAATTTGCAATGCATATATGCTGTCTTGGATCTGCTCAATCTGAATCCCCGAGATTCCAATGTTTGCCTCTATAATTCTAATTTGGCATTTACCCCTGCTTTCGTCTCATTTACTAGAACAATATCATCAGCGAATAGCATACACCACGGTATCTCATCTTGGATTGTTCTAGTAAGCTCATCCATCACGATGGTAAACAGGAATGGACTTAATGCAGATCCTTGATGTAAACCAATTGTAATCGAAAAATCACTCGTTAAGCCGCCGCAAGTTCTGACATTTGTCACTACTCCATCGTACATATCCTTGATTATGTCAATAAACTTGACGGGGACCTCCTTCTTCATCATTGCCCCCCATAATACCTCTCTAGGTAGCTTGTCGTACGCTTTTTCTAAATCAATAAATATCATATGCAAATCTCTTCTCCTCTCTCGAAGATGCTCGACAAGTTGATGAAGCAAATGAATAGCCTCTGTCGTCGATCGTCCAGGCATGAACCCAAACTGGTTCTCTGTTATCTTAATATCCTTTCTTAGCCTGTGTTCAATCACTTTCTCCCAAAGTTTCATGGTGTGACACATAAGTTTTATTCCACGGTAGTTTGAGCAATTTTAAATGTCACCCTTTTTCTTGTAGATAGGTACAAGGATACTTTTCCTCCATTCATTTGGCATCCTTTTTGTCTGCCAAATCTTATTAAACAGACCCGTCAGCCATTTAACGCCTATTTCTCTTAAGCATCTTCAAATCTCGATAGGAATCCCGTCAGGACCAACCGCTTTTTTTAAACTCATTCTGTTCAAAACTTCTTTAATCTTAGGTAGTCTTATTTTACGCATGAAATCACGGTTTATATCTTTGAGATTGAATGACAAGTCCATCCAAATTCTTAGTAAAGCTCTCATTGAATAATTTGTCAAAATAATCTCTCCATCTTTCCTTGATATCCTCATTTCGAACTAAAACCTTCTAATTTTCATTTTTGACACATTTCACCGCACATAAGTCTCTAGTCTTCCTTTCCCGCATCCGAGCAATCCGGTATGTTGGCTTGAAATGCTTGGACATTTAATATTTTTTTAATTTTGGGTAATTAGGTCTAAATTCAAGCTGACCCGTGTCCAATGCCATACCCAACCCAAGTGATTGAAAATTAAACAATTTAGACCCGATAATTGCCAAAAAGAAAAAACATGCCCTAGCTTTCTCTCCTCTTGCCTTTCGTCGGAGAAGCTTCGATGGACCATTAGAGAGGATTTTCACAAAGAGAGCCATTAGACCTCATGGAGTATCTATCGAAGTCTAAGTATGCTGTTTTCTTTTATTTTTAAAGCAATTTTATGGGTTTTCTTATAAACTTTTGTAATCTGTTCATCAATTGTTATTATTTAGGAGATTAATTATGGGAAAAAAACTTCAACTCTATTTAAGTTTAACGTCTGACTGCTGGATCGCTAAGCTATTGAAGAATTACTTTCATATGGAAGCCAACATTTTATATTGAGTTAAATTAAGAGATTTATGATATTTAATGAATCCAAACTTGCTACGATCTAATTTAAAACATAAAAATTTATGGTTAGACATGTAGAAATGTCCCATATATCCCAACACCCCCATCCGCATTGAAAATTTTGAGGTAACACGCTGGAGAAATTCGACATTTAGTTCATTGTTAGTAGGAGCATCAATCGAGTAGTTATTGATTGTCAGATTACACTATTTATGACAGTTTCTCTGTTGGAAAGTAGTGGTAATAGTATTATTATCAATCGTTGTGTTTGGAAGTTGAGTTTCCAACATGTTTTTCCTTTACTTCAACCTTAATTGGAAATGGTCTTTTTTCCGCATTTGCAAATGAGCACACAGATTTTTTTCACAATATTAGGCTAATGCCTCTTATGTGATCTATACATTTGTCTTAGATATCATATTCCTGTCTGTGAAATTTGTTTATTTGCTTTCATCTGTTGTATGGGAAACAAAATTTTGTAAACAATTGCAATTTGATATGGTACCTCTCATAACTAAATATTCAGGTTCCTCCAGAAGCAAAATCGACACCCGCCTTTCCCAAAGCTGATCCCCCAAAATCTCCAGAGACAGCTCCTCGTAAAGTTGAAACACCACCTCCTATAGTTGATACTCCACCGCCACCTCCAAAAGTTGACTATGCCACTGATCTTTTTAATATGCTTTCCATGGATGGCCCTAGTGGAAACCAGCGAGAATCGTCTTCCCATGACGATAATGGAAGGGCTGGAGTCCAGTGTAAGTTATATTGCATTTGTCATATACTCTGTAAGGCTTAGAGGAGAATTTTTCTTCTCGAACCTTCAACAATCTGCTAATTCTCCTAGCATCTGTCATCATTTCATTTATATTTCTTTGATGGCCTTTACTTGAATCGTCGCCAGTCGTGGTGCTTGTATCCTACTTGTTGTTTAGACTGACAGATGGTGATCTGATGAACTTCCAGCAGCAGAAGCAACAACCACTGTAGAGAAGAACAGTACTGCTGGTACTACAAAGCCATTGGAAAACAAGGGCCGGTCTACATCAGGGATAGAGGACTTATTTAAAGATTCACCATCAATATCCCAGCCTTTAACCGCACAGAAATCCCAGGGAACTGTGAGAAATGACATCATGAGTCTCTTTGAAAAGGTGAGCCTACTGAATCACTTATAAATAACCAAGTGGCTTCATTTGCAAATGTTATAATAATTTGCTAATATTATTGTTTTTAAGGTTTTGTTTGTTTGTTTGTTTTTTCTTTATTTTTGTTTTTTCTTGTTTGTTGGGGAGGGAGGGAGGGGTGTTGACTAATTCAAGGCATTGAACGGTTATCCTTTCTTTTGGTGGAGAAATTTCCCCATGTTTCATTAACGTAACTTATCGAAACAAGTACAGACACTACTGGTAAATGAGCAACACAATATGTGGTTGCAAAATACATTTTGTGTTGCTCATTTTTCAGATCTGGTTGGCTCCATTTAAGATTTGAATATACTGCTGCTGTATACAGTCAGTTCTGAATCTGATTAATTAAGTCTGAATGCAGAGTTTTTTCTTGTGAGTTTATATTTAAGCAGTGTTGTGTCTGTTAGGAGAAGTCTAGTGAGGATCAAATCTCTTGTGGGATCTGTTTATGGTTCTTGAATTATCTTTTCATTGATTGTTCATGATAATTGTTTGATGGCTATGACCCCTATGTTTATTACTTGAGCAATGGTCAGTGAATTATGTTGTACTGTAAAGCATATTATGACTGTAAAACTGTCTAGTTTGGAACTAGTATGTTCATGTTGTAAATCTTTTACTTTCTGCACTATGTTTTGGTAGGCATCCACTTGCCATGAACTGACGACCATGAGCATTCATGCAAATCTGGTGTTTATGTTAATTCATAATAATCCTCATTTTAATTTCAAATCCTTTCAATAAACTTGTGAAATATATCTAGCATATGTTAAGTTGTTAACACATGATAACTTATTTACTTCATTTTAAATTTTACCATTGAAAGCACAAACCCTTTCCTTTATCTAACTGGGTCTTAAAGGCCACTTGCTCTTTAATTGCATACATGCACGGGCAAACCCTATACGCCAAAATTATTCATGGCATGCTTTTTGTACATGTGCATATCATATGAGTATATTAGATTTTGTTTGGATCATGTGTTTAGATCTAAATATATCTGATGCCAAGCCAGTAAGCTTGTCAATCATACTTGAATCGAAGCCTATATGTTATAATGCTCATATTGGGTCATTGGACTATCAAATTATAATATTGGTTTCACATATACTTTGCTGCTCTTAATTTTTGTTTCCTCTTGGCATCAGTTACTAAATGACGTAGTGGTTATTTCACTTGCTTTTCCTAGATGTTTTCTTCTTGAGATAAATTGGCGAAGAATGTACATCTTTTTGACTTAGATACTGTTGGTGTTATGTTGCAGTCCAATATGGTTTCACCATACGCTGTTCATCAGCAGCAGCTTGCATTCCTTTCCCAGCAACAGTCTCTTCTCATGGCTGCAGCTAAACCTGGAGGAGTTGCTCAACCGTTTCCTATCCAAATTAATGGAATTGCGGGTTCGGATGTATCAAATGGAGGCACCCCAACTCAAAGCTGGCAGAATGTTGGCTACCAAATTCCAGGAATGACGCCAGTAGCGCAACAATTTGCTGTCAACAACTTCAGTCAGGTGGTAGAAAGCTTATGTACATTACTCAATTAATGATAAAGTGTTGTATCTTACCCCGTTCCTTTCCCTTTGTGTCAGTTAGGGAACATTAAGCAGGGATACCCCAATATGAATTATGGCGCTTTTCCTACACCCCGGTAGGTTTTCGCACTTTGCCAAGCTCTCTTTCAATCCTCATGTTGATGTTGATCCTTTTTGTTCCTTAAATTTTTGGATTTATATGATTCTGGTTTGAAGGTTACAGGGGAATTCATGATAAGATAGTAATTTGTGTACTTAATTTTGCAAGCAGTATCGTTCAGTGTTTTTAGTGGGGAAGGACTTGGCCTTTTATTTCTATTTTTATTTTATAAAATCTAAGACGTCAGAACTTTTTTTTATCTCGGTATTTGGCCTTGTCAGAGGCATAATACTAATGAAATAACAAGTAAAGCTATGTTTATGTGTATACTGAAACCACTTGATGCTTGCAGCATGTATGGTATGGGGTCAGCTATACCCATGAATGGTGGTGCGATAGGTGGGGGACCATTAGCAAGCAAGCCGCCCTCTGCTGCGTCTCCCGCTCCCAAAGGGACAGCACCGAGGCAATCATCAGCCAGCAGTGACTTTGATTTCTCTTCACTAACTCAGGGAATGTTCTCGAAACATTGAAGCTTATGCCCAAGCGGCAGATATGATGGTGGGCCACAGTTTGAGGCTTAGGTGATGTTTACCTGTTTGACCCCCGAGTCTTTGTAGAGCATTTTGATGGTACTTTGGTTCCCCATAGTATATGTGTACACGCCTGGAATGAATAAGGACTAGTGGCTTCTTATGCCTCATGTTGCTTCTCACAGGTGTGGTGGTGATGGATTTATATATCTACAGGGGAGTCGTTCCATGATGGAAATTCATGTTTATAGCTAGGCATATCGCCTTTGTCATGTTCATGCTGGATGTATACATACTTATTTGGTGGTGGTGGTGGTGGGGGGATTAGTACATAGGAGCATATATGCTAATGAGTAGATATTTCAAAATTACGGTTCGTGAAGGTTCCAAGACTTTTGGGAGATGCATATATGAAATGATATATATGTTCCATTTGATGCCTATGTTTTCCTTTTCTTAAAAATTGGGTGTGTATGGCCCATGAACGTCTTTTAATATATGTTCCATTTGATGCCTGTGTTTACCTTTTCTTCAAAAGTGGGTGTGTATGGCCCATGAACGTCTTTTAATATATATATATATATATAGAGAGAGAGAGAGAGAGAGAGAGAGAGAGAGAGTAAATGTATGGCCAAGATAAGCTATGTGAGCAGGTGATATGGAGTTAGTTGGTTTTTTAGTTTTTACGTAAAAACTATGGAGTTGGTTCGGTGCTACTAATTTAACATGCACTCCAATCTGTGAAAAGTATATATAGGCACTGATGCATGATGAGAAGAAATTGTTTTGTTAATGCACGGATCAAATTTTGCAGGGTCGATGGTTTTTTTTAAATATTAAATTTTAATTACTAACTTATAGAAGGGGTGGAAAAAGCGAGGATTCATGCATACAGTATAGTCTGAAGCCTGATGATGAAGCCTGAGGAACCATCTGCCCTGCAAGTACATGGAATTCATTGCATAGAGATAAAAGTATATACTGAAACTAGAAAGGGCAATTCCTGGTGAGCGGGAAAGTAGTCCTAAATCATGAAAAATCATATTAATTTAAAATTTTATCATTATATGATTTGTAAGTTGTTATATCTCATATTAATAGACTTCATATGTAAAATATATGAATAATTAACTTTTAAATAATTCGGTATTTTTCTTTAGCTTTTCAATATGTTTTTCTTGCTATAGCACACGAGAATCACGAAATGTACAATAATTTTAATTATTTTTCAAATTTTCAACATTTTGCACGCTATGATTTACGAATACAGTGAAATTTTAAAAATCTCAATTTTTCTTCAGTTTTCGAATATTTTGCTTGTAAAAGAAAGTCACAAAATTTTCAAAACTAATATATTTTTTATTTTCTTCAATTTTTCAATATTTTCCATAATAAACAAATGAAAATCGCAAAAAATTTAATTTTTTTTCCTTTTTTCCCCAATATTACTTGTCTTGAAATTTTCAAAAATATCAAATTTGTCTATTCTCTTCGGTTTTTTAATATTTTACATGTATACGCATGATAATTGCGAAATTTACAAAAATCCCATTTTTTTTAAATTCCAATATTTTGCATGCTACCACAAGAAAATTGCATAATTTTCAAAAATCTCAAAGTTTTCTGTTTTTTCGGTTTTTCAATATTTCACTTGCTTAGCACATGAAAATCACGGAAATTTCAAAATATTTAGTTTTCTTCGGTTTTTCAACATTTTGCATGCCATGGCTTAAAAAAATCATGAAATTAAAAAAAATTCTTAAAATTTCATGTGATCTTTGCTTTTATGAATATATTGCTTACTACACCACATGAAAAACACGATATCTTAAAAAATCGCAAATTTTTTTGTTCTCTACGAATTTTCAATATTATTTCGCATAGCAAAGGAAAATTGCGAATATTTCAAAAATTTCTATTTTATTCAAATATTCAATATAATTTGCAGGCTATATGACACACGAAAATTACGAAAGTTTCAAAATATCAATATTTTCCGTTTAATTCGGTTTCTCAGTATTTTGCTTACAAAGATTACGAACCGTTAAAAAAATGAAAATTTTCTACTGTCTTCCCTTTTACTTTGTTTCTTATAGCACACGAAAATCGTTTAATATTAAAAAAATCTCACTTTGTTTTAGTTTTACCAATTTTTTGAGAAATCGTATAATTTTCAGAAATCTCAAAAAATTTCTAGTTATTTTAGGTTTTTATTAATTTGTGTAGGACTATGGTGGAATGATCCCTAGATTGCAGATCAACTAATGTAGATCTGAATCTATAAGAGAATCTCAAACAATAGTGGAAGCATATAATCGAATTAATTGTCTACAATCACCAAGATCTGCGTACCTTTGCATGGTGGTAGATCAACTGAAGCCGTCAGACTGTTGATCCGTTTTTCATGTGCATCTCCATGTTTTCTTCGGATGGCCGTGCGAGGAACAATCACAGTATATTGAAAAGCCTCTAATCCACCACATCTGGTAGAGATTTTGAGGATGACAGTCAAGAACCTATGAAATCCTAGTTCTCCAAAGGTTGCATACTCTTATGAATTTCTCTCTATCAATGCATGTCATCTATCCACATCATTGCACGCCCTATTTTCTACCTATTGTATATATAGACAAAAGGACATAACAGACGGCTAGGATGAGCTGGAGCCCAAATCCTTAAAGGGTTTGAACTCAATCCTTAGCCGCCTCCCCATGAGCCTGAGCTCCCATAGCTTGGCTCTATGGGGCACTGCTCGGGTCGGGTCACCAACCTCATGACCCGCCCACATGATTGGGTGGGTTTCGGGTGGGGGCCACAACCCGAATGCCAGCAATTTATTTGCTATATAGAACATAAAGTTACAATATTTTCGAAAATCCAAAAATATTTTATTTTTTTTGTTCTTCAACATTTTGCATGCCATAGCATATAAAAATCATGAAATCATAAAATCTTAAAATTTCTTGTGCTCTTTGGTTTATGAATATTTTGTTTACTACAACACATGAAAATACATTATCTCCCCAAATCGCAAAATTATTTGTTCTCTTCAAATTTTCTATATTATTTCGCATAGCACACGAAAATCTTGGATATTTTAAAATTTTCTGTTTTATTCAATTTTTAATATAATTTGCAGGTTATTGCACACAAAAATTATGTAATTTTCAAAATCTCAATATTTTCTGTTTAATTCGATTTTTCAATATTTTGCTTTGCTAAAAATGAAAATTTTCTGTCTTCTTCCGTTTTTCAATACTTTGTTTCTCATTTTGATTTTTAGTTTTACAAAATCTTTTTATGCTGCGTAGTACATGGAAATCGCATAATTTTCAAAAGTCTCAAAATTTTCTTGTTTTTTTTTATTAATTTGTTATATAGAACATAAAGTTGCAATATCTTCGAAAATCCAAAAAAATTCTGTTTTTTCAGTTCTTCAACATTTTGTATGTCATAGCATATAAAAATCATGAAATTATAAAAAATCTTAAAATTTCATTTGCTTTTTGCTTTTTCAATATTTTTGCTTACATCACATGAAAATCATGATATCTTAAAAAATCGGAATTTTTTCTGTTCTATCCAAATTTTCAATATTATTTTGCATAGCACTCGAAAATCGCGAATATTTTAAAAGTTTCTGTTTTATTCAAATTTTCAATATAATTTATAGGTTGCATAACACATGAAATTACGAAAGTTTCAAAAATCTCAATATTTTCTGTTTAATTTGGTTTCTCAATATTTTGCTTATATAGCACACAAAGGCCGCGAACTATTGAAAAATAAAAATTTTCTGTTTTCATCCTTTTTTTCAATATATTTTGTTTCTTATAGCACACGAAAATCGTTTGATTTATAAAAAAATTCTCATTTTGTATTTTAAGTTTTACAATTTCTAAAAAAAAGGGTTTTACATTTTCTTTTTTTTGTTATAGCTCATACAAATCACATTATTTTCAAAAATCTCAAAGTTTTTCTGGTTTTCTTTGGTTTTTTTTATTAATTTGCTTTGCTATATAGAACAATAATTTGCAATATTTTCAAAAATCCCAAAATATTCTGTTTTCTTTGGTTTTCAATATTTTGAATGTCAAATAACATATGAAAATCATGAAATTATAAAAATTCTTAAAATTTTCTATACTCTTTGGTTTCTGAATATTTTGCTTGCTATATAGCACATTAAAATCGCAATATCTTGAAAAATCCCAGATAAATTCCGTTCTCTCCAAACTTTGAATATTGTTTTGCATAACATACAAAAAAACGCGAATATTTTAAAATTTTCTTTCTTATTCAAATTTTAATATAATTTTAGCACACGATAATTATGAAAGTTTCAAAAATCTCAATATTTTCTATTTCGGTTTATCAATATTTTGCTTATTTAGCACACAGACCATGAACTATTAAAAAACGAAAATTTTATGTTTCAGTGTTCAATATTTTGCTTCTTATGCGCACGAAAACCGTTTAATTTTAAAAAATCTCATTTTGTTTTTACAACTATTTTATGATGAGTAGAACAAGAAAGTCGTAAAATTTTCAAAAATCTCAAAAATTTTCTACTGATCTTTAGGTTTTTATTAATTTTCTTGTTATACAGAATATGAACATGCAATATTTTCAAAAATTCCAGAATATTTCGTTTTTTCGGTTTTGCAACATTTTGCTTATTATGGCAAACAAAAATCGTAAAATCTTCAGAAATATCAAGAAAAAATTGTTTTTCTTTTTTTTTTCTCAATATTTTGCATGATATGGCAAATGAAAATCATAAAATTTTCAAAATTCTCTTTTCCCTCTTTTTTCAATTATTTTGCATGTTATATATCATCAAAAAATCATGAAATTTCAAAAAACCTCAGAATTTTATGTTTTCTTCATTTTCCAATATGTTAGTTGCTCATATTTTTAGAGAACTTTCGGGTATCAAAAAGATTTTAAAAAACTATGTAAATTAAAAGAAGAAAAGGTTGCCGATTCTGAGTGATGGGAATCTTTAGAAACATGCGAAAATCACGAAATTTTTATAATCCGAGTGCTGGGAACCTCTAGAAACACATGAAAACCATGAGATTTTTATAAATTTTTTTGGTTTCTTCAAATTTCCAATATTTTTTACGCTGTAGCGTATGAAAATCGTTGAATTTTCAAAAATCTCAATATTTTCTTTTTTTTGTTCTTTAATATTTTGCTTGTAGCATATAGAAATCGCATAATAAAAATCTCTAGTATTTTCTGATTTCTTCTGTTTTCAATATTTTTTGCATGATATAGCACATGAAAATCACGAAATTTTCAAAAATCTCGATAATTTTTATTTTTTTCACACTCCGCTTCCCAAAAATAATAGGGTTGACAAAAATATTGAAATATTAGGATCACAGGGACATAATGAGACTTGTGACGTATTTATATAAAGAAACACACCTTCATGTTATAGATACGCAAAGTGTCTGTACATGCAATAGTTGTATCATAAGAATTTATAACAATATTTATTAAACAAGATAATCAAGGTTCACAACAAAGTATCAAGTTTCGAGTGATACAAAAGAGAAAGCCTTTAAACATGAGGCAACAAGATACATGTCGTAAAGCGATAACAAAATGTAACATTTTGAAAATTATTATTATAATTTTAGAATTAAATAATAATATTGTGAGTTTTACGGATATGATGATAAGTACAGATTTGGGAGTTGGTATAAGTATATACAACTACTTAATTTTGGCATGACAAGCCAAATTAGCATGTTAACATTTTCATGAAAATGTTAGGATTTACTTTGAAAAGATATGGGATTTATGTGATAGTGGTAGAATTATTTTGTGTGTGAGAAAGAGAGTGTGTGTGTGGACATGAGAGAGCCAATGCCTACACCCATGCCACTCTCTCAACCTCACCCCTCACCTCTCATTCTCTCATCCCTCTTCTCTCTTATCCTTTCCTCCTCCCAAAATATCTCACATCTTCAAAATATCTCCCAACTCCCAAACCCAAATTTCCTCCACAAAACCATAGATTTTCTCTACCAAAACCCATTTTGGTGCCAAGTTCTTTAAGTAGAACCACTTGGATGCTTCAAGTGGAGTCTTCATCAAGCTCAAACCCTTGAAGCTTCATCACAAGCTTGGAAGTTCTCTTTTAACCACCCAAATAGATAAAGATCCCTCTTTTTTATAAGTTCTTAAAGTTGTGGCCATGGAAAAGTATAGTTTTTTATATAAAAATGTTATTTTTATGGGTTAAATTCTATCTAGTTTGGTTGTTTAAAATGATCCACTAGTTTGTGATGGATCTATTATGGTTTACTTGGTGATTACACCTTATTTTGGGAAGTAAAGATTATTTTGAAGCAAGAGTTTGAATTTTCAAAGTTATGTAATTTTTAGAAAATTCGTTTCAGCAGATTTCTTCTGTAGACGTTTGCTCTAGAGAGCTTCAGACGTTTGTCCATGATCTGTACTTCATGATTTTCCTTCTGCAGACATCTGTCCTCCAAAACTTCAGATGTATGCCGATAAAATGCTTTTCTTTATTTGTTCGCTATACGTTTGAGCTCAGAAACTTCAGATGTCTGCCTTTAAACTGCTTTTCATTATTTTTGTTCAGCAGACGTCCGAGTTCAAAGTTCAGACGTTTGTCTTGAACTTGCTGCTTTGAAACATTTTCCAAGTCATACGTCCGATGCTTGATGAGACAGACGCCTACCTTTAATTTGGTTTTCTTGGGTTTTGTCTTTCAGACATCTGGAGCCCTTCTTTAGACGTCTGTTTTGCTCTCTATGCGACAGTAACAGTTTAGCCAGACGTCTGGCCTTGAGTTTTGGATGTTTTTTCCGCATTTCGTTTTATTGGGTTTGTATTGATTTTAATGGAGTTTTCTTGCATGTTTATGACTACTTTGGTTATAGGGTTGATTGAGGGGACTTCCAAGACGGTGATAAAGAGCAAGACGGTCGTCGACTTCAACTAGCTCGAGACGGACTTCGGTGAGTAGATTTATATCTACGGGGGAAGTCGGGTGGATGGCATATAGCACCCCCGAAACTAGTTCCAGGGAAACTTAGTATAGAAAACGTATATACGTAATCCGGATACTTGGCCTATAATTAGATAAATTCGTCTATAGTTCCTAGACTATGTAATTAGCGTATAATTAATAACCAGTAGGCTATATATAAGTATATATGATTAATGATATGTGCCGTACGCGACTAAACGTCCGTACTATATGATTTATGTATTTATGTATGTGACTTGAGGTTCGTACCGATTGAGATTGGATATTTAGATTAAGATCGTACGAGGTGAGATTCGTACTTGATGAGGTGATGATATATTGCCGAATGCGGCCGATCTTTATTTAACTCGTGAAGTCTTGCTATGTATCCCAATTGGGAAAACTATGAATGCTAAGATTATACTATTTGTAAAACTAACGATTCGTTTCCAATTTTAAACTCTAATGTCAAGAATGTGCTGCTAATTTCAAATGAATCTCTATATTAAAAACATTACAGCTTTCTCCTTTTCAAACAATATTTCTTTCTATTTTAAACTGTATAATTGTATTATAATGCTTATTCATGTTACATTTCTTTTACTCATTATACACCCGCGTTTCGTTTAATTTATTAAGTTATGCTATGCTTTTATTATTAGTTCTTATATATTTTGTATAATTAATTTACGATACCATGCTTGTATGAACACTTATAGAACACTGCATAACTACTAATGATTATTGTGTGGCGCTATCACAGACTCGTATGTTACACTACACATCATTGGTACTGCCATGACACTGTAAGATTGCCAAGCTAAATTATATCCATGTTGATATCAATGCTGTCTATTATGATTTCGTTATATATATATGATTGATTGATATATCCGTATATTTAATCGTTAACTGAAGAAAGATGCATGATGCATTGTTGACGATTATGATATTGATATTTATGATGGGAATTGAGAATAATTCTTGTGCGAATACACTTGATAGAACACTTGCACCATTACTAATGATTGTCATGTTGCACGAGCATAAACGCGCATGCTAAACTACACATTATTAGTATTGCCATGACACAGTAGAACCGTCATGCTTATTCGTGTTGTAGTTATTCATGCTGGTATGCATGATACTTGATGATTATGATATACGAATACCATTGCCATGGATATTCATATATGATTGTTGTCAATTGTGGCAAAAATAAATTATGGATGTGTTCTTATAAATTTGAGATGAATTATGGATTGTTTCCTTATGGACTTGATGTTTTCTATGAATTTCGAGAAATTGTGATATGATTTATAAAACTTGATTGTGTTTTCAAAAGTACGGTTTTCTCTTGATATAATGAGTATTTACGAATACGGTGGATATGGCCGGGGTTTGAGATGAGAATGAACATGATGGATATGGCCGGGGTTCGAGATGAGAATGGTGGACACGATAAATATGGCTAGGCTTCCATGCTTAGAATGTAAAGAGAGAGGGCTGATCCAAGGGATAACACCTAAAGAAAATACATAAGATTTACATGTCAATGATTGGCACGGTTTTATGATGATATTATTTGTGATGTGTTTTACGTGTCGATGCTTGGCACGCTTTTATAATGATGTTATCGGTGATGCGTATTTACATGTGGATGATTGACACGGATTTGATATGTTATGATTTATATGAGGGATCAATATAGATGCCCTGCATAGATTGAGATGGTTTATACTATATAGTAGTCGAACGGGACTGGTCCTAGAGACAGTACTTGAAATACTATTTTCATATGTCGATGTATATTAAAGAGGTTTCCAAAGGAGCTATAGTCTCCCTATTTTCTCATGTGTCTATGACGACACAAGAAACTTTTAAAAAGAAACCCTCTTTAATCATTTCTAAAAGGTGTGATGTATACTTTAAATAAATGCATATATTGCTTCATAAACCAACGTCCGCTATTTGTGCCGTGATATACATATCATACGGTTATTTCGAAACGATTTACATACATACATCTTTCGGTTACTTTATGCTTATTTGGATGCATAGTATATATGAGATGTTTACACGATCTATTGGGATGCGCTTATAGTACTTATGCAGTATACACACACACACACACACACACACATACGTTAATACTATGCTTTATGACTTAGGTATGTCGTTATTCATACGATTTCTGTCTTGTGATATCTTTTTACTCACGAGTTGGTAACCCACCTCCATTGTGCCATAATTTCTTGCATGATCGACCACTCGGATTAGTAGCGGCTTGCTGGCACATTTTTTTTTGGGTGACTGTTTTTGCTAGGTGGGTTACACAGTTTTTTTGTAACCGCCTTTTTGTATATGTATATACTCTCTTGTATCCAATTAAAAACTCCATCAACCACTTGTATATTCAGTGACTTAGAAGCGAGATTTATATATTTATGTGTTTTGGGTGTCGTACTCATGTGGAGTCGACTTGGTGTTGTTATATTATATTATGGTTTCGCTTGTTATCCTTCGCCTTGAGCGTCGTATATGAACTGTGTGGTTGCTCCACCATTTAGGCATGGAAGCTAGCTCCCGTTGGGGATGCTTTTATATATATTATGCATTTCACAGGGTTTTCTTTAAAATTTACAAAGGAGGTGCTGTTCGATTTTTAAATGATGGACATGTTTTAAATCAAACTTTACTTATACTTTGAAAACAAACTTAATTTCATATTAGAAATCCCTTTTCAAAACCACACCTCCATTATTTTCTTATAAATGGTTTAGATTCCTGGTTTTTAGCTTACTTGGGTTACGGTGAGGTCCTATAAACTTCACGTGATTCAAGTGTTGGTCACGTGCCATTTCCGGGTCGTGACACAAAAGGAGAGACTAATACTCTGGAAATGGCTGGAAATGTGAAAGGTCTTAGGTTGATACGTCCTTCTCACCGAGCACTGCTTCGTCCCCCTCTAAAATAGAATCTGACAGACATTTCAAGAAAAAGAGAAAACATACAAAATGCCCATCAGCAAATAAACGCTCGATAAGTCTCCTAAAAATCCAATAAAGATAATGAAAATATGATATCGATAAAACAAAATCAACTCATTAAATAGTAAGGAAAAATAATGTAAGCTTATGTAAAAAGATATTAAAGTATATATTTTTAAAACCATGTTTTATCTTGTATGAATTGAAACAAGAATAGGGCATGCAACATCGTGAATATTACGTTCGTCATGTCGAAATATCATATAGGGATTCTAGAGGTGGCCTGTCACGTCCCGCTTCCCAAGATACATAACTACGGCACGTGACAGAGCCAACCATGCTACCCGTGGTTAAGAATTATCCCTCCACAGTCACATTCCGGCTGTTTATCGGATATCAAGAACAAAAAAGAATATAATCTAGCTAGTACATATCCATTTGCCATAGTAAATAAAATCAAGAAAATGCATAAAGCGGAAACGAATTAAGATTCAATAAACAATATCTGAATTATGTCCCAATATGGGCTCAAAGAAATAAAACTGCGAAAATAAATAAACTAAATATCTCTAATAATACATGTTCAATTTCTTATTACTCGGCTTGATTGCAAAAATACTCTTGATCTGCCTGCGATAAAGATAGAGGAACCGGGCCATGCAAAACCCAGATGTCAGTGCGTCATAATATCAAAATAACAGTAATGACCAGGATATAATGTTATAATTAAATATGAATGTAAATAAATAACACAGATACAAATAGTGAGCTATGTGTATGTATAGGTGTGTGATGTGTATCCTAAATCTGTGCTTCTAGGTTATTTATTGTAAAAGTCTTTGAAATCAATTAATGCAATTCTCATCGTAACCAAACAGTATATATTCCGTTCATTCCCCACGAGACCACGGTAACAGTATTTATTCCATAACGTCCGGAAATACGGTAAACAATGATTTATTCCGTAATGCCCGGAAAAACGGCAAACAATAATAATATTCTCTTGAGTTACGTTTCGGTTGCATTCTTAATTTCCCCTTTTCACTTAGGTTTGGGTTCAAGTCAGGTATTAACGATATAAATCTAATGTCAACACAGGATCAAGTAGGTACAATTCTTTGTCTATACAGACAACAAGTCATGTCCATCAGGACAACAAATCAGGATTGTTGGCACTAGCAATAAGATCCAAGTAACAGGTCTGGTAGTGTGTCGTGAACAGGTCCTGTAATGTATATTAACCAAATAGATACCCAATGTGAAACTATAATCAATATCGGAACATGGTAAACACAACTAATGCCAGGATGCATATGTATCTATCTGTAATAACCATTATACATCTATTACTATGTATGATGTAAACTAGATAACATATTGTACCGATATAGTAGTATAATGATATCATGATATTCCGGCATGCAACTAGATAAACGATTATCAGTACGGATACGAACGGATACCATAAAACTGTAAATCGTTAATATTTGCTGAATAATAAAACACATGCACTTTCTTATTCATATTGATATTGATATAATAACATAGCATGTTGCAAGTTAAAACTTGCCTAATCGGATCTCATATCGAGATACAGATGTTACGTACGACGTCGGAATAACGTCGCGATACAAACTTACGCGCGCATGACTGGACCTGGCTGAGCAGTGACGTGACGTGATGAATAGGCTGGATGACGACAGTGACTGGATCGTCTGGATCATCGGCGACGTGCGCAACTTCAGTGAGCCGATCGGAGAATCAAGAAAAGATCAAAAAAAGAAAGAAATGAAGAAGAATGAGGCTGCTAGTTTTGGGTTCTGGGGTGGCGAGGACAGAAGAGAATTGGCGAGGTGACGACGACGATGGCCGATGGCGAAGGTGGCTGCGTCGGCTGTGGGTTTCTTGGGTTGGTGTTCAGGGTCGGGAAGTCATGGAGTTGGTGGTGGTGGTGGTCTGGGGTGTCGGGAGAGGAGAGGGAGGTGAGGAGGTGAAGACGGGGGTGATAGTGATGGCGACGGCGAGGTCTCCGGCAAGGTTGGGGATTCTAGGGTTTCTGTTCGATGCTCGGGGTCACAGGGGTCGGTGTCGGGGATGGAGAAGAGGAAGAGGAGGTGGTAAGGAGAAGAGGGTGAAGATGAGGGCGAGGAGGTGATGGTGACGACGAGGTGAGGTCGGCGGCGACGGTGCGGGCGTGGGTTAGGGTTTTCTCAGGGTTCTCACGGCGGGGAAGAAAGAAAAGAAAGAGGAGAGTGAGAGTTGAGGGTAAAATAATATTAGGTTAAAATTATATATATATGTGAGGTTAATGGAGGAAATGTGCCATAGGAGGGAATTTCCTTCTATGGCGTCGGAAAAATACATTCTCCACTATTTTTTTCGACGATCGGCATCCATCACGTCTATCTTTATCATTTAAGAGGTGGATACACCAAATTTCATGTGATTATACCATTTTTTCACCGTTGATTTAGTTGGTGCAAAATTAATGGTTTACCGACAATAGAACTTTTTACATTGCTAATTCAACGGTGAAAAAGTTGTGAAATCACATGAAATTTGGTGTATGCACATCTTAGATGATAACGATGATGATGATGGATGCTGATCATCGGAAAAAATAGTGGAGGTTGTATTTTTTTCGATGCCATAGGAGAAAATCTCCTCCTATGGCCTCTTTCCTCCATTATTCTCTCTCTCTCTCTCTATATATATATAGAGAGAGAGAGGGCAGAGACAGAAAGACCGAGGGGAGAGAGATGCCGAGAGAGAGATATAATTAGTTATTATATATATATATATAACTGCTAGTTTTAAAAATATTATAATATATATATTTTGGGTTTAAACAGGTAATATCAAATTACTCCGAATATTATCCGGGTCTCTTCTAAAAATCTAGTTTTTAAATATGGAGAATATACGTAAAAATTAAAATCATAATGCGATGTCCGGTTAATAAAAATGTATACACCCAAGTACGGATCTACGTAAATATACATAGCGATCCAAACGAGTCTGTTTTAACAATTTGGATGTGAACATGACGTATGGATGCAATCATATGATATGGGGTACGATAACATGCCATGCTAGATATTAAAAATATTATTTAGTTATTATTTGTATTATTTAGTTATTGTTATTATTTGTATTATATCATATAAGTGTATAGAATCTATATGTGCATAGATTCTCTGTACGAGCAAATATATGACGTAATCTTGAACCATGATGGGTTTCAAATATGCGGGTCGGGTCGGATACTAACCACAGTTACCAAATACACTATCCGCACCCAAAAGCAATAGTAATCAAGGAATCTATCGCAAGATTTGAAATACCCCAATTAAAATATAGTATAACAGTGCTAGGATGTTACATGGCCCCTACGATTTCAAGAGGTGGTCCCCGCCCTCATGAAGTGGCACTTTGTTTCACATGGCACTTAGTTCCGCACACAATAGCATTTACCGCCTCTCGTATTTACGACTCTATTCCTTTTCAAACTCCCCCATTACCCCATGTTAAAAATGGTTTACTATATGAAGCATGAATTTTCTATGAATAAGAGTTGACCGGCAACATGAATCTCATATAAAGTAGTAATCATGTATCAAGTATCTCATGTTAAAAGTAAACCGACATAACTTGTAAAAAATCTCATAAAATATGAATAAATACTTGGAAAAACTATATAATTAAAACATGCAATAATCACATAATTTTAGTAGGAAAATATGATAAGAGTTTTTGGAAAATATAAATATACGGACAAGAGAAACTTACCGAAATGTGCAAATCAATATAACAATCAATTTGCCAAATCCCTAACTTGTAGATTGAGACCTCGATAGACTTGAAATTCCTACAACATCTCAAGAAAGAACTTTTGATGTGACGAAAAATCATAAGAGAGGGAGAGAGGAAAAGATTTATTTATAGTGCTAAAGATTAAGGTTTTAAGATGAACGGCTATGATTAAATAAGATTAGATCTAACGGTGTAAAGAGAGGTTTTCATAAAGATAGGTTTGTTTTTAAAAAATATTTTTAATTAAGATGAAATCTAATTAAACTCTTAGAAATACTTAATCAATAATCTTTTCTTTCCAAAAATTTCTTTTTAAAATACGAAAACCGATTTTAGAAATTTTTTTCTCTAAAAGAAGATATTTTACATTAAAGATAAACAAAATCTTTTCCTTTAAAATACTAATAAATATTTTTTTTGAAAATCCATTTCTAAATATTCTATTTTCAAAAACCCCCCTTTATTAAAATCTAATAAAATTTAAAATCAAGATTCTTTATTTTTATTAAATGAATTCCTTTTCTTTTCTTTTAAAATACTAGTAAATCAATTTTATCTTTTCAAAAATTAAAAATCCTCTTTTATTATTTAAGAAACAAAAATAACAATATTAATCTCAAACGAAATTTTATTTATTTCAAAACGAGCACGGTTGTTACAATTTTCTTCTTTTTCCTATATTTTATATGATATAGCATATGAAACATGCAAAATTTCCGAAAATCTAAAAAAAAATATTTTCTTTTTTTTATTAGTACTATGCATTCTATAACACACGAAAATTGTGAAATTATCAAAAATCTATGATTTTCTGTTTTGATCAAAATTTAAACATTTTACATAACGTATTTTTCAAAATATGACAATTTTTAATTAGTTTTTCAATATGTTTTTTAAATACCAAACGAAAATCGTAAACTTTTTAACTGTACATAAATTCTTCTTTTCTTCTTCCGTTTTTCAATATTTTACATACTATGCACACAAAAATTCTTTTTATAACATACGGGAACCGCATACGGAAATCACATAATTATAAAAAATCTCAACTATTTTCTGTTTATTTATGTTTTAAATATTTTTTGCACACGAAAATAATGAAATTTTAAAAATTCTTGATAATTTTTATTTTCTTCCGTTTTTCTATATTTTACATGATATATAGCATATGAAAATTGCAAAATTTCTAAAAATCTAAATATTTCTTATATCCTTTTATTTTATCAATACTATGCATGCTATAACACACAAAAATTGCGAAATTTACAAAAAATCTCATATTTTCTGTTTTGTTCAAAATTTAAACATTTTACATAATGTATTAATAAAAAATGTCAATTTTAATTAGTTTTTTCAATATGTTTTTAAATACCAAACGAAAATCGTAAATTTTTTAACTGTATATAAATTCTTTTTTTAATTTTTGAATATTTTATATGTTATAACACACAAAAATTCTTTTTATAGCATACAGAAATCGCATAATCTTAAAGTCTTAAGTATTTTCTATTTACTTCTGTTTTCAAT
The DNA here is from genome assembly GCA_030015575.1 of Agapanthus africanus. Taxonomy (NCBI): domain Eukaryota; kingdom Viridiplantae; phylum Streptophyta; class Magnoliopsida; order Asparagales; family Amaryllidaceae; genus Agapanthus; species Agapanthus africanus. The sequence continues at coordinate 2,832,251 of CM057337.1, forward strand.
ATTTTTAGTTCAATATAGCACACGAAAACAATGAAATTGTAATACCTAGTTTCGTGTAGTATATTTTTCCGTATTTGTTTTAATAAATTTCCCCATTTAAATTTCCTATTTCTATATTACCTATTTTCCTATTTTCTTTTTTCTAATTCTTTCAACCTTAAACTCCTATACAAACTTTAACCTAAACCCTAATTACCTTAAAACCTAACCCAAACCATCATCCCCAAATAAATTTTCCCTAGCAGCCCTAATTCTTTCCCCCTCTCATTTCTTTTCTCTCTGACTAGGCCCAGCCCATGAACCCACACCCGAACCCTAGCCCCCTTTTCTTTTTCTCTTCTTTCTTTTTCTTTCTTCTTTCTTTTTTTTAAAAATCCAGTTTCTTCTTCCCAACGTCTTCCTCCTCTTCTCGCGCCTGCTTTCCCATGACCTGCTCTAAGCCGCCACATCCCCTCCAACGTTCATCCCTGAGATTCCTTCGCCCTACTGCCCTTAAACTCGGTTCCCTCTCAACCGAGCTCCTCCCCTCTCTCTTTATCTCATCTTCTCTCATTTTCTCCGACTCTCAAAAACTCTCTCTCCCGCTAACTCTCTCTTTTCTCCGACCACCTCAAACCACCATCACCGTCGACTTCACCGACGAACCCTCCACCAGCACTTCCTCAACCAAACCGAGCCTTGCCTCCTCGCAACCTCTAACTTCTCCTCCTCCTTTCCCACTCCAAAACCCCGAGCAACCCTTACTGCCACTGCCGGCCACCACCTCGACGACGAGCTACACCACCACCAACGAGTCGCCAGTAACCTCCATTATCACCTCCTTCATCACCCGAGAACCTAACTCCAACATCTAACCCCCTCACTGCCTTAGCCGAGAACAAACCCAACAACCGCCTGAACTCTTATGCCGCCGCCGTCGAAGCCATCACCAACACCGAGAACACCTTACAGTCGACCTTCTTGTAGCGCCGCAACCCAGCCATCAGCCACCAACGCTGCATGCTAGAGCTCAAACCCCAAGCTGAGCCAAAACCCTAGCCAAGCCGAGACTTGTCCTGTGCTGGTGCTCGTGTCGTTGCCGCCGCTACCGTGTCGCCGTTGCCAGGAAAGTTTCAGAACTTGCTATCATGCTACATATACTTAAATATACTTATGTATGTATATGTGATAAATTGTTATAAAACTGCATAGTTATGATTATTAAAACTCGATAATCACCTTTTGATACATATCTGTTCCGGTCAATTAAAACTCTCATTTCATGATATATAGATCATGTACTGATAATCAACTACATGTAGGGAAGTTGGGATCAAAACGTTAATGTTTCGATATTGAAATGACATCCCCGAGAACCGACGCTAAATCTGGAATTCACCGCACATGTCACATTATAAAATCTATATTAATTCCAATACAGATCGGAATGTAATGTTCTGGGTCTTTTATCGAATCTAACCAGATAACCTAGAACCCTTTATAAATTTTTATTTAATATGACCATGCTACGATAATGAAAACTCGAGAGAAATACGGCTCTGGACTGCAGACCAGAGCAGTATTTTCTGGCGATACATGGTTTTAAATGTCCGTGCATACTTGCATAAATCTGAAAATACGCGGAATCCTATATTGTTATGTAGATAATCAAGTTAGATAACTGAAGGTGTTGGTTTCATTTAATTTAAGTACCATCTACTATTCTAAAAGTATTTTAGATCGTCGACATGTCCTGTAGTTTTCTGCCGTGACAGTTTATACACATTGATATTAAACTGAATATATCTCCTTGTATACAGCTTCTATTATTGATCCGTATATTGTGTTGGAAACATAACTGATAGGGGTAGATTTTATTCAACTGTAGCGCTCCCTGAATCTTATCATAAACTATAGAAAACCGTACTTGAAGTTGGACTTCCAGTTCTGAAACTGGAATTCCAGCAGCTTACACCCATTCTAAAATGAACATAACTCCTTAATCGGAAAACCTATTGATATGAAACCAATTGTACTGCTTATATAATCAAGTATACTTCATATGGATTTTAAATTGTTTTGCTCAATTTGGCACGTATGATTTATAATGAATTTTTCAAGTTATATGACACTGGCTGTCTATAATTTAGCGGATATTTACTTAACGCATTTCTACCACATCTTGTGATTGCGTTACACCCTTTACTTAGTAAACATTTTCTTTGAAACCCTTGAGAATGATTGCATTGTCGATTGATAAATGTTAGTGATGGGTTGTGACAAGTATGATAGTGAAACAGTGATTGAAAGTGATACTGATAAGCGAAAGCATGATTGAAAGTGAAACCGATACGTACTTGTTCACAACCTATCTAATATCTGAACAAATACTATAACCTGGGGAAAATGGGGAAATTGAGGTGGAATCAATCTTCTGTTTAGCAAAGTTTAGCGAGTTAGAGGATGATCATTTGATATCAGTGATACATATATTAGGTCGAGGGCCTAGCGGTATGGCTGCAGGGTTATGTCCCGGACAACAGCGGACCGTAGTCTCAGGCATGCACGAGACCCTTGTTAAACATGAGTATCGTTTTCCACCGATCGATTTCAATTGACCAAGAGACTAATAGGTAGTGACATACATATTGCATGGATTATTGACATAATACATATACCATACTATTCACATACACTTGATCTTCCATATTCTCATGTTACTAGTTTATGCCGTTCTTTTCTGCTTATCATTGCAAATATATATATTGCTATATGTGTCGCCCTGACGACCTGAGTGTGCATGCTCAGAAGACGTAGTGGACCCAGCTCAGGAGCAGGACCCGTCCTACAAGATCACGGAGATTTAGACCGTGATACCAGCGTTATCGCCTTCTGCTTGCAATAAAGACATTGTTATTTCTTTGAGTTAGTTGCATCTTTCATTCGAATAATTGTAACTGATTTGGTTTCCATTTTTGGGAGACTGGCACTACCCTTTTTATGATATGGACGGTCGATACTTGACTTGATTCGCTTTTAGTGACGTAGATGTCAATATTGCCCTTTTTGCGACGTGGACGGTCGATATTTGACTTGATTCCCTTTCAGCGACATAAAGGTCGATACTGCCATTTTTGCGACGTAGACAGTCAATATTTGACTTGATTCCCTTTTAGCGACGTGGACGGTCAATACTGCCCATTTTGCGACGTGGACGGTCGATAATTCCATTTTTGCGACGTGGATGGTCGATACTAGACTTGATTCCCTTTTAGCGACGTAGAGTTTGATACTGCCATTTTTCCGATGTGGACGGTTGATGCTGCCCTTCTAACGACGTGGACGGTCGATAATGCCATTTTTGCGACGTGAACGGTCGATGCTTGACTTGAGTCCCTTTTAGAGACTAGAGGTCAAAACTGCTCTTTTTGCGATGTGGACGGTCGATACTTGACTTGATTCCCTTTTAGTGATGTAGAGGTCGATACTGCCTTTTTTGCGACGTGGACGATCGATACTGCCATCTTTGTGATATGGACGGTCGATACTTGACTTGATTCCCTTTTAGCGACATAGAGGTCAATACTGCCCTTTTCGCGACGTGGACGTTTGATACTTGAATTGGTTAACTTGATTTATTTTGGAAGTTTTCTATCTGACCAGCGGAACTTTTGAGCTTGGAAGCACTGTCGGGTGGGAATTTAATTTGGTTTGTTTGATTCCTGTTTTATTCGGAGGGACCTTTTGAGCTTGGAAGTATTGCCGAGTGAGACTTGGAATTTGGATTTTTGTTTGGCATCAACACGCTAACACTGAAGTATAGTGCCAAGAGCGACTTATCATTTATCTTTGGAGGATTTTGTTTGTTCCTAGTTTAATAACTTAGGGGTCATTTATTCCCAGTTTAACGACTTAGGGATCATCTATTCCCAGTATAACGACTCAGGGGTCTCTCCGATGTATAGGCAGATATATCGAGGCAGAACTTGATTCTGACGAGGAGGTCATTGGTTGACTTGATCCCGAGATGGAGCTTGATTCTAACGGGCAGGTCTTGGTTGACTTGTTTTCGAGGCGGAGTTGGATTCCGACAGGGAGGTTATTGGTTGACTTGATTCTGAGACGGAGCTTGATTCCGACGGGGAGGTCATTGGTTGACTTGATTCTGAGACGAAGCTTGATTTCGACGGGGAGGTCATTGGTTGACTTGTTTCTGAGGCGAAGCTTGATTCCGACAGGGAGGTCGTTGGTTGACTTGTTTTCGACGTGGGGTCCTTTTGGGTGACTTGTTTCCGGCGTGGAGGTCATTGGTTGATTTGTTTCCAACGTGGAGGTCTTTGGTTGACTTGTTTCTGGCGTGGAGGTCTTTGGGTTGACTTGTTTCTGTCATGCCCCGCTTCCCAGAGTGCGCTAAGATTGGCACGTGACAGAGCCAACCATGCTACCTGTGGTTAAGAAATATCCCTCCACAGTCACATTACGGCTGTCTATAAGATATCAAGAATAGTAAAATAAAATAAACTATTTAGTACATGTCCATATGCCAGAATAAACGAGTCAAGAAATAATATGCGGAAGCAATAAATCCAATAAACAGTAACAATCTGGAAATGCGTCCCAAATACGGGCTCACATCAGGAAATGAAAGTACGGAAAGGAAAATAAACAAAGCTAGACACTAACATGCTCTTCACTGTTCGGCCTGTCGGCTGAAATACTCCTGGTCAGTCTGTGACAAAGATAGAGGATCTGGACCATGCAGAACCCAGACGTCAGTGCATCATAATATCAAACAATAAAGTGAACAGGATACACGAGACATGCAGGCATGAATATAAACGATGACATGAATATAGAAAGTAAACACGGGCATTTGGTGTGCAACTTATTTCTGGATTCTAGGTTATCTAATCTAAAGTCTTCAAAATCAATTAATGTAATCCTCATTGTAACCCATGAGACTATGCCCCATTCATTCCCCACGGGACCACAGTAACAATATAATAGCCCTTTGAGTTACGTTCGGTTACATTCTTGATTTCCCCTTAGCCCCAAGGTTATGTGTTCAGGTCAAGTATTGATAAATATGAAGCTAATGCCAACACAGGATCAAACAGGTACAGGTTTTGTCTGAATAGACAACATGATATGTCCGTCGGGACAACAAGTCAGGGTCGTCAGCATTAGTAACAAGATCAGGTATCAAGTCAAGCAATGATGTATCGGCTTATGTCAGGTGGTGCACAGTGTATCAAATGGATGCCCAACAGTAAATTGTAGCAAGTATCGAATCACGGTAAAAGCACGGATGCACGAATAGTAATCAGTGATAACATATAATGAGTCCATGAGTCGTATAATGCATACCAGCAAGTATGGTATATGAATCTAGCAGTAACATGAAGCAATCAGGTTCAGGCATGCAATTGAATATGTAATATACAGTACGGATATGAATGGGTGTCGTAAAACGGTAAACTATAACAGGGATGCACAATGTAATGAATATGCAGTATTTTTATTCATATAAATGAAAATATATAGACATAGCATATAGCAAGATAAACTTGCATGCAACTAGATATGTAATAAATGATACGGATATGAACGACTATCCGAAAACAGTAAAACAGTAACATGGATATACAATGCAGTAAATATGCAATATTTTTATTCATATGGATGCAAAATATGTATCATAGCATGCAACAAGATAAACTTGCCTGATCGGATCTCAATACGGGGTGCGTACGCTGCGTCCAATGTCGGTAAACGTTGCAATACACACGTGCGTACAGAACTGAACCAAGCAAAGCAAGAACACGACCACGCTGGCTGGGGATATTTACTGGGTCACCCGGATCGTCGGCAACGGCACGGCCCCGGCAATGACCGGAAAATGCACGATCAAGAAAAAGAAAGAGAAGATGAAAGAAGAAGAAGAAAAGAAGAGGGCTGTGGTTTGCAGGGTCCACTGGAGTTGTCTCGGGGTTCTGGGACAGAGGCGAAGGGGTGACGTCGAGAGGCGTGGATTTTCCGGCGAGGTTTCACGGCAAAGGGCAGTGGGGGTTTCTTGAAGTCGGGATCGGGTTCGGTTTTGTGCAGTCAGGGTTTCTTGGTGTCGGGTGTTGAAGGCGAGGAGGAGTGGAGAAGGATAATATGGAGGTGGTGGTGACGGGGTAAGGCCGACTAGGGTGGTCGGCGGCGAGGAGGGGTGCAGACGAGGGTTCTCGGGTTGGGTTGCAGGGTTCTTGCGCAGAAAGGGTATGATGCTCGGGTTCTCTGGAGAAGAAGAGAGGAGAGAGGGGAGAAGAGAAAAGCGAGGTGGCGACGGCGAGTGAGGGGCGTGGGTTCGAGAAGAAGACGAGGCGGGAATGAAGAAATAAAGAAGAAGAAGAAGAAGAGAGAGAACATGGGGGTTAAAAAAGAAAAATTTGTAAAAGGCAATATTATATATAATATGTGTGGAGGGGAGAGAGAGGCAGGTGAGATTGGATGAGGGATTTGATTATAAAATATATTAGGAAATATATTTGGTGAAAATATAATGTTAACAATATATATTTAACAGTATAATATTAAAGAATATAATATTGATTATATTTAAGATTTTGGCTAATATATAGTCCAAAACGCGTCCGGGTTGGGTTTAAAATTACGGTTTAAAAATACGGATAATATACGTGTCAACCAAAACCAAAATAGGATATCCGGGTAACGCAAATGCATACCCCCAAGAACGGTTACACGTAGCGTGCACGTAGCTATCCAAACGAGTCCGTTTCACTGAACGGGATAAGAACACGATGTGCGGATACTACCACAGGGTTAGGGGTATGGTACATGCCATACTAGATATTTTTAAAATATTTTATTTGACTTTATTTGTTTTATTAAAAAAATGCAGATGCCAGATATAATGCAAGTACGCAGGATATACAATATGAAAGTGCACGGATCCTCATAACTAGCCGGGTAAACAGGAATCAAGACGGGTTTCTAGCAAGCGGGTCGGGTCGGATGCAAACACAGATACCAATTACACTATTCGCACCCATAACAACAATAAATCAAGAAATAACTATTCAATATATAAATTAATCAAATCAAGCATGATATAATGAACTAGGGTGTTACATTATACCCAAATACAAAAGAATTTTGTCCTCGAAATTCCCGGAACAAGAAAAGGCAAACAAATATGAATATAAGAAAAGAGGTGTAGAAACTTCTGTCGAATCTCGTCTTCTCATTCCCAAGTCGATTCTCCGTGCGAGCGATTCCCCCATGAAACAAGTACGAGAGGGATAACCTTGCTCTTGAGGACATTTTCTCTTCGATCAACAATCGACATCGGTCGTTCTTCATAGGTCAAATCCTCGCTTAATGTCAGCTCCGAATGATCTAGCACATGTGTTTCATCTCGAACATCCCTACGGAGTTGAGATACATGAAACACGTCATGAACACTCGCCAAAGATGGTGGTAAAGCCAATTGATAAGTCGCTTCTTCAACACGCTCAATAATATCGAAAGGGCCCACGAATCGAGGACTAAGCTTGCATCGATTCCCAAAACGAGTCACTCCTCTAGTCGGTGATATCTTCAAGAATACAAGATCACCAACAGCGAACTCTAGAGGTCTTCTCGATATATCGGCCCAACTCTTCTGCCGATATTGTGATGCCTTCATTTGATTCTGGATCGTATTAACTTTCTCCACGGTTTGCACAATAAGATCCGGTCCCAATAATCTTCGTTCTCCAATATCGTCCGAACAGACGGGTGAGCGACACTTGCGACTATACAACGCTTCGAATAGAGCCATCTGAATAGTCGCCTGAAAGCTGTTATTATACGAGAACTCCACCAAGTGCAAATGATCCTTCTACGAACCCTTGAAGTCTAACATGCAAGATCTCAACATGTCTTCAAGAGTTTGGATCGTTCTCTCTAACTGGCCATCTGTCTGAGGATGATAAGCAGTGCTAATCATCAATCGCGTCCCCAAACTTTCCTGTAAACTCCTCCAGAAGTGCGATAAGAATCGGGTATCATGATCGGAAACAATGCTTACAGGTACTCCATGCAATCTCACAATCTCCTGCATGTACCTCTCTGCTAATGCATCCGTCGACTGACCAACTAGAAACGGTATGAAATGAACTGCCTTGGTCAATCGATCAACAATCACCCAAACTGCATTGTTGCCCTTTGGACTCCACGGTAGGGCTGTCACGAAAACCATGGTTACATGTACCCACTTCCACTGAGGAATCGGAAGTGGTGGCAATAAACCAGCTATCCCTTGATGTTCAACCTTAATTTGCTGACACACCAAGCACTTTGCTACAAAGCGGGAAATTTCCCTTTTCATGCCTTCCCACTAGAAATGCTGTCGGAGATCACGGTATATTTTCGTGCCTCCAGGATGTACGGAATATATGGAATTGTGTGCCTCCTTCATAACTTCTTCGTGAATATCTCCCTTCGGCACACACAAACGGCTACCATATCGCAACGAACCATTTTCATGAATCAACAAGTCCGTTCGAAGTTCCGCTTCACCCAGTTCTCGAAACTTCTGCAATCTTGGGTCCTGTGACCGCGCTGCTTTAATATTATCGATCAACAACGACCGTACTTGCAGCTGCATCAACTGTCCTGAAGAATGCGGTAACACGACCTCCAACTTGAATCTCCGAAAATCATCTATAAGTTCCTTATGTGCAGTCAACATCCGAATTGCTGGCAACCGACTAAGCGCATCCGGCACTACATTAATTTTCTTCGGATGGTACTTGAGATCAAGATCATAGTCAGCCATCAGCTCCAACCATCTATGCTGCCTCATGTTGAGCTCTTTCTACGTGAACACGTACTTTAGGCTTTTGTGATCGGTGAACACTTCGACCCTTTCGCCCAATAAGCAGTGTCTCCAAATCTTCAAAGCGAAAATCACTGCTGCAAGCTCCAAATCATGAGTTGGATAATTCTTCTCATGGGTCTTCAACTGTCTCGATGCATAGGCTATAACCTTCGCATGCTGCATCAAAACACAACCCAAACCTTTCCCAGATGCGTCGCTATGAATAACCATTCCTCCGGAACCATTTGGCATGGTCAAAATAGGAGCGGTTGTCAATCTTTGCTTCAACGCCTTAAAAGCTAACGCACATCTATCCGTCCATACGAACGGTACCTCTTTTCGCGTAAGCTTGGTCAAAGGCTCAGCTAAATGAGCAAAATTCTCCACGAACCTCCCATAGTATCCAGCAAGTTCAAGAAAACTTCGGATCTCCGCTACGTTCTTCGGAATCGGCCTATCATGAACTGCTGTAATCTTTTCAGGATCAACAACGATTCCATCTCTGGATACAACATGTCCCAAAACTTCACTTCTTCGAGCCAAAACTCGCACTTGCTCATCTTCGCATATAATCTTTCATGCCTCAATGTTTGCAGTGTGATTTTCAAGTGTTTTGCATGCTCTTCTAGGCTCCTCGAGTAGACCAGAATATCATCGATAAACACCATTATAAACTGGTCTAAGAACAGCGAAAAGATTCAGTTCATCAAGTCCATAAATATCGCCGGTGCGTTCGTGACTCCGAATGGCATCACTAGATACTCGTAATGTCCATATCGAGTTCGGAACGCAGTCTTGCAAATATCCTCTGATTTAACTCGAACTTGATGATATCCGGATCGCAAATCCAGCTTCGAGAATACCCTCGCGCCACTAAGCTGCTCGAATAATTTGCCAATGTAAGGGATCGGGTACTTGATCTTAATAGTTACCCGGTTTAATTCTTGATAATCGATGCACATCTTCCATGTGCCATCTTTCTTCTTGACTAGAAGAACTGGAGCTCCCCCGGGTGAATTACTGCTGCGAATCCAATCCTTTTCTAGCAATTCAGTAAGCTGCTTCTTTACTTCTTCCAACTCCACTGGTGCCATCGGATAGTACGCCTTTGAGATTGGCGCTGCACCAGGAACAAGATCGATCGCGAACTCCACATATCGTTTTGGCGGTAAACCCGAGATGTCCTTGAACATGTCCATGAACTCTCGAACTACAGCTGGCGCTTCCTCCTTATCAACTTCCATCGACGAAAGAATGGCGCTTGTCGGCCTATCCCTAAACTCGTCTGGCCCGACAGAACTGCTACCTCCAGCAAATATAAACTCTGGATGTCTGGGAATCTGGAAAACTGCTTTCTTTGCCCTACAATCAATGTGGGCGCGGAAAGTGCCGAGAAAATCCATTCCCAAGACAACATCGTAATTGCTAGTTGATTTGTGTGTCAAAAACTATCTAGTAACCGCAATCAAGAACGGCGTCGCATGAAGCTAGCCGGTGAGTACGGGTCGGTCCACAGGGATTTTGTGAATCTCCTAATCGCGCTAACGAGTTAATTCCGAAGGGTGTTCGGATTGATTATTAAATCTAAAAACCTAATTATTCTATACTACGATTATCTAGATCTAGTCTTGCTAGGGTTAGGTTTAGGGATGGTTTGGAAATGCAAGTAAATCTCAACGCTTTCTATACCCGAATGAAGATCTATGAGGAGTTATGGTAATTATCAATAAAGGGGATTAGATCCATTCGGGAAGGTGTTAATTCCTCTAGGTTCTTGTCCTTCCTTTAGAGATCCTTACCCTAACCTCTATGGAAAACGCGCGCAACCGGGCCTTTACACTACGGTGTCACCGCTACCTCGAGGGATAGGGTGCCGTAGGGCGCGGTGTGTGCGTATATGCATGGAGTCCTATTCAAAATGTATTATGGGTAAGAAAGGGATGAGAGATCTCATCTCTCAAAATTCTTCCCCAAAGCTAACTCTAAACAATTTATCTACGGCAAGAAATTAAATCTACCTAGGGCAAAGAATTGAAATCTAAACTAGAGCGAGGAATTAAATCTACTTACAGATGCATTTCTCCAATCATCAATGCAGGGTTGTCAGATCTGAATTTCTGAATTGAAGAGAGGCACCGATGCTCTCCACAAGAATTCTGGAATTTATTATTAAAAGGAGGCATAAGAAATTACAATCTTTAGAGTTCCTATTTATAGAGAATAGGAAACCCTAGGTTACATTTTGATCCGCATGTCTAAAATTACAAATATACCCCTAGGAAATCTTTACAGAGCCGCACTAAACTTTAGTAAAATTTTCACCACCTACGGGCATTATACGGCCGCGGAACCGCGGCATGGGTAGGCCTTGGGCCGCGGTTCCGCGGCCCTTTGGTGAGGTCTTCTGATAAATTTTTCTGGGCTGCTTCAGGGTTCTCTGGTCTGGTTATTTCTTTAGTATTTTTTCCATTTGGGCTTCTACATTAATTCCAGATCTTCAGTGAACAATTTGCAATGGATTTTTAACCGTTCGCTTTGTATTCTTGGACCTTGCGCTGCCTTATGCTTTGTGAACTTTATCTTTGTGTAGGCTTGACTAAGATCCTTCTATTTGTTGGTCAAAGTCCACTTTTGCATCATCTTTTTATCGTTTTCACTGTTTTAGATCCACGAGCCTGTAACCTGTAACATGTAGCAGACATGCGTCAAAATCACCTGTTTATTTATAAAAAGAATAAGAATGGGGAATATAATAATGCAATATTATGGTGTGAACAAATACCCCCAAACTTATCTTTTGCTCGTCCTCAAGCAAACTTATTTTTATTCACTACAAAAAACCTAACCGCACTTTCGCAAGGAAACGCGATTGCACTGAGCACGTGCAACAAGCCGTTAAACCTCTAGGTGTCCCTAGTAGGAGGAGTGTTGTCTCCTGAGGGTTTTCAGCGGATACTACCCACAAAATCCTATCAATTCGGCCCATTGACTTTTGTTCTCCAATTAAGTTTTCCAATAAGGAATTCTATTATCTTCTACTTGTAAATTGTACACCCACATTCTTCACACTTCTTCATTATTTAATTTAAGATTATATATGTTCTATAGACTTACCTAGCTTTCGGCATCTCTTAAGTTTCCCTTCTAGGGTTCCATCTCCACTTAGGAATTTCTATCAACTCTACTAAAGATACAAGTTCTATTCTTCATCCCTTTCTCTCATCTAAATCCCAATCACATACCCCTACGTTTGTGTATAAATCACCCCTACACTTGGAAATTCAAATCAAGCAATCATACCCTTGTCCGTTGTCTAAAGTACTAATTAGTTGGTGAATTTTTAATTGAATTTTGCTTACACATCCTTCATGCGACCGTTAATACTTCTTGAGGTACCAACGACCGATTACAAGATGCGTTTGCACTTTAAAGCGTAATTTCTAGTCTTGCAACACCCAAGGCTTTAGCAGTGACTCCCAAACCAGTTGGTCTAAGGCACTAGGTGATGAAGCACCCTCGCTAAATATTTTTTCTATTTTTACAGCCTTAAGTAATCACAAAAACCAGTGTCCATTTTTTTTTATTCTTTATTCACAATTTTTTTTTCTTTTAATTTTCTTCGTACTAAGGACTTTAGACAAGAGCATTTCAAGGTCTCTTCTACTATTCCAAGTTTCAAGGTGCGTGATTGTGCAAATTGTAGGGTATACGTTTTCAGAATCTAGACTTAAGCTAGGAACTATTTTTCAAACTTATACTCTAATAAGAACATCAATACTCTTTCCTTATTTTGACTTAGCCCAAGAAGTGAACCCAAAATTTGCCTATTTCTAAATAAACTACAAAGACATATACTCTCTACCATTAAACTTTAAGGAAGGTTATTTTTAGGGTTTTTAATTTACTAAGTCTAAGATCTAGTTGTTCCTAGCTAGTTAACCTATTTGTCAAACTCAAGTCAATTAGCCAAAATTGATACAATAATTTTTATAATTTTTGAAAATTTTCAATTTTTATGGGTTTTCAAATAAATATGCAAATGCAAAAATATGTACATATGAATGCGAAGGGAGAAGACGTACCGAGCATACCCCCAAATTTAAACTTGACAGTGTCCTCATTGTCATGCTACACCAAGAGGGTCAAAATGTCGGCACTCCCCTGTTTATTTATTTACAATTTTTATTTTTTTATTTTTTTATGTTTTGAAATTTTTTTATTTTATTTTTTTATCGAAAAAGAAAACAAAAATATATATACATATATACAACAAGGTTCCCCCTAAACTTAAGCTTGGCCTTACACAAGCCAAATGTTAGCACCAACCATTCAAAAATCTTATCGTGGTAAAGGTATAGTCGGTGCAAGAACGGGGTGGAAAGAAAAGAGATGAGAAGCACACGAGACCGTGTGGAAAGAAGAATGGTAGAATATGGTCTTGGTGGGGGAGAAGAATGGCGGAAAGGAGAAAGAAGTGGATTACGATCCTGAGGGTGTAAATCGAGTGAATAAATTAGCGTAATATGTGATGACCGATGTGTTAAAAGCGATTGCGCTAACTGTTCCCCTCCGAATGACGGCGCGACAGAGACGTCTTGCCTGAGATTCGGGGTAGATGCTAATTGGTGCTATCCGTCTACCTCTCCGAAAATACCAAGTTGATTTATGGCACCATATATCGAAGGTTTGAACGGATGCGGCCGATGTAGCAAACTTCGTCAGATTCTCCCTCGCTCGAGGGGTTTTTGATTGTGGGGACGCTCTTCCCTGCAGGCGCAAGCCCCTGCAGTTAATTACGCTACCGCATCGCGGTAACAGCTTTCTCCTTCTCCAGATGGTCACTTCGTGTCGTGAGTGTTTGTTTTGTTTGTGGTTTCCCGTGGATTGTATACGGAGACTAATTTATGTCGTCGCCCGTAGGACGTGGATTAGTCCAAATCCGTATTTTCTTAGATTTGGGTTTGGGGTTTTGGTTTGAGGATACGTTAGCCATATTTGAGGCTAAGATCAACTCAAACGTTTGTTAAGGATTCGTTAGTCCAATTTGAGACTAAGATCAACTTAACGGTATCGTTTAGATCCGACAAAATAGCAATTGGCTCTATTGTTCCAGTTTAGGGACATAGTGGTCCATTGCATGTATGGCCGTCGGGACCCGTCACCTCTCTGACGACGTTGAAGGATTACAACGACAGATTTCAGAGGAGTTCAGAGATATACCCTTGAACCAAAGTTGATTTGGGGATTTATAGTCCAATTTGGGACTAAAGTCTGTTTGAAGGTTTAAGGATACGTTAGCCATATTTGAGGCTAAGATCAACTTAAACGGGATCATTTAGATCCGACAAAAGAGCAATTGGCTCTATTGTTCCAGTTTAGGGACATAGTGGTCCATTGCATGTATGGCCGTCGGGACCCGTCACCTCTCTGACGACGTTGAAGGATTACAACGACAGATGTCAGAGGAGTTCAGAGATGTACCCTTGAACCAAAGTTGATTTGGGGATTTATAGTCCAATTTGGGACTAAAGTCTGTTTGAAGGTTTAAGGATACGTTAGCCATATTTGAGGCTAAGATCAACTATAACGGGATCGTTTAGATCCGACAAAAGAGCAATTGGCTCTATTGTTCCAGTTTAGGGACATAGTGGTCCATTGCCAGTTTAGGGATGTGGTGGTCCAAGTTCCAGTTTAGGGACGTGGTGGTCCATTGCAATGTATGGCTGTCGGGACCCATCACCTCTCTGAAGACGTTGAAGGATTACAACGACAAATATCAGAGCAGCTCAGAGATGTACCCTTGAACCAATGAATTGGTTGAAAGAGCATATGTGCTCAGTTCAAGATGATTTGAGGACTTATGGCCAGTTTTGGCTAAGTCCAATTGTGTTTGAAATATTGGCCCTCTGTTGGTCCATTGAAGGAGAGGCTTTGCCTCTAGAAACTTAGCCAATTGGGCTAAAACTAGTGTTAAACACTAGAGGTCAACAGTGTTGAACACTGGGAATAAGATTAACAAGTTAGTGTTAAACACTAAAAGATAATCAATGTTAAACACTAGCAACAGGGCTTTCAAATTAGTGTTAAACACTAAATCAAATCAGTGTTAAACACTGGTAATCAGAGATTTCAAATTAGTGTTAAACACTAAAGCAAATCAGTGTTAAACACTGGGAACAAAGTCTTCAGATTAGTGTTAAACACTAAGGAGAGAGGGGTCACATGTGGACACGTGAGAGCGCCCTGATTTCCCTTATTTTATTCTGTAGATCGGTGTTTAACTTTTTTAATTCTGACGGCCATCACGTGTGAGCACGTGATGGAGGCCCCCGCTCTGGTCTGTTAGAATGCTCATTAGGGGTCACGTGGTGACACGTGAGGGCGCCCTAAATGTGGAGCCAGATCTCCTTTTTTTTATCCTCAAATCTGCGAATAAGTGTTAAACACTTTTCATCTTTATTTTAGAGCATCACGTGTTGGCACGTGATGGGGATTTATGCATCGATAATTACAGCACTTGTTGAGGGTTCACGTGGGAGCACGTGAGAGCGCCCTAAGCTTCTTTTCTTTTGTTTTTTTTCTTTCTGCATTTTGGGAGTCACGTGGGAGCACGTGAGGCATTGCCTCAAAGCTTCTTTTCTTCAGGGATCTTTTCAAGGGTCACGTGGGGGCACGTGACCCTAGTTCTTTTCATGAACAGAGATCTTTTAAGAATTGAATTCTCTGTAGGGTTAAACCCTAATTATGATTTTGGAGGAATTAAATTCCTATTGTGAAAGAATTAAATTCTTATTTAGGATAAAACCCTGATTTCTTTTTAAAGGAATTAAATTCCCAGATATGTAAAAGAATTAAATTCTTGATTAGGGTTGAACCCTAGTTTTGTTTTAGGAGAATTAAATTCTCAAAACTCAATTCCTCTTCTAAGTTTAGGATCTGCATGGCAGGATCTCTATCCGATGAGAATTAAATTCTCAACTTATGGGGAGATGTGCTCTGTGCAGATCTTCAACCAGAAGAAGAACTAAGTTCTTTTTTGTATAAGAGTTAAACTCTTGGATTTTGAGAATTAAATTCTCTGTTTGAGCTTTTGATTCCCTTTCTTTTCTCACCTAGGGTTTTTCTTTGTTGAGAGTTAAATTCTCCTTTCTTTTCTTGCCTCTTGAGAATTAAATTCCCCTCTCTCTGTTTTTCTCTCTCTAAAAAAAAGTAGATCCCTCTTCTCTTCTCTTGGCTCCTATTTATAGGAGGAGGAAGAGAATCAATTTGTTTTGTGAATCTTTCATTGAAAGATTTTAATTGATTTCATGATTAATATGATCTTTTAGATCATTCAGTGAATTTTATTCACCGTTGGATTTTAAATCCAAAGATATGATGTTTGTTATTCTCGGTGAGATTTAGGGGAAATCTTTCCTTATCTAAGATTTTTCCATAAATTGGTGATTTTTAATCACCCTTGGATCTTTAATCCAACGGTCCCCATAATCTTTTTTCCATTTGGAAAGATTTAGAAGCTTTTAGAATTTTAATTATATTTCGAAAGATTTTAGAGAAATTTAGAATTTTAATTCTATTAAACTGTAAGGCTTTCAAAGCCTGTCACGTGACCCCCAAATTGGTTCTTTTAACAGCCGCTTGTTTATGTTGTTGTTTTAACCATCACGTGTCAACACGTGACCATAGTCACGTGTGAGCACGTGATACCTCATTGAGGTAACTTCTGATTTTTAATCAGGGAACAGATTTTAGAATTTAATTCTATTCATTATTTTAGAGGCCTTAAGAGCCCATCACGTGTCTGCACGTGATCCGTGGTCACGTGTGAGCACGTGATGCCCCATTGGGGTCTTTTCTGAGTTTTTATTATATCTTTTAACTCCTCCCGCGGGTTCTTAAAGGTCCATCATGTGTGGACACGTGATACCTCATAACTTTTGATCCCGGATGAATTATGAGGCCCATAATATATCAAATCGAAGGGTTTTTCGAGATGCTTCCAATACCATCAGAATTTAATAGTCTCTCCTTCCGGAGTTTATCAAAATATAGGCCGGAAGATACTGGTTCGCATTTCTTTAAGCGTATCACTGCCATTTGATACCTTGGACTCCTTTGCGTAGAATTTTTTGGCGGGAACAAATGCCCCCCACTACTTTGCCCACGTAAGTATGTACGTGGGTGAAGTAGTGCAGAGTTATGCATGGCGTATGATGTTCACACCATAATATTGTATTATTATATTCCCCATTCTTATTCTTTTTATAAATAAACGGGTGCTTTTGACGCATGTCTGCTACATGTTACAGGTTACAGGTTCTTGGACAGAAAACAGTGAAAAAGACAAAAGACGATGTAAAAAGGGACTTTTGACCAACAAATAGAAGGATCTTGATCAAGCCGACATGAAAGATAAAGTTCACAAAGTACAAGGCAGCGCAAGGTCTAAGATGTCAGTGAACGGTTAAAAGTCTAATACAAGTATTCACTGGAATATCTGGAAGAAACCTGGAAGCCTATTTGAGAAAATTACCAAAGAAACAAGAAGCCCAAAAAGCCCAGAGCCATATGAAGAAAACTCAAGCAGTGATCTCACTATTGGGCCGCGGAACCGCGGCCCAAAGCCTACCCAGGCCGCGGTTCCGCGGTAGTATGGAGCCTGTATGGAATAAATTTTTTACTATAATTCTTTATGTCTTTGACCGGTCTTTCTAGGGCTATTTTTGTAATTATAAACATGCAGATCAAATGTAACCCTAGGGTTTCCTATTCTCTATAAATACGAACTCTACAGATTTTAATTCTTTATGCCTCCTTTTAATAAAAATTCCAAAATTCTTTATGGAGAGCATCGGTGCCTCTCTTCAATTCTGAAATTCAGATCCGACAACCCTGCATGGATGATTGGAGAAATGCATCTGTAAAGTAAGTAGATTTGTTTATTTTCTTGCCCTAGATAATTTCAATTCATGCCCTAGATTAAATTTATTTTCCTGCCCTAATTATAACTTTCAATTAATTGCCCTAGGTAGAATAATTTAGGATTTTAGATTTAATAATCAATCCGAACACCCTTCGGAATTAACTCGTAAGAACGAATCGGAAATTCACAAAATCCCTTTGGACCGACCCGTACTCACCGGCTAGTTACCAAGCGACGCCGTTCTTGATTGCGGTTTAGAAATAGTTTTTGACACAAGAATCAAATGGCGCCGTTGCCGGGGATGGCGTAGAACTTTCCTTTTCGCAATTTCGGGTTAATCACAAAATTAAAAAAATCATAAAAATCTGAAAAATCATAAAAAAATAAAAAAATATATTATCTGTTATATTTGGAAAGGGTATTTTGTTGTTTGAATTTTGCAGGATATACAATCGAGACGGATCTGGAAATTTCCAGAAAGCAAAACAAGAAGAACCGCGGAGATCTGGAGAGCCAAAAAAAAAAAAAAAAAAAAACGGCCGAAGCCACCAAACCGCGGCGGATCCGCGGTCTGAGGCTGCCATACGCGGCGGTTCCGCGGTCATACCAGAGGATCAGATCCCCAAACTTCCTCTACGGTTAAAAAAAAAAAAAAAAAAACCTCTGTAAGTCTTCTGATCTCTCCTCTGAATGTTTCGATATATATCTTTTGTTAAATTTCCTGCAAGATTCTGTGCACTTTAAAAATATATTCCCTCCCATATAACAGTCTTGTGCAGGACTTTTGGGCCCCACTTGAAATAAAATAGATTGTAAGTAATATTTTGCTGTTGCATATCTTTTCTATAAAATATTTTGCTGTTGCATACCTTTTCTCTAAAATCTTTTTGCAACAAAATTTTTCCAAATAAAGAGAAAGAAAAAATCAATGAAAAATGGAAATAAAAAGGACAAATATTTTATAGAACTTGCAAATTTTTTTTAGCCCCAAATAAATCCTAGCACAACCCAACCTTCCTTCTTGTCACATTTCTTCTTCTAACATGGGTACCCCACACAATAAATCATTAGCCGAACTTTGGTATCCCGAACCTAATTTTGCGTCGTACGTCAATTTGTTCGGTCAATTTAAAAACGATCCCTCCTTGCCAAAAATTTCGTTGAAAGATCAAATAGAGGCGTCTAGGAGAAATAGTTTGACTTTTCAACCCACTTTGTGTCAACCGAGTCAACCTTTACAACCTACATATGTTGATACCACTTCTTCAAGTCCTTCTGTCACTCCTAGGCCGATGTCCATTGCTGAGCATATTGCTCAATCTCGCAGTCGATCTTTCACCCCTCTCCACTCATCTAGTTTTAGGGATCCGCACGATTATTCACCTTCTTACCCATATGTTGACCCTACCCCTATCTTACCACCCACTTCCTACCAGTCATATCCGACCTTCCCACCTTCACTAGACACTATTTCGACACAGCCATTAGGGAGTTTCACATATCCAACCAATTTTGAATCTTTTACTGAAACCCCCTCACCACCTAAGTCTAGTTTGGAAGAGTCGTTGGAGGCTTATATTGCTGCAACAAACAAAATGGTGAGGAATGTGGAAGCGTCCATGGCCGCCCTTATGCAACCTAGTGAACCTGTAGCTAGTTTCCCGCTAGCCCCAAATTTTTTAATGTATAAGGAGGCGGTTGGACAGAGTGAGAATGTGAGAGGATTTCCAAATCAAACCTACCCTTACCCAATTGAAGCCCACAACTCCGGTTTTCCATCGATTGTCCCAAATGATTCACCAGTTGAAAAAAAAAATGAGTTGTGTGATTTTGTAGTGCTTGATTTGCCAAATTTTGAAGAACCCCTTTCGAGTGAAACCGCACCTAATCCGTTTGACCTTTACACCTCCACTCTAGAACCTACATTGATAAACATCCATGCTTTTGAGGAGGTGTCTAAAGAAATTGATTTTCACTTGATTGAGGATATAGACGCCGGGAATATTTCGGATGATGAACCTGTCGATTTAATTGAAATTTTATGTTCAAATCATCATCCTGAGTTATTAAATGTTTCTCCCGAATCTCATATGCGTCTAGATTTTGATGATAATGGTATGGATGAGTTAAATATTGAGGATAGTATTGAGGAGAGTCTTGAGGATAATATTGAGGTTGAATCATTTTTATTTGATGTGTCTGATTTTCCAATTCATCCTCCTGAACCTTTGACTGCTATATTACCCTCCCTCCTTCCTATCGTTCCGACCCCGCTGGAAGACTGTGAGCTTGAAACCTTTTCCTTTGAATCTGACACAATTCTCACAGACGATAACACTTACAAGTGTTTCACTTTTTCGGACGATGCTGATGACTCACCGCTCGAGTTTGAGTCCTTTACATTTTCAGATGAGCTATCAGACTCGGTTGATTATAGCAGTTTCGAACCATTAATGGAATCTTTCAAGTTCGAAACAGTTTACTATGGTGAGAAAGATACTATCCCTAATTCACTCCCTTTCGTCTCTCCTATTGTCCCGACCGTACAAATGACCGTTACGCTTTCATCTCCTATACCAAGTTCGGCGTACCCATGTTTTCTTGCGAATCTTGAGGGATTTGACCCCATTTCTCGACAGGTTGATAGGTTAGCGCAATCGCTTATAACACATCGGTCATCACATATTGCGCTAATTTATTCACTTGATTTACACCCTCAAGATCGCGCGATCCTTCTTTCTCCTTTCCGCCCTTCTTCTCCCCCACTGAGACCATATTCTACCATTCTTCTTTCCCCACGGTCTCGCGTGTTTCTCATTTTCTTGCACCAACTGTACCATTACCACGATAAGATTTTTGAATGGTTGGTGCTAACCTTTGGCTTGTGTAAGGCCAAGCTTAAGTTTGGGGGAACCTTGTTGTATATATGTATATATTTTTGTTTTCTTTTTCTATAAATATAAAATAAAAAAAAAATTCAAAACATTAAAAATATATAAAAAAAAATTGTAAATAAATAAACAGGGGGGTGCCGGCATTTTGACCCTCTTGGTTTAGCACGACAGTGAGGACACTGTCAAGTTCAAGTTTGGGGGTATGCTCGGTACGTCTTCTTCCTTCTTATTCATTTGTATATATTTTTGCATTTGCATACTTATTTGAAAACCCATAAAAATTGAAAAATTTCGAAAATTATAAAAATTAATGTATTCAATTTTGGCTAATTGACTTGAGTTTAACAGATAGGTTAACTGGCTAGGAACAACTATATCTTAGACTTAGTGAATTAAAAACCCTAAAAATAACATTCCTTAAAGTTTAACGGTAGAAAGTATGTGCCTTGTAGTTTATTTAGAAATAGGCAAATTTTGGGTTCACTTCTTGGGCTAAGTCGAAACAAGGAAAGAGTATTGATGTTCTTATTAGAGTATAAGTTTGAAAAATAGTTCCTAGTTTAAGTCTAGATTCTGAAAATGTATACCCTACAATTTGCACAATCACGCATCTTGAAACTTGGAATAGTAGAAGAGACCTTGAAATGCTCTTGTCTAAAGTCCTTAGTACAATGAAAATAAAAGAAAAAAAATACAAGTGTGAATAAAGAACAAAAAAAAATGGACACTGGTTTTTATGATTACTTAAGGCTGCAAAAATAGAAAAAATATTTAGCGAGGGTGCTTCATCACCTAGTGCCTTAGACCAACTGGTTTGGGAGTCACTGCTAAAAGCCTTAGGTGTTGCAAGACTAGGAAGTATGCTTTAAAGTGCAAACACATCTTATAATCGGTTGTTGGTACCTCAAGAAATATTAACGGTCGCATGAAGGATGTGTAGGTAAAATTCAATTAAAAATTCACCTACTTAATAAGTGCTTTGGACAACGGACAAAAGTATGATTGCTTGATTTGAATTTCCAAGTGTAGGGGTGATATTTACACACACGTAGGGGTATGTGATTGGAGTTTAGATGAGAGAAAGGAGTGAAGAATAGAACTTGTATCTTTAATAGAGTTGATAGAAATTCCTAAGTAGAGATGGAACCCTAGAAGGAAAACTTAAGAGATGCCGAAAGCTAAGTAAGTCAAAAGGTAATAGAATTTGGGGGTATTTGTTCACACCATAATATGGGGAAGTGTGAAGAATATGGGTGGATAATTTGCGAGTCAAAAGGTAATAGAATTCCTTGTTAGAAAACCTAATTGGAAAACAAAAGTCAATGGGCCGAGTTGATAGGATTTTGTGGGTGTAATCCGCTGAAAACCCTCAGGAGACAACACTCCTCCTACTAGGGACACCTAGAGGTTTAACGGCTTGTTGCACGTGCTCAGTGCAATCGCGTTTCCCTGCGAAAGTGTGGTTAGGATTTTAGTGAATAAAAAATAAGTTTGCTCGAGGACGAGCAAAAGATAAGTTTGGGGGTATTTGTTCACACCATAATATTGTATTATTATATTCCCCATTCTTATTCTTTTTATAAATAAACGGGTGCTTTTGACGCATGTCTGCTACATGTTACAGGTTACAGGTTCTTGGATAGAAAACAGTGAAAAAGACAAAAGACGATGTAAAAAGGGACTTTCGACCAACAAATAGAAGGATCTTGATCAAGCCGACATGAAAGCTAAAGTTCACAAAATACAAGGCAGCGCAAGGTCTAAGATGTCAGTGAACGGTTAAAAGTCTAATACAAGTATTCACTGGAATATCTGGAAGAAACCTGGAAGCCTATTTGAGAAAATTACCAAAGAAACAAGAAGCCCAAAAAGCCCAGAGCCATATGAAGAAAACTCAAGCAGTGATCTCACTATTGGGCCGCGGAACCGCGGCCCAAAGCCTACCCAGGCCGCGGTTCCGCGGTAGTATGGAGCCTGTATGGAATAAATTTTTTACTATAATTCTTTATGTCTTTGACCGGTCTTTCTAGGGCTATTTTTGTAATTATAAACATGCGGATCAAATGTAACCCTAGGGTTTCCTATTCTCTATAAATACGAACTCTACAGATTGTAATTCTTTATGCCTCCTTTTAATAAAAATTCCAAAATTCTTTATGGAGAGCATCGGTGCCTCTCTTCAATTCTGAAATTTAGATCCGACAACCCTGCATGGATGATTGGAGAAATGCATCTGTAAAGTAAGTAGATTTGTTTATTTTCTTGCCCTAGATAATTTCAATTCATGCCCTAGATTAAATTTATTTTCCTGCCCTAGTTATAACTTTCAATTAATTGCCCTAGGTAGAATAATTTAGGATTTTAGATTTAATAATCAATCCGAACACCCTTCGGAATTAACTCGTAAGAACGAATCGGAAATTCACAAAATCCATGTGGACCGACCCGTACTCACCGGCTAGCTACCAAGCGACGCCGTTCTTGATTGCGGTTTAGAAATAGTTTTTGACACAAGAATCATATGACCAGTTTCGGGTTGGTGTATCACTTTCAGAATCTTGATCTGAGAAGATAACGAGCGGACACAAGCGTCGTCATTTATCATTGACTCAAATCTCAACTCTTAAGGGATATAGTTCCAAACCCTTAACTCCATGAGCCGCACCCTTCCATTTCTTTATGTCTTACTCTGGCGTGAAGTAGTTTATATGCTCATGAGTAGCTTCTCCATTTCAGTGGCATGTAGCTTTGGCAAGTGTGGCTCATAGATGGTCCATCTTGACCTCTTTGCAGGGCAGTGATGGCTTGGGAGACGGGTAGGATCTGCCACCTAAGACTTTTCAACTTTACGAGCCGTGAGGGTCTCATAAAGACTTTTCTCCCTACGAGTCGTGAGGATCTCGTAGGTGTATTTTCTCCTTAGGAGTCGTGAGGATTCCTAAGTGTGTTTTCTCTTATAAGTCGTAAGAATCCTATAAGAGAGTTTTCCCTCTTACGAGTCGAGAGGACCCGTAAGCGGTTGTTTCCCTCCTTGTCGAGATTCTACTTTGGAGAGTGTGACCCGTGGATAGTATGCAAGAGACCGTTTTGGGCTGACTTGCAGGATCCCAGTGCTTAGGAAACAGGTTTTTTAATGCCCACGGCCTAAGGCTTTATCTCACGAGTCGAGACGAATCGAGAAGTTCTCGCAAAGACATCAATTTCCTCACGAGTCGAAACGGATCGAGCAGATCTCGTAAGAATATCCTAACGTCACAATTAACCTCTTCTCTTTACGACAGAAGTCCGTTAGGGTCTGTGGTACTTAGGGTTTTGGCCGTCGTACCGTTGCATTGGCTGATGAATCCCTCGATAGGCAATCGTGCTGTTCGAGTAGCCCTGCGACTGCCGTATCTCTGATCCCTTCGGGGGCTGGACAAGACGTCTTCAAGCAATCCTCCTAGGCAGTTTGACCGTCGGAAGAGCAAGCGTTAGGAATTTGCCATGCCGCTATTTACTTGAGGTTAGGCTCATTTTGGAGAGCCCCGATGAGTCATAACCACTCCGCGCTGGTGTGGGATGATCTCCGATAGTCTTTCAGGCTTTATATGACTTGCCGTTAAGACCCTGAAGCTAGGAATTTGGCCTTTACTTCGTTTGCTTTGGCGTGTCCGGATCCTATTGGAGTAAGGATGCCGTAGTGACATCTCGTCTGCTGTATCGAGACGAACATTGAGGTGGTGACCACTCCGTGCTGGTGTGAGATGATCTCCGATTGTCTTTCAGGCTTTATATGAGTTGCCGTCAAGACCCTGAAGCTAGGAATTTGGCCTTTTGCTTCATTTGCTTTAGCGCGTCCGAATCCTGCTGGGGGAAGAACGCTGGGGTAACATTTCATCTGCTGTATCGAGACGAATGTCGTTGTGGGGACCACTCCGCGCTGGTGTGGGATGACCTCCGATTGTCTTTCAGGCTTTATATGACCTGCCGTCAAGACCCTGAAGCTAGGAATTTGGCCTTTGCTTCATTTGCTCGCACTGCGTCTGCTGTATCGAGACGAATGCTGAAGTGGAGCTGGGATTTTGCCGTCACTCCGCTTTGTTTCGACCATGGGGTCTTTTGTTAACTTTGCATCTGCATCCTGCTGGACTGCGAAGGAATGACATTGTTGACATTGCGTCTGCTGTAATGAGACGAATGCTGAGGTGAAGCTGGGATTTTGCCATCGCTTCGCTTTATTTCGACCGTGGGCCCTTTTGTTGACATTGCATCTGCATCCAGCTGGACTGCGAAGGAATGCCATTGTTGACATTGCGTCTGCTGTAACGAGATAAATGCTAAGGTGGAGTTGGGATTTTGCCGTTACTCTGCTTTGTTTCGACCGTGAGGTCTTTTGTTGACGTTGCATCTGCATCCAGCTGGACTGCGGTGGAACGCTGTTGTTGACATTGCGTCTACTGTATCGAGACGAATGCTGAGGTGAAGCTAGGATTTTGCCATCGCTCTGCTTGATGGTGTAACATCTGTGTCCTGCTGGAATGAGGAGGCACACCGTTGTTGGTCTCCAGGCTGTACATGTGGCCATTGAAATTTGGAACTAGGGACTTTGCCATGGTTCCGTTTCGTTGCGACTCTGAGGTCGGTTGTTGACGTCACGTCTGCATCTGGTTGGAGTGAGGAGAAACGTCGTTGGTGATCTCTAAGTTGTCGATGTTGACGTCGAGACCCTGAAGCTCGGGATCTTCCTTTTGCTTCGTCTGTTGACATTATGTCTGCAATATTACGACAAATGTCGAGGTTGTCTCTGGGTTGTCTATGAACCGTCGAGATTTGGCTTCGCTTTCTGGTGGAGCCTGTTGGGAAGGTATGGTTCCCTCTTTGTTTGTGCCCTTGGACTGTATACATGGATCGATGTGATCTCACCTGTAGGGCAAAAAGTTTTATTCTTTCATCATTTTTTTTATTCTTTCCGCGATGCTCTATCATTTCAGCTTTTATATCGCGAAGGTCGCGATTGCCCAATCATTTCGGCTATTTTTCGCGGTGCCCAATCCTTTCGGCTATTTATTTTATTTTTACTCACTACTTTTTATTGCGAGTTGCCCAATCATTTCGGCTGTTTTTGTATGCATACATTTTTACTTGCTGATTTCGTTGCAAGTTGCCCCATCATTTCGACTATTTCACATGCATTTTTGGCTCGCAGATTTTTTTTTTATCGCGAGTGTGGAACTTGGAATCTGATGCCAATCTTAGCATCAGCATCGCTACGACTGGAATATTGCCAGGAGCGAATCATCATTTGCCATGAAAGGACTTGGAATTTGATACCGGTTTAGGCATCAGCATCGCTACAACTGGGATATTGCTAGGAGCGAATCATCATTTGCCATGAAAAGACTTGGAATTTGATACCGGTTTAGGCATCAGCATCACTACAACTGGGATATTGTCAGGAGCGAATCATCATTTGCCTCTGTCGATGTCGAACAAAGGTGGCTCAGCAAACAGGGTTAGGATCCCGTCGACTAAGGCTTTTGACTTCATGAGCCGTAAGGGTCTCACAAAGGTATTTCTCCTTACAAGTCGTGAGGATCTCGTAGGTGTGTTTTCTCCTTAGGGGTCGTGAGGACTCCTAAGCGTATGCTCCCCTGTAAGTCGTAAGGATCTTACAAAAGGGTTTTCTCCTTATAAGTCGAGAGGACTTACAAGGGTTGTTCACCGTATGGACATATCCCCAGTCACGGGTGGGACTTGGTTAGGAAAATGTTTATTCGCGCCCGTGGATTGTATACAAGGGTCAGCATTGAGCCGCTTGTAAGGCCATATCGAAGGTTGTGGGGGTTGCTTAAGAACAGGTTCAGGTCTCTGTAACTTAAGAGTTTCAAATCTTATGAGCCGTGAGGGTCCCATAAGAGAGTTCTCTTTACGAGTCGTGAGGATCTCGCAAGTGTAATTTCTCCTTAGGAATCGTGAGGATCCCTAAGTGTGTTGCTCCCTTGTGAGTCGTAAGGATCTCACGCGGGTGGTTTCTCCTTACAAGGTCGAGAGGACCCTATAAGTGTCTTTTAACGAGTTTGCGCCCTTTCGGGTTTTCACAAACACTCGCCGGTAGCCCTGCTGTTTTTACTCACGGAGCCCTTTCGGGTTTTCATCCGTGCCCACTTTGCTTATGGACATACCGTTCTTTTTATTTTTTTATTTTTTTTTATTCTTTTTTTTAACGAGGTTGCGTCCTTTCGGGTTTTCACGAACACTCGCCAGTAGCCCTGCTGTTTTTACTCACGGAGCCTTTTTGGGTTTTCATCCGTGCCCATTTTGCTTGTGGACGTACCGTTTTTTTTTACCACGTCAGCCTGAAGATGCTGCGGGTTGGGAGTAGTTTAACGACGTTTCGGTCATTTGCAAGTTTTAGGACATTGCGGTCCGCCGTTAGTTTAAGGACATTTCGGTCCGCCGTCGCCGTATTTGAGACGCATCTCTAGTTTACTGACTTTTCGGTCTATGGGTCTTTCTCTATGACTGAGCATGATGCCCCCGGCATATCCATCTTTCTCGGAGCATGTGGTTGTGGCGGGTTTACTTTCCACTTTTCGGGCAGCGCGAACTTGCCTTATTGGTATTGGTCTTCAACCCAGTTTTTGAAGACGTAGCAATTTTCGAGTGGGTGACCCATTACTCTGTAGTAGGGACAATAGTTAGGATTGTTAACGTCACCTGGTTGCAATGGACGTTTTGGATCTGGGAGAGTGATGAGCCCGCTGCGCACTGCTAGCTCGAACAGTCTCCTCGTTTTATCCTGAGGAAACGAGTAAGGACGTTTCAACTTCTCATTGAGGTATCGCGGCTTGTTGTTTTGACGACAAAACGGTCTCGGGTTACTCGGCTGTTGTTGAGTGTTGGCAACAAAGGCCGTTTTTTCCTTTTCCTTTCTCATTTCGTTTGCTCCGTCGTTTGCGGGTCCGAGATTCTTTCCGGGTAGCGTGAGATTGTACGGCCGAACGTTCTCGCAACCATCCAATTCTTTTGTTTTAGAAATGAATTCCTTGAAGAGAGGGTTGAGGGAGGCTTCTTCGTCAGAATCGCTTCCAAAGGTGAGAACTCGTGATCCCCCGGACTCGTCCCTATGACAATTGCCGGCAACTCTTTTATGCTCATCTGTCGTATTTTTTCGCTGTCTACGAGCTTCACGCTTTGTCCTGTTGAAGTGTTGCCTGTGAGCGACATATCCTTGCCACCAACACTTAAAGGAGTTGCAGTCTTCAGTAGAATGTGCGATCCTCTGATGATATAAGCAGAAGTTAGGCTGTACGTCCGTTTCATCAAAATGTATACCACCAGGAGAATTTTCTCTGAAAGAGGGCGGCCTCATCCCCATTGATATGGCTTTGGTGAATCGTTTCCTTGTCTTGATCCTGTTTTCATTTGCGGCGGATGTACTTTGATCTGGTGGGAGTGTTTCGACCCTTTTGTCCAGTCGCCGGCATTTGGCCTTTTCAAATATGGCCATCTCGCGCTCCCGATCAGCTTTACTTTTTAGACGAATCTCATCTAGAAAAGTGTCGATCATTTCGTCTGACGGCCACACGAATTCCGGCTCAGGCTCTGCCCCCAGTTTCTCAGTGCAAGGAGTTTTTTCATCGTCCGTAAATGAGTGGGAGATCACATGACAAGTTGCCCCCGGTGCGTTCGTCTTCTTTGGAGTGTGTGGCTGTGGTGGGTTTACTTTCCACTTTTCAGACAGCGTGAACTTTCCTTGTAGGTACCGATCCTCGATCCACCCCTTAAAGACGAAACAATCCTCGATCGGGTGACTTACCGTTTGGTGGTAAGGGCAATAATTGGGATCGTTGACATCGCCTGGTTGCAACGGACGTTTTGGACTCGACAGATTGATGAGTCTGTTGCACACTGCCAGCTCGAACAGTCTTCTCGTTTTATCCTGAGGAAATGAGTAAGGACGTCCCAGTCTCTCCTCGAGGGATGGGCGTGGATGCATATTGTTTTGACGGACAACCGGCTTTAAGTTGCTCGATTGTTGTTGAGTCTTAGCGACGAAAGTTGCTTTCCCTTTCCCCTTTTCATTCCGAGGGTCCGTCGTTGAAGGAGATGATCTATGATCCATCTGATCCATTTGGACCAACTTGTCAATCAAGGCCTGGAACGTGGTCGGTTTGAAGAACATCATGAATTGCGAGATGGTTGCTTGCGGATCAAGAGTGCCCATGAACATACCTACCGCAGGTGCTTCTTCGATCTGCTGTTCGCATTTTGACCACAGATTCCGCCATCGTGTTGCGTATTGAACCCACGTTTCTCCTAGCCTTAGCCTGGCGTTGATCAGTGCTGTTATCGGGGTGCGTTCACTAGCACTCGCGAATCTTTGTGTAAACAGCAACTCCATCTCCGCAAATATTTTGACAGAGTCGTTAGGTAGCTCCGAATACCATTCGAATGCCGTTTCCACTAAGCCGCTGACAAATTGTCGAAGCAACAGTCTGTCATCGCCTCCAGTATTTCCGCATAAGGCCCTGAATTGAGCGACATGCTGATGTGGGTTCCCTGTCCCTTTATATACGTGGAACTTAGGGATCGTATATCCCGGCGGGTAACTGATTTGGTCATACCAGCCCGGATAGGGTCGTCCAGTTTTAACAATTTGCGCAGCCGCTTCATTCACTTGATGAGCCCGTATTTGATGAGCTATATAGCCATCCAACGCAGCCTTGGAAATGGTTTCATCTTTGGCTGTTGAAAGAGTTGGAGGAGGATTAGATGTCTCTCCTCTATCGTCTTCAGTAATGATCGGAGGGTCTTCAACTGGAGGGTCCGGCTGTAGCATCATCCCTACCATATCTTGAAAGAGGAGCGCCATTTGCTTTATGTTAGCCGCTTGCTCTGCAGCTTCTCTGTCCTTCTTTTCGAGGACTCTGCGTAAGAAGTCAGCATCAGTTTCTTGTTCGTGACGCTGCTCTGATGATGCCTCCGGGCTTTCTTTTGGCCCGGTGAGTGCGGCCATTGCAATCATCATCTCCTAAAGCTTCTGTTGCTGCTCCTGGGTTTTCGTCACGGATCGGGTGAGCGGTCGGTGACCCGTCGAAGCACGGCTTTCCTCCTTTCCAGAAGCCATGTATACGGTGTGCACCACCATGCCCCCAGACTTGGGGCGTTTGGGCTTAGCGTCTTTGTGGTCCACCACGTTTACTAGGGCTTTCTCTGGCCTCCTTCTTTTCTGAGTGGTTGACGTTGAGGGGGCCGCTGTCGTGAGCACCCAAGTAGTCGTCATCTTTTGTGGCTCAACATGACGGTTTTCTTCCTGCCGGACCTTCAGCTTCTTCTGCTGGCGGGAGAAATTTCGATCAATCACCGAGTCTTGGACTTGGCGCCAGACCTTGTAGATTTTAGAGGACAACCGCTGAGAGGACTGTTCTGGCTTGGCTTCCGCAACATTTCCCACCGGAGGAGGGGATCTTTTTAGTACGGCGGTAGGAGAGTTTCTGCGCACCGTGTTCAGCAATTCAAAGCTGTTACCGGTTGGAACAGCAGCATCGATCCCCACCGTTGGAGCTGGCGGAGTTATTTCAGAGGGGGAGTTGCCCCCAGCCTTCCTCACTCGGCGCCAGTGGCGACGTCGAGCATGTCGTGCGGATGAGATCACCTCCGTTGTTGGATAAGCTTCATCATGCCCCCTCTGAGCAGGGGAAGCAGCTTTGAGGACCTCGCCTGGAGCAGCAACCGGAATAGCCAGCCTTGTAAAAACTGACTCTTTGGAAGGAGGAGCCTTTCTAATGATTTCGTCCGCTTGAGCCGGGATAGCTATCCGCTTTGGGATGGCAGCTTCGGGTATCGCGGGTTTGCAGACGTTCTGGCCCAGTCTGTTGAAAACTGAGGTATTGAAGCTGGACGACCCGTTGAGAGGGGTCGCGGCAGTGATAAGCCGATCAAAGACCGACTTCTTTGGGGCTTCTTGCAACGTCATTGTGGTATTGAAGCTCAACGGTGGGAGCATGGTCCCGAAGAATAATCCAGTGGTAGCCTGAGTCACCTGTTCCACTGGCACCTTGAAAAGGGAGGCCGCTTGAGGCCCATAAGTCACTCCTCCAGTAAGGACGGAGCGAGAGTTGCAGTTGCAGGTAGTGCAGTTTGAAGCCATTGATCTTCTGTTTCCTACACGGAGCAAGACACCAAATCTTAGTACCTCGAATCCACATGCAACCACAATAAACCACGATTTGTTCGCGAACACGACACACGAAGTGTGGAGTGGAAAGTGGAAAAGGTCTCACCGGGCGTGCCAGAATCTGTTCCCCTCCGAATGACGGCGCGACAGGGACGTCTTGCCTGAAATTCGGGGCAGATGCTAATTGGTGCTATCCGTCTACCTCTCCGAAGATGCCAAGTTGATTTATGGCACCATGTACGAAGGTTTGAACGGATGCGGCCGATATAGCAAACTTCGTCAGATTCCCCCTCGCTCGAGGGGTTTTTGATTGTGGGGACGCTCTTCCCTGCAGGCGCAAGCCCCTGCAGCTAATTACGCTACCGCATCGCAGTAACAACTTTCTCCTTCTCCAGATGGTCACTTCGTGTCGTGGGTGTTTGTTTTGTTTGTGGTTGCCCGTGGATTGTATACGGAGACTAATTTATGTCGTCGCCCGTAGGACGTGGATTAGTCCAAATCCGTATTTTCTTAGATTTGGGTTTGGGGTTTTGGTTTGAGGATACGTTAGCCATATTTGAGGTTAAGATCAACTCAAACGTTTGTTAAGGATTCGTTAGTCCAATTTGAGACTAAGATCAACTTAACGGGATCGTTTAGATCCGACAAAAGAGCAATTGGCTCTATTGTTTCAGTTTAGGGACATAGTGGTCCATTGCATGTATGGCCGTCGGGACCCGTCACCTCTCTGACGACGTTGAAGGATTACAATGACAGATGTCAGAGGAGTTCAGAGATGTACCCTTGAACCAAAGTTGATTTGGGGATTTATAGTCCAATTTGGGACTAAAGTCTGTTTGAAGGTTTAAGGATACGTTAGCCATATTTGAGGCTAAGATCAACTTAAACGGGATCGTTTAGATCCGACAAAAGAGCAATTGGCTATATTGTTCCAGTTTAGGGACATAGTGGTCCATTGCATGTATGGCCGTCGGGACCCGTCACCTCTCTGACGATGTTGAAGGATTACAACGACAGATGTCAGAGGAGTTCAGAGATGTACCCTTGAACCAAAGTTGATTTGGGGATTTATAGTCCAATTTGGGACTAAAGTCTGTTTGAAGGTTTAAGAATACGTTAGCCATATTTGAGGCTAAGATCAACTTAAACGGGATCGTTTAGATCCGACAAAAGAGCAATTGGCTCTATTGTTCCAGTTTAGGGACATAGTGGTCCATTGCCAGTTTAGGAACGTGGTGGTCTAAGTTCCAGTTTAGGGACGTGATGGTCCAAGTTCCAGTTTAGGGACGTGGTGGTCCATTGCAATGTATGGCTGTCGGGACCCATCACCTCTCTGAAGACGTTGAAGGATTACAACGACAAATATCAGAGGAGCTCAGAGATGTACCCTTGAACCAATGAATTGGTTGAAAGAGCATATGTGCTCAGATCAAAATGATTTGAGGACTTATGGCCAGTTTTGGCTAAGTCCAATTGTGTTTGAAATATTGGCCCTCTGTTGGTCCATTGAAGGAGAGGCTTTTTCTCTAGAAACTTAGCCAATTGGGCTAAAGCCAGTGTTAAACACTAGAGGTCAACAGTGTTGAACACTGGGAATAAGATTAACAAGTTAGTGTTAAACACTAAAAGATAATCAGTGTTAAACACTAGCAACAGGGCTTTCAAATTAGTGTTAAACACTAAAGCAAATCAGTGTTAAACACTGGTAATCAGAGATTTCAAATTAGTGTTAAATACTAAAGCAAATCAGTGTTAAACACTGGGAACAAAGTCTTTAGATTAGTGTTAAACACTAAGGAGAGAGGGGTCACATGTGGACACGTGAGAGCGCCCTGATTTTCCTTATTTTATTCTGTAGATCAGTGTTTAACTTTTTTAATTCTGACGGCCATCACGTGTGAGCACGTGATGGAGGCCCCCGCTCTGGTCTGTTAGAATGCTCATTAGGGGTCACGTGGTGACACGTGAGGGCGCCCTAAATGTGGAGCCAGATCTCCTTTTTTTTAATCCTCAAATCTGCGAATAAGTGTTAAACACTTTTCATCTTTATTTTAGAGCATCACGTGTTGGCACGTGATGGGGATTTATGCATCGATAATTATAGCACTTGCTGAGGGGTCACGTGGGAGCACGTGAGAGCGCCCTAAGCTTCTTTTCTTTTGTTTTTTTTCTTTCTGCATTTTGGGAGTCACGTGGGAGCACGTGAGGCATTGCCTCAAAGCTTCTTTTCTTCAGGGATCTTTTCAAGGGTCACGTGGGGGCACGTGACCCTAGTTCTTTTCATGAACAGAGATTTTTTAAGAATTGAATTCTCTGTAGGGTTAAACCCTAATTATGATTTTGGAGGAATTAAATTCCTATTGTGAAAGAATTAAATTCTTATTTAGGATAAAACCCTGATTTCTTTTTAAAGGAATTAAATTCCCAGATATGTAAAAGAATTAAATTCTTGATTAGGGTTGAACCCTAGTTTTGTTTTAGGAGAATTAAGTTCTCAAAACTCAATTCCTCTTCTAAGTTTAGGATCTGCATGGCAGGATCTCTACCCGATGAGAATTAAATTCTCAACTTATGGGGAGATGTGCTCTGTGCAGATCTTCAACCAGAAGAAGAACTAAGTTCTTTTTTGTATAAGAGTTAAACTCTTGGATTTTGAGAATTAAATTCTCTGTTTGAGGTTTTGATTCCCTTTCTTTTCTCACCTAGGGTTTTTCTTTGTTGAGAGTAAAATTCTCCTTTCTTTTCTTGCCTCTTGAGAATTAAATTCTCCTCTCTCTGTTTTTCTTTCTAAAAAAAAAGTAGATCCCTCTTCTCTTCTCTTGGCTCCTATTTATAGGAGGAGGAAGAGAATCAATTTGTTTTGTGAATCTTTCATTGAAAGATTTTAATTGATTTCATGATTAATATTATCCTTTAGATCATTCAGTGAATTTTATTCACCGTTGGATTTTAAATCCAAAGATATGATGTTTGTTATTCTCGGTGAGATTTAGGGGAAATCTTTCATTGTCTAAGATTTTTCCATAAATTGGTGATTTTTAATCACCCTTGGATCTTTAATCCAACGGTCCCCATAATCTTTTTTCCATTTGGAAAGATTTAGAAGCTTTTAGAATTTTAATTCTATTTCGAAAGATTTTAGAGAAATTTAGAATTTTAATTCTATTAAACTGTAAGGCTTTCAAAGCCTGTCACGTGCTGGCACGTGACCCTTGGTCACGTGTGAGCACGTTACCCCCAAATTGGTTCTTTTAACAGCCGCTTGTTTATGTTGTTGTTTTAACCATCACGTGTCAACACGTGACCATTGGTCACGTGTGAGCACGTGATACCTCATTGAGGTAACTTCTGATTTTTAATCAGGGAACAGATTTTAGAATTTAATTCTATTCATTATTTTAGAGGTCTTAAGAGCCCATCACGTGTCTGCACGTGACCCGTGGTCACGTGTGAGCACGTGATGCCCCATTGGGGTCTTTTCTGAGTTTTTATTATATCTTTTAACTCCTCCCGCGGGTTCTTAAAGGTCCATCACGTGTGGACACGTGATACCTCATAACTTTTGATCCCGGATGAATTATGAGGCCCATAATATATCAAATCGAAGGGTTTTTCGAGATGCTTCCAATACCATAAGAATTTAATAATTCCTCCTTCGGGAATTTATCAAAATATAGGCCGGGAGATACTGGTTCGCATTTCTTTAAGTGTATCACTGCCATTTGATACCTTGGACTCCTTTGCGTAGAAATTTTTGGCGGGAACACTAACCTATCAACCCGTCGTGCAATGGGGTCAAATCCCTCAAGATTCACAAGAAAACATGGGTACGCCGAACTTGGTATAGGATATGAAAGCGTAACGGTCACTTGTACGGTCGGAATAATAGAAAGGACGAAAGGATGTGAATTAGGGATAGTATCATTCTCACCGTAGTAAACTGTCTCGATCTTGAAAGATTCCATTAATGGTTCGAAACTACTGTAAGCAACCGAGTCTGATGGTTCAACTAACTCATCTGAAAATGTAAAGGACTCAAACTCGGGCGGGGAGACATCAACATCGTCCGAAAAAGTGAAACACTCGTCTGTGAGAACTGTGTCAGATTCAAATGAAAATTTTTCAAGCTCACAGTCTTCAAGCGTGAACGTATGCGTGGTCGGAACGATGGAAAGGAGGGAGGGTGATATAACAGTTAAAGGTTCAAGAGGATGAATTGGAAAATCCGACACATCAAATAAAAATGGTTCAACCTCAATATAATCCTCAAAACTCTCCTCAATACTATCCTTATAATTCTCCTCAAAATTCAACTCATCCATGCCATTATCATCAAAATCAAGACGCATATGAAGTTCGGGAGAAACATCTAATGACTCGGGATGATGAGTTGAACATAAAATCTCAATCAAATCGACAGGTTCATCATCCGAAATATTCCCGGCGTCTATATCCTCAATCAAGTGAAAATTAATTTCTTTAGACACCTCATCAAAAGCATGGATATTTATCAATTTAGGTTCTAGAGTGGAGGTGTAAAGGTCAAACGGATTATGTGCAGTTTCACTCGAAAGGGGTTCTTCACAAGTTGGCAAATCAAACACTACAAAGTCGCACAACTCATCATTTTGGACACATGTTTGAAAATTGGAGTTGTCGGATTCAATTGGGTAGGGGTAGGTTTGATTTGGAAATCCTCCCACATTCTCACTCTGTCCAACCGCCTCCTTATACATTGAAAAATTTGAAACTAGCGGGAAACTAGCTACCGGTTCAGCAGGTTGCATAAGGGTGGCCACGGACGCTTCCACATTCCTAGTCATTTTGTTTGTTGCAGCAATATAAGCTTCCAACGACTCTTCCAAACTAGACTTATGTGGTAAGGGGGTTTCGGTAAAAGATTCGAGATCGTGTGGATATGCAAAACTCCCAACAGGCTGTGTAGAAACAGTGTCTAGTGAAGGTGGGAAGGTCGGGTAGGATTGGTAGGAAGTGGGTGGTTGGGCAGGTGTAGGGTCAACATGTGGATAAAAAGGCGAATAATCGTGCGGATCCCTAGAACTAGATGAGTGGAGAGGGGTGAAAGATCGGCTGCGAGATTGAGCAATATACTCAGCAATGGACATCGGCTTAGGAGTGACAGCAGGACTTGAAAAAGTGGTATCAACATATTGAAGTGGTAAAGGTTGACTTGGTTGACACGAAGTGGGTTGAAAAGTCAAACTGTTTTTTCTAGACGCCTCTATTTGATCTTTCAAAGATATTTTAGGCATGGAAGGATCGTCTTTAAATTGACCGAACAAATTGACGTACGACGCAAAATTAGGTTCGGGATACCAAAGTTCGGCAAGTGATTTATTATGTGGGGTATCCATGTTGGAAGGAAGGGTGAAAGAAAGAAAGATGTGTGGTGGTTGTGCAAGGATTTATTTGTGGCAAATTTTTTGCAAGTTTCTATAAAAGATTTGTCCCTTTTTTTTTTCTTTTTCTTTATTTGGAAATTGTTGCAACAAGATTGTTAATTAAAGATATGCAACCGAAAAATATTACTTGCAATCAGTTATTATTTTAAGCATATCACAAAGAATCTTTATTTGGAAAAAAATGTTGCAAAAAGATATTCGAGAAAAGATATGCAACAAAAAAGATTACTTGCAATCACTTTCTAATTTAAACAAATCGCAAAAATTCTGCACAAGATTGTTATATGGAAGGGAATATATTTTTAAAGCGCACGGAATCCTGCAGGAATTTTCGGAAAAGATATTTCAAAAATTACAGAGGAGAAAGAGCGGAGCTTACAGAAAAAATTTTGCCAGATGATATCGCGAGATTGCCGCCCTTCCACGGCCAAAGTGGGGTTCCCACCGCGGTTCCGCGGTGATCTAGTCGGCATGGATCCCAAGAAATTTTCTGCACTCCTGATTTCGTAGTTCCCTTCTGTTTTGATATTTTGTTTTCTGTTTGTCTTTCTGTAAATTTCCAGATCCGAGTTTGTATATCCTGCAAAATTCGAACAACAAAGTATCCTTTCCAAAAAATAACAATTGATATATTTTTATAATTTTTGGAGTTTTTAGATTTTTATGATTTTTTAATTTAAGATTAACCCGAAATTGCAAAAAGGAAATTTCTACACCATCCCCGGCAACGGCGTCATTTGATTTGTGTGTCAAAAACTATCTAGTAACCGCAATCAAGAACGGCGTCGCATGAAGCTAGCCGGTGAGTACGGGTCGGTCCACAGGGATTTTGTGAATCTCCTAATCGCGCTAACGAGTTAATTCCGAAGGGTGTTCGGATTGATTATTAAATCTAAAAACCTAATTATTCTATACTACAATTATCTAGATCTAGTCTTGCTAGGGTTAGGTTTAGGGATGGTTTGGAAATGCAAGTAAATCTCAATGCTTTCTATGCCCGAATGAAGATCTATGAGGAGTTATGGTAATTATCAATAAAGAGGATTAGATCCATTCGGGAATGTGTTCATTCCTCTAGGTTCTTGTCCTTCCTTTAGAGATCCTTACCCTAACCTCTATGGAAAACGCGCGCAACCGGGCCTTTACACTAAGGTGTCACCGCTATCTCGAGGGATAGGGTGCCGTAGGGCGCGGTGTGTGCGTGTATGCATGGAGTCCTATTCAAAATGTATTATGGGTAAGAAAGGGATGAGAGATCTCATCTCTCAAAATCCTTCCCCAAAGCTAACTCTAAACAATTTATCTACGGCAAGAAATTAAATCTACCTAGGGCAAAGAATTGAAATCTAAACTAGAGCGAGGAATTAAATCTACTTACAGATGCATTTCTCCAATCATCAATGCAGGGTTGTCAGATCTGAATTTCTGAATTGAAGAGAGGCACCGATGCTCTCCACAAGAATTCTGGAATTT
Source organism: Agapanthus africanus (assembly GCA_030015575.1). NCBI lineage: Eukaryota > Viridiplantae > Streptophyta > Magnoliopsida > Asparagales > Amaryllidaceae > Agapanthus > Agapanthus africanus. The sequence continues at coordinate 2,869,971 of CM057337.1, forward strand.
ATTATTAAAAGGAGGCATAAGAAATTACAATCTTTAGAGTTCCTATTTATAGAGAATAGGAAACCCTAGGTTACATTTTGATCCGCATGTCTAAAATTACAAATATACACCTAAGAAATCTTTACAGAGCCGCACTAAACTTTAGTAAAATTTTCACCACCTCCGGGCATTATACGGCCGCGGAACCGCGGCATGGGTAGGCCTTGGGCCGCGGTTCCGCGGCCCTTTGGTGAGGTCTTCTGATAAATTTTTCTGGGCTGCTTCAGGGTTCTCTGGTCTGGTTATTTATTTAGTATTTTTTCCATTTGGGCTTCTACATTAATTCCAGATCTTCAGTGAACAATTTGCAATGGATTTTTAACCGTTCGCTTTGTATTCTTGGACCTTGCGCTGCCTTATGCTTTGTGAACTTTATCTTTGTGTAGGCTTGACTAAGATCCTTCTATTTGTTGGTCAAAGTCCACTTTTGCATCATCTTTTTATCGTTTTCACTGTTTTAGATCCACGAGCCTGTAACATGTAACATGTAGCAGACATGCGTCAAAAGCACCAGTTTATTTATAAAAAGAATAAGAATGGGGAATATAATAATGCAATATTATGGTGTGAACACTAGTATCAATCACCAGGAAATCCGCGAATAACTCACGTCCGCAGATAACAACCGAACAGTCCTTGCACTCGTTACTAGATATGATCTTCCCGTTCCCAGTGTGTATGTCCCAACAACAAGACAGGGTCATGCATGAAATCGAGTGTGCATCAATAAATTTGAACAACATAAAATAATGGGATGCACCAGAATCGAATAGTGCTAATGCGGGAAAATCATGAACAAGTAGGATACCAGAATCGACTTCATCTGAAGCCAAGACACTGAAGAAGATTAGCACAATAAACAAGATTCAAGCTTGAGATAAAATATGAACTGGTAAGCAATGAAACCGAGAGAAGTAAGGTAATATAATGACCATAAATCAAGAAAATGAATCAAGAATAAGACTCCAAGTTACTTAAATAGAGTACCGCATTGTAACCATACTGCAGTTCATAGTTACAATCACATAACTCTGTTCAAGTCGCCCAAATCCTAGTATCAGAATCGAAGGAATAGGAAGGGAGAAACAATAAGGAACCAAAAGAATTTCAAGCTGAGATGTAAAGTTGTTTGCATATCGTCAAGACACAAGAGTCAAGAGAAAGATAAAATTCAAGAATCACGACAACAATGTGGCAGGACATGTTCCTAATTACGGGTTTTCTGATTCGTGTATTAGGTGCAATACCCAACTACAAAAGAATCAAACTCGATTAACCTAAATCCTATGGCTCTGATACCAAACAAACCCTGTCACGCTCCGCTTCCCAGAGTGCGGTAAGATCGGCACGTGACAGAGCCAACCATGCTACCTGTGGTTATCCACAGTCACATTACGGCTGTCTATAAGATATCAAGAACAGTAAAATAAAATAAACTATCTAGTATATGTCCATATGCCATAATAAACGAGTCAAGAAATAATATGCGGAAGCAATAAATCCAATAAACAGTAACAATCTGGAAATGCGTCCCAAATACGGGCTCACATCAAGAAATGAAAGTACGGAAAGGAAATTAAACAAAGCTAAACACTAACATGCTCCTAACTGTTCGGCCTGTCGGCTGAAATACTCCTGGTCATCCTGCGACAAAGATAGAGGATCTGGGCCATGCAGAACCCAGACGTCGGTGCGTCATAATATCAAACAATAAAGTGAACAGGATACACGAGATATGCAGGCATGAATATAAACGATGACATGAATATAGAAAGTAAACACGTGCATGTGGTGTGCAACCTATTTCTGGATTGTAGGTTATCTAATCTAAAGCCTTCGAAATAAATTAATGTAATTCTCATCGTAATCCATCAGACTATGCCCCGTTCATTCCTCATGGGACTACAGTAACAATATATTCTAGACTATCAATCTATGCCCCGTTCATTCCCCATGGGACAACGGTAACAATATAATAGCCCTTTGAGTTACGTTCGGCTACATTCTTGATTTCCCCTTACCCCCAAGGTTATGCGTTCAGATCAGGTATTGATAAATATGAAACTAATGCCAACACAAGATCAAGCAGATACAGGTTTTGTCTGAATAGACAACAGGATATGTCCGTCGGGACAACAAGTCAGGGTCGTCGGCATTAGTAACAAGATCAGGTATCAAGTCAAGCAGTGGTGTATCAAGTCATGTCAGGTGGTGCACAGTGTATCAAATGGATGCCCAACAGTAAATTGTAGCAAGAATCGAATCACGGTAAAAGCACAGATGCACGAATAGTAATCAGTGATAACATATAATGAGTCCATGAGTCGTATAATGCATACTAGCAAGTATGGTATATGAATCAAGCAGTAACATGAAGCAATCAGGTTCAGGCATGCAATTAAATATGTAATATACAGTACGAATATGAACGGGTGTCGTAAAACGGTAAACTATAACAGGGATGCATAATGTAATAAACATGCAGTATTTTTATTCATATAAATGAAAATATATAGACATAGCATGTAGCAAGATAAACTTGCATGCAACTAGATATGTAATAAATGATACGGATACGAACGGCTATCCGAAAATAGTAAAACAGTAATATGGATGTACAATGCAGTAAACATGCGATATTTTTATTCATATGGATGCAAAATATGTATCATAGCATGTAGCAAGATAAACTTGCCTGATCGGATCTCAATACGGGGTGCGTACGCCGTGTCCAATGTCGGTAAATGTCGCAATACACACGTGCGTACAGAACTGAACCATGCAAAGTAAGAACACGACCACGCTGGCTGGGGATGTCCACTGGGTCGCCCGGATCGTCGGCAACGGCACGGCTCCGGAGATGATCGGAAAATGCACGATCAAGAAAAAGAAAGAGAAGATGAAAGAAGAAGAAGAAAAGAAGTGGGCCATGGTTTGCAGGGTCCACAAGAGTTGTCTCGAGGTTCTGGGACAGAGGCGAGGGGGTGACGTCGAGAGGCGTGGATTTTCCGGCAAGGTTTCACGGCAAAGGGCAGAGGGGATTTCTTGAAGTCGGGATCGGGTTCGGTTTTGTGCAGTCGAGGTTTCTTGGTGTCGGGTGTTGAAGGTGAGGAGGAGAGGAGAAGGAAAATATGGAGGAGGTGGTGACGGGGTAAGACCGACTAGGATGGTCGGCGGCGAGGAGGGGTGCAGGCGAGGGTTCTCGGGTTGGGTTGCAGGGTTCTTGCGCAGAGAGGGTATGAAGCTTGGGTTCTTTGGAGAAGAAGAGAGGAGAGAGGGGAGGAGAGAGGGGAGGAGAAAAGTGAGGTGGCGACGGCGAGAAACGGGCGTGGGTTCGAGACGAAGACGAGACGGGAACGAAGAAATAAAGAAGAAGAAGAAGAAGAGAGAGAACGTGGGGGTTAAAAAAGAAAAAATTGTAAAAAGCAATATTATATATAATATGTGAGGAGGAGAGAGAGGCATGTTAGATTGGATGAGGGATTTGATTATAAAATATATTAGGAAATATATTTGGTGAAAATATAATGTTAACAGTATATATTTAACAGTATAATATTAAAGAATATAATATTGATTATATTTGAGATTTTGGTTAATACAAAAATAGTCCAAAACGCGCCCAGATTGGGTCTAAAATTACGGTTTAAAAATACGGATAATATACGTGTCAAGCAAAACCAAAATAGGATATCCGGGTAACAAAAATGCATACCCCCAAGAACGGATACGCGTAGCGTGCACGTAGCTATCCAAACGAGTCCGTTTCACTGAACGGGACGAGAACACGATGTACGGATGCTACAACAGGGTTAGGGGTATGGTACAGGCCATGCTAGATATTTTTAAAATATTTTATTTGATTTTATTTGTTTTATTAAAGAAATGCAGATGCTAGATATAATGCATGTACGCAGGATATACAATATGAAAGTGCACGGATCCTCATAACTATCCGGGATAAATCATAAACAGGAATCAAGACGGGTTTCCAGCAAGTGGGTCAGGTCGGATGCAAACACAGATACCAATTACACTATTCGCACCCATAACAACAATAAATCAAGAAATAGCTATTCAATATATAAATTAATCAAATCAAGCATTGTATAACGAACTAGGGTGTTACATTATACCCATCTACAAAAGAATTTCGTCCTCAAAATTCTCAGAACAAGAAAAGGCAAACAAACATGAATCTAAGAAAAGAGGTGTGGAAACTTCTGTCGAATCTCGTCTTTTCGTTCTCAAGTCGATTCTCCGTGCGAGCGATTCCCCCATGAAACAAGTACGAGAGGGAGAACCTTGTTCTTGAGGACCTTTTCTCTTCGATCAACAATCGACATCGGTCGTTCTTCATAGGTCAAATCCTCCCTTACTGTCAGCTCCGAATGATCTAGCACATGTGTTTCATCTCAAACATACCTACGGAGTTGAGATACATGAAACACGTCATGAACACTCGCCAAAGATGGTGGTAAAACCAATCGATAAGTCGCTTCTCCAACACGCTCAATAATATCGAAAGGGCCCACGAATCGAGGACTAAGCTTGCATCGATTCCCAAAATGAGTCACTCCTCTAGTCGGTGATATCTTCAAGAATACAAGATCACCAACAGCGAACTCTAGAGGTCTTCTCGATATATCGGCCCAACTCTTCTGCTGATTATGTGATGCCTTCATGTGATTCTGGATCGTATTAACTTTCTCCACGGTTTGCACAATAAGATCCGGTCCCAATAATCTTCGTTCTCCAATATCGTCCCAACAGACGGGTGAGCGACACTTGCGACCATACAACGCTTCGAATGGAGCCATCTGAATAGTCGCCTGAAAGCTGTTATTATACGAGAACTCCACCAAGTGCAAATGATCCTCCTTCGAATCCTTGAAGTCTAACATGAAAGATCTCAACATTTCTTCAAGAGTTTGGATCGTTCTCTCTGACTGGCCATCTGTCTGAGAATGATAAGCAGTGCTAAACTTCAATCGCGTCCCCAAACTTTCCTGTAAACTCCTCCAGAAGTGCAATAAAAATCAGGTATCAATGCTTACAGATACTCCATGCAATCTCACAATCTCCTGCATGTACTTCTCTGCTAACGCTTCCGTCGACTGACCAACTCGAAACGGTATGAAATGAGCTGCCTTGGTCAATCGATCAACAATCACCCAAACTGCATTATTGCCCCTTGGACTCCGCGGTAGGGCTGTCATGAAATTCATGGTTACATGTTCCCACTTCTACTAAGGAATCGGAAGTGGTTGCAATAAACCAGCTACCCTTTGAGGCTGGTTTGTGCTTTGGTTCGAGTATTTTCGCGATCATGATGTTCGGCTTTTCCCCTTTGAGGCTGGTTTGTTGATTTGGCTCATTGAAGCTTCAACGGTAGGAGCGCTGACGGAGACCGAAGAGAATATGATGGGCCCGTATTGGATTGGATGTCCTGCCCCCTGCTGCATGTGATTTGGTGGAGAAGTCTCTCTGCCATTGGTTTTGATTATGTATGCAACGGGGGTCGCATCAGAGGCTGAGCTTGTTTTCCCAGAAATTTAACATATATTAGTTTAAAGTCATTTCAGACATAACTTTAAAACTTGAAAAACTTTAGAGCAAGTATATGAAGCGGTTCTTTGTTGGCATTCGAACACAAGGTAGAAGCAAAAAACGGGGAGCGGACCCTGATTGTCATCTGTTACTTACGACTAATAAGCATTCGAAATGCCATCATTGTTGCTTATTGTTGAGAGTTGATGATCTGAATGAAGGAGTATGGTTCCGTATAGGCAACAACATATGTCTTGGCTGAGTTAGATTAATCACTTGGCCCGAGAGATGGAAGGAGAGATAGGTCCCACCGGATGTACCAGAATCTGTAGAGTGTTTTTCGTCACTCATTTTTAGATGAATGCACTCAATTGCCAGGCGTGTACAAATTCCCCCTGCCTAGAGTGGGTGGAGGTTTATTGATCGTAGGGATTCTAATTTCCGGCAGCTGCGGACAAATCTGCCATTAATTACTTCTTGTTTTGGGACGAGAGAACTTCCGATTAACGGGTCATATAAGTCATGCGAACTCAACGTACAATATGCGTGTATTGTGTTTTGAGAAGCAATTTTAATCCCTTTGTGGGATCCCCGACAGTAGAGGTCTCCTAGAGCGGGAGCTTTCCATTGGGGAGTCTCCGACAGCAGGAACCCCTTTTGGGGGTCCCGAAGGTGGAAAATCCCTTTGTGGGGATTTCCGAGATGGACATTTCTCTTTAGGGGGATGCCCGTGGCGGCGATCCCTTTGGGGGTCTCCGTCAACAGACAGAGACGACGCGAGTGACGAAAGTCATGGGCTTTCGTTGAGTTCTTCCGTTCGTATGTGTAGGCTCGGGGTGGCTTTCACCCCGAGAACCATCGTTCCCTCTTATTTTTCGGGCTAGATGGAGAAAGTTTGCTCTTTTATTGAGTTTTGATCTTGGATCTTGGCTTCTTTGAGATGAAGCTTTCTTTCTTGAGATGGGTTCATTTTCTTTTTTAATGGTTTTTTTTAGAGAGGATAGAGGAGATGAGAGAGATCCAAAAGGAAATCTCTTTCTTTTGGGTATCTCTCTTGAGGAAGATAAAGATTTGGATTTCACAGAGGAACGGAGTTGGAGGTTAAAAACCCTAATATTTTTATGGAGAAAAAAGTCTCTCATTTCATCATCTTGTTGGGTTTAAATATTTTTACACATTTGTGCTTAAGCCCTTGGGTTTTACAAAATTGGTTTTTTGCCCATTATTTCTACATTATTCATGCTTATTACATATTAACTTTACTTTATTACAATTTAATTCTTTTCTTAAGATGGAGCCGGCCCTATGCTTGATCTTGTATTGGTTGGGACTTGAGCCCACCTGCTTGGACTGGTGTTCGGGCTTAGGTCCACTTGACGGATTCAGGCTTGGACCCAGGCCCACTTTTTGGGCCTTAATTTTAGCATTTTGATTTCGGCCATGGGGTGTAATTTTTGACACCAACCGCCATATATATACATGCTTTGAGCACATGGGAACCAAAATTGGTCAACCCTGGCCATGATTATGTACGTGTAATTTGGTTTACTGGGCTCTTAATTACCACATGTGCTTAACTAACTAACCAACCAACTTGGAAACGTAAATCCCCCAAGAATTTTCATGTCTCAATCAACATCCCTTCGGAAGACCTACCTAATTCTTATATCTTATATTGAAAATGTCTAGCATCCTTATCAAATCTATATGCATGACTTTGATATGGCTGCTGCGCTTGTTATATACTACGATTATAATTAATGAGTAAAATATACCGGATCACCGATTACTTACCGTGATATCATAATCATGTAGACAATGATTGAAATAAATCATTATATATTGTTCTTAGACGTCTAAAATTTCCTAAGTACAATCCACACCAAAACCTGCTATTTTCACTATAAGGGAATGTGGAAAATTTGGACGGCTATTTATTTGTAACTTATTTCGACGGAAATCTGCCGTCGAAATAGGTGATAAATAGTTTAAATTTTGGTGACTTCGATCAACAATTACTTCGACGGATTTGTCCCGTCAAAAAAATTTTTGACCGAGGCCGTCAAATATTTCCCATGACTTGCCCCTTTATCCCCTCAGTAAAATTTCATTTCCCCCAAATTTTTTCCCTTCTCCTTCCGAAAAAAATCGCCCTCCCCCTACAACGGTCTCCACCCTTCCGATTCGTCCTCTTCCCCAGCACCGACCGCCATCGAACCCACCTCCGATCCCCTCCTCCTTCACCCAATCCGGCCTCGAGACCCCTCCTCCTCTTCTCCTCTACTCCATCAATCACGCCGTAATGCCTTCTCCTCTCCTCCTCCACCGGATCTAGCCCTGAGCCCCTTCCTCTCCGAGCTCCCTCGGCTCCGGCTCCGGCTACGAAAATCAGGTTAGTTTTTCACTTAATCTAGTTAATTTGTTAATATTTTGTTTATTTTATTTAGGCTTTATGGTTAATTTTAGGTTATGCTTAGGGTTAATTTTGGGGGTTGGGTTATGGTTACGATTAATTTTGTTGTTAGGGTTATGGTTAGGGTCAGGGTTAGGGCTAGAGTTAGGGTTAATTTTTTATTTTTGGGTTAATTTTAGTGTTAGGGTTGGGGTTAATTTTAGGGATTGAGTTATTATTATGCTTAATTTTAAGATTAAAATTAGTGTTGGGGTTATTAGGATTAGGGTTATGGTTAATATTTTGTTAATTTTAGGGTTAATTTTATTTAGGGTTAGGGTTAATTTTAGGGATTGGGTTAGTGTCACGCCTCGCTTCCCGGTGTACGGGTAGAGGACGCGACCGGCCGCTACGTATTTACTCTGAAATAAATACGCTAAGCGTATCTAAGCAATATAAATAAAAATGCACAAGAGACAAAGACAATAGGTATAACTGAACAACAACTTTATTTATTAACATTCTTTTGTACAATACATGGAAAAGTAAATACATCTGAATGAAAGCAATGCCTAGACAGTGACATAACAGAAATGAAAAGTACTGAAATAAAATGTATATAATGAAACTAGAGCTCTGGGTCGTAAGCAAGCTGATCCAAGTTGTCGCTGGTAGGCTCGATCTCCTAAGTGTCCAGATCACCTGACAACATTCCAAAGAAGAAAGAGAATGAATGTCGTCAGCGAACAATCGCTTGATAAGTCCCAAAAATAAGAGAGAAGTAGAATAGACAGTGAGTAAGAAAGAGAGTGTAGCTTTTAAAGTTGTATTTAGAGTTAACGCCGTTGTTTGTAGCTTGGTACAGAAAGATATCAGTGTATACGAGAGGAGTCTCTATATGCCAGAGACTAAGGGCAACAGGAAGTACAAGGCTCCGTCGATAATACCACGGAACAACGATATGGATGTAATTACGTCTTAAGTGACCACCTCATGCCACCTTTAACATATTCTGTACCAATCTACCCCTTTATAAACCCCGCGATGTCTTGGTTGTTTTGTTGTATATAGATGGATGTCTTGTGTTGTAAAAGGAAGACTTACCGAAATCATGATATCGTATAAATGGAAATGGATGTACTGGATAACCATGTAAATGGAAGTATATCCATGGCTCGCTTCAGTCAAGTTGTATAGATTGATAAATTGAATATATGCATTCACGGATTCAGGTTGAATTGTAGTTTGTACTTAAATCATATTCAAGTCAGATTAATATAATGAGATTCAGTCCGAGTCAGACAATTATAACAGAAATTAAATTCCCGAATCAGGTTTTGGTGTTATCGGTAACCGCTGCACATGGACGGCAGGATTTATGTCTTTTTCAAAGACGATTACCGTGTTGATAACACCGTTTGTTAAGTTGTCTACCTTAAATAGGCAAACACCCATATCTGCGGCTCTCTGAGGCTCAAGAGACTGGTCCCGCTTAAACCTATATATACTAGGGTCTTTATTGTAATTTATAAAATTTGAGGGGGTTTTATATAAAAATAATTTTGTATAATTTACAAAATACATCTCAAGTATTTAATTATCTTTTTTAGAGTTTTCATAGCTATGGATTTTATATTTGTGATATTTCTAGTGAAAATACCTAATTTTCATAATACATAGTATTTAATTGTAAAGTGTTGGACTTGTATGGAATTTTATGGTATTTTCATATAAAGTGGTTCTTTTGATTTAGAAAATTTGGAATATTTATATTATATCAAAAATAGATATTTTTTTAATATATATATATTTTATATAAAATAATTTTAATTTATTATTTTCTAGAAGTCTCATTTTCTAAAGACATTCGTATTTTAAATCTTTCGAGACCGAATGCTCCTTACAGAGGTCTGCATCTCGCACTACTAAGCCCGAGGATGTGCGATAATCCGCACCATTCCAATCGGGTTCCCCAAAATGGGTTGTAGCGGCGCTTTTCAAATATTTATAAAAATACGTAATCTTGTAGAAAACGGTTTTAATAGTAAATGGTATTTATATGTAAAGTTTCGTTTTCCCGTATTCTATGTTCCCGAAAGCTATTGTGCTATATTGCATATGAGTTTTGTGAGGAGATGGTCATTACCTCGTGATCTAATTAAAAGTATAGCAAATTTAATGATGTTTTAAACTAGAAAGTAAACTACATGGTAGTTTACTGAAAAAGAGCGGTAAAAGTTACAAAATGAAATATTTTGCAATGAAACTTGTTCAACATATTTTGTTAATGATTAATAGTCAAGATATAAGAGTTTAATATGGTTGTGTTAAGGAAAATTGAACTTTATAAAGAAAACCGAATCGGAAGTCGGATTTAACTCCGCTTCTGTCGGGTTTTAGAAAAAGAACTTTTTAGAATAGCAAAGGGAAGAGAGAGGTGGTACTTAATAGCTTAGAGGTTAGAGAAGAGGGAGAGGAAGCGGTATGAGGCGCCGGTGCGTCGTTTCGTCACCAGGAGCTCCTAGGGTTGTCGTCGGAATTTCGCCGGAGCTTCGCCCTTTGCTAAATCCAAATACACACTAAAATTCTATAGAGTTTTCTTAAGAGTTTGGACAGAATTGTGAGTGAGGGGTGTGTGTTTAGGGGTGGTATTTATAGGGTAAAGTTAGGGTTAAAGTAGGTGAAAGGGTGAATTGAAAAATGGTATGAAAATTGTATTAAAAATTGGTTTAATTGGATTTTATTAGGCTCTTGAAATGTGCAGGGTAATTAAAGTATACAGAGATACTGGGGATACCAAGAGACACAACATCATTGAAGAGACCAACCCGATCCGTGCTGAATCGGCCGGCGCCGCCGGCCCGATTCGGCCGAGTCGGGCCGGGTCAGGGGGGCCACGTGTCCCTCGTCTGGTGGTGATTCTCTTGGGCTTTTTTGTTTTATATGTGACGTGGGGTTTTTACGAGTTATGCACGTGTAGACCCTTGGACTTCTAAAAATTTAAAAGAAAACAATATTAAAAATAATGTGGGTGGTGGGATTTGAACTCTGGTGCTTTGCAACAGCAGTGCAAGCTCTTACCTATGAGCTACAAGCTCTTACTTGCTATTAAAAAGCAAAACAAACTTATATCTTGTGCTCAAACAAAAGTACCCATTTCTATATTTTTTGAAAAATTTGTACAAAAAGTTTAGGGTTGTTACAGTTAGGGTTAGGGTTAATTTTAGGAACTGGGTTAAATTAGTTTATTTGTCGAAAATTTTAGTTAATTTTAGGTTTAGGGTTTGGGTTAGGTTCTTAATTTTAGTTAATTATAGTTAGGAGTGTGTGTGTGTATTGTTATTTATAGAAAATGGAAGTATATGTAACTAATAATTTGTGTGATTGTAGGGTTGACGTCGGCGTGATTGTTCATGTTTCTTCGCTTTCTATATACGACAGTCTCCGGTACACAACTTTATCATTTTTAATTATTAAGTACTAAAGTTATTCTAAGTTACCATATCTAGATCAAGTCACCAATTAAATATTAATTAAACCGAAAACATAGATACTTAATATGCCATAAACTAATTAGCTATATTGTCAATATCATAAACCAATTATCAATTAAGCATGTTGTTGTTCTTGCTATCCATTTTGTTTGCAATATTTGCATGTCTAATGTTGATGTGTGTATACTATATGTGTGTAATATATTGTGTATGTACATATGTTTGTATGAGAGAGAAAGAGAGAGTGTGGGACTTATCTTTATGTAATTTTCGTTGTATGGATGCGTGTTTATTTTAATGAATATAGATGCTTCGTTAATAATATCGATTGTTTGAGAATTTACCATTTAAACTGAAAATTCCAAAAATCCTGAACAAAATAGTTTAATAACCGACAATACTTAAACGATATTGAAACCATCAAAGCCAATCTAATTAAGTGCTTGCTACTCGATAATGAAAAAAGGTAAACCGGTGCATATCGTCATCGAGTATCTCACATTGAAAAAATATCGCGACTTAGAACCCGTCTATCAGTTATATGCGTATGGATATTTTCGTGATACAAAACCACGCGTGCGTTGTCAACTTTGAACGTTAATCGTTCTTCATTGACGACCATCTCGTAATTTATACAACGAGAATACTAGTCGCACTATAACTGATAGATTTGTCCCGTTTTGGACAAGTTAAGAATGTATAATGTATACACTTCCCTGCATACTTATGCTTTTCATTGGTTTCGAGATGAGTTTCGTCAGTACCTTTCTGCTTGTTCTCCATGTATAATTATAATTAAGATGATCATCTTAATACTGATAGTATTGAGATGTTTATTTCTTCTATTGCAGTGTACTCGGAGAACAGCAGGTAGGTGCTGCCAACATTTTCTCGAAGCGAATGAAACCGTAAGTCCAGATGGTGTATGCGTTATACATTCTTAATGGGATAGAAGGCTTACCCCCGACAGCTGTTACCCATTGACATCCAAGATAGAACCGTTAATATTATTTCCAGTCATGATAAATCACTCAAATGTATTTCCGAGACACTGTTGTCATTCTCTTCTTTGTCTATAACCATCTCGTTCTTAACTTTCTCGCCGCGGTATAAAATTGTTAATATCGTGTATGATTTTAAAATATTTGTTATGATATAATAATTAATTGTGAACTGTATTAAGTTTTACGTATCAGACAAGAATGAATAAGACTTGGATAAATAAGAACAAGTTTGGCACTGAAGTTAAAATCGGTGTAGAAGAGTTTATGCAATTCTCGTCTAGAATGGGTGGAAATCGGATCTCCTGTCCCTGTAGGAAATGTTGTAACGGCAGAAGTGATAGTCGAGGGGTGGTTCGACTACATATACTTGCTAATGGATTCTATGAAGGTTCCACTATCTGGCACTTGCATGGAGAGGTCGTGGACTATAAAATCGGTGCACATTGTCTGTTGCCGCTTTCTATAAGAATCCTATCAACCGCCAGTTTAAATGATATGATGGATGAGTTAATGATGGCATGAACGATGATAATCCTACGTATGATGCGTTTCCAGATTCCGAATCTGCTAGTTTTTTTTAAGTATGTGGAGAATGCTAAGAAACCTTTTTACGAGGGTGCGATAATGACGAAGTTGGATTGTATGGTTCGTGTATTTCATCTTTAATGCAAAAGTTTATGGAGCAACAAGTCAGTCGATGAATTTTTAAAGATAGAGAAGGAGCTTACTCGAATTCTGACCTCTCTGCAAATTTTCAAGAGATGAAGAAGATTATTGCCGACATCGGTTTCAGTTATCAAAAAATCGATGCATATCCAAATGACTACATATTATTCATGACAGATGATGACATGAACTTAAATATGTGTATGGGGGAATCGAGGTGGATATTACCTAAATGCCCCCGAGGGATGAGGAGTCAATTCCGAAAATTTCTGTAAAAGTGTTGCACTTTTTTTCTATTAAGAAAAGACTATAGAGGTTATTTTTATCGTTTAAAACCGCTGAACATATGACATGGCATGCAGATAGTCGTAGGAAAGATGGAGTCTTACAACATCCCGCTGATGGTGAAGAGCGGCAAACATTTGACGCTCAATTTCCCGCGTTTGCTGCGGAAGCTTGTAATGTGAGACTTGGATTATCGACCGATGGATTGAAACCATTTAAAAGAGGTGCATCTCACAGTGTATGGCCAGTTACATTAGTAGTTTATAACTTCCTGTTGTGGATGAGTATGAAACAATTTTACATCCAAATGCCTCTGTTGATCTCTGGAAGCAACTCTCCTGGTATTGATATCGATATTTATTTGAAGACGTTGATCGATGAGTTGAATGAGCTGTGGGAGACCGACATCGTTGCTTTTGATGTCCACAGAAAGGAGAGATTCACACTGCGCACGTCGTTGCTTTGGACAATAAACGATTTCCCGGCATATGCCATGTTGTTGGGATGGAGTATGAAAGGTCATCGTGCTTGCCCATGTTGTCAAGAGAACACCGTCTGTGAAACGCCAGTGAATCGGATTTTATGTTACACTGGATATCACCGTTGGTTAGATATTGATTATTCTTATCGACGCAATGGAATCGAGTTCAATGGTGAGCAGGAGAATTGGCCCCCCTCCTTAGCCAAATAAGATAAAGGCGTTTGTGGACGTAGAGTACATTAATGTTGTTTTTGGTAAGAATCATAAGCATACTATCCCGAATGAGATATCAAATAACTGGAGAAAAAGATCTATATTTTATGATTTGCCGTATTGGCGTTTTCCTAATCTTCTCCATAACATGGAAGTCATGCACATCGAGAAAAATGTCTATGACCTCTTGCTAGGTACCCTGTTGAATACCAAATTCAAGAACAGAGACACACTAGCAATATAATAATGGTTTGCTATAAAGAATTTGCGGCCAGAATTGCATCCAACTCCGAAAGAGAATGGTAAATGAGCTATTCCACTAGCAAAGCACACGATATCCGATAATGAGAAGCTGAGTTTCTTTAAGGTACTTAAACAAGTAAGAGTACTGAATGCATATTCTGCGAACATCAGTAAATGCGTAAACTTGAGAAAGAAAACTCTCGTCGGCCTGAAAAGTCATGACTGTCATGTGATCATGCAGCAATTGCTTCCCATTTCGGTTAGAGCGTTACCAGATAACGACGTTGTATCAGTTATGACTAATTTGTATCATTTTTTTTAGAGAGTTATGCTCCAAAGATTACCCGGCAAACGATTTTAGAATCCTGAAGAATAAAATACTTCGCATACTTTGTAGAATGGAGATGTTGTTTCCGCCTTCTATTTTCACCATAATGTTGTATCTCACGGTTCACCATGCTCAAAAGGTATGTTTAGATGGTCCCGTGAATTATTGGTGGATGTATCCATTCGAGAGATAAAACTAACATAACAACTTTTTACCGTTCATAATAAATCTAATATTTATAATAAAATAAATTAAATTTGTTTGCATCTGTCAGGTTCATGTAAAAAATAAAATGGTATATCCATAACAGGTGTCGGCCTGAAGGGTCGATCGCTGAAGGCTTTCTCGCGGAGGAAAGGAATTGGGTAAAGTGAAGTCGGGTCACACTGCATCTGAGCAGCTTGGCATGATTCACCATTACATTTTATTTAACTGTTCAGATGTGAAAAGTTTTATCGGGTAAGTATTTATTACTTTTTTCTTAACATAATTATAGAAAATCTTTATGTCAAAATTAAATGTTTATTTGCGATATATAAAGCGTTTGGAATGCTCAATACCGTCCACCTACTAAACGAACTCGGCAATGGGATATCGATAAGGAGCGACATAAACACTTTTCCACTTGGTTGAAAGCACGTGTAAGATGTAAACTATAAAAACCAAATTACAACGCATGTTGATACACATAAGTTAATCCATTTTACCCTAATAAGTTGAAAGAAATCCCAACGATAGACATGTTTCAGAAGATATAAAAGTGCTAGCGTATGGTCCAGATGAACAAGCCGAGTATCTCTCCGGTTATATTGTAACAGGTTTAGATTTCACACCATAAAAAGAGATCATAATAAAAAGTTTCAGAATTGCGCCTTCTTTCTCACATCCACCATTACTGGGATATTCATCTTCTAGAGATTCAAATCCAACCACGGGAAAATTGGAATTTTACGGGGTGCTTAAAAAAATAATTCGGGTGCGTTATCATGAACAGACGGTTGTCATGTTCATGTGTCTGTGGTACGATATCCATCATGAACATACTGGGTTCAAAGTTTAAAATGGTCTACTTTTACTCAATTTATCAAAACTCGCTTTTTTTCACACCCCGCTTCCCAGTAGACAGAAACGATGACGTGGTAAGCCCGCGGCATTTTTATCTAGAGAAGGTCATTCCCTAAATAAATACATTAAGCGTATTGAAACAATAATACACAATGCAAGAATAAATGAAGACTGTAAAATTTTTCAACAAATATCTTTATTTACATTCAACTTCCAATATTTACAAGTACATGGGTTTCAACTGGAAAGTAAATACAATAAAGGAAAATGCCTAAACATATGGCATACATAAACTGAATAAAAAGTGAAGCTAGGCTAATCCTATGGAGCAATCCGGTTGTAGTCTTCCTCTGTGGCCTCCACTTCCTCCGTCTCGACCGTATTTGACGAACATTCCAAGAAAACAAGGGTGAGTGGAATGCCCGTCAACGAACTAGCGCTCGATAAGTCTTAAAAATAAAGTAAGAGTAAAAGAATGAAAAGTGTAGAATATATATATAGGAAGAGTAAAAGTATATGATCATGGGTAAAAATATGTACTATAGGTCTTTATATGATCACTATATTAACGTTAAGTTTCAAGTGTGATATCAACGCAGCTGTAAAAGTATTCACGAGCTCAAGAGTAGGGCCTCAGAAGCAAGGAAACGCGGGCCTATTTCATGTGTTAGTATCGGGGCTCTAGGATGTAGATGAGTCAACCAGGCTGGTATTCGAGTAAAATAAAAAAAAGAGATTAATATTGGACTCCTGAAGCTCCGTTGGATTCACACAAAAAACTATCCCAAGCAGCCTGAGTATAAATAGTTTATAACTGTATAATATACTTAATAAAGTTGATTGGTTATAACATGTATTGATCGAAACCATAGATTGCAAAAGGTGTAGAATGAAGTCGAGTGAGTCGAGTAAAATGCGAGTCATGTCAATCGCAATCTTGGTTCGAGTCAAGTTAGTTCGAGAAGACTGCATTCGAGTTCATCTTTAAGTTTAGATTTGAGTTTGGATTCAAGTTCAGGTCTTTTTTATATGAATTATGTTAGGGAGAAATCGGCAAGATTTGTGTCTTTTTCCAAAACAATTGCCATTGATAACTCCGTTAACTTGTCTAACCTGAATAGACAAGCGCTCACTTTCTCCGGCTCTCTGGGACTCAAGAGAAATGATACCTCTTAAACCTATATTAATCAAGAGTTCTTAAATATTGTTTGCATATCTTGAGTGGTTTTTATGAAAATACTTTAATATAGTTTAAAAATAAACCTCGAGGGTGATTTGTAATATTTAGAGTTTTTATGAACATGTATTTTAATTGTTATGGTATTTTAGCGATAAAACCTCGTTTTAAAAAAAATTTATGGTATTTTTATGAAAACTACTGCTTTTGGAAACTTATTGGTATTTTATTAAAATTTTAATCTTTCATTTAAAAAATATAGTTTCATAATATGTTTTTATCGAAAATACGGATTCATAGTTTTCTATAATTTTCCAAAGTTTAGTTTTGTTTAGAAAAATCGTATTTCTTAAAAACCGTATTTTTATTTTCTTTCGAGACCGAATACTCCGTGAGGAGTTCTGCATCTCGCTTTACTACCCTAAGGATGTGCGATAATCCGCACCATCCATTAGCGGGTCCCCTAACGAGAGTTGTAGATGCGCAATTGCCAAGGATTTAAAAATATCGATAAAAAAAACTCGTTTTGAAACAATGTGGTATTTTAATGTAAAACCTATTCTTTAAAGAAACCCTATGTTTAGAACTTCATGCTATGAAACCATAGTGTGTGTGTGGGGTAGGTCGTTACCCCGTGAGTGATCTAAAGGTATATACTCTAGTTATTGAAAATACGGTTATTTTAAAGTTCATGGTATTTTTATGAAAACTTCGTTTTATGATTATTTCATATGGAAAATTTTATTAAACTAAATTCTAAATGATTGTAAATAAGATTATGAGTTGTGTGAGAATGTGAGTTTGATCTATTTTGCTTATAAAATGGAGTACAAATGTTAAAAAATAGCATATATCGGAGTTAACTCTACTTTGTCGATATATTTTTAGAAAACGATCTGAGATGAAAGGAATTGAGAGAGAAGGGAAACTTACTAGCTTAGATCGTTAACAAGAATGAGGGGAAGCTTTAGGGTGTCGTGGTTGTTTCCCACCGAAAGACGCGGCGGAGACGCGATGTACGTCTTGCCTGAAATTCGGGGCAGATGCTAATTGGTGCTATCCGTCCACCTCCCCGAAGATACCAAGTTGATTATGGCACCGTGTATCGAAGGTTTAAACGGATGCGGCCGATATAGCAGACTTCGTCAGATTCCCCCTCATCTGAGGGGTTTTTTGATTGTGGGGACGCTCTTCCGTGCAGGCGCAAGCCCCTGCAGTTAATTACGCTACCGCATCGCGGTAACAACTTTCTCCTTCTCCAGATTGTCACTTCGTGTTGTGGATGTTTATTTTGTTTGTGGTTGCCCGTGGTTTGTATACGGAGACTAAGTTATGTTGTCGCCCGTAGGGCGTGGACTAGTCAAAATTCGTATCTTTCTTAGATTTGGATTTGGGGGGGGGGGTTTGTGTTTAAGGATACGTTAGCCTTATTTGAGGCTAAGATCAACTTAAACGTTTGTTAAGGGCACGTTAGTCTAATTCTAGACTAAGATCAACTTAACGGGATTGTTTAGATCCAACAAGAGAACAATTGGCCTCTATTGCTTAGTTTAGTGACATTGAGGTCGATAATTAGTTTAAGGACATTACGGTCCATTGTTAGTTTTAAAACATCACGGTCGAGGTTAAGGACATCATAGTCTATGAGTTTAGGGACCTCACGGTCCGGTGTTAGTTTTAAGACATCACGGTCGAGGTTAAGGACATCATAGTCCATGAGTTTAAGGACCTCACAGTCCGATGTTAGTTTTAAGACATCACGGTCGAGGTTAAGGACATTATAGTCCGTGGTTTTAAGGACCCCACAGTCCGATGTTAGTTTAAAGACATCACGGTCGAGATTAAGGACATCATAGTCCGTGAGTTTAAGGATCCCACAGTCCGATGTTAGTTTTAAGACATCACGGTCGAGATTAAGGACATCATAGTCCATGAGTTTAAGGACCTCATAGTCAAGATTAAGGACATCTTAGTCCATGAGTTTAAGGACCCCACAGTCCAGTTTAAAGACGTCATAGTTTATGAAATGTATGGTTGTCGGGACCCGTCACCTTTCTGAAGACGTTGAAGGATTACAACGACAAATATCAGAGGAGTTCAGAGATGTACCCTTGAACCAAAATTGATTTGGGGATCTATAGTCCAATTTAGGACTAAAGTCTGTTTGAAGGTTTATGAGCATATGGGCTCAGTTGATATGAGTTGAACATTTTATTGTTTTGGCTATTGAGCCTTTACTTGGGCTTGGCCCTTTTAATAATGCTAAGCATTGGGCTCTAACATTTTTGTCTTGTATTGAATGCATATCATTTATCAGAACAAAGTATGTTCTGACAGTGCGCCACGTGGCGCGTCAGGCACTTTGCGCCATGGAAAGAGCGCATTGCGCTTCTGTTGGATAGCGCACACGAGGAAGACACGTGTCGCGCTTAGCGCTAGTTTGTTAGCGCATTGCGCTTTTAATTTATGAGCGCGCTGCGCTAGTTTAGTGGCGCACCAGTGAGTGACACGTGGTGCGCTTGGCGCTGAGCGCCAGATGATGAGCGCATTGCGCTTCTGCATGAGTAGCGCACACGTGAGTGACACGTGGCGCGCTTGGCGCTTTGCGCCAGATGATGAGCGCAGTGCGCTATTTCAGAAGCGCAAAGCGCAAGTTGCATACGTGGTTGACACGTGGCGCGTTTTGGCGCTGAGCGCCGGTCCAAGGAGCGCAGAAGCGCAGTTCATGAGTGCAAGACATTATTCATTTGCGCAAAGCGCATTTGATCAATTTTAAGATCAAAGAACAAATTTATGTTCTTCAAAGGAGGCTTTGCCTCAAAATCAAAGAACAAAAGTTCTTGTTTATAAAAAGGCTCTGCCTTTATAGATCAAAAGATCTGTGAATGAAGTAAAATACTTCTTTTTATTATTTTATGATTAGATCTTTGATATATTCTTTTTTATTAAAGACCTTGGTCTTTTTTAGATCTCTGATCTTTTTAGAAGATAGTTCTTCTTTTTACGAGATGGTTTTATCTCTGTTGTTCAAGAACATAGTTCTTTTTAGCTTGAAGATGAAGAAATGATCTTCTTTTTTCTAAGAGCTTGCTCTTCTTTTGCAGAGGGTTTCTCTCTCTCTTTTTTGTATGTGTTCTCTATCTCTTTCTGTGTGTTTTAGACTTCTAGGGTCCTTTATATAGGACCAAATGATTTGTTAAATCAGTTTTAAGAGATCTTTATCTGATTGATTTGGGAATGTTTCCCCACCATTGGATCTTTGATCCTAGGGCTTCTGTTTTACAGAAGGCAATCTTCTTGTTTTTAACAAGATTGAGAAAATCTTTCCATAACAGAATTTATTCTGTCTTTTGGTAATTTTTATTTACCATTGGATCATTGATCCAACGGTGCTCTGATTTACAGAGCACAATCTTGTTATTTGGAAAGATTTTGAGGAATCTTTCCTTAACAGAATTTTGTTTCTGATTAATTAATGATTTATCATTATTTTTAGATCTTTGATCTGACGGTTGGGGAGGTTTTAGGTTCCAGCGCTGGCGCACCCGTGCTTTGCACGTGGTGCGCTGCTCAGAGCGCAGCGCAACTGCGCTAGCGCACTTGTATCTGACACGTGGTACGCAGCACAGAGCGCAGCGCAACTGTGCTAGCGCACCCGTGTTTAACACGTGGCGCGCAGCGCAACTGCGCTAACGCACCCGTGTTTGACACGTGGCGCGCAGCGCAGAGCGCTGGATCTGAAGCGTTGCTTCAACTTTTAAATTTTGAATTTTAAAACAGAGCTTTGCTCTGATTGGGGGTGCGTTGCGTAGGGCGCAGCGCACCTGGCGCTAGCGCATCTGCGTTTGACACGTGGCGCGCAGCGCATAGAATCTGAAGCGTTGCTTCACAATGTTTTAACTCTTGGCTTTGAGGCATTTGTTACATTCTTTTGATGTGGAGTTTTTATTATTATTTTATTTTATTTTATTTTATTGGGAGCGTGTTTTGAGCCAAAATTTTGGCGGGAACAAATGCCCCCCACTAGTTTGCCCACGTAAGTATGTACGTGGGTGAAGTAGTGCAGAGTTATGCATGACCATGGAATTGAGGGCTTAGGATACAAGTTTAGGGTCCTTGTAGCCTAAGACTTTTTCATCTTCATGAGCCGTAAGGATCTCAAGAAGGTTTTTTCTCCCTACAGGTCGAGAGGATCCCGCAGGTGTATTTTCTCCTTAGGGGTCGTGAGAACTCCTAAGTGCGTTTTTTCTTGAGAGTCGTAAGGATCTCACAAGAGAATTTTCTCCCTTACAAGTCGAGAGGACTCATAAGTGATTGTTTCCCTCCTTGTCGATATTTGACTTTGGGGAATGTGGCCTATAGATAATCCATCTTGACCTCTTTGTAGGGCGGTGATGGCTTAGGACGGTTAGGATCTGCCACCTAAGACTTTACAATTTTATGAGCCGTAGGGGTCTCATAAAGACTCTTTCTCCCTACGAGTCGTGAGGATCCCGTAGGTGTAATTTCTCCTTAGGAATCGTGAGGATTCCTAATTGCGTATTTTCTCTTGAGAGTCGTAAGGACCTCACAAGAGAATTTTCCCTCTTACAAGTCGAGAGGACCCGTAATCGGTTGTTTCCCTCTTTGTCGAGATTCGACTTTGGAGAGTGTGACCCGTGAATAGTATGCAAGAGTCCATTTTAGACCGACTTGCAGGGCCCCAGTGCTTAGAAAACCGGTTCTTATCCCGATTGCCTAAGGCTTTTCCCTACGAGTCGAGACGAATCGAGCATTTCTCGCAAGGATATCCTAACGTCACAGTTAATCTCTGCTCTTTACGACAAAGGTCCGTTAGGGTTTGTGGTACTAGGGTTTTGTCCATCGTACCGTCGCGTTGGCTGATGTATTTCTCGATAGGCAATCTTGCTTGTTCGAGTAGCCTTGCGACTGTCGTGTCTCTGATCCTTTCGGGGGCTGGACAAGACGTCTTCAAGCAATCCCCCTAGGCAGTTTGACCGTCGGAAGAGCAAGCGTTAGGAATTTTGCCATGCCCCTTTTTACTTGAGGTTAGGCTCATTTTGGAGAGCCCCGATGAGTCATAACCACTCCGCGCTGGTGTGGGATGATCTTCGATAGTCTTTCAGGTTTTATATGAGTTGCCGTCAAGACCCTGAAGCTAGGAATTTGGTATTTGCTTCGTTTGCTGGCATTGCGTCTGCTGTATCGAGAAGAATGTCGCGGTTGTCTCTAGGTTGTTGGTGAACCGTCGAGGTTTGGAACTAGGGATTTTGCCATGGCTCCGTTGTTTGATTGTCACGTCTGAATCCTGCTGGAGGAAGAACGTTGTGGTGACATCTCGTCTGCTGTATCGAGACGAACGTCGAGGTGATGACCACTCCGCGCTGGTGTGGGGTGATCTCTGGTGGTCTTTCGGGTTTTATATGAGTTGTCGTCAAGACCCTGAAGCTAGGAATTTGTCCTTCGCTTCGTTTGCTTTGGCATGTCTGAATCCTGTTGGAGGAAGGACGCTGTAGTGTCATATCGTCTGCTGTATCGAGATGAACGTCGAGGTGATGACCACTCCGCGGTCGTATGGGATGATCTCCGATAGTCTTTCAGGTTTTATATGAGTTACCGTCAAGACCATGAAGCTAGGAATTTGGACTTTGCTTCGTTTGCTTTGGTGTGTCTGAATCCTGTTGGAGGAAGGGCGCTGTAGTGACATCTCGTCTGCTGTATCGAGACGAATGTCGAGGTGGTGACCACTCCGCGCTGGTGTGGGATGATCTCCGATAGTCTTTCAGGTTTTATATGAGTTACTGTCAAGACCATGAAGCTAGCAATTTGGCATTTGCTTCGTTTGCTTTGGTGCGTCCGAATCCTGTTGGAGGAAGGGCGCTGTAGTGACATCTCGTCTGCTGTATCGAGACGAACGCCGAGGTGGTGACCACTCCGCGCTGGTGTGGGATAATCTCCGATAGTCTTTCAGGTTTTATATGAGTTACCGTCAAGACCATGAAGCTAGGAATTTGGCCTTTGCTTCGTTTGCTTTGGTGCGTCCGAATCCTGTTGGAGGAAGGGCGCTGTAGTGACATCTCGTCTGCTGTATCGAGACGAACGCCGAGGTGGTGCTGGGATTTTGCCATCACTCCGCTTTGTTTTGACCGTGAGGTCTTTTGTTGACGTTGCGTCTGCATCCTGCTGGACTGCGAAAAAACGCCGTTGTTGACATTGCGTCTGCTGTAACGAGACGAATGCTGAGGTGGAGTTGGGATTTTGCCATCACTCCACTTTGTTTTGACCGCGAGGTCTTTTGTTGACGTTGCGTCTGCATCCTGCTGGACTGTGAAGAAACGCCGTTTTTGACATTACGTCTGCTGTATCGAGACGAATGCTGAGGTGGGGCTGGGATTTTGTCGTCGCTCCACTTTGTTTCGACTGTGAGGTCTTTTGGTGATGTTGCGTCTGCATCCTGCTGGACTGCGAAAGAACGTCGTTGTGGGTCTTCAGGCTGTAGATGTGGCCTCGAGACTTGGCTCTTCTTGTAATGGAGCCTGGTGGGATGATATGGTTCCCTCTTTGTTTGCGCCCCTGGATTGTATACAGGGATTGATCTGATATCACCTGTAGGGCAAAAAGTTTTATTCTTTCATTTTTTAATTCTTTCCGCGATGCTCTATCATTTCAGCTTTTTATATCGCGAAAATCGCGATTGCCCAATCATTTCGGCTATTTTTCGCGGTGCCCAATCATTTCAGCTATTTTTCTTTTTACTCGCTGTTTTTTATTACGAGTTGCCCAATCATTTCGGCTGTTTTTGTATGCATACATTTTTACTTGCTGATTTCGTTGCAAGTTGCCCCATCATTTCGGCTATTTCATATGCATTTTTGGCTCGTTGACTTTTTGCCACGAGTATGGAACTTGGAATCTGGTGCCAATCTTAGCATCAGCATCGCTGCGAATGGAATATTGCCAGGAGCGAATCATCATTTGCCATGAAAGGACTTGGAATTTGATACCGACTTAGGCATCAGCATCGCTACAACTGGGATATTGCCAGGAGCGAATCATCATTTGCTTCTGTCGATGTCGAACAAAGGTGGCTTAGCAAACAGGGTTAGGATCCCATCGACTAAGGCTTTTGACTTCATGAGCCGTAAGGGTCTCATAAAGGTGTTTCTCCCTACAAGTCGTGAGGATCTCGTAGGTGCTTTTTCTCCTTAGGAATCATGAGGATTCCTAAGTGTGTTTTCTCTTATAAGTCGTAAGGATCTTACAAGAGTGTTTTCTCCTTGCAAGTCGAGAGGACCTATAAGTGTTTGTTCACCGTGTGAGCATATCCCAAGTCGCTGGTGGGACTCTGTTAGGGAAATGTTCATTCGTGCCCGTGGATTGTATACAAGGGTCAATATTGAACCGCTTGTAGGGCAGCATTGGAAGTTGCGGGGGCTGCTTAAGAACAGGTTCAGATCCCTATAGCTTAAGACTTTCAAATCTTATGAGCCGTGAGGGTCCCATAAGAGGATTCTCCTTACGATTCGTGGGATCTCGCAAGCGTAATTTCTCCCTAGGGATCGTGGGGATCCCTAAGTATGTTGCTCCCTTGTGATTCATAAGGATCTCACGCATGTGGTTTCTTCTTACAAGGTCGAGAGGACCTTGCATGTGTCCTTTAATGAGATTACGCCCTTTCAGGTTTTCACAAAACTCGCCGGTAGCCCTGCTGTTTTTACTCACGGAGCCCTTTCGGGTTTTCATCCGTACCCATTTTGCTTATGGACATACCGTTTTTTTTAACGAGATTGCGCCCTTTCGGGTTTTCACAAAACTCGCCGGTAGCCCTGCTGTTTTTACTCACGGAGCCCTTTCGAGTTTTCATCCGTGCCCATTTTGCTTATGAACATACCGTTTTTTTATCAGCTTCGGGATGCTGCAATCCACCGTAGTTTATCGACATCTCGGTCAATTGCAAGTTTTAGGACATTGCGGTCCGTTGTTAGTTTAGGGACATTTCGGTCTGCAATCAGTTTTAGAACATAGTGGTCCATTGCTGCCGTATTTGAGGCGAATTTCTAGTTTACGGACTTTTCGGTCCACAGCCAGTTTTAGGACATAGTGGTCCATTGCTGCCGTATTTGAGGCGAATTTCTAGTTTTCGGACTTTTCGGTCCACAGCCAGTTTTAGGACATAGTGGTCCATTGTTGCCGTATTTGAGGCGAATTTCTAGTTTACGGACTTTTCGGTCCATGGGGCTTTCCCTATGAATGAGCATGATGCCCCCGGCATATCCATCTTTTTCGGAGCATGTGGTTGTGGTGGGCTCACCTTCCAGTTTTCGGACAGCACGGACTTGCCCTGTTGGTATTGGTCTTCAACCCAGTTTTTGAAGACGTAGCAGTTTTCGATCGGATGGCCCAATACTCGGTGGTAAGGGTAGTAATTAGGATTGTTGACATCGTTCAGTTGTAGTTGGTGTCTCTACTCCGATAGAGTGATAAGCCTGTTGCACACTGCTTGTTCGAACAGTCTCCTTGTTTCATCCCGGGAAAATGAGTAAGGACGTTTCAACTTCTCATCGAGGGGTTGCCGCTTGTTGGTTTGGCGAACAACCGGTCTCGAGCTACTCGATTGTTGTTGAGCGTTGGCGACGAAAACCGTTTTTTCCTTCCCCTTATCCTTTTTGTTCGATCCCTTGTTTGCGGGTCCGAGATTCTTTCCGGGTAGCATGCGATTGGACGACTGAATGTTCTCGCAACTCCTCAGTTCTTTCATTTCAGAGATGGATTCCTTGAAGAGAGGGCCGAGGGCTATTTCTTCGTCGGAGTTGCTCCCGAAGGTGAGAACTCGCGATCCCCGGGGATCAACCCTATGACAATTGCCGGCAATTCTTTTACGCTCATCTGTCGCATTTTTCCGCTGTTTACGAGCTTCACGCTTTGTCCTCTTGAAGTGTTGCCTGTGAGAGACATACCCATGCCACCAATACTTAAAAGAGTTGCAGTCTTCAGTAGGGTGTGCGATCTTCTGATGATACAAGCAGAAGTTAGGATGTACGTCCGCTTCATCAAGATATATATCACCAGGAGAATTTTCTCTGAAAGAGGGCAGCTTCATCCCCATCGATATGGCTTTGGCGTATCGCTTCCTTGTCTTGATCCTGCTTTTATTTGCTGCGGATGTACTTTGATCTGGTGGGAGTGTTTCGACCCTTTTTTCCAGTCGCCGGCGTTTGGCCTTTTCAAATATGGCCATCTCGCGCTCCCGATCAGCTTTGCTTTTTAGACGGGCTTCGTTCAGGAATGCGTCAATTGTTTCGTCTGATGGCCCTAGAAGTTCCGGCTCGGGATCTGCCCCTGGATTCTCTGCGTCAGGAGCTTCCTCACTGTCTATCGACGAGTGAGAGATCATATGGCAGCTTGCCACATAATCCTCAGGTTCATCTGACGAGTCTTTGTCACCATCTTCGTCCTCAAGGACGTGGTTGAGAAATTCTTGAAATGTGACCGGGGTCCGCGCTTTCTGATTATATTCTTCCAACGCTTCAATATGTTTTCGCAGATCCATGCGCTTGTCATCAAACTGCACGAGCTTTTTAGTCTTCTTCTTTTTCTTTGAAGACTTTGACGGCTGTGCCTGGGTGTTTTGCCCACTGCTATCAATTCTCGGTGTTGGGCATGGTTTCAGCATCCCATCAATGACCTCGGGCTCCAGTGGATTTTTCCACCTGAATGCCGGGCACATTTGGAGATCCTTCAGCATTCTTTTAGTTTTGGCTGAAAGGGCGACCTCCCACGGAGTTTCTTCTATAAAAGAGCACGATGCCCCCGGCGTGTCCACCTTTTTAGGGGCATGAGATTGCGGCGGTTTCACCTTCCAGTTTTCGGATAATGCGAACTTGCCTTGTTGGTATTGGTCCTCAATCCAGCCTTTGAAAATGAAGCAATTTTCGATTGGATAGCTTAGTGCTTGATGGTAAGGGCAGTAATTAGGATTGTTGAGATCGCCTGGCTGCAACGGACGTTTTGGATCCGACAAATTTATGAGCTTGTTGCGCACTGCCACCTCGAACAGTCTTCCCGTTTTATCCTGGGGAAACGAGTAAGGGCGTCCTAGTCTCTCCTCGAGAGATGGGCATGGACGCATATTGTTTTGGCGAACAACCTGTTTTAAGTTGCTCGGCTGTTGTTGAGTATTGGCGACGAAAGTCGCTTTTCCTCTCCCCTTTTCATTCCGAGGATCCGGCTTTGGAGGAGACGGTCTATGACCCATCTGCTCCATTTGGGCCAATTTGTCAATCAAGGCCTGGAAAGTAGTTGGCTTGAAGAACATCATGAACTGGGAGATAGTTGACTGAGGGTCAAGAGTACCCACGAACATGCCTACCGCGGGAGCTTCTTCGATGCGCTGGTCGCATTTCAACCATAAACTTTGCCACCGTATCGCGTATTGTACCCACGTTTCGCCTGGCTTTACCCTAGCGTTGATCAATGCGGTGATCGGGGTGCGCTCGCTAGCGCTTGCAAATCTCTGTGTAAACAGTAGCTCCATCTCTGCAAATGTTTTGACAGAGTCGTTGGGAAGTTCGGAGTACCATTCGAATGCCGTTTCTGACAAGCTGCCGACAAATTGGCGAAATAGCAATTTATCATCACCTCCGGTTTTGTCACATAAAGCCCTGAACTGGGCAACATGCTGGTGGGGATTGCCCGTCCCTTTGTATACATGAAATTTTGGGATCGTATATCCCGGCGGGTAACTTATTTGGTCATACCATCCCGGATAGGGTCGTCCAGTCTTGACAACTTAGCCAGCCGCTTCATTCGCCTGGTGAGCTCGTATGTGCTGAGCTATATAATCATCGAGTGCAGATTTTGAGATGGTCTCCTCTTTAGCTGCTGAAAGAACCGGAGGAGGGTTCGACATCTCCGCTCGGTCACCTTCAATAATGATCGGAGGGTCTTCAGCTGGAGGATCCGGCTGTAATATCATCCCGACTATGTCTTGGAAGAGAAGCGCCATTCGTTTTATGTTGGCAGCTTGTTCTGCTGCTTCTCTGTCCTTCTTTTCGAGGACTCTGCGGAGGAAGTCAGCATCGGTTTCTTTTTCATGACGCTCTCTGATGACGCCTCCGGGCTTTCTTTTGGTCCGGTGAGTGCAGCCATCGCAGTCAGCATCTCCTGAAGCTTCTGTTGCTGTTCCTGGGCTTTTGTCAAGGATCGGGTGAGCGGTCGGTGAACTGTGGAGATATGGCTATCCTCTTTTCCGGATGCCATATAGACGGTATGCACTACCATACCCCCAGACCTAGGGCGTTTGGGCTCAGTGCCTTTGACATTTGTCACAGGCATGGGGATTTTCTCCGGCCTTCTCCTCTTATGGGCGGTTGAAGTTGAGGGGACCGTTGCAGTGGGCACCCAGGTAGCCGTCGTCTATTGTGGCTTAACAAGACGGTTTTCTTCCTGTCAGACCTTCAGCTTCTTTTGCTGGCGGAAGAAATTTGGATCAATCACCGAATCTTGGACTTGACGCCAGACGTTGTAGATTTTAGAGGATAGCCGTTGAGGGGGATGTTCCAGCTTTACTTCTGTGACAGTCTCCACCGGTGGCAGGGATCTTTTCAGTACGGCGGTAGGCGAGTTCCTGCGCACCTTATTCAGCAGCTCAAAGCTGTTCCCGGTCGGAACAGCAGCATTGACTTCCACCGTTGGAGCTGGTGGAGTTAGCCCAGAGGGGGAGTTTCCCCCGGCCTTCCTTACTCGGCTCCAGTGGCCACGTCGAGCGTGTCGAGCCGATGGTGTTGGTTCGGTGATGGGGATGGCTTTATCTTGCCCCCTGTTCAGATGAGGCGTTGCTGGCACTAGCCTCTTGAAGACCGAGTTCCGTCCAGTAGCAGTGTCTAGCCTGTCAAATACAGACTTTTGAGCAGGAGCGGGAGTGGGAGCTGGAACAGTCAGTCTTGCAAAGACCGATCCTTTGGTAGGAGAAGCCGCCTTGATGACTTAAGGAGCAGGGATGACTATCCTCTTAGGAACAACCTTTTCTGGGATTGCAGGCTTCATCATGGGCACACATGAACTTTGGCCCAATCTGGCGAAGACCGAGGCGTTGGAGCTGGACGACCCGTTGAGAGGGGCCGTGGTAGTAGCAAGCCGATCGAAGACCGACTTCTTGGGAGCTTCCGGTGCTGGCATAGAAGCACTGAAGCTCGTTGGCGGGAGCATGGTCCCGAAAAACAATCCTGTGGTGGCTTGGGTGACCTGTTCCACCGTCGTGAACAGGGAAGCCGCCTGGGGCCCATAGGCTATGCCTCCAGATGAGGCGGAGCGCGAATTGCAGTTGCAGCTGGAGCACTTCACGCAAGTGGATGCCATTGATGTTTCGCTTTCTGCACCGAGCAAGACACCAAATCTTAGTACCTCGAAATCCAATGGCAACTATTGGCAAACCGCGATTGGTTTGCGAACACGACACACGAAGTGTGGAGTGGAAAGAGGAAAAGGTCCCACCGGGCGTGCCAGAATCTGTTTACCGCCGGAAGACGCGGCGGAGACGCGATGTACGTCTTGCCTGAAATTCGGGGAAGATGCTAATTGGTGCTATCCGTCCACCTCTCCGAAGATGCCAAGTTGATTTATGGCACCATGTATCGAAGGTTTAAACAGATGCGGCCGATGTAGCAGACTTCATCAGAACCCCCCTCATGTGAGGGTTTTTTTGATTGTGGGGACGCTCTTCCCTGCAGGTGTAAGCCCCTGCAGTTAATTACGCTACCGCATCGCGGTAACAACTTTCTCCTTCTCCAGATGGTCACTTCGTGTCGTGGGTGTTTGTTTTGTTTGTGGTTGCCCGTGGATTGTATACGGAGACTAAGTTATGTTGTCGCCCGTAGGGCATGGACTAGTCAAAATCCGTATCTTTCTTAGATTTGGGTTTGGGGGGGTTTGTGTTTAAGGATACGTTAGCCTTATTTGAGACTAAGATCAACTTAAACGTTTGTTAAGGACACGTTAGTATAATTCTAGACTAAGATCAACTTAACGGGATCGTTTAGATCCAACAAGAGAACAATTGGGCTCTATTGCTTAGTTTAGTGACATTGCGGTCGATAATTAGTTTAAGAACATTACGGTCCATTGTTAGTTTTAAGACATCACGGTCGAGGTTAAGGACATCATAGTCCATGAGTTTAGGGACCTCACAGTCCGGTGTTAGTTTTAAGACATCACGGTCGAGCTTAAGGACATCATAGTCCATGAGTTTAAGGACCTCACAGTCCGATGTTAGTTTTAAGACATCACGGTCGAGGTTAAGGACATCATAGTCCATGAGTTTAAGGACCTCACAGTCCAATGTTAGTTTTAAGACATCACGGTCGAGGTTAAGGACATCATAGTCCGTAGGCTTAAGGACCCCACGGTCCGATGTTCGTTTAAAGACATCACGGTCGAGGTTAAGGACATCATAGTCCATGAGTTTAAGGACCCTACAGTCCGATGTTAGTTTTAAGACATCACGGTCGAGGTTAAGGACATCATAGTCCATGAGTTTAAGGACCTCACAGTCAAGATTAAGGACATCATAGTCCATGAGTTTAAGGACCCCACAGTCCAGTTTAAAGACGTCATAGTTTATGAAATGTATGGTTGTCGGGACCCGTCACCTCTCTGAAGACGTTGAAGGATTACAACGACAAATATCAGAGGAGTTCAGAGATGTACCCTTGAACCAAAATTGATTTGGGGATCTATAGTCCAATTTGGGACTAAAATCTGTTTGAAGGTTTATGAGCATATGGGCTCAGTTGATATGAGTTGAACATTTTATTGTTCTGGCTATTGAGCCTTTACTTGAGCTTGGCCTTTTTAATAATGCTAAGCATTGGGCTCTAAAATTTTTGTCTTGTATTGAATGCATAGCATTTATCAGAACAAAATATGTTCTGACAGTGCGCCACGTGGCGCGTCAGGCGCTTTGCGCCAAGGAAAGAGTGCATTGTGCTTCTGTTGGATAGCGCACACGAGGAAGACACGTGTCACGCTTTGCGCTAAGTGCTAGTTTTTTAGCGCATTGCGCTTTTAATTTATGAGCGCGCTGCGCTAGTTTAATGTCGCACCAGTGAGTGACACGTGGCGCGCTTGGCGCTGAGCGCCAGATGATGAGCGCATTGCGCTTCTGCATGAGTAGCGCACACGTGAGTGACACGTGGCGCGCTTGGCGCTTTGCGCCAGATGATGAGCGCAGTGCGCTATTTCAGAAGCGCAAAGCGCAAGTTGCTTACGTGGTTGACACGTGGTGCGTTTTGGCGCTGAGCGCCGGTCCAAGGAGCGCAGTTCATGAGTGCAAGGCACTATTCATTAGCGCAAAGCGTATTTGATCAATTTTAAGATCAAAGAACAAATTTATGTTCTTCAAAGGAGGCTTTGCCTCAAGATCAAAGAACAAAAGTTCTTGTTTATAAAAAGGCTCTGCCTTTATAGATCAAAAGATCTGTGAATGAAGTAAAATACTTCTTTTTATTATTTTATGATTAGATCTTTGATCTTTTCTTTTTTATTAAAGACCTTGGTCTTTTTTAGATCTCTGATCTTTTTAGAAGATAGTTCTTCTTTTTACGAGATGGTTTCATCTCTGTTGTTCAAGAACATAGTTCTTTTTAGCTTGAAAATGAAGAAATGATCTTCTTTTTTCTAAGAGCTTGCTCTTCTTTTGCAGAGAGTTTCTCTCTCTCTTTTTTGTATGTGTTCTCTATCTCTCTCTGTGTGTTTTAGACTTGAAGTCTAGGGTCCTTTATATAGGGCCAAATGATTTGTTAAATCAGTTTTAAGAGATCTTTCTCTGATTGATTTGGGAATGTTTCCCCACTATTGGATCTTTGATCCTAGGGCTTCTGTTTTACAGAAGACAATCTTCTTGTTTTTAACAAGATTGAGAAAATCTTTCCATAACAGAACTTATTCTGTCTTTTGGTAATTTTTATTTACCATTGGATGATTGATCCAACGGTGCTCTCATTTACAGAGCACAATCTTGTTATTTGGAAAGATTTTGAGGAATCTTTCCTTAACAGAATTTAGTTTCTGATTAATTAATGATTTATCATTATTATTAGATTTTTGATCTGACGGTTGGGGAGCTTTTAGGTTCCAGCGCTGGCGCACCCGTGCTTTGCACGTGGGGCGCTGCGCAGAGCGCAGCGCAACTGCGCTAGCGCACCCGTGTCTGATACACGGCGCGCAGCGCAGAGTGCTGGATCTGAAGCATTGCTTCAACTTTTAAATTTTGAATTTTAAAAAAGAGTTTTGCTCTGATTGGGGGTGCGCTGTCTAGGGCGCAGCGCACCTGGCGCTAGCGCGTCTGCGTTTGACACGTGGCGCGCGGCGCACAGAATCTGAAGCGTTGCTTCACAATGTTTTAACTCTTGGTTTTGAGGCATTTGTTACATTCTTTTCATGTGGAGTTTTTATTATTATTTTATTTTATTGTTATTATTGGGAGCGGGTTTTGAGCCAAAATTTTGGCGGGAACAGTGGTGTCATCAGAAATGCTTCGGTCGTCGGAATTTGATCGCTACTCCCCTGGTATGCTTAACTCCACTTGAATAGCCTTAACACCTTTTGAACTTAGAGAATTTTTGAGGAATTTTCAGATTAGATGAAAGCTAGGCTATGGGGTGGTATTTATAAGGTAAAAATGAGAGAGGGTGTGAAATAAAATGGATTTAATAGTGTTAATTAGAGATTTGAAAAGTCTCCGTTTGATTGCAGAGAAATCAAATAGTGCAGGGGAGTTGAGGGGAGCTGAAGAGGCGTGCGTGCAAAGCGCAGAGGTGATCGGGCCTATCTGGATCGTCGGCGGTAGGAATTAGCAGGAAACGGGTGGTCGGATTTGGGTGTTTTGCCTCGAGATTCGTACCACGTGTTTAGATGTGTGTTTACTTCTCTTTGCGCGTGTTTGATTTTTCTGAAACTTTTCTTTTCCTTTGAATTGCACGTGCAACTCTTGGACTTCCGAAAAATTAAAAAGAAAAATCTTTAAAAATAATTGGGACTGAAGGGAATCGAACACACAAGCTATGTCACAGCAGTATAGAGGCTTTACCAGTGAGCTACAAATTGCTTCTTGCTTTTATTAAACAAAAATGACTTATAACTGCTATACGGGCTGAAATACCCTATTCTATACATTTAAACAAATAATTCTGTACAGGGATTTCAGAGTCGTTACATTCTACCCTCCTTATTAAAATTTTGTTCTCGAAATTTACATTTACATAGAGACTCATTTTCAAAAAGGTAAGGGTATCGTATCGCATACTTCTTCTCTTTCCCAAGTTGATTCTCCCGGCGAATCGCTTCTCCATATCACTCGGACCAAGTTCACCTCCTTATTCCATAATGTCTTCACTTTTCGGTCCAGGATTTCTACCGGTTGCTGCTCGCAAGTTAGATCAGTCTGTACCATGAGCTCTGAGTGATCAAGTATATAGCTGGGGTTGCTTACATATCGTCGTAGTTAGGATATGTGGAACACGTTGTGCACTGCTTCAAACGAGAGTGGTAGTGCTAAACGGTATGCCACTTCTCCAACTTATTCGAGTATGTCGAATGGTTCTTGTCACGCCCCGCTTTCCAGTGTACGGGCAGAGAGCGCGACAAGGCCGCTACGTATTTACTCTGAAGTAAATACGCTAAGCGTATCTAAGCAATATAAATATAAATGCACAAGAGACAAGATTTAATAAAACAACAATTTTATTTATTCACATTCTTTTTACAATACATGGAAAAGTAAATACAACTGAATAAAAGCAATGCCTAAACAGTGGCATAATAGAAATGAAAAGTACTGAAATAAAAGTGTGTACAATGAAGCTAGAGCTCTGGGTCGTAGGCAAGCTGGTCCAAGTCCTCACTAGTAGGCTCGATCTACTGAGTGTCCAGATCACCTGACAACATTCCAAAGAAGAAAGAGAAGGAATGTCGTCAGCGAACAATCGCTCGGTAAGTCCCAAAAATAAGGGGAAATAGAATAGACAGAGAGAGAAAGTAGCTTTTAAAGTTGTATTAATTGGTTAACGCTGTTGTTTGTAACTTGGTACAGAAGAATGCCAGTGTATACGAGAGGAGTCTCTATATGCCAGAGACTAGAGCAAACGGAAGTAAAAGGAACCGTTATGCCACGGTACAACAGCAACGGAATATAGGTTAGGTGTCTTAAATCTTGCAGTCTCGCGCCACTTCTAACACCTTCCGTACCAATCTACCCCTTAAACCCCGCGAAGTATTATATTGTATTGTTTGTGTTGTTTTGTAAATTGTATTGTCTTGTATAGCTGGATGACTTGCCGAAACCTTGATATCAGTAAATGGATGTAACTGGATTATCATGTAAATGGAAGTATATCCATGATTCGGTTCAGTCAATACAGATTAAATATATTAAATATATGTATTCAAGGATTCATGTTGGATTGTGGATTGTAGATTGTACTTGAATCATATTCAAGTCAGATTATTAATGAGACTCAGTCTGAGTCAGAACAATAAAAAGAAATTGAAGTCCTGATTGTTTTGATGTTATCGATAACCGCTGCACATGGGCGGCAGGATTTGTGTCTTTTTCAAACACGATTACCGTGTTGATAACACCTTTTGTTAAGTTGTCTATCTTAGATAGGCAAGCACCCATATCTCCGGCTCTCTGAGGCTCAAGAGACTGGTCCCGCTTAAACCTATATTTACTAGGGTCCTTAGGATAATTTATATAACTTGAAGGGGTTTTATGTAAAAATAATTTGTATACTTTTCAAAATACACCCCAAGTATTTATTTATTGTCTTTAGAGTTTTCATACTTGTAGATTTTATATTTGTGACATTTCTAGTGAATAAACCTATTTTTCATAATACATGGTATTTAATTGTAATATTGAACTTATATGGAATTCATGGTATTTTAATGTAATGTGATTCTTGTGATTTTAGAAAAAGTTGGAATATTTATATTATCACAAAATAGATATTTAATGATACACACACACACACACACATATATATAAATATATATTTATATAAAAATAAATTTTAATATATATTATATTTCTATAAATCTCATTTTCTTAGGATATTCGTATTTTAAATCTTCGAGACCGAATGCTCCTTGCGGAGGTCTGAATCTTGCACTACTAAGCCCGAGGATGTGCAATAATCCGCACCATCCCGAACGGGTTTCCCAAAATGGGTTGTAGCGGCGCTTTACAAAGATTTGTATTAAATACATATCTTGTAGAAAACGGTTTTAATAGTTAAGGGTATTAATATGTAAAGATTCGTTTTTCCGTATTCTATGTTCCCGAAAGCTATTGTGCTATATTGCATATGAGTGTGTGAAGAGGTAGGTCATTACCTCGTGATCTATTTAAAGGTATAGCAAGGTTTTGATGTTTTAAATGTCGGAATTAAACTACGTGGTATTTTAGTGAAAAAGTACGATAACAATTGAAATAGAAATCCTTTTGATATAGAACTTGTTCAATATGACTTGTTATTTTTTAATAGTCAACAAGTAATGATTTGGTATGATTGTATTTAAGAAAATGTTGAATTTTTAGGAAGAACCAAATCAGAAATCGGATTGACTCCGATTCCGTCGGGTTTTATTAAAAGAAGTTTTAAGACTAGAGAATAGAAGAGGGAGGTGGGACTTACGGGTTTAGAGATTAGAAGAGAGGGAGAGGGAATGGTAGGAGGCACCGGTGCGTCGTTTCGTCGCCGGGAGCTCTCAGGGTCGTCGTCGGAATTTCGCCGGAGCTTTCGCCTTTTGCTAACTTCAAATGCACACTAAACTTCTAGGGATTTTCTTGAGAGTTTTGATCAGAATTTTGGAGTGAGGGGTGTGTGTTTAGGGGTTGTATTTATTGGGTAAGGCTAGGGTTTAGGGTAGGTGAAAAGGGTGTAAAAAAGAATGTATTAAATTGTAATAAAATGTTTTAAAATTGAGTAATTAGGGTTTTAAAGGGTCTCTGGAACCGATCCAAGATAATAAAGTATACAGGAGTGATGGGAAGGTGAAGAGGCCCAACTTTCATGTTGGGAACTCGGCAGTTCGGCCGGCGGCGGCGGCCCGAGTCGCCGGACGAGTCGCCGGCCGAGTCCGACGCTCGTTGGGTCCCTCGTCTCTTCATTTACCCCCTGGGACAGTTAGTTTAACATGTATAGTGGGGTTTTACGGGTTTAGCACGTGTAGACTAAAAATATTAAAATAAAACAATATTAAAAATAATGTGGGGGTATGGGATTTGAAATCTGGTGGGTTGGTTCAGAAGTGCAAGGTATTACCAATGAGCTACAAGCTCTTTCTTTCTATTAAAAAGCAAAACAAACTTATATCTTGTGCTCAGGAAAAAATACCCATTTCTGTATTTTTTTGAAAAATTTGTACAGAAAGTTGTATAGGAAATTTAGGGTTGTTACATTCTACCCTCCTTATAAAAATTTCTTCCTCGAAAATTATAAAAGGAAAGTGTAACAGATTCAGAGAAAGTTGGTGACTGGAGTACTGATAGTGTGTGAAGAATAATAAAGTGGTGCAAGGGTTTAAGAATGTGAAAGTGAATTACTAGTGTTACCTTGGTCAACTGTCTTGGCTTCTACGGCTGCTAAGGTGTATGCCTGTCGCCGTGGCATGTTCCTCCTAGCTGGAGGCACATTCCTCTGTTCTCGAGGTATGTTTCTCAGTGCCTGATGGAATTGGTGATCTGGCTGTGCAGGAGTTCTACGTGGAGGTGGTGCTGGGAGTGCAGGACGAGTTGCAGGAGCCTGGATAGCTGGCTGCTGCGGGTAGTTGGTGGGTGTGTTAGCTGAGTTGCGTCTATAGGAGCAGTTTCCAATTCTATGATCGGATGCACCACAAACTAGGCACAAGCCTTTTGCGCGCCTACAGTCCTTCCACAAGTGTCCCTTTCTCCTGCAGTAATAACAAAAACCTGGACTTGACTGGTTAATTGTTTCTTTCTATTCTCTTGGGTTCAGAAGGTTGTATAAGTTAGGCTCCTCCTGCGATCTGGGTGGCAGAGCGCTTTATACCGGTTGCATCTGCTTTTGATCGGTTCACTAATATAGCAGTCTGCTGCTGCAGTCCAACCAGGAGGCTGCGGATTGCCTCAAGCAGAACCGTCTGCTCGTTGAGCGGAGCAGGGACGGCAGGTGTGAGTGGTATGGTAGAGGTATGTTGTTGATATTGGTGATGGTGTTGTTTGGAGAATCCATAACCTTGAAAGAAAAATTTAGGTTAGGACAGATTCAAAATATATGATTCAAGAATATGAAATGATAAGATTCAAGGAATATGAATTGTAAAGAATGTTTTAGTTGCTGGTTCTTGTGTTATATTGCTTAGATTGTTCACGCAGAACAAAACTGCATGGTAGTGTTCCATACAGCTATGACCTGCATGGGCCACCAACAAAACCCGTCACGCCCCGCTTCCCAGTGTACGGGCAGAGGGCGTGACGAGGCGGCTACGTATTTACTCTGAAGTAAATACGCTAAGCGTATCTAAACAATATAAATATAAATGCACAAGAGACAAGATTTAATAAAACAGCAATTTTATTTATTCACATTCTTTTTACAATACAAGGAAAAGTAAATACAACTGAATAAAAGCAGTGCCTAAAAAATGGTATAACAGAAATGAAAAGTACTGAAATAAAAGTGTACTGAAATAAAAGTGTGTACAATGAAGCTAGAGCTCTGGGTCGTAGGCAGCTGGTCCAAGTCCTCACTAGTAGGCTCAATCTCCTGAGTGTCCAGATCACCTGACAACATTCCAAAGAAGAAATAGAAGGAATGTCGTCAGCGAACAATCGCTCGGTAAGTCCCAAAAGTAAGGGGGAAATAGAATAGACAGAGAGAGAAAGTAGTTTTTAAAGTTGTATTAATTGGTTAACGTTGTTGTTTGTAGCTTGGTACAGAAGAATCCCAGTGTATACGAGAGAAGTCTCTATATGCCAGAGACTAGAGCAAACGGAAGTACAAGGAACCGTTATGCCACGGTACAACAGCAACGGAATATAGGTTAGGTGTCTTAAATCTTGCAGTCTCGTGCTACTTCTAACACCTTCCGTACCAATCTACCCCTTAAACCCTGCGAAGTATTATATTATATTGTTTGTGTTGTTTTGTAAATTGTATTGCCTTGTATAGCTGTATGACTTGCCGAAACCATGATATCAGTAAATGGATGTAACTGGAGAATCATGTAAATAGAAGTATATACATGGTTCGGTTCAGTCAATACAGATTAAATATATTAAATATATGTATTCAAGGATTCATGTTGGATTGTAGATTATAGATTGTACTTGAATCATATTCAAGTCAGATTATTAATGAGACTCAGTCTGAGTCAGAACAATAAAAAGAAATTGAAGTCCTGATTGTTTTGATGTTATCGGTAACCGCTGCACATGGGCGGCAGGATTTGTGTCTTTTTCAAAGACGATCACCGTGTTGATAACACCTTTTGTTAAGTTGTCTACCTTAGATAAGCAAGCACCCATATCTCCGGCTCTCTGAGGTTCAAGAGACTGGTCCTGCTTAAACCTATAGTTACTAGGGTCCTTAGGGTAATTTATAAAACTTGAGAGGTTTTATGTAAAAATAATTTGTTTATTTTTCAAAATACACCCCAAGTATTTATTTATCGTCTTTAGAGTTTTCATAGTTGTAGATTTTATATTTGTGACATTTCTAGTGAATAAACCTATTATTCATAATACATGGTATTTAATTGTAATATTGAACTTATATGGAATTCATGGTATTTTAATGTAAAGTGATTCTTGTGATTTTAGAAAAAGTTGGAATATTTATATTATCACAAAATAGATATTTTAATGATACATATATATATATATATTTATATAAAAATAAATTTTAATATATATTATATTTCTAGAAATCTCATTTTCTTAGGATATTCGTATTTTAAATTTTCGAGGCCGAATGCTCCTTGCGGAGGTCTGAATCTCGCACTACTAAGCCCGAGGATGTGTGATAATCCGCACCATCCCGAACGGGTTCCCCAAAATGGGTTGTAGCGGCGCTTTGCAAAGATTTATATTAAATACGTATCTTGTAGAAAACGGTTTTAATAGTTAAGGGTATTAATATGTAAAGATTCGTTTTCCCGTATTCTATGTTCCCGAAAGGTATTGTGTTATGTTGCATATGAGTGTGTGAGGAGGTAGGTCATTACCTCGTGCTCTACTTAAAGGTATCGCAAGGTTTTGATGTTTTAAATGTCGGAATTAAACTACATGGTATTTTAGTGAAAAAATACGATAACAATTGAAATAGAAATCCTTTTGATTTGGAACTTGTTCAATATGACTTATTATTGTTTAATAGTCAACATGTAATGGTTTAGTATGATTGTATTTAAGAAAATACTGAATTTTTAGAAAGAACCGAATCAAAAATCGGATTGACTCCGATTCCGTCGGGTTTTATTAAAAGAAGTTTTAAGACTAGAGAATAGAAGAGGGAGGTGGGACTTATGAGTTTAGAGATTAGAATAGAGGGAGAGGTAACGGTAGGAGGCGCCTGTGCATCTTTTCGTCGCTGGGAGCTCCTACGGTCGTTGTCGGAATTTCGCCGGAGCTTTCGCCTTTTGCTAACTTCAAATGCACACTAAACTTTTAGGGATTTTCTTGAGAGTTTTGATCAGAATTTTGGAGTGAGGGGTGTGTGTCTAGGGCTTGTATTTATAGGGTAAGGCTAGGGTTTAGGGTAGATGAAAAGGATGTAAAGAAAAAATGTATTGAATTGTAATAAAATGTATTAAAATGGAGTAATTAGGGTTTTAAAGGGTCTCTGGAACCGATCCAAGGTAATATAGTATGCAGGAGTGATGGGGAGGTGAAGAGGCCCAACTTTCATGTTGGGGACTCGGCAGCGGCGGCCCGAGTCGGCCGAGTCGTCGGCCGATTCGACCAAGTCCGGCACTCGTTGGGTTCCTCGTCTCTTCATTTACCCCCTGGGCCAGTTAGTTTAACATGTGTAGTAGGGTTTTACGGGTTTAGCTCGTGTAGACTCTTGAAATTCTAAAAATATTAAAATAAAACAATATTAAAAATAATGTGGGATATGGGATTTGAACTCTGATGGGTTGGTTCAGCAGTGCAAGGTATTACCAATGAGCTACAAGCTCCTTCTTGCTATTAAAAAGCAGAACAAACTTATATCTTGTGCTCAGGAAAAAATACCCTTTCTGTATTTTTTTGAAGAATTTGTACATAAAGTTGTACAGGAAATTTAGGGTTGTTACAGTCCTATGTATCTTGGACTTAATTTACCCCTCTTGCCAAAACGCATCATTTCTCTGTTGGAGAGATCTTGAAGAATACATGCTCTCCGGGTTGAAACTCTAGATGTCATCGTTTTGCATCTGCCCAATGCCTCTTTCGGACCTGGGCTATACACATCCTTTCCCTGATCGTGCGAACTACATCTATAGTTTCCATGATCATCTCTGGCCCAAGTAGTTCACGATTTCCCATGTCGTCCCAACTCATTGGGGAACGACACTTCCATCTGTAGAGTGTTGTGAATGGTGACATCCCAATGCTTGCTTGGTAGCTGTTGTTATATGAGAACTCTACAAGGTGTAAGTGATCTTCCCATGAACTTCTGTAGTCTAACATACAGGCTCTCAGCATATCTTCTAATATCTGAATTGTTCGCTCGGACTGTCCGTCTGTTTATGGATGATACGTCGTACTGAAATTCAGACTTGTTCCCAGGCTAGAGTGCAGACTTTGCCAAAACTGTGATCGGAATCTTGTATCACGATCGGAGATGATGCAGACAGGAACTCCATGTAATCTCACGATCTCCTGTATGAGTTTATGGGTGTCAAGACAAGTATGGTACATCTTAAAGGTATAAATCATACTTTAGATTTTTACTGACCTCTATGTACTTCCTTGCCAACGTCTCAGTTGACCGTCCAACTCTTAATAGAATAAAGTGAGCCGACTTGGTGAGTCGATCTATAATAACCAATAACCAAAATTGCTTCATTACCTTTCATGCTGCGAGGGAGAGCAGTCATGAAGTTCATGGTAATGTGCTGCCATTTCCATTCGGGGATCGGTAACGGCTGAAATAGACCAACAGTTCTGTGATGTTCAGCCTTCACTTTCTGACACACCAAACACTTGGCTACGCTCCTTACTACTTCGCGCTTCATTCGATGCCACCAGTAGTGTTGCTGTAGATCATTATACATTTTCGTGCCACCGGGGTGTACAGAATAAGGAGTGCTATGAGCTTCTTTCATCAACTCTTCTAGAACAGGTCCGACTGGCATGCATAACGGCTTCCATATCGCAAGGATCCATATTCATGGATGATGAAATCAGTTCGAAGTCCACTTTCTACTTTTTCTTGGATCTTTTGTAGGTTGGTATCATTTACTTGAGCTGCCTTGATCTGATTTTCAAGAGTGGACTGGACTTGTAAGTTCATCAAATATGAAGCGTTACCTGGCATAACTATTTCGATCTCCAATCCGTACAATTCTTGCGGTAGTTTCCACTGAGTGGTGAGGTTCATTGCTAATGGCTGGTGATTAAGTGCATCAGGAACTACGTTCACCTTCCCAGGCTGTAGGTTGATGTCGAAGTCCACCATGAGTTCTAGCCATCTTCTCTGCCGCATTTTGAGTTCTTTCTGAGTAAATACATACTTAAGACTTTTATGGTCAGTGTATATATCCACTCATTCTCCCAAAAGATAGTGGGGCCGAATCTTGGGTGCGAAGACCACTGCTGCCAGTTCTAGATCATGTGTTGGATAGTTGCACTCATGGACCTTTAACCGTCTTAATGAAAAAACCATATCTTTTCCATGCTGGTGTAGAACACATCCTAATCCTTTACCGAACGCATCACAATGCATATTGAATCTATCAGATTGATCCGGTATTATGAGAATAGGAGCATAGGTTAATCTCGACTTGAGTTCTACAAAATCCTTCTCACATGCTTATGATCGCATGAATGTTTCGTCTTTACGTGTGAGCTTGGTCAGGGGTGCTGTGATCTTTGAGAATACTTCAATGAATCGTCGGTAGTATCCTGCTAAGCCCAAAAAACTTCTTATATCTTTCACTGTCTTTGGTGTTAGCCACTCACTGACAGCTGATACCTTAGCTGGATCCACAGAAATTCCTTCGCCCGAAACGATATGTCCGAGAAATCCGACTTGATTTCGCCAAAATTCACACTTGTTTTACTTGATGTAGAGCTGATGTTGTCGTAATGTCTCCAGGAAAATCCATAAGTGCTCGGCGTGCTCTTTCCGATTCTTTGAATACACCATGATATCGTCGATGAAGACAACAACAAACTTGTCTAAGTACTCTCGGAAAACTTGGTTCATCAAGTTC
Organism: Agapanthus africanus; assembly: GCA_030015575.1. Classification (NCBI taxonomy): domain Eukaryota; kingdom Viridiplantae; phylum Streptophyta; class Magnoliopsida; order Asparagales; family Amaryllidaceae; genus Agapanthus; species Agapanthus africanus. The sequence continues at coordinate 2,912,348 of CM057337.1, forward strand.
ATAAAGATGGCAGGTGCATTGGTCAGTACAAATGACATTACGAGATATTCATAATGACCATATCGAGTCCTAAATGCCATCTTCGGAATGTCGGACTCCTTGACCTTCACCTGATGATATCCTGAACGAAGATCTAACTTTGAAAAGACACAAGATCCCCTTAACTGATCGAAAAGGTCATCGATGCGAGGTAGGGGGTACTTGTTTTTAATTGTCACCTCGTTCAGAGCTCGATAATCTACGCACATCCGGTAGGTACCTTCTTTCTTCTTCACTAGTACCACTAGAGATCCCTAACTTGAAGTACTGGGGCGGATTCAACCTTTCTTCAGAAGTTTGTCCAACTGAATGTGGATCTGCTTCAACCCCTCCGGACTTAATCGGTATGGAGCTTTTATTACTGGTTGTGTGCCGGGTTGCAAATTAATACTGAATTCAAGAGCTCGATCGAGAGGCAAACCTGATATATCTTTCGAAAATATATTCTCGAACTCTCAAACTATCTCTGGTTTCGATCCTTCCGCTTACAATGCTGTAATCTCTGCTGTTCATTCGAAAATATCGCACATTTGATATAACATTTTCCTTACTTTTCTTTAATATCTAAAAATGTTTTTTATAAATATAAAACATATTTGGATTTATCTGCAAAATAATATTTACCATATATTTATATATTATAATTAACATTATGAAGGAAAATATATGCATATAATATTTATATAATATTTTTAAATATGCATATCATATCAAATAATCTTAATCAAATTTCTAAAAGATTCATTACCATATAAAATGATTAAGATTATATCTCTAATATAATAAAATTACTAACATTATTCATGGAGATATTGTACAAGATTTAGCGCAGGTCAGGAGATCAAGATATTCGAGATGTCGCAAATAAAAAATCCGCCGATGAAGTTTAATTAAATCATAAAATCAATACTGGCAGAGACTCAGAGAAGATTTGAAGAATCCAGACATCACATAAATCTCCATGTGTCAACATAAGCAAGCCCCTGAAATTGGAAACCCTAAATCCTCCAACCCGCCGCCCAACCATGGCCAAACCATGCATATTGCGGCGGATCCGTGGCCGTTATGTGGAATTAAGGTTTGGGATTTTGTGGGTAGGATTGCATCAACAACTAACCATATTAGGTAAGTAGGGTTTCTAATTTGAGGGCTATTTAAATGACCGATGACTAAACTTAGAAATTATCTCCTTTAATACGAAACAAATCACCGTCAAAGAACAAGTGATCCACGACAAGTTCACGATTCGACGTGATAAAGTGACGTGAATATCGACGGAGCATCTACTTCCTACGAGGCAGAGATCGAGAGCAACTTCTTCTTCTTGTAATCTAAACTCGAAGGATTTGTACTTGTAAAGTTGATTAATAAAGGTAGATTATTAGATTAATTATTTCGCATTTAATTTCTGTACTTTATTTCTGCATTATAATTATGATCTCATTCTCTATTCTTTCTTCTTCTATCTCCATCATGCGCGAGTAATTCTCTGCTTGATAGGGTTCGTAAGATTAGGGTAGAACAATGGATGAGAAAATATTTTAACTTCTTTTACGTCTTATGAAGTTTATAAACTTTAGCAAAAGAATCGTTAACATTCTAATCGGGCGCGCTATCAATTTATTGATAGTCTTAACCACGATTTGAGATCAGATTAACAATTGTTTTGTTGAGGGCTAAACATGAATAGAGATCAATGAAGAGACAAGGATCAATAGTGGGGAAACCCTAGTTTCTTCCAAGAACCCTAATCCTCATTCATCATTATCAATCTAGTTTTAAATCTATCAAAAGATAAAAGGAGTCATTTTTAATTAATCATCCATTACTACTAAATTCTAACGAACCCTACAAGTCCTCTTCTTTATATATATTCTATATCTGTGTTTATCATAAATCTAGAATCTATTCTCCTTTCGTCTTTTATTTTTCAACTTGTCTAAAGCAAGATTAAAAGTTCCATGCATCCCTGAGGACGACCCGTACTCATCTCGGCTAGCTACACGCGACACCGTTATTGATTGCGGTTACTTAACTACAAAACTTTTCACGATCAATCATCTTCCTTCTTTGGTTTTGCTCGGTAGATGCTAGGCTCTAAGGTCTGGTTTCTACTTTTGAAGTAGAACACTAGGTGATCTGCTATTTCGAACACTACCCTCCTTTGGCGACAGTCGATGGTAGCGAAGAAAGTTCTCAGCCGGTCCATTCCCAAGACTATATCGAAATTCGGTATGTCTAGCACCTTGAAGTCTGTATAGAATTCTCGACTATAAATGACCACTGGACACAGATCGTATCCCAAGGTTGCTTTTAGAACGCCGTTCCTTGAACTAACGTTCTAGTTGGATACGAGCGGTTTAACTGGGATAGCATGAGTTCTTACAAATCGTTGCGACATAAAACAATGCGATACCCCAGTGTCGAAGAGCACTAGTGCAGGTAGGGAGGCTACTAAGATTGTACCTAAGTCGCGTGTGATATGTTTAGGTATAACAAATATAAGATGGCTATGAATTGAAAAGACTTGAAAGAGAATTGGGAAGAGATTTACCAGTGATAACCTGACCCGTAGCTTCGATCTCTTCGACCGATATAGTGAATGCTTGGCGTCGCGACACTTTTCTCTGTGCCTGGTTAAACACTCGGCGTTGGGGTTGAGCGGTCTGGGTACGAGGAGTTGGAGCTGGTAGAGTTAACCGGGTAGGAGGAGCTTAGATCTCCGGTCTAGCTGGAGGGTTGTTGGGTCCTCAGTTCTAGGGACATGCTCCTATGGCGTGAGTAGAAGACCCACAGATTAGGCATAAGTTGTTCGCCTTACGGCAGTTCTTCACAAGGTGCCATGTTCTTTTGCAGTAGATGCAAAATTCTGGCCTACTTTTGGTCAATGAATCTACTGGCCTCCGAGATGGTCCGTTAAAAGCTGGCCTGGAAGAGGCCCCTCCTGTGATCTGGTGCATAGGGCATTTTACACCGGCAGTCTGCGGTCTGCCATTCTTCTTCACAACTGCCTCATAGCAACGGACAGCCTTCAAAGCAAGCTCATAGGTTGGAAAATCCCTGTAGCGAGTGCAGCTTGGATTTCAGGGTCCAACCCTTACTGGAATCGTCGTGCTCGGATCTCAGCAGTGGGAATAAGGTGTGTGTTCGCCGCCAAAAATAGAGACAGAACCGCGTAGGTCTTCTTGCCTGAATTTGGGGGCAGATGCTATTTGGTTTTATCCGTCCACCTCTTCGAATATTCTAAGTTGATTTATGGAACCATGTATCGAAGGTTTATATGGATGCGGCCGATATAGCAGACTTCGTCAGATTCCCCCTCATTGTGAGGGGTTTTTGATTGTAGGGACGCTTTTCCCTGCAGGCGCAAGCACCTGCAGTTAATTACACTACCGCATCACAGTAACCTCTTTCTCCTTCTCCAGATGGTCATTTCGTGTCGTGGGTGTTTGTTTTATTTTTGGTTGCCCGTGGATTGTATACGGAGACTAATTTATGTTGACGCCCGTAGGGCGTGGATTAGTCCAAATCCGTATTTTCTTAGATTTGGTTTTGGGTTGGGTTTAAGGATCGTTAATCTTATTTGAGACTAAGATCAACTTAAACGTTTGTTAAGGATACGTTAGTCTAATTTTAGACTAAGATCTACTTAACAGGATCATTTAGATCCAACAAAAGAGCATTTGGACTCTATTGTTTTAGTTTAGAGACATTGCGGTCCATTAGGTTTAAGGACATCATAGTCCGTGACAGTTTAAAGACGTCATAATATATAAAGTTTAAAGACATCATAGTTTATGAGTTTAAGGACCTCACAGTCCATAAAGTTTAAGGACCCCACAGTCCGTAAAGTTTAAGGACCCCACAGTCCGTAAAGTTTAAGGACATCATAGTCCAGTTTAAAGACGTCATAGTCTGTATGGTTTTGGTTCAACCATTTGAGGATGCACCAAAAGTTATTGGTTATTGGGACCCTCTATCTCTCTGAAGACGTTGAAGAATTACAATGACATATATCAGAGGTATGAAGAGATGTACCCTTGAAGCAATGTTGGTTGGGAGATCTGTAATCAAGTTTGAGACTAAGATCAGTTAAAAAGATTTATGAGCATATGGGCTCAATTAATCTAAATTAGGGAACTGTGGCCAACTTGGGCTCGGCCCACTCAGTTAAAATGTTGGACATCTAATTGGGCTCAGTCCTTTTTCATTTAACAATGCTGAGCATTGGTTTGGGTTCTGACAATATTTTTGTCTTTTATTGAGTGTTGAGCCCTCATTATGGTTCTGGGGCTTTATTTAAAGAACAGTTTATGTTCCCTCAGCGCCCACGTGAAGATGTCACGCCCCGCTTCCCAGTATAAGGGAAGAGGACGCGACGAGACCGCTACGTATTTACTCTGAAGTAAATACGCTAAGTGTAACTAAGTAATATAAAAGAAATGTACATAAGAGACAAGAGGTATAATTGAACAGCAACTTTATTTATTAACATTATTTTTACAATACATGGAAAAGTAAATACAACTGAATGAAAGTAATGCTTAAATAGTGACATAACAGAAATGAAAAGTACTGAAATAAAAGTATGTACAATGAAGCTAGAGCTCTAGGTCGTAGGAAAGCTGGTCCAAGTCCTTACTAGTAGGCTCGATCTCCTGAGTGTCCAGATAACCTGACAACATTCCAAAGAAGAAAGAAAAGGAATGCCGTCAGCGAACGATCGCTCGGTAAGTTCCAAAGATAAGGGAGAAATAAAATAGACAGAAAGAGAAAGTAGCTTTTAAAATTGTATTATACAGTTAACGCTGTTGTTTGTAGCTTGGTACAGAAGGATGCCAGTGTATACGAGAGGAGTCTCTATATGCTAGAGACTAGGGCAAACTTGTACAAGGCTCCGTTATACAACCCGGAACAACGGCAATTGGATTCAGGTTAGGTGTCTTAATCTTGCAGTCTTGTGCCACTTTTAACACCTTCCGTACCAATCTACCCCTTAAACCCCGTGATGTCTTGATTGTATTGTTTGTATTGTATTTCAACTTGTAATTGAATTATAATATAGATTGTATATTTGGATGACTTTTCGAAACCATGATATCAGGAAATGAATGTACTGGAGAATCATGAATGTAACTGAAGAATCATCTAAATGGAAGTATATCCATGGTTCGGTTCGGTCAATACAGATTGAATAGATTGAATATATGGATTCATGGATTCATATTGAATTATAGATTGTAGATTGTACTTGAATCATATTCAAGTCAGATTATTTAATGAGACTCGGTCTGAGTCAGAACAATTAGAAAAGAAATTGAAATCCTAAATTAGGTTTTGATGTTATCGGTAACCGTTGCACATGGGCGGCAGGATTTGTGTCTTTTTCAAAGACGATTACCGTGTTGATAACACCGTTGTTAAATTGTCTACCTTAAATAGGCAAGCACCCACTTCTCCGGCTCGCTGAGGCTCAAGAGATTGGTTCCGCTTAAACCTATATTTACTAGGGTCCTTAGGGCACTTTATAGAACTTGAGGGTTTTTTATGTAAAAATACTTTTGTATAATTTTCAAAATACACCCCAAATATTTAATTATCGTCTTTAGAGTTGTTATAAATGTAGATTTTATATTTGTGATATTTCTAGTGAAAATATCCTAATTTCATAATATAGGGTATTTAATTGTAACATTGAACTTGTATGGAATTTATGGTATATTAATGTAAAGTGGTTCTTGTGATTTTTAGAAAAATTGGAATATTTCTATTATTACAAAATAGATATTTTAATGATACATATATAAATTTATATAAAAATAATTTTACTATATATTATATTTCTAGAAATCTCATTTTCTTAAGATTTTCGTATTTTAAATTTCTCGAGACCGTATGCTCCTTACGGAGGTCTGCATCTCGCACTACTAAGCCCAGGGATGTGCAATAATCCGCACAATCCCAGTCGGGTTCCCCAAAATGGGTTGTAGCGGCACTTTGCAAAGATTTATAAAAAAAATACTTAATCCTTTAGAAACGGTTTTATTGATTCATGGTATTTATTTGAAATGTTTCGTTTTCCCGTATTCTATATTCCCGAAAGGTATTGTACTATGTTGTATATGAGTATTGTGAAGAGATAGGTCATTACCTCGTGATCTACTTAAAGGTATAGCAAATTTGTGATATTTAAATGTCGAAATTAATGAAACTATATGGTATTTTAGTGAAAAAGTACGGTAAAAGTTACAAAATGAATTAGATTGTCGTGAAACTTGATCAACATGTTTATTAATGTTTAATAGTCAACATGTTAGAGTTTTGTGTGAATGTATTTAAGAAAATGTTGGATTTTTAGAAAGAACCGAAGCGGAAATCGGTTTAACACCGATTCCATTAGGTTTTGAAATTTTGTATTTTTAGAACAAGATTAGAGAAGAGGGAGGGGGACTTACGGGTTTAGAAGTTAGGGATGAGCATAGAATTCTCTGCTGCAGACGACTATTGGACACAAGCAGTATCCCATTGTTGCCTTTAGAACGCCATTTGAACTTACATTCCAGCTGGATACAAGCGGTGTGACTGGAATCGCATGAGATCGGATGAACCGTTGCGACATAAAGCAGTGAGATGCTCTAGTATCGAAGAGTGCTAGTGCAGGAAGTGAGGCTACTAAGATTGTACCTAAGGTATGTGGGATATGTTTTAGGTATAGGAAAATATGTAGGTAAGTATTAAGACTGAAAGAAGATTGAGAAGAAAGGGTTACCATTGATGACTTGGCCAGTGGCCTCAGCTTCTTCCACGGTCATCATAAAAGCCTATCTCCGTGGTACATTCTTCCTGGTCGGAGGAGCATTCCTCGTAACGTTCCGTTGAGCTTGATAGAATTAACGAGGAGGAGGTGCGGTCGGTGGTCCTCTAGGTGGTGGAGCAGAGAGAGCGAGTCTTGGAGCAGGTGCCTGAAGGGCTGGTCTCTGCTGATAAGTGATTGCTGGCCTGAGTGCAGCAATCGGGTTGTGTCTTTGGGGATGAGACCCAATTTCATGAGTAGCTGAGCTGCAGACTAAGCAAAGACGGTTGGTTCGCTGGCAATCTTTCATCATATGTCTAGCTCTCTTGCAGTAGGTATAAAAAGCTGGGCTGGGCCTGTTGTTCAGTACTCCCGGTCTCCTTGGCACAAAAGGTGGCCTTGATGAGGCTCCTCCTGCTATCTGGGTGGCAGGGCGCTTAACTCCGGCAGATTGAGGTCTGCCCCTCATCTTTACCACTGCCTCATAACGGCGGGCAGCTTTCAGAGTCGATTCATGAGTTGGAAAATCTCCTATGGCTAGTGCAGCCTGGATCTCCGAATCTAAACTTTGTTGAAATCGACGGGCTCTGATCTCATCCGTCGGTATCAGGTGTGCCGCAAATCTGTTAAAATATTGTGTTAGCTGTGTAGTATGTGATATATTGAAAAATCGAATTATTGAAACATATCTTACCGACTGAGCATTGTGAACTCAGCGTCATATTCATCTACTGACTTGGTCCACATTGAACCTTGTTGCAGATGGATGAACTCTTGTTTCATGTCGAACCCGGTAGTCTCAGGGAAGTACTTTGCGTCGAACATGTCACGGAAAGTCTTCCATTCGATGGGTTGATCAAGACGGCTTTCTTCAGCCTTCCACCAAACCCGTGCATTGTCCGTGAGCTGCAGTTTCGCAATACGGACCTAAGCTATCTCTGGCACTTGTGTCGCTGCCAGATCGTCTTCGATGCTTTGAGTCCATTCCTTAGCTTCTAGAGGGCTCTCTTTTCCCAAAAACTGTTTAGGGTGCAAAGCCCTGAATTGCTTCACCCCAGGTGCTTCTGCTCGTGACGGTTCATTAAAAGAGCATTCTGCTGTTGCTGTCCTTCTAGGAGGCTGCGAATCGCCTCAAGCAGAACCGTTTGCTCGTTGATCGGAGCAGAGACAGCAGGTGTGAATGGTAGTGGCGGAGGTGTGTTGTTTACTGTCACGCCCCGCTTCCCAGAGTACGCTAAAATGGGCACGTGATATAACCAACCATGCTACCTGTGGATAGGAAAAATCCTTCCACAGTCACATTACGGCTGTAGAGATATCAAGAACAGGAAAGTAAACTAACTATCTAGTACATGTCCATAAGCCAGAGTAAAAGAGTCAAGAAATAACAATATGCGGAAGCTAAAAGATATAATAAATGAAACACCTGGAAGTGAAACTACATACCAACAGGAACTTCACCGCTCGTCTAACAGCGGCAATACTCCCGATCAGTTTGCAACAAGGTAGAAGAATCTGGGCCATGAAAAACCCAGACGTCAGTGCATCATGTCATCAAGCAATAAAATATAAACAGGGTAACAGGCAATGCAAATATAATCATGAATGAAAAGCAGATGTAACAGTAATGTAAATCAGGGCAGTGAAGGGTAGTGTGCAGTGAGTAAACTAAACTGTTCTATTGGGTTATCTACTCTCAAGTCTTTGAAATCAATTTGATGAATCATCGATGTAACTCAATAGTATCCCGTGCATGCCCGGGACCACGGTCTACAGACTCTCGGGCTGAAACCGAGACGTGCCGCTAGGCACTAACAGGAAAGGAGTACAGACCAACGATGTCAGCAGCATCGTCACGAGGCGGGCCTAGCCTCTAAAACTGATCAGTATAAGCGAGCAACTGTCGAGTTACAAGTCAGGATTTCATCATTGATTTCCCAATGCCCCCAAGTTATATGTGTCAAGTCAGGTATTCCGTAATCAAGAACTAATGCCAACACAGGATCAGGTAAGAGCGGGTTTGTCTGGATAGACAACAGGAACGGTCCGTGAGGACTACATGTCAGGTTTGTTGGCATTAGACACAAGATCAGGTAACGGGTCAATCCATGGTACAACAGGTCAAATCAAGTAGTGTATGGTACCATGTCGGGTCAATCGATATGTGTGTAGCAAGTCAGGCCAGGGTGTAAAAGATAACATGTAGATGCTCAATATCGACTAGTATAATCATGGTTATGAATAAACAAGCATGGCACTATCAGAACAATAAACAGGCACAGTACATGATAGCAACAGGTGCAGATTAAACTACTTAGTTGTACGGTCATCAGTTTGGTTTAAGTAATAATCTTAACATTTCAAGAATGCAGTGTTACACATGTGGATGATAAAATCATATAAATATGCATTAAAACAATTTATAGGTGCAACTGAATGTGAATAAGGCTAAATGTATGCAATCGGTCGTCCGATAGGGTAAAACTACAACAAGGGTAATGTTGCTATAAACAATTGTAATTATGTGATCTAAAATATAATTGGGGTTACGTTTATAGTTCCCAAACTAAATAGGGTGCAATTTATAAAACATGGGTATCAATATTACAGTGTTATATATTTAAGCGATCTATGGGTACAATGATATATATATTCTAAATGAAATGGATGCAGACGGTATCCAAAGTTATAAAACTATCACATGGTGACATGGGATGTACCACTAAGCAATACGTGATGGAAATACTGGTATGGATGCAGTATAACGGAATCTAACATGCAACAATCTAGGTTTCCATGTTCTGGATATTAAAATAATACAAACGGAAACGGAACACCAAAATGTTATAAAATGATGCATAGGGTACTATATTTAAACTACAGGTATTATGTATATTAGAATAAGTATAAAATGATTTAAATAGCATGTAGCAAGATTAACTTGCCTTGATCGGATCACGATACGGTAAACGGAACGTTACGCGTCGGCGGAAAAGTCGCGACGCGCGCACGGTACACGGAATGAGTCCAAACAACACACGATGGAAACATACGGGTCAGGTATCCTCGCTGGGTCGTCGGGATCGTCGACGGCACGACCGGATTCTGGCGATCTATAAAACAGTGAACAAGAATTTAAAAGAACAACAAAGAAAGAGAAGAGAGGAGAAAGGAAGAGGCAAAAGGAGAAGAAGGAGAAGGGATTGCTCACTGAGTGATGCGCAGGGGTCAGGGAGACGAGGTGTTGGTGCTGTCGGGGTCGCCGGAGGTGAGTTGCCGGCGAGGGTGCAGGGTGCAAGTTAGGGTTCTGGTGTGTGGGGTTTTAGGAAAGAAGAAGAGAAGTGAGGGAGGAGAAGAGAATGAAGAGGAAGATGATAGAGATGGGGAGAGAAGGAGGTGTAGAGATGGCGATGGTGATCGTCGGCGATGTACTGAGGTGAGGCAGGCGGGTTTCTTAGGTTGCAGTGGGTGCTGGGGAGATTGAAGGAGGTGGCGAAGGAGAAAGAGATGAGGGCTTGGTGAGGTGAGGGTGATCGGGTGAGATGTCAGCAAGGTGCTAGGGTTGAGGTCGACGAGCACTGGCAGCAAGGGGTGCAGGCGACGGGTTCGGTGAAGCTTGTAGGTTGTTGATGCAAGGTTGCTCGGGGCGATGAAGGGAGATAAAGGTGATGAGGAAGAGGTGAGAGAGGAGGCGAAGTCGATGAAACGAGGTGAGGCCGAGGAAAAGTCGAGGAAGGAGAAGGCGGCTAGGGTTCTCGTGGCGAGGCGATGGGTTGAAAGAAATAGAAGAAGAAGAAAGGGTGAATGGAGGTGACCAGATCATACGGGCGGTGACGGGAGTCGAGGAATGAACAGTACTCACGAGATGAGCGAGAGAGGGCGCGAGAGGAGAGAGAAAGGGGGGGAGAGAGAGCGCTCGTGGAGAGGAGAGAGAAGGAGAAAGGAAAGGAAAGAGAGGAAATCAGTGGGGCCCAGCGAAGGAAAGAAAGGATTCTGATTGGTGAGGAGATAAAAGAGAGAGACTAGAGATAAAGGAAAGATTTGGGGAAAGAGAGAGAGACGTGGGGCCCGGTGAGTTGAAGAGAGTATCTCTGATTGGTTGGGAAGAATATAAGAGAAAAGATTTTGGTTGTTTAAAATATTTTTGTTGGGTGTAAAAGAAATTGAGGCTGTTAAAAATATTAAATGAGTTAAAGAAATTTAAAATAACCAGAATTTAGCGGGATACAAAATAATTCAGAAATGCGCCCGGGTCGGGTCCAAGTTTTTGGATCTGAAATACGAAAATTTTATGCAAGGTCCAAAATTTAAAATGAAAGATTTTGTAATGAAAAAGCATACCCCCAAGACGGACGCATGCACGTGCGCGTAGCCATCCAACCGCGTCCGTTTCAATGAACGGGACGAGAACAAGATGCGCGGATGCTACCATGAGGTTTAGGGTATCAAGCAGGCCATGAAATGAAATTTTAATTTATTTTCTGTGAATTAAAAGTTATATGATAAAACATGCGATGTCAGATGAAATACCAATATGCAGTTTATACTAGATGCACGTGTCAATGCAACGAGTCAAGATAAGCTATAAATATAAATCAAACAAGTTCAAACAAGCGGGTCGGATCGAATGCAATGTAAAAATGTAACTACCATTCGGACCCAAACACGATAAATCAAGAATAGACCACGGATAAGTAAATACGGAAACTGGATTTGGTATAAATGAACTCGGTTGTTACATTTACATTGGTGCTTGTGTTGTTCGGGGAATCCATAACCTTGAATGAAAATTTTAGGTTAGGACAGATTCAAAGTATATGAAATTGTAAGATTCAAGAAACATGAATTGTAAAGAATGTTTTTAGTTGCTGGTTCTTGTGTTATATTGCTTAGGTTGTCTATACAGTGCTGAACTGTATGGTAGGGTTCCATACAGCTCTGACCTGCATGGGCCAGCAACAAAACCTGTCACGTCCCGCTTCCCGGTGTACGGCGAAGGGGACGCGACGAGGCCGCTACGTATTTACTCAGAAGTAAATATGCTAAGCGTTACTAAGCAATATAAAAGAAATATACACAAGAGACAAATGTAAAGAACAACAACTTTATTTATTAACATTCTTTTACAGTACATGGAAAAGTAAATACATGGTATGAAAAGCAATACCTAAACAGTGGCATAACAGAAATGGAAAGTACTGAAAGTAAATGTGTACAAGGAATCTAAAGCTCTGGGTCGTAAGCTAGCTGGTCCAAATTCTCGCTGGTGGGTTTGATCTCCTGAAGGTCCGAACCTGACAACATTCCAAAGAAGAAAGAGAAGGAATGTCATTAGCGAACAATCGCTCGGTAAGTCCCAAAGATAATGGAGAAATAGAATAGACAGAGAGAGTGTAAATTTTAAAGTTGTATTATATTGTTAACGCTGTTGTTTGTAGCTTGGTACAGAAGAGGCCAGTGTACGAGAGGAGTCTCAGTAGACCAGAGACTAAGGTGAACGGAATGTACAAGGAACCGTTTATTCCACGGTAAATCAACAATGGAATATAGGTTAGGTGTCTTAATCTTGCAGTCTCATGCCACTTCTAACACCTTCCGTACCAATCAACCCCTTATAAACCCCGCGATATCTTGTTTGTATTGTTTGTATTGTAGTATCTTGTAAATTGAATTATATAGATGGATGACTTGCCGGAACCATGATATCAGTAAATGGATGTAACTGGAGAATCATATAGATGGATGTATATCTATGGTTCGGTTCGGTCAATACAGATTGAATATATTGAACAGATTGATTATATAGATTCATGGATTCATATTGAATTGTAGTTTGTACTTGAATCATATTCAAATCAGATTATTTATAATGAGACTCAGTCTGAGTCTGATAATTAGAAAAGAAATTGAAGTCCTGAATTAGATTTTGGTGTTAACGGTAACCGCTGCACATGGATGGCAGAATTTATGTCTTTTTCAAAGACGATTACCGTGTTGATAACACCGTTTGTTAAGTTGTCTACCTTAAATAGACAAGCACCCATATCTCTGGCTCCCTGAGGCTCAAGAGACTGGTCCCACTTAAACCTATGTTTACTAGGGTTCTTATTGTAATTTATAAAACTTGAGGGGGTTTATGTAAAAATAATTTTGTATAATTTTCAAAATACACCTCAAGTATTTTATTATCGTCTTTAAAGTTTTCATTGATGTATATTTTATCATTATGACATTTCTAGTGAATAAACCTATTTTTCATAATACATGGTATTTAATTGTAAAGTATTGAATTTGTATGGAATTGCTTGGTATTTTCATGTAAAGTGATTCTTTTTTATTTAGAAAAGTTGGAATATTTATACTATATCAAAAATAGATATTTTGATGATACATATATATTTATAAAATAATTTAATTTATTATTTCTCTAGAAATCTCATTTTCTTAAGATAATTGTATTTTATATCTTTCGAGACCGAATGCTCCTTGCGGAGGTCTGCATCTCGCACTACTAAGACTGAGGATGTGCGATAATCTGCACCATCCCAAACGGGTTCCCCAAATGGGTTGTAGCGACACTTTGCAAAGATTTTTTTAAAATACATAATCTTGTAGAAAAAGGTTTTTATAAGTTTGAGATAGTTTTGTGTAAAACCGTATTTTCCCAAAACTAGGTTCCCAAATATCATCGTGCTATATTACATATGAATATTGTGAGGAGGTAGGTCATTATCTCGTGAACTATCTAAAGGTATAGCAAGGGTAATGCTGTTTTTATGTCGAAACTAAACTATATGGTATTTTTCTGAATAAGTGCGATAAAAATTACAATATGAATTCTTTTGATATGGAACTTGTTCAGTATATTTTGTTAATGATTAATAGTCATGTTGTGAGAGTTTGGTATTGTTGTTTTTAAGAAAAATGGAACTTTTAAAAGAAAACCGAATCGGAAGTCGGATTAACTTCGCTTCCGTCAGGTTTTGGAAATACAAGTTTTTAGATTAGAAAAGAGAAGGGGGAAGAGGGACTTACTGGATTTTTGATTAGAGAAGAGGAAGAAGGAGTGGTAGGAGATTCCGGTGCGTTGTTTCGTCGCCGGGAGCTTCTAGGGTCATCGTCGGAAGTTCGTTGGAGTTTCGCTCTTTGCTAACTCCACTTGTACACAAAAGTTCTAGGGATTTTTCTTGAGAGTTTGGACAGAGTTTGTGAGTGAGGGTGTGTGAATTGGAGTGGTATTTATAGTAAAAGATTAGTGTTAGGGTTTGATAGAAAAATGCATTAAAATTTTGCGTTAAAAATAGTTTTAATTGTATTTTAAAGTCTTTGGAATAATGCAGGGAAATTAAACATGACAGGGGTTAAGGGGAGGCCAAAAGACACAGGAGTCAAGAAGGAAAATCGGTGATCCGACTCACCCAAACCGCCACCGCCAGCCGAGTCGCCGGCCCGAGTCGGCCGAGTCGGGCCGGGGCTCGTCGCCACGTGTCCCTTGCCTGTTAGTCTACCCCCTGGACTCGTTTGTTTTATATGTGACTTTTGGTTTTTACGAGTTATGCACGTGTAGGCTCTTGGGCTTCTAAAAATTTAAAAGAAACAAAATAAAAATTAATGTGGCTGATGTGATTTGAACTCTGGTGCTTTGGTTCAGCAGTGCAAGGTACCAATGAGTTACAAGCTCCTTCTTGCTATAAAAAAGCAAATCAAATACTTATAGTACTCACAGGAAATGTAAATACCCCAAGCATACATTAACTTTAAATGAATTTTATGTACACTAAAATTGGAGTTGTTACACTTGATAATCTCCAGAAGTACTGTTTGTTCATTGATAGGAGCTGCAACAATAGCTGGTGGTGGTAGCGTAGGCGGTGGAGTATTGCCGTTGACGTTTGTGCTGGTATTGTTCGGAGAGTCTATCACCTTGATATAAAAGATAGGTTATGATAGATTCAAAAAATTTGAAATGCAAGGAATGTAAATATTTGTTGAATTCATTAATTCTTGTGGTATATTGTTTACGACTTCATACAGAACTGACCTGCATGGGCCACCAATAAAACCTGTCATGCCCTGCTTCCCAGTAGACGGAAACGGTGACGTGGCAAGTACGTGGCATATTTATCCAGAGAAGGTCATTCTCTAAATAAATACACTAAGCGTATTGAAACAATAATATACAATATGAGAATAAATGGAGACTGTAAAATTTTTCAACAAATATCTTTATTTACATTCAATTTCTAATATTTACAAGTACATGAGTTTCAACTGGAAAGTAAATACAATAAAGGAAAATGCCTAAACAAGTGGCATACATAAACTGAATAAAAAATGAAGCCAGGCTAATCCTGTGGATCAATCCGGTTGTAGTCTTCCTCTGTGGCCTCCACTTCCTCCGTCTCGACCGTATCTGACAAACATTCTAAGAAAACAAGGGTGGGTGGAATGCCCGTCAATGAACTAGCGCTCGATAAGTCCCAAAGATAAAGTAAGAGTGAATGACAAGTGTGGAATATATATAGGAAGAGTAAAATTATATGATCATGGTTAAAAATATGTACTATAGGTCTCTATATGGTCACTATATTAATGTTAAGTTCCAAGTGTGAATATCAATGTAGCCGTAGAAGTATTCACGAGCTCAAGAGTGGGGCACCAGGATCAAGGAAACACGGGCCCATTTCATGTGTTAGTATCGGGTGTCTAGGCTGTGGATGAGTCAACCCGACTGATATTCGAGTAAAATAAAAAGAGGTTAATACGGGACTGTTGAAGCTCCGTTGGATTCACAGAAGAAACTATCCCAAGAACCTCGAGTATAAATAGTTTATAACTGTATAGTATACTTAATTAAATTGATTGGTTATAACATGTCTTGATCGAAACCATAGATTGCAAAAGGTGTAGAATGAAGTCAAGTGAGTCGAGTAAAATGCGAGTCATGTCAATCGCAATCTTGGTTCGAGTCAAGTTAGTTCGAGGAGACTGGATTCGAGTTCATGTTCAATTTTAGATTCGAGTTTGGATTCGAGTTCAGATCTTTTTCATATAAATTATGTTCGGGAGAAATTGGCAACTGCTGCACATGGACGACAGGATTTATGTTTCTTTCCAAGACAATTGCCATTGATAACTCCATTAAGTTGTCTAACCTGAATAGGCAAGCACACACTTTCTCCGGCTCCCTGGGGGTTAAGAGAAATGATACCGCTTAAACCTATATTAATCTAGAGTCCTTAAATATTATTTGCATATCTCGAGGGGGTTTTATGAAAAATACTTTAATATAATTTAAAAATAAATCTTGAGAGTGATTTGTAATATTTAGAGTTTTTATGAACATGTATTTTAATTGTTATGGTATTTTAGCGAAAAAACCTAGTTTTTTAAAAGTTTATGGTATTGTAGGGTGTTTTTCGTAACCCCATTGAGATGGGAATACGCGTCGCTTGTCAGGCGTATATAGATTCCCCCTGTCTAGGATAGACCGGGGTTTATTGATTGTGGGGATCCGAATCTCCGGCAGCCATGGACTAAACTGCCTTTAATTACCCCACGCCTTTGAAGCGAAGGAACCTCCGATTGACGGGTCAACTGGTCACGCGAACTCAATGTGCAGTGTGCGTATGTGTGTCTTGAGTGGTTTTGGGTATATCGGGGGCCTCTCCTTTGCATGGCGCGTGGGCAATGGGTGTTGGTGTATATGCCCTAGAGGCCATTACTGTATTATACTAGTTTGTATATTACTTAATGGAAGCTTGGGATATTCACCTTGTATAAACAATCTTGCTCAAGATAGTAGTATGCTACTTGGTTTGTTTCTACTTCAATGTGTACATGTGTTTATTTTATTATATCACCTATACGCATTAGTGGAGCCCTTAGGATCTTTGCTTGATTACCAGCGTTGTAATGGCAGTCACACTAGTGGGGGCTGGGTAATCTATAAGCACATCCATATGCAGGTCCCTAGTCGCAGGACTATCGAGACAGGGCATCGATACTCCGGAGTAGACTAGCGCATGCGCTTCTCATCCCAGAGTGGGAGATGGTCTGTCCCACAGCTATCAGTACGTCGTACTGGAGATAGTATGCGGGTGCTCGTTAGGTTACGAGTACACTGGACAGGACTCGTCGGGAACTGACCGGTTGGTATTATACCTATCGTCAGTTATCAGTTCCCAGGTGACATGAGTACAGCTTAGTCCGCTGACTTGACACTGTCACTTCGCCTCGAGTGTGTTCCTACTGTACTTAGATTACTACCCTACCACGGCTCAAAGGAGTCGTGCAAACAGGTAGTAGTTGGGTGCAGTCCCGAAGCACTTGGAGGCAGTGACGGTTAGACAGGATTCGTCTCTCCCGGTATTGGGGGTTGACATCGCGCTGTGTCTAGGAGAGCCATTACACGAGTAGTCCCTGGGCAGGGCAAGCGAGATATACTGGTAGGCTTCAAGTGTTATCTCAGGGTGTTTTGGGCTTTGCTCCGACACGACTTGTACCGCTATTAGGGGACTGACGTTTACCGCCCCCCTAGGCCCTCCATGCGATGTATCAGATGAACAGACCGGACTGTACGGAGACTGTCACATTCAGGCTCAGTAGGAGTTCAGATGGGTTTCACCACGTCAGTCTTCTTGTCGGCATCTACCTGGGGACCGTTACGCACAGCTAGTGCCGCTTGCGGTCTGTGGTTAAACCCACTGCCAGCGTAGTGTCGAGTCTTTAGAGTCCCACACAGAAAGCTATTCGCCTTTAGGCAAAAGAGTAGAGGTCGCATGGTTTTGCGACAGGTCGCATGGTTTTGCGACAGGGTCCGGTCACATCCGTGCACTTGTGCACGTACAGTGTCCGGACAGTTAACACTAGCGGGCTTTGGTTTAAGCCAGATCCTAGTGTACGTTTTGGGATTGGTTTTATCCAGTATGTATTCGTGTTCCTCGGAACGCGGATGCGGGTGTGTATGCACAGTTGACGGAGAGACAGAGGCAGAGGATTCTCATTAGGGTTGTTGACCGTTGACTGTTGACTATTGACTTTTTGCTCAACCTTAATAAGAATATGATATGTAATTAACAATAATATTAATTAAGTATTATAGTAACATGGTTGTTGAGGGGTTGACTTTGTTGACTTGTTGACTTTGTTGACCGGTTGACTAGGTTGGACTAGTTGACCATCATGATGACAATGGCTATCATTTCATGGCAAAGACTTTTGCCTGCTTGTTCTTTTATGCAAAATGAGTGCATGAAATGATATAGCCATTTTGATTTAAACCATTTACCCAATACTTGATTACTATTTTTGTTATGATGGCTTTTGGATTATGAGAGGTGAGAATGAGAAGAGTATGGTTCATTCTATCATTTGCTTTCTCTCTCTTGAGCTCTCTCATTCTCAAGCTCTCCCTCTTTCTCTTGCTCTCTCTCCCTCAAGGCAAACCATTCTCATGTGTTGAGACTCATTGCCTTAGAGATAAAAGGACACCAACACATTCCTCTACTCATTCTAGTTCACAAGGCCTAGCAAGCCAAGTGATCTAGTTTCTTCAAAGTTCGAAGAAGAAGCCAAAGGTAGAAGCTTTCTGGTGGATCCATCTTCGGCCCAAGGAGACGACGAGGTGAGGCCGATCCGTACACCGAAAGGAGTCGAAGACGAAGGAGTTCAAGAAAGGTATAGCCCCCTAACCGAGTAGGTAAACTCTTGTTAGATTGTTAGTTAGTAGTTTAACAAAGATCCGTATTGGTAGTCCATGTTACCACCCTCTTGAAAATCGTTTTTTACCAATTCCGCCACCCCGTAAGTACCGGGGAAGGGTAGCATGGACTTACAGTGGTATCAGAGCCTAGTTAAACTCTATCTAACATGTTAGCATAGTAGCTAGAAATTCGATCGGAGAAAAAGTCCCGAAATGAACCCGGAATTCATGCTTGCTGTCGATTTTTTTAAGTCTGTAAAAATAATAAATCATGCTTTAAAAATCGACTCAGGGTTTTTTAAAGATACTGTAGAAAAACGATGCAGAGATTCCATCAAACCACAGCGGAAACGCGGCAATAGCAAGCTATTGCCGCGGTTCCGCGGCCTTCTTGGCTCTTCTCTGGATCGTCTTTGCTACAGTATACTCAGTGGGTTATTTTGGGATTTTTGGTATATGTGTTTTCAGCCCAGATTTTCCAAAAAGAAAATTTTGTTTTTGGGGCTTTAAAAACCGTATTTCGATCGAGTTTCTAAAGACTTAAACTGACGGGTTTTTATCTGTGATGTGATATTTGTATTGAACGTCTGCTAATCGCTATATGTCGATTAGTGAGGGTTATACAAATCTGTGATCTGTAATGTCTTTGGAATGTGTATATGAATTCATTGGATTGTCGCGGGTGAATAGCCGGGGGTTGTGAGACGAGAGTTTTCTTTTCTTTCAATTCATGTAAATTTGTAAATTGATGTAATAATTATTTGTATGGCCGCACAACCGGGTCGGGATTGTAGCCGTCATTGTATAATTTCTTTTTACTGTTTTTGCTCCTAGGATAGACCCATGGAGGGGGTGCACAAACTACCGGGTATGCCGAAGTGCCGAGTGGCTTACTCACGGAGTTGAGGGAGGTTGCTTCGCTTCGGGTACTTGGCGGGTAGTTTGCCGCACCCGTAGGGGTCTTAGGTGGGGTATTGGCTATTCACCGCGACCGTGTAATATGCTTTTCGTTACAGGCTCGTACGAATTGCGGGTTCCTAGTATATCCAATGTGTTCATCTGTGATCTGAAATGGCTATCATTGCAATATATCTATATATGATATTATTTAGGCGTTGCTTATGTTTTACAGCCGCGCTAGCCCAGCCCCCGCTCTGTCGTTAGTTAAGTAGCCTAACGGGTAATGACGGGCCCCGTGGCGAATGCGAATGGCATAAGCGTACGTCATATTTTGGTTGTTTTCTGCAATGGTAGGATTAAATGATGGGACGCATTAAAAGAACTAATGCAAGAATATCACGCATTAAAAGAACTAATGCAAGAAAAATAAACCAAGTAAAAGTCGTTGGAACACTTTCGAAAAACCACTCGGTTCTTTTCAAAACCAACTTTTAAATGCGGAGCTTGAGCCTCTCCTTTTAAAAGCTATCTCGTTCCATCGATTATATCAAGTTCACTACGTTCACGGTTTCGCCAAAACCATTTGTAGCCCTCCGTCGTTTCACATGAATAGTCAATAATATTCAAGCTATGTTTGTTGGCCAAAGTCAAGGCATAGTGATTGGTAGCTGTTGGGTATTCATATGCAGCATAGATAGATGCGTTGGTTTGGAACAGTCGTACTGCCTTGTTGGCCAAAGTCAAGGGTAGGTGCGGGTGGATTCAAATTAACCTGGAGAACGACGGGTAGAACTTGATATGTGACTTATGATTTGTTGGCCAAAGTCAAGGTCATAAGAGCATGGGGCAAAAATCCACATCGGGGGTTTCAAAAGAACTGAAACTTGCTAGTGTTGTATACCATTTGGAGTGTGATGATTCTGGTAGGATTCCTTCAGTTTCGTCACGCGATGATATTTGGATCCCGATCCTACTGTGAGTATATGCTACTCCTCGGGAAATTTCTCACTAAACGATCAATGCTATAAACCTAGTAGGTGTCTAGAAAGGTGTTAGCGGGGCTTCGCCCCCAGGGAAAAGAAGTTATTTAATTAAGGAACTTCGCGAAAGCGTTGGAAAACCTCCCTCGAAGTACCGACACTGGCCTGGCTGAACGGTTAAGCAAGAATTGTACGGTGAGATTGATCCCGACTAATTCTTCCTTTTTGGTTTGAGGAGGGATTCGAGAGACTGTGGGAGCCATCATGTTTAGACAAACTAAAAACCATTATAAACTTGCAAGAGCATCATGCTGAGTGTTTCTTCTCTCTCTCCTAATTGCAGCGAGCAATCGACATGACTGGACTTAAGTTACTTATAGATAAAAACATACTGACAGGGCCAAACTACAAAGATTGGCTCAGGAATGTCAAGATGGCAATCACTTACGAAAAGCTGGGGTATTTTCTTACCACCAAAGCTCCCTCTGTCCCAGGTCCCAAAACCAGCGTCGCGGATAATGAAATCCGTAAGACCTGGAAAATCGACTGCGCGAAGGCCAAGTACCTCGTGCTTGCCTCTATGGACAACGAACATCAGAGGAGGCACGAGAATATGGACCTCGAGTCTATATTTCTCCATACAAAAGAACTGTATGGAGAGCAGTCTCGTATCATAAGATACGAAGTGTCGAAGAAGTTATTTTCGGCAAGGTTGGCCGTCGGATCATCGGTAGCGGAACACGTGCTTAAGATGATTGGCTACATAGAAGAGCTCGCGGACCTTGGGACCACATTGGAGAATGAGCTCTATACGGACTTGATTCTCCAGTCCCTTCCTTCCACTTATGCCCAGTTTATCCTGAACTTCAACTTACAAGAAAAGAAAGTTAAACTTTCAGAACTCCTCAACATGCTGAGGAGCGCAGAGGGCACCCTACAGAAAAGTAGGGAAACATCCACTTTGTTTGTAGGAGGATCTTCCTCTTCTAGGTCCAAGGCGAAAGCCAAGGGAAAGAAGAAGAAAGCCCCCGCCAAACTAAGGGGCGGTGTTAGTAAAGTGGATACGAAGGGAAAGGCAAAAGCAACAAAAAAAGTGGGAAAGCTTGTGGATAAAGAAGAATGCTTCTATTGTCATAAGAAGGGACACTGGAAGAATGATTGCAGGGCTTGGAAAGCCAGAACACAGGAACTGAAGCAGGTTGCGGCTTCAGCTTCAGGTGTGTATGTTATTGATAACTGTCTTTCAATAAACTCTACTTCCTGGGTATTGGATACCGGATCAGGATCTCATATCTGTAATTCTTTGCAGGCGTTGAGAAACCGTATGTTTTTTAAGGCAGGTGACATGACCCTCAAAGTTGCAAACGGAGCTAGCATGGATGCTAAGGCCGTGGGGGACTATCACCTGGGAATGTCAGATGGACATATTTTGGTTTTGCGTAATTGCTTTTTTGTACCCAACGCAACTTGTAATATCATTTCTGTATCTTTGGTTTCTAAAGAAGGTTATGAATTTGCGTTTGTAAGCAATGTTGTAAACATTCACCTTAATCAAGTTATGATTGGGTCAGGTACATTGAACAATGGTATATACGTATTAAACCAACCACAGATTTTCAATGTCCAGAATACACACAAAAGAAAGTCTCCATAAATCAATCAGAATTTCTTGTGGCATTGTAGACTGGGTCACATCAATGAGAGAAGGTTGACGAAGTTACATACAGAAGGATATTTGGATTCGTTCGAATATCAATCGTATGCCACTTGTCAATCCTGTCTCAAAGGAAAGATGACAAAGACTCCGTTCACTGGACACGGAGTAAGAGCGAGCGAGCTCTTGGGACTCGTACACAGCGACGTGTGCGGTCCAATGTCTACACATGCGCGAAGCGGTTATTCTTACTTCATTACTTTTACGGATGACTTTTCAAGGTACGGTTATGTGTTCTTAATGAAACATAAGTCCGAAGCCTTTGGAAAATTCCAGGAATATAAGAATGAAGTAGAAAAACAAACCGGCAAAAGTATCAAGATTCTAAGATCGGATCGAGGTGGTGAATACTTGAGTGCCGAGTTCCTGGACTATTTAAAAGAGAACGGAATTCTCTCTCAGCTTACTCCTCCATATACTCCGCAACATAACGGTGTATCGGGGAGACGGAACCAAACCCTATTGGATATGGTACGGTCCATGATGAGTAACGCTGAGTTGCCGCGATCATTCTGGGGGTATGCGCTAGAATCAGCTGCATACCTTTTGAACCGAGTTCCCACTAAGACTGTGCCTACCACACCATATGAGATGTGGTGTGGGAAGAAACCCTATCTTAAACACATTAAGACATGGGGATGTCCATCTTTTGTTAAAAAGCAGCATGCGGACAAGCTCGAGGCACGCTCAGTACAGTGCAAGTTCGTGGGATATCCAAAGAACTCCAAGGGATATTTCTTCTACTGCGATGAGGAACAAAAGGTTTTTGTTTCTCGTCATGCCTACTTCTTGGAAACTGAGTTTTTGGAAAACCAGATAAGTGGGAGCACAGTAGAACTGGAAGAAATTCCAGAACCACGAGCTATTACTGAAAGCTTAGTGGAACCAGAGGGTTCAAAAGAACAGGACATTCCTACGCCGCTCCGCAGGAGTAGTAGGCAGTCTCATCCGTCCGAGAGATACTACGGTTTTCTCATAGACGGGGATAGAGAGGATTGCATCATAGATTATGATGAGCCTACTAGCTTCCAGCAGGCCGTTCAGAGCGTTGACTCGGTAAAATGGCTGGATGCAATGCGGACCGAAATGGAGTCCATGTACACCAACAAAGTATGGACGTTGGACATTGCTCCAGACGGGGTAAAACCCGTAGGATGCAAGTGGATCTTCAAAAGGAAGATTGGTGTAGATGGACAGGTTGAGACCTATAAAGCTAGACTGGTTGCAAAGGGTTTTCGTCAAAGACCTGGTTTGGACTATGACGAGACCTTTTCTCCAGTAGCTATGCTGAAATCCATTCGGATCCTTCTTGCCATTGCTGCCTTCCATGATTATGAGATTTGGCAGATGGACGTAAAGACCGCTTTTCTAAATGGAAATTTAGAAGAGTGTGTCTATATGGACCAGCCAGAGGGTTTCATTCAGAGTGGGAGCAGCGGAAAGGTGTGTAAGTTGCTTAAGTCCATTTATGGACTAAAGCAGGCATCGCGGAGTTGGAACATCTGTTTTGATGAGATGGTCAAGGAATTTGGCTTTATCAAAAATCCAGATGAACCATGCATCTATAGTAGATTTGTAGCGAGAACTGTAGTATTCCTCGTTTTATACGTGGATGACATTCTCTTAATAGGAAATGACATTCCTATGCTACAATCTGTCAAGGGGTTCTTGTCACACAGGTTCTCCATGAAAGACCTGGGTGATGCCTCATACATCCTGGGGATCCGGATCCATCGTGATAGATCCAAGAGGATATTAGGACTTTCACAGTCCAGGTACAACGACACCATACTGAAAAGATTCAGTATGGAAGATTCCAAGCGCGGTAACCTACCGGCTTGTCACGGGATCACCCTCTCTAAAGAGATGTCTCCGAAGACTGATTTGGAAAGGGATCGCATGTCTATTATACCCTACGCTTCTGCGGTAGGCTCTATAATGTATGCGATGTTGTGTACCAGACCGGATGTAGCTTATGCACTGAGTGTAGTAAGCCGGTATCAGTCAAACCCTGGGGAGAAACACTGGATAGCGGTAAAGAACATTCTCAAGTACCTGAGAAGGACTAAGGAGATGTTCTTGGTGTATAGCGGAAAAGACCTCCAGATCGAGGCCTTTGCTGACTCCAGCTTCCAGAGTGACAAGGATGATTCCAAGTCCATGTCGGGTTTTGTCTTTACCCTCAATGGAGGGGCGGTGTATTAGAAGAGTTCCAAACAGGAAACCGTTGCAGACTCGACGATGGAAGCGGAATACATCGCTGTATCTGATGCCGCAAAAGAAGCTGTCTGGATGAGGAAGTTCTTGAAAGAACTTCAGGTGGTTCCGTCCATTGTTGATCCAATACCTCTGTATTGCGACAACAACGGGGCTATAGCTTTAGCGAAGGAACCCAGGTCCCATCAGAGATCCAGACACATCTTGAGGCGGTATCACCTGATCAGGGAGATCGTGGATCGCCAGGAGATCGAGGTTTGGAGGGTTGCTTCAGAAGATAACACTGCAGATCCATTCACCAAGGCCTTGCCCCAGACTCAGTTCGAGCGGCTGATCGAGATGATAGGTCTTCGATACGCCAGTACATGGCCTTAGTGCAAGTGGGAGATTGTTAGTGTATATGCCCTAGAGGCCATTACTATATCATACTAGTTTGTATATTATTTAATGGAAGCTTGGGATATTCACCTTGTATAAACAATCTTGCTCAAGATAGTAGTATGCTACTTGGTTTGTTTCTACTTCAATGTGTACATGTGTTTATTTTATTATATCACCTATACGCATTAGTGGAGCCCTTAGGATCTTTGCTTGATTACTAGCGTTGTGATGGCAGTCACACTAGTGGGGGCTGGGTAATCTATAAGCACATCCTTATGCAGGTCCCTAGTCGCAGGACTATCGAGACAAGGCATCGATACTCCGGAGTAGACTAGCGCATGCGCTTCTCATCCCAGAGTGGGAGATGGTCTGTCCCACAGCCATCAGTACGTCGTACTGGAGATAGTATGTGGGTGCTCGTTAGGTTACGAGTACACTGGACAGGACTCGTCGGGAACTGACCGGTTGGTATTATACCTATCGTCAGTTATCAGTTCTCAGGTGACATGAGTACAGCTTAGTCCGCTAACTTGACACTGTCACTTCGCCTCGAGTGTGTTCCCACTGTACTTAGATTACTACCCTACCACGGCTCAAAGGAGTCGTGCAAACAGGTAGTAGTTGGGTGCAGTCCCGAAGCACTTGGAGGCAGTGACGGTTAGACAGGATTCGTCTCTCCCGGTATTGGGGGTTGACATCGCGCTGTGTCTAGGAGAGCCATTACACGAGTAGTCCCTGGGCAGGGCAAGCGAGATATACTGGTAGGCTTCAAGTGTTATCTCAGGGTGTTTTGGGCTTCGCTCCGACACGACTTGTACCGCTATTAGGGGACTGACGTTTACCGCCCCCTAGGCCCGCCATGCGATGTATCAGACGAACAGACCGGACTGTACGGAGACTGTCACATTCAGGCTCAGTAGGAGTTCAGATGGGTTTCACCTCGTCGGTCTTCTTGTCGGCATCTATCTGGGGACCGTTACGCACAGCTAGTACCGCTTGCGGTCTGTGGTTAAACCCACTGCCAGTGTAGTGTCGAGTCTTTAGAGTCCCACACAGAAAGCTATTCGCCTTTAGGCAAAAGAGTAGAGGTCGCATAGTTTTGCGACAGGTCGCATGGTTTTGCAACAGGGTCTGGTCACATCCGTGCACTTATGCACGTACAGTGTCCGGACAGTTAACACTAGCGGGCTTTGGTTTAAGCCAGATCCTAGTGTACGTTTTAGGATTGGTTTTATCCAGTATGTATTCGTGTTCCTCGGAACGCAGATGCGGGTGTGTATGCACAGTTGACGGAGAGACAGAGGCAGAGGATTCTCATTAGGGTTGTTGACCGTTGACTTTTGATTTTTTGCTCAACCCTAATGAGAATATGATATGTAATTAACAATAATATTAATTAAGTATTATAGTGATATGGTTGTTGAGGGGTTGACTTTGTTGACTTGTTGATTTTGTTGACCGGTTGACTAGGTTGGACTAGTTGACCATTATGATGACAATGGCTATCATTTCATGGCAAAGACTTTTGCTTGCTTGTTCTTTTATGCAAAATGAGTGCATGAAATGATATAGCCATTTTGACTTAAACCATTTACACAATACTTGATTACTATTTTTGTTATGATGGCTTTTGGATTATGAGAGGTGAGAATGAGAAGAGTATGGTTCATTCTATCATTTGCTTTCTCTCTCTTGAGCTCTCTCATTCTCAAGCTCTCCCTCTTCCTCTTGCTCTCTCTACCTCAAAGCAAACCATTCTCATGTGTTGAGACTCATTGCTTTAGAGATAAAAAGACACCAAAACATTCCTCTACTCATTCTAGTTCACAAGGCCTAGCAAGCCAAGTGATCTAGTTTCTTCAAAGTTCGAAGAAGAAGCCAAAGGTAGAAGCTTTCGGATGGATCCATCTTCGGCGCAAGGAGACGACGAGGTGAGGCCGATCCGTACACCGGAAGGAGTCGAAGACGAAGGAGTTCAAGAAAGGTATAGCCCCCTAACCGAGTAGGTAAACTCTTGTTAGGTTATTAGTTAGTAATTTAACAAAGATCCGTATTGGTAGTCCATGTTACCACCCTCTTGAAAATCGTTTTTTACCAATTCCGCCACCCTGTAAGTACCGGGGAAGGGTAGCATAGACTTACAATGGGCGCTAGAGAATCACGTGCCCTGCCCGCGGGCGCTTTGCCCTAACTGTTCACGTGCCTGGCGCATGGGCGTTGGGTGCTAGCGGGTCACGCGCCCCGCACGCGGGCGCTGGGCGCTAGCGGGTCCCACATTCCGCATACGGGCGCTGGGCGCCAGCGGTCACATGCATGAAGCCTGGGCATTGGGCACCAGCGGATCATGCGCTTTACACTTGGGCACTGGGCATCCGCGGAAAAAGGGGTTTAGCCCCTGTACTGGGAGTGGTACTTCCGATTGACTTTTGGAGTTAAACTCCTAAAAAAAGGGAGAGGGGCTTAGCCCCTGCACAGGGAGTTGTACTTCCCGGTTGACTTTTGGGTTAAACTCCTAAAAAAAGGGATTTTATTATTATTATTTTTTGTGGAGTTAAACTCCTAAGAGATTTTCGGAGATGATGAAAGGGAACTCATTTCTTCTCCCTTGAACCCTGGATTTTCTCTTGAGCCTTGGATCTTCCCAAGGTGGGATTCTTCGAGATAGGTCTCCTTCTTCCTTCATTCTGTTGGCTGGGTCTTGGAGAAAAAGGGGTGAGATTTAAATATCTCCCCTTTTAGAGATCTGATGGGAGATCTGAGCTTCCCTTTATGGGTTTCATGGTGAAAAACTATTTCTTTTTGGGAAAAAAGAGTGAAACTCTTGATTTAATTTAAGAAAAAGGAAAAAGATTTAGAACTTGAGGAAGGAGAAGGAGGCACAGAACCCTAAACCTTTTTTTGAGAGAATGAAAATATTGTTCATGATTTTTTCATCATGTTTGCCTTTATAGGCTACACACTTTACATATAGCCCCTTGGGCTTTACCAAATGGCACTTGTGCCACCTCATACATTATGTGCTTATTTTTTTTTGCACATAAGCCATGGGGTTTAGAAAATTTTGGCTTTCTGCCCATTTTTATGCATTTATTTCTAAAAAATTGCATTGAACTAATTTATTGCTTCATTCTTGGTATGGAGCCAGCCCGTTCCATAATTGGTCTTGAATTAGGCTTGGGCCCACTTCGCCTGGGCTTGGGCCCGCTTGGCTGGGGGTTGACTGACTTTGACTTGGTTAACCGGGGTGTAATTTTTGACCCTAACAATGTGCTCCCCATCAATAAATGCACACCAGATATATGGGTCGTGTGCATGAAATTGATGGATCTTGTTCTATTTGGAGCTTGATTTGGTTGGGTTCCTTTTTGACAACGTGGAAGGTATGCTGCCATTTTAGCGATGTGGACGGTTGATACTTCCATTTTTGTGACTTGGACGGTCGGTGCTGCCAATTGCGAGTAGCGATGTGGACGGTTAATACTGCTATTTTTGCGAATTGGACAGTCAGTGCTGCCATTTTTGCGACTTGGACGGTCGGTGCTGCTATTTTTGCGACTTGGACGGTCGGTGCTGCCATTTTTGCTACTTGGATGGTCGGTGGTGCCATTTTTGCGACATGGACGGTCGATAACTTGCTCCGCTTCTTACAGTGTCGGGATTTGATTTGACTTGCTCCGCTTTTTTCAGTGTCGGGATTTGATTTGACTTGCTCCGTTTTCTACGGTGTCAGGATTGAAGTTGACTTGCTCCGCTTCTTGCGGTGTTGGGATTGATTTGTTTGATTTGATTTGTTTTGGAAGTTCCCTACCTGTCCAGCGGGATTTCGAGCTTAGAAGTGCTGCCGGGCATTGATTTGTTTGATTTGATTTGTTTTGGATTATCGGGCGTTTCCAAGTCAATCTCGGTTAGCTCATCGAAGGTTGCTTTTTCGCCATCTTTGAGCCCTCGAGGGGCTTCTTTTGGCTTGGCTAGCTCGTTGTCAGCATTTGACCTTTCGCTAGCGTCACCAACTTGGATCATGTAGCATGCTTTGGAATCAAATTAAATGAAACCTATACCCCGTCTATCTGGGATTCGTCCATCGATGAGTGCTCGGACCTGAGGCGGATGCCATAGACCTTCGTAAAACTTTGTTTCGAGGTCCGTTTGATATAGCCGACCCGCACTTTTTAAAGTATTCCCGCATCTCGGGCGCATAATATCTGGGATTGAGGACGACACTTATGCTTCTCTCGTATGGAAGGCATGTCACAAAGAAATCGTCCGGGTGCGCGAAAGGATTTGACCCATAAAACAGGATGCCCATCTGTCCACTTTTCCTTCCGGGAATGTAGAAAGATTTCAGCTGGTCCATGGTGGAGACTGAAAATGCATCGAGCTCTTTGCACATCTTCTCCGGCACCCTTGTGATGGTTATGGGCCCTTCTGCAACTTCGAAGGTCTCTTGTTCATATCAGATTTCTGCATTTTTATATCGCCCATTCTTAATCACATTGCATATAAATAGGTGCTTTTGATCCATATCTGCTAAATAGTTGCATATTACAGGTTCTCAGCTCTTTACAGTGAGATTCGTGAAAAGTCGCAACAAATGTGGGACTACGACCAATAACAGATGAATACTGACCCGCATGATGCCGCATACCAGTTCAAGCGGAGTTCAAGGCAAAAGTCTACTGCTGAATATCTGGAAGAGAACAGAAGAGATTTTGAGAAACCAAGTGTACCAAACAGAAGATAAAAGCAACTGATAGAAGACCTGAAAAGATGGACCCAAGATTCCACCATATGGCCGCGGTTCCGCGGCCAAACAGGCACTTCTGCCGCGGTTCCGCGGCATTGCAGTGTACGTGTCGGTGGCAGTGTCGGTGCTTTGACTCGGCTCTCTTGGGATAGTTTTGTATTTTCGTGTATGGATCAAAATGTAAACCTAGGGTTTTTCTATTTATAAATAGGAGAGCTCAAGGCATTTCTCAGTGTGCCTCTTTTAGGGTGCCTTTCTTAGATGCCTCTTTTTATTTTTAGATCTAGAATTTTAATTTTGTTCTTTATCTTTATCAATTCAAAAATTGTAGAGATCGTTGAGAGGTTATCAATAAAAAGTAAGTTCTTTTATTTTTCTCGCATTCTTCTTATCGTATTTTATTTTCTGCAATTATTATTTGTTAATCTAGTTGTAGAATTTAATCTGCATTTTTACTTATCTCGAATTTTATTTTTATCTTTTTAATGGGTGAGTAATTCCTCACTTGTTAGGGCAGAAGAAGGAAGGTTTGAGAGAAGGAAATCTCTCTCACTCCTTTCTTTGCCCAACACCTTAAAATTCGGACTCCAATTAATTGAACCATAATCCGCTCACTACGGCACCTTATCCTACATGATAGCAGTGATTCCCGAATTGGACCGGCTGTGGTTGAATTAATTGGAGGTTAGGGCTAAGAGACAAGAACGGACGGACAAGGACCAAAAGGAAGAAACTAAGTATGAAAAGCCTAGCTTAGACTTGTAAGTTTCTTCCTAGTCGTCCTAATCCCCGTTGTTGTCGATTACCTTAACACCGATATTCATAACTAAGGCATTGAAAGAAGTACGAATTTCATTAACTCAAATTAACCTAATCCTAACCCTAGCAAGTTTTTTATCATCTTTTATCTCATTCATAGATCTTAAAACAAAACAACCAATTTTTTGGACTTAACTCGTTAAAACATAAAGAAAAAGATTCCATCTCCCTGTGGATCGACCCGTACTCAACCGGCTAGCTACCAAGCGACACCGTCTTGATTACGGTAATTAAAATTTAAGCATGCACACAAAACAGCGTGACAATCAAATGGCGCCGTTGCCAGGGTAACGGTAATTTCTTTCTTTGTGTAATTTCGGGTTAATTAAAAATTTAAAAATATAAAAATTGAAAAACCAAAATATAAAAAAATAAAAATAAAAATAAAAAAACAAAAATAAAAATCATCTTGTTATTTTTGAAAGGTTTTTGTGCAAGTGTGCAGGCTTGGAGCAAACTCTGTTTCAGATCTGAAGCAAATTCAGTGAACAAATCAATATTCAGGAGATCTAGACAGAAAAAGAAAAACAAACTCAGCACAGGGAACAACTTTGAAGCAGTCAAACGTCTGAACAGCCGCGGAACCGCGACATAATCGACAGTTTGACCGCGGAACCGCGGTCAAAGGGTGACGTCAGCAAACCAAAATCTCTGTGAGTATCTTTTCTCCTCTCCTCTGAACTCCACTGACAAATTTTTTTGCAGCTTTCTTTGCGCAAATTCTCTTCCCCTCTAATAAACTGATTTTTGTGCAGGATTCTTTGCGCCGCAGCCAAAAATAAAATTTTTGAAAGTGTTTTAGAATTGTGGTTGTTCCTGCTTTGCATAATTAATACGGATTTTAAGGGGCTATAACACCAATTCAGATTGGGTGGGGATTTCATCACCCTTCCTAAGACCCCAAAAATCACTAAAAGCATACGCATCACCCTAAGCTTAATTAAAAAATATCTAAACTCAGCCAACTAAGGACTGTCGTGCTCATTAGGACAGAGGAAGGTTGTGGGCATTCAATTTTTTTTATCTAAACTTGACTTTGTGGTGCCTAGGCTAGACAAGTGAGAAAAGTAATTTTAAAAGGCCCGTCTCACGGTGATTCGTGAGCGGAACCCTCCTTTCTTCATTTGTGCTTACCTGGCCACAATTGGCAGTGAAGAGACGATTTGAGGGTTATCTCACAACTTGTCATTTTGGAACAGTTAGGAGCAGTCTAGTGGACTTAGAAGACCCTAGCTTTAGGTGTATTTGTGCATATTGTGATTGTGCTTGTAAAAAGTTTAGTCCCATATTTCCGTATTCTTTCAAACAAACAATTTCAGAACTCCAAAAACAAACATTTTAAAAAAAAAATAACAAAATAATAAATAAATAAAATTAAATTAAAAAGAAAAATATACACCACTTCCCTTCCTTCTTACGTTTTCACTCTTCCAACATGGGTACCCCACCTCGCAAAACTCTTGCCGAACTTTGGTACCCACAACCAGACATAACTTCCTACGGTTCTTATTTTGGCCAAATTTCGAACGATCCCTCCATACCAAAAATCTCTTTGAAAGATCGAATAGACGCGTCTAGGACAAACAATTGGACTCAGCAATCCACTTCGTATCAATCGTTTCAAACATTTACCCCTTTTCATATTGATACCTCTTTTGAGAGTCCAGTTGTAACCCCAAAACCTATGTCCTTGCTAAACGTATTGAACAATCTCGTAACCGATCTTTTACTCCTTTCACCAATGTGAATTCTTTGGATCAATAATTCTATTCACCTTCGTATCCAAATGTTGATCCTACTCCTGTCAAACCATTCAATTCCTACCAGTCCTACCTGACTTTTGCACCTTTCCTAAACATTGCTTCTACACAGCCATTTGGGAGTTTCCAGTATCCAAACAACTTTGAATTTTTTACTGAAACTCCTTCACAGCAAATGTCTAGTCTGGAACAGTTGTTGGAAGACTTTAGGGTAGCGTCATGCCAACAGATGATGGATTTGAATGCGTCAATGGCCGCCCTTATACAACCTAGTCACCCGGTAGCCAGTTTCCAACTAGCTCCAAATTTTCCAATGTATGATGAGGCGGTTGGACAGATTGAGAATTTGAGTGGAGAGAATGAGCTGTCCACCCTTCCAAATCAAACCTACCCATCCCCAATTGAATCCCACAACTCCGGTATTGAATGTCTATCAAGTGTCCCAAATGATTCACCAGTTGAAGATAGAACGATTAATGAGTTGTGCGACTTTGTAGTGTTTGATTTACCTAATTGTGAAGAGTCACTTTCGAGAGAAACCATCACCAATCCTTTTGACCTCTACACCTCCACTCTAGAACCTGAATTGATTAATATCCAAGCTTTTGATGAGGTGTTTGAGTGATTTTCACTTGATTGAGAATATTCACACTGGGAATATTTTGGATGATGAACCCACATATTTGGATGAGTTTCTCTCTCCAATTCATCATCCCGAGTCATTAACAGTTTTTCCCGAACTTCATATGCATCTGGATTTTGATGATAATTGGATGGCTGAGATAACTTTTGAGGGGAATTTTGAGGATAATATTGAGGATGAACCAGTTTTGTTTGATGAGTCGGATTTTCCAATTCATCCCGTCCCTTCCACTAACTGTGTACACCCTCCTGAACCTTTAACTGTTACCCTTCCTCAATCAATCCCCTCCATCCTATCCATCGTTCCGACCGGGCAAGAAACCGTATCACTTTCATTTCCAATGTCTGGTTTACCAAGTTCGGCGTACCCATGTTTTCTCACGAATCTTGAGGGATTTGACCCAATTTTTTGCCGTATCGATAGATTAGTGCAATCCATTTTTTCATATCGATCATTACATATTGTACTAATTTATTCAATTCATTTTCACCCTCAAGTTTGTACACCATTTCTTTTTCCCTTCCGCCATTCTTCTCCTCCACTGAGACCGTATAACGCTTCTACCTCCACACGGTCTCGTGTGTTTCTCATTTCTTTTCTCTACTGTCACGCCCTGCTTCCCCGTATATGGGCAGAGAACGTGACGAGGCCGCTACGTATTTACTGTGAAGTAAATACGCTAAGCGTATCTAAGCAATATAAAAGTAAAGCATAAGAGACAGGATATAATAAATAGCAACTTTATTTATTCACGTTCTTTCTGTACAATGCATGGAAAGTAAATACAACTGAAATAAAAAGCAATGTCTAAACAATGGCATAACAGAAAAGAAGAGTACTGAAATGGAAAATGTACAATGTACTAGAGCTCGGGGTCTTCACTGAACTGATCCAAGTTTTCAGCACTGGGCTCGATTTCTGATGTGTCCAGATCACCTGATGACATTCAAAGAAAAAAGAAAGAGAATGTCGTTAGCGAACAGATCGCTCGGTAAGTCCCAAAGATAAGGGAGAAATAGAATAGACAGAATAAGAAGGTATCTTTTAAAGTTGTATTATATTGTTGTAATGTTGTGTTAACGTTGTTGTTTGTACCTTGGTACAGAAGAATGCCAGTGTATACGAGAGGAGTCTCTATATGCCAAAGACTAGAGTCAAGTATAGTACAAGGAACCGTTTATGCCACAGTACAACAACAACTGGATTCATGTTAGGTGTATTAAGTCTTACTGTCTCGTGCCACTTCTAACACCTTCCATACCAATCTACCCTTTAAACCCCGAGATATCTTGTTTGTATTGTATTGTATTATATTGTAAATTATATTGATTGTATAATTGGATGACTGACCGAAACCATGATATCAGTAAACGGATGTAACCATAGAATCATGTAAATGGATGTAACTGGAGAATCATGTAAATGGAATGTATATCCATGGTTCGGTTAAGTCAAGTTGTATAATGGATTCATGTTGAATTAGAATATTATAGATTTGTATTTTGTAGATTGTAGATTGTACTTGAATCATATTCAAGTCAGATTATATGAGACTCAAACTAGGTCAGACAATTAGAAAGGTAAATTGAAGTCCTGATTGTTTTGATATTATCGGTAACCGCTGCACATGGGCGGCAGGATTTATGTCTTTTTCAAAGACGATTACCGTATTGATAACACCGTTGTTAAGTTGTCTACCTCAGATAGGTAAGCACCCACTTCTCCGGCTCCCTGAGGCTCAAGAGATTGGTCCCGCTTAAACCTATATTTACTAGGGTACTTAGGGTAAATTATAGAACTTGAGGGGTTTTTACGTAAAAATACTTTGTATAGTTTTCAAAATACACCCCAAGTATTTATTATCGTCTTTAGAGTTGTAATAAATGTATATTTTATATTTGTGACAATTCTAATGAGAATATCCTAAATTCATAATAAAAGGTATTTATTTGTAATATTGGTTTTGTATGGAATTCATGGTATTTTAGTGTAAAATTGATTCTTGTGATATTTTTAGTAAAAGGTAGAATATTTATAATACTTCAAAATAGATATCTTTATGCTACATATACATATATTTATATGAAAATAATTTTTGTATATATCTATAATATTCTAAAAATCTCGTTTTCTTAAGATGTCGTATTTTAAATCTTTCGAGACCGAATGCTCCTTGCTGAGGTCTGAATCTCGCACTACTAAGCCCGAGGATGTGCGATAATCCGCACCATCCCGAACGGGTTCCCCAAAATGGGTTGTAGCGGCGCTTTGCAAAGATTGTATAAATACTAAATTCTTTAGAAAATGGTTTATTAAGTAAATGGTATTTATTTACAATGATTTCGTTTTCCCGTATTCTATATTCCCAAGGGTATTGTGCTATGTTGCATATGAGTGTGTGAGGAGGTAGGTCATTACCTCGTGATCTACTTAAAAGTATAGCAAGTTTTGTGATGTTATATGTAGAATTGAAACTATTTGGTATTTAAATGAAAAATACGGTAAAATGAAATAGCAATTATTTTTATGATATGAAAATTGATCAATTTGGTTGATTAGTGATTAATAGTCAACATGTAATGGTTTAAGCATAAATGTATTAAAGAAAAGTGAGGTTTTATAAAGAAACCGAATCGGAAATATGTTTTGTTCCGATTCCGTCGGGTTTTGTAATTCCGTATTTCTTTGAAAGAAAAGAAAGATAGAAATGGGGAGTTACGGATTTAGGACAACAAGGAGAGGGAGATGGATCGGGAGGAGTCGTCGGTGCATCGTTTCGTCGCCGGGAGCTCCAAGGATGGTCGTCGGAAGTTCGCCGGAAAATTCGCCATAGTTTCGCTTCTTGCTCGTTTTCAAAGTACACAAGTTTTCTTGAAAATTCTTGAGAGTTGGCTCAGAGTTTGGGGTGAGGGGTAGTGTGTAGGGTTGGTATTTATAGGGTTAGGGTAGATGAAGGGTTTTAAATTAATAATGTAAAAAATGTATCAAAATATATTAAAATGTAATAAAAGTGGAGTAAATGGGGTTTTAAAAGAGCTCTGGAAATGGTCTGAGGATAAAATTTTGCAGGTGTACAGGAAAGACCAAAAGACATATTTTTTGTGTTGGGGTCGTCGCCGGAATCGGCCGACTCGGCCGTGACTCGGTCAGAGGACCGAGTCGGCCGAGTCGAGGCCGATTTGGCCGATTCCCGGCCGAGTCAGGCGGCCGAGATCCCCCCCGACGGTTCATCTAATCTCTGGCAATGTTACATTTTTGGGTGTAGTAGGGTTTTTGTGAGATATGCACGTGTAAACCCTTGGTATTCTAAAGGTTTTTAAAAAATCAATATTAAAAATAATGTAGGGTATGGGATTTGAACTCTGGTGGCTTGGTTCAGCAGTACAAGGTATTACCAATGTGCTACAAGCTCCTTCTTCTAATTATGGAGCTAATTAATTACTTAAAGTAATAACAGCAAATATAAATACTCCAAGTATACATTAATTTTTAAGCAAATTTTGTACACTAAAAATGGAGTTGTTACAGTCTACCCTCCTTACAAAAAATTTCGTCCTCGAAATTTACAACTTTTATTTGAGGACTGGTTTACAAAGAGATGTGGATATCTTGCACGCATTTCATCTTCCCTTTCCCAAGTGGGCTCTCCTGGAGTGTCTTTTCTCCATATCACTCGGACCAAGTTGACTTCCTTGTTCCGAAGTGTCTTCACTTTCCTATCCAGGATCTCCACAGGCTGTTGCTCACAAGATAAGTCGGACTGTATAGTGAGCTCGAAATGATCGAGAACATGGCTGGGGTCACTCACATACCTTCTGAGTTAGGATATGTAGAACACATTATGCACTCCTTCCAATGAAGATGGAAGCGCTAAGCGGTATGCCACTTCACCGACTCGTTCGAGTATGTCGAACGGTCCAATGTATCTCGGACTTAGCTTACCCCGTCATCCAAATCGGATCACTCCGCGGTTCAGAGATATCTTTAAGAACACATGATCTCCTGGCTGACGTCTCTTTGCATCAGCCCAGTGCTTCTGTCGATCTTGGACTATGCGCATCCTTTCCCTGATAGTACGAACTATATCAACGGTCGCTACTATCATCTCTGGTCCGAGAAGTTCCCTATCTCCGATGTCTTCCCAACTTAATGGCGATCGACACTTCCTTCCATATAATGCTGCAAAAGGTGCCATTCCTATACTTACTTGATAGCTGTTGTTGTACGAGAGACTCCACAAGATGTAGATGATCTTCCCACGATCCTTTGAAGTCTAACATACACGCTCTGAGCATATCCTCCAAGATCTGAATAGTTCGCTCAGACTGACCATCTGTTTGTGGATGATAAGCCGTGCTGAAGTTCAGACTTGTTCCCAAGCTTACTTGCAGACTCTGCCAAAATTGCGATCGGAACCTGGTGTCACTATCGGAGACAATGCAGACCGGTACTACATGAAGTCTCACAATTTCCTGTATGAGTTCATGGGTATCAGAGATAGTACATTATGTAGAGTTTAAATCTTTAAATAGATTATTACCTCCATGTACTTCTTTGCTAGTGTCTCAGTTGATTGGCCAACTTGAAATGGGATGAAGTGAGCCGACTTTGTGAGTCGATCCACAATGACCCATATGGCATCGTTACCTTTTGTGCTGCGAGGAAGAGCATGTTGGTGTATATGCCCTAGAGGCCATTACTGTATCATACTAGTTTGTATATTACTTAATGGAAGCTTGGGATATTCACAGTTGTATAGACAATCTTGCTCAAAATGGTAGTATGCTACTTGGTTTGTTTCTACTTTAATGTGTACATGTGTTTCTTTTAGTATATCACCTATACGCATTAGTAGAGCCCTTAGGATCTTTGCTTGATTACCAGCGTTGTGATGGCAGTCACACTTATGGGGGCTGGGTAATCCACAAGCACATCCTTATACAGGTCCCTAGTAATAAGACTATCGAGACAGGGTATCGATACTCCGGAGTAGACTAGTGTATGAGCTTCTCATCCCAGCTGGGGAGACGGTCTGTCCCACAGCCGTCAGCACGTCGTACTTGAGATAGTATGCGGGTGCTCGTTAGGTTACGAGTATACTGGACAGGACTCGTCGGGAACTGATTGGTTGGTACTATACCTATCGTCAGTTATCAGTTTCCAGGTGACATGAGTACAGCTTAGTCCGCTGACTTGACACTGTCACTTCGCCTCGAGTGTGTTCCCACTGTACTTTGATTACTACCCTACCACGGCTTAAAGGAGTCGTGCAAACAGGTAGTAGTTGGGTGCAGTCCCGAAGCACTTGGAGGCAGTGACGGTTAGACAGGATTCGTCTCTCCCGATATTGGGAGTTGATATCGCGCTGTGTCATGGAGAGCCGTTACACATAGTCGTCCCTGGCCAGGGCAAGCGAGATGCACTGGTAGGTTTCCAGTGTTATCTCAGGGTGTTCTGGGCTACACTCCGACACGAATTATACCGCTATTAGGGGACTGACGTTCACCGCCCCTCTAGGCCCGCCATGTGATATTCTCAGACGAACAGACCGGACTGTACGGAGATTGTCACATTCAGGCTCAGTAGGAGTTCAGATGGGTTTCACTTCGTCCGTCTTCTTATCGGCATCTACCTGGGGGCCGTTACGCACAGCTAGTGCCGCTTGCGGTCTGTGGTTAAACCCACTGCCAGCGTAGTGTCGAGTCTTTAGAGTCCCACACAGAGAGCTATTCGCCTTTAGGCAAAAGAGTAGAGGTCGCATGGTTTTGCGACAGGGTTCGGTCACATCCATACACTTGTGCACGTTTAGTGTCCGGGCAGTTATCACTAGCGGGCTTTGGTTTAAGCCAGATCCTAGTATACGTTTTGGGATTGGTTTTATCTCGTTTGTATTCGTGTTCCTCGGAACGCGGATGCGGGTGTGTATGCACGGTTGACAGAGAGACAGAGGCAGAGGATTCTCATTAGGGTTGTTGACTGTTGACTTTTGCTAAACCCTAATGAGAATAAGAGATATGATTAATGATAATATTAATTAAGTATTATTGTGCCATGGTTGGGTTGAAAGGTTGACTTTGTTGACTTGTTGACTTTGTTGACCGGTTGACTAGGTTGGACTTGTTGACCATCATCATTACAATGGCTATCATTTCATGGCAAAGAATTTTTGCTTGCTTGCTATTCTTTGCAAAATGAGTGCATGAAATGATATTGCCATTTGACTTGAACCATCATATAATACTCAATTACTATTATTGTTATGATTACTTTGGATTAAGAGAGCAACGGTGAGAAAAGTCTTACTCATTCTTTCATTTGCTTTCTCTCTCATGAAAGCTCTCTCATCCTCAAGCTCCCCCTCTTCCTCTTGCTCTCTCTCTAGTTCAAGGCAAAAACCTCTCATGTGTTGAGAATCATTTGCCTTGGAGATAAAAACCAAACACACTTCTCTACTCATCCTAGTATATAAAGTCTAGCAAGCCAAGTGTTCAAGTTTCCTCTAGTTTGAGGTTGAAGCCAAAGGTAGAAGCTTTCGGGTGGATCCATCTTCGGCGCAAGGAGACGACGAGGTGAGGCCGATCCGACTACCGTAAGGAGTTGAAGAGAAGGAGTTCAAGTTAAGGTATAACCCCCTAACCGAGTAGGTAACACTCCTAGTTAGGTTGTTAGTTAGTTGTTTAACAAAGATCCATATTTTGAGTCCATGTTACCCCCAAAGAAAAAATCGTTTTTCACCATTTCCGCAACCCCAAAGAACCGGGGACGGGTAACGTGGACTTACAGTGGTATCAGAGCCTAGTTAAACACTATCTAACATGTTAGCAAAGTAACTAGAAGTTCGATCGGAGGAAAAGTCACGAAACATGCCCGGATTTCAAAATTTCTGTCGATTTTTAAACTGCTGTAAAAATTATTTAACATATACCTAAAATAGACTCATGGTTTTTAGTGTACACTGTAGAAAAACGATCCACAGAACCGACCAACTCACCGCGGAAACGCGGCAAGAACAGCTTCTTGCCGCGAATCCGCGGCCGAGTTGACTCGGCCGTGGATCGGCTTTGCTGCATTGTATTTACTGGGGTATTTTGGGATTTTTGGAATATGATTTTTCTGCCCAGATTTTCCAGAAAGCAAAATTTGTTTTTGGGGTTTAAAAATCCGTATTTTGATCGAACTTCTAAAGACTTTAGCTAACGGGTTTGTATCTGTGATGTGATATATGTATTGAACGTCTGCTAATCGCTATACGTCGATTAGTGGGGGTTATACATATCTGTGATCTGTAATGTTGATGGTATGTGTATATGAATTCGTTGGATTGTCGCGGATGAATAACCGGGGGGTTGTGAGATGAGAGTTTTCTTTATATTTCAATTCATGTAAATTTGTAATTGATGTCATATTATTTATATGGCTGCACAACCGGGATGGGGTTGTAGCCGTCATTGTATAATTTCTTTTACTGTTTTTGCTCCTAGGATAGACCCAAGGTGGGGTGCACAAACTACCGGGTACCTCGAAGTTCCGAGTGGCCTACTCACGGTGTTGAGGAAGGTTGCTTCGCTTCGGGTGCTTGGCGGGTAGTTTGTCGCACCCGTAGGGGTCTAGGGAGGGGTCTTGGCTATTCATCGTGACCGTGTAATCCGCTCTTCGTTACAGGCTCGTACGGAATGCGGATTCCTAGTATATCCAATGTGTTCATCTGTGATCTGGAATGGCTATCATTGCATGTGACGAATGTATATATCTATATATAATATCTATTTAGGCGTTGCTTATGTTTTGCATCCGCGCTAGTCCAGCCCCCGCTCTGTCGTTAGTTAAGTAACCTAACGGGTAATGACGGGGCCCCATGGCGAATGCGGATGGCATAAGCGTACGTTATATTTTCCTTGTTTTCTGCAATGGTAGGATTAAATGATGGGACACATTAAAATTAATGCAAGAAAATAAACCAAAGTTAAAGTCGTTGGAACAATTTCAAAAAACCACTCGGTTTCTTTTCAAAAACAACTTTTAAACGCGGAGTTTAAGCCACTCCTTTTAAAAGCTATTAAGGTTCCTTCGATTATATCAAGTTCACTACGTTCACGGTTTGCCAAAACCATTCGTAGCCCTCCGTCGTTTCGTATGAATATTCAATAGTATTCAAGCTATGTTTGTTGACCTTCGTCAAGGCATAGTGATTGGTAGCTATTGGGTGTTCATATGTAGCATAGATAGATGCGTTGGTTTGGGACAGTCGTATTACCTTGTTGACCTTCGTCAAGGGTATATACGGATGGGTTCAAATTAACCTGGACAATGACGGGTAGAACTTGACATGTGACTTATGATTTGTTGACCTTCGTCAAGGTCATAAGAGTATGGGGCAAAAATCCACATCGGGAGTTTCAAAAGAAACTGAAACTTGCTAGCGCTGCATACCATTTGGAGTGTGATGATTCTGGTAGGATTCCTTCAGTTTTGTCACGCGATGATATTTGGATCCCGATCCTACTGTGAGTATATGCTACTCCTCCGGAACTTTCTCACTTAACGATCAATGCTATAAACCAAGTAGGTGTCTAGAAAGGTGTTAGCGGGGCTACGCCCACAGGGAAAAGATGTTATTTAATTAAGGAACTTCGCGAAAGCGTTGGAAAACCTCCCTCGAAGTACCAACACTGACCTGGCTGAATGGTTAAGCAAGTATTGTACGGTGAGATTGATCCCAACTAATTCTTCCTTTTTGGTTTGAGGAGGGATTCGAAAGACAGTGGGAGCCATCCTGTTTAGATAAATTAAAAACCAATCTAAACTTGCAAGAGCATCATGGTGAGTGTTTTCTTCTCTCTCTCTCTTAATTGCAACGACCCAATGACCACACATAGGTTACATCTAGATAATAAAATGACTGAACCTGACTGTTATGATTGGCAAAGGTCTGTCCAGATGTCCATTACCCATGACAAGCTGGGACACCTCTTAACTAATCAAACCCCTGCCGTCTCAGGAACAGTTTCCCCTGTCATGGACATTGACATCCGTATAACATCGGAAAAAGACTGTGCGAAAGCCAAGTGCTTCGTGTTAGCCTCAGTTGATGGTGCAAACCAGAGGCAGCACGAGAAGATGGACTCAGTTTCTATCTTCCTCCATAACAAAGATTTATATGGAGAGCAATCTCGTATCGCAATATATGAGACCTCGAACGAATTGCTTCAAGCGAGGTTGGCTATCGGGTCATCTGTAGGAGGCAACGTCCTTACAGAGACCAGCTATTTTGAGCTCACGGACCTGAAGACCACGTTGGAGAACGGGTCAGATGCTGACTTGATTCTACAGCCTCTACCTTCTACCCTGAAGGAAACCAGGGAAGTAGAAGGAAAGGGAAGGGCAAAAGTTTCGGGACTGGATGTAGTAAAGGAGGGACGTTCCTATTGTTACGGGAATAAACATTGGCAGAAAGATTGCAGGGCTAGCAAAGCCAGTAGCCAGAATTCGAAGCATGTTGTGGCTTCGGCTTCAGGTGTGTTTGTAGTAGAGAACTGTATGTCAGTTAACCCTACTTCCTGGGTATTGGATACCGGATCAGGATCTCACATCTGTAATTCGTTACAGGCTCTGAGAAACTGTAGGGTTATCAGGAAAGGTGATATAACTCTCAGGGTTGCTAACAGAATGAGCATGGATGCTGAATCCGTAGGGGAATATCATCCTGGACTGACAACTGGGCAGATATTGATTCTGCGTAACTGTTTGTATGTACTAGGTGCGACTTGTAATATCATATCTGTATCCTTACTTTCTAAGGAAGGATATGATTTTACTTTTGTAAGCGATGTGGTCCACATCTACCTAAATCAAGTTCTGATTGGGTCAGGTACATTAAATAACGGGATATACGTATTGAATGAAGCTCAGATTTTCAGTGTCCAGAACACACTTAAAAGAAAGTCTCCGGAAACAAATCAGGCTTTCTTATGGCATTGTAGACTGGGTCACATTAATGAGACACGATTAACTAAGTTACATAAAGAGGGATACTTGAATCCGTTCGAGTATCAGTCTTATGCCACTTGTGAATCTTGTCTCATGGGAAAGATGACAAAGACTCTGTTCACTGGACACGGAGTAAGAGAGAGAGAGAGAGCTCTTGGGACTCATACACAGTGATGTGTGTGGTCTAATGTCTACACATGCGCGAAGTGGTTATTCATACTTCATTACTTTCACAGATGATTTCTCTAGGTATGGACATGTCTTCTTAATGAAGCACAAATCCGAGGCCTTTGAGAAATTTCGGGAATACAAGAATGAAGTTGAAAAACAAACAGGCAAAAGTATAAAGACACTAAGATCTGATCGAGGTGGTGAATACTTGAGTGCCGAGTTTCTGGACTACTTAAAAGAGAATGGAATTCTCTCTCAGCGTACTCCTCCATACACACCACAACACAACGGTGTATCTGAAAGGCGGAATCGAACCCTATTAGATATGGTTCGTTCCATGATGAGTAAGGCTGAGTTATCGCAATCTTTCTGGGGTTATGCACTAAAAACAGCTGCATATCTCTTAAACAAGGCTCCAACCAAGACTGTGCCTACCACCCCATATCAGATGTGGAGTGGGAAGAAACCCTGTCTTAAGTATCTTAAGAGATGGGGATGTCCAGCTTTTGTAAAAAAGCAGCATGCGGACAAGCTCGAGGCACGCTCAGCACTGTGTAAGTTTGTGGGATACTCAAAGAACTCCAGGGGGTATCTTTTCTATTCCGCAGAGGAACAAAAAGTTTTTGTTTCTCAGCATGCCCACTTCTTGGAAACTGAATTTTTGGAAAATCAGATAAGTGGGAGCGCAATAGAACTGGAAGAAATTCCAGAACCACAAACTATTACTGAAAGCTTGGAAGAACCAGAAGTTTCAGGAGAACCGGACATTCCTGCGCCGCTCCGCAGGAGTAGTAGGCAGTCTCATCCGCCCGAGAGATACGGTTTTCTCGTAGACGGGGATAGAGAGGATTGCGTCATTGATCAGGATGAGCCTACTAGCTTCCAGCAAGCCATTCAGAGCGGTGACTCAGTAAAATGGCTGGATGCAATGCGGACCGAGATGGAGTCCATGTACACCAACAAAGTTTGGACTTTGGACTTTGCTCCAGAAGGGGTAAAACCCGTAGGCTGCAAATGGATCTTCAGAAAGAAGATTGGTGTAGATGGGCAGGTTGAAACCTATAAAGCTAGGCTTGTTGCAAAGGGTTTTCGTCAAAGACCTGGTTTGGACTATGACGAGACCTTTTCTCCGGTAGCTATGCTCAAATCCATTCGGATCCTTCTTACCATTGCTGCCTTCCACGATTATGAAATCTGGCAGATGGACATAAAGACGGCTTTCCTAAATGGAAATTTGGAAGAGTGCGTCTATATGGATCAGCCAGAGGGATTCATTCAGAGTGGGAGCAGCGGTAAAGTGTGCAAGTTGCTCAAGTCCATCTATGGACTGAAGCAGGCATCGCGGAGTTGGAACATCTGCTTTGATGATACTGTCAAAGAATTCGACTTTATCAAAAACCCAGATGAACCATGCATTTACAATAAGATTGTAGGGAGAAATGTGGTATTCCTCGTCTTGTACGTGGATGACATTCTCCTAATAGGAAATGATATTCCTATGCTACAGTCAGTCAAAGGATTCTTGTGACAGAGGTTCTCTATGAAGGACCTGGGCGATGCCAACTACATTCTGGGGATCCAGATCTATCGTGAAAGATCTAAGCGGATGTTGGGACTTTTACAGTCCAGGTACATTGACACCATACTGAAACGATTCAGTATGGAAGATTCCAAGCGCGGTAATCTACCGGCTTGTCACGGAATCACCCTCTCCAAAGAGATGTCTCCCAAGACTGATTTGGAAAGGGCTCGCATGTTATCAATACCCTACGCATCTACGGTAGGCTCTATTATGTATGCGATGTTGTGTACTAGACCAGATGTAGCATACGCATTGAGCGTTGTAAGCCGGTATCAGTCGGACCCAGGAGAGAAGCACTGGATAGCGGTAAAGAACATTCT
The DNA here is from genome assembly GCA_030015575.1 of Agapanthus africanus. Classification (NCBI taxonomy): domain Eukaryota; kingdom Viridiplantae; phylum Streptophyta; class Magnoliopsida; order Asparagales; family Amaryllidaceae; genus Agapanthus; species Agapanthus africanus. The sequence continues at coordinate 2,957,102 of CM057337.1, forward strand.
CAAGTACCTGAGAAGGACTAAGGAGATGTTCTTGGTGTATGGCGGAAAAGACCTCCAGATCGAGGCCTTTGCTGACTCCAGCTTCCAGAGTGACAAGGATGACTCCAAGTCCATGTCGGGTTATGTCTTTACTCTCAATGGAGGGGCGGTTTGCTGGAAGAGCTCCAAGTAGGAAACCGTTGCTGACTCAACTATGGAAGCGAAGTACATAGCTGCTTGCGATGCCGCAAAGGAAGCTGTCTGGATGAAGAAGTTCCTCACGGAGCTTCAGGTGGTTCCTACCAGTGTTGATCCAATACCGCTGTATTGTGACAACCACGGCGCTATAGCTTTAGCGAAGGAACCCAGGTCCCATCAGAAGTCCAGGCACATTTTGAGGCGGTACCACCTGATCAGGGAGATCGTAGATCGCCGGGAGATCGAGGTGAAGAGAGTAAATTCAGAAGATAACACCGCAGATCCACTCACGAAGGCCTTACCCCAGACTCAGTTCAAGCGGCTGATCGAGATGATAAGTCTTCGATACGCCAGTACATGGCCTTAGTGCAAGTGGGAGATTGTTAGTGTATATGCCCTAGAGGCCATTACTGTATCATACTAGTTTGTATATTACTTAATGGAAGCTTGGGATATTCACAGTTGTATAGACAATGTTGCTCAAAATGGTAGTATGCTACTTAGTTTGTTTCTACTTTAATGTGTACATGTGTTTCTTTTAGTATATCACCTATACACATTAGTGGAGCCCTTAGGATCTTTGCTTTATTACCAGCGTTGTGATGGCAGTCACACTCGTGGGGGCTGAGTAATCCACAAGCACATCCTTATACAGGTCCCTAGTCGTAGGACTATCGAGACAGGGCATCGATACTCCGGAGTAGACTAGCGTATGCACTTCTCATCCCAGCTGGGGAGACGGTCTGTCCTACAGCTGTCAGTACATCGTACTTGAGATAGTATGCGGGTGCTCGTTAGGTTACGAGTACACTGGACAAGACTCGTCGGGAACTGATTGGTTGGTACTATACCTATCGTCAGTTATCAGTTCCCAGGTGACAAGAGTACAGCTTAGTCCGCTGACTTGACACTGTCACTTCGCCTCGAGTGTGTTCCCACTGTACTTTGATTACTACCCTACCACGGCTCAATGGAGTCGTGCAAACAGGTAGTAGTTGGGTGCAGTCCCGAAGCACTTGGAGGCAGTGACGGTTAGACAGAATTCGTCTCTCCCGGTATTGGGAGTTGATATCGCGCTGTGTCATGGAGAGCCGTTACACATAGTCGTCCCTGGCCAGGGCAAGCGAGATGCACTGGTAGGTTTCCAGTGTTATCTCAGGGTGTTCTGAGCTACACTCCGACACGATTTGTACCGCTATTAGGGGACTGACGTTCACCTCCCCCCTAGGCCCGCCATGCAATATTCTCAGACGAACAGACCGAACTGTACGGAGATTGTCACATTCAGGCTCAGTAGGAGTTCAGATGGGTTTCACTTCGTCCGTCTTCTTATCGGCATCTACCTGGGGGCCGTTACGCACAGCTAGTGCCGCTTGCGGTCTGTGGTTAAACCCACTGCCAGCGTAGTGTTGAGTCTTTAGAGTCCCACACAGAGAGCTATTCGCCTTTAGGCAAAAGAGTAGAGGTCGCATGGTTTTGCGACAAGGTTCGGTCACATCCGTGCACTTGTGCACGTTTAGTGTCCGGGCAGTTATCACTAGCGGGCTTTGGTTTAAGTCAGATCCTAGTGTACGTTTTGGGATTGGTTTTATCTCGTTTGTATTCATGTTCCTCGGAACGCGGATGCGGGTGTGTATGCACAGTTGACAGAGAGACAGAGGCAGAGGATTTTCATTAGGGTTGTTGACTGTTGACTTTTGCTAAACCCTAATGAGAATAAGAGATATGATTAATGATAATATTAATTAAGTATTATTGTGCCATGGTTGGGTTGAAAGGTTGATTTTGTTGACTTGTTGACTTTGTTGACCGGTTGACTAGGTTGGACTTGTTGACCATCATCATTACAATGGCTATCATTTCATGGCAAAGAATTTTTGCTTGCTTGCTATTCTTTGCAAAATGAGTGCATGAAATGATATTGCCATTTGACTTGAACCATCACATAATACTCAATTACTATTATTGTTATGATTACTTTGGATTATGAGAGCAAGGGTGAGAAAAGTCTTGCTCATTCTTTCATTTGCTTTCTCTCTCATGAAAGCTCTCTCATCCTCAAGCTCTCCCTCTTCCTCTTGCTCTCTCTCTAGTTCAAGGCGAAAATCTCTCATGTGTTGAGAATCATTTGCCTTGGAGATAAAAACCCAAAACACTTCTCTACTCATCCTAGTACACAAAGTCTAGCAAGCCAAGTGTTCTAGTTTCCTCTAGTTTGAGGTTGAAGCCAAAGGTAGAAGCTTGCGGGTGGATCCATCTTCGACGCAAGGAGAAGACGAGGTGAGGCCGATCCGACTACCGCAAGGAGTTGAAGAGAAGGAGTTCAAGTTAAGGAATAACCCCCTAACCGAGTAGGTAACACTCCTACTTAGGTTGTTAGTTAGTTGTTTAACAAAGATCCGTATTTTGGGTCCATGTTACCCCCAAAGAAAAAATCGTTTTTCACCATTTCCGCAACCCCAAAGAACCAGGGACGGGTAACGTGGACTTACAGAGCAGTCACAAAATCCATCGTGATGTGTTGCCACTTCCATTCTGGGATTGGTAACGGTTGAAGTAGTCCAGCTGTCCTGTGATGTTTAGCCTTTACTTGCTGACACACCAAGCATTTTGCAACGCTTCTGGCTACTTCACGCTCATTCCATGCCACCAATAGTTCTGACGTAGATCTTTGTATATTTTGGTACCTCCAGGGTGTACTGAATAGGAAGAGCTGTGAGCTTCTTTCATTAACTCTTCCCGAACAGGACCTTTTGGTACACACAATCTGCTGCTGTATCTCAAAGATCCGTCTCCATGGATGATGAAGTCTGTTCTGAATCCATTCTCCACTTGTTCTCTGATCTTTTGCAACTTAGCATCACTTGCTTGAGCCACTTTGATGTGATTGACAATGGTTGATTGAACTTGTAAATTCATCAAACTTGAAGCATTACCTGGCATGACTACTTCAATCTCCATTTGATGCAAGTCTTGTTGAAGCTTCCACTGAGCGGTGAGATTCATCGATAATGGTTGACGACTAAGAGCATCAGGTACCACATTCACCTTCCCTGGGTGATATTGTAAGTTGATGTCAAAGTCCGCCATGAGTTCTAACCATCTTCTCTGCCGCATATTCAACTCCTTCTGAGTAAACACATATTTCAGGCTCTTGTGATCTGTGTATATGTTCACTCGTTCACCAAGTAGATAGTGGCGCCAAATCTTGAGAGCAAAGATGATGGCTGCCAACTCCAGATCATGTGTCGGATAATTGCGCTCATGAATCTTCAGCTGTCTTGAAGCATAAGCCACAACTTTACCATGCTGATGTAAAACACATCCTAATCCCTTACCGGATGCATCACAATGTACTTCGAATCGTCCAGATTAATCCGGTATGACGAGAATAGGTGCTGATGTCGACCTTGACTTGAGTTCTACGAAAGCTTGTTCGCATGCTTCTGACCACACAAAATCTTCATCTTTACGTGTGAGCTTGGTCAGGGGTGTTGCTATCTTCGTAAAGCCTTCAATGAACCTTCTGTAATATCCAGCTAAACCCAAGAAACTTCGAATGTCCTTCACTGACTTTGGTGTAGGCCATTCGCTAACTGCTGAAACTTTCGCTGGATCCACAGAGATTCCTTCTCCTGATACGATATGTCCAAGAAAACCAACTTGCTTTAGCCAAAACTTGCACTTGCTGTACTTGGCATAAAGTTGATGTTGGTTAAGAGTTTCCAGGACAATTCGTAGGTGCTCGGCATGCTCTTTCCGACTCTTAGAATACACCAGGATGTCATCGATGAAGATGACAACAAACCTGTCTAAGTACTCCCGGAAAACTTGATTCATTAGGTTCATGAATATTGCCAGTGCGTTGGTCACTCCAAATGGCATCACTAGAAATTCGTAATGTCCATAGTGAGTTCTGAAAGCTGTTTTATGAATATCAGCTTCCTTGACCTTCACCTGATGATAACCTGAACGAAAATCCAATTTAGAGAACACACAAGATCCACTTAGCTGATCGAATAAATCGTCGATACGTGGGAGTGGATACTTGTTCTTTATAGTGACTTCATTCAAGGCTCTGTAATCGATGCACATTTTGTATGAACCTTCCTTCTTCTTCACAAGTAGTATAGGTGATCCCCAACTTGAAGTGCTGGGACAAATCCATCCTTTCGCCAGTAATTCGTCCAACTGTGTTTTGACTTCCTTCAAATCTTCCGGACTCAATCGATAAGGTGCTTTGATCACCGGTTGTGCTCCTGGTACTAAATCAATGCTGAATTCAAGAGCTCGATCGGGAGGCAAAACTGATATATCGTCAGGAAACACATCGTCGAACTCTCGAACCATATCTGGTCTGGATTCTTCCTCTGCTTGAGCTGCTGCAACTATTGCTTCCCTTGGCTTCGCTTTGTAGGTACTTGGCTCCAGGGTACGATCTCCGCTTTTGAAATAGAAGACCGGGTGGTCTGGAATCTCGAATACTACCCTCCTTTGACGACAGTCGATGGTAGCATAAAAAGTTCCAAGCCAATCCATACCTAGAACCACATCGAAGTTCGGTATGTCCAGCACTTTGAAGTCAGCATAAAATTCTCTGCTGCAGACGACTACCGGACACAAGCTGTATCCCATTGTTGCCTTTAGAACGCCATTTTCGGAACTGACATTCCAGCTGGATACAACCGGTGAGACTGGAATCGCATGGGTTCAAACAAACCGTTGCGATATAAAGCAGTGAGATACTCCAGTATCAAACAGTGCTAGTGCAGGTATTGAGGATACTAAGATTGTACCTAAGGTATGTGGGATTTTTTTTAGGTATAGGGAAAGTATGTAAGATAAATATCAAGACTGAAAGAAATTTTGAGAAAGAAAGGGTTACCAGTGATAACTTGGCCAGTGGCCTCAGCTTCTTCCACTGTCATCGTGAAAGCCTGGCACCTTGGTACATTCCTCCTGGCCTGAAGAGCATTCCTCTGAACGTTCCTTTAAGCTTGATGGAAATGACGAGGAGGTGGTGCAGCTTGTGGTCCTCTGGGTGGTGCAGGTAGTGCAAGTCTTGGAGTGGGTGCCTGAAGGGCTGGTCGCTGCGGATAGGTAATTGCTGGCCTGGGTGCAGCAACTGGGTTTTGTCTTTGGGGGCAAGACCCAATATCATGAGTGGTTGAGCCGCAGACTAAGCAAAGACGGTTGGCTCGCCGGCAGTCTTTCATCATATGTCCAGTTCTCTTGCAGTAGGTACAAAAGGCTGGGCTGGGACGGTGGTTCGGTACTCCGGGTCGCCTTGGCACAAAAGGTGGCCTGGACGAGGCTCCTCCTGCCATCTGGTTGGCAGGGCGCTTAAATCCAGCAGATTGAGTTCTTCCCCTCGCCTTTACCACTGCCTCATAGCGGCGAGCAGCTTTCATAGCCGATTCATGAGTCGGAAAATCTCCTGTGGCCAGTGCAATCTGGATCTCCGAATCCAAACCTTGTTGAAATCGACGGGCTCTGATCTCATCCGTCGGTATCAGGTGTGCCGCAAATCTGTTTAAAGGATTGTGTTAGCTGTGTAGTATGTGATATTTAAAAAATTGAACTATTGTGACATATTTTACTGACTGAGCATGGTGAATTCAGTGTCATACTCATCTACTGACTTGACCCACATAGAACCTTGTTGTAGATGAATAAACTGCTATTCCATGTCGAACCTAGCAGTCACAGGAAAGTACTTCGCGTCAAACTTATCGTGAAATGTCTTCCATTCTATAGGCTGTTCAAGACGGCTCTCTTCCGCCTTACACCAGTTGCGAGCATTGTCCGTGAGCTGCAGTTTCGCCATACGGACCCAAGCTATGTCTGGCACTTGTGCTGCCGCCAGATCATCTTCTATGCTCTGTGCCCATTCCTCAGCTTCAAGTGGGCTTCCCTTTCCGGAGAACTGTTTGGGATGCAAAGCTCTGAATTGCTTTATCCCAGGTGCGTCAGTCTCGGGACGGTTCAAAAGCTGCTGCTGTCCCTCAAGGAGGCTGTGGATCGCTTCAAGCAAAACTGTTTGCTCGGTGGGTGGAGCAGGAATAGTAGGAACGATTGGCAGTGGAGGTGGAGTGTTGTTGAAGTTGGCGCGAGTGTTGTTTGGTGAATCCAAAACCTTAAAGAAAAATTTAGGTTATGACAGATTCAAGTACATGAAATGATAAGATTCAAGGAATATGAAATTGTAAGATTCATGAAATACGAATTGTAAAGAATGTTTTAGTTGCTGGATCTTGTGTTATATTGCTTAGGTTGTTCACGCAAAACAGAACTGCATGATAGAGTTTCATACAGCTCTGACCTGCATGGGCCACCAACAAAACCTGTCACGCCCCGCTTCCCCGTATACGGGCAAAGAACGCGATGAGGCCGCTACGTATTTACTGTGAAGTAAATACGCTAAGCGTATCTAAGCAATATAAAAGTAAAGCACAAGAGACAGGATATAATAAACAGCAACTTTATTTATTCACATTCTTTCTGTACAATGCATGGAAAGTAAATACAACTGAAATAAAAAGCGATGCCTAAACAATGGCATAACAGAAAAGAAGAGTACTGAAATGGAAAATGTACAATGTACTAGAGCTCAAGGTCTTCACTGAACCGGTCTAAGTCTTCAGCGCTCGGCTCGATCTCTGATGTGTCCAGATCACCTGACGACATTCAAAGAAGAAAGAAAGAGAATGTCGTCAGCGAACAGGTCGCTCGGTAAGTCCCAAAGATAAAGGAGAAATAGAATAGACAGAATAAGAAGGTATCTTTTAAAGTTGTATTATATTGTTGTAATGTTATGTTAACGCTGTTATTTGTAGCTTGGTATAGAAGAATGCCAGTGTATACGAGAGGAGTCTCTATATGCCAGAGACTAGAGGCAAGTATAGTACAAGGAACCGTTTATGCCACGGTACAACAGCAACTGGATTCATGTTAAGTGTATTAAGTCTTACTGTCTCGTGTCACTTCTAACACCTTCTGTACCAATCTACCCTTTAAACCCCGAGATATCTTGTTTGTATTGTATTGTATTATATTGTAAATTGTATTGATTGTATAATTGGATGACTGACCGAAATCATGATATCAGTAAACGGATGTAACCGTAGAATCATGTAAATGGATGTAACTGGAGAATCATGTAAATGGAATGTAAATCCATGGTTCGGTTAAGTCAAGTTGTATAATGGATTCATGGATTCATGTTGAATTGGAATATTGTAGATTTGTAATTTGTAGATTGTAGATTGTACTTGAATCATATTCAAGTCAGATTATAATGAGACTCAAACTGAGTCAGACAATTAGAAAGGTAAATTGAAGTCCTGATTGTTTTGATGTTATCGATAACCGCTGCACATGGGCGGCAGGATTTGTGTCTTTTTCAAAGACGATTACCGTATTGATAACACCGTTATTAAGTTGTCTACCTTAGATAGGCAAGCACCCAATTCTACGGCTCCCTGAGGCTCAAGAGATCGGTTCCGCTTAAACCTATATTTACTAGGGTCCTTAGGGTAAATTATAGAACTTGAGGGGGTTTTACGTAAAAATACTTTGTATAGTTTTCAAAATACACCCCAAGTATTTATTATCGTCTTTAGAGTTGTAATAAATGTAGATTTTATATTTGTGACAATTCTAATGAGAATATCCTAAATTCATAATAAAAGGTATTTATTTGTAATATTGGTTTTGTATAGAATTCATGGTATTTTAGTGTAAAATTGATTCTTGTGATATTTTTAGCAAAAGGTGGAATATTTATAATATTTCAAAATAGATATCTTTATGCTACATATACATATATTTATATGAAAATAATTTTTGTATATATTTATAATATTCTAGAAATCTCGTTTTCTTAAGATATCGTATTTTAAATCTTTCGAGACAGAATGCTCCTTACGGAGGTCTGAATCTCGCACTATTAAGTCCGAGGATGTGCGATAATCCGCACCATCCCGAACGGGTTCCCCAAAATGGGTTGTAGCGGCGCTTTGCAAAGATTGTATAAATACTAAATCTTTTAGAAAACGGTTTTATTAAGTAAATGGTATTTATTTACAATGATTTCGTTTTCCCGTATTCTATATTCCCAAGGGTATTGTGCTATTTTGCATATGAGTGTGTGAGGAGGTAGGTCATTACCTCATGATCTACTTAAAGGTATAGTAAGTTTTGTGATGTTATATGTAGAATTGAAACTATATGGTATTTAAATGAAAAATACGGTAAAATGAAATAGCAATTATTTTTATGATATGAAACTTGATCAATTTGGTTGATTAGTGATTAATAGTCAACATGTAATGGTTTAAGCATAAATGTATTAAAGAAAAGTGAGGTTTTATAAAAAAACCGAATTGGAAATAGGTTTTGTTCCGATTCCGTCGGGTTTTGTAATTCTGTATTTCTTTGAAAGAAAAGAAAGATAGAAATGGGGACTTACGGGTTTAGAACAACAAAGAGAGGGAGATGGATCGGGAGGAGTCGCCAGTGCGTCGTTTCGTGGCCGGGAGCTCCTAGGATGGTCGTCGGAAGTTCGCCGGAAAATTCGCCGTAGCTTCGCTTCTTGCTCGTTTTCAAAGTACACAAGTTTTCTTGAAAATTCTTGAGAGTTGGCTCAGAGTTTGGGGTGAGGGGTAGTGTGTAGGGTTGGTATTTATAGGGTTAGGCTAGGGTTAGGATAGATGAAGGGTTTTTAATTAATAATGTAAAAAATATATTAAAATATATTAAAATGTAATAAAAGTGGAGTAAATGGGGTTTTAAAAGAGCTCTGAAAATGGTCTGAGGATAAAATTTTGCAGGTGTATAGGGGAGACTAAAAGACACATTTTTTGTGTTGGGGTCGTCGCCGGAATCGGCCGACTCGCCCGTGACTCGGTCGGAGGACGGAGTCGGCCGAGTCGAGGCTGATTTGGCCGATTCCCAGTCGAGTCAGGCGGCCGGGATCCCCCCCGACGGTTCATCTAACATCTGGAAATGTTACATTTTTTGGTGTAGTGGGGTTTTTGTGAGATATGCACGTGTAAACCCTTGGTATTCTAAAGATTTTAAAAAAATCAATATTAAAAATAATATGGGGTATGGGATTTGAACTCTGGTGACTTGGTTCAGCAGTGCAAGGTATTACCAATGAGCTACAAGATCTTTTTTCTAATTATGGAGCTAATTAATTACTTAAAATAATAACAGCAGATATAAATACTCCAACTATACATTAATTTTTAAGCAAATTTTGTACACTAAAAATGGAGTTGTTACATCTACACTCCTTTCTTTCGCCAACCGCCGCTTTATAACGATAATTTTTTTGAATGGTTGGTGCTAACTTTTGGCCTGTGTAAGGCTTGTATTGCTTGATATTGTGTTTTTCTCCCCCCTAACTCTGAACTTTAACCCTTAAACAATGGAAACGCTGTTTCACTTAAGTTTGGGGGGGGACCTTTTTGTGTATATATATTTTGTTTTCTTTTTCTAATAATAATAATAATAATAATAATAAATAAACAAACAGGGGCCCGCCGACAATTTTGACCCTCTTGGGGTAGCCTGACAGTGAGGACACTGTCAAGTTTAAATTTGGGGGTGTGCTCGGTAAGCTTTCTTCTTTCGCATTCATGTGTATATTTTTGCATTTGCATACTTATTTTAAAACCCATAAAAAAAATTATATAAAAAAATTGAAAAAATTTAAGAATTATAAAAATTGAAAAGTTCAATTTTGGCCATATTTGACTCAAGTTCAACATGACGGTTGACTAGTTAGGAAAAACTAGATCCTAAACTAAGTAAATTAAAAACTCTAAAAATAACCTTTTTTAAAGTTTAACTGTAGAAAATATATGTCCTTGTAGTTTATTTAGAAATAGAAAAATTTTGAGTTCAGTTCTTGGGCTAAATCGAAATAAGGAAAGAGTATTAAAGCTCTATTTGAAGTATAAGTATGAAAAAATAATTCTGATCCTTAAATCCAAATTCTGAAAATATATACCCTACTTTACGCACTCACACACATCTTGAAACTTGGGATAGTAGAGGATACCTTGAAATGCTCTTGTCTAAAATTCTTAGTATGAAGGAAAATAAAATAAAAGTATAAGTGGTGAATAAAGTGATAAAAAATGAATACTAGTTTTGTAATTACTTAAGGCAGCATAAATAAAAAATATAGCGAGAGCGCTTTATCACCTAGTATCTTAGACCATTTGGTTTAGGAGTCACTACTAAGCCTTAGGTATTGCAAGACGAGCAATTACGCCTAAATGTACAAGCACATTTTGTAATCGGTCGTTTAGTACCTTAAGAAGTATTAACGGTCGCATGAAAGATGTGTGAGCAATTTCATCTAAAATTCACCAACTAAAAGTATTTGGAAGATGGACAAGAGTATGATAGCTTGAATTGAATTTCCAAGTGTAGGGGTGATAATTAGACACACGTAGGGGTATATAATTAGAGTTTGGAGGAGAGATAGGAATAAAAGATAGGGTTTATATCTGTAGAGATGATAAAAATTCCTGAATTAAGATTGCACCTTAGAAGGAAAACTTAGGAGATGCTGAAAGCTTTATAAACTGGCAAAACGTATATGATCTAAGGTTAAATGAAAAGGAAGTGTGAAGAATACGGGTTGATAATTTCTAAATTAAAGATGATAGATGTCCTTGCTAGAATACCGAATTGAAGAATTAGAGTCAACGGCCAAATTGATTGGATTTTATGGGTAGTATCCGTTGAAAATCCTCAGGAGACAGCACTCCTCCTACTAGGGACATCTAGAGGTTTAACGGCTTGTTGCACGAGCTCAGTGCAATCGGGTTCCCTGCGAAAGTGATGTTAGGATTTTTCGAGAATAAATTGGTTTTGCTCGGGACGAGCAAAAGATAAGTGTAGGGACAAAAATAGTTGCAGGTTACAGGTTCCCAGTTCTTTACAGTGAGATTCGTGAAAAGTCACAAAAAATGTGGGACTACAACCAATAACAGATGAATACTGACCCGCATGATACCGCATACCAGTTCAAGCGGAGTTCAAGGCAAAAGTCCACTGCTGAATATCTTGAAGAGAACAAAAAAGATTTTGAAAAACCAAGTGTACCAAACAGAAGATAAAAGCAACTGGTAGAAGACCTGAAAAGATGGACCCAAGATTCTACCATATGGCCGCAGTTCCGCGGCCAAACAGGCACTTCTGCCGCGGTTCCGTGGTCGTGCAATGCACGTGTCGGTGGCAGTGTCGGTGCTTTGACTCGGCTCTCTTGGGGTAGTTTTGTAATTTCGTGTATGGATCAGAATGTAAACCTAGAGTTTTCCTATCTATAAATAGGAGAGCTCAAGGCCTTTCTTAGTGTGCCTCTTTTAGGGTGCCTTTCTTAGATGCCTCTTTTTATTTTTAGATCTAGAATTTTAATTTTGTTCTTTATCTTTATCAATTCAAAAATTGTAGAGATAGTTGAGAGGTTATCAATAAAAACTAAGTTCTTTTATTTTTCTCGCATTCTTCTTATCGTATTTTATTATCTGCAATTATTATTTGTTAATCTAGTTGTAGAATTTAATCTCCATTTTTTCTTATCTCGAATTTTATTTTTATCTTTTAAATGGGTGAGTAATTCCTCACTTGTTAGGGCAGGAGAAGGAAGGTTTGAGAGAAAGAAATCTCTCTCACTCGTTTCTTTGCCCAACACCTTAAAATTCGGACTTCAATTAATTGAACCATAATCTGCTCACTACGGCACCCTATCCTACATGATAGCGGTGATTCTCTAGTTAGACCGGTTGTGGTTGAATTAATTGGAGATTAGGGCTAAGAGACAAGAACGGACAGAAAAGGCCCAAAAGGAAGAAACTAAGCATGGAAAGCCTAGCTTAGACTTGTAAGTTTCTTCCTAGTCGTCCTAATCCCCGTTGTTGCTGATTACCTTAACACCGATATTCATAACTAAGGTATTGAAAGAAGTACGAATTTCCTAAACTTAAATTAACCTAATCCTAACCCTAGCAAGTCTTTTATCATCTTTTACCTCATTCGTAGATTTTAAAACAAAACCACCAATTTTTAGGACTTAACTCGTTAAAACATAAAGAAAAAGATTTCATCTCCCTGTGGATCGACCCGTACTCAACCGACTAGCTACCAAGCGACACCGTCTTGATTGCGGTAAATTTAAACACAGAAAATCTCTATCAATCATCTCTCATAGCTTTGCTTGTTGCGTGGGGGCCCGATCTGTATAGCTGTTGCAAGGCAGGTTCTCTTCCTCCGACTCTTCAGTGTCGCTGCCTAAACGAGGGCGAATTTTGCTGTCGGATGAGCCTTCGATATCAGACTCGTCCGTATCGCTACCAGGATGAGGGCGGTTTTTATGGATGGACATACTTCCAATGTCGGACTCATCAGTGTCACTGCCGAAACACGGATGCACTTGGGTGTTTTTGCTTCTGAAAGTGACAGCCGGCTCAGATGAAGACCTGTTACTAGGAACAGCTGAGCACCTTAGATAGAACCAAGGCATCGTAGATGCTCAGGAGGGACGGAAGCTTTTGGAGATAAGCCAAGACATTATATTCCACTGAGGAAGGACCCGAATTTTCATGAGCCAGCTCTCTACCATCTTCTTCATTAGCGACTTGTTTTTCCTTCCCTTTTGGTGCATTGCCTTGATTTGGTGGTAGAGCCTTGCTGCTTCTGAGATGGATTTAGTTGGCCTTCGTAGTCAGCACCTCGTCCTCCTCGGAAAAACAGAGTTCTTCCTCAGAGTCGCTATCAAGGTGGACGACGTAGCAAGTTACTATAAGGATCTCGTTATCGGAGTCTTCTTCTAGCTCCTCCTGAATTTCAGCTGTTTCTACGCGGAAGAACCCCTTCAATTGAATTAGAATTCTTTCCTTTTTTTCATGGTTTTTGAGAGAATCGATATAATTTTGAATAGTCGATCTCCCTGCAGACTCTTTTTCACGTCGAGGCGGACTTTTCTTCATCTTGAGCTCTTTAGATTTTGAGCCCGATTGAACCAAATTGGTAGCTAGAACGGTGGGCTCCTTCCGCCCTTCCGATTCCGTTATGAGCTCTTTCTGAAGTAGTTTTAGCATTTTCTTCATCTTTTTAGACATGTGCATGCTCCATGGAGGCTGCGGCGAGTCAATTTCATTCCTCAAGGTAGCGGGTTTAGCTGTCTACTCCCAAAAGGCTTCAGCTTGTGTCTGTATGAAGTTAGCGTGTCACGCCCCGCTTCCCAGAGTACAGGTAAGGAGACGTGACTGGCCCGCTACGTATTTACTCAGAATTAAATACGCTAAGCGTAACTAAGCAATATATTGTAAATATACACAAGAAGACATAAAATGAAAATGAACAGCAACTTTTATTTATTAAACATTTCTTTACAATACAACTGAAAAGTAAATACAATGATGAAAGCAATGCCTAAACAATGGCATGAACATGAAAGTAAAATATATACAAGAGTCTAAAGTTCGGGGTCCTCGCTGAACTGATCCAATCCTCTGAACTGGGCTCTATCTCCAGTGAGTCGGATCCACCTGACAACATTCCAAAGAAAGAAGAGAAAAGGAATGTCGTCAGCGAACAATCGCTCGGTAAGTCCCAAAGAAAAGTAGGAATAGAATAGACAGATGAATAGACAGATATGATAATATAACTGGTGTATTGTGAGTTTGTTATCTTAACGTAGTTGTTTGTAGCTTGGTACAGAATATGCCAGAGTATACGAGAGGAGTCCAACTATTCTGTGGACTAAAGGTATACGGAGCACAAGGAACCGTTAAGGCACGGAACAACAGCAATGAATATTCAAGTTAGGTGTATTAAAGTGACCGTCTCGTGTCACTTCTAACACATTCCATACCAGTCTATCCCTTTAAAACCCCGTAATGTATTTTTTATTGAAGTGAGGCTACTAAGATCGTACCTAAGTTATGTGGGATATGTTTTAGGTATAAGAAAAAGATATATGGGTATGTATAAAGATTGAAAGAAAGCTTGAAAGAAAAGAGTTACCAGTGATGACTTGGCCAGTGTCTTCAGCTTCTTCCATAGTCATTGTGAAAGCCTATCGTCTCGGTACATTCCTCCTTGCTGGAGGAGCATTCTTCTGTCCGTTCCTCTGTCCTTGAGGTAAGTTCCTTTGTGCTTGATGGAACTGACGAGGAGGAGGTGCAGTCGGTCCACGAGGAGGTGGAGCTGGGAGAGCAAGACGTGGAGCAGGTCCCTAGATAGCTGGCCGCTGCGGATAGGTAATTACTGGTCTGGGTGCAACATTTGGATTGAGTCTACAAGGACAAGACCCAATATCATGTGTGGATAAGCCACAGACTAAGCAAAGGCGATTAGCATGCCTACAATCCTTTGCCACGTGTCCATCCCTCCTGCAGTAGGTGCAAAAGGCTGGACTGGGCCAGTTGAATGGTACTCCTGGTCTCCTGGGTATAAAACGTGGCCTTGAAGAGGCTCCTCCTGTCATCTGAGTGGCAGGGCGCTTCACACCGGCAGATTAGGGTCTGCCCTTCTTCTTCACTACTGCCTTATATCGACGGGCAGCTTTCAGAGCCAGTTCATGGGTTGGGAAATTTCTTGTAGCTATGGCAGCTTGGATCTCCGGATCCAACCCTTGCGGAAATCGTCTGGATCTGATCTCAACAGTCGGAATGAGGTGTGCCGCGAACCTGTTACGGTCTTGTGTTAGCTGTGTAATATGTGATATTAGAAAATCGAATATTTGAGACATATTTTTACCTGCTCAACATAGTGAACTCAGCATCATACTCATCCACCGATTTGCTCCACATAGAGCCTTGTTGTAAGTGGATGAATTGCTGCTCCATGTTGAATCGGGCAGACTCGGGAAAATATTTCGCGTCGAACATGCCGCGAAAAGTTTTTCATTCGATAGGCTGGGCAAGGCGGCTGTCTTCCGCCTTCCATCATACTCGGGCGTTGTCGGTGAGTTGCAGCTTTGCAACCCGTACCCAAATGATCTCTGGAACTTGTGCTGCTGCCAGATCGTCCTCAATGCTCTGAGCCCATTCTTCAGCTTCCAAAGGGCTCTCTTTCCCAGAAAATTGCTTCGGGTGCAATGCTCGGAATTGCTTCACTCCGGGTGCTTCCGCTTCTGGGCGGTTCAATAAGATAGCAATCGGCTGCTGCTGTCATTCCAGGAATCTTCGGATTGCCTCAAGCAATACCGTTTGCTCGTTGATCGGAGCTGCAACGGTAGGTGTAAGTGGAAGAGGTGGTGGTGGTATGTTGTTGACGTTTGTGTTGGTATTGTTTGGAGAATTTATAACCTTGAAAGAAAAAATAGTGTCACGCCCCGCTTCCCAGAGTACGCAAGATTGGGCACGTGACATAGCCAACCATGCTACCTGTGGGTAGGAAGTATCCATCCACAGTCACATTACGGTTGTAGAGATATCAAGAACAAGATAAAACTATCTAACACATGTCCAAATCCAGAATAACAAGAGTCAATGATAAATAAATGCGGAAGCAAATGACCCAATACAATAATAGAAAAGTATGTCCCATAATGTGGGCTCACATCTGGAAATAAGAATGCAGGAAATAAAACTAATCACTACAGAACTCACAAATCAGCCTGCTGGCTGAAGTACTCCTGCTCGGTCAGCGACAGTGGTAAAGAATCTGGGCCATGCAAAACCCAGACGTCAGCGCGTCATGTCAACCAATAATATAATGTGAACAGTGTAATAGGCAATGCATAAATAAACATGAATAAAGCAATAGTATGAAACAAGCAGTGCAGGGTAGTGTGCAGTGGGTAACTAAACTGTTCTATCGGGTTTTCTATTCTAAAGTCTTTGAAATCAATTCGAGTAATTCTCCATGTAACTCAAAGGATATGTCCCGTTACCCCCCGGGACCACGGATCAGGAAGATGGGAACCAATAATGGTTCTGTCCCGTTGTCCCCCGGGACCACGGATCAGGAAATGTAAGAGTCACGAATGGCTCTGTCCCGTTACCCCCCGGGACCACGGATCAAGTAATACCCTTTTAAGTTACACTTTAGATTACCCTTTTGATTTCCCTATACCCCCAGGTTATATGTGTCAGGTCAGGTATTCAGTAGTCAAGGACTAATGCCAACACAGGATCAGGTAACAGGTCAGGTTTGTCTGGATAGACAACAGGAATGGTCCATGAGGACTCCATGTCAGGTTTGTTGGCATTAGGCATGAGATCAGGTAACAGGTCGGGTCATGATACAGCAGGTCAAGTCGATAGTAAAGGGTACCATGCCAGGTGCATCGGTATATATATATATATATATCATGTGTAGCAAGGTCAGGTCAAGATGTAACAAAATCGAGGGTGTGCTCACAACAGGTATATAATCGAACAAGGAATAACAGCAGGAAATAAGCAATGAATTAAACAACAATAAGCAGTTCATTTAATCACATTAGTGCATTAGTATAGTACAGCCGTTTTATCATATTAGCAGGTTTCGAGCACCCCTTGCGGTGCAATAGATCACATGACGGTGCAATACCGTTATATCAATATCAGAATGTAATAGAGCTACATGTGTAACGGCTACCGTCCTTTAAACGGTAAAATGTGATTAACGGGTAACCTCGTTATTAGGGTTAAAGTGGCAAAATGTAATTTTAGGTTAACTGTATCATGATATATGTCATATTGCGTCCAAATGAGAAAATAGATATACCTAGTTAAGTTTGCAAGTTTAATGAGTCAAAACACATATAATTGTATAGTATAGCATGTAGCAAGTGATACTTGCCTCGACGGTTCGCGAACCGGGAAAAACGGACGTAACGTCGGCGGAAAAACACGCGACGGACGCACGGTTCACGGATCGAATCCAAACAACGAACAGTGGGACCACGCGGACCGGGGTACCTCGCTGGAACGTCGGATCAAGTCGTTGGCACGGCCGGATTCCGGCGAGATGCAAAAATAGCGACAATCAAGACTTTGCAACAAGAATAGAAAGAAACAAAGAGGAAGGGAAGGAGGATGGAGCAGGGACTGCTCACGAGGATCTGTGGGACGGTTGGTGATCGCCGACCACGGCGACAGAGCTCCGGCGGGGTACTTGCAGCGACGGCGGAATTTCCAGATTCAAGAAATCCTAACCAGAGAAGGAAGAAGAAGAAAGAAGAAGATAGAGGATGAGAAGCTCACCGAGGGGGTGCTAGCGAGGCCGGGGCGGATCGAGATCGCCGGCGGCGATCCGACGAGGTGCAGGCGGTGTGCAGGTGGCGTATAGGCGGTGTGCAGGTGCTCGGGGAAGAGGGAAGAAGGTGCAGACTGCGACGAGGGCGAAGATGCGAGGGTGATGGTGGTGGTGGCGTCGGCGTTGGGGCTGCGGCGGCGACGGACACGGCGGCTAGGGTTAGGGTTG
Organism: Agapanthus africanus; assembly: GCA_030015575.1. Lineage (NCBI taxonomy): Eukaryota > Viridiplantae > Streptophyta > Magnoliopsida > Asparagales > Amaryllidaceae > Agapanthus > Agapanthus africanus. The sequence goes on from CM057337.1 coordinate 2,974,715, forward strand.
CGATGGGTTTTTTTTTTCTCGCGATGAGGTTCTGGAGGAGGGACGTAAATATATATATAGGGGAGAGAGAGAGAGTTAGAGAGAGAGTTAGAAAGAGAAATTAGAGAGAGAGAGACAGAGGAAAAGAGAGGGATAAAAGGAAGGGGGCCCACAAGGTTTAAGCCTCGTGATTGGCTGGGCGTGGGAAAAGGAAATTTAAAAGATTTCTTAGATTTAAAATTAACAGTAGGATATACGTATAAACTAAAATATTATATGGTTTAAATATTTTATTAATTTAGGATTTTGGCACTAAATGAAACATTTCCAAATCGTGCCCGGGTTGGGTCCAAACATTTGAAATTCAAATAATAGGATTTTAAGCGGGTTCCAAATTTTAAAATGAAATGTTTTATGATTAAAAAGCATGCCCCCAAGTCGGACACCTGCACGCGCGCGTAGCCGTCCAGACTCGCCCGTTTCATCGAACGGGATGAAAACTCGACGCGCGGACGCTACCACGCGGCTAGGGGTAACGAGTAGGCCAAGATAGATATTTTTAATATTGTTTTAGGTGCTAAAATTTGTTATATGCAAAAAATGACTTAGCCAGTTAAAATTTTGCAGTAAGACCCAAACAAGCTAGATAAATGAAATGAGCAATGTCAAACACTCAACCAGTAACAGAAATAGTAGTATTAGGCTCGGGTGTTACATCATACCCAACTACAAAAGAATTTCGTCCTCGAAATTCCAAGAATACAAGATAGAAAACGACGGGAAAAGGTGAGGGAACTTCTGTCGGATCTCGTCTTCTCGCTCCCACGTGGACTCCCCATGCGATCGATTACCCCAGGAAACTAGCACAAGGGGGATAACCTTGTTCTTAAGAACCTTTTCCCTTCGATCCTTGATTTCAACCGGTCGCTCCTCAAAAGTTAGGTCCTCCCGTACAGTTAACTCCGAATGATCCAAGACGTGTGTTTCATCTCGAACATACCTTCGTAGTTGAGATACATGAAACACATCGTGCACACCTGCCAAGGACTGTGGTAACGCCAAACGGTACGCTACCTCTCCCACACGCTCCAATATCTCGAAGGGTCCAACGAATCGAGGACTAAGCTATCCCCGACTCCCAAAACGAATCACTCCTCTAGTCGGTGATATCTTCAAGAATACCAAATCACCCACGGCGAACTCTAGAGGTCTTCTTGACGTGTCAGCCCAACTTTTGAAAGGTTCCTAGGCACACTAAGGAGGTCTCACAAGGCATCAACCATGCCAATTTTAAAAATACGGTGCCGAGAAACCCTAGACTACGGATCGTTAGCTAGATGTCTAGGCGAAAAAGCATACTAGTTAACACTTAACTACAAGAATACGAAAATACAACCTTTGTAGATCCGGTCCACCACCTCCACGGCTCCGTGATGAAGTCCTCTCCGCTGTCTAAATCAATTCCCGGGCTCTAGCGTCGGCTTCGTCGGAGAAATGGCGAGCTAGGTCGTCGATGTCCATGCCGAAGATGATCTACGTCGAGGCATCGCTAGATCAAGCTCCAACTTCACCAAGTCAAGAAACTTGTGAAGAAAACACACTCTACTACTTGGCAAGAGGTAGAGGATGAAGAAATAGGAAGTGGGTAGACTTTAGAATTGGATTTCTCACTCATTCTCATCAATCACCATTGATGAAGAATGGTTTTCTTCAATGAAGAAGATGAAGAAGAAGAAGAAAGTGTTATGATAAGTTAATTAAAAATAGAATAGAAAATCAATACTTATCATAATATTAACTATAGTTATGTGTAGAGAATTGACCAAGGTTAAAGGAATGGTTAGGGTTAAGCATGAAGACAAGAATGGTTACAAAGTCAAAGCTTCATGAAGCTTCAACTAAACTACAAAACTAGCAACCATTCTTTTCTCATCTATTCAAAATAAATAAATAAATAAGTAAGAAAAGAAAACCCTAATCATTAGTTTAACCATGGCTTAATTCATTACACTTAACTATAGTTAAACATGTATCATCAAACATGATACAATCAAGTGCACAAAAGTATATCACATATACAATGCGAACATCCGAGTGAGAATATCCATTTAAAGTGAACCAATACTAGTTAATGCAAAGCAATATATCAAATATATAATTATGCATTAAATCATTAAATCAACACTTGATTTAACGATCCGGTCATATCACATATAACCGACTAGTATCCAATGTATCGGCTTATCGAATCAATCATTGATTCGATAACTAGGTTATATCGCATACAACCATTCGACACATTCATCGCGAGAATGAAATACGGTATCACATACACGCATTATTCTCGGTCCCGCACATATCTCATATGCGCTCCTATTTCGTTTCGCTTGAGCCAGGAAACCTCTGTGTAGGACTCTAAAGACTCGTCAATACGCCGGCAGCAGATGATGATCATATCAAGCATCCACAAGCCGCAAGCGGTCTGCTAAACGTAACGGCCACCCGGGTATTGAGCGATCAGAAGATCGACGAGCAAGCCCGCTCACACTCCAGTGAATCCAACCAGTAACACTACCGTACAGTCCGGTCTGATCGTCTGATATGTCGCATATCTCGCCTAGGGGTGGTAAACGTCAGACCCCAATAGCTCGATAAGTCGTGTTGATATGAGGTCTATAACAATTCGAGAAACTACTGGTAACACTTACCAGTAAATCTCAGCAACCCTGGCCAGGGATTTCCTGTTATAGCCAATCGAACACAGCGCAACATCAACTCCCTATACCGGGAGAGACGAATCCCCTCCTATCGCTCATTGCCTCCATGTGACTCGGGACTGTACCCAAAAACCACCGTTTTGCACGCCCTCTTGGACGTGGTAAGATGGAAATCAAAGCACAGTGGGAACCACACAAGACTCTATGACGATCTCGGGTCAACAGACTACTCTGTACCAGTGTCACCAGAGAACTGCCATCTGACGTGAGGTATAATACCATCTGGGAGTTCTCGGCGAGTCCGTCCAGTGTACCCAGTCTCCACTGAGCACCCGTATATCATCTCTGATGTCAAACACCAATGGATATGGGATCATCCATCGCCCATCTACATGGGTCGAGAAGGTATACGCTAGTCTACTCTGGTATATCGATGCCCCGTCTCGATACACCCACGACTAGGGACTTTCAAGGATGTACTTATGGACTACCTTGTCCCCACTAGTATGATCCGCATCATAGTCCAGGTAGCCAAGTACATATCCTAAGGGCTTTACCAACATGTAACAGAGAGACAATCAGTATACACGTTAAGGTAAAGAGCAACCAGATAGCATACTATCATGTCGAGCAAGAAAGTCCTTCCTATATATGTCCCAGCATCCACTACAATATACATCATATGTACAGTAATGGCCTCTAGGGTATACATATAACTAACAATCTCCCACTTGCACTAGGGCAATCTGTAGCAGTGGTTGTAGTATCTCATACTCAACCATCCCATAAAATTCTCTCTCTGGGAAAAGGCCTTTGTGAGTGGATCCGCCGTGTTGTCCTCTGAGTCTACTCTCCTAACCTCGATCACCCTGGAGATCAACCATCTCCATGATCAGGTGATACTGCCTTAGAATATGTCTAGATCACTGATGGGACCGGCGTTCCTTGGCATAAGCCACAACTTCATTGTCTCACAATGGTTGGAACGTAGTTCATCTCATGAACCATTATACACCCAAACATCCTCCTTGGTAGCATCTTAAGTAGCGATGTATCCTGCCTTCATCGTCTAGTATGCCACGGTATCTAGCTTGGAACTCTTCCAACATACCGTCCCTTTGCTGAGGGTAAAGACAATGCCTGCGACTGACATTCAGTCGTCTTTATCACCCTGGAACCTTTCCAGTGATTCTCCCCAGGATCGGTTGATACCATCTCACTACAACTAGTGAGAATCCTAACATCCATTTAGATCTATCTCATAGACCCAAAACCCAGGATTTAGGAGGTATCACTTTGATCCTTTATGGAGAATCCTTGTGATAAGCGGAGATTGACCGAGCGTAGCATAGGAAACTTTTTCCCTATCAAAAGTATGTCATCCACGTACTCTACGAGGATCATCACCATACTCCCTACTACCTTTTTGTTTATACAAGGTTCATCTACCATTTTGATGATATCAAACTCTTTGACTACTACATCAAAACAGATGTTCCAACTCCGCGATGCCTGCTTTATCACATAAAACATCTTGCACACGTTTCCGCTGCTCCCACTGTCTACGAAGCCCTCTGGCTGTGTACTTATAGACGCTCTCTTCTAAAACATCATTTAGAAAAGCAGTCATGACACCCAACCACCAGATATCGTAGTCATGGTATGTAGCCGTGGTAAGTAGGATCTAGATGGACTTAAGCATAGATACTTGAAAAGGTTTCATCATAATCCATGCCTGGTCTATGGCGAAAAACTTTAACAAGTCTAGCTTTGAAAGTCTCAACTTTTCCAAGTACACCAAGTAATCTTCTCAAGATTTACTTGCTCCTGATGGGGATTTAACCCTTCAGATATAGCAACCAAAGTCCATACTTTGTCGATGTATAAGGATTCCATCTCAGATCACTAAGCATCCAGCCATTCTTACAGAGTCACACTCCTGATGGCCAGTTCGAAACTAGTTGGGTCATCATCTCATAATGCAATCCTCGCTCCCACTGTCATAGAGTAACCGAAGTATCTCTCAGGTGGGTGAGGAACCCTACTAGATCGGCGGAGAGGCTGAGGTTCGTTGGTAACTATTGAATCCTTTGGTTTTATCAAATCATCTGCTGTAGTTTGTATAGCTGGAACCTTTCCAGTTCTACATAACTGATCTTGCCTCGAGTTTGTCCGGATTTTGCTTTTAGACATAGGCCGGACAACCCCAAATCTTAACTAACTTAAGATATGGGCTCTTTCCTTTCCATATCACATATGAAGTGGTAGGCAACTGATTTGATTTGAACCCTATTCAATAGGTATGCAGCTTCTCAAGTGCATAACTCCCAAAAGGAAATAGGTAACTCAGTAGTACTCATCATAGAGCACACCTTATCATATAGGGTGTATCTGCTCCGTCCCAATATACCATCGTATGGTGTATCCGGAGGAGTAATCCTGAGAGAGAATCTCATTCTCCTTTAGAAAAGTCCAGGAATTCCATGCACAAGTATTCTCCTCCTTGATCTCATCAAAGGACATAATACTTATACCCGTATTTTGGTTCTCTACTTCTAACTTATATTCTGTGAATATCTCAAAAGGTTCGGACTTGTGTTTCAACAGGAACATATATCTGAATCTCGAGAGATCATCAGAGAACGTAACGAAGTACAAAGAACCAGTCCTGGCATATGTAGACAGGGGACCTGACATACATCAACATGTATCATCCCAAGAGTTCACTAACTCTTTCTCTGTTTCCAATAAACGGAGCTATGGTCATCTTATCTCTGTGACATGACTGGCAAGTTTCACAAGATGTAAATTCAAACAGATTTAAATATGCATCTAAATGTAACTTCAGCTAGTCGGGTCGCATTGATATGACCTAGTCTACAATACCTCAAGAAGAATCCGTTCATTTTTGAACTCTTCCTCTTGTGTGTGTTCTGTATACTAAGAACTGTAGTTTGATTTAGAACATTAATGCTTTTAGATAACGTGCCTGAACCGATCAACTTTTGATATAGGAAATGTTCAGAGCATTATCCAACAATACAAAATTTTATCATTTCTTTACTAATAAAGAGATAGATATGATTTTGTATATCAGGTTCGGTATCTAATAACATTCGTTCAGAATCAATGTATTGGTAATACAGGGTGATAGTGACCAACAGACTTGGTTGCAACTCTTGCCCCGTTTTCTGCCTCATGAAACTTATCACCCGTTCTCAGTTCTCTACCTATCTGTAGCCCTATGTAACAGATTACATATCTGGGATCCTGATCTGGTATTACATACCCAGGACGTAGAGGATAGAGAGAAACAGTTCTTTATAATGAACACACCCGAAGATGATGCATCAGCATGCACTCTCTTCGTTTGGGCGGCACGGGAAATCTGGTATTCCCCAATTTCCTGCTCTGTCTTATAACAATTATAAGTTGGAGCGGGACCAACGTTCCCCAGCTCAGTATAACAAGCGGGTTCGGTCAATATCCGTATTATTATCTTGATTAAGGCGTGATATGGTCGCTACCTAGAGAGAGAGAGAAGAAAACACTCAGCGTGCGCTCTTGCAAGAATAGATTGGTTATTATTTTATCTAATCGGGATGGCTCCCACTGCTTTTTATCAAATCTTCCTTCAAACCCTAAAAGGAAAGACTAGCCGGGATTAATTACACACTACAAGTTCGCCAATCTTTCAGCCAGGCCAGTGTCGGTACTTTGAGGGAGGTCCCCCGTGCTTTCGCACGAACCTAATTAATGTAAACCTCATTTTCCCAGAGGCGTAACCTCGTTAACACCTTTCTAGACACCTACTTGATCGGCTAATTGTAATGTATAAAGCTCTCCCAGGAGTAACTCTTACTCGCAGTGGGTATCGGGATCCAACTATCTCATAGAAGGTATGCAATCTCATTGCAAATTTCAACACTTGAAATTCCCGATAATATTTTGCCCCTAGCGTCCTATGACCTTGACGGAGGCCAAACTACCCATAGTCCGCTAGTCAAGTTCAACCCGTCATTTCCTGATTGAATTAAACCCACCCGCACGACCCTTGACGGAGGCCAAACAACGCCGTACGAATACCCTAATCCAATCGCATCATATGCTAGCAGATAAGCAATAGTTAGCTACCGTACACTACGCCTTGACGGAGGCCAAACTACCGCAGCACGAATACTAACTAGTACTTATCTGAAATGACGGAGGGCTACGACAGGTTTTTCTGAAAACCTATTGCGTAATGAACTTGATATCGTTGTAGGATCGAATGAATTTTGAAATGGAGTGTTTTTGAGGCTTTTCTAGTTTTGCTAAAGGAGTCACTCCCGGTAAAGGGATCGTCGGTCCTTTCCTCGTCGAATGAGGTGCGGGATATATCATATATATCACTGTGCAAAGCAAAACACTTAAAAGCAATCAAAAGACAAACCGAGTGTGTAGCATCTGCCAGTTATTGCTAAAGGAGTCACTCCCGGTGAAGGGATCTCGGTCCTTTCCTCATCGAATAAGGTGCATGATATATCACATATACCGCTGTGCAAAGCAAGAACTGTAGCTACCGGTTTTATTTTGAAATTCAATTCTACAACATCTTAGGTTTCTTTTACTTTCATTAATCACATTAATGAAGTCCCATCATTTAAGTACCTAAACATCACAGATAAATACGACATACACTTATGCCATCCGCATTCGCCTCGATGTCCCCTCGTGCACCGTTAGGTTAGGTAACTAACGGCAGAGCGGGGCAGGGCTAGCGCGGGTGTAAAACATAAGTAACGCCTATATAATATATCATATATACTATATATTGTATCTATCACAGAACATCACATGATCACATCACAGATATCGCAGCAGAAGAATCATATGAAATATTGGATATACTAGGACGTCCGTGTTTTCAATACGAGCCAGTATAAAACACGGATTCCACGGTCGCGATGAATAGCCAAACCCACACCCCTAGACCCCTACGAGAGCGGCAAGCAACCCTACCAATTCTAGAGTTAGGAGACCCGGACTCGACTCCTCGAGTTGGTCTCCCACTGGACTCCAGAACCCGGTTACTTGTGCTCCCCTCCTTGGGTCTATCCTAGTGCGGAAAAGTAAATAATATACAAACGGTGACATCTTCCGCAACCTGGAATTGCCCCAATAAAAGAATATTACATACAGATTTTTACATGAATGAAAATGAAAAACACTCATCTCACATAAAAAACCCCGGCTATTCAAACACGACGATCCAATATAACATATCCAGCAACACATAACATCACATGTCATCATCGTAAGTAAATATGCGCATCCCAATTGTCGTTGACATATAGCAACGAAACCGGCGATATCACATATTACACTTACGGTCACAGAAAAGAAAGTGTAAAACTACAACAGTTGGAATCCGCAACCTGCATAGACATCGCATGCCTAATCAAATGAATACCTTAGACATCGCATGCCTAACAATTATAAACCCCGCATTTTAGTCTCAAAATCGAAAACACTTTTCAATACCAAGTCGGGAAATTCAACAAGATTCCCGACATCCTGATCGAATGCTCGTCGCAAACTTCAGTAGGCGGCCGCACCCCCGACGCCGTCGACGAAGTGCACCAAGGCGGAACACCGCTACCGGGAGCACCCGAACGGATGCTTTCGGCGACGGGGTTCTCCTACAGTCACTTGGTCGGGGCTATGGCGTGAGGCTGTCTATTAAGTTTACCCGGCGAGTATCCGCGTACGCTACGTGATTGCGACGGACTTTTGATCACATCAAAATTCCGTGGCAACCGATCAAGTGAGACTAAACTGCTATGTTTATAACATTCATTCAGTTATCTCATAACTTTTGTGAATTCCAATTGTTGTATCCCATTCCAGATAATTAGAAAATGTTAAACTTTCCGATCGAACAATCGAACACCCAAGTTTTCCCAATATAGATCAACACATGAAATAAGTCTAACAACATTCAGTTCGTGCCTCAGTACCAACGGTCCAGCCGTAGAAGGGTCAAGCCAACGCCTCACATGTGGCACGCCGTACTGCCCCAAACCCGAAGGTTCAAAGGGCAGTTCAAGACGGTCACATAATCGAGTTAAGGTTTGTTGTCTTCTAGAGGGACCATCGCGTTACTTGCACTACTTAGAACGTCGTTAAACTACGGAAAAATCCAACACTTGGAAATTTCCCGACAAGGGAAAAATTGGGTATTTATATCCGGTCGAACTTTTTAACATATTCTAAAAATTACCCGGAAAGCCACACAGACAAAATTTGAAAATCCGATCGAATATACGAATCCCCAAAATAACCCCAGAAAATTCAACTCTTGAATTAATTATTAAAAATTCCCAGGAAAACCAGAACCACAAAATAGGAGTTACTGTGCAAATAAAATGGGGCAAAGAGACCATTAGGCCGCGGAACCGCCGCACGAGCCATGCTCGTGCCGCGGAACCGCGGCTATTTAATGGAATTGGGTCATCAAACTTCACCGTAACTCTTAGATATCCCTGCTGGTTTTTCTGCATATTTTTAATCTGGAAAAAACCACGTTTTTAGAAAAAGTCCAGAGAGCATGGAAATTTTGGGGTTTCGGTTCGTTCGGACTTCAAACTCCGTCTAGACTTTGCCTAAGGCTCTAGCTAGGCTCTGATACCACTGAAAGGTTCTTAGGCACACTAAGGAGGTCTCACAAGGCATCAACCATGCCAATTTTAAAAATACGGTGCCGAGAAACCCTCGACTACGGATCGTTAGCTAGATGTCTAGGCGAAAAAGCATACTAGTTAACACTTAACTACAAGAATACGGAAATACAACCTTTGTAGATCCGGTCCACCACCTCCACGGCTCCGTGATGAAGTCCTCTCCGCTGTCTAAATCAATTCCCGGGCTCTAGCGTCGGCTTCGTCGGAGAAATGGCGAGCTAGGTCGTCGATGTCCATGCCGAAGATGATCTACGTCGAGGCATCGCTAGATCAAGCTCCAACTTCACCAAGTCAAGAAACTTGTGAAGAAAACACACTCTACTACTTGTCAAGAGGTAGAGGATGAAGAAATAAGAAGTGGGTAGACTTTAGAATTGGATTTCTCACTCATTCTCATCAATCACCATTGATGAAGAATGGTTTTCTTCAATGAAGAAGATGAAGAAGAAGAAGAAAGTGTTATGATAAGTTAATTAAAAATAGAATAGAAAATCAATACTTATCATAATATTAACTATAGTTATGTGTAGAGAATTGACCAAGGTTAAAGGAATGGTTAGGGTTAAGCATGAAGACAAGAATGGTTACAAAGTCAAAGCTTCATGAAGCTTCAACTAAACTACAAAACTAGCAACCATTCTTTTCTCATCTATTCAAAATAAATAAATAAATAAGTAAGAAAAGAAAACCCTAATCATTAGTTTAACCATGGCTTAATTCATTACACTTAACTATAGTTAAACATGTATCATCAAACATGATACAATCAAGTGCACAAAAGTATATCACATATACAATGCGAACATCCGAGTGAGAATATCCATTTAAAGTGAACCAATACTAGTTAATGCAAAGCAATATATCAAATATATAATTATGCATTAAATCATTAAATCAACACTTGATTTAACGATCCGGTCATATCACATATAACCGACTAGTATCCAATGTATCGGCTTATCGAATCAATCATTGATTCGATAACTAGGTTATATCGCATACAACCATTCGACACATTCATCGCGAGAATGAAATACGGTATCACATACACGCATTATTCTCGGTCCCGCACATATCTCATATGCGCTCCTATTTCGTTTCACTTGAGCCAGGAAACCTCTGTGTAGGACTCTAAAGACTCGTCAATACGCCGGCAGCAGATGATGATCATATCAAGCATCCACAAGCCGCAAGCGGTCTGCTAAACGTAACGGCCACCCGGGTATTGAGCGATCAGAAGATCGACGAGCAAGCCCGCTCACACTCCAGTGAATCCAACCAGTAACACTACCGTACAGTCCGGTCTGATCGTCTGATATGTCGCATATCTCGCCTAGAGGTGGTAAACGTCAGACCCCAATAGCTCGATAAGTCGTGTTGATATGAGGTCTATAACAATTCGAGAAACTACTGGTAACACTTACCAGTAAATCTCAGCAACCCTGGCCAGGGATTTCCTGTTATAGCCAATCGAACACAGCGCAACATCAACTCCCTATACCGGGAGAGACGAATCCCCTCCTATCGCTCATTGCCTCCATGTGACTCGGGACTGTACCCAAAAACCACCGTTTTGCACGCCCTCTTGGACGTGGTAAAATGGAAATCAAAGCACAGTGGGAACCACACAAGACTCTATGACGATCTCGGGTCAACAGACTACTCTGTACCAGTGTCACCAGAGAACTGCCATCTGACGTGAGGTATAATACCATCTGGGAGTTCTCGGCGAGTCCGTCCAGTGTACCCAGTCTCCACTGAGCACCCGTATATCATCTCTGATGTCAAACACCAATGGATATGGGATCATCTATCGCCCATCTACATGGGTCGAGCAGGTATACGCTAGTCTACTCTGGTATATCGATGCCCCGTCTCGATACACCCACGACTAGGGACTTTCAAGGATGTACTTATGGACTACCTTGTCCCCACTAGTATGATCCGCATCATAGTCCAGGTAGTCAAGTACACATCCTAAGGGCTTTACCAACATGTAACAGAGAGACAATCAGTATACACGTTAAGGTAAAGAGCAACCAGATAGCATACTATCATATCGAGCAAGAAAGTCCTTCCTATATATGTCCCAGCATCCACTACAATATACATCATATGTACAGTAATGGCCTCTAGGGCATACATATAACTAACAATCTCCCACTTGCACTAGGGCCATCTGTAGCAGTGGTTGTAGTATCTCATACTCAACCATCCCATAAAAGTCTCTCTCTGGGAAAAGGCCTTTGTGAGTGGATCCGCCGTGTTGTCCTCTGAGTCTACTCTCCTAACCTCGATCACCCTGGAGATCAACCATCTCCATGATCAGGTGATACTGCCTTAGAATATGTCTAGATCACTGATGGGACCGGCGTTCCTTGGCATAAGCCACAACTCCATTGTCTCACAATGGTTGGAACGTAGTTCATCTCATGAACCATTATACACCCAAACATCCTCCTTGGTAGCATCTTAAGTAGCGATGTATCCTGCCTTCATCGTCTAGTATGCCACGGTATCTAGCTTGGAACTCTTCCAACATACCGTCCCTTTGCTGAGGTTAAAGACAATGCCTGCGACTGACATTAAGTCGTCTTTATCACCCTGGAACCTTTCCAGTGATTCTCCCCAGGATCGGTTGATACCATCTCACTACAACTAGTGAGAATCCTAACATCCATTTAGATCTATCTCATAGACCCAAAACCCAGGATTTAGGAGGTATCACTTTGATCCTTTATGGAGAATCCTTGTGATAAGCGGAGATTGACCGAGCGTAGCATAGGAAACTTTTTCCCTATCAAAAGTATGTCATCCACGTACTCTACGAGGATCATCACAATGGGATGCTCCGGAATCAAATAATGGGATGACATAAAACAATGGGATGCTCCGGAATCAAATAATGCCAATGCGGGAAATCCATGAACGAGTAAAGTACCTGAAACCACTTCTCCTGATGCCTTAGCTTCCTCAGCTGTCAAGGTGAAAGCTCGAGCCTGATTAGGTCCCTGAGTTAGCTGTTTCTGCCCTTGGAACGGTCTCTGCAGAGGCTTCTGTATATCATCTCTCGTGCGAAGCTTCGACGGACAGGCACCAACTGCGTGATCGGCCGCTCCACATACCAAACAAAGTCCCAGCTTCCTTCGGCAATCCTTCTGCACATGCCCGGGCAAACGGCAGTTGTCACAAATCATGCCTTTTCTTCGATCAACGACCACAGGCTTCATCATTGGTGCTACACCACGTCGATCCACTGGAATACCTCTGCGCCCATGATCTCGGTTAGGTACAAATGAGGGCTTCCTGGCCGCAACTGCTGTCTGCTGTAGGTTCCCTTTCATTCCCGATAAACTCTGTTGCTCCCGGGCTGCCGTAAGAACCTGCGAGAAAGTGGTCAAACCCAGGGAGACAATCTGCCTCTGGATGTCCACATCCAAACTGCGCATGAACCTTCGCGCCCTGTCAGCCTCGTTGGCGACTAAAGGTCCAGCGAAACGGCTGAGTCTCGTCCACTCCGCTGCATGCACGTCCACGGGTGCTCCATTTTGCCTCAGCCCAATAAATTTCTCTTCCATTTCCTCCCGTGCAGTCCGCGGGAAGAATTTCTCCAGGAAACTCTTAGAGAAATCCACCCAACTGATCGGCTTGGGCAAGCGGGTCTCCTCCACAAGCCACCACTCTCGGACGTAATCCACTAACTGAATGCGCACCACATCAACTCTTTTGTCCTCTGGGATCTGTGCCGCAATCAGCAAATTCTCCGTGTCAACTAGCCACTGCTCGGCTGGCAACGGCTCCTCCAGACCAGTGAAAGTAATAGGACCCAACCGTCTGAAATCTGCCATGGTCCCTACCCGGTCAACTGGTTTCGCTCCAGCGTTGTTTACAGATTGCCGAATGGCCTGCAAACCCTCCTGAAATGAATCTGCTTGCTGCTGGATCAGCTCAGTATGCCTCTTCTGATTTTCCAACATTCCACATATCACTCCCAACATGGCGGCTTCATCCACGCGCCTCTGGTACGTCTTGAAATTCTTATCTGCCATATTCCTGAAATCAAAACACCCAACATTAGCATGATGATAGATTCAATATATAAATCAAGGCTAGAACTCCAAGATACTTAAATAGAGTACCGCATTGTAACTATGCCGTGGTATCATAGCCACAATTACTTAACTCCACCCAAGTCGCCTAAGTCCTAGGGATAACAAGAGATCAGGTTTTCGAGTTGACATGCAAAGTAAGTTTGCATGTCGATATAATCAGGAAGAATGTGATTCAAGAATGGTAAAACGGTCAAGGTGGTAGGACATGTTTCCTAAGCACGGGTATTCTGATTCGTGTATTGGGTACAATACCCAACTACAAAAGAATCAACCCGACTAACCTGTGTCTCTGATACCAAAAGAACCATGTCACGCCCCGCTTCCCAGAGTACGCAAGATTGGGCACGTGACATAGCCAACCATGCTACCTGTGGGTAGGAAGTATCCATCTACAGTCACATTACGGCTGTAGAGATATCAAGAACAAGATAAAACTATCTAACACATGTCCAAATCCAGAATAACAAGAGTCAATGATAAATAAATGCGGAAGCAAATGATCCAATACAATAATAGAAAAGTATGTCCCATAATGCGGGCTCACATCTGGAAATAAGAATGCAGGAAATAAAACTAATCACTACAGAACTCACAAATCAGCCTGCTGGCTGAAGTACTCCTGCTCGGTCAGCGACAGTGGTAAAGAATCTGGGCCATGTAAAACCCAGACGTCAGCGCGTCATGTTAACCAATAATATAATGTGAACAGTGTAATAGGCAATGCATAAATAAACATGAATAAAGCAATAGTATGAAACAAGCAGTGCAGGGTAGTGTGCAGTGGGTAACTAAATTGTTCTATCGGGTTTTCTATTCTAAAGTCTTTCAAATCAATTCGAGTAATCCTCCATGCAACTCAAAGGATATGTCCCGTTACCCCCCCGGGACAATGGATCAGGAAGATGGGAACCAATAATGGTTCTGTCCCGTTGCCCCCCGGGACCACGGATCAGGAAATGTAAGAGTCACGAATGGCTCTGTCCCGTTACCCCCCGGGACCACGGATCAAGTAATACCCTTTTAAGTTACACTTTAGATTACCCTTTTGATTTCCCCATACCCCCAGGTTATATGTGTCAGGTCAGGTATTCAGTAGTCAAGGACTAATGCCAACACAGGATCAGGTAACAGGTCAGGTTTGTCTGGATAGACAACAGGAATGGTCCATGAGGACTCCATGTCGGGTTTGTTGGCATTAGGCATGAGATCAGGTAACAGGTCGGGTCATGGTACATCAGGTCAAGTCGATAGTAAAGGGTACCATGCCAGGTGCATCGGTATATATATATATATATCATGTGTAGCAAGGTCAGGTCAAGATGTAACAAAATCGAGGGTGTGCTCATAACAGGTATATAATCGAACAAGGAATAACAGCAGGAAATAAGCAATGAACTAAACAACAATAAGCAGTTCATTTAATCACATTAGTGCTTTAGTATAGTACAGCCGTTTTATCATATTAGCAGGTTTCGAGCACCCCTTGCGGTGCAATAGATCACATGACGGTGCAATACCGTTATATCAATATCAGAATGTAATAGAGCTACATGTGTAAAGGCTACCGTCCTTTAAACGGTAAAATGTGATTAACGGGTAACCTCGTTATTAGGGTTAAAGTGGCAAAATGTAATTTTAGGTTAACTGTATCATGATATATGTCATATTGCGTCCAAATGAGAAAATAGCTATACCTAGTTAAGTTTGCAAGTTTAATGAGTCAAAACACATATAATTGTATAGTATAGCATGTAGCAAGTGATACTTGCCTCGACGGTTCGCGAATCGGGAAAAACGGACATAACGTCGGCGGAAAAACACGCGACGGACGCACGGTTCACGGATCGAATCCAAACAACGAACAGTGGGACCACGCGGACCGGGGTACCTCGCTGGAACGTCGGATCAAGTCGTCGGCAAGGCCGGATTCCGGCGAGATGCAAAAATAGCGACAATCAAGACTTTGCAACAAGAATAGAAAGAAACAAAGAGGAAGGGAAGGAGGATGGAGCAGGGACTGCTCACGAGGATCTGTGGGACGGTTGGTGATCGCCGACCACGGCGACGGAGCTCCGGCGGGGTACCTGCAGCGACGGCGGAATTTCCAGATTCAAGAAATCCTAACCAGAGAAGGAAGAAGAAGAAAGAAGAAGATGGAGGATGAGAAGCTCACCGAGGGGGTGCTAGCGAGGCCGGGGCGGATCGAGATCGCCGGCGGCGATCCGACGAGGTGCTGGCGGTGTGCAGGTGGCGTATAGGCGGTGTGCAGGTGCTCGGGAAAGAGGGAAGAAGGTGCAGGCTGCGACGAGGGTGAAGATGCGAGGGTGATGGTGGTGGTGGCGTCGGCGTTGGGGCTGCGGCGGCGACGGACACGGCGGCTAGGGTTAGGGTTGCGATGGGTTTTTTTTTTTCTCGCGATGAGGTTCTGGAGGAGGGACATAAATATATATATAGGGGAGAGAGAGAGAGTTAGAGAGAGAGAGAGAAAGAGAAATTAGAGAGAGAGAGACAGAGGAAGAGAGAGGGATAAAAGGAAGGGGGCCCACGAGGTTTAAGCCTCGTGATTGGCTGGGCGTGGGAAAAGGAAATTTAAAAGATTTCTTAGATTTAAAATTAACAGTAGGATATACGTATAAACTAAAATATTATATGGTTTAAATATTTTATTAATTTAGGATTTTGGCGCTAAATGAAACATTTCCAAATCGCGTCCGGGTTGGGTCCAAACATTTGAAATTCAAATAATATGATTTTAAGCGGGTTCCAAATTTTAAAATGAAATGTTTTATGATTAAAAAGCATGCCCCCAAGTCGGACACCTGCACGCGCGCGTAGCCGTCCAGACTCGCCCGTTTCACCGAACGGGATGAAAACTCGACGCGCGGACGCTACCACGCGGCTAGGGGTAACGAGTAGGCTAAGATAGATATTTTTAATATTGTTTTAGGTGCTAAAATTTGTTATATGCAAAAAATGACTTAGCCAGTTAAAATTTTGCAGTAAGACCCAAACAAGCAAGATAAATGAAATGAGCAATGTCAAACACTCAACCAGTAACAGAAATAGTAGTATTGGGCTCGGGTGTTACAAATAGGGTTGGATAGATTCAAAGAATATGAAATTGTAAGATACAAGAAATATGAAATGTAAAGAATATTTTTAGTTGCTGATTCTTGTGTTATATTGTTTAGAACTTCATGCAGAATTGACCTGCATGTCCATGCAGAACTGACCTGCATTGACCTCCAACAAAACCTGTCATGCCCTGCTTCCCAGTGTACGGATAAGGAGACGTGACTGGCCCGCTACGTATATACATAGAAGTAAACACGCTAAGCGTAACAAAGCAATATAATATAAATATACACAAGAAGACATGAAATGTAAATAAACAACAACTTTTATTTATTAAACATTTCTTTACAATACAACTAAAAAGTAAATACAATGATGAAAGCGATGCCTAAACAATGGTATGAATATGAAAGTAAAGTATATACAAAAGTCTAGAGCTCGGGTCCTCGCTAAACTGATCCAAGTCCTCTGAACTGGGCTCTATCTCCAGTGAGTCGGATCCACCTGACAACATTCCAAAGAAAGAAGAGAGAAGGAATGTCGTCAGCGAACAATCGCTCGGTAAGTCCTAAAGAAAAGTAGAAATAGAATAGACAGATGAATACATAGATATGAGAATATAACTAGTATATTGTGAGTTTGTTATGTTAACGCAGTTGTTTGTAGCTTGATACAGAATATGCCAGTGTATACGAGAGGAGTCCAACTATTCCGTAGACTAAGGTATACGGAGCACTGTAAAGTTGCTAGGCACTCTCATAAGGGTCTACGAGGCATCAACCATACCCGATTTAAAATTTAGACGTGCCGAACAACCCTAACCAAGATCTTTAAACTAGAGATTAGGCGAAACAAAGCATGTTAAACACTTTAACACTAAGAGTTTGGGATTACAACCTTTGTAGTCCGGTCCTTCACTTCTAAAGCTCCGTGTTGAGGTCCATTCGCTGCGATCATCGAGTTTCCGGACTCTAGAGAGGCTCCACGAAGAGAAAGATGTAAGCTTGCTTCCGATCTTCGATAACAAAAATGATCTACCTTGAAGTTTCATTAACACATGCTCTCACTCACTAAATGAAGTGAACACCATAATCTAAATGGCTAGGATAGATTAGGATGATGAAGTAGGATTTTAGCTCTCATTTGTTTTCTATTTTTCACTCATTTTCATCACCTTTGAAAAAGCTAAAAAGCTTTTCCATGAAAGAAGAAGAAGGAAGAAGAAGATCTTTTTCTTTTGTGATGAATAATGAAAGTCAAGTGAGATTAGAAATGCAACCATGGTGTATTAAACCCTTGTAGAGATTTAACCAAGGTTAAAGGGTTAGGTTGGGTTAAACAAATATCTTGCAAAATATCAAAACAAAATATCTTTACACAAAACAAAACAAAACCTTCTAGAAGGTTCTAGAAAAGTTTAACCCAAATCAAACCCTAACCATATTTAATCTCCACTAAACATGTTGCATTAATAACCCTAACATGTTACAATATTATATATCACATATACAATATTTATTGTAACAAAATAAAATAATACAATTAACATATATCGCATATATATCAATGTATTACCCGAGTGAGAAAAAGAATCTTTTAGTGAGCTTATATCAGTTAATGTAATTTAATATATCAAATATATAATTATACATTAAATTATCGAATCAACACTTGATCCGATAATCCGGCTATTTCATAAATAACCGACTAATATAATCTATATCAGTTCATCGAATCAACACTTGATCCGATGACCCGGCTATATCACATATACCCGACCGATATCTCATATCGCGAGAATCTAATACGGTATCATATACACGTATTGTTCTCGGTCCCGTACATATCACATATGTGCCCCTACTCCGTTTTGCCTGAGTCAAGAAACCTCTGTGTAGGACTCTAAAGAATCGTCAATACGCCGGCAGTAGGTGATGATCATATCAAACACCGACAAGCTGCAAGCGGTCAGCTAAACGTAACAGCCACCCAGGTAGTGAGCGATCAGAAGATCAACAAGCAAGCCTGTACTTTCTCCCGCGAATCCAATCAGTAACACTCCCGTACAGTCCGGTCTCTTCGTCTGATATGTCGCATATCTCGCCTAGGGGTGGTAAACGTCAGACCCTAGTAGCTTGATAAGTCGTGTCGATATGAGGTCTATAACAGTTCGAGAAACTACTGATAACACTTACCAGTAAATCTCAGCAACCCTGGCCAGGGATTTCCAGTTATAACCAATCGAACACAGCGCAACATCAACTCCCTATACCGGGAGAGACGAATCCCCTCCTATCGCTCATTGCCTCCATATGATTCGGAACTGTACCCAAAAAACACATTTTTGCACGCCCTCTTGGACGTGGTATGATGGAAATCAAAGCACAGTGGGAATCACACAAGACTCTATGACGATCTCGGGTCTACAGACTACTCTGTACCAGTACCAGTATCACCAGAGAACTGCCATCTAACGTGAGGTATAATACCATCTGGGAGTTCTCGGCGAGTCCGTCCAGTGTACCCAGTCTCTACTGAGCACCCGTACACCATCCTTGATGTCAAACACCGATGGATATGGGATCATCCATCGCCCATCATATGGGTCAAGATGCATATACGCTAGTCTACTCTGGTGTATCGATGCCCCGTCTCGATACACCCTCGACTAGGAACAGTTATAGGATGTACCCGTCGACTACCGTGGCCCCACTAGTATGATCTCATCATAGTCCCAATAGTCGAGTACATATCCTAAGGGCTTTATCAACATGTAACATAGAGACAATCAGAGTACATGTTAAGATAAAGTACAACCAGATAGCGTACTCTCATGTCGAGCAAGAAAGTCCTCCCTATATATGTCCAAGCATCCACTACAATATATATCGTATGTACAGTAATGGCCTCTAGGGTATATATATAACTAACAATCTCCCACTTGCACTAGGGCCATCTGTTGTGGTATCACATACCCAACAATTAGCTGTGGTTGAAGTATCTCATACTCAACCATCCCATAAAAGTCTCTACTAGGAAAAAGGCTTTTGTGAGTGGATCTGCGCTGTCGTCCTCTGTGTCTACTCTCATAACCTCGATCTTCCTGGAGATCAACCATCTCCATGATCAGGTGATACTGCCTAAGAATTATATCTGGATTTCTGATGGGACGGGGGGTTCCTTGGCAAAAGCCACAACTCCATTGTTACACAATGGTTGGAACGAAGTTCATCTCATGAACTTATATATCCAGACTGCCTCTTTGGTAGCATCCTTGGTAACGATGTATCTTGCCTTTAATCATCTAGTATGTCACGGTATCTAGCTTGGAACTCTTCTAACATACCGTCCCTCCACTGAGGGTAAAGACAAAGCCTGCGACTGACATTCAGTCGTCCTTATCAACCTGGAATCTTTCCAGTGATTCTCCCCAGGATCGTTTGATACCATCTCACTACAACTAGTAAGAATCCTAACATCCATTTAGATCTATCTCATAGATATAAAACCTAGGATTTAGGAGGTATCACCTTGATCCTATATGAAGAATCCTTATGATAAGCGGAGATTGACCGAGCGTAGCATAGGAAACTCCTTCTCTATCAAGAGTATGTCATCCACGTACTCTACGAGGATCACCACCATACTCCCTACCACCTTTTTGTATATACAAGGTTCATCTACCATTTTGATGAAGTCAAACTCTTTGACTACCACATCAAAACAGATGTTCCAACTCCGCGATGCCTGATTTATCACATAAAACATCTTGCTCACGTTTCCGCTGCTCCCACTGTCTATGAAGTCCTCTGGATGTGTACTTATAGACGATCTCTTCCAAATCATCATTTAGAAAAGCAATCATAACACCCAACCGCCAGATATCGTAGTCATGGTATGTAGCCGTGGCAAGTAGGATCTAGATGGACTTAAGCATAGTTTTGAAAGTCTCAACTTTTCCATGTACACCAAGTAATCTTCTCAAGATATACTTGCTCCTGATGGGGATTTAACCCTTCAAATAAAACAACCAAAGTCCATACTTTGTTGGTGTATAAGGATTCCATCTCAGATCACTAAGCATCCAGCCATTCTTACAGAGTCTCACTCCAGATGGCCAGCTCGAAACTAGTTGGGTCATCATCTCATGATGCAATCCTCGCTCCCACTGTCATAGAGAAAACCGAAGTATCTCTCAGGTGGGTGAGGAACCCTACTAGATCGGCGGAGAGGCTGGGGTTCGTTGGAAATTATTGAATCTTTTGGTTCTACCAATTCATCAGCTGCAGTTTGTATAGCTGGAACTCTTTCCAGTTCTACCTCATGACCAATAATTTCTTCACAAGAAATTCCCTTTCACAAAAATGGCATGCTGAGAAACAAAACATCTTTTGTTCCTCGGTTAGGTAGAAGATATTCCCTTGCATATGCTTGGGATATCCAACAAACTTCCACAGATCTGACTTTGCCTCGAGCTTGTCTGGATTTTGCTTTTCAGACATAGGCCGGACAACCCCAAATCTTAACATGCTTAAGATATGGGCTCTTCCCATTCTATATCATATATGAAGTGGTAGGCAACTGATTTGATTGGAACCCTATTCAATAGGTATGCAACTTCTCAAGTGCATAACTCCCAAAAGGAAATAGTAAACTTAGTAGTACTCATCATAGAGCGCACCATATCTAATACGGTGTGTTTGCTCCGCCCCGATACACCGAGGTGCTGTGGTGTACATGGAGGAGTAATGCTGAGAGAGAATCTCATTCTCCTTTAGAATAGTCCAGGAATTCCGTGCTCAAGTATTCTTCTACTTGATCTCATCAAAGGACATAATACTTATACCCAGTTTTTGGTTCTCTACTTCTAACTTATATTCATTGAATTTCTCAAAAGTTCCAGACTTGTGTTTCAACAGGAACATATGTCCGGATCTTGAGAGATAATCAGTGAATGTAATGAAGTACAAAGAACCGGTCTTGGCATTTATAGACAGGGAACTTTCATACATCAGCATGTATCAATCCCAAAAGTTCACTAACTTTTTCTCTGTTTCCAATAAACGGAGCTGTGGTCATCTTATCTTAGTGACATGACTGGCAAGTTTTACAAGATGTAAATCCAAACTAATTTAAATATGCATCTTTATATAACTTCAGCTAGTCTGGTCGCATTGATATGATCTAGTCTACAATGCTTCAAGTAGGATTCGTTCATTTCTGAACTCTTCCTCTTGTGCGTGTTCTGTATACTAAGAACTGTAGTTTGATTTAGAACGTCAATGCTTTTAGATAACGTGCCTGAACCGATCAACTCTTGATATAGGAAATGTTCAAAACATTATCCAACAATACAAAATTATATCCTTCTTTACTAATAAAGAGATTGATATGATATTGTATATCAGGTTCGGTATGTAATAACATTCGTTCAGAATCAATGTATTCTGGTAATACAGGGTGATAACTACCAACAGACTTGGCTGCAACACTTGCACCGTTTCTATCTCATGAAATTTATCACCCGTTCTCAGTTCTCTACCTATCTGTAGCCCATGTAACAAATTACATATATGGAATCCTGATCCGGTATCAAATACCCAGGACGTAAAGGATATTTGAGAAACAGTTCTGTGTAATGAACACACCCGAAGAAGATGCATCAACATGCACTTTCTTCGTTTGGGCGGCACGGGAATTCTGGTAATCTCCTATTTTCTGTTCTGTCTTATAACAATTATAAGTTGGAGCGGCGTTCCTTAGTGCAGTATAACAAGCGGGTTCGGTCAAATACATCCGTATTATTATCTTGATTAAGACGTGACATAGTCGTAATCAGGAGAGAGAGAGAAGAAAACACTCACCGTGCGCTATTACAAGATTAGATTGGTTATCAATTTATCTAATCAGGATGGCTCCCACTGTTTTAGTCAAATCTTCCTTCAAACCCTAAAAGGAAAGACTAGCCGGGATTAATTACACGCTACAAGTTCGCCAGTTTTTCAGCCAGGCCAGTGCCGGTACTTTGAGGGAGGTTCCCCGTGCTTTCGCACGGACCTAATTAAAGGAAACCTCGTTTTCTCAGGGACGTAACCCCGTTAACACCTTTCTAGACACCTACTTGATCGGCTAATTGTAATGTGTAAAACTCTCTCAGGAGTAACTCTTACTCGCAGCGGGTATCGGGATCCAACTATCTCATAGAAGGTATGCAATCTCATTGCAAATTTCAACACTTGAAATTCCCAATAATATTTTACCCCTAGCGTCTTATGACCTTGACGGAGGCCAAACTACCCATAGTCCGCTAGTCAAGTTCAACCCGCCATTTCCTGATTGAATTAAACCCACCCGCACGACCCTTGACGGAGGCCAAACTACGCCGTACGAATACCCTAATCCAATCGCATAGTATGCTAGCAGATAAGCACTAGTTAGCTACCGTACACTACGCCTTGACGGAGGCCAAACTACCGCAGCATGAATACTAAGTAGTACTTATCTGAAATGACGGAAGGCTACGACAGGTTTTTAAGAAAACCCTTTGCGTAATGAACTTGATATCGTTGTACAATCGAGTGATTTTAAATGGAATGTTTTTAGGCCTTTTCTAGTTTTGCTTAAGAGGTCACTCCCGGTGAAGGGATCGTCGGCTCTTTCCTCATCGAATAAGGTGCAGGATATTTCACAAATATCACTATGCAAAGAAAAAACTATAGAAGCAATCAAAAGACAAACCGAGTATGCAGCATCTGCTAGTTTCACTAAAGAGGTCACTCCCGGTGAAGGGATCTCGGCTCTTTCCTTATCGAATAAGGTGTTGGATGTTCTACAAGGAACACCGCTATGCAAAGCAAGAACTAGAGCTATCAGTTTTTAAACAAGTTTCTACAACATCTTTAGGTTTCTTTTAATTCATTAATCTCATTAATGAAGTCCCATTTTATTATGCTTCACAAGCATCACATTTGAAACGAAATCTGCAATATAACATATATCTTATATATATAATATAAACATTCGTCTCAGGCAGTAATATGATTTCATCACAGAACATTGCAGCAGAAGAACATATATGAAATATTGGATATACTAGGAGGTCCGTGTTTTTAATACGAGCCTGTATAAAACACGGATTCCACGGTCGCGATGAATAGCCAAACCCACATCCCTAGA
The DNA here is from genome assembly GCA_030015575.1 of Agapanthus africanus. Classification (NCBI taxonomy): domain Eukaryota; kingdom Viridiplantae; phylum Streptophyta; class Magnoliopsida; order Asparagales; family Amaryllidaceae; genus Agapanthus; species Agapanthus africanus. The sequence continues at coordinate 2,998,496 of CM057337.1, forward strand.
CCCCTACGAGAGCGGCAAGCAACACTGCCAATTCTAGGGTTAGGAGACCCGGTCTCGACTCCTCGAGATGGTCTCCCACTGGACCCTAGAACCCGGTTACTTGTGCTCCCCGTCTTGGGTCTACCTAATGCGGAAAAGTAAATAATATACAATGGTGACATCATCCTCAGCCCGGAAGTGCCCCAATAAAAGAATATTACATACAAATGAATTTTATATGAATGAAAAAGAAAGAACCCTCATCTCACATAAAACCCCCAGCAATTCAAAACGCGACGATCCAATATAACATATCACAGCAACACATAATATCTCATATCGTCAACGTAAGTAAGTATGCATACACCGATTGTCGTCGATGTATAGCAACGAAAACCGGTGATACAACTACATACTACACTTACGGTCACAGAAAAGAAAGTGTAAAACTACAACAGTTGGAATCCGCAACCTCTTTAGACATCGCATGCCTAACCAAATGAATTCTTTAGACATCCCATGCCTAATAATTATAAACCCTGCATTTTAGTCTCGATCTCGAAAACACTTTTCAATATCAAGTCTGGCAATTCAACAAGATTCCCGACATCCTGATCGAATGTTCGTCGCAAACTTTAGTAGACGGCCGCACCCCCGGATGCCGTCGACGAAGTGCACTAAGGCGGAACACCGCTGCCGCGAGCACCCGAACGGATACTTTTGGCGACAGGGTTCTCCTACAGTTACTTGGTCGGGGCTATGGGGCGTGACTGTCTATTAAGTTTACCCGGCGAGTATCCGCGTACGCTACGTGATAGCGACGGACTTTTGATCACATCAAAATTCCGTGGCAACCGATCAACTGAGACTGAACTGCTAGATTTATAACATTCAAATTAGTTATCTCATAACTACTTGTGGATTCCAAATATTGTATTACATTCCAGATAAATAGAAAATGTTAAACTTTCCGATCGAATAAACAAACACCCAAGATTTCCCAAATAGTTCTCAACACTTGAAATTAGTTTAAAAACATCTATCACATGCCATAGTACTAATGGTCCAGCCGTAGAAGGGTCAAGCCAACGCCTCACATGTGGCACGCCGTACTGCCCCAAACCCTAAGCTTTAGAGGCGGTTCAGACGGTCACATAATCGAGTTAAGGTTTGTTGTCTTCTAGAGGGTCCACCGCGTTACTTGCACGACTTAGAACGTTCTTAAACTACGGAAAAATCCAACGCTTGGAAATTTTCCGGCAGGGGAAAAAGTGAGTTATTGATATCCGTTCGAACTTTTTAACAGGTTCTAAAATTACCCGGGAAAAAATAAACGAAGTTAATGTTTCCGATCGAATCAACGAGCTCCCAATAGAACCCAGAAAACTCAACTCTTGAGTAGAATTAAAAATTCCCAGAACTATCAAAAAGGACCCAAGAATATATTCCTGAAGTAGTGGGCCCCAACTCCAATTATTGGCCGTGGAACCACCGCCAAACGTGTTGTTTGGCCGCAGTTCAGCGGTCACGTGAGGGATTTAGAGGTCCGTACTTCACAGTAATTCCTATAATTCCCTGCATGATTTTCTGAATATTTTTAATACGAAAAAATCAACATTTTAAAGAAAATTCCAGAAACTAGGTTTTATCGGGTATTCAGAGTTCGATCGGACTTTAAACTTCGCCTAGACTTCGCCTAAAGCTCTAACTTGGCTCTGATACCACTATAGGGTTGCTAGGCACTCTCACAAGGGTCTACGAGGCATCAACCATACCCGATTTAAAATTTAGACGTGCCGAACAACCCTAACCAAGATCTTTAAACTAGAGATTAGGCGAAACAAAGCATGTTAAACACTTTAATACTAAGTGTTTGGGATTACAACCTTTGTAGTCCGGTCCTTCACTTCTAAAGCTCCGTGTTGAGGTCCCTTCGCTGCGATCATCGAGTTTCCGGACTTTAGAGAGGCTCCACGAAGAGAAAGATGCAAGCTTGCTTCCGATCTTCGATAACAAATATGATCTACCTTGAAGTTTCATTAACACAAGCTCTCACTCACTAAATGAAGTGAACACCCTAATCTAAATGGCTAGGATAGATTAGGATGATGAACTAGGATTTTAGCTCTCATTTGTTTTCTATTTCTCACTCATTTTCATCACTTTTGAAAAAGCTAGAAAGCTAGAAAGCTTCTCCCGCGAATCTAATCAGTAACACTCCCGTACAGTCCGGTCTCTTCGTCTGATATGTCGCATATCTCGCCTAGGGGTGGTAAACGTCAGACCCCAGTAGCTTGATAAGTCGTGTCGATATGAGGTCTATAATAGTTCGAGAAACTACTGATAATACTTACCAGTAAATCTCAGCAACCCTGGCCAGAGATTTCCAGTTATAGCCAATCGAACACAGCGCAACATCAACTCCCTATACAGGGAGAGACGAATCCCCTCCTATCGCTCATTGCCTCCATGTGATTCGGGACTATACCCAAAAGCCGCCTTTTTGCACGCCCTCTTAGACGTGGTATGATGGAAATCAAAGCACAGTGGGAATCATACAAAACTCTATGACGATCTCGGGTCTACAGACTACTCTGTACCAGTGTCACCAGAGAACTGCCATCTGACGTGAGGTATAATACCATCTGGGAGTTCTCGGCGAGTCCGTCCAGTGTACCAGTCTCTACTGAGCACCCGTACACCATCCTTGATGTCAAACACCGATGGATATGGGATCATCCATCGCCCATCATATGGGTCAAGATGCGTATACGCTAGTCTACTCTGGTGTATCGATGCCCCGTCTCGATACACCCTCGACTAGGAACAGTTATAGGATGTGCTCGTCGACTACCGTGGCCCCACTAGTATGATCTCATCATAGTCCCAGTAGTCGAGTACATATCCTAAGGGCTTTATCAACATGTAATATACAGACAATCAGAGTACATGTTATGATAAAGTACAACCAGATAGCGTACTGTCATGTCGAGCAAGAAAGTCCTCCCTATATATGTCCAAGCATCCACTACAATATACATCGTATGTACAGTAATGGCCTCTAGGGCATATATATAACTAACAAGCACAAGGAACCGTTAAGCCGTGGAACAACAGCAATGGATATTCAGGTTAGGTGTATTAAAGTGACCGTCTCGTGCTACTTCTAACACATTCTGTACCAGACTACCTCTTTAAAACCCCGTAATGTATTTTGTATTGATTTGTATCACTTTGTTTAATAGATGTAAGACTTGCCGAAACCATGATATCATGTAAACAGAATGGATATAAATGGATAGTCATGTAATTAGAGTATATACATGGTTCGATTCGGTCGAGTCATGTTGATATTGATTGAATTCTGGTATAAATGGATTCATATTGAATTGGAGATATAATTGAATCATATTCAAAGATAGATTGATTGATTTCAAATTAAACCGAGACTCTTCCTAAGTCAGGCATTTAAACATAATTGAAATCATGAATTAGTTTTTGGAGTTATCGGTAACTGCTGCACATGGACGACAGGATTTATGTCTTTTTCCAAGACAATAACCGTATTGATAACACCGTTTTTAGGCTGTCTATCTTAGATAGGCAAGCACCCATATTCTCCGGCTCCCTGAAGCTCATGAGAATTGGTCCCGCTTAAACCTATATTTATTAGGGTCCTTATTTTAAATTAATATAACTTGAGGGGTTTTATGATAAATAGTTTTGATATATTTTCAAAATAAACTTCAAGTATTTATTTATCGTCTTTACGGTTTTCATAGTTATAATTTTTATAAAATGAAAAATTCTAATGGATATAAACCTAAGTTTTAAAAGTATATGGTATTTTCTTGTAATTTGATTTGTATTGAACGTGATGGTATTTTCATGATATTTTGTGACTCTTCTGATTTAGAAAATATGGAATATATATAATATATTTAAAGTAGATATTTTGATAATATATATATATATATATATAATAGAGTTTATTTATTAAATAGAGATCACATTTTTCTTAAAATTGTAATACAAATTCCATCGAGATCGTATACTCCGTGAGGAGGTCTGCATCTCGTCATACTAGTCCGATGGATGTGCGATAACCCACACCAACCAAGTCAGATTCCCCAAAATGGGTTGTAAGGACTTAATCGTATGGAATTTAAATAAGAAAATTTAAAGAATACGGTTTTTTAATAGTTTAGGGTATTTTATTGTAAACTTGTAATTATCTTACAAACTAAAGTTCTAAAAGCCATCGTGCTATATTAAGAATGAGTGTTGTGATGAGATAGGTCATTATCTCGTGAGTTTTCTAAAGTTAATACAAAGGAATATGATGAAAAATGTAGAATGTAAAGTTTGTGGTATTTGTTCGTAAAAATGTGATAAAAGTTGCATAACAAGTTATTTTGAGATGAAACTTATTCTAAAGTGTTTGGTTATGATTGTTAAGCAATATATGAAGAATTGGTAGGTTTGTTATTAAGAAAATTTAGGTTTTTAAAGAAAATAGAATCGGAAGTCGGAATAACTCCGCATCCGACGAGTTTTGAAATGAGAGTGTTTTAGATTAGAATGAGAGGAGGGAAGAGGAGACTTACTGATTTAGAGAAGAGAGAGGAGGTAGAAGGAACTTTTGAAGGCGTCGTGGAGTCGCGTTGTCGCCGGAACTTTGATTTTGGCTAACTCCACTTGTACAGCTTTTGGACTTAAGAATTTTAGAGAGTTTTGGCAATAGATTTCAGAATGAGGAGGGCCAAAGTGTAGGGGGTATTTATATAATAGAATTAGGGATTTGTGAGTGAAGAGATAATTAAAAATGCATTAAAATTAGAATTAAAGAGTGAAATTACACTCTCTGGATAATTGCAGAGTAAACAAACATAATGGGAGTTAAGGGGGGAGGCCAAGAGAATAGGGCACAAAAATTGGGGGCAGTACCTACGGGGGGCCCGGCGGCATCGGTGTTCCCGCCAAAAATTTCTACGCAAAGGAGTCCAAGGTATCAAATGGCAGTGATACGCTTAAAGAAATGCGAACCAGTATCTTCCGGCCTATATTTTGATAAACTCCCGAAGGAGGAACTATTAAATTCTAATGGTATTGGAAACATCTCGAAAAACCCTTCGATTTGATATATTATGGGCCTCATAATTCATCCAGGATCAAAAGTTATGAGGTATCAAGTGTCCACACGTGATGGACCTTTAAGAACCCGCTGGAGGAGTTAAAAGATATAATAAAAACTCAGAAAAGACCCCAATGGGGTATCACGTGCTCACACGTGACCATGGGTAACGTGCAGACACGTGATGGGCTCTTAAGGCCTCTAAAATAATGAATAGAATTAAATTCTAAAATTTTCCCTGATTAAAAATCAGAAGTTACCTCAATGAGATATCACGTGCTCACACGTGACCAATGGTCACGTGTTGACACGTGATGGTTAAAACAACAACATAAAAAAGCGGCTGTTAAAAGAACCAATTTGGGGGTCACGTGCTCATACGTGACCAAGGGTCACGTGCCAGCACGTGACAGGCTTTGAAAGCCTTACAGTTTAATAGAATTAAAATTCTAAATTTCTCTAAAATCTTTCGAAATAGAATTAAAATTCTAAAAGCTTTTAAATCTTTCCAAATGGAAAAAGATTATGGGGACCGTTGGATTAAAGATCCAAGAGTGATTAAAAATCACCAATTTATGGAAAAAATCTTAGACAAGGAAAGATTTCCCCTAAATCTTACCGAGAATAACAAACATAATATCTTTGGATTTCAAATCCAACGGTGAATAAAATTCACTGAATGATCTAAATGATCATATTAATCATGAAATCAATTAAAATCTTTCAATGAAAGATTCACAAAACAAATTGATTCTCTTCCTCCTCCTATTAATAGGAGCCAAGAGAAGAGAAGAGGGATCTACCCTTTATGGAGAGAAAAACAGAGAGAGGAGAATTTAATTCTCAAGAGGGAAGAAAAGAGAGGAGAATTTAATTCTCAACAAAGAAAACCCTAGGTGAGAAAAGAAAGTGAATCAAAACTTCAAAAAGAGAATTTAATTTTCAAAAGAGTTTAACTCTTTTATAAAGAAAAGAACTTAGTTCTTTCTCTGGTTGAAGATCTGCAAAGTGCACATCTCCCCATAAATTGAGAATTTAATTCTCATTGGGTTGAGATCCTGCCATGCAGATCTAAAACATAGAGGAGGAATTGAGTTTTGAGAATTAAATTCTCACAAGAGTTATAGGAATTTAATTCCTTTGAGATAAAATTAGGGTTTAACCCTATATTATAGGAATTTAATTCCTTCAAAATGGACAGAACTAAGGTTTAACCCTAATTGAGAACTTAATTATCTCAAACTCACAGGAATTTAATTCCCTTAAAAAAGAAATTAGGGTTTCACCCTATGCCAGAATTTAATTCTTTACATATATAGGGAATTTAATTCCTACAGAAAAGAAATTAGGGTTTAACCCTATCTAAGAATATAATTCTTCAAAAGAAAAGTAGGAATTTAATTCCTTTAAAGTTATTGCTAGGTTTTAACCCTATGAAGGATTTGACTCTTAAAAAGATAAAGAGATCTTCAAATATGCAAAGAACCAGAGTCACGTGCTACCACGTGACCCCTGTAAAGATCCACAGAAAAGAACTTTGAGGCAATGCCTCACGTGCTCCCACGTGGCTCCCAAAACGCAGAAAGAAAAAGCAAAGGAAATGAAGACTTTGGGCGCTCTCACGTGTTACCACGTGACCCCTTGGCAAACGCTTTAACAGTCAGCGCATAAATCCCTATCACGTGTCAACACGTGACACTCACAATATAAGAAAAAAAGTGTTTAACACTTAATTGCAGAACGAAGAAAAGGGATCTGGTCCCCCCTTTGGGCGCTCTCACGTGTCCACACGTGATCCCTCTGTCTTTAGTGTTTAACACTAATTTAGGGATTATATTTCCAGTGTTTAACACCGATTGTCTTTTAGTGTTTAACACTAATTTGAGAGTTCTATCTCCAGTGTTTAACACTGTTGTCCTCTAAGTGTTTAACACTACTTTTAGCCAAATTGGCTAATTTTCCAGAGGCAAAAGTCCCTCCTCCAAACGAATCTCAAAATTGAGGAAATCAAAGACAAAATGTTGTCAGAGCCCCTAAACCTCTGTTTAACGCTGCTGAATGACGAGAGGCTGAACCCAGACAAATGTCTAATGGCCCAAAGGGCCAACATTTCAAACATAATTGGACTTAGCCCAAACTGGCCATAAGTCCTCAAATCATCTTGAACTGAGCACATCTGCTCTTTCAACCAACTCATTGGTTCAAGGGTACATCTCTGAACTCCTCTGATATTTGTCGTTGTAATCCTTCAACGTCTTCAGAGAGGTGACGGGTCCCGACAACCACACATTAATACGGACTGTGGGTTCCTTAAACTCATGGACTAATGCGTCCTTAAACTAACATTTGTCCCCAAAACGGGAATGATGGACCACCATGTCCCTAAACTGGAAAAATAGAGCCAATTGCTCTTTTGTCGGATCTAAACGATCCCGTTAAGATGATCTTAGTTTCATACTGGACTAACGTATCCTTAACAAACGTTTAAGTTGATCTTAGCCTCAAATACGGCTAACGTATCCTTAAACCCTCAAACAGACTTTAGTCCCAAATTGGACTACAGGTCTCCCAACTAACTTTGGTTCAAGGGTACATCTCTGAACTCCTCTGATATCTGTCGTTGTAATCCTTCAACGTCGTCAGAGAGGTGACGGGTCCCGACGGCCATACATTCAATAGACCGCCATGTCCCTAAACTGGAACAATAAAGCCCAAATGCTCTTTTTTCGGATCTAAACGATCCCGTTTAAGTTGATCTTAGCCTCAAATATGGCTAACGCATCCTTAAACCATCAAACAGACTTTAGTCCCAAATTGGACTCTAGATCCCCCAATCAATTTTGGCTCAAGGGTACATCTCTGAACTCCTCTGACATCTGTCGTTGTAATCCTTCAACGTCGTCAGAGAGGTGATGGGTCCCGACGGCCATGCATGCAATGGACCACTATGTCCCTAAACTGGAACAATAGAGCCCCAAATGCTCTTTTGTCGGATCTAAATGATCCTGTTTAAGTTGATCTTAGCCTCAAAAATGGCTAACGTATCCTTAAACTTTCAAACAGACTCTAGTCCCAAATCGGACTATAAATCCCCTAATCAACTTTGGTTCAAGAGTACATCTCTGAACTCCTCTGACACCTATCATTGTAATCCTTCAACGACGTCAGAGAGGTGATGGGTCCCGACGGCCATACATGCAATGGACCACTATGTCCCTAAACTGGAACAATAGAGCCCAAATGCTCTTTTGTCGGATCTAAACGATCCCGTTAAGTTGATCTTAGTCTCAAACTGGACTAATGTATCCTTAACAAACGTTTAAGTCGATCTTAGCCTCAAATACGGCTAACGTATCCTTAAACCAAAACCCCAAACCCAAATCTAAGAAAATACAGATTTGGACTAATCCACGTCCTACGGGCGACGACATAAATTAGTCTCCGTATACGATCCACGGGCAACCACAAACAAAACAAACACCCACGACACGAAGTGAAATTCTGGAGAAGGAGAAAGTTGTTACCGCAATGCGGTAGCGTAATTAACTGCAGGGGCTTGCGCCTGCAGGGAAGAGCGTCTCCATAATCAAAAACCCCTCAAGCGAGGGGGAATCTGACGAAGTCTGCTATATCGGACGCATCCGTTTAAACATTCGATACATGGTGCCATAAATCAACTTGGCATTTTTGGAGAGGTAAACGGATAGCACCAATTAGCATCTGCCCCGAATCTCAGGCAAGACGTTCATGTCTTGGCCGTCTTTCGGAGGGGAACAGATTCTGGCACGCCCGATGGGACCTCTTCCTCTTTCCACTCCACACTTCGTGTGTCGTGTTCGCGAACGAATCGCGGTTTGCTGTGGTTGCCTGTGGATTCGAGGTTCTAAGATTTGGTGTCTTGCTCCGTGCAGAAAACAGAAGATCAATGGCTTCAAACTGCACTACCTGCAACTGCAACTCTCGCTCCGTCCCTACCGGAGGAGTGACCTACGGGCCCCAAGCGGCCTCTCTTTTCAAGATGCCAGTGGAGCAGGTAACTCAAGCCACCGCTGGACTATTCTTCGGGACCATACTCCCACCCATGAGCTTCAACGCCCCTGTACCGTCATAAGAAGCTCCAGAGAAGTCGGTATTCGACTGGCTTGCTACTACTGCGGCCCTTCTCAACGGGTCGCCCAACTCCACTGCCTCGGTTTTTAACAGACTAGGCCAAAGCTCCAACGGGCCCATGAAGAAGCCTGCAATACCAGAAGGCGTTATCTCGAAGCGGATAGCCATCCCTACTCCCAAAATCGTCAAGGCGGTTTCTCCTGCCAAGGGGTCAGGCTTTACAAGACTGACCGTCCCAACTCCAACTCCCGCTCCGGCTACTCAAAGGATATCAGTCTTTAACAGGATGACACCGGCAACGGCTCCTCACCTGAGCCGGGGGCAAAACGAAACCATCCCCATCACCGGACCAGCTCCAACGGCTCGACACGCTCGACGTCGCCACTAGCGCCGAGTAAGGAAGGCCGAGGGCAACTTCCCCTCAGGAGTAACTCCACCGGCTCCAATGGTGGAAGTTAATGCTGTTGTTCCAACTGGGAACAACTTTGAACCGCTAAGGAGGGTACGCAAGAACTCTCCGACTGCCACGTTGAAAAGATCTCCTCCACCTGCAAAGAGTGTTACAGAATCGAAGCCTGAGCAGCCTCCTCAACGGCTGTCCTCTAAAATTTACAAGGTCTGGCGACGGGTTCAGGACTCGGTAATCATTCCAGATCACTCTCACCGGCAAAAGAAGGTGAAAGTCCAGGAAGGAAAGAACCGTCCTGTCAAATCACTAAGGACGACAACCACTTGGGTGCCTGCTGCAACGGCTCCCTCAACTTCGATGGCCCACAAGAGAAGAAGGCCGAAGAAAGTCTTCACGCCTGCGGAAAATATCAAAGGCAATGAGCCTAAACGCCCTGAGTCCGGGGGCATGGTGGTACATACCGTCTACATGGCGTCCGGGAAAGAGGATAGCCGCATATCCACAGGTCATCGACCGCTACGCGTTCAGTGACTAAGGCTCAAGAGCAGCAGCAGAAGCTCCAAGAAATGATGAAGGCAATGGCCGCACTCACCGGGCCAAAAGAAAGCCCCGAAGCATCCTCGGATCAATGCCAGGAACAGGAAACTGACGCTGAATTCCTTCGCAGGATACTGGAAAAGAAGGATAAAGAGGCTGCGGAAAAAGCAGCCAATATAAAGCGAATGGCCCTTCTGTTTCAGGATATGGTAGCTATGATGATCCAACAAGATCCTCCTGCTAAAGATCCTCCGATCGTCCTCGAACATGACAAAGGAGAAACGTCGAATCCTCCACCGGCTCTGTCAACAGCCAAAGAGGATACAATCTCTAAAGCTGCCCTGGATGACTATATAGCTCAGCAGATACGAGTTCACCAGGCAAACGAAGCGTCTGAACAAATTGTTAGAACCGGACGACCCTACCCAAGCTGGTATGACCAAATCAGTTACCCGCCGGGATATACGATCCCTAAGTTCCACGTATATAAAGGGACAGGGAATCCACATCAGCATATCGCCCAGTTCAGGACCTTATGCGGCAACACTGGAGACGACGACAAACTGTTGCTTCGCCAATTCGTCGGCAGCTTAGCAGAAACGGCTTTTGAATGGTATTCGGAGCTACCTAACGACTCTGTCAAAACATTTGCGGAGATGGAGCTACTGTTTACACAAAGATTTGCAAGCGCCAGCGAGCGCACCCCGATAACAGCACTAATAAACGCCAGGATAAGGCTAGGCGAAACATGGGTTCAATATGCAACACGATGGCGGAATCTGTGGTCGAAATGCGAACAACGGATTGAAGAAGCACCTACGGTAAGCATGTTCGTGGGCACTCTCAATCCGCAAGCGACCATCTCGCAGTTCATAATGTTCTTCAAGCCAACTACTTTCCAGGCCTTGATCGACAAGTTAGCCCAAATGGATCAGATGGGACATAAACCGTCTCCTCCAAAGCCAGATGTTCCCCTCCGAACGGCGGCGCACAAGACTGCGAAGTCCTGGCGCTGAGATTCGGGGCAGATGCTATTTGGTTTTATCCGTCTACCTCTCCGAAGATGCCAAGTTGATTTATGGCACCGTGTATCGGAGGTTTAGACGGATGCGGCCGATGTAGCAGACTTTGTCAGATTCCCCCTCGCTTGAGGGGTTTTTGATTGTGGGGACGCTCTTCCCTGCAGGCGCAAGCCCCTGCAGTTAATTACGCTACCGCATCGCGGTAACAACTTTCTCCTTCTCTAGAATTTCACTTCGTGTCGTGGGTGTTTGTTTTGTTTGTGGTTGCCCGTGGATTGTATACGGAGACTGAGTAATACCGTCGCCCGTAGGACGTGGATTAGTCCAAATCCGTATTTACTTAGATTTGGGTTTGGTGTTTTTAGTTTAAGGATACATTAGTCGCGTTGCGACTAAGATCAACTTAAACATTCGTCAAGGATACGTTAGTCCTGTTTTAGACTAAGATCAACCTGACATGGTGATTCATTTAATTTATGGCCATCGGGACTCATCACCTCTCTAACATCGTTGAAGGATTACAACGATAGGTGTCAGAGGAGCTCAGAGATGTACCCTTGAACCAAAGCTGATTGAGGGTTTTATAGTCCATTTAAGTGTTTAAGGATACGTTAGCCGTGTTTGGGGCTAAGATCAACTTAAACGGGATCGTTTAGATCCGGCAAAAGAGCAATTGGCTCTATTGTTCCAGTTAGGGACGTAGTGGTCCATTATTAGTTTAGGGACGTCTCGGTCCGATACCAGTTTAAGGACGTAGTGGTCCATTATTAGTTTAGGGACGTTTCGGTCCGATATTAGTTTAGGGACGTTTCGGTCCAATATTAGTTTAGGGACGTAGTGGTCCATTATTAGTTTAAGGACATTTCGGTCCATCGCCAGTTTAGGGACGTGGTGGTCCATCATTAGTTTAGGGACATTTCGGTCCGATGCCAGTTTAGGGACGTAGTGGTCCATCATTAGTTTAAGGACGTCTCGGTCCAATATTAGTTTAAGGACGTCTCGGTCCGATATTAGTTTAAGGACGTCTCGGTCCACGAGTTTAAGGACCCCGCAGTCCATAGCGATGTGTGGTCGTTGGGACCCGTCACCTCTTTGACGTCGTTGAGGAATTACAACGATGGATGTCAAAGGAGTTCGGAGATGTACCCTCGAACCGGATGTAGATTGATTTAGGAGAGCCATTTTGCTCAGTCAATTTAATTTAAGGACTTATGGCCACGATTGGGCTAAGTCTAGTTGAAAATGTCCAACATTTTATTTGCTTTTGCATTGCATTTCTTTTTATTTTTATTTGGGCTTTGCCCAGAAAGGATGCAAAGCATCAATTTGTTTTGGGCTCTGCCCCTTTTTATTGTATTGCAATTTAATTTGGCCTACTAGGCCCCTCTGATTTGGGCCTGGCCCTTCAGTAAAATGCATTGCATTTATCAGGCGCTTTGCGCCAATCACTGAGCGCAAGCTCTTGTGGTGAGGACACGTGTCATGCTCTGGTGAGTGCAAGCGCAACAGCGCAGTGCGCTGCGCTAGTGCGCTGTGCTGTTGCGCTGCTGACACGTGGCGCGCTCTGGTGAGTTGCGCCCGTTCCAGAGAGCAAAGCTCTATTTCAAGGCGCGTAGCGCAAGTTGTTCTGCAGCTGACACGTGGCGCGCTCTGGTGAGTTGCGCCAGTTCCAGAGAGCAAACCTCTATTTCAAGGCGCGTAGCGCAAGTTGTTCTGCAGCTGACACGTGGCGCGCTCTGGTGAGTTGCGCCAGTTCCAGAGAGCAAAGCTCTATTTCAAGGCACGTAGCGCAAGTTGTTCTGCAGCTAACACGTGGCGTTCTCTCAGGAGCGCAACAGCGCAGTTTGGAAGTGCAAAGCACTAAGAATCTTTTTAGATTCCAGAACAGAAGTGCAAAGCACTATTTGTTTTTTTTGATCTAATTAGGATCAAAGAAAAATGAGTTTTTCTCTTTATTTCAAGAACCAGAGGTTCATAAAAGTGCAAAGCACTATTTTTTTTATTTTATTTTATTTTTGTTTTAAAGAACCAGTGGTTCATACGAGTGCAAAGCACTATTTTTATTTATTTTTATTTTCTTCTTTGTTTTAAAGAACCAGTGGTTCATACGAGTGCAAAGCACTATTTTTATTTATTTTTATTTTATTTTTTTTTGTTTTAAAGAACCATTGGTTCATACGAGTGCAAAGCACTATTTATTATGTGAAGATCATTGATCAATGATTTATCAAAAGAGATTTCTTTTCTCTCGTGAAGGTTTTTACCTTCTTCTTGAAATTTTTCTCAGAGTTCTCTCTGTTTGAAGTTCTTGATTTTTTTTTTCAAGAAATGTTGATGCCTTCTCTTCTCTTCTTGGCTCCTATTTATAGGAGAAGGAAAAGAATCAATTTGTTTAGCAAATCTCTCATTGAAAGATTTGATTTGATCGTTGAGAGATTTGATTTATATTTATCATTAATCTGGGCCTTTAGATCATTCAGTGAATTTTATTCACCGTGGATTTTAAATCCAAAAGATATTCTATTTGTTATTCTGGTGAGATTTTCAAGGAAATCTTTCCTTGTCCAAGATTTTTCCATAAATTGATGATTTTTAATCATCTTTGGATCTTTAATCCAACGGTTCCCATAATCTTTTTCCATTTGGAAAGATTTAGAAGCTTTTAGAATTTTAATTCTATTTCGAAAGATTTTTAGAGAAATTTAGAATTTTAATTCTACTAATCTGTAAGGCTTTCAAAGCCTGTCACGTGCTGGCACGTGACCCTTGGTCACGTGTGAGCACGTAACCCCGAAATTGATTCCTTTAACAGTCGCTTGTTCATATTGTTGTTTTAACCATCACGTGTCAACACGTGACCATTGGTCACGTGTGAGCACGTGATATTTCATTGAGATAACTTCTGATTTTTAATCAGGGAACAGATTTTAGAATTTAATTCTATTCATTATTTTAGAGGCCTTAAGAGCCCATCACGTGTCTGCACGTGGCCCATGGTCATATGTGAGCACGTGATGCCCCATTGGGGTCTTTTCTAAGTTTTTATTATATCTTCTAACTCCTCCAGCGGATTCTTAAAAGCCCATCATGTGTGAACACATAATGCCTCATAACTTTTGATCCCGGATGAATTATGAAGCCCATAATATATCAAATCGAAGGGTTTTTCGAGACGCTTTCAATAAAATCAGAATTTATCCGTTTCTCCTTCGGGAGTTTGTCAAAAAACAGCCCGGAAGATACCGGTTCGTATTTCCTTAAGCGTATCGCTGCCATTTGATACCTTGGACTCTTTTGCGCAGAAATTTTTGGCGGGAACAAATGCCCCCCACTACTTTGCCCACGTAAGTATGTACGTGGGTGAAGTAGTGCAGAGTTATGCAGAGTTATGCATGGCGTATGACCAGTTTTGGGTTGATGTATCACTTTCAGAATCTTGATCTGAGAAGATAACGAGCGGACACAAGCGTCGTCATTTATCATTGACTCAAATCTCAACTCTTAAGGAATATAGTTCCAACCCTTAACTCCATGAGCCGCATCCTTCTATTTCTTTTTTTGTCTCACTCTGGCGTGGAGTAGTTCATACGCTTATGAGTAAGTTCTCCATTTCAGTGGCATGTAGCTTTGGCAAGTGTGGCCCATAGATGGTCGGCCCATCTTGACTTCTTTGCAGGGCAGTGATGGCTTAGGAGACAGGGGTAGGATCTGCCACCTAAGGCTTTTCAACTTTACGAGCCGTGAGGGTCTCATAAAGACTTTTCTCCCTACGAGTCGTGAGGATCTCGTAGGTGTATTTTCTCCTTGGGAATCGTGAGGATTCCTAAGTGTGTTTTCTCTTATAAGTCGTAAGGATCCTATAAGAGAGTTTTCCCTCTTACGAGTCGAGAGGCCCGTAAGCGGTTGTTTCCCTCCTTATCGAGATTCGACTTTGGAGAGTGTGACCCGTGGATAGTATGCAAGAGACCGTTTTGGGCCGACTTGCAGGGTCCCAGTGCTTAGGAAACAGGTTTTTTAATCCCTACTGCCTAAGGCTTTATCTCACGAGTCGAGACGAATCGAGAAAATCTCGCAAAGACATCTATTTCCTCACAAGTCGAAACGGATCGAGCAGATCTCGCAAGAACATCTTAACGTCGCATTTAACCTCTGCTCTTTACGACAGAAGCCCGTTAAGGTTGGTGGTACTTAGGGTTTTGGCCATCGTACCGTCGCATAAGCTGATATAGTCCTCGATAGGCAATCGTGCTGTTCGAGTAGCCCTGCGCCTGCCGTGTCTCTGATCCCTTCGGGGGCTGGACAAGACGTCTTCAAGCAATCCTCCTTGGCAGTTTGACCGTCAGAAGAGCAAGCGCTAGGAATTTGCCATGCCGCTTTTTACTTGAGGTTAGGCTCATTTTGGAGAGCCCCGATGAGTCATAACCACTCCGCGCTGGTGTGGGGATGATCTCCGATAGTCTTTCGGGCTTTATATGAGTTGCCGTTAAGACCCTGAAGCTAGGAATTTGGCCTTTGCTTCGTTTGCTGGCATTGCGTCTGCTGTATCGAGACGAATGTTGCGGTGGGAACTAGGGATTTTGCCGTGGCTCCGTTTGTTTGATGACGTTACGTCTGCTGTGTCGAGACGAACGTTGGGGTGACATCTCGTCTGCTGTATCGAGACGGACGTCGAAGTGGTGACCACTCCACACTGGTGCGAGATGATCTCCGATTGTCTTTCCGGTTTTATATGACTTACCGTTAAGACCCTGAAGCTAGGAATTTAGCCTTCGCTTCGTTTGCTGGCATTGCGTCCTCTGTATCGAGACGAATGTCGTGGTTGTCTCTAGGTTACTGGTGAACCGCCGAGGTTTGGAACTAGGGATTTTGCCGTGGCTCCGTTTGTTTGATGACGTTGCGTCTGCTGTGTCGAGACGAACGTTAGGGTGACATCTCGTCTGCTGTATCGAGACGGACGTCGAGGTTGTCTCTAGGTTGCTGGTGAACCGCCGAGGTTTGGAACTAGGGATTTTGCCATGGCTCCATTCGTTTGATGACGTTGCGTCTGCTGTGTCGAGACGAACATCAAGGTGGTGACCACTCTGTGCTGATGCGAGATGATCTCCGATTGTCTTTCTGGTTTTATGTGAGTTACCGTAAAGACGTTGAAACTAGGAATGTGGCCTTCGCTTCATTTGCTTTGTCATGTCTGAATCCCTGCTGGAGGAAGAACGCTGAGGTTGACATTTCGTCTACTGTATCGAGACGAACGTCATAGAGGTGACCACTTCATGTGAGATGGTCTCCGATTGTCTTTCCGGTTTTATGTGAGTTACCATTAAGACGTCGAAGTTAGGAATGTGGCCTTCGCTTCGTTTGCTTTGGTGTGTCCAAATCCTGTTGGAGGAAGAACGCTGGGGTTGACATTTCGTCTACTGTATCGAGACGAACGTCAAGGAGGTGACCACTTTATGTGAGATGGTCTCCGATTGTCTTTCCGGTTTTATGTGAGTTACCGTAAAGACGTTGAAGTTAGGAATGTGGCCTTCGCTTCGTTTGCTTACACTGCGTCTGGTATATTAAGACGAATGCTGAGGTGGAGCTGGGATTTTGCCATCACTCCGCTTTGTTTCGACTATGGGGTCTTTTGTTAACTTTGCATGTACACCCCGCTGGGCTGCGAAGGAACGCCGTTGTTGATATTGCGTCTGTTGTAACGAGACGAATGCTAAGGTGGAGTTGGGATTTTGCCGTTACTCCGCTTTGTTTCGACCGTGAGGTCTTTTGTTGACGTTGCATCTGCCTCCAGCTGGACTGCGGAGGAACGCTGTTGTTGACATTGCGTCTACTGTATCGAGACGAATGCTGAGGTGAAGCTGGGATTCTGCCATCGCTCCGCTTGATGGTGTAACATCTGTGTCCTGTTAGAATGAGGAGGCACACCGTTGTTGGTCTCCAGGCTTTAGACGTGGCCATTGAGATTTGGAACTAGGGACTTTGTCATGGTTCCGTTTCGTTGCGATTCTGAGGTCAGTTGTTGACGTCATGTCTGCATCTAGTTGGAGTGAGGAGAAACGCCGTTGGTGATCTTTAAGTTGTCGATATTGACGTCGAGACCCTGAAGTTAGGGACCTTCTTTTGCTTCATTTGTTGACATCGTGTCTGTAATATTGCGACAAATGTCGAGATGGTCTCTAGGTTATCTATGAACCGTCGAGATTTGGCTTCGCTTTCTGGTGGAGCCTGTTGGGAAGGTATTGTTCCCTTTTTATCTGTGCCCCTGGATTATATACAGGGATCGATGTGATTTCACCTGTAGGGCAAAAAGTTTCATTTTTTCATTTTTTTTATTCTTTCCGCGATGCTCTATCATTTCAGCTTTTTATATCGCGAAAATCGCAATTGCCCAATCATTTCGGCTATTTTTCGCGGTGCCCAATCATTTCGGCTATTTTTCTTTTTACTCGCTGCTTTTTATTGCGAGTTGCCCAACCATTTCGGCTATTTTGCATGCATACATTTTTACTTGCTGCTTTTTATTGCAAGTTGCCCTATCGTTTCGGCTATTTCATATGCATTTTTGGCTCGCTGATTTTTTTTTTATTATCGCGAGTGTGGGTTTTGGGATCTGATACTAGTCTTGGCATCAGCATCGCTGCGACTGGGATATTGCCAGGAGCGAATCATCATCTGCCGTAAAAGGACTTGGAATTTAATACCGGTCTAGGCATCAGCATCGCTGCAACTGGGATATTGCCAGGAGCGAATCATCATCTGCCATGAAAGGACTTGGAATTTGATACCGATTTAGGCATCAGCATCGCTACAACTGGAATGTTGCCAGGAGCGAATCATCATCTGCCATGAAAGGACTTGGAATTTGATACCGATTTAGGCATCAGCATCGCTACAACTGGAATGTTGCCAGGAGCGAATCATCATTTGCCGTAAAAGGACTTGGAATTTGATACCGATTTAGGCATCAGCATCGCTACAACTGGAATATTGCCAGGAGCGAATCATCATTTGCCTCTGTCGATGTTGAACAAAGGTGGCTTAGTAAACAGGATTAAGGGTCCTGTCGGCTAAGGCTTTTGACTTCATGAGCCGTAAGGGTCTCACAAAGGTATTTCTCCCTACAAGTCGTGAGGATCTTGTAGGTGTGTTTTCTCCTTTGGAATCGTGAAGATTCCTAAGTGCATGTTCTCTTGTAAGTCGTAAGGATCTTACAAAAGGGTTTTCTCCTTATAAGTCGAGAGGACTTAAAAGTGTTGTTTGCTGTACAAGCATATTCCTAGTCACGGATGGGACTTTGTTAGGGAAATATTTATTCGCGCCCGTGGATTGTATACAAGGGTCATTATGAGCCGCTTGTAGGGCAATATCGAAGGTTGTGGGGGCTGCTTAAGAACAGGTTAAGGTTTCTGCAACTTAAGACTTTCAAATCTTATGAGTCGTAAGGGTCCCACAAGAGAGTTCTCCTTACGAGTCGTGAGGATCTCGCAAGTGTATTTTCTCCTTCGGAATCGTGGGGATCCCTAAGTGTGTTGTTCCTTTGTGAGTCGTAAGGATCTCACGCAGGTGGTTTCTCCTTACAGGATCGAGAGGACCCTATAAGTGTTTCTTAACGAGGTTGCGCCCTTTCAGGTTTTCACAAACACTCGCCGGTAGCCCTGCTGTTTTTACTCACGGAGCCCTTTCGGGTTTTCATCCGTGCCCATTTTGCTTATGGACATACCGTTTTTTTTTATTCTTTCTATTATTATTATTATTTTTATTTTATTTTTTTTACGAGGTCGCGCCCTTTCGGGTTTTCACGAACACTCGCCGGTAGTCCTGCTGTTTTTACTCACGGAGCCCTTTCGGGTTTTCATCCGTGCCCATTTTGCTTATGGACATACCGTTTTTTTTATATATATTCTCGTCAGCCTGAGAATGCTGCGGTAGTAGTTTAAAAACATTTCGGTCATTTGCAAGTTTTAGGACATTGCGGTCCATCATTAGTTTAAGGACATCTCGGTCCGTTGTTAGTTTAAGGACGTTTCGGTCCGTTGTCGCCGTATTTGAGGCGAATATCTAGTTTATTGACTTTTCGGTCTATGAGTCTTTCTCCATGAATGAACATGATGCCCCCGGCGTATCCATCTTCTTCGGAGCGTGCGGTTGTGGCGGACTCACCTTCCAGTTCTCAGACAGCGCAAACTTGCCTTGTTGGTATTGGTCTTCAACCCAGTTTTTGAAGACGTAGCAGTCCTCGATCAGGTGACCTACTGTTTGGTGGTAAGGGCAATAGTTAGGATTATTAACATCGCCTGGCCGCAACGGACGTTTTGGACCCGGCAGATTAATGAGTCTGTCGCACACTGCCAGCTCGAACAGTCCCCTTGTTTTATCTTGCGGAAACGAGTAAGGACGTTTCAACTTTTCCTGGAGGGATTGCCGCTTGTTGCTTTGGCAAGCAACCGGTCTAGGGTCACCTAATTGTTGGTGAGTGCTGGCGACGAGGGCCTTTTTTCCTTTTCTTTTATCCTTTTTGTTCGATCCTTTGTTTACGGGGCCGAGATTTTTTCCGAGTAGCATGCGATTGCACGGCTGAACGTTCTCGCAGCTTCTCAATTCCTTTATTTTTGAAATAGATTCCCCGAGGGAAGAGTTGGGGATAGCTTCTTCGTCAGAGTCGCTTCCAAAGGTGATAATTTGTGATCCCCTGAAGTCGGCTATATGACAGTTTGCGGCGGCTCCTTTGCCCTCATATATCGCATTTTTCCGATGTCCACAAGCTTCACACTTTGTCCTGTCGAAGTGTTGCTTTTGAGCGACATACCCTTGCCACCAACAGTTAAAGGACTCGCAGTCTTCGGTAGGATGTATGATCTTCTGATGATATAAACAGAAGTTAGGGTGCATCTCTACCTCAGAGAAAGAATTTTCTTCAGAGGGCGGTAGCTTCATTCCTACTGATAGAGCTTTGGCGAACCGTTTCCTCGTCTTGAATTTGTTTTTACCCGCAGTGTATGGCTTTTGATTTGACGGGAATACCTTGGTTCTTTCTAGTATGGCCATTTCACGTTCTTGATTGGCTTTTGCTTTCAGACGAATTTCACTTAGGAAGACATCGATCAACTCGTCTGATGGCTGTAGAATCTCCGGCTCAGGATTCGCCATTGGCTTCTCAGCGCAAGGAGCCTCCTCATCATCCGTCAGTGAATGAGAAATCACATGACAAGTCGCTACGTAGTCTTCGGATTCATCCGATAAGTTTTTTCCATCGTTTTCATCCTCGACGAAAGAACAAGTTGCCCCCGGCGTGTCCGTTTTCTTTGGAGAGTGCGGCTGTGGGGGGTTTACCTTCCAGCTTTCAGACAGCGCGAACTTGCCTTGCAGGTATTGATCCTCGATCCATCCCTTAAAGACGAAACAATCCTCAATCGGGTGACTTACCGTTTGATGGTAAGGGCAATAATTGGGATTATTAAGATCGCCTGGCTGCGACAGACGCTTTGGACTCGGCAGATTGATGAGTCTGTTACGCACTGCCAGCTCAAACAGTCTTCTCGTTTTATTCTGAGGAAACGAGTAAGGACGTCCTAGCCTCTCTTCGAGAGATGGGCGTGGACGCACGTTATTTTGACGAACGTCCAGGTTTGAGTTGCTTGACTGTTGTTGAGCATTGGCGACGATGATCGCTTTTCCTTTCTCATTTCGGGGATCGGGTCTTGGAGGAGACGGTCTATGGCCCATCTGGTCCATTTGGGCTAATTTGTCGATCAAGGCCTGGAAGGTGGTCGGCCTGAAGAACATCATGAATAGCGAGATGGTCGCCTGAGGATCCAGAGTGCCCACAAACATGTCTACCGCAAGTGCCTCTTCTATGCGTTGTTCGCATTTCGACCATAGGTTTCGCCATCGTGTTGCGTATTGGACCCACGTTTCGCTGGGCCTTATCCTGGCATTTATCAGTGCTGTAATCGGGGTGCGTTCACTAGCACTTGCGAATCTTTGTGTAAATAGCAGTTCCATCTCTGCAAATGTTTTGACAGAGTCGTTAGGTAGCTCCGAATACCATTCAAAGGCTGTTTCTGCTAAGCTGCCGACGAATTGACGCAGCAACAATTTGTCATCGCCTCCAGTATTGCCGCATAAGGCCCTGAATTGAGCGACATGCTGATGCGGATTCCCCGTCCCTTTATATACGTGGAATTTAGGGATCGTATATCCTGGCGGGTAACTGATTTGGTCATACCAGCTCGGATACGGTCGTCCGGTTCTAACAATTTGCCCAGCCACTTCATTCGCCCGATGAATCCGGATCTGCTGAGCTATATATTCGTCTAGGTCAACTTTGGAGATTGCCTCCTCCTTGGCTGTTGACAGAGCCGGCGGAGGATTTGACGTTTCTCCCCTGTCGTCTTCAAGGATGACTGGAGGATCTTCAGCAGGAGGGTCCGGCTGTAACATCATCCCTACCATATCTTGGAAGAGGAGCGCCATCTGTTTTATGTTAGCCGCTTGCTCTGCAGCTTCTTTGTCCCTCTTTTCGAGGACTCTGCGTAAAAAGTCAGCGTCGGTTTCTTGTTCTTGACGCTCATCCGAAGACATTTCAGAGCTTTCTTTTGGCTCAGTGAGTGCAGCCATTGTAGTCATCATTTCCTGAAGCTTTTGTTGTTGCTCCTGGGCTTTCGTCACGGATCGGGTGAGCGGTCGGTGGCCCGTAGAAGTGCGGCTTTCATCCTTTCCAGAAGTCATATAAACAGTGTGCACCACCATGCCCCCAGACTTGGGGCGTTTGTGTTCAGCGCTTTTATGCTTCGCCGTGTTCACAGGGGCTTTTTGTGGCCTCCTTTTTTGAGTGATTGGAGTTAAGGGAGCCGTTGTAGTGGGCACCCAAGTAGCTTTTGCTTTTTGCGGTTTGACAGAGTAATCCTTCCCCTGCCGAACCTTCATCTTTTTCTGTCGTCGGAGGCAGTCTTGATCGATCACCGACTCTTGGACCTGTCGCCAGACTTTGTAAATTTTAGAGGACAGCCGTTGAGGGGGCTGCTCTAGCTTCTTCTCTGGAGTATTCTCCACAGGTGAAGGAGTTCGTTTCAACATCGCAGTAGGAGAGTTTCTGCGCACCTTGTTGAGCAGTTTAAAACTATTCTTGGTTGGAACAGCAGCATCGATCCTCACCATCGGAGCTGACGGAGTTATCCCGGAGGGGGAGTTGCCCTCAGCCTTCCTTACTCGACGCCAGTGGCGACGTCGAGCGTGTCTTGCGGATGGAGTTGTTTCAGCTATAGGGGCGACCTCCTCATGCCCCCTGTATTGGTCAGAATATACTGGTACCAGCTTTTTAAAGATCGACGTCCGTTGAACGGGGACGGCCAACTTGTCAGAAGCGGACTTCTGAACATGGGAAGCAACCTTGGTGATTTTGCCAGGAACGGGAGTTGGAATGGCTATCCGCTTCGGGATAACGGCTTCTAGTATGGAAGGCTTCTGCATGAGCCTGTTAGAGCTCTGGCCTAGTCTGTTAAAAACTGAAGCAGTGGTGTTGGACGACCCGTTGAGAGGGGTCGCGGCAGTGGTAAGTCGATCGAAGACCGACTTCTTTGGAGCTTCTTGCAATGTCATTGGGGCGTTGAAGCTCATTGGTGGGAGCATGGTCCCAAAAAATAGTCCAGTGGTGGCTTGAGCCACCTGCTCCACCGGCATTTTGAAAAGGGAGGCCGCTTGGGGCCCATAAGTCACTCCTCCAGCAATGACGGAGCGAGAGTTGTTGCTGCAGGCGGTGCAGTTCGAAGCCATCGATCTTCTGTTTTCTGCACGGAGCAAGACACCAAATCTTAGTACCTTGAATCTACAGGCAACCACAGCAAACCGTGATTTGTTCGCGAACACGACACACGAAGTGTGGAGTGGAAAGAGGAAAAGGTCCCACCGGGCGTGCCAGAATCTGTTCCCCTCCGAACGGCGGCTCACAAGACTGCGAAGTCCTGGCGCTGAGATTCGGGGCAGATGCTATTTGGTTTTATCCGTCTACCTCTCCGAAGATACCAAGTTGATTTATGGCACCGTGTATCGGAGGTTTAGACGGATGCGGCCGATGTAGCAGACTTTGTCAGATTCCCTCTCGCTTGAGGGGTTTTTGATTGTGGGGACGCTCTTCCCTGCAGGCGCAAGCCCCTGCAGTAAATTACGCTACCGCATCGCGGTAACAACTTTCTCCTTCTCCAGAATTTCACTTCGTGTCGTGGGTGTTTGTTTTGTTTGTGGTTGCCCGTGGATTGTATACGGAGACTGAGTAATACCGTCGCCCGTAGGACGTGGATTAGTCCAAATCCGTATTTACTTAGATTTGGGTTTGGTGTTTTTAGTTTAAGGATACATTAGTCGCGTTGCGACTAAGATCAACTTAAACATTCGTCAAGGATACGTTAGTCCTGTTTTGGACTAAGATCAACCTGACGTGGTGATTCATTTAATTTATGGCCATCGGGACTCATCACCTCTCTAACATCGTTGAAGGATTACAACGATAGGTGTCAGAGGAGCTCAGAGATGTACCCTTGAACCAAAGCTGATTGAGGGTTTTATAGTCCATTTAAGTGTTTAAGGATACGTTAGCCGTGTTTGGGGCTAAGATCAACTTAAACGGGATCGTTTAGATCCGGCAAAAGAGCAATTGGCTCTATTGTTCCAGTTTAGGGACGTAGTGGTCCATTATTAGTTTATGGACGTCTCGGTCCGATACCAGTTTAAGGACGTAGTGGTCCATTATTAGTTTAGGGACGTTTCGGTCCGATATTAGTTTAGGGACGTTTCGGTCCGATATTAGTTTAGGGACGTTTCGGTCCAATATTAGTTTAGGGACGTAGTGGTCCATTATTAGTTTAAGGACATTTCGGTCCATCGCCAGTTTAGGGACGTGGTGGTCCATCATTAGTTTAGGGACATTTCGGTCCGATGCCAGTTTAGGGACGTAGTGGTCCATCATTAGTTTAAGGACGTCTCGGTCCAATATTAGTTTAAGGACGTCTCGGTCCGATATTAGTTTAAGGACGTCTCGGTCCACGAGTTTAAGGACCCCGCAGTCCATAGCGATGTGTGGTCGTTGGGACCCGTCACCTCTTTGACGTCGTTGAGGAATTACAACGATGGATGTCAAAGGAGTTCGGAGATGTACCCTCGAACCGGATGTAGATTGATTTAGGAGAGCCATTTTGCTCAGTCAATTTAATTTAAGGACTTATGGCCACGATTGGGCTAAGTCTAGTTGAAAATGTCCAACATTTTATTTGCTTTTGCATTGCATTTCTTTTTATTTTTATTTGGGTTTTGCCCAGAAAGGATGCAAAGCATCAATTTGTTTTGGGCTCTGCCCCTTTTTATTGTATTGCAATTTAATTTGGCCTACTAGGCCTCTCTGATTTGGGCCTGGCCCTTCAGTAAAATGCATTGCATTTGTCAGGCGCTTTGCGCCAATCACTGAGCGCAAGCGCTTGTGGTGAGGACACGTGTCATGCTCTGGTGAGTGCAAGCGCAACAGCGCAGTGCGCTGCGCTAGTGCGCTGTGCTGTTGCGCTGCTGACACATGGCGCGCTCTGGTGAGTTGCGCCCGTTCCAGAGAGAAAAGCTCTATTTCAAGGCGCGTAGCGCAAGTTGTTCTGCAGCTGACACGTGGCGCGCTCTGGTGAGTTGCGCCAGTTCCAGAGAGCAAAGCTCTATTTCAAGGCGCGTAGCGCAAGTTGTTCTGCAGCTGACACGTGGCGCGCTCTGGTGAGTTGCGCCAGTTCCAGAGAGCGAAGCTCTATTTCAAGGCGCGTAGCGCAAGTTGTTCTGCAGCTGACACGTGGCGCGCTCTGGTGAGTTGCGCCAGTTCCAGAGAGCAAAGCTCTATTTCAAGGCGCGTAGCGCAAGTTGTTCTGCAGCTAACACGTGGCGTTCTCTCAGGAGCGCAACAGCGCAGTTTGGAAGTGCAAAGCACTAAGAATCTTTTTAGATTCTAGAACAGAAGTGCAAAGCACTATTTGTTTTCTTTGATCTAATTAGGATCAAAGAAAAATGAGTTTTTCTCTTTATTTCAAGAACCAGAGGTTCATAAAAGTGCAAAGCACTATTTTTTTTATTTTATTTTATTTTTGTTTTAAAGAACCAGTGGTTCATACGAGTGCAAAGCACTATTTTTATTTATTTTTATTTTCTTCTTTGTTTTAAAGAACCAGTGGTTCATACGAGTGCAAAGCACTATTTTTATTTATTTTTATTTTCTTTTTTTTGTTTTAAAGAACCAGTGGTTCATACGAGTGCAAAGCACTATTTATTATGTGAAGATCATTGATCAATGATTTATCAAAAGAGATTTCTTTTCTCTCGTGAAGGTTTTTACCTTCTTCTTGAAATTTTTCTCAGAGTTCTCTCTGTTTGAAGTTCTTGATTTTTTTTTTCAAGAAATGTTGATGCCTTCTCTTCTCTTCTTGGCTCCTATTTATAGGAGAAGGAAAAGAATCAATTTGTTTAGCAAATCTCTCATTGAAAGATTTGATTTGATCGTTGAGAGATTTGATTTATATTTATCATTAATCTGGGCCTTTAGATCATTCAGTGAATTTTATTCACCGTGGATTTTAAATCCAAAAGATATTCTATTTGTTATTCTGGTGAGATTTTCAGGGAAATCTTTCCTTGTCCAAGATTTTTCCATAAATTGATGATTTTTAATCATCTTTGGATTTTTAATCCAACGGTTCCCATAATCCTTTTCCATTTGGAAAGATTTAGAAGCTTTTAGAATTTTAATTCTATTTCAAAAGATTTTTAGAGAAATTTAGAATTTTAATTCTACTAATCTGTAAGGCTTTCAAAGCCTGTCACGTGCTGGCACGTGACCCTTGGTCACGTGTGAGCACGTAACCCCGAAATTGGTTCCTTTAACAGTCGCTTGTTCATATTGTTGTTTTAACCATCACGTGTCAACACGTGACCATTGGTCACGTGTGAGCACGTGATATTTCATTGAGATAACTTCTGATTTTTAATCAGGGAACAGATTTTAGAATTTAATTCTATTCATTATTTTAGAGGCCTTAAGAGCCCATCACGTGTCTGCACGTGGCCCATGGTCATGTGTGAGCACGTGATGCCCCATTAGGGTCTTTTCTAAGTTTTTATTATATCTTCTAACTCCTTCAGCGGATTCTTAAAAGCCCATCACGTGTGAACACATAATGCCTCATAACTTTTGATCCCGGATGAATTATGAAGCCCATAATATATCAAATCGAAGGGTTTTTCGAGACGCTTTCAATACAATCAGAATTTATCCGTTTCTCCTTCGGGAGTTTGTCAAAAAATAGCCCGGAAGATACTGGTTCGTATTTCCTTAAGCGTATCGCTGCCATTTGATACCTTGGACTCTTTTGCGCAGAAATTTTTGGCGGGAACACCAGACTCTCGAAATGAGAAAGGAAAAGGGAAAGCGATCGTCGTCGCCAATACTCAACAACGACCAAGCAATTCAAAGCCGGTTGTTCGCCAAAGCAACGTGCGTCCACGCCCATCCCTCGAGGAGAAACTGGGACGTCCTTACTCGTTTCCTCAGGATAAAACGAGGAGACTGTTCGAGCTGGCCATGCGCAACAGACTCATCAATCTGCTGAGTCCAAAACGTCCGTTGCAGCTAGGCGATGTCAACGATCCCAATTATTGCCCTTACCACCAAGCGGTAAGCCATCCAATCGAAGATTGCTTCATCTTTAAGGGATGGATTGAGGATCAATACCTTCAAGGCGAGTTTGCGCTGTCCGAGAAGTGGAAGGTAAACCCACCGCAGCCACACACTCCGAAAAAGACGGACACACCGGGGGCAACTTGTTCTTTTGTTAAAAAAAGCTCCGTGGGAAATCGTGCTTTCAGCAAAGACCAAAAGAATGCTGAATGAGCTTCAGACATGCCCGGCGATCAGGTGGAAGAACCCGCTGGAACCCCAAATCACTGAAGGATGCTGAAGCCGCGCCCAACTCTAAAGATCGGTGGTGATGGCCCAAGTACTCACACCCAGCCGTCGAAATCTTTAAAGAAGAAGAAGAAGAGGTCCAAAAAGCCCGTGAAGCCTGGCGACAAGCGCACGGACTTACAGAAACAAATTGACGCGCTGGAGGAGTACAATCAAAAGGCGCGGACTCCCATCACACTCCAAGAGTTCCTCAACCACGTCTTTCAGGAGGAAGATGACGGAGAAACCTCGTCGGATGAATCCGAGAGATATGTGGCGAGTTGTCATGTGATCTCCCACTCATTTACGGACGATGAAAAAACTCCTTGCACTGAGAAACTGGGGGCAGAGCCTGAGCCAGAATTCGTGTGGTCGTCAGACGAAATGATCGACGCTTTTCTAGATGAGATTCGTCTAAAAAGTAAAGCTGATCGGGAGCGCGAGATGGCCATATTTGAAAAGGCCAAACGCCGGCGACTGGACAAAAGGGTCGAAACACTCCCACCATATCAAAGTACATCCGCAGCAAATGAAAGCAGGATTAAGACAAGGAAACGATTCGCCAAAGCCATATCAATGGGGATGAGGCCGCCCTCTTTTAGAGAAAAGTCTCCTGGTGGCATACATCTTGATGAAGCGGAAGTACATCCTAATTTCTGCTTATATCATCAGAAGATCACACATCCTACTGAGAACTGCAACTCATTTAAGCGTTGGTGGCAAGGGTATGTCGTTCACAGGCAACACTTCAACAGGACAAAGCGTGAAGCTCATAGACAGCAGAAAAATGCGACAAATGAGCGTAAAAGAATTGCCGACAATTGTCATAGGGTTGATCCTGAGGGACCGCGAGTTCTCACATTCGGGGGCAATTCCGACGAAAAAGTAGCCCTCGGCCCTCTTTTCAAGGAGTCCATCTCTAAAACGAAAGAATTGAGGAGTTGCGAGAGCATTCAGCCTTGCAATTGCACGATACCCGGAAAAATTCTCGGCCCCGCAAACAAAGGATCGAGCAAAAAGGATAAAGGGAAGGGAAAAATGGCCCTCGTAGCCAACACTCAACAGCAATCGAGTGGCCCTAGACCGGTTGTTTGCCGAAACAACAAGCGGCAACCCCTCTATGAAAAGTTGAAACGTCCTTACTCATTTCCCCGGGATGAAACAAGGAGGCTGTTCGAACTAGCAGTGCGCGACGGGCTTATCACTCTACCGGAGCCGAAATGTCAGCTACAACTTAATGAGGTCAACAATCTTAATTACTGCCCTTACCACCAAGTATTGGGCCATCCGATCGATAACTGCTACGTCTTCAAAAACTGGGTTGAAGACCAGTACCAACAGGGCAAGTTTGCGTTGTCCGAAAACTGGAAGGTGAGCCCGCCACAACCACATGCTTCGAAAAAGATGGACACGCCGGGGGCATCATGCTCATTCATAGAGAAAGCCCAACGGACCACTACGTCCTAAAACTGGATAATAGACCGAAACGTCGTTAAACTAACAACGGACCACTACGTCCTAAAACTGGACAATAGACCGAAACGTCGTTAAACTAACAACGGACCACTACGTCCTAAAACTGGATACGGACCGAAACGTCCTTAAACTAACGATGGACCGTAATGTCCTAAAACTTGCAAATGACCGAAACGTCGTTAAACTACTCCCAACCCGCAGCATCTTCAGGCTGAAGTGGTAAACAAAAACGGTACGTCCACAAGCAAAATGGGCATGGATGAAAACCCGAAAGGGCTCCGTGAGTAAAAACAGCAGGGCTACCGGCGAGTGTTCGTGAAAACCTGAAAGGGCGTGACCTCGTTAAAAAAAAAGAATAAAAAAAATAAAAAGAACGGTATGTCCATAAGCAAAGGGGGCACGGATGAAAACCCGAAAGGGCTCCGTGAGTAAAAACAGCAGGGCTACCGGCGAGTGTTTGTGAAAACCCGAAAGGGCGCAACCTCGTTAAAAGACACTTATAGGGTCCTCTCGACCTTGTAAGGAGAAACCACCCACGTGAGATCCTTACGACTCATAAGGGAGCAACACACTTAGGGATCCTCACGATTTCTAAGGAGAAATTACACTTGCGAGATCCTTACGACTCGTAAAGAGAACTCTCTTATGAGACCCTCACGGCTCATAAGATTTGAAAGTCTTAAGTTACAGAGACCTGAACCTGTCCTTAAGCAACCCCCACAACCTTCGATATGGCCCTACAAGTAGATCAGTACTGACCTTTGTATACAATCCACGGGCACGAATAAACATTTCCCTAATCAAGTCCCACCCGTGACTGGGGATATGTCCATACGGTGAACAACCCTTGTAAGTCCTCTTGACTTATAAGGAGAAAACCCTTTTGTAAGATCCTTACGACTTACAGGGGAACATACACTTAGGAGTCCTCACGATTCCTAAGGAGAAAACGCACCTGCGAGATCCTCACGACTCGTAGGGAGAAATACCTTTGTGAGACCCTTACGGCTCATGAAGTCAAAAGCCTTAGTCGACAGGATCCTAACCCTGTTTACTAAGCCACCTTTGTTCAACATCGACAAAGGCAAATGATGATTCGCTCCTGGCAATATCCCAGTTGTAGTGATGCTGATGCCTAAACGAGTATTAAATTCAAAGTCTTGTCATGGCAAATGATGATTCGCTCCTGGAAATATGTCAGTCGTAGTGATGCTGATTCCTAAACCGATATCAAATTCCAAGTCCTTTTACGGCAAATGATGATTCGCTCCTAGCAATATTCCAGTCGCAGCGATGCTGATGCCAAGATTGGTATCAGATCCCAAATCCCACACTCGCGATAAAAAATCTGCGAGCCAAAAATGCATATGAAATAGCCGAAATGATGGGGCAACTTGCAACAAAATCAGCAAGTAAAAATGTATGCATCCAAAAACAGCCGAAATGATTGGGCAACTCCCAATAAAAAGCAGCGAGTAAAAAGAAAAATAGCCGAAATGATTGGGCACCGCGAAAAATAGCCGAAATGATTGGGCAATCACGACCTCCGTGATATAAAAGCTGAAATGATAGAGCATCGCGGAAATAAAAAAAAATCTGAAAGAATGAAACTTTTTGCCCCGCAGGTGAGGTCGCATTGACCCCTGTATACAATCCATGGGCACGAACAAAGAGGGAACCATACCTTCCCAACAGGCTCCATCAGAAAGCGAAGCCAAATCTCGACGGTTCATAGACAATCTAGAGACAATCTTAACATTTGTCGCAATATTGCAGACACAATGTAACACCCGAGCCCAATGCTACTATTTTCAGTTACTGTTTGAGCATAATGTGGTACTCATTTCATTTAACTTGCTTGTTTGTTGCTTACTGTAAAATTTACCCGGCAAAGTCATTTCTACATATAACAAATTTTGGCATCTAAAATAAAATTGAAAATATTCATCTTGGCCTACTTGACACCCCTAGCTTCGTGGTAGCGTCCGTGCATTGTGTTCTCGTCCCGTTCAGTGAAACGGGCGAGTTTGGACGGCTACGCGCGCGTACATGTGTCCGTTTTGGGGGTATGCTTTTAATCATAAAACACTTAATTTTAAAATTTGGATCCCGCTTAAAATCCTATTATTTCAATTTCAAATTTTTGGACTCGACCCGTGCGCGATTTGGAAATGTTTTATTTGGCGCCAAAATCCCAAATTTTAATATTATTAAAACCATCACATATATTTTTCTAACTAACCCGATATCTTACTGTTCATTACCTATCTTTTAAATCTTTAAATTAACCTATATATATATCCTACTGTTCCTTAAAATGTTTTGAATCTTTAATTAATATTTATCCCTAACTAACGATTCCCCTTTAGCCAATCGCGTTCCTTTTAATTCCGTGGGCCCCCACCTGCAGCTCTCTCTCTCTCTCTTGCTTTCACTTCCCTCTCTCTCTATCTCTCCACTTTCTCTCTCTCCCTCTTCTCTTCCTCTCTCTCTCTCCACTTTTTCTCTCTCTCTCTCATATATTCTCTCGTACTTCTCTTTATCATTCTTTCTCTTCTTGCTTCATGTCTCGTTTCTCATTTTTTAACTGTTCTTTTGTTGCCGGAATTCCGTCGTGCCGGTGACGCTTCTCTACGTTCCAGCGAGGTACCCCGACCCGTGTGGTTCCTTTGTTCGTCGTTTGGGTTCATTCCGTGAACCGTGCGCCCGTCGCGAGTTTTCCCCGCCGACGGTTAACGTTCCGTTTTCCCAATTCGTGACCCATCGAGGCAAGTTAATCTTGCTACATGCTATATAATTCATTTCATACCTATTTAAATAAATACCATACCTATAGTTTAAATCTAGCGCCCCATGTTTAATTTTATAACGTTTCGATGTTCCGTTTGCATCCGTTTATATCATATTAAATCTAGATCATGAAAACTTATCTTGTGACATACTAGATTACATTATACTGCAACCATATCATTTAAAATATATATCGTCGTAATATTTATTATTATTATCTTTAATTAGTTTATAATCTTCATTTTATAATGTTATACATTTGAAAATCTTATAGTTTACACATGAAACGTCGTTGAAAAATCGGATATGACAAATCTGAAATTTACTGTACACTTTATCTTATAAAATTCATTATAAATCATAAAAAAATCATTAGTATACGTTCTTTAGTTCGTTACGAAGCTAACTCAGAATACTATAACTCTATGAAATATTTACTTGCAAATTAAATTGTTTAAATAACGTAAAATGAAAATGAAAATGTCTCCAAACTGCTGTCCAGGGAAATTCCAACAGCAAACTTTCAACTTCGAATGTTCATAACTTTTTGTATGGACAACCTGAGATGCTTATACTTATAAAACTGAAAACCTTATTGAATTATCTTTGTTTTGGTATAAGACACATCCATTTTGGAGAACGTTTGTTATTTTTAAGCTATTTTACAAATTAGGGTGACGCTGAATTTCTGAACGGAACCTTCTTGTGCATGGTTAATCAATACCACTTTTATAGTTATTAATCGCTTTGAATATGCTATCCATATTAATATTATTATATCAATATTTATATCACATATTGCTTAGTTGTACATCCCACATTACCATTTTATAGTTTTATAACTTTTCGGATACCCATTTGCATCCATCGCATTTAAGATACATATAATTGCATTCATAGATCACATTACTACATAATAATGTGATATTAACACTCCATGTTTAATAAATTGCATCCTAATTAATATTGGAACTATAAATATAACCCTAATCGATAACTGTGCATCCATATCCTTGAAATTATATCTATTTGCATATCATATTACATGTTCCAGTTTATTGTTCTGATAGTACTCATGCTTGTTTATTTATATGCATGCTTATGTTAGTTTGATTATGAGCACCCACATGACATCTTGTGCTTCCTGACATGACCTGTTACACTTCCTACTTGACATGACATGGTACCGTACACTCTTGACATGACATGATACCTTTATACATTACCTGGCTGGACCTGATGTACCATGGCTTTACCTGTTACCTGATCTTGTGTCTAATGCCAACAAACATAACATGTAGTCCTCATGGACCGTTCCTGTTGTCTATCCAGACAAACCTGCTTTTACCTGATCCTGTGTTGGCATTAGTTCTTGACTACTGAATACCTGACTTGACATACATAACTTGGGGGTATGGGGAAATCAAAGGTGAAACCTGACTTGTAACTCAACAGTTCGATACCTGTTCTGATCAGTCTTACGGGCTAGGCCAGCCCCGGAGTGATGATGCTGACATCACTCGCCCATCCTGCTACCTGTTACTGCCTAGCGGCACGTCTCGGATTCAGCCCCGAGGGTCTTGACCGTGGTCCCGGGCATGCACGGGATAATATTGAGTTACATCGATAATTCATCAATTGATTTCAAAGACTTTAGAATAGAAAACCTGATAGAACAGTTTAGTTTACCCACTGCACGCTACCCTGTACTGGTATGATTCATATTATTGTTATTCTTGCTATATTCATGTTTATATTACATTGCCTGCTACACTGTTCATATTGTATTACTTGATGACATGACGCGCTGACGTCTGGGTTTTGCATGGCCCAGATTCCGTACCGCTGTTGCAGTCCGAGCAGGAGTACTTCAGCCAGCAGGCTGAGCTGTGAGTTCAGTAGTAGTTAGTTTTATTTCCTGCATTTATTTCCTGATGTGAGCCCGCATTATGGGACACACTTTTCAGTTATTTGAATTGGATCATTTGCTTCCGCATTTATTTATTATTGACTCCTGTTATTCTGGATTATGGACATGTTTTAGATAGTTTTATCTTGTTCTTGATATCTCTACAGCCGTAATGTGACTGTGGATGGATACTTCCTACCCACAGGTAGCATGGTTGGCTATGTCACGTGCCCAATCTAGCGTACTCTGGAAAGCGGGGCGTGACATGGTTTTTTTGGTATCAGAGCCATAGGATAGTCGGGTTGATTCTTTTGTAGTTGGGTATTGTACCCAATACACGAATCAGAATACCCATGTTTAGGAAACATGTCCTGCCACCTTGACCGTTTTACCATTCTTGAATCACATTCTTCCTGATTATATATTTTACGATGTGCAAACTTCCTTTGCATATCGATTCGAAAACCTGATTCCTTGTTATCTCTAGGACTTAGGCGACTTGGATGGAGTTATGTAATTATGGCTATGATACCGCGGCATAGTTACAATGCGGTACTCTATTTAAGTATCTTGGAGTTCTAGCCTTGATCTATATTCAAAATCTATCATCATGCTAATGTTGGGTATTTTGAGTTCAGGATTATGGCCGGTAAGAAATTGAAGACATACCAGAGGCGTGTGGACGAAGCCGCCATGCTTGGAGTGATAAGAGGAATGCTGGAGAATCAAAGAAACAGACCGAGCTGATCCAGCAGCAAGCGGACTCGTTTCGGGAAGGTTTGCAGATCGTTCAGCAGTCTGTGAACAATGTTGAAGCTAGACCAGTTGACCGAGTAGGGACCGTAGCAGATTTCAGGCGGTTGGGTCCGTCTACATTTACTGGTTTAAAGGAGCCGTTGCCAGTGGAGTAGTGGCTAGTTGACACAGAGAACTTGCTTTTTGCGGCACAGATTCCAGATGACAAAAAAGTTGTTGTGGTACGCATTCAGCTAGTGGACTACGCCCGAGAATGGTGGGTTGTTGAGGAGACCCGCTTGCCCAAGCCGATCAAGTGGGCGGATTTTTCTAAGAGTTTCCTGGAGAAGTTCTTCCCGCGGACTGCACGGGAGGAAATGGAAGAGAAGTTCATCGGACTAAAGCAGAAGGGAGCACCCGTAGATATGCATGTAGCAGAATGGACGAGACTTAGTAGTTTCGCTGGACCTTTAGTTGCCAACGATGCAGACAGGGCACGGAGGTTCATGCGCAGACTGGACGTGGACATCCAGAGGCAGATTGTCTCCCTGGGTTTGACCACTTTCTCACAAATACTTGCAGCAGCCAAGAGCAGCAGAGTTTATCTGGGATGAAAGGGAGTTTGCAGCAGATAGCAGTTGCATTAAGGAAGCAGTTCGGTCGGGCCGGTCGAGTTTAGGGCTAGGCCGACAAACAATATTCTTGCATCAATAGAAGTGATGAAAGTAAAGAGCCGGTTGTTGTTCGTGATTCTATGGACGTGTTTGAAGATATATCGAGTTTACCGCCGAGGAGAGACGTAGAGTTCGCAATTGATCTTATTCCTGGTGCAGCGCCAGTATCTAAAGCGTATTATCCAATGGCGCCAGTAGAATTGGAAGAAGTCAAGAAACAGGTTGCTGAATTGCTTGAAAAGGGTTGGATTCGAAGCAGTAACTCGCCCTGGGGAGCTCCAGTTCTTCTAGTAAAGAAGAAGGATGGCACAAGAAGGATGTGCATCGACTATCGAGAATTAAACCGGGTGGCTATCAAGAACAAGTACCCGATCCCTCGCATTGGAGAACTTTTTGAGCAGCTTAATGGCGCGAGGGTATTCTCGAAGTTGGATTTACGATCCGGATATCATCAGGTCCGAGTGAAAACAGAAGATATTTGCAAGACGGCGTTCCGAACTCGGTATGGACATTACGAATACTTAGTGATGCCCTTCGAAGTAACGAATGCGCCGGCAGTATTCATGGACTTGATGAACCGAATCTTTTCACCATTCTTGGACCAGTTTATCATGGTCTTCATTGACGATATTCTGGTTTACTCGAAGAGTTTTGAAGAGCATGCTGAGCATTTGAAGATCGCACTGCAGACATTGAGACAGGAGAAATTGTATGCGAAGATGAGTAAGTGCGAGTTTTGGCTGGAGGAAGTAAGGTTTTTGGGGCATGTTGTGTCTGGCGATGGCATTGCCGTCGATCCAGAAAAGATTGCAGCAGTTCGAGATTGGCCTATTCCAAAGAATGTTGCTGAGATAAGAAGTTTCCTTGGATTAGCCGGATACTACAGGAGATTTGTGGAGAACTTTTCTCGTCTGGCAGAGCCGTTGACCAAGCTTACGCGCAAGGAGGTACCTTTTGTATGGGCGGATAAGTGTGCGTTAGCTTTCGAGACGTTGAAGCAGAAGTTGATAACCGCCCCTATTCTGACCATGCCAGACAATTCCGGAGGATTGGTGATTCACAGCGACGCATCTGGGAAAGGATTGGGATGTGTTTTGATGCAGCATGGGAAGGTTGTAGCATACGCATCGAGACAGTTGAAAACCCATGAGAAGAATTATCCAACTCATGACTTGGAGCTTGCGGCTGTGATTTTTGCTTTGAAGATTTGGAGACACTACCTTTTGGGCGAAAGAGTCGAAGTTTTTACAGATCATAAGAGCTTGAAGTATGTGTTCACACAGAAGGAGCTTAACATGAAGCGGCGTAGATGGTTGGAGCTGATGGCTGACTACGATCTTGATCTTAAGTACCATCCGGGGAAGGTTAATGTTGTGCCGGATGCGCTTAGTCGGTTACCAGTAATTCAGGTGTTAACTGCGCAGAAGGAGATCGTCGCAGATTTTCGAAGATTTGACTTGGAGGTTGTGCTACCGCGTTCTACGGGACAGTTGTTGCAGCTGCAAGTACATTCGTCTTTGATCGAGAATATTAAAGCAGCTCAATCGCAGGATCCTAGACTGCAAAAGTTTCGAGAGCAGGTTGAAGGTGGGCTACGAATAGATTTATTGATCCACGAAGATGGTTCGTTGAGGTATGGCAGCCGTTTGTGTGTGCCAAAGGGTGATGTTCGTGAAGAGCTTATGAAGGAGGCACATAGTTCAGCTTATTCTGTACATCCAGGAGGCACAAAGATGTACCGAAATATTCGACAGCATTTCTGGTGGGAAGGCATGAAACGGGAGATTGCTCGCTTTGTGGCTAAGTGCTTGGTGTGTCAGCAAGTTAAGGCTGAACATCAAAGGGTTGCTGGTTTATTGCAACCACTTCCGATTCCTCAGTGGAAGTGGGAACATATAACCATGGATTTCGTGACGACTTTACCGCGGAGTCCAAAGGGCAACAATGCGGTATGGGTGATTGTTGATCGGTTGACCAAGGCAGCTCACTTTATTCCTTTCCGGGTTGGTCAATCAACGGAGACTTTGGCAGAGCAGTACATGCAGGAGATTGTAAGATTGCATGGGGTACCGGTGAGCATCGTGTCCGATCGGGACGCTCGGTTCTTATCACACTTCTGGAGGAGTTTACGGGAAAGTTTGGGGACTCGATTGAAGTATAGCACAGCTTATCATCCTCAAACTGATGGTCAGTCGGAGAGAACGATCCAAACTCTTGAAGATATGTTGAGAGCATGCATGTTGGACTTCAAGGGTTTGTGGGAGGATCATCTACACTTGGTGGAGTTTTCTTACAACAACAGTTTTCAAGCAACTATCCAGATGGCTCCGTTTGAAGCTTTGTATGGTCGTAAGTGCCGTTCACCTGTTTTTTGGGATGATGTCGGTGAACGAAGATTGTTGGGACCAGTTTTGGTGGTGCAGACAGTTGAAAAAGTTAACACTATCAGGAATCATATGAAGGCAGTTCAAGACAGACAGAAGAGTTGGGCTGACACGTCAAGAAGACCTCTAGAGTTCGCCGTGGGTGATTTGGTATTCTTGAAGATATCACCGACTAGAGGGTGATTCGTTTTAGAAGTCGAGGAAAGCTTAGTCCTCGATTCGTTGGACCCTTGAGATCGTGGAGCGGGTTGGTGAGGTAGCGTATCGGTTGGCGTTACCGCAGTCCTTGGCAAATGTGCACGATGTGTTTCGCGTATCTCAACTCCGTAAGTATGTTCGAGATGAAACACACGTTTTGGATCATTCGGAGCTAACAGTACGAGAAGACTTGACTTTTGAGGAGCGACCGATTGAAATCGTGGATCGAAGGAAAAAGGTTCTTAAGAACAAGGTTATCCCCCTTGTGCTTGTTTCCTGGGGTAATCGCTCGCATGGAGAGTCCACTTGGGAACGAGAAGATGAAATCCGGCAGAAGTTTCCTCACCTTTTCTTGTAGTTATCTATCTTTGTATTCTTGGAATTTCGAGAACGAAATTCTTTTTGTAGTTGGGTATAATGTAACACCCGAGCCCAATGCTACTATTTTCAGTTACTGTTTGAGCATAATGTGGTACTCATTTCATTTAACTTGCTTGTTTGTTGCTTAGTGTAAAATTTACCCGGCAAAGTCATTTCTACATATAACAAATTTTGGCATCTAAAATAAAATTGAAAATATTCATCTTGGCCTACTTGACACCCCTAGCCTCGTGGTAGCGTCCGTGCATTGTGTTCTCGTCCCGTTCAGTGAAACGGACGAGTTTGGACGGCTACGCGCGCGTACATGTGTCCGT
This sequence comes from Agapanthus africanus, assembly GCA_030015575.1. Taxonomy (NCBI): domain Eukaryota; kingdom Viridiplantae; phylum Streptophyta; class Magnoliopsida; order Asparagales; family Amaryllidaceae; genus Agapanthus; species Agapanthus africanus. The sequence goes on from CM057337.1 coordinate 3,036,503, forward strand.
TTTGGGGGTATGCTTTTAATCATAAAACACTTAATTTTAAAATTTGGATCCCGCTTAAAATCCTATTATTTCAATTTCAAATTTTTGGACTCGACCCGTTCGCGATTTGGAAATGTTTTATTTGGCGCCAAAATCCCAAATTTTAATATTATTAAAACCATCGCATATATTTTTCTAACTAACCTGATATCTTACTGTTCATTACCTATCTTTTAAATCTTTAAATTAACCTATATATATATCCTACTGTTCCTTCAAATATTTTGAATCTTTAATTAATATTTATCCCTAACTAACGATTCCCCTTTAGCCAATCGTGTTCCTTTTAATTCCGTGGACCCCCACCTGCAGCTCTCTCTCTCTCTCTCTCTTGCTTTCACTTCCCTCTCTCTATATCTCTCCACTTTCTCTCTCTCCCTCTTCTCTCCCTCTCTCTCTCTCTCTCATATATTCTCTCGTACTTCTCTTTATCATTCTTTCTCTTCTTGCTTCATGTCTCGTTTCTCATTTTTTAACTGTTCTTTTGTTGCCGGAATTCCGTCGTGCCGGTGACGCTTCTCTACGTTCCAGCGAGGTACCCCGACCCGTGTGGTTCCTTTGTTCGTCGTTTGGGTTCATTCCGTGAACCGTGCGCCCGTCGCGAGTTTTCCCCGCCGACGGTTAACGTTCCGTTTTCCCGATTCGCGACCCATCGAGGCAAGTTAATCTTGCTACATGCTATATAATTCATTTCATACCTATTTAAATAAATACCATACCTATAGTTTAAATCTAGCGCCCCATGTTTAATTTTATAACGTTTCGATGTTCCGTTTGCATCCGTTTATATCATATTAAATCTAGATCATGAAAACTTATCTTGTGACATACTAGATTACATTATACTGCAACCATATCATTTAAAATATATATCGTCGTAATATTTATTATTATTATCTTTAATTAGTTTATAATCTTCATTTTATAATGTTATACATTTGAAAATCTTATAGTTTACACATGAAACGTCGTTGAAAAATCGGATATGACAAATCTGAAATTTACTGTACACTTTATCTTATAAAATTCATTATAAATCATAGAAAAATCATTAGTATACGTTCTTTAGTTCGTTACGAAGCTAACTCAGAATACTATAACTCTATGAAATATTTACTTGCAAATTAAATTGTTTAAATAACGTAAAATGAAAATGAAAATGTCTCCAAACTGCTGTCCAGGGAAATTCCAACAGCAAACTTTCAATTTCGAATGTTCATAACTTATTGTAGGGACAACCTGAGATGCTTATACTTATAAAACTGAAAACCTTATTGAATTATCTTTGTTTTGGTATAAGACACGTCCCTTTTGGAGAACGTTTGTTATTTTTAAGCTATTTTACAAATTAGGGTAACTCTGAATTTCTGAACGGAACCTTCTTGTGCATGGTTAATCAATACCACTTTTATAGTTATTAATCGCTTTGAATATGCTATCCATATTAATATTATTATATCAATATTTATATCACATATTGCTTAGTTGTACATCCCACATTACCATTTTATAGTTTTATAACTTTTCGGATACCCATTTGCATCCATCGCATTTAAGATACATATAATTGCATTCATAGATCACATTACTACATAATAATGTGATATTAACACTCCATGTTTAATAAATTGCATCCTAATTAATATTGGAACTATAAATGTAACCCTAATCGATAACTGTGCATCCATATCCTTGAAATTATATCTATTTGCATATCATATTACATGTTCCAGTTTATTGTTCTGATAGTACTCATGCTTGTTTATTTATACGCATGCTTATGTTAGTTTGATTATGAGCACCCACATGACATCTTGTGCTTCCTGACATGACATGTTACACTTCCTACTTGACATGACATGGTACCGTACACTCTTAACATGACATGACACCTTTATACATTACCTGGCTGGACCTGATGTACCATGGCTTTACCTGTTACCTGATCTTGTGTCTAATGCCAACAAATATAACATGTAGTCCTCATGGACCGTTCCTGTTGTCTATCCAGACAAACCTGCTTTTACCTGATCCTGTGTTGGCATTAGTTCTTGACTACTGAATACCTGACTTGACATACATAACTTGGGGGTATGGGGAAATCAAAGGTGAAACCTGACTTGTAACTCAACAGTTCGATACCTGTTCTGATCAGTCTTACGGGCTAGGCCAACCCCGGAGTGATGATGCTGACATCACTCGCCCATCCCGCTACCTGTTACTGCCTAGCGGCACGTCTCGGATTCAGCCCCGAGGGTCTTGACCGTGGTCCCGGGCATGCACGGGATACTATTGAGTTACATCGATGATTCATCAATTGATTTCAAAGACTTTAGAATAGAAAACCTGATAGAACAGTTTAGTTTACCCACTGCACGCTACCCTGTACTGGTATGATTCATATTATTGTTATTCTTGCTATATTCATGTTTATATTACATTGCCTGCTACACTATTCATATTGTATTACTTGATGACATGACGCGCTGACGTCTGAGTTTTGCATGGCCCAGATTCCGTACCGCTGTTGCAGTCCGAGCAGGAGTACTTCAGCCAGCAGGCTGAGCTGTGAGTTCAGTAGTAGTTAGTTTTATTTCCTGCATTTATTTCCTAATGTGAGCCCGCATTATGGGACACACTTTTCAGTTATTTGTATTGGATCATTTGCTTCCGCATTTATTTATTATTGACTCCTGTTATTCTGGATTATGGACATGTTTTAGATAGTTTTATCTTGTTCTTGATATCTCTACAGCCGTAATGTGACTGTGGATGGATACTTCCTACCCACAGGTAGCATGGTTGGCTATGTCACGTACCCAATCTAGCGTACTCTGGAAAGCGGGGCGTGACACACAATGTCAACAAACGAAGCAAAAGAAGATCTCTAGCTTCAGGGTCTCGACGTCGATATCGACAACTTAGAGATCACCAACGGCGTTTCTCCTCATTTCAACCAGATGCAGACGTGACGTCAACAATCGACCTCAGAGTCGCAACGAAACGGAACCATGGCAAACTCCCTAGTTCCAAATCTCAATGGCTACATGTACAGCCTGGAGTCCAACAACGGTGTGCCTCCTCATTCCAGCAGGACATAGATGCTACATCATCAAACGAAGCCACTGCATAGTCCCTAGTTCCAAATCTTAACGGCAATATCTACAGCCTAAGAATCAGCAACGGCGTTCCTTTGCAGTCCAGCAGGATGCAGATGCAACGTCAACAAGAGACCCCATGGTTGAAACAAAGCGAAGCGATGGCAAAATCCCAGCTTCACCTCAGCATTCGTCTCGTTACAGCAGACGAGATGTCAACAACGGCGTTCCTTCGCAGTCCAGCAGGATGTAGATGCAACGTCAATGAAAGACCCCATGGGCAGCTAAGCGGAGTGACGAAAAAATCCCGGCTCCACCCCAGCGTTCGTCTAGATACATCAGACGCAACGCCAAAAGCAAATGAAGCAAAATGCCAAATTCCTAGTTTCAGGGTCTTGACAGCAAGTCATATAAAGCCTGAAAGACGATCGGAGATCATCTCGCACCAGCGCGGAGTGGTCACTACCTCGACAATCGTCTCGATACAGCAGATGAAATGTCACCCTAGCGTTCTTCCCCCAGCAGGATTCGAACGCGCCAAAGCCAAACGAAGCAAAGGCCAAGTTCCTAGCTTCAGGGTCTTAACGGCAAGTCATATAAAGCCTGGAAGACAATCGGAGATTATCTCGCACCAGTGCAAAGTGGTCACCACCTCGACAATCGTCTCGATACAGCAGACAAGATGTCACCCCAGCGTTCTTCCCCCAGCAGGATTCGGACGCGCCAAAGCAAATGAAGCAAAAGGCCAAATTCCTAGCTTCAAGGTCTTGACGGCAAGTCATATAAAGCCTGAAAGACAATCGGAGATCATCTCGCACCAGTACAGAGTGATCACCACCTCGACGTTCGTCTCGATACAGCAGACGAGATGTCACTACGGCATCCTTCCTCCAACAGGATTCGGACGCGCCAAAGCAAATGAAGCAAAAGGCCAAATTCCTAGCTTCAAGGTCTTGACGGCAAGTCATATAAAGCCTGAAAGACAATCGGAGATCATCTCGCACCAGCACAGAGTGGTCACCACCTCGACGTTCGTCTCGATACAGCAGACGAGATGTCACTACGGCATTCTTCCTCCAACAGGATTCGGACGCGCCAAAGCAAATAAAGCAAAAGGCCAAATTCTTAGCTTCAAGGTATTGACAGCAAGTCATATAAAGCCTGAAAGACAATCGGAGATCATCTCGCACCAGCACAGAGTGATCACCACCTCGACGTTCGTCTCGATACAGCAGACGAGATGTCACTACGGCATCCTTCCTCCAACAGGATCCGGACACGCCAAAGCAAATGAAGCAAAAGGCCAAATTCCTAGCTTCAGGGTCTTGACGGCAAGTCATATAAAGCCTGAAAGACAATTGGAGATCATCCCACATCAGTGCAGAGTGGTCACCACCTCGACGTTCGTCTCGACACAGCAGACGCAACATCACCAAAAGGAGTCACGGCAAAATCCCTGGTTCCAAACCTCGACGGTTCACCAGCAACCTAGAGACGACCGCGACATTCGTCTCGATACAGCTGACGCGATGCCAGCAAACGAAGCAAAGGCCAAATTCCTAGCTTCAGGGTCTTAACGGCAAGTCATATAAAGCCAGAAAGGCTATCGGAGATCATCCTACACTAGCGCGGAGTGGTTATGACTCACCGGGGCTCTCCAAAATAAGCCTAACCTCAAGTAAAAAGCGACATGGCAAATTCCTAACGCTTGCTCTTCCGACGGTCAAACTGCCTAGGAGGATTGCTTGAAGACGTCTTGTCCAGCCCCCGAAGGGATCAGAGACACGGCAGTCGCAGGGCTACTCGAACAGCACGATTTCCTATCGAAGGATACATCAGCCAATGCGACGGTACGACGGCCAAAACCCTAAGTACCACAGACCCTAACGGACTTCTGCCGTAAAGAGCAGAGGTTAACTATGACGTTAGGATATTCTTGCGAGATCTGCTCGATCCGTTTCGACTCGTAAGGAAATTGATGTCTTTGCGAGAACTTCTCGATTCGTCTCGACTCGTGAGATAAAGCCTTAGGCAGTGGGGATTAAAAAACCTGTTTCCTAAGCACTGGGATCCTACAAGTCGGCCCAAAACGGTCTCTTGCATACTATCCACGGGTCACACTCTCCAAAGTCGAATCTCGATAAGGAGGGAAACAACCGCTTACGGGTCCTCTCGACTCGTAAGAGGGAAAACTCTCTTATAGGATCCTTACGACTTATAAGAGAAAACACACTTAGGAATCCTCACGACTCCTAAACAGAAAATACACCTACGAGATCCTCATGACTCGTAGGGAGAAAAGTCTTTATGAGACCCTCACGGCTCGTAAAGTTGAAAAGTCTTAGGTGGCAGATCCTACCCCTGTCTCCCAAGCCATCACTGCCCTGCAAAGAGGTCAAGATGGACCATCTATGAGCCACACTTGCCAAAGCTACATGCCACTGAAATGGAGAAGCTACTCATGAGCATATAAACTACTTCACGCCAGAGTAAGACATAAAGAAATGGAAGGGTGCGGCTCATGGAGTTAAGGGTTTGGAACTATATCCCTTAAGAGTTGAGATTTGAGTCAATGATAAATGACGACGCTTGTGTCCGCTCGTTATCTTCTCAGATCAAGATTCTGAAAGTAATACACCAACCCGAAACTGGTCATACGCCATGCATAACTCTGCACTACTTCACCCACGTACATACTTACGTGGACAAAGTAGTGGGGGGCATTTGTTCCCGCCAAAAATTTCTACGCAAAGGAGTCAAAGGTATCAAATGGCAGTGATACGCTTAAAGAAATGCGAACCAGTATCTTACGGCTTATATTTTGATAAACTCCCGAAGGTGGAACTATTAAATTCTAATGGTATTAGAAGTATCTCGAAAAACCCTTCGATTTGATATATTATGGGCCTCATAATTCATCCGGGATCAAAAGTTATGAGGTATCACGTGTCCACACGTGATGGACCTTTAAGAACCCGCTGGAGGAGTTAAAAGATATAATAAAAACTCAGAAAAGACCCCAATGGGGCATCACGTGCTCACACGTGACCATGGATCACGTGCAGACACGTGATGGGCTCTTAAGGCCTCTAAAATAATGAATAGAATTAAATTCTAAAATCTGTTCCCTGATTAAAAATCAGAAGTTACCTCAATGAGGTATCACGTGCTCACACGTAACCAATGGTCACGTGTTGACACGTGATGGTTAAAACAACAACATAAATAAGCGGCTGTTAAAAGAACCAATTTGGGGGTCACGTGCTCACACGTGACCAAGGGTCACGTGCCAGCACTTGACAGGCTTTGAAAGCCTTACAGTTTAATAGAATTAAAATTCTAAATTTCTCTAAAATCTTTCGAAATAGAATTAAAATTCTAAAAGCTTCTAAATCTTTCCAAATAGAAAAAGATTATGGGGACCGTTGGATTAAAGATCCAAGAGTGATTAAAAATCACCAATTTATGGAAAAAATCTTAGACAAGGAAAGATTTCCCCTAAATCTCACCGAGAATAATAAACATAATATCTTTGGATTTAAAATCCAACGGTGAATAAAATTCACTGAATGATCTAAAGGATCATATTAATCATGAAATCAATTAAAATCTTTCAATGAAAGATTCAAAAAACAAATTGATTCTCTTCCTCCTCCTATAAATAGGAGCCAAGAGAAGAGAAGAGGGATCTACCCTTTTTGGAGAGAAAAACAGAGAGAGCAGAATTTAATTCTCAAGAGGGAAGAAAAGAGAAGAGAATTTAATTCTCAACAAAGAAAACCCTAGGTGAGAAAAGAAAGGGAATCAAAACTTCAAAAAGAGAATTTAATTCTCAAAAGAGTTTAACTCTTCTATAAAAAAAAGAACTTAGTTCTTTCTCTGGTTGAAGATCTGCAAAGTGCACATCTCCCCATAAATTGAGAATTTAATTCTCATTGGGTTGAGATCCTGCCATGCAGATCTAAAACATAGAGGAGGAATTGAGTTTTGAGAATTAAATTCTCACAAGAGTTATAGGAATTTAATTCCTTTGAGATAAAATTAGGGTTTAACCCTATATTATAGGAATTTAATTCCTTCAAAATGGACAGAACTAGGGTTTAACCCTAATTGAGAACTTAATTATCTCAAACTCACAGGAATTTAATTCCCTTAAAAAAGAAATTAGGGTTTCACCCTATGCCAGAATTTAATTCTTTACATATATGGGGAATTTAATTCCTACAGAAAAGAAATTAGGGTTTAACCCTATCTAAGAATATAATTCTTCAAAAGAAAAGTGGGAATTTAATTCCTTTAAAGTTATTGCTAGGGTTTAACCCTATGAAGGATTTGACTCTTAAAAAGATAAAGAGATCTTCAAACATGCAAAGAATCAGAGTCACGTGCTACCACGTGACCCCTGTAAAGATCCACAGAAAAGAACTTTGAGGCAATGCCTCACGTGCTCCCACGTGACTCCCAAAACGCAGAAAGAAAAAGTAAAGGAAATGAAGGCTTTGGGCGCTCTCACGTATTACCACGTGACCCCTTGGCAAACGTTTTAACAGTCAGCGCATAAATCCCCATCACGTGTCAACACGTGACGCTCAAAATATAAGACAAAAAGTATTTAACACTTAATTGCAGAACGAAGAAAAGGGATCTGGTCCCCCCTTTGGGCGCTCTCACGTGTCCACACGTGACCCCTCTGTCTTTAGTGTTTAACACTAATTTGAGGATTATATTTCCAGTGTTTAACACTGATTGTCTTTTAGTGTTTAACACTAATTTGAGAGTTCTATCTCTAGTGTTTAACACTGTTGTCCTCTAAGTGTTTAACACTACTTTTAGCCAAATTGGCTAATTTTCCAGAGGCAAAAGTCCCTCCTCCAAACGAATCTCAAAATTGAGGAAATCAAAGACAAAATGTTGTCAGAGCCCCCAAACCTCTGTTTAACACTACTGAATGACGAGGGGCTGAACCCAGACAAATGTCTAATGGCCCAAAGGGCCAACATTTCAAACATAATTGGACTTAGCCCAAACTGGCCATTAGTCCTCAAATCATCTTGAACTGAGCACATCTGCTCTTTCAACCAACTCATTCGTTCAAGGGTACATTTCTGAACTCCTCTGATATTTGTCGTTGTAATCCTTCAACGTCTTCAGAGAGGTGACGGGTCCCGACAACCATACATTAATACGGACTGTGGGGTCCTTAAACTCATGGACTAATGCGTCCTTAAACTAACATTTGTCCCCAAAACGGGAATGATGGACCACCATGTCCCTAAACTGGAAAAATAGAGCCAATTGCTCTTTTGTCGGATCTAAATGATCCCGTTAAGATGATCTTAGTCTCAAACTGGACTAACGTATCCTTAACAAAAGTTTAAGTTGATCTTAGCCTCAAATATGGCTAACGTATCCTTAAACCCTCAAACAGACTTTAGTCCCAAATTGGACTACAGGTTTCCCAACCAACTTTGGTTCAAGGGTACATCTCTGAACTCCTCTGATATCTGTCGTTGTAATCCTTCAACGTCGTCAGAGAGGTGACGGGTCCCGACGGCCATACATTCAATGGACCACCAGGTCCCTAAACTGGAACAATAGAGCCCAAATGCTCTTTTGTCGGATCTAAACGATCCCGTTTAAGTTGATCTTAGCCTCAAATATGGCTAACGCATCCTTAAACCATCAAACAGACTTTAGTCCCAAATTGGACTCTAGATCCCCCAATCAACTTTGGCTCAAGGGTACATCTCTGAACTCCTCTGACATCTGTCGTTGTAATCCTTCAACGTCGTCAGAGAGGTGATGGGTCCCGACGGACATGCATGCAATGGACCACTATGTCCTAAACTGGAACAATAGAGCCCCAAATGCTCTTTTGTCGGATCTAAACGATCCTGTTTAAGTTGATCTTAGCCTCAAAAATGGCTAACGTATCCTTAAACTTTCAAACAGACTCTAGTCCCAAATCGGACTATAAATCCCCTAATCAACTTTGGTTCAAGGGTACATCTCTGAACTCCTCGGACACCTATCGTTGTAATCCTTCAACGACGTCAGAGAGGTGATGGGTCCTGACGGCCATACAAGCAATGGACCACTATGTCCCTAAACTGGAACAATAGAGCCTAAATGCTTTTTTGTCGGATCTAAACGATCCCGTTAAGTTGATCTTAGTCTCAAACTGGACTAACGTATCCTTAACAAACGTTTAAGTCGATCTTAGCCTCAAATACGGCTAACGTATCCTTAAACCAAAACCCCAAACCCAAATCTAAGAAAATACGGATTTGGACTAATCCACGTCCTACGGGCGACGACATAAATTAGTCTCCGTATACGATCCACGGACAACCACAAACAAAACAAACATCCACGACACGAAGTGAAATTCTGGAGAAGGAGAAAGTTGTTACCGCAATGCGGTAGCGTAATTAACTATAGGGGCTTGCGCCTGCAGGGAAGAGCGTCCCCACAATCAAAAACCCCTCAAGCGAAGGGGAATCTGACGAAGTCTGCTACATCGGACGCATCCGTTTAAACCTTCGATACATGGTGCCATAAATCAACTTGGCATTTTCGGAGAGGTAAACGGATAGCACCAATTAGCATCTGCACTGAATCTCAGGCAAGACGTTCAGTCTCGTCCATCTTTCAGAGGGGAACAATCGGCCCCATGAAGAATCTCGCCATTCCAATCCGAGGGTGGGGTGCTTGGATTTTGGCCACGTGTTTGTGTCCGTTCAAATATCATTTTCCACCTGTTTGATTTTTGTGTGACTTTTCATTTTACGTGCAGTGCACATGTAAACTTTTGGGCTTCTAAAAATTTAAAAAAAAATCAACAAAAATAATATGTAGCTGAGGGTATTTGAATACAGGGGCTATGTCACAGCAGTGCAAGGCTTTACCAATGAGCTACAAGTGTTTTCTTGCTGTTCAAAAGAAATTTAATTACTTATAGCATACTCAGGATTGCAAATACTCCATTTGTACATTAACTTTTAAACAAATTTTCTGTACATTAAAATAGAGTTGTTACATGGTGGTTGCAGCTTTGTTGTTACCAAGACACTCTTGGACAACTTGATCTCCCCAGTCTTGTACTGCTTATCGACCCAGTCTTTGAAAATATAGCAATTCTCGATCGCATGGCTCACTACTCGGTGGTACGTGCAATATAAAGGATTGTCGATCATTTTTACTTCGTGAGGTCTTTTCGACTCTGGAAATTGTAGACCGTTGTTCAAAGCATCTTTGAATATCTTGCAGAATTTGTCCCTTTTGAAAGAGTAAACCATGTTCTTTTTCTCCTCCAGGGAAGGCCCTTATCTTCCCAGCACTGGCTTTCGAGACCGGTTGGTTTTGGATTCGCCTGCCTTTCACTTGTCTTCAGTGTCAGACGCACTGAAAATAGTGGTATTGCTGGAATTCCCGCTTCTATGGTTTTCGTCCCTCTTGCTCTTCCAAGTCTTGTCTCTCTGAGAGTCCGGGGTAGATTCTTGTTTCGAGCGTTCCAGCATTTGGAATTTCTTGGTCAGCTCTTGAAACGTCTTGAGGCCTGATGTATATAAGAATGGGACTATCCAATTGCTGAGGTTCTTAATAAGGAGGCTGACGGACTAGTCCTGCTCTAGCGGCAGTTCGCACTTGGCAGTGAGGTTGCGCCATCGGGCAATAAAGTCCGTGTTGCTTTCGTTTTTCCCCGGCTTGGTTCTCATGAGGTCAGCGATGGAGATTTTGTCACTAATACTCATGAATCTTTGCCGAAACAGAGACTCCATTTGGGTGAAAGTAGTGACGGACCCGTCTCGTATACTTGCATACCAGTCGAAAGCGAAACCGGTCAGGCAGTTGACAAACTGACGAAGAAGGAGTGCATCATTGCCCTCTGTATTTCCGCATGATGCTTTAAAGTGGGCGACGTGCTGATTTGCGTTTCCCATCCCGTCAAATCTTCCGAACTTAGGAATGATGTGGCCGCTCGGGAACTCGATCAGATCGTACTGTGCGGGATATGGCCGCCCACTGCTGCCAATTTCTTTCTGAGCTTCGGCTTTGGAAACCAATATTTTAACCTTGCTAGTGACCAAATCCATTATCTGATCTTGTGTTAGCGGGATGGTGCTATCTGGGGCCAAGGTGTCCCCAAAGTGGAATGTGGTCGGCTTTCGTGCGGCTTGCCCAATCTTAGACCCAAAGGGACAGGTATCATTTGCTTCGGATTGTCATCACCCGGCTCATGAGTAGAGAATTGTGCTTGATTGGGAGGCGTCCGAGCAATTTGAGCCGTAAGCTATATCACAACTTTCGTTAGGTCGTCAATTTTTTAATAGAGCTTGGCCATCTCTTTATCTTTGCTCCTGAGCTGTTTTCGAAGCTCTTGAAGCAGCTCTTGCTCTGCGGTCCTGGGGCAGAAAGTCGGCTCTTCCTCGCTATCCGAACTTGACTCCCCATGGACTGAGGGGTCTTTCTGCCTATCGGCCTCATCGAGAGGGTTTTCATCATCCAGCGGAGGCGGCTGATCTTGGGAAGTGGCAACCACATTCAAGCCAGATTGAGCTTGGGATGTGGTGGCCTCATCCTTGCTTTTGCTGCGAAAGTTGTCGTATAGACAGTGTGGATAATATATCCGGCCATCCTTTCAACATTGGTAGCTGATTTCGTGGACCGCTGTCGTGGCCTTTCTGTTTTGGTAACGGACAATCGATTGAAGATGGCTGGCCTGACCGGATTCTTAAGTGGTGTTGGCGCTTCTTTTCTAGATTTGCCCCGTTTCTTTCACGCAGCACAGAGCGCCTGATAGACTCTTGAAGAGACAGTGTCATGCTTTCTCTGATGGGGCTGGGATACGTCTCTTTGTAGCATTGTTCGGACCGCTGTCCCTTGATTCTGGCAGTCATGGCGTTTTTCTGAACCCACTAAAGAGGTTCGAAGGAATTGCTGACTTTTACGGCCGACTCAGCCCTCGTCGCGAGGTGACCCTGCTCTTGGAACCTCAGAAGATTCCACTTGGCCAGAGTCTTGGCCTTATGAGCCGCTTCTGCCTTAACTTTTCTGATTTGAGCACTTGGCAGGCTTCAGCTCTTCGAAGAGCCGCTGTAGACCGATTAACAGGGAGTCCAGAGAAGACACCCGCTCGCGCGATTGTCAAGGGCGCCGTCTGAGCCTGCTGGAGATGCTTTGTGGCTCTATTAGTGTTGACGGCCTTGCCCCCAGTTGGAACGGTGGAGAGCTGTTCGAATACGGATCAGCATTTGGGGTGGGATGCTTTGGCGACCACAACGTTCGGCCTCCTGGCCCTTGAGGTCCGTTTGGCCGCTTGATTTGCCATGACCTCCGCTAGATGGGCGCTTCCGGCATGGTAGATGATGACGGAACCAAATTGAAGGGGTGGCTCCTCCCATTGCTGGTTGAGACTTACAGGGAGAACCACACGGGCATTGATCTTGACCACGTACTGGATCGTGGTCGCGTCGGAAGCTGAATTCATCTTAGAAGACATCGTCGTTGAAAGTTGATTGCTGCATGGAAAAACATTATTTAAGTACAAACATCGGTATATATGTCAAATGAGTTCGCATGAACGCTTTACCCGAGATATGGGAGGAGAGAAGGGTTCCACCGGGCGTGCTAGAATCTGTTGGGTGTTTTTCGTCACCCTATTGAGATGGGAATACGCGTCGCTTGTCAGGCGTATACAGATTCCCCCTGCCTAGGGTAGACGGGGGTTTATTAATTATAGGGATCTGAATCTTCAGCAGCCGCGGACTAAACTGTCGTTAATTATCTCTCGCCTTTGAAGCGAAGGAACCTCCGATTGACGGGGCAACTGATCACGCGTACTCAATGTGCAATTTGTGTATATGTGTCTTGAGGGGTTTTGGGTATATCGGGGACCTCGCAGAGTTTACGGGGGTGTTTTGAGTAAGGAGTGTATGGAAAAAAGTGGGGTGAGGAGCGTTCTAAGGACGCGTGAGTGGCGCGAGGGCGCCGGGCGCCAGCGGGCCACGTGCATGGCGCGCGGATGCCGGGCGCCAGAAGGTCACGCGTCCCGCGCGCGGGCTCTGGGCGCAAGCTGGTCACGTGCCCCGCACGCGGGTGCCGGGCGCCAGCCGATCACGCCCCCTCACCCATGTGGGTGCCGGACGCCACCGGGTCACGCGGCACGCATGCGGGCGCCAAGATCCAGCGAGTCACGCGGCTTAGCCCCTGTACTGGGAGTTGTACTCCCGATTGACTTTGGAATTAAACTCCTAAAAAAAGAGAGAGGCGCTTAGCCCCTGCATAGGAAGCTGTACTTCCCGGTTGACTTTTAGAGTTAAACTCCTAAAAAAGTATTTTATTATTATTATTTTTTTGTGGAGTTAAACTCCTAAGAGATTTTCGGAGTTGATGAAAGGGGACCCCTTTCTTCTCCATTGAGCCCTGGATTTTCTCTTGAGTTAAGGATCTTCCCAAAGTGGGATTCTTGGAGATAGGTCTCCTTCTTCTTCCTCTCTATTGGCTGGGTCTTAGAGAAAAAGAAGGGGTGAGACTTAAAAATCTTCCCTTTTAGAGATCTGAAGGGAGATCTGAGTTCCCTTTTGTGGGTTTCATGGTGAAAAATTATTCATTTTTGGGAAAAGAAGAATGAAATTCTTGATTTAATTTAAGAAAAAGGAAGAAGGTTTAGAACCTTGAGAAAGGAGAAAGAGGCACAGAACCCTAAAAATATTTTGAGAGAATGAAAAAGTTGTTCTTGATTTTTTAATCATGTTTACCTTTATAGGCTACACACTTTACATATAACCCCTTGGTTTCTTCCAAATGGTACTTGTGCCACCCCATGCCTTATGTGCTTATTTCTTTTTGCACATATGCCACGGGGTTTACAAAATTTTGGCTTTCTGCCCATTTTTCATACAATTATTTCTAAAAATTTGCATTGAACTAATTTATTGCTTCATTCTTGATATGGAGCCAGCCCCTTCCATGCTTGATCTTGACTTGGGCTTAGGCCCATTTCTCCTGGGTTTGGGCGCGCTTGGCTGAGGGCTGACTGACTTTGACTTGGTCAACCGGGGTGTAATTTTTGACCCCAACAGGTATTTTTATGAAAACTGCTGCTTTTGGAAACTTATTGGTAATTTATTAAAACTCTAATCTTTCATTTTAAAAATATAGTTTCATAATACGTTTTTATCAAAAATATGGATTCATAGTTTTATATAATTTTCCAAACTTTAGTTTTGTTTAGAAAATTCGTATTTCTTAAAAACCGTATTTTTATTTCCTTTCGAGACCGAATACTCCGTGAGAAGTTCTGTATCTCGCTTTACTATCCTAAAGATGTGCGATAATCCGCACCATCTATTAGTGGGTTCCCTAACAAAGGTTGTAGAGACGCAATTGTCAAGAATTTAAAAATATCAATTAAAAGAAAGCCGTTTTGAAACAATGCGGTATTTTAATGTAAAACATATTCTTTAAATAAACCCTATGTTCTTCGTGCTATGAAACTATAGTGTGCGTGTGGGGTAGGTCGTTATCCCGTGAATGATCTAAAGGTATATAGTCTAGTTATTGAAAATACGGTTATTTTAAAATTCATGGTATTTTTATGAAAACTTTGTTTTATGATTATTCTACATAGAAACTTTTATTAAATTAAAAGCCAAATGATTGTAAATAAGGTTACGAGTTGTGTGAGAATCTTAGTTTGACCTATTTTGCTTATAAAATAGATTACAAATGTTAAAAAATAACATATATCGAAATTAACTCCGCTTTGTCGATGTGTTTTTAGAAGACAGTTTGAGATGAAAGGAATGGAGAGAAAAGGGGAATTACTGGCTTAAAATGTTAACAAGAATGAGGGGAAGCTTTCGGGTGCCGTGGTATCGTCGGAAAGGTTTCGGTCGTCGAAATTTGATCGCTACTTCCCTTTGCTTGCTTAACTCCACTTGAATAACCTTAACCTTTTTTGAACTTAGAGATTTTTTGAGGAATTTTCAGAATAGAGGAGAGTTAGGGCATGAGGTGGTATTTATAGGGTAAAAATGAGATAGGGTTGTTCACGCCAAAATCTTCGGCCAAGAGCTATTCGTGCATGTTTACACCGGTTAAAGTTTTGTTTACAGATATGTGTGAAATCGGGCCCATTCATATACGCACATGCACACATCAGAGGAAGAGCAGGAGTTAGAAAGGGAGCACTTGGTGGTCAACGACAAAAGGAAAGTATTTAATTGAACATTTTATTCCACAGGAAATAGATCACCAAACATTGGATCGAAAGTACAGGGATTCACAAAACTATGGATAAAATTCTCTAACTCCCCCGCCGCCTTCTCCACCATGTCAAAATGGCGATCTTCATGAGAAGTCGCTTCCCATCGGTCAGCACCGTGCCCATCAGCGAAAGCAGACATGACGACCCGCTGAGCCCGTATCTAGCTTAGCAGCCGAACAGAGCAATCCCTTGGCGCTGCGGTAATCAAAAGTGCCTCGTGAAAGCACTCGATCTTATCCTCCACGGTATCGAGCATTGCCGGAGTCATCACCACCGGATGAGTGGGAATATCATCGATCACGGACAAGAAGACCATCCGGAGCCAAATGGAACTGATGGGGAGGGGAGATCCCTTACGAGTCAAGAGCTCGTGCAGCACCGTGTCGCATTGGTCATCCGTAAAAGTAGGGTTCACCAAGCGTGCGGCAAAACGAGGAACAATTTCCTCGATAGGCACCTCCCATAGCTGCCGGCGAGCATGTGGATGATTACAAGCCATAGCTCTTCTCTGTTAAAATGATTCTCTGAAAATGAGAGAGAAGAGAAGCATTGTTTCAGATTATGAAGGGAGGCATTTAAGTCTAGGCACAGAAAATACTGTGCATGATGGAACTATTTCCAAGCTCTGGAAAAGAGAAGTTTGACTCAGGAAAAGCGGAGAAAGAAGGTGAAAAGACACCTTCAGAACTGAGACAGCGCCTCACGTGCAAAGCACGAGAGCGCCAGCGCCAAGAGAGCCGGGGCCAAGAGTTAAATACTCTGAGGCAACGCCTCACGTGCAAAGCACGAGAGCGCCAGCGCTAAGAGTAAAACACTCTTAGGCAGCGCCTCACGTGCAAAGCACGAGAGCACCAGAACTAAAAGTTCTCCACCATTAGATCAAAGATCCAACGAATATGATGAATCATCAAATTACAGAATCAAATTCTGCTGGGGAAATATTCCTCGAATCTTTCTAAACAAGAAAGATTGTGCTCTATAAATCAGAGCACCGTTGGATCAAAGAACCAATGGTGATTAAAAAATCACTAAGATATAGAATAAGCTCTGTAAGGGAAAATATTTTCCAGTCTTGTTAAAAACAAGAGAAAAATCTTCTGTAAAACAGAAGGCCTAGGATCAAAGATCCAACGGTGGATAAAATCCTCAGATCAATCAGGGATCCCTCAATGAGAGATTTTCTTAACTGAATCAACAAACTTGCCTCCCCTATATAAAGGACCCAAGACTTCAAGTCTTGTAGAGAAGAACCCCCCCATAAGCTTCAGGTTCAAAAGGAAAAAGAGAGAGAGAGAGAAACACACAGAGAAGAACCCCCCCCCCTAATAAACTTCAAGTTCAAGAGATAAAACAGAGAGAAAAAACCCCTGATAAGCTAAAAAGAAAAGAGAATTTAATTCTCTAGAGAAAAGAAGATCTCCTCAAAAAGAAAGAGAAACCCTAGGTAAGAGAAAAGAAGAAACACAGAGAACATATTACTTCTTCATCGCCTCCACAAGAGTTTAACTCTTCCAAAAGAACTTAGTTCTTCCTCTGGTTAGAATCTGCAGAAGCATATCTCCCCACAAGTTGAGAATTTAATTCTCATCAGGGAGATTCTGTTATGTAGATTCAAACCAAGGGGAAAGAACTAAGTTCAAAGAGAACTTAGTTCTTTCAAGAACATATAGGAATCGAATTCTTCTAATAAAACTAGGGTATAACCCTATATAAGAATTTAATTCTTACAAAACAATGGGCTGGAAAGTCTCCAAACTCAGGATCTCCATGCACGTAGAAAAATTAGCACCCAATATGATAATGGCACATCACGTGCTCCCACATGAGCACTATTGATGAACAAAAGTGGAGAACTGAGATTGGCTCACCTTATCCCACGTGGCCCCCAAATAGTGCTTAGCACTTATAAAGAAAAAAAGGAATAAATCAAAGGTAGTATCCATTTTTTGGGCGCCTCACGTGATCCCACGTGACCCAATAGTACTTAGCGCTCAGAAAAGAACAAGAGAATAAACCCAAAGAAACAGCGCCAACCTTCAAGCGCATCACGTGACCCCACATGAGCGCCTCAAATTTTTACTGTTTAACACTACTTCAAGCGCCTCACGTGACCCCACGTGAGCGCTTCAAATTTTTAGTGTTTAACACTACTTCAAGCGCCTCACGTGACCCCATGTGAGCACCTCAAATTTTTAGTGTTTAACACTACTTCAAGCACCTTACGTGACCCCACGTGAGCGCCTCAAATTTTTAGTGTTTAACACTGCTTTAAAGCCGCATGTGGGAGCGCGTGAGCGCTGAGCATATACTAGTGTTTAACATTATGAGAGGCCAATATTAGCCAAACTTAGACCAAATCTCCCGAGGACAATCAATTGATCCCCTCATGCTCAGGGTCCCTCAAATCGATCTCAGTCCGAAAAATAGCTAATGAGCTCCTAACATATGGTATCTAAAATGATGTTCATCCCATCTCCCCTCAGTCGGAACATTGGTTCAAGGGTACATCTTTCCACACCTCTGATACACGTCGTTGTAATTCTTCAACATCTTCAGGGAGGTGGCGGGTCTCAACAACCAACAACTTTTTGGTACATTTCCAAACCCATGGATACACCCCAATGGACCGTAATTTCCTTAAACTAGCTATAGACCGTAATGTCCTTAAACTAATTATGGACCGCAACGTCTTTAATCTAACTATGGACCGCAACCTCCCTAAACTAAACTCTATGGACTATGATGTCCTTAAACCCAATAGACCGCAACGTCCCTAAACTAAACTCTACGGACTATGGCGTCCTTAAACCCAATAGACCGCAACGTTCCTAAACTAAAACGATAGAGCCCAAATGCTCTTTCGTTGGATCTAAATGAGCCCAAAACCCCCGTTGAGTAGATCTTAGTCTAAAATTAGACTAACGTATCCTCAAAAAACGTTTAAGTTGATCTTAATCTCAAACGAGATTAACGAGCCATAAAACAAACCAAACCCAAATCTAAAAAAATACGGATTTGGACTAATCCCCGCCCTACAGACGACAACACAAATTAGTCTCCGTATACAATCCACGGGCAATCTAAAACAAAACAAACACACACGACACGAAGTGAACATCTGGAGAAAAAGAAAGTGGTTATCGCTACGCGGTAACGTAATTAACTGCAGAGGCTTGCGCCTGCAAGGAAGAGCGTCCCCACAATCAAAAACCCCTCGCAAACGAGGGGGAATCTAACGAAGTCTGCTACAACGGCCACATTCGTTTAAACCTTCGATACACGGTGCCATAAACCAACTTAGCATCTTCGGAGAGGTGGACGGATAAAACCAAATAGCATCTGCCCCCAAAATACAGGCCAGACGTCCTAACGTCCTGGTCGCGTCTTTCGGCGGTGAATAGATTCCGGTACACCCAGTGGGACCTTTTCGTCTTTCCACTCCACACTTCGTGTGTCGTGTTCATGAACGAATCGCGGTTTAATATGGCTGCCCCTTGATTCGAGGTACTAAGATTTGGTGTCTTGCTCCGTGCAGAAGAAAAGATGACATCGATGGCTTCCAACTGCACCAATTGCAAAAACAACTCCCACTCCGTCCCTGCTGGAGGAGTAACTTATGGGCCCCAAGCGGCCTCCATCTTTGAGATGCCGGTGGAACAGGTGACTCGGGCCACCACTGGATTGTTCTTTAGGACCATGATCCCGCCAACAAGCTTCAGCGCCCCGGTGCCGGCACAAGAAGCTCTGAAGAAGTCGGTCTTCGATCGGCTTGCAACTACCACGGCCCCTCTCAAAGGGTCATCCAATTCCAACGCCTCAGCTTTTAACAGACTGGGCCAAAGCTCCAGTAGGCCCGTGAAGAGACCCGCAATACCTAAAGGGGTTATCCCGAAGCGGATAGCCATCCCAGCACCGGTAAACGAAGTCATCAAAGGGGCTTCTCCCGCTAAGGGATCGGTCTTCGTAAGACTAGCCGTTCCAACTCCTGCTGTGGGTGAGGTCATTACAAGTGCTTCCCCTATTCGAAAGTCAGTCTTCAACAGGTTAGACGTTCCCTCTCAACAGACGTCAATTTCAGACACGTTGACACCAAAAGCAGCCTCTCATCAAAGCAAGGGGCATGACAGGGTCACTTCTACAACTAAGATGATCCCATCCGCAAGACATGCTCGACATCGCCACTGGTGCCGAGTGAGGAAAGCTGGGGGCAGTTCTCTCTCTGGACTTACCCCACCAGCTCCGACGGTGGAAATTGATGCTGCTGTTCCAACTGGGAACAGCTTTGAGCCGCTCAGGACGGTGCGCAAGAACTCTCCAACAGCCGTGTTGAAAAGGTCTCCTCCACCTGTGGAAAACATTATAAAGGCAAACCCGGAACGGCCCTCTCAGCGGCTGTCCTCCAAAATCCATAGGGTTTGGCAAAGAGTCCAAGATTCTGTGATCGACAAAGACTATTCCCGCAAACAGAAGAAAAGGAAAGTCTGCCAAGAGGAGGATCATCCCGCCGTAAAAATATCGTCTGCAACAGCCCCCTCAATTTCGACCGCCCATAAAAGAAGAAGGCTGGAAAAGATCCCCATGCCTACGACAAATCTCAAGGGCACTTAACCTAAACGCCCCAAGTCTGGGGGCATGGTTGTGCACACCATTTACATGGCTTCCGGGAAAGAGGAAAGCCATGCTTCTAGGGGTCATCGACCACTTACACGATCGGTAACGAAGGCTCAGGAGCAACAACAAAAACTCCAGGAGATGATAACAAAGATGGCCGCACTTACTGGGCAGAAAGAAAGCCCAGAAGTATCGTCAGATCAGCGCCAGGAGCAAGAAACCGACGCCGAGTTCCTCCGAAGGATGCTCGAGAAAAAAGATAAAGAGGCCGCAGAACAAGCGGCTAAAATAAAACAAATGACGCTCTTATTCCAAGATATGGTGGGCATGATAATCCAACCGGACCCTCCAGCCAAAGATCCCCCAATAATCATTGAAGACGACAGAGGGGAGATATCAAACCCTCTTCCGGCTTTATCAACAGCCAGGGAGGAGACGATCTCGAAAGCTGCGCTTGATGACTACATAGCTCAACAAGTACGAGCTCATCAGGTAAGTGAAGCTACTGGCCAAGTCATCAAAACTGGACGACCCTATCCAAGCTGGTACGATCAAATTAAGTACCCGCCGGGATATACGATCCCTACATTTCACGTGTATAAGGGGACAGGCAACCCCCATCAGCACGTCGCTCAGTTCAGGGATCTATGCGGCAATACTGGAGGCAACGACAAACTGCTGCTTCGCCAATTCGTCGGCAGCTTAGCGGAGACGGCATTTGAATGGTACTCGGAGCTTCCGAATAACTCCATCAAAACATTCACAGAAATGGAGTTGCTATTCACCCAGCGTTTCGCAAGCGCCAGCGAACGCACCCCGATCACGGCATTGATCAATACTAGGGTGAAGCCAGGTGAGACTTGGGTTCAGTATGCAATTCGGTGGCGGAACCTATGGTCGAGATGCGAACAACGCATAGAAGAAGCTCCTGCCGTGGGCATGTTCGTAGGGACCCTTGATCCACAGGTGACTATATCACAATTTATGATGTTCTTCAAGCCGGCCACTTTCCAAGCCTTGATCGACAAGCTGGCCCAAATGGACCAAATGGGCCATAGACCGTCCTCCTCAAAGACGGAGCTTTGAAATGTAAAGGGCAAAGGGAAAGCGACCTTCGTCACCAACGCTCAGCAACCGCCGAGTGACCGGAAACCGATTGCTCGCCAAGGAAACAAACCGTGATTCCTCGATGAGAAGTTAAGCATCCTTACTCGTTTCCCCGGGATAAAACGAGAAGACTGTTCGAACTAGCGGTGTGCAACAGGCTCATCACCCTGCCAGATCTGAAACGCCCACTGCAGCCCGGTGACGTCAACTGTCCCAACTATTGCCCCTACCACCGAATAATAGGCCACCCAATTGAAGATTGCTTCATCTTCAAAAACTGGATTGAGGACCGGTACCAACAAGGAAAGTTCGCACTGTCCGAAAACTGGAAGGTAAAGCCGCAACAACAGCACGCTCCTAAAAAGGTGGACACGTCGGGGGCATCATGCCCATTTATAGAGGAAGTTCCGTAGGAAGTTGTCCTGTCAGCTAAGACCAAGAAAATGCTGAGGGGTCTTCAAGCATGTCCGGCGATCAGGTGGAAAAGACCGCTAGAGCCAGAGATTATTGAAGAGATGCTGAAACCGCGCCTAACGCCGAGAGTTGGTAGCGATAGGCAAAATGCCCAGGCCCAGCCGTCAAAGTTTTCGAAGAAAAAGAAGAAGACCAAGGAGCCCGCGGAGCCTGACGACAAGCGCATGGATCTGCAAAAGCATATTGACGCGCTGGAGGAATACAACCAGAAGGCGCGGACCCCAGTCACACTCCATGAGTTTCTCAACCATATCCTTAAGAACAGAGACAAAGACAATGACGAGGGAGACAACTCGTCAGAAGAACCCGGGGATTATGTGGCAAGTTGTCACATGATCTCTCATTCGTCAGTAAATGATGAAGAAGCTCACTCGGCGTTAGAAGAGAACATAGAGGAGCTGGGGGTAGGATCGGGGGCAGGATCCTTGGAACCTTTAGACGAGATGATTGACATACTGCTGAATGAATCCCGTCAGAAGAGCAAAACTGATCGAGAACGTGAAATGGCCCTATTCGAAAGGGTCAAGCGTCGGCGTCAAGTTGGAGAAGCCGTGATAGGGATGGGTCACAAAACACTCCAACCAAATCAAATCACACCCTAAATGGGTGTATTCCACATCATCGTCATGTATCCCGTCACGTAACAAATACACGTGCATGCAAGATGAGCAAACCTAAACGTCCCTAAACTAACAGGGGACCGAAATGTCCCTAAACTAACAGTGGACCTAAACGTCCCTAAACTAACAGGGGACCGAAACGTCCCTAAACTAACAACGGACTGAAACGTCCTAAAACTAACAATGGACCATAATGTCCTTAAACTAGCAACGGACCGCAATATTCTAAAACTAACAATGGACCGTAATGTCCTTAAACTAGCAACGGACCGCAATGTCCTAAAACTAACAAGGGACCGAGATGTCCTGAAACTAACAGCGGACCGAAATGTCCTTAAACTACTATAAACCGCAGCATTCTTAGGCTAACGCGGCAAAAAACGGTACGTCCATAAGCGAAATGGGCACGGGTGAAAACCCGAAAAGGCTCCGTGAGTAAAAACAGCAGGGCTACCGACGAGTTTGTGAAAACCCGAAAGGGCGCAAACTCGTAAAAAATTCATGCACAGTTGCAAGGTCCTCTCGACCTTGTAAGGAGAAAATACCTGCCTGAGATCCCTATAACTCACAAGGGAGCAACACATTTAGGGATCCCCACGATTCCTAAGGAGAAATTACACTTACGAGATCCTCACGACTCGTAAGGAGAATCACTTTATGAGACCCTCACGGCTCATAGAATTCAAAAGTCTTAAGCTACAGGGATCTGAACCTGTTCTTAAGCCATCACATTCCCCAGACTGCCCTACAAACGGTTTAATATTGACCCTTGTATACAATCCACGGGCATAAATAAACGTCTCTCCCCCACCAAGTTCCACCAATGGCGCGAAATGTCCTCATGTGGTGAACGGCACTTGTAAGTCCTCTCGACTTATAAGGAGAAAACACTCTTGTAAGATCTTTACGACTTACAAAAGAAGACATCACTTAAGAATCCCCACAATTCTTAAAGAGAAAACGCACCTACGAGATCCTCACGACTCATAGGGAGAAACACCTTTATGAGACCCTTACGGCTCATAAAGACAAAAGCCTTAGTCGACAGGATCCTAACTCTGTTTGCTAAGCCACCTTTGTTCAAATCGACAAAGGAAAATGATGATTCGCTCCAGGCAATATCACAGTTGTAGCGATACTGATGCCCAAATCGGTAACAAATTCCAAGTCTTTTCACGGTAAGTGATGATTCGCTCCTGGCAATATTCCAGTCACAGCGATGCTGATACTAAAATTGGTATCAGATCTTAAGTCCATACTCGCAACAAAATCAGCGAGCCAAAAATACATATAAAAATGGCTGAAATGATTGGGCAACTCGCAATAAAAAGCAGCGAGTAAAAAGAAAAATAGCCGAAATAATTGGGCACCGTGAAAATAGCCGAAATGATTGGGCAATCGCGATTTTCGCGATATAAAAAGCTGAAATGATAGAGCATCACGGGAAAAAATGAATGAAATGAAACTTTTGCTATGCAGGTAAGTCCATAGTGACCCCTGCATACAATCCATGGGTATAAGCGAAAAGGGAACTACATTTCCCCACCGGGCTGAGTCAAAGAGAAGTCAGATCTCGATGACCACATCTACAACCTAAAGATCAACAACGGTGTTTCTTCTCACTCCAACCAGATGCAAACGTGACGTCAACAACCGACCTCAGAGTCGCAACGAAGCGGAGCCATGGTAAAGTCCCTAGTTCCATATCTCAACGGCAAAATCTACAGCCTAGAGATCAGTAACGGCATTCCTCCTCATTCTAGCAGGATACGGACGCGACACCACCAATCGGAGCTACGGCAAAGTCCTTAGTTTTAAGACTCTACGGTTCAAAGTCAACCCCGACACCACAGAAAGCAGAGCAAGTCATCCCTGACACCGCAGTAAGCGGAGCAAGTCAATCCCGACACCGCAGAAAGCGGAGCAAGTCAACCCAGACACCGCAGAAAGCGGAGCAAGTCAACCCAGACACCGCAGAAAGCGTAGCAAGTCAAACTAGACACCGCAGAAAGCGGAGCAAGTCAACCCAGACACCGCAGAAAGCGAAGCAAGTCAACCACGACACCGCAAAAATCGGAGCAAGTCAACCCGGACACCGCAGAAATAGGAGCAAGCCAACCCCGACACCACAGAAAGCGGAGCAAGGCAACCCAGACACCACAGAAAGCAGAGCAAGGCAACCTCGACACCGCAAAAAGAGGAGCAAGTCAACCTCGACATCGCAGAAAGCGGAGCAAGTCAACCCCGACACCGCAGAAAGCGGAGCAAGTCAACACAGACACCACAGAAAGCAGAGCAAGTCAACCCCGACACCGCAGAAAGCGGATCAAGTCAATCCTAACACCACAGAAAGCGGAACAAGTCAACCCCGACACCGCAGAAAGCGGAACAAGTCAACCCTGACACCGCAGAAAGCAGAGCAAGTCAACCAATGGTCTCCCCGTCGGATCAACGCTCCGTCTCGGAAACAAGTCAACCAATGACCTCCCCACCGGAACAACGCTCCGTCTCGGAAGCAAGTCAGCCAATGACCTCCCCGCCAGAACAACGCTCCGTCTCGAAAGCAAGTCAGCCAATGACCTCCCCGCCGGAACAACGCTCCGTCTCGGAAACAAGTCAACCAATGACCTCCCCGCCGGAACAATGCTCCGTCTCGGAAACAAGTCAACCAATGACCTCCCCACCGGATCAACGCTCCGTCTCGGAAACAAGTCAACCAATGACCTCCCCGCCGGATCAACGCTCCGTCTCGGAAACAAGTCAACTAATGACCTCCCCGCTGGAACAACGCTCCATCTCGGAAACAAGTCAACCAAGGACCTCCCCGCCCGAGCAATTCTCCGTCTTGGAAACAAGTCAACCAATAACCTCCCCGCCGGATCAACGCTCCGTCTCGGAACCAAGTCAATCAATAACCTCCCCGCCGGATCAACGCTCCGTCTCGGAATCAAGTCAACTCACAAAACCTCGATTCAGGGAAATCAGAGTCCTTGACGAGAACCTCTTGATTCGTTTCGACCTGCAAGGAAATTAGAGTCTTTGCAGGAATCTCTCGATTCGTCTCGACCCCAGGGAAATCAGTGTCCTTGGCAAAATCTCTCGATTCAGGGAAATCAGCGCCCTTGGCGAGAACCTTTCGATTCGTTTCGAACCGTAAGGAAATCAGTGTCTTTGCAGGAATCTCTCGATTCGTCTCGACCTCAGGGAAGTCAGTGTCCTTAGCGAAAACCTCTCGATTCAGGGAAATTAGTGTCCTTGGCGAGAATCTCTCGATTCGTTTCGACCCGCAAAGGAATCAGTGTCTTTGCAGGAATCCCTCGATTCGTCTCGACCTGCGGGGAAATTAGTGTCCCTGTGCATAAAAAAATTCTCTTATGGGATCCTTACGATTCTTGAGAGAAAACGCACTTAGGAGTCCCCACGATTCCTAAGGAGAAATTACACTTACGAGATAGACTCGTAGGGAGAAAAGTCTTTATGAGACCCTCACGGCTCATAAAGTTGAAAAGTCTTAGGTGGCAGATCCTAACCCTGTCTCTTAGGCCATCATTGCCCTGCAAGTCGGTCCAAGATGGACCATTGCATACTATTCACGGGCCACACTCTCCAAAATCGAATCTCGACAAGGAGGTAAACAACCACTTACGAGTCCTCTTGACTTATAAAGGAGAAATTCTCTTGTGAGATCCTTACGACTCTCAAGAGAAAACATGCATTTAGGAGTCCTCACGATACCTAAGGAGAAAATATACCTACGGGATCCTCTCGACTCGTAAGGAGAAAATTCTTTATGAGACCCTCACGGCTCGTAAAGTTAAAAAGTCTTAGGTGGCAGATCCTAACCCTGTCTCCTAAGCCATCATTGCCCTGCAGGGAGGTCAAGATGGACTATCTATGGGCCACACTCTCCGAAGTCGAACATCGACAAGGAGGGAAACAATCACTTACGAGTCCTCTCGACTTGTAAAGGGGAAAAATTCTCCTGTGAGATCCTTACGACTCTCAAGAGAAAACACACTTAGGAGTCCTCATGACTCCTAAGGAGAAAATACACTTACGGGATCCTCTCGACTCGTAGGAAGAAAATCCTTCTTGAGACCCTTACGGTTTATGAAGAGGGAAAAAGTCTTAAGCTACAAGGACCCTAAACTTGTCTCATAAGCCCTCAATCCTATGGCCATGCATAACTCTGCACTACTTCACCCACGTACATACTTACGTGTGCAAAGTAGTAGGGGCATTTGTTCCCGCCAAAATCTTCGGCCAAGAGCTATTCGTGCCTGTTTACACTGATTTAAGTTTTGTTTACAGATATGTGTGAAATCGGGCTCATTCATATACACACATGCATATATCAGAGAAAGAACAGGAGTTAGAAAGGGAGCATTTGGTGGTCAACGAAAAAAAGAAAGCATTTAATTGAATATTTTATTCTACAGGAAATAGATCACCAAACATGGGATCAAAAGTACAGGGATTCACAAAACTATGGATAAAATTCTCTAACTCCCTCGCTGCCTTCTCCACCATGTCAAAGCGGCGATCTTCATGAAGAGTCGCTTCCCATCTGTCCATCAGCGAAGGCAGACATGACGACCCGCTGAGCCCGTGTCTGGCTTAGCAGCCAAACAGAGCGATCTCTCAGGGCTGCGGTAATCAAAAGTGCCTCGTGAAAGCACTCGATCTTGTCCTCCGCGGCGTCGAGCATTGCCGGAGTCATCTCCGCCGGATGAGGGGGAATATCATCGATCACGGACAAGAAGACTATCCGGAGCCAAATGGAACCGATGGGGAGAGGAGATCCCCTACGAGTCAAGAGCTCGTGCAGCACCGTGTCGCATTGGTCATCCGTAAGAGTAGGGTTCACCAAGCGTGCGGCAAAGCGAGGAACAATTTCCTCAATAGGCACCTCCCATGGCTGCCGGCGAGCATGTGGACGATTACAAGCCATAGCTCTTCTCTGTTAAAATGATTCTCTGAAAATGAGAGAGAAGAGAAGCATTGTTTCAGATTATGAAGGGAGGCATTTAAGTCTAGGCACAGAAAATACTGTGCATGATGGAACTATTTCCAAGCTCTGGGAAAGAGAAGTTTGACTCAGGAAAAGCTGAGAAAGAAGATGAAAAGACACCTTCAGAACTGAGACAGCGCCTCACGTGCAAAGCACGAGAGCGCTAGCGCTAAGAGAGCCTGCACCAAGAGTTAAACACTCTGATACATCGCCTCACATGCAAAGCACGAGAGCGCCAACAGCGCCAGCGCGAAGAGTAAAACACTCTGAGGCAGCGCCTCACGTGCAAAGCACGAGAGCACCAGAACTAAAATTTCTCCACCATTGGATCAAAGATCCAACGAATATGATGAATCATCAAATTACAAAATCAATTTCTGCTGAGGAAATATTCCTCGAATCATTCTAAACAAGAAAAATTGTGCTCTGTAAATCAGAGCACCGTTGGATCAAAAAACCAATGGTGATTAAAAAATCACCAAGATATAGAATAAGCTCTGTATGGGAAAATATTTTCCAATCTTGTAAAAACAAGAGAAAAATCTTCTGTAAAACAGAAAACCTAGGATCAAAGATCCAACGGTGGATAAAATCCCCAGATCAATCAAGGATCCCTCAATGAGAAATTTCCTTAACTGAATCAAAAAACTTGCCTCCCCTATATAAAGGACCCAAGACTTCAAGTCTTGTAGAGAAGAACCCCCTATAAGCTTCAAGTTCAAAAGGAAAAAAGAGAGAGAGAAACACACAGAGAAGAACCCCCCCCCCCCCAAAACTTCAAGTTCAAGAGAGAAAACAGAGAGAGAAACCCCCTGATAAGCTGAAAAGAAAAGAGAATTTAATCCTCTAGAGAAAAGAAGATCTCCTCAAAAAGAAAGAGAAACCCTAGGTAAGAGAAAAGAAGAAACACAGAGAAGATCTTACTTCTTCTTCGCCTCCACAAGAGTTTAACTCTTCCAAAAGAACTTAGTTCTTCCTCTGGTTGGGATCTGCAGAAGCAGATCTCCCCACAAGTTGAGAATTTAATTCTCATCGGGGAGATTCTGTTATGTAGATTCAAATCTTGGGGAAAGAACTAAGTTCAAAGAATTTAGTTCTTACAAGAACATATATGAATCTAATTTCTCTAATAAAACTAGGGTTTAAACGTATATAAGAATTTAATTCGTACAAAACAATGATCTTGAAAGTCTCAAAACTCAGGATCTCCATGCACGAAGAAAGATTAGCACCCAACATGACAATAGCACATCACGTGCTCCCACGTGAGCACCCTTGAAGAACAAAAGAGGAGAACTGAGATTGGCTCACGTGATCCCACGTGACCCCCAAATAGTGCTTAGCACTTATAAAGCTAAAAGAATAAATCAAAGGCAGTTTCCATTTTTTAGGCGTCTCACGTGATCCCACGTGACTTAATAGTGCTTAGCGTTCAGAAAAGAACAAGGGAATAAACCTAAAGAAACAGCGACATCTTTCAAGCGCCTCACGCGACCCCACGTGAGCGCCTCAAATTTTTAGTGTTTAACACTACTTCAAGCGCCTCACGTGACCCCACGTGAGCGCCTCAAATTTTTAGTGTTTAACACTGCTTTAAAGCCGCACGTGGGAGCACGTGAGCGATAAGCATATACTAGTGTTTAACACTATGAGAGGCCAATATTAGCCAAACATAGACCAAATCTCCCTAGGACAATCAATTGAGCCCCTCATGCTCAGGGTCCTCCAAACCGATCTCAGTCCCAAAAATAGCTAATGAGCTCCTAACAGATGGCATCTAAAATGATGTTCATCCCATCCCCCCTCAGTCGGGACATTGGTTCAAGGGTACATCTCTCCACACCTCTGATACATGTCTTTATAATTCTTCAACGTCTTCAGAGAGGTGGCGGGTCCCAACAACCAACAACTTTTTGGTACATTTCTAAATCCATGGATACACTCCAATGGACCGTAATGTTCTTAAACTAACTATGGACCGCAACATCCTTAAACTTACTATAGACCGCAACGTTCCTAAACTAAACTCTATGTACTAAGATGTCCATAAACCCAATGGACCGCAACGTCTCTAAACTAAACTTTATGGACTATGACGTGTTTAAACCCAATGGACCGCAACGTCCCTAATCTAAAACGATAGAGCTCAAATGCTCTTTCGTTGGATCTAAATGAGCCCAAAACCCCCGTTGAGTAGATCTTAGTCTAAAATTAGACTAACGTATCCTCATCAAACGTTTAAGTTGATCTTAATCTCAAACGAGATTGACGAGCCTTAGAACAAATCAAACCCAAATTTAAAAATATACGAATTTGGACTAATCCCCGTCCTGCGGGCGACAACACAAATTAGTCTCCGTATACAACCACGGGCAACCTAAAACAAAATAAACACACACGACACGAAGTGAACATCTGGAGAAGGAGAAAGTGGTTATCGCTACGCGGTAACGTAATTAACTGCAGGGTCTTGCGCCTGCAGGGAAGAGCGTCCCCACAATCAAAAACCCCTCGCAAACGAGGGGGAATCTGACGAAATATGCTACAACGGCCGCATTCGTCTAAACCTTCGATGCACGGTGCCATAAATCAACTTGGCATCTTCGGAGAGGTGGACGGATAAAACCAAATAGTATCTGCCCCCAAAATACAGGCCAGACGTCCTAACGTCCCGATCGCGTCTTTCGGCGGTGAACAAGGGTGTGAAATAAAAATGAATTAAAATGGATTTAATGGTGTTAATTAGGAATTTGAAGAGTCTCTATTTGATTGTAGGGAAATCAAACAATACAGGAGAGTTGAGGGAAGTTGAAGAGGCATGTGTGCAAAGCACGGAGGTGATTGGGCCAATCTGGATCGGTGGCGGCGGGAAATAGTAAGAAACGAGCGGTCGGATTTGGGTGTTTTGCCTCGAGATTCGTGCCATGTGTTTAGATGTGTGTTTACTTCTCTTTGTGCCTGTTTGATTTTTCTGAAAATTTTTGTTTCTCCGTGAATTGCATGTGCAACTCTTGGTCTTCCGAAAGTTTAAAAAGAAAAATCTTTAAAAATAATTGGGACTGATGGGAATCGAACGCACAAGCTATGTTACAGCAGTGTAGAGGCTTTTCCATTGAGCTACAAATTGCTTCTTGCTTTTATTAAACAAAAATGACTTATAACTCCTATACAGGCTGAAATACCCTTTTCTATATATTTAAACAAATAATTTTTTATAGGGATTTCAGAGTCGTTACACTTTTGGTGAAGAGCCTTATATTCTTGCCAGACAAGCCCGCCAATACTTTTATGTCGTAGATCCTAGGGATACCTAGTGGGATATTGTTGTTGTGACGAATTCACGGGACTATTACAACATGGGTGAAAATGATGTAAGCGAGATTAGTTGTCCTACAATCCCGGTTATACAAGATAATATTATTCCTTTCGAATCAACAGCGGTTTATAAAGATCAGACATAGTGCCGGAAATAATCTCTGATATGCCATCGGCGGTAGTAGATACAGAATTCTAATTAAGTCTTTAAATATCTTGATATATTAACTCGCTCTTTTATGATACTCATAACTTAAATAATATGAAACTTACAATTTATTGCATCTCCTACAGTTTCGAATTCTAATGTACAGAGATTTTCAAGTTAATTTATATATGAGGTTATATGTATTCTGTTTTTGAGCCAGAATTCTAATGTCCTACATTTCATCTTTTTCCCTGCATATTATTTCCACCATTTATTACTCATGTATGATATTCTTTTCAGCAATAATTTTCATCATTATTTTTTTATCTAACATACTAAACTATATTCCGTGAAATTGTTTTAGATATGTCAGGTTCAGATAGCAGGACCAATCAGTTTACTGGGGACGAGGGGCAGTCCTCTCAGAAAAAGAAATGGACTGGGATAGGACCCACACGGGCCAGTGATATATGGAGGAGGATGCCACATGCTCCTGACGAGCCGATTGTATACTTTGCGTTCACAGGGGACATTATAATAGGAGCCAGCAAAGAAGTGAAGAAAATGATGTTGTCGCCAGTGAACAGCTTATTGAAAGATGAAGATGACGAGTGGGAGGTCCTAAATTGGGACACCGAAGCGTTAGGGCTAAAAAAATAAGTCGCTATATGGGAGATGATGGTCAGATTTCTTTATACAATTCAATACTGCACTTTTTTTTTGATATGCACACATACACGTATATCATATACACATACATATACACATACACATTTACTAAATTACTATAAAATACCCATACAATGATGAATTATCTTGTTTCGCAGGCTCGGTTCGAGTTCCGGTAGGTTGGCGTAGAGGGTCCTCAGGGGGTTTGCGATGAACGCGCGGTTTATGATAAGATGTGTAGTCATATGGCGAAGAATTGGAGAGGCCATAAGAACAAGATCTTTAGAAATCTTGAAAATTGCGCTTTACCGGATGAGATGTATTTGATTAAATCGGATCCAGTTTGGTCCGACGAATACTGGCATGTCTTAGTCGATCATTTCTTGTCTGGAGAGTTTAAGGTATGTCTTTGACGATACCTTTTTACTATTTTGTATCAACTAAGTAAACAATATTTGATGTAACTGTAGGAGAAGAGCGAGCAAGGCAAAATATCTCGCGCTCAACTGCACGATGTTTATAGGAGTGGGAGCAAGAGTTCCCAGCAAGTTGCCATCGAACACGTAAGTATCGTATTTGATATTAGTACGTTAAAATTATCGTTGAAATTTATATATGAACTTTCTAAATGTTATATGCAGGAAGAAAACCATGGTGGAGAGTCCATTGATCGTATCGAAATTTACCGGGCTCAATTTGTACGGGACGATGGCGTGCTTGCATCGATTGAGGCACAAGGGATATATGCAAGACTCCACATATGCCGAGGTTCTTAATTATTTTAGAATAGTTATTGTGTAGATTTTAGAACAGCAGTAATACATTTCTTCTACAAACAGGCGGCGATGACGGCTGAGAGAGATCGGTTGATCCAGATGATGGAGGCGGAGTAGGGACACCCGGTTGATGACGCGCAGAGAACATTCATCGTAGATAGGGCTTTCACGGCGTTTAGGCCGAATCGTCATAAGAGAGTACAATGTGTGTCCTTCAAAACCACTCCGCGTCAGTATAACACTCTTTTCCAGCCGACCGGGCATCCACCTCTTAGGTTTCAGCCGGCAGATGAATCAACATCGGAGATGTCGATACAAACCAGGGCCTCTAGGACCAGGACCCCTGCATTTCATGGATCGCCCCAGGAGCAGACGCCGGAATACGGCGATACTCACGCCGATCGACAACCGCTGCCGCTGCCGCTGCCACCCCCACTGCCGATCTATTTGCTGGCTTGACTCTCGAGCAGAGACTTAATCTTATCGACGCTTACGTCCGGTCTGGAAGGCCAGTACCTCCGGTAAGTTCGATAATCCTTATATATACACACACATACGCACATACCACATACACACAATCATACATATACATACACACATACACGCACAAGCATACATACACACGCGCGCGCGCACATACAAAAGCATATCACATACACATGTACAAATCACATACATGTGTGCACACACATGCATACATACACACAGAACAAACAGACACGTGTGCACATAGCACACACAAGCAAACAAGCGCGCGTGCGCACACAAGCATACATACACAGACACGCACACAAACAAACACACGCACACATTTAATTAATATAAAATATCCATACTAATTCATGTATTTTAAACTTTTAATCGCAGGAGCTTTACCACGGAAATCCATGAACGCCCCTTCGTGATCGACTCTCCCTTCCCGTGTTCGTCCTCCGTTGATTTTTCATTTTCCACTTTTGTAAATTTATGATGTTAAGATTGTAATAGAACGTGTAATATATATTGTAATTGTATTTGGATAATCGATATTTGAATGAAATGGATTTTATATTAGAATCGATATTTGAATAGAATGCAATCGATATTAAATTGAAATAGATTGGATTTGGGATTTTCTTGATTTTTTTTTTAAATTCTGTAACCCATTCTATTTCGACGAGTATTTCCCGTCAAAATAGGCTATTTCGACGGGCCAATTCCGTCGAAATTAGTCTATTTCGACAGGAATTACCCGTCTTTGTAAATGATTCCAGAAACCGTTTTTTTAACTTAAAAACCTTATATATTTCGACATGATTTTTAAATGATTCCAAAAACCGATTTTTTAACTTAAAAAGCTTATATATTTCGACATGTTACGTCTCTCGAAAAGAACTATTTCGACGGGAAATAGCCGTCGAAATAGATTTGATTATTGCGACGAACGTTAACCGTGAAAATAACCTATTGCAACACAACCTATTGCGTCGGCGTTCCTTCGTGGCTATTCGGAGTGTCCCGACGAAATAGACATATTTCGACGGTATATTGCCGTCGAAATAAGTAATTATTTACTGTAGTGTTTATCTGATGAATATGTTATAAGGACCGTACTATTTGCACGGCATCTCTTCATTATGAGTATATTCAGATGAAGACCACGTTTATAATTAATCGATGTTAATTATCTTCCAAATTAATTAAAAGCCATAGGGATCAAGACAAGTTCATCTAAATAAATAGAATCGTACTATTGAACAGCAGTTACAAATTCCTACCCTTTAACTAACGTTTTCAATTACAAATATCTTAAACTTAAAATCAATCAAATAATTTCTATTTCAAAAAAATGTCTCTTAAATATGATTTCGAATTGAGCTTATGATTTCAACTAGACCATGTCTTCATATAGTTTAGATACATACTGAAAACTAAAATAACGGATCTAAATTGACAATATATGAGAGTTAGGATCGAGTCAAATTGATGAAATTTAGAAATAATGAATTATATACTTTTGTTTTTGGCCGGTTTGCTAAAATTAAGAATCGAGAATATTAGAGCTTTTGCTGATATGCTTTTATTCTTGAAAAAAAAAAACCAAGAATATTATACAAATAGCATGTAGCATAGCTTAAATTCTTTGTTATATAAAAAACGTAAGTTATTAGAAAAAAAATAAGTTGCTTTGTATTTAAACTATTTTACGACGATAGGTAGCGGATAAGTTAAACTATGCTAAGTACATGGCGAAATATAGAAAACCATGTTGCTAACTATTTGAAACATTGATCCATACATTTCAATGGCTATCTAGCGATGGAGCATGGACAATTTTATTTACCGAGTGGCATGGGCCACTACACATGACGTAGAAGAGAGTCTATCGAGAAGGCTATCGACCATATATATATCCTACATTTTGCTTCTACCTTCTTGTCGTGTCTTCTATTGGTAACTAACTTTTTTGTCATACACACGAGCACGAGGTAAATAGAGAAAAGGTGCCATAGGAGGGCATTTCCTTCTATGGCGTCAGAAAAATGCACCCTATATAATATTTTTCAACGATCGGCATACATCCCTTTTATCTTTATCATCTAAAATATGAATACACCAAATTTCATGTGATTATACCATTTTTTTCACCGTTGATTTAGTTGGTGCAAAATTAATGGTTTACCGACAATAGAACTTTTTACATTGCTAATTCAACGGTGAAAAAGTGGTGGAATCACATGAAATTTGGTGTATGCACATCTTAGATGATAACGATGATGATGATGGATGCCGATCGTCGGAAAAAATGGTGGAGATTGTATTTTTTCGACGTCATAGGAGGAAATCCCTTTCCATTGCCTCTTTCCTCCATCATTATTATTATTATTATTATTATTATTATTATATAGAGAGAGAGAGAGGCGCGCCCACAAACATATATTGGGCTGGTTCCATGAACCCATTTGAAAGCGTCGTTAGTTAATGTACTCCTTTTGGTTATTTTAATTAAAAAATAGTAAAAGGCAATAATTAAGGAAACAATGATACCTACCTTAGGGCCTTAGGGTCTGTTTGGTTGCAAGATTATGAAATTTGGATTTCAAAATAGTACGGTTGCAAATTTCTGGATTTGGTAATTTTTTGTTTGATTGGTTTTGGATTTATAGTATTGGATTTGTAGATTCTTGTAATCTTTGTTTGGTTGGTGAAAATAAAATGAGATTTGGATTTGAGGATTTTAGAGAGAGGATTATTAAATAAATAAAGTATACGGGTCCCATCTAAAAGTACAATGAATAGTGTCAAATCCTTGAAAATCCTTAAAATTTTAGGATTCAGGAATCCTTGTTTTGTGATGGGCCTTCCATAAGAAACAAAGGAATCCTAGAAATTCAAATACATCAACTAAACATAAAATTATGGAATTCTAGGATTCCACAATCCAAATTCATACTAATCCTCAAACCAAACATGCCCTTAGATCGATGGAAGAGTGGCACATTAATTAATCATTTAGATCCGATGCTACCAAGCAGAGCTGTAAGATTAGAAAGGCAATGGTCCATACACACACACACACGTGTGTGTGTGTTGTGATTAAAGGAAATTGTATATTTGCTTAATAAGAAGAAATGAATCTAATATATTTTAAGAAAGACAGAATGTATGGATCAAAATTTGAAATATTTTAGTCTTTTCAAAACAATTCCAACATAACAGGAAATAAAAAGTAAGCTTTGGGACCCGCTCAAATGGATCTCCATCTTTGTCTATTTTTTTTCTTGTTGTTTTATTAGAGTTGTTTAGTAAAGTTTTGTCTTCTTCTGTTGGTTGGTTATTAATTGTTTTAAGTTTCCATCCATATCTCATAGTTTTAGAAAATAGTATTATAGACTTGAAAAAACCCATTCAAACAACCTTTTAGAGGCTGGGTTCGACCCAAGTACAACCTTTTGATAAAAAAATTATCCAATAAATGAGTACCGTTCTGATTTCATGGCCACCACCATAAATCCTCCTCCGGCAGTGTCACCGTCACCATTGGGGGCATAGAGCCGGGGCATGGAGGCTGAGGAATGAGCCGTCGATTGGGCAGGAGGATATGAATTGGAGGGTGGAGGCGTTCATAAGAAAGTTCAACGACGAGATGAGAGGATTCAATCCAGCGCCAAGAATCATATAATCACTACCTCGACATGATCAATCGCGGCTGATCCCATTAAACATCGATCATCAGTAAGCCCACCATCCTTCCTTCCTTCCATCCATTATAGTATCGATCGATCTTCCTTTAATTAATATTCTGTTGTTTTTGTTTTGTTTTGTTTTGTTTTTTTATAATTTTGGGGATTATTTTGAATTTGAAGAAGAAAAGGAGAGGGGGGGAGGGGGGAGGGGCATTTGACATTAATTAATTAATTAGTACAAAAGAAAAAGGGAGTTACTTTGGGTTTTAGGGTTTGTTTAATTAAATTTTTCCCTTATTTATTAGCTGGGTTTGGAGTCTAATAGCACTCTGGTGTATACATGTAATGATTTGATCTTGACATGTATATACGTATGTAAGTATGTTGATTGAGGATGAGGGTTTGTAATGGTATGTCTATAATTGTTACATTGGAGCGATTGTTGAAAATTGATGCAAATTAAAGTCTAGGGTTAGGTGCCACCGCTTGACATGCATGATATTGTTAGGTGATGATAATGTTAGGTGATGACTTTGTTAGGTACTATTTTTGACATGCATGACATTGTTAGGTGATGACAATGTTAGGTGGTGACTTTGTTAGGTGCCACTTTTGACATGCATGGTATTGTTAGGTGGTAACAATGATAGGTGATGACTTTGTTAGATGGTGACATTGTCCTAGGTGCTATAAAAGCACATCTTATGAGGGAGGCATTTTGTAATCCATCATAAGAGGCAAAGGCCAAGAGAGATTTGAGAGAAATCTCCTAAGGTTGTTCTTATTTGCAAACTTGATTCAAGTATAGTAGATGTTTGCAGATTCCGCTCTGCCGGGGACTAGCCATACGGTGGGTGAACCTCGTTAACAAATCTATCTTGTTTGTGATTGATTACTTTCTTATTCCTGCATTTTAATTTATATTGTTTTTCGTCGTTTAATTGCGTGATTGTATTTTTGCGTGATTTGGGTTTTGTCGCGAGCACTGTTCTGTGGATCAACTCTCCCTTCCCAACAACTGGTATCAGAGCAAGGTTAAGAGAACCTAGGGTTCTTCGATTCTACAATCTAGGTCAACGGTGGATAATGACGCTTGTGTCCTCTTCCCCATC
The DNA here is from genome assembly GCA_030015575.1 of Agapanthus africanus. Taxonomy (NCBI): domain Eukaryota; kingdom Viridiplantae; phylum Streptophyta; class Magnoliopsida; order Asparagales; family Amaryllidaceae; genus Agapanthus; species Agapanthus africanus. Next base: position 3,073,920 of record CM057337.1, read on the forward strand.
TTCTTAGATTGCAGTTTTGAAGGCGTCAGTTCAGATCTAGGAGGAAGTCGAGTTTGCTGCGATACAGACGAAAGATGGCGGAGGATAAGATAAGAATCGAAAAATTCAATAGTCACAATTTTGGTTGATAGCGCATGCAGTTGGAAGACTGTCTATACCAAAAGGATATATATCTTCCGTTGCTAGGAGAAAAGTCCGAGAAGATGACCGATGAGGAATGGAACCTTTTGGATAGGAATGTTAGGTTTGCCTAGCACCCTATTAAGAATTTTGAAGCATCACATGTCTCAAAGTATGTATTTTTAAGGTGCTAAACAAACATGCAAAGGAATCGATCCTAGAAAATTAGGGTTACGAAACTATAAGCTAATAAAAATAAGGGTTTGAAGGCTACAACCTTTGTAGCTCCCCTTTTGCTTGACTCCTTGATCTCTAGGGTGTTGGAAGAAGGTCCACTTGTAGTCCTCTTTCGTCCACGACGATCCACCCGAAGTTTCCCGTCCAAGCTTGCAACTTTGGAAAAGTAAAGAGAACACTCTAATCGAGTTGGCTAGACTTGAGTAGAATGATGTTGTGGCTAAGGATCTCACTTCAAAAACCTTTCTTTAATTGTGTTTAACTCACTAAAAAAAACTAGAGAGGAAATGATGAAGGAGGATGAAGATGGTGGCTATTTTTTTAACAAGAGGTGATGAAAAATAACCCTTAGTTAAAAAGAAAATGAAATATATATCACTATATATATTTATTTCCTTCTTGCATTCAACCATGATTAAATGATGGAGAGTTAATTTAACTTGGGTTTTAAATGATAAAGAGAAGGATAACCCTAGGTTAGTGGTAGTTGAGCTTGGTTAGGTTAGAAGAAGAATGTAGAAGCTAGAATGATTATCCTTTTCTTTTCATTTTGTTTTAAAACCAAAATTAAATAATAATCCATAATTTAATCCATGGTGTGAGTCTTATATTGCCACCATTTCCATATGCTAACAACCATGATGGATGGGTGTATGTATGTATACATGTATGCACATCCACATGTGCATGAAACTAGAATGAAAGAAAGAAACACATGCATGCATGCATGCATCCATCAAACCCTAGAAAGGTTTCAAGTGAGAAAACTAATGGTTAGATGATAAATCAACACTTAATTTATCAATCCGGTCATATCTCATACGACCCCACCAAAAGCAGGCCACCCGATCAATGTTCGGTATCATATACGCACATTTTAATCGGGTGCATGCGCATATCGCATACGCGCACCACAACGTTTCGCCTGGACTGGGTAACTCCTTTGTGGGACTCTAAGACTCGTCAATACGCCGGCAGAGGGTGATGATCATATCAGGTACCCCCAAACCGCAAGCGGTCAGCTAAACGTAACGGCCACCCGGATATTGAGCGATCAGAAGAAAACAAGCGAACCTGCTACAACTCCCGTCGAGCCATCCGGCAACACTACCGTACAGTCCGGTCTCTTCGTCAGATATGCTGCATATCGAGCCTAGGGATGGTCACGTCGACCCTAATAACTCAATAAGTCATGCCGGTGAATGGTCTATAACAGGTCGAGAAACTAACGATAACACTTATCAGCAAATCTCAGCAGCCCTGGCCAGGGACTTACTGATATAACCAGTCGGGCACAGCACAGCATCAACCCCCAATATCGGGAGAGACGAAACCCCTCCTATCGCTCATTGGCTTCGTGTGTCTCGGGACTGTACCCAACGGCCACCTGTTTGCACGACTCAGTAGAGCCGTGGTAGGGTGGCAATCAAAGTACAGTGGGAGAGCACACAAGACTCCATGACGATCTCGGGTCTACAGACTAACCTGTACCAGTGTTACCTGAGAACTGCTATCCGACGATAGATATAATTCCATATAGGAGTTCTCGGCGAGTCCGTCTAGTGTACCCAGTCACCACTGAGCACCCGTATATGATCTTGATGTCAAACACCAATGGATATGGGATCATCCATCGCCCATCACATGGATCTAGTATCATATACGCTAGTCTACTCTGGTATATCAATGCCCCGTCTCGATATACCTACGACTAGGGACTTTCCAGGATATGCTTATAGACTACAGATGTCCCACTAGTATGATCTCCATCATAATCAGAGCAGTCAAGCCAATATCCTCAGGGCTTTATCAGCATGTATGAGTGAATAACAAGCATGATCAAATCAACATGTCAGATAAAGAAGAACCAGATAACATACTATCATGTCGAGCAAGAAGGCATACTGAATATATATATATATATATATATATATATATATATATATATATATATATAGATACATCCACTATCACATAATGGCCTCTAGGGCATACATATATCCAACAATCTCCCATTTGCACTAAGGCCAGTTATTGGCGTATCTCATATCCAACTTCTCAAAAAGTCGCTCATGCTGCGGCTGAGGGAGGGCCTTGGTGAATGGATACGCGGCTTTATTCTTTGTTTCTACCCTCCTAATCTCGATCTCGCGGCGATCTACAATCTCCCGGATCAAATGAAAACGCCTCAGGATGTGTCTGGACCGTTGATGGGATCTGGGCTCCTTGGCTAACGCCACAGCCCCATTATTGTCACAATACAAAGGTATTGGATCAATAATGGTTGGAACTACTCCTAGCTCCGAGACGAACTTCTTTATCCAGATGGCTTCCTTGGCGGCATCATTTGCAGCAATGTACTCAGTTTCCATCGTAGAGTCTGCAACGGTATCTTGTTTAGAACTCTTCCAACTCACCGCCCCTCCATTGAGGGTAAATACAAACCCAGAGATAGATTTGCTGTCGTCCTTATCGCTCTGGAAGCTCGAATCGATAAAGGTCTCCATTTGGAGATCTCCATTACCATACACCAAGAACAATTCTTTAGTCCTTCGCAAGTACTTAAGAATGTTCTTCACTGCTGTCCAGTGATTCTCCCCTGGGTTGGATTGATACCTGCTTACAACACTAAGTGCGTAAGCTACATCTAGGCGTGTACATAACATCGCATACATTATAGATCCTACTGCCGAAGCATAGGGTATAATACTCATGCGAGCTCTCTCTTCATCGGTCTTTGGACAAGAATCCTTGGAGAGAGTGACCCCATGGCAAGCGGGTAAGGCACCCCGCTTGGAGTCTTCCATACTAAACCTTTTTAGGATGGTGTCAATGTACCTGGTTTGGGACAATTCCAATAACCTTTTGGATCTATCCCTATAGATCCTTATGCCCAGAATGTATGTGGCATCACCCAGGTCCTTCATGGAGAACCTCAGTGATAAGAAAGATTTGACCGACTGTAGCATAGGAATATCATTTCCTATCAGAAGAATGTCGTCCACGTACAATACGAGGAATGTGACAGCTCTCCCTACAGCCTTCTTATAAACACAAGGTTCATCTGGATTTTTGATGAAATCAAACTCTTTGATGACATCATCGAAACAGATGTTCCAACTCCGTGATGCCTGCTTTAACCCATATATGGATTTAAGCAATTTACATGCTTTCCCGCTGCTCCCACTGTCAATGAAGCCCTCTGGCTGATCCATATAAACACATTCTTCTAAATTTCCATTTAGAAATGCGGTTTTAACGTCCATCTGCCAGATTTCATAGTCGTAGTGAGCAGCAATAGCAAGTAGGATCCGAATGGATTTAAGTATGGCTACGGGAGAAAAAGTCTCGTCATAATCCAAACCTGGTCTTTGACGAAAACCCTTCACCACAAGTCTTGCCTTATAGGTCTCCACCTGCCCATCTACACCAATCTTTCTTTTAAAGATCCATTTGCACCCCACAGGTTTCACCCCAGAGGGTACAACGTCCAAAGTCCATACTTTGTTGGTGTACATAGACTCCATTTCGGATCTCATGGCATCCAGCCACTTCACAGAGTCTTTACTCGTGATAGCTTGCTGAAAACTGGTAGGATCATCATCATCCATGATGTAATCTTCTCCGTTACCATCAATGAGGAAACCGTAGTACCTCTCCGGTGGGCGAGAAGTCCTACCAGACCTACGGAGTGGCCGAGGTTCTTCAGTTTCTGCTACAACAGCCGGTTCAACCAAATCGTCATTTGTAGTTTGTGTCTCTAGAACCTCTTCTAGATCCACCACCTTGCCATCATCTTTGTCTGTGAAAAACTCTTTTTCCAAGAATGTGGCATGTTGAGAAACGAACACTTTTTGTTCCTCTTTGTGGTAGAATAAATATCCATAAGAATTCTTTGGATATCCTACAAAGTTACACATGACCGACCGTGTCTCGAGTTTGTCCGGATTCTGCTTTTTAATATAGGCCGGGCAACCCCAAATCTTAATTCTCTTAAGAGATGGTCTCTTCCCATGCCATATCTCATATGGCGTGGTAGACACGGTTTTGGTTGGAACCATGTTCAGTAGAAACGCTGCAGTCTCCAATGCATGCCCCCAAAATGAGACTGGTAACTCAGCATCACTCATCATGGACCGGACCATATCTAATAGGGTCCTATTCCTTCGTTCTGACACACCGTTGTGCTGTGGTGTGTAAGGAGGAGTGAGCTGAGAGAGAATCCCATTCTCTTTTAAGAAGTTTGCAAACTCTGCACTGAGATACTCCCCACCTCGATCTGATCGAAGTATCTTGATACTCAAGCCGGTTTGTTTTTCTACTTCTTGTTTATATTCAATGAATTTCTCGAAAGCTTCGGACTTATGTTTTAATAAAAATACATAACCGAATCTTGAGAAGTCGTCAGTGAATGTAATGAAGTATGAAAAACCGCCTCTAGCCTGTGTAGACATAGGCCCACATACATCACTATGTATGAGGCCCAGGAGCTGAGTAGCTCTTTCTCCGTGTCCGGTAAACGGAGTTTTGGTCATTTTACCTTTGATACAAGACTGGCAAGTCGCATAAGATTTATATTCAAAAGAATTTAAATATCCATCTTTGTGTAACTTGTTTAGTCTTGTTTCGTTAATATGACCAAGTCTACAGTGCCAAAGAAAAGCTTCATTTAACTCTGAAAGTTTTCTTTTATTAGTGTGTTGTATACTGAAAACTGTGTGTTGATTTAGGACATATATTCCGTTGTTAAGCGTACCATACCCAACCAACATTTGATTCAGGTTAATGTTCATAACATTGTTCTGCAATACAAAATTATACCCTTCATTGTCCAACAAAGAAACGGATATTATATTACATAGCATACTTGGTACAAAATTACATGGATTTAAAACCAAAATACATCCAGATGGCAACCCCAAGTGATACTCTCCCACTGCGACTGTATGTACATTGGAACCATTTCCAACGCGGAGAGTATGGTCACCTATCCTCAAAACCTTGCTATTTCTCAGCCCCTGCATAGAATTGTAAATGTGAGAACCTGAACCGGTATCCAATACCCAGGAAGCAGAGTTTATAGAAAAACAGTTTTCAGTCACAAACGCACCTGAAGCAGAAGCATCACCATGCTTCTTCTTCAGACTTAAGTACTCCGTGCAATTGCGCTTCCAATGTCCTGTCTTGTGGCAGTGAAAACATTCGCCCTTCCCTGAGTCTCCAGCCTTGGACTTTCCCTTTCCCTTCACCTTTTTAACTCCGCCCTTAGGATTAGTGGGTTTCTTCTTTTTCTTTCCCTTGGCCTTGGCTTTCGGGCGAGAAGAGGAAGACTGTCCAATAGTCATAACGGGAGTTTTTGCTAACTTCATAGTGCTCTCTGCACTCCTTAACATATTAAGTAGTTCAGGGAGGTCCTTCTCCATGCCATGCATGTTGAAGTTCACTATGAACTGAGCAAAGGTGGAGGGGAGGGACTGCAGAATAATATCTATATATTGTTCATTGTCCATCGTCCATCCAAGGTCCTCAAGCTCTTCTATAAGAGCTATGATCTTCAGAACATGGTCTCCTACTGGTGTGCCAGGGGCCATTCGCATCTGAAACAATTTTTTTGATGCTTCGTATCGTAATACGCGGGATTGCTCCCCAAACAACTCCTTTGTATGGAGCAATATACCGTGAATGTCCATGTCCTCGTGCTGCTTTTGATGTGTGTTATCCATCGATGCAAGCACGAGGCATGTGGCCGTGGCACAGTCAGCGTCCCATGTCTTGCGGACTTCAATGTCCGCAACTGAGGATTTTGGACCAGGGACGGGCGGGGCTGAAGCCGTGAGGACATATGATACTTTATCATAAGTCAAGGCGATTTTCAGATTCCTCAGCCAGTCTTTATAGTTGGTCCCATTCATTTTGTTTTTATCTAGTAAAAGCTTGAGTCCAGTCATGGGTATCTGCCATTAAGAGAGAGAAAAGAATACACTCAGCGAAAGCTCTTGCATAGATCAGATTGGTTATTATCTTGTCTAATCGATGTTCCCCACTGCTTTTATCGAGTCTTTCTTTCAAACCTTAAAAAGAAAAACTAGCCAGGATTAATTACAGTCTACAACTTCGCTAACCGTTCAGCCAGGCCAGTGTCGGTACTTGAGGGAGGTTCCCCGTGCTTTCGCACGGACCTAATTAGAGTAAACTTCGTTTTCCCAGAGGCGGAGCCCCGTTAACACCTTTCTAGACACCTAATGAGTTAGCTAATTGTAAACTGTAAAACTCTCCTAGGAGCAACTATTTCCCACAGTGGGATCGGGATCCAACCATCACATGGAAGGTATGCAATCTCATTGCAAATTTCAACTATTGAAATTCCCGATGTGGTTTTTACCCCTAATACTCGTGACCTTGGCTATGGTCAACAAATCACGAGTACTAGTCAAGCTCAACCCGTCATTTCTTGATTAATTAGACCCGTTCACATGACCCTTGGCTAAGGTCAACAAAGTCATATGCCCGTCCTAATTAATCTGCATCATATGCATTTGTAGGAAGACATCACTTAGCTATCGTACACTACGTCTTGGCTAAGGTCAACAAACGTAGCACGAATACTAAGTACTCTACTTCCTAAAATGACGGAGGGTTGCGGATGATTTTTAAGAAAATCTTTAACGCTTTGAACTTGATATCGTTGTAGAATCAAACGGTTTTCAAAAGGAGCGGCTTAAGCTCCGCAGTTTTGAAATATAGCTTTTTCATAAATAGCCGAGTGGTTTTCAAATCCGATTCTACAACATCTTTTAGGTTTATTTTCTTTACATTAATCACATTAATGTAATCCCATCATTTAAGTCCTTAAGCCAATCACAGAAAAGAAACGAAAATAACACGTACGCTTATGCCATCCGCATTCGCCGCAATGTTCCGTTATGCACCGTTAGGTTACTTAACTAACGGCATACCGGGACGGGACTAGCGCGGGTGTAAAACATAAGCAACGTCTACAATATATCATATATATAATATGTCATTCATCTCAGATATCACAGAACACAGGCAGCAGAAACATAGATATAACGTGGGATATACTAGGACGTCCGTATTTAGTATTTAGCCAGAATAGAAAATACGGATTCCACAATCGCGATGAATAGCCAAGCCCACACCCTGGACCCCTACGAGAGCGGCAAGTGACCCTGCCAATTCTGGAGTTTAGGAGACCCGGTCTCGACTCCTCGAGATGGCCTCCCACTGAACCCCAGAACCCGGTCACCTGTGCTCTCCTCCTTGGGTCCATCCTAATGCGGAAAAGTAAATAATATACAACACAGGTGGCAGCAAACTCAACCCGGAAGTGCCCCAAATAAAAGAATATTACATTTGAATTTACATGAATGAAAATATAAAAACTCTCATCTCACATAAAACCCCCCGGCTATTCAATCGCGACAATCCTGCACATCATATCTCAACAACACATAATATCTCATATCATCAACGTAAGTAAGTATGCATACCCCAATTGTCGTTGATGTATAGCAAAGAAACCGGCGATATCGTACATACTACACTTACGGTCACAGAAAAGAAAGTGTAAAACTGCAATATCTGGAATCCACATTCTCTTTAGACATCGCAAATGCAAAATATCACATATTCCGTATTTCATGTCTAGTAATATGAATTCCACACATTGCATCACATTCCGGATAAACAGACAGTATCGAAGTTTTCGAACGAACGATCAAATACCCAGGATTCACTAAAGCCCAACACTTGAGCAGAGTTCAAACGCCTGGAGTGTGACATAGTAGTAGCGGTCCAGCCGTAGAAGGGTCAAGCCAACGCCTCACATGTGGCACGCCGTACTGCCCCAAACCCTAAGGTTCAAAGGGCAGTTCAAGACGGCCACATAATCGAGTTAAGGTTTATTGTCTTCTAGAGGGATCACCACAAAAATACTTGCACGTATCTCCAAAGCATTTAAACCCCGTGAATAGTGAGCAAATGATACTCGTTCAAACACTTCAATACTTTCTTATTTACCCGGAAAAGCTACGAAATGAAAATACCGATCAAAATAACGCGTCCAAAACCATCTCCAGATAATACAGTACAACATTCAGATTAAACATACCTAAAACACTATGCAAGCAGAAATATGAATTACAGTGAAATTCCCATGCAATAATACTACAGTACGGCCGCGGAACCGCGGCCTAAGCAAGGATTTGCCGCGGTTCAGCGGCCAAATTAACTGTTCATGTCTTCGTATTTCACCATAATTCTTATATTTCCCTGCTGTATTTTTTAAGTATTTTTAATTCTGAAAAATGTCAGATTTTAGAATTTGTCCAGAGAGGGTCCAAGAAAACCGTAATTTTTTGTCCGATCGGGATTTTTACTTCGTAAAAGCGCCGCCTAATGTTCTAGGTCGGCTCTGATACCAATGTTAGGTTTGCCTAGCACCCTATTAAGAATTTTGAAGCATCACATGTCTCAAAGTATGTATTTTTAAGGTGCTAAACAAACATGCAAAGGAATCGATCCTAGAAAATTAGGGTTACGAAACTATAAGCTAATAAAAATAAGGGTTTGAAGGCTAAAACCTTTGTAGCTCCCCTTTTGCTTGACTCCTTGATCTCTAGGGTGTTGGAAGAAGGTCCACTTGTAGTCCTCTTTCGTCCACGACGATCCACCCGAAGTTTCCCGTCCAAGCTTGCAACTTTGGAAAAGCAAAGAGAACACTCTAATCAAGTTGGCTAGACTTGAGTAGAATGATGTTGTGGCTAAGGATCTCACTTCAAAAACCTTTCTTTAATTGTGTTTAACTCACTAGAAAAAACTAGAGAGGAAATAGTGAAGGAGGATGAAGATGGTGGCTATTTTTTTAACAAGAGGTGATGAAAAATAACCCTTAGTTAAAAAGAAAATGAAATATATATCACTATATATATTTATTTCCTTCTTGCATTCAACCATGATTAAATGATGGAGAGTTAATTTAACTTGGGTTTTAAATGATAAAGAGAAGGATAACCCGAGGTTAGTGGTAGTTGAGCTTGGTTAGGTTAGAAGAAGAATGTAGAAGCTAGAATGATTATCCTTTTCTTTTCATTTTGTTTTAAAACCATAATTAAATAATAATCCATAATTTAATCCATGGTGTGAATCTTATATTGCCACCATTTCCATATGTTAACAACCATGATGGATGGGTGTATGTATGTATGCATGTATGCACATCCACATGTGCATGAAACTAGAATGAAAGAAAGAAACACATGCATGCATGCATACATCCATCAAACCCTAGAAAGGTTTCAAGTGAGAAAACTAATGGTTAGATGATAAATCAACACTTAATTTATCAATCCGGTCATATCTCATACGACCCCACCAAAAGCAGGCCACCCGATCAATGTTCGGTATCATATACGCACATTTTAATCGGGTGCATGCGCTTATCGTATACGCGCACCACAACGTTTCGCCTGGACTGGGTAACTCCTTTGTGGGACTCTAAGACTCGTCAATACGCCAGCAGAGGGTGATGATCATATCAGGTACCCCCAAACCGCAAGCGGTCAGCTAAACGTAACGGCCACCCGGGTATTGAGCGATCAGAAGAAAACAAGCGAACCTGCTACAACTCCCGTCGAGCCATCCGGCAACACTACCGTACAGTCCGGTCTCTTCGTCAGATATACTGCATATCGAGCCTAGGGATGGTCACGTCGACCCTAATAACTCAATAAGTCATGCCGGTGAATGGTCTATAACAGGTCGAGAAACTACCGATAACACTTATCAGCAAATCTCAGCAGCCCTGGCCAGGGACTTACTGATATAACCAGTCGGGCACAGCACAGCATCAACCCCCAATATCGGGAGAGACGAAACCCCTCCTATCGCTCATTGGCTTCGTGTGTCTCGGGACTGTACCCAACGGCCACCTGTTTGCACGACTCAGTAGAGCCGTGGTAGGGTGGCAATCAAAGTACAGTGGGAGAGCACACAAGACTCCATGACGATCTCGGGTCTACAAGCTAACCTGTACCAGTGTTACCTGAGAACTGCTATTCGACGATAGATATAATTCCATATAGGAGTTCTCGGCGAGTCCGTCCAGTGTACCCAGTCACCACTGAGCACCCGTATATGATCTTGATGTCAAACACCAATGGATATGGGATCATCCATCGCCCATCACATGGGTCTAGTATCATATACGCTAGTCTACTCTGGTATATCAATGCCCCATCTCGATATACCTACGACTAGGGACTTTCCAGGATATGCTTATAGACTACAGATGTCCCACTAGTATGATCTCCATCATAATCAGAGCAGTCAAGCCAATATCCTCAGGGCTTTATCAGCATGTATGAGTGAATAACAAGCATGATCAAATCAACATGTCAGATAAAGAAGAACCAGATAGCATACTATCATGTCGAGCAAGAATGCATACTGAATATATATATATATATATATACATGTATAGATACATCCACTATCACATAATGGCCTCTAGGGCATACATATATCCAACAAGGAAAGCCCTAGCGACGATCAGATTGTCGTTGATTCCATAGGTGGTCTTTAATATCTCAAAAGAGAAAACAACTAAGGCGCTAATGACGACGTTAGCGAAGTTGTATGAGAATCCATCGACATCAAATAAAATATTTTTGATGAAGAAACTTTTCAACATGAAGATGGTAGAGAATGGTTCGATAATAGAGCACCTGAACGAGTTCAACAGCGTGACAAGCCAACTTGAGTCCGTTTCAATCATCTTTGAAGACGAGATTCAAGCCCTACTGTTCTTATGTTCGTTGCCAGAGAGTTGGGAGAATCTAGTGATGGCGGTTAGCAACTCTATCTCGGGGATTCTCAGGTTTAATGATGCGGTAAGATGCATATTAAATGATGAGATGCGAAGAAAGTCCGTGAGTAGGAGTTCTGGAACTTCTGCACTTTCGGTGGAGAATCGTGGCAGAACAATGGAAAGGGGAAAGTGGAAAAGGGCAAGTCTAAAAGCCGGGGTAAATCTCAAGGAAAAATCCAGGGCGCCTGTTAGAATTGTAGAAAGAAGAGCCACAGAAGAAGTGAATGCAAGCTTCCAAAGAAAGACACAGATGAGAAGATGGATGAAAGGAAGTGAATGCGGTGTCTATACAAGAACAAGGGAAACAAGGTCTTTGTATATCGGCGATCGAGAACACAAAGGCGGATACTTGGTTCCTATATTCACGGGCTTCTTTTCTGTAACAACTCCAATTTTGTATACCAAAAAAAAAATTGCTTTAAATATAGTGTATACTTGGAGTATTGATGTTGCTGGAAACAATTTAAGTATCTATTTCTTTACAATAATTACAAGAAGGAGCTTGTATCTCATTGGTAATACCTTGCATTGCTGAACCAAGCCACCAGAGTTCGAATCCCATACCCCACATAATTTTTATATCTTTTTGTTTTAATTTTTTTTAGAAGTCAAATGGTCAAACAGCCATAACTCACAATTTATTGCGAATTAAAAAAATTAAACTATACCAAAATTCCCCCCAGACCGAACCCGTCCCAACGAGACCCGACTCGGCCGCGACTCGGCCGAATCGGCCGGCGCCGCCGGTCGGCCGAGTCGTCAACACGAAAAAAATTCGTGTTGACCTAGTCTCTTCAACTGCATACTCTAAATTTTTTGTACGGTTACTAATTTTCCAATAAATCTCTTTTAAGACAAAATTTAATGAATTTTTAATGTTTTTTTTTATTTTTTAATATTTTTTTTAACCCTAACCCTAACCCTAGCCTAGCCCTATATAAAGACCCCTATACTCTACCTTTTCCCTTCACAACTCTAAGTCCACTCTCCCAAATTCTCGAGAACTCGGTACGAAGAGCGAGAAGCGAAGCGCTGCCGAAATCGACGACGGATTCCGGCGACCGGATCAGGACCTTCGCGACGTTTTCAACGAATCGGCAACCACCACGACCTCTAGCTTCCTTAGCTTGTCCAAACCGTAAGTCCCACCTTCTTCTATCTCTCTTTTCTTTAAGATAAAAATACGACTTTTTGGAACCCGACGGAAATCGGACAAACCGATTTCCGATTCGGTTTTTCTATAAATTTCCACTAGTCACCTAATACATAATATCTACCCATATTCATGTTGACTATTAATCACCCATAAACCAATTTAATCAAACTTTTTCACATGAAATGATAAGTTCTTTGCAAAACCGTACTCTTTTCATAAAAATACCATGAAGTTCATTTTTCTTAGTTTAATTATTTCCCTCACTCCTAAATAGGTTTATCTTGATCACTAAACTTGTAAAACCCAATTTGAATGAAATTTCATACATAAAATGATAACGTTTTCGAATACCGTATTCTTGCGCCATAATACCTTTAAGTTTAACATAGCATGTTTTCCCTTTAAACTTCACCAAAACTTAATATAAGTCACGGGGTAATGACCTACCCCTACACACACTCAATATAACCCTAATTGATAAATATCAAAAAATACAGAATACGAAATTACAGGACTTTTCACTAAAATACCATAATCTTTATAACCTTTATTGAAAGCTTTAAATTGTAAACATTTCTAAGTAAAATATTTTAATAAAATGAAACCACGATTGGTCATGGACATCGATCGTTTATCTAAACTGACTTTGTGGTGTCTAGGCTAGGCAAGTGAGCTTGGGTAACTTTAAAAGGCCCGTCTCACGATTCGTGAGCGGATCCCTCCCTCCTCACTTGTACTTACCTGGCCACAATTGGCGGTGAAGAGGCGATTTGAGACTTCTAATGACTTATCGTTTAGACCTTAGAAATAGGCTAGTTGGCTTAGGAAACCCTAACAACTAAAGTATGGAAAACTATACTCTTTTGCAAATAAATACCTTATATTTATAAAACCGGTTACCTAAATGAAAAGTATTGTTAAACCTAAGCAAAGCGCCGCTACAACCCACTTTTGGGGAACCTGTTAGGGATAGTACGGTTCATCGTGCACCTGCAGGCTAGTAGTGCGAGATTCAGACCTCCGCAAGGAGCATTCGGTCTCGAAAGGTTTAAAATACAATATTAAGGGAAAATGAGATTTTTTTCTAAATAAAATATTTATATTAAACTATTCATGTGTTAATATATATATAATTATCATTTAAACACCTATTTTATCATAATATAAAGTTTCCACTTCTTCCTAAAAATTCCAAGATTAAAAGTTACGTTAAAATACCATGAATTTCAAATAAAACAATTAATACTTTTATTAGGATATATTCACTAGAATAACACAAATAAAATACACATTCATTATAACAAATAAGACGATTATTAAATACTTGAGGTATATTTTGAAAACTATACTTTTTACAGAAAACCCCCTCAAGTTTTACAAATTACAAAAAGGCCCTAGCTAATATTGAACATCAAATTATCTTTCTTTTAGTCCGACTCGGGTTAGAGTCTGACTATTCCTGACTCGAATACGATTCAAGTCAATCTATATTCTTTAATATTCCAACACAATTTTGAATACATGAAACCGTGAATCCAGTTAACAATATATTCCTTTTGACTGAATCAAACCATGGATATTCATCCATTATCCTGATATTCCATTTACCTGATTACACAGTTGCAACATGTTTACTGATATCATGGTTTTGGTCAGTCACTCAACTTACATATTCCAATACCACACTACTGTTAAAACACTACGGGGTTTAAAGGGGTAAATTGGTACGGAAGGTGTTAAAGGTGGCACGAGGTGGTCAGATTAAGACACCTAACCTGAATCCTGTTGCTGTTGTACCGTGGCATAACGGTTCCTCGTACTTTCCTTTTGCCCTGATCTTTGGCATATAGAGATCCCCCTCGTATACACTGGCATCCTTCTGTACCAAGCTACAAACAACAGCGTTACACAATATTCCATAATATTCAACAATATAATACTTTAGAAAATACTGTTACCCTATTATTCTCATTCTTCTTATTCTTTGGGACTTACCGAGTGACCTGTTCGCTGACGACATTCTATTTTTTTCTTCTTTGAATGTCGTCGGGTGCGTTGGACCAAGCTGAGATCGAGCCCACCGGTGAAGATTTGGAGCAGTTCCAAGAAGACCCAGAGCTCTAGATAATTGTACCTTGTTCTTTCCAGTATTTTTTTCATTTCTGTTATGCCACTGTTTAGGCATTGCTTTTTCATTCCAGTTGTATTTTCATTTCATGCATTGTACAAAGAATGTTATTAATAAAAGTTGCTGTTATTTCAATACCATTTGTCTCGTGTGATTATTTTATATTGCTTAGCTACGCTTAGCGTATGTACTTCTGAGTACATACGTAGCGGACCTCGTCGCGTCCACTTCGCCGTACACTGGGAAGCGGGGCGTGACAGGTTTTGTTGGTGGTCCATGCAGGTCAGAGCTGTATGAATCCCTATCATGCAGTTCTGGTCTGCGTGAACAACCTAAGCAATATAACACAAGAACCAGCAACTAAAACATTCTTCACAATTCATGTACTTTGAATTTTGCAAATTTCTATTCCTTGAATCTTATCATTTCATATATTTGAATCTGTCATAATCCAAATTTTTCTTCAGGATTATGGATTCCCCGAACAACACCAGCACCAACGTTAACAACACCCCTCCAGCACTACCTCTCACACCAGTTGTTCCGGCACCACCCACTGAGCAAACAATGCTATTTGATGCGATCCGCAGTCTTCTCGAGGGACAGCAACAACTATTGAGCCGTCCTGACAACGATGCACCGGGAGTAAAGCAATTCAGGGCTTTGCACCCAAAGCAGTTCTCCGGTAAAGGAAGCCCTCTTGAAGCGGAAGAATGGGCACAAAGCATCGAAGACGATCTGGCCGCAGCTCAAGTGCCAGACCACGCTTGGGTCCGTGTAGCGAAACTACAGCTCACGGATAACGCTCGCAATTGGTGGAAGGCGGAAGAAACCCGTCTAGCACAGCCGATTGAATGGAAGACATTTCGCGAGAAGTTTGATGCGAAATATTTCCCGGTGACTGCCAGGTTCGCTATGGAGCAGCAGTTTATTCATCTACAGCAAGGATCAATGTGGGAGAAATCGGTAGATGAATACGATGCTGAGTTTACTATGTTGAGCCGGTAAGATATGTCACAATAGTTAAAATTTTAAAATATCACATATCACACAGCTAACACAATCTTTAAACAGATTCGCGGCACACCTGATACCGACGGACGAGATCAGAGCCCGTCGCTTTCAGCAAGGTTTGGATACAGAGATTAAGGCCGCTCTAGCGACAGGAAAGTTTTTGACTCATGAGAAAGCCCTGAAAGCTGCCCGCAGTTATGAGGCAGTCATAAAAGAGAGGGGCAGATCTCAGTCTGTAGGAGTCAAACGCCCTGCCAACCAGATGGCAGGTGGAGCCACGTCCAGACCATCTTTCGTGCCGAGGCGACCCGGAGTACCAACTCATCGTCCTAGCCCAGCCTTTTGCACTTACTGCAAGAGAACTGGACATATGATGAAGGACTGCCCTCGAGCCAACCGCCTCTGCTTAATCTGCGGTTCAGCCACTCATGATATTGGATCTTGTCCCCAAAGGCATAACTCAGTTGCTGCACCCAGGCCAGCAAATACTTATCAGCAGCGACCAGCTCTTCCGACACCTGCTCCCAGACTTGCACTGCCTGCACCACCTAGGGGACCACAAGCTGCACCACCTCCTCGACAGTTCCATCAAGCTCAAAGGAACGTTCAGAGGAATGCTCCTCAGGCCAGGAGAAATGCTCCTCAGGCCAGGAGGATTGTGCCGAAGCGCCAGGCTTTCATGATGTATGTGGAAGAAGCTGAGGCCACTGGCCAAGTCATTACTGGTAAACTGTCTTTCTCAAACTCAACTTTTAGTTTTGCTTACCTACACACTTTCTCTATACTTAAAACCTATCCCTAATACCTTAGGTACAATCCTAGTAGCTTCACTACCTGCACTTGCACTGTTTGATACTGGAGCATCTCACTGCTTTATGTCGCAACGGTTTGTCCGAACCCATGCGATTCCAGTCTCACCGCTTGTATCCAGCTGGAACGTCAGTTCTGGGAATGGTGTTCTAAAGGCAACTATGGGATACAGCATGTGTCCAGTCGTCGTCTGCAGTCGAGAGTTTTACGCTGACTTCAAGGTACTGGATATACCAAATTTCGATGTGGTTCTAGGAATGGACTGGCTTGGAACCTTTTATGCTACCATCGACTGTCGTCAAAGGAGGGTAGTATTTGAGATTCCAGATCATCCGGTCTTCTACTTCAAGAGTGGAGATCGCACCCTAGAGCCAAGTACTTACAAAGCAAAGCCAAGGGAAGCAGTAGTTGCAGCAGCTCAGGCAGAGGAACAATCAAGACCGGAGGTAGTTCGAGAGTTCGACGATGTATTCCCTGACGATATATCAGGTTTGCCTCCCGATCGAGCCCTTGAATTCAGTATTGACTTAGTACCAGGAGCACAACCAGTAATCAAAGCACCGTATAGACTAAGTCCGGAAGGATTGAAGGAAGTTCGAACACAGTTGGACGAATTACTGGCGAAAGGATGGATTCGTCCTAGCACTTCAAGTTGGGGAGCACCTGTACTATTGGTGAAGAAGAAGGAAGGTTCATACAGAATGTGCATCGACTATAGGGCCTTGAACGAAGTTACTATAAAGAACAAGTATCCACTCTCGCGCATCGACGATTTATTCGATCAGCTAAGTGGATCTTGTGTCTTCTCTAAACTAGATCTTCGTTCAGGTTATCATCAAGTGAAGGTCAAGGAAGCTGATATTCACAAAAGAGCTTTCAGAACTCGCTATGGACATTACGAATTTCTAGTAATGCCATTTGGAGTGGCCAATGCACCAGCAATCTTCATGAACCTTATGAACCAAGTCTTCCGGGAGTATTTAGACAGGTTCGTTGTCATTTTCATCGACGACATCCTGGTATATTCTAAGAATCGGAAAGAACATGCGGAGCACCTACGAAATGTCCTGGAAACTCTTCGACAACATAAGCTTTATGCCAAATACAGCAAGTGCGAGTTTTGGCTAAAACAAGTTGGTTTCCTTGGACACATCGTATCAGGAGAAGGAATTTCTGTGGATCCAGCAAAAGTTTCAGCAGTCAGCGAATGGCCTACGCCAAAATTAGTGAAGGATATTCGGAGTTTCTTGGGTTTAGCTGGATATTACAGAAGATTCATTGAAGGCTTTTCGAAGATAGCAACCCCCCTGACCAAGCTCAAACGAAAAGATGAAGAATTTGTGTGGTCAGAAACATGCGAGCAAGCTTTCGTAGAACTCAAGTCAAGACTGACCTCTGCACCTATTCTCGTCATACCGGATCAGTCTGGAGGATTCGAAGTGCATTGCGATGCATCCGGTAAAGGATTAGGATGTGTTCTACATCAGCACGGTAAGGTTGTGGCTTATGCTTCAAGACAACTGAAGACTCATGAGCGCAATTATCCGACGCATGATCTGGAGTTGGCAGCCGTTATTTTTTCTCTCAAGATTTGGCGCCACTACTTACTTGGTGAACGAGTGAACATCTACACAGATCATAAAAGTCTGAAGTATGTGTTTACTCAGAAGGAGTTAAATATGCGGCAGAGAAGATGGTTAGAACTTATGGCGGACTTTGACATCAACTTGCAATATCATCCAGGAAAGGTGAACGTAGTACCTGATGCTCTTAGTCGCCAACCATTAGCAATGAATCTCACCGCCCAGTGGAAGCTTCAGCAGGATCTACATCAGATGGAGATCGAACTAGTCATGCCAGGTGATGTTTCAAATTTGATGAATCTGCAAGTTCAATCAAATATTGTCAATCAGGTCAAAGCAGCTCAAGCCAGCGATGCTAAGTTGCAAAAGATCAGAGAACAAGTGGAGAATGGACTCAGAACAGATTTCATCATCCATGAAGACGGATCTTTGAGATATGGCAGCAGATTGTGTGTACCAAAGGGTCCTGTTCGGGAAGAGTTAATGAAAGAAGCTCATAGCTCTCCCTATTCAGTACATCCTGGAGGTACCAAAATGTATAAAGATCTACGTCAGAATTATTGGTGGCATGGAATGAAGCGTGAAGTAGCCAGAAGCGTCGCAAAATGCTTAGTGTGTCAGCAAGTAAAGGCTGAACATCACAGGACAGCTGGATTACTTCAACCGTTACCAATCCCAGAATGGAAGTGGCAGCATATCACGATGGACTTTGTAACTGCTCTTCCTCGCAGCACAAAGGGTAACGATGCGATTTGGGTCATTGTGGATCGACTCACAAAGTCGGCTCACTTCATCCCATTTCGAGTTGGCTAATCAACGGAGACACTAGCGAAGAAGTACATGGAGGTAATAATCTAATTTAGATTTAAAAACTCTTCATACTGTACTATCTCTGATACCCATGAACTCATACAGGAAATTGTGAGACTTCATGGAGTACCGGTCTGCATTGTCTCCGATCGTGATACCAGGTTCCGATCGCAATTTTGGCAAAGTCTGCAAGCTAGCTTGGGAACAAGTCTGAACTTCAGTACGGCTTATCATCCACAAACAGATGGTCAGTCGGAACGAACTATTCAGATCTTGGAGGATATGCTCAGAGCATGTATGCTCGACTTCAAGGGATCGTGGGAAGATCACCTACATCTTGTAGAGTTTGCGTACAACAACAGCTACCAAGCAAGCATAGGAATGGCACCTTTTGCAGCATTGTATGGAAGGAAGTGTCGATCACCATTAAGTTGGGACGACATCGGAGATAGAGAACTCCTTGGACCAGAGATGATAGTAGCGACCGTTGATGTGGTTCGTACTATCAGGGAAAGAATGCGCATAGCCCAAGATAGACAGAAACACTGGGTTGATGCGAAGAGACGACACTTGGAGTTCCAGCCAGGAGATCATGTATTTCTGAAAATCTCTCCGAACCGCGGAGTGATCAGATTTGGAAGACGGGGAAAGTTGAGTCCAAGATACATTGGACCGTTCGATATACTCGAACGAGTCGGTGAAGTGGCATATCGTTTAGCGCTCCCACCCTCATTGGAAGAAGTGCATAACGTATTCCATATATCCCAACTCAGAAGGTATGTGAGTGACCCCAGCCATGTACTAGATCATTCCGAGCTCACGATACAGCCTGATTTGTCTTGTGAGCAACAACCTGTGGAGATCCTGGACAGGAAAGTGAAGACACTTCGGAACAAAGAAGTTAATTTGGTCCGGATAATGTGGAGGAAAGACACTCCAGGAGAATTCACGTGGGAAAGGGAAGATGAGATGCGTGCAAGATATCCGCACCTTTTTATAATCTAGTCCTTAAATAAAAGTTGTAAATTTCGAGGACGAAATTTTTGTAAGGAGGGTAGATTGTAACAACTCCAATTTTGTATACCAAAAAAAAATTGCTTTAAATATAGTGTATACTTGGAGTATTGATGTTGCTGGAAACAATTTAAGTATCTATTTCTTTACAATAATTACAAGAAGAAGCTTGTAGCTCATTGGTAATACCTTACATTGCTGAACCAAGCCACCAGAGTTTGAATCCCATACCCCACATAATTTTTATATCTTTTTGTTTTAATTTTTTTTAGAAGTCAAACGGTCAAACAGCCATAACTCACAATTTATTGCGAATTAAAAAAATTAAACTATACCAAAATTCCCCCCAGACCGAACCCGTCCCAACGAGACCCGACTTGGCCGCGACTCGGCCGAATCGGCCGGCGCCGCCGGCCGGACTGGGCCGGTCGGCCGAGTCGTCAACACGAAAAAAATTCGTGTTGACCTAGTCTCTTCAACTGCATACTCTAAATTTTTTGTACGGTTACCAATTTTCCAATAAATCTCTTTTAAGACAAAATTTAATGAATTTTTAATGTTTTTTATATTTTTTAATATTTTTTTTAACCCTAACCCTAACCCTAGCCTAGCCCTATATAAAGACCCCTATACTCTACCTTTTCCCTTCACAACTCTAAGTCCACTCTTCCAAATTCTCGAGAACTCGGTACGAAGAGCGAGAAGCGAAGCGCTGCCGAAATCGACGACGGATTCCGGCGACCGGATCAGGACCTTCGCGACGTTTTCAACAAATCGGCAACCACCACGACCTCTAGCTTCCTTAGCTTGTCCAAACCGTAAGTCCCACCCTCTTCTATCTCTCTTTTCTTTAAGATAAAAATACGACTTTTTGGAACCCGACGGAAATCGGACAAACCGATTTCCGGTTCGGTTTTTCTATAAATTTCCACTTGTCACATAATACATAATATCTACCCATATTCATGTTGACTATTAATCACCCATAAACCAATTTAATCAAACTTTTTCACATGAAATGATAAGTTCTTTGCAAAACCGTACTCTTTTCATAAAAATACCATGAAGTTCATTTTTCTTATTTTAATTATTTCCCTCACTCCTAAATAGGTTTATCTTGATCACTAAATTTGTAGAACCCAATTTGAATGAAATTTCACACATAAAATGATAACGTTTTCGAATACCTTATTCTTGCGCCATAATACCTTTAAGTTTAACATAGCATGTTTTCCCTTTAAACTTCACCAAAACTTAATATAAGTCACGGGGTAATGATCTACCCCTACACACACTCAATATAACTCTAATTGATAAATATCAAAAAATACAGAATACAAAATTACAGGACTTTTCACTAAAATACCCTAATCTTTATCACCTTTATTGAAAGTTTTAAGTTGTAAATATTTCTAAGTAAAATATTTTAATAAATGAAAGCACGATTGGTCATGGACATCGATCGTTTATCTAAACTGACTTTGTGGTGTCTAGGCTAGGCAAGTGAGTTTGGGTAACTTTAAAAGGCCCGTCTCACGATTCGTGAGCGGATCCCTCCCTCCTCACTTGTACTTACCTGGCCACAATTGGCGGTGAAGAGGCGATTTGAGGCTTCTAATGACTTATCGTTTAGACCTTAGAAATAGGCTAGTTGGCTTAGGAAACCCTAACAACTAAAGTATGGAAAACTATACTCTTTTGCAAATAAATACCTTATATTTATAAAACCGGTTACCTAAATGAAAAGTATTGTTAAACCTAAGCAAAGCGCCGCTACAACCCACTTTTGGGGAACCTGTTAGGGATAGTACGGTTCATCGTGCACCCGCAGGCTGGTAGTGCGAGATTCAGACCTCCGCAAGGAGCATTCGGTCTCGAAAGGTTTAAAATACAATATTAAGGGAAAATGAGATTTTTTTCTAAATAAAATATTTATATTAAATTATTCATGTGTTAATATATATATAATTATCATTTAAACACCTATTTTATCATAATATAAAGTTTCCACTTCTTCCTAAAAATTCCAAGATTAAAAGTTACGTTAAAATACCATGAATTTCAAATAAAACAATTAATACTTTTATTAGGATATATTCACTAGAATAACACAAATAAAATACACATTCATTATAACAAATAAGACGATTATTAAATACTTAAGGTGTATTTTGAAAACTATACTTTTTACAGAAAACCCCCTCAAGTTTTACAAATTACAAAAAGGCCCTAGCTAATATTGAACTTCAAATTATCTTTCTTTTAGTCTGACTCAGGTTAGAGTCTGACTATTCCTGACTCGAATACGATTCAAGTCAATCTATATTTTTTAATATTCCAACACAATTTTGAATACATGAAACCCTGAATCCAGTTAACAATATATTCCTTTTGACTGAATCAAACCATGGATATTCATCCATTATCCTGATATTCCATTTACCTGATTACACAGTTACAACTTGTTTACTGATATCATGGTTTTGGTCAGTCACTCAACTTACATATTCCAATACCACACTACTGTTAAAACACTACGGGGTTTAAAGGGGTAGATTGGTACGGAAGGTGTTAAAGGTAGCACGAGGTGGTCAGATTAAGACACCTAACCTGAATCCTGTTGCTGTTGTACCGTGGCATAATGGTTCCTCGTACTTTCCTTTTGCCCTGATCTCTGGCATATAGAGATCCCCCTCGTATACACTGGCATCCTTCTGTACCAAGCTACAAACAACAGCGTTACACAAAGTTCCATAATATTCAACAATATAATACTTTAGAAAATACTGTTACCCTGTTATTCTCATTCTTCTTATTCTTTGGGACTTACCGAGCGACCTGTTCGCTGACGACATTCTATTTCTTTCTTCTTTGAATGTCGTCAGGTGCGTTGGACCAAGCTGAGATCGAGCCCACCGGTGAAGATTTGGAGCAGTTCCAAGAAGACCCAGAGCTCTAGATAATTGTACCTTGTTCTTTCCAGTATTTTTTTCATTTCTGTTATGCCACTGTTTAGGCATTGCTTTTTCATTCCAGTTGTATTTTCATTTCATGCATTATACAAAGAATGTTATTAATAAAAGTTGCTGTTATTTCAATATCATTTGTCTCTTGTGATTATTTTATATTGCTTAGCTACGCTTAGCGTATGTACTTCTGAGTACATACGTAGCGAACCTCGTCGCGTCCACTTCGCCGTACACTGGGAAGCGGGGCGTGACATTTTCATTGCATTTCAGGTAGACATCACTTTAGCGAGTATGTTCAGGGTGATCTTGGACATGTGACAGTGGGAAACGGTCAATCATGTAAGATCGTTGGAAAGGGGATGATCATCTTACAACCGTCAGGAAGTGGTCAAATCAAATTGAAGAATGCTCGTCACATTCCGGATTTGAAGAAAAGTTTGATTTCCACAAGTCGGCTAGACAACGAAGGGTTTACTACAACGTTTGGGAATTCTCAATGTAAGATTTCCAAAGGGTCGTTGGTGGTCGCAAGGGACAAGCTGAGCGGTTCGTTATACTCATTCAATGGGAGCAGCGAAGGCTCGGTTGTATTGACGGCAAGTTCGGAGAAAGATTCGGAGACTTCGTTGTGGCATAAAAGATTGGGACACCTCAGCGAGAAGAACATGAAAATTCTTCAAGCTAAGGGGGTTCTTTCGGGGCTGAAAAAGGTAGAGTTGCGGTTTTGTGAGAGCTGCATTTGTGGGAAGCAAAGCGCGCTCAGATTTCAAATTGAAGGCGTAACGAAAAGACCAAGAAACTGGAGATGGTGCATACGAACGTGTGGGGTCCGGCCTAGGTGGAGTCTTATGGAAGAAATCGGTACTTCGTGACGTTCATCGATGGATACAAGTCGATAGACATGGGTATACGCGATGAAGAAAAAGTCCGATGTGTTTGGCATCTTCAAACACTGGATTGCGCAGGTGGAGAACCAAACGGGGATGAAGGTTAAACACCTAAAGTTCGATAATGGCGGGGAATACTGCACCCAAGAGTTCGAGGAGTTTTTCTTGCAAAAGGATATTCATTGGTTGAAGACGGTACCTGGGATACCACAGCAAAATGGTATCGCTGAAAGGATGAACAGAACGATCCTAGAGCGAGTGCGAAGCATGACCTTAGATGTGAATCTGCCAAAATTCTTATGGGCAGCAGCGGTCGATACTGCTGTGTATCTGATCAATAGAAACTCGGCAAGTGCGCTTGATGGAGGCATTCCAGAAGAAATTTGGTCGGGTAAACCGATCAACTATTCGCACATTAAAGTATTTGGCTGTATTGCATATTCTTTGATTGATAAGGCAGAAAGGAGTAAGCTTGACTCCAAATCTAAAAGTGTGCTTTTATCGTGTATGGTGGAGACGAGTTCGGATATCGGCTGTGGGATTACACAAGTAAGAAAATAATACGAAGCCGGAACGTTGTCTTTGATGAGCAGCACTTATATAGAGAAGAAAAGCAAGCCAAAAATGGTGTTGTATCTGAGTTCGTAGAGTTAGACGGAACTCAAGAGAACAATCAGGTGCCCACAAGTGGGGATCAAAACATGGAAGAAGCTGCAGTGCAGGATCAGACTCAAGAACATGATGGTGACCATATTCAGCAACCAGATGTGCCAATTCTGAGGAGATCTACGAGAGAAAGGAGGCTACCTGAAAGACTTGTGATCGACTTCATTTTGTATACGTATTCGGGAGAGCCTGAATCCCTTGAAGAGGCGACGCAAGACGGTGCTAGTAAGCAGTGGGAGCGAGATATGAACGAGGAGATGGATTCTTTGAAAAAGAACCACACGTGGGACCTAGTGAAGCTACCCAAGGGTCAAAAAGTGTTGATGAATAGATGGGTGTATAGGATAAAAGATGAGACCGATGGTGTGAAGCAGTACAAGGCTCGCTTGGTAGTCAAGAGATATGAACAAAAACAAGGAATTAACTATCAAGAGATATTTTCCCCTGTGGTGAAAATGACATCAATTCGGGTGATCCTTTGTATTGTGACGGTGGAGGATCTGCACTTGAAGCAGCTTGATGTGAAGACCGCGTTTCTTCATGGAGATTTGGTGGAGAAGATCTATATGATGCAGCCACCGGGATATGAGATGAAGGGAAAAAAACTATGGTGTGTAGACTGCGAAAGAGCTTGTACGGCCTTAAGCAAGCTCCAAGACGGTGGTATCTCAAATTCGATCAGTTTATG
This sequence comes from Agapanthus africanus, assembly GCA_030015575.1. Taxonomy (NCBI): domain Eukaryota; kingdom Viridiplantae; phylum Streptophyta; class Magnoliopsida; order Asparagales; family Amaryllidaceae; genus Agapanthus; species Agapanthus africanus. Next base: position 3,098,890 of record CM057337.1, read on the forward strand.
TTAGAGACGGGATTTGTGCGTGGTGAGTCAGATCACTGTGTCTATATTCAGTCTTTTAAGGATGGAGACTATGTCATTCTATCACTCTATGTAGATGATATGTTGGTAGCGGGTCCGAACTTCGAGAAAATTCAAAGTCTAAAGAAGATGATGGCTGAAAAGTTTTCAATGAAAGATTTGGGAGCGGCCAAACAAATTTTGGGCATGAAGATCGTTCGAGATAGGAAGCATCGGAAGGTGTGGTTATCGCAAAGGAACTATATCTGTAACAACTCAATTTTTAATGTACAAAGAATTGATTTAAATTCAATATATACTTGGAGTATTTATTGCAGCTGATATCTTTTTAAGTATTTATTTCACTCCATAATTACAAGAAAGAGCTTGTAGCTCATTGGTAATACCTTGCACTGCTGAACCAAGCCACCGGAGTTCAAATCCCATGCCCCACATTATTTTTGTATTTATTTTATTTTAATTTCTTTTGGAAGTTAACAGTAAAAATGTCAAAACTCCCAAAATATGTACTGGACAACAAAAAGTAAATATACCACATTGTACCCCCGAAGAATCCCGGCCATTGGACCCCTGACTCGGCCCGACTCGGCGCCGCCGGCCGGCGACTCGGCCGACACGGTCCGGGGCCGCCGGCCGGACTTGGCCGGACGGCCGAGTCACCAACAGAGAAAAGTTGGGTCTTGACCTGGTCCACCCTCCTGCACACTCTAAATGCTTGGATCGGTTATCATTTGGCCAATAAATCCCTTTTAATCCTAGATTTAATGGGTTTTAATGAATTTTTATATATTTTTTATATTTTTTATTAAAAACCCTAACCCTAGCCTAACCCTATATAAACCCCCCATACCCTCTACCCTCTCATCACTTTTTCTAAGTCCACTCTCCCAAAATTTCAAGAGAACTTGGTACGTTAGAAAACTAGCGAAAGGCGAAGCGCTGACGAAATCGACGGCGAAATTCCGACGATTGTGCTAGGACCTCTCAACGACGATTCGACGCACCGGCAAACCCTCTACCTCTCTCTTACTCTCTAACGTTGTCCAAACCCGTAAGTCCCCCTTTTCTATCCTTCTTTTCTTTCATTAAAATACGAATTTATAAACCCGACGAAAATCGGAACAAACCAATTTTCGATTCGGTTTTCTATCAAAACTCACTTATCACTAATTCCATAATACTTAAACATATTCATGTTGACTACTAATCACTTAAAAATCAATTTGAACAAGTTTTCACACATGAAATGATAGCTTTTGCAATATATCGTATTCTTTCACTTAAATACCACAATATTTGGTTTATCACATTTAACCCTTTAACATTGCTATACCTTAAAGTAGATCACGAGGTAATGACCTACCTCCACACACACTCATATGTAATCATAACACGCTACCTTGAAAACTTAGAATACGATAAAACAAGATTTTACATTAAAATACCATTTTCTTTATAAGACTTTCCTAAAAGTTCTAAGTTGTATACAATTTTAATGCAATATCTTTTAATAGGAAATAAGATAAGTTATGGACATCGATCGTTTATCTAAACCTGACTTTTTGGTGTCTAGGCAAGTGTGTCTAAGACAAGTGGTTACTTAATTAGGGCCACTACTTGTAGTGGAGAGCCTCCCACTTACCTGGCACTTACCTGGCCGCAATTGGCGGTGAAGAAGCGATTTGAAACTTCTTATGACTTATCGTTTAGACCATTTAGAAATAGGCTAGTTGGCTTAGGAAACCCTAGAATCTAAAATACGGAAATTTACACCTTTTACAAATAAATACCTTATCTTTATAAAACCGTTTTCTAAATGACTAGTATTTATTAAATCTTTGCAAAGCGCCACTACAACCCATCTTTGGGAAACCCGTTAGGGATAGTACGGTTTATCGTGCACCCTCGGGCTTAGTAGTGCGAGATTCAGACTTCCGCAAGGAGCATTCGGTCTCGAAAGGTTTAAAATACGACATTTAAGAAAAATGAGATTTTTGGAAAATAAAATATTTATTAAAAATTATTCTTGTATAAACATATGTATATTTATCATTTAAACACCTATTTTATTATAAGATAAAATTTCCACCTTTTTCTAAAAATTACAAGATTAAAAGTTACATTAAAATACCATGAATTTCAAATAAATCGATATTACAAATTAATACCTTTATTTACGTAATTAGGATATTTTCACTAGAAATATCACAAAATAAAATCACACTCATTATAACAATAAAGAAGAATAATAAATACTTGAGGTGTATCTTGAAAACTATACAAAAGTATTTTTACATAAAACCCCCTCAAGTTTTATAAATTACAATAAAGACCCTAACAAATATAGAACTTAGACTTACATTTCTTTTAGTCTGACTCGGATTTGAGTCTGATTATTTCTGACTTGGATATGATTCAAGTCAATCTATATTCTTTAATATTCCAACTCAATATGAATACATGAATCCCAGAATCCAGTTAACAATCTATACAACTTGACTGAATCAAATCATGGATATACATCCATTATTCCGTTATTCCATTTACCTGATTATGCAGTTACAATCAGTTTACTGATATCATGATTTTGGTTAGTCATCCAACTTACACAATACAATACAACAATACTATCAAAACACTACGGGGTTTAAGGGGTAGATTGGTACGGAAGGTGTTAAAGGTGGCACGAGGTGGTCAGATTAAGACACCTAACCTATATTCCGTTGCTGTTGTACCGTGGCTTAACGGTTCCTTGTACATTCCGTTTGCCCTGGTCTCTAGCATATAGAGACCCCTCTCGTATACACTGGCATCCTTCTGTACCAAGGTACAAACAACAGCGTTAACACAATATTCTACAATATCTTACAATCTCTTTAGAAAATATCTCTTATTCTGTCTGTTCTAATTCTTCTTTATCTTTGGGACTTACCGAGCGACCTGTTCGCTAACGACATTCTATTTCTTCTTCTTTGAATGTCGTCAGGTGCTTTGGACCCAGCAGAGATCGGGCCCACCGGTGAAGACTTGGAGCAGTTTCACGAAGACCCTGAGCTCTAGACATTATACTTCGTTCTATTCAGTATTTTCATTTCCTGTTATGCCATTGTTTAGGCATCGCTTTTCATTTCAGTTGTATTTACTTTTCATGCATTGTACAAAAGAATGTTATTAATAAAGTTGTTGTTATTTCTATATCTCTTGTCTCTTGTGATTTTGTCACGCCCCGCTTCCCAAAATACGGAATACGAGGGGTAGACAAGGCCAGCCATGCTCCTACGGTCAAGGAAATGTCCTGCCGTAGTCACACTTCGGCTTCTAGTTTTTCATGGTAAACAGTAAATAATGCGCAGGTAATGAGAAATGCAGTAACTGGAACAAAATAGTAAAATGAACTGATCTGATGGGAAACAAGAGATATAACTCTGGATAGCTAAACAAGATGTCCGTGAAGTGCGTCTAGTCCTGGTCCAGGCTAAATCTTCTCCTCTCACTGAGCATGCATACTCAGGTCGTCAGAGCGACACAATAGCAATATAATATATAAAATCATATGATAATTCTAACAGTGATAATAGGTATATATAACAGTAGATCAATGGCAGTATGGACATGAACATGCAGTAATCAATGCAGCGGAACAGTAAAGCAGTAGACTGATATGCCACGTATGTCAACACAGTATGTAAGGTATATCAATGCCAGTATCCCTATCAGTCTCTAAGTCTCACTGTACAGGTCGCTAAGCCTATCGTCAGTCCAAGTGTGAGAGTCAACCACTCGCAAGTGTCCTCCACCCAAGGGCAAGAGACCACGGGCCCAACATGTATATCACGGTAATAGTCACATACCCTGTAAATCTCCATATATCTCCCTAAATATATAAGCCGGCATGGGACTCCCGAGATTCTGTTGAACTCACACTTAAACTACCCCACACCCCGTGGTCTACATCAAACGCTAACCATAACCCTAAATACCAATCGGTCTGTGACAAGTCTGCGCGAGAACTGGAAGCGGGACCTCCATCTAGCACATCCCGACTAATACCTAAGATAAATGGCAGTGTCTGGTGCCTTATCTGTGACACCCGTGCAAGAGCTTCCATAAGTGTCGCATACCACTTATAGTCACACGTACACGTGTCCCACAGACGTCGACAATGCAATATAATAATAAAGTTCACTGATTGTGTACAAGTACGTATCACTTTCACTTATTCACTGATACACGAACACTGACGTACTTGCCACAATTATCACTAATACATAATTCACTATGTTATCAATGCAGTGACATGTGTATGATATGATGCGTGAACGTTATATAAAGCAGATTTAGGATGTCCTGAATCAATAATCCACCACTTACATAATTTATCATAAATCATACGGTTATAATTTAGTGAAACAGTGAACAGGTAATAATTTGTATCTTCAGTTATCTATCTATCGAATTTAGTTTCATGCCAATCAGGTTCCAGGATCATTAATTATAGCCATTTTATTTTAAGCGTTCACGGCTGGAAATCCGGTTTCAGAATCGGAAGTCCGTTTCGCAACGCATTTTAATCCCAATTGGGATCAGATTTTAGCGATGCTACAGTTTAATAAAATCTAGGGTTTTCAGTAAGGTTTTCAACGCAATAGAAGGATCTTCAATCGAGTCTGTACGCCAGGAGTTATACACTGTTTAACATTAATATGTCATCACAGAATCTGTTCTGGACTGTTATACGTCCACATCTATTAAATTACAGATTAAATAATAAATGACAACGAAACAGGATGAAACCACTTGTGTTGTCTAGATAACACATGCATCTATAATAAACAGCAGAGTTCCGCAGCCTACGAGTTAAGGAAACAGGATGGTGTTCATTACGGAACAGCAAGCAACAATTTGAGTCGCTCTGGACTGCAGTCCAGAGTCGCACTCCGATCCAAATATCGTCACAGTTTAAGTACAGGAATATCTGGAAATTAGTATAAGGTTATAGTTCGTCGAGTTGGCTTCGATTTGAGCCCTCGAACTCACCATTCCAGTGTGTATATAATTTATAGAGATTTTAACGGTTTTCAGGTACTAGAAAATTCTAGTTTTACTAGCAAACTTGGGGGTAGCCGTTTTAATCTTTATTAGTCGTATTTTCTAATAAAATTCACACACTAGAATCATAGGCTTACGGGCCAAACTATACGAGTGAGTGCCGTCAATTTAAACGAGAATTTCCATAGAGAACACGCATCGAACAGTTGAGTCGTATAATTTAACAGAAAATAACATGGAATATATATATACGATTATAATTTGCAATTAACATAAAGTAGCATGTAGCAAGTAGGGACTTGCCTGGACACGTCTCGAGAATGTACGGCAGTGGCAACGGCACGAACGCGCGATGAATGGTGCGTGTAGGGTTCGCGGCCTCGGCTCGTGCTCGGGCTCGGCTATAGGGTTCTGCCTCGGTAACGCCTAGGGCTCGCGAGACTGGGGAGATAATGTTGCTGCGAGGCCGATGGTGAGGGATTTGCAGAAGGAGAGATATATTGAGAGAGAGAGAGAGAGAGTTAGAGAGAGAGAGAAAAAGATTGGGAGAGATTAGAGAGAGGGGGTGACAGAGAGATTAGAGAGAGAGAACAGAGAGATTGCGGGAGAGAGAGAAGGGGTTAGAGAGAGAGGGTGAGATGGTGAGAGGGAGAAACAGAGGAAGGGAGAGAGAGAGATTTGAGATGAGGAGAGGAAGAAACAGAGGAAGGGAGAGAGAGATCGAGAGAGATCAAGAGAGAGACAAGCAGGGAGAGATGAGAGAGATGCAGGGATGATGGTGATGATGGTGGTGGTGGTCGACGAGATGCAGTGGGTTCTGCTGAGGGGTGCAGGTGAGGGTGCTCGGGGAGGAGGTGGCCGGATATCGGAGCTGTAGAGGGTGTTGATGGTGGGTTCTGAAAGGTGCCGGCGGCGATGAGTGTAGAGGTGGTCGGTTGCGGGTAATGGTGGATTGGTGGGTGCGATGAGGCTGAGAACATAGGTGGAGATGATGAGGTGGAGGCGAGCGACGGTGGGGTGATGAAGGAAGGGGAGTCGGTCGTCGTCGAAGGGCTGATCTTGGTTGCGGGGACGGTTTGCAGTGGGTCTCGTGAGGGGTTGCGAGAGTGAGGGTTGAGGGAAAGGCGATGGGAGTGAGGGAGAGAGGAATGGAGACGAGGCGAGCATCGAGGATAACGCTCGCGAGCGGGGCAACGTCGCAGGCGTGAGCGGGGGCGTGGGCGACGGAGGTGGAACAGGCGCACGGGAATTAAGGAAATAGCCGTTGGAGAAGATGATGAGGCAAGGCGGGTCGGGTCGGGAAGCGGGTGCGGAGTGGGCTGAAGGGGAAGGGCCGGGCCTGTATGGGATTTTAAATAAATTATAGAAAAAGAAAACGGGCTGGGCCAAGAATAATAAGGGAATTGTGAAGGGAATTAAAGTGAGTGCCGGGCCGAGAAAGATTTGGACTGGCGGGCTTGGGCCAGCGAAAATCAAAGAATAATTAATAAAGGAGATGGGCTGAGGGAATTTGAATGAATTAATTAAATAAAGGGGTGGGCTTGGGGTAAAGAAATTATAGGGTATAAAAGAATATGGTTTGGGTTCATCACAAGAAAAGGATTATGAATATTGGAAGAGGGGGCCGGGCTTCTGGGCTCGGTGAATTGAAAAGGAAAATGGTGGGAAAAAAAAGTGTGGGCTGAGGGATTGGTTTTGGGTTTTATTGATAAAGAAAATGGGGTTTAGAATGAAATAAATTTATAAATAAAATAAATAAATTATAAGTAAAATAAATAAAATTGTAAATAAGAATAAATAGAATTCTAGAGTAACAAAATACTGATTTTAGTATAAAAAGGGGCTGGGTATTACAGATTTACTTTATATTGCTTAGATACGCTTAGCGTATGTACTCCTAAGTATATACGTAGCGGAGCTCGTCGCATCTCCTTCGCCGTACACCGGGAAGCGGGGCGTGACAGGTTTTGTTGGTGGCCCATGCAGGTTAGAGCTGTATGAATCCCTATCATGCAGTTCTGGTCTGCGTGAACAACCTAAACAATATAACACAAGAACCAGCAACTAAAACATTCTTTACAATTCATGTTTCTTGAATCTTACAAATTTCTATTTCTTGAATCTTATCATTTCATGTATTTGAATCTGTCCTAACCCAAAATTTTCTTAAAGGTTATGGATTCCCCGAACAACACCGGCACCAACGTCAACAACACACCTCCAGCACTACCTCTTGCACCAGCTATTCCTGCACCACCCACCGAGCAAACAGTGCTACTTGAAGCGATCCGCGGCCTTCTCGAGGGACAACAACAACTCCTGAACCGTCCTGAGACCGACGCACCAGGGGTAAAGCAATTTAGGGCTTTGCACCCCAAGCAGTTCTCTGGTAAAGGAAGCCCTCTTGAAGCTGAAGAATGGGCACAAAGTATCGAAGACGATCTGGCAGCAGCTCAAGTGCCAGACATCGCTTGGGTCCATGTGGCGAAACTACAACTCACGGATAATGCTCGCAACTGGTGGAAGGCGGAAGAAAGTCGTCTGGTACAGCCGATTGAATGGAAGACTTTTCGCGAGAAGTTCGACGCGAAATACTTCCCTGTGACTGCCAGTTTGCAATAGAGCAGCAGTTCATTCATCTACAACAGGGTTCAATGTGGGACAAATCAGTAGATGAATACGATGCTGAATTCACCATGTTAAGCCGGTAAGATATGTCACAATAGTTCAATTTTTAAATATCACATACTACACAGCTAACACAATCTTTAAACAGATTCGTGGCACACTTGATACCGACGGACGAGATCAGAGCCCGTCGCTTTCAATAAGGACTGGACACAGAGATTCAGGCTGCTTTAGCCACAGGAAAATTTCTGACTCATGAGGATGCTGTAGAAGCTGCCCGCAGTTAAAGCAGTGATAAAAGCAAGGGGCAGACCTCAGTCTGCAGGAGTCAAACACCCTGCCAACCAGATGGCAGGTGGAGCCTCGTCCAGGCCACCTTTCGTGCCAAGGCGACCCGGAGTACCAACCCATCGTCCCAGCCCAGCCTTTTGCACCTACTGCAATAGAACTGGACATATGATGAAGGACTGCCGTCGAGCCAACTGCCTTTTCTTAGTCTGCGGCTCAGCTACTCACGATATTGGGTCTTGTCCCCAAAGACAGAACCCAGTTACTGCACCCAGGCCAGCAATTACTTATCCGAAGCGACCAGCTCTTCAGGCACCTGCTCCCAGACCTGCACTACCTGCACCACCCAGAGGACCACAAGCTGCACCACCTCCTCATCAGTTCCATCAAGCTCAAAGGAATGTTCCGAGGAATGCTCCTCAGGCCAAGAGGAATGTACCAAGACGCCAGGCTTTCACGATGTCCGTGGAAGAAGCTGAGGCCACTGGCCAAGTCATCACTGGTAAACTTTTCTTTTCAAACTTTGCTTTTCTATCCTGCTACTTAGTTACATATTTTCTATACCTAAAACAAATCCCACATACCTTAGGTACAATCTTATTATCTTCAATCCCTGCACTTGCACTGTTTGATACTGGAGCATCACACTGCTTTATGTCGCAACGGTTTGTCCGAACCCATGCGATTCCAGTCTCACCGCTTGTATCCAGCTGGAATGTCAGTTCAGGAAATGGCGTTCTAAAGGCAACTATGGGATACAGCATGTGTCCAGTCATCGTCTACAGTCGAGAGTTTTATGCTGACTTCAAAGTGCTGGACATACCGAACTTCGATGTGGTTCTAGGAATGGATTGGCTTGGAACTTTTTATGCTACCATAGACTGTCGTCAAAGGAGGGTAGTATTCGAGATCCCAGACCATCTGGTCTTCTATTTCAAAAGCGGAGGCCGTACACTAGAGCCAAGTACCTACAAAGCGAAGCCAAGAGAAGCAGTAGTTGCAGCAACTCAAGCGGAGGAAGAATCAAGACCAGATGTGGTTCGAGAGTTCGATGATGTATTTCCTGATGATATATTAGGTTTGCCTCCCGATCGAGCTCTTGAATTCAGTATTGATTTAGAACCAGGAGCACAACCGGTGATCAAAGCACCCTATCGTTTAAGTCCGGAAGGTTTGAAGGAAGTCCGAACACAGTTGGACAAATTACTGGCGAAAGGATGGATTCGTCCCAGCACTTCAAGTTGGGGATCACCTGTACTACTTGTGAAGAAGAATGAAGGTTCATACAAAATGTGCATCGATTATAGAGCCTTGAACGAAGTCACTATAAAGAACAAGTATCCACTCCCGTGCATCGATGATTTATTCGATCAGCTAAGTGGATCTTGTGTTTTCTCTAAATTAGATCTTCGTTCAGGTTATCATCAAGTGATGGTCAAGGAAACTGATATCCACAAAACAGCTTTCAGAACTCGTTATGGACATTACGAATTTCTAGTGATGCCATTTGGAGTGACCAACGCACCCGCAATATTCATGAACCTAATGAATCAAGTTTTCCGGGAGTACTTAGACAGGTTTGTTATCATCTTCATCGACGACATCCTGGTGTATTCTAAGAGTCGGAAAGAACATGCAGAACATCTACGAATTGTCCTAGAAACACTTCGACAACATCAGCTTTATGCCAAGTACAGCAAGTGCGAGTTTTGGCTAAATCAAGTTGGTTTTCTTGGACATATCGTATCAGGAGAAGGAATCTCTGTGGATCCAGCAAAAGTTTCGGCAGTTAGCGAATGGCCTACACCAAAGTCAGTGAAGGATATTCGAAGTTTCTTGGGTTTAGCTGGATATTACAGAAGGTTTATTGAAGGCTCTTCGAAGATAGCAACGCCCCTGACCAGGCTCACACGTAAAGATGAAGAATTTGTGTAGTCAGAAGCATGCGAACAAGCTTTCGTAGAACTCAAGTCAAGGTTGACATCAGCACCTATTCTCGTCATACCGGATCAATCTGGAGGATTCGAAGTGCATTGCGATGCATCCGGTAAGGGATTAGGATGTGTTCTACATCAGCACGGTAAGGTTTTGGCTTATGCTTCAAGACAGCTGAAGATCCATGAGCGCAATTATCCGACGTATGATTTGGAGTTAGCAGCCGTCATCTTTGCTCTCAAGATTTGGCGTCATTATCTACTTGGTGAACGAGTGAACATCTACACGGATTATAAGAGCCTGAAGTACGTGTTTACTCAGAAGGAGTTGAATATGCGGCAGAGAAGATGGTTAGAACCCATGGCGGACTTTGACATCAACTTGCAATATCATCCAGGGAAGGTGAATGTAGTACCTGATGCTCTTAATCGCCAACCATTAGCAATGAATCTCACCGCTCAGTGGAAGCTTCAATAAGATTTGCATCAGATGGAGATTGAAGTAATCATGCCAGGTAATGCTTCAAGTTTGATGAATTTACAAGTTCAATCAACCATTGTCAATCAGATCAAAGCAGCTCAAGCCAGCGATGCTAAGTTGAAAAAGATCAGAGAACAAGTGGAGAATGGACTCAGAACAGACTTCATCATCCATGAAGACGGATCTTTGAGATACGGCAGCAGATTGTGTGTACCAAAAGGTCCTGTTCGGGAAGAGTTAATGAAAGAAGCTCACAGCTCTCCCTATTCAGTACACCCTGGAGGTACCAAAATGTACAAAGATCTACGTCAGAATTATTGGTGGCATGGAATGAAGCATGAAGTAGCCAGAAGCGTCGCAAAATGCTTGGTGTGTCAGCAAGTAAAGGGTGAACATCACAGGACTGCTGGATTACTTCAACCGTTACCAATCCCAGAATGGAAGTGGCAACACATCACGATGGACTTTATGACTGCTCTTCCTCGCAGCACAAAGGGTAACGATGCCATATGGGTCATTGTGGATCGACTCACAAAGTCGGCTCACTTCATCCCATTTCGAGTTGGCCAATCAACTGAGACACTAGTAAAGAAGTACATGGAGGTAATAATCTAATTTAGATTTAAAACTCTTCATAATGTACTATCTCTGATACCCATGAACTCATACAGGAAATTGTGAGACTCCATGGAATACCGGTCTGCATTGTCTCCGATCGTGACACCAGGTTCCGATCGCAATTTTGGCAGAGTCTGCAAGCAAGGTTGGGAACAAGTCTGAACTTCAGCACGGCTTATCATCCACAAACAGATGGTCAGTCGGAACGAACTATTCAGATCTTGGAGGATATGCTCAGAGCATGTATGTTAGACTTCAAAGGATCGTGGGAAGATCACCTACATCTCGTGGAGTTTTCGTACAACAACAGCTACCAAGCAAGCATAGGAATGACACCGTTTGCAGCACTGTATGGAAGGAAGTGTCGATCGCCATTAAGTTGGGATGATATCGGAGATAGGGAACTTCTTGGACCGGAGATGATAGTAGCAATTGTTGATGTGGTTCGTACTATCAGGGAAAGGATGCGCATAGCCCAAGATCGACAGAAGCACTGGCTGATGCAAAGAGACGACACTTGGAGTTCCAGCCAGGAGATCACGTATTCCTGAAGATATCTCCGAACCGCGGAGTGATCTGATTTGGAAGACGGGGTAAGTTGAGTCCGAGATACATTGGACCGTTCGACATACTCGAACGAGTCGGTGAAGTGGTATACCGCTTAGCGTTTCCACCTTCATTGGAAGGAGTGCATAATGTGTTCCATATATCCTAACTCGGAAAGTATGTAAGTGACCCCAGCCATGTTCTCGATCATTCCGAGCTCACTATACAGCCCGACTTGTCTTGTGAGCAACAGCCTGTGGAAATCCTGGACAGGAAAGTGAAGACACTTTGGAACAAGGAAGTTAACTTGGTTCGAGTGATGTGGAGGAAAGATACTCCAAGAGAGTCCACTTGGGAAAGGGAGAATGAAATGCATACTAGATATCCACACCTCTTTGTAAACTAGTTCTCAAATAAAAGTTGAAAATTTTGAGGACGAAATTTTTGTAAGGAGGGTAGACTGTAACAACTCCATTTTTAATGTACAAAGAATTGATTTAAATTCAATGTATACTTGGAGTATTTATTGCAGCTGGTATCTTTTTAAGTATTTATTTCACTCCATAATTACAAGAAAGAGCTTGTAGCTCATTGGTAATACCTTGCACTGCTGAACCAAGCCACCGGAGTTCAAATCCCATGCTCCACATTATTTTTGTATTTATTTTATTTTAATTTCTTTTGGAAGTCAACAGTAAAAAGGCCATAACTCCCAAAATATGTACTGGACAACAAAAAGTAAATATACCACATTGTACCCCCGAAGAATACCCGGCCATTGGACTCCTGACTCGGCCCGACTCGGCGCCGCCGGCCAGCGACTCGGCCGACTCGGTCCGACGCCGCCGGCCGGACTTGGCCGGACGGCCGAGTCACCAACAGAGAAAAGTTGGGTCTTGACCCGGTCCACCCTCCTGCACACTCTAAATGCTTGGATCGGTTATCATTTTGCCAATAAATCCCTTTTAATCCTAGGTTTAATGAGTTTTAATGAATTTTTATATATTTTTTATATTTTTTATTAAAAACCCTAACCCTAGCCTAACACTATATAAACCCCCCATACCCTCTACCCTCTCATCACTTGTTCTAAGTCCACTCTCCCAAAATTTCAAGAGAACTTGGTACGTTAGAAAACGAGCGAAAGGCGAAGCGCTGACGAAATCGACGGCGAAATTCCGACGATCGTGCTAGGACCTCTCAACGACGATTCGACGCACCGGCAAACCCTCTACCTCTCTCTTACTCTCTAACGTTGTCCAAACCCGTAAGTCCCCCTTTTCTATCCTTCTTTTCTTTCATTAAAATACGAATTTATAAACTCGACAGAAATCGGAACAAACCGATTTTCGATTCGGTTTTCTATCAAAACTCACTTATCACTAATTCCATAATGCTTAAACATATTCATGTTGACTACTAATCACTTAAAAATCAATTTGAACAAGTTTTCACACATGAAATGATAGCTTTTGCAATATATCGTATTCTTTCACTTAAATACCACAATATTTGGTTTATCACATTTAACCCTTTAACATTGCTATACCTTAAAATAGATCACGGGGTAATGACCTACCTCCACACACACTCATATGTAATCATAACACGCTATCTTGAAAACTTAGAATACGATAAAACAAGATTTTACATTAAAATACCATTTTCTTTATAAGACTTTTCTAAAAGTTCTAAGTTGTATACAATTTTAATGCAATATCTTTTAATAGGAAATAAGATAAGTTATGGACATCGATCGTTTATCTAAACCTGACTTTGTGGTGTCTAGGCAAGTGTGTCTAAGGCAAGTGGTTACTTAATTAGGGCCACTACTTGTAGTGGAGAGCCTCCCACTTACCTGGCACTTACCTGGCCGCAATTGGCGGTGAAGAGGCGATTTGAGGCTTCTTATGACTTGTCGTTTAGACCATTTAGAAATAGGCTAGTTGGCTTAGGAAACCCTAGAATCTAAAATACGGAAATTTATACCTTTTACAAATAAATACCTTATTTTTAAAAAACCGTTTTCTAAATGACTAATATTTATTAAATCTTTGCAAAGCGCCACTACAACCCATCTTTGGGGAACCCGTTAGGGATAGTACGGTTTATCGTGCACCCTCAGGCTTAGTAATGTGAGATTCAGACCTCCGCAGGGAGCATTCAGTCTCGAAAGGTTTAAAATACGACATTTAAGAAAAATGAGATTTTTGGAAAATAAAATATTTATTAAAAATTATTCTTGTATAAACATATGTATATTTATCATTTAAACACCTATTTTATTATAAGATAAAATTTCCACCTTTTTCTAAAAATTACAAGATTAAAAGTTACATTAAAATACCATGAATTTCAAATAAATCGATATTACAAATTAATACCTTTATTTACGTAATTAGGATATTTTCACTAGAAATATCACAAAATAAAATCACACCCATTATAACAATAAAGACGAATAATAAATACTTGAGGTGTATCTTGAAAACTATACAAAAGTATTTTTACATAAAACCCCCTCAAGTTTTATAAATTACAATAAAGACCCTAACAAATATAGAACTTAGACCTACATTTCTTTTAGTCTGACTCGGGTTTGAGTCTGATTATTTCTGACTTGGATATGATTCAAGTCAATCTATATTCTTTAATATTCCAACTCAATATGAATACATGAATCCCAGAATCCAGTTAATAATCTATACAACTTGATTGAATCAAATCATGGATATACATCCATTATTCCGTTATTCCATTTACCTGATTATGCAGTTACAATATGTTTACTGATATCATGGTTTTGGTTAGTCATCCAACTTACACAATACAATACAACAATACTATCAAAACACTACGGGGTTTAAGGGGTGGATAGGTACGGAAGGTGTTAAAGGTGGCACGAGGTGGTCAGATTAAGACACCTAACCTATATTCCGTTGCTGTTGTACCGTGGCTTAACGGTTCCTTGTACATTCCGTTTGCCCTGGTCTCTAGCATATAGAGACCCATCTCGTATACACTGGCATCCTTCTGTACCAAGCTACAAACAACAGCGTTAACACAATATTCTATAATATCTTACAATCTCTTTAGAAAATATCTCTTATTCTCTCTGTTCTAATTCTTCTTTATCTTTGGGACTTACCGAGCGACCTGTTCGCTGACGACATTCTATTTCTTCTTCTTTGAATGTCGTCAGGTGCTTTGGACCCAGCAGAGATCGAGCCCACCGGTGAAGACTTGGAGCAGTTTCACGAAGACCCTGAGCTCTAGACATTGTACTTCGTTCTATTCAGTATTTTCATTTCCTGTTATGCCATTGTTTAGACATCGCTTTTCATTTCTGTTGTATTTACTTTTTATGCATTGTACAAAAGAATGTTATTAATAAAGTTACTGTTATTTCTATATCTCTTGTCTCTTGTGATTTACTTTATATTGCTTAGATACGCTTAGCGTATGTACTCCTAAGTATATACGTAGCGGACCTCGTCGCGTCCCTTTCGCCGTACACCGGGAAGCGGGGCATGACAATATCGAGAAGGTTTTGAAGCGGTTCAATATGGACAAGTCAAAACCGGTGAGTACGCCTTTAGCAAAACATTTCAAACTCATGAAGGAGTTTTGCCCGACAACTCAAGAGCAGAAAAACGAGATGGCAAGAGTGCCTTATGCTTCTGTGGTGGGGAGTTTAATGTATGCAATGGTGAGTACGAGACCAGATATTACACATGCAGTGGGAGTTATGAGCCAGTATATGCAAAACCCGGGGAAGGAGCATTGGAATGCGGTGAAGTGGATTTTGAGGTATCATAGGGGTGCGTCTATTCACTGCTTATGTTTCGGGGGTGACTCTATAAAGGTGCAAGGTTATATTGATGCGGACTACTCAGGTGATTGAGATAGTGGGAAGAGCACAACAGGATACGTTTTTACAGTTAGGGGAACAGCGGCGAGTTAGGTATCTCAACTGCAAAAAGTGGTGGCATTGTCAACTACGGAGGCTGAGTACGTGGCGATCACGGAAGCCAGCAAAGAGATGATATGGTTACAAGGGTTACTCGAAGAGTTGAATAAGATGCAAGACTTCAATACCTTGTGGAGCGATAGCCAAAGTGCAATACATTTGACGAAGAATGCAGCATATCATTCTTGGATGAAGCATATCAAGGTGCGATACCATTTCATACGCATAGCGTTGGAAGATGGTGAGTTGACACTGCAGAAGATCGCGGGAGAAAAGAATCCGGCGGATATGTTCTCCAAATTAGTAGACAGAGATAAGCTGGATCTCTGTTGCAGGTTGGTGAATGTCTCCATGAAAATTTGATGAGAAGAGAGCGGCAGCGGAATCGTGTGAAGTTTACTAGTGCCGAGAATCAAGAAAAAAAACTCCAAGTGGGACAATGTCGAGATTGTGATGAATTTGCATCAAGGTGGAGTTTGTTGAAAATTGATGCAAATTAAAATCTAGGGTTAGGTGACACCTCTTGATATGCATGACATTGTCAGGTGGTGATAATGTTAGGCGATGACTTTGTTAGGTACTACTTTTGACATGCATGACATTGTTAGGTGATGATAATGTTAGATGGTGACTTGTTTAGGTGCCACTTTTGACATGCATGATATTGTTAGGTGGTGACAATGATAGATGGTGACTTTGTTAGATGGTGATATTGTTCTAGGTGCTATAAAAGCGCATCTTATGAGGGAGGCATTTTGTAATCCATCACAAGTATCATCACAAGAGGCAAAGGCCAAGAGAGATTTGTTGTCACGACCCGAAAGTACGGAACATGACCGGCACTTAAACTACGAACGTCTCGAGGCGTACGTAATCTAAGTAAACCGAAAACCCAGAAATCCAAACCAAGAAAAGATGTAGAGTGCAGGAAAAACCAACTTAAAGCAAATAGTTTCAATAGCATAAGCCGAGTTATACGGTTTTAAAAATATCAAGTATTTCCTGAAAATTTCGGCAGAGTCTCCTTTGTAAAACTGGCCCCCAAACGGGATACAACATGAATAGTATACGAAATCAATAAAAAGGCATCCCCAAGCGGGAGCTAGCTCTTCGTCAATCGACGGTCACAACCACACAAGCAATATAATATACAACGCCAAGGGCGAGGATCAAAACTCAAAAGGAAACTCAAAACAGTAAGAAATCCATAGAAATACAACGCGTGACTCTAAGGTCGAAAGAATAACATCACTGGTCTCTATCTCAAAAATAAATACATGTTTGGTTGATGGAACTTCTAGATACAACTGAATAATAATATACAAGATATATAATGGGGGTACGATACAAGTAAACCCACCTACTAGCAAGTCACTCGGAAATGGGAAGCAGTGCCAACAAAGCCGTAATGAAACATGTACGGCAAAACCTGCAAGAAACTGGGGCACAACGGGGGTGAGTTGCCAACTCGTGAATAGAAAAACATCTACGGAAAGAAATCGCATAAATAACGCAACCTAGGTCAATGATCATAATATATCCTCAATTATATATATAACATGCAGCCTATAACAAAGGCTAGGGTAAATATCTAACCCGAGTGTAATCTCATGTGCCCGTGTCAGTGCCTCAGGTAGCAATATATTATATGAATGAGGTATGAATGCATGAAAACAGAATACATGTAAATGAAGAAACTGTTTTCATAATTTAGTGAGATTTCCTTTGTATTTTTAAAATGAGGTATCATAATGAAATCAGCATAAAACAGTGCCTAGCATCGGCACAAAACGTAATCCCAATATCTCGATATCTCTGTATCACGGTCTCTGTACCTCAATATCTCGAAATCTCAACGTCTCAATCATAATATCTAGGGCGCCGTCAGTCCAGACCGGCCCTTACCATCCATCTCAAGACCACGACGGTATCCTCCGGATATCCGACGCGTCGGGTAATATCACCGGTCGGTAGTGCTCCCCTGCCAGGCTCAACGTCAACAACACGATCCTCTTGCCCTGGGGTACCGCACCGAGCCCACCATGTACCCGAAACGGTTCCTCCACTCCTCGAATCGGGTCTCGAAATCCATCAGCAAACTCATGGTGGACGACTCATACATCATGGGAAAACCGCACTTTTTATTTTAAAAGAGAGAAAAGGTTTATTTATGATTTTGCGGTTTTCCTCCAAATCCAAGAAATCTCATGAAATCCGAATCCAAGTCATCAATAGCATGTAAACAGTGAATATAGGCATGAGAATCCATGAATGCGACACAACAGTGAATAATAATATGCATGAAGTAGCAGGCAATAACTACAATGTCTAACTAGCATATAAGGCAAGTACACTAATATCATGTCTAAACTATTAGCTAACAATCTATGTCAAATGAAATAGTATTTTCTAAAGTGTTCGTGACATGGCAATTACCGATGAAGATGTGTGTGAGCCGGCAAGTAAGTGTACGTGGTACATACGCGTCATCGGTAATGGTGCTGGTGTCCTAACAGCATGATATTAATAATAGGATATGAATCATAATATAAGCATGCAATGCGGAGCGAACAACAATAATGAGCGGGAGCTAAATACTAAACAATGGTGCCCTTTGAAATAACACGAATCGTGGGGTTTTGAAAATAAGGGCTACGGTGGTTTTAATAAAGGATACGTCTTTTGAAATATCCGTAGATCCCTTGACCTGTCTTTTAAAATACCCACGATCCGTTAGTTTTGAAATAGATAGAAATCTAATCTAGTCTAACAACTACACTAAACTATACGGCTGAACTAACAAGCTGAACTACAGGTAAGGAAACCGCCTATCATCTGAGTCGATACATATACATACATGTATATGTATAGTCGGTGATCCCGCCTCAATAATATCATATCCGATACCATATCTATAAGTAGGCATCCCAAGTCAAGAGTGCGGATCAATCATCAATATAGCTCGTACGTAAATCCGTCGTACGGCATCCCAAATCTTGGTACGGGTCAATATCGCATTCATCATACTATTCACCTGGTATCCTCTTTATCAAATATCATGATCGGGGTACTGATCTACGTCTAGTACAATACTGATACCGCCTAAGTATGCATGAACGTGTGTGAAAAACTACGTCAAGACCCGTTACAACGTCATGTCGTATCTCAAATACGAACCCTGCTATATCACCGATCTGACGGCCTCAAATCAAATCTCATCGACTCATCTTAAATCCCAAGTACTATCCTTATTATCCATGCATGTGTATATGAATGTACATATGCATAGTCCCATACCCACGCATATATACATATATACACATCCCAATCGGCGCACAAGAAAGTAATGTATGCAAGTCTGTGTGTGCGTATGTGGGTATAACAACTACTCTAGGGTTTCGCAACTAACCTAAAGCTAATCCATGAACACATAATCATAAAATGAATAAACATTCTCGTATCATAAAATACCTATATAAACATATATATATATATGAGCTACACTACGGACTGCGGGGGTGCTATACGCCATCCACCCGACTTCTCCCCGTAGATATAAATCTACTCACCTGGTCCTCACTAGCCGGTACCGACGTCGCCACGCGCTTGCTTGTCGTCTCGAAGTCCACATGGGGTACCTACATATCATAACGCACTGTGTCGTATTAAAATCCGACTCATGACCCAAAAACGACACGTGAATCCCACATAGGTCAAAACCTATGGTTGCTTTCACAAATCAACCCAAAAACCCTCGACGTCGGCGTACAAACGCCAAACCATCGAGAAAAACTCAAACGTATCAATCGTGGTTTCACAACACCTTAATTATATATATAAAATAGGGTTAAAATCACCAAAACATCAAATTCGCTTTAAAGCTATTTTTCCGAAAACCTAATAAGCAAAATTATCACCATTTTAATTTAACAAATTAGCAAGTAGCAACCAACTTAGATTTTGCATACAATTACATGTTAATCTCCTCATTACAACCATAAACTAATGATAAAAACCCTAATTAAATTCAAACCCTAGTCTTGAATTTCCTAAAGTTGCAATAAAACCCAATTAAACATCAAATTTGTTAACATAGAAGCAATTAAACAACAATATATGAATAAGGTTAGAATTATACCCAAATAAATTTGAAGATCCCACAAGCACACTTAGCCTCCCAAATTGAAATCTAAATCCCTAGATCCATGCAATGGTAGCCAAGGGAAAATGGGTAGGAGGTGGATTTTGATTTTGTGGAATTTTTGAAGCATTTTGGATGATTTTTTGATGGAATTTTGAAGAGAAAAGAGAAGAAGAAATGGAGGGGGGTTGCTGCTGCTGGTTTCAGCAGAGGAAGATGGGGAAAAAGGTGAGGCGATGATGCCAAAAGATCCAAGTCAAAGCCCCTCCCAATTACCATAATACCTCCACCTACTTTACTATATAAAAAAACATTATTTTAACCCATTTCTCACATGATTTAAGGTCAAAAAGAGGGAAATAAAATTCTTGGGCTGCTACAATAGTGTGAGGCCGGCCAAGGGGAGTGATGGTGAGTGTGAGAGACTTTACAAAAAAATTCTATGCAAAAAGACCCCCCACAATACCATATTTGCAAGTTTTAGTTCAAAATAACTATATTTTTGTTTTCCATAAAATAAATCAATTAAAACTTGAAATAAAATACTAAAAAATTATATTACAACTAAATTTTAATTAACATGATTTTAAAGATTAAAATTAGCCCATTTAAATTTGTATTTATCGCTAATTTAATGTATTTTCTTACCGGCTTAAAATAATATTAAAATAATTAATTTCGGAAAAATTTTCAGAAAATTTGAAATTTCAGCAGTGGCTCAATAAACACCAAATACTAGCAATTACATAGCTAGAATATGTATATTTAATTTTATAATAAAGATATTTGCATTTTGACTTTTTACAGAAAACCCCCTTATTTTACCGTTTTTTCGAAATTTCACCGAAACGATTTTCAAAACGTTACAATGTTCCCCCCTTAAAGAAATTCGGTCCCCGAATTTAAATTAAAACTCCCCCCAAATACTAAAACATCTAAGCAAAACCATCAAGTCGTCGGGGCTCCGAAATCGTAAATACATAAAACAAATCGTAACTCAGCGCATGCGCATGAAAAATGAGCATATAACTCAAATCAAAACTCCGTCAAGCATCCCGCAATCATCGGAGTCATGGGGAAGACATCAATGCCAAATCCAAAGCAAAACCAATATGATATAACTCGAAACTATACATGTAAATATCGAATCTATATATGTAAGTATCTGAAGGAAATGCATGCCAAATCTCTTTAAGTCGCTGTGCAACGCGTATAACACTGCACAGTGGCGGACGTCTATCATAAGAAAATAACTATATACATATATACCTTTGTTTGAAATGTACGTTCCGCCGTTTTGGAAACAATTTAGAAGGGTCTCCTTGTTTTAAACATTTCGTGTCATATCAGACACGTAGGTAAATACTGAGACTATAGCTCGCTTTTTGGAAATCCCTTCAATAACTATCAATGCATGCAAAATATATTCAGGTACTGTCCTCTGACTAGTCCTGCTTAATACGAAAACACATCGCAATTATCAAAAAAAAACGTACTGCTCTATAAGAAATCAATCCCAAAATACGCGTATGAATACTGCGTGCGTCTGGTGCGCACGACAATCAAAATCCATATACGTGCCATATAAGTGCACAGAAACAAGATCTAAGTGCATCGGGTGTGCACAAAGCATCTGTCGTAGGCAACGTGTGTGCCTGACAGCAAAATCAGGTGCATCTGACATGCACGAAGAATCTCGATTTAGTGCATCTGGTGTGCACCAAAATCGCACCTCAAAACATGCGCCCAACATGCGCGAAAATCCAAATCGGGTGCATCCATCGTTCACGAAATCATGAAATCCAATATCAAGCGCCGAATATGCGCAAAATCAAATCAGGTGCACAAGGTGCACAAAACAAATATCGAGTATCACAATCGAAATCGAAGTCCAGTGGATCTAAGTGCACAAAAGGCGTATCACTGCACTGCAAGCATATATAAACTATATAGAGTGCAGGAACCAAATCGTGTGCGTGCATACGCACAAAATCAACTCAAATGTCTAAAACCGTAAAATCACAAACATGTGAAACCAAAGCACGAAAACGATATCAAGTGCAACACTGTGCAAAGATCGTAAATCATCAATCATCAAAATCAAATCATGCGAATAAATCACCCAAAACATCGAAATCAATAATGGCGGAATAGTACCGCTTAAGTGCATCCTCTAAGAATCTCGGGCCAACTGTCACGGTCACTAGTGGGACGTCTCATCGATGATCATGAACTCTGGCCTGCTGGTGTGCGTAACAATGACCACTCCTGGGTCAAGGTCTTCACTGTGAATTACCAATCTCTCGGTCCATCGGCTCATCGGCCCTGTCAGATGTGCTAACGGGGATGATTCCGTTCTGGCACTTCTCTGGTCATCTCTCGGTCAATCATCGCGACCACTCATAAGACAGCATATCACTGGCGTCGGCCTCTGGCTCTCTGAATGTATGTGACACATCTGATCCTGGGTGCAAGTATCATTGCAGCAGTATCCTGGAAGGAATCCTGCTCACGGTCTCTTCCATGTCTCGTCTCTGCCAACTGTCCGGAATTCATCGTCCTTTCCTATATCTGCATCTTGCTCTGGAACGACTGCATACTCATCGCGACTCCTTCTGGAAGGTAAATCCAAGTACCATGCCTCGGCATGCGCATCGCATCTCTGATGTCGGCGGAGTGGAACGTAGTCTCATCAAGATCTCGTACGAACCTCTTACTCCACTTTTCTCTAACGTCGACTGCTTCGGACTCGTCTCGTCGTGGCTGCATGGACTGAGCTCCAATGGCTATCCTCGTATCTGGAGTCTCCCAAGAATGCATCTCACCACCTAGCATCCGATTGAAGTCGAACCATCCGATTGATTCGTCAGAACCTCATAATCCCCCAAAAGCTCAACATCTTAGGTACAGTTTAACAGTATTGAGTACATACCACAGCATCGATGGTCCAGCCGTAGAAGGGCAAACCCAAGCCTCACTGGAACTGCCGCAAATCCGAAGGTTCAAAGGCTTTCACACGGTCATTATGTCGAGTTAGGGTTTCATTCTTCTAGAGGGTCCATAGAATTGCCTGCATGTCTTTCCGAATACTTTAAACTTGGAATAATAGGTTTCTGACATTCGATCGTCTCTGTCGACTCTCAACGCCTTCGCGTGAAGTCGTCTCTTGCTGGAATCAATCTATCTGATGACCTCTCATCGGGTAGGCGAACGAACCACATGTCCTAGTCATTCATCCTCGGGTGACTAGCGACCTTCTATCATCTCTTAGTACAACCTGTACTGCAATAGCTCCAACATATGGGGCGATATATCGTCGCTCGCAGCAACAACTGGCTCACTCGTCTGCACGCTGAACAGTGCCTCAATCATCATGAGTAAGCAATACACCAACGGTCATCAAAATCTGGCTGGCCTCTATCATTTGCTCAATCCTCTAGTGTCGATCAGCACATCCGAATAACCTCATAAAGGCGATCCGCCAAACGCTCGTGGCGCGGAAACACAGTAAAAAGACACATCTCCGCAATCGTGTGTCGCCAGAATTTCGCCATGGTCAGTCCTCGTTCATGACGAGCTCGTGCTGACCGCAACTCTAGCTGTAGTTCTCCCTGCCCGTAATCGTGGCAGCAAACCGCAACTGGTACCGATGAGGCTAGATCAGGAATAAATATGATACTGAGCAAAGAAATGTATATCCTAAGGCTCCTTAAGTGGAGTAGCGTATTGTAAGTATGCCGCGGAACATACCCACGGTACGTCACTCTACTTTAGTCACCTATTCCATCAACCAAGGGTCATCCTACGCTCCGAAGGTAAAACCTAACGCTCTGATACCAACTTTGTCACGACCCGAAAGTACGGAACATGACCGGCACTTAAACTACGAACGTCTCGAGGCGTACGTAATCTAAGTAAACCGAAAACCCAGAAATCCAAACCAAGAAAAGATGTAGAGTGCAGGAAAAACCAACTTAAAGCAAGTAGTTTCAATAGCATAAGCCGAGTTATGCGGTTTTAAAAATATCAAGTATTTCCTGAAAATTTCGGCAGAGTCTCCTTTGTAAAACTGGCCCCCAAACGGGATACAACATGAATAGTATACGAAATCAATAAAAAGGCATCCCCAAGCGGGAGCTAGCTCTTCGTCAATCAACGGTCACAACCACACAAGCAATATAATATACAACGCCAAGGGCGAGGATCAAAACTCAAAAGGAAACTCAAAACAGCAAGAAATCCATAGAAATACAACGCGCGACTCTAAGGTCGAAAGAATAACATCACTGGTCTCTATCTCAAAAATAAATACATGTTTGGTTGATGGAACTTCTAGATACAATTGAATAATAATATACAAGATATATAATGGGGGTACGATACAAGTAAACCCACCTACTAGCAAGTCACCCGGAAATGGGAAGCAGTGCCAACAAAGCCGTAATGAAACCTGTACGGCAAAACCTGCAAGAAACTGGGGCACAACGGGGGTGAGTTGCCAACTCGTGAATAGAAAAATATCTACGGAAAGAAATCGCATAAATAACGCAACCTAGGTCAATGATCATAATATATCCTCAATTATATATATAACATGCAGCCTATAACAAAGGCTAGGGTAAATATCTAACCCGAGTGTAATCTCATGTGCCCGTGTCAGTGCCTCAGGTAGCAATATATCATATGAATGAGGTATGAATGCATGAAAACAGAATACATGTAAATGAAGAAACTGTTTTCATAATTTAGTGAGATTTCCTTTGTATTTTTAAAATGAGGTATCATAATGAAATCAGCATAAAACAGTGCCTAGCATCGGCACAAAACGTAATCCCAATATCTCGATATCTCTGTATCACAGTCTCTGTACCTCAATATCTCGAAATCTCAATGTCTCAATCACAATATCTAGGGCGCCGTCAGTCCAGACCGGCCCTTACCATCCATCTCAAGACCACGACGGTATCCTCCGGATATCCGACGCGTTGGGTAATATCACCGGTCGGTAGTGCTCCCCTGCCAGGCTCAACGTCAACAACACGATCCTCTTGCCCCGGGGTACCGCACCGGGCCCACCATGTACCCGAAACGGTTCCTCCACTTCTCGAATCGGGTATCGAAATCCATCAGCAAACTCATGGTGGACGACTCATACATCATGGGAAAACCGCACTTTTTATTTTAAAAGAGAGAAAAGGATTATTTATGTTTTTGCGGTTTTCCTTCAAATCCAAGAAATCTCATGAAATCCGAATCCAAGTCATCAATAGCATGTAAACAGTGAATATAGGCATGAGAATCCATGAATGCGACACAACAGTGAATAATAATATGCATAAAGTAGCAGGCAATAACTACAATGTCTAACTAGCATATAAGGCAAGTACACTAATATCATGTCTAAACTATTAGCTAACAACCTATGTCAAATGAAATAGTATTTTCTAAAGTGTTCGTGACATGGTAATTACCGATGAAGATGTGTGTGAGCCGGCAAGTAAGTGTACGTGGTACATACGCGTCATCGGTAATGGTGCTGGTGTCCTAACAGCATGATATTAATAATAGGATATGAATCATAATATAAGCATGCGATGCGGAGCGAACAACAATAATGAGCGGGAGCTAAATACTAAACAATTGTGCCCTTTGAAATAACACGAATCGTGGGGTTTTGAAAATAAGGGCTACGGTGGTTTTAATAAAGGATACGTCTTTTGAAATATCCGTAGATTCCTTGACCTGTCTTTTAAAATACCCACGATCCGTTAGTTTTGAGATAGATAGAAATCTAATCTAGTCTAACAACTACACTAAACTATACGGCTGAACTAACAAGCTGAACTACAGGTAAGGAAACCGCCTATCATCTGAGTCGATACATATACATACCTGTATATGTATATTCGGTGATCTCACCTCAATAATATCATATCCTATACCATATCTATAAGCAGGCATCCCAAGTCAAGAGTGCGGATCAATCATCAATATAGCTCGTACGTAAATCCGTCGTACGGCATCCCAAATCTGGGTACGGGTCAATATCGCATTCATCATACTATTCACCTGGTATCCTCTTTATCAAATATCATGATCGGGGTACTGATCTACGTCTAGTACAATACTGATACCGTCTAAGTATGCATGAACGTGTGTGAAACACTACGTCAAGACCCGTTACAACGTCATGTCGTATCTCAAATACGAACCCTGCTATATCACCGATCTGACGGCCTCAAATCAAATCTCATCGACTCATCTTAAATCCCAAGTACTATCCTTATTATCCATGCATGTGTATATGAATGTACATATGCATAGTCCCATACCCACGCATATATACATATATACACATCCCAATCGGCGCACAAGAAAATAATGTATGCAAGTCTGTGTGTGTGTATGTGGGTATAACAACTACTCTAGGGTTTCGCAACTAACCTAAAGCTAATCCATGAACACATAATCATAACATGAATAAACATTCTCGTATCATAAAACACCTATATAAACATATATATATATATGAGCTACACTACGGACTGTGGGGGTGCTATACGCCATCCACCCGACTTCTCCCCGTAGATATAAATCTACTCACCTGGTCCTCACTAGCCGGTACCGACGTCGCCACGTGCTTGCTTGTCGTCTCGAAGTCCACATGGGGTACCTACATATCATAACGCACTGTGTCGTATTAAAATCCAACTCATGACCCAAAAACGACACGTGAATCCCACATAGGTCAAAATCTATGGTTGCTTTCACAAATCAACCCAAAAACCCTCGACGTCGGCGTACAAACGCCAAACCATCGAGAAAAACTCAAACGTATCAATCGTGGTTTCACAACACCTTAATTATATATATATAATAGGGTTAAAATCACCAAAACATCAAATTCGCTTTAAAGCTATTTTTCCGAAAACCTAATAAGCAAAATTATCACCATTTTAATTTAACAAATTAGCAAGTAGCAACCAACTTAGATTTTGCATACAATTACATGTTAATCTCCTCATTACAACCATAAACTAATGATAAAAACCCTAATTAAATTCAAACCCTAGTCTTGAATTTCCTAAAGTTGCAATAAAACCCAATTAAATATCAAATTTGTTAACATAGAAGCAATTAAACAACAATATATGAATAAGGTTAGAATTATACCTAAATAAATTTGAAAATCCCACAAGCACACTTAGCCTCCCAAATTGAAATCTAAATCCCTAGATCCATGCAATGGTAGCCAAGGGAAAATGGGTAGGAGGTGGATTTTGATTTTGTGGAATTTTTGAAGCATTTTGGATGATTTTTTGATGGAATTTTGAAGAGAAAAGAGAAGAAGAAATGGAGGGGGGTTGTTGCTGCTGGTTTCAGCAGAGGAAGATGGGGAAAAAGGTGAGGGGATGATGCCAAAAGTTTCAAGTCAAAGCCCCTCCAAATTACCATAATACCCCCACCTACTTTACTATATAAAAAAACCTTATTTTAACCCATTTCTCACATGATTTAAGGTCAAAAAGAGAGAAATAAAATTCTTGGGCTGCTACAATAGTGTGAGGCCGGCCAAGGGGAGTGATGGTGAGTGTGAGAGACTTTACAAAAAAATTCTATTCAAAAAGACCCCCCACAATACCATATTTGCAAGTTTTAGTTCAAAATAACTATATTTTTGTTTTCCATAAAATAAATCAATTAAAACTTGAAATAAAATACTAAAAAATTATATTACAACTAGATTTTAATTAACATGATTTTAAAGATTAAAATTAGCCTATTTAAATTTGTATTTATCGCTAATTTAATGTATTTTCTTACCGGCTTAAAATAATATTAAAATAATTAATTTCGGAAAAATTTTCAGAAAATTTGAAATTTCAGCAGTGGCTCAATAAACACCAAATACTAGCAATTACATAGCTAGAATATGTATATTTAATTTTATAATAAAGATATTTGCATTTTGACTTTTTACAGAAAACCCACTTATTTTACCGTTTTTTCGAAATTTCACCGAAACGATTTTCAAAACGTTACATTTGTATAGAGAGATTTAAGAGAAATCTCCTCGGGTTGTTCTTGTTTGCAAACTTGATTCAAGTATAGTAAACGTTAGCAGATTCCGCTCTACTGGGGACTATCCATACGGTGGGTGAATCTCGTTAACAAATCTATCTTGTTTGTGATTGATTACTTTCTTATTCCTGCATTTTAATTTATATTGTCTTTCGTCGTTTAATTGCGTGGTTGTATTTTTACGTGATTTGAGTTTTGTCGCGAACACTATTCCATGGATCGACTCTCCCTTCCCAACAGCGATTTCCTTTGAAGGTTTATTAAGATTGTTGGTATTGAGATTGGTTTGTTGGACCTCTGCAATATATATATATATATAGGGGTTTAATTTCTCAGTTTTCATGCGAACTTCTGCAGCCCTGCAAATCTTATTATAGTAGTTTAATTTAAGAGTTACCACCAACCAACTATGCTTAGCGCCATTAAGATTAATGCTTGCTGGCTCTTTTCATATATATATAGAGACAGAGAATAATGGAGAAAAGAAGCCATAGGAGAGGATTTCCTCCTATATTGTATAATCATATGAAATTTGGTATATCCACTTCTTAGATGATAAAGACGGAAATGATGTATGCCGATCGTCGAAAAAAATATGAAGAATACACTTTTCAGACGCCATAGGAGGAAATTCCCTCCTATGGCATCTTTCCTCCATTTTATATATATATATAGATAGATATATAGATATATATTCCCTCCTTTGACGTCTTTCCTCCATTATATATATATATATATATATATAATCTGTTTTGGTGCTAGACCATTGCACAACCTCGCTGGATCATCGATAATTTTAATGATGGCGATTTTATAAAATACCATGTATTAAACAAGAAGAGATGGAATAAATCACCTAGCTTCATATCAGGAGATCATAGAGATCACAAAATAGACATAATATTTTTCAAACTAAAATGGTGACATACGTACCCACCAGTACACCATGCATGCATGCTTCATTGACGAGATTTTAACAGGAACAGTACATGCCCTAGCTAGTCCAAACGCACAACACCCATTTGGCTTAGCTCGGCTCCATTTGCTACCAATCCCATCTCCAATAAGCGCGCCAGTCACATATGATTCATATATAACAACACCACACAATCACTATAGGTAATTAAATTCCCAGTTATATACATAATTAATAAGGTCCAATTTATATAGGTTTTAGTATTTTATCAGTCAAACTAAATTTGGCAGTTAATGATTTTGCTGTTTTGCATATTTCTAAATTTACACCTTCACCTTACTCTCTCAAGGTATGGTATAAATAAGGTATAATGGTAGCTAATGACTCTTTTTTTCTAATGAGTTAAGGATCAACGATTCATATTTAACCTTAGATACTTAGGTAGAGACGCATATATATAGATATATAGATAGATATAGATATAGATATATATCCATTTTGCAAACTGCCCTGAGGATGAGCATTTCATATTTGCTCGGTTACATAATGAAATAAAGCAAAAATAAATAAATTGAGGTTGATGAAGCTGTCGACTGAAGCACGGGTATCTCGTTTTCTTTAAGGTAATTCATGCCAGCAGGTCTCCACTGATACAGCGGGTCTGGACACGTTGCCTTCAAGATACAATAGCCAACAGACATCATTGTTTCGCTCTTCATTACTATACAGAGCGAAGAGCAAGAGTTCTAGCCCACATCTTCTCTCTCACTACTACAATAAGGGGTTGCCCCTACGGATAAAACCGTATGGGCAAAGCAATGCCCCTACGGATATATTCGTAGGGGTTAGAAAATTAACCGTAGGTGGAATGGCCGCAGGTGCAAGTTTTCGCCCTGAACATACCCCTACGGAGTAAAAATTGCCCCTACTGTTTTATGCGTAGGGGACTATGTACCTACAGTGTATTCCGTAAGACAAAATATTTATTTAATTTAGTAGTTTATAAAATAAAATACTTGCCTCTCCGGTATGCGCAGGTCCGGATATAAGCCCCCTACGGCTATATCCGTAGGGGCAAGTGTTTAACGCCTGTTACTGAGTCTATATGGGCAAAATGTCAGTTATCCGGATATTTTGTCCCTACGGATAAATATGTAGGGGCATACTGTGGACCTACGGATTAATCCGTAGGTGCAATAGATGGCCCTACGGATTAATCCGTAGGGACATAATATCAAGGTTTTTTTTTTAAAAAAAGGCTTCATGTTTTTAACCCGTCCTGAGACAATAATATATATATCATATAACAAAATACATAAATATTCATAATCAACATCTCACACATAATATATAAAAGAAATAGACAAACAGAGTACGATATCAGGATAAATCATCGTGAACAAGCAACAACCACCAACCATTATCGTCCAAAATTTATACAATATGTATCAGATAAGTATTTACATTCTCAAAAATATAAATAAAGCTACCCTAGCTCGCTCCAGATCCTCCACCTCTGATAATCGACGTAATCTGGCGCATCTGCTCCTCGGTGCAACCCTGAGTCGTCAAAAACTCGACCAATGAAGGAGCGGACTGTGCAGGAGTCTGAGCGGACTGAGAAGCTGCAGGAGTGGTCTGCGCAACCGCAGTCGAGGTAGTGGCTTGCGGAGCCGCAGCCGAAGGAGATGCATGTGGAGCCGCATCCGAAGTACCCTGTCGCATCTGTTCAATTTTGTATGTAATAAACGAGTAAGAACTGTGCATTAGTCGAATTAGTTTCATTATCAAGTTATTGCGAAACCCTAATCTAAGATTAATCAAAGTTAAGTCTACAACCAAATAAGCTCAGGCTACTAATATTAGATATGTTACTATTTATAATATGATATAATATTTTACTATTAGGTAGTATACATACCATCATCTTCTTCAACTCCTGGACGGTGGTCTTCAAGGTGGCAACATCTTGCTCTAGACGTCGCTCACGGGGGGTAAGGGAAGTAACCGCCAAAGTAAAGTCCAACCTCATATGGGCCCTGCTAGAACCCAGTCCCTGGCCTCTCTCCCAACCTCCGTGGTGCCCTCTGTGTGCGGCGTCTAGAACTGGGATCAGCAGTATCGGATCGTTCTGTCCAGTAAAATCGATCCCTGATGCCTCCGCCTGCTCCACTACCCGCTCCTACACCCACATTAACCATTAAAATATAAGTATATCATTTAAATTTGAATTTTTTAAAACAAAAATTTCAAACATGTTAGAATAAATATTAACACTTACGCAATACTCCTGGGTAGCGGTGTCGGGGAATCGAAGCTCGTCCGTGGAAGGATCTGTTGAGGTACCGTAGACGGTAAGATACGCGGACAGTATGCTCGGTGTACCACCCTGCGCCAGGGTCTGAGCTCTCTGCAATTCGCAAAAATTTATATATATTATAAAATAACTCTTAATATTAAATTATATCACAGTATGTCTATTGTAATTTACCGATAACTCCATGGCACGAGTAATATTTCTCGAGCCACCTGTATAAGTGAGGCGACCCTTCTTCGCCGACTTCCTATTCTTTTTATTTTGATTGGCATGTTTCTCTACAACACATTCAGATTTAGTTTTCTAATTAAGCAACAAAAAAAAATTATATACTAAACAATGAATTACATTTAAAATACAAAGCTGTTTGCGCTGAGAGTTGAAATATTGGCACAAGAGAGACCATGTATCTACGTCGATTCTCGCAAAGGCCGGAGTATATAGGAGGGCCGCTCTCTGCCTCGGGGGTCGCCATCCACAGGGAATAGCAGTCGATCTTCAGCTCGTTCCTATTATATCGGACATTTGATTACATGTTCTTCATCAGGCCATAGTACAGAGTGTGAAGATCGAGCACTCTCTCAAGGTGATCAGGGTCGGGTACAGACTGAAAGTCGTAATCCAACTGCAAATACAAAAAAAACAATGTTATTAAATTACAAGTGTTAAATAATAATAAATATATTGGTTAAGTCAAATGAAACTATATATTAATACCCGAGCCTGATCCCAGAAGAAGGCAAACGAGTGCCGGTGCTGTTCGCCCCACTCAACGTGAAGTGGATACTTCTTCACGAGGCAGATCTCATCCCCCATATACCGGCCGAACCTCTCGGCATAATCGTCGGTATAGCGATAATCAGGGGTAAAGAAGAGGGGGAATTCTGCCTCCCTCCTAACTCTGTCGGACCTCAGCCTGTAGGACTGATTCGGGCCTCGAGTCCCCCTCTCAGGATGGAGATGCCCTGCATCTACAAAAAATATCAAGACAATCAATATTAAGACAAAGTGGTATTAAGAAATCAAGATTTAACGAAAATTGAAGTGTGATATATATCTCCTGTGACAGAAGCACGAGCCTGGACCTGGGCGGCAGCACGAGCGGGACGATAGTTCCTCCGGCGAGGAACAGCCGGTGACCCGGACATGGACGCATCTCCAACTTGAAAATAAATATCGATAAAATTACATGAAGTTCATGTTTATTTTTAAAGGATATGTAAAATGAATAAATATTTTATATTTATTCATACAAAGCTGCAGACTGAGCGGAGGGTATGGAAGTGACGGGAGTGGCCCCTGCACCAGACGTAGACGCGCCACCTATA
Organism: Agapanthus africanus; assembly: GCA_030015575.1. Classification (NCBI taxonomy): domain Eukaryota; kingdom Viridiplantae; phylum Streptophyta; class Magnoliopsida; order Asparagales; family Amaryllidaceae; genus Agapanthus; species Agapanthus africanus. The sequence goes on from CM057337.1 coordinate 3,131,206, forward strand.
ATTAGACAATCAAACATTGACTATATAAGTAATTGCAAAAAGAATGTTTATATCAATAATATAACATTCTAAATCAACATGTATACACTATAAGATATATAAACATACCCGCAGGTGCGGTGGTGGCCTCTACCCGAGATGTAAGTACGTAAGAGCAAAAAGAATGTATGTATATTTATGATATAGCATTCTAAATCAATATACATGCACTATATGATATAAAAACATACCTGGAGGTGCGAAAGTGGCCTCTGTCCCTGATGTGGACGCACCACCAACAGCTAGACAATCAAACATTGAATATATAAGTAATTTTGACATGAATATGCATGTATATCTATAATATTACATTCAAAATGAATATGCGTGCAATATACCTGGAGGTGTGGCAAAGTCCACACGGAAGGAGGCATTCGAAGGGGTCTCCGATCGAGATGCAAGACCGGCCCTCTGAAGCTCCCTACGCAGCTCTCTGGACGGCAGAACTGCTCTTCTGCCTCTGCCGGTGCCGCGGCTGGAGCTCCTGCCGCAGCTCGCTGCTCCCGTCATCGTCATCAAATCTAGATAAAACGGTTCGTGGACGTATTAGACAATCATCACATATGCATGTTATATATGTATAGATCGTAAAATGTGAAATAATAATATAACATTACTGATAACTTTTTTCGTTTTGTGGACGCATTAGACATATCTACTTGGATTTCATCATCGATATCATTTCTAACCCACGTAATTTCATGATCAGCCGAAGATAACCCGTCTTTTGAAACAAACAGTCGGAGCACTCTAAGTCTTCTCTATTCTTCATCCTCATCGCTGTCCTCGAATTCTGGGACATCGTAAACATCCCTGGGTTTCCAACGGCATACGACACTTTATCCCGGATGCTTCAAACACTGTGAGTAGTATACTTGGAACGCTTGGTTCGGAAAGATAAACGGATCCTGATCGTAAAATCTAAGTGTGTTCACGCTGGTCAATCCATATTCATCTTTCCAAGTCCCGAGATTGTTTCTCCAGTTATCCGTATCGGTTCGTGTATCCTACCAAGTACACTGAAATATATAAAACGGTTCTGATCGTCCGGGATATTGGATACCAAGTATACAATTTAAGTATCCATAATAAATCACACCATCTGATCCTACCGTCGCAATCCCACTATTCTGAGTGGTTCTAGATGTTTCTATGTCCATAACTTCGAATTTGTATCTAAGGACACCGAATTCTTTATAATATGCAACCTCCATATTAGGAAACTGAGCAAAACATCTTGAATCACTCTCTAATGATGCAGACAAGTTCAGATCGTGGATCTAACAAAACAAATTTTACGACAAATATATAACGATATAAGTTTAGATTAAAACTGGTAGCAATAACATATTATTCGAATAACTTACATGATCTGCAACCCAATCGCAAAAATTATCCTGATGATATTTTTCCAATCGTTCATCGTTCCAATCAGGATGCCCCTCACGTTCCTCGTTAAAATGAATTATGTTCTCAACAATAAATTATGACATTAATATTATATCATTTCATACACACACAAACACAAATATAACAATTAATCCAAAAAAACTTACTCTCTAATTTTTTCAAGACATGCGCTATTGAAAAGGATAAACCGGTATATCTTGTTGGTAAATATAGTGTCTACCCTTTTATAATCAGCTTTACCATATGGCCCGTCCTGAATTTTTCGAGGCCGGTTAAGTCTCGTCTCAATATTCTCGTCCAGATAGCGGAAACAAAATGTGGTTGCTTCATGTAGAAGATAATCTTGCATGACAGGACCCTCTGGTCGATTTCTATTGTGTTAGAGTGTAGAGCTACCTAAAGAAAAATATATTAAATAAATAAATGCAGGCATACAGGACAACAATAATTTTACAAATTGCGCGAAACGAAAAATTCCAAGTACCTCTCGACGTGATACATCCATCGATATTTGTAACAACCCTAATTTTCCTATACAAAATTTTTTTTTTCAAATATTTTTTCAAAAAATCCACAAAGGGGTATTTCAGCATGAGCACAAGATATAGGTAATTATTTTGTTTTTAATTACAAGCTACAAGAATATAATAACTCCATTTTTAGTGTACAAGAATTTACTTTAAATTTAATGTATACTATGAGTATTTATTCTTGCTGCTATCAGTTTAAGTAATTAAATACCACAATAATTACAAGAAGGAGCTTGTAACTCATTGGTAATACCTTGCACTGCTGAACCAAGCCACCATAGTTCGAATCCCATACCCCACATTATTTTTCATATTGATTTTTTTTAAAACCTTTAGATTACCAAGAGTTTATACGTGCATATCTCACAAAACCCCCACTACACCCAAAGATATAACACTTGCAGAGGGTAGATGAACCGTCGGGGGAGATCCAGGTCACCGGACTCGGTCGGGAATCGGCCAACTCGGCCGACTCGGTGATCCGACCGAATCACGGCCGAGTCACCCCCGATTCGGCCGATTCCGGCGAGGGTCACAACATGAAAGTTGTGTCTTTTCATATTCCCTACGCACCTGCAAAGTTTCAGCCTCATACCACTTCCAGAGCTCTTTAAAAACCCCAATTACTCCACTTTTAATACATTTTTATTACATTTTATCACATTTTTATTTTTAACTTTTCATCTACCCTAACCCTAGCCTAACCCTATAAATACCAACCCTACACACTACCCTCTCACCCCTAAAATCTTGAGCCACTCTCTCAAAAGTTTTCTAAGAAGTGTGTGCTTTGAAAACAAGTTCGCGGCGAAGCTCCGACGAGATTCCGGCGGGAATTCCGGCGACGTTTTTAGAAACAACCGGCGACGAAGCAACGCCTCGACAACTTCTTTAGTTCCCCTATACTCTTTAGTATAGATCGAAACCCGTAAGTCCCATCCCTCTCTCTTTTCTATTTCTTAAAAATACGAAATTACGAACCCCGACGGAAATCGGAACAAAACCGATTTCCGATTCGGTTTTTCTACAAAATATCACTTGTCACTTAATCCACAATACCTAAACATAGCCATGATGACTATTAATCACATAGAAACCAATTTAAATAAAGTTTCTCACATGAAATGATAGCTTTCTTGTAAAATCGTATTCTTTTCATAAAAATACCATAAAGTTTATTTTTCTTGTTCTAATTATATCCCTTTCTCCTAAATATGTTTATCTTGATAAATAAACTTGTAGAAATCAATTTGAATGAATTTTCACACATGAAATGATAACGTTTTCAAATACCGTATTCTTGCGCTTTAATACCTTCAAGTTTAATATATCTTGTTTAACCTCTAAACTTCATTAAAACTTAAAATAAGTCACGAGGTAATGACCTACCTCTACACACACATAAATATAACCCTAATTGATAAACGTCAAAATATAGAATACGAAAATACAGGACTTTTCACTAAAATACCATTATCTTTATAAACCTTTCTTGAAAGCTTTAAGTTGTACACAATTTTAAATAAAATCTTTTATAATGAAAGCACGATATGTTATGGACATCGATCGTTTATCTAAACTGATTTTGTGGTGTCTAGGCAAGTGTGTCTAGGCTAGTGGTTTTTAATTAAGCCCATTACTGTGGTTCCTTCCCACTTACCTGGCACTTACCTGGCCGCAAATGACGGTGAAGAGGCGATTTGAGGTTTCTAATGACTTATCGTTTAGACCTTAGAAATAGGCTAGTTGGCTTAGGAAACCCTAGAAACTAAAATACGGAAATCTATACCCTTTTACAAATAAATATCTTATATTTATAAAACCGTTTTTTTTTTCCTAAATGAATGGTATTTGTTAAACCTAAGCAAAACGCCGCTACAACTCACCTTTGGGAAACCCGTTAGGGATACTACGGTTCATCGTGCACCCGCGGGCTAGTAGTGCGAGATTCAGACCTCCGCAAGAAGCATTCGGTCTCGAAAAGTTTAAAATACGGCATTTAAGAAAAAATGAGATTTTGAGAAAATAAAATATTATTTAAAATTATTCTTGTATTAATATATATTTAATTATCATTTAAACACCTATTTTATTATAATAACAAGTTTACATTTTTCTAAAATTACAAGATTAAAAGTTACATTAAAATACCTTGAATTTCAAATAAATCAATTAATACTTTTTATTAGGATATATTCACTAGAATAACACAAATAAAATTCACACTCATTATAACTATAAAGACAATAATAATTACTTGAGGTGTATTTTGAAAACTATACAATATTACTTTTTACAATAAACCCCCTCAAGTTTTATAAATTACAATAAGGCCCCTAACAATTATTAAACATCAAATTACCTTCTTGTAGTCTGACTCGGGTTAGAGTCTGACTATTTCTGACTTGAATATGATTCAAGTCAATCTATATTCTTTTATATTCCAACTCAAGATGAATACATGAATTCCAGATTCCAGTTAACAATCTATATAACTTGACTGAACCGAACCATGGATATTCCTTTTACATGATTCCCAGTATTCCATTTACATGACTCTATGGTTATAACCATTTCCTGATATCATGGTTTCGGTCAGTCAGTTAATCACTCATACAATCAACACAATTTTACAAGATAATAATACAAACAAGATATCGCGGGGTTTAAGGAGTAGACTGGTACGGAATATGTTAAAGGTGGCACGAGGTGGTCACTTAAGACGTAATTACATCCATGCCGTTGTTCCGTGGTATTATCGACGGAGCCTTGTACTACAGGTTACCAAAGTCCCCGGTGTAAGTGGGACTCCCCTCGTATACACTGGTATCTTCTGTACCAGGCTACAAACAACAGCGTTAATACAACATTACAATATTATAATACGACATTAAAACCTACACTCTCTCTCTCTTACTCTCTGTCTATTTCTCCCTTATCTTTGGGACTTACCGAGCGACTTGTTCCCTGACGACATTCTGTTTCTCTCTTCTTTGAATGTCGTCAGGTGATTTGGACCCGGCAGAGGTTGAGCCATCGCAAGAAGACTTGGAGCAGTTTACTGAAGACCCTGCACTGTAGTTTCATTGTACACTTTTCCATTCTGTACTTTTCATTTCCTATTATGCCACTGTTTAGGCATCTTTTATTTCAGTTGTATTTCCTTTCATGTATTGTACAAAGAATGTTAATAAATAAAAGTTGCTGTTCTTTTTTTTATTTCTTGTCTCTTGTGTATTTATTTTATATTGCTTAGATACGCTTAGCGTATGTACTTCTGAGTATATACGTAGCGGACCTCGTCGCGCCCACTTCACCGTACACTGGGAAGCGGGGCGTGACAATATTGTACCGGTCCGGCTAACTTAGCCTCAGTTGCAAGATGAACCGTCAGGTGTATTATGATATAGAAGAATGATGGCGGGAAAATACGCTCAAACTTGCAAAGTATCAATGAAATAGAATTTTCTAGTTTCTCCAGTGTCGCAACATCCAGTGTTTTAGCGCATAATTCTCTGAAAAAACAACATAGGTCATTGATTACTAGACCAACCGATTCGGGAAAGGAAGTCCTGAGGGCTAATGGGAGAATGTGCTCCATAATAACATGGTGATCATGACTTTTCAGCCCATCGATCTTGCCTTTCATAATTTTTATTTTCTTCCTGAATAATCCTGAGAAACCTGTGGGAACTTTCAAATCATGCAACACCTGCAGGAATCTTTTCTTCTTAGGTTGTGACATATGATACGCGGTATTGGGAAGTACAAACTTTCTTGGTTTACCCGCTATCGGTTTAGGATGCAATTCACTTCTAATTTCCCAGTCCTGTAGATCCATCCGAGTATTAAGGTTGTCTTTCGATTTTCCGTCTTTACAAAAAAGAAGTTGAGTACGTACTCGGATACTCCCTTCTCTATGTGCATGATGTCCAGACAATGACACACTAAATTTGTTGACCAGGACGGAAGCTCGAAGAAAATGCTTAACTTGTTCCAGAACGGTGGTTTGACCTGTTTTGTCGGATCCATCCCTAAGGTCACATTACTGTAACCATCCCACTGAGCAATCACGTTCTCTCCGGACAATGGGGCTGGAGGTCCAAGAAACTCCTGATGACCATCAAAGTGAACAACGTCTAACCTGTAGAGGCGGTCTAGAGGCAGGAAACGTCGATGGCCGCAATAACAAACCTTCCTGCTAAAATTCAAGAATTTCCATATTGTATGTTGATGCCAATAAGGACATGCTTTGTGACCATGTACGGACCAACCTGATAGCATTCCATACGCAGGAAAGTCATTAATTGTCCACATTAAAGCCGCACGTAGTATGAAAGTTGTATTTGTGTTTGCATCGTAAGTCTCTACACCATCAATGAATAAATATTTTAACCCATCGATCAGAGGTCGGAGATAGACGTCGATATTGTTTCCTTGTGAGTTTGGTCCGTCGATAAGAAGAGGCATCATAAATATGATTGTTCCATAGCCAACCAAGGCAACAGATTATAAACTATCATTATAACGGGCCATGTGCTGTGGCTTCCAGCCATATATTTGAATGGGCAGAAGCCATCACTAACGAGTCCGAGCCTGACATTGCGAGGATTGCTGCTGAATATTGCGTGCCTCCTATCGAAATCCTTCCATTCCGGTGAATCTCTTGGATGATTCATGTAACAACTCCAATTTTAGTATACATAAAATTGATTTAAATTTGAAGTATACTTGGGATATTTAATATTGCTGTTACCACTTTAAGTATTTGTTTTCCCACAATAATTACAAAAAAGAGCTTGTAGCTCATTGGTGATACCTTGCACTGCTGAACCAAGCCACCAGAGTTCAAATCCCTTACCCCACATTATTTTTAATATTATTTTGTTTTAAATCCTTTGGAAGCCCAACAGTCCACGCACCATAACTCCCAAAAGTTGAACTAAACTTAAAAAAATAAAAATACCAGTACCTTAATCCGGCGACCCCCAGTTTCTGGCACCCCGACTCGGCCGAGTCGACCGGCAGACCGGCCTACTCGGGCCGGCGCCACCGGCCAGACTCGGCCGGACGGCCGAGTCGACAACTGCAAAGTTGTGTCTTTTGGTCTTACCTACCCCTTGCACACTTTAAATCTTCAGATCGGTTCCAGAATGCCCATTAACACCAAATTACTCCAATTTTTAATGAATTTTCTATATTTTTATATTTTTTTTATTTAAAAACCCTTCATCTACCCTAACCCTAGCCTACCCTATAAATACACCCCTACCCTCTACCCTCTCACCCCAAAATCCTGAGCCCACTCTCTCAAAATTTTTCCAAGAGTCGTGTACTTTGAAAACAAGCTCGAGGCGAAGCTCCGACGAAATTCCGGCGGAACTTCCGGCGAACGTCTTAGGAACTACCGACGACGACGCGACCTCGGCGATCCCTCTAGTTCCCTCTCACTCTCTAGTGTAATCGAAAACCCGTAAGTCCCTTTCTATCCCTCTATTCCCTATTCAAGAAAATTCGAAATTACAAACCCGACGGAATCGGAACAAATCCGATTTCCGATTTGGTTTTCTATAAATTTCACTTCTCACTAATACAGTCATAATTAAACATCCTTATGTTGACTATTAAATACTAATCAAAGAGTTTGAACAAGTTGCACCACATGAAATGATAGCTTTCTCAATTTATCGTATTTTTCACTTAAATACCACATTGTTTCACTCTTTCATTTAACCCCATCAAACTTGCTATACATTTATAGTAGATCACGAGGTAACGACCTATCTCCTCACACACTTACATACAACCTAACACGATACCATTGAAATCTTAGAATACGAGAAGACAAGAATTTACATTTAAATACCATATACTTAATAAAACTATCATAAAAGATTTAGAGTTGATACACTTTTAAATAAATACCTCTTATTAAGAAAATATGATAAGTTGTGAACATCGGTCGTTTATCTAAACCTGACTTTGTAGTGTCTAGGCTAGGCAAGTGAGAAAGGTAACATTAAAGGATTCGTGAGCGGATCCCTCCTTTTCTCACTTGTACTTACCTGGCCACAATTGGCGGTGAAGAGGCGATTTGAGACATTTAACGACTTATCGTTTGGACCATTTAGAAATAGGCTAGTTGACTTAGGAGACCCTAGAACCTAAAATAAGGAAAATTGACATTTTTATAAATAAATACATTTTACTTTATAAAACCGTTTTCTAAAGGATTTAGTATTTTACAATCTTTGCAAAGCGCCGCTACAACCCATTTTTGGGGAACCCGTTCGTGATGGTGCGGATTATCGCACATCCTCGGGCTTAGTAGTGCGAGATTCAGACCTCCGCAAGAAGCATTCGGTCTCGAAAGGTTTAAAATACGACATCTTAAGAAAATGAGATTTTTAGAATATAAAATATTTATTAAAATTATTTTTGTATAAATATATGTATATTTATCATTTAAATATCTATTTTATTATGATATAAATATTCCACCTTTTTCTAAAAATCACAAGAATAAATTTTACACTAAAATACCATGAACTTCAAATAAATCAATATTACAGATAAATACCTTATTTATAAAACTAGGATATTTTCACTAGAAATGTCACAATATAAAATGCACCCTCATTACAATTCTAAAGACGAATAATGAATACTTAAGGTGTATTTTGAAAAGTATATAAAAGTATTTTTACATAAAACCCTCTCAAATTTTATAAATTACCCTAAGGACTCTGGCAATTATAAGACTTTGACTTATATTTCTAACTGTCTGACTCGGGTTTGATTCTGATTAATCTGACATGAATATGATTCAAGTAAATTTACAATTTACAATATTCCAATTCAATATGAACACATGAATCCATGAATCTAGTTATCAATCTATACAACTTGACTGAACCGAACCATGGATATATTCCTTTTGCATGGTTCTCAGTTATTGCATTTATATGATTCTACGGTTACAACCGTTTACTGATATCATGGTTTCGGTCAGCCAATCAATCATACAACCAATACAATTTACAAGACAAACAATACAAACAAGATATCGCGGGGTTTAAGGGGTAGATTGGTACGGAAGGTGTTAAAGGTGGTATGAGGCGGTAAGATTAAGACGCCTAACCTATATTCCGTTGCTGTTGTACCGTGGCTTAACGGTTCCTTGTACATTCCGTTTGCCCTGGTCTCTAGCATATAGAGACCCCTCTCGTATACATGGGTATCCTTCTGTACCAAGCTACAAACAACAGCGTTAACACAACATTACAACAATAATATACAACTTTAAAAGATATCTTCTTATTCTGTCTATTCTACTTTCCTCTTATCTTTGGGACTTACCGAGCGACCTGTTCGCTGACGACATTCTATTTCTTTCTTCTTTGAATGTCGTCAGGTGGTTTGGACCCGGCAGAGATCGAGCCATCTACAGAAGACTTGGAGCAGTTTGCTGAAGAATTAGAGCTCTAGTTCATTGTACATTTTCTATTCAGTATTTTTCATTTCCTGTTATGCCATTGTTTAGGCATCGTTTTATTTCAGTTGTATTCCCTTTTCTTGCATTGTACAAAAGAATGTTAATAAATAAAAGTTGTTGTTTTTATTATCTCTTGTCTCTTGTGTATTTATTTTATATTGCTTAGATACGCTTAGCGTATGTACTTCTGAGTATATACGTAGCGGGCCAGTCGCGTCCCCTTCGCCGTACACCGGGAAGCGGGGCGTGACAGGTTTTATTGGTGGCTCATGCAGGTTAGAGCTGTATGAAACTCTATCATGCAGTTCTGTTCTGCGTGAACAACCTAAGCAATATAACACAAGAACCAGCAACTAAAACATTCTTTACAATTCATGTTCCTTGAATCTTACAATTTCATATTCCTCGAATCTTATCATTTCATGTACTTGAATCTGTCCTAACCCAAATTTTTCTTCAAGGTTATGAATTCCCCGAACAATACCAGCACCAACGTTAACAACACACCTCCACCTCCACCACCAATCGTTCCTGCTGTTCCTGCGCCACCTACCGAGCAAACAATACTACTTGAAACGATCCGCAGCCTTCTTGAGGGACAGCAACAACTCCTAAACCGTCCCGAGACTGATGCACCGGGGGTAAAGCAATTCAGGGCTTTACATCCCAAGCAGTTCTCCGGAAAAGGAAGCCCTCTTGAAGCTGAAGAATGGGCACAAAACATAGAAGATGATCTGGCAGCAGCACAAGTGCTAGACATAGCTTGGTTCCGTGTGGCGAAATTACAGCTCACGGACAATGCTCGCAACTGGTGGAAGGCGGAAGAAAGCCGTCTTGTACAGCCTATTGAATGGAAGATTTTTCACGAGAAGTTCGACGCGAAGTACTTCCCTGTGACTGCCGGGTTTGCTATGGAGCAGCAGTTCATTCATCCATAACAAGGTTCGATGTGGGACAAGTCGGTGGATGAATATGACGCTGAATTCACCATGCTAAGCCGGTAAGATATGTCACAATAGTTCAATTTTTAAATATCACATAATACACAACTAACACAATCCTTTAAACAGATTCGCGGCACACTTGATATCGACGGACGAGATCAGAGCCCATCGCTTTCAACAAGGTTTGGACACGAAAATTCAGGCTGCTCTAGCCACGGGAAAATTTCTGACTCATAAGGATGCTCTGGAAGCTGCCCGCAGTTATGAGGCAGTGATAAAAGTAAGGGGCAGACCTCAGTCTGCAGGAGTTAAGCGCCCTGCCAACCAGATGGCAGGAGGAGCCTCGTCCAGGCCACTTTTTGAGCCAAGGAGACTCGGAGTACCGAACCATCGTCCCACCCCAGCCTTTTGTACCTACTGCAAAATAGCCGGTCACATGATGAAAGACTGCCGGCGAGCCAACCGTCTTTGCTTAGTCTGCGGCTTAGCTACTCATGATATTGGGCCTTGTCCCCAAAGGCAAAACCCAGTTAATGCACCCAGGTCAGCAAACAATTACCAACAGCGCCCAGCCATCCAAGCCCCTGCTCCAAGACCTGCACTACCTGCACCATCCAGAGGACCACAAGCTGCACCACCTCCTCGTCAGTTCCATCAAGTTCAAAGGAACGTTCCGAGGAATGCTCCTCAGGCCAGGAGGAATGTACTAAGGCGCCAGGCTTTCACTATGTCAGTGGAAGAAGCTGAGGCTACTGGCCAAGTCATTACTGGTAAACTTTTCTTCTCAAACTTTTCTTTTAGTCTTGATTACCTACACACTTTCCCTATACCTAAAACATATCCCACGTACCTTAGGTACAATCTTAGTAGCCTCACTCCCTGCACTAGCACTGTTTGATACTGGGGCATCCCACTGCTTTATGTCACAACAGTTCGTCCGAACCCATGCGATTCCAGTCTCACCGCTTGTATCCAGCTGGAATGTCAGTTCAGGAAATGGCGTTCTAAAGGCAACCATGGTATACAACTTGTGTCCAGTCATCGTCTGCAGCAGAGAGTTTTATGCTGACTTCAAAGTACTGGACATACCGAACTTCGATGTGGTTCTAGGAATGGATTGGCTTGGAACTTTTTATGCTACCATCGACTGTCGTCAAAGGAGGGTGGTATTTGAGATTCCAGACCATCCGGTCTTCTATTTCAAAAGCGGAGACCGTACCCTGGAGCCAAGTACCTACAAAGCGAAGCCAAGGGAAGCAGTAGTTGCAGCAACTCAAGCGGAGGAAGAATCAAGACCAGAGGTAGTTCGAGAGTTCGACGATGTATTTCCTGACAATATATTAGGTTTGCCTCCCGATCGAGCTCTTGAATTCAGTGTTGATTTAGTACCAGGAGCACAACCGGTGATCAAAGCACCTTATAGATCAAGTCCGGAAGGTTTAAAAGAAGTTCGAACAAAGTTGGACGAATTATTGGCGAAAGGATGGATTCGTCCCAGCACTTCAAGTTGGGGAGCACCTGTACTACTTGTGAAGAAGAAGGAAGGTTCATACAGAATGTGCATCGATTATAGAGCCTTCAACGAAGTCTATAAAGAACAAGTATCCACTCCCGCACATCGATGATTTATTCGATCAGCTAAGTGGATCTTGTGTGTTCTCTAAATTGGATCTTCGTTCAGGTTATCATCAAGTGAAGGTCAAGGAAACTGATATTCACAAAACAGCTTTCAGAACTCGCTATGGACATTACGAATTTCTAGTGATGCCATTTGAAGTGACCAATGCACCAGCAATATTCATGAACCTAATGAATCAAGTTTTCCGAGAGTATTTAGACAGGTTTGTTGTCATCTTCATCGACGACATCCTGGTGTATTCTAAAAATTGGAAAGAGCATGCAGAGCACCTACGAGTTGTCCTGGAAACTCTTCGAAAACATAAACTCTATGCCAAGTACAACAAGTGCGAGTTTTGGCTAAAGAAAGTTGGTTTTCTTGGACATATCGTATCTGGAGAAGGAATTTCTGTGGATCCAGCAAAAGTTTCAGCAGTAAAATGGCCTACACCAAAGTCAGTGAAGGATATTCGGAGTTTCTTGGGTTTAGCTGGATATTACAGAAGGTTCATTGAAGGATTTTCAAAGATAGCAACGCCCCTGACCAAGCTCACACGTAAAAATGAAGAATCTGTGTGGTCAGAAGCATGCGAACAAGGTTTCGTAGAACTCAAGTCAAGGTTGACATCTGCACCTATTCTCGTAATATCGGATCAATCTGGAGGATTCGAAGTGCATTGTGATGCATCCGGTAAGGGATTAGGATGTGTTCTACATCAGCACGGTAAGGTTGTGGCTTATGCTTCAAGACAATTGAAGACTCATGAGCGCAATTATCCGACGCATGATCTGGAGTTGGCAGCCGTCATCTTTGCTCTCAAGATTTGGCGCCGTTATCTACTTGGTGAACGAGTGAACATCTACGCAGATCATAAAAGTCTGAAGTACGTGTTTACTCAGAAGGAGTTGAATATACGGTAGAGAATATGGTTAGAACTCATGGCGGACTTTGACATCAACTTGCAATATTACCCAGGAAAGGTGAATATAGTACCTGATGCTCTTAGTCGCCAACCATTATCGAGGAATTTCACTGCTCAGTGGAAACTTCAGCAAGACTTGCATCAGATGGAGATTGAAGTAGTCATGCCAGGTAATGCTTCAAGTTTGATGAATCTACAAGTTCAATCAACCATTATCAATCAGATCAAAGCAGCTCAAGCAAGTGATGCTAAGTTGCAAAGGATCAGAGAACAAGTGGAGAATGGACTCAGAACAGACTTCATCATCCATGAAGACGGATCTTTGAGATACGGCAGTAGATTGTGTGTACCAAAAGGTCCTGTTCGGGAAGAGTTAATGAAAGAAGCTCACAGCTCTCCCTACTCAGTACATCCTGGAGGTACCAAAATGTACAAAGATCTACGTCAGAATTATTGGTGGCATAGAATGAAGCGTAAAGTATCCAGAAGTGTCGCAAAATGCTTGGTGTGTCAGCAAGTAAAGGTTGAACATCACAGGACAGCTGGACTACTTCAACCGTTACCAATCCCGGAGTGGAAGTGGCAACACATTACGATGGATTTTGTGACTGCTCTTCCTCGCAGAACAAAGGGTAACGATGCTATATGAGTCATTGTGGATCGACTCACAAAGTCGGCTCACTTCATCCCATTTCGAATTGGCCAATCAACTGAGGCACTAGCAAAGAAATACATGGAGGTAATAATCTATTTAAGATTTAAACTCTTCATAATGTACTATCTATGATACCCATGAACTCATACAGGAAATTGTGAAACTTCATGGAGTACTGGTCTGCATTGTTTCCGATCGTGACACCAGGTTCCGATCGCAATTTTGGCAGAGTCTGCAAGCAAGCTTGGGAACAAGTCTGAACTTCAGCACGGCTTATCATCCACAAACAGATGGTCAGTCGGAACGAACTATCCAGATCTTGGAGGATATGCTCAGAGCGTGTATGCTAGACTTCAAAGGATCGTGGGAAGATCACCTGCATCTTGTGGAGTTCGCGTACAACAATAGCTACCAAGCAAGTATAAGAATGGCACCTTTTGCAGCTTTGTATGGAAGGAAGTGTCGATCATCATTAAGTTGGGACGATATCGGAGATAGGAAACTTCTTGGACCGGAGATGATAGTAGCGACCGTTGATGTGGTTCGTACTATCACGGAAAGGATGCGCATAGCCCAAGATCGACAGAAGCACTGGGCTGATGCGAAGAGACGACACTTGGAGTTCCAGCCAGGAGATCACGTATTCCTGAAGATATCTCCGAACCGCGGAGTGATCCGATTTGGAAGATGGGGTAAATTAAGTCCGAGATACATTGGACCGTTCGACATACTCGAACGAGTCGGTGAAGTGGCATACCGCTTAGCACTTCCACCCTAATTGGAAGGAGTGCATAATGTGTTCCACATATCCCAACTCAGAAAGTATGTGAGTGACCCCAGCCATGTTCTTAATCATTCCGAGCTCACTATACAGCCCGAATTGTCTTGTGAGCAACAGCCTATGGAAATCCTGGACAGGGAAGTGAAGACACTTCGGAACAAGGAAGTTAACTTGGTCCGGGTAATATAGAGGAAAGACACTCCAGGAGAATCCACTTGGAAAAAGGAAGATGAAATGCGTGCAAGATACCCTCACCTCTTTGTAAACTAGTCCTCAAATAAAAGTTGTAAATTTCGAGGACGAAATTTTTTATAAGGAGGGTAGACTGTAACAACTCCAATTTTAGTATACATAAAATTGATTTAAATTTGAAGTATACTTGAGGTATTTAATGTTGTTGTTACCACTTTAAGTATTTATTTTCCCACAATAATTATAAGAAGGAGCTTATAGCTCATTGGTGATACCTTGCACTGCTGAACCAAGCCACCAGAGTTCAAATCCCCTACCCCACAGTATTTTTAATATTATTTTGTTTTAAATTCTTTGGAAGCCCAACAGTCCACACACCATAACTCCCAAAAGTTGAACTACACTTAAAAAATAAAAATACCAGTACCTTAATCCGGCGACCCCCCAGTTTCTGGCACCCCGACTCGGCCCGATTCGGCCGAGTCGGCCGACGGACCGGCCGACTTGGGCCAGCGCCGCCGGCCGGACTCGGCCGGAAGGCCGAGTCGACAACTGCAAAGTTGTGTTTTTTGGTCTTACCTACCCCCCTGCACACTTTAAATCTTCATATCGGTTCCAGAATGCCCATTAACACCAAATTACTCCAATTTTTAATGAATTTTCTATATTTTTATATTTTTTTTATTTAAAAACCCTTCATCTACCCTAACCCTAGCCTACCCTATAAATACACCCCTACTCTCTACCCTCTCACCCCAAAATTCTGAGCCTACTCTCTCAAAAATTTTCCAAGAGTCGTGTACTTTGAAAGCAAGCTCGAGGCGAAGCTCCGACGAAATTCCGGCGGAACTTCCGGCGAACGTCTTAGGAACTACCGGCGACGACGCGACCTCGGCGATCCCTCTAGTTCTCTCTCACTCTCTAGTGTAATCGAAAACCCGTAACTCCCTTTTTATCTCTCTCTTCCCTATTCAAGAAAATACGAAATTACAAACCCGACGGAATCGGAACAAATCCGATTTCCGATCCGGTTTTCTATAAATTTCACTTCTCACTAATACAATCATAATTAAACATCCTTATGTTGACTACTAAACACTAATCAAAGAGTTTGAACAAGTTTCACCACATGAAATGATAGCTTTCTCAATTTATCGTATTTTTCACTTAAATACCACATTGTTTCACTCTTTCATTTAACCCCATCAAACTTGCTATACATTTATAGTAGATCACAAGGTAACGACCTACCTCCTCACACACTTACATACAACCTAACACGATACCATTGAAACCTTAGAATACGAGAAGACAAGAATTTACATTTAAATACCATATACTTAATAAAACTATCATAAAAGATTTAGAGTTGATACACTATTAAATAAATACCTCTTATTAGGAAAATACGATAAGTTGTGGACATCGGTCGTTTATCTAAATCTGACTTTGTGGTGTCTAGGCTAGGCAAGTGAGAAAGGTAAGTTTAAAAGGCCCGTCTCACAGTGATTCGTGAGCGGATCCCTCCTTTTCTCACTTGTACTTACCTGGCCACAATTGGCGGTGAAGAGGCGATTTGAGGTATCTAACGACTTGTCGTTTGGACCATTTAGAAATAGGCTAGTTGGCTTAGGAGACCCTAGAACCTAAAATAAGGAAAATTGACATTCTTACAAATAAATACCTTTTACTTTATAAAACCGTTTTCTAAAGGATTTAGTATTTTACAATCTTTGCAAAGTGCCGCTACAAATCATTTTTGGGGAACCCGTTCGGGATGGTGCGGATTATCGCACATTCTCGGGCTTAGTAGTGCGAGATTCAGACCTCCGCAAGGAGCATTCGGTCTCGAAAGATTTAAAATACGACATCTTAAGAAAATGAGATTTTTAGAATATAAAATATTTATTAAAATTATTTTTGTATAAATATATGTATATTTATCATTTAAATATCTATTTTATTATGATATAAATATTCCACCTTTTTCTAAAAATCACAAGAATAAATTTTACACTAAAATACCTTGAACTTCAAATAAATCAATATTACAGATAAATACCTTATTTATAAAACTAGAATATTTTCACTAGAAATGTCACAATATAAAATACACCCTCATTACAACTCTAAAGACGAATAATGAATACTTGAGGTGTATTTTGAAAAGTATATAAAAGTATTTTTAAATAAAACCCCCTCAAGTTTTATAAATTACCCTAAGGACCCTGGCAATTATAGGACTTCGACTTACATTTCTAACTGTCTGACTCGGATTTGATTCTGATTAATCTGATTTGAATATGATTCAAGTAAATCTACAATCTACAATATTTCAATTCAATATGAACACATGAATCCATGAATCCAGTTATCAATCTATACAACTTGACTGAACCGAACCATGGATATATTCCTTTTGCATGGTTCTCATTTATTCCATTTACATGATTCTACGGTTACAACCGTTTACTGATATCATGGTTTCGGTCAGTCAATCAATCATACAACCAATACAATTTACAAGACAAACAATACAAACAAGATATCGCGGGGTTTAAGGGGTAGATTGGTACGGAAGGTGTTAAAGGTGGCATGAGGCGGTAAGATTAAGACGCCTAACCTATATTCCGTTGCTGTTGTACCGTGGCTTAACGGTTCCTTGTACATTCCGTTTGCCCTGGTCTCTAGCATATAGAGACCCCTCTCGTATACATGGGTATCCTTCTGTACCAAGCTACAAACAACAGCGTTAACACAACATTACAACAATAATATACAACTTTAAAAGATATCTTCTTATTCTGTCTATTCTACTTTCCTCTTATCTTTGGGACTTACCGAGCGACCTGTTCGCTGACGACATTCTATTTCTTTCTTCTTTGAATGTCGTCAGGTGGTTTGGACCCGGCAGAGATCGAGCCATCTACAGAAGACTTGGAGCAGTTTGCTGAAGAATCAGAGCTCTAGTTCATTGTACATTTTCTATTCAGTATTTTTCATTTCCTGTTATGCCATTGTTTAGGCATCGTTTTATTTCAGTTGTATTCTCTTTTCATGCATTGTACAAAAGAATGTTAATAAATAAAAGTTGTTGTTTTTATTATCTCTTGTCTCTTGTGTATTTATTTTATATTGCTTAGATACGCTTAGCATATATACTTCTGAGTATATACGTAGCGGGCCAGTCGTGTCCCCTTCGCCGTACACCGGGAAGCGGGGCGTGGCAACTCATTTTTCCATTTTCACTTGGAGGAGCACGGTGATACCAAATCATTGTCTCGGCTGTTTTCTTGCACCTGAATAGCCTCTGCAGCCTATATGTTATGGGAAACTATCGTGCTATCTTTACAGGTATATCGGGCTTCTTATCAGAATCTTTCGGCTTATACCTGGCCTCTCCGCATGTTGGACACTCTTTCAAATCTGAACTCTCTTTCCGGTACAACACGCAATTTTTAGGACATGTTTGAATCTTCTCACACTTCAGACCCAAATCAGACATCATCTTCTGAGCTCGTTACCAGTTGTTGGGTACGTTATTTCCCGGGGGCATAGAATCATTCAAGAACGAAAGAAGCAATGTGAATGACTTGTTGCTTCATCCATTTAGGCACTTAATCTGGAAAAGTTGGACGAACCATGAGAGAGTGGAATACTTTGCATTCTCATAAATTGGTTTTCTAGCATCATTCATGAAATTTTCATACTTATCCGCACGCGGTTCTTGACCGAAAGGAATGTCATCTTCTGTAAGAATAGATTCACCTAGGACAGTCTCTACCATATCCGCTATTTCTTCTCCTGGAAAGAAATTACAGTTTTCTTCTTCTGCCGCATTACCATATTCTCCTTCTTCTTCTGCCGCATTACTGTCTTCTTCTCCTTCCCCGTGATATAGCCCAGTTGTATAAAGTCTAAGAAAATCATGTTTAACGATATGAAACTCTGCAAATTCTACCTTCTGCCAGTACTTATTCCCATATCTATCGCACGGGCAGAGAATTTTCTCTAACACGATCTTATTATGTGCGCGTGCAAATTCAATAAAAGCAGCAACTCCTGCGACAAACTTAGCTTGCATACGTTGTTGCCAATCCACATACATCCAGTCCTTAACTCTGATGTACTCATGGGCCATGTTAAACTGTATAACATATAAATTTTAGGTTATGATGACTATATTGAGAAATCTAAGAACGGGATAGTTACTGACAAAGGAGAAAATCCGTGTATATGCTTTGTGTGTGCGTTTGTCGTTGAAAAGAATAAATTATCGATAATCAAAGTTAGATTTGAGGATACACATGTATGAGTTGTATTCTATATATGTGTGTTTCAATTTATGATTTCGCTTAAGTATAGGGTTGTTAGTGTGTATGTGCTGTGTGTGCGTTTGTTGTGTATTCATGTTGTATGTGTGTGTTTCCGCTGTCGGGGGTAAGGTTTCTATCCCATTAAGAATGTATAGAGCAGACACTCATTCGCTTGTGCTTTCAACCGTTTCGAGTAAATTTCGGCAGTACCTCCCCGCTGTTCTCCGAGTACACTGTAATAGAATAGATAATCATTTCAAAGCTGTGAAACAACGTTGAAATGAACATCTAATCTATCTTTGTACACGGAAAACCAGCGGAAAAGTATTGACAAAATAACTCGAAACGGATGAAAACACAAGTGAATGCAGGTGTTTGCTTTATACATTCCTAACTTGTCCACACTGGACAAATCTATCGGTTATCATAGGATTGAATTTTCTCGTCACATAGACTATACGACGGTTGTTAGTACCGAACTATACCGCCCGATATTTAACAACTTTCGTATAGTTCTATATCACGACGAATATCGAACGTATGTTAACCGATAGACGGGGACTAAGTCGCGCTTTGATTTTCATATATCAGTATCGATGAGAATATGAAAGTTTCATATTATCATCGAGTATCATATATTAGTTTTAACGTAAACATTTAACTTGAATAGGTTTTACGTTTACATTTCGTTATTAAGGATTCGAAGTTTTTAGTTTAGGGTAAATTTTTCTTTCGTTTACGGTAAAGTTGTATGTTGATGTTATCATCGAGTATCCTACTGAATGAACTAGTGCACCCTAAACCCTAACCCTAAATAACCCAAATTAACCTAATTAACCACAATTAACCATAATCGTTACCCTAACACAAATTATCTCTAATTAACCGAAACTTAACCCAATTTACCCAAATTAACATAATTAACCCTAATCAACCCAAACTTAACCCAATTTACCCAAATTAACCTAATTAACCTTAATCAACATCCTAACCCTTTCAAATTATTAATAATTAATCCAAATTAACCCTACCCTCTAATTAACCCTAGTCTCTAACCCTAAACCTGAACCAACCCCTAACCTTAACCCTACACTGAACTCTAACCCTAGCCCAAGTCTTACCCTAACCCTAACCCCAACTAATTAACCCTAACCCTAACTGAACCGAACCCTAACCCTAACCCTACCCTCAACTGAACCCTACCCTCAACTGAACCCTAACCCTCATCCTAACCGAACCCTGAACTCTAACCCTAGCCCAAGTAGCAATCCAATAATCAACAAAAACAGAAATAAAAGCATAATTATAAGTAAAACTATGAAATTTACTAACCTATAGTAGCTAGGCCGGCGATGGAGGAGACCGGAGACGGTCGACGACGAGTCGTGGGCGATGGCGACGAGGAAGTCGACGGTGATGTCGGGAACGACGAGCCGCACGGGCGAAGGCGGTGGCGACGAGGCGCGGGCGGTGGCGACGAGAGGCGCGCGCGGAAGATCGAGTGATGAGAGAGAGTAATTTTTTGGGGATCGAGGACTTTTTTGTGCTTTATTTTTTTATTAATAACTCATATACATGCCCCTACAGATTAACCCGTAGGTCCTTCTTTTACGGCTCCGTAGCGCCAAATAACAAATTACGTTTTAATATTTTTAATTTAATTCTTATGGCACCGTAGGGACAATCATGGGGACCTACGGATTAATCCGTAGGGGCAAACTTTTATTGCCCCAACGGATAACTATATTTGTAGGGACAACCCCTTATTGTAGTAGTGTCTACCCACCATATCAAATAATTATATAAAAATATTGTATATTCTTTGTACTATCAAAATAATATATATAATGAGTAAAATGTCCTTGAGAACTTCTGCGTGCCATTTTCATGAGAATCCAGAGAGGAATGGATGGATGGATGGGGCCAGTGGGTCCCATCCACGTGGATGGGCCCCACCCTCTTCATCCCTCTATAGATTCTCAAGAAAATGGATTATTTTCCTCATATATAATAGCCAATGATAGGATCATATGATACAAAAGTTATGAGAACATTAATATTAAAAGATAACTTATTAACCATGATAAAATAGATTAAATGTTCACCAACACAAAATCAATAATGATGGCCCATTAAAGGCCTATATGCTTTCAATTGCCATGCCTGCTCAAATAATGGTGGTCAAATGGTCAATGTCTATAATGAGTAGTGACCAAAAACTTTATATTGGCATGGTATCTTAAAACTATAAGCTTGAAATGTGTTTTATTAAAATTTCCAATATTTGGTGCTTTGAATTTGGTTGAAGCATAGTCGTATATCTCCTCCAGCACCATGCTTATTAATCTGTATCCTTTTGCTTCGTCATTATTATTGCAATTGCTAGGACACTTGTGTTTTTCTACTAGTAATTTCACAAGTGGAAAGAAAGGAAGGCTAATTTTTCTGCACATCATCTCAGATTGCCAAACACTTTCTCGTTTCCTTATCTTGTTGATGATTGCCAAGCAATCCCTTATAACTAGAAGAGTAAATTTTAAAGAGCAGCTAAAATTTCCATTGGCCAATTAGTTTCACTCAACCATGTAGCCATATAACCTAGTGAAAGATTTATGAGGGTGTTGGATAAAATATGGAAATAATTGCTAAATAATAATTTAAAATAGAATATGATTTTATAAAATATTTGTCTGATAATATGATCACATAAACAATATAGAAAATAGATTAAAAGTTAGAAAATCGAGCTTGCCGAAGGGAAGCACGCAGATAGCTGCGCTGCTTTAAGAACGTATTGTCACTCCTCGTACGGTTTATACCGATAAAGAAGTTCCCAAGGTACAACAATTTTCGGCCCGTCCGCTTCCTCCGTTGAATACAAATCACAAAGGAAGTTTTGGTTTTAATCTCGTTGTCAATTAGTATCCAGTGAAAATAAAATAAATTAAGAGATTTCCTCAAATCAGATTTTGTATGGAAGACTTTGTGAAAGAATTGCTCTTCGTTCTCAAACAAAGAGCAATTCTAGGCTTTGATTGTAATTGGATTGATGTAGGGATTGATTTTTTCTTGTTGTTTTTCTTTTCTGTTGAAGTTTTTTTTATAGATTCCATAAGTAATTGTTTTTCCAACAGTTATTTTGAAAAGTCGCATCTCAATCCGTTGAGAGCATCCTTTCGATTTGAAATTAAAATTAAAATTAACTGACATGTCAGATATCTGGTGTCAGACATCTGCAGTTCAAATATTTCCTTCACCAGACGTCTGCAGTTCAAATATTTACTTCAGAAGTCGTCTCCTTAGACGTCTCTGGAATATAAACAGAGATTTGAAAATAAACATTTTCTTCAGGAGACGTCTGTACCAGGCATCTGTAGTTCAAATATTTCCTTCAGGAGACGTCTATGAAATATAAACAGAGATTTGAAAATAGACATTTCTTTCACCAGACGTCTGTTCCAGATGTCTGGTTCCTTTACCAGACGTCTGGTATATCAAAATTCTTAAGCAGATTATTCGAATGATTTTGTCTTTGCAATTTAGCCTTTCACATCTTCACAACTTTAATTTTGAATCTTTTAATAATCCGATTTAATAAATTCATCAAAACAAAATAATCAATATTAAATTATTTATAATAATCGGAAATGGTATAACATCCCCCCAACCCCAAAGGTTCAAAATTATAATGTACAGTATAATATACTTTTATAATGAAATGATACAAGAGAAATAATCAAAACAAAATACAAAAAAAATGGATACTAAACATATTGTGCATAAATGCAGGTGTGCCAAGACTTGAACAAGTATTTTAGTGTTGACTACAGCTGACCGGAGGATGATAGTAGTTATTAGTTAGACCTTGAAAACTATTCCTTTTCGCCGATCATTTGTATGTCACACTGTAATAACCGGTCTTTTTTGTACTCGAATTCGTATTTGAATAAATATTTTTCCAAATAATTTTCTATAAATATATATTTTCATATTTTTCCAATTTCTTCATTTATTTGCATTCCCTTCTTAATTTTCCCCAAACCCATAACCCATGTCACACCCCGCTTCCCAGAGTACGCTAAATTGGGCACGTGACATAGCCAACCATGCTACCTGTGGGTAGGAAGTATCCATCCACAGTCACATTACGGCTGTAGAGATATCAAGAACAAAATATAACTATCTAAAACATGTCCATAAGCCAAGATAACATGAGTCGAGAATAATAAAAGTGCGGAAGCAAAAGATCCAATACAAACTAACTGGAATGTATGTCCCATCGTGCGGGCTCACATCAGGAAATAAATGCAGGAAATAAAGAACTAACTACTACCGACACCTCACAGCTCAGCCTGCTGGCTGAAGTACTCCTGCTCGGATTGCAGCAACGGTACAGAATCTGGGCCATGCAAAACCCAGACGTCAGCGCGTCATGTCATTAAGTAATAAAATATAATCAGGGTAACAGGCAATGCAAATATAAACATGAATGAAAAGAAGGTGTAACAGTAATATAAATCAGGCAGTGCAGGGTAGTGTGCAGTGAGTAAACTAAACTGGTCTATTGGGTTTTCTACTCTAAGGTCTTTGAAATCAATTTGATGAATCATCGATATAACTCAATAGTATCCCATGCGTGCCCGGGACCACGGTCAAGATTCTCGGGCTGAAACCGAGACATGCCGCTAGGCACTAAAGGAAAAGGGTAAAGATGAATGATGTCCATGGCATCATCCCAAGGCTGGCCTAACCTCTAAAAGGAAATGGATAACGATGGATGATGTCAGTAGCATCATCCCAAGGCTGGCCCAGCCTCTAAAACTAGTCGGTAAAGTAGCACACTGTCGAGTTACAAGTCAGGTTTCATCATTGATTTCCCCATACCCCCAAGTTATATGTGTTCAAGTTAGGTATTAAATAATCTGGAGCTAATACCAACTCGGGATCAGGCAGGTACAGATTTTTCTGGATAGACAACAGGAACGGTCCGTAAGGACAACAGGTCAGATTTGTTGGCATTAGACACAAGATCAGGTAACGGGTAAGACCATGATACATCAGGTCAAGCCGGGTAGTGTATATAAGTGTCAAGACATATCAAGAGTCGTACGGTACCATGTCGTGTTACGTGGGAAGTGCAACAGGTCATGTCAGGAAGCACAAAATGCTATGTGGGTGCTCATAAATCAAACTAACATAATTATGGTTATAAATGAACAAGCATGAGTAATATCAGCACAATAAACCAGATCAGGTGATATGATAAGCAATTAGGTACTGATTAAATTATAACGATGCATGGTTATCACTTTGCGTTTAAGGGATGGTGTCAACATTACTTAACTACAGCATAACTAAAATGGATGTTTACTCATGTTATCAGGTATTAAGAAATTTTAGGGATGCATTGATATATAAATATGTTCACCGGATGAAATCCTAGCTAAAACAGGTTAAAATGCACATGAGTGTCCGATGGAGCAAAACTATATAGAGAAAACCATAGGTCGTGTCAATAGTTAAAATATGATTTAAACATACAAATGTGGTTATTGGGTTTAATAAAGTAAATGCACACGGTAGGTTTCAAGTTTGGAAAAATAAATGATATAAGCGACATCGATCATGGAAAAGGAAAATCATGGTACTAAGTTTAGACTACGGGTTTAATATGCCATAAAATGTATATGTAATAAATTAAATAGCATGTAGCAAGTTTTACTTGCCTCGACGGAACGCGATACGGCAAACGGAACGTCTCGCGTCGGCGGGAAAAGTCGCGGCGCACGCACGGTACACGGAATGAGTCCGAACGACGAACAGTGGAATCACGCGGGTCAGAGGTCCTCGCTGAGGCGTCGGGAACCGTCGCCGGCATGGTCGGATTCCGGCAGGACAGAAAACAATAAATATTGTAATCGACAAGAGATGCATGGAAACGAAGCAAGCAGAAGGCAAGAGAATGGAGGGGATTAATGAAGGAGACTTACTCACTGGATTGCAGGAGATGACGGTGTCATCGGCGCGTCGTCTACGGAGCTCCGGCAATCTACAGAGGATCCAGAAATTTAACAGAGAAGAGAAACTAAAATGAAAAGAAAAGAAAGAGGAGGAAGAGAAAGAAGAAGAAGAGGAAGGAGAAGAAGAAGAGATTGCTTACTGGGTGGTGCGCAGGTCAGGGAGACGAGGTGGTGGCGTCGAGATCACCGGCGGTGAGGTGTGAAGAGAGGAGTTATGGTTGAAGGGTTTTTCTCGGGTGTTGTGTGCAGGGTGGTTCTGCAGGTGCTTGGGATAGAGGAGAAGAAAAAGAAAATGACGACGACGAGGAGGAGGAGAAGAAGATAAGATGGAGGTGGTGACGAGGTTGGGTTCGAGGAGGCAGAGGATGCGGCTAGCGCTAGGGTTTTAGTTTGCAATGGCTTTTCTTTTTTTTTTTTTTTTGAAATGAACAGAAGAAGAAGAAGAAGAAGAAATAGAAAGAGGGAGGTGACGGGATACCCACGGCGGTGACGCGACTCGAGGAGCGCACAGTAATCGCGAGAAAAGAGAGAGAGCGCGAGAGGAGAGAGAAAGAGAAGGGAGAGAGAAAAAGATCTCGTGGGGGAGGAGAGAGAAGGAGAAAGGGAAAGAAGAGAGGGAGTCTCGTGGGGCCCGGGGTTTAAAGGAAATGTTTTGATTGGCTGGGGAGTTAGGGGAGAAATTCTGAGAAAAATTTATGGGGTTGATGGTTAGGGGAAACTTTAAAAAGATTTTTAAAAAAAATGGGAAAATATTTTCTGGTTAAATGAATTTTAATTTCGCTGTTTTTTTTAAATATTAGAAAATAGGATTTAGCGAAAGTACAAAATATTTCAGAATTGCGCCCGGGTCGGGTCCAAAAACTTGAATTTGATATATGAAATTTATTGGCAAGTTCCAAAAATCAAAATGAAGGATTTTATAATTAAAAGGCATACCCCTAAGAACGGACGCACGTACGTGCGCGTAGACGTCCAAACACGTCCGTTTCACTGAACGGGATGAGAACATGATGCAAGGACGCTACCACAGGGTTAGGGGTATCGAGCAGGCCATGATAAGTATTTTTAATTTAATTTTAGATGACTTAAATTGTTATATGCAGAATTTGAATTGTCGGGGTAAATTTATAACTAGCAACAGTCAAGCAAGACAAATGAAATAAATACCACACACCATACATACGATAACTAAAATTTGTAGAATTGGACTCGGTTGTTACATTATACCCAACTACAAAAAGAATTTCGTCCTCGAAATTCCAAGAATACAAAAGATAGACGACAAACAACTACAAGAAAAGATGAGGAAACTTCTACCGGATTTCATCTTCTCGTTCCCAGGTGGACTCTCCATACGAGCGATTACCCCAAGAAACAAGTACAAGAAGGATAACCTTGTTCTTAAGAACCTTTTCCCTTCGATCCATAATTTCAACCGGTCGCTCCTCAAAAGTCAAGTCTTCTCGTACCGTCAGCTCCGAATGATCCAATACATGCGTTTCATCCCGAACATACTTACGGAGTTGAGATATGTGAAACACATCGTGTACATTCTCCAGGGACTGCGGTAACGCCAAACGATATGCTATCTCACCAACACGCTCCAAGATCTCAAAGGATCCAACAAATCGAGGACTGAGCTTTCCTCGACTTCCAAAACGAATCACCCCTCTAGTCGGTGATATCTTCAAGAATACCAAATCACCCACGGCGAACTCTAGAGGTCTTCTCAACGTATCTGCCCAACTCTTCTGTCGGTCTTGTGCTGCTTTCATATGATTCCGAATTGCATTAACTTTCTCAACTGTCTGCATAACCAAATCTGGTCCCAACAATCTTCGTTCACTGACATCGTCCCAACAGACAGGTGAACGACACTTGTGACCATACAAAGCTTCGAATGGAGCCATCTGAATTGTCGTCTGGAAACTGTTGTTGTAAGAAAACTCTACCAAATGTAGATGATCCTCCCAAGAACCCTTGAAGTCCAACATGCACGCTCTCAACATATCTTCAAGAGTTTGGATCATTCTCTCCGACTGGCCATCAGTTTGAGAATGATAAGCTGTGCTAAATTTCAATCGAGTCCCCAAACTTTCCTGTAAACTTCTCCAAAAGTGTGATAAAAACCGAGTGTCACGGTCGGACACGATGCCCGCCGGTACTCCATGCAATCTTACAATCTCCTGCATGTACCGCTCCGCCAAAGTTTCTGTTGATTGACCAACCCGAAAAGGAATAAAATAAGCTGTCTTGGTCAAACGATCAACAATCATCCATACTGCATTGTTGCATTTTGGACTCCGCGGTAAAGCTGTCACGAAATCCATGGTTATATGTTACCACTTCTACTGAGGAATCGGAAGTGGTTGCAATAAACCAGCAACCCTTTGATGTTCAGCCTTAATTTGTTGACACACCAAGCACTTTGCCACAAAGCGAGCAATCTCCCGCTTCATACCTTCCCACCAGAAATGCTGTCGTAAGTCTCAGTACATCTTCGTGCCTCCTGGATGTACGGAATAAGCTGAACTGTGTGCCTCCTTCAAAAGCTCTTCGCGAATATCTCCCTTTGGCACACACAAACGGCTACCATACCTCAATGAACCATCTTCGTGGATCAATAAATCTGTTCGTAGTCCGGCTTCAACCTGTTCTCGAAACTTTTGCAATCTAGGATCCTGCGATTGCGTTGCTTTAATATTCTCGATCAGCGACGAATGTACTTGCAGCTGCATCAACTGTCCCAAAGAATGCGGTAGCACAACCTCCAAATCAAATCTTCGAAATTCTTCAACGAGTTCCTTCTGCGTAGTCAACATCTGAATTGCTGGTAACCGACTGAGCGCATCCGGTACGACATTAACCTTTCCCGGATGGTACTTAAGATCAATATCGTAATCAGCCATTAACTCTAACCATCTACACTGCCTCATATTAAGCTCCTTCTGCGTGAACACATACTTCAAACTCTTATTATCCGTGAAAACTTCGACCCTTTCGTCCAAAAGGTAGTGTCTCCAAATCTTCAAAGCGAAAATCACAGCCGCAAGCTCCAAATCGTGAGTTGGGTAATTCTTCTCATGGGTCTTCAACTGTCTCGATGCGTACGCTACAACCTTCCCATGCTGCATCAAAACGCATCCCAATCCTTTCCCAGATGTGTCGCTGTGAATTACCAATCCTCCGGAATTGTCTGGCACGGTCAGAATAGGAACGGTTATCAATCTCTGCTTCAACGTCTCGAAAGCTGACGCACACCTATCCGTCCACACAAAAGGTACCTCCTTACGCGTAAGCTTGGTCAATGGCTCTGCCAGACGAGCAAAGTTCTCCACAAATCTTCTGTAATACCCGGCGAGTCCAAGAAAACTTCTTATCTCCGCAACATTCTTTGGAATCGGCCAATCTTGAACTGCTGCAATCTTTTCTGGATCGACGTCGATTCCATCGCCAGACACGACATCCCCTAAAAACTTTACTTCCTTGAGCCAAAACTCGCACTTGCTCATCTTCGCATATAACTTCTCTTGTCTCAACGTCTGCAGTGCGATCTTCAAATGTTCTGCATGCTCTTCAAAACTCTTCGAATAGACCAGAATATCGTCAATGAACACCATAATAAACTGGTCCAAGAATGGCGAAAAGATTCGGTTCATCAAGTCCATGAATATCGCCGGTGCATTCGTTACTCCGAAGGGCATCACTAAGTACTCGTAATGTCCATACCGAGTTCGGAACGCCATCTTGCAGATATCCTCTGCTTTCACTCGGACCTGATGATATTCGGATCGTAAATCCAGCTTCGAGAATACCCTCGCGCCACTAAGCTGCTCAAAAAGTTCGCCAATGCGAGGGATCGAGTACCTGTTCTTAATAGTCACCCAGTTTAATTCTCGATAGTCAATTCACATCTTTCCCGTGCCATCTTTCTTCTTAACTAGAAGAACTGGAGCTCCCCAAGGCGAGTTACTGCTCCGAATCCAACCCTTCTCAAGCAGTTCAGCAACCTGTTTCTTGATTTCTTCCAACTCCACTAGTGCCATTAGATAATACGCTTTAGATACTGGCGCTGCACCAGGAATAAGGTCAATTGCGAACTCAACGTCTCGCTTCGGCGGTAATCCCGATATATCTTCAAACACGTCCATAAAATCACGAACAACAGCTGGCTCTTCACTTTCATCAACCTCCATTGATGCAAGAATATTATTTGTCGGCTTAGCCCTAAACTCGACTGGCCCGACAGAACAGCTTCCTCCAGTGAAGGCAAACTCGGGATGTCCGGGAATCTGGAAAATTACTTTGTTTGCCCTACAATCAATGTGAGCGTGGAAAGTGCCAAGAAAATCCATTCCCAAGACGACTTTGTAGCTGCCCGTATCAATCACCAAGAAATCTACAAAAAGCTCCCGTCCGCAAACAACAACTGTACAATCTTTACATTCCCTACTAGATATGATTTTCCCATTCCCAGTGTGTATGTCCCAGAAACTAGACAGGGTTGTGCAGGTAATCGAGTGTGTATTTATAAACTTGGACGACATAAAACAATGGGATGCACCAGAGTCAAATAACGCTAATGCGGGAAAACCATGAACGAGTAGAATACCTGAAACAACTTCTCCTGACGCCCTAGCTTCCTCAGCCGTCAAGGTAAAAGCTCGAGCCTGATTAGGTCCTTGAGTCAGCTGCTTCTGTCCCTGAAATGATTTCGGCGGAGGCTTCTGAATCTCATCCCTCGCATGAAGCTTCGACGGACAAGCGTTGATAGTGTGATCCGCCGCTCCACAAACCAAACAAAGCCCTTGCCTCATTCGACAGTCTCTTTGCACATGACCGGGTAAATGGCAGTAGTTACAAGTCACGCTCTTTCTCTGTTCAACAACAACAGACTTCTTCATTGGTGTTACACCACGACGGTTCACTGGAATACCCCTGCGTCCATGTGCTCGGTTCGGCGCAAAAGTCGGCTTCCGTACTGTAATTGTTGTCTGCTGTGAACTCCTAGTCTTCCCAGATAAGCTCTGCTGTTCTCGTGCTGCCGTAAGTACCTGTGAGAAAGTGGTCAAACCCAGGGAGATAATCTGCCTCTGGATGTCCACATCCAAGCTGCGCATGAACCTCCTTGCCC
This sequence comes from Agapanthus africanus, assembly GCA_030015575.1. Taxonomy (NCBI): domain Eukaryota; kingdom Viridiplantae; phylum Streptophyta; class Magnoliopsida; order Asparagales; family Amaryllidaceae; genus Agapanthus; species Agapanthus africanus. Next base: position 3,161,262 of record CM057337.1, read on the forward strand.
TGTCTGCATCGTTGGCAACTAAAGGTCCAGCGAATCTACCGAGCCGTGTCCACTTTGCTGCATGCACATCTACAGGTGCACCGTTCTGCCTTAAACTGATGAACTTCTCTTCCATTTCCTCCCGTGCAGTCCGCGGGAAGAACTTCTCTAGGAAACTCTTCGAAAAATCCGCCCACTTGATCGGCTTGGGCAAGCGGGTCTCCTCCACAAGCCACCATTCACGGGCGTAGTCCACTAACTGAATGCGCACCACATCCACTCTTTTATCATCTGGAATCTGTGCCGCAATAAGTAAGTTCTCCGTGTCAACTAACCACTGCTCCGCTGGCAATGGCTCCTCCAAACCGGTAAAGGCAGACGGACCCAAACGCCTGAAATCTGCTACGGTCCCCACACGATCAACTGGCTTAGCTTCAACATTGTTCACGGACTGCTGAACGGTCCGCAACCCTTCCTGAAACGATTCAGCTTGCTACTGGATCAGCTCGGTCTGCCTCTTTTGATTTTCCAGCATTCCCCGTATCACTCCAAGCATGGCGGCTTCGTCAACACGCCTTTGGTACGTCTTCTGATTCTTGTCTGCCATATTCCTGAAATCAAAACACACAAGATTAGCATGATAACAGATTCAAATTATAGATCAAGGCTAGAACTCCAAGTTACTTAAATAGAGTACCGCATTGTAACTATGCCGCGGTATCATAGCTACAATTACATAACTCCACCCAAGTCGCCTAAGTCCTAGAGATAACAAGGAATCAACTTTTCGAGTCGATATGCAAAGGAAGTTTGCACATCGTAAAAGATATAATCAGGAAGAACTTGATTCAAGAACGGTAAAACGGCAAGGTGGCAGGACATGTTTCCTAGACACGGGTATTCTGATTCGAGTACTGGGTACAATACCCAACTACAAAAGAATCAACCCGACTAACATATGGCTCTGATACCAAAAGAACCATGTCACGCCCCGCTTCCCAGAGTACGCTAAATTGGGCACGTGACATAGCCAACCATGCTACCTGTGGGTAGGAAGTATCCATCCACGGTCACATTACGGCTGTAGAGATATCAAGAACAAAATATAACTATCTAAAACATGTCCATAAGCCAAGATAACATGAGTCGAGAATAATAAAAGTACGGAAGCAAAAGATCCAATACAAACTGACTGGAATGTATGTCCCATCGTGCGGGCTCACATCAGGAAATAAATGCAGGAAATAAAGAACTAACTACTACCGACACCTCACAGCTCAGCCTGCTGGCTGAAGTACTCCTGCTCGGACTGCAGCAACGGTACAGAATCTGGGCCATGCAAAACCCAGACGTCAGCGCGTCATGTCATCAAGTAATAAAATATAAACAGGGTAACAGGCAACGCAAATATAAACATGAATGAAAAGCAGGTGTAACAGTAATATAAATCAGGCAGTGCAGGATAGTGTGCAGTGAGTAAACTAAACTGGTCTATTGGATTTTCAACTCTAAGGTCTTTGAAATCAATTTGATGAATCATCGATGTAACTCAATAGTATCCCGTGTGTGCCCGGGACCACGGTTAAGATTCCCGGGCTAAAACCGAGACATGCCGCTAGGCACTAAAGGAAAAGGGTAAAGATGAATGATGTCCATGGCATCATCCCAAGGCTGGCCTAGCCTCTAAAAGGAAATGGATAACGATGGATGATGTCAGCAGCATCATCCCAAGGCTGGCCCAGCCTCTAAAACTAGTCGGTAAAGGTAGCACACTGTCGAGTTATAAGTCATGTTTCATCATTAATTTCCCCATACCCCCAAGTTATATGTGTTCAAGTTAGGTATTAAATAATCTGGAGCTAATACCAACTCGGGATCAGGCAGGTACAGGTTTGTCTGGATAGACAACAGGAACGGTCCGTAAGGACAACAGGTCAGATTTGTTGGCATTAGACACAAGATCAGGTAACGGGTAAGACCATGATACATCAGGTCAAGCCGGGTAGTGTATATAAGTGTCAAGACATATCAAGAGTCGTACGGTACCATGTCGTGTTACGTGGGAAGTGCAACATGTCATGTCAGGAAGCACAAAATGCTATGTGGGTGCTCATAAATCAAACTAATATAATTATGGTTATAAATGAACAAGCATGAGTAATATCAGCACAATAAACCAGATCAGGTGATATGATAAGCAATTAGGTACTGATTAAATTATAACGATGCATGGTTATCACTTTGCGTTTAAGGGATGGTGTCAACATTACTTAACTACAGCATAACTAAAATGGATGTTTACTCATGTTATCAGGTATTAAGAAATTTTAGGGATGCATTGATATATAAATATGTTCACCGGATGAAATCCTAGCTAAAACAGGTTAAAATGCACATGAGTGTCCGATGGAGCAAAACTGTATAGAGAAAACCATAGGCCGTATCAATAGTTAAAATGTGATTTAAACATACAAATGTGGTTATTGGGTTTAATAAAGTAAATGCACACGGTAGGTTTCAAGTTTGGAAAAATAAATGATATAAGCGACATCGAGCATGGAAAAGGAAAATCATGGTACTAAGTTTAGACTACGGGTTTAATGTGCCATAAAATGTATATGTAATAAATTAAGTAGCATGTAGCAAGTTTTACTTGCCTCGACGGAACGCGATACGGCAAACGGAACGTCTCGCGTCGGCGGGAAAAGTCACGACGCGCGCACGGTACACGGAATGAGTCCGAACGACGAACAGTGGAATCACGCGGGTCAGAGGTCCTCGCTGAGGCGTCGGGAACCGTCGCCGGCACGGTCGGATTCCGGCAGGACAGAAAACAATAAATATTGTAATCGACAAGAGATGCATGGAAACGAAGCAAGCAGAAGGCAAGAGAATGGAGGGGATTAATGAAGGAGACTTACTCACTGGATTGCAGGAGATGACAGTGTCGTCGACGCATCGTCTACGGAGATCCGGCAATCTACAGAGGATCCAGAAATTTAACAGAGAAGAGAAACTAAAATGAAAAGAAAAGAAAGAGGAGGAAGAGAAAGAAGAAGAAGAGGAAGGAGAAGAAGAAGAGATTGCTTACTGGGTGGTGCGCAGGTCAGGGAGACGAGGTGGTGACGTCGAGATCACCGGCGGTGAGGTGTGAAGAGAGGAGTTATGGTTGAAGGGTTTTTCTCAGGTGTTGTGTGTAGGGTGGTTCTGCAGGTGCTTGGGATAGAGGAGAAGCAAAAGAAGATGACGACGAGGAGTAGTAGTAGAAGAAGATGAGATGGAGGTGGTGACGAGGTTGGGTTTGAGGAGGCAGAGGATGCGGCTAGCGCTAGGGTTTTAGTTTGCAATGGCTTTTCTTTTTTCTTTTTTTTTTTTGAAATGAACAGAAGAAGAAGAAGAAGAAATAGAAAGAGGGAGGTGACAGGATACCCACGGCGGTGACGCGACTCGAGGAGCGCACAGTAATCGCGAGAAGAGAGAGAGGGCGTGAGAGGAGAGAGAAAGAGAAGGGAGAGAGAAAGAGATCTCGTGGGGGAGGAGAGAGAAGGAGAAAGGGAAAGAAGAGAGGGAGTCTCGTGTGGCCCGGGGTTTAAAGGAAACGTTTTGATTAGCTGGGGAGTTAGGGGAGAAATTCTGAGAAAGATTTATGGGGTTGATGGTTAGGGGAAACTTTAAAAAGATTTTTAAAAAAATGGGAAAATATTTTCTGGTTAAGTGAATTTTAATTTCGCTATTTTTTTTTAAATATTAGAAAATAGGATTTGGCGAAAATACAAAATATTTCAGAATTGCGCCCGGGTCGGGTCCAAAATCTTGAATTTGAAATATGAAATTTATTGGCAAGTTCCAAAAATCAAAATGAAGGATTTTATAATTAAAAGGCATACCCCTAAGAACGGACGCACGTACGTGCGCGTAGACGTCCAAACACGTCTGTTTCACTGAACGGGACGAGAACATGATGCAAGGACGCTACCACAGGATTAGGGGTATCGAGCAGGCCATGACAAGTATTTTTAATTTAATTTTAGATGACTTAAATTGTTATATGCAGAATTTGAATTGTCGGGGTAAATTTATAACTAGCAACAGTCAAGCAAGACAAATGAAATAAATACCACACACCATACATACGATAACTGAAATTTGTAGAATTGGACTCGGTTGTTTCAACCCACAAGCCTCCGGACCCAACCCATAACCCAAACACAAACTCAAACACCTAAACCCGACAACCCGGCTCCCTTCTTTCCCTTTCTTTCTTTTCTCTCTCTTTTAACCACCGACCTCCTCTTCTTCTCCACGCCGCACCTCCTTCCTCCTCGCAACGGTCCTCCGCACGAACCGCTCCACCTATGAGACCATGTCGTCGCACGCCTACAACTCCCCACGAGAAGCTATCACCCGCTTCCCTCTTTCTCTCAACAACTCACTTGCCTCTCTCTATCTCCCTCATACTCTCTTTCTCTCTCCCTCACACCACCGGAGCCCTCACCTACAACCTAGCTGCCGACACCACCACCACCCGAGCACTGGCTACCACAGCCGCCTCGCCGGCAACTCCACAACCACCTCCAAGCCCCCATAGCTCCTCCTCTTTCGCTCAACACGTGTCCCACTAAACCCAAACCCACCACCACTGGCCACTTCACTGCTCACCGCAACCTCCGCCGCTACACCCATCTTGGCGACAAGATACCTACAACTCTCCACCATTACACCCCTAAAAGCCAAGCACCCCATCTCACTCCAACCAAGCCTCCACCCGAGCTCTCCTTCAACAGCCGCCGCCATCACCTTCGGCTCCTCACCAAAACCCACCTCCTCAACCGAGCACATCCCTTTCGATCGCTTCAACCCCACTGCACTCATAGTCGCACCCTACACAACCACCACGACCTAAAAACCATAGCCTCACCGTCGCCTACAACTTCTTCCTCTTCTTCTCCTTAAACCCATCACTAACCCAAGCCCTAGCCACCCACGACTCCCTCGACCTCGACTCCATCACCATCATATAGGGTTTCAGTTCTAGGGTCATGACATTGATAGACCGCGGCAGAATTAGAAAACAATAAATTTTCAAATATAGAACCAAAACCTAACCAAGATCATCAAATACTTGCAAATGCAAAAAAAATAGTAAGTCAAGAGTGCTACAATATTTGTAGTGTGTCCGATCACCATCGGAAGATCCAAGCTAAACTTCATGAGCTCCGAAGAGTCTACTGGCCGACCGCCTCGCCGTAGATGATCCGCGGTGAAGAGTGGCCATCCGAAACTCCATCTCCATTTTCAAGTGGAGAAACTCACACATAAGCTTGCTAGGTTAATGCGTGAGGCGGTGTGGTTTGAAAAAACTCTCTCTTTTTGAATTCTAGCTTCATTTCATGCTCCACCATTTTGTAGAGAGGAGGAAGAAGATGAAGAAGAAGTCTCTCCTGGAAATTATCATAGAATTAACATTAAAAGAAAAGAATAAGAAGAGAAGGGAAGAAGTAATAAAACAAAGAAAATAAGAGAGAAGAAGTCCACTCTTCTATTTTCTTCTTTTCATTTCTTTTCAATTCTTATCTTATCTTTTCTTTTCTTTTTTGTTTATTCTAAACATATCATTTCTCTTTACATTATATATAAATACATATTTATAAAAAGAAGAAAACATGTATCAAATATATTTCCATTTTACGTATCGTATACGCAATAATAATATAATCATATACTAATATAATATATAAAGAGAGTGTGCATCCAATATACAATAGTAGAAACCATATCAATATACGGTTATTAAGTCAACCATTGACTTAATATTTCGGCTTTAAACCGGCTAGTATTTTTCGGACATTCGATTAAATCATACATTCAATCGAACTCCCTTACGTATCCAATATGCACGCCACATCAACATTTTGCCCGGACAGGTACTTTCGTTGCGGGATTCTAAAGACATGTCAATACGCTGGTGGTAAGTTACATAGGATCATATCCGATTGAATCCGAAACATTTTCAGATTCAATCCCTTCACAGATTAACCCACAAGCTCGTCAGCTGTACTAGCTATACGTAACGGCCACCCAAGTATGAGCAAGATAAAAGCAGGTCGATAAGAAAACTCATCCGGACCCTACAAAGTCTATAAGCGAAGAATACCATACAGTTCGGTCTCTTCATCAAGGAGTATCGCATACCGGGTCTTGGGGGTGGAACTGTCAGACCCCCAATAATCCAATAAGTCGTACTGACATCGAATTCATAACCAACATAGATTCAACTTATAACACTTATTAGTTTATCTCTACTGCCATGGCCATGGACTTCTGGTTATAGTCATATCCTGCACAGCGCAATATCAACTCCCTATACTGGGAAAGACGAATCCACTCGACCGCTCATTGCCTCTATATGCTTCGGGACTATACCCAACTAAACCTATTTGCACGACTCCTTTGAGCTATGTTAGGGTGGTAATCAAAGTATGGTGGGAACACACACAAGACACTATGGTGACCTCAGGTCGAGAGACTACCCTGTACTATCGTTGTTTACCGCCGAAAACAGAGACGAACCGGGATTGAACGTCTAACCTGAATTTATGGGCAGATGCTACAACGGTCGTGCCAGATCTGTTTACTGCCGAAAATAGAGACGAACTAGGATTGAACGTCATGCCTGAATTTGGGAGCATATGCTATTTGGAACATATATATCCACCTCTCCAAAATTACCAAGTTGATTTATGACAACGTATATCGGAGGTTTGGACAGATGCGATCTATATAGCGTGACTTTATCAGATTCCCCCTCTTTGAGGGGTTTTCGATTTTGGGGATGCTCTTCCCTGCAGGTGCAAACCCCTACAGTTAATTACGTTATCGCATTGCGATAACAACTTTCACTTGCTACGGACAGATCACTTCATGTTGTATCATATTTGTTTTATATGAGATTGCCCTTCTATTGTGTACGGAGACTACTATATATCATCTCCCGTAGGGCACAGATTAGTCTAAATCCGTATATTAGATTTGGGGTTTTGAACTTAACATGCAGATCTCATATAAATGAGGTCCATTGGTTCATGGGATATTTGGGTTTGATCTAAGGATCGTTAGTCATATATGAGACTAAGATCGACTTAGGAACAATGATCATATAGGCTCAACTGATCATTAGATCATATATAAATAGCCCATGGATAGTATACGGTAGTCAATATGGAGATAGTCCGCAGGGCAAAACATATTATTTTAAGGATATCGCGGTCCATGGGAGACATGGATGGATTATGGCTTGTTTGGGCCAATGGATTGTATACGTGGGTCAATATGGAGACCAGCCATAGGGCCAAACATATATTAGTTTAGGGATATAACGGTCCAATATTAATTTAGAAACATTTTGGTCCAACATTCCCGTATTCGGGATGACGTATTGGTTTAAAGACGTTTCGGTCCAACATTTCCATATTCAGAGTGAAATGCTAGTTTAGGGACGTTTCGGTCCAACATCTCCGTGCTCGGAGCGAAATGCTAGTTTATGGACGCTTCAGTCCATCATCTCCATGCTCAGAGAGAAATGATAGTTTAGGGACGTTTCGGTCCAACATTTATCATTCGATCAGGGAGTTACATAACGCATCCCTTCCAACGCTTGTTTGCTTAGGCGCTATTGCTTGGCCGTTGTATGAGTAGCCACTTCACGTCTTAGGCTATCTTCATCCTCTTCGACAGCTTCATTTATCATCGTACCAATCGAGTTGTTTTTGCGGGAAATACCGAGCACTTTACACAGCACCTGCCCCCTGCTCATCAATGTCACTTTCTGACGCTGACAAAGCATCTTATTCATATATGAAAGAACGAGATATCATATCACTCTTTCTGCTAAGTCTTATTCCTCCTTGAAAGAATGAACTTGACTTGGGAGCTTTTCCCCTCATCATCCATTTTAGGAGTAGAGCATGACTTCTATGTCCCTTCCATGATTTCTGGTTCAAGCGGGCTATTCCACTTGATTGCAGGACCCGCTTGTAGGTCCCTTAATATATTTTCTGCTCTTTGAAGAAAGGACCACCCCACACAGATATTCCTCCGCCAGCAAGTAAGATGCCCACTGCGCATATTTCAGAGAGAGAGTATTTTCGTCCCTATCTCTTCAAGGATAGGACCCGCGTTGTCGCTATTTTGAGGACAAGTTGCTTCAGAGCCACTCATTTTTTGTTGGTGAGCATTGGCGAAAAACACCGTTGTGCCTCTGCTTTTCATATATCTTCATCAAAAGAGGATGGGTCTTAACCCATCTCATCTAATCGAGCCATTTTATCTATGAGCTCTTGGAAAGTCGTCGGCTTGAAGAGGGACATATATGAGAACACTTTTGAATTTAGGTCAAGGGTGGCTATGAACATTTCCACTGCTAGAGCTTCGTCGATGCACTGCTCGGATTTTGACAAGATATTTCACCATCAATTAACATATTGAACCAAAGTCTCGTTCGGTCTAACACTTTCATTGACCAACGTGTTCACGGTAGTGTATTTATTCACACTGGCGAATCTCTGATAGAAGAGCATCTCCATCTCGTTGAAGGTCTTCACGGAGTCTTTTAAGAGTTCCATATACCATTCGAAAGCAGTGCCCGCCGGACTGTTGATGAACTGTCAGAGGAGCAATATATCATTTCCTCCAGTATTTCCACACATGGATTTAAAACTGTGCAGGCGAGGATTCATGATCCCTTTGTACATGTGGAACGTCGGAAATTTGTATCCTGGCGGGTATTATACTTGATCGTACCATGCCGGATACGGTCGACCAATCTTGATCGAACTATCTGCAGCTTCACTATCATAGTGAGCTTTGATTTGCTGTGCGATGTATTCATCCAGCCTTATTTTGGAAATCATTTTCTATTTAACCGTTGGCGGGGCTTGCAGAGAATTTGAAGTGCTACCCTTGTCATTAAGAATGACTACCAGCGGTTCATCTGCCAGTGGTTCTGAATGGACCATCATTCCAGCCATATTCTGGATCAGAAGGGCCATCTGGTTCATTTTAGCGGATTTCGCTTCCGCTTCTTCATCCTTCTTCTTGAGAGCACGCTTCAGGAAATCAATATCCAACTCATGCCATGTCCTTTCTTTGGGTGCGTTTTCGAGGTTTACCTTAGGCAATGAACTCGTAAGTGCCGCCGCCTGAGCAAGCATCTCCTGCTGCTTTTTATGTTGCTGCTGAGATTTTTTCAGAGACCGAATATGCGATGAGTGGAAGTAAACGCCATTCTACAAAAAGATGAAACGCCAGTTTCAGTATCTCATCACCCAAGAGCAACTACAAACATATATACCGTGATTATTTGATCCTTTTTTATCCAATATCGCTCAAGGAGACAGAAGGCCCGTAAGGTAACGCACTATCACCTATAGGTCACGACATTTTTCGCAGGACCGCATCATTGGTAGAGCTTCCTGGCCGGTGGGAATTTCATGTGTAGTCGTGCTGATGGGACCTGGGAGTGATATGGATTGTTTATGCCCGTGGATTGTATATGGTCGGTCATATGACTTGTACCGTAGGTCCAAACGTATTAGTTTAGGTACATTTCGGTCCAATACCGATTTAAGTACGTAGCGGTCCAATATTAGTTTAGGTACATTTCGGTCCAACATTCCATGTTTAGGACGAAATGATAGTTTAAGAACATTTCGGTCTGATACCAGTTTAAGGACATAGTGGTCCAATATTATCATATACGGGATGCCATATTAGTTTAGGGACATTCCGGTCCAACATTCCCATGTTCAGGACGAAATGATAGTTTAAACACATTTCGGTCTGATACCAGTTTAAGAACGTAGTGGTCCAGTACCAGTTTAAGGACGTGGTGGTCGAAGATTATCATAATGGGAGCATACGATTTTTAGAGTTTTGACTCAAGAAGAAAGCGAGCGGAAACAGGCGTCGTCATCTATCATTGACCTAAGTCGCGACTCTTCAAGCGTAGTATTTTTAAGAAATCGACCGTTTATTGGATGAAATGGCCTTTCTCCATGCATATCCATGAGCAGGTAGTTCCACCTTGGTAGACTTTATCTATGATGTACGGACCTTTGTAGTTTGGCTTGAACTTTCCCCATTTTGCACGGTTAGGAATCATTGGTTTTTTGACAACCAGCAAGAGTTTGCCTTGGCGAAATGTTCTCGGCCTGGTTAGACTTTCATATGACCGCGTCATCCTTGCCTTATAAACTTTCAGATTTTGTTGTGCTACAAAGCGGGTTTCATCAAGAGCATCGAGCTTCTCGAGCCTAAGATGAGCATTTTCTTCGTCCGTTAACTCGTATTGAACTGCCACTCGTAATGAGGGGAGTTCTATCTCGAGCATAAGGTATTGTATTTGTGGCCGTCTTAAACGTTGTTCGGTATACCCAAAGAGCTTCATGCAGTCTTTCGTGTTAGTCCTTCTTATTCCTAGACACCGTCTTTTTTATAATCTTGGTCAAGGTCCTGTTGAATGTTTCAGCTAGACCATTGGCCCAATGATTATAAACCGAGAAGTATTTCTAGTCTATCTTGTGTTTCTGTGCGAAGCGGCTTATTTTGTGGCTTCTATAGACTGGTCCATTATCCGAGATTATTCGTCACGAAGTTCTAAACCCGTAGATGACATGAGTTTTGATGAAGTGAAGGATATTCTCTGTCTTCACCTCCCTTAACGGTACTGCTTCTGCCCACTTAGAGAAGTAATTGGTTATTGCTAGTATAAACCGATGTTCTCTGGATGATGCTGGTTCGATAGGGCTGATTATATCCATTTCCTACATCCCAAACAGCCAACTAGCTACTGTCGAATGTAGTGAATTTGGATGCTGATGTATGAAGTCCCTGTGTATTTGGCACGAGTGACACCGCTTCGCATATTCGAGGCAGTCCTGAATTATCGTGGGCTAGTAATAGCCCATCCTTTTTATCTTCGGATTCATCTTTGGACCTGCTTAATGGGAGCCGCAAACTCCGTCGTGTACTTCGTGGACGACTTTCTTTGCTTCCTTCAGCCCTAAGCATCTTAACCATACGAAGCCAAAGGATCTCTTGTATAGAGTATCATTGACGAATGCAAACGATAGAGCTCGTTTCATGAGCTAATGTTCAGCGGACGCATCTTCAGATGCTCGTTGGGACTTGAAGCAGTCAATAAAGGTTCCCTTCCAGTTCTCAACTTCTTCCTCATTTTCTATTTAGAGAGCATCTTCTTTGTTCGCTCCTTTTTCTGTGGGTGGCTCCGTCAGAACTTCCGAAGGCATTTCTGCTGGCGCCAGGACCCTGCGGTTTTGGACAATGATCCTTAAGTCATCGAGGTTTTCGTCGGCCAATTCTTTAGCTAACTTGACCAACACATCCCCCTTGCTGTTTTCCGCTCGCGGTACGCTTTCCAGGGTATAAGAAGGGATTTGGGTCAGCAGCTGCTGCACTCTTTCGCCATACCTAATCAGCTCTGGTTTGTATGTCTGATAGTCACCATTTACTTGACTGACGATCAGCTGAGAATCTCCATATATTAGGAGGTCCTTGATTCCCATATCGAATGCAATCTCAAGACCGGCTATCAAAACTTCATATTCCACTTAATTATTGGTTCTAGGTTCCATCAAGGAGAGAGCATACCACAATATTCCTCCTTATGGAGTCACGAAGATAAGACCTATCCCAGTTTTGATTATGGGAGTATTCTTCTTCCGCTCCTTCATGGAAGACGCTCCATCAAAACAGAGCTCCCACCGAGATTCATTTTCTTCTTTCTCCTCTACAACCGTGTCGAACGCATGTTCATCCGGCAACTCGCAGTTTAGGGAAGAATCAGCTAGTATCTGTTGTTCCGCAAGAAAATCGGTGATAAATTGTCCTTTCACCGCTTTGAGGAGTCGATATGTTATTGAGAATTCCATCAGCATGAGGGCCCATTTAGAAAGCCTTCCCGTCAGTATGCCTTTTGACATCAAATACTTAAGAGGATCCACTTTTGATATGAGATGGATCTCATGCGCCAAGGCGTAGGGTCTGAGTTTTGTTATTGCGAAGATCAGCGCCAAGTAGAGCTTTTCGATAGGGGAGTAGTTTCTTTCTGCCCCAGAAGAACTCAACTTAGATAGTAAATAACTCTTTCTTTTCCTTGATCGTTCTCTTATGCCCACAGCACACCTAGAAAACCTTCAAGAGCTGTTGTATAATAGGTTTTCCCTTAACTGGAGCGGCCAATACCGGTGGATTTTGCAAATATTTTTTTATTTCCTCCAATGCATTTTGACATTTCTGATCCCAAACGAACGGAGTCCCCTTCTTCATCAGATGGCTATAGGGACGATATTTTCCAGAAAGGTTGGTTATGAACCGCCGGATATATGCGAACTTTGCTTAGAGAGATCGCAGTTATTTAAGGGTTCTTGTCGAAGGCATTTCCATAATTGCGTTGATCTTTGAGGGATCAATTACCTCGGTGGCGGATGATGAAGCCTAGGAATTTTCTCGAGGAGACTCCAAACATGCACTTTAGAGGGTTCATTTTCATATTATATTTCCGAAAACGCTCGAACACGATCTTTAGATGCTCCTAGTGTTCCTCATAAGATTTTCTTTTGACCACAAGGTCGTCGATAGAGCATTCGACGATCTTATGTATGAAGTCGTCGAATATCTTTGTCATGGCCCTTTGGTACGTTGCTCCAGCATTTTTCAAACCGAAAAGCATCACCTTGTAGCAAAACAAGCCCAACAGTGTCCGGGAGGCGGCATGCTTCCGATCTTCAGGATCTATCTTTATCTAGTTGTATCTTGAAGATCCATCCATAAAGGAGAAGACTTCATGGGTGGATACATTATCGATTATTATCTCGGTAACGGGCACTGAGAAGTCGTCTTTCGGGCATGCCCTGTTGAGGTTCCGAAAGTCCACGTAGATCCGGACTGACCTATTTTTCTACATCACTGGAACGATGTTAGCAATCCAGTCGGGATATTGAACTTCTTGGATGAAACCGGAGTTGATTAATTTCTTGACTTCGGTGTTGATACTCATCTCGAGTTCGAGTTGCATCCTTCTTGGGCCTGCTTAACTGGCTTTATCTCTGGTAATATGGACAGCTTATGTACCACTACCTTTAGATCTAAACCCGGTATTTCGGAGTAGTTCCAAGTGAAGCAATCTTTATAATGTGTAAGCACATCATTTAATATGGTTACTTGTTTTTCAGATAGCAGCTCACTGAAAAATGCCAGTCTCGGATCATTCTCTATTCCCAAGTCGATTTTCCTTAGATTGTTCGCCGTGGTATGTATCCCATCCTCCAGCTCTTTTGGTGCCGGTGGAAATTCTAAGACCTTCTCGTAATCATCTTCGTATGTGAAGCATCCGACATGGTCAATCATATTCTTATTCTCTTTCTTTTTTGAGAATGTTATCATATGACAGGTACGAGTCCGCTTCCATTTTCGCGGTCAAGCTGGTCCCATCTTGATGGTAAATGTCTTCTTCGGCTCGTGCTTTTGTGGCGGGCTTATCCTCTAGCTATCGAACAACAAGAACCTGCCTTGATGATATTGGTCCTCCACCCAGTTCTTGAACGTGAAACGGTCTTTAAGGGGGTGATCTATTGTTCGATGATAGGAGTAATAATCCGGATGATGGACTTCATTTATCTGGTCGAGATGCCGAGACTCAGGAAGTGTAATCATCTAGTGTTTCATAACAAGGCTGAATATCTTTCCTGTCTTGTCTCTATTGAGGTAAAAAATTACACCCTAATTGACCAAATCAAAATCAAAGTCAACCCCAAGCCAAGTGGGTCCAAGCCCAGATCAAGACCGAGCATGGAATGGAAGGGCCCCATGAAAAAAAGAATAAAACCATAAATTGGTTTAATGTAATTCTTTTTTTATAGAAATAAATGTATGAAAAAAATGGGCAGAAAGCCAAAATTTTGTAAACCCCATGGTTTATGTGCAAAAAGAAATAAGCACACAAGGCATGGGGTGGCATAAATGTCATTTAGCAAAGCCCAAGGGGCTATATATAAAGTGGGTAGCCTATAAAGGCAAGCATGATGAAAAAATCAAAGACAACTTTTTTCATTCTCTCAAAAATTAGGGTTTTGTGCCTCCTTCTCCTTCCTCAAGGTTCTAAATTCTCTTTCTTTTTTTTTGAATTAAATCAAGAATTTAACTCTTCTTTTTTCAAGAAGAAACAGTTTTCACCATAAAACCATTGAAGGGGAGCTTGGATCTTCCATCAAACCCCCAAAAAGGGAGATTTTTAAGTCTCGCCACTTTTTCTCCAAGATCTAACCAACAGAGAGGAGGAGGAAGGAGACCCATTTCGTAAAAACCCTAGTTCGGGAATATCCAAGGCTAAAGGGGAGAAGAAAGGGGTCCTCTTAGATTCTCCCCTTTTCTGGGAGTTTCCAAAGTCCCTCAGGGGTTTAACTCCAAATCCACATTTAATTTATTACATAAGAGTTTAACTTCAAAATCCAAATCTTTTGGGAGTTTAACTCCAAATTTATACCTAATTTCTGTTTAGGAGTTCAACTCCAAAGCCTCTCGGGAGTTTAACTTTCAGCCTAGGGGCTAAGCCCCTTTCTCTGCTGGCGCTTTCAGCGGTCGCGTGCCGCGCACGTGACCGCGGATGCCCAGCACTTGTGCGTGCGCGCAAGTGACCCACAGGAGCCCGGCGTCCACGCGAAGGGCACGTGACCCACGGGCGCCGAGCATCCACGCGCAGGGCACGTGACCTGCGGGCGTCCAGCGCCCACGTGCCACTCACGCGTCCTTAGGACGCTCCTCAGCCTTTTTTTATATACACTCCACACTCAAAACACGTCCCCCACTATAAAAAATTTCTAATGGGGAGCTGTCCTGCACCCCGCAAGCGGGACCCCAGTAAACTCTGTGAGGCCCCAGATATACCCAAGACCCTTCAAATCACAACACACGCACACTGCACATTGAGTTCGCATGACCAGTTTGACCTATCAATTGGAGGTTCCTTCGCTCCAAAGGCGAGGGGTAATTAACGACAGTTTAGTCCGCGGCTGCCGGAGATTCGGATCCCCACAATCAATAAACCCCAGCCCACCCTAGGCAGGGGGAATCTATAATGCACCTGACAAGCGACGCGTATTCTCATCTCAATGGGGTGACAAAAAACACCCTACAGTCTCGAGAGAACGAATATTTCTGACTCATCTTCTTTATAAGGGACGGGCTCTAACCGGACTTTCCTCGATTGAATGGTGTCTTGGACCTGCTTTGTTGTCCTTGATTGTTGTTTGCGATCGTTGCCCTATTTTTGTCTCCGCTTCTGGATTTTCCTTCTTCACGGGAATACACAGGAGGCTGTGGATGGAGAGTATCATGATCTACTTCTTCCACTGGTTGCTCATTGAGTCGCTGCTTTCTGGCCTTTACATATAACACCATTTTGTGAAAGTGGTTGTCTCGGCTCGCTTGACAAGCTTTTATTATCCTGTCAATTTGCTCTTTAAGCGACGGACTTAGAGTTCTTCGAGCGGGACATCGCTCCAATTCAGCGTCATGGATAATTGGGGAAGCGTCTTCTTCTCCACTTGAGCTGTTTATGGCATGGTAACAGTAGATTTTCTCCCGTTTCAATCGAACATATCCCAGCTCAATTATTTCCATCTTCTCGTTGGGCTTCTTTCGTTGAGTCTCGGGAATATCCTAAATCTTTTTATAAAATTGGGCTTGCCGAACAGTTTGTTCAAGAGGCACACCTTTGCGTTTTAATATCCCCCTTAATCCCTCCGTATAATATCTTGGCATACGGATAGGCTAAAAATTGTCAAGAGTTGGACCAGCCCCATGCCAGATTTCTTTTCCACCTTAGTCTCCATAGATTTATAGAAGAGAATCGTCTTTTCACCTCTTCGCCGCGGAGGCGCATAGAAAGTTTCCATCACTTGTATGCTATATATATTGAGCGCGTTAATTTACTTATAATATCGAGGTGGAGCCATCGTAATATATAGGATTTGCTCCGCTTCGGCAAGAGTCTACGTCGATGGACGAATGAAGAACACTGCATTAGTCTTATCTTCGGAGTCACTGCCAAAGACCAAGATAGGGGTCGAGGGCCCGATTTTATTGCTCTCCCATTGAATTTTTCCCAGGTAGACTATTTGTTCGTCTTCTTCAGTATCACTTTCGAAGACCAGGTGGCCACGAATTTTTGCTTATTTTCCGGCTTGTGGCACCTTTTTGTATCTTTGAAATCCGGCTGAAAGTATTTTTCATCTTCATACTTTTGAACCTCATTTACCGAGAAAGGATTGAGTTCTCCCGTGACGGTGTACCCCAAGCTATCTTTGAAATACTTCATACACTGATGTTGTGTAGAAGAGATGGCGTTGTACTCGTGTAATCAAGGCCTGCCGAGTAGAGCATTATAACAGGTATTGGCATCAATGACATAGAATTTGATGTCAGTGACGAGCATCCCGAAGTAGAGCATCAATATTACGGACCCAAGCATCCGTGACGATTGGGAATCGAACCCAAAGATAGTAATTTTGTCTTGGGCAAGATACTGAACATTCATACATATCTCCTTCATCACTCACACATTGAGGAGGTTAACGGATGATCCGTTGTCGATAAGGATTTTCCCTATCTTGATGTCGTGGTAGTACCCAGTAACATAGAGCGGTCGATTATGCTCGCATATACCAAGGAGTATATCTTCCTTGCTGAAGGTAATGTCAGCCGTGTGGATCTCTGCAAGTTCATCCATTATTTTATTTTCCGCGAAGAAAGTATGGAACTGATCTAGTTCTTGTAAAGCTTTGATCAAGGAGTCTCGTGCTTCTTTGGACAAGAGAAGGGCATCCAATATGCTCAATTATGAGGGTATCTTTCTCAAATGCGCAAGGACGTTATAGTCCACCTTAGTTTTCTTAGGTAGGTCCTTTGCGACGAGCTCTTTGGCTACCTTTTAATCAAGGGCGATCTCTTTGGGCATTTTCCTCTTCCCTTTATCTTTTTTATTCGAATCTTTGTTTGTTGGTCCGAGATTCTTTTTAGGCAGAGTGTGGTTGCGCAACTGGATATTCTCAAAATCCTTTTCCTTTTCTTTTTCCAAGGTGGAGCTTTCAAAGAGAGGGGTGAGGGAAATTCATCCTCAGAGTCAGTCCCGAACGTGAGAACCTAATATTTTTCCTCTTTTTAATTGGTACCAACCATACGACAGCTGCCAGTTACTTCTTTATGCATTGCCGTCTCACCTCTCTCACATCAATAAGCGCGAGCCTCGCGCTTCTCCTTCTTGAATTGTTTTCTATGGGCAACATATCCTTGCCACCATTTCTTGAAGGTGTTGCACTTTTCGATGGGATGGACAATACTTCGATGATACGAGCAGTATTTTGGGTTTCCTTCTCTACCCTCGAAGTATGGAACCCCATGAGTGTTCATAATGAGGGCGACATCTTCATCCCCGTAGATACGGCCTTGGCGAATCTCTTCTCAGTTTTGGTCCTGCTCTTATTCATTGCAGGCATGCTTCGGTTCGGTCGGAGAGCTTTATGACTTGTCTTCATCGCAGTTTCTTTATTCAAACGTTTTCATTTGGCCTTTTCATGTATGACCATCTCGCGTTCCTGATCATCTTTACTCTTTTGAAAAGCTTCTTTCAGCAGCCTTTCAATTGGGTCCTCCTACGGCAGTTTCGGGGTTTTTGATGCCGGTTCTGCCCCCAGTTTGTCCATGCCGCCTTCCGACGCTGGCGGGGCTTCTTCATCATATAGGGATGAAAGGGAGACCATATGGCAGTTTGCTGCACATTCTTACGCTTCCTCCAATGAGTCATTTTTCTCATCACCGTCACTGTTCTTATCCTCGAGAATATGCTGGATGACTCTTCAAGTGTGACCAGCGTTCGTGCTTTCTGGTTGTACTCTTCCAGCATGTCTATATACTTTTGGAAGTTCGTGCGCCTGTCGAAATACTCAGTAGGCTGCATAGGCTTCTTAGTCTTCTTCTTTTTCTTAGAAGACTTCGAAGGCTTGACTTGGGGGCTTTTTCCTTTGTCAGCGATTTTCGGTGTGGGACTGTAGGGTTCCTAGGCACTCTCAAGAGGTATCACAAGGCATCAACCATGCCAATTTCAAATTTTACAAGTGCCGAGAAACTCTAATACGGATCGTTAACTAGAATTTTAGGCGAAACATTAAACTAGTTAACAACTTAACTAAAGATAAGAAGCTACAACCTTTGTAGATCCGGTTATCCACTTCCTTAGCTCCACGTAGTCGTCCCCTCGCTGTCCATCTCGAATCCCGGACTCTTGCATCGGCTTCATCAGAGAAAATGAGCGGACTAGTCGTCGGCTACGATGCCGAAGATGATCTACGTCGAGGTTACACAAGATCAAGCTCCAACTTCACCAAGTTGTGAAACTTGTGAAGAAAACACCCTATACTACTTGGCAAGAGGTAGAGGGTGAAGAAATAGGAGGTGGGTTCACTTTAGAATTGGATTTCTCACTCTTTTTCTCAAGGTGCCATTGATGGAGGCAAGGTTTTCTTCATGAAGATGAAGAGAAGAAGAAGATAGAATATGATAAGTTATTCTTGAAAAAAATAATAAAATGAATACTTATCATCTTCTAACCTTGGTTAGGTGTAAAGAATAGACCATGGTTAGTAGGAATGGTTAGGGTTAAGGATGAAAACAAAATGGTCACTTTAGTCAAAGCTTCATGAAGCTTCAACAAGCTTCATGAAAGAAAGAAAGAAACCATTTTATTTTTCTTTTATCTATTTCTCTTAAAAGAATGGATAAATAAAAAGGTGAATAACTCAAAACCCTAACCATTATCATAACCATGGTTTAATTCTTTGCACAAAGCCAAGTAAGTATGTATCATCAAACATGATACAATCAAGTGCACACAAAATATATCACATATACAATGTGCACTTCAAGTAAGAAAATCCTTTTAAAATGAACCAATACTAGTTAATGCAAAGTAATATATCAAATATATAATTATACATTAAATCATTAAATCAACACTTGATTCAATGATCCGGTCATGTCGCACATAACCGACTAGTATCAAATGAATCGACTTATCGAATCAATCTTTGATTCGATAACTAGGTTATATCGCATACAACCAATCGAAACATTCGTCGCGAGAATGAAATACGGTATCACATACACGCATTATTCTCGGTCCCGCACATATCTTATATGCGCTCCTATTTTGTTTCGCTTGAGCCAGGAAACCTCTGTGTAGGACTCTAAAGACTCGTCAATACGCCGGCAGCAGATGATGATCATATCAAGCACCCACAAGCCGCAAGCGGTCTGCTAAACGTAACGGCCATCCGGGTATTGAGCGATCAGAAGATCGACGAGCCAGCCCGCTCACACTCCTGTGAATCCAATCAGTAACACTTACCGTACAGTCCGGTCTGTTCGTCTGATATGTCGCATATCAAGTCTAGGGGTGGAAAACGTCAGACCCCAATAACCGATAAGTCGTGCCGATGTGAGGCTCATAACGGGTCGAGAAACTACTGGTAACACTTACCAGCAAATCTCTGATCAGCCCTGGCCAGGGACTTCCCTGTTACGGCCAATCGAGCACAGCGCAACATCAACCCCCAATACCGGGAGAGACGAAACCCCTCCTATCGCTCATTGCCTCCATGTGACTCGGGACTGTACCCAAAGACCACCGTTTTGCACGCCCTCATGGACGTGGTAAGGTGGAGATCAAAGCACAGTGGGAATCACACAAGACTCTATGACGATCTCGGGTCTACAGACTAACCTGCACAAGTGTCACCTGAGAACTGCCATCTGACGTGAGGTATAATACCATCTGGGAGTTCTCGGAGAGTCCGTCCAGTGTACCCAGTCTCCACTGAGCACCCGTATACCATCTCTGATGTCAAACACCAATGGATATGGGATCATCCATCGCCCATCTCATGGGTCGAGAAGCGTATACGCTGGTCTACACTGGTATATCGATGCCCCGTCTCGATACACCCACGACTAGGGACCTTGAAGGATGTACCTATAGACTACCATGTCCCCACTAGTATGATCCGCATCATAGTCCAGGTAGTCAAGTACACATCCTAAGGGCTTTACCAACATGTAACTACAAGACAGTTTAAAGAGACTAGTATACATGTTAAGATAAAGAGTAACCAGATAGCATACTATCATATCGAGCAAGAAAGTCATCTCTATATATGTCCAAGCATCCAATATAATATACATCATCTGTACAATACTGGCCTCTAGGGCATACATACAACTAACAGGGACACGGTTTCAACATCCCTTCTATAATCATGGGCTCAAGCGAGATTTTCCACTTGATCGCCGGGCACATTTGTAAATCTTTCACCATTCTTTTAGTTTTTGCTGAAAGAAATACTTCACATGGAGCTTCTTCTACGAGCGAACAGGATGCCCTCTGCGTATCAACTTTCTTAGGGGCGTGCTTTTGAGGCGGATCTACCCTCTAATTATCTGACAATGCGAATTTGCACTGCCGATACTGGTCCTCGACCCAGTTTTTGAAGACGTAGCAGTACTCAATTAGATGGCTTACCACCCGGTGATAGGGGCAGTAGCTAGGGTTGTTGACATCACCAGCTTGTACAGGTCGAAGCGGTTCTGGAAATATTATCAGATTGTTTCGCATAGCTAGCTCAAACAATCTCCTTGTCTTTTCGCGAGGGAATGAATATGCATGTCCCATCCTTTCTTCTAAGGTTGGGCATGTACGGTTGTTGTTTTGGCGTACGGCTGCTTTCGGACCGCTCGGCTGTTACTGTGTATTGGCAACAAAGGCTGCTTTTCCCTTGCCCTTATTATTTTAGGGATCCTTTCCCGAAGAGGAAGGACCATGGCCAATCTGATCCATCTGGGCTAGTTTATCAATCAACGCCTGGAACGTGGGGGTTTGAAGAAGGTCATAAATTGGGATACGGTTGATTGAGGATCGATAGTCCCAACGAACATCCCCACAGCTGGGGACTCTTCAATGCATTGTTCGTATTTGAACCACAAGTTCCGCCATCGGATCGTGTATTGGACCTATGTTCCCCCTGGCTTGTTCCTGGAATCAATCAGCGCAATGATTGGAGTGCGCTCACTCGCACTGGCAAACCTTTGAGTGAATAGCAGCACCAACTCATAGAAGGTCTTTACGGAGTCATTTGGGAGCTCCGTATACCATTCGAAAGCCGCTCCGATAGGCTTCCGATGAATTGGCGAAGCAGCAATTTATCATTGCCCCCTGTATTGCCACACAAAGCATGGAACTATACAACATGTTCATGAGGGTTACCCATTCCTTTATATACGTGGAACTTCAAGATCATATATTCCAGTGGGTATTTCATCTGGTCGTACCAGGCCGGATATAGTCGCCCAGTTTTGAAGAGCTGATTTGCAGTTTCATTGGTTTGATGGGCTCTGATTTTTTAAGCGATATAGTCGTCCAATGCTGCTTTGGAGATCATTTCCTCCTTGGCCGTTGATAGGGCCTGGGGAGGAATTGACGTTTCCCCTTTATCGTCCTCGATAATCACCGGTGGTTCTTCAGCCGGTGGTTCTGGTTGGATTATCATCCCAACCATGTCTTGAAACAGAAGAGTCGTCTGCTTTATATTAGCAATCTACTCTGTCGCTTCCCTGTCTTTCTTTTTAAGCACCCGTCATAAGAACTCAGTATCGATTTCTTGTTCCTAGCGCTCTTCTGTTTCTTTATCCGGAATTTCTTTAGGTCCTGTAAGCACTGCCATTTTGGCAAGCATATTTTGGAGCTTCTGTTGCTGCTCCTGAGCTTTCGTCAGCGATCGAGTTTGCGGTCTATGGCTAACGAAAGCACGGCTCTCTTCTATACCACCAGTCATATAGACCGTGTGTATGGTTATGCCTCCAGACTTAGGGCATTTAGATCTCTTGCCTTTGGATTTTGCCTCTGGCGCTAGAACTTTTTCCGGCTTCAATCCTTTGTGGGAAGCCATAGTAGGAGGAACCGTTATGACAGGCACCTCTTTTCGAGAATTCCTCCGCTGTATAGCAGAGGAATGATCGTTCTCATGTCGAACCTTAGATTTTTTTCGGTCGACGAGAATAGTTTTTTCAAGAACGGAGTCCCGGACTTTCCTCCAGACTCTTTGGATCTGGGAAGAGAGCCGCTGGTAAGATTGCTCCGACTTTGACTGCGTTGGAGCTTCTGTACGAGGAGATGATCTCTTCAATACCGCAGCTGGGGAGTTTTTACGAACCCTTCTAAGCAGTTCGAAACTGTTCCCAGTTGGAACAACAGCATTAATAGCCACCATAGGAGCTGGTGAGGTAAGTCCGGACGGGGAGTTACCCCCAGCTTGTCTCACTCGGCGCCAATGGAGACATCGAACATGTCTTGCGATGGGAACCGTCTCAGCATCAGAGGCTCCCTCTTCATGCCCCCGGCGTTCCCTGGGGGTTTCACCCAGTGTCAGCCTATGAAAGACCGACGTCTTCGTTTGAACCGGAGCGGGATTGGTCAGTCTGTTGAAGATTGACTATTTTGGCGATGAAGTACTCTTATTTGCTTCACGCGGAGCAGGAGAGGGGAGAGTCAGCCGTTTAGGGGCAACTCCCCCGAGATCATAGGTTCTTTGTGGGGACCGTCAAACTTTCCTTCAGCCTGTTGAAAACTGAAACTTCAGAGTTAAACGACTTGTCAATGGGGCCCTCCGCAGTAACTAGCCGATTAGAGACCGACTTTCGTGGAGCTTCTTCTTTAGGCATTGGGGAGCCAAAGCTCAGGGATGGGAACATGGTCCCAAAGAACAGTCCAGTGCTAGCTTGGGAGACTTGCCCTGCCACTATGGACAATTTGGAGGCTACATTGTGCCCGTAAGTGACTCCTCCGGAAGGGATTGAGTCAGAGTTGTTGTTGCAAGAAGTGCAGTTGAAGGCCACCGAGTCTGGATGGAGGTGAAACACCAAATTTTAGTATCTCAAACTCCAAGAGAAACCATGAACATTGCGAACCATGATTTTGTTCATGAAACACGACACACGAAATGTGGAGTGGAAAGAGAAAAAAGTCCCACCGGGCATGCCAGAATCTGTTTACCGCCGAAGACTGGACCGAGGCGTCGGAAGGACGTCTAAATAGTCTCTAGGCTGTAGATGTACCATCAAGCCCCTATTCTTCTTTTGACGAATTATGGTGAGAAAATATTGTTCCCTTTCTTTCATTTGTGCCCATGGTCTGTATACAAGAGTCGGTATGGACTTACTTGCAAGGCAGAAAAGATTTTATTTTATTTATTTTAATTTTTTTATTATTTTTTCATTTTCCGTGATACTCTATTATTTCAGCTTTTCATATCGCGAAAGTCACGATTGCCCAGTTATTTTGACTATTTATTCGCGGTGCCCAATCATTTCGGCTATTCTATTTTTTAATTTTACTCGCTATTTTTATTGCGAGCTGTCCAAACATTTCGGCTGTTTCATATGCATATATTATGTTCGTTGATTTTTATTGCGAGTTGGGGATTTGGCATCTGATACCAATCTTGGCATCAACATCGCTACAACTGGGATATTGCCATGAACGACTCACTATATGCTTTTGTTGATTCGAACAAAGGTGCATTAGCAAACAGGGTTAGGATCCTGTTGACTAAGGCTTTTGACCTTATGAGCCATAAGGGGTCTCATAAAAGCATTTCTCCCTATGAATCTAGAGGATCTCGTAGGTATATTTTCTCTTTAGGAGTCGTGTGTATCTTACTCTAGTAAGGCATAAGGATCTTACAGAAGTACTTTCTCCTAGGTCCAGTCTTCGGTGGTAAATAAATTCTGTTTACCGCCAAAAACTAGACCAAGACGTCGGGAGGACGTCTAAATAGTATCTAGGCTGTAGATGTGCCATCAATCCTCTGTTCTTCTTTTGACGAAATATGGTGGGAAAATATTCTTCCCATTCTTTCATTTGTGCCCATGGTTTGTATACAAGAGTCGGTATGGACTTACTGTTGGATATAGTGCCTTCAAGGCAATTATTATGATTGCGAGTAGGCGATTATGATAATTGAGGGAAGACCTATACAGGTATAACAGTCATACTCGAGATGATAGTATGCTATCTGGTTTGTCTTCATCGTTGATGAAGCCCGTAGGATAGTTGCTTGACAACCAGTATTATGATGGTGATCGTATATGTGGGAGCTGGGTTGTCCATAAGCACATCCTTAAATGTCCCTAGTCATGCGAGTATCGAGACTGGGTATCGATATTCCGGAGTAGACTAGTGGATACGCTTCTAGACCCCGACGAAGGGCAGTGGCCGGTCTCAAAATCCATTGGTGTTGTGTCACCTAAGATAGTATGCAGGTGCTCACTGGAGGTGAGTACACTGTACGGACTAACCGAGAACTTCTAGATGGTATTATATCTATCATCAGATGAAAGTTCTCAGATGATATGAGTACAGGTTAGTCTTTTGACCTGAAGTCATCATTTGTCGTGTGAGTTCCTACTGTACTTTGATTAATATCCTACCACGGCTCAAAGGAGTCATGCAAACAGGTTTTAATTGGGTACAGTCCCGAGCCACATGGAGGCAGTAGTCGACTGTCAGGGACTCGTCTCTCCTGGTATTAGGATTCGATGTCGCGCTGTGTTCAGTTAGCTATCACCAGAAATCCGTGGCTACAGTGGATTAGATTTACTGATAGTTGATCGGTAGTATCTCTATTGGTGATGAGCTTGACTCAGACACGACTTATCGGGTTAGTAGGGGTCTGACGTTATCCAACCCCCTAAACCCGATATGCGACACTCTTTGACGAAGAGACCGGACTGTACGGAGAAAGTCACATTCAGACTCAGTAGGGTAAGAACGCACTTGATTGTCAACCTCCCTTTCGACAAGTACCTGGGTAGCCTTTACATACAGCTGGTGTCGCTGACGTGCTTATGGTTAAAACCACAGCCAGCGTATTGTCGAGTGTTTAGAGTCCCACACAGAGGGTTTTTCTAGTTCAGGCAATAGATGTAGGAGCCGTACGTTGGTACGTGCATGGGTCCGATTAAATACGTGTACGGGATACATGGAATTTAATCGGGCGGTTGATAATACTGGCCGGCTTAGGATTAAGCCGGATTATTAAATCAGGAGTTGATTTAATAATTTATATATGTACTTTGATACACATATTTTAGTATTATTGTTCACTATTCATTTTCTCTCTTTGGTGTTATCCGTATTTTTATACGGATACGCGTATATATAGTGATACATATACCAAGTGAAGTATTCCGTATTTATACGGGAATGCTTCTAGAAGAAAGATACTTCATATTTGTATTTCTTTTTATAAAAACAAATTGGAAATGAGGTGGCATGAGCATGGTGATGAGAAATGGCTTGCATTTATTGTGTGCACTATTTGATGCATGGTCGTAAAGGAAATATATGTAGCCATTCTCTTTTATCATTATTAGAGTTTTGATGATGTTTTTTTTCATTCCACACAAAAGCTTCATGCACCATGGTTGCTTGATGCTCACCATCTTCTCCTTGTTCTTCCTTCTCTTGCTCTCATGAGTTTGAGATAAAAAGAGAGAAAAATTTAGTGAAGTATTACTACATCACAGACCAAACCTAGCGAGCTTGGATCATCGGTTAGAGCCTCCTCCGGTTTCCCTCGGGTGGATCATCTTCGGCAAGGGTGGTCGATTCTCAAGCGTGATCCAGCGGCTACGAGCTTGGAGGGGTCTTTCAAAATTGGGTGGACACGCGATAAAGGTTGTAGTTCTTCAACCCTTGCACTTTTAGTTAGCTAGTTTAGGTCTATGGATCGAATCTTGAATTTTACGGGTGTTCGGTATTCGCTAAAATATTCGTTTTCGCTTCCGCCTCAGCCGTAGTTTCCGCGGCGCGGGCATCGAAACCCAACATGGTATCAGAGTCACTCCATAAACCTTAACTAGCTGGTTTGCATAAGTTTAAAGTCTCGATCGACGAAATTTTCCGAATCGCATTTTCGATTACATGCTTGTTGTTCGAATTTTAAAGTTGTTCAAAAAATTGTTCTGGTTGCCTTAAAATTACGTGCAGGAATATATAGAGACCGCGAAGAATTTTGGGCACATTAGCCCAAAACTCGACCGTGGAACCGCCGCCTAAAGTGCATTTGGACACGGTTCCACTGTCAAGTGTTGGCTGTTGTGCCCCAAAATTTTTGTGGTGCCCTATATTATGGAATTGTTATTTTTGGGATGTTTGGTTTTGGATCAGATTTTTTTGAGTACCGGTTTGTACTTGGGGCCAATGCGGAAAGTTTTAATCGGTCGAAATTTTGAATTCGTGTTTTTCAGTGCATAAGTTAGTTTCTGCAACCGTGAATATCATTGTGCGGTACAATCCGACTGGTTGCTATATATACAATCAGACGGGTTTACGAACATGATATTCACGTTGATGTTCTGTGTTGCACTGATGCTATAGACTGTCGGGACCCGATTCTTGCTCACGGAACAAAGTGCCATGCTAATTGTCATGCTAAGGGGGCGGGGCCACCTCTTGAATCCATTGAGGTCACCTCTTGAGTCCGTGGGACCCACTGTAGAATAATGGGGAATTTTTGGAACACATTTCGAAAGAGGACCGAACTGTATTATAAATATAATGATACCACCCGCAATTACAGAGGCGCCTTTTAAATAAATCGGCAGTACAGGAGCTTGAGAACTACGTAGTTAAGTGTGCTCGGGCCAGGGATGTCTTGGGATGGGTAACCTCCTGGGAAGTGGCCCCTGGTCGGGTCCGGTTTGCTCTAAAGGACAAAAACCGTGCGGTTTTGGCCAGAGCGGACAATACCATCTGTACTGGGGTGTGAGGCGTTACATTTACGGTGGCCCATGCAGGTCCTTCAGTAGTAGGTCCGTGGTTCGAGGATGAACCATTGTTCAAAGGTGGGAAGAATGTCGAGAACCGGTTCTTGCTCACGAAACAAAATGCCATACGGAACAAAGTACTATGCCAATTGTCATGCTAAGAAGGCGGGGGCTACCTCTTGAATCCATGGGGGCCACCTCTTGAGTCCGTAGGACACACTGTAGAACAATAGGGAATTTTCGAAACACATTCCGAAAGAGAACCGAACTGCATTATAAATGTAATGATACCACCCTCAATTATAGAGGCGCCTTTTAAGTGAATCGGCACTACAGGAGCTTGAGAACTCCGTAGTTAAGCATGCTCGGGCCAGGGAAGTCTTGGGATGGATGACCTTCTGGGAAGTGGCCCCTGGTCGGGTCCGGTTCGCTCTAAAGGACAAAAACCGTACGGTTTCGGCCCGAGCGGACAATACCATCTGTACTGGGGCATGGGGTGTTACATGGACCGATTGTCGTGATGGATAGCCTTATGTGCAATGTTAGATGTACAGTTCAGATTCATTTGTATATTGATTATTGCGGGGTGAGCGTCCGACATGTAGACTGTCGTTTCTGCCAGTTTGTATATTCTTCTATTGGGGCACGACCGGGTTGAGGTCGATATCACCGTTGTATATATATATTTTCTTTTTTGTACTAGGATTACCCGGCAGAGGAGTGCTCGAATAGCCGGGTTCTAGAGGGCAACGGGCCCGCATATCATGGCGTTGAGACCGGTTGGGCTTTACTCTAGAATTAGCGGGCTATTCGCCGCACTCGTAGGGGGTATAGGTTGACCCACGGAGGGGTGCTCAAGTTGCCGGATTCCGTGAAGTGCTGGGTGGCCCATTCACTTTGTTGATTGGGGTTGCCTCACTTCGGGGATTGGCGGGTAACTTGACGCACTCGTAGGGGTCTAGGATCTTCATTACACTAGTTATCCAGAAGACCGGAGAACGTCGCGTCTCATTTACGACTTAAATGAAATGCGGGGCTCCTAGATTATCCGCTATTCAATATTGTTGTTCACATGCTTGTGATAATTTTTATCTGCTTGTGATGAGTATTGTCTGCCTGCGATATTAATATATATATTATATATATTTAGTATATGCTTCTATATATTTTGCATCCACGCTAGTCCTGCCCCCGCTCTGCCGTTAGTTAAGTAACCTAACGGTGCATGATGGGGTCCCATGGCGAATGCGGATGGCATATAAATAGCATGTTATTTTGGTTGTTTCTTTTGTGGCTTGGAAACTTAAAATGATGGGAACATATTATCGAAATAATGCAAGGAAAAATAAACCTAAATGATGTTGTCGAAACCAATTTTAAAACTACTCGGTTTTCTTCAAAACTTATAGTCGTATTATTTTGCTTTGCATAGAAGTATTCGGTTAGGAATATCCTGCACCTCATTCTATCAGGGAAGAGCCTTGATCCCTTCATTGGGAGTTCGCTCTTAAGCAAAAGTTTATGTTACTAGTTTTAAAATGCGGAGTTTAAACCACTCCATTTCAAATCCACTCGAGTTCCTTCAAAGATATTAAGTTCATTACGTTAAAGGTTTCTCGCCAAAAACCAGCCGTAGCTCTCCGTCATTTCAGATAAATACCTCATAGTATTCGTGCTATATACGTTGGTCTCTTCAAGGCATAGTGTACGGTAGTTAGGTGATACTTGTCTGTAGTATGGATATGCGATTATCTAGGACAGCCGCATAGTCACATTGGTCTCTATCAAAGGCTTGTGCGGGTGGGTCTAGATCAATCTTGGATAATGACGGGTTGAACTTGACTAGCGAATTATGGCATGTTGGTCTCTATCAAGGCCATGAAGTCGTTAGGGGTAAAAACCATATCGGGAGTTTTAAACATACGGGAAACTTTCCAGGCATGCGCGCAAACATGGATGATAAATATTACTTCACATGGTCGATAATATAAAGTGAAGTGCCAAACAATAATATATCATCTATATAAAGGCATAAAATGACATAATCATTATCAAATTGTTTATAATAAACACATTTATCATATGGGTTGATAATGAAACCATAATTTAAAATGATTTTATCAAATTTCATGTGCCATTGTTTAGGAGCTTGTTTAAGACCATAAAGAGATTTAGTTAATTTAAAAACTTTATGTTCTTGGCCTTTAACAACAAAACCTTCCGGCTGTTTCATATAAATTTCTTCTTCCAAATATCCGTTTAAAAATACGGTTTTAACATCCATTTGATGGATTAATAAATTATGAATAGATACAAATGCAATTAAAACACGCATAGTAGTAATACGAATAAAAGGAACATAAGTATTGAATAAATCAATGCATTTTCTTGGTGTAAAGCCTTTAGCAACTAAACTAGCCTTATATTTTTTCTATGGACCCATCCGCTCTAAGTTTTCTCTTGAAATCCATTTATATCCTATAGTTTCACGACCCGAAAGTACGAAACGTGACCGGCACTTAGATTACGAAGCGTCTAGAGGCGCAACGTAACCTAAGTAAGCCGAAGCCCAGAAATCTAAACCATAAAAGAAGAAGAAGAAGAAGGAAAACATGTAGAAAACAAGTTTAAAAAAACAAGATCAAATTTTCTCAAAAATTTCGACAGAGTCTCCTTTGTAAAAACTGGCCCCAAACGGGTACAAACAAGTATAAATACATATAAACAATAAAAAGCATCCCCAAACGGGAGCAAGCTCTACGCCAACAGGCGGAAACAACCACACCAATGCACAATAGTATACAACGCCAAAGGGCGAGACTCAAAACTTAAAAGAAAACAAATCCACCAGATACCATAATAATACAAGCGCGACTCTAAGGTCGAAATAAACAACTGATCCAGTAAACTATCAAGTAATACAAGTTTGGTTGATGGAGTTTTCTAGATACAAATGAAATAATAAAATTACAATGGCGGTCCAGATCCAAGTGAACCAACCTACCGTGCAAATCACCCTGAATGAAAAGATGTGCCAGCAAGCTGCCAGGAAAACCTATACATCGAACCTGTAATAAAATTTGGCACAACGGGGGTGAGTTGCCAACTCGTGAGTAGAAGATATCTGCGAAAAGAAATCGAATGCACGACGCTGTCCTAGGTCATAATAATATACTAATATACTACTAGACATCAAGTAAAGGCAGAATAATAAGCTACGTGTAAGTGCAAATACTCCGTGCTCGTGTCAGTGCCTCATATAGTACTATGTCATGTGAATGAGTATGCATGCACCATAAATGTAAAATAACCAATCCTGAAATCTAGATATATCTGTATAAGAAATCTTTAGCTTTTATCATGGTAAAACGTGTATAGAAATCTGAAATATCAACGATGAAATTCATGGAAATCCGTGTCAAGCATCGACACAAAACATGTAAATCTCAAGTCTCAATACCTCATAATCTCAATGTCTCATAGTCTCAATATCTCGGGCTCCGTCAGTCCGGATCGGCCCATATCATCAAATCTCACGACAACGGTCGGTATCCTCCGGATATCCGCCGCGCCAGACATCACCGGTAGGTAGTCCTCCCCTGCCAGGCTCATCGTCTACAACTCGATCTTCTTGCCCCGGGATACCATACCGGGCCCACCATGTACCCGAGACGGTTCATCCACTCCTCGAATCGGGTCTCAAAATCCAACAGAAAACATGAAATCTCATGGTGGACGACACATACATCACGAGAAAACCGCATCTTATGTTTTAAAAAGAGAGGAGGAGAGAGAGAGAGAAGTTTTTATATATTCTTGCGGTTTTCCCCCAAAATCCAGAAATCTCATAGAAATCCAAAATCCCAAAATCATGAGTAAGTATATGATAAGTGTCGGAATATGCCCCATAATACTGCATGATAACATGAAAATGTGAATACATGAAATGTCTAAGTAATAAATGCCATGTCTATGCTAACACCAGAGAGTAATCAGAATATTATATCGATCTAGCTGTTAGCTGATTCTATCAATAAAAGATAATATGTTCTAAAGTGTACGTGACATAGCAATTACCGATGATGATGTGTGTTAGCTGGCAAATAAGTGTGCGTGGAATATGCGCATCATCGGTAATGGTGCTGGTGTCCTAACAGGCAGAGTTTTATACTGATTATAGAAACATATGAATGAACATGCAATATTATGATTATGGTATGAATGTAAAGACGGATGTGTAATAACCACTCATCTGTGATATACAAGTAAAACTACTACTACATGACTCGAACTTACACTAGTGTCCATCTAACCTCCGAAGGAACTAAACCTAAGAAACTAGTCGATAAGAACTAGGAGTACACCTAAAGTCTGAATCCATATCTCTAATAGTCGGCGATCCAGCCTCAATAGCGTCACGTACATAGTACGGCTTCCCCGAATCAAGAGTGCGGATCAATCATCATATCTATGCCTTGTACGGTAAAGTCCATCGTACGGCATCCCAATATCGGGGTACGGGTCAAGTATCACCTATGTGTCTCATCATTTGTATAATATCATTATCAACACATATCATGATCAAGGTGCTATACTGTAATCGCATACATCAATCATATATCATTGCCAGCATAAATATATATCGTTAATTTATCCTCAGAAATGTCATGTCACATATATCATATCTTGATCGAGTCACATATGTCAAGTCGTGATTAAGTCACATATATGTATATGTCATATCGTAATCAAGTTACACATATCTCATATCGTAATCAAGTCACACATATATCATATCATGCTTTCAGGCATAGGTTACGGTCCGGGTTCTATTTTAGAGTTCCATGTACTTCAATATCATCACCACCCTTTATTATTTATGTATACCTATTCATTATCTCATTTCCCAATGATCCGCTAACATCATAACACGACCGTATAACCAAGAATCACGGCATCAAGCCCAGTTATATTGTTTCATCCCCGTGTATCATATCACCTCCTTGTATTACATATACGTATTGTGTATATATATATATACCTACACCTAGTCCTATATATATATATATATATATATATATATACACACACACACATACACGTATACACCACGTCAAGTCTCAGTATGTGCGTGTGCGTGTATCTACCTGAAACCTACGAATCTCCTCCATGATATTCATCCTCGGGTAAGGTCTTCCTAAATCAACCTAGTCCAACCTAAGGTCACTACTAGGGTCCTACTCATCGAAATTCTAAGGTCACATCTGGCTTCCTAAAGACAATAAGTACTTATTCCTATTCTACGTTTGCGGGGGTGCTAAACGCCATCCACCCGACTTCCCCCCGTAGATATACATCTACTCACCTGTTCCTTGTCTGCCGAAGACGGTGTTGCCATCCTCTTCTTCATCGCCCGCAGTCCACGTGAGGGGTACCTATACGCAAACATATGTAGTATTGTAAACTGAATCACGGACAACATCAAAACGACGCACGAAACGCGCATAGGTTAAAACCTATGACCCGCTCATGCAAAAGAACCAAATATCGCTCGATATCGGCGTACAAACTCCGATTAATTGAGATAAACATCAACAAACAACTCATAGTTTTAAAACTCATTACTTATAATATAAAATATGATTTAATTCATCGAAACCCTAAAATCCATCAAATCGCCCGATTTCGTAAAACCCGAAAATACCAATTTACCGTTTTACTTCAAAACTTGATGTTTAAATGAAACTAATGGTCGTAATACATATTAAACAGCATAACTAGATTATTCAAACCACTACTATATTTTTTACACCTTAATTTGTATTAAATTGAAATTCTAGTTTGTAAACATGTCCGATTTCGGTATTTTTAAGCAAAATTTTACAATGTCACAACTAAACATGATTTTACATGAATTTACTTATTAAACTACAATTAATGATGATAATAATATAATGAAACAAAATAGTATAATTTAAATCTCATTTAATTAAGAATTTCTAAAATCTAGTTTGCAAAATAGCATTTTTCTCACAATTTCTTAATTATCAATAAAAACTAGTAACCAAATTAGGTTTTTCATTGCACTAACAAGTTAATATCCTCATTAAAACCACAATCTAGTGTTACAAATATTAATTGGAATTTTATTTCACTAATATATACAATATATAGAAATCTAGTTTACAAAGTTGTTTAATTTAAACAATTTTGGATAAACAATTTACAATATACCTTCCATACAAGATTTTCCTATTCTAAAAATATTAAACTAGTTATAATAACGCCACTTAATTAGTAAAAACCCTAACTTGATTTTACAAACCCTAACTTGAATTTTAAAACTTGTAAAGAGAATTAATTTATTAAATCTAAGCATGCTTAAATGAAACATTTAATAACAATAAATCAAAAGAAAAATATTTATACCTCCACAACATGAAATTCAAACATTAAAATAAGCCTCCAAAATGAATGCTTTCCATCTCCAAAATCCATGTAAAGATGAGCAAAGAATAGAGGGTAGGAGGATTTTGTAGATTTTTATTTGGATTTTTGTAGGATTTTTGAGGATTTTTGGAGTTAATTTAAATTTTGAAGATAGAGGGCTGCCATGGGGGGTTGAGGCCGGCCACACCATGGAGGAGGGAGAGGAGAGTGAGAAAAGTGAAGAAAAGTATAGAAACTTCACCCAAAATATCAACTTCTTTATGTCTTTTCAACAATTCATTTAATTTTTATCATTTCTTTTCTAAAACACCTAAAGAAAATTCTAGAATCATGGAAAAATTTGTAAATAAATTTTGCATGATACACACTAGATTCTAATATGCAATGATTCATTTTTGCAAATTAAACCCCTTCAAATTTGAAATTTACACTAATTTAGTGTATAAATAAAGCTTATGTTAATATTTAAAATAATTAATTTAAGAAAAATATTTAATTAAACTAAAAATTTATAAGTGGCTAAAT
The DNA here is from genome assembly GCA_030015575.1 of Agapanthus africanus. Taxonomy (NCBI): domain Eukaryota; kingdom Viridiplantae; phylum Streptophyta; class Magnoliopsida; order Asparagales; family Amaryllidaceae; genus Agapanthus; species Agapanthus africanus. The sequence goes on from CM057337.1 coordinate 3,195,165, forward strand.
AAACACCATTTACTAATAATAACATAATTAAAATAGGTATTTTTAAATTTATAGTGAAAAATAATTACGGTTTAGTTTTACGAAAAATACGTTTTACTTTACCGAAAATCATAAAATTCACTTAAACGATTTTATTTATTTAATTATTTTTAAAACGTTACATATAGCCTTACTTCCTTGCGGTAAATTGGTAACATCCAATTTTTATTTTGTAAAATCGAATCAATCTCACTTTGAATCGCTTCTCTCCAAATCGGCGCTTCATCAGAAGACATAGCATCAGCGTAAGTCATCGGTTCTCCTTCAATCAAGTAAGTGTACATGTCATCACCAAATTTCTTCTTTATCCTACCTCTTTTAGACCTTCGAAGTTCAGGTTCAGGTGTAGGTTCTAATGATATACTATTGTCATTCGGTTCAATAAAACGTGAGGATTCTCCCAAATCGTTATTTATTATAGGTATAGAGTTGCTAACCTTTGTTTTAAATGAAAATTTGCTTTCAAAAAATATTGCATCCCTAAATTCAATAATGGTGTTATTTGATATATCGGAGATATCGGATTTCACCACTGAAAATCTATAAGTATTACTATTAGGAGAATATCCAATGAAAACCGAATCAATAGTTTGTAGACATGTTTTTGTAATGACCCTAAATTTCGTATACTCTTTTATAATATTCGTTATTAATAAATTGTCTTTTCTTTTCAAATATTGAATTATATTTAAATTCTTGAAAACTTGGTGTGAGACAGCTCATAATAATGTGAGCCGGCTCATGGACCATTTCGAATGATCTTTGCTTCTCTTCCTTTTTGAGATGGCTCATGAGCATTTTGAGCCATCTCAACACTCGTTTGGAAGGTTATCTCATTCACTGTATGCATGAGCCGGCTCAAGATTGCTTGATCCGACTCATGCCCTCGTTCGAAACTAAAACGTTCCAGACACCCTTTAGACAAATTGGCCTCGTAACCTTTCGTTTTCTCAATTAAACCGCCCCTTCATTTCATTGAACCTCCCAATTAATTCAAAAAACCTCTCAACCTTTGAATTCCCATTAAACTCTTTTTTAATGCCCTTAAAATTTTTTGATTTATCAACCCCTTTAATTTCCCATCCATTTTATTCTTCTTCTTCTTTTTCCTTGGCTGCCTAGAACTCAATTCTTCTCTAAAAATCTCTGAAAAATACCCTCTAAAATCCTACCCCAAGAATCTCCACGACCTAATCAAAAATTTCTTCATCCGGACGTCGTAGCTCCGATCAAGTCCGTGTTCTTCTCCTTTGTAAGCGGTGGTTCAGTTGTTAGACTGAATCGCAACGCGAGTAAATGCACATCCCCTTCTTGATCTCTCTCTCTCCTTCTTCTCCTCTCTTTTTCCTTGTCTTGTCTCCTCCACCAAATCCTCTGTTCTTGTTTCAAAGGAATCTTCAATGAAATATAGTTTTAAATGCGTGAATTAGTTACACATGGATTGTTGCAAATGTAGTTGTTATTTTTTTTAAATCGATGCTCGCGTATTGTTCTATATATTATTGACAATCTTGAAATATCGTAGATATAAATAACACAAATTATGGACACTTCGATATGATCTCAAACCCAAATTGTATCATGCCATGTGTAAATAATTGAACTTCAAAACCTGATCGTCTGAACAAATAGGTTTTGAGACGGATTAAAAGAACATGAGCCGTCTCTTACACACAGGAAGGTAAAACCCATATTTTTGGCACGATGTGAGCCGGCTCAATTTGAATTGAACCGTCTCAAACGAGCCGGCTCAAAATAACTTGAGTCGTCTCAAGGAAACAGAGAGAAAATTATGGCTTCTCAAACATTGTTTGAGCCTCTCAATAAATATTGAGCCGTCTCAACAACTATTAAGCCGTCTCAAACACTCAGAGAATCAAATCATGATTGTAGAGGACTTGTGAGCCGTCTCAAGCAAGCTTGAGCCGTCTCAAACTGAATTAATATCTAATATGTGATTTAATCTGATATACATCTACATTGCTTGTTTACTACACCATACATGTCTCATCTCATACTATGTATTCTTTATTGCTGAACCTACATGTCTAATATGCAAAAATCTAGTACATGCTCTACTCGACTCAACTCGAACCATGAATATCATTTGACATGAATACTTGAACTTGACATGAATACTTGGCACTCGACATGAACTCAATTTGAAACATGAACTTGTACTCTCTCTCTCTCTCTCTTATATATTCATGGCTTCAAGTTAGGTTTATGACATTAATTATAGTCTAATATACGCTGGGTGTTGGGGTGGTTTGAGTGTGAATCCAATCAAATCTCAGGAGTCCCCCTAGTAAACGAATACTAACACAATTTACAATCATGTGATCCCTTGTTTCCTTACTCCTGGATTATAGCATGTGGGTTTGTGAATGCTTCAATGATAATTGAAATCCAATTACTAACACATTTGATTCGGGCTTGTGATTCCTTGTCCATGAATTACAGCTTTGGGTTCAAGAATACTCTTGAGATTGGTTGGCATTCACACTTGAACTGTCGTTAGTTAGATTACCTTTGTAGAGACCTTTTAAGACACATTGATATTCACTTCATGTTCACCATATACACTTAATACATGCTTATATTATCCAACACATGCTACACTATATTGCCATGCCCATGTATCATATAGTTGCCATGTACATTGCCATGTTACACTTGTTCACATGTTCATAATTTCCATTCATGCTATATAATATGTCGCCCTCTACTTCTTTTATATATACACACCTCTTTGGGGACTTACTGAGCGCAAGTTCGCTAACGGGCATTCCACTATGTTTTCTTTCTTTTTTTGAAATGTTCGTCAGGTGATATTGAAACAGAAAAGATAGAACGTACGGAAGAGGAGTACTCTCAACCTGCATCGCAAGTGAAGCACTGGTTCTTTTCAGCTTTTCTATTTTCTATATGCCTCCTGTTTAAGGCTTATCATTATTATCGTATTTATCTCAGACATTGTACATCTATTTTGAACTTTGTGGAACTTGAATGTAATAAATTGGTTATTGGATTCTTATTCACTTGTTTATTTCTTATTATCTTTATGTTGCTTATAAACGCTTGGCATATTTGTTACGAGAAAGAACTTTCTCGAAATACATACGCCGCGGGCTTATCACGTAACCGTTACCATCTTTTTTGGGAAGCGGGGCATGACAATTTTCCTCCTTTTTGGACCCGGAATTGCAACTTTCGCTAAACAAACCCAAACCTTTAAATAACTAATGTCAGGTGGCCAATTCTTCCAAATTTCATAAGTAGTTTGGTTACCAAGTTTTTGAGATATTCTATTTAAAATATAACATGAAGATAAGAGGGCTTCTGTAACACCCTAGTTCATTTATACCAATTCCAGTGCACGTATTTCTTTATTTATGGTATTTTCCTGATTTACTATGTTTTGGGTGCGAATAGTATATTTGACATTTGTATTTGTATCCGACCCGACCCGCTTGCTTGAGACCAGTCTTGATTCATGTTTATGTTTTATCCTGACTTGTTACGTAGACTCATGCACTTTCATTCTAATTTATACATCCTGCATACTGGCATTTTATCTGGCATTTGTATTTTACATTATAACATTTAAAGTCACATAAAATATTTTAGAAATACATTGCATGGCCTGCATGATACCCCTAATCCCGTGGTAGCATCCGCGTATCTTGTTCTCGTTCCGTTCAGTGAAACAGACTTGTTTGGATGGCTACACGCACGTGCGTGCATCCATTCTTGGGGGTATGCATTTTCGTTACCCGGACATTCATTTTTAATATTGGTCGTCGCATATATTTTTCATATTTTGAAACTGAATTTTTAGACCCGACCTGGACGTGTTTTGGACTAAATCTGTATTTACTAGAAAATCCAATTTTTGTATTTTAATATTTATGTAATCGGTTACATTTAAAATTTATTTTAACTAACAGAATTTTTTTTAAAATTTAAAATCTTAAAACAAATTTTTCCCTAACGACCCCACCAGCTCTCTCTCCGACCCCACCAGCTCTCTCTCTTCTCTCTTTCTCTTTCTCTTTCTCTCTCTCTCCGCAGCTCTCTCTCTTCTTTCGCTCTCCTCTCGCGTCTCTCTCTCTTCTCTCGCATTCACTGTTCATTCCTCGAGTCGCGTCACCGCCTGCGCGCTACGGTCACCTCCCTCCTTCTAATATTTTTCTTCTTCTCTTTTTAAACCCCCGAGCCCCACGAGAAAACTCAGCCTCCTCAAACCCTAACTCTAACTCCTCATCACCTTCGACCTCAATCGAGCCCCATCTTCTCCTCCTCCTCCTCCTCGTCATCTCCTTCTCCTTCTTCCTACATTCCCGAGCCCTCATAAACCCTGCAACCAACCCACATAACCCATCACCGCCACCCTCACCTCGTCGTCGTCGTCCCTCGACCTCGCCTTCACTGCCACCATCTCCTCCTCTCCCTCTCCTCTTCTCTTCTCCCTCCTACACCAGACCCCTGCACGCCCGACCCCAACTGCACCATCACTACAAACCCTAACCCCAGCCTTCTTCTCACCGGCGCACCTCACCGCCGTTGATCTCGTCACCACCATCACCTCTCTCCTGACCCCAGTGCACAACCCCAGTAAACCTCACCCTTCTCTCTTCTTCTTCTTCCTCTTCTTCTTTTCTTTTTCTTTTCTTTATTCTTTCTTAAAATCTGGATTTCAGCGATCGCCGGAGCCATGACCGTCGCTGTCGTTCCAGTCGACCCAGTGGACGTACCTTACCTGCGTGATCACCCTCTTACATTGCTTAGACCCGTCTCGTGTGCCGTGTGTGCGTTGCGACGTTTTACCGACGTCTGACGTGCCGTGCGTATCCGTATTGTGATCCATCGAGGCAAGTTAATCTTGCTACATGCTATACTACATTATACTGCACCCATTTGAATAATAGTATTACATATTGTTTAGTTATGCATCCATTTTACAGTTTTACTGTTTTCGGATACCCGTTTGCATCCATATCATTTAAAATATATATAACTGCATCTATAGATCACATTAACTCATATTATTACTTTAGTAACACCCCATTCTTAATAATGTGCATCCCACTTTGGCTTGAAACTGTGAATGTAACCCCAATCGATATTTGTGCATCCATACCATTAATTTTATATCTATTCGTATACCATATCACATTATTACATATTATTGTTTTATTAACACCCCATGCTTAATATTGTGCATCCTACTTAGTCATGGTGTAACCCCTAGTAAATATTTGTGCATCCATGCTTTTATTTGTGCATCTGTACTTGCTACCATTTTATTATGAGCATCCGCTTGACATATGTGCACTACCTGTCATGACCTGATATACCACTACTTGACTTGATACCTGATCTTGTTACTAATGCCGACAATCTTGATCTGTTATCCCTACGGACACATCTTGTTGTCTATTTAGACAAACATGTACCAGCTTGATCCCGTGTTGGCATTAGTTCCAGATTATCAATACCTGAGTTGAACACATAACCTTGGGGGTATGGGGAAATCAAAAGTGTAAACTAAAATGTAACTTAAAAGGGTATTACTTGATCCGTGGTCCCGGGGGATAACGGGAAAGAGCCATTCGTGACTCTTACATATTCTTGATCCGTGGTTCCGGGGGGTAACGGGACAGAACCACTCTTGGTTCACATATTCCTGATCCGTGGTCCCGGGAGGTAACGGAACATATCCTTTGAGTTACATGGAGGATTAAATTAATTGATTTCAAACAACTTTAGAATAGATAACCCCGTGTTCCCGCAAAAAATTTCTGCGCAAAAGAGCCCAAGGTATCAAATGGCAGTGATACGCTTAAGAAAATGGGAACCAGTATCTTCCGGGCTGTTTTTTGACAAACTCCCGAATGAGAAACAGATAAATTCTGATGATATCGAAAGCGTCTCGAAAAACCCTTCAATTTGATATATTATGGGCCTCGTAATTCATCCGGGATTAAAAGTTATGAGGAATTACGTGTCCACACGTGATGGGCTTTTAAGAACCCGCTGGAGGAGTTAAAAAATATAATAAAAACTCAGAAAAGACCCCAATGGGGCATCACGTGCTCACACGTGACCATGGGTCACGTGCAGACACGTGATGGGCTTTTAAAGCCTCTAAAATAATGAATGGAATTTAATTCTAAAAGTCAGAAAATACCTCAACGAGGTATCACGTGCTTACACGTGACCAATGGTCACGTGTTGACACGTGATGGTTAAAACTGAAACATAAATAAGCGGCTGAGAAAGGAACCCAATTGGGGGTCACGTGCTCACACGTGACTGGCTTTAAAAGCCTTATAATTTAATAGAATTAAATTCTAAAAGTTTCTGAATCTTTCCAAATGGAAAAGGGTCATGGGGAACCGTTGGATTAAAAATCCAAGGGTGATTAAAAATCACCAATTTATGGAAAAATCTTGGACTTGGAAAGATTTCCCCCCTAAATCTGACCGAGATAACAAATAGAATATCTTTGGATTTAAAATCCAATGGTGAATAAAATTCACTTAACAATCTAAAGGCCCAGATTAATGATGAATGCAAATCAAATCTCTCAATATACAAATCAAATCTCTCAATGAGAGATTTGCTAAACAAATTGATTCTCTTCCTTCTCCTATAAATAGGAGCCAAGAAGAGAAGAGAGGGGGGATCTACTTTTTTGAGAGAAAAACAGAGAGAGGAGAATTTAATTCTCAAGAGGGAAGAAAAGAAAGGAGAATTTAATTCTCAACAAAGAAAACCCTAGGTGAGAAAAGGGAAAAAGATAAACTTCAAACAGAGAATTTAATTCTCAAAATCCAAGAGTTTAACTCTTATACAAAAAGAACTTAGTTCTTCTTCTGGTTGAAGATCTGCACAGAGCACATCTCCCCATAACTTGAGAATTTAATTCTCATCGGGTCGAGATCCTGCCATGCAGATCCTAAACTTAGAAGGGGAATTGAGTTTTGAGAATTAATTCTCCTAAAACAAAACTAGGGTTTAACTCTAATCAAGAATTTAATTCTTTTACATATCTGGGAATTTAATTCCTTTGAAAAGAAATCAGGGTTTCATCCTAAATAAGAATTCAATTCTTAAAAGATCTCTGTTCATGAAAAGAACTAGGGTCACGTGCCCCCACGTGACCCTTGAAAAGATCCCCTGCAAAGAACTTTGAAGCATCACCCCACGTGCTCCCACGTGACCCTCATTATATATGGAACAAAAGTAAAGGCAGAAACAATTCTGGGCGCTCTCACGTGTTACCACGTGACCCCTAATAAATGTTCTAATAAATCAGGGCATGATTATACATCACGTGCCCACACGTGATGGCTATGAAAATTAAAAGTGTTTAACACTTGTTTGCAGAACAAAATAAAGGGGATCTGGCCCCACTTTTTGATGCCATCACGTGCTCCCACATGACTCTCAAAACGCAGAAAGAAAGATCAATGGGAATGAAGGCTTTGGGCGCTCTCACGTGTTTACCACGTGACCCCTTAGCAAACGTTTTAACAGTCAGCGCATAAATCCCCATCACGTGTCAACACGTGATACTCGAAATAAAAAGGAAAAGTGTTTAACACTTATTCACAGATTTGAGGATAAAACAAAGGAGATGTGGCTCCGCATCTAGGGCGCCCTCACATGTCACCACATGACCCCTAATGAGCATTCCAACAGACCAGAGCGGGGGCCTCCATCACGTGCTCACACGTGATGGCCGTCAGAATTAAAAGAGTTAAAACACTGATCTGCAGAATAAGATAAGGGAAATCAGGGCGCTCTCACGTGTCCACACGTGACCCCTCTCCCCTTAGTGTTTATCACTAATCCGAAGACTTTGTCCTCAGTGATTAACACTGATTTTCTTAGTATTTAACACTAATTTGGAAAACTCTATTTGCAGTGTTTAACACTGATTTGCTTAGTGTTTAACACTAATTTGAAAACACTGTTCCCAGTGTTTAACACTGATTATCTTTTAGTGTTTAACACTAACTTGCTATCTTATTCCCAGTGTTCAACACTGTTGGTTTCTAGTGTCTAACACTAGCTTCAGCCCAATAGGCTAAGTTTTAGAAGCAAAGCCTCTCCTTCAATGGACCAACAGAGGGCCAATATTTCAAACACAATTGGACTTAGCCCAAATTGGCCATAAGTCCTCAAATCAATCATCTTGAACTGAGCACATCTGCTTTTTCAACCAACTCATTGGTTCAAGGGTACATCTCGGAACTCCTCTGATATTTGTCGTTGTAATCCTTCAACGTCTTCAGAGAGGTAACGGGTCCCGACAACCACACATCAACACGGACTGTGGGGTCCTTAAACTCATGGACTTATGCGTCCTTAAACCAAGATACGGACTGTGGGGTCCTTAAACCCGCGGACTTATGCGTCCTTAAACTAACGGACTAATGCGTCCTTAAACACACCCATATGGACTGTGGGGTCATTAAACCCATGGACTTATGCGTCCTTAAACTATCATCGGACCACTATGTCCCTAAACTGGAACATGGACCACCATGTCCCTAAACTGGCATTGGACCACTATGTCCTTAAACTGGTATTGGACCACCATGTCCCTAAACTGGAACAATAGAGCCCCCAAATGCTCTTTTGTCGGATCTAAACGATCCCGTTAAGTCGATCTTAGTCCCAAACTGGACTAACGTATCCTTAACAACCGTTTAAGTTGATCTTAGCCTCAAATATGGCTAACGTATCCTTAAACGTTCAAACAGACTTTAGTCCCAAATTGGACTATGAATCCCCCCAATTAACTCTGGCTCAAGGGTACATCTCTGAACTCCTCTAACATCCGTCGTTGTAATTCTTCAACGTCGTCAGAGAGGTGACGGGTCCTGACGGCCATACATACGTTGGACCACTATGTCCCTAAACTGGAACAATGGAGCCCCCAAATGCTCTTTTGTCGGATCTAAACGATCCCGTTAAGTTGATCTTAGTCTCAAAGTGAGACTAACGTATCCTTAACAAACGTTTGAGTTGATCTTAGCCTCGAGTATGGCTGACGTATCCTCAAACCAAACCCCCAAACCCAAATCTAAGATAATACGGATTTGGACTAGTCCACGCCCTACGGGCGACGACATAACTCAGTCTCCGTGAACAATCCACGGGCAACAAAACAAACACTCACGACACGAAGTGACCATCTGGAGAAGGAGAAAGTTGTTACCGCAATGCGGTAGCGTAATTAACTGCAGGGGCTTGCGCCTGCAGGGAAGAGCGTCCCCACAATCAAAAACCCCTCAAGCGAGGGGGAATCTGACGAAGTCTGCTACATCAGCCGCATCCGTCTAAACCTCCGATACACGGTGCCATAAATCAACTTGGCATCTTCGGAGAGGTGGACGGATAGCACCAATTAGCATCTGCCCCGAATCTCAGGCATAGACGTCCCCGCGTCTCGGCCGCCGTTCGGAGGGGAACACCCCGTAGCACAGCTTAGATTGATCACTGCACGACACATATATTGATACACTTCACTGTTCTATATCCGTGTTTTACTTATTACACTCATGTTACTATTTATGATTCATGCCTGCATATCTTGTGTATCCTGTTCATTTATTATTGTTTGATATCATGACGCACTGACGTCTGGGTTTTGCATGGCCCAGATCCTTTATCTCTGTCGCAGGCAGTTCAGGGGTATTTTGACCAACAAGCCGAGCAGTGAAGATCTTGTTAGTTGCTAGTTAGTTTAGTTTTATTCCGCATTTTCATTCTGTAACAACCTAGTTCATTTATACCAATTCCAGCTCTCGTATTTTTCTTATTTTGGTATTTTCTTGATTTATCGTGTTTTGGGTACGAATGGTATTTTACATTTTACTTTGCATTCGACCCAACCCGCTTGCTTGAACCTGTTTGATTCATATTTATAAATGACCCTGACTTGTTACATAGACATGTGTATTTCATGTATACTGCACACTGGCATTTCATCTAGCATCGTATATTTTACCATATAACATTTTAGGTCATGTAAAATAATTTAAAATTGCATTTCATAGCTTGCATGATACCCCTAACCCCGTGGTAGCGTCCGCGCATCTTGTTCTCGTCCCATTCAATGAAACGGACGTGTTTGGATGGCTACGCGCACGTACGTGCATCCGTTCTTAGGGGTATGCATTTTCGGTACCTGAGCATCTGTTTTGAATTTTGAAAGTCGCATATATTTTTCGTATTTTAAATTTGAAATTTTAGACCTGACCCGGGCGCGTTTTGGAATATTTTGTATCCCGCCAAAATTCAAATTAATTAATTTAATATATCACTATATTTTAAATCAACAGATTAAATTTTACTTAACTAACAAAAATCTTTTTAAATTTTTAAAATCTTTTTCCTAACCAAACGCAGCCTCTCCTCCTCTGGCCGTGACCCTCACACCTCTCTCTCTCTTTCTTTTTCTTTACCTCTTTCTCTCTCTCCCCGCTATCTCTTTCTCTCTCTCCCACAAACAAACAATTTCATATCTCCTCACTATTCACTCCCCTCTCTTTCTCTCTCCCCTCTCGATCTCGCCTTCTCCCTATCTATCTCCTCTCGCATTCTCTCTCTCTTTCTCTCTCAGTCTCTCTCTCTCCCCTCTAATTTTATAAATTCTTTTCATTATTAACCACGTACTCTCTCTCCTCTCTCTTCTTCTTCTCCTTCTTTATTTTCTTTTCCTCCGAGCCTCGCGTCCCTGCCCTCGCCGCGCGCCGCCTCCACACTCGTCGCTCACCTCTCTCGTCTCCCTCTCCTCTTCACCCTACCTTCTCCCCTGCTCCAACTACCACCTCCGTTCACCGTCACGACGACGAGAGCCCACGTCTTACCCATTCTCGTCGCCGACCCTATCTCCACCGCCGCCCATCTCCTCGACCTCGCCTCACCGTCGTCGTCTTTTTCTCCTCGTCCTCCTCGCCCGCTCTCGCCTTTCCCAACGAGACTACCAAGAAGTCCGCTGCAACCCAACAACCTAACCCATGACCCTGCCTCCACCTTGTCGCCGGCGACAACCTCGTCGGCCTCACCTCGCCTTCATCACCATCTCCTTTATCCTCTCTCTCCTTCCTCCTTCAACCCTTACCTGCACACCCCGACACCATGAAACTGCACCCCTGCAACCCACGACCTCAAACCCAAGAACCTATCGCCACCCAGCGTCGCCTGCCTCGTCGTCATCGATCCCGTCACCACCTCGACCACCATTCCTCTCCCCGACCTCCTGACACCATCGCCTCCTCAAAACCAAGCCCTTCCCTGCACTTGTAACCATTGCCGGCACCCTCGCGTCGCCGGAAGCTCCGACCCCGTCGTCACCATCTCCGTCGCCACGACCTCCCTCTATCTTCCCTTAAACCCCAAACCAGCCCCTTCTTCTTCTTCTTCTTCTTCTTCTCTTTCTTTTTGTTTCTTGGTTTTCCGACCATCGCCGGAAAACCCACGGCTCATCGTCGTTTCTCCCCATCCTCTGTTCCAGTTACCCCGATCCAACTCCAGTACCCTTCAACCACCATAGCCCTCTTTTCTTCTTCCTCTTCTTTTCTCCTTGCTTTCTCTTTTCTTGATCTTGTTCTTTTCCGGTGATCACCGCCGGAGCCGTGCCGCTGCCGACGATCCGAGCAACCCTGTGGACGTTCCTAACCACCATGGTCACTCTCTTGCATTGCCTGGTCCTGTTCCGTACGCCCGAGCGTGCATCAAGACTTTTACCGACATTGGACGCTGCGTACGCATTCCGTTTTGTGATCCGTTCAGGCAAGTTAATCTTTCTACATGCTATATAACTCATTATGCATCTATTTAAATAAATATTATGCCTGTAGTTAAATTTAGTACCCCATGTTTCATTTTATAACGTTTTGATATTCCGTTTGCATCCATTTCATTTAGACTATATATAACTGCATCCATATATCATATTAATACATAATACTGTGATATTAACATTCCATATTTAATAAAATGCATCCTAATTGGTGTTGGAACTATAACTGAAACCCTAATCGATAACTGTGCATCCATATGTTTGAATCTATACCTATTTTGCATACCACATCACATTATTCCATTTTATTGTTACATTGGTACCCCATACTTGTTTTGTGTACCCATGCTTATTATAGTTTGATTATGAGCACCCACGTGATACTTGTGCACCCCCTGACATGACTTGATACACTACTACTTGACACGACTTGATACCTGTACACTTCTTGACATGATTGATACTTGTTCACTACCTGACATGACCTGATGTACCACAGCTTGACCTGTTACCTGATCTTGTTACTAATGCCAACAATCTTGACCTGTTGTCCCTACGAACATTTTCTGTTGTCTATTCAGACAAACATGTACTTGCTTGATCCTGTGTTGGCATTAGCCCCATATTTATCAATACCGGACTTGAACACATAACTTGGGGGTATGGGGAAATCAATGATGAAACCTGACTTGTAACTTGACAGTTCGATGCCTTTACTGATCAGTCTTACGGGCTAGGCCAGCCCCGGGATGATGCTGCTGACATCATTCATCGTTACATACTACCCTTTTACTGCCTTGCGGCACGTCTCGGATTCAGCCCGAGAGTCTTAGACCGTGGTCTCGGGCACGCACGGGATACTATTGAGTTACATCGATGATTCATCAAATTGGTTTCAAAAACTTGAGAGTAGTTAACCCAGTAGACCAGTTTAGATTACTCACTGCACATCACCTGTGCCTTACCCTTCACTGTCCTTATTTATGTTACTGTTATACCTTTATTACTGTTCATACTCGTGCCTGCATGTCTCGTTACCCCCTGATTATATTATTATTGATGTTATGACGCACTGACGTCTGGGTTTTGCATGGCCCAGATGCTTTACCTTTGTCGCAGGCTGATCAGGAGTACTTCCGCCGTTAGACCGAGCAGTGAGGATCCAGTTGGTATCAGTTTTACTTTTTAGGTGTTTTGTTTATTGGATCTATTGCTTCCGTATTATTTTATTCTTGACTCGTTTATTCTGGCTTATGGACATGTGTTAGATAGTTTATTATTGTTCTTGATATCTCTACAGCCGTAATGTGACTGTGGAAGGATATTTCCTATCCACAGGTAACATGGTTGGCTCTGTCACGTGCCTATCTTAGCGTACTCTGGGAAGCGGGGCGTGACACATTCCTGATGTGAGCTCGTATTATGGGACGTACTTTCCAGATTGTCATTGTTACTTGGATTTATTGCTTCCGCATATTATTTCTTGACTCGTTATTTCTAGCTTATGGACATGTACTAGATAGTTTTTTTTATTTTCCTGTTCTTGATATCTTTAGACAGCCGCAATGTGACTGTGGAGGGATATTTCCTAGCCACAGGTAGCATGGTTGGCTCTATCACGTGCCGATCTTAGCGCACTCTGAGAAGCGGGGCGTGACAGCTTCCCCCAATAAATTCTTAGAAACTTCGGAACTCGATAACATAGAATTCATCATATTTATTAAAGTTCTATTTTTCCATTCCGCTACGCCGTTAGACTAAGGCGAATATGGTGCAGTCACCTCATGTCTAATGACGTGTTCTTCGTAAAATATGGTAAAGCCATTAGAGGTGTATTCACCCCCACAATCGGATCTAAGAATTTTTATCTTTTTCTCAAGTTGATTTTCAAGCTCATTTTTGTAAACTTTAAATTTGTCAACAAGCTCATCCTTGGTTTTTGTAAGATACATAGAGAAAAATTTGGAAGCATCATCAATGAAAATAACAAAGTATTTATTACCACCTCTAGTCGAAGTACTAGTAGAGTCATAAATATCAGAATGTATAAGTTCTAATACTTGGGTATTTCTATAGACTTTCTTAAAACGCTTTTTAATTTGCTCGGCATCAACACAAATTCGGCATTTATTATTATAGTCAATTTTGCACATAGGAATTAGATTAAGTTTCATCATATGCATCAAAGTATGAAAATTAACCTGTTCTAATCTATCCGGCCATAAACATGAAGTTTTAACATTTAAAATAATAGAATTATTATTAGGATAATTAGAAGCATTGTAAGGAGTAACATGCAATTTAAACAAACCATCATATAAATAACCTTTACCAATGAAATTATTATTTTTAGTAATGATAAATTGGTTGCTATCAAAAAATAGTTTATAGCCTATTCTAATAAGTAAAGAAACACTAATTAAGTTTCTCCTAATTTCCGGAACAAAAAGCACATCTTTTAAAGTAATGGTTTTTCTGGAGGATAATTTTAATGAAATATTTTCAATCCCCTTAATAGATGTTCTCGTTTCATTTCCTAAAATTACTCCTCCCCCACATTGATCGTTAGAAGTTGTGAACCAAAATAAATCAAAACACACATGATCATTAGCGCCGGAATCAAGCCACCAATCAAGAGGAGAAGTAGTAATGTTGATTATGGGATTGAAACAACTTATAATTCTTTACTTGAAGCCATAAATAAAGTAGAATGGCAATATTATAAAAGGATAATAATTCAATATAATAAACAAGTATATGGCAAATCTAATCAATGAGCAATTATTCTCAATACGTTCTTAGATTGGTGGATAAAATAAGGAAATAATTGCTAGATAATAATTTAAAATAGAATATGATTTTATAAAATATTTGTTTGAAAATATGATCACATAAACAATATAGGAAATAGAATAAAAGTTAAAAAATCAAGCCTGACGAAGGGAAGCACGCTGATAGCTGCGCTGTCATGAGAACGTATTGTCATTCCACGTACGGATTGTACTGATAAAGACATTCCCAAGATACAATATTCATGTCTGATTCCTCCGTTGAGTACAAATCACAGAGGAAGCTTTGATTTTGATCTCGTTGTCAATTAGCATCCGGTGAAAATAAAGTAAATCAAGAGATTTCCTCAAATCGGATTTTATATGGAAGATCTTGTGAAGGAATTGCTGTTGGTTTTCAAATAAAGAACAATTCTAGGCTTTGATTGTAATTGGATTGATGTGGGGATTGATTTCTTCTTGTTGTTTTTCCTTTTTGTTGAAGTCTATTTATAGACTTCAGAAGTAACTGTTTTTCCAACAATTATTTTGAAAAGTCGCATCCCTTCGATTTGAAATTCAAACTAAAGTTAACTGTCAGTAACTGTCACGTCAGACGTCTGGTTCCGGACATCTGCAGTTCAAATATTTTCTTCACCAGATGTCTGTAGTTCAAATATTTCCTTCAACGTCTATACCAGACGTCTGTAGTTCAAATATTTTTTTCAGGAGACGTCTCCTTAGACGTCTCTGAAATATAAATAAAGATTTAATAATAGACATTTCCTTCACCTGATATCTATAGTTCAAATATTTCCTTCAGGAGACGTCTCTGAAATATAAACAGAGATTTGAAACTTTACCAAACGACTGGACCAGAAGTTTGGAATATCAAAATTCTTAAACAAATTATTTGTATGATCTTGTCTTTGCAATTTAGTCTTTCACATCTTCATAACCATAATCATAAATTCATCATAACCATAATCATAAATTCATGATTCGGATATAATTCGGCAAGATCGAAAATTCGGATTCAGAGAACTATTCGGAAAAAATCGGCAGGTATTCGGAAAAGATTCGGCAAGTGTTCGGGAAGAATTTCGAGCAAGAAATTAATATATAAAACGCTAAATTTTGATTTTATGAATTATTCGTTTATTTTGTGAATTATTCGTTATTTTTTCCAATAATACGTGAATTATTCGCCGCGTTCGGCACCGACGATTAAATCGGTCAGCTGATCAAAAATTCACGAATTATTCGCGAATTTTCCGAATTATTCGACTATGTTCACAACTTTAATTTTGAATCTTTTAATAATCCGATTCAATCCATCAAAACAAAATAATCAATATTAAATTATTTATAAAATATATAGATTTAATCGGAAATGATACAACAATAAAAACAAAAACGGACACTGCAGATGGAACACTGAAGGATAACAAAGCTAATACAAGAAGAAGATAAACTCGAATACACCTGAGATAAACCTATTCGAGTATCAACCTGTAGCCAATCTCAATATTAAATACAAAATTTCATTTTCTTGTGTCGGAAAGCTTATGAATTTCTAGTTTCAACAAGTCCTCAAACCACCCACAAAAGGCAAACAAGAACACATTGTGTGCGTATTCATATCAGCCTCATCTAATATCCTGCCCCTACAGGGCAACACAACAAAACCGCAGCTTTTAACTTAAAAAACAGGAAGCGAGGTTTACATTTCCTGCCTCTTCTATATTTGCTATAATAAAACCTATAACATATCCATAGTACAGCTGGCCTTTTTGCCTTGTGCGAACAGTTTTATGGTGTTTTAGCATCAGCAGCAAAAGGCCTCGTCACCGTGCCAGCATCAGCCATTGGTGAAGGCTCTTCCTCACGCTCAGGTTGGATGTTCAAATCAATCTGAGCCTTGAGAGGTGACGGCAACATTATTTTCTTCTCAAGATCATCTTCAACCTCCCCCTCGTTATTCACTGCTGGACTTTGAGGGGAAGAAGAAGAACCATTGCCACTACATTTTTCTGAAATAATAATCTCTGGAGGTGACTGACAAAGTGACTGCTTATTGCGTGCAAACAAAGTCTCAGCTTCCTTCTCCGACTGGCGCTTCTCACGTCGCAGCATTAGGGTTCGGAACCTGCGCTTAACAGTGAGGCACACGTTGCAAGTGCAGCTCTGTTTGTGCTTGGGGCCTTTCCCGCTCGGGGGCTGGATGCACACAATGCATGTGCATCCAGGCCGATGGCGAGGATGCTTTGTGGTTGGTTGAGAAGAAGATGAAGGGAGGGATTCCCCCTCACCAAGTATTGCAAGGTTAGCAAGCGTATCAAGCCCATCAGACACTTCCAAGTTGTCATTATTTTCGGGTTTTACTTTGGACCTCCTTGAACCTGCCGGAGAAAAAAAGATATATATTTCCATAGATCAGTTCATATTATTGGAAAGTTACCGACAAGATTTATATGCAAAGATTATTTAAGCTAATACTAGAGGCCAATAAGTCCAACTGCCTAACATACTGCTGAATTCATCAAAACATATTAAATTCTTGCAAAAACGAACAAGCCATGAGAACGAAAAATTTACACCTAGTTGCTATCATACCGATTTTAGTAGGAAGTATATCTGTCAACTCCGTGCTCGTTTCCTGAGTGGCTGAACATGAAGACCTACAAAGGTAAAAAGACAAGGAAACATGAGAAATCACAGTAAACTTTGAAACACTGTCTGATACTAATTCAAAATAAAATTATAGCTGATTAAATATATTATATTTATATATTACAGTACCACTGGTATAGAAGAAGGAATTTGCATAGAGAGTTGGTGTGATGATGACACGATATGGTAAATCCTTAGGTAAGAACCTCCTTAGGTTTTGCTTCATATGATGCCCCAAGTTTAGTAAAAGAGGCTCGAATAATAACAATGACCATGCATCAACTATGTCAATTTATATGAAGGTGCGTAAAGGCAAGACAACTCTCACTGGGAATGTGTAGGTACTAAACCCCAAATATCTGTTCAGATGCAGGAAAGTCTACTAGTAGCCATGCAGTGGAAGCTTTGCCCAACTAAAGGAGAAACTCTGTAAAATTCTCCTAGACTATTAAAATCTTAGCTGATGTTACAGTATAAAAACAATTGTTGATCCACCACGCGGTAGGTTAAGCTCAAGATGATAATGAGCATGGAAAGTAAAGAAGATTCTTGACTTAAATCCAACAAAAATTATGAACCACATAATGTAAATCATGTGTACGAAAGCAAGTGCCGTTTTCCACATGAGTGGTATTGAATATGTTCACTTCCTAGCTTAAACTTCTCTGTGAAGTGGCCCATAACTCTCCAAAATTCTCCTATACTCTGAAAGGGTCTATAGAAGGTAAGATGGAAAGAAAATAGATTTTCTCAAGAGGGAAAGCTAAAGAGGCGGAAGAATTTTGATTGCAAGTAAATGTTGCCGCCTCCCTTTTCCAGGAAATTATTTATGTTGTTACTCCACTGACTTTCTCATGCAGTTAAAGCACGGCATAAAATTGTCAAATGTGAGGCAACAACAAGGAACAAAATTAAATTTGAAGCCTGTAAAAGAGTTTGAAATTTGAATTTAATCAGGTAGAATAAGTAGAACGACAGTTGAGAGGGGATTTACCTTCCAATTTTTCACTCTCATTCCTCCACATCTGAGACAGTTTTTGAACAAAAGGAGAGAGGATAGGCTAAACTAGTAGTACAATTAAATATATGACTGACAAAGTATCTATTATTTGATGGAATTAAAGTTGGTGGAAGAAATGTCAGTGAAATGCATTTTAAAGACCAGAATATGTTGCTTTAGTTACCTCTCAGGATCCCATTTGTTCCAAGAGCATGTCCACCTAGAAGGCAGAAGGGCATCAACTGGAACCTTACGCCACTTGGAACAATCTTCACACTGAGCCCATTGACTAGTTTCACTGATTGTATGATGTCAAAATTTATTAGTACAAAAAATGGGCAAGCATCAACAGAGATGGCTCGATGTCAAGCAAGTCGACCATCGGTGACACTTCAAAGACTAAAATGTAACATATAGCATATTTAACTTTGTACGTCAGGAGGCTTATAGTAGCATTTGGAATCTCCCAAAAAAGATTTGGTAATGAAGTGCTTGCTTAGGTACACTACTCAGGGAAGTCCAACGCAGTACCATTCTTCTCCAAAACAGTTAATACAGGAAGAAAAAGGCTCAGCATGTGACAAAGTTAAATAACAAGTGTAAAGGTATAATATATAAAAGCTTTAAAAACAAAAAGAGTGAAGGGAACGGCTATAAGGTTTCAAGCACCAGCAGGTCCGGTACAATCAAAATATATAGGCTGATTTTCAGAAACAGCATCTAGTACTATAGACCTTGGATCATAAAACTGTCAATAACATAAACAACAGAAACTAATTAAACTAAATACAAATCTGTTGTTTCACAACTATAAAATCAGCATTTCTATATATTAAATGGAACACTGGCCAATGAATTCTATAAAGAGACTTATATTATATACGTACTGTTAAAACAATATCCCCTATTGAACTTATAAAGTGTAGCATTCCGTATTAACCATATCTATTACTCAACACACGTATCTGATTGTCCTGGAGCTTGCAACCTTCAGCCTTCCAAAAACCCTACACTTGGCATGCCTAAACTTAATTGATGCGTATGATAATATGTGTATCTAGTGTTTAATGATTATCCCCACCTATAAAATAGTGTATATATGAATATAACAGTTAATAAACATTTACTTAATAAGTATTTACTTAGTACAATTTAATCTTGACTTGTTAATACAGAAGCAGCGACATTCTCTGAAATGATCAAATCAGCTTCAATGTATCTGGAACTACTTGGATCCATAGCATATACCTTCAATTTGCAACATGGGTTAACCTTGCAGTTCCTTGACAAGGACCAGAACCCAAAACTGAGTCCACCGCTTCATTTTCTGTTGCACATTCTCGATCTGCGTATAGATTTGGACTCCAGCTCAGCAGTCTGGATCTGCACCCCATACCCAAATCAAATTATATAATTTCTGCTGCAGTCCATCATTCTTCCCTCTATACCTACTTCCCCAAATTGGAAAACCCCTAATTGTAGAAGTTAACCCCTCCCCAACCTAATCAGACACACGAGACCACTTTGGCCAAGAAAAAGTGCACACCATTACAATTTGTGCTTATTGCCTCCAACAGGGTAAGGAACCATTGTAATTGTTCTCCTTCCTTTCGAAATGGAAACAACATAGGAGTATCTCATCAAGAAGCTCTTTTCAGTCTGCCATTACCACCAAACCCCTAAAGAAACTGCAATGGTCCTATTTCCATTATTATAATTTTGGTCAATTAACAGAGTATCTTCAGAGTCGACGTATTTGCTCAATTAGTTTCAAACAATATACATCATTAAATCACTTGATCTACATGCTAATTTTTGTATAACTACTTTTCCATGCATACAACAACAATATTAGCATGGGAATGTAATAAAGAGAAATAAAGAAGCATCTGCCTAAGAGAGATTAGGAAGTAAATACTTAAGTGCACCTAACAATAACTGATATTAATAATTGCAGTTTCACAATCACAAATCACATGTCATTTAATCAACTTAATTTCTCATAGGTCAAAAGAAGTCATACAACAGAGAATACCTGGCTTGATTTGTGGTGAAAACGGTAGGTTTTCCGAGCACTGGAGCTACCTGTCAATAAGAACCAAATTACTGATACAAATAGAAACATGATTGATGAACAAGGGTACAAGCAAGCATAAAATTAAAATTGAGAGGATAATTTATCGCCATATATAGCAGTCATGTTCCCATGGAAAATATAGCAAACTTTGATGAACAAGGAGACAACAGCGAGAAGTAAACTTATAAAAGCGAAGCGTTAATTAGCAAGCCAAAGATTGATCTCAATTGTTTATTAATGTTGGAGTACGATTTCAACAAAATGCAGCATGTCCAACTCTTTTTTCTTTTCTTTTCTTTTTTGTTGATTGGTTTTTTCCTTTCTTTTTTTGGTTGTTTTGTGTGTGTGTGTGTGGGGGGGGGGGGGTGTTACTTACGCTATGACTGCTATTAAAGTTAATGAGACCACTACTTGGCATACCTCATATTCCTCGATTTCTTGGCCTTCAATGACAATAACACTGGGAGTATCATTAGGAGCTGGTCTGAGCAACTCCTGAACCTCTTCCCATGTCAGCTTTAACTCAATGGAGTCCTCATTCTCAATCCTTAAGCGTTTATTCTTTGATCCAAGAGTGCTGCCTTTCCTTTTAATAGGGCCTAGTGAAGATCTGGTAGCAGATCCATCTTTTTGTGTAAATCCTGGTTTGTCAAATTTAGACAAGGTGGCCCTAACTGTTGGATTGGACGGGCTCCTTGATTCTATGCTACCCTTCTGAGATGCAAGAGGTCCATTCACAGTGAAGTCAGCTGCATTTTTGTTACCCTCTGGAGATAAAATGCCATTTCCAGTTTTAACCGCCTGTGCATCCTGTATATGGCATTGAAGAACAATGACAAAAAAAGAACTCAAGTGTACTAATGTAAGTGTTTAGCCACAACATGCAGAGGCACATCGATACAGAAGATCTCCAAACTAGCAAGTAATATGATTATATAAATAGTAATACCAATTTACATCAACGATTATATTATATAGTGGTGGACTGTAATAATGATCATATTCCATCCACATCCCCACAACATGTTTGGACTCGGGGTCGTCCACCAATGAATGTAGAGTTACTTCAAGGAGCAAGCCCTTCCCCCATGAAACAAGGTTAGCCATGGTTAACAACTCTCAACAGCGAAGGCAACAAAAGGGATTTGATGGACTTTTACAACAGCTACCAACAGGACAACAAAATGTGTGCATGGATGCATTGGAGGGGGAAGGGGGAGGATGCGGAGTGTCCGGTCATGTGCCCCATCACTACATTGGCTCCTTCAAAAGCCAACCATCCGTCAATTTTTTGGACAATCAGCACCAGCCATATTAATCTCTATATCCTAAACTATGGGTATACTAATTTTTATGTCGTATGGATACTCTTTGCCCATTCATTTAGCATTGTAAAATGTTCTATTGTCTAAAAACCATTGATTTTGCAAGCATCCGATGCAAGGGAAAACGAATCCAATTCACATGAAAATTAACGTATGCATATTTAAGGACATAATGATCAGATGTCCGTTGCCGATTGTCGAAAAAATCGATGAATGATGACTTTCAAAGTCGCCGATGTAGGAAAATTCCTACCGTCGCACTTTACACTCCGTTTAATCATGCGCGCGTGTGAGAGAGAGAGAATATATGTATGTTATGAAGCACGGATACGACACGGGACATGGCAAATTTGTAAAAAGGACATGGGGACACTGCTATATTATTTATCTATATACTTTATTATATATCAAACAAAATATAATAAACTACAAGAAAAATAATGTACTAGTATAACTTTGAAAGCAAACAAAATATTAACCTTTTTAAATGGAGCCAATTTTCATAGACCCGACTTCATCATTTGCATCAATTTGGATGTTTACTCTTTCCAGAGTTCCAGTTGTAGTACGTCATGAAAGAGATTTGGAATATTTAATATTCTTGTATTCTTAATTGTATCAAAGTTGTCCAAGCATATATTCCATGTACTTATTTCTCAACCTCCTTTGCTTCTAGAAGTGTCGGAAACGTCCAATATGAGCGGACACAGCTCAACTGTGTCGGACACATGTCGGACGGTGTCCAAGTGTCCGATATGTGTCAGACACGGACACAACAAGTAAATAGAAGTGCCCATGCTTCCAAGTATGCGTAGTAAGTATGTGTGTGTGTAATAAATATGCATCTGTCTCTATATCCGAATAGATCTGAGTGCATATGCATAGGTACACAATGAATAAATAAAGAATGTCTAAACATGAGAGCATTTACATACAAACATCTCAATATCAGGTTGGTTAGGATTTGTCGCTTTGTTGGTTCCATTAGAAAATCCATCTGGATGAATTCAGGCAGATTTTCAAGCTTCCACAAAGCAGCAACTTATAAATTGAATTTGAGCAGGTTCTGCGTCTCATTCACTCCAATGCAATAGCAAGGTAAGTAAATAATAAATATCTTTCAAACTTGACCAAAAGAGGTCCACAAGAAATACATATGCCAGTACTACATAATATATAATAACTTAAATCGTCATAAAAGGCGGAAAAAGTATAGAAGCAAATAGACCACCTAATTCTGCCATTTCATTTAATTTTTACATATAATATAATCCAACTAAAAAAATGAGAAAACGGGGCCTGCAGGCCCAAAACTGCAGTAGCCTCTCACATGGACCAGTGGGGTCTGGGCTAACTGCAAAATAGCCAGCGGGTCCCACTGGCCCATGTAAGAGTCCACTACAGTTTGAGCCGGCAGGGTCCTTGCACGCCCCGTTTCCTAAAAAAAGCCAAATAACCACAAACCTGTTCAGATGAGACGTTGGTTGCTTTTCTAAATCCCATGACCAGCTTTCCTTCTGGATCAATCCGACTAAATGTTACTGCAGTAACGCATATAGTTGACTCCAGTTAGAATGAATACATCCACTAGCCACGACTACATAGCAACTTGGAGTGATAATGCTTTTCAATTTGCAATTATCAAATATTAAGATATAATCTACAAGATAAGCTAAGAAATGATTGCATTGAGGTAGCTCCCATAAAGGATAAAATGAAGGAACGCCGATTAAGATGGTTTTGACGGTAAATCTCCAGTTAGGAATGATGAGTAATAAAATTGTAGATAGTGGAGTAATAGGTGCTAGAGGTAGGCAAAACAAAGATTGATGGAGGCACGGATATGATTGCTGTAATTTAGTCATGGAGACAAACACTAACAGAGCTGGAATAGAAGAAAAGGAATTATGCTGCCACCACAATTCAAATCAGAAATTTGGTGTTCTACCCTTTATTGTTGGGAGGTGGAGAGACACAAGCTTGTGTGCCACCCACTACCCGACACACGCACCCCACACACACACACACACACACAGAGTCATCCATGAAAGTACCTGTGTCACCTGCCTGTAACTGCATTGACTGGATGCAAGGGGTAACTCCTTCCAAAACATACATCCTACTATTATTATTCGGCCAGAAACGGAACTGAAACACCCACTCTTTGCCGCTAGCATCTTGAACTTTTAAAGGAAGTCCTTCCGGTTGAGAAATTGGAGGGAAGTATGCCTGTTTGGGATAGCCATCCATTTCAATCAATACATTGATTCAACTATTAAGGGCATTAGGTGTGCGAATGTATGTACTCAAAGTTCAAAGAACATAAATTGGCATTTCTAGGATCAAACAGGGTAGAAACAATTCATATGTTGTCTGCTGGTAAGATTTCAACGGAATAGAACCACAGAGTATACTTCAAGATTATTAAATGATTGGCAAGTAAATGATAATCAGAGTCAGGTTGACATTCTATCTTTTTCCAGGGCCACTTTTGGTTGCAAACTGGACTAAACCCTAATTCAGTTTTACTATTTCCAATCCATGCATCAATTCCAAATCTTGGCCCAGAGCTAACCAGTTCTGAGTCAGCTGGGTCAGAGTTGCATCCTCCAAGTATAAACAAGGGCAGAGACTTAGCTCAGTCAGCACCAATTTCCTCTCCATTGTGAGAGGTCGCGAGTTCGATCCCAAAAGGGGGTTGATTTCAAAAAAAAATTAAAAAAAAGGACAGAGACTTGTTTATGTCTTACATCACATTTCTCACATCATGCTCAGTGTGACCCATGAATGATTCCAACTAGATCTCTTTGTGAGTTTCATCCAAAAACATCATTATTTGAAATGCCACGGCTAAAGATAGGGTACAATAAACCACTCAAATGTAAATTCACTTACTAATCAAGTGAACAGGCAATCAATTATTCCACAGTTTCAATATTCTAACAAAAAAAGAGACAGCGTTGCTTCAGGAAATTTTCACCGATTAATGAAAAATCAGGGTACCGAATAAACCATAATAGTCTCAAATAATTGTGCTACTTTTCCGCATGGATTTGATGCGAACAAAAATATTTCACTACAGTTTATGCAGATTGACTAGTTCGTCTACATCTATCAACTATAATATCAACAGTCAAGCACAGATCAAATGATAAATAAGACAAAATTAATCCAACAAACTAATGATTAAATGTTCAAATTTATTAACGGAAGTATAGAAGTTTCTAAGTTTATAACAAAGAAAGCCTAGGGACTCACCTCGGCGCATTTTTTTGGCAGCACCAAACGTCCAATACGACCAGCATCACTAGCGCTTAGCATCTTCTCAAACAAGGGTGTAATGACAGAATTTGAACTTGATTATGGTTAGGGACAGAACAGGGTAGATTAGGAAGGAATACAATAATTCGTAGAAACAGATTACTAGCTAGCTACAGGTGCAAATAGTGAAACATACAAAAATATATTTGAATGATTAGAAAATTATCATAATTATAGCAGGAATTTAATGGATACTCTCCAGATATCTGTTGCAGCTCTTGATCCGTAATCCTAGGCCAATAACGAGGAAGTAGAGCTCGTGCACGGGCATCCACGCGGGATCTTCCATTGCGCGCGTCAAAAGAGGTGTCATTTATATTTTGAGGAATCGAGGAAAGTTGTTTAGGCAATGGAGGAGCCATCTGCCGTTGTGACTGAGTTGTTGAGAGCCTGCCTGGATCATTGGAGCCATTTGGTGATGGAAAAGCAGTGGTCAGGCCAAGAAGTAAAGATGACGAGTCTCCCTTTAAAATGGATGGTGGTAGTGGCTTTGCAAATGAATTTTGATGCGACTCAAAATTAACTCCAGAAGAGCTGGTTGGAGGATCAGAAATCACACCTTTTCTTGCATATACCGGATCATTATCTCCTAAATGGCGAGCAGAATCTTGCAAGCTATTCCCTTCTTCTCTGTACATATTAAATGCAGTAGCTGGTTCCAGACCAGCAGTTCCATTACGCATAGAATGATTCAGGTTGCTAGACGCTGGTCTCTCAGATGGCTCTGTGACTCTTTTCTCCTGTGAAGATATAGAAGCACGCACTCCAGCAAGCAGTCTTTCAGTATGAAGAGGTCTATCAAATTCATAGGACAGCCTTTGCTGCAAATCAGATTGAGCACTAGTGTTCCACAAGTGTGGCCCTTGCCGCCACTGTCCTGGAAATGAACCGGTCACTTGGCTCCAGTGTCTAATCGTATTTTCCTTTGGCCTCTCGGACGCTTGCGATGACAGAAGAAAAGAAGACCATGTATTATTAGGTGCCTGAAAAAATAAACCCACTCAATTAAAAATGGAATATCGACTGGCATCGCATTGGAAGCAAAAAAATGATCATCTATCCTCAAGGTCACAGTATGTCTATCTAATTTTAATTGCACAGAAGTACAAAGTACAAAGCTAATTTCAAATGAGATTATGAGATTTGTATATGAATGCAGTGGATCAAGAGACGTCAGCACACGAATCTCAACTTGTTGAAATAAAACTCAATTATGAATCAGCAAATTTGAAACCAAGCATTAAGAGCTAGTCTTTTCTTCCAAACAAAATAAGAAGAGCTGTCGACACCTGAAAAGGTAACTAGAGATGAGGGACTAACACTCCATCTCTATGTAATTCAAGTGGCATACATTAAAACAAAAAATAGTTAGATAATTCTAGCAGTATAAAAGGCACGATTCAGGGACAAGAAGATCATGTAACATTAGTGCTGAGAGCCATAGTTAATAGACAAAAAGCTTCCTCGATATGAGGAATTAAATTTAGCGGCTGACTACAACATAATGTCGATAGCAGCTTTATCATTCTGAAGTTTAAATTGTCACAGAGAAAGATCGTCCCGTTCCAGAAGAAACTGACAGGTCATGACTATGTTGGGGGCACAGCGGAGCCAACACCAACCTTGATGGATCTAAACTAAGATCCCCTTTAACGGATAACTGAAAGAAACACAAAATCAAATAACACAAGAAGAGATTTGGGTAAAAGGGAAGAACACTTTATTAGAACTTTAGAGAAAAAATAAAAACCTTCCAGAATATTATAAAAACCCTCTCCTTATAGATCTCCAACGAGATCTCCCTTCTTCTCTCTCAAAGCTCTCCTTAATGGCGCCTTGATCCCTTATGGAGCCGCCGTTTCGCCTCCCTTATACCCTATGATCAATATTGCACGCTTTAAACTTTAACCCTAGCATCATATTTATACCCTATTACAAATCTGATATAAAATAGAAATACAATAATTACGAAACTACCACTCAAAACTGAATCTTCGAGATAAACTCGAAACCTAGATCTTCGCAACAAACCGTGTAGTGCCGGACTTCTTGAGCCGGCTCAATATCTTCTTGGGTTCTCTATCTCTAAGAGACAAATCAACACTTCATTGAGACGGCCCATAAAGTGCCTGTGTCATGACCACCCCCAACACAGACGGTATTGTCTGCTCTGCTCGAAACCGCACGGTTTTGTCTTTCGGAACGAACCGGACACGATCAAGGGCTACTTCCCAGGAGGTCACCCATCTCAGAACATGCCTAGCTCGAGCACGCTTAACTACGGAGTTCTCAAACTCCTGTAGTGCCGATTCACTTAAAAGGCACTCTGTGTTATGAGAGTGGTATCATTCTATTTATAGTTCTGATCTGCCCTCTTTCGAAATGTATTCCGAAAATTTCTCATTGTTCTACAGTGGGTCCCACAGACTCAAGAAGTGGCCCTCACGAATTCAAGAGGCAACCCCCGCCCTTTGGCGTGTCACTTTGTTCCGTGTGGCACTTTATTCCGTAAGGACCGGGACCCGATATCTTTCCCACCTTTGAACAATGGTTTGTCCTCGAACCACAAACCTAGTATTGAGGGACCAGCTCTGATACCATTCTGTCACGACCCACCTCTAACACAGACGATATTGTCCGCTCTGCCCGAAACCGCACGGTTTTATCCTTCGGAACGAACCGGACACGATCAGGGGCCACTTCTCAGGAGGTCACCCATCTCAGAACTTTCCTGGCCTGAGCACGCTTAACTACGGAGTTCTCAAGCTCCTGTAGTACCGGTTCACTTAAAAGGCACCTCTGTGTTATGAAAGTGGTATCATTCCATTTATAGTTCTGATCTGCCCTCTTTCAGAATGTATTCCGAAAATTTCTCATTGTTCTACAGTGGGTCCCACAGACTCAAAAAGTGGCCCCCACGGATTCAAGAGGCAACCCCCGCCCTTTGGCGTGTCACTTTGTTCCGTGTGCCACTTTATTCCGTAAGTAAGGACCGGGACCCGGTATCTTTCCTACCTTTGAACAATGGTTTGTCCTCGAACCACAAACCTACTATTGAGGGACCAGCTCTAATACCATTCTGTCACGACCCACCTCTAACACAGACGGTATTGTCCACTCTAGCTGAATCCGCACGGTTTTGTCCTACGGAACGAACCGGGCCCAATCAGGGGCCACTTCCTAAGAGGTCACACATCCTATAACTTTCCTGGCTCGAGCACGCTTAACTACGGAGTTCTCAAGCTCCTGTGGTGCCGGTTCACTTAAAAGGCGTCTCTTTGTTATGGGAGTGGTATCATTCCATTTATAGTTATGATCAGCTCTCTTTCGTAATGTATTTCGAAAATTCCTCATTATTCTACAGTGGGTCCCACGGACTTGAGAGGCAGCCCTCACGGATTCAAGAGGTGGCCCCCGCCCTTTGGTGTGGTACTTTGTTGCGTGTGGCACTTTATTCCGTGAGCAAGGACCGAGGCCCGACTACCTGGAAATCATATTTATTCTCTAGAAGTATGAGACGGCTCATGTCAAGCATGAGCCGGTTCAACGCCTGAAACTTGATGGTGTGCAGCCTCGATATACAAGACATGTTCATAACAATCTCCATCTTGGCTTGTATATCCTTTTAGCCACCTTAAAAATTTGTTGCCTTCGTATTGTGTCCTTTAGGGTTACCTTATAGTTCTTCCCGTTCCCCCTGCTGGTACAGCTCCAAATCTTAAAACCGCAAACTGTCACAATTTTTGCTCAAAACAGCAAAACTGATACTGTCACAGTTTTCACCAGAACTGCGAAACTGTTACGACCCTCCTACCGAGATCATGAGCATTCCTCAAATTTGAGTACCTGAATAGAAACCAAGACTATTTTGAACTTCTCTGTAGAAATAACTTATGTTGGCATGTCCACATAATTCACCTCGGTATCGATTTTTATCAAATCGATCTCATTTTCGGCCCGCTCCCTTATTTTGTAATAATGCACGTCGATGTGCTTAGTTCAACTGTAGTATACCTGATTCTTCGCCACGTGAATGGCGATTTGACTGTCACAAAACAAAGGAACCGACCCCTTATCAAATCCAAACTCGCCAACTAAACCTTTTAACCACATGACTTTCTTCGATGCTTCCACTACTGACATGTATTCTGCCTCCGTCGTTGATAGCATTACAGAATTCTAAAGTGTTGACTTCCAACTGACTGGAGATTCTGCAACTGTATATACATGCCTGTAGTAGATCTTCTCTTGTCCAACTTACCAGCATAATCAGCATCAACATATCCATGCAACTGGCTCAATTTATTTTCTGGCTTGTGAAAGAATAAACCGAGATATTTACTTCCTTTCAGATACCGAAATATCCACTTTACAGCTTCCCAATGGAGCTTTCCAGGATTTGACATGCACCGACTAAGCAGACTTACCGCATAGAATATGTCTGGATGTGTGCATACCATAGCATACATCAGCGATCCCACCGCACTAGCATATGGTACTCGAGACATCTTTTCCTTCTCCTCTGATTTCAGACACTCTTTAGAGGATAGCTTGAAATGACTGGCGATAGTAATACTCATCTGTCTTGAGTCCTTCATATTGAATCTCTCCGACGCCTTCTCAATATACCTTCTTTGGGGTAACCAAAGCTTTCCAGCCCTCCTGTCTCTAAAAATCTATATCCCAAGAATTTTCTTTGCTTCATATAAATCTTTCATGTCAACTTTTGCATTCAATAAAACTTTGAGCGTCTTTATTTCCGCCATACTCTTAGCAGCAATCAACATGTCATCGACATATAGGAGTAAATATATTGACAAGCCATCCTTAAGCCGCTTCGAATACACACAGTTGTCATCCTCACATCGAGAGTCGTTGGACTTCTTCATAAAAGAATCGAAGCGCTTGTACCACTGCCTGAGAGACTGCTTCAACCCATATAAAGACCGCTTGAGCTCACATACATGATCCTCCTTACTGGGCTCCACAAATCCTTCAGGTTGCCTCATGAAGATTGTCTCTTCCAACTCACCATGCAGAAAAGTTGTTTTCACGTCCATTTGCTCCAACTCTAAATTATGAAGTGCTATCTTTGCCAATAAAACTCGAATATATGTATACTTAACTACAGGCGAGAAAATCTCGTTGTAGTCAATCCTCTCCTTTTGAGCAAAACCCTTCACAACTAACCGAGTCTTGTATTGCTCATCATTTATCCTGAATACCCACTTGCAACCAATAACCCTTTTTCCTTTCGGTAACTCAATCAGCTTCCACGTTCCGTTCTTTCGAAGTGACTCCATCTCCTCTGACATTGCAACAATCCATATCCTCTTGCCCAATGGCCTTCTAATAAGAGCTGAGATCTCCGCTTTTGGTGACTAGAGCAAATGCGACTACATTTTCGAAACCGTATCTGACTGGTGCCTTATGTGTACGTGCTGATCACATTAACGCCATTGTCTGGGGGTCCTGTTGGTTGGTTCTCACTGTATGTTTCCGTATTCCGCCCGTCCACCTCAGCATTAATAGGCTGAAATTGTGATTCAGTGTCTATATCTTTATGAGTGCCAAAAAACTCCACCTCCACCGGATCATGATCACCTGATACTCCACCTGACGCCTTATTGTTTTCATCCACGTCTTTCAACATGGATTTCTCATCGAAGATAACGTCTCGGCTAGTGAACGCCCTTCTGTTTTCCGGTTCTCATAACTTGTAATCTTCAACTCCAAGTGTGAATCCCAAGAAAACACGCCTTTTTTATTTTGAATATGATTGGTCATATCCTTCAGATTCACGAGTAAGTAGGACACCCAAACACTCGTAACGAATCATAACCGACTACTCTCCTCTCCATACTACTTTTAGGATCTGAAGATTTATGGTTGTAGATGGAAACGTGTTAACCAAATAGCACGTATGACTCACCGTCTCTGCCCAGAAATCATCCGAAATGCCGGATTGCAACCGCATACTTCTGGCTCTATCTAGTAGTGTCTTATTCATGCGCTCCGCTGCCCCCATTTTGCTCTGGAAGTCCAGAAACCGTCCATTGCCTCTATATGCCATGTTCTTTACAGTAGTCTGTGAACTCCTTCGAGGTGTATTCACCTCAATATCCGTCCGCAAATACTTCACCGATAGCCCATTTCGCTTCTCCACGGTCGTTTTTCATTCCTTAAATCTGGAAAACATATCTGACTTGTGTTTGAGAAAATAGACCCATACCTTCCGTGAGAAATCATCAATGAGAGTGATATAGTATATGGCACCTCCCTTTGATGGAACCAGTGATGTCCCCATACATCTGAGTGTATGTAATCGAGAAGTCGTTCGATCTTGTGCATGGCTTACTTGAAGCCAACCTTATGTTGCTTCTCTATCATGCAATATTTGCAGAAGTACAGCTTGCACGTAGTAATACTTTCAGCAACTCGCTTTCGTGCAACTCACGAAGCCCCCTCACTCATGTGGCCAAGACGCATATGCCACAGCTTTGCGGTATCCTCCACCTATTTCTCTATAGCCACAGCTGCACCACCAGTCACTGTGTTGCTGTCCAAACGATACAAATTCTTCACTAGTTGTCCCTTCATGACCACTAAAGCACCCTTAACAACTTTTAGCACTTCATCTTGACCAACGAACTTGCATCCTGCCGCATCCAATACTCCTAGATAAATCAGATTCTTCTTTAATTCCGGAACGTATCGCACGTTCACAAGTGTTTGCACCACACCATCAAATATACGGATTTTGATGTTCCCTATGCCAATGGCCTTACACGCCACATTGTTCCCCACGAGAACACTGCTGCTATTGAACTCCTTATAGGTGTTGAACAACTCTTTTTTGGGACACATGATATGAACATCCTGATATGAACATCCTGAGTCAAGTAATCAAGCATTAGAATTTTCTTCCTTCCCGGTATGTAATGCAAGTACATCGCACGGATCTTCTTCTATTTCGATCGCAACACTGGCTTGATTCGAATTCTTTATACTGGCACTTTTACCCCTCTTCTCCAACCACCGTTTGTACTTTTAGCATTGCTTCTTCATATGCCCTGCCTGTTTGCAAAAAGAAGCATGGTTCGCCATCTTGTCTGGATGATTTGGATTTCCCCTTTATGCACTTGCCTTTGTATCCTGTCTTCGATTTTCCCCTTTCACCGACAAACAACCCTGATAACTCCTCTAATGGATTTGATTTCTTCATGATCTCATTGTTGAAAAGCGTAATTGTAACCTCCTCCATCTCGAGAGTCTCCTTCTCATAGAGAATTGTTGTCACCAAGTGTTCATACGAATTTGAAAGTAAAGAAAAGAGCAAAAGCGCTTGGCCCTCCTCTAATTTTACTTTAAGATATAGAAGATCGTTGACCATCTTGTTGAAACTATTTAAATGGTTGTGAATTGGAATACCTTCCTTCATGCGTAGATCGTAAAGTTGCTTCTTTAAATACAGCTTGTTAGACAAAAACTTTGTCATATACAAACCCTCTAGTTTCAACCATAAACTTGCCGCAAAAGTTTCTTTCATAATGTTATACATCACGTTATCCTCCAGACAAATCTCTATCGTGCATTGTGCCCTCTGATCCATGTCTTGCCATGCATCATCTGTCATGTCTGTAGGTTTCTTACCGCTAAGAGCTTTAAATAACCCTTCTTTTACAAGAAGTGCCGTAACTCTTCTCTGCCACATCGAGAAGTTTTGTTTCCCATTAAATTTATCCACCTCGAACTTGGTGTTATTGACCTTGTTATCCATCCTCATTAATTCCGAAGCAAAAACATTTTTCTCGAATTCTTATGAACCAATTCAATAGAATCACAATCTAAGAAGATGGAGAGCAGACACAAACGTCGTCACCCACCGTAAACTTAGATTGAAAAACTAAAGAACGTGGCTCTGATACCAGTTGTTGGGGCGCAGCAGATGCAACACCAACCTTGATGGATCTAAACAAATATCCCCTTTAACAGATAACAACTAGAACAAACACAAAATCAAATAACAAAAGAAGAGATTTCGGGAAAGGGGGATAACGCTTTATTAAAACTTTAGAGAAAAAAGAATAACCTTAGAGAAAATTACAAAAACCCTCTTCTTATAGATCTCCAACGAGATCTTCCTTCTTCTCTCAAATCTCTCCCTAATGGCGCCTTGATCTCTTATGGAGTCACCGTTTCGCCTACCTTAAATCTTATGATCAAGATTGCACGCTTTAAATTTTAATCCTGGTATTCTATTTATACCCTATTACAAATCTGATATAAAATAAGAATACAATAATTACGAAACTGCCACCCAAACCAAAATATTCGAGATAAACTCGAAACCTTGATCTCCACAATGAACCGTCAACAGACCAGCTCAGAACTTGCCAAATTCTCTGTCTCTAAGAGACGTCTCGGCACTTTGTTGAGACGGCTCATAAAGTGTCTGGAAATCATATTTTTCTCTGAATGTATGAGACGGCTCATATCTAGCATTAGCTGGCTCGACGCCTGAAACTTGATGGTGTGCGGTCTCAATATACGAGACACCTTCACAACATACTACGACTTGGAGAGCAAAAGCCCAAGCTATAGTATGAGCTCGTTTCTAGTTTTTAATGAAAACATGTCCTAGCGGTTAAACATTACATGTTGGTGTTACATGTAGACAAACATGTGTGGGCGAGCGTCATGGTTTGATGTGCCTCATTGAAATTTGTATCCATCATCCGTGTTGATGCCTATGCTTCCTAGATCATGAAGCAATGCTCTACAAGATAATGTCCTAAATTTTATATATTTTTAAATTTTTATTTGAACAGGGTAAACTCTAGGCAACATTAGTAGAAGGGGAAAAGACCTCAAATAATCCATAACGATTTCAAACAGATCAAATTAGTTAGGCATACCATAGACAATGATTTCCGTGCGCACCCAACGCATTCGATGCCTCCAACATCAAGAAGCATGTAACAAGGGACCGAGACAATGCACCCACAGTGGATTCTCTGCCATAATATCTCTCAAAATCAGTGCAAACATCAATGCATGCATGAAATCAGACAAAGCTTATGACATTTGCATCAATGAGTAGGTAAGTTGTCACCTTTCCACAAGATTCACACTTTCTCCAACCAGCTGCATCCGAGTGAAAAGTATCGCAGAATGTTCCTTGCTCATAAGCGCAACTATCACAAAGTAAGAGATCATCAGACAATAAATCGCCTTTTTTAATAACTTTACCTTGTAAGAAACAATAAAAATGCTAAATTTGGAAACATCCCAAGAACTAAAAACCCCAAAATCCCACCAAATCCGGAACCGATTGATATAATCAAAAGAGAGAGAGAGAGAGAGAGAGAGAGAGAGCATACGCGCAACGATCGCAGAGGTCGGCGTGGTCGCCGGATCGCAGGCGCCAGCTCTTTCTGCGTTGGGCGTCTGATTTGGGGTCCTTGCAGTGAGGGTTGAAGCAGATCTTTGAAGGGCCTGCAGCTGGAGGCGGCGCAGCAGCAGCAGCAGCGGCCGCGGCAGTAGTGGCAGAGACAGCGGTCGATGACGAAGAAGACGACGAGGAGATCATCATGAAGATGAAGGAAGAAGAGGACCGACTCTATTAATAAACCCTAGAGCAACGAGAGAGAAAGACCAGATCTCGTGGATTGAAATCATGAGAGAGAGAGAGAGGAGAGAGAGAGAGAATAAGGGAGCTGCGAATTCGTTCGATTTTGTCTTGGCGTCGTCGCTGCTTCCCTTCTGCTGCTGCTGCTGCTGCTAGTTAATTCTTGCTATTGCTATTGTTGGGGGTTTTATCTGGGCTAGGGATGTGGTCACCATCTTTGTTAGGCTTACCCCGCTATGCCTGGGGATGGTCGTGGTTTCTACGGTCCTATTCATCGTTCTTTGTGTACCTTAAATATAGGAGCGATTATTCATTCATTGTCATTAGGGTTATTTAACATAAACCCCTCGTAGATTGCGGCATTATCAAGAAATTCATATAATTCTGCGTTAGGTTAAAAAAATTCTATAGTCGGCAAATCGTTACCCAGCATTCTCTCAACCGTTAAAATCCACTTTTAAGTGGTCATGTGACCTTACATGACCCACTAAATATTTTTAAATCCTCATTTTACTCTTCTTTCTTATAACAGTATTTTTTCTCTTTTTCCTTCATCTCCAATAACCATGCATCAGCATCAGCAACCGCGATCACATCACTCTTCCTCTTTAGCCATCGCTGCCTTCTCCTCCTCCAAGAACCACCTCTTCATCGATTCCCTTCAAACTTTTGTACGGCTGCTCTCGACCACTGAGCTCGCCCCTGACAATTTCACCCTCCCCAATGTCCTCAAAGCCCGCACAGGGCTATCAGCGGGTCAAGCTGTGGGGAATCCATTCATGGACTGGGCATGAAGCTAGGATTGAATCAGGATTGCTTCGTGGGTAACTCTCTGATCTCGATGTATGTGAAATGCGGACGGGTTGAGGACGCACGCAAATTGTGTGAGAAAATGCCTGACAGGAATTTGGTTTCTTGGAACAGCTTGTTGTCTGGGCTGTTTGAGAATGGGCTCGTCGACAACGAGTTTGAGTTGTTCAGGGAAATATTGATGCTGGATGATGCGACGCTGGTGGCTATGTTGCCGGTGTGTGCGGCTCGTGGTTGGGTTGAAACGGGGCGTCTGGTTCATGGGTTGTCGGTGAAACTTGGTTTGGATCGTGTGTTAAGAGTTTGCAATGCGTTGATCGATATGTACTTGAAATGCGGACGTCTGTTTGAGGCTCGACGATTGTTTGTGAAGAAAGTTGATGAGAATGAGGTTTCTTGGAATGTGATTATTGGGGGTTGTGCAAGGAATGGAGATATCGATGGGGCTTTCGGTCTACTGAGCGGGGTGTCAATGGAAGAAGATCTTAAGGCCGATGAAATCACGGTTCTAAATGTATTGCCACAAAATTTGGATCCATTGATACTCTTTAAAGTTAAAGAAATTCATAGGTATATGATTAGAAATGGACTAGAATGCAATGAGCCGGTATCAAATGCTCTTATTGCAGCCTCAGCAAAATGTTGGTCATTGGAGATAGCAGAGAAAGTTTTCTGTGGTTTGGAAATTAAGACCGTCAACTCATGGATGCTTTTGGAGTTAGCTCAGGTTATTGGCATTTCTTTTCTGAATGCTTTGATTTTTGGTATAATTTATGAACATTGCATTTTCGTCACTCTCCTGAAAGATTGAGGAATTTCAAGAAGAACAAGTGAGCTCTTGAGATGAGTAATACCCGCAATGTATTTGAAAGAATGGATAAATGAATGAATGAAAAGATTTGCTCTTTTTGAGTTATGGGTTTGATGGGTAAATTCGATGGAAGATTGTTGGTTCTTTTAAGATTTGAATTTCAAGTGGGGATATCACTAAGAAACCACCAATTCGTAAAGTTTGGATTCACTGCTGATGATTTCGACTTGAATCAGATGATGTTGCGCATGAATCTGACACATCACAAATATGCATGAACCATCTTCAGCTAAATGAGCCAAGGATAAACAATGTATTTTCAATGTATGTTTTTATTGAATGCTAATTGTTATATTAAAGAGATGTGTGTTAAGTTTCAATATATTTTTTTTGTTTTATTTCAATTTGGTTAAGCTTCAATTAAAACTGTTGGACTAAAAAAATCTAAATTTTGTGTTTATGCATGTTAAATTATACTTAAATGTTCAATTCTATTTTTTACGTCGTGTGCGACAAATTTCAATGCTAGCGATTAGGCGTTGACCAAGACCTGCTTTTATGTTCGTTGTTTGTTGTTTTCATTTAGGCAGTTGCATAAACACCCTATTTAATGTAAAGCCGGGGTTGTTCACGACAAATTTTTTACATTGAAATTTACGCAAAACTCTTATTTTAATGAAATACTAATGCCATGTGCATACACGATCAATTGGGTATTTACGCAAACACCTTTAAAATATCACCATTCAAGAAATTGGACAAAAATATTTAAAACACGGTCATTTGGACATTTAAATAAACATCTTACAAGCACAAATATTCAAACAGTTGCTCGAAGATATTTCAAATACGATCATTCGGGCATTTACACAAACACCTTCCAAACACCATTATTTAGTTAATTGAGCAAAAATATTCCAAACATTATCATTCAAACATTTACACAAATACCTTCCAAGCACCTTCGTTTAGTTAATTGAGCAAATATATTTCAAAAACTATCATTCACACATTTACACAAACATCTTATATGCACATCATTCATCAACATATATTTGTCAAAAAAACAACTACATCACAAACAAATCTCTCGCATTTTCAGTCTTCTTTTTAACGATGAGAATCAACATTAAACCCAAATCTAAATTTGTCAATGTGTTCTGTGCTAAGAGATGATCCATTTATTGCATGTGAAACATGTTGGATATAGATGCCCTCAAGACAATTATTGTAATTGAAGGAGGGCCTATATGAGAGAACAATCTTACTCGAGATGATAATATGCTATCTGGTTTTTCTTTATCTTTCATGTGATAAGTTTATTCATTATCACGTATCGTTTAGACATGAGATAAAGTCTTTAGGATTTTGCTTGACTATCAGGACGATGATGGAGATCATACTAGTTGGGCCTGGGTAGTCGATAAGCACGTCCTTAAATGTCCCTAGTCGTAGAAGTATCGAGATTGGGTATCGGTACTCCAGTTTAGACTAGTGTGTACGTTTCCTTGCCCGATTGAAGGGCGATAGCTGATCCTGCAGCTATTGGTATTTGACATCGAGAATTGTATACATGTGCTCATTGGATGAGTTTTACTGGATGGACTCACCAAGAACTCTTAGTTGGTAATATACCAATGTCAGATAGCAGTTCTCTGGTAACATGAGTACTGAGTGGTCCCTAAAACCTGAGATCGCCATATTGTCTCATGTGTGTTCCCACTATACTTAAACTTCTGACCTACCATGGCTCAAAAGAGTCATACAAACAGGTTTTTGTTAGGTATAGTCCCGAAGCACGTGGATGTGGTGAGCGGTCGAGAGAATTCATCTCTCCCGGTATAGAAAGTTGATGTTGTAAGTCTACGGTAGCGTCCCGGCCGTCTTTCCGAGACCAAAATGCGGAAACGAAAATTTTTCTTAACTTGAAAACCGGCGCTATCGTATGCTTAAAACCCGGATCGAACCATTAACCTACTACTAGTTATCTAGAGAAGGGATAGAAGGCTATACCGATCGATCCATGTCCTTCGGTCTTTGGCCACCATCCCAAACTCCTCGCGGCATCTCCGGTCTCGATCTCCTCGTCGGAAAGGGCACCACATCTACGAGTCTTTTTACAGGCTCCCGCTTCATCCGAAGTAATTTGGGTACGAAGTGTGCTAGCCGACGTGCCCAAGGTTGAAGTAAAGTATGTTGTGATCACTTTGTCTCTTGCATCCATGGCTTGGATGGAGGTTGAAGGTGTTACCATTGGAGGAAGATAATGAGCTAGAGGAAGAAGAAGAAGAAGAAGAAGTGGCTCTCACTTCTTTTCTTTTCTTTTGTTGTGATGCTATGAATAATGAGAGTGAGAGAGTGAGAAGAATAATATGGGAGCAAAACAATTCATGGCAGCCCCTCTCTCTCTCCTTCTCATTTTATGGCTCAAATCAATCCACTAATGTGACACATTTGCTAAAAAAAAGACCATGACTCATGATACAAGTCCATGTCACATTAATGCATTGTCATAATGATTTCTAGCTCATTATTTTCATAAGCAAACATTAATCCAAATGTTTGCCATAACAAAGAAAATCCGGCAACATCTAAAGTAAACTCGTGACGGATCACGAGGATACCCCTCACCTGTATATACATACCTGCATCCGTATTCCGACTGAATGCGAATGCGATGAGACTAAAGTAATCCAACAAATCTAATACTAGGATCCGACTTAAACCAAAGCCCACTAGTATGATCCGTCTGATCATGATCCGTGCAATACCGCATGTATAAGATCGAACCCTGCCATATATCCATACGGCCTCTATAACGTTTCGCCCGAAACTTGAGAAACTGTCTGTGGGGGACTCTAAAGACTCGTCGGTACTTTGGCTGCGGATTTAACCACTAGCACGTCAGTGGTACTAGCTGTACGTAACGGGCTACCAGGTATTGACCAAAAGGGAGGTCGATGAGCGAACTCATTCTGACACCCTATTGAGCCTGTCAGTGACAATATCCGTACAGTCCGGTCCGTTCGTCTATGAGTATCGCATGGCGGGCCTAGGGGGTTGGTAAAAGTCAGACCCCCAAAAGCGGTACAAGTCGTATCGGAGTGTAGCCAGAACACCCTGAGATACTATTGGAATACCTACCAGTAAATCTCCTGCCTCGGCCGAGGGCTTTATGTAATGGCTCTCCTAAACACAGCGCGATCTCACCCCCAATATCGGGAGAGACGAACCCCTGCAAATCTGCTCACTGCCTCCATGTGGCTCGGGACTGTACCCAACTAAAACCTGTTTGCACGACTCCTTTGAGCCGTGGTGGGGTAGTAATCAAAGCACAGTGGGAACTCACACGAGACAAATGACGATCTCAGGTCGATGAACTAACCTGTACACATGTCACCAGGGAACTGCTATCTGACGTCTGGTATAATCCCAACTAGCATGTTCCCGGCGAGTCCTGTCCGGTGTACTCATAACCCAATGAGCACCTGTATACATCTTAGGTGAACCAACTGACACCAGCAGCAGTTGAGACCGGCCACCGACCCTCGTCGGGGTCTCGACTGTATACACTAGTCTACTCCGGAGTATCGATGCCCTGTCTCGAAACTCCCACGACTAGGGACCACCTTTAAGGATGTGCTTATGGACTACCCAACTCTCACGTATATGATCGCCATCATACTGTTGGTAGTCAAGCAGGATCCTAAGGGCTCTACCAACGTGTAATAGTGAACATGTCACCTAAAGCTGTACACGACTGATAAAGACAAACCACGGTAGCATACTATTCTCTATCAACGTGTAATAGCGAACTGCAATGTCACCTAAAACATGTACACGATGATAAAGACAAACCATATAGTATACAAACCTCTCGAGTAAGACTGTCCTACCGGTATAGATCCTCTCTCAATCATTGCAATCACGTGTCTGTGATCCAATAATTGACTCTGAGGGCACTATATCCAACAATCTCCCACTTGCACTCAAGGCTAATTATTGCGATGTCGCATACTCACAGCCCGTGTGATACCGAACACCCAACTCCTCTACTAATCAGTCTCACAAAGCCCGTTTGCGAAACTATTGCGTTCGAGGAATAGCCTCAGCTAGTGGATTCGCCGTAGTGTTTCTTTCTATGTCTCTCTATATCTCAAGTTCGCGGAGAAAGGCATCTCCCGAAATGAGAAATAACTGTCTTAGAATGTGTCTGGATATCTGATGGGACCTAGCTCATAAATGAACTCCAAATCCAAACTTCTTAGACTGTATCGTCAACTGAACTTAATCAGTATCCTGCGCCATGCCTCCCACAGTATCCGCTTGGATCATCTGTCCAAAACACTGCCCCTCGTCAGAGGGAAAACTATAACTCTGACAGTCACTCTGTCACCCAGGTCACCTTGGAAGCCTGGAATGATAACCGTCTCCTGAAAGAGTTTGTTGTTATCATATCCCTAGAACATCCACTTGTGTTCTAAAACTGCTCCCAATCGTTTTTCCAGGATTGGATCAATATCAACATATTGCATCTCGTGCAAAAACAACATCTGGTGTGGTACTTGACATCTTATGATCAACACAATTGCCTGAGCAAGTGATTTGCCAATCATGCACATCTCTCTCCTCTTTAGTCTGTAAGATACGTTTAGAGAGGGTGACTCCATCACCTGCAGGTACACTACCGTGCCAGGAGTCATCCATTCTAAAACACCTTTAGAATGCTGTCTTAATACCCAGATTGGGATACTAACCAAATCTAGATCTAAAACCATAGATCTAGTAACCATAATATCTGATATAATATCCATGTCCTATGTGGAGAAACCACTGTGTGACAACCAAAGTATAACCGATCGTAGTATAGGAATATCACTTCCTACTCTGTGTATGTTATCCAAATACCAGGACATCACACCCTACTACCTTCTTAACAGATCCATCCCCTATTCTGATGAAGTCAAACCTATGACTGTCACTCAGAAATAGATGATCTATCTCCGCTATATCTGTTTTAGTCCATAAATAGACATAAGCTACTTGTCCACCATGCTTCCGCTGCTTCCACTGACTACGACAACCCTCTGGCAGAGTCATATACACGTGCACTTCTAAGGCTAGTTTAGAACGACACTATACTCATCCTCCTGCCGGGTTTCACAGTCTGGAACAACAGCAATGGCAAGTCTGGGTAAACAAGAACCTCCTTGTCACCGTCTTTGAGCATACCGAAGTACCTCTCGAGTGCCTGAGGTTACCCACCATATCTGCGGAGTGGCCAATGGAATGTTAAACCAGATCGAATCTTTAGGTTCTTATCAAATTTCAGTAATCGTTTGCGGTTCTGGAATCACTTCCAGTTCTACCATACTTCCACTACTGTTTTCTGAAAAAATCCATTTTTGCTAAAACTGTGGCGAGTCAAGAACAATATCACTATTGATCTTCCAGATGGTAGATAGTCAACCCTCGTCATAGCCTGAGTCAATCCACAAACAGCCATTACAGAAACGTGCCTTGAGTTATCCAAAGTCTGGTTTTAAGCATAAGCCGGACAACTCCCCGTACCTTAACATTGTTAAGATATGAACTATTCTATATCCAATATAGAAACAAAGACACTGATTTAATTGGAACCAGATTCAAATCATGCAGCTGTTTCCAGTGCATGTCAACTAAATGGAGAAAGGCCGATCAGCATTACTCAACTTAGGAATGCTTCCAATTATGAGTAACCTGAAAGAGAAGCAAGTTCTCTTAATCATTACTATCAACTGAATACCATACACAAGTATCTACATCTTCGATCACCTTGAAGAATCCTGATACTTGCAATACCTGGTTCTCTACTTTATTCATATACCTATAACTTCTCAAAACTTGGACCTTGCATTTCTACGAAACACTTGTCTAAAAACTAGAGAAGTCATAAGTAAACCGAATATAGTACGAGGACCAACCCCTCTGTCCCAATGGACACTGGACAACATACAATACTCTGTATAAGTCCCTTGAGTCTAATAACGCATTCCCTGTGTATCGTAGGTTGAAAACTATACTTATAGTTAAGAAGAATTACACCGCTGTTTAATGCTCCTTACCTAACCATCCACTGATATAGGTAAATGTCATGGACATAATTTCAAAAGGTCATATCTCACTTTATAAAAATAAACGTACAGATATATCAATTTGAAATTGGTGCATTATAACGGATATTCAAAACCAAATATTTGCCGTCCGGCAAACAACCCAGGCGATTTTCTCAAATATCACCAATTACAACGAATCCCGATATAATGAGGATGATCACCTAATTCCCAATAACTTACTCCCACTCATCATCTGTAAGACCATACAGATGTGAGAATCAAACCTAGTAAATACATACCCTGGAGCAAGGGCTAATTGGGAAATCAGTTTTCCTTTAACAATACACAGTGAAACTGAAACATATAAATGTTTCGAAGGGGTATCCGGGTATTCCTAGTAATACCTCTTCCATTATCAGATTCACAACTGTAACCGTATATTTCTTTGCCATCCCTCCAAATCCCTTTATATGTCTTTAGTCATTACCTTCTGTACACCCCTTTAGGCCAAATTGTTTTCTTCATTCCCTACCGTTCGGCACCAGCCTATGGTTTGGAAGAAGACTATCCAATAAGCATAATGGGTGTACTCTCCTAATTCTAGGAGTACTCGTAACCTGAGAGAAGGTCAAGATAAAAGAAAACTGAATAAACCTTATTCCTATTTCTTCTGAACCAGAATCCATCCCCGAACTAGAACAAGCCCACTCGAGTTCGTATATAACCATACGATGGAGTATCCAAATAATTGTGGATCTTCATAGTGATACAGAGTGTTCTGGAGAAATGCAAAGGTGAAATAGGAGAGGCGATGAAATACTTGGTTTGGTCGTGAATAACAGTCGCAATTTACTTTGCCCTCTTTCTAATCCTTTTATTTGTCTTAACTTATTACCTTCTATACACCATCATTAGGCTAATTGGTTTTCTTCATTCCCTACCGTTCGGCACCTGCCAATGGTTTGGAAGAAGACTATCCAATAAGCGTAACAGGTGTACTATCCCTTAATCCAAGGAGCACTCGCAACCTGAGAGAAGGTAAAAGGAAAAGACAACTGAATAGTCCTATTCGTTTTCTCCAGAACCGGAAACCAACCTCGAATCTGGTGTAAGTCCACGGTAGCGCCCCGGCCGTCTAACAGACGCCAAATGCGGAACAAAAACTTTTTACAAACTGGCGCTATCGTGTACCGTAACCCGGATCTGCCATTAAAACTAAACTAACAAACTACAAAGTGGGTAGAAATGTTATACCGAACGATCCGAGTCATTCGGTTTTCAACCATCATCCCACACTTTGTTGCGGCTGCTCCGATCTCCTGAATCTCTAATCTTCTTGTCCAGGTGGCACCACGTCGACGGATCTTTAAACGGGCTCCCGCCTCTGAACCGAGGCAACTCGGTCGTCAAGTTTGCTAAAAGAGACGACCAATATGATGTAGAGAATGAGTAGAACACTTTATCTCGTTACGTCTAAGACTATGGACGAACGGTTAATGAAGTTGCCTTTTTTGGATCGGGTGAAATGAGAAATGAGGCTATCTTAATTTCCATGAATCCAATACAATAATCTTTTCAAAACAACAACCATAATCCTCATAAGAGAGGGGGCCGGCCACTTTATAAGGAGGTGGGGGTGAGTGTAAGAGAGGGGGAGGTGACCATAAATATATGATACTTATCATAACATGAATATAAAGCAAGAGTCATACAACACCTAGTATGAACACATTAATGTAAAGAATGAATCATAACCCTTAGTCATCAAGCATTAATGAATCATTAAATGCACTAATGAGTCACAAAGATGCATGAACCTAGTCACCACCTTCTAGAAGCCTCTAGAAGCTTCCGCACTCATCTCAAGAAAAGATAAATCCGTATTTAACCGACTGTCAAATACGGCTGATAGGAAACAGGAAACTGGCAACTTCCAAAAGTGATCCTGAAACGAATTTCAGGATAACCCCATATCAGTATAAACATACCCGTATTTGTATTACGACCGAATACAAATGCAACTGAGATAAAGATATTATATCTACACAGTATAATACTCGGATCCGACTTAAACCAAAACCGACCAGTATTATCTGCCGAAAAATTACACGTGCGAAAACGCACGTGCATTTTCCGAACCTTGCCATAAAACCATACGGCCTCTACAACGTTTCGCCCGAACTTGGGAAAGTGTCTGTGGGGGACTCTAATGACTTATCAACACACTGGCACTGGGTATAACCTCTAGCACGTCAGAGATACAAGTTGTACGTAACGGTTTGCCTATGTATTCATTAGAAGGGAAGCTGACGAGTGAAGTCATCCATAAACCCTACTGAGCCTAACAGTGACAATATACATACAGTCATGTCCGTTCGTCTATGAGTATCGCATATCTGCCTAGGGGGCTAGTAACGTCAGACCCCCAATAGCGGTATAAGTCGTGTCAGAGAGTGGCCCAGAACACCCTGAGATACTACTGGAGTACCTACCAGTAAA
Source organism: Agapanthus africanus (assembly GCA_030015575.1). Classification (NCBI taxonomy): domain Eukaryota; kingdom Viridiplantae; phylum Streptophyta; class Magnoliopsida; order Asparagales; family Amaryllidaceae; genus Agapanthus; species Agapanthus africanus. The sequence goes on from CM057337.1 coordinate 3,240,038, forward strand.
TCTCCTGCCTCAGCCGAGGGCTTTGTGTAATGGCTCTCCCAGACACAGCGCGATCTCACCCCCAATACCGGGAGAGACGAATCCCCTGCCAATCCGCTTACTTGCCTCCATGTGGCTCGGGACTGTACCCAAAAAAGACCTGTTTGCACGACTCCTTTGAGCCGTGGTAGGGTAGAAATCAAAGCACAGTGGGAACTCACACGAGACAAATGACGATCTCAGGTCAATGAACTAACCTGTACACATGTCACCAGGGAATTGCTATCTAACGCTAGGTATAATACCAACTAGCAGATTCCCGGCGAGTCTTGTCCGGTGTACTCATAACCCAATGAGCACCTGTATACATCTTAGGTGAACCAACTAACACCAATGGCTTGTGAGACCGGCCATCGCCCCTCGTCGGGGTCTCGACTGTATACACCAGTCTACTCTAGAGTATCGATGCCCTGTCTCGAAACTCCCACGACTAGGGACACTTTAAGGATGTGCTTACAGACCCCAGCTCCCACGTATATGATCGCCATCATACTGCTGGTAGTCAAGCAAGAATCCTATGGGCTCTATCATCATGCAATAGTGAACTAAAGCATGTATACGATGATAAAGACAAACCAGATAGCATACTATCATCTCGAGCAAGACTGTCATATCGGTATAGGTCCTGCCTCAATCATTGCAATCACGTACCTGCGATCCAATAATTGACTTTGAAGGCACTATCTCCAACAATCTCCCACTTGCACTTAAGGTTAATTATTGCGATGTCGCATACTCACAGCCAGTGTGATACCAAACATCCAACTTCTCTACTAATCAGTTTCACAAAGCTAGTTTATAAAACTCTTGTGTTTGAGAAATAGCCTCAGTGAGTGGATCCGCCCTGATGTTTCTTTCTATATCTCTCTAAATCTCAAGTTCGCGAAGAAAACCATCTCCCGAATTGAGTAATACCTGTCTTAGAATATGTCTGGATATCTGATGGGACCTAGTTCATAAATGAACTCCAAATCCAAACTTCTTAGACTGTATCGATAACTGAACCTAATCAGTATCCAGCACCATGCCTCCCATAGTATCCTCTTGGACCATCTGTCCATAATACTGTCCCTCGTCAGAGGAAAAACTATAACTCTGACAATCACTCTGTCATCCATGTCACCTTTGAAGCCTGGAATGATAACCGTCTCCCGAAGGAGGCTGCCGTCATCAAATCCGTAGAACATGCACTTATGTTCTAAAACTGCTTCCTTATGTTTCTCCAGGATTGGATTAATATAAACTTATCGCATCTAGTGCAAAAACAATATTTGGTGTGGTACTTGACATCTCATGATTGACTCAATTGCCTAAGCAAGTGATCTGCCAATCATGCACATCCCTCTCTCCTTTAGTCTCTAAGACACCTTTAGAGAGGGTGACTCCATCACCTGCAGGTACACCACCATGCCAAGAGTCATCTATTCTAAATACCATTAGAATACTGTCAAAGTACCCATATTGGGAAACTACCCAAATCTAGATCTAAAATCATAGATCAAGTAACCAGAATGTCTGATATTAAATCCATATCCTTTGCGGAGAAACAACTGTGTGACGACCAAACTACAACCGATTGTAGTATAGGAAATTTACTTCCTACTCTGAGTATGTCATCCAAATACGAGAACATCACACCCTACTACCTTTTTAACAGATCCATCCCCTATTCTGATGAAGTCAAAGCCATGACTGTTACATCCAAAATTAGATGATCTATCTCCGCTATATTTGCTTTAGTCTATAAATAGACATAAGCTACTTGCCCACTATACTTCCACTGCTCCCACTGACCACAACAACCCTCTGGCAGAATAATATATACGTGCACTTCTAAAGCTAGTTTAGAACGACGCTATACTTATCCTTTTGTCGGGTCTCATAGTCTGGAACACCAGTAGTGTCAAGTATGGGTAAACAAAAACCTCCCTGTCACCGTCCTTGAGGCTACTGGAGTACCTCTCGGGTGTCTGAGGTTACCCACCATATCTGCGGGGTGGCTATTGGAATGTCAAACCTGATTGAATATATAGGTCCTATTAAATTTTCCGTAATCGTTTGCGGTTCTGGAATCACTTCCAGTTCTACCATACTCCCACTACTGTTTTCTGAAAAAATCCATTTTACTAAAACTGTGGCGAGTTAAGAACAATATCACTATTGATCTTCCAAATGGTAGAAAAATCAACCCTCGACATAGCCCGGGTCAACCCACAAACTGCCATTACAGAAACGTGCCTTGAGTTATCTAGTGTCTGGTTTTAAGCATAAGCTGGACAACTCCCCTTACCTTAACATCGTTAAGATATGAACCATTCTATATCCAATATAGAAACAGAGGCACTAATTTAATTGGAACCAGATTCAAAACATGCAGCTGTCTCCAGTGCATATCTACTTAATGGAGAGAGGTTAATCAGCATTACTCAAATTAGGAATCCATCCAATTATGAGTAACCCGAAAGAGAAACAAGTTTCTCAAAACCATTACTGTCATCTGAATACCAATCACAAGAATCTACATCTTCGATCTCTTTGAAGAATCCCGATACTTGCGATACCTGGTTCTCTACTTTATTCTTATACTCACAACTTCTCAAAACTTAGACATTGTATTTCTACGAAACACTTGTATAAAACCTAGAGAAGTTACAAGTAAACAGAATATAGTACGAGGACCTACCCCTTTGTCCTGACGGACACTGGACAACATATAATATTCCGTATAAGTCCGCTGAGTTGAATAACTCAAAACCTGTGTATCGTAGGTTGAAAACTGTACCCAGGCGATTTTCTCAAATATCACCAATTACAACTAATTCCGATATAATGAGAATGATCACCTAATTCCCAATAACTTACTCCCACTCATCATCTGTAAAAAACCATACAGATATGAGAATGAAACCTGGTAAATATATACCCTGGAGTAAGTATCTAATCGGGAAAACAGTTTTCTTTTAACAATGCGCCGTGAAACTGAAACATTAAAATGTCTCGTTGGGGTATCCTGGTATTTCTAGTAATGCCTTTTCCATAAACCAATTCATGACTATAACCGTATATTTCTTTGCCATCTGTCCAAATCCCTTTATTTGTCTTTAGTCGTTACCTTCTGTACACCTTCGTTAGGCTAAATGATTTTCTTCCTTCCCCACCGTTTGACACCAGCCTATGGTTTGGAAGAAGACTATCCAGTAAGCATAATAGGTATACCCTCCTAATCCTAGGAGTACTCGTAACTTGAGAGAAGGTGATGATAAAAGACAACTGAATAACACCTTATTCTATTAAAGGTGAAATAGGAGTGGCGATGAAGTACGCGGTTTGGTCGTGAATGATAACAGTCGCAATTTACTTTGCCCTCTTTCTAATCCCTTTATATTGTCTTTACATATTACCTTCTGCACACCCTACTTAGGCTAATTGGTTTTCTTCATTCCCTACCTTTCGGCATTTGCCTATGGTTTGGAATAAGACTATCTAATAAGCGTAACAGGTGTACTCTCCTATACTAAGGAGCCCTCGCAACCTGAGAGAAGGTGATAATAAAAGATAACTGAATAAACCAATTCAATTTCTCCTGAACCTGGATCCATCCTCGAAGAAGTCCCTTCGAGTTCGTATATAACCATACGATGGATCTATCCAATGGAAGTGGGTGTCCGTAGTAATACGGGGTGTTCTGAGAAATCCAAAGGGTAAAAGAAGGAGCGGCAATGACTTATGCAACTCGGACAATCCAAAAGCCAGTATTTTAAGAAGGTTCGGTCAACTTGGTCACTGAGTCATAGTCTAGGGTCGGTCAAAGGTCGCTGTCAAAAAGAGAGAGAGAAAAGAAACACTCTGCGTGCACTCTAACCTGGATCAGAATGGTTATCAATTTATCTAATCAGGAAACCTCCCACTGTTATCTCAAATTCTCCTCCAAACCTGAAAGAAGAATCAATCGGGATCACCCGAAGAGTAAACCAACTCATCAGTGAGAATCGGGATCCAACTATCATCGCATGATAACTTGATGGAAGCCACTCAAGTTATCACACTCCAGAAGGTATGCGCATGCCTGGCAAGTTTCCTGTATGTTTGAAACTCCCGATGTGATTTTTGCCTCATGCTCTTATGACCTTGACGAAGGCCAAAATATCATAAGTCACATGTCAAGTTCTACCCGTCATTGTCCAGGTCAATTTGAACCCACCCGTACATACCCTTGACGAATGCCAAAATAGTAGTACGACTGTCCCAAACCAACGCATCTATCTATGCAACAAATGAATACCCCAGCAGCTACCACACACTATGCCTTGACGAAGGCCAACATACATAGCTTGAATACTACTGAATACCCAAAAGAAATGACGGAGGGCTACGACTGGTTTTTGGCGAAAAACCTTTAACATAATGAACTTGATTTCGTTGAAGGAACCTGATAGCTTTTCATAAAAAAATATAGTGACGAAAACCTTTTGCTAAAGAGGTCACTCCCGGTGAAGGGATCTCGGCTCTTTCCTCGTGGAATGAGGTGCAGGATATTCCAACTGAATACCGCGATGCAAAGCAACTTGTAATCGACTATAGTAAAGTTATTACCCTGACGTAAACTTCTGCCCAAGGGGTCACTCCCGGTGAAGGGATCTCGGCCGTTGCCTCGTCGAATGAGGTGCAGGATATTCCAACTGAATACCGCTATGCAAAACAAAATGAAACATCTTTGTAATAACACCTTTTAAAATTTGTTCCAACAACATCAAATATAGGTTTGTTTTATCCTTGCATTGATAATAATCAATGCAGTCCCATCAATCAATCACACCAGAAAAGAACGAAAATAAAATGTACGTATATGCCATCCGCATTCGCCACTGGGTCCCGTCATCACTCGTTAGGTTACTTAACTAACGACAGAGCGGGGGCTGGACTAGCGCGGGTGTAAAACATATACAACATCTAATAGTATATATACCAATATACAATAATCGCTCCAGGCGTGATAATATGCAACATTACAGAAAAGTAATAAGCATCACAGAACAATACAGATAATCTGGGATCCCCGGGTTTCACAGAGCCGCTACTGAAACCCAACGTTCCCTGGTCGTGTGGATAGCTTGTGCAATGAAACCTAGACCCCTACGGGTGCGGCAAGTTACCCGCCAAAACCTGAAGCGAGGTAGTCCCCACAGCATAGTGAATGGAACACCCGGCACTTCACGGAATCCGGTAAATTGAGCACCCCTTCTTGGGTCAACCTGTACCCCCTACGAGTGCGGCGAATAGTCTGCCAATTCTAGAGTGAGGTCCCTCTGCCTCTCAAAGCCATGAGATACGGACCCGTTGCCCTCCAGAACCCGGCTATCCGTACACTCCTTCGCGGGATAAACCTAGTACAGAAATAAAAATATGTATAAGGGGTACATCGACCTCTACCCGGTCGTGCCCCAAAAAGAATATTATACAACAGGCAGTAACGGCAGTCCACATGTTGGACGCTCGCCCCGCAATATCAAATGTACAAATAAATCCAAACTCCACTACCATTGCACACTGCTATCCACCACGACAAATCCGCAACATCACAGAACATCAACGCGGATGTCACGTTTGCAAACCCGTCTAAAAGAACTATAGCAATCAGACGCGGTTTACCGATCAAATGACATTCCCGGTCGGAGATATAATATAAATACTGCATACTAACAAGTTTAAATTTCGATCGACTAAATATCACGAAGTGGGCCCCACGCATATCTGCTGTACAGTAACAAAATCTGGGCCCAAAAGAATATTACCAAAACCCACAATTTCCAGTGAAGAAGCTACCGTGCAAATTTGGAGCAGTGATCATATAGAATGGCTGCGGATGCGCGGTCAAACCCTAGGTTTGACCGCGATTCCGCGGCGGTATTGAAGGGTCACGTGCCCAAATTTATACCACATGCTTATAAAACCCTGCACAACTTTCTGTGATATGCAAAATAATTTTTGGACTTGATTTAAAATCGACAGAAACTGTGAACTTGGAATTTGCGGTTTTCGAAAATCTGTTCGATCGATCTTTTAAACGTGTTAGCACAAGTTAGTATAGTTTAATGGTGAGGCTCTGATACCACTGTAAGTCTACGGTAGTGCCCCGGCCGTCTAACAGACGCCAAATGCGGAACAAAAACTTTTTACAAACTGGCGCTATCGTGTACCGTAACCTGGATCTGCCATTAAAACTAAACTAACAAACTACAAAGTGGGTAGAAATGTTATACCGAACGATCTGAGTCATTCGGTCTTCAACCATCATCCCAAGCTTTGTTGCGGCTGCTCTGATCTCCTGAATCTCCAATCTTCTCGTCCAGGTGGCACCACGTCGATGGATCTTTAAACGGGCTCCCGCCTCTGAACCGAGGCAACTCGGTCGTCAAGTTTGCTAAAAGAGACGACCAATATGATGTAGAGAATGAGTAGAACACTTTGTCTCGTTACGTCCAAGACTATGGACGAACGGTTAATGAAGTTGCCTTTTTTGGATCGGGTGAAATGAGAAATGAGGCTATCTTAATTTCCATGAATCCAATACAATAATCTTTTCAAAACAACAACCATAATCCTCATAAGAGAGGGGGCCGGCCACTTTATAAGGAGGTGGGGGTGAGTGTAAGAGAGGGGGAAGTGACTATAAAGATATGATACTTATCATAACATGAATACAAAGCATGAGTCATACAATACCTAGTATAAACACATTAATGTAAAGAATGAATCATAACCCTTAGTCATCAAGCATTAATGAATCATTAAATGCACTAATGAGTCACAAAGATGCATGAACCTAGTCACCACCTTCTAGAATCCTCTAGAAGTTTCCACACTCATCTCAAGAAAAGATAAATCCGTATTTAACCGACTGTCAAATACGGCTGATAGAAAACAGGAAACTGGCAACTTCCAAAAGTGATCCTAAAACGAATTTCAGGATAACCCCGTATCAGTATAAACATACCCGCATTTGTATTACGACCGAATACAAATAAAACTGAGACAAAGATATTATATATACACAGTATAATACTCGGATCCGGCTTAAACCAAAACCGACTAGTATTATCTGCCCGAAAAATGACACGTGCGAAAACGCACGTGCATTTTCCGAACCTTGCCATAAAACCATACGGCCTCTACAACGTTTCGCCCGAACTTGGGAAAGTGTCTGTGGGGGACTCTAATGACTCATCAACACACTGGCACTGGGTATAACCTCTAGCACGTCAGAGGTACAAGCTGTACGTAACGGTTTGCCTATGTATTCATTGGAAGGGAAGCTGACGAGCGAACTCATCCATAAACCCTACTGAGCCTAACAGTGACAATATACATACAGTCCGGTCCGTTCGTCTATGAGTATCGCATATCTGCCTAGGGGGCTAGTAACGTCAGACCCCCAATAGCGGTATAAGTCGTGTCAGAGTGGCCCAGAACACCCTGAGATACTACTGGAGTACCTACCAGTAAATCTCCTGCCTCGGCCGAGGGCTTTGTATAATGGCTCTCCCAGACACAGCGCGATCTCACCCCCAATACCGGAAGAGACGAATCCCCTGCCGATCTGCTCACTTGCCTCCATGTGGCTCGGGACTGTACCCAAAAAAGACATGTTTGCACGACTCCTTTGAGCCGTGGTAGGGTAGAAATCAAAGCACAGTGGGAACTTACACGAGACAAATGACGACCTTAGGTCGATGAACTAACCTGTACACATGTCACCAGGGAATTGCTATCTGATGCTAGGTATAATACCAACTAGCAGATTCCCGGCGGGTCCCGTCCGGTGTACTCATAACCCAATGAGCACCTGTATACATCTTAGGTGAACCAACTAACACCAATGGCTTGTGAGACCGGCTATCGCCCCTCGTCGGGGTCTCGACTGTATACACCAGTCTACTCTGGAGTATCGATGCCCTGTCTCGAAACTCCCACGACTAGGGACACTTTAAGGATGTGCTTACAGACCCCAGCTCCCACGTATATGATCGCCATCATACTGCTGGTAGTCAAGCAAGAATCCTATGGGCTCTATCATCATGCAATAGTGAACTAAAGCATGTATACGATGATAAAGACAAACCAGATAGCATACTATCATCTCGAGAAAGACTGTCATATCGGTATAGGTCTTGCCTCAATCATTGCAATCACGTACCTGCGATCCAATAATTGACTTTGAGGGCACTATCTCCAACATCTGGAACAAGTTCCTTCGAGTTCGTATATAACCATACGATGGTTTTATCCAATGGAAGTGGATGTTCGTAGTAATACGGGGTGTTCTGGAGAAAAGGGTAAAAGTAGGAGTGGTAATGAGGTATGCAACTCTGACAATCCAAAAGCCAGTGTTATAAGAAGGTTCGGTTAATCTTGGTCACTAAGTCATAGTCAAGGGTCGGGTCATGGTCGCTGCCAAAGAGAGAGAGAAAAGAAACACTCATCATGCACTCTAACCTAGATCAGAATGGTTATCAATTTATCAAATCAGGAAACCTCCCACTGTAACCTCAAATTCTCCTCCAAACCTGAAAGAAGAATTAGTCGGGATCACCCGAGGAGTAAACCAACTCATCAGTGGGAATCGGGATCCAACTATCATCGCATGATAACGTGATGGAATTCACTCACGTTATCACACTCCAGAAGGTATGCGCATGCCTGGCAAGTTTCAGTTTCTTTAGAAACTCCCGATGTGATTTGTACCCCAAGTAGCTTATGACCTTGACTAGGTCAACAAACCATAAGCTGCTAGTCAAGTTCAACCCGTCATTATTCTGGACTGCATTAAACCCACCCGTACGTGCCCTTGACTAGGTCAACAAGGCCGCACGACTGTCCTAATGTCATGCCCCGCTTCCCAGTGTACGGCGAGGGGGACGCGACGAGGTCCGCTACGTATATACTCAGAAGTACATACGTTAAGCGTATCTAAACAATATAAAATAAATACACAAGAAATAAGAATAAAAAGAACAGTAACTTTTATTTATTAACATTCTTTGTACAATACATGAAAGGAAATACAACTGAAATAATAAGATGCCTAAACAGAGGCATAACAGGAAATGAAAAGTACAGAAAGGAAAAGTGTACAATGAAACTACAGTGCAGTGTCTTCAGTAAACTGCCCCAATTCTTCTTGCGATGGCTCAACCTCTGCCGGGTCCAAATCACCTGACGACATTCAAAGAAGAGAGAAACAGAATGTCGTCAGCGAACAGGTCGCTCGGTAAGTCCCAAAGGTAAGAGGGAAGTAGAAAAAGACAGAATAAGAAGATACATTTTAAAGTGTAAACTATTGATGTAATGTTATGTCAACGCTGTTGTTTGTAGCTTGGTACAGAAGGATGCCAGTGTATACGAGGGGAGTCTCTATATGCCAGAGACTAAGGGCACGTATAGTACAAGGTACCGTTTATGCCACGGTACAACAGCAACTGGATTCATGTTAGGTGTGTTAAGTCTGACCACCTCGTGCCACCTTTAACACCTTCCGTACCAATCTACCCCTTAAACCCCGCAATGTCTTATTTGTATTGTTATCTTGTAAATTGTGTTGGTTGTATGATTGATTGACCGACTGACCGAAACCATGATATCAGGAAACGGTTATAACCGTAGAGTCATGTAAATGGAATACTGAGAATCATGTAAAAGGAATATATATCCATGGTTCGTGATTGGTGTGAAAAAGTGTTTTTGTAGTTGTTAACCGCAATCAATAACGGTGTCGCGTGTAGCTAGACCGAGATGAGCACGGGTCGTCCTCAGGGAAACGTTGAACCTTTTACTCTTACTTTAGATGTGTTGACAAAGAGAGGAGGAATAAAGAATTTTGTGAATGGTTTCTAGATCTTCGTTAAGCAAGAATGCAAAAATATAGATCTAGATTATTTTAGGGATGTAGTTAATATAATAAGAGGGCTTGTAGGGTTCGTTAGGATTTAGTAGTTATGGATGATTAATTAAAAGTTACCCTTTTTATCCTTTAATAGATTTATAACTAGAACGACGGTGATGCGTGTAGATTAGGGTTTCTGTAGGGAAAAGGAATCCCACTCTTAACCCTTATCTCGACACGGAACTCCGTTCATATCTAGCCTTTACCAAAACAATTATTAATCTAATCTCTAGTCGCGGTCGAGACTAACAATGAATTGTTAGCACGCCCGATTAGGATATTAATGATTGTTTTGATAAAGTTTATAAACTTTATAGGACTTAAAAAGGGTTTAGAGATGTTCATCATCCATTAGCCTACCATAATCCTACGAACCCTAACAAGCGGAGAATTACTCGCGCATGTTGGGAGAAAAAAGATGGAGAGAAAATGCATAATTAAACTACGAAGAAATAGAATAAGAAAAAGAAAGCTATCTTTATTAATCAACAATATTCATTACACTTTGATTCCTTAGAAAATGATTACAAAGACTAGTTTGCTTCTCAATCTCTTCCAAGGAGGTAGACGAACAGTTGATGATCAGTCTGGATGCGTGAGCCGTCTTGGACTTCGTGATCTCGTCGACTTGATAAATTTTCCAAGAGGCTCTCGGTCTATATTTATAGTGCCAAAACCAGAACCCAAGCTTCTAAATTAGGGAAAAAGTAGTAAAGATTTTCCCCCGAAAAGCGCAGACCGTAACTCCATAATCCTGCCGCGGATCCGCGGACGAAGGGGGGGTATGGCCGCGGATCCGCGGCCATTCAATCTCCTCCCTTCATCAAACTTCAGGGTCTCTGTCCTTGTGAAATTTGGCGATCCTTGGAACCTTTGTATCATGGAAATCTTCTCGTGGTTGCTGCCAGACTTGGTCTCCAAGTTTTGCTTTCTTAATTAGGCAAGTTTTCTTTAACAACTTGATTTCCTTGATTTTAGTCTTGAAAAATTCCGCACAACTTGGAAAAATTCTGCACAACAACTCAAATAATATTTAGAAGACTTTGTTCTACTAGGATTTGGTCAATGATATTATTTGCATACAATTTCCTACCAAATTCTAATTATAATATATCAACACATGGAAAATAGTATTTTTATACATAAACCCTCATATGTATGATATATTATAATAAAGACCTTTTTTAATATGGAAATAGTAGGAAAAATGTAATAACAAATGTGCAGTTTTATCAACTGAACAGTTCGGTTCGGTCAAGTTGTGTAAATTGATGATTGTATTCATGGATTCATGTGTTCATATTGACTTAGAATCTTGTAGATTATAGATTGACTTGAATCATATTCAAGTCAGACAATCAGACTCAAAGCCGAGTCAGACAATCAGAAATGTGAATCGAAGTCTTATAATTGCTAGGGTCCTTAGGGTAATTTATAAACTTGAGGGGTTTTTATGTAAAAATACTTTTATATACTTTTCAAAATACACCTCAAGTATTTATTGTTCGTCTTTAGAGTTGTAATGAGGGTGGATTTTATGTTGTGACATTTCTAGTGAAAATATCCTAGTTTTATAAATAAGGGTATTTATCTGTAATATTGATTTATTTGAAATTCATGGTGTTTTAGTGTAAAATTTATTCTTGTGATTTTTAGAAAAAGGTGGAATATTTATATTATATTAAAATAGATATTTAAATGATAAATATACATATATTTATACAAAAATAGTTTTAATAAATATTTTATATTCCAAAAATCTCATTTTCTTAAGATATCGTATTTTAAACCTTTCGAGACCGAATGCTCCTTGCGGAGGTCTGAATCTCGCACTACTAGCCCGAGGGTGCACGATAAACCGCACGATCCCGAACGGGTTCCCCAAAGATGGGTTGTAGCGGCGCTTTGCAAAAATTGTAAAACACTAATCTTTTAGAAAACGGTTTTATAAAGCAAAAGGTATTTATTTGCAAAGTGTAATTTTCCGTATTTTAGATTCTAGGGTTTCCTAAGCCAACTAGCCTATTTCTAAAAGGTCTAAACGACAAGTCGTTAGAAGCCTCAAATCGCCTCTTCACCGCCAATTGCGGCCAGGTAAGTGGGAGGCTCTCCACTACAAGTAGTGGCCCTAATTAAGTAACCACTTGCCTTAGACACACTTGCCTAGACACCACAAAGTCAGGTTTAGATAAACGATCGATGTCCACAACTTATCGTATTTTTCCTATTAAAGATATTGTTTAAACAAATGTATCAAACCTAAACTTTTATAAAAGGTTTTATTAAGGAAATGGTATTTTAATGTAAAATCTTGTTTGATCGTATTACGAGTTTTCAAGATAGCGTATTATGGTTGCATATGTGTGTGTGAGGAGGTAGGTCATTACTTCGTGATCTATTTTAAGGTATAGCAATGTTAACGGGTTAAATGTGAAATTGAAACATGATGGTATTAAAGTGAAAAAATACGGTAAGTTAAAAAGGTTATCATTTCATGTGTGAAAATTTATTCAAATTGATTTTTACAAGTTTAATAATCATGATAAAGATGTTTAGACATGTTTGAATTGATTAGAAGTGAAATTTTATTGAAAACCGAATCGGAAATCGGATTTGTTCCGATTCCGTCGGGTTTCGTAATTTCGTATTTTTGAGAATTAGAAAGGGAGATAGAATGGGACTTACGGGTTTCGATCTATACTAAAGAGTATAGGGGAACTAAAGAAGTTGCCGAGGCGTTGCTTCTTCGCCGGTTGTTTCTAAAAACGTCGCCGGAATTCCCGCCGGAATCTCGTCGGAGCTTCGCCGCGAACTTGTTTTCAAAGCACACACTTCTTGGAAAACTTTTGAGAGAGTGGCTCAAGATTTTGGGGGTGAGAGGGTAGTGTGTAGGATTGGTATTTATAGGGTTAGGCTAGGGTTAGGGTAGATGAAAAGTTAAAAATAAAAATGTGATAAAATATAATAAAAATGTATTAAAAGTGGAGTAATTAGGGTTTTTAAAGAGCTCTGGAAGTGGTCTGAGGCTGAAATTTTGCAGGTGCATAGGGAATATGAAAAGACACAACTTTCATGTTGTGGCCGTCGCCGGAATCGGCCGACTCGGGGGTGACTCGGCCGTGACTCAGTCGGAGCACTGAGTCGGCCGAGTCAAGGCCGAGTTGGCCGATTCCCGGCCGAGTCCGGCGGCCTGGATCCCCCCGATGGTTTATCTAACTTCTGCAAGTGTTACATGTTTGGGTGTAGTGGGGTTTTTGTGAGATATGCACGTGTAAACTCTAGGTATTCTAAAGGTTTTAAAAAAATCAATATTAAAAATAATATGAGGTATGGGATTTGAACTATGGTGGCTTGGTTCAGCAGTGCAAGGTCTTACCAGTGAGCCACAAGCTCTTTCTTGTAATTATTGTGGGAAAATAAATACTTAAAGTGGTAACAACAACATTAAATACTCCAAGTATAATTCAAATTTAAATCAATTTTATGTATACAAAAATTGGAGTTGTTACACCTAACCAATCCCATTTATGCAACAAATAAGCACCACTTAGCTACCGAACACTACGTCTTGACTAGGCCAATAAACGCAGCATGAATACTAAATAATACCCGTAAGAAATGACGGAGGGCTACGGCTGGTTTTTGGCAAAAAACCTTTAACGTAATGAACTTGATATCGTTGAAGGAACTGCATAACTTTTTATAAAAATATAGTGGCGAAAACCTTTGCTAAAGAGGTCACTCCCAGTGAAGGGATCTCGGCTCTTTCCCCGTAGAATGAGGTGCAGGATATTCCAACTGAATACCATGATGCAAAGCAAAAAGCAATCGGCTATAGTGAAGTTATTTCCCTGACGCAAACTTCTGTCCAAGGGGTCACTCCCGGTGAAGGGATCTCGGCCCTTGCCTCGTTGACTGAGGTGCTGGATATTCATAACCGAATACCACTGTGCAAAACAAAAGAGAACGTCCTTGCAATAACAGCTTTTTTTTGAAAAATGTTCCAACAACATCAGAATAGGTTTGTTTAGCTTGCATTGATCCGAATCAACGCAGTCGTATCAATTAATCACACCACAAAAGAACGAAAATACGATGTACGTATATGCCATCCGCATTCGCCACTGGGTCCCGTCATCACCCGTTAGGTTACTTAACTAACGACAGAGTGGGGACTGGACTAGCGCGGATGCAAAACATATACAACATCTACTAGTATATATATCAATATATAATATTCGCTCAAGGCGTGATAAAATGCAACATCACAGAAATGTAATAAGCATCACAGAACAATACAGATAATCTGGGATCCCCGGGTTTCATTGAGCCGCTACTGAAGCCCGACGTTCCCCTGATTGTGTGGATAGCCTGTGCAATGAAATCCTAGACCCCTACGGGCGCGACAAGTTACCCGCCAAAACCTGAAGCGAGGCAGCCCCCTTCAACAAAGTGAATGGACCACCCAGCACTTTACGGAATTTGGTAACTTGGGCACCCCTCCTTGGGTCAACCTATACCCCCTACGAGTGCGGCGAATAGCCCGCCAATTCTAGAGTAAAGCCCCCTCCATCTCAAAGCCATGAGATGAGGGCTCGTTGCCCTTTAGAACCCGGCTATCCGTGCACCCCACCGCGGGGTAATCCTAGTACAGAAAGTAAAATATACAACGGGTACATCGACTTCAGCCCGGTCGTGCCCCAAAAGAATAATATACAAACAGGCAGTGACGGCAGTCCACATGTCGGATGCTCGTCCCGCAATATCAAATGTAAAAATACAACCAAACTGTACTACCATTGCATCCAGGCTATCCACCACGACAAATCCGCAACATCACAGCACAACGCAGAACATCAACGTGAATGTCACGTTCGCAAATCCGTCTAAAAGAACTATAGCAATTAGACAGGATTTACCGATCAAATGACATTCACGGTCGCAGATATAATGTAAATACTGTGAACTAACATGTTTAAAATTTTCGATCGACAAAATTTCCCGAAGTGGGCCCCAAGCACAATACCCAGTACTCAAATAAATCTGGGCCCAAAATAAAATTACCAGAAACCACTTTTTCAAGTCAGAGACCTACTGAAGAAATTTGGTGCACTGTGGCTACAGTACGGCCGCGGATCCGCGGCCAAAATGTGGGTACGGCCGCGGATCCGTCGCGCTACAGTAAAATCAGCCCACCAAATTTTCTCAGAATTCTTAAAAAACCCTGCCTGATTTTCTGCAGTACACCAAATAATTTTATGACAACAGAAAAATTTCGACAGAAACTGAACATTTGGAAACGCGGTTTTTGGAAATTTCGTCCGATCGAAGTTCTAAACACGTTAGAGCTAGCTAGTAAAGGTTAATGGCGTGGCTCTGATACCATGTAAGTCTACAGTAGCGCCCCGGCCGTCTTTCCGAGGCCAAAATGCGGAAACGAAAATTTTTCTTAACTTGAAAACCGGCGCTATCGTATGCTTAAAATCCAGATCGAACCATTAACCTACTACTAGCTATCTAGAGAAGGGATAGAAGGCTATACCGATCGATCCATGTCCTTCGGTCTTTGGCCACCATCCCAAAATCCTCGCGGCATCTCCGGTCTCGATCTCCTCGTCGGAAAGGGCACCACATCTACGAGTCTTTTTACGGGCTCCCGCTTCATCCGAAGCAACGCGGGCATGAAGTGTGCTAGCCGACGTGCCCAAGGTTGAAGTAGAGTATGTTGTGATCACTTTGTCTCTTGCATCCATGGCTTGGATGGAGATTGAAGGTGTTACCATTGGAGGAAGATAATGAGCTAGAGGAAGAATAAGAAGAAGAGACTCTCACTTCTTTTCTTTTCTTTTGTTGTGATGCTATGAATAATGAGAGTGAGAGAGTGAGAAGAATAATATGGGAGCAAAACAATTCATGGCAACCCCTCTCTCTCTCCTTCTCATTTCATGGCTCAAATCAATCCACTAATGTGACACATTTGCTAAAAAAGAGACCATGACTCATGATACAAGTCCATGTCACATTAATGCATTGTCATGATGATTTCTAGCTCATTATTTCCATAAGCAAACATTAATCCAAATGTTTGCCATAACAAAGAAAATCCGGCAACATCTAAAGTAAACTCGTGACGGATCACGAGAATACCCCTCACCTGTATATACATACCTGCATAGGCATTCCGACTGAATGCGAATGCGATGAGACTAAAGTAATCCAACAAATCTAATACTAGGATCCGGCTTAAACTAAAGCCCACCAGTATGATCCGTCCGATCATGATCCGTTCAATACCGCACGTATAAGATCGAACCCTGTCATATATCCATACGGCCTCTACAACGTTTCGCTCGAAACTTGAGAAACTGTCTGTGGGGGACTCTAAAGACTCGTCAATACTTTGGCTGCGGATTTAACCACTAGCACGTCAGTGGTACTAGCTGTACGTAACGGGCCACCAGGTATTGACCAAAAGGGAGGTCGATGAGCGAAATCATTCTGACACACTACTAAACCTGTCAGTGACAATATCCGTACAGTCCGGTCCGTTCGTCTATGAGTATCGCATGGCGGGCCTAGGGGGTTGGTAAAAGTCAGACCTCCAAAAGCGGTACAAGTCGTGTCAGAGTGTAGCCCAGAACACCCTGAGATACTACTGGAATACCTATCAGTAAATCTCCTGCCTCGGCCGAGGGCTTTGTGTAATGGCTCTCCTAGACACAGAGCGATCTCACCCCCAATACCGGGAGAGACGAACCCCTGCAGATCCTCTCACTGCCTCCATGTGGCTCGAGACTGTACCCAACTAAAACATGTTTGCACGACTCCTTTTTGCCATGGTGGGGTAGTAATCAAAGCACAGTGGGAACTCACACGAGACAAATGACGATCTCAGGTCGATGAACTAACCTGTACACATGTCACCAGGGAACTGCTACCTGACGTCTGGTATAATCCCAACTAGCATGTTCCCGGCGAGTCCTGTTCGGTGTACTCATAACCCAATAAACACCTGTATACATCTTAGGTGAACCAACTAACACCAGTGGCTTGTGAGACCGGCCACCGCCCCTCGTCGGGGTCTCGACTGTATACACTAGTCTACTCCGGAGTATCGATGCCCTGTCTCGAAACTCCCACGACTAGGGACCACTTTTAAGGATGTGCTTATGAACTACCCAACTCTCACGTATATGATCACCATCATACTGTTGGTAGTCAAGCAGGATCCTAAGGGCTCTACCAACGTGTAATAGTGAACATGTCACCTAAAACTGTACACGACTGATAAAGATAAACCACGGTAGCATACTATTCTCTATCAACGTATAATAGCGAACTACAATGTCACCTAAAACATGTACACGATGATAAAGACAAACCATATAGTATACAAACCTCTCGAGTAAGACTGTCCTACCGGTATAGGTCATCCCTCAATCATTGCAATCACGTGTCTATGATCCAATAATTGACTCTGAGGGCACTATATCCAACAGATGTCGCATTGTGCAGGACATGAATGCAACCACAAGTCGGTGGCTACCGCGGTAGACATAAACTGATAAGTGTTACCAGTTGTATCACCGGTTGGTTATGAATTCTCTATCGCACGACTTATCGAGTTATTGAGGTCTGACAGATTCCAAACCCTAGACCCGATATGCGATACTCGTAGATGAAGAGATCGGACTGCACGATGACTATCACTTATAGACTTTGTAGGGTCCGAATGAGTTTACTCGTTGATCTACTTTTATCTACTGTTGGCTATAGTGCCCTCAAGTCAATTATTGAATCGCAGACACGCAATTGTGATGATTGAGGGAGGACCTATACCTGTAGAACAGTCTTACTCGAAATGATAGTATACTATCTGGTTTGTCTTTATCATTATGTACATGGTTCAGGTGGTATTACAGATCACTATTACATATTGATAGAGCCCATAGGATTCTTGCTTGACTACCAGTATTATGATGGCGATTATATAAGTGGGAGCTGGGTGGTCTATAAGCACATCCTTAAATGTCCCTAGTCGTGGGAGTATCGAGACTGGGCATCAGTACTACGGAGTAGACTGGTGTATACTGATCGAGACCCCGACGAGGGGCAGTGACCAGGTCTCACAAGCCATTGATGTTAGTTTATTCATTTAAGATAGTATACATGTGCTCATTCGATTATGAGTACGCTGGACGGACTCGCCGGGAACCTGCTAGTTGGTATTATACCTATTGTCAGATAGCAGTTCCCAGGTGACATGTGTACAGGTTAGTCTGTCAACCTGAGATCATCATTTGTCTCATGTGAGTTCCCACTGTGTTTTGATTACTACCCTACCACGCCCAAAGGAGTTGTGCAAACATGTTTTAGTTGGGTACAGCCCAGAGCCACATGGTGGCAGTGAGCGGATCGTCGGGGATTCATCTCTCCCGGTATTAGGGGTTGATGTCGCGTTGTGCACGGGTGGCCATCACCTGAAATTCTCGGCCGGGGTAGACGAGAATTACCGATCTAGGATCGATAATTTCTAAGGTGGTGATGGGTTTCATACCGACACTAAATGTCGCGTTATTAGGGGTCTGAATTTATCCACCCCCTAGACTCGATATGCGATACTCTTAGACGAACAGACCGGAATGTACGGATATTGTCACTGTCAGGATCAGTAGGGGTTTGGATGAGTTTGCTCGTCGGTCTTTCTTTCGCTCAATACCTGGGTAGCCGTTACGTACAGCTAGTGCCGCTGACGTGTTTATGGTTAAACCCACTGCCAGCGTATTGACGAGTCTTTAGAGTCCCACACAGAGGGTTTTCACGGTTCAGGCGATATGGTGTAGATGACGTATGTTGGTACATACAGGTGTCCGATTAAATATGCGTACAGGCTGCACAGACTTTAATCGGACGGTTGATAATACTAGCGGCTTAGGATTAAGCCGGATTATTAAATCAGGTTTTGATTTAATAATTTATATATATGTATTCTAGTATTATTGTTCACTATTCATTTTCTCTCTTGGCTATTCGTATTTTTGTACGAATACGCGTATATGTATTTCGATACGTGTACAGGGTAGTATTCCGTATTTATACGGAATAACTTCTAGAAGATGGCCACCTCATTATTAGATTTTCTTTTTAGAAAATCATTTTGGAAATGAGGTAAAGGGGTGAGTTGGCACGGGCATGGCTTGGCATGTAGAGAAGCATGGCTCTCATTTGTTTATTGAAAAATTGTGTGTGAGAGAGAGAGAGGGGCAGCCACTTCTTACGTGTCTTGCTCAATTTTTTTCTTGACTTGGTTTTCTTCTCATTCTCACTTGGAAAAAAGTTTAGCCATTCTTGAATTGCTCATGCCATTGGTTTCCTCACCTCCTCTTGATCTTCTTGAGTTGCTCTTAGAGCATTTTGATGAGAGAAAAACAATAGTGAAATAATCCTACACCTCCACTCTCCATTGCTAGCAACCTTGGAGCGTCGGTTGCCTCGCTTGGCAAGGTTGAAGCTTACGCCGTTTCCCTCGGGTGGATCATCGTAGATAGAGGAAGACCAGCAACCAAATTCGATCCGCGACCACTAGGAGCTTGGGATTATGGTTGAAGACCCGAAGAACTTGGTTCATGCGGTATAACCATCTAACTTCTCTTTATATGCTTGCTAGTATAGGGTTTAGGGTAGATCCGGGTATCGGGTTGTGGTAGCGCCAGTTTAGAAAATTTTTGCTCCGCATTTTGCCACGGTTTAATGGCCAGGGCGTTGCCGTAACCCAACATGGTATCAGAGCCAACCCTTAAATCCTTAGCTAGCTAGTTTAGACGATGTTAAAGTATCGAAACCGAAACAACTCCGAAACAATATCATGAATATTTCAGTTTCTGTCAATTTTTCAAAGTCTTCAAAAAACATTTTAAGCAATTACAGAAGGTTATTTTTGTGACAACTAGAACACCCTACAAAAACGAGCCCCATTCACCGGAATTGACCCGGCGAGACTTGAGGAAAAATGGGTGTGGCCGGTTTTGTTTAGGAGTTTGGACTTGAATTTTGTAAGGTTGTCTAGTCTCTGGAATATTGGTTCAATGGTATTGTTTGTTTTGCCCATTTTGGATATAGTGTTATCTTTTGTTCAGGGGCAATTCGGGGTGCTTCGAAGTCGATATTTTAACACCGTTTAAAAGTTTACAGTGCATACATTTCTATCTGCGACCGTGAATGTCATTAGAGCGGTATAACTCGTCTAATTGCTATATGTTCTTTTGGACGGGTTTGCGAACATGACATTCACGTTGATATTCTGTGTTGTGCTGTGATTGTGGTTGGATCGTCGTGGTGGATAGCTTGGGTGCAATGTTAGTACAGTTTAATTTCATTTATACATTTGATATTGCGGGGCGAGCGTCCGACATGTAGACTGTCGTCACTGCCAGTTTGTATATTATTTGTTTAGGGCACGACCGGGTTGAGGTCGATATCACCGTTGTACATATTATTTTCTTTTCTGTACTAGGATAACCCCACAATGGAGTGCACGAATAGCCGGGTTCTAGAGGGCAACGGGCCCGCATCTCATGGCGTTGAGACGGAGAGGACCTTACTCTAGAATTGGCGGGCTATTCGCCGCACTCGTAGGGGGTATAGGTTGCCCCACGGAGGGGTGCCTAAGTTATCGGATTCTGTGAAGTGCTGGGTGGCCCATTCACGTTGTTGATTGAGGTTGCCTCGCTTCTGGGATTGGCAGGTAACTTGCCGCGCTCATAGGGGTCTAGATTTTTATTGCACTGGCTATCCACATGACATGGAACGTCGGGTCTTATTTGCGGCTCAAGTGAAACCCGAGGCTCCGGGATTATCCACCACTCTGTGTTGCCTGGCTATGCTTCTGTGATGTTGATTTATATCATGCCTGGGACGATTGTTATATATATTTATATATATATACTAATAGATGTTGTATATGTTTTGCACCCGCGCTAGTCCAGTCCCCGCTCTGTCGTTAGTTAAGTAACCTAACGAGTGATGACGGGACCCAGTGGCGAATGCGGATGGCATATACGTACATCATATTTTCGTTCTTTTCTGGTGTGATTAATTGATGGGACTGCGTTGATTTTGATCAATGCAAGGATAAAACAAACATATATATGATGTTGTTGGAACCAAGTTTTTAAAAACTAACATTACAGACGTTCTCTTTTGCTTTGCACAGTGGTATTCGATTGGGAATATCCTGCACCTCATTCGATGAGGCAAGAACCGAGATCCCTTCATCGGGAGTGACCCCTTGGGCAGAAGTTTGCGTCAACGTAATAACTTTACTATAGTCGATTCTTTTTCTTTGCATCGTGGTATTCAGTTTGGAATATCCTGCACCTCATTCGATGAAGAAAGTGCCGACATCCCTTCACCGGGAGTGACCTCTTTAGCAAAAGTTTTCGCCACTATATATTTGTAAAACCACTTGAATTCCTTCAACGATATCAAGTTCATTACGTTAAAGGTTTTTCGCCAAAAACCAGCTGTAGCCCTCCGTCATTTCAGATAAGTAGTACATAGTATTCGTGCGGTGTTTGTTAGCCAAAGTCAAGGTATCGTGTGCGGTAACTGTGTGTTGCTTGTCCGTTGCATGGACATGCATTGGTTTAGGACAGTCGTACCACTTTGTTGGACAAAGTCAAGGGTGTGTGCGGGTGGGTATAAATCAATCTGGATAATGATGGGTAGAACTTGACTTGTGTGTTATGATTTGTTGGCCAAAGTAAAGGTCATAAGGGCTTGGGGAAAAAATCACATCGGGAGTTTCAAATATACAGGAAACTTTCCAGGCTTGCGCATACCTTCTGGAGTGTGGTAACTTGAGTGGATTCTATCAAGTTATCATGCGATGATAGTTGGATCTCGATTCCCACTGATGAGTAAGATTACTCCTCGGGTGATTTTAGACGATCCTGACTATTTCTCCTTTTGGGTTTGGAGGAGAATTCGAGGAAACAGTGGGAGCCATCTTGATTAGATAAGGTGATTAACCATTCTGATCTAGATTAGAGTGTACGCTGAGTGTTTCTTTTCTCTTTCTCTTTGGTAGCGACCATGGCCCGACCCTAGACTAAAACTCATGAACCAAGTTAACCGAAGCTTCTTAAAACACTTTGGCTTTTGGAATGTCACGGTGTCGCATAACTCATTGCCACTACTACTTTCCCTTTGCATTTCTCCGGAACATTCCATATCACTACGAAGATCCACATTTATAGGATATGCCATTGTATAGTTACATACGAACTCGATGGAACTTGTTCCAGTTCGAGAATGGTTTCCGGTTCTGAAGAAAATGAATAGGATTATTCGGTTGTCTTTTCTCTTTACCTTCTCTCAGGTTGCGAGAGCTTCTAGGATTAGGAGAGTACACCTATTGTGCTTATTGGATAGTCTTCTTCTAAACCATAGGCAGGTGCCGAAAGGTAGGGAAAGAAGAAAACCAATTAGCCTAAGTGTGGTGTACAGAAGGTCATAAGTAAAGACAAATAAAGGGATTAGAAAGAGGGCAAAGGAAATTGCGACTGCTATCATTTACGACGAAACCACGTATACCCCTGCCGCTCCTACATCCACTTTGCATTTCTCCGGAACACTCCGTATCACTACGAAAATCCACATTTATTAGATATGCTATCGTATAGTTACATACGAACTCGAAGGAACTTGTTCCAGTTCGAGGATGGTTTCTGGTTCAGGAGAAATAGAATAAGAATTATTCAGTTGTCTTTTCCTTTTACCTTCTCTCAGGTTGCAAGGGCTCCTGGTATAAGGAGTGTACACCTATTATGCTTATTGGATAGTCTTCTTCCAAACTTTAGGCTGGTGCCGAAAGGTAGGAAAGGAAGAAAATCAATTAGCCTAAGTGTGGTGTACAGAAAGTAATGAGTAAAGACAAATAAAGAGATTGGAGAGATAGCAAGGAAATATACGGTTACTGTCATGAATCTGGATAGTGGAAGAGGCATTACTAGGAATACCCAGATACCCCTTCGAAAAAATTTCATGTTTTAGATTTACTGTGCAATGTTAGTTGAAAACTGTTTTCCCAATTGGATTCTAACGCCAGGGTATGTATTTACCAGATTTATTTCTCACATCTGTATAATGTTACAGATGGTGAGTAGGAGTAAGATATTGGGAATTAGGTGATTATATCCTCATTATATCAGAATTCGTTGTAATTAGTGATATTTGAGGAAATCACCTGGGTTTTGCCGGATGGCAAATTTTTGGTTTTGAATATCCGTAGTTATGCACCAGTTTCAAACTGATATATCTGTACGTTTATTTTATAAAGTGAGATATAACTTTTTGAAATTATGTCTGTGACATTTATCTATATCATTTGATGGTTAGGTAAGGTGCATTCAACAGCGGTGTAATTCTTCTTAACCATAGTACAATTTTCAACCTACGACGCACAAGGTTTGAGTTATTGAACTCAGGGGACTTGTACAAAGTATTGTATGTTGTCTAGTGTCCATTAGGTCAATAGGGTTGGTACTAGTAATATATTCTGTTTACTCATGACTTCTCCAGTTCTAGACAAACATTTCGTTGAAATACAAGGTCCGGATTTTGAGAAGTTATAGGTATAAGAATAAAGAAGAGAACCATTTGTTGGAAGTATCAGGATTTTTCGTGGTAGTCGAAGATATAGATACTTGTGTTTAGTATTCCGTTGATAGTAATGGTTTTGAGAACTTGCTTCTCTTTCAGATTACTCATATATGGATGCGCTCCTAGATCAGTAATGTTGATTGGCCTTTTTTCTATTTGGTTGATATGCACTGGAGACAGCTGCATGATTTTGAATCTGGTTCCAATTAAATTAGTGCTTTTGTTTCTATATTGTATATAGAATGGTTTATATCTTAACGGTGCTAAGGTATATGGAGTTGTCAGGCTTATGCTTAAAACCAGACTCTGGACAAACTCAAGGCACTTTTCAGTAATGGCAGTTTGTGGGTTATCCCGGACTTTGACGAGGGTTAACTTTCTACCATCTGGAAGATCAATAATGATATTGTTCATGACTCGCCACAGTTTTAGTAAAATGGATTTTTTCAGAAAACAGAAGTGGGAGTATGGTAGATTTGGAAGTGATTCCAGAACCACAAACAATCACTGAAGATTTAATAAAACCTGAGAATTCAATTGGTTTCGACGTTCCATTAGCCACTCCGCAGATTTGGTGGGTAAGCTCAGGCACCCGAGAGGTATTTCGGTCTTCTCAGAGACGTAGATAGGGAGGTTCTTATTTAGCCAGACTTGCCAATGCTGCTATTCTAGACTATAAGACCCGGCAAGATGTAACGCCTTAGATTTCTATTAATGTTAGTTTAGGCGGTAATGCGTGTTTTTGGTAAAAAGTTTACCAATTCGGGTTTCTCACATTTTATAACATTTAATTAATAATTTATTATTATTTGTTATGGATTGCACGCATGTGTGCACGTTAATGTGAGGGTTTGTTTTGCTAATCTAGATTAGTGACCATGACAACTTAACCTAATCCAATCCCTTATTTAAACCTTAACTTAACATCTTGATATTTGTTGTGAGTGAGAGATATTTTCATTTGGGTCTTTCTTTGGAGAGGAGGTGGCATGTGAGTCATGCTTGCTTTAATGGTGAGTTATTGCATGGTGCACTCACCTTAAGCTCACCTCTCTCTCTCTTTTTCTTTATCATTCATTTTTTCTTTCTTTCTCACTTCATCTCT
This sequence comes from Agapanthus africanus, assembly GCA_030015575.1. Lineage (NCBI taxonomy): Eukaryota > Viridiplantae > Streptophyta > Magnoliopsida > Asparagales > Amaryllidaceae > Agapanthus > Agapanthus africanus. The sequence continues at coordinate 3,264,784 of CM057337.1, forward strand.
TTCTCAATTATTTCATCCCCTCTCTCATCTCAACTGAACACTTGGCCATTCCTTCACAAAACCATCACAAACTTCACAAAATCTCACCAAAATCACTTCTTTTGCCTAGTTTTGCCTCTTGGATGCCTTGGAGCTTGGAAAGCTAAGATCTTTGAGCTTGTGGGAGTAGATAATGATCTCTTTCTGTAAGTAAGTGTTTATTGTGTTGCGTAACTTGTTAGTTTCAGTTTAGAACGCGTATAGTTTCGTTTCGGGTAAATATCGTATTTGTAGTGTAGTTTTGGGTCTCGGATGATCTGCTATCAAACCAGATATTTGTCGCAAAAGTTCCCATCACAATGACCTAGTGTAGTGACCTAGAACCTACCCTCAAAATACGAGCCCATTTTCTCAAGTTCTGGCTGCGGTTTTATTGTTTATGGCCGCAATTTGCGACCAGAGTGGGGACTGGGGGTTAAGTTTTGGTGTAGAGGTCTCTGGGGTTGTGTGGTCTCGTGGTACTTGCAACTTTTACAAATTGTTGGTATAGTAAAATCTGGGATCACTTGCTTGTTTTCTAGTGTTTCATTTATGCGCGTTACGTTATCCGATACGGTTCGTGTCGTTGTATGCTGTTGCTCTGAGTTGGTTTCGTTGTGTCGCTATGCACGTAGACACAATACGAACACTTGAGAGTTTGTTGGGAGTTGTCGCGTCGGTCAAACGTAGTTTGTACGTGTTATTGGTCATTTACTAATATATATACTTGCTTTGTTATTTTATGTTTTAGGATCGCAGGCGGGGACTTCGGACGCTGCGAAGAATGGGAAACAGGTGATTGGCTTTACTTAGCCAGGAGCGTTGGTGAATAGATTTAACATCTATAGGGGAATCGCCCGCATGGCGTTATGCGTCTGGGCTAGAGATGATATGATATTAGTCGCATATTCTATTGCATATATAGAGTTTGCGCATACACCTCATTGCATATTATTACTTGTTGTGCTTAGACTTGTACCTTTAGGACACTGCACTATTATTGACGGCTCATGTTGCACGAGCACTGATTGTATACCACTCACACCATCAATAATTGCCATGACACGCACAACACCTATACATATGTGATATTGTATTATTTAGGGACATTGAGACATTGATCCTTATTTTCCTTCGTGCATATGACATATAGCTTACCTGTATACCTACATGCTTATACATATGCCTTGACATACTTATATGCTAGTTATCCATATATCTATATGGTATTGTACCATTAGTGATAGGTATATACACATATGAGATATAGCTACATGTACATCTTGCATACATACTTACACTTATACCTGGAGGGTATTAAATCATTACTGATAGGTAGATACATGTACCTTGCTATACCTACATGTTTACACATATATCTGGCTATAGCTACATGTTCACCTTTATTTGATATTTTATGGACTTGAAGAAATTAGAAACCGCATGATATACGATAACTTGTTGCAGTTAGATAGCGGATTTTCCTTCATATGCTCACATTACTGTTTTATGTTGCATATGCTATATTCATGGAATTTCGCATTGAGATATGGATTTCACATGATGTTTTCTGGATTTGAGAACCGTGGTGGTTTCATGAAATTATGCAAGTATTCTTATTCTTTACTTGATATTTGTGTGCATCCACTCAGAGATTTGTTTTAAACCTATACGGGATCGAGAGTGTCGATGTTGGGGCACTTAAGATCCGGAGGATGTATATACCGATATGTAGAATGCAAGCGTCGAGGTGAGACACTTGGGTTTCGAGGAACGTATAGATATCAGAAAACCGATACGTGGATCACGGGTGTCGATACCGGACACTTACGATTCGAGGAACATATGAATATGAGAAAGACCGATACGTGGATCACGGGTGTCGATACCGGAAACTTACGATTCGAGGAACGTATGGATATGAGTATTTATGTGTCGATGCTAGACACTTATTTTCATGATATTTTTACTCCTAAATATATATAACAGTGGAATGGGACGCTGTTATATATGCATATATATATATATATATATATATATATATATTAGTTGAATGGGACGCTAATATATATGTATACATATCTAATTTATATACATCATCATAACGATTCATGCAAATATACTTATTCATTTCATGAGACTTGCTTGATATTGGATACAGGATATATGAGATTCACTTGATATTGGATACAGGATATATGAGATTTACTTGATATTGGATACTGGATATATGAGGTTTACTTGATATTGGACACTCAGGATATATGAGAGTTACATGATATGAGAGCCAATTTGGGGGCTGATTTGAGGAAATTGGGATTTGGATTGTCTTGATAGACTTTGGTCCTGTCACGAGGTCAGGATTCCGTGAAGATAACATGTTTTATCCCATACTCCGCATTTATTATATATGCATTGCTTCATATAATAGTAGTACCTAATAGAGTACCTTTCATGACTGTTGCATATACTTATTACCATTTATTGCTTCATGTATTAGTAGTACCTGATAGAGTACCTTTCATGACCGTTGCATATACTTATTGCCATTTATTACTTCATGTATTAGTTGTGCCTGCTAGAGTACCTTTCATGACTATTGCATACATATGACCACTTATTGCTTTTTGCTTGCATATGTTAGATTCGCGATGTACGTGCATACTTGTGATTACCTGCATATGTTATTTACTATTCACGAGTTGGCAACTCACCCCCGTTGTGCCACAGTGTTTTGCAGGTTATTCCTCACAGTAGTCAGAGGTAGGGCTTTTTCATCTATCTCATCATCTTTTGCAGCGGATACCGCTACGGCTGACTGCGTGCAGTTTTGCTATAGGTGGGTTTTGCGGTTATCCGATATTGCTTATTGTATATTCGTTGTATCCTGTACTCTCCATCTACCACTATCATGTATTGACTTAGAGACTGATGTGAGAACGATATTGTATATTATTTTGTGATTTGGAAGTCTTTTATGCAGTTTTATTTATATCGTCTTTTATTTCTTCGCTATGGCGTCGTATATCTGTTGGGGTGGTTGTTTTCCGCCTTTGGGCGTGTTTTTGCTCCCGTTTGGGGATGCTTTACTTTTATCTTTGTTGTACCCCTTTTTGGTGCTGGTTTTTACAAAGGAGGTGCCGCCAAAATTTTAGAGGAAATAAAATTGGACTTTAAAGAATTTGGTGAGATTTCAAAAGTTTAAAAAAATGTTATTATCACATACTAGTTTTGATGGTTTAGATTGCTGGGTTTTTAGCTTACTTAAAGTACGTTACGACTGTAGACATTGCGTAATTTAAGGGCCGTCACGTGCCAATTTCGGGTCGTGACAAAGTTGGTATCAGAGCGCTAGGTTTTACCTTTCGGAGTGTAGGATGACATTGGTATAATGGAGTAGGTAGCTTAAGCAAAGTGACGTAGTGTGTGTATGTCCGCGGCATACTTACGACACGGTACTCCGCCTAAAGTGAGCTAAGTACTAATTGCTTGAAATTCCTTCCTTGATGATACATATCCTTGTGATTCGATTTCCGTGTTCTTATCGAATCCTATTTTCTCCATTTATAGCCTTTGCCGCCGATGACTATGAGGACTGAGAAAGGTGCAGCGAGGGCCGAGGTCAGAGTTGACTTGTTTGGGACGAGGATTGATCAGGATGGTACGCTCGCTGTACAGGAGCAGATAGATCCGCCTTCGATAGATCGTATCGCTAGGCTTAAGGCAGATATGCAGGACTCGCGCCAGATGGTGAGGTCGTTGGTTGAGGCCAGTCGAGCACAGCGACAGGAGGTTGCCACCCCTGTTACCTAGTCATTCCTTACTATCGGCACATAGTATTGTGTTACTTGCACAGCACCAGTAGACACAGCCCTATTTGACGAAGAGCGTCTTTCCGAGACTTTGGGAGTTCGAGGACAGAGGAGGGCTCGTGCAGGTGTGTCAGCCCCGGGACAGAGGTTCAGTCACCGTGACAGGTTTTCGTGCACGTCGCGGGAGTAGCAGAGGCTTGGGACGAGGACAGTCGTTCAGCTCTTATTCCCAGGAGGGTCAACAGCCATAGAGTGGATGTTTTCGATGCAGGAGCCTTCAACACTTCTTCAGACATTGCTCCTTGGCACTGCGTCAGACTTATATGCAGAGAGGTCGTGGTCGTGGAGAATTCGTTCCGAGTGGACAAGTTGGCAGAGGAGGAGTTCAGCCAGTTGCGGGTAGGGTGCAAACACGAGAGTTTGCTTCTCCTCATCGGGATGCGCGGGCGTCCAATGCAGAGTTTTCAGGTATTCTTAATTTGTATGTTCTTTTGATGCACTTGTTTGTTTTACACACTTTGTGCCGTGGTTGGGCCGAGGGTCGTGTTAGCTAGATCAGCCGTTTATTGTGTTAACTTCTGTCAACGATTCTTTTGTTGCGCGACACGTGTTTCGGTCGTGTGCCAATCGGATAGGAGATAGAGATTCGTCCGTCGTTTTGATCCTTCTAGAGATGTTGGATTTGACGTTCTCCTGGGCACGAACTGGTTAGCTATGTGCTATGCGTCTGTGGACTGCCGTGAGGAAACAGCCAGGTTTTGCTTTCCCGGCGAGTCAGTTCTCGTTATGCAGGGGGACAGTGGTGCCGCCTCTCACAGCTTGAATTCAGTTTTTTTCGCTAGTCGGCTTTTGAGGAGAGAATGTCAAGAATTCTTGGCTTTCATTCATGATACCGGAGCCACAGTGGGATTGTTGGACCGGGTTCCTATCGTGCAAGAGTTTTCCGACATTTTTCTAGATGAGCCGGCGGAGCTTAGGGAGCTTAAGGATCAGCTGTAGAGTTGCTTGTAGGGGGCTTGTGCGTCTGAGTGTTTCGCTTTGGGGAGCTCCTATTCTGTTCGTCAAGGAGAAAGACGGCAGTTTGAGATTGTGTGTTGACTGATCGTCAATTGAACCGAGTTACGGTGCGGATAGGTATCCTTTACCTCGCATTGACGATTTCTTCAATCAGCTCCAGAGGGCGAGACATTTTCTAAGTTTGTTTGGGATCAGGTCATCATTGGTTGCGGGTCCGGAGTGATGACATTCCGAAGACTGCTTTTGTGCGCACTACGGGCAGTATGAGTTTTGGTGGTGTCGTTGGACTCACCAATGCCCTGGCAGCATTCGTGGATATGATGAATCAGATTTCTTCAGGCAGTTCCTCGACCAGTTGATTGTTGTGTTATTGATGACATTCTGGTCTTTTCCAAGAGTCGTGAGGAACGTGAGCACTTGAGAATTTGTTTTGCAGACATTGGAAGAGCCCCAGCGGTTTGCTAAATTCTCGGATTGTTCCTTCAGGCTTTATTGTGTTGACTTCCTAAGGTCTTGTAGTTACGGAAGACGGTTTTCTTATGGCCCGAGGAAGATCGAGGTCGTACAGTTTTGGCCCAGACTTGTGTACAGGACGGAGGTCCGCAGATTTTTGGGCTTAGCAGGTTTTTACCGCCATTTCATACAGGATTGTTTGTGTATCGCTGCACCGTTGACTGGAATGACTGGAAAGGAGGTTCCTTTTCTTTGGACTGAGGCATGCGTGCGGAGTTTTCAGCAGTTGAAGACTCGGTTGATAACTGCACCAGTTCTTTCTTTGCTTTCTGGTTCGGGCGACTTTGTTGTTTAACTGTGATGTTTCGCGAGTGGGGCTCGATTTTGCGTTGATGTGGCATTATAGAGTTATCGCTTTTGCTTCCCGACAGTTGGAGGAAGTACGAGCATGATATCCCACTCATGATCTGGAGATGACTGCGGTGGTCGTGCGTTGAAGATCTGAGGACACTACTTGTGTGGAGAGTCGTTTCAGATTTTCACGGACCACCAGAGCTTAATATACATCTTCCTACAGCGGGTTTTGATTATTGAGACAGCGCCGTTGGATGGAGCTTGTGAAGGATTGTTTTTGTGAGATCCTCGTTACCCGTGGCAAGGCGATTGTGGTAGCTGATGCTGGAGTCGTAGGCCCGGGGTTAGCTTGTTCTAGTTGTGCGCAATTCAAAGACAGTCTTCTGTAGATTTACAGTTCTTGTGCGATCGTTGAGTACAGCTTAAGTTCACCTCTACTGAGGGGACAGCTTGCTCATGTCCGCGCCCGTCCATTTTTCCTTAATCGTTTTCACGAGGCACAGCCCGCCGATACTCGTTTGTCAGAGATTCTTGAGCATACTCGGCTGGATAAAGATTCGGAGTCCTTGATTTGTGACCAGGGTATGCTACGTTTAAGGACGCGTTTGTGTGTACCTGATACTGATGGGTAGAGACGCGAAATCCTAGAGCAGGCACATCAGTCAGCTTTCTGTGTTCATTCAAGTTCCACCAATATGTGACGTGACTTGTGAGATAGTTACGGGTGGGCAGGGATGAAGAGTGAAGTTTCGGATTTCGTTTCAAGGTGTCTGTCTTGTTGTGAGCTAAGGTTGAGCATTTGAGACCGGCCGGAGAGTTGCAACCTTTAACCATTCCGGAGTGGGAATGAGAGCAGATCTTCATGAATTTCGTTGTGGTGTCTACCCAGTTCTAGGCAGGGTGTGACTCCATTTAGGTGTTTGTTGTCCGGTTATGCTCAGTTTGCTCAGTTGTTCTTCGTTAAGTTTGTGCATTGCACGGAGTTCCTTCATGTGTTGTATCCAATAGAGGCACCCTGTTCGCTTGCCGTCTTTGGCAGAAGCTTCAAGAAGCCTTAGGTACTGGTTGAGCTTTAGCTCCGCTTTTCCATCTGCAGGACGATGGTTTGTGAGAGCGGGCTATACAGACTCTGGAGGATATGCTTGTGCGTAAGTACTAATTGTTGTTAGCAGTTGGGATCGTCACTTGCCATTGTTAGGATTCTCCTTTGATAGCAGTTATCAGGAGACATTCCAATTGGCAACCTTTAGATTTTGTTTGGTAAGTCATGTCGATCGCCAGTCTGTTTTTTTGACTCCGCGAGAGTAGGATTTTTGGACCTAAGCTAGTCGAGAGGTTTCAGAGAAGATCTAGTTGGTTCAGGTCAGGATGAGAGTAGCCTAGTGCAGACAGAGGTCTTATGCCGATCGTGGTGGTCGCAGACTTGAGTTCGCAGTGGGAGATCATATATTCCTACGGATTTTCCGATGAATGACGTGTTGAGTTTTGGGAAGCTTATCCCAGGATTGTAAGTCCTTTTGAGATCCTCGAATGAGTTAGTACCGTTGCCTATAATTTGGCACTTCCGCCCAGATTTTTGAGTATTCTTCCCGTATTTCTAGTGTTGATACTTTGCAAATACCTTCATGACCTTTCCCACATGATTTAACATCAGACCATTTAGCTTGGACGCGATCTTTTCGTTCACCGGCAGCCAATTGTGTTAGTGGTTCGGCGGGTAGAGAAACTTTGGTTAAGGGTCTTGCCATCTGTGGAGGGTTTATTTTGGGCGTAGCTGTATAGTGAAGAGATCACTTGGAAAGCTGCAAGCGAGATTTGGGAGTTTTGCACTCATCTCTTTGAAGGTATGCATAGTAAGAATTTTAATTCAGAGACGAATTTTCTTTAAAGGGGAGATTGTAACGCCTTAGATTTCGATTAGTGTTAGTTTAGGCGGTAATGCGGATTTCTGGTAAAAAGTTTACCAATTCGGGTTCCTCACATTTTATAACATTTAATTAATAATTTATTATTATTTGTTATGGCTTGCACGCACGTGTGCACGTTAATGTGAGGGTTTGTTTGTGCTAATCTAGATTAGTGACCATGACAACTTAACCTAATCCAATTCCTTGTTTAAACCTTAACCTAACATCTTGATATTTGTTGTGAGTGAGAGATATTTTCATTTGGGTCTTTGTTTGGAGAGGAGGTGGCATGTGAGTCATACTTACTTTAATGGTGAGTTATTGCATGCTGCACTCACCTTAAGCTCACCTCTCTCTCTCTTTCTTTATCATTCATTCTTTCTTTCTCTCTCACTTCATCTCTTTCTCAATTATTTCATCTCCTCTCTCATCTCAACTGAACACTTGGCCATTCCTTCACAAAACCATCACAAACTTCACAAAATCTCACCAAAATCACTTCTTTTGCCTAGTTTTTCCTCTTGGATGCCTTGGAGCTTGGAAAACTAGGATGTTTGAGCTTGTGGGAGTAGGTAATGATCTCTTTCTGTTAAATAAGTGTTTATTGTGTTGCGTAGCTTGTTAGTTTCAGTTTAGAACGCGTAAAGTTTCGTTTCGGGTAAATATCGTATTTTTAGTGTAGTTTTGGGTTTCGGATGATCTGCTATCAAACCAGGTATTTGTTGCAAAAGTTCCCATTACAGTAATCTAGTGTAGTGACCTAGAACCTACCCTCAAAATACGCGCCCATTTCCTCAAGTTCCGGCCGCAGTTTTATTGCTTCTGGCTGCAATTTGCGACCAGAGTGGGGACTGGGGGGTTGAGTTTTAGTGTAGGGGTCTCTGGGGTTGCGTGTGGTCTCGTGATACTTGCAACTTTTACAAATTGTTGGTATAGCAAAATTTGGGATCACTTGCTTGTTTTCTAGTGTTTCGTTTACGCGCGTTATGTTATCCGATACGGTTCGTGTCGTTGTGTGCTGTTGCTCTGAGTTGGTTTCGTTGTGTCGCTATGCACGTAGCCACAATACGAACACTTGAGAGTTTGTTGGGAGTTGTCACGTCGGTCAAACGTAGTTTGTACGTGTTATTGGTCATTTGCTAATATATATACTTGTTTTGTTGTTTTATGTTTTAGGATCGCAGGCGGGGACTTCGGACGCTGCGAAAAATGGGAAACAGGTGGTTGGCTTTACTTAGCCAGGAGCGTTGGTGAGTAGATTTAACATCTATAGGGGAATCGCCCGCATGGCGTTATGCGTCTGGGCTAGAGATGATATGATATTAGTCGCATATATAAAGTTTGCGCATACACCTCATTGCATATTATTACTTGTTGTGCTTGGACTATACCCTTAGGACACTGCACTATTATTGACGGCTCATATTGCACGAGCACTGATTGTATGCCACTCACATCGTCAATAATTGCCATGACACGCACAACACCTATACATATGTGATATTGTATTGTTTAGGGACATTGAGACATTGATCCTTATTTTCCTTCGTGCATATGACATATAGCATACCTGTATACCTACATGCTTACACATATGCCTTGACATGCTTACATGCTAGTTACCCATATACCTATATGGTATTGTACCATTAGTGATAGGTATATACACATATGAGATATAGCTACATATACATCTTGCATACATACTTACACTTATACCTGGAGGGTATTATATCATTACTGATAAGTAGATACATATACCTTGCTATACCTACATATTTACACATATATCTGGCTATAGCTACATGTTTACCTTTATTTGATGTTATATGGACTTGAAGAAATTAGAAATCGCATGATATACAATAACTTGTTGCAGTTAGATAGCCGTTTTTCCTTCATATGCTCACATTACTGTTTTATGTTGCATATGCTATATTCATGGAATTTCGCATTGAGATATGGATTTCACATGATGTTTTCTGGATTTGAGGACCGTGGTGGTTTCATGAAATTATGCAAGTATTCTTATTCTTTACTTGATATTTGTATCCATCCACTTAGGGATTTGTTTTAAACCGATACGGGATCGAGAGTGTCGATGTTGGGGCACTTAAGATCCGGAGGATGTTTATACCGATATGTGGAACACAAGTGTCGAGGTGAGACACTTGGGTTTCGAGGAATGTATAGATATCAGAAAATCGATACGTGGATCACGGGTGTCAATACCGGACACTTATGATTCGAGGAACGTATGAATATGAGAAAGACCGATACGTGGATCACGGGTGTCGATACTGGATACTTACGATTCAAGGAACGTATGGATATGAGTATTTATGTCTCGATGCTAGACACTTGTTTTCATGATATTTTTACTCCTAAGTATATATAACAGTGGAATGGGACGCTGTTATATATGCATATATATATATATATTAGTGGAATGGGACGCTAATATATATGTATACATATCTAATTTATATATATCATCATAATGATTCATGCAAATATACTTATTCATTTCATGAGACTTGCTCGATATTGGATACAAGATATATGAGATTCACTTGATATTGGATACATGATATATGAGATTCACTTGATATTGGATACATGATATATGAGATTCACTTGATATTGGATACAAGATATATGAGATTTACTTGATATTGGATACTGGATATATGAGGTTTACTTGATATTGGATACTCAGGATATATGAGATTTACATGAAATGAGAGCCAATTTGGGGGCTGATTTGAGAAAATTGGATTTGGGTTGTCTTGATGGACTTTGGTCCTGTCACGAGGTCAGGATTCCGTGAGGATGACATGTTTTATCCCATACTCCGCATTTATTGTATATGCATTGCTTCATGTATTAGTAGTACCTAATAGAGTACCTTTCATGACTGTTGCATATACTTATTGCCATTTATTGCTTCATGTATTAGTAGTACCTGATAGACTACCTTTCATGACCGTTGCATATACTTATTGCCATTTATTGCTTCATATATTAGTTGTACCTGATAGAGTACCTTTCATGACCGTTGCATATACTTATTGCCATTTATTGCTTCATGTATTAGTTGTACCTGATAGAGTACTTTTCATGACCGTTAGATATACTTATTGCCATTTATTGCTTCATATATTAGTTGTGCCTGCTAGAGTCCCTTTCATGACTATTGCACACATATGACCATTTATTGCTTTTTGTTTGCATATGTTAGATTCGCGCTGTACGTGCATACCTGCGATTATATGCATATGTTATTTACTATTCACGAGTTGGCAACTCACCCCCGTTGTGCCACAGTGTTTTGCAGGTTGTTCCTCAGAGTAGTCAGAGGCAAGTCTTTTTCATCCATCTCATCATCTTTTGCAGCGGATACCGCTACGGCTGACTGTGTGCAGTTTTGCTATAGGTGGGTTTTGCGGTTATCCGATGTTGCTTATTGTATATTCGTTATATCCTTTACTCTCCATCTACCACTATCATGTATTGACTTAGAGACTGATGTGAGGATGATATTGTATATTATTTTCTGACTTGGAGGTTTTTTATGCAGTTTTATTTATATCGTCTTTTATTTCTTCGCTACAGCGTCGTATATCTGTTATAGTGGTTGTTTTCCGCCTTTGGGCGTGTTTTTGCTCCCGTTTGGGGATGCTTTACTTTTATCTTTGTTGTACCCTTTTTTGGTGTTGGTTTTTACAAAGGAGGTGCTGCCAAAATTTTAGAGGAAATAAAGTTGGTCTTTAAAGAATTTGGTTTGAGATTTCAAAAGTTTTTAAAAAAAATGTTATTATCACTTACTATTTTAGATGGTTTAGATTGCTGGGTTTTTGGCTTACTTAAAGTTTGTTACGCCTGTAGACGTTGTATAGTTTAAGTGCAGTCACGTGCCAATTTCGAGTCGTGACACAAGAGGATGATTATAGCGTCGTTGTAAACTAGCTTTAGAAGTGCATGTGTATATGACTCTGCCAGGGTTGTTGTAGTCAGTGGGAGCAGCGGAAGCATAGAGGTCAAGTAGCTTATGTCTATTCATAGACTAAAGCAGGTATAGCGGAAATAGATCATCTATTTTTGATGTGACAGTCATAGAGTTTGATTTCATCAAAACAACAGATGGATCTGGTAAGAAGGTAGTAGGGAGTGATGTTCTGGTATTTGGATAACATATTCTTGATAGGAAGAGATCTTCCTATACTACGATCGGTTATACAGTGGTTGTCACAAGGTTTTTCTCCACACAGGATATAGATATAATATCAGGTATTCTGGTTACTAGATCTATAGTTTTGGATCTAGATTTGGGAAGTTTCCCAATTTTGGTACTTTGACACTATTCTAAAGGTGTTTTAGAATGGACGACTCCTGACGAGGTGGTGTACCCGCAGGTGATGGAGTCACCCTCTCTAAAGAGATGTCTTCTAGACTGATGAAGAGAGAGATTTTCGTGATTGGCATATCACTTGCTTAGGCAATTGAGTCAATCATGAAATGTCAAGTACAACACCAGATATTATTTTTCCACTAGCTGCAATAAGCATATATTAATCCAATCCTGGAGAAATATTGGGAAGCAGTTATGAACATAAGTGGATGTTCTTGGGATATGGTAATGGCAGCCTCCTTCAGGATACGGTTATCATTTCAGGCTTCTAAGGTGACTTGGATGACAGAATGACTGTCAGAGTTTTATTTTTCCCTCTTTTGAGGGACAATATGTTGGACAGGTGGTCCAAGCGCATACTGAGGAAGGCATGGCGCAGTATATTGATTAAATTCAGTAGATGATACAGTCTAAGAAGTTTGTCGGATTTGGAGTTCATTTGTGAACTGGGTCCCATCAGATATCCAGACAAATTCTAAGACAGGTATTGCTTATTTCAGGAGATAGATTTCTCCGCGAAGTTGAGATATAGAGAGATACAGATAGAAACACTGGAGCGGATCCACTCACTGAGGCTATTTCTCGAACACGATAGTTTCACAAACGAGTTTTGCGAGACTAATTAGTAGAGGAGTTGGGTGTTCGGTATCACACGGGCTGTGAGCATGCGGCATCGCAATAATTAGCTTTAAGTGCAAGTGGGAGATTGTTGGCTATAGTGCCCTCAAGTCAATTATTGAATCGCTGACACACGATTGTGATGATTGAGGGATGACCTATACCGGTAGAACAGTCTTACTCGAGATGATAGTATGCTATCTGGTTTGTCTTTATCATCATGTACATGCTTCAGATGGTATTACAGATCACTATTATATGTTGATAGAGCTTATAGGATTCTTACTTAACTACCAGCATTATGATGGCGATCATATAAGTGGGAGCTGGGTGGTCTATAAGCACATCCTTAAATGGCCCTAGTCGTGGGAGTATCGAGACTGGGCATTAGTAATCTGGAGTAGACTAGTGTATACTGATCGAGACCCCGACGAGGGGCGGTGGCCAGGTCTCACAAGCCATTGGTGTTAGTTTGTTCACCTAAGATAGTATACAGGTGCTCATTGGATTATGAGTACACTAGACGGACTCGCCGGGAATCTGCTAGTTGGTATTATACCTATTGTCAGATAGCAGTTCCCAGGTGACATGTGTACAGGTTAGTCTGTCGACCTGAGATCGTCATTTGTCTCATGTGAGTTCCCACTGTGCTTTGATTACTACCCTACTACGTCTCAAATGAGTTATGCAAACAGGTTTTAGCTGGGTACAGTCCCGAACCACATGAAGGCAGTGAGAGGATCGTCGGGGATTCGTCTCTCCCGGTATTGGGGGTTGATGTCACGTTGTGAGCGGGTGGCCATCACCAGAAATTCTCGGCCGGGGTAGACGAGAATTACAGATTCAGGATCGATAGTTTCTCAGGTGGTGATGGGTTTCATACCGACACTAAATGCCGCGTTATTAGGGGTACGACTTTATCCACCACCCTACACTCGATATGCGATACTCTTAGATGAACAGACCGGACTGTACGGATATTGTCACTGTCAGGCTCAGTAGGGGTTTGGATGAGTTTGCTCGTCGGTCTTCCTTTCGCTCAATACCTAGGTAGCCGTTACGTACAGCTAGTGCCGCTGACGTGCTTATTGTTAAACCCACTACCAGCGTATTGACGAGTCTTTAGAGTCCCACATAGAGGGTTTTCACAGTTCAGGCGATATGGTGTAGATGACGTATGTTGGTACATATAGGTGTCCGATTAAATATGTGTACAGGCTGCACAGACTTTAATCGGACGGTTGATAATACTAGCGGTTTAGGATTAAGCCGGATTATTAAATCAGGTTTTGATTTAATAATTTATATATATGTATTCTATTATTATTGTTCACTATTTATTTTCTCTCTTGGCTATTTGTATTTTTGTACGAATACGCGTATATGTATTTCGATACGTGTACCAGGTATTATTCCGTATTTATACGGAATAGCATCTAGAAGATGGCCACTTCATTATTAGATTTTCTTTTTAGAATATCATTTTGGAAATGAGGTGGAGGGGTGAGTTGGCATGGGCATGGCTTGGCATGTAGAGAAGCATGGCTCTCATTTGTTTATTGAAAAATTGAGAGAGAGAGAGAGGCAGCCACTTCTTACATGCCTTGCTCAATTTTTTTCTTGACTTGGTTTTCTTCTCATTCTCATTCTCACTTGGAAAAAAGTTTAGCCATTCTTGAGTTGCTCATGCCATTGGTTTCCTTACCTCCTCTTGATCTTCTTGAGTTGCTCTTGGAGCATTTTGATGAGAGAAAAACAATAGTGAGATAATCCTACACCTCCACTCTTCATTGCTAGCAACCTTGGAGCGTCGGTTGCCTCGCTTGGCGAGGTTGAAGCTTGCGCCGTTTCCCTTGGGTGGATCATCGTAGATGGAGGAAGACCGGCAACCAAATTCGATCCACGGCCATTAGGAGCTTGGGATAATGGTTGAAGACCCGAAAGACTTGGTTCATGCGGTATAACCATCTAACTCCTCTTTATATGCTTGCTAGTATAGGGTTTAGGGTAGATCCGGACATCGGGTTATGGTAGCGTCAGTTTAGAAAAATTTTGTTCCGCATTTGGCCACGGTTTGATGGCCGGGGCGTTGTCGTAACCCAACATCTAGCTTGGTAGCCGTTACGTACAGCTAATGCCGGTGATGTGCTTGTGGGTTACCCCGTTAGGGGATTGGATCCGAAAGGGTTTTGGATATAATCCTTTATAACCCACTGCCAGCGTATTGGCAGGTCTTTAGAGTCCCGCAATGAAGGTGCATGCCCGGAAAAAATGTTGATGTGACGTGCGTATTGGATATGTACGGGAGTTCGATTACATGTATGATTTAATCGAATGCCCGAAAAATACTAGCCGGTTTAAAAACCGGAATATTAAGTCAAGCGTTGACTTAATAATCGTATTTTGATGTGGTTTCTAGTATTATGCATTAGATACACACTCTCTCTATTTTATTATATTAGTATGAGATACTGATATATTATTATTGCGTATACGATACATAAAATGTAAATGTATTTGATACATACTTTCTTCTCTTTATATATATATAATGTAAAAAGAAATGATATATGTTAAGAATAAACATAAAGAGAAAAGAAAAGAAGAAAGAAGAAGAGTAAACTTCTTCTTGCTTCTTATCTCTTCATTTCTTTATATTATTCATTTTCTTCTCTTCTCTTCTTATTCAATTCTTTAATGTTAATTCTTTTAACATATATTTTCCATGATAGCCATCTTCTTCCTCCACTCCAAAAAAATGGTGGAGGTTAGAAATGATGTTAGAATTCAAAAAGATAGTGTTTTTCTTGATCATATCACCTCACATATTAACCTAACTAGTTAAATGTGTGAGTTTCATCACTTGAGAAGTGAAGATGGAGTTTGGGACGGCCACTCTTCACCGCGGATCATTTACAGTGAGGCGTGTAGGGTGTTTTTCGTCACCCCATTGAGATGGGAATGCGCACGCGCTTGTCAGGCGCATTACAGATTCCCCCTGCCTAGGGTAGGCTGGGATTTATTGATTGCGGAGATCCAAATCTCCGGCAGCCGCGAACTAAGCTGTCGTTAATTACCCCCCGCCTTTGGAGCAAGAGAACCTCCGATTAACGGGTCAAACAGGTCATGCGAACTCAATGTGCAGTGTACGTGTGTTGTGTTTTGAAAGGGGGTTTTGGATATATCGGGAGACGCGTAGAGTTTTTACGGGGGTCCCGCTATCCGGATAGCGGGCTGGGGGTCAAAGGGGCTAGCAGCCCCCTTGCGAGGTGCGGGGCAGCGCCCCGTTAGAAATTTTTTCTAACGGGGGACAGTGTTGTAGAGTATGTGTGTGTGTATATGTATACATACATACATACATACATATATATATAAGGGAAAAGGGCATCCAAAGGAT
The DNA here is from genome assembly GCA_030015575.1 of Agapanthus africanus. Lineage (NCBI taxonomy): Eukaryota > Viridiplantae > Streptophyta > Magnoliopsida > Asparagales > Amaryllidaceae > Agapanthus > Agapanthus africanus. Next base: position 3,280,771 of record CM057337.1, read on the forward strand.
GGGTGGAAGAAAGCGACAGCGCCTCACGTGCACGGCACGCGGGCGCTCGGGCGCTATTGCCTTGGGCGCTAGCGCCAGGGCACGAGCGCTTTGAGGGCTAGTGTAACATTTTGGAAAATTATAAATATTAATTTATAATATAAAAATAAGGAGTTTATAAAAGTGATATCACATACAGTTTTTGGTATCGATATTATATCCGTAAAAATGTGATTATTTTGGTAGAATGTGAATAAAGGTGTGTGATGCCATAAAAATGATATTTTAATTATTTTAACATGATATTGAATTTTACATTTAAGCTAATGACATTTAAGCGATAGATTAAATCATTTCATATCTTTTGTTTTATATGGATTTAAATTGTAACATGATATTGTTTCCTGATTTAAAATCAGGAAAGTTACGGAAGAGGCATCACGTGCTACCACGTGACCAGCAGTCACGTGTTGGCACGTGACATTTAAAAGCAGCGGCAAAGGCGAAGTCAGCTCCTTGATTAAATCAAAAAAAGGCTCCAGAAAGGGTCACATGCTCACACGTGACCAGGGGTCACGTGGTGGCACGTGACGGCTAAGCAGCGGCCAGAAGACAAAGCGCAAAAAGAAGAAGAAAGCTCGTTCCAGGGGGTCACGTGCTTACACGTGACCAAGGGTCACGTGCCTACACATGACCATGGGTCACGTGGCCACATGTGACCGGCTTTCAAAGCCTTTCTATTTAACAGAATTAAATTCTGAACAGCATTCAAATCTTTCTAAAGGAAAATGATTACTTGGAACCGATTGGACTAAAGATTTAAAGGTGATTAAATATCATCTATTTGTGGAAAAATCCTGAACTTGGAAAGATTTCCCCTTAAAATCTAACCGAAATAACAAAGGAAAATCTCTGGATTTAAAATCCAATGGTGAATAGAATTCACCTAATAATCCAAAGGACCAGATGAATGATGAATGCAAATCAAATCTCTCAATGAAAGATTCACCAAAACTAATTGATTCTGCTTCTTCTCCTATAAATAGGAGCCAAGAGAGATACAGAGGGAGATACAGAAAAAGAGAGATAGAAAAAGAGAAATATAGAGCCTTGAGACTCTGGAAGAATTTGATCTTCTGCAGAAGAAAATCCTAGGTAAGAAAGGGAAGGCCCTTAAAAGAGAATTTAATTCTCAAAAGAGTTTAACTCTGATATTAAAAAGAAGAACTTAGTTCTCTCTTTAGTAGAGGATCTGCAAAGTGCACATCTCCCCATGAATTGAGAATTTAATTCTCATTGGGTTGAGATCCTGCCATGCAGATCCAAAGAATAGAGAGGGAATGAAAATTTGAGGATTTAATCCTCACAGAATTATAGGAATTTAATTCCTTTGAGATGAATTAGGGTTTAACCCTATGTTATAGGAATATAATTCCTTTAGAATGAACAGAATCAGGGTTTAACCCTAGTTAAGAACTTAGTTCTGTCAAAATAACAGGAATTTAATTCTCTTAAGAAAGAAGAAATTAGGGTTTCACCCTATAACAGAATCTCATTCCTCAGAATATAAATTAGGGTTTAACCCTATTTAAGAATAATTCTCTAAAAGAGAATAGGAATATAATTCCTCTAAAGCTTTTATTAGGGTTTAACCCTATGATAAAATTCAGTTCTTCACATATATGAGGAATTTAATTCCTACAGGAAAATCAGAATTCAACTCTATCAGAGAATATAATTCTTCAGAGGAAAATAGGGATTTAATGAAGAATTTAATCAGAAATTGCAAAGAGGCAGGGTCACGTGCTACCACGTGACCCCCGGAAAGATCCACAAAGAAGGGCTTTTGAGGCAATGCCTCACGTGACCCACGTGACCCTTGGCAGAAGCTTTAACGCACAAACACTTAAATGCCCATCACGTGACAGCACGTGATGCTCCAAAGTATTCAATATTCTCAACAGAACAAATAAAGGGAGGGCGCCCTCACGTGCTACCACGTGACCCCTCTTGCCTTAGTGTTTAACACTAAATTGGAACCTCTGAATCCAGTGTTTAACACTGTTTTGCCTTAGTGTTCAACACTGATCGAAGAGCCTTTCTTGCAGTGTTTAATACTGAATTTCTTAGTGTTTAACACTAAATTAAATCTCTGTTAACAGAGTTTAATATTAATTTTCTTAGTGTTCGACACTAAATTAAAATCTCTGTCACCAGTGTTTAACACTGATTATTTTAGTGTTTGACACTAATTTGAGATCTCTGTTGCTAGTGTTCGACACTGATTTGTTTTAGTGTTTAACACTAATTTGAACCCCCTGTTGCTGGTGTTTAACACCAACTGTCTTTTAGTGTTAAAACACTAACTTGTTCCCAGTGTTCAACACTGCTGATCTTTAGTGTTTAACACTAACTTTAGCCCAATTGGCTAAATGGCCAGAGGCAAAGCCTCTCCTTCGATGGACCAATAGGAAGCCAATATTCCAAACATGATTGAACTTAGCCCAAGATGGCCATAAGTCCTCAATTCAAACTTAACTGGGCTGATGGGCTCATAACATAATTAATTGGTCCTGGTCCCAAGCTGGACCAAAGACTGTTTAATCTACCTTGGTTTAAGGGCACATCTCTTCACTCCTTTGATACTTGGCGTTGTAATCCCTCGACGTCTTCAAAAAGGTGACGGGTTCCGATGACCACACATTGATACGGACTGTGGGGTCCTTAAACTCATGGACTATGAGGTCCTTAACCTTGACCGGAATGTCTTAAAACTAACAACGGACTATGACGTCCTTAACCTTGACCGAGATGTCTTAAAACTAACAACGGACTGTGGGGTTCTTAAACCCATGGACTATGACGTCCTTAACCTTGACCGAGATGTCTTAAAACTAACCTTGGACTGTGGAGTCCTTAAATCCATGAACTATGAGGTCCTTAACCTTGACCGCAACGTCTTAAAACTAACATTGGATCGCAATGTCCTTAAACTACCTACGGACCGCAATGTCCTTAAACTACCTATTGACCGCAACATCACTAAACTAAATAACAGGGCTCCCTTAATGGCTCTATTGTTGGATCTAAACGATCCCGTTAAGTCGATCTTAGTCTAAAAACTAGACTAACGTGTCATTAACAAATGTTTAAGTCGATCTTAGTCTCCAATGAGGCTAACGTATCCTTAAACCCAAACCCCCAAACCCAAATCTAAGATAATACGGATTTGGACTAGTCCACACCCTACGGGCGACGACATAACTCAGTCTCCGTATACAATCCACGGGCAACCAAACACAAAATAAACACACACGACACGAAGTGACCATCTGGAGAAGGAGAAAGTGGCTACCGCAGTGCGGTAGCGTAATTAACTGCAGGGGCTTACGCCTGCAGGGAAGAGCGTCCCCACAATCAAAAAACCCCTCAAGCGAGGGGGAATCTGACGAAGTCTGCTACATCGGACGCATCCGTTTAAACCTTCGATACATGGTGCCATAAATCAACTTGGCATTTTCGGAGAGGTAGACGGATAGCACCAATTAGCATCTGTCCCGAATCTCAGGCAAGACGTACGCCGTCGAGCCGTCTTTCGGAGAGAAACAGATTCTGGCACGCCCGGTGGGACCTTTTCCTCTTTCCACTCCACACTTCGTGTGTCGTGTTTGCGAACCAAACACGGTTTGCTAATAGTTGCCCTGGGGTTTCAAGATACTAAGATTCGGCGTCTTGCTTATTGCAAAAAGCAAAGAATCAATGGCTTCCACTTGTGCGACATGCTCGGACTGCAATTGCAACCAACGCTCTGCCTCGCCAGGAGGTATAGCCTATGGACCCCAAGCTGCTTCGCTATTCACAATGCCCGTGGAACAAGTCACTCGAGCCACCACAGGATTGTTTTTTGGGACCATGCTCCCGCCAACAAGCTTCACCGCTCCTGTGCTGACAACGGAAGCTCCCAAGAAGTCGGTCTTTGATCGACTTGCCCCTGCTGCGGCCCCTCTCAACGGGTCGCCCGACACCAGCGCCTCGGTCTTCTCCAGACTAGGCCAGAACTCCTGTGAAACCGCAATGGGGCCTGCAATCCTAGAGAAGGCTGCTCCTGAGAAAATAACCAGTCCTGCTCCTGAAGTCATCAAGGCGGCTTCCCCTGCCAAAAAGTCGGTCTTTACAAGATTGACTGTTCCAGCTCCCGCTCCTGCTACCTAAAGGACATCAGTCTTTAACAGGCTGACACCGGCAGTGACCCCCCCCACATACACAGGGGGCAAGACGAGGCTATCGCCATCATCGAGCCGATGCCATCAGCACGACACGCTCGACGTCGTTACTGGCACCGACTGAGAAAGGCCGGAGGCAACTCCCTTTCTGGGCTAACTCCTCCAGCCCCGACGACAGAAGTTAATGCTGCTGTTCCAACTGGGAACAGCTTTGAGATGCTAAATAAGGTGCGTAGGAATTCTCCTACCGCGGTGCTAAAGAGGTATCCCCCTCCGCTGAAAAGGGCTATAGAAGTGAAGCCAGAACAGCCCCAATCTCCTCAACGGCTGTCCTCCCGAATCTATAAAGTCTGGCGGCAGACCCGGGACTCAGTGATCGATCCAAATTTCTCCCGCCAACACAAGAAGCTGAAAATCCAACAGGAAGTCAGTCGCCAGGCTAAGCCACGAAAACCTGTCTGGGTGCCCACCTCAATGGCCCCTTCAATTTCCACTGCTCATAAAAAGAGGAAGCCAGAGAAGATCCCCCAGCCTGCAACGAGAGCTAAAGGCACTAAGCCCAGACACCCTAAGTCTGGGGGCATGATGGTCCATACCGTATACATGGCGTCAGGAAAGGAAGACAGCCGTGCGTCTACAGGTCATAGACCGCTACACAGTCAGTGACCAAGGCGCAGGAGCAGCAACTGAAGCTCCAAGAGATGATGAATGCTATGGCCGCACTTACCGGGCCAAAAGAAAACCCAGAAACGTCCTCGGATGAACGCCAGGAGGAAGAAACCGACGCCGAATTCCTTCGCCGAATATTGGAGAAGAAGGACAAAGAGGCTGCCGAACAAGCAGCCAACATACAGCGTATGGGCCTTCTCTTCCAAGATATGATTGGGATGATGATACAACAAGATCCTCCGGCTAAAGAGCCACCGATCGTCCTCGGAGACGATAGGGGAAAGACATCAAATCCCCCACCGGCTTTGTCAACGGCTAAAGAGGATACAATCTCTAAAACTGATTTGGACGAGTACATAGCCCAGCAAATACGGGTTCATCATGCGACTGAAGCAGCCGGCCAGGTCGTAAAAACGGGACGGCCATATCCAAGCTGGTACGACCAAATCAAGTACCCGCCGGGTTACACAATTCCCAAGTTCCATGTTTACAAGGGAAGGGCAATCCTCACCAGTATGTTGCCCAGTTCAGGGCACTCTGCGGCAACACCGGCGATGATGACAAGCTTTTGCTTTGCCAGTTTGTTGGAAGTTTATCAGATACGGCGTTCGAGTGGTACTCTGAGCTCCCGAAGGACTCTATCAAGACCTTCGCAGAGATGGAATTGTTGTTTACCCAACGCTTCGCGAGTGCCAGCGAGCGTACCCCGATAACGGCATTGATCAATGCCAGGGTAAAGCCGGGCGAAACATGGGTCCAATATGCTATACGGTGGCGTAATTTATGGTCGAAATGCGAGCAGCGTATAGAAGAAGCTCCTGCGGTGGGAATGTTTGTGGGAACTCTAGACCCTCATGCAACTATCTCCCAGTTCATGATGTTCTTTAAGCCGACCACGTTTTAGGCTTTGATCGACAAGTTGGCCCAGATGGACCAGATGGGTCACAGACCGTCTCCCCCGAAGCCAGAACCCCGGAATGACAAGGGTAAAGGGAAGGCAACCTTCGTTGCGAACGCTCAGCAGCAGCCCAGTAACCCAAAGCTGGCGGATCAACTGGAAGAAAGACGCCGGTATTATAATGAGAAGATGAAGCGCCCCTACTCGTTCCCACGGGACAAGACGAAACGGTTATTCGAGCTGGCAGTACGCAACAGGCTTATAAACTTGCCAAATCCAAGACGACTACCACAACCCACTGAGGTGAATAGCCCCAACTATTGCCCTTACCATCAAACGGTAAGCCATCTGATTGAGGATTGCTTCGTTTTCAAAGGATAGATTAAAGATCAATACCTCCAGGGAAAGTTTGCGCTGTCCGAAAAATGGAAGGTGAACCCGCCACAGCCGCATGCTCCTAAGAAAGCAGATACACCGGGGGCAACCTGTTCCTTTATTGAAGAAGCTCCATGGGAGGTCGTGCTATCAACTAAAACCAAAAAAATGCTGAGGGACCTTCATGCGTGCCCGGCGGTCGAATGGAAGAACCCGCTTGAACCTCAAATCATCGAAGGGATGTTGAAGCCGCGCCCAATTACAAAGATTCGTGGTGATGGCCCAAATACTCACACCCGACCGTCAAAATCTTCGAAGAAAAAGAAGAAAAAGTCCAGGAAGTCCGTGAAGCCTGGAGACAAGCGCACGGATTTGCAGAAACAGATTGATGCGCTGGAGGAGTACAATCAACAGGCGCGGAATCCCGTCACACTGCAAGAGTTCTTTAACCACGTCTTTCAGGAGGAAGATGATGGAGAAAGCTCGTCAGATGAATCCGAAGGATATGTGGCAAGTTGTCATATGATTTCCCACTTGGAAGATGATGAAACTCCTGGCACTGAGAAACTGGGGGCACAGCCTGAGCCAGAACTTATATGGCCAACAGATGAAATGATCGACGCCTTTCTACACGAGATTCGTTTGAAAAGTAAAGCCGATCAGGAGCGTGAGAGGGCCGCATTGGAGGGAGCCAAACGCAAGCGACCGAACGAAAGAGTCGAAACACTTCCGCCAGATCAAAAGATATCCGATGCGAATAAAAACATGTTCAAAACGAGAAAAAGGTTTGCCAAAACCATGTCAGTAGGGATGAAGCTACCACCTTCGGAAGAGAATGCGTTCGATGGGGCGGAAAGGCACCCTAATTATTGCTCATATCATCGGAAAATTTCACACCCTACGGAGGAGTGCGACGCCTTTAGGATATGGTGGCAGGGATATGTTGCTCACCGGCAACATTTTAAGCGCATGAAACGCAGAACTCGTCGGGAGTAAAGAAGTACAACCGACAGGCACAAAAGAACTACCGGCAGCTGTTATGTGGTCGACGCTGGAGGATCACAAGTTCTCACCTTTGGGAGCAACTCTGATGAGGAAATGGTTCTGGGCCCTCTCTTTAAAGAATCCGTTTTAGGGAAAGAGAAGAACCAGAGGCCTGCGAAAACATTCAGCTGCGCAATCGCACGCTCCCGGAAAAGAATCTCGGGCCCGCAAATAGAAAAGATAAGGGAAAGGAGAAGGTCACTGGGGATATTGCCTTAGATGACTAAGTCATGAAAGAGCTGACTGCCAAGGACCCTCCCAGGAAGGGTAAGGTGGACTACAACATCCTAGCGCACCTAAGGAAGCAACCTTTTCAGCTCAGCATTCTCGACACCCTCCTATTATCGAAAGAAGCGCGAGATTCATTAATCAAGACGCTACAAGAACCCGAGCAATTCCAAGCCTTCCTCGCCGAAGAAAGGATGAAGAATGAACTGGAAGAAGTGCATACGGCCAACATCACTTTCGGTGACGAAGACCTCCTCCTCAGGACGTGCGACCACAACCGTCCCCTATATGTCTCTGGATACTGCCATGATATTAAGATAGGCAAGATCCTGGTGGATAATGGATCCTCCGTCAATCTCCTTAATGTTCGGGTGTTGAAGGAAATCTGCATGAGTGTGCAACACCTCGCTCGTGACAAAATTACCATCTCCGGTTTCGACTCCCAGTCATCACGGACTCTCGGATCTGTAATACTAACATTACGCTTCGGACTGCTCATCACGGACATCAAGTTTCACGTCATTGACGCCAAGACCTGCTACAACGCCTTGCTCGGTCGTCCTTGGTTACATGAATACAACATCATCCCTTCTACACAGCATCAGTGTATGAAGTACTTCAAGGATGGCTTCGAATATACCGTAACAGGTGAGCTGAACCCATTTTCCGTGAACGAAGTCCGCAAGTACGAAGATGCGAAGTACTTTTTGCCAGACTTCGAGGATACAGAAAAGTGTCGCAAGCCGGAGAACAAAGCCGCCGCCATCATCCCTATTTTCGGGAACGATACCGAAGAAGAAGAAGAGATAGTCTACGCTGGTCCGTCCCGACGCAACAACCTGGGACTGTCCGCCCCCATGTTGATCTTCGGAAGTGACTCGGAAGATAAAGTTAATGCCGTGTTCTCCAATCGGTCGTCAATATAAGCATCCCCTGGCGATGATCAGAGTTTGCAAATCACCATGGTGCCGCAGGAACACCACAAGGATCTCGACACACTTCAAGCTTACAATGTGCAGGACCTGCAGACGTTTTACGTCCCTCCCAGGCGAACGGGTGAGAAGGTGATCCTATTCTATTGGTCCTCGGAAACGAGAGTAGAGAAAGAGATCTGGCATGGCACGGATTCTACACTCGACAGACTCCAACCCATCCGTTTGCCCAGATATTACACAAACGGTCTAAAGAGGCTATTGAAGCGCCAAGGAGTACCCTTAAAACAGACTGTTCGACAAGCTCAGTTCTACAACAGGATTTGGAATGTCCCTGGGACTCAGCGCAAATTGCCCAACGGGAGAATGGAAACGCTTGGGCTTGGTTATGTGAGATCCAGGAAACGGGAGCGAGTCCACGGCAGCTACGCCATATATAACTTCGATGAGGAGGAGGACACCCTGTCGGGGAATGTTAACCCCTCGTCAAAACTGGATCCCGTGAGTGAAGTGCCGAGTCCGTCGTTTGAAAAACGAATGGACAAGCTTATCAGGAAAGTGGGTCAAAAAGCTCGGGAAAATCACAACAGCGAGATGGCCATCTACGAGAAGGCCAGGACGCAACGTCTGTTTCAACAGACTGCAAAAGACAAGGGTACTCCTCCCTGTCAACCCGTCGTACAAAAGGCCCGGCGCAGAGGCAGAAGTAAGTCAAGAGGCGGAAAAAGGAGCCGACAACAATGACGCAGGATTAGAGAGTCGTGTGATCAGGCATTACGCGGTCCAGATTTGTCCCTCATGAAGAAGATGAGTCGAGCGTATTCCTTCCCTCGAGACAAGACGAAGAAGCTACTTGAGCTCGCCATAAAACATCAAATGATCGCACTTCCGGAGTCTAAGCACCCTGAGCAAGTTAACAAGGTTTCTCATTCGGGCTATTACTCTTATCACCGAGCCATAGGACACCCTATCGAAGACTGCTTCACGTTCAAGAACTGGGTCGAAGACCAATACCAGCAAGGCAGATTTGCTTTATCCAGCAGCTGGAGGGTAACGCCGCCACAAAAGCACGAACCCAAAGCCGTAAGAGCAGAGCCAAATCCACATCAATCTTGGAAGCGGATTCGCACCTGTTACATGATTACAATATTAAAAGAAGAGCCCGAGGACATAGATGAGCTCCCTTGGTGCTTCGAAAACAATGACAATGAGGTAATCTCAGAATTTCCACCGGCTCCGAAAGAACTGGAAGATGGCATACATACTACTGCAGATAACCTCAAGAAAATTGAGTTGGGATCGGCAGACGATCCGCGACCGACATTCGTCAACGAACTGCTATCTGAAGAAAGGGTGGCTGCGTTAAAGGACGTGCTTCTACAGCATAAATATTGCTTCGCGTGGAACTATTCCGAGATGCCAGGATTAGATCCAGAGATTGCGGTACATAAATTAGCAATATCACCGGATATCAATCCAGTCAAACAGGCGCCGAGACGGATGCGGCTCGAGCTTGAAATGAGCATTAACACCGAAGTCAAGAAACTAATCGATTCCGGGTTTATCCAGGAGGTACAGTATCCTGATTGGGTCGCCAACATCGTCCCGGTGATGAAGAAGAATGGGACAGTACGCATATGTGTGGACTTCCGAGATCTCAATAAAGCCTGCCCGAAGGACGATTTCCCAGTGCCGGTCACCGAACTGATGATAGACAATACGTCCACTCATGAGGTTTTCTCCTTTATGGACGGTTCATCAGGGTACAATCAGATAAAGATGCATCCCGACGACCAGAAGCACACCGCTTTCCGGACTCCTTTGGGTATATTCTGCTACAAAATTATGCCCTTCGGTCTAAAGAATGCCGGTGCTACCTATCAAAGGGCCATGATAAAGATCTTCGATGATCTCATACATGAAATCGTCGAGTGCTATATCGATGACCTCGTAGTGAAGAGCATGTCATACGAAGAGCATTTAGAGCATCTGAAGACCGTGTTTCAACGCCTTCGGCAATATAATTTGAAGATGAATTCCCTCAAATGCGCGTTCGGAGTCTCCTCGGGTAAATTCCTGGGATTCATCATCCGACACCGAGGTATCGAAATAGATCCATCCAAGATCAAGGCGATCATGGAAATGCCACACCCAAGGACTCTCAAACAGCTGCGGTCTCTCCAGGGGAAGATCGCGTATATCCGGCGGTTTATCGTCAGCCTGTCAGGCAAGTGCCGTCCTTACAGTCACCTGATGAAAAAAGGAACCCCGTTCGTCTGGGACCAAAAATGCCAGAGCGCGCTAGATGAAATCAAGCAGTACCTGCAGAACCCGCCGGTGTTAGCTGCTCCAGTCAAGGGAAAGCCCCTTATTCTTTATACAACAGCCCTTGAGGATTCCTTGGGCGCATTATGGGCTCAAGAGAATGACCAGGGGAAAGAAAGAGCACTCTACTACTTAAGTCGAGTTCTTCTGGGGGCAGAAAGCAACTATTCTCCCATTGAAAAACACTGCCTGGCATTGATCTTTGCGATAACAAAGCTCAGGCACTACGCATTGGCACATGAAGTCCGTCTCATTTCGAAGGTGGACCCTCTTAAATATTTAATGTCGAAGGCCATATTGACGGGGAGACTCGCTAAATGGGCCTTGATCGTGATGGAGTTTTCAATAACCTATCAGCCTCTCAAGGCAGTGAAAGGCCAAGCCATCGCTTACTTCCTTGCTGAGCACCCGGTACCTGCCGGTTCACCTCTAAACTGCGATTTGCCGGACGAACATGCATTTGACGCGATCGACGGCGGTGATACCCGATGGGAACTTTATTTCGATGGAGCGTCCTCCGTAAAGAAGCGCAAACAAAGTGCCCCAATGATCAAATCAGGGGTAGGCCTCATCTTCGTAACTCCACAAGGAGGGATAATGCGCTTTGCTTTCTCCTTAACAGAACCGAGGACAAACAATGAAGCCGAATACGAAGCTTTGATAGCAGGCCTCGAGATCGCCATTGACATGGGAATTGAAAGCCTCCTCATATACGAGGATTCTCAACTGGTCGTTAGTCAAGTAAACGGCGACTACCAAATATGCAAACCGGAGTTGGTAAGGTACGGTGAAAAGGTGCAACAACTGTTGACCCAGATTCCCTCCCATACTTTGGAAAGCATACCACACGCGGAAAATAGCAAAGCGGACGCGTTAGCTAAGCTAGCTAAAGAACTGGCTGATGAGAACCTCGATGACGTCAGAATCGTGGTACAAAGCCGTCAAGTGCTTGCCCCAGCAGAAATATCCCCGGAATCATATAAAGAAAAGGGAGCGACTGAGCAGACGACCCTACAAATAAAAGACCGTGAGAAGGCTGAGGACTGGAAGGAAGTCTTCATAGACTACTTTAAGTCCCACCGAATGCCCGAAGAAGCGTCCACAAGACATCAGCTCATGAAACGAGCTCTGTCTTTCGCCTTCGTCAATGATACTCTGTACAAGAGGTCATTCGATTCTCTGTGGCTGAGATGCTTAGGACCTGACGAAGTAGACAGAGTCGTTCAGGAAGTTCATGACGGAATCTGTGGTTCTCACCAAGCAGGCCCGAAGATGAAGTTAAAAATTAAACGGACGGGTTACTACTGGCCCACGATGATTCAGGATTGCCTCGAATATGCGAAGCAATGTCACTCATGCCAAATCCATGGGGATTTCATCCACCAGCATCCGAATCCACTACATCCAATGGTGGCCAGCTGGCCGTTCGAGATGTGGGGAACTGACATAGTCGGTCCCATCGAACCGGCATCGTCTAGAGGACATCGTTTCATCCTGGCGACGACTGATTACTTCTCCAAATGGGCGGAAGCAGTACCGCTGAGGGAAGTGAGGACGGAAAATATCCTCCACTTTTTCAAAACGCATATCATTTATCGGTTTGGAACTCCACGGCGGATTATCTCCGATAACGGGCCAGCCAACAGAAGCCATAAGATTAGCCGCTTCGCGCAACAGCAGAATATAGACTGAAGATACTCCTCAGTTTATAACCCACGAGCTAACGGTCTGGCCGAGGCCTTCAATAAGACCTTGACAAAGATCATAAAAAAGACGGTGTCCCGAAATAAGAAGGACTGGCACGAGAGACTACAAGAAGCTCTCTGGGCATATCGAACTACGTTCAAGACGGCCACAAACACGACGCCATACGCATTGGTATTCGGTACGGAAGCAGTACTCCCCCTCGAGATAGAGCTACCTTCTCTACGAGTGGCAGTCCACTGTGAGTTGACGAGCGAAGAAAATGCTCACCTTCGGCTAGAAGAGCTTGATGCCCTTGATGAAACACGGCTTATAGCACAACAAAACTTGGAGGCTTACAAAGCAAAAATGACACGCTCGTATGAAAGATTGACCAGGCCGAGGACATTCCGCCAAGGCGAACTCGTGTTAGTGGTCAAAAGGCCTATGATCCCCAATCGCGCCAAGCGAGGAAAATTCGAGCCGAACTATGAAGGCCCGTACATCATAGACAAGGTCTACCAGGGTGGAGCCTATCTACTCATGGATATGCATGGTGAAAGGCCTTTCAAGCCGATAAACGGCCGCTTCCTAAAGAAATACTACGCTTAATGAGCCACAGCCTAGGTCAATGATAGATGACGATGACTATGTCCTCTCGCTATCTTCCTAAGCTCAAGCTCTATAAGTAGTAGCCGGCCCTCTCAATGACGGACCGAAACGTCCTTAAACTAACGACGGACCGAAACGTCCTTAAAACTACTACCGCAACATCCTTAGGCTGACGAGATAAATAAAAAAATATATATATAAAAAATAAAAAAAATAAAAAAAGGTATGTCCATAAGCAAGAAGGGCACGGATGAAAACCCGAAAGGGCTCCGTGAGTAAAAACAGCAGGGCTACCGGCGAGTATTCGTGAAAACCCGAAAGGGCGCGACCTCGTAAAAAATAAAATAAAATAATAAAAAAAAAACAAAAAAAAAACGGTATGTCCATAAGGAAGAAGGGCACGGATGAAAAACCGAAAGGGCTCCGTGAGTAAAAACAGCAGGGCTACCGGCGAGTGTTTGTGAAAACCGGAAAGGACGCAACCTCGTTAAAGAACACTTGCAGGGTCCTCATGACCTTGTAAGGAGAAACCACCCGCGTGAGATCCTTATGACTCACAAGGGAGCAATACACTTAGGGATCCCTATGATTCCTAAGGAGAAAATACACTTGCGAGATCCTCACGACTCGTAAGGAGAACTCTCTTATGGGACCCTCACGGCTCATAAGACTTGAAAGTCTTAAGTCACAGAGACCTAAACCTGTGCTTAAGCAAAATCCCCCACAACCCTCGACAATGCCCTACAAGTGGTCCAATATTGGCCCTTATATACAATCCACGGGCGCGAATAAACATTTTCCCAGCAAAGATTCACCCTATGACTAGGGGTATGTCCATATGGCGAACAACCCTTATAAGTCCTCTCGGCTTATAAGGAGAAAACCCTCTTGTAGGATCCTTACGACTTACAGAGGAACACTTAGGAATCCTCACAACTCCTAGGGAGAAAATACACCTACAAGATCCTCACGACTTGTAGGGAGAAATACCTTTGTGAGACCCTTACGGCTCATGAAGTCAAAAGCCTTAGTCGACAGGACCCTAACCCTGTTTGCTAAGCCACCTTTGTTCAACATCGACAGAGGCAGATGATGATTCGCTCCTGGCCATATCCCAGTGGTAGCGGTGCTGATGCCGAAATCGGTGTCTAATTTCAGGTTTATGGCGAAAAGCCAGTAGGCCGCACGTGCATACAAAACAGCCGAAATGATGGGGCAGCTTGCAATAAAAAAAACAGCAAGTAAAAATGTATGCATGAAAAATAGCCGAAATGATGGGGCAACTCGCAATAAAAAGCAGCGAGTAAAAATGAAATAAATAGCCGAAATGATTGGGCACCGCGAAAAATAGCCGAAATGATAGGGCAATCGCGACCTTCGCGATATAAAAGCTGAAATGATAGAGCATCGCGGAAAAAGAAATAAAAAAAAAAGTTTTAATTTATGCCCTACAGGTGATGTTTCATCACTCCCTGTATACAATCCAAGGGCGGAAACAAAGAATTGATCACATGTCCCCCAGGTTTCATCAAAGAAAGGAGTCGAATCTCGACGGGCCGCAAGCGACCTAGAGATCATCCCAACACTCGTCGCGTAACGACGGACACAACTTAAAGCAAAGCGGAACAGCGGCAACCCCCCCAGTTCCATGGCTCGGCGATACACATATCACCAACAGTCAAACCTCCATTCCATGAAATGCGGATACAATCAGCAAAATTCCTGGTTACGTGGAACGCGGATAACGTCACTCTTTGACCCCGTGGAAAACGTCCAGAGTAGATCCTGGTCCTTGCAGAACACGGCAGTGAACCCGTGTGAAGCATCCAGAGCGGAGCCTAGTCCTCGCCGAACACGGCAGTGAACCCGTGGGAAGCATCTAGTGCAAAATTCTTGGTTACGTGGAAAGCGGATAACGTCACTCTTTGACCCCATGGAAAACGCCCAGAGCTGATCCTGGTCCTCGCAGAGCACGGCAGTGAACCCGTGTGAAGCATCCAAAGTGGAGCCTAGTCCTCGCCGAACACGGCAGTGAACCCGTGTGAAGCATCTAGCGCAAAATTCCTGGTTACGTGGAACGCGGATAACGTCACTCTTTGACCCCGTGGAAAACGCCCAGAGCGGATCCTGGTCCTCGCAGAGTACGGAAGTGAACCCGTGTGAAGCATCCAGAGCGGAGCCTAGTCCTCGCCGAACACGGCAGTGAACCTGTGTGAAGCATCTAGCGCAAAATTCCTGGTTACGTGGAACGCGGATAACGTCACTTTTTGACCCCGTGGAAAACGTCCAGAGCGGATCCTGGTTCTCGTAGAGCACGGTAGTGAAACCGTGTGAAGCATCCAGAGCGGAGCCTAGTTCTCGCCGAACACGGCAGTGAACCCGTGGGAAGCATCTAGTGCAAAATTCCTGGTTACGTGGAACGCGGATAACGTCACTCTTTGACCCCGTGGAAAATGCCCAGAGCGGATCCTGGTCCTCGCAGAGCACGGCAGTGAACCCGTGTGAAGCATCCAGAGCGGAGCCTAGTCCTCGCCGAGCACGGCAGTGAACCCGTGTGAAGCATCTAGTGTAAAATTCCTGATTACGTGGAACGCGGATAATGTCACTCTTTGACCCTGCGGAAAACGCCCAGAGCGGAGCCTGGTCCTCACCAAGCACGGCAGTGAACCCGTGTGAAGCATCCAGAGCAAACACCGGACTGTAGAGTCCTTAAAATCCACGGACTATGATGTCCTTAACCTTGACCGTGATGTCTTAAAACTAACAATCAACCAACCTGATTCTATATTGGTGCCACCTCGGTTTAGGGGTACATCTCTTCACTCCTTTGATACTTGGCGTTGTAATCCCTCGACGTCTTCAAAGAGGTGACGGGTCCCGATGACCACACATTGATACGGACTGTGGGGTCCTTAAACTCATGGACTATGAGGTCCTTAACCTTGACCGGAATGTCTTAAAACTAACAACGGACTATGACGTCCTTAACCTTGACCGGAATGTCTTAAAACTAACAACGGACTATGACGTCCTTAACCTTGACCGAGATGTCTTAAAACTAACAACGGACTGTGGGGTCCTTAAACCCATGGACTATGACGTCCTTAACCTTGACCGAGATGTCTTAAAACTAACCTTGGACTGTGGAGTCCTTAAATCCATGGACTATGAGGTCCTTAACCTTGACCGCAACGTCTTAAAACTAACATTGGACCGCAATGTCCATAAACTACCTACGGACCGCAATATCCTTAAATTACCTATTGACCGCAACGTCACTAAACTAAACAACATGGCTCCGCTAATGGCTCTATTGTTGGATCTAAACGATCCCGTTAAGTCGATCTTAGTCTAAAAACTAGACTAACGTGTCCTTAACAAACGTTTAAGTCGATCTTAGTCTCCAATGAGGCTAACGTATCCTTAAACCCAAACCCCCAAACCCAAATCTAAGATAATACGGATTTGGACTAGTCCACACCCTACGGGCGACGACATAACTCAGTCTCCGTATACAATCCACGGGCAACCAAACACAAAATAAACACACACGACACGAAGTGACCATCTGGAGAAGGAGAAAGTGGTTACCGCAGTGCGGTAGCGTAATTAACTGCAGGGGCTTGCGCCTGCAGGGAAGAGCGTCCCCACAATCAAAAAACCCCTCAAGCGAGGGAGAATCTGATGAAGTCTGCTACATCGGACGCATCCGTTTAAACCTTCGATACACGGTGCCATAAATCAACTTGGTATTTTCGAAGAGGTAGACGGATAGCACCAATTAGCATCTGCCCCGAATCTCAGGCAAGACGTACGCCGTCGAGCCGTCTTTCGGAGGGGAACAGATATAATATTTCATATTAAAATAAGAATATTTAAGTGTCATGACAAGTATTTCATGTTAAGCATGGATGTAAATGTTATTATATGATAATGGTATTTAAGTGTAAAATTAAGTATTTCATTCTTTTGCATTTGAATTTAGATTTTTATATAAAAAGATTTTAATTGTTAAATGGTGGTTATATCTTAACCTAAGTCTAAACCCTCACCCTCAACACACCTCACCCTTATTCATATCCCTCCACCTCCTCCTTCTTCTCTTTACACCTCCTCCTTCCTCCATGCCACCTCCACCTCTCAACCTCCACCTCATACATTCTCTACACACAAATCATAATACTTCCACTCTATCTTATCACCATACTTAGGGAGTTCTTTTAGTTATCTTAACTGAACAAAACACTTCTTCAGCCCCAAACCAAAAATAATTCTAAGTGTTCATCATATCCAATGAGTGAAACCTTAACCCTCTCCTCAAAGTTGTGCCAATCATCAAACTAGAAGCCCCTACAAGACTTGGATGCTCCCACTCATAATTTAGGAGCTGGTGTTCCATTTTACACAATCTCTATAGGTATAATCTCTACACTCTATAGAATTCTAGTTCTGAAAAGTTAAATATTGAAATCGGATATCGGAAATATCGTATTTTGATACATTAGGCTCTGTTTATGAATCTGCTATAGTTTAGATGTAAATTAGAAAACCCAAACAGTGCCTTAACCTTGAAAATTGGACCTAGAATAACCCATAGGAATACGAACCCTTTATCTCGGATTTTGGCCGGCGACACATAGCCAATTTCCGAGCTCGCCGGATTTGTAGGGGATTTAAGTGTTTTGGTTTTTAGGGTATCTCTCTGTAGGTGTATATGTATATTTGGTATTGTTTATTTAAGTTAATTTAGCAGTAGGTTGAATCTGTAAGTTGGTATCAGTTTTAGAGTAAAATTCTATATATGACACGTAGCATGTTTAGTTGTGCAGTATCATAAACTAGGATTTTGTGATATCTAGCTTATTTCATTTGAATCTGTAACAAATAAGTATAAGAACTAGAAAAACTAGC
Source organism: Agapanthus africanus (assembly GCA_030015575.1). NCBI lineage: Eukaryota > Viridiplantae > Streptophyta > Magnoliopsida > Asparagales > Amaryllidaceae > Agapanthus > Agapanthus africanus. The sequence continues at coordinate 3,298,650 of CM057337.1, forward strand.
AACACCATAAGCATCATAGAACCACTATAAGACTTAACTTAGAGACCAAGCCCCCAAGTCATTGGTTGACCCTGCGACATTTAGGCAAATTCCGAGCTCGCCGGCCCCCCTTGGGTATTTAGTGTTGGTTTTTCTTATGTGCCTTTGTATGGGAAGATTATGATTTTTAGTATTGTTTGAATTATCCCAATATTCATACAGAGAAATCTGAGAATGTTTAGTTGGGTTGTATTTAAAGTTTCCGACATTTCGATATGATTTTCCGTATTTCTGTACTGCAACTGAAACGTTGACGTTCGTACGTTAAGTTTAGGGCAATTGATCATCTTTGGGGTAAATGAGCTGTAGGTTCTAACCTATGAGTGCTTAGCTCGTTGTTTTGGTTTTCAATTGGATATTTATTTCGATGTGATTTAAATACGATTATAGGTGCGATCGCGAAGGATTCCGAGACGGAGTTGACAAACTTAGCAGCGTGGAATCCAGCAAACTCATCGAGTTGGTGAGTAGATTTACATCTACTAGGGGGAAGTCGGGTGGATGGCGTATAGCACCCCCGCAACCTTACAAATAGTATTATGATATCTAGTTAGTTTAGTATTTTTTCAAGATATTGATATAGTATCGCATCTAGTATGTCCTTCATTTGCATATAGTTTCATACATAGTTTTAAATAAGATACGTACGTGATGTTAGATCCGTACTATATAGATATGGTTTGATGGATTGGTACGAGGAATCATGCCATACTTGAGATGATATAGATACAGTGGTACGATGATGTATTAGATAAGAATGTATATGTATTGGAAGTGATGAGATTCGTATGCCGAATAACGGCCAAGTTTTTCCTTTAGACTCGTAGCATTAAATTATATTCCGTTTTAGGATGTAATACTTGTGTGAGTTATATTCTTTTAAAAACTACGATTCGTTTCTTTTTTATATGCTAAAAACAAGGATGCGGTGCCAATTTCCAAAACGAATATCGATTTTAACCTAAGGCAGCTTCCATATCTTAAAACTAACGTTTCGTTCCCTTTTCAAAGATAATCGTATATCTCATAGCAAGTAATTACGGTTATCAGTTACGCTTAGATTTACTTTACATGTTCGCGTTATATTTATCAGTGTTATATGTTTCCGTAATACGAATACTCCGATAGAACACTGCACAATTACCAATGAGTATTATGTTGCACAAACACGTATACCTATGTTACACTACACCTCATTGGTACTGCCATGTCACTGTAAGACCGTTATGATATATTGCATATGTAGATATCGATATGAGTAGGCTATTACACCTGTAGAACACTTGCACAAATACTAATGATTGCCATGCTGCACGAGCACAGACGCGTATGTTACACCACACATCATTAGTAGTGCCATGACACAGTAGGATTCATATCCTTATGCCTATATGATCTAATTTCGTAGTCCTTCTTTATTACCTGTTGTGTATTGTAAATATTAGTACTATAGATGTTGTATTTAATTCTTATGGATTTCTGGATATTTTACTCCTGATGATATATCGGTGGTATGGGACACTGTTATATATGTATATATATAATATATCATCAGAATGATCTATGCAAGTATTCTCATTCTTTGCTTGATATTTTGCATATGATGAGTTGGCGTCCACCATGAGCTTTATGTTTTCTGAGTATTTGTTTTGAACCGAGTGGGAGAGCTATACGGTTTTGGACTTGTTATTATCCAGATAGAGTGGGGGAGCTATACAGTCGGATACATGGTGGACTCGGTCGAGACCGAGGGACAGGATAGCCGCATTGAGGCGAGAAGCCTAGCGAGGATACTCGATACCGGAGATAGAGATGAGTACGGCAGATACCTAGGGGATACTGGCTGGGGTTCGATTGGGCACGGCGGATATCCAGGGGATACCGACCGGGGCCAGGGATATCGGGTGGCGATCATCTGTTGAGATGGTACCGACGGTATCTGCATTTACATGTCGATGATGGACACGGGAGATTTCTGATTTCGATGTCGATACTGGACATCCATATATATATATTGATATGATTGTTATCATAAGGTACACAGTTATATATCATTTATTGGATTCGACTAGGACTGATTCGGGAGACAATACCTATATGTGTATTCTACTTGGGGTTGTATGACAGTTAGTGTTGCATTATAATACATACGCATATCATGTTACATTAGTACAGATTATGGTAGTACTATACTTATGACTTAGGTATCGTCGTGCATTTCGATTTCTACCTTTAGATGTATTTCTATTCACTGAGTTGGCAACTCATCCCCGGTGTGCCACAGTTTCTTGTAGGTTTTACCGCTTGGATTATCAGCGGCTTGGCACACATTCCTTTCGGTGATTGATTGGTAAGTGGGTTATTATTATATCGTACTCACTCTTGATTATTCATATATATTCTTGTATCTAGTGGAAACTTCATCAACTTAGAAATAGTATATTGTGGACTTAGAAGCGAAACTTAGAAATTCTGAGGTCGCACTCTTTAGAGTCGACTTCTGATATAGATTGTTTGGCTGTTCCGTCGTTTGGACGTGAAAGCTAGCTCCCGTTGGGATGCTATTTTATTGTTGTAGTTGTATCGGGTTTTATGTAAAATTTTCAAAGGAGGTGCTGTCAAATTTCAAAACGTCATAGATGATTTTCAACCATACTTAATTAAATTTAAATGTTATTTAAACTGATTCCATCTGATAACTATTTTAAACTCACCTCCAATAATTTCAAAAAGGGTTTAGATTCCGGGTTTCGACTTACTTGAACCGCGTCGACGTGTTTAGATATCACGTGATTTAAGTGCCGGTCACGTGCCATATTTGGGTCATGACAGCTAGCGCCTCACGTGCCAGGCACGTGGACGCTAGCGCCTTGGGCACCAGGGCGCTAGCGCTTTGGGCGCCAGCACCTCACGTGCTAGGCACGTGGGTGTTCGCACTTTGGGCGCAAGCGCCTCACGTGCTAGGCACGTGGGCGCTCGGGTGCTAGCGTTTTGGGCGCCAGCGCCTCACGTGGGCGCTCAGGCGCTAGCGCCTCAAGTGCCAAGCACATGGACGCTCGAGCGCTAGCACTTTTGGGCGCTTGGACGCTAGCACTTTTGGGCGCTTAGGCGCTAGCGCTTTTGGCACTCGGGCGCCGGGCAGCAAAAAGGAGTTGATCCCTGCACTGAGAGTTGTACTCCCAGAAAGAAATACTTATTATTTTGTGTGTGTATGTGTGTGTGAGGAGTTAAACTCCTAGGATATTTTGAAACTGATGAAGGGGCATCTCCCCTTGAGCCCTGGATCTTCCCCAAAGTGTGGTCTTTGGAGATGGGTCTACTTCTTCCTTCCTTGGTCATCTGGCTCTTGGATAACAAGAGGGGTGAGATTTTAAAAATCTCTCCTTTTTAATATCTGATGGAAGATCTAAGCTCCCCTTTATGGGTTTTGTGGTGAAAACTATTTAGTTTTGGAAAAGGAAGAGAAAAACTCTTGATTTAATTCAAAAGAAAGAAGAAGGTTTTAGAACCTTGAGGAACGAGAAGATCACAGATCTTGATGCTTTTTGGGAGAGAGAAAAAGTTGTAAGATATTTTCATTATTTTTGCTTTTATAGGCTATACACTTTACATATAGCCCCTTGGGCTTTACAAAAATGGCATTTTACCCATCCCATACCTCATATGCTATTTCTTTTTGCACATAAGCCATGGGCTTTACAAAAATTTGGCTTTATGCCCATTTTCCTTACATTTCTTCATAGAAATAAAATAAGGAAAATACACCAAAAATTATTCATTACAAAATTTTATTTTAGCATGGAGGAGGCCGGCTGCTTCATGTTCAGGCTCGACCCGGGCATTGGCCTACCTGACCTGGGCTTGGGCCCACTTGGCTTGTGGTTGAATTTGATTTTGACTTGGTCAACCGGGGTGTAAATTTTGGCCCAAACAAATTGCCCCCCATCAATAAATGCACACTACATATGTGGGCTGTGTGTATGAAATTGATGGATCTTCTTTCGTGTGGAGGTCGACTCCATTTTGACGACGTGGAGGTTAATGCTGCCCTTTTTGCGAGTTGGACGGTCGGTTCTGCCTTTTTTGCGACTTTGACGGTCGGTGCTGCCATTTTAGCGACGTGGACGGTCGGTGCTGCCCTTTTTGCGACTTGGACGGTCGGTGCTGCCCTTTTTGCGACATGGACGGTCGGTGCTGCCCTTTTTGAGACTTGGACGGTCGGTGCTGCCCTTTTAGCGACGTGGACGGCCGATTCTGCCCTTTTTGCGACTTGGACGGTCGGTGCTGCCATTTTAACGACTTGGACGGTCGGTGCTGCCATTTTAGAGACTTAGACGGTCGGTGCTGCCCTTTTAGCGACGTGGACGGTCGGTGCTGCCCTTTTAGCGACGTGGACAGTCGGTGCTGCCCTTTTAGCGACGTGGACGGTCGATGCTGCCCTTTTAGCGACGTGGACGGCCGATGCTACCCTTTTGCGACTTGGAAGGTCGGTGCTGCCCTTATAGCGACTTGGACGGTCGGTGCTGCCCTTATAGCGACTTGGACGGTCGGTGCTGCCCTTATAGCGACTTGGACGGTCGGTGCTGCCCTTTTAGCGACGTGGACAGTCGATGCTGCCCTTTTTGCGACTTGAAGTCGGCGCTGCCCTTTTAGTGACATGGACGGTCGGTGCTGCCCTTTTAGAGACGTGGACGGTCGATACTGCCCTTTTTACGACTTGGACGGTCGGTGTTGCCCTTTTAGCGACTTGGACGGTCGGTACTACCCTTTTAGCGACGTGGACGGTCGGTGCTGCCCTTTTAGCGACATAGACGGTCGATGCTGCCCTTTTAGCGACGTGGACGGTCGATGCTGCCCTTTTTGCGACTTGGACGGTCGATGCTGCCCTTTTAGCGACGTGGACGGTCGATGCTGCCCTTTTTGCGACTTGGACGGTCGATGCTGCCCTTTTAGCGACGTGGACGGTCGATGCTGCCCTTTTTGCGACTTGGACGGTCGGTGCTGCCCTTTTAGCGACTTGGACGGTCGGTGCTGCCCTTTTAGCGACGTGGACGGTTGATGCTGCCCTTTTTGCGAGTTGGACGGTCGGTACTGCCCTTTTAGCGACTTGGACGGTCGGTGCTGGAATTGACTTGCTCCTTTTCTTGCAGTGTCAGGGATGAAGTTGACTTGTTTCCGAGGTGGAGTTTGATTCTGCCAGGGAGGTCATTGGTTGTTTTGCTGATTTGATATGATTTGGGTTGACATCAGCACCGCTACACTGGAATATGGTACCAGGAGCGAATCATCATCTGTCATGACAGGATTTGGGGATTTTGGTTTTGGTTTGGCATCAGCACCGCTATACTGGAATATGGTACCAGGAGCGAATCATCATTTGCCGTGAGGGAATTTCCCTCATTCCCAGTTTAACGACTTAGGGGTCATCTGCTCCCAATTTAACGACTTAGAGGTCATATGTTCCCAGTTTAAAGACTTAAAGGTCTATTGGATTGGAGTTTGGGATTTTGGGGTTAGGGTAGGCATCAACGTTGCTAATACTAAAGCACACGTGCTAGGAGCAATTCATCATTTGCCTTTTTCCTGTTGGGGAGCGATGGCTCAGGAGACAGGTTTGGATCCCTATCACCTAAGGCTTTTCAATTTTATGAGCCGTAAGGGTCTCATAAAAGCATATTCTCCCTACGAGTCGAAAGGATCTCGTAGGTGTGCTTGCTCCTTAGGAGTCGTGGGGACTCCCAAGTGTGTTTTTCCTTTGTGAGTCGTAAGGATCCCACGAAGGTGTTTTCTTACGAGTCGTGAGGATCTCGTAAGTTTGTTCTCCTCATGTATCGTGAGGACACATGAGTGGATCTTCCCCAAATTGAGCATAATTCCAAGGGCGAAGACCAGCCGCGTAACTTGTGGTTGCGGTGGGGCATGGGTATGATGAGAATTATTTGAGCCCGTGGATTGTATATGGTAGTCAACTTGGGGACCAGCCGTAGGGTTGGGAGAATTTTGGGAGATTGGATTTTGGTTGGCGTCTGCATCGCTGCACTGAAATGTGATATCAGGAGCGACTCATCATTCGCCGTTTAGAGACTTGGAATTTGGATCTTGTTCGGCATCAGTATTGCTGCACTGGAACAATGCCAGGAGCAACTCATCATTTGCCTCGGGAGGACTTGGGGTTTGGGTTTTGGTCGGCATCAGCACCGCTAACACTGAAGCGAAATGCCAGGAGCGACTCATCATTTGCCGTTGCCCGTTGGGGAGCGATGGCTCAGGAGACAGGTTTGGATCCCTATCACCTATGGCTTTTCAATTTTATGAGTCGTAAGGGTCTCATAAAAGCATTTTCTCCCTATGAGTCGAGAGGATCTCGCAGGTGTATGTTCTCCTTAGTAATCGTGAGGATTCCTAAGTGTGTTGCTCCTTTGTGAGTCGTAAGGATCTCACGCAGGGATTTTCTCCTTACAAGATCGAGAAGACTTTGCAGGTGTATTTTATCTCTTTTCACGAGTTTGCGCCCTTTCGGGTTTTCACAAACTCGCTGGCAGTCCTGCTGTTTTTACTCACGGAGTCCTTTCGGCATTTCATCCGTGCCCGTTTTGCTCGTGGACATACCGTTTTTTTTCGCTGGTGGGACTTTGAAAGTAGTCTCACCGACAGGACTTAGGAGAGATAGGGGTTGTTTACACCCGTAGATTGTATACGGTTTTACAGGATGTATGATCTAGACCGTACGGCTGGTGTGCTCAATTCTCCTGGGACTTGGATCATTCACGCGTAGTGTTTCTTGAGATATCGGCCATTGATGGGTGGCATGGGCCTTTCTCCCTCGGCACTTATTAGTTGGTAGGATCCTCCGTCGAACACTTTCTCGATGACGTATGGTCCTTCCCAGTTTGGCTCGAATTTTCCCTTGGCATGTCGATTGGGGATGATCGATCTTTTGAGGACCAATACCAATTCTCCTTTCTTGAAAGCGCAGAGACGAGTCATCTTGTCATAGGCCCGTGACATTTGGGCTCGGTACAGCCCCAGATTTTGCTGTACTGCAAGCCTCTTTTCTTCGAGGGTGTCGAGCTCTTCAAACCGAAGGAGCATGTTTTCCTCCTCCGTCAACTCATGCTGGACGACCATTCTTAAGCTTGGAATTTCGACTTCGAGGGGGAGGATCGCCTCCACTCCGAAGAGTAGTGAGTATGGAGTGGACTGAGTTGGAGTGCGGTACATAGTACGATACGCCCACAACGCCTCATAAAATTTGAGATTCCAGTCTCTCTTGTTGGCTGAAGCATTTTTCTCAGGAGCTTGCACAGAGTTTTATTGAAGGTTTCGGCCAGTCCATTGGCCCTTGGATTATAGATAGAGGAATATCTCCAGTCTATCTTGTGTTGAGTCACGAACCTTGCGACTTTGAAGCTCTTGAAAGAAGGCCCGTTGTCAGATATGATTCTTCTTGGTGTACCGAAGCGGTATAGAATATTATGCTGGAAGAACGTAAGAATATTTTGTCTTGACTTCTTTTAGCGGGACAGTTTCAGCCCATCTAGAGAAATAGTCAGTTGCAGTCAATATGAACCTGTGGCCTTTGGATGACGGAGGATCAATTGGGCCAACAATGTCGGTGCTCCAGACTCGAAGGGCCACAACGACACCGTAGGATGCAACGGATTGGGATGCTTGTGAATGAAATCACCGTGAATTTGGCAGATATGACATTTCTTTGCATGCTCTCCGCAATCCCGTATCATGGTGGGCCAGTAATACCCAAGCCGTTTAATTTGAAGTCGCATCTTGGAGCCAGATTGGTGAGCACCGCAAACGCCCCAGTAAACTTCTTTCATGTCTTTCTGGGCTTCGGCCGATGACAGACATCTGAGCCAGAGTTGGTCATATGATCTGCGGTATAGCGTATTATTTACAAACACGTATCGAAAAGCTCTCTTCTTCAGTTGAACCCTCGCAGATTTTCCTTCGGACAGCTTGTCGTATCGGAGGTACCCTATGAAGGGCTCTCTCCAATCGGGCTCGTCTTGAACGATCGAAGCTTTTTCGGCAGGATTGTTCTCTTGTTCTACGCTTTCTTCTTCACGCAAAGAGACTGGAGGCGGAATTTGCCGGCTTCTGACTGTGATTAGAATTTCGTCAATGTCAGGATCAGCCAGTTCTTTAGCTAAGCGAGCGAGTATGTCGGCTTTTCCGTTCAACACTCTAGGGACTCTCATTAGTTCAATGTGAGTGAACCATTTCATGAGTTCCACCACTCGGCCTCTGTACCGAGCTAACTCGGGTTTGTATATTTTATAGTCACCGCTTACTTGGTTGACGACAAGCTGGGAATCACCGTAGACTCGTAGCCGAAGAATTTCCATTTCTATGGCGAGCTCCAAACCAGCTATCAGAGCTTCATACTCGGCCTCATTGTTTGTACGAGGCTCGGTGAGAGCAAAAGAACGCCGTAGGGTTCCCATTGATGGCATGATGAACACCAATCCTATCCCTGTTTTTATCTCCGGGACGCTTGATTTACTGGAGGTCCTCATTGATGAGGCTCCATCGAAGTAGAGCTCCCAACATGGTTCATCTTCCTCAAGGTGCAGCACTTGTTCGTCAGGTAGCTCGCAATTAAGCGGTGACCCCTCTGATACGGGATGAGCAGCAAGGAAGTCTGCGAGAGCTTGCCTTTTTACTGCTTTTTGAGAAGTATAAACTATGTCAAACTCAAGCAGCATGACAGCCCATCTTGACATTCTACCGGCTAGGCTTGCTTTGGTCATTAAGTGTTTGAGCGGGTCAACCCTAAAGATCAGCATAACCCGATGAGCGAGCAGATAGTGCCTCAGCTTCTTCATAGCGAACATCAGAGCCAGGCATTGCTTTTCGATCGGGGAATAATTGTGTTCCTCCCCGACTAAAGTTCGACTGAGGTAGTAGAGGGCATTCTTTTTTCCCTCCTCGTTGTTTTGGGCAAGGAGCGCACCGAGTGACTCATCTAGCGTGGCAGTATAGAGAATCAATGGTTTGTCTGGAATAGGAGCAGCAAGCACTGTAAGGTGCAACAGGTACCGTTTGATGCTTTCAAACGTTTCTTGACATTCAGTATCCCAGACAAAAGGAGCTCCTTTCTTCATGAGCTTTGAGAAAGGCCTACATCTCTCCAATAAATTTGAGATAAACCTTCGTATATAAGCAAGCTTGCCTTGAAAAGATCTTAGCAGCGTCAGATTCTTCGGAGGGGGAATCTCCATGATGCCCTTTATTTTGGATGGGTCAAATTCAATCCCTCGATGTCGGACTATGAAGCCCAGGAATTTTCCCGATGACACGCCAAAAGCGCACTTCAGAGGATTCATTTTCAGATCGTATTCCCTCAGTCTCGTGAGAACGGTCCTAAGATCTTGGATGTGATCGGCCTTGGCTTTAGTCTTGACGACCAGATCATCAACATAATATTTGACGACTTTATGGATCAGGTCATCAAAGATATTGGTCATGGCCCTTTGATATGTAGCACCTGCGTTCTTCAGTCCGAACGGCATCACTTTGTAGCAGTATATTCCGATCGGGGTTCGAAATGCTGTGTGCTTCTCATCCTCAGGCGACATCTTGATCTGATTATACCTAGACGAGCCATCCATAAAGGTGAACAACTCATAATTTGAGGTGTCATCGACCATCATTTCCATGACCGGTAGCGGAAAGTCGTCTTTAGGACGTGCCTTATTGAGGTCTCTGAAATCGACACAAACTTGGATGTGCCCATTTTTCTTCTTCACTGGGACTATGCATGCGATCCAGTCCGCATATTTCTCTACCCTGATGAAGCCAGTATCGATGAGTTTCTTGGTTTCCTCGATGACATTTTCTTCTAGTTCCCTTCTCATTCTTCGAGGAGCTTATTTAACTGACTTAGCATCAGGAGATATAGCCAGTTTATGCACGGCCACTTCAGGGGAAAGTCCAGGCATTTCTTTATACATCCACGCGAAGCAGTCGACGAACTCGTGCAGCAGAGCGATTATCTGCGCTTTCATTTCTACCGATAAGAGTGAGCTGACGTAGGTCGGCCTTGGATTATCAGGCGTTCCTAAGTCAATCTCGTCTAGCTCGTCGAAGGTTGCTTGTCCGCCATCTTCGAGCTCTTGAGGAGCTTCTTCTGGCTTGGCTATCTCGTCATCATCATTTGATCTTTTGCTGGCTTCACCAACATGGATCATGTAGCACGCTTTGGAATCAGGTTGAATGAACCCTATGCCCCGTCTATCTGGAATTAGTCCATCGATGAGTGCTCGGACCTGGGGCAGATGCCATAGCCCTTCATAAAACTTTACTTCGGACTCCGTTTGATATAACCGGCATCCGCACTTTTTGAAATATTCCCGCATCTCAGGTGCATAGTATCTGGGATGGACGATGGCTCTTATACCTCTCTCATAGAGAAGGCACGCGACAGACAAATCGTCTGGGTGCACAACAGGATTTCACCCATAAAACAGGATGCCCTTCTGTCCATTTTTCCTTCTGGAAACGCAGAAAGTTTTCAGCTGGTCCACGGTGGAGACTGACAATGCATCGAGCTCTTTGCTCATTTGCTCCGGCACCCTTGTGACAGCTAGGGGCCTTTCTGCAATTTTGAAGGTCTCTCGTAGTTTTGTTTGTTGCATAGGGGTCCAATCTGCACAGCTGTTGCACGGCAAGTCCTCTTCCTCCGACTCTTCAGTGTCGCTGCCAAGATGAGGGCGGACTTTGCTGCTAGATGGGGCTTCAGTAACAGATTCTTCCGTATCGCTACCGAAACGAGAGCGAGTTTTACGGAAGGACGGACTTCCAGTGTCGGACTCATCAGTGTCGCTACCGAAACGTGGGCGCAATTGGGCGTTTTTTGCTTTTGAAAGTGACAGCCGGCTCAAATTTACCTTTGAGTCTTGGGGCTGTTCTATCCTCAGTCAGTTATAGCTTAACATTTTGGTGGTTCATGAAGTACCGAGAATCTTCATATCGGACTTCATGCACACCGAACGGCTGGATGTCTCCGTCAATGCGTCTTTCTTCGCCATTTTTAGTATACTTCATGCATTGATGGAGAGTTGACGGAACGATGCTGTAATCGTGGAGCCACGGCCGTCCCAAAAGAATTTTATAAGACGTGTCAGCATCGATCACGTATATCTTAGCTTCAGTTTGCAGATCCCCGAATTTGATTGGCAAAGGTATAGACCCCAGAACTTGCTGGCGGTTTTGATTGAAGCCTTGAATAACAATCCTTTCCCTTGACAGGTGTCGGACGTCCATTGACAAACTCTTCAGAGTCCGCAAGTTCATGATGTTCACTGAAGACCCCGGATCAATCAATATGCGATTAATCTGATCTCCGTCGTTGTACCCGGTCACGTAAAGCGGCCGATTATGCTCAGCTGTTCCCAGTAGCAAGTCTTCGTCCTTAAACATGACTGCGGCGGCATGCAAAGTGTACTGGGCTTCTTTCATATTAATTTCTGCAAAGCGAGCCTGATACCGCTCGGGATTTTGTAGAGCGTGAATGAGAACATCTTTAAGCTCTTTAGATAGGACCAAGGCATCGTAGATGCTCAGGAGAGACAGGAGCTTTCGGAGATGAGCCAAGACATTTTAGTCTACTGAGGAAGGACTTGAGTTTTCATTAGCCGGCTCTCTGCCATCTGTTTCCCCAATCAGAGCAAAGCTCTGTTCAAATTTCAAGATTTGAAATGAAGCGACGCTTCCGTTCTCCCCAATCAGAGCAAAGCTCTGTTCAAGTCCCAAGATTTAAAATGAAGCGACGCTTCCTTTCCCCAATCAGAGCAAAACTCTGTTTTGAATTTCAAAAATTGAAGCAACGCTTCAGATCCCGTGCGCTGCGCCCTAGGCGGCGCACCCCAAATCAGAGCAAAGCTCTGTTTTAAAAAAAAATTGAAAATTGAAAAGTTGAAGCAACGCTTCGAATCCAGCACCAGACGCGCTGCGCGCCACGTGTCAAACACAGGTGCGCTAGCACAGTTGCGCTGCGCGCCACGTGTCAAACACAGGTGCGCTAGCACAGTTGCGCTGCGCTGTATGCCACGTGTCAAACACGGATGCGCTAGCGCAGTTGCGCTCTGCGCTGCGTGCCACGTGTCAAACACGGGTGCTAGCGCAGTTGCGCTGCGCTCTGCTCTAGCGCAGTTGCGCTGCGCTCTGCACTGCGCACCACGTGTCAAACACAGGTGCGCCAGTGCCAGCGCTGGGATTAAAAATTCCCCACCGTCAGATCAAAAGATCTACTAATAATAAATTATTAGATAATCAAAACTAAAATTCTGTTATGAAAAGATTTTTCAATCTTATTAAAACAAGAAGATTATCTTTTGTAAAACAGAAACCTTAGGATCAAAAATCCAACGGTGGAAAATATTCTAAATCAATCAGAGAAAGATCTCTCAAAACTGATTTAACAAATCATTTGGCCCTATATAAAGGACCCTAGACTTCAAGTCATAGAGACAGAGAGAAGAAAGAGAAAAACCCTATGCAAACTTTGAGAAAACTCAAAAAGAAAGAAGAGCAAGCTCTTAGGAAAAAAGAAGATTTTTCTTCATCTTCAAGGTAAAGAACTATGTTCTTGAATAACAGAGATGAAACCATCTCATAAAAAGAAGAACCATCTTCTAAAAGATCTTAGATCTATAAAAAGACCAAGGTCTTTGATTTAAAAGAAAAAAATCAAAATCATAAAGAAAATAATAATAATAAAAGAAGTATTTTTACTTCATTTACAGATCTTTGATCTATAAAAGGCAGAGCCTTTTATGAAAAACAAGAACTTTTGTTCTTGGATCTTGAGATAAAGCCTTCTTTGAAGAACATAAATTTGTTTTTTGATCTTAAAGCTGATCAGATGCGCCTTGCGCTCAGCGCCAAAACATGCCACGTGTCAACCATAGACACCACTTGCGCTTTGCGCTTTTGAAATAGAGTATTGCGCTCATGGGCTGGCGCTCAGTGCCAAGCGCACCACGTGTCACTCACTGGTGCGCCAACAGACTAGCGTAACGCGCTCATAAACTAAAAGCGCAATGCGCTAACAAACTAGCGCTTAGCGCTAAGCGCGACACGTGTCATTTTCGTGTGCGCTACCTAACAGAAGCGCAATACGCTCTTTGACTGGCGCGAAGTGCCTAGCGCGCCACGTGGCGCACTGTCAGAACACAACTTGTTCTGATGAAGACAAAAATGTCAGAGACCAATGCTTAGCATTATTAAAAGGGCAGAGCCCAAATAAAGACCTAATGGCCAGAACAAAAATAAAATGTTAAACATTTTTAACTGGACTTAGCCCAATTCTGTCCATAAGTCCTCAACTTGTATTGGACTGAGCACATCTGCCCTTTCAACCAACTCATCCTGGTTCAAGGTCACATCTCTTCACTCCTTTGATATTCGTCATTGTAATTCTTCAACGTCTTCAAAGAGGTGACGGGTCCCGACAACCACACATTTCATGGACTGTGGGGTCCTTAAACTCATGGACTATGATGTCCTTAAGCTCGACCGTGATGTCTTTAAACTAAAATTGGACTGTGAAGTCCTTAAACTCATGGACTATGATGTCCTTAATCTCGACCATGATGTCTTAAAACTAACATCGGACTATGGGGTCCTTAAATCCACAGACTATGATGTCCTTAACCTCGACCGTGATGTCTTAAAACTAACAACGGACTGTGGAGTCCTTAAATCCACGGACTATGATGTCCTTAACCTCGACCGCGATGTCTTAAAACTAACATTGGACCATAATATCCTTAAACTAATTATCGACCGCAATGTCACTAAACTAAACAATAGAACCCAATTGCTCTCTTGTCGGATCTAAACGATCCCGTTAAGTTGATCTTAGTCTAAAATTAGACTAACGTATCCTTAACGAACGTTTAAGTTGATCTTAGTCTCAAATGAGGCTAACATATTCTTAAACCCAAACCCTCCAAACCCAAATCTACGAAAGATACGGATTTGGACTAGTCCACGCCCTACGGGCGACAACATAACTTAGTCTCCGTATACAATCCATGGGCAACCACAAACAAAACAAACACCCACGACATGAAGTGAACATCTGGAGAAGGAGAAAGTGGTTACCGCGATGCGGTAGCGTAATTAACTGCAGAGGCTTGCGCTTGCAGGGAAGAGCATCCCCACAATCAAAAACCCCTCAAACGAGGGGGAATCTGACGAAGTCTGCTACATCAGCCGTATCCGTTTAAACCTTCGATACACGGTGCCATAAATCAACTTGGTATCTTCGGAGAGGTGGATGGATAGCACCAATTAGCATCTGCCCCGAAATTCAGGCAAGACGTTCGCCGCGTCTTCATCCGCGTCTTTCGGAGGGGAACACCATCTTCCTCATTAGCCACCAATTTTTCCTTTCCTTTTGGGGCGTTTCCCTGATTTGGCGGTAGAGCCCTACCGCTTCTAAGCTGGATTTGGTTGGCCTTTGTGGCGAGCTCCTCGTCCTCTTCGGGAAAGCAAAGCTCCTCCTCAGAGTCGCTGCCAAGATGGATGGCATAGCAGGTTACTACTGGGATCTCTTTATTGGAGTCTTCTTATAACTCTTCCAGAATTTCAACCGCTTCTACAGGGAAGAACTCTTTCAATTGAATTAGATTTCTTTCCTTCTGTTCATAGTCTTCGAGGGAATCAATATATTTTTGAATGGTCGATCTCCCTGCAGACTCTTTTTCGCGTCGAGCTGCACTTCTCTTCTTCTTGAGCTTTTTGGATTTTGAGCCCGATGGAGCCGTATTGGCAGCTGGAATGATAGGCTTCTTCTGCCCTTCCCATTCCGTTCTGGGCTCTTTCTGGAGTAGTTTTAGTATCTTCTTTGTCTTATTAGATATGTGCTTACTCCAAGGAGGTTGCGATGAGTCGGTTTCATTTCTCAGGGCAGCGGGTTCGACTGCCTGCTCCCATAAGGCTTCAGCTTCTGTCTGTATAAGGTTGGTGATTGCAACTTGATTGTTCACCAACACACTTTTGGACAGCTCGGTCTCTCCAGCCTAGTACTGCTTCTCGACCCGGTCTTTGAAGATATAGCAATCCTCGATCGCATGGCTCACTACTCGGTGGTACGGGCAATACAGGAGATTGTCGGTCATTTTTGCTTCTTGAGGTCTTTTTGACTCTGGCAATTGTAGATCGTTGTTCAAGGCATCTTTAAATATCTTTCGGACCTTGTCCCTCCTGAAAGAGTAAATCTTGTTCTTTTTCTCCTCTAGGGAAGGCCCCTCTCCTCCTAGCACTGGCTTTCGAGACCGGTTGGTTTTGGATTCGCCCGCCCTTCGCTTTTCTTCATTGTCGAACACATTGAAGACATTGGTACTACTGGGATTCTCGCTTCTACGGTTGTCGTCCCGCTTGCTTTTCCAAGTCTTGTCTCTTTGAGAGTCTGAGATAGACTCTTGCTTCGAGCGTTCCAGCATTTGGACTTTCTTGGTTAGCTCTTGAAACGTCTTGAGGCCTGCCGTACACAAGAATGGGACTATCCAATTGCTGAGGTTCCCAATGAGGAGGCTGACGGACTGGTCCTGCTCCAGCGGCGGTTCAAACTTGACTGTGAGATTACGCCATCGGGCGATAAAGTCGGTGTTGCTTTCATTCTTCCCCGGCTTGGTCCTCACAAGGTCAACAATGGAGATTTTATCACTGACACTCATGAACCTTTGCCGAAATAGAGACTCCATTTGGGCAAAGGTAATGATGGACCCGTCTGGTATACTCACGTACCAGTCAAAAGCGACACCGGTCAGGCTGTTGACAAACTGACGAAGAAGGAGCGCATCATTGCTTCCTGTATTTCCACACGATGCTTTAAAGTGGGCAACGTGCTGATTTGCATTTCCCGTCCCGTCAAATCTTCCGAACTTAGAAATGACGTAGCCGCTCGGGAACTCGATCAGATCGTACCGTGCGAGATATGGCCGTCCACTACTGCCAATTTCTTTCTGAGCTTCAGCTTCGGCCACCAATGTTTTAACCTTGCTGGTGACCAAATCCATTATCCGATCTTGTGTTAGCGGGATAATGCCATCTAGGGCCAAGGCGTCCCCAGAAGCGGAATGTGGCCGGCTTTCATGCGGCTCGACAAATCTTGGACCCAAAGGGACAGGCATCGGCCGCTTCGGATTGTCATCATCCGGCTCATGAGTAGCGTCTTGTGCTTGATTGGGAGGCGCTCGAGCAATTTGAGCCATAAGCTGCATCACAACGTTCGTTAGGTTGTCAATTTTCGAATAGAGCTTGGCCATTTCTTTATCTTTGCTCCTGAGCTGTTTTCGAAGCTCTTGAAGCAGCTCTTGCTCTGCGGTCCTGGGGCCGAAAGTCGGCTCTTCCTCGCTGTCCGAACTTGATTCTGCATGGAATGGGGGTCTTTCTGCCTATCATCCTCGTCGAGAGAGTTTTCATCCTCCAGCGGGGGCGGCTGTTCTTGGGGAGTGGCAAGCACATTCAAGCCAGATTGGGCTTGGGATGTGGTGGCCCCATACTTGCTTTTGCTGTGAAGGTTGTCGCTGGGACGCCCACCCGCCATATAGACCGTATGGATAACATATCCGGCCGTATTTTTATTATAGGCGGCTAATTTCACGGATCGCTGTCTTGACCCTACTGTTTCGGTAACGGGCAGTCGACTGAAGGCGGCTGGCCTGGACGGATTCTTGAATGGTGCTGACCCTTCTTTTTCGGTTTTGCCCCGTTGTTTTCGCGCAGCATAGAGCACTTGATAAACTCTTGAAGAGACAGTGTCATACTTTTTCTGTTGGGGCCGGGACACGTCTCTTTGTAGCGACTTTCGGACCGTTGTCTTCTTAATTCTGGCGGTCATAGCATTTTTCTGAACCCACTTCAGAGGTTCGAAGGAATTGCTGATTTTTATAGCCGACTCAGCCGTCATCGCGGAGTAACACTGCTCTTAGAACCTCACAAGATTCCACATGGCCGAAGTCCTGGTCCTCATGTTGGCTCGATACCTGAGCCGCTTCTGCCTTAACTTTTCTGTTTTAAGCACTTGGCAGACTTCGGCTCTTCGGAAAGACACCATAGACCGAGTGATAGAAAGGCCAGAGAAGACACCCGATCGTGCATTTGTTGGAGTCATCGCCTGAGCTCGTCTGCAACGCTTGATGTTGCCCTTTGTACCGGAAGTCTTGCCCCCAGCTGGAGCACTAGAGAGTTGTTCAGACACCGTCTTAAGTTTTGGTTGTGGTGCCTTAGCGATCACAACATTCGACCTCTTGCCCCTTGAGACCGGCTTGGCCACCTGTTTTGCCGGGATTTCTGCCAGATGAGCGCTTCCGGCAGGGTAGATGATGACGGAACCAAACTGGCGGGGCAGTTCCTCCCACTGTCGACTGAGGCTTGCGGGGAGAACCACACGAGTATTGATCTTGACCACGTACGAAGTCGGGGTCGTGTTGGAAGCTGAATTCGTCTTGGGAGACATTGTCATTGAAAGTTGATTGCTGCACGGAAAAAAACATTATTTCAGTACAAACATCGGCATATATGTTAAATGAGTTCGCATGAATACTTGACCCGAGATATGGGAGGAGAGATAAGGTCCCACTGGGCGTGCCAGAATCTGTAGAGTGTTTTTCGTCACCCCATTGAGATGGGAATACGCGCGCGCTTGTCAGGCGCATTACAGATTCCCCCTGCCTAGGGTAGGCTGGGGTTTATTGATTGCGGGGATCCAAATCTCCGGCAGCAGCGGACTAAGCTGCCGTTAATTACCCCCCGCCTTTGGAGCGAGAGAACCTCCGATTAACGGGTCAAACAGGTCATGCGAACTCAATGTGCAGTGTACGTGTGTTGTGTTTTGAAAGGGAGTTTTGGATATATCGGGGGCCTGCAGAGTTTTTACGGGAGTCCCGCTATCCGGATAGCGGGCTGGGGGTCAAGAGGGCTAGCAACCCCCTTGTGGGGTGCGGGACAGCACCCCGTTAGAAATTTTTTCTAACGGGGGACAGTGTTGTAGAGTATGTGTGTGTGTGTATGTATACATACATATATATACATATATACATACATACATACATACATACATACATACATATATATATATATAAGGGAAAAGGGCATTCAAAGAATGCGTGGGAGAAAGCACCAGCGTCTCATGTGCACGGCACGCGGGCGCTCGGGTGCTGGCACTATTGCCTTGGGCGCTAGCGCCTTGGGCACTAGTGCAGGGCGCTAGAGCTTTGAGAGCTAGCGCCTTGGGCACCAGGACGCTCGGGCGCTAGCGCTTTGGGCGCTAGCGCCTCAAGTGTCAGGCACGTGGACGCTCGGGCGCTAGCGTTTTGGGCGCTAGCGCCTCAAGTGCCAGGCACGTAGGCGCTCGAACGCTAGCGCTTTGGGCGCTTGGGCGCTAGCGCTTTTGGGCGCTTGGGCGCTACCGCTTTTGGCGCTCGGGCGCCGGGCAGCAAAAGGGAGTTGATCCCTGCACTGGGAGTTGTACTCCCAGAAAGAAATACTTATTATTTTGTATGTATGTGTATGCGTGTGTGTGTGTGTGTGTGAGGAGTTAAACTCCTAAGATATTTTGAAGCTGATGAAGGGGCTTCTCCCCTTGAGCCCTGGATCTTCCCCAAAGTGGGGTCTTTGGCGATGAGTCTCCTTCTTCCTCTCTTGGTCGGTTGGCTCTTGGATAACAGGAGGGGTGAGATTTTAAAAATCTCTCCTTTTTAAGATCCGATGGAAGATCCAAGCTCCCCTTTATGGGTTTTGAGGTGAAAAACTATTTAGTTTTGCAAAAGGAAGAGTAAAACTCTTGATTTAAGTCAAAAGAAAGATGAAGGTTTTAGAACCTTGAGGAAGGAGAAGATCACAGATCTTGATGCATTTTGGGAGAAAGAAAAAGTTGTGAGATATTTTCATTATCTTTGCCTTTATAGGCTATACACTTTACATATAGCCCTTTAGGCTTTACAAAAATGACATTTTGCCCATCCCATACCTCATGTGCTATTTCTTCTTGCACATAAGCCATAGGCTTTACAAAAATTTGGCTTTATACCCATTTTCCTTACATTTCTTCATAGAAATAAAATAAGGAAAACACACCAAAAATTATTTATTACAAAATTTTATTTTAGCATGGAGGAGGCCGGCCGCTTCATGTTCGGGCTCGACCCGGGCATTGGCCCACCTGACCTGGGCTTGGGCCACTTGGCTTGTGGTTGACTTTGATTTTGACTTGGTCAACCGGGGTGTAAATTTTGATCCCAACAAGGAGGTCGGCTAGTAGACTCTCCGGAGATCGCGAAATCTAGCTTGGGTCTTCCGATGGCTATCGGACACGCTATAAAAGTTGTAGCACTCTAAACTTACTCTTTTTGTTTTTGTTAACTACTAGTATATAAATGATCTTGTGTTTGGAAATGGTGATATACTTTCCATATTTTTTTGTTATGTTTTCCACCACCGTCCGCTAGTGTAGCGACCCTTGCATCATTCCCTATAAGTGGTATCAGAGCCAATTCAAATCTAGTAGTTGATTTTATGGAAAATTGATTCATGAAAACCAAGTTTTTCTGAAAATAGCTCACTATTTTTTGGTTCTGTTGCTGTCCGGGATTTTTCATGCACTTATTCTGATCCCTGAGAGTTTTCGGTTTGAACCAAAACCTCCATAAAGGCTCTGTGGCGACCTAAGACAACCTCGGGGGCTAAGGTGGGCCCCCAACCCAAGACCACCACAAGGTGGTCTTGGTTTGGCCAGCTAGCCCAAGGCCACTTTGTTGTGGCCTTAGGTTGGGTGGACCCCACCCACATCCTCTGTGGGATCCTAAAGGTGTGCCCGAGGTCCCCCTCGAGATCTTGGGCAAGTTTCGAGTTGTTTCGAGCTCTTTTAATGCCAACATGAAAGGATTTTGGACAGCCGGGGTGCACTCGAAATTCAGTTTTTGGAATTTCGATTTTGCGACTTCGTGGGTTATGAATTGGTTTCCCGCAGCTTCAAATTAGCTTGATGAAGTGTTCGATTGAGTTAATTTGATTGCATATAGTGATATGCGGTGTTTAAGTAGCGGTTATGTTTTCTTAAAGAATATAACCACTACTTAAACTAGGGATAATACAGTTTGTTCTTTGTGTCTAGAGATTGCTCAAAATATAACTGCTACCTACTTTAAGTAGCAGTTGAATTTTGAGTAGAACAAAAAAAATATACTTCAGAAAACTTTTATCGGATTTCATATACATAAATATACATAAATTACACACAAATGTAGATCATTTACAGCTAAATGTACATGACTTTCTTACAAATTTACATCATTTACAGCAAAAAAAATATCAAAGATCAGGTAGAAACATCACAACACATCATATATGCAAATTTCAGCACACGTCAACAAGACATCAACACACATCCTATATGGACAATAAAAACGAAATTTATAATTTATTACATCATTTGGTAGTTTTTTATTAGCTACCTCATAACTAATCCTTTATCTAAAATTATTTACAGTATTTCTGTTCCATTTTTCGTCGTTCGGTACAATTCCCCGCGACAATCAATCCATGTATTTCATTATAAATACACCGCAATCGACTATTCCGGTATATTGTCTCAGATGTTTCTTATTCTCAATCCAATCCAAACCCTTTCCTAAAGCAATTTTGCCGGGATTTGATACCTTCTTCAGTATATACTTAACAAAATGATTTCGCTGCAAAAAAATTATTAAGTTAAATAAATTATTATAGATTATAAGCAAATGAAAATAGTAATCGTTATAAAATTGGACTAACCACTGCGACGCATTCATCCTTATACAAATGGCCGACATTTTCTGTAACTACTCTGAAATCCCTGTACAGAAGTATTTGTTTAAATGTATAAAAAGGGTATTTCATCCTGTTGTGGAGTTATAAGTTAAATTTTTTTACCAAAAGTAAGAAGCAACTTGTAACTTATTGGTAAAGCCTTTACACTGCTGTGCCATGGCCCATGTGTTTGAATCTCATAAGTCCCAATTATTTTTAAGATTTTTTCTTTTTAATTTTTCGGAAGCCCAAGAGTTGCACGTGCAATTCACGGAGAAACGAAAAGTTTCAGAAAAATCAAACAGGCGCAATGATGAATAAATACAGATTAATGCACGTGGCATGAATCTCAAGGCAATTGCTCCAAATTCGACCGCCCATTTCATGGATTTGATCGCCGCCGACAGTCTGATCTGGTCTCAGTCTGTGATTTGCACACAAGTCCCTTCGACTCCCCTCTACTCCTTTGCACTGTTTGATTTCCCTGCAATTAAACAGTGACCATTCAATTCATCATTTAACACCAATTTTAATTCTTTTAATCCAATTTTTAATTCCCAAACCCTAAATTCTTCACTATAAATACCACATCATTTCCCTAGCTCTCCTCTATTCTAAAATTATGTCAAAAAATCATCAAAACTCTCTAAGTACAAGTAGAGTTAAGACTAGTCAAAAAGGAATTAGCAATCAAGCCTCTTTCGTTGAAAATCGGAGTTGTTTCCGGAGCTGCCGCGACGCCACGGAGCCCCCTATCCTTTCATTACCCTCTTCCTAGCACCACTCAACCGGTAAGTCTCTTCATCGCTCTCTATTTTCACTTCAAAATAATTTTTAAAATATATCGACAAAAGCGGAGTTAACATATATTCTAAACATTTAAACTAAATTTTATCATTTTGCCATGTTTAAAAGTTCATACGAATTCTCTAATATCACTTCAAGGTAATATGCACATTAATTACCATTTCATATAACGAAAATTTCATGTCCAATGATCATAAAAATGAACCTTTTTCAGAAAAATACCATGAGTTTTAATATAATCGTATTATCGATAACTAGCATATGTACCTGTAGAACATTCACGGGGTAACGACCAACCCCACACGTACACTTTTGATTCATAGTATGTGATTTAGATGTATGGTTAATTTAAGAGAATATGTTTTTCAAATAAATACCATCACTTTTATAAAAATACGTTTTTATCGATATTTTTAAATTCTTAGCAATTGCGCCTCTACAACCCTCGTTAGGGGACCCGCTAATGGATGGTGCAGATTATCGCATATTCTTAAGATAGTAGAGCGAGATGCAGAACTCCTCACGGAGTATTCGGTCTCGAAGGAAATAAAAATACGATTTTTAAGAAATACGACTTTTCTAAACAAAACAATATTTGGAAAATTATATAAAGTTATGAATCCGTATTTTCAATAAAAACAACTTGTGAAAATATACTTTTAAAATGAAGATTGAAATTTTAATACAATACCGTCAAGTTTCCAAAAGAGCTAGTTTTCATAAAAATACCACAAACTTTTAAAAGTTAGGTTTTATCACTAAAATTAAAAAAAAACATATTCATAAAAACTCTAAATATCATAAATCACTCTCGAGGTTATTTTAAGCAATATTAAAGTATTTTTCATAAAAAACCCTTGAGAGATGCAAACAATATAAATACAATGTAAACAACAAACTAACAAATATTTAAGAACTCTAAATTAATATATGTTTAAGCGGTATCATTTCTCTTGAGCCCAAGGGAGCTAGAGAAAATGAGTGCTTGGCTATTCAAGTTAGACAAGTTTAACGGAGTTATCAATAGCAATTGTCTTGACAAAAAACACAAATCCTGCCGTACATGTGCAGCAGTTGCCCGATTACTCCCTAACTTAAGAAATTCAAGAACTAATTCCTTTCATAAGATTCTGACTCTAACCTAAATCCAAACTTAAACCAGAATCAAAAATCAAACACGAACTTTAATACTTGATCATGAACCTGAACACTCGAATTTAAATATCAAACTTAAACTTGAATACTTGACTCAACTTGACCGAACCATGGTTATAACTTGACATGAACTTGACATGAATACCTGAATACATGATTACATCTCAAACATGAATCAGTACATTTTATATCCATGGATTCGGCCAAGACCCGTTATCTTAATCTATACAATACAATACTCGGGGATAAAAGGGTAGATTGGTACGGAACACATCTCATGGCACGAGAGGTCACTTAAAAGATATTTACATGAATTCACATGCCGTTGTCGCGTGAGTTATGATGGGGCCTTGTACTACATGTTACCATAGTCCACGGGATAAGATGGACTCTTCTCGTATACATAAATATCTTCTTTATCAAACTACAAATAACCACGTTAGAATAACTATCTTATACATGTAGATAATCATACACAACTTTACCGTCCACTGTCATTTTGTTTCTATTCACATTATATACTATCTTCTCTTAATTATTTTGGGACTTACCGAACGCTAGTTCGCTGACGACATTCTTCTCTATTTTCTTTCTTTGGAATGTTCGTCAGGAGAACCAGACTTTGAGGACATAGAGCCGCGCCAGAAAGACTTGGACCAGTTTGTTATTCAGCCAGACTACTAGTTTTTTACTACCTATACTTATTTTTATTATGCCATTGTTTAGGCATTTGCTTTATCAGTGTATATTTTTATTACAAACAGTTGTATATAAAGTTGAATGTAAATAAAGTTGTTATTTCATTTTTTACTCTTGTCATTCTTGCTCATTATTATATTGCTTAATTACGCTTAACGTATTTTTATAGTAATACGTTGCGGGTTTGCCACGTCACCATTTCCATAAACTGGGAAGCGGGGCGTGGCATTTTCGTATATTGGATCATATAGCACAAACTTTCCCTCCGTAATGTGCCAGACACACAAAATCCAATGATTTTCGTGATGCATGGTAATATAAACCTGGGATTAAAATTTTAATTCATTATTATAAATCGTATTTGTTGCAAATAAAAAGAAAATGAGATAAATAAAGTACAGACTTTTCATGTCACACTCTAGTACAAACTTTTGCAAAGTATTTTTCGATTCGACCCATTCTAGTAAGCTGCCTCTGCGCTTGTGGTCCCTCCTCTTTAATTTTTCCGCTATGTATTTGTTAAAAGATTAAGGGAGCAACGTCTAGAAAATAAAGGGCAGAATGAACAATACGGTAATGAATATTATTTAGCTGATGTACAAAATGAAAGTTAATAACGATGACTTACACAAAATTCAAGATAAAAGAAGAAGCTACTGACAGAAGATTCACGTATGCGTAATTTCTTGATGTAAGCGGTTATCATTTCATCTCTAACGCACTCCTCAATTTGCAGCAAGAGAAATTCGGAATAATATACAATTGTCTTCAGTTCGCTTGTATGAACACATTTAACTTCTCTGGAGGTTATCTGTCACGCCCCGCTTCCCAGAGTACGCAAGATTGGGCACGTGACATAGCCAACCATGCTACCTGTGGGTAGGAAATATCCATCCACAGTCACATTTCGGTTGTGGAGATATCAAGAACAAAATAATAAACTAATCTAATACATGTCCAAATCCATAATAACAAGAATCAATAAACAATAAGTGCGGAAGCAAATGATCCAATACAATAAATAAACAGTACGTCCCATAATGCGGGCTCACATCTGGAAATGAAATGAAATAAATAAACTAAACCCTAAGGAACTCACAGTTTAGCCTGCTGGCTGAAGTACTCCTGCTCGGTCGACGATAGTGGTAAGGAATCTGGGCCATGCAAAACCCAGACGTCAGCGCGTCATGTCAACCAATTAATATAATATAAACATGGTAATAAGCAATGCAGGTATGAACATGAAATAAGCAATATTATGAAACAACAGTGCAGGGTAATGTGCCATGGGTAACTAAACTGTTCTATCAGGTTTCTACTCTAAAGTCTTTGAAATCAATCGATGAATCGTCGATATAACTCAATAGTATCCCGTGCGTGCCCGGGACCACGGTCAAGGTTCTCGAGGCTGAATCCGAGACGTGCCGCTAGGCAGTAAAGATAGGTAGTAGGATGGACGAGTGATGTCAGCATCATCACTCCCGGACTGGCCAAGCCCGTAAGACTGATCAGAACAAGTATCGAACTGTTGAGTTACAAGTCGGTTTCACCTTTGATTTCCCCATACCCCCAAGTTATGTATGTCAGGTCAGGTATTCAGTAGTCCAGGATTAATGTCAATCCAGAATCAGGTAAAAACAGGTATGTCTGGATAGACAGCAGGAATGGTCCATGAAGACCCCAAGTCAGGTTGTAGTCCAATAGGTTGAGTCAGTATGTATAGGGTGTCATGTCCGGTGTATCAGTACATGTGTCAGGTGTATCAAGATCGGTCAATATGTAATGCAATCAAATGTATGCTGATAACAGGTATAGTAACGAATAAGGAACAACAGCAGGAACAGTAAATAACAATATTATTCCATGTAAACACAGTGATGCTTTGTATTCTCTTATTAACAGGTTCAAGCACCCTTGGGGTGCAATAATTCCAGTGTAGCGCAATATTAATAACAGCAGACAATAAAGATATAAGTGTGCGACTATTATCCTCTAAGTAGTAAAATGATTAGCAGGTAGTTGTTATTAAGCTTACGGTGGCAAAATACGATTTAGGTGGCAGTATTATAATGTACATCATATTTCGTCCAATGAGACAAGTAGCAATACTTAGTTAATATAGCAAGTTTGTGAGTCAAACATTTAATTAGTTTAACGTAGCATGTAGCAAGAAATCTTGCCTCGACGGTTTCACAAACCGGAAAACACGAATGCAACGTCGGCGGAAAACACAAGACGGATGCACGGGCCACGGATCGAGTCCAAACAGCGAACAGCGGAACCACACGGACCAGAGCACTTCGCTGGAGAGTCGGGTCCAGACGACGGCACGGCCGGAATCCGGCGAAACGTCAAAACGGCGACTAATTAGCAAAATATACGATACACGTACACAAGACCAGCGGGGGGGTTTAATACGAATGGAAAGGTGAAGGAATGCTTACAGGGAAGAACCAGGGGCAAACACGACGGGCTCGACGGCGATGGGACGCCGGCGAGGCAGCGACGATGAGCGACGAAGGCTGCAAGTTTCTGGTTCTGCTGGTGCCGCGACGAGGGGATGTAATGGTCTGGTTCTGGTCACAGGGGAAGAGGAAGTGGTCGGAGGTGGCTCAGGCGACGACGACGAGGGTCGACGGTGGCTTTCCCGGCGACTAGAGAAGGTGGGATGCTAGGGTTCCGGTTAGGGTTTGGGCTTGGGTTAGGCTCGGTGTGAAAGGTGCAGGGATAGGGTTGAGTCGGGAAGGAGATAGTGGAGAGGAAGATGAAGGAGTCGTCGACGACGAAGGGCCGTCGACGGTGAGGTGCAGGCGGTGGAGATTCTGGGATCGGGGAAAGGGTTTGCGGGTTCTTGGGTACGGGATGAAGGTCCTGTGGTGGTGGTTGTGGTGTCGAGGGTTGGCAGGGGGAGGCAAGGAGACGGACGTGGCGTCGAGGGCGGTGGCGACGGCGAGGGGTCACAGGCGTGAGTCGATGGGTGCCACGGGTTGCAGGATCGGGTAGGAGGGAGGAGAGGAGGTAGGGGTGTGGTTGGGCTGTGGAGGCTAGGGAGATGACGGCGAGGTCGTGGGAACTCCAGCGGCGACGGCGGCGAGAAGCTCGGGTTAGGGTTCGAGGTTCGCGAGGGGGTTTCTCGTGAAGACGATGGCGAGGGACGTGGGTAAAAAGATAGAGGGAGAGAGAAATTGTTAGAGAGAGAGAGAGAGAGAAAAGATTTGAGAGATATAGAAAGAGATTGATAGGTGGAGAGAGAGAGAAAAAGCTAGTGGGGCCCAGCGGAGGAAGCTCGCGATTGGCTGAGGTGAGGAAGGAAAAAAATATAAAAGATTTAAAAAGATTTAAACGTTAGTATATAAAACAGAATATATATATATATTATATAGTTTAGATTATTAAATTAAATGGGCTTTTCGGCGCTAAATGAAACATTTTCAAATCGCGCCCGGGTTGCGCCCAATTGTTTCAAATTCAAATTATAGGATTTTAAGCGAGTTCCAAATTTTGAAAAGAGGTGTTTAATGATTAAAATGCATGCCCCCAAGTCGGACACTTGCACGCGCGCGTAGCCGTCCAAACTTGCCCGTTTAGCCGAACGGGAAGAAATCTCGACACACGGACGCTACCACGCGACTAGTGGCGACGAGTAGGCCAACATGGATATTTTTAATTTCATTTTAGGTGTTAAAATTTGTTATGTGCCAAAATGACTTAACCGGTTAAAATTTAGCAATAAACACCAAACAATCAGGAGAATTGGAATGAGCAATGTATAACACTCAACTAGCAATAGAAATAGTATTATTGGGCTCGGGTGTTACATCATACCCAACTACAAAAAGAATTTCGTCCTCGAAATTCCAAGAATACAAGATAGCTAACTACAGGAAAAGGTGAGGAAATTTCTGCCGGATCTCGTCTTCTCGCTCCCAAGTGGTTTCTCCATGCAATCGATTACCCCAAGGAACTAACACAAGAGGGATAACCTTGTTCTTAAGAACCTTTTCTCTTCGATCCTTGATTTCAACTGGTCGCTCCTCAAAAGTTAGGTCCTCCCGTACGGTCAACTCCGAATGATCCAAGACGTGAGTCTCATCTCTGACATACCTCCGTAGTTGAGATACATGAAACACATCGTGCACTCCTGCCAATGACTGGGGTAGCGCCAAACGGTACGCTACCTCTCCAACACGCTCCAATATCTCGAAGGGTCCAACGAATCGAGGACTAAGCTTTCCCCGACTTCCAAAGCGAATCACCCCTCTAGTCGGTGATATCTTCAGGAATACCAAATCACCCACGGCGAACTCTAGAGGTCTTCTTGACGTGTCAGCCCAACTTTTCTGTCTGTCTTGAGCTGCCTTCATATGCTTCCTGATTGTATTCACCTTCTCGACTGTCTGTACCACCAAATCTGGTCCTAGTAACCTTCGTTCACCAACGTCATCCCAACAAACCGGTGAACGGCATTTACGACCATACAACGCTTCAAACGGAGCCATCTGAATAGTCGCTTGGAAGCTGTTATTGTACGAAAACTCCACCAGGTGTAGATGATCCTCCCAAGAACCTTTGAAGTCCAACATGCAAGCCCTCAACATATCTTCAAGGGTCTGGATCGTTCTCTCCGATTGTCCATCAGTCTGAGGATGATAAGCTGTGCTAAACTTCAATCGAGTCCCCAAACTTTCTTGTAAACTCCTCCAGAAGTGCGACAAGAACCGAGTGTCCCGATCGGACACGATGCTTACCGGTACTCCATGCAATCTCACAATCTCCTGCATGTACCGCTTTGCCAAAGTCTCCGTTGATTGACCAACCCGAAAAGGAATAAAGTGAGCTGCCTTGGTCAACCGGTCGATAATCACCCATATTGCATTGTTGCCTTTTGGACTCCGCGGTAAAGCCGTCACGAAATCCATGGTTATATGTTCCCATTTCTACTGAGGAATTGGAAGTGGTTGCAACAAACCAGCAACCCGTTGGTGTTCGGCCTTGACTTGCTGACACACCAAGCACTTAGCCACGAAGCGAGCAATCTCTCGTTTCATACCTTCCCACCAGAAATGCTGTCGAAGATCTCGGTACATCTTTGTCCCTCCTGGATGTACAGAGTAAGCTGAACTGTGTGCCTCCTTCATAAGCTCTTCACGCAAATCCCCTTTTGGCACACACACGCGGCTACCATATCTCAACGAACCGTCTTCGTGGATCAGTAAATCGGTTCGTAGTCCGGCTTCAACCTGCTCTCGAAACTTTTGCAGTCTAGGATCCTGCAATTGCGACGCTTTAATCTTCTCAACTAAGGATGACTGTACTTGCAACTGCATCAACTGTCCCATAGCATGCGGTAGCACAACCTCCAAGTAAATCTCCAAAAATCCGCAATGATCTCCCTTTGTGCGGTCAATACCTGAATTGCTGGTAACCGACTTAGCGCATCCGGCACGACGTTAACTTTCCCCGGATGGTACTTAAGATCAAGGTCGTAGTCGGCCATCAGCTCCAACCATCTGCGTTGCCTCATGTTCAACTTCTTCTGAGTGAACACATATTTCAAACTCTTGTGATCTGTAAAGACTTCGACTCTCTCGCCCAAAAGGTAGTGTCTCCAAACCTTCAGGGCGAAGATCACGGCTGCAAGCTCCAAGTCATGAGTTGGATAATTCTTCTCATGGGTCTTCAACTGTTTCGATGCGTATGCTACAACCTTCCCATGCTGCATCAAAACACATCCCAATCCTTTCCCAGATGCGTCGCTATGAATCACTAGTCCTCCAGAATTGTCTGGTACGGTCAGGATAGGGGCGGTTATCAACTTCTGCTTCAACGTCTCGAAAGCTAACGCACACTTATCCGTCCATACAAAAGGTACCTCCTTGCGCGTAAGCTTGGTCAACGGTTCTGCCAAACGAGCGAAGTTTTCCACAAATCTCCTGTAGTATCCGGCCAAACCAAGGTAACTTCTTATCTCAGCCACGTTTCTTGGAATAGGCCAAACTCGAACCGCTGCAATCTTCACGGGATCGACGGCGATTCCATCGCCCGACACAACCTGCCCCAGAAACTTCACTTCTTCCAGCCAGAACTCACACTTACTCATTTTCGCATAAAGCTTCTCCTGTCTCAACATCAGCAGTGTGATCTTCAAATGCTCAGCATGCTCTTCCGAACTCTTCGAGTAAACCAGAATATCGTCAATGAATACCACAATAAACTCATCCAAGAACGGTGAAAAGATTCGGTTCATCAAGTCCATGAATACTGCCGGCGCATTCGTTACTCCGAAGGGCATCACTGAGTACTCGTAATGTCCATACCGAGTTCGGAACGCCGTCTTGCAAATATCTTCTGTTTTCACTCGGACCTGATGATATCCGGATCGCAAATCCAGCTTCGAGAATACCCCCGCGCCACTAAGCTGCTCAAAAGTTCTCCAATGCGAGGGATCGGGTACTTATTCTTAATAGTCACCCGGTTCAATTCTCGATAATCAATGCACATCCTTCTCGTGCCGTCCTTCTTCTTTACTAAAAGAACCGGAGCTCCCCAAGGCGAGTTGCTGCTTCGAATCCAACCCTTCTCAAGTAATTCACCAACTTGCTTCTTAACTTCTTCCAATTCCACTGGCGCCATCGGATAATAAGATTTTGATACTGGCGCTGCACCAGGAATAAGGTCAATCGCGAACTCCACGTCTCGCTTCGGCGGTAAGCCCGATATATCTGCAAATATATCCATAAAGTCGCGAACAATTGCCGGCTCTTCATTACTATCAACTTCCATAGAACTCGACTGGCCCGACAGAACTGCTTCCTTACCGCAACTGCTGTCTACACTGTTGGCCGCGAAAGGTCCAGCGAGACTACTGAGTCTCGTCCACTCTGCTGCATGCACGTCCACGGTTGCTCCATTCTGCCTTAGTCCGATGAACTTCTCTTCCATTTCCTCCCGTGCAATCTGCGGAAAGAATTTCTCCTGGAAACCTTTAGGAAAATCCGCCCAACTGATTGGCTTGGGCAAGCGGTTCCCCTCCACACGCCATCACTCTCGGGCGTAATCCACTAGCTGAAAGCGCCCCACATCAACTCCTTTGTCCTCTGGAATCTGTGTCGCAATCAGCAAATTCTCCGTGTCACTAGCCACTGCTCGGCTGGTAACGGCTCCTCCAGACCAGTGAAAGTAGACGGACCCAAAAGTCTGAAATTTGCTACGGTCCCTACTCGTTCGACTGGTCTAGTTCCAACGTTGTTTACAGACTGCTGAACGATCTGCAAACCTTCCTGAAACGAATCTGCTATTGTTGGATCAGCTCAGTCTGTCTCTTTGATTTCCAGCATTCCTCGTACCACTCCAAGCATGGCGGCTTCATTCACACGCCTCTGGTACGTCTTTAACTTCTTACCTGTCATAATCCTGAACTCAAAACACCCAACATTAGCATGATGATAGATTCTGAATGTGGATCAAGGCTAGAACTCCAAGATACTTAAATAGAGTACTGCATTGTAGCTATGCCGCGGTATCATAGCCGCAATTACTTAACTCCATCCAAGTCGCCTAAGTCCTAGAGATAACAAGAAATTAGGTTTTCGAATTGACAATACAAAGTAAGTTTGCATGTCGACATGATCCGGAAGAATGATTCAAGGATGGTAAAACGGTCAAAGTGGCAGGACATGTTTCCTAAACACGGGTATTCTGATTCGCGTATCGGGTACAATACCCAACTACAAAAGAATCAACCCAACTAACCTATATCTCTGATACCAAAAGAACCATGTCACGCCCCGCTTCCCAGAGTACGCAAGATTGGGCACGTGACATAGCCAACCATGCTACCTGTGGGTAGGAAATATCCATCCACAGTCACA
This sequence comes from Agapanthus africanus, assembly GCA_030015575.1. Lineage (NCBI taxonomy): Eukaryota > Viridiplantae > Streptophyta > Magnoliopsida > Asparagales > Amaryllidaceae > Agapanthus > Agapanthus africanus. The sequence continues at coordinate 3,330,038 of CM057337.1, forward strand.
TTTCGGTTGTGGAGATATCAAGAACAAAATAATAAACTAATCTAATACATGTCCAAATCCATAATAACAAGAATCAATAAACAATAAGTGCGGAAGCAAATGATCCAATACAATAAATAAACAGTACGTCCCATAATGCGGGCTCACATCTGGAAATGAAATGAAATAAATAAACTAAACCCTAAGGAACTCACAGTTCAGCCTGCTGGCTGAAGTACTCCTGCTCGGTCGACGATAGTGGTAAGGAATCTGGGCCATGCAAAACCCAGACGTCAGCGCGTCATGTCAACCAATTAATATAATATAAACATGGTAATAAGCAATGCAGGTATGAGCATGAAATAAGCAATATTATGAAACAACAGTGCAGGGTAATGTGCCATGGGTAACTAAACTGTTCTATCAGGTTTCTACTCTAAAGTCTTTGAAATCAATTGATGAATCGTCGATGTAACTCAATAGTATCCCGTGCGTGCCCGGGACCACGGTCAAGGTTCTCGAGGCTGAATCCGAGACGTGCCGCTAGGCAGTAAAGATAGGTAGTAGGATGGACGAGTGATGTCAGCATCATCACTCCCGGACTGGCCAAGCCCGTAAGACTGATCAGAACAAGTATCGAACTGTTGAGTTACAAGTCGGTTTCACCTTTGATTTCCCCATACCCCCAAGTTATGTATGTCAGGTCAGGTATTCAGTAGTCCAGGATTAATGTCAATCCAGAATCAGGTAAAAACAGGTATGTCTGGATAGACAGCAGGAATGGTCCATGAGGACCCCAAGTCAGGTTGTAGTCCAATAGGTTGAGTCAGTATGTATAGGGTGTCATGTCCGGTGTATCAGTACATGTGTCAGGTGTATCAAGATCGGTCAATATGTAATGCAATCAAATGTATGCTGATAACAGGTATAGTAACGAATAAGGAACAACAGCAGGAACAGTAAATAACAATATTATTCCATGTAAACACAGTGATGCTTTGTATTCTCTTATTAACAGGTTCAAGCACCCTTGGGGTGCAATAATTCCAGTGTAGCGCAATATTAATAACAGCAGACAATAAAGATATAAGTGTGCGACTATTATCCTCTAAGTAGTAAAATGATTAGCAGGTAGTTGTTATTAAGGTTACGGTGGTAAAATACGATTTAGGTGGCAGTATTATAATGTACATCATATTTCGTCCAATGAGACAAGTAGCAATACTTAGTTAATATAGCAAGTTTGTGAGTCAAACATTTAATTAGTTTAACGTAGCATGTAGCAAGAAATCTTGCCTCGACGGTTTCGCAAACCGGAAAACACGAATGCAACGTCGGCGGAAAACACAAGACGGATGCACGGGCCACGGATTGAGTCCAAACAGCGAATAGCGGAACCACACGGACCAGAGCACTTCGCTGGAGAGTCGGGTCCAGACGACGGCACGGCCGGAATCCGGTGAAACGTCAAAACGGCGACTAATTAGCAAAATATACGATACACGTACACAAGACCAGCGGGGGGGTTTAATACGAATGGAAAGGTGAAGGAATGCTTACAGGGAAGAACCAGGGGCAAACACGACAGGCTCGACGGCGATGGGACGCCGGCGAGGCAGCGACGATGAGCGGCGAAGGCTGCAAGTTTCTGGTTCTGCTGGTGCTGCGACGAGGGGATGTAATGGTCTGGTTCTGGTCACAGGGGAAGAGGAGGTGGTCGGAGGTGGCTCAGGCGACGATGACGAGGGTCGACGGTGGCTTTCCCGGCGACTAGAGAAGGTGGGATGCTAGGGTTCCGGTTAGGGTTTGGGCTTGGGTTAGGCTCGGTGTGAAAGGTGCAGGGATAGGGTTGAGTCGGGAAGGAGATAGTGGAGAGGAAGATGAAGGAGTCGTCGACGACGAGGGGCCGTCGACGGTGAGGTGCAGGCGGTGGAGATTCTGGGATCGGGGAAAGGGTTTGCGGGTTCTTGGGTACGGGATGAAGGTCCTGTGGTGGTGGTTGTGGTGTCGAGGGTTGGCAGGGGGAGGCAAGGAGACGGACGTGGTGTCGAGGGCGGTGGCGACGGCGAGGGGTCACCGGCGTGAGTCGATGGGTGCCACGGGTTGCAGGCTCGGGTAGGAGGGAGGAGAGGAGGTAGGGGTGCGGTTGGGCTGTGGAGGCTAGGGAGATGACGGCGAGGTCGTGGGAACTCCAGCGGCGACGGCGGCGAGAAGCTCGGGTTAGGGTTCGAGGTTCGCGAGGGGGTTTCTCGTGAAGACGATGGTGAGGGACGTGGGTAAAAAGATAGAGGGAGAGAGAAATTGTTAGAGAGAGAGAGAGAGAGAAAAGATTTGAGAGATATAGAAAGAGATTGATAGGTGGAGAGAGAGAGAAAAAGCTAGTGGGGCCCAGTGGAGGAAGCTCGCGATTGGCTGAGGTGAGGAAGGAAAAAAATATAAAAGATTTAAAAAGATTTAAACGTTAGTATATAAAACAGAATATATATATATATTATATAGTTTAGATTATTAAATTAAATGGGCTTTTCGGCGCTAAATGAAACATTTCCAAATCGCGCCCGGGTTGTGCCCAATTGTTTCAAATTCAAATTATAGGATTTTAAGCGAGTTCCAAATTTTGAAAAGAGGTGTTTAATGATTAAAATGCATGCCCCCAAGTCGGACACTTGCACGCGCGCGTAGCCGTCCAAACTTGCCCGTTTAGCCGAACGGGAAGAAATCTCGACACACGGACGCTACCACGCGACTAGTGGCGACGAGTAGGCCAACATGGATATTTTTAATTTCATTTTAGGTGTTAAAATTTGTTATGTGCCAAAATGACTTAACCGGTTAAAATTTAGCAATAAACACCAAACAATCAGGAGAATTGGAATGAGCAATGTATAACACTCAACTAGCAATAGAAAAAGTATTATTGGGCTCGGGTGTTACATTATCAAAATATGAATATTTAGCATTTAACTTTTAGATATGAAATTATAATTAATTTATTAGAAGTAGACAAACCTTGGGTCTCTTTCTTGTCTTTGTGTTTGATCCAAAGTTGCGTCTTCACATACTTTTTTTTCAATTCCAGTATGTGATATTTTATTCCTTGTACGGGCTTCATAAATTTCTTTTTCTTGTTGTATGGATTTGTGTACAGCGAGATCAAGAAAGAACTTGGCTTCTTTTCTCTCTTCGCATTTGCAATTTCCTCTCTTAAAAGATCTTGCCCCAATTCGCTGGTCAGATCTTCACCCATTGCACGCACACGTTCAGTACAATCAAAATATTCGGCTACTTCGGCACCGTCTGTCCAACTGTCCGAGGTCGTCTCCCTCGCATTTTGATCAACAGCCTCCCCAATATTTCCCTTATCGGCCACATCAATATTTTCCTCACTTGGCAAATTCCCGACGGCCTCCTCCAGGATGGTCTTCTTCCCCGTATTTTGTCTTATTTGGGTACACTTCTAGACGGGGTCCTCCACGGCGGTCTTCTCAACCGCATTTGCCTCATCGGCCACCATGCACTCATTTCCAACAATAGGAAGATTAGTCTCGACATTTTCATCTCTTTGGGGGACTTCGTCCCTCCTTCTCATCAATCTCATCTTTTAGCACTCTTTTAATCTGTTCGTGTAATCTATTGAGATTGTCGTTTTCCAACAAAGATTTCTTACCTTCAACCACATTCACCTACAAATAATAGGTAATAAATATCAATAATTGGATCGAATATGTTAAAGGTGATATAAAACAAAACAAAACATAAACAATACCTACAAAATCGAGAAGTAAGTGACCGTTAATCTCGATGTTAGGCCCGTAGATCATAGTTGGTTGACTGCGGGGTGTATTACCTTCCTAGTAATACCAGTGTACCAAGCCATGTAGTCGTCAGCCACATCCTCACTTTCCGTTGTAGGAGCCTCAGGTGCAACTCCTTCTTTCGCGATATCATTTTGGACTGTAAACCACAAATTGATATAATCCGAAACCACATCGTATATTTGCCTCTTTTTGGCTGGATTCTCTTTCTCAGTTTGTATACGATGATCGTCAACGGGTACCTTCTGAATACCGCCGAACTGTCGGATTATCCTATCGGGATATTACCATCGGACAATATCGAAACAGATGAGAGGAACGCATAACAGTCCAGCGTGCCTAATGTGCTCGAAATTTTTTTGGGATGTATCGACATACTCACTGTACGGATCCCATGTGAACTGTCATTAAAGAAACGGTTAAAAATATTTAACATTATTCATAAAGAATTAAACAAATATCGTTAAATTTGGTAATGAAATAGTAATTACATGTCGCTCCTTCAATTTATCAAGCCTTCCCCGGTAGAAAATTTTATAATGATGAGGATCTCGATATATGCGTACACCCCATTGTCTAGCAAGGAGTCTAATCTCCTTGATGCTAGTATTGAGTATCGGTCGAATGACCGAGATCTTGGTATATGCTCAACACTAAATAAAATTAACTGTTAGATTCGCTACAATTACCTTTACAATAAAGGAAAATGATTAAAAAAACTAATATGACATCTGTAAAACAGTAAGACAACCCTTTATAGCTCTCACATTTGACAGGACTGCTTCGTTCAAACCGTTTATCAAATATGCCAAAACCCCCGCCCCCCAAGAGTAGCCGGAGATGCGTTCCCCGTCCGTCAAAAATCCAATCCATTTAGGATGAACTAAGTTCTTCGAGCATGTAGGAATATGCTATGCAAATGTTGTACAGAATATAAGCTTTTATACGTCGAACAATTTTCTCGTATACGGCGTCAGTTTCGAGATTCTTGAAAGTCTCATACACCCACGTCGCAAGTACATCACCGTCTTTCTTCTTCTCTTTCGGGGGTTTAACTCCTAATACGGCGCCAAAATGTAAGAATGAAATCATGCATCCTTCATAAACAATTGGAGAACCTGTGACCGGGAGACCAAAAATTCATGAAACGTCTTCAAGAGTGATCGACGCCTGTTCAATGGGTAAATGAAAAATGTTCATATCGAGTCGCCATCTCTCAACTAATACAGATATCAACTGTATGTCATGTTGTTGGAGGCCAACTTTACGATACACAACAAAACCCCAATCGTCCAATATTTCGATTTTTTGTTCAGTCAAAGGCTATTGCGCAGATATGCTCAACAATTCGAGCGCCGTAAGAGGTCCCCTATCTTTACTACTCCAGATAGCTTTGGATGTGTGATTTTCTTGATTATACAAGATAACATTATTTACGCGGCTAGAGTTGTATTGAATTAATGATGTCTGGAATGCTTGGGATGCTGATGGCTGTGTAGGATTGAGTACATTCTCCTTTGACTGGATTTTCTTTGTTTTGCTGCGTTCTTTGAAAAGTTCTTTACGAATATTTTTTGAAGGAGGAGGAGGAGGAAGAGTCGGTTTAGCCCTCTTTTATGTAGGTTCCTTCGATGTAGGCCTCTTGGGTGTATGTTTGCGTTTAGCGGCCATTATACCTACATAATAAACTCAAATATCCTAAATTTATTAACAAAAAACCCTATCATAATCAAAAGTAAGAAAGAAGCACCTAACAACCATTTGCATAATCAATAATGAATATAGGATAATACATGACAAGTTAGAGTTCCAAAATCGATCTAAGAAACATGATTTCAACCGCAGAAAAAAGCCCCAAATTATATCTGAGAACCCTAATAAATATCGGATAAATATTAACAAATCCTATACTAATTAAAATAAATTAATTGCGTGATAAGATCGATACACCAATGAAGAGAATTCCAGCAAGATCGTGGTTGAAATCACAGCAAAAATCGCATTTGATTTGGATCTCAAACTCTTTAACCGCTGAAACAGTGCTGAAACTGTCCAAGCGGTGCCTCTTTTTATTTAAAAGTAACCATTAGTTAAAGTAGCGGTTTAGTCTGAGTCGTTTAATTTTAACCGCTAGTTAAAGTAGCGGTTCGAATTAACGGCTAAGATTTGTTGGTTAAGTCGATTTTATCCAACGTTTGGATATTATTCGGCCCGGCGGCGGCATTTATTGCTTCTAGGAGCATAATTTACTGATGTGTAACTTGATGCATTATTATTTTGCTAAAACCCACTAATCCATTTAAGACACGCACAGGATAGAATTAAATATGAGTTTCAGCTTGGCAGAATTTGTGGGTTACTGCCGGTAAATAAGGGATGGCTCGTAAAGGTAGCAAGGGGTATTGTCACCGGGAGGTAACCGAGTGGAACCAATAATATGGCTCCGTCGATTAACGGCTGATTCGTCTGACGTACACCCTACCTGTTGTTGTCGTCCTTCAGTTTCTCCACGGCAGAGAAAAAGTTTATTTCCCTTCTTCTTTTTTAATCTTTTTTTCATACCAATGTTATTAATAAATAAATTTAACAATAGGTTTTTTTTATATAAATTTTTTATATCTCTTCCCCACAGCTTCCATATCGGTAATTTCACCCCTAAAAGTTCATATTTCTAAATTTCACCCATAAAACTTCTCTATTAACCAAAAAAGAGAAAACGAGGTTTGCAGGTGTAGTGGTCTCTCATATGGGGCCAGTGCCCTCTAACATGGGCGAAATAGACAGCGGGCCCCATCGGCCCATGTGAGAGGTCACCGCAGTTTGGGTCCGCAGGGTACCTATAGACCCCGTTTCCTCACCAAAAAAATCTCATTTTATCTATATTCCATCAGAACTCAACTAGGGGTAGTTTTTTTTTAATCAAAACTTGGTAAATAAACGTGTTTTCTCTTTCTCTCCCTTTAAAAATCATGATACTCTTTCCTTCTCTTTTTCCACCTTCAACCTTGTTATGGGGTATCATCTCTTTCGTAGAATTTGAAACTTAATATCATTTTTATTTGTGGAGAAGCATAATCTAGTCTGTATATCTGCAACTAATAAATGTGTGAAGAGAAAAAACCCTAATTTTTTATTAAGGAAAAACCCTAATTTAAAATTGAAGCGAACCCGAACCCGAACCTTAAATTGAAAAGAAAAGAAGACGACTTTCAAGGGAATTTTTGCCTTTTAGCAGTCACTTCACGGTATATTAACCAGAGCACCGTAGCATTCCTTTAAGATTCTTTCCAAAACTAACCAAGAGGAGATTTATGAGCAACTTAAAGGTTGAAATTTAAAAATATGAATTTTTAGGGGTGAAATTTAGAAATATGGAAGTTCTGAAGGTGAGATATAAAAAATAACATACATTATTAGAGTAGAGTAGATGTTGATACGGGGTTAATTGCTAACCCCACCAATGCACCCACTTTGCACTTATAAACCTTATTTATTTTTTCGCTGTCTTTATAGACCCTAAAGTACAAACCATTAATACCTTGCTCCTTTTCAGTTGACCATAAAAGCCACTACTGTATTAAACAAAATGCATATGATTTGTACTTTAGGATATAGAAGCGCAGTGAAAAAATCAATAAAATATGTAAGTCCAGAGTAGGTGGAACATTGATGCATTATTTACTCCCTCCGTCCTTTTTTACCTGTTTTTAGAGAAATGCACATCGATTAAAGAAAGCATTATTAATTTTCTTAATATCAGCAATTAATCTATTGCCACATCAACCATTAACCGTTTCTGTCATCGACCACTATTAAGAAAAGTATTATCACTTTTTTAACATCAGCAATTAATTTTCTGGGCTATTTTTGGTATTGTATTATTTATTTATATCTTTATCATTAATGACTTTCTCGTTATTCAAAAAACGTCAAGTAAAGTGTGAAGTATTTTTTCTCTGTAAATGATAAGTAAAAAATGACGGAGGGAGTAACAATTAAGCGGTTCATATATGAATAAAACACATCCAATTTACTCTTATTTATATATATATATATATATATATATATATATATATATATATATATTGCTGCTGCTGCTGCTGCAACCACAACCACATGTAGTCAGGCGCAGACATGCACGTAATTATAAGGAGCCTATTTCATGCTTCCCACAGCGTACCGATCGAAGGCACCTAAGGACCAGACAAGCCAAAAAAAAAAATTATGGTTTCTAATACAAAAGGGATATGCAAGAAGTAGGTTGGGAAACAAATCCATAGAAACCAACTTTCTGAGTTCTTTGTTTGGTTTTATAAAAGAGCTGGCCGGATCCAGAGGGACAAGGACCCTCCGTAAATCCACGTCCATCTATTTCGGAAGGAAGGAATAAGAATCAAAAAGTAAATAAAAGACCAACCAATTAATGCCCAGCTAGTAGTGTTTCATTCCAACTGAAGAATTCCCAGCTCCAACCCCTTTCAAGCAAATTAACAAAAAGAGTCGTGAATTGGAATGAAATCTCAGGTACACTTCTAAAAAAAGAAGAAGCTATTTATTAAATTAAGAATCCAACTTTTGAATTGTAGCAACCACGTGTAACAAAATTAAAATGGGGCTTGCTGCTGTACGAGGCTGATGATTGATGATAAAAGAGCTTTCAAGTTTAGAAAATGGACTCGCAGAGGGTTCTTGCTAAAGCTGTTCCTTCTTGGCAAGCTCGTTGAATTTATTTTATTGGTATATTATTGTTGTGGGGAGGTCATTAACATTTATTTATTTATTTATCAATAAAATAAAATAAAAAAAGGGTGGTCCCTCTCCCCGCATCATATAAGTTATCTCCCAAAACAAACAAGGAAAAACCAGCGAATCCCACGCCGATGACGTCCCTCTATTATTTTAAATTATAGGAGACGGGATCATACACTCAGTTGCCTCGTTTTTATCTTCTTTTTCCTTTTTTTTCCCTTCTAACTTCTTGTTAAACTAGAAGTGAAAACCCGTGCATCTCATAGGGGATCTTCGCAAATCTACATTCCTCGTATAGAAAATATGCTCTTTGTTCCGAATGGGAACAAAATCAATATTTATATATTTTTCAAACTTTTTTACATCTGCAAATCATTTAGTAAAAACGATTTTTAGTAAAATCTTCCGGTGAAAAAGATTTTATTTGAAAAAAGGTGAAAGTTCATGGTATTTATTTGTAATGAACAAAATGCATGGTATTTGTCTGAGAAACTGTCCAAGGTATTTGTCTTAGAAAGTATTTATCTTGAAAACGATAAAATTTCACGGGATTGATTTATGAGAAACAAAGTCGATGGTATTTATCCGACAGACGGTGGAATTGTATGGTATTTATTTGTAATCAACAAAATACATGGCATTAAACTGAAAAACAGTAAAAAAAAAAACAATAGTATTTATTCGTGAACAACAAAGTCAATGGTACGTGAGAAAACGTTGAAAAGTCCTTGTTCGTAACAAACAAAATTCATGGTATTTAAGTGAGGAAACATTGAAAGTCCATGGTATTTATTCATAATAAACAAAGTCCATGGTATTTATGTGAGAAAAAGTTGAAAGTTCATAGTATTTATTTGTAACAAACAAAATACATGCTATTTATCTGAAATAGTAAAAGTTCATGGTATTTATTTGTAAATAACAAAGACCATGGTATTTATCTGTAAATAACAAAGTCCATGGTATTTATCCAGACAACACTGGAAGTCAATGGTATGCATTTGTGAACAACAAAATCTATAGTATTTATGTGAAAAACATCGAAAGTCCATGGCATTTATTTGTAACAGACAAACAAAGTCTGGTATTTATCTGAAAAATATTGAAAGTCCATGACATTTATATGTAACAAACAAAATACATGCTATTTATATAAAAATAGAACATTGAAAGTTAATGGTATTTATTTGAAAATGTAGTGTGAGACTAACTATTTTGTGCTTAGCATTGTGAAACAAGATTTGCTTGATCCATGGAGCACGGAGCTTACAAAGGCAACATCACACAAACTACTGCAGATATTTATGTCCTACTTGAGATTATTTTGCATATATAAATATCCTATTTGAGATTTTATATGTATATATATATGGGCTTAATGGTCCGGAGGAAAAATTCCTGAGCCCATTACACAAAACACCCTCTCCTTTTCGAAGCTGCCCCCGGCCTCTGATCGTCGCTGCCACCATCATCATCACCACAACCATCACGTTCTTAGCTCCTCCTCGTCCCCTCCGGCGAAGGCATGCGGCCCCAATCCAAGTTTGATCGGACCCCGCAGGATCGCCAGAGACGGCAGCGATTGCAACGGGTTCCTCTTCTTTCCGATAGAAACTTGCAACGGGTTCCTCTTCTTTCCGATAGAAACCCTAAACTCCTTCGCCAATAGCATTGATCTCCCTCAATTCCACACAATCAATCAATCAATCCAAAAAATTGTTGATTTCAATGCGCCCTAATTTTAGAAATTTAGGGGAATTCTCGCAGAAAAGAAATTCGAGAAAAAGGGAGACGGAATCGAAGATAAATTAGAACGAGAGAAGGTGAGGGTGAGGAGGTTTTGGGTAATGGGCTCATGAAAATTTCTCGATTTCAAACTCAGGACCCTTAAACCATATATATATATATATATATATATATATATATAACTGACACAAGAATTAACCATATATATATATATATAACTGACACAAGAATTAACCAGTCTTCTAGATCATGTACATATTTTTAAATTTTTTTAAAAAAGGAAATCAACCCCTTTTCGAGGATCGAACTCACAACTTCTCACATTGAAGAGGAAACCGGTATCAATTGAGCTAACACCCAATTGGTGATTATGATGATATTGAACGTTTGGTAATTTGCAGCATCTGGATGGACGGATATCTATATAAAAAAGAAGATGCTGGTTAATTACTGTATTCCTTCCTTCACGCATCCAGCGTACAATGATACATCATAAATACATCAACAAGTAAAGGGAGAGCGGATGCCTGCCCAAATTAGAGACATAAAAGAAGCAACATACATGTCAGGGGGGGATCATCACGGGGAGTAAATGGCGGCCAATCCTTTATCGACAAACATCTCAATGGGAGGGCCATACGCCATCAGATCACCACCTTTCTCATGGCAAGGATTGTACGTCCCTTCTCCCCTCGCCAGAACCTCTCCATCTGAGTCAATGATGCCTCCTTTTCTTGGGTTCCCTACTTCCTGCCCTGGCTCTAGCCTGAATGCTTTCACCTGTATTACACATTATCACATTCCAAACACACATTAACATATTGATTTGGTTCTAAAACAATGAAACGTTAATCAGGAAAAAATTCCTGCTGCTAATTGAATTTGCTTAAAGAGGCGGTGCACACCTTCAGATACATAATATTTGGTGAATTGAGATGGCTTCCATCACCCATCTGTATCATAAGCGCTATCATGGCTGATTTTGAACAGTCTTTGATTATAACCACATCAAGGTAGCCATCTGCAAACTGCAACAAAAGAAACACAAATTCTAAGAAATACCGTGAATAAATTCTGCAACTATTAGTTTTAAGGAAAACAAAACAGCACTAAGAAAGAAATATTATGGATCATGACCCAAAACACCACCTTAGCTTCTGGTGCAGGCTTTATATCTTCAGTAGACCATGGAACGTTGTTAAGCCACACTGCAATAAATGGCCCATCTAGAAACCTCCATTCTATATTATCATTACAAGTTGAAGGACCCTGGTAACCACCTTGTTGAACTTGAACACCGTTCTCCTCATCTTGTTTCAAGCTTCCTGCAACTGCCTTGCAGTCATTGATCTGCTCTAACGGTTCGCCATACGCTTCATACCCAGGAGCAGGCACAAACTGAACGCGTCCATGATATCTACGCAAATTCATTATGCGCAAAAGAACCTGTAATTACATAAATTATAGACGTTAACAATCAGAACAATGTTTGGATAGGACAGGGTGGTCCATCAAAACTGGCAAATTGCCACTGAATTGGTTAATATGATAGTAGATGATACTCTCTCCATTTTACAATAATAGTCTTTTCCCATCTTGGGCACTTACCAAGAAAAAATAGCTTATCTAAAAATCTAAAATGCCATAGATCAGAAATCCTTAATTACACCTATGATAATCCTCATTAAATTGCTTTCTTATGATAAGATTTGAAACTCCATATGTGAAGTACATTGGTAATAGTAACATAGAGTAAAACATGCTTCTGAATATTCTAAAAGGACAAATTATTTGAAGGGAAAAAAGTACAAAAAAGGACTATTATTGTGAAAGAAAGGGACTAGTAACCATAAGAGCACTCATTTTATAGGCTAACCATCACAATTTGCCTTTGAGTTGCACATTACGGTAGATTTTTTTTTTAATCATGATCAGATAATTAGAAACCCGAGAGTCAAAGTTTTCAAAGTTCTTTTAACAGTAATTGTAAGAGCGGCCTGCGCGGGCACCTAGGTGGCATGGTGCCTATAAAGCTCTAGGCACCACCCGACAGCCAGACACGCACAAATTGATTCGCTCTCTGGTTTCCAATTATATATGTTTTTTTATCTAAAAAATTCGAGATGTTATAAATCATAACCGGTGCAAATTAACTACGAATACAGACTCCCCACAGGAGTTCTCACCAGCTGATGCCATGTCGATATACAATTGAACAAGAATCCTCAAACTTGCAGGTTTTACAAGCATCAAGCTTCATGTAGAGAATTCCTGCTACTATTTTATTTAATTGACCCATTTGAGAATTTTGTCGTTTATCCTAATGAGTGCTTGCTATTATGATTATGGTTTTTACCTACCATATCAAAAAGTCTACTAGCAGATAATCATCAACAAGAAAAATACGCACGTAGAAGGCTAACCGGGCACTTCCCATCCACCTATACTTCTCAGACTCGATATCAATATCCGCAATCAGGCCTGAAAGGGGTATTAAAGTTCATTATGGCATACTCAATTATACAAAACATAATCTAATTTGAATGTTTCACAAAAATAATAACTTGTTTTGTAAATATAAACTACAGAAGGTCTTGAATCATACCCCATGTGAGCATCAAAACACTGAAAAATTTGGCCGCTCCTTGCGTAACGGTGGTAACATCCAGAGCACGTGTATGACCTGTATGAAAACATGGATTGCTTAACAAATATTCATTTTAATGGACAGAAAGTTTGGCAATTAAAACAGAGAAGCAAGATATGACCTCTGATAATTGAAAATGTTACATTTGAAATTGAGTATATTTCACCAACTGAATCCATAAGTGATTTTGCCATGCCATTACCCGTACCTGCATTCATTACTCTACATCATAAACCAAACCACATGACCGTCAAGATTCAAGAACCAGTCCACCCATCAACTTAAAGTTCATCGGTTGTATGTTGGCAATGTATTTCAAGCTATTTAAATTATTTAACTCTCAGCAATCCCTCTCATGCAGGCCTTGGAGCCACGTCGAATGGCCTCTAGCAGAAAGAGAGATCAGTAACAAAGGCATAAGAAGATGGAGAATTTTTTTTTCCTTTTATAGTAGACAATGAGGAGGCTTGAACATAGGACATCATGAAAATGGTGCTATGATACCATGATAGAAACTAATTTACGCAAAAATACTCAAGCTGATAGGCTTTGGATTAATGTATGTCAAGCTAATCTAATTTTGTACATTTACAACACTAATCATGCCTATTGGGTGATTCAGAGTTACATTTTCAAGAATAATAATAAACCCACATGTTATCACAACCCCCCCCACCCCACCCCCCAAAAAAAAAATAACCCTCACCCCAATAAAAAAGAGGGAAAATCCAAAAAAAAAGAAAAGAAAAGAAAAAAGGAGGGTAGTTAAAATTCTGCAGAAAACAATTTGATAAGCAGCTTTCTGTGTCATTTTCTGGAAATGGGAGGGTGTATTTTGCGGGTTGGGAGGGTTTTGTGTGTGTGTGTGTGTGTGTGTGTGTGTGTTTTGGGGTGGGGGGGGAGGGGGAGGGGGGAGGAGGACAATTGAATACACCCCCAAAAAAAGAAGAAAGTGAACAAGGCTTATTAACAGTAAGCACGAAATCCTTCTAAAAGGACTTTGAGCATATACCACCCATTGCATTTCCCTAGAATATGATCATGTGCAGCAACTTATTGTAGCTAAAATGAGAATTATGATATATAGCGGTTAGCTCACCCGCAGGAATTATTCCAAGGGGCATCTTGATTGCAGTACTCCAATCTTCTCTTTGCAACAATCCATTCACTATCTGCTCAAAAAAGGAAAGGAGCTTGAATTAGAAGCAGAGAAGATTTTAACATAAGCAGATAAATCAGCCACCAAGAACTTGTTCTGTAAAGAAGCTCCATTGAGCATATATATAAGAGACAACATAATACCAAAAATGAGGGTTGAAACACTAATCGCGTATATAATTATATAAAAAACAGAACATTTTCAAGATGGTAAATACATTAACATTCCATCATAACTTACTAATTTCTGTGATTCCAAATATCTTTAACTGCTAGCCTACAATGCTATGCTTGATCTTCTTGTACATTTTCTAAATATTAGATAGAAAAGCAGCGCTCTTCTAACATGCTCTAATCATTCAACTTTAATCTCACAATTGATGACCAAACATCCTAAATCTGAACTCTATGTACAGGTGTTTAGACTTCTCATGAATAACTAACCTCCACGAGCACACCATCTCCACTGACGCATACAATTCCATCATATTTCAGAAGATCCAGTTTATTGGCAATTTCTTGAGCATGAAGTTGATATCCAGTTTCTGAGATAAATGGGAGAATACAACATAGATTAAGGCGCTACAGGAGAATGCCATGCACATTACTATATTTATATCGAAATTTTGCATCGTCCAAAACAAAGAGAAGATGAATTATATTCCACAAACCGACTAACCTTCCAATGTATAGAGTATCCCAGCAGCTACAAGTAAGGGTTTGATTTCATTCTGGAAGATCTTCCGTGCACATTTCTTTCCACCAAATGGGTTAAGAATAATAAACAACTGCTTGGGCCGGCCTGTTTTGAGAGGGGGCAAATTTCAGCAGAGAAATCAAATTCTAACATAATTACATTCACATTTTCAATAAAATTGAGTAAGGCTACCGACGTATTGTCTGTGTCGGTCGGACTTACAAATAGAATTACATGAGCTGCAGGGGTGTATATATTTGAATTGTTTCCACCAAATGGGTTAAGAGCAAATTTCAGCAGAGAATTCAAATATAATTAAATCCACATTTCAGTAAAACCATGTAGGGATAAATAAAATATACTTGAAGTCTTTCCACCAACTGGGTTAAAAGAGAAATAAACTACAGCTTGGGGCGGCCTATTTCAGCAGAGAAGTTTAATTTAAATAAATTCAACGAAATTGTGTAAGCCTGTCGATGTCCTTTTGCATTAAATAGTAGAGATGAATTGCCTCCACCAAAATTGGCATCCCTATTCAAATCTATGTAAATAAGAAATAATTGGTGAAACCTCCACAAATTATCATGAAATAATTGGTGAAACCTCGACAAATTCTAGGACAAAACCCCCCAAAAGGAAGGGGGAATACACACACACACACACACACACACACATACCAAGAGAGTTGAAGCAATCACGCAGCCTCTCGCTCCAAGAAATCACCATTGCATCAGTCTCCATCTCCAAAACGTAATCTTTTCTGATCCTGTTCCCAACTGATGTTTTGCCAGCAGCAGCAGCACAAGAAACAAGACCGCCCTTTGAGGCATCCCCAACGAAAGCCCTAACCCTGATACGCCGATGCCCGTCCTCGGTCTCGAACCCAAGCGCCTCCGATTCAAGCATCAGGCACCGCTCCCCATCCTCCCCCCGCCACGTCAGCCTCCCGTTCGGGCTCAGGCTCGCCTCGCAAGGAGACCCGTTGACCAGGATCCGATCCGTTAAGGTTCCGATTTGTGTTTCGGAGCTGCCCACCATTTTCTTCGCTCGCTCTCTCTCTCTTGCTCACCCTCTTTACCTCTAGTCTAGTCTAGAAACAAAGGGGAAGGAAGGGAGAGAAGGAGTTGGGGGAGGGCGAGCGAGGGACATTCTTAAATACAAGATGGTCCGTTCAAGGGGCAAAATGGTATAAACATGTGCCTTCACGTGACTTGCACGGCTCCGGAAACAAACGAATTCTCTACTTGGTTTATTTATGGGGAATGTTATTAAATGAGTTGTTCTGTACATTTATTCATGATTTGGGATCCTGTGACCCCATCTCTCCACTTCAGAACTGGAGTATTTCATCAATGCTGGGCATTGCAAGTTTTTTTGTTTTTTTTTAACGGAGGAACCGGAGTATGCGTGCGAATTTTTTACCACGGGTCTCTAAAAGTAAACTATCTGTCAATATTTTCGACGATCGGCTCCGGTCATGTTGATCTCCATGTTCTTAAATATATGTCTACTAATTTTCATGATATAGAAATTTTTAGGGATTAATTTATTCTCGTATTTTTCATATAACATGAATTCCAAAAAGAACATGACCAGGAAAAACATATTCATGTAGTCCGATCTAAATTTGGCACCAAGTTTTTTTGATTTTATTGTTTTTGTTGAATAACATAGCATGACCATAACACATTTTCGCAAAATGCCACGCAAGGCGAATATAGATTTTTCATAGAAAACTGAATGGATTGAAAACCTTTTTAACCGCAACAAAAAGGGGATGAGAAAAATCATGTTCTATTTGATTCTCGAATCTATTTCACTTCGCATATACAATTTTGAAGAAAATCATTAATTTGCAGTCATGGTTTTTGCATAGAAAATTAATCAATATTAGCTAGACTGGTCTTTTATTTAAGTCCTTAAAGATATATAGGTATATATATGTATATAGCTGTCATCAGTTGTAAAGTCAAATTTAACTTGTGTATTTCTTATGGTCAGACTTTTGCAGTTGGTTACATTCAAAATCAAAATTGAGAAACCTTGGGATGTGATTCAGAAAATCTCACACATTGATTATTAAGAGAAATTTGGTTATGAAATCATGGTATCGTCTTATAAATTGATGCCAGTTTTTAATCATGTTTTCTTAATCATGTTTTCACATATATATTTTCATTTCTTTTTCTGAGTCAACCAAGTAGCTATAGAAGCATCTATGTAAATAAGAAACAAAAAGAAAAAGGATATAGAAAATTAAAGGAAGATAACAAATAACATGAATATCAAGCGGTCAATAAGTTGGACGTTGATCTGAATCAAGAAGAAGAAGAAGAAGAAGAAGAAGTTTCCATAGTCAAAGATGGCTGTTGTGGTTGGTGACATATATTTTTTCTCCGGCCCTTTAAGGCTTGACTAGAAACAAAAAGCATCAGTGATTTTAGTCCACAACAATTAACGCCATTGCTAAATCGTGTTGAAAAATATGTTGCTCAATAATAAAGCAGTGAAAGCTCAAGGTTGATTCGATCCTGCATGCGTGGAGAAAAGGCATGGTCCTGCATGTGTCGACAAATTCAACTTTGACTCAAACAAAATAATGATGGAATGAAAAGGTCAACACTCATCGCTAATTGGTTAGGTGCGTTTATTATAGCTTCTTCCGGTTGATGAATCTTCAAACTATTAGAGGGCAACCACAATTGCATAGTGCCAAAAATCAATGCAGCAACTTCTTTGATGATTTACATCAACAAGTACATATAACTATATCATACAGCGCTAAATATTTATATTCATATATTAGTTAAAAACGCATAGTTCGAGTTCAGTTGAAAATGCGTTCCGACTCCATCAAAAATACATGTCCTAAATTACAATAGTAAATGATAATAATTTAAAAAAAGAAAAGAAAAGAAAGCTCCTAATTAATGAAACCAAGAGCAAAAAGGTTTAATTATGCTTAATAACTTATGCAAGCGGGGCCACTTTCAAGGCTGGTAAAACAAAGCTTTATCTCCTTAAAGGGCTAATGTCCTGGTCAAACAAATAGGTTCAGTTGTTGAGCCACACAAAAAAGATAATAAAAAATCTACAAGTAAAATCACATATGGAATCAAGGAACAGCTGTTGATGATAAATAATCAGTTTTCCATGAACTCTGGCGTTGATATTATCATCATATACAAATGTAGGCATATGCTGACAGAACAATGCTGACAGCATCTTCTGTACACAAACTGAGCTATAAGGATGATGTGAGGCAATGGAAAAGCAAACTACTATAATCAATCTTTTAATGTAACATGCACATACCATGAAAGATTGATAGTATTAATGCACTTCACCTAGGCAGGTCCACATACTGCTCGAAAATCGCAACACTACATTAAATCTTATGTCAAGCAAGTCGCCATTAAGGATGACTTTCGGCGAATAATTGATCTGATAGAAAACAGAAAAGTGCAGGATATTTCAAACCAACAATATACCAATGCACTTGAGAGAATTGTAAATAAACTTAGATATATTGCTAACAAGATGATAACTAAATATTCCTTCTCCGTGTTAGACATATTTTATAGTAAGCTATATTTAATCATACAGCGATTTGGCAGACTGAACCCTTTGAACTTTGTTTTTGTTTCTTGAAACTTTTTCTTCAGACTTCTCACTGGTGGCGAAAGCCTTTGCAGCTGCCCTTAGCTTCCTGAGATTCTCCGACCTCTGCATCGGCACTCCCTTCTTGATCTTTCTGGTTTTGGGGCCAAGGTAATTAGTTCTAGCAATATCCGAAAATTCAACATCCAATAACTTGGTTTAAGAAAATATGGACACATATAGCAATAGACATTCCTCAAAGATGAAAAAATAATGTAAGCCGGACAGATATAATGGAGTGCCTGTAATAGGTGATTAATTTCTTCTTGCATGCGATTAAGCGTGCTATTAATTATGTTTTGCAGTTATTGAGGTCTAATTTAGCTGAGTGTGGTTCCTGTAGAAGCCGCAACCAACCAAAATTGGTGAAATGCAGATATCTATTGCAAACAAGAAAGAAAAAAATGCACGGACAAGATTAAAGGAACATAACATTTTAAGGGTGTGGCCCCACCCATGTTAATAATTATTCCATCTCAAAAACCCAAATTTTCCTCCCTCAAGGGCCAAGGCTATCTATATACCCAAAACCCAATTCACTTAACCTATTTACTTCTTCCCTCGCCTAAAGTGGGAAAAAACCTAATACACTGTTCTTGATCTCTAAAATTCTGCTCAGAAAATACACGCAATCAATATACTTTTTGGGATGAATCATGATAAGGAGACATATTTTTGGTGTGGCATTACTATATGACGCGACAATCGAAAGTTTGAAGTTGTTGTCTAAAGTGTTTACAGCAGCATTGTCTGGAAAGAATCCTAAGATAATTCTAACAGACCAATCTGCAACAACGAGTAGTGTTGTTTCTTCAATCTGTCTTGAAAGTGTACAACTACTTTGTGTCTGGCATATGTATCAAAACATCGCAAAACGTTTGAGCCATGTATTTAGTGGTTTAAGCTTTAAAGAAATCCAACATTTGTGTCTATGATTTTGAGGAAAAGAATGATATTCTATGGCAAGCACAAATGTGAAAGAGCTTGAAGATAATGAATGGCTCTCTCTCCCTCTCACCCACCCAGCCACCCACCCACCCACCTACACAGTCTCTCTCTCTCTCACACACACATACACACACACACACACACATAGAGAGAGAGAGAGAGAGAGAGAGAGAGAGAGATGGGCTTTAGTGAATGGACGACAAGTATTTTGTACAAATATGAAGAGCATAAAGTGAAAAGAATGTTTAAAGACATTCTTAACAAGTATTCGAATCCGGAGTTGGATCTTTTGACTTATTTCCATCACTATGCTAAAGCTACGGAGGATCAAGTCGAAAGAGTTAGAGCCTAATTGTCATGCAAATCAAACTTCACCGATTGAACCTTGCTCCATGATATCATATCCTAGAATGGTGAAGCATGTTAGGAACACCAAATATTTTTGATATATTATATGAAGAACATGCTTTATGTTCTAAATTTCATGATTGAGATAATGGGCATGATTGGAACAAATTTGAGTATGTAAGAAATTTGGGTCTGCTGGAATTCTTTGTCGCCAAATCTTGAAATATCAAAGAACTCCCTGAAAAGTATATGTTGAAAAGATGCCAAAATCGAGATGATACAAGAATATAATGATTGTTACAATTAAACATGATGCAAACATGTCTATGGAAAATCACTATACCATTTTATGCATGCATACTTTTGGTTCAATCGTCATGGACCTGCAAGCTCACTTCTTTGTTCAATGATGCATTGATTATAGAGTAGTAATGCATTCGCAAGCTAAGACAGATATGCAAGAAATGTTAAAAAGACTTACTACTGTCATGTTGGTATGACATCTTTTGTTTAATAATAAAACATCGGTAAATTTTACTAAAGCCCGTCTACCTTTTGGGTTTTTTGAGATAACCCTATTGAACTTTAAACATGCTATAAAACCTAACTGCACTACTAATATTGTATGAAATCGTTAGTTTGATTAACTCGTGCAAGCCATAATGAGACTGAATATCCCCAGAATGTCAAACAGATAGATTGAATAAATTCAAAATGAACGGAATATGATATTTTTTTTACAGAAATACCATTCACCCCCCAAATACCCTTTAATAGGGTTTTATAGTATTTTTAAAACTCAATAGGGTTATCTCAAAAACCTCAAAAAGTGGATGTGTTTTAGTAAAATTTACCCATAAAATATTGCAATTGAATTTCAAGATATTTATAGCATTTTTTATTTTTTAAAACTCAATGGGCCTGTCTCAAAAACCTCTAAGGTCTACAAGAAGCTGTACGATAAGTTAGACACTAAGCAAGCTGAAAATGATATATACCGAATTGCTCGAATACGGGAAAGAAAGATCAGAGACTAACGTGTGGTGAAGTGTGTAAAAAATGAAGATCAGAAGGTTTTAGTTTGAGATGAGGATATATAGAAAATGTGGAGAGATTATTTTGACAAATTGTTCAATGAGAGCTTTACTAAGAATTTGGACAGACTTGTCATTCTCATTATATAAACCGTGATTTCATGCGTAAAATAAGACTACTTGGGGTTAAAGAAACTTTGAAAAGAATGAGATCAAGAAAAGCGATTAGTTCAGACGGGATTCCTATCGAGATTTGGAGATGTTAAGGAGAAATAGGCGTCAAATGGCTGACAGATCTGTTCAATAAGGTTTGGTTGACCAAAAAGATGCCAAATTAATGAAAGAAAAGTACTCTTATATCTATCTACAAGAACAAGGGTGACATTCAAAATTGCTCAAACTACCATGGAATAAAACTTATGCATCACACCATGAAACTTTGGAAAAGAGTGATTGAACACAGGCTAAGCAAGAATGTTAAGATAGCAGAGAATCAGTTTGGGTTCATGCCTGAACGATCGACGACAAAGACTATTCATTTGCTTTGTCAACTTGTCGAGTGTTTTCGAGAGGAGAGAAGAGATTTGCATATGATATTTATTGATTTAGAGAAAGTGTACGACAAGATAACTAGAGAGGTATTATGGGGAGCAATGATGAAGAAGGAGGTCCCGTCAAGTACATTGACATAATATAGGACATGTACGATGGAGTAGTGGCAAATGTCAGAACTTGCGGCGGCCTAACGAGTGATTTTCCAATTACAGTTGCTTTACATCAAGGATCTACATTAAATCCATTCCTGTTTACTATCGTGATGGATGAATTTACTAGAACTATCCAAGATGAGGTACCTTGGTGTATGTTATTCGCTGATGATATTGTTCTAGTAAATGAGACGAAAACATGGATTAATGCCAAATTGGAGTTATGAAGGCAAACGATAGAATCTCGGGGGTTCGAATTGAGCAGGTCCAAGACAAGATATATGCATTGCAAATTTAGCAAATAGAGAAGTCAACCATATTGGTATAACATTGGAAGGGTAAGAGATATCACCGAGCGGTCAGTTTAGATATCTAGCTTCCATCTTCCAAAAAGACAGGAAGATCGATAGCGATATTAATCAGAGGATCCAAACTGGTTGGTTGAAATGGAGGAGTACAATAGGGATTTTGTTTGATCGTAACTTTCCGTTAAAGTTGAAAGGCAAATTTTATCGGAGCGCTATTTAGCCTGCCTTATTATATGGTATAGAATACTGAGCTCCTAAAAGCCATCATACACAGAAGATGCACGTAGCGGAGATGCGCATGCTTTGTTGGATATATGGTAACCCTAGAAAAGATAAGGTGCGAAATGAGGATATTCGTGCAAAAGTTGGTGTAGCACCCGTGGAGGAGAAAATGCGGGAAAACCGGGTAAGATGCTTTGGTCATGTGAGATGCAGACCTATGGAAGCACCGGTTCGACAAATGGATACTCTCGATATAGGCAATGTCAAAAGGGTGAAAGGGAGACCGAAGAAAACATGGATAGAGGTGATACGAAAAGATATGGTTGCCAAAGGCCTCAATGAAAGTATATTGTTCGATAGGAGTGAGTGGAGGCGGATGATTCATGTGCTGGATCCGACGTGATTCTCATGTTGGTTCATGTAGCCTACCCCATATGCTTGGGATAAAAGGCTCAGTTGTCGTCGTTTTTTATTATATGATAATCTTCATATTCTATATTGTATTTTTTTTTAGGTAGGGAATGCTAGAGGTGTTCATACCACAAGCCAAAATGAGATCATGGACAAGTACAAGGTAACTGAGATTATTATTCTTGAGAAAATATGGAGACAAAGTTTGAGGGTATCGTGTTTTGTTTAAACTTTTTAATTTTGTTTCCTTTATTTCTTCATTTTGGGAACGTGACAACGTTAAAAATCAAATCTCCTAGTAAGTCTGGAAAGTTAATGATGTCATTGTGAAGTAAAATTGATCATGGTTTGTGTTATTTCACCATAAATGGTTGTATTTGAAGTATTTTGCGAATTGTTTAGGTAGTTATGGGGATGTACATAAAGTATATAGATGCACGACATTATATTTGTCATGTTCTTTTTCTCCCTTTTTTGAGGTAATATTTAATTTTATGTTACGGGACATACAATGTTATTTAATATAGATAAGATTTGACACTCATCCATACATAGATGAGGAGATAACAAAAGACTATGTGGGATAAGCTGTGGAAAAATTAGAAGTAAATAGTAGATGCAATGCAAGTTGAAGCTAGCTAACCAGATTAGTGGTTCTCAGTTTTAAATCCCGAACGCTAAGAGATGTGGGGTTAGACTTAGGATTATGTGAGAAAGAAACAAAGGTTAAGGGCTTCAAGTTAAAAAAGATAAGTGGTTTCACTTCATTCATAAATAAAAATTATTAATGGTCTTCAAATGACATGGAAATCGTATTTAGCATGGGTAAGGGCCAACTCCTTAACAAGTTGTGTCGATATTATCTCTTCTGTTGCTTACTCTTTTCTCAAGTATGGTTTGATCTAATGATGCTTCTATTGGAACCAAACTCACTTTAGCCTATCAATGTGTATTGTTTTTCTTGTTGTAGTCAATGTGTACCTCCTGAATTTCATTATCTAATAAGATCAATACAGCATACATACTCTTCAAATTTTCAATGTTGTTCTCGCTTTGGTGTTTTCGTCATGGCTAGGAACTGAAAGCCTCAAAAGTTATTTTTAGTCAAATTTCAGGTGTATCGTCCATATCCACCTAAAATCAACAAACTTACATATGTCTCTGTAAGTGTATGGTGCTCCTTACCGTTACTACTACGGCTTTGCGAAATCAAAAACTTTAAAATCTTAAGCACAATACATTAAAACCCCAGAATACAAGCCCAAACACTAAACTAAAGTAATACTAACTAGAGATTTAGCTACCGAGTTAGTATTACAATCTTTGCAGACGGTCCTTCGGGTCTTAAAAGGTTGACTCCTCAAACTCCTTGGCTTGATGGAACGAGCTCTCGAAATCGAACTTTCCGCGTCAAAGACGATCCACCCGAGGATGCCGATTCAGGCGATAGCTTCGACCAAAGCAACAAAAGATCAAGTCTTGCCAGGACAAGATACTTAGAAGGGTGTAGTTTATGAAACAAGATACTCTCTTTTAATTCTCAAAACTCTAGAAAAGAAAATGAGGAAGAAGATGAAGAGAATAGCTACTTAAGAAAAATCTCACTTAAAAAATATCCACCATCACAAAAAATATCCTCTTATCTCTTCATGCAAGAAACAAAGAGGTGAGTGGGCTAGCGACTTACTAGAGTGAGTCATAAGCCCACACACTTTTAAATTCAACCATGAAGAAAAGAGAGTGTAGCCACCTCACTAAATATACACACACTCTTATAAATATAAATGCATGTATATAAACAAGTATACCTAAACCCGTATAAATACGTACACCGTATTTCTACCAAAATATGAATACCGTATTTATACCGAAAATACAAAATACGCGTATTCATATTTAGAATAAAATACATGTATTTGTATCAAAACACAAATACCCGTGTTTATACAAATACACGTATTCGTATAAATATCATATTCGTGTCAAAATGCAAATACCCAAAAGAGAGCAATTTAATACTAACATCAAAATTGGCTGTCTTTCAAATCTGCTAGTACTACTAAACTGTCCGATTAAAGTACGTGTATAAATACATGTGTTCAATCGAACACCCGAGTGTATCGCTATACACAAACTACATCATTTCACCTGAACCAAGAAACCCTTATGTAGGACTCTAAAGGCTCAACAATACGCTGGAATGGGTTTAACCAAAAGCACGTCAGTGGCACTAGCTGTACGTAACAGCTATCTAGGTATCTGTCGAAAGGAAGATCGACACGATAACTCGTCTGAAAACCCTACTGAGCCTATAGGTGACATTCTCCGTACAGTCCGGTCTGTTCGTCTAAGAGTATCGCATATCGGGCCTAAGGGATGGTAAACGTTAGACCCCTAATAGCGCAACAAGTCGTGTCGGTGTAGGACCCAATACAATCTGAGAACCTATTGGTGTACCTACCAGTAAATCTCACTTGCCATGTTCAGGGACCTTTAGTATTGGCCAACTGTACACAGCGCGATATCAACTCCGAATATCGGGAGGGACGAATCTTATATCCCCTACTGCTTCCAAGAGGTTCGGGACAGCACCCAACTACTACCTGTTTGGATGACCCATTTAAGCCGTGGTAGGGTAGTAATCTAAGTACAGTGGGAACACACTTGAGACGGATAGCGTTGTCAAGTTAATGGACTAACATGTACTCATGTCACCGGGGAACTGCTATCCGACGATAGTTATAATACCAACCAGCAGTTCCCAGCGAGTCCGTCCTGTGTAACTCATAACCTAATGAGCACCGGTATACTATCTTTGGTATCGTATACAAATGGCTGCGGGACATGTCATCTCTCTTCTATAATGAATTCTCCGTTCCTTCTTGACCCACTGACGGGGATAAGGAGCGTATACACTAGTCTACTCTGAAGGATCGATGCCCAGTCTCGATAATCCTACGACTAAGGACAAGTTTAAGGATGCGCTTATAGACTACCCAGCCCCCACTAGTGTGACTGCCATCACAACGCTGGTAGTCAAGTAAAGATCCTAAGGGCTCTATCAACATGTATTAGCGACATGTTAAAAGAAACATATACACATGTTAAGATAGACTTAAACCAGATAGCATACTGTCATATTAAGCAAAACTGTTATATATCTGTATATATCTCAAACTTCTAAAATGTAATATACAATCCAGTACTATGCAATAATGGGCTCTAAGGCATATATCACTAACAATCTCCTCTCGTTGTTTTTTTAACCAAATATTCTATCAGAAAGAATGTGATTTGATTTTTCAATATTTGTATTTTTGGAGAAAAGGATATTTCAATGGTTATCTACCCTTGCAAAGCAATCCAACTGACAAACAGGGTCAGTACACAAACAGTGGGAAATAAGAATGTAACTAGTTGAGTATTAATTAGTTTTGTCTCTAGTTTAATTGGTATGCTGACTATAATCCAAGGAATATTTTAAAGTAGTTAACACGGTCATGAATCGTAGGCAAGTAGGCACCAAATCAATCTCACCGTTCTTTTGACAACATTGTGGTTCAAATTAAATTTTAAAAAAAAAGGGGTGGGGTGGGGGGGGTTTATAAATTTACCTGCTGATATTTGCTACATGTGCGATCAAGGGGTTTCCTTCTGATGGAGGTCATTTTCGGGTCTCCGTCAGATGTTGTCTTCCGTCGATCTCCCGGTGGATTCTGACGATTACCTTCTGTTGCGTGTGGGTCTCAATAGGTTTTGGTGGAAGAGGTGGTATGATGAGTTTGGTGCCGAGTACCTGCAAAGAAGTCCCGGGTGGTTTGGTACCACCAAGGACCCTCCGATGATTAAGTTAGTGATGAGATCCGAGCAAAGTAACGGCTTAGAAGAGTAAAGAATGGCCTACCTGACCCCTCTGTGATGGGGGTTTATATAGCGGTGGTGGCATGCAGCAGGCGCGAGAATTACGCCGGCAATTACGCCCCCGACGTCGCACCCGCGTAGATAATGGATCGCCCATTAATGGGGATCGTAATGGCGTGGAACGTGGGATGTTGCTGGCGTAGAATCTGCGTATGGAGAGATTCGCGGAGCGGTGGTTACGCCTGTGGGCGGTGGCCGTGGTCGGAGGACCGAGGAAGACGGTCTCGGCCTGGAGCTCGGACGAGCGAGGGGGCCGAGCAGTCCAGGTCTTGTGGCAGCTCGCCGCGAGCCACGGGACCGAGGAGTCCAATTCGTAGGGGCCCCGAGGAGGGTCAGCTTGTGTTTGCAGGTCGGGTACGGGGTGGTCTGATCGGCCCCTGTGGGCTCTTTATTCTGAGTTCTGGGACACGTCACCCGCCCCGTGTCCTGATCTTGGACATCGCCAATATTGAGCATCATCACCTTCCGATGTGTCCATTGCTGCAAAATTCCAATAACAAAGCTTAGTCACAACTCGTTTAAAAAATAATTAAAAAATGGGGTTAGGAAGCAAAAAAAGACCTTGAGGAGGCATCAATCATCGGGAGTGTCTGAGGAAATATCCATGGATGAGGGCACCTTTCTTCCTCTTGCTGCTGCTGCTGCTGCTTCTGTTTCTGTTCTTTGTCATGCCGCCTCCTCCTCCTCTTTGTCCCCCAAATTATTAGGGTTTCAGAGACTCTGCACCAGATTTTGGAGATTTGAGCAGGTATGAATGGATGAGGAGGAGGAGACGCGGTATCATAATAAAACCTATGGATCCTACTGTTTTGGGCCTTGGAATATATAAGCTCAAGCCTTAGCTAATGTTGTTGATGTTTTGAGTAAAGCTTCATAGATCCCAGTGTTTCCTCCAACTGGGCTTTTTTTCCGCTGGTTAACTGCGCCCACGTTTGTGCTTTGTCAAATCACAAGAATAAGTAAAGCCCGAATTTGGTATGGGTGCACTTCCTTCCGTGCAATTTTGGTGCTATACTGGATCTCAGCCTCATATCAAGATCATAAGACCACGGACCTCCTGTTTTTTATCCTATTGGTCATCGCTGGATCATGGATAGCAGCACTAATACTATGTGCTCAAAATAGCTACCAACTGCTCAATGCTTCTTATTTATTTAATTGTTTTTCTTTGTCTTTTTTCTCTTTCTCTTTTTCCCCTTTTCAAGAATGTTGATGGTTTAAACCAGTCCCTTGGCTTTTTTCGTTCCTTAATTTTTTTACTCTGCAGCTTGTTGCATGTTTTGAACTTGTGATCCACTTATCATAATTCTCATGCTTTTGCCAATTCTTTCATTCTTTTAGATGTTCAATGATCGAAGAAAACCGAGATTGACGTGATAAATTTGTTGATTCACAGAAGTTGGCCTATCGGTGGTATTAGAACCATTAACAATGATATGAGAATATGAGATCCACATAGAAGTATCCGCCGGCTCGAAGCATAATCGAGAGTGAGATGATAAAGTTGTTGATTCACAAAAGCTGGGCCATTGAGATTTGGTTATAGTAATTCTTATAATATGATAAAAAGAAATATTCAGTTATGGGTACTCTCGCTTGGGCTTAGGTTGTTGTTTAGGAGGATACAATGAGGAGTGCACAATATAACATCTGACCGTAAGGAAGGAAGAGTACTTGTGGGATGGATTTGTTTCAACGGTGCTATGCAAATTTGGATTGAAACAAACGACTGCTGTTTCAAAGCACCAACAAAAACTTCTAAGATTTTTACTACTACTATTTTTCGAACATGGACTCATTCTTCATGGCGAAGAAGCCCTTAGTTTGCGGCGAATTTCAGCAATGATGCTGCCGGGAGATGGAATGATGAGACGTGTGTTGAGATGTGTGGATAACATAGTCCTACATTTGAAAAACTAAGAAAGGTGAATAGGTATATTAAATTTTTTAAAGACATGAACGAGGGGGCGGTTATATATTTATTTCTTTCGATATTGATGGAGCTCTGGATCTCCTTCAGATGTTACCTTCCGTTGATCCGCAGCGAGTGATGATGAGTGGCTGAGATTGGATCTGAGGGTTTTCCCTTGGTGCGTGTGGATCTCAGTGGGCTTGATGTGGATGAAGCCGAACTACCTGCAAGGAAGTCCCGGGATGGATGTGCCACTGAGGACTCTCCGACGATCAAGTTAGACGGGCTAATTGGGCAGAGTAGCGGCTTATTGGGGTAAAATTGCCTTACCTGAGTCGTCTGAGAGAGGGGTTTATATAGTGGCAGCCGTGGGCTGGCAGGCGCAAGATTCACGCCAGCCGTTACGCCTGCGTGAAAAGCGGGATTTCCCATTAATGACGAGATATGCTCGTTATTGGGGGAACGAGATGGCGTGGAACGCGGGATCGTGGGCGGTGGATATCTCGCGTCAGGCGAGATTCGCGGAGCCGTGGCGGAGATGCCTATGATCCATGCTGTGGGTCGGTCGATGAGACCGAGGAAACTAAGCTCGGCGGGAGGCTCGGAGGCGAGTGGGAGGCCGAGCAGGCTTGGTTCATGTGATAGCTCGGAGGCGAGCTAGGAGGGCTGAGGGAACTCAGCGTGCGGGAGGGCTCGGAGGCGAGCCAATGGTTGTTTGTAAGGCGGGCACAAGAGTGGTCGGGAAGGCCACTGAAGGTCAGGAACATTCTCGGATCGAAGGCCCGGGGCATGCTTCCAATGTACCATTCCTGCTCCTTTCCCACAAGCTTCGGGACACGTCATCTGCCACGTGTCATGATCTGGGGAGTGCTCAGTACCGAGCATCATCATTAGCCCCCCACTCTCGTCCTGATCTATTTATGGGTCGGGTCGAGAGTGGTCTAATCGGTCTCTAATCGGTCACCCGGGTTAAGTTCTTATTTGATGATGTCAGCGGATCAGGAAAGAGATCTTGCATTAAAGAGGAAGCGCCGATTCGGGCGTACGTTCATCGGAGCGCCAGGTCACGTGTCCGACGCTGGTTGGCTGACGTGACGGGCTGCTGGTGTTTTCGCGCCCGATGGGACGCGCTCAATGTGCATGCGACATGTGGAGCGTTGATGGTCGTTGAATACGAAGTGTCATTTTGGCGGGTGACGATCGGCGCGGCTGGATGTGTTCGCCGATTGCTTTAAATAGATGTGGGATCCCCCCGAGGGTCCACGCTTCGCTATAATTTCCTCTTCCCTTTGTGTGTTAGCTCAACGCTCTTTCCTCTAGATCGGATTTCCTGCGTTCTTTCCTCGGAGGACCCCTTCTCTTGATCAGGTTAGATGTCTTCCTCTGAGGAGTCCGTAAAAATAGTTTGGGTAGAGTCTAGGGAGTCTTCTGCAGCTTCCTCTTTTTCGTCCGGGTCGGAATCTTCCCAGAAAGTTAGGGTTAGTCGGGCTTCCCGGAGTCGTGCGGCGGAGACGGTCCCCAAAGCAAGCGCCAGGAGTGTCCGCGACGTAGTTTCCCTTATGAGGCATGTAAATGAGCTCACCACAATCCGGGTTCGCTTCCACATTCCCCCCGGCTACTCGCTTCGTTTGGCCGGGGAGGGAGAGAGGGCAGATCAGGTAGGGCAAGGAGATTGCCTTGTACTTAGAGGCCTTTCGGGCCGGAATGCGTCTGCCCTTATCTCCCGAGGTGAGTGAGGCATTGCATTGTTTTCAGTTAGCCCTGGGCCAGTTAGTGCCGAACTCCTGGAGGATTCTCCTCGGGTTCCTGGTCCGGTTGAAATTGCGGGAGATCCCTTTTAGTCTGAACCTTCTCCTTTCTTCTCTCTATTACAAAAACCACCCCGGCACTTGCAAGGACGAGTCGAGCTGGGTATACATATATTTTAGAAAGCACCGGGGAGGTGTGGCCGGGTCAGGGGTCGTCGCAGTACCTTCTTCCATTCACGAGTGGAAGGAGAAGTTTTTGTTTGTCGGGCCACTAAGAGTGAGGATTGGCCTGTGCCTATCCAGTAGCACAAGGCCAGCTGCCCGCGGGTGAGACGGTCGAGCGATCCCGACGCGATGGCGGTGTCGGAGTGGGAGCCCGTCCCCCGGGCCGATGTGTTGCTGTCTGAGCAGGCCCTCAGTTGGGCCGGGCTCAGCCTCGTTCAGTTTGTGGGTAAGTTTAGAAGTTGGCAGCTTTTGCATCTCCTGACGAGATTCTGGGCGTCCTGATGAATCATTGGCCAATAGTACCCTTGGAGCAGTGCCTTTTGGATTAAGGTGCGGGCCCCTTGGTGTGCACCGCCGACCTTTTCGTGAATCTCACGGAGGATGTAGTCAACCGCGTGGGAGTTGACGCATTGGAGCAGGGGTTGGGTGAAGGATTTCTTATAGAGGTTCCCATTGCTCCAGACGAAATGGCGAGTTTTGGCTCGGAGACGGCGGGCTTCCCCTCGATCATCTGGGAGTGTACCTTCCCTCAGGAATTCCACGAGGGGCTTCCTTCAATCCTGGTCTTCTTCTCGAGCTATGTACACTTGAAGTGGCATCGCTCTGTCTTCCACGCTGAGCCATGGTAAGACCTCGAAGAGGATGTTTCTTTTGTTGTTGGCCGTATAGGATGAAGCCAGCTTACTCAATGCGTCGGCCCGGGCGTTTAGCTGTCTGGGATCTGCTCCACTTGGACTTCGTCGAAGTCTTTTCGCGATCTTCTCACCTCGGCCAGATACTTTACCATCAGAGGCTCCCGTGCCTCGAATCGGCCGATCACATGGCCAATGACTAGGGCAGAGTCGCTGCGGATCCGGATCGTTTTCAGCCCTACTCCGGAGGCTATCCGTAGTCTGGCCAGCAAGGCCTCGTATTCCGCTGCATTTTTTGAGGCTTTGAATCCGAGCTTCTGAGAATACTCCATCTCCGCCTCGTTCGGGCCCCGAATGATGAGACCGGCACCACAACCTTCCTCGATTGAGGACCCGTCGACGTAAAGGATCTAATCAGGGACGGAGTCGGTCTTTTCATCGACTGAGGGTTGAGCTCCGGGGGCCAACATGGATTCCGGCTCTTTACTGGGGATGGTGCACTCGACGATAAAATCGACCAGGGCTTGTGCCTTGATAGCCTGCCTCGGGCGGTATTTTATGTCGAATTGGGACTACTCCCACCTCCGGATCTCCGGATCTTGCATTATGTGAGGGTCTTGGTTGGAATAACTAGACCCTCTTCTTTCTTCTTTGGTGATTGTTGTTTGATTTTCTCTCCGGCTCCATACAACTGCTTCATCAAAAATAACATCTCGTGAAATCACAAGCTTATCAGTGTTAGGATCATACAGACTGTAAGTTTTAGATTCATCACTGTGTAAACGTTGAAAATATAATTTTCTCCTTTCTCATCGAACTTTTTTTTCTGTTTGGCGTGGAATGTGAGCATAAGCGATACAACCGAACACCAAAAAATCTATTTTTGCTTTGCACTTGTACCAGGCTTCATACGCCGTTCTGTCTGGCACGACTTTTGTTGGCGATCTGTTCAAGATGTATACTGCCGTATTCATTGTTTCTGTCCAAAACTTGTTCGGAAGATTTTTTCCTTTCAGCATGGTTCTGCCCATCTATACGATTGATCTGTTTCTTCTTTCGGCTACGCCGTTCTTCTGAGAAGTGTATCTTGCCATCAGCTCTTTCTTGATGCCTCGAGCCTTGCAGAAGTCTTGAAACTATGTAGAAGTAAACTTTCCTCCGTGGTTTGTTCTCAGCACCTTCAATTTATGGCCATTTTGTTTTTCTACGAATGCTTTGAATTGAACAAACAAAGAAAAGATTTTGGATTTTTCTTTAAGAAAATAAACCCACGTCATTCTAGTATAATCATCGACAAATAGTAGGAAATATCTTTTGTCATTTAATGAAGTTTGAGTAGGACCACATACATCGGCATGCACAAGTTCTAACGGAGTTTTGGCTCTTCAAGATGTTTTTGTAAATGGGAGTTGATGCATTTTGGTGTAAATACATCCTTCACAAATTTTTTCTTGGTTATTTGTGGGAGACCAACAACCATATTCTTCATTTTAGCAAAACGAGTCTTCAAAAATTTAAATGGCTAAATCTCAAATGCCACAATAAAGAATCATTGTTTTCTGCAGATTTTAGTGTTAGATTCTCATATGACATTATTAAAGAAAGAACTTTATTTGATGCCATTTTATTTGATGCCATTATGTGTTTATCTTTGCCATCAACAATCACACATTCATCTTTCACAAAGTTTAATATATATTCTTTTTGAATTAATTGTCTTACACTTAGCAAATTTGTTTTTAGTTCTGAAACATAAAGAACATCTGAAATAAACTGTGTTACCTTTCTTTATTTGCACATCTATCTCTCCGTTTCCTTTGGCTTTATGCATATTTCTATTACCGAGCTTTATCTGTGAATTGACCTCTCCGTTTAGGCTGGTAAAGATGCTTTTATTTCCTATCATATGATTGCTGCAACCACTATCCAGATATCAAATATTTTTTGCGCCTTATTAAGCATTAAAACAGGAATAGAATACATGATCTGTTTATGAAAAAATAGATTCATCATTTTTTTGAAACCAGCAATCTCGTCGGGAGTGATTAGGAATTTTGCATCTTGTATATTTGTATCAGCAATCTTCTAAATTTTGATTGGATTTTCCATAAACTAAACAATTTGAGAAAAACTTGTTTGAAAAGTTTTTATTTTGGTCATGCCTCCCTCTTTGAGATTGGTCATAGCCTTCAGGCTTCTTTTGATATTGGCTTTAGTCAGCCTTTCTAAACGGCTGCTTGTGAAAGAATTTCTTTCCATTATTTCTTTTCTGAAATTGTCCTCTCTTTCCTGATATTGTCATCATGGATTGAAAAGTTTGCTTCACCTCTTTTGTTGCGGACTTGTTCATTCGCAACCCGTGTGTCTCCAAAGATATTATTAGTTCATTGAATGTCAAAGTTGATAAGTCTTTTGACTCTTCTATAATAGCAACGACATGATCCCATTTTTATGACAAATTTCTTAATATTTTTTCAACAGTATTTTTTTCATCAATAGTATCACCGTATGTTCTGATTTGATTAACTATTGCGGCAACTCTATCAAAAAATACTTTCATCGATTCATTATCTTTCATGGTCAAATTATCGAAATCTCGTCATAAAGACCGTAATTTGATAGAGATTATCTTCGTGGAACCTTCAAATTGTTGTTTGAGAATTTCCCAAGCCTCTTTTGATGTAGTAGCGGCCGTGATTCTGGAAAAAATTGTTCTGCTCACACCTTGCTGAATAAAGAGAAACGCTTTTGCGTCTTTCTTTTTATTCTTACGGTACTCTTTTTGTTTCATCAAAGTCCATGATGCAAGTGTCTCGGAATCATCAGCTATTTGGTAGCCATCTTCAACAAGCTCCCAAAGTTCTTGAGAGATAAAGAGAGTTTTCATTTGGAGACTCCAAAAATTGTAACCCTCGCCGTCGAAAACTGGAACGAGATTTTGCGAGTAGTTGAATAGAGACGGTGCCGATGGAGAGGTTGCCATATCGACCGAGATAGAGATGAAATGCTATGATACCAAATTTGTTGGGGCAGGCGGAAGTCTAGTGGTTTACGGAATGATATTTAGGAACAAACTTATTTTTGAGAAGATTATAAACTGGAAAACACTGTATATAGAAATTCAAAGAGAAGATGCTTTGAAGGCTTTTATTCTTTTCTATATTGGATGATTTTACAATAAGGATGCAACTTCTGTAATAGTAATCTTAGCATTAAATTACAACAACTAATATTGACTAAATGAATGTGAACATAAGAAACTTTTGAGGCAATGAATGGTGACTTGCATGTGTTTATGCATTGCAAATTGACTTTCTAGAAGCTTTCAATTTTTACCAAATTGCAAATTACTTCTTAACACACATCTATATTTGATGATAGGCATCATCCATCCTGATCTCATGACCTGCCAATTTATGACACTCAACTTTACAACAATCCCCATGTGATTTAGATACTCTTTGACCATTGATTTAATTATGAAATATGTTTTATTATTGGTAAACCGTGAAATTTTCGACCCTCCAATGCAAGTGCTAGAAGTATAGAATTACATAATTTTTCTGACGGATTGTTGACTTTTTGACCAACTAGGAGAGTTGTTACTCCTATGTTAGCTGACCATCACATTCCTCATATATATAATACATTTCAAGCTCTTCTTGCATCGAGTCTAATCCTATTCAAACTTGACTGCATATGAGCTTACAATTTTTTTTTATCATGTTAAGAACTAAGTGTAAATTGTTACAATAATGTGTAATTGATGCTAGTTTCCGAGAAGTGTTTTTTAGAAGACCTCGCAGCTTGCGCTAGCTCTTGATATCTGTAGATCCCTAGTAAGATGTGGCCGCTTGGCAGAGTTTGACTATGAGCAGTGCTGTCATCAATGCTATATTCTTTCCATTTCAGTCTCAAGATCAACCAATATATTATTAACACTGTAGTGATATCAGGTTTTATATAATACCAGTGGTTTCTTGGAGAAGAATAGGGATTTCCTTCATACAGATTCAATCGAGCTTCTTTTGTCATCCACCTGTCAGCTTCCTTGGTTACTTGCCACTCATATGTGTAGTCAACTGCACAAGCCAGTTAGCCCAATCCAAGCTTTAAATGATTCTGATTCAGAGCAGCAGTGTGTTGGGACAAAACTTAAGGGATGCTAAACTTGAACAGATGTTGTAACACACATTAAGTCAATGCTTCTATGTTGTCTTGTAAAAATTCTTTTCCGGATATCGAGTAAATGCCATAGGCATTGTTCATGTACACAATTACTTTGTTAAAGCAATTTGTATGTTACTTATGTTAATAGATGTTATTGCTTGGATTAGACAGCTGGTACTATTTATTAAAATATATTTTGTTTACGAACCTTCCATGAATGTTGTACATGTTCTTGCTTGCATTAGTCATTAGGGTAGTTCCCAAGATATCTTAAGCATTCCACTGTCGCTCAGGCCCATGAAATTGGAATATGTTTGTCTTCATGGATGTTTAACAATTTATTTAATTTAAAGGTTTTGATATGCTTTTAGGATCAACTGTTCAAGCTGATGCAGAAGCTAGAAAGCACCACCCCCCACTTCATACGATGTCTTAAGCCAAATGGTCAGCATCTTCCTGGATTGTATGAGTATGATCTATTTTTGCAACAGCTTAGATGCTGCGGAGTACTGGAAGTTGTCAGGATCTCAAGGTCAGGGTATCCAACTCGGATGACACACCAACAATTTACTGAAAGGTGCTTAATATCTTCTTTATCTCTAAATCTTCAGTGATATGTGATATTCATAATGATTCCTGGAACTCTGTCTATTTTCCCTCAGATACGGCTTTTTCCTTTTGCGGAATGATGTGTCTAAGGATGCACTAAGCGTTTCAGTCAACATTCTTCAGAACTTCAATGTACTGCCTGACATGTATCAAGTTGGTTACATGAAGATATTTTTCCGCACAGGACAGGCAAATACCATTCTCATTCAATTTTGTTATTTTTATTCCTTTTTACATTTATGTTGAATTTTTTTGTCATTTAAGATAGCTAATAAAATAGATATTCCAGAATTCGTTGAATTAAATTATTTTAGGATGCTGTCTTGAGTTGAATGTTCTCTTGTTTACTGGTTAATTATCATGGGCCTCAAAGCTATTATTTCTGTTCAAAGTTCAAACCCAAGGCTTTGTTTGTGGTTATCGACTTGGTAGGCTATGTAGAAGTCTGTGAAGCAGCTGGATAAACCACCAATGCTCGTTTGTCATTACTACCATATATGCATTGTTTTTATTACTGTAAAATGGTCAAAAAAATTCTAGCTTAGTTGGGTAAACTAAAAGAATTAACGTGCATCCTTCTCCTAAGTTATTTTCCGGTTGAATCCTCAGATACTTATTCTCCTGAACAAAATTCATTTTTACCTTAAAACATTTGGATTAATTTTTCTTTCTTTCTGGTTCACTAGTCCACCCCTGCACTTAAAAGGAGAGAGGTGCAGCTGGCTTTAGCAATTAGGCATCTCAAACTGATAGATTTGTTTTCGCTTAATGCTTTATCCTTTCTCCCAACTCGACAAACTCGAAACTTGTATGTAATCATTTTGATATATCAGCTTTGGGGATGTTATGATGTCGTAGTGCTCCCCACTTTTTTGAACTCACCAAACAATTTTCATATGCTGCATATTTATGCTACCATCTCTTATATGTTTTTTTACATTTTTTGTTTTCCTATTTTTTAGCAACTTTAGATAAGTATTTCGCCAACAATGTTTGGCAAACTTGACAAACTTGGGTTTTCATAGATGCATTTCTTTAACTGTTGTTTTCCCTCTTTGTTTGCTCATTGCATCTGGATAATTCTTGTTTCCTTAAGGTTGATGCCTGACCAATCTGTTCTTTACTCTTTTTTTAATAAAAAAATAACACATCATTGATGTTCAGTTAATAATTAAGATTTATATTTACATACATTTCATATTGCTTGCATGTTGGATTTCTGTAGATTGCTTCTCTGGAAGAAGTTAGACACCAGACTCTTCAAGGGATTCTCGGAGTTCAGAAGGGTTTTCGTTGTCTTCAAGCTCGTCGTTATTTTCAAGAGCTCAAGAATGGAATTACTACATTGCAGTCATGTAATGCATAATCATTGATATCAATACCTGGATTGACAAATAAGTATTACCCCCTAAATTCTAATTTTCCATTTACAGTTATCCGTGGTTGGCTGGTGAGAAAGCAAATCAATGGTAGTAATAGATTGGAAATGCCGAAGATCAACCATGTGAAAGCTAACAGAGGTCCTGGTAAAACACAAGAATCGGTGGTATGAGTTTAACTTTTTTGGCTAAAAAATTTGTTCTTCCATTATAGTTCCTCCTTCCGTAATATCCAATGTATATGGACCGTTAAACACAATATATTGAAGTTGAATCCACAATGCCACTGTAAGACTGACTGCTGGCAGATTTAGGCTTTTGCAATGTGGAATGAAGTACATTTTGGTTAGATTATTTGTTGGATTTGTCTGCCTACAAATGAAGTGTCTCCAATGCTAGTTGCTCTACCTGTGAAATAAAATGACCTGGGGACTTTATTTTATACTTTAAATTATTTCCATTCAGCGGAATAAAGTTCCTTTCCGCAGAGTTCATGATCTTCCCCTTTGCTGCATAATTTTGATTTTGTACCTGCCTGGTTAAAAGATAGCAGCAGCAGCAGCAATGTGCATATAAGAAAACATATGTTTCTTAATTTAATTATCTCGCTTATTAGGTTTCAAGTATATGAATATTTTAAATGGTTTCCTGGGATCATCTTGTGTATGGCAGGACATGAACAAGAATCAACCTCAAGTACAACATGCAGTTGTAGAAGAACTCCAAAGACGGGTTCTGAAGGCAGAGGCAGCATTGAGAGCCAAGGAAGAGGAAAATCTTACATTGAAACAGCAAATCCAACAATATGAGACAAGGTGGTCATATTATGAAGCGAAAATGAAATCTATGGAAAATATGTGGCAAAATCAGATGACATCTTTACAGGTAGGATTCTCTACCAGTTATATTTAAAGCTGTGATTAGTCATCAGCTACCATAGTTTCGGGCTTTATTTTTCCAAATCCTTAATGCTGTATCTCTATTTATTGAACCACTCCAGAAGTCATTTCAAAGAGTTATTTTTCTCCCTTAATAATACTTATGCTAACCATAAAAATGCTGCCTTTCTCTTTGTTCTTATCTTCTTCTTCAATTTCCTCTCACATTAAGGAACATATTATTCAAAAACCTTTACCCTTTTCATTTCTTGTATTATATTCTTGAACTGAGACTGTGCTCCATTTTTTGCTCATGACCTTATCTGTGCCTTAGAGTTCAACATGAACTCCGACGGATCTTTTCCCTTCTAGAAAAAATTTGGAAGAAGCCAACTTGTTATTTAGGATTATGGTAAGCTCTTTGTTGTTCCTAGTTTCCTCAGCTAGGAATTGGGTATCAGGTTGATTATAAACTTTGCCAAATCTTTCTATAAGCATTGCTCCAGCTGACCCCATTTTAGATGGGAAGAGCTAGATGATGCAGATCTATGTTGATGCAAGCTATTCTAGGAAACTTCAAAAAAAAAAAATTAAATCGATTCATAATGGTGTTGGCATTCTGTGTGCAGATGAATCTAACTGCAGCTAAACAGAGCCTTGTTACTGATGGAAGAGAAAGCCAACAAGAAAGACATGACACATCACAAAATAACCGCAATGCTGAAGATACCGAGTGTCAAACACCTGAAGGCACTCTAGCCAAACAACCTTGTGCATCTGCTACTGTACTCCCAACAAACTCTGGTGGCACACAAAATGCTGTTAGCCACATGCTAAAAGAGTTAGAGCAGCAAAGAAAGGGTTTTGAGGATGATGCAAGATTCCTCATCAAAGTGAAGTCTGGACAATCACTTTTCAACACTAACCAAAATGAAGAGCTTCAGAAACTGAAGGCCCGATTTACTAGTTGGAAGAAGGATTACAAAGTCAAATTACAGGAGACAAAAATGAAACTTCAAAAGCTTTGCAATTCTGAAAAGGTGAAGACCCGTAGGAAGTGGTGGATCATGTGGAGCAGTAATTAGTTCACAAGGAGTTTTACTTACAATTTTGGACTTATTGTATGAAGCAGATACTGAAAATGTGGCTCAATTGGAAAGAAAGAGCAATTAACTGGTATATAGGAAAAGGTAGAGTAATTATTATGCTGGGAGAGAGCAGAAAATAGGTGTGTGATCTTCAGACATTTGATATGATCCGAGTGTGCAAGTTAGAGAAACTACAACCTTGTATCATATCTTTGTTAGAGAATAGATTCTGTCATTCTCTTAGTGACATTTTATGTACATTCAAATGAATCTTGAAATGCAAACTTTGAGTTTTAGGTAATTCTTTGGTTCATCTATTTTTGGTAAAGCTCCAACATCAATATGGCGTGATTTATCAAGAGTACTCATGGAGCAGGTATGGCTTTTCGTTTTAATTTACAAGAAATTTGTTTAGAAAGAGGAAACTACAGCCTCGTATCATATTTTTGTTGTTGGAAGAACTACTTAATTTAAATATCTTACATGTTTTGATGAACTTATCTATTCTTGCTGTGATTATTTGCAGACTGACAATTATGGGATCATGTCATTTGCTGCAATGGAGAATATATGAATGTGACCACTTCTCCTCCATTCATGGAAAAAGAATAAAACAAGGAAATGTTTGATCAAAGGTATGGCTACCCAGATCAAAAGGTTTGTCATCAACATCTTTACTGTGTTGTTATATTTCCTTCAGCCCTTTATTATTTTGGATGATATGATTAATCTCAATGCCTATGCTTCTGGTAATAGCATAACATATTTATAATTCTTTGCTTAGCTTCTCACATTATGAAACTTGTTTAATCAATGATGTCTTTTACTTAAAAGAGAATTTAGAGAAAGTGCACTTTTAGTCTGCCAAAGGAGTTTTCCTGTTATATCATATTATGGAATGCAGCATATCCAAATAGTCTGAATGGATATAGATCAGTAAATAAGATCGATTACTACATTTCGATCATCTTTATTTGAATATATATGGTGCAATTATATGCATGTTTGGTTATAATGTTTGGTTTTGGTTAAAAGCACCCTCGGCCTCCTTAGTTGAACTTTGGTAGAGTGATTCTGTTAAGCTGTGATGTATCAAGTTTGACAGACAAACATAAGAACTTAAAAGTTCCAAGTACAGACCATCAAAAGACTCAATTCGAATCTCTGATACATTTTCATTTCATGTTTCAAATCCAAATTCATGTTCACCAAGACAACGATAATTTACAACAAATTCCCTCAAGACCATCATTGAGTCAACTAGAGATTTAAGATCCTGGGACAAACTTAGTGGCGTACACCCAGGCATTGTTAGCAACAGGATTATCAAGATGGTCCAATAGATTCTCCAATGGCCCCTTCCCGGTCACAATTGCCTGAACGAAGAATCCAAACATAGAGAACATGGCCAGCCTTCCATTCTTGATCTCCTTTACCTTCAGCTCTGCGAATGTAACCGGATCATCGGCGAGCCCAAGTGGGTCAAAGTACTGACCGCCCGGGTACAAATCATTGCCAATCCCTACTCCTTCAAGCCCGTTGATACGGAAACCCTCTACTAGACCCATTAGGAGCACCTGGAAGCCCAAGACAGCCAGGATGCTTTGAGCGTGGACCAAGTTTGGGTTTCCGAGGTAGTCCAATCCGCCTTCGGAGAAGATTTGGGCTCCAGCCTTGAACCAGACAGGCTCCTTGAAGTCGACCTTGACCCATTTCTCGAGAACTTCAGGGGTGATGCACCCAAGTGCCCCAAGCATGGCCCAACGGCCGTGGATCACTTCAAGGGCACGGTTACGCGCAAAAGCCTCGGGGTCAGCGGAGAGCCCGGCGGTGTCCCAGCCGTAGTCACCAGGGAACTCGCCGGTTAGGTAGGATGGGGTTTGGGCTGAGAAGGGGCCTAGGTACTTG
This sequence comes from Agapanthus africanus, assembly GCA_030015575.1. Lineage (NCBI taxonomy): Eukaryota > Viridiplantae > Streptophyta > Magnoliopsida > Asparagales > Amaryllidaceae > Agapanthus > Agapanthus africanus. Next base: position 3,370,937 of record CM057337.1, read on the forward strand.
ACACGGTCTGGTCCGTACCAGAGCTCATTACCCTGGTTTATTCAGATTATAACATTGTATATTACTGTATGAGAGATCAATCAGGAGTATAAACTAAAACCCTTTTTTTAGTTTATATGTAGCTGTTAGTTTTCAATAATTTTAAAAGCTTGTAATTATAGATTAGAAATTAGTTAACAAGGATGAAGAAAGAAATTCAGTATAGTAATCTTCAGTTAATTCACAATTTGTCAATTCTGTTTTTGAAAATTTAATTAATCAACAAGTGTAAATAGGATATTCTGTAATTAAAATTCGTTGTTCTTTCTGTCATTTATCACAGAAAGGTCAAGAAAATTTAACTTGAGTCATTTTATATAATGAGGGGAATTTAGGTTTGCAAGGAATATCTACAAATTATATGTAGCATAGGCTTACCATGGTGAATTTGCCATTGCCCATGGAGACTGCATCTCGGAGTGGGTTGGCAGCAGTGGTGGCCCGGGTTTGTCCAAGGAACTGAGTTGGTCTCACAATAGTCGCCGCCATGTCTATGGTAATATTGAGAAGCTGATGGTGTCTTCTTCTTCTGCTGGTTAGTTGAGATTCTCTCTGGGGTGCTGGTGTGTTTTAAGAAGGAGAGATGGAAGGTGTGGTGCAGAATGAGAAGGAAGTTTGTGAGGTGTAGATGGCTGGGAGTTAAGTTGGACCAATTAGAATGCTTCAAAGGATTTTGAACCATCTCCAACTCATATCTTCATATCCCAACTGTTATCTCCTCATCTACTGTATGTGCCCATGCTGCTGTGCTTAACCCCCAGTCTTTTCTGGGTTCATGGCTCTCTTGAGTCTGATGAGGATCATGTGGTTTTTAGCTGATACTTTAACCTACCAATCCTTTAGGTTTTTCTCCACCGGGTTGGTGATTTGTTAGAGGATGAGGAAATAGTTCGAGTCCTAATGTTACCCCATATTTATAGCTAATCACAAACCTAGTAGCCTATTTGTAATCTACCAAGCTAGTATAAAAAGTATTACCTCGTTTCGTTTCAATTGTTCCTTCTTCTTTTTTGCACTTCGTTTCTTTCAAATTAACCAGAGCACCATATAATTTTTATAGACAAGATAACTCTGCTTTCATTCCTAAATCCTGATATGACAGTAATTCGGAATTTTTACATTCTTATCATTATCCATGTATAAAAGTTAATACTTTCCTAATATGTCTTCAAGAGGCCGAAAAGACAATAAAATGAATAGGAACTCCGTTTTCTACATCTTCCAGCCGGAAGAAACTTTACCAGGCAGTGATAACTATTTTTGAATTTTATCAAATACAACCATTGCTGTAACCATTGACAGACCCCTTCAAATAAATCATGGATGTACCATTGAAACCAATTCTGATCATTTATATATCAAAAATCAAAGAAAAACTAACATTCATTTTTTTATACTAGTGATGCCTGTGTGGCATATTTGCCACAGTAAACTTTCCAGTTCAGATGCCAATTTTTATATGGATGGTGGGCTTGGGTTGATATGCATCCTCTTCAATTGAGTAGGTTGCATTTCCAATTTGAGAACTCTGACACAAATATCCACTTTCTGTAATTAGAAAATTGTTTAAAAAATATCCTCTACTTTTGACTTATTTTCCCATGTATAGAAACCTCAAGCCTTTTCTGCACTTGTTTCAACACTTTAGAAAGATAATTTAAAGTGACTTCTGTGTATGCTGATCATCACATATAAATCTTCCAGTTAATAACATACATTGATTTTTTTCTCAATAAAAACATACCTTGGTTATTTTATGTGTAAAACTTAATTCAACTTACCAGAATTGCATATTTACATCCATTCCATTGGCATTAAGCTATCGTGATAAAAATTCAGAAGATATCCAATCCAAACAAGTTTTAAAGAAACTATCAGCAGCATTATATTTGTTAGAAGACTGAGATTTAGAGTTTCTCAAAACAAAAGATAATTTTTGAAAAAAAGAAAAGAAAATTCAGACCTTACAGTAAACATCATTATGTGTTGGGAAGAAACTACTGGAATCTTCAGAAGTAAGACATACTATTATCCTGGCACTGGCTGATGGTTTCTTCCGAAAATTCAACTGCAACATAGAGCTGCAATTTGACCAGACCATAGCATCCATTTCTTGTGGAGGGACCAAAATCAACGACTCGAGCTTCTTTGCCTTCTCTAAGAAGAACTTGATTAGCTCGATCTCATTCTTGTAACTCTTGAAGTTGTTCATCTTTATAACTTTGTGGCTAAGGATAGTAATGTGATTTTAAACTTGAAGCTTTTTCATCCAAAGATGAAGTTTTGTCTGCATTAGACAAAGTAATTCTTTACCAATTTGGTGGAAGAAATCAATAGAAAATCTATCTAATGATAACCCAAACTGAGAAATGTCTGATAAAGATTAGATGTTGTGATGGTCTATCTTTGGAAGAACATTTTAAAGAACACGAAAGACCGTTGTTTAAACTTTTGTCACCAGAAAAGTATAAACAATGGTTTACCGTTGTCTTTGACAAGATCTATGCCCTCTAGGATCCGAGCTTAAAGACTTTACCAATGCCAAGAAAGAGAAATTTGGTTCTGAGGCAGTTGGTACCATTGCTGACTGAATGATGTATTCGAAAGAATACATACAGATAGCATGTAGAAGAGACAAGGCCAAGAAGCAATTGAAGAAATCTCGCTTGAAGGATTCTAGACTTGGGTATGAAATTTGTAAACGATTTTTTGATGATCGTTACAATTTTGGATGCGAAGATGAGTATTCTTATGGCAAAAGAAGGAAAAAATCTGACAGAAAACGTTTCCATAGAAAATCCGGACCTTATAAAACCCGTAAAAAGCATAAGGTTAAAAGGAAGACCTATAGGAAAGACTCCCCTCCTAAAAAGAGATCTTTTAGGACAAAGAAGTCAGGATGTGAGTGTTTTTGTGTGATTCCTCAAATCACTTAGCAAACGCTTGCCCCAATAGGAAGATTAATCTTCAAGAATTTGAAGGCATATTATAAGGATCCTAAATTTCATATACCATCCCTTCCGTTTTAATTCATAAAAGATGTTTTCTGATCTTGAATTGAGTTATAAGTAATTCTTGTGAAATAAGTGTAAGAAACAATTTATAGCTCACTGGTTAAAACTCTCCGCTACTATGTTTTGGAAGTCCAAAATTTTGCACAAGCATCATACGGAGTTGCGAAAAGTTTCAGAAGAAAAAATGTATGCAAATGAACCAAATGAAGCTACTCGAGTACATAGCACGAACCTCGAGGCATGAAGCCATCTTGGGGCCGGGCTTAGGTCGGGTTTTGTGTCCTGGTTAAGTCCAAGTGGGTCCGTGTTGGGCCTATGCGTCCTTTGGCTTCTTCATTGTTCGTTTCAATACCCAAACGTCCCCATTCAACCCGAGACTGCTCAGTCTTTTCATTTCTCCGTTAAAACCATTTTCAATACCAATTTATCACAATTCTTTACACCCTTTAATCCACCCTACTCTCTAACTCTCCTATAAATACCCCACTCGGTTCAAGCCTCTTTTCCCTATGCATATTACTCTCAAAACTTTACTCTCTCAGGTTCTCAATATATCAAGTTTCCACAAGGAGTCAAGCATCCCACTCACATACACTATATTTCATAGCACGATACCTTGGTTAAACATTTATTCTAAAATAGAAACAATTTGCATCAAAATACCATTGTTTTATAAAAATACTTTTTTAATCGCTATTTTTAATACCTTTGTAATTACGCTTCTACAACCCTCATTAGGGGACTCATTTGTGGATGGTGCAGGTTATCGCATGTTCTTGAGATAGTAGAGTGTAACACTGCAGCACGATCGTATGTTATTTAACGATATTAGTATTTTAATATCCTTAATTATTATTTGGGTTGTGATTGGTTTGAATAGTATGTGTTTATCCGACCCGCTTATGTGAATCCGTTATGATATCAGAGTATCTTTTATTAATATTTATCCGTAAACTAAATCCATGTGAATCCTAATTAACAAATATACAATATCTAAATTATATGTGTATAATCTCTAGTAACCATTCGTTAGGGATATTTTATATATTTTAACTGTCATCACGTTATTCAAGTATCTCATGTTATGATATTAACATTTATCTATTACGCTTAAATCTTAAACATCCTTGATACCGGTATATATTATATTAGAATATATAATGGTAACCTTTGCATTATGGGTAAATAAATAGGCTACGTATATATATTATTTTCCAATATATAGTTTCAGTGAGATTTTGCTACAGACGGATGAGAGATATATATTATCTTTTATACCATTAGTTATATATTGAACTATAATATATATAACATACAATATATATATATATATATATATATATTCTTTTTTTAATAAACTCTTTCTCTCTCTGTTCTCTTTCTTTCCCGCTCTCTTTTCTTCCTCTTCTTCATTGATCGGTTGCAACTCTCGACTTCAACAGCTTGTTCGATACCGTTTCGAGCCGTGAACTGAGACTTCAAGGTTTTGCCCAAATTCGCATGAACGAGACGATCGTTTCTATGTTCCCGGATCTCCGTCACGACGATATTTCAGTTTTGCGCGAAGGTGTATGACGAAATGCCTCAATGAGATCTCCGTCGTTTCGTTCAGTGCGTTTGTATATAAGGCAAGTTCTTTACTTGCTACATGCTAGCTACGACAAGTCCATATCGTGCCGTGATATTACTATATTTATCATATCATTTTTTTGCTACAAGATATTAAATAATAAGTTGATAATCTTAACAAAGATTATCTTTAATATGGTTTAATTGATATAATGCACTTATAGTCGTTCAGATGATTATGGTCGTTATTTCATGTATCGCATCTAGATAAGAACTATAATTAATAAATATTCAACATGTCAAACTTATTACCTGAAATATATGGTATCTATTTATCAAGATTATTATTTACTTGTTTGATTAAACACTCGTTCAAAACAAATTGAACCGTCGCAACTTGATTTACACCTGATATAACATTAATCTATATCACTTCATGATTACATGTTATACTATTACAACCATATGGCCTGTTTTTCACCATGACTTATCTATAATATATGACGGTGATATATACATCATTTTCGTTACTTTCAGTATCACAGCTAGATAACTATGACAACTATAATCCTACCATTTATTATGATTTGTTTGTGCAAGTAAATACTTCACTTGTTTAGTACACAATACCTGACGCGCTTGCGACCTGCTATCTTGCTACTGCAACTGGTATATTGCTTATACATGTTATCTGTGATATTTACCGATACCAACAAGCCTGACTTGTTGTCCTGATAGATGTGACCTGTTGTCTTGATAGACATTACATGTACCTGCCTGTTACTGTATTGGGATTAGGTAGATACTATTCATATCTGACTTGGAAAACGAAACCTGAGAAAATGAGGTAATCAAAACTGTAATTGAAGCGTAAATTAAAAGGATATTACTTGATCCGTGGTTTCGGAGGTAACGGAATAGAATCATTCGTGATTCTTATTACTTGATTCGTGGTTCCAGGGGGTAACGGAACAGAATCATTCTTGATTCATATATCTTGATCCGTGGTCCCAGGAGGTAACGCGATATATACTTTTGAGTTATATAGAGTACATTTATTGGTTTCAAATACGTGCAGGATAGTTAATCTAAAAACACAGACTTTAGGATACACGTGACATACCTATAGCCTGATGCTATAACACCTGTGATTGTTTTGTTTATACTTATACCTTATTTTGCATGTGACATCCGGTATAGCACGCTGTTCAGTTATTATTATTATAATATTTATGACGCATTGACGTCTGGGTTTTGCATAGCCCGGATACTTGACTTTAGCATATGAGAATCGTGAGTATTTCGACATGATTGCCGATCAGCGAGGACCATCTCACTGATATAGCTCTTATTGATGATTAGTTATTTTTTGGATCTTTATTGCTTCCGCTACTATTTCCTGTTATCATTTGTGGCTATTGGACATGTTTAGAGATAGATGGTTATTTCATTGTTCTTGATTATTGATTGACAACCGTAATATGATTATGAGAGCATATTTCCTTACCATAGATAGCATGGTTGGTTTTGTCACATTCCGAATTTACGTATTTTGGGAAGCGGGGTTGTTGGGGTCAAAATTTGCACCCGAGTTGACCAAGTCAAAATCAAGGTCAACCCCAAGTAAGCGGGCCCAAGCCCAAGCAAGTGGGCCCATACCCAAGTCGAGCCCCGCGGCCGGCCTCCTCCATGCCGAAATAAAAAATCATGTAATAAATAATTTTAATGTAATTTTTTATGCATGAATGTAAGAAAATGGGCATAAAGACAAATTTTTGTAAAACCCATGGCTTATGTGCAAAAAAAAATGAGCACAGGAGACATGGGATGGGCAAAATGCCATTTTGTAAAGCCCAAGGGGCTATATGTAAATGTGTAAGCCCTATATAAGACAATATGATGATGAATAAAGCATACACTTTTCATTCTCTAAAACTCTAGGCTTTTTGTGCCTCCTTCTCCTCCTCAAAGTTCTAAACCTTCTTCTTTTTAATTAAATCAAGAGTTTTACTCTTCCTCTTCCAAAAATAAATAGTTTTTCACCACAAAACCCACAAAAGGGAGTTCGGATCTTCCATCAGATCTTGAAAATGAGAGATTTTTAAAATCTCACCCTTCTTGTTCTTCAAGATTCGGCCAACAGAAGAGGAGGAAGGAGACCCATCTCCAAAGACCCCATTTTGGGAAAGATCCAAGGCTCAAAAGAGAAGAAAGGGATTCTCTTGAGCACTTATAAAGATTTCTTGGAGTTTAACTCCACAAATTAAAGTTTCTGGGAGTTTAACTCCATAAAAAAAATTAGAAAAAGCAAAAGTCTTTCTTGTCAGGAGTTCAACTCCAAAAGTCAAAATCGGGAGCACAGCTCTCAGTGCAGGGACCAAGTCCCTTCTGCTGCAGACGCCCAGCGCCCGCGTGCCAGGCACGTGGGGTGCTGGCGCTCTGCCCTACGTGTCCTTTAGGCGCTTTTCCCCTTTTATTTTTATTTTTATATATATGCATATATATACACACACGCACATACCCCCGTAAAAATTCTGCGGAGCCCCCGATATATTCAAAACCCCTTCAAAACACAATACTGCATATTCAGTTCGTATGACTTGTTTGACCCGTCAATCGGAGGTTTTTTCGCTCCAAAGGTGAGGGGTAATTAACGGCAGCTTAGTCAGCGGCTGTCGAAAATTCGGATCCCCACAATCAATAAACCCCAGTCTATCCTAGGCAGGGGGAATCTGTAATGCACCTGACAAGCGCGCGCGTATTTCCATCTCAATGGGGTGACGAAAAACATCCTACAAGGGCGTGACAGAGTGAGATGCAGAACCCCTCACGGAGAATTCAGTTTCGAAAAGAATAAAAATATAATTTTAAGGAGTACGACTTTTAAAACAAACTAAATCGTTGAAAATTTATATAAATCATGAATCCATATTTTCAATGAAAACAAATTATGAAAATTATATTTTTAAATGAAAAATTAAAGTTTTAAATAAAAATACCATCAAGTTTCCAAAAGTGGTATTTTTCATTAAAATACCATAAAATTTAAAAGTTAGATTTTTACACTAAAATACCATAAAATATAAAATACGTTTTTATACAAAAATCTTGAATTTAAACAACATATTTTTATTAAAAAACTTATTCGAGGTTTTAGGACGAATTAAAAACTCTCGATAAATTTAAATGATATTTTTACTAAAATACCCTAGAAATCAAAATACTAGTCTAGGTTACGTATTTAGGTTGCAGATTGGTTTGAGTCGCATTTTCTTTTGTCAGTTGTCTTGGGTTGCCGAAGATAATGATGCACCACTTGCCTCTCCCTAAATATAGATCGTAATCTTATGGTGGAAATTATCAAAGATAATCGTCTTTGAAAAAGACAAATCTTGTCGTTCATGTGCAGCAGTTATCGATATTTTCCAAACTCAAGAAATTCATAAGATTTAAATCTATTAATAAGATATGACTATAACCTGAGTATAAACTCAAACTTGATTTGAACTCGAATTCGAATCCAAACTCGAATCTAATCTTGAACTTGAACACCTAACTTGACCTGACCCATGGTTGCAACTGACATGAATCGCATTCTACTTGACTTGCTCGATTTCATTTTTCACCTTTTGCAATCTATGGTTTCGATCAAGACTTATAATTTAAACAATAAATTAACATATGCGGGGACAAGGGGTAGTCTGGTAAAAAATGTATATCGTGGCACGAGAGTCCACTAAAAATCACCTAACATGAATCAATGTGATGTTGTTCTGTGGCTTCACGGGGCCTTGAATGAAACGTGTTGTTGGACTGTGGCTTCACGGACTACTCTCATATATACACGCATACCTTTTTTACCGAACTACAAATAACACGTTAAAATAGAGTAATCAAGTTTACATATATTGTCATATTTTTATATAACGCCATGTTTAAGAGATATTACCATGCTCATGTTTAAAAGACACTTTTACCTATTTGTTACCACACTAAAAGTTCATATTCTACTTATATGATGTCCTTTATCATATTCACATTCATAATTTTTTTTGCTGACGACATTTCTTTCTCTTTCTTCTCTTGAAATGTTCGTCAGATACTGAGAAGATTGAACCAAGTTCAGAGGTTGACGCTCAGCTCAAAGCATAAACTAATTTCTAGTTTCATTCATCAGTTTATTTTCAGTATGCCACATGTTAGGCTTTTCATTGCACTTTTATTTTCAGTTATCTTATATCAAAACTATGTGGAACTTGAATGTAAATAAAGTTGTTGAAGTTTTATTTCACTTGTCAAATTTTCTTGTATGTTATATTTCTTATAAACGCTTAGCGTATTTATTGTAGGAAATGACCTTGAAATAAATACGTCGTGGGCTTGTCACGTGTTTGTTTCCGTCTTTTTTTGGGAAGCGGGACGTGACATATATATAATCTTCTGGAGTTTGATATTAGTCAAATTCAGGAAGGGGATTCTTATTACGAGTTATCCTTGGATACATAATCTGTTTCCTCTTTCTCTTTTGATATTGAATCTGATTAAATGTCCTATCAAGATCAGACCTCTAGTCATTTGGAGAATTCATTCGGAGAATATCTAGAGATCACCGACGATAACTTAAAAAAGTTATTGGCAATGGTTCCAAAATCAGAATCCAGAGAAGTTTATTCAAAACCCTCTCTATTCAGCTCTTTGAAGAGTAAATTTGATTAAAAACAAGTTTACCGCTTTGAGAGACTTTCTGGAACTTCGAGGAACACAAGGATATTATATCTATATCTCTTTTAGATGTCAAAAAGATCCAGAAACTCCATGAAAAATATAAGGAGATGAAGTATCTCCATATTGGCCTCATTTAGATCAAAATTACCGCCCAATTTACAACTGGGATTGACACTCCATTATGGTAATTTTGAGAGATGAGAGAATCATCAACAATACGTTGAACTCGCTCATTGGAGGAGCTAAGTCAAACTTAGCTAATCGTGTGTTTGCTGTCAATGTAATTTTTGCCTTAGTGTTCATGATGCAACTATCAAAGACGCATGCACACTTTCTCTTCAACTCAAGAATACGAAACAGGGTTTCAAAATTCTTGGAGTTGATTGGGAAATCATTTATGCTTTAGGAAAACTTCTACGTTTTTTTCAAAACACTAAGGATTTTGTTCAATTATTCGGTGTTAATTGTGGCTAGAATATTCAACCTCGCTTTGTTGATATACGGAATTTGATGATGCTCAATATTAGCGACCTTTCAAATTAGGACACGTGGCAGATGACATGTCCCAAAACTCAGAAGAGAGGGCCCACAGGGGCCGATCAGGCCCGACTTACAAGCACAAAGCTGGCTCACCTCAGGGCCCTTGCAAATTGGCCTCCTCGGTCTCTCAGCTCACCTCCGAGCTACCGCAGGACCGAGATACCTCGGCCCTCTCGCTCGTTCCCGAGCTCTCCCGCCGAGACCATCTTCTTCGGTCCCTCCGACCGACCAACTCCACCACTTACAGGCGTAACCGCCGCTTCGCAAATCTCGCCATGCGCAGATTCTCCGACGGCAACATCCCACGTTCCATGCCATCACGATCCCCATTAACAGGCGATCCGCTCTTTACGCGGGCGTGACGTCGGGAGCGTAACTGCCGGCGAGATTCTCGCGCCTGCTGCTGCATGCCACCACCGCTATATAAACCCCCATCACAGAGGGGTCAAGTAAGCCATTTTTTACACCTTTATGTAGGGTTACTAGGCACTCTCACAAGTGTCTACAAGGTATCAACCATGCCCGATTTAAATTTTAGACGTGCCGAACAACCCTAACCAAGATCGTATACTAGATATTATGCGAAAACAATAAGCAAGTAAACAACTTTACTACTAATAGTTTCGGATTACAACCTTTGTAGTCCGGTCCTTCACTTCAATAGCTCCGTGTAGTAGTCTCTTCGCTGCGATCACGATCGCCCGGACTCTAGAAAGGCTCCCGCGAAGAAACGAACGTGCTTGCTTCGATGACTTCGAGGCCGAAGATGATCTACGTCGAGGAGACACTGAATCAAGCTATTCCTTCACTAGGTCATGAACTTTGTGAAGAGAACATACTCTACTACATGGCAAGTGGTAGAGGATGAAGAAGTAGGAGGTGGGCTCACATTAGAATTGATTTTCTCACATTATTTCTCAAAACTCTATTGAAGCTAACAAGCTTTTTCATGAAGCTTGAAGAAGAAGAAGAAGACTTGTGAATAATTCATCCAAATGAATTATTGCACCCTTGGTTTAGTTAAGCCCTCATGGCTAACTCATGTAGAGAATTAACTCATGGCTATGGTTAAAGGTTGGGTTTGATAAATATCTTAAACTAGACAAAAGGGTTGACTTTGTCAAAGCTTATCCATAAGCTTTTGTGCAAGCTTTAGCATAACAAACTCAATCTCTTTTGAATTAGCTTAACATAAATAGAAACCCTAACTTAACCCTAGCATTATGTTAATCTCATACACCCATCTTTTATGTATCATCAAACATGACACAATCCATGCGCACAAATGTACATATCGCGTATATACATACAATGTGCACATCATGTGAGAAAAAGAAATCATTAGTGAGCTAAATATTAGTTAATGTATTATAATATATCAAATATATAATTATACATTAAATTATCAAATCAACTCTTGATTTAATAATCCGGCTATATCACATATAACCGACCAATATCAAATGCAACATCTTATCGAATCAACGCTCGATCCGATAACTCGGCTATAACACATATAACCAATCATGTCACACATAGCGAGAATATAATGCGGTATCACATACTTGCATTAACTTCGTTCCCGCACATATCACATATGCGCTACTACCCCGTTTCGCTTGAGCTAGGAAACCTCTATGTAGGACTCTAAAGACTCGTCAATACGCCGGCAGTAGGTGATGATCATATCAAACACCCACAAGCCGCAAGCGGTCTGCTAAACGTAACGGCCACCCGGGTATCAAGCGATCAGAAGATCAACAAGCAAGCCTGTACATTCTCCTATGAATCTAATCAGTAACACTCCCGTACAGTCCGGTCTTGTCGTCTGATATGTCGCATATCTCGCCTAGGGGTGGTAAACGTCAGACCCCAGTAGCTTGATAAGTCGTGTCGATTTGAGGTCTATAACAGTTCGAGAAACTACTGATAACACTTATCAGTAAATCTCAGCAACCCTGGCCAGGGATTTCCAGTTATAGCCAATCGAACACAGCGCAACATCAACTCCCTATACCGGGAGAGACGAATCCCCTCCTATCGCTCATTGTCTCCATGTGATTCGGGACTGTACCCAAAAGTCACCGTTTTGCATGCCTATTGGACGTGGTATGATGGAAATCAAAGCACAGTGGGAATCTGTCACATCCTGCTTCCCAGAGTACGCAAGATTGGGCACGTGACATAGCCAACCATGCTACCTGTGGGTAGGAAGTATCCATCCACAGTCACATTACGGTTGTAAGGATATCAAGAACAAGATAAAACTAATCTAATACATGTCCAAATCCATAATAACTAGAATCAATAAACAATAAGTGCGGAAGCTAATGACCCAATACAATGAATAAACAGTACGTCCCATAATGCGGGCTCACATCTGGAAATGAAAAGAATTAAATAAACTAAATCCTAAGGACTCACTGTTCAGCCTGCTGGCTGAAGTACTCCTGCTCAGTCGTCGACAGTGGAACGGAATCTGGGCCATGCAAAACCCAGACGTCAGCGCGTCATGATATCAAGTATATAGCATAAACATGGTAATGAGCAATGCAAGTATAAACATGAATAAGCAGTAATAAGAAATAACAAGCAGGGTAATGTGCAGTGGTGACTAAACTGTCCTATTAGGTTTTCTACTCTATAGTCTTTGAAACCAATTGATGAATCGTCGATGTAACTCAATAGTATCCCGTGCGTGCCCGGGACCACGGTCAAGATCCTCGGGGCTGAATCCGAGACGTGCCGCTAAGCAGTAAAAGGTAGTAGGATGGACGAGTGATGTCAGCATCAACACTCCGGAGCTGGCCAAGCCCGTAAGACTGATCAGAACAATGTATCGAACTATTGAGTTACAAGTCGGTTTCACCTTTGATTTCCCCATACCCCCAAGCTATGTATGTCAGGTCAGGTATTCAGTAGTCAAGGACTAATGCCAACACAAGGTCGAGTAAAAGTAGGTCTGTCTGGATCGACAGCAGGAATGGTCAGGTTTGTCGGCATTAGGTATGAAATCAGGGAACAAGTAATGTCATGGTACAACAGGATGGGTCGGTATGTATGTATATGTCAGGTGTATCAGGGTCAGGCCAATATGTCGTGCAATCGGGTAAGTGCTCACAACAGGTACACAATCAATAATGAACAATAGCAGGAAACAGTAATTAACCACAATATTCCATATAATCACAGTGATGTTTGTATTCTCTTATTAACAGGTTCAATCATCTTTAGGATGCAATAGCCACAAGGTAAAGCAATATCCGCAATTATAAATTAAGGAACTACATGGAATTATACTAAATATAATAATTGTCTCATGAATGATCTAACAGTTTAAGCAGATATGATTCAGTCGTTTTATTTAGTTAAAGCATGGATTGATGTGGGTTAATTAGTTACGAGAACGGTTGTAATGATTCCATTATAAAGATAATAGCAATAATACGATATCCAATGCCATCATTAAGTTACGGTATTAAATAGTGTGAATTAAATGGCGTGGCAAGACTAGATCTCGCACGCTAGCATGTTCAAGCAAGTATTCAGATACTTGCCTCGACGGTCTGCAAACTGGAACACGGATGCGATGTCGGCAAAAAATGCGATAAGATAGCACGGGCCACGGATCGAGTCCCAACAGAGGTCAACGGGATCACACGGACCAGGGGGCTTCGCTGGAGCGTCGGGTTTGCCAAGACGGCACGGTCGGATTCCGGCAACGACAAAAGTAGCGAAGTTAGCAATACGATAGGATATACGCGAATAACAACCAGCAAGGGGGATGATTTGCACAAAGGAAAGATATGGGTGCTCACCGAGAGGTACCAGGGACGGCCACGACGGGCTCGACGGCGATGGGACGCCGGCGAGGCAACGGCGGCGGCGGCTGCAGGGTCTGAAGGCTTCGGGTGTGCGGGCGAGGGTGCTGCGGCGAGCTAGAGGAAAGGGTGGTCGGCTCTGGTGGTCGAGGGGGAGAGGGAGGTGGCCCTGGTGACGACGGCGAGGTCGCCGGCGCGTTCTCCGGCGAACAGGGGAGGTGCAGGCGTTGGGTGAAGGGTCGGCTGCAGGTTGGTGGTCTGGCGAGGGGAGAGGGAAGGCGACGACGAGGAGGAAGAGAGGGAGTCGCGGCGTCGTCGGTGGCTGGAGACGACGTCGACGACGAGGCTCTGCAGCGGTTGGTGGCGGCGTCGGGTTGGGTGCAGGCGCGGAAGTTGAACGGAGGAAGGAGGAATGGGTGCGGCTAGGTTGTAGAGGCGACGACGGCGACGGTGAGATCGCGGGGAGGTCGGCGGCAAAGACCGGAGGTGGCTAGGGTTAGGGTTCGTGGGATGTTCCTCGTGGGTTTCTCGCGATGGGGAGAGAGAGAGGCGGCTGCGTAGGAATATATACAGGAGGAGAGAGAGAAGATTATTATGAGAGAGACAGAGAGAGAGGGAGAGATTGGAGAGATAGAGAGAGAGGAGAAAGGTGGGGCCCACAAGAGTTTCCCTTCTCGGGATTGGCTGAGGGTGAAGGGAAAGATTTCACAGAAAATTTAAGAAAGATTTGGTAAGGGTTTACAGTTAAAGAAATATATTCGTATATAATATAGTTTTAGATATTTAATTAAACGGGCCCTTTTTGGCGCGAAATGAAACATTTCCAAATCGCGCCCGGGTTGCGCCCAAATGTTCCAAATTCAAATTATAGGATTTTAAGCGGGTTCCAAATTTTGAAAAGATGTGTTTAATGATTAAAATGCATGCCCCCAAGTCGGACACTTGCACGCGCGCGTAGTCGTCCAAACTTGCCCGTTTAGCCAAACGGAACGGAATCTCGACACGCGGACGCTACCACGCGACTAGTGGCGACGAGTAGGCCAACATGGATATCTTAAATTTCTTTTTAGGAGTTAAAATTTGTTATGTGCCAAAATGACTTAACCGGTTAAAATTTAGCAATAAACACCAGAAAATCAGGAAAATTGGAATGAGCAATATACAACCCTCAACTAGTAATATAACTTGTATTATTGGGCTCGGGTGTTACAGAATCACACAAGACTCTATGACGATCTCGGGTCTACAGACTAACCTGTACCGGTGTCACCAGAGAACTGCCATCTGACGTGAGGTATAATACTATCTGGGAGTTCTCGGCGAGTCCGTCCAGTATACCCAGTTTTCACTGAGCACCCGTATACCTCCTCTGATGTCAAACACCAATGGATATGGGATCATCCATCGCCCATCATATAGGTCAAGAAGCGCATACGCTAGTCTACTCTGGAGTATTGATGCGCTGTCTCGGTACTCCCACGACCAGGAACATTTGAAGGATGTACTTGGCGACTACACTGTCCCCACTAATATGATCTACATCATAGTCCTGGTAGTCAGGTACGACTTTCGATAAGTAGTTAGTAAGAGGGAATTTTTGCATTGGTCCTAAAGGCTTTATCAACATGTAACATAGAGACAATCAGAGTACATGTTAAGATAAAGAGCAACCAGATAGCGTACTATCATGTCGAGCAAGAAAGTCCTCCCTATATATGTCCAAGCATCCACTACTATATACATCGTATGTACAGTAATGGCCTCTAGGGCATACATATAACTAACAATCTCCCACTTGCACTAGGACCATCTGTTGTGGTATCGCATACCCAACAATCAGCAGTGGTTGAAGTATCTCATACCCAACCATCCCATAAAAGTCTTTACTGGGAAATAGGCCTTTGTGAGTGGATCCGCGCTGTTTTCCTCTGTGTTTACTCTCCTAACCTCGATCTCTCTGGAGATCAACCATCTCCATGATCAGGTGATACTGCCTAAGAATTATATCTGGATTTCTCATAGGACGGGGGTTCCTTGGCTAAAGTCACAACTCCATTGTCACACAATGGTAGGAACTGAGTTCATCTCATGAACTATTATCTATATCCAGACTGTCTCTTTGGTAGCATCTTTGGTAACAATGTATCTTGCCTTTAATCGTCTAGTAAGTCACGGTATCTAGCTTGGAACTCTTCTAACATACCATCCCTCTATTGAGGGTAAAGACAATGCCTGCGACTGACATTCAGTCGTCCTTATCACCCTGGAACCTTTCCAGTGATTCTCCCCAGGATCGATTGATACCATCTCACTACAACTAGTGAGTATCATAACATCCAATTAGCTCTATCTCATAGATCCAAAACCCAGGATGTAGGAGGTATCATTTTGATCCTATATGGAGAATCCTTATGATAAGTGGAGATTAACCGAGTGTAGCATAGGAAACTCCTTCCCTATCAAGAGTATGTCATCCACATACTCTACGAGGATCACCACCATATTCCGTACTACCTTTTTGTATATACAAGGTTCATCTACCATTTTGATGAATTCAAACTCTTTGACTACCTCATCAAAACAGACGTTCCAACTCCGCGATGCCTGCTTTATCCCATAAAGCAACTTGCATACGTTTCCGCTGCTCCCACTGTCTACGAAGCCCTCTGGCTGTGTACTTATAGACATTCTCTTCTAAATTATCATTTTAGAAAAGCTGTCATGACACCCAACCACCAGATATCTTAGTTATGGTATGTAGCAATGGCAAGTAGGATCTGGATGGACTTAAGCATAGCTTTGAAAGTCTCAACTTTTCCATGTACACCAAGTAATCTTCTCAAGATATACTTGCTCCTGATGGGGATTTAACCCTTCAGCAACCAAAGTCCATACTTTGTTGGTGTATAAGGATTCCATCTCAGATTGCTTAGCATCCAGCCATTCTTACAGAGTCCTACTCCTGATGGCCAGCTCGAAACTAGTCAGGTCATCATCTCATGATGCAATCCTTGCTCCCACTGTCATAGAGAAACCGAAGTATCTCTTAGGTGGGTGAGGAAACCTACTAGATCGGCGGAGAGGCTGAGGTTCGTTGGAAACTATTGAATCATTCGGATTTACTAAATCATCAGCTACAGCTTGTATAGCTGGAACCTTTCCAGTTCTACAGAACTGACCTTGCCTCGAGCTTTGTCCGGATTTTGCTTTTAGACAAAGGCTGGGCAACCCCAAATCTTAATATCCTTAAGAGATAGGCTCTTCCCATACCATATCATATATGGAGTGGTAGGCTTCTGATTTGATTGAAACCTTATTCAATAGGTATGCAGCTTCACAGGTGCATAATTCCCAAAAGGAAATAGGAAACTCAGGAGTACTCATCATAGAGCGCACCATGTCAAATAGGGTGTGATTGCTCCGTCCCGATACACCGTGGTGCTGTGGTGTATACAGAGAAGTAATGCTGAGAGAGAATCTCATTCTCCTTTTAGAATAGTCCAGGAATCCCTTGCTCAAGTATTCTCCTCCTTGATCTCATCAAAGGACATAATATTTATACCCGTTTTTGGTTCTCTACTTCTAACTTATATTCATTGAATTTCTCAAAAGGTCCAGACTTGTGTTTCAACAAGAACATATGTCCGAATCTTGAGAGATAAACAGTGAATGTAATGAAGTATAAAGAACCGGTCTTGGCATGTGTAGACAGGGGACTTACATACATCATCATGTATCAATCCCAAGAGTTCATCAACTTTTTCTCTGTTTCCAATAAACAGAGCTGTGGTCATCTTATCTTTGTGACATGACCGGAAAGTTTCACAAGATGTAAATTCAAACAGATTTAAATATGCATCTAAATGTAACTTTAGCTAGTCGGGTCGTATTGATATGACCTAGTCTACAATACTTCAAGAAGGATTCGTTCATTTCTGAACTCTTCCTCTTGTGTGTGTTCCGTATACTAAGAACCGTAGTTTGATTTAGAACGTCAATGCTTTTAGATAACATGCCTGAACCGATCAACTCTTGATATAGGAAATGTTCAAAACATTATCCAACAATACAAAATTATATCCTTCTTTACTAATAAAGAGACAGATATGATGTTGTATATCAGATTCGGTATCTAATAACATTTGTTCAGAATCAATGTATTTGTCAATACAGGGTGATAACTACCAACAGACTTGGCTGCAACACTTGTACCGTTTCTATCTCATGAAATTTATCACCCGTTCTCAGTTCTCTACCTTTCTGTAGTCTATGTAACAAATTACATATGTGGGATCCTGATTCGATATCAAATACCCAGGACGTAAAGGACATTGAGAAAAAGTTCTGTGTAATGAACACACCCGAAGAAGATGCATCAACATACACTTTCTTCGTTTGGGCGGCACGGGAGTTCTGGTATTCCCCAATTTCCTGCTCTGTCTTATAACAATTATAAGTTGGAGCGGGACCAACGTTCCCCAGCTCAGTATAACAAGCGGGTTCGGTCAATTCATCCGTTTTATTATCTTGATTAAGGCGTGGTATGGTTACTACCTGGAGAGAGAGAGAAGAAAACACTCAGCGTGCGCTTTTACAAGATTAGATTGGTTATCAATTTATCTAATTAGGATGTCTCCCACTGTTTTAGTCAAATCTTCCTTCAGATCCTAAAAGGAAAGACTAGCTGGGATTAATTACACCCTACAAGTTCGCCAATCTTTCAGCCAGGCTAGTGCCGGTACTTTGAGGGAGATTCCCCGTGCTTTCGCACGGACCTAATTAAAGTAAACCTCGTTTTTCCAGGGGCGTAACCTCGTTGACACCTTTCTAGACACCTACTTGATCGGCTAATTGTAATGTGTAAAACTCTCCCAGGAGTAACTCTTACTCGCAGCGGGTATCGGGATCCAACTATCTCATAGAAGGTATGCAATCTCATTGCAAATTTCAACACTTGAAATTCCCAATAATATTTTACCCCTAGCACTTATGACCTTAACTAAGGTCAACATATCATAAGCACTAGTCAAGTTCTACCCGTTATTTCATGATTAATCAGACCCACCCTACATGACCCTCAACTATGGTCGACATAATCACATGAATGTCCTAACTAATCGCATCATATGCTGTGTAGGAAGACATCACTTAGCTACCGTACACTACGCCTCAACTAAAGTCGACATACGCAGCATGAATACTAAGTACTCTACTTCCTATAATGACGGAGGGCTACGACAGGTTTTTAAGAAAACCTTTTGCGTAATGAACTTGATATCGTTGTAGAATCGAGTGATTTTAAATGGAATGTTTTTGAGGCTTTTCTAGTTTTGCTAAAGAGGTCACTTCCGGTGAAGGGATCGTCGGCTCTTTCCTCATCGAATAAGGTGTAGGATATTACGCAAATACCACTATGCAAAACAAGAACTATAGAAGCAATCAAAAGACAAACCGAGTTTGTAGCATCTGCTAGTTTCACTAAAGAGGTCACTCCCGGTGAAGAGATCTCGGCTCTTTCCTTATCGAATAAGGTGCTGGATGTTCTACAAGGAACACCGCTATACAAAGCAAGAACTAGAGCTACCAGTTTTTAAACAAGTTTCTACAACATCTTTAGCTTTCTTTTAGTTTCATTAATCTCATTAATGAAGTCCCATTTTATTATGCTTCACAAGCATCACATTTGAAACGAAATCTGCAATATAACATATATCTCATATATATAATATAAACATTCGTCTCAGGCAGTAATATGATCTCATCACAGAACATTGCAGCAGAAGAACATATATGAAATATTGGATATACTAGGACGTCCGTGTTTTTAATACGAGCCTGTATAAAACACGGATTCCACGGTCGCGATAAATAGCCAAACCCACATCCCTAGACCCCTACGAGAGCGGCAAGCAACACTGCTAATTCTAGGGTTAGGAGACCTGGTCTCGACTTCTCGAGATGGTCTCCCACTGGACCCTAGAACCCGGTTACTTGTGCTCCCCACCTTGGGTCTACCTAATGCGGAAAAGTAAATAATATACAACGGTGACATCATCCTCAGCCCGGAAGTGCCCCAATAAAAGAATATTACACACAAATGAATTTTACATGAATGGAAAAGAAAAACTCTCATCTCACATAAAAACCCCGGCTATTCAGAACGCGACGATCCAATATAACATATCACAGCAACACATAATATCTCATATCATCAACGTAAGCAAGTATGCGTATCCCGATTGTCGTTGATGTATAGTAATGAAACCGGCGATACACCATATACTACGCTTACGGTCACAGAAAAGAAAGTGTAAAACTACAACAGTTGGAATCCGCAACCTCTTTAGACATCGCATGCCTAACCAAATGAATTCCTTAGACATCACATGCCTAACAATTATAAACCCCGTATTTTAGTCTCATTATCGAAAACTCTTTTCAATATCAAGTCGGGCAATTCAACAAGATTCCCGACATCCTGATCGAATGCTCGTCGCAAACTTTAGTACACGGCCGCACCCCCGATGCCGTCGACGAAGTGCACTAAGGCGGAACACCGCTGCCGCGAGCACCCGAACGGATGCTTTCGGCGACGGGGTTCTCCTACAGTCACTTGGTCGGGGCTATGGGTCGGGGCTGTCTATTAAGTTTACCCGGCGAGTATCCGCGTACGCTACGTGATTGCGATGGACTTTTAATCGCATCAAAATCCCGTGGCAACCGATCATTTGAGACTAAACTGCTAGATTTATAACATTCAAATTAGTTATCTCATAACTACCTGTGGATTCCAAATATTGTATCACATTCCAGATAAAAAGACAGTGTTAAACTTTCCGATCGAATAAACAAACACCCAAGATTTCCCAGACAGCTCAACACTTGAGCGGAGTTCAAAAAGTATCCATCACATGCCACAGTACCAATGGTCCAGCCGTAGAAGGGTCAAGCCAACGCCTCACATGTGGCACGACGTACTGCCCCAAATCCTAAGATTTAGAGGCAGTTCAAGACGGTCACATAATCGAGTTAAGCTTTGTTGTCTTCTAGAGGGTCCACCGCGTTACTTGCATGATTTTCCGGAAGTTTCAAACTCGAGAAAAAAAATCCAACTTTTGAAAAAATTTCCGACAGGGGAAAAAGTGAGTTATTGATATCCGTTCGAATTTTTTAACAGTTTCTAAAAATTATCCGGAAAAATTTAAACGAAGTTAAATTATCCGATCGAATCAACGAGTCCCCAATCCAACCCAGAAAACTCAACAATTGAGTGGAATTAAAAATTCCCAGAAACAGCCAAAAGTACCTACGGATCAACTGTAGCAAAAACTAACCATCAATCCCCAATACTGGCCGCGGAACCGCCGCCAATACCCTAGTTTGGCCGCGGTTCCGCGGCGCTTTGAGCGATTTAGAGTGTTGTTTTGCACACGTGTCCATAGAATTCCCTGCCGATTTTTTAAAGTATTTTTAATATGAAAAAGGTCAACTTTTGAAAAATTTCCAGAGAAGGGTCAAAACTAGGGTTCGAGGTTCGATCGGACTTTAAACTTCGCCTAGATTTCGCCTAAAGCTCTAGCTTGGCTCTGATACCACTGTAGGGTTACTAGGCACTCTCACAAGGGTCTACAAGGCATCAACCATGCCCGATTTAAATTTTAGACGTGCCGAACAACCCTAACCAAGATCGTATACTAGAGATTATGCGAAAACAATAAGCAAGTAAACAACTTTACTACTAATAGTTTCGGATTACAACCTTTGTAGTCCAGTCCTTCACTTCAATAGCTCCGTGTAGTAGTCCCTTCGCTGCGATCACGATCGTCCGGACTCTAGAAAGGCTCCCGCGAAGAAACGAATGTGCTTGCTTCGATGACTTCGAGGCCGAAGATGATCTACGTCGAAGAGACACTGAATCAAGCTATTCCTTCACTAGGTCATGAACTTTGTGAAGAGAACACACTCTACTACATGGCAAGTGGTAGATGATGAAGAAGTAGGAGGTGGGCTCACATTAGAATTGATTTTCTCACATTATTTCTTAAAACTCCATTGAAGCTAGCAAGCTTTTTCATGAAGCTTGAAGAAGAAGAAGAAGACTTGTGAATAATTCATCCAAATGAATTATTGCACCCTTGGTTGAGTTAAGCCTTCATTGCTAACTCATGTAGAGAATTAACTCATGGTTATGGTTAAAGATTGGGTTTTATAAATATCTTAAACTAGACAAAAGGGTTGACTTTGTCAAAGCTTATCCATAAGCTTTTGTGCAAGCTTTAGCATAACAAACTCAATCTCTTTTGAATTAGCTTAACATAAATAGAAACCCTAACTTAACCCTAGCATTATGTTAATCTCATACACCCATCTTTTATGTATCATCAAACATGACACAATCCATGTGCACAAATGTACATATCGTGTATATACATACAATGTGCACATCATGTGAGAAAAAGAAATCATTAGTGAGCTAAATATTAGTTAATGTATTATAATATATCAAATATATAATTATACATTAAATTATCAAATCAAATCTTGATTTAATAATCCGGCTATATCACATATAACCGACTAATATCAAATGCAACATCTTATCGAATCAACGCTCGATCTGATAACTCGGCTATAACACATATAACCAATCATGTCACACATCGCGAGAATATAATGCGGTATCACATACTCGCATTAACTTCGTTCCCGCACATATCACATATGCGCTACTACTCCGTTTCGCTTGAGCCAGGAAACCTCTGTGTAGGACTCTAAAGACTCGTCAATACGCCGGCAGTAGGTGATGATCATATCAAACACCCACAAGCCGCAAGCGGTCTGCTAAACGTAACGGCCACCCGGGTATTGAGCGATCAGAAGATCAACAAGCAAGCCTGTACATTCTCCTGTGAATCCAATCAGTAACACTCCCGTACAGTCCGGTCTCGTCGTCTGATATGTCGCATATCTCGCCTAAGGGTGGTAAACGTCAGACCCCAGTAGCTTGATAAGTCATGTCGATTTGAGGTCTATAACAGTTCGAGAAACTAAGGATAACACTTATCAGTAAATCTTAGCAACCCTGGCCAGGGATTTCCAGTTATAGCCAATCGAACACAGCGCAACATCAACTCCCTATACCGGGAGAGACGAATCCCCTCCTATCGCTCATTGTCTCCATGTGATTCGGGACTGTACCCAAAAGCCACCGTTTTGCACGCCCATTGGACGTGGTATGATGGAAATCAAAGCACAGTGGGAATCACACAAGACTCTATAACGATCTCGGGTATACAGACTAATCTGTACCAGTGTCACCAGAGAACTGCCATCTGACGTGAGGTATAATACCATCTGGGAGTTCTCGGCGAGTCCGTCCAGTGTACCCATTTTTTACTGAGCACCCGTATACCTCCTCTGATGTTAAACACTAATGGATATGGGATCATCCATCGCCCATCATATAGGTCAAGAAATGCATACGCTAGTCTACTCTGGAGTATCGATGCCCTATCTCGGTACTCCCACGACCAGGAACATTTGAAAGATGTACTTGGCGACTACACTGTCCCCACTAGTATGATCTACATCATAGTCCTGGTAGTCAAGTACTTATCCTAAAGGATTTATCAACATGTAACATAGAGACAATCAGAGTACATGTTAAGATAAAGAGCAACCAGATAGCGTACTATCATGTCGAGCAAGAAAGTCCTTCCTATATATGTCCAAGCATCCACTACTATATACATCGTATGTACAGTAATGGCCTCTAGGGCATACATATAACTAACACTTTAAGCCGTTACTCTGCTCGGATCTCATCACTAACTTGAGCGTCGGAGGGTCCTTGGTGGTACTAAACCACCCCGGGACTTCTTTGCAGGTACTCGGCAACAACTTCCTCACCTCACCTCTTCCTCCAAAAACCCATTGAGACCCACACGCAACGAAGGATAATCAGCTAAGTTCACCGCGAGATCAACGGAAGACAACATCTGACGGAGGCCCGAAAAAGAGCTCCATCAGTTGGCGCCGTCTGTGGGAACCGAAACTCCATAAAAAAACAAAGTTGGCATTCCGATCCCCATCCCCATGGCAAGCGATCACCCTGAAGATCCAGATACCCGCCGCCGCCCCCCCCTCACCGGAGGCGCGGGTGAACCTCCTCCGGCGACCGTCATCAACGCCCTCGCCGGCCGAATAGACCGACACCCCCTCCCTTGACGGGGTCGCACAGAGGGGGCTCGCCACGGCGGCTCGAGGGCCACCTCGTCCAAGGATCTAAGCCCTCACTAAGAGGTTGCCCAGCAGCTACCCTGCTCGGCTATCCCTGGCGGGTAGCTTCCCTACCGCAACGCCAGGGATCAGAAAGTCCTCCCAGAGGCACTCGAGCCCGAGGATCCCTCGCTCGGCTATCCCTGGCGGGTAGCTTCCCTACCGCAACGCCAGGGATCAGAAAGTCCTCCCAGAGGCAGTCTAGCTCGAGGATCCCTCGCTCAGCTATCCTTGGCGGGTAGCTTCCCTACCGCAACGCCAGGGATCAGAAAGTCCTCCCAGAGGCAGTCGAGCCCGAGAATCCCTCGCCCGGCTATCCTTGGCGGGTAGCTTCCCTACCGCAACGCCAGGGATCAGAAAGTCCTCCCAGAGGCAGTCGAGCCCGAGGATCTCTCGCTCGGCTATCCCTGGCGGGTAGCTTCCCTACCGCAACGCCAGGGATCAGAAAGTCCTCTCAGAGGCAGTCGAGCCCGAGGATCCCTCACTCAGCTATCCCTGGCGGGTAGCTTCCCTACCGCAACGCCAGGGTTCAGAAAGTCCTCCCAGAGGCAGTCGAGCCCGAGGATCTCTCGCTCGGCTATCCCTCGCGGGTAGCTTCCCTACCACAACGCCAGGGATCAGAAAGTCCTCCCAGAGGCAATCGAGCCCGAGGATCCCTCGCTCGGCTATCCCTGGCAGGTAGCTTCCCTACCGCAACGCCAGGGATCAGAAAGTCCTCCCAGAGGCAGTCGAGACCGAGGATCCCTCGCTCGGCTATCCCTGGCGGGTAGCTTCCCTACCGCAACGCCAGGGATCAGAAAGCCCTCCCAGAGGCAGTCGAGCCCGAGGATCCCTCGCTCGGCTATCTTTCAGGACAAAAGCCCTCGCCAAGAGGCACCAGGCAGTAACCCTGCCCGGCCAAGGGTCCTTGGTAGGCTTTTTACAGCCCTATAGCTCTTCCCGCGCCAAGAACCAAATTCCTCCCAGAGGCAGTCGGGTCGTTGCTCGTGTTGGAGATAGTGCCCTCAGAGTCAATTATTGGGTCACAGGCACGTGATTGCAATGATTGAGGGGAGGACCTATCCCGGTAGGACAGTCTTACTCGAGATGATAGTATGCTATCTGGTTTATCTTTATCATCGTGTACTGCTTTAGGTGACCTTTCGAGTCGCTATTACACGTTGATAAAGCCCCTTGGATTCTTGCTTGACCACCAGCAGTATGAGGGCGATCATATAAGTGGGAGCTGGGGTCTACAAGCATATCCTTAAAAGGTCCCTAGTCGTGGGAGTTTCGAGACAGGGCATCGATTCTCCAGAGTAGACTAGTGTATACAGTCGAGACCCCGACGAGGGGCGGTGGCCGGTCTCACAAGCCACTGGTGTCAGTTGGTTCACCTAAGATGTATACAGGTGCTCATTGGGTTATGAGTACACCGGACAGGACTCGCCGGGAACCTGCTAGTTGGGATATACCAGACGTCAGATAGCAGTTCCCAGGTGACATGTGTACAGGTTAGTTCATCGACCTGGGATCGTCATTTGTCTCGTGTGAGTTCCCACTGTACTTTGATTACTACCCTACCACGGCTCAAAGGAGTCGTGCAAACAGGTTTTAGTTGGGTACAGTCCCGAGCCACATGGAGGCAGTGAGCGGATCTGCAGGGGTTCGTCTCTCCCGGTATTGGGGGTGAGGTCGTGCTGTGTCTAGGAGAGCCAGAACATGAAAAGTCCTTGGCCAAGGCAGGAGATTTGCTGGTAGGTATTCCAGTAGTATCTCAGGGTGTTCTGGGCTACACTCCGACACGACTTGTACCGCTTTTGGGGGTCTGACTTTTACCAACCCCCTAGGCCCGCCATGCGATGCTCATAGACGAACGGACCGGACTGTACGGATATTGTCACTGACAGGCTCAGTAGGGTGTCAGGATGAGTTCGCTCATCGACGTCCCTTTTGGTCAATACCTGGTGGCCCGTCACGTATTGGCTTATACCTCTGACGTGCTAGTGGTTAAATCTACAGCCATAGTATTGACGAGTCTTTAGAGTCCACCACACAGACAGTTACTCAAGTTTCGGGCGAAACGCTGTAGAGGCCGTATGGAGATATGGCAGGGTTCGATCAGATACGTGCGGTATTGCACGGATCGTGATCGGACAGATTTTACTAGTCGGCTTTGGCTTAAGCCGGATACTAGTATTAGATAGTGTAGTTTTGTCTCTTTGCATTTGTGTTCAGTGGGAATACAAATGCGGGCATGTATTTGCAGTAGCAGGGTTTTCCTGTAATTTATTACGGGATTGGTTTTTTGGGGTTGCCAGTTTGCATTCCGTTCCGGCCGGTTTTCTTTCATTCCTTCTCGGCCGGGCTTTGTGATGGAGGGTGTTAATTGCAAGTTCGCAATTAACATTATGTGAGGGGTTTCTTTGCATAAGTGTGGCTTCATGATTATCCTCTTCATCATGAGATTCCCTTTTGGTCCATTCCATTGCTTTTCATTTGAGATGAGTGAAAAAGGATTGATTTGTGAGGTTTATATCATCTACACATATTGTTTTTCTCTCTCCAATCTATTTTCATCTAAAGAGGGGCCGGCCACTTTGGCTAGAGGAGAGGGAAGGAGGTTGATTTGTGATATGTTTATTCATCATCTCATTTCATGCTTTTGTGCTTGCAATAATCCCAAGCTTCTCTCATTCATTCATTCTCCTCCTCAAATCCCTCCATCAAGGCAACTTCCATAAACCCTAAAGAGACAACTCACTACACTATTCTATAGCAAGCCTTGGACGCGTCGGCTAGCCAACTTCGCGCCCGAGTTGCCTCGGTCAAGAGGCGGGAGCCCGTAAAAGATTCCGGCTACGTGGTGCCCCTTTCCGACGAGCGAGGAAGTGACGGAGATTCCGCAGGAGATCGGAGCGGAGACGAAGACCGAAGGACACGGATCGTTTGGTATAGCATCTCTACTCTTTTCCTTTTGCTAGCTAGCTAGGTTAATGGCCCGATCCGGGTGAAAAGTCCGCGGCGGTGCCGTTTTGCAAAGTTCGCAAAGTTTTTGTTTTCCGCGTTTCCGGCGTCGGATCGACGGCCGGGGCGCCCCCGCGGGCTTACAATGGTATCAGAGCCACGCCGTTAACCTACCTAGCTTGCTCTAGCGCGTTTAGAACTCGATCGAACAAAATCCCCAAAAACCGTATTTTGTGCACATGTGTTCTCTGTTAAAATTTTTTGAGCTCCTAAAATTTTTCTGGTGATTGCAGAGACATGTACAACCAATTATAAGAATTCTGGGAAAATACGATCCACTCATTCCTTACTTCGACCGCGGAAGCGCGGCCAAACCCCTGGTTTGGCCGCGCTTGTGCGGCGGAAAAGGGGAATTGTGGCACCATATTTTCCCAGTAAGCTTGTGAGTTGGAAATAGGGCTTTTGGGATATTTTCTTTGGGCCCAGATTTTCTGTAAGTGCTACAGTAGTGTGTGGGGCCCACTTTGATAAATTTGTTCGATCGGATATTTTAAACATGCCAGTTCACAGTTTTTACATTATATCTGCGACCGTGAATGTCACTTGATCGGTAAATCCCGTCTAACTGCTATAACCCGGTTAGACGGATTTGCGAACGTGACTTTCACGTTGATGTTCTGTGATTGTACTGTGTTGTTGCGGATCGGTCGTGGGGATAGCCTGGTTGCAGTGGTAGTACAGTTCTGTTGTATTATGTACATTTGATATTGCGGGGCGAGCGTCCGACATGTGGACTGCCGTCACTGCCAGTTTGTATTATTCTTTTGGGACACGACCTGGTTGCGGTCGATGTACCCGTTGTATGTATATTTTACTTTCTGTACTAGGATTACCCCGCGGAGGGGTGCACGGATAGCCGGGTTCTAGAGGGCAACAAGCCCGCATCTCATGGCATTGAGACGGAGGGGGCTTCACTCTAGGATTGGCGGGCTATTCGCCGCACTCGTAGGGGGTATAGGGTTGACCCAGGAGGGGTGCCCAAGTTACCGGATTCCGTGAAGTGCTGGGTGGTCCATTCACGTAGCTGAAGGGGGCTGTCTCGCTTCAGGTTTTGGCGGGTAACTTGCCGCGCCCGTAGGGGTCTAGGATTTCATTGCACAGGCTATCCACACGACCAGGGGAACGTCGGGTTTCAGCGGCTCTGTGAAACCTGGGGATCCCAGATATCTGTATTGATCTGTGTTGCTGTACTTTTCTGTGCTGCATTGTTTATCACGCCTTGAGCGAATGCTATATATTGGTATATATATATTAGTAGATGTTGTATATGTTTTTCATCCGCGCTAGTCCAGTCCCCGCTCTGTCGTTAGTTAGCTAACCTAACGGGTGATGACGGGACCCAGTGGCGAATGCGGATGGCATATACGTACATCAGTATATTTTCGTTCTTTGTGGTGTGATCAATTGATGGGACTGCATTGATTCGGATCAATGCAAGATAAACAAACCTATTCTGATGTTGTTGGAACACTTTTTCAAAAAGCTGTTATTGCAAGGGCGTTCTCTTTTGTTTTGCACAGTGGTATTCAGTTGGAATATCCTGCTCCTCAGTCGACGAGGCAAGGGCCGAGATCCCTTCACCGGGAGTGACCCCTTGGACAAAAGTTTGCGTCAGGGCAGTAACTTCACTATAGCCGATTACTTTTGCTTTGCACCGTGGTATTCAGTTGGAATATCCTGCACCTCATTCTACGGGGAAAGAGCCGAGATCCCTTCACCGGGAGTGACCTCTTTAGCAAAGGTTGTCGTCACTATATTTTTATAAAGCTATCAGTTCCTTCAACGATATCAAGTTCATTACGTTAAAGGTTTTCGCCAGAAACCATTCGTAGCCCTCCGTCGTTTCATATGGATGGTCAATAGTATTCAAGCTGTGTATGTTGGCCAAAGTCAAGGCACAGTGTTTGGTGGCTGTTGGGTATTCATATGCAGCATAGATAGATGCGTTGGTTTGGGACAGTCGTACTGCCATTTTGGCCAAAGTCAAGGGTAGGTACGGGTGGGTTCAAATTAACCAGGAAAATGACGGGTAGAACTTGACATGTGACTTATGATATGTTGGCCAAAGTCAAGGTCATAAGAGCATGGGGCAGAAATCCACATCGGGAGTTTCAAAAGTACTGAAACTTGCCAGATATGCGCATACCTTCTGGAGTGTGATAACGTGAGCGGATTCCGTCACGTTATCATGCGATGAGAGTTGGATCCCGATTCCCACTGATGAGTTGGTTTACTCCTCGGGTTATCCCGGCTAATTCTTCTTTCAGGTTTGGGGAAGAATTTGACGTTACAGTGGGAGGTTTCCAGATTAGATAAATTGGTAACCATTCTGATCTAGGTTAGAGTGCACGCTGAGTGTTTCTTTTCTCTCTCTCTCTGGCAGCGACCATTGACCCGACCCTAGACTATGACTCAGTGACCAAGTTGACCGAACCTTCTTAACACTGGCTTTTGGATTGTCAGAGTTGCAGACCTCTTTGCCACTCCTACTTTTACCCTTTTCTCCGGGACACCCCGTATTACTACGAACGTCCACTTCCATTGGACAAAACCATCGTATGGTTAGATACGAACTCGAAGGAATTCGAGGATGGTTTCCGGTTCTGGAGAAAACGGATAGGACTATTCAGTTGTCTTTTCCTTTTACCTTCTCTCAGGTTGCGAGTACTCCTTGGTTTAGGAGTAGTACACCTATTACGCAAATTGGATAGTCTTCTTCCAAACCTTAGGCTGGTGCCGAACGGTGGGGAATGAAGAAAGCCAATTAGCCTAAACGGTGTACAGAAGGTATTAAGTTCAGACAAAGCAAGGGATTAGTAAGAGGGCAAAGTAAATTGCGACTGCTATTCACGACCAAACCATGTACTTCTTTGTCAATCCTAAATCACCTATGAATTAAGTACATTCGGTTGTCTTTTATCCTCACCTTCTCTCGCATTGCGAGTGCTCCTCGGATTAGGACAGTACACCCATTATGCTTTTTGGATAGTCTTCTTCCAAACCATAGGCTGGTGCCGAACGGTAGGGAAGGAAGAAAACCATTTGGCCTAAAGGGGTGTACAGAAGGTAATGACTAAAGACATATAAAGGGATTTGGAAAGGTGGCAAAGAATTATACAGTTATAGTTGTGAATCTGGATAATGGAAGAGGCATTACTAAGAATACCAGGATACCCCATCGAAACATTTCAATGTTTCAGTTTCACTATGTACAGTTAAAAGAAAACTGATTTCCCAATTAGACACTTGCTCCAGGGTATGTATTTACCAGGTATGATTCTCACATCTGTATGGTTTTACAGATGATGAGTGGGAGTAAGTTATTGGGAATTAGGTGACCATCCTCATTATATCGGGATTCATGATATTTGAGGAAGCCACCTGGGTTGTTTGCCGGTCGGCAAATATTTGGTTTTGAATATCCGTTGTTATGCACCAATTTCAAATTGATATATCTGTACGTCTATTTTTATAGAGTGAGATATACCTTTCTGAAATTATGTCTATGACATTTACCTATACCAGTGGATGGTTAGGTAAGGAGCATTGAACAACGGTGTAATTCTTCTTAACCAAAAGTACAGTTTTCAACCTACGACACACAGTGAATGAGTCACCAGACTCAGGGGACTTATACAGAGTATTGTATATTGTCCAGTGTCCATTAGGACAGAGGGGTTGGTCCTCGTACTATATTCTGTTTACTTTTAACTTCTCTAAGTTCTTAGACATGTGTTTCGTAGAAACATAGGGTCTAAGTTTTGAGGAGTTATAGGTATATGAATAAAGTAGAGAACCACGTGTTGCAAGTATCGGGATTCTTCAAAGTGATCGAGGATGTAGATACTTGTGAATGGTATTCAGTTGATAGTAATGATTAAGAGAACTTGCTTCTCTTTCAGGTTACTCATAATTGGAAGCATTCCTAAGTTGAGTAACGCTGATCGGCCTCCTTCCATTATGTTGACATGCACTGGAGACAGCTGCATGATTTGAATCTGGTTCAATTAAATCAGTGCCTCTGTTTCTTGGATATAGAACAGTTCATATCTTGACATTGTTAAGATACGGGGAGTTGTCCGGCTTATGCTTAAAACCAGACTCTGGACAACTCAAGGCACGTTTCAGTAGTGGCTGTTTGTGGGTTGACCCGGGCTATGACGAGGGTTGACTTTCTACCATCTGGAAGATCAATAGTGATATTGTTCTTGACTCGCCACAGTTTTATCAAAAATGGATTTTTTTCAGAAAAACAGTAGTGGGAGTATGGTAGAACTGGAAGTGATTCCAGAACCACAAACGATTACTGAAGATTTCATAAGAACCTAAAGATTCAATCTGGTTTGACATTCCATTGGCCACTCCGCAGATAAGGTGGGTAACCTCAGGCACCCGAGAGGTACCTCGGTATGCTCAAGGACGGTGGCAGAGAGGTTCTTGTTTACCCAGGCTTGCCATTGCTGTTGTTCCAGGCTGCGAGACCCGGCGGGAGGATGAGTATAGCGTCGTTCTAAACTTGCTTTAGAAGCGTACGTCTATATGACTCTGCCAGAGGGTTGTCGTAGTCAGTGGGAGCAGCGGAAGCATTGGTGGATATCAGGCTTATGTCTATTTATAGACTAGAGCAGATATAGCGGAGATAGATCATCTATTTCTGATGTGACAGTCATAGGCTTGACTTCATCAGAATAGGGGATGGATCTGTTGAGAAGGTAGTAGAGTGTGATGTCCTGGTATTTGATGACATACACAGAGTAGGAAGTGATATTCCTATACTACGATCGGTTATACTTTGGTCGTCACACAGTAGTTTCTCCACATAGAACTTGGACATTATATCAGACATTCTGGTTACTAGATCTATGGTTTTTAGATCTAGATTTGGGTTGTTTCCCAATCTGGGTACTTTGACCGCATTCTATGAGTATTTAGAATGGACGACTCCTGGCACGGTAGTGTACCTGCAGGTAATGGAGTCACCCTCTCTAAAGGTGTCTTACAGACTAAAGCGGAGAGGGATACGCATGATTGACAGATCATTTGCTTAGGCAATTGATTCAATCATGAGATGTCAAGTACCACACCAGATGTTGTTCTTGCAGTAGGTGCAATAAGTTGATATTGATCCAATCCTGGAGAAACAGTCGGAAGCAGTTTTAGAACATAAGTTGATGTTCTAGGGATATGATAACGGCAGCCTCTATTAGGAGACGGTTATCATTCCAGGCTTCCAAGGTGACCTGGATGGCAGAGTGGCTGTCAGAGTTATAGTTTTCCCTCTGACGAGGGGCAGTATTTTGGACAGGTGGTCCAGGTGGATACAGAGGGAAGGTATGGCGCAGGATACTGATTAAGTTCAGTTGACGATACAGTCTAAGAAGTTTGGATTTGGAGTTCACTTATGAGCTAGGTCCCATCAGACATCCAGACATTCTAAGACAGGTATTGCTCATTTCGGGAGATGGCTTTCTCCGCGAACTTGAGATTTAGAGAGACATAGAAAGAAACATCAAGGCGGATCCACTCACTGAGGCAATAGTTTCGCAAACGGGCTTTGTGAGACTGACTAGTAGAGGAGTTGGGTGTTCGGTATCACACGGGCTGTGAGTATGCGACATCGCAATAATTAGCCTCGAGTGCAAGTGGGAGATTGTTGGAGATAGTGCCCTCAGAGTCAATTATTGGGTCACAGGCACGTGATTGCAATGATTGAGGGGAGGACCTATCCCGGTAGGACAGTCTTACTCGAGATGATAGTATGCTATCTGGTTTATCTTTATCATCGTGTACTGCTTTAGGTGACCTTTCGAGTCGCTATTACACGTTGATAAAGCCCCTTGGATTCTTGCTTGACCACCAGCAGTATGAGGGCGATCATATAAGTGGGAGCTGGGGTCTACAAGCATATCCTTAAAAGGTCCCTAGTCGTGGGAGTTTCGAGACAGGGCATCGATTCTCCAGAGTAGACTAGTGTATACAGTCGAGACCCCGACGAGGGGCGGTGGCCGGTCTCACAAGCCACTGGTGTCAGTTGGTTCACCTAAGATGTATACAGGTGCTCATTGGGTTATGAGTACACCGGACAGGACTCGCCGGGAACCTGCTAGTTGGGATATACCAGACGTCAGATAGCAGTTCCCAGGTGACATGTGTACAGGTTAGTTCATCGACCTGGGATCGTCATTTGTCTCGTGTGAGTTCCCACTGTACTTTGATTACTACCCTACCACGGCTCAAAGGAGTCGTGCAAACAGGTTTTAGTTGGGTACAGTCCCGAGCCACATGGAGGCAGTGAGCGGATCTGCAGGGGTTCGTCTCTCCCGGTATTGGGGGTGAGGTCGTGCTGTGTCTAGGAGAGCCAGAACATGAAAAGTCCTTGGCCAAGGCAGGAGATTTGCTGGTAGGTATTCCAGTAGTATCTCAGGGTGTTCTGGGCTACACTCCGACACGACTTGTACCGCTTTTGGGGGTCTGACTTTTACCAACCCCCTAGGCCCGCCATGCGATGCTCATAGACGAACGGACCGGACTGTACGGATATTGTCACTGACAGGCTCAGTAGGGTGTCAGGATGAGTTCGCTCATCGACGTCCCTTTTGGTCAATACCTGGTGGCCCGTCACGTATTGGCTTATACCTCTGACGTGCTAGTGGTTAAATCTACAGCCATAGTATTGACGAGTCTTTAGAGTCCACCACACAGACAGTTACTCAAGTTTCGGGCGAAACGCTGTAGAGGCCGTATGGAGATATGGCAGGGTTCGATCAGATACGTGCGGTATTGCACGGATCGTGATCGGACAGATTTTACTAGTCGGCTTTGGCTTAAGCCGGATACTAGTATTAGATAGTGTAGTTTTGTCTCTTTGCATTTGTGTTCAGTGGGAATACAAATGCGGGCATGTATTTGCAGTAGCAGGGTTTTCCTGTAATTTATTACGGGATCGGTTTTTTGGGGTTGCCAGTTTGCATTCCGTTCCGGCCGGTTTTCTTTCATTCCTTCTCGGCCGGGCTTTGTGATGGAGGGTGTTAATTGCAAGTTCGCAATTAACATTATGTGAGGGGTTTCTTTGCATAAGTGTGGCTTCATGATTATCCTCTTCATCATGAGATTCCCTTTTGGTCCATTCCATTGCTTTTCATTTGAGATGAGTGAAAAAGGATTGATTTGTGAGGTTTATATCATCTACACATATTGTTTTTCTCTCTCCAATCTATTTTCATCTAAAGAGGGGCCGGCCACTTTGGCTAGAGGAGAGGGAAGGAGGTTGATTTGTGATATGTTTATTCATCATCTCATTTCATGCTTTTGTGCTTGCAATAATCCCAAGCTTCTCTCATTCATTCATTCTCCTCCTCAAATCCCTCCATCAAGGCAACTTCCATAAACCCTAAAGAGACAACTCACTACACTATTCTATAGCAAGCCTTGGACGCGTCGGCTAGCCAACTTCGCGCCCGAGTTGCCTCGGTCAAGAGGCGGGAGCCCGTAAAAGATTCCGGCTACGTGGTGCCCCTTTCCGACGAGCGAGGAAGTGACGGAGATTCCGCAGGAGATCGGAGCGGAGACGAAGACCGAAGGACACGGATCGTTTGGTATAGCATCTCTACTCTTTTCCTTTTGCTAGCTAGCTAGGTTAATGGCCCGATCCGGGTGAAAAGTCCGCGGCGGTGCCGTTTTGCAAAGTTCGCAAAGTTTTTGTTTTCCGCGTTTCCGGCGTCGGATCGACGGCCGGGGCGCCCCCGCGGGCTTACAGCTCGGCTATCCCCGGCTGCTAGCTTCCTACCACAACCGACAGGGATCAAAGTCCTCGCCAAGAGGCACTGGGCAGCAACCCTGCTCGGTCCCCGTCCTGAAGGATCAAAAGCCCTCGCAAGAGGCAACCGAGCAGCTGCCCTGCTCGGTCATCTCCGGCCGGTAGCTCCCTACCCATGACGCCGGGGATCGAAGCCCTCGCAAGAGGCATCTGAGCGGCTACCCCACTCGGTCATCCCAGGCCGGTAGTTGCCTACCCACGACGCCAGAGATCAAAGCCCTCGCCAAGAGGCAACTGCGCAGCTTCACTGCCCGGGCATCCTTAGCAGGCCTCTCACGGCCCTTCCAGCGCTAAAGGTCAAAGCCCTCGGAGAGAGGCACCGAGCAGCTACCCTGCTCGGCCATCCTTAGCAGGACTCCCACATCCCCTTTGACGCTGATGGTCTGAAGCCCTCATCGTGAGGCCGTCGAGTTCCTTCTGCTCGGTGCATCCCCAACGGACATCCTCCTGCCCATCAGACGCTGATGGTCTGAAGCCCTCATCGCTAGGCCGTCGAGTTCTTTCCTGCTCAGCGCATCCCCAGCGGGCATCCTCCTGCCCAACAGACGCTGATGGTCTGAAGCCCTCATCGTGAGGCCGCCGAGTTCCTTCCTGCTCGGCGCACCCCCAGCGGGCATCTTCCTGTCCATCAGATGCTGAGAATCTCAAGCCCTCATCGTGAGGCCGCCGAGTTCCTTCCTGCTCGGTGCATCCCAGCGGGCATCCTCCTGCCCATCAGACGCTGATGGTCTGAAGCCCTCATCGCGAGGCCGTCGAGTTCCTTCCTGCTCGGCGTATCCCCAGCGGGCATCTTCCTGCCCAACAGACGCTGATGGTCTGAAGCCCCCATCGCGAGGCCGCCGAGTTCCTTCCTGCTTGGCGCATCCCCAGCAGGCATCCTCCTGCCCATCAGACGCTGATGGTCTGAAGCCCTCATCGCGAGACCGTCGAGTTCCTTCCTGCTCGGCGCATCCCCAGCAGGCATCCTCCTGCCCAACAGACGCTGATGGTCTGAAGCCCTCATCGCGAGGCCGCCGAGTTCCTTCCTGCTCGGCGCATCCCCAGCGGGCATCCTCCGCCCATCAGATGCTGAGGATCTCAAGCCCTCATCGTGAGGCCGCCGAGTTCCTTCCTGCTCGGCGCATCTCAGCGGGCATCCTCCTGCCCATCAGACGCTGATGGTCTGAAGCCCTCATCGCAAGGCCACCGAGTTCCTTCCTGCTCGGCGCATCCCCAGCGGGCGCCCTCCTGCCCATCAAATGCTGAGGATCTGAATCCCTCTTCGCGAGCCCGCCGAGCCCCTTCCTACTCGGCGCATCCCGGCGGGTAGCTTTCTACCCAACAAAGACAAGGATCAAAGTCCTTCCAGACTCGACTATCCCTGGCCGGTAGCTTCCCTACTCGCAATGCCATGGGTCAAGACCCTCGCCAAGATCAACCGAGCAGCTTCCTTACTCGGTCATCCCCAGCGGGCATCCTCCTGCCCAACAGACGCTGCTGGTTTGTAGCCCTCATAACGAGGCCACTGAGCCCATCACATGCAGCGGATCCGAAGGCCTAACAAGAGACATCAGGTCTATCCAAGTCTGAGTAATCCCCCCCGACTTCGGGGCCATGGAGATGCCTCCTTCTCAGCAGCGCTTGGCACACTCGGCAAGTGATCGAAATTAACTCGACGACCGATCGCTCCACATGTCACGCCTATATTGGGCTGCACCCCATCAGTCCACAGGTCTGCACACGTCGCGTCGGCCAACCGGCGCTCGACACGTGGACCGTCGCTTCAGTGGCAGGACGCTCGAATCGGCTCACCTTCCCTAAATGCAGAGATCTCGCCTCGATAAGCTGGCAGAAAAGATAGTTGACAGCCCGGGGACACGTCCCGACGAAACCTTAGGAGGGAGCTTACCCCAGACGGCCTGGCAGTCCACTCTTGACCCGACCCATTAGCTGGTCGGGACAAGAGTGGGGGGCTAATGATGATGCTCAATATTAGCGACCTTTCAGATCAGGACACGTGGCAGATGACATGTCACAGAACTCAGAAGAGAGGGCCCACAGAGGCCGATTAGGCCCGACCTACAAGCACAAAGCTGGCTCACCTCAGGGCCCTTGCAAATTGGCCTCCTCGGTCTCTCAGCTCGCCTCCGAGCTACCGCAGGACCAAGATACCTCGGCCCTCTCGCTCGTTCCCGAGCTCTCCCGCCGAGACCATCTTCCTCGGTCCCTCCGACCGACCAACTCCACCACTCACAGGCGTAACCGCCGCTCTGCAAATCTCGCCATGCGCAGATTCTCCGCCGGCAACATCCCATGTTCCACGCCGTCACGATCCCCATTAACGGGCGATCCGCTCTTTACGCGGGCGTGACGTCGGGAGCGTAACTGCCGGCGAGATTCTCGCGCCTGCTGCTGCATGCCACCACCGCTAAATAAACCCCCATCACAGAGGGGTCAAGTAAACCATTTTTTACACTTTTAAGCCGTTACTCTGCTCGGATCCCATCACTAACTTGAGCGTCGGAGGGTCCTTGGTGGTACCAAACCATCCCGGGACTTCTTTGCAGGTATTCGGCAACAACTTTCTCACCCCACCTCTTCCTCCAAAAACCCATTGAGACCCACACGCAATGAAGGATAATCAGCTAAGTTCACCGCAAGATCAACAGAAGACAACATCTGACGGAGGCCCGAAAAGGAGCTCCATCAGAATTTAAGAACTGAACAGGATATGACACCCTTCATAGAAACCATTAAACAACCTAGGGTTCCGGAAGAGATCTTTGTAGCTTCGGGTAACAAAATTTACACTATCTACGAAGATTCGGGGGAATCTAGTTCGAGTCATGAAAACTCAGAACCTTTGATTCAACCTGCTGATCTGATAAAATTGTTGCCCCACAACAATTCTAAAAGGGTCACAATCGATGAAGAGGTCTTTGAAAAACTAGCAGGAACCATTCTTCCTCCAAGAACTTCAGTATCTCATTGGTTGCTTTCTATCCCTAGTCATCAAGATGATGAACCTAAAACAGATAAAACAACCGAAAGTGTACATTTCCGTTCAAATTGACGGTTGTACAATTCATGCTCTTGTAGATACTGGAGCAGAATTGTCAAATGATACAGCCTCAGTTTGTGGAGAAAATCCCAAAGCAAAATTTTGATGGATTTTCTTTACATGGATTTGCATATAAAAGAGCTAGTAATTCAGTAAATGAATACCGCTCTATTAATCTGATCACTTTGGATGTTGAACATTCAGAAATAAATCTAGACTTCCCAAAGGTCTACATTTTTGACAATCTGAATGTCAATTTTTTAAATGGCAATGATAATTTGCATCGATATTTTCCGATATCTGTTTCTCATTATTATATTCTCCTTGCCAATTACATAATTCTTAAGATTTTATTCCCATTACGCATCAGGCGTCGTGAGAATAGGATCGCTTCAATTTCCTGAGATTTTTCACGACGCAAAGTAAAAATCGTTAATGGAAGTTGTTCCTATATTATCAACAATTCGTCAAAAAAAGAATTGATGATAATGGAAAACCTAAAACCTTTGTTCAGGAATAATCCTCTGGCTTGTTATATAGACAATGGTAATAGGATCTGTTCCATCAAATTTCTTCCCAACTCAAAAGGCAAAGTTATCAGAATAAAGCTCATCATGGCCTCTAAACAACTAAAGGAGTATGATTTCCAGATCCATGAACTACTTGATTTAAAATTAATCAGGCCCAGTTCAAGCCTATATTGTTCGGCCTCTTTTATGGTGAGAAATCACAATGAACAAAAAAGAGGAAAAGCCCGTATGGTTTTTAACTATAAAATGTTAAATAAAGAAACAATCTTTAATGGGTTTTTTATTCCGAACTTTGGTGAACTACTGAATAAAATCCAGCAAGGAAAAATATTCAGTAAGTTTGATGCGAAGAGTGGTTTTCATCATATTAAAATGGTTGATGGTAATTCCATCTCTCTTTTGGCATTTGAAACTCCTACAGGGCACTACGAATGGCTCGTTATACCTTTTGGACTTAAGAATGTACCATAGATATTCCAAAAATGGTTAAACTTTATTTTTGAACATAAGCCAATAAAAAATAATCTTGTGATTTATATTGATAACATTTTAGTCTTTTCAAAAGATGAGAATGAACATCAATTGCATCTTAGAAAGGTTGCTAACCTCTTAATAGAGCATGGAGTAATTCTATCTCCCAAAAAGATAGAGTTATTCAGGGAGTCAATCGAATACCTCGAAAAAGTTATTGATCAAGGCAATATTAATACCTTGAAAAAGTTCTGCCGTAATTTAATATTCCTAAGCAAGATCACATTGTGAAAAAGGTATTGGATTTTCCCAATGGGTTTAATACTCTTAAGCAGCTACAGAGCTTGCTTAGGAATATTAAATTACGGCAGAACTTATATTTCAAGATTGTCTGAAAAGGTTGAGCATTTGCAATACCTGCTCAATTCAGAAAACAAGAAATATAAGGAATCTGAACAAAAGATACCAACAAAATGGATGACTGATAAAATACCCATTAAGTTAGGTATATCTGAGAGATGAAATTAGGAAGATAAAATATGAGTTGAAATCGTCCAAAGTCCAACTTTTAAGTTTCCTCTTTCTTGTCATACTATTGTACTCCAAACCGATGCAGCCGATCTCTTTTGGGCCGGAGCATTATTAGTAAATGATCCTCATACAGGAGGAGCTTACACCTCAGGAAAATTCAAAGGTGCTGAACTCAATTACTGTACTTATGATGAGGAACTACTTGCTATCGTAAGGTGTGTAAAAACTCTTCGATATCAGTTACTGGATAAGTCTTTTTTTGCAACAGATAATAAAGGAATAGTTGAGTTCCTTAAGCGTGCTTCTTCTTTGGATGTGGATTCCCAAGCTAAAGAAAGAAGGATCAGATGGTTAATGGAGTTAGAAAATTTCTCTTACTCTATTAAATATATACCTGGCTTTACTAATCATATTGCAGATTTATTAACCAGACCTTCAGTTTGTCTTGCAGGATTCCATGAATAAACAACAAAGAAATGCTGCAAGCTCATCTTCTTCTAAGGAAAGGAAGTTAGCCTCCTTAAAGATGAAATAAAAAGAAAAATTGAGGTGGGCCAAGAGTCTAAAAAAAATAATCTCAGCAACTACAACAGCTGTTGTGAACCCTAACCCTACACAGCAAGTGACGCAGTATGGCACTCCAAGTGGGAGCCATAATCAATCCACTTCCATCGCTTAAGGGTGGTTATGTAAATAGAGGTAGAGAAGGCTACGGCAGAGGAAACTATGCCAATGTAGCACAAACTAACCGTTCTTGGCATGATACTTCATTGCATGAGGAGCTGTATTCCAAGTTTAACAAAATTTGGAAGCCATCTCAGAGTAGTGGTATAGCTGGAGAGGTTTACCATGCTCTTCAAGCTATTAATGCCGAAATTAAACGGGTTAACAACCAAGTGAACCAGTTGCAAAATCGGCTCAACTCTCAATCTGAGGCCTCTAAAGCCGCAAGAAGAGTTGTTGAAGATATTTCAAAATCCTACAGATTGGATTCAAGCCCAATCTATAAACATTTACAGGCCCTTAATTCTTTACCGTATCAGGGTTCTGAGTTAGCTGTTTATCTTGAACAGAATAAGATCCATGATCTTATAACTGTTAGGTTAGTAGATAGAAAGACTCTCTTATCTTATTATCGTTTTTGCAATGTAAAGGAGAGTCTTGAGAAGGAACTAACTGTACAAACCCAAGTGGATAAATACATATCAGATCTTATCTCGTCAAGCTCTTTGGCCCAATTCTTCAAACAATTGGAACAAGAGCATGAAGCAGCTGTTTTTTTAAGAAATATCATTTCCAGAAGCTCATTATTGTTCGGGAGGAACAAAGATAAACAGAAGTGGTGGAAAGTCTCTGAGCCTATTTTATTTGTTTAAGAAATATCATTTCCAGAAGCTCATTATTGTTCGGGAGGAAAAATAATGGAAGACTTCTAAGAACAGAAATTTGGACCTATTGCTGCAGAAGCTCAAGAATTGATCATTGGCTTATCATAAGGATGGAAGCAGCGGTGGGCCCATGAAGACAGTTGGAGAAGTATCGACCAGCACAAAGAAAGAAAGAAGCTGGAAGATAGCCAGCAATAATGCCATCGACAAGTGGTATCCATTATTGCCTTAGGACGTAAGCAATGACGTTTTGGGAGCAATAATTCATCTTCAACGGCACGACCCCAGAAGAACCCAGGGCACCCATGTGAAAATAAATACACCTCATCATATTGAGCCTTGGGGAGCCATGCGATAAGGTTCTATCTTTTATTATAGTGGGATCCCCACTAAAAATTATAGAGGACAACTGTAAAGAAAAAGAGTTGGCAAGAATTGTCCACTTGCCTATCTTTCTCACTATATAAGCAGAAGGCCTTGAAGATAGAGAGGCATTCGGAAAAAAAACTTGTAATATTTCAGAAGAATAATTGTATCTCTTGTTTTATAATAAAATTCAGTTTTCTGAGTGTTGGGGTTAAGAGCGCGGAAGCAATAAATCAATCAAAGATTAAAAACAAACAAGAAACGATGACACAAAGATTTTACGTGGAAACCCTTGCGGGAAAAAACCACGGACGACGAGGAGACAAAAATTCCACTATGAAAAATTGAGAGTACAAAAAATCCCCATATTAATCTGGAATAGGGATGAACAGAAGAATAAATTCCTCTCACACAAAACTCTCTCTCAACTGGTGGAATTATATAAGCACTCAATCTAAACAATATAAGCACTCAATCTAAACAATATAAGCACTCAATCTAAACAACATATATTTTTTTTGTTACAGAACAACCAACTTAAACCAAGAGCACAATTAATTAATTAATGGGTTAATTAAGTTGGGCCTTAATTTGAGACGAACTCAACAAATCTCCACCTTGGCTCAAATTCCGTAATGCTCCAAAATACTCCACGTCGTCGCATAAGCCCTGAAAGGGCACTCAATGAGATAAAATACCAGCTAAGTCTAAGCAATGCTTGAACTTAGTAATCGGAAGCGGCTTAGTGAGCATATCCGCAGAATTGTGAGCGGTGTCAATTTTCTCAACGACAACCTCACCAATATCTTCAATCTCCGTCGCAGCAACAAAAGCATAAGCAGCCAAATCAAAATCTTTAAATTTTGCAGGCTTTTGTGGTTGCCTCCTTCCACGATCACGAGCTATAGATGGCTCAATTTGCCGCTGTGGACTTCTTTGCACTTGAGTATCACCAGTCACAATGCTAGGACTAGTGGTGGAGGTAGGAATATTTACTTGGGCTTGTGTACCCTCCACCTCAAACTCCACCTTCTCACTGGCACCATCATTGTCATTGTCATCTGCACCAGAAGAAGGAATAGCAGTATCTTTTCCAGAAAGAAGAGCATCTTCATGAAAAATAAGGTCTCTACTATGAATAATCTTATTAGAATCAGGATCAAAAACACGGTACCCTTTAACACCCGATCCATAACCCATGAAAATGCATTTTCTCGCACGAGGAGCCAATTTCCCCTCGTTGACATGAATATAAACAGGACACCCAAAAACACGAAGGTTAGAATAATTAACAGGGTTACCTGACCAGACTTCTTCTGGAATCTTGCCGTCGAGAGACCTGTGGGGCGAGCGGTTGATCAAGTAGCAAGCAGTCTCTACCGCTTGAGCCCATAAATTACGACGACTCCATAACCCAGCACTAGAAAACATGCAACGAACCTTTTCAAGGATGGTTCTATTCATCCTCTCTGCAACGCCATTCTGCTGGGGCTTACCAACCAGAGTATTATGCCTAGCAATGCCTTCCTGTTTGCAGAAAGTATCAAATTTTTCTTCACAGAATTCAAGACCATTATCAGTTCTGAGCCTCTTCAATTTTTTACCAGTCTGGTTCTCAATCAACACCTTCCACTCTTTGAACTTAGTGAAGGCTTCATTCTTATGTTTCAGAAAATAGATCCAGACCTTCCGTGAATAATCATCAATAATAGTCATGAAATACCTGTGACCTCCGATTGAAGGCTTGCGGGATGGACCCCAAAGATCCGAATGAACATAATCCAAGGTACCTTTGGTCCTGTGAACACCTGCTGAGAAACTAATTCTTTTCTGCTTGCCAAAAACACAATGTTCACAAAATTCAAGATCACAAGAACTTAAAGTACCAAGCAAATTTCTTTTGGTGAGAACATTCATGCCTTTCTCATCCATATGACCCAAACGCATATGCCAAAGTTTGGAGTCATCCGAATGTGAGGACGAAGCAACTGCAGCTGAACCTGTAATTGTAGAACCTTGCAAGATATATAAGGTACCCTGTCGAATACCTTTAAAGTACACAAGAATACCCTTGGACACCTTGAGAACTCCATTCTCAGCACTGTACTTATAACCGAGTGATTCAAGAGTGCCTAAGGAGATAAGATTTCTCTTCAGGTCAGGGATATGTCTAACACCTGTCACAGTTCTAATAGAACCATCATGGGTCTTGATTTTAACTGAACCTATACCAACAACCTTACAAGGTACATCGTTTCCCATTAAAACTAAACTACCATCAACCGATTCATAAGTGGCAAAATAGTCCCTATGAGGACACATATGAAACGAACAGGCAGAATCAAGAACCCATTCACTCCTAGACCTTTTTGAACTATCAACAGCTAGGAAAACATCCCCATCAGAATC
Organism: Agapanthus africanus; assembly: GCA_030015575.1. NCBI lineage: Eukaryota > Viridiplantae > Streptophyta > Magnoliopsida > Asparagales > Amaryllidaceae > Agapanthus > Agapanthus africanus. Next base: position 3,414,480 of record CM057337.1, read on the forward strand.
GGTCTCAACAATAGCAGCTTCAGCGGTTTTTTCGGGTTTCTTACCCTGTCTTTTATCTTCCCGTTCAAGCTTATTTTTCAACTTATAACAGTCGGCAACAATATGCCCAAGTTTCTTACAATAATTGCAGGTTTTATTAGAGTGTTTGCCTCTAGACTTCGACCGAGACTCATTTCCGTTCTTACTGTTTTGACCCCTTTCTTGTGTTCTACCCCTCACCAATAAACCCTCAGCATGATTACTAGGTTTCTCAGCATCATATTTCTCTTTAGACAACAAATTGGATTTCACATCTTCAAAAGAGAGGGACTCCCGATTACCATAAAGCATGATTTCTTTAAATTGGCCATATGAGGGAGGTAGTGAAACAACAAGTAGAACAGCTTTATCTTCATCCTCAATTTTAACATCAAGATTTTCTAAATCGATAAGAATCGAATTAAATTCATCCAAGTAAGATTGGATTGGTGTACCTTCAGCCATATGGCATGTGTAGAGGCGATCCTTGAGACGAATCTTGTTCGCAAGACTCTTGGCCGCATAAAGTGACTCGAGTTTAGACCACAATCCTGCGGCTGTAGTCTCATGGATGACTTCACGGAGAACTTCACGAGTCAAACAAAGTTGGATCGCTGAGAGTGCTTTCTCATCTAATTCTTCCCACTCAGCATCTGTCATGGTACTGGAAGAGGTAGATGATTTTTCCCTGTCGTCGGACTTGGGTCGACCGGATAACGCCTTCTTCAACCCGTGTTGAGTAAGGACGGCCCTCATCTGAACCTTCCAAATTGCAAAACTAATTTTGCCATCGAACTTGTCAATGTCGAACTTTGTAGAAGGCGACATGATGGAGAAAGATTAAATCTTGATTGATTGAACCTGGCTCTGATACCAGTTTGTTGGGGTTAAGAGCGCGGAAGCAATAAATCAATCAAAGATTAAAAACAAACAAGAAACGATGACACAAAGATTTTACGTGAAAACCCTTGCGGGAAAAAACCACGTACGACGAGGAGACAAAAATTCCACTATGAAAAATTGAGAGTACAAAAAATCCCCATATTTATCTGGAATAGGGATGAACGGAAGAATAAATTCCTCTCACACAAAACTCTCTCTCAACTGGTGGAATTATATAAGCACTCAATCTAAACAACATATATTTTTTTTGTTACGGAACAACCAACTTAAACCAAGAGCACAATTAATTAATTAATGTGTTAATTAAGTTGGGCCTTAATTTGAGACAAACTCAACACTGAGTTTTCTGAGTTTTCTGTTTCTGCCGACGTCCTTAAGCCTCAAATTCTGACTAGATACCTTGATCGATCTCAGCTCGAGGCATTGCCTAAGATCCAAGCTCTCAAGTAATGGGCAATTAGCATTGAGGTCTAAAACCATTCTATCGGTGGTATTAACATGTTTCAGACTCACCGTTTCAAGAAATTCGAGCCTTCTCACAATGATGCAAACTCAGTACACTCAGAGATTTACTCTGTAGCAAACCATTTGGCATCTGAAAATTTCGTCGAAAAAAGTCTAGATAAATTTCTGCAGCTCCGCATACTCTATCCAGCTCACTGTACTAGACTGATATGGAGTAGTATTAAGATGAAAAGCTAGGCGAAGGATCTCAGCTTTCTTGATACCTCTAACCTTCAAGAACTTGTCGACATTACTTGCAAATTCTTCAGGAGATATTAATTCTTGGCTGAATTCTTCGCAGAAGATGAGAGTTGTTGCATAAGGCCAGCAATATCTCCAAATTAAGATCTCTCCATCTCCAAGAAAGAGCACCGGTCCTTACCGCAAACTTGTGAGGGAGAAGCGAGAGAATGTGTAGCTGAATTGTGTCTGGCAATTCCATAATCCTATCAAGCTGCAGGGCTCTCTCCATTCCTCTTCTTCTTCCACTAAATGCTTCAGTGACAGGGGATGCTTATATTAACAAAATTTTAGTAGGAAAAAGTGGGTCATGCATTTAAAAAAGAGTTTATGCCTTGGATTGTGGTTAAGGCAATGTGAATAATTTATGAAAGAAATATGATAAAGAAACAAAAACAGTAGGTGTGAAAATGGGTTTGTGGAGAACTGATCATGGGGGCTAGTATATAGTTTAGTATAAGCTGACGATAACTTCAAAGAATGGCAACAAAATTTTGATGATTAGATTAAGGAGACGAGGGGTCCATAGAGGCATGGAGAATTTTGTATTTTATCTTAATGACATTACTTACTGAATCATTAGATTCTTAATTATAATTATAATACTTAAAACATAGCAAGCCTTTTGATTAGCTGGTAGGCTACTTTTTTCGCAAACTGTATGCAACAGACGCATTAATTTCATTGTAGGTGGGGTTTTGTTTCTCTTGATTTTTTTTAAGTAGGAGTGAATTAGAAAGAGATCTGCATAAATGTTCAGTGATCGTTTGTGGATAAGGATTTTATAATTAGTTTGAAGAAACAATGGGCTGAAAAGTATACAGCTTGGTGAATTTTTTCTTGTTTCCCCACCTTAGCTAAAATGACTCTTATTATTAGCTTTATTTGCTGAAGGACTCTTATTAGATAAAAATGCACACAACTTAACATTTTATCTACTGGGTTTAAAAAGGAAAAAAAAAGGGAATGTTGGAGGGTTAAAATAGTAAATTAAAAAATTTAATCGCCATTTCCAGGGATCGAACCCGGGTGACAGGCGGGAATACTCACCACTATACTACAACGACCTTGATTCATTATTATATAAGTTTATAATTCTAAGCTTTAAATAAGTATGAAAGAAGTCTCATTAACTTTGATGAAAGAAATTGAAGATTTCCAAAATAATTTATTGTGATTAACGGAATATATACTACAGAAAAGAGAATGCTACATATATAACTAGCTCTACATGGAGGTATACCATAAAATGTACTTGTTTTCGTATCTAGATATCAACCGTGCGCTTCAAAAATCTTCTATTAGTACTTTGCTTTTGCAATCATTTTAGTGACGTCATAGTTCATCCCTTTTGGCTACACTTTCATACCTCATTGAACGTAAATTCAAAGAACTTGACCTCTGACAACGCTCGTTCATTCTTTCCAATTTGGGACTGTGAGTTACCTTATAAGACATTGTTGATAGTATTTAATGCCCCCTTCAGCGTTGAGGGTTCTCCAATTGGTGACGCATTGGCCAAATTCTTATATTCCGTTTTGAAAACAGCTGAAACAACCATCATCAGGTAACCCAAATCCTTTTTCTTTAATTACTTTTTCTTTGATTCCTCTCCTTTATTTGTAACATTTAGAACTTAATTTGAAAATTTTCACCATGTCATAATTTTAGCATGCCTTTCATGTAGAGTATTGTCATACATTCTCTTTCTTTTTAAGTGGAATTGCCTCAATAGAAATTCAAATAGTAGAATTTATGGGTTACAACAGTGGAGGTGATATTTTCTCCTTTTTGTTATTATAATTTTCTTTATCAGGTGTTTCTTTGTACCTAGGTTCAAACTGAAGGGTTGCGGCAGCGTCCCGGCCATCGAAATGCGGCCAAAATGCGGAACAAAAATTTATTAAACCGGCGCTACTGTTACCCGATTTACGGATCGACCTTAAACCCTAAACTAGCAAACTAACTAAGAGTTAGAATCGTTATACCGAGTTGATCCGTATCCTTCGGTCTTCATTTCAAGCTCCTAGTGATCCTTTGACGATGTTTGGTTGCCGGTCTTCCTCCATCTCCGATGATCCATCCGAGAGAAACGGCGCAAGCTCCAACCTCGTCGAACAAAGTAACCGACACTCCAAAATCGCTAGCGATGGAGAGTGGGGATGTATGAGAGTCACTACAATTTTCTCTCTACGCATGAGCTCAAGAGAGCATCCATAGAAGATGAATGGAGGTGATGAAGCTTTTTTGCATGAACAAAAATGATTAAGTGTTTTGTGAACTTGAGACAGTCAGAGAGCGGGCTTGCTAGTGTTGCCATCATGTAATCAATCAAAATGAAATCAACCCCTTTTCCTTAACAAGTGGTCGGTCCCCCTCTCTCTCTCCCACTATGAAAAATATTATTTCCATTTTCATTTAACAATAAAATAATAGCAACCATACTTTGTTCCATGCCATAAGCCATGCTTTGACTCACCTTTTCCACCTCATTTCTTAATTGAATTTCTAAAAGAAAATCAATAAAGAGGTGGTATCTTCTAGATGCTATTCCGTATAAAATACGGAATACTTCCCGGTACATGTATCGAAATACATATACGCTTATTCGTACCAAAATACGAATAGCCGAGAGAGAAAACGAATAGTGAACAATAATACTAGAATACATATATATAAATATATATGTAAATTATTAAATCAAAATCTGATTTAATAAACTGGCTTAATCCTAAACCGCTAGTATTATCAACCGTCCGATTAAAGTCTACGCAGCAAGTGCGCATATTTAATCGAACACCCGTATGTACCAACATACGACATGTACACCATATCGCCTGAATCGTGAAAACCCTCTGTGTGGGATTCTAAAGACTCGTCAATACGCTGGCAGTGGGTTTAACCACAAGCACGTCAGCGGCACTAGCTGTGCATAACGGCTACCCAGGTATTGAGCGAAAGGGAGGCCGATGAGCAAACTCATGCAGAACCCCTACTGAGCCTGACAGTGACTATATCCGTACGGTCCGATCTGTTCATCTAAGAGTATCGCATATCGAGTCTAAGGGGGTGGATAAAGTCAGACCCCTAACAACGCGGCATTTAGTGTCTGTATGAAACCCCATCACCACCTGAGAAACTATCGATCCTGGATCGATAATTCTCGTCCACCGTGGCCACGGATTTATGGTGATGGCCATCCGTACACAACGCGACATCAACCCCCAATACCGGAAGAGACGAATCCCCGACGATCCGATCACTGCCTCTATATGGTTCGGGACTGTACCCAACTAAAACCTGTTTGCACGACTCCTTTGAGCCGTGGTAGGATAGTAATTAAAGCACAGTGGGAACTCACACGAGACAAATGACGATCTCAGGTCGACAGACTAACCTGTACACATGTCACCTGGGAACTGCAATCTGACAATAGGTATAATACCAACTAGCAGGTTCCCGGCGAGTCCGTCCAGTATACTCATATCCCAATGAACACCTGTATACTATTTTAGGTGAACAAACTAACACCAATGACTTGTGAGACCTGCCCACCGCCCCTCGTCGGGGTCTCGATCAGTATACACTAGTCTACACTGGAGTATCGATGCCCGGTCTCGATACTCCTGCGACTAGGGACATTTAAAGATATGCTTATAGACCCCAGCTCCCACATATATGATCGCCATCATAATGCTGGCAGTCAAGTAAGAATCCTATGGGCTCTATCAACATGATGATAAAGACAAATCAGATGGCATACTATCATCTTGAGTAAGATTGTTTTATCGGTACAGGTCATGCCTCAATCATCATAATCACAAGTCCGCGACTATGATAATTGTCTTGAGGGCACTATAGCCAACACAAACTCATATTTATTGATAATGAGGACTTTTCCACATCTAGAGCTATTAATGTCAAATTGTACTAACTAAATCAAGAGAGTACATAAACTTTAAAAAATCAATATCCTCCCTTTTTTCCATCAAAAAAATAAAATAAATAAGAGCGCATAAACTTTAACAGATTTAGACGCGCGCAGCTCTCTATTGTATGATGGAGAGAGAAGATCTAGAGGTGTATACATATTGTTTGTGCAAATTAAGAAAACTTATATATATATATGTATGTATATATATATATATATATGGCTAAAATTATAGGTTTATGTGTGATCCATGTGGACTAAAACAAATTCTTAAGCACTTTTAAACAACAAGTTATTGTGTAAGGTATTTATATAATGTTTAAAACTACTATATTATGGAAAAAGAAAGGCATTGCATTAAACTTATTTGTTTTAATTAAAAATTATAGTGCATTTCAGCATAATTTTTTCTTTAAAAAAATCCGATTTAACGGGAGGGTGTTATAGGTGAATAGCGCATGGAATACTATGAGTTCAAAGCTATTTAGCAATTGACAGCTTCGCCTTATTCCAAAAAAAAAAGTAGATGAAAAATCGGCAATAAAGAAAAGCTCCATACACGTAGGATATGACAGTCAAATATATATTTTGCTCAAAATTGTGAACTCATGTCAGTTACCTAGTGTAAACAGTAGACACAACGAATGTAATTGCAACTATAAATCCTTCACCAGGTTTCATTATAATGAAAAAAGACGAAAAGTCCGCGTAATATAAAATTACACGAATGAAGCATAATTCCTGAACACATGCAGAATCAATACGATTGTGATTGCAAATTCCTTCGACTATTGTTATTAACTCATCAAAAAATCGAAGAAAATAATTAGCGTTTAGCTGTTTTGAAATTTTAGATACTATGGAAAACCAACAAGTACTTGGTTATCCAAGCTTTTCCTGGTGAAGAAGACAGGATTAGCAAGCTTCCCGAGGATCTGCATCTACAAATTCTCCGCAAACTCCCTCGAAGACATGGGATTCGAACCGGGGTTCTAGCCAAAAGCTGGACGGACCTGTGGAAACGATGTCGGAATTACAACCACCCGACGATGCTCAAAGTCACAAGTCAATACAATGGCGGTTCAGCTCAGGAAGAACTAGCAAACAGGATCGAGCAGCACATGCGGCAATACAAGGACAAAAAGATTGAAGCATTGCATCTCTATTTCTATCCTGAGGACTGGAATATAGAGAAGGTGGCTGAATGGATTCGACAAGCCATTGCTAATGGCGTCGAGGAGCTATACCTTGACTTTTCTCAAGGAATTTTAGGCTTGAAGCCATCGGGCCAACTTGTGCGTTGGGTAAAAAAGTACCGGCTTGATGGAAGCATTTTTAGATTCAATAATTCTGTGATAGGACTAAACATTAGTTTCTGCATAATGAACCAAAGCTTTAGGTTTAAATACTTTGAGTGCCTCGAGTCCTTACGCCTGCAAGGAGTCAATTTCAATGACAGAATGCTAGCAAAAATGCTAACTAACTGCCCGCAACTTCAATCTTTGGAGTTGCGAGAGTGCATGAGTTTGAGGTGCGCCGTGATCATAGGCGCCCATCTTAGGGTCAGGAAACTTACCATTGTACATTGTCAAAGGATCAAAGAGATTAGCGTTACCGCTCCGATGCTGACTACATTCCATCTCTTTGGGAAGTTTCCGAGCATTTTGTCATTTGGCATCAATGCTTCCCTATCAAATGTGATCATAATATCGTCAGTACGGGATGACTGGGTGAGCCCCAGCAATTGGGATATAACGCTGATGGGGCTTGAGCATGTTCAGGTGCTAACCATATGCGACGTAACCCTGCAGGTACAAATAATTTTTTGGAACCTTCATTAAGAACAATACGAGCATATCTTATAAACCGAGTATCGATATCTTTATTGTTTTCTTGTTTAGGCCATATTTGGTTCGACTAATGCAATGGAGATAAACCTCAACAATCTCCAGGCGTTACAGTTGCGCATCGAGAAGATGAGCAATGCAAATTTATTGAATATCTACAAATTTTTCATGTGCTGCCAACATCTAGAGAGGCTTTTCATAGAGGCATGTCAACTTAATTATGCTTCATTTCCTGGAGATGTGAAGATGGTTCTGCTAATTGTTCAGAATTCACAACTCTATAAATCAACTACCTGTGACCAATTAAAAAAATATTGAAAATATTCTAGAATTTTTTCGCGAATGAGTTTTCATTGCCTAGCAAACTTTTTTCACTACTGAATTTGTGACAAAAATAAGATATCCAGGGTTCAAATGCTTGAAGCACCTCCGAATGAGAAAACGGGGACCGCAGGGATCCAAAATTGCAGTGGCCTTTCACATGGGCTAGTGGTTTGCAGAGATGACCGGTTTGAGTACTTGGTACCCTAAGTTGTTGCATAGCAGTTCCATCAATCACTTTATTGTGAAAGACCAGATCGGCCAGTTCCGCCATAAGTACCTCCATATTCCGCAAAGTAAAACCCGCCTTACCTCAACCTTGATTCACATAGAAATTCAGAAATGCTGATAATACCTGTGCTGTGAGAGGAAACAAGAAACTGCGGCCTGCATGTTTCTACCAAATGAGTTATCTTAATTATTGGTCCACTTTCGCAGCTCAAAGAAGAAGGTGAAATTTGTAGTTTGTAGTTCAACAAATTTACATTTCATGATATAAAAATGAATTATGCAGAAGATATAAAGAACAGGCTTCATCAAACATATCTGATATTGGGCCAGTATATATGGTTTCGATATCTACTTAAAACTTCAGCCAGGTGCGTCAAATCATATCTTTCAAAAGCAATTTATAATTTTGTGTGTAGACCCATGACATGTTACGATATGAGTGCATGCAAACACATCAATTATGTGTAAAGCAACAAGAAATTTGTGTTTCTGAAAGCAACTAAAAATAAGTACAAAAAAAAACACAAAAAACAGGCTAATAGAACTCAACCGCTACATCTCAAATCAACTCAAATTTCATGTCAGAATATCGCTACAGAACTTGAGGGTGTTTGCATCAGTTGGTAAATACTGCAACTGTAAAAAAAAAAAAAAAAAAAAAACCCAGCCCTTTTCCCCCTTCCTGTCTTCCTCATTCTCCGCTAAAACCCCATGCTTGCGACTCTCTCTGCTCCTCCCCGCTAGCCGATCTCATATCCTTGGGTTTCTCTTTCTCGCTATTGGTCGCGTCGTTCCCCTCTTTCCCTATCCGATCTCAGATCCTTGGGTTTCTCTTTCTCGATGTTGGTCGCGTCGTTCCCCTCTTTCCCTCGCTGATCTCAAATCCTTTGGTTTCTCCCTCTCTCGCCGTTGGTCGCGATAAAGCCTGTGCCGGCACTAGTTATGCTAAAATAAATTAGAGAAACTCAACTTCTCCTTCTTACCGTCCCTGTCATCCTCTCCTCTCGACCCTTCAGAATTTTTCAAAAGACTTCTGGAATTTTAGTTCGTCTTACAATTTCAAAGATTCAAACCAATGGAAATTTTTATGTAAAATACATTAGAGAAACACTAATATCAAGCTTCCAAAATAATTGAACCATCATTAATAAGAGGAAATGCGTCAATAACATGACTGGCTTAAAAAATAAGATTAATTCTAAATATGCTGCAAAGCATCAAGAAAATTATACATGCCTTAAACCGATTGCAAGAGAGCACTTATATTCTAATAGAATGGAAATAAGTCGGATCATAAATTACAATGAACTTGATGATCATGCACAATGACAAATCATAGAACTAAAAATACAAAGCATTTCTATTTCACAACAGATTTCACAAAATTGAGAACTAAAAATAGGAAATCTCAAATACAAAAAATTTCAAGATCTTCATAGCTTTAGTTTCGCTGCAGGTTTCATATAAAAATACAAGCATTTCTGTTTTACTGCAGGTTTCATAAAAAACAATGTCATCGCTAAATTCTAAATAAGCAGCCGTTCAAAAAACACTTCTGAAGGTATGGTTAGGGTGTCAGCAATCATAGCAAGATGACTCACTAAAACATTACAAATCCCGCGATTTCTTGGGGTCGCTGCAGAGTTCGAAAAGAAACAAATATTTAGACAAAACTATAAGAAGTATCATGAAAAGATACAAGTATAATATGATTTTGGATGCATTGGAATAAAAGATATATAACTTCAAATTATATAGACATATAATGAACTATACAACCCAAATGAAGAGTTTAACATCATATCTTTCAAAAATAAAATTGTGCAGACACAAGTTGATCTTGAACATAAAGTAATCTGTTTAGACACCAAAATTTATCTATAGGGTATGTGCATTTTAATTTAAGTTGCATCAAGCAGATTTCTACATATATAAAATATAATAAAGTTAGAATTAATTTCAGTTATATATTACCTTGGCCTTGGGGCAACCAGCTTTGTTGTGTCCCTTTTCTCGGCAATTGTTACAAGTTCTTTTTTGCTTCTGGCCTTCTTTTTGAGATTTTTCTAGACCGCTTTTAATTCTGGTAGAGGTTTTTGGCCGTCCTTTAGTTTCAACTTGTCCAACAGGATCAAGAATAGTAATTTTAGGAATGTTAGATATTTCCATTGAAGAACCAACCTGGCTATTGACCGCTTTTTCAGCATTCTCTCGATCTTCGATTTCTGCTAATACACTTGATAAATATAAGTCCAGCCCTGTTAGAATGCTTATCGACTTACATCCTTCTTAAAAGACCTTGTTGTATTTTTCTTGTACGGTCCAAGCCAATAGCTTACCAACTCCGGTCCCACCTTCTCCATTATCATCTACAAAGGCTTTAGGCATCCAATATCGAGCTTGTATCGTCCACCGTTTTAAAATATAGCGATCGGGAATTTTTGCTGCCCTTTTCTTGTGCAAAATATTTAAAGCATGTCTACATAATGTATTCCCTCCATTTCAAATTTACCACAATCACATGCAACAATCACATCGTTGGAGTCATCGTATGTAACAACCCTCCATGAACTTTGATCGGGACACATTGGTCCAACAAGATACTTCGAAACACTCCCTTCTTTGCTAATATTTTCATTGAAATAGAGTGCACCGTCCTTTAACTCACGCTGAAACATCTCAAAAATAACCTTAGTGTAGCATTGTCCTGCTTGCTTCTCAATCTCATTATCCTTCTAAAATAATACCGGGGTTGAATTCAAAATCTTGAAATCTGCAATTTGTTCGTCGGAGCGACGAGATCTGATTGCTTTATCATATTGCAAAACAAACTGATTCAACTGAGTTTTCGCATTAACATACCCATCAAAGAAAGAATTCATGCTCTCCCTGCGTTGGTTTGTTGTCATACCTGCAAGGAAAACATCTTTGAAAAAGCAAGGAATCCGATGATGACGAGACTTCCACTTGTTTGTAATCCATGATCGCTCGTCAAACTTATATTTTTCTTCCATTTCTTTCCATCTTCGTTCAGCTTCATACACGCTATCACTCTGCTGCATTGTATGAAACTCATCTTCAATATTTGTACCATAATCAAATTTTAGTTTGGTTATATGTTCCGCAATATGTTTGTCTAGATGCCACTGGCAATACCTATGTCGAGTTTCAGGAAAGACTCATTTAATTGCATTGCAGATGGTAAGGTCTTGATCCGTGATGATTGCTTTTGGCGCCCTTCCCCACATACAACTTAACCACTCTTGAAACAGCCAAACGAAAGTATTCTCTTTCTCATCTGCCAATAATGCAACCGAAAAGGGTAGATTGACTGTGGTGATTAACTCCTGTAAATGGAGCAAATGGAAGACTAAATTTGTTAGTCCAATATGTTACATCAAAAACAATAACATCATTGAATTCTAAGTAAGCTGCCCATGCTCTTCCATCTGCCCAAAAAACGCTTCTAAATGTATGATTATGATCTAACTCCAATGCAAAATAAAAATCTGGATCAAGTAACTTTTGTTTCTGAAAATGTTTAATAACTTCAACGCATTCTTGTCCTATATTATTTTTTATTTCTAGCCGCAGGATGTCATGACATTGTTGTGCGGTAACGTAATTGTGTTTAGAACCACTGAACTTGTTAACAGATTTTGCAATTTTGGAAGGTTTGAACCGTATATCATCTAAGTCATAAATCAAACTTTTTACAGGACTGGTAATCTACTTATGGGAGCGATGATCTAGTACTTTCGATAGACTGGTAAGCTCATGACCATTGTGGTGTTCAACAACTGGCTAACTTTCCAACCTTTTGACCCATTACGAATTATCCTCATCTTCGCGAGGCAACCAGTCCGTGTGGTACGACATTTTGAGTTTTTATTTCTCTTATAGCCCTCCTTGTTACATACAAAGGTCCTTCCAATACAATCCCTGATACTAGATTTATTAGTTGAATTTTTTCCAACTCCGAAACCCATATGTATTATAATAATTGTAGGCATATTCATGAGTAGGGAACTCCATATCTATACATGGAGTAATCAGATTTTTCTTATCAGTAGAATTTAGAGCATTGTCACTATCACCTTCATCGACTTGATCCAAAGCATCAGTATCTATATCAACATCATATGATTGAGATTCTGATTCAATTTCCATATCTTCGATGTTCATGTTCGTAAATATCTGATCGATAACAAAAAAAAAGATATCACATTCAGTAAAATATAATTGAAAATGTTTATTTAAAAGATGGAAAATATTAACAGCAATGAGAAGTTTATATTCTAATAATTATGATCAATATTTGATAAGTAAAATTCTATTTTGATTTAGCAAATAGAAAACACTGCAAAGTAAGGACCTGAAATTAAAAATTGGGGTAAATATTATTATTGTGCTCTCTTTGAATTATTAAAGCAATATGAGGTTAAAGATGCGATGCTTACCGCTCTGTTGTTAAATTCTTCTTCTTGGATTTGGTTGATTCCATCTGACCGAGCACCTTGCGACATCCCCTTAGTTGATCATCTTTTTCCGATATCTATGATCTGCGAAGGAGGAGAGCAGCTGCAATCCGAGAGGAAGAGAGATGACTTGACGATTCTGAAATCGACGAGGGTAAGAGAAGGGAACGAGGGTAAGAGAAGGGTAAGAGTTTCTCGCCCTTTTAGTGTCGTGCCATAATTCCCAGTGTACGGAATTGGTACGGAATTGGTGACCCGGCAAGCCCTAAGAAATAAATACATTAAGCATAATTAAGCAATATATGTATAAAATGCATAAAAATTAACAAGAGATATAAAATAAATAGCAACTTTTATTAACATTCATCTTTACATTACAACTGCTTTGAAAAGAAAAGATACAATGATATAAAGCAATGCCTAAACAGTGGCATACAAATTGAAATAAGTACAAGACGAACTAGAAGTCCTGCTGGGCAGTGAACTGATCCAAGTCCTCTTGACTTTGCTCGATCTCCTGAGAGTCCGGTCCTCCTGACGAACATTCAAAGAAAGAAATAGACAGGAATGTCATTGTCACGTCCCGCTTCCCAAAATCCGGAATGCGGAAAGCGACGAAGGCCAGCCGTGCTACCTACGGTAAAGAAAGATTCTTCCATAGTCACATAAGGCTGTCTAGATTAACCTGTCAAAAATAAAATCCAATATCGAAAGGAATAATACTAATAATCATGCTGCAATGAAACCAAAAGAAATTCTAAAAATGGGTCCACTAGATAATTGATGCAAAAAGATCCGATACAATAGGTTCGAAAAGAAAACAAAATCGGAAAGATACATAAGTCCTAATGTCCCAGAAGGGCGCACATGCTAAAAGCTAATTAAAAAGGGTGAAAATAAACCTACGGTTACTGGTCTTTAGCAAAGTCCCAGTAGCCGCTCTGATCCTGCTCGGCCTGAAAACCTGTCTCTAAACCTGAGATGGCAAATCTCAGAGATGTCAGAACATCCCAGCAAGTACTCAACGTAAAAAGTGTGTGTGTAGCATAATAACATGAATATATGAAAATAGTGAAGCCCGGTGTGCAAGAAAAACAGGTATATAAATAATTAGATGCATTAACACTATGAAACATGTATGTAAGGGGTCAGGTCATAACCTAACTGGTCACTAAAAGATAAACTATCCAATCGTAAGCTCGAGTGTGTGCGCCAACCTCTGCAGCAGTATTCCTAACCCAAGAGTGGTGCCCCAGGGACTAGGAAACACGGGCCCAACTGTGGAATGAATAAGAGACCGCTATAGCCCGGTATGAGCTGTAAACATGAGACCGCTATAGCCCGGTACGAGCTGTAAACATGAGACCGATATAGCCCGGTACGAGCTGTTAACATGAGACCGCCATAGCCCGGTACGAGCTGCCGGCATGGGACTCCTGAGATCTGTTGTACAACGCACACTCAAACTACCCCAACACCCACGTATTTATAGCTATTATGGTAATGACTAGAGCACTAATTAAGAATGCTGAAAAGACTGGAATTGTGGTATGGTAATTGTATAGAGATGAAACCGGTAAACAGTAGTGTGTCATGTCATGTCATGTAGTTCAGCATCCTTATCAGCGATCTCGTTCATAGAGACTAGAGTGGTGAATAGTCAGGACTTGTCAGTGGTAATAGTTATCAGGTAATAGTAACTGCATAAAGGTGGTGTACAAGCTGGTATGAGTCACAATTGTTATCTTTACCGTTAACCTTAATATGGGTATATTAATCACAATCTGACTAGAAAATACATTTATGTGAGATAGGTTAACAACTTTCGAACTTTATTTGTAGTTAAAATAAATCTCATTTTAAAACCACACTTGCTAATTATTCTCACTTGCTACATAACAGTTTGCCTATATAGATTGTATAATATAACGAAAAGATACTAACACATTTATCTTTTGTTCTAACAGTGCAGGAAATATATATATACATATAACCACAAAGGAATGCCGATGTATATCGACCAAAAGTAAAGAAAGAGTACTTGCCTGGAGGATAAGGATCACGGGAGAACGATGTACGAAGATGCTAGGCACGAACTCAGCTAGGATTCAACTTGGGATCAGAGTTATACGCTCTTCCTAGATTAATTTTGCCATAAGCCAACAATGTACCGCACTTAACATATGATTGTATATAATCAAACATGCACAATGGAATAAACATGTAATATTTTATTTATGGATAAAAATATAGCGATATAGAATGCAGCAAGAGAAACTTGCCTGATCGGATCTCACGACGGGGTGCGTACACCATGTCCAACGTCGGGTAAACGTCGCAATGTACTCACGCGTGTATAAAACTGAATCAGGCAAAGCAAAAAGGTGACCGTGCTGGTTGGAGATGTCCACTGGGTCGTTCGGATCGTCGGCGACGGGCACGGCTTCGGCGATCACCGGGAAACACGAGATCAAGAAAGAGAAGAGAGGAAGAAGAAGAAGAAAGAGAAGGGGTTGTGTTCTGGGTTTGGGTGCTCTGGAATCAGAGAAGAAGCGAGGGGGTGACGTCGACGATGGGCCGTCAACGGTGAGGATGCAGGCGAGGGTTTTCAGACGATGGGGAAGGTGAGATGCAACCTAGGATGCTACTGCGATGTTGGGTGTGGCTGTTGGGTGCTCGGCCAAAAAGAAGATGGTCTCGGTTTTGATGTGCAGGTGAGAGGAATGAAGTGATGGCTTGGGCTAGGGTCGAGGGAGATGAAGAAGATGCTGTCGATGAGGTTGATGGTGTTCAAGTGAGGTGATGGGATGCGACGACAGCGGTGGTGATCTCGGGAAGATGAAGTTGGGTTCTTGGAATGATGGCGATGGTGGTGTGCATCGATGAGGTCTCGGGGAGAGGAAAGAGGGTGCTACGGCAAAGGAGTAGTGGTAGGAGCGAGGTAAAGGCGATGATAAGTGTGGGGAGATGGTAATGAGGAGGTAGATAGGGTTGTTCGGGAAAGAAGGCAATGGGTTCTCAGGAAGGTGCTTGATGTAGGTTCGGGTTAAGCTCGGAGGAGGCACGGGGCTAGGTTAGGTTTCTCAGTTGATTGAAGTGCTGTCGATGAGGATAGAATATGAAGATGGCGATGGTGATCGAGTAGGTGCAGCAAGGTGAGATGGGATCGGAGGTGATGATCTCGGTGATGGAGGTGAAAGGATGATGAGGCCGATGGGTTGAGGGTCGAAGGAAGGAGGAGTGGTCGAGGGTGTGGAGACGAGGGTAGAGGGGGTGGTCGACGACGGCGAGGCGAAGCAAGCATGGGTTGGGTCTCGCGAGCGACGACGGGAGAAACGAAGAAGAAGAGGCAAAGAGAGGAACAGTAATCGTGGGGAAAAGAATCGTGGGGAAATTATGGGGTTTTGAGAAAGTTTAGTATAATAATATATATAGTGCATAGGAAAAGAGATTTGAGAGTAATTGTTGGGATTTAAAAAATATTGAGAGGAGGAGAGAGAGAGCCTGTGTGATGATTTGATACGATCTAGAATTAAAATCTTAAACAAAAATATATATTTTGTTAATAAAAATATAAGTTCTTTAAAAATACGTATATGAAAACAGTTTAATAAATAAAGAATAAAATATTAAGAAAATTTGAGTTTTCGGTTAATACAATCCAAAACACGCCCGGGTCGGGTCTAAAATTATGGTTTGAAAATACGGATAATATGCGTGTCAACCAAAACCAAACTAGGATATTCGGGTAACGAAAATGCATACCCCACGAATGGATACACGTAGCATGCACGCAGCTATCCAAACGAGTCTGTTTCACTAAACGGGACGAGAACACGATGTACGGATGTAACCACAGGGTCAGGGGTATGATGCAGGCCATGCTAGGTATTTTTAAAATATATTAGTTGATTATAGTTGTATTATTAAAAATATATATATGCAGATGCCAGATATACGTTGCAGGTAAACGGAACATATGTGAGCACAGATCCTCGGGTGTAACACCCGGCCCCTTTTATACCAAAGTCCGTGTTTTGTTACTTTAGAATCCTCTTTATTCCTAATTGTGAATTATTTATTTTATTTATAAATTTATTATTATATTTTATTTTTCAAACCCCATTTCTTTCTCTAACAAATTCCTTAGGCCCAGCCCTCATTTCTTTTCTACCATTTTCTTCATTCCCCAGCTCTCAGCTCATTCTTTCTCTATTTTGTTAAATTAATTAATTAAACTCCCTTGGCCTACAGCTTAAGCCTTGGGCCCTCTCCATTATCATTTCTTTTATTCATTAAGATTTAAACCCAGCCCAACTCCCCTACTTCTTTTATTTGAAAGTTAAACCCTAAAACCTAGCACCATTTTTTCCCTTTACTGTTAAATCCCCAGCCCATTGTTCTTTAATTTAAATCTAAGCCCATTTCTTTTAAACCTAACTCTCCCGGCCCGACTCAGCCCGACCCCTTCATTTCATTTATCTTGTTATTTTCTTTTTTAAATTCCTTGGCCCGGCCTTCATTTTCCCCACAATTCTTTTATCTTTATTTCCCCAAGCCCAGAATCCTTTCTTCTCTGTTATTAATCCTTCTCGTCGGCCCGGCCCGCGCTCGCTTCAGCACACAACCCGTACATGCTCCCCGACCCGACCCGCTTCGACCCATCTTCCCCAACGGCTCATTTCTTTTCCCGCGCACGTTTCCTCGCGACCACGTCGCGCGTTCCTCGCCCCCACCAACGCCCGCGCTCGCGCACGTTACACCCACGACGCACACCCCCGTCTCCATATCCCTCCTCTCATACACGCCCACTCACTCTTTTCCTCACCTCATTACCTCTCTCTCCCCCGCACCATCGTCGTCGTCATCATCATCGTCGCTGTCCCAACCCAACTTCATCACCCTCACCTCCACCCTCGATCACGAACACCCCACTTCCTCTCCACTGACCACCAACTCCTCCTCCTCCTCCCTGTAACCCCGGCGGCCATCGCCTGCAAGTTCCGACCAACCGTCGCAAGAACCTCCAGACAACCGCTGCCTCACTGCGTGCCAGCCACCGCCTCCACCATCGTGACCTCCTCGCCTCCAGCTGCTGCCCTCCGCATCCGCCGCCCGATCCCTGAGCTCCCCATCGCCTTCAACTCGAGCTGCTCTCTTGCCGTCAACCTCCTCCGGCCACGCAGCCACGTCGTCGGCGTTCAACCTTCTCTCTCGCTGTTTCTCTTCCCTTCTCACTCTTTTTCTCTCTCTAATCTCTGTCTCTCCCCTCTCCCTCACTCTCCATCTCTCTCTCCCTCTCAATTCTCTCTCTCTCTAACCGTCTCTCTCCCTCTCGCCCTCGCTGCAAACTCTCTCTCTGCTCCCCTCTCTAATCTCTGTCTCTCCCCTTTCTCTGGCCCACACAGACCTCTCTCTCTCTCTCACACAGTCTTATCTCTCTCACTGCATACTCAACTCTCTCTCTCTCTCTGCCTAATCTCTCTCTCTCAAGTTCTTTCTCTCTCTAACTCTTTCTCCCTCTAAATTCTCCCTCTCTTCCTCTGCAATATCTCCATCAGCCTCGACAACATCAGCGGTCCCCAGCCACAACATCGTCTGAGCACAAAGCGAGCCCCAACTTCCACGAGCCTCGACTGCATCCTGGCCGAGCCCAAGCTTGTGATCTTCGTGTCGCGTTAGTGGCGTTACCATCAGCGTACAACCCCGAGACATTCTCAGGCAAGTTTTCTACGTGCTTACATGCTATTTACCTAAGTTACGATCTTTAATTACATAAATCATGAAGTTGCAAGTTTAGATAAATTATGTATCGTAACTGTTCGATGCTTGCTCCCTTAGAAAATCATTATCAAATTTGGCGGAACTAAATAGTTTTGCTTGGCCCGTATGGCTTTGAACTTAGTGTATGAATTTCGTTGGATAATTTGATCGTTAACGACTAAAACAATTGCCCCCAAGTTTAACCGTAAAACTGTAATTCTGTTGCACCTGAAAACCGTTAAATTCACCATAAATCATATACATATTAGAATGGTGAGTTCGAGGGCTCAAATCGAAGATAACTCGACGAACTTTAACCCTATACCAGTTTCCAGATATTTTTGTACTCAAACCATGATGATATTTGTATCGGAGTGCGACTCTGGACTGCAGTCCAGAGCGACTCCAGTTATTAGTTGCTGTTCCGTAATGGGTACCACAGGATTTAATTAACTCGTAAGTTGCGGAACTCCACTGTTTATTGTAG
Source organism: Agapanthus africanus (assembly GCA_030015575.1). Classification (NCBI taxonomy): domain Eukaryota; kingdom Viridiplantae; phylum Streptophyta; class Magnoliopsida; order Asparagales; family Amaryllidaceae; genus Agapanthus; species Agapanthus africanus. The sequence goes on from CM057337.1 coordinate 3,433,203, forward strand.
GTAAACCTGTTATCTAGACAACACAATTGATTTCATTCTGTTTCGTTACCATTTGTTATTTATTCTATAATTTAATAGATCGGGACACATAACAGTCCCAGCAGAATCAGATTTGACATGTTAATATTAAACAGATTATAACTCCTAATGTACAGACGCGATTGAAGATCCGTTTGTTGCGTTGAAAACTTTACTGAAAAACCTAGAATTCATCCACTGTAGCGTCGCTAAAATTCGATCCCAACTGGGATTAAAATGCGTTGCGAAACGGACTTCTGATTCTGAAACCGGATTTCTAGCCACGTGCGCTTAAAATGAAATGGTTATAACTATTGATCCTGGAACCCGATTGGCTTGAAACCAATTTAGATGGATAGCTAACTGAACATACTAATTACTACCTGTTTATCGCTTCGCTAAATTATATACGTACGTTTCATGATAAATCGTGCAAGTGATAGACTATTGTTTTTATGACACCTTAATTGTGCTTCTTATACTGTTCATGCATCACATCATACCCATATCATTGTAGTGATAACCTAGTGATATCGTGCATTCACCCAGTGTTAGATTTTAGTGATGATTATGGCAAGTACGTCATTGTTCGTGTATCCGTGATTAAGTGAAAGTGATAAGTACTTGTACACAATCAGTGACCTATTATTCTATTGCATTGTCGACGTCTGTGGGATGCGTGCACGTGTGACTATAAGTGGAATGAGACATTTATGGAAGCGTTGCACGGGTGCCACAGATAAGACACCAGACACTGCCGTTTATCTTAGGTATTAGTCGGGACGTGCTTGATGGAGGTCCTGCCTCCAGTTCTCGCACAGACTTGTCACGGATCAATTAGTATTTAGGTTGATGGTTAGCGTTTGATGTAGACCACGGGGTGTGGGGTAGTTTAAGTGTGAGTTCAACAGAATCTCGGGAGTCCCATGCCGGCTTATATATTTAGGGAGTTATATGGAGTTTTACAGGGTATGTGATATATACACCGTGATATTCTCGTTACATGTTGAGCCCGTGGTCCCTTGCCCTTTGGTTCTACCCTTGGGTGGAGGACACTCGCGAGTGGTTGACTCTCACACTTGGACTGACGACAGGCTTAGTGACCTGTACAGTGAGACTTAGAGACTGATAGGGATACTGACATTTATATTACTTTTATACTGTGTTGACATACGTGACATATCGTTATACTGCTTTACTGTTCCGCTGCGTTGATTACTGCACATTCATATACATGCTGTTATTGATTTACTGTGATTCATATCTACTACCACTGTTAGAACTGTTGCTTGATTATATATATATTATATTGCTATTGTGTCGCTCTGACGACCTGAGTATGCATGCTCTGTGAGGAGAAGATTTAGCCTGGATCAGTGCATCACAGACTTCTTGACTTGCCATTCTGAGTTACTTTCGTTTGTTCCACTTCAGGTCAGTCTTTACATTGTTTCTTTCAGTTACTGCATTTCTCATTACCTGCGCATCATTTACTGTTTACCATGATAAACTAGAAGCCGAAGTGTGACTACGGCAAGACTTTTCCTTGACCGTAGGAGCATGGCTGGCCTTGTCTACCCCTCGTATTCCGTATTTTGGGAAGCGGGGCGTGACATCGGGACTAGCAGAGATAAGACGTAATCAAGGACCAAGACGGGTTTCGAGCATGCGGGTCGGGTCGGATACCAAGCACAAGAACCAAAACACTATCCGCACCCAAAAACAAATAAAGTCAAGAAAAATCCACAAGATAAATAGAATAAAAAAGTCGAACATGGTATAACTGAACTAGGGTGTTACAGTCATCAGCGAACTAGCGCTCGGTAAGTCCCAAAAGAAAGAAATGAATATAGCAAGTAATGAGAATTGAACTGGTAAGATGTACAACTATAAGATTGTTGTTCTAACGTAGTTGTTTGTAGGTTGGTACAGACAGTATTTGTGTATACGAGAGAAGTCTATGTTACCCCGTGGACTATGGTAACATGTAGTACAAGACCCCGTCAAAACCCATGGGACAACGGCACGGGAATTCATGTAGGTATCTTTTAGTGATCATCTCGTGCCACGTTAATACATTCCATACCAATCTATCCCGTTAAGCTCGCGTAATGTTTTGTATAGATTATATTTACAAGGTATGCCGAGACCATGGATACAAGTTGTTCAAGTAGTTAGGTTCGGGATGTAAGCTTGTAATCATGTCAAATTATAACCATGGTTCAGTCAAGTCAAGTCTTGTATTCAGGTTCATGTTCAAGTATACATGTTAGCGTTTGGATTCATATTTTAATTAGACTCAGACTGAATCAGACACTTGCAACTGATTTAGATCCTGAATTAGATTCGGGAGTTATCGGTAACTGCTGCACATGGACGGCAGGATTTGTGTCTTTTTCCAAGACAATTACCATTGATAACACCGTTAAGTTTTCTACCTTAAATAGGCAAGCACTCACGTTCTCCGGCTTCCTGGGGCTCAAGAGAATTGATCCCGCTTAAACCTATATTTACTAAAGCCCTTAAATATAGTTTTATATAACTCGAGAAGGTTTTATGAAAAATATTTTTAATATAGTTTTAAAATAATCTCGAGAAATTATTTATATTATTTAGGATTTCTATGGATATGAATTTTAGGGATTTGAGATATTTTAGTGATAATAGCTTAGCTTGGAAAGTTCTTGGTATTTTATTGTAAAGCTTGACTTTTGTTGGTATCTTGATTAAACTTGTAATTCTTTCATTTGAAAAATATAAGTTTATTATATTTTGAAAATATATGGATCTTATAATATATATATAATTATTAAAAATTAAATTTTTTAATTAAGCAGAAAAAATTCGTTTTTCTTAAAAACCGTATTAAAAACCTTTCGAGACTGAATGCTCCGTGAGGAGATCTGCATCTCACTCTACTAGTCAAAGGGTGTGCGATAATCCGCACCATCCAATAGTGGGTCTCCTAAAGAGGGTTGTAAAGGCTTATTTGTAAAGAAATTTAAAATACAATTTAAAGAAATCCGGTTTTATAGTAAATGATATTTTAATGTAATATTGTATCCGTAACAAAAATACGTTCAAAGGATATCGTGCTATGGACACCATGTGTGTACATGAGAGGTAGGTCGTTACCTCGTGAATTTTCCTAAAGGTATGTTTAAGCAAAACAAATAAAAAAGATATATCGAAACTTCATGGTATTTTAATGTAAATATTTAGTTAAAGTTATTTTGCATGATATTTTTGATTAAAAATTGGTTCTAAACATTGGTTTTATATTAACAAGTATGGTGTAGAAATATAAATGAAGAATATGTAAGAAAAAGTGGAATTATAGAGTTTTAGAAGAAGATGTCGGTATTAACTCCACTTCCGACATATGTTTGAATATAAACTTTTAAAGAAAAGGAATGAGAATTGGAAAGGACTTATAAGCTAGTTAAGTTAAGAGAAGGTAATGAAAGTGTGTCTTAGCACTACCACTAGATTTAGACAAGTATCAAGTATGCAATTTTAAAAAATCTAAAACGCTAAGCTACACTAATCTAGAATCGAACTAGAGAATTAGGATTTGTAAGTAAGTAAACAAGTTTTACACAAGATGGTTACAACCTTTGTAGACCAAGTCCTTCACTTCAATAGCTCCAAGTAGTGGTCCCTAGAACTTTTATTGGCTCCACTTGAAGAAAAGATCGAGCTTGCTACGTCGTCTTCAAGGCCGAAGATGATCCACTTTGAAGTCACTCCAACTCAAGCTACATCTCCACTAATCAAGGAATTAGTGAAGCAAACAACATAATCTTATGGGCTAGATGAGAGTAGGTTAATGAAATAGGAATTTTGCTCACTTTAGAAATTCTTTTTTCCTTTTCTTTTCCAACTCAAGAAAATTTAGAGAGGATCAAGATGAACTTGGGTGAAGAAAAATTTCAAGTGATGTATTAGAGAGTTAACCATGGACTAAAAATAATGGTTGGGTTATAAAATATTTAGAGTAAAACAAAATTGGTGAGATGAGTCATGACTTCTACATGCTTCCACAAGTATCTAAGCCATACTCATTTCCACCTCATTTTTTATTTACTCTTAATAAATAAACACCCTAGTTATCTTTAGTCTTGGTGTAATTCTCATACACCCATATTCTATGTATCATCCACCATGATACAATAGTATTATATATATAAATATATAAATATATATATATATATATACACACACACAATTATATATAGCAAGAGAAGAAAATCATTAGTGAGCAAAATATTAGTTAATATACAAATATATCATATATAAATATATATTAAATTATTAAATCAACACTTGATTCAATAATCTGGTTATATCATATATAACCGACTAATATCATTTATATGTATATCAAATTATCAAATCAACACTTGATTCAATAATCCGGTCATAACACATATAACCGACAAATATTCAATACTATATTAAATCAATACTTGATTCAATAATCCGGTCATATCATATATAACTGGCCAATATCATATATATATATATATACACATATAACATATCATTGAATTAACACTTGATTCAACAATCCGGTTATATCATATATAACCTAACCGATATCAAATATCGTGAGATTAGAATACGGTATCATATACTCGTATTTAATCAAGCTCCTGCACATATCACCATATGTGCCCTATTTCGTTTCGCTTGAGCTAGTAAACCTCTGTGTGTGACTCTAAAGACTCGTCAATACGCCAACAATAGGTAATGATCACATCAATCATCCACAAACCGTCAGCGGTACTAGTTAGACGTAACGGCTATTCAGGTATTGAGCGAATAGAAGATCAACAAACAAGCTTGTCCAAACTCCCGCAAAGCTTATAAACAACACTTACCGTACAAACCGGTATCTTCGTCTGATATGTCGCATATCGAGTTTAGGGGTGGAATCATCAGACCCCGGTAACTTGATAAGTCATGCCGATGTGTGGCCTATAACCGTTCAAGAAACTACTGATAACACTTATCAGTAAATTGTAAGTCCGCGGCGGCGCCCCGGCCGTCGATCCGACGCCGGAAACGCGGAAACGAAAAACTTTGCAAACTAGCAAACCGGCACCACCGCGCACTTTTAACTCGGATCGGGCCATTAACCTATCTACTAGCAAACAAGAAAAGGAGTAGAGAAGCTATACCAAGCGATCCGTGTCCTTCGGTCTTCGTCTCCACTCCAATCTCCTCGCGGAATCTCCGGTCGTCGCCTCCTTGTCGAAACGGGTACCACATCGCCGGGTTCTTTTACGGGCTCCCACCTCTGGACCGAGACAACTCGGACGCGAAGTTGGCGAGCCGACGCGTCCAAGAGATGCTGTAGGTGTAGTGTAGAATTGTTGTCTCATTTGGGGTAGTGAAGTTGCCATTTATGTGTAGGAGGAGAAAAGGACTTTTGAGGAAGAAGAAGGGTGCTCTCATTTTTTTTCAAGGAATGAGATGATAAAAAAATCACCCACCAAATGAACCTCTCATCCTCACTCAAAGTGGCCGGCCCCCTTTGAAGATTGAATAATGGGAGAGAGAAAAATGGCATAAACAAATATATGAAGATAATGTGTGAAGATCATGATGGAAAAAGGTCACCTCCATTTCTAATCCAAACCCAATCAACTCTCATCCAAATCCTTTCTCATTTAAAGCAAGACATATGATGCAAAAGGAATCTCATCATGAGGAAGCCACAATCACAATGAACCCCCTCCACAAAATGTTATTTGCAAACTGCAAATAACACCCTCCAACGATAAAGTCCGGCCGTAAAGGGACAAAGGAAAACCGGCCGGAACAGAATGCAAACTGGCAACTTCAGAAAACTGATCCCGTAATAAATTACAGGAAAACCCCGCTGCTGCAAATACATGCCCGCATTTGTATTCCCACTGAACACAAATGCAAAGAGACAAAATCTACACTGTCTAATACTAGGATCCGGCTTAAACCAAAGCCGGCTAGTAAAATCCGTCCGATCACGATCCGTGCAATACCGCACGTATCTGATCGAACCCTGCCATATCTCCATACGACCTCTACAGTGTTTCGCTCGAAACTTGAGTAACTGTGTGTGTGGTGGACTCTAAAGACTCGTCAATACTATGGCTGTGGATTTAACCACTAGCACGTCAGAGGTATTAGCCATACGTGACGGGCTACCAGCTATTGACCAAAAGGGACGTCAATGAGCGAACTCATCCTGACACCCTACTGAGCCTGTCAGTGACAATATCCGTACAGTCCGGTCCGTTCGTCTATGAGCATCGCATGGCGGGCCTAGGGGGTTGGTAAAAGTCAGACCCCCAATAATGGTACAAGTCGTGTCGGAGTGTAGCCCAGAACACCCTGAGATACTACTGGAATACCTACCAGTAAATCTCCTGCCTTGGCCAAGGACTTTTCATGTACTGGCCCTCCTAGACACAGCGCGACCTCACCCCCAATACCGAGAGAGACGAACCCCTGAAGATCCGCTCACTACCTCCATGTGGCTCGGGACTGTACCCAACTAAAACCTGTTTGCACGTCTCCTTTGAGCGTGGTAGGGTAGTAATCTAAGTACAGTGGGAACTCACACGAGACAAATGACGATCTCAGGTCGATGAACTAACCTGTACACGTGTCACCAGGGAACTGCTATCTGACGTCAGGTATAATACCACCTAGTAGGTTCCCGGCGAGTCCTGTCCGGTGTACTTATAACCCAATGAGCACCTGTATACATCTTAGATGAACCAACTGGCACCAGTGGCTTGTGAGACCGTCCACCGCCTCTCGTCGGGGTCTCGACTGTATACACTAGTCTACTCTGGAGAATCGATGCCCTGTCTCGAAACTCCCACGACTAGGGACCTTTTAAGGATGTGCTTATAGACTCCAGCTCTCACGTATATGATCGCCCTCATACTGCTGGTAGTCAAGCAAGAATCTTAGGGGCTCTATCAACATGTAATAGCGACTCGTAAGGTCACCTAAAGCAGTACACGATGATAAAGATAAACCAGATAGCATACTATCATCTTGAGTAAGACTGTCCTACTGGGACAGGTCCTCCTTCAATCATTGCAATCACGTGCCTGTGATCCAATAATTGACTCTGAGGGCACTATCTCCAACAATCTCCCACTTGCACTCAAGGCTAATTATTGCGATGTCGCATACTCACAGCCCGTGTGATACCGAACACCCAACTCCTCTACTAGTCAGTCTCACAAAGCTCGTTTGCGAAACTATTGAGTTCGAGGAATAGCCTCAGTGAGTGGATCCGCTGTAATGTTTCTTTCTACGTCTCACTATATCCCATGTTCGCGGAGAAAGCCATCTCCCGAAATGAGCAATATCTGTCTTAGAATGTCTGGATGTCTAATGGGACCTAGCTCATAAATGAACTCCAAATCCAAACTTCTTAGACTGTATCGTCAACTGAACTTAATCAGTATCCTGCGCCATCCTTCCCTCAGTATCCACCTGGACCACTTGTCCAAAATACCGCCCCTCGTCAGAGGGAAAACTATAACTCTGACGACCAACCTGTCGTCCATGTCACCTTGGAAGCCTGGAATGATAACCGTCTCCAGAAAGAGACTGTCGTTATCATATCCCTAGAACATCCATTTATATTCTAAAACTGCTTCTTTATGTTTCTCCAGGATTGGATCAATATCAACTTATTGCATCTACTGCAAGAACAACATCTGGTGTGTTACTTGACATCTCATGATTGACTCAATTGCCTAAGCAAGTGATCTGCCAATCATACACATCCCTCTCTACTTTAGTCTGTAAGACACCTTTAGAGAGGGTGACTCCATCACCTGCAGGTATACTACCATGCCAGGAGTCGTCCATTCTAAATACTCATAGAATGCTGTCTAAGTACCCAGATTGGGAAACCACCCAAATTTAGATCTAAAACCATAAATCCAGTAACCAGAATGTCTGATATAATATCCAAGTCCTATGTGGAGAAACCACTGTGTGACAACCAAAGAATAACCGATCGTAGTATAGGAATATCACTTCCTACTTTGTGTATGTCATCCAAATACCAGGACATCACACCCTACTACCTTCTTAACAGATTCATCCCCTATTCCGATGAAGTCAAACCTATGACTGTCACATCAGAAATAGATGATCTATCTCCGCTATATCTGCTTTAGTCTATAAATAGACATACGCCAACTGTCCACCAATACTTCCGCTGCTCCCACTGACTACGACAACCCTCTGGCAGAGTCATATACACGTGCACTTCTAAAGCTAGTTTAGAACGACGCTATACTCATCCTCCTGCCGGGTCTCACAGTCTGGAACAACAGCAATGGCAAGTCTGGGTAAACAAGAACCTCCCTGCCACCGTCCTTGAGCATACCGAAGTACCTCTCGAGTGCCTGAGGTTACCCACCATACCTGCGGAGTGGCCAATGGAATGTCAAACCAGATTGAATTTTTAGGTTCTTATCAAATCTTCAGTAATCGTTTGCGGTTCTGGAATCACTTCCAGTTCTACCATACTCCCACTCCTGTTTTCTGAAAAAATCCATTTTTGTTAAAACTGTGGCGAGTCAAGAACAATATCACTATTGATCTTCCAGATGGTAGAAAGTCGACCCTCGTCATAGCCCGGATCAACCCACAAATAGCCATTACAGAAACGTGCCTTGAGTTATCCGGAGTCTGGTTTTAAGCATAAGCCGGACAACTCCCCGTATCTTAACAATGTCAAGATATGAACTGTTCTATATCCAAGAAACAGAGGCACTGATTTAATTGAACCAGATTCAAATCATGCAGCTGTCTCCAGTGCATGTCAACTAAATGGAAGAGAGGCCGATCAGCGTTACTCAACTTAGGAGTACTTCCAATTATGAGTAACCTGAAAGAGAAGCAAGTTCTCTTAATCATTAATATCAACTGAATACCATTCACAAGTATCTACATCTTCGATCACCTTGAAGAATCCCGATACTTGCAATACCTGGTTCTCTACTTTAATCTTATATACCTATAACTTCTCAAAACTCAGACCCTGTGTTTCTACGAAACACCTGTCTAAGAACTAGAGAAGTCATAAGTAAACAGAATATAGTACGAGGACTAACCCCTCTGTCCTGATGGACACTGGACAATATACAATACTCTGTATAAGTCCCCTGAGTCTAATAACTCATTCCCTGTGTGTCGTAGGTTGAAAACTGTACTTATGATTAAGAAGAATTACACCGCTATTCAATACTCCTTACCTAACCATCCACTGATATAGGTAAATGTCATAGACATAATTTCAAAAAGTATATCTTACTCTATAAAAATAGACGTACAGATATATCAATTTGAAATTGGTGCATAACAACGGATATTCAAAACCAAATATTTGCCGTCCGGCAAACAACCCAGGTGACTTCCTCAAATATCACCAATTACAACGAATTCCGATATAATGAGGATGATCACCTAATTCCCAATAACTTACTCCCACTCATCATCTGTAAAACTATACAGATGTGAGAATCCAACCTGGTAAATACATACCCTGGAGCAAGTGTCTAATTGGGAAATCAGTTTTCTTTTAACAGTACACAGTGAAACCGAAATATTGAAATGTTTCGATGGGGTATCCTGGTATTCCTAATAATGCCTCTTCCATTATCCAGATTCACAACTGTAACCGTATAATTCTTTGCCATCTCTCCAAATCCCTTTATATATCTTTAGTCATTACCTTCTGTACACCACTTTAGGCCAAATGGTTTTCTTCCTTCCCTACCGTTCGGCACCAGCCTATGGTTTGGAAGAAGACTATCCAATAAGCATAATGGGTGTACTATCCTAATCCTAGGAGCACTCGCAATGCGAGAGAAGGTGAAGATAAAAGACAACCGAATAAACCTTATTCCTATTTCTCCTGAACCAGAATCCATCCCCGAACTGGAACAAGTTCCTTTCGAGTTCGTATATAACCATACGATGGAGTATCCAATAAACTTGGGATCTTCGTAGTGATTCGGAGTGCCCTGGAGAAATACAAAGGTGATTTAGGATTGACGAACAAATACTTGGTTTGGTCGTGAATATCAGTCGCAATTTACTTTGCCCTCTTACTAATCCCTTTCTTTGTCTTAACTTAATACCTTCTGTACACCGTTTAGGCTAATTGGTTTTCTTCATTCCCTACCGGTCGACGCCTGCCTACGGTTTGGAAGAAGACTATCCAATTTGCGTAATAGGTGTACTATCTCCTAAACCAAGGAGTACTCGCAACCTGAGAGAAGGAAAAAAGGAAAAGACAACTGAATAGTCCTATTCGTTTTCTCCAGAACCGGAAACCATCCTCGAATAAAATCCTTCGAGTTCGTATATAACCATACGATGGTTTTGTCCAATGGAAGTGGACGTTCGTAGTAACACGGGGTGTCCTGGAGAAAAGGGTAAAAGTAGGAGTGGCAATGAGGTATGCAACTCTGACAATCCAAAAGCCAGTGTTAAGAAGGTTCGGTCAACTTGGTCACTGAGTCATAGTCTAGGGTCGGGTCAATGGTCGCTGTCAAAGAGAGAGAGAGAAGAAACACTCAGCATGCACTCTAACCTAGATCAGAATGGTTATCACTTTATCTAATCTGGAAACCTCCCACTGTAACGTCAAATTCTTCCCCAAACCTGAAAGAAGAATTAGTCGGGATCACCCGAGGAGTAAACCAACTCATCAGTGGGAATCGGGATCCAACTATCATCGCATGATAACGTGACGGAATCCGCTCACGTTATCACACTCCAGAAGGTATGCGCATATCTGGCAAGTTTCAGTTTCTTTAGAAACTCCCGATGTGATTTTTGCCCCATGCTCTTATGACCTTGACTTTGGCCAACAAATCATAAGTCACATGTCAAGTTCTACCCGTCATTCTCCAGGTTAATTTGAACCCACCCGTACAAACCCTTGACTTTGGCCAACAAGGCTATACGACCGTCCCAAACCAACGCATCTATCTATGCTGCATATGAATAACCAACAGCTACCAAACACCGTGCCTTGACTTTGGCCAACAAACACAGCTTGAATACTATTGACTATCCATATGAAACGACGGAGGGCTACGAAAAGGTTTCTGGCGAAAACCTTTAACGTAATGAACTTGATATCGTTGAAGGAACTGATAGCTTTATAAAAATATAGTGACGAAAACCTTTGCTAAAGAGGTCACTCCCGGTGAAGGGATCTCGGCTCTTTTCCCGTAGAATGAGGTGCAGGATATTCCAACTGAATACCACGATGCAAAGCAAAAGTAATCGGCTATAGTGAAGTTATTGCCCTGACGCAAACTTCTGTCCAAGGGGTCACTCCCGGTGAAGGGACCTCGGCCCTTGCCTCGTCGACTGAGGAGCAGGATATTCCAACTGAATACCACGATGCAAAACAAAAGTGAACGTCAATGCAATAACAGCTTTTTGAAAAATGTTCCAACAACATCAGAATAGGTTTGTTTATCTTGCATTATCCGAATATACGCAGTCCCATCAATTGATCACACCACAAAGAACGAAAATAATGACGTACGTATATGCCATCCGCATTCGCCACTGAGTCCCGTCATCACCCGTTAGGTTAGCTAACTAACGACAGAGCGGGGACTGGACTAGCGCGGATGCAAAACATATACAACATCTACTAGTATATATATAATATATAATTTTCGCTCAAGGCGTGATAAAATGCAACATCACAGAAATGTAATCAGCATCACAGAACAATACAGATATCTGGGATCCCCGGGTTTCATAGAGCCGCTACTGAAACCCGACGTTCCCCTGGTCGTGTGGATAGCCTGTACAATGAAATCCTAGACCCCTACGGGCGCGGCAAGTTACCCGCCAAAACCTGAAGCGAGGCAGCCCCCTTCAGCAACGTGAATGGACCACCCAGCACTTCACGGAATCCGGTAACTTGGGCACCCCTCCTGGGTCAACCTGTACCCCCTACGAGTGCGGCGAATAGCCCGGCCAATTCTAGAGTAAAGCCCCCTCCGTCTCAACGCCATGAGATGCGGGCTTGTTGCCCTCTAGAACCCGGCTATCCGTGCACCCCTACGCGGGGTAATCCTAGTACAGAAAGTAAAATATACATACAACGGGTATATCGACCTCGACCCGGTCGTGCCCCAAAAGAATAATACAAACAGACAGTGACAGCAGTCCATATGTCGGACGCTCGTCCCGCAATATCAAATGTACATATAAAACAAAACTGTACTAACATTACATCCAGGCTATCCCCCACGACCGATCCGCAACATCACAGCACAACACAGAATATCAACGTGAATGTCACGTTCGCAAATCCATCCAAAAGGGCTATAGCAGATAGACTGGATTTACCGATCGAGTGACATTCACGGTCGCAGATATAATGTAAATACTGTGAACTAGCATGTTTAAAATATCCGATCGATCAAATTTTATCAAGTGGGCCCCAAGCATTACTGTAACAGATACAGAAAATATAGGCCCAAAAAGAATATTCCAAAAACCCCATTTTCATCTCAGGAGCTCTCTGTGAAAATTTAGTGCACTGAACAGTACATATGGCGGCGGAACCGCGACCCAACCATGGGTTTGGACGCGGTTCCGCGGTGGTATAGTGAGAACGTGCGACCAAATTTTCACAGAATGCTTCTAATTACCTGCATGTGTTTCTGCAACAACCTGAAAAATTTTTGGAGCTAAAAAAATTTCGACAGAAACAGAGCAGCTTGAAATCGGGTTTTCGGGATTTTTGTTCGATCGAGTTCTAAACATACTAGAGCAAGCTAGGCTAAGTTAATGGCGATACTCTGATACCAATGTAAGTCCGCGGCGGCGCCCCGGCCGTCAATCCGACGCCGGAAACGCGGAAACGAAAAACTTTGCAAACTAGCAAACCGGCACCACTGCGCACTTTTAACCCCGATCGAGCCATTAACCTAACTACTAGCAAACAAGAAAAGGAGTAGAGAAGCTATACCAAGCGATCCGTGTCCTTCGGTCTTCGTCTCCACTCCAATCTCCTCGCGGAATCTCCGGTCGTCGCCTCCTCGTCGAAACGGGCACCACATCGCCGGGTTCTTTTACGGGCTCCCACCTCTGGACCGAGGCAACTCGGGCGCGAAGTTGGCGAGCCGACGCGTCCAAGAGATGCTGTAGGTGTAGTGTAGAATCGTTGTCTCATTTGGGGTGGTGAAGTTTCCATTTATGTGTGGAAGGAGAAAAAGACTTTTGAGGAAGAAGAATGGTGCTCTCATTTTTTTACAAGGAATGAGATGATAAAAAAATCACCCACCAAATGAACCTCTCATCCTCACTCAAAGTGGCCGGCCCCCTTTGAAGATTGAATAATGGGAGAGAGAGAAATGGCATAAACAAATAAATGAAGATAATGTGTGAAGATCATGATGGAAAAAGGTCACCTCCATTTCTAATCCAAACCCAATAAACTCTCATCCAAATCCTTTCTCATTTAAAGCAAGACATATGATGCAAAAGGAATCTCATCATGAAGAAGACACAATCACAATGAACCCCCTCCATAAAATGTTATTTGCAAACTGCAAATAACACCCTCCAACGATAAAGTCCGGCCGTAAAGGAACAAAGGAAAACCGGCCGGAACAGAATGCAAACTAGCAACTTCAGAAAACTGATCCCGTAATAAATTACAGGAAAACCCCGCTACTGCAAATACATACCCGCATTTGTATTCCAACTGAACACAAATGCAAAGAGACAAAATCTACACTGTCTAATACCAGGATCCGGCTTAAACCAAAGCCGGCTAGTAAAATCCGTCCGATCACGATCCGTGCAATACCGCACGTATCTGATCGAACCCTGCCATATCTCCATACGGCCTCTACAGCGTTTCGCCCGAAACTTGAGTAACTGTGTGTGTGGTGGACTCTAAAGACTCGTCAATACTATGGCTGTGGATTTAACCACTAGCACGTCAGAGGTATTAGTCATACGTGACGGGCTACCAGCTATTGACCAAAAGGGATGTCGATGAGCGAACTCATCCTGACACCCTACTGAGCCTGTCAGTGACAATATCCGTACAGTCCGGTCCGTTCATCTATGAGCATCGCATGGCGGGCCTAGGGGGTTGGTAAAAGTCAGACCCCCAATAGCGGTACAAGTCGTGTCGGAGTGTAGCCCAGAACACCCTGAGATACTACTGGAATACCTACCAGTAAATCTCCTGCCTTGGCCAAGGACTTTTCATGTACTGGCCCTCCTAGACACAGCGCGACCTCACCCCCAATACCGAGAGAGACGAACCCCTGAAGATCCGCTCACTACCTCCATGTGGCTCGGGACTGTACCCAACTAAAACCTGTTTGCACGTCTCCTTTGAGCGTGGTAGGATAGTAATCTAAGTACAGTGGGAACTCACACGAGACAAATGACGATCTCAGGTCGATGAACTAACCTGTACACGTGTCACCAGGGAACTGCTATCTGACGTCAGGTATAATACCAACTAGCAGGTTCCTGGCGAGTCCTGTCCGGTGTACTCATAATCCAATGAGCACCTGTATACATCTTAGGTGAACCAACTGACACCAGTGGCTTGTGAGACCGGCAACCGTCCCTCGTCGGGGTCTCGACTGTATACACTAGTCTACTCTGGAAAATCGATGCCCTGTCTCGAAACTCCCACGACTAGGGACCTTTTAAAGATGTGCTTATAGACTCCAGCTCTCACGTATATGATCGCCCTCATACTGCTGGTAGTCAAGCAAGAATCCTAGGGGCTCTATCAACGTGTAATAGCGACTCGTAAGGTCACCTAAAGCAGTACACGATGATAAAGATAAACCAGATAGCATACTATCATCTTGAGTAAGACTGTCCTATTGGGACAGGTCCTCCCTCAATCATTGCAATCACGTGCATGTGATCCAATAATTGACTCTGAGGGCACTATCTCCAACATAAATCTCATCAGCCCTGGTCAGGGACTTGCTGTTATAGCCAATCAAGTATAGCGCAACATCAACTCCCAATACCGGGAGAGAGGAAACCCTTCCTATCGCTCACTGCCTCCATGTGACTTGGGACTGTACCCAAAATTCACCTGTTTGCACGACTCCTTTGAGTCGTGGTAGGGAGGAAATCAAAGCACAGTGGGAACCACACAAGACACTATGACGATCTCGGGTTTACATACTAACATGTACCAGTGTCACCAGAGAACTGCTATTTGACGATAGGTATGGTACCATCAAGAAGTTCTCGACGAGTCTTGTTCGGTGTACCCATTCTTTAATGAGCACCTGTGTACAATCTTCTTAAACGAGTTAAGATATGGGGTTGTCCGGCCTATATTAAAAAACAGAATCCAGAAAAACTCGAGATATGATCAGTTCTTTGTAAATTTGTGGGATATCCAAAGAATTCACATAGATATATCTTCTACCACACTGAGGAATAAAAAGTATTTGTTTCTCAATATGCCATCTTTTTAGAAAAGGAATTTCTTATGAAAGAAATTAGTGGTAATGAGGTAGAATTGGAAGAAGTTCCAGCTACACAAACTACAACTGATGATTTGGTAGAACCGGAGGATTCAATAGTCCCCGATGAACCTCAGCCACTCCGCAGATCTAGTAGGGTTCCTCATCCACCTAAGAAATACTACGGTTTTCTCATAGACGGTGGGAGCGAGGATTGATCATGGAAGATGATAACCCAACTAGTTTCGAGCAGGCCATCACGAGTGTGGACTCTGTGAAATGGCTGGATGCTATGCGATCTGAGATGGGATCCATGTACACAAACAAAATATGGACTTTGGAAGTTGCTCCTGAAAGGGTAAAACCCATTGGAAGCAAATGGATTTTTAAGAAGAAACTTGGTGTAGATGGAAAGGTTGAGACCTTCAAAGCTAGACTTGTAGCAAAAGGTTTTCGTCAACGACCAGGTGTCGACTATGATGAAACATTTTCTCCAGTGGCTATGCTTAAGTCCATCAGGATCCTGCTTGCCATTGCTGCATACCATGACTACGAAATCTGGCAGATGGACGTCAAGACCGTTTTTCTAAATGGTGATTTAAAAGAGAGCACAACCAGAGGGCTTCATAGACAGTGAGAGCAGTGGAAAGGTGTGCAAGCTGCTTAAATCAATCTACAGGTTAAAGCAGGTATCGCAGAGTTGGAACATTTATTTTGATGTGGCAGTCAAAGAATTTGACTTCATCAAAAATATAGATGAACCTTATATATACAAAAAGGTTGTAGAGAGTTAGGTTGTCTTTCTCGTATTATACGTGGATGACATACTCTTGATAGGAAATGATATTCCTATACTACACTCGGTCAAGTTCTTCTTATCACAAAAGTTCTCCATGAAAGATCTAGGTGATGCCTCCTACATCCTGAGAATTAAGATCTATAGAGATAGATCTAAACGGATGTTGGGATTGTCCCAATCTAGGTACATTGACACCATACTAAAGATATTTAGTATGGAAGATTCTAAGCGTGGTAATTTACCTGCTTGTTCAGGAATCACTCTCTCCAAAGAGATGTCTCCCAAGACTGATTTGGAGAGGGCTCGCATGCAAGAGATACCCTATGCTTCTGCAGTTGGGTCAATCATGTACGCGATATTATACACCAGACCAGATATAACTTACCCACTTAGTGTGGTAAGTAGGTATCAATAAGATCCTGGAGAGAAACACTAGACAGCTATGAAGAATATTCTTAAATACTTGAGAAGGACTAAAAATATTCTTGGTGTATAGTAACGGTGAACTCCAGGTGGAGTCTTTTACCGATTCAAGTTTTCAGAGTGATAAGGACGACAGTAAATCGGTCTTGGGTTTTGTCTTCACCCTCAATGGAGGGGCAGTATGTTGGAAGAGTTCCAAGCAAGATACCATATCAGACTCGACGATGGAGGTTGAATACATCACTACCAACAATACTGCCAAAGAAGCTGTTTGGATGAAGAAGTTCATTGCTGAACTTGGTATGGTTCCATCCATTGAGGATCCAATACCCTGGTATTGTGATAACAATGGAGCTGTGGTTTTGGCCAAGGAACCCCGGTCCTATCAGCGATCTAGACATATTCTTAGGCGGTATCACCTGATCCGGGAGATCGTAGATCGCCGGGAGATCGAGGTCAGGAGAGTTGACACGAAGGAAAACATAGCGGATCCACTCACGAAGGCCCTCCCCCCGACGCAATTCGAGAGACTTTTGGGGATGTTGGGTATGAGATACTACAACAACTAGCCTTAGTGCAAGTGGGAGATTTTTAAGAATATGTATGCCCTAGAGGCCATTATTTTATGATATAGTGGATGCTTGGATATATATATAGAGGACTTTCTTACTCGACATGATAGTATGCTATCTGGTTGCTATTTATCTTAACATGTATATTGGGATTATTATACTGTCTTTCTGATACATGTTGATAAAACCCTTAAGATATTAGCTTGACTACCAGGACCATGATGCAGATCATACTAGTGGGGCTTGTGTAGTCTACAAGCACATCCTTTAACGGTTCCTAGTTGAGAGAATGTCGAGATAGGGTATCGGTATTACAGAGTAGACTAGTGTGTACATTTCTTGACCCTGTATGGGGCGATGGTTGATCCCATATCCATTGGTGTTTGACATCAATGGATGTAGGTTCAACCATCACCCCATACAGGATCAAGAAACGTACACACTAGTCTACTCTGGAATATCGATGTCCTATCTCGATATTCCCTCAACTAAGAACCGTTAAAGGATGTGCTTATGGACTACACAAGCCCCACTAGTATGATCTGCATCATGGTCCTGGTAGTCAAGCTAATATCCTAAGGGCTTTATCAACATGTATCAGAGAGACAATATAATAATACTAGTGTACATGTTAAGATAAAGAGCAACCAGATAACATACTATCATGTCGAGCAAGAAAGTACTCTATATATATGTCCAAGCATCCACTATATCATACAATAATGGTCTCTAGGGCATACATATTCTTGACAGGTAAAAGAAGGGAAGGTTGTCGTCGCGGGGTCTCCGGAATTTTCTCCGATTCTCGTCGGAACTTGATCGCTTGCTAACTCATTTTCTACTCCACTTGTACTTAAGAAAATTTGAGGGTTTTGGCTATAATTTTCATAACGATAAAGGGCTAGGTTATGGGGTAGTATTTCTAGTGTGGAATTAGGGTTTTGGAATTAAAAAGATGAATTAAAATACATTAAAATTTGGTTTAAAGGTGAAATTAAAAGTCTCTGTTTGATTGCAGAGCAATCAAACAGTGCAGATGAGTTAGGGGTAGGAGAAGGGTCATGTGTCCAAAGCCCGGGCCTCATTGGGCTCGGGAGAACCGCCGGTGCCGGCCATGGAGGCATTTCCGCCGGCCGATTGAGGGGAGGGGCTAGTGGATTGAAGTCGCGTGTTCATGTCAGTATTAACTCTTTTCTGCACATGTTTGATTTCTTCGGACTTTTCATTTTTATGTGCATTGCACGAGTAAACTTTTGGGCTTCCAAAAAGTTTAAAAATAAATTAGAAAAATATGTCTGATGGGATTCGAACACAGGAGCTACGTCACAGCAGTGCAAGGGCTTTACCAGTGAGCTACAAGTTGTTTCTTACTGTTCTTAAACAAAAATTAACTTATAACTTATACTCAGGCTTGTAAACTCCTTTCTGTATATTAAACTGAAAAATTTCATACAGTAAATTCAGAGTCACTGCATTTAGCGAGCGGGGAGGGGCAGAGAGAGTCACAAACATGGGATTTTAGCGGAGAATGAAGGAGAGAGGAAAGGGAAAAGATGTGGATATTTTTCCAGCCAGAAAGAGGAACAAATTTATTTATTTCTTTGTGGCCAATAGGATTTTGCCATGTGGCGGGCAGCTGATATTTTTTATCAGCTGGGAAGCTGATAACCCGTTTCCTTATATATATATATATATATGAGGAAACGGAGTATACCGTGGCACGGTACGAAATTTTCTGTCGTGGCACCTCTAAAAGTCAACTATCTGTCGATGTTTTCGGCGATTATCTCCGGCCGTGTTGATCTCCATGTCCTTAAATATATGTTTATAAATTTTCATTCCATTTGGATATTTTTTTACCATTCATATAGCGTTTCAAAATGTTCCACTGTCAGTAAACCGTTAATTTTGCAATCATCCGATGCAAGAACGGATAGTGTCCAAATTACATAAAAATTTGTAGACATGTATTTAAGAATATGGAGATCAACATGGCCAGAGCCGATCGCCGAAAATATCGACGAATAGTTGACTTTTAGAGACGTAAAAATAGAAAATTTCCTACCGTGCCACGGTATACTCTGTTTTCTCTATATATATATGGGGGGATAAAAAGGGCCTACAATGTCCATGTAAGATGCATCCTACAGTGGAGCATATGTGGTATACATTTATTGAGCTTTGAATGATACTTTTGCATTTAAGTGCAAGACTTAATGAAAAGGAGGAAGGACTTAAGTGCAAAAGCACTATACAAAGTCATGCAAGGACGCCGCATATACTCTACTGTAGAGTGCACCCTATAGAGACACTGTCCGTTCACTCATGTATGGGGGGAAAGAGAGACTAGGATTCTATCGGTAAAATTTAGAAATAATTCCTACTTATTTTTTAACAATTAGATTTGCTTTGAGATTTATGCTATCAATGATGTGGTTAGTGAGAAGAATGGATGATTCTCTTTATAATTACAAGCATAAATTCCAAAGCTATTCCAAGGGTCTTAAATAGATAGGTTTTGGCTTTCAAATCCAACCGATAGGATTATAGTCTACACATATATAGATATATATGTGTAAGTGTGTAAAAAGATAGGTTAAGCGGCCTTGGATCCGGGTCCTGCTGGGATATGCGGGGCCCGCCACCCAGTCCAGGGCTCACGAGGGACTTCATAGGGACCTGTTCGTAGGCCCCTTTTCCTCATATATATAGAGAGATAAAGAAAGAGAGATAATAATGGAGAAAAGATGTCTTAGGAGGCTTTTTCGTCATGTAGCGTCAAAAAACTTAACCCTCCACCGTTTTATTCGACGATCGGCACCCATCATCTTCATCTTTATCATCTAAGATGTGGATAAACCGAATTTCATGTGATGTTACTACTCTTTCACCATTGAATTAGTGGGTGTAAAATTAACGGTTTACCAACAATAGAACTTTTTACATTGCTAATTCAACCGTAAAAAATGGTAAAATCACATGAAATTCGGTGTATCCACTTCTTAGATGATAAAGATGAAGATGATGGGTGTCGATCGTCGAATAAAACAATGGAGGGTTAAGATTTTTGACGCCACCTGACGAAAAAGCCTCCTGGGGCCTCTTTCCTCCATTATTCTCATATATATATATATATATATATATAAGAATAATGAAGAAAAGAGACCATAGGAGTGAATTTCCTCCTATGGCGTCGAAAAAAATCATACCTCCACCATTTTTTCGACAATCGGCATCCACTATCTCCAGCTTTATTATCTAAGATGTGGACACACCAAATTTCACGTGATTGCACTACTTTTTCACTATTGAATAAACAATGTAAAAAGTTCTATTGTCGGTCAAGCCCAGAAAAGCTTAAGTTAGGAATTGTCCAAAACTCAAAAGGGCAACACTATCGTTCGCTTCAATTGAACACCACGCGATCATTGGCTCTTGTCGAACTACACTAAAGATCGTCTATCGGAGCTTTAGACAAGGGTAGTGGAACCAAAACATGAGCAAGGACGTCGGATCGGACCGCCCGCTTCTATTAGAAATAGACGTTTTACCGGTAAAAAAATCATCCTTTTCTTTACTTCTCTCCTGATTTTTATCCTTACCAACTGGATCTTGTTGCACCCGAAATGTTGTTTGCGGGCCTTGGTCGGTGTAAGATCTTGCGCCAAAGAGAACTTTTCGTCTGCGCGTTGCGGTAAACCGCCTTTCTTTGCTTCATCTGGTGCTCTCATGAGATCTCGTTGGTATGCCCTACAAAATGCAAAATCATTCGTCAAGACTTAATAGTTCTAATTCCCCGACTCCGTTCCTATAAGCTCGCTTGGTCTACCTGCTTGAAAACCGCTTTTAATACGCAATTAAAGAATGAATCGAAGGTCTCGTCTTTCGGGAAAAAGAATGGGAAATTTGATAACAATTTCTTTTTCTTTGCCTTGCTAAGAGTAGAGCACTATAGACAGATGATTCGGGGGAGAGGTTTTTTTCAGCTGGTGTGCAGGACAGGAGCGCACTTCCGACCCCATTGATTCCATTGGTGAAAAAATAGCGGATGCGAACTCGGTCCGCTTCGCTTCATTGACTTGACGAGTTTTAACTCAACTCGCTGCGCTGTGCGCAGGACAGGAGCGCACTTTCGTTTTCCCTTTACTAGTAAGTAAGGGGTCTCCACTGGTTTATTTGTACCCAGCTACATGATGGAACTCCCCTCGGCCAATCGTCACCTGCTCTCGAGAGGGTGTGGTCCTTGAGCGGAAAGGGTCCACCCCGAAACCAAAGGGGTACTAACTAACAGCTGAGTCCTCTCCTTACCGACGACCGGGGCAAGTGGAGCACCCGCTAAATCAACGGTGAAAATGTGGTAGAATCACATGAAATTTAGTGTACCCACGTCTTAGATGATAAAGATGGAGGTAATAAGTGCCGATCGTCAAAAAAATAGTGAAGGTTGTATTTTTTTGACGCCATAGGAGGAAATTCCGTCCTGTGGCACATTTCCTCCATTATCCTCAAATATATATATATATATATATATATATATATATATATAGAGAGAGAGAGAGAGAGAGAGAGTATAATGGAGAAAAGAGGCCCTAGGAGGCTTTTTGCATTATGAGACGGCAAAAAGTATGTTCTCGACCATTTTATTTGACGATTGGCACCTTCCAACTTGTTCTCCATCTTCGAATTTGTCGATACACCAAATTTCATATGATTACAGCACCATTTCACCGAAAATCGAATTTGTTCTTCATATGATTTAGCAATGTAAAAAGTTCTATTGTCGGTAAACCGTTAATTTTGCACCCACTAAATCGAAAAGGTGTTGGAATCACATGAAATTTGGTGTATCGACATGTTACATGATGAAGATCAAGATGGCCGATACCGATCGTCAAATAAAATGGTGGAGAACGAGATTTGTGCCGCCACCTAACGCAAAAGATCTCCTAGGGCCTCTTTCCTCCATTATATATATATATATATATGGGAGTGATCCATTGCAAACCGGTCTGCGTTTTTTAGAAACGGGAACTCCCGATCCACGACATATTTGAACGATCCAGTCCGTTCAAGTTGATCATCCTACCCTCAAATATATGTGTATAAGAAATCAAATGATTTAAAGACCTCTATCCTATGTATCGAGTTTATGTTGCACTGTCGAAAGACATTCATTTCAGGGGAACCCACAAGGGGGCTGTGAGTGTTTTCACAGCTAACAGCGATGTGAATGTTCACAACCCCGTTAATGTATACACACACGTGTGTGTGCACGTATGCGTGTATTAATATGTGTATGAGAATAATGGAGAACAAAGGCCACAGGAGAGGATTTCCTTCTATGGCGTCGAAAAAATATAGCTTCCACCGTTTATCGGCGATTGACACCAGCCATCATTATCTACATTGGCTAATATTTAGTTATACTAAATTTCGTGTGATTCCAACATATTTTCATCGTTGATGGCGGTTGGAAAATAAATGGTTTTCCGATAATGGAACTTTTTTACAATATTCATATCAGTAAATCAATGGGAAAAAGGTGTTAGAATCTTATGAAATTTGGTGTAACCACAATTTCACAACTTAGATGATAAAAATCAAGATGGACTGCGCCGATCGTTGAAAAAGGGTGGATGATATATTTTTTCCTCCATTATTATCATATGTACACACACACATGTATGCATGCGTGTGGATATGTGCGTGTGTGTTTTTGTGTGATATTTTTATTTACGTTGTCTTATTAAACGTCTAATCTGACAACTCAGCATTGCGTGGAGCGGTATAGCTTGAAAGTATAAGCCAAGTGGTGGTGAGCATGAGAGGCATATTGCATCCACACTATCTGTATTTCAAAAGAATCCCGACTCCATTCTTTCCTGTTTAATTGTTGAGAGCTTCCTTTTTTGAATAATCTCAATAAATTCATAGATTTTCTCTATCAACTACAGTTACGAACATCGATATGTCCTATGTTGCGATGTGCTCTATGTAGGTGCATACCGCATCTGTCATTTCATGTTTACCTTTTCCTTTTCCTTTATATATAAAATATTAAGAGTTGTTTGTAAGATAGATCTGCTAGCAATGACTACTCGGAGCATATTTTATTTTACGGTGTAGAATCATGCAAATTCTACAATAATAGGTAATTTTCAAATTGTTTCAATTATTTATGTTCTTCCGGTTACTTCCTATTTTCTTTGTTAGGTTTGTGATTATGTTTAGCAGTCTTGTCATACAATACATCATATTTGCATAGAATAGATCTAGTAGCTAACTTTTATTTCATATTTGTTGGTTTATAATTCTAATTTTGGATTACAAATTCACAAATAGACTTATATAGTGTGAAAAATTGTCTCGCTTGTTCTAGAATTTATTATCATTCCTTTTAAAAGTTAGACGAATTATCAGGATAAGATCAACAACATTGAAGAAGTAAGCATTAGTCGGTTTTTTTATTAAAAATTAAATGGAATATCTACAAGAGAAAAGGAAAGAAATTACAGATACAATAGTAGTTGGAATTTGTTCTTCTTAAATTTTCTTATCCTTATTTTTTCGATCTTACATCAAAAAATAGGTGATTAGCTTCAATTATGTCAATTTAACAGATTTCCTTATGTCAATAAGATCATAAATACGTCATATCACATTAATATACTTTCAGTGTATAAAGATGAGGGCTGCCTCGTATTTAAATTTTAAACACATTGAGACATGCACTGTGCCCATTCGGATGGGTACATTTCGGATATTGATGGGCATGATTTGAACAAATCCATCCCATTCATAACACTTCTCCCTTTCTTTTCTCTTGCTCAATGTTATATAGTGTGATGGTGGTTGTATTGTGATAAAAGCAATGAATTCTTGAACAGAATATATATGATCTGCTGTGTATTTCGAGTTTGGGTAGTAATTTTCTTAAATAAGTACCTTATCATAAAGCCAGATATTCAATGATACACAAATCATATGGATTATCTGTATAAACTTTTTCCCCCCGCGCAGTTATTGGTTGCATTCCCTTGAGCTTATAAATTTTTTATCACAAATCCCATGTCCTATAACTAATTTCATTCCATATACATGGTTAACAACTAGGAACTTGTAGAATTATAGCGTTGTTGTTTTTTTGTTCTTTGAAATGATTTAAAATATTGTTTGATAAAACCACATCTTGTCGCTATAACTGCAGCATTTCCATGTTCTGATAAAAAAAACTTTCAATGTGAAATTTGCATAACAATAGTAACAGGGACAGTACCGGGTTGGTTTATCTCGACGTTATGACCCAAGATGGATCCATACAAAGAGCCTGTCCTGCACAAGACAGAATCAGCGAGCTGCCTGTTGAGGTCCGGCTCCACATCCTCAAGATGCTCCCTAGAAAATATGCCATCAGAACCAGCGTACTCTCATCCGCATGGAAAAACATGTGGAAACAGCGCTACCATCACCCCACCGTTCTCACATTCTGCCGATCAACTCAAACCGCTGAAGACCAAATTCAATTTGCATACCAGATTCAAAAAGACATCACTTTTCATGGCGACTGGAAAATCGAGGAATTCAATCTCTACTTTTACCCAGGAAAACAACATGAAGCAATAACTGCTGACTGGGTAGGACAAGCAGTTCAAAACAGAGTCGAGGTCCTTCACCTCGACTTCTCGCAAGCCAGTATGGGACTGTATCCTTGTAAACAAGTAGCTAGGCGCGCGAAGAAATTCGAGATGAAAGAGAAGTTGTTTAAAAGCAACGAATCTGTAGCCGCTTTGAGGTTGACCTACTGTAGATTGGAAAGATACTTCAAGTTCAAATACTTTGGTTCCCTACAACACTTATGCCTCCGACAGGTTAACGTTAACGATTATATGCTTCAGAAACTGGTGTTGAACTGTCAGAGTCTAGAATATTTGGAATTGACGCAGTGCTCGTGTCTGAAGAATATCCATGTTCCTGATACACTGGTTAGGCTCAGGAAACTGATTGTAGAGGATTGCAGGAGCAGTGCATCGACTGCTGTTTTCGCTCCAAGCCTTCAATCCTTCTATTTCTTTGGAAGATTCCCAGATAGCTTTCTGACTACTTGCATGCCTTTGTTAACAGATGTCATCATTGTGTCTCCTTTGAAGAATCCTTGGCATGCCATGAACTATAGAGCAAAAACACTGCTTTGGCTCGACCAGGTGCAATTGCTGACATTGTGCAGCATGGGCCTTCAGGTATGAATGAACTCACAACAAACTTATAGTTTATCCGAAGTTGATATCTTACTTACTTTGTTTGTATTTCTTCAAGGTCATGTTTGGATTGGGGAATAAGATCACTCTAGTCTTAAAGCATCTTAAGGAGTTGCGGCTGATAATGGACACAATGTACTGTCTTGATAACACCAACGTCTGTTGTTTCTTCGATTACTGCAAGGTCCCTCTCATAGAGAAGCTATTCATAGAGGTGAGTTGGTTAAATCTTGGGATCTTTTTCTAATTAGATCGGGTGAAGATAACATTGGCCAATTTTGCATATCTAATCCTCCATCGATCTGCTGCTTAATTCTCAGCTACCGACTTCTGCGACATATTACGACGTGGGCATCTATGTGCGGAGTAATCTAAGCATACCAAATATACACTTCCCAAATCTAAAGATTATAAAGACGAACAATTTCAAAGGGCACTCGAACGAGATGCGGTTGCTTGATTATTTCTTGTGGAGCGCTATCAACCTTGAATACATCATCATCGTATTGGATCGTGCATTCGCCGTACCCGGATTACAAATGGAGACTTATTTGAAGGAAATCTTTATGGGACAGTCAAGATCCTCAGCAAATGCACAGTTAAGGGTGTTGTATGCTCATAATGATGATAGTGGTTTCAAAGCTGAACAATCCTATCTCATCCCAGAGTCCCAATGACGAGTAATCTTTTTGAGGATGCGATGTGAGAATACTCTGTAGATGTTGATGTGCCAAATCAGTTGCAAGTTTAGATGCAATCTTCCATGCTGGCAGCATATGTCGACATTCGAAGTTTGGAACAAATATATATTCAGTTCTGCGAAAAATATTGTGTTCGATTACTTGCTTTGTTACATTTTCAGCATGGGCATTAGGAAATCTCTCTCTCTCTCTCTCTCTCTCTCTGTGTGTGTGTGTGCCTGCGCGAAGTGCGGACAGAGATAAAATGTACAGGTGAATAGTACAACTCCGAGGTTATCCCCCCCTCCCCCCCTCCCCTCCCTCCATGGCCAATCCTGAATTCTATCATATTAAGTTCAGCTTAACTATTAATACTGCACAAGTACAGGTGAATAGTATACGTAGAACGGTATTGTGTACAACCAAGATAAAATGTACACATTCAGATATTAAACTTAAAATTAAATAAAAAAAATTCCTACACTACCTAATACAAGTATTCTGAAATTTATATCTACCCATTGCACAAACAGAAATAAAGATTATAAAAAAATTAGTTTGTGAAACCTTAGATCAACAACTGCTTATGTGCTTTAGTTATATGGCTTATTCTATGAAAAAAGAGAAGAAAAATGAGGAAGAAGTCAGGAAAAAACATAAAAGTAATAGCATAGCACACCACGGTTTTGAATCAGAAGAGAGATTTAGTCTCCAACATATGCTTTGGAGTTTTGACGCCTTGTTGATGATATATTGATACCCGTGGGTTAAAAATTCTACTGAGGAATACTTTACATGTAAAACATTTAGCAGCGAAAATATTAGGATACAATGATAATGCCCAAACTAATGGAAAGCATACACAGAAACAAAACAAAAAGTGCAGTGCCTCATTGCTAACGATGAGAACCTGTTTCTGCTACCCTGGAAATGATAAAATACTTGGACAAAATAACATACTTGTATCTTAGATATTCGATATTTGAATTTCAGATGAACTGTTTTGTTTTTGGTTGTTACAGACTATTATTTCAAGGGGAACACCCGACAGCATTTGGCAGCCAAAAAGGATAAAATCCACTGCTGCTACGAATTTCTCAATTTCATTGCTCAGTCTGCACAATTCAGGATATAGCATGTTAACAATACTCAGCAGCAACAGATGTTCAATCTCTCACCATTACTAACCACTATCTCAATAAGAATCTGTATTAAACTTGTTAATGCAAAATATAAGGCTACAGAGATAATTTAAATGGCCTGCTCATAGTCTAAATTTACAATGGGCAAAAGAACCTAAAGTTCATAATTCAAATTTTTTCCTTGGCTTTCCCACTAAAGGCTGCATAATCTCAGCATCCTTGTGATCAGAGTCTCAATCAATGACTTCACTACTGTAAGAAGATAGATAGCCAAAGAGCCGGGATCAATTCTCTAAGCACCGGTCAAATAAATAGCAATCTCGGTGTAATCAACAGATTTAATGGACAAAGCACCGCTGCAATACTGGGTGCGAATAATCCACATATCTCTCCCACAAGACCTTATACTTCTCCATCCCAATCTTGAGCCACGGCTTCATGTTCCCGTTATAATGCAACACGGCGCCTTCTTGAATTGCAATTGGCTCTACATCACTATAGCCCAGCCCCAACACATGCCACTTTGGGTCCAGTCTCTCAATCATCCCATAAAAGGCCAGCAATCCCGGAGGCAAAGTCCCGAGCTTCCATAAAGTGTGATCAACATTCCTCTCCTGCCAGTAATGATAGTTTCCTGTCACATTCTTTCTCTTCCATTGCTTTAGGTCGATCACGTTCATCCCAAAAGCCCACCCACACTCATCTGGATCGAAATGGGATCGAATCAACGGATGTGAGAAATTCAAGTACTTGTGGAACCTGTGAAATGTTTCCATGCAAGTCTCAACTGCCCCCATGACATTACCGTTAAGATCGATTGAGAAAAGTTGCGACAGATCTTTTTGAACTACGACATCATCATCAAGAAACACAACCTTGTTTAATGCAGGGAAAACTTCTGGCATGTAGAACCTTAGATGGTTTAACATCGACAAGTACTTTGGGTTCCGGAATTTAATTGGAGTTTTAGTGTCCCGGCTACCTGAGAAGTAGAAGCTCTGAGTGCTGGATTCTTTGAGCTGTTTTAAGATCGGAACATACGATGCATTAAGCCAGGTAAAATCTTCAACCTTTTGGACCTCGATGGTGGCACTCAAGAAATTGTTCATATTGAACCAGGCCCTCATTGGCGTGTAGTTCACCTCATCAGTGACCATATGGAAAACAAGAAGATCCGGATGGTTTGAATTAGTTACGGTGGAATTGACCACAACCGATGCAGCTAGGATGTTGTCAGAGAAGATACAGTAGTGATAGAGGTTATTGTTCCTAAGTTTATCCGAAGCCCTCCTTGCTTCTATGGCTCTTCTGTAATGATGTGAGTTCTTGAACCATTCCATAGTCAGCCTGACACCAAGGCAGTATAGGCTTTTTGGAATTTCTTCAGCGGCTATTTGACCAAATTTTGAGCTTTTCTCTGTTTCTGATTTGGACTTCTCTTCAAGGGCTTGAAGCTGGCCTTTCATCTTGGTGATTGTGCTTGTGCCGTCGTAGTGGAGTTGCTGGGCTTGGTAGAGCAGAACAGCCATGCCTCGGATAGTTGCCTCGGATTCTTCAATGGATAAAGGGTATCCTCGGGTTGCAGCAGTGGCAAGGAGAGCCTGGGAGTTACGGATCTGCCTACTAAGTTCCCATGCAAACTGAAGGTTGTTGCTTTCTTTGGAGATGAGGAGATAAGCCTTTCCAAGAGAAATCTGGTCAACCAGTTGCCTAGTGACCGATAGAGGGCTCAGCAATTCGTCTGTAACATTCAGATCTCCCGGAAAACTTGAGGCATAAAAATTCTGCAGAAAGAAGACAATTTGTTTCCCTGTTATTTCCGATCTGTTTCTTTCATCTTTTTGAATAAATTGATCAATAAATCCAGAGCATCATAACATGAAAAGGCTAAATTGCAGAAAACTACCGCCAACGTGGACCACAATCCATATAACTGTCATCCATCCTCTCTTCCAAGCTTAGCTGGCTACTTCCAGCTTTAGAATATTATCTATCACACAAATATCTGTTATGAGCTGAAACTCTAGAAAAGCATGACTTTCTCTTCACATTTAGCAAGATTGTGCCAAGTCCTTTCTTTCCATCTAAAAAATAGAGAGTTGAAGCTAGCAGAAGGTACTTAAGTCAACAGTCATCTACAGTTGGAGGCAACATCTTGTTGTCAAAATCAATATGGGTTAAGTTTGTCGATTTTGAACTTGGAAGACCACATAGTAGAAAACATATTGGAGGCGACATATTGTAGTTTAGCCTATGGTAAATAATATGCAGTCTCAGGGTAAGAAAAAAATAGCAAGAGTAGAGCAAGAACATAATAACTAATTAGTAAACTCATGCTGTGGACGCAATAGTTAAACAATTTAACTGTTTCTGTGTAGGAACAAGTAACCTGAAGTTCACTTCCACATGTTTCAAGGGATTAATGAAGCTTGATTTAGGGGTGTAAAATACAATTCTGAGGACAATAATCTATTCCCACTGCAGTATATTAGCTCATTCATCCACTTGGCGGACTAGACGGACCAAACAATTTTTTAGACAAACTCAACAAAACCAAAAGAGGCTTTACTCGAATACTTACAACGACAGTCCATTGTATTAACGGCAAGCCAAGATGAGAAAATCAACCGATGCTGATAAGATCTGAGCATGTCTACATGCTGCTAAACATATTTTATAGCACTAAACAAACCCTAATGGCTGACTAGATCTCAACACCTGCGATGATGTGAGGAGTTACATAAAAACAACCCGTTTAAGAAGATATATTGAAAAGGCATGTTCTCTAGGTAAGAAAGGGAAAGAGCATCAGGAATCACAGCTTCTGTACTTGCTGTCTGGAAATCCATCTGGGTGGAAAACCAACAGCAGCACCGTTGTTGATGAACTAGCTAGGCACATTCAAGATCAACTTTGATGGTGCATTTATTTGCAGATCATATTATATTAGTTGGTGATAGAAAGAATACTTTTCCAAGCTAAATTGCTACAGAGAAGCTTTGAGATCTAAAAATTTGTTTGGTGACTTGACAAATAAATATGGAATTCAACTTGAGAATAAGTGGTAGAAGAAACAATGGCATAGTGATTAGTGACTGATGGCCAAGTACTTAGAATGATCATCATTGCTACTCGGAATATATTATCCATCATGATTGCAAGATTGGTGAGTATGTAGCCAGGTGGATTTAGTGGAGAAATGCTTTTAGAGTTTCATTTAATCATATATTGCCAATGTTACCAAGGAAAAATATTATAACAAAAATTGCGAATGCTTGCATAGCAAAATGTTATAAAAAGGACATGTCCAGAATTAACTGTGG
This sequence comes from Agapanthus africanus, assembly GCA_030015575.1. Lineage (NCBI taxonomy): Eukaryota > Viridiplantae > Streptophyta > Magnoliopsida > Asparagales > Amaryllidaceae > Agapanthus > Agapanthus africanus. The sequence continues at coordinate 3,463,936 of CM057337.1, forward strand.
CTAAGGTGAGAATATACAGATGGATGAGGGGCTTACACGGAAAGCGAGGACAAGAAATGAGAGTTTATGTAAGAACAAATGAATTAAAAGGCAACTCCAATTAACATACTATAAGGGAGAATCAGTTGAGAGGGGTTGGAGTATTTGCAGCATTGTTCAGGTATCAATCATATAGGCTGATTTAGAGGCAGAAATATCGACTCGAGACTCTTAGTGGTATGATACAGGACATAAGAGATCGCTATCGTTTTGCTTAAATGCTGATATTTTGAATATTAATCAACATATTAGCCACTTCATATCGACTAATATATTGCCGGTCACTAAGAATAGTGGGTAGCAGTTCAAGTTTTAAAGGTTTGAAAACTTGTTACTCATGACCCATGTTTGCCTGAATTTAGGGGCAGATACATAGATTTGATCCATCCACCTCTCCGAAAACATAACTGACTTCAGATTCTCTCTCAGCATGAGAGGTTTATTGATTGTGGGGACGCATTTTTCCTGCAGGCGCAAACCCCTGCGGTTAATTACGTTATCGTAAACGATAACTTTGTGCACTCCAGGTTTTTAGCTTCACGTGTCGTGTTTTAGGGTTGTTTATTTAGGGTTCCCTTGGATTGTATACGGGGGCTAATTTATGTCATCGTCCGTGGGGCGCGGATTAGTCCAAATCTATACTTTATATTTGACATGATTTGGGTCCACATTGGTATTTTGGTTTGCCAACGGGGTTGAACTTAGAACGCATTTCACATTTGTAAGTTCCGTCAGTTCAGATGAAAGCAGAAGCTCTTTCGAAGGATCGTTAGTCCCATTTGAGAGTTAAGATCAATTTAGAGGGTTTCGGGTCAAGCATTTACTTGACGGGATCCACGTTGGTGTTTTGATTTGCCAACGGGAGTGAACTTAGGTTGCATTTCTTACATTTGTGAGGTCCATTAGTTTAAAAGAGAGCCTATACTCTGTCTAAGGACTGTTGTCTCATTTGTGAACTAAGATCAACTTAGATTGTTTGGTCATATCTTGAGAATATTTGTCTCTATTGATCATATATGAAGTATAGGGTTCTATACTTAGATATTTTGCTAAGTATTCAAGTATTTGCTTGGCATCATGCGCACTTGCGTTTTGGGAACATATGCTCTTGCGCACTTGTATTGCGTATGGCACTTGGTTTTCGGGTCTCGTATTTTGGTGTGCATGGGTCTCAACGGGATCAAGGTTGGCACTAGTGCCTGGTGATTGCGCGCGTGTGTTGCACGTGGTGCGCAGTGCAGTCTTTAGGGGCAACTCTTTGGAATGTGCGCACGTGTTTTGCATGCAGCGCTGCGCATGATGCACACTTATTTTTATGAAAGGCGTTGCCTTTAAAGAAAAGTGAAGTGAAAACTTCTGTTAATTTTTAGACCTGCGTAAGCACTTTTTAGGTGCACATGTCTGCTAGGGCGGACCCTAAAATTTTAAGGAAGCCACAGCTTCTGTTAGTCAATTTTTGAATGCGCTTGCGCATTTGAGATACGTGCACCTATATGGGATGCGTCTCAAAATTAGGGCAAACCCTAGTTTTATGAAATTGATATTTTTCAAGAAAAATATTGTTTTCAATGAAGCCTATGCTTCGGTTCTTGGAGCCATGCTCTGTTTTTGGACCTTTGTCCATGTTTATGAAGCCTATGCTTCAATTTTATGTTCTTCAACATATTTTAATGGGAACTTTTCTTCCCAAAATCTTGGATCCTAGGACCAAACCCCTCATAAAAGCCTATGGTTTCATACAGAAAGGATGAACCCTAAGATCTTTTTAATCTTGTTGATGACAAGTCAACTCTCAAACGGCCTATACTTCAAAGAGAAGAGACTTTTCTCTTATGTTTTTACCTAGTTGAGGTTAGGGTTTCTTCGAGGAGATTGGAGGCGCATGCCTTGAGAACTCTTTCTTGGTTGAAAAACAGGGAGATCTTGGTCATCAGGTTAATAATATTGTAGATGTGGAGATTTTTCTCCTTAGGGGCTCTTATTTATAGGAGGAGAATAGTTAGGGTTTGTTGCTAACTATAAGATTTGAATTGATTTAAATTGATTCACATCAAATCAGGATGCGCGCGCACCGTTGGATCGTTGATCCCAGCATCTATTTTTTAAGATAGTTAATAAGGAAGAGTTTCTTCTAAAAGAGCCGAGGCTCTAACAGGAGCGTATGTCTCAGAAGTGCGCTTGCGTACCGTGCTTTGCATGTGTAGCGTAGCGCTTGTGCATGCGCACATGTATTGCACGTGGCGTGCGTGCAAGTGCGCATCAGAAGTTTGCACTTCAAACTTCAATGTAGCATGTGCTACAAGGAAGGGGTGCGCCCCATTTTAGGCGGGCACAGCCCACAATTAAAAAACAACCATAGCAAGTTGTGTTTTATCTAATAGCAAATGTGATGCATAGCTTCAATTCAGTTTTTTTAAAATTTATGATCGAATGATTTATCATATGGCTAAATTACACTAAAAGTACCCTTAACTATCTTTGTTTTCCAGTTAATTACCTTGAATTTTTTTAAATTTCAGTACACCCCTTTAAGGTGCTTCATACAAGGGTATATTAGTAAAAAGGCTTCCTTAAAACCATGTTTAGGGGAGTTTACTATAATAAAAAAATTTAAAGGTGGTTAATTGAAAAACAACGATAGTTGAAGGGCAGTTTAGTGTAATTTACCCTTATTTTATTGCATGTTCTGACATTTAGTTCACAATTAATCTCAACGATAAATGAAAATTTAGGTTTTTATCATGTGTCTTACACGAATAAAACACATGTATGCATGCGCGCGCGTGCACACACATGTTAATGCCTATATAAATTCGATATATGTGCAATATGTGCATGCTAATTCAACAAAGGATGCAATAACCTCCTTCCGTACTTGGCAGAAAACTGATTGTGGTCACATTGACTCTTTACTCTCCTTTGTCTTTCTTCGCCTTCTTGTGTGAGAAAAATTCCCTATGACATGAAGGGAGTAATTTTCTTTATACACAGCTTCTGTTTGTATATATTTTGGGGAAATTTTTGTTGGAATGCACATCCCACCCCCGTCTCCTATGGAACATTGATTTGCTCAAGTTTAGAAGTTCTCAACCCCAACAAAAATTTTCCATTTGCAACATTGGTTTGCTTAAAGAATATTTGTTCTCAACTCCACTAACAGTTGAACAAAAATTCCAACGTTTAACAAGCATTAAATATTTGCTCAGACTTATTCCTAATATTCTTGTGAGAGAAATCCGAACTGGTTTAATTATCATTTCATCTCCTTTTACATTCCAATGATTTTGCTTTTACCAAATTCCAGATCTTGCATTGTTCAAATTTCTTCAATTTCAGTGCAAATCCTCAAATTTAATAGCATACCAATACAAAGTAGTAAAAATAAATAAAAATGGCACGGTTGAGACTTGAGATCAAGTGGAAAAAAGAAGGAACCTGAAGGATGAGGGGCCTAGATCTCGGAATCTTTTCGTGAGTGGTGAGTAGCAGAAGGAGGAACAAGAGGAAGCCCAATCCAATCAAAAGGAACCACATCCAACCCTCGGAAAGCCATCGCCTTCTCCCTGGCCTCCTCGCCTCTAACCCTCTTCTTCTCATATCATTTCTGGCCTCGATGAAACCCTAATTCGATTCCCAACTTTGAATCAAACTTGAGCGCCGATTCAGAGCGCCGATTGATAAGTGAAATCCATGCTGCTGCTGCTGCTGCTGCTGCTCTCACACACAGAGCCACGGATCCAAGTAATCGAAGAAGAATGGACAAAGAGCTCGCTCGAGTCCTTGGAATCAAATCTCGAGCTACAAGGACTTGTCCCTCCTCTTGTAATTTTTGGATTTGTTGAAGGGGTTCGGTGCATATATGCATCCAATTATTTATTAGATTTTTCCTTCCTCCCCCTTCCCTATATTCACTATTGGAGCATGTTGAGTATTATTTCTCGATCTAAACAGAAGGACCTGGTTCGTTAAACAGTTGTATGTGGGGTCACATTTACGTTTCTCAAAATGGGCTTGGCCAAGATTTTAGGCCCTAATTTAATAATTTGGGCCAGCTAATAAGTTAGCAAAGCCGGTTAAAGATGATAGATAACATCCAATTTTTCCTTGCCAGACAATTTAGACATCGAAGTCCTAATTGCACAACAAAACTGCAACAGCGGAGCTCTACCGACTGAAACTGAGTTGTGTTCTCCCAAACCAGATGGAGTATGCATGAAAGAGTTAGATGGTTCTTCTATTTTTTTTCCTTGCACGGCTCCTGGATTTAAACCAGGTACCTCGCCACCTGAGAAGGCTTCATATTTAAAAAGGGGAAAAGAACAAATAATATTTTAATAAAAAAAAAACAAACCAAATTTAAAGCTCCTGAGGCCACATTATGCAACCCAACTGGCCCCAGGACTTCTCTTCACGCCTCTTTCATCCGTCTCCCTCCTCACTCTCTCTGCCTCCTCAACCATTCCTGCTCTTGAATAAACACTCGCCAACAGCACGCAATTCGCTACATTCTCTGGCTCTACCTCAAACAATACCCTCCCTGCGATCTCGGCAAGCTTCACTTCTCCATAGCTTCTGCAAGCCCCAAGCAATGCGCCCCATGCCTTTGCATTTGCTTTTACCGGCATCCCCTTTATAACTTCGTACGCGTCATTCAGCCTCCCTGCTCGACTCAGTAAGTCGACCAAGCACGAATAATGATCGCTGTTTGCTCGAACGCGGTATCTCTGAGTCATGATATCAAAGTATTTCAATGCATCATCGGCAAATCCTGAATGGCTGCATGCTTTCAGGATGGTCAAGAACATGATGTCATCGGGTTTTATGCTTTCTGACTCCATCTGTTTGAAAATCGACATAGCGATGTCAGCATTGCCATGAAATGCATAAGCTGAAACCATGGAAGTCCATACCACCACATCCCTTTCAAGCGCAGAATCGAAAATTCTACGAGCATAAACCAAGCAGCCGCAGCGTCCAAAGGATTCAACAAGTCCACTTCCAAGTTGTTTATGTGGGTAAATCCAAGTTCTAACTGAAAACCCGTGAATCTCCTTAATCAAATTCAATGCCCCGAGGTAAACACAAGCGGGCAACAGCGCTAGGATCGTAATAACATTCGGAGATAGACCCGATTCTCTCATTCGCCTATAGAGCTGGAGTGCTCGATACGACTTATCATTAGATTGGGAAAGAGCGGCTAAGATCGAATTGTAAGACGAAGCGTTGGGTCGAACATCCATCGCTCGAAACAAGCGCAACGCGTTAAGGACGTCACTAGCTTGGGAATACAACGCAATCATCGCGTTCCAGACTACGACATTTCGCTGCGGCAATTCATCGAATAACTCACGCGCATAATCAATGGTAGCACATTTGCCGTAGGAGCTGACAAGGGAAGACGCAATGAATGGGTTGGACAGCAAATTGGATTTGACAGCATACGTATGAATGGAGGCAATGAACCTTGGGTAATTGAGGGCGGCCGACGATTTGAGAGCAAGGGGGAAGGCGAAAGGGTCGAGGGTGAGATTTGGTGAAGAGAACATATGGGAGAAAAGGCTGAGAGCTTGGTGATGATGGCCTTGCTTCACAAGGGAGGTCAGGTGCTTGGTGTGAGCAAGGAGCCGTTGGAAGTTATTTTGGAGGGAACTCATTAACTAGAATATGCATATAACTATATAAATTAGAAAAGTAATTTCCAACAATATATATATATATATAGTGAGAGAATAATAGAGAAAATAGGCCAATTGAGAAAAATGATGGAGGGTGTATTTTTTTGACGCCATAGTAGAAAATTCCTTCTTATAGGCTCTTTCCTCCACCATTATATATATATATATATATGAGGTTAATGGAGGAAAGGTGCTATAGCAAGCGATTTCCTTCTATGGCGTCGGAAAAATGCACCCTCCGGGATTTTTTTCGACGATCGGCATACATCACCTTCATTTTTATCATCTAAGATATAGATACACTAAATTTCATGTGATTATACCATTTTTTCACCGTTGAATTATTTGTTGCAAAATTAATGGTTTACCGACAACAGAACTTTTTACATTGCTAATTCAACGGTGAAAAATGGTGGAATCACATGAAATTTGGTGTATGTACATATTAGATAATAACGATGATGATGATGGATGCCGATCATCGAAAAAAATGGCAGGGGTTGTATTTTTTCAACGCCATAGAAGGAAATTCCCTTCTATGGCCTCTTTTCTCCATTATTATATATATATAGAGAGAGAGAGAGAGAAAGAGAGAGAACAAGGGATGAGGCTTTTTCGTTAGATGGCGGCAAAATGTATGTGCCCTTCACCGTTTTATTTGACGATCGGTACCGTTTATCTTGATCTTCATTATCTAATATGTTGATACACTGAATTTCATGTGATTATAACACCTTTTCACTGTTGATTTAGTGGTTGCAAAATTAACTGTTTACCGACAATAGAACTTTTTACTTTGCTAAATCAACGGTGAAATGATGTCATAGTCATATGAATTTTGGCCTATCGACAAATTAGATGATGAATATCAAGTTGGAAGGTACCGATCATTGAATGAAATGATGGAGGGCGTAACTTTTACCGCTACCTAAAGCAAAAAACCTCCTAACACCTCTTTACTCCGTTGTTCTGTTTATAGTATTTCTAGATTCATCTTTGCCTGCACTAATTACAGCTTGCATGTGATATGATACATATATGAAGCATAAATCACTAGGCTTGTAACAGTAAATAGCATGGCATGGTCTACCATACACAATGCATGATGCATGCAGTCTAAAGATATCATCGCCTACCCTATATATGTGCTTCATGTGGATTGGATAAAATCTTGACACGATTCAATAGCTAAACTATTGATTAAGGAAAAAATGGCACGGTGAAGGACACAACCAGCAGCATTCGCTGTGAATGCACTCACAACTCAATAAGAAAGAGGCCGCCGAAACTTAAACCAAGGGATCCATCTCCTCCTGATCTATCCCCTCTGCTTTAGGCCTAGGCCTATCTGCATTTGTTGCTTAGTGGTCTATCTTTTCTTCCAACTTGCTAAATTATTTTTTGAGACCGGTTCTGTTAACTCACTTTTAATTTGAAATTAAAATTAGGTTTTACATCTTATATATTTTTGTAGATTGTTTTACACTAAGATTCACAGCAACCAATAAGCTCATGATTGGTTAGTCTTACTTCAATTTGTATTTTTTAAATTTTTTTATTTTTTCTTTAGATGAAAAAAAAGCCAAAGGTCTAATTTGTAATATAATGGTTCTAAGGTCAATGTATCTTTCCGCTAAATGGCAGAAAATACCCTCCTACCATTTACCCCAAAAACAGGAAATATCCCAACTTACTAAAGCCAACACTTTGTCTGCCTTAAATTTAATTGATTCCCAATTTACCCTTCAGTTAAATATTTAATATATATTAAGGTTTTTTTGAAATAGCCGGTGAAATTCTATGATAATTTGATGTACCTTTTTTCTTCTTCGTAAATACAACATCATTAAATGATGATTAGTTTTCATAACTGGAAACCATTAAAAAAATGTAAATATTCTCAAATTCCTTAAAATCATAATAAAAAAATGTAAATATACTCAAAATCCCCTCTTATTTCTTACATGTTTTCAAATTCCCAAAACAAAAATTTGCTTGATTGAGTTAGGTTTTCTTATAAGATTTGAATGATTTAGATGTTCTATTTTGTAAGTGCTGATTGATTTGATTTTTTATGTTAGGATTTGCATAATTCTTGGTTTCTTTTGTGTTAGAATTTTCTAAAATCTGGGTTCTCTTATATTATGGTTTCTTAATTTCGAAGTAAACAAAGGAGAAGAGAAGATGAGAAGAAACAAAGAGTTTATGAGAACAAAGAGAAAGAAAAGAGAATTAAAATGAATGGGACCAAAAGATGAGATGAAAGAAGACGAAGATGGGGTTTTGTCGGATTATGATGAAGAAAATGAAGATGATGAAAGTAAAGTTGGTATTTGAAAAATAAATTAAAGTGAAAATATAAACTTAACAGCGTTTAATAAGTTTGAGATATTTAAAAAAACTTAAAGAATTTTGAAAGATGTGGGTTATATCTAAAAATAACAAGGATATATAAGAAAAAAAGAAAACAAAATATTTATATAAAAGGATATTTTAGGAATCAATTAAAGTAAGATTGTGTCATGTGTGCATACTGGTTTTATAAAGTAATGGGTATTTAGTGCTACTGAGGAAGATGCTTGGGATATTTCATGCTATTTAGCTTGCATCTTTTACATTTCTCAAACAAAAAAAATTCCCCTCACCTCTCCCCCCTCTTTAAAATCCCACATCCTCTGCTCTCTCACTCTCTCGCAGTAGAAGAAGAAGAAGAAAGAAGGAAAGAAATGGCATTGAGAATTAATGTCTCAAATCAAATCAAAATCAACACGCCCAACAAGTTTTATGGCTTCTACAGTTCCAGCTTCGACCAAGTAAGCCCCCTTTCTTTCTTGCATGCCAATGTCTAGGGCTTATATTTTGGATAAATATATATCCCTTTGTAATTACGCTTTCATGCAAGTTTAATTATCGCTTGTCAAAATCGCATTTTGATATCCATTAATCTTCAACTGCATGCCGCCGGTGCCTGTAGTAACTAACCCCTGGCAGTGGCACCACCATTGAGGACACTTTGTATCTCTGAGTGCATGAAGCTTTTAATCTTCACTCGATGACTTTCATATTTGCAATTAATCAATCAATTAATCAATTAATTAATTCTCAGATTAATTGCTTGTGAACCTGCATGCCTAGCTATTAATTATGTCTTGTTTCTTCGGGTAAAAGAGACAAGTAAAGTTTAGGTTTTAATTTTTATGATTATTATTGACTTCAAATCTGCAGGGTGCTTGTTAATTTGTTGTTGGTAGTTAACTGGAACTAGTTACTAATGGAAGTCCCCATACACATATAGTCTAGGAGAATTGTTGAGGCCTAACCCTATTATTTTTTTAAAGCTTAAATTACATGACTAATTAAGAGGCCTGCATGTTCTCGAGGATCTTCCCATCTTGACCTAGCTTTCCCACCGAAGAATTAGGCAACATTTTAGAGGACTGATATAAGTTAACGCGCTAATCGCCGTAGAGTTTTGTCAAACGTTTCATGAGGGGTTGAACTCCATAATTGATTTGATGGGGAAAAGACTCATGTAAAGGTGATTTCATCCTTCTTGATCGGAAGAATTTATGTTGATGTATTTTAGGAGTTATATGGTCGGACATATGCGACTGTGTATCCTAAATACCTATGATGGTCCTCTCCCCCCCTTGTATGCTGTGGACTTGGGATCTCTTTGTCTTAATACTTGTGCCCAATCAACTTTCTAGCCCCGGCCCTTGTGATCTCATGATATCTGAAAGGTTCTTTCCTTCTTAAATGTCTTTTGTACATTGAGAATATATATATATATATATATATATATATATATCCTTTAATCTAATTTTGCGTTTCTATAGTTCAAGTCACTTGTTTTCCTAGTGATCAATTGATCTTGTCATGATTTGGGATGCATAAGATGATAGATCATGTTGTGAAGTTGCATTGTATATCGAGATTGTTTGTGATTTCAGAAGAGAGGGTGACGTCTAAGGCAGTGCACTTTAGACGTCTGAGGACCAAGTTCCAGAAATCTAGAGAAGGAGCAGACGTCTGAGCTATTGAGCTTCAGACGTCTGGCAACTCTCTGACTATACGTCGAGGTGCACTCTGGATCAACATGCAGAGGAAGCAGACGTCTGAGCCCAAAGCTCATACGTCGGTCGCTAAGTTTGTTGCGCAGATTTAAAGTTCGAGTTTATCTCAAAAAACGGTTTCTGGAGGGCAGTTTCGTATTTACGGATCCAATTTTATATCATATTTGTAATAGGCTATAAATAGGATATTAGGATTAAAGTTTAAGTGTGGCTTGATCATAAAATTGAAGAGAGGCGAAACGGCGGCTTCATAAAGGATCAAGACATATTAGGAAGAACTTTGAGAGAGAAGGAGAAGATCTCGTTGGAGATCTATAAGGAGATGGTTATTGTAATCTTTTATAAGGTTTTTCTTTTTCTCTATACTTCTAATAAAGAGTTCTCTCCTTTTTCCCGTGTTATTTGATTTTGCGTTTGTTCAAGTTATTATCCGTTAAATGGGATCTTAATTTAGATCCATAAAGGTCGGTGTCCGCCTTCCGCTGCGCGCGCCCCAACAGATCCCATCCATCATCTCCACGTAGAGGGAGAAAACTCTTAAAACATGTCGGTAACCAACCTACAACGAGTCGCCTGTCAAAGTAGAAGCACTTTAATGGTCGGCAAAACAAATTAAATTAAAATTAATGCAAGCTATTCATGTATGTTGTTATCGTCAGTGTCTACCTATGAAGATGAAATTTGTCACTTGCATGATGTCATAATGCAGAAACAGTCAGTATATCAGTCACTGTAGTTGACTATCAATCTGAGACATGCATGGTTTCTCTTGATTCAACCAGGACCAACAATCTGAAATTACCATTCACCCCACCACGCGAAGTACATGTGCAGGTCACGCATTCCATGCCACCACAAAAGACCGAGGTTTTCAAGTCGTTGGAGGGCTGGGCCGATGAAAACGTACTAGTTCATCTAAAACCTGTTGGAAAGTGTTGGCAGCCACAGGATTTCCCGCCTGATCCGGCATCAGAGGAATTTCATGATGAAGTTGAGGAAATTAGAGAGCGAGCGAAAGAGATCCCAGATGATTATTTAGTTTGTTTGGTTGGAGACATGATTACGGAAGAAGCTCTCCCTATCAGACATTGCTTAACACGCTTGATGGTGTCCGAGATGAAACTGGCGCTAGTTTAACTCCGTGGGCTGTTTGGACAAGGACATGGACGGCTGAAGAGAATAGACATGGTGATCTTCTCAACAAGTATCTCTATCTATGCGGAAGGGTTGATATGAGACAGATTGAGAAAACTATTCAGTATCTAATTGTTTCCGGGATGGTACATACTCGCTGACACAACTCTCTTTCCTTCCTTCAGAAAAACTTTTACCTAAACTATTTTCGTTAAAACATGCATTTGTCGACTTTTTTCATATCAAAGAAGCTCATTTCCGTTTATGTGAGCTATAGCCGACTAATTACTCTTGTTGCTATTTTAGGATCCGAGGACTGAGAACAACCCCTATCTCGGTTTTATCTACACATAATTTCAAGAGCGAGCAGCATTCGTTTCTCATGGGAACACTGCTCGCCATGCCAATGATTACGGAGATATAAAACTAGCCCAGATATGTGGCACCATCGCCTCTGACGAGAAACGCCATGATACAGCATAAACAAAAATAGTGGAGAAACTATTTGAAATAGACCCAAACGACACTGTTCTTGCATTTGCTGACATGATGAGGAAGAAAATATCGATGCTGGCTCATCTAATGTATGACAGTCGTGATGATAACCTATTTGAGAACTTCTCTTCGGTTGCCCAGCGGTTGGGGGTTTACACGGCCAAAGATTACGCAGACATTGTTGAATTTCTTGTAGGGAGGTGGAATGTTGAGAAAATTACTGGACTTTCAGGAGAGGGGAAGAGAGCCCAAGACTATGTTTGCACTTTGGCACCGAAATTTAGGAAGCTAGAAGAGAGAGCTCAAGGAAAGGCCAAGCAAGCAACCACCGTTCCCTTCAGTTGGATTTTTTAGCGGCGCGTTCAGGTTTGAAAAACAGTAATTTGAAGTGTGTAACAAGGTAGCAATTATTCCTTAAACAACTTAAATGGAGAACTCAAGGTGAGATCGAAGCCTACACCAAAATACACCATTTCTGTCGAGATATATATATATATATATAACAGTGGAAACGGCTTTTGTAATTTGAGAGCCTGGAGAACACGGCCAATTCATAATGTATAACTGAAGCGGTTGCTATATTTCTATATACATGTTCTTTGCTATCAGCAAAAATTTGAATTAATCTTTACTGGTTGATATTCTTTGGGTTGTTATATAACTGTACACTTGTCGCATTACCTGCTTCTAATGTTAAACGGATTAAATAGTCTGGCGATAGAACTTGAAAAAGTTTTGACTGTAAAACTATGAATGGACTATATATATGTTCTGCAAGTGTTGATTTACTCTGTAGTGTTTTAATTATGTCTAAATTTAAGCAAAACCACCTCTCAGGTAATTTGAAATCTAGAACTATATGAAGCAGAAAGGAACAGCTTTGCAGGGAAATTACATTGTAATCAGGCGGTATATGGGCATAAATAGATGAGTGCTATATGGGGGGAAAAGCTGATTTTGATCACATAAATAGATGGATGTTATATGGCAAAGAAGATTTGTTGAAGAGGAATCGCGGAGAAGATGATGATAGGTGTTATGTGACCAAATCACCTGGCCAGGGGCCGGTTAGAATCGTGCCAAAAACATTTTTGAAGGGCGGCTTGTGCGAGTCGGTGGTGCTTGATGTAATCTGTTTTCTTTTTTTTTTTTTCTTTCCTTTGTACCTACGTACTAGTTTTGTTAAACTTTCCATCTAATAAAACATGGGTTAATTACTTCGGCCATGGTCCCAAAAAGAAAAGACGAGCAAAAATTGTTATCCGGTTTATTTTTAGTTATAGTAATCCAACAATGTTTCCTTGATTTTCATACCAATTTTTATAGTTTTTATTTTTATTACAGTCTCGCTTATTATGCAAATAAACACAAGAAAAAAGCCAAATGAAATGAAGAGATCCTTGAGGCCCAAGTAAAAACGCATTATAGAATTAATGAATTAATGAAATGGGTTATGACCCCACTTTTATATATATAAGACTGGCTAGCATGTAAAAGTTATTCAAATGTAGTGTTTACAAATTAAGTTTAGAGAAAATAAAAGAAGGAATTAAGTCTTGGATGATGACGCATGCAGGAGATGGACCTTAATTAATCCACCGAAAGATTAGAAGGAAGGAAAGCTTTTGTATCAAGCTTTCTCTCTTTTCTGATTTGTTTGATTGGATAGCGATGGGAGAAGGAATTTTGCTTCTTAATCCTTTCCGCTGCCGCCGGCTGACTTGAAAGTTAAAATTGATGGTGATGTGATGAAAGTATATAAGTTTGAAAATGAAAATTAGCAAGGAGCGGGCATGGAGACAAGCTTTGGTTGGATTCGATGAAGGGAAATAAATTTTGGCATTGCATGCCTCCAAGCAATTATTGTTAAATTCTATTAAGGTTTTAGTTATGCTAAAATACTATAAATCTTGCCACATACATATGATAGAAAAACAAAAAGAGAAAGAGAAACTGATGATGCTCAATATTGGCGATCTCCAAGATCAGGACACGTGGCAGATGACGTGTCCCAGAACTCAGAAGAAAAGGCCCACAGGGGCCGACCAGGCCACCCCTGCACCCGACCTGCAAGCACAAGCTGGCTCTCCTCAGAGCCCCTGGAAATTGGCCTTCTCGACCTCTCAGCTCTCCCCGAGCTGCCACAGGACCAAGACTCATCGGCCCTCTTGCTCGTCCCCGAGCTCCCCAGCCGAGGCCATCTTCCTCGGTCCCTCCGACCGACCAACTCCACCAGTCACAAGCGTAACCGCCGCTCCGCAAATCTCGCCATGCCCAGATTCTCCGCTGGCAACATCCCACGTTCCACGCCATCACGATGCCCATTAATGGATGATCCGCTCTTTACGCGGGCGTGATGTCGGGAGTGTAACTGCCGGCGAGATTCTCGCGCCTGCTGCTGCGCGCTGTCGCCGCTATATAAACCCCAATCACAGAGGGGTCAAGTAAGCTATTTTTTATTCCACTTAGCCGTTACTCTGCTCGGATCTCGTGCTAACTTGATTGTCGGAAGGTCCTCGATGGTACCAAACTATCCCAGGACTTCCTTGCAGGTACTCGGCGCTAAAACTCCTCAAATCACCAATCTCCTCAAAACCCATTGAGACCCACACGCAACAGGAGATCACCTCCAAAATCCACCGGGAGATCGACGGAAGACAACATCTGACGGAGAACCGAAAAGGACATCCATCAGTTGGCGCCGTCTGTGGGAAACTAAACTCCATAAAAAACAAAGTTGGCCTTCCGATCTCCATCCATATGGCAAGAGACCACCCTGAAGATCCACCGAATGTCGTCGAATCCTCCGCCGGCTACCGCCTCACGGACTCCGGCGGTCGCAGGCCCCTCGATACTTCCCATTCAACCTCGAACCCCCATGTCAGAGAGCCTTGCCTCGAGCCTTGTCACCCCCCTGTCCCTGCCGAGACGGTGGCGGTCAGCTCGCTTGCTTCCAGGCATGACCGGCATCCCCTCCCTTGACGGGATCGCGCCCACAAAGCCCGTCAAAGCAGCTCGAGGACCACCCTACCGCGGGGCCCAAGGGACCTCGCCGGAAGGAACCGGGGCCCATCAAGAACTATGGTCATGACGACAGGGGGCCAGTCGAGTTCCTGCGAGACTCGGCACCCCACGCCAGCAACAAACGCCAACGGCCGCCCGAGCAAAAAGGCCAGGGGCCATGAGCCTATCACCTTTGGCGACGGGGATCTCTACGGCATATCCATGCCCCACAACGACCCTCTGGTGATCACAGCCCGAATCCACCGGTACGAGGTCCACCGGATACTTGTCGACTCGGGCAGCTTGGCAGACATCTTCCTCCACGACTGCTTTCTGCGCATGGGGCTCACCCCAGCAGACTTGAAACCGACCTCCCACGTCCTTTCAGGGTTCACCAACCACTCCATCCCAGCACAAGGGGTGGTCACCCTACAGTTCAACGTCGGGGAGCCCGGCCGCACCCGTACGTTGCCTGTAGACTTCATCGTAGCAAAGGTCCCATTGGCCTACAACGTCCTCCTCAGCCGCCCGACACTGAACTCTCTCTAAGCCCAGATATCGACCTACCACCTGGCGATGAAGTTCCCTCTCGATCAAGGCGGGACAGGTCGGGTCTACGGGAACCAGCGGGTCGCGAAGGTATGCCTTACCGAGACATCTCCGTCCGAGCAGCCGGCCGACGACGCTGAGGTAAATAACGACATCAAGGGTTTTCTGGACACCTGAGACGAGCGGAAGGAGGTCCGGGAGACACCGGTTGTCACGCCCCGCTTCCCGGTATACGGCGAAGGGGATGGGACGAGACCGCGACGTATTTACTCTGAAGTAAATACGCTAAGTTTATCTAAGCAATATAATTGTAAATGCATAAGAGACAAGATATAATCAAAACATCAACTTTATTTATTTACATTCTTTCTGTACAATGCATGAAAAGTAAATACAACAAAATAAAAAGCAATGCCTAAACAATGGCATAACAGAAATGAAAAGTACTGAATGGAAAGTGTACAATGACTAGAGCTCGGGGTCTTCACTGAACTGGTCCAAGTCTTAAGCAGTGGGCTCGATGTCTGACGGGTCCAGATCACCTTACGACATTCAAAGAAGAAAGAAAGAGAATGTCGTCAGCGAACGGATCGCTCGGTAAGTCCCAAAGATAAGGGAGAAATAGAGTAGACAGAATAAGAAGGTATCTTTTAAAGTTGTATTATATTGTTGTAATGTTGTGTTAACGCTGTTGTTTGTAGCTTGGTACAAAAGCATGCCAGTGTATACGAGAGAAGTCTCTATATGCCAGAGACTAAAGGCAAATGGAAGTACAAGGCTCCATTATACAACCTGGAACAACGGCAATTGGATTCATGTTAGGTGTCTTAATTTTGCAGTCTCGTGCCACTTTTAACACCTTCCGTACCAATCTACCCCTTAAACCCTGTGTTATCTTGATTGTGTTGTTGTATTGTAAATTGTATTGATTGTATAATTGGATGACTGGCCGAAACCATGATATCAGTAAACGGATGTAACTGTAGATCATGTATGTAACTGGAGAATCATGTAAACTGGATGACCATGTAAATGGAATGTATATCCATGGTTCGGTTCAGTCAAGTTGTATAGATTGATAGATTGCATATATGGAATAATGGATTCATGATTCGTATTGAATTGTAATATTGTAAATTGTAGATTGTAGATTGTAGATTATAGATTGTACTTGAATCATATTCAAGTCAGATTATAGAGAGACTCAATCTGAGTCAGACAATTAAAAAAGTAAATTGAAGTCCTGATTGTTTTGATGTTATCGGTAACCGCTGCACATGGGCGGCAGGATGTGTGTCTTTTTCAAAGACGATTGCCGTGTTAATAACATCGTTTGTTAATTGTCTACCTTAGATAGGCAAGCACCCACTTCTCCGTCTCCCTGAGACTCAAGAGATTGGTCCCGCTTAAACCTATATTTACTAGGGTCCTTAGGGTAATTTATAAAACTTGAGGGGGTTTTACGTAAAAATACTTTGTATAGTTTTCAAAATACACCCCAAGTATTTATTATCGTCTTTAGAGCTGTAATAAATGTAGATTTTATTTGTGACAATTCTAATGAGAATATGCTAAATTCATAATAAAAAGGTATTTATTTGTAATATTGGTTTTGTATGGAATTCATGATATTTTAGTGTAAAATTGATCCTTATGATATTTTTAGAAAAAGGTGGAATATTTATAACACTTCAAAATAGATATCTTTATGTTACATATACATATATTTATATGAAAATAATTTTTGTATATATCTATAATATTTTAGAAATCTCGTTTTCTTAAAATGTCGTATTTTAAATGTTTCGAGACCAAATACTCCTTGCGGAGGTCTGAGTCTCGCACTACTAAGCCCGAGGATGTGCGATAATCCGCACCATCCCGAACGGGTTCCTCAAAATGGGTTGTATCGACGCTTTACAAAGATTGTATAAATACTAAATTCTTTAGAAAACGGTTTTATTAAGTAAAAGGTATTTATTTGCAATGATGTCGTTTTCTCGTATTCTATATTCCCAAGGGTATTGTGCTATATTGCATATGAGTGTGTGAGGAGGTAGGTCATTATCTCGTGATCTACTTAAAAGTATAGTAAGTTTTGTGATGTTAAATGTAGAATTGAAACTATGTGGTATTTAAATGAAAAATACGGTAAAATGAAATAGCAATTACTTTATGATATGAAACTTGATCAATATGGTTGATTAGTGTTTAATAATCAACATGTAGTGGTTGTAGCATTATTGTATTAAAGAAAAGTGAAGTTTTATTAGGAAACCGAATCGGAAATCGGATTTGTTCCGATTTCGTCGGGTTTTGTAATTCCGTATTTTTAGAAAGAAAAAGGAAGATAGAAATAGGACTTACGGGTTTAGGACAACAAAGAGAGGGAGATTGATCGGGAGGAGTCGCCGGTGCGTCGTTTCGCCACCGGGAGCTCCTAGGGTCGTTGCCGGAGAATTCGCCGGAGCTTCGCCTTGCGCTCACTTCGATTGCACACAAGGGTTTCTAGTGATTTCTTGAGAGTTGGCTCATAGTTTTGAGGTGAGGGGGTAGAGTGTAGGGTTGGTATTTATAGGGTTAGGCTAGGGTTAGGGTAGGTGAAGAGTTTAAATTTAAAAAAATGTAAAAATACATTAAAAATTCATTAAAAATAGAGTAAATGGGGAATTCAACGGTCTCTGAAACTGATCCAAATAAATGGAGTGTGCAGGGGGGTAGGGGAGGGGAAGAGTCACATTTTTCCTGTTGGGGACTCGGCCGTCCGGCCGGCGGCGCCGGCCCGAGTCGGCCGGTCCGCCGGCCGACTCGGGGGATGGGTAGATGGGGGGTCGCCTGATGTAGCCTCTAATATATTTAGTTTTTCAGGTGTAGTGGAAAAATTTGGAGTTATCACGTGTTGACTGTTGGTCTTCTAAAAAATTTAAAACAAAATAATATTAAAAATAATGTGGGGTATGCGATTTGAACTCTGGTGGCTTGATTCAACAGTGCAAGGTATTACCAATGAGCTACAAACTCCTTCTTATAATTATAGAGTTAATTAATTACTTAAAATAATAACAGTAAATGTAAATACCCCAAGTATACATTAATTTTAAAGCAAATTTTTGTATACTAAAAATGGAGTTGTTGCATTCTTTTAACTTGTAATTAAAAATCAAAATAATTACTTATATCTTGTGCTCAGGCTAAAATACCTTTTATGGATTTTGAAAAAAATATTTTTGAAAAAATTTGTATAGGAAATTTAGGGTTGTTACACCGGTCGAACCACTGACCGAGGTGCCCCTGACAGAAGGGGACGAGGAAAAAACCATCCAGATCGGATCACTCCTGACAGGGACTCAGCGAGATGACCTGGTCAGATTCCTCAGAAATAACTCCGACGTTTTCACCTGGGCGCCTGCTGACATGCCTGGGATTGACCCGAATCATCTCCCATAAGCTCGGGGTTGATCCTACGGCCCAACCCGTCAGACAGAAAAAGCGAAGGTTCGCCCCGGTCAAACAGAAGGCTATCGAAAATGAGGTTGATCGACTTCTCGCCGCCAACTTCATCAGGAATGTACCCTACTCGGAGTGGCTGGCGAACGTAGTTCTGGTCAAGAAGTCAAGCGGAAAGTGGCGCATGTGCGTCGACTGTTGGGATTCCTTAGCACCTAACCTAGGGTTTGCAAGCATCACAAATGCCATAACAAAAATTCAAGGGGGTGCTAAGCAATCAAACTAAGAATCATGGTAGAAAAATAGGGTAACAAAACATGTAATCTATCTGTAGGGTGTTTTTCATCACCCCATTTAGAAGGGAATACGTGCGCACTTGTCAGGCGTACTACAAATTCCTCCTGCCTAGGGTAGGCTGGGGTTTAATGATTATGGGGATCCGAATCTCCGGCAGCCGCGGACTAAGCTGCCGTTAATTACCCCTCGCCTTTGGAGCGAGGGAACCTCTGATTGACGGGTTAAACTGGTCATGCGAACTCAACGTGCAGTGTACGTGTGTTTTTGGTTTTAGGGGGGGCATGGATATATCGGGAGCCACGAAGAGTTTTTACGGGGGGCCCGCTACCCGAATAGCGGGCTGGGGGTCAAGGGGGCTAGCAGCCCCCTTGCGGGGTGCGGGGCAGCGTTCCGTTAGAAATTTTTTCTAACGGGGGACAGTGTCGTGGAGTGTGTGTGTGTGTGTGTATATGTATACGCATGTATATATATATATGTATATATATATATGTGTGTGTGTGTGTGTATATAAAGAAGGGGGAAAGGCATCCAAAGGATGCGTTGGGCCAGCGCCTTACGTGTCTAGCACGCGAGCGCTAGGCGCTAGCACACTAGGCGCTGGGCGCGAGCGCTCTGGGCGCTGGGCACGCCACGTGTCGGCACGTGGGCGCAGGCACTCTGGGCGCTGGGCGCGCCACGTGGGCGCAAGATCTTAGGATCCCATCACATGTTGACACGTGACCCTTTGATTAAGCATTTTAACCAGAATTTAATTCTGTTGTTTCAAAGAGCTCAGGAATTATCACGTGTCAACACGTGACCCTTGGTCACATGTGGGCACGTGATGCCCCATTGGGGTTTTTTCCCCTGTTGTTTTATTATACCTTTTTCAATGGGTTTAAAGGCCCATCACGTGTAGGCACTGTAAGTGCACGGCGGCGCCCCGGCCGTCAATCCGACGGCCAAATGCGGAAGCGTTTATAAACTTTAAATTTTGCGGACTTAGCAAACCGGCACCACCGCGCACTAAACACCCGGATCGAACCATTAACTAGTCCTAGCAAACTACAAGAAAGGGAATAGAGATATACCGACGATCCAAGTCCTCCGGTCTTCTCGTCATGGTCCCGATCTCCTGCGGAAAATCCTGTCTCCTCCTCGTCGCCGGAAGTGCACCACATCGCCTACTTTGTTTACGGGCTCCCACCTCAATGCAGAGGCAACTCGGGCACGAAGCCGGCTACTCGACGTGCCCAAGGTTCGCTGTAGAATATGGTGTAGAACTTGTGTCTCAATTTTGGGGTAGTGGAGGTGCCATTTTTGGTGGAGGAAAGAAAGGATTTTGGAGATCAACTAGAGAGCTCTTTTCTTAGCACAATATGAACCAAAAATGCCACACAAAATGAATCAATCAACCCCACCCTAAAGTGGCCGGCCCAAGTAGGAAAAGGAGAGAGGAAAAAGTCAAGGGGGGTGACCATATCAATCATGCAAGAAAAGAGAGAGGAATGGTTATCATAAACAACCATGATCACTAAACTATGCCAACACTCCACACAACCATCATCTCATGCATGATGGCTCCAAAAAGGTCAAGCCATCATGAGCAAAGAAAGTCAAGTGATGGTGAGCCATCATGATACAAGGAAAAAAGCAAAGACCCCCTCCACAAAAGCCTATTTGCAACAATGCAAATAAACCCTCCTCCACCAAACATCGGCCAATGAACGATCAAAGGAAAATTGGCCGAAACGGAAAACAAACTGGCAACTCCAAAAACTGGTCCCGTAATAAATTACAGGAAAACCCCGATACTGTGCATACACACCCGTATTTGTATTTCGACCGAAATACAAATGCAATGAGACAAAATCTACACTGTACTTTACTAGGATCCGGCTTATACCAAAACCGGCTAGTAATATCTGTTCGATCCTGATCCGTGCAATACCGCACGTATCTGATCGAACCCTGCCATATAACCATACGGCCTATAGTACAGACTGTCCGATCCTGATCCGTGCAATACCGCACGTATCTGATCGGACCTTGCCATATCTCCATACGGCCTCTACAACCTTTCGCCCGAAAGCTGAGTAACTGAAATGTGGGGGACTCTAAAGACTCATCAACACCTTGGTTGTGGATTTAACCACTAGCACGTCAGAGGTATAAGCCAATACGTAACGGGCTACCAGGTACTGACTAAAAGGGATGTCTGTGAGCGAACTCAGCCTGACAACCCTACTGAGCCTGTCAGTGACAATATCCGTGCAGTCCGGTCCGTTCGTCTATGAGTATCGCATGGCGGGCCTAGGGGGTTGGTAAAAGTCAGACCCCCAAAAGCGGTACAAGTCGTGTCGGAGTGTAGCCCAGAACACCCTGAGATACTACTGGAATACCTACCAGTAAATCTCCTTGCCTTGGCCAAGGACTTCGTGTAATGGCTCTCCTAGACACAGCACGACCTCACCCCCAATACCGGGAGAGACGAACCCCTGAAGATACGCTCACTGCCTCCATGTGGCTCGGGACTGTACCCAACTAAAACCTGTTTGCACGACTCCTTTGAGCCGTGGTAGGGTAGTAATCAAAGTACAGTGGGAACTCACACGAGACAAATGACGATCCCCAGGTCGATGAACTAACCTGCACACATGTCACCAGGGAACTGCCATCTGACGTCTGGTATATGACCAACTAGCATGTTCCCGGCGAGTCCTGTCCGGTGTACTCATAACCCAATGAGCACCTGTATACATCTTAGGTGATCCAACTGACACCAGTGGCTTGTGAGACCGGCCACTGCCCCTCGTCGGGGTCTCGACTGTATACACTAGTCTACTATGGAGAATCGATGCCCTGTCTCGAAACTCTCACGACTAGGGACCTTTTAAGGATATGCTTATAGACCCCCAGCTCCCACTTATATGATCGCCCTCATACTGCTGGTGGTCAAGCAAGAATCCTAGGGACTCTATCAACGTGTAATAGCGACGTGTCAGGTCACTTAAAACAGTACACGATGATAAAGGTGAACCAGATAGCAAACTATCATCTCGAGTAAGACTGTCCTACCGGGATAGGTCCTCCCTCAATCATTGCAATCACGTACCTGTGATCCAATAATTGACTCTGAGGGCACTACCTCCAACAATCTCCCACTTGCACTCAAGGCTAATTATTGCGATGTCGCATACTCACAGCCCGTGTGATACCGAACACCCAACTCCTCTACTAGTCAGTCTCACAAAGCTCGTTTGTGAAACCATTGCGTTCGAGGAATAGCCTCAGTGAGTGGATCCGCTTAGTTGTTTCTTTCTATGTCTCTCTATATCTCAAGTTCGCGGAGAAACCCATCTCCCGAAAAGAGCAATACCTGTCTCAGAATATGTCTGGATGTCTGATGGGACCTAGCTCATAAATGAACTCCAAATCCAAACTTCTTAGACTGTATCGTCAACTGAACTTAATCAGTATCCTGCGCGCCATGCCTCCCTCAGTATTGCCTTGGACCACCTGTCCAAAATACTGCCCCTCATCAGAAGGAAAACTATAACTCTGACAACCTCCTTGTCGTCCATGTCACCTTGGAAGCCTGGAATGATAACTGTCTCCTGAATGAGGCTGTCGTTATCATCTCCCTAGAACATCCACTTATGTTCTAAAACTGCTTCCGACTGTTTCTCCAGGATTGGATTAATGTCAACTTATTGCATCTAGTGCAAGAACAACATCTGGTGTGGTACTTGACATCTCACGATTGACTCAATTGCCTGAGCAAGTTATCTGCCAATCATGCCCGTCCCTCTCCCCTTTAGTCTGTAAGACACCTTTGGAGAGGGTGACTCCATTACCTGCAGGTACACTACCGTGCCAGGAGTCGTCCATCCTAAATACTCTTAGAATGCTGTCAAGTACCCTGATTGGGAAACCACCCAAATCTAGATCTAAGACCATAGATCTAGTAACCAGTATGTCTGATATAAAATCCATTTCCTTTGTGGAGAAACAACTGTGCGACGACCAAAGTATAACCGATTGTAGTATAGGAGTTTCTTTTCCTATTCTGTGTATGTCATCCAGATACCAGGACATCACACCCTACTACCTTCTCAACAGATCCATCCCCTATTCTGATGAAGTCAAACCCATGACTGTCACGTCAGAAATAGATGATCTATCTCCGCTACATCTGCTCTAGTCTATAAATAGACATAAGCAACCTGTCCACCAATGCTTCCGCTGCTCCCACTGACTACGACAACCCTCTGGCAGAGTCATATAGACGTACACTTCTAAAACTGGTTTAGAACGACGCTATACTCATCCTCCCGCCGGGTCTCGTAACCTGGAACAACAACAATGGCAATTGTGGGTAAACAAGAACTTCCCTGTCACCGTCCTTGAGGCTACCGTAGTGCCTCTCGGGTGCCTGAAGTTACCCACCTTATCTGCGGAGTGGCCAATGGAATGTCAATTCAGATTGAATCTTTAGGTTCCTTGTCAAATCTTCAGTAATCGTTTGTGGTTCTGGAATCACTTCCAGTTCTACCATACTCCCACTACTGTTTTCTGAAAAAAATGCAATTTTATTAAAACTGTGGCGAGTCAAGAACAATATCACTATTGATCTTTCTTATGGTAGAAAGTCAACCCTCGTCATAGCCTGGGTCAACCCACAAACAGCCATTACAGAAACATGCCTTTGAGTTATCCAGAGTCTGGTTTTAAGCATAAGCCGGACAACTCCCCGTACCTTAACATCGTTAAGATACGAACTGTTCTATATCCAATATAGAAACAGAGGCACTGATTTAATTGAACCAGATTCAAATCATGCAGCTGTCTCCAGTGCATGTCATCTTAATGGAAGGAGGCCGATCAACGTTACTCAATTTAGGAATGCTTCCAATTATGAGTAACCTGAAAGAGAAGCAAGTTCTCTTAATCACTACTATCAACTGAATACCATATACAAGTATCTACATCTTCGATCTCTTTGAAGAATCCCGATACTTGCTACACCTGGTTCTCTACTCTATTCAAATACCAATAACTTCTCAAAATTCGGACCCTGTGTTTCCACGAAACACCTGTCTAAAAACTAGAGAAGTCATAAGTAAACCGAATATAGTACGAGGACCAAACCCCTCTGTCCTGATGGACCCTGGACATCATACAATACTCTGTACAAGTCTCTTGAGTCTGATAACTCACTCACTGTGTGTCGTAGGTTGAAAACTGTACATATGGTTAAGAAGAATTACACCGCTGTTTAATGCTCCTTACCTAACCATCCACTGATATAGGTAAATGTTGTAGACATAATTTCAGAAAGGTATATCTCACTCTATGAAAATAGACGTACAGATATATCAATTTGAAATTGGTGCATAACTGCGGATATTCAAAACCAAATATTTGCCGACCGGCAAACAGCCCAGGTGATTTCCTCAAATATCACTGATTACAACGAATCCCGATATAATGAGGATAATCACCCAATTCCCAATAACTTACTCCCACTCATCATCTGTAAAACCATACAGATGTGAGAATCGTACTTGGTAAATACATACCCTGGAATAAGTATCTAATCGAGAAATCAGTTTTCTTTTAACATTACACAGTGAGACTGAAACATCGAAGTGTTTCGATGGGGTATCCTGGTATTCCTAGTAATGCCTCTTCCAGATTCACGACTGTAACTGTATAATTCTTTGCCACCTCTCCAAATCCCTTCATATGTCTTTAGTCTTTACCTTCTGTACACCCCTTTAGGCCAAATGGTTTTCTTCCTTCCCTACCGTTCGGCACCAGCCTATGGTTTAGAAGAAGACTATCCAATAAGCATAATGGGTGTACTGTCCCAATCCTAGGAACACTCGCAATGAGAGAGGGTGAAGATAAAAGACAACCGAATAAACCTTATTCCTATTTCTCCTGAACCAGAATCCATCCCCGAACTGGAACAAATTCCTTTCGAGTTCGTATATAACCATACGATGGAGTATCCAAATAAACTGTGGATCTTCGTAGTGATACGGAGTGTCCTGGAGAAATACAAAGGTGATGTGGGAGTGGTAACGAAATATTTGGTTTGGTCGTGAATATCTGTTGCAATTTACTTTGCCCTCTTACTAATCCCTTGCTTTGTCTGAACTTAATACCTTCTGCACACCATCGTTATGCTAATTGGTTTTCTTCATTCCCTACCGGTCGGCACCAGCCTAAGGTTTGGAAGAAGACAATCCAATTTGCGTAATAGGTGTACTACCCCTAAACCAAGGAGTACTCGTAACCTGAGAGAGGGTAAAAGGAAAAGACAACTGAATAATCCCATCCGTTTTCTCCAGAACCGGAAACCATCCTCGAATAAATTCTTTCGAGTTCGTATCTAACCATACGATGGTTTTGTCCAATGGAAGTGGACGTTCGTAGTAATATGGGGTGTCCTGGAGAAAAGGGTAAAAGTAGGAGTGGCAATGAGGTTCGCAACTCTAACAATCCAAAAGCCGGTGTTAAGAAGGTTCGGTCAACTTGGTCACTGAGTCATAGTCTTAGGGTCGGGTCAATGGTCGCTGCCAAAGAGAGAGAGAGAAAAGAAACACTCAGCGTGCACTCTAACCTAGATCAGAATGGTTACCAATTTATCTAATCTGGAAACCTCCCACTGTACCTCAAATTCTCCTCCAAACCTGAAAGAAGAATTAGTCGGTGTCACCCGAGGAGTAAACTAACTCATCAGTGGGAATCGGGATCCAACTCTCATCGCATGACAACGTGACGGAATCCGCTCACGGTATCACACTCCAGAAGGTATGCGCATATCTGGCAAGTTTCAGTTCTTTTGAAACTCCCGATGTGATTTCTGCCCCATGCTCTTATGACCTTGACTTTGGCCAACAAATCATAAGTCACATGTCCAGTTCTACCCGTCATTCTCCAGGTTGATTCGAATCCACCCGCACAAGCCCTTGACTTTGGCCAACAAGGCTATACGACTGTTCCAAACCAACGCATCTATCTATGCTGCATATGAATAACCAACAGCTACCAAACACTGTGCCTTGACTTTGGCCAACAAACACAGCTTGAATACTATTGACTACCCATATGAAACGACGGAGGGCTACGAATGGTTTCTGGCGAAAACCTTTAACGTAAAGAACTTGATATCGTTGAAGGAACTGATAGCTTTTAAAAATATAGTGACGAAAACCGTTGCTAAAGAGGTCACTCCCGGTGAAGGGATCTCGGCTCTTTCCCCGTAGAATGAGGTGCAGGATATTCCAACTGAATACCACGGTGCAAAGCAAAAGTAATCGGCTATAGTGAAGTTAATGCCCTGACGCAAACTTTTTGTCCAAGGGGTCACTCCCGGTGAAGGGATCTCGGCCCTTGCCTCGTCGACTGAGGAGCAGGATATTCCAACTGAATATCACGATGCAAAACAAAAGTGAACGTCCTTTCAATAACAGCTTTTTGAAAAGTGTTCCAACAACATCAGATTAGGTTTGTTTTTAACTTGCATTGATCTGAATCAATGCAGTCCCATCAATTGATCACACCAAAAAGAACGAAAATATACTGATGTACGTATATGCCATCCGCATTCGCCACTGGGTCCCGTCATTACCCGTTAGGTTAGCTAACTAACGACAGAGCGGGGACTGGACTAGCGCGGATGCAAAACATATACAACATCTACTAATATATATACCAATATATTATATTCGCTCAAGGCGTGAAAGAAATGCAACATCACAGAGAATGAACAGCATCACAGAAACAATACAGATATCTGGGATCCCCGGGTTTCACAGAGCCACTACTGAAACCCGACGTTCCCCTGGTCGTGTGGATAGCCTGTGCAATGAAATCCTAGACCCCTACGGGCGCGGCAAGTCACCCGCCAAAACCTGAAGCGAGGCAGCCCCCTTCAGCTCCGTGAATGGACCACCCAGCACTCCACGGAATCCGGCAACTTGGGCACCCCTCCTGGGTCAACCTGTACCCCCTACGAGTGCGGCGAATAGCCCGCCAATCCCAGAGTGAAGCCCCCTCCGTCTCAATGCCATGAGATGCGGGCTTGTTGCCCTCCAGAACCCGGCTATCCGTGCACCCCTCCGCGGGGTAATCCTAGTACAGAAAGTAAAATATACATACACCGGGTACATCGACCGCAACCAGGTCGTGCCCCAAAAGAATAATACAAACAGGCAGTGACGGCAGTCCACATGTCGGACGCTCGCCCCGTAATATCAAATGTACATAATACAACAGCACTGTACTAGCATTGCATCCAGGCTATCCCCACCGACCGATCCGCAACATCACAGCAAAAACAAAATATCAACGTGAAAGTCACGTTCGCAAATCCGTCTAACCGGGCTATAGCAGTTAGACCGGATTTACCGATCAAGTGACATTCACGGTCGCAGATATAATGTAAATACTGTGAAAAATGTGTTTAAAATATCCGATCGATCAAAAATTAACAAGTGGGCCCCCAATCAAAACTGTAGCACTCACAGAAAACCTGGGCCCAATTTTAATATTCCAAAACCCATATTTTAAGCCCAGAAGGCCTCTGTAAAAAATTGGTGAAGTGATCTCCACAGTGTGCGGCGGAAGGGCGGCGGGAAGGGGGTTTTCGCGGCGGTTCCGCGCTCCCACTGTGGAGTTACTTCGTCGAATTTTTACAGAGCTCTTAGATTTTCCAGTACATCAATATTTTACAACCTGAAATATTTTTCGACACCAAAAAATTCCAACAGAAAACTGATGCTAACAAAAATGTAGTTTTGGAACATTCGATCGATCGAAACAGAAAAACACACTACACCAAGCTAGACTAAGTTAATGGCGAGGCTCTGATACCAATGTAAGTGCACGGCGGCGCCCCGGCCGTCAATCCGACGGCCAAATGCGGAAGCGTTTATAAACTTTAAATTTTGCGGACTTAGCAAACCGGCACCACCGCGCACTAAACACCCGGATCGAACCATTAACTAGTCCTAGCAAACTACAAGAAAGGGAATAGAGATATACCGACGATCCAAGTCCTCCGGTCTTCTCGTCATGGTCCCGATCTCCTGCGGAAAATCCTGTCTCCTCCTCGTCGCCGGAAGTGCACCACATCGCCTACTTTGTTTACGGGCTCCCACCTCAATGCAGAGGCAACTCGGGCACGAAGCCGGCTACTCGACGTGCCCAAGGTTCGCTGTAGAATATGGTGTAGAACTTGTGTCTCAATTTTGGGGTAGTGGAGGTGCCATTTTTGGTGGAGGAAAGAAAGGATTTTGGAGATCAACTAGAGAGCTCTTTTCTTAGCACAATATGAACCAAAAATGCCACACAAAATGAATCAATCAACCCCACCCTAAAGTGGCCGGCCCAAGTAGGAAAAGGAGAGAGGAAAAAGTCAAGGGGGGGTGACCATATCAATCATGCAAGAAAAGAGAGAGGAATGGTTATCATAAACAACCATGATCACTAAACTATGCCAACACTCCACACAACCATCATCTCATGCATGATGGCTCCAAAAAGGTCAAGCCATCATGAGCAAAGAAAGTCAAGTGATGGTGAGCCATCATGATACAAGGAAAAAAGCAAAGACCCCCTCCACAAAAGCCTATTTGCAACAATGCAAATAAACCCTCCTCCACCAAACATCGGCCAATGAACGATCAAAGGAAAATTGGCCGAAACGGAAAACAAACTGGCAACTCCAAAAACTGGTCCCGTAATAAATTACAGGAAAACCCCGATACTGTGCATACACACCCGTATTTGTATTTCGACCGAAATACAAATGCAATGAGACAAAATCTACACTGTACTTTACTAGGATCCGGCTTATACCAAAACCGGCTAGTAATATCTGTTCGATCCTGATCCGTGCAATACCGCACGTATCTGATCGAACCCTGCCATATAACCATACGGCCTATAGTACAGACTGTCCGATCCTGATCCGTGCAATACCGCACGTATCTGATCGGACCTTGCCATATCTCCATACGGCCTCTACAACCTTTCGCCCGAAAGCTGAGTAACTGAAATGTGGGGGACTCTAAAGACTCATCAACACCTTGGTTGTGGATTTAACCACTAGCACGTCAGAGGTATAAGCCAATACGTAACGGGCTACCAGGTACTGACTAAAAGGGATGTCTGTGAGCGAACTCAGCCTGACAACCCTACTGAGCCTGTCAGTGACAATATCCGTGCAGTCCGGTCCGTTCGTCTATGAGTATCGCATGGCGGGCCTAGGGGGTTGGTAAAAGTCAGACCCCCAAAAGCGGTACAAGTCGTGTCGGAGTGTAGCCCAGAACACCCTGAGATACTACTGGAATACCTACCAGTAAATCTCCTTGCCTTGGCCAAGGACTTCGTGTAATGGCTCTCCTAGACACAGCACGACCTCACCCCCAATACCGGGAGAGACGAACCCCTGAAGATACGCTCACTGCCTCCATGTGGCTCGGGACTGTACCCAACTAAAACCTGTTTGTACGACTCCTTTGAGCCGTGGTAGGGTAGTAATCAAAGTACAGTGGGAACTCACACGAGACAAATGACGATCCCCAGGTCGATGAACTAACCTGCACACATGTCACCAGGGAACTGCCATCTGACGTCTGGTATATGACCAACTAGCATGTTCCCGGCGAGTCCTGTCCGGTGTACTCATAACCCAATGAGCACCTGTATACATCTTAGGTGATCCAACTGACACCAGTGGCTTGTGAGACCGGCCACTGCCCCTCGTCGGGGTCTCGACTGTATACACTAGTCTACTATGGAGAATCGATGCCCTGTCTCGAAACTCTCACGACTAGGGACCTTTTAAGGATATGCTTATAGACCCCCAGCTCCCACTTATATGATCGCCCTCATACTGCTGGTGGTCAAGCAAGAATCCTAGGGACTCTATCAACGTGTAATAGCGACGTGTCAGGTCACTTAAAACAGTACACGATGATAAAGGTGAACCAGATAGCAAACTATCATCTCGAGTAAGACTGTCCTACCGGGATAGGTCCTCCCTCAATCATTGCAATCACGTACCTGTGATCCAATAATTGACTCTGAGGGCACTACCTCCAACAGGCACGTGCCCCCATTTGAAGTTGTGTATCTCAGCGCCTATAATTTTGCCCATAGAAGGTCACGTGTCCCCACGTGATGCCCGATCACGTGTGGACACGTGATGCTTCTCTTGTGTATTTCTTTACTGCTTTATTCAGTTCCCATGAGGGAACATGCTCGTCAAATCCGTCTCGTCGACCGACCATGCCAGGGATCTGGGCGAGGCCTTCGAAGTGCTCCGCAGGTTCAAGATGAAGCTAAACCCCGCCAAATGCGCATTCGGAGTCATCGGGGGAAAGTTCCTCGGTTTCATGGTCACTCACCGTGGAATCGAAACTAACCCAAAGAAAATCGACGCTATTCTCAACATGGCCGCGCCCAAGACCAACGTCGAGATCATGCGGCTCACGGGATGATTCGTCGCTCTGAACCGTTTCATGTCCAGGTCGGGGGAGAAATGCCTCCCTGTTCTTTAAAGCTCTGAGGAAGATCCCGAGGTTCGAGTGGTCGGAAGAGTGCCAAGCCGCCTTCGACCAATTGAAGAAGCACCTCGCGACGCCACCACTGCTCACCCGACCAATTGAAGGAGACAAGCTGTCGCTGTATCTGGCGGTATCCGACCAAGCAGCAGGCTCGGTGCTTGTCCGGGAGGTCAGTGGAGCGCAGAAGCCGGTGCACTATGTGAGCCACGTATTTAGGGACGCAGAAACGAGATACCCAGCCATAGAGAAGATCATCTTAGCCCTCGTGGTGGCCTCAAGGAAGCTGCGGCACTACTTCCAAGCACACACCATCATCGTCCTCACCGAACGCCCGTTGGGGGCTATCCTTGCATCACCAGAATCCTCGGGCCGCTTGGAAAAGTGGAGGTGGGAACTATCTCAGTTTGACATAAAATACCGCCCAAGGCAGGCCATAAAACGCAGGCCCTGGCCGATTTCATCGTTGAATGCATCATCCCTAGCAAGAAACCGGAGTCCACGCCGCCCCTCGCAACTCAGCGTCCCATCGCGGAGAGGCCTGGCTCGGTTTCTGAGTGGGTCATCTAGGTCTTCAACCGAGGAAGGCTGTGGTGCCGGCCTCATTATCCGGGGCCCAAACGAAGCGGAAATGGAGCACTCTCTGAAGCTCGGTTTCAAAGCCTCGAACAACGCGGCAGAGTACGAGGTCCTCCTGGCTGGACTGCGCATGGCCGTCGGGATGGGACTGAAGATAATTCGAATCCGCAGTGACTCGGCCCTTGTCGTCGGTCAAGTGACCGGCCGCTTTGAAGCTCGAGAGCCTCTGATGATGAAGTACCTGGACGAGGTGAGGAAACTTCGGAGGAACTTTGACGAAGTCCAAGTAGAATAAATACCCAGGCAGCTGAATGCCCAAGCCGACGCCCTGAGCAAGCTGGCTTCGTCATACTCGGCCAACAATAAGCGGTCTATCCTCTTCGAAACCTTGCCTCAGCCCAACGTGGAAGACGGAGCGACAACACTCCACGTATATGCGCGCGCAGGAAGACGACCAAGATTGGAGGAAGCCCCTCGTGGAATTCCTGAAGGACGGCACGCTCCCAGAAGATCGGGGAGTTGCCCGCCGTCTTCGGGCCAAAGCCCGCCACTTCATCTGGAGCAATGGGAACCTCTACAAGAAGTCCTTCACTCAGCCCCTGCTCCGGTGCATCGACCCCCACGAAGCCGACTACATCCTCCAGGAAATCCATGAGGGGGTTGGCGGTGCGCACCAAGGGGCCCGAACCTTGATCCAAAAGGCGTTGCTCCAGGGGTACTACTGGCCCACTATTCATGAGGACGCCCAGAAACTAGTCAGGAGATGCAAGAGTTGCCAGTTCCACGGCAGCATCCTTCGCCTCCCCGCTACCGAGCTGACCGCCCTAACATCCCCATGGCCGTTCGCCCAGTGGGGATTGGACATGATCGGCCAGTTCCCTACCGGTACAGGCTGGCACAAATACGTCCTCGTCGCAGTAGACTACTTCACCAAGTGGATCGAGGCCGTCCCCATCAGGAAACCGAACGCCGCCACGACCATCAAGTTTCTGCAAAACAATCTGATACTCCGGTTCGGCATCCCGAGATGTATCATCACCGACCACGGGACGAACTTCGAGAACGAGAAAGTGAAGGACTTCTGCAAAGAATACCATATCCTCATGAAGTTCGCCGCGGTCGCGCATCCCCAATGCAACGGGCAGGCCGAAGTCGCTAACCGAGACGTCCTCCGAGGTCTCCGGACCCGACTAGAAGGGCGACAAGGCAGTTGGGTCGAAGAACTGCCCCGGGTCTTATGGGCCCTGCGCACGTCAAAGAAGACCCCTACCAGGGAAACCCCTTTCAGTCTCTGCTACGGGACCGATGCAATGGTCCCAACGAAGATCGGGCTACCCAGTCATCGGGTCGAGCACTTCGATGATGATGCGAACACCTCGGCGCTACGGACCAAGCTGGACATCTTATTGGAGAAGAGAGACCGGACTCAGATCAGGGCTGCCGCTTATCAACAACAAACGGCCCGATACTACAACGCTCGGGTAAATCTCCACTCCTTCCAGACCGGGGATCTGGTCCTACGGCGAAACGAGTTCATTGATCAAGGCAGGATTTACAAGTTCTCCCCGAAGTGGGATGGTCCCTTCCTCGTCTCTGAGGCGCTCCCCGGCGGAGCCTATCGCCTACAAGACGCGGACGGATGCAAGCTCCCGCGGCCTTACAACACCGAGAAGCTCAAGCTATACCAATGAGGCCAAGGCCAACAAGTGTGTACCCCTCCTTTCGCAAAGACGATGTAAATGTTTTCTAAAAATCCCGTCCATTCGAATAAAGAAACGTCGGAACATTGCGAATAGAGTTCTGTCTTTGCGATCCAAAGCCCTCACCAAGAGGCGACCGCGCAGCTTCACTGCCCGGTTATCCTTAGCATGCCTCCTACGGCCCCTCCAACGCTAAGGATCAAAAGTCCTCCACAGAGGCGGCCGAGCGGCTATCCTGCTCGGCTATCCCTAGTCGATAGCTTCCCTATTCGCAATGCCAGGGGTCAAACCCCTCGCCAAGAGGAAACCGCGTAGTTTCACTGTCCGGATATCCTTAGCCGGCCTCATACGGCCACTCCAATGCTAAGGATCCAAGTCCTCCTTAGAGGCAGCTCAGTAGCTACCCTGCTCGGCTATCCCCGGCTGGTAGCTTCCTACCACGACCGACAGGGATCAAAAGCCCTCCCAGAAGCAGTCGAGCCCGAGGGTCTCTCGCTCGGCTATCCTTCAGGACAAAAGCCTTCGGTAAGAGGCACCAGGCAGTAACCCTGCCCGGCCAAGGCTCCTTGGTAGGCTTCTTACAGCCCCTCCCGTGCTAAGGATCAAAGTCCTCCCAGAGACAGTCGAGCCCTTGCTCGGCTATCCCCGGCTGGTAGCTTCCTACCACAACCGACAGGGATCAAAGTCCTCGCCAAGAGGCACTGGGCAGTAACCCTGCTCGGTCCCCGTCCTGAAGGATCAAAGCCCTCGCAAGAGGCAACCGAGCAGCTACCCTGCTCGGTCATCTCCGGCTGGTAGCTCACTACCCATGACGCCAGGGATCAAAGCCCTCGCAAGAGGCATCCGAGCGGCTACCCCGCTCGGTCACCCCAGGCGGGTAGCTCCCTACCCACGACGCCAGAGATCAAAGCCCTCGCAAGAGGCAACCGAGCAGCTACCCTGCTCGGTCATCTCCGGCTGGTAGCTTCCTACCATGACGCCAGGGATCAAAGCCCTCGCAAGAGGCATCCGAGCGGCTACCCCGCTCGGTCATCCCAGGCTGGTAGTTGCCTACCCACGACGCCAGGGATCAAACCCCTCGCCAAGAGGCAGCCGTGCAGCTTCACTGCCCGGATATCCTTAGCAGGCCTCCTACGGCCCCTCCAACGCTAAGGATCCAAGTTCTCCTTAGAGGCAGCTCAGCAGCTATCCTGCTTGGCTATCCCCGGCTGGTAGCTTCCTACCACAACCGACAGAAATCAGATGCCCTCGCCAAGGGGAAATCGAGCAGTTTCCCGGCTCGTTCATGCCCAACAGTGTAAGCAGAAATATTTTACGAGCATTCTTCACAAACAGAAGATAAAATGCAAACCATGTATCCAAAAAAGAAAAGCGCCGAGCAACTAAGGCTTAGAAGAAAGGAAATATAAAAGAGTAGGGACCCTGTAGTGGGCCCCACCTCTACCTATCACCGCAAACGACCTCATCCCACGGCGTCCTTCATCTCCCGCCAAAACGCCTCCTCGCGTCCAACGGCTCCGATTGCTCCACTTGTCGTTCCCATACTGGACCGCACCCCATCAGGCGTCGCAGGTCTGCACACGTCGCGTCGGCCAACCGACGCTTGATACGTGGACCGTCGCTTCAGTGGCAGGATGCACGAACCGGCGCCCCTTCCTTAAATGCAGAGATCTCGCCCTGATTCGCTGGCAGAAAAGACAGCTGACAGTCCGGGGACGCGTCCCGACGAAACCTTAGGAGGGAGCTCACCCTGGACGGCCCGGCAGTCCACTCCTGACCCGACCCGCTAGCTGGTCGGGACAAGAGTGGGGGCTAATGATGATGCTAAATATTGGTGATCTCCAAGATCAGGACACGTGGCAGATGACGTGTCCTAGAACTCAGAAGAAAGGGCCCACAGGGGCCGACCAGGCCACCCCTGCACCCGACCTGCAAGCACAAGCTGTCTCTCCTCAGAGCCCCCTGGAAATTGGCCTTCTCGGCTTCTCAGCTCACCCCGAGCTGCCACAGGACCAAGATTCCCCGGCCCTCTCGCTCGTCCCCAAGCTCCCCAGCCGAGGCCATCTTCTTCGGTCCCTCCGACCGACCAACTCCACCACTCAAGGCGTAACCGCCGCTCCGCAAATCTCGCCATGCGCAGATTCTCCGCCGGCAACATCCCACGTTCCACGCCATCACGATCCCCATTAATGGGCGATCCGCTCTTTACGCGGGCGTGACATCGGGAGCGTAACTGCCGGCGAGATTCTCGCGCCTGCTGCTGCGCGCTGCCGCCGCTATATAAACCCCCATCACAGAGGGGTCAAGTAAGCCATTTTTTATTCCACTTAGCTGTTACTCTGCTCGGATCTCGTGCTAACTTGATCGTCGGAGGGTCCTCGGTGGTACCAAGCCACCCTGGAACTTCCTTGTAGGTACTCGGCGCTAAAATTTCTCAAATCACCAATTTCCTCAAAACCCATTTAGACCCACACGCAACAGGAAATCACCATCAAAATCCACCAGGAGATCGATGGAAGACAATATATGACGGACACCCGAAAAGGACATCCATCACAAACATAGACAATCAAGAACAGTAGTACCTAGCCAGTCTCCTCATAAAAATCATGGAATGTCCCAAAATTGATTATGGTACCATATAGCAAAAACAACACAATGACAACATCAATCACCCCTATTGCAGGACAGCCCAAAATCCAAGGAATTACAGGCAGTCACCACTGCTCTCGCAGTAGCATCCACGCACCATCCTGGATCGGTGCCCCAAGAGTCGGCCATGATGTTGGGCCCTGTTCCTGCCACTGACGAAGTTCACCGGCTCATTGTCAAATAAAGTCCTAGTTCGTTCACACGTAATGACTCCTACTGAAAGAGGCCCAGGAGATTATTGGACAATCTTGAGTGAGTTAGCTAGTTTCCAACTACCCAGGAGAGTATGGATTGGCACTCAAGACTATACATAGCTGGATCGATCAATGACACCCTTTATTGGTCCCTTCCCATCCATTCCCAAATTTGTACCCATCGAACATCTATTAAACTCAAATAGAAATGATCATCAGATTCTAAAATCAAATTGCCAACAAGACAAGAAGCCACGGCAAGTTTTTCTTGTTCGGTGAGGCCGGGTTGGTTGAGTCGGTATAGACCAGTCAACCAACACAAACCTTGAACGGCTTGCCTTGGATGTTGGATTGCTAACCCATGTGTTTACTTTATAAAAAATTTGCATTTTATTTGTTAAGCGCAACATTTTTCTTTTACATTTACAAGTAAAAAATGTTTTGACTTTACACTTTAAGAGAGAAAAACTTTGATTTCCTCCTATGGCGTGGAAAAAATACAACCTCCACCATTTTTTCCGACGATCGGCACCCATCATCATTATCGTTATCATCTAAGATATGCGTACACCAAATTTCATATGATTCCACAATTTTTTCACCGTTGATTTAGTGGGTTCAAAATTAACGGTTTACCGACAATAGAACTTTTTACATTGCTAAATCAACGGTGAAAAAGTTGTAGAATCACATGAAATTTGGTGTACCCACATCTTAGATGATAACGATGAAGATGATGGGGGTCGATCGTCGAAAAAATTGGTGGAGGTTTTATTTTTTTCACGCCATAAGAGGAACTCTTTTATCCATTATTCTCACATATATATATATATATATATATATATATATATATATGAAATTAACCAAGCGAAGAGGCCATATGGCGTGGAAGAGGCCATATGGCGTCGAAAAAATACCCCCTCACTAGTTTTTTGAACCCACTAAATCAATTGTGAAAAAGTTGTAGAATCACATGAAATTTGATGTACCCACGTCTTAGATGATGATGATGAAGATGTTGGGTGCCGATCGTCGGAAAAAACGAGGGATGGCGTATTTTTTTGACCCCGGAGGGACATTATTCTGTATATATATATATATATGGATTATGTAAGCATGCGCTCTCCTAGCTTGGCAAGTCCGCAGGTTGAAAAAGGAGAAAAGATCCAGAGAGGGTTTCCACAGCCGGCTCCATCTAGGCTAGGGTTTCGCCTTCCGCCTCCGCCTCCGCCTCCGCGATTATACTCTCAGGTTCTTCTTTCTCTTTCATTTCTTGATTCTAACCTCTTTCCCTTTCAATTTTCGTTGTGCTATTTCCTTCATCGATTCTTGCCTGCCACAGATCTGCAAACCTGGGGTTTTATTGTTTTAGTTGGGCATCTTTTGCAATTTACTTCACAATTTTTTTTATAATTATTTTTTGATTAATGTCAAGTTATCTGCATAATAATTTTTAACACTGTTTAGATCAGGGTTTCCATTTCAATTTGAACGAGGGAGGCGATCTTCATCAAGCTACAGCGGTATTTATTACATACAATCTATATATATACATATATAAGAAGATAGTCTTGAATTGTTGAGAGGGCGCCGATTTAGTCTCTTTTAAGAATTTTTTTCATTTTGCATGAGTAGAGCTGCATGCATCTTCCCTATGGGCATTTCCATTGTTAACTAGAGATGCTGGATGATTGATTATTCGCTTCTCATATATAGGTCTCATCAATACGGAAATTATCTGCTTGCTCGATTTCTTATTGGAGTAGATTGGGCTTGCTAAACAACGTAAACCTCATGTTTGTGTTTTCTGTTTCATTCTTAATTTCTGTAATGTTTTTTTATGCAAGTCCATTAAACTAACTACACGTCATTTCCATATATATATATATATATATATATATATTTATATATATATATATAGCGAGAGAGAGAGAGAGAGAGAATAATGGAGAAAAGATGCCATAGGAGGGAATTTCCTCCTATGGCGTCGAAAAAATACGTCCTCCGTCGTGTTTTCCGACGATCGGAACCCATCATGTTCATCGTTATCATCTAAGACGTGGGTACACCAAATTTCATGTGATTCTATAATTTTTTCACCGTTGAATTAGCGGGTTCAAAATTAACGGTTTACCGACAATAGAACTTTTTACATTGCTAAATCAACGGTAAAAAGTTGTAGAATCACATGAAATTTGGCGTACCCACATCTTAGATGATAACGATGAAGATGATGGATTCAGATTGTCGGAAAACACGATAGGGGTGTATTTTTTCGACGCCATAGGAGGAAATTCCCTCATATGGCCTCTTTCCTCCATTATTCTCATATATATATCCCTAAACTCTTAACATTTCCTATTAGGTTTGCCGAGAAACTAATTTTTTTTTATCGAATTAGTGATGTAGTAGGGTGCATGCATTCGCTACATATATGAATCTTCAAAAGTGACCGTAGATCTTGACATGATTCCATGTGACTTCTACATGCCTAACCCAGAGCAAGGGTAGAAAGCCAAGTGGTTTCTATATCACCACATTACAAATTCGCACCATAAAAGTATATACACACGCATTCTCCCAACTAAACTCATATTTAGTTCATGGGTGACAGCAGTCAATGGGGCTAATAACTCGTGACCAAATCCAAATGAGAAGAGCTCAAAAGTTCCCCAAGCTATGATACATGGCATGCATTATAAAAAGCAGCAACTGGCATCTCAATATACCCCCATCATTAACCACAGACAGTTCTGGAAGGATTATAAATATCGTGCTTTCAAGGAATATTTGGCCCAAATTTTCTAAATCCATACACAGATTTATATTAGCAGAAAGGAAAGGATGCTTGTCCTGCCCTAAATTGACTAGCTATCTAATGCGTTATTACACACCCCATTTATTGGTCACTAACAAATTTTTACCCACGTATAGTTGTACATTGATCAAAATCTTGTGAAAATAACTATTTTTGTTTGCGCTCTTAGCTGATAATATAGTTTCCAAATAATGTTTTCTCTTGTTGTTATTAGTATATGAGATTGGGTTAAGCATTTATTATTAACAAGAAAAAAAATCAAAATATTGGTACTAGCTCTTGCCTGTTAGATGAGAGGTGATATGTTGCTAAGTTTTTTGTGGAATTTATATTGGGTGGGAGGTATCCAGCCTATTCATTCATAAAAGTGACTAAATAAATAAATAAAGGTTTTTTTTGGCTCTCATAAATCTTTGCTATTTTTTTTAAAACACACCTTAAACTTGGTAATTCTTAAAAATGCATTCTAATCTTAAAACTAAACTAAAATTGTCCCTGTGGTTAACTTCCATCCACACCATGGTTAAATTAACTAACCCATCTAACTAACAACAGCAAAACATAAGTTTTTTTTAGTTAATTGAGAAGAATAGGGTGTTTTTTTAGAAATACCAAGTTCAGCGTGTGTTTTTAGAATTATCAAGATTTGGGGGTGCAAAATCAAAAGAAGAAAAAAACCATAAATAAATAAGCATAAGTTAGTGATATCAGGCCATTAGTTTGTTGATTACCTACGAAGCTATGTTACCACTAACAGTTACAGATAATTACTATATTAAAGAAAAAGAGGGGGTGGGTCGGCCGATACGACCAATATTTGATTCCTTGATTGTGAAATGATATCACAAGTCCTAAGCAATTGACTAAGAAAGGAGAGGACACTAACACTGATCATATTTGTTTAAGGTAGGCAGTGGATACATTCTGCATCTCTTTGTTCTGAATATCTTCTGGTATAGATCAGCTAACTTCATCCTCGAAAAGATCAATGACCGTTCCATTCTTCATAGCAGCCGACATATTTATAATCATGTATTCGAGCGTCACTGTTACCCAGCAAGACCTTGCTCATAAGATTTGTATAGCTATTTAAGCTTTTAATATCCTCTTAGTATCCCCTATATGCAGAATAAACATAACACATGCTTAACCCCCCCCCCCTCCCCCCACCCGGTGTATCAACACATATACTTGATAAATCACATCACTAGGAAAGTTAAATGCCATGTGTATGTGTTTACTGGTATAGTTACTTTGTGTTTTTGGCTTCTTTTCGTTCTATGACTCTGTCTTATGATTAAACAGGGGGAATTATGGAGCGAGACAAATTAGAAGGAAAATGTGGAGTAACACTGGATGAGAATAAGCAGGCTGATCAGATCAGCAGATTGTGTGATGCTATAATTCACCATATTCTCTCTTTCCTTCCTGTGAGAGATGCAGCCATGACACTTCTTCTCTCAAAACGATGGAGGAAACTATGGGCCTCAATACCTATCCTAGATTTTGACCAGAAATGTTTCCATGAGAAAATTGGAGGAGCTTTGAGGAGCCATCCTGCTCGTGCGTTAGTTGACTTTATGAGTGGAGCAATTTTGTGCCGTGAACAGGCACCCATAAATTTGTTGAGGATGTCACTCAAATATAGCTCTTCCTTTTATTATCCAGTTAGACAGTGGATTCAGATCTCTGTGAAATTAAATGTTCAGGAGATTGATCTTGATTTCACCGGTGGGGATTTCTTCCTTCAGGATCGCCGTTTATACTCTAATGACCCATTTCAAGCCTATTACTGTGACGACGATGATCGCCCGAGCTGGGACTATGACTCAGATAACGAATCGTCCGGTAGTGAATCGGGCGATGAATTGGGAGCAGGTGATGAGTTGGACTCAGCTGATGAATCAGACTCGGCAAGCAATGAATCAGACAATAGCAGCTCAGATGATGAATCCGAGAGCTCCCGGTTTATTATGCTTCCATGTCTGTTCACCTATGGATCTCTACGAATTTTGCAGCTGACAAAATGCAATATAACCCATGAAGGTCCTATGTTTTTTGGAAATCTGGTTTCTCTGTTGCTCAGGGATGTCGATGTCTCTCAAAAAGTGCTCCATCAAATGATTGCCAGTTGCTCTGCACTTGAAAATTTGGAGTTGAGAAGAATCCCGGGATTGAAACGCCTTGAATTTTCTGCTCCAAAATTACTTGGCATGAAGTTAGAATGCTGCCACTCTCTGAAGGAAGTCCTTATCGATGCACAAGAGCTTCGACACTTCAAATTTGGTTTGAGTCATAAGATAGAAGTGCTTGCCTTGCTCTTTCCTGCCCTGGTTAAAGTTGAAATAGGTTTATGCCGCAACACTAACCGCAATAGGAAAAAGCGCGCTGATCGTCTTGTGGAGCTTCTCAAGGATCTCAGTCATGTTAATGATCTGACATTGTATAGCAGATTTTTTAAGGTAACGCAATAAGCTTTGTTTTTTTAAAAGAAGCCTTTTATTTAGTTAATTTATTTTTCATGCACAACCCTGACATTTGTCAATGCTCTAAAGGACGTGACTATTCCAAAGGGTCAAATGAAAAGCTTTACCATGTCCAAAGTCAGGCGATTTGAGATGATTGGCAAAATGGGAGATGATGCCGTCTCGGCAATATTTTGCTTAATCAAGGCTTTTGATAATTTGGAGTCCCTTTGCCTGTCCATTGTTCACCCCAATCAACCACTGGTGCGATGCTTCTCTTCTAGCCAATTATGCCAATTTCAGTTAGTTAGCATCACATTCTAACTCATGTCTTGATTTATTTATTTTTTGCCTAGAAGGAACTTGAGAACCGCCATGTGGAAAAGCAGCTTAGGAAACTGGCTGGGACTTCTGTAAATTGCTTACAGTCTAATCTGAAAGAATTGAAGATACATGGATTTGAAGGAAACGACATTGAGATCAAGCTGCTGAAGTTTTTGCTTGATAACGCCAAAGTCTTAGAGAACGTTGATATCAAGACGTACACACCGTCATTCTTAACCCATCGAGAAATTAAATCAAGACTGTTGGAGCGGCACAGCTCACAAGATCTCAACCTGCATTATATCTGATTGATAGGTTTTTGGTAGTGAGAGGGCGTATTTTGTTGGTTGAAATAAGCATGTTGATATATATAGTCCTTTTGTACTTTTCCTCTATGAAGTTTTTAACTGTGAATGTTTGAGCTTTCAGCTTGTATCGTCCATGATACTCATGTCTCTTCTTAAATTACAACGTTCACTCAGCTTTGGAGTTCAAGGCTTATGCCTATGTTGAGATGAGCCACATGCTTCTTAGGAGTGATTATGCTTCCATCTTGTTTGATTGGAAAATTGCAATGCTGGCAACAACACCTTTCAATAATCATTATTTTCTGATCTGTTTGTTCCATTCCGATCATTCAATATGTTTAAATATTTCTGGAACGAAAAGAGTAAAAAAACTGTATTCTTTTCTATTGCACACTCTAGTTATAGTCATGCCAGAATTATTATTCATCTTTACTTGTTTAGAGAAAATTTACATGCAGGCAGAATATACCTAGGGATGGTAGAGGTCCAAAACACTTTTGCTACACTATTACTAGAGAAGGGCGATGAGGAAAAGAAATTTTGACGGTATGAAATTTTAGCTAACCAGGTAATCTGGATCTCTTATGGCGCACTCTCATTTAATTTCTTAATTGTTCTCATTCCTTT
Organism: Agapanthus africanus; assembly: GCA_030015575.1. Lineage (NCBI taxonomy): Eukaryota > Viridiplantae > Streptophyta > Magnoliopsida > Asparagales > Amaryllidaceae > Agapanthus > Agapanthus africanus. Next base: position 3,505,879 of record CM057337.1, read on the forward strand.
TTCAAGGTACGCTATCTTGCAGTTAAACTTTTGATTTGGCAATAATATGCTTCATATAAAGATTACAAGCCAGTCCTCGTGAAAAGCTTTTGTTAGTGTCCTAGTACCTGCAAACAATGCCACAGCGAGTCCAAATGTGAGATGATCCGTGAACCAGCCCTTTGAGAATCCTATATAGCAAAAATTTATCTATATATGGCTTGATTAAACACATAATACATCCCTGCCAGATCAAATATCTCTGACTCCGATAGAATCTTAGGCCTAACTTAAGACCAGCTTCATATTGTGATGTTAATAATATAGGTGTTAACAATAAAATTTACAGTTAAAATAAAATAAAATATTTATGTAGTTTCGTTAAATCGCCGTTTAATGAAACGCGGGGGCATTTAGTCTTTTTTTTATTCTAAAATAAAATAAAATTTATGCCCGATAAAATTTATGTCCGATAAGGAAATGAGTATAAGGAAATGAGTATTTGACGGTCAAGGAATATCTTACAGTGCTCGATCAAAAGAGCATATATTTGTTGTTTCAGAGGTCTTTTGCATGCTGGTAATTAACTTTAGAGCGACGTTCATTTTCGTTTCGAGATCCGGCAAACCCTTCCTGTAATTGATTTTCAGTGTCTTCAACATGCACCCGTTCTTTAACAAAAGATCCAGGAGGTCAAGCTCATCGATATCACCAACACAATTATTTATCTAAATTTGATTCAACCATTCCAATTTGCACAACATTAAGAGCTTCAATAATAGTTCATTGAAACAATGTGCTCTGAAGAAACAATGTGCTCTGAAGTCTCTTGTTCTTGAAAGTAATAAAGAATGGGATTCAGGTTCTATGATCTTTAGGCATTAGTAAAGCATCTATCAAGAACACATTCAGAGATATCTGGCTTCGAAAGAAGAAACAGCCACTCGTATAGAACATGAGTAAAGGAAATGAATATTTGAAGGTTAAGGGGGTTTCTTACAGTGCATGATAAAAAGAGCTGAATTCTGCAGTTACAGAGGTCTTTTGCGCGGTAATAATTAAATTTCGTGCGACGTTCACTTTTGTATTGATATCTGGCAAATCCTTTTTTTAGTTGATTTTCAGCGTCTCTAACATGGTCCCGTCTTCTTCTAGCAAAATTAGTTTAAGAGGCCAAGCTCATCATTATCCCCAACTCAACCATTTATCATAATTTTCTTCAACTGTTTTAATTTGCACTCGCAACTTGATTCTTTAGGTCTCCATCCATCTTCCAATCCTGTTGGTGCAGGTTGGATAGCTCTTTCTGTACATGAATTTTCGAAATTTTAGCCATCACATGCATAAAGCATTTCTAGAAATATGATAAAGACACCTTAGTATTGTAGATCATAAATTCCCCCAATTTGTGAGTGCATTGGAGTAGCGTGATTATCAATTGAATGTTTTATGCGTTGAGCGGTGCAAGCATGCACATATATTTCAGGTTAGGAAACGGTACAAGCATTTCCTCTGTGACGTTTGGTTTAGTGGCAAGTTCCTACACAGAGATATGGAAAGACTTGAAACTAACAGAAGAAATTCACACAAAGTAAAATCTAGTTGGGAACTGAAATTACAGTTAATCAACCAATGATGCATATCATAAAAAATCGTAAAACCATTCATCCAGAAGTGGTTTCAAAAGAATTTTAACAAGAAGCGAATGCCTCTATAGTATTAGTGACGGAGCTTATTGTTGTTGAGCAAGAGGTTTGAGAGTCAAACCCAGCTTGTATCGAAATCTGTTGGGAATTCCGATCCCCTCACCTCATAAAGCAAATAAAGCTCACATGATAACACGATCAAACCAAATAAGAAGAACACCGGATATGACGTACAGCTATTGATATAAGGAAGTTACAAAGGTCCCACACAACTCAACTCTCTCACATCTCACCCCCTCTCTTGCTTTCAGTCACACCATAAGAGAAGGGAGGCACAACCTTCACGATTACAAGTTTACAACACTGCATCTCTCAAGCCCACTGTCTCTCACCCAAAGGAAAGATATTATAGCGTTACAACCTAAAACTACTCTTCGCCCATTGGTCATCCATACCAATAGATGGCCCAGATCATATAGCCCATCGATGCCCAAACGGATATAAGACACATCCCCACAAAAACAACGGCCTATTATTCAACAATAATGCTTATAGAGAAGTAAGGGATGATTATACCATTCTCCATCATAAGAAGCCTACTTAAAAATGGTTTCCTCAAAGTTAACGTTGTCAATGAAGGACGTTAATCAATTTCTGACCATCGCCTTGATTAAGGGTAAGAATCTCAAGGGACTTCAGAGGGTTTTTAAGTCCTTCAACCCAAAGTTCAGAAATGGCGTAAAATTTACATGTTTAGTCTGTACGCTGAGGTGCAATTACCGAAATTTGTAGGAGTTAGATCTAGAAAGGCTAGCTAGAATCAACACTTCAGGTTGCTTGAACATATTTTAAGGCCTCCAATAACACAATCTACATTTAGTTGTTCGAGTAGAGATCAGTTTTTCGTGCAATTTACCCTTAATTGACAGAGTAGAGTTTCATGGATATAAGCTTCTCCAAATTTATAGAACTAGGCACCAGCAGAGCGCTACGACCGTAATGAAACCTGTTGGTTTCCTTCTTTTCATGAGAATATGCTACCAGAATCAAGTTATCCAAAGACGGGCAACGAAACAGACACTGGGTTAACAAACATATATCTCCAGTAGGCATTGACATTCACCTCTTGTGTCTACGCTTTGTGGATCAAAATGAGAACAATGGCATTCAGCGCTCATCGCTAAAGCAGTTGATGAATCAGATTCATGGAAAGGAGAAAAGTTACCGACATGTCTTATGCTGAAAACTGACAGAGTTGATGAAATTGGTAGAGAGATGAAGACAAAAACTGTAGAGGATAAGAGCAGTCTCGCTATTGTAGGAAAACAAGGATAAGGCGGAGCCATGAGTCGATATATGAAAGCGTTGAGCCAATTGATCAAGGCGAAGCAAGGTGGCTTAAAGAAGAAACCTGTAGCCTTTTTTCCTATAAATTTTCTCCTGTTTAATTAATATTTTGCCTCATGGGGTAGTTTCAATTTTTGCACATTCTATCGATAATGTTTTCACGACGATTGACATGCTTAATCCACCCTTCCCCTACTATCTCAAACTACTCCCCCTCGTCGTAGCCATTGTTTGTTCATTGTCATTCATGGTCATTCCTCAAAGTACTTTTTTTTCCAGGTTGTGTTTTTGAGCAATTATTTCTGCCTTTTACTATGTATTTTTATCTCATGAGATAGATTGAGTATGAAATTCTTGCAATTATTGGCATCTATAGATTTTGAACAAAACATGGGCCTTTGTTTTCCCTTATAGCATGTGGATTTTGTCAGCAAATATCAGCTACCCTTGTTTTTTTCCGCTGAGTTTTCGATTAAATCATAGTTACTGAAACATCATGCTGAGATCAATTTGGATTGAAAATGAACTTTATTTTAAAAAATTGATAAAAAAATTTGTTTGAGTCTCTCTCTCAAAACAGTAGCAAACAAATAAAAATGGCATATTTCTTTTCAAATAAACAACAAAAGAGGTCATCTTCACTCAGATCTTTTCACAAAAATTCATACAAAAATACCCCAAAAATTGCTTTTTTAAGGGTGACGCAACACAAACGTGGAATCAAAAAAATAATGCTCTGCAATGCAAACCCCCACCCAACCCACTCACCTCAGATTTGCTAATAAATGAGCCACCTTTTTTCCAAATGGGAAAGCAAAGCCATGGCTGCTGCTGCTTCGAGCTTCGCAAAATCGAGCCTTTCGGCGATCGCCGCCGCCGGCTGGCTGAGCGCGGCGGATGCCACCGGAGTCTACGAGGAGTTGCGGCGGGTGTGTGGGACCCACCGAAGAGAAGGAACGGAGGCGGAGATTTGGAGGGAATTGATGGAGGCTAGCGTTTTGAAGCCGAGCCATCCTGATGAGCTTCATCAGTTGGTGTATTACTCGGTGCATGCGAGCTGGGACGCTTCGATTCGAGGCCCGCCTCCTTATTGGTCCCCTTCTCAGTATAATCTCTCTCTCTCGCTCGCTCGCTCATCTTTCTAAAGATTCGATTTTGATTACTGGGTCTGATTTAGATTTTTGAATTATTTACTGTTTTCACTTGATTTTCACTTTGGTGCACATGTATAAAATTTGTATGTATTCATTCAAGGTTCAGTGATTGTTCACGTAATAATCTCTCAAAATAATATTACTAGAATGAGAAATTTTGTGTATTTCTAATCAATCCTCTAATATCTAATGCAATCTTTGAATTATTTACACTTTATGCTCTGATAGTGTGATTCTTTATATTTTTGTAGGATTGTGAAATTTTGGATTCTCTAATCTTCAAAAAGTATGTTTCTCTCTATTTCGAGGAATGATTCAAAAAGTAAGAACCTCAGGCGTTTGATGGAAGTTTATGGTCCTAAGCTTTTAGGATCGTCGTATCAGGACCCAATCGCAAGCTTCTCTCTCTCTTCCAAAAGTTCTCGGTTGACCATCCATAGGTAATCTAATCTGATATATTTCCACAAAAGGAGTTTGTTTTTTTCAGGAAAGTGTTGCCTTGAGAGTAGAATGGTTACTGTATGTGTTCAGGTTTATTGATCGATCGTCATGAAAGAGCCGTCTCTTACTTTTCATGAAGCACCGAAAACTATTCTTGATACTTCTGACATATTCAAGCGTTAAGGAACTTGGCTCCGAGGAGCGGTTCTGAATATTGCTGAATGTGTGTATATTACAGGGGAATTTAACAAGGAAGACAAATGAGAGTGCTGCAATTGTTTGGAGAAATGAAGGATCCGATGATGATCGTGTGAATTATATATCATACAAAGAGCTCCGTGATCAAGTGATGTATGTATGTAGCTTTTAACATATTGTGGGGTTTCATTGTTTGCTTGATATCATTCTAAAGTTCATACAAAGAACGTGTTGCATAATACATAGTATTTTTTTTGGGACATGATCCCTTCGGTGATCAAACCGGTAGCCTCTCACTTTTAAGAGGAAAGTTATACCACATGAGCTATGCCCAATTGGTTACATAATACATAGTATATTAACGAAATTATGATTCATAGATGACTACCAATATGTGATCTATTTACACTAAACCACCATAAACAATTAGCATTTTCACTATACTTCCTTAAAGACTTTTTTTTTATTACAGTATGCTCCCTTAAAGTGTTGCATTTAAGCATATTTAAGTGTAAAAAAAGCTCCTTTAAGACCAACGGTTTAGGGAGTTTATTGTAAAAATACTTTTAAGGCAGTTTAGTGAAAATACCAATAGTTAAGGGTAGTTAGTGTAATTCAGCCTATTTCTTCAAGAAAAAGGGCAAAAAGCTGTATATCTCTTATTTTCAAAATGCAAGTTTTGAAATTTTTTTCCGGATGATACTTGTGTGGTCTTTTTTCCTTCTTCATATAAACCCATAAAAGCAGTAAATTTTAGAACCCTCTTATAGTATTTAGAAATATATATAACTTTCTTGTAAATAAGCAAGTTTAATTATTTCTATTACACGTGCTTGGCACGTGTCAAAATAGAGGAAGATAAATAATAATTCTCCTACTGAATTTTCGCTTTGCTTTGGCTCTGTAATGCTTCACAGGCTGGTCGCAAATGCACTTGATATGACATTTACGAAGGGATATATGATCGCAATAGACATGCCGATGACTTCCACAGCAGTTATCATATACCTCGCGATAATTCTTGATGGCTATGTTGTTGTGACAATAGCTGATAGCTTTGCTGCAAACGAGATTGCTACTCAACATGAGAATAACTAATGCAAAGGGTATATTTACTCAGGTGTGTGTGTGTGTGTGTGTGTGTGTGTGTGTGTTTCCCCTGAAAATGTCATAATATGAGAAAGACTTGGGTTGGCAGGCCTTGACTATTCTCCTGTGTATCAACCGATTGATGCAATGACCAACAAACTTTTCTCTTCTGGAACCACAGGTAGGCGGATCCATTCTTTTTACTAAAAATGTATTCTCTGTTTATCTCTCTTATTAAAGGAGACCCAAAAGCTATTCCTTGGACACAACTGTCTCCAATTAGAAACACATCCGAGGCATGGGCACATATTATTGATATAAAACCTGGAGATGTTTCTTGCTGGCCTACAAATTTGGGGTGGGTTATGGGACCTAGCATATTGTATTCATGTTTTCTAAATGGTTACTTTGGCTCTGTATCATGGTTCTCCGCTTGGTCACAAATTTGGCAAGTTTGTTCAGGTTTCTTTTTTCACCTGGAGTTCATATTTATTAATTTTCAGAATTTACCAATTATTATATGACAGGTTTTTATTTTATAGGATGCATCTGTTACCGTGTCAGGTACCGTACCAAGCATGGTAAAAGCCAGGAAGGGTAGCAATTGTATGCAAGGGCTTGATTGGACCAAGATCAGGTATGATGGAAGCTGGGCTATCGGATTTTTAGATTATAAAGCTATTTTTCCTTTACCCCCTAATTAAATTCTGAGTTTTGATGCAAAAACAGGGACTTTAAAGGATGTATAATGGGGTCAGATCCTTATGTGAGTTTCAAATTTAATATGAGTTTTTGGTTTGATTGATCGGGAAATTGAAGAATTCATTTTTCATTGCAGCAAGATGATCTACCTTGTGTTGGAGAACTGGGTCTATTTCCTTTGCACATGGGTGCAAGTGATAGACTATTAAATGTTGATCATGATAAAGTTTACTTTGACGGCATGCCATTTTATAGAAAAATGGTATAAAATTGGCTACTCATCTTGTCCAAAAACCTACTTTTTCATGTAGAAGTGAAAAGAACATCTTCAGATGGATTTTAATTGATATTTAGTCGTAATTTCTCCTAATAGAAACTTCGAAGACATGGAGATATAACTCAAAGAACAGTTGGTGACTATTATATTGTACACGGGAGGGCCGATGATACTATGAATCTTGGAGGCATCAAGGTGATATCGAGAACTTGAACTTAACGAAGTTTATAGAATTATATGAAAGTACCATTTACTTCCCTGCTTGTTGCACTGATTTACAGCTTGTCCGCTATCTTTCTCAAGCCGTTACTGTGTTTGGCGATCAACATATATGTCTCGTCTTTACCTCCATAAAATCTTTAAAAACTCATTTCCTTGTCTTCTTCTAAGGTTTCTCTTTCCAAATACAAACTGATTGCTTTAGGGTATAGAGGCACAAACAAAACCAGAAGAGTTAACAAAAAACTAGAGTGGAGGTGAGTTCTTAAGAATACAATTGTAAAATGAGAACATATTGTTTGTCATCTGACTGCTACAGTAATGGGTATTTTAGTGCAGCTAGCAGGGTTTTTAGCGTTCGTCATAGTATTTATCTCAAAAACAGTGAAATTTCATGATATTTCAGTAAAAGCTAAAATACACTATTATACTCTTCACTCATTATTCTTCAGTTAACTACCTTAAAGTTTATTTATTATTTTAAACTCCTCTAAAGTGCTGCATTTAAGGGGATTTTAGTGAAAAAGAAAACTCCCTTTAAGTTAAGACTATATTTCAAGAGTTTACAGTAATAAAGGAACTTTAAGGTAGTTTATTGATATCAGTGACACTTAAGGGTAGTTTAGTGTAATTTGATCTGGAGTATGATCCACCTTGCACAAAACCTGAATCCTATTGAATCATAGACAAGTTCAGTGGAGATCGAACGTGTATGCAATAGAGCCGATGAATCTGTGCTTGAAACCGCTGCTGTTAGCATTAGGCCTAACACCGGTGGGCATGAACAGCCCGTTGTGTTGGCAGTATTGAAACCTGGATCATCAAATTGTGAACCTAATCTTTTGAAGACCAAGTTTCAGAGAGCCATCCAGAAACACCTCAACTAACTGGAGAAAAAAGTTGATTTCTGATACAGATACATTATTTAAAGCTAAATTTGATTAAACTTTTTTCCCTTTTTCTTCTTTTTCTTTTTCTGAAATAGGTGAGTTTTGTCAAAGTTGTACCTGACTTTCCTCGGACTGCCTCGAATAAGTTACTGCAACGATCTTTAAGAGATCAAGTGAAGCGAGAATTTTCATATCAAAGCAAGCTATGATTGTGTTATGATTAATATAGGCATCTAGGACAAAAAGGACCTTAATTAATGCTGTCTGATATCGTTATAGTAATTAGTAAAGCAATATGCCTTTGTATTATGGAGGCAAGAATAAATTATCCAAAAGCTGTCTATGTGTTGCTTGAGAAATAAAGCTCTATTGGTTTGAATGAGGTTGGGAAAATATTTGTATAAACTCACATTAAATTTAGCATCCATAGCACTAATTTGGATCAAGGGCTATGCCAAAAGCAGTATATACCCACCATCCGGCTATTTTACGTGTAATTTAGCTCATAAATGTGGGATATTGCTACTGCTCTTTCTACTAGTTTATCAATGTTGAAAACAAGCCAAATAACAGGGAAAGATAACAGGCTAGCATATATGCGTAGCATAACCATAGAGTAGCTGCAAGAATTGATAAATAACTTTTCTTCAAAGGAAAAAACGGGGTATTTTCATACCCAACCGCAATAGTACTCACTGCCCCGCTAATGGTCTTAATTTCTGCACAAAAGAAAAATTAAACCAAGAAACTTAGACAGCGAGAACAGAATCTTAATCGAAAAGGGATACATTGCAAAAAGAAACTCGGCATTTAACCACATTCAAAGACAGAGCACTACCAGTTTACTCTCATGCATACTGGTGGATACCCCAGAGGTATACTGGGGTGCAGGGAGAACCTGTTTCCACCAACTACCAATTGTCGTAATTCTATCTGGCAAATGAAACATTAGAGGGAATTTGAATCTGTAACAAGATTATAAGGGCAGTGGAGAAGTTTTCCTAGCAATCCATTCATTCCCACAATTTTTTCCAACACCAAAACACAGCATGGACACAGCATGGACATGATATTGTTAGTGGCCCTTCCTTAATCTTGTGAACTTCTGATATTCTCAAACTTGCAATAGCAAGTACAGACATTTATGTTTGTCAGAAGGTTTAATTACAAGAGAGACATCATTACAATTTTCACATCAATTTGATAAAAGCATCTCTGAACTATCCGGGCCAAAATTTGCAACGTTAATTGATTTTGCATGCCCAGGAGGCGGTATCTCGCTCTGCAGATGACCTGCTTGACACCCAGACAGGCTACTACAAGTCCTTCGTCCATATGTTGCAAAACCCTAGTGTTTGACTTTTAATTTCCCGATCGAAGCAAAAGAAGCTTGAGATTGTCAAGAGCTGCGTCTACATGGCCTTGAGATCATTATCCCCACTTGCATCACGATTCAATATTTTGGCTTCTTAGGTCGAGGCGGTCCCATGCTGCCAGAATCAGACTTGCAGATTAATTCCCAAGAAATGTTCAACCTGACAACAAGAGCATAAAGTGTTGGATAATGGAGATTTTCTTGAATGTTCAGGGAGGATGAGCCAATTTCAGACCCCAAAAAAGTAAAAATAAAATGACATTAATTGTTTTGAAGTGCCTGCGGACCTGGAGTGCAATTGATTGCAACAAATAGAGTTTAAATTGGAACTTTAAGATTATTGCTTGATTAAGAATTGAGATATTATTAGGCGATTTTCTTGAGAGGCGATTCACCCAAGTTCACCAAAAATCAACAAAATCATCCAAATTCGTCAAAACCCACCAACAATCATCAACAAAATCTATCAAAAAACATCAGAAATTCTTCCAGATTTTGATTCCTGCCTAGATCCTTGGTGTTTTTGTTGCTGAGGCGAATCTTGAAGGGATTTCTCATGAGATTTCTGCGGGAGATTAGGGTTTCTTGAAGAGCTTTCACAGGAGATTTCTGCAGGCAATTAGGGCTTTCATGATGCTCGATATCGGTGATCTCCCAAATCGTGACACGTGGCTAATGACGTGTCCCGAACCTCACAAGAAAGGACCTACAGTGGCCGACCAGATCACTACCATGCCCGTCCTATAGACAAACAACTGCCGGCTCGTCTCCGAGCCCCATGCACAACTGGCCTCCTCGGCCCTCTCAGCTCGCCTCCGGGCTCCAGCAGAACCAAGATAGCTCGGCTCTCCCGCTCGTCCCCGAGCTCTCCCGCCGAGCTCATCTTCCTCGGTCTCATCGACCGACCAACGGCACCACTCACAGACGCAACCGCCATCCCGCGAATCTCGCCATACGCGAGATACCCGCCGGCCACATCCCACGTTCCATGCCATCACGATCCCCCATTAACGAGCATGTCTCGTCATTAATGGGGGAACCCGTCCATCACGCGGGCTTGACGTCGGGAGCGTAACGGCCGGCGTGATTCTCGCGCTTGCCTGCCTGCTCCCACCGCTATTTAAACACCTCCTTCAGACGGTTCAAGTAAGCCATTTTTACTCCACTAAGCCGTTACTCTGCTCGGATTTCCTCTCTAACTTGACCGTCGGAGGGTCCTCGGTGGTACAACCATCCCGGGATTTCCTTGCAGATAGCTCGGCCCAAACAACCTCAAACCCATTGAGATCCACACGCTTCAGGAACCGGCCTCCAGATCCAATCTGATCCGTCTATCGCCGCCATCAGCAGATCAACGGAAGGTAACATCTTGATGTGGCTTCTTTCCATTTTCTTAATCTCTCGAAAGATGACAATGAATTTTTCAACTCATCTTTCGCTGCTGTAAGAACAATCTCTCACTCACCTGTTAATAATCTGTTGATTTTGCTGCTGCATTTTTCTGGTTCTTTACAATCACAATCATGAGTTCTAGTCCTGCTAGCAATAAATTTTCAGCATTAGCTTCTGAAAACCTTGATTCATTGATATCTGATAAAGAAATGAGCAAAAGCAATACATTGGAAAAGGAATTGGGGAAAGATATGAAAGCAATTGATAACAGTTGTGAAGATTATAGACTTATCTTGGATGAGACTCCAGGGATTGCTGGTGATACGCTGAAATTGCATAGAATCAACTGTTCAGATGAATGATGCTAGAAAAAATGTGACAAAAGTATTGAAACCTTCATTCTACAATCATTTCCATAATCGTTAAAGTAAATTTGAATGACAATAAAGTGAGAAAGCTTTCTTTTGCTGAGATATTAACTCAAAAAGGATAATATTGAGACTTTGAGAGTTGCTGAAAAAGAGGTTATCATTGATGAGGATGGTCCCCTGCAAATTTACTTTTCTGAAACTGAGATGCAACAATCTTCAGTAAGATTTCAACTTGCCCTAATAGCCAAATATGCTTATGCCATAATCACATAATTCGTGAATTATTCGGCGAATTTTTTATCAGCCGATTAAATCTCTGATTTTGTAACAACTCCAATTTCAGTGTACATAAATTTCATTTAAAGTTAATGTACAATTGGGATATTTACAATTCTTATAAAAGCTATAAGTATTTGTTTTGATTTAAAATAGCAAAAAGAAATTTCTAGCTCACTGGTAAGTCCTTGCATTGCTGAACTATAGCACCCGAGTTCAAATCCCATCAGCCATGCATTTTTTTTAATTAAATTTCTTTTAATCCTTTTAGAAGCCCAAACCGCCGCCGAGTCAGACCGTCCCAAATGCTTCCAAACTTCACCCCCTGCACCTCTTCAGCTACCCCACTAACCCACATTGCTTGTTTACTCTGAATATTTCCAGAGAGCCATAAAATGCCATTTAATCCCAATTTTAATGCATATTCAAATGTATTCTTTAAACACCCTAAACCCTAATTTTCCCCATAAATACCACCTTCATTTCACACCTCCTCACTCACAATTCCCTTCCAAAACTCTCAAGAAATTTCCAAGTTTCCATAGTGTGCAGGTGGAGTTAACAAAGGGCGAAACTCCGACGAACTTCCGACGACGATACGAGGAGTTTCCGGCAACGAAACGAAACACCGAGGAATCCTAGACGTCCTCCTACCTCTTCCCTCTCATCAAAGCCAGTAAGTCTCCCTTCTCTCTCTCGTTTGCTATTCTCAAACTTTTCATTCTCAAAACGTGTCGGAAGCGGAGTTATCCGGTTTCCGATTCTCTTTTCTTTTAAAAAATACAACTTTTCATTAATAACAAACCTATAAATTTTAATATCTCATTTAGTAATCATTAACAAAGACAATAGAACAAGTTTGATTTCAAAATAATAACCGTAGCAAGTTTTATTCCAATTTTACATAAAAATACCTTTATATTTCATTTCGACATTATAACCTTATTTCCTTACTATACCTTTAGATAGTTCACGAGATAATGACCTATCTCATCACAACACACATATCTATCATAGCACGATGAATCTTGGGATAGTAGAATACGGGAAATACGAATTTGCAATTAAATACCTTTAAGTTATCAAAACCATTTTCTTTAAAAGATTTATTAAAACATTTCCATACAATTGCGTCTCTACAACCCATTTTGGGGACCCCGTTTGGGATGATGCGGATTATCGCACATCCTCGGGCTTAATAGAGCGAGATGCAGACCTCCGCAAGGAGCATTTGATCTCGATGGAATTTTTTATACATTTTTCTTTAGAAAATGAGATTTTTACAAGAAAATAAATAAAATTATTTTCATTAATTATGTATAAATAATTATTACCAAAATACTTATTTTAAATATATATATTATTCCATGTTTCCAAAACTCAAGAAAAGAATTCAAATATTACATTGTAACGATTCTAATATTACTATACCTTCGTGTTTTCTTTCTTTAGTAAAATATTGTATTTATTTATTCTTAGTATTTTTTCGTATGTTTTGTTTTCTATTAAATATATTATTTTATTATTCCATCTAATTTTCTCAAACTTATTTTTTTAAACTAAATCTTAACCTATTTCTAATTAAACGCAAGACCTGACCCAGCTCATAACCCAAACCCAATATGTACACTTAAACCAACTTAATATCGAACCATGAATACAATTGGCATTACTTGCACTTGACATGACTACATGAACTCAATCTTGAAAACTTGATATCATACATCACCTTTTATATTCATGGATTCGATCAAGACTCATAACATTAATCATAGACTTATATACACAGCGTGTTGGGGTAGTTTGAGTATGAATCCAACGGAATCTCATGAGTCCCATTAATACAAATCATGTTGCTGTGGTATCGGGCTGAAACGGTACAAATCATGTTGCTGTGGTACCGGGCTGAAACGGTACAAATCATGAATTCACGAATGAGGGCCCGTGTTTCCAAGCCCCTGGATGATAGCCTGTTGGGTTTGGAATACTTCAATAACAATTGAAGTCCCGCTATTTTGGGCCCGTGATTCCTTACCCCTGGACGATAGCCTTGGGTTCGAGAATACTCTTGAGATTGGTTGACATTCACACTTGAACCCACGTTAGTTAATTTTAGCCTTTTAGAGACCTTTTAGGACACTTGCATTCACTTCATGTTCATTATACCTACACTCCACGGTCATGCTATACTTATTTACTATGCTTATGTTATATTGCCATACTTACATAGTTGTCGTTAACATTATCATGTTATACATGTTCATGTTTTATTTCCATTCATACTATATCATATGTCACCTTGCATATTCATTTATATATTTTCACATCTTACCTTTCTTTGGGCCTTATCCAACGCAAGTTCGCTGACGGACATTCCACCCATCTTTCTTTATTTCTTGGAATGTTCGTCAGGTGACATTGAAATAGAGAAGATAGAAGTGGTCGAAAAAGAGTACAACCAGTTCGTATCACAAACAGACGTATAGTTTCATTCAGATTTTTTTCATTTCATCTTATTTATATATGCCTCCTTATTAAGCTTTATCATGTTATATATCTTGTATTCAGATATTTTGTCTACTATGAAACATGAATGTAATAAATCAGAGTTGGATTTCATTTTTTTTGTTTGTTCTTGTTACTTTATGTTGCTTATAGACGCTTAGCGTATTTATTTCGAGAAATGGCCTTCTCGGAATAAATACGTCGCGGGCTTGCCACGTTATCGTTTCCATCTACTGGGAAGTGGGGCGTGACAGGTTTTGTTGGCGTCCCATGCAGGTCAGTTCTGCATGAACATCGTAAGCAATATAATACAAGAATTATGAAGTCCAATTATTACATTCGACTTTTCTTTTGAATCCTGCCCCATTCCTTGAATCCATTTTGAACTCCACCTTCAGCTTTTTTGAAGTACATCTCTCGACTTTTGAATTCTTAACTCTTGTTCATGCTTTCTATTTGTATCTCATAGGCCAATTAGCACAATTGGTTAGAGTATCGATCGACGGAGCTTGAAGACGACATCATTCTTAACTTTTCAGTACCTTGTTGCAACATCTTTCTTGAGTAATTTCAAGGACGAAATTATTTTTAAGGAAGGTAGAATATAATGACCCTAATATTACTATACCTTCGTGTTTTCTTTCTTTAGTAAAATATTGTATTGATTTATTCTTAGTATTTTTCCGTATATTTTGTTTTCTATTAAATATATTATTTTATTACTCCATCTAATTTTCTCAAACTCATTTCTTTAAACTAAATCTTAACCTATTTCAAATTAAACGCAAGACCTGACCCAGCCCATAACCCAAACCCAATATGTACACTTGAACCAATTAGGCATCGAACCATGAATACAATTGGCATTACTGCACTTGACATGACTACACGAACTCAATCTTGAAAACTTGATATCATACATCACCTTTTGTATTCATGGATTCGATCAAGACTCATAACATTAATTATAGACTTATATACACGGGGTGTTGGGGTAGTTTGAGTATGAATCCAACGGAATCTCACGAGTCTCATTAATACAAATCATGTTGCTGTGGTACCGGGCTGAAACGATACAAATCATGTTGCTGTGGTATCGGGCTGAAACTGTACAAATCATGTTGCTGTGGTACCGGACTGAAACGGTACAAATCACGAATTCACGAATGAGGGCCCGTGTTTCCAAGCCCCTGGATGATAGCCTGTTGGGTTTGGAATACTTCAATAACAATTGAAGCCCCGCTATTTTGGCCCGTGATTCCTTACCCCTGGACGATAGCCTTGGGTTCGAGAATACTCTTGAGATTGGTTGACATTCACACTTGAACTCACGTTAGTTAATTTTACCCTTTAAGAGACCTTTTAGGACACTTGCATTCACTTCACGTTCATTATACCTACACTCCACGGTCATGCTATACTTGTTTACTATGCTTATGTTATATTGCCATACTTACATAGTTGTCATTAACATTATCATGTTATGCATGTTCATGTTTTATTTCCATTCATACTATATCACATGTCACCTTGCATATTCATTTATATACTTTCACATCTCACCTTTCTTGGGGACTTATAGAGCGCAAATTCGCTGACGGGCATTCCACCCATCTTTCTTTCTTTCTTGGAATGTTCGTCAGGTGACATTGAGATAGAGAAGATAGAAGTGGTCGAAAAAGAGTACAACCAGTTCGTATCGCAAACAGACGTATATTTTCATTCAGCTTTTTTTTCATTTCACCTTATTTATATATGCCTCCTTATTAAGGCTTATCATGTTATATATCTTGTATTCAGATATTTTGTCTACTATGAATCATGAATGTAATAAATCAGAGTTGGATTTCATTTTTTTTGTTTGTTCTTGTTACTTTATGTTGCTATAGACGCTTAGCGTATTGATTTCGAGAAATGGCCTTCTCGGAATAAATATGTCGCGGGTTTGCCACGTTATCGTTTCCATCTACTGGGAAGCGGGGCGTGACAATATTACATGAAACTACCATGATAATTCAAAACAATATTCATATTACAAATAAATACCATATATTATGAAATTAGGTTTTATTCACTAGAAATGTCACATTTATAAAATATACATCAATGAAAACCCTAAAACGATAATTAAATGCTTGAGGTGTATTTTGAAATTATACTAAAACCATTTTTACATAAAACCCCATCAAGTTATACTAAATTATAATAAGGATCCTAGTAAATATAGGTTTAAGCGGGACCGGTCTCTTGAGCTTCAGGGAGCCAGAGATATGGGTGCTTGCCTATTTAAGGTAGACAATATAACAAACGGTTTATCAACACGGTAATTGTCTTGGAAAAAGACACAAATCTTACCGTCCATGCGCAGCAGTTACCGATAACATCAAAACTAATTCAGGACTTCAATGTCTTTTCTAAATATCTGACTCAGACCGAGTCTCGATATAATCAAACTGACTTGAATATGATTCAAGAATATATTCAACATGAATCCATGAATCCATATATTCAATCTATATCAATCTACTTGACTGAACCGAACCATGGATATACTCCGTCTACATGTCCATTCATTATATTCGTTCCATTTACTGATATCATGGTTTCGGAAAGTCATCCATCTATATGACAAATAATACAAACAATACAATCAAGATATCGCGGGGTTTATAAGGGGTAGATTGGTACGGAAGGTGTTAGAAGTGGCACGAGACTGTAACCATAACACACCTAACCTAGATATCCATTTCCGTTGTACCGTGGTTGAACGGTTCCTTGTGCTCCGTATACCTTAGTCTCCGGAATAGTAGGACTCCCCTCGCATACACTGGCATTTTTCTGTACCAAGCTACAAACATCAGCGTTAACAATATAATACAACTTTAAAAGTTACTCTCTTTTTCTGTCTATTCTGTCTCTTCTTAGTTTTGGGACTTACCGAACGATTTGTTCGCTGATGACATTCTCTTTCTTCTTCTTTGGAATGTCGTCAGGTGATTCCGACTCACTGAGATCGAGCCCAGCAGCGAGAACTTAGACCAGTTTACTGAAGATCCAGAGCTCTAGTTCACTTGTACATTACATTTCCTCTACATTTCTGTTATGCCGCTGTTTAGGCATTGCTTTCATTCCATGTATTTACCTTTCCACATGTATTGTAAAAAAAATGTTAATAAATAAAGTTGTTGTTCAATTATATTTCTTGTTATTGTCTCTTATGCATTTTACTTATATTTCTTAGATACGCTTAGCGTGTTTACTTCAGAGTAAATACGTAGCGGCCTCGTCGCGTCCTCTGCCCGTACACTGGGAAGCGGGGCGTGACAGGTTTTGTTGGTGGCCCATGCAGGTCAGTTCTGCGTGGACAACCTAAACAATATAACACAAGAACCAGCAACTAAAAACATTCTTTACAATTCATATTCCTTGAATCTTACAATTTCATATACTTTGAATCTGTCCTAACCCAAATTTTTCTTTCAAGGTTATGGATTCCCCAAACAACACCAGCACGAATGTCAACAACACTCCCCCACTACTATCACTAACACCCGCTGTCGCTGCTCCGATCAACGAGAAGACGGTTCTGTTTGAGGCAATCCACAGTCTCCTGGAAGGACAGCAGCAGCAGACTGCTATTCTAATGAACCGACCAGAAGCGGAATCCCCAGGGGTAAAGCAATTCCGAGCTTTACACCCCAAGTAATTCTCAGGAAAAGAGAGCCATCTAGAAGCAGAGGAATGGGTTCAAAGCGTTGAAGATGACCTGGCAGCACAAGTGCTAGAGATAGCTTGGGTTCGAGTTGCGAAGCTGCAGCTCACGGATGTTAGTTATATGTATGCCCTAGAGGCCATTACTATACATAGGATGTATATTGTAGTGGATGCTTGGACATATATAGGGAGGACTTTCTTGCTCCACATGATAGTATGCTATCTGGTTGATCTTTACCTCAACGTGTATACTGATTGTCTCTCTGTTACATGTTGGTAAAGCCCTTAGGATGTGTACTTGACTACCTGGACTATGATGCAGATCATACTAGTGGGGATATGGTAGTCCATAAGTACATCCTTCAAAGTCCCTAGTCGTGGGTGTATCGAGACGGGGCATCGATATACCAGTGTAGACTAGCGTATACCTTCTCGACCCATACAGATGGGCGATGGATGATCCCATATCCATTGGTGTTTGACATCAGAGATGATATACGGGTGCTCAGTGGAGACTGGGTACACTGGACGGACTCGCCGAGAACTCCCAGATGGTATTATACCTTACGTCAGATGGCAGTTCTCTGGTGACACTGGTACAGAGTAGTCTGTTGACCCGAGATCGTCATAGAGTCTTGTGTGGTTCCCACTGTGCTTTGATTTTCATCTTACCACGTCCAAGAGGGCGTGCAAAACGGTGGTTTTTGGGTACAGTCCCGAGTCACATGGAGGCAATGAGCGATAGGAGGGGATTCGTCTCTCCCGGTATAGGGAGTTGATGTTGCGCTGTGTTCGATTGGCTATAACCGGAAATCCCTGGCCAGGGTTGCTGAGATTTACTGGTAAGTGTTACCAGTAGTTTCTCGAATTGTTATAGACCTCATATCGACACGACTTATCGAGCTATTGGGGTTTGACGTTTACCACCCCTAGGCGAGATATGCGACATATCAGACGATCAGACCGGACTGTACGGTAGTGTTACTGGTTGGATTCACTGGAGTGTGAGCGGGCTTGCTCGTCGATCTTCTGATCGCTCAATACCCGGGTGGCCGTTACGTTTAGCAGACCGCTTGCGGCTTGTGGGTGCTTGATATGTTCATCACCTCCTGCCGGCGTATTGACGAGTCTTTAGAGTCCTACACAGAGATTTCCTGGCTCAAGCGAAACGAAATAGGAGTGCATATGAGATATGTGGGGGACCGAGAATAATGCGTGTATGTGATACCGTATTCTATTCTCGCGATGAATGTGTCGAATGGTTGTATGCGATATAACCTAGTTATCGAATCAATGATTGATTCGATAAATCGATACATTGTATACTAGTCGGTTGTGTGCGACATGACCGGATCATTGAATCAAGTGTTGATTTAATGGTTTAATGCATAATTATATATTTGATATATTACTTTGCATTAACTAGTATTGGTTCACTTTAAATGGATTTTCTCACTTGGATGTACAAGTTGTATATGTGATATACTTTTTGTGCAAATGGTTGTATCATGTTTGATGATGCATGAATGCTAGGTTTTGTGTAAAGAGTTAAACCTTGGTTAAGTAAATGGTTAGGGTTTATATGTATATTTATTTATTCATTATTTTATCTTTTTATTTATTGGAAAAGATAAAAGAATAATACAAAATGGTTGCTTTCAATGGAGAAGCTTGTTGAAGCTTCATGAAGGTTTTGACCAAAGTAACCATTTTGTCTTCTTCTCCATAACCCTAACCATTCTTTTAACCTTGGTCAATTCTCTACACATAACTATAGTTAATATTATGATAAGTATTCTTTTTCCTTTTCTATTCTAATTAACTTATCATAATATTCATCTTCTTCTTCTTCTTCTTCACTTGAAGAAAACTTTGCTTCATCAATGGCAAAGTGAGAAAAAGAGTGAGAAATCCAATTCTAAAGTGAACCCACTTCCTATTTCTTCATCCTCTACCTCTTGCCAAGTAGTAGAGTGTGTTTTTTTCACAAGTTTCATGACTTGGTGAAGTTGGAGCTTGATCTAGCGATGCCTCGACGTAGATCATCTTCGGCATCGTCGTCGATGACCTAACCCGCTTTTTCTCCGATGAAGCCGACGCTAGAGCCCAAGATCCGATTTGTACAGCGAGGAGACATCATCGCGGAGCCATGGAGGTGGAGAACCGGATCTACAAAGGTTGTATTTCCGTTTACCATTTAGTTAAGTTGTTAACTAGTTATTGTTTTCGCCTAAACTTCTAGCCAACGATCCGTAGTCGGGTTTCTCGGCACCGTAATTTTTGAAATTGGCATGGTTGATGCCTTGTGAGACCTCTTGAGAGTGCCTAGGATCCCTACAGTGGTATCAGAGCTACTAGGCATTGGATGTCGACCTATGGGGGGTTCTCACTGTGTGACAGTGTGGCGAAGTATAGGCTCTTACCCCCAGGGTGTCCCGAGACCGGAAGATGTTCCGGCGGGTTGTAGTCCTCGCGAGGGGGCATGCGTAAAAAGTAGCGGTTGAGGGACCCGTTGGTGCCACGGCGACCCCATTGGATGGGGTGGCTGCCTGATCTACAGTGGTATCAGAGACTAGCTAGAGCCTTAGGCGATGCATAGACGAAGTTTGAAACCCGAACGAACCCGAAACCCTAACACAGACATGCTCTCTGGACTTTTTCCAAAATCTGGAGTTTTTCGATATTAAAAATATGCAGAAAAATCAGCAGGAAATTCTAAGGGTTTCTGTAAAATTCGTGTGCCTAATTCCATCAATACGCCGCGGTTCCGCGGCACGAGCATGGCTCGTGCGGCGGTTCCGCGGCGTTTTGTCTTATGTGGCATCGAATTTTGCACAGTAATTCATAATTTGCAGTGCTGGTTTTCCTGGGAATTTTTAATATTTTTTCAAGAGTTGAATTTTCTGGGTTGTATTGGGGACTCGGTGTTTCGATCGGATTGTCTAACTTTGTCTATGTGGCTTTCCGGAAATTTTAGAATATGTTAAAAAGTTCGACCGGATATAAATACACAACTTTTCCCCTGTCGGGAAATTTCCAAGTGTTGGATCTTTCCGTGGTTTAAAGACGTTCTAAGTAGTGCAAGTAACGCGATGGTCCCTCTAGAAGACAACAAACCTTAACTCGATTATGTGACCGTCTTGAACTGCCCTTTGAACCTTCGGGTTTGGGGCAGTACGGCGTGCCACATGTGAGGCGTTGGCTTGACCCTTCTACGGCTGGACCGTTGGTACTGAGGCACGAACTGAATATTTTTAGACTTGTTTCATGTGTTGATCTGTATCGGGAAAACTTGGGTGTTCGAATGTTCGATCGGAAAGTTTAACATTTTCTATTTTATCTGGAATGGGATACAATAATTGGAATTCACAATAAGTTATGAGATAACTGAATGAATGTTATAAATCTAGCGGTTTAGTCTCACTTGATCGGTTGCCACGGAATTTTGATGTGATCAAAAGTCCGTCGCAATCACGTAGCGTACGCGGATACTCGCCGGGTAAACTTAATAGACAGCCTCACTCCATAGCCCCGACCAAGTGACTGTAGGAGAACCCCATCGCCGAAAGCATCCGTCCGGGTGCTCGCGGTAGCGGTGTTCCGCCTTGGTGCACTTCGTCGACGGTATCGGGGGTGCAGCCGTCTACTGAAGTTTGCGACGAGCATTCGATCAGGATGTCGGGAATCTTGTTGAATTACCCGACTTGGTATTGAAAAGTGTTTTCGATTTTGAGACTAAAATGCGGGATTTATAATTGTTAGGCATGTGATGTCTAAGTAATTCATTTGGTCAGGCATGCGATGTCTGAGGTGGTTGTGGATTCCAACTGTTGTAGTTTTACACTTTCTTTTCTGTGACCGTAAGTGTAATATGTGATATCGCCGGTTTCGTTGCTATATGTCAATGACAATTGGGATGCGCATATTTACTTACGTTGATGACATGTGATGTTATGTGTTGCTGGATATGTTATATTGGATCGTCGTGTTTGAATAGCCGGGGTTTTTTTGTGAGATGAGTGTTTTTCATTTTCATTCATGTAAAATCTTATATGTAATATTCTTTTGTTGGGGCACTTCCAGGTTGCGGAAGATATCACCCTTTGTATATTATTTACTTTTCCGCACTAGGATAGACCCAAGGAGGGGAGCACAAGTAACCGGGTTCTGGAGTCCAGTGGGAGACCAACTCGAGGAGACGAGTCCGGGTCTCCTAACTCTAGAATTGGTAGGGTTGCTTGCCGCTCTCGTAGGGGTCTAGGGGTGTGGGTTTGGCTATTCATCATGACCGTGGAATCCGTGTTTTATACTGGCTCGTATTGAAAACACGGACGTCCTAGTATATCCAATATTTCATATGATTCTTCTGCTGCGATATCTGTGATGTGATCATGTGATGTTCTGTGATAGATACAGTATATAGTATATATGATATATTATATAGGCGTTACTTATGTTTTACACCTGTGCTAGCCCTGCCCCGCTCTGTCGTTAGTTACCTAACCTAACGGTGCACGAGGGGACATCGAGGCGACTGCGGATGGCATAAGTGTACGTCGTATTTATCTGTGATGTTTAGGTACTTAAATGATGGGACTTCATTAATGTGATTAATGAAATAAAAGAAACCTAAGATGTTGTAGAATCGAATTTCAAAAATAAAACAGGTAGCTACAGTTCTTGCTTTGCACAGCGGTATATATGATATATCCTGCACCTTATTCGATGAGGAAAGGACCGAGATCCCTTCACCGGGAGTGACTCCTTTAGCAATAACTGGCAGATGCTACACACTCGGTTTGTCTTTTGATTGCTTTTAAGAGTTTTTGCTTTGCACAGTGATATATATGATATATCCCGCACCTCATTCGACGAGGAAAGGACCGACGATCCCTTCACCGGGAGTGACTCCTTTAGCAAAACTAGAAAAGCCTCAAAGACACTCCATTTTAAAATTCATTCGATCCTACAACGATATCAAGTTCATTACGCAATAGGTTTTCAGAAAAACCTGTCGTAGCCCTCCGTCATTTCAGATAAGTCCTATTTAGTATTCGTGCTACATTTGTTGACCTCCGTCAAGGCGTAGTGTGCGGTAGCGAACTAGTATTTATCTGCTTATGCATATGATGCAGATTGGATTAGGGTAGTCGTGCGGCCTTGTTGACCTCCGTCAAGGGTCGTGCGGGTGGGTTTAATTCGATCAAGAAATGACGGGTTGAACTTGACTAGTAGCCTATGGTTTGTTGACCTCTGTCAAGGTCATAGGGTACTAGGGCCAAAATATTATTGGGAATTTCAAGTGTTGAAATTTGCAATGAGATTGCATACCTTCTATAAGATAGTTGGATCCCGATACCTGCTGCGAGTAAGAGTTACTCCTGGGAGAGTTTTACACATTACAATTAGCCGATCAAGTAGGTGTCTAAGAAAGGTGTTAATGAGGTTACGCCTCTGGGAAAACGAGGTTTACATTAATTAGGTTCATGCGAAAGCACGGGGGACCTCCCTCAAAGTACCGACACTGGCCTGGCTGAAAGATTGGCGAACTTGTAGTGTGTAATTAATCCCGGCTAGTCTTTCCTTTTAGGGTTTGAAGGAAGATTTGATAAAAACAGTGGGAGCCATCCTGATTAGATAAAATAATAACCAATCTGATCTTGCAAGAGCATACGCTGAGTGTTTTCTTCTCTCTCTCTCCAGGTAGCGACCATATCACGCCTTAATCAAGATAATAATATGGATGTATTGACCGAACCCGCTTGTTTTACTGAGCTGGGGAACGTTGGTCCCGCTCCAACTTATAATTGTTATAAGACAGAGCAGGAAATTGGGGAATACCAGAATTCCCCTGCCGCCCAAACGAAGAAAGTGCATGTGATGCATCATCTTCGGGTATGTTCGTTACAATGAATTGTTTCTCTCTATCCTTTACGTCCTGGGTATTTGATACCGGATCAGGATCCCAGATATGTAATCTGTTACGTAGGGCTACAGATAGGTAGAAAACTGAGAACGGATGATAAGTTTCATGAGGCAGAAAACGGGGCAAGAGTTGCAGCCAAGTCTGTTGGTCACTGTCACCCTGTATTACCAATACATTGATTCTGAACGAATGTTATTAGATACCGAACCTGATATACAAAATCATATCAGTCTCTTCATTAGTAAAGAAATGATAAAATTTTGTATTGTTGGATAATGTTTTGAACATTTCCTATATCAAAAGTTGATCGGTTCAGGCACGTTATCTAAAAGCGTTGATGTTCTAAATCAAACTACAGTTCTTTAGTATACGGAACACACACACAAGAGGAAGAGTTCAGAAATGAACGAATCTTTCTTGAGGCATTGTAGACTAGGTCATATCAATGTGACCCGACTAGCTGAAGTTACATGTAGATGCATATTTAAATCAGTTTGAATCTACATCTTGTGAAACTTGCCAGTCATGTCACAAAGATATAATGACACCAGCTCTGTTTATTGGAAACAGAGAAAGAGTTAGTAAACTCTTGGGATGATACATATTGATGTATGTTAGGTCCCCTGTCTACACATACCAAGACCGGTTCTTTGTACTTCATTACATTCTCTGATGATCTTTCGAGATTCAGACCTATGTTCCTGTTGAAACACAAGTCCGAACCTTTTGAGATATTCACAGAATATAAGTTAGAAGTAGAGAACCAAATACGGGTAAAAGTATTATGTCCTTTGATGTGATCGAGGAGGAGAATACTTAAGCACGGAATTCCTGGATGATTCTAAAGGAGAATGAGATTCTCTCTCAGCATTACTCCTCCGTATACACCTTAGCACGATGGTATATCGGGGCGGAGCAATAACACCCTATATGATAAGGTGTGCTCTATGATGAGTACTACTGAGTTACCTATTTCCTTTGGGGGTTATGCACTTGAGAAGCTGCATACCTATTGAATTAGGTTCCAATCAAATCAGTTGCCTACCATTTCATATGTGATATGGAAAGGGTAGAGCCCATCTCTTAAGCTAGTTAAGATTTGGGGTTGTCCGGCCTATGTCTGAAAAGCAAAATCCGGACAAGCTCGAGGCAAGGTCTGTAATGTAGAACTGGAAATGTTCCAGCTATACAAACTGCAGCTGATGATTTGAAAGAACCAAAGGATTCAATACTTACCAACGAACCTCAGCCTCTCCGCCGATCTAGTAAGGTTCCTCACCCGCCTGAGAAATACTTCGGTTACTCTATGACAGTGGGAGCGAGGATTGCATCATGAGATGATGACCCAACTAGTTTCGAACTGGCCATCAGGAGTGGGACTCTGTAAGAATGGCTGGATGCTTAGCGATCTAAGATGGAATCCTTATACACCAACAAAGTATGGACTTTGGTTGCTATATCTGAAGGGTTAAATCCCCATCAGGAGCAAGTATATCTTGAGAAGATTACTTGGTGTAGATGGAAAAGTTGAGACTTTCAAAGCTAGACTTGTTAAAGGTTTTCGTCATTGACCAGGCGTGGATAATGATGAAACCTTTTTCCAGTATCTATGCTTAAGTCCATCCAGATCCTACTTACCATGGCTACATACCATGACTACGATATCTGGTGGTTGGGTGTCATGACTGCTTTTCTAAATGATGTTTTGGAAGAGAGCGTCTATAAGTACACTGCCAAAGGGCTTCGTAGACAGTGGGAGCAGCGGAAACGTGTGCAAGATGCTTTATAGGATAAAGCAGGTATCGCGGAGTTGGAACATCTGTTTTGATGTGTTAGTCAAAGAGTTTGACATCATCAAAATGGTAGATGAACCTTGTATATACAAAAAGGTAGTAGGGAGTATGGTGATGATCCTCGTAGAGTACGTGGATGACATACTCTTGATAGGGAAAGAGTTTCTTATGCTACGCTCGATCAATCTCCGCCTATCACAATGATTCTCCACAAAGGATCAAAGTGATACCTCCTAAATCCTGGGTTTTGGATCTATGAGATAGATCTAAATGAATGTTAGGATTCTCACTAGTTGTAGTGAGAAGGTATCAATCGACCCTGGGGAGAATCACTGGAATGGTTCCAGGGTGATAAAGACGACTGAATGTCAGTCACAGGCATTGTCTTTACCCTCAGTGGAGGGACGGTATGTTGGAAAAGTTCCAAGCTAGATACCGTGGCATACTAGACGATAAAGGCTGGATACATCGCTACTTAAGATGCTACCATAGAGGCAGTCTGGGTGTATATTGGTTCATGAGATGAACTACGTTCCAACCATTGTGAGACAATGGAGTTGTGGCTTATGCCAAGGAACGCCGGTCCCATCAGTGATCCAGACATATTCTAAGGCAGTGTCACCTGATCATGGAGATGGTTGATCTCCAGGGTGATCGAGGTTTGGAGAGTAGACTCAGAGGACAAACACAGCGGATCCACTCACAAAGGCCTGTTCCCAGAGAGAGATTTTTATGGGATGGTTGAGTATGAGATACTACAACCACTGCTATCAGATGGCCCTAGTGCAAGTGGGAGATTGTTAGTTATATGTATGCCCTAGAGGCCATTACTATACATAGGATGTATATTGTAGTGGATGCTTGGACATATATAGGGAGGACTTTCTTGCTCGACATGATAGTATGCTATCTGGTTGATCTTTACCTCAACGTGTATACTGATTGTCTCTCTGTTACATGTTGGTAAAGCCCTTAGGATGTGTACTTGACTACCTGGACTATGATGCAGATCATACTAGTGGGGACATGGTAGTCCATAAGTACATCCTTCAAAGTCCCTAGTCGTGGGTGTATCGAGATGGGGCATCGATATACCAGTGTAGACTAGCGTATACCTTCTCGACCCATACAGATGGGCGATGGATGATCCCATATCCATTGGTGTTTGACATCAGAGATGATATACGGGTGCTCAGTGGAGACTGGGTACACTGGACGGACTCGCCGAGAACTCCCAGATGGTATTATACCTTACGTCAGATGGCAGTTCTCTGGTGACACTGGTACAGAGTAGTCTGTTGACCCGAGATCGTCATAGAGTCCTGTGTGGTTCCCACTGTGCTTTGATTTCCTTCTTACCACGTCCAAGAGGGCGTGCAAAACGGTGGTTTTTGGGTACAGTCCCGAGTCACATGGAGGCAATGAGCGATAGGAGGGGATTTGTCTCTCCCGGTATAGGGAGTTGATATTGAGCTGTGTTCGATTGGCTATAACCGGAAATCCCTGGCCAGGGTTGCTGAGATTTACTGGTAAGTGTTACCAGTAGTTTCTCAAATTGTTATAGACCTCATATCGACACGACTTATCGAGCTATTGGGGTCTGACGTTTACCACCCCTAGGCGAGATATGCGACATATCAGACGATCAGACCGGACTGTACGGTAGTGTTACTGGTTGGATTCACTGGAGTGTGAGCGGGCTTGCTCGTCGATCTTCTGATCGCTCAATACCCGGGTGGCCGTTACATTTAGCAGACCGCTTGCGGCTTGTGGGTGCTTGATATGATCATCACCTGCTGCCGGCGTATTGACGAGTCTTTAGAGTCCTACACAGAAGTTTCCTGGCTCAAGCGAAACGAAATAGGAGCGCATATGAGATATGTGCGGGACCGAGAATAATGCGTGTATGTGATACCGTATTCTATTCTCGCGATGAATGTGTCGAATGGTTGTATGCGATATAACCTAGTTATCGAATCAAGGATTGATTCGATAAATCGATACATTGTATACTAGTCGGTTGTGTGCGACATGACCGGATCATTGAATCAAGTGTTGATTTAATGGTTTAATGCATAATTATATATTTGATATATTACTTTGCATTAAGTAGTATTGGTTCACTTTAAATGGATTTTCTCACTTGGATGTACAAGTTGTATATGTGATATACTTTTTGTGCAAATGGTTGTATCATGTTTGATGATGCATGAATGCTAGGTTTTGTGTAAAGAGTTAAATCTTGGTTAAGTAAATGGTTAGGGTTTATATGTATATTTATTTATTCATTATTTTATCTTTTTATTTATTGGAAAAGATAAAAGAATAATACAAAATGGTTGGTTTCAATGGAGAAGCTTGTTGAAGCTTCATGAAGGTTTTGACCAAAGTAACCATTTTGTCTTCTTCTCCTTAACCCTAACCATTCTTTTAACCTTGGTCAATTCTCTACACATAACTATAGTTAATATTATGATAAGTATTCTTTTTCCTTTTCTATTCTAATTAACTTATCATAATATTCATCTTCTTCTTCTTCTTCTTCACTTGAAGAAAACTTTGCTTCATCAATGGCAAAGTGAGAAAAAGAGTGAGAAATCCAATTCTAAAGTGAACCCACTTCCTATTTCTTCATCCTCTACCTCTTGCCAAGTAGTAGAGTGTGTTTTCTTCACAAGTTTCATGACTTGGTGAAGTTGGAGCTTGATCTAGCGATGCCTCGATGTAGATCATCTTCGGCATCGTCGTCGATGACCTAGCCCGCTTTTTCTCCGATGAAGCCGACGCTAGAGCCCAAGATCCGATTTGTACAGCGAGGAGACATCATCGCGGAGCCATGGAGGTGGAGAACCGGATCTACAAAGGTTGTATTTCCGTTTACCATTTAGTTAAGTTGTTAACTAGTTATTGTTTTCGCCTAAACTTCTAGCCAACGATCCGTAGTCGGGTTTCTCGGCACCGTAATTTTTGAAATTGGCATGGTTGATGCCTTGTGAGACCTCTTGAGAGTGCCTAGGATCCCTACAACGGACAATGCACGGGTCTGGTGGAAGGCGGAAGAAAGCCGTCTCACTCAGCCTATCGAATGGAGGACCTTTCGCGATATGTTTGATGCGAAGTACATCCCTGAGACTGCTAGATTCGACATGGAACAGCAGTTCATTCATCTACAACAGGGTTCGATATGGACCAAGTCCGTGGATGAGTATGACGCTGAGTTCACCATGCTCAGTCAGTAAGATATGTCTTAATAATTTAATTTTTCAAATATCACATAATACACAGCTAACACAAGTCCTTAACAGATTCGCGACATATTTAATACCGACCGCTGAGATCAGATCCAGACGATTTCAGCAAGAGTTAGATCCGAAAATCCAGGGCGTTTTAGCTACAGGGGATTTCCCGACCCATGAATCGGCTCTAAAGGCTGCCCATCGTTATGAGGCAGTAGTAAAGATGAAGGGCAGACCCCAATCTGCCGGAATGAAGCGCCCTGCCACCCAGATGGCAGGAGGCGCCTCTTCAAGGCCACCATTTATGCCCAGGAGACCGGGAGTACCAATCAACCGGCCCAGTCTAGCCTTTTGTACCTACTGCAGGAGAGATGGACATTTGGCGAAAGACTGCCGGCGAGCCAACCGTCTTTGCTTAGTCTGCAGCTCAGCTACTCATGATATTGGTTCTTGTCCCCGAAGACACAATCCAATTGCTGCACCCAGGCCAGCAATCACTTACCAGCAAAGACCAGCCCTTCAGGCACCTGCTCCAAGACTCGCTCTCCCTGCTCCACCACCTAGAGGACCACCAACCGCGCCTCCTCCTTGTCAGTTCCATCAAGCTCAAAGGAACGTTCAGAGGAATGCTCCTCCGGCCAGGAGGAATGTACCACGGCAACAGGCTTTCACGATGACCGTGGAAGAAGCTGAGGCCACTGGCAAAGTCATCACTGGTAACCCTTTCTTCTCAAGCTTTTCTTTCAGTCTTAACACCTACCTACATATTTTTCCCTATACCTAAACCTATCCCACATAACTTAGATACAATCTTAGTAGCCTCACTTCCTGCACTAGCACTCTTTGATACTGGAGCATCTCATTGCTTTATGTCGCAACGGTTTGTCCGAACACATGTGGTTCCAGTTAAACCGCTCATATCTAGCTAGAATGTCAGTTCAGGGAACGGCGTTCTAAACACAACAATGGGATACAGCCTGTGTCCAGTGGTCGTCTGCAGCAGAGAATCCTATGCTGACTTCAAAGTGCTGGACATACCGAACTTCGATGTGGTTCTAGGTATGGATTGACTCGGAACATTCTATGTTACCATTGACTGTCGTCAAAGGAGAGTAATATTCGAGATTCCAGAGCATCCGGTCTTCTATTTCAAAAGTGGAGATCGTACCTTGGAGCCAAGTACATACAAGGCGAAGCCGAAGGAAGCAGTGATTGCAGCAATTCAAGCGGAGAAAAGATCAAAGGCAGAAGTAGTTCGAGAGTTCGATGACGTATTTCCTGAAGACATATCAGATTTTCCTCCTGATCGAGCTCTTGAATTCAGCATTGATTTAGCACCAGGAGCACAACCGGTGATCAAAGCGCCATATCGCCTAAGTCCAGAAGGTTTGAAGGAGATCAGGACTCAGTTGGACGAATTATTGACGAAAGGATGGATTCGTCCCAGCACTTCGAGTTGGGGATCATCAGTACTACTCGTGAAGAAGAAGGAAGGTTCATACAGAATGTGCATTGATTATAGAGCCTTGAACGAAGTAACGATAAAGAACAAGTATCTTCTACCGCGTATCGACGATCTGTTTGATCAGCTAAGTGGATCTTGTGTTTTCTCCAAATTAGATCTTCATTCAGGTTATCATCAGGTGAAGGTCAAGGAATCTGATATTTACAAAACGGCTTTCAGAACTCGTTATGGACATTACGAATTTCTTGTGATGCCATTTGGAGTGACCAACGCACCGGCGATATTCATGAACCTAATGAATCAAGTTTTTCGGGAGTACTTAGACAGGTTTGTTGTCATCTTCATCGACGACATCTTAGTGTATTCTAAGAGTCGGAAAGAGCATGCCGAGCACCTACGAATTGTCTTGGAAACTTTACGACGGCATCAATTATATGCCAAGTACAGCAAGTGCGAGTTTTGGCTAGATCAAGTTGGTTTTCTTGGACATATCGTATCGGGCGATGGAATCTCTGTAGATCCAGCGAAAGTTTCGGCAGTAAGTGAATGGCCGACACCAAAGTCAGTGAAGGACGTTCGAAATTTCTTGGGTCTAGCTGGATATTACAGAAGGTCCATTGAAGGATTTTCGAAGATAGCAACACCCCTGACCAAGCTCACACGTAAAGATGAAGACTTTGTGTGGTCAGAAGCATGCGAGCAAGCTTTCGTAGAATTCAAGTCAAGGTTACCATCAGCGCCTATTCTCGTCATACCGGATCAAATTGGAGGTTTTGAAGTGCATTGTGATGCATCCGGTAAGAGATTAGGATGTGTTCTACATCAGCACGGTAAGGTTGTGGCTTATGCTTCAAGACAGCTGAAGATTCATGAGCGCAATTACCCGACGCATGATTTGGAGTTGGCGGCCGTAATCTTTGCTCTTAAGATTTGGCGCCATTATCTTCTTGATGAACGAGTTGACATATACACAGATCACAAGAGTCTGAAATATGTGTTTACTCAGAAGGAGCTTAATATGCAACAGAGAAGATGGTTAGAATTGATGGCGGAATTCGACATCAACCTGCAATACCACCCAGAGAAGGTGAACGTAGTACCTGATGCACTTAGTCGCCAACCATTATCGATGAATCTCACCGTCCAGTGGAAGCTTCAACAGGACTTGCATCAGATGGAGATTGAAGTAGTCATGCCAGGTAACGCTTCAAATTTGATGAACATACAAGTTCAATTTACCATTGTCAATCAGATCAAAGCAGCTCAAGCAAGTGATGCTAAGTTACAAAAGATCAGAGAACAAGTAGAGAATGGACTCAGAACAGACTTCATCATTCATGAAAACGGATCTTTAAGATTGGCAGCAGACTGTGTGTACCAAAAGGTTCTGTGCGAGAAGAGTTAATGAAAGAAGCTCACAGCTCTCCCTACTCAGTACGCCCTGGAGGTACAAAGATGTTCAAAGATCTACGTCAAAATTACTGGTGGCATAGAATGAAGTGTGAAGTAGCCAGAAGCATCGCTAAATACTTGGTGTGTCAGCAAGTAAAGGCTGAACATCACAGGATTGCTGGATTACTTCAACCGTTACCTATCCCAGAATGGAAGTGGCAGCACGTCACAATGGATTTTGTGACTGCACTCCCTCGCAGCACAAAGGGTAACGATGCGGTATGGGTTATTGTGGATCGACTCACGAAGGCGTCTCACTTCATCCCATTTCGAGTTGGCCAATCAACTGAGACACTAGCAAAGAAGTATATAGAGGTAAGAATCTAAGTAAGATTTAAACTCTTCAAAATGTACTATCTCTGATACTCATGAACTCATACAGAAAATTATGAGACTTCATGGAGTACCGGTCTGCATTGTCTCCGATCGTGATACCAGGTTCCGATCACAATTTTGGCAAAGTCTGCAAGCGAGCTTGGGAACAAGTCTGAACTTCAACACGGCTTATCATCCACAAACAGATGGTCAGTCTGAGCAAACTATTCAAATCTTGGAGAATATGCTAAGAGCGTGTATGCTAGACTTCGGAGGATCGTGGAAAGATCACCTACATCTTGTGGAGTTTTCGTACAACAACAGCTACCAAGCAAGCATAGGAATGGCACATGTTTCCTGATTTAAAATCAGGAAAGTTTACGGAGGAGGCATCACGTGCTAGCACGTGACCAGCAGTCACGTGTTGGCATGTGAAATTTAAAAGCAGTGGCAAAGGCACATCAGTTCCCTGATTAAATCGAAGAAAATGCTTCAGAAAGGGTCACGTGCTCACACGTGACCGAGGGTCACGTGTTGGCACGTGACGGTTGAACAGCGGCCAGAAGACAGAACGCAGAAAGAAGAAGAAGGCTCGTTCCAAGG
This sequence comes from Agapanthus africanus, assembly GCA_030015575.1. Classification (NCBI taxonomy): domain Eukaryota; kingdom Viridiplantae; phylum Streptophyta; class Magnoliopsida; order Asparagales; family Amaryllidaceae; genus Agapanthus; species Agapanthus africanus. The sequence continues at coordinate 3,538,244 of CM057337.1, forward strand.
GGTCACGTGCCTACACGTGACCAGGGGTCACGTGGCCACACGTGACCGGCTTTCAAAGCCTATTTATTTAACAGAATCAAATTCTGAAGAGATCATTCAAATCTTTCCAAAGGAAAATGATTATTTGGAACCGATTGGACTAAAGATTTAAAGGTGATTAAATATCATCTATCTATGGAAAAATCTTGAACTTAGAAAGATTTCCCCTTAAAATCTAACCGAAACAACAGAAGAATATCTTTGGATTTAAAATCCAATGGTGAATAAAATTCACCTAATAATCCAAAGGTCCAAACGAATGGTGAATACAAATTAAGTCTCTCAATGAAAGATTCACCAAAACTAATTGATTCTGCTTCTTCTCCTATAAATAGGAGCCAAGGGACATATACAGAGGGGGATACATAGAGAGAGAGAGAAAAATAGAGCCTTGAGACTGGAGGAATTGGGATCTTCTGCAAAAGAAAGCCTTAGGTAAGAAGGGGGAGGCTTTCAAGAAAAAGAGAATTTAATTCTCAATAGAGTTTAACTCTGATATTAAAAAGAAGAACTTAGTTCTCTTTTTAGCAGAGGATCTGCAAAGTGCACATCTCCCCATGAATTGAGAATTTAATTCTCATTGGGTTGAGATCCTGCCATGCTGATTCAAAGCATAGAGAGGGAATGGATGTTTGAGAATTTAATTCTCATAGAACTATAGGAATTTAATTCCTGTGAATTAAAATTAGGGTTTAACCCTATGTCATAGGAATTTAATTCCTTCAAAATGAATAGAACCAGGGTTAACCCTAGTTAAGAACTCAAATCTGTCAAAATAACAGGAATTTAATTCCTCTAAAGTTTATTGCTAGGGTTTAACCCTATGAATGTAGGGTTCCTAGGCACACTAGTGAGGTCTCACAAGGCATCAACCATGCCAATTTCAAAAAATCTAGGTGCCGAGAAACCCTAATACGGATCGTTGGCTAAAGTTTAGGCGAAACTAGAAACTTGTCACGCCCCGCTTCCCAAAATACGGAATACGAGGGGTAGACAAGGCCAGCCATGCTCCTACGGTCAAGGAAAAGTCCTGCCGTAGTCACACTTCGGCTTCTAGCTTTTCATGGTAAACAGTAAATGATGCGCAGGTAATGGGAAAATGCAGTAACTGAAAGGAACAATGTAAGACTGACCTGAAGTGGAACAAATGAAAGTAACTCGGGAAGGCGAGTCAAGAAGTCTGTGAAGCACGTCTAGTTCTGATCCAGGCTAAATCTTCTCCTCACACTGAGCATGCATACTCAGGTCGTCAGAGCGACACAATAGCAATATAATGCATATAATCAAGTAACAGTTCTAACAGTGGTGAAGGATATGAATAACCGTAAATCAATAACAGCATGAATATAAATGAGCAGAGATAAATGCAGCGGAGTAGTAAAGCAGTATAACAATATGTCACGAATGTCAAGACAGTATAGGATGAATGTAAATGACAGTAACCCTATCAGTCTCTAAGTCTCAATACACAGGTCAATAAGCCTATCGTCAGTCCAAGTGTGAGAGTCAACCACTCGCGAGTGTCCTCCACCCAAGGGTAGAACCCAAGGGCAAGGGACCACGGGCCCAACATGTAACGAATGTATCACGGTGTCTATAGCACATACCCTGTAAATCTCCATATAACTCCCTAAATATATAAGCCGGCATGGGACTCCCGAGATTCTGTTGAATTCACACTTGAACTACCCCACACCCCGAGGTCTACATCAAACGCTAACCATCACCCTAAATACTAATCGATCTGTGACAAGTCTGCGCGAGAACTGGAGGCAGGACCTCCATCAAGCACGTCCCGACTAATACCTAAGATAAATGGCAGTGTCGGATGCCTTATCTGTGACACCCGTGCAAGCGCTTCCATAAGTGTCCCATACCATTTATAGTCACACGTACACGCATCCCACAGACGTCGACAATGCAATAGAATAAAAGGGACACTGATTGTGCACAAGTACGTATCACTTTCACTTAATCACGAATACACGAACACTGACGTACTTGCCACAATCAACACTAAAATCTAACACTGGGTAACTGCACGATGTCACTAGGTTATCAATACAATGATATGGGTATGATATGATGCGTGGACAAGTATATAAACATGATGGGGATGTTATGAAACCGCATTCTTTCACTTGCACGATTTATCATGAAACATATGTATATAATTTGGCGAAATGACAAACAGGTAGTAATTAATATGTTCAGTTATCTATCCATAGAATTTTGTTTCAAGCCAATCGGGTTTCAGGATCATTAGTTATAACTGTTTCATTTTAAGCGCACGCGGCTGGAAATCCAGTTTCAGAATCAGGAATCCATTTCGCAACGCATTTTAACCCCAGTTGGGATCATAATTTAGCGACGCTACAGTTGGATGAATTCTAGGGTTTTCAGTAAAGTTTTCAACTCCATAAACGGATCTTCAATCGCGTCTGTACGTTAGGAGTTACAATCTATTTAACACTAACATGTCAGTTCTGATTTTGTTGGGACTGTTATGCGTCCCGATCTTCTAAATCACAGAATAAATAACAAATGGTAACGAAACAGTATGAAATTAATTGTGTTGTCTAGTTAACAGATTCATCTACAATAAACAGCGGAGTTCCGCAACCTAAGTGTTAAGCAAGTCTTGTGGTACACATTATGGAACAGCAACCAATAACTGGAGTCGCTCTGGACTGCAGTCCAGAGTCGCACTCCGACCCGAATATCATCATATTTTAGTTACAGAAATGTCTGGAAACTAGCATAGGGTTAAAGTTCGTCGAGTTAGCTTCGATTTGAGCCCTTGAACGCACCATTCTACTATGTAAATGATTTATGGTGAAATTAACGGTTTTCAGGTGCAACAGAATTACAACTTTACGGTTAAACTTGGGGGCAGTTGTTTTAGTCATTAACGATCAAATTATCCAACGAAATTCATACACTAGGTTCACAGCCTTACGGGCCAACCTACACCATTGAGTTCCGTTAAATTTGATAATGTTTTTCTAAGGGAACAAGCATCGAACAGTTATGGGAAATAATAGTTTTAAACTTGTAACATTATAATCCATGTATCTAACAATTGTAATCTAGATAAATAGCATTTAAGCAAGTAGAATACTTGCCTGGAGATGTCCCGGGGATGTACGGTGGCTGTGTCGTCACGAACGCGCGATATACGCCACGTACCGGATTCCCGCGAGCCTAGATCGAAACACGAATTTCACGTCGGAGTTTTCCCGGAGTCGCTACACGGTTACTGGAGGTTGAGGGATGCTTGATGATCCTCAGTGAGTGTACTGTGGTTGACGACTGTCGACGACGTCGCTCCGGCAATGGTCGCAGTGAGGGTTTGTAAGGAAAAAGTGTTTTGGGTAGTTTTGAGGGAGTTAGAGAGAAAGGGTGAACAGAGGGGATCGAGAGAGTGTTGGAGGGGAGGAGTAAGCAGAAAGAGAGTATGTAGACACACACAGAGAGAGAGAGAGAGAGAGAAAGAAGTGTGAAAGAGAGAGAGAGTGAGAACAGTGAGAGAGAGACAGAGGAGGGTGAGAGAGTATGTAGTGAGGAAGAGAGAGATTAACAGAGAGAGTTAGAGACAGTGAGTAAGTGAACAGAGGAAGAGGGAAGAGAATTAGAGAGAGGGGGAGAGTGATCGGAGGTGGTGGTGACGACGAGGGAACGAGTGGGTTGGCCGAGGTTGGTGCAGGGGCTCGGCTCGAGCTTGGATGCAGTGAAGGAGAAAGAAGAGGGAGCTCGTGGCGTGGGTGATGGGTGACTGGAGAGGTTGGGGAGAGGGCTTCGTTGATGGGGAGAGGAGAGTGAGGGAGTCGACGAGGTTGTGGTGGTCGCTCTCGTCGTCGACGGTGGGGGAAAGTTTGCAGGGAAGTTTGAGGAGGGAGCAATGGGGAAGGAGGCGGAGGAGTTATGAGAGGGGGTGCGTTTCGTGGGATAACGTCGCGACGACGTGGCGCAGGCGCGGGCGAAGGAGGCGGCGGGGAAAGGGGATCGCGAGCGGAAATGAGGGGTATAGCCGTTGGAATTTAAAGAGGGAGAAGAACAGTGATGGGTTGGGTGAGGTAGGCGCGCGGGTGAGGAATAAAGAGTGGGCCGGGCCTGAAAATCCAAAATAAATAAAAGGAAGAAGGCTGGGCCAGAAAGAATTGTGGGAGAAAAAGAAAACGATTTAAATGGTAAAAGGAGGCGGGCCGGGAAATGAGTTGGGCCGAGGAAAAGAATAATATTGAGGGGAAAAATCTGTTGAGGGGGAAAAATGAAGCGGGCTGGGTTATGTTTAAAAGTAATGGGTTTAGATTTAAATTTAAAGAACAATGGGCTGAGGATTTAACAGTAAAGGAAAAGATGGTGCTAGGTTTTAGGGTTTAACTTATGGAAAAAAATATTGAATGGCTTGGGTTAGGATTAATGGGAATAAATATAGGGAGTGGGTTTTAATCGCGGGCCGCAGGGAGTTTTGAAAAGAAATGGTAAAAGGAGTGGGAAAATTGGGCCGGGCCTAGCAAGCAAATAAATTAAAAGGAAGAGAAAGGCACGGGCCGGGCCAAAAGAATTTGAAGATTAAAAGGAGAAGAATAAATGGGGCCGGGCTTTGGAATTTAAATGGGAAAAAGAAATATGTGTATTAAGAAACAAGATGGGTTGCTGGCTAAAGAAGGGAAAGATGGTGTTGGGTTCAAATGGGGTTTGAAAAATAATTTATAAATAAAATAAATAATTCCTAATTAGAATAAAAAGAATTCTAAAGTACAAAATACGGTCTTTGGTATAAAAGGGGCCGGGTGTTACATCATACCACCCTTACAAAAATTTCGTCCTCGAAATTTAAAATGAACGATAAGTTATACCAATAAAACGAAACTATTAGATAGCTCACTAACACCAAAGATTTATTAGTAGTACGGAGACGAAGAAATTTGAAAATTTATATATAAGTAAGAACAACATACTAAAGGTAGGTCTAAATAGGTATAAAGAAAGAATAACTTATAGGGGCAACTACAAATATACGAGAATATAGGTATCAATAGCGAACAATAATAGTCAAAGTATGTTCGATAGGAAACGAACCCATATATGTGCACATTTAAGTTTGTTAAAACAAGCAGAAAAAGTTATAAGGCTAACTATTTATATAGTAAACATAAGTACAACCCCTAAAATAAAGTAACGACAATAATGTAGTGAAAACTAGTCAGTAGGTTAAAACATTTCAGGAAAAACGTATCGAAAATAGGCTTAAAATGATTTAGAAAACTGGTATAGTGAAATTAAAAGGCATAGGCCAAAAGTATGCGCGGTGTAAGGTTGCGCTACTAAAGTGAGAATAATAATAATGCACTTAAAATTTATAAAACGGGGTAATCGATAACACGTACTCTTTGACAAATGCAAAAATACTAAAACTACATTTTAAGATAATCGTGCCCCTAAATATAGTTGGGGTAACAGGAAAAAGCACAAGTATGCCTAGGCCTAGGTAGGGTAGGGATTACAATGGGATGTGGCTGATACAAAAGGTCGAAGGTTGACGGCCTTAGTCTGAAGATCAAGGAAATTAGGATCGGGTCAACACAAAAGTAAAGGTGAGCCACAAAGGCTACAAGGGAAACAGTATGGGGAGGGCAACTTTCGGTACATCGTATGAATCAAGAATTTGAAGGGTTAGCTAACTCAAGGGTTTCACTATGAACCTCTCCTCCTGGAAGGATCTCAATCGAGGCACAGACGAAAGATGAATGGCGGCTCATTCCAAGGATCAGGGTGCGGTACTTTCGAGGGTGAAAACTATACAATGAATAGATAGGGACAGTCAGGGATCTCAGCAGAAAAATAATTGGATGTGGGCAATAAACAAGTATCGGGCGAAACAATAATCAAAAGGTTTACGAATTCAGAAGATTTATTTCATTCAAGAAAATTTGAAACAAGACATTCTCAAAGACGAAAAGTGGCCCTAGACTATACACAGATTATTCGGCCAAAAGACAACATCAAAAGAAATCCCATCAATCGCGGTTGTGGAGATTCAGTAGGTTGCGGTAGGCTCGCGCACTCAGGTAGGGGCGTCCATTTCCATGGCGCCTTGCGGGGGCCGCCATTGGGAGTTCTTCCACAGGAGGGTCCTGATCTTCTGGTCCTTCTTCCTCGGATGGAGCTTCCTCATCGAGATCCGATTCCATGTGATCCTCTTCTTCTGGGTTTTCTTCCATGGGGTCTTCCTCCACTGGATCTTCTTCTATTGGATCTCCCTCGGGATCTTCCTCTATCGGGTCTTCTTCTATAGGGTTCTCTTCAGGATCTCCTTCTTCTTCGTCGGAATCAGCTATTACGTTAAACTCTGGGGCGGCTGCTTCTTCGTCCTCGGAATCGTTGTTTCCAAAGTCGACCTGTGGACCGTTGATCTCATCGTCAGAACTCGTCATCGTGTGGTCTAAGGATACGCATGACTGTGTATCCTCATCTAGATGCGGCGCTGCTCCAGGATGGGCCATGGCCTGAAAGAAAAGTCATGATTAGACAGTGGGATATCAAGGAAGCTTAAGGTACGAAATATAGGAAAATATGCGGTTGCAGGAGTTGAAGGATCAGAATGAAAATACTGTGATAATGAATAGAATTTGATATAAAGGAAGCATGAGAATGATACATATATATGATTCAAATTTCATTGCATTCAACTAAAAGTTCAAGGATACAAGATTTCAAACAGAAAGAAATATTCATAAAGGATGACACATTATTATTACTGAAAGTAGATAACATGAAAATTATTCTTCGACTACTACAACATTGCATTCTCGTCGCGTGAGTTGAATCCTGCGTTTGATCCGCCTTATCGTCGAAGTCCGAACTACGCGGCAATCCTCACTTGGCAGAAGTGGGGAGAGTGGACAAGTTTCTTCCTTGCAGTTCTTTCCTTTCTGGGCAACCGTTGATGATGTGTTCGCTGGATCCATAAATTAGACATTTTCCTTGGGCGAGGCGACAATCCCTCTGAAGATGTCCTGGCCTCTTACAATATCCACAGCAAAGGTTCTTCTGATGCTTCTGTTGACGCTTCATTTTCTTCTCCTTTCCTCGTCCAATAGGGATCCCTTTATGATAGGAGACTCCCGCCGGGGCCTGATTCACCTGTCTTCTCAATCCTTCAGCTAATAAATCGTTTGTCCGCTCCTGGGCTTCCCTTAAACCTTGCAGTACACCCAGAATCTCAACAGTCTGATTCTGGGGAGCGGATAAAGATGAAGAGTCGTTGGAAGACATGATCCTGAAACAATGATTTTTGAGAATGGTATAAGCCACAAGCTGAACGAATCAAAATATAATATGGATAGGACAAAGATTCAAAAATATTAAAGGTGCTGAATTTATTATAAGTGGGGAAATCAACTGTACGACTTTAAGTCACTTGATTAGAGTACGGTAGTGCAATTGCCACCACGTACCCTTGTCAAGTCACCCGAAACCATAGTGAATGGATAGCTGAACGCACGATGTGAATATGGATCAAGAATGACAGTTTACAACCTAGATCGAAAGACGTCTTAGATTGCCAAACCGTACACGGAAAACTGCAATCCCAATTGGTGCAAAACCTGGGCTTTGATACCAACTAAACCATGTCACGCCCCGCTTCCCAAAATACGGAATACGAGGGGTAGACAAGGCCAGCCATGCTCCTACGGTCAAGGAAAAGACCTGCCGTAGTCACACTTCGGCTTCTAGCTTTTCATGGTAAACAGTAAATGATGTGCAGGTAATGGGAAAATGCAGTAACTGAAAGGAACAATGTAAGACTGACCTGAAGTGGAACAAATGAAAGTAACTCGGGAAGGCGAGTCAAGAAGTCTGTGAAGCACGTCTAGTTCTGATCCAGGCTAAATCTTCTCCTCACACTGAGCATGCATACTCAGGTCGTCAGAGCGACACAATAGCAATATAATGCATATAATCAAGTAACAGTTCTAACAGTGGTGAAGGATATGAATAACCGTAAATCAATAACAGCATGAATATAAATGAGCAGAGATAAATGCAGCGGAGTAGTAAAGCAGTATAACAATATGTCACGAATGTCAAGACAGTATAGGATGAATGTAAATGACAGTAACCCTATCAGTCTCTAAGTCTCAATACACAGGTCAATAAGCCTATCGTCAGTCCAAGTGTGAGAGTCAACCACTCGCGAGTGTCCTCCACCCAAGGGTAGAACCCAAGGGCAAGGGACCACGGGCCCAACATGTAACGAATGTATCACGGTGTCTATAGCACATACCCTGTAAATCTCCATATAACTCCCTAAATATATAAGCCGGCATGGGACTCCCGAGATTCTGTTGAATTCACACTTGAACTACCCCACACCCCGAGGTCTACATCAAACGCTAACCATCACCCTAAATACTAATCGATCCGTGACAAGTCTGCGCGAGAACTGGAGGCAGGACCTCCATCAAGCACGTCCCGACTAATACCTAAGATAAATGGCAGTGTCGGATGCCTTATCTGTGACACCCGTGCAAGCGCTTCCATAAGTGTCCCATACCACTTATAGTCACACGTACACGCATCCCACAGACGTCGACAATGCAATAGAATAAAAGGGACACTGATTGTGCACAAGTACGTATCACTTTCACTTAATCACGAATACACGAACACTGACGTACTTGCCACAATCAACACTAAAATCTAACACTGGGTAACTGCACGATGTCACTAGGTTATCAATACAATGATATGGGTATGATATGATGCGTGGACAAGTATATAAACATGATGAGGATGTTATGAAACCGCATTCTTTCACTTGCACGATTTATCATGAAACATATGTATATAATTTGGCGAAATGACAAACAGGTAGTAATTAATATGTTCAGTTATCTATCCATAGAATTTTGTTTCAAGCCAATCGGGTTTCAGGATCATTAGTTATAACTGTTTCATTTTAAGCGCACGCGGCTGGAAATCCAGTTTCAGAATCAGGAATCCATTTCGCAACGCATTTTAACCCCAGTTGGGATCATAATTTAGCGACGCTACAGTTGGATGAATTCTAGGGTTTTAAGTAAAGTTTTCAACGCCACAAACGGATCTTCAATCGCGTCTGTACGTTAGGAGTTACAATCTATTTAACACTAACATGTCAGTTCTGATTTTGTTGGGACTGTTATGCGTCCCGATCTTCTAAATCACAGAATAAATAACAAATGGTAACGAAACAGTATGAAATTAATTGTGTTGTCTAGTTAACAGATTCATCTACAATAAACAGCGGAGTTCCGCAACCTAAGTGTTAAGCAAGTCTTGTGGTACACATTATGGAACAGCAACCAATAACTGGAGTCGCTCTGGACTGCAGTCCAGAGTCGCACTCCGACCCGAATATCATCATAGTTTAGTTAAAGAATTGTCTGGAAACTAGCATAGGGTTAAAGTTCGTCGAGTTAGCTTCGATTTGAGCCCTCGAACGCACCATTCTACTATGTAAATGATTTATGGTGAAATTAACGGTTTTCAGGTGCAACAGAATTACAACTTTACGGTTAAACTTGGGGGCAGTTGTTTTAGTCATTAACGATCAAATTATCCAACGAAATTCATACACTAGGTTCACAGCCTTACGGGCCAACCTACACCATTGAGTTCCGTTAAATTTGATAATGTTTTTCTAAGGGAACAAGCATCGAACAGTTATGGGAAATAATAGTTTTAAACTTGTAACATTATAATCCATGTATCTAACAATTGTAATCTAGATAAATAGCATTTAAGCAAGTAGAATACTTGCCTGGAGATGTCCCGGGGATGTACGGTGGCTGTGTCGTCACGAACGCGCGATATACGCCACGTACCGGATTCCCGCGAGCCTAGATCGAAACACGAATTTCACGTCGGAGTTTTCCCGGAGTCGCTACACGGTTACTGGAGGTTGAGGGATGCTTGATGATCCTCAGTGAGTGTACTGTGGTTGACGACTGTCGACGACGTCGCTCCGGCAATGGTCGCAGTGAGGGTTTGTAAGGAAAAAGTGTTTTGGGTGGTTTTGAGGGAGTTAGAGAGAAAGGGTGAACAGAGGGGATCGAAAGAGTGTTGGAGGGGAGGAGTAAGCAGAAAGAGAGTATGTAGACACACACAGAGAGAGAGAGAGAGAGAGAGAAAGAAGTGTGAAAGAGAGAGAGAGTGAGAACAGTGAGAGAGAGACAGAGGAGGGTGAGAGAGTATGTAGTGAGGAAGAGAGAGATTAACAGAGAGAGTTAGAGACAGTGAGTAAGTGAACAGAGGAAGAGGGAAGAGAATTAGAGAGAGGGGGAGAGTGATCGGAGGTGGTGGTGACGACGAGGGAACGAGTGGGTTGGCCGAGGTTGGTGCAGGGGCTCGGCTCGAGCTTGGGTGCAGTGAAGGAGAAAGAAGAGGGAGCTCGTGGCGTGGGTGATGGGTGACTGGAGAGGTTGGGGAGAGGGCTTCGTTGATGGGGAGAGGAGAGTGAGGGAGTCGACGAGGTTGTGGTGGTCGCTCTCGTCGTCGACGGTGGGGGAAAGTTTGCAGGGAAGTTTGAGGAGGGAGCAATGGGGAAGGAGGCGGAGGAGTTATGAGAGGGGGTGCGCTTCGTGGGATAACGTCGCGACGACGTGGCGCAGGCGCGGGCGAAGGAGGCGGCGGGGAAAGGGGATCGCGAGCGGAAATGAGGGGTATAGCCGTTGGAATTTAAAGAGGGAGAAGAACAGTGATGGGTTGGGTGAGGTAGGCGCGCGGGTGAGGAATAAAGAGTGGGCCGGGCCTGAAAATCCAAAATAAATAAAAGGAAGAAGGCTGGGCCAGAAAGAATTGTGGGAGAAAAAGAAAACGATTTAAATGGTAAAAGGAGGCGGGCCGGGAAATGAGTTGGGCCGAGGAAAAGAATAATATTGAGGGGAAAAATCTGTTGAGGGGGAAAAATGAAGCGGGCTGGGTTATGTTTAAAAGTAATGGGTTTAGATTTAAATTTAAAGAACAATGGGCTGAGGATTTAACAGTAAAGGAAAAGATGGTGCTAGGTTTTAGGGTTTAACTTATGGAAAAAAATATTGAATGGCTTGGGTTAGGATTAATGGGAATAAATATAGGGAGTGGGTTTTAATCGCGGGCCGCAGGGAGTTTTGAAAAGAAATGGTAAAAGGAGTGGGAAAATTGGGCCGGGCCTAGCAAGCAAATAAATTAAAAGGAAGAGAAAGGCACGGGCCGGGCCAAAAGAATTTGAAGATTAAAAGGAGAAGAATAAATGGGGCCGGGCTTTGGAATTTAAATGGGAAAAAGAAATATGTGTATTAAGAAACAAGATGGGTTGCTGGTTAAAGAAGGGAAAGATGGTGTTGGGTTCAAATGGGGTTTGAAAAATAATTTATAAATAAAATAAATAATTCTTAATTAGAATAAAAAGAATTCTAAAGTACAAAATACAGTCTTTGGTATAAAAGGGGCCGGGTGTTACAAAACTAGTTAACAACTTAACTATAAAGAATACGGAAATACAACCTTTGTAGATCCGGTGCTCCACCTCCATAGCTCCGCAACGAAGTCCCCTCGCTGTCCAAATGAGTTCCCGGGCTCTAGCGTCGGCTTCGTCGGAGAATGGGCAAGCTAGGTCGTCGATGTCCATGCCGAAGATGATCTACGTCGAGGCATCGCTAGATCAAGCTCCAACTTCACCAAGTCATGAAAACTTGTGAAGGAAACACACTCTACTACTTGGCAAGAGGTAGAGGATGAAGAAATAGGAAGTGGGTAGACTTTAGAATTGGATTTCTCACTCATTTCCATCAATCACCATTGATGGAGCTTGCTTTCTTCAAGTGAAGAAAGGAAGAAGAAGAAGAATTATGTTATGATAAGTTCATTAAAAAAGAAAAGAATAATCAATCCTTATCATAACATGACCATAGTTAAGTGTAGAGAACTAATCATGGTTTAATGCAATGGTTAGGGTTAAGCTAAAAACAAAATGGTCATCAAGTCAAAGCATTCATGAAGCTTCATGAATGAACAAAAGAAATGCCACCATTTTATCATTTCATTTCCTTTTTCCAATAAGAAAAAGATTAATAAATAAATGAATAAAATGAATAAGCAAATAGTAAACCCTAACCATTCCATTAACCAAGGTTTAATTCTATACACTTAACAAATAAGGCATGTATCATCAAACATGATACAAGCAAGTGCACAAAATCATATCGCATATGCAATGCGCACACCCGAGCGAGAAAATCCATTTAAAGTGAACCGATACTAGTTAATGCAAAGTAATATATCAAATATATAATTATGCATTAAATCATTAAATCAACACTTGATTTAACGATCCGGTCATATCGCATATAACCGGCTAGTATCCTATGTATCGGCTTATCGAATCAATCCTTGATTCGATAACTAGGTTATATCGCATATAACCAATCGATACATCCATCGCGAGAATAGAATACGGTATCACATACACGCATTATTCTCGGTCCCGCACATATCTCATATGCGCTCCTATTTCGTTTCGCTTGAGCCATGGTAAGTAGGATCTGGATGGACTTAAGCATAGATACTGGAAAAAGGTTTCATCATTATCCACGCCTGGTCAATGACGAAAACTTTTAACAAGTCTAGCTTTGAAAGTCTTAACTTTTCGATGTACACCAAGTAATCTTCTCAAGATATACTTGCTCCTGATGGGGATTTAACCCTTCAGATATAGCAACCAAAGTCCATACTTTGTTGGTGTACATGGATTCCATCTCAGATCGCTAAGCATCCAGCCATTCTTACAGAGTCCCACTCCTGATGGCCAGCTCGAAACTAGTTGGGTCATCATCTTATGATGCAATCCTCGCTCCCACTGTCATAGAGAAACCGAAGTATCTCTCAGGTGGGTGAGGAACCCTACTAGTTCGGCGGAGAGGCTGAGGTTCGTTGGAATCTACTGAATCCTTTGGTTCTATCAAATCATCAGCTGCAGTCTGTATAGCTGGAACATTTCCAGTTCTACATAACAGATCTTGCCTCGAGCTTGTCCGGATTTTGCTTTTCAGACATAGGCTGGACAACCCCAAATCTTAACTAACTTAAGAAATGGGCTCTTCCCTTTCCATATCACATATGAAATGGTAGGCAACTGATTTGATTGGAACCCTATTCAATAGGTATGCAGCTTCTCAAGTGCATAACTCCCAAAAAGGTAACAGGTAACTCAGTAGTACTCATCATAGAGCACACCTTATCATATAGGGTGATATTGCTCCGCCCCGATATACCATCGTGCTATGGTGTATACGGAGGAGTAATGCTGAGAGAGAATCTCATTCTCCTTTAGAATAGTCCAGGAATTCCGTGCTCAAGTATTCTCCTCCTTGATCACATCAAAGGACATAATACTTATACCCGTATTTTGGTTCTCTACTTCTAACTTATATTCCGTGAATATCTCAAAAGGTTCGGACTTGTGTTTCAACAGGAACATATGTCTGAATCTTGAGAGATTATCAGAGAATGTAACGAAGTACAAAGAACCAGTCCTGGCATATGTAGACAGGGGACCTTACATACATCATCATGTATCATCCCAAGAGTTTACTAACTCTTTCTCTGCTTCCAGTAAACAGAGCTATGGTCATCGTATCTTTGTGACATGACTGGCAAGTTTCACAAGATGTAATTTCAAACTGATTTAAATATGCATCTAAATGTAACTTCAGCTAGTCGGGTCGCATTGATATGACCTAGTCTACAATGCCTCAAGAAGGATTCGTTCATTTCTGAACTCTTCCACTTGTGTGTGTTCCGTATACTAAGAACTGTAGTTTGATTTAGAACATTAATGCTTTTAGATAACGTGCCTGAACCGATCAACTTTTGATATAGGAAATGTTCAAAACATTATCCAACTATACAAAATTTTATCATTTCTTTACTGATAAAGAGACTGATATGATTTTGTATATCAGGTTCGGTATCTAATAGCATTTGTTCAGAATCAATATACTGATAATACAGGGTGACAGTGACCAACAGACTTGGCTGCAACACTTGCCCCGTTTTCTGCCTCATGAAACTTATCACCCGTTCTCAGTTCTCTACCTTTCTGTAGCCCTATGTAACAGATTACATATCTGGGATCCTGATCTGGTATCACATACCCAGGACGTAAAGGATACTGAGAAACAGTTCTTTGTAATGAACACACCCGAAGATGATGCATCAGCATGCACTCTCTTCGTTTGGGCGGCACGGGAATTCTGGTAATCCCCAATTTCCTGCTCTGTCTTATAACAATTATAAGTCGGAGCGGGACCAACGTTGCCCAGCTCAGTATAACAAGCGGGTTCGGTCAATATTCCGTATTATTATCTTGATTAAGGCGTGATATGGTCGCTACCTGGAGAGAGAGAGAAGAAAACACTCAGCGTGCGCTCTTGCAAGAATAGATTGGTTATTATTTTATCTAATTAGGATGGCTCCCACTGCTTTTTATCAAATCTTCCTTCAAACCCTAAAAGAAAAGACTAGCCGGGATTAATTACACACTACAAGTTCGCCAATCTTTCAGCCAGGCCAGTGTCGGTACTTTGAGGGAGGTCCCCCGTGCTTTCGCACGAACCTAATTAATGTAAACCTCGTTTTCCCAGAGGCGTAACCCCGTTGACACCTTTCTAGACACCTACTTGATCGGCTAATTGTAATGTATAAAACTCTCCCAGGAGTAACTCTTACTCGCAGCGGGTATCGGGATCCAACTATCTCATAGAAGGTATGCAATCTCATTGCAAATTTCAACACTTGAAATTCCCGATAATATTTTGCCCCTAGCTCGCTATGACCTTGACGCATGCCAAACAACCCATAGTCTGCTAGTCAAGTTCAACCCGTACATTTCTTGATTGAATTAAACCAACCCGCACGACCCTTGACGCATGCCAAACAACGCCGTACGAATACCCTAATCCAATCGCATCGTATGCTAGCAGATAAGCACTAGTTAGCTACCGTACACTATGCCTTGACGCATGCCAAACAACCGCAACACGAATACTAACTAGTACTTATCTGAAATGACGGAGGGCTACGAAAGGTTTTTCTGAAAACCTATTGCGTAATGAACTTGATATCGTTGTAGAATCAAATGATTTTGAAATGGAGTGCTTTTGAGGCTTTTCTAGTTTTGCTAAAGGAGTCACTCCCGGTGAAGGGATCGTCGGTCCTTTCCTCGTCGAATGAGGTGCAGGATATATCATATATATCACTGTGCAAAGCAAAAACACTTAAAAGCAATCAAAAGACAAACCGAGTGTGTAGCATCTGCCAGTTATTGCTAAAGGAGTCACTCCCGGTGAAGGGATCTTGGTCCTTTCCTCATCGAATAAGGTGCAGGATATATCACATATACCTCTGTGCAAAGCAAGAACTGTAGCTACCCTTTTTATTTTGAAATTCGATTCTACAACATCTTAGGTTTCTTTTATTTCATTAATCACATTAATGAAGTCCCATCATTTAAGTACCTAAATATCACAGATAAATACGACGTACACTTATGCCATCCGCATTCGCCTCGATGTCCCCTCGTGCACCATTAGGTTAGGTAACTAACGGCAGAGCGGGGCAGGGCTAGCACGGGTGTAAAACATAAGTAACGTCTATATAATATATCATATATACTATATACTGTATCTATCACAGAACATCACTTGATCACATCACAGATATCGCAGCAGAAGAAACATATGAAATATTGGATATACTAGGACGTCCGTGTTTTCAATACGAGCCAGTATAAAACACGGATTCCACGGTCGCGATGAATAGCCAAACCCACAACCCAAGACCCCTACGAGAGCGGCAAGCAACCCTACCAATTCTGGAGTTAGGAGACCCGGACTCGACTCCTCGAGTTGGTCTCCCACTGGACTCCAGAACCCGGTTACTTGTGCTCTCCTCCTTGGGTCTATCCTAGTGTGGAAAAGTAAATAATATACAAACGGTGACAACTTCCGCAATCTGGAAGTGCCCCAATAAAAGAATATTACATACAAGTTTTTACATGAATGAAAATGAAAAAACACTCATCTCACATAAAAAAAACCCGGCTATTCAAACACGACGATCCAATATAACATATCCAGCAACACATAATATCACATGTCATCAACGTAAGTAAATATGCGCATCCCAATTGTCGTTGACATATAGCAACGAAACCGGCGATATCACATATTACACTTACGGTCACAGAAAAGAAAGTGTAAAACTACAACAGTTGGAATCCGCAACCACCTCAGACATCGCATGCCTGACCAAATGAATTCCTTAGACATCGCATGCCTAACAATTATAAACCCCACATTTTAGTCTCAAAATCGAAAACACTTTTCAATCTCAAGTCGGGCAATTCAACAAGATTCCCGACATCCTGATCGAATGCTCGTCGCAAACTTCTGTAGACGGCCGCACCCCCGATACCGTCGACGAAGTGCACCAAGGCGGAACACCGCTACCGCGAGCACCCGGACGGATGCTTTCGGCGACGGGGTTCTCCTATAGTCACTTGGTCGGGGCTATGGAGCGAGGCTGTCTATTAAGTTTACCCGGCGAGTATCCGCGTACGCTACGTGATTGCGACGGACATTTGATCACATCAAAATTCTGTGGCAACCGATCAAGTGAGACTAAACTGCTATGTTTATAACATTCATTCAGTTATCTCATATCTCTTTGTGAATTCCAATTATTGTATCCCATTCCGGATAATTAGAAAATGTTAAACTTTTCGATCGAACAGTCAAACACCCAAGTTTTCCCGATACAGCTCAACACAAGAAATAAGTCTAACAACATTCAGTTCGTGCCTCAGTACCAACGGTCCAGCCGTAGAAGGGTCAAGCCAACGCCTCACATGTGGCACGCCGTACTGCCCCAAACCCTAAGGTTCAAAGGGCAGTTCAAGACGGTCACATAATCGAGTTAAGGTTTGTTGTCTTCTAGAGGGTCCATCGCGTTACTTGCACTACTTAGAACGTCGTTAAACTACGGAAAAATCCAACACTTGGAAATTTCCCGACAGGGGAAAAATTGGGTATTTATATCCGGTCGAACTTTTTAACATATTCTAAAATTTATCCGGAAAGCCACACAGACAAAATTTGATAATCCAATCGAACATTCGAATCCCCAAAACAACCCAGAAAAATTCAACTCTTGAATAAAAATTAAAAATTCCCAGAAAATCCAGCATTATCAATTAGGAGTTACTGTGTAAAATATATTAAATAAGGTGGCCGTACGGCCGCGGAACCGCCGCACGAGCCATGCTCGTGCCGCGGAACCGCGGCAGTTTGATGGAGTTAGGAACACGAATTTCACAGAAACTCTTAAAATAGCCTGCTGATTTTTCTGCATATTTTTAATCTTGAAAAAACCCAGTTTTTGAAAAAAGGACAGAGAGCAATTTTTGAGTTGGGTTTCGGGTTCGTTCGGGTTTCAAATTCCGTCTAGACTTCGCCTAAGACTCTAGCTAGGCTCTGATACCACTGTAGGGTTCCTAGGCACACTAGTGAGGTCTCACAAGGCATCAACCATGCCAATTTCAAAAAATCTAGGTGCCGAGAAACCCTAATACAGATCGTTGGCTAAAGTTTAGGCGAAACTAGAAACTAGTTAACAACTTAACTATAAAGAATACGGAAATACAACCTTTGTAGATCCGGTGCTCCACCTCCATAGCTCCGCAACGAAGTCCCCTCGCTGTCCAAATGAGTTCCCGGGCTCTAGCGTCGGCTTCGTCGGAGAATGGGCAAGCTAGGTCGTCGATGTCCATGCCGAAGATGATCTACGTCGAGGCATCGCTAGATCAAGCTCCAACTTCACCAAGTCATGAAAACTTGTGAAGGAAACACACTCTACTACTTGGCAAGAGGTAGAGGATGAAGAAATAGGAAGTGGGTAGACTTTAGAATTGGATTTCTCACTCATTTCCATCAATCACCATTGATGGAGCTTGCTTTCTTCAAGTGAAGAAAGGAAGAAGAAGAAGAATTATGTTATGATAAGTTCATTAAAAAAGAAAAGAATAATCAATCCTTATCATAACATGACCATAGTTAAGTGTAGAGAACTAATCATGGTTTAATGCAATGGTTAGGGTTAAGCTAAAAACAAAATGGTCATCAAGTCAAAGCATTCATGAAGCTTCATGAATGAACAAAAGAAATGCCACCATTTTATCATTTCATTTCCTTTTTCCAATAAGAAAAAGATTAATAAATAAATGAATAAAATGAATAAGCAAATAGTAAACCCTAACCATTCCATTAACCAAGGTTTAATTCTATACACTTAACAAATAAGGCATGTATCATCAAACATGATACAAGCAAGTGCACAAAATCATATCGCATATGCAATGCGCACATCCGAGCGAGAAAATCCATTTAAAGTGAACCGATACTAGTTAATGCAAAGTAATATATCAAATATATAATTATACATTAAATCATTAAATCAACACTTGATTTAAAGATCCGGTCATATCGCATATAACCGGCTAGTATCCTATGTATCGGCTTATCGAATCAATCCTTGATTCGATAACTAGGTTATATCGCATATAACCAATCGATACATCCATCGCGAGAATAGAATACGGTATCACATACACGCATTATTCTCGGTCCCGCACATATCTCATATGCGCTCCTATTTCGTTTCGCTTGAGCCAGGAAACCTCTGTGTAGGACTCTAAAGACTCGTCAATACGCCGGCAGCAGGTGATGATCATATCAAACACCCACAAGCCGCAAGCGGTCTGCTAAACGTAACGGCCACCAGGGTATTGAGCGATCAGAAGATCGACGAGCAAGCCCGCTCACACTCCTGTGAATCCGACCAGTAACACTTACCGTACAGTCCGGTCTGATCGTCTGATATGTCGCATATCTCGCCTAGGGGTGGTAAACGTCAGACCCAAATAGCTCGATAAGTCGTGTCGATATGAGGTCTATAACAATTCAAGATACTACTGGTAACACTTACCAGTAAATCTCAGCAACCCTGGCTAGGGATTTCCTGTTATAGCCAATCGCACACAGCGCAACATCAACTCCCTATACCGGGAGAGACGAATCCCCTCCTATCGCTCATTGCCTCCATGTGACTCGGGACTGTACCCAAAAACCACCGTTTTTCACGCCCTCTTGGACGTGGTAAGATGGAAATCAAAGCACAGTGGGAACCACACAAGACTCTATGACGATCTCGGGTCAACAGACTACTCTGTACTAGTGTCACCAGAGAACTGCCATCTGACGTAAGGTATAATACCATCTGGGAGTTCTCGGCGAGTCCGTCCAGTGTACCCAGTCTCTACTGAGCACCCGTATATCATCTCTGATGTCAAACACCAATGGATATGGGATCATCCATCGCCCATCTGTATGGGTCGAGAAGGTATACGCTAGTCTACTCTGGTATATCGATGCCCCGTCTCGATACACCCACGACTAGGGACTTTGAAGGATGTACTTATGGACTACCTGTCCCCACTAGTATGATCCGCATCATAGTCCAGGTAGTCAAGTACACATCCTAAGGGCTTTACCAACATGTAACAGAGAGACAATCAGTGTACACGTTAAGGTAAAGATCAACCAGATAGCATACTATCATGTCGAGCAAGAAAGTCCTCCCTATATACGTCCTAGCATCCACTACAATATACATCATATGTACAATAATGGCCTCTAGGGCATACATATAACTAACAATGAAGAATTTGATTCTTAAAAAGATAAACACGTCTTCAAACAGGCAAAGTCACGTGCTACCACGTGACCCCTGTAAAGAGCCACCGCTAAAACTTTGAGGCAACGCCTCACGTGCTTCACGTGACCCCCAAAGCGCGCAAAGAAAAAGCAAAGGAAAAGAAGCTCTGGGGCGCCCTCACGTGTCACCACGTGACCCCTAATGAATATTCTAACAGATCAAAGCGCAAGCCCCCATCACGTGCCCACACGTGATGGCTTTTAGAATTAAAAGTGTTAAACACTTATCTATAGAACAAAATAAAGGGAAACATGGCGCTATCACATGCTACCACGTGACCCCTTGGCTGAAGCTTTAACGGATAAGCACCAAAATACCCATCACGTGACAGCACGTGATGCTCCAAAGTATTCAATACTTTTGACAGAATAGAATGAATCGAGGGCGCCCTCACGTGCTGCCACGTGACCCCTCTTGCCTTAGTGTTTAACACTAGAGTTGAAACCTCTATCTCCAGTGTTCAACACTGGTTTTCTTAGTGTTTAAACACTAATTTGGAAAACTTTATTTACAGTGTTTAACACTCACTTTCTTAGTGTTGAACACCAACCTGGAAAACCCTGTTTCCAGTATTTAACATTGATCTGCCTTAGTGCTAAACACTGATTTGAAATCTCCACTGCCAGTGTTTGACACTAACTTGTCAATCTCATTCTCAGTGTTCAACACTGGTTGATCTTTAGTGTTTAACACTAACTTTAACCCAATTGGCTAAGTGTCTAGAGGCAAAGCCTCTCCTCTAATGGACCAACAGAGGGCCAATATCCTAAACATGATTGGACTTAGCCCAAGCTGGCCATAAGTCCTCAATTCAAATTCGACTGAGCCAATGGGCTCATAATATAATTAATTGGTCTTGGTTCCAAATTGGGCCAAAGATTATTTAATCTACCTCGGTTTAAGGGTACATCTCTTCACTCCTTTGATACTCGGCGTTGTAATTCCTCAACGTCTTCAAAGAGGTGATGGGTCCCGATGACCACATATTGATACGGACTGTGGGGTCCTTAAACTCATGGACTATGAGGTCCTTAACCTTGACCGAGATGTCTTAAAACTAACAATGGACTGTGGGGTCCTTAAATCCATGGACTATGACGTCCTTAACCTTGACCGAGATGTCTTAAAACTAACTTTGGACTGTGGAGTCCTTAAATCCACGGACTATGAGGTCCTTAACCTTGACCGCAACGTCTTAAAACTAACATTGGACCGCAATGTCCTCAAACTACCTATGGACCGCAATGTCCTTAAACTACCTATCGACCGCAATGTCCCTAAACTAAACAACAGGGCTCCCTTAATTGCCCTCTTGTCGGATCTAAACGATCCCGTTAAGTCGATCTTAGTCTAAAAACTAGACTAACGTATCCTTAATGAACGTTTAAGTCGATCTTAGTCTCAAATGAGGCTAACGTATCCTTAAACACAACCCCCAAACCCAAATCTAAGATAATACGGATTTGGACTAGTCCACGCCCTACGGGCGACGACATAACTCAGTCTCCGTATACAATCCACGGGCAACCAAACACGAAATAAACACACACGACACGAAGTGATCATCTGGAGAAGGAGAAAGTTGTTACCGTGATGCGGCGGCGTAATTAACTGCAGGGGCTTGCGCCTGCTGGGAAGAGCGTCCGCACAATCAAAAACCCCTCTAGCGAGGGGGAATCTGATGAAGTCTGCTACATCGGACGCATCCGTTTAAACCTTCGATACATGGTGCCATAAATCAACTTGGCATCTTCGGAGAGGTAGACGGATAGCACCAATTAGCATCTGCCCCGAACCTCAGGCGAAACGACCCTGCGTCGCGCCGTCGTTCGGAGGAGAACAACACCTTTTGCAGCACTTTATGGAAGGAAGTGTCGATCGCCATTAAGTTGGGACAGCATCAGTGATAGAGAACTTCTTGGACCTGAGATATTAGTAGCAACCGTTGATGTGGTTCGTACTATCATAGTAAAGATGCGCATAGCCCAAGATCGACAGAAGCACTGGGCTGATGCAAAGCGTCGTCATTTGGAGTTCCAGCCAGGAGAACATGTATTTTTGAAGATATCTCCGAACCGCGAAGTGATCCGTTTTGGAAGACGGGTTAAGCTAAGTCCGAGATATATTGGACCGTTCGACATACTCAAACGAGTCGGTGAAGTGGCATATCGCTTGGCACTTCCACCCTCATTGGAAGGAGTGCACAACGTGTTCCACATATCCCAGTTCAGAAGGTATGTGAGTAACCCCGGCCATATTCTTGATCATTCCGAGCTCACTGTACAACCAGACTTATCCTGTGAGCAGCAACCTATTGAGATCCTGGATAGGAAGTGAAGTCACTTCGGAATAAGAAAGTCAACTTGGTTCGAGTGATGTGGAGGAAAGACATTCCAGGAGAATCGACATGGGAAAGGGAAGATGAGAGGCGTGCAAGATATCTTCACTTATTTGTAGACTAGTCCTTAAAATAAATTGTAAATTTCGAGAACGAAATTTTTGTAAGGTGGGTAGACTGTAACAACTCCAATTTCAGTGTACATAAATTTCATTTAAAGTTAATGTACAATTGGGGTATTTACAATTCCTGTGAAAGCTATAAGTATTTGTTTTGATTTAAAACAGTAAGAAGGAGCTTGTAGCTCACTGGTAAGTCCTTGCACTGCTAAACTATAGCACCCGAGTTCAAATCCCATCAGCCACACATTCTTTTTAATTAAATTTTTTTAAATCTTTTTAGAAGCCCAAGAGTCTACATGTGCACAACACGTAAAACCAAAAGTCACAAATAAAACAAACACATACACTGAAGAAGCCAAAGCGACAAGGACACGTGGCCCAAACCTTAGCCCCAACCGTCGGAAATAACCCGGCGACTAGTTCAAAAAATCCGGCGCTGCCCGGTCAGACCGTCCCAAATACTTCCAAACTTCACCCCCTGCACCTCTTCAGCTACCCCACTAACCCTACATTGCTTGTTTACTCTGAATATTTCCAGAGGGCCATAAAATGCCATTTAATCCCAATTTTAATGCATTCTTTAAACGCCCAGCAGACTGCTATTCAAACCGAAGCTAGCCAACTCACCGATCTCGCATCGGAGCATCCAAACGAACGAAATATCCTAGTCACTTTATCTAAGAATGACCAGGGATCTTCTGTCACATTCCTGTCAGTAAATCATATGGCTTCAGCTTCACGAACCCTTGAAGCGACGTCTCGTCAATCTCAACAATGGCTGGTACGTCGGTCTGCACGTGTCACGCCTCGCTTCCCAGAGTACGCTAAGATAGGTACGCGACATAACCAACCATGCTACCTGTGGATAGGAAATATCCTTCCACGGTCACATTACGGCTGTAGAGATATCAAGAACAATAATAAACTATCTAACACATGTCCATAAGCCAGAATAAAACGAGTCAAGAATAAAATAATGCAGAAGCAAAAGATCCAATACAAGAAATAAACTGGAATGTACATCCCATAATGCGGGCTCACATCAGGAATGAACATACTGAAGGGAAAAAAATAAACTAACTACTAATAAGTCTTCACTGCTCAGCCTGCTGACTGAAATACTCCTGTTCGGCCTGCAGCAAGGGTAAAGAATCTGGGCCATGCAAAACCCAGATGTCAGTGCGTCATAATATCAAGCAATACTATAAACAGGGGTAGCAAGATATGCAGATATGGTTATAAATGGTAAAACAGGTATAATAGTGATATAAGTGAGGACAGTGAAGGTAATATGTAGTGAGTAATCTAAACTGGTCTATTGGGTTAACTACTCTCAAGTTTTTGAAATCAATTTGATGAATCATCGATGTAACTCAATAGTATCCCGTGCGTGTCCGGGACCACGGTGAAGATTCTCGGGCTGAATCTGAGACGTGCTGCTAGGCAGTAAAAGGTGGTATATAACGATGAGTGATGTCAGCATCATCACCCCGGGGCTGGCCCAGCCCGTAAGACTGATCAGTAAAGGTATCGAACTGTCGAGTTACAAGTCAGGTTTCATCATTGATTTCCCCATACCCTCAAGTTATAAATTCAAGTCAGATATTAATAAATCTGGAGCTAACGCCAACACAGGATCAAGCAGGTACAGATTTGTCTGGATAGACAACAGGAAATGTCCGTAGGGACAAAGGTCAAGATTGTTGGCATTAGTAACAAGATCAGGTAACAGGTCAAGTGATGGTACATCAGGTCAAGTCAGGTAGTATATAGGTATCATGTCATGTTAAGAAGTGCACGGTATCACGTCGTGTCAAGTAATGGTATATCAAGTCATGGCAGGGGTGCACAAATGTCACGTGGATGCTCGTAATCAAACCCTAATAAGTATGGGTACACAAATATAAGTATGGGGGTACCAATGCAACAATAAAATGGAATAGTGTGATGTGGTATGCAAATAGGTATAGATTAAAACATATGGATGCACAGTTATCGATTAGGGTTAAAGTTAAAGTTCCAACATTAATTAAAATACACTTTATCAAATATGGAATGTTAATATTACAATGTTATATATTCAAGTGATCTATGGATGCAATAATATATATATTAGACAAGATGGATGCAGATAGGTATCCGAAAGTTATAAACTATTAAAAATGGTACTATAGGCTGTACAAATAAGTATTATGTGATTCAAATATGGATATGGGTACCGTGTATCGTAATCTAATATGTAACAAGATGTGTTTTCAAGTTCTAGATCTAAAATGATATAAATGGAACATCGAAATGTTAAAATGGAACATGTGGTATTAGATTTAAACTACAGGTTTAATATGCATTTAAATAAGTATGTAATAAATTAAATAGCATGTAGCAAGTTTTACTTGCCTAGACGGATCAAGAAACGGGTGTACGGAACGTCTCACGTCGGCGGAAAAAGTCACGACGCGCGCACGGTACACGGAACGGATCCAAACAACGCACAAGGTGATCACACAAGTCAAGTTTGTTCGCTGGGTCGTCGGGATCGTCGACGTCGTCACGGCTCCAGCGATCTAAACAAGGACAGAGGATATTTAAAGAAAAGAACAGTAAAGAAAAAGAAAGAAGAAGAGAAGAAGGAAGAATGAGAAAGAGAGCTCACTGTAGATTGGTGCATTGGGGTTCCAGGGGATTGAGGAGATGAGGGAGTGGTGTAGGGTTCACCGGCGATGAACGGCGATCGAGATGGAGGTTAGGGTTTCGGTGTCTAGGGTTTGGGTTACTTGGTTTTCTGTTTGCAGGGTTTCTTGATGGGTTGAGGGTTGTGTGAGGGAAGAAGACAGAGGAGAGGGGAGAAAAGAAGAAGATGGTGATAGGATGAGGTGGTCGGCGGTGAAGAGAAGTGGCGGTGATGGGTTCTGCGATGGTGCTTGTGGGTGTGCAGGGTTCGGAAGAAGGAATAAGGAGGAGAAAGAAGGAGAGTAGACGAAGGAATGGCGACGAGGAGGAGGAGGAAGCTCGGTTGAGTAGAGTTGCGATGAAGTTAGGGTTAGGGTTGAGGATCGATGATGGGTTCGTGGCGAGGAAGATAGCGCTCGATTTTTAAAAAAAAGAAGGAAGAAGGAAAATATAGGAGGGAGGTGACGAGATCCAGGGGTGGTGACCAGATTCGAGGAATCTACAGTGATCGCGAGATGAGAGAGGAAGTGCGAGAGGAGAGAGAAAGAGGAGAGAGAGAGAGAGTCTGCCGCGCTGGGGAGAGAGAAAGAGAAGAGGAAAGGAAAGAGAGAGAGATTTGAGTGGGGCCCGACGCAATGAAAAGAAATAATTTGATTGGCCCGTGGTGTGGAACCCAGAGGAAAAAGAGAGAGCTGAGGAATTGGTTAAGGAAAGGATTTAAAAAAATTTAAAAAGATTTTATATTTAAAATTTAAAAGGATTCTCCTGTTAAAGAAAAGCTGTGACTGTTAAATAAATTTTTTAAATGAAATTTTAAATTTTAAATAATTAGAATTTTGGCGAGATACAAAAATATTTCAAAACGCGCCCGGGTCGGGTCTAAAATTTCAGATTTAAAATACGAAAATTATATGCAACTTCCAAATTTTAAAATGAATGATTAGGTAACGAAAATGCATACCCCCAAGAACGGATGCACGTACGTGCGCGTAGCCATCCAAACACGCCCCTTTCACTGAACGGGACGAGATCAAGATGCGCAGACGCTACCATGGGGTTAGGGTATCATGCAGGCTATGAAATGCAATTTTAATTTATTATACATGACCTAAAAATGTAATATGTAAAATATGCGATGCTAGATGAAATGTCAATATGCGGTTTACACTAGATGCACGTGTCTATGTAACAAGCCAGGGTAATCTATAAATATGAATCAACCAGTTCAAGCAAGCGGGTCGGGTCGAATGCAATGTAAAATGTAAAATACCATTCGCACCCAAACACGATAAATCAATAAAATACCACAGATAAATAAATACGGAGACTGAAATTGGTATAACTGAACTCGGTTGTTACATTATACCCAACTACAAAAGGAATTTCGTCCTCGAAATTCCTAGAACAAGGAAGGATAAACAATCAACACACTACTAGAATAGATGTGGGAACTTCTGTCGGATTTCATGTTCTCGTTCCCAAGTTGATTCTCCATGTGAGCGATTACCCCAAGAAACAAGTACAAGAGGGATAACTTTGTTCTTAAGAACCTTTTCTCTTCGATCCACAATCGATATCGGTCGCTCCTCAAAAGTCAAATCTTCTTGAACAGTCGGCTCCGAATGATCCAATACATGTATTTCATCTCGAACATATTTACGGAGTTGAGATACGTGAAACACGTCATGAACATTCGCCAAGGATTGCGGTAACGCCAATCGATACGCTACCTCTCCAACACGCTCCAAAATCTCAAAAGGTCCGACGAATTGAGGACTAAGCTTTCCTCGACTTCCGAAACGAATCACCCCTCTAGTCGGTGATATCTTCAAGAATACCAAATCACCAACGGCAGAATCTATAGGTCTTCTTGATGTATCTGCCCAACTCTTTTGTCGGTCTTGTGCTACTTTCATATGATTCCGGATAGTGTTAACCTTCTCGACTGTTTGCACGATCAAATCCGGTCCTAACAATCTTCGTTCTCCAACATCGTCCCAACAAACAGGTGAACGACACTTGTGACCATATAAAGCTTCGAATGGAGCCATCTGAATGGTCGCCTGAAAACTGTTGTTGTAAGAAAACTCCACCAAATGTAGATGATCCTCCCATGAACCCTTGAAATCTAACATGCAAGCTCTCAACATGTCTTCAAGAGTTTGGATCGTTCTCTCCGACTGGCCATCTGTCTGAGGATGATAAGCTGTGCTAAACTTCAATCGAGTCCCCAAACTTTCCTGTAAGCTCCTCCAAAAGTGTGATAAGAAACGAGTGTCACGGTCGGACACGATGCTCATCGGTACTCCATGCAATTTTACAATCTCCTGTGTAACATTTTGAAAATCGTTTCGGTGAAATTTCGAAAAAAACGGTAAAATAAGGGGGTTTTCTGTAAAAAGTCAAAATGCAAATATCTTTATTATAAAATTAAATATACATATTATAGCTATGTAGTTGCTAGTATTTGGTGTTTATTGAGCCACTGGTGAAATTTCAAATTTTTCGAAATTTTTTCCGAAATTAATTATTTTAATATTATTTTAAGCCGTCACTAATATATTTAATTAGGGAAAATTACAAATTGTAATGAGTTGAAACAAATTTTGTACATCATAAAATATTAAATAAAATTTTATCATGTGGTTTTTGAAATGAAATCGTTTGCCAAAACGGTTTAGAAAATATTGAAGAAAAAGGCTTATTTTGTGAAAATAAAAAGGTTTTGGTGCATATTGTATTGGTGTTTGGTGTTCATTGCTCCACACACACACCCTCTCTTCTCACCCACTCAAATGGCCGGCCCCACCACCACATTCCAGCAGCCCTCTCTTCAAAAAAAAAAAGAAAGAAAAGAGAATGAATAGAATAATGAAGGCATGGAGTTAATTAAAAGAGGTATGGGCTTTTCTCTTCTTGTCTTGACTTCACAATCATTTCAACACTCACATTCTCTCTCCCCTCTCCAAATTCAGCCGAGCCTCCCCATGAGCAGCCCCAACAATTCTCCATCTCATTTTTCCCTCAAGAATCTTCTCATTTTCCATCAAAAATCCTTCCAAATTACTACTAATTCCTAGTTAAATCCTAACCCTTTATTCCCTAGCACAATCAAGGATGGATCTTGAGCAAGGTAGATAATTTGGAAGGCTTAGTTTCATGTTGATCTACCAATTTGTGAGGTATAAAATCCTTTCCCTTAGGTTCAATTGTTGCTTAATTACCTTAATCTAGCTAATTAGGTGTTTAATTAGGTTTAATTGCTTATTTGGAAAAATTCAAGAAAAGGGTTTGTAAATCAAGTTAGGGTTTTCTTCATTGGGTATTGATCTTGATGTGGGGATTAACATGTTAATGTGATGCTAAAACTAACCTAGTTGCTAGTTTACTAATTGATGCTTGTAATTGTTAAAATTGGAATTTTATGCAAACTAGGTTTTGGAAATTTATTGCAAATGTTAGACTAAAAATCTAATTAGGTTTTTCATGACTTCATTAACATTATAAAATATAGTTTAATACTTTAGTTCATGAAAATCCAAGCTAAATTGTTGTTTGTGCATTTTTGTTATAAAATTGTTAAATTTGGGTATATTGTAAACTAGAATTTTGGATTTATGGAAATTGATGAGAATAAATTATAGGAATGGTTTATATGACTTTGTTATGATATTTAGTGAATATTGTGGCCGCTAGATTCGTTTAAACATCAAGATGTTGTATTAAAGCGGATAATTTTTGCTTATTAAGTTTTCGGAAAAATAGCTTTAAAGCGAATTTGGAGTTTTGGTGATTTTAACTTTTTTAATATATATATTTAAGGTGTTATGAAACCACGATTGATACGTTTGAGTTTTTCTCGATGGTTTGGCGTTTGTACGCCGACGTCGAGGGTTTTTGGGTTGATTTGTGAAAGCAACCATAGGTTTTGACCTATGTGGTGTTCCCCTCCGAACGGCGGCCGCAGACGTTAGGGCGTCTGTGCCTGAGATTCGGGGCAGACGCTATTTGGTTTTATCCGTCCACCTCTCCGAAGATGCCAAGTTGATTTATGGCACCGTGTATCGGAGGTTTAGACGGATGCGGCCGATGTAGCAGACTTCGTCAGATTCCCCCTCGATTGAGGGGTTTTTGATTGTGGGGACGCTCTTCCCTGCAGGCGCAAGCCCCTGCAGTTAATTACGCTACCGCATCGCGGTAACCACTTTCTCCTTCTCCGGAATTTCACTTCGTGTCGTGGGTGTTTGTTTTGTTTGTGGTTGCCCGTGGATTGTATACGGAGACTGAGTAATGCCGTCGCCCGTAGGACGTGGATTAGTCCAAATCCGTATTTACTTAGATTTGGGTTTGGTGTTTTTTAGTTTAAGGATGCGTTAGTCGCGTTGCGGCTAAGATCAACTTAAATGTTCGTTAAGGATACGTTAGTCCAGTTTGAGACTAAGATCAACTTAACGGGATCGTTTAGATCCGACAAAAGAGCGTTTGGGCTCTATTGTTCCAGTTTAGGGACATAGTGGTCCAACATTCCCATTTTGGGGGCGGATATTAGTTTAAGGATGCATAAGTCCATGAGTTTAAGGACCCCACAGTCCGTATTAATGTGTGGTTGTCAGGACCCGTCACCTCTCTGACGACCTTGAAGGATTACAACGACAAATATCAGAGGAGTTCAGAGATGTACCTTTGAACCAAAGTTGGTTGAGAGATCTATAGTCCAATTTGGGACTAAAGTTTGTTTGAAGGTTTGATTTAAGGACACGTTAGCCATATTTGAGGCTAAGATCAACTTAATCGTTTGTTAAGGATACGTTAGTCCAATTTGAGACTAAGATCAACTTAACGGGATCGTTTAGATCCGACAAAAGAGCGTTTGGGCTCTATTGTTCCAGTTTAGGGACATAGTGGTCCATTGCATGTATGGTCGTCGGGACTCGTCACCTCTCTG
Source organism: Agapanthus africanus (assembly GCA_030015575.1). Taxonomy (NCBI): domain Eukaryota; kingdom Viridiplantae; phylum Streptophyta; class Magnoliopsida; order Asparagales; family Amaryllidaceae; genus Agapanthus; species Agapanthus africanus. The sequence goes on from CM057337.1 coordinate 3,568,218, forward strand.
ACGACGTTGAAGGATTACAACGACAGGTGTCAGAGGAGTTCGGAGATGTACCCTCGAACCGGTAGGAAATTGATTTAAGAGAGCAATCTTGCTCAGTCAATTTAATTTAAGGACTTACGGCCAAAATTGGGCTAAGTCCAGTTGAAAATGTTCAACATTTTATCTGCTTTTGCATAGCATTCTCTTTTTATTTTTATTTGGGCCTTGCCCACAAAGGATGCAGAGCATTAATTTATTTTGGGCTCTGTTCTTTTAGGAATGATGCAAGGCATCAATTTTATTTGGGCTCTGCCCTTGTATAAAGGATGCAAAGCATCAATTTATTTGGGCTCTGCCCATTTATTGCCTTGCAATTTATTTTGGCCTGTTAGGTCATTTTGACTTGGGCCTGGCCCTTTAAGTAATGCATTGCATTTGTGCAAAGCACTGTTAATTTGAGAATCTTTTAGATTCAAGAACCGATGGTTCATAAAAGAAGTGCAAAGCACTATTTGATTTAGATCTAAGAAAAAACAAGTTTTTTCTTGTTTTTCTTATCTCAGAGAACCAAAGGTTCATGAAAGTGCAAATCACTATTAATTTAAGAACCTTTTAGGTTCAAGAACCGATGGTTCATAAAACAAGTGCAAAGCACTATTTGATTTAGATCTAAGAAAAAAACAAGTTTTTTTTCTTGTTTTTCTTCTCTCAGAGAACCAAAGGTTCATAAAAGTGCAAAACACTATTAATTTAAGAACCTTTTAGGTTCAAGAACCGATGGTTCATAAAACAAGTGCAAGGCACAATTTTTTTATTTTTTTATTTTTTTATTTATTGTTGAAGATCCATGATCTTATTCTTAGATCAATGATCTGTTCATAAGAGAATTTTCTCTTCTTTTAAAGGTTTTTACCTTTTTTTTTTATTCTTCAAGAGTTCTCTTCTCTTTTTTTTTTAGCAAGATCTTCCTTCTTTTGAAATGAGGTCTGGGGTCCTTTTTATAGTGCTCATAAATTAGTTAAATTTGTTAAAGAGATCTTTTTCTGAGTGATTTGGGGAATTTTCCCTACCGTTGGATTTTTGATCCAAAGGCCCCTGCTTTACAGAAAAAAAATCTTCTTGTTTTAACAAGAACAGAAAAGATTTATTCTGTTTTGCGCAACTCCCCGAGCGCGTGACACGTGTCGCGCAGCTGATTTTTTTTTGTGCACTGCGCGCGCTGACACGTGTCGCGCAGCGCACTGCGCAGCTGCGCTGACACGTGTCGCGCAGCGCACTGCGCAGCTGCGCAACCTTTTTTTTTTTTGAGCTTTACTCTGATGGAGTACGTTACCTTGGGCGCTGCGCTCCTTGCGCTAACGTGTCTGATTTTGACACGTGGCGCTCTGCGTGCAGCGCAGGAGAAATGAAGCGTTACTTCATTTATTTTAACTTTTATTTTCACTTTAATTTTCAAGACAGAGTTTTGCTCTGATTGGAGAAAAACAGAAGCATTGCTTCTTTTCCCACCTTGGAATTTGAACAGAGCTTTGCTCTGATTGGGGTAAACATGTGGGATTCACGTGTCGTTTTGGTCATGAATCAGATTTTAATACGATACGGTGCGCTATGATATGTAGGTACCCCATGTGGACTTCGAGACGACAAGCAAGCGCGTGGCGACGTCGGCACCGGCGAACGAGGACCAGATGAGTAGATTTATATCTACGGGGAGAAGTCGGGTGGATGGCGTATAGCACCCCCGCAGTTCGTGGTGATGTATACGAATATGTATACACACATATATATATTGTTTATACATTGTTTGAGTATATTGATGATAATATGGATATTTGGTGTTCTTGGATAATTAGTGTCGCGAAACCCTAGAGTAGTGGTCGCACCACACATGCACACACCAACCCATACTGGCATACTTTCTTCTTTCATCTGTGCTTACGGGATTATACAGTTATGTGTTCACATGGGTATGGGACTATATGTTCACATACGGATTTGAGGATGATACTTGGGATTTATGATGAGTCGATGAGATTTGATTTTGAGGCCGTGAGATCGGTGATATAGCAGGGTTCGTATTTGAGATACGACATGACGTTGTAGCGGGTCCTTGACGTAGTGTTTCACACACGTGCATGCATACTCAGGCGGTATCAGTATTGTATTAGACGTAGATCAGTACCCCGATCATGATATTTGATAAAAAGGATGCCATGTGAATAGTATGAGGAATGTGATATTGACCCGTACCCAGATTTAGGGATGTCGTACGACGGATTTGCGTACGAGCTATATTTTGATAATTGATCCGCACTCTTGACTTGGGATGTCTGATTATAGATATGGTATCGGATATGATATTATTGAGGCGGGATCACCGACTAATATATATACAGGTATGTATATGGATCGACTCAGATGTTAGGAGGTTTCCTTACCTGTAGTCCAGCTTGTTAACTTAGTCCTTTAGTTTAGTTTAGTTGTTAGATTAGATTGGATTCTTACCTATTTCTAAAACTAACGAATCGTGGGTATTTTAAAGGACAGCCCAAGGGATCCTACGGATATTTCAAAAGACGTATCTTTTCATAAAAACACCGTAGCCCCTATTTTCAAAACCCCATGATTCGTGTTATTTCAAAAGGCACCATTTGTAGGATTTATATTAGGGTAATGCAGTTTAGTTATCGTTGTGTCTAGTATTCCGTTCATTATTGCTGTTCGCTCCGCATCGCATACTTATGTTATAATTTCTTAATGCATTGTTGATATCATATTGTTAGGACACCAGCACCATTACCGATGATGCGTATGTACCACGTACACTTACTTGCCGGCTCACACACATCTTCATCGGTAATTGCCATGTCACGTACACCTTAGAAAATATTGTTGCTTAACTTAGCTTGATAGCCAGTAGTTTGACATAATATTAGTATACATACCTTATATGCCAGCTTAGATATTGTAGTTATTACTTGTCGCTTCATGCATACTGTTATTCATTCTCATGCTTATATTCATGGTTTTACATGCTATTGATGATTCGGATTTCCATGATATTTTCTGGATTTGGAGGAAAACCGCAAAACATATATAAACTGATTTCTCTCTTTTTAAATAAAAGTGCGGTTTTTCCCATGATGTATGAATCGTCCACCATGAGTTTGCTGATGGATTTCGAGACCCGATTCGAGGAGACGGATGAACCGTTTCGGGTACATGGTGGACCCGGTAAGGTACCCCGGGGCAAGAAGCGCGTGATGATGACGATGTGAGCCTGGCAGGGGAGCACTACCTACCGGTGATTTTACCCGACGCGTCGGATATCCGGAGGATACCGTCGTGGTCTTGAGATGGATGGTAGGGGCCGGTCTGGACTGACGGCGCCCTAGATATTGTGTTTGAGATATTGAGGTACAGAGATTGTGATACAGAGATATCGAGATATTTGGACACTTGTTTTGTGTCGATGCTGGGCACTGTTTTATGCTGATTTCATTTATGGTACCTCACTTTTAAAATACAGAAATCTCACTGATTTATGAAAGCAGTTTCTTCAGTACATGCATTCTGTTTCATGCATTCATACATCATCCATATGATACATTACTACCTGAGGCACTGACACGGGCACTTGGAATTACACTCGGGTTAGATATTTACCCTAGCCTTGTTATAGGCTGCATGTTATACATATATTTGAGGATATATTATGATCATTGACCTAGGTTGCGTTATTTATGCGATTTCTGTGCGTAGATGTTTTTCTATTCACGAGTTGGCAACTCACCCCCGTTGTGCCCCAGTTTCTTGCAGGTTTGCTGTACAGGTTTCATTACGGCTTTGCGGGCATAGTTTCTTTCGGGTGATTTGCTAGTAGGTGGGTTTACTTGTATCGTACCCCCATTATATATCTTGTATATCATTATTCTGTTGTATCTAGAAGTTCCATCAACCAAACATGTATTTATTTTGAGATAGAGACCAGTGATGTTATTTCTTCGACCTTAGAGTCGCGCGTTATATTTCTGTGGTTTTCTTGTGGTTTTGAGTTTCCTTTTGAATTTTGATCCTCGCCCTTGGCGTTGTATATTATATTGCTTGTGTGGTTATGACCGTCGATTGACGAAGAGCTAGCTCCCGCTTGGGGATGCCTTTTTTTGATTTCGTATACTATTCACGTTGTATTCCGTTTGGGGGCCAGTATTTACAAAGGAGACTCTGCCGAAATTTTCAGTAAATATTTGATTTTTTTTTTAAAAAACGCATAATTCGGCTTATGCTATTAAAACTACTTGATTTGAATTGGTTTTTCTTCACTCTCCTACTTTTCTTGGTTTGGATTTCTGGGGTTTCGGTTTACTTAGATTACGTACGCCTCGAGACGTTCGTAGTTTAAGTACCGGTCTTGTTCCGTACTTTCGGGGCGTGACAAAGTTGGTATCAGAACGTTAGGTTTTACCTTCGGAGCGTAGGATGACTCTTGGTTGATGGAATAGGTGACTAAAGTAGAGTGACGTACCGTGGGTATGTTCCGCGGCATATTTACGATACACTACTCCGTTTAAGAAGCCTTAGGATGTACATTTCTTTGCTCAGTATTATATTCGTTCCGATCTAGCCTCATCAGTACCAGTACGGTTTTGCTTCCACGATTACGGGCAAGAAGAGCTACGGCTAGAGTTGCGGTCAGCATGAGCTCGTCACGAGGACTGACCAGGGCGAAATTTCGGCAGCACACGATTGCAGAGATGTGTCTTTTTACTGTGTTTCCGCGCCACGAGTGTTTGGCGGATCGCCTTTATGAGGTTACTCGGGTGTGCTGATCGACGCCAGAGGATTGAGCCAATGATAGAGGCCAGCCAGATCTTGATGACCGTTGGTGTGTTGCTTATTCATGATGATCGAAGCACTGTTCAGCGTGCAGACGAGCGAGCCAGTTATTGCTGCGAACGACGAGATATTGCCCCAGATGCTGGAATTAGTGCAGAACGAGTTGTACTAAGAGATGATAGAAGGTCGCTAGTCATCGAGGATGAATGACTAGGACATGTGGATCGTTCGCCCACCCCGACGCGAGGTCATCAGATAGATTGATTCCAGCTAGAGACGACTTCACGCGGAGACGTTAGGAGTCGACAGAGACGATCGAATGTCAGAAACCTATTATTCCAAGTTTAAAGTAGTCGGAAAGACATGCAGGCAATTCTATGGTCCCTCTAGAAGAATGAAACCCTAACTCGACTTAATGACCGTGTGAAAGCCTTTGAACCTTCGGGTTTGCGGCAGTTCCACGGCGCCGTTAGTGAGGCTTGGGTTTGCCCTTCTACGGCTGGACCACCGATGCTGTGGTATGTACTCGATACTATTAAACTGTGCCCAAGATGTTGAGCTCTTGGGGGATTATGAGGTTTTGACGACTCGATCGGATGGCTCGACTTAAATCGGATGCTAGGTGGTGAAATGCATTTCTTGGGAGACTCCCGATACAAGGATAGCCGTTGGAGCTCAGTCCATGCAGCCACGACGAGACGAGTCCGAAGCGGTCGACATTAGAGAAAAGTGAAGAAAGAGGTTCGTATAAGATCTGGATATGATGACGTTCCCCTCCGCCGACATCAGAGATGCGATGCGCATGCCGAGGCAGAGTACTGGATATACCTTCCAAAAGGAGTCGCGATGGGTATGCAGCCGTTCCGGAGCAAGATGCAGATATAAGAAAGGACGATGACTTCCGGACAGTTGGCAGAGACGAGACATGGAAGAGACCATGAGCAGGATTCCTTCCAGGACATGCTGCAATGATACTTGCACCAAGGATCAGATGTGTCACGTACATTCACAGAGCCAGAGGCCGACGCCAGTGACATGCTGTCTTACGAGTGGTCGTGATGATTGACCGGGAGATGAAAAGAGGCGTGCCAGAACGGGATCATCCCCGTTAGCACACCTGACAGGGCCGATGAGCCGATGGACCAAGAGATTGGTAATTCACAGTGAAGACCTTGACCCAGGAGTGGTCATTGTTACGCACACCAGCAGGCCAGAGTTCATGATCATCGACGAGACGTCCCACTAGTGACCGCGACAGTTGGCCCAAGATTCTTAGAGGATGCACTTGAGCGGTACTATTCCGCCATTATTGATTTCGATATTTTGGGTGATTTATTCGCATGATTTGATTTTGATGATTGTGGATTTACGATCTTTGCACAGTGTTGCACTTGATATCGTTTTCGTGCTTTGGTTTCACATGTTTGTGATTTTACGGTTTTAGACACTTGAGTTGATTTTGTGCGTATGCATGCACACGATTTGGTTCCTGCACTCTGTATAGTTTATATATGCTTGCAGTGCAGTGATACGCCTTTTGTGCACTTAGATGCATTGGACTTTGATTTCGATGGTGATGTTCGATATTTGTTTCGTGCACGATGGATGCACCTGATTTGGATTTTCGCGCATGTTGGGCGTATGTTTTGAAGTGTGATTTTGGTGCACACCAGATTCACTAAATCGAGATTTTTCGTGCATGTCAGATGCACCTGATTTTGCTGTTAGGCACACATGTTGCCTACGACAGATGTTTCGTGCACACCCGATGCACTTAGATGTTGTTTCTGTACATATGTATGGCACATATTTGGATTTTGATTTCCGTGCGCACAAGACGCACGTAGTATGCATACCCGTATTTTGGGGTTGATTTTTCTTATAGAGCAGTACGTTTTTATGATATTGCTATGTGTTTTCGTACTGAGCAGGACTAGTCAGAGGACAGTACCTAAATGTATTTTGCATGCATTGATAGCTATTGAAGGGAATTCCAAAAAGCGAGCTATAGTCTCAGTATCTACTTATGTGTCTGATATGACGCGAAACGTTTAAAACAAGGAAAACCCTTCTAAATTGTTTCCCAAAACGGCGGAAAGTACATTTCAAACAAAGGTATATATGTATATAGTTATTTTCTTATGATAGACGTCCGCCACTGTGCAGTGTTATGTGCATTGCACAGCAACTTAAAAGATTTGGCATGCATTTCCTCCTGATGTTTACATGTATAGTTCAGATTTATAGCATATCGGTCTTGCTTTGGATTTGGCATTTGTGTTGGCATTTGTGTCTTCACCTTTACTCCGATGATTGCGGGATGCTTGACGGAGTTTTGATTTCGAGTTATCTGCTCATTACTCATGCGCATGCATTGCGCTATGATGTGTTTTATGTATTTATGATTTCGGAGCCCCGACGGTTTGACGGTTTTGGCTGAAATATTTTAGTATTTGGGGGAGTTTTAATTTAAATTCGGGGACCGAATTTCTTTAAGGGGGGAAGATTGTAACGTTTTGAAAATCGTTTCGGTGAAATTTCGAAAAAAACGGTAAAATAAGGGGTTTTTCTGTAAAAAGTCAAAATGCAAATATCTTTATTATAAAATTAAATATACATATTCTACCTATGTAGTTGCTAGTATTTGGTGTTTATTGAGCCACCGGTGAAATTTCAAATTTTCCGAAATTTTTTCCGAAATTAATTATTTTAATATTATTTTAAGCCGCCACTAATATATTTAATTAGGGAAAATTACACATTGGAATGAGTTGAAACAAATTTTGTACATCATAAAATATTAAATAAAATTTTATCATGTGGTTTTTGAAATGAAATCGTTTGCTAAAACGGTTTAGAAAATATTGAAGAAAAAGGCTTATTTTGTGAAAATAAAAGGGTTTTGGTGCATATTGTATTGGTGTTTGGTGTTCATTGCTCCACACACACACCCTCTCTTCTCACCCACTCAAATGGCCGGCCCCACCACCACATTCCAGCAGCCCTCTCTTCAAAAAAAAAAGAAAGAAAAGAGAATGAATAGAATAATGAAGGCATGGAGTTAATTAAAAGAGGTATGGGCTTTTCTCTTCTTGTCTTGACTTCACAATCATTTCAACACTCACATTCTCTCTCCCTTCTCCAAAAATTCAGCCGAGCCTCCCTATGAGCAGCCCCAACAATTCTCCATCTCATTTTTCCCTCAAGAATCTTCTTATTTTCCATCAAAAATCCTTCCAAATTACTACTAATTCCTAGTTAAATCCTAACCCTTTATTCCCTAGCACAATCAAGGATGGATCTTGAGCAAGGTAGCTAATTTGGAAGGCTTAGTTTCATGTTGATCTACAAATTTGTGAGGTATAAAATCCTTTCCCTTAGGTTCAATTGTTGCTTAATTACCTTAATCTAGCTAATTAGGTGTTTAATTAGGTTTAATTGCTTATTTGGAAAAATTCAAGAAAAGGGTTTGTAAATCAAATTAGGGTTTTCTTCATTGGGTATTGATCTTGATGTGGGGATTAACATGTTAATGTGATACTAAAACTAACCTAGTTGCTAGTTTACTAATTGATGCTTGTAATTGTTAAAATTGGAATTTTATGCAAACTAGGTTTTGGAAATTTATTGCAAATGTTAGACTAAAAATCTAATTAGGTTTTTCATGACTTCATTAACATTATAAAATATAGTTTAATACTTTAGTTCATGAAAATCCAAGCTAAATTGTTGTTTGTGCATTTTTGTTATAAAATTGTTAAATTTGGGTATATTGTAAACTAGAATTTTGGAATTTATGGAAATTGATGAGAATAAATTATAGGAATGGTTTATATGACTTTTTTGTGATATTTAGTGAATATTGTGGCCGCTAGATTCGTTTAAACATCAAGATGTTGTATTAAAGCGGATAATTTTTGCTTATTAGGTTTTCGGAAAAATAGCTTTAAAGCGAATTTGGAGTTTTGGTGATTTTAACTTTTTTAATATATATATTTAAGGTGTTGTGAAACCACGATTGATACGTTTGAGTTTTTCTCGATGGTTTGGCGTTTGTACGCCGACGTCGAGGGTTTTTGGGTTGATTTGTGAAAGCAACCATAGGTTTTGACCTATGTGGGATTCACGTGTCGTTTTGGTCATGAATTAGATTTTAATACGATACGGTGCGTTATGATATGTAGGTATCCCATGTGGAGTTCAAGACGATAAGCAAGCGCGCGGCGACGTCGGCACCGGCGAACGAGGACCAGGTGAGTAGATTTATATCTACGGGGAGAAGTCGGGTGGATGGCGTATAGCACCCCCGCAGTTCGTGGTGATGTATACGAATATGTATACACACATATATATATATATTGTTTATACATTGTTTGAGTATATTGATGATAATATGGATATTTGGTGTTCTTGGATAATTAGTGTCGCGAAACCCTAGAGTAGTGGTCGCACCACACATGCACACACCAACCCATACTGGCATACTTTCTTCTTTCATCTGTGCTTACGGGATTATACAGTTATGTGTTCACATGGGTATGGGACTATGTGTTCACATACGGATTTGAGGATGATACTTGGGATTTATGATGAGTCGATGAGATTTGATTTTGAGGCCGTGAGATCGGTGATATAGCAGGGTTCGTATTTGAGATACGACATGACGTTGTAGCGGGTCCTTGACGTAGTGTTTCACACACGTGCATGCATACTCAGGCGGTATCAGTATTGTATTAGACGTAGATCAGTACCCCGATCATGATATTTGATAAAGAGGATGCCATGTGAATAGTATGAGGAATGTGATATTGACCCGTACCCAGATTTGGGGATGCCGTACGACGGATTTGCTTACGAGCTATATTTTGATGATTGATCCGCACTCTTGACTTGGGATGTCTGATTATAGATATGGTATCGGATATGATATTATTGAGGCGGGATCACCGACTAATATATATACAGGTATGTATATGGATCGACTCAGATGTTAGGAGGTTTCCTTACCTGTAGTCCAGCTTGTTAACTTAGTCCTTTAGTTTAGTTTAGTTGTTAGATTAGATTGGATTCTTACATATTTCTAAAACTAACGAATCGTGAGTATTTTAAAGGACGGCCCAAGGGATCCTACGGATATTTCAAAAGACGTATCTTTTCATAAAAACACCGTAGCCCCTATTTTCAAAACCCCATGATTCGTGTTATTTCAAAAGGCACCATTTATAGGATTTATATTAGAGTAATGCAGTTTAGTTATCGTTGTGTCTAGTATTCCGTTCAATATTGATGTTCGCTCCGCATCGCATACTTATGTTATAATTTCTTAATGCATTGTTGATATCATATTGTTAGGACACCAGCACCATTACCGATGATGCGTATGTACCACGTACACTTACTTGCCGGCTCACACACATCTTCATCGGTAATTGCCATGTCACGTACACCTTAGAAAATATTGTTGCTTAACTTAGCTTGATAGCCAGTAGTTTGACATAATATCAGTGTACATACCTTATATGCCAGCTTAGATATTGTAGTTATTACTTGTCGCTTCATGCATACTGTTATTCATTCTCATGCTTATATTCATAGTTTTACATGCTATTGATGATTCGGATTTCCATGATATTTTCTGGATTTGGAGGAAAACCGCAAAACATATATAAACTGATTTCTCTCTTTTTAAATAAAAGTGCGGTTTTTCCCATGATGTATGAGTCGTCCACCATGAGTTTGCTGATGGATTTCGAGACCCGATTCGAGGAGACGGATGAACTGTTTCGGGTACATGGTGGACTCGGTAAGGTACCCCGGGGCAAGAAGCGCTTGATGATGACGATGTGAGCCTGGCAGGGGAGCACTACCTACCGGTGATTTTACCCGACGCGTCGGATATCCGGAGGATACCGTCGTGGTCTTGAGATGGATGGTAGGGGCCGGTCTGGACTGACGGCGCCCTAGATATTGTGTTTGAGATATTGAGGTACAGAGATTATGATACAGAGATATCGAGATATTTGGACACTTGTTTTGTGTCGATGCTGGGCACTGTTTTATGCTGATTTCATTTATGGTACCTCACTTTTAAAATACAGAAATCTCACTGATTTATGAAAGCAGTTTCTTCAGTACATGCATTCTGTTTCATGCATTCATACATCATCCATATGATACATTGCTACCTGAGGCACTGACACGGGCACTTGGAATTACACTCGGGTTAGATATTTACCCTAGCCTTGTTATAGGCTGCATGTTATACATATATTTGAGGATATATTATGATCATTGACCTAGGTTGCGTTATTTATGCGATTTCTGTGCGTAGATGTTTTTCTATTCACGAGTCGGCAACTCACCCCCGTTGTGCCCCAGTTTCTTGCAGGTTTGCTGTACAGGTTTCATTACGGCTTTGCGGGCATAGTTTCTTTCGGGTGATTTGCTAGTGGTGGGTTTACTTGTATCGTACCCCCATTATATATCTTGTATATCATTATTCTGTTGTATCTAGAAGTTCCATCAACCAAACATGTATTTATTTTGAGATAGAGACCAGTGATGTTATTCCTTCGACCTTAGAGTCGCGCGTTATATTTCTGTGGTTTTCTTGTGGTTTTGAGTTTCCTTTTGAATTTTGATCCTCGCTCTTGGCGTTGTATATTATATTGCTTGTGTGGTTGTGACCGTCGATTGACGAAGAGCTAGCTCCCGCTTGGGGATGCCTTTTTTTGATTTCGTATACTATTCACGTTGTATCCCGTTTGGGGGCCAGTATTTACAAAGGAGACTCTGCCGAAATTTTCAGTAAATATTTGATTTTTTTTTAAAAAACGCATAATTCAGCTTATGCTATTAAAACTACTTGATTTGAATTGGTTTTCCTTCACTCTACTACTTTTCTTGGTTTGGATTTCTGGGGTTTCGGTTTACTTAGATTACGTACGCCTCGAGACGTTCGTAGTTTAAGTGCCGGTCTTGTTCCGTACTTTCGGGACGTGACATCCTGTATGTACCGTTCTGCCAAATCTTCCATTGATTGACCAACTCGAAATGGGATGAAATGAGCTGCCTTGGTCAATCGATCGACAATCACCCAAACTGCATTGTTGCCCTTTGGACTCCGCGGTAAAGCCGTCACGAAATCCATGGTTATATGTTCCCACTTCCACTGAGGAATCGGAAGTGGTTGCAATAAACCAGCAACCCTTTGATGTTCAGCCTTCACTTGCTGACACACCAAGCACTTTGCCACAAAGCGGGCAATCTCTCGTTTCATGCCTTCCCACCAAAAATGCTGTCGTATATCTCGGTACATCTTTGTGCCTCCTGGATATACGGAATATGCTGAACTGTGCGCCTCCTTCATAAGTTCTTCGCGAATATCTCCCTTTGGCACACACAAACGGCTACCATATCGCAATGAACCATCTTCATGGATCAGTAAGTCTGTTCGAAGTCCAGTTCCAACCTGTTCTCGAAACTTTTGCAATCTAGGGTCCTGCAATTGCGCTGCTTTAATGTTCTCGATCAACTACGACTGTACTTGCAGCTGCCTCAACTGTCCCGAAGAATGCGGTAGCACAACTTCCAAATCAAATCTTCGAAAATCTTCAATAAGTCCTTTCTGTGCAGTCAACATCTGAATTGCTGGCAACCGACTAAGCGCATCCGGCACAATATTAACTTTCCCCGGATGGTACTTAAGATCAAGATCGTAGTCAGCCATCAGCTCCAACCATCTACGTTGCCTCATATTAAGCTCCTTCTGCGTGAACACATACTTCAAGCTTTTGTGATCGGTGAATACTTCGACCCTTTCGCCCAATAAGTAGTGTCTCCAAATCTTTAAAGCGAAAATCACAGCTGCTAGCTCCAAGTCATGAGTTGGGTAATTCTTCTCATGGGTCTTCAACTGTCTCGATGCGTATGCTATAACCTTCCCATGCTGCATCAAAACACATCCCAATCTTTTCCCAGATGCGTCGCTGTGAATCACCAATCCTCTGGAACCGTCTGGTACGGTCAAAAATAGGAGCGGTTATTAGTCTCTGCTTCAACGCCTCAAAAGCTGACGCACACTTATCCGTCCACACAAATGGTACCTCCTTGCGCGTAAGCTTGGTTAAAGGCTCAGCCAGACGAGCAAAGTTCTCCACGAACCTTCTTTAATACCCGGCAAGTCCAAGAAAGCTTCTGATCTCTGCTACGTTCTTCGGAATAGGCCAATCTCGAACTGCTGCAATCTTCTCGGGATCAACGGCGATTCTATCTCCGGATACGACATGCCCCAAAACCTCATTTCTTCAAGCCAAAACTCGCACTTGCTCATCCTTGCATACAATCTTTCTTGCCTCAATGTTTGCATTGCGATCTTCAAGTGTTCTGCATGCTCTTCAATACTCCTTTGAGTAGACCAGAATATCATCAACGAATACCACTATAAACTGGTCCAAGAATGGTGAAAAGATTCGGTTCATCAAGTCCATAAATATCGCCGGTGCATTCGTTACTCCGAAGGGCATCACTAAATACTCGTAATGTCCATACCGAGTTCGGAACGCCGTCTTGCAAATATCTTCTGTTTTAACTCGGACCTAATGATATCCGGATCGCAAATCCAGCTTAGAGAATACCCTCGCGCCACTAAGCTGCTCAAATAATTCGCCAATGCGAGGATCGGGTACTTGTTCTTAATAGTCGTCCGGTTTAATTCTCGATAATCGATGCACAACCTCCTTGTGCCATCTTTCTTCTTGACTAGAAGAACTGGAGCTCCCCAAGGTGAGTTACTGCAGTGAATCCAACCCTTCTCAAGTAATTCAGTAACCTGCTTCTTGACTTCTTCCAACTCCACTGGTGCCATTGGATAGTACGCTTTAGAGACTGGCGCTGCACCAGGAATAAGATCGATCACAAACTCCACATCTCATTTCGGCGGTAAACCTGATATGTCCTCGAACACGTCCATAAAATTGCGAACAATAGCTGGCGCTTCATCTTTATCAACCTCCATCGACGAAAGAACATTAGTTGTCGGCCTAGCCCTAAACTTGACTGGCCCGACAGAACTGCTTCCTCCAGTAAAGATAAACTCTGGATGTCCGGAAATCTGGAAAATTACTTTCTTTTCCCTACAATCAATATGAGCGTGGAAAGTGCCGAGAAAATCCATTCCTAAGATGACTTCATAGCTGCCTGTATCAATCACCAAGAAATCTGCAAAAAGCCCTCGTCCGCAAACAACAACTGCACAATCCTTACATTCTCTACTAGATATGATCTTCCCATTCCCAGTATGTATGTCCCAACAACTAGACAGGGTCGTGCAAGCAATCGAGTGTGTAGCAATAAACTTGGACGACATAAAACAATGGAATGCATCAGAATTGAATAACGCTAATGCGGGAAAACTATGAACAAGTAGAATACCTGAAACAACTTCTCCTGAAGCTTTAGCTTCCTCAGCCGTCAGAGTAAAAGCTCGAGCTTGATTGGGTCCCTGAGTCAGCTGCTTCTGTCCCTGAAACGATTTCTGCGGTGGCTTCTGAACATCATCCTTCGTGCGAAGCTTTGACGGACAAGCGTTGATAGTATGATCCGCCGATCCACAAACCAAACAGAGTCCCCGCATCCTTCGACAGTCTCTTTGCACATGTCCAGGTAAATGGCAGTAGTCACAAATCAAGGTCCTTCTTTGATCAACAACAACAGGCTTCTTCATCGGTGTTACGCCACGACGGTTCACCGGAATACCTCTGCGTCCATGAGCTCGGTTCGGTGCAAATGCCGGCTTCCGCACTGTAACTGTTGGCTGCTGTGTACTCCCCGTCTTCATAGATAGGCTCTGCTGCTCTCGGGCCGCTGTAAGTACTTGTGAGAAAGTGGTCAAACCCAGGGAGACAATCTGCCTCTAGATGTCCACATCCAAACTGCGCATGAACCTCCTTGTCCTATCAGCATCGTTGACAACCAAAGGTCCAGCGAATCTACTGAGCCACGTCCACTCAGCTGCATGTACATCCACAGGTGCGCCGTTCTGCTTCAAACTGATGAGCTTTTCTTCCATTTCCTCCCGTGCAGTCTGCGGGAAGAACTTCTCCAAGAAAATCCTCGAAAAATCCTCCTAACTGATCGGCTTGGGCAAGCGGGTCTCTTCCACAAGCCACCATTCACGGGCGTAGTCCACCAACTGGATGCGTACCACATCCACCCTCTTATCTTCTGGGATCTGTGCCGCAACGAGTAAATTCTCCGTATCAACCAGCCACTGCTCCGCTGGCAACGGCTCTTCCAGGCCAGTAAAGACAGACGGACCCAGTCTCCGGAAATCCGCCATAGTACCCACACGATCAACTGGTCTGGCTACTACATTGTTTACAGACTGCTGGACGGTCCGCAAACCTTCCTGAAAAGCTTCAGCTTGCTGCTGGTTCAGCTCGGTCTGTCGCTTTTGGTTCTCCAACATCCCACGGATTACTCCAAGTATCGCGGTTTCGTCAACACGCCTCTGGTACGTTTTCAGATTCTTTCCTGCCATGTTTCTGAAATCAAAACACCAAAAGGATTAGCATGATAACAGATTCAAAATATAGATCAAGGATATGAATTAAGGCTAGAACTCCAAGTTACTTAAATAGAGTACCGCATTGTAACCATGCCGTGGTATCATAGCTACAATCACATAACTCCACCCAAGTCGCCTAAGTTCTAGAGATAACCAAAGGAAACCAGGTTTCGAGTCGAGATGCAAAAGAGGTTTGCATATCGTAAAAATAGAATCAGGAAGAAGTTAAGATTCAAAAATGGTAAGATGGAATAATGGCAGGACATGTTTCCTAATCACGAGTATTCTGATTCGTGTATTGGGTCCAATACCCAACTACAAAAAGAATCAAACCCGATTAACATATATCCTATGGCTCTGATACCAAAGAAACCATGTCACGCCCCGCTTCCCAGAGTACGCTAAGATAGGCACGTGACATAGCCAACCATGCTACCTGTGGATAGGAAATATCCTTCCACAGTCACATTACGGCTGTAGAGATATCAAGAATAATAATAAACTATCTAACACATGTCCATAAGCCAGAATAAAACGAGTCAAGAATAAAATAATGCAGAAGCAAAAGATCCAATACAAGAAATAAACTGGAATGTACTTCCCATAATGCGGGCTCACATCAGGAATGAAAATAATGAAGGGAAAAAAATAAAATAACTACTAATAAGTTTTCACTGCTCAGCCTGCTGACTGAAATACTCCTGCTCGGCCTGCAGCAAGGGTAAAGAATCTGGGCAATGCAAAACCCAGACGTCAGTGCGTCATAATATCAAGCAATACTATAAACAGGGGTAGCAAGATATGCAGATATGGGTATAAATGGTAAAACAGGTATCACAGTGATATAAGTGAGGACAGTGAGGGTAATGTGCAGTGAGTAATCTAAACTGGTCTATTGGGTTAACTACTCTCAAGCCTTTGAAATCAATTTGATGAATCATCGATATAACTCAATAGTATCCCGTGCGGGCCCGGGACCACGGTGAAGATTCTTGGGCTGAATCCGAGACGTGCCGCTAGGCAGTAAAAGGTGGTATGTAACGATGAGTGATGTCAGCATCATCACCCCGAGACTGGCCTAGCCCGTAAGATTGATCAGTAAAGGTATCGAACTGTCGAGTTACAAGTCAGGTTTCATCATTGATTTCCCCATACCCCCAAGTTATAAATTCAAGTCAAGTATTAATAAATCTGGAGCTAACGCCAACACAGGATCAAGCAGGTACAGGTTTGTCTGGATAGACAACAGGAAATGTCCGTAGGGACAAAGGTCAAGATTGTTGGCATTAGTAACAAGATCAAGTAACAGGTCAAGCGATGGTACATCAGGTCAAGTCAGGTAGTATATAGGTATCATGTCATGTCAAGAAGTGCACGGTATCACGTCGTGTCAAGTAATGGTATATCAAGTCATGTCAGGGGTGCACAAATGTCACGTGGGTGCTCGTAATCAAACCCTAATAAGTATGGGTACACAAAAACAAGTATGGGGTACCAATGCAACAATAAAATGGAATAGTGTGATGTGGTATGCAAATAGGTATAGATTAAAACATATGAATGCACAGTTATCGATTATGGTTAAAGTTAAAGTTCCAACATTAATTAAAATACACTTTATCAAATATGGAATGTTAATATTACAATGTTATATATTCAAGTGATCTATGGATGCAATAATATGTATATTAGACAAGATGGATGCAGATAGGTATCCGAAAGTTATAAACTATTAAAAATGGTACTATGGGCTGTACAAATAAGTATTATGTGATTCAAATATGGATATGGGTACCGTGTATCGTAATCTAATATGTAACAAGATATGTTTTCAAGTTCTAGATCTAAAATGATATAAATGGAACATCGAAATGTTAAAATGGAACATGTGGTATTAGATTTAAACTACAGGTTTAATATGCATTTAAATAAGTATGTAATAAATTAAATAGCATGTAGCAAGTTTTACTTGCCTAGACGGATCAAGAAACGGGTGTACGGAACGTCTCACGTCGGCGGAAAAAGTCACGACGCGCGCACGGTACACGGAACGGATCAAAACAACGCACAAGGTGATAACACAAGTCAAGTTTGTTCGCTGGGTCGTCGGGATCGTCGACGTCGTCACGGCTCCGGTGATCTAAACAAGGATAGAGGATATTTAAAGAAAAGAACAGTAAAGAAAAAGAAAGAAGAAGAGAAGAAGGAAGAATGAGAGAGAGAGTTCACTGTGGATTGGTGCACTGGGGTTCCAGGGGATTGAGGAGATGAGGGAGTGGTGTAGGGTTCACCGGCGATGAGCGGCGATCGAGATGGAGGTTTGGGTTTCGGTGTCTAGGGTTTGGGTTACTGGGTTTTCTGTTTGCAGGGTTTCTTGATGGGTTGAGAGTTGTGTGAGGGAAGAAAATAGAGGAGAGGGGAGAAAAGAAGAAGATGGTGATGGGATGAGGTGGTCGGCGGTGAAGAGAAGTGGTGGTGATGGGTTCTGCGATGGTGCTTGTGGGTGTGCAGGGTTCGGAAGAAGGAGGAGAAAGAAGGAGAGTAGACGAGGGAATGGCGACGAGGAGGAGGAGGAGGCTCGGTTGAGTGGAGTTGCGATGAAGTTAGGGTTAGGGTTGAGCATCGATGATGGGTTCGTGGCGAAGAAGATAGCGCTCGGTTTTTAAAAAAAAAGAAGGAAGAAGGAAAATATAGGAGGGAGGTGACGAGATTCAAGGGCGGTGACCAGATTCGAGGAATCTACAGTGATGGCGAGATGAGAGAGGAAGTGCGAGAGGAGAGAGAAAGAGGAGAGAGAGAGAGTCTGCCGCGCTGGGGAGAGAGAAAGAGAAGAGGAAAGGAAAGAGAGAGAGATTTGAGTGGGGCCCGGCGCAATGAAAAGAAATAATTTGATTGGCTCGCGGTGTGGAGCCCAGGGGAAAAAGAGAGAGCTGAGGAATTGGTTAAGGAAAGGATTTTAAAAAATTTAAAAAGATTTTATATTTAAAATTTAAAAGGATTCGTTTGTTAAAGAAAAGCTGTGACTGTTAAATAAATTTTTAAAATGAAATTTTAAATTTTAAATAATTAGAATTTTGGCGAGATACAAAAATATTTCAAAACGCGCCCGGGTCGGGTCTAAAATTTCAGATTTAAAATACGAAAATTATATGCAACTTCTAAATTTTAAAATGAATGATTAGTTAACGAAAATGCATACCCCCAAGAACGGATGCACGTACGTGCGCGTAACCATCCAAACACGTCCGTTTCACTGAACGGGATGAGAATAAGATGCGCGGACGCTACCACGGGGTTAGGGTATCATGCAGGCTATGAAATGCAATTTTAATTTATTATACATGACCTAAAAATGTTATATGTAAAATATGCGATACTAGATGAAATGTCAATATGCGGTTTACACTAGATGCACGTGTCTATGTAACAAGTCAGGGTAATCTATAAATATAAATCAACCAGTTCAAGAAAGCGGGTCGGGTCGAATGCAATGTAAAATGTAAAATACCATTCGCACCCAAACACGATAAATCAATAAAATACCACAGATAAATAAATACGGAGACTGAAATTGGTATAACTGAACTCGGTTGTTACAGCACGGTAGACAACACAACGATCTCCGGAGTAGGCTGTATATCAACAGTCCTCTCAATATGACCGACCTCAAGTAATGGCTTGATCATCTAGTACAGATTCCGAACACTCACCTCAAACGAGAAATCCTAACAAGAAATCAATCTGCTCTTGTGTCACCGGAATAATACCCTGGTCAGTCCTCGTCCCTGACGAGCTCGCTCTGATCGCATCTCTAGCCGCAGCTCTCTCAGCTCGCGTAGCCATGGTGACAGGAACCGCAAACAAATATCAATGATAGATCACAAGAACGAATAGAAATACGGATCTCAAAATATGTACATCCTAAGGTTACTTAAGCGGAACAACGTATAAGTACGCCGTGGAACATACACAATGTACGTTACTCTACTTGAGTTACCTACTCCAACCAAGGTCAACCTACGTAACGAAAGTTCGGGTCTAATATCCCATCAGTCAAGTCTAAGTTCTGTAAGGTAAAGCCTAGGTTTCGAATTATACGTCCTAGACTCCGCATAGTTAAACCTAGACTTGAACAAGATTAAACCTAATTTTCTGATACCAACTTTGTCACGACCCGGAAATGGTACATGACCGGCACTTGAATTACTTGAAGTCTATAGGACCCACCGTAAGCCAAGTAAGCCGAAAACCAGGAATCTAAACCTTTTTAGGAAAATGGCGGAGGTGAAGTTTTGAAAATTGGTTATAAACGAAATCAAGTTCTCCTTTTCAAAGTATAAGTAAGGTTTGTTTGAAAATACAAGTGGAAAGCATACTAATGTTTGAAAACATTTTCACCATTTGAAATTTGGGCAGCACCTCCTTTGAAAATTTTGATCAAAACCAGTACATAAACAATCATAATATGGAATCTCCAAACGGGAGCTGGCTCTTCGCCAATCGGTGGAATCACAACCACGTAAATAAGTATACGACGCCCAAGACGAAGATCAATCATAGAAAAGTAAATAAAAACCCAAAACATCAACTCACCAATGTCCAAACACGGCATATAAAAGAATAATACAAGCCACGACTCTAAGTCCAAAGAATATACGGCTGGTCTCTAAGTCTACCAAATATATATAGTCTGGTTGGAGTTTTTCACTAGATACAATAAATATAAAAGTATACAATGGCGGTTACGATCCATAGTGTAACCCACCTGTCATGCCTCATTTCCCAAAATAGGCGACTAGGCCAGTCTTACTTCTACGGTCATAGAATAATCCTGCCGTAGTCACACTTTGGTTTCTAGCACTACATGATAATCAGTAAACTTAACACATAAGTAAAGGAAATACATTACTAGTTTATTACATCAACTTTCATTGTTTACAGTTTACGATAGTTCAAAAGAAAAGAAAATTACTAACCAAGTATGAATACAAAGTCGCTTTATAGGAAGCGATATAAGTGCTGAAAATACAAATGTCTAAATCTCTGCGAGCTCGAATGGTAGATCCGACTCCTGAGCCGCATCCTCTCCAAGCTCTGAGCATACATACTCAGGTCGTCAGGACGATGCAATAGCAGTAATATGATAACAATAATGAGGCATGAAATAAAAGTAATAACAGTGGAGACAGTGAATGCAGGTAATCGATATGTCTACAATCAATACAATGTATGAACTGTGTTCCTACCGATCTCTAAATCAATTTTGAAATCGAGTTTATGGAAAGGAGTGACCATGTTTAACGAGGGTCTCATACGTACCCGAGACTATGACCTGCTGTTGCACGAGACATAACCCTGTCAGCTGGATCACTGGGTCCAAACCTAATATATATAAGAGTCACTGTTCGAATGATCATCCTCTAAATCACTAACTTCGCTAATTACAACTTCCTTTCCATTTCGATTTCACCTCTTCCCCCAGGTTTCAATAAATGTATGTATAGGTTAGTTGTGTACAAGTACGCACCAATAACATTGTTTTGCTCGCTATTCACTGTACTGTTCACCACCACAAACCGTTCACTTTTCACTGGCGTACTCGACATAACTAATCCGACACCACTCACGTTCGATAATGCAATATACACTAAGAATTAATAAGAGCGCTCATTATCGCTAAATGTATCATAGTCGGGTAAATATATAAATTATGCCGCTAAGCAAGTCATATGCAATATAAGTCATTACGCGCCTTAAGAATTCAGAAAATTATATTAAATCATACGATTGTAATTAAGCAAAATGATACAAAAAGGATAGAAAGTAAACTTAATTATAAATTCAATGAAATTGGTTTCAAGTCAATCGGGTTTCGGATTTGCAAATTACGGTCATTTCTTTTTAAGTGTTCTCTATTGGAAATTCAGTTCCTGAACTGAAAGTCCATTTCGTAACACAGTTTTCACCATGTTGGGATCGTAATTAGACGACACTATAGTTGGATAATATTTATATCTATTAATTAGGTTTCCAAAGCATAAGACAGATCAATAATATCCACTGTGTTCTGGAAGATATGCACTGTTTAAGGTCAGGGTATACGTTCTGTCCCTGCTTTGGACTGCAGTACGTAACAACGAAGTAAAATATGATTAAAATAGAAAACGACAGTAAAAACGAATGAAACCACCACCGATAGTTAACTAACAAGATAATATTCGCAACGGTATAGGTTTCCACATAATATCATTTTCACATAGAGTTATTATAATATTTTAATTCAGGTGTCAACAAGCAGTACAGCTCTGGACTGCAGTCCAGAGCCGCATCCCCGAACAGTTTTCGTCATCGTGTTAAAATAGAATCAAAATATAAATTACAGGGGTTCTAGGTTGTCGAGTCGGCTTCGATACAAACCATCGAACACTGCATTCCAGTATGTATTCTAATTTCTATGATTTTCACAAGTTAGGTGTACGAGAAACTTCATATTTGTCGGATCTAAATGAGGGTGACATTTCAAGGTGTCGGGCCCCGTATTTTCGACCCAAGTTTTTTTCGTGGTATCTATTATCACGAAAGTAATCTAGTAGACCGCCATATTTGATTTAGATTTGTATCTAGTACTTAGCCGGTGTACATGAGTAACGATCGAACCCGTTTATTTCATAAAAGACCTAAATGATATTTGTATTATCAATAAACCTAAGATGAGTTCGATCCAATAGGACCAAACACGATGGCTCGAAGTGTACGTGTTCGATGAAGCTCATCATTATAAAAGTAACGATAAATCTACGCACGATAGCCCACACACACATATATATCTATGTATCCGATTATATAACAATATCAAATAGTATTAAAATCTACAGTAGCATGATTTGCAGGTAAAAAGGATTCCACTTGTCTGATATAGAAGCGACGTGACGTGCAGGGTTCGTCTCGACATACGAGACGGCGCGATACTAGACACGGTGCGTGGCGTGTGCGCGATGCGCGGCGATCCGGTACTGGATGTGGTGGTGTCACGAGCGCGGCGCGGTAGTAGACACGGTCGTGGCTCGGTGCGTGGTGCGGATGTGGCACGGCGCAAAGCGGGAGTGGGCTCGTGGGTGGTGCGGTGCTGGGTACGGAGTGGGTGCTGTTGTGGCACAGAAAAGGGCACGGTGCGACACGGTACTGGGCACGAGTCGTTGCATGTAGTGGCACTGGTGCGGGGTACGGAGGTCCAGGAAGTTAGGCACTGTGACCAGGTCCAGAGGCTCGTCGGCGG
Source organism: Agapanthus africanus (assembly GCA_030015575.1). NCBI lineage: Eukaryota > Viridiplantae > Streptophyta > Magnoliopsida > Asparagales > Amaryllidaceae > Agapanthus > Agapanthus africanus. The sequence goes on from CM057337.1 coordinate 3,590,876, forward strand.
TTAGTTGCAGCGGAGCTCCGGTAGTGCTGCAGTTGTAGTGAGATGCTCGATGGTGGTTGATGGTGTAGGTGGTGATTGGGGTCAAGCTAGGGGGATTCTCGTGGTCGGAGTCGGCGCTGGTGATGGTGAAGACGAGGGCTGAGGGTTTCCGTTGCTTGCAGGTGGTGAGGTGATGGGTTACGGGTGCTCGGGGGTTGTGGGTGCTCGGTGAGGGTGGCCGGAGGAGGGAGTGGGTGCAGCGGGTGTCAATGTTGGGTTGAGGCGAAGCGAAAGGGGTGCCGGCACTGGTGAAGCTGAAGGCGGTTCAAAGGAGCTCCGGCGTGGTGGGGAGCTCGAGCGGTCGCTAGTGGTTGTTGGGGTGCGGAGCGGCGATGGTGGGACGATGGGGATGGTGACGGCAAGGTGCAGTGGCGGCGAAGGAGGGAACGTGACGAAGGAGGTGTTAGTAGTTTGAATATATTGGTTGCATTTGTATGTGGGAAATAGTCCCACATCGGATGGAGAGACGAATACCCAAGTCTTTATAATAGTTCCCAATATTTAAGTAATAACTTGAATAAAGTGAATAATGAGCCAAGTGGGCCTGATTTCTAGCAGGCTTATAACATTTATTTACTATTGTCTTTGATAAGGCACTTGGGCACTTGGGGCATCTTGGGTTGACTTATTAACAGAGTTGACATTTTGAATTTCAGATTCAAAGGTTGTCTGAACAGAACTAACGGTCACAACCATTCAAACGGTTGCGGTTGTGTCTGTTCAACTCTTAATGGTCACAACCATTCAAACGGTTGTGTCTGTTCAAGTCTATAAATTATGTCCTGCTCTTCACATTTAAGGCATCTTCTTCTCATTATCTTCTAAGAGAGTTTCAAGGGTTTTGTTGTATCTTGGGGGTGATTGCCTTCTACTGTTCTTCCGTAGTGGGGGCAATATCACCTTTCGGAAAGTGTATCATACACGCCTCAAAGCTTTTAATTCTGTCTTAACCAAACTAAAACTCAACAATCGAAAGGTGATATCATGGAGACAGAATTAAATTCAAGTGTCAAGGTTCATTTCTAGAACCAAGATGTTATCAAACTGGATCGATTCGATGGGAGCAACTACACTAGATGGAAAGACAAGATGGTGTTCTTGTTGACCGCTTTGAAGATATTTTACGTTCTCGATCCGAACTTGCCGCCAATTCCAGATTCGGTGTCAACTTCGAATAATGCCGAGAGTGCCAGAACAGAGAAAAACAAGCGTGAAGAAGACGAACTAGTTTGTCGCGGTTACATTCTCAATTCCTTCACCGATCGTCTGTATGATCTTTACAGAAATATGAAGATACCAAAGGAAATCTGGAGCGCCCTTGAAACAAAGTACAAAAATGAGAAGAAAGGTACGGATAAATTTCTAGCGCTTAAATATTTTGAATTTAAGATGTCTGATGACATGCCAATCATGGATCAAGTGCATGAATTACAAATTCTCTTCTCTAAACTGAGCAAACTTGAAATTAAAGTCCCTGATTCATTTCAAGTTGGAGCGATTCCATCTAAACTTCCTCCTACTTGGAATGAATACAGAAAGAAAATTCTGCACTCTCCTGAAAGTCTTACCATAGAGCAATTTCAGACTCATCTACAGATTGAGGCAGAGAACCGTGCACGTGACATGATTTTTCTTAGTTCTAAATCTAACTCTAAAGTGAATCATGTCAGTGAAAATGGTCATAGAAAATTCCAGAACAATTTCAAAGTCCAGAAGAAGGAAAATTTTAAGAAATCTAATTTTGCAAAGAGGAAGTGGCCTTGTTATAACTGTGGAAAGAAAGGCCACTATATTAAAAATTGCAAATTCAGAAATACCGGAAAAAAACATGGTTTCGGATCAGAAAATAGCAACAAGGCAAATCTAATAGAAAATGAAGTCAAAGAACTTGTTGCTATGGTTTCTGACATGCAGATAGGCATGATTACGGAATTGCATATGGCTGCGGTAACTAGAACTGCAGATTGGTGGCTAGATTCTGGCGCAACCATCCATGTATGCAATAACAAAGCAATGTTCAAAACCTACACGGATCAGAAAGAATCTGAAGAGGTGTTGAAGGGAAACCACGTTTCGGCCAAAGTGCTCGGTAAAGGAAGCGTTGAATTGAAGTTTACATCTGGACAGAAACTTACTCTGCTTAATGTATTTCATGTTCCTGATTTGAGGAAAAACCTTGTATCTGCAAATCTGTTGTGCAAGAAGGGATTTAAAATTGTTCTAGAGTCTGACAAAGTTGTAATATCGAAGAATGGTACATTTGTAGGAAAGGGATATTCCTGTGATGGTATGTTCAAACTCAGTATTAATGAAATAAATTGCGTGTTTGCTTATGTTGTTGAGTATTCTTTTCCCTTGTGGCATGCTAGACTATGTCATTTAAATTTTCACTCTTTAAAGTATATGTCTAAACATGGTTACATTGCATGTCAAAATGATCATAATGATAAATATGAGATTTGCGTAGAAGCAAAAATGACTAGAAAACCTTTCCCTAAAATCGAAAGAGATACTAATTTATTAGAACTTGTTCATTCTGATATTTGTGAACTAAATGGTCAATTAACTAGAGGAGGAAAAAGATATTTTATAACCTTTACTGATGATCATTCTCGTTTAACATATGTATATTTATTAAGAACAAAAGATGAAGCATTTGAGAAATTTAAAGAATATAAGTCAGTTGTAGAAAATCAGAAAGATAAAAGGATTAAAATCCTTAGAAGTGATAGAGGGGGAGAATATTTTTCTGATTCTTTTTCTCAATTCTGCGAAATGCATGGTATTATTCATCAAAGAACTGCACCTTATACGGCTCAACACAATGGATTACCCGAAAGGAAAAATAGGACCTTAGTTGAAATGGTAAATGCTATGCTTTTAAATGCTAAATTACCTTTTAATCTTTGGGGTGAGGCGCTTTTAACAGCATGTTATATTCATAATAGAATACCATCCAAGAAAACTCATGTTTCACCATATGAAATTTGGAATGGTAGAAAACCCAATTTAAACTATATTAAAATGTGGGGGTGCATAGCATATTATAAAGTGACTGATCCATATAAATCTAAATTAGGGCCGAGAGGCATTAGAAGTATATTTGTTGGATATGCACAGAATTCTAAAGTATATCGACTTCTAGATTTAGAATCAAATGTCATAATTGAGTCGATACATGTTGAATATTTTGAAAATAAATTTATGCATGACAACGTTGATTCTAATTTGTATAATAATGAAAATGCAGTAACTTCTAAGAAAATTACAAATGAGAAAAGAAGAGAAAGTAATGAAAATATTGAACCAAGAAAAAGTCAAAGAATCAGGAAAGAAAAATCTTTTGGTCCTGATTTTATTGATTCGCGTTCAATAGTCTTTCTCATTGAAGGAGATAGAACCAAAGTGCTTAACAAAGTACCTATTCTACTTAATATAGAAGATGACCTAAAACATTTAGTGAAGCAATGCCATCAAGAGATACTGCATTTTGGAAAGAGGCTATTGATGACGAAATGGACTCAATAATGTCTAACAATACTTGGATATTGGTTGACTTGCATCAAGAATCTAAGGCTATAAAGTGTAAATGGGTATTTAGAAGAAAACTAAATACAGATGGCTCTATACAAACTTTCAAGGCAAGATTAGTGGCTAAAGGATTCACACAAAATGAGGGCATAGATTATTTTGATACTTATGCACCTGTGGCTAGAATAACATCCATTAGAGTTCTAATAGCTTTGGCTTCAATATATAATTTATATGTGCATCAAATGGATGTAAAAACAGCATTTTTAAATGGTGAATTAAATGAGGAAGTATACATGGAACAACCCGAAGGTTTCATACTTCCTGAAAATGAGAACAAAGTTTGTAAATTAACTAAGTCGCTATATGGTTTAAAACAGGCCCCTAAACAATGGCATGAGAAATTTGATAAAGCAATAATATCAAATGGTTTTAAGCATAATAGTGCGGATAAATGTGTATACTCCAAATTCAATCAGAATTATGGGGTAATCATATGTCTCTATGTAGACGACATGTTGATATTTGGTACAAACATGATTGGAATAAATGAAACAAAAATGTATTTAACTTCAGTATTCAAAATGAAAGATTTGAATGAAGTAGATACTATTTTAGGAATAAAGGTAAAAAAACATAGTGAAGGGTTTGTGCTAAACCAATCTCATTATATAGAGAAATTATTAAATAAATTCCAACATCTTAATATTAAAGAAAGTGTTACTCCGTATGATCCGAGTATGAAATTAAATGAGAATTGTGACAATGTAATTGCACAATTAGAATATGCTAGCGCTATTGGAAGCCTTATGTATGCGATGCATTGTATAAGGCCTGATATAGCTTTTGCAGTATGCAAATTGTCACGATATACCAGTAAACCCAGTACTAATCATTGGAAGGCCATCAGTAGAGTTCTTGGGTATCTAAAAAGAACAAAAGAGTTTGGTCTATTTTATTCCAATTATCCTGCAGTACTAGAAAGTTACTCGGATGCAAGTTGGATCACAAGTGCAACTGATAATAAATCCACAACAGGTTGGGTATTTACAATTGGAGGCGGTGCCATTAGTTGGGCCTCTAAGAAACAAACTTGCATCACACATTCAACAATGGAATCTGAATTTGTCGCTTTGGCTGCTGCCGGCAAGGAAGCGGAATGACTGAGAAATTTTTTATTGGATATAGAGTTGTGGCCACAACCAATGCCATCTATTTTCTTACATTGCGATAGTGAGGCGACTATGTCTAGAGCTTATAATAATGTTTATAATGGTAAATCTAGACACATTAGCTTAAGGCATGAATATATTCGAGAATTAATAATTAATGGGATAATTACCATAGTTTATATGAGATCTGCAAAGAATTTAGCAGATCCCTTTACCAAGGCATTATCTAGAGATGTGGTAAAGAACACGTCAATTGGAATGGGACTTAAACATTTACAATTTGGCGCCAGTAATGGTAACCCAACTTTAATTAGTAAAAACTAATTTTAATAGTTCAATGGGTAATAACAAGTTACTGTCATGTGCCTGTATTGCACTAGACGTCTCATTCTTATATAAATAAGTATCTAGTGCTGTCTGTTATGATAAAGAGGATGAGCGAAAGCTCTCAATGGAGTTATTTAATTTTTAAATATCCACAGTAACAGGGATATAATAAAGGAAACTCCACCTATATTAGCATAGAAGTGGTGCCGCTTCAACAAGAGATATGGAGTATTCTCTTGTAAATTCTTATGAAGTACAAGATTAGCACATGGCCATAATAGTGCTAAAGCAGTTATAAACCTCTTAGAAAATAAGATGAATATTGTGTGTGTTGTATTTCAAATTCTAATAATAAAAGTTTTGGTTTAATCTGCGGACACCAATAACTTTGTTAGACGATTGATATATATACACTAATGGAAGGTTTAAATCGAGAGATACCTTTCTTTATGCATAATATTTGTCACGAGAGAGATATGGTTGCAGCCAATATATACAAACTAGTGGGGGATTGTTAGTAGTTTGAATATATTGGTTGCATTTGTATGTGGGAAATAGTCCCACATCGGATGGAGAGACGAATACCCAAGTCTTTATAATAGTTCCCAATATTTAAGTAATAACTTGAATAAAGTGAATAATGAGCCAAGTGGGCCTGATTTCTAGCAGGCTTATAACATTTATTTACTATTGTCTTTGATAAGGCACTTGGGCACTTGGGGGGGCATCTTGGGTTGACTTATTAACAGAGTTGACATTTTGAATTTCAGATTCAAAGGTTGTCTGAACAGAACTAACGGTCACAACCATTCAAACGGTTGTGGTTGTGTCTGTTCAATTCTTAATGGTCACAACCATTCAAACGGTTGTGGTTGTGTCTGTTCAATTCTTAATGGTCACAACCATTCAAACGGTTGTGTCTGTTCAAGTCTATAAATTATGTCCTGCTCTTCACATTTAAGGCATCTTCTTCTCATTATCTTCTAAGAGAGTTTCAAGGGCTTTGTTGTATCTCCGATGGTTTGGGTGAAGTTTGAGAGGGAAACGAGGGGGAGAGGGAGATCGAGATGAGAGAGAGAGGGAGTGAGCGAGAGATAGAGACAGTGTGAACAGGAAAGGGAGAGTGAGAGAGAGGATTTAAGGAGAGAGATTTAATATAATTAAATAAGAATTAATAGGATATATTTGGATATTAAGGAGATTAATTGGGAATTAAGTGGGGGAAATTCTAAAAGAAAGTGCCACTTGCTGGAGGGGATTGGGTTTGGGATAGTGGGGCTTGGGGTTTGGGCTTGGGTGAGCTTTTAGTGAAACTATTTGGGTAAAATATAGCTTAGGGTGTTGGGAAAAATAAATAAAATATTTGGATATAGGAAAAATATAAATAAAATTAATAAAATTAAAAAATGGGTAAATTATTTAGAACGGCATTTTATTTTAAATACGGATATTGGCGTACAAAGGAAACTGGGTATTACACCACCTACCAATGTAAATCACCTAAAAGAAAATATATGTCAGCAAGCCGCTACTGATCCGAGCGGTCGGTCCTGCAAGAAAAACGACCGAGTCCATAATCAAAATCCAATAAAAACTCGAATCAAATTGCATAGATTTCCATATCCAAAAACCGATATGACAAGCGAAGAACACATAGATTAGAACTTATGATCAACGCGTGCTTAAACAACAAAATAATCCCCGACATCGAAGTACGAACGTCAAACGACCGAGTCAAAACATAAATATCCAAAAACCAAGTTTCACATATCGCAAAACATTGCCAAAAACCAAGTAAAACAACTCTAGATTTTACTTAAAATGATTTTAGACCTTTTAGCGTACATGGTAGTTTTAGTTATTTAATGAGTGAGCTGTAGTCTAAGTTTCAGAGCCTAATTCCAAAATCGACCCGATAATTGCGGTCAAAACGAATAAATTGACGGTTGGAATATGAAATTGGGGGCTCGGTTTTGATGGTGGTCTTCTACAGGTCCAAACACCTCTCTGTATTCTCTATAAAATTTTCAGAGTTTTCAAGTAGTACCGGATTCCATTTGATCATCAAAAGCGCCACAAAACCGACATTTAAAGTTTTTAAACTCGTCTTTGAAACTTCTAGCCTCATCTAGATCAGGGATACAATCACTACTAGGCTTGTAAACACTCTGTACACCCTCTACGACACTACTGCTACAAGTTTTACCCACTAATTCTTACTTTAGAAAACTCAAGTTTAGAAAAACCTACACTTTAAGCTCTAAACTAACTTTAAATAGTTTGTGAGGTTAGGAAATCTAAATATGAGATTAAAAGTGGAAGTTTTACCTCATAGCAGCAACCAAGAAAATTCCTAGATGGCTAATGCTTCCCAAAACGAAATCTTGAACATACCATGAGGTGTAGGATGAGATGAGGAACATTTTTAGTGAAGGTTTTGTATGGTTTAGAGTTGATTTGGGACGTGTTGTAGTGTGGTAGTGAGGTGGAGGAGGTGATGAAGAAGAGGAGAGGATGAAGATGATGGAAAATGAAATGAAGATAATAAATGGTTGATACAACCATCCCCTCTCTCTCTCATACACTTTCTCATGACTATACCCTTTTGTCCCCCCTTGTCTTCTCTCTCTCATTTTCCCTTTTCTTTTCTCATCTTTTCTTTTTTCTAAAAAAAGACAAAAACCATAATATGTATAAAACCATACAAGAATACAAATGTAATGTGTTAACTCCTATAAATAAATGTATCATGGCATATTAACACATGGTTAACAAAATGGACTTGGTTTAATGCATAATTAGGAAAATACTAATCAAGTTTAGCATTAAACTTGTATGGAATAATTATATATTAATTTATAAAAAAAACTCAATTAAATAAATGCTTTCATAAATAATAATTCATTTAAAATTCCAATTATTTCCCCAAAAATATAGGCATATAATTATACCAATCTACGAAAACTCAAATTTTTATTCATATAATATCCGTGAAATTTATTATTTTATTATTTAAATTCCAAAATAATAATTTCTATTTTCTGAAATATTACAGCTTCTGAGAGGGATCGAAGGTACTTGAGCAGACATGTCTGATCAGATCCGGGGTATGAGATTTCGCGAGCCCAACATATTTTTGGTTTATGTTGTTTTCTTTTAGGAAGATCCTTATGTCGGTCCTAACGGATCTGGCTGTAAGGCTACCCGTTTGCAGGTTCTCAACGGTCCATACCGTACCAACACACACACACACACACACATATATGGGTAATAATGAGGAAGAGGAGGAGATTTTCAGGGAGACAATTGATTCATGAAATCAATGGTTCAGGGAACAGCTCAGGGGGCTATGGATGGCACCCACTCAAATGTGCGAGTGGGAGTATGTTAGCCATTGGGTCCGATCAGGCCCAATATCCGTCCATATGAGTGGGTGCTCTATATATTCATACATATGAGGCTAAGGTTTAATATATAAGATACACGAGAGATATGATGCAACATAGAGGGTTTTTCTAGAGAGAAAAACTAGAGAGTTATCGTCTCCTTCTTCATTCTCTTCTATTTTAGGGTTGGCTTACAGGGTGATTAAGTAGGGGATTCTCGCTTCTACAAAATGTGGTTTCTCTCCGACCGTTGCTTGGAGGCGATAAAGATCAGATCTTCTACGTGACGTGGACGAGAAACGATTCAACCAATCGGATCAGGTATATCGTAAATTTTTAGGGTAAATACATGTATTTCGGCCATGCTTGATTGCTTGTTATGTATCTACGTCTCCTAAGGTGTACACTTTGAAATTGCACTACCTTGTGCTAGAGTATAAACGTTTATCCCGCAACCCTCGGCATAACTTCAAAGTCGTGGTCTAGTGGTAGAGACATTTAGAGATCCTTTGTGCATTTTAGAGTAGTCATCTTCAGCAAGGATCTAAATATCAGCGGATATCGGAATCATATTGGATTGGACTTTCAAATATCATATGCGACCGATATTGTCATGTCGGCCAATATATCAGCAAAAATATATTGGTTCTATCGTGTATCGTGAGAGGTCTCGATACGATGTATCAGCCAATATGGTAGATATTTGATTCAGTGATCTTGAGTCTATCATGAACTTTTCAGTGTCTTCTATCTCTACAATCTTTATTTTTTGAATATCTTTCAGGCATAAATACATTAAGCTACCCTTAATTATATTTAGTTTTCAAGTTAACTAAGTTTTATAATTATATTAAGCTACCTTATACTACTGTATTTGAAGGTATTACAGGGAAGGAAAACTCCCTTCAGAATTGAGTATAGGAGAGTTTACTCTTTATTAAAACTTCGAGGTAGTATGGTGAAAAAACAATGATAGATAAGAGCATGTTAGTGTAATTTCCCCTATCTTTAAGCTTCTAAGAATACTGATCCGACTCATTTTACATATAGGTTCATTCATTCGGGATCAACATCGGCATGGACATCTCCAACCTACCATCACCATAATCTCAACCCTCAAATCACAAAACATCAAACATGCACATCTACGTGACGCAGACCACCTATTGCTCTCCGCCTTTGAGAACACCGGAATTGATGTCACGGTCGGCGTCCTGAACGACCAACTCCTAAGAATCGGGGAATCCAAGTTGCAGACGGGGTTCAACAAAAACATCACCCCATATCTTCCCTCAACCAATATCACATATGTCGCCATTGGTGATGAAGTCCTCACCAAAATCCCATGTGTTGCCCTTGTCCCCGTCCCTGCAATGCAATTTCTTCAAAACGCCCTTCTCGCCGTCAACCTCAACTTCCAAGTCAAAATTTTGAGCCCCCGATCTATCGGTATTATCCCCAAGTCTTTTCCTCCATCGACTGCCCCTTCTAACTCTTCGTGGAACTCTATAATGCTTCAGTATCTCTGATTTTTAAAGAACACGGGGGCTTCCTTCATGCTAAATGCACAACCGAACTATGGTTGCGCCCGAGGAAATGACATATTCACTATAGACTATGCTATTTTCGGATCTCACAACCCGAACAATCAAATAGCGGGAATACATTATTCCAATATACAAACATGTTTGATGCCATGACGATGCTACCTATTCTTACATGCAAGCGAAGAATTTTTCAAGCATTCCTATAGTCTGGTGACTTTGTCTGGGTGGCTGTCGTTTGGTGGGGGCCAACAAGCCCGATGCTACATTCTACAATGCTTTGGTGGATTTTAACCGGTATGAGCTTGGTGGAGCCATTTCATTTCACTCTAGTTTGGGGTTATCTGAAGACTGATTGGGCTCTAGGCTCCTAATCTTCACTCCTGAGGTTGTTCTAGGATTATTAATCCATATTATGATAACCACTGTTTACATTTCCACCATAAGCATGCAAGAAAAGCAAAATGAAAACTATGCCTCCTCTTATGACTGGATATCGACATTGTTTCAAATATTTAATTGAGAAACGACTAAACTTTCCATAATATTAAATGACCAATTGACATTCTCTAAATTATTCTAGCCTAAAATTCTATGGGGGGAAATTATGACAATTGATGTAAGAAACTATATTCAGCATCAAAGAACCATACAGTAAGTTTAGCTCTTAAAAAGAAGAAACACTACCAAAGGCTTTTAACAAGAACATTCTTTTTGTTCTGAGCCTTTCTTAATACTCGACCATCTATCTTTCTTCAGGTTTCCAAATTGAAACCAACTATATATATGTCCAAGCTGGGAGCTCGTCAACTTCTTACCAGATGCAGTCATATATACTACTCTCTTCTCGGCGCGCGGTGAGCATGAGCACGGGTCTGGATGCCTATAGATAGCGGCCAGGTCTGATTCGACCAATGTCAAATTCTTGCAGCATAGAGAACTTGAGTGTCAGATCTTTTGCCGGTCAAACCTCATGCTACTCGTGGTAGTTTCTCGCACGAGATATGCTGAAAAGACAGTACCAAAATGTGCCGTGCTAATCTCTTTTAATTTGCATGCATGCCAGTAATTTACAAAAGGATCGCAACCAGTCTCAAATCTGGACGATCTAATCGTTAACGGCATGAGCATGCCAGCAAAGCAGCATAGAAGCACATCGCCAGAAAATGTAAAACTTGGTTCTTTGCTGCTTCACCGCAACCAAACACCCCTTCCTTAATCTCCCCAGATCACCACCCCCACTAATGTTGTTGCTCTTTGCTTCACTCATCTGCAGCTTTCTTTATTTCCTGTTACAATATTAATCAATCTGTTCCAATATTGCGGAGGGACTATTATATAAAGAGAGGAATCAAATCGAACACGCAAGTGATGATGGTGAGTTTGTTTGATACATTGGATGGAGGAAAGGGGGTAGTTAATGATTTATTTGATAGGTAGATTCTTCCAGAATGATGATGTAATGGAAGAGGTCATGTATTAATAATATCTATGTTATATGGGATTTGATTCTAAAATAACTGCTCAGTTTTGGCTTGTCGTGCTAGATTCAACTTATATGTATTGATTCTTTGTCTATTTGTTATGGGGAAAAAATGTGGACCTGTTACTATGTGCATCTCATCTTGTCGGCAGAGGTTTTTTTATTTTATATTTATATTTATGTATATGTATATTCTTTTCTTACTACAACATGTGTCTGATTCTTGAGAATTTGACCAAAATTCCATCTCATTTTGTCCATTAGAACAGACGTGTGATTACAAATCTTAGTGGAGTTTGTTCCACGAATGGAAAAAAAAAGGGGGTAAATTGTCAAAAAGCCCATGGCCCCCTTCAAACTGCCTTTTGGTCTTGTTAAAAAACCACTCACCCCAATCAGAACCCTGTACGCCGGTTGCCTGTAATATCCAATCAGTTGGGGGAATACACGGCCTAAAAGAAATACAGTCCAAAGGTATTTTCACAATGATCTTGAACAATAGGCCCGTTCCAACAATTTCGAAATTACAGGGTTTTTAGACAACTTCCGAGTGGGTCGGGAGCCTTTTGACAATTTACACAATAAAAAAAACTTCACATGGTCGGATTTTCAAAGGACGAAACATCCAGCAATATCTAGACTCGCTCTCCAATTCCATCCTGTTGGAAACCTAAAAGCGATTGCTGGTCTTGCTTCGGAAACTCATATGAAATATTGAACTTGATAATTTGATAATTCCTTCTTTACTATAAAAGCCGTTAAATTGAAATTTCACTTAATTATTGTAAGAGAATATTATATTAGTCGTAATTAACAGGGTTAATTAGACAGAGCGCCCCTTGGTTTACAGTATGTGGCACTTAGGGCATGTTTGGTTACCATGAAGTAATACGGAAGTACCGAAAGTAGGCTTGTTTCCAGAACATCAAGTGTTTGTTTTAACAATAAGTGGCATTTGAAATTACTTCCATATACTGCCATGGGTCCTATATGGAGACTCTATTTAAGATTTCTTTTCATGAACTCTTGGGCTTGGAAGCATGGAAGACAAGGAAAGAGGAAGAAAAATAATAATTTATTCCAAGCATTAATCACTTATAAGTTTTATTCTTCTTTCTCAACCAATTTTATATAAAGTTGTGCATAAAAGAATTGCATTCATCACTTCATTATAATTATTTCATAAACAAAACAAACAAAAAGATTGCAGGAAGCTATTTCTACTGTAAACCTTTTTCAGAAATAACTTTAAAAATTAATTGCAACTTTATAATTATTTTCATAAACAAAACAAACAAAAAAGACCGCACTGCCGAAATTTTCAAAAAAGACTTGAGATTTTAAAAATGCATATTCGGCTTACTTATTTAAAAAACCCTTGTTATAAAACATGTTTTCTTCACTTCTTTCTTTAAAATGGTTTTAGATTTCTGGGCTTTTGGCTTATTTGAATTAGATGAGGTCCTATAAACTTCATATCATTCAAGGGTCAGTCATGTGCTATTTCGGGTCGTGACAAACTTGGTATCAGGTGACATCAAACCGCAGTCAGGTGTAACCGTGGTGCACAAAATTTAAATCCAGTGCAACAAACGCACGAAATATAAATCCGGTGCAACAAATGCACGGAATATAAATCCGGTACGACAAACACACGGAATATAAATCCGGTACGACAAGCACACGAAATATAAATCCGGTGCATCCTGTGCAAGAAATACAAAATATTTATATTTCGTGCAAGAAATATTTGTATTTCTTGCACAGGATGCACCGGATTTATATTTCGTGCGTTTGTCGTACCGGATTTATATTTCGTGCATTTGTTGCACCGGATTTATATTTCGTGCGTTTGTTACACTGGGTTTACATTTTGTGCACCACGGTTGCATCTGATTGCGGTTTGATGTCATCTGATACCAACTTTGTCACGACCCGAAATAGCACGTGACTGGCCCTTGAATGATATGAGGTCTATAGGAGCTCATCTAATTCAAGTAAACCAAAAGTCCAGAAATCTAAAACCATTTTATAGAAAGAAGTGAAGAAAACATGTTTTATAACAAGGGTTTTTTAAATAAATAAGCCGAATATGCATTTTTAAAATCTTAAGTCTTTTCTGAAAATTTCGGCAGAGTTTCCTTTGTAAAAACTGGCCCCAAACGGGATACAATAAGAATAATATATGCACAATGATAAAAGGCATCCCCAAGCTGGAGCTAGCTCTTCGTCAATCGACGGTCACAACCACGCAAGCAATATAATATACAACGCCGAAGGGCGAGAATCAAAACTCAAAAAGAAACTCGAAATCATCAAGAAAACCATAATACTACAACGCGCGACTTTAAAGTCGAAATAATATACAACTGATTTTCTAAGTCTGAAATAAATATACAAGTCTGGTTGATGGAATTTCTAGATACAACAATGAAAATAAATAAGTACAATGGTGGTCACGATGCGAGTGAACCCACCTACCAAAACAATCACCCAGAAAGGAAGCAGTGTGTCAAAAAGCCGTAATGAAACCTGTACGGCAAAACCTGCAAGAAACTGTGGCACAACGGGGGTGAGTTGCCAACTCGTGAGTAGAAAAAATCACAGAGCAGAAATCGTATGTATGACTCAATCCTAGGTCAAATGATCAGTAATAATATATATATTCTCAAAATGATAAAGTCTGAAACATGATAAGGTGGCAGGGGTAACATCTATACATCTGTGTAATACCAAGTGCTCGTGTCAGTGGCTCAGACAACAACATATCATAAATATAAGGTATGATCAATGTAATCAATATGAATCAATGTCAACTATATCAAGAAGTTTATAAATATGTGGATATCATCCAACTATGTAAGTATGAGTGTACAATATGTGTGTACGCAAGTACGAGTGTACAATATGTATGTGCGCCAATACAGATGTACAAGTAGATATATACGCAAGTATGAGTGTACAATAGCCATATGCTGATGCAACAATGCTACCGTGTAGTGACATGACAATTATCGATAATGAAGTGTGTGAGCCGGCAAGCAAGTGTGCCTGGAACATACGTATCATCGATAATGGTGCTGGTGTCCTGACAGCATAGATTTAATATAACAATAAACACATTTACGCATGAAATGCGACGCGAATAGCAAGAATATGCGGAAATAGAATAATAAACGCAGCAGTGAAGAATCTCCATCAATATGTATATGTCATACAGTTATGCTTATTTCAAAACCAACGAATCGTGAGTATTTTTAAAGACAGGTCAAGAGATGCTACGGATATTTTCAAAGACGCATCTTTTTCTAAAAACACCGTAACCCTTATTTTTCTAAACACCAGGATTCAAGGTAGCTATTTCTACTGCAAAACCGTTTTCAGAAATAACTTTGAACATTACTCCCAGCGTTTCGGATGCTTGCGTGCAAACAAAACATGCGCACTCGAATCAAAGTTTAGAACTACCTTCTTCTTTGCCATGTACGATATCCATTCATTTTCTCTCCTCGCTTCTCGATTCTTCTTCAGCTTTCTTCTTCTGCTTCTTCTTCATAATCTTTTCTCAAAAACCAAGCAAGAATCTCATCCCGTTAAAATTCTTGGTTTCTCGCTGTCGATTTGGTCCCCCACATCTTGCAACGGGTCGGAATCGCTTCCCCAATATAGCTCTCAACATATTTCTAGGGTTTGATTTCTAATTTCTTTTCCTTCCCTTTTTTCTTTGTTGTTATTTTTCTTGCTGCATGGTTCATCCGCGACGATTTTTTTGTAAGGAGATATATAAAAAAAAAGGTAAGATTTGATTTTCCTTGTATCCTTTTTTAAAGGGTTAAGAAAAGCTGATAATTTGATCTAAACAACATTTATGAACAACATTACTGTATAAGTTAGCTATAGATGTAAAGAATCACGCGACGAATCTATCCTTAGATAAGTTGGGGGTACCACTCTAATTCAGTATTCATAATTTCTATGGTCAATTGGTTTGCTTCTGAGAGGCGAGAGCCTTAATTTCTCGGTCTTAACACCTTAGGGCATTAGACAAAGGATGCCTGGACTTGTGAGATTCTTGTGCATTAAATATATGGTGCCCGTTGTTGCACTAAGGTGCTAACGAGAACAAGCAGCGGATTTAAACAAGTGTTATACATTACAATTTCTTTGAGAACGAGGGAGCTGGGCTTTGAACGCGCTTGTGCGTGAGCCGTTGCCTTCCACCTCATCGGTTGAAATCGTCTGTGTACATGTACTTGTATATGATGGAGAGACTCAAATTAGTAGCTATATTGTTTATTAGCTGATAGCAAACACGAAGATCCGAAACTGATGCAGAAATGGACATGGCAAAGAACTGATACTTGCATGCATACAGTAATCTTTCAAACGACTGCTAGAGCTTTTCTATTTTTGGCCATGTCAGACGCTTATCAAGCCATATTTTTGGTTCTTGAACTTCGCCGGGCTCTATGCTAGTGTCAATTACTTGTCTAGTATCTTTTGGATACTTCGTAGTCTGTGAGTGCATTTTTTTCACATTTCTGTTTACCTTGTGCAATGACACCACCGGAGCACCTTGCTTATTCATTAGCATCTGACGAACTTCATTTTGAGTATGCCCCCAGCTCAATATCATTTGGTTGTTGTGCATTTCTGCTCTTGTATGCATTTCTTGTATTAATACATTACTACAGATTTATAGGATGTACATTACTAAGCTATGGTGGCTAGCAATCTTTATTTATAGGATTTGCAGTATTTATCATGGTCCCTTATGAACGCTCGTCTTTTTTTGGTTGTTTTTGTAGATAATTCAAGACCTTGATCATGCAAAAAGACAATGGTGCCAATGATCCTCCAACAACCCCTTCAGGTCGGATTCGGCATAGAAAACGTTCCAGCAATGAGGTTAGCATTTTGATCTTCTTGGTTTGTTTTCGTAATTCTTTTTTTTCATTTTTTGCAGTCACTGTAACTTCAGTTCTCCTGACTAATGCAGATCTGAAACTAATCGGCTACCGTTACCTGGGATTCAATAGTTAAAACGTGATCATTTTACATCAATAATTAGAATCTTCACGAAATATATTTTTTAAATTAAATGCCATAGATTAGTTAACTAAGTATATGACGATGGCTAATTACTCAGTCCCTTATAAATATGGTGTTATCGTGGATTGTTATTCTCCTAGGTGCCTTCATTAGTTAAATAGAGGGGAAATTTTAATTGTGTGCTTAACATCAAGTGATATTTTTTATCAGGCTGACTTACACAATATATCCTTTTCTTTAGCATGTTTATGAACTACCGATCATTTATTTTTCTCATCTAGAGTTTTGTTCCATTGAGAACCCTTAATAGATGTAAATAAAGCTAGAAAATTACAAATATATCCTCAAGTACTATTACATTATCCTTAGTCCTTAATGTTTAAGTCGTAAGATTAGCCTTGAAGCACAAACATCGACCCGGGACATGACGAATTTTGAAAAAATAGGACGTAGGGACATGGCTAATTTACTTTCACACACACAAAGCACCGACACTGCATTTGTAGTGCCGTTCTGGTGCTCAACACGTGTCAGACATAGACACCGCGTTTGCATTTGCAGGCCGTTAGGTTGCTCGACATGTGTTAGACACAGGCATTAGACATGTGCTTGACACGCCCAACTCGGTGTCAGACATTGCAAGGCCGTGTCGGCGAAGTACACCGTGCCGAGAAGACGGAGAACACAAACCCCAAGTTTTTGCGATGTGAGATTTGGGGCAAAATTTCGAAATCGAAGAAAGATTAACCTTTATCGTTGCGAGATTGGGGAAGGAGTCAAAATTGACGATGATTTGGGGCAGGATTCAATCAACATTGACGAAGATTTTGGAAAGATTTAGGGCTCGAAGTCGACAAAATCTCTTATCTCGTGTTGGGGCCCTTCTATGTAAGTGTTTAAACTTTAAAATGTTCATATGCTTCTCACGTGAAGGCAGAGATAAGTTAAACAACACAGAGGCGATCCTAATTCCTCTCTTTGTTTCTCTTCTCTGTTGTCTCGACTCTGGAGTAGTTTTTTTATCTGGCGTTGCTGCTGCTTCTCTTTCTCAAAAAATTCCTCACCTACTAGTTCCTCTTTTTTTGATGGCTTTTCAGAGTTCTATCGGTGATGGTGGAGGTGAGATTTAGGACGATCAAGATTAACTTTGGAAGTATGTATGAAAAATTGAAGGAAGTTGAGAGATGGGGGGAATTGGACTCAGCAATGCAACTATTGCCGTGAACTGTGGGCCATAGATCATGTGTTCATAAAATGGATGGATTTTATGTCATACATAAATTGAGGACAATGCAACTATTGCTATGAATTGTGGGTCATGGATCATGTGCTCACAAAATGGATGGATTTTATGTCATACATAAATTGAGGACACTTGATTAGCCATTTGCAATGCTCCGATTGATTTAAAATTTTATACACAGTCATCCTGGCATGAAGAACGAAATAGATGATGGCGATGTTGTATTTGTGTTGTGAAATTTTTCTATACCCGTGATCCTCAAAGGGGTCACAAAACACATCTAGAGTCGCGGCGGAAAAATAATCTATCTGGATTGTGTGCAAATAAACTACTTGAAAAAAAATTACTGGACAATCTACCTAAACAATACAAATTATTAAAAGCATACCAAACAACACAGACACAAGATTTATCCGACGACGAAAGCTTCCTCTATTAAGAAAGTATTACACGAGATACGCCCTCTCCGATCACTGCTCAAATACAAAAATCTCTCTAATACAAATCTCTCTACCTCTCTTTGCCTCTTTCTCTCTCTCGGCCCTCGTATGTTTTGGCCGCAGGTTTGAAAACAAAGGCTATGTGTGAATTAATTGATTTAATATATATATATATATATATATATATATATATATATATAGTAAAGGGATCTAACTAGAGATAACCAAGATTTAAATTAATCTTTTGGATCAATTCAAATCTTTAACAAATTCACATCCGTACCTCGATCACGAGACTTGGATTCCCGTGCACTTCACGTGGCTGGCTTTAAATTTGGGCATTCATCTTGGGCTAATCTTCTTCGGGCCTTGAATTGTTGAATTAATTTCAACAATCTCCCACTTGATTCAAAATTCACCACTCTCGATACTTTCTTGAAAAAACTTGGAACTTCTGCTCTCGTCATCACCGTGCCTCATCAATTAACTAAGCAGATCAAGTCCAAGCACTGCTTGAACTTGAAATCCGGAACTATCCCCGTAAATGCAACTGTCGGTCTCCCATGGATACCAATCTTTGTAAGAACCATAACTATCTTCCTGTCCTCCAAGAAAAAAATTCTCACCTCCTGTGGAACACCCAAAACCAACAATTTCTGCAAATACTTGGTCTTCCTAACCGCCTCTAAGATGGTCAACAATCCTGCCTCCCCTGTTGATGCCGCAATAACAATCTGAAGCGTCGATATACCTGACACTGTATCTGCATCCCTGTAACCAGTCTGCGACCTCCAACCGTTCCCATCGCCAGCTATACCTGATGATGACACAAACCCGAAATGCGTCTCTAACTGAGAATACACGGGCTGAGTCTTTCTCCCATACCAAGCGAGAATCTGTTCGATATACCGTTGCAACGGACGCAACTCCCCATCCATGATAATATCCATGCCACAAATCTCACATGCAGACTTTCTGTCGAACTCCCGATCCCATATCCTCGGAACTTCATCCCTAGCCCCTCTAGTGCGCCTAAATCCCAAAAGCCTCCGCACATCTGGCTGTATCGGACTCTCCATCTGAATCGAAATATCGACCACTTCATCTATAACATGGACTGAAGTCTCGAACACCACCTGGCTTGATGATCCTGTTCCCTGCTCACCATCTGACTGTGTCTGTTTTCTCCGAGAAATCGCAGACTTATCGACTATTATATTTTGGCTGATTACTCCATCTTTAGTACCAGGACACCACAACCTGTACCCTTTTTCTTCGCTTCTAGAATTATGAATCCCTGAGTAATTCCCAGCCCTTTCGGTCCATATGTCCTTAGTAATTATCTTGTCTACTGCCATCGATGGTGACCGATCGATGAGGTAGTTGGTAGTAGATAAGGCTTACGTCCGAAACTCCCTCGAAACTGCAACCATAAGCCGTGAATACCTGTTCTTCCCAAACACCTTCCGAACCATCCGCTCCGCTCTGCCAATATATCTACGATCAAAAGTGGTGTGATGCTCGATCCTCCCTGACTTGCAGAACTCTCCACCATGATTGGAACGAATAACCTTCACACGCTTCTCGAACTGCTTCTCCGCAACTGCCTTTCTGAAAATCTCAAAATTCTCAATTTTCGGCTTAATAACGTACATCCACAACTTCCTAGAGAAGTCATGAATGAAGGAACCATGATGTCTGACTCCACCTTGAGAACAAACCGGTGTCGGAACCATCTCTGTCTTCTTCCCTTGAACACAGTCCATCCGAAAATCTCTCATACCGATCTCTACACCTCTAAGTGATAGCCTCGTTCGAGACCTTCCAAACTCGCCTCACCAATATGACCCGATCGTGAACGCCACATCTTGACGGAGTTTGAACCACTTGAACCAGTAAGAGATCTAACATCTCCTAAGATCGTCCGCCCCTTAAGAAAATACAGATTTCTCACCCTTTTCGCCTTCATGACAATACGAGCATTTCTGGAAATCATCACGGAATCTCTATCCATCATGCACTTGTAACTGATCACGCCCAACGCACCTAATGAAATCAAGCTTCTCGGATCCAGCACGTGCCTGACATTTGTCAACGTTCGAACTTTCTCATCATGCATGTGGATCCAAACTGCACCAATCCCAACAACTCTGCTTACCATACCGTTTCCCATAAAGACCGAGCCTTTATCAACTGAACGATACGTAGCATACCAACTTCGATTCTGAGTCATATGGAATGAACATCCTGAATCCAACATTCACGATCCATGTGCGTTTGAAATCGCACATGCCGATAGAATCGAACCATCACTGCTCTCATCCGAATATTCCACCGCAACTACAGTACCGGAAGACATCTGCTTGACTTTTATCTTTCTCGGACAATCTCTTTTCCAATTCCCGCTCTCCTGCAAATAAAGCACTTGTCATTATCGCGATTTCTCGATTTTCCCTTGGAGCCTCCATATGAATGGTATCTAACAGACAACGTGTCACCGTGACTACTCTTGTCACCTACCACTTTCTTCCTCAACACTTCACTGTGCAGACCTGCTTTGATATTTTCTAAAGAAACTTATCTGGCCATACACCATCGACCTAACAAAATGCCCGTACTCTGAGGTCAAAGAACAGAATAGAATCCTCGCCTGATTCTTATCCTCTATCTGCACCTCCACGTTCCGCAAGTCCATCATGATCTGGTTGAATTCGTTTAGATGATATTTGACGAATGTTCCTTCTTTCATCTTTAACGTGTACAATCGTTGCTTGAGGTAGAGACGGTTTGTAAGAGATTTTTTCATGTATAGGGACTCCAACTTGCTCCATAAACCTGTAGCCGTTATCTCTTGTGCAATCTCGCATAGAATTTCGTTAGCCGACTGAACCTGTATCGAACTGAAGGTCTTATCCTCCATCTCTTCTTTCTTATCATATGTGGTCGTCTCCGGAATACTGTCTTTTGCAAAGACGATCTTGTGAACCCATGTTGCTTGATAATAGCTTCATCTTCAACCTCTAAAGGCTAAAATTGTTCTGCCCATCAAATTTGATCACCTTGTAATGTGTATATTCCATATCTCTAAATAATCCTAAAACACCGAATCTGATGCTCTGACTTGTTGCGAAATTTTTCTATATCCGTGATCCTCAAAGAAGTCACAAAACACACCAAGAGTCACAGCGGAAAAATAATCTATCAGGATCGTTTGCAAACAAACTACTTGAAAAAGATTTACCGGACAATCTACCAAAACAATATAAATTGTCAGAAGCACACCAAACAGCACAAACACAAGATTTACCGACGGCGAAAACTTCCACTATTAAGAAAGTATTACACGAGATTACCGCCCAAATACAAAGATCTCTCTACTACAAATCTCTCTACCTCTCTCTGCTTCATTCTCTCTCTCGGCCCTCTTATGTTTTGGCCGCAGGTTTGAAAATAAAGGCTATGTGTGAATTAATTGATTTAATTAATGTATATAGAATATATATATATATATATATATATATATATATATATATATATATATATATAATAAAGGGATCTAACTAGAGATAACCAAGATTTAAATTAATCTTTTAGATCAATTCAAATCTTTAACAAATCCACATTCGTACCTCAATCACAAGACTTAGATTCTTGTGCACTTCACGTGGTTGGCTTTAAATTTGGGCCTTCATCTTGGGCTAATCTTCTCACAAGATTTGGATCCCCGTGCATTTCATGTGGTTGGTTTTAAATTTGGGCCTTCATCTTGGGCTAATCTTCTTCAGGCCTTAAATTGTAGAATCAATTTCAATAATTTGATGGTCCGATCGAAGCATATCAAGCATGAGCTGATAGTTGTTTTGTCAGCTGATAACATGTTTCCTCTCTCTCTCTCTACACACACACCAACCCTCCTTTTCCCTCCCCCTCCAATCTACACTCAAAAAAGTGGGGAAAGAAGCACACAACATAGCCCGCTAATTTTTTTATTATTTATACATTCCTTTTAATTTCAATTAAAGTTTATTTTAAACCTTGCTTACTTTCAAATTTAAATTTAGGATGCATTATTTGCAACATTCAATCAGGGAATGTGCAACATGCAGCACGTGAAAATTATTTTACTTGCAAACCCTTCTTGTGACCAGTAAATGCCGCATTGCTACATGGTAGAAATATTATTGTTTGACCAATCCTAATGTTTTTTCATATGATTGTAAAAGGGCAAGATAGTTCCTATGACCCTGAGAAATGTGACAAGAAGTTACGAGTTCAATATGCAACCAACATGGGGGGGGGGGGCAACCCTTTATGTTAGAAAATACAATGCACTTCACGTACTTTTGACCTTTATAAACCAATTTTTTTTGCTTATGCAAATGTTAGATGACATAGTCCATGTTGGAATCCTGATGATGAACCAAAATCAATAATCCACATGCAATTCGCATTCATAGCTTATGCAATTCTTCTAATACACACTCAAACAAGTGAATCACACATGCAAAATTCTTCTATTTTATATGGAATGTTATGTTTGAATTGGTTTGAACCAAGGGATATTCAAATCTATTAGGATTAGGTGTAGGATAAGGGTTTAGCCATATTAGGAGAAGAGAACAAGAAAACAGAATATATAGATGGTTAGATTATGTCCCAAAGAAGAAAAGCGGTTTTAATTTCTAGGCATGATACGCGCGGAATATAATCGAAGATATTCTTCGACATCGGGTGCATTTCACATGACCAAGCTCCTAAAGTAGTCAGCAGATTATCTAAAGACGATAGTGTATGGTTTACTTGTTTGTTTGTTTTGTTTTGTTTTTGTTTTCCTTTTTTTTGTCTGAAAACCCTGTTGAGATTAATAGATTATGGAAGTAATAAAAATAAAAATGTAAATGGGGTTTCTTTTTCATAAAACACCTTGTCTATCATTCACAATAAATTATTTAAGGGAGACCTTTTAATTTATTTTCAGGTACCTTTTCAAAGCAATAAAGCCAACGAATCTACTTTGCTTGTCAATGACCAAAATAAATACAAGTCGATGCTTATTCGTACATATTCATCAGTGTGGATGATAGCTGGTTTTGCATTTATTATCTACATGGGTCATCTATACATTTGGGCGATGATTGTCGTCATCCAAATCTTTATGGCTAGGGAGTTGTTTAATCTACTCAGGAAAGTCAACGAGGACAGACAACTACCAGGATTTAGGCTCTTAAACTGGTATTTTCTATCTTCATTTTTTGAAAAAATTTCTGGCTTAGCCCAAATGAAGTTGTTTTAAATTTGTGTAATCTCATCGTTATATCGCTTCATTCTGCAGGCACTTTTTCTTCACTGCGATGTTGTATACTTATGGACGCTTTCTCAGCCGACAGCTTGTAAACACTGTAACTTCAGATAAACTGTTGTATAAGCTTGTTAATGGGCTTATCAAATATCAGATGTTCATCTGCTATTTCTTATATATTGCAGGTTAGACTCACTTTTTGTATTAATCTGCTAATAAAGAGCAACTATTATTCCTATGTGATGATAACTTTATAAATACATGTTGCAGTATCTTTTCTTTTTCCCAGTACTGGATACAGATCCAATAATCTCTGATCTTGTCCATGTCTGTTTAGTTGCTTTTGACAGATTTCAACTGTAACACCCTTCTTAGAAAATGAAAGCATTGATTCCCCCACCTTAGAAAAATGTAAATAAATAATTATAAATAATGAATGTACCATTAAAGGCTCGTTTTCGCAAAACATATAATTTAGTCTTTAGAAGTATCAACAACAACCGACTTTCAATTGCAAAACCTCTAACAAACCTAGCATTTTGGCATTTGTAATTATATGAAAATTAATCAACATTAATATAAAGCTGTAATGTTCTGAAGATAAAGCAAATGTTTTCCGTTTACAGAACTGTTGTATTTATGTGTTACTTGTTGTATAGAAGATGCAGTGAACTGTGAAAAATATGTTATAAGTCCGTCTTATATCCTTGGAATAGTATGTTCTTGTAGAGTTGTCAAATTTGTAACTTCGGGCCATGAAGGATTGACACATGAAGCACTCTGTCTGTTCAGTTCTAACCATTTAGTGATTATTTCCATTTCTAATTTATAAACTGTTTGTGTTATGTTCCCCATAATGTTGGGATAGAGGCTTTGTTTATTATTGTGCCATTCTGTGGAAATCCAACTGCCCTATCCGAATTGAAATCTTTTGCTTTCATTAGATTTTCTCAAACTTTGCCATGCATACATATTTCTCATGTTATCATATTCTCTTGCACTGATTCTGACTATGAGTGTCCCCCCCTCCCCCCAAATCAGGTTTTGTGTGGTTCATACTTACATTAAAGAAGAAGATGTACAAGTATCAGTTCGGC
This sequence comes from Agapanthus africanus, assembly GCA_030015575.1. Taxonomy (NCBI): domain Eukaryota; kingdom Viridiplantae; phylum Streptophyta; class Magnoliopsida; order Asparagales; family Amaryllidaceae; genus Agapanthus; species Agapanthus africanus. The sequence continues at coordinate 3,615,489 of CM057337.1, forward strand.
CAATACGCATGGACGCATATGATCCTTCTTACTGTGTTTGCACAATCCTCTTTCACTGTGGCCAACATATTTGAAGGAATTTTTTGGTAAACTTGTTTTACAGTTTATAAAAGTATTTCGTCATGCTAAAGTAATTTATCAGGCTCGAAGGTTTGTAGTAGTAGAATATTACTATTCTGAATCAAATGCTTTCGAGGGAACTTGTCCTTCATTTATCTTTGTTATCAACAACAACAACTGAGCCTTTTATCCCAAGCATATGGGGTAGGCTACATGAACCAACATGAGAATCACGCCGGGTCCAGCACATGAATCCTGTGTCTCCACTCACTTCTATCGAACAATATACTTTCATTGAGTCCTTTGGCAACCATATCGTTTCGTATCACCTCCATCCATGTTTTCTTCGGTCTCCCTTTTGCCCTTTTGCCATTACCCATATCGAGAGTATCTATTCGTCGAACCGGTGCTTCCATAGGTCTGCGTCGCACATGACCAAACCATCTAAGCCGGTTTTCCCGCATCTTGTCCTCCACGGGTGCCACACCAACTTTTGCACGAATATCCTCATTTCGCACCTTGTCTTTTCTAGTGTTACCGCACATCCAACGAAGCATGCGCATCTCCGCTACGTGCATCTTCTGTGTATGATGCTTCTTAGGAGCCCAGCATTCTGTACCATATAATAAGGCAGGCCGAATAGCGCTCCGATAAAACTTCCCTTTCAATTTTAACGGAAAGTTACGATCACACAAAATCCCTGTTGCACTCCTCCATTTCAACCAACCAGCTTGGATCCTTTGATTAACATCACTATCGATCTCCCCATTCCTTTGGATGATGGAACCTAGATATCTAAACTGGTCGCTCGGTGATATCTCTTGCCCTTCCAATGTTATACCAATATGGTTTTGACTTCTCTGGCTACTAAATTTGCAGTGCATATATGCTGTCTTGGACCTGCTCAATCTGAATCCCCGAGATTCCAATGTTTGTCTCCATAATTCCAATTTGGCATTAACCCCTGCTTTCGTCTCATTTACTAGAACAATATCATCAGCGAATAGCATACACCAAGGGACCTCATCTTGGATAGTTCTAGTAAGCTCATCCATCACGATGGTAAACAGGAAAGGACTTAATGCAGATCCTTGATGTAAACCAATAGTAATCGGAAAATCACTTGTTAAGCCACCGCAAGTTCTGACATTTGTCACTACTCCGTCGTACATATCCTTGATTATGTCAATATACTTGACGGGGACCCCCTTTATCTTTGTTATATATGCTATAAAATGCCTATAAATTTTATATCTAACTATTTATCCTGTTGGTTTGTGTATTTGATTTCTAAGATTTTAAACAACTAAACAAGTTTACGCCGCCACTAAATTACTCTACGGTGAACATCAGTGAACAATATTATATAAATTCAGTGGCTAAGTCATAAAAAATGGAATTTATATCCTAACATGGAGGGGTAGAAGCGTAAAAGCATCGCTTGATAACCAGAAGGTGTTGACTGTTGAGTGATGGGATGTCTTACTTGTGAGCAATAATTAGGGTTGCATTCGGATAATATCCAGAGCCGGATATTTTCCAAATACGGATACAGAATTTTTGGATCTGGACGGATACAGATATATTTAGATATTTTTCCGGATACGGATACATGTTTGACTAAATTATCCGGGCATGGAATATCTGGACATATGAATTTGGATACGGATGCGGATGCGGATGCGGATATCCGCAGACAAATACAAGAAAATATATCATTTTAAATCTATTTTTTAGTTAGTAATGCTTATTTAAACCATACATTATTTTACACATTTTTATGCTATGTATTTAAAGGAATATTTTGACATATTATTTCATCATATTTTTCCAAAATACGCAACATAGGGTAGTAATATGTATAGTATGTTTGTTGACATATTTATTAATTAATCTAATACTCATTTGCATGGATATTTGTCTCTATCAAATATTTTAAGTTCATATTAAATAAGTATTCGATCAATTTTATTGATTACATATTTGTTGTATCTTAAATCTTTATTGTATCATATCCGATTCTTATCCGTATCCGTCTCTTTAATATACGCTTCATATCTCCGTTTTTTGTCAAATACGGATATGACTTTTTATTATCTGAATCCGTTTCTGTATCCGTATTTGTCACTAGAAAACAAATATGGATATGGTAATGGCGTAATGCTCATATACGACCTGTATCCTATCCGGATGCGACCCTAGCAATAAGGATCATGAATATGCAATTCAGAAGTGTTAATAATTTGGCAGTGAACTTGCACTTTTTGTTGAGAATGTAGATGCAAAAGGCTATTAGTTATAACATGTATTATGAACCAAGCTGTTCATCATTCCTGAATTGAAGCTTTGAATCAAAACACGACTAGTGTTCAGCTGTCCTTCAGCCAGAGCCGTTTGTAAATAATGCAGGTATCAAGTCGTTGTAGAATAAAGAAAATGTTCATTGATAAAGACTGGAGTTGCTCATCGCTAAGTTTGTGTAGGCATAAAATAAGCCTTTTGTTTGTTTGTGTGCGCACGTGCGCGTGTTGGGGGTGCATGGGTGGGGGTGGGGGGTCATACTTCATAGTGTTGTGGCGAAGTTTGCCATGTAGGCCTTAGGCTTCACTTGTAAGTGATTCGAAATAGTAAAACCTATCTGGATGAGTTAATTGTGTTGCCTATCAACTATCTAGAATCATCCTCATCCATCAATCACCTCATCCAAGAAGGAAAGCCCCCAGGAGTACTATACAATTGAGATGATTTGTAGACGCAGATTGCTTATTCCTCAAATTATAGCATACTTAGGCTTACTGCTTGCTTTTTACTCTTTCGGTTTTGTGTAATCTAACCTGCTTACTTCCTTCGGAGGTGCAAACATGTGGTTCCAACCATGGTTGTCTGGTTTATATAAAATTTTGTTATTAGTATTGCATTTGAAAGATAATTCAATAAATTATTTGATTTGTGAATTATGATGTTCTGATATGTGTTTTTGTCGTTTAGATTGATCATATAAATATCATAATTTGTTTTAAATTTTGTTGAAGGCCTTGTTTTATTTGATTATTTTAGTAAATGTGATCTGTGGCTTTAAATGCAGGTTTCTTCTGCCAGCTTCACTTATTGTCATCAATGATATAGCCGCATATTTCTTTGGGTTCTTTTTTGGGAGAACGCCATTAATCAAACTTTCTCCGAAGAAAACTTGGGAGGGTTTCATTGGTGCATCAGTGGCAACAATGTTCTCAGCCTTTCTGGTGAGTGTTACTAGTATGTATGCACATCAATTGTAATTATTTTCGATTCTTCGTAACACGATTATATTCCACGAGTTTGATCTCACTTTTCTTAGATAAGTTGATCTGTAAGCTTCATTTTTAATTCTCGCTTGGTACTATGTCTGCCACTTTTTTCATTTTATGTTTATAGGAATCTTTGTTTTATATTACTCGAGCCTGAACAAGATCAAACCTGCACCTTCTTTCTCTTGACAAAGACATCATATATACTGACAGCATATAGAGTATAGACCCTTAGAGGAGCAATGGTTCACCCACAGTGATCTTCTTAGGAAGGAAAGAAGCTTCGTCATTATCACCATCACAGATAAAACCACTTGCCATTGAACGCACTTCATATTAGTTCACTGGATCTTGGACAGGTGGATGTTGAAGCGTGGGTGTGCTGCCAAAAGGTTGCAGCTGTATGCTGTGTTTGGGCATATCAAGTGACACGGTGACTTGGAAAATTAATGATAGATTGAAATTACATAACTTGAGTTGTTATTAAGACAATTTTTTTTGTCAAGAAGAACAGCTCTAAATTTATGTTTAACATAGTGCAGGTAAAGTGTTTTTTCATCATCAATTCCTTGAAAACAAAAAATAAAAATATGACTTTGTAAAGCCCTTGTGTCATGGTAGCCATCTAGAGCATGGGCCAACAAGAGAGAATTAATTGATAGTACTGTCCTTATCATTTAATATAGTCATGACACGACACATGATCAGACAGGTTAAGGGCCATGCCGGTTGCTCTAATCGTAATATGACATCTCAGCTAAATTTGTAAAATCTTGTATTCCAAGACTAAATTCATTTGAAAATATATTCGAATTTAGTTCATTATAAACATTACTAGAAGCCTGCACAAATTGATTGATACATGCTCTAAAAATGAACCCAACTTCATGCTATGCACATATGTGCTGGTGATGATGAACTTTTCCATATAGGCCTCTTTCCTCCTGCTTTTCCAGTTAATTGGCTTGAACACCTGTAAGCTGTAACCGGTAGAAACGAACTGTTAGTTTTCTTAACGTGGAGAACTGACAACTTCCCCTTTGTATGATATTTTGCTTTATTGCTTCTGTCTTATTTTCAGACCAGCCTTTTTAAAAAAAAATGAAGGTCTGTTCTTTATTGTGATTTTTCTTCTTCTTCTTTTGCCCTTAAGCATTAGCCTTTTGCACTTAACAGATTTGATATTTTGCAATTCCATTTTGATATTTGATTCAGTTAGCAAATTTGTTGGGACGCTTCGACTGGCTAACATGTCCGAGAAAGGTATCTTACTTGAAGGAAGCAAAATTTAATGCAACATTAATACTTGTTTGGGGGATTGCTTATCCAGTTCTTGTGGATGAATTTCTTGCAGGACTTGTCTACCGGATGGCTGTATTGTGATCCTGGTCCAATGTTTAAGCCGGAATACTATTCCTTGGCAGGAATTGTGCCTCTATGGGTGAGAGATCAAGTTGCAGTAATTGGTTTCTGTTTGTGAATATAAATCTTTCTTTGCCTTCCGTATGCAGCTTGCCTTTAAAAAGAAAGAATAGAAAAGCAAAAACAAAAAACCGTAAAAAGAGAGGGAAAAAAGGGAAAAAAGAGCTCAAACTACACAAAAAAATGGATAATTTTTGAAAGGAAAAGGATGGGATTAGCCACCCTTCTCATTGGTAAAATTTTAGTGAAAGTACAAACCTTGGGTTTAAATTCTTGATTTACATGTGGGGATAAGAAATTTCTCGTTGACTTAGTAAAGCAACCCATTATATTTTAAGGGGAGTGATCTATTGCAAACCGGCCCGCATTTTTTTAAAAACGGGAACTCTTGATCCACAACATATTTGAGCGATCCAAACCGTTCAAGTTGATCACCTTATATACAAATGTATGTGTATGAAAAATCAAAGGGTTTGAAGACCTCTAACCCATGCATCAAATGAGTACAAAATGAACCTCTTTCAATATAGCAATATAAACTCCATTCGATGCATAGGCTAGAGGTCTTCAAATTCTTTGATTTTTCATACATAAAGACCTGAAAGTAGGGTGATCAACTTGAACGGTTTGGATCGTTCAAATATGTCGTGGATCGAAAGTTCCTGTTTTTAAAAAAACGCGGATCGGTTTTCAATGAAGCGCTCTCCTATATTTTAATGATGCATAGTTTATATGTTGTAGTTTTCTGTTTGCTAATAAGAGGACTTTTGATTCATTTTTCTTTCACGATGAGAAATCTTTGTTGGTTCTTTCCTATTTATTAGTTTATAAATAGTTTAAGCGGTCTCCATTATTCCCATTAAATTGGTTTTAAAATTTTATGTCTGTGAGGCAGCATATTTAGGTCTCCCTGCTGACCAGATGAGAGACCACTACTACAATAAGGAGATGAATATAGCTCTTGTATGATTCACCTGTACGTGGGCCTGTTAAAAGAAAATTCATATAGGCAAGAAAACTTCAAGGTATTGTTATCCAATGAACTAGATAACATACTTTATGCTGCACTGGTTAAGACATTTAAACATAATCACATAAACTGCAGTCATCAATTAACTTGAGATTAATGTTAAGACTCAAAACCCCATTAACTGTGGTTCGTGGGTAAAACAGGGAAGGGTGGGGGGTCTGGGCCCTTGTTTCAACAAAAAAAAAAGGTGCTGGGTCATGCAAGTGCAGCCATGGGGCTGCACTCTCCCCCAACCCATTTAATTCTTAATGCTAACATTGAGTTATGATGTAGAAGGCAGAGATAAAGTAGGAAATAACGTGAAAAGGAAGAACCCCAGCCCCAAGTTTTTTTGTTATTGAGCTGTTACCACCATTGTTGAAATCATAATCAAGCCATGATAAGGGAGACAACCTTGTGTTTGTGAACAAAATTAGTACGTATCAGAATCTACCTAATCATCCTAGACATATTTTATGCACAAACAGACACACATCTTATCAAATATTATTATATTTGGGTGAGTTCTCCAAACTATAAGACAACTTCACAATTAAGAACTGTATCTAAAATTTCTAACTTGAGGCGCTCTTTAATTATTATCTGGAATATTGGCATTATTTTCTTCTTAAACATTGGTTGGAATTTCGGCTTGTGCTTATCGATATTTGTCATGTCCTCCTACAGTTTCCTTGGAAAGAAGTGTCTATTTTACCTGTTCAGTGGCATGCTTTGGCCTTTGGTTTATTTGCATCAATTATAGCACCATTTGGAGGATTCTTTGCCAGTGGGTTTAAAAGAGCATTCAAAATTAAGGTGAACGTTTATCCTGTTTTTGGTGGAAATTTTGTTAGTTTTAAGTATCATAAAAGATAGCATGGAATTGATCCTTATCCGTTCTTAATGTTTTAGGATTTTGGTGATAGCATTCCAGGGCATGGTGGAATTACCGATAGAATGGATTGCCAAGTAAGTTAATTTGAATTTTCAATTTTGTAGTAATCATCAGTTTCTGGCATATTTGTACTTGTTGATGCAAGTAAATAAAAGCTGTAGTCATCAACTTTTGGCTTAGACATATGCAAAGTTGTCTTCTGAGGTTAATGAATTATATATAGATGGAAGTCTTTGACTTAATATATGCATACACTTGATTTGGGACTGAATGTTCTTTCTGGACTATGTCGATAGATGGTGATGGCGGTGTTTGCATACATCTATTACCAGTCCTTTATCATGCCTGATAGCGTTTCGGTTGAGATGATTTTGGATCAGGTGTGCACTCTTACACAGCTGCTTCTGTATTTGTGTTTGTGTTTTCCCATCTGTTTTAATCCTTATATGACTTGTTTGGACTGCTATGCAGATATTAAGGAATCTTACACTTGAAGAGCAGCAAATTTTATACATGCGGCTTGGGAATATCTTTCAAGAAAGGCAGTTGGCACAATCTTGATGTGCTTCGATATTTGCTTAATCTGAATCCACCCGTGTACATTCCTTTGTGTGAAGCGGTCAACTTGCAGTGCCCTTGTGCCCATGACGGTACATGATTTGTAGAGATCTGTATAGTCCAATATCATACCTTGCTTGTGTACTTCTTCCTAGAGCAACAGCAGTTGATGAACGATGTATAATTAATCCACTCGCTAGATTTTAGCATATGTTATGGCAATGAAAAGTCATGTGCAATGTTTCTTCAATGGGATTTTGTCCAGCTGATTTGTAAATGTGAAACTGAGCCTGAACCTTCAGCAATTAGCATGGAGATCTCTCCTCCATTAATGTCGGATTAGATTTTTTTTAAAGGTGCATTTTGGTACTGGTCCGTAAGTCCTAATCTATGCACACAATCCATCCACCCACACTACACGCGCGTGCGTCCAGGGGCCCATGAATTTGTGGCTACTTTTCTTTCTGGGGTTGTTAGGGGTTCGAACCCCGCACTCTTTCCAAGAGAGGATGTGCACATGCCAACCGAGCTGCTTCTGCTCATTGGTTGTAACAATACTACTTAAAACTTGTTTTCTCTGGTGGTCGGATTAAGGTTCTTTTCATACATCTTTTCCATAACAGAAATATTCTTATTTTTAATCAAAATTTGATTGATAATTATATTGGGGACCCATTGATTAGATTTTCGTAAATCTTTATTTATTAAAAAATAATATAAATTAAATATATTAACTTAGAGTTTAGAATCTTGACTATTTCAAGAAACTACCAATCTAGATATGATGATGCTCAATATTGGCGATGTGAGATCAGGACACGTGGCTGATGACATGTCCCAAGATTCGGAAGGAAGGGTTCACAGAGGCCGACCAGGCCACCCTTGTACCCGACCTGCAAGCACAAGCTGGCCCTCCTCGGGCCCCCCTGCAAATTTGCCTCCTCGGCCTCTCAGCTCGTCTCGAGCTGCCACAGGACCAAGACTCCTCAGCCCTCTTCGGTTCCGAGCTCCCCAGCCGATGCCGTCTTCCTCGGTCCCTCCGACCGATCAACTCCACCACTCGCAGGCGTAACCGCCACTCCGCAAATCTCGCCACGCGCAGATTCTCCGCCAGCAACGTCCCACGTTCCACGCCATCACGATCCCCATTAATGGGCGATCCGCTCTTCACGCGGGCGTGACGTCGGGAGCGTAACGGCCGGCGAGATTCTCGCGCCAACCACTGCGTGCCGCCGCCGCTATATAAACCCCCATCACAGAGGGGTCAAGTAAGCCATTCTTGATTTCACTTAGCCGTTACTCTGCTCAGATCTAGTACTAACTTGATCGTCGGAGGGTCCTCGGTGGTACCAAACCACCCCGGGACTTCTTTGCAGGTACTCGGCACTAAACTTCTCAAATCACCAATCTCCTCAAAACCCATTGAGACCCACACGCAACAGGAGATCACCGCCGAAATCCACCGGGAGATCAACGGAAGACAACATCTGATGGAGACCCGAAAAGGACCTCCATCAGTTGGCGCCGTTTGTGGGAGGTAACTCCACAAAACACAAAGTTGGCCTTCCGATCTCCGCTCACATGGAAACCGATCCCCCTGAAGATCCAAACACCCGCTGTCGCCTCCTTCTCAACGGAGGCGCGGGCGAGCCCTCACCGAATGTCATCGGCTCCCCCGCTGGCTGCCGTTTCACAGGCTCCGGTGACCGCCCGAGCAAAAGGGCTAGAGGCCGAGAGCCCATCACCTTTGGCGACAAGAATCTCCACGGCATATCCGTGCCCCACAACGACCCGCTGGTGATCACATCCCAAATCCACCGGTACGAGGTCCACCGGATACTCATCGATTCGGGCAGTTCGGCGGACATCCTCTTCCACGACTGCTTCCTGCGTATGGGGCTCGCCCCAGCAGACCTGAAACCGACCTCTCACGTCCTTTCGGGGTTCACCAACCACTCCATCCTGGCGCAAGGGGTGGTCACCTTGCAGTTCACGGTCGGGGAGCCCGGCCACACGCGCACACTGCCTGTGGACTTCATCGTAGCGAAAGTCCCGTCGGCCTACAACGTCCTCCTCGGCCGCCCGACGCTGAACTCCCTCCAGGCCCAGATCTCGACCTACCACCTGGCGATAAAGTTCCCTCTCGATCGGGGCGGGATAGGTCGAGCATACGGGAGCCAGCGGGTCGCGAAGATAGGCCTTACCGAAACATCTTCGCCCGAGCAGCCTGCCGACGACGCCGAGGCGTGTGGCGACATCAAAGGTTCCCTGGACACCCGAGACGAGCGGAAGGAGGTCCGTGGAGCACCGGTCGATCCTCTGACCGAGGTGCCCCTAACAGAAGGAGACCAGGCAAAAACCGTCCAGGTCGGATCGCTCCTGACGGGACTCAGTGGGATGACCTGATCAGATTTCTCAGAAGCAACTCCGACGTCTTCGCCTGGGCGCCTGCCGACATGCCTGGGATCGACCCCAAAATCATCTCCCACAAGCTCGGGGTTGATCCTGCGGCCCGGCCTGTAACAACCGAGTTCAATTATACCAATTTCTGTTGCCGTATGTGTGTTTATGGTGTTTATTTCATTTACCGTATTTGGATACGAATGGTAGTTTACTTTACGTTCGACCCGCTTGCTTGAGCTTATTGTTTCATAGTTATAGAATACCCTAACATCACGTATTTTGCATACAACAATTTAAGTCACGTAAAATAATTTAAAAGTACATAGCATGGCCTGCATAATACCCCTAACCCTATGGTAGCGTCCTTGCATCTTGTTCTCGTCCCGTTCAGTGAAACGGACGTGTTTGGATGGCTACGTGCACGTACGTGCGTCCGTTCTTGGGGGTATGCTTTTTCATTGCATAATCATTCATTTCAAATTTTGGAACTCGCATAAAATTTTCGTATTTCAAATCTGAAATTTTAGACCCGACCCGGGCGCGTTTTGGAATAATTTTATATCCGGCCAAAATTAAATTTATTTAAATTTTAAAAATTCAATTATAATATTTTAACAGCCAGAATATTTTTCGTTAACGATTAAAATCTTTTTGAAAAACTTAAAATCTTTTATTTAAAATTTTTCCAACCCTTTCCTCAGCTCTCTCTCTTCTCTCGACCCCACACCACGAGCCAATGGGAATATCTCTTTCCTGCGCCGGGACCCACCACCGAGCCTCATCTCTCTCTCTCTCTCTCTCTCTTCCTCTCTCCCCTCACTAGCCGACAACTTTATATCTCCTCCCCCCTCTCTCTCCTCTCGATCCCTCTCTCTCTCTCTCCTCTCTCTCTCAGAATCTCTCTCTCTCTCTCCTCTCGCATGATTTTCTCTCTCCCTCTCTCTATATATTTTCTCTTCTCTTTTCTTTAAAATCAACGAACCCATAATCTAAACCTAGCCGCCGTCTCCTTCTCGCCGTCGCCCACAGCCCGACGACGCCACCCCGACCTCGTCGCCTCCTCACCATCCTCACCTCCGTCTCCACTCTCCTTCCCCGAGCCCCTGCACGCGCACCGAGCACGCCCGAGAGCACAGCCGAGCCCTGCACACCGCCTCATCGCGACGATCACCAGAGTGATCTCGTTGTCGTCCATCGTTCCAGATCGACGCAGCGGTGAGTCGAGCACACCCCTTCCTCCTTCTTCTTTCTTTTCTTCTTCCTTGCTTTTATTTTCTTTCTTCCGTTTTTGTGATTGGGTCGCTGTTCTCTGCAGATTGTTCGCCGGAGCTCCGTCGACGCCGTCGATACCTCACGACTCCTCTCTGAATCACAGCGAGCCTCTCTGAATCACAGCGAGCCTACATTTTGAATCTGTTATCATGCTAATCCTTGGGTGCTTTGATTTCAGGAATATGGCAGACAAGAATCTGAAAACGTATCAAAGGCGTGTTGACGAAGCCGCTATACTTGGAGTAATACGGGGGATGTTGGCGAGCCAAAGGCGGCAGATCGAGCTGAACCAGCAGCAAGCTGACTCTTTACAGGAAGGTTTACGGACCGTTCAGCAGTCCGTGAACAATGTTGTGGCCAGACCAGTGGATCGTGTGGGAACCGTAGCGGATTTCAGAAGACTGGGTCCATCTGTCTTTACTGGTTTGGAGGAGCCGTTGCCAGCGGAGCAGTGGCTGGTTGACACGAAGAATTTACTCATTGCGGCACAGATCCCTGAAGATAAGAGAGTGGATGTGGTACGCATCCAGTTGGTGGATTACGCCTGTGAATGGTGGCTTGTGGAAGAGACCCGCTTGCCCAAGCCGATCAAGTGGGCGGATTTTTCAAAGAGTTTCCTGGAGAAGTTCTTCCCGCGGACTGCACGGGAGGAAATGGAAGAGAAGTTCATCAGTCTAAAGCAGAACGGTGCACCTGTAGATGTACATGCAGCTGAGTGGACGCGGCTCAGTAGATTCGCTGGACCTTTAGTTGCCAACGATGCTGATAGGGCAAGGAGGTTCATGCGCAGTTTGGATGTGGACATCCAGAGGCAGATTGTCTCCCTGGGTTTGACCACTTTCTCATAAGTACTTATGGCGGCCTGAGAACAGCAGAGCCTATCTGTGAAGACTGGGAGTACACAGCAGACAGCAATTACAGCACGGAAGCCAGCTTTTGCACCGAACCGAGCACATGAACACAGAGGTATTCCAGTAAACCGTCGTGGCGTAACACCTATGAAGAAGCCTGCTGTCATTGATCAAAGAAGGAGCGTGATTTGTAACTACTGCCATTTACCCGGACATGTGCAAAGAGACTGTCGAAGGAGGCAAGGACTTTGTTTGGTTTGTGGATCGGCGGATCATACTATTAACGCATGTCCGTCGAAGCTTCGCATAAAGGATGATCTTTAGAAGCCGCCGCAGAAACCGTTTCCGGGATAGAAGCAGCTGACTCAAGGACCCAATCAAGCTTGAGCTTTTACCCTGACGGCTGAGGAAGCTAAGGCTTCAGGAGAAGTTATTTCAGGTATTCTACTTGTTCATGGTTTTCCCGCATTAGCGTTATTTGATTCTGGTGCATCCCACTGTTTTATGTCGTCCAAGTTCATTGCTACACACTCGATCACTTGCACGACCCTGTCTAGTTTCTGGGACATACACACTGGGAATGGGAAAATCATATTTAGTAGAGAGTGTAAGGATTGTGCAGTTGTTCTTTGCGGACGGGAGCTTTTTGCAGATTTCTTGGTGGTTGATACGGGCAGCTATGAAGTCGTCTTGGGAATGGATTTTCTCGGCACTTTCCATGCTCACATTGATTGTAGGGAAAGGAAAGTAATTTTCCAGATTCCCGGACATCCCGAGTTTATCTTTATTGGAGGAAGCAGTTCTGTCGGGCCAGTCGAGTTTAGGGCTAGGCCGACAACTGGTGTTCTTTCGTCGTTGGAGGTTGATAAAGATGAAGCGCCAGCTGTTGTTCGAGATTTCATGGACGTGTTCGAAGACATATCAGGATTACCGCCTAAGCGCGACGTAGAGTTCGCGATTGATCTTGTTCCTGGTGCAGCGCCAGTTTCTAAAGCGTACTATCCAATAGCACCAGTGGAGTTGGAAGAGTTTAAGAAGCAGGTTACTGAATTACTTGAGATGGGTTGGATTCAAAGCAGTAACTCATCTTGGGGAGCTCCAGTTCTTCTAGTTAAGAAGAAAGATGGCACAAGGAGAATGTGCATCGATTATCGAGAATTAAACCGGGTGACTATTAAGAACAAGTACCCGATCCTTCGCATTGGCGAATTATTTGAGCAGTTTAGTGGCGCGAGGGTATTCTCGAAGCTGGACTTGCGATCCAGATATCATCAGGTCCGAGTGAAAATAGAAGATATTTGCAAGACGGCGTTCCGAACTCGGTATGGACATTACGAGTACTTAGTGATGCCCTTCGGAGTAACGAATGCACCGGCGATATTCATGGACTTGATGAACCGAATCTTTTCACCATTCTTGGACCAGTTTATTGTGGTGTTCATTGATGATGTTTTGGTTTACTCGAAGAGTATTGAAGAGCATGCAGAACATTTGAAAATCGCACTGCAGACACTGAGGCAAGAAAAATTATATGCAAAGATGAGCAAGTGCGAGTTTTGGCTGGATGAAGTAAAGTTTTTGGGGCATGTCGTGTCTGGCGATGGAATCGCTGTTGATCCCAAAAAGATTGCGGCAGTTCGAGATCGGCCGATTCCGAAGAATGTTGCGGAGATAAGAAACTTTCTTGGACTCGCCGGGTATTACAAACGGTTTGTGGAGAACTTTGCTCGTCTGGCGGAGCCGTTGACCAAGCTTACGTGCAAGGAGGTACCATTTGTGTGGACGAATAATTGTGCGTCAGCTTTTGAGGCGTTGAAGCAGAGATTGATAACCGCTCCTATTCTGACCGTGCCAGACAGTTCTGGAGGATTGGTGATTCACAGCGACGCATCTGGGAAAGAATTGGGATGTGTTTTGACGCAGCATGGGAAGGTTATAGCATACGCATCAAGACAGTTGAAGACCCATGAGAAGAATTACCCAACTCATGACTTGGAGCTTGCAGCTGTGATCTTCGCTTTGAAGATTTGGAGACACTACCTTTTGAGCGAAAGGGTCGAGATTTTCACCGATCATAAAAGGTTGAAGTATGTGTTCACGCAGAAGGAGCTTAATATGAGGCAATGTAGATGGTTGGAGCTGATGGCTGACTGCGATCTTGATCTTAAGTACCATCCGGGAAAGGTTAATGTCGTGCCGGATGCGCTCAGTCGGTTACCGGCAATTCAGATGTTGACTACACAGAAGGAACTCATTGAAGACTTTCGAAGATTTGATGTGGAGGTTGTGCTACCGCATTCTTCGGGACAGTTGATGCAGCTGCAGGTACATTCATCGTTGATCGAGAATATTAAAGCAGGGCAGTCGCAGGACCCTAGATTGCAAAAGTTTCGAGAACAGGTTGAAGCTGGACTTCGAACTGATTTACTGATCTATGAAGATGGTTCGTTGAGATATGGTAGCCGTTTGTGTGTGCCAAAGGGAGATACTTACGAAGAACTTATGAAGGAGGCGCACAATTCAGCATATTCCGTACATCCAGGAGGCATGAAGATGTACCGAGATATACGACAGCATTTCTGGTGGGAAGGCATGAAACGGGAGATTGCCCGCTTTGTGGCAAAATGCTTGGTGTGTCAGCAAGTTAAGGCTGAACATCAAAGGGTTGCTGGTTTATTGCAACCACTTCCGATTCCTCAGTGGAAGTGGGAACATATAACCATGAATTTCGTGACGGCTCTACCGCGGAGTCCAAAAGGCAACAATGCAGTTTGGGTGATTGTTGATCGTTTGACCAAGGCAGCTCATTTCATTTCTTTTCGGGTTGGTCAATCAACAGAAACTTTGGCAGAACGGTACATGCAGGAGATTGTAAGATTGCATGGAGTACCGGTGAGCATCATGTCCGACCGTGACACTCGTTTCTTATCACACTTTTGGAGGAGCTTACAGGAAAGTTTGGGGACTCGTTTGAAGTTTAGCACCGCTTATCATCCTCAAACAGATGGCCAGTCGGAGAGAACGATCCAAACTCTAGAAGATATGTTGAGAGCTTACATGTTGGACTTCAAGGGTTCATGGGAGGATCATCTACATTTAGTGGAGTTTTCTTACAACAACAGTTTCTAGGCGACTATTCAGATGGCTCCATTCGAAACTTTGTATGGTCGCAAGTGTCGTTCACCTGTTTGTTGGGACGATGTCGGTGAACGAAGATTGTTGGGACCGGATTTGGTTGTGCAGACAGCTGAGAAAGTTAATGCTATCCGAAGTCATATGAAAGCAGCACAAGACCGACAGAAGAGTTGGGCTGATACGTCGAGAAGACCTCTAGAGTTCGCCGTGGGTGATTTGGTGTTCTTGAAGATATCACCGACTAGAGGGGTGATTCGTTTCGGAAGTCAAGGAAAGCCCAGTCCTCGATTCGTTGGACCTTTTGAGATTTTGGAGCGTGTTGGAGAAGTGGCGTATCGATTGGCGTTACCGCAATCTTTGGCGAATGTTCATGACGTGTTTCACGTATCTCAACTCCGTAAGTATGTTCGGGATGAAACACATGTGTTTGATCATTCGGAGCTGACTGTACGAGAAGACTTGACTTTTGAGGAGCGACCGATTGCGATTGTGGATCGAAGGGAAAAGGTTCTTAAGAACAAAGTTATCCCCCCTGTACTTGTTTCTTGGGGTAATCGCTCACATGGAGAGTCAACTTGGGAACGGGAAGATAAAATCCGGCAGAAGTTTCCCCATCTTTTCTTGTAGTTTGCGGGTCGTTTATCCTTTTGTGTTCTTGGAATTTCGAGGACGAAATTCTTTTTGTAGTTGGGTATAATGTAACAACCGAGTTCAATTATACCAATTTCTGTTGCCGTATGTGTGTTTGTGGTGTTTATTTCATTTACCGTGTTTGGATGCGAATGGTAGTTTACTTTACGTTCGACCCGCTTGCTTGAGCTTGTTGTTTCATAGTTATAGAATACCCTAGCATCACGTATTTTGCATATAACAATTTAAGTCACGTAAAATAATTTAAAAGTACATAGCATGGCCTGTATAGTACCCCTAACCCTGTGGTAGCGTCCTTGCATCGTGTTCTCGTCCCGTTCAGTGAAACGGACGTATTTGGATGGCTACGCGCACGTACGTGTGTCCGTTCTTGGGGGTATGCTTTTTCGTTGCATAATCTTTCATTTCAAATTTTGGAACTCGTATAAAATTTTCGTATTTCAAATCTGAAATTTTAGACCCGACCCGGGCGCGTTTTGGAATAATTTTATATCCCGCAATAATTCAATTTATTTAAAATTTAAAAATTCAATTATAATATTTTAACAGCCAGAATATTTTTCGTTAACGATTAAAATCTTTTTGAAAAACTTAAAATCTTTTATTTAAAATTTTTCCAACCCTTTCCTCAGCTCTCTCTTCTCTCGACCCCACACCACGAGCCAATGGGAATATCTCTTTCTTGCACCGGGACCCACCATCGAGCCTCATCTCTCCCTCTCTCTCTCTTCCTTTCTCCCCTCACTAGCCGACAACTTTATATCTCCTCCCCCCTCTCTCTCCTCTCGACCTCTCTCTTCTTTCTCTCTCTCTCTCTCTCTCTCTCTCTCAGAATCCCTCTCTCTCTCCTCTCGCATGGTTTTCTCTCTCCCTCTCTCTATATATTTTCTCTTCTCTTTTCTTTAAAATCAACGAACCCATAATCTAAACCTAGCCACCGTCTCCTTCTCGCCGTCACCCACAGCCCGACGACGCCACCCCGACCTCGTCGCCTCCTCACCATCCTCACCTCCGTCTCCACTCTCCTTCCCAGAGCCCCTGCACGCGCACTGAGCACGCCCGAGAGCACAGCCGAGCCCTGCACACCGCCTCATCGCGACGATCACCGGAGTGATCTCGTCGCCGTCCATCGTTCCAGATCGACGCAGCGGTGAGTCGAGCACACCCCTTCCTCCTTCTTCTTTCTTTTCTTCTTCCTTGCTTTTATTTTCTTTCTTCCGTTTTTGTGATTGGGTCACTGTTCTCTGCAGATTGTTCGCCGGAGCTCCGTCGACGCCGTCGATACCTCATGACTCCTCTCTGAATCACAGTGAGCCTCTCTTATGTTCAATCTCTTCTTCCCCTCCTTTTTCTTCATCCTTCTTTGCTTTCTTTTCTTTCTTTTTCTATAAATGTTCACTGTTTTATAGATCGCCGGAATCCGGTCATGCCGTCGACGACCCCGACGATCCAGCGAGCACATCTGACTCGTGCGATCCCCTTGTGCGTTATTTGGACTCGTTCCGTGTACCGTGCGCGCGTCGCGACTTTTCCCGCCGACGTGTGACGTTCCGTATACCCGTTTCTTGATCCGTCTAGGCAAGTAAACTTGCTACATGCTATCTATATGATTTTATAACTATTTATTTGCATATTAAACCTATAGATCGAATCTAAAGTCACGTGTTCCAATTTAACAGTTCGATATTCCGTTTATATCTTTTAGATTCAGAACTTGAAACATACCCGTTGCATTTTAGTTTACCATACATAGGACCCCCATCCATATTTAAATCACATAATAATTATCTGCATAGCCCACAGTACCTTTTAATAGTTTCTACCCTATCGGACACCCGTTTGCATCCATTTAACCTATTTTTATATATAATTGCATCACTAGGTCATTTAATACATGTTAATGTGATTTTAATATTCCATATTCATTTAAGTGTATGATACTTAAGGTTGGAACCATAACCCTAACTCTAATCGATAACCGTACATCCATATAGTTTAATCTGTACCTATTTGCATATTATATTACATGCTCCAATTTATTGTTCTATTAGTACCCATGCTTGTTTTGTATACCCATGCTTATGCTAGTTTGATTATGAGTACCTACATGACATCTGGTACACCCTGACATGACTTATTATACCTATTACTTGACACGATATGGTACTGTGCAACTCTTGACATGACATGACACCTATATACATTACTTGACTTGACTTGATGTACCATACCTTTACCTGTTACCTGATCTTGTTACTAATACCAACAAACTTTACCTGTTGTCCCTATGGACATTTCCTGTTGTCTATTCAGACAAACCTGTACCTGCCTGATCCTGTGTTGGCATTAGTTCCAGATTATTTAATACCTGACTTGAACATATATACTTGGGGGTATGGGGAAATCAATGATGAAACCTGACTTGTAACTCGACAGTTCGCTACCTTTACTGATCAGTTTTAGAGGCTAGGCCAGCCTTGGGATGATGCTGCTGACATCGTCCATCGTTATCCACTACCTTTTAGAGGCTAGGCCAGCCTTGGGATGGTGCCATGGACATCATTCATCGTTACCCTTTTCCTTTTAGTGCCTAGCGGCATGTCTCGGTTTCAGCCCGAGAATCTTCACCGTGATCCCGGGCACGCACGGGATACTATTGAGTTACATCGATGATTCATTAAATTGATTTCAAAGACTTGAGAGTAGTTAACCCAATAGACCAGTTTAGATTACTCACTGCACACTACCTTTCACTGCCCTGATTTATATTGCTGTTACACCTGCTTTACCATTTATGATCATAATTGCATGTCTTGCTACCCTATTTATATATTATTGCTTGATGTTATGACGCGCCGACGTCTGGGTTTTGCATGGTCCAGATTCCTTACCTTTGTTGCAGTCCGAGCAGAAGTACTTCAGTCAGCAGGCTGAGCAGTGAGGACTCGTTAGTAGTTAGTTCTTTTATTTTCAGTATTTTCATTCCTGATGTGAGCCCGTATTATGGGACATACATTCCAGTTATTCTTGTATTGGATCTTTTGCTTCCGCATTATTTAGTCTTGACTCATTTTATTTTGGCTTATGGACATGTGTTAGATAGTTTATTATTGTTCTTGATATCTTTACAGCCGTAATGTGACTGTAGAAGGATAATTTCTATCCACAGGTAGCATGGTTGGCTATGTCACGGGACGAGAACACGATGCAAGGACGCTACCACAGGGTTAGGGGTACTATACAGGCCATGCTATGTACTTTTAAATTATTTTACGTGACTTAAATTGTTGTATGCAAAATACGTGATGCTAGGGTATTCTATAACTATGAAACAACAAGCTCAAGCAAGCGGGTCGAACGTAAAGTAAACTACCATTCGCATCCAAACACGGTAAATGAAATAAACACCACAAATACCCAGGCAGCTGAATGCCCAAGCAGACGCCCTGAGCAAGCTGGCTTCGTCATACTCGGCCAACAATAAGCGGTCTATCCTCTTCGAAACCTTACCTCGACCCAGCGTGGGAGACGGAGCGACGACACTCCACGTGTATGCGGCCCAGGAAAGCGACCAGGATTGGAGGAAGCCGCTCGTGGAGTTTCTGAAAGACGGCGCGCTCCCGGAGGACCGGGCAGCTGCCCGCCGTCTCCGGGCCAAAGTTCGCCACTTCGTCTGGAGCAACGGGAAGCTCTACAAGAAAGCCTTCACTCAGCCCCTGCTCCAGTGCGTTGACCCCCACGAAGCCGACTACGTCCTTCGGGAAATCCATGAAGGGGTGGGCGGTGCACACCATGGGGCTCGAACCTTGATCCAAAAAGCATTACTCCAAGGGTACTACTGGCCCACCTTGCACGAGGACGCCCTGAAGCTGGTCAGGAGGTGCAAGAGCTGCCGGCTCCACGGCAGCATTCCCCGCCTCCCGGCTACCGAGCTGACTGCTCTAACATCCCCATGGCCGTTCGCTCAGTGGGGGTTGGATATGATCGGCCAGTTCCCTACCGGAACAGGCGGGCACAAATACGTCCTCATCGCGGTGGACTACTTCACCAAGTGGATTGAGGCCGTCCCCATCAAGAAACCGGACGCCACCACAACCATCAAGTTCCTGCAAAACAACCTGATACTTCGGTTTGGCATCCCGAGGTGTATCATCACCGACCACGGGACGAACTTCGAGAACGAGAAAGTGAAGGACTTCTGCAAAGAGTACCATATCCTCATGAAGTTCGCCGCGGTCGGACATCCAGTAATACCTGGTTCTTTTATATACGCCTAAATCCGTATTTCTCTTTAAACTATGAATTTTGTTATTTTTAATTATTTAATTATTTTAAAGAAACTTCTTTAAACCTTAAAACCCCAAACCCAAATCTTTCTTTCTCTCTTTTCACCATTTCCTCAGCCTGGCCCGTTTCCTTTACCATTTCCTTTTATTCTTTTATTCTTATTTGTTTAGCCCAGCCAGCAGCCCACACTTCCTTTACTTCCTCACCCATCTTTTTCTTCTAATATTTTCCTCGGCCCAATCTCTTGGCCCCAGCCATCAATAATTGAGAAAGGAATTCACTTTATTTAATTCTTTTTCTCACTCAGCCCAACAACAAAAAAAAAATCAAATTTAAATTAAACATTTTATCCCTCCGGCCCACTCCCTTTAAATTTTCCATTCATCTCTTTATATTCCCGGCCCAGCCCTCTTTATATATTTAAAATCCTTTTTCTTTTTCTCCAAAGCCCACCGTAGCCCGGCCCACATTCCTTCACCATTTTTCCCTTTATTTCTTCGGCCTACTCCTTCTCAACCCAACACCCCACTCACTCCCGTGCCCGCTTCACCCACGACCCAAACCAACAGTGCCTCCTTCTCCCCAACGGCTACTTCCCTATCTCCCGCTCGCGATCCGTTTCCCTCGCTAACGCTCGCGGCCACGACGCCCACGCTCACGCCCGCGCCGTTACCCCCTCTCTCTCCACGTTACTTCCACTCTCTTTCTCTTCTTCTCTCTTCCATTTTCTTTTCTGCTCCTCCCTCGAACCCGCGCCTACGCCAACGTGTCGCGCTCACCGCCCAATCGTAGACTACCATTCCCGACCGTCGACAAACCCCATCCCCCACTGCATCCATTCCTTCTTGGCACCTCCACACCCCTTGTCGCCATCGCCGACTTTTCCTTCACCGCAGCAACCACCAGTCCCAAACTCCCTGAGCTTTCTCCCCCGCGACCCAGAACCTTCGCCGCCATCCTCGTCGTTATCCCCACCAACCTCGCCTACAGCCCATCGCCTTCGATTCGTCACGACCAAGAACCCATTTTCTCCTCCCTTCGTTCTCGTGCTCGTGGTCGAGAAACCCAACACCCTCGTCATCTCGAACCTTCACCCAGACTCCGCTCGTCGCCCCTCCGACGTCGACAACCTTCGGCGACCCTCCATTCACCCTTCCTCGCACTCTACGACTTCACCCTCCATCAACCGAGCATTCCATGCACACCAAACCCCCTGCACCCATCACCGGCCATCTTGCGCCTCTCGCCGGCGATCTCCTCATCGTCGTCGCCCTGAACTCTCTCGTCGTCGTCGTCATCTCTCTGCTCGTTTTCAGTCTCTCTCTCTCTCTCTCTCTCTGCAGTCTCTCTCTCCCTGCTCCCAATCTCTCTGTCTCTCTCTCTCTCACTCTAACTCTCTTTCTCTCTCTCTCTAACTCTCTCTCACACCCTGTCTCTCTCTCTCTCGGTTTACTCTCTCTCTCATTTCCTCTCTCTCTAGCACTCTCTCCCTCCCTCTCTAAACCTCATCCGTCTTTCCATCCTCTATCACCCTACTACCACCACACGACATTGCCCGAGCCCGCAGACACCCCGACGACGCCCGAGCCTCCACTGGCCGAGAACAGACCCGAGCTCACCCGGAGCCGTAGCCGTCGCGGTGCTAGCTCGTCGCGCGCTCGTACTGTACCTCGCTGCCGTGCACCTCCAGGCAAGTATTTTACTTTCTTACATGCTATATAACCTAGTTACAATCGTTAATTTCATAAATCATAGTGTTACACTTTTGGATTAATTATGTACCATACCTGTTCGACATACGTTCCCAATGAAAATACCCATCAAATTTGGCGGAACTAAACGGTATTGTTTGGCCCGTATAGCTGTGAACTTAGTGTATGAATTTCGTTGGATAATATGACTGCTAATGACTAAAACAACTACCCCCAAGTTTAACCGTAAAACTGGAATTTTATTGTACCTGAAAACCGTTAAATTCACCATAAATTATATACATATTAGAATGGTGCGTTCGAGGGCTCAAATCGAATCCGACTCGACGAACTTTAACCCTATACTAGTTTCCTGACATTCCTGTACTTAAACCGTGATGATAATTGGATCGGAGTGCGACTCTGGACTGCAGTCCAGAGCGACTCCAGTTGTTGCTTGCTGTTCCGTAATGGGTACCACAAGATCTCCTTAACTCATAGATTGCGGAACTCCACTGTTTATTATAGATAAATCTGTTAGCTAGACAAAACAATTGGTTTCATTCTGTTTCGTTACCGTTTGATATTTAATCTGTAATTTAATAGATCGGGACGCATAACAGTCCCAGCAGAATCAGAACTGACATATTAGTGTTAAACAGTGTATAACTCCTGACGTGCAGACGCGATTGACGATCCGTCTGTTACTTTGAAAACTTTACTGAAAACCCTATAATTTATACAACTGTAGCGTCGCTAAAATCTGATCCCAACCGGGATTAAATTGCGTTGCGAAACGGATTTCTGATTCTGAAACCGGATTTCCAGCCGCGAGCGCTTAAAATGAAATGGTTCTAATTAATGATCCTGGAATCCGATTGGCTTGAAACCAAATTTGATGGATGGACAACTGAACATACTAATTAGTACCTGTTTATCGTTTCGCTAAATTATATATGTACGTTTCATGATAAATCGTGCAATTTGATAAAATACTGTTTTTGTGACACCTTAATCGTGCTTATATACTGTTTACGCATCATATCATACCCATATCATTGTAGCGATAACCTAGTGATATCGTGCATTTACCCAGTGTTAGATTTTAGTGATGATTGTGGCAAGTACGTCAGTGTTCGTGTATCCGTGAATAAGTGAAAGTGATACGTACTTGTACACAATCAGTGACCCTATTATTCTATTGCATTGTCGACGTCTGTGGGATGCGTGTACGTGTGACTATAAGTGGTATGGGACACTTATGGAAGCGCTTGCACGGGTGTCACAGATAAGGCATCCGACACTGCCATTTATCTTAGGTATTAGTCGGGACGTGCTTGATGGAGGTCCTGCCTCCAGTTCTCGCGCAGACTTGTCACGGATCGATTAGTATTTAGGGTCATGGTTAGCGTTTGGTGTAGACCACGGGGTGTGGGGTAGTTTAAGTGTGAGTTCAACAGAATCTCGGGAGTCCCATGCCGGCTTATATATTTAGGGAGATATATGGAGATTTACAGGGTATGTGATATACACCGTGATATACATGTTACATGCTGGGCCCGTGGTCCCTTGCCCTTGGGTTCTACCCTTGGGTGGAGGACACTCGCGAGTGGTTGATTCTCATACTTGGACTGACGATAGGCTTAGTGGCCTGTACAGTGAGACTTAGAGACTGATAGGGTTACTAGCATTTATATACCTTATATATTGTGTTGACATTCGTGAGATACCGTTCTACTACTTTACTGCTCCGCTGCATCGATTACTGCACATTCATATTCATGCTGTCATTGATTTATTGTTATTCATATCTATTACCACTGTTAGAACTGTCACTTGATTTTATATATATTATATTGCTATTGTGTCGCTCTGACGACCTGAGTATGCATGCTCAGTGTGAGGAGAAGATTTAGCCTGGACCAGTGCAATACAGACTTCTTGACTTGCTATTCAGAGTTATATCTTTTGTTTCCCTTCAGGTCAGTTCATTTTACTGTTTTACTCCAGTTACTGCATTTCTCATTACCTGCGCATTATTTACTGTTTACCATGATAAACTAGATGCCGAAGTGTGACTACGGTGGGACATTTCCTTGACCGTAGGAGCATGGCTGGCCTTATCTACCCCTCGTATTCCGTATTTTGGGAAGCGGGGCGTGACATGGTTTAGTTGGTATCAGAGCCTAGGTTTTGCTTCGATTGGGATTGCAGTTTTCCGTGTATAGCTTGGCAATCTATGACATTCCTTGGTTTAGGTTGTAAACTTGATATCCTTGATTCATATTCACATCGTGTGTTCAGCTATCCATTCGCTAGGCTTTCGGGTGACTTGGCAAGGTTACGTGGTTGCAATTGCACCACCGTACTTTGTTTAAGTGACTTAGAGTTATACAGTTAATTCTCCACTTGTAATAAATTCATCACCACTGATATTCTTTAATCTTTGTCCTATCCATATTATGTTTTGATTCATATAGCTTGTGCCTTATATCATCCTCAAAATCATTGTTTCAGGAGCATGTCTTCCAACGACTCTTCCTATATCTCCACTCCCCAGATTCCGACTGTTGAGATTCTGAGTGTACTGCAAGGTCTAAAGGAAGCCCAAGAGCGGACGAACGACTTGTTAGCTGAAGGACTGAGAAGACAGATAAATCAGGCACCAACGGGAGTCTCCAATCATAAAGGGATCCCCGTTAGACGAGGAAAAGAGAAGAAGATGAAACGCCAATTTGTTTCTCCGCAACAGAAGCAGCAGAAGACCTCATGTTGTGGGTATTGTGGGAGGCCAGGACATCTTCAGAGGGATTGTCGCTGCGCCCAAGGGAAATGTCTGATATGCGGGTCCAACACACATCTTATCAACGGCTGCCCAAAAAGGAAAGAACTACAGGGAGGAGACTCGTCCACACTCCCTACTTATGCCAAGTGAGGATTACTGCGTAGTTCGCACTTCGAGAATAAGGCGGACCCAACACAGGATTCAATTTGCGTGACGAGGATGCAGCGGCCTAGCAATCAAAGAAGAATTTTCATGTTTTCTAATTTCAGCATTATGTTGCCATTCCCTTATGAATATTTCTTTCCGTTTGAAATCTTGTATCCGTTGAATTTTTAGTTGAATGCAATAAAACTTTGAATCGTAATGCATGTATCATTCTCTTGCTTTCTCCTTATTTATATTATTTATTATCACAGCATTTTAATCCTGATCCTTCAGTTCCTGCCACCGCATATTTTCCTATACTTCGTACCCTAAGCTATTTTCTTGATGTGTTCCGTTGTCTAATCATAACATTTTCTTTCAGGCCATGGCCCATCCTGGAGCAGCGCCGCATCTAGATGATATGCACAGTCATGCGTTTCATTAGACCGCACGCTGATGAGTTCTGACGATGAGACCAACGGTCCCCAGGTCAACTTCGAAAACAACGATTCAGAAGACGAAGGAGCACTCGTCCCAGAGCTTAACATGATGGGCGATCCCGATGAAGAGGAAGAAGACGCTGAAGAGAACCCGATAGAGGAAGGTCCCGAGGAAGACCCGATAGAAGAAAATCCAGTTGAGGAAAATCCCGTGGAAGAAAATCCAGAAGAAGAGGATCACATGGAATCGGACCTCGATGAAGAAGCTCCATCCGAGGAAGAAAGACCAGAAGATCAAGACCCTGCGGTGGAATAACTCCCAATGGCGATACCTGCGAGGCGTTATGGAAATGGACGCCCCTACCTGAGTGCGCGAGCCTACCGTAACCTGCTGAATCTCCACAACCGCGAATGACGGGATTTCTTTTAGATGCTGTCTTCCTTGGCCAAATAAAATCTGTATATAGTTTAGGGCCACTTCTCGTCTTTGAGAATACTTTGTTTAAAATTTTTTCTAGAATGGAATAAATTGCTGAGTTTGCTAATCCTTCAATCTTCTTAGTTCACTTGCTGCTTGATATTTCTTCTATCCAATTATTCTTCCTACTGAGATCTGTTCACCCCTACCCCTTACATTGCCTTAACCCTCACTCAGATCAACCAGTACTACACCCCGATCTTTTAGAGGTCCACCCTTCATCATTCGTCTGTGCCCTTTGAGATCCTTTTGGGAGGAGAAAATATCTTGTGAAATTTCGAGTTCGCTAATCCTTTAAATCTTGATTCATAGGCTATACCGACCGTTGTCCTTCCCATACCTTCACCTTGTAGTCCTTTGTTTGCTCACCCTTACTCCCTGTGCTGACTCGATCCCAATCTCCTTGATCTTCAGCCTAAAGCCGCCATACTCCAACCTTTGAATGATCCACACTTCCTTATAATCCTTACCCTCGCTAGCTTTGTACATTTTGTGTGTTTTCCTATTACCCTATATATATTTAGGGACTTTATTATTTGAAATTTGGTTTTCATTACCTTGTATTTGTCGAAGAGTGCGTATTATTAAAGTACATTACTATTACCTTTATTTTTCAGTAGCGCAACTTTACACCACGCATACTTTTGGTCCATGTTTCTTAATTTCACTATACAAGTTTTCTAAATTATTTTTTTAAACCTATTTTATCGATATATTACCCTAAAAAGTTTTAACCTACCGACTAAGCTTTCACTACCTTATTGTCATTACCTCATTTTCGGGTATTGTGCTTATGGTTACCATTATAAGTGGTTGTACTTTATACTTATTATTTCTGCTGTGCTACTTTTAATATACTTATAAGGACACATAGTTGAATTTCGATTTTATCGAGTACGCCTCGGATAATATTGTTCGTTATTGTTGATATTTATATTTCCGTATATATGTAGTTTGCCCTTATAGTTGTTCCTGTCTTATACTTACTTAGACCCATCCTTTGTATGTTGTTCTTACATATATAAACATTCAAACATTCTTTATCTGCCTATTTCAAGTAAAGCATTATGTGTTAGTTTGCAATACAACAGCTTTCGCTAATGTTTGTATAACTTATCGTTTATCTTAAATTTTGAGGACGAAATTTTTGTAAGGGTGGTATGATGTAATACCTGGTTCTTTTATATACGCCTAAATCCGTATTTCTCTTTAAACTATGAATTTTGTTATTTTTAATTATTTAATTATTTTAAAGAAACTTCTTTAAACCTTAAAACCCCAAACCCAAATCTTTCTTTCTCTCTTTTCACCATTTCCTCAGCCTGGCCCGTTTCCTTTACCATTTCCTTTTATTCTTTTATTCTTATTTGTTTACCCCAGCCAGCAGCCCACACTTCCTTTACTTCCTCACCCATCTTTTTCTTCTAATATTTTCCTCGGCCCAATCTCTTGGCCCCAGCCATCAATAATTGAGAAAGGAATTCACTTTATTTAATTCTTTTTCTCACTCAGCCCAACAACAAAAAAAAAAAAATCAAATTTAAATTAAACATTTTATCCCTCCGGCCCACTCCCTTTAAATTTTCCATTCATCTCTTTATATTCCCGGCCCAGCCCTCTTTATATATTTAAAATCCTTTTTCTTTTTCTCCAAAGCCCACCGTAGCCCGGCCCACATTCCTTCACCATTTTTCCCTTTATTTCTTCGGCCCACTCCTTCTCAACCCAACACCCCACTCACTCCCGTGCCCGCTTCACCCACGACCCAAACCAACAGTACCTCCTTCTCCCCAACGGCTACTTCCCTATCTCCCGCTCGCGATCCGTTTCCCTCGCTAACGCTCGCGGCCACGACGCCCACGCTCACGCCCGCGCCGTTACCCCCTCTCTCTCCACGTTACTTCCACTCTCTTTCTCTTCTTCTCTCTTCCATTTTCTTTTCTGCTCCTCCCTCGAACCCGCGCCTACGCCAACGTGTCGCGCTCACCGCCCAATCGTAGACTAGGATTCCCGACCGTCGACGAACCCCATCCCCCACTGCATCCTTTCCTTCTTGGCACCTCCACACCCCTTGTCGCCATCGCCGACTTTTCCTTCACCGCGGCAACCACCAGTCCCAAACTCCCTGAGCTTTCTCCCCTGCGACCCAGAACCTTCCCCGCCATCCTCGTCGTTATCCCCACCAACCTCGCCTACAGCCCATCGCCTTCGATTCGTCACGACCAAGAACCCATTTTCTCCTCCCTTCGTTCTCGTGCTCGTGGTCGAGAAACCCAACACCTTCGTCATCTCGAACCTTCACCCAGACTCCGCTCGTCGCCCTTCCGACGTCGACAACCCTCGGCGACCCTCCATTCACCCTTCCTCGCACTCTACGACTTCACCCTCCATCAACCGAGCATTCCCTGCACACCAAACCCCCTGCACCCATCACCGGCCATCTTGCGCCTCTCGCCGGCGATCTCCTCATCGTCGACGCCCTGAACTCTCTCGTCGTCGTCGTCATCTCTCTGCTCGTTTTCAGTCTCTCTCTCTCTCTCGCTGCAGTCTCTCTCCCCCTGCTCCCAATCTCTCTGTCTCTCTCTCACTCTCACTCTCACTCTAACTCTCTTTCTCTCTCTAACTCTCTCTCTCTAACTCTCTCTCACACCCTGTCTCTCTCTCTCTCGGCCTACTCTCTCTCTCTCATTTCTCTCTCTCTCTAGCACTCTCTCTCCCCCTCTCTAAACCTCATCCGTCTTTCCATCCTCTATCATCCTACTACCACCACACGACATTGCCTGAGCCCGCAGACACCCCGACGACGCCCGAGCCTCCACTGGCCGAGAACAGACCCGAGCTCACCCGGAGCCGTAGCCGTCGCGGTGCTAGCTCGTCGCGCGTCCGTACTGTACCTCGCTGCCGTGCACCTCCAGGCAAGTATTTTACTTGCTTACATGCTATATAACCTAGTTACAATCGTTAATTTCATAAATCATAGTGTTACACTTTTGGATTAATTATGTACCATACCTGTTCGACATACGTTCCCAATGAAAATACCCATCAAATTTGGCGGAACTAAACGGTATTGTTTGGCCCGTATAGCTGTGAACTTAGTGTATGAATTTCGTTAGATAATATGACTGCTAATGACTAAAACAACTACCCCCAAGTTTAACCGTAAAACTGGAATTTTATTGTACCTGAAAACCGTTAAATTCACCATAAATTATATACATACTAGAATGGTGCGTTCGAGGGCTCAAATCGAATCCGACTCGACGAACTTTAACCCTATACTAGTTTCCTGACATTCCTGTACTTAAACCATGATGATAATTGGATCGGAGTGCGACTCTGGACTGCAGTCCAGAGCGACTCCAGTTGTTGCTTGCTGTTCCGTAATGGGTACCACAAGATCTCCTTAACTCATAGATTGCGGAACTCCACTGTTTATTATAGATAAATCTGTTAGCTAGACAAAACAATTGGTTTCATTCTGTTTCGTTACCGTTTGATATTTAATCTGTAATTTAATAGATCGGGACGCATAACAGTCCCAGCAGAATCAGAACTGACATATTAGTGTTAAACAGGTATAACTCCTGACGTCCAGACGCGATTGACGATCCGTCTGTTACATTGAAAACCTTACTGAAAACCCTAGAATTCATCCAACTGTAGCGTCGCTAAAATCTGATCCCAACCGGGATTAAATTGCGTTGCGAAACGGATTTCTGATTCTGAAACCGGATTTCCAGCCGCGAGCGCTTAAAATGAAATGGTTCTAATTAATGATCCTGGAATCCGATTGGCTTGAAACCAAATTTGATGGATGGACAACTGAACATACTAATTACTATCTGTTTATCGTTTCGCTAAATTATATATTTACGTTTCATGATAAATCGTGCAAGTGATAAAATACTGTTTTTGTGACACCTTAATCGTGCTTATATACTGTTTACGCATCATATCATACCCATATCATTGTAGCGATAATCTAGTGATATCGTGCATTTACCCAGTGTTAGATTTTAGTGATGATTGTGGCAAGTACGTCAGTGTTCGTGTATCCGTGAATAAGTGAAAGTGATACGTACTTGTACACAATCAGTGACCCTATTATTCTATTGCATTGTCGACGTCTGTGGGATGCGTGTACGTGTGACTATAAGTGGTATGGGACACTTATGGAAGCGCTTGCACGGGTGTCACAGATAAGACATCCGACACTGCCATTTATCTTAGGTATTAGTCGGGACATGCTTGATGGAGGTCCTGCCTCCAGTTCTCGCGCAGACTTGTCACGGATCGATTAGTATTTAGGGTTATGGTTAGCGTTTGGTGTAGACCACGGGGTGTGGGGTAGTTTAAGTGTGAGTTCAACAGAATCTCGGGAGTCCCATGCCGGCTTATATATTTAGGGAGATATATGGAGATTTACAGGGTATGTGATATACACCGTGATATTCATGTTACATGCTGGGCTCGTGGTCCCTTACCCTTGGGTTCTACCCTTGGGTGGAGGACACTCGCGAGCGGTTGATTCTCACACTTGGACTGACGATAGGCTTAGTGGCCTGTACAGTGAGACTTAGAGACTGATAGGGTTACTAGCATTTATATACCTTATATATTGTGTTGACATTCGTGACATACCGTTCTACTACTTTACCGCTCCGCTGCATCGATTACTGCACATTCATATTCATGCTGTCATTGATTTGCTGTTATTCATATCTATTACCACTGTTAGAACTGTCACTTGATTTTATATATATTATATTGCTATTGTGTCGCTCTGACGACCTGAGTATGCATGCTCAGTGTGAGGAGAAGATTTAGCCTGGACCAGTGCAATACAGACTTCTTGACTTGCTATTCAGAGTTATATCTTTTGTTTCCCTTCAGGTCAGTTCATTTTACTGTTTTACTCCAGTTACTGCATTTCTCATTACTTGCGCATTATTTACTGTTTACCATGATAAACTAGAAGCCGAAGTGTGACTACGGTGGGACATTTCCTTGACCGTAGGAGCATGGCTGGCCTTGTCTACCCATCGTATTCCGTATTTTGGGAAGCGGGACGTGACACATCCGCAATGCAACGGGCAGGCCGAGGTCGCTAACCGAGACGTCCTCCGAGGTCTCCGGACCCGCCTAGAAGGGCGACAAGGCAGTTGGGTCGAAGAACTACCCTGGGTCTTATGGGCCCTGCGCACGTCAAAAAAGACTCCCACCGGGGAGACCTCCTTCAGCCTCTGCTACGGGACCGAAGCGATGGTCCCAGCGGAGATCGGGCTACCCAGTCACCGGATCGAGCACTTCGACGATGACGCAAACACCTCGGCGCTACGGATCAACCTCGACATCTTGTTGGAAAAGAGGGATCGGGCTCAGATCAGAGCTGCCGCCTATCAATAACAAATGGCCCGATACTACAACGTTCGGGTCAAACTCCGCTCCTTCAAGACCGTGGATCTGGTCCTACGGCGGAACGAGTTCATCGACCAAGGCAGGCTTCACAAGTTCTCCCCAAAGTGGGAGGGGCCCTTCCTCATCTATGAGGCGCTCCCCGGCGGAGCCTACTGCCTACAAGACGCGGACGGACGAAAGCTTCCGCGGCCTTACAACGCCGAGAATCTCAAGCTATACCAGTGAGGTCAAAGCCAGCGAGTGTATACCACCCCCTCTTTTTCCCTTTCACAAAGATGGTGTAAAGCGTTCTCTAAAAATTCCTGTCCATACAAATAAAGAAACGTCGAATCATCCCGAGTAGAGTTCCGTCTTTACAATTCAAAGCCCTCGCTAAGAGGCGGCCGCGCAACCCACTGCCCGTCTATCCTTAGTAGGCTTCCTGCAGCCCCCTGACGCTAAGGACCAAAAAGTCTTCTTTAGAGTCAGTCCAGCAGCTACCCTGCTCGGTTATCCCTGGCGGGTAGCTTCCCTACTGCAACGTCAGGGATCGGAAAGCCCTCCCAGAGGCAGTCGAGCCCGAGGATCCCTCGCTCGGCTATCCCTAGCGCGTAGCTTCTCTGCCGCAACGCCGGGGATCAAAAAGCCCTCCCAGAGGCAGTTGAGCTCGCTCGGCTATCCTTCAGGACAAAAGCCCTTGCCAAGAGGCACCGGACAGTGACCCTGCCCGGCCAAGGGTCCTTGGTAGGCTTCTACAGCCCCTCCCGCGCTAAGGACCAAAGTCCTCCCTGTTTCCTCCAATCAGAGCAAAGCTCTGTTTGAATTTCAAATTCAAAAGGTGAAGCAACGCTTCAGATCTCTTGCGCTGTGCGCAGAGCGCCACGTGTCAACAGCAGACACGCCAGCGCAAGGGGCGCTGCGCCCAAGGCAGCGCACCCCAATCAGAGCAAGGCTCTGTTTTAAAATTCAAATTTTAAATAAAGGAAGCAACGCTTCAGATAATTTGCGCTCTGCGCTGCGCGCCACGTGTCAAACAGTGGTGCGCTAGCGCAGTTGCGCTGCACTCTGCGCTGCGCGACACGTGTCAAGCGCAGGTGCGCTTGCGCCAACTGCGCCAGCACTAAGACTTAAATAATAAATTATTTAATCAGAATCAAAATTCTAGAAAGATCTTTCCAATTTTATTAAAATAAGAAGATTGTTTTCTGTAAAACAGAGGCCTTAGGATCAAAGATCCAACGGTGGGGAAATATCCCAGATCAATCAGAGAAAAATCTCTGTAACTAACTCAACAAACTAATTGGCCCTATATAAAGGCCTCTAGACTCCAAGTCTCACATATACAGAAATAGAAAAAGGGGAGAACTCTAAAAAAATTTGAAAGGAAAGCCTTTGAAGAAAGAAGATCATCTTCTTCAAGGTAAAGAATTAAATTCTTGGAAGAACAGAGATGAAAACACCTCATAAAAAGAAGAATTTCTTCTAAAAAGATCAAAGATCTAAGAACAAGATCAAGATCTTCAATATAAAAGAGAAAAAGATCATAAAGATCCAATCATAAAAAAATTAAAGAAGTAATTTACTTCATTTCTAGATCTTTTGTTCTATATAAAGGCACAGCCTTTTGATGAACCATTGGTTCTTGAATCTTGAGGTAGAACCTCTTTAGAACAAGAAAAACTTGTTTCTTTGATCTGAATTAGATCAAGATGTGTTCTGCGCTACTGTACAGTGCCTTGCACTCTTGATTTGCGCCTCTGCGCTCCTTGGACTGGCGCAAGTCACCAGAGAGCCCCACGTGTCAATCACAGAACAATCTACGCCTTGCGCTTCTAAAACAGAGTGCCGTGCTCTTGGATTGGCGCAAGTCACCATAGCGCGCCACGTGTCAGCAGCGCACTAGCGCAGCGCACTGGCGCAGCGCACTGCGCTAACAGACCTGCGCTCTGCGCTGCGTGACACATGTCACCTCCTCATGCGTCGGCGCCTTGCGCTCTTTAATTGGCGCAAAGCGCCTGACAGGCCACGTGCCGTACTGTTAGACCATTAAATGCTGTGCATTACTAAGAAAGGGCAGAGCCCAATTAAAAGGCCTAACATGCCAAATATAAATGCTGTGCGTTTAATTAAAAAGCCCAATGCTGTGCATTGTTTAAAAATGGCAAAACCCAAGCAAAGGCCTAACAGGCCAAGGATAAATGAAATGTTATAAATTTTCAAATGGACTTAGCCCAATTCTGGCCATAAGTCCTCAATTTAAATTGAACTGAGCACAACTGCTCTTCCAATCAATTTACACCCGGGTCGAGGGTACATCTCTTTACTCCTCTGATATCTATCGTTGTAATCCCTCAACGTCGTCAGAGAGGTGACGGGTCCCGACAACCACACACTGCTACGGACTGTGGGGTCCTTAAACTCATGGACTGTGACGTCCTTAACCTTGACCGTGATGTCTTAAAACTAATACCGGACTAGGATGTCCTTAACCTCGACCGCGATATCTTATAACTAACACCGGACTGTGGGGTCCTTAAACCTATGGACTATGACGTCCTTAATCTCGACCGTGATATCTTAAAACTAACACCGGACTGTGGAGTCCTTAAATCCACGGACTATGATGTCCTTAACCTTGACCGCAACGTCTTAAAACTAACATTGGACCGCAATATCCTTAAACTACCTATCGACCGCAATGTCACTAAACTAAACAATAGAGCCCCAATTGCTCTCTTGTAGGATCTAAACGATCCCGTTAAGTCGATCTTAGTCTAAAATTAGACTAACGTGTCTTTAACGAATGTTTAAGTCGATTTTAGCCTCAAATAAAGCTAACGTATCCTTAAACACCCCCCAAACCCAAATCTAAGAAAGATACGGATTTGGACTAATCCACGTCCTACGGACGACAACACAAATTAGTCTCCGTATACAATCCACGGGCAACCGAACACAAAACAAACACACACGACCCGAAGTGACCATATGGAGAAAGAGAAAGTGGCTACCGCGATGCGGTAGCGTAATTAACTGCAGAAGCTTGCGCCTGCAGGGAAAAGCGTCCTCACAATCAAAAACCCCTCAAGCGAGGGAGAATCTGACGAAGTTTGCTACATCGGACGCATCCGTTTAAACCTTCGATACACGGTGCCATAAATCAACTTGGCATCTTCGGAGAGGTGGACGGATAGCACCAATTAGCATCTGCCCCCAAATCTCAGGCAAGACGTCTCTGTCCTGCGCGTCCTTCGGAGGGGAATAGATTCTGGCACGCCCGGTGGGACCTTTTCCTCTTTCCACGCCACACTTCGTGTGTCGTATTCGCGAGCGAATCGCGGTTTGTTAATGGTTGCCCTTAGGTTTCAAGTTACTAAGATTTGGTCTCTTGCTTGGCGCAGAAAGCAAACAACAATGGCATTCACTTGCTCGAAGTGCTCCAACTGCAGCTGCAACTCACGCTCCGCCTCACCTGGAGGTGTAGCCTATGGACCTCAAGTGGCATCACTGTTCACGATGCCGGTAGAGCAGATCACCCAGGCTACTACTGGATTGTTTTTTGGAACCATGCTTCTGCCAATGAGCTTCACTGCCCCAGTGCCCATACCAGAAGCTCCTAAGAAGTCGGTCTTCGATCGACTTACAGCTGCTGCGGCCCCTCTCAACGGGTCGCCCAACACCAGTGCCTTGGTCTTCTCCAGGCTGGGCCAAAACTCCTGCGGGCCCACGATGAAGCTGGCGGTCCCAGAGAAGGTTATTCAAAAGAGAGTAACCAAACCTGCTATTGAGGTTGTCAGGGCGACTTCTCCTACCAAGGGGTCAGTCTTTACAAGGCTGACCGTCCCAACTCCCGCTCCTGTTACTCAAAAGACATCAGTCTTTAATAGGATGACGCCGGCAACAGCCCCTCATCTGAATAAGGGCAAGACAAGGCCGTCCCCGTCACCGAGCCAATTCCCACAGCTCGACATGCTCGACATCGCCACTGGCGCTTAGTGAGGAAGTCAGGAGGAAGCTCCCCTTCTGGGATAACTCCACCAACCCCGACGACGGAAATTAATGCTGCTGTTCCAACCGGGAACAGCTTTGAACTGTTAAATAAAGTGCGTAGGAATTTTCCTACTGTTGTACCGAAGAGGTCTCCTCCTCCACTGGAAAAGGGTGTGGAAGCAAAGCCAGAACAGCCCCAATCCCCTCAACGACTGTCCTCCAAGATCTATAAAGTCTGGCGACAGGCCCGAGACTCGGTGATCGATCCAAATTTCTCCCGCCAGCACAAGAAGCTGAAGGTCCAACAGGAAGTAAGCCATCCTGCCAAGCCGCGAAAAGCTGTCTGGGTGCCTACCGCGATGGCCCCCTCAACTTCGACCGCTCATGAGAAGAGAAGGCTGGAGAAGACCCCCGTGCCTGCGACAAAAGTCAAAAACACTGAACCCAAACGTCCTAAGTCTGGGGGCATGGTAGTCCATACTATTTACATGGCATCTGGGAAAGAGGATAGCCGCGCCTCTACGGGGCACCGACCATTCACCTGATCCATCACAAGGGCCCAGGAATAGCAGCAGCAGAAGTTCCAGGAGATGTTGACTGCGATGGCCGCGCTCACCGGACCAAAAGAAAGTCCGGAGGCGTCATCGGAACAACGTCGCGAACACGAGACCGATGCTGGAATGAATTCTTGTGGAGGGAGGAAGATGAATGAATTCTTGAACAATTTACAACCTAGATCTAGGCTCCTTTTTATAGGCCTCCCAAATCTAGATCTAGAATTAAAATTTGAATTCCCTCCAAGAGTTTGTTAACCAAAACATTTAAATTTCCCTCCAAAAAGTTAGTTAAGCCTAAAATTTAAATTTCCCTCCAAGAATTTGTTAAGCCGAGCCTTCTAGATGTGCCACGTGGAGCTTCTAGGGTCTTCTGGAAGCTTTGGCCGTTAGAAATAAGCATGTGATGAAATTTGGAGCCATGATCTCTTCATATGGCCGCGGATCCGCGGCGCCAAGGGGGTTTGGGCCGCTGATCCGTGGCCCTATGGCGGCCTTGACTCTTCATTTTTGCATGGTAATTCTTGGGCTGAGTTTTGGGCCTCTTTCTGATGTGTGGAAATTTATTTGGATTTCTGTATCACTACCAGATCTTCAGCCTTTGAGTTGGCGTTTCTTTTATCGGGTCTTTTCCCAATTTTGGGCTCTGCTTCTGTGATTTCCTGCATTTAGACCCCAGACAAGAGTTGCGCAATACAAGGATGACGCGATGCCATGAAAAACACACAATTTCCCTAAAAGTGCCGGTTTTAGTATACAGTACAAGTAATTCAGTATTTTACATGTGTTTTGCAAATATGTGTGATATGAATACCGGATACCTCTACTTGACTGCAAAAGCTATGGAAATTGTCATGTTAGAAATGCAGTATTTTCGACTGATCAAATTCCCCCAAACTTATTTTCGATTGTCTCGATCGAATAGTTTTATTAAAAAGAGAAGGAGAAAATAAAGAAAGAGAAAAGCACACTTTCGTAGGCAACACGATTGCACTGAGCACGTGCAACAAGCCTTTAAACCTCTAGGTGTCCCTAGTAGGAGGAGTGTTGTCTCCTGAGGGTTTTCAGCGGATTGCACCCACAAAATCCAATAATAAAAGGAAGATCATGAATATTACATTTAAAGACAAGAATCATAAAAGAAAAGCCTTGAAAATTAGGGTTTCCAACTAAGCTAGCTTTTCGGTTGTCATGAGCCCTATCTTAATGGTCATGAAAAGATGTCAGAAATCACGTCCTCCCTCAATAAAACATCGTCTTATTCTTCATTCCTATTTTTATTCCAAACATCGATCATATCACCCTGCGTGTGTGAAAGGACATCCCTACACCCGGAGAATTCAATTCAAGCTATCATACTCTTGCCCATCAGCCTCAGTACTTTTTTGATTAATGAATATTTAGACGAATTTGCTCACACACTTTCATGCGACCGTTAATACTTCTTGAGGTACTAACCGACCGATTACTCATGTGTTTGCTTATTTGGTGTATTTTCCTCGTCTTGCACCATCTTAGGCATAGCAGTGACTCCCAGACCAGTTGGCCTTAGGGCACTAGGTGAAGAGGCACCCTCGCTATATATTTTTTATTGCCCTCGGTGATAACAAAACCAGTGTCCATTTTTCTCAACACTTTATATTTTATTCATTTTTTTTATTTCCTTCATACTTTTGGCTTTAAGACAAGAGCATTTCAAGGTATCCTCTACTATCCCAGGCTTTAAGACGTGTGTAAGGGCGAATAGCAGGGTATCAACGTTCAAAATGTTTAGCTTCCAGAATAGAAACTATTTTTCAGACTTATTTTTATCCTCAAATTAGTGACTTCCTTTATCTTACTAACCCTTGGGACAACGGCTCATAACTACTTATTACTAGTTCGTATAAGAAAACTTCTAATTTTCTTAGTTTTCTTAAATTTTTCTAATCTCATGGATGTAATTGTTCACTATCTAATCTTTTATTATCATAAATATTAAAGATTTTTATATTTTGAAATTTTTTGAATTTTTATGGGATTTGAAAATTTTTAAATTTTTATAGGTTTTGAAAAATTATTTACAAAAAATGATGAGACAAAAATTTGTACACAAAATTTTTTATGGGTTTTGAAAATTTTTAAATTTTTATGGTTTTTTTTAAAGAAATGCTTTGTGCTTATGCAAATGATATGCACATGGTGCGAAAATAAGCACAAACCTCCCCCAAACTTGTTTTCAACAGTGTCCTCACTGTTGCCAACTGCTATATCTACAAAACCTGTAAGCCTGGGAGGAATTTATTAGTGGGGGCAAAATATATAAGTGAAGACCCTCCCCCAAACTTATTCTTTTCACTCACCTCCATTCAGAAAGGTGATGCAGTAATATACAGGACATGGAGGTGAGACGGAGGAATTTTAATCAAGATAAACTGGCTCCTGTAAGAACAGGAGCACCTCCGTAGGGTCAGTGGAAAAATACGGTTTTAGTCTATGTCCATTCACTTTGAAAAATGTGCCGTTTTTAACATTTTCTACCTCTACTGCCCCGTGCGGGTATACAGACCGCACAACAAAAGGTCCCTTCCACCGAGATCGAAGCTTATCCGTGTGAAGGTGTAGTCGTGAATCATAAAGAAGGACTTGTTGACAAGGTGAAAATGTTTTCCTTAAAATGTTTTTATCGTGAAAAACCTTGGTCCTATTCTTTATGATTACAGCGTTATCATAAGCTTCATCGCGGAGTTCGCTTAGCTCATTAAGTTGCAGCTTCCGAAAGGTGCAGGCTTGGTTTAGGTCAAAATTGATTTCCTTAATAGCCCACAATGCTTTATGCTCTATCTCGACGGGTAAATGACATGCCTTCCCAAACACTATCCTATATGGAGACATCCCTAGGTCGGTTTTAAATGCAGTTCTGAATGCCCAAAGAGCATCCGTCAGTTTGGTCGACCAATCTTTTCTATTTTTCACAATAGTCTTCTCCAGGATTAGTTTGATCCGTCTATTTGAGATCTCAGCCTGCCCGCTCGTTTGGGGATGATAGGGTGTAGAAAGTCGGTGGTTGATTCCGTATTTCCGCATCAGAGTCTCGAAAGACCTGTTGCAGAAACGTGTCCCATTATCGCTAATGATAGCGCGTGGGTGTCCAAATCGCGAAAAGATATTTTCTTTCAAGAACTTAATGACAACTTTTCTGTCATTAGTGCGACATGGAATGGCTTCTACCCACTTTGAGACATAATCAACCGCCAGCAGTATGTACAAATTCCCAAAGGAGTTGGAAAAGGGACCCATAAAATCAATGCCCCAAACATCGAAAATTTCAACAACCAAGATGGGTTGCTGAGGCATTTCATTCCTCCGGGAGATTCTACCCGTGTACTGACATTGTGTACAGGTTTTGCAATAGTCAAATGCGTCCTTGAATAAGGTCGGCCAATAAAATCTACATTGCAAAACCTTCTCCGCCGTCTTTTTAGGACCGAAGTGACCCCCACAGGCCTGATCATGACAAAAAGAAAGAACACTCTTGAACTCTTCTTTCGGGACACACCGGCGAATGATCTGATCAGGACAATACTTAAACAAATATGGATCATCCCAGTAAAAGTGTTTTACTTGGGATAAAAAATGGTATTTGTCCTGTTTTGACCAATCGCTGGGTATCAGTCCCGTGACAAGATAGTTCATAATATCCCTGAACCATGGTTCATTGGATACGTTCAAGAGTTGTTCGTCGGGGAATGAGTCATTGATCGGCAGGGTCACAGGGGAAGAAGAGATGCGTGAAAGATAGTCGGCTACTACGTTTTCACATCCCTTCTTATCTTTGATAACAAGATCAAATTCTTGTAACAGAAGGATCCAACGTATTAGCCGACCTTTTGCATCTTTCTTCGCCAGGAGATGTTTCAAGGCGGAATGGTCTGTGTACACAATTATTGGAGAGCCGATTAAGTAAGGCCTGAATTTTTCTAATGCAAATACAACTGCCAAAAGTTCTTTTTTGGTAGTTGTATAGTTGATTTGCGCATCATTCAGGATCTTACTCGCATAGTAGATCACGTGCGGCATCTTTTCAATGTGCTGTCCTAAGAGTGCACCTACTGCAAAGTCGGATGCGTCACACATCAGCTCAAATGGGTAGTCCCAATTTGGAGACGATAGAACGGGGGCTGAAGTGAGGGAGTGTTTAAGTGAGTCGAAGGCTGCCTCACAATCCGAGTCAAAGTGGAAGGTCGTATCCTTGGCCAGGAGAAGAGTTAAAGGTCTAGCAATTTTGCTAAAATCCTTAATGAACCTCCTATAAAAGCCCGCGTGGCCAAGAAATGATCGAATGTCCTTGACGCTTTTGGGATGAGGAAGGTTTTGAATGACATCTATCTTAGCTCTGTCAACCTCAATGCCTTTCTGTGAAATAACATGTCCAAGCACAATTCCCTCTTGGACCATGAAGTGGCATTTTTCCCAATTCAAGGTTAAGTTCTTCTCTTTGCAACGAGTAAGAACTGCGTCAAGATTCGATAGGCAGTCGGAAAAATAGTCTCCGAAAATCGAAAAATCGTCCATAAAATTCTCTACCATGTCAGAGAATATCCCCATCATACACCGCTGAAAGGTAGCGGGAGTATTGCACAACCCAAAGGGCATGTGTCTATAAGCAAAGGTACCAAAAGGACAAGTAAAAGTGGTTTTATCTTGATCTTTTTTGGCTATGGGGACCTGATTATAGCCAGAGTATCCGTCCATAAAGCAATAATACGCACGTCCAGCTAAGCGTTCCAGCATCTGATCAATGAAAGGTAGAGGAAAGTGGTCTTTCCTCGTAGCGGCATTGAGTTTACGATAATCAATACATACACGCCACCCAGTTTGGGCGTGTGTCTGAATCAACTCATTTGCCTCATTTGTAACAACAGTGATGCCGGATTTCTTAGGGATGACATGTATAGGACTCACCCATTGGCTATCGGAGATTGGGTATATGATACCACTATCAAGGCATTTGACGATCTCTTTCATCACTGCTACCTTCATGACGGGGTTCAACCGTCTCTGTGGTTCTCGGGTTGGTCTGGCATCATCCATCAAGTGTATATGATGTTCGACAATCAAGGGACTAATCCCTTTGATGTCCGCCATGGTCCAACCAAACGCCTTCTTATTAGATCTCAATACCGATAAAAGTGCATTCTCTTGCTCTGATGCTAGAGAAGCGGAAATGATAACCGGTAAAGACTCATTCTCACCTAAATATGCATATTTAAGGTGAGAAGGTAAAGTCTTGAGATCTAATTCTGGCGGAGAAATAATAGAAGGTGGGATCATCGAATGATTTTCGGAGTCACAAAGAAGCTCATAGCCTGTAAAAGATACAGACTCGGATGGTGATGAGTCAGGAGTGGCAGACTCAAGCGCAGAAATGGTGTCCTCACTAAGGTCATGTGTCAGGTCGAACAATGATGGGGTAATGTCGTCGAGATCTGTAAAGCAAAGTTCCTCAGCTCCGCAACTTTCGGGAGCAATCTCGTGGACAGAGCACACATCAAGGATATCAGCAGAGGGTTCTGATGGCTGACTTCCAATTCTGTAGATGTTTAGTTCAATGGTCATATTTCCAAATGATAAGTTCATTGAACCATTTCTACAATTAATGACAGCATTGGAAGTGGTAAGGAAAGGTCGACCCAAAATCACCGGAATTTGGCTCCGGGGGTTCGCTACAGGCTGTGTATCGAGAACAATGAAGTCTACAGGGAATACGAATTCCCCGACCTTTATCAACACATCCTCTAGTTCACCCCGAGGTTTGTTGATTGACCGGTCTACCATTTGGAGAGTGCAGTGAGCAGGTTTCAACTCTCCAATCCCTAACTGCTCATAGACAGAGTATGGAAGTAGGTTAACACTTGCGCCAAGGTCTAACAGAGCACGGTTGATGTTTTTACCCCCAATAGAAATTGATATCGTAGGACATCCTGGATCCTTACGTTTCTTTGGTAGCTGGCGGATAAAAGCAGTGCTAATGTTATTGGACATGAAGACCTTCTTCGGCACTTGAGTCTTCCTCTTCCTACGGCACAAGTCCTTGAGAATTTTCGCATAAGTGGGGACTTGTTGAATCGCATCTAGGAGAGGGATGTTGATGTTAACCTGCTTGAAAATTTCCATAATTTTCTCCATATGAGGACTCGATTTGTTAGCCCTTAACCGGTTCGGGTAAGGTGCTTTAGCAATGAGCGCTGGGTCTATCATAGGAGAAGGAAGAGGGGGTAGACAAGATCCCGAAAGAGGAGTGGGGATCGTCTGTGAAAAGCTAGAAGAGGTGGGCTGAGGTGGCGAGCCTAGAGGGAAATGGAGAATAGGCTCGCAAGAAGGCGGTGGGGTAGGAGAACAAGAATCAGACGTAGAAGTGTGTGTGTGAGGAAAGGTCTCAGCAGGGGTGTTGATTGGATTCTCAATATCATCAACTTCTTCCCCAACATGGTTATCCAGCATTCTTCCTGATCTCAACGTTGTGACAGCATTTACATTGTAATGCCCAGGATTAGGTAGGGGTTGAGACGGAAGTTTCCCTTTTTCTCTCGCACTTAATTCGGCCTTAAGTCGTGCAATCTCAGCTTCCATCGTTTTGATACTCTCAGCTTGGGACGCTGAGTTTTTCTTTATCTCACCGACGGATGACCTAACCTCGGCCGACACTTCCATGAAATTTGACAAGAGTGATTTCATGGTTTGAGCGACTTGAGAGAACTCGTCAGAACAGGTCGACTGCATAGGATTAGAAGGTGCAGGAGTGTTGACCTAGTTTTGGAAATTTTGTGACTGGTAGGGGTGCTGGGTGAGATGAAGTGGTTGCTGTTGTGGAGGAAGGGCCCGTTGGAATTGATTAGGGTTTGGAACCGTGTTTTGGGATTGGTTCCAGGCAAAATTCGGGTGATTCCTCCAACCCTGATTGTATGTGGAAGAAAAAGGGTCGTTTCTAGGTCTTTGGAATGCGGCATTGGTATGCTCGAGACCTTGAAACTGAGAGTTTAATGGACATTCTTCCGTTAAATTAGAAGGGTCAGAACAGCACCCACAAACGGTTTTGGGGAGCAACATTGGGTTCAGGGAGGCTGCTAAAAATTTGTGTTCCATAGCGTCGAGCTTCTTTTGCATTGCTGCCATCTCAGCTCGAACACCTATGGACACGTCTATTTGGTGTACGCCACCCCTACTCGATGGCTGGGTATTAGTCTCCTACTGTAGTGACTTTTCAGCGAACTCTTCTAAAAATTTCTACGCTTCCCCATCATCCTTGGTCATAAAGGTGCCTTGAAACATGTTTTCAAGGTTTTGTTTAGTGGTAGGG
The DNA here is from genome assembly GCA_030015575.1 of Agapanthus africanus. Classification (NCBI taxonomy): domain Eukaryota; kingdom Viridiplantae; phylum Streptophyta; class Magnoliopsida; order Asparagales; family Amaryllidaceae; genus Agapanthus; species Agapanthus africanus. Next base: position 3,658,140 of record CM057337.1, read on the forward strand.
TTACTGCCCTCATATATAATTCGGCAAAGTTCCCATCTCGGGATGCCGTGATGTGGGCATTGAACCAAAAGATCCTTGAATCGTTCAAACCATTTAAAGAATGGTTCAGCTGGAAGCTGGGAGAATTGATATAGTTCGCTACGGATTCGAGCTGTCTTTTGCATGGGGTAAAATTTCTTAAGGAATGCCGCAACGAATTCTTCCCAATTCGTTATGGAATGTGCGGTGGTGTTATATAGCCACTTCTCGGCTAAATCGCACAAGGTAAGTGGAAGAAGTCGTAGACGCATGGCATCCACAGAAAGTTGTGATGTACCCATCATTGCGCATACGTTTTCAAATTTGGTAATAAAAACGTACGCGTCTTCAGTCTCGAGATCGTGGAATTTGGGTAAGAGGTTAATGTACTGGGGCTTAATCTCAAAGTTATCCCCGTTGGCTGGTGGAATGGATAAGCAGGTCGAGAGAGGACCTCGCAAAGGGTAGCACCTCTCTTGGAGAGAGATGCGGGGAGGATTCTACGCACCAACGGACGGCGGCAGAGCAGCGGTAAAGAGGTTCGATGGAGACTGATCCATCGGTGTGGGTGTGGTGGGGGGTAAAAGAAAGGTAAATGGAGAAATACCGACTTCGGAGTCGATCGAGGGGACGCGGACAAGTCGGGCACTAGAATCCCGTGCCCAGCCTATCTTGCACTAAAAGGGGTTAGTACAAGTGGCAGCGTGATTTATAATTAGGGGAAATGAAGTGAATGCGGTGTTTGTTTTGAAAAATGATACGGATTTTGAAAATATGATGCGATCACAACAAATGCAACAAGCAATACCCTAAAAATCTATGGTCACCTAGGTCCAATCTCTAGACCGCTCCTAACTTCCAAAAGACAAGTCGCAGGATAAAATCCTCCATTGCCTCTTTGTCTCTCCTGTGGCTAGGTAAGTGCCAGGTAAGTGGGAGGTTCTCCACTACGTAAGTAGTGGGCCTAATTAAGTAACCACTAGCCTTCGACATACTTGCCTTAGACACCACAAAAAGAAACGTGGATAAGCAATGAATTACCCACGGCCTTCTTCTGTCCTAAGTGAGCGCGACGGTCCTTAGAGTCATCTCTAGATATTTTTTAATTAATGAGGGTAATGCGGATGCAGGTTTGTGATTTTTGGGGCGTAGGAAGGGTAATGAACTCCCCACCTAATCTGGATTTGGTCTTTGCCCCTTAATGTCCGTATTAATTATGCAAACAACCACAAAATCAAAACAAGCACAATTTAATTTTTTCTTTTTGCGGCGCTGCGATTTTTGCAAAGAATCCTGCAACAAATTGTTAATTGGAGTAGATGAGGAAGGATATAAGAACGTTTTAGAGGACCTGAGAGAAATTTTGTACAGAGAAGCTTTGAGAATGCCGCGGAACCGCCGCAATTGGGCTCTTATGCCGCGGAAACGCGGTGCTACAGTGGGATCTCTGCACTGAAATTTTCCTGCAAGCTCCAGATCACTTCCTTAGTTCTCTGGAATTCTTCAAATAATTTTCCAATTTCACAGCAAGCTCCAGATCTCCTTGCAATTAACCACAACAACACGTATTAGTATTTTGCGCGAGTTTTGATCTAAAAAATATTGATGGAATAAACTTTTCAACTCAAATTTCAAAAAATGAACAAATAGCACACGATCCCCGGCAACGGCGCCATTTGATTGATGAAATTTCCGGATGTGTAGTTGTTGGAAAATTGTAAAGAGAAATCACAACCAAAAATATTTGACCGCAATCAATAACGGTGTCGGATGTAGCGCGTTAGTAAGTGCGGATCGTCCATAGGGAAAGTGAGATCCGTTCAATTCTTGAATTAGATGAGTTGAAAATTTAAGGCAAAGAAAAGAAAACAATTCATGATTTGTAATTGAAGATCAAGAGTAAGAAAATCTAGATCTAAAAGAAACGTTAAAACAAGAATTGAGATGAGAGATAATTTCCAATCAACACTCAAGATTATAAGGATAGCTCGTAAGAGTAGATCGGATCTATAGATGTGATGAGATCTAATGATTACTCATTCTTATCCATTAATAAATTGATACTAGATCGATGCAAATTCATTGAGAATTAAGGATCGTGCGGGAAAATTAGGGATTCTGCAACTCATTCTTTGCCCTTTCGATAGATCGCATTCAAATTCTAGCTTCTAGTTAATCAAATGGTCAATAGTTGTTCCCTAGTTTCGAGTGAATACGATCTATAAAGCATCATCTCGAAACTAGGTCATTAATCATTTGATTCACTAGAATTTCAAAGCATTATAGGATTTAAGAATTGTAAGAATATCTAAATCATCATCATCTAAAGATCGTCACAACTCCTACACGAGCGGAGATTACTCAAACATCATGATCACAAACACAATCACAAATTGAGATCTAATCATTATGCTTGAATTAAAAGATAAGCAAGAATATAGAAAATTCACCTTTATTTATCGACAAATTTCGTTACAACTCTCTTGAATTTACAAAAGGTAGGAACTAGATCGTCGATTTCGGCTTCGCTCGGCTCCTTGAGTCGCGGATCGGCGTGGATCTCTTGCTCCGTTGAAAATCCGGCGTCGCTTCTAAAGGTTGGAGGAATTCTTGCTTGAATTGATCTCGGGAATTTGATCTTGAGGTTGAATTGGGGATTGGGCACAAGTTTTGTCACTAAACTTGTGGAGGGAGGAAGATGAATGATTTCTTGAACAATTTACAACCTAGATCTAGGCTCCTTTTTATAGGCCTCCCAAATCTAGATCTAGAATTAAAATTTGAATTCCCTCCAAGAGTTTGTTAACCAAAACATTTAAATTTCCCTCCAAAAAGTTAGTTAAGCCTAAAATTTAAATTTCCCTCCAAGAATTTGTTAAGCCGAGCCTTCTAGATGTGCCACGTGGAGCTTCTAGGGTCTTCTGGAAGCTTTGGCCGTTAGAAATAAGCATGTGATGAAATTTGGAGCCATGATCTCTTCATATGGCCGCGGATCCGCGGCGCCAAGGGGGTTTGGGCCGCTGATCCGCGGCCCTTTGGCGGCCTTGACTCTTCATTTTTGCATGGTAATTCTTGGGCTGAGTTTTGGGCCTCTTTCTGATGTGTGGAAATTTATTTGGATTTCTGTATCACTACCAGATCTTCAGCCTTTGAGTTGGCGTTTCTTTTATCGGGTCTTTTCCCAATTTTGGGCTCTGCTTCTGTGATTTCCTGCATTTAGACCCCAGACAAGAGTTGCGCAATACAAGGATGATGCGATGCCATGAAAAACACACAATTTCCCTAAAAGTGCCGGTTTTAGTATACAGTACAAGTAATTCAGTATTTTACATGTGTTTTGCAAATATGTGTGATATGAATACCGGATACCTCTACTTGACTGCAAAAGGTAGGGAAATTGTCGTGTTAGAAATGCAGTATTTTCGACTGATCAAATTCCCCCAAACTTATTTTCGATCGTCTCGATCGAATAGTTTTATTAAAAAGAGAAGGAGAAAATAAAAAAGGGAAAAGCACACTTTCGTAGGCAACACGATTGCACTGAGCACGTGCAACAAGCCTTTAAACCTCTAGGTGCCCCTAGTAGGAGGAGTGTTGTCTCCTGAGGGTTTTCAGCGGATTGCACCCACAAAATCCAATAATAAAAGGAAGATCATGAATATTACATTTAAAGACAAGAATCATAAAAGAAAAGCCTTGAAAATTAGGGTTTCCAACTAAGCTAGCTTTTCGGTTGTCATGAGCCCTATCTTAATGGTCATGAAAAGATGTCAGAAATCACGTCCTCCCTCAATAAAACATCATCTTATTCTTCATTCCTATTTTTATTCCAAACATCGATCATATCACCCTGCGTGTGTGAAAGGACATCCCTACACCCGGAGAATTCAATTCAGGCTATCATACTCTTGCCCATCAGCCTCAGTACTTTTTTGATTAATGAATATTTAGACGAATTTGCTCACACACTTTCATGCGACCGTTAATACTTCTTGAGGTACTAACCGACCGATTACTCATGTGTTTGCTTATTTGGTGTATTTTCCTCGTCTTGCACCACCTTAGGCATAGCAGTGACTCCCAGACCAGTTGGCCTTAGGGCACTAGGTGAAGAGGCACCCTCACTATATATTTTTTATTGCCCTCGGTGATAACAAAACCAGTGTCTATTTTTCTCACCACTTTATATTTTATTCATTTTTTTTTATTTCCTTCATACTTTTGGCTTTAAGACAAGAGCATTTCAAGGTATCCTCTACTATCCCAGGCTTTAAGACGTGTGTAAGTGCGAATAGCAGGGTATCAACGTTCAAAATGTTTGGCTTCCAGAATAGAAACTATTTTTCAGACTTATTTTTATCCTCAGATTAGTGACTTTCTTCATCTTACTAACCCTTGGGACAACAGCTCATAACTACTTATTACTAGTTCGTATAAGAAAACTTCTAATTTTCTTAGTTTTCTTAAATTTTTCTAATCTCATGGATGTAATTGTTCACTATCTAATCTTTTATTATCATAAATATTAAATATTTTTATATTTTGAAAATTTTTGAATTTTTATGGGTTTTGAAAATTTTTAAATTTTTATAGGTTTTGAAAAATTATTTACAAAAAATGATGAGACAAAAATTTGTACACAAATTTTTTTATGGGTTTTGAAATTTTTTAAATTTTTATGGTTTTTTTTTAAAGAAATGCTTTGTGCTTATGCAAATGATATGCACATGATGCGAAAATAAGCACAAACCTCCCCCAAACTTGTTTTCAACAGTGTCCTCACTGTTGCCAACTGCTATATCTACAAAACCTGTAAGCCTGGGAGGAATTTATTAGTGGGGGCAAAATATATAAGTGAAGACCCTCCCCCAAACTTATTCTTTTCATTCACCTCCATTCAGAAAGGTGATGCAGTAATATACAGGACATGGAGGTGAGACGGAGGAATTTTAATCAAGATAAACTGGCTCCTGTAAGAACAGGAGCTCCTCCGTTGGGTCAGTGGAAAAATACGGCTTTAGTTTATGTCCATTCACTTTGAAAAATGTGCCGTTTTAAACATTTTCTACCTCTACTGCCCCGTGCGGGTATACAGACCGCACAACAAAAGGTCCCTTCCACCGAGATCGAAGCTTACCCGCGTGAAGGTGTAGTCGTGAATCATAAAGAAGGACTTGTTGACCAGGTGAAAATGTTTTCCTTAAAATGTTTTTATCGTGAAAAACCTTGGTCCTATTCTTTATGATTACAGCGTTATCATAAGCTTTATCGCGGAGTTCGCTTAGCTCATTAAGTTGCAGCTTCCGAAAGGTGCAGGCTTGGTTTAGGTCAAAATTGATTTCCTTAATAGCATACAATGCTTCATGCTCTATCTCGACGGGTAAATGACATGCCTTCCTAAACACTATCCTATATGGAGACATCCCTAGGTCGGTTTTAAATGCAGTTCTGAATGCCCAAAGAGCATCCGTCAGTTTGGTCGACCAATCTTTTCTATTTTTCGCAACAGTCTTCTCCAGGATTAGTTTGATCCGTCTATTTGAGATCTCAGCCTGCCCGCTCGTTTGGGGATGATAGGGTGTAGAAAGTCGGTGGTTGATTCCGTATTTCCGCATCAGAGTCTCGAAAGACCTGTTGCAGAAATGTGTCCCATTATCGCTAATGATAGCGCGTGGGTGTCTAAATCGCGAAAAGATATTCTCTTTCAAGAACTTAATGACAACTTTTCTGTCATTAGTGCGACATGGAATGGTTTCTACCCACTTTGAGACATAATCAACCGCCATCTGTATGTACAAATTCCCAAAGGAGTTGGGAAAGGGACCCATAAAATCAATGCCCAAACATCGAAAATTTCAACAACCAAGATGGGTTGCTGAGGCATTTCATTCCTCCAGGAGATTCTACCCGTGTACTGACATTGTGTACAGGTTTTGCAATAGTCAAATGCGTCCTTGAATAAGATCGGCCAATAAAATCCACATTGCAAAACCTTCTCCGCCGTCTTTTTAGGACCGAAGTGACCCCCACAGGCCTGATCATGACAAAAAGAAAGAACACTCTTGAACTCTTCTTTCGGGACACACCGGCGAATGATCTGATCAGGACAATACTTAAACAAATATGGATCATCCCAGTAAAAGTGTTTTACTTGGGATAAAAAACGGTATTTGTCCTGTTTTGACCAATCGCTGGGTATCAGTCCTGTGACAAGATAGTTCACAATATCTCTGAACCATGGTTCATTGGATACGTTCAAGAGTTGTTCGTCGGGGAATGAGTCATTGATCGGCAGGGTCATAGGGGAAGAAGAGATACGTGAAAGATGGTCGGCTACTACGTTTTCACATCCCTTCTTATTTTTGATAACAAGATCAAATTCTTGTAACAGAAGGATCGAACGTATTAGCCGACCTTTTGCATCTTTTTTCGCCAGGAGATGTTTCAAGGCGGAATGGTCTGTGTACACAATTATTGGAGAGCCGATTAAGTAAGGCCTGAAATTTTCTAATGCAAATACAACTGCCAAAAGTTCTTTTTTGGTAGTTGTATAGTTGATTTGCGCATCATTCAGGGTCTTACTCGCATAGTAGATCACGTGTGGCATCTTTTCAATGTGCTTTCCTAAGAGTGCATCTACTGCAAAGTCGGATGCGTCACACATCAGCTCAAATGGGTAGTCCCAATTTGGAGACGATAGAACGGGGGCTGAAGTGAGGGAGTGTTTAAGTGAGTCGAAGGCTGCCTCACAATCCGAGTCAAAGTGGAAGGTCGTATCCTTGGCCAGGAGAAGAGTTAAAAGTCTAGCAATTTTGCTAAAATCCTTAATGAACCTCCTATAAAAGCCCGCGTGGCCAAGAAATGATCGAATGTCTTTGACGCTTTTGGGATGAGGAAGGTTTTGAATGACAGCTATCTTAGCTCTGTCAACCTCAATGCCTTTCTGTGAAATAACATGTCCAAGCACAATTCCCTCTTGGACCATGAAGTGGCATTTTTCCCAATTCAAGGTTAAGTTCTTCTCTTTGCAACGAGTAAGAACTGCGTCAAGATTCGATAGGAAGTCGGAAAAAGAGTCTCCGAAAATCGAGAAATCGTCCATAAAGATCTCCAGAAAATTCTCTACCATGTCAGAGAATATCCCCATCATACACCGCTGAAAGTTAGCGGGAGCATTGCACAACCCAAAGGGCATGTGTCTATAAGCAAAGGTACCAAAAGGACAAGTAAAAATGGTTTTATCTTGATCCTTTTTGGCTATGGAGACCTGATTATAGCCAGAGTATCCGTCCATAAAGCAATAATACGCACGTCCATCTAAGCGTTCCAGCATCTGATCAATGAAAGGTAGAGGAAAGTGGTCTTTCCTCGTAGCGGCATTGAGTTTACGATAATCAATACATACACGCCACCCAGTTTGGGCGTGTGTCTGAATCAATTCATTTGCCTCATTTGTAACAACAGTGATGCCAGATTTCTTAGGGATGACATGTATAGGACTCACCCATTGGCTGTCGGATATTGGGTATATGATACCACTATCAAGGCATTTGACGATCTCTTTCATCACTGCTACCTTCATGACGGGGTTCAACCGTCTCTGTGGTTCTCGGGTTGGTTTGGCATCATCCATCAAGTGTATATGATGTTCGACAATCAAGAGACTAATCCCTTTGATGTCCGCCATGGTCCAACCAAACGCCTCCTTATTAGATCTCAATACCGATAAAAGTGCATTCTCTTGCTCTGATGCTAGAGAAGCGGAAATGATAACCGGTAAAGACTCATTCTCACCTAAATATGCATATTTAAGGTGAGAAGGTAAAGTTTTGAGATCTAATTCTGGCGGAGAAATAATAGAAGGTGGGATCATCGAATGATTTTCGGAGTCACAAAGAAGCTCATAGCCTGTAAAAGATACAGACTCGGATGGTGATGAGTCAGGAGTGGCAGACTCAAGCACAGAAATGGTGTCCTAACTAAGGTCATGTGTCAGGTCGAACAGTGATGTGGTAATGTCGTCGAGATCTGTAAAGCAAAGTTCCTCAACTCCGCAACTTTCGGGAGCAATCTCGTGGACAGAGCACACATCAAGGATATGAGCAGAGGGTTCTGATGGCTGACTTCCAATTCTGTAGATGTTTAGTTCAATGGTCATATTTCCAAATGATAAGTTCATTGAACCATTTCTACAATTAATGACAGCATTGGAAGTGGAAAGGAAAGGTCGACCCAAAATCACCGGAATTTGGCTCCGGGGGTTTGCTACAGGCTGTGTATCGAGAACAATGAAGTCTACAGGGAATACGAATTCCCCGACCTTTATCAACACATCCTCTAGTTCACCCCGAGGTTTGGTGATTGACCGGTCTGCCATTTGGAGAGTGCAGTGAGCAGGTTTCAACTCTCCAATCCCTAACTGCTCATAGACAGAGTATGGAAGTAGGTTAACACTTGCGCCAAGGTTTAACAGAGCACGGTTGATGTTTTTACCCCCAATAGAAATTGATATCGTAGGACATCCTGGATCCTTACGTTTCTTTGGTAGCTGGCGGATAAAAGCAGTGCTAATGTTATTGGACATGAAGACCTTCTTCGGCACTTGAGTCTTCCTCTTCCTAGTGCACAAGTCCTTGAGAATTTTCGCATAAGTGGGGACTTGTTGAATCGCATCTAGGAGAGGGATGTTGATGTTAACCTGCTTGAACATTTCCATAATTTTCTCCATATGAGGACTCGATTTGTTAGCCCTTAACCGGTTCGGGTAAGGTGCTTTAGCAATGAGCGCTGGGTCTATCATAGGAGAAGGAAGAGGGGGTAGACAAGATCCCGAAAGAGGAGTGGGGATCGTCTGTGAAGAGCTAGAAGAGGTGGGCTGAGGTGGAGAGCCTAGAGGGAAATGGAGAATAGGCTCGCAAGAAGGCGGTGGGGTAGGAGAACAAGAATCAGACGTAGAAGTGTGTGTGTGAGGAAAGGTCTCAGCAGGGGTGTTGATTGGATTCTCAATATCATCAACTTCTTCCCCAACATGGTTATCCAGCATTCTTCCTGATCTCAACGTTGTGACAGCATTTACATTGTAATGCCCAGGATTAGGTAGGGGTTGAAACGGAAGTTTCCCTTTTTCTCTCGCACTTAATTCGGCCTTAAGTCGTGCAATCTCAGCTTACATCGTTTTTATACTCTCAGCTTGGGACGCTGAGTTTTTCTTTATCTCACCGACGGAAGACCTAACCTCGGCCGACACTTCCATGAAATTTGACAAGAGTGATTTCATGGTTTGAGCGACTTGAGAGAACTCGTCAGAACAGGTCGACTGCATAGGATTAGAAGGTGCAGGAGTGTTGACCTAGTTTTGGAAATTTTGTGACTGGTAGGGGTGCTGGGTGAGATGAAGTGGTTGCTGTTGTGGAGGAAGGGCCTGTTGGAATTGATTAGGGTTTGGAACCGTGTTTTGGGATTGGTTCCAGGCAAAATTCGGGTGATTCCTCCAACCCTGATTGTATGTGGAAGAAAAATGGTCGTTTCTAGGTCTTTGGAATGCGGCATTGGTATGCTCGAGACCTTGAAACTGAGAGTTTAATGGACATTCTTCCGTTAAATTAGAAGGGTCAGAACAGCACCCACAAACGGTTTTGGGGAGCAACATTGGGTTCAGGGAGGCTGCTAAAAATTTGTGTTCCATAGCGTCGAGCTTCTTTTGCATTGCTGCCATCTCAGCTCGAACACCTATGGACACGTCTATTTGGTGTACGCCACCCCTACTCGATGGCTGGGTATTAGTCTCCTACTGTAGTGACTTTTCAGCGAACTCTTCTAAAAATTTCCACGCTTCCCCATCATCCTTGGTCATAAAGGTGCCTTGACACATGTTTTCAAGGTTTTGTTTAGTGGTAGGGTTACTGCCCTCATATATGATTCGGCAAAGTTCCCATCTCGGGATGCCGTGATGTGGGCATTGAACCAAAAGATCCTTGAATTGTTCAAACTATTTAAAGAATGGTTCAGCTGGAAGCTGGGAGAATTGATATAGTTCGCTACGGATTCGAGCTGTCTTTTGCATGGGGTAAAATTTATTAAGGAATGCCGCAACGAATTCTTCCCAATTCGTTATGGAATGTGCGGTGGTGTTATATAGCCATTTCTCGGCTAAATCGCACAAGGTAAATGGAAGAAGTCGTAGACGCATGGCATCCACAGAAAGTTGTGATGTACCCATCATTGCGCATACGTTTTCAAATTTGGTAATAAAAACGTACGCGTCTTCAGTCTCGAGACCGTGGAATTTGGGTAAGAGGTTGTTGTACTGGGGCTTAATCTCAAAGTTATCCCCGTTGGCTGGTGGAATGGATAAGCAGGTCGAGAGAGGACCTCACAAAGGGTAGCACCTCTCTTGGAGAGAGATGCGGGGAGGATTCTACGTACCAACGGACGGTGGCAGAGCAGCGGTAAAGAGGTTCGATGGAGACTGATCCATCGGTGTGGGTGTGGTGGGGGGTAAAAGAAAGGTAAATGGAGAAATACCGACTTCGGAGTCGATCGAGGGGACGCGGACAAGTCGGGCACTGAATCCCGTGTCCAGCCTATCTTGCACTAAAAGGGGTTAGTACAAGTGGCAGCGTGATTTATAATTAGGGGAAATGAAGTGAATGCGGTGTTTGTTTTGAAAAATGATACGGATTTTGAAAATATGATGCGATCACAACAAATGCAACAAGCAATACCCTAAAAATCTATGGTCACCTAGGTCCAATCTCTAGACCGCTCCTAACTTCCAAAAGACAAGTCGCAGGATAAAATCCTCCACTGCCTCTTTGTCTCTCCTATGGCCAGGTAAGTGCCAGGTAAGTGGGAGGTTCTCCACTACGTAAGTAGTGGGCCTAATTAAGTAACCACTAGCCTTCGACACACTTGCCTTAGACACCACAAAAAGAAACGCGGATAAGCAATGAATTACCCACGGCCTTCTTCTGTCCTAAGTGAGCGCGACGGTCCTTAGAGTCATCTCTAGATATTTTTTAATTAATGAGGGTAATGCGGATGCAGGTTTGTGATTTTTGGGGCGTAGGAAGGGTAATGAACTCCCCACCTAATCTGGATTTGGTCTTTGCCCCTTAATGTCCGTATTAATTATGCAAACAACCACAAAATCAAAACAAGCACAATTTAATTTTTGCTTTTTGCAGCGCTGCGATTTTTGCAAAGAATCCTGCAACAAATTGTTAATTGGAGCAGATGAGGAAGGAGATAAGAAAGTTTTAGAGGACCTGAGAGAAATTTTGTACAGAGAAGCTTTGAGAATGCCGCGGAACCGCCGCAATTGGGCTCTTATGCCGCGGAAACGCGGTGCTACAGTGGGATCTCTGTACTGAAATTTTCCAGCAAGCTCCAGATCACTTCCTTAGTCCTCTGGAATTCTTCAAATAATTTTCCAATTTCACAGCATGCTCCAGATCTCCTTGCAATTAACCACAACAACACGTATTAGTATTTTGCGCGAGTTTTGATCTAAAAAATATTGATGGAATAAACTTTTCAACTCAAATTTCAAAAAATGAACAAATAGCACACGATCTCCGGCAACGGCGCCATTTGATTGATGAAATTTCCGGATGTGTAGTTGTTGGAAAATTGTAAAGAGAAATCACAACCAAAAATATTTGACCGCAATCAATAACGGTGTCGGATGTAGCGCGTTAGTAAGTGCGGATCGTCCACAGGGAAAGTGAGATCCGTTCAATTCTTGAATTAGATGAGTTGAAAATTTAAGGCAAAGAAAAGAAAACAATTCATGATTTTTTATTGAAGATCAAGAGTAAGAAAATCTAGATCTAAAAGAAACGTTAAAACAAGAATTGAGATGAGAGATAATTTCCAATCAACACTCAAGATTATAAGGATAGCTCGTAGGAGTAGATCGGGTCTATAGATGTGATGAGATCTAATGATTACTCATTCTTATCCATTAATGAATTGATACTAGATCGATGCAAATTCATCGAGGTTTAAGGATCGTGCGGGAAAATTAGGGATTCCGCAACTCATCCTTTGCCCTTTCGATAGATCGTATTCAAATTCTAGCTTCTAGTTAATCAAATGGTCAATAGTTGTTCCCTAGTTTCGAGTGAATACGATCTATAAAGCATCATCTCGAAACTAGGTCATTAATCATTTGATTCACTAGAATTTCAAAGCATTATAGGATTTAAGAATTGTAAGAATATCTAAATCATCATCATCTAAAGATCGTCACAACTCCTACACGAGCGGAGATTACTCAAACATCATGATCACAAACACAATCACAAATTGAGATCTAATCATTATGCTTGAATTAAAAGATAAGCAAGAATATAGAAAATTCACCTTTATTTATCGACAAATTTCGTTACAACTCCCTTGAATTTACAAAAGGAGGAACTAGATCGTCGATTTCGGCTTCGCTCGGCTCCTTGAGTCGCGGATCGGCGTGGATCTCTTGCTCCGTTGAAAATCCGGCGTCGCTTCTAAAGGTTGGAGGAATTCTTGCTTGAATTGATCTCGGGAATTTGATCTTGAGGTTGAATTGGGGATTGGGCACAAGTTTTGTCACTAAACTTGTGGAGGGAGGAAGATGAATGAGTTCTTGAACAATTTACAACCTAGATCTAGGCTCCTTTTTATAGGCCTCCCAAATCTAGATCTAGAATTAAAATTTGAATTCCCTCCAAGAGTTTGTTAACCAAAACATTTAAATTTCCCTCCAAAAAGTTAGTTAAGCCTAAAATTTAAATTTCCCTCCAAGAATTTGTTAAGCCGAGCCTTCTAGATGTGCCACGTGGAGCTTCTGGGGTCTTCTGGAAGCTTTGGCCGTTAGAAATAAGCATGTGATGAAATTTGGAGCCATGATCTCTTCATATGGCCGCGGATCCGCGGCGCCAAGGGGGTTTGGGACGCGGATCCGCGGCCCTTTGGTGGCCTTGACTCTTCATTTTTGCATGGTAATTCTTGGGCTGAGTTTTGGGCCTCTTTCTGATGTGTGGAAATTTATTTGGATTTTTGTATCACTACCAGATCTTCAGCCTTTGAGTTGGCGATTCTTTTATCGGGTCTTTTCCCAATTTTGGGCTCTGCTTCTGTGATTTCCGTCATTTAGACCCCAGACAAGAGTTGCGCAATACAAGGATGATGCGATGCCATGAAAAACACACAATTTCCCTAAAAGTGCCGGTTTTAGTATACAGTACAAGTAATTCAGTATTTTACATGTGTTTTGCAAATATGTGTGATATGAATACCGGATACCTCTACTTGACTGCAAAAGGTAGGGAAATTGTCGTGTTAGAAATGCAGTATTTTCGACTGATCACTTATGCTAGTTTGATTATGAGCACCCACATGACAACTGGTACACCCTGACATGACTTGTTACACCTATTACTTGACACGACATGGTACCGTGCAACTCTTGACATGACATGACACCTATATACATTACTTGACTTGATTTGATGTACCATGCCTTTACCTGTTACCTGATCTTGTTACTAATGCCAACAAAGTTTACCTGTTGTCCCTACGGACATTTCCTATTGTCTATTCAGACAAACCTGTACCTGCCTGATCCTGTGTTGGCATTAGCTCCAGATTATTTAATACCTGACTTGAACATATATACTTGGGGGTATGGGGAAATCAATGATGAAACTTGACTTGTAACTCGACAGTTCTCTACCTTTACTAATCAGTTTTAGAGGCTAGGCCAGCCTTGGGATGATGCTGCTGACATCGTCCATCGTTATCCACTACCTTTTAGAGGCTAGGCCAGCCTTGGGATGGTGCCATGGACATCATTCATCGTTACCCTTTTCCTTTTAGTGCCTAGCGGCATGTCTCGGTTTCAGCCCGAGAATCTTCACCGTGATCCCGGGCACGCACGGGATACTATTGAGTTACATCGATGATTCATTAAATTGATTTCAAAGATTTGAGAGTAGTTAACCCAATAGACCAGTTTAGATTACTCACTGCACACTACCTTTCACTGCCCTGATTTATATTGCTGTTACACCTGCTTTACCACTTATGATCATAATTGCATGTCTTGCTACCCTATTTATATATTATTGCTTGATGTTATGACGCGCTGACGTCTGGGTTTTGCATGGCCCAGATTCCTTACCTTTGTTGCAGTCCGAGCAGGAGTACTTCAGTCAGCAGGCTGAGCAGTGAGGACTCATTAGTAGTTAGTTCTTTTATTTTCAGTATTTTCATTCCTGATGTGAGCCCGCATTATGGGACATACATTCCAGTTATTCTTGTATTGGATCATTTGCTTCCGCATTATTTAGTCTTGACTCATTTTATTTTGGCTTATGGACATGTGTTAGATAGTTTATTATTGTTCTTGATATCTCTACAGCCGTAATGTGACCGTGGAAGGATAATTTCTATCCACAGGTAGCATGGTTGGCTATGTCATGTGCCTACCTTAGCGTACTTTGGGAAGCAGGGCGTGACACGGCCCGTCAGACAGAAGAAAAGAAGTTTCGCCCCGGTCAAACAGAAGGCTATCGAAGAGGAGGTTGATCGGCTCCTCGCCGCCAACTTCATCAGAAATGTGCCCTACTCGGAGTGGCTGGAAAACGTAGTTCTGGTCAAGAAGTCAAGCGGGAAGTGGCGTATGTGCGTCGACTTCACCGACCTCAATAAGGCCTGCCCCAAGGAGAACTTTCTGCTCCCCTGCATAGACCAGCTCGTCGACAGCTCGGCCGGCCACGAGCTATTGAGCTTCATGGACGCTTTCTCCGGCTACAACCAAATCCGTATGAATCCTGAAGATGAAGATCGGACCGCATTCACAACGGACCGGGGAGTGTACTGCTACAAGGTGATGCCCTTCGGCCTCAAGAACGCCGGGGCCACGTACCAAAGGCTGGTCAACCGCATGTTCAAGCCACAGATAGGCAGGAATATGGAAGTCTATGTTGACGACATGCTCGTCAAGTCCATCTCGTCGGCCGACCATGCCAAGGACCTGGGCGAGACTTTCGCAGTGCTCCGCAAGTTCAACATGAAGCTAAACCCCGCCAAGTGCGCATTCGGAGTCACCGGGGGAAAGTTCCTCGGGTTCATGGTCACCTACCGTGGAATTGAGGCTAACCCAGAGAAGATCGACGCTATCCTGAACATGGTCGCGCTCAAGACCAACGTCGAGATCATGCGGCTCACGGGGCGGGTCTCCGCTCTGAGCCGTTTCATGTCCAGGTCGGGGGAGAAGTGTCTTCCGTTCTTTAAGGCACTGAGGAAAATTTCAAGGTTCGAGTGGTCGGAGGAATACTAGGCCGCCTTCGACCAAATGAAGAAGCACCTCGCAACGCCGCCGCTGCTCACTCGACCAGTGGAAGGGGACGAGCTGTCGCTGTATCTGGCAGTATCCGACCAAGCAGCAGGCTCGGTGCTTATCCGGGAGGCCGATGGGTGTAGAAGCCGGTGTACTATGTGAGCCACGTGTTTAAGGACGCGGAAACGAGGTACCCCGCCATAGAGAAGATTGTCTTAGTCCTCGTGGTAACCAAGCTGCGACACTACTTCCAAGCACACACCATCATCGTCCTCACCGAGCGCCCGTTGGGAGCTATCCTAGCATCACCAGAATCCTCGGGCCGCCTAGAAAAATGGAGGTGGGAGCTATCTCAGTTCGACATAAGGTATCGCCCGAGGCAAGCCATCAAAGCGCAGGCCCTGGCTGATTTCATCGTTGAATGCACCATCCCTAGCAAGAAGCCGGAGTCCGCGTCGCCCCTCGCAACCCAATGTCCCGTCATGGAAGGCCCTGACTTGGTTCTGGAGTGGGTCATCTAAGTCGACGGGTCTTCTACCGAGGAAGGTTGCGGTGCCAGCCTCATTATCCGGGGCCCAAACGATGCAGAGATGGAGTATTCTTTGAGGCTCGGTTTCAAAGCATCGAACAACGCGGCAGAGTATGGGGCCTTCCTGGCCGGACTGCGCATGGCCGTCGGGCCGGGACTGAAGATAATTCGAATCCGCAGTGACTCGGCCGTTGTTGTCGGTCAAGTGACCGACCGCTTCGAAGCTCGAGAGCCTCTGATGACGAAGTCCAGGTAGAAAAAATACCGAGGCAGCTGAATGCCCAAGCAGACGCCCTGAGCAAGCTGGCTTCGTCATACTCGGCCAACAATAAGCGGTCTATCCTCTTTGAAACCTTGCCTCGACCCAGCGTGGGAGACGGAGCGACGACACTCCATGTGTACGCGGCCCAGGAAAGCGACCAGGATTGGAGGAAGCCGCTCGTGGAGTTTCTGAAAGACGACGCGCTCCCGGAGGACCGGGCAGCTGCCCGCCGTCTCCGGGCCAAAGTCCGCCACTTCGTCTGGAGCAACGGGAAGCTCTACAAGAAAGCCTTCACTCAGCCCCTGCTCCAGTGCGTTGACCCCCACGAAGCCGACTACGTCCTTCGGGAAATCCATGAAGGGGTGGGCGGTGCACACCATGGGGCTCGAACCTTGATCCAAAAAGCGTTACTCCTAGGATACTACTGGCCCACCATGCACGAGGACGCCCTGAAGCTGGTCTGGAGGTGCAAGAGCTGCCGGCTCCACGGCAGCATTCCCCGCCTCCCGGCTACCGAGCTGACTGCTCTAACATCCCCATGGCCGTTCGCCCAGTGGGGGTTGGATATGATCGGCCAGTTCCCTACCGGAACAGGCGGGCACAAATACGTCCTCGTCGCGGTGGACTACTTCACCAAGTGGATTGAGGCCGTCCCCATCAAGAAACCGGACGCCACCACAACCATCAAGTTCCTGCAAAACAACCTGATACTCCGGTTTGGCATCCCGAGGTGTATCAACACCGACCACGGGACGAACTTCGAGAACGAGAAAGTGAAGGACTTCTGCAAAGAGTACCATATCCTCATGAAGTTCGCCGCGGTCGCACATCCCTAATGCAACGGGAAGGTCGAGGTCGCTAACCGAGACGTCCTCCGAGGTCTCCGGACCCGCCTAGAAGGGCGACAAGGCAGTTGGGTCGAAGAACTACCCTGGGTCTTATGGGCCCTGCGCACGTCAAAAAAGATTCCCACCGGGGAGACCTCCTTCAGCCTCTGCTACGGGACTGAAGCGATGGTCCCAGCGGAGATCGGGCTACCCAGTCACCGGATCGAGCACTTCGACGATGACGCAAACACCTCGGCGCTACGGACCAACCTCGACATCTTGTTGGAAAAGATGGATCGGGCTCAGATCAGAGCTGCCGCCTATCAACAACAAATGGCCCGATACTACAACGTTCGGGGTCAAACACCGCTCCTTCAAGACCGTGGATCTGGTCCTACGGCGGAACGAGTTCACCGACCAAGGCAAGCTTCACAAGTTCTCCCCAAAGTGGGAGGGTCCCTTCCTCGTCTCTGAGGCGCTCCCCGGCGGAGCCTACTGCCTACAAGACGCGGACGGACGAAAGCTTCCGCGGCCTTACAACGCCGAGAATCTCAAGCTATACCAGTGAGGTCAAAGCCAGCGAGTGTATACCACCCCCTCTTTTTCCCTTTCACAATGATGGTGTAAAGCGTTCTCTAAAAATTCCTGTCCATACAAATAAAGAAACGTCGAATCATCCCGAGTAGAGTTCCGTCTTTACAATTCAAAGCCCTCGCCAAGAGGCGGCCGCGCAACCCACTGCCCGGCTATCCTTAGTAGGCTTCCTGCAGCCCCCTGACGCTAAGGACCAAAAAGTCTTCTTTAGAGTCAGTCCAGCAGCTACCCGCTCGGTTATCCCTGGCGGGTAGCTTCCCTACTGCAACGTCAGGGATCGGAAAGCCTTCCCAGAGGCAGTCGAGCCCGAGGATCCCTCGCTCGGCTATCCCTAGCGCACAGCTTCCCTGCCGCAACGCCGGGGATCAAAAAGCCCTCCTAGAGGCAGTTGAGCCCGCTCGGCTATCCTTCAGGACAAAAGCCCTTGCCAAGAGGCACCGGACAGTGACCCTGCCCGGCCAAGGGTCCTTGGTAGGCTTCTACAGCCCCTCCCGCGCTAAGGACCAAAGTCCTCCCTGTTTCCCCCAATCAGAGCAAAGCTCTGTTTGAATTTCAAATTCAAAAGGTGAAGCAACGCTTCAGATCTCTTGCGTCGTGCGCAGAGCGCCACGTGTCAACAGCAGACACGCCAGCGCAAGGGGCGCTGCGCCCAAGGCAGCGCACCCCAATCAGAGCAAGGCTCTGTTTTAAAATTCAAATTTTAAATAAAGGAAGCAACGCTTCAGATAATTTGCGCTCTGCGCTGCGCGCCACGTGTCAAACAGTGGTGCGCTAGCGCTCTGCGCTGCGCAACACGTGTCAAGCGCAGGTGCGCTTGCACCAACTGCGCCAGCACTAAGACTTAAATAATAAATTATTTAATCAGAATTAAAATTCTAGAAAGATCTTTCCAATTTTATTAAAATAAGAAGATTGTTTTCTGTAAAACAGAGGCCTTAGGATCAAAGATCCAACGGTGGGGAAATATCCCCAGATCAATCAGAGAAAAATCTCTGTAACTAACTCAACAAACCAATTGGCCCTATATAAAGGCCCCTAGACTCCAAGTCTCACATATACAGAAATAGAAAAAGGGGAGAACTCTAAAAAAATTTGAAAGGCAAGCCTTTGAAGAAAGAAGATCATCTTCTTCAAGGTAAATAATTAAATTCTTGGAAGAACAGAGATGAAAACACCTCATAAAAAGAAGAATTTCTTCTAAAAAGATCAAAGATCTAAGAACAAGATCAAGATCTTCAATATAAAAGAGAAAAAGATCATAAAGATCCAATCATAAAAAAATTAAAGAAGTAATTTACTTCATTTCTAGATCTTTTGTTCTATACAAAGGCACAGCCTTTTGATGAACCATTGGTTCTTGAATCTTGAGGTAGAACCTTTTTAGAACAAGAAAAACTTGTTTCTTTGATCTGAATTAGATCAAGATGCGCTCTGCGCTACCGTAAAGTGCCTTGCACTCTTGATTTGCGCCTCTGCGCTCCTTGGACTGGTGCAAGTCACCAGAGAGCCCCACGTGTCAATCACAGAACAATCTGCACCTTGCGCTTCTAAAACAGAGTGCTGTGCTCTTGGATTGGCGCAAGTCACCAGAGCGCGCCACGTGTCAGCAGCGCACTAGCGCAGCGCACTGGCGCAGCGCACTGCGCTAACAGACCTGCGCTCTGCGCTGCGTGACACATGTCACCTCCTCATGCGTCGGCGCCTTGCGCTCTTTAATTGGCGCAAAGCGCCTGACAGGCCACGTGGCGTACTGTCAGACCATTAAATGCTGTGCATTACTAAGAAAGGGCAGAGCCCAATTAAAAGGCCTAACAGGCCAAATATAAATGCTGTGCATTTAATTAAAAAGCCCAATGCTGTGCATTGTTTAAAAATGGCAAAACCCAAGCAAAGGCCTAACAGGCCAAGGATAAATGAAATGTTATAAATTTTCAAATGGACTTAGCCCAATTCTGGCCATAAGTCCTCAATTTAAATTGAACTGAGCACAACTGCTCTTCCAATCAATTTACACCCGGGTCGAGGGTACATCTCTTTACTCCTCTGATATCTGTCGTTGTAATCCCTCAACGTCGTCAGAGAGGTGACGGGTCCCGACAACCACATACTGCTACGGACTGTGGGGTCCTTAAACTCATGGACTGTGACGTCCTTAACCTTGACCGTGATGTCTTAAAACTAATACCGGACTATGATGTCCTTAATCTCGACCGCGATATCTTATAACTAACACCGGACTGTGGGGTCCTTAAACCCATGGACTATGACGTCCTTAACCTCAACCGTGATATCTTAAAACTAACACCGGACTGTGGAGTCCTTAAATCCACGGACTATGATATCCTTAACCTTGACCGCAACGTCTTAAAACTAACATTGGACCGCAATATCCTTAAACTACCTATCGACCGCAATGTCACTAAACTAAACAATAGAGCCCCAATTGCTCTCTTGTCGGATCTAAACAATCCCGTTAAGTCGATCTTAGTCTAAAATTAGACTAACGTGTCCTTAACGAACGTTTAAGTCGATTTTAGCCTCAAATAAGGCTAACGTATCCTTAAACACCCCCCAAACCCAAATCTAAGAAAGATACGGATTTAGACTAATCCACGTCCTACGGACGACAACACAAATTAGTCTCCGTATACAATCCACGGGCAACCGAACACAAAACAAACACACACGACACGAAGTGACCATATGGAGAAGGAGAAAGTGGCTACCGCGATGCGGTAGCGTAATTAACTGCAGGGGCTTGCGCCTGCAGGGAAAAGCGTCCCCACAATCAAAAACCCCTCAAGCGAGGGAGAATCTGACGAAGTTTGCTACATCGGACGCATCCGTTTAAACCTTCGATACACGGTGTCATAAATCAACTTGGCATCTTCGGAGAGGTGGACGGATAGCACCAATTAGCATCTGCCCCCAAATCTCAGGCAAGACGTCTCTGTCCTGCGCGTCCTTCGGAGGGGAACAGATTCTGGCATGCCCGGTGGGACCTTTTCCTCTTTCCACTCCACACTTCGTGTGTCGTATTCGCGAACGAATCGCGGTTTGTTAATGGTTGCCCTTGTGTTTCAAGTTACTAAGATTTGGTCTCTTGCTTGGCGCAGAAAGCAAACAGCAATGGCATTCACTTGCTCGAAGTGCTCCAACTGCAGCTGCAACCCACGCTCCGCCTCACCTGGAGGTGCAGCCTATAGACCTCAAGCGGCATCACTGTTCACGATGCCGGTAGAGCAGATCACCCAGTCTACTACTGGATTGTTTTCGGAACCATGCTTCTACCAATGAGCTTCACTGCCCCAGTGCTTATACCAGAAGCTCCTAAGAAGTCGGTCTTTGATCGACTTACAGCTGCTGCGGCCCCTCTCAACGGGTCGCCCAACACCAGTGCCTTGGTCTTCTCCAGGCTGGGCCAAAACTCCTGCGGGCCCACGATGAAGCTGGCGGTCCCAGAGAAGGTTATTCAAAAGAGAGTAACCAAACCTGCTATTGAGGTTGTCAGGACGGATTCTCCTACCAAGGGGTCAGTCTTTACAAGGCTGACCGTCCCAACTCCCGCTCCTGTTACTCAAAAGACATCAGTCTTTAATAGGATGACGCCGGCAACAGCCCCTCATCTGAATAGGGGCAAGACAAGGCTGTCCCCGTCACCGAGCCAATTCCCACAGCTCGACATGCTCGACATCGCCACTGGCGCCGAGTGAGGAAGTCAGGAGGAAGCTCCCCTTCTGGGATAACTCCACCAGCCCCGACGGCGGAAATTAATGCTGCTGTTCCAACCGGGAACAGTTTTGAACTGCTAAATAAAGTGCGTAGGAATTTTCCTACCCCTGTACTGAAGAGGTCTCCTCCTCCACTGGAAAAGGGTGTGGAAGCAAACCCAGAACAGCCCCAATCCCCTCAACGACTGTCCTCCAAGATCTATAAAGTCTGGCGGCAGGCCCGAGACTCGGTGATCGATCCAAATTTCTCCCGCCAGCACAAGAAGCTGAAGGTCCAACAGGAAGTAAGCCATCCTGCCAAGCCGCGAAAAGCTGTCTAGGTGCCTACCGCGATGGCCCCCTCAACTTCGACCACTCATGAGAAGAGAAGGCCGGAGAAGACCCCCGTGCCTGCGACAAAAGTCAAAAACACTGAACCCAAACGTCCTAAGTCTGGGGGCATGGTGGTCCATACTATTTACATAGCATCTGGGAAAGAGGATAGCCGTGCCTCTACGGGGCACCGACCATTCACCCGATCCATCAGCAGCAGAAGTTCCAGGAGATGTTGACTGCGATGGCCGCGCTCACCGGACCAAAAGAAAGTCCGGAGGCGTCATCGGAACACGAACACGAGACCGATGCTGAATTCTTTCGTAGAATGCTTGAAAAGAAGGACAAGGAGGCTGCAGAGCAAGAGGCCAATATAAAGCAGATGACTCTTCTGTTTCAGGACATGGTCTGGATGATGATACACCCGGATCCCCCAGCTGAAGATCCTCCGATTATCCTCGAAGACGACAGAGGAGAAACGTCAAATCCACCCCCGGCTCTTTCAGCAGCCAAAGAGAAAACAATCTCTAAGGCCACCCTAGATGACTATATTGCTCAACAAATACGAGTTCACCAGGCAAATGAGGAAGCCGGCCAAGTTGTCAAAACGGGGCGACCATATCCGAGCGAGTATGATCAGATAAAATACCCGCCGGGCTATACGATCCCGAAATTCCATGTCTACAAGGGGACAGGCAATCCCCATCAACATGTCGCTCAGTTCAGGCCCTTTGTGGCAACACCGGGGGCGATGATAAGCTCTTGCTTTGCCAATTCATCGGTAGCTTATCGGAGACGGCGTTTTAGTGGTACTCCGAGCTTCCAAACGACTCTGTCAAAACTTTCGCAGAGATGGAGCTGCTATTCACTCAGCGATTCACGAGCGCCAGTGAACGCAGCCCGATAACAGCTTTGATCAATGCAAGGGTGACGCCGGGCGAAACTTGGGTTCAATATGCAATCGGATGGTGGAACTTGTGGTCGAACTGCGAACAGCGCATCGAAGAAGCACCAGCGGTGGGCATGTTCGTGGGTACTCTAGATCCTCATGCAACTATTTCACAGTTCATGATGTTCTTCAAACCGACCACATTCCAGTCTTTGATCGACAAGTTAGCCCAGATGGATCAAATGGGTCACAGACCGTCGCCCCCGAAGCTGGAACCTCGGAACGACAAGGGTAAAGGGAAGGCGACCTTCGTTGCGAACACCCAACAGCAGCCCAGTGCCCTAAAGCTAGCGGATTAACTGGAAGAGAGACGTCGCTATTACAATGAGGAAATGAAGCGTCCTTACTCATTCCCACGGGACAAGACGAAGAGGCTGTTCGAGCTGGCTATGCGCAACAGGCTTATCAGTTTGCCGAATCCCAGGCGACCGCCGCAGCCCAGCGAAGTGAATAATCCCAATTACTGCCCTTACCACCAAACGGTAAGTCACCCAATCGAGGATTGCTTCGTCTTCAAGAGATGGATCGAAGATCGGTACCTACAAGGCAAGTTTGCGCTGTCCGAGAAGTGGAAAGTAAACCCACCACGGCCACACACTCCTAAGAAGACGGACACACCGGGGGCAGCTTGTTCTTTTGTTGAAGAAGCTCCGTGGGAGGTCGTGCTTTCAGCTAAAACCAAAAAGATGCTGAATGAGCTCCAGACATGCCCGGCGATCAGGTGGAAGAACCCGCTGGAACCCCAGATCATAGAAGCGATGCTGAAACCGCGCCCGACTCCAAAGATTGGTGGTGATGGCCCAAGCACTCATACCCAGCCGTTAAAATCTTCAAAGAAGAAGAAGAAGAGATCTAAGAAGGCCGTGAAGCCTGGCGACAAGCGCACAGACTTACAAAAACAAATTGACGCGCTGGAAGAGTATAATCAGAAGGCGCGGACTCCCATCACGCTTTAAGAGTTCCTCGGCCACGTTCTTGAGGACGAAGATTATGGAAAAAGCTCGTCGGATGAATCTGAGGGATACGTAGCAAGTTGTCATGTGATCTCTCACTCGTTTATAGACGGTGAAAATGCTTCTTGCACAGAGGAATTGGGGGCAGACCCTGAACCAGAACTTCTGGGGCCGTCAAATGAAATGATCGACACATTCCTCAACGAAGCTCTCCTGAAAAGTAAAGCTGATCGGGAGCGCGAGACGGCCATATTTAAAAGAGCCAAACGCCGGCGACTAGACGAAAGAGTCGAAACGCTTCCGCCCAATCAAAAGACATCCGTTGCTGATAAAAACAAGTTCAGGACGAGGAAAAGGTTTGCTAAAGCCATATCAATGGGAATGGAGCTACCACCCTCCGAAGGAAACACTCCCGGTGAAGCAGAGATGCATCCTAGCTACTGCTCATATCATCGAAAGATTTCACACCCCACCGAGGAGTGCAATGCTTTTAAAAGATGGTGGCAGGGATATGTTGCTCACCGGCAGCATTTTAAGCGGATAAAACGCAAAACTCGTCTGGAGCAAAGAAGTGCGGCTGAGGAGCATAAAAGAGATACCGGTAACTGTCACATGGTCAATGCCGGGGGATCGCAAATTCTCACTTTCAGAAGCGACTCGGACGAAGAAATGGCTCTTAACCCCCTCTTTAAAGAATCCGCATTGGGAAGGTAGGAAGAACTGGAGACCTGTGAAAACATCCAGCTGTGCAATCGCACGCTTCCAGAAAAAAATCTCGGATCCTCGAATAGGAAAGATAAGGGAAAGGAAAAGGTCTCCGAGGATATCACCCTGGACGATCAAGTTATGAAAGAACTGACCGTCAAGGACCCGCCAAAGAAGAATAAGGTGGACTATAACGTTCTGGCACACTTGAGAAAGTTACCCTCACAGCTCAGTATTCTTGACGCCCTTCTACTATCCAAAGAAGCGAGAGATTCATTGATCAAGGCGCTATAAAAGCCAGAACAATTCCAAGCTTTCCTCGCCAAAGAAAAGATGAAGGACGAGCTGGAAGAAGTACATACAGCCGATATCACCTTCAGCGATGAAGACCTCCTCCTCGGGACGTGTGAGCACAACCATCCCCTTTAGGTCTCAGGGTACTGCCACGATATAAAGATAGGCAAAATCCTGGTCGACAATGGGTCTTCCATTAATCTCCTTAACGTGCGGGTGTTAAAAGAAATCTGCATGAGCGTCCAGCATCTCGCTCGTGATAAAATCACCATATCCGGTTTTGACTCCCAATCATCGCGGACTCTCGGGGCTGTGATATTGACGCTGCGATTCGGATTACTTGTCACAGATGTTAAATTTCATGTCATTGAAGCCAAAACATGCTATAACGCTTTGCTCGGCCGGCCTTGGTTACACGAGTACAACATCATCCCTTCTACACAACACCAGTGTATGAAATACTTTAAGGATGGTCTCGAGTATACCGTAACAGGAGAGCTGAATCCGTTCTCCGTAAACGAAGTCCGCAAGTATGAAGATGCAAAATACTTCTTGCCAAATTTCGAAGACACGGAGAGATGTCATAAACCGGAGAACAAGGCTATCGCCACCATTCCTGTCTTCGGGAGTGATACTGAAGAAGAGGAAGCGATGGTTTATTTGGGTCCACCCCAGTACAATAAGCTAGGATCGTCTGCTCCTATGTTGATCTTTGGCAGCGACTCAGAAGACGAGGTCCATGCTATATTCTCTGATCGACCTCCAGTACGAACATTCGCTGATAAAGAGCAAAGTTTGCAAGTTGCCATGGTTCCGCCCAAACATCATAAGGAACTGGACGCGCTTGATACCTACAGTGTGGAAGAGCTGCAAACGTTCAATGTCCCTCCCAGGCGAGAAGGCGAAAAGGCGATCCTATTCTACCGCTCCGGGGAAACTAAAGTGGAGGGAGAAATCTGGCACGGCGCGGATCCTACACTTGACAGGCTTCAGCCCATCCGTCTGCCTAGATATTATACAGAAGGCTTGAAAAGGCTATTAAAGCACCAAGGGATACCCTTCAAACAGACCGCTCGAAAAGCCAAGTTCTATGAAAGGGTCTGGAACGTTCCCGGAACTCAGCGCAAGTTGCCCAATGGGAGAATGGAAGCGATCGGACTTGGATACGTTCGATCCAAGAAACGAGAGCTACTCCGCGACTGCTATGTCGTACATGACTTTGATGAAGAAGGAGATGCTCAATGGGAGAATGCTAATCCTGAACCAGAAAAAGTCCCCGACGTGAAAATGCCCAGTCCGTCGTTCGAAGAACAAATGGACAAGCTTATAAGGGAAGCTGGTCAAAAAGTTCGAGACGACCATAACCGCGAAATGTCCATCTACGAGAAAGCTAGGACGCAACGCCTTCTCCAACAGGCTGCGAAAGACGAAAATGCCGCTCCCTATCAACCTGTTGTAAAAAAGGCCCGACGCAGAGGCAGAAACAAGTCAAAAAGCGGAAAAGGCATTCAACAACGACAAAGCGGGACCAAGAAGTCATGCGAGCGGGAATCGAGCGGTCCGGATTTATCCCTTATGAAGAAGATGAGTCGAGCATACTCTTTTCCTCAAGACAAGACAAAGAAGATACTTGACCTCGCTATAAGACATCAAATGATTACACTGCCGGAGTCTAAACACCCTGAGCAAGCAGGCGAAATCTCTCACCCAAACTATTGCTCTTATACCAAGTAATAGGGCATCCTCTCGAAGACTGCTTCACCTTCAAGAACTGGGTCGAAGATCAGTATCAGCTCGGCAAGTTCGCTTTATCCGACAGTTGGAGGATAACCCCGCCGCAGAAACATGAACCTAAATCCACGAGGATAGACCCAGATCCACATCGGTCTTGGAAGCGAGCTCGTACTTGTCATATGATAACGATATCAAAAGAAAAGCCCGAGAATATGGATGACCTTCCCTGGTGTTTCGAAAACAATGATGACGAGATGATCTCAGAGTTTCCACCGGCGCCAAAAGAGCTGGAAGATGGAATACACTGCAGATAACCTCAAGAAGATTGATTTGGGAACGGCAAGTGACCCACGACCTACATTCGTCGGCGAGCTACTATCTGAAGAAAGGGTGGCTGCATTAAAAGACATGCTTATGCAGCATAGAGATTGCTTCGCATGGAACTATTCCGAAATGCCAGGATTAGATCCAGAGATCGCGGTCCATAAATTAACGATATCCCCGGACATCAAGCCAATCAAACAAGCACCGAGAAGAATGCGGCTCGAGCTTGAGATGAGCATTAATGCCGAGGTCAAGAAGCTGATCGACTCTGGGTTCATCCAGGAACTTCATTATCCTGACTGGATCGCCAACATCATCCCGGTAATGAAGAAGAATGGGACGGTGCGCATATATGTAGACTTTCGGGATCTCAATAAAGCCTGCCCGAAGGACGATTTCCCAGTACCGGTCACTGAACTGATGATAGATAATACGTCCACTCATGAAGTTTTCTCCTTCATGGACGGCTCGTCAGGATACAATCAGATAAAGATGCATCCTGAAGACCAGAAGCACACCGTTTTCCGGACCCCTTTGGGTATATTCTGCTACAAGGTGATGCCCTTCGGTCTAAAGAACGCCGGCGCCACCTATCAGAGGGCCATGACGAAGATCTTTGATGACCTTATACATGAAATCGTCGAATGCTATATCGACGACCTCGTGGTGAAAATCAAATCATACGAGGAACATCTCGAACATCTGAAGATCGTATTTCAACGCCTTCGGTAATATAACTTGAAGATAAACCCACTCAAATGCGCATTCGGGGTGCCCTCAGGAAAATTCCTAGGATTCATCATCCGACACCGAGGTATCGAGATAGATCCATCAAAGATCAAGGCGATCATGGAAATTCCTCCGCCAAGGACTCTCAAACAATTGCGGTCACTCCAAAGGAAGCTCGCGTACATCCGGCGTTTTATAGCCAATCTCTCTGGCAAATGCCGCCCTTACAGTCACCTGATGAAGAAGGGAACCCCGTTCGTCTGGGATCACAAATGCTAAGGCGCGCTGGACGAAATCAAGCAGTACCTGTAGAACTCGTCAGTGCTGGCTGCTTCGGTCAAGGGAAAGCCTCTCATCCTTTATACAACCGCCCTCGAAGGCTCTTTAGGCGCGCTGTGGGCACAAGAGAATGACCAAGGGAAAGAAAGAGCTCTCTATTACTTGAGTCGAGTTCTCCTGGGGGCAGAAAGCAATTATTCTCCCAACGAAAAACACTGCCTGGCATTAATCTTCGCAATAACGAAACTCCGGCACTATGCATTGGCTCATGAAGTCCGTCTCATATCGAAGGTGGACCCTCTCAAATACTTGATGTCAAAGGCTATATTGACGGGGCGACTCGCTAAATGGGCCCTGCTCTTGATGGAGTTCTCAATAACTTATCAACCTCTTAAGGCAGTGAAAGGCCAGGCCATCGCCGATTTCCTTGCTGAACATCCGATACCGGCTGATTCTCCCTTGAATTGCGAACTTCCAGATGAACATGCGTTTGACACGATCGACGGAAGTGGTACCTGATGAGAGCTTTATTTCGATGGAGCATCCTCCATGAAGAAGCGCAAACAAAATACGCCTATAATCAAATTAGGGGTAGGTCTTATCTTCGTGACCCCGCGAGGAGGGATAATGCGCTTTGCTTTCTCCTTGACAGAGCCGAGGACGAACAATGAAGCTGAATACGAAGCTTTAATAGCAGGCCTCGAGATCGCCATCGACATGGGAATTGAGAATCTCATCATATACGGAGACTCCCAACTGGTCATTAGTCAAGTGAATGGCGACTACCAGACGTGCAAACCAGAGTTGGTGAAGTACGGCGAAAAGGTGCAGCAACTGTTGACCCGAATGCCTTCCTACACTTTGGAAAGCATACCGCGTGCGAAGAATAGCAAAGCGGATGCATTAGCCAAGCTCGCTAAAGCGCTAGCCGACGAGAACCTCGATGATGTAAGAATCGTGGTACAAAGACGTCGAGTTCTTGCTCCGGCAGAAATATTTCCGGAATCATCCGAGGAAAGGGAAGCGACTGAGCAGATGGACCTATGAATAAATGACCAAGAAAAGGTTGAAGATTGGAGAGAAGTCTTTATAGACTACTTCAAATCCCGTCGAACGCCTGAAGATGCGTCCTCAAAACATCGGCTTATGAAACAAGCTCTGTCTTTCGCCTTCGTCAATGATACTCTGTACAAGAGGTCGTTTGATTCTCTGTGGTTGAGATGCTTGGGACCTGAAGAAGCAGAAAGAGTCGTTCAGGAAGTTCACGACGGACTTTGCGGTTCTCACCAAGCAGGCCCGAAGATGAAATTGAAAATCAAACGAATGGGTTATTATTGGCCCACGATGATCCAGGACAGTCTCGCGTATGCGAAGCAATGCCATTCGTGCCAAATCCATGGGGACTTTATCCATTAGCATCCGAATCCATTACACCCGACAGTGGCTAGCTGGCCATTCGAAATGTGGGGAACTGACTGTTCCCCTCCGAACGGCGGCCGCGACGCGGGGACGTCTAAGCCTGAGGTTTGGGGCAGATGCTATATGGTTTTATCCGTCTACCTCTCCAAAGATGCCAAGTTGATTTATGGCACCGTGTATCGAAGGTTTAGACGGATGCGGCCGATGTAGCAGACTTCGTCAGATTCCCCCTCGCTTGAGGGGGTTTTGATTGTGGAGACGCTCTTCCCTGCAGGCGCAAGCCCCTGCAGTTAATTACGCTACCCCATCGCGGTAACAACTTTCTCCTTCTCCAGAATTTCACTTCGTGTCGTGGGTGTTTGTTTTGTTTGTGGTTGCTCATGGATTGTATACGGAGACTGAGTAATGCCGTCGCCCGTAGGACGTGGAAGTTCAAATCCGTATTTACTTAGATTTGGGTTTGGTGTTTTTAGTTTAAGGATACGTTAGCCGCATTTGAGGCTAAGATCAACTTAAACGTTCGTTAAGTATACGTTAGTCTGATTTGAGACTAAGATCAACTTAACGGGATCGTCTAGATCCATTTCCAGTTTAAGGACGTAGTGGTCCATTTAATATATGGCCGTCGGGACCCGTCACCTCTCTGACGACGTTGAAGGATTACAACGACATGTGTTAGAGGAGTTCGGAGATATACCCTTGAACCAAAGTTGATTGGGGGTCTTATAGTCCAATTTGGGAGTAAAGTCTGTTTGAATGTTTAAGGATATGTTAGCCATATTTGAGGCTAAGATCAACTTAAACGGGATCGTTTAGATCCGACAAAAGAGCATTTGGGAGCTCTATTGTTCCAGTTTAGGGACGTAGTGGTCCATGTTCCAGTTTAGGGACATGGGGGTCCATGTTCCAGTTTAGAGACGTGGTGGTCTGACATTAGTTTAAGGACGTCTCGGTCCGATATTAGTTTAAGGACGTTTCGGTCCGATATTAGTTTAAGGACGTTTCGGTCCACGAGTTTAGGGACCCCGCAGTCCAATATTCATATGTGGTCGTCGGGACCCGTCACCTCTCTGACGTCGTTGAAGGATTGCAACGATGGGTGTCAGAGGAGTTCGGAGATGTACCCTCGGACCGGTCGTAAATTGATTTAAGAGAGCAAACTTGCTCAGTCAATTTAATTTGAGGACTTACGGCCAAAATTGGGCTAAGTCCAGTTGAAAATGTTCAACATTTTATTTGCTTTTGCATTGCATTTCTTTTTATTTTTATTTGGCCTCTGCCCAGAAATGATGCAGAGCATCACTTTGTTTTGGGGCTCTGCCCATTTATAAATGATGCAGGGCACCAATTTTATTTGGGCTCTGCCCTTTTATTGCTTTGCAATTTATTTAGGCCTATTAGGTCTTTTTGATTTGGGCCTGGCCCTTTAAGAAATGCATTGCATTTGTCAGGCGCTTTGCGCCAATTAGAGAGCGCAAGCGCTTGTGCTGTTGACACGTGTCGCGCAGGCGCAGTGCGCTGCGCTAGTGCGCTGCGCTGCTGACACGTGGCGCACTCTGGTGAGTTGCGCCAATTACAGAGAGCAAAGCTCTATCTTAAAGCGCATAGCGCAAGTAGTTCAGTTGTTGACACGGGGCGCTTTCCCAAGAGCGCAACAGCGCAATTTGGAAGTGCAAAGTACTAAGAATCTTTTAAATTCAAGAACAGAAGTGCAAAGCACTATTTGATTTCTTGATCTAATTTAGATCAAAGAAAAATAAGTTTTTCTTGTCTTTCTTATCTCAGAGAACCAAAGGTTCATAAAAAAAAAGTGCAAAGCACTATTTTATTTTTTTTGGTTTTTATTAAAGATCATTGATCTTGTTTTTAGATCTATGATCTGTTCATAAGAGAACTTTCTCTTTTCTCTAAAGGCTTTTTACCTTTATTGTTCTTGAGGAGTTCTTCAGAGTTCTTTTTTTTTCTTTTTGAAAATGTTTATGCCTTTGAATTGAGGCTTAGGGTCCTTTTTATAGTGCCCATAAATTAGTTAATTTTGTTAAAGAGATCTTTCTCTGAGTGATTTGGGGAATTTTCCCCACCGTTGGATCTTTGATCCAAGGGCTTCTGTTTTACAGAAGAAAATCTTCTTGTTTTGACAAGAACAGAAAAGATTTCTTTAGAATTTTAATTCTGTTTGGCGCAAATGTCCCAGCGCATGACACGTGTCGCGCAGCGCAACTGCGCTGACACGTGTCGCGCAGCGCACAGCACAGCCTAACTGCGCTAGCGCATCTTCGCTGACACGTGTCGCGCAGCGCAAAGCGCAGCGCAACTGCGCTAGCGCATCTGCGCTGACACGTGTCGTGCAGCGCAGTGCTTGCGCAACTGAAGCGTTGCTTCCTTTAATTTTACTTAAAATAGAGCTTTGCTCTGATTAGGCGCGCCTTCTTGGGCGCTGCGCTGATGCGTCTGCGCCTGACACGTGGCGTGTTGCGCCCGGGATTTGAAGCGTTGCTTCAAAATTTTGAATTTTGAATTTCAACAGAGCTTTGCTCTGATTGGGGGAAACACTGACATAATCGGTCTCATCGAACCAGCATCATTCAGGGGACATCGATTCATTTTGGCGACAACTGATTCTCCAAATGGGCAGAAGCAGTACCGCTGAGGGAAGTGAAGACGGAGAATATCCTCCACTTCTTCAAGACGCACGTTATTTATCGATTTGGAACTCCGCGACGGATCATATCTGATAACGGGCCGGCCTACAGAAGCCACAGGATTAGCCGCTTCGCACAACAGCACAACATAGACTGGAGATACTCCTCAGTTTATAATCCCCGAGCCAATGGTCTAGCTGAGGCTTTCAACCAAACCTTAACAAAGATCGTAAAGAAGACAGTGTCCCGAAATAAGAAGGACTGGCACGAGAGACTTCAAGTAGGTCTCTGGGCGTATCAAACTACGTTCAAGACGGCCACGAACACAACGCTCTACGCATTGGTATTCGGTACAGAGGCGGTACTCCCCATTGAGATAGAATTACCTTCTCTACGAGTGGCAGTCCATTACGAGCTGGCGGACGAAGAGAATGCTCACCTTCGGCTTGAGGAGCTTGATGCCCTTGATGAAACCCGGCTCATATCGCAACAAAATCTGGAAGCTTATAAAGCAAAGATGACGCGTTCATATGAAAGATTGACCAGGCCGAGGACATTCCGTCAAGGCGAACTCGTGCTAGTGGTCAAAAGACCTATGATCCCCAATCGCGCCAAGCGAGGGAAATTCGAGCCGAACTACGAAGGCCCGTACATCATAGACAAGGTCTACCAGGGCGGAGCCTATCTACTCATGGACATGCATGGCGAAAGACCTTTCAGACCGATAAACGGCCGCTTCCTGAAGAAATACTACGCCTAACGAGTTACGGCCTACGTCAATGATAGATGACGACGACTATGTCCGCTCGCTATCTTCCTAAACCCAAAACTCTATAAGTAGTAGCTGGTTAACGGACCGAAAACGTCCTTAAACTAACAACCGACCGAAACGTCCTTAAACAGCAACGGACTGCTATGTCCTAAAACTAGCTGTTGGCCGAGATGTCAAGAAGCTACGGCGGATCGCAGCATCCCGAATATGATATAAAGAAATAATAAATAAAAATAAAAAAAACGGTATGTCCATAAGCAAAAGGGGCACGGATGAAAACCCGAAAGGGCTCCGTAAGTAAAAACAGCAGGGCTACCGGCGAGTCTTGTGAACACCCGAAACAGCGCAACCTCGTTAGAAAAAGAAAAAGAAAATGGTATGTCCATAAGCAAAATGGGCACGGATGAAAACCCGAAAGGGCTCCGTGAGTAAAAACAGCAGGGCTACCGGCGAGTGTTTGTGAAAACCCAAAAGGGCGCAATCTCATTAAAGGGACACTTACAGGGTCCTCTCGACCTTATAAGGAGAAACCACCCGCGTGAGATCCTTACGACTCATAAGGGAGCAACATACTTAGGGATCCCCACGATTCCTAAGGAGAAATTACACTTGCGAGATCCTCACGACTCGTAAGGAGAACTCTCTTATGGGACCCTCACGGCTCATAAGATTTGAAAGTCTTAAGTTACAGAGACCTGAACCTGTTCTTAAGCAACCCCTCCACAACCTTCGATATTGCCCTACAAGCGGCTTGATACTGACCCTTGTATACAATCCACGGGCGTGAATAAACATTTCCCTAATCAAGTCTCATCCGTGACTAGGGATATGTTCGCACGGTAAACAACACTTGTAAGTCCTCTCGACTTATAAGGAGAAAACCCTTTTGTAGGATCCTTACGACTTACAGGGGGACATGCGCTTAGGAATCCTCACGATTCCTAAGGAGAAAACACACCTATGAGATCCTCACGACTTGTAGGGAGAAATACCTTTGTGAGACCCTTACGGCTCATGAAGTCAAAAGCCTTAGTCGACAGGATCCTAACCCTGTTCGCTAAGCCACCTTTGTTCGGTATCGACAGAGGCAAATGATGATTCGCTCCTGGCAATATCCCAGTTGTAGCGGTGCCGATGCTGAAATCGGTGTCTAATCCCAAGCTTACGGCAAAAAGCTAGCAAGCCACATATGCATACGAAATAGCCGAAATGATAGGGCAACTTGCAGACAAAATCAGCAAGTAAAAATGTATGCATGCAAAATAGCCGAAATGATTGGGCAACTCGCAATAAAAAGCAGCGAGTAAAAATAAAATAAATAGCCGAAATGATTGGGCACCGTGAAAAATAGCCAGAATGATGGGACAATCGCGACCTTCGCGATATTAAAAGCTGAAATGATAAAGCATCACGGAAAGAAATAAAAAATAAAAATGAAATTTACGCCCTACAGGCGATAGTACATCAATCCCTGTATACAATCCAGGGGCACAAACAAAAAAAAAGGAATCACACATTTCCTCCCCAGGTTTCATCAGAAGAAGAAGCCAAATCTCAACGGTTCACAGATAGCCTAGAGATCATCTCAACATTCGTCTCATTGCAGCAGACACAACATCAAGCAAAGCGGAACAGCGGCAACTCCCAGTTCCATGACTCAACGGTATACAGATGACCGAGAGTCAAATCCCAACTTCGTGTAATGCGGATATAATCTGCAAAATTCCTGGTTACGTGGAACGCGGATAACGTCACTTCTGACCCCGTGGAAAACATCCAGAGCGGATCCTGGTCCTTGCAGAGCACGGCAGTGAACCCGTGTGAAGCATCCAGAGCGTAGCCTAGTCCTCACCGAACACGACAGTGAACCCGTGGGAAGCATCTAGTGTAAAATTCCTGGTTATGTGGAACGCGGATAACGTCACTTCTGACCCCGTGGGAAACGTCCAGAGCGGATCCTGGTCCTCGTAGAGCACGGCAGTGAACCCGTGTGAAGCATCCAGAGCAGAGCCTAGTCCTCGCCGAACAAGGTAGTGAACCCGTGGGAAGCATCTAGTGCAAATTCCTGGTTACGTGGAACACGGATAACGTCACTTCTGACCCCGTGGAAAACGTCCAGAGCGGATCCTGGTCCTCGCAGAGCACGGCAGTGAACCCGTGTGAAGCATCTAGAGCGGAGCCTAGTCCTCGCCAAACACGGCAGTGAACCCGTGGGAGGAATCTAGTGCAAAATTCCTGGTTACGTGGAACGCGGATAATGTCACTTCTGACCCCGTGGGAAACGTCCAGAGCGGATCCTGGTCCTCGCAAAGCACGGCAGTGAACCCGTGTGAAGCATCCAGAGCGGAGCCTAGTCCTCGCCGAACACGGCAGTGAACCCGTGGGAAGCATCTAGTGCAAAAATTCCTGGTCACATGGAACACGGATAACGTCACTTCTGACCCCGTGGAAAACGCCCAGAGCGGAGCCTGGTCCTCGCCGAACACGGCAATGAACCCGTGGGAAGCATCCAGAGCAAACATCGGACTGTGGAGTCCTTAAATCCACGGACTATGATGTCCTTAACCTCGACCGTGATGTCTTAAAACTAAACAATCAAACAAAACGACTTCAAGCTGATTTTACCTTGGTTTAAGGGTACATCTCTTCACTCCTTTGATATTTTTCGTTGTAATTCCTCAACGTCTTCAAAGAGGTGATGGGTCCCAGTAACCACACATTTCACGGACTGTAGAGCCCTTAAATCCACGGACTATGATGTCCTTAACCTCGACCGTGATGTCTTAAAACTAACACCGGACTGTGAGGTTCTTAAACTCACGGACTATAATGTCCTTAACCTCGACCGTGATGTCTTAAAACTAACATTGGACCGTGAGGTCCTTAAACTCATGGACTATGACGTCCTTAAGCTCGACCGTGATGTCTTAAAACTAACAACGGACTGTGGAGTCCTTAAATCCACGGACTATGATGTTCTTAACCTCGACCGCGACGTCTTTAAACTACGGTACCCCGGAAAGCATCCAGAGCAACCCTTAACTCCGTAAAATGCGGATAAAGGCAACTTCACCCATCATTTGCGGGTCCCCACGACTCGTAAGGGAGTAAATTCTCTTGTGGGATCCTTACAACTCTCAAGAGAAAACACACTTAAGAATCCTCACGATTCCTAAGGAGAAAACGCACCTACGGGATCCTCTCGACCCGTAGGGAGAAAATACTTTATGAGACCCTCGCGGCTCATAAAGTTGAAAATTCTTAGACCGCACTTGCTAAAATCGCAGGGCAAACAACACAGCAAGAAAGAAGAAAGCGGAGAAATGACACAAGACATTATGAAGAATGTATATCTTTTATTCATGAATCCAATTGAGTACAAGTTACATCGTGTTAAAGAATAAAAGAAACAAATACATTTTATTTACAATTACAAATGATACAAAATGTTCATGGAGAAGGAAGCGTCTTCAACAAATCCGCAAGTTGCTCTCGCACTTCCTTCAGCGCCTTCTCCTGATCGGCTGCCGCAGCCAACTCTGCTTCCACCTGAGCCCGCTGCTGCAAGTAGGATAAAAGTTGTTTTTCGACGGCTCGCTGAGCTGCTTCACGACCTTGGGCATCTCGCTCAATGGTATCGAGCTTCTGCTTCAATGTTAACCCGTCGGAGATACTTTGCAGGAGGCCCTCGAAAATAACTTTCACCCGAGCAGCGTTCGCGTCGACCTCAGCACGCAGTCGAGCAGACTCGCTTGAGGTCTCTTTACATTCCCTCCGCCTTAAAGCCGCTTCTTGTTCAAGATGGCGGAAGTAAGAAGCGCTCTGCTCGATCCATACCGCCCGTTGAGTACTCGTGGCCAAAACCTCGGGGGCAGGACGCATAAGCTCCAGCTGATGCAGGCGGGCCTCGATCTCCTTGCAGTGATTAACCCAAGACTCGACGACGCCTTCATTATGAAAATTTACAAGCGTCGCCAGTGTTGAAGTCAAAATTTGCACCCCGGTTGACCAAGTCAAAGTCAAGGTCAACCCCAAGCCAGATGGGCCCAAGCCCAAGCAAGTGGGCCAATGCCCAGGTCGAGCCCGAACACGAAGCGTCCGGCCTTCCGCCATGCTAACAAAAAAAATCATGTAACAAATAATTTTTATGTAATTTTTGTGCATGAATGTATGCAAAATGGGCATAAAGCCAAATTTTTGTAAGCCCATGGCTTATGTGCAAAATGAAAAGGCACATGAGCCATGGGATAGGCAAAATGCCATTTTGCAAAGCCCAAGGGGCTATATGTAAATATGTAAGCCTATAAAAAGCAACATGATGATGAATAAAGGACACTTTTTCTCTCTCAAAAAAAAGTTTCAGATCTGAGATCTTTCTACCTTCTTCAAGGTTCCAAAACCTTCTTCTTTCTTTTGAATTAAATCAAGAGTTCTACTCTTCCTTTTCAAAAACAAAATAGTTTTTCACCACGAAACCCACAAAGGGGAACTTGGATCTGTCATCAGATCTCAAAAAGGAGAGATTTTGATATCTCACATCTCTTGATCTTCAAGATCCAGCTAACAGAGGAGGAAGAAGAAGAACCCCTTCCATTAACCCAAAAAAAAAACACACTCAGGAGTCCAACTCCTCTCTGATTTCTCTTCCGAGAAAACTTTTTAGGCTAAAAGCCTTTTTTTCTCGCCGGTGCTCAAGCGCAGAGCGCCCGCGTGCCGACACGTGGCGCGCTTGCGCTCAAGCGCAAGCGCTCGAGCGCAAGTCTCCCCCGTGCCGACATGTGGCGCTCTTGCGCTCGAGCGCAAGTCGCCCACGTGCCGACACATGGCTCGCAGCGTCTGAGCGCAAAGCGCCCACGTGCCGACACGTGGCGCATTGCGCGGCAGCACTCTGCGCTCGAGCGCAAAGCGCCCACGTGCCGACACGTGGCACGCTTGCGCTCAAGCGCCCAGCGTCCGAGCGCAAAGCGCCCACGTGCAGACATGTGGCGCGTTGCGCTCCAGCACTCTGCGCTCGAGCGCAAAGCGCCCAGCGTCGACACGTGGCGCGCTTGTGCTCAAGCGCCTAGGCGCTGGCCCCACGCGTCTTTTGGATGCCTTTTCCCCCTCTTTTTATGTACATACATATATATATATATACATATGTATACATATTTACACACATACATACTCCACGACACTGTCCCTGTTAGAAAAAAAAATTCTAACGGGGCGTTGCCCCGCACCCCGCAAGGGGGCTGCTAGCCCCCTTGACCCCCAGCCCGCTATCCGGGTAGCGGGACCCCCGTAAAAACTCTGCGTGGCTCCCGATATACCCAAAAACCACTTTCAAAACACATCACACGCACAATGCACATTGAGTTCGCATGACCATTTTAACCCGTTAATCGGAGGTTCCCTCGCCCCAAAGGCGAGGGGTAATTAACGGCAGCTTAGTCCGCGGCTGCCGGAGATTTGGATCCCCACAATCAATAAACCCCGGCCTACCCTAGGCAGGGGGAATCTGTAGTATATGCCTGACAAGCGCACGCGTATTCCCATCTCAATGGGGTGACGAAAAACACCCTACAGATTCTGGCACGCCTGGTGGGACCAATCTCTCCTTCCATATTTCGGGTTAAGCGTTCATGCGAACTTAATCTATATACATGTCTATATTTAAACTAAAATAATGCTTTTTCATACAGGTTTTCAAGCGATCACTCTCCAACAATGTCTCCAAGGACGATCTCAGCTCTCAGCACGACTCCCGTCTCCTACATAATGAAGATAGACTCCAGGACGGTCCTTCCGGCCAGTCTCGGGCGACAATGGGAGGAGCCGCTGCTACCATTCGGCTCTATTGTGTTCATGCCAGTTGGCGCCATCCCAGCTCCTCAAGCCCCGGTGGCAGACAAACCGGTCTCGAAAGGCAGGAGACCAAATGTGGTGATCTCGAGGGCGCCCCAACCCAAACGCAAGTCGGTGTCTGAACGACTTTCCTTGGCCCCAGCTGGGGGCAAGGCCATCAACACCAACAAAGCTACAACGCGTCCCGAGCAAGCTCCAGCGGTGCCCTTGACCATTGCTCGATCGAGTGTCTTCTCTAAGCTCCCCTCTGATCAACTCACAATGGCTTCCTGGGTAGCGGATGCCCGCCAAGCCTTCAAAATCGAGAAGCTGAGGCAGAAGCGGCTCAGATATAGAGCCAACAAAAAGGCTAGGGCTCTGGCCATGTTAAAATTTATGAATTTCCAAAGCCCGGACCGCTCTGCGAAACCAGCTGCCAGCGATGAAAGAATGGCTGAATGTGTTATCCACACTGTCTACATGGCCGGACATGAAGAAACGAACCCTCCTCTTCTTCACAGCCATGGTGATGATATGGTTGACGCTACCCAGCATCGGCTCGATCTAAATGATGAAGAGCCCGCTCAGGCCGATAAGCCAGAGGAGCCCATGGTTCCTATGGAATGGAGCTCAGGCAATAAAGATTACCCGGTTGTCATAGCCGGAACTGCAGAACAAGCATTATTCCAATGGCTTCAAAGGCAATTTCAGGACAGGGATGAGAAGATGGCCGAGGTCTATTCCAAAGTCGACGAGCTGGCAAACGTCGTGGCAGATCTCGCGACTCAAGTCGCCCGATTGCAATTACAGCAGAATCAAATTTTGGCTCATGAGCCAGGGATTGGTACCCGGGAGCAGCCAACTGATATCCCTTTCAACGTAAAAGCGGAGCGCCTTCGTGAAAAACGGCCGCAATCAGCCTCCAGTCCCTCCGATACATACGCCGGGGGGGGGGAATCGCCTATGAAAGAGAAGCTGGAAAATGTCTATTCCTTCAAGAGGGAAAAGGTCCACAAGATATTCAGGGACGCCCTAAGAAACGGTCTACAACTGCCAGAATCAAAGAGACCGCAAGAAGAGAATATGACCGACGACCCAAAATATTGCCCCTATCACAGGGTGATAGGTCATTCCATTGAGGACTGCTTCGTCTTCAAAGATTGGGTCGAAAGGCAATACAAGACGGGAGAGATAGAACTGTCTAAAGGCGTGTTAGCAAACAGTCAAGCTACGACTGCCGATTTCATGCAAATGGAGACCGAAGCCTTTCGGGAACCTAACCCTCCCAGACATGTGCAGGGCGAACCAAAGATTGATCGACCTCAGGGACCGGCGTCAGTGAGGGCACCTACTCTGATGGAGAGAAGGAAGAAGGTGTACTCCTTTAGGAGGGATGAGGTTCGCGATATATTCGAGGAAGCCCTGAACAATGGCCTGCAACTGCCTATTCCGAAGAGGCCACATGAAATGAATATGACTGGCAATCCCATATACTGCCCATACCATAGAGTGCTGAGTCATACCATTGAAGACTGCTGTGTTTTCAAAGATTGGGCAGAGGACCAATATAAGCTTGGAAAAACCTCTCAATCCTCGGATGTATCGGCAAGCCACAGAGCTAGGTCATCAACACAGCTCCGCCAAGATCAATGTTCAAGGAGCTGGGATAAGCAAAGAGGACCACCACGTCGTTAAACTGGAAACAGTCGACCTCTAAGTCGTTAAACTGGGAATGTAAAAAAAAATTGTTGTAAAAATGTAAATAAAAAAAAATGTAAATAAAAAAAATGTGCAAATAAAAAAAATAAAAATAAAAAGCCGAAATGATGGGGCAACTCGCAATAAAAATCAGCGAGTAAAATAAAGATGAAAATAAAGCCGAAATGATTGGGCAACCGCGAATAAAAGCCGAAATGATTGGGCAACCACGAATAAAAGCCGAAATGATAGGACAATCGCGACCTTCGCGATAAGAAAAGCTGAAATGATAGAGCAATCGCGGTGAAATAAAAAAAACAAAAAAAAAACAAAAGAAAACAAGGGCGAATGATGAGTTGCTCTTGGCATTATTCCAGTGCAGCAATGCAGACGCCAAACAAAAATCCAATTTCCCAAAATTCTTTCCGGCCCTACAGTTAGTCCCCAATTTGACTACCGTATACAATCCACGGGCTCAAATAATTCCCATCATACTTATGCCCCACCGCAATCACCAGTTATGCGGCTGGTCTCCGCCTTTGGAATTATGCTCCATTGAGAAGACCCACTCATGTGTCCTCACGATACATGAGGAGAACAAACCTTTGTGGGATCCTTACGACTCACGAAGGAAAAACACACTTAGGAGTCCTCACGACTCCTAAGGAGAAAATATACCTGCGAGATCCTCACGACTCGTAGGGAGAAATTGCTTTTATGGGACCCTCACGGCCCATAAAATTGAAAAGTCTTAGGTGGTGGGGATCTAAACCTGTCTCCTAAGCCATCGCTCCCCAACCCCCAAGTGGCGAATGATGAGTCGCTCCTGGTACCATATTCCAGTGCAGCGATGCAGACGCCAACCAAATTCCAAATTCAAACCCCAAGTGGCGAATGATGAGTCGCTCCTGGTACAATATTCCAGTGCAGCGATGCAGACGCCAACCAAATCCCAAAGTGGCGAATGATGAGTCGCTCCCGGTACCATATTCCAGTGTAGCGATGCAGACGCCAACCAAATTCCAAATCCCATACCCCAACGGCGAATGATGAGTCGCTCCTGGTACCACATTCCAGTGCAGCGATGCAGACGCCAACAAAGTCCTGAAATTTTTCCTGCCCTACGGTCTGGATCATACATCCTGTAAAACCGTATACAATCCACGGGCGTAAAAAATCCCGATCTCTCAGAAAAAAAAAACGGTATGTCCACAAGCAAAATGGGCACGGATGAAAACCCGAAAGGGCTCCGTGAGTAAAAACAGCAGGACTGCCGGCGTGTTTGTGAAAACCCGAAAGGGGGCAAACTCGTAAAAGAAAAAAAAGAAATGAAATGCACTCGCAAAGTCCTCTCGACTTTGTGAGGAAAAAATTCCCGCGTGAGATCCCTACGACTCACAAAGG
Source organism: Agapanthus africanus (assembly GCA_030015575.1). Lineage (NCBI taxonomy): Eukaryota > Viridiplantae > Streptophyta > Magnoliopsida > Asparagales > Amaryllidaceae > Agapanthus > Agapanthus africanus. Next base: position 3,699,463 of record CM057337.1, read on the forward strand.
AGCAACACACTCAGGAGTCCCCACGACTCCTAAGGAGAAAATACACTTACGGGATCCTTACGACCCGTAGGGAGAAAATGCTTGGTGAGACCCTTACGGCTCACAAAAAGGAAAAACCTTAGGTGACAGGGATCTAAACCTGTCTCCTAAGCCACCAATTCCCAAATCCTCTCGGGGCACATGATGAGTTGCTCCTGGCATTATTCCAGTGCAGCAATGCAGATGCCAAACAAAAAAAAAAACAATTCCCAAATCCTCTCATGGCAGACGATGATTCGCTCCTGGTACCATATTCCAGTATAGCGATGCTGATGTCAACTCAAGTCAAACAAATCAAACCAACCAATTCCAACATCGACCTTTGCGTCAAACAGCGACACTCCGCCCCGGGGAAACGTCGACCAGCGACACTCCGTGCCGGGGGCACGTCTACCAAATCGCCCTGGATTAGAGCGTCGACCGTCTATGTCGCAAAAAGGGCAGTGCAGGCTCTCGCAAATTGGGAACCCAAATCGCTCCGGATCAGAGCGTCGACCGTCTATGTCGCAAAAAGGGCAGTGCAGGCTCCCGCAAATTGGGAACCCAAATCGCTTCGTAACAGAGCGTCGACCGTCTATGTCGCAAAAAGGGCAGTGCAGGTTCCCGCAAATTGGGAACCCAAATCGCTTCGTAACAGAGCGTCGACCGTCTATGTCGCAAAAAGGGCAGTGCAGGCTCCCGCAAATTGGGAACCCAAATCGCTCCGGATCAGAGCGTCGACCGTCTATGTCGCAAAAAGGGCAGTGCAGGCTCCCGCAAATTGGGAACCCAAATCGCTCCGGATCAGAGCGTCGACCGTCTATGTCGCAAAAAGGGCAGTGCAGGCTCCCGCAAATTGGGAACCCAAATCGCTCCGTAACAGAGCGCCGACCGTCTATGTCGCAAAAAGGGCAGTGCAGGCTCCCGCAAATTGGGAACCCAAATCGCTCCGGATCAGAGCGTCGACCGTCTATGTCGCAAAAAGGGCAGTGTAGGCTCCCGCAAATTGGGAACCCAAATCGCTCCGGATCAGAGCGTCGACCGTCTATGTCGCAAAAAGGGCAGTGCAGGCTCCCGCAAATTGGGAACCCAAATCGCTTCGTAACAGAGCGTCGACCGTCTATGTCGCAAAAAGGGCAGTGCAGGCTCCCGCAAATTGGGAACCCAAATCGCTTCGTAACAGAGCGTCGACCATCTATGTCGCAAAAAGGGCAGTGTAGGCTCCCGCAAATTGGGAACCCAAATCGCTCCGGATCAGAGCGTCGACCGTCTATGTCGCAAAAAGGGCAGTGCAGGCTCCCGCAAATTGGGAACCCAAATTGCTTCGTAACAGAGCGTCGACCGTCTATGTCGCAAAAAGGGCAGTGCAGGCTCCCGTAAATTGGGAACCCAAATCGCTCCGGATCAGAGCGTCGACCGTCTATGTCGCAAAAAGGGCAGTGCAGGCTCCCGCAAATTGGGAACCCAAATCGCTCTGGATCAGAGCGTCGACCGTCTATGTCGCAAAAAAGGCAGTGCAGGCTCCCGCAAATTGGGAACCCAAATCGCTTCGTAACAGAGCGTCGACCGTCTATGTCGCAAAAAGGGCAGTGCAGGCTCCCGCAAATTGGGAACCCAAATCGCTTCGTAACAGAGCGTCGACCGTCTATGTCGCAAAAAGGGCAGTGCAGGCTCCCGCAAATTGGGAACCCAAATCGCTCCGGATCAGAGCGTCGACCGTCTATGTCGCAAAAAGGGCAGTGCAGGCTCCCGCAAATTGGGAACCCAAATCGCTCCGGATCAGAGCGTCGACCGTCCAGGTCGTAAAAAGGGCAGTGCAGGCTTCCTACAAAGCAGGAACCAGATCACTCCGGGCCAGGGAAACGTCTACCACGGACACTCCGTCTCGGAGACGCGTTAAGCGTCGACCGTCCACGTCGTAAAAAGGGCAGTGCATCCCAAAGAGTGGGAAACAAGGCAAGTCGCCTCCACGTGAAAGATAATACATCAATTTCATGCACACGACTCACATATGTGGTGTGCATTTATTGATGGGGGGCACTTTGTTGAAGTCAAAATTTGCACCCCGGTTGACCAAGTCAAAGTCAAGGTCAACCTCAAGCCAGATGGGCCCAAGCCCAAGCAAGTGGGCCAATGCCCAGGTCGAGCCCGAACACGAAGCGTCCGGCCTTCCGCCATGCCAACAAAAAAAATCATGTAACAAATAATTTTTATGTAATTTTTGTGCATGAATGTATGCAAAAGGGGCATAAAGCCAAATTTTTGTAAGCCCATGGCTTATGTGCAAAATGAAAAGGCACATGAGCCATGGGATAGGGAAAATGCCATTTTGCAAAGCCCAAGGGGCTATATGTAAATATGTAAACCTATAAAAGGCAACATGATGATGAATAAAGGACACTTTTTCTCTCTCCAAAAAAAAGTTTCAGATCTGAGATCTTTCTTCCTTCTTCAAGGTTCCAAAACCTTCTTCTTTCTTTTGAATTAAATCAAGAGTTCTACTCTTCCTTTTCAAAAACAAAATAGTTTTTCACCACGAAACCCACAAAGGGGAACTTGGATCTGTCATCAGATCTCAAAAAGGAGAGATTTTGAGATCTCACATCTCTTGATCTTCAAGATCCAGCTAACAGAGGAGGAAGAAGAAGAACCCCTTCCATTAACCCCAAAAAAAACACACTCAGGAGTCCAACTCCTCTCTGATTTCTCTTCCGAGAAAACTTTTTAGCCTAAAAGCCTCTTTTCTCGCCGGCGCTCAAGCGCAGAGCGCCCGCGTGCCGACACATGGCGCGCTTACGCTCAAGCGCACAGCGCCCACGGGCCGACACGTGGCGCGCTTGCGCTCGAGCGCAAGTCACCCCGGTGCCGACACGTGGCGCGTTTGCGCTCGAGCGCAAGTCGCCCCCGTGCCGACACGTGGCGCGTTTGCGCTCGAGCGCAAGTCGCCCCCGTGCCGACATGTGGCGCTCTTGCGCTCGAGCGCAAGTCGCCCATGTGCCGACACGTGGCGCGCTTGCGCCCAAGCGCGCAGCGTCTGAGCGCAAAGCGCCCACGTGCCGACATGTGGCGCATTGCGCGGCAGCACTCTGCGCTCGAGCGCAAAGCGCCCACGTGCAGACACGTGGCGCGTTGCGCTCCAGCACTCTGCGCTCGAGCGCAAAGCGTCCAGCGTCGACACGTGGCGCGCTTGCGCTCAAGCGCCTAGGCGCTGGCCCCACGCGTCTTTTGGATGCCTTTTCCCCCTCTTTTTATGTACATACATACATATATATACATATGTATACATATTTACACACACACATACTCCACGACACTGTCCCTGTTAGAAAAAAAAATTCTAACGGGGCGCTGTCCTGCACCCCGCAAGGGGGCTGCTAGCCCCCTTGACCCCCAGCCCGCTATCCGGGTAGCGGGACCCCCGTAAAAACTCTGCGTGGCTCCCGATATACCCAAAAACCTCTTTCAAAACACATCACACGCACAATGCACATTGAGTTCGCATGACCATTTTAACCCGTTAATTGGAGGTTCCCTCGCCCCAAAGGCGAGGGGTAATTAACGGCAGCTTAGTCCGCGGCTGCCGGAGATTTGGATCCCCACAATCAATAAACCCCGGCCTACCCTAGACAGGGGGAATCTGTAGTATACGCCTGACAAGCGCGCGCGTATTCCCATCTCAATGGGGTGACGAAAAACACCCTACAGCCAATATCGGATTAACTTCAGCAGCGAAATCTGCGGCAGATGCAGGAGCTTCTGTGTCAAGCTCCTCGACGCATCCGCTCAGCATACTCAAACTCATAGCAGCACCCTTTGAGGATGGACGTCTGGAGAATGGGCCTGCCGGCATCATAATGCGGGACTCAAAAGGAGCTGGAACCAGAGTGATAGCTGCAAAACAAATCATAATCAGATGACAGACCTAAAAATACAAGAGATTCATGAACAATGGAATTTACTATACCAGCTGCAGCAGGCGGCAAAGCTGGGAGGACCGGTGGAAAAACCGATCTTTTATCTCCTCCTTCGATCTGTAGCACTGCAATCGGGGCAAGGAAAAATCAGAAACAATTTCATTATTGGAAAAAGAAAGGGCATTAATTGAAACTATACTCACCAGCGCTACTGGAGGAAGCAAGCTCCGACGGGAAGGAGAAGTATGGGTGCAGCACCTGGTACAGGTGATAAAAAAGCACTCCTGCAAGGACGCAATAATACAACATCAGTACATAAATTATTCAGCCTAGATAAGACTGGTGGATTACAAGTCCATACCTTCCAGCATTCACGACGGTGCAAGAGAAGGTAGAGAGGTGGCCACCGTCAGGGCGGTAACTGACGGTGCTGTCTCGAGTAGCTTGATATCGGCACCAGCCGCACCTGCATTAGAAGCAAGATAAACTTTATTAGGAAAGACTGTGGAATAAAAAAGAAGAGAGAAGGGCGGTGACCCAAAAATTTACCTGATGAGCCGCCAGTCGGAGCCGTGACGAGGGCGTCACTTGATGCAACGGTGGCGTCTCCCTCCTCCATCGGCATGGGTTCACCTCCCGTTGCCTCACCTCCAGACTCTACAGGAGCCGTCATCATGCTCTCGAGGCCGAGAGACGGCGAAGGACCATAGGCAGGGAGAGCAATGATCGGAACGGTGCTCGATTCTTGAGAAAGAGCGGCCGTCTCGTCCTCGGCAATCATGCCCGTCTCACCCGCTACCCCCTCGGGCTCAGCGGTCGCGGCCGTCTCGTCCACCGCTGCCATAGGTTCATCAGTCGCGGCCGCTCCATCCGCTGCTGCCTCAGGCTCGGTTGCAGCAGCCTTCTCATCGGCCGCTACCTCGCGCTCAGCAGTGGTGGCCGTCTCGGGCATAGTAGTCACAATTGTCTCGTCAGCCACTAGCTCAGGCCCGGCGACTACGGCTGCACTACCTACCGTCGCCTCGGGATCAGCTGCTACCTTCTCCACCGTCCCCTCAGGCTTGACGGTCGCCGTCGCTCCTTCAGTAGGACTTGGCCCTGCAGGACAAGATGTATAAGAACCGATAGTTTTACAACTTTTACAACAAAGCCTCGAAAAGCATATTGCCTGAGGTGGATTGACCGTTGGCTTCCCGAGCTGCACGCGCCGCCCGTCTATGAGCAGTAGACAAGACGACCGGGGGATCCTCTAAAGGAGTAGCAGTGGGGGTAACGGTGCTTGAGCCCGCTTCCACAGCCAAAGCAGTGCTACGCTCCTTCGCTGCGCGCCTCAAGCGCTTCCTCTCCTCCCGGGCCGTCGCGACGGACCTCTTAGAAGCCTCCTTCAGCAAGACGTCGTTGTCCGCGTTCAGAGTTGCCTCCAGAGCCTTCAAAGCATCCATCATCGGCTTTTTGAGTTGGGTCTCTTGCGGCAGCCCCGAAGAGGCCGGGACTTCGGTAGCTGGCCCGGGGAGAGTCCCCGCATTAGCTTGGGAAGTAGATCCCGCGGCCCCTGCAAAGAGACAAAGAAAAGGTTAGATTGGCCATAAAAAAGGAAAATAAAGACTCAATGAGCCGAGACGTACCAATGCCCAATAGAGCGCGTTTCCTTTCCTCCTCCTCGAAGGTTTTGAGGGAAGCAGCGATGGCTTCTTCGGTAGAAATGCCTGTTTAAAAAGGAAAAGCGTTAGTTAAATACAATGATAAAAGTATGATGAAATGACGAAGAATACAACTAGTGATTACCTGATTGCGCAAGTTTAGCCAACCACGCTTCGAGCCTTGTCGATCGCTCAGAAGCCGCGATGGCGGCCGCCAGATCGGTGTCTTCTGGCTCTACGAAGAAACCCTCGTTGCTTCCGTACTCGCTTAGGCCTTCGGTAAGAGGGACCTGAGGCTCTAAGCCGAGGACGGCATCAAGAGAAAGAACAGACTTCTTCTTCCTCTTCTGCGTGCGGACCCCGGTCGCACCCAAAATCAACTTGCGCTTCGTGGGCACCTTGGGAGGGCGGGTCCCGATGTCCGAGCCCACGCCGGATTCAGGCGAAACCACATTCACCGTCTCCACCGGAGCACGGGGCACTGGGGGAACGTCCACGGTATCACGGGACAATCCGCGCGGGGGCTTAGCACACGCGGAGGCTCATCTCCAGCATCTCCTCTCAGCGGAGGAACGACATGGGTCGTTGGCCTTAGGAGGGCTTTGCGATCGCTGGCGGGGGGCACACCCTTGCGGTCAATCAGCAGCCGCTTCTCTTCCCGGATAACAGCACCCATTGCGTGCTGATACCAAGCCTCGTACACGTTGAGAGCCCTTGGAACGCAACTTGGCTCGCTAATGAAGAAATGGGAGCCTGTGTTTAACCGCATAAAATAAGGTAGTGCACTCCGTATCCCTTCCCTGGTGGCCGCAGACTCTTCCAAGAACGCCTCCAGTGGAACCCCTTGGTTATAACTTAACTGCTGGGCGAACCGATGAGGGTTGTACCTCATGAAGAGCGCCATATCGTTTTGCCTGAACACCAGGAAGCCCGGCCGGATGGAGTATAAGTGAAGAATCTCCCGGGCTTTCAATACGGAGGCCCCGTCCTTGAAACCATCACGCAGCGCCAACACCGCCTTAGAGGTCTCCGGGCTAATGGTCATGACCTTGTCCGTGAAAGAGATGCCCGCTCCGACCTGTAGGGTGTTTTTCGTCACCCCATTGAGATGGGAATACGCGCGCGCTTGTCAGGCGTACTACAGATTCCCCCTGCCTAGGGTAGGCCGGGGTTTAATGATTGTGGGGATCCGAATCTCCGGCAGCCGCGGACTAAGCTGCCGTTAATTACCCCTCGCATTTGGAGCGAAGGAACCTCCGATTGACGGGTTAAACTGGTCATGCGAACTCAATATGCAGTGTTATGTTTTGGAAGGGTTATGGATATATCGGGGGCCCCGCAGAGTTTTTTACGGGGGTCCCGCTACCCGGATAGCGGGCTGGGGGTCAAGGGGGCAAGCAGCCCCCTTGCGGGGTGCGGGGCAGCGCCCCGTTAGAAATTTTTTCTAACGGGGGAGACATATTTGGTATGGAGTGCATAAAAAAAAGGGGGGGAAAGCATCTTAAAGACGCGAGCATGGCATATGGGGCATGGTGCCCGGGGTCACGTGCGCGCACGTGACCATTGGGCGCCTCAGCGCCCGGGGTCACGTGGGCACACGTGACCGAAGGGCGCCTCAGCGCCTCGGGGTCACGTGGGCACATGTGACCGAAGGGCGCCTCAGCGCCCGGGGTCACGTGGGCACACGTGACCCAATGGCGCCTTGGCGCCTCGGGGTCACGTGGGCACACGTGACCGAAGGGCGCCTCGGCGCTCGGGGTCACGTGGCGCACACGTGACCATTGGGCACCTCAGCGCCCGGTGTCACGTGGGCACACGTGACCAATGGGCGCCTTGGCGCCCCAGGGTCACGTGGCACCCACGTGACCATGGGAAGGGGGCTTAGCCCCTGAGTTGGGGAGTTGAACTCCCAAAGGGGATTTTTGGAGTTGAACTCCTAGCAGAAATTTGATTTATGGAGTTAAACTCCAGCAGATCTAGAAAGGAGTTAAACTCCTAGGAATCTTTGGTTTTTTTTTCTTTTGAGCCTTGGGTCTGTCCAAAGTTAGATTCTTGGAGATGGGTCTCCTTCTTCTTCTTGTCTTTTGGCCGGATCTTGAAGATCAAGAGATGTGAGATTTTAAAAATCTCTTCTTTTTCGAGATCTGGTGGGAGATCTGAGTTCCCCTTTGTGGGTTTTGTGGTGAAAAACTATTTATTTTGGGAAAAAGAAGAGTTAAACTCTTGATTTAATTCAAAAGAAAGAAGAAGGTTTTTGGAACCTTGGAGAAGGAGCAGGAGGCACAAAGAACCCTAGTTTTTGGGGGAATGAAAAGTCTTTTAGTATTCATCATCATGTTGCCTTTTATAGGCTTACACATTTACATATAGCCCCTTGGGCTTTACAAAATGGCATTTTGCCCATCCCATGGTTCATGTGCCATTTCTTTTTGCACATAAACCATGAGCTTACAAAAATTTGGCTTTATGCCCATTTTGCATACATTCATGCATAAAAAATTACATAGAAATTATTTATGACATGATTTTGTTGTTGGCATGAGAGAGGCTGGCCGCGGGCTCGACTTGGGCATGGGCCCGCTTGACCTGGGCTTGGGCCCACCTGGCTTGGGGTTGACCTTGACTTTGACTCGGTCAACGGGGGTGTAAATTTTTACCCCAACAAAGTGCCCCCCATCAATAAATGCACACCGCACATGTGGGTCGTGTGCATGAAATTGATGGATCTTCTTTCACGTGGAGGCGACTTGCTTTGGTTCCCACTTTTTGGGATGCACTGCCCTTTTTACGACATGGACGGTCGACGCTTGACGCGTCTCCGAGATGGAGTGTCCGTGGTAGACGTTTCCCTGATCCGGAGTGATTTGGTTCCCGATTTGTGGGGAGCTCGCACTGCCCGTTTTACGACATGGACGGTCGACGCTTAACGCGTCTCCGAGACGGAGTGTCCGTGGTAGACGTTTCCCTGGCCCGGAGCGATCTGGTTCCTGCTTTGTAGGAAGCCTGCACTGCCTTTTTTGAGACATGGACGGTCGACGCTCTGTTACGGAGCGATTTGGGTTCCCAGTTTGCGGGAGCCTGCACTGCCCTTTTTGCGACATAGACGGTCGACGCTCTGATCCGGAGCGATTTGGGTTCCCAATTTGCGGGAGCCTGCACTGCCCTTTTTGCGACATAGACGGTCGACGCTCTGATCCGAAGCGATTTGGGTTCCCAATTTGCGGGAGCCTGCACTGCCCTTTTTGCGACATAGACGGTCGACGCTCTGTTACGAAGCGATTTGGGTTCCCAATTTGCGGGAGCCTGCACTGCCCTTTTTGCGACATAGACGGTCGACGCTCTGTTACGAAGCGATTTGGGTTCCCAATTTGCGGGAGCCTGCACTGCCCTTTTTGCGACATAGACGGTCGACGCTCGGTTACGAAGCGATTTGGGTTCCCAGTTTGCGGGAGCCTGCACTGCCCTTTTTGCGACATAGACGGTCGACGCTCTGTTACGAAGCGATTTGGGTTCCCAGTTTGCGGGAGCCTGCACTGCCCTTTTTGCGACATAGACGGTCGACGCTCTGATCCGAAGCGATTTGGGTTCCCAATTTGCGGGAGCCTGCACTGCCCTTTTTGCGACATAGACGGTCGACGCTCTGTTACGAAGCGATTTGGGTTCCCAATTTGCGGGAGCCTGCACTGCCCTTTTTGCGACATAGACGGTCGACGCTCTGTTACGAAGCGATTTGGGTTCCCAATTTGCGGGAGCCTGCACTGCCCTTTTTGCGACATAGACGGTCGACGCTCTGATCCGGAGCGATTTGGGTTCCCAATTTGCGGGAGCCTGCACTGCCCTTTTTGCGACATAGACGGTCGACGCTCTGTTACGAAGCGATCCGGAGCGATTTGGGTTCCCAATTTGCGGGAGCCTGCACTGCCCTTTTTGCGACATAGACGGTCGACGCTCTGTTACGAAGCGATTTGGGTTCCCAATTTGCGGGAGCCTGCACTGCCCTTTTTGCGACATAGACGGTCGACGCTATGATCCGGAGCGATTTGGGTTCCCAATTTGCGGGAGCCTGCGCTGCCCTTTTTGCGACATAGACGGTCGACGCTCTGTTACGAAGCGATTTGGGTTCCCAATTTGCGGGAGCCTGCACTGCCCTTTTTGCGACATAGACGGTCGACGCTCTGATCCGGAGCTATTTGGGTTCCCAATTTGCGGGAGCCTGCACTGCCCTTTTTGCGACATAGACGGTCGACGCTCTGATCCGGAGCGATTTGGGTTCCCAATTTGCGGGAGCCTGCACTGCCCTTTTTGCGACATAGACGGTCGACGCTCTGATCCGGAGCGATTTGGGTTCCCAGTTTGCGGGAGCCTGCACTGCCCTTTTTGCGACATAGACGGTCGACGCTCTGATCCGGAGCGATTTGGGTTCCCAATTTGCGGGAGCCTGCACTGCCCTTTTTGCGACATAGACGGTCGACGCTCTGTTACGAAGCGATCCGGAGCGATTTGGGTTCCCAATTTGCGGGAGCCTGCACTGCCCTTTTTGCGACATAGACGGTCGACGCTCTGTTACGAAGCGATTTGGGTTCCCAATTTGCGGGAGCCTGCACTGCCCTTTTTGCGACATAGACGGTCGACGCTCTGATCCGGAGCGATTTGGGTTCCCAATTTGCGGGAGCCTGCACTGCCCTTTTTGCGACATAGACGGTCGACGCTCTGTTACGAAGCGATTTGGGTTCCCAATTTGCGGGAGCCTGCACTGCCCTTTTTGCGACATAGACGGTCGACGCTCTGATCCGGAGCGATTTGGGTTCCCAATTTGCGGGAGCCTGCACTGCCCTTTTTGCGACATAGACGATCGACGCTCTGATCCGGAGCGATTTGGGTTCCCAATTTGCGGGAGCCTGCACTGCCCTTTTTGCGACATAGACGGTCGACGCTCTGATCCGGAGCGATTTGGGTTCCCAGTTTGCGGGAGCCTGCACTGCCCTTTTTGCGACATAGACGGTCGACGCTCTGTTACGAAGCGATTTGGGTTCCCAATTTGCGGGAGCCTGCACTGCCCTTTTTGCGACATAGACGGTCGACGCTCTGATCCGGAGCGATTTGGGTTCCCAGTTTGCGGGAGCCTGCACTGCCCTTTTTGCGACATAGACGGTCGACGCTCTGATCCGGAGCGATTTGGGTTCCCAATTTGCGGGAGCCTGCACTGCCCTTTTTGCGACATAGACGGTCGACGCTCTGATCCGGAGCGATTTGGGTTCCCAGTTTGCGGGAGCCTGCACTGCCCTTTTTGCGACATAGACGGTCGACGCTCTGTTACGAAGCGATTTGGGTTCCCAATTTGCGGGAGCCTGCACTGCCCTTTTTGCGACGTAGACGGTCGACGCTCTGATCCGGAGCGATTTGGGTTCCCAGTTTGCGGGAGCCTGCACTGCCCTTTTTGCGACATAGACGGTCGACGCTCTGATCCGGAGCGATTTGGGTTCCCAATTTGCGGGAGCCTGCACTGCCCTTTTTGCGACATAGACGGTCGACGCTCTGTTACGAAGCGATTTGGTAGACGTGCCCCCGGCACGGAGTGTCGCTGTTTGACGCAAAGGTCGATGTTGGAATTGGATGGTTTGATTTGTTTGACTTGAGTTGACATCAGCATCGCTATACTGGAATATGGTACCAGGAGCGAATCATCATTTGTCATGAGAGAATTTTGGGATTGGTATTTTTGTCGGCATCTGCATTGCTGCACTGGAATAATGCCAGGAGCAACTCATCATTTGCCCCGGGAGGATTTGGATTTGGATTTTTTTGTTTGGCATCTGCATTGCTGCACTGGAATAATTCCAGGAGCAACTCATCATGTGCCCCGGGAGGATTTGGATTTGGTGGCTTACGAGACAGGTTTAGATCCCTGCCACCTAAGGCTTTTCAATTTTATGGGCCGTGAGGGTCCCATAAAAGCATTTTCTCCTTACGAGTCGAAAGGATCTCGTAGGTGTATTTTCTCCTTAGGAGTCGTGGGGACTCCTAAGTGTATTGCTCCTTTGTGAGTCGTAAAGATCTCACGCGGGAATTTTCTCCTCACAAAGTCGAGAGGACTTTGCGAGTGCATTTCATCTCTTCTCTTTTTTTTACGAGTTTGCGCCCTTTCGGGTTTTCACAAACTCGCCGGCAGTCCTGCTGTTTTTACTCACGGAGCCCTTTCGGGTTTTCATCCGTGCCCATTTTGCTTGTGGACATACCGTTCTTCTTCCTTTTTTCCTTTTTTTTTCTTTTCTTTTTTTTTCTTTTCTTTTTTCATTTTTTTTTCTTTTTTCTCTTTTTTTTTTTTTTGGAATCTTCCCTGCCGGTGGGACTTTGAATATGGTCTCGCCGGTAGGACTTGGGAGAGATTGGTATCGTTTTACGCCCGTGGATTGTATACGGTTTTGCAGGATGTATGATCCAGACCGTAGGGCCAAAAACATTTCGGGACTTTGTTGGCGTCTGCATCGCTGCACTGGAATATGGTACCAGGTGCGACTCATCATTCGCCGTTGGGGTATGGGAGTTGGAATTTGGTTGGCGTCTGCATCGCTGCACTGGAATGTAGTACCAGGAGCGACTCATCATTCGCCACTTGGGGATTGGGATTTGGAATTTGGTTGGCGTCTGCATCGCTGCACTGGAATATGGTACCAGGAGCGACTCATCATTCGCCACTTGGGGATTGGGGAGAGATGGCTTAGGAGACAGGTTTAGATCCCTATCGCCTAAGACTTTTCAATTTTATGGGCCGTGAGGGTCCCATAAAGGTATTTTCTCCCTGCGAGTCGTAAGGATCCCGCAGGTGTATGTTCTCCTTAGGAGTCGTGGGGACTCCTAAGTGTGTTTTTCCTTTGTGAGTCGTAAGGATCCCACAAAGGTTTGTTCTCCTCATGTATCGTGAGGACACATGAGTGGATTTCTCTCGTTCCCGGTTTAATGACTTAGAGGTCATCTGTTTCCAGTTTAACGACTTAGAGGTCGTCTGTTTCCAGTTTAACGACTTAGAGGTCGTCTGTTTCCAGTTTAAAGACGTAGAGGTCATCTGTTTCCAGTTTAACGACGTAGAGGTCATCTGTTCCCAGTTTAACGACTTGGAGGTCATATGTTTCCAGTTTAACGACGTGGAGGTCATCTGTTTCCAGTTTAAAGACTTAGAGGTCATCTGTTTCCAGTTTAACGACGTGGAGGTCATCTGTTTCCAGTTTAAAGACTTAGAGGTCATCTGTTTCCAGTTTAAAGACTTAGAGGTCTTTTGATGGCTAGCTTGGAATTTTAGGGTAGGGGCCGGCATCAGCGTTGCTAACACTGAAGCAGAGGCGCCAGGACACATGAGTGGGTCTTTCCAATGGAGCATAATTCCACAGGTGGAGATCAGCCGCGTAACTGGTGGTTGCGGTGGGGCATGAGTATACTGAGAATTATTTAAGCCCGTGGATTGTATACGGTAGTCAATTTGGGGACTGGCCGTAGGGCTGAAAGAATTTTGGGAAATTGGATTTTTGTTTGGCGTCTGCATTGCTGCACTGGAATAATGCCAGGAGCAACTCATCATCCGCCCTTGTTTTTTTTCCTTTTTTTTTGTTTTTTTTTTGTTTTTTTTTATTTTACCGCGATTGCTCTATCATTTCAGCTTTTCTTATCGCGAAGGTCGCGATTGCCCTATCATTTCGGCTATTTATTCGCGGTTGCCCCATCATTTTGGCTTTATTTTCATTTTTATTTTTACTCGCTGATTTTTATTGCGAGTTGCCCCATCATTTCGGCTTTTCTTTATTTTTCTTTTATTTACACATTTTTTTATTTACACTTTTTTTTTTTACATTCCCAGTTTAACGACTTAGAGGTCGACTGTTTCCAGTTTAACGACGTGGTGGTCCTCTGTTTCCAGTTTAAAGACTTAGAGGTCATCTGTTTCCAGTTTAACGACTTGGAGGTCATCTGTTTCCAGTTTAACGACGTGGTGGTCCTCTGTTTCCAGTTTAAAGACTTAGAGGTCATCTGTTTCCAGTTTAAAGACGTAGAGGTCATCTGTTTCCAGTTTAACGACTTGGAGGTCATCTGTTTCCAGTTTAACGACTTAGAGGTCAGTTGTTTCCAGTTTAAAGACGTGGTGGTCATCTGTCTCCAGTTTAACGACGTAGAGGTCATCTGTCTCCAGTTTAACGACTTAGAGGTCATCTGTTTCCAGTTTAACGACTTAGAGGTCATCTGTTTCCCAGTTTAAAGACGTAAAGGTCATCTGTTTCCCAGTTTAACGACTTGGAGGTCATCTGTCTCCAGTTTAACGACTTGGAGGTCATCTGTCTCCAGTTTAACGACGTGGAGGTCATCTGTCTCCAGTTTAAAGACGTGGAGGTCAGCTGTTTCCAGTTTAAAGACTTAGAGGTCATCTGTTTCCAGTTTAACGACTTGGAGGTCATCTGTTTCCCAGTTTAAAGACGTAGAGGTCATCTGTTTCCCAGTTTAACGACTTGGAGGTCTTCTGTCTCCAGTTTAACGACTTGGAGGTCATCTGTCTCCAGTTTAACGACTTGGAGGTCAGAGAAGATACCTGATCGGGCAGTTGTCGGGGGTACCGCTGGAGTTTGCCCGAGATGCCTTATTACTTTGTCGGAGTTGATGGCCTTGCCCCCAGCTGGGGCCAAGAAAAATCCTTCAAATACCGACTTGCATCGAATATGGCAATTGGAAATTGTTAACCCCCTGCAAATAGAAACATTATTTCAGTATAGGCAATCGATATGTATATTGATTGAGTTCGCATGAACATTTAACCCGAAATATGGGAGGAGAGATGGTCCCACCGGGCGTGCCAGAATCTGTAGGGTGTTTTTCGTCACCCCATTGAGATGGGAATACGCGCGCGCTTGTCAGGCGTACTACAGATTCCCCCTGCCTAGGGTAGGCCGGGGTTTAATGATTGTGGGGATCCGAATCTCCGGCAGCCGCGGACTAAGCTGCCGTTAATTACCCCTCGCATTTGGAGCGAAGGAACCTCCGATTGACGGGTTAAACTGGTCATGCGAACTCAATATGCAGTGTTATGTTTTGGAAGGGTTATGGATATATCGGGGGCCCCGCAGAGTTTTTTACGGGGGTCCCGCTACCCGGATAGCGGGCTGGGGGTCAAGGGGGCAAGCAGCCCCCTTGCGGGGTGCGGGGCAGCGCCCCGTTAGAAATTTTTTCTAACGGGGGAGACATATTTGGTATGGAGTGCATAAAAAAAAGGGGGGTAAAGCATCTTAAAGACGCGAGCATGGCATATGGGGCATGGTGCCCGGGGTCACGTGCGCGCACGTGACCATTGGGCGCCTCAGCGCCCGGGGTCACGTGGGCACACGTGACCGAAGGGCGCCTCAGCGCCTCGGGGTCACGTGGGCACACGTGACCGAAGGGCGCCTCAGCGCCCGGGGTCACGTAGGCACACGTGACCCAATGGCGCCTTGGCGCCTCGGGGTCACGTGGGCACACGTGACCGAAGGGCGCCTCGGCGCTCGGGGTCACGTGGCGCACACGTGACCATTGGGCACCTCAGCGCCCGGTGTCACGTGGGCACACGTGACCAATGGGCGCCTTGGCGCCCCAGGGTCACGTGGCACCCACGTGACCATGGGAAGGGGGCTTAGCCCCTGAGTTGGGGAGTTGAACTCCCAAAGGGGATTTTTGGAGTTGAACTCCTAGCAGAAATTTGATTTATGGAGTTAAACTCCAGCAGATCTAGAAAGGAGTTAAACTCCTAGGAATCTTTGGTTTTTTTTTTCTTTTGAGCCTTGGGTCTGTCCAAAGTTAGATTCTTGGAGATGGGTCTCCTTCTTCTTCTTGTCTTTTGGCCGGATCTTGAAGATCAAGAGATGTGAGATTTTAAAAATCTCTTCTTTTTCGAGATCTGGTGGGAGATCTGAGTTCCCCTTTGTGGGTTTTGTGGTGAAAAACTATTTATTTTGGGAAAAAGAAGAGTTAAACTCTTGATTTAATTCAAAAGAAAGAAGAAGGTTTTTGGAACCTTGGAGAAGGAGCAGGAGGCACAAAGAACCCTAGTTTTTGGGGGAATGAAAAGTCTTTTAGTATTCATCATCATGTTGCCTTTTATAGGCTTACACATTTACATATAGCCCCTTGGGCTTTACAAAATGGCATTTTGCCCATCCCATGGTTCATGTGCCATTTCTTTTTGCACATAAACCATGAGCTTACAAAAATTTGGCTTTATGCCCATTTTGCATACATTCATGCATAAAAAATTACATAGAAATTATTTATGACATGATTTTGTTGTTGGCATGAGAGAGGCTGGCCGCGGGCTCGACTTGGGCATGGGCCCGCTTGACCTGGGCTTGGGCCCACCTGGCTTGGGGTTGACCTTGACTTTGACTCGGTCAACGGGGGTGTAAATTTTTACCCCAACACGACCGTGCGTGGACGAAGAAGCAACCCCCTAGCCTCCCGCGGAGGCGGATTCACAATAGAAGCGCCAATTAACCGCATGACCCTCGGGAGTCTACACTTCTCGTAGAATGAGGGCCTCTTGTGAATACCAAAAACCCCGAGCATATGCATTTCCATCCATGAAGTAAAGTAGTGCATCGGGAGATTGGCAGGTTGCACCCCGGGTTCATTTGCGTCCACCGCCACGCTGAGTCCATGGTACAAATGGGCTAACCTGGCGATTCCAATCGACAACTGTATACCAGCCACCATCCGATGCGCTGGGTAGAAGACGGACGGCCTCATGTAGCGTGGGTGCATGGGGAGCACGAACCAGCACAGCCATAGCCCCAGAAACCCAAGAAAGAAGGTCTCCTCGTCGATGCCTGGGGCGGCGATTTCCGATAAGGGGATGATGGCGGCATCGGGGAGATAAAAACCCTTTTGATCGTCTTCCAGTACTGGTCGACGATCTAAGCCAAAGCCGAAGGGGTCGTCGAGCTTGGCAAACTTTTCGCTCCGCTGCGATAGAATCTCCGGTCGAAGAAAACGGGCGATGAAATCTCCAAAACTAACTCCCCAGCCCCCCGATTCCAAGTAGAGACTTTCATACATATTCAGCACCTTTACCAGGCTCGGAAACTGGTGCTGAATAGCATTCTCCGGCGTTAGGCCCATTTCCAGCGGCTTGGTGGTGAAGACATATTTTTCAGGAGGAAGTAACTCTTCATAATGCTCCCCCCTCACCGGCAAACCCGAAATCTCGGCAAATTCTTCCAAGGGGATGGAGACTTTCCTGTCCGACAGAAGAAAGGTATGGGTGGGGATGTTCCATTATTCCACGAATGCCTTAACCCACCACGTCGGAGGAGCAGGGTACTCAAACAATAAGGCGTAGACTGTGGGGTACAGACCAATCTTCATCAAATGCGTCTTCTTCGCTGACAAGATGTATCTGGCCCACTGCAAATACCCGGCCGATTGTCGAGGGGTCAATCCAATGTTATAGGGTTGTCCCCAAGGGCGCGACTCACCCTGGCATATGCGCCGCCCTAGAATATCCACGGCTGCCGGCGGCTGCACGGGGATGGCAGCAATCGAAGGCTGAAGAAGATCCTCCGAATTCCAATTTATGACCTCCACGGCATAGTTCACCGGGGGTGCGTCTGCATATGGGATCGACAAGATCGGCTCTGACAGTGTCGTGCAAGAGAAGCTTCGGCGACCCTTGATAATCTCGCTATACCACCTACCCCACAGGTGAAGGTTCTTATACTCAGGGTCGTGATTCTTAATGAGAGCGAGAACCTCCCGGTCTATCGACGCCTCAGGGAATCCTCCCTCTGAGCGGAAGAATGGGAACGAAAGATCAGCAGACATGTTGCCTGTAAGGAAAAGCGAAATTCAACTATCAGTATCATAATTTGATTTTAAAAAAATTTCGATGCTTGGTACTTTGAAATTTGTACTACACTGCAATGCAGTGGAGAGGGGACCAAAGGGGGACCCACAAAATCCAGATGACAATACATCAGTTAATAAGACAGCCTCATCATTGGATGAGACTGTCAATTAATGAGGAAATCCTCAAAAAGAATATTCTCATTAAATGAGAAATCCCTTGAGACAAGGAGTAAATCTCCCTTCTCAGAGCAAACCTCTGTCACAGAGTGACACTTGTCAAACTCTGGTCATAAGGGAATAAATTTCCTTAAAGAGCCTAGCTCTGTAATAATGATGAAAAATCCATCAAAGGAAAAATTAATTCTAAAAAATTAAAGTTTGGGATCTTAAAGATCCATGAAAAACTCTTAGGAGTTCATCATCAGAAGATCAAAAGACCTATATTCTGTCAATGAGCAAAGCTCTGTTTATGGGTTAAGAAACCCTGAAACAAATTCTTGAGAGCAAAACTCTGTTTGTGAAACCCCAAAGGGGATTTCTTTAGATCAAAAGATCTATAAGAGTAAAGCTCTATTAATTAAAGTTGATTTAATTAAGTTTAAATTTTTACCTAAAATTTTTCTAGAGTTTTAACTCTTAAGGTTCTTGAAAACAAGAGCAAGGCTCTGAAAATAAAATTCTTGAAGATGATAATCATCTGCTGAGGACCAAGGGTCCTATTTATAGGCACTCAAGCGCCTCTTCAACTCCTGAGTTGATCCAACGGTCTGGATCTTGCCACCGCTGCACTCACGTGTGCGCCACGTGAGTGCAACGGTGAGGGGCATTTGTTTCCCCCAATCAGAGCAAAGCTCTGTTTGAATTTTAAATTCAAAAGGTGAAGCAACGCTTCAGATCTCTTGCGCTGCACGCAGAGCGCCACATGTCAACAGCAGACACGCCAGCGCAAGGGGCGCTGCGCCTAAGGCAGCGCACCCCAATCAGAGCAAGGCTCTGTTTTAAAATTCAAATTTTAAATAAAGGAAGGAACGCTTCAGATAATTTGCGCTCTGCGCTGCACACCACGTGTCAAACAGTGGCGCGCTAGCACAGTTGCGCTGCGCTCTGCGCTGCGCGACACGTGTCAAGCGCAGATGCGCTTGCACCAACTGCGCCAGCACTAAGACTTAAATAATAAATTATTTAATCAGAATTAAAATTCTAGAAAGATCTTTCCAATCTTATTAAAATAAGAAAATTGTCTTCTGTAAAACAGAGACCTTAGGATCAAAGATCCAACATTGGGGAAATATCCCCAGATCAATCAGAGAAAAATCTCTGTAACTAACTCAACAAACCAATTGGCCCTATATAAAGGCCCCTAGACTCCAAGTCTCACATATACAGAAATAGAAAAAGGGGAGAACTCTAAAAAAATTTGAAAGGTAAGCCTTTGAAGAAAGAAGATCATCTTCTTCAAGATAAAGAATTAAATTCTTGGAAGAGCAGAGATGAAAGCACCTCATAAAAAGAAGAATTTCTTCTAAAAAGATCAAAGATCTAAGAACAAGATCAAGATCTTCAATATAAAAGAGAAAAAGATCATAAAGATCCAATCATAAAAAAATTAAAGAAGTAATTTACTTCATTTCTAGATCTTTTGATCTATATAAAGGCACAGCCTTTTGATAAACCATTGGTTCTTGAATTTTGAGATAGAACCTCTTTAGAACAAGAAAAACTTGTTTCTTTGATCTGAATTAGATCCAGATACGCTCTGCGCTACTGTACAGTGCCTTGCACACTTGATTTGCGCCTCTGAGCTCCTTGGACTGGCGTAAGTCACCAGAGAGCGCCACGTGTCAATCACAGAACAATCTGCGCCTTGCGCTTCTAAAACAGAGCGCTGTGCTCTTGGATTGGCGCAAGTCACCAGAGCGCGCCACTTGTCAGCAGCGCACTAGCGCAGCGCTCTGGCGCAGCGCACTGCACTAACAGACCCGCGCTCTGCGCTGCGTGACACATGTCACCTCCATATGCGTCGGCGCCTTGCGCTCTTTAATTGGCGCAAAGTGCCTGACAGGCCACGTGGCGCACTGTCAGACCATTAAATGTTGTGCATTATTAAGAAAGGGCAGAGCCCAATTAAAATGCCTAACAGGCCAAATATAAATGTTGTGCATTTAATTAAAAAGCCCAATCCTGTGCATTGTTTAAAAGGGGCAGAGCCCAAGCAAAGGCTTAACAGGCCAAGGATAAATGAAATGTTATACATTTTCAAATGGACTTAGCCCAATTCTAGCCATAAGTCCTCAATTTAAATTGAACTGAGCACAACTGCTCTTCCAATCAATTTACACCCGGGTCGAGGGTACATCTCTTTACTCCTCTGATATCTGTCGTTGTAATCCCTCAACGTCGTCAGAGAGGTGACGGGTCCTGACAACCACACACTGCTACGGACTGTGGGGTCCTTAAACTCATGGACTCTGACGTCCTTAACCTTGACCGTGATGTTTTAAAACTAATACCGGACTATGATGTCCTTAACCTCGACCGCGATGTCTTAAAACTAACACCGGACTGTGGGGTCCTTAAACCTATGGACTATGACGTCCTTAACCTCGACCGTGATGTCTTAAAACTAACACCGGACTGTGGAGTCCTTAAATCCACGGACTATGATGTCCTTAACCTTGACCGCAACGTCTTAAAACTAATATTGGACCGCAATGTCCTTAAACTACCTATCGACCACAATGTCACTAAATTAAACAATAGAGCCCTCAATTGCTCTCTTGTCGGATCTAAACGATCCCGTTAAGTCGATCTTAGTCTAAAATTAGACTAACGTGTCCTTAACGAACGTTTAAGTCGATCTTAGCCTCAAATAAGGCTAACGTATCCTTAAACACCCCCCCCAAACCCAAATCTAAGAAAGATACGGATTTGGACTAATCCACGTCCTACGGACGACAACACAAATTAGTCTCCGTATACAATCCACGGGCAACCGAACACAAAACAAACACACACGACACGAAGTGACTATATGGAGAAGGAGAAAGTGGCTACCGCGATGCAGTAGCGTAATTAACTGCAGGGGCTTGCGCCTGCAGGGAAGAGCGTCTCCACAATCAAAAACCCCTCAAGCGAGGGGGAATCTGACGAAGTCTGCTACATCGGACGCATCCGTTTAAACCTTCGATACACGGTGCCATAAATCAACCTGGCATCTTCGGAGAGATGGACGGATAGCACCAATTAGCATCTGCCCCCGAATCTCAGGCAAGACGTCTCTGTCCTGCGCGTCCTTCGGAGGGGAACACTCCTAGAGGCAGTCGAGTCCTTGCTCAGCTATCCCCGGCTGGTAGCTTCCTACCACAACCGACAGGGATCAAATTCCTCGCCAAGAGGTACTGGGCAGTAACCCTACTCGGTCCCCGTCCTGAAAGATCAAAGCCCTCGCAAGAGGCAACCGAGCAGCTATCCTGCTCGGTCATCTCCGGCTGGTAGCTCCCTACCTATGACTCCAGGGATCGAAGCCCTCGCAAGAGGCATCCGAACGGCTGCCCCGCTCGGTCATCCTAGGCTGGTAGTTGCCTACCCGCGACGCCAGAGATCAAAGCCCTTGCTAAGAGGCAACTGCGCGGCTTCACTGCCCGGTCATCCTTAGTGGGCTTCCTACAACCCCTCCAACACTAAGGATTAAAGCCCTCACAAGAGGCGACCAAGCAGCTACCCTGCTCGGTCATCTCCGGCTTGTAACTCCCTACCCATGACACCAGGGATCGAAGCTCTTGCAAGAGGCATCCGAGCGGCTGCCCCGCTCGGTCATCCCAGGCTGGCAGTTGCCTACCCGCGACGCCAGAGATCAAAACCCTCGCAAAGAGGCGACCGCGCAGCTTCACTGTCCGGTTACTCTTGGCGGGCTTCTTACAGCCCCACCAACACAGAGGATCCAAGGCCCCAAAAAGGGGCAACAAGTCTATCGAAGTCTAAGCGATCCCACATCGACTCCGGGGCCATGGAGATGCCTCCTCGGCAGCGCTTGGCAAGTGATGGAGATACGAGGTCGGCAGCGCTTGGCAAGTGATCGAAATCAACTCGACGAACGATCGCTAGACAGATAGCTAACCCAACAGTCCAAATAGAGATATTTTACAAACATTCTTCACACACAGAAGATGAAATGCAAACCGATGAAACAAGAATTTTCTTTTATTACCAAAGGCAAAGTTTTTACAAAGGGTATTCTGGGGCTCCCCAGCCCTACAAACTGCCCGGAGGCTTACTTCGGTCCCTTCATCGCTGGCATCACGGCCTGCCGGGAGCTTTACCACCGGAGATTTCGCCACCAGGGGCGTGCCCCGCTCCCCTCGCCATCTTCCACCGAAGGCCTCGCCATCGGGAGCGGAACCCGAGCGCGGAGCTCGCCATCGGCGAACTCGGGAAGCTGCTCCTTCAAGGCGTCCAGGGCCTTGTTCCACGCGATGGCATAATACTCCCCGAGCTCGGCGTAAAACTGCTCTGATACCTTATAATCGGCCACAGCTTTCTTAGCCCGAACTTCGGCAACCTGGGCTTCCAGAAGCGCCGTCTCAGCATCTCCCCTGCTGGCGTCCCTCTCCTTCTCCATGGCCGCAAAGTGTTCGGCCAGATCTGCCAGCTTCCTATCGGCGACCCGGAGGGACGCACTCAGACGATGAGGGACACCACGATTCGCTGAATTGGCAAGTTCCGCAGCCTCCGCACGGGCTGCCAGGACGTCGGTCCTTGCCCTCTCCAGGCGCAGGTCACGCTGCAAAACCTCGACCTCCGAGGGAAACGCTTCTACTGGCCTCGGTGCGTGGAACGTCCCCTCGGCCTCCATACGAGCGGCAAGGGCGTAGTGTTGAAGGACCTGACGGAAAGCGGATGAGAAACCAGGATGCCCTCGAGCCAAAGAAAGGAATACCAGAAAAACTACGCGTAGAGGAGTTCGTATCTGGACCGCCCCTTGGGCCATGGCCTCCAGTTGGGCCCTCAGGGAGCCATGTGGAAGCTTTCCCCCAGCCGACTCCTTTATCCTGGCGAGCAGGCCAGCAGCAACGGAAAGCCCAGACGGAACCGTGAAGACGGCGCCGTCCTCCTGCACGGAAATCCCCTCAGGGACCCTCGACGACGGCACGCGAGAAATTGTCCTCTTTCTCTTAAGAGGGGCCCCGTCCTCGCCCTCGCCCCTGTCCCCCGTCTGGGTTTCGGATAACTGTGGACGTCTCTGGCCACCGCCGGAACAACCACCAGGAGCCGTCAACGAAGTAGACGGTCCTATCACCGGCAGAACATCTGGCGCCGGGCATGAGCCAGCCAGGGGCTCGGCCGCGCCACTAGCCTCCCCCTGGCGCGAGCAATCCAAAGAGTGGGAACGAACCATGTATTCAAAAAGAGAACGCCGAGCAGCCGCGACTTAGGAGAGAGGAAATATGAAGGAGTAGGGGCCCTGGAGCGGGCCCCACCCCTACTTATTGCTGCAAAATACCTCATCCAACGGCGCCCTTCATCTCCCACCAAAACGTCTCCTCGGGTCTAACGGCTCCGATTGCTCCACGTGTCGTTCCCATGCTGAGGCGCATCCGTCAAACGCTGTAGGCCTGCATACGTCGCGTCGACCAACCGATGCTCGACACGTGGACCATCGCATCAGTGGCAGAATGCATGAACCGGCACACCTTCCTTAAATGCAGAAATCCCACCCTAATTCGCTGACAGAAAAGACAAACCGACAGCCTGAGGACTCGCCCCGACGAAGCCTTAGGAAGGAACTCACCTCGGGAGGCCTGGCAGTCCACTCCTGACCCGACCCGCTAGCTGGCCGGGACAAGAGTGGGGGGCTAATGATGATGCTCAATATTGGCGATGTGAGATCAGGACAGGTGGCGGATGACATGTCCCAATACTCGGAATGAAGGGCCCACAGAGGCCGACCAGGCCACCCTTGTACCCGACCTGCAAGCATAAGTTGGCCCTCTTCGGGACCCCATGCAAATTTGCCTCCTCGGTCCCTCAGCTCGTCCCGAGCTGCCACAGGACCAAGACTCCTCAGCCCTCTTGCTCGGTTCCGAGCTCCCCAGCCGAAGCCGTCTTCCTCGGTCCCTCCGACCGACCAACTCCACCACTCGCAGGCGTAACCGCCGCTCCGCAAATCTCGCCATGCGCAGATTCTCCGCCAGTAACGTCCCACGTTCCACGCCATCACGATCCCCATTAATGGGCGATCTTCTCTTCACGTGGGCGTGACGTCGGGAGCGTAACGGCCGGCGAGATTCTTGTGCCAACTGCTGCGTGCTGCCGCCGCTATATAAACCCCCATCACAGAGGGGTCAAGTAAGCCATTATTGATTCCACTTAGCCGTTACTCTGTTCGGATCTAGTACTAACTTGATCGTCGGAGGGTCCTCGGTGGTACCAAACCACCCCAGGACTTCTTTGCAGGTACTCGGCGTTAAACTCCTCAAATCACCAATCTCCTCAAAATCCATTGAGACCCACACGCAACAGGAGATCACCGCCGAAATCCATCGGGATCAACGGAAGACAACATCTGATGGAGACCCGAAAAGGACCTCCATCAAGATACGACTCCGTTGAGTAAAATCCATCAATGTAAATCTGTTAAACTAAAATTAGAGATCCTAAAATCCTAATCAAATGAAACTTCCAATTCATGATTCAATGCATCAAAATAAAAATTCAATATAGTCAAATCTGCAGGTAAGATGATGAATTGCAGAGAGATAAATTAAAACTCTGATGAAATTTTGAAGCAGCAGCATTTGATAACAAGGCAGGTATCAAATCTTCATCTTCTTCAAAAACGAAAAAAGGAAGCCTGAGAACAAAAATGAATATTATTCTCTGTAGCTGTTTTTCCTTTCTCCCAAAATTTCTAGGCATCAACAAGGATGAAGATGAAACAAGTGTATTGCCAGCCATCAACAAGGATATTGACGATGGAACAAGTGATCATGAACATAAAACAAGTGGATTGCCTGGCAGCGACGAAGATGAAGATAAAGCAAGTGAAATGCCTGGTGTCATTGATAAGCATGAAGATGGAGATAGAATAAGTGAACTGCCCGATAAATTCTACGACACATTCGTTCCTGTCTCAACACTAAATCTACCGTCAATACTTCGATTCTATCGAAAACATGGAGACATATATGGGCCTCTACACCCAATCTCAATTTCGAAGAAAAGGAATTTACTTCGGTTGAGAAATTCGTCAGCTTTGTGAATTGGGTGCTAGAATATCGCCAAGAATCGAACGTTGATAACTTTACATTAACGTGGATGCAAGGATTTGATAAGCGCATGGCGGCAACTTGGATGGACTTCATGGCCAGGCGAAAGGTGATGCAGTTGACACTTGATATTCGTCCACAGGATGAATTCTCATTGCCTGCAAGTCTCCTCAACTGCGTGTCACTGGAAGTATGCAATTTGAAAGCACCGATAAGTCTAAGACACGAAGACGATGGCTGTTCTATTTGTTCTAAGAGCATTCTACACTTGCCAAGTTCATTTAATCCGACTAATCTTACGACCTAGGACATCTATGGTGTGAAAAATTGCAGTGATTTGCTTGGGAAGTTGATTAACAGCTCTCATTTTCTTGAATATCTAACTATACAGATCGGTATGGAAGATCTTGATATATCCGCACCCAACCTGAAGAGTTTGGCCTTGCGATGTACCGGTGTTTCAAACAACTGCAAACTACAGATTTTTTCTCCAAGGCTTCACAGATTAGAGTCGGCATATCTTCGCCTCCCCAAAGTTTCATTGGGTAGCCTTCATCATCTTGTGCATGTATCACTTAGAAAAAGTAAAATGCACGATGTTGATGCAACCAGATCTATCGGCCTCGTGCAAGGTCTTTCTCATGCCAGGACTCTGGTGTTACATTGTACTCTAATCGAGGTATGGATTTTGTTACTTCAACTCTTCAGATTTAAGCTTCTAGTTCCTGCTAGCTTGCCAAATTGTAGAATAAGAAATTCACTAGTTTTGTTCAGTTGGCATCATATCGGATACGTAACATTTCATGAATTTGTGAGCCGTTTATCCACCTTTTCCTATGAATTAGCATTTAAACCCAAATCACATGCTTCATTACTTCAAACGGCCCATCATTACGCAATTACGGTTAAAGAGTTTATGTGCTTCCTGTAGAGGTTTATGGTATGTGGAATGTACTAGATAATACATTTTATGTATCGGCTATTGTCGGACTACTAACTTTTGGCAAATAAAACCAATTTTTAAAAATTTATTCTTCCTGATAATTTTGTTTGAAGAATATGTTTAAAATTTCTTGAAGGTCGTTGTGCAGAGCTTAAAAAATGAAATAGGTTCGGTAGTTATTGCATTTGACAATCTGGTATCGTTGAGGGTGGAGCCTTGCTGAATAAAGATCATCTTCGAACAATAATGATGCTGCTCTGGAGCTGCCCCAAATAGAGTTTAATGCAACTTTGGTTCATATATCGGACTTTGAATGCGGTGATTTTTTTGTTGTGTATTTAACATTGGCGTAAAAGTTAGGATGTCGGTATGTATAAAAAGAGATCTGATTTATCGGCATACAAAGAGAAGACTTAAAGAGAAACCAACAAACTAAATCATGCATTTTTCCAAAGCTAATTTATCTATGAAGAAAATAATTCTGCCGTAACTGTTCGTTTATCGCTTTATACAATTTTCAGCGAGAAGCTACAACAATAGAAGATCAATGGGCATGTTGGAAACCAGAATACGGATGAAGTGAAACAAATTTGAAAGAAATTGAAATCAGAAGCTCCACGGGAGATGATGATGAGATCGATCATGTAAAGTTCTTGCTCGCGAAAGTAACTGCCTTGCAGAAGATTAAATCAGGTATGAGAAAGAACTTGAAAGTTGTGAGCATTTCAAGAAATTCCGTCAGGATCTACAAACCTTTCCCAGAGCCTCTATAATAATTTCTCGATTCGTCTTCAGATAGAAGAAGAGCATATATTTGCTTTTGATTTTGTTTTAGATTTCTGTTTGCCTTTTTCTTCCGGTTCCGAATAGAAACTTTATGTGACAACTGGATAATATGAGGCATGAAACATGTTATTTTGTTCAGAATTTGTGATCCTAAACTTTTATTTCATTATATTGGATTTAATGTTTCCTTTGGTTTTGCATGATACTTTTTCAAATTTGTGATGCTGACTTTATTTCCTGTTAGAAAGTAGAGAGAATTTTTAAGAGTTGGCAAAACAAATTATGTGATTTCACAAAGAAGTATTTTGGACATTCAAGCAAAAGCTTGTGGGATACAAAGTTACAAACAGTATTATGGTTGAAAACTCATGGGTTTAGTTAAATAACATTGCCATCAAATATTGGAACCGAGAAGGCGCAACCTTCTGGAAAATGACGGCTCGAGTTGGATACCATCCGATGCCAAGTTATATCAGGTTTCCCATTTGATTAATCTGGTTCTAGTAATAAGTTTATTAATATGGGTTATTAGGGTACGGTTTTTTGAGTTATTAACCACAACGAAATACAATTAACAAATTGAAGTTATTTTCATAAAGTACTAATTAC
This sequence comes from Agapanthus africanus, assembly GCA_030015575.1. Lineage (NCBI taxonomy): Eukaryota > Viridiplantae > Streptophyta > Magnoliopsida > Asparagales > Amaryllidaceae > Agapanthus > Agapanthus africanus. The sequence continues at coordinate 3,726,488 of CM057337.1, forward strand.
TAAACAATCATTTTAGATATCATTGATTTGCAATGAAATTTTGGCAAAATGTTTATAATTGTTTTTACTCTTTATTTAAATAATTCATAATCCATAAATTTCTTTTGTCAAATGATAAAAAGTCTAAAATTTCGGATCCGAGGCGTCCAATACGGTCGATATGGTATGTTCTGATCCCAAAAGAGACCGTATTGTGGATCACATAAAGTTCCCTTGTCAAAACTCAAAAGTCGCTAAGCATTCTCTCTAATTCCACCAAATGCGTGCAGTGCACTTCTCTATAATTAATATGAACTTATATTCTTGTTTTATTTTCGTAATGAAGAAGCTTGGCTTGATACGTTTGCTAAGTTATTTGGTTCGAACTGAAAACATAGTAATGTAATGAATAATGTGTTATGTATAGAAACTATAGAGATGGCCTTGACATGTCTTCGGTTTAAGATTAATATAATAATTATTTTATCAGCTGGCAGTCAAGTCGTTGTAGTATAGTGGTGAGTATTCCCGCCTGTCACGCGGGTGACCCGGGTTCGATCCCCGGCAACGGCGAATTTTCTGTTTTTTATTTTTGTTGTCAATTTCCTCTTTTCATTTTCCCCTATTTCTTTTTTTTTTTTAAATAAATCATAGCGGTTGTTACATGCATGATCTCGGGTTCTTCTTCGGTCATCTATTCCCAACTTTGGATTCATTCTCATGTGGCCTTGTTCTATTATAGCGGTACAGCATGTATGGGCAATGATATGAGGTATATGTTGTGAACCGATTGAAACTTCCACTTGGCAATTATAGAAACTATATACCATTCCTGTCTAAAGCTGCTTACATGGAGCTTTTCTATGCACATGAGTTATGTCCGCTTTTCGGCAAAATAGACCTGCCCCGTCATGGGATACCATCTCATTTTCCTGAAATCATTACATGGTGACTCTGACGCACAACAAGAAATTGATATTGCAAACCGAATGACACGTACAAGAATTTAATGTAAATTTGGACAAATATTGAGATCCTGTTAGCGAAAATTTTACCATGCTAATTAACATGGTTCTGTCTATGATGTCTGTCTATAATAATTATTTAGGCTGTAGTGCTGGAAACACTCCTCACTTTTGCACAAAAAGCAAGAAACCGCCTTAGCCTGGAAAACCCTGCACGCACTTTAGCCCACAAATTTAAAACTGAAGCGGGTTTCCTGCATTGTTCACTTAATTTTGAGTAATGTGGTGTGTGTGTGTGTATAGTAAATGTACTGGAAAGTGTTGTACACAGTAGTGATTCATCTTGTAATTAATTACAAAACCCAACCAAATCCTTGGTATCACAAAATACATCCTCCTCTAATGATCTATATATGTGCATGAACATTGGTTTCCATACAACAAAAACCCAATTGCCACTTCACACAAAAGAAGATAATACAAAATGTTTCCAGATTTCTAGAAATTTTTTATATTACTAAATTATTTATTTAATTCACCTGTAAGCAGAGAGATCAATCTCAATGAGGTTGTCCTCGTCCAATGCAATCTCAATCATCCCTTCCTCGTCTTCAATATCCCACAACGATTCGTTGCTGTCCGTGTCGGACTCCGTGCTGCTGCAGTAATAACCGAGGCAGTCCCATCTTTTGTTGTTGATTGCCGCCATGTCCGGGGATATCACGGAATATTCTGGCGAGCCTCCTTCGTTCTCTTCTCCCTCGTGCTCTTCGTATATGACATCAAGTCGTCCCGATTCGACCAAGAAGTTGCATAAGGCGTCGGTCTCCTGCTCAAAGTCCGCGAGAGCTGGTTTGTATCGGATTTCAGGTTGGGATCGGATCGGGTCGATAGCATCTTTATCTTTTGGCGGCGTTTCTTTGGATCCGAAACGGAGGAGAGTGGTGAGGATGAGGGAGGTGGTGATGAGAACAGGGGAGAAGAGGAGGGAGAAGAGGATGAGGTTGGCGGGGAAGTAGAGGAGATTAAGGAGGAAGAAGGTGGTGAGAATGGAGAAGAGAGGGTGTGAAGTGATATGGTAATTAAGGCGAGAATTAGAGCTGCATTGCTCCATTAATATTAATGCCTTGTCCATTGAAAAAGGAGATGGAGAGTGAGAGAGAATATATATACAAGAGGAGGAGGGCCAAAGGAGAGGGAACGGAATTCAGTCATGTTACAAGGGGAGAAAATTATTGCTCGTTACCGCGCGACACCAGTGGAAGTCAAACATATTGGATTTACTCTTTCTTTCAAACCGACCGAGCTTGTTACGAATTCGAGTTCCAAGCGAAAAATGGCCGGAACCCTCATCTTTATTCATATATTTAGAAGGCAGATCATACGCCATGATCCTCTTCTACATCACCAACTTGTGCAATGCAATCTAATGATTTGTCCCTGATGATGCTCGATATCGGTGATGATCTCCCATATCATGACACGTGGCAGATGGCGTGTCCGAGAGACTGCAAGAAAGGACAGGGGCCGACCAGACTGCTCCTATGCCCGTCCTACTGACGAGGCTAGCTTGCCTCCGAGCCCTAGCACAATTGGCCTCTTCGGCCTCACTGCTCATTCCCGAGCTACCGCAGAAACAAGATGCCTCGGCTCTCCCGCTCGTCCGCGAGCTCTCCCGCCGAGGTCATCTTCCTCGGTCCATTGACCGACCGACGGCACCGCCCACAGGTGCAACCGTCATCCCGCGAATTTCGCCATGTGCGAGATCTCTGCCGGCCACATCCCACGTTCCACGCCACCACGATCCTCCATTAACGAGCCTGTCTTGCCATTAATGGAAGGTCCCACTCATCACGCGGGCGTGACATCGGGAGCGTAACGACCGGCGTGATTCTCGCGCCTGCTGCACCTGCTGCCACTATATAAACCCCTCTCTCAGACGACTCAGGTAAGCCAATTTCACCCCAATAGGCCGTTACTCTGCCAAAATACCCTGTCTAACTTGATCGTCGGAGGGTCCTCGGTGGTACAACAACCCCGGGACTTCCTTACAGGTAACTCGGCAACCACAACCTCAACCCATTGAGATCCACACGCTTCAGGAGCGACAGCCTCCAGGTCCAATCTTGGCCACTCATCGCAGCCATCAGCAGATCAACGGCAAGCAACATCTGAAGGAGATTCCACCCTCCATCAGCCGGCGCCGTCTGTGGGAACACTTTGATTCCACAAAAACAAAATTTCGCCTCCCGATCTCACTCCAATGGCGAGCGATCATCAAGATGATCCAAGCACCAACCGCCGCTTCCCTCTCAAAGGAGGCACGGACGAGCCTCCTCCGCCGAATGTCATCAACGTCCTCGCCGGCCGGATAGACTGACTCGCATCCTTCGTGGAGGCGCTCGTCCGCGTCCAAACGGCGGGAAAAAATCCCCAGATCTCCACTCCCCCGCCTTGGGACCAAGACCCCTACGGGGGAAGAGAAGATTCATCCCGCGTCGGCACGGCCGGCCGCCGCCTCGCTGCCTCCCATGGCCGCGGATCATGTCACGCCCCGCTTCCCAGTATACGGGCAGAGGACGCGACGAGGCCGCTACGTATTTACTGAGAAGTAAATACGCTAAGCGTATCTAAGCAATATAAAAAATAAATGCACAAGAGACAAGATATAATCAAAACAACAACTTTATTTATTCACATTCTTTCTGTACAATGGATGGAAAGTGTCACGCCCCGCTTCCCAAAGTACGCTAAAGTGGGCACGTGACATAGCCAACCATGCTACCTGTGGATAGGAAAAATCCTTCCACAGTCACATTACGGCTGTGGAGATATCAAGAACAAAAAAGATAAACTAACTATCTAGTACATGTCCATAAGCCCGAGTAAAAGAGTCAAGAGATAACAATATGCGGAAGCCAAAGAATACAATAAATGAAACACCTGTAGTGAAACTACATACCAACAGGAACCTCACCGCTAGTCTAACAGCGGCAAAACTCTTAATCAGTCTGCAACAGGGTAGAAGAATCTGGGCCATGCAAAACCCAGACGTCAGCGCGTCAAGTCATCAAGTAATAACATAATAAACAGGCAATGCGAATATAAACATGAATAAAGCAAGGGTAATAATAATATGAATCAGAGCAGTGCAGGGTAGTGTGCAGTGGGTAAACTAAACTGTGCTATCAGGTTCTCTGTTCTAAAGTCTTTGAAACCAAATTGATGAATCATCGATATAACTCAATAGTATCCCGTACATACCCGGGACCACGGCCACAATATTCTCGGCTGCAGTCGAGACATGCCGCTAGGCACAAAACAGGAATGTGTACACTCGATAGTATCCCGTACATACCCGGGACCACGACCACAATATTCTCGGCCGAAATCGAGACATGCCGCTAGGCACCAAACAAGAATGTGTACACCCAGAACAGGTAGTGAACTGTCGAGTTACAAGTCAGATCTCACATTTGATTTCCCCATACCCCCAAGTTATATGTGTAGGTCAAGTCAGGTATTCTGAAATCAAGAAACTAATGCCAACACAGGATCATGTAAACAGGTTTGTCTGGATAGACAACAGGAACGGTCCATGAGGACTACATGTCAGGTTTGTTGGCATTAGACACATGATCAGGTAACGGGTCAGGTTATGGTACATCAGGTCAAGTCAAGCAGTGTACGGTACCATATCGGGTCAATCAATATGCATGTAGCAAGTCAGGTCAAGATGTAAACGATACATAGGTGTGCTCACAATCAGTTATATAATCAAGCATGGTTATCAACAACATGATATAAGTAATGAATTAAGCAATAGGCAGATTCATTCGATTTGCAATACAGTTACCAATTGTGTCACAGAGATGATTTCAACATTACAAGAGTGCAGTAAGACAATTATAGCCGTTTAATCATGTTATTAAGTTAAGATTTCATGGATGCAATGATATCTACATAAATAGGTTCCAAGTTCGAAAGATAAAAATGTTATATAACAATATTGAACATGAAAAGAGAAATGATCGTACCAAGTTAAATTTATCGGTTTAGGGTGTCATAAATTATAAGTAAAATATTTTTTAGCATGTAGCAAGGGGTACTTGCCTCGACGGGTCGCGAACCAGGAATACGGAAAGTTAAACGTCGGCGGGGAAACTTGCGACGGGCGCACGGTTCACGGAATGAGTCCAAACAACGCACAAGGTGATCACACGGGTCAGGTACGCTCGCTGGGTCATCGGGATCGTCGACGTCATCACGGCTCCAGCGAACTGATATAACATTTCAAGTATTTCTCCACCCTTGGGTAAATGGCCTCTGTCAGTAGATAGGCTATGATCACAAAGTTCCATTTGAATATAGAGTTGCTCATTCTCAAACCATGAGGTGTAGTATCCGACTACACTTTCATGATAACCTAAGGCAGCTAATGGTTGAACTTCCAATAGTGTTTGCCTCCTTTCAATGTCATGACGCAATTGCCCGATGGTAATAAGTCTGAGGCAGTCTCTGATGTAAGTAGCATTGCATTTCTGGAAGCATTGATAAGCAAGCTTATCAATATTCATACAGACCTCTCCTTAGACAAATCCAAGAATATAATTGCTCGTACCAGGGCTCCCCCAAAGGAAAGAAACTTGTCTCTTGATAAATAGTCATCATGAGATCTTCATGACAGAGATCAAGAGATATCTGCCCTGAGGCTGGAGCTTGATGAGGCGAGGTTGGGGAGACAGCTGCGGCTGTGTTCAAGATGGGTACATCGCTAGGTCTCTGCTCGAGTCTGGGTTTACTCAGGTGAGATGGTTTCGGGGTTGATGGTTGCTGTCGACGATGAAGATGGGTTGTGGGTTTGAAGGTGGGGTGGATGAAGTTGAAGGAGGGATGGCCGGAGTTGGGTTAGTGAAGATGAGGCGGAGGCTATGGTGGTGATGGTGTTGGGTTGTCGTTGCCAGTCGTAGGTTGAGGGAGATGCCGACGGCGGATGATAAGGAGATGGGTGGAGATGGTGCTGCGGAAGTCGACGGGAAAAAGAAAGAGAAGTCGACAGCGGCTAGAGGGCTGAAGGGTGCGTCGGCGGTGGACGAGGTGATGGATAGGCGAGCGCGACGACGAAGGCACAGCTCGGCGTCGTGGGTATGGGTTCTGGCTGAGATACAGAAGAAAGAGAAGAAGGAGCAGGCGGTGAGCGTAAGGAAGGAGGGCGGTGATGGGACCAAAACTCACCGCGAGAGGAGAGAGAGGGAACTGCGAGAGGAGAGAGAGAGGCTTGAGAGAGAGAGAGAGAGAAAGAGAAAGAGGAGGAGAGAGAGAGGGTCTCGTAGGGGTGATTGAGAGTGAAATAATAGAGAGAGAAGGAAAAAGGGAGAGAGAGAATGAGGCGGTGGGGCCCGGGGTAAGGAGTAAGGAGTTGTGATTGGATAAGGGGAAAAATTTGTTACGAGAAAATTGTAAAAGATTTGTGGGTTTAGAATAGGTTAGGAAAATTTTAATAAAAGATTTTGAAAATAGGAAAAAATAATATATGGGTTAAAATATATTCGACAGTTTAACAATATTAGAAATCTGGGATTTTGGCGCAAAGTAAAATATTTTCAAATCGCGCCCGAGTCTGGTCTAAAAATTTGAAATTGAAATAATAGAATTTTAGGCGGGATCCAAAAGTGAAAATGAAGTATTCTATGATCAAAAAGTGTACCCCCAAAACGGACGCACGTACGTGCGCGTAGCCGTCCAAACTCGCCCGTTTTACTGAACGGGACGAGAACACGATGCACGGACGCTACAACAGGGTTAGGGGTGTCAAGCATGCCAAGATGAATATTTTTAATTTTATTTTAGATGCCAAAAATTGTTATATGCAGAAATGAATTTGCCGGGTAAAATTTACAATAAGTAACAATCAGGTAAGATAAATGAAATGAGTGCCACACTACATTCAAAAGGTAACTGAAATTAGTAGCATTGGGCTCGGGTGTTACATTATACCCAACTACAAAAAGAATTTCGTCCTCGAAATTCCAAGAATACAAGATAGATAACTACAAGAAAAGGTGAGGAAACTTCTGCCGGATTTCATCTTCTCGTTCCCAAGTGGACTCTCCATGCGAGCGATTACCCCAAGAAACAAGTACAAGAGGGATCATCTTGTTCTTAAGAACCTTTTCTCTTCGATCCACGATTTCAATCGGTCGCTTCTTCAGAAGTCAAGTCTTCTCGTACTGTTAGCTCCGAATGATCCAATACGTGTGTTTCATCTCGAACATACCTACGGAGTTGAGATACGTGAAACACGTCGTGCACGTTCGCCAAGGACTGCGGTAACGCCAAACGATACGCTACCTCACCAACACTCTCCAAGATCTCAAAGGGTCCAACGAATCGAGGACTGAGCTTTTCTCGACTTCCAAAACGAATCACTCCTCTAGTTGGTGATATCTTCAAGAATACCAAATCACCCACGGCGAACTCTAAAGGTCTTCTCGACGTATCAGCCCAACTTTTCTGTCTGTCTTGTGCTGCCTTCATATGATTTCTGATAGTATTAACCTTCTCAACTGTCTGCACCACAAATCTGGTCCCAATAATCTTCGTTCACCGACCTCGTCCCAACAAACAGGTGAACGACATTTAAGACCATACAAAGCTTCAAATGGAGACATCTGGATAGTTGCCTGAAAACTGTTGTTGTAAGAAAACTCCACCAAAATTAGATGATCTTCTCATGAACCCTTGAAGTCTAACATGCATGCTCTCAACACATCCCCAAGAGTTTGGATTGTTCTCTCCGACTGACCATCAGTTTGAGGATGATAAGCTGTGCTAAACTTCAATCGAGTCCCCAAACCTTCCTGTAGACTCCACTAAAAGTGTGATAAGAACCGAGTGTCCCGATCGGACACGATGCTCACCGATACTCCATGCAATCTTACAATCTCTTGCATGTACCGCTCTGCCAAAGTCTTTGTTGATTGACCAACCCGAAAAGGAATAAAAGAGCTGCCTTGGTCAATCGATCAACAATTACCCATACAACATTGTTGCCTTTTGGACTTCACGGTAAAGCCGTCACGAAATCCATGGTTATATGTTCCCACTTCCACTGAAGAATCGAAAGTGGTTGAAATAAACCAGCAACCCTTTGATGTTCAGCCTTAACTTGCTGACACACCAAGCACTTTGCCACAAAGCGAGCAATCTCCCGTTTCATGCCTTCCCACCAGAAATGCTGTCGAATATCTCGGTACATCTTTGCCTCCAGGATGTACAGAATAAGCTGAACTGTGTGCTTCTTTCATAAGCTCTTCACGAATATCTCCCTTTGGCACACACAAACGGCTACCATACCTCAACGAACCATCTTCGTGGATCAAAAATCCGTTCGTAGTCCGGCTTCAACCTGTTCTCGAAACTTTTGCAGTCTAGGATCCTGCGATTGTACTGCTTTAATATTCTCGATCAACGATGACTGTACTTGCAGCTGCATCAACTGTCCCGTAGAATGCGGTAGCACAACCTCCAAGTCAAATCTTCCAAAATCTGTAACGATCTCCTTCTGCGTAGTTAACACCTGAATTGCTGGTAACCGACTAAGCGCATCCGGCACGACATTAACCTTCCCCGGATGGTATTTAAGATCAAGATCGTAGTCAGCCATCAGCTCCAACCATCTACGCTGCCTCATATTAAGATCCTTCTGTGTGGATGCGTACTTCAAGCTCTTATGATCAGTAAAACTTCGACCCTTTCGCCCAAAAGGTAGTGTCTCCAAATCTTCAAAGTGAAAATTATAGCCGCATGTTCCAAGTCATGAGTTGGGTAATTCTTCTCATGGGTCTTTAACTGTCTCGATGCGTACGATACAACCTTACCATGCTGCATCAAAACACATCCCAGTCCTTTCCCAGATGCGTCGCTGTGAATCACCAATCCTCCGGAATTGTCTGGCACGGTCCGAATAGGGGCGGTTATCAACTTCTGCTTCAACGTCTCAAAAGCTAACGCACATTTGTCCGTCCATAGAAAAGGTACCTCCTTGCACGTAAGCTTGGTTAACGGCTCTGCCAGATGAGCAAACTTCTCCACAAATCTCCTGTAATATCCGGCGAGTCCAAGAAAACTTCTTATCTCCGCAACATTCTTTGGAATCGGCCAATCTCGAACTGCTGCAATCTCTTCTGGATCGATGGCAATTCCATCGCCAGACACAACATGCCCCAAAAACTTTACTTCCTCCAGCCAAAACTCGCACTTGCTCATCTTCGCATATAACTTCTCCTGTCTCAACATCTGCAGTACGATCTTCAAATGCTCAGCATGCTCTTCAAAACTCTTCGAGTAAACCAGAATATCGTCAATGAATACCACAATAAACTGGTTCAAGAACGGTGAAAAGATTCTGTTCATCAAGTCCATGAATACTGCCGGCGCATTCGATACTCCGAAGGGCATCACTAAGTATTCGTAATGTCCATACCGAGTTCGAAACGCCGTCTTGCAAATATCTTCTACTTTCACGCTGATCTGATGATATCCGGATCACAAATCCAGCTTCGAGAATACCCTCGCGGCACAGAGCTGCTCGAAAAGTCCGCCAATGCGAGGGATTGGGTACTTGTTCTTAATCGTCACCCGGTTTAATTCTCGATAGTCGATGCACATCCTTCTTGTGCCATCCTTCTTCTTTACTAGAAGAACTGGAGCTTCCCAAGGCGAGTTATTGCTTCGAATCCAACATTTTTCAAGCAATTCAGCAACATGTTTCTTGACTTCTTCCAACTCTACTGGTGCCATTGGATAATACGCTTTGGATACTGGCGCTGCACCAGGAATAACATCAATTGCGAACTCCATGTCTTGCTTCGGCGGTAAACCCGATATATCTTCAAACACGTTCGTAAAATCGCGAACAACAGCCGGCTCTTCACTTTCATCACTTCCATTGATGCAAGAATATTGTTTGTCGGCCTAGCCCTAAACTCGATTGGCCCGACAGAATTGCTTCCTTACCGCAACTGCTGTCTGCTGCAAACTCCCTTTCATCCCGGATAAACTCTGCTGCTCTCGGGCTGCCGCAAGTACTTGTGAGAAAGTGGTCAAACCCAGGGAGACAATCTGCCTCTGGATGTCCACGTCCAAGCTGCGCATGAACCTCCGTGCCCTATCTGCATCGTTGGCAACTAAAGGTCCAGCGAAACTGCTGAGTCTTGCCCATTCTGCTGCATGCAGATCCACGGTTGCTCCCTTCTGCTTTAGCTCGATGAATTTCCCTTCCATTTCCTCCCGTGTAGTCCGCGGGAAGAACTTCTCCAGGAAACTCTTTGAAAAATCTGCCCACTTGATCGGCTTGGGCAACCGGTTCTCCTCTACAAGCCACCATTCTCAGGCGTAGTCCACTAACTGAATGCGTACCACATCAACTCTTTTCTCATCTGGAATCTATGCCGCAAAAAGCAAGTTCTTTGTGTCAACTAGCCACTGCTCTGCTGGCAACGACTTCTCCAAACCAGTAAATGTAGACGGACCCAAACGCCTAAAATCTGCTACGGTCCCTACTCGGTCAACTGGTTTAGCCCCAACATCGTTCACAGACTGCTGAACGATCTGCAAACCTTCCTAAAACGATCCCGCTTGCTGCTGGATCAGCTCGGTCTGTCTCTTTTATTTCTCTAGCATTTCCTTTATCACTCCAAACATGGCGGCTTCGTCCACACGCCCTCGGTACTGTTTACCCCAATCAGAGCAAAGCTCTGTATTGAAAATTAAAATTGAAATAAATGAAGCAACGCTTCAGATCCTTTGCGCTGCGCGCAACGCGCCACGTGTCAAAAGCAGACACATCAGCGCAACGCCCAAGGCAGCGCACCCAATCAGAGCAAAGCTCTATTTAAAGCAAAATCAAAGGAAGCAATGCTTCAGTTGCGCAAACGCTGCGCTGCGTGACACGTGTCAGCGCAGATGCGCAAGCGCTGCAGTGCACGACACGTGTCTGCGCAGTTGCGCAAGCACAACTGCGTAAGCGCTGCACTGCGCGACACGTGTCAAGTGCTGGGGAGTTGCGCAAAACAGAATGGAGATTTAAAGAAATCTTTCTGTTCTTGTTAAAACAAGAAGATTTTCTTCTGTAAAGCAGATGCCTTTGGATCAAAAATCCAATGGTGAGGGAGATTCCCCTAATCACTCAGAGAAAGATCTCTTTAACAAATTTAACTTATTTATGAGCACTATAAAAAGGATCCTAGGCCTCAATTCAAACGCATCAACATTTTTCTGGAAAAAAAGAGAACTTTGAAAAACTCCTCAAGAACAAAAAGATAAAAACCTTTAGAAAAAAGAGAAAGTTCTCTTATGAACAGATCATAGATCTAAAAAACAAGATCAATGATCTTTAATAAAAATAAAATAAAATAAAATAGTGCTTTGCACTTCTTATGAACCATTGGTTCTCTGAGATAAGAAAAACAAGAAAAAACTTATTTTTCTTTGATCAAGAAATCAAATAGTGCTTTGCACTTCTGTTCTTGAATCTAAAAGATTCTTAGTGCTTTGCACTTGCAAACTACGCTGTTGCGCTCTTGGGAGAGCGCCACGTGTCAGCATCTGAACCACTTGCACTATGCATTTTGAGATAGAGCTTTGCTCTCTGTAATTGGCGCAACTCACCAGAGCGCGTCACGTGTCAGCAGCGCAAGCGCAGCGCACTAGCGCAGCGCACTGCGCTGCATGACATGTGTCATCACCACGAGCGCTTGCGCTCTCTGATTGGCGCAAAGCGCCTGATAAATGCAATGCATTTCCTAAAAAGGCCAGGCCCAAATCAAAAAGACCAAGCAGGCCAAAATAAATTGCAAAGCAATAAAAGGGCAGAGCCCAAATAAAATTGATGCTCTGCATCATTTATAAAGGGCAGAGCCCAAAACAAATTGATGCTCTGCATCCTTTCTGGGCAAAGCCCAAATAAAAATAAAAAGAAATGCAATGCAATGCAAAAGCAAATAAAATGTTGAACATTTTCAACTGGACTTAGCCCAATTTTGGCCGTAAGTCCTTAAATTAAATTGACTGAGCAAGGTTTCTCTCTTAAATCAATTTACCTCGGGTTCGAGGGTACATCTCCGAACTCCTCTGACACCCGTCGTTGTAATCCTTCAACGACGTCAGAGAGGTGACGGGTCCCAACGACCACACACGTATATGGACTGCGGGGTCCTTAAACTCGTGGACCGAAACGTCCTTAAACTAATATTGGACCGAAACGTCCTTAAACTAATGTCGGACCACCACGTCCCTAAACTGGAATATAGACCACCACGTCCCTAAACTGGAATACGGACCACCACGTCCTTAAACTGGAATACGGACCACCACGTCCCTAAACTGGAGCATGGACCGCAACGTCCCTAAACTACCTATGGACCACTATGTCCCTAAACTGGAACAATAGAGCCTCCAAATGCTCTTTTGCCGGATCTAAACGGTCCTGTTTAAGTTGATCTTAGCCCCAAATACGGCTAACGTATCCTTAGACATTTAAATGAATGATAAAACTCCAAATCAACTTTGGTTTAAGGGTACATCTCTGAACTCCTCTGACATCCATCGTTGTAATCCTTCAACGACGTCAGAGAGGTGATGAGTCCCGACGACCATATATTAAATGGATCACCACGTTAAGTTGATCTTAGTCCAAAACAGGACTAACGCATCCTTGACGAACGTTTAAGTCGATCTTAGTCTCAATACGACTAACGTATCCTTAAACTAAAAACACCAAACCCAAATCTAAGTAAATACAGATTTGGACTAATCCACGTCCTACGGGTGACGGCATTACTCAGTCTCCGTATACAATCCACGGGCAACCACAAACAAAACAAACACACACGACACGAAGTGAAATTCTGGAGAAGGAGAAAGTTGTTACCGCAATGCGGTAGCGTAATTAACTGCAGGGGCTTGCGCCTGCAGGGAAGAGCGTCCCCACAATCAAAAACCCCTCAAACGAGGGGGAATCTGACGAAGTCTGCTACATCGGCCGCATCCGTCTAAACCTCCGATACACGGTGCCATAAATCAACTTAGCATCTTCGGAGAGGTGGACGGATAAAACCAAATAGCATCTGCCCCGAATCCCAGCGTCAGGACATCGCGGTCCTGTGCGCCGCCATTCGGAGGGGAACAGATTCTGGCACGCCCGGTGGGACCTTTTCCTCTTTCCACTCCACACTTCGTGTGTCATCTTCGCGAACCAATCGCGGTTTGTTAATGGTTGCCTTCGGATTTCAAGTTACTAAGATTTGGTTGGTCTTTTGCCTGGCGCAGAACTCAAGATTCAATAGCATTTAACTGCACCAACTGCTCGAAATGCCACTGCAACGGACGCTCCACCTCTCCGGGAGGTGTAGCATATGGGCCCCAAGCGGCTTCCTTCCTCGCTCTGCCGGTAGACCAGGTGACCCAAGCCACCACTGGCCTGTTCTTCGGGACCATGATCCCATCTACAAGCTTCTCTGCGCCAATACCTGCACCGGAAGTGAACAAGAAGTCGGTCTTCGACCGGCTCACTGCTACGACGGCCCCTGTCAACGGGTCGCCAACTACTAAACCGACAGCCTCTGTTTTCACCAGGCTAGATCAGAACTCTAAATTGGCTATCCCAAGGAAGGCAATAACCGCTGCTCCAGAAGTCGTCAAGACGGCTTCCCCTGTCAAAGAGTCAGTCTTTTCAAGGCTGACTATTCCTGCTTCTGCCACTGCTCGAGGATTTGTCCTCGACAGGTTGAATATCACCCCTCAAAGGACAACCTCAGTCTTTAAGAAGTTAACACCAGCGGCGCCTCATTCAGACAGGGGGCAAAAAGAAGTTGTCTCTATCTCCGAGCCAGTCCCAACGGCTCGTCATGCTCGACGTCGCCATTGGCAACGAGTGAGGAAGGAAGGGGGAAACTCCCCCTCAGGGCTAACTCCACCGGCTCCAGTGGTAGAAGTCAACGCTGCTGTTCCAACTGGAAACAGCTTTGAACTGCTGAGGAAGGTACGTAAGAACTCTCCAACCACTACACTGGAGAGATCTCCTCCACCTGCGGAGAGAGCTCCAGAAACGAAGCAAGAACAGCCCCCTCAATGGCTGTCCTCAAAAATATACAAGGTTTGGCGAAGGGTTCAAGACGCCGTGATCGACCCGGATCACTCCCGTCAACGAAAGAAGACGAAGGTGCAAAAAGGAAAAGACTGTCCTATTGAACAGCAAGGGACAACGATCGCTAGGGTACCCACTACAACGGCCCCTTCAACTTCAACGGCCCACAAAAGAAGAAGGCCAGAGAAAACCCCCACGCCGGCGATAAATATCCAAGGTGGTGGACCCAAACGCTCTAAGTCAGGGGGCATAATAGTTCATACTGTCTACGTAGCATCTGGTAAAGAAGATAGCCGCATATCTACGGGTCATCGACCGCTCACCCGATCAGTAACCAAGGCACAGGAGCAACAGCAAAAGCTCCAAGAAATGATGAATGCTATGGCTGCACTTACCGGACCAAAAGAAAGCCCTGAAACGTCCTCGGACGAACGTCAGGAGGAAGAAACCGACGCTGAATTCCTTCGTCGGATATTGGAGAAGAAGGACAAAGAGGCTGCTGAACAAGCAGCCAACATACAGCGTATGGGCCTCCTCTTCCAAGACATGATAGGGATGATGATACAAAAAGATCCTCCGGCTGAAGAGCCCCCGATCGTCCTTGGAGACGATAGGGGAGAGACATCAAATCCTCCACCAGCTCTATCGACAGCTAAAGAGGATACAATCTCCAAAGCTGATTTGGATGAGTACATCGCCCAGCAAATACGGGTTCATCATGCGACCGAAGCGGCCGGTCAGATCGTAAAAACGGGGTGGCCATATCCAAGTTGGTACGATCAAATCAAGTACCCACCCGGTTACACAATTCCCAAGTTCCATGTCTACAAAGGGACGGGCAATCCTCATCAGCATGTTGCCCAGTTCAGGGCACTCTGGGGCAACACCGACGGTGATGACAAGCTGTTGCTTCGCCAGTTTGTTGGAAGCTTATCAGATACGGCGTTCGAATGGTACTCTGAGCTCCCGAACGACTCTATTAAAACCTTCGCGGAGATGGAACTGCTGTTTACTCAGCGTTTTGCAAGCGCCAGTGAACGTACCCCGATGACGGCACTGATTAACGCCAGGATAAAACCCGGCGAGACGTGGGTTAAGTACGCTATACGATGGCGGAACTTATGGTCGAAGTGTGAGCAACGCATTGAAGAAGCTCCCGCGGTGGGTATGTTTGTGGGAACTCTTGATCCGCAAGCGACCATCTCACAATTTATGATGTTTTTCAAGCCAACTACATTCCAGGCATTGATTGACAAACTAGCGCAAATGGATCAAATGGGCCATAAACCCCCTCTTCCAAGGCCGGACTCCCGAAATGACAAAGGGAAGGGAAAAGTGATCGTCGTCGCTAATGCTCAACAACAACCGAGCGATTTGAAGCCGGTTGCTCGTCAAAATAATATGCGCCCGTACGTACCCCTTGAGGATAGGATGGGACGTCCTTATTCCTTTCCCCGCGATAAAACGAGGAGGTTATTCGAGCTGGCGTTGCGCAACAGACTCATAAATCTGCCGGATCCAAAACGTCCATTGCAACCAAGCGACGTCAACGAGCCCAACTACTGTCCTTATCATCGAGTACTAGGCCATCCGATCGAAGATTGCTACGTTTTCAAGAATTGGCTTGAAAACCAGTACCGACAGGGCAAGTTCGCGTTATCTGACAAATGGAAGGTGAATCCCCCGCAGCCCCACACCTCTAAGGAGACGAATACGCCGGGGGCAACATACTCCGTCATTGAAGAAGCTCCTTGGGAGGTTGTATTATCAGCCAAGACAAAGAGGATGCTAAACGATCTTCAAGCATGTCCAGCGATCAAGTGGAAGAACCCGTTGGAACCGCAGGTCATTGAAAAGATGTTGAAGCCACGTCCAACTCCAAAGACCGATGGTGGTGGCTCAAGCACTCGCAACCAGCCGTCAAAATCTTCGAAAAAGAAGAAGAAGAAATCTAAGAAGCCCGTGAAGCCTGGCGACAAGCGCATGGACTTACAAAAGCAAATTGACGCGCTGGATGAATACAACCAAAAGGCACGGACTCCCATTACACTCCAAGAGTTCCTCAATCACGTCTTTCAAGAAGAAGATGAGGGAGAAAGTTCATCGGATGAATCCGAGGAATATGTGGCGAGCTGTCATATGATTTCCCATTCGATCACGAACGATGAGGAGACTCCTTGCACCGAAAAGCTGGGGGCAGATCCTGAACCAAAAGTTCTGGGGCCATCAGATGAAGTAATTGACGCATTCCTTAATGAAGCTCGGTTGAAAAGTAAAGCTGATCGGGAGCGCGAGGCGGCTATATTTGAAAGGGCCAAGCGCCAGCGACTTGATAAAGGAGCTGAGACGATCCCGTTGGAGCTAAACACCTCCGCTACCGACAAAAGCCAATTCAAGATGAGGAAAAAGTTTGCTAAGGCCATATCAATGGGCATGAAGCTACCATCCTCTGAAGGAAACATCACTGGTGAAATGGAAACGCACCCCTCCTATTGCTTATATCATCAAAAGATTTCGCACCCCACTCAAGAGTGCAAAGCTTTCGATAAATGGTGGCAAGGATACGTTGCTCATCGACAATGCTTTAAGCGGGAAAAGCGTAAAACTCATCGAGAGCAAAGAAATACGACCGAAGGGATTAAAAGAACTACCGGCAATTGTCGCATGGTTAACACTGGCGGGCCACAAATGCCTATATTCGGGAGTGATTCTGATGAAGAGCTAGAACTTGCCCCTTTCTTTAAAGAATCCGCTTCGAGAAAAGAAGAAGAATCGAAAGTCTGCGAAAATATTCGGCTGCGGAATCGGACGCTGCCTGAAAAGAACCTCGGACCCTCAAGCAGAAAAGATAAAGGGAAAGAAAAGGTCTCTGAAGATATCGTCTTAGATGACCAAATTCTGGAAGAGCTAAACGCCAACAACCCGCCGAAGAAGAATAAGGTGGATTACAACGTCTTAGCACATCTGAGAAAGCTGCCCTCATAACTCAGCATTTTTGACGCCCTTTTGCTATCAAAAGAGGCGAGAGATTCGTTGATTAAGGCGCTCCAAGACCCAGAACAATTCCAAGCATGCCTGGCCGAGGAAAAGATGAAGGATGAATTGGAGGTGGTGCACACAGCCGATGTTACTTTTGGCGATGAAGACCTTCTACTTAGGACGTACGAACACAATCGCCCTCTCTATGTCTCGGGATACTGCCATGATATAAAGATAAGCAAAATCCTGATCGATAACGGGTCCTCCGTTAATCTCCTCAACGTGCGGGTGTTAAAAGAAATCTGCATGAGCGTCCAGCACCTTGCTCGTGACAAGATCACCATCTCCGGGTTTGACTTCCAGTCATCAAGAACTCTTGGGTCTGTGATACCGACGTTACGCTTCGGGCTACTCGTCACGGACATTAAGTTCCACGTCATAGACGCCAAGACATGCTACAACGCTTTGCTCGGTCGGCCATGGTTACACGAGTACAACATCATCCCTTCTACACAACATCAGTGTATGAAGTATTTTAAGGATGGTTTCGAGTATACCGTGACGGGAGAACTGAACCCGTTCTCCGTGAACGAGGTCCGCAAATACGAAGATGCCAAATATTTCTTACCGGATTTCGAAGATACGGAGAAGTGTCACAAACCGGAGAATAAAGCTAACGCTGCCATCCCTGTCTTCGGCAGTGATACCGAGGAGGAAGAGGAGATAGTTTATTCGGGTCCGCCCCAACACAACAAACCGGGACCATCGGCTCCTACATTGATCTTTGGCAGCGACTCGGAAGATGAAGTCCATGCTGTATTCTCTGCTCGACCTTCAATACAAACGTCCGCTGACGAAGAGCAAAGTCTACAAGTCGCCATAGTGCTGCTTAAACACCATAAAGAACTGGATGCACTTAATATCTACAGTGTAGAAGAGTTGCGGACATTCTATATCCCTCCCGGGCGAGAAAGCGAGAAAGCAATTCTGTTCTACCGCTCTGAAGAAACCAAGGTAGAAAAAGAAATCTGGCATGGCGCGGATCCTACGTTCGACAGGCTTCAGCCTATCCGTCTTCCCAGATATTATACAGAGGGTTTGAAAAAGCTGCTGAAACGCCAGGGGATATCCTTCAAGCAGACCGTTCGGAAAGCCAAGTTCTATGACAAAGTCTGGAACGTTCCCGGGACTCAACGCAAACTGCCTAATGGGAGAATGGAAACAATTGGGCTTGGATACGTCCGGTCAAAGAAACGAGAGTTACTACCCGGCTGCTACGTCGTGTATGACTTCGATGAGGAAGTGGATGCTCAATGGGAGGACGCTAATCCTGAGACAATGAAAGTTTCAGATGCAAAAGTGCCCAGTCCGTCGTTCGAAGAGCAAATGGACAAGCTTATAAGGGAAGCGGGTTAAAAAGTACGAGACGATCATAACCGCAAAATGGTCATCTATGAGAAAGCCAAGACGCAACGCCTTCTCCAACAGGCCGTGAAAGATGAAAAGGCCGCTCCATGTCAACCTGTTATAAAGAAGGCTCGGCGCAAAAGCAGAAATAAGTCGAAAGGCCAAAAAGGCGCTCAACAACAACAAAGCAGGGCTAAGAAGCCACGCAAACGGGAGTCGAGCGTCATTGATCTATCCCTCATGAAGAAAATGGATCGAGCGTACTCATTTCCTCGGGATAAGACGAAGAAGATACTTGACCTTGCCCTAAAACATCAAATGCTTACATTGCCGGAGTCTAAACATCCCGGACGAGCGAGCGAAGTCTCACACTCAGACTATTGCTCTTATCACCGAGTGGTAGGGCACCCTCTCGAGGACTGCTTCACCTTCAAGAATTGGGTCGAAGATCAGTATCAGCTTAGCAAGTTCGCTCTGTCTGACAAGTGGAGGGTAACGCCGCCACCGAAGCACGAACCCAAGGCCACGAAAGAAAAACCAGTTCCACATTGGGATTGGAAGCGAATTCGTACTTGTCACATGATAACAATATCAAAAGAAGAGCCCGAGAACATGGATGACCTTCCCTGGTGCTTTGAAAACAGCAACGACGAGGTGATCTTAGAATTCCCACTAGCGCCAAAAGAGCTGGAAGATGGAATACATACCACTGCAGATAACCTCAAGAAAATTGAGTTAGGAATGGCGAACGACCCGCGACCGACATTCATTCGTGAGCTGCTGTCTGAAGAGAGGGTGGCTTCATTAAAAGACCTGCTTATGCAGCATAAAGATTGCTTCGCATGGAACTATTCCGAAATGCCGGGACTAGATCCAGAAATTGCTGTGCACAAATTGGCAATATCTCCGGACGTCAAGCCAGTCAAACAAGCGCCGAGAAGAATGCGGCTCGAGCTTGAAATGAGTATCAATGCTGAAGTCAAAAAGATGATCGACTCCGGCTTCATCCAGGAAGTTCAATACCCTAAATGGATCGCCAACATCGTCCCGGTGATGAAGAAAAATGGGACAGTGCGCATATGCGTAGACTTCCGGGATCTCAATAAAGGTTGCCCGAAGGACGATTTCCCAGTGCCAGTCACCGAACTGATGATAGACAATACGTCCACTCATGAGATTTTCTCCTTCATGGACGGCTCGTCAGGATATAATCAGATAAAAATGCATCCAGAAGACCAGAAGCACACAGCCTTCAGGACCCCTCTAGGAATATTTTGTTACAAGGTGATGCCAGTCGGTTTAAAGAACGCTGGTGCCACCTACCAAAGGGCCATGACGAAGATCTTCGATGACCTTATACACGAAATCGTCGAATGCTATATCGACGATCTCGTGGTTAAAAGCAAATCATACGAGGAACATCTCGAGCATTTGAAGACCGTATTTCAACGCCTTCGGCAATACAACTTGAAGATGAACTCGCTCAAGTGTGCATTCGGAGTTTCCACAGGCAAATTCCTGGGATTCATTGTTCGACACCGAGGTATTGAAATAGATCCGTCAAAGATCAAAGCGATCATGGAAATGTCTCCGCCGAGAACTCTCAAACAGTTGCGATCTCTCCAAGGGAAGCTCGCATACATACAGCGATTTATAGCCAACCTTTCAGGCAAGTGCCGTCCCTATAGCCACCTGATGAAGAAGGGAACCCCATTTGTCTGGGATCACAGATGCCAAGGCGCACTAGACGAGATCAAGCAGTACCTGCAGAACCCTCCAGTATTGGCTGCTCCAGTTAAGAGAAAGCCTCTCATTCTTTACACGACTGCCCTCGAAGGTTCCTTAGACGCGTTATGGGCGCAAGAGAACGACCAAGGGAAAGAAAGGGCACTCTACTACTTAAGTCGAGTTCTGCTGGGGGCAGAAAGCAAATACTCCCCCATTGAGAAACACTGCCTGGCGTCGATCTTTGCGATAACAAAGCTCAGGCACTATGCGTTGGCGCATGAAGTCCGTCTTATTTCAAAGGTGGACCCTCTCAAATATCTAATGTCAAGGGCCATATTGACAGGTCGACTCGCCAAATGGGCTCTGCTCTTGATGGAGTTCTCGATAACATATCAACCTCTTAAGGCAGTGAAAGGCCAGGCCATCGCCGATTTCCTCGCTGAGCATCCGATACCCGCCGATTCTCCTCTGAATTATGATTTTCCAGACGAACATGCGTTTGATGCGATCGACGGTGATAATACCCAACGGGAGCTTTATTTCGATGGAGCATCTTCCGTGAAGAAGCGCAAACAAAGTACCCCTGTAATCAAATCGGGGATAGGCCTCATCTTCTTGACTCCATAAGGAGGGATAATGCGTTTCGCTTTCTCCTTAACAGAGCCAAGGACAAACAATGAAACCGAATACGAAGCTCTGATAGCGGACCTCGAGATCACCATTGACATGGGAATTGAAAACCTCCTCATATACGGGGATTCTTAACTGGTCGTTAGTCAAGTAAACGGCGACTACCAAACGTGCAAACCGGAATTGGTGAAATACGGTAAAAAGGTGCAACAATTGTTGGCCCAAATCCCCTCTTATACTTTAGAGAACATACCGCATGCGGAAAACAGCAAAGCAGACTCGTTGGCCAAAATTGCTAAAGAACTGGCTGACGAGAACCTCGATGACGTTAGAATCGTGGTACAAAGCCGTCGAGTGCTTTCCCCGACAGAAATATCTCCGGAATCATCCGAAGAAAAAGGAGTGAACGAGCAGACAACCCTGCAAGTAAAAGATTGGGAAAATACCGAGGATTGGAGAGAAATCTTCATAGATTACTTCAAGTCCCACCGAATGCCTGAAGAAGCGTCCACAAGACATCAGCTCATGAAACGAGCCCTGTCTTTCGCCTTCGTCAACGATACTCTGTACAAGAGGTCATTTGATTCTTTGTGGCTGAGATGCTTAGGACCTGACGAAGCGAAAAGGGTCGTCGAGGAAGTTCACGATGGACTCTGCGGTTCTTACCAAGCAGGCCCAAAGATGAAGTTGAAGATCAAACGGATGGGCTACTAGTAGCCCACGATGATCCAGGACTGCCTCGAATATGCGAAGCAATACCACTCATGCCAAATTCATGGGGACTTCATCCACCAGCATCCAAATCCACTACATCCAACGGTGGCTAGCTGGCCATTCGAAATGTGGGGGACTGATATAGTCGGCCCCATTGAACCAGCATCGTCTAGAGGACATCGTTTAATCCTAGCAACGACTGACTACTTCTCTAAATGGGCAGAAGCGATACCGTTAAGAGAAGTGAAGACGGAAAATATCCTCCACTTCTTTAAGACGCACGTCATATATCGGTTTGGAACTCCGCGACGGATCATCTCCGATAACGGGCCAGCTTACAGAAGCCACAAGATCAGTCGCTTCGCGCAACAGCATAATATAGACTGGAGATATTCTTCAGTTTACAATCCGCGAGCTAATGGTCTAGCTGAAGCCTTCAACAAGACCTTGACAAAGATCATAAAGAAAACGGTGTCCCGAAATAAGAAAGACTGGCACGAAAGACTGCAAGAAGCTCTTTGGGCATATCGAACTACGTTCAAGATGGCCACGAACACAACGCCGTACGCGTTGGTGTTCGGTACAGAAGCAGTACTCCCCCTCGAGATAGAGTTACCCTCTCTACGAGTGGCAGTCCACTACGAGCTAACGGACGAAGAAAATGCTCACCTTCGGCTTGTGGAGCTTGATGCCCTTGATGAAACCCGGCTCATAGCACAGCAAAATCTGGAAGCTTATAAAGAAAAGATGATGCGCTCATATGAAAGATTGATCCGGCCGAGAACATTCTGCCAAGGCGAACTTGTGTTAGTGGTCAAAAGGCCTATGATCCCCAATTGCGCCAAGCGAGGAAAATTCGAGCCAAACTATGAAGGCCCATACATCATAGATAAGGTCTACCAGGGTGGGGCCTATTTACTCATGGACATGCATAGTGAAAGGCCTTTCAGGCCAATAAACGGTCGCTTCCTAAAGAAATACTATGCTTAATGAGCCACAGCCTAGGTCAATGGTAGATGACGACGACTATGTCCGCTCGCTATCTTCCTAAGCTCAAACTCTATCAGCAGTAGCCAGCCTTCTCAAACGTCGGACCGAAATGTCCTTAAACTAATAGCAGACCGAAACGTCTTTAAACTACTACCGCAGCATCTTTTAGGCTGATGAGATATAAAAAAAAAAGAAGAAAACACATAAAAATAATAAGATAAAAAAAGGTAGGTCCATAAGCAAAAAGGGCACGGATGAAAACCCGAAAGGGCGTGACCTCGTAAAAAAAATATATAAAAATAAAAAGAATAAAAAAAAACAGTATGTCCATAAGCAAAATGGGCACGGATGAAAACCCGAAAGGGCTCCGTGAGTAAAAACAGCAGGGCTACCGGCGGGTGTTTGTGAAAACCTGAAAGGGCGCAACCTCGTTAAAAGGACACTTATAGGGTCCTCTCGACCTTGTAAGGAGAAACCACCCGCGTGAGATCCTTACGACTCATAAGGGAGCAACACACTTAGGGATCCTCACGATTCCTAGGGAGAAAATACACTTGCGAGATCCTCACGACTCGTAAGGAGAACTCTCTTATGGGACCCTCACGGCTCATAAGATTTGAAAGTCTTAAGTTACAGAGACCTAAACCTGTGCTTAAGCAACCCCCACAACCTTCGATACTGCCCTACAAGTGGCTTAATACTGACCCTTGTATACAATCCACGAGCGCGAATAAACGTTTCCCTAACCAAGATCCATCCATCATTGGGGATATGTTCGCATGGTAAACAACCCTTGTAAATCCTCTCGATTTATGAGGAGAAAACCCTCCTGTAGGATCCTTACGACTTACAGAGGAAACGAACACTTAGGAATCCTCACGAGTCCTAAGGAGAAAATACACCTATAAGATCCTCATGACTTGTAGGGAGAAATAACTTTGTGAGACCCTTACGGCTCATGAAGTCAAAAGTCTTAGTTGACATGACCTTAACCCTGCTCGCTAAGCCACCCTTGTTCAACATCGACAGAGGCAGATGATGATTCGCTCCTGGCAATATCCCAGTTGTAGCGGTGCTGATGCCGAAATCGGTGTTTAATTTCAGGTTTACGGCGAAAAGCCAGTAGGCCTCTCATGCATATGAAATAGCCGAAATGATGGGGCAATTCGCAATAAAAAGCAGCGAGTAAAAATAAAATAAACAGCCGAAATGATGGGGCAACTCGCAATAAAAAGCAGCGAGTAAAAATAAAATAAATAGCCGAAATGATTGGGCAACTTGCAATAAAAAGCAGCGAGTAAAAATTAAATAAACAGCCGAAAAGATTGGGCACCGCGAGAAATAGCCGAAATGATTGGGCGATCGCGACCTTCGCGATATACAAGCTGAAATGATAGAGCATCGCGGAGATAAAACAAAAAAATGATGGTAAAACTTTGGCCCTACAGTTAAGATCACATCGATCCCTGTATGCAATCCAAGGGCGTAAACAAAGAGGGAACCATACTTTCCCAACAGGCTCCGCCAGAAGATGAAGCCAAATCTCGACGGTTCAGTCCAACTCCGAAGAAACCAGTGTCTTCAGCAAATTCCTCGACTCACGGATACAAACACTCCTTGACGAGAGCCTCCTGATCCGCGTCAACTCGCAGAGCCACCAGCGCCTCCGTGGGAAATCCTCGACTCGTTTCAAACCCTAAGAAAACAAATAATCCTTGGTGCTTGGGAAACAAATAATCCCTAGCAAACTCCTCGACTCACGGATACAAACACTCCTTGACGAGAGCCTCCTGATCCGCGTCGACTCGCAGAGCCACCAGTGCCTCCGTGGGAAATCCTTGACTCGTTTCAAACCCCAAGGAAACAAATAATCCTTGGCGCTTGGGAAACAAATAATCCCTAGCAAACTCCTCGACTCACGGATACAAACACTCCTTGATGAGAGCCTCCTGATCCGCGTCGACTCGCAGAGCCACCAGCGCCTCCGTGGGAAATCCTTGACTCGTTTCAAACCCCAAGGAAACAAATAATCCTTGGCGCTTGGGAAACAAATAATCCCTAGCAAACTCCTCGACTCACGGATACAAACACTCCTTGACGAGAGCTTCCTGATCCGCGTCGACTCGCAGAGCCACCAGTGCCTCCGTGGGAAATCCTCGACTCGTTTCAAATCTCAAGGAAACAAATAATCCTTGGCGCTTGGGAAACAAATAATCCCTAGCAAACTCCTCGACTCACGGATACAAACACTCCTTGATGAGAGCCTCCTGATCCGCGTCGACTCGCAGAGCCACCAGTGCCTCCGTGGGAAATCCTCGACTCGTTTCAAACCCCAAGGAAACAAATAATCCTTGGCGCTTGGGAAACAAATAATCCCTAGTAAACTCCTCGACTCACGGATACAAACACTCCTTGACGAAAGCCTCCTGATCCGCGTCGACTCGCAGAGCCACCAGTGCCTCCGTGGGAAATCCTCGACTCGTTTCAAACCCCAAGGAAACAAATAATCCTTGGCGCTTCGGAAACAAATAATCCCTAGAAAACTCCTCGACTCACGGATACAAACACTACTTGACGAGAGCCTTCTGATTCGCGTCGACTCGCAGAGCCACCAGTGCCTCCGTGGGAAATCTTCAACTCGTTTCAAACCCTAAGGAAAAAAATAATCCTTGGCGCTTGGGAAACAAATAATCCCTAGCAAATTCCTCGACTCACGGATACAAACACTCCTTGACGAGAGCCTCCTGATTCGCGTCGGCTCGCAGAGAAACCAGTGTCTCCGCGGGAAATTCCTGATTCGTCTCAACTTGCAAATGAAGCCTCAGGCAGCAGGGACTAAAAAACTTGCTTCCTGAACAATGAGACCCTGCAAGTCAATCCAAAATGGTCTCTTGCATACTATTCACGGGTCTCACTCTCCAAGGTCGAGTTTCGACAAGGAGGGAAACAACCACTTACGAGTCCTCTCGACTCGTAAGAGGGAAAATTCTCTTATAGGATCCTTACGACTTATAAGAGAAAACCACACTTAGGAATCCTCACGATTCCTAAGGAGAAAAAACCACCTACGAGATCCTTTCGATCCGTAGGGAGAAAAGTCTCTATGAGACCCTCACGGCTCATGGAGTTGAAAAGTCTTAGGCAGCAGATCTGAACCTGCGGCCTAAGCCATCGCTGATTCTTAAGAAAGTCAAGATGCGTGCTCTATTATCCGTCAACCATGTTTATTAAGATAGCATGCCGATAATAAGAGAAAGAAGAAAGCTACAGAAGGAGCATCCGATTTACGTTTGATCACGCGTTTGAGACGCACTCATTTATGCATGGACAGAAGACTCAGAACGAGAAATAAGACAAGCTAAAATAAAAAAGGGGTTTCCATTCATATTGCTAAAAATTCTTACAATCATAAGAGCAATAAATAAGAAACATTATTCAAATTATTACAATAGAATAACCTCAGATCCAGGGCATGGATTGAGGAATTCAAAAGCGACTCTATCTATGACTTTCCAGGCCTCGTGGACCATCCTAGTGTGCTTTCTTTCGCGAGCACAAGCATCAGGGTCCCCCCTGATGTCTTCTACCCTCCGATAAGCAGCGAGTATGGCAGACTGTTGAAAGACCTCGTGCAAGAGATCGATAAGACCGTCTCGCCGTCTCTTCGAGATAAAGTTCAATAGGTACACCGAGTGCACCTTGTCCTCAGCGGCATCCAACGCCCTAAGCGGCACGCCGGAACAGAATAGGGGAAGCGCTTCCCAGATGGCTCCCACGATAAGCTTAAGGAGGGAGGAACGCCGGGGGAGCAGTGGACCATTGTATGCGTCGAAGCAGCTCATAATTTCAGCACACTCCGCGTTTGTGAACTCTCGATTCTGAGAGCGGCCAAGTCGGCGGATGTCCCCATAAGAGATGATCTCATTAAGAGCATACATATGGGCGTCCATTGTTCCTGTGAAAGAAGATCAACAGAATTAGCAGACCGACTGATTAAGCGAATTCTTGTTAAAAAATGAGCACAGATAGTTAAAATCCTCGAGAGCAATGCTCTACGAACAGGAGTGACTGTCAAAATCCTAATAAGGGAAATTTAAAGAAGTCCCCCAAGATTCTGAGATCACTATTATTAAAAGATGATATAGTCCATTAAAATACAAAACTCCATTTTTAATTTTCATTATTCATATTCAAACTCTTAAAAGTTCATCATTTTTAGATCAAAGAGATCTATGTTTTGACAAAGATGCAAGGTTCTGTTCACAGGTCAAGAAACCTTGAAACAGATTCTTGAGAGCAAGGCTCTATTGGTGAAACCCCAGAAGGGTTTCTTTAGATCAAAGATCTATAAGAGCAAAGCTCTATTAATTAAAATCGATTTAATTCAAGACTAATTCTTACCTAAATAGTTCCTTTTAAAGAAAATCTAAGAGTTCTTAAAAACAAGAGCAGGGCTCTGAGGTTCTGAAAATAAAATTTTTGGAGATGATGATCATCTGTGAAGGACCAAAGGTCCTATTTATAGGCACCAAGTGCCCTTTCAACTTCCAAAAGCTGCCGTGACGGTTGGGATTCTGCCACCGTTGCGCTTGCGTTTGGAGGCCACGTAAGCGCAACGGTGGGGGGGCATTTATTTACCCCAATCAGAGCAAAACTCTGTTCAAATTCCAAGGCGGGAGATGAAGCAACGCTTCATCTTCCCCCAATCAGAGCAAAGCTCTGTATTGAAAATTAAAATTGAAATAAATGAAGCAACGCTTCAGATCTTTTGCGCTGCGCGCAACGCGCCACGTGTCAAAAGCAGACACATCAGCGCAACGCCCAAGGCAGCGCACCCAATCAGAGCAAACCTCTATTTAAAGCAAAATCAAAGGAAGCAACGCTTCAGTTGCGCAAACGCTGCGCTGCGTGACACGCGCAAGCGCAGATGCGCAAGCGCTGCATTACGCGACACGTGTCTGCGCAGTTGCGCAAGCACAACTGCGCAAGCACAGCTGCGCAAGCGCTGCGCTGCACGACGCGTGTCTGCGCAGTCGCGCAAGCGCAACTGCGCAAGCGCTGCGCTGCACGACACGTGTCTGCGCAGTCGCTCAAGCGCAACTGCGCAAGCGCTGCACTGCGCGACACGTGTCAAGTGCTGGGGAGTTGCGCAAAACAGAATGGAGATTTAAAGAAATCTTTCTGTTCTTGTTAAAACAAGAAGATTTTCTTCTGTAAAGCAGAGACCTTTGGATCAAAGATCCAACGGTGAGGGAGATTCCCCAAATCACTCAGAGAAAAATCTCTTTAACAAATTTAACTAATTTATGGGCAGTATAAAAAGAACCCTAGGCCTCAATTCAAAGGCATCAACATTTTTCTGAAAAAAAGAGAACACTGAAAAACTCCTCAAGAACAAAAAGGTAAAAACCTTTAGAAAAAAGAGAAAGTTCTCTTATGAACAGATCATAGATCTAAAAAACAAGATCAATGATCTTTAATAAAAATAAAATAAAATAAAATAGTGCTTTGCACTTCTTATGAACCTTTGGTTCTCTGAGATAAGAAAAACAAGAAAAAACTTATTTTTCTTTGATCAAGAAATCAAATAGTGTTTTGCACTTCTGTTCTTGAATTTAAAAGATTCTTAGTGCTTTGCACTTGCAAACTGCGCTGTTGCGCTCTTGGGAGAGCGCCACGTGTCAGCATCTGAACCACTTGCGCTATGCGCTTTGAGATAGAGCTTTGCTCTGTGTAATTGGCACAACTCACCAGAGCGCGCCACGTGACAGCAGCGCAAGCATAGCGCACTAGCGCAGCGCACTGCGCTGCATGACATGTGTCATCACCACAAGCGGTTGCGCTCTCTGATTGGCGCAAAGCGCCTGATAAATGCAATGCATTTTCTAAAAGGGCCAGGCCCAAATCAAAAAGACCAAGCAGGCCAAAATAAATTGCAAAGCAATAAAAGGGCAGAGCCCAAATAAAATTGATGCTCTGCATCATTTATAAAGGGCAGAGCCCAAAACAAATTAATGCTCTGCATCCTTTCTGGGCAAAGCCCAAATAAAAATAAAAAGAAATGCAATACAAAAGCAAATAAAATGTTGAACATTTTCAACTGGACTTAGCCCAATTTTGGCCGTAAGTCCTTAAATTAAATTGACTGAGTAAGGTTTCTCTCTTAAATCAATTTACCTCGGGTTCGAGGGTACATCTCTGAACTCCTCTGATACCCGTCGTTGTAATCCTTCAACGACGTCAGAGAGGTGATGGGTCCCGACGACTACACACGTATATGGACTGCTGGTGTTTCCCCCCAATCAGAGCAAGGCTCTATTTGAATTCAAATTTTGAAGCAACGCTTCAAATCCCGTGCGCTGCACGCAACGCGCCACGTGTCAGAAGTTGATACGTCAACGCAACGCCCGAGGCAGTGCGTTCAATTAGAGCAGAGCTCTTTTAAAAACAAAAAGTAAAAGAAAGCAACGGTCAGTTGCGCAAGCGCTGCAATGCGCGACACGTGTCTACGCAGTTGCAAACGCAACTGCGCAAATACTGTTGCGCAAGCGCTGCGCGACACGTGTCTGCGCAGCTGTGCAAGCGCTGCGTGACACGCGCAAGCGCAGCTGCGTAAGCGCTGCGCTGCGCGACACGTGTCACGCGCTGGGGGAATTGTGCAAAAACAAAATGGAGATTTAAGGAAATCTTTTCTGTTCTTATTAAATCAAGAAGATTTTCTTCTGTAAAACAGGGGCCTTTGGATCAAAGATCCAACGGTGGGGAAAATTCCCCAAATCACTTAGAAAAAGATTTCCTTAACAAATTTAACTAATTTATGAACACTATAAAAAGGCATTTGTTTCCCCCCAATCAGAGCAAGGCTCTGTTTGAATTCAAATTTTGAAGCAACGCTTCAAATTCCGTGCGCTGCGCGCAACGCGCCACGTGTCAGAAGTTGATACGTCAACGCAACGCCCGAGGCAGTGCGTCCAATCAGAGCAGGGCTCTTTTAAAAACAAAAAGTAAAAAAAAGCAACGGTCAGTTGCGCAAGCGCTGCAATGCGCGACACGTGTCTGCGCAGTTGCAAACGCAACTGCGCAAACACTGGTGCGCAAGCGCTGCGCTGCGCGAGACTTGTCTGCGCAACTGCGCAAGCGCTGCGCTGCGCTGCGCGACACGTGTCTGCGCAACTGCGCAAGCGCTGCGCTGCGCGACACGTGTCACGCGCTGGGAGAATTGCGCAAAAACAAAATGGAGATTTAAGAAAATCTTTTCTGTTCTTGTTAAAACAAGAAGATTTTCTTCTGTAAAATAGGGGCCTTTGGATCAAAGATCCAACGGTGGGGAAAATTCCCCAAATCACTTAGAAAAAGATTTCCTTAACAAATTTAACTAATTTATGAACACTATAAAAAGGACCCCAGACCTCAATTCAAGAGGATCAACTTCTGGCTAAAAAAAAAAGAGAAGAGAAGAGAACTCTTGGGCACTCCTCAAGAACATAAAAAAACGGTAAAGACCTTTAGAAGAAGAGAAAAATCTCTGATGAACAGATCATTGATCTAAGAACAACATCATTGATCTTCAATAAATAAATAAATAAATAAAACTAGTGCCTTGCACTTGTTATGAACCTTTGGTTCTCTGAGATAAGGAAAAACAAGAGAAAAACTTGTTTTTCTTTGATCTGAATTTAGATAAAAAAGTGCTTTGCACTTCTGTTCTTGAATCTACTTGAAGGGCCAGGCCCAAGTCAAAAAGACCTAACAAGCCAAAATAAATTGCAAAGAAATAAAAAGGGCAGAGCCCAAATGAAATTGATGCTCTGCATCATTTATAAAGGGCAGAGCCCAAAACAAACTGATGCTCTGCATCCTTTCTGGGCAAAGCCCAAATAAAAATAAAAAAAGAAATGCAATGCAAAAGCAAATAAAATATTGGACATTTTCAACTGGACTTAGCCCAATTTTGGCCATAAGTCCTTAAATTAAATTGACCGAGCAAGATTGCTCTCCTAAACCAATTTACCTCCGGTTCGAGGGTACATCTCCGAGTTCCTTTGACGCCTATCGTTGTAATCCTTCAACGACGTCAGAAAGGTGACGGGTCCCGACGACCACACATCAATATGGACTGCGGGGTCCTTAAACTCGTGGACCGAAACGTCCCTAAACTAATATCGGACCGAAACGTCCCTAAACTAATATCGGACCGAGACGTCCCTAAACTGGAATATGGACCACCACGTCCCTAAATTGGAACAATAGAGCCAATTGCTCTTCTTTCGGATCTAAACGATCTCGTTCAAGTCCATCTTAGTCCAAAACAGGACTAACGTATCCTTGGCGAACGTTTAAGTTGATCTTAGCCGCAACGCGACTAACGCATCCTTAAACTAAAAACACCAAACCCAAATCTAAGTAAATACGGATTTGGACTAATCCACGTCCTACGGGCGACGGCATTACTCAGTCTCCGTATACAATCCACGGGCAACCACAAATAAAATAAACACCCACGACACGAAGTGAAATTCTGGAGAAGGAGAAAGTTGTTACTGCAATGCGGTAGCGTAATTAACTGCAGGGGCTTGCGCCTGCAGGGAAGAGCGTCCCCACAATCAAAAACCCCTCAAGCGAGGGGGAATCTGACGAAGTCTGCTACATCGGCCGCATCCGTCTAAACCTCCGATACACGGTGCCATAAATCAACTTGGCATCTTCGGAGAGGTGGACGGATAAAACCAAGTAGCATCTGCCCCGAATATCAGGCAAGACGAACCTCCGCGGTCGCGTCTCGGTGTTCGAATGGGAACAGATTCTGGCACGCCCTCAGGGCTAACTCCACCTGCTCCAGTGGTGGAAGTCAACGCTGCTGTTCCAACTGGGAACAGCTTTGAACTACTGAGGAGGGTGCGTAAGAACTCTCCAATCGTTACCTTGAAGAGATCTCCTCCACCAGCGGAGAGATTTATGGAAATGAAACAAGAACAGCCCCCTCAACGGCTATCTTCGAAAGTTTATAAAGTTTGGCGGAGGATTCAAAACTCTGTGATTGATCCAGACCAATTTCTTCGCCAGAAAAAGGCGAAAGTGGAAAAGGACAAGGACCGTCCCATTAAACAGCAGGGGACAGCAGTTGCTAGGATGCCCACTTCAACGGCTCCTTCAACCCCAACGGCCCATAAAAGAAGGAGGCCGGAGAAAGCTCTCGCGTCAGCGGCAAAGGTTAAAAATGGTGAACCTAAACGCCCCAAGTCAGGGGGCATAACAGTTCATACGGTTTACATGGCATCGGGAAAAGAAGACAGCCGTGCATCAACGGGTCATAGACCGCTTACACGGTCAGTGACCAAGGCTCAGGAGCAGCAACAAAAGCTCCAGGAGATGATGAACGCTATGGCCGTACTTACAGGGCCGAAAGAAAACCCTGAAACGTCCTCTGATGAACGTCAGGAACAAGAGACTGACGCCGAGTTCCTTCGTCGGATATTGGAAAAGAAGGACAAAGAGGCCGCTGAACAAGCAGCTAACATACAGCGTATGGGCCTCCTCTTCCAGGACATGATAGGAATGATGATACAACAAGATCCCACGGCTGAAGAGCCCCCGATCGTCCTTGGTGACGATAGGGGAGAAACATTAAATCCTCCACCAGCTCTGTCGACGGCTAAAGAGGAAACAATCTCCAAGGCTGATTTGGATGAGTACATCGCCCAGCAAATATGGGTTCATCATGCGATCGAAGCGGCCGGTCAGGTCGTAAAAACGGGGCGGCCATATCCAAGTTGGTACGATCAAATCAAGTACCCGCCAGGTTATACGATACCAAAATTCCATGTGTATAAGGGGACTGGCAACCCTCATCAACATGTTGCCCAGTTCAGGGCACTTTGCGGCAACACCGACGGTGATGATAAGCTGTTGCTTCGTCAGTTTGTTGGAAGTTTATCAGACACGGCGTTTAAGTGGTACTCTGAACTCCCGAACGATTCTATTAAAACCTTCGCGGAGATGGAGTTGTTGTTTACTCAGCGTTTTGCAAGCGCCAGTGAACGCACCCCGATGACAGCACTGATTAACGCCAGGGTAAAGCCAGGCGAGACATGGGTTCAGTACGCTATACGATGGCGGAATTTATGGTCGAAGTGCGAGCAACGCATTGAAGAAGCTCCCGCAGTGGGTATGTTTGTGGGAACCCTCGATCCACAAGCAACCATCTCGCAGTTTATGATGTTTTTCAAGCCGACTACCTTCCAAGCCTTGATCGACAAACTAGCACAGATGGATCAGATGGGCCATAAACCTCCTCTTCCAAGGCCGGACTCCCGAAATGACAAAGGGAAGGGAAAAACGATCGTCGTCGCTAATGCTCAACAACAACCGAGCGACCCGAAGCCGGTTGCTTGTCAAAATAATATGCGCCCGTACGTACCCCTTGAGGATAGGATGGGGCGTCCTTATTCTTTTCCCCGCGATAAAACGAGAAGGTTATTCGAGCTGGCGTTGCGCAACAGACTCATAAATCTGCCGGATCCAAAACATCCGTTGCAACCAAGTGACGTCAACGAACCCAACTACTGTCCTTATCATCGAGTACTAGGCCATCCGATCGAAGACTGCTACGTTTTCAAGAATTGGCTTGAAAACCAGTATCGACAGGGCAAGTTCGCGTTATCTGACAAATGGAAGGTGAATCCCCCGCAGCCCCACACCTCTAAGGGGACGAATACGCCGGGGGCAACATGCTCCGTCATTGAAGAAGCTCCTTGGGAGGTTGTATTATCAGTCAAGACAAAGAGGATGCTAAACGATCTTCAGGCATGTCCAGCGATCAAGTGGAAGAACCCGTTGGAACCGCAGGTCATTGAAAAGATGTTGAAGCCACGTCCAACTCCAAAGACCGATGATGGAGGTTCAAGCACTTGCAGCCAGCCGTCAAAATATTCGAAAAAGAAGAAGAAGAAATCTAAGAAGCCCGTGAAGCCTGGCGACAAGCGCACGGACTTACAAAAGCAAATTGACGCGCTGGATGAATACAACCAAAAGGCACGGACTCCCATTACGCTCCAAGAGTTCCTCAATCACGTCTTTCAAGAAGAAGATGAGAGAGAAAGTTCATCGGATGAATCCGAGGAATATGTGGCGAGCTGTCATATGATTTCCCATTCGACCGCGAACAATGAGGAGACTCCTGGCACTAAAACGCTGGGGGCAGATACCGAATCAAAAATTCCGGAGCTATCAGTTGAAATAATTGACGCGTTCCTTAACGAAGCTCGATTGAAAAGTAAAGCTGATCGAGAACTAAAGACGGCTATATTTGAAAGGGCCAAGCGCCAGCGACTTGATGAAAGAGCTGAGATGATCCCGCTGGAGCAAAACACCTCCACTACCGACAAAAGCCAATTCAAGATAAGGAAAAAGTTTGCTAAGGCCATATCAATGGGCATGAAGCTACCATCCTCCGAAGGAAAAATTACTGGTGAAGCGGAAATGCACCCCTCTTATTGCTTATATCATCGGAAGATTTCGCACCCTACTCAAGAGTGCAAAGCTTTCGATAGATGGTGGCAAGGATATGTGGCTCATCGACAACACTTTAAACGGGAAAAGCGTAAAACTCATCGGGAGCGGAGAAATACGACCGAAGGGATTAAAAGAACTACCGGCAATTGTCGCATGGTTAACACTGGCGGGTCACAAGTGCCTACATTTGGGAGCGATTCTGATAAAGAGCTGGAACTTGCCCCTCTCTTTAAAGAATCCACTTCGGGAAAAGAAGAAGAGCCGAAGGTCTGCGAAAATATTCGGCTGCGGAATCGGACGCTGCCTGAAAAGAATCTCGGATCCTCAAACAGAAAAGATAAAGGGAAAGAAAAGGTCTCAGAAGATATCGTCTTAAATGACCAAGTTCTGGAGGAGCTAGCCGCCAAGGACCCGCCAAAGAAGAATAAGATGGATTACAACATCTTAGCGCATCTGAGGAAGCTACCCTCACAGCTCAGCATTCTTGACGCTCTTTTGCTATCAAAGGAGGCGAGAGATTCATTAATTAAGGCACTCCAAGAGCCGAAACAATTCCGAGCTTGCCTGGCCGAGGAAAAGATGAAAGATGAATTGGAGGAAGTGCACACGGCCGATGTTACTTTTGGAGACAAGGATCTTCTCCTTGGGATGTGCGAACACAATCGCCCTCTCTATGTCTCAGGATACTGCCATGATATAAAGATAGGCAAAATCCTGATCGATAATGGATCGTCTGTTAATCTCCTCAACGTGCGGGTGTTGAAGGAAATCTGCATGAGCGTCCAGCACCTTGCTCGGGACAAGATCACCATCTCCGGGTTCGACTCCCAATCGTCAAAGACTCTTGGATCTGTGATACTGACGCTACGCTTCGGGCTACTCGTCACGGACATTAAGTTCCACGTCATAGACGCCAAGACATGCTATAACGCTTTGCTCGGCCGACCATGGTTACACGAGTACAACATCATCCCTTCTACACAACATCTGTGTATGAAGTATTTTAAGGATGGTTTCGAGTATACCGTGACGGGAGAACTAAACCCGTTCTCTGTAAACGAGGTCCGCAAATACGAAGATGCCAAATACTTCTTACCGGATTTTGAAGATACGGAGAAGTGTCACAAGCCGGAGAATAAAACTAACGCCACCATCCCTGTCTTCGGCAGTGATACCGAGGAGGAAGAGGAGATGGTTTATTCGGGTCCGCCCCAACACAATAAGCTAGGACCGTCCGCTCCCACGTTGGTCTTTGGTAGTGATTCGGAGGATGAGGTCCATGTCGTATTCTCTGCTCGACCTTCAATACAAGCTTCCGCTGACAAAGAGCAAAGTCTGAAAGTCGCCATGGTGCCGCTTAAACACCATAAAGAACTGGATGCACTTAATATTTACAACGTAGAAGAGCTACAAACATTCTACATCCCTCCCAGGCGAGAGAGCGAGAAAGCGATTCTGTTTTACCGCTCTGAAGAAACTAAGGTGGAAAAAGAAATCTGGCATGGCGCGGATCCTACGCTCGACAGGCTTCAGCCTATCCGTCTTCCCAGATATTATACAGAGGGTTTAAAAAGCTACTGAAACGCCAGGGAATATCCTTCAAGCAGACCGTTCGGAAAGCCAAGTTCTATGACAAAGTCTGGAACGTTCCCGGGACTCAACGCAAACTGCCTAATGGGAGAATGGAAACAATTGGGCTTGGATACGTCCGGTCAAAGAAACGAGAGTTACTACCCGGCTGCTACGTCGTGTATGACTTCGATGAGGAAGCGGATGCTCAATGGGAAGACGCTAATCCTAAGCCAGTGAAAGTTCCAGATGCAAAGGAGCCCAGTCCGTCGTTGAGGAACAAATGGACAAATTTATAAAGAAAGCTGGTCAAAAAGTCAGAGATGATCACAACCGTGAGACGGCCATCTACGAGAAAGCCAAGACGCAACGCCTTCTCCAACAAGCCACGAAGGATGAAAATGGCGCTCCTTGCCAACTTGTTATAAAAAAGGCTCGGTGCAGAAGCAGAAATAAGTCGAAAAGCCAAAAAGGCGCTCAACAACAACAAAGCAGGGCTAAGAAGCCACGCAAATGGGAGTTGAGCGTTATTGATCTATCCCTCATGAAGAAAATGGGTCGAGCGTACTCGTTTCCTCGGGACAAGACGAAGAAGATACTTGATCTTGCTCTAAAACATCAAATGGTTACATTGCCGGAGTCTAAACATCCCGAACAAGCAGGCGAAGTCTCTGACCCAAATTATTGCTCTTACCATCGAGTAATAAGGCATCCACTTGAAGATTGCTTCACCTTCAAGAATTGGGTCGAGGATCAGTATCAGCTTGGCAAATTCACCCTGTCTGACAACTGGAGGGTAGCACCGTCACAGAAGCACAAGACCAAGGCCACAAAAGAAGAACCGGTTCCACATTGGGATCGAAAGCGAATTCGTACTTGTCATGTGATAACAATATTAAAAGAAGAGCCCGAGGACATAGATGAACTCCCTTGGTGCTTCGAAAACAGCAACGACGAGATAATCTCAGAATTCCCACCAGCGCCAAAAGAGCTGGAAGACGGAATCCATACCACTACAGATAACCTTAAGAAAATTGAGTTGGGAACGGCAAATGACCCGCGACCGACATTCATCAGCGAGCTGCTATCTGAAGAGAGGGTGGCCGCGTTAAAAGACGTGCTTCTACAACATAGAGATTGCTTTGCGTGGAACTATTCCGAAATGCCGGGATTAGATCCAGAAATTGCTGTGCATAGGTTGGCAATATCTCCGGACGTCAAGCCAGTCAAACAGGCGCCGAGAAGAATATGGCTCGAGCTTGAGATGAGCATCAATGCCGAGGTCAAGAAGCTGATCGACTCTGGCTTCGTCCAGGAGGTTCAATACCCTGAATGGATCACCAACATCGTCCCGGTGATGAAGAAAAATGGGACAGTGCGTATATGCGTAGACTTTCGGGATCTTAATAAAGCTTGTCCGAAGGACGATTTTCCAGTACCAGTCACCGAACTGATGATAGACAATACGTCCACTCATGAGGTTTTCTCCTTCATGGACGGCTCATCGGGGTATAACCAGATAAAGATGCATCCCGAAGATCAGAAGCACACCGCTTTCCGGACTCCTTTGGGAATATTCTGCTACAAGGTGATGCCCTTCGGTCTAAAGAACGCCGGTGCCACCTATCAGAGGGCCATGACGAAGATCTTCGATGACCTCATACACGAAATCGTCGAATGCTATATCGACGATCTCGTGGTTAAAAGCAAATCATACGAGGAACATCTTGAGCATCTGAAGACCGTATTTCAACGCCTTCGACAATACAACTTGAAAATGAACCCGCTCAAGTGTGCATTCGGAGTTTCCTCAGGCAAATTCCTGGGATTCATTGTTCGACACCGAGGTATTGAAATAGATCCGTCAAAGATCAAAGCGATCATGGAAATGCCTCCGCCGAGAACTCTTAAACAGTTGCGGTCTCTCCAAGGAAGGCTTGCATACATACGGCGATTTATAGCCAATCTTTCAGGCAAGTGCCGTCCCTATAGCCACTTGATGAAGAAGGGAACCCCGTTCGTCTGGGATCAAAAATGCCAAAGCGCACTAGACGAGATCAAGCAGTACCTGCAAAATCCTCCAGTGTTGGCTGCTCCAGTTAAGGGAAAGCCTCTCATTCTTTACACGACCGCCCTCGAAGGTTCTTTAGGCGCATTATGGGCACAAGAGAACGATCAAGGGAAAGAAAGAGCACTCTACTACTTAATTCGAGTTCTGCTGGGGGCAGAAAGCAATTACTCTCCCATTGAAAAACACTGCCTGGCGTTGATCTTCGCGATAATAAAGCTCAGGCACTATGTGTTGGCGCATGAGGTCCGTCTCATTTCAAAGGTGGACCCCCTTAAATACTTGATGTCAAAGGCCATATTGACGGGACGACTCGCTAAATGGGCCCTACTCCTGATGGAGTTTTCAATAACGTATCAACCTCTCAAGGCAGTGAAAGGCCAGGCTATCGCCGATTTCCTCGCTGAGCATCCGATACCGGTTGATTCTCCTCTAAATTGCGATCTTCCAGACGCACATGCGTTTGATGCAATCGACGGTGATAATACCCGATGGGAGCTTTATTTCGACGGAGCATCTTCCATGAAAAGGCGCAAACAAAATACCCCTATAATCAAATCGGGGGTAGGACTCATCTTTATAACTCCACAAGGAGGAATAATGCGCTTCGCTTTCTCCTTAATAGAGCCGAGAACGAATAATGAAGCTGAATATGAAGCTTTGATAGCAGGTCTCGAGATCGCCATTGACATGGGAATTGAAAGCCTTCTCATATATGGGGATTCCCAACTGGTCGTTAGTCAAGTA
The DNA here is from genome assembly GCA_030015575.1 of Agapanthus africanus. Lineage (NCBI taxonomy): Eukaryota > Viridiplantae > Streptophyta > Magnoliopsida > Asparagales > Amaryllidaceae > Agapanthus > Agapanthus africanus. The sequence continues at coordinate 3,764,922 of CM057337.1, forward strand.
AACGGCGACTACCAGACATACAAACCAGAATTGGTAAAGTACGGGAAAAAGGTGCAACAACTGTTGACCCAAATTCCCTCCTATACTTTGGAAAACATACTGCGCGCGGAAAACAGCAAAGCGGACGCGTTGGCCAAACTTGCTAAAGAACTGGCTGACGAGAACCTCGACGACGTTAGAATCGTGGTACAAAGCCGTCGAGTTCTTGCCTCAGCAGAAATATCTCCGGAATCATCCGAAGAAAAGGAAACGACTGAGCGAATGGCTCTGCAAATAAAAGACCTGGAAAAGGCAGAGGATTGGAGGGAAGTCTTCATAGACTACTTTAAGTCCCACCGATTGCCCGAAGAAGCGTCCACAAGACATCAGCTCATGAAACGAGCTCTGTCTTTCGCCTTCGTCAATGATACTCTGTACAAAAGGTCATTTGATTCTCTGTGGCTGAGATGCTTAGGACCTGACGAAGCGAAAAGGGTCGTCCAGGAAGTTCACGACGGACTCTGCGGTTCTCACCAAGCAGGCCTAAAGATGAAGTTGAAGATCAAACGGATGGGCTACTATTGGCCCACGATGATCCAGGACTGCCTCGAATATGCGAAGCAATGCCACTCATGCCAAATTCATGGGGACTTCATCCATCAGCATCCGAATCCACTACATCCAACGGTGGCTAGCTGGCCATTCGAAATGTGGGGAACTGATATAGTCGGCCCCATCGAACCAGCATCGTCTAGGGGACATCGTTTCATCCTAGCAACGACTGACTACTTCTCTAAATGGGCAGAAGCAGTACCGTTAAGAGAAGTGAAGACGGAAAATATCCTTCACTTCTTCAAGAAGCATGTCATATATCGGTTTGGAACGCCAAGGCGAATCATCTCCGATAACGGGCCATCTTACAGAAGCCACAAGATCAGTCGCTTTGCGCAACAGCATAATATAGACTGGAGATATTCCTCGGTTTATAATCCACGAGCTAATGGTCTAGCTGAAGCCTTCAACAAGACCTTGACAAAGATCATAAAGAAAATGGTGTCCCGAAATAAGAAAGACTGGCATGAAAGACTGCAAGAAGCTCTTTGGGCATATCGAACTACGTTCAAGACGGCCACGAACACAACGCCGTATGCGTTGGTGTTCGGCACCGAAGCAGTACTCCCCCTCGAGATAGAGTTACCCTCTCTACGAGTGGCAGTCCATTACGAGCTAACGGACGAAGAAAATGCTCACCTTCGGCTTGAGGAGCTTGACGCCCTTGATGAAACCCGGCTCATAGCGCAACAAAATCTAGAAGCTTACAAAGCAAAGATGACGCGCTGGTATGAAAGGTTAACCCGACCAAGGACGTTCCGCCAAGGCGAACTCGTGCTAATGGTCAAAAGGCTTATGATTCCCAATCGCGCCAAGCGGGGAAAATTCGAGCCAAATTATGAAGGCCCGTACATCATAGATAAAGTTTACCAAGGTGGAGCTTATCTACTCATGGACATGCACGGTGAGAGGCCTTTCAGGACGATAAACGGTCGCTTCCTAAAGAGATACTACGCTTAATGAGCCACAGCCTAGGTCAATGATAGATGACGACGACTATGTCCGCTCGTTATCTTCTTAAGCTTTATAAAAAAGGTAGCCGGCCTTCACTATGACGGACCGAAACGTCCTTAAACTAACGACGGACCGAAATGTCCTTAAACTAATAGTGGACCGAAACGTCCTTAAACTAATACCGCAGCATCCTTAGGCTGACGAGATGAATAAAAATAAATGAATAAAACAAATATAATAAATAAAAACGGTATGTCCATAAGCAAAAAGGGCACGGATGAAAACCCGAAAGGGCTCCGTGAGTAAAAACAGCAGGGCTACCGGCGAGTGTTCGTGAAAACCCGAAAGAGCGCGACCTTGTAAAAAAAAGAGAGAAAAAGAAAATAAAAAGAATTAAAAAAAACGGTATGTCCATAAGCAAAATGGGCACGGATGAAAACCCGAAAGGGCTCCATGAGTAAAAACAACAGGGCTACCGACGAGTGTTTGTGAAAACCCGAAAGGGTGCAACCTTGTTAAAGAACACTTACAAGATCCTCTCGACCTTGTAAGGAGAAACCACCCGCGTGAGATCCTTACGACTCACAAGGGAACAACACACTTAGGGATCCCCACGATTCCTAAGGAGAAAATACACTTGCGAGATCCTCACGACTCGTAAGGAGAACTCTCTTATGGGACCCTCACGGCTCATAGGATTTGAAAGTCTTAAGTTACAGAGACCTAAACCTGTGCTTAAGCAACCCCCACAACTTTAGATATTGCCCTACAAGTGGCTCAATACTGGCCCTTGTATACAATCCACGGGCGCGAATAAACATTTCCCTAACCAAGTCCCATCCATGACTGAGGATATGTTTGTATGGTAAACCCTTGTAAATCCTCTCGATTTATGAGGAGAAACCCTCCTGTAGGATCCTTACGACTTACTGAGGAAACGAACACTTAGGAATCCTCACGAGTCCTAAGAAGAAAATACTCCTATGAGATCCTCACGACTTGTAGGGAGAAATACCTCCGTGAGACCCTTACGGCTCATGAAGTTAAAAGCCTTAGCCAACAGGACCCTAACCGTGGTTGCTAAGCCACCTTTGTTCAACATTGACAGAGGCAGATGATGATTCGCTCCTGGTAATATCCCAGTTGTAGCGATACTGATGCCGAAGTTGGTCTACAGCAAAAAGCCAATAGGCCGCACATGCATACGAAATAGCCGAAATGATAGGGCAACTTGCAATAAAAAGCAGCAAGTAAAAATGTATGCATGCAAAATAGCCGAAATGATTGGGCAACTCGCAATAAAAAGCAGCGAGTGAAAACAAAATAAATAGCCGAAATGATTGGGCAATCGCGACCTTCGCGATATAAAAGCTGAAATGATAGAGCATCGCGGAAATAAAACAAAAAAAATGATGATGATAAAACTTTGGCCCTACAGTTAAGATCACATCGATCCCTGTATACAATCCAAGGGCGTAAACAAAGAGGGAACCATACTTTCCCAACAGGCTCCGCCAGAAGACGAGGCCAAATCTCGACGGTTCAGTCCAACTCCGAAGAAACCAGTGTCTTCAGTAAATTCCTCAACTCACGGATACAAACACTCTTTGACGAGAGCCTCCTGATCCGCGTCGACTCGCAGAGCCACCAGTGCCTCCGTGGGAAATCCTCGACTCGTTTCAAACCCCAAGGAAACAAATAATCCTTGGTGCTTGGGAAACAAATAATCCCTAGCAAATTCCTCGACTCACGGATACAAACACTCCTTGACGAGAGCCTCCTGATCCGCGTCGACTCGCAGAGCCACCAGTGCCACCGTAGGAAATCTTTGACTCGTTTCAAACCCCAAGGAAACAAATAATCCCTGGCAAATTCCTCGACTCACAGATACAAACACTCCTTGACGAGAGCCTTCTGATCCGCATCGACTTGCGGAGCCACCAGTGCCTCCGTGGGAAATTCTCGACTCGTTTCAAACCCCAAGGAAACAAATAATCCTTGGCACTTGGGAAACAAATAATCCCTAGCAAACTCCTCGACTCACGGATACAAACACTCCTTGACGGGAGCCTCCTGATCCGCGTCGACTTGCAGAGCCACCAGTGCCTCCATGGGAAATCCTCGACTCGTTTCAAACCCCAAGGAAACAAATAATCCTTGGCGCTTGGGAAACAAATAATCCCTAGCAAACTCCTCGACTCACGGATACAAACACTCCTTGACGAGAGCCTCCTGATTCGCGTCGGCTCGCAGAGAAACTAGTGTCTCCGCGGGAAATTCCCGATTCGTCTCAACTTACAAATAAAGCCTCAGACAGCAGGGACTAAAAAACTTGCTTCCTGAACAATGGGACCCTGCAAGTCAATCCAAAATGGTCTCTTGCATACTATTCACGGGTCTCACTCTCCAAGGTCGAGTTTCGACAAGGAGGGAAACAACCGCTTACGAGTCCTCTCGACTCGTAAGAGGGAAAAATTCTCTTATAGGATCCTTACGACTTATAAGAGAAAACCACACTTAGGAATCCTCATGATTCCTAAGGAGAAAACCCACCTACGAGATCCTCTCGATCCGTAGGGAGAAAAGTCTCTATGAGACCCTCACGGCTCATAGAGTTGAAAAGTCTTAGGCAGTAGATCTGAACCTGCGGTCTAAGCCATCGCTATCTCTTTAAAAAAAAACTAAGTTATCTGCCAATTATGTTTATCAAAGATAACATGCTGATAATAAGAGAAGGCAGAAAGCAAAAGAGCATACAAGACATTGCGAAAGAAAATGTGTATCTTTATTCATTGACTTCAATCAAGTACAAGATGAATCGTACAAAAGAATAAAGAATGGATACATATTATTTAAAAGGAAAATTTTACAACTACATTGATACAAAGGCAGCTATTGGGAAGGATGCGTCTTAAGTAGCTTTATCAGTTGTTCGTACGCCTCCTTCCATGCCTTTTCCTGATTGGCCACCACTGCCAACTCCGCCTCCACTTAGGCCCGTTGCTGTGCGACAGATGCAAGCTGATCCCTGACGGCCTGATGAGCAGCTTCACGGCCTGGAGTATCATGCTCGGAGACATCAAGTGCACGCTTCAGTCTCAGCCCATTTGATATGCGCTCTAGAAGGCCCTCGAAGACGGCCTTTACCTCAGCGGCGTTTGCCTCAACTTCAGCACGCAGGCGAGCAGTTTTGCTTGAAGATTGTTGGCACTCCTTCAGCCTCAAAGCTGCTTCTTGTTCCAAATGACGGAAATGAGAAGTGCTTTGCTCGAGCCATGCTCCCCGTTGAGTGTTCAAGGCTAAAGTCTCGGGGGATAGGCACATCGACTCCTGCTGATGAAGGCGAGCCTCAATCTCCCGACAATAGTTAACCCAAGAGGCGACAATGCCCTCATCATGGAAGGTGGCAAATATCACCAACATCGGGTTAACTGTCGTAGCGAAGTCCTCAGTAGATGTAGGAGCCTCGACGTCGAGTTCCTCGATATAGTCGCTTAACATGCGCAGACTATTCGCCGCACCTTTTGAGGACGGACGTCTCTGGGAAGGGCCGCCCGGTATTGTAATATGAGACTCAAAAAGCACCAAGACTGGAACGACAGCTGAAAAAGGCAAAATGCGATTAGATGATGATTCAATAGATATGGAGAAAGTCATTGATAAGATATTTTACTATACCGGTTGAAGCAGGTGGCAAGGCCGGAAAGGCCGGTGGCGCAGCCGATCTTTCTTCTCCCCTTTCGATTTGTAACACTGCAGTCAGGACAAGAGAGAGTTAGAAATAATTCTACCACTGAAAAACAAAGATATCAATCGGGAACGGTACTCACCAGCGCCACCAGAGGGAGAGGCGAATTCAGATGGGAAGGAGAAGTGTGGGAGCAACACTTGATAGAGATGATCAAAAAGCACTCCTAGATGATACAACAGTGTGACTTTAGTATACAAATTATGCGTTTGGAAGATAAGATTAATAAATCGCAAACACATACCTTCCAACATCTTCGAGGGTATGAGAGAGGGTTGAGAGGTGACCACCGCCAAGGCAGTCGTTGAAGGCGTTCCCTCGAGCAGTGGGGCATCGGCACTGGCTGCACCTGCGTTACGAAAAGGTGAACTTGGCAGAAAAGATAGTAAAGTAAAGAAAAGCAGCAACTTGGGGTTTACCTGAGGAGCTCCCGGCTGAAACGGAGGCGACTCCCTCCTCTATCGACATGAGACTACCGCCCGTGACTTCATCACCCGACTCGATGGGGACCGTTGTGGTGCTCGCGAGACCTGGAGACGGCGGAGGACCACAGACGGGGAGGGCTATGATTGAAGCATTGCCAGATTCCTAAGAAGGAGCGGTTAGCTCATCCTCAGGAATCATGGCCACCTCACCCGCTACTCCCTCGGGTTCTGCGGTCACGGTTGTCTCGTCTACCGTCATCACAAGGTCGCCAGCCTCAAGCGCCTCGCCCACCACTACCCTCGGCTCGGTTGTGACGATCATTTTATCTGCCGCCACTTCAGGTTCAGCATCAATGACCCTCTCGGCTGCAGATCCCTCAACCTCTGTTTCAGGCCCCGTAGCCCCAACGACGTTGCTCACCGTCGGCTCGGGTTCGGCAGGCACCGCCTCCTCTGTTTCCCTGGTTTCAACGGTCTCCGCCTCCCCCTCGGTAGGACTTGGCCCTGCAAGATGGGATATATAAGAACCAGTGGCTTTATAATTCTTACAACAAGGTTCTGAAAGAAATGCTACCTGAAGAGGATTTATCATTTGCACTTCGAACCGCGCGCGCCACTTGCCTGCGAGCAGTAGATAGGGCGACAGGGGCCTCTTCGGAGGGAGTATCAGCGCGAGGGATGGTGCTAGGGCCCGCTCCCATGGCCAAAGCAGCTCTGCGCGCCTTTGCTTCGCGTCTCAACCGCTTCCTCTCCTCCCGAGCCGTTGAGACGGATGCCACTAGAGCCTCCTTAATTGAGGCGTCTTCGTCCGTGAATAGGGATGCCTCCAAATTTTTCAAGGCATCCCTCGTCGTTTTGTCGAGTCGAGGCTCTTGCAGCAGCCCCGACGAGACCGGGACTTCAGTAACAGGCTTGGGGAGGATCCCTGCATCAACTGATATAGCCCCTGCAGAGAAACAAAAGAAGAAGGTTAGGTTGACCATCGGAAGAGATAACAAACTTTCCTTATAAAAGAGAAAGGGGTGGGTCATACCAACGCCTGCTAGAGCACGTTTCTCCTCCTCCTCTTGGAAGGTCTTCAAAGAAGCAGCAATAGCCTCTTCAGTAGAGACACCTATTGAAAATGGGGCAAATATTAGTTAAAGATAATAATAAAAAGTGCAATAAAATGACGAAGAAGGCGGCTAATGATTACCTGACTCAGCGAGTTTACTTAACATCGCTTCGAGCCTCGCCGATCGCTCCGAAGCTGCAATGGCGGCAGCCAAATTGGTGTCTGCAGGGTCTACCAAGAAGCCCTCGTTGCTGCCGTATTCACTTATGCCTTCGTTGGGAGGAGCCGCAGGCTCTAAGCTGAGGATCGCATCAAGGGAAAGGATGGACTTTTTCTTCTTCTGTTCGCCAGCTTTAGATCCACCCGGAATAGATTTGCGCTTGGCAGTTACTTTAGGGCGGCGGGTCCCAATATCTGCTCCTGCGCCGGACTCTGGCGATACTACATTAGCCGCCTTTGTGGGAGCACGGGGCGCTGGTGGTGCATCCACCGTAGCAGACAGCGGCAATCCACACGGGGGGCTCAACACATGTGGTCGGTCGACTCCGGCGTCTTTTAACGGAGGAATGACCGGGATCCTTGGTTGCAAGGGGGCCTTGCGATCACCGCCAGGAGGCGCACCCCTACGGTCAACCAATATACGCTTCTCCGTTAAGATAATTGGGCCCATCGCATGCGCATACCAAGCCACGTACGTGTTAAGCATCTTAGGGACACAGCTGGGTTCACTAATGAAGAAATAGGAACCCGTGTTAAGCCGTGTGAAATAGTGCATTGCATTCTTCATCCCCTCTCGGCTGACCACAGGCTTTTCCAAGAAAGCTTCCATCGAGATCCCTTGGTTGTAGCTCGATTGCTGAGCAAACCGGTGCGGGTTGTACCTCATGAAAAGTGCGGTCTCATTCTGCCTAAACACTAGATAGCCCGGCCGAATGGAGTAGAGGTGGAGGATTTCCCGAGCCTTCAATACGGAAGCCCCGTCCTTGAAATCATCGCGCAGTGGCACTACTGACTTAGTAGTCTCTGAGCCTATGGTTATAACCTTATCCACAAAGGAAATCTTCGCTCCGACCAGATGTGGACGAAGGAGCAGCGCCCTAGACTCCCGTGGGGGTGCAACCACAATTGAAGCGCCGACCAACCGCATGACTCTCGGGAGTCTGCATTTCTCAAAGAACGGAGGAATCTTATGGACACCGAACACCCCTTGCACGTGCATTTCCATCCAGGAGGTGAAATAGTGCGTCGGGAAGTTAGCGGGCTGCACCCCAGGCTCACTAGCGTCCGCCGCTATGCTAAGTCCTTTATAAAGGTAGGCCAGCCCGGCGATTCCTACCGATAACTGTAAACCAGCCACCATCCGATGCGCTGGGTAAAAGACGGAGGGCCGCATATAACGCGGGTGCATCGGGAGCGCAAAGCTGCATAGCCACAAACCCAAGAACCCAATAAAAAAGGTCTCCTCATCCATGCCCGGGACGGCGATTTCTGAGAAAGAGACGATGGCAGCGCCGGGGAGATAAAAATCCCTTTGATCATTCTCCGATACAGGTCGGCGGTCTAAGCCGAAACCGAAAGGGTCATCGAGCTGGGCAAACTTCTCACTCCGCTCTGATAGGAGCTCCGGGCGAATGAAGCGGGCAATAAAATCTGCGAAACTGACGCCCCGGTCGCCCAATTCCAGATGGAGTCCTTCATAGATCTCCAACATCTTCACCAGGCCCGGATACTGATGCTGAACGGCATTTTCCGGAGTTAGGTCAAACACCAGCGGCTTGGTGACAAAAACGTATTTGTCAGGAGGTAGCAACTCCTCGTAATGCTCCCCCTCATTGGTAAACCCGAGAGCTCGGCAAACTCCTCCAAGGAAATTGAGACCTCCCTGTTCGCCATCTAGAAAGTGTGGGTGGGGATATTCCATTGTTCGATGAAGATCTTGATCCACCACGTTGGAGGAGAGGGATACTCGAAGAGCGAGACGCAGATGGCCGAATACAATCCAATCTTCATTAGATGAGTCCTTTTCGCCGATAAGATGTATCGGGCCCACTGCAAGTATCCGGCGGGCGGTCGCGGCACCAATCCAATATTATAGGCCTGTCTCCAAGGGCGTGCTTCACCCTGGCAGATTCGCCTTCCTAAAATATCTATTGCCAGCGGCGGCTGCACGGGAATAGCTCCAATTGCGGGTTGGAGGTGGTCATTCGAATTCCAATTTTTAACCTCCACGGCATACTTCGCCGGGGGTTCGTCCGCATAGGGGATCGGAGTTATGGGTTCAGACGGCGTGGCAAAACTGAAACTGCGGCGACCCTGGATGATCTGGCTGTACCACCTTCCCCACAGGTGGAGTTTTTTGCACTCGGGGTCGTGATCCTTAATAAAAGCGAGCGCCACCCGGTCTACTGGCGAATGAGGGAACCCTCCTTCCGAGCGAACAAAGGGGAAAGACAAGTCGTCAGACATGTTTCCTGTGGAAAGACAAAAATAACCGTTAGTGTTCTAACGCTTGGCATTTTAAAATCTTACTCCACACTGTGATGCAGAGGGTAGGGGACCAAAGGGGGACCCACAAAATATGGATGACGGTGCATCATTTAATAAGACAATCCCATCATTAGATGAGACTGTCAATTCATGGAAAAAGATCCACAAAGAATATCCTCATTGATGGGAAATCCCTAGAGACAAGGAGAAAATCTCCTCTTTTAGAGCAAAGCTCTGTCACAGAGTGACATTTGTCAAACTCTGGTCTCAGGGGAACAAGATTCCTCAAAAGAGCATAGCTCTTTGGTAATAATGGAAAGATCCATCAAATTTTTTAACACACTTAAAAGAATTAAAATTTTGGAATCTTGAAAAAATCCATGAAAACTTATAAAAAATTCTTCATTTTTCAGATCTAAAAAAATCTACATTTGATCCATGAGCAAAGCTCTGTTCATGGGTTAAAACCCATGAACAAGATCTCTGTAGATCTATGAACTTTAAGAGCAAGGCTCTGTTGAGGAAACCCCAAAAGGGTTTTAGATCAAAGATCTATGAGAGCAAGGATTTATTAATCAACTTTAATTTAATTTAATATAATTTTATTAATACCTAAGATGGTTTTAAGTTCTGAACTCTGGAGTTTTTGGGAAGAAGCAAGAGCAAGGCTCTAAAATTCTTAAGCAAGAGCAAAGCTCTGAAAATCAAGATTCTTGAAAATCGTAAAAAATTACCAAGGACCAAGGGTCCTATTTATAGGCGCCTGCGCCCCTTCAGATCGCCCATTGATCCAACGGCCAGGATCTTGCCACCGCTGCACTCACGTGCGCGCCACGTGAGCGCAACGGTGGGGGGGCATTTGTTTCCCCCCAATCAGAGCAAGGCTCTATTTGAATTCAAATTTTGAAGCAACGCTTCAAATCCCGTGCGCTGCGCGCAACGCGCCACGTGTCAGAAGTTGATACGTCAACGCAACGCCCGAGGCAGTGCGTCCAATCAGAGCAGGGCTCTTTTAAAAACAAAAAGTAAAAGAAAGCAACGGTCAGTTGCGCAAGCGCTGCAATGGGCGACACGTGTCTGCGCAGTTGCAAACGCAACTGCGCAAACACTGGTGCGCAAGCGCTGCGCTGTGCGACACGTGTCTGCGCAGTTGCGCAAGCGCTGCTGCGCAAGCGCTGCGCTGTGCGACACGTGTCTGCGCATCTGCGCAAGCGCTGCGCGACACGTGTCACGCGCTGGGAGAATTGCGCAAAAACAAAATGGAGATTTAAGGAAATCTTTTCTGTTCTTGTTAAAATAAGAAGATTTTCTTCTGTAAAACAGGGGCCTTTGGATCAAAGTTCCAACGGTGGGGAAAATTCCCCAAATCACTTAGAAAAAGATTTCCTTAACAAATTTAACTAATTTATGAACACTATAAAAAGGACCCCAGACCTCAATTCAAGAGGATCAACTTCTGGCTAAAAAAAAAAGAGAAGAGAAGAGAACTCTTGGGCACTCCTCAAGAACATAAAAAAACGGTAAAGACCTTTAGAAGAAGAGAAAAATCTCTGATGAACAGATCATTGATTTAAGAACAAGATCATTGATCTTCAATAAATAAATAAATAAATAAAAATAGTGCGTTGCACTTGTTATGAACCTTTGGTTCTCTGAGATAAGGAAAAACAAGAGAAAAACTTGTTTTTCTTTGATCTGAATTTAGATAAAAAAGTGCTTTGCACTTCTGTTCTTGAATCTACTTGAAGGGCCAGGCCCAAGTCAAAAAGACCTAACAGGCCAAAATAAATTGCAAAGCAATAAAAAGGGCAGAGCCCAAATGAAATTGATGCTCTGCATCATTTATAAAGGGCAGAGCCCAAAACAAACTGATGCACTGCATCCTTTCTGGGCAAAGCCCAAATAAAAATAAAAAAAGAAATGCAATGCAAAAGCAAATAAAATGTTGGACATTTTCAACTGGACTTAGCCCAATTTTGGCCATAAGTCCTTAAATTAAATTGACCGAGCAAGATTGCTCTCCTAAACCAATTTACCTCCGGTTTGAGGGTACATCTCCGAGTTCCTTTGAAGCCTATCGTTGTAATCCTTCAACGACGTCAGAGAGGTGACGGGTCCCGATGACCACACATCAATATGGACTGCGGGGTCCTTAAACTCGTGGACCGAAACGTCCCTAAACTAATATCGGACCGAAACGTCCATAAACTAATATCGGACCGAGACGCCCCTAAACTAATGATGGACCACCACGTCCCTAAACAGGAACATGGACCACCACGTCCCTAAATTGGAACAACAGAGCCAATTGCTCTTCTTTCGGATCTAAACGATCTCGTTCAAGTCGATCTTAGTCCAAAACAGGACTAACGTATCCTTGACGAACGTTTAAGTTGATCTTAGCCGCAACGCGACTAACGTATCCTTAAACTAAAAACACCAAACCCAAATCTAAGTAAATACGGATTTGGACTAATCCACGTCCTACGGGCGACGGCATTACTCAGTCTCCGTATACAATCCACAGGCAACCACAAACAAAATAAACACCCACGACACGAAATGAAATTCTGGAGAAGGAGAAAGTTGTTACCGCAATGCGGTAGCGTAATTAACTGTAGGGGCTTGCGCCTGCAGGGAAGAGCGTCCCCACAATCAAAAACCCCTCAAGCGAGGGGGAATCTGACGAAGTCTGCTACATCGGCCGCATCCGTCTAAACCTCCGATACACGGTGCCATAAATCAACTTGGCATCTTCAGAGAGGTGGACGGATAAAACCAAGTAGCATCTGCCCCGAATATCAGGCAAGACGAACCTCCGCGGTCGCGTCCCGGTGTTCGGAGGGGAACAGCGGGGTCCTTAAACTCGTGGACCGAAACGTCCTTAAACTAATATTGGACCGAAACGTCCTTAAACTAATGTCGGACCACCACGTCCCTAAACTGGAATACGGACCACCACGTCCCTAAACTGGAATACGGACCACCACGTCCTTAAACTGGAGCATGGACCGCAACGTCCCTAAACTACCTATGGACCACTATGTCCCTAAACTGGAACAATAGAGCCTCCAAATGCTCTTTTGCCGGATCTAAATGGTCCCGTTTAAGTTGATCTTAGCCCCAAATACGGCTAACGTATTCTTAGACATTTAAATGAATGATAAAACTCCAAATCAACTTTGGTTCAAGGGTACATCTCTGAACTCCTCTGACATCCATCGTTGTAATCCTTCAACGACGTCAGAGAGGTGATGAGTCCCGACGACCATATATTAAATGGATCACCACGTTAAGTTGATCTTAGTCCAAAACAGGACTAACGCATCCTTGACGAACGTTTAAGTCGATCTTGGTCTCAATACGACTAACGTATCCTTAAACTAAAAACACCAAACCCAAATCTAAGTAAATACGGATTTGGACTAATCCACGTCCTACGAACGACGACATTACTCAGTCTCCGTATACAATCCACGGGCAACCATAAACAAAACAAACACACATGACACGAAGTGAAATTCTGAAGAAGGAGAAAGATGTTACCGCAATGCGGTAGCGTAATTAACTGCAGGGGCTTGCGCCTGCAGGGAAGAGCGTCCCCACAATCAAAAACCCCTCAAACGAGGGGGAATCTGACGAAGTCTGCTACATCGGCCGCATCCGTCTAAACCTCCGATACACGGTGCCATAAATCAACTTGGCATCTTCGGAGAGGTGGACGGATAAAACCAAATAGCATCTGCCCCGAATCCCAGCGTCAGGACATCGCGGTCCTGTGCGCCGCCATTCGGAGGGGAACAGGTACGTCTTCAAATTCTTACCGGCCATATCAAAACACCCAACATTAGCATGATAATAGATTCAAAATATAGGTCAAGGCTAGAACTCCAAGTTACTTAAATAGAGTACCGTATTGTAACTATACCGCGGTATCATAGCCACAATTACTTAACTCCACCCAAGTCGCCTAAGTCCTAGAGATAACAAGGAATCAGGTTTTCGAGTCGATATGCAAAGGAAGTTTGCACATCGTAAAAGATATAATCAGGAAGAATGTGATTCAAGAATGGTAAAACGGCAAGGTGGTAGGACATGTTTCCTAAACACGGGTATTCTGATTCGTGTATTGAGTACAATACCCAACTACAAAAAGAATCAACCCGACTAACCCATGGCTTTGATACCAAAAGAAACATGTTACGCCCCGCTTCCCAAAGTACGCTAAAGTGGGCACGTGACATAGCCAACCATGCTACCTGTGGATAGGAAAAATCCTTCCACAGTCACATTACAGCTGTGGAGATATCAAGAACAAGAAAGGTAAACTAACTATCTAGTACATGTCCATAAGCCCGAGTAAAAGAGTCAAGAGATAACAATATGCGGAAGCCAAAGAATACAATAAATGAAACACCTGGAGTGAAACTACATACCAACAGGAACCTCACCGCTCGTCTAACAGCGGCAAAACTCCTAATCAGTCTGCAACAGGGTAGAAGAATCTGGGCCATGCAAAACCCAGACGTCAGCGCGTCAAGTCATCAAGTAATAACATAATAAACAGGCAATGCGAATATAAACATGAATAAAGCAAGGGTAATAATAATATGAATCAGAGCAGTGCAGGGTAGTGTGCAGTGGGTAAACTAAACTGTGCTATCAGGTTCTCTGTTCTAAAGTCTTTGAAACCAAATTGATGAATCATCGATGTAACTCAATAGTATCCCGTACATACCCGGGACCACGGCCACAATATTCTCGGCTGCAGCCGAGACATGCCGCTAGGCACAAAATAGGAATGTGTACGCTCGATAGTATCCCGTACATACCTGGGACCACGGCCACAATATTCTCGGCCGAAACCGAGACATGCCGCTAGGCACAAAACAAGAATGTGTACACCCAGAACAGGTAGTGAACTGTCGAGTTACAAGTCAGGTCTCACCTTTGATTTCCCCATACCCCCAAGTTATATGTGTTGGTCAAGTCAGGTATTCCGAAATCAAGAAACTAATGCCAAAACAGGATCAGGTAAACAGGTTTGTCTGGATAGACAACAGGAACGGTCCATGAGGACTACATGTCAGGTTTGTTGGCATTAGACACAGGACCAGGTAACGGGTCAGGTCATGGTACATCAGGTCAAGTCAAGCAGTGTACGGTACCGTATCGGGTCAATCAATATGCATGTAGCAAGTCAGGTCAAGATGTAAACAATACATAGGTGTGCTCACAATCAGTTATATAATCAAGCATGGTTATCAACAACATGATATACGTAATGAATTAAGCAATAGGCAGATTCATTCGATTTGCAATACAGTTACCAATTGTGTCACAGAGATGATTTCAATATTACAAGAGTGCAGTAAGACAATTATAGCCGTTTAATCATATTATTAAGTTAAGATTTCATGGATGCAATGATATCTACATAAATAGGTTCCAAGTTCGAAAGATAAAAATGTTATATAACAATATTGAACATGAAAAGAGAAATGATCGTACCAAGTTAAATTTATCGGTTAAGGGTGTCATAAATTATAAGTAAAATATTGTTTAGCATGTAGCAAGGGGTACTTGCCTCGACGGGTCGCGAACCAGGAATACGGAAAGTTAAACGTCGGCGGGGAAACTCGCGACGGGCGCACGGTTCACGGAATGAGTCCAAACAACGCACAAGGTGATCACACGGGTCAGGTACGCTCGCTGGGTCGTCGGGATCGTCGACGTCGTCACGGCTCCAGCGAACTGATATAACATTTCAAGTATTTCTCCACCCTTGGGTAAACGGCCTCTGTCAGTAGATAGGCTATGATCACAAAGTTCCATTTGAATATAGAGTTGCTCATTCTCAAACCATGAGGTGTAGTATCCAACTACACTTTCATGATAACCTAAGGCAGCTAATGGTTGAACTTCCAATAGTGTTTGCCTCCTTTCAATGTCATGACGCAATTGCCTGATGGTGATAAGCCTAAGGCAGTCTCTGATGTAAGTAGCATTGCATTTCTGGAAGCATTGATAAGCAAGCTTATCAATATTCATATAGACCACTCCTTAGACAAATCCAAGAATATAATTGCTCGTACCAGGGCTCCCCCAGAGGAAAGAAACTTGTCTCTTGATAAACAGTCATCACGAGATCTTCATGACAGAGATCAGGAGATATCTGCCCTGAGGCTGGAGCTTGATGAGGCGAGGTTGGGGAGACAGCTGCGGCTGTGTTCGAAATGGGTACATCGCTAGGTCTCTGCTCGAGTCTGGGTTTACTCAGGTGAGATGGTTTCGGGGTTGATGGTTGCTGTCGACGATGAAGATGGGTTGTGGGTTTGAAGGTGGGGTGGCTGAAGTTGAAGGAGGGATGACCGGAGTTGGGTTAGTAAAGATGAGGTGGAGGCTATGGTGGTGATGGTGTTGGGTTGTCGTCGCCAGTCGTGGGTTGAGGGAGATGCCAACGGCGGATGATAAGGAGATGGGTGGAGATGGTGCTGCGGAAGTCGACGGGAAAAAGAAAGAGAAGTCGACGGCGGCTAGAGGGCTGAAGGGTGCGTCGGCGGTGGACGAGGTGCTGGATAGGCGAGCGCTACGACGAAGGCACAGCTCGGCGTCGTGGGTATGGGTTCTGGCTGAGATACAGAAGAAAGAGAAGAAGAAGGAGCGGGCAGTGAGCGTAAGGAAGGAGGGCGGTGATGGGACCAAAACTCACCACGAGAGGAGAGAGAGGGAACTGCGAGTGGAGAGAGAGAGGCTTGAGAGAGAGAGAGAAAGAGAAAGAGGAGGAGAGAGAGAGGGTCTCGTGGGGGTGATTGAGAGTGAAATAATAGAGAGAGAAGGAAAAAGGGAGAGAGAGAATGAGGCGGTGGGACCCGGGGTAAGGAGTAAGGAGTTGTGATTGGATAAGGGGAAAAATTTGTTATGAGGAAATTGTAAAAGATTTGTGGGTTTAGAATAGGTTAGGAAAATTTTGATAAAAGATTTTGAAAATAGGAAAAAATAATATATGGGTTAAAATATATTCGACGGTTTAACAATATTAGAAATCTAGGATTTTGGCGCAAAGTAAAACATTTCCAAATCGCGCCCGGGTCGGGTCTAAAAATTTGAAATTGAAATAATAGAATTTTAGGCGGGATCCAAAAGTGAAAATGAAGTATTCTATGATCAAAAAGCGTACCCCCAAAACGGACACACGTACGTGCGCGTAGCCGTCCAAACTCGCCCGTTTCACTGAACGGGACGAGAACACGATGCACGGACGCTACAACAGGGTTAGGGGTGTCAAGCAGACCAAGATGAATATTTTTAATTTTATTTTAGAAGCCAAAAATTGTTATATGCAGAAATGAATTTGCCGGGTAAAATTTACAATAAGTAACAATCAGGTAAGATAAATGAAATGAGTGCCACACTACATTCAAAAGGTAACTGAAATTAGTAGCATTGGGCTCGGGTGTTACAGAAAGTAAATACAACTGAAATAAAACAATGCCTAAACAATGGCATAACAGAAATGAAAAATACTGAATGGAAAGTGTACAATGACTAGAGCTCGGGGTTTTCACTGAACTGGTCCAAGTCTTCAGCAGTAGGCTCGATCTATGAAGTGTCCAGATCACCTGACGACATTCAAAAAAGAAAGAAAGAGAATGTCGTCAGCGAACAGGTCGCTCGGTAAGTCCCAAAAATAAGGGAGAAATAGACAGAATAAGAGGTATCTTTTAAATTTGTATTATATTGTTGTAATGTTGTGTTAACGCTGTTGTTTGTAGCTTGGTACAGAAGGATGCCAGTGTATACGAGAGGGGTCTCTATATGCTAGAGACCAGGGCAAACGGAATGTACAAGGAACCGTTAAGCCACAGTACAACAACAACGGAATATAGGTTAGGTGTCTTAATCTTACTGTCTCGTGCCACTTTTAACACTTTCCGTACCAATCTACCCCTTAAACCCCGAGATGTCTTGTTTGTATTGTAAATTGTATTAATTGTATAATTGGATGATTGACCGAAACCATAATATCAGAAAACGGATATAACCGTATAATCATGTAAATGGAATAATTGGAGAACCATGTAAATGGAATGTATATTCATGGCTTGGTTCAGTCAATGTAGATTGAATGTATTGAATAGATTGAATATAGGGATTCATGTTGAATTGTAATATTGTAGATTGTAGATTGTAAATTGTAGATTGTAA
This sequence comes from Agapanthus africanus, assembly GCA_030015575.1. NCBI lineage: Eukaryota > Viridiplantae > Streptophyta > Magnoliopsida > Asparagales > Amaryllidaceae > Agapanthus > Agapanthus africanus. Next base: position 3,782,389 of record CM057337.1, read on the forward strand.
ATTGTAGATTGTACTTGAATCATATTCAAGTCAGATTATAATGAGACTCAATCCGAGTCAGACAATTAGAGAAGTAAATTGAAGTCTTGATTGTTTTGATATTATCGGTAAGCGCCGCACATGGACGGCAGGATTTGTATATTTTTCAAAAACGATTACCGTATTGATAACACCGTTGTTAAGTTGTCTACCTTAGATAGGCAAGCACCCACTTCTCTGGCTCCCTGAGGCCCAAGAGATTGGTCCCGCTTAAACCTATATTTACTAAGGTCCTTAGGATAAATTATAGAACTTGAGGGAGTTTTATATAAAATACTTTTATATACTTTTCAAAATACACCCTAAGTATTTATTAATCATCTTTAGAGTTGTAATGAATGTACATTTTATATTGTGATATTTCTAGTGGAATTATCCTAATTTCATAATAAATGGTATTTATTTGTAATATTGGTTTTGTATGGAATTCATGGTATTTTAATGTAAAATTGATTCTTGTAATTTTTAGAAAAATATGGAATATTTATATCATAACAAAATAGGTATTTTAATGATAAATATACATATATTTATACAAAAATAATTTTAATATATATTTTATATTCTAAAAATCTCATTTTCTTAAGATATCGTATTTTAAATTTTTCGAGACGGAATGCTCCTTGCGGAGGTCTGAATCTCGCACTACTAAGCCCGAGGATGTGCGATAATCCGTACCATCCCGAACGGGTTCCCCAAAATGGGTTGTAACGGCGCTTTGCAAAGATTGTATAAATACTAAATCCTTTAGAAAACGGTTTCATTAAGTAAATGGTATTTATTTGCAATGATGTCGTTTTCCCGTATTCTATATTCTCAAGGGTATTGTGCTATGTTGCATATGAGTGTGAGAGGAGGTAGATCATTACCTCGTGATCTACTTAATGGTATAGCAAGTTTTGTGATGTTAAATGTAGAATTGAAACTATGTGGTATTTAAATGAGAAATACGGTAAAATGAAATAGCAATTATTTTTATGATATGAAACTTGATCAATTTGGTTGATTAGTGTTTAATAGTCAACATGAAAGGGTTTAAACATAATTGTATTAAAGAAAAGTGAAGTTTTATAAAGAAACCGAATCGGAAATCGGATTTGTTCCGATTCCGTCGGGTTTTGTAATTCCATATTTTTTAGAAAGAAAAGAAAGACAAAAATGGGGACTTACGGGTTTAGGACAACAAAGAGAGGGAGATTGATCGGGAGCAGTCACCGGTGCGTCGTTTCGTCGCCGGGAGCTCCTAGGATGATCGTCGGAAGTTTGCCGGAAAATTCGCCGTAGCTTTGCTTCTTGCTCGTTTTCAAAGTACACAAGGTTTCTAATGATTTCTTTTGGCTCAGAGTTTTGGGGTGAGGGGGTAGTGTGTAGGGTTGGTATTTATAGGGTTAGGCTAGGATTAGGGTAGATGAAGGATTTTAATTTAAAAAATGTATTAAAATATATTAAAATGTAATAAAAGTGGAGTAAATGGGGTTTTAAAAGAGCTCTGAAAATGGTCTGAGGATAAAAATTTTCAGGTGTACAGGGGAGACCAAAAGACACATTTTTTGTGTTGGGGTCATCGCCGGAATCGGCTGACTCGGCCGTGACTCGGTCGTGACTCGGTCGGAGGACTGAGTTTGCCGAGTCGAGGCCGATTTGGCCAATTCCCGGCCGAGTCAGGCGGCCGGGATCCCCCCGACGGTTCATCTAACATCTGGCAATGTTATATTTTTGGGTTTAGTGGGGTTTTTTGAGATATGCACGTGTAAACCCTTGGTATTCTAAAGGTTTTAAAAAAATCAATATTAAAAATAATGTAGGGTATGGGATTTGAACTCTAGTGGTTTGGTTCAGCAGTGCAAGCTATTACCAATGAGCTACAAGCTCCTTCTTGTAATTATGGAGCTAATTAATTACTTAAAATAATAACAGTTAATGTAAATACTCCAAGTATACATTAATTTTTAAGCAAATTTTGTACACTAAATGGAGTTGTTACATTCTTTTAACTTGTAATTAAAAAGCAAAATAATTACTTATATCTTATGCTCAGGCTAAAATACCCCTTTATGGATTTTGAAAAAAATTTGTATAGGAAAATTAGGGTTGTTACATTCTACCCTCCTTATAAAAATTTCGTCTTCGAAATTTGTAAAAGGAAAGTGTAACAAATTCAAGAAAAGTTTGGTGACTGGAGTATAGATAGTGTATAGCAAGATGGTGTAAGGGTTTTAAAAAAATGTGAAAAATGTGTGAAGGAATGAAAGAATGCGAAGGTTTTGGTATGATTGTAAAAGAGGTGAAGGAATTTTGGGTTAGGACGGATTCAAAGTTTATGAAATGATAAGATTCAAGAGGTATGAATTGTAAAGAATGTTTTAGTTGCTGGTTCTTGTGTTTTATATTGCTTAGGGTTCCATACAGCTTCGACCTGCATGGGACACCAACAAAACCTGTCACGCCCCGCTTCCCAGTATACGGGCAGAGGACGCGACGAGGCCGCTACGTATTTACTGAGAATTAAATACGCTAAGCGTACCTAAGCAATATAAAATAAATGCACAAGAGACAAGATATAATCAAAACAACAACTTTATTTATTCACATTCTTTCTGTACAATGCATGGAAAGTAAATACAACTGAAATAAAGCAATGCCTAAACAATGGCATAACAGAAATGAAAAATACTGAATGGAAAGTGTACAATGACTAGAGCTCGGGGTCTTCACTAAACCGGTCCAAGTCTTCAGTAGTAGGCTCGATCTCTGAAGTGTCCAGATCACCTGACGACATTCAAAGAAGAAAGAAAGAGAATATCGTCAAGGAACAAGTCGCTCGGTAAGTCCCAAAGATAAGGGAGAAATAGACAGAATAAGAGGTATCTTTTAAAGTTGTATTATATTGTTGTAATGTTGTGTTAATACTGTTGTTTGTTGCTTGGTACAGAAGGATGCCAGTGTATACGAGAGGGGTCTCTATATGCTAGAGACCAGGGCAAACGAAATGTACAAGGAACCGTTAAGCCACGGTACAACAGCAACGGAATATAGATTAGGTGTCTTAATCTTACTGTCTCGTGCCACTTTTAACACCTTCCGTACCAATCTACCCCTTAAACCCCGAGATGTTGTTTGTATTGTTTGTATTGTAAATTGTATTGATTGTATAATTGGATGACTGACCGAAACCATGATATCAGAAAACGGATATAACCGTAGAATCATGTAAATGGAATAACTGGAGAACCATGTAAATGGAATGTATATCCATGGCTCGGTTCAGTCAATATAGATTGAATGTATTGAATAGATTGAATATAGGGATTCATGTTGAATTGTAGATTGTAAATTGTAGATTGTAGATTGTACTTGAATCATATTCAAGTCAGATTATAATAAGACTCAATCTGAGTCAGACAATTAGAGAAGTAAATTGAAGTCCTGATTGTTTTGATATTATCAGTAACCGCTGCACATGGGCGGCAGGATTTGTGTCTTTTTCAAAGACGATTACCGTATTGATAACACCGTTGTTAATTTGTCTACCTTAGATAGGCAAGCACCCACTTTTTCGGCTCCCTGAGGCTCAAGAGATTGGTTCCGCTTAAACCTATATTTACTAGGGTCCTTAGGGTAAATTATAGAACTTGAGGGGGTTTTATGTAAAAATACTTTTATATACTTTTCAAAATACACCCTAAGTATTTATTAATCGTCTTTAGAGTTGTAATGAATGTAGATTTTATATTGTGATATTTCTAGTGGAATTATCCTAATTTCATAATAAATGGTATTTATTTGTAATATTGGTTTTGTATGGAATTCTTGGTATTTTAGTGTAAAATTGATTCTTATGATTTTTAGAAAAAGGTGGAATATTTATATCATAACAAAATAGGTATTTTAATGATAAATATACATATATTTATACAAAAATAATTTTAATATATATTTTATATTCTAAAAATCTCATTTTCTTAAGATGTCGTATTTTAAATCTTTCGAGACCGAATGCTCCTTGCGGAGGTCTGAATCTCGCACTACTAAGCCCGAGGATGTGCGATAATCCGCACCATCCCGAACGGGTTCCCCAAAATGGGTTGTAGCGGCGCTTTGCAAAGATTGTATAAATACTAAATCCTTTAGAAAACAGTTTCATTAAGTAAATGATATTTATTTGCAATGATGTCGTTTTCCCGTATTCTATATTTTCAAGGGTATTGTGCTATGTTGCATATGAGTGTGTGAGGAGGTAGGTCATTACCTCGTGATCTACTTAAAGGTATAGCAAGTTTTGAGATGTTAAATGTAGAATTGAAACTATGTGGTATTTAAATGAAAAATACGGTAAAATGAAATAGCAATTATTTTTATGATATGAAACTTGATCAATTTGGTTGATTAGTGTTTAATAGTCAACATGAAAGGGTTTAAACATAATTGTATTAAAGAAAAGTGAAGTTTTATAAAGAAACCGAATCGGAAATCGGATTTGTTCCGATTCCGTTGGGTTTTGTAATTCCGTATTTTTTAGAAAGAAAAGAAACATAGAAATGGGGACTTATGGGTTTAGGACAACAAAGAGAGGGAGATTGATCGGGAGGAGTCGCCGGGAGCTCCTAGGATGGTCGTCGGAAGTTTGCCGGAAAATTCGCCGTAGTTTCGCTTCTTGCTCGTTTTCAAAGTACACAAGGTTTCTAATGATTTCTTGAGAGTTGGCTCAGAGTTTTTGGGTGAGGAGGTAGTGTGTAGGGTTGGTATTTATAGGGTTAGGCTAGGGTTAGGGTAGATGAATGGTTTTAATTTAAAAAATGTATTAAAATATATTAAAATGTAATAAAAGTGGAGAAAATGTGGTTTTAAAAGAGCTCTGGAAATGGTCTGAGGATAAAAAATTTCAGGTGTACAGGGGAGACCAAAAGACACATTTTTTGTGTTGGGGTCGTCGCCGGAATTGGCCGACTCGGCCGTGACTCGGCCGTGACTCGGCCGGAGGACTGAGTCTACCGAGTTCAGGCGGCCGGGATCCCCCCGACGGTTCATCTAACATCTGACAATGTTACATTTTTGGGTGTAGTGGGGTTTTTTGAGATATGCACGTGTAAACCCTTGGTATTCTAAAGGTTTTAAAAAAATCAATATTAAAAATAATGTAGGATATGGGATTTGAACTCTGGTGGTTTGGTTCAGCAGTGCAAGGTATTACCAATGAGCTACAAGCTCCTTCTTGTAATTATGGAGCTAATTAATTACTTAAAGTAATAACAGCATGTAGGGTTCCTAGGCACGCTAATGAAGTCTCACAAGGCATCAACCATGCCAATATTAAATTTTACGGTGCCGAGAAACCCTAGACTAGATCGTTGACTAGAAATTTAGGCGATAAACTAAACTAGTTAACAACTTAACTAAAGGAGAGAGGCTACAACCTTTGTAGATCCGGTTCTCCACTTCCTTAGCTCCACGTAGGCGTCCTCTCGCTGTCCATCTCGAATCCTAGACTCGATCGTCGGCTTCATCGGAAAAACGAGCGGGCAAGGTCGTCGGCTTCGTGCCGAAGATGATCTACGTCGAGGCATCACAAGTTCAAGCTCCGACTTCACAAATTTGTGAAACTTGTGAAGAAAACACCCAAAACAACTTGGCAAGAGGTAGAGGGTGAAGAAATAGGAGGTGGGTTCACTTTAGAATTGGATTTCTCACTTTAGAACACAAGTTGCCATTGATGGCATCAAGCTTTCTTGAAGAAGAAGATGATGAAGAAGAAGAAAGAATATGATAAGTCCTTTTTAAAATGAAAAAGAAAACAATACTTATCATATCCTAACTAAGGTTAAGTGTAGAGAATATACCATGGTTACTTGGATGAGTTAGGGTTAAGCATGAAGACAAGAATGGTTGCATAAGTCAAAGCTTCATGAAGCTTCAATAAGAGAAAAAGAAAGCCACCATTCTCATCTAAACCTTTTCTAAATAAATAAACAAATAAATAAATAAAAAGGCAAAACCCTAATCATCTCTTAACCATGGTTTAATTCTTCACACTTAACCAAATGAGCAAGTATCATCAAACATGATACAAAGATGTGCACAAAAGTATATCACATATACAACATGTACATCAAGTGAGAAAATCTATTTAAAGTGAACCAAGACTAGTTAATGCAAAGTAATATATCAAATATAATTATACATTAAATCATTAAATCAACATTTGATTCAATGATCCGGTCATGTCGCACATAACCGACTAGTATCGAATGTATCGATTTATCGAATCAATGATTCGATAACTAGGTCATATCGCATACAACCAATCGAGACATTCATCGCGAGAATGAAATGCGGTATCATATACACGCATTATTCTCGGTCCCGCACATATCTCATATGCGCTCCTATTTCGTTTCGCTTGAGCCAGGAAACCTCTGTGTAGGACTCTAAAGACTCGTCAATACGCCGGTAGCAGATGATGATCATATCAAGCACCCACATGCCGCAAGCGGTCTGCTAAACGTAACGGCCATCCGGGTATTGAGCGATCAGAAGATCGACGAGCTAGCCCGCTCACACTCCTGTGAATCCAACCAGTAACACTTACCGTACAGTCCGGTCTGTTCGTCTGATATGTCGCATATCAAGTCTAGGGGTGGTAAACGTCAGACCCCAATAACCGATAAGTCGTGCCGATATGAGGCTCATAACGGGTCGAGAAACTACTGGTAACACTTACCAGCAAATCTCTGATCAGCCCTGGCCAGGGACTTCCCTGTTACGGCCAATCGAGCACAGCGCAACATCAACCCCCAATACCGGGAGAGACGAAACCCCTCCTATCGCTCATTGCCTCCATGTGACTCGGAACTGTACCTAAAGACCACCGTTTTGCACGCCCTCATGGACGTGGTAAGGTGGAGATCAAAGACAGTGGGAATCACACAAGACTCTATGACGATCTCGGGTCTACAGACTAACCTGTACAAGTGTCACCTGAGAACTGCCATCTGACGTGAGGTATAATACCATCTGGGAGTTCTCGGCGAGTCCGTCCAGTGTACCCAGTCTCCACTGAGCACCCGTACACCATCTCTGATGTCAAACACCAATGGATATGGCATCATCCATCGCCCATCTCATGGGTCGAGAAGCGTATACGCTAGTCTACACTGGTATATCGATGCCCCGTCTCGATACACCCACGATTAGGGACCTTGAAGGATGTACCTATGGACTACCATGTCCCCACTAGTATGATCTGCATCATAGTCCAGGTAGTCAAGTACACATCCTAAGGGCTTTACCAACATGTAACTATAAGACAGTTTAAAGAGACAAGTGTACATGTTAAGATAAAGAGTAACCAGATAGCATACTATCATATCGAGCAAGAAAGTCATCTCTATATATGTCCAAGCATCCAATATAATATACATCATCTGTACAATACTGGCCTCTAGGGCATACATACAACTAACAATCTCCCACTTGCACTAGGGCCAGCTGCTGTAGTATCGCATACCGAGCATCCCGAAGAGTCTCTCAAACTGTATATGGGGAATGGCCTTCGTGAGTGGATCCGCCGTGTTGTTCTTCGTGTCAACCCTCCTGACCTCGATCTCTCAGCGATCAACTATCTCCCGGATCAGGTGATACCGCCTCAGAATATGCCTGGATCGCTGATGGGACCTGGGTTCCTTGGCCAAAGCCACCGCTCCATTGTTATCGCAATACAAAGGTATTGGATGCTCAATGGATGGAACCACTCCAAGTTCAGTAATGAACTTCTTGATCCAGACAGCTTCTTTAGCAGCATCGTTGGCAGCGATGTATTCAGCCTCCATCGTCGAGTCTGCCACGGTTTCCTGCTTGGAACTCTTCCAGCTAACCGCCCCTCCGTAAAGGGTAAAGACAAATCCCGACTGCGACTTAGAGTCGTCCTTATCACTCTGGAAGCTCGAATCGGTAAAGGACTCCACTTGGAGTTCTCCGTTACCATACACCAAGAGCATCTCTTTAGTCCTTCGCAAGTACTTGAGAATGCTCTTCACAGCTGTCCAGTGACTCTCTCCAGGATCAGCTTGATACCTGCTCACTACACCTAGTGAGTATGCTACATCGGGTCTGGTACATAGCATCGCATACATGATAGAGCCTACAGCCGAAGCATAGGGTATCCCTTGCATGCGAGCTCTCTCCAAATCAGTCTTGGGAGACATCTCTTTGGAGAGAGTGACTCCAGAGATCGCGGGCAAGTTCCCACGCTTGGATTCTTCCATACTAAACCTCTTTAGTATGGTGTCAATGTACTTGGATTGGGACAATCCCAAAATCCGTTTGGATCTATCTCTATAGATCCTAATTCCCAATATGCAGGAGGCATCACCAAGATCTTTCATTGAGAATCTTTGTGATAAGAAGAGCTTGACCGATTGCAGCATAGGAATATCGTTTCCTATCAAGAGTATGTCGTCCACGTACAATACGAGGAAGACAACCTTACTCTCTGCCACCTTCTTGTAAATACAAGGTTCATCTGGGTTTTTGACGAAATCAAACTCTTTGATAACGACGTCAAAGCAGATGTTCCAACTCCGCGATGCTTTCTTTAATCCATAAATGGATTTAAGCAGCTTGCACACCTTCCCGCTGCTCCCACTGTCTACGAAGCCCTCTGGCTGAGTCATGTACACGCACTCTTCTAAATCACCATTTAGAAAGGCGGTCTTAACATCCATATGCCAGATTTCGTAATCATGATATGCAGCGATGGCAAGCATGATCCGGATGGATTTAAGCATAGCCACTGGAGAAAAGGTTTCGTCATAGTCCACACCTGGTCTTTGACGAAAACCCTTTGCAACAAGTCTAGCTTTGAAAGTCTCCACTTTCCCATCTACACCAAGTTTCTTCTTGAAGATCCACTTGCTCCCGATGGGTTTTACCCCTTCAGGAGCAACATCCAAAGTCCATACTTTGTTGGTGTACATGGATTCCATCTCGGACCGCATAGCATCCAGCCATTTCACTGAGTCCCTACTCGTGATGGCCTGCTCGAAGCTAGTTGGGTCATCATCCTCCATGATGCAATCCTCGCTCCCACCATCCATGAGAAAACCGTAGTATCTCTCAGGTGGGAGAGGAACCCTACTAGATCGGCGGAGAGGCTGGGGTTCGTCGGGTACTACTGAATCCTCTGGTTCTACCAAATCTTCTGTTGTAGTCTGTGTCGCTGGAACCTCTTCCAGTTCTACCTCAATGCCACTTATCTGTTTCATAAGAAAACTTTTTTCTAAGAAAGTGGCATGTCGAGAAACAAACATCTTTTGTTCCTCGGGGTGGTAGAAGATATACCCTTGTGAATTTTTGGGATATCCTACAAACTTACATAAGACAGATCTTGCCTCGAGTTTGTCCGGATTTTGTCTTTTGACATAGGCTGGACAACCCCATATCTTAATATAATTAAGATGTGGTCTCTTCCCTTTCCATATCTCATATGGAGTGTTAGGCACTGATTTGGTAGGAACTTTATTCAATAGGTCCATGGCTTTCTCAAGCGCATATCCCCAGAAGGAAATAGGTAACTCAGCTGTACTCATCATCGAGCGCACCATATCTAATAGGGTGCGGTTTCTCCGTTCAGATACACCGTTGTGCTGTGGCGTATATGGAGGAGTCAGCTGAGAGAGAATCCCATTCTCTTTTAGGAAGTCCAGGAATTCATTGCTCAAGTATTCACCTTCTCGATCAGATCGTAGGATTTTAATACTTTTTCCGGTTTGGTTCTCAACTTCTTGTTTATATTCTCTAAATTTCTCAAAAGCTTCTGATTTGTGTTTCATCAGGAACACATATCCGAATCTAGAGAGATCGTCAGTGAATGTAATGAAGTACGAAGAACCATCCCTGGCATTTGTAGACATGGGACCGCATACATCACTATGTATCAGTCCCAAGAGTTCAGTAACTCTTTCTCCGTGTCCCATAAACGGAGTTTTGGTCATCTTGCCTTTGAGACATGACTGGCAAGTGTCATAAGATGAAAATTCAAACGGATTTAAATATCCATCCTTATGCAACTTAGCCAGTCGTGTCACATTGATGTGACCCAGTCTACAATGCCACAAGAAGGATTCGTTCAGTTCAGAACTCTTCCTCTTGTGTGTGTTAGTTATGCTCAGAACTGTTGATTGATTTAGAACATAAATGCCATTGCACAACGTACCTGATCCAACCAACTTTTGGTTACGGAAAATATTCATAACATTATCCTGTAATACAAAATTATATCCCTCTTTACTTAATAAAGAAACCGATATAATGTTGCATATCAGGTTCGGCATGTAATAGCATTCGTTCAGAACCAATGTATTACCAGTTGGTAATTCAAAGTGATATTCCCCGACAGTCTTAGCTGCAACAATTGCACCATTTCCAACTCTAATGTCTTTATCACCTTCTCCAAGTTCTCTACCTTTCCTAAGCCCATGTAACTGATTACATATATGGGATCCCGACCCGGTATCTAATACCCAGGACGTAGAGCAAATGGAGAAACAGTTCTCTGTAACGAACACACCCGAAGAAAATGCATCATCATGTACTTTCTTCATTCGGGTGGCATGGGAATCCTGGTATTCCCCTATATCCTGTTCAGTTCTATAACTCTTATAGGAAAGAACGGAACCAATGTTCCCCAGCACAGTATAACATGCGGGTTCGGTCAATACATCCATATTATTATCTTCATTAGGGTATGAAATGGTCGCTACCTGGAGAGAGAGAGAAGAAAACACTTTAGCGTATGCTCGTGCAAGATCAGATTGGTTATTATCTTATCTAATCAGGATGGCTCCCACTGCTTTTTATCAAATCTTCCTTCAAACCCTAAAAGGAAAGATTAGCCGGGATTAATTACACACTACAAGTTCGCCAATCTTTCAGTCAGGCCAGTGTCGGTACTTTGAGGGAGGTCCCCCGTGCTTTCGCACGAACCTAATTAATGTAAACCTCGTTTTCCCAGAGGCGTAACCCCGTTGACACCTTTCTAGACACCTACTTGATCGGCTAATTGTAATGTGTAAAACTCTCCCAGGAGTAACTCTTACTCGCAGCGGGTATCGGGATCCAACTATCTCATAGAAGGTATGCAATCTCATTGCAAATTTCAACACTTGAAATTCCCGATAATATTTTGCCCCTAGCGTGCTATGACCTTGACGCATGCCAAACAACCCATAGTCCGCTAGTCAAGTTCAACCCGTACATTTCTTGATTGAATTAAACCCACCCGCACGACCCTTGACGCATGCCAAACAACGCCGTGCGAATACCCTAATCCAATCGCATCGTATGCTAGCAGATAAACACTAGTTAGCTACCGTACACTACGCCTTGACGCATGCCAAACAACCGCAGCACGAATACTAACTAGTACTTATCTGAAATGACGGAGGGCTACGTCAGGTTTTTCTGAAAACCTATTGCGTAATGAACTTGATATCGTTGTAGAATCAAATGAAGTTTTGAAATGGAGTGATTTTGAGGCTTTTCCAGTTTTGCAAAAGGGGTCACTCCCGGTGAAGGGATCGTCGGCCCTTTCCTCGTCGAATGAGGTGCGGGATATATCATATATATCGCTGTGCAAAGCAGAAACTATAGAAGCAATCAAAAGTCAAACCGAGTGTGTAGCATCTGCCAGTTATTGCTAAAGGAGTCACTCCCGGTGAAGGGATCTCGGTCCTTTCCTCATCGAATAAGGTGCAGGGTATATCATATATACCGCTATGCAAAGCAAGAACTGTAGCTACCTGTTTTGTTTAAAATTTGATTCTACAACATCTTAGGTTTCTTTTCATTCATTAATCACATTAATGAAGTCCCATCATTTAAATACCTAAACATCACAGATAAATACGACGTACACTTATGCCATCCGCATTCGCCTCGATGTCCCCTCGTGCACCGTTAGGTTAGATAACTAACGGCAAAGCGGGGCAGGGCTAGCGCGGGTGCAAAACATAAGTAACGTCTATATAATATATCATATATACTATATACTGTATCTATCACAGAACATCACATGATCACATCACAGATATCGCAGCAGAATAAATATATGAAACATTGGATATACTAGGACGTCCGTGTTTTCAATACGAGCCAGTATAAGACACGGATTCCACGGTCGTGATGAATAGCCAATCCCACACCCCTAGACCCCTACGAGAGCGGCAAGCAACCCTGCCAATTCTAGGGTTAGGAGACCCGGACTCGACTCCTCGAGTTGGTCTCCCACTGGACCCCAGAACCCGGTTACTTGTGCTCCCCTCCTTGGGTCTATCCTAATGCGGAAAAGTAAATAATATACAAAGGGTGACAACTTCCGCAACCTGGAAGTGCCCCAAATAAAAGAATATTACATACAAGTATTTACATGAATGAAAAATGAAAAACACTCATCTCACATAAAAACCCCCGGCTATTCAAACACGACGATCCAATATAACATATCCAGCAACACATAACATCACATGTCATCAACGTAAGTAAATATGCGCATCCCAATTGTCGTTGACATATAGCAACGAAACCGGCGATATCACATATTACACTTATGGTCACATCAAAGAAAGTGTAAAACTACAACAGTTGGAATCCGCAACCTCTTTAGACATCACATGCCTAATCAAATGAAATACTTAGACATCACATGCCTAACAGTCATAAACCCCGCATTTTAGTCTCATTATCGAAAACTCTTTTCAATATCAAATGAAACTAAACCGCTAGATTTATAACATTCATTCAGTTATCTCATAACTGTTTGTGAATTCCAATTATTGTATCCCATTCCGGATAAATAGAAAATATTAAACTTTCCGATCGAACATTCGAACACCCAAGTTTTCCCGAAACCGTCCAACACATGAAATAGGTTCAAAGACATTCACTTCATGCCTCAGTACCAACGGTCCAGCCGTAGAAGGGTCAAGCCAACGCCTCACATGTGGCACGCCGTACTGCCCCAAACCCGAAGGTTTAAAGGGCAGTTCAAGACGGTCACATAATCGAGTTAATGTTTGTTGTCTTCTAGAGGGTCCATCGAGTTACTTGCACTACTTAGAACGCGTTAAACCACGGAAAAATCCAACACTTGGAAATTTCCCGGCAGGGGAAAAATTGGGTATTTATATCCGGTCGAACTTTTTAACATATTCAAAAATTTATCCGGAAAGCCACATAGACAAAGTTAAATAATCCGATCGATTCATCGAGTCCCAATACACCCCAGAAAATTCAACTCATGAATAAATTTTAAAAATTCCCAGAAAATCCAGAACCTAAAAATATAAATTACTGTGCAAAAATAATAAAATAAAGTGATAAAGTTGCCGCGGAACCGCCGCACAAGCCATGCTTGTGCCGCGGAACCGCCGCACTATTGATGACTCAATAGATAATTTTTGCACCGTAATTCTTATATTTCCCTGTTGAATTTTTTAGCAATTTTTAATCTGGAAAAATCCCATTTTTTCAAAAAAGTCCAGAGAGCAAATACGGGTTAGGGTTTCGGGTCGATCGGGTTTCAAACTTCGTCTACACATCGCCTAAGGCTCTAGCTAGGCTCTGATACCACTGTAGGGTTCCTAGGCACGCTAATGAAGTCTCACAAGGCATCAACCATGCCAATATTAAATTTTACGGTGCCGAGAAAACCTAGACTAGATCGTTGACTAGAAATTTAGGCGATAAACTAAACTAGTTAACAACTTAACTAAAGGAGAGAGGCTACAACCTTTGTAGATCCGGTTCTCCACTTCCTTAGCTCCACGTAGGCGTCCTCTCGCTGTCCATCTCGAATCCTAGACTCGATCGTCGGCTTCATCGGAAAAACGAGCGGGCAAGGTCGTCGGCTTCGTGCCGAAGATGATCTACGTCGAGGCATCACAAGTTCAAGCTCCGACTTCACAAATTTGTGAAACTTGTGAAGAAAACACCCAAAACAACTTGGCAAGAGGTAGAGGGTGAAGAAATAGGAGGTGGGTTCACTTTAGAATTGGATTTCTCACTTTAGAACACAAGTTGCCATTGATGGCATCAAGCTTTCTTGAAGAAGAAGATGATGATGAAGAAGAAAGAATATGATAAGTCCTTTTTAAAATGAAAAAGAAAACAATACTTATCATATCCTAACTAAGGTTAAGTGTAGAGAATATACCATGGTTACTTGGATGAGTTAGGGTTAAGCATGAAGACAAGAATGGTTGCATAAGTCAAAGCTTCATGAAGCTTCAATAAGAGACAAAGAAAGCCACCATTCTCATCTAAACCTTTTCTAAATAAATAAACAAATAAATAAATAAAAAGGCAAAACCCTAATCATCTCTTAACCATGGTTTAATTCTTCACACTTAACCAAATGAGCAAGCATCATCAAACATGATACAAAGATGTGCACAAAAGTATATCACATATACAACATGTACATCAAGTGAGAAAATCCATTTAAAGTGAACCAATACTAGTTAATGCAAAGTAATATATCAAATATATAATTATACATTAAATCATTAAATCAACATTTGATTCAATGATCCGGTCATGTCGCACATAACCGACTAGTATCGAATGTATCGATTTATCGAATCAATGATTCGATAACTAGGTCATATCGCATACAACCAATCGAGACATTCATCGCGAGAATGAAATGCGGTATCATATACACGCATTATTCTCGGTCCCGCACATATCTCATATGCGCTCCTATTTCGTTTCGCTTGAGCCAGGAAACCTCTGTGTAGGACTCTAAAGACTCGTCAATACGCCGGTAGCAGATGATGATCATATCAAGCACCCACAAGCCGCAAGCGGTCTGCTAAACGTAACGGCCATCCGGGTATTGAGCGATCAGAAGATCGACGAGCTAGCCCGCTCACACTCCTGTGAATCCAACCAGTAACACTTACCGTACAGTCCGGTCTGTTCGTCTGATATGTCGCATATCAAGTCTAGGGGTGGTAAACGTCAGACCCCAATAACCGATAAGTCGTGCCGATATGAGGCTCATAACGGGTCGAGAAACTACTGGTAACACTTACCAGCAAATCTCTGATCAGCCCTGGCCAGGGACTTCCCTGTTACGGCCAATCGAGCACAGCGCAACATCAACCCCCAATACCGGGAGAGACGAAACCCCTCCTATCGCTCATTGCCTCCATGTGACTCGGAACTGTACCCAAAGACCACCGTTTTGCACGCCCTTATGGACGTGGTAAGGTGGAGATCAAAGCACAGTGGGAATCACACAAGACTCTATGACGATCTCGGGTCTACAGACTAACCTGTACAAGTGTCACATGAGAACTGCCATCTGACATGAGGTATAATACCATCTGGGAGTTCTCGGCGAGTTCGTCCAGTGTACCCAGTCTCCACTGAGCACCGGTACACCATCTCTGATGTCAAACACCAATGGATATGGGATCATCCATCGCCCATCTCATGGGCCGAGAAGCGTATACGCTAGTCTACACTGGTATATCGATGCCCCGTCTCGATACACCCATGACTAGGGACCTTGAAGGATGTACCTATGGACTACCATGTCCCCACTAGTATGATCTGCATCATAGTCCAGGTAGTCAAGTACACATCCTAAAGGCTTTACCAACATGTAACTATAAGACAGTTTAAAGAGACAAGTGTACATGTTAAGATAAAGAGCAACCAGATAGCATACTATCATATCGAGCAAGAAAGTCATCTCTATATATGTCCAAGCATCCAATATAATATACATCATCTGTACAATACTGGCCTCTAGGGCATACATACAACTAACACAGCAAATGTAAATACTCCAAGTATACATTAATTTTTAAGCAAATTTTGTACACTAAATGGAGTTGTTACATTCTTTTAACTTGTAATTAAAAAGCAAAATAATTACTTATATCTTGTGCTCAGGCTAAAATACCCCTTTATGGATTTTGAAAAAATATTTGAAAAAAATTTGTATAGGAAACTTAGGGTTGTTACAGATCCCCCCGAGCCAGTATGTTCTACGACCCGCTGGGCGCCCAACAGCTCGACACCAAGGTCTGTCGCTAGAGCGCCCGCCCTGAGGTATTTCGCACGCCTGTCCCTCCTGAGGAAATGTCGGTCAGCTCGCCTGTCACCAGGCATGACCGACACATCATTCTCGACGACCGCGGTTTTCTCGGGCCAACGTACTCGAAAACCCGATGGGCACCGCTAAGTTTAACTCCGAGGTCTTACGCCAGAGAGTTTCGCCCAGAGTCTTGTCGCATCCCTGCCCCATGCAAGGCGGTGGCGGTCAGCTCGCCTGTTCACAGGCATGACCGACACCCCCTCCCTTGACGGGGTCGCGCACACGACACTCCCCACGGCAGCTCAAAAACAACCCCGCCAGGGGACGTAAGGAACCCCACCGAAAGGATCCGAGGCTCGTCCAGAATCATGGTCACGGCGGCGGGGGGTACATCGAGTGCCTACGAAGCTCAGCACCCCACACCAGCCCCGAGGGTCGACGGCCGGCCAAGGAAGAAGGCCAGGGAGACCGAGCCGATCACTTTTGACGACGGGGACTTTTACGGCATATTCCTGCCCCACAACGACCCCCTGGTGATTACGGCTCGGGTCCATCAATACGAGGTGCACAGGATCCTGGTCGACTTGGGAAGCTCGGCAGACATTCTCTTCTACGACTGTTTTCTACGCATGGGGCTCACCACGGCAGACCTAAGGCCGACCTCCCACGTCCTTTCAAGATTCACTAACCACTTCATCCTGGCGGAAGGAGTAATCACTCTACAGTTCAACGTCGAGGAGGCCGGCCATACGCGGACAGTGCCGATGGAATTCATAGTAGCAAGAATCCCACCGGCCTACAACATCTTCCTCGGCCGCCCGATGCTGAACTCCCTTCGGGCCCAGATATCGACCTACCACTTGGCGATGAAGTTCCCTCTCGAGTAGGGCGGGATAGGTCGGGTCCACGGAGACCAGCGAGTTGCAAAGGTTTGCTTCACAGCAACATCTTCATCGGAGGAGCCAACCGACGATGTCAAGGGCGGGGGTGACATCAGGGGTTCCCTGGATACTCGAGACGAGCAAAGAGAGATCCGAGGGACCCCATTGGAGCCTCTGACAACGGTCCCCCTTATAGAAGGGGACGACGAAAGACTCGTTCAGATCGGGTCGCTTCTGACAGGTTCTCAGCGAGACGACCTGGTTCATTTCCTCAGGAACAACTCCGACGTGTTTGCCTGGGCACCTGCTGACATGCCGGGGATCGACCCCAAAATTATATCCGACAAGCTCGGGGTAGATCCTACGGCCTGACCCGTCAGACAGAAGAAGCGAAGCTTCGCCCCGGCCAAACAGAAGGCTATCGAGGATGAGGTAGATCGGTTCCTCGCCGCCAACTTCATTCGGAATGTGCCCTATTCAGAATGGCTAGCGAATGTCGTCCTGGTCAAGAAGTCAAGCGGGAAGTGGCGCATGTGCGTCGACTTCACCTACCTCAACAAGACCTGTCCCAAAGACAACTATCCCCTACCTCGGATAGATCAGCTCGTCGACGGCACGGCAGGCCACGAGCTATTGAGCTTCATGGACGCCTTCTCCGGCTACAATCATGTAACACCTTAGGATGTGTTTAGTGGCTAAGTATATTTTATATGTAAATTTTAATAAAAAGTTTATCAAATTGATTTTCAAATAATTTTTCAAATTTAATAAGTATTTTTCTAAAATTTTCCCAAGCTTGCACAAACTTGTGCATGTAAACTAGGGTTAAAATTTGGGTTAAACCATGTTTAACAACCATGGTAGGTTAATCCCACCATTAGTAAGTTAACATGATTTCAATTAAGGGTATTTTTTTTAAAAATGAAATGGGATTTAAAATGCATTTTTGGTTGACTTGAGAGAATGAGAGAGAGAGAATGCATCATGGCTAAGCCATGCTTGCATTATATAGGAGAGAGAGAGGGATGCATCATGGCAAGCCCATGCTTGCATTTAATGAAGCAAGAGAGAAGATGAGGGTTTGACCCTCTTGTGTATCATTTTCCTTGTTGCCTACTCTCTTTTCTCACTCACTCACTCACACACACACACAGCCCCAACACCAACAGTAGCTACATTAGCAGCAGCTTCAGCCCCAGCAGCAGTGCAAGCAGCAGCAACACCAAGCAGCAACAGCAGCTCCTTGCAGCAGAAGCAATAACAGCTTCAGTAGCACCAGCATCCACACAAGTAGCCTCAGCACAGCAGCAACAAGAGTAGCACCAGCATCAGCAGCCGCAGCCCAAGCAACAGCAGCAAGCACAACATCAACAGTAGCAGCAACTCAGCAGCAGCAGCTCCAGGCAGCAGTAGCAGCACCCCAGCATCTCCATCCCCTCTTCTTCTTCTTCTTCTACTTGCTTGTGAGATCCCTAGAGGGTATAATCTCTAAATTTATTCTCGCTTTTACTTAGTTGTGTAGTTTAGCTTCGATTAGCAATAATGATGTGTTTTTAGTGCTTTATGTGGTGTTTAGTGTAAGCTTTGCTTTGGTAAGGTTGGTTTTGGTTAAACTAAGTTGATTAAGTGTTGTTAGGGCCGTATTAACCTAGCTTAGCCCCCAATTTCATAAAAATACCACTAGATTTCTGTTTGATGCAAAATTCATCGTTTTTAAGCAAATTCTAGCTTTCTGCTATCTGCTATCGACCCAGTGAGTTCAGAACAAATCTGAGTTGACTGCAGTATAGTTGTAGGGTGCTGATCCCATGTGTAGAAAACGACCCCCAGACTCCATTGTATGGCCGCTGAAATAATGATTCTGGCCGCAAATTGCGGCCAGATGGGGGGGTATGGGGTTTGGGTTTTGCCCTGTAGGTTCCTGCTGCTATTTTAAGACTTATGGTATGTACAATTTTATTTGATTCTTGTTGTAGGAAAATCTGGAGTTAAATACCCTATTTCTCGTATTTTAAACCTTCGCGACACGCGTGATACGCGTGTGGGTTTGGGGTTTCTGCGTATCGCGACGCGTCGGGGTAGATTCAGGCGCGTAATCACATATTTTAGTGTATCGCGCACACGCGCGCTTGGTTCGCGACGCGGGTCACTAGTTTGATCTTAATATCGTGTTTTTGTAGATTTGAGCTTATGAGTGATATTCTGTGAATTTCCAGGTTCGCAGGCAGGTACGTCGGACGCCGCCAAGAAGGGAAAGCAAGTGGTCGGCTACGTGTAGAACGCGACCAGGTGAGTAGATTTAACATCTACGGGAAAATCGCCCGTATGGCGTTAAGCGTCAGGGCGTAATAGGATTTGTAGTCATGTGTGTCCATATAGATATACTGGTAGTATAGAACACTGCACTTTCACTAACGGTCTAAGTTGCACGAGCACGATTTATATGCTACTGTTGGGGTAAAAATTTACACCCCGGTTGACCGAGTCAAAGTCAAGGTCAACCCCCAAGCTAGGTGGGCCCAAGCCCAGGTCAAGCAGGTCCATGCCCAAGTCGAGCCCGCGGCCAGCCTCCCCGTGCCAACAACAAAATCATGTAATAAATAATTTTTATGTAATTGTTTATTCATGAATGTAAACAAAATGGGCATAAAGCCAATATTTTGTAAGCCCGTGGCTTATGTGCAAAAATGAAATGGCACATGAGCCATGGGATGGCTAAATTGCCATTTTTGTAAAAGCCCAAGGGGCTATATGTAAATATGTAAGCCTATATAAGGCAAAATGATGATGAATAAAGAACAACTTTTCATTCTCTCAAAAACCTAGGGTTTGTATTTATTTCTCTTTTCTGAAGGTCTCAAACCTTCTTCTTTCTTCTGAATTAAATCAAGAGTTTTTCTCCTCCTTTTCAAAAACAAAATAGTTTTTCACCACCAAACCCACAAAGGGGAACTTGGATATGTCTTTAGATCCCAAAAAGGAGAGATTTTGAGATCTCACATCTCTTGATCTTCAAGATCCAGCTAGCAGAGGAGGAAGAAGAAGAACTCCTTCCATTAACCCCAAAAACACACTCAGGAGTCCAACTCCTCTCTGATTTCTCTTCCGAGAATTTTTTTAGGCTAAAAGCCTCTTTTCCTCACCGGCGCTCAAGCGCAGAGCGCCTACGTGCCGACACATGGCATGTCAGCGCTCCAGCGCAAGGCGCCCACGTGCCGACACGTGGCGCGCTTGCACAACAGCGCACTACGCTCAAGCGCAATGCGCCCATGTGCCGACACGTGGTGCGCTCGAGCGCAAGTCGCCCCAGTGCCGACACGTGGCGTGCTTGCGCTCGAGCGCAAGTCGCCCCAGTGCCGACACGTGGCGCGCTTGCGCTCAAGCGCACAGCGCTCTGGCGCAAGTCGCCCCCGTGCCGACACGTGGCGCGCTTGCGCTCGAGCGTCAGGCGCTGAAGCGCAAAGCGCCCACGTGCCGACACATGGCGCGCTTGCGCTACAGCGCCCAGCGCTCAAGCGCAGAGCGCCCACGTGCCGACACGTGGCACGCTAGCGCCTGAGCGCACAGCACCTGGGCGCACAGCGCCCAAGGCGCTGGCCCCACGCATCCCTTGGATGCCCTTTCCCCCTCTTTTTATGTACATACATATACATATATATATATATATATATGTATACATATTTGCACACACACGTACTCCACGACTCTGCGTGGCTCCCGATATATCCAAAACCCCCCTTTCAAAACACAACACACGTACACCGCACATTGAGTTCGCATGACCAGTTTAACCCGTTAATCGGAGGTTCCCTCGCCCCTAAGGCGAGGGGTAATTAACGGCAGCTTAGTCCGCGGCTGCCGGAAATTCGGATCCCCACAATCATTAAACTGCCTACCTTAGGCAGGGGGAATCTGTAGTACGCCTGGCAAGCGCGCGCGTATTCCCATCTCAATGGGGTGACGAAAAACACCCTACAGATTCTGGCACGCCCGGTGGGACCTGATCTCTCCTCCCATATTTCGGGTTAAACGTTCATGCGAACTCAATCAATATACATACCTATATTTAAACTAAAATAATGCTTTTTCATGCAGGTTTTCAAGCAACCACTCTCCAACAATGTCTCCAAGGACGATCTCAGCTCTCAGCACGACTCCCGTCTCCTACACGATGAAGATGGACTTCAGGACGGTCCTTCCGGCCAGTCTCGGGCGACAATGGGAGGAGGAGCCACTACCATTCGGCTCTATCCTGTTCGTGTCAGCTAACGCCATCCCGGCTCCTCAAGCTCCAGCAATAGACAGACCGGTCTCGAAAGGCAGGAGATCGAATGTGGTAATCTCGAGGGCGCCCCAACCCAAACGCGAATCGGTGTCTGGACGGCTTTCCATGGCCCCAACTGGGGGCAAAGCCATCGGAACAAAAGAAGTTGCCAGACGTCATGGGCAAGTCCAGGCGATACCTTCGACGGACACGCGGGCAGATGCCTTCTCAAGCATCCCCATCGCTCGGCCTATGGCGGCTTCCCGAAGAGCAGAAGCCTGCCAAGCGCTTAAGGTCGAAAATCTGAGGCAGAAGCGGCTCAGATATAGGGCCAACAAAAGGGCTAGGGCTCTGGCCATGTTAAAATTTATGAATTTCCAAAGCCCAGACCGCTCCGCGAAACCAGCTGCCAGTGATGAAAAAATGGCTGAATGTGTTATCCACACTGTCTACATGGCCGGATATGAAGAAACGAACCTTCCTCTTCTTCACAGCCATGGTGATGATATGGTTGACGCTAACCGGTATCGGCTCGATCTAAATGATGAAGAGCCCGCTCAGGCCGATAAGCCAGAGGAGCCCGTGGTCCCGGGGAATTGAGCTCAGGCAATAAAGATTACCCGGTTGTCATAGCCGGAACTACAGAACAAGCATTATTCCAATGGTTTCAAAGGTAATTTCAGGGCAGGGATGAGAAGATGACCGAGGTCTATTCCAAAGTCGACAAGCTGGCAAACGTCGTGGCAGATCTCGCGACCCAAGTCGCCCGATTGCAATTACAGCAGAATCAAATTTTGGTTCATGAGCCAGGGATTGATACCCGAAGGCAGCCAACTGATATCCCCTTCAACCTAACGGCGGAGCGCCTTCGTGAAAAACGGCCGCAATCAGCCTCCAGTCCCTCCGATACATACGCCGGGGGAAATCACCTCTGAAAGAGAAGCTGGAAAAGGTCTATTCCTTCAAAAGGGAAAAAGTCCACAAGATATTCAGGGACCCCCTAAGAAACGGTCTACAACTGCCGGAATCGAAGAGACCGCAAGAAGCGAATATGACCGACGACCCAGAATATTGCCCCTATCACAGGGTGATAGGTCATGCCATTGAGGACTGCTTCGTCTTCAAAGATTGGGTCGAAAGGCAATACAGGACGGGAGAGATAGAACTGTCCAAAGGCGCGTTAGCAAACAGTCAAGCTACGACCGCCGATTTCATGGAAATGGAGACCGAAGCCTTTCGGGAACCTAATCCTCCCAGACATGTGCCATCATCTGAAAAGGGCGAACCAAAGACCGATCTGCCTCGAGGACCAGCATCAGTAAAGGCACCGACTCCAATGGAGAGAAAGAAGAAGGTATACTCCTTCAGGAGGGATGAAGTCCGCAAAATATTCATGGACGCCTTGAACAACGGTCTGCAACTGCCTGTTCCAAAGAGGCCACAGGAAATGAACATGACCGGCAATCCCATATACTGCTCATATCATAGAGTGGTGGGTCATACCATCGAAGACTGCTATATTTTCAAAGATTGGGCAGAGGACCAATATAAGCTTGGAAAAACCTCACAATCCTCGGATGTATCGGAAAGCTACAGAGCTAGGTCATCAACACAGCTCCGCCAAGATCAAAGTTCAAGGAGCTGGGATAAGCAAAAAGGACCACCACATTGTTAAACTGGGAACACCCACAAACCACCAAGTCTTTAAACTGGAAATAATCGACCACCACGTCATTAAACTGGGAACAATCGACCTCTAAGTCGTTAAACTGGGAATGTAAAAAAAAATATATGTGTAAATAAAAAAATGTGTAAATAAAAGAAAAATAAAGAAAAGCCGAAATGATAGGGCAACTGCGAATAAAAGCCGAAATTATAGGGCAATCGCGATCTTCGCGATAAGAAAAGCTGAAATGATAGAGCAATCGCGGCAAAACAAAAAAACATAACAAAAAAAACTGGCGAATGATGAGTCGCTCCTGGTACCATATTCCAGTGCAGCGATGCAGACGCCAACTAAAATCCATTGTCCCAAAATTTTTCCGGCCCTACGGTTAGTCCCTAAATTGACCACCGTATACAATCCACGGGCTCAAATAATTCTCAGCATACCCATGTCCCACCAAAATCACCAGCTATGCGGCTGGTCTCCGCTTTTGGAATTATGCTCCATTGAGAAGATCCACTCATGTGTCCTCACGATATATGAGGACAACAAACCTTTGTGGGATCCTTACGACTCACAAAGGAAAAACACACTTAGGAGTCCTCACGACTCCTAAGGAGAAAGTACACCTGCGGGATCCTCACGACTCGCAGGGAGAAAATGCTTTTACGGGACCCTCACGGCCCATAAAATTGAAAAGCCTTAGGCGATCGGGACCTACTCCTAAGCCATCGCTCCGCCAACAGGAGTAGGCAAATGATGAATTGCTCCTGGCACCTCTGCTTCAGTGTTAGCAACGCTGATGCCGGCCCCTACCCCAAAATTCCAAGCTCGCCATCCGTAGACCTCTAAGTCTTTAAACTAGAAACAGATGACCGCTAAGTCGTTAAACTGGGCACAATAGACCTCTAAGTCTTTAAACTGGAAACAGATGACCTCTATGTCGTTAAACTGGAAACAGATGATCTCTATGTCGTTAAAATGGAAACAGATGACCACCAAGTCGTTAAACTGGAAACAGCCGACCTCTACGTCGTTAAACTGGAAACAGATGACCACCAAGTCGTTAAACTGGAAACAGACGACCTCTACGTCGTTAAACTGGAAACAGACGACCACCAAGTCGTTAAACTGGAAACAGACGACCTCTATGTCGTTAAACTGGAAATAGATGACCACCAAGTCGTTAAACTGGAAACAGACGACCTCTACGCCGTTAAACTGGAAACAGATGACCACCAAGTCATTAAACTGGAAACAGACGACCTCTACGTCGTCAAACTGGAAACAGACGGCCTCTACGTCGTCAAACTGGAAACAGATGACCACCAAGTCGTTAAACTGGAAACAGACGACCTCTACGTCGTTAAACTGGAAACAGATGACCACTAAGTCGTTAAACTGGAAACAGACGACCTCTACATCGTTAAACTGGAAACAGACGACCACCAAGTCGTTAAACTGGAAACAGATGACCACCAAGTCGTTAAACTGGAAACAGATGACCACCAAGTCGTTAAACTGGAAACAGATGACCTCTACGTCGTTAAACTGGAAACGGATGACCACCAAGTCGTTAAACTGGAAACAGATGACCTCTACGTCGTTAAACTGGAAGCAGATGACCACCAAGTCGTTAAACTGGAAACAAACGACCTCTACGTCGTTAAACTGGAAACAGATGACCACCAAGTTGTTAAACTGGAAACAGACGACCTCTACGTCGTTAAAATGGAAACAGATGACTACCAAGTCTTTAAACTGGAAACAGATGACCTCGAAGTCGTTAAACTGGAAGCGTTAGACCTCTAAGTCTTTAAACTGGAGACAGATGACCTCTAAGTCAGTAAACTGGGCACAATAGACCCCTAAGTCTTTAAACTGGAAACAGATGATCTCTAAGTCGTTAAACTGGAAACAGATGACCACCAAGTCTTTAAACTGGAAACAGATGACCTCTAAGTCGTTAAACTGGAAGCGTTAGACCTCTAAGTCTTTAAACTGGAGACAGATGACCTCTAAGTCATTAAACTGGGCACAATAAACCCCTAAGTCTTTAAACTGGAAACAGATGACCTCTAAGTCGTTAAACTGGAAACAGTCGACCTCTAAATCATTAAACTGTGAATGAGGGAAATCCACACATGTGTCCTCACGATACATGAGGACAACAAACCTTTGTGGGATTCTTACGACTCACAAAGGAAAAACACACTTAGGAGTCCTCACGACTCCTAAGGAGAAAATACACCTGCGGGATCATTACGACTCGCAGGGAGAAAATGCTTTTATGGGACCCTCACGGCCCATAAAATTGAAAAGCCTTAGGCGATAGGGATCTAAACCTGTCTCTTAAGCCATCGCTCCCCAATCCCCAAGTGGCGAATGATGAGTCGTTCCTAGTACCATATTCTAGTGTAGCAATGCAGACGCCAACCAAATTCCAAATCCCATACCCCAAGGGCGAGTGATGAGTCGCTCCTGGTACCATATTCCAGTGCGGCGATGCAGACGCCAACAAAGTCCCGAAATTTTTATGGCCCTACGGTCTGGATCATACATCCTGCAAAACTGTATACAATCCACGGGCGTAAAACGATCCCAATCTCTCCCAAGTCCTACTGGTGAGACCGCATTCAAAGTCCCAAAAAAAAAATGGTATGTCCACAAGCAAAATGGGCACAGATGAAAACCCGAAAGGGCTCCGTGAGTAAAAACAGCAGGACTGCCGGCGAGTTTGTGAAAACCCGAAAGGGCGCAAACTCGTGAAAAAGAGATGAAATACACTCACAAAGTCCTCTCGACTTTGTGAGGAGAAAATCCCTGCGTGAGATCCTTATGACTCACAAAGGAGCAACATACTTAGGAGTCCCCATGACTCCTAAGAAGAAAATACACCTACGAGATCCTTTCGACTCGTAGGGAGAAAATGCTTTTATGGGACCCTTACGGCCCATAAAATTGAGAAGCCTTAGGTGATAGGGATCTAAACCTGTCTCCTATGCCACCAAATTCCCAAATCCTCTCGGGGCAAATGATGAGTTGCTCCTAACATTATTCCAGTGCAGCAATGCAGATGCCAAACAAAAACCAATTCCCAAATCCTCCCGGGGTAAATGATGAGTTGCTCCTGGCATTATTCCAGTGCAGCAATGCAGATGCCAAACAAAAACCAATTCCCAAATCCTCTCGGGGCAAATGATGAGTTGCTCCTGGCATTATTCCAGTGCAGCAATGCAGATGCCAAACAAAAAAAAAACAATTCCCAAATCCTCCCGGGGCAAATGATGAGTTGCTCCTGGCATTATTCCAGTGCAGCAATGCAGATGCTAAACAAAAACCAATTCCCAAATCCTCTCGGGGCAAATGATGAGTTGCTCCTGGCATTATTCCAGTGCAGCAATGCAGATGCCAAACAAAAACCAATTCCCAAATCCTCTCAAAGACGGATGATGATTCGCTCCTGGTACCATATTCCAGTGTAGCGATGCTGATGTCGACTCAAATCAAACAAATCAAACCAACCAATTCCAACATCGACCTCTGCGTCAACAAGCGACACTCCGCGCCGGGGAAAAGTCGATCAACGACACTCCGTGCCGGGGAAAAGTCAACCTGACGCTCTGCGCCGGGGAAAAATCGATCAGCGACACTCCGTGACGGGGAAAAGTCAACCCGCGACACTCCGCGCTGGGGAAAAGTCGATCAGCGACACTTCATGCCAGGAAAAAGTCAACCCGACACTCCGCGCCGGGGAAAAGTCGATCAGCGACACTCCGTGCCGGGAAAAAGTCAACCCGACACTCCGTGCCGAGGAAAAGTCAATCAGCGACACTCCGTGCCGGGGAAAAGTCCATGGGCGACACTCCGTGCCGGGGAAAAGTCGACCCGCGACACTCCTCGCCGGGGAAAAGTCGATCCGCGACACTCCGTGCCGGGGAAAAGTCAACCCGACACTCCGTGCTGGGGAAAAGTCGATCCGCGACACTCCGTGCCGGGGAAAAGTTAACCCGCGACACTCCGCGCCGGGGAAAAGTCGATCAGCAACACTCCGTGTCGGGGAAAAGTCAACCCGACACTCCGTGCCGGGGAAAAGTCGATCAGCGACACTCCGTGCCGGGGAAAAGTCAACCCGACACTCCGCGCCGGGAAAAAGTCGATCAGCGACACTCCGTGCAGGGGAAAAGTCAACCCGACACTCCACGCCGGGGAAAAGTCGATCAGCGACACTCCGTGCCGGGGAAAAGTCAACCCGCGACACTCCGCGCCGGGGAAAAGTCGATCAGCGACACTCCGTGTCGGGGACACGTCAGCAAGCGACACTCTGCATCGGGGAAAAGTCGATCACAGACACTTCGTATCAGGGAAACGTCCAACACAGACACTCCATCTCGGGGACACGTCAACCAGCCGATACTCCGCCTCGGGGAAACGTCAAGCAGACACTCCGTGCCGGGGGCACATCGACAACAGACACTCCGCCTCGGGGAAACGTCGACCAGCGACACTCCGTGTCGGGGATACGTCTACCAAATCGCTTCGGATCAGAGCGTCGACCGTCCATGTCGTAAAAAGGGCAGTGCATTCCAAAAAGTGGGAACCAAAGCAAGTCGCCTCCACGTGAAAGAAGATCCATCAATTTCATGCACATGACCCACGTATGCTGTGTGCATTTATTGATGAGGGGCAATTTGTTGGGGTAAAAATTTACACCCCGATTGACCGAGTCAAAGTCAAGGTCAACCCCCAAGCTAGGTAGGCCCAAGCTCAGGTCAAGTAAGTCCATGCCCAAGTCGAACCCGCGACCAGCCTTCCCGTGCCAACAACAAAATCATGTAATAAATAATTTTTATGTAATTGTTTATGCATGAATGTAAACAAAATGGGTATAAAGCCAATATTTTGTAAGCCCGTGGCTTATGTGCAAAAATGAAATGGCACATGAGCCATGGGATGGCTAAAATGCCATTTTTGTAAAAGCCCAAGGGGCTATATGTAAATATGTAAGCCTATATAAGGCAAAATGATGATGAATAAAGAACAACTTTTCATTCTCTCAAAAATCTAGGGTTTGTATTTCTTTCCCTTTTCTGAAGGTATCAAACCTTCTTCTTTCTTCTGAATTAAATCAAGAGTTTTACTCTTCCTTTTCAAAAACAAAATAGTTTTTCACCACCAAACCCACAAAGGGGAACTTGGATCTGTCTTTAGATCCCAAAAAGGAGAGATTTTGAGATCTCACATCTCTTGATCTTCAAGATCCAGCTAACAGAGGAGGAAGAAGAAGAATCCCTTCCATTAACCCCAAAAACACACTCAGGAGTCCAACTCCTCTCTGATTTCTTTTCCGAGAATCTTTTTAGGCTAAAAGCCTCTTTTCCTCGCCGGCGCTCAAGCGCAGAGCGCTCACGTGCCGACACGTGGCGTGTCAGCGCTCCAGCGCAAGCGCTCGAGCACAAGTCGCCCCAGTGCCGACACGTGGCGCGCTTGCGCTCGAGCGCAAGTCGCCCCAGTGCCGACACATGGCTTGCTTGCGCTCAAGCACAAGCGCTCGAGCGCAAGTCGCCCCAGTGCCGACACGTGGCGCGCTTACGCTCGAGCGCAAGTCGCCCCAGTGCCGACACGTGGCGCACTTACGCTCCAGCACACAGCGCTCTGGCGCAAGTCGCCCCTGTGCCGACACGTGGCGCACTTGCGCTCGAGCGTCAGGCGCTGAAGCGCAAAGCGTCCACATGCCGACACGTGGCGCGCTTGCGCTACAGCGCCCAGCGCTCAAGCATAGAGCGCCCACGTGTCGACACGTGGCACGCTAGCGCCTGAGCGCACAGCATCTGGGCGCACAGCGCCCAAGGCGCTGGCCCCAGGCATCCCTTGGATGCCCTTTCCCCCTCATTTTATGTACATACATATACATATACATATGTATACATATTTGCACACACACGTACTCCACGACACTGTCCCTGTTAGAAAAAATTTCTAACGGCGCACTGACCCGCACCCCGTAAGGGGGCTGCTAGCCCCCTTGACCCCCAGCCCGCTATCCGGGTAGCGGGACCCCCGTAAAAACTCTACGTGGCTCCCGATATATCCAAAAACCCCCTTTCAAAACACAACACACGCACACCACACATTGAGTTCGCATGACCAGTTTAATCCGTTAATCGGAGGTTCCCTCGCCCCTAAGACGAGGGATAATTAATGGCAGCTTAGTCCGCGGCTGCCGGAGATTCGGATCCCCACAATCATTAAACTGTCTACCCTAGGCAGGGGGAATCTGTAGTACGCCTGGCAAGCGCGCGCGTATTCCCATCTCAATGGGGTGACGAAAAACACCCTACAGCTACTCACACTGTTAGTGATTGCCATGCCACTCACATTATAGGATTGCTATAAACCACATATTATATTGATTCTGCTTATTTGACGTTGTCATGATTTGCCACATACTATCATATGTATATTCAGACCATGCACACTGTATACGCACTTTTGTGCGTACCTTCATCACATATATTCATACTTGGGCACTTATACATCACATATCCATACTTGTGCCACATACATCACATATATTCATACTTGGACACTTATACATCACATATCCATACTTGTGCCACATACATCACATATATTCATACTTGGGCACTTATACATCACATATCCATACTTGTGCCACATACATCACATATATTCATACTTGGGCACATATACATCACATATCCATACTTGTGCCACATACATCACATATATTCATACTTGGGCACATATACATCACATATCCATACTTGTGCCACATACATCACATATATTCATATTTGGGTGCATATACATCATATGTCTACATTAGCGCACATGTACATTGCTATATTCACTTTGCGTACTTATCCATTCGCACATCCATACCTATACCCATATTCATATGTTACATACATGGATGATATTGACTTGATTTAAAACTAAGGAACCGCAAGCGATATTTTCAAAACTGGATCTTTTAAAAAAAAGAGCGGTTCTCCCTTTCTTTTATTCTTAATGTCATACGATACATTGCATGGATTTACGCATTGGATTTGATTTATGTGGTTTCTGGAATTTGGGAATCGGAGTACTATTTTAAGAAAATATGCACTGTTTAAAAACCCGGTTTCCCTTTATATGATATTTTAGTGCTCCACCATGAGTTTTCTCGGTTCCAGAGAGCTTGTGTGAGTATACCCGATTCGAGGAGAGATAGGCACCGATTGCGGGTACATGGTGGACCCGGTACGGTACCCCGGGGCGAGAAGACTCGTATTGTTAGACGGTGAGCCCGACGGAGGGACTACTACCTACCGGTGATTGGTTGGACCTGGTGGTTATCCGGAGGATACTGACCAGAGTAGATTGATGGATACGGGACGATGCGTACTGCCGGGGCCGAGGGCCGATTCCGCAGACGGAGCCCGTGGGCAGACCCGATGGACGGACGCCCCATATTGGAGGATTTGCGTGTCGATACTGGACATGGCTGATTTTATGATATTTTGAGTGTCGATGATGGGCACTCCCGATTTTATGAGATTCACAGGATTGAGGGCCGATGTGGATGACGGCATCTGAGTTTTTACTGGGATTTGGGTGTATTGTTGGACACCGACTATTTTTCCACATGATATTCCGTGTAGATATTATTATTCCCATGCTCAGCATTTAGTATTTGACATCTCATCCTGTATCTATTGTACTTGATATAGTACACATGCTTGCACGATCATTGCATACTCAGCTCATGCTATATAGGATTGTTAGATTTCATCATTTGACATGATTATTGTATACCTTGCACATCATATGGTGAGATTATTAGATTGTACTAGTTGCATGATGTTGAGCATCCAGTTCATCATATAGATGTTTATCTGTTGGCATAGGTTAGAGTATCGCAGCACGTGCATACTCGCGATTACCTTTATATGTTATCTACTACTCACGAGTTGGCAACTCACCCCCGTTGTACCACAGTGCTTGCAGGTTGCCCTTTGGAGTAGTCGCGGCTGGCTGTTTACCGCATCTTTTGACACATATACCATTGCCGAGGCGTGTTAGCCCTTTTGCTATTAGGTGGGTTTTGTACGGTATCTGTTTACCTTCCAGTTGTATATTGATGTATCTAGTATTCTCCATCTACCTTCCTGTATTGACTTAGAGATAGTTGTGAGGACGATGTATATGATTTTGTACTTTGTTGTCGAGCTCATTATGAGCCGACTTTATTTATGCAGTCTTAGCCTTTTATGATATCTGTTTTCATTTTACTGCTCATTCTTCGCTACGGCGTCGTATATTATCTTTTTGTGGTGATTGTTCCGCCGTTAGGCGCGATTCTCCCATTTGAGATGCTCTATTTATTTCACATGTTACTTTTGCTATATCTTGCCTTTTACTCGATTTTCGGGACAAATTTTGAAAAGGAAATGTGGCCAAAATTATTAAAATAATAACTTAAACCTTAATGAAATTCTATTAAACAACTTAATGTTTTCTAAAGGTTTTACAAGTATTCTAATAAATGTTTTAAAACACTCTATACTTTTTATGGTTTTGATTTCTGAGTTTCGGCTTACTTAGTCACGTTACGCCTGTAAACGTTACGTGGTTAAGTGCCGGTCACGGGCCAAACTATCGGGTCGTGACAAATCAGATCCGCATGAATCCGGCAGACGAAGATCTCACCGCATTCACGACGGACCGGGGGGTATATTGCTACAAGGTGATGCCCTTCGGACTCAAAAATGCAGGGGCTACATACCAACGGCTGGTCAACCGCATGTTCAAGCCACAGATCGGCAGGAACATGGAGGTCTACGTCGACGATATGCTAGTCAAATCAATCTTGTCGACCGACCATGCCAAGGACCTAGGTGAGGCCTTCGAGGTACTCCGCAGGTTCAAGATGAAGGTGAACCCGGCCAAGTGCGCATTCGGGGTCACCGGGGGAAGTTCCTCGGTTTCATGGTCTCCCACCGTGGGATCGAGGCTAACCCGGAAAAAATCGACGCTATCCTCAACATCACCGCGTCCAAGACCAACGTCGAGATTATGCGACTGACAGGGTGGGTAGCCGCTCTGAGCCGCTTCATGTCGAGGTCTGGGGAAAAATGCCTCCCATTCTTCAAAGCTCTAAGGAAAATTCCAAGATTCGAGTGGTCAGAAGAGTGCCAGACCGCCTTCGACCAGTTAAAAGGCATCTTGCGACGCCACCGCTGCTCACCCGACCAGTTGAGGGAGACAAGCTATCTCTGTACCTGGCGGTATCCGACCAAGCAGCAGGCTCAGTGCTCGTACGAGAGGTCGATGGAGCGCAAAAACCGGTGTACTACGTGAGCTACATCTTCAAAGACGCAGAGACGAGATACCCAGTCATAGAGAAGATTGTCTTGGCACTCGTTGTGGCCTCAAGGAAGCTGCGACACTACTTCCAGGCGCATATTATCCTCGTTCTCACCGAGCGCCTGCCGGGGGCTATCCTCGCCTCACCCGAATCCTCGGGTCGATTAGAGAAGTGTAGGTGGGAGCTGTCCCGGTTTGACATAAAATACCGCCCAAGGCAGGCCATCAAGACATAATCCTTGGTCGATTTTATCGTCGAGTGCACCATCCCCAGCAAGGGGCCGGAGTCCCCGCCAGCCCTCACAGCTCAACATCCAATCGTGGGGATTGGACATGATAGGCCAGTTCCCTACCGGCACGGGCGAGCACAAATATGTTCTCGTCGCGGCGTATTACTTCATGAAGTGGATCGATGCCGTCCCCATCAGAAAACCGGACGCTGCCACGACCATCAAGTTCCTGCAGAACAACCTGATATTCCGGTTCGGCATCCCGAGGTGTATCATTACCGACCACGGGACGAACTTCGAGAATGAGAAGGTGAAAGATTTCTGTAATGAATATCATATCCTCATGAAATTCGACGTGGTCGCACACCCCCAATGCAACGGGCAGGCCGAAGTCGCCAACCGGGATGTCCTCCGGGGTCTCCGGACCCGCTTGGAGGGACGCAATAGTAGTTGGGTCAAGGAATTGCCCCGGGTCTTATGGGCCCTGCGCACGTCGAAGAAGACCCCCACTGGGGAAACCCCTTTCAGCCTCTGCTACGGGACCGAGGCGATGGTCCCGATGGAGATCGGGCTACCTAGTCACCGGGTCCAACACTTCGACGACGAAGCGAACACCACGGCACTGCGGACTAACCTGGATATATTGCTGGAGAAATGGGACCGGGCTCAGATCAGGGCTGCCGCCTATCAGCAACAAACTTCCCGATACTACAATGCGAGGGTCAAGCCTCGTTCCTTTAAGACCGGAGACCTGGTCCTACGGCGGAACGAGTTCGGCGATCAAGGTAGGCTGCATAAGTTTTCCCCGAAGTGGGACGGTCCTTTCCTCGTCACCGAGGTACTTCCCGGCGGAGCCTACTGCTTTCAGGACGCGGACGGGCGCAAGTTTCCGCGGCCTTACAACGCCGAGAAGCTCAAGCTATACCAATGAACTCACTACTTACGAGTGTACACCCCTCCTGTCACAAAGACAATGTAAATTTTTTCTTAGAAGTCATTTTCACCCGAATAACAAGAAGGGAACGTTAGAACATTGCAAAAAGGAAGAGTCCTTTCTTTGTGGTCTAAGCCTTCACCTAGAGGCAACCGAGCGGTTACCCTGCTCGACTATCCTTAGTTGGCCAATTACGGCCCCACCGACAGTTAGGGATCAAAGCCCTCGCCAAGAGGCGGCCGAGCGGCTACCCTGCTCGGCTATCCCTGGCCGGTAGTTTCCCTACCCCACGACGCCAAGGATCAAAGACCTCACGAAGAGGCAGCCCTGCAGCTACCCTATTCGGCTAACCCTGGCTGGTAGCTTCCCTACCCTACGACGCCAGGGATCAAAGCCCTCGCCAAGAGGCACCGGGCAGCAACCCTGTTCGGTCATCCTTAAGGATCCAAAAGCCCTCGAAAGAGGCAATCGCTTAGCACGTACCGTGCTCGGTTGTCCCTGGAAACACCAGGGATCAAAGCCCTCGCCAAGAGGCACCGGACGGCAACCCCGCCAGGACATCCTTAGTAGGCCTCCTATGCCCTTCCGGCGCTAAGGATGAAAAACCCTCGAAAGAGGCAACCGCTTAGCATGATCCATGCTCGGTTATCCCTGGCAGAATGCCAGGGATCAAATCCCTCGCCAAGAGGCACCGGGAGGCAACCCCGCTCGGGCATCTTTAAGGATCAAAGCCCTCGCCAAGAGGCACCGAGCAGCTACCCTGCTCGGCCATCCTTAGCATACCTCTCACGGCCCCTCCCGTGCTAAGGATCAAAGCCCTTGCCAAGAGACACCGAGCAGCTACCCTGCTCGGCACTCCTTAGCAGACCTCTCACGGCCCCTCCCGCGCTAAGGATCAAAGCCCTCGCCAAGAGGCACCTAGCAGCTACCCTGCTCGGCAATCTTTAGCAGGCCTCTCATGGCCCTTCCAGCGCTAAGGGACAAAGCCCTCGCCAAGAGGCACCGAGCAGCTACCCTGCTCGGCACCATCCTCATTTAGCCAATTACGGCCCCTCCAACAACTAAGGAACGCGAACTCAACGAGAGGCTATCAACGTCGTAGAGATATACACTTCGACTTCGGGGCCATGGAGACACCGTCTTCCCGCCGATCCTCGCACACTCGGCAAATGATCAAAGTCAAGTCGACGAGTAATCGCTAGATGAGGAACATGCTAACCATAAAGCAGTACTATGCAGATACAAGTGTCTACCAACAAAAGGAAGCGCAAGCACAAACACTACTGCAAAAACAAAAAGTTTTTATTCAAAAAGTCAAAGCTTTTACAAGGGTACTGTGGGCTCCCCAGCCTTATCAAATCACCCGGAGGCTTACAAGAGAGAGAGGAGGAAAAACCAAAAAGATCGGGCAGTAAGCCCTGCCTAGACCTCACTCCCCTCATTGCTATCGGCCGGAGGCGGGACCACCGAGAGTGGGACCCGAGCACGGAGCTCACCGTCGACGAACTCCGAAAGCTGCTCCTTGACGGCATCAAGAGCTTTGTTCCATGCAAGAGCAGAGGCCTCGCTGAGGTCGACGTAAAACTGGCCCAACTCCTTGTAATCCGTCACCGCCTTCCTGGCCCGGGCTTCGGCGGCCTCCGCCGCCTGACGCGCCGCGTCGGCATCCCTCCTGCTGGCATCCCTCGCCCTCCTCAGGGCTGCAAAGCGATCGGCCAGTTCCACCAATTTCGCCTCAATGACTCGGTGGGACTCACTTAGGCGGCGGTAGGACTCCCGGTACTTCGAAACGATGAGGTCCGCGACTTCCAGCCGAGCTTTGAGGGCGAGCAACCTCTGCCTTTCCAGACGCAGCTCGAGAACAGGTTGAAGCCGGACTGCGAAAAGTTTCGAGAACAGGTTGAAGCCGGACTGCGAACCGATTTACTGATCCATGAAGACGGTTCGTTGAGATATGGTAGCCATGTGTGTGTGCCAAAAGGGGATGTACGTGAAGAGCTTTTGAAGGAGGCACACAGTTCAGCTTACTCTGTTCATCCAGGAGGGACGAAGATGTACCGAGATGTTCGACAGCACTTCTGGTGGGAAGGTATGAAACGGGAGATCGCTCGCTTCGTGGCTAAGTGCTTGGTGTGTCAGCGAGTTAAGGCTGAACACCAAAGGGTTGCTGGTTTGTTGCAACCACTTCCGATTCCCCAGTGGAAGTGGGAACATATAATCATGGATTTCATGACGGCTTTACCGCGGAGTCCAAAGGGCAACAATGCAGTATGGGTGATTGTCGATCGGTTGACCAAGGCAGCTCACTTTATTCCTTTTCGGGTTGGTCAATCGACGGAGACTTTGGCAGAGCGGTACATGCAGGAGATTGTAAGATTGCATAGAGTACCGGTGAGTATCGTGTCCGATCGGGACACTCGGTTCTTGTCGCACTTTTGGAGGAGTTTACAAGAAAGTTTGGGGACTCGATTGAAGTTTAGCATAGCTTATCATCCTCAGACTGATGGACAATCGGAGAGAACGATCCAGACCCTTGAAGATATGTTGAGGGCTTGCATGTTGGACTTCAAAGGTTCTTGGGAGGATCATCTACACCTGGTGGAGTTTTCGTACAACAATAGTTTCCAAGCGACTATTCAGATGGCTCCGTGTGAAGCGTTGTATGGTCGTAAGTGTCGTTCACCCGTTTGTTGGGATGACGTTGGTGAACGCAGATTACTAGGACCAGTTTTGGTGGTACAGACAGTCGAGAAGGTGAATACAATCAGGAAGCATATGAAGGCAGCTCAAGACAGACAGAAAAGTTGGGCTGACACGTCAAGAAGACCTCTAGAGTTCGCCGTGGGTGATTTGGTATTCCTGAAGATATCACCGACTAGAGGGGTGATTCGCTTTGGAAGTCGGGAAAGCTTAGCCCTCGATTCGTTGGACCCTTCGAGATATTGGAGCGTGTTGGAGAGGTAGCGTACCGTTTGGTGCTACCCCAGTCATTGGCAGGAGTGCACAATGTGTTTCATGTATCTCAACTACGGAGGTATGTCAGAGATGAGACTCACGTCTTGGATCATTTGGAGTTGACTGTACGGGAGGACCTAACTTTTGAGGAGCGACCAGTTGAAATCAAGGATCGAAGAGAAAAGGTTCTTAAGAACAAGGTTATCCCTCTTGTACTAGTTTTTTGGGGTAATCGATCGCATGGAGAATCCACTTGGGAGCGAGAAGACGAGATCCGGCAGAAATTTCCTCACCTTTTCCGGTAGTTAGCTACCTTGTATTCTTGGAATTTCGAGGACGAAATTCTTTTTGTAGTTGGGTATGATGTAACACCCGAGCCCAATAGTACTGTTTCTGTTACTAGTTGAGTGTTATTTATTGCTCATTTCAATTATCTGGATTGTTTGGTGCTTATTGCTAAATTTTAACCGGTTAAGTCATTTTGGCACATAACAAATTTTAACACCTAAAACGAAATTAAAAATATCCATGTTGGCCTACTCGTCGCCACTAGTCGCGTGGTAGCGTCCGTGCGTCGAGATTTTATTCCGTTCGGCGAAACGGGTAAGTTTGGACGACTACGCGCGCGTACAAGTGTCCGACTTGGGGGCATGCATTTTAATCATTAAACACCTCTTTTCAAAATTTGGAACTAGCTTAAAATCCTATAATTTGAATTTGAAACATTTGGGCGCGAACCGAGCGCGATTTGAAAATGTTTCATTTAGCGCCGAAATACCCATTTTAATTTAATATTATTTTAACTATATAAGATTTTTTTCTGTTGCAAATATAAGTATAAATCCTTTCCTAAATCTTAAATATTTCCTTTTCTATCACCCCGGCCAATCACGAGGGATTTAAATCCCTCGTGGGCCCCGCTTCCTATCTTTCTATCTCTCTATCTCTCTAATCTCCTTCTCTCTCTATCTCTAAAATCTCTCTCTCTCTCTCTAATAATCTTCTCTCTCTCTATATTATAGCCTTCCACTGTTCCTCCTTCTCCCCACGTAAAAGCTCTCGCGACGAGAACCCTCCGAGCCCTAACCCTAGCCTCCTCGTGCTTGCGCCGCCGACCTCCCCGCGACCTCGCCGTCGTCGTCCTCGCCTCCTCAGCCTAGCCGCACCCTCCCTACCTCCTCTCCTCCCTCCTTCAGAGCCCGCGACCCAACCCCGACGCCACCACCCGCACACGGGTCTCGCCGTCGCCGCCGCCTCCCATCGCCGACGACGCGAAGGCCTTTCCCCCTTCATCCTCGTCCTGACCTCGTCGTTATCTTCCTTCTCCCCGCCGGACCACCACAGAACCCGAGCCGACCCTAGCACCAACCCCCGGGGTCGCTGGAAAACGTGCCGTCGATCCTCGCCGTCGTCGCCCGAGCCACCTCCGACCACCTCCGTCTTCCCTTGATCACCAGAGCGACCCAGTACCCCTCTACGCACCGCACCACCCTCTTTCCAGCGAACCAGAGAAATTCCAGCCCTCGCCACATCTCCTGTTCACCGCCGGCGCGCCCATCGCCGTCGGGCCCGTCGTAGTTGCCCCTGGTTCTTCCTTGTAAGCATCCCTTTAGCTTTCCATTCATGTTTAATCCCTCGTTGGTCTTTGTTACGTGTATCGTGTTTGCTAACTTCGTCGCCTTTGACTTTTGCCGGATTCCGACCGTGCCGTCGTTTGGACCCGACGCTCCAGCGAAGTACCCTGGTCCGTGTGGTCCCGTTGTTCGCTGTTGGGACTCGATCCGTAGTCCGTGCACCCGTCTCGTGTTTTCTGCCGACAGTGCATTCGTGTTTTCCGGTTTGCGAAACCGTCGAGGCAAGATTTCTTGCTACATGCTACGTTAAACTAATTAAATGTTTGACTCACGAACTTGCTATATTAACTAAGTATTGCTACTTGTCTCATTGGACGAAATATGATGTACATTATAATACTGCCACCTAAATCGTATTTTGCCACCGTAACCTTAATAACAACTACCTGCTAATCATTTTACTATTTTGAGGATAATAGTCACACACTTATATCTTTATTGCCTGCTGTTATTAATATTGCACTACACTGTGATTATTGCACCCCAAGGGTGCTCGAACCTGCTAGTATAATACAACTGCACTATTGTGATCGAATGAAACTATTATTGCTGCTTACTTTATTACCTGCTGCTGTTCCTTACTCGA
Source organism: Agapanthus africanus (assembly GCA_030015575.1). Lineage (NCBI taxonomy): Eukaryota > Viridiplantae > Streptophyta > Magnoliopsida > Asparagales > Amaryllidaceae > Agapanthus > Agapanthus africanus. Next base: position 3,821,052 of record CM057337.1, read on the forward strand.
TTGTATACCTGCTGTGAGCACACCTTCGATCACATTACATGTTGACCCGATCTTGATACACCCGACATATATCCATATTGATACACCGGACATGACACCCTGTACATACTGACTCAACCTATTGTACTACGACCTGACTTGTTACATGATCTCATGCCTAATGCCGACAAACTTGACTTGGGGTCCTCATGGACCACTCCTGTTGCCTATCCAGACAAACCTGACCTGTTACCTGATCCTGTGTTGGCATTAATCCTTGATTATTGAATACCTGACCTGACATACATAACTTGGGGGTATGGGGAAATCAAAGGTGAAACCGACTTGTAACTCAACAGTTCGATACCGGTTCTGATCAGTCTTACGGGCTTGGCCTGCCCCGGAGTGATGATGCTGACATCACTCATCCATCCAGCTACCTATTACTGCTTAGCGGCACGTCTCGGATTCAGCCCCGAGAACCTTGACCGTGGTCCCGGGCACGCACGGGATACTATTGAGTTACATCGACGATTCATCAATTGATTTCAAAGACTATAGAGTAGAAACCTGATAGGACAGTTTAGTCACCACTGCACATTACCCTGCTCTGTTATTTCTTAGTACTGCTTTATTCATGTTCATACCTGCATTGCTTTTTTTACCATGTTTATATTATATTATTTGGTTGACATGACGCGCTGACGTCTGGGTTTTGCATGGCCCAGATTCCTTACCACTGCAGTTGACCGAGCAGGAGTACTTCAGCCAGCAGGCTGAACTGTGAGTTCCTTAGGGTTTAGTTTATTTATTTCATTTCATTTCCAGATGTGAGCCCGCATTATGGGACGTACTGTTTATTTATTGTATTGGATCATTTGCTTCCGCACTTATTGTTTATTGATTCTTGTTATTATGGATTTGGACATGTATTAGATTAGTTTATTATTTTGTTCTTGATATCTCTACAACCGTAATGTGACTGTGGATGGATATTTCCTACCCACAGGTAGCATGGTTGGCTATGTCACGTGCCCAATCTTGCGTACTCTGGGAAGCGGGGCGTGACATGGTTCTTTTGGTATCAGAGCCATAGGTTAATTGGGTTGATTCTTTTGTAGTTGGGTATTGCACCCGATACATGGATCATAATACCCGTAATTAGGAAACATGTCCTGCCACCTTGACCGTTTTACCATCCTTGAATTATTCTTCCGGATCATGTCGACATGCGAACTTACTTTGCATTGTCAACTCGAAAACCTAACTTCTTGTTATCTCTAGGACTTAGGCGACTTGGGTGGAGTTAAGTAATTGCGGCTATGATACCGCGGCATAGCTACAATGCAGTACTCTATTTAAGTATCTTGGAGTTCTAGCCTTGATCTTTACTCAGAATCTATCATCATGCTAATGTTGGGTACTTTGATTTCCAGGAATATGGCCGGTAAGATTTTGAAGATGGACCAAAGACGTGCGGTCATAGCCGCCAGGCGTAGAGTGATAAGGGGATTGCTGGAGAATCTAAAGGGACAGACCGAGCTGGAACCGGCATCTGCACTGAACCAAACGTCTGTACGTAGAAGTATTCCGGTGAACAGGCGCAGCGTAGCACCAATGAAGAAAACAATTGTGGATGATCGGAAAGGGAGCGTGATTTGTGACTACTGCCATGTACCCAGACATGTGCGAAAGGAGTGTCGTAAGAGGCTGGGACTCTGTTTTAGATGTGGAGCGGCAGATCACGCCGTTAGTGCTTGTCCGTCGAAGCTTCGTACAAGGGATGATATTCAGAAGCCTCCGCAGAGACCGTTCCAAGGGCAGAAACAGCTGACTCAAGGACCTAATCAGGCTCGAGCTTTCACGTTGACAGCTGAAGAAGCCAAGGCATCAGGAGAAGTGGTTTCAGGTACTTTGCTCGTTCATGGTTTTCCCGCATTGGCATTATTTAATTTCGGAGCATCCCACTGTTTTATGTCATCCAAATTTATAACTACACACTCGATTACCTGTATGACCCTGTCTAGTTTCTGGGACATACACACTGGGAATGAGAAAATCATAGCTAGTAAGGAATGTAGAGATTGTACAGTAGTTGTTTGCGGACGGGAGCTTTTTGCAGATTTCTTGGTGATAGATACGGGCAGTTATGAAGTAGTCTTGGGAATGGATTTTCTTGGCACTTTCCACGCCCACATTGACTGTAGGGCAAGGGAGGTAATTTTCCAGATTCCCGGACACCCTGAGTTCACCTTCGCTGGGGGAAGCAGCTCTGTCGGGCCAGTCGAGTTTAGGGCTAGGCCGACGAACAATGTTCTTGCGCCTATGGTAGTGGATAGTAATGAAGAGCCAGCAGTTGTTCGTGACTTTATGGATGTGTTTGAAGACATATCAGGCTTACCTCCAAAGCGAGATGTGGAGTTTGCGATTGACCTTATTCCTGGTGCAGAGCCAGTATCAAAATCTTATTATCCGATGGCACCAGTGGAATTGGAAGAAGTTAAGAAACAAGTTGGTGAATTACTCGAGAAGGGTTGGATTCGAAGCAGCAACTCGCCTTGGGGAGCTCCAGTTCTTTTAGTAAAGAAGAAGGACGGCACGAGAAGGATGTGCATTGATTATCGAGAATTGAACCGGGTGACTATTAAGAACAAGTACCCGATCCCTCGCATTGGAGAACTTTTGAGCAGCTTAGTGGCGCGAGGGTATTCTCGAAATTGGATTTGCGATCAGGATATCATCAGGTCCGAGTAAAAGCAAAAGACATTTGCAAGACGGCGTTTCAAACTCGATATGGACATTTCGAGTATTCGGTAATGCCCTTCGGAGTGACTAATGCGCCAGCAATATTCATGGATTTGATGAACCGGATCTTTTCACCATACTTGGACCAGTTTATTGTGGTATTCATTGACGATATTCTGGTATACTCGAAGAGTCCGGAGGAGCATGCTGAGCATTTAGAGATCGCACTACAGACGCTGAGACAGGAGAAATTATTCGCGAAGATGAGTAAGTGCGAATTCTGGCTGGAAGAAGTGAAGTTTCTGGGGCATGTTGTGTCGGGCGATGGAATCGCCGTTGATCCCGAGAAGATTGCAGCAGTTCGAGATTGGCCAACTCCAAAGAATGTTGCGGAGATAAGAAGTTTTCTTGGACTCGCCGGTTACTACAGAAGATTTGTGGAGAACTTCGCTCGTGTAGCTGAGCCGTTAACCAAGATCACGCGCAAGGAGGTACCGTTTGTTTGGACGGATGGTTGTGCATTGGCCTTCGAGACGTTGAAACAGAAGTTGATAACCGCCCCTATCCTAACTGTACCAGATAATTCAGGAGGACTGGTGATTCACAGCGACGCATCTGGAAAAGGATTGGGATGTGTTTTGATGCAGAATGGGAAGGTCGTCGCTTACGCATCAAGACAACTGAAGACTCATGAGAAGAATTATCCGACTCATGACTTGGAGCTTGCAGCCGTGATCTTCGCCCTGAAGATTATGAGACACTACCTGTTGGGCGAGAGAGTCGAAGTCTTTACAGATCACAAGAGTTTGAAGTATGTGTTCACTCAGAAGGAGTTGAACATGAGGCAACGCAGATGGTTGGAGCTGATGGCCGACTACGACCTTGATCTTAAGTACCATCCGGGAAAAGTTAACGTCGTGCCAGATGCGCTAAGTCGGTTACCAGCAATTCAGGTATTAACCGCACAAAGAGAGATCATTGCGGATTTCCGGAGATTTGATTTGGAGGTTGTGCTACCACATGCTAAGGGACAGTTGATGCAGTTGCAAGTACAGTCGTCCTTAGTTGAGAAGATTAAAGCGTCACAATCGCAGGATCCTAGACTGCAAAAGTTTCGAGAACAGGTTGAAGCCGGACTGCGAACCGATTTACTGATCCATGAAGACGGTTCGTTGAGATATGGTAGCCGTGTGTGTGTGCCAAAAGGGGATGTACGTGAAGAGCTTTTGAAGGAGGCACACAGTTCAGCTTACTCTGTTCATCCAGGAGGGACGAAGATGTACCGAGATGTTCGACAGCACTTCTGGTGGGAAGGTATGAAACGGGAGATCGCTCGCTTCGTGGCTAAGTGCTTGGTGTGTCAGCAAGTTAAGGCTGAACACCAAAGGGTTGCTGGTTTGTTGCAACCACTTCCGATTCCCCAGTGGAAGTGGGAACATATAATCATGGATTTCGTGACGGCTTTACCGCGGAGTCCAAAGGGCAACAATGCAGTATGGGTGATTGTCGATCGGTTGACCAAGGCAGCTCACTTTATTCCTTTTCGGGTTGGTCAATCGACGGAGACTTTGGCAGAGCGGTACATGCAGGAGATTGTAAGATTGCATAGAGTACCGGTGAGCATCGTGTCCGATCGGGACACTCGGTTCTTGTCGCACTTTTGGAGGAGTTTACAAGAAAGTTTGGGGACTCGATTGAAGTTTAGCACAGCTTATCATCCTCAGACTGATGGACAATCGGAGAGAACGATCCAGACCCTTGAAGATATGTTGAGGGCTTGCATGTTGGACTTCAAAGGTTCTTGGGAGGATCATCTACACCTGGTGGAGTTTTCGTACAACAATAGTTTCCAAGCGACTATTCAGATGGCTCCGTTTGAAGCGTTGTATGGTCGTAAGTGCCGTTCACCCGTTTGTTGGGATGACGTTGGTGAACGAAGATTACTAGGACCAGTTTTGGTGGTACAGACAGTCGAGAAGGTGAATACAATCAGGAAGCATATGAAGGCAGCTAAAGACAGACAGAAAAGTTGGGCTGACACGTCAAGAAGACCTCTAGAGTTCGCCGTGGATGATTTGGTATTCCTGAAGATATCACCGACTAGAGGGGTGATTCGCTTTGGAAGTCGGGAAAGCTTAGTCCTCGATTCGTTGGACCCTTCGAGATATTGGAGCGTGTTGGAGAGGTAGCGTACCGTTTGGTGCTACCCCAGTCATTGGCAGGAGTGCACAATGTGTTTCATGTATCTCAACTACGGAGGTATGTCAGAGATGAGACTCACGTCTTGGATCATTTGGAGTTGACTGTACGGGAGGACCTAACTTTTGAGGAGCGACCAGTTGAAATCAAGGATCGAAGAGAAAAGGTTCTTAAGAACAAGGTTATCCCTCTTGTACTAGTTTTTTGGGGTAATCGATCGCATGGAGAATCCACTTGGGAGCGAGAAGACGAGATCCGGCAGAAATTTCCTCACCTTTTCCGGTAGTTAGCTACCTTGTATTCTTGGAATTTCGAGGACGAAATTCTTTTTGTAGTTGGGTATGATGTAACACCCGAGCCCAATAGTACTGTTTCTGTTACTAGTTGAGTGTTATTTATTGCTCATTTCAATTATCTGGATTGTTTGGTGCTTATTGCTAAATTTTAACCGGTTAAGTCATTTTGGCACATAACAAATTTTAACACCTAAAACGAAATTAAAAATATCCATGTTGGCCTACTCGTCGCCACTAGTCGCGTGGTAGCATCCGTGCGTCGAGATTTTATTCCGTTCGGCGAAACGGGTAAGTTTGGACGACTACGCGCGCGTACAAGTGTCCGACTTGGGGGCATGCATTTTAATCATTAAACACCTCTTTTCAAAATTTGGAACTCGCTTAAAATCCTATAATTTGAATTTGAAACATTTGGGCGCGAACCGGGCGCGATTTGGAAATGTTTCATTTAGCGCCGAAATACCCATTTTAATTTAATATTATTTTAACTATATAAGATTTTTTTCTGTTGCAAATATAAGTATAAATCCTTTCCTAAATCTTAAATATTTCCTTTTCTATCACCCCGGCCAATCACGAGGGATTTAAATCCCTCGTGGGCCCCGCTTCCTATCTCTCTATCTCTCTATCTCTCTAATCTCCTTCTCTCTCTATCTCTAAAATCTCTCTCTCTCTCTCTAATAATCTTCTCTCTCTATATTATATCCTTCCACTGTTCCTCCTTCTCCCCACGTAAAAGCTCTCGCGACGAGAACCCTCCGAGCCCTAACCCTAGCCTCCTCGTGCTTGCGCCGCCGACCTCCCCGCGACCTTGCCGTCGTCGTCCTCGCCTCCTCAGCCTAGCCGCACCCTCCCTACCTCCTCTCCTCCCTCCTTCAGAGCCCGCGACCCAACCCCGACGCCACCACCCGCACACGGGTCTCGCCGTCGCCGCCGCCTCCCATCGCCGACGACGCGAAGGCCTTTCCCCCTTCATCCTCGTCCCGACCTCGTCGTTTTCTTCCTTCTCCCCGCCGGACCACCACAGAACCCGAGCCGACCCTAGCACCAACCCCCGGGGTCGCTGGAAAACATGCCGTCGATCCTCGCCGTCGTCGCCCGAGCAACCTCCGACCACCTCCGTCTTCCCTTGATCACCAGAGCGACCCAGCACCCCTCTACGCACCGCACCACCCTCTTTCCAGCGAACCAGAGAAATTCCAGCCCTCGCCACATCTCCTTTTCACCGCCGGCGCGCCCATCGCCGTCGGGCCCGTCGTAGTTGCCCCTGGTTCTTCCCTGTAAGCATCCCTTTAGCTTTCCATTCATGTTTAATCCCTCGCTGGTCTTTGTTACGTGTATCGTGTTTGCTAACTTCGTCGCCTTTGACTTTTGCCGGATTCCGACTGTGCCGTCGTTTGGACCCGACGCTCCAGCGAAGTACCCTGGTCCGTGTGGTCCCGCTGTTCGCTGTTGGGACTCGATCCGTAGTCCGTGCACCCGTCTCGTGTTTTCTGCCGACAGTGCATTCGTGTTTTCCGGTTTGCGAAACCGTCGAGGCAAGATTTCTTGCTACATGCTACGTTAAACTAATTAAATGTTTGACTCACGAACTTGCTATATTAACTAAGTATTGCTACTTGTCTCATTGGACGAAATATGATGTACATTATAATACTGCCACCTAAATCGTATTTTGCCACCGTAACCTTAATAACAACTACCTGCTAATCATTTTACTATTTAGAGGATAATAGTCGCACACTTATATCTTTATTGCCTGCTGTTATTAATATTGCGCTACACTGTGATTATTGCACCCCAAGGGTGCTCGAACCTGCTAGTATAATACAACTGCACTATTGTGATCGAATGAAACTATTATTGCTGCTTACTTTATTACCTGCTGCTGTTCCTTACTCGATTGTATACCTGCTGTGAGCACACCTTCGATCACATTACATGTTGACCCGATCTTGATACACCCGACATATATCCATACTGATACACCGGACATGACACCTTGTACATACTGACTCAACCTATTGTACTACGACCTGACTTGTTACATGATCTCATGCCTAATGCCGACAAACTTGACTTGGGGTCCTCATGGACCACTCCTGTTGCCTATCCAGACAAACCTGACCTGTTACCTGATCCTGTGTTGGCATTAATCCTTGATTATTGAATACCTGACCTGACATACATAACTTGGGGGTATGGGGAAATCAAAGGTGAAACCGACTTGTAACTCAACAGTTCGATACCGGTTCTGATCAGTCTTACGGGCTTGGCCTGCCCCGGAGTGATGATGCTGACATCACTCATCCATCCAGCTACCTATTACTGCTTAGCGGCACGTCTCGGATTCAGCCCCGAGAACCTTGACCGTGGTCCCGGGCACGCACGGGATACTATTGAGTTACATCGACGATTCATCAATTGATTTCAAAGACTATAGAGTAGAAACCTGATAGGACAGTTTAGTCACCACTGCACATTACCCTGCTCTGTTATTTCTTAGTACTGCTTTATTCATGTTCATACCTGCATTGCTTTTTTTACCATGTTTATATTATATTATTTGGTTGACATGACGCGCTGACGTCTGGGTTTTGCATGGCCCAGATTCCTTACCACTGCAGTTGACCGAGCAGGAGTACTTCAGCCAGCAGGCTGAACTGTGAGTTCCTTAGGGTTTAGTTTATTTATTTCATTTCATTTCCAGATGTGAGCCCGCATTATGGGACGTACTGTTTATTTATTGTATTGGATCATTTGCTTCCGCACTTATTGTTTATTGATTCTTGTTATTATGGATTTGGACATGTATTAGATTAGTTTATTATTTTGTTCTTGATATCTCTACAACCGTAATGTGACTGTGTATGGATATTTCCTACCCACAGGTAGCATGGTTGGCTATGTCACGTGCCCAATCTTGCGTACTCTGGGAAGCGGGGCGTGACAGTAGGACTCCCGGTACTTCGAAACGATGAGGTCCGCGACTTCCGACCGAGCTTTGAGGGCGAGCAACCTCTGCCTTTCCAGACGCAGCTCGAGTCGCAGACTCTTGACCTCCGAAGAAGACTCTCTTGCTGACTCCGCGGCCCAAATAGCCCCCTCGGCTTCCATACGAGTGACAAGAGCACAGTGCTAAAGGACCTGGCAGAAAATGGCAGAGAAACCTAAGGACACCCGAACTAAGAAAAGGTCGCTCGAAGCAACACATGAGGGAGAGCGTACCTGAACAGCCTCCTGTGTGATGGCAGCCATTCGGGCCCTCAAGGTCCCCCGCGGCATCCGGCCCCCGGCCGACTCCTCCATACCAGCAAGAAGACTGGCGGCAACGGAGAGCCCCGACGGGACCACGAACTGGACGTCTCCCTCTTGCACGGGAGTCCCCTTCAGAATTTGCGCTTGCGGCGCATAAGAGACTGTCCTCTTCGGCTTGAAAGGAACCCCGCCTTCGCCCTCTCCTGCATCCCTCGCCTGAGAATCGGGAACCCGTGTACGCTTTTGGCCGCCGCTGGAACAATTACCAAGAGCTCGTGACGGGGCAGGTGGCCCCCGCCGTCGAGGCCACATCCGGCGCAGGGCTCGAGTCAGCTAGAGCCAAGGCCGCACTGCCGTCCCCCCTCCGGAACTGAGCGCCAAAGGCACCAAGCGTCTGAGATCGAACCATTCGTCTTGCCAAAAAGGAGAAGAGGCTCGACTCAGAAGGAGAAGGAGCAGAAGGAAGAAGAAGCAAGACATCTAACCTGATTGAGAAGCCCTCGGGAAAGCAGAAGATCCGACCTAAGATGAGAGCGCCGAGCTTACGAGATGAAAGATGAGGAAAATATGAAGAGAGATGGGCCCTGAAGAGGACCCCACCTCTACCTATAGCCTCCGGCGCCCCCATCCAACGGCGACCGTTGACTCTCGCCAAAAACAACCCTTCACATTCGACGACCCAGATCGCTCCACTCGGCGCGCGCGCATTGGACAGCATCCCATCAGACGCCAGAGGCCTGCGGCCCGTCGCGCCCGCCAACCGACGCTCGACACGTGGGCCGCCGCTTCGTCAAAAGTGCGCATGATCCGGCACCCCTCTTTAATGCAGAAGATCTCGCCCTGATCGCTAGCGTCATCCAGAAAACGATAACGGATTGCCCGGGGACACGCCCAACGGTATCTTCGAAAGCAAGCTCACCTCGGGTGACCCGGCAGACCACTCTCGACCCGACTCGTCAACTGGTTGGGACGAGAGTGGGGGGCTAATGATGATGCTCGATATCGGTGATCTCCCAGATCATGACATGTGGCAGATGGCATGTCTGAGAGACTGCAAGAAAGGACCTACAGGGGCCGACCAGACTGCTCCTATGCCCGTCCTACCGACGAGGCTGGCTCGCCTCCGAGCCCCAGCACAATTGGCCTCCTCGGCTTCACAGCTCGTTCCCGAGCTACCGCAGAAACAAGATGCCTCGGCTGTCCCGCTCGTCCGCGAGCTCTCCCGCCGAGGTCATCTTCCTCGGTCCATCGACCGACCAACGGCACCGCCCACAGGCGCAACCGCCATCCCGCGAATCTCGCCATGCGCGAGATCTCCGCCGGTCACATCCCACATTCCACGCCACCACGATCCCCCATTAACGAGCCTGTCTCGCCATTAATGGGAGGTCCCACTCATCACGACGGGCGTGACGTCGGGAGCGTAACGGCCAGCGTGATTCTCACGCCTGCTGCACCTGCTGCCACCGCTATTTAAACCCCTCTTTCAGACGGTCAAGGTAAGCCAATTTTACTCCACCAAGTCGTTACTCTGCTCGGATCTCTATACTAACTTGATCGTCGGAGGGTCCTCGGTGGTACAACCACCCCGGGACTTCCTTGTAGGTAACTCAGCAACCACAACCTCAACCCATTGAGATCCACACGCTTCAGGAGCGACAGCCTCCAGGTCCAATTTTGGCCACTCATCGCAGCCATCAGCAGATCAACGGGAAGCAACATCTGAAGGAGATTCCACCCTCCATCAGTCCCATTTCCGAAAATTATTAAAGATAGATAGTAATTAATAGTACAGATTGTGATTCATATGTTTCCTTCATGATATATATAAAAGGTTAACGGAGGAAAGGTGCGATAGAAGGGAATTTCCTCCTGTGGCGTCGGAAAAATGCATCCTCCATAATTTTTCTCGACGATCGGCATACATCACCTCCATCTTTATCATCTAAGAGGTGGATATACCAAATTTCATGTCATTATACTATTTTTTTACCGTTGATTTAGTTGGTGCAAAATTAATGGTTTACCGACAATACAACTTTTTACATTGCTAATTCAACAGTGAACAAGTGGCAGAATTATATGAAATTTGGTGTGCACATCGTAGATGGTAACGATGATGATGATGTGTGCCGATCGTCAGAAAAAATTATGGAGATTGTATTTTTTCAATGCCATAGAAGGAAATTCCCTCCTACGGCCTCTTTCCTTCATTATTCTTCTCTCTCTCTCTCTCTCTTTATATATATATATATATATATATATATATATATAAAAGCATATTGAGTACATGCATGCATCATATATACACCCTTTTTAATTAATTGTGTAGATCCTTAGACAAATTATTACTCTTTTTAGAATCCAAAGTAGACAATATCTTAATTAGTTTTATTAGAATCCAAAGCCTTAAACTAAGCAATGTATGTATTCCTCCAACATGAAGAGAACAGAAAAGGAAATTAGTTTCAATTGCAGTTTAATATCAGTACCACATTAATTAGGCAACCACAAATTGCTACAGATATAACATCTTAATCTAGAAGGAGGAAGTAATTAAAGGGCTATCTTTATTATTATTATTATAGTATAATGTTGGAGGTTGTCTGGTCTTCAAAGGAAACACGGATAAATACATCGAATATCAGTATGATACCTACAAACAGAAAAATGAAAGACACAAATTAACATGAGATATGCATTATGTTGCACATGCAACCTAATAATATAATATGATTCCCCATATCACCCACCTTGGGGATGTTGGATACTTTTTCGGTGGCTATAGGAAAAAGCATAGATGCTTTGCCCCATGATAGAGCCTGCCCACACACCCCTTTTATGATTTTGGGCCATCACTGCCTTTTGATATAGATATATATAGATATATATAATGCGATCCTTCCCCACTCTTCAAATCTACACTTTGAAGGAGATCATGTAGTTTCTTGAGCATGTGAAAAGGGTATGGGCACCGATTGATTGATCGATCAATAGAGAGAATATTCATTAATCCACTGTATATAAATGTTTCAGGTTGTACGCTATATATAAAGCCGGATCTATTAATATATGTGAATTAAAATTGTCTTACATTAGGAAAACTATAACTATAAGAGATACAAGGGTATAAAATATAAAATGTGTTAAATCTAAATAAGGCTTGAGTTTTATTGTTGGATCCCACTTATATCAAAACTTGTGTACACTCAAATGATAAAATATATACTTGCACCCTCTCGAAATATTAATCGATCAACCGATAAAGTGTACAAATGTACTTTGAAATCTTCTTACAGGAATTGAATGAGATGGAGAAGAAAGCAGAAAAACCATGGATAGCTTGCAGCCTCAAAATTTTGAAGACACAGATTCTGTGATGTTGATGACGCAGCCACGTTTCAATTGAGTCAAGCTTAAAGATAATGCACTTAATTTTAGGTGGAATCATGCAGATTGAATTTATTTGAAGGGCCCTTTTGATTCCTATAATGTAATGTATAGTTGATATTTGACCATGAGATATATATAAGCACTGTAGGTGGTTGGGTCCAAAGATCGATACATATATCTTCGACCTAACTTTGCAAATTAATGTCGGCCATTAATACAAGGGTCATCTGCCGAACGAAACTAGTTGCTTCTCCTCTAATCCAAGGTTAAGAGCATAGATTTTTATAATGTACGCACTTATGTGACACGCGCGCGTACGTATGTATGTATATATGTATGTATATGTGTGTATATATATATATATATATATATATATATATATATTTGAAATCAACAACAGATTAAGCCCTACCAAGTTCTCAAAAAAAAAAACACAAGAAATAAATTATATAGAATATTCTGAGGTCTTCTAGAATGCATAATTTTTTTTAGCTCTATATGATGATGCTCGATATCGGTGATCTCCCAGATCATGACACGTGGCAGATGACGTATCCCGAAGCTTACAAGAAAGGATCTGCAGTGGCCGACCAGACCTCTCCTATGCCCGTCCTGCAGACAGTCTTTGGCTCGTCTCCGAGCCTCCTGCACAACTGGCCTCCTCGGCCATCTCAGCTCGCCTCCGGGCTCTAGCAGAACCAAGATAGCTCGGTCTCCCGCTCGTCCCCGATCTCTCCCGCCGATCTCATCTTCCTCAGTCTCATCGACCGACCAACGGCACCACTCGCAGGCGCAACCGCCTCACTTCCGCGAATCTCGCCATGCGCGAGATATCCGCCGGCCACGTCCCGCGTTCCACGCCATCACGATCCCCCATTAACGAGCATGTCTCTCCATTAATGGGAGATCCCGCCCATCACGTGGGCGTGACGTCGGGATCATAACGGCCGGCGTGATTCTCGCGCCTGTCTGCCTACTGCCACCACTATTTAAACCCCTCCTTCAGACGGTTCAAGTAAGTCTTTTTCCACTCATTAAGTCGTTACTCTGCACGGATTTCCTTTCTAACTTAACCGTTGGAGGGTCCTCGGTGGTACAACCACCCCGGAACTTCCTTGCAGGCAGCTCGGCCCAAACAACCTTAAACCCATTGAGATCCACACGCTTCAGGAGCCATCCTTCAACTCCAATCCCAGCCGTCTATCGCTGCCCACAGCAGATCTACGGAAGGTAACATCTTGACGTGATCCAACATACGTCAGCTGTCGCCGTCTATGGGAACATCTTGATTTCACTAAAACAAAAGTTCGTCTTCCGATCTCAACCGAATGGCGAGCGATCACCTCAACGATCCAAGCATTAGCCGCCGCCTCCTCCTCAACGGAGACGCGGACGAATCCCCTCCTCCGCCGAGCGTCTACAACGTCCTAGCCGCCCGGATAGATCGACTCGCGTCCGCGTCCAAACGGTGGGGCAAGCTCTCCAGGCCGCCGGTCCCCCTCCGCGGGACCGGGACCCCTACAGAGGGAGAGAAGGCTCCGCTCGTGCAGGCACAACCGATCATCGCCTCGCTGTTTCCAACTGCTGCAGGTCCCCTGGGCCGACATATTCGATGACCCGGTGGGCACCGCTTCGCTTGGCTCCGAGGTCTTACGCCAGAGAGTTTCTCCCCGAGTCTCGTCGCACCCCTGTCTCTCCCGAGGAGGTAGCGGTCAGCTCGCCTGTTCGCAGGCATGACTAGCACCCCCTCCCTTGATGGGGTCGCGCACGCGAGACTCGCCACGGCGGCTCAAAAACGACCTTGCCGGGAGGCATAAGGAACCTCACCGAAAGGAACCGAGGCTCATAAAAAATCATGGTGATGTCAGCGGGGGGTCCGTCGAGCTCCTACGAGACTCAGCACCCCGTGCCAGCCGTGGAAGCCGGCAGCCGCTCGAGGAAGAAGGCCAGGGAAACCGAGCCGATCATTTTTGACGACGGAGATTTCCACGGCATATCCCTGCCCCACAACGACCCTCTGGTGATTATGGCTCGGGTCCACCAATACGAGGTGCACAGGATACTGGTCGACTCGGGTAGCTCAGCGGATATTCTCTTCTATGACTGCTTTCTGCGCATGGGGCTCACCCCAGCAAACCTAAGGCCGACCTTCCACGTCCTTTCAGGATTCACCAACCACTCCATCCCGGCGGAAGGGGTAGTCACTCTGCAGTTTAACGTCGGAGAGGCCGGCCGCACGTGAACAGTGCATGTGAAATTCATCATAGCAAGGATCCCATCGTCCTACAATATCCTCCTCGGCCGCCCAACGCTGAACTCCCTCCGGCCCAGATATCGACCTACCACCTTGCGATGAAGTTCCCTCTCGATCAGGGCGGGATAGGTCGGGTCTATGGAGACCAGCGGATTGCAAAGGTATGCTTCACCGCAACATCTTCGTCTGAGCAGCCAACCGACGATGGCGAAGGTGAAGGCGACATCAAGGGTTCTCTGGATACTCGAGACGAGCAAAAAGAGGTCCGAGGAACCCCGGTCGAACCATTGACAGAGGTCCCTCTGGTAGAAGGGGACGACGGATAAATCGTCCAAATCCGATCGCTTCTGACAGGAACTCAGCGAGACGACCTAGTTCATTTCCTCAGAAACAACTCCGACGTGTTCGCCTGGGCACCTGCTGACATGCCTAGGATCAACCCCAAAGTCATATCTCACAAGCTCGGGGTTGATCCTACGGCCCGACCCGTCAGAAAGAAAAAGCGAAGCTTCGCCCCGGTCAAACAGAAGGCTATCGAAGACAAAGTGGATTGGCTCCTCGCCGCCAACTTCATTCGGAATGTATCCTATTCGGAGTGGCTGGCGAACGTAGTTCTGGTCAAGAAGTCAAGCGGGAAGTGGCACATGTGCATTGACTTCACCGACCTCAACAAGGCCTGCCCCAAAGACAACTATCCCTTCCCTCGGATAGATCAGCTTGTCGACAGCTCGGCAGGCCACGAGCTGTTGAGCTTCATAGATGCCTTCTCCGGCTACAATCAGATCCATATGAATCCGGCAGACGAAGATCTTACCGCATTCACAACGGACCGGGGGGTATACTGCTACAAGGTGATGCCTTTCGGCCTCAAGAACGCCGGAACTACATACCAACGATTGGTTAACCGCATGTTCAAACCGCAGATCTGTAACAACCCTAAATTTCCTATACAAAATTTTTCAAATATTTTTTTAAAAATCCACAAAGGGGTATTTTAGCCTGAGCACAAGATATAGGTAATTATTTTGTTTTTAATTACAAGCTACAAGAATGTAATAAATCTATTTTTAGTGTACAAGAAATTACTTTAAATTTAATATATACTTGGAGTATTTACTCTTGCTGCTATCATTTTAAGTAATTAAATAACTCCATAATTACAAGAAAGAGCTTGTAGCTCATTGGTAATACCTTGCACTGCAGAACCAAGCCACCAGAGTTCAAATCCCATACCCCATATTATTTTTAATCTTTTAATACATTTTTTATTACATTTTATCATATTTTTATTTTTAACTTTTCATCTATCCTAACCCTAGCCTAACCCTATAAATACCAACCCTACACACTACCCTCTCACCCCCAAAATCTTGAGCCACTCTCTCAAAAGTTTTCCAAGAAGTGTGTGCTTTGAAAACAAGTTCGCGGCGAAGCTCCAACGAGATTCTGACGGAATTCCGGCAACGTTTTTTAGAAACAACCGGCGACGAAGCAACGCCTCGACAACTCATCTAGTTCCCCTATACTCTTTAGTATAGATCGAAACCCGTAAGTCCCATTCTTCCCTTCTTTCTACTTCTCAAAAATACGAATTTACGAAACCCGACGGAAATCGGAACAAACCGATTTCCGATTCGGTTTTTCTATAAAATCTCACTTGTCACCAATTCCATAATACCTAAACTTAATCATGTTGACTATTAATCACCTAACAACTAATTTGGATAAAATTTCTCACATGAAATGATAGCTTTTGCAATATCGTATTCTTTTTCATTTTAATACCATAATGTTTATTTTTCTTCTTCTAATCAATTCAATCATTCCTAAACATCTTTATCTTGACCGTTGAACTTGTAAAAATCAATTTGAATAAGTTTTCACACATGAAATGATAACCTTTTCAATTTACCGTATTTTTTTCACTTTAATACCATTATGTTTCAACTTCACATTTAACCCTTAACTTGCTATACATTTAAAGTAGAGCACGAGGTAACGACCTACCTCCACACACACGCAAATACAACCCTAAAATGATATCATCAAAACTTAGAATACGATAAAACGAAACTTTCATTAAAATACCATAATCTTCATAAAACCATTCTTAAAGGTTTTAGATTTGTTACACTTTTAAGTAAATATTTCTTACTAGGAAAATACGATAAGTTGTGGATATCGATCGTTTATCTAAACCTGACTTTGTGGTGTCTAGACAAGTGTGTCTAAGGCAAGTGGTTACTTAATTCGGGCCACTACTTGTAGTGGAGAGCCTCCCACTTACCTGACACTTACCTGGCCGCAATTGGCAGTGAAGAGGCGATTTGAGACTTCTAACGACTTGTCGTTTAGACCATTTAGAAATAGGCTAGTTGGCTTAGGAAACCCTAGAACCTAAAATACGGAAAACTACACTTTTCAAGTAAATACCTTTTACTTTATAAAAACCGTTTTCTAAAGGGTTAGTATTTTACAATCTTTGCAAAGCGCCGCAACAACCCATCTTTGGGGAACCCGTTCGGGATCGTGCGGTTTATCGTGCACCCTCGAGCTAGTAGTGCGAGATTCAGACCTCCGCAAGGAGTATTCGCTCTCGAAAGGTTTAAAATACAACATCTTAAGAAAATGAGATTTTTGAAATATAAAATATTTATTAAAATTATTTTTGTATAAACATATGTATATTTATCTTTTAAATACATATTTTATTATAATATAAATGTAAGTCCACGTTGCTCACCCCGGTTCTTACGGGGAGACGGAAACGGCGAAAAACAAAAATTTTGGCGCAAGGCAACATGGACTAAAAGTCGGATCTTTGCTAAACTAGAAGCTAGTAAACACTAAGAGGTTTTAACTACTATGCTTGTAGAAAGTATACCTCACGGAACCGGTCCTTTGGGTCTTCATTCCGCTGTCCTGCTCGTCTATCCAAGCTCCAAGCGTCGATCCGGACCTTGGGCACCTCCGCGGCCTTCTTGAGTCGAAGACGATCCACCCGAGAGTTGTACAGTAAGCTCCGCCTCAAGCCAAGGCAACTAGGGCAAAGTGATTGCTAATCAAGAGGCCCTAGAATGTGTAGAGGAGATGTATGGATGTATTTGTCTTTGTAGGATCTTTTTCTCTCAACACATGAGATCAAAATATAAGATCAAGAGGAGGAAGAAGAAGGAGAAAAATTAGCAACCATGGAGCTTTTCTTTTCTTCTCATTTCAAGAGAGAGAATGAGAAAAGAATAATGAAAAAATATTAAGCCCAAATGAAATGAACCATGGTTGCAATAATACACAATAATCATCATTACTAATCCTATCATGAAAGACTTGATGGCATCTTGAATTGACCATTATCATAACACAAGAAATAAAAAGAAAATAAAAGAAGAGTGTAGATCCCTCTTGAAGGTCAATGGTCAACACGGTCAATGGGTCAACAAAGTCAAGAGGGGTCTAAGTGGTCAAATGGTCAATGCAATTAGCCATCACTAATCTATCACTAAAAGGATTAGTAAACAATGTCTCCCACTCATAACGGTTTTGACCAAACGAATTTTCAAAACCCTAATGAGTGTGCCACATTACGGTTTTGGCCGAACCAACTGCCAAAACCCTAATGTGGCACCTCCTCCTTCATCGCTCCTCAAAACTGTGCATACACACCCGCATCCGCATTCCGTAGAATGCGAATGCACAGAAGACAAATCAAATCCATCTGTGCAATACTAGGATCTGGCTTAAACCAAAGCCCACTAGTATTGCCTGCCCGAACAGCATACGCACACAAGTACACGTAAGTGATCGTAGCCCTGCCGTAAAAACCATACGGCCTCTACACGTTTCGCTCAATGCAGGGAAACTCTTTGTGTGGGACTCTAAAGACTCGACACTACGCTGGCAGTGGGTTTAACCACAGACCGCAAGCGGCACTAGCTGTACGTAACGGTCCCCAGGTAGATGTCGATAAGAAGGCCGATGAGGTAAACCCATCCGAACTCCTACTGAGCCTGTATGTGACAATCTCCGTACAGTCCGGTCTGTTCGTCTGATACATCGCATGGCGGGCCTAGGGGGCGGTGAACGTCAGTCTCCTAATAGCGGTACAAGTCGTGTCGGAGTGTAGCCCAGAACACCCTGAGACACTGGAAACCTACCAGTATATCTCACTTGCCCTGGCCAGGGACTACTTGTGTAATGGCTCTCCTAGACACAGCGCGATGTCAACCCCCAATACCGGGAGAGACGAATCCTGTCTAACCGTCACTGCCTCCAAGTGCTTCGGGACTGCACCCAACTACTACCTGTTTGCACGACTCCTTTGAGCCGTGGTAGGATAGTAGTCTAAGTACAGTGGGAACACACTCGAGGCGAAGTGACAGTGTCAAGTCAGCGGACTAAGCTGTACTCATGTCACCTGGAAACTGATAACTGACGATAGGTATAATACCAACCAACAGTTCCCGACGAGTCCTGTCCAGTGTACTCGTAACCTAACGAGCGCCCGCATACTATCTCAAGTACGACGTACTGACGGCTGTGGGACAGACCGTCTCCCCCGCTGGGATGAGAAGCGCATACGCTAGTCTACTCCGGAGTATCGATGCCCTGTCTCGATAGTCCAACGACTAGGGACCTGTATAAGGATGTGCTTATGGATTACCCAGCCCCCACGAGCGTGAGCGCCATCACAACGCTGGTAATCAAGCAAAGATCCTAAGGGCTCTACTAATATGTATATAAGCGATATGCTAAAAGAAACACATGCACATATTGAAGTAGAGACAAACCAAGTAGCATACTACCATTTTGAGCAAGATTGTCTATACAACTGTGAATATCCCAAGCTTCCATCAAGTAATATACAAGCTAGTATGATACAGTAATGGCCTCTAAGGCATATACACTAACAATCTCCCACTTGCACTAAGGCCATGTGCTGGCGTATCGAAGACCTATCATCTCGATCAGCCGCTCGAACTGAGTCTGGGGTAGGGCCTTCGTGAGTGGATCTGCAGTGTTGTTCTCCGTATTTACTCTCTTCACCTCGATCTCCCGGCGATCTACGATCTCCCTGATCAGGTGGTACCGCCTCAAAATGTGCCTGGACTTCTAATGGGACCGGGGTTCCTTCGCTAAAGCTATAGCTCCGTTGTTGTCGCAATACAGCGGTATTGGATCAACAATGGTAGGAACCACCTGAAGCTCCGTGAGGAACTTCTTCATCCAGACAGCTTCCTTTGCGGCATCGCAAGCAGCTATGTACTCCGCTTCCATAGTTGAGTCTGCAACGGTCTCCTGCTTGGAACTCTTCCAGCAAACCGCCCCTTCATTGAGGGTAAAGACATAACCCGACATGGACTTGGAGTCATCCTTGTCACTCTGGAAGCTGGAGTCAGCAAAGGCCTCGAGCTAGAGGTCTTTTCCGCCATACACCAAGAACATCTCCTTAGTCCTTCTCAGGTACTTGAGAATGTTCTTTACCGCTATCCAGTGTTTCTCCCCTGGGTTCGACTGATACCGGCTTACAACGCTCAATGCGTATGCTACATCTGGTCTGGTACACAACATCGCATACATTATAGAGCCTACCGCAGAAGCGTAGGGTATGATAGACATGTGATCCCTTTCCAAATCAGTCTTGGGAAACATCTCTTTGGAGAGGGTGATCCCGTGACAAGCCGGTAAATTACGGCGCTTGGAATCTTCCATACTGAACCTTTTCAGTATGATGTCAATGTACCTTAACTGTGAAAATCCCAACATTCTCTTAGATCTATCACGATAGATCTGGATCCCCAGAATGTAGTTGGCATCGCCCAGGTCCTTCATGGAGAACCTCTGTGACAAGAATCCTTTGACTGACTGTAGCATAGGAATATCATTTCCTATTAGGAGAATGTCATCCACGTACAAGACGAGAAATACCACAGTTCTCCCTACAATCTTACTGTAAATGCATGGTTCATCTGGATTTTTGATAAAGTCGAATTCTTTGACAGTATCATCAAAGCAGATGTTCCAACTCCGCGATGCCTGCTTAAGTCCATAAATGGACTTGAGCAACTTGCACACTCTACCGCCGCTCCCACTCTGAATGAATCCTTCTGGCTGATCCATATAGATGCACTCTTCCAAATTTCCATTTAGAAAAGCCGTCTTTATGTCCATCTGCCAGATTTCATAATCGTAGAAGGCAGCAATGGCAAGAAGGATCCAAATGGATTCAGCATAGCCACTGGAGAAAAGGTCTCGTCATAGTCCAAACCAGGTCTTTGACGAAAACCCTTTGCAACAAGTTTAGCTTTATAGGTCTCAACCTGCCCATCTACACCAATCTTCTTTCTGAAGATCCATTTGCAGCCTACGGGTTTTACCCCTTCTGGAGCAAAGTCCAAAGTCCAAACTTTGTTGGTGTACATGGACTCCATCTCAGCCCGCATTGCATCCAGCCATTTTACCGAGTCGCCGCTCTGAATGGCTTGCTGGAAGCTAGTAGGCTCACCATAATCCATGGTGCAATCCTCTCTATCCCCGTCTATGAGAAAACCATAGTATCTCTCGGGCGGATGAGACTGCCTACTACTCCTGCGGAGTGGCGCTGGAATGTCCGGTTCTCCTGAAGCTTCTGGTTCTACCAAGGTTTCAGTAACAGCTTGTGGTTCTGGAATTTCTTCCAGTTCTATTGCGCTCCCACTTATCTGATTTTCTAAAAATTCAGTTTCCAAGAAGTGGGCATACTGAGAAACAAAAACCTTTTGTTCCTCTGCGGAATAGAAAAGATATCCCCTGGAGTTCTTTGGGTATCCCACAAACTTACACAGTACTGAACGTGCCTCGAGCTTGTCCGCATGCTGCTTTTTTACAAAAGCTGGACATCCCTATGTCTTAAGGTACTTAAGACAGGGTTTCTTCCCATTCCACATCTGATATGGGGTGGTAGGCACAGTCTTGGTTGGAGCCTTGTTCGAAAGATATGCTGCTGTTTCTAGCGCATAACCCCAGAAGGATCGCGGCAACTCAGCCTTACTCATCATGAAACGAACCATATCCAATAAAGTTCAATTCCTCCTTTCCGATACACCGTTGTGTTATGGTGTGTATGGAGGAGTAAGCTGAGAGAGAATTCCATTCTCTTTTAAGTAGCCCAGAAACTCGGCACTCAAGTATTCACCACCTCGATCAGATCTTAGTGTTTTGATACTTTTGCCTGTTTGTTTTTCAACTTCATTCTTGTATTCCTGAAATTTCTCAAAGGCCTCGGATTTGTGCTTCATCAAGAAGACATGCCCATACCTAGAGAAATCATCTGTGAAAGTAATGAAGTATGAATAACCACTTCGCGCATGTGTAGACATTGGACCACACACATCACTGTGTATGAGTCCCAAGAGCTCGCTTGCTCTTTCTCCGTGTCCAGTGAACGGAGTCTTTGCCATCTTTCCCATGAGACAAGATTCACAGGTGGCATAAGACTGATACTCAAACGGATTCAAGTATCCCTCTTTATGTAACTTTGTTAACCGTGTCTCATTAATGTGACCCAGTCTACAATGCCATAAGAAAGCCTGATTTGTTTCCGGAGACTTTCTTTTAAGTGTGTTCTGGACACTGAAGATCTGAGCTTGATTCAATACGTATATTCTGTTTTGTAATGTACCTGACCCAATCAGGACTTGATTTAGGTGGATGTTTACTACATCGCTTACAAAAGTAAAATCATTGTTTCCTGATTTAAAATCAGGAAAGCTTATGGAAAAAGCTTCAGAAGAGGGTCACGTGCTTACACGTGACCAGCAGTCACGTGTTGGCACTTGACACCCCAAAGTACCGGCAAAGCAAGTTCAGTTTCCCAACTACATCAAAGAGAGGGGCTTCAGTAAGGGTCACGTGCTCCCACGTGACCTGGGTCACGTGTCGGCACGTGACATTTAAGAGCTAGCAGCAAAGACCCAACGCTTCCTGATCAAATCAAGGAAAAAGCTTCAGAAGAGGTCACGTGCTCCCACGTGACCAGGGTCACGTGTTGGCACGTGACGATCAAAACATCAGAATTGTTCTCCAGTTAAATCAAGAAAAAGAGTTCAGACAAGGGTCACGTGCTCGCACGTGACCAGGGGTCACGTGGTGGCACGTGACGGTTAAGCAGCAACCAGAAGACAGAGCGCAAAAAGAAAGAGGAAGGCTCATTCCAAAGGGGGTCACGTGCCCACACGTGACCATGGGTCACGTGGTCACACGTGACCGGCTTTCAAAGCCCATTTCGTTGACAGAATTAAATTCTGAAAGAGATTCGAATCTTTCCAAAGGAAAGCGATTATCTGGAACCAATCGAATTAAAGATTTAAAGATGATTGAATATCATTTATCTATGGGAAAATCTCGGGTTTGGAAAGATTTCCCCTTTAAATCTAACCGAAATAACAAAGGAGAATCCCGGGACTTGAAATCCAATGGTGAATAAAATTCACCCAATAATCCAAAGGTCAAAAACGAATGATGGATGCAAATCAAACCTCTCAATGAAGATTCGTCAAAAACTAATTGATTCGGCTGCTTCTCCTATAAATAGGAGCCAAGAGACAAGAGAGGGAGATAGATAGAGATAGATACGCAGAGGGAAGAAAAGGGAGAGAGCTTTGATACGTTGAGGAATTTGGATCTTCTGCAAAAGAAAACCCTAGGTAAGAAAGGGAAGGCTCCTTGAAAGAAAGAGAATTTAATTCTCAGCAGAGTTTAACTCTGATATATAAAACAGAAGAACATATTTCTTCTCTCTTTGATAGAGGATCTGCAAAGTGCACATCTCCCCTTGAAGTTGAGAATTTAATTCTCAATGGGTCGAGATCCTGCCATGCAGATCCAAAACATAGAGAGGGAATGGAAGCACGAGAATTTAATTCTCACAGAACTATAGGAATTTAATTCCTTTAAAATAAAACTAGGGCTTGACCCTGTGTCATGGGAATTTAATTCCTTCAGAGAAAAAAGAAACAGGGTTTAACCCTAATTAAGAACCTAGTTCTGTTGGAACAGCGGGGATTTAATTCCCTTGATCATAACTTAACAGAAAGTGGGAATTTAATTCCTTAAAAGCTTTTATTAAGGTTTAACCCTATTTAGTTCTTCACATGTATGAGGAATTTAATTCCTACAGAAAATTCAGAGTCCAACTCTATTCAGAATATAAATCTTCAAAAGGAAGTAGGAATTTAATTCCTCTGAAATTACTGTCAGGGTTTACCCTACGAGGAATTTAATTCCTGGAAAAGATTAACAGATCCTCTAAACAACATACATAGAGGCAGGGTCACGTGTCACCACGTGACCCCCCCAAAAGATCTACAGAAAGCCCCTTGAAGCAGTGCCCCACGTGACCCACGTGACCCTAGGCAGAAGCTTTAACGTATAAGCATTTGAATGCCCGTCACGTGATGGCACGTGATGCTCTAAAAGATGCAATAGTCTCAGAAGAACAAACGAAGGGAGGGCGCTCTCACGTGTCGCCACGTGACCCCTCTTGCCTTAGTGTTTAACACTAAATTGAAACTCTCGAACCCAGCGTTAAAACACTGTTAGGCCTTAGTGTTCAACACTAATCAAAAAACTTTATTTGCAGTGTTCAACACTGACTACCTTAGTGTTTAACACTAATTTGAGATCTCTGTTGCCAGTGTTTGATACTGATCTGTTTTAGTGTTTAACACTAATTTGAAAAGCCCTGTTGCTGGTATTTAACACCAATTATCTTTTAGTGTTAAACACTAACTTGTCAATCTCATCCTCAGTGTTCAGCACTGGTTGGTCTTTAGTGTTTAACACTAGGCTTTGGCCCAATTGGCTAAATGGATAGAGGCAAAGCCTCTCCTGATTGGACTTAGCCCAAGCTGGCCATAAGTCCTCAATTCGTAATCAACTGGGCTAATGGGCTCATAATATAATTAATTGGTCTTGATCCCAAATTGGGCCAAGGACTATTTAATCCACTCCGGTTCTAGGGTACATCTCTTCACTCCTTTGATATTTGGCATTGTAATCCCTCAATGTCTTCAAAGAGGTGACGGGTCCCGACGACCACACATCGATATGGACCGCGGGGTCCTTAAACCCGTGTCTAATGCAAAATTCCTGGTTACGTGGAATGCGGATAACGTCACTCTTTGACCCCGCGGAAAACGTCCAGAGCGGAGCCTGGTCCTCGCCAAGCACGGCAGTGAACCCGTGTGAAACATCCAGAGCACATACCGGACTGTGGGGTCCTTAAACCCATGGACTACGACGTCCTTAACCTTGACCGAGATGTCTTAAAACTACCCATGGACCGCAATGTCCTTAAACTACCCATGGACCGCAACGTCCTTAAACTACCCATGGACCGCAATGTCCTTAAACTAGAACAATAGAGCCCCGCATGCTCTTTTGTCGGATCTAAACGGTCCCGTTTAAGTTGATCTTAGCCTCAAAGATGGCTAACGTATTCTTAAACCTTCAAACAGAGTGGACTATAAATCCCCCCAATTAACTTTGGCTCGAGGGTACATCTCTGAACTCCTCTGACATCCGTCGTTGTAATCCTTCAACGTCGTCAGAGAGGTGACGGGTCCCGATAGCCATACATACGATGGACCACTATGTCCCTAAACTGGAACAATAGAGCCCCGCATGCTCCTTTGTCGGATCTAAACGATCCCGTTAAGTAGATCTTAGTCTCAAAGTTAGACTAACGTATCCTTAACAAACGTTTGAGTTGATCTTAGCCTCAAGTATGGCTGACGTATCCTCAAACCAAACCCCCAAACCCAAATCGAAGATAATACGGATTTGGACTAGTCCATGCCCTACGGGCGACGACATAACTCAGTCTCCGTAAACAATCCACGGGCAACAATAGACAAAACAAACACCCACGACACGAAGTGACCATCTGGAGAAGGAGAAAGTTGTTACCGCAATGCGGTAGCGTAATTAACTGCAGGGGCTTGCGCCTGCAGGGAAGAGCGTCCCCACAATCAAAAACCCCTCAAACGAGGGGGAATCTGACGAAGTCTGCTACATCGGACGCATCCGTCTAAACCTTCGATACATGGTGCCATAAATCAACTTGGCATCTTCGGAGAGGTGGACGGATAGCACCAATTAGCATCTGCCCCGAGTCTCAGCGCCAGGACATCGCAGTCCTGCGCGCCGCCGTTCGGAGGGGAACAGATTCTGGCACGCCCGGTGGGACCTTTTCCTCTTTCCACTCCACACTTCGTGTGTCGTGACTCGCGAACCAATCGCGGTTCGCTATTGGTTGCCCTTGGGTTTCAAGATACTAAGAATTGGCGTCTCGCTTATTGCAGAAAGCGAAGGATCGATGGCTTCTACTTCCGTGAAACTCTCCAACTGCTCAGACTGCAATTGCAACCAACACTCTGCCTCGCCAGGAGGTATAGCCTACGGACCCCAAGCTGCTTCGCTATTCACAATGCCCGTGGAACAGGTCACTCGCGCCACCACAGGATTGTTCTTTGGGACCATGCTCCCGCCGACAAACTTCACCGCTCCAGTGCTGACAACGGAAGCTCTCAAGAAGTTGATCTGTGATCGTCTTACCCCTGCCGCGGCTCCTCTCAACGAGTCGCCCAACGTCAACGCCTCGGTCTTCTCTAGATTGGGCCAGAAATCCTGCGAACCCATCATGGGGCCTACAATCTCAGAGAAGGCTGCTTCTAAGAAGGTGGCCGCTCCTGCCCCCGAAGTCGTCAAGGCAGCTTCTCCGGCCAGAAGGTCGGTCTTTACAAGATTGACGGCTTCAGCTCCCGCTCCCGCTGCCCAAAGGACATCGGTCTTTGACAGGCTAATACCAACAGCGACCCCCCACCCAGACAGGGGGCAAGACGAAACCATTCTTACCGCTGACCCTACGCCGGCCGCTCGACACGCTCGACGTCGCCACTGGCGCCGAGTAAGGAAGGCTGGGGGCAACTCCCCCTCCAGGTTGACTCCATCAGCCCCGGTGGCAGAAGTTAATGCTGCTGTTCCAACTGGGAACAGCTTCGAAATGCTAAATAAGGTGCGAAAGAATTCTCCTACTGCAGTGCTGAAGAGGTCTCCTCCCCCATTAAAAAAGGTTGTGGAAATAAAACCAGAACAGCCCCGATCCCCTCAACGGCTGTCTTCCAAAATCTATAAGGTTTGGCAGCAGGCCCGAGACTCGATCATCGATCCAAACTTCTCCCGCCGGCACAAGAAGCTGAAAATCCAACCGGAAGCTGGTCACCAGGCTAAACCCCAAAAGGCTGTTGATCAACTGGCTCATAAAAGGAGGAGGCCAGAGAAGACCCCCCAGCATGCAACGACGGCTAAAAGCACTGAGCCCAGACGCCCTAAGTCTGGGGGCATGGTGGTGCACACTGTTTACATGGCCTCTGGAAAGGAGGAAAGCCGCACTTCTACGGGCCACCGACCACTAACCCGATCCGTGACGAAAGCCCAGGAGCAGCAACAAAAGCTTCAGGAAATGATGAATGCTATGGCCGCACTCACCGGGCCAAAAGAAAACCTAGAAACGTCCTCAGACGCGCGCCAGGAGGAAGAAACTGACGCTGAATTCCTTCGCCGAATACTGGAGAAAAAGGACAAAGAGGCTGCTGAACAAGCGGCCAACATACAACGTATGGGCCTTCTCTTCCAAGATATGATAGGAATGATGATCCAGCAGGACTTACCCGCCGAGGATCCCCCAATCGTTCTTGAAGACGACCGAGGAGAAACGTCAAATCCACCACCAGCCCTCTCAACGGCCAAGGAGGAGGCAATCTCTAAGGCGGACTTGGTTGACTACATAGCCCAGCAAATCCGGGTTCATCACGAGACTGAGGCAGCTGGTCAAGTCGTGAAAACGGGGCGGCCGTATCCAAGTTGGTACGACCAAATCAAATACCCGCAAGGCTATACGATACCAAAATTCCACGTGTACAAGAGGACCGGCAACCCCCATCAACATGTCGCCGAGTTCCGGGCCCTCTGCGGTAACACCGGCGGTGATGATAAACTGTTGCTCCGCCAGTTCATGGGCAGCCTATCAGAAACTGCGTTCGAATGGTATTCGGAACTCCCGAACGATTCTATCAAAACGTTCGCTGAAATGGAGTTGTTATTCACTCAGCGATTCGCAAGTGCCAGCGAACGCACTCCAATAACTGCACTGATTAACGCCAGGGTAAAACCAGGCGAAACCTGGGTCCAGTATGCTATACGCTGGCGGAACTTGTGGTCGAGATGTGAACAACGCATTGAGGAGGCACCCGCAGTGGGCATGTTCGTAGGAACCCTAGACCCCCACGCAACTATCTCCCAGTTTATGATGTTCTTTAAGCCAACCACATTCCAGGCTTTAATCGACAAGTTGGCTCAGATGGACCAGATGGGTCATAGACCACCTCCCCCGAAGTCGGAACCTCGGAACGACAAGGGTAAAGGAAGGGCAACCTTTGTTGCGAATGCCCAACAGCAACTTAACGCCCCGAAACCGGCAGATCAACTGGAGGAAAGACGTCGGTATTATAATGAGAAGATGAAGAGTCCCTACTCGTTCCCACGAGACAAGACGAAACGGTTATTCGATCTGGCAATACGCAACAGACTTATAAGCCTACCAAATCCAAGGCGACCGCCGCAACCCACCGAGGTGAATAACCCTAACTATTGCCCTTACCATCAAACGGTAGGCCACCCGATTGAAGATTGCTTCGTCTTCAAAGGATGGATTGAAGATCAATACCTCCAGGGGAAGTTTGTACTGTCCGAAAAGTGGAAGGTGAACCCACCACAACCGCATACTCCTAAGAAAGCAGATACACCGGGGGCAACCTGCTCCTTTATTGAAGAAGCTCCATGGGAGGTCGTGCTATCAACTAAAACCAAAAGAATGCTGAGAGACCTTCATGCGTGCCCTGCGATCGAATGGAAGGACCCTCTTGAACCTCAAATTATCGAAGGGATGCTGAAGCCCCGCCCAACTACGAAGACTCGCGATAAGAGCCCAAATACTCACGCCCAACCGTCAAAATCTTCGAAGAAAAAGAAGAAGAAATCCAAGAAGTCCGTGAAGCTTGGAAACGAGCACACGAACTTGCAGAAGCAAATCGACGCGCTGGAAGAATACAATCAAAAGGCGCGAACTCCTGTCACACTGCAAGAGTTCCTCAACCACATCTTTCAAGAGGAAGATGATGGAGAGAGCTCGTCGGATGAATCCGAAGGATATGTGGCGAGTTGTAATGTAATCTCCCACTCGTTTACCGATGATGGGAAAACTCCCGGCATTAAGAAGCTGGAGGCAGAGCCTGTACCAGAGCGTGCATGGCCAACAGACGAAATGATCAACGCTTTTCTAGACGAGATTCGCCTAAAAAGTAAAGCGGATCAGGAGCGTAAGATGGCCGCTTCAGAAGGAGCCAAACGCAGGCGACTGAACGGAAGAGTTGAACTACCTCCGCCAGAGCGAAAGGCATCCGAAGTAGACAAGAAGATATTCAAGACGAGAAAAAGGTTTGCCAAAGCCATGTCGAGGGGGATGAAGCTACCACCCTCGGAAGGAAACACACATGATGGGGTGGAGAGGCACCCTGATTATTGCGCATATCATCGGAAAATCTCACATCCCACGGAGGAGTGCGACGCCTTTAAGATATGGTGGCAAGGATATGTTACTCGTCGGCAACATGTTAAGCGCATGAAACGCAAGAGCCGTCGGGAGCGAAGAAGTACTATCGATGGGCACGACAGAACTACTAGCAACTGTTACATGGTAAACGCCAGGGGGTCACAAGTTCTCACCTTTGGGAGCGACTCTGATGAAGAAATCGCTCTGGGCCCTCTCTTCAAAGAATCCGTTTTAGGGAAAGAGGAGAAATCGGAGATCTGCGAGAACATTCAGCTGCGCAATCGCACACTCCCAGAAAAGAATCTCGGGCCCGTAAGTAGAAAGAATAAGGGAAAGGAAAAGGTCACTGAAGATATCACTTTAGATGACCAAGTCATGAAAGAGCTGGCTGCCAAAGACCCTCCTAGGAAGGGTAAGGTGGACTATAACATCCTCGCGCACCTAAGGAAGCTACCTTCTCAGCTTAGCATTCTCGATGCCCTCCTATTATCACAAGAAGCGCGAGACTCACTAATTAAGACGTTACAAGAACCTGAGCAATTCCAAGCCTTCCTCGCCACTGAAAAGATGAAGGATGAACTGGAGGAAGTGCATACGGCCGACATCACTTTCGGTGATGAAGACCTCCTTCTCGGGACGTGCGACCACAACCGTCCCCTATATGTCTCCGGATACTGCCACGATATCAAGATAGGCAAGATCCTGGTGGATAATGGATCCTCCGTCAATCTCCTTAATGTTCGGGTGTTGAAGGAAATCTGCATGAGTGTGCAACACCTCACTCGTGACAAAATTACTATCTCCGGTTTCGATTCACAATCGTCACGGACTCTCGGATCTGTGATACTAACATTACGCTTTGGACTTCTTGTCACAGACATCAAATTCCATGTCATTGACGCCAAGACCTGCTACAACGCCTTGCTCGGTCGTCCCTGGTTACACGAATACAACATCATCCCTTCTACACAACATCAGTGTATGAAGTACTTTAAGGATGGTTTCGAGTATACCGTAACAGGTGAGTTAAACCCATTTTCCGTGAACGAGGTCCGCAAATACGAAGATGCGAAGTACTTTTTGCCAGATTTCGAGGATACAGAAAGGTGTCGCAACCCGGAAAACAAAACCGCCGCCACCATCCCTGTTTTCGGAAGCGATACCGAAGAAGAGGAAGAGATAGTTTATGCAGGGCCATCTCAACGCAACAACCTGGGGACGCCCGCCCCCGTGTTGGTCTTCGGAAGTGATTCAGAAGATGAAGTTAATGCCGTGTTCTCCAATCAGCTGTCAATACAAGCACCCCATGGCGATGACCATAGTTTGCAAATCACCATGGTACCGCGAGAACACTACAAGGATCTCGACACGCTTCAGGCTAATAATGTGCAGGACCTGCAAACATTTTACGTCCCTCCCAGGCAAAGGGGTGAGAAGGTGATCCTATTCTACCGATCCTTAGAGTCGAAAATAGAGAAAGAGATCTGGCATGGCGCGGATGCTACACTTGACAGGCTCCAACCCATCCGTTTGCCCAGATACTATACAAATGGATTGAAGAAGCTACTGAGACGCCAAGGAGCACCCTTAAAATAGACTGTTCGGCAGGCTCGGCTCTACAACAGGATTTGGGATGTCCCCGGGACTCAACGCAAATTGCCCAACGGAAAAATGGAAACACTCGGGCTTGGATACGCAAGAGCCGGAAAACGGGAACGGGCTCACAGCAGCTACGCTATATATACCTTTGATGAAGAGGAGGACGCCCTGTCAGAAGATGCCAACCCCCCATCAAAACTAGACCCCGCGATTAAAGCGCCGAGTCCGTCGTTTGAAGAACGAATGGGCAAGCCTATCAGGAAAGTGGGTCAGAAAACTCGGGAAGACCACAACCGCGAAATGGCCATCTACGAGAAGGCCAGGACGCAACGTCTATTTCAACATGCTGCAAAAGACAAAGACGCTTATCCTCGTCAATCCGTTGTACGAAAGGCCCGACGCAGAGACGGAAATAAATCAAGAAGCGGAAAGAGGAGCCGACAACAACGACGCAAGATTAGAGGGTTACGTGGTCGGGTGTTGCACGGCTCGGATCTGTCCCTCATGAAGAAGATGAGTCGAGCGTACTCCTTCCCCCGAGACAAGACGGAGAAGTTACTCAAGCTCGCTATAAAACATCAAATGATCGCGCTTCCAGAGTCTAGACATCCTGAGCAAGCTAACAAGGCTTCTCATCCGAGCTATTGCTCTTATCACCGAGCCATAGGACATCCTACCGAAGACTGCTTCACCTTCAAGAACTGGGTCGAGGACCAGTACCAACAAGGCAGATTTGCTTTATCCGACGGCTGGAGGGTAACGCCGCCACGAAAGCATGAACCCAAGGCCGCAAGAGCAGAACCGGGTCCACCTCAGTCCGGGGAGCGGGTTCGCACCTGTTATACGATTACGATATTAAGAGAAGAGCCCGAGAACGTAGATGACCTTCCCCGGTGCTTTGAGAACAGCGATGATGAGGTGATCTCAGAATTTCCGCCCGCTCCGAAAGAACTGGAAGATGGTATACATATTACTGCAGATAACCTCAAGAAGATTGAGTCGGGATCGGCAGACGACCCGCGACCGACATTTGTCAGCGAGCTGTTATCCGAAGAAAGGGTGGCTGCGTTAAAGAACGTGCTTCTACGGCATAAAGACTGCTTCGCGTGGAACTACTCCGAGATGCCAGGATTAGATCCGGAGATTGCTGTGCATAAATTAGCAATATCCCCAGATATCAAGCCAGTCAAGCAGGCGCCAAGGAGGATGCGACTCGAGCTTGAGATGAGCATCAACGCCGAAGTCAAGAAGCTGATCGATTCTGGATTTATCCAAGAAGTCCAATATCCCGACTGGATCGCCAATATCGTCCCGGTAATGAAGAAGAATGGGACGGTACGCATATGCGTGGATTTCAGGGATCTCAATAAAGCCTGTCCAAAGGATGATTTCCCGGTGCCGGTAACCGAGCTAATGATAGACAACACGTCCACTCACGAGGTTTTCTCCTTTATGGATGGTTCGTCAGGATACAATCAAATAAAGATGCATCCCGAAGACCAGAAGCACACCGCTTTCCGCACCCCTTTGGGTATATTCTGCTACAGGGTTATGCCCTTTGGTCTAAAGAACGCTGGCTCTACCTATCAAAGGGCCATGACAAAGATCTTTGATGACCTCATACACGACGTCGTCGAGTGCTATATCGATGACCTCGTAGTAAAGAGCATGTCATACGAAGATCATTTAAAGCATCTGGAGACTGTATTTCGACGCCTTCGGCAATATAATTTGAAAATGAATCCCCTCAAATGCGCGTTTGGAGTCTCCTCGGGCAAATTTCTAGGATTCATCGTTCGACACCGAGGGATTGAAATAGATCCGTCAAAGATTAAAGCGATCATGGAAATGCCTCCGCCAAGAACCCTCAAGCAGTTGCGGTCTCTCCAAGGGAAGCTCGCATACATCCGACGATTTATCGCCAATCTTTCAGGCAAAAGCCGTCCTTACAGCCACCTGATGAAAAAGGGAACCCCGTTCGTCTGGAACCAAAAATGTCAAGGTGCACTAGACGAAATCAAGCAGTACCTGCAGAACCCGCCGGTGTTGGCTGCGCCGGTTAAAGGAAAACCCCTCATTCTTTATACAACCGCCCTCGAAGGTTCCTTGGGCGCATTATGGGCACAAGAGGACGATCAGGGGAAAGAGAGCACTCTACTACTTAAGTCAAGTTCTACTGGGGGCAGAAAGCAACTACTCTCCCATTGAAAAACATTGCTTGGCGTTAATCTTCACGATAACAAAGCTCAGGCACTATGCGTTGGCACATGAAGTCCGCCTCATTTCAAAAGTGGATCCCCTTAAGTACTTGATGTCGAAAGCCATATTGACAGGACGACTCGCTAAGTGGGCCCTGCTCTTGATGGAGTTCTCGATAACATATCAACCTCTTAAGGCAGTGAAAGGCCAGGCCATTGCCGATTTCCTCGCTGAGCACCCGGTACCGACCGATTCTCCTCTGAACTGTGATCTGCCGGACGAGCATGCATTTGATGCGATTAGCGGCGGAAGCACCCGATGGGAACTCTATTTCGATGGAGCGTCCTCCATAAAGAAACAGAAACAAGGTATCCCAATGATCAAATCGGGGATAGGCCTCATCTTTGCAACTCCACAAGGAGGGATAATGCGCTTCGCCTTCTCCTTAACAGAGCCGAGGACAAACAATGAAGCTGAATACGAAGCTCTGATAGCAGGCCTCGAGATCGCCATCGACATGGGAATTGAAGACCTCCTTATATACGGGGATTCTCAGCTGGTCGTTAGTCAAGTAAATGGTGACTACCAAACGTGCAAGCCGGAGTTGGTGAGGTATGGCGAAAAGGTGCAACAACTATTGACCCAAATTCCCTCCTATACTTTGGAGAACATACCGCGCGCGGAAAACAGCAAAGCAGACGCGTTGGCTAAACTTGCTAAAGAACTGGCTGACGAGAACCTCGATGACGTCAGAATCGTGGTACAAAGCCGTCGAGTGCTCGCCCCGGCAGAAATATCTCCGGAATCATGCGAAGAAAAGGGAGCGACTGAGCAGACGACCCTACAAATAAAAGACTATGAGAAGGCCGAAGACTGGAGGGAAGTCTTCATAGACTACTTTAAGTCCCACCGAATGCCCAAAGAAGCGTCCTCAAGACATCAGCTCATGAAACGAGCTTTATCTTTCGCTTTCGTCAACGATATTCTATACAAAAGATCGTTTGATTCTCTATGGCTGAGATGCTTAGGACCTGACGAAGCAGAAAGAGTCATTCAGGAAGTTCATGACGGACTTTGCGGTTCTCACCAAGCAGGCCCAAAGATGAAGTTAAAAATTAAACGGATGGGTTACTACTGGCCCACGATGATCCAGGACTGCCTCGAGTACGCGAAGCAATGCCACTCATGCCAGATTCATGGAGACTTCATCCACCAACATCCGAATCCACTGCGCCCAACGGTGGCTAGTTAGCCATTCGAAATGTGGGGGACTGACATAGTCAGCCCCATTGAGCCAGCATCATCCCGGGGACACCGTTTTATCCTGGCGACAACTGATTACTTCTCCAAATGGACAGAAGCAGTACCACTGAGGGAAGTGAAGACGGAGAATATCCTCCATTTCTTCAAGACGCACGTCATCTATCGGTTCGGAACTCCACGGCGGATTATCTCCGATAACGGGCCGGCCTACCGAAGCCATAAGATTAGCCGCTTCGCACAGCAGCACAATATAGACTGGACATATTCTTCGGTTTACAATCCACGAGCTAACGGTCTGGCCGAGGCCTTCAATAAGACCTTAACGAAGATCATAAAAAAAACCGTTTCCAGGAATAAGAGAGACTGGCACGAAAGGCTGCAAGAAGCCCTTTGGGCTTATCGAACTACATTCAAGACGACCACGAACACAACGCCGTATGCGTTGGTATTTGGGACGGAAGCAGTGCTCCCCCTCGAGATAGAGTTACCCTCTCTACGAGTAGCAGTCCACCACGAGCTGACGAACGAAGAAAATGCTCACCTTCGGCTTGAGGAGCTTGATGCCCTCGACGAAACCCGGCTCATAGCGCAACAACATCTAGAGGCCTACAAAGCAAAGATGACGCGCTCGTACGAAAGATTGACCAGGCCGAGGACATTCCGCCAAGGCGAACTCGTACTAGTGGTCAAAAGACCTATGATCCCCAATCGTGCCAAGCGGGGAAAATTTGAGCCAAACTATGAAGGCCCGTACATCATAGACAAGGTCTACCAGGGTGGAGCCTACCTACTCATGGACATGCACGGTGAAAGGCCTTTCAGGCCAATAAACGGCCACTTCTTAAAGAAATACTACGCTTAATAAGCCACAGCCTAAGTCAATGATAGATGACAACGACTATGTCCGCTCACTATCTTCCTAGGCTCAGACTTTACAAGCAGCAGCCGGCCTTCCCATAACGACGGACCGAAACGTCCTTAAACTAACGACGAACCGAAACGTCCCTAAAACTACTACCGCAGCATCTTTAGGCTGACGAGATAAAAAAAGAGGAGAGAGAAAGAAAAAATAAAAAATATATATATGAAAAAGGATAAAGAAAGAGACGGTATGTCCATAAGCAAAATGGGCACGGATGAAAACCCGAAAGGGCTCCGTGAGTAAAAACAGCAGGGCTGCCGGCAAGCGTTCGTGAAAACCCGAAAGGGCGCGACCTTGTAAAAAAAAAGTGAAAGAGAATAAAAAAAAACGGTATGTCCATAAGCAAAATGGGCACGGATGAAAA
Organism: Agapanthus africanus; assembly: GCA_030015575.1. Lineage (NCBI taxonomy): Eukaryota > Viridiplantae > Streptophyta > Magnoliopsida > Asparagales > Amaryllidaceae > Agapanthus > Agapanthus africanus. Next base: position 3,856,170 of record CM057337.1, read on the forward strand.
CCCGAAAGGGCGCAACCTCGTTAAAAGACACTTGTAGGGTCCTCTCGACCTTGTAAGGAGAAACCACCTGCGTGAGATCCTTACGACTCACAAAGGAGCAACACACTTAGGGGTCCTCACGATTCCTAAGGAGAAAATACACTTACGAGATCCTCACGACTCGTAAGGAGAATTCTCTTATGGGACCCTCACGGCTCATGAGATTTGAAAGTCTTAAGTTACAGAAACCTAAACCTGTTCTTAAGCAAATCCTCCACAACCTTCGATATTGCCCTACAAGAGGCTCAATACTGACCCTTGTATACAATCCACGGGCGCGAAAAAACATTTCCCCAGCAAAGTCCCACCCGTGACTAGGGATATGCCCACATGGTGAACAACCCTTATAATTCCTCTCGACTTATAAGGAGAAAACCCTCTTGTAGGATCCTTACGACTTACAGAGGAACATACACTTAGGAATCCTCACGATCCCTAAGGAGAAAATACACCTGCAAGATTCTCACGACTTGTAGGGAGAAATACCTTTGTGAGACCCTTACGGCTCACGAAGTCAAAAGCCTTGGTCGACAGGACCCTTAACCCTGTCTACTAAGCCACCTTTGTTCAATATCGACAGAAGCAAATGATGATTCGCTCCTGGCAACATCCCATTTGCAGCGGTGCTGATGCCGAAATCGGTGTCCAAAATCCAAGCTTGCGGCGAAAAAGCTAGCAAGCCACACATGCCTACAAAATAGCCGAAATGATGGGGCAACTTGCAATAAAAAGCAGCAAGTAAAAATGAAGGCATAAAAAATAGCCGAAATGATGGGGCAACTCGCAATAAAAAGCAGCGAGTAGAAAATAAATAAATAGCCGAAATGATTGGGCACCACGAAAAATAGCCGAAATGATGGGGCAATCGCGACCTTCGCGATATAAAAGCTGAAACGATAGAGCATCGCGGAAAAAGAAATAAAATAAAAATAAAATGTATGCCTTACAGGTGATGTTCTATCACACCCTGTATACAATCCAATGGCATAAACAAAAAGGGAACATACCTCCCTCCCCCAGGTTTCACCAAAGAAAGAAGCTAAATCTCGACGGGCCACAGGCGACCTAGAGATCATCCCAACACTCGTCTCGTAACAACGGACACAACTTCAAGCTAAGCGGAACAGCGGCAACTCCCAGTTCCATGGCTCGGTGGTATACATATCGCCAACAGTCAAACCTCCATCCCGTGAAATGCGGATACAATCAGCAAAATTCCTGGTTACGTGGAACGCGGATAATGTCACTCTTTGACCCCGTGGAAAACGTCCAGAGCGGAGCCTAGTCCTCGCCGAGCACGGCAGTGAACCCGTGTGAAGCATCTAGTGCAAAATTCCTGGTCACGTGGAACGCGGATAATGTCACTCTTTGACCCCGTGGAAAACGTTCAGAGCGGAGCCTAGTCCTAGTGAACCCGTGTGAAGCATCTAGTGCAAAATTCCTGGTCACGTGGAACGCGGATAATGTCACTCTTTGACCCCGTGGAAAACGTCCAGAGCGGAGCCTAGTCCTCGCCGAGCACGGCAGTGAACCCGTGTGAAGCATCTAGTGCAAAATTCCTGGTCACGTGGAACGCGGATAATGTCACTCTTTGACCCCGTGGAAAACGTCCAGAGCGGATCCTGGTCCTCGCAGAGCACGGCAGTGAACCCGTGTGAAGCATCCAGAGCGGAGCCTAGTCCTCGCCGAGCGCGGCAGTGAACCCGTGTGAAGCATCTAGTGCAAAATTCCTGGTTACGTGGAACGCGGATAACGTCACTCTTTGACCCCGCGGAAAACACCCAGAGCGGAGCCTGGTCCTCGCCAAGCACTGCAGTGAACCCGTGTGAAGCATCCAGAGCAAATACCGGACTGTGGAGTCCTTAAAATCCACGGACTATGACGTCCTTAACCTCGACCGTGATGTCTTAAAACTAACGATCAACCACCCCGATTCCTCACAGATTTTGCCTTGGTTTAAGGGTACATCTCCTCACTCCTTTGATACCTGGCGTTGTAATTCCTCAACGTCTTCAAAGAGGTGACGGGTCCCTGCAACCACACATCGGACTGTGGAGTCCCTAAATCCATGGACTATGTGGTCCTTAACCTTGACCGTGATGTCTTAAAACTAACAGCGGACTGTGGAGTCCTTAAATCCACGGACTATGAGGTCCTTAACCTTGACCGTGATGTCTTTAAACTATGATACCTGGAGAGACCCCTGACTCTGTGAAACACGGATAAGGACGATCACATCCGACACTTGCAGGTCCTCACGACCTGTAAGGAAGAAAAAACTCTCTTGTGAGATCCTTACGACTCTCAAGGGAAACCCGCTTGAGGATCCTCACGATCTTTAAGAAGAACTCACACCTATGGGATCCTCTCGACCTGTAGGGAGAAAAACTCTTTATGAGACCCTCGTGGCTCGTAAGGTGCAAAAGCCTTAGGAAGCAGATCTTAACCCTGAGTCCTGAGCCATTGCTGTCCTGCAAGGAGATCAAGATAGAATATCCGCAGAATACATTCAATGAAAAGAGGACACATCATTGAGAAGAAAAATGTATCTTTTACTCATAAACCAAAATGGGTACAAAGTACAATTCATGAAAGAAACAAAAAGAAAATACTCTCATCCATGAGTATGTACAAAAAGGAAGGAAAAGATACAAATGTTTCAAGCCGGCGGGCGATTCAGCAACTTGGTCAGCTCATCCTGCTTTTGTTGGACCACGGCTTCATGACGCAAGATCTCCAAAAGACGAGCCTCCGCTTGAGCTTGCTGAGCCTGATACGAAGCGAGCCGGGCTTCAAGCTCTTTCTCAGTGGCCTTATGAGCCTCGACCCTCTCACGAGTGAACGTGGCAGCTTTATCGAGAGCCACCACCTCTTTGATGGACTCCTGAAGCACCCGCCAGAGTTCATACGCTTTGTTGGCTTTGGCTGTGAGATTGGCTTGAAGCTCGCCCAGCGCCTTGGAGGCTAGCTCCCTCTCCGAGAACTTGCGACCGAGCCTCTTCTCACATGACGTCATGTTTGCCGCGCACCGTGCTATCAGCCCCCGTAACTCCGCCTTTGCAGCCACGGCCTCCGAGGAAAGGTGAGAACATTCGAGGGCGTGCAGGCAAGCCTCCACCCGCCGGCAGAACTCCACCTCTTCGCTGTGGTAGGTGGCAAGAAAAGGAAGAGAACCGTTAGCCTCGGCAGCGAATGCTTCAGCCGTGGTCGTGCTGCCAGCATGAAGCTCCTCGATCAGAGACGACAAGGAGACGAGGCTTAATTGGGCCAAGCGTTCCGAAGCCCGCAAGGCATAAGGGCCGGGCGGCATCACGATGCGCGACTCCAACGCCGTGGAGACTGGCAGAGCTGTTCAAATTTGGAAGACGTCAGCAAAATTCTTAACCAAAGAACGAGTGAGAGTGTAATGAAATGTCGCTCACCGACAGTCGTGCAAGTAGGAGCTGAAGGCTCCCCTGGCCCTTCGAGAACCTCGACCTCATCATCGGCTTCCAGAACTGTAGAAAACATCAATGTCAGTACGCAAAATAACGACGATGCTATGAGAAGGGATGGACGTCACCAACCTTGCCCAGACGAGAGGACAATGCGTTGGGGGGAGATCGCCTGCGGAGCTGCCATCTCCAATAAACGCTGAAATGACTGTCGAGGCGACAGATCCGCGATCGTGGCCGCCAAACCGCGCAATTCTGGGAAAGATAAAAGAGTTCAGACTATGAAGGGGTTGTTAAATTAAAACGCAGAGGGATACCTTCAACACTCCTCCCATTCTGAGCCGGGGGGATAGCAGCTTCAACGGTCTCCACCGTGACCTCAGGCTCCAACAAAGGAAGAATAGTCCCGACTACCCCTCTTCCAGCCTTTGGGCCGCCCTCAGGAAGAGTCATTGGGGCGGCGGCCTCCAAAAGAGCCTCCCCCAAAGGGGCAGGCGCTCCCTGATCAAGAACCGCCGCTGGAGGTTCTACCATGAGAGGAGCAGCCTCATCAGCCCCCCCCACATCCAGCAAGGTTTCATTGAGAATTTCGGCGGGCTTTAGCTTTAGTGGGCCAGTAGGGAGCTCCCCCAGCGTCGAAGATTCTGCACGGTTCAAATAAGAATAATGATACATATGCACAGGCATAAATAATCGGAAAGACTACAAAGGAAGCACAACGTACCTATACGCAAAGAAGCCCTCAATATGGCTTCTTCAAGCCGCTGCTCCTTCTCAAGGAGGTGGGCTCGCCGGGGTTCAAGGGAAGACTCATGACCGCCGGTCCACAAAGAGAGTGCATCAGCTGCATCTTCTGAAGCGTCCTGCTTCAAAGCCCTTTCCCCCCATTCCTCCAAAGGGCCGATAAATCGCCGCCGAATCCACGAAGGGTCTTCGTAAAAAATTACATCGGGATAAGACTTCTTCGGAACCTTGGCGTTATGAGACGCGTCTTTTGAGCGCCGTATGGCCTCGGCCAATTGTGCAGCCTCCTCATCAGCCGAACTCGGGAAGAGAAGTCCAGCGTCTGACCCTTGCAGGGCCAATGGTTCGTCTTCAAGGATAGGCTCAGACTCCACCACAGAATCAAGCGGGGCGGTAGCCGCTTTCCTCCGCCGTTTAGACCCAGAGCCGGTCGCTGAGGATGACCGCTTCCTCCCTCGTGAAGCCTTAGGGCGGCGCTGGCCCACATCGCCCTCAGCGCCCTCATCCCTGTTACTCTCGCTCGGTGCCACAACCGAGGACGACATCGCCATTTTCGACGCCACGGGGGGCGGTGCCGCCACCGGCAGGGGTGCTACTACTGGGGCCCGTTTACCCCGTGATCGGGAACCCAAGGGCATACCAGCTGTTGGAGTAAGGTCTACCCCTGGCTCCCCCGGGATAAGCGCAGTGCCAATCTCCCTCAAAGGGAAGCGCACTGGAACCCTCGGTCGTAGCTTAGCTCCAGGAACCAGAGGAGGGGCATCGTGGCCGAGAAGCACCCTCCTTTCCTCAAGAATGATTGGGCTGACCCGATGAAGATACCAACCCGTAAACGCGCCCATGCATCGGGGCATGTACTCGGCTTCAGGGACCATGAAATAAGAGCCGGTATTCAGCCTCATGAAATGATGAGCGGCATCGCGAACAGCATCGAGCGAAGGGATCGGGGCAACTATAAAAGCCTCGAAAGGAACGCCCTGGTCGTATCCAAGTTGTCGGGCAAATCGATGCGGATTGTACCGCATGAACAGAGCTGCACTGTCCTGGCGAAACACCAAGTAGCCCGGTCTAATTGTATACAAATGTGCGGCCTCCCGGGGCTTCAAAGAAGGTGCGTTGTCTTTCGACTGGTCCCAGAGTTGTTGAACGGGACCCGAAGGAGTAGACAAGACTCGATCATTAAAAACCAACCCGCCAGCGGTGGCATGAGGAGAAATCAGCACCCGAATAGCCCCGAATTGAGTCGGGTCGGCGGCAGAAGCATCCACTAATCGCATAAGTCGTGGAAAGGGGTAGGCATCGTAAAATGAGGGCCTCTGATGCATGGCGAAAGCCCCCAATACGTGCATTTCGATCCAGGACGTGAAATAATGAAGCGAAAAGTTTACCACATCCACGCCAGGCGTAGAGGTATTAGCTGCGGTGCCCAATCCATTATAGAGGTGCGCCAAGGCCGGGATGCCGATGGCCAACCGCGTCCCCTCAGCAATACGATGAGCCGGGTAGATGACCGAGGCTCTCATGAAGCGGCGATGCATGGGGATAACGAACCAACTAAGCCAAACACTGACAAACCCCACGAAGAATGTTTCCTCATCCATGCCGGGTGCTGCAACGGACTCAAAAGACATCGGCGACACGATGGGAATATAATATTGTGGCAGGTCCGATTCAGCGGTCGGTAGCTTCTTCGGACCAAACCCAAAGGGGTCTTTGATGTTAGCAAACTTCGGAGCAGTCTTCGATATGACGTCCTCACGAAGGAAGTGGGAAATGAAGCTTTTAAAAGTAACACCCTGCTCCTCAGATTCAGTGAACAATCGATCAAAAATACCCAGCGCCTTGATCAAGCTAGGGCGCTTGTGGCGAACGGCGTTCTCAACAGACAAGCCGTCAGCCGGTGCAGACTCGGGCTCAAAGACATACTCATCAGAAAGCAAAAACTCCTCATACAGTGCACCCCTGATCGGCAATCCCGAGATTTCATAAAATTCTGCAAGAGAGACCGAGACCTCACGATCTCCTAGGATGAAAGTGTTGGTAGGAAGATTCCATTGGTTTAAAAACGCCTTAACCCACCAGGCATGCGGGGACTTATAATGGAATAGTGACGCGTATATGGCCTGATAAAGCCCGACTTTCTGCAACCGCGCACGATGGGCAGAAAGGATGTAGCGAGCCCAGAGAAGGTAGCCCGTAGGATGCCGGGGAGTGAGCCCTATCTTATAAATTTGCCCCCACGGGTGGGCCTCACCCTGGCAGATACGCCGCCCCAGGATGTCTATGGCCGGGATCGGATGGTTCGGAATACCGGTCGTCGAAGGCTCGAGCCTCCCCGTTGGAGTCCAGTTGGGCATTTCCACAGCAAAAACTGTCCTCGGAGGATCCATCGGTAAAAATGGGAAAGTGGGCTCCGTCGGCACCGCGCAAAGAAAACTCCGGCGACCCTGAATAATCTGACTGTACCAAGATCCCCATTGAAGAAGGTTGGTGCAGTTCGGGTCATGGGCCCGAATCATCGCCATCGCTTCCTCATCAGATGGTGACTGAGGAAAAGCAGCCTCCGAGCGAGAAAAGGGAAAGCGTGGAACAGAAGCCATCGCACCTGAAATCCAATAAAGGAAGACCGTTAAAAGAAAAGTTAGCAGTATATATTCATGCATGAACATGAAGACTAGTTGAAGAAAGCAACAGCAGAGTTTCCTGGGACCATTGGCTACAAAACACATGGGCCCCACAAAATCCGGATGACGACTCATTAATAATAAGACCAAATGGTTACAATAAAACAAAGGGAATATCCTCATTTAATAAAGAATGATGGCCATGCACATTCCCCCCAACAGGATCTGTCTCGGGCGCTACAATGAATCCAACAAGATCAAAGGAATTAAATTCCCACAGAAGACATCATTACAAAACCACTATTTCATTAATTGCAGAAGAACAACCTCGGGCCAAGAGACCCCAGGAAGCCTCTGTGTGAAGAAATCGAGTTCTTCATTGGAATTAAATTCCTTATTAAGGAAAGGGAATTAAATTCCCAGAAACATTTTTGGATGGAATTAAATTCCATGGAGTTGAACCGCCATCATCATCTCCCTAAGGATCATCTAAACCCTAAGAGATCTACTGTGGGAGGTTAAGTGGTCTCATATTTTGGTTAAAGTACTTGAAGAAAAATGGGTTCTTTGTGAAACCCTTGATATGGATTTAAAATCCAGAGAGTTTTGTCAAAACGAAGGTGCTTCGATTACCATTACCTGAGGAGGAAGAATCCCTTTAAAACAGAGTTAAACTCTGAAAATATTTTAAGACAGAGAACTAAGCTCTGGAAGAAGAGAATTAAATTCTCAGAAAAAGTTCTCCGAAGAAGAAGATAAGCAAAGTGAAGGCTCCTATGAAGAGACAGAGGTATTTATAGAAGGCAATGGAAACGCTTCATCTCCTCAGATCCCTAAAGGAATCCAACGGTCGCAAGAGGTGACAGCGTTGCACTCACGTGCTGACACGTGAGAACAATGCTGTGGGGGCATTTGTTTCCAGATTTAAAATCAGGAAAGCTTATGGAAAAAGCTTCAGAAGAGGGTCACGTGCTTACACGTGACCAGCAGTCACGTGTTGGCACGTGACACCCCAAAGTACCGGCAAAGCAAGTTCAGTTTCCCAACTACATCAAAGAGAGGGGCTTCAGTAAGGGTCACGTGCTCCCACGTGACCTGGGTCACATGTCGGCACGTGACATTTAAGAGCCAGCAGCAAAGACCCAATGCTTCCTGATCAAATCAAGGAAAAAGCTTCAGAAGAGGTCACGTGCTCCCATGTGACCAGGGTCACATGTTGGCACGTGACGATCAAAACATCAGAATTGTTCTCCAGTTAAATCAAGAAAAAGAGTTCAGACAAGGGTCACGTCCTCGCACGTGACCCAGGGGTCACGTGGTGGCACGTGACGGTTAAGCAGCAACCAGAAGACAGAGCGCAAAAGGAAAGAGGAAGGCTCATTCCAAAGGGGGTCACGTGCCCACACGTGACCATGGGTCACGTGCCCACACGTGACCATGGGTCACGTGGTCACACGTGACCGGCTTTCAAAGCCCATTTCGTTAACAGAATTAAATTCTGAAAGAGATTCGAATCTTTCCAAAGGAAAGCGATTATCTGGAACCAATCGAATTAAAGATTTAAAGATGATTGAATATCATTTATCTATGGGAAAATCTCGGGTTTGGAAAGATTTCCCCTTTAAATCTAACCGAAATAACAAAGGAGAATCCCGGGACTTGAAATCCAATGGTGAATAAAATTCACCCAATAATCCAAAGGTCAAAAACGAATGATGGATGCAAATCAAACCTCTCAATGAAGATTCGTCAAAAACTAATTGATTCGGCAGCTTCTCCTATAAATAGGAGCCAAGAGACAAGAGAGGGAGATAGATAGAGATAGATACGCAGAGGGAAGAAAAGGGAGAGAGCTTTGATACTTTGAGAAATTTGGATCTTCTGCAAAAGAAAACCCTAGCTAAGAAAGGGAAGGCTCCTTGAAAGAAAGAGAATTTAATTCTCAGCAGAGTTTAACTCTGATATATAAAACAGAAGAACATATTTCTTCTCTCTTTGATAGAGGATCTGCAAAGTGCACATCTCCCCTTGAAGTTGAGAATTTAATTCTCAATGGGTCGAGATCCTGCCATGCAGATCCAAAACATAGAGAGGGAATGGAAGCACGAGAATTTAATTCTCACAGAACTATAGGAATTTATTTCCTTTAAAATAAAACTAGGGCTTGACCCTGTGTCATGGGAATTTAATTCCTTCAGAGCAAAAAGAAACAGGGTTTAACCCTAATTAAGAACCTAGTTCTGTTGGAACAGCGGGGATTTAATTCCCTTGATCATAACTTAACAGAAAGTGGGAATTTAATTCCTTAAAAGCTTTTATTAGGGTTTAACCCTATTTAGTTCTTCACATGTATGAGGAATTTAATTCCTACAGAAAATTCAGAGTCCAACTCTATTCAGAATATAAATCTTCAAAAGGAAGTAGGAATTTAATTCCTCTGAAATTACTGTCAGGGTTTAACCCTACGAGGAATTTAATTCCTGGAAAAGATTAACAGATCCTCTAAACAACATACATAGAGGCAGGGTCACATGTCACCACGTGACCCCCCCCAAAAAAGATCTACAGAAAGCCCCTTGAAGCAGTGCCCCACGTGACCCACGTGACCCTAGGCAGAAGCTTTAACATATAAGCATTTGAATGCCCGTCACGTGATGGCACGTGATGCTCTAAAAGATGCAATAGTCTCAGAAGAACAAACGAAGGGAGGGCGCTCTCACGTGTCGCCACGTGACCCCTCTTGCCTTAGTGTTTAACACTCAATTGAAACTCTCGAACCCAGCGTTAAAACACTGTTGGGCCTTAGTGTTCAACACTAATCAAAAAACTTTATTTGCAGTGTTCAACACTGACTACCTTAGTGTTTAACACTAATTTGAGATCTCTGTTGCCAGTGTTTGATACTGATCTGTTTTAGTGTTTAACACTAATTTGAAAAGCCATGTTGCTGGTATTTAACACCAATTATCTTTTAGTGTTAAACACTAACTTGTCAATCTCATCCTCAGTGTTCAACACTGGTTGGTCTTTAGTGTTTAACACTAGGCTTTGGCCCAATTGGCTAAATGGATAGAGGCAAAGCCTCTCCTGATTGGACTTAGCCCAAGCTGGCCATAAGTCCTCAATTCGTAATCAACTGGGCTAATGGGCTCATAATATAATTAATTGGTCTTGATCCCAAATTGGGCCAAGGACTATTTAATCCACTCTGGTTCTAGGGTACATCTCTTCACTCCTTTGATATTTGGCATTGTAATCCCTCAATGTCTTCAAAGAGGTGACGGGTCCCGACGACCACACATCGATATGGACTGCGGGGTCCTTAAACCCGTGTCTAATGCAAAATTCCTGGTTACGTGGAATGCGGATAACGTCACTCTTTGACCCCACGGAAAACGTCCAGAGCGGAGCCTGGTCCTCGCCAAGCATGGCAGTGAACCCGTGTGAAGCATCCAGAGCACATACCGGACTGTGGGGTCCTTAAACCCATGGACTACGACGTCCTTAACCTTGACCGAGATGTCTTAAAACTACCCATGGACCGCAATGTCCTTAAACTACCCATGGACCGCAATGTCCTTAAACTACCCATGGACCGCAACGTCCTTAAACTAGAACAATAGAGCCCCGCATGCTCTTTTGTCGGATCTAAACGGTCCCGTTTAAGTTGATCTTAGCCTCAAAGATGGCTAACGTATCCTTAAACCTTCAAACAGAGTGGACTATAAATCCCCCCAATTAACTCTGGCTCGAGGGTACATCTCTGAACTCCTCTGACATCCGTCGTTGTAATCCTTCAACGTCGTCAGAGAGGTGACGGGTCCCGATAGCCATACATACGATGGACCACTATGTCCCTAAACTGGAACAATAGAGCCCCGCATGCTCCTTTGTCGGATCTAAACGATCCCGTTAAGTAGATCTTAGTCTCAAAGTTAGACTAACGTATCCTTAACAAACGTTTGAGTTGATCTTAGCCTCAAGTATGGCTGTCGTATCCTCAAACCAAACCCCCAAACCCAAATCGAAGATAATACGGATTTGGACTAGTCCACGCCCTACGGGCGACGACATAACTCAGTCTCCGTAAACAATCCACGGGCAACAAAAGACAAAACAAACACCCACGACACGAAGTGACCATCTGGAGAAGGAGAAAGTTGTTACCGCAATGCGGTAGCGTAATTAACTGCAGGGGCTTGCGCCTGCAGGGAAGAGCGTCCCCACAATCAAAAACCCCTCAAACGAGGGGGAATCTGACGAAGTCTGCTACATCGGACGCATCTGTCTAAACCTTCGATACATGGTGCCATAAATCAACTTGGCATCTTCGGAGAGGTGGACGGATAGCACCAATTAGCATCTGCCCCGAGTCTCAGCGCCAGGACATCGCAGTCCTGCGCGCCGCCGTTCGGAGGGGAACAATCATATCCTTCCTTAGAAATTAAGGATACAGATATGATATTACAAGTCGCACCTGATACATAAAAACAGTTACGCAGAATCAATATCTGCCCAGTTGTCAGTCCTAGATGATATTCCCCTACGGATTCAGCATACATGCTCATTCCGTTAGCAACCCTGAGAGTCATATCACCTTTCCTGATAACCCTACGGTTTCTCAAAGCCTGTAACGAATTACAGATATAAGATCCTGATTCGGTATCCAATACCCATGAAGTAGGGTTAACTGACATACAGTTCTCTATTACAAATACACCCGAAGCCGAAGCCACAACATGCTTCGAATTCTGGCTACTGGCTTTACAAGCCTTGCAATCCTTCTGCCCGTGTTCATTCCCGTAACAATAGGAACATCCCTCTTTTACTACATCTGTTCCTGAAACTTCTGCCCTTCCCTTTCTTTCTACTTCCCTAGTTTCCTTTAGGGTAGTAGGTAGAGACAGTTGAACTAAGTCAGCATCTGACCCGTTCTTCAACGTGGTCTTCAGGTTCGAGAGCTCAAAAGAGCTGGTCTCTGTAAGGACGTTGTCCCCTACAGATGACCCAATAGCCAAACTCGCTGGAAGCAATTCGTTCGAGGTCTCATATCTTGCGATACGAGATTGCTCTTCATATAAAACTTTGTTATGGAGGAAGATAGAAGCTGAGTCTATCTTCTCGTGCTACCTCTGGTATGTACCATCAACTGAGGCTAACACGAGGCACTTGGCTTTCACACAGTTCTTTTCCGATGTCTCGTGGATATGAATATCCCTGACAGGGGAAACTGGACCTAAGACGGCAGAGGTTGGATCAGTCAAGAAGTGTCCCAGCTTGTCATGGGCAATGGACATCTGGACAGACCTTTGCCAGTCATAACAATCAGATTCAGTCGTTTTATTATCTAGATGTAACCTAGGTGCGGTCACTGGGTCGCTGCAATTAAGAGAGAGAGAAGAAAACACTCAGCATGATTCTCTTGCAAGTTTAGATTGGTTTTTAATTTATCTAAACAGGATGGCTCTCACTATCTCTCGAATCCCTCCTCAAACCACAAAGAATGAATTAGTCGGGATCTTTCTCACCGTACAATACTTGCTTAACCGTTCAGCCAGGCTAGTGTCGGTACTTCGAGGGAGGTTTTCCAACGCTTTCGCGAAGTTCCTTAATTTAAGAACCTCTTTTCCCTGTGGGCGTAGCCCCGCTAACACCTTTCTAGATACCTACTTGGTTTATAGCATTGATCGTTAAGTGAAAGAGTTCCCGAGGAGTAGCATATACTCACAGCAGGATCGGGATCCAAATATCATCGCGTGATAAAACCGAAGGAATCCTACCAGAATCATCACACTCCAAATGGTATGCAGCGCTAGCAAGTTTCAGTACTTTTGAAACTCCCGATGTAGATTTTTGCCCCATGCTCTTATGACCTTGACGAAGGTCAACAAATCATAAGTCACATGTCAAGTTCTATCCGTCATTATCCAGGTTAATTTGAACCCACCCGCACATACCCTTGACGAAAGTCAACAAGGTAATACGACTGTCCCAAACCAACGCATCTATCTATGCTACATATGAACACCCAACAGCTACCAATCACTATGCCTTGACGAAGGTCAACAAACATAGCTTAATACTATTGAATATCCATACGAAATGACGGAGGGCTACGAATGGTTTTGGCGAAACCGTGAATGTAGTGAACTTGATATAATCGATGGAACGAGATAGTTTTAAAAAGGAGTGGTTCAAGCTCCGCGTTTAAAAAGCTGGTTTTTGAAAAGAACCGAGTGGTTTTGAAAGTGTTCCAATCGACTTTTTCTTGGTTTATTTTCTTGCATTAGTTCTTTTAATGCGTCCCATCATTTAATCCTACCATTGCAGAAAATAACCAAAATATGACGTACGCTTATGCCATTCGCATTCGCCACGGGGCCCCGTCATCACCCGTTAGGTCACTTAACTAACGACAGAGCGGGGGTTGGGCTAGCGTGGCTGTAAAACATAAGCAACGCCTAAATAGTTATCATATATAAATATATAGCAATGATATACATTACAGATCACAGATGAACACTTTGGATATACTAGGAATCCGCGATTCGTTCGAGCCTGCAACGAAAAACGGATTACACGGTCGCGATGAATAGCCAAACCCCACCCTAGACCCCTACGGGTGCGGCAAACTACCCGCCAAGTATCCGAAGCGAAGCAACCTCCCTCAACACCGTGAGTAGGCCACTCGGCACTTCAAGATACCCGGTAGTTTGTGCACCCCTCCTTGGGTCTATCCTAGAAGCAAAAACAGTATAAAAAAATTATACAATGACGGCTACAACCCCGACCCGGTTGTGCGGCCATACAAATAATATTACATCAATTTACATATTTTACAATGAATGAAAGAAAAAGAAACTCTCATCTCACACCCATTTCCGGCTATTCATCCGCGATAATCCACCGAGTTCATATCCACAAACCAACAACATTACAGATCACGGATATGTATAACCCCCACTAATCGACGTATAGCGATTAGCAGACGTTTAATACATATATCACATCACAGATAATACACATTAGCCAAAGAGTACGGAATATCGATCAAAATATGGATTTTTAACCACCCCAAAAGTCAATTTGCTCTCTGGAAAATCTGGGTAGAAAAAACATGTATTAAAAATCCCAAAACATCCAAACTAAAATACTGCACAAAGCCCGATCCAGTGCCGAGTCAAAACAGTGGCGGAACCGCGGCAATGAGCATGTCATTGCCGCGGAACCACGGTCGTTTGATCGAATCACTGGATCGTTTTTCTGCAGTGTTTACATAAAAGCCTGAGACGATTTTTCATATATTTTAAAATACCCTTTGAACAGTATAAAAATCGACAGAAACTTAAGGTTTTGCGGATGTGTTTTGCGATTTTTTTTCCGATCGATGTTCTTAACACTTTGCTAACTTACTAGTTTATGTTTAGCTAGGCTCTGATACCACTGTAAGTCCACGTTGCTCACCCCGGTTCTTACGGGGAGGCGGAAACGGCGAAAAACAAAAATTTTGGCGCAAGGCAACATGGACTAAAAGTCGGACCTTTGCTAAACTAGAAGCTAGTAAACACTAAGAGGTTTTAACTACTATGCTTGTAGAAAGTATACCTTGCGGAACCGGTCCTTTGGGTCTTCATTCCGCTGTCCCGCTCGTCCATCCAAGCTCCAAGCGTCGATCCGGACCTTGGGCACCTCCGCGGCCTTCTTGAGTCGAAGACAATCCACCCGAGAGTTGTACAGTAAGCTCCGCCTCAAGCCAAGGCAACTAGGGCAAAGTGATTGCTAATCAAGAGGCCCTAGATATGTAGAGGAGATGTATGGATGTATTTGTCTTTGTGGGATCTTTTTCTCTCAACACATGAGATCAAAAGATAAGATCAAGAGGAGGAAGAAGAAGGAGAAAAGTTAGCAACCATGGAGCTTTTCTTTTCTTCTCATTTCAAGAGAGAGAATGAGAAAAGAATAATGAAAAAAGATTAAGCCCAAATGAAATGAACCATGGTTGCAATAATACACAATAATCATCATTACTAATCCTATCATGAAAGACTTGATGGCACCTTGAATTGACCATTATCATAACACAAGAAATAAAAAGAAAATAAAAGAAGAGTGTAGATCTCTCTTGAAGGTCAATGGTCAACACGGTCAACGGGTCAACAAAGTCAAGAGGGGTCTAAGTGGAAAAATGGTCAATGCAATTAGCCATCACTAATCTATCAATAAAAGGATTAGTAAACAATGTCTCCCACTCATAACGGTTTTGACCAAACGAATTGTCAAAACCCTAATGAGTGTGCCACATTACGGTTTTGGCCGAACCAACTGCCAAAACCCTAATGTGGCACTTCCTCCTTCATCGCTCCTCAAAACTGTGCATACACACCCGCATCCGCATTCCGTAGAATGCGAATGCACAGAAGACAAATCAAATCCATCTGTGCAATACTAGGATCTGGCTTAAACCAAAGCCCACTAGTATTGCCTGCCCGAACAGCATACGCACACAAGTGCACGTAAGTGATCGTAGCCCTGCCGTAAAAACCATACGGCCTCTACACGTTTCGCTCAATGCAGGGAAACTCTCTGTGTGGGACTCTAAAGACTCGACACTACGCTGGCAGTGGGTTTAACCACAGACCGCAAGCGGCACTACCTGTACGTAACGGTCCCCAGGTAGATGTCGATAAGAAGGCCGATAAGGTAAACCCATCCGAACTCCTACTGAGCCTGTATGTGACAATCTCCGTACAGTCCGGTCTGTTCGTCTGATACATCGCATGGCGGGCCTAGGGGGCGGTGAACGTCAGTCCCCTAATAGCGGTACAAGTCGTGTCGGAGTGTAGCCCAGAACACCCTGAGATAATACTGGAAACCTACCAGTATATCTCGCTTGCCCTGGCCAGGGACTACTTTTGTAATGGCTCTCCTAAACCCAGCGCGATGTCAACCCCCAATACCGGGAGAGACGAATCATGTCTAACCGTCACTGCCTCCAAGTGGTTCGAGACTGCACCCAACTACTACCTGTTTGCACGACTCCTTTGAGCCGTGGTAGGGTAGTAATCTAAGTACAGTGGGAACACACTCGAGGCGAAGTGACAGTGTCAAGTCAGCGGACTAAGCTGTACTCATGTCACCTGGGAACTAATAACTGATGATAGGTATAATACCAACCAACAGTTCCCGACAAGTCCTGTCCAGTGTACTCGTAACCTGACGAGCACCCGCATACTATCTCAAGTACGATGTACTGACGGCTGTGAGACAGACCGTCTCCCCCGCTGGGATGAGAAGCGCATACGCTAGTCTACTCCGGAGTATCGATACCCTGTCTCGATAGTCCAACGACTAGGGACCTGTATAAGGATGTGCTTATGGATTACCCAGCCCCCACGAGTGTGAGCGCCATCACAACGCTGGTAATCAAGCAAAGATCTTAAGGGCTCTACTAATATGTATATAAGCGATATGCTAAAAGAAACACATGCACATATTGAAGTAGAGACAAACCAAGCAGCATACTACCATTTTGAGCAAGATTGTCTATACAACTGTGAATATCCCAAGCTTCCATCAAGTAATATACAAGCTAGTATGATACAGTAATGGCCTCTAGGGCATATACACTAACGATAAATTTTCTACCTTTTTCTAAAAATCACAATAATAACTTTTACACTAAAATAGCATGAACTTTAAATAATCACTATTACAGATAAATACCTAAAACTAGGATATTTTCACTAGAAATGGCACAATATAAAATCCATAACTCTAAAGACGAGTAATAAATACTTGAGGTGTATTTTGAAAAGTATATAAAAGTATTTTTACATAAAACCCCCTCAAGTTTATAAATTACCCTAAGGACCCTAGCAGTTATAAGACTTCGTTTCACATTTCTGATTGTCTGACTCGGGTTTGAGTCTGATTAATCTGACTTGAATATGATTCAAGTCAATCCATAATCTACAAGTTTCCAATTCAATATGAACACATGAATCCATGAATACAATTACCAATTTATACGACTTGACTGAACCGAACCATGGATATATATTCCTTTTACATGATTCCCAGTATTCCATTTACATGACTCTACGGTTATAACCATTTCCTGATATCATGGTTTCGGTCAGTCAGTCAATCAATCATACAATCAATACAATTTACAAGATAACAATACAAACAAGACATCGCGGGGTTTAAAGGGTAGATTGGTACAGAAGATGTTAAAGGTGGCACGAGACGGTAAGATTAAGACACCTAACATGAATCCAATTGCCGTTGTTCCGGGTTGTATAACGGAGCCTTGTACTTCCATTTGCCCTGGTCTCTAGCATACTGAGACCCCTCCCGTATACACTGGCATCCTTCTGTACCAAGCTACAACAACAGCGTTAACATAATACTACAATAATATAACAATGTAATACAACTGTAACAGTCACTCTCTCCCTCTCTCTCTTACTCTCTGTCTATTCTATTTCTCCTCTTACCTTTGGGACTTACCGAGCGATTTGTTCGTTGACGACATTCTGTTTCTCTCTTCTTTGAATGTCGTCAGGTGGTTTGGACCCGGCAGAAGTTGAGCCATCGCAAGAAGACTTGGAGCAGTTTACTGAAGACCCTGCGCAGTAGTTTCATTATACACTTTTCTTTTCAGTACTTTTCATTTCCTGTTATGCCACTGTTTAGGCATCTTTTATTCCAGTTGTATTTCCTTTCATGCATTGTACAAAGAATGTTAATAAATAAAAGTTGCTGTTCTTTTTATTTCTTGTCTCTTGTGTATTTATTTTATATTGCTTAGATACGCTTAGTGTATGTACTTCTGAGTATATACGTAGCGGACCTCGTCGCGTCCCCTTCGCCGTACACTGGGAAGCGGGGCGTAACAAGATCGCAGGAACATGGAAGTTTACATCGACGATATGCTCGTCAAATCAGACTCGTCGGTCGACCACGCTAAGGATCTGGGCAAGGCCTTCGAAGTACTCCGCAGGTTCAAGATGAAACTTAACCCCGCCAAGTGCGCATTCGGGGTCATCGGGGGAAAGTTCCTTGGTTTCATGGTCACCCACTGAGGAATCGAAGCTAACCCAGAGAAAATTGACGCTATCCTCAACATGGCCGCGCTCAAGACCAACGTCGAGATCATGCGACTAACAGGACGGGTAGCCGCTCTAAGTCGTTTCATGTCGAGGTCTGGGGAGAAGTGCCTCCCGTTCTTCAAAGCTTTAAGGAAGATCCCGAGGTTCGAATAGTCAGAGGAATGCCAGACCGCCTTTGACCAATTAAAAAGGCACCTTGCGATGCCACTGCTGCTCACCCGACCAGTTGAAGGAGACGAGCTAGCACTATATCTGGCGGTATCCGACCAAGTGGCGTGCTCAGTGCTCATCCGAGAGGTCGACGAAGTGCAGAAGCCGGTATACTACGTGAGCCACGTCTTCAAAGAAGCAGAAACAAAGTATCCGGCCATAGAGAAGATCGTCTTAGCACTCATTATGGCCACAAGGAAGCTGCGGCACTACTTCCAGGCGCACACCATCCCCGTCCTTACCGAATGCCTGCTGGGGGCTATCCTCGCCTCACCCGAATCCTCGAGACGCTTAGAGAAGTGGAGGTGGGAGTTGTCCTAGTTTGACATAAAATACCGCCTAGACAGGCCATCAAAGTACAAGCCCTGGTCGACTTTATCGTCGAGTGCACCATCCCCGGTAAAGAACCGGAGCCCACGCCGACCATCGTGGCTCAAAACCCGATCGGGGGGGCGACTTAGTCCCTGAGTGGGACATTTACGTCGACGGGTCCTCAACCGAGGAAGGTTGTGGTGCCGGCCTCATCATTCGGAGCTCGAACGAGGCAGAAATGGAGTACTCTCTAAACCTCGGATTCAAGGCCTCAAACAACGCGGCAGAATATGAGGCCCTGCTGGCTGGACTGCGCATGGCCTCCGGGCTGGGGATGAAAACAATTCGGATCCGCAATGACTCAGCCCTAGTCGTTAGCCAAGTGACCGGCCATTTCGAGGCTTGGGAACCTCTAATGGTGAAGTACCTGGCCGAGGTAAGAAAACTTCGAAAGAACTTCGACGAAGTCTAGATAGAGCAAATATCAAGGCAGCTCAACGCCCAAGCCGACGCCCTGAGTAAGCTTGCTTCATCCTACTCGGCCAACAACAAGCGATCTATCCTTTTCGAGACCTTGCCACGGCCCAGTATGGAAGACGAGGCGACAATAATTCGTGTGTACACAACCCAGCAAGAGGGCCAAGACTGGAGGAAGCCCCTTGTGGAATTTCTAAGGGAAGGTATGCTCCCAGAAGATTGGGGATCAGCCCGTCATCTCCGAGCCAAAGCCCGTCACTTCGTCTGGAGCAACGGGAACCTTTACAAGAAGTCCTTCACTCAGCCCCTGCTCCGGTGCGTCGACCCTCATGAAACCGACTACGTCCTCCGAGAAATCCACGAAGGGGTCGGCGGCGCACACCAAGGGGCCCGCACTTTGATCTAGAAGGCATTGCTCCAGGGGTACTACTGGCCAACTATTCACCAAGACGCCCAGAAGCTCATCAGGAGATGTAAGAGTTGCCAACTCCACGGAAGCATACCCCGCCTTTCAGCTACCGAGCTGACCGTCCTCACCTCCCCATGGTCGTTCGCCCAGTGGGGATTAGACATGATAGGCCCCTACTGGTGCGGGCGGGCACAAGTATGTCCTCGTCGCCGTAGATTACTTCATGAAGTGGATCGAAGCCGTCCCCATCAGGAAACCCAATGCCGCCACGACCATCAAGTTCTTGCAGAACAACCTGATACTCCGGTTCGGCATCTCGATGTGTATCATCACCGACCACGGGACCAACTTCGAAAACGAGAAAGTGAAGGATTTCTGCAATGAATATCATATCCTCATGAAGTTTGCCGCGGTCGCACTTCCCCAATGCAACGGGCAGGCCGAAGTTTCTAACCGGGACGTCCTCCGAGGTCTCCGGACCCGCCTAGAAGAACGCCAAGGCAGTTGGGTCGAGAAATTGCCCCGGGTCTTATGGGCCTTACGCACGTCAAAGAAGACCCCCAACGGGGAAACCCCTTTCAGCCTTTGCTACGGGACCAAGGCAATGGTCCCAGCGGAGATCGGGCTACCCAGTCACTGGGTTGAATACTTCGATGACGAAGCAAACACCACGGCACTATGGACCAACCTAGACATCTTGTTGGAGAAACGAGACCGGGCTCAGATCAGAGCTGCCGCCTATCAACAACAAACCGTCCGATACTACAACGCGCGAGTCAAGCATCGCTTCTTCAAGGCCGGAGATCTGGTCCTGCGGGGAAACGAGTTCGTCGATCAAGGCAGGCTGCATAAGTTTTCCCTGAAATGGGACGGTCCTTTCCTCATCTCCGAGGTGCTTCCCGGCGGAGCCTACCTCTTGTAGGACGCAGATGGGCGCAAGTTTCCATGGCCTTACAACGCCGAGAAGCTCAAGCTGTACCAGTGAAATGAATACCTACGAGCATGTACCTCTTATTTCACAAAGACAATGTAAATTTTTCTAGAAAGTCCTTTCCATTCAAATAACAAGAGGGGAACGCTAGAACATTGCAAAAGAAGAGTCTTATTCACCCAAAAAGGTACTATGGGCTCCTCAGCCTTACACAAAAAATAATAAAGTTACAACAAAGGAGGAACGGGATCAATGAAGTACTCCCGGTGATACTCGGAGTAGATTTCCGTTAGCCGGGCCCTAGCCACTATAGCTCGCTCCCGTTGACGCAGCACGCGGACCCAGGATGCCACGGAAGCACCCGACGCTCCGCCCTCTGAGCCTTGGCCCATGATGCACCTCATCTTGAAACACTCCAGAATGAGAGCCAAGGATCGGTCGTGCCTGGTTTTCGAGATGAGGCCGAACAGGAAGATCGAACGCACCTTATCGAGCGCTTCATCCAGAAGCTCCTCGGTGAAGGGGTTATCCAGGCCCGAGGACCTCCTCCAGATCGTGTACATCAACATCTGAAGCAGGGAAGACCGCCTAGGGAGAAGCCGGCCAAAGTGATCCTCGAGGCACTGAACCACTCCCCGGTACCCATCCTCGGCCAGAGATTGGTCGTACAAAGAGACATCACCAAAGGAGATGATCTCTTCGATCAAATACACACGCCCAGTCATCTCAAAGGAAAGCGGTGTCGAAGGAGCTGCCATCTCCTTCTCTATTTATAACCCCAAGCAAAATCTTCAAGGACCCGGATTTTCGCGCGTACCGGCGCGAATCTCAGGAATCGCGGCGACTACTCCAATGCCATGCCGCCACGTGGCGAAACTGACGCGGCTTCCCGAAACTTTCCGTCTTTCCCTCGTACGACCCCGGACACGTGTCGTCCGTGACTATTACTCTTCCTGATGTTCACATGTCTGGAGGGTCGAACGAATCCTTGCATAACAGGGCAGTAACCCCACTCGGCCCGTCCTTAGCAGGCCTATTACGGCCCTTCCCGTGCTAAGGATCAAAGCCCTCGCCAAGAGGCAACCGGGCCTGCCCTTGCTCGGGTATCCCTGGCTGGTAGCTCCCTACCTCGCAGCACCAGGGATCTAAGCCTTCACTAAGAGGCAGCCCAGCGGCTACCATGCTCGGCTATCCCCGGCTGGTAATTCACTACCCCACGACGCCAGGGATCAAAGCCCTCGCCAAGAGGCAACCGAGCAGCTTCCCTGCTCGGTCCATCCTTAGCAGGCCCCTTATGGTCCCTCCCGCGCTAAGGATCAAAGCCCTCGCCAAGAGGCAACCGGGCCCGTCCTTGCTCGGTTATCCCTGGCTGGTAGCTCCCTACCTCGCAATGCCAGGGATCTAAGCCTTCACTAAGAGGCAGCCCAGTGGCTACCCTGCTCGACTATCCCCGGCTGGTAGCTCCCTACCCCACAGCGCCTGGGATCAAAGCCTTCGCCAAGAGGCACCGGGCAGCAACCCTGCCCGACCTATCCTTAAGGATCAAAGCCCTCACCAAGAGGCACCGGGAAGTAACCCTGCTCGGCCCGTCCTTAATAGGCCTCTTACGGCCCCTCCCGCGCTAAGGATCAAAAGCCCTCACTAAGAGGCAACCGGGCCTGCCCTTGCTCGGTTATCCCTGGCTGATAGCTCCCTACCCCACAACGCCAGGGATCAAAGCCCTCGCCAAGAGGCACCGGGCAGCAACCCTGTCCGGCCTGTCCTTAAGGATCAAAGCCCTCGCCAAGAGGCAACCGGGCCCGCCCTTGCTCGGTTATCCCTGGCTGGTAGCTCCCTACCCCACAACGCCAGGGATCAAAGCCCTCGCCAAGAGGCAACCGGGTCTGCCCTTGCTCGGTTATACCTGGCCGGTAGCTCCCTACCCCACAACGCCAGGGATCAAAGCCCTCGCCAAGAGGCAACCGGGCCCGCCCTTGCTCGGTTATCCCTGGCTGGTAGCTCCCTACCCCTACAACTCCAGGGATCAAAGCCCTCGCCAAGAGGCAATCGAGCAGCTTCACTTCTTGATCCATCCTTAGCAGGCCTTGTACGCCCCCACAACGCCAGGAATCAAAGCCATCACCAAGAGGCAATCGAGCAACTTCACTGCTCGGTCCATCCTTAGCAGGTCTTGTACGCCCTCTCCCGCGCTAAGGATTGAAGCCCTCGCCAAGAGGCAGCCGAGCGGCTACCCTGCTCGGCTATCCCTGGCTGGTAATTCCCTACCCCACAATGCCAGGGATCAAAGCCCTCGCCAAGAGGCCACCGAGCAGCAACCCTGCTCGGTCCTTCCTTAGCATGCTTCTCTGTCCCTCCCACGCTAAGGAACAAAGCCCTCACCAAGAGGCATACGGTCTATCTACGTCTGAGCGATCTCCACCTCGACTTCGGGGCCATGGGGATACCGACCCTTCACATGGAGATACCGTCTTCACACTGGTCTTTGCACACCTGGGAAATGATCAGTTTCAACTCGACGTGTGATCGCTAGACGAAAAACAGGCCTAACATGAAGGCGGTATTGTGCGAATATAAGTGTTTACCGACAAGGGAAAATACGCGCGCAAATACTACTGCAAAAAGAATTTTATTCACAAAATCATAAGTCTTTATAAGGGTATTGTGAGCTCCCCAGCCTTGCCAAGTTTCCCGGAGGCTTACAAAAAGAGAGAGGAGGTAAAGCCAAAAAGTTCAGGCCACAAGTCCCGCCTAGACCTCACCTCCCTCATCACCATCTGCCGGAGGTATGACCACCGAAAGTGGGACCCGAGCACGGAGCTCGCCGTCGGTAAACTCCGGAAACTGCTCCTTGACGCCATCAAGAGCTTTGTTCCATGCAATGGCAGAGGCTTCGCCGAGGTCGACGTAAAACTGGTCCGACCCCTTGTATTCGGCCACCGCCTTCCGAGCTCGAACCTCGGCAACCTCCTCCGCCTGAAGCGCGGCCTTGGCATCCTGCCTGCTGGAATCCCTCACCCTCTTCATTGCCGCATAGCGATCGGCCAGCTCCAACAACTTAGCCTCGATGACTCGGTGGGACTCGCTTAAACGGTGAGCTCCGCGGCGGCCGATTGGGCTTCAAGGATGGCCATCCTCTCCCTCTCCAGACGCAGCTCGAGCCGCAGATCCTCGACCCCCAAGGAGGATTCCCCCGCCCCCTCATAGCAGGGGCAGTATCCTCGGCCTCCAGGCAAGCAACGAGGGCGCAATGCTGAAGAATCTGATGAAAAACAGCAGAAAGACTTAGAGACGCTCGAACTGAGAAAAGGACACTCGAACGTGAATACGTACCTGCACTGCCTCCTGGTGTAATACCCGAGCCCAATGCTACTAATTTCAGTTACCGTTTGAACGTAGTGTGGCACTTATTTCATTTATCTTGCTTGATTGTTACTTACTGTAGATTTTTACCCGGCAAATTCATTTCTGCATATAACAATTTTTGGTATCTAAAATAAAATTAAAAATATTAATCTTGGCCTGCTTGACACCCCTAACCCTGTTGTAGCGTCCGTGCGTCGTGTTCTCATCCCGTTCAGTGAAACGGGCGAGTTTGGACGGCTACGCGCACGTACGTGTGTCCGTTTTGGGGGTATGCTTTTTGATTGCAAAATACTTCATTTTAAATTTTGGATCCCGCTTAAAATCCTATTATTTCAATTCCAAATTTTTGGACCCGACCCGGACGTGATTTGGAAATATTTTATTTTGCGCCAAAATCCCAAATTTTAATATTTTAAAACCATCGTATATTTCCTTAACTATATAAATTCACTGTTCCCTAAAATCGTTTAAATCTTTTGTTTAAATTTTTCCTAACCTCTAAATTCCTTTCTCAACCAACCAACAACCTCCTATCCCGTGGGCCCCACCTCTTACTTCTCTCTCCCGTATCTCTCTATCTCTCTCTCTCTCCTCATATCTCTCTCTCCCCCACGTATATTTCCCTTCAGCAGAAAACCCAAACCCCATGCAACCCTAGCCGCGCACCCCTCGCCGCCAACGATCACCTCGTCGTCGCCTCCCGCCATCATCCTCGTCATCCTCATCTCCATCACCTCACCTTCATCTCCCATCTCCAACCCCGGCAACCTTCACCTGAGAACCTGAACCCATCTCACGCGACCCTACCACCGTCTCCCTTCGCCGCCGCAGCCCCAACCCCGACGCCCTCTTCTCCATCGCCTATTCTCCTTCCTCCTCACCTCAACCGAGCCTCCCTCTCCTCGCCACCTCCTCCTTCTTCCTTCGTTTACCGAGCCCACACCTGCACCTCGTCGCTGGCGGTCTCTCGTCGTCGACATCCGCACCGCCGTCACCCTTCTCACCCCCTGCACACTCCAACACCCCCAACCATCTCCCCTTCCTCTCCTTTTCTCCATTCTCTACACCAACAATTCCTACCCGAGCCGACCCCAAACTCTTTCAAACAAACCTCTTCGCCGGAGCTCCGATCCCTTGCCGTCGACATCACCACCCCCTCTGCAAACACAGATCACTAGCACGGTAAGCCTTCTTCTTCTTCTTTCTTCTCATTCTTCTTCCTTCTTCTTCATTCCTCATTTTTCTCCATTCTTGAATACTTGTTATCTGTAGTTCGCCGGAATCCGGCCGTGCCGGCGATGCGTCCCGACATTCCAGCGAGGTAGCCCAATCCGTGTGGTTCCACTGTTCGTCGTTTGGGTTCATTCCGTGAACCGTGCGCCCGTCGCGAGATTTTTCCCCGACGACGTTATCGTTCCGTATTCTCGGTTCGCGACCTGTCGAGGCAAGTAACCATTACTACATGCTAAACAATATTTACTTATAATTAATGACACCCTAAAACCCACAATTTAACTTTGGTATTATAATTTCCCACTTTTTCATGTTCAATATTGTTAAATATCATTTATCTTTCAAAACTTGGAACCTACCTGTTGTAATTACTAATTTGGAACCTAATAATCACATTTATATGTTTTGATTACACTTTCACTGATGATGTAGCCTATGGCACCTTTTCTACTGTTTTACTTCATTCGGACACTCGTACACATTTAACCTGCTTAAACTGTGATTTCATTCGTGGAACCTATATACACGTATAACATTACATGTATGAAGTCTTAAACTTGTTAACATGATTAAATGGCTATAATTGTCTTACTGCATTCTTATATGGTTGAAATCATCTCTGTGACACAATTGATAACGGTATTGCTAATTGAATGAATCTGCCTATTGCTTAATTCATTACTTATCTCATGTTGTTGATACCCATACTTGATTATATAACTGATTGTGAGTACACCTATGATATCGCTTGCTTCTTGACCTGTCTTGCTATCTACACATTGATTGACCCGACATGATACCGTATACTGCTTGACTTGACCTGATGTATCATGACCTGATCCGTTACCTGATCTTGTGCCTAATGCCAACAAACCTGACATGCAGTCCTCATGGACCGTTCCTGTTGTCTATCCAGACAAACATGTTTACCTGATCCTGTGTTGGCATTAGTTTCTTGATTTCGGGATACATGACTTGACATACACATATAACTTGGGGGTATGGGGAATCAAAGGTGAAGCCTGACTTGTAACTCGACAGTTCACCACCTGTTCTGAGTGTACACATTCATGTTTTGTGCCTAGCGGCATGTCTCGGTTTCAGCCGAGAATATTGTGGCCGTGGTCCCGGGTATGTACGGGATACTATTGAGTGTACGCATTCCTGTTTGGTGCCTAGCAACATGTCTCGGTTTCAACCCGAGAATATTGAGGCCGTGGTCCCGGGTATGTACGGGATACTATTGAGTTACATCGATGATTCATCAATTTGGTTTCAAAGACTTTAGAACAGAGAACCTGATAGAACAGTTTAGTTACCCACTGCACACTACCCTGCACTGCTCTGATTTACATTATTGTTACCCTTGCTTTATTCATATTTATATTCGCATTGCCTGTTTATTGTTATTACTTGATGACTTGACGCGCTGACGTCTAGGTTTTGCATGGCCCAGATTCTCCTACCTTGCTGCAGACTGATTAGGAGTTTTGCCGCTGTTAGACGAGCGGTGGGGTTCCTGTCGGTACGTAGTTTCACTCCAGGTGTTTCATTTATTGTATCTTTTGGCTTCCGCATATTGTTATCTCTGGACTCTTTTACTCTGGCTTATGGATATGTACTAGATAGTTAGTTTACTTTCCTGCTCTTGATATCTCCACAGCCGTAATGTGACTGTGGAAGGATTTTTCCTATCCACAGGTAGCATGATTGGCTATGTCATGTGCCCACTTTAGCGTACTTTGGGAAGCGGGGCGTGACACCTGGGCTTTAGCTGCCACTTGGGCCCTCAAGGTCCCCCGCGGAATTTTGCCTCCGGCCGATTCTTCCATGCCAGCAAGCAGGCTGGCGGCAACGGAAAGCCCGGACGGGACCACGAAACAGGCATCCCCCTCCTGCACTGGAATCCCCTCGGTAATCTCAGTCGGTGGTGCGTGAAATACCGTCATGTTCCTCTTAAGAGGAACCATGTCTACATCCTCTTCCGCTTCCCCCGCCCAGCAGGGGGCTCGGGTCGAAGATGATGGCTCCGTCGCCGCCGACACGTTTGGTGTGGGGCTCGCGTCAGCCTGAGGCGCGGCCGCACCCCCGGATCTCCTCTGGGACAAGGCACTGAGGGCAGCACGAATCCTGGATCGGTCCATTTGATCTGCCAAGGAGGGAAACAGACGTGACTCAGAGGTAAAAGAAATAGAAGAAGAAGAGGAAGAATCTACGGGGGGCTCCCTAGACCCTACCCGATCTATCTCTACAAACTCTTCAGAAGAAGACATCTAACTTGATGAAGAGGAGTCCTCGGATGAGAAAACGCTGAGATCCGACCTAAAAAAGAGAGCGCCGAGCTAACGAGACTCTGGACGAGGAAATTATGAAGAGATATGGGCCCTGAAGCGGACCCCACCTCTACTTATAGCAGCCGGCTCAACACATCCAACGGCGACGTCCATCTCCCGCCAAAACGACCCATCGCATTCGACGGCCACCATCGCTCCACCTGTCGCACATGCATTGATCACGCCCCATCGGACGCAGGGAACCCTTGCCCGTCACGTCAACCAACCAGCGCCCGACACGTGGGCTGTCGCTTCAGTGAACGTACGCACGATCCGACGCACCCTCTTTAATGGGAGATCTGACCCCTGATTCGCTGACGTCATCAATAGAATACAACAGATTGCCCGGGAACACGCCCCGATAATATCTATGACAAGGAGCTCACCTCGGATGACCCGGCAGACCACTCTCGATTCGACCCGTGAGCGGGTCGGGACGAGAGTGGGGGGCTAATGATGATGCTCGATATTGGTGATCTCCCAGATCATGACACGTGGCAGATGACGTGTCTCGAAGCTTACAAGAAAGGACATGCAGTTGCCAACCAGACCACTCCTACGCCCGTCCTACAGACAGCCTTTGGCTTGTCTCCGAACCTCCTGCACAACAGGCCTCCTCGGCCCTCTCAGCTCGCCTCCGGGCTCTATTAGAACCAAGATAGTTCGGCCTCCTGCTCATCCCCGAGATCTCCCGCCAAGCTCATCTTCCTCGGTCTCATCAACCGACCGACGACACCACTCGCAGGCGCAACCGCCTCACTCCCGCGAATCTCGCCATGCGCGAGATATCCGCCGGCCACGTCCCGCGTTCCACGCTATCACGATCCCCCATTAACGAGCATGTCTCGCCATTAATGGGAGATCCCGCTCATCACGTGGGCGTGACGTCGGGAGCGTAACGGCCGGCGTGATTCTCGCGCCTGCCTGCCTACTGCCACCACTATTTAAACCCCTCCTTCAGACGGTTCAAGTAAGTCTTTTTCCACTCACTAAGCCGTTACTCTGCTCGGATTTCCTCTCTAACTTGACCATCGGAGGGTCCTCAGTGATACAACCATCCCGGGACTTCCTTGCAGGTAGCTCGGCCCAAACAACCTCAAACCCATTTAGATCCACACGCTTCAGAAGCCATCCTCCAACTCCAATCCCAGCCGTCTATCGCCGTCCACAGCAGATCTACGGAAGGTAACATCTTGACGTGATCCGACATACGTCACTATAACAATCTATATTTGGACGGTTTCTATGAGACCTATAAAATTTAAAGGATGGGTATCTCAAATTGTAAGTGAGCAAGAAACAATGTTGAAGATAAGAAACTCAAACAAACCACTTTCTCTAGGTAGGAGGAAATTAAAAAGATGCTCCAACAACATGTCAAGAATTCGAAATTAAACTACGCTTTCTACCATATATATTAATTAATTAAGTTGCTCCTAATCAATACAATTCCTGTTTTCTTTTATATCCGTAATTCTGTTACTACCGATCTTTCCACTGCATATATCCTGCTGCAAAAGCGGTATCATAGCTATCTCCCAACAAATTCTGACAATACATGCATTGGTGCATATGTATGAGATTTATGGAGGGAAGAGGCCATGGGAGGGGATTCCCTTCTATGGCATTGAAAAAATATCATCTTCATAGTTTTTTCCGACGATTGGCACCCACCATCTTTATCGTCATCATCTAAGATGTGGGTACACCAAATTTTATGTGATTCTATAGCTTTTTCACTATTGATTTAGTGGGTTCAAAATTAACGGTTTACCGACAATAGAACTTTTTACATTGCTAAATCAACGGTGAAAAAGTTGTAGAATCACATGAAATTTGTACCCACATTTTAGATGATGACAGTGAAGATGGTTGGTGCCGATCGTCAGAAAAAACTAGAGAGAGGGTATTTTTTCAACGCCATAGAAGGAATTCGCTCATATGCCATCTTTACTCCATTATTTTCTCTCTATATATATAGAGAGAGAGATTGAGAATAATGGAAGAAAGAGGCATAGGAGGGGATTTACTCTTATGACGTCGGAAAAATACAATCCCACCATTTTTTCTAACGATCGGCATCCATCATCTTCATCGTTATCATCTAAGATGTGCATACACTAAATTTTATGTGATTCCACCACTTTTCACCATTGAATTTGTAATGTAAAAAGTTCTATTGTCGGTAAACCATTAATTTTGCACCAACTAAATTAACGGTGAGAAGATGGTATAATCACATCAAATTTGGTGTATCTAGATGATAAAAATGAAGATGATGTATGCCGATCGTCGAAAAAAATCATGGAGGGTACATTTTTCCAACGCCATAGGAGTAAATTCCCTCCTACGACACATTTCCTCTATTAAACTTATATATTTTTCCGATGCCATAGGAGGAAATTCCCTCCTATGACATCTTTCCTCTATTAAACTCATATATATATATATTTTTCCGACGTCATAAAAAGTTCTATTGTCGGTGTATTTTTTCCACGCCATAGGAGGAAATATCCTCTTATGACGTCGGAAAAATACAATCCCGCCATTTTTTCTAACGATCGGCATTCATTATCTTCATCGTTATCATCTAAGATGTGCATACACTAAATTTCATGTGATTCCACCACTTTTTCACCATTGAATTAGCAATGTAAAAAGTTCTATTGTCGGTAAACCATTAATTTTGCACCAACTAAATTAACGGTAAAAAAGATGGTATAAATCACATCAAATTTGGTGTATCTAGATGATAAAAAATGAAGGTGATGTATGCCGATCGTCGAAAAAAATCATGGAAGGTACATTTTTTCCAACGCCATAGGAGTAAAATTCCCTCCTACGACACATTTTCTCTATTAAACTCATATATTTTTCTGATGCCATAAGAGGAAAATTCGCTTCTATGACATCTTTCCTCTATTAAACTCATATATATATAGAGAGAGAATAATAGAGAAAAGAGGTCATAGGAGGAAATTTCCTCCTATGGCGTGGAAAAAAATACACCGACAATAGAACTTTTTACATTGCTAAATCAACGGTGAAAAAGTTGTGGAATCACATGAAATTTGGTGTACGCACATCTTAGATGATAACGATGATGATGATGGGTGCCGATCGTCGGAAAAAATGATGGAGGTTGTATTTTTTCTACGCCATAGAAGGAAATCCCCTCCTATGGCCTCTTTCCTCCATTAATCTCATATATATATATATATATATATATATATATATATATATATATAGATTTGAAGTCTCTTTCTGTCTGTATATATATTTCATTTGTGATAGGTTTTTACTGTTATTAATGTTATAAGGCGTTTGTTGATTTTGGTGGATACCCATGAATGGACTCGGTTATTGTGTTTTGATATTCCTTATGGTTACAGTTGTTTTTATTGTTGGTGTATCATTTTTAGTTTCTTGCCGAATATATCGAGTTAACGATCTTTTATATATTGTGGTATTCCGAGCATGTACATAATATATTTTGTTCTTACTTTCGGAGGAAGAGTATCGCTGGATAGCCCGACTCCTGCTTCATCTATTTATTGTACATAAACTGTTGTTCCTTAGTCTTAATTTTAAATAATAACAGGCTCTATATTCTTACCATTTTTTTGCAGGACAAAAAAATGGTAAATTGTCAAAAAGCCCCCGTTCAGCTCGGAAGTTGTCTAAAAACCCATGTAATTTTCGAAATTGTTGGGAAGCGTCTACTACTGTTCAAAAGTCTTTATGAAAATCTCACTGGGCTGCATTTCATTTAGGTTTTGTATTCCCTGGCATATCCTCTCTCCCTCTTCTCAAAAGAGTGAGCTTGTAAAAAGAGAGAAGAAAAATTAAAGAGAGAAAGAATAAGAGATTCTTCACTGCATCTCTTACCATTAATTCCTAGCAAGTATAAATGGCAAGTTGCTTCACAAAGATTAACATCAAGATGGAGCTAGAGCTTGATTCCGGTTCTCTTGCGTGGATCATTTTTGACAAGTCGATCGACGAGCAAGTTTGTTCCCGGAAGACTCGGAGCCTCGAGGGGGTCTTCCACGATTAGGTAGACACACTACAAAAGTTGTAGCATCACATAACCCTCTCTGGATTCTTTGCTTGCTCTCATATTGTTTCAAATTATTATCTTTCGGGTTGATTCTAGGTTTTGGTTGCTTTTGCTCTCTAGTTTTTCTAAATTATAGCTTCCCTCTTATTTTAAATTGCAACCTAGTGAGCATTGCATCCTTACATGGTATCAATTTCTTGGATATTTCAGGCAACCGCAACTTCTTAGATACTACAGACAACTAGAATACACATGGGTTTGATTAGGCCCAGGGTTTTGTAATAAGAGAAAAAAGCCTAGGGTTTTTACACAAGGTTGAAGCGGGCCTAGGGCTTTTTGACAATTTACCCCAAAAAACCAAGAATGTATGCGATGCAATTATGCAAAACCAGTTATATATATAAATTAACGATAAGATCCCTCATCGGTTGTTAAAAAGTTTTTTAAATTAGCTTGAAAGGCCCAGCCCTATTATAGCTGTGGCCAGTATTTTGGCCCAGCCCGTAAATCAAATGGTCCGGGCTGTTAAAGATGTAAATATACATGAGCTCGGTGTGGGAGCACACGTTGCAGTTACGTGGACCCACAAATGGGGACTCGGTTGTGGTCGACAGCATCTTGGACCTGGTCTGCAAAGACCAACCAACCAACAGTGAGCTTCGACCCATTGCGCCGTCTCAGCCGTCCGATTGAAGACACCCCACCCACCCACCCCATCGTACGGCCAATATTTGCCTCTCTTTCTTAGTTACCCTCACGTTTTCAAAAGCCAGGCCTTTTCGTTCCAGAAAAAACGGAATTTTTGCACCGCCGGAAAAGAAAACGTGGCCCAAAAACAAACCCTCAGTCAGGTCTCATCCGGTGTCCTTAGCGGGCCCTACCTTCTCTCTTCTCATTGCATCGCATTGCATGCATGCGCTTTTCTTGGAGGAGAAGTCAATTCAGAAAATGCTTTGTTTATTCCTCCACTAATCTCACCCTCCTATCTTCAAGGTACACTCCTAACTATCTCAATTACTAATATCGATCGATATTACGTTCCAATAGATGCGTGCATTTTGTATAATGATGGAGTGTGAATAAATATGGAGTGCCTTGCTGCTGTTATTTATTTATTCTTTCTTTCCAATACTACAGCCGCATCACAGAATTCTCTCCTTTTCATTTTTAGGGCAATATTAAAAATTTAAAAAAAGGGGGGGGTGGGGGGGGGGGGGGGAATGAGAGTTGCTGCATTCTTCTTCGATCGCGCTTCACAAGCCCTCAAGAATGGTCCGATTTTCTCAAAGATCGTCGTCGTTTGCGCAGTCAGGTCTCACATTATTTATACCCTCTTTATTTTATTTTGCTATGTGTTTATACATATTATTTCTCTTTTATGTTTGTTAGTTGATATATTAGATCTAGTCTCACATGAAACCGTAGATTTTGATATTGCATCCTATTTGGTCCCTGTTTGTAGAAATATTTTATTTTATTTCAAACCTTCAAACCCCCAGGCCCCAGGTACGTAATTTCTTTTTTCCCTTGGCAGAATTTTTGGATCTTTTATCATTTATTTTCTATTTTTAATATAGAAAGATTTTGCATCGGTGGGTGGTGGTGATCATGCATGTTGAAAATTTGCTATTTTGGTTAAAAGATGACGTCTTTTTCCCGTTTTTTTGGGTGCATGTTATTATTGATTTAATAGTATTGGTGTTATTATATCCGTCCAACAACGGTGGGTGTGGGGGTTAAAACAGGAGGCCCCCGCCAAGGATATTAAGGTTTTTTGATAAGCGATGTTGGGCTTGAATGGAAAATACATAAAGGAAGAGATGTTAGACTTACAATTTGTAGCATGAGACTTGTTGACCAAATTGCGAGGATCATAAAAATTGCTAGCATTATTATATATGACTTGTTTTCTACGTGCTAGTACAACTACCAAGCTTGTATCAGATTATGGGTTTGGTGTGGGCTCATCAAGCAAGCATACATGGATGGTTTTGTTAATTGTATTGTGAATAAGGTACAGAGGTTCCACCATAATTAAGTAGGTACCTTTCAATACTACAGTTAGATCGAGTATGAGGGTTATGGCTATATATATTGGTGCATTGTTGTGTAGCTAAGGGTTGCCAGATTTACCTGGGTCGGGTCTAAATGGATATAATAACTCTTCCAAGACCTGCTCACAAGACTACATCGTCTATTGTGAGTATTTTTCTGTTTTTATTGATGTTGTACTTCCTCTCAAATTACTGCACAAGATTAAAAATATAAGAAGACGACATCAAAATTTTATATGGTTTGAGCAATATTATCCCCATCTCTGTCTATGATTTTTACTAACATGAAGGAATACAGATAGAGTTCACATCTCTCCCTCTTCTTCCCTTGTATATGAACGGAAGACGACAAGCACTCAGGCATCACTCATTGCCTCATGTCGTCATCACATAAGTGGGGGCAACAACTGAACTCATGCCAACAAGTTGGCCCTACCTAGTTAATTAAGAGGATATTAATTTATAGTGAATTGTACACTAATTATTTTCCAATTGAACCCAACACCAGCTAATCAATATATTCCATTAGAAAACAACCAAGTTTAAACATTACTTTTAACTGTGATTTGGTGCTCAAAGGATATGATTTACAATCTAGTAAATCTCCACCTCAGCTCGAATATTTTAAACTGATGATACACTACGGCATACTACTGCATTTGCATCCATTTCCAGATGATCCCCACCCATGCAACATGATCCATCTAATAAAAGTTAATCTTTATCATCTGACATTTGTCTGTCTCCAGCTTACGTAATATGATTAAGCTAACTTGCTCTATACTGGAGAATAATGATCGCTACACTTACTTTCGAGTACGCAATGAACTCTTGGTGCAATCATGATCGGTATACCATGTTTTACTTTGGTTTAAGCGCCAGGCCGCTACCGAAGACCAAAGTAATATTTGCATTCACTCTGCACCATAACATCTATATGCATAGATACCTACACGGATCAAACATGAGAACGCTATATAATACATCATCTTGCGCCATCCCTTGTATAAATATATAGTTAATTTGACTTTGTGTATGATATTGTATTGTCCTAACTAACATGTCATGTCATGTCATGTCATGTCATGTATTCTCTTGCATGTGCAGTGGTGGTGGACTTGTAGCATATGCTGATTCCAAGTCAGGCCTTGGTCTGGAATCATCTCAAGAAGCTCCTAAGAAGAAAGTCCTAGTTCTTGGAACTGGTTGGGCAGGAACAAGCTTCTTGAAAAATTTAGACAGCTCCTTATATGATGTACATGTGATATCACCACGTAACTATTTTGCGTTTACCCCTTTGTTACCAAGTGTCACTTGTGGAACAGTGGAACCACGTAGTATTGTCGAACCAATCCGTAACATCATTAAAAAGGTATGCTTGTTTTTACTCTATGTATATAAATTTAATAACACCAATATGGAGCAGTTACAAATCATGAATTCTAAGATGATGATATCAGCATAAATAGATAGCAAACTAGATGATTGTGCTGGTTTATGGTGCAAGGCCTCTATTGCAAATTGATACATCAGAAATTGAAAAGTTGCTTGAGTAATGTCGGTCTTTTATGGAAATATATAATGCCCCATGTGTATGCTTAATACGAATGTTAGTGAGGTTGATTCTTTTTATCTTATTATGATTGTTTCTACATGATTATGGTGCGACTAGTTCTACCAACTTCAAAAATATTGGTGTTATCTTGAAGTTTGACTACGCTTGATACAGGCTAATGCAGAAAAATATACTTGCATACCAGTATATAATTTTGTATGTATTTTTGGTCCTTTTTTTCTTTTATAAATATTTAATCATGCTAATTAATGTTCTGCCAGAAAAAAGGGGACATCAGATTCTGGGAAGCGGAATGCTTTAAGATCGATCCGAAAAACAAGAAGGTTTACTGTCGATCAAATTTAGGGACGAACTCAGATGGTAGTGGCGAATTTGAAGTTGACTATGACTACTTGGTGATTGCATGTGGAGCGAAACCAAACACCTTCAACACCCCTGGTGTGACAGAGAATTGTCATTTTCTTAAGGTAATTTTGCTTTTTGCCAACAAAATTAAACTGGTGCTATAATATAATATGTTTTTCTTTATCATTTTTGAGGACCGGTATGCTCCGATACTGTGTATTATATGGGCCCACACATGGATGCACATGGGACTCCATGTGTGGGCCTATGCGATGTGGGCCCAAACCGAGTTTCACATGGTATCAGAGCTCGGGTGTTTGCTTGTTCACGTTGCACATGATGTTTGAGCCCTCGGACGTGAAGCCCTCTTTGTCCACGTGAGAAGAAGTATTGAGAATGTGGTTAACATGGTCCCACATCGATCGTTGTTGGATGCATATGAGTATAAAATACAAGATGAGATAAACCTCCACATGTCTTGAGTCATTTGGATGGAGTCCCACCATATTATAAGCTCATGTGTTGCGGACCCAAACCGAGTTTTACAATTGTCACTACTTATCTTTTTAACTATATTTGTAAATAAATTCATCCCAAGATGTAACTTAGCCCAAAATGATTTGTTACCGGTTACCTGAATTATTTCTATCTTATCAATATATGATGTAACTCGATGGATTTTATTTATTTATAATAAATGGTTGGGTGAGCCCCTGCATCCCAATAGTAGCTGGGGATGAAAAAGAAAATCGATTCCTGTGGGACTACACCCTCTTGCGATCAAATCAAAGGAGTTTCCTGCTAACTGGCTTGAAAGCCCCAAGGACAGGTTGTTACCCATTACTCACCTTCCGCCACTGGAAACACCACTTCCTGTCCAACTTGCAAGTGCTCTATCGAAACATGAAGCAAATAGAGAATGTTCATAGTGGCTCATAGACAAAGCGGTAGCCACCAAAGGAGAAACGAAAATACTTATAGTTACTTGCAGTGAAATAGAGTGCTTAATGAAAAACCAAGTTAAAATAGGCCGCTCAAAGACAGGACATGTCACAGAAAATTATATCTCAATGCTCATTCTTCTTCTGAGTAGACTGCCTCTTCAGAAGTAGAGGCACCTAGTCTCCGGATCTTTTCAGGGTTGTTGACAACGAATAGTTCCGTAGCTCGCTCTTGAGGAGCCTTGGAGGCTACAACTGCCCAAAAGATAATGTGCAGTTTATTTATAATTAAAGTGGTTCGAAAGCCCACCCCCGCCCCCCATGTTCCATTAAAAATGTTATGCAGTAATTGGCTTGTGGATTTATCTGATTGCCTAAAATCATATCATTTTATGCCTTCCAAATAAGCCAACAAACCGCATAAAAGCCCCCGTCCCATGAACCTATTCAATGATTATGTCTTTGTGCAGGAAATTGATGATGCTCAAAAAATTCGGAAAAGTGTGATGAATTGCTTTGAGAAAGCGGCTCTTCCCAATCTTAGTGAGGAAGAGAGGAGGAAGACTCTACATTTTATCGTTATCGGTGGAGGTCCCACTGGTGTAGAATTTGCAGCAGAGATCCATGATTTTGTTACTGAAGATTTGGCAAAGTTGTATCCTGACATTCGAGATCTGGTGAAAATATCACTGATTGAAGCTACTGAGCACATATTGACCATGTAAGCTCTTCTCTTTTCCTTAAGCATCCGAACTTTGATGCTGTTATTTTAATCTCCCTATCTATCGCAATATGAATTATTTATTGAAATAATATTCAGGACAATATTCTCCCTCATTCCGCACAAAAAAAGATGGAAACTATATTTGTTATTGCATCCTGCAGATCATTATATATTTTTTGTTTTGAATGTAAACAAGTTGATTATCACATCTTTGAAATTTCTTAACGAAACAAACGTTCAAAGATCATAATAATAATTACGTCCGCGTTGCCTTACATTTTTGGAAAAATCTTAAATTTTATCTTCCTTCCTTTGTTCTCCATAATTTATTTACCAATTTTTCTTAATATATCTTACATATCTTATCATATAGGTTTGACAAGAGGATTACTCAATTTGCTGAGGAGAAGTTCCAAAGAGATGGTATTGATGTCAAAACAAATTTCAAAGTTGTTAAGGTGTCTGATAAGGCCATTACCATGACGAATCCATCAACTGGAGAAATTTCTGTACCTTATGGAATGGCTGTTTGGTCTGCCGGCATTGGTACCCGTCCACTTATAATGGACCTCATGAAAGAAGTTGGCCAGGTAATCCCATCTAAGTAGCTTCTCATGGTTTTACGTTTTTTTCCTTTTATGTATAATATTTATATTGTATTGGAAATTGTCGGTCAAGTAGTGTTAAATATATGTAGACAACCTTCTAATAATTAACCTATTCCCATGTGTATAGGTTGGTAGGCGTGTATTGGCAACTGATGAATGGCTTAGAGTGCTCGGATGTGATGATGTGTATGCACTCGGTGATTGTGGTACGATATACCAACGAAGGGTCATGGTATGCACAATCTACCCGTTACATTCCTACAATCAGTATGTAGTATTTTTATTTTTATTTTTATTTTTGGTTTAAAACTTTCAAGTAATTGCATGCTTTATGACTAATTATGGCTACAGATATATGCATTTTATGACATAACTGTAATTTTACATTAATAGGTTTAATTATTCTTTAAGGATTGGAGATCTTCCATCTAGTATATGGGGCTTAGGTGCGCTGTAGTCTGTCAAATCAAGAAATTGTTTTACCATTTTATCGCCACTCATCTATTCCCTGAGCATGAATAATATGGCCTTTAACCTTTTCTCTGTTTTGTGAGTGTGGCATTGCCACATAAGCTAAGCATTTCGTTGCGTGTAGTAAACTAAGTTGTATACTCGATACTGGGATGCTTAAGTTTAGATGTTATAACACGTCTAGTGGCTGTCTGATGGAGTATTAATTGGGAAGATTGTGTACATAATACTAATTTCCTTTCTTGTTGTGGTTTCTAAAACGTCATCCATGTGTACAAGTCAGTTGACAGAAGTCATAGACAAGAATAATGCTTGGTTCTTATGGCTGATTGATAATGGATACTTGTCCTATATGTGGGGTAGAAGAATTAGTTTAACCACTTCATTATCACTTTAAATTGATGCTTGTGTATGGTGAAAGGTTGTCAGATGTGTGATCTTTTTGTTAAATTGCATATTGACTGTTAGTTCGTGTTGCCAGGAAGATATCTCTGCAATATTTAAGAAGGCAGACAAGGACAATTCTGGAACTTTAACCGTCAGAGAAATCAAGGATGTTTTAGATGACATCTGTGATAGATATCCTCAGGTGGAACTCTATCTCAAGAGTAAGAAAATGAAGGATGTTGTAAATCTGTTGAAATCTGATGGCAATTCCGATAAAGAATCGGTTGAACTGGACATTGAGCGTTTCAAAATAGCTCTTGCCAACGTGGATTCACAAGTCAAGATGCTGCCGCCTACAGCACAGGTGATTGCAGGATGATAATTATTTGATGTAACTGGACTAATTAACTGTTCATATCTTACACTTCAAAATTGCACAAGCATGAAGCTGATAATATTCCCCCCTTTTTTCTTTATAGGTTGCTGCACAGGAAGGAACTTATCTAGCTAAGTGCTTTAACAAAATGAAGAAATGTGAAGAAAATCCTGAAGGTCCTACTCGATTTAGAGAACCAGGACGTCATCGGTTTCGCCCCTTCAGGTACGTAACCCTATCTTCTCTATTTCTCTCTTTTCACTGTACCTTGGATGCTAAGTAATCTGCTGTGAGTTAAATGTTGAAATCACAGTACATTTTGATTTCAATGATTAATAGATGGTATAAATGTACAAACATGTATATTTTTGTTTAACTGAAGAAAGTGAGCGACCAACTAATGCATTTCCTTTTAAATGAACCAAAAAATTGATGATGTTAAAGTATAAGCATTTTCCTTGTTAATTCAACGAAGAAAATAGATGGTAAAATTTATTTGGGATTCATTTCATCAAGATCTGACTATGTTTTACGTTGGCTGTTGATTGTTGGTTGCCTAACACAAGCCTACTCTTTATCCTACCGTGGGTTTGGCAGTGAAAGAACAAGACATTTAAGCTTTATGTGGTGGTTGTTCAAAGGATGTGTTGCGCCTATATGTGTGCTTCCCGACACTAATGTTCTCTTCTCAAAATTTTGGTTTTCGTTGCTTGAAGGTATAGGCATTTGGGACAATTTGCTCCGCTGGGTGGTGAGCAAACAGCTGCGCAACTTCCTGGAGATTGGATTTCTATAGGCCACAGCAGCCAATGGCTTTGGTATTCTGTTTATGCAAGGTAGTATTATATCTGCTTTCTGTGTTTATGTTGTATATGTTTTAATGTAACAATTCCCGTATATGACATATGAAAATTCGTATACAGCAAGCAAGTCAGTTGGCGCACTAGGTCTTTGGTTGTATCGGACTGGATGAGGAGATTCATATTTGGGAGGGACTCAAGCCGCATCTGAGCAGTTCATTTTTGGATCAGCAGACAACAATTCATTTTATCTCCCGTATTTTTCATTAAAAGCATAATTCTTCTTTTAAAATTCTAAATTTGAGCATAATAGAGTCGATTGTTTTTGACGGAATAGGCATCTTCTCTTAATACGAATATAGTACGATTCATTTTTGTAATGCAAATATACTATGCTAAAATATGCCGTCGAGCTTATATGAAATTGACGAGTTGTCAGCGATCACATTTTGCTGCTTCTCCAATAATCTCCCCGCTTGAAGTAATTATATTCAGGTGTATCTATGTATGTCCATGAAGTAAGATATTCATAGCAGCTACTGTCTATATGCTTTACAGTGATTATTCGGGGAATTAAAGTTCATGATTGATATATTGTACTCTTCATCGATCAATAAAACAGATTAGTTTGGTAGATGACACTTATCGAGTAATGATATTTGTTAAAGTTTCAACTGCATAAATCGTGTCGATGCTTTGTGGAGATCAAGTAGCCAGATTTGATTGGATGGGATTTTGACATACTTCATGCCCGGAACGCAGAATTCTTTTGGACCGATCGATTATGAGTATACAACTAATACAACCCTCAAGTGCAGGATTTGATCGAATACGAGTTGGGGCTTTCATTTTTGACATATCAATACAAAATTAATAGAGCAGTATAGGAAAATTATTTGTTTTCTTTCTGGTGAATGATAGTGGAGTGATCAACCACTTGGCTTCAATTTGTACTTGTTGGTCGGTTTTCACGCCCTACCAGTTTTTCCATTGTTATGGTTTTTGGTGAAATTTCTATGTGGATCTTCGAAAATATAATGAGACCCGCTCTAGTCTTAGATAACGGAACATATACATTATAATTTGATTTTCCGGGTAATCGCACAGGATAAATACCGTTCAAAGTAATTATTAGCACATGCATCCCTTCTGTTCAGTGAAATGTAATTTTGGATGCATTAAGGAAAAAGAGATTAATGGAGGAAAGAGGCCATAGGAGGGAATTCCCTCCTATGGCGTCGAAAAAATACCCTCTCCATCAATTTTTCCGACGATCGGCCCCCATCATCTTCATCGTCATCATTTAAGATGTGGGTACACCAAATTTCATGTGATTCCACAACTTTTTCACCGTTGATATAGTGGGTTCAAAATTAACGGTTTACCGACAATAGAACTTTTTACATTGCTAAATCAACGGTGAAAAAGTTGTAGAATCACATGAAATTTGGTGTACCCACATCTTAAATGATGACGATGAATATGATGGGGGCCGATCGTTGGAAAAATTGGTGGAGAGGGTATTTTTTCGACGCCATAGGATTGAATTATCTTTTCTCCATTATTCTCAAGGAAAAATCTATATTGAGTAGGACCAGCCAGGGTTATAAAAGAAAAAAGAAAAGAAAATAATAATCAGTTTTATATAGAGCAGGTTTGGGCAGGTATCATAAATACTTTATAAAAAAAAATCAATTTTATAATCCGTTTTTTCACTTTTATAATCCGTTTTTTCACTGATTATTTTTATAAATTTAATATTGTGCCACCTTAAAAAGGGCACAATTCCCTTTCTCATTGGTGCGATAACAGAACTAGGGTTTTAGGGTTTGAAAATCACTCGCTCACATCTTCACCTGGCGATTGCTGCCGATGGGCATCTCATCGCCTCTGAGCTTCGACACATCGAAAACCATCAACAGAAATGGTAAATTCTCCATCTCGTTCCTTTTCTTCGATTCAGAATCAATTTCAGTTGGGTGTCGATTTTGCTGTCGATTTCGTCACTTAGAGATGCATAATTCAGGCGTAAAATAAGTTTGTGTTCTTGTTTTTCTTATGTCTAGAAGGAACAAAGATAGATTTGTGAAATCTTAGATCCTCTCTTTTTAATTTTGTCAAAACCAAACAGCCGCCCCTCGTGTTTTAAAGAAGAAGAATCCAAATTTGAAGGACCTACAATTTGGTATCACATCCAGCAGGTTGAATTGAATGTGCCCATCCCCTTAAAAACTATTGAGAAGGGGGTTGTGAACATTATTGAGATTGGATGCAGTCAAAATTGAGGAAGCTGCAAAGAAGCTGTGTTGGCTTTGGATGTTATCCTTCTTTTGATTGCTCAGTTTCAATCCAACTTTCTCTCCCACACTCACATCACACACACACAGCCAAAATTTGTCCTTTGGTTTTATTATGATTAGCAATAAGTACCAACTTGTAATATGTGATGATGATGAGTACTAGGTAACACCCACTGTTATTTGGAACGTGAAAAGTTACGGTATGCGGAACGAAATCGAAAACGCGGAATACCACTTGTTATGGAGCGTGGTATGATAGGGGTAGTCTTCTTTGGTACGCATATACATAACAAAAATATCTCTAGCATGTGGAGTGTTTTTGGATCATTTGTGTGTGTATGGATATATTAAATTTGTTTTTGTTATTTATTTAAATTCTTGTAAAAAATAAATATTTTCTAGTTTAATTTAACACAAACCTATTTTATGCCCACTTAACTTAAGTTCTTAATAGATTAGATCGGAACAATGATTCTTCCGATCTGAAATGGTATTGTTCCACAATTGGGAACGATCGTTCCAAATTACAAATCGCTAATGGTTTAATATTTTATGATAACATAAATCGCTAATGGTTCAGGTTAATCCAATTTCTCTCCCACACACACACACCACACACACAGATAGAGCCAAAAAATTCCCTTTGGTCTTATTATGGTTAGTATTAAGTACCAACCAGTAATATGTGATAATAATGAGTACTAGGTAATACCCAATGTTACCCGGAACATGAAAAGTTTCGGTTACGCAGAACAAAAAACAAGAACACAGCTTGCGTTTGATGGGACCGATGAGGAGGCCTGAATTGGCCACGCTTGTGTTTGGTGGCATGGATTTTTTTGGTTTGTGTCCCTCGGATGTGAGGCACTAGTTATATTATGTATTTTGACTTTGTTACCTATGGCAGTAGCTTTATTCTGGCCTTGAAGGGGTATGGGTGTAAACATTAAAAGCTTTTTAATGCAACGGGGTGGCTAATTATCCACCTTTCTCCTATAAAAAACGAGAACACGGAATGCATACTTGTTATGGAGCATGGTATGATAGGATAATGTTCATTGGTACGCTTATACAGAACAAAAATAACTCTGGAATGTGGAGTGTTTTTGGATCATTTGTATGTGTGCGCGCATATATAGATATATTAATTTCTTTTGCTATCAATTTATATTCTTTTTTTAAAAATAATTTTTTCCAGTTTAATTTAACATAAACCTGAGTTTATGCCCACTTAACTTAAGTTCTCAGTAGGTTAGATTAGAACTATGATTCTTGCGATCTGAAACGGTATTATTCCCAATTGGGAACGGTCGTTCCAAATCGCAAATCGCTAAAGGTTTAGTATTTTATGGTAACACGTATAGTACCAAATTAGAATAAGAATTGAAATAGAGCAAAATGCACTAAAACCTTGAGAAATTTGAGCTAATCGTTAAGGATTGCTTTAAAGGCCATGCTATGAATTCGGTATCAAATTAGGATTTGCATGAGGGATGCCTCTATAAATTTAAATGCAGAATATTAGACCAATGTCTACTTATAGCAAGGTATATGTATACTACGTGTGTGTCCTAGGTACATATAGCAAGGTATATGTATACTATTGGTACTCCTCTTGAGAGTCTACACATCATATTTTATATTGTTAAATCACACAACAACAACAACAACAACAACTGAGCCTTTTATCCCAAGCATATGGGGTAGGCTACATGAACCAACATGAGATTCACGCCGGGTCCAGCACATGAATCCTCCGCCTCCACTCACTCATATCGAACAATATACTTTCATTGAGTCCTTTGGCAACCATATCGTTTCGTATCACCTCCATCCATGTTTTCTTCGGTCTTCCTTTTGCCCTTTTGCCATTGCCCATATCGAGAGTATCTAT
Organism: Agapanthus africanus; assembly: GCA_030015575.1. NCBI lineage: Eukaryota > Viridiplantae > Streptophyta > Magnoliopsida > Asparagales > Amaryllidaceae > Agapanthus > Agapanthus africanus. The sequence continues at coordinate 3,899,929 of CM057337.1, forward strand.
GCGTTGAACCGGTGCTTTCATAGGTCTGCGTCGCACATGACCAAATCATCTTAGTCGGTTTTCCCGCATCTTCCCCTCCACTGGTGCTACACCAACTTTTGCACGAATATCCTCATTTCGCACCTTATCTTTTCTAGTGTTACAGCACATCCAACGAAGTATGCGCATCTCCGCTACGTGCATCTTCTGTGTATGATGCTTCTTAGGAGCCCAACATTCTATACCATATAATAAGGCAGGCCGAATAGTACTCCGATAAAACTTCCCTTTCAATTTTAACAGAAAGTTACGATCACACAAAATACCTGTTGCACTCCTCCATTTCAACCAACCGCTTGGATCCTTTGATTAACATCACTATCGATCTCCCCATTCTTTTGGATGATGGAACCTAGATATCTAAACTGGTCGCTCGGTGATATCTCTTGCCCTTCCAATGTTATACCGTTACTAAATTTGCAATGCATATATGCTGTCTTGGACCTGCTCAATCTGAATCCCCGAGATTCCAATGTTTGCCTCCATAATTCCAATTTGGCATTAACCCCTGCATATATTGTTAAAACACACAATATAATATATATCCCTCAGTAGTTATTATACCTTTATAGGTTCGGTACAACAACTTTAAGATAGTGGCAAACATATCCATATTCAAACCCTCCTATTGAAGTACTTTTAAATTGGATTAAAAAAGTTCTGCTCAAAAGTCTAGATTCATCGGAGATCAGGAAAAGCACTCAACTAATGAGGAATATTCATAATGTAAATTATTATTTATCAAATTTAAAAATACATCTAGCTATTAATTTTCATCGCAACTTTTAAGTTTTAGTTTAGCGACATAATATTAAGATAGTGTTTGTCTAATATAAAATGAAACTAATACACCACTTATGAGCATATGGTTGTCAATTGCCCATCCTTATTTTATGCCAAGATATACGGCATCTAAGCGTATGAATATGATACATCAACTTTAGTTCAAGGGGCTTCGTTGCGGTCAAAAAATGAACTTTGGTTCAAGGGTAGATCCAATTATATCCCAAATCTTCCAAAACAAAACAAATAAATAAAAAATATAAATTGGGTTATTAAGGAAGGATAATTTTGCCACGTCACCATTAATCACAAGGACCCATAATCATAGTATAGTCTCTCCTTCCTTCACTTGGTATGTAATCTTAGCATGTTTGCTCTCCTTCACTCAACCACGACATTTATCCATACACACCCACAACCCCCATGGCCGCTGCTACCACAGACCATTGGCATTTGCGAGGCGGCAATGCGAGCCGCCGCCGATGACAACGAAGCAAGAGGCAGCCGCATGCATGGCCACGTAGCCCAATCTCGGTGGGAACAGGAGTGGAACCGGGTCAACTTGCTAACTTGCGCAGCAGGGCTCATCATAGACCCGCTGTTCCTCCACACACTGTCCATAAGCAACCCCATGATGTGCATCTTCATAGACGGCTGGTTCACGCTTACGATCCTATGGTGCATGATCGATGTGCTGCATGTGTGGAATGCGTGGATGAAATTGAGGATGGGGTATTCTTATAGTGCAAGGGAGCTACATGTGGAGGAGGGAGTGGAGGAGCTGGTGAAGCGCAAGGGATTTGACTTCAAGTCGAGGAAGGGAGTGTTACTTGATTTATTTGTTATCTTACCATTCATGCAGGTGCTTCCCAAATTTTTTTATTATTAGTTTTCTTTGGCAGAACATCTTCAACCTATATATAGAAAGTTTCAACTTGATCGAGTCTATTGCGAGTTTGATTCAGATCTATGGCAGTATATAGAAGGTTCACATTACAATGATTTGGTGCTTCATTACGATGGCAGCGTTAAATGCATTGACTAATCCGACAACTGTGTGAAACTACTAGTTGAATGTTGAAAAGGACTGCTTGTGATGCATGGCCATAAGATTTTCCTGATTAAAGTTATAAATCGTAGCAACACAGGTAAATTCATGAGAATATTTTACATTTTGGTGAATGCATATTATGCATTTCAAAATGGAAACCAGATCATGTTCCATAGAAGCTGTAGTTTGCTATATTTTATAACAAAAGGTAAAAATAAATGATGAAACATTTCTGTAGGAGTTCTTTTCTTTATCATTTGGGGGAGAAAAATTTCCATTGATTAGTAAGAACTATTCAAATATTTTTCCAGATAACATTTGTGCCAAGACGAAATATGATTCTTATTTTTTTTGCTGGATTGCATAGAAAGAAAGAAAAACTAATTATTGTGATCTTCCTAAATTATGGTAGGTTGTTCTATGGGCAGCAGCTCCGGCTCTTATGCGAAAGGGGTCGACGACAATGGTGATGACAGTGTTTCTGATAATGTTCCTCTTTCAATACCTCCCCAAAATCTACCATTTTGTTCGCTTCTTGCGTCACATGCAGGACTTCTCTGGCTACATATTTGGGACCATTTGGCGGGCATTGCTCTCAGCTTGATCGCCTATTTTGTTGCATCACATGTGAGCGATCGATTACTTCTATGATTAGATAAAATACGATCTGTAGAATTTGAGCTTGGATTCAATCGAGTGAAAATTTTATATGTTATCCAGCCGTTAACATGGTAGTTGAATTGGCTTGTTACAAAAAATCAAGTGAATTTTTTTGCGGTATTGAATACTTCGTAAAGTGAACATGAAACATGCTTTTCATGCCAGTATTGACCAAATTAAGAATAGAACTTGTGCATTTAGATTTTTCTTATTTCGCGGAAACCACCATGTAGTTTGCTCGTGTTTCCCACAACCATCCTGAGGTTCAAACTCATCACAGAACACCCCTGAACTTTCATTCCGTTCCACATAACCCCTCTCCCGTTATCTTCCGTTATCTTTTATGTTAAATGACCATATTGCCCCCACTCATCAACATGTGATGAGTGTTTGCAATTTGTTGCAGATCTTTTATTGGTCAAAACCTAATACTTTATACTAAATTATTTATAACAAAATAAATCATTTTTTATTTCAAAAAAGTAATTAAACATTGAATTACAATACTAGAAGATACCCCCTGACTCAACATTTTTTAAATTGTTTTTTAAAAAGGCAATATTCCTTCGACTGGTTCTTGTTCCATCTACTTTCCTAATTTGGAGAGAAGAAAATTTAGACTTTGAAATTTTGAGGAGCAAAATTGGAGAGAAGAAGATTTAGGATCCAATTTTTAGAGAAAAAAGATAATATAAACAAAGTAGGGGTAATTTTGGCATAGAATTATAAAAATGTGCCACATGTGCCACACATGATTTGATTTAAAGGCTAAAACGTTAAAATTCTAACGAGAGGGGGTCTGTGTAACGGAGTGAAAGTTCGGGGGGTTTCTGGAACGAGCTTGAACCTCAGGGTGGTTTTGAGAAACACGAGTAAACCATAGGTTGGTTTCCATGATATAAGCCTTTAGATTATTCAGATACAAGATATCAAAGATCATAATTGTAACTTTGTTAATCGTTGTGATTAATGGTGCATATTAGGCTGTGGGAGCATGCTGGTACTTGTTGGGGATTCAAAGGGCAGCTCAGTGCCTGAAAGAGCAATGCATGCAAGCTAATGTCCAATGCACCATGACGACAACAGCATGTGTGGATCCTATATATTACGGTGCCACAACGAGGATTACAGATGAAGGGAGATTGGCTTGGGCTCAAAATTTGATGGGAAGGAGCGTATGCTTTATGGGGCTTATAAGTGGACAGTTCCTCTTGTTACCAACACCAACAGGTTGGAGAAAATACTCCTGCCCATCTTCTGGGGGCTAATGACATTGAGGTAAGTCATCACCATTGATCAAACTTTGATTGTCAAAATTAGGGAATTCTTTGATGATTTTCTTGTATCAATGCTATTATGCTGTCATGTTAACATTTACAAAACTATCTCTATAATGCAAACTTGAAGGGTGTAACTAATATCTTTAATTGATGGCCTATCTTTTTTAATAAAGGGTTATACAAATTGAGAAAAATCCCCAAATAAATTACCTCATTTCAGCATAGTCACAACATCAATTTTTCAAAATTTGAAATCTCTCTCCCTCCTTTTTTTTACTTACTTTCCAAAGCTGTTCATATTATTGTCTAAAATAGATTTGGGTTTTTTTCTTTAGGCCGCCAAAAGCATTGGCATTTTGAAAACCACCCCCGAAAACTTCATATTTTTAAATATGCCCCCCAGAACCCTTCCTTTAAATAAAGACATCTCTTTCCTTGAGTTAATTAGGATTAAAAATTGGATTAGAGCTATCAATGATGAATTGTGAGATAAAAAGTCTTATAATATACGCTGGTCTTTTTTTAAGCAAAACCCTCATCTTTTTCCATTTTCATGCCTAATCCATCATTCTCACTCTGCCCAACTTTCATCTTCAAAATCTTCCGCACACACTCCCTCTCAGTCTTCTTCCATGTGAAACCAATTTTACTCTTCCCATTTCGTTAATGTAAAATCAATATTTTCTCCTTCGATCTGCCACAATGTTACTTAACAAGGTCTCTCTCTCCCCCTCCCCCGACGCATAATCCATTTTACTCTCTCAATTCTTCAAGGCGAAGACCATATTTTCTTCTTCCATCCTCCACAACATTACTTAATAATATTTCACTCTCCAATACAAATATAAAACCATTAGAATGACAAAGTTCTCATTTTAGCTCTTTAAGAGAGATTTCTAATGTTGTTAGGGATAGTAATTAAGCATAGGGGCCCAATTGGTTTAATTAAGGGTTTTAGGGAGTGTTTTCCAAAATAGTAATGTTTTAGGGGGTCTATATCAAATAAGCCTTTAGGTATTTAGTTCCTTGATTTCAACCATTCCTATTCCCTAACCCCCATGCTGTCTCTCACAAAATATTGTTTAAAAAGCGGAGTGGTTGAAATAGAGAAGTGCTTCAGGTGTGTTATGTGTGTTATGTGATCGTAAGGTACTTTTGAAATTAAAAGGAAAATTTTATAAGATGGCAATAAGACATGTTTTTCTTTATGGATCAGAATGTCGGGCAATTAAAAAACATGTTAAAATGAATGTGGCTGAAATACGAATGCTAAGATAAATGAATGGTAATACACTAAAAGATAGGATAAGAAATGAGTGTTTTCGTAATAAGGTAATTCCCATGGATAATAAGATGCGAGAAAACCGATTATGATGGTTTAGACATGAGAAACGAAGAACGGTCGATGCCCCGATTAGAAAAAGTGATAAACTTGTAGTTTTTGGCACAACTAAGGATAGAGGTAGAGCTCAACGAACATGGATAGAGACTATATATATATATATATATATATATATATATATATATATATAGAGAGAGAGAGAGAGAGAGAGTGATCCATAGCAAACCGGTCCGTGTTTTTTAAAAACGGGAACGCTCGGTCTACGACATATTTGAACGATCCGATCCGTTCAAGTTGATCATCTTACCATCAAATATACGTATATGAAAAATCAAAGAATTTAAAAACCTCTTAACATATGCATCGATGGGTGCAAAAATGAACGTTTTTCGATAATGCAACACAAACTTCATCCGGAGGTCTTTAAATCATTTAATTTTTCATATATGTATATTTGAGGGTGGGGTGATCAACTTGAACGGATCGGATCGTTCAAACATGTCGTAGACCGAGAGTTCCCGTTTTTAAGAAATATGAACCAGTTTGCAATGGATCACTCCATACCATTTTCTCTGTTAAATTTACAATTGACATATAGTTCTTAACACGGGGGCATTTAGCCTTCGTTTTCTTAAATATATCTTGAAACCTATAATAATTTGCATATCAATCCGAGTGCTATCTATCAAAATGGCACCGGGGTTATAGTAATTCGTAAGGAAACGAGGGATAGATCATGAATGAAAGTTACGAGATAATTGAAATTATATCTTGTCACAGATACTTTTGCACAAATATGTAATATCTACAATCATGTAGCTTACCAAGCTAAATTCGTGTTGCTGTTATCTGCTATATATGTTTGGCATTCATTCTTCCGTAAAAATATAAAAATCGGTGATTAATATGCAATTGCCTTCTTTGTCCAGCACCTTTGGGAACCTGCAGAGCACAACGGAATGGCTGGAAATTGTATTCAACATGATAATCATAACAGGTGGGCTCATATTGGTGACCATGCTAATCGGAAACATCAAGGTGTTTTTAAATGCGACGACATCGATGAAACAGTCGTTGCACCTAAAGGATGAGGAGCATGGACTGGTGGATGAAGAAGAAGCGTCTGCCTCAGGGATTCCGCCAAAGGGTTCGACAGTATGAGCGCCAGCGGTGGGCTGCCATGAGAGGAGTTGACGAATGTGAGATGGTACGTAAGTTGCCAGAGGGTTTAAGAAGGGATATCAAGTACCACCTCTGCCTTTACCTTGTCCGGCAGGTATATATGCTCATGCTTCAAGCACCATATATCCCCTATATAATACACATGTTTAATGGAATCATGAACAATCAAAATTGATGGTTGAAACCCAAAACATTAGTTTTATGATCATAATCACCATATATACAACGACTGAAAGCCTGAAGTTTGATATTTTCAATATACAGCACACAACATGAACATTAGAGAAATGAAAAATAAGTTGAGCATTCTTATATATTCCTAGCTTGCTCCTAGAAACATGCAACAAATTTCCTGCATTCTACCTTGTTTTTTGTTCGACTAAATTTCAATTTTTTTTTTTTGCATTTCAATCTTGTGGGTAATTGCAACAGAAAGTTTGAAGAACCCAAATCAATGCTCCATTTTATGTTATTGTGACCAAAGTAGTAATGTGATAAAATTGTGCTTATTTCTGCATGAGACGGAACAATGCATTCCATATCTGTCTACTTCTATCAAATACGGATCGCATGTATCCATAATTTAGTTGGGTAATTATCATCGCTGTTAGAGTATTATTAGTAGACAATTGAAGCAACTTCGGAAACCTAAATACGTGGTAACTATTTTTTTCTTGGAATAAACTTGTGTTTAATGTGCGTAGAAATGGATATAGCAGGTTCCTCTGTTCCAACACATGGATGATCTAGTCCTAGAGAACATATGTGTGACAGAGTCAAGCCCCTCATCTTCCCCAAAGGAGACTGTAAGCGCCCCCAACTCTGCTAACCGACTCATTGGTTCTGAATTCATATAACGTTTGCTTCCAAATATACTTTCAGATAACAAGAGAAGGAGATCCAGTGCAAAGAATGATCTTTGTGGTGCGGGGCCACCTCCAAAGCAGCCAAATCCTCCGCGACAACGTAAAGAGCTACTGCATGCTGGGCCCCAGCAACTTCAGCGGCGACGAGCTCCTCTCATGGTGCATGTGCCGCCCTTTCATCGAGTGTCTGCCTCCCGCTTCATCGACCCTAATCACCTTAGAAACCACTGAGGCTTTCGGGCTCGAGGCCAGCAATGTCAAGTACGTGACTCAACACTTCAGGTACACTTTCACAAACGAGAAGGTGAGGAGGAGCGCAAGGTACTACTCGCCCGGGTGGCAGACGTGGGCCGCTGTGGCCATACAGCTGGTGTGGCGAAGGTACAGGCATCGCAAGATGTTGACTTCGTTGTCATTTATACGGCGAAGGGGGGCGCTCTCGAGGTGTTCGTCCATGGGAGAGGAGAAGCTCAGGCTTTATTCCGAGCTCTTAACGTCGCCAAAGCCTGATGCCGATGATTTCTTAATGTAAGTAGATATATATTTTTGCGAGCTAATTGTGCTAGTTATAATATATAGATTGGGCCCCAAGATTTTTCGTGATTACTGTGTACACAGAGACCAAAGGTATTAGGTATTTGTAATTGATGCAACTAATCTGCCTGCTGCTCAATGGCCTATCCTTTTTGGTGAATAGGTGAATGTAAAATCCTTTTGTATACTAGAGCAATGATTTGCTAGTGTCTCACAGGGGAGGATCTGGTCAAAGCAGGATTTTTGAAGCTTGTTTTGGTCAAAGCTGGCTATAAAACATCCTTGGTGCAGTACATATTCGATTAAGATTTATTTTATTAAGAAAAGAAATATATCCTTAAAAATAGAATTTGTGTTTTATTTCGATCTCAGTTGTTTTTGTATTACATCATAGACGGTATAGCCAGCTTTGCCAAAGTAGTTTCAAAGTTTGCTTTAACCAGATCCACAGGGCGGTATGACATTCTAAAAAAGCACGGCCCATATATTACTAAGGCCTTAAACAGCCTTGAGTCCATTGATCCTTGTAAAGTTTTGGGTAAATTGTCAAAAATCCTAGGGCCCTCTCAGGAGTATTCTTGAAAACCCTAATGCTTTCAAAATTGTTGGAAAAGGCCTACAATTCAAAATCTTTATGGAAAAAACACTTGGGCCTCATTTCATTTGGTATTTTATTCTCTTCTAACTGCTTAGATATTACACGCAACCTTTTAGATATTACAATCAACTAGTATATAGGGGGTTTTAATTGGGTCTGGGTTTTTTTACACAAGTTTGATGCCGGCCGGGGATTTTTGACAATTTACCCTACATTTTTTCATTATTTTTGTTTCAATTTTTTAATGCTCAAAAGGTATGGGCAAGAGACAGCCGTCTCAGATCAAATAATATCCCTTGCTTGGCACTAAATGGTCTCCATCCATACATATATCCATCCCTATCTTTGGCGTGGGTCCCACGATATAGATTTTTTTTTTGGGTAAATTTTTGGAAACCCCCTGCCCTTTAAAATCATGTGAGAAATTCCCAGGACTTTATAAACTTGTTGAAAACCCTTTAGGTCCATCAATTTTTTCCTGAAATACTCTAACTTTTGATTATTTTGGTATATCCTAAAACTGCCCCTTGTGACCCATGCGTATAAATACAAAAAGACAGCTGTCATTTTTTTAAAAAAAATATGTAGTTGAGTTGCCTGTAATTCCCGTAATTTCTATACCTAATAGTTTTGTTGATTTTTCTTTAAAGAATTGAGTATTAAGTGCTCTAGCCTAGCAATTTTCCCTCTTTCACCACTTTCCCTTTTAAAAAATCTATATTGCCAACAGAACAAGAATTATCCCATTCATTCTCTCCATTATCCATTATCTTCTCTCAGTTACTCCATTTTCATTTACTACCCCAGCAAACTAAGTCTACATTTACTATCTTGCTCATCGATGGTCGCCCAAATTTGGAAATTAATGTATTTTATGAGTGGATCGAATGGTAAAGGTGCGGTCATGACTATCTCGAAGTGGACAATATGGTTTGAAATGAAATGAACAATCTCTTTTGGACTCGATATGCCGGTAGAGAAGTTGAAACTTTCTTATAAAATGGAGAAATATGGAGATCATGGTGTTACAATGATAAATGAAGATGACTACATAAATATGATCCGCATCCATCAAGAAACGAACGAGAATATCATCCATATGCAAGTATCTGTTAATACCCTAACCATTATGAGCAGATTTGTCTTTATTTCACTTGATTTTTTTAGAAGTATATACAATACAATAGTTGCCTGCAACTTATAAGCAGTTGTCTCTAATATCTAAGTAGTTACCTGTAACTTCTAAACAGTTGCCTGTAACTTGTAAGAATTTGCCTGAAACTTTTAAGTAGTTTCCTGCAACTTCTAAGCAGTTTCCTGTAATTTCTAAACCCTTGCAGATGTCTGATTTCAAATACCAAGCATCTCTGCAGTCAATTTCCAGAGACAAGATTTAAAATGGAGACATATGGTTCCAAATATCAGACGTCTCTGAAGTCAATTTCTAGAGGCATATTTTGAACTGAAGACGTCTGGTTACAAGTACCATACATCTCTGAAGTCAATTTCCAGAAACATATTTTGAACCGGAGACATCTTCCACAGACGCCTGCAATATAAAAAATTTGTTCCAGACCTATGAAACAAACGTCTGATGTGGTTTTCTAACCATTTGCCTGTAACTTTTAAGCAGTTGCATGTAACTTGTAAGCAGTTGCCTATAACTTCTAAACAGTTGTTTGTAACTTTTAAGCGCTTGCATGTAACTTCTAAAAATATTGTTTTTAGCTTCTAAGCAGTTGCATGTAACTTCTATATATCTGCTAATTAATTATTACTTACTATAAATGAAAATACTTGAAATGAAGTCTTTGCTACAGGTAAGATTCTCTGTCTACTTGTTACTGGATCTACACACAAAGCACCCTATATCCTAACATGTAAACCCAAACTCTATAAAGCATGACAAATTGAGATGTGACCAATCAATGAAGAATCTGATATTTTTGAAGAAAACAACTTGACTATCTACATGAAAGGTTCTATTATTGCAAATTAAAGTGCATTCACTGCAGGATAAAGAATCTTATCCTCTGTTTTGCATCTAGACTGAAACTCCTATAAATACACGATTTTCTTGTTGTTCAAAATTGAGCAAAAATTTCAATATAAACTCAGAAAAAAGCAGAGTGAAAAAAATAAAAGAGTGTAGGGCTTTACACTTTTAGATGTGGAGAATTTCATTTCTTAGAAAGTAATTAGGATGGATAAAGAATTTTACTAAGTATAGTCCTTCTTGAAGGTTGAAGGACTTGCTGTCATAGAAGAGGCTGATGATGGATAAATAATTTTACTAACATCATCATTTTATCAGGCATTCCATCATCAGCCACAAAATATCAACCATTACACCGTCAACTGCATATGTTAATATGCATAAAATCCTTCGTCAGCTATATGATCACATCCTCCTATAAGGTCAAAGAGAGCAACTACTAACAAGTTCAAGGGGTGTTCATATCTACCGTGGAACTCTTTTCAAAGGCTTATATGGAGTCTCCAGTCAAAATATGTGAAATGTGTACGATTTGTAATTTTTTAAGATACTGTTTGTAAAAAATTTTTCGAGTTTTACAAACATATAGCAGCACCAAGTCATATAAGTTGTAAGCGTTATCAATGTTCTAATTACCAATGTATCACACAGGACCAAGTTCTCTGACTTGTTTCCAATTTACCATTTTTTTAAGATCCAATTTGAAATTCAATTTCAAGACCAATAAATATGCTACACCATGTACTTTTGTTAACATATTATTAGTTGCATGTAACTTCTAAACAGTTGTATTTCCGTAATATCTAAGAAAAATTGTCTTTAATATCTAATAAGTTTCTTGCAATATCTATATAGACTTGCCTATAACTTGTAAGCAGTTGCATATAATTTTTAAGCAGTTGCATGTAACTTCTAAAAAATTTGCCTGCAACTTCTAAGCAGCTGCCTGTAACTTCTAACAGCTGCCTTTAACTTCTAAGTGTAGATTGTTTTTCGTCATCTTATTAAGATAGTAATGTGTTCGCTTGTCAGGCATATACAGATTCCCCCTATCTAGAACGGACATGGGTTTATTGATTGTAGAGATTCTAATCTCCGGCAGCTGCGGACAAAACTTCCGTTAATTACCTCTCGTCTTGAGGCGGGGGAACCTCCGATTAACGGATCACATGATCATGCGAACTCAATGTGCAGTATACGTGTATTGTGTTTTGACAACAATTTTGAGGGTGCTTCTGGAATATCGGGGGTCTCGCAGAGTTTACAGGAAAAAGGTCATGAAGCTTGCGTTGGCGCAAACAGGAAGTTTAAGGTTCAGAAAAATGGAACTTGAGTTTCCAGGAGAAGAGGTTTGGCGCAGGCATCCGTGCATTGCACGGGCGTCAAAGTTGGATTGGCGCATGTAAGCGCTAGAAGGGGATTGGCGCTTGCATGCGCCAACCATGGTTTGGTGCATGCATGCGCCAATCGTTGGATTCACGCATGCATGCGTCAATCATGGATTGGCGCTGGTGCATGAAGAAGCTTAAGTTTTGGGTTATGAGCTTAAGCTCAGGGTTTCCATAAGGGAAGAGACCCAACTATTTCCTATTTTGGTCCAAAATCTCTCTTGAGTTTTCAAATCTTCGGATTTTTGAATCTTGGTAATGAAAATGGGGCCTTTTCCCTTCCTCAAGTCTTGGATCTTATCAAAAATGAGGTTTTTGAAGATGGGTTCTTCTTCTTCTTTCTTTTCTCTATTTGGATCTTGGAGAGGAAGAAGGAGAGATGCGAAAATCTCTCCTTTTTGGAATTTGGTGGAGAATTCACTCTCCTTTCAAAGGGTTTATTGCTAAAATCTATTTAGTTTTTTGAAAAAAGAGAGGTTAAGTTCTAAATTTAATTGAAAAAAAGATGAAGAGGAAGAACTTTGATGAGAGACACAAACCCCTAGAAAGATTGAGGAATCAAAGTTGTTATGGAATTTTTTTCATAATCTTTGCCTTTTATAGGCCTTACATTTTACAACTTAGCTCTTGGACTTTACAAAATGGCTTTTTGCCTCTCACATGCTCATGTGCTCACTTCTTTTTGCACATGAACCATGAGTTTTACAAAATTTAGGCTTTTTGCCCAATTTTTACATTTCTACAAATTACATTTACATTTATTTGTTACATAATCCTATTTTCTTAGGCATGGGCCGGCCCTTCCCCTTACTTGGGTTTGACTTGGGCTTAAGCCCACTTGCTCGGGCTTAGATCCGCTTTCTTGGGCTCGGACCCACTTGGCTTAGCTTTGGGCTTGTCTGTTTAGGCTTGGGCCCACTTGTTTGGGTGTTGATTTTGATTTGGTCAACGGGGTGTAATTTTTGACCCCAATACTAAGCGGTTGTATTTGTCTAATATTTAAGAAGATTTGTCTTTAATATATAATAAGTTAATCGTAATATCTATATGGATGCAAGTAATAATATGCACACGAAAGCGTTTTTTGTTTCACAGTCAACACGCATCATGTTCTTCTGCTCCAGCAATTGCGGATGACCGAGTACTTGAGTTGGAGTTAAGTTTGCCACTGGTGAGGCAAGATGGTCAAACAATAAGGAACAATATTCCGGTTGCGTGGAATGATGCAATTCAGGGCGCATCTCAAATATTTAAGAGTTCTTACGAAGTTAGGATGACTCTTTGCCAATTTACTATTGCGAAACAATTCAACTTCGACTACATCAAGAACGATGGCTTGGTGTAACAGTGGCTTGTTCCCAAAGGGATAAAGGACGACAATGGAGATTGCATGCATCGCCGTATTCAGAGATATAGAATTAACATATACGTTGTTGGGGTCAAAATTTACACTTTAGTTGACCGGATCAAAATCAAAGTCAACCCCAAGCCTAAGCCAAGTGGGCTCATGCCCAACTCGAGCCCCGCGGCCAGCCTCCCCCATGCCAAAATGAAATCATAGAATAAATAATTTTGATGTAATTTTTTATGCATGATTGTAAGAAAAATGGGCATAAAACCAAATTTTTGTAAAGCCTCATGGCTCATGTGCAAAAGAAATGAGCATATGAGGCATGAGATGGGCAAAATGCAATTTTGTAAAGTCCAAGAGGCTATATGTATATTTTTAAGCCTATAAAAGGCAACATGATAATGAAATAAAAAAAATAACTTCCCCATTCTAAAAAAAATTAGAGTTTGTGCCTCCATCTCCTTCCTCAAGGTTCTAAACCTTCTTCCCCTCTTTGAATTAAATCAAGAGTTTAACTCTTCTTTTTTCAAAAAGAAATAGTTTTTCACCATAAAACCCACAAAGGGGAGCTCGGATCTCCCATCAGATCTCTAAAGGGGGGATTTTGAATCTCACCCCCCTTTTCCTTCAAGATCCAGCCAACGAAGAGGAGAAAGAAGGAGTCCCATCTCCAAAAATCCTATTCCGGAAGGATCCAAGGCTCAAAAGAAAATCCAAAGATCTCTAGGAGTTTAACTCCATTCTAGATTTATTGGAGTTTAACTCCATAAATCAAACCCCTTTTTAGGAGTTTAACTCCAATTCTACACATAATCTCTGTTAGGAGTTCAACTCCAAAGCCCCCCTTGGGAGTTTAACTCCTAACCCAGGGGCTAAGCCCCTTTTCCGCTAGTGTTCCCAGCAGTCGCGTGCCGCGCACGCGATCCGTGAGCCCCCAGCGGTCGCGTGCAGGGCACGTGACCCGCGGGCACCCAGCGATCGCGTGCATAGCATGTGACCCGCAGGCGATAAAGCGCCCACATGCGCCTCACGCGACTCGAGGGCATCCAGCGACCAGCGGTCGCTGCAGCGCATGTGACCCACGGGCGCCCCACGGTCGCATACAAGGCACGTGGCCTGCGGGCGCTAAGCGCCCACGTGCGCCTCACGTGACCCGTGAGCGCTCAGCGCCCAGCGGTCGCGTGCAATGCACGTGACCCGCTGGCGCCCAGCGGTCGCGTGCTGCACACGTGACCCGCTGGCGCCCAGCGCCCATGTGCCAGGAACGTGACCCGTGGGCGCCAAGCGTTCACGCGCCAGGCACGTGACCCGCGGGCGCCAGTGCCCACGCGCCAGGCACGTGACCCGCGGGCGTCCAACGCCTACGTGTCATGCACGCGTCTTTAAGACGCTTCCCCATTTTTATATGCACTTCACACTAAATATACTTCCCTCGTTAGAAAAAATTCTAACGGCGCGCTGCCCCGCACCCCGTAAAGGGGCTGCTATCCCCCTTGACCCCCAGCCCGCTATCCGGGTAGCGGGACCTCCATAAAAACTCTGCGGGGCCCCCGATATATCCAAAACCCCTTCAAAACACAACACTGCACATTGATTTCGCATGACCCGTTTGACCCGTCAATCGGAGGTTTTCTCGCTCCAAAGACGAGGAGTAATTAACGACAGCTTAGTCTGTGGCTGCCGTAGATTCGGATCCCCACAATCAATAAACCCCAGCCTACCCTAGGCAGGGAAAATCTATTATGCGTCCGACAAGCGCGCGCGCGTATTCCCATCTCAATGGGGTGACGAAAAACACCCTACAGATTCTGGCACGCCCGGTGGGACCCAATCTCTCCTCCCATATTTCGGGTTAAACGTTCATGCGAACTCAATCAATATACATTTCGATTGCCTGTACTGAAATCATGCTTCTATTTGCAGGTTAACGACTTTCGACTGCAATTTTCAGATACAAAAAAATGTCTCCAAGGACAATCTCAGCTCTCAGCACAACTCCCATCTTCTACACGATGAAGATGGACGCCAGGATGGTCCTCTCGGCCAGTTTCAGGCGACGATGGGAGGAGCCGTCTTTACCATTTGGCTCTATTCTGTTCATGCAAGCTAGCGCCATCCCAGCTTCTCAAGCTCCAGTAACAGACAGGCCAGCCTCGAAAGGCAGAAGGCCAAATGTGGTGATCTCCAGGGCACCACTACCTAAACGAAAGTCGGTGTTTGAACGACTTTCTTTGGCCCTAGCTGGGGGCAAGGCCATCAACACCAATAAAGCAACAAGGCATCTTGGGTAAGCGCCAGCGGCGCCCTTGACAACTGCTCAATCGGGTATCTTCTCTAAGCTCCCCATTAATCGAATCACGATGGCTTCCTGGATGATGGATGCCCGTCAAGCCCTCAAGATTGAGAAGCTAAGACAGAAAATGCTCAGATATAGAGCCAACAAAAAGGCTAGGGCTCATGCTAGGATGAACTTCATGAGGTTCCAAGAACAGGGTTCCCCCGCCAAAGATAAAGAAATGGATGGAAATGTGGTCCACACTGTCTACATGGTGGGCACACGCAGCAAGAGCAATGACGAGGCCACCACATCTCAGATCCAATCTGGTATGAATGTGGCTGCTACTTCCCAAGACCAGCATCCTCTGGAAGGTAATGAAAACACTTTCAGTGAGGCCGATAAGCAGAGAGAGCCCTCTGTTCATGAGGAGTCGGGCTCGGAAAGCGAAGATGAGCCAACTTTCCATCCTAAGACCGCAGAGCAGCAACTTCTCCAGGAGCTCCGAAAGTAGCTCAGAAACAAAGAAAAGGAGATGACCAAGCTCTACTAAAAAATTGACGACTTGAAAATCGTCGTCTTACAGCTCACGGCCCAACTTTCCTCTCAGCCGCCCAATCAAGCGCAGGGCTCTGCTCATGAACTGGGAAACGGTGTCCCGAGGCAGCCGACACCTATTCCCTCAAATCCAAAGGTGGGCGGACCACATGAAAGCTAGCCGCATCCTATCTCGGGAAATGTCTTGGCTACCGATGACAGTAGCCCGCTAACTCAAAATCAAATCATGTATTTTGTTGCGAACAAAGTCAAAACATTGGTAGCCGAAGCCGAAGTGCAAAAAGATATTAGCAGCAGCGGGAGACCATATCCTGCTCAGTATGATCTGGTAGAATTTCCTAGCGGCTATGTCATCCCTAAATTCGGAAGATTTGATGGGAAGGGAAATGCGAATCAGCACATCGCCCACTTTAAAGCCTCATGCGAGAATATTGGGGGTAATGATGCGCTTCTCCTCTGCCAGTTCGTTAATAGCTTGACCGATGTTGCTTTCGACTGGTACGCGAGCATACCGGATGGCTCCGTCACAACTTTCGTCCAAATGGAGTCTCTGTTTCGGCAAAGGTTCATTGGCATCGACGATAAGATCACCATTGCCGATCTCATAAGGACCAAGCCAAAGAACAACGAAAGCAGCACGGATTTTATAACCCAATGGCGCGATCTCTTCGTCAAATGTGAACCGCCGATAGAGCAGGACCAATCTGTCAGTCTCCTCGTTGGAAGTCTCAATAATTGGATGGCCCCGTTTCTATACACCGCAGGTCTCAAGACATTCCAAGAGCTGACCAGGAGAGTTCAGATGTTGGAGCGCTCAAAGCAGGAATCTTCCCCTGATTCCCAAAATAACAATAGGTCCTAGAGAATCCGAAAGGACGAAAATCGCAAAGGCGGAAATTCTGACGATGCTGAATCTTTTAACACTTTGGCTAACCGAAATAAACAAGGGATGAGCGAGCCTAATGCCAACCAACCTCGGAAGCCAGTGTTCGGAGAGGGAGAAGAATCTCCACTGAAAAAGAAGCTGGATAAGGTCTATTCCTTCAGAAGGGACAAAGTCCGTAAAATATTCAAGGATGCCCTAAGAAACGGTCTGCAATTGCCGGAATAAAAAAGACAGCAGAAAGCGAATATGACCGACGACCCCAACTATTGCCCCTATCACAGAGTGATAAGTCATGCTATTGAGGACTGTTTCGTCTTCAAAGATTGGGTCGAAAAACAATATAAGGTGGGAGAAATCTCGTTGTCCCATGGCGTGTTAGTGAACAAATAAGCTGCGACCGCCAATTTCATACAAATGGAAACCGAAGCCCTTTGGGAATCTGCTGCTCCATCGACCACCACGTCATTAAACTGGGGACAACCGACCACCACGTCGTTAAACTGGGAACCGATGACCACCACGTCGTTAAACTGGGAACAGTCGACCTCTAAGTCGTTAAACTGGGGATGTAAAGTGTGTAAATAAAACAAAAATAAAAAATAAAAAAATAAAAAGTAGAAATGATGGGGCAACTCGTAAAAAAAATCAGCGAGTAAAAATGAAGATGAAAATAAAGCCGAAATGATGGGGCAATCGCGAATAAATAGCCAAAATGATAGGGCGATCGCGACCTTCGCGATAAGAAAATCTGAAATGATAGAGCAATCACGGTAAAAAAATAAAAAAAAATGGCGAATGATAAGTCGCTCCTAGTACCACATTCCAGTGTAGCAATGCAGACGCCAACCAAAATTCAAATCCCCGAATATCCCAATGGCGAATGATGAGTCGCTCCTGGTACCATATTCCAGTACAGCGATACAAACGCCAACCAAACTTTGAATGTCCCAATGGCGAATGATGAGTCGCTCCTAGTACCATATTCCAGTGCAGCGATGCAGACGCCAACCAAAATTTCAAATCTCTGAATGTCCCCAACGGCGAATGATGAGTCACTCCTGATACCATATTCCAGTGCAGCGATGCGAACGCCAAATCCCCAAATGGCAAATGATGAGTCGCTCATGGTACCATATTCCAGTGCAGCGATGCAGACGCCAACCAAAATCCAATTTTCCAAAATTCCCCCAGCCCTACGGTTAGTCCCCAAGTTGACTACCGTATACAATCTACGGGCTCAAATAATTCTTATCATACCCATACCCCACTGCAATCACCCGTCCAGCGGCCGGTCTCCGCCCTTGGAATTATGCTCCATTTGCGAAGACCCACTCATGCGTCCTCACGATGCATGAGGACAAAAAACCTTACGGGATCCTCACGACTCGTAAGAAAACACCTTCGTGGGATCCTTACGTCTCACAAAGGAGAAACACACTTAGGAGTCCCTACGACTCCTAAGGAGAAAGTACACCTACGAGATCCTTTCAACTTGTAGGGAGAAAGCACTTTTATGGGACCCTTACAGCTCATAAAATTGAAAAGCCTTAGGTGATAAGGATCTAAATCTGTCTCCTAAGCCATCGCTCCCCAATAGGCAAAGACAAATGATGAGTTGCTTCTGGCATTATTCCAGTGCAGCAATGTAGATGAACCAATTCCCAAATCCTCCCGGGGCAAATGATGAGTTGCTCCTGGCATTATTCCAGTGCAGCAATGCAGATGCCGACAAAAACCAATTCCCAAATCCTCCCGGGGCAAATGATGAGTTGCTCCTGGCATTATTCCAGTGCAGCAATGCAGATGCCGACCAAGACCAAAATCCCCAAATCCTCTCATGGCAAATGATGATTCGCTTATGGTACCATATTTCGGTGTAGTGATACTGATGTCAACCCAAATCACCTCAAATCAGCAAGTCAAATCGTGCACTGACCGTCCAAGTCGTTAAAAGGGCTGCAACGACCTTCCTTGTCGGAATTATGCTTCGGCTCGGAATCAACCAGTGACCTCCCCGTCGGAATTATGCTCCGTCTCGGAATCAAGTCACCCAACAAGCTCTGCGTCAGAATCATGCTTTGTCTCAGAGTGTACCCCGTGTCGAAATCATGCTTCACCTCGGTGTATCTGCCTTTCCTGTCGGAATTATGCTCCGCCATGGAATCAAGTCAACCAGCGACCTTCTCGTCGGAATTATGCTCCGCCCTGGAATCAAGTCAACAAGCGACCTCCTTGTCGGAATTATGCTCCATCCTGGAATCAAGTCAACCAACAATCCCCCTGTCGAAATTATTCTTCGACTCGAAATCAAGTCAACCAACGACCTCCCCGTCGGAATTAAGCTCCGCCTCGGAATCAAGTCGACTAACAAGCTCTGCGTCGAAATCATGTTTCATCTCAGAATGTACCCCGTGTCAAAATTATGCTTCGCCTCGGAGTATCCGCTTTCCCTGTCGGAATTATGTTTCTCCTGAGAATCAACCACTGCATCGAAATTATGCTTCGGTCAGAATGTCTGCCGCCCATCGGAATTATGCTCCGACCCCTTTGGAATCATGCTCCGCTCATCAGAATCATGCCCCGATCCCTAGAATCATGCTTCACTCTTCGGAATCATGCTCCGATCCCTGTAATAATGCCTCGGATCTTCGGAATCATACTCCGATTCCTGGAATCATGCCTCTATTCTTCGGAATTATGCTCCGATCCTCGGAATTATGCTCCGACTCTTTGGAATGATATTCCGACCCTGGAATTATGCTCTGCAAATTGGAATGATGCTCCGATCCCTAGGAATCATGCTCCTCGAGGGATACTCCGCCCCTGGAATGATGTTCCACCTCGAAGTCCAGCTTCAAGATCTATCAATTTCATGCACACAACTCATATGCGCGGTGTGCATTTATTGACGGGGGCCACTTTGTTGGGGTCAAAATTTGCACCCCAATTGACCGGGTCAAAATCAAAGTCAACCCCAAGTTAGGTGGACCTAAGCCCAGGCCAAGTGGGCCCATGCCCAAGTCGAGCCCCGCGGCCAGCCTCCCCCATGCCAAAATGAAATCATGTAATAAATAATTTTGATATAATTTTTTTTGCATGATTGTAAAAAAATGGGCATAAAGCCAAATTTTTGTAAAGCCCCAGGCTCATGTGCAAAAGAAATGAGCACATAAGGTATGGGATGGGCAAAATGCCATTTTGTAAAGCTCAAGGGGCTATATGTATATTTGTAAGCCTATAAAAGGCAACATGATAATGAAATAAAAATAAATAAATTTTCCATTCTAAAAAAACTCGGGTTTGTACCTCTTTCTCCTTCCTCAAGGTTCTAAACCTTCTTCCCCTCTTTTGAATTAAATTAAGAGTTTAACTCTTCCTTTTTAAAAAAGAAATAGTTTTTCACCATAAAAACCACAAAGGGGAGCTCGGATCTCCCATCAGATCTCTAAAGGGGGGATTTTGAATCTCACCCCCTTTTCCTTCAAGATCCAGCCAACGAAGAGGAGGAAGAAGGATACCCATCTCCAAAAATCCCATTCCGGAAGGATCTGAGGCTCAAAAAAAAATCCAAAGATCTTTAGGAGTTTAACTCCATTCCAGATCTATTATAGTTTAACTCCATAAATCAAAACCCCTTTTTAGGAGTTTAACTCCAATTCTATACATAATCCCTGTTAGGAGTTCAACTCCAAAGCCCCCCTTGAAAGTTTAACTCCTAACCCAGGGGCTAAGACTCTTTTCCGCTTGTGTTCCCAGCGGTCGCATGCCGTGCACGTGACCCGCGGGCGATAAAGCGCCCACATGCGCCTCACGCGACTCGAGGGCGCTCAACGTCCAGTGTTCGCGTGCAGCGCACGTGGCTTGCGGGCGCCCCACGGTCGAGTGCAAGACACGTAGCCCGCGGGCGCTAAGAGCCCACATGCGAGCACTCAGCGCCCAGCGGTCACGTGCAGCGCACGTGACCCGCTTGCGCCCAGCGGTCACGTGCTGCACACATGACCCGCTGGCGCCCAGCGCACACGTGCCAGGCACGTGACCCGTGGACGCCAAGCGCCACCCGTGTGCGCCAGTGCCCATGTGCCAGGCACGTGACCCGTGGGCGTCCAGCGTCCATGTACCATGCACGCGTCTTTAAGATTCTCCCCCCATTTTTATATGCACTCCACACTAAATATACTTCCTCCGTTAGAAAAAAATTCTAACGAGGCGCTGCCCTGCACCCAGCACACCGCAAGAGGGCTGCTAGCCCTCTTGACCCCCAGCCCGCTATCCGAGTAGCGGGACCCCCGTAAAAACTCTGCGGGGCCCCCGATATATCCAAAACCCCTTCAAAACACAACACTGCACATTGAGTTCTCATGACCTGTTTGACCCATCAATCAGAGGTTCCCTCGCTCCAAAGAAGATGGGTAATTAACGGCAGCTTAGTCCGCGGCTGCCGGAGATTCGGATCTCCACAATCAATAAAACCCAGCCTACCCTAGGCAGGGGGAATCTGTAATGCGTCCGACAAGCGCACGCGTATTCCCATCTCAATGGGGTGACGAAAAACACCCTACATACGTTAGTAATGTAAAAGTTTAATTATTGTTTTTTTAAATTGTTGGTTATTTTAACTGTTAAGTTACGCTAAGGTTTGCATATTTGTCATGTTTGAGCAGTTTTTTATGTGCTGTAAAGAGATACTACCCGACGCACACATGTTTTGGGGGAATTTCAAGTGACGGACATCCCCGAGCTATGAAGATATTGGTAGCTGACATACTTGTAAATGTTTTGAGGTCACGGCCGGGATATCGGCCAATCGAGATTAAGAAGGACTTCCATCAAAGGTTCGGGATGAAGATTTCATACGGTAATGCGTGGAATACAAGGGAATTGGTATAGGAGACCCTTTTTGGCAATTATCGTCATTCTTATGACTCTTTGAGGTGGTATCAAAGAAAGTGCATGGAAACCAATCCCGGGAGTGTAATTAGCATCGACAAATCAGTGGATGACAGATTCGTTAAGCTATTTGTTACCTATGGTGCTTGTATTGGCGGGTATTTAGATGGTTGTCGGCCTCTTATATTTCTTAATGGAACATTCATCAAGAACAGGGAAAAACGTTTTCTATTGGCGGCGATTGCTTATGACGGAGACAATGGTTTGTTTCCGTTAGGTTTCGCTATTTGCGATCATGTGAACATCACCAATTGGACATAGTTTTTAGGTCAGTTGAGGGTCGTGTTGTTTAATGGTCCTAGGGCCTACCATCCGCCCAGGGCCTACCACCTGCCGCATACCCTTGTGTTTGTTTCAGACTCCGACATGAGAATCAACGAAGCGGTTAGGATGTGCTTTCCTACCGCATTACATTCATTTTGTATTCTTCATTAGAAACAGAACTTTAAAAATAGGCTCAAGGGGCTTAGTATGAAGAATTCGAAAGCCGAAACTTGTGCGCAACTGATAGAGACAGCGTGTTACTGATACACGACGGTTGAGTTCTTGAGAAAGATGAATTTATTGACGAAGGAATCGATGGTTGCCTACAACGCAATGGTTGAATATTACAATCCTCAACATTAGGCTAATTGTTACTTCCCTGAAATAAGATACAATCTTAATTCTTGCTTCTCAATACACCTAATTTGGCTATGAACATGATTGACATAAATATGTATAACATCATAGCGGTTGCATGTAACTTCTACTAAGTTGCATGTTTAACTTGATTATAATTATTAAGTTGCCTATAACATTTACTGACTTGCTTGTAACCTCTGGGTAGTTGCCTGTAACATCTAATAAGTTGCCTATAATTTCTAATAAGTTGCATGTAACATCTATTTATGTGTTTATCGAATGCAGGTACGGTCATGTTACATCTAATGTTGCTGAATTATATAATAACTGGATACGTGAGGCCCGCACTTTTCCTATTCTTCAAATGGTGGACCATATAAGGGTATGTTTGATAAATCGCTTCAATAGTCGACGAGAAAAGGCCGAAAAGTGGAATGGAGTGTTATGTCCCAATTCGGAGGACATTCTGAAAAAAAATTTGGACGCCGCTAGGGTTTTTTCTGTTCATCAATCTGATACGAAGTATTATGATGTGTTTGACATTAAAACTGTCCGGATCAATATGTCGGCTCACTCATATAGATGTCGAAAATGGGATCTTACTAGGATTCCTTGTAGGCATGCTTGTGTCGTTATTAATTTCTTGAAGCAATCAATATATAACTACTGTGACCCTTTCTTAACAATCGAATATTTCACGGTGAGTTACGCGAATACAATTTACCCAATACCTACATTTAATAAGCCAGTGGTCACGAAAGAGAACATTGGGATCCAGCCTCCTTTGAAAAGAAAACGGGCGGGAAGGCCCATTACAAGGCGTGTAAATAACAGAGATGTTTAAAAAAGGAAGATGAATTGCGATAAGTGTGGTAACGAGGGTCACAATAGAGTGGCATGCACTGCTCTGATCGATTAAGATTAAAATAGCTGCATGTTGGTATTTTGTTTTATGTTTATGTATTCACTGTCAAGTTTCGTGGAGCTTTTGTACTAAATCATTACGATGTTCGTTATAATTTTGTTGTAAATTTTTCTATTGATTAAGTATGCATCTGAATGAAATTTAGAAACTGTTTTATGAATCACTTTATTTGCAGTTGCCTATAACTTCTGATAACTTGCCTGTAACTTCTAAGCAATTTCCTGTAACTTGTAAGCAATTTCTTGTAACTTCTAATTAGTTGCCTGTAACTTCTAAGCAGTTGCATATAACCTCTAAGTATTTGCCTGTAACTTCTAGGTAGTCGCCTGTAACTTCTAAGCAGTTAACATATTCGTTGAATTCAAACTCTTCAATTTTTCTAACTGTTTTAAAATTGCTCATACTGAAGACGTTTATACCACATGTCAGCTTAAGAATTTATGAAATAACCACACGTCTGGTACAAACGTCAGGTGAAGGAAATTTCCATTTTCAAATTTTTGTTTCTATTTCTGAGATGTCTAAGCAGACGTCTCCTTAAGAATTTTTTAAACTACAAACGTCTGGTATTAAAAGTTGATGAAATCTTATGACTTATATATAGTGATGTATGTAGTCCGATATCTATACGGACAAGGGGTGCATACTCATACTTTCATTCCGTTTACCCATGAGTACTCTAATTTTGGACGCGCGTTCTTGTTGAAATGCAAAGTCCGAAACTATTGAGAAGTTCATACAATATAAGAATGAATTGAAAACCGGAGACGTTGGAAGTATCATGATTCCTTAATGTGATCGAGGAAATGTAAACTTATGCTCGGTATTCCGTAGTTTTCCTTTTCATTTGGGGGTATGCACTGAAAATGACTGCGTACTAATTGAATAAGGTTTCATCTAAATCTGTTCACATGATTCTATATGTGATATAGAATGGAGACTATGTCTTATGTTTGTTAAGATATGGTGTTATTCGGTTTATGTTGAAATAAGAATTCAGACAAACTCAAGACACGTTTCAATAATGAGCAGTTTGTGGGTTATCCCAAGTATTCACAAGGTTTTAACTTTTACCATTTTCAGGATCAAAAGTTGTTTTTGTAAGTTTTTTTAGGCTCTCTTGATCCATCAAATCATGCAAGGAAGCGATTTAAAAAAATTTACAAGAGAGGCAAACTCATACAAATAAGAATATATGTCTAAAAACTAAAACTTGAAAGCTATTCTAGGAGTTTTATTCTACTCGGATTAGAACTACAACCTTTGTAGTGTGTCCTTCGTCTTCTAAAACTCCTCTTAAATCCTTGAACAAGTTAGGTTGATGATCCCTTAGGCCAAAGATGATCCATCTGTTGGATATATGTGCCTTCAAGTTAATTACTGTAATTGAAGGAGGACCTATACGAGAGTGTTGGGGTCAAAAATTATACCCCGGTTGACCAAGTCAAAGTCGAGCCCCGCGGCCGGCCTCCCCCATGCCAAAATGAAAATTATATAATAAAGAATTTTGATGTAATTTTTATAAATAAATAGGCATAAAGCCAAACTTTTGTAAAGCCCATGGCTCATATGCAAAAGAAATAAGCATATGAGGCATGGGATGGGTAAAATACCATTTTGTAAAGTCCAAGGGGCTATGTGTAAACTTATAAGCCTATATAAACCAACATGATGATGAAATGAAGACAATAATTCATTCCCCTTAAAAGCTGGAGTTTCTGTGCCTCCTTCCCCTTCCTCAAAGTTCTAAACCTTCTTCCTGTTTTTTAATTAAATCAAGAGTTTAACTTTTCTTTTTAAAAAAGCATTTTTTACCATAAAACCCTTAAAGGGGAGCTCGGATCTTCCATCAAATCCCCAAAATGGGAGATTTTTGTGTCTCACCCCCTTTTCTCCAAGATCCAGCCAACTGAGAGGAGGAGGAAGAAAACCCAACTCCAAAAACCCCACTTCGGGAAGATCCAAGGCTCAAAAGAAGATCCAGGACTAAAGGGGAGAAGAAAGGGGTCCCCTTTCATCATCTCTAAAGATTTCTGGGAGTTCAACTCCATTTGTCAAGATCTTTTGATGTTTAACTCCACAAATAAAACCCTTTTTATGTGTTCAACTCCATTCAAAATCTTTTAGAGTTTAACTCCACAAATAAAGCCCTTTTAGGAGTTTAACTCCATAAATAAAACCCTTTTAGGAGTTTAGCTCCATTCAAAATCTTTCGGAGTATAATTCCATAAATAAAAATCCTTTTCGGGAGTTCAACTCCTTAATTTAGGACTAAGCCCCTTCTTTCTGCAGGCGCCTAGCGCTCACGTGCCGGTCGCGTTCAGTGCCGGCGTTCAGTGCTCAGCGCCCACGTGCCGGGTACGTGAGGCGCCAGCGTCCAGTACTCAGCGTCTAGCGCCCACGTGCCAGGCACTTGAGGCGCTGACACTCAACGCCCACGTGTCGGCACACGTCCTCAGGAAGCCACTCACCGTTTTTTTTCTTTTTTCTTTTTTTTCATACACTCTACACTCAAAACACATCCTCTTTAGAAAAAATTTTCTAACGGGGCGCTGCCCCGCATCCTGCAAGAGGGCTCCTAGCCCCTTGACCCCCAGCCAGCTATCCGGGTAGCGGGAACCCCGTAAACTCTGCGAGGCCCCCCGATACGTCCAAAAACATACACACAAGCACCACACATTGAGTTCGCATGACTAGTTGACTCGTCAATCGGAAGTTCTTTCGCTTCAAAGGCAAGGGCTAATTAACGACAGCTTAGTCCGCGGCTGCCGGAGATTCGGATCTCCACAATCAATAAACCCCGCCCTACCTTAGACAGGGAGGTCTGTAATGTGCCAGACAAGCGGCGCGTATTTTCCATCTCAATGGGGTGACGAAAAACACTCTAAAGATTCCGGCATGTCTGGTAGGACCATTTCTCTCCTCCCATATTTCGGGTTAAACGTTTATGCAAACTCAATCAACATATACATCGATCGTCTTTACTAAAATCATGCTTCTATTTGTAGGTTAACAACTTTCGATTACAGTCTCGAACGCAGCGACCATGTCTCCCAAGACAAATTTCGTTTCTAACGCAACTCCAGTGACTTACGTAGTCAAGACAAACACCTACGCGATCCTTCTAGCGAGTCTCATGAGGCAATGGGAGGAGCCTCCACGCCAATTTGGTTCCGTCATCATCACCCCGCTGGAAGCGCTCATCTGGTGGAGACCCTGTCAAACCAAGTGACTAAACCGACCTTAAGAGGCAGGAGGCCAAATGTGGTGGCCTCAAGGGCATCCCAACCCAAACGCAAGTCGGTGTTCGAATGGCTCTCTATGGCCCCAGCTGGGGGCAAAACCGTCAGAACAAAAGAAGTTGCCAGACGTCGCGGGCAAGCTCAGGCGATGCCTTCGACGGACTTGCAAGCGGATGTCTTCTCAAGCCTCCCCATCACTCGGCCTACGGCGTCTTCCCGAAGAACAGAAGCCTGCCAGGCGCTCAAAACAGTGAAGCTGAGGCAGAAGCGGCTCAGATATAGAGCCAACAAAAGGGCCAGGGCTCCATCCAAGTTGAATTTTATGAAGTTCCAAAACGTGGACTGCTCCACGATCACGACTGTGCCAGCCGTGGAATTCCGCAATTCTTTCGAAGCCTTAAGGTGGGTCCAGAAGAATGCGATGTCTGCCAAGATTAAGAAGGACGCAATTCAAAATGTGCTACAATGAGATGTGTCTACGCTCCGGCACAAAAGGCATGATACCCTCTCTTCAGGAGTTTACCAAGCACTTCATGTAGCACGAAAGCAGCTAGGAAAAACCAAAAAAGGAGCACCAGCGCCACCCAATGACCCATACAGGCCAACCGTCTTCAGTCGCTCTTCCTTTCCTAAAGAGAAAGGGCCACGACGACGGTCCGAAAAATCAGCCGCCAAAGATAAAGAGATGGATGGACATGTGGTCCACACTGTCTACATGGTAGGCACGCGCAGCAAGAGCAAGGACGGGGCCACCAAATCTCAAATCCAATCTAGTGTGAATGTGGCTGCCACTTTCCAAGACCATCCTCCTCTGGAAGGTAATGAAAACCCTTCCAGTGAGGCTGATAAGAAGAGATATCTCTCAGTTCATGAGGAGTCAGGCTCGAAAAGCGAAGATGAGCTGATCTTTCGTCCCAATATCACAGAGCAGGAGCTCCTCCAAGAGCTCCGAAAACAGATCAGAAACAAAGATAAGGAGATGATTAATCTCTACTCAAAGATTGACGACTTGACAAACGTCGTTTACAGCTCACGGCCCAAGTTGCCTCTCAGCCTCCCAATCAAGTGCAGAGCTCTGCTCATGAACCAGGAAACAGTGTCCCGAGGCAGCCGACGCCTATGCCCTCAAATCTGAAGGTGGGTGATCCGCATGAAAGTCGGCCGCCCCTATCTCGAGAAATGTCTTGGAAACCTGTGATAGCAACCCGCTAACGCAAGATCAAATCATGGATTTGGTCGCCAACAAAGTCAAAACATTAGTAGTCGAAGCCAGAGCGCAAAAAGACGTTAGCAGTAGCGGGAGACCATATCCTGCTCGGTATGATCTGGTAAAGTTTTCTAGTGGCTATGTCATCCCCAAATTCGGAAGATTCAATGGGACGGGAAATGTGAACCAACATATCGCCCACTTTAAAGCCTCATGCGGGAATACTGGGTGCAATGATGCGCTTCTCCTCCGCCAGTTCGTTAATAGCTTAACTGATGTCGCTTTTGACTGGTACGCTAGCATACCGGATGGCTCCGTTACTACATTCGTCCAAATGGAATCTCTGTTTCGACAAAGGTTCATGAGTGTCGGCAATAAGATCGCCATTGCTGACCTCGTAAGGACAAAGCTAAAGAACAATGAAAGCAGCACGGATTTTATAACCCGATGGCGCAATCTCTCCATCAAATATGAGCCACCCTTGGAATAAGACCAATCCGTCAATCTCCTCATCGGAAATCTCGATACCTGGATGAATCCTTTTCTTTGCACCGCAGGTCTCAAGACGTTCCAAGAGCTGACCAGAAAAGTTCAAATGTTAGAGCGCTCAAACCAGGAATTCTCCTCGGATTCCTAAAATAGCAATAAATTCTGAAGGAACCAAAAGGACGACAATCGCAAAGGCGGAAATTTCGACAATGCTGAATCGTTTAACACTTCGGCTGACCGAAATAGGTAAGGGACAAGCGGCCCTAATGTCAACCAACCTCGAAAGCCATTGTTGGGTGGGAGAGGAGAATCGTCTCTGAAAGAGAAGCTGGATAAGGTCTATTCCTTCAGAAGGAACAAAATCCTTAAAATATTCAAAGACGCCATAAGGAACGGTCTACAATTGCCAGAATCAAAGAGACCGCAAGAAGAGAATATGACCGACGACCTCAAATATTGCCCTATCACAGAGTGATAGGCCATGCCATTGAGGACTGCTTCGTCTTTAAAGATTGGGTCGAAAAGCAATCCAAGACAAGAGAGATAGAACTGTCTAAAAGCATGTTAGCAAACAATCAAACTATGACTGCCAATTTCATGCAAACGGAGACCGAAGCCCTTCGGGAATCTACTGCTCTCAATCGTCTGCCCTTCTTAGAAAGAAGCGGGCTAAGGCAATAAGCCAAAAGCCCAATGAGCGATGTTACCAATGAAAAGGTAGTAGACGGGTATACAATCCATACGATCTACATGGTGGAGCCTAGAAGAACAAGTCCTTTTATGCCTCACACCCATGACAATGACGAAGCTGTTGCCACCCAACATCGACTCGGTCTAATTGATGAAGAGCCTGCTCGGGCCATTAAGCCAAAGGAAACCGTGGTTCTTGCTGAATCAAGCTCAGGCGGTAAGGATGGCCCCGGGTCATATCCGGAACTATAGAACAAGCATTATTCCAATGGTTTCAAAGGCAGCTTCAGGACAGGAACGAAAAGATAGCCAAGGTCCATTCCAAAGTCGACGAGCTGGCAAACATCGTGGCAGATCTCACGACCCAAGTCGCCCGATTGCAGTTACAGCAAAATCAAATTTTGGTTCATGAGCCAGGGATAGATATCCGGAAGCAGCCAATCGATACTCCCTCCAGCCCAAGAGCGGAAAACTTTTGCGAAAAACGGCCGCGATCAGTTTCCAGTCTCTCCGATACGTATACTGAATGGGCTAAGCGGACAGCATGCGAACCAAAGACTGATCGGCCTCAAGGACCAACATCAGAAAAGGCGCCTACTCTAATGGAGAGAAAGAAGAAAGTATACTCCTTCAGGAGGGATGAAGTCCGCAAAATATTCGAGGATGCCTTGAACAACGGTCTGCAATTGCCTATTCCAAAAAGGCCACATGAAATGATCATGACTGGCAATCCCATATGCTGCCCATATTATGGAATGGTGAGTCATACTATTGAAGACTGCTATGTTTTCAAAGATTGAGTGGAGAACCAATACAAGCTTGGGAAAACCTTACAGTCCTCGGATGTACCGGCAAGCCACAAAGCTACGGTCATCAACACAGCTCTGCCAAGATCAAAGTTCGAGGAGTTGGGATAAGCAAACACACGGGACCACCATGTCGTTAAAATGGGAACATTCGTCCCCTAAGTCGTTAAACTGGGAGTGTAAAAAAAATTGTTGTGTAAAAAAAGAAAAGCCGAAATGATGGAGCAACCGCAAATGAATAGCTGAAATGATAGGGCAATTACGACCTTCGCGATCAGAAAAGCTGAAATGATAGAGCAATCGCGGTAAAAAAAAACCCTCCAAAGGCGAATGATGAGTCGCTCCTGAAACCATACTTCAATGCAGCGATGCAGACGCCAACCAAAATCCAAATCCCTAAATTCCCAACGGCGAATGATGAGTCACTCCTGAAACTATACTTTAGTGTAGCGATGTAGAATCCAACCAAAATCCAAATCCCTAAATTCCCAATGGCGAATGATGGTCGCTCATGATACCATATTTCAGTGCAGTGGTGCAGACGCCAACCAAAATTCAAATTCCCAAAATTCTCCCTGCCCTACGGCCAGTTTCTAAATTAACTCTGTATACAATCCACGGGCTCAAATAATTCTCATCACAAGCCCCACGGCCGGTCACCGTCCTCGGAATTATGCTCCATTTGGGAAGACCCACTCATGTGTCCTCACGATACACGAGGAGAACAAATCTTACGGGATCCTCTTGACTCGTAAGAAAACGCCTTCGTGGGTTCCTTACGACTCATAAAGGAAAAACACACTTGGGGATCCCCACGACTCCTAAGGAGAAACTATACCTACGAGATCCTTTCGACTCGTAGGGAGAAAATGCTTTTATGAGACCCTTACGGCCCATAAAATTGAAAAGCCTTAGATGATTGGGATCTAAACCTGTCTCCTAAGCCATCATTCCCCAACAGGAAAAGGCAAATGATGAATTGCTCCTGGCACTTATGCTTCAGTGTTAGCAACGCTGATGCTGATCCCAACCCCAAAATTCCAAACATTCGATCCAGTAGAACCCTAAGTCGTTAAACTGGGAACAGATGGCCTCTAAATCGTTAAACTGGGAACAGATGACCCCTAAGTCGTTAAACTGGGAATGAGGGAAATCTTCTCATAGAAAATGATGATTCGCTCCTGATACCATATTCCAGTATAGCGATGCTGATGCCAAACCAAAACCAAAATCCTCAAATCCTCTCATGGAAAATGATGATTCGCTCCTGCCACTATATTCCAGTGTAGCGATGCTGATGTCAACACAAATCCCAAGTTCTCCACGGCAAATGATTCGCTCCTGGTACCATATTCCAGTGCAGCGATACCGACGCCAAACAAAAACCTAAATTCCAAGTCCCAGGCTCAAAAGCCCCGCTGGACGGATAAGAAACCCCAAATCAAATCAAATCATCAAGTCAACCAACGACCTCCCCGTCGGAATTATGCTCCGCCTTGGAATCAAGTCAACCAACGACCTCCCCGTCGAAATTATGCTCCGTCTCGGAATCAAGTCAACCAACGACCTCTGCGTCGGAATCATGTTTCGTCTCAGAAACTACCCCGTGTCGAAATCATGCTTCATCTCGGAGTATCTGCCTTCCCTGTCGGAATTATGCTCCGCCTCGGAATCAAGTCAACCAATAACATCTGCGTCGGAATCATACTTCGTCTCATAATGTACCCCGTGTCGAAATCATGTTTCGCCTCGGAGTATCTGCCTTCCATGTCGAAATTATGCTTCGCCTTGGAATCAAGCTCTGTATCGGAACTATAATTCATTCAGAATGTTTACCCCTGTGTAGGAATTATGCTTTGTCTCAGGATATACCCGTCCCGCGTCGGAATTATGCTTCGCCCCGGAACCCTACGACGAAACTATGCTTCGCCTCTAAATATATCATCCCCCTGGAATTATACTCCGCTCTTCGGAATGATACTCCGACCATGGAATTATGCTCTGCACTTCGCAATGATAATTCGATCTTGAAATTATGCTTCTCGGAATGATGCTCTGACCTAAGAATTATGCTCTTCGGAATGGTGATACGACCGTGGAATTTTGCTCCGCACATTGGAATGATGCTCCGACCCCGGAATCATGCTTCCGGAAGGATGTTCAACACCTCTGAATGATGCTCCACCACAAAGTCAAACTTCTGCATAACAAGATCCATTAATTTCATGCATACAACTCATATACGCGGTGTGCATTTATTGATGAGGGGCACTTTGTTGGGGTAAAAAATTACACCCTGGTTTACGCGGTCAAAGTCGAGCCCGCGGCTGGCCTCCCCCATGCCAAAATGAAAATTATATAATAAATAATTTTGATGTAATTTTTATGAATAAATGGGCATAAAGCCAAATTTTTGTAAAGCTCATGGCTCATATGCAAAAGAAATAAGCACATGAGGCATGCGATAGGTAAAATACCATTTTGTAAAGCCCAAGGGGCTATGTGTAAACTTGTAAGCCTATATAAGCCAACATGATGATGAAATGAACACAATAATTCAATCCCCTCAAATGCTGGGATTTCTGTACCTCCTTCTCCTTCCTCAAGGTTCTAAACTATCTTTCTTTCTTTTTTGAATTAAATCAAGAGTTTAACTCTTCTTTTTCCAAATATAAACAATTTGCACCATAAAACTCTTGAAGGAGGGCTCGGATCTTCAATCAAATCCCCAAAAAGGGAGATTTTTAAGCCACACTCTCTTTTCTCCAAGATCCAGCCAACAGAAAGGAGGAAGAAGAAAACCCAACTCCAAAACCCCCCACTTCGGGAAGATCTAAGGCTCAAAAGAAAATCCAGGAGTAAAGAGGAGAAGAAAGGGGTCCCCTTTGATCATCTCCAAAGATTTCTGGGAGTTCAACTCCATTTGTGAAGATCTTTTGGATTTTAACTCCACAGATAAAACCTTTTTCTAGGAGTTTAACTCCATTCAAAATCTTTTGGAATTTAATTCCCCAAATAAAACCCTTTTAGGAGTTTAACCCTATCAAAATACTTCGGAGTTTAACTCTATAAGGTGTTTTTTCGTCACCCCATTGAGATGGGAATACGCATCGCTTGTCAGGCGCATTACAGATTCTCCCTGCTTAGAGTAGGCTGGGGTTTATTGTGGGGATCCGAATCTTCGGTAACCGCAGACTAAGCTGCCGTTAATTACCCATCGCCTTTGAAGCGAGGGAATCTCCGATTGACGGGTCAACTAGTCATGCGAACTCAATGTGCAGTGTGCGTGTGTTGTGTTTTGAGGGGTTTTGGGTATATCGGGGACCTCGCGGAGTTTAAGAGGGACATGTTTTGAGTGTAGAGTGTGTATAAAATAAATAAATAAAAAAGGGTGAGTGGCTTCCTAAGGACGCATGGGCACAGGGCACCAGCGCCTCACGTGCTTGGCATGCAGGCACTGGGCGTCAACGCCTCACGTGCTTGGCACGTAGGCACTGGGCGCTTGCAGAAAAAAGGTCTTAGCCCATGTACTGGGAGTTGTACTCCCAATTGACTTTTGGAGTTAAACTCCTAAAAAAAGGGATCTATTATTTTATATATATTTTTTGTGAAGTTAAACTTCTAAGAGATTTTCGGAGATGATGAAAGGGGACCTATTTCTTCTCCCTTGAGCCCTGGGTTTTCTCTTGAGCCTTAGATCTTCTCAAAATGGAATTTTTTGAGATGGGTCTCCTTCTTCCTCCTCTCTGTTGGCTGGATCTTGGAAAAAAGGGACGAGATTTAAAAATCTCCCCTTTTAGAAATCTGATGGGAGATCTGAGCTCCCCTTTGTGGGTTTTATAGTGAAAAACTATTTCTTTTTGGAAAAAAAGAGTTAAACTCTTGATTTAATTCAGAAAAGATAAGAAGATTTAGAATCTTGAGGAAGGAGAAGGAGGCACATAAACCCTAACTTTTGAGGGGAATCAATCCTCTTTTTTTCATCATCATGTTGCCTTATATAGGCTTACAAGTTTACACATAATCCATTGGGCTTTACAAAATGGCATTTTGCCCATCCCATATCTCATGTGCTCATTTCTTTTGCACATGAGCCATGGGTTTTACAAAAATTTGGCTTTATACCCATTTTTCTTACATTTAAATATTCATAAAAATTATATCAAAATTATTTATTACATGATTTTCATTTTGGCATGGGAGAGGCCGGCCGCGGGGCTCGACTTGGGCATAGGCCTACTTGACCTGGGCTTGGGGGTGAATTTGACTTTGACTTGTCAACAGGGATGTAATTTTTGACCCCAACAAACTCCATAAATAAAAATTCTTTTCGGGAGTTCAACTCTTCAATTTGGGGCTAAACCCCTTCTTTCTGTACGCGTCCAGCGCCCACATGCCGGGCGCGTGAGGCGTTGACGTCCAGTGCCCACACGTCCTTAGGACGTTACTTATCATTTTTTTCTTTTCTTCTTTCTTTTTTTTCATACACTCCACACTCAAAACATGTACCTGCTAGAAAAAAAATTCTAGCGGGACCTCTGTAAACTCTGCGAGGCCTCCCGATATGTCTAAAACATACACACAAGCACCGCACATTGAGTTCGCATGACTAGTTGACCCGTCAATCGAAGGTTTCTTCGCTTCAAAGGTGAGGGGTAATTAACTGCAGTTTAGTCCATGGCTGCTGGAGATTTGGATCCCCACAATCAATAAACCCCGGCTTATCTTAGGCGCGGGGGGGTGCGTCTGTAATGTACCTGACAAGCGGCACGTATTTCCCATCTCGATGGGGTGACGAAAAACACTTTACAGGGAGAAAAATTTTACTTGAGATGATAGTATGCTATCCGGTTTGCCTTTATCTTTCATGTGATGCATTTTATTTACTATCACGTATCGTTTAGACATGAGATAAAGCCCTATGATTTTTCTTGACTACCAGGATGAAGATGGAGATCATACTAGTGGGGCATGGGTAGTCGATAAGCACATCCTTAAACGTCTCTAGCCGTAGAAGTATCGAGGATAGGCATTAGTACTTCAGTTTAGACTAGTGTGTATGTTCCTGATCCAGTTGGAGGGCGATAGCTGATCCTACAGCTATTGGTGTTTGACATCGAGAATTGTATATAGGTGTTCATTGGATGAGTTACACTGGACGAACTCACCGAGAACTCCTAATTGGTAATATACAGGTAGCAGTTCTCTTGTGACATGGTTACAGGATAGTCCCTAGGACTTGAGATCACCATAGTGTCTCATGTATATTCCCGCTATACTTAGACTTCTACCCTATCACGGCTCAAAAGATTCGTGCAAACAGGTTTTTGTTAGGTATAGTTCCGAAGCACGTGGAGGCAATGAGCGGTCGAGGGGATTCGTTTCTCCCGCTATAGGGAGTTGATGTCGTGCTGTGCAAGACATGACTACAACCACAAGTCGATGGCCATCATAGTGTAGATAAACTGATAAATGTTATCAGTTGTATCTCCGGTTGGTTATGAGTCCTCTATCGCATGACTTATCGAGCTATTATGGTCCGATAGATTCCAAACCCTAGACCCGATATGCGATACTCTTAGACGAAGAGACCAGACTGTATGGTAATGTCACTGATAGACTTTGCAGGGTTCGGATGAGCTTGCTCGTTGACCTTCTTTCGTTCAAGAACTGGGTAGCCATTACGTGCAGGTAGTATCGCTGACGTGCTTGTGGGTTATGGATATGATCCTAAACTACTGTTAACGTATTGTCGGGTCTTTAGAGTCCCGCACAGAGATTTCCCAGCACATGTGAAACGATATAGGACACATATAGGGATACGTGCAGGAGTTCGATTAAACACGTTTATTTGATACACGTATTTTAATCGGGTGTTTATTGATATTAGCCGGTATATATATGATATAGCCAGATTATTAAATCAGGTGTTGATTTAATAATTAAATATAAATTTATATATTTATATATTAACTAATATCATGCTTACTTTATTATTTTCTTCTCTTAATATATATTTATATTTGATATAAATATTGTGTCATGTATGATGATACATTGGAGATGGGTGTATGAGAATTATATGAAAGATAAGAACGCTTTTATATGAGAATAAGTCATAGAAATTAGATGGTTTTAGACTTGATGGTGTGTGTTTTCTTTGATGACTCATTTTAGTGAATCATTTGTGATGACTCATTTTTTATCATATGAATTATTCTCAGCTTTTGCTATTCTTATCTTCTTCTTCATCTTATCTCCTCCTTGGCTCTTCTCTTGAGTTTTTCTCAAGTGAAGAAAAGAAAAGAAAAGTTGGTGACCCGAAATCGTCTTATTGGTGCTCTCGGGTCTAGGAAGGCCCTGGGCCACGAGTCGTCCCACCCCCTATTCTTTTTTCTATGCGACATTAATTTTATCCTTGGGGTTCACACAAAATTTAGGCGCGTTTCGAGTCCGTTTCGACACGTTTTCGAGCCAAAAAATGCCGATTTAGTTACAAGGGGAATAGTGTTTTCAATTTTCGAATTCTTCGTTTCAACTTAGAGAGTTGTTCAATTTGTTAGTTATTTGCGATGGTATAAACTAGATTAAAGTGTTTAATATGGTTATATTGTCGGCTTATGCGATATGCACGAATAAACGGTTTTTCTATGTCGGAGTGAATGATGTTTTTTCAAGTGTAGAATTAACGATTTTGCATCGATATTTTTTGTGATTTGTTGGTCATGAGTGATGAGGTAAGAGAATTAAAGTGTTTAATTGGTTTAACTTATCGACATATGCGATACGCGGCGTTTAATGCCGACGAATCGATGTAATCAATTCGGCGGGGTTGAACAAGCGGGTCCGAAATGTTGGTTTGTTGGAATCCGTTGGATTGTCGCGAAATGAATAACCCCCGTGCGGAAGTGTGATGTTGTGATAAGTGTTATTTCCATTCATGCTTATAGCCATCTTATATATTCATTTTTTCGGGACGAGCTCTAACTTGTGGCCGTCGTTTCCACTTAATGTATATTCTTTGTTTCAGGACTTAGAGGTTCACATATGGCCTAGTCACCGTTTGATATATTATTATTTGTTGGGACACGATAAGGTTGCGATCGTTGTCACCGTTATATTAATACAGGTTTAGGATTACCCTGCAGAGAAGCGCACGAGCAATTGAATTCTAGATTGCAGCGGGTGGCCATCTCAAAAGGTTGAGATCGGGTCACTCAAGTCTAGAATTGGCGGGTTGCTTGCTTCGCTTGTAGGGGTATAGGATAGACCCGCGGAGGAGTGCTCAAGTCATCGAATTCGAGAAAGTGTCGGTGACCTCCTCATGATGATGATGTTGGGTTGCTTTATTTCTTGGGTTTCCTGGTAGCTTGCCTCACTCGTAGGGATCTGTTTTTGGCTACGCACGGGCTGTTCACACGACCGGGGAATATCGTATTTTGTTTGTGGCTCGAACGAAAAGCGGGATTCCTAAGTGATCCGACCATTTCTATTCTGTGATATTCATTACTTACTTGTGATGTGATTACCTGACTGTGATGATATTTATCGCTTACCTGTAATGTTCATTATCTGCCCACGATGATA
This sequence comes from Agapanthus africanus, assembly GCA_030015575.1. Classification (NCBI taxonomy): domain Eukaryota; kingdom Viridiplantae; phylum Streptophyta; class Magnoliopsida; order Asparagales; family Amaryllidaceae; genus Agapanthus; species Agapanthus africanus. Next base: position 3,937,235 of record CM057337.1, read on the forward strand.
TATATATATATATATATATATATATGGTGATAGCTGTGTGATATATATATATATATATATATATATATATATATATATATATATATAAATGCTATATACGTTTCGCACCTGTGTTAGCCCTGCCTTCGCCCTGCCGTAAGTTAAGTAACCTTACGGTGAAGACCCGGGGCCCCGTGGCGAATACGGATGGCGTATATGTACATTCTATTTTCTTTTCATGCTTTTTTGTAATTGCATGAGAAGATACTAGGTAATGTGCTTATCTATTTGATGAGATAGCATTGATTCGGATTAATGCAAACATAATAAACCTAAAACACATTATAAGAACCAAATATTAGATATTGGTGTTATAATCGATTCTTTTGCTTTGCATCGAGATATTCGGTAAGGAATATCATGCACCTCATTCTATGAGGAAAGTGTCTAGATCCCTTCATAGGGAGTGATCTCTTTGGCAAAAAATTGTGTTGTTATAAATTTGCAAGTTGAATAGCCGTAGTCTTTTGTTTTGTATCGAGGTATTCAATTAGGAATATCATGCACCTCATTTTATGAGGTAAGAGCCCTGATCCCTTCACGGGGAATCCGCACTTAAAAAATGGTCTACGTAGTTATAAATTTGCAAAACCACTCGATTCCTACGATGAGATCAAGTTCATTACGTTAAAGGTTTTTTTCAAAACCAGCCATAGCCCTTTGTCATTTCAAGAAGTAGAGTACTTAGTATTCATGTTGCGTTTGTTGATCATTCGTCAAGGCGTGGTATACAGTAGGTAAGTGATGTCTTCCTGCTTGTATGTGATGCGAGTGACTAGGACGGTCATATGGCTTTGTTGATCATTCATTAAGAGCCTATACGGGTGGATCTAGAGTAATCAAGAAATGACAGGTTGAACTTGACTAGGCCTCTTTAATTTGTTGATCATTCGTCAAGATCTTAGGGGTAAAAACTATTATCGGAAGTTTCAAGTGTTGAAACATACAATGGGATTGTATACCTTCTATAGAGTGGGATAATTTGTTGATCATTCGTCAAGGTTACCATGCCATGATAGGTTGAATCTCGATTCTCACTGTGAGTAATAGTTACTCTCGGGATATGATCCCGGCCAATTCTATTTTTAGGGTTTGAAAAAGAATTCGACGGCACAGTAGGAGCCATCCCGATTAGATAAGTATACCAATATAATTTAGGTTAGAGTGCATGACGAGTGTTTCTTTTCTCTCTCTGTTAACGACCTAAGACTGACCCTAAACTAAAAACTCGTAAACCAAGTTAACTGAATCTTCTTACAATCAATGGCCTTATAATGTCATGATTGCCCTATTTCACGACATAGTCGCATATGTCCTTACCCCTCCCACTTCCCCTATTGCTTTCTCCAGAACACTTTGTATCTGATATAGAGATCCATAATCCTTAGAAGACCATCGAATAGTTAGATACGAACCCGAAGAAATTATTTCAGTCGCCGCAGGTTCTGGAGAAAGTGAATTTTATATGATACAATTCATTTGTCTCTCCTCTCCACCTTATCTCAAGTTTTAGAGCTCCTTAAATAAGGAGAACATACCAGTTACGCTTATTGGATAGGGTTCTTCCAATCCCGATGTTGGAACTGAATGGAAGAGTAAAAAGAAAACCAACTAGTATAAATTCGGTATAAACAAGGTAAGAAAAAGAGACAACATAGGGGATGAAGTGAGCGGAAAGAAAAATACAACTACTGTTATGACCCTGGGCAATGAAAGAGGCATTACTTGGAATATCCGACCACCCCTTGAAACATTTTGATATTTCATGAATTCTATGTGATTGTAATCGAAAAATGTTTTCCAATTAATTTTGAATCCTGGGTATATAGATACCGAATTAACATTCCACCTCTGTAAATTTTTACAGATGCTGAGAAGGATTAATTATTGGAAAGGTGATTTGATCCTGAATATCGGATATCAGAGCAACTGTTACTATTGGGGAAATCACCTGGTTTTGCCTTTCGGCAAACTTTTGATTTTGAATATCTGTTATTATGCGCCAACTTTTAAAAACTAATATATCCGTCTCTTTATTTAATAAAGTGGGATATAAATTTTTTTAAATTATGTTATGAACATTTGTCTTTATCATTTGATGAATGGGTATGGTGCATTGAATAACAGGATATACATTCTTAACTAAAATACAGTTTTCAAATTATAACACACAAAGTATGAGTTAGTAAACTCATAGGACTTATACATGATGATGCACGTTGTCCAATGTCCGCACGGATAAGGGGTTGGTACTCGTATTTTGTTCCATTTTACTTTGAGTTCTCTGGTTTTAGACACACATTCTTATTGAAATGCAAAGCCTAAAGATTTTGAGAAGTTCATAAGATATAGGAATAAGGTAGAGAACCAAATGTTGAAAGTATCAAGATTTTTCGAAGTGTTCGAAGATTTGGATACATATGCTAGGTATTCCGTAGTAATAAAATCGAGAATTTGATTCTCTCTGATTACTCATCCGTGAGCGCGCTCAATGATGAGTAATGTTAACAGAAAGGGTATGAATTTTATCTAATTTGTATCTCTGCAGCTGTCAATTTCTCGGCCGCTGTCGACATCGTTAACTCCAATTCTAGAGCCACCAACTCAGTCGGCGCCTCTTTCGCCAATTTCAAGGTCTTATCCTTTGATTTAGACGCCATTCTGCAAGGATTATGGTTTTCGACGACCTGGGGAGATGAGATTGCGATGAGGGAGACGACGGTGACGAAGGCTGTAACGAATCTAATTTTACTGTACGAAAAATTTTAAAGTTAATGTACAGAATAGAGTTTGCAAGCCTGAGTATATTTTAAATGTTGTTTTTATTTAAGAACAACAAGAAAACACTTGTAGCTTATTAGTAAAGCCTTGCACTGCTGTGACGTAGCCCATGTGTTCGAATCCCATTAGTCATATATATTTTTACTGATTTTTCTTTTACACTTTTTGGAAGCCCAAAAGTTTACACGTGCTCTGCACATAAAATGAAAAGTCACAGAAAAACAAACATGTGGAAAATTATATTAACTGCGAGAGAGACACGTAGTAAGAATCCAATGGGCTCCCTCCTCTAGATGGCCGACGAGATGCGCCATAGGGCCGGCACCGCCGGGCCTCCCGTAAGGGATGGTCCCCGTTCTCTGCACATATGACCCTTGGCCTACCCCCATTACCCATATTCTGTTTGATTTCCCTGAAAATTAACAGAGAATTAAAATGAAGCTTTAAATCCAATTTTAAATGCTTTTTAATTCTTTCTTCAATTCCAAAAATACTAATTTTACATTATAAATACAACCCCATAGCCCAGCCCTCTTCATTTTGAAATCTATTGCAAAAATTCTCAAAAAATTTCTAAGTCTAAGAAGAGTACAAGTGGAGTTAGCTCTAGGTCAAATTCCGGCGATGATTCAAGACGTTTCCGGCGACCCCGTGACTACACGAAGGCTACCCTTCTCTTCCTCTACCTCCCATCTATTCTTTTAGCAAGTAAGTCCCATTTCCCCTCTTCTCTTTCGACCATAAAAATTCTTCTTTTCAAAACTTTTCGGTAAGTGGAGTTATACCGACATTCGATTCTATAATCTTTAAAATTAAAATTTTTCTTAAGAATCACTCATCCATATCACTATACCTTACTTATTAATCATGAAACAAATAATTAGAATACTTTTCGTCTTAAAATATCATGTTATGTAACTTTAAATTGCGTTTTTTCGTTTAAATAACACAAACTTTACATATGACATATTTTATTGTTTTGCTTAATATTACCTTCAGAAAACCTCACGAGGTAATGACTTACCTCTCACATACACAAATCTTGACATAGCACGATTCTCTTGAACAATATTTTTGTAGCAAAATACGACTTTCATCAAAATACCTTAAACTATTAAAAACCCGGATTTCTTTAAATTGTGTTATTTAATTCCTTGCGATTATGCCTCTACAAACCATTTTGGGGAACCCGGTTTAGATGGTGTGGATTATCACACATTCTCGAGACCAGTAGGGCGAGATGCAGACCTCCTCACGGAGCATACGATCTCGATGGAATTTTAATACAATTTTTAAGAAAAACGAGAATTTCTATTTAATAATAAAAATTTATTTTTAATAATTATATAAATATTATCAAACCACATAATTTTAAAATATTATTAAATTCCTTGTTTTCTAAACAAAATAAAAGAATTACAAGTTTTATGAAAATACCATCAAGAATCAATACAAGTCAAACTTTACACTAAAATACCTTGAACTATTCAAGCTATGTATATGCTCACTAATATACCTCATTCTTTAAAATTCATATTCATGATAATTCTAAATAATATAAATAATTACTCGAGGTTTATTTTGAAAGTATACTAAAAATATTTTTTATAAAACCCCCTCGAATTATATTAAATTACAATAGGAACCCTAGAAAATATAGGTTTAAGCGGGACCAATTCTCTTGAGCCTCAGAAAGCCAGAGAAGGTGGGTGCTTGCCTATTTAAGGTAGAAAACTAAAACGGGGTCATCAATAGTAATTGTATTGAGAAAAAACACAAATCATGCCGTCCATGTGTAGCAGTTACCGATAATTTCCAAACCTAATTCAGGATCCAATTCTGTTTTAAGTGTCTGACTCAATCTGAGTCTCAGTTTAATCTGAATACAATCCAAACATGAATCTATGTCAACACGAATCTAAACATGAATACTTGAACATGAATACCAGAACAATATCAACATGACTTGACATGACCGAACCATGGTTATATCTTGAACATGACTACATGACTACCGTTTACATCCTGAATCAGTTTACATGAACAACTTATACCATAGTCTCGGCAAGCATGATAACTACAAATCAATACAATCTATACAATATACACTACGGGGTTTTAACGGGGTAGATTGGTACGGAATGTATTAAAAGTGGCACGATGATGGTGATTAAAAGACACCTACATGAACATCATGTGCCGTTGTCCCATGGGTTTTGACGGGGCCTTGTACTTACATGTTACCATTGTTCACGGAGTAAGTTGGACTCCTCTTATATACACTGATACATTCTGTACCAAACTACAAACAACTACGTTAGCATAACAAATACATATACCTATTCTATTCTCTTTACCTATTTATTACATTATATCTTTTAGAACTTACCGAGCGCTAGTTTGCTGACGACATTCATGTCTCTTTTTTTTGGAATGTTGTCAGGAGAACCCGACTTTTAGGAGATCGCGCCCAGCTAGGACGACTTGGAGCTGTTTACAGAGGTGGCAGACTTTTAGGCCTTACTTGTACTATTTTCTTTTCAGTTCATATGCCATTGTTTAGGCATCGCTTTCTATCATTGTACTTTACTTTTCAATTGTATGTAAAGAATGATTATCAATAAAAACCTGTTGTTTTAATACATCGCCTGTCATTCTTGTGCTTTATATTTATATTGCTTATTTACGCTTAACGTGTTTACTTCTGAGTAAATACGTCGCGGCCCGCCACGTCTCCTTCCCCGTACACTGGGAAGCGGGGAGTGACAAAGACGGCGATGAGAGAGATGACGGTGACGAAAGACGTGGAAGGAGCTTGAGCAATAGTGTGAGAGTACAAGTGATGGGGGTCTTTTTCGGGTCTCCTTCAGATGTTGTCTTCCGTCGATCTCCCGGTGGATTTTGGAGGTGATCTCCTATTGCGTGTGGGTCTCAATGGGTTTTGAGGAGATTGGTGATTTGAGGAGTGTAGCGCCGAGTACCTGCAAAGAAGTCCCAGGGTGGTTTGGTACCACCGAGGACCCTCCGACGATCAAGTTAGCATGAGATCCGAGCAGAGTAATGGCTAAGTGGAATAAAAATGGCTTACTTGACCCCTCTGTGATGGGGGTTTATATAGCGGCGGCGGCACGCAACAGCAGGCATGAGAATCTCGCCGGCAGTTACGCTCCCGACGTCACGCCCGCGTAAAAAGCGGATCTCCCATTAATGGGGATCGCGATGGCATGGAACGTGGGATGTCGCTGGCGGAGAATCTGCACATGGAGAGATTTACGGAGCGTCGGTTACGCTTGTGAGTGGTGGAGTTGGTCGGTCGGAGGACCGAGGAAGATGGCCTCGGCTGGGGAGCTCGGGGATGAGCGAGAGGGCTGAGGAGTCTTGGTCCTGTGGCAGCCGAGGAGGCCAATTTTCAGGGGGCTATGAGGAGAGTCGGCTTGTGCTTGCAGGTCGGGTACAGGCGTGGCCTGACCGGCCCCTGTGGGCCCTTCTTCTGAGTTCTGGGACATGTCATCTACCACGTATCCTGATCCTGGAGATCTCCAATATTGAGCATCATCATTAGCCCCCCACTCTTGTCCCGACCCGGGAGATCGCCAATATTGAGCATCATCATTAGCCCCCTACTCTTGTCCCGACCAGCTAGCGGGTCAGGTCAGGAGTGGACTGCCGGGCCGCCCGGGGGGAGTTCCCTCCTAAGGTTTCGTCGGGACGCGTCCCCGGGCTGTTAGCTATCTTTTCTGCCAGCGAATCAGGGCGAGATCTCTGCATTTAAGGAAGGTGCGCCGGTTCACGCATCATGCCACTGAAGCGACGGTCCACGGGTCAAGCGTCGGTTGGCCGACGCGACGTATGCAGGCCTGCGGCATCTGATGGGATGCGGCCCAGTGTAGGCATGACATGTGGAGCGATCGGAGCCGTTGGACATGGGGAGGCGTTTTGGCGGGAGATGAAGGGCGTCGTTGGATGAGGTCGTTTGAGGTGATAAATAGGTGTGGGGCCCGCTCCAGGGCCCCTACTCCTTCATATTTCCCCGTTCTAAGTCCTGGTTGCTCGGCGCTCGTCTTCTTTCTTCCGCTTTCGTTTCCCGAGGATCCCTCTTCTCAAGGTTAGATGTCTTCTTTCGTAGAGTCTGTAGATGTCGTAAGAGTAGTTTCTAGGGACCCTTTAGTTGAGCCTGAGTCCTTCCGGGGAGCAGGGGTCGGATCCTCTTCCCGGGATTGTGCGGCGGGGGCATCCTCCAGGAAGGAGGCGGTAGATGCAGCCCCCGGCGCCTCGTGTTGGGTGAGGCATGAGGACGAGCTCGCCAATGCTCGGGCTCGCTTCCACATCCCCTCACGTTATACGCTTCGTCTGGCCAAGGAGGGAAAGGGGGCAGACCAAGAACGGGGTAGGGAGATCTCCCTGTATTTGGAAGTTTTTTGGGGTGGAATGCACCTGCCCTTCTCTCCGAAGGTCGTCGAAGCACTAAACTTCTTCAGGTTAGCCCCTGTCCAGTTAATGCCGAACTCATGGAGGATTCTCCTCGGGTTCCTGATCCGCCTGAAGTTACAGGCGGTTCCCTTCAGCCTCTCCCTCTTTGATTCTTCCCTCATCTTCAAAAATCGCCCTGGTGGTCGAGCGGGCGACCTGAGGTGGGTCTACCTCTCTTTTAGAAAGCGACAGGGGGCGCCGGCGGGACAGGGGTTGTAGCCCTGCCTTCTTCCATTCACAACTAGAAGAAGAAGTTCTTCTTCGCTTCCCTTCCCGAGGGCGAGGACTGGCCCGTGGCTACAAAGTGGTCGAAGGAGAAATTCTTGCAGGGGAACCAGTCCAATGACCCCGTCACGGTGAGAGTGGCGTCGTGGGAGCCCGTTCCCCGATTCGATGTGCTGCTGTCTGAGAGGGTCCTAAGTTGGGCCGGGCTCAGCCCCGTTGAGTTCGTCGGTAAGCTAGGTTTGCTTTTTGGATTGTATATTGCTTATGTCGCTGACTTCTTTGCATTTGGTTTTGTGCAGGACCCAAGGATATGGACGAGCTCAAAGCCTCCATGCGCCAGCCGAGGAAGGTCATGAAGGCTGGGGGCGCCAGCTCTTCTCGTGCGAAGCCTGTCCCGGCTCCCTCTCCTCCGATGGTCGCGTCCCGTGAGCGTTCGGGGGCGGATCCCACCTCGGGGCCTAGCAGAGCGTCGGGCCAGAAGCGGGGTCGGATTCTGGAAGACCCGGCCTCGGAGGAGGAGATCGGCTCTCCATCGGAGTCGCTCAAGAGGGGTCCCCAGAGGTCTTCCCGGAGGCCGCCATCGCCGATCATGGTGGAGGAAGGAGGCCTTCAGTTCGCGGTGCCCTCGGGGCTGTCCGTCGCGAATAGCCTGCTTCATGAGATAGAGAAATCGGCGGGGGTAGGGTCCCCGAGAGGACCTTCAGGGCCCAGATGGCGTCCATCGCCCAGGAGTCCGTGCAGGTAAGTGTTTGGTTTTTTTGTGAGATTCGGTGCCTCCTTCATCTTTCTGATCTCTTTCCTATCTTTCAGGTTCTCCAGCACGTTGCCCTCGCCTTACGTATGGAGGCCGAGGTGATGGCCCCAGCGATGAAGGCTGCGGGCCAGCTCGCCTCGCTGGAAGAAAGCTCCAAGCAGGAGCTGGAGGCGGTGATGGCGAGGGTTGCCGCCCTGGAGGGCGAGGTGGAGGCCGGGAAACGGGAGGTTGCTCGGTATCGCGAGGCCGCCGTGGCTATCGAGGCCAAACTTGAGGGCGCTCAGGTGCTCGCCGGCAACCTGAAGAAGAAGGTGAAGACCCTCCGGAAGGAGCTAGGGGCGGCGGCCGAGTTGGCGAGGTCGGCCGACCTGAGAGCGGCGAAGTTGACCTACCTCTCGGCGGCAAAGGCGGTGGAGGGCTACAAGAAGTTGAAGGAATCTATGATGACCTGGCCATGGCCACAACCCTCATCTGGCACGAAGCCCTCGACGCCGTTAAGGCCCGGATGCCGGAGTTCGCTGACGAAGAGCTCCGGGCCGAATACCCCCTCGCGGACGCCGATGAGCGGGGGAAAGAGATTCCTGACGAGGAAGTCGCTGAGGACCCAGCTCTTGTTGGGGTAAAAATTTGCACCCCTGGTTGACCGAGTCAAAGTCAAGGTCAACCCCGAGCCAGGTGGGCCCAAGCCCAGGTCAAGCGGGCCCATGCCCAAGTCGAGCTTGCGGCCAGCCTCCTCCATGCCAAAATATAGACCATGTAATAAATAATTTTTATGTAATTTTTTATGCATGAATGTGTAGGGTTCCTAGGCACACTAATGAGGTCTCACAAGGCATCAACCATGCCAATTTCAAAATTTTCCGGTGCCAAGAAACCCTAATATAGATCGTTAACTAGATATTAGGCGAAACATGCAAGTAGTAAACAACTTTACTGCTAAGTGAAAGAGACTACAACCTTTATAGATCCGGTCCTCCACTTCCTTAGCTCCGTGATGATGTCCCTCCGCTGCGATCATCGGATCCCAGACTCTAGCGATGGTTTCGTCGAAGAAATGATCGGGCTAGGTCGTCAACTTTGATACCGAAGATGATCTACGTCGAGGCAACACAAGATCAAGCTCCAACTTCACCAAGCCATGAAACTTGTGAAGAAAACACCCTATACTACTTGGCAAGTGGTAGAGGATGAAGAAATAGGAAGTGGATTCACTTTAGAATTGGATTTCTCACTCTTTTTCTCAAGTCACCATTGAAGCTAGCAAGCTTCTTTCTTCTTGAAGAAGAAGAAGAAGAAGAAGAAAAAGAATATGATAAGAATAATCAATAAATGGAAAATAATGTCATTCTTATCATTTTAGCAACCATGGTTAAGTGTAGAGAATAAACTATGGTTAGGTGAATGGTTAGGTTTAGGAAAGAAACAAGAATGGTCAAAGCTTCTTGAAGCTTCAAAGAAACAAACAAAAGAAGCAACCATTTCTTTTCTTGCCCTAAAATAAATAAGTAAAATAAATAGTTAAGAAAAGATAACAAAACCCTAACCATTCACTTAAACATGGTTTAGAGTTAACCTACACCCAAGCTTGCATGTATCATCAAACATGATACAATCAAGTGCACAAAAATATATCACATATACAATGTGCACACCAAGTGAGAAAATCCATCTTAAGTGAACCAATACTAGTTAATGCAAAGTAATATATCAAATATATAATTATATATTAAATTATTAAATCAACTCTTGATTTAACGATCCGGTCATATCGCATATGACCGACTAATATCCAATGTATCGGCTTATCGAATCAATCCTTGATTCGATAACTAGGTTATATCGCATTCAACCAATCGATACATTCATCGCGAGAATAGAATACGGTATCACATACACGCATTATTCTCGGTCCCGCACATATCTCATATGCGCTCCTATTTCGTTTCGCTTGAGCCAGGAAACCTCTGTGTAGGACTCTAAAGACTCGTCAATACGCCGGCAGCAGGTGATGATCATATCAAACACCCACAAGCCGCAAGCGGTCTGCTAAACGTAACGGTCATCCGGGTATTGAGTGATCAGAAGATCGACGAGCAAGCCCGCTCACACTCCTGTGAATCCAACCAGTAACACTTACCGTACAGTCCGGTCTCGTCGTCTGATATGTCGCATATCTCGCCTAGGGGTGGTAAACGTCAGACCCCAATAGCTCGATAAGTCGTGTCGATATGAGGTCTATAACAGTTCGAAAAACTACTGGTAACACTTACCAGTAAATCTCAGCAACCCTGGCCAGGGATTTCCGGTTATAGCCAATCGAACACAGCGCAACATCAACTCCCTATACCGGGAGAGACGAATCCCCTCCTATCGCTCATTGCCTCCATGTGATTCGTGACTGTACCCAAAAACAACAGTTTTGCACGCCCTCTTGGATGTAGTAAGGTGGAAATCAAAGCACGGTGGGAATCACACAAGACTCTATGACGATCTCGGGTCAACAGACTACTCTGTACCAGTGTCACCAGAGAACTGCCATCTGACGTAAGGTATAATACCATCTGGGAGTTCTCGGCGAGTCCGTCCAGTGTACCCAGTCTCCACTGAGCACCCGTATTTCATCTCTGATGTCAAACACCAATGGATATGGGATCATCCATCGCCCATCTGTATGGGTCGAGAAGGTACACGCTAGTCTACTCTGGTATATCGATGCCCCGTCTCGATACACCCATGACTAGGGACATTGAAGGATGTACTTATGGACTACCATTTCCCCCCTAGTATGATCCGCATCATAGTCCAGGTAGTCAAGTACACATCCTAAGGGCTTTACCAACATGTAACAGAGAGACAATCAGTGTACACGTTAAGGTAAAGAGCAACCAGATAGCATACTATCATGTCGAGCAAGAAAGTCCTCCCTATATATGTCCAAGCATCCACTACAATATACATCCTATGTATAGTAATGGCCTCTAGGGCATACATATAACTAACAATCTCCCACTTGCACTAGGGTCATCTGATAGCAGTGGTTGTAGTATCTCATACTCAACCATCCCATAAAAGTCTCTCTCTAGGAAAAGGCCTTTGTGAGTGGATCCGTCGTGTTGTCCTCTGAGTCTGTTCTCCTAACCTCGATCACCCTGGAGATTAACCATCTCCATGATCAGGTGATACTGTCTTAGATTATGTCTGGGTCACTGATGGGACCGGGGTTCCCGGGCCAAAGCCACACTTCCATTGTCACACAATGGTAGGAACCTAGTTCATCCCATGAACCAATATACACCCAAACAGCCTCTTTGGTAGCATCTTAAGTAGCGATGTATCCTGCCTTTATCATCTAGTAAGCCACGGTATTTAGCTTGGAACTCTTCCAACATACCGTCCCTCCACTGAGGGAAAAGACAATGCCTGTGACTGACATTCAGTCGTCCTTATCACCCTGAAACACTTCCAGTGATTCTCCCCAGGATCAATTGATACCATCTCACTTCAACTAGTGAGAATCCTAACATCCATTTAGATCTATCTCATAGATCTAAAACCTAGGATTTAGTAGGTATCACTTTGATCCTATGTGGAGAATCATTGTGATAAGCGGAGATTGATCAAGCGTAGCATAGGAAACTCCTTCCTTATCAAGAGTATGTCATCCACGTACTCTACGAGGATCATCACCATATTCCCTACTACCTTTTTGTTTATACAAGGTTCATCTACCATTTTGATGATGTCAAACTCTTTGACTAATACATCAAAACAGATGTTCCAACTCCGCGATGCCTACTTTATCACATAAAACATCTTGCACACGTTTCCGCTGCTCCCACTGTCTACGAAGCCCTCTGACTGTGTACTTACAGACTCTCTTTTCTGAAACATCATTTTAGAAAAGCAGTCATGACACCCAACCACCAGATATCGTAGTCATGGTATGTAGCCGTGGAAAGTAGGATCTGGATGGACTTAAGCATAGCTACTTAGAAAAGGTTTCAACAAAATCCATACCGGGTTAATGATGCAAACCTTTAACAAGTCTTGCTTTGAAAGTCTTAACTTTTCCATGTACACCAAGTAATCTTCTCAAGATATACTTGCTCCTGATGGGGATTTAACCCTTCAGATAAAGCAACCAAAGTCCATATTTTGTTGGTGTATAAGGATTCCATCTCAGATCGATAAGCATCCAGCCATTCTTACAGAGTCCCACTCCTGATGGCCAGCTCGAAACTAGTTGGGTCATCATCTCATGATGCAATCCTCGCTCCCACTGTCATAGAGAAACAGAAGTATCTCTCAGGTGGGTGAGAAACACTACTAGATCGGTGGAGAGGCTGAGGTTCGTTGGTATCTACTGAATCCTTTGGTTCTACCAAATCATCTGCTGTAGTTTGTATAGCTGGAACCTTTCCAGTTCTACATAACTGACCTTGCCTCGAGCTTGTCCGGATTATGCTTTTAGACATAGCCCGGACAACCCCAAATCTTAACTGACTTAAGAGATGGGCTCTTCCCTTATCATATCAAATATGAAGTGGTAGGCAACTAATTTGATTCGAACCTAATTCAATAGGTATGCAGCTTCTCAAGTGCATAACCCCCAAAAGGAAACAGATAACTCAGTAGTACTCATCATAGAGCGCACCATATCGAATAGGATGCAATTGCTCCGCCCCGATATACCATCGTGCTATGGTGTATACGGAGGAGTAATGCTGAGAGAGAATCTCATTCTCCTTTAGAAAAGTCCAGGAATTCTATGCACAAGTATTCTCCTCCTTGATCTCATCAAAGGACATAATACTTATACCCGTATTGGTTCTCTACTTCTAACTTATATTCTGTGAATATCTCAAAAGGTTCGGACTTGTGTTTCAACAGGAACATATGACTGAATCTTGAGAGATCATCAGAGAATGTAATGAAGTACAAAGAACCGGTCCTGGCATGTGTAGACGGGGGACTTTACATACATCAACATGTATCAATCCCAAGAGTTTACTAACTCTTTCTCTGTTTTCAGTAAACGGAGCTATGGTCATCTTATCTTTGCGACATGACTAGCAAGTTTCACAAGATGTAAATTCAAACAGATTTAAACATGCATCTAAATATAACTTCAGCTAGTCGGGTCGCATTGATATGACCTAGTCTACAATACCTCAAGAAGGATTCATTCATTTCTGAACTCTTCCTCTTATGTGTGTTCCGTATACTAAGAACTGTAGTTTGATTTAGAACATCAATGCTTTTAGATAACGTGCCTGAACCGATCAACTTTTGATATAGGAAATGTTCAAAACATTATCCAACAATACAAAATTTTATCATTTCTTTACTAATAAAGAGACTGATATGATTTTGTATATCAGGTTCGGTATCTAATAACATTCGTTCAGAATCAATGTATTTGGAATACAGGGTGACAGTGACCAACAGACTTGGCTGCAACACTTGCCCCGTTTTCTGTCTCATGAAACTTATCACCCGTTCTCAGTTCTCCACCTTTCTGTAGCCCTATGTATCAGATTACATATCTGGGATCCTGATCCGGTATCTAATACCCAGGACGTAGAGGATACAGAGAAACAGTTCTTTGTAATGAACACACCCGAAGGAAATGCATCATATGCACTTTCTTCGTTTTGGCGGCATAGGAATTCTGGTATTCCCCAATTTCCTGCTCTGTCTTATAACAATTATAAGTTGGAACGGGACCAACGTTCCCCGGCTCAGTATAACAAGCGGGTTCGGTCAATATATCCGTATTATTATCTTGATTAAGGCGTGATATGGTCGCTACCTGGAGAGAGAGAGAAAAGAAAACACTCTGCGTGCGCTCTGTTAAGATTAGATTGGTTATTATTTTATCTAATCAGGATGGCTCCCACTGTTTTTATCAAATCTTCCTTCAAACCCTAAAAGGAAAGACTATCCGGGATTAATTATATGCTACAAGTTCGCCAATCTTTCAGCCAGGCCAGTGTCGGTACTTTGAGGGAGGTCCCCCGTGCTTTCGCACGAACCTAATTAATGTAAACCTCGTTTTCCTAGAGGCGTAACCCCGTTGACACCTTTCTAGACACCTACTTGATCGGCTAATTGTAATGTGTAAAACTCTCCCAGGAGTAATAATTACTCGCAGTGGGTATCGGGATCCAACTATCTCATAGAAGGTATGCAATCTTATTGCAAATTTCAACACTTGAAATTCCCGATAATTTTGCCCCTAACCTCCTATGACCTTGACAAAGGCCAACAAACCATAGGATGCTAGTCAAGTTCAACCCGTCATTTCCTGATTGAATTAAATCCACCCGCATGACCCTTGACAAAGGCCAACAAGGTCGCACGACTACCCTAACCCAATCTGCATCATATGCATAAGCAGATAAGCACCAGTCAGCTACCGCACACTACGCCTTGACAAAGGCCAACAAACGCAGCACGAATACTAACTACTACTTATCTGAAATGACGGAGGGCTACGACAGGTTTTTCTGAAAACCTATTGCGTAATGAACTTGATATCGTTGTAGAATCAAATGATTTTAAAATGGAGTGTTTTTTAGGCTTTTCTAGTTTTGCTAAAGGGGTCACTCCCGGTGAAGGGATCGTCGGCCCTTTCTTCGTCGAATGAGGTGCGGGATATATCATATATATCACTGTGCAAAGCAGAAGCTATAGAAGCTATCAAAAGACAAACCGAGTGTGTAGTATCTGCCAGTTATTGCTAAAGGGGTCACTCCCGGTAAAGGGATCGTCGGCCCTTTCCTCATCGAATAAGGTGCAGGATATATCATATATACCATTGTGCAAAGCAAGAACTGTAGCTACCTGTTTTATTTTTGAAATTCGATTCCACAACATCTTTAGGTTTCTTTTATTTTATTAATCTCATTAATGAAGTCCCATCATTTAAGTACATAAACATCACAGATAAATACGACGTACACTTATGCCATCCGCATTCGCCTCGATGTCCCCTCGTGCACCGTTAGGTTAGGTAACTAACGGCAGAGCGGGGCAGGGCTAGCGCGGGTGTAAAACATAAGTAACGTCTATATAATATATCATATATACTATATACAGTATTTATCACAGAACATATCAGATGATCACATCACAGATATCGCAGCAGAATATATCATATGAAATATTGGATATATTAGGACGTCCGTGTTTTCAATACGAGCCAGTATAAAACACGGATTCCACGGTCGCGATGAATAGCCAAACCCACACCCCTAGACCCCTACGAGAGCGGCAAGCAACCCTACCAATTCTAGAGTTAGGAGACCCGGACTCGACTCCTCGAGTTGGTCTCCCACTGGACTCTAGAACCCGGTTACTTATGCCCTCCTCCTTGGGTCTATCCTAGTGCGGAAAAGTAAATAATATACAAAAGGTGACATCTTCCGCAACCTGGAAGTGCCCCAATAAAAGAATATTACATACAAGATTTTACATGAATGAAAATGAAAAACACCCATCTCACATAAAAAAAAACCCCGGCTATTCAAACACGACGATCCAATATAACATATCCAGCAACACATAACATCACATGTCATCAACGTAAGTAAATATGCCCATCCCAATTGTCGTTGACATATAGCAACGAAACCGGCGATATCACATATTACACTTACGGTCACAGAAAAGAAAGTGTAAAACTACAACAGTTGGAATCCGCAAACTCCTCTGGCATCGCATGCCTAACCAAATGAATTCCTTAGACATCGCATGCCTAACAATTATAAACCCCGCATTTTAGTCTTATTTATTGAAAACTCTTTTCAATATGAAGTCGGGCAATTCAACAAGATTCCCGGCATCCTGATCGAATGCTCGTCGCAAACTTCAGTAGACGGCTGCACCCCCGATGCCACCGACGAAGTGCACCAAGGCGGAACACCGCTGCCGCAAGCACCCGAACGGATGCTTTCGGCGACGGGGTTCTCCTACAGTCACTTGGTCGGGGCTATGGAGTGAGGCTGTCTATTAAGTTTACCCGGCGAGTATCCGCGTACGCTACGTGATTGCGACGGACTTTCGATCACATCAAAATTCCGTGGCAACCGATCAAGTGAGACTAAACCGCTAGATTTATAATATTCATTCAATTATCTCATAACTACTTATGAATTCCAATTATTGTATCACATTCCGGATAAATAGAAAATGTTAAACTTTCCGATCGAACAATCGAACACCCAAGTTTTCCCGAAACAGCCCAACACATGAAACAAGTTTAAAAACATTCACTTCATGCGTTAGTACCAACGGTCCAGCCGTAGAAGGGTCAAGCCAACGCCTCACATGTGGCACGCCGTACTGCCCCAAACCCTAAGGTTCAAAGGGCAGTTCAAGACGGTCACATAATTGAGTTAAGGTTTGTTGTCTTCTAGAGGGTCCATCGCGTTACTTGCACTACTTCGAACGTTCTTAAACTACGGAAAGATCCAACACTTGGAAATTTTCCGACAGGGGAAAAAGTGGGTATTTACATCCGGTCGAACCTTTTAACATGTTCTAAAAATACCCAGAAAAACACAGTAAACAAAGTTAAATAATCCGATCGAATCATCGAGTCCCCAATACGGCCCCAGAACACTCAACTCTTGAGTCATAATAAAAATACCCATAAAATACAGCAACTGAAGATAGAGATTACTGTGTAAACAGAAGTGAACAAGCTCACTTTATTGCCGCAGAACCGCCGCCCAACCTAGGGTACGGCCGCGGTTCCGCGGCGGTTTAATTGAGTTGGGTCCACGAATTTCACAGTAATTCCTAGAAAACCCTGCTGAATTTTTTGGCTATTTTTAATTCAAAAAAATCCAAAATTCCAGAAAATTTCCAGAGAGGGCTTTAGAATTAGGGTTTCGGCTTCGATCGGGTTTCTAACTTCGTCTACTAATCGCCTAAGGCTCTAACTAGGCTCTGATACCACTGTAGGATTCCTAGGCATACTAGTGAGGTCTCACAAGGCATCAACCATGCCAATTTCAAAATTTTCCGGTGCCGAGAAACCCTAATATAGATCGTTAACTAGATATTAGGCGAAACATGCAAGTAGTAAACAACTTTACTGCTAAGTGAAAGAGACCACAACCTTTGTAAATCCGGTCCTCCACTTCCTTAGCTTCGTGATGATGTCCCTCCGCTGCGATCATCGGATCCCGGACTCTAGCGATGGTTTCGTCGAAGAAATGATCGGGCTAGGTCGTCGACTTTGATGCCGAAGATGATCTACGTCGAGGCAACACAAGATCAAGCTCCAACTTCACCAAGCCATGAAACTTGTGAAGAAAACACCCTATACTACTTGGCAAGTGGTAGAGGATGAATAAATAGGAAGTGGATTCACTTTAGAATTGGATTTCTCACCCTTTTTCTCAAGTCACCATTGAAGCTAGCAAGCTTCTTTCTTCTTGAAGAAGAAAAAGAAGAAAAAGAATATGATAAGAATAATCAATAAATGGAAAATAATGTCATTCTTATCATTTTAGCAACCATGGTTAAGTGTAGAGAATAAACTATGGTTAGGTGAATGGTTAGGTTTAGGAAAGAAACAAGAATGGTCAAAGCTTCTTGAAGCTTCAAAGAAACAAACAAAAGAAGCAACCATTTCTTTTCTTGCCTTAAAATAAATAAGTAAAATAAATAGTTAAGAAAAGATAACAAAACCCTAACCATTCACTTAAACATGGTTTAAAGTAAACCTACACCCAAGCTTGCATGTATCATCAAACATGATACAATCAAGTGCACAAAAATATATCACATATACAATGTGCACACCAAGTGAGAAAATCCATCTTAAGTGAACCAATACTAGTTAATGCAAAGTAATATATCAAATATATAATTATACATTAAATCTTTAAATCAACACTTGATTTAACGATCCGGTCATATCGCATATGACCGACTAATATCCAATGTATCGGCTTATCGAATCAATCCTTGATTCGATAACTAGGTTATATCGCATTCAACCAATCGATACATTCATCGCGAGAATAGAATACGGTATCACATACACGCATTATTCTCGGTCCCGCACATATCTCATATGCGCTCCTATTTCGTTTCGCTTGAGCCAGGAAACCTCTGTGTAGGACTCTAAAGACTCGTCAATACGCCGGCAGCAGGTGATGATCATATCAAACACCCACAAGCCGCAAGCGGTCTGCTAAACGTAACGGTCACCCGGGTATTGAGCGATCAGAAGATCGACGAGCAAGCTCGCTCACACTCCTGTGAATCCAACCAGTAACACTTACCGTACAGTCCGGTCTCGTCGTCTGATATGTCGCATATCTCGCCTAGGGGTGGTAAACGTCAGACCCCAATAGCTCTAAGTCGTGTCGATATGAGGTCTATAACAGTTCGAGAAACTACTGGTAACACTTACCAGTAAATCTCAGCAACCCTGGCCAGGGATTTCCGGTTATAGCCAATCGAACACAGCGCAACATCAACTCCCTATACCGGGAGAGACGAATCCCCTCCTATCGCTCATTGCCTCCATGTGATTCGGGACTGTACCCAAAAACAACCGTTTTGCACGCCCTCTTGGACGTGGTAAGGTGGAAATCAAAGCACGGTGGGAATCACACAAGACTCTATGACGATCTCGGGTCAACAGACTACTCTGTACCAGTGTCACCAGAGAACTGCCATCTGACGTAAGGTATAATACCATCTGGGAGTTCTCGGCGAGTCCGTCCAGTGTACCCAGTCTCCACTGAGCACCCGTATTTCATCTCTGATATCAAACACCAATGGATATGGGATCATCCATCGCCCATCTGTATGGGTCGAGAAGGTACACGCTAGTCTACTCTGGTATATCGATGCCCCGTCTCGATACACCCACGACTAGGGACATTAAAGGATGTACTTATGGACTACCATGTCCCCACTAGTATGATCCGCATCATAGTCCAGGTAGTCAAGTACACATCCTAAGGGCTTTACCAACATGTAACAGAGAGACAATCAGTGTACACGTTAAGGTAAAGAGCAACCAGATAGCATACTATCATGTCGAGCAAGAATGTCCTCCCTATATATGTCCAAGCATCCACTACAATATACATCCTATGTATAGTAATGGCCTCTAGGGCATACATATAACTAACAGAATGTATGCAAAATAGGCATAAAGCCAAATTTTTGTAAAGCCCATGGCTTATGTGCAAAAAGAAATGGCACATGAGCCATGGGATGGGCAAAATGCCATTTTGTAAAGCCCAAGGGGCTATATGTAAATATGTAAGCCTATATAAGGCAACATGATAAAAATATTTAGGACACTTTTCATTCCCCTCAAAAAATTTAGGGTTTGCGCCTCCTTCCCCTTTCTCAAGGGTTCAAAACCCTCTCCTTTTTTTAATTAAATCAAGAGTTTTATTCTTCCTTTCTCAGAAATAAATAGTTTTTCACCACAAAACCCACAAAGGGGAACTTAGATCTCCCATCAGATCTCAAAAAAGAGAGATCTTTAAAATCTCATACCCCTTTGATCTTCAAGATCCGGCCAACAGAAGAAGAAGAAGGAGACCCATCTCCAAAAATCTAAGTTTGGACAGATCCAAAGCTCAAAAGAAGAGCCAAAAATTCCTAGGAGTTTAACTCCTTTCTAGATCTGTTGGAGTTTAACTCCATAAATTAGTTTCTGTTAGGAGTTTAATTCCAAAAACCCCTTTGGGAGTTCAACTCCCCAACCTAGGGGCTAGGCCCTTCCCGCGGGTGTTTCCCACGGTCACGTGTGCGCCACGTGACCCCGGGGCACTGAGGCGCCCGTCGGTCACGTGTGCGCCACATGACCCCGGGGCGCTGAGGAGCCCGTCGGTCACGTGTGCGCCACGTGACCCCGGGCGCTGAGGCACCCAATGGTCACGTGTGCACCACGTGACCCCGGGCGCTAAAGTGCCCATGTGCGCGCACGTGACCCCGGGCACCATGCTCCCACGTGCCACGCACGCGCCTTCAAGACGCTTCCCCCCATTTTTTTATGCACTCCACACTAAATATACCTCCCCCGTTAGAAAAAATTTCTAACGGGGCGCTGTCCCGTACCCCGCAAGGGGGCTGCTAACCCTCTTGACCCCCATCCCGCTATCCGGGTAGCGGGACCCCCGTAAAATCTCTGGGGGGCCCCCGATACATCCAAAACCTCTCCAAAACACAACACTGCACATTGAGTTCGCATGACCAGTTTAACCCCTCAATCGGAGGTTCCCTCGCTCCAAAAGCGAGGGGTAATTAACGGCAGCTTAGTCCGCGGCTGCCGGAGATTCGGATCCCCACAATCAATAAACCCTGGCCTACCCTAGGCAGGGGGAATCTGTAGTACGCCTGACAAGCACGCGCGTATTCCCATCTCAATGGGGTGACGAAAAACACCCTACAGATTCTGGCACGCCCGGTGGGACTTATTTCTCCTCCCATATTTCGGATTAAACGTTGATGCAAACTCAATCAATATACATATCTATATTTATACTAAATAATTCTCGTTCATGCAGGTTTTCAAGCAATTACTCCTCAACAATGTCTCCAAAGATGAACTCAGCTCCCATCTCCTACATTATGAAGATGGACGCCAGGACGGTCCTTCCGGCCAGTCTCGGGCGACAATGGGAAGAGCCACCGCTACCATTCAGCTCTATCCAGTTCGTGTCAGCTAATGCCATCCCAGCTCCTCAAGCCCCGGTGACAGACAAACCGGTCTCGAATTGTAAGAGGCCAAATGTGGTGGTCTCGAAGGTGCCCCAACTCAAACGCAAGTCGATGTTTGAACGACCTTCCTTGGCCCCAGCTGGGGGCAAGGCCATCAACACTAACAAAGCAACAAGGCGTCTTGGGCAAGCTCCAGCGGTACCCCCGACAACTGGTCGATCGAGTATCTTCTTTAAGCTCCCTATCAATCGACTCACGGTGGCTTCCCAGGAAACGGATGCCCACCAAGCCCTTAAAATTGAGAAGCTAAGGCAGAAAAGGCTCAGATATAGAGCCAACAAAAGGGCTAGGGCTCCTGCTAGGCTGAACCTCATGAGGTTCAAAGAACAGGGTTACCCCGCCAAAGATGAGGAAATGGCTAGATATGTGGTCCAGACTGTCTACACGGTGGGCACGCGCAGCAAGAGCAAGTATGGGGCCACCACATCTCAAATCCAATCTGGATTGAATGTGGTTGCTGCTTCCCAAGAATAGCCGCCTCCGCTGGGTGATGAAAACCCTCTCGATGAAGATGATAGGCAGAAAGACCCCTCGGTCCATGAGGAGTCGGGCTCGGAAAGCGAAGATGAGACAATCTTCCGTCCCAAGAACGCGGAGCAGCAACTTCTCCGAGAGCTCCGAAAACAGCTCCGAAGCAAAGACAAGGAGATGGCCAAGCTCTACTCAAAAATTGACGACTTTCGCAATTATGCAATTTTCGGTGATGATGTTGTAATCGGGGATAGGGACGTTGACAAACGTCGTCTTACAGCTCATGGCCTAACTTGCCTCTCAGCCGCCCAATCAGGCGCATGGTTGTACTCATGGACTGGGAAACGGTGTCCCGAGACAGCCGACACCTATTCCCTCAAATCCAAAGGTAGGCGGACCGCATGAAGGCCAGTCACATCCTATCTCGGGAAATATCTTGGCGACCGATGACAGCAACCCGCTAACTCAAGATCAAATCATGGATTTGGTTGCCAACAAAGTTAAATCATTAGTAGCTGAAGCCGAAGCGCAAAAAGATGTTAGCAGTAGCGGGAGACCATATCCTACTCGGTATGATCTGGTAGAATTTCCTAGCGGCTATGTCATCCCTAAATTCGGAAGATTCGATGGGACGGGAAATGCGAATCAGCACATCGCCCACTTTAAAACCTCATGCGGGAATACTGGGGGCAATGATGCACTTTTCCTCCGCCAGTTCGTTAATAGCTTGGCCGATATTGCTTTTGACTGGTACGCGAGCATACCGGATGGCTCCGTCACAACCTTCGTCCAAATGGAGTCTCTATTTCGGCAGAGGCTCATAAGCGTCAGCGATAAGATCACCATTGCCGAGCTCGTAAGGACCAAGCCAAAGAACAACGAAAGCAGCACGGATTTTATAACTCGATGGCGTAATCTCTCCGTCAAATGTGAACCGCCGATAGAGCAGGATCAATCTGTCAGTCTCCTTGTCGGAAATCTCAACAATTGGATGGCCCCGTTCCTATGCACCGCGGGTCTCAAAACATTCCAAGAGCTGACCAGGAAAGTTCAGATGCTGGAGCACTCAAAGCAGGAGTCCTCCTCGGATTCCCAAAATAACAATAGGTCCTGGAGAAACCGAAAGGACGATAATCGCAAAGGCGGAAATTCCGACGATTCTGAATCTTTCAACACTTCGGCTAACCGAAATAAGCGAGAGATGAGTGGGCCTAGTGCCAACCAGCCTCGGAAGCCAGTGTTCGGAGAGGGAGGAGAATCTCCACTGAAAGAGAAGCTGGATAAGGTCTATTCTTTCAGAAGGGACAACATCCGTAAAATATTCAAAGACGCCCTGAGGAACGGTCTACAACTGCCAGAGTCAAAAAGACCGCAGGAAGCGAATATGACCGACGACCCCGAATACTGCCCCTATCACAGAGTGATAGGCCATGCCATTGAGGACTGTTTCGTCTTCAAAGATTGGGTCGAAAAGCAATACAAGGCAGGAGAGATAGAACTGTCCAAAGGCGTGTTAACAAACAGTCCAGCTGCGACCGCCAATTTCATACAAACGAAGACTGAAGTTCTTCGTGAAACTGATTCTCTCAGACATCTGCCTTTCTCTGAAAACAGTCGACCACCACGTCATTAAACTGGGAATAGTAGACCTCTAAGTCTTTAAACTGGGAACCGATGACAACAACGTTGTTAAACTGGGAACAATCGACTTCTAAGTCGTTAAACTGGGAATGTAAAAAAAAGTGTGAATAAACAAAAAAATGTGTATAAATAAAAGAAAAAAATAAAAAGCCGAAATGATGAGGCAACTCGCAATAAAAATCAGCGAGTAAAATAAAAATGAAAATAAAGCCGAAATGATGGGGCAACCGCGAATAAAAGCCGAAATAATAGGGCGATCGCGATCTTCGCGATAAGAAAAGCTGAAATGATAGAGCAATCGCGGTAAAACAAAAAAAAAAACACGGCGGATGATGAGTCGCTCCTGGTACCACATTCCAGTGCAGCGATGCAGACGCCACCCAAAATCCAATTTCTCAAAAAAAATTCAGCCCTACGGTTAGTCCCCAAATTGACTACCGTATACAATCCACGGGCTCAAATAATTCTCATCATACCCATACCCCACTGCAATCACCAGTCCAGCGGTTGGTCTCCGTCCTTGGATTTATGCTCCATTAGGAAGACCCACTCATGTGTCCTCACGATGCATGAGGAGAACAAACCTTCATGGGATCCTTACGACTCACGAAGGAAAAAAACACTTAGGAGTCCCCACGACTCCAAAGGAGAAAATACACCTGCGAGATCCTTACGACTCGTAGGGAGAAAATGCTTTTATGGGACCCTCACGGCCCGTAAAATTGAAAAGCTTAGGTGATAGGGATCTAAACCTGTCTCCTAAGCCATCGTTCCCCAATCCCCAAGTGGAGAATGATGAGTCACTCCTGGTACCGTATTCCAGTGCAGCGATGCAGACGCCAACAAAATTCCAAATCCCAATCCCTAAGTGGCGAATGATGAGTCTCTCCTTGTACCATATTCCAGTGCAGCGATGCAGATGCCAACCAAATTCCAAATCCCATACCCCAAATGGCGAATGATGAGTCGCTCCTGGTACCATATTCCAGTGCAGCGATGCAGACGCCAACAAAGTCCCGAAATTTTTCCGGCCCTACGGTCTGGATCATACATCCTGCAAAACCGTATACAATCCACGAGCGTAAAACAATCCCAATCTCTCCAAAAATAATATTAAAAAATTAAAAAAAAGGTATGTCCATAAGCAAAATGGGCACGGATGAAAAGCCGAAAGGGCTCCGTGAGTAAAAACAGCAGGACTGCCGGCGAGTTTGTGAAAACCCGAAAAGGCGCAAACTTGTGAAAAAGAGATGAAATGTACTCACAAAGTCCTCTCGACTTTGTGAGAAAATTCCCGCGTGAGATCCTTACGACTCACAAAGGAGCAACACACTTAGGGGTCCTCACAACTCCTAAGGAGAAAATACACCTATGGGATCCTTATGACCCGTAGGGAGAAAATGCTTTGTGAGACCCTTACGGCTCATAAAATTGAAAAGTCTTAGGTGACAGGGACCTAAAACCTGCCTCCTAAGCCATGGCTTCATGATAAGCAAGCGCAAATGATGATTCGCTCCTGGTACCATATTCTAGTGTAGCGATACTGATACCAAGCAAAAAAAACAATTCCCAAATCTTCCCGGGGCAAATGATGAGTTGCTCCTGGTATTATTCCAGTGCAGCAATGCAGATGCCAAACCAAAACCAATTTCCAAATCCACTCATGGCAAATGATGATTCGCTCCTGGTACCATATTCCAGTGTAGCGATGCTGACGTCAACCCAAATCAAATCAAACCAACAACCTCTGCGGCGGAATCATGCTCCGTCCCGGAATTTACCCCGTGTCGAAATCATGCTTCGCCTCGGGATATCTACCTTCCCTGCCAGAATTATGCTCCGCCTCGGAATCAAATCAACCAACCAGCTCTGCGTCGGAATCATGCTTCGTCTCAGAGTGTCCCCCGTGTCGAAATCAAGCTTCGCCTCGGTGTATCTGCTCTCCCTGTCGGAATTATGCTTCGGCTCGGAATCAACCAACGACCTCCTCGTCGGAATTATGCTCCGCCTCGGAATCAAGTCAACCAGTAAGCACTGTGTCGGAATCATATTTCGTCTCAGAATGTGCACCCCGTGCCGAAATCATGCTTCGCCTCGGGGTACCTACCTCCCCGTCGGAATTAAGGTCCACCTCGGAATCAAGTTGACTAACAAACTCTGCGTCGGAATCATGCTTCGTCTCAGAGTGTCCCCCGCATCAAAATCAAGCTTCGCCTCGGTGTATCTGCTCTCCCTGTTGGAATTATGCTTCGGCTCGGAATCAACCAACGACCTCCTCGTCGGAATCATGCTCCGCCCTTCGGAATGATGCTCCGATCTATGGAATTATGCTCCGCACTTCGGAATGATGCTCTGATCCCTGCAATCATGCTCCGCCCTTCGGAATGATGCTCTGATCTCTGGAATTATGCTCCGCGCTTCGAAATGATGCTCTGATCCCTGGAATCATGCTCCGACCTTCGGAATGATGTTCCGATCTCTGGAATTATGCTCCGCGCTTCGGAATGATGCTCTGATCCCTGGAATCATGCTCCGCCTTTCGGAATGATGCTCCGATCCCTGGAATCATGCTCCGCACTTCGGAATGATGCTTCGATCCTTGGAATCATGCTCCGCTCTTCAGAATGATGCTCCGATCCTTGGAATTATTCTCCGCAAATCGGAATGATGCTCCGATCCCCGGGAATCATGCTCCCCGAGGGATACTCCGACCCTGGAATTATGCTCCGTAAATCAGAATGATGCTCCGATCCCCGGGAATCATGCTCCCCGAGGGATACTCCGACCGTGGAATTATGCTCTGCAAATCGGAATGATGCTCCGATCCCCGGAAGTCATGCTCCCCGAGGGATACTCCGACCCTGGAATTATGCTTCGCAAATCAGAATGATACTCCGATCCCCGGGAATCATGCTCCCCGGGATGATGCTCCGCCCCCGGAATGATATTCCACCTCGAAGTTCAGCTTCAAGATCCATCAATTTCATGCACACAACTCAAATGTGCGGTGTGCATTTATTGATGGGGGGCACTTTGTTGGGGTCAAAATTTGCACCCCTGGTTGACCGAGTCAAAGTCAAGGTCAACCCCGAGCTAGGTGGGCCCAAGCCCAGGTCAAGCAGGCCCATACCCAAGTCGAGCTCGCGGCCAGCCTCCTCCATGCCAAAATATAGACCATGTAATAAATAATTTTTATGTATTTTTTTATGCATGAATGTATGCAAAATGGGCATAAAACCAAATTTTTGTAAAGCCCATGGTTTATGTGCAAAAAGAAATGGCACATGAGCCATGGGATGGACAAAATGCCATTTTGTAAAATCCAAGGGGCTATATGTAAATATGCAAGCCTATATAAGGCAACATGATGAAAATATCTAGGAGACTTTTCATTCCCCTCAAAAAATTTAGGGTTTGTGTCCCCTTCCCCTTTCTCAAGGGTTCAAAACCCTCTCCCTCTTTTTTTAATTAAATCAAGAGTTTTATTCTTCCTTTCTCAGAAATAAATAGTTTTTCACCACAAAACCCACAAAGGGGAACTCAGATCTCCCATTAGATCTCAAAAAAGAGAGATCTTTAAAATCTCATACTCCTTTGATCTTCAAGATCCGGCCAACAGAATAAAAAGAAGGAGACCCATCTCCAAAAATCTAAATTTGGACAGATCTAAGGCTCAAAAGAAGAGCAAAAATTCCTAGGAGTTTAACTCCTTTCTAAATCTTTTGGAGTTTCGCTCCATAAATTAGTTTCTGTTAGGAGTTCAGCTCCAAAAACCCCTTTGGGAGTTCAACTCCCCAACCTAGGGGCTAGGCCCTTCCCGCGGGTGTTTCCCGCGGTCACGTGTGCGCCACGTGAACCCGGGTGCTAAGGTGCCCATCGGTCACGTGTGCGCCACATGACCCCGGGGCGCTAAGGCGCCTAATGGTCACGTGTGGGCCATGTGACCCCGGGGCGCTGAGGCGCCCATCGGTCACGTGCGCGCCACGTGACCCCAGGGCGCTGAGGGGCCCATCGGTCACGTGCGCGCCACGTGACCCCGGGGCGCTGAGGGGCCCAATGGTCACGTGCGCCCCCACGTGACCCCGGGGCACTGAGGCGCCCAATGGTCACGTGCGCGCACGTGACCCCGGGCACTAAAGTGCCCATGTGCGCGCACGTGACCCCGGGCACCATGCTCCCACGTGCCACGCACGCGCCTTCAAGACGCTTCCCCCCATTTTTTTATGCACTCCACACTAAATATACCTCCCCCGTTAGAAAAAATTTCTAACGGGGCGCTGCCCCGCACCCTGCATGGGGGCTGCTAGCCCCCTTGACCCCCAGCCCGCTATCCGGGTAGCGGGACCCCCGTAAAAACTCCGCGAGGCCCCCGATACATCCAAAACCCCTCCAAAACACAACACTGCACATTGAGTTCGCATGACTAGTTTAACCCGTCAATCGGAGGTTCCCTTGCGCCAAAAGCGAAGGGTAATTAACGGCAGCTTAGTCCGCGGCTGCCGGAGATTCGGATCCCCACAATCAATAAACCTCGGCCTACCCTTGGCAGGGGAATCTGTAGTACGCCTGACAAGCGTGCGCGTATTCCCATCTCAATGGGGTGACGAAAAACACCCTACAGTCTCGTGGTAGATGTCGAGGACCCTGAGGTCGCGCCTGGCCCCGAGGCCTAAAGCCCCCGTCTTCCTCCTCTTTTTATTTTGTTGCTTCTGGAATTTTGTAAACCTCCAGGCATTTTGTAAGGCTGGGGAGCCCAAAATACCCTTTGTAAAGACTTTGCCTTTGGTAGTAATAAAACTTTTTTCTTTGGTTCCATCGGTTTGCACTTTATCTTCTGTTTGTGAAGAATTCTTGTAAAATATCTCTGCTTGCACTGTTGGGCTTCCATATCAGATCAGCCATCTGTCTTGTGATCGTTCGTCGAGTTGATTTCGATCACTTGCCAAGCGTGCCAAGCGCTGCTGAGAAGGAAGCATCTCCATGACCCCGAAGTCGAGGGGGGATCGCTCAGACTTGGATAGACCTGATGCCCCTTGTTGGGGCCTCGGATCCTCTGCATGTGATGGGCAGAGGGCTGTTCGCCGTATTTGTGCCAAGCATGAATGGGAAGTTGCTCGGTTGCCCCTTAGCGGGGGCCTTTTGATTTCTGGCATTGCGAGCAACGACCACTAGCTGGGGATGGTCGAGCGAGGGTCGGCTCGACTGCCTCTGGGAGGACATTGAATCCTTAGCGTTGGAGGGGTTGTAGGAAACCTACTAAGGATGACCGGGCAGTGAAGCTGCACGGTCGCCTCTTGGCGAGGGCTTTGATCTCTGGCGTCGCGGGTAGGCAACTACCAGCCTGGGATGACCGAGCGGGATAGCCGCTCGGATGCCTCTTACGAGGGCTTCGATCCCTGGCGTCATGGGTAGGGAGCTACCAGCTGGAGATGACCGAGCAGGGTAGCTGCTCGGTTACCTCTTGCAAAGGCTTTGATCCTTAGCGTTGGAGGGGCTATAAGAAGCCCACTAAGGATGACCAGGCAGTGAAGCTGCACGGTCGCCTCTTGGCGAGGGATTTGATCTCTGGCGTCGCAGGTAGGCAACTACCAGTCTGGGATGACCGAGAGGGGTAACCGCTCGGATGCCTCTTGCGAGGGCTTCGATCCCCGGCGTCATGGGTAGGGAGCTACCAGCTGGAGATGACCGAGCAGGGTAGATGCTTGGTTGCCTCTTATGAGGGCTTTGATCCTTCAGGATGGGGACCGAGCAGGGTTACTGCCCAGTGCCTCTTGACGATGACTTTGATCCCTGTCGGTTGTGGTAGGAAGCTACCAGCCGGGGATAGCCAAGCAAGGACTCGACTGCCTCTGGGAGGACTTTGGTCCTTAGCGCGGGAGGGGCTGTAAGAAGCCTACCAAGAACCCTTGGCCAGGCAGGGTTACTGCCCGGTGCCTCTTGGCGAGGGCTTTTGTCCTGAAGGATAGCCGAGCGAGGGATCCTTGGGCTCGACTGCCTCTGAGAGGGCTTTCAATCCCTGTCGGTCGTGGTAGGAAGCTACCAGCCGAGGATAGCCGAGCAGGGTAGCTGCTGAGCAGCCTCAAAGGAGGACTTGGACCCTTAGCGTTGGAGGGGCCATATGAGGCCTGCTAAGGATGACCGGGCAGTGAAGCTGCGCGGTTGCCTCTTGGCGAGGGCTTTGATCTCTGGCGTAGCGGGTAGGGAAGCTACCGGCCAGGGATAGCCGAGAGGGGAAGCCGCTCGGCTGCCTCTATGGAGGACTTTGATCCTCAGCGTTGGGGGGCCTTAGGAGGCCTGCTAAGGATAACCGGGCAGTGAAACTGCGCGGTTGTCTCTTGGCGAGGGCTTTGATCGCTGACGTTGCGAGTAGGGAAGCTACCGGCCAGGGATAACCGAGCAGGGTAGCTGCTCGGCTGATTCTTCGTGAGGTTTCGCCCGCCCATCCAGTTGCAGGTATGGGTGTCACGCCCCGCTTCCCAGAGTGCGCTAAGATCGGCACGCGACAGAGCCAACCATGCTACCTGTGGATAGGAAATATCCCTCTACAATCACATTACGGCTGTAGAGATATCAAGAACAAAATATACTATCTAATACATGTCCATAAGCCAGAATAAAGAGTCATGAAATAAAATAATGCGGAAGCAAAAGATTCAAATACAATAATAATCTGGAATGTACGTCCCATAATGCGGGCTCACATCAGGAATGAAATACTGAAGAAAACTAAACTAAACTAATAACAGGTCATCACTGCTCGGCCTATTGATCAAAAATACTCCTGGACTGCCTGCGATAAGGATAAGAGATCTGGGCCATGCAAAACCCAGACGTCAGTGCGTCACAATATCAATAATTCTAATCTAGAAAGATATAATGAAATATGCAGGCATGAAGTATAAACAGTAACAAGTTATCAGTAATAAGTAAACAGTAACATGAGTATAGATCAATGAACAGGATATAAACAGGTGAAGTGCAGTGAGTAGTCTAAACTGTGCTATATGGTTATCTACTCTAAAGTTATTTGAAATCAATTAATGTAATCCTCAGCGTAACCCATCGGTCTATGCCCCGTTCAACCCCACAGGACCACGGTAAAAGGATAATAGACTGTGAGTCTATGTCCCGTTCAACCCCACGGGACCACGGTAAAAGGATAATAGCCCTTTGAGTTACGTTCGGCTACATTCTTGATTTCCTCATACCCCCAAGTTGTGTGTGTCAGTCAGGTATTGATAAATCTGGAGCTAATGCTAACACAGGATCAAGCAGGTACAAGTGTACCTGTATAGACAACAGGAAATGTCCGTAGGGACAACAGGTCAAGATTATCGGCATTAGTAATAAGATCAGGTAACAAGTCAAGTAGTAATATATCAGGTCATGTCAGGTAGTATTAAAGTATCGAGTCAGGTCAAGTAATAGTGTATTAGGTCATGTTAAGTAGTGCACAGGTATCAAGTCATGTCAAGAAATGCACAGGTATCAAGCAAGTGATCATAATCAAACTGTAGTCAGCATGGGTGCGTAAAATCAAGTACGAAGTACTAATAAAATGAAATAATATGAGTGGTATGCAAATAGATACAAAATCAATGCCATGGATGCACACTATCGATTAGGGTTACCTTTAATAGTTCTAATACTAATTAGAATGCATTTTATTAAACATGGGGTATTAAAACAACAGTATTAGGTTATTAATGAGATCTTTAAATGCAGCTATATGTGTACTATATGATATGGATGCAAACGGATATCAAATAACCGTAAAATGATAAACTGGTAAATACGGAATGTACAATTTAAACAACATGAACTGTTATATTCAATTGGATGCAGTATGTTGTAGTATAGTATATAACAAGATAGGTTTTCATGCACTGGATCTCAAATGATATATACGGATATATACGGATGTCGAATAAAATTGTAAAAGTAAACATGGGGTGCATAATTTGAAACACCAGTATTATATTTATTAAAATAGATGTATATAAAGTAATGTAGCATGTATCAAGATAAACTTGCCTGAACGGAACACGCGACGGATGCGTACGGCACGTCCGACGTCGGGTAAACGTCGCAAAACCACCCGTGCGTACGGGACGGGTCCAGGAAAAGCAAGAGCATGACCACGCTGGTTGGGGTGTCCACTGGGTTACTCGGATCATCGGGGACGAGCACGGCCTCGGCGCGTGATCTCCGGAAAGAACCGAGATCAAGAAAGAAGAAGAAAGAAAAAGAAGAAGAAAGAGAAGGAGGGAGGAAGTGGGTTGCTTCAAGGATTATGGGACAGAGGAGACGAGAGGGTGACGATGAGGTCTCTGGCGATGGGTTGCCGGCGATGAATATTGGGTGATAGGGTTTCGGGTGTAGGAAGAAGAGGAGGTGCTGGGAAAAAGAAAGGTGGTAGAGGCGAGGTCGGAGGGAGTCAGGGAGATGTGGTGAGGTTAGGAGATGGTGGTGACTAGGGGTGAGGTCCAAGGTGATGATCGGAGATGAGGCAAAGTATGCAGGCAAGACTAGGGTGTAGGGGTTTCTTGATGTTGGGAAGGAGAAGAGCTCGGGGTCTCGAAAATGCATACCCCCAAGAACGGATGCATGTACGTGCGCGTAGCCATCCAAACAAGTCCGTTTCACTGAACAGGACGAGAACAAGATACGCGGATGCTATGACAGGGTTAGGGTAACATGCAGGCCATGAAATGTATTTTTTTTAAAAATATTTTATATGACTTAAAATGTTATATGGTAAAATATGCAATGCCAGATAAAATGCCAGTATGCACTAAGCATGAAAATGCACCAGTCTACATAACAAGTCCAGATAATTCATGAATATGAATCAAACAAGTTTCAAGCAAGCGGGTTGGGTCGAATGCAATGTAAAATGTAAAATACCATTCATACCCAAAACACGATAAATCAAGAAAATACCACAATAAGAAAATACGGAAACTGGAATTGGTATAAATGAACTAGGGTGTTACATTATACCCAACTACAAAAAGAATTTCGTCCTCGAAATTCCAAGAACAAAGAAAGATAAACACTCAGGAAACTACAAGAATAAGTATGGAAACTTCTGTCGGATTTCGTCTTCTCGTTCCCAAGTCGATTCTCCGTGCGAGCGATTTCCCTAAGAAACAAGTACGAGTGGGATAACCTTGTTCTTAAGGACCTTTTCTCTTCGATCAACAATCGACATCGGTCGTTCCTCAAAGGTCAAATTCTCTCTTACAGTCAGCTCCGAATGATCCAGTACGTGTGTTTCATCTCGAACATACTTACGGAGTTGAGATACATGAAACACGTCAAGAACATTCGCCAAAGATTGCGATAAAGTCAATTGATAAGCCACTTCTCCAACACGCTCCAAAATCTCGAAAGGTGTAAATCCCCGTTTCCATTCTAATAAAAGTTTCCTATTCTCTGATTTCCAGTGGTTTCTTTTCTTTTTCCTTCATATTTTGAATTGGTTGTTTAAGCTTAATATTTATATTTTTCCAAACCCTAAAAGTTAAAACCCAAGATTTAAAACTAATTTGGAAAACCAAACTCAAACCAAAAGTTAAAAACAAATAAACTATTTTACAAAACCCCAAACCCTTTAATTAAAACCCTCAGCCCACTCACAAATTTTTAAATAATTCCTTAATTATTTTCGGCCCGGCCCTTCCCATTCCAATCTCCTTCAGCCCACAAATCTTTTTGTAAAGGCAATATTTTTAAATTTGAGCCCGGCCCACTCCCTTCGGCCCGTGACCATTTCCCCTACTCACCCGACCCGACCCCACTCCTGTTCATCTTCTCCTCCTCTAACGGTAACATTCCCCATTTTTCACGCGCGCGATCCCTTTTCCCTACCGCACCTCGCGCCCACGCTCACGCCCCCGCTCCTGCCGTTACACCCACGACTTCAACCCCCGTTCTCTTCCTCGCACCCCCATCTCTCTTCTTTGCCATTTCAGAAATCCCTCATTTCTCTCTCCCTCACAAAAAACTCACCGAGCACCATTTTTCCCCTCACTTCGCTGCCGGCGACGACCCTCGACAGCCCTCGGCAACCTTCGCTCATTCCTCCTCCACCAACTTTCTCCCTCTACGACTCCATCTTCATCAACCCGAGCCCCCTGCCGAGCACCTCTATGCACAACCCCTGTACACCTAGTTCGGCCACCCTGCACCCCCGCCGGCGAGATTTCCACTGCGCTCTAACCCCTCGTCGACACCTCCACTGGAACTCCGCATCATCATCATAATAGCCAAGCCCCACCATCTCTCTCTCTCCCTCTCTAGAAACCACACCCAAAATCATCCAAACCCAAACAACCGACACTCACTGCATCCCATTGCCGGAGCGACGCCGTCGACCGTCGTCAACCCCAGTACACTCGCAGAGGATCATCAAGCACCCCTCAACGTCCAGTGACCGTGCAATAACTCCGACGCAAAAACCCGTGTCTCGAGCCAAGCTCGCGAGAATCCGTTTCACAGCGTACATCACGCGTTCGTGACGCCACTGCTGTCGTACGACCCCGAGATGTTTCCAGACAAGTGTTTACTTGCTTCATGCTAATATAGCTGTGTTACAAACCTAAAATCACATAGTTTATAAACTTACCGAATAACGATATATATTGTGACATATGTGTTCGATGCAAGTCTCCAATGGAAACAATTGTTTATTTTGACGGAAATATATGTATTCTGTTGACCCTCATAATGATATATATCGTGTATGAATCTCGCTGGAAAATACGATTGTTAGAGACTAAAATTGATACCCCAAATACGCCGATAAACTAGAAATTTTCTCGTATCTGAAAATGAATAAAATCACCGTAAATTACATACCTACTGGAATGATGCGTTTGAGGGCTTAAGTCGAATCCGACTCGACGAAATTTAACCCTATGTAAAATTTCAATGATTTCTGTTCTGTAACCGTGATGATAATTAGATCGGAATGCGGCTCTGGACTGCAGTCCAGAGCGTTTCTGATTATTGTGTACTGTCCCAATACCTGTGTCACTGTGTTTCTTGAAGTCGTATGTTACAGAACTCTACAGTAGATTAAAGATAACTCTGTTAGCTAAACAAAACAAGTGGTTTCATTCCGTTTCATCGCCGTTTGCTATTTTAAACTGTATTTAAAAGGGCAGAACGTATAACTGTCCAGAACAGATTCATAAATGACACACTTAGGTTAAACTGTGTATAACTTTCAACGTACAGATGCGATTGAAGATCCGTTTGTTGCGTTGAACACTCTATTGAAAACCCTAGATTTCATTCGACAGTAACATCGCTAAATTCTGAGCCTAACTGGGTACAATTCGTGTCGCGAAACGGACGTTCAGTTCTGAAACTGAATTTCCAGCCGCGAGCACTTAAAATGAAACAGCTATATCTTGAAAACCGAAATTCCGATTGAACTGAGACAAATTTTGATGAATTGTTGACTGAGTGTTCTATATATCTTACTTGTATCATTTTGCTGAATTCTTAACATATTAATTTATGCAATTTATTTTAGTTAATGACATGCATGTTGATTCATAACATACAGAGCTTATTGGTAGCATACATACATATATCATACCTTTGCCATGTACATAGTGTTAGTGAGTGTTAGAGTTAGTGGACCTTGCATTATCGTGCGTGGTTGATAATGGTTTAGAAGTGAAGAGTATACTAATGGGAAGTGAATATTCGTGACAGTGATTGATACAGTGAGCAGTGATAAAACCGTGCCATTAGTATACTTGTACACGACTGAACCAAGATCACAAATAGTGTAAACCTGGGGAAAAAGGGGAAATCAAAGTGGAAAGAGTATCGTATTTAGCGGGACCGTGTTTTAGAGGATGATCATTCGAACCGTGATACTGATACATGTAGGGTAGGATCTAGCGATCCGGCTGACAGGGTTATGTCCCGGGCATGTGGGCCGTTGTCTCGGGTATGTACGAGACTCCTGTTAAATATGATCCTCCTTCCACTATGCGATTTCAAACATGACCTAGAGACCGATAGGGACACAGAACATATCCTGCATCATATAGTGACACAGTGATTACTTGCATTGTTCTTATACCAGTATTACCTCATTTACCTGTTTCATCTTATTACAATAATATTGTTATTGTGTCGCTCTGACGACCTGAGTATGCATGCTCAGATTCCGCGGGAGGACCAGCACAGGAGACGGATCTACCCTTCGAGTTCACGGAGATATAGTTTGGTGTACCTTCTTCATTTACTGCTTTCCATAAAAATGATCGTGAGATTGAACTTGGTTAGTAATTGTTCTTGTTATCTATAATTTGTGAACAATGGAATTTTAATGTAATAAATTAGTGATGTGATTCCTTTAATACTGTGCTTTATTTACTGTTTACCATGTAATGCTAGAAGCCGAAGTGTGACTACGGCGGGACGATTCCTTGACCGTAGGAGCATGGCTGGCCTAGTCATCCCTCGTTTTCCGTATTTTGGGAAGCGGGGCGTGACAAAAGGCCCTACGAATCGAGGACTAAGCTTGCCTCGACTCCCAAAACGAATCACTCCTCTAGTCGATGATATCTTCAAGAATACCATATCACCAACAGCGAACTCTAGAGGTCTTCTCGATGTATCGGCCCGACTCTTCTGCCAATCTTGTGCTGCCTTCATAATATTCCGGATGGTATTAACCTTCTCAACTATTTGCACGATCAAATCCGGTCCTAACAATCTTCGTTCTCCAACATCGTCCCAACAAACAGGTGAACGACACTTGCGACCATACAACGCTTTGAATGGAGCCATCTGAATAGTCGCCTGAAAGCTATTATTGTAAGAAAACTCCACCAAGTGTAGATGATTCTCCCACGAACCCTTGAAGTCCAACATGTAAGCTCTCAACATATCTTTAAGAGTTTGGATCGTTCTCTCCGACTGGCCACCTGTCTGAGGATGATAAACTGTGCTAAACTTCAATCGAGTCCCCAAACTTTCCTGTAAACTCCTCCAGAAGTATGATAAGAAACGGGTGTCACGGTAGGACACGATGCTCACCGGTACTCCATGCAATCTTACAATCTCCTGCATGTACCGTCCGCTAACGCTTTCGTTGATTGACAACCTCGAAATGGTATGAAATGAGCTGCCTTGGTCAATCGATCAACAATCACCCAAACTGCATTGTTGCCCTTTGGACTCCGCGGTAAAGCTGTCACGAAATTCATGGTTATGCGTTCCCACTTCCATGGAGGAATCGGTAGTGGTTGCAATAAACCAGCAACCCTTTGATGTTCAGCCTTAATTTGCTGACACACCAAGCACTTTGCTACAAAGCGAGCAATCTCCCTTTTCATACCTTCCCACCAGAAATGCTGTCGTAGATCACGGTACATCTTCGTGCCTCTAGGATGTACGGAATACGCGGAACTGTGTGCCTCCTTCATAACTTCTTCACGAATGTCTCATTTTAACATACAAACAGCTACCATATCGCAGCGAACCATCTTCATGAATCAACAAGTCCGTTCGAAGTCCAGCTTCAACTTGCTCTCGAAACTTTTGCAATCTAGGGTCCTATAACTGCGCTTCTTTAATATTCTCGATCAATGACGACTGTACTTGCAGCTGCATCAACTGTCCCGAAGAATGCGGTAGCACGATCTCCAACTCGAATCTCGAAAAGTTTTCGATGAGTTCCTTCTGTGCAGTCAACATCTGAATTGCTGGCAACCGACTAAGCGCATCCGGCACAACATTAACTTTCCCCGGATGGTACTTAATGTCAAGATCGTAGTCAGTCATCAGCTCCAACCATCTGCGCTGCCTCATGTTAAGCTCTTTCTGTGTGAACACATATTTTAGGCTTTTGTGATCGGTGAATACTTCGACTCTTTCGCCCAATAAGTAGTGTCTCCAAATCTTCAAAGCAAAAATCACAGCTGCTAGCTCCAAATCATGATTGGGTAATCCTTCTTATGGGTATTCAACTGTCTCGATGCATATGCTATAACCTTCCCATGCTGCATCAAAACACATCCCAAACCTTTCCCAGATGCGTCGCTGTGAATCACCAATCCTCCGGAACTGTCTGGTACGGTCAAAATAAGAGCGGTTATCAATCTCTGCTTCAACGCCTCAAAACCGGCGCACATTTATCCGCGTGCCGTCTTTTTACTAGAAGAACTGGAGCTCCCCAAGGTGAATTGCTGCTGCGAATCCAATCCTTCTCAAGCAATTGACCTCTTCTAACTCCATTGGTGCCATTGGATAATACGCCTTTGAGATTGGCGCTGCACAAGGAATAAGGTCGATCGCGAACTCCATATCTCGTTTCGGGTAAACCCGAGATGTTCTTGAACACGTCCATGAAATCTCGAACTACAGCTGGCGCTTCAACATTGTTTGTCGGCCTAGCCCTAAACTCGACTGGTCCGACAGGACTGCTAACTCCAAAACAACCTCCGGATGTTCGGGAATCTGAAAAATCGCTTTCTTTGCTCTATAATTAATGTGAGCGTGGAAAGTGCCGAGAAAATCCATTCCCAAGACAAGCTCATAACTACCGGTATCAATCATCAAGAAATCTGCGAATAACTCCCGTCCGTAAATAGCTACAGAACAATCCCTACATTCTCTACTAGCTATGATTTTCCCATTCCCAGTGTGTATGTCCCAATAACTAGACAGGGTCGTGCAAGTAATCGAGTGTGTAGTATTAAACTTGGACGACATAAATCAATAGGATGCACTAGAATCGAATAACGCTAATGCGAAAAACCATGAACAAGTAGTATACCTAAAACGACTTCCTCTGAAGCCTTGGCTTCTTCAGCCGTCAGGGTAAATGCTCGATCTTGATTGGGTCCCTGAGTTAACTGCTTCTGCTCCTGAAACTGCTTTTGCGGTGGTTTCTGGATATCTTCCTTCAAACTTAGCTTTGACGGATAAGTATCAATGATGTGATCAGCTGATCCTCCAACAAAACAAAGTCCAAGCCTCATACGACAATCCCTTCGATAGTGACCCGGTCGTTGGCAGTAATCGCACAACACCCTTCGCTTTTGCTTGGGCAAAACTGGCCTCTGAACATCTTCTTTCTTACGAAGTTTCGACGGACAAGTATTGATAGTATGATCCGCCGATCCACAAATTAAACAGAGTCCAAGCTTCTTCCGACACTCCCTTTGCACATGTCCAGGTAGATGGCAAAAGTCAAAAATCACGCTCCTTCTCCGATCAGCAACGACTGTTTTCTTCATCGGTACTACGCCACGTCGGTTCACCGGAATACCTCTACGTACGGGCGTTTGGTTTGGTGCGAACGTCGGCTTCTGCTCGGTCTGCTGCTTGTGGTCCTCTAGCAAGTCACAAATTACTCCAAGCAAAGTGGCGCCATCCATACGCCTCTGGTACGATCGTAGATTCCTGGCTTCCATGATCCTGCAACCAAGACACCAAAGAGGATTAGTATGATAAACAAGATTCAAAACTTGCGATGAATGATGATCATGAATCAAGGATATGAATCAAAACTAGAACTCCAAGTTACTTAAATAGAGTACCGCATTGTAACCATACTGCAGTTCATAGTTACAATCACATAACTCAGTTCAAGTCGCCCAAATCCTAGCATCAGAATGGAAAGAAACAATAGGGAACCAAAAGGTTTCAAGTCGAGATGCAAAGTGGTTTGCATATCGTCAAGGCAAAGGATCAAGAGAAAGTTAAGATTCAAGAATGGCAAGATGGTAGAGAGGCAAGACATATTCCTAATCACGAGTATTCTGATCCGTGTATTGGGTCCAATACCCAACTACAAAAGAATCAAACCCGATTAACCTAAATCCTATGGCTCTGATACCAAACAAACCCTGTCACGCCCCGCTTCTCAGAGTGCGCTAAGATCGGGACGTGACAGAGCCAACCATGCTACCTGTGGATAGGAAATATCCCTCCACGGTCACATTACGGCTGTAGAGATATCAAGAACAAAATATACTATCTAATACATGTCCATAAGCCAGAATAAAGAGTCATGAAATAAAATAATGCGGAAGCAAAAGATTCAAGTACAATAATAATCTGGAATGTACATCCCATAATGCGGGCTCACATCAGGAATGAAATACTGAAGAAAACTAAACTAAACTAATAACAGGTCCTCACTGCTCTGCCTGTTGATCAAAAATACTCCTGAACTACCTGCGATAAAGATAAGGGATCTGGGCCATGCAAAACCCAAACGTCAGTGCGTCACAATATCAATAATTCTAATCTAGTAGGATATAATGAAATATGCAGGCATGAAGTATAAACAATAACAAGTTATCAGTAACAAGTAAACAGTAACATGAGTATAGATCAGTAAACAGGATATAAATAGGTGAAGTGCAGTGAGTAGTCTAAACTGTGCTATAGGGTTATCTACTCTAAAGTTATTTGAAATCAATTAATGCAATCCTCAGCGTAACCCATCGGTCTATGC
Source organism: Agapanthus africanus (assembly GCA_030015575.1). Taxonomy (NCBI): domain Eukaryota; kingdom Viridiplantae; phylum Streptophyta; class Magnoliopsida; order Asparagales; family Amaryllidaceae; genus Agapanthus; species Agapanthus africanus. The sequence goes on from CM057337.1 coordinate 3,976,879, forward strand.
CCCGTTCAACCCCACGGGACCACGGTAAAAGGATAATAGACTGTGAGTCTATGTCCCGTTCAACCCCACGGGACCACGGTAAAAGGATAATAGCCCTTTGAGTTACGTTCGGCTACATTCTTGATTTCTCCATACCCCCAAGTTATGTGTGTCAGTCAGGTATTGATAAATCTGGAGCTAATGCTAACACATGATCAAGTAGGTACAAGTCTATCTGTATAGACAACAGGAAATGTCCGTAGGGACAACGGGTCAAGATTGTCGGCATTAGTAATAAGATCAGGTAACAAGTCAAGTAGTAATATATCAGGTCATGTCAGGTAGTATTAAAGTATCGAGTCAGGTCAAGTAATAGTGTATTAGGTCATGTTAAGTAGTGCACAGGTATCAAGTCATGTCAAGAAATGCACAGGTATCAAGCAAGTGATCATAATCAAACTGTAGTCAGCATGGGTGCGTAAAATCAAGTACGAAGTACTAATAAAATGAAATAATATGAGTGGTATGCAAATAGATACAAAATCAATGCCATGGATGCACACTATCGATTAGGGTTACCTTTAATAGTTCTAATACTAATTAGAATGCATTTTATTAAACATGGGGTATTAAAACAACAGTATTAGGTTATTAATGAGATCTTTAAATGCAGCTATATGTGTACTATATGATATGGATGCAAACGGATATCAAATAACCGTAAAATGATAAACTGGTAAATACGGAATGTACAATTTAAACAACATGAACTGTTATATTCAATTGGATGCAGTATGTTGTAGTATAGTATATAACAAGATAGGTTTTCATGCACTGGATCTCAAATGATATATACGGATATATACGGATGTCGAATAAAATTGTAAAAGTAAACAGGGGGTGCATAATTTGAAACACCAGTATTATATTTATTAAAATAGATGTATATAAAGTAATGTAGCATGTATCAAGATAAACTTGCCTGAACGGAACACGCGACGGATGCGTACGGCACGTCCGACGTCGGGTAAACGTCGCAAAACCACCCGTGCGTACGGGACGGGTCCAGGAAAGGCAAGAGCACGACCACGCTGGTTGGGGTGTCTACTGGGTTACTCGGATCTTCGGGGACGAGCACGGCCTCGGCGGGTGATCTCCGGAAAGAACCGAGATCAAGAAAGAAGAAGAAAGAAGAAGAAGAAGAAAGAGAAGGAGGGAGGAAGTGGGTTGCTTCAAGGATTATGGGACAGAGGAGACGAGAGGGTGACGATGAGGTCTCTGGCGATGGGTTGCCAGCGATGAATATTGGGTGTTAGAGTTTCGGGTGTAGGAAGAAGAGGAGGTGCTGGGAAAAAGAAAGGTGGTAGAGGCGAGGTCGGAGGGAGTCAGGGAGATGTGGTGAGGTTAGGAGATAGTGGTGACTAGGGGTGAGGTCCAAGGTGATGATCGACGACGGGGCAAAGTGTGCAGGCGAAACTAGGGTGTAGGGGTTTCTTGATGTTGGGAAGGAGAAGAGCTCAGGGTCTCGAAAATGCATACCCCCAAGAACAGATGCACGTACGTGCACGAAACCATCCAAACAAGTCCGTTTCACTGAACGGGACGAGAACAAGATGCGCGGATGCTATGACAGGGTTAGGGTAACATGCAGGCCATGAAATGTATTTTTTTTTAAAAATATTTTATATGACTTAAAATATTATATGGTAAAAGATGTAATGCCAGATAAAATGACAGTATGCACTAAACATGAAAATCCACCAGTTTACGTAACAAGTCCAGATAATTCATGAATATGAATCAAACAAGTTTCAAGCAAGCGGGTTGGGTCGAATGCAATGTAAAATGTAAAATACCATTCGTACCCAAAACACGATAAATCAAGAAAATACCACAATAAGGAAATACGGAAACTGGAATTGGTATAAATGAACTAGGGTGTTACAATGGGGAACAGGAATGGTCGCGGCGAACGTGCGCGTTGCATGCGCATTGAATTTGGGGGGAGGCGAAGCGCCAGGGTCGCGTTGTTCCGATTCCACCAGAGAAGGCTCGATGATCGCCGCGTGGCAGAGACTTATTGGGCGAGAGCGGGCGACTGTTGAGTTCCGTTGGGGCGTGGTGGGCTATATAAGGCTGAAGGAGCACCAGTCCTTCCTTTCCTCGCAAACAGATCGTTGAGAATGCAGGACTTCCCCTTTACCATCACCGAAATCATCCACTTCGAAGACGTATATCTCTATGACCAGAACTGCACCGAGGACATGGTGCAGTTGGTCTATGGGAGCATCGAAGACCACTTCGGCCGGTTGCTCCCCCGGCGCTCCTCCCTGCTGCAGCTGCTGATGTACTCCATCTGGAGGACGTCGCCGGGGCTTTACAACCCCTTGTCCGAGCAGCTCTACGAATAGGTCGTGGGCAAGCTGCGGTCCCTTAGGCGCTTCGGCCTGATCTCTGCGAATCGGCTGGTTCGCTCAGTGGCGCTCGTCCGTGAGTGCTACGAACTGAGGCTCGGGGTCAACGAGCGCGGTGGGAATCGAGGGCTGAGGTTGGATCTCGCGAGGTCTCAGCTGGCGGAGATCTTCACCGAGTACCATGAGCAGTGCTCTCTGCACCCCCTTCCCCCGATGTTGTAATTTTCTTTTTCTTTTTGTATGTATGGCTGAGGAGCCCATAATACCTTTTTGGAATAATGGGATCTTTCCTTCTTTTTCGCAATGTTCTATTGATCTTGATTAAATTAACAACAGACCCTAGGAAGAGTTTACATTGCCCTAAAAGAAAAGTACATGTTAATAGATGACCTTATTAGCGTGGCCCGAACTCCCCGGAGGCTTGTTGGTCTCCGTGCTCGGCACCTGGTACGGGGCTCCCTGAGCGCCGGACTAGTCATCTGCCGAAACGAGCATGATCTGGCCGATGGTCAACTCGGCGGGAGGGGGACGCTGCTCCTGCTCACGGTCGGCCTGCCGTTTGTCCCTCAAGTAGGCGGTGAGGTGCCCCGAACGGATGAGCTCTTCGATATAGTCCCGAAGTTGCTTACAATCCTCCATGGCGTGGCCTAGCGTCCGGTGGAAGGTGCAGTAAGGGCCCCGGGTTCGCTTTGAGGCCTGACGCGGGATTGGAGGGAACTTGAAGAACCCCTCGCCCTAGGCCTCCTCTAGCAATACTGTGAGGGAGACGTTGAGCGGGGTGTATTCCTGGAACTTCGGGTGATAGGGCTGCTGATGCTCCAGCCTCTCTTCCCAAGCCCTCTTCTTCTGGTCGGACCGTTCTGCTCGGGAGAGATTCGCGTTCACCTTGGACTCCAGCTGAACCTCGCGCTCGGTCCACGCCTTGACCTCGGCCATGGTCTTAGGCTGTGCCAACGCAAAGGAGCGCAACCACTCCTTGTGCCTAAGACCAGATCTGAGCGCCGTGATGACGGTCTCGTCCCGGTGCTCGGGGACCTCGAGGAGGGCGTTATAGAAGCGGGTGATGTAAGCCTTGAACGTCTCCTTGTCCCCGCTCTTAATTGTGAAGAGGTGGTCGACCGTGCGCTTCTGCCGACAGTTCCCAACAAAGTTTGAGATTGAGCGAGGCTCGAGTCCTCGGAACCAGTCCCGACCAGAGCGGGTGAGGGTGGCTGGGAAGGCCCTGCACTGGGCGTCGTCGGAATGGTCTTAAAAGCTCATCCCCGCGGTGAAAGCGTCCAAATGGTTTTTCGAGTCGGTTTTTCCGTCGAACAGAGAGACCTTCGGGGGCTTGTTGCGTGAGAAGACTTGGACAGCGAGCAGTTCCTTGGTAAGCGAGTCAGCGGCGTATTTAGCCCCGTCGCCCAAGAGGTGACTTTCCCGGCGCATGCCCTCGATCTTCTTTTCGAGGATGTCGAGTCGACCGTGGTACCCCGAGGATTCGGCGCCTTGTGATCCCTGACATCTGCTGTGGGAGACCTGTGTCTCGGCGTGGCCCCGGTTACTCTCGATAAGGTTCCTTAGATCCCCGGGCGAGATGGCCCTCGAGCCGTCGTGGCGAGCCCCTTCTGCGTGACCCCGTCGAGAGAGGAGTGTCGATCATGCCGGTGGACTGGCGAGGTGACCGACATCTCCTCAGGGGGTAAGGGTCGCGAGGAGGCTCGAGGCAAGGCGCTCTGGCGGTGGATCCCGGTGTGGAGCCGTGGGGCGCCCAGCGGGCCTCAGGGAGTATCGGCCCGTGAGATCTGTGGCTAGGGGTCGTAGCCTGCCGGTGGTCAGCCGTGCCGACAAGGGCGGAGCCTTCTGGAGGCGGAGGGGCGGCGATCTGGGGCCCTGGCCCGGCCGTTTGAATGCGGACGAGCGCTTCCACGAGGGACTGTAGCCGATCTATTCGGCTGGCGAGGGCGTTGATGATGGTCGCCGGGGGAGGTTCATCCGCGCCTCCGGGGGGGCGGCTGGTACCAGGATCTTTAGGGTGGTCGCTTGCCATGTGGATGGAGATCGGAAGACCAACTTTATTTTTTGTGGAGTTTTCGGTTCCCACAGACGGCGCCAACTGATGGAAGTCCTTTTCGGATCTCCTTCAGATGTTGTCTTCCGTCGATCTCCCGGTGGATTTTGGAGGTGATCACCTGTTGCGTGTGGGTCTCAATAGGTTTTGAGGAGATTGGTGATTTGAGGAGTTTAGCACCGAGTACCTGCAAAGAAGTCCCAGGGGGGTTTGGTACCACCGAGAACCCTCCAACGATCAAGTTAACACGAGATCCGAGCAGAGTAACGGCTAAGTGGAATAAAAAAATGGCTTACTTGACCCCTCTGTGATGGGGGTTTATATAGCAGCGGCAGCACGCAGCAGCAGGCGCGAGAATCTCGCCGGCGGTTACGCTCCCGACGTCACGCCCGCGTAAAGAGCAGATCGCCCATTAATGGGGATCGCGATGGCGTAGAACGTGGGATGTCGCTGGCGGAGAATCTGCGCATGGAGAGATTTGCGGAGCGTCGGTTACGCTTGTGAGTGGTGGAGTTGGTCTATCGGAGGACCGAGGAAGATGGCCTCGGCTGGGGAGCTCGGGGATGAGCGAGAGGGCTGAGGAGTCTTGGTCCTGTGGCAGCCGAGGAGGCCAATTTTCAGGGGGCTCTGAGGAGAGCCAGCTTGTATTTTCAGGTCGGGTACAAAGGCGGCCTGGCCGGCCCCTGTGGACCCTTTCTTCTGAGTTCTGGGACACGTCATCTGCCATGCGTCCTGATCCTGGAGATCTCCAATATTGAGCATCATCAATGAGTGAGAGAGATAATTTTGAATGGGGGTTATTCTCATCCCTACACCAAATTAAAATACACAGGTCTTGGATGAGAAGTTTTTAGATGGATCTTTTAAACAGTAAGCGTTTTGTCGCTATTTCGAAAATATCGGGGACTTTTTGATCCTTTGGCTCGGGCGTTTCCATCAATTTACCCTTGTTTTTTCTGAAATGCATAGAGTGGGCCCACCACCACATGGGTGGTCTGAGAGTTGTGTGGATTACCAAAAGGCCCACCCCAGAATGGTGGAGCCCATCGGAAAGAGCTCCTCACATGAGGACATCTCCCATCTAATTTGTTTGGTTGTATTTATTAATTTATGTTGATATCCAGACACACAAAAAAACAAAAAACGATCCAGCAATATTAGCTCTTTGCTACTGAAAAAACGCGGGGCTTAAACTTCAGGAGAGAAAACGGTCATAAATTATTTTTTTAGGGCAAATTCATGGGTCCACTAGATGCTTGTGTATGTTGTGTACATGAGCGTGATGCATGCTTGGATGAGGCTTACTGGCCGGATCCATGAAAAAAAATGAGATGACAAGCCACCTAAATTAAAATGGATGTAGGAGTGATTTCAAGCACTTCTCTTGTTTATAAAAATGCAATATGATTGAGTGAAACAAAACCCCATGACGTGGAGACAACCAAGGTTGAGACTCATATGCTCTACTTTAATTGATTATTTTAATCTTCTTTTTAAATTTTTTTCCTTACACAGTCTGATATGGCCACCTAAGTGCAATGGGCAAAAAAAAAAAAAAAAAAAAAACCCCAAAGCCCCTTTGTTTGTATGTTTGTTTTTGAAACAATTGGAATTGGCATGAAGTGAGAGTGATATTGATTTTGTTGCTTTTTGAACAATTTTACACAAACTCCATCAGATTGCATCAGATATTTTGTGGATTCACATCTTTCAATTTCATGAGATAAACAATGATGAAAATGCACTTCTGCGGCAGAGTTGAGTCTGAGCCTAGTTCTTATCATTCTAATTTTAATGCATTTAAGCAAAAGAGAGAAAAACATTATAACAAGGCATTTGATGTTATGCTGGTAACTGAAAAATAAGGGGTGTGCACGCGCGCGCGCGAGAATGGAGAAAAGATACCATAGGAAATTCCTTCCTATGGCGTCAAAAAAACACACCATTCATCGTGTTTTCCGACGATCGGAATGCATCATCTTCATCGTTATCATCTATGGGTAAACCAAATTTCATGTGATTCGACAACCTTTTCACCGTTGAATTAGTGGGTTCAAAATTAACGGTTTACCAACAATAGAACTTTTTACATTGTTAAATCAACGGTGAAAAGGTTGTAGAATCATATAAAATTTTGTGTACCCACATCTTAGATGATAATGATGAAGATGGTGTGTGGGTGTGTGTGTGTAGAGAGAGAGAGAGAATAATGGAGGAAAGACGTCATAGAAGGGAATTTTCTTCTATGGCGTCGAAAAGATACACCCTCTCTTATTTTTTCGACGATCGGCACCCACCATCTTCATCGTTATCATCTAAAATGTGGGTACACAAAATTTCATATGATTCTACAACCTATTCACCGTTGATTTAGCAATGTAAAAAGTTCTATTGTGGGTAAACCGTTAATTTTGAACACACTAAATCAACGGTGAAAAGGTTGTAAAATCACATGAAATTTGGTGTACCCACATCATAAATGATAATGATGAAGGTGGCGGGTGCCGATCGTCGGAAAAAATGGGGGTGGGTGTATTTTTTCGACGCCATAGAAAGAAATTCCCTCTTAGGGCCTCTTTCCTCCATTATTCTCTCTGTCTATATATATATATATATATATATATATATATACACACACACACACAACCTAGATTCCAAACGAACCTTAGCGAGTGGTAACAAGAGTTGTATCAGAATCAGAAGCAAAAGGTAACCTGTATTTGAAATTATAAAAATGTTTATTGTGGTTAATTAGTGGCCATCCTGGCTCATGCATGTGTTGTGGGAACCTTAGCTAATTTGATTCCTTGTGGACTATAGTGTAAACACTCTTATTCTCTAAGCATCTCTCTTTCTTTCAAAAAAGCTAGTTTTGATTACAAAGCCCACCATATATAGATAGATAACTAAATTATAAGTCCTCTCTCATGTGAGCCGCAACTTTTGCAAGCCTATAAATTACTTGGTTAATTACATTATGAATAAATTTGGCATAAATTAATCTATAATTAGCTCCATCCCATTGCTTGCAAATCTATAAAACATGGATTGTATTATTTCCTTGAGGTGCACCACACGTGGCCCCTCATAATTTTATCAAGTTTAATATCCTCAACGCATTGAAACTTTGCAATGTTTTAATGATATTCACATACCAGGCGAAATATATCGAATTAAAAACTAGTTCTGATCCCCAATGAATTAGAAAAACAAATGTCGATTATATTTTCTAGGAGGCAGATGATCTCATCTCATTCCATAGTTTATATTACTTGTGGAGACCTACACCAATGACCTGCTTGATATATAATCAATTAATCAATTAATCAAGGTTCGGTATATTATTATTTTAATTTTGAACATGAAGAGTAGTGGAGTACAGTGCAATTAACGCCAGCAAAAGACCATGGGTGCCTTGTGATTCTGCTGATTTTTAAATGTTCATCTTAATATTGATGCGAATTAATTCAATTAGAATAAGCAATTTTTTATTTGCGTTTTTTGGTTTGAGGAAGGATCCAAAAACTTGTAAAATTAGCCTTCCTTTCCTTTCACAGGTCCAAGGGGTTAACAAAATTTCATGCAATTAATTAATAAACCATGATAGTGCCCCCATCTCATTTCTTGGGATGCATGGCTTAACTTTTTAAATAAGCATGATGATTAAGGCTGCAAAGGGGTCAGATCTACATGCTAGCTTCAACAAAATGTTGACATAATTTATCAACGCATGCAGATCAAAGTCTGCAATATTATTATATTGGATTTCAATTTTTGTACCAAACTTTTTTCCTGAAAGCCAATGCGGAACGGTAACATGTCTATCTATCAAAAACCGAGTGAGACTGACAAGACAACCCTGGCATCTACCTAATTAAATTGGTCCATTTTTCACCATTTGTTTTGTGTGCTTATTCTTTCTAAATTGGTCAATTTCACTGCATTTTATCCAATTTAAGCATGACCCACTGAAACTGACCGAGGAAACTCTTTCATAGATTACAAGCAATTTTAAAGCGAACCGATACATACACACAGCGGTGCTGACATAACGGAGTCTATTAAAAATTTTAACATACACACAGCGGTGCTGACATAACGGAGTCTATTAAAAGTTTTATATAAAAAATCGTTGTAACCTCGTGAGATTGCAAGATATATCAAGCCAGCATATATGTGTTTCACCATTCTCCTTCACTTGTGTTTTGGACCATGTGGAACGGTCTCCAAAGAAACTCTTCTTAGTAAAAACAAAATACATAGAAGGACACGGGGAGGTTTTTAGGTTCAATTACGCGAACGTGGTTCTGATTCCTCAAAAAGAAGGTGCTATGAATGTTAATAATTTTAGACCGATTGGTCCGGTAAATTGCATTATGAAGATAATTTCGAAACTGATGGCCACCGGACTAGCGGAACTCTTAAAATCTACAATCAAAGGATATCAGATTGGTTTCATCACAGGGAGATCTATTTTAGATGGGGTTGCTATGGCACAAGAGATAATACAGTCTTGTAAGCGAAGACATTTGAAGGGGTATATACTAAAACTCGACTTTGAAAAGGCGCATGACAGGGTAAAGTGGAGATGTATCTTGAATACCCTAAACAAAAGAGAATTCGGGGAGAAATGGAGAGTTTGGATCTCGGAGTGGCTGAAAATGGCAAAGATGGCGATTATAGTAAACATGACTGTTACTAATCATTTTAAGTGTAAAAGAGGATTAAGACAGGGTGATCCTCTTTCACCTCTGGTTTTTACGTTGGTGGCTGATGGACTAAACAAAATGATTAAGATGGCGAGCGGGACAGGTCTAATTACTGGTCTGGGAAGTCCTAGAACGTCCGTTATTGATCTACAGTACGCAGACGATACTCTGTTATTCGGCGTCCTAGAAAGCGTTCAGGCACGAAGAATGAAAGGTATACTCTATCTTTTTGAAGAATGGTCAGGACTAAAGATTAATTACCATAAGAGCTCTGTGTCGATGATAAGAGAGGGCGATGACGAACAACAGAATCTTGTGAATATTTTTGGATGCAACCTAGCAACGTTCCCAATCAAATACCTGGGTCTTCCGCTGAGACCGGGTAAACTGAAAAACATTAATTGGATGTCCTAAATTGATAGAATAACCAAAAGGTTGGAAGGCTGGCAGGGAAAACTGTTGTCTATTGGGGGAGGGGTGACACTGTTAAATACGGTCCTTACTGTCATCCCACTGTATCACCTGGCGGTACACGAGTTGCTCATCAACATTAAGAAGCGTATTGATAAGACCCAAAGAAATTTCCTTTGGAAGGGGGGAATAATGGTACTGACTATCCGCTGATTAGATGGTCAGAGGTTTGCAAGCCAATGAAGTTGGGAGGACTGGGAGTTATAAACTTGAGAAACAAGAACCAAGATTTACTTGCTAAATGATGGTAGAAGCCTTACGATGACAGTAGGTGCAAATGGAAGAGGATCGTTAAGGAGAACTATTTGAGAAACAGACTTTTTAAGGGAAGATAAAGAATACGGCTACTTGCTCAGGATTATGGAAAGGAGTATGTAAGAGCAAAAAAAAATTCCTTTCAGGGGTAACATTTACGGTGGGAGACAGGAACAAGATTGGGTTTTTGAAAGATGTTTGGTGAGGAGATGTGGCACTGCGTTTTTTATTTCCAAAATTATATAGTTTGTCAAGGGACAGACAAGTAAGGGTGGCAGATGTTTGGAATGGACAGGAGAGGCGACCTAAATACAGACGAACGCTTGATGCTAAAGAACGGCAGGAAGCGAGGAACCTGATGCCGTTCTTAAACGACTGGCGACCGAACGATATGAGGAAAGACCTTCCGAGATGAAGATGGAATAGAACTTCAAAGTTCGCTGTCGGGTCCCTTTACAAGATCATCAACGGAGGGGGGAAACGGGAGGAAACATCCGACAAATCTGGAAGGCTAAAAGTCCCGTGTAAAATAAAAGTTTTTAGCCGGCTTGTGTTGAAAAGGGCGGTGCTAACAAGAGACAATCTCATTAAATAGAAATGGTTGGGTCCATCATTTTGCGATTTTTGCAAGTCAGCGGACGAAACTGGGGACCATCTTTTCTTCGAGTATCCTTTTGCTAAGGATGTATGGTCCTATCTTGGAATAATATTACTTTGTTACCGGCTTCGGTGACTGATGCGTGGGGGCTGGCAAATTAAATTAGGAGGGGGATTAGAAGGACATGGTGCAGGGTTGTCTAGCACGGCAGCAAGATTTCGGGAGGCATCTTCCATACCTTATTTAAATTTTTGCCGTTCTAGCTAACCCTAACCCTAGAATTGAAACTAGAAAATCCGACGAAATGAAATGCAAACAACTTTGTATAAGAAGTGAACAAGGAATACAATCTTTGTAGACCGGTCATTCACTTCTAAAGCTCCATGTCATAGTCCCTTCGCTGCAAGTTGTGAAGACCCGGACTCTAGTAAAGGTTCACATGAAAAAACGAACAAGCTTGCTCAATATCTTCGAGGCCGAAGATGATCTACGTCGAGAAGACTCTAACTCATGCCATCTCTTCACTAATGTTGAGATTAGTGAAGCAAACACCCTAAACTAAATGGCTAATAGTAGAGGATGATGAAATAGAAAGTAGGCTCACTTTAAATTTATTTTTCTCACACTTTTCATCACATGAACAAAAGCTAGAGAGCAAAAATTATGAGAAAGAAAATGAAGTGATGAACAATAACATGAGGTTAGAAATGCAACCATGGTGAGTTCTTATCATACACAAACCATTGTATATACTAAATCATGGTGTATGGTTAAAGTTGGGTTAACAAATATCTTAAGCACGACAAAAGATGTGGACTAAGTCAATGGTTCTATTAGCTTCTTCCAAGCTCCACCATGACTAATTCCAAACCTTTTAAATTACTTAATAATAAATATTAATCCACATTTAACCTAGCATGGTGTTAGTCTCATACATACAAGTTGCATGTGTAACCTTGCATGACACAAATATATATCACATATATATATTGTGCTAAAAAAGAATACAATACATTTAACATATATCACACATATATTAATGTATTATCAAGTGAGAAAATAAATACTTAAATGAGCTAATGTTAGTTAATGTAATGTAATATATCAAATATATAACTCTACAATAAATTATTAAATCAGCACTTGATTTAATAATCCGGCTATATCACATATAACCGACTAATATCAAGTGTAACAACTTATCGAATAAACCCTTGATCCGATAACCCGGCTATATCACATATAACCTACCTATGTCACATGTCGCAAGAATAGAATACGGTATCATATACACGTATCAATCTCGGTCATGTACTGTCACGACCCGCAAGTACGGAACGCGACCGACACTTAGATTACGGAACGTCTCAAGACGTCCATAAAAATAAGTAAGCCGAAGCCCAGAATACAAAACCCAATTAAAGTTTTAGAGTGAAGGAAAAACCAATTAATTTAAGCTTTTACCTCATTACTTTATCAATTTGCCCTTATTCCAAAATTCCAGCAGAATATAAAAGAAATCAGTGCATGAGGAATAACATGTCGACTCAAGTGAGCTCGACCCAGATACATCATAAATAAATCCTCAAGTCTCACAATCTCACATCTAGGTCAATATACAGTCATCCGAATAAAACAGGTACAACTGAACTGATAGTAGCAACAGTAGATACAGTAACATCAGTAGAAACAGTAGAAACGGTAACGACAGTAGCGACAGTAGATGGAGTACTCTAGATACAATGAGCATAAATAAGGGGGTACAAACTGATAATAACCCACCTATGAGCAAAAGCCTCTAGTCCAGGCAAGAAGTACAAATGAAGCAAAGGTATCCGCCGCTACAGTGCTGACGGAATGGGCCTGCAGAAAAGCTGTGGCACAACGGGGGTGAGTTGCCAGCTCGTGAGTAATAGATAACATTTACTAAGGCTATCGTATGCATGCACACAAGTGTCCTGACATTCCTAAAACAAGTATAGCTACATGTACTAACAGGTGTGTATGCATCAACAGTATACTAGCAAGTATATATGTCACATGGAGGTGATAACAGGTATGTATGCCACATGAAAATACAATCAAGTGTGTATGAGAATTATTCTTCCTTTGTTTTGAAACTCCCCTTTTTAAACATCAATAATAATATCCAGGAAAACAGTAAAAATCCGTGTCTAGCAACGACACCTCAAAACCGTCCAAATCTCATATATCCATGTCCAGTATCTCTGGCCTCAGCTATCCGGCTGATCCATATCAAAATCCATATCTCAATCCAGCGGCCACGATCGGTATCCTCTGGATATCCGCCGTGCCAAATGAAATCACCGGTAGGTAATCCGTCCCCTGCCAGGCTCAACGCCATCATCTGCGATCTTCTTGCCCCGAGGTACCATACCGGGCCCACCATGTACCCGAGACGGTTCATCCACCTCCTCGAAACGGGTCTCAAAAACCACAGCAAACTCATGGTGGACGACACTTTACATCACTAGAAAACCGCAGCTTTTATTTTTAACAAATATCATTTGAAATCTTGCGGCTTTCCCCCAAAATCCAGAAATATCATAAATCTCATGAAATTATCATAAATACATATGCCGATGATTATGAATGCTTATGGTATCAATTTAAGTACTTATTTCAATGTCACATTTCTAAGCAGTTAACATGTTTCAGATTTAAAGTTATTTAGTGTCGTGACATGGCAATTACCAGGGTGTGTGTGTCCACATGAATAGTGCTCGTGCAACATATAAAACCTGGTAAGGGTGCATGTGTCCTATAATGAATCTGCTTATATAGAACATCATATAGATACTGACTACAACAATTATCATGCAAGTTTTATCATTTTTACTCCAATGTTACCAGTAATACCAAGTCTACTAAATCTATCGGGCGACTCGCGCCATCCAAACGATTGTCCCCCGTAGATGTTAAATCTACTCACCAGTGGTCCTGTGCTAAGTGTGTCCGACCACCTGTTTTCCCTTTTCAGCCGCGCTTGAAGTTCCTGCCGGCGAACCTAGAATTCACATGAGTCACCATATAAGGAAAAGTCATGCAAAACGCAATATATCAACAAAAGGGATACGCGTGCGTGAAACCAAACGCGTGTGCACACGACGCGATGCGACGCGACGCGACGCGCACAAACCTACCTGAATCAGAACTGACACGCTGTGTCGCGCAGCGCGCCACAGAACCACGCGTATCACGCGCGTGTCGCACAAGTCTTAAAACATCGAAAACACGTAACTAGTTCCAGATTTTGCCTCAGGGCCAAACTTGAAAAGTTACAGATACCAAAAACCCTAGCTATCAAGACCAAACCCACACCCTAAAAACCAACACCCCCACCCCCTTCCTGGCCGCAATTTGCGGCCAGAACCCAAGAATTGGCGGCCAAGTTGGGGAGGTGGGTCCCCATGCTCTGGGTGTGTGTTCCTACTCATCTCACCATGCTACGGTCTTCTCAAAATTATTCTGTAGTGATCGGGTCAACAGCAGATTTCAGAAAGGCTAAAAATCACTAAAACTGCCAAAATACGCCAAGTCGGGTAAATCGGGTGTCGACATGAAATCTGGGGGATTTCTCTGGTTGGCTGGCCTCACTAGGACCTAAGAGGTTTATTATAACTAACGTAACTCTCACTTTGCTCAAAATTTTCATAAAACTCCCAATATCACTACTAAGCATGATATGGATACCGATTAAGCTAGATATTCGAAATTTTAGCAAATTAGGCTAACCATCCAATTTTAATGATACTACTAGGCTTTAACAGATTAGTTAACACCAAAAATGGCTCATTAAACTACGAGTACTCTAAAGTGACTAAATCTGACATCACTGCACAATTCTAGCATGAAAATTCTATTTATCGCAACAATTAGCTAATCAAGCACCTAATCTACGTAATATGGGAAAAGTTTAGGAGTTATACCCTCTAAGAACCTTGCAACAAGGGAGAAGGAGAAGAAGAAGAGGGTAGGTGCTTCATAACGTGGCTGGAACGAAGCTGCGATGCAACTGACGAAGCTGGTGCTGATGCAAAATGGGTTGCTGTTGCTGTTGCTGTTGCATGCTGTTGCTGAATTTTGTTGTTGTTGTTGCTGTTGTTGTTGTTGGTATGGAGTGGTATAAGGTGGTGTGTGATGTGGTATGAGATGGTGTGAGTGTGGTATGAGGTGGTGAGGTGTGGTATGGTATAGGGGCTGATGCTGGTGTTGCAACTGCTGATGCTAAGGCTGATGCAATGTGTTTGCTGATGTTGAGCAGGAGATTGTGCTGGTGATAATGATGGGCTAAATCAGCTGCTGATGTATATTTCTGGCTGGCTGATTTGATGCAATTTGGCTGATGTGATAGTTTAGTAGCTGTTGTAGAGTGGTAGGGGGCTGATGCAATGATGGGCTAGCCTCAGCTGAATTTCCATGGGGTTAGGTGGCTGATGCAGCAGCCATAGCTGACCATCAAGGCTGAAATTGCGCACAAATTGGCTGATGTGATGTGGGTGCTGCTGTTGCAGCAGCTACGGCTGAGCTATAGGGTATGGAAGTTGTCAAATTTGACTGTTGGTGGCTAAAATAATGATATGTGGCTGATCTGTCTTTGGGCTGATGTGCTGAGGTTGAAATGTGCCGATATGTGGGGTTGAAATGTGCTGTTTTGATGGCTATATGCTGGTGTGTGGTCGAGATAACATTCCACAAAAAAAAAACAACCACAAAACCAGATAGTTTATAAGAAACCCGTTTTTGGTAAACTTTTTACCAAAAGATCCCACATTAACACGAAATTACTACTAAACACAGACTCAGGTGTTACAGTCTTCCCCCCTTAAGAAAATTCGTCCCCGAATTTTAAAATATGCAATTACGCATACCTTCAAAAAGATGAGGGAATTTCTTCCGCATCTCTCCCTCAGCCTCCCAAGTGATCTCCTCACTGCTCGGGCTGCGCCAAAGAACTTTCACAGACGGCAGGACCTTTGATCGAAGTTTCTTCACTTGCCGATCTAAAATTTCAACTGGCTGCACGGTGAACGAAAGATCGGGTTCGAGCTGAACCGTCTGATGCTGAATCGCGTGGGAAGGGTCATGAAGATAACGGCGTAGCATCGATACGTGGAAAACGGGATGAACATCTGAAAAACTAGGTGGGAGAGCTAAACGATACGCAACAGCGCCGACACGCTCGAGAATCTCGAAGGGACCTACGAATCTAGGGCTAAGCTTTCCCTTTCGCCCAAAACGCATCACGCCCTTCATCGGAGAGATTCTCAGAAAAACATGGTCGCCAACTGCGAACTCTAATTTGCGACGGCGCCTGTCTGCATACGATTTCTGCCTGCACTGGGCTGCCCTCATTCGATCTCGAATCATCTGCACTTTCTCGGTCGTCTCTTGCACGATTTGTGGCCCAAAAATACTGCTTTCGCTCAACTCGGTCCAACAAACGGGCGATCTGCATCTTCTCCCATACAACGCCTCGAAAGGTGCCATCTGAATAGTATCCTGGAAACTGTTGTTATAGGAGAACTCTACTAAAGGTAAATGACGATCCCAGCTACCTCGGAAGTCTAAAACACACGCTCGAAGCATGTCCTCGAGAGTCTGAATGGTCCGCTCTGATTGTCCGTCGGTCTGCGGATGAAATGCTGTGCTAAAACTCAAACGAGTGCCCAAAGCCTCCTGAAGTTTCTGCCAAAGTCGGCTGGTGAACTGAGTTCCTCGATCTGACACGATGCAAGTCGGTACGCCATGCAATCGTACGATCTCGTCGATGTAAAGCTGGGCATACTGAGCGAAGCTAAAAGTTGTCTTCACTGGCAGGAAGTGAGCCGCTTTCGTCAATCGATCTATGATCACCCAAATGGAGTCGTACCCTCGACTGGTCCTGGGTAGACCCACAACGAAATCCATCGAAATCTGCTCCCATTTCCACTCTGGAATGGGTAACGGCTGTAGTTCTCCTGCTGGCCTCTGGTGCTCGGCTTTGACTTGTTGACAAGTCAGGCATCTTGATACGAACTCTACGATGTCCCTCTTCATTCCGTCCCACCAGTAGGTCTCTCTCAAATCATGGTACATCTTGGTGGAACCTGGGTGGACACTATACGCCGATCGGTGTGCTTCCTCAAGAATATCGCGCCGCAATCCCTCTGCATCTGGTACGCACAGTCTGGATCCAAATCGTAAAATTCCCTGTTCATCAACCACGAACTCGGAAAATTTGCCATGTCCCATCTGTGCTGTGATCTCTGAACAACGGTCATCGCTGCGCTGTGCTTCATATATACGGTCAAGCAACTGTGGGTGCGCACGCACATGCGCGAGCTGTCCCCCTGTTGGAGGGAACTCGAATTCAACTCGGCTGTCGCATAAAATCTGCCAATCTGCTGATGACTGCCTCTGCACTGCGCACATATAAGATAGATTACCCCCGGGCCTTCTGCTCAAGGCATCCGCTACTACATTTGCCTTGCCCGGGTGGTATAAGATTTCGCAGTCATAGTCCTTCACCAATTCCATCCAACGACGCTGTCTGAGGTTCAGATCTCGCTGCTGAAATATATATTTTAAGCTCTTGTGGTCAGTGAATATCTGGCACGACTCGCCGTATAGGTAATGTCGCCAAATCTTTAGTGCAAAGACCACTGCAGCCATCTCCAAATCATGAGTAGGGTAGTTCTGTTCATGTTTCTTCAATTGCCGTGAAGCATACGCGATTACCCTGTCATGCTGCATCAATACACATCCTAGCCCTACTCGCGAAGCATCACAGTAAACCACAAATCCGCCTGATCCTGAAGGTAATGATAATACTGGCGCTGTAGTCAAACACGTCCGCAGCTGCTGAAAACTGCGCTCGCATTCCTCCGTCCAAACGAAAGGAACTCCCTTCCGGGTCAAACCTGTCAAAGGTGCAGCAATACGGGAGAAATCCTGTACAAATCTCCTGTAGTAGCCTGCAAGGCCTAGAAAACTACGGATCTCAGTAACCGATGTCGGTCTGGGCCACTGCTGGACGGCCTCAATCTTCTTCGGGTCCACACATATGCCATCTCTCGTAATCACATGACCCAAGAATCCGACACTATCCAACCAGAAGGCACACTTGGAAAATTTTGCGAAAAGCTGGTGTTCCCTCAAGGTCTGTAACGTAATCCGCAAATGCTGCTCGTGCTCCTCTTAGCTCCGGGAATACACCAAAATATCGTCGATGAACACGATGATGAACAAGTCAAGATACGGCCTGAATGTACGGTTCATCAAATCCATGAATGCAGCTGGGGCGTTGGTGAGTCCGAACGACATCACCAAAAATTCATAGTGGCCATAGCGTGTACGGAAGGCTGTCTTCGGTACATCCTCCTGTCGGACTCGCAGCTGGTGATATCCTGATCGTAAGTCGATCCTTGAAAAATAACCCGCACCCTGAAGCTGGTCGAATAAATCATCTATGCGTGGCAACGGATATCTGTTCCGTACGGTAACCTTGTTCAGCTGGCGGTAGTCGATGCATAGGCGCAAACTTCCGTCCTTCTTCTTGACAAACAGGACCGGAGCACCCCATGGTGAAACGCTAGGTCGAATAAGTCCCTTATCTAACAATTCTTGCAGCTGAACCTTCAACTCTCCAAGTTCCGCCGGGGCCATTCGATAAGGCGGTATAGAAATAGGTCCCGAGCCAGGAATTAAATCAATACAGAACTCGACATCGCGCTCAGGCGGCAGTCCAGGAAGCTCATCAGGGAAAACATCAGGGAACTCACAAACAACCGGGACCTGGTCCAACGGAACATCTGTAGCTCTAGTATCACTGACATAAGCCAAGAATCCCTGACATCCCTTCCTCAATAGCTGGTTAGCGTGAAGAGAAGAAATCAACATGTGAGGGGCGGCACCACGGTCCCCCTTCACAACAAAAACTGACTCGCCGGGAAAACAAAATCTAACTGTCTTCTCACGGCAGTCCACAGACGCATAGCACGTGGCTAACCAATCCATGCCCAAAAGAATGTCGAAGTCCAACATCTCCAGAAGGATCAAGTCGACAGGCAGCTCTCGCTCGCCAATACGAACGGTACAGGATCGGAAAACGTGCCTAGCAACAAAGGACTCTCCCATAGGAGTGGTCACAACAAGTGGCTGATCAAGCAAACCAGACTCTCTACCCAAACTCGGTATAAAGTGTGTGGAAACATAAGAGTGCGTGGATCCGGGATCAAATAACACGTGTGCATCAACAGAACAAACTGATAGAGTACCTGTAACGACGGCATTGGATGCATGTGCATCCTGGGGTGTTAATGCAAAAACTCGGGCCTGACCTCCTCCGATAGCGGGCTGACCTCGGCCTCGGCCTCTGCCTCCTCGTCCTCTCTGGATCGGTCCGCCACGTCCACGGCCTCTGGGTACACCTAACTGGCGTGGAGCATTGCCTGTGGCAGGAAGTAGGGCTCTTTGAGGAGGGGGCGGTGATGGAGGTAGAGTCACATGCGGAACAGTCGTTGCTCCCTGTCGCCTTGCTGGACAGTCTCTAACACGATGGTGCAGACTCCCGCACCCAAAGCATCCTGGCGACGACTGCTGTCCCTGTGTATACGATCCATATAGATGACCTCGTCCAAATCCTCTGCCGGTCCTATCTCTCGGAAGGAATCTGGCATGCTGCCTCTGATCTGACATGCCAGTACGAATTCTCTTCGGCCCGGTAACAGCCGAAGTTGCTGAAATACGTGCCTCCATCCGCAATGTTGTATTCATAGCTGCCGAATAGGTATCGAAATGCTGGGCGCCAATGGCAAGATATAACTGGGCATCCAGTCCCTGTATAAACCTCTTCACCCTCTTCTCTTCGGTATCCACTAGATACGGAGCATATCGGGACAACTGTGTAAACTGAACATCATACTCAGACACCGTCATCCCTGGTGTCTTGACCAAGGCCTCGAAACTACGGGCTCTGACGTCGCGAACGCTCTCCGGGAGGAATCGGGCAAGAAAAACTGCTGTGAACTCGGTCCAGGTCATGGGCGATAGACCTGCAGCTCGACCTCTCAGAACGGACTCCCACCATATCTGTGCGAGACCCTCTAGTCGGAAACTCGCAAGCTCTACCCAGCGATCATCGGAACATCTTAGCGAACGGCAAATCCTGGCCAAGCTGTCAAGGAACGTCTGCGGGTCCTCTGCTGCATCGGTACCCGTAAAAACTGGAGGTCTCAGCCTCATGAACTCCTGAAGCGAAACCGGGATGGTCACGGTGGTAGTAGTAGGAGCAGGTATCACAGTAGTCTGGGATGCAGTGGGTATGTCCTCCGGCCTCGGTGCATGACTGGCCGCAACGAAGGATCCTACCATCTGACGTAGCTCCTGCATACTCCCCATCATCTGTCGCAACTCCTCCATACCAGTCTCGAGTTTAGCCATACGGCCTGGGGAAGGCAGATCGGTTTGTTCCTGTGGTGTAGGCATACTACCCTGCTCAGTCCTAGTCTCGGATGAGCCAGCTCGAATCTCGTCTCGGGCGGCAGCCCTCTGTGCTCTGGTAGTCTTTGGCGGCATAGTAGCTGGTACAGGAACATGAATAAGATCGTAGGATACACGGAATTGAAGAAGGAATTTCAAGCAAGTATATCCTAAAGTCACCTAGGCGGAGTACCGCAACGCAAGTATGCCGCGGACATACGTACGCTACGCTACCCTGCTTAAGTCACTTACTCCATCTACTAAGGGTCATCCTACACTCGGAAAGGTGAAACCTATCGCTCTGATACCAACTTTGTCACGACCCGCAAGTACGGAACGCGACCGACACTTAGATTACGGAACGTCTCAAGACGTCCATAAAAATAAGTAAGCCGAAGCCCAGAATACAAAACCCAATTAAAGTTTTAGAGTGAAGGAAAAACCAATTAATTTAAGCTTTTACCTCATTACTTTATCAATTTGCCCTTATTCCAAAATTCCAGCAGAATATAAAAGAAATCAGTGCATGAGGAATAACATGTCGACTCAAGTGAGCTCGACCCAGATACATCATAAATAAATCCTCAAGTCTCACAATCTCACATCTAGGTCAATATACAGTCATCCGAATAAAACAGGTACAACTGAACTGATAGTAGCAACAGTAGATACAGTAACATCAGTAGAAACAGTAGAAACGGTAACGACAGTAGCGACAGTAGATGGAGTACTCTAGATACAATGAGCATAAATAAGGGGGTACAAACTGATAATAACCCACCTATGAGCAAAAGCCTCTAGTCCAGGCAAGAAGTACAAATGAAGCAAAGGTATCCGCCGCTACAGTGCTGACGGAATGGGCCTGCAGAAAAGCTGTGGCACAACGGGGGTGAGTTGCCAGCTCGTGAGTAATAGATAACATTTACTAAGGCTATCGTATGCATGCACACAAGTGTCCTGACATTCCTAAAACAAGTATAGCTACATGTACTAACAGGTGTGTATGCATCAACAGTATACTAGCAAGTATATATGTCACATGGAGGTGATAACAGGTATGTATGCCACATGAAAATACAATCAAGTGTGTATGAGAATTATTCTTCCTTTGTTTTGAAACTCCCCTTTTTAAACATCAATAATAATATCCAGGAAAACAGTAAAAATCCGTGTCTAGCAACGACACCTCAAAACCGTCCAAATCTCATATATCCATGTCCAGTATCTCTGGCCTCAGCTATCCGGCTGATCCATATCAAAATCCATATCTCAATCCAGCGGCCACGATCGGTATCCTCTGGATATCCGCCGTGCCAAATGAAATCACCGGTAGGTAATCCGTCCCCTGCCAGGCTCAACGCCATCATCTGCGATCTTCTTGCCCCGAGGTACCATACCGGGCCCACCATGTACCCGAGACGGTTCATCCACCTCCTCGAAACGGGTCTCAAAAACCACAGCAAACTCATGGTGGACGACACTTTACATCACTAGAAAACCGCAGCTTTTATTTTTAACAAATATCATTTGAAATCTTGCGGCTTTCCCCCAAAATCCAGAAATATCATAAATCTCATGAAATTATCATAAATACATATGCCGATGATTATGAATGCTTATGGTATCAATTTAAGTACTTATTTCAATGTCACATTTCTAAGCAGTTAACATGTTTCAGATTTAAAGTTATTTAGTGTCGTGACATGGCAATTACCAGGGTGTGTGTGTCCACATGAATAGTGCTCGTGCAACATATAAAACCTGGTAAGGGTGCATGTGTCCTATAATGAATCTGCTTATATAGAACATCATATAGATACTGACTACAACAATTATCATGCAAGTTTTATCATTTTTACTCCAATGTTACCAGTAATACCAAGTCTACTAAATCTATCGGGCGACTCGCGCCATCCAAACGATTGTCCCCCGTAGATGTTAAATCTACTCACCAGTGGTCCTGTGCTAAGTGTGTCCGACCACCTGTTTTTCCTTTTCAGCCGCGCTTGAAGTTCCTGCCGGCGAACCTAGAATTCACATGAGTCACCATATAAGGAAAAGTCATGCAAAACGCAATATATCAACAAAAGGGATACGCGTGCGTGAAACCAAACGCGTGTGCACACGACGCGATGCGACGCGACGCGACGCGCACAAACCTACCTGAATCAGAACTGACACGCTGTGTCGCGCAGCGCGCCACAGAACCACGCGTATCACGCGCGTGTCGCACAAGTCTTAAAACATCGAAAACACGTAACTAGTTCCAGATTTTGCCTCAGGGCCAAACTTGAAAAGTTACAGATACCAAAAACCCTAGCTATCAAGACCAAACCCACACCCCAAAAACCAACACCCCCACCCCCTTCCTGGCCGCAATTTGCGGCCAGAACCCAAGAATTGGCGGCCAAGTTGGGGAGGTGGGTCCCCATGCTCTGGGTGTGTGTTCCTACTCATCTCACCATGCTACGGTCTTCTCAAAATTATTCTGTAGTGATCGGGTCAACAGCAGATTTCAGAAAGGCTAAAAATCACTAAAACTGCCAAAATACGCCAAGTCGGGTAAATCGGGTGTCGACATGAAATCTGGGGGATTTCTCTGGTTGGCTGGCCTCACTAGGACCTAAGAGGTTTATTATAACTAACGTAACTCTCACTTTGCTCAAAATTTTCATAAAACTCCCAATATCACTACTAAGCATGATATGGATACCGATTAAGCTAGATATTCGAAATTTTAGCAAATTAGGCTAACCATCCAATTTTAATGATACTACTAGGCTTTATCAGATTAGTTAACACCAAAAATGGCTCATTAAACTACGAGTACTCTAAAGTGACTAAATCTGACATCACTGCACAATTCTAGCATGAAAATTCTATTTATCGCAACAATTAGCTAATCAAGCACCTAATCTACGTAATATGGGAAAAGTTTAGGAGTTATACCCTCTAAGAACCTTGCAACAAGGGAGAAGGAGAAGAAGAAGAGGGTAGGTGCTTCATAACGTGGCTGGAACGAAGCTGCGATGCAACTGACGAAGCTGGTGCTGATGCAAAATGGGTTGCTGTTGCTGTTGCTGTTGCATGCTGTTGCTGAATTTTGTTGTTGTTGTTGCTGTTGTTGTTGTTGGTATGGAGTGGTATAAGGTGGTGTGTGATGTGGTATGAGATGGTGTGAGTGTGGTATGAGGTGGTGAGGTGTGGTATGGTATAGGGGCTGATGCTGGTGTTGCAACTGCTGATGCTAAGGCTGATGCAATGTGTTTGCTGATGTTGAGCAGGAGATTGTGCTGGTGATAATGATGGGCTAAATCAGCTGCTGATGTATATTTCTGGCTGGCTGATTTGATGCAATTTGGATGATGTGATAGTTTAGTAGCTGTTGTAGAGTGGTAGGGGGCTGATGCAATGATGGGCTAGCCTCAGCTGAATTTCCATGGGGTTAGGTGGCTGATGCAGCAGCCATAGCTGACCATCAAGGCTGAAATTGCGCACAAATTGGCTGATGTGATGTGGGTGCTGCTGTTGCAGCAGCTACGGCTGAGCTATAGGGTATGGAAGTTGTCAAATTTGACTGTTGGTGGCTAAAATAATGATATGTGGCTGATCTGTCTTTGGGCTGATGTGCTGAGGTTGAAATGTGCCGATATGTGGGGTTGAAATGTGCTGTTTTGATGGCTATATGCTGGTGTGTGGTCGAGATAACATTCCACAAAAAAAAAAACAACCACAAAACCAGATAGTTTATAAGAAACCCGTTTTTGGTAAACTTTTTACCAAAAGATCCCACATTAACACGAAATTACTACTAAACACAGACTCAGGTGTTACATGTACATATCACATATGTGCTCCTACTCCGTTTCGCATGAACCAGGAAACCTCTATGTAGGACTCTAAAGACTCGTCAATACACCGGCAGTAGGTGATGATCATATCAAACACCCACAAGCCGCAAGCGGTCTGCTAAACGTAACGGCCACCCGGGTATTGAGCGGTCAGAAGATCAACAAGCAAGCCTGCTCGTACTCCTGCGAATCCAATCAGTAACACTATCGTACAGTCCGGTCTCTTCGTCTGAAATGTCGCATATCAAGGCCTGGGGTGGTATAACGTCAGACCCCAATAGCCTAATAATTCATGCCGATACAATGTCCATAACGGTTCGAGAAATTACTGGTAACACTTACCAGTAAATCTCAGCAACCCTGACCAGGGATTTCCTGTTATGGCCAATCGAGCATAGCGCAACATCAACTCCCAATATCGGGAGAGACGAAACCCCTCCTATCGCTCATTGCCTCCATGTGACTTGGGACTGTACCCAAAAACCACCTTTTTGCACGATCTCTTAACCGTGGTATGGTGGAAATCAAAGCACGGTGGGAATCACACAAGACTCTATGACAATCTCGGGTCTACAGACTAACCTGTACCAGTGTCACCAGAGAAATGCTATCCGACGATATGTATAATACCATCTAGGAGTTCTCGGCGAGTCCGTCCAGTGTACCCAGTCTCCACTGAGCACCCGTATACCTTCTCCGATGTCAAACACCAATGGATATGAGATCATCCATCGCCCATCATATGGGTCGAGAAGCGCATACGTTAGTTTACTCTGGAGTATCGATGCCCTGTCTCGATACTCCCACGACTAAGAACATTTGAAGGATGTATTTGCCAACTACATCTGCCCCACTAGTATGATCTGCATCATAATCCTGATAGTCAAGTACACATCCTAAGGGCTTTATCAACATGTAATAGAGAGACAATAAGTGTATATGTTAAGATAAAGTGCAACCAGATAATATACTATCATGTTGAGCAAGAAATTCCTCCTTCTATATGTCCAAGCATCCACTACAACATACATCACATGTACAGTAATGGTCTCTGGGGCATACATATAACTAACACATGGGATGTTATTATTATCGGTGTTGCGTAGGGCTTAGGGAGAGAAAGAAATGAAAGAATTTTTACGGGGAAAATAAATTGCAAATAATGTAATATCTCATATTTTGTATATGGTGCTCAATTGGTCAAAACTCCTTGCAGATCAAACAAAACTTAAAATCAGAAAAATGATACCAGAGACGAGAACGATGATGAGGAGGATGGCCAGATTAGCGCGGAGATGTAAGGCTACGCCAGCGCCCCGGCCATCAATCTGTGGCCAAACGGGGAGCAAAAACTTTTAAAACCCGGCGCTAACGTAACCCAATTCCCGGATCGAACCATTAACCCTATACTAGTTAACTGTAAAAGGAGTTTAAGAGATTATACCGATCGATCCGTGTCCTTCGGTCTTCAATCTCTTCCCAAGCTCCTCACGGCTGCCCCGAACAAGTTCGCTCTCCGGTCTCCCTCGTCGAAGACGATCCACGTCGAGGATTCTTAATACGAGCTCCCGCTTCAAAACCGAAGCAACTCGGACATCCAGTTTGCTAACCTAGATGTACAAGATGAAGTAAAGAGAGAGTGTGTGATCATTTTGTCTCAATACATCCATGGATTCTCAACATATGAAAGGGTATGGATGGAGGTTGAAGAAGAAGCCATTGGAGTGTTTAAGTGTGAGCTCAAGACTTGGCATGAAGAAAAGCAACCCAAGAAAATATGGTGGCTGCCTCTTCTTTTTCTCAAGTGTTGTGTGGTGTTTGTGATGAGGCAACGAAAGAAAAATCCTTTTGTAAAATATCTCCATGCCATCACAAATATCTCACAGCAACAATAAACAATAAAGCACGGTTCACTTTATCAATAAATGCCACAAGCCAAAACCTAACCTCACATTTTACACCTCACATATTATTAAACATTTATAAAAACCCTAAATGTTTAATACAATAAAAAGAAATGGCATCTTCAAAGTAATCTTGTAACGGATTACAAGAATACCCATCATCTGTATATACATATCTGCATCAGTATTCCAACTGACTACGAATACAACGAGACGAAAATAATCCAACAATCTAATATTGGGATCCGGCTTAAACCAAAACCCACTAGTATGATCCGTCCGATCATGATCCATGCACAAGTGCACGTATATGATCGAACCCTACCATAAAACCATACGGCCTCTACAACGTTTCGCCCGAACTAGGGAAACCCTCTGTGTGTGACTCTAAAGACTCGTCAATACGCTGGCAGTGGGTTTAACCACAAGCACGTCAGTGGCACTAGCTGTACGTAAAAGCTGCCTAGGTATTGAGCGAAAGAGAGGCCGATGAGCGAACTCATCCCGAAACCCTACTGAGCCTGACAATGACAATATCCGTACAGTCTGGTCCGTTCGTCTATGAGTATTGCATGTCGAGTATAGGGGGGTGGATAAAGTCAGACCCCTAATAACTTGACATTTGGTGTCGGTATGAAGCTATCACAAACCGAGAAACTACTGATCCGAATCAGTAATTCTCGTCTACCCTGGCCGAGAATTTCTGGTGATGGCCACCCATGCACTCCGCAATATCAACCCCCAATATACCGGGAGAGACGAATCCCCTGACGATCCACTCACTGCCTCCATGTGGCTCGGGACTGTACCCAACTAAAACCTGTTTGCACGACTCCTCTGAGCCATGGTAGGGTAGTAATCAAAGCACAGTAGGAACTCACATGAAACAAATGACGATCTCAGGTCGATAGACTAACCTGTACACATGGCACCAGGGAACTGCTATCTGACAATAGGTATAATACCAACTAGTATGTTCCCGGCGAGTCCGTCCGGTGTACTCATAACCCAATGAGCACCTGTGTACATAATAGGTGAACCAACTGACACCAATGGCTTGTGAGACCGGTCACCGCCCCTCATCGGGATCTCGATCCGTATACACTAGTCTACTCTCGGAGTATCGATGCCCAGTCTCGAAACTCCCACGACTAGGGACACTTTAAGGATGTGCTTATAGACCACCCAACTCTCACGTATATGATCGACATCATACTATTGGTAGTCAAGCAAGAATCTTATGGGCTCTATTAACATGTAATAGTGATCTGTAATGTCACCTGAAGTATGTACACGATGATAAAGACAAACCAGATAGCATACTATCATCTCGAGTAAGATTGTTCTTCCGGTATAGGTCCTCCCTCAATCATTGCAATCGCGTGCCTGTGATCCAATAATTGACTTGAGGACACTACAGCCAACAGGGGACGTGGAGGAAGGGACAGATGGGGAAGCATGAGTATCGGCCAAGATGGAGGAGGGGTTGTTTGTATCTTTTTGGATGTGGTGTTCCTCGCTTGTGAGGTGTTCCTCGCTTGTGAGGCACTTGATATATTTGCGATGATTGGCAGTAGGTTTTTGGTGTCTAATCGACGAAGGGTTGTAATCATTAAAAACTTTTTAATGGAACTGGATGGCTAACATATCCACCTTTCTCAATAAAAAAAATAGATAGAAGCACAAAGCGTATGTATGGCTTAAATTGACAACCCCTGATAATTTGATTGCTTGAGTTAGAGGTGTTTTATCTCATCTCTCTCTTTCTCTCTCCACAAAAATCTAAAGAATGCTTCGTCTTTTTCCGCCTCCACCTCGTCATGGGGTATCTTCTCTGCAATAGGCATTTGAGACCCTAGACCGCTTTGCAATCCCCTCTGCATCAACATACAGGAAATGGATAAAGAGGAAAAGCCTTCGGTTTTAATTATCTAAATAAATCCCCAATTTTGAAATTGAGAAGAAACCCTAATTATAAACCTAATTTGAGAGAGAAGGAAATGACCGGTGAGAACATTTCTGTCTCTTTTACCAAACCATTAAATGGACTTAAATTCACAGGACGAAAAGTTTCTATGAGATGCTGAGCAAACCTAATTTTATAGGTGAAAATTTTAAAATATAAAATTTAGAAATACGGAGGCTTTGGGGCGCGTGTGCGTATAAACCAAGTCTTAAGGGCCTGTTTGGTTGTGGGATTTAGAAATTTGGATTCCAAAATAGTACGGTTGAAAATTTCTGAATTTGGTAATTTGTTCTTTGGTTGGTTTTGGATTCCTAGTATTAGATATGTAGATCCTTTAATGTTTGTTTGGTTAGTGAAAAGAAAATGAGATCTGGATTTAAGGATTTTAGAGAAAGATAGATAGAGAGATGATTATTAAATAAATAAAGTATCACGGGTCCCATCTAAAAGTACAATGAATAGTGTTTAATCCTTGCAAATCCTTAAAAATTTTAGGATTCAAGAATCCATGTTTTGTGGTGGGCCTCCCATAAAAAACAAAATAATCTTAAAATCCAAATACACCAACCAAATACAAAATTATGAAATTATAGAATTCCACAATCCAAATCCTAAATAATCCTGCAAGCAGACCCTAATAAACCCTCTAATTAGAATAAGAAATTTCAAGTGTTCATGGGAGATTGGGTTGAGATTAGGCAGCTAAATTATTGAGGGACTGCACGTGACGATCGGCACGTGACCCGCACATAGCACATGCAGCCCAGCTATCCACCGGCCAAGATAACGTATTTTATAAATTCCTCAATATTATTCTCTTCCTTTTGTTTTTCTTTTTCTTATTTTTTGCCGATTCAAATAGTACATTCCTTTGAAGGGTGTGTATTGTGTTTTACGGTTCCTTAGTATGATTACTAGCGGTAAGCCCCGCGCAATCTAGCGGCGGGTTTTGAAATAATCTATAACAATGTCATTTATTCGAATAGCGGTGGAAGTACGTATTTATTTATGAAAAATAAAATCCATGATATTTATCTGAAAAACGTTGAATATATATGGTATCTGTTTGGTATGGTATTTATTTGTGACAAACAAAATTTATGATATTTATTTGAAAAATGTTGAACGTGTATGGTATTTATTGCGATAAACAAAGTGATCCATGGTACTTATCCGAAAAACGTTAAACATGCATGATATTTATTTGTAAGAAACAAAGTTCATGGTATTTATCCAAAAAAAATTGAAAGCTTGTGGTATTGTAGTGAAAATCTAGTAAGGTTTCGAGTTGATGGCAGAACTGTAATTGTTGTGAAGTTTCGTTGTCACAAAAGATTGTACAAACGATGAAATTCTATGTTTATTTATGAAAAGGGTCCACGGCATTTATCTGGACAGCGGTTAAAAACAAAGTCCATGGATGCTTATATAAAAAAAGTTTGAAATCCATGGTATTTATTTGTAAACAATAAACTTTACAGTACTTATAGAAAACATTAGAAATACATCATATTTATTTGTAGAGAATAAAGTCCATGCCATTTATTCGGAAAATGATGAACTATCTATTTGTGACCAAGTTCATGTGATATATATATAAAGAATGTTGAATATGCATAGCGTTGATCTGTAACAAACAAATTCCATGATATTTATCTTAAAACGGCAAAGGTTTATGGTATTTTAGGAAAAATCTAATGTGTTTTTAGGTTGATGGCAGAACTGAAATTATTGTGAGGTTGTGTCATTTTTTGGATTTTCAATTTATCCTCATCTAACTATTTTGTTAACTTTCTATTTTTTAATATAAGCCAGAGTAACAGGAAGTGGATGACAAAAGTGGAATTTCCACCGTTTGATAGCTAATTTGAAGATTTTATTTAATTTGTTTCTTAATGAAACCCATTTTTGACACCGTTTTCTATCGGTATAAAAAAAAGATCGGCTAATTTGAAGATTTGGTTTGATTTTCTTGCAAATGAAACAAGTTGCTTCTCTTTTTTAAAAAATAGAGTATTATTTTTTATATGCTTTTGCTTTTTTTTTTGGCACTGGCTCGTAAGCCCAATCTATGCACACACAGCACACAACAGACCCACACAAACCACACGACACATCCATACATCCAGGGGATCCACGAATATGCCAAAAGCGCTATATGCATATGCCTTTTTTTTCCCGCTGGCTCGTAACCCCTAACCTATGCACACAATACACACAACAGACCCACACACACCACACACAATCACACGACACACCCACGCACCCAGTGGACCCATGAATATGCCAAAAGCGTTAATGTATGGCCGTTTCACTTCTTGGGGTTCCTAGAGTTCAAACCCCGCACTCTTGATCATCTTTTTCAAGGTCATTTTTATACAATTAAGACTAGGCTTTCTGCGCTCTTTCTCTGGTAAAGCAGGGTAAATTGCATGAGACCCCTTTCGTCTATTTTAGTAGTGGGAAATCATTATTTAAAAAAAAAATTGCGGTTCGGCCCCTCCCGACTTGAACATCGCAATGTTTTATTATTGTTATTTCCTGGAATATTCTTCAGTCAATCCTTTATATGATCAATCCTCGACGGCCGTAAGATCAGTTTCTATCTCTCTCTTTTTTCATCCTAATTTATCAAGATCCTTTTCTATTTTGTAAATATTCGTAATTTAAAAGATTTGACTAAAGCATATTTTAGAACGAGAAACAATGGAATCAAGAGTATTAAAGTTAAATGGACAAATTCTAGATTTTCTTTTTTAATTCTGATAATTTTACAGTGATAGAACAAAATTGAGGGGTGTTTTATACAACCCAGGTACTAAAAGTTATTACAAGTAAAATCTTAAGTTGACAGTTGAACGAAGTAGTCTCTTTCCTATCCGACTACTCTTTCTTAGGATCAAATGAGATTGTGTCTTCTCTTTTTGGGAAGAGTGCACGATTCGCTCCTCACGAAAAGAAATGACCATAACTTGACGCGTTTATGACAAATTTATTGATCTTCTGAATATATGTGTGTTGCGTGCTTTTATATATGGGCTAGCCTTACCTCCCCAGTTCAAAATAAAAAAAATGGAGAATGTGTACCTCAAAAAAATATGAGTGCTTTAGAAATCACCATTAAAAGCAAAGAAATTGGCAATTCAATGATTTGCCGGGGGGGGGGGAGAGGGGGGGGGGGAAGGGGTGTGGGGGGAGGGAGAGAGAGAGAGGAGCAGAGAATCACTGCTCTGGCCAAAACCCAATAAGATCAGACAATGATTTCCCTCTTCATAGCCCGCACCCCTCCTACAGCTTTTCATGAAAGGAAAAAACCTGGGAGGAAAAATGCATATAATTCTCACTTGCCAGTAATATTTCAATTTTTTTCTATCGACAATAATAACAACTGAGCCTTTTATCCCCATTATGTGAGGTAGTCTATAAGAACCAACATGAGAATCAAGCCGGGTCCAGCACATGAATCACCTGCCTCCATATCCTTCTGTATCACCTCCATCCATATTTTCTACGGTCCCCCTTTTGCCTTTTTGATATTGCCTATATCGAGAGTATTTATTCGTCGAACCGGTGCTTCTATAGGTTTGCGTCGCACATGACCAAACCATCTTAACCGGTTTTTCCCGCATCTTCTCCTCCACGAGTGCTACACCAACTTTTGCGCGAATATTCTCATTTCGCATCTTATATTTTTTAGTGTTACCACACACCTAACGAAGTTTGCGCATCTCCGCTATGTGTATTTTCTGTGTATGATATTTTTTAGGAGCCCCGCATTCTGTACCATATAATAAACCAGGTCGAATAGCATTCCGATAAAACTTTCCTTTCAATCTTAACGGAAAGTTACGATCACACAAAATCCCTGTTGCACTCTGTTGAAGATAGTGCCCTCAAAGTCAATTATTGGATCGCAGGTACGTGATTGCAATGATTGAGGCAGGACCTATACCGATATGACAGTCTTGCTCGAGATGATAGTATGCTATCTGGTTTGTCTTTATCATCGTATAGATACTTTAGTTCACTATTGCATGATGATAGAGCCCATAGGATTCTTGCTTGACTACCAGCAGTATGATGGCGATTATATACGTGGGAGCTGGGGTCTGTAAGCATATCCTTAAAAGTGTCCCTAGTCGGGAGAGTTTCGAGACCGGGCATCGATACTCCAGAGTAGACTAGTGTATACAGTCGAGACCCCGACGAGGGGCGGTGGCCGGTCTCACAAGCCACTGGTGTCAGTTGGATCACCTAAGATGTATACAGGTGCTCATTAGGATATGAGTACACTGGACAGGACTCGCCGGGAACATGCTAGTTGGTATTATACATATCGTCAGATAGCAGTTCCCTGGTGACATGTGTACAGGTTAGTTTGTCGACCTGAGATCGTCATTTGTCTCGTGTGAGTTCCCACTGTGCTTAGATTACTACCCTACCATGCTCAAAGAAGTTGTGCAAACAGGTTTTAGTTGGGTACAGTCTCGAGCCACATGAAGGCAGTGAGCGGATCGTCGGGAATTCGTCTCTCCCAGTATTGGGGGTTGATGTCGCACAGTGCACGGGTGGCCATCACTTGAAACCCTCGGCCGAGATAGTGGAGAATTACTGATTTGGATCAGTAGTTTCTCAGGTGGTGATGGACTTCATACCGACACGATTTATCGCGTTATTAGGGGTCTGACTTTATCCACCCCTCTAGACTCGATATGCGATACTCTTTAGACGAACGGACCGGACTGTATATACATTGTCACTGTCAGGCTCAGTAGGGTTTATGGATGAGTTCGCTCGTCAGCTTCCCTTCCAATCAATACATAGGCAAACCGTTATGTACAGCTTGTACCTCTGACGTGCTAGGGGTTATACCCAGTGCCAGTGTGTTGATGAGTCATTAGAGCCCCCCACAGACACTTTCCCAAGTTCGGGCAAAACGTTGTAGAGGCCGTATGGTGATATGGCAAGGTTCGGAAAAAGCACGTGCGTTTTCGCACGTGTCGTTTTTCGGGCAGATAATACTGGTAGGCTTTGGTTTAAGCCGGAACCAGTATTATACTGTGTAGATATAATATGTTTGTCTCAGTTGCATTTGTATTCGGTCGTAATACAAATGCGGGTATGTTTATACTGATACGGGGTTATCCTGAAATTCGTTTCAGGATCACTTTTGGAAGTTGCCGGTTTCCAGTTTTCTATCAGCCGTATTTTGACATTCGGTTAAATGCGGATTTATCTTTTCTTGATGATGTGAGTCGGTGTTCTAGAAGGTTCTAGAGAGGGTGACAAGGCTAGTGAGTCATTTGGTCATTAATGGTGCTTTTAATGACAAGATGACTAGATTAATTGTGATTGGTTTGCTTTAAATGCTTTCATACTTGGTGCTAAGATATTTGTTATTGATCTTTTCCTTTGTGGTCATCTTCCCCCTCTTACACTCACCTCCCTCCCTCTCTATAAGTGGCCGGCCCCTTCCCCTCCTCTTGATGCATATGGTTGTGATGGAAAAAAGATTGATATTGTTTTGGACTCAGGGAAATTAGATAAGCCTCATTTCTCATTTCACCCTATTCCAAAAGACAACTTCATTAACCGTTTGTCCGTGACTTTGGAAGTAACGAGACAAAGTGTTCTACTCATTCTCTACTTCATCTTGGTCGTCTCTTTTAGCAAACTTGACGATCGAGTTGCCTCGGTTCAGAGGCGGGAGCCCGTTTAAAGATCCGTCGACATGGTGCCACCTGGACGACAAGACTGGAGATCGAGGAGATCGGAGCAGACGCAACAAGCGTGGGATGATGGTTGAAGACCGAAGGACTCGGATCGTTCGGTATAACTCTTCTACCCACTTTGCAGTTTGTTAGTTTAGCTTTAATGGCAGATCCGGGTTACGGTACACGATAGCGCCAGTTGTAAAAAGTTTTTGTTCCGCATTGGGCATCTGTTAGACGGCTGGGTCGCTACCGTGGACTTACAGTGGTATCAGAGCCTCACCATTAAGCTATACTAACTTGTGCTAACACGTTTGAAATATCGATCGAACAAATTTTCGAAAAACCGCAAATTCCAGTGCTGTAATTTCTGTTGATTTTTTAAAGGGCCTAAAAATAATTTTGCATGTTACAGAAAACTAAGCAGGGTTTTTTAAGAATTCCTGTGAAATTTGGGCACGTGTTACCACCATACCGCCGTGGAACCGCGTTCAAAGCTTGGGTTTGACCGCGGAACCGCGGCCAGTATGTGGCAACAGTGTTCCAAATTTCACCAGTAAATTCTTCTTGGAAATTATGGCTTTTTGGTATATTCATTTTGGCCCTGTTTTTATTACTGTACACCAGTTGTTCGTGGGGCCCACTTCGGGAAATTTTGTCGATCAAAATTTTAAACTTGTTAGTTTACAGTACTTACTTTATATCTCCGACCGGGAATGTCATTTGATCGGTAAACCGCGTCTGATTGCTATAGTTCTTTTAGACGGGTTTGCGAACGTAACATTCGCGTTGATGTTCTGTGTTGTGCTGTATTGTTGCGGATATGTCGTGGTGGATAGCAGGGTGCAATGATAGTGCAGTTTGGATTTATTTGTACATTTGATATTGCGGGGCGAGCGTCCAACATGTGGACTGCCGTTACTGCCTGTTTGTATAATATTCTTTTGGGGCACGACCGGGTCGAGGTCGATGTACCCGTTGTATATATTTTATTTTCTGTACTAGGTTTATCCCGCGAAGGAGTGCACGGATAGCCGGGTTCTGGAGGGCAACGGGTCCGTATCTCATGGCTTTGAGAGGCAGAGAGACCTCACTCTAGAATTAGCAGACTATTCGCCGCACTCGTAGGGGGTTCAGGTTAACCCAAGGAGGGGTGCTCAATTTACCGGATTCCGTGAAGTGCCGGGTGTTCCATTCACTATACTGTGGGGACTACCTAGCTTCAGGTTTTAGCGGGTAACTTGCCGCACCCGTAGGGGTCTAGGTTTCATTGCACAGGCTATCCACACGACCAGGAGAACGTCGGGTTTCAGTAGCGACTCTGTGAAACCCAGGGATCCCAGATTATCTGTATTGTTCTGTGATACTTATTACTTTTCTGTAATGTTGCATATTATCACGCCTGGAGCGATTATTGTATATTGGTATATATACTATTAGATGTTGTATATGTTTTGCACCCGCGCTAGCCCAGCCCCCACTCTGTCGTTAGTTAAGTAACCTAACGGGTGATGACGGGACCCAGTGGCGAATGCGGATGGCATATACGTACATTATATTTTCGTTCTTTCCCGGTGTGATTGATTGATGTGACTGCATTGATTCTTATCAATGCAAGGATTAAAACAAACCTATATTTCATGTTGTTGGAACAAATTTTAAAAAAGTGTTATTGCAAAGATATTTACTTTTGTTTTGCATAGTGATATTCAGTTAGAATATCCCGCACCTCATTCGACGAGGCAAGAGCCGAGATCCCTTCACCGGGAGTGACCCCTTAGGCATAAGTTTACGTCAGGGTAATAACTTCACTATAGTCGATTACAAGTTGCTTTGCATCGTGGTATTCAGTTAGAATATCCTGCACCTCATTCCACGAGGAAAGAGCCGAGATCCCTTCACCGGGAGTGACCTCTTTAGCAAAAGGTTTTCGCCACTATATTTTATAAAAAGCTATCAGGTTCCTTCAACGAGATCAAGTTCATTACGTTAAAGGTTTTTCGCCAAAAACCAGCCGTAGCCCTCCGTTATTTCTTATGTATGGTCAGTAGTATTCAAGCTATGTTTGTTTGGCCAAAGTCAAGGCATAGTGTTTGGTAGTTCCTGGGTGTTCATCTGTTGCGTAGATAGATGCGTTGGTTTGGGACAGTCGTATTACCTTGTTGGCCAAAGTCAAGGGTATGTACGGGTGGGTTCAAATTAACCTGGATGATGACGGGTAGAACTTGGCATGTGACTTATGATGGGTTGGCCAAAGTCACGATCATAAGAGCATGGGGCAAAAATCATATCGGGAGTTTCAAACATACAGGAAACTTGCCAGGCATGCGCATACCTTCTGGAGTGTGATAACTTGAGTGGCTTCCATCAAGTTATCATACGATGATAGTTGGATCCCGATTCTCACTGATGAGTTGGTTTACTCTTCGGGTGATCCCGACTAATTCTTCTTTCAGGTTTGGAGGAGAATTTGAGATAACAGTGGGAGGTTTCCCGATTAGATAAAGTGATAACCATTCTGATCTAGGTTAAAGTGCACGCAGAGTGTTTCTTTTTTCTCTCTCTTTGGCAGCGACCTTTGACCGACCCTAGACTATGACTCAGTGACCAAGTTGACCGAACCTTCTTAAAATACTGGCTTTTGGATTGTCCGAGTTGCATAAGTCATTACCGCTCCTTCTTTTACCCTTTGTATTTCTCAGAACACCCCGTATTACTACGGATATCCACTTCCATTGGATAGATCCATCGTATGGTTATATACGAACTCGTAGGGATTTTTTCGAGGATGGATCCAGGTTCAGGAGAAATAGAATTAGTTTATTCAGTTGTATTTTATTATCACCTTCTCTCAGGTTGCGAGAGCTCCTTGGTTTAGGAGAGTACACCTATTGCGCTTATTGGATAGTCTTATTCCAAACCATAGGCAGGTGCCGAAAGGTAGGGAATGAAGAAAACCAATTAGCCTAAATAGGGTGTACAGAAGGTAATAACTAAAGACAAAATTAAAGGGATTAGAAAGAGGGCAAAGTAAATTGCGACTGCTAAACATTCACAACCAAACCACGTATTTCATCGCCACTCCTATTTCACCTTTGCTTTTTTCCCAGTTCGGGAGAAATAGAATAAGGTATTATTCAGTTGTCTTTTATCATCACCTTCTCTCAAGTTGTGAGTACTCCTAGGATTAGGAGAGTACACCTATTATGCTTACTGGATAGTCTTCTTCCAAACCATAGGCTGGTGCCGAACGGTAGGGAAGGAAGAAAACCATTTAGCCTAACGAAGGTGTACAGAAGGTAACGACCAAAGACAAATAAAGGGATTTGGAGAGAGGGCAAAGAAATATACGGTTACAGTCATGAATAGGATTATGGAAGAGGCATTACTAGGAATACCAGGATACCCCTACGAAACATTTTAATGTTTCAGTGTATTGTTAATGAAAAACTGATTTCCCGATTAGATACTTACTCCAGGGTATGTATTTACCAGGTTTCATTCTCATATCTGTATGGTTTTTACAAATGATTAGTGGGAGTAAGTTATTGGGAATTAAGTAATTATCTTCATTATATCAGAATTCGTTGTAATTGGTGATATTTGAGGAAATCACCTGGGTACAGTTTTCAACCTACAATGCACAGGTTTTGAGTTATTCAACTGAGCGGACTTATACAGAGTATTGTATATTGTCCAGTGTCCGTCAGGACAAAGGGGTTGGTCCTCGTACTATGTTCTGTTTACTTATGACTTCTCTAGTTATTAGACAAGTGTTTCGTAGAAATACAATGTCTAAGTTTTGAGAAGTTATGGGTATAAGAATAAAGTAGAGAACAGATGTCGCAAGTATCAGGATTCTTCAAAGAGATCGAAGATGTAGATTCTTGTGATAGTATTCAGATGATAGTAATGGTTTTGAGAAACTTGTTTCTCTTTCAGGTTACTCATAATTGGATGGATTCCTAAGTTGAGTAATGCTGATTAGCCTCTCTCCATTAAGTTAATATGCACAGGAGACAGCTGCATGTTTTTGAATCTGGTTCCAATTAAATTAGTGCCTCTATTTCTATATTATATATAGAATAGTTCATATCTTAACGATATTAAGATACGGGGAGTTGTCCAGCTTATGCTTAAAACCAGACACTGGATAACTCAAGGCACGTTTCTGTAATGGCTGTTTGTGGGTTGACCCTGGCTTTGACGAGGGTTGATATTTCTACCATCTGGAAGATCAATAGTGATATTGTTCTTGACTCGCCACAGTTTTATTAAAATGGACTTTTTCAGAAAACAGTAGTGGGAGTATGGTAGAACTAGAAGTGATTTCAGAACCGCAAACGATTATGGAAAATTTAATAGGACCTATATATTCAATCAGGTTTGACATTCTAATAGCCACTCCGCAGATATGGTGGGTAACCTCAGAAACCTGAGAGGTACTCCGGTAGCCTCAAGGACGGTGACATGGAGGTTCTTGTTTACCCAGACTTGACACTACTGTTGTTCTAGACTATGAGACCCGGCAAGAGGATAAGTATAATGTCGTTCTAAACTAGCTTTAGATGTGTACGTAGATATTATTCTGCCAGAGGGTTGTCGTAGTCAGTGGGAGCAGCGGAAGCATAGTGGGCAAGTAGCTTATGTCTATTTATAGACTTGAGCGGATATAGCGGAGATAAATCATCTATTTTTGATATGACAGTCATGGGTTTGACTTCATCAGAATAGGGGATGGATCTGTTAAGAAGGTAGTAGGGTGTGATGTCCTGGTATTTGGATGACATACACACAGTAGGAAGTAAAATTCCTATACTACGATCGGTTGTACTGTGGTCGTCACAGTTGTTTCTTCACAAAGGATATGGATATAATATCAGACATTCTGGTTACTAGATCTACGGTATTAGATCTAAATTTGGGTAGTTTCCCAATGTGGGTACTTTGACAGTATTCTAATAGTATTTTAGAATAGATAACTCCTGGTATGGTGGTGTACCTGCAGGTGATGGAGTCACCCTCTCTAAAGGTGTCTTAGAGACTAAAGGAGAGAGGGATGTGCATGATTGGCAGATCACTTGCTTAGGCAATTGAGTCAATCATGAGATATCCAGTACCACACCAGATATAGTTTTTGCACTTGATGCGATAAGTTTATATTAATCCAATCCTGAAGAAACATAAGGAAGCAGTTTTAGAACATAAGTGCATGTTCTACGGAATTGATGACGGCAGCCTCCTTCGGGAGACGGTTATCATTCCAGGCTTCAAAGGTGATATGAATGACAGAGTGATTGTCAGAGTTATAGTTTTCCCTATGATAAGGAACAGTATTATGGACAGGTGATCCAAGAAGATACTGTGGGAGGCATGGTGCTGGATGCTGATTAGGTTCAGTTATCGATACTGTCTAAGAAGTTTGGATTTGGAGTTCATTTATGAACTAGGTCCCATCAGATATTCAGACATATTCTAAGACAGGTATTACTCGATTCGGGAGATGGCTTTCTCCGTGAACTTGAGATTAAGAGAGCTATAGAAAGAAATATCAGGGCGGATCCACTCACTGAGGCTATTTCTCGAACACAAGAGCTTTACAAACTAGCTTTGTGAAACTGATTAGTAGAGAAGTTGGATGTTCGGTATCACACGGGCTGTGAGTATGCGACATCACAATAATTAGCCTTAAGTGCAAGTGGGAGATTGTTGGAGATAGTGCCCTCAAAGTCAATTATTGGATCGCAGGTACGTGATTGCAATGATTGAGGCAGGACCTATACCGATATGACAGTCTTGCTCGAGATGATAGTATGCTATCTGGTTTGTCTTTATCATCGTATAGATACTTTAGTTCACTATTGCATGATGATAGAGCCCATAGGATTCTTTCTTGACTACCAGCAGTATGATGGAGATTATATACGTGGGAGCTGGGGTCTGTAAGCATATCCTTAAAAGTGTCCCTAGTCGTGGGAGTTTCGAGACCGGGCATCGATACTCCAGAGTAGACTAGTGTATACAGTCGAGACCCCGACGAGGGGCGGTGGCCGGTCTTACAAGCCACTGGTGTCAGTTGGATCACCTAAGATGTATACAGGTGCTCATTAGGATATGAGTACACTGGACAAGACCCGCCGGGGACATGCTAGTTGGTATTATACATATCGTCAGATAGCAGTTCCCTGGTGACATGTGTACAGGTTAGTTTGTCGACCTGAGATCGTCATTTGTCTCGTGTGAGTTCCCACTGTGCTTAGATTACTACCCTACCACGCTCAAAGGAGTTGTGCAAACAGGTTTTAGTTGGGTACAGTCCCGAGCCACATGGAGGCAGTGAGCGGATCGTCGGGGATTCGTCTCTCCCGGTATTGGGGGTTGATGTCGCACAGTGCACGGGTGGCCATCACTTGAAACCCTCGGCCGAGATAGTGGAGAATTACTGATTTGGATCAGTAGTTTCTCAGGTGGTGATGGGCTTCATACCGACACGATTTATCGCGTTATTAGGGGTCTGACTTTATCCACCCCCTAGACTCGATATGCGATACTCTTTAGACGAACGGACCGGACTGTATATACATTGTCACTGTCAGGCTCAGTAGGGTTTATGGATGAGTTCGCTCGTCAGCTTCCCTTCCAATCAATATATAGGCAAACCGTTATGTACAGCTTGTACCTCTGACGTGCTAGGGGTTATACCCAGTGCCAGTGTGTTGATGAGTCATTAGAGTCCCCCACAGACACTTTCCCAAGTTCGGGCGAAACGTTGTAGAGGCCGTATGGTGATATGGCAAGGTTCGGAAAAAGCACGTGCGTTTTCGCACGTGTCATTTTTCGGGCAGATAATACCGGTAAGCTTTGGTTTAAGCCGGAACCCAGTATTATACTGTGTAGATATAGTATGTTTGTCTCAGTTGCATTTGTATTCGGTCGTAATATAAATGCGGGTATGTTTATATTGATACGGGGTTATCCTGAAATTCGTTTCAGGATCACTTTTGGAAGTTGCCGGTTTCCAGTTTTCTATCAGCCGTATTTTGACATTCGGTTAAATGCG
The DNA here is from genome assembly GCA_030015575.1 of Agapanthus africanus. NCBI lineage: Eukaryota > Viridiplantae > Streptophyta > Magnoliopsida > Asparagales > Amaryllidaceae > Agapanthus > Agapanthus africanus. The sequence goes on from CM057337.1 coordinate 4,017,330, forward strand.
GATTTATCTTTTCTTGATAAGGTGAGTCAGTGTTCTAGAAGGTTCTAGAGAGGGTGACAAGGCTAGTGAGTCATTTGGTCATTAATGGTGCTTTTAATGACAAGGTGACTAGGTTAATTGTGATTGGTTTGTTTTAAATGCTTTCATACTTGGTGCTGAGATATTTGTTATTGATCTTTTCCTTTGTGGTCACCTTCCCCCTCCTACACTCACCTCCCTCCCTCTCTATAAGTGGCCGGCCCCCTCCCCTCCTCTTGATGCATATGGTTGTGATGGAAAAAAGATTGATATTGTTTTGGACTCATGGAAATTAGATAAGCCCCATTTCTCATTTCACCCGATTCCAAAAGGCAACTTCATTAACCATTCGTCCGTGACTTTGGAAGTAACGAGACAAAGTGTTCTACTCATTCTCTATTTCATCTTGGTCGTCTCTTTTAGCAAACTTGAAGATCGAGTTGCCTCGGTTCAGAGGCGGGAGCCCGTTTAAAGATCCGTCGACGTGGTGCCACCTAAACGACAAGACTGGAGATCGAGGAGATCGGAGCAGCCGCAACAAGCGTGGGATGATGGTTGAAGACTGAAGGACTCGGATCGTTCGGTATAACTCTTCTACCCACTTTGTAGTTTGTTGGTTTAGCTTTAATGGCAGATCCGGGTTACGGTACACGATAGCGCCAGTTATAAAAAGTTTTTGTTCCGCATTGGGCGTCTGTTAGACGGCCGGGGCGCTACCCTGGACTTACACACTCCTCCATTTCAACCAACCAGTTTGGATTCTTTGATTGATATCGCTATCGATCTCCCCATCTTTTTGGATGATAGAACTTAAATATCTAAACTGATAGCTCAGTGATATCTCTTGTCCATCCAGTGTTTTACTACTGTGGTCTCGATTTCTCTGTTTCCTAAATTTGTAATGCATATATACTGTCTTGGACTTGTTCAATCTGAACCCTCGAAATTCCAACGTCTGCCTCCATAACTCCAATTTGGTTTTAACCCATGTTTTCGTCTTATTTTCTAGAACAATATCATCAGCAAATAGCATAAACTAAGATATCTCATCTTGAACAATTCTAATAAGCTCATCCATCACGATAGTAAATAAGAATGGACTTAATGCAGATTCTTGATGTAAACCAATTGTAATTGGAAAATCACTCGTTAGGCCGCCGCAAGTTTTGATATTTGTCACCACTCTATCGTACATGTTCTTGATTATGTCAATATACTTGACTGGAACCCCTTCTTCATCATTGTCCACCCATAATACTTCTCTAAGTATCTTATCGTACGTTTTTTTTAATCAATAAATATCATATGTAAATTTCTTCTCCTTTCTCGAAAATGCTTGACAAGTTAACGAAGCAAATAAATAGCCTCTGCCGTCGATCGTCCATTCATGAACCCAAACTGGTTCTCTGTTATCTTAATATCCTTGTTTAGTCTGTGATCAATCACTCTCTTCCAAACCTTCATGGTGTGATACATAAGTTTTATTATATGGTAGTTTGAGTAATTTTGAATGTCACCCTTGTTCTTATTGATAGCATAATGGTACTTTTCCTCCATTTATTCGGTATCTTTTTGGTCTGCCAAATCTTATTAAATAGATCTGTCAGCCTTTTAACGTTTTTCTCTTTTAAGAATCTCCAAATCTCGATAGAAATCCCATCTGAACTAACTGTTTTTCTTGATTTCATTCTTTTCAAAGGCTCTTTAATCTCAGGTACTTTTACCTTACACATGAAATCGCGGTTTATATCTTGAGATTGAATGATAAGTCCATCCAAATTCCTAATAAAACTCTCATTGAACAATTTGTCAAAATAATATCTTCACCTTTTCTTGATATCCTCATCTCAAATTAAAATCTTCTAATCTTTATTTTTGACATATTTCACCGCACACAAGTCTCTTGTCTTCCTTTTCCATATCCGAGCAATTCTATATATATCATTTTCAGCTTTCTTACTGTCCAACTTCTCGTACACTTTCTTATAGATCTTAGTTTTATCTTTCCGAACAGATTTTTTGATTTTCTGTTTAGCTATTTTATACTTCTCAAATCTTTCCGCAGATCTGTTTTTTTTCAAATTTTTATGAGAATCCCTCTTGATTTTAACAGCAGATTTTCTTGATTTCAATTTGTCAAAATAATATCTTAAACTTTTCTTGATTTCAAATTTTTTTTTAACTTTTTCGAATACTTTTTGAGAAAAAATTAAAAGAAGCGTGACATGGATTAATCTTCGTGAGCTTGAGCTGTAATGGTTGACCGAAGTTTTGGGATGAGAAAAATATAATTATTGACTCGTCACGTATTCACTTAAACTTTTTGATAAAGTTATCATACCCAAAACACCAAGTATCTGAATTGAGCCAACAGTTTTGTTGGGAAAAAAAAAAGGAATCATGTTCCATGCAAATCGAATTAGTATCTTATCACGAGAGAATCTAATTTTCAATGGAAAATTAATTCATGAAGCACATAAAAAATCGTCATGCATGCCATGGTATCAATTGTACGAAATGCAAATTTATTAGGGAAAAATAAAAATAAAGAGCTCATCACCATTTAGCACTGCGACCACAAGCAAAAATATCATGTCTTGTCCGAAGATTTTGGAGGATGATTTTCATGTATCCATCCTTAATTCCTCAGTCAAATATATGTTCATCGTTTTTGAGAACAATATCTTTTGGTGTGTGTGGCACCAAATTAAAAAAAGTTCTTTCAATTATATGTAGGGTTAATTGCAAAAAAACATCCTTGTAGTTTATCCTGCGTGGCACTTATACCCCCTCAAGTCATTCATTAGCACATGCACCTTCTACACTCATCGTTTAATCATTTAAAATCTGTCAAATTCATTTCTAAATGGCTCAAATTATGGTTTGATTTAAGTTCAGAACTTTTAATATATATATATATATATATATATATATATATATATATATATATATATATATTGCTGATTTGTTAAAAGGACATCATACGAAACACCTCTGATACGTGATTTTTCATCTATACATTATATAAGACGTGTAGAGTAACTTGAACGAAATGGACCATTCAAAAGACGTCATACAAAAAAGTTCGTAAATTTTAAAAAATCGTGAAACTGCCTAATAGAGCCCACTCTCACTCTATATATAGCATTGTACCTATCCCTTTGATTTTTATTTTTATTTTATTTTTGGCACTGTTCTGGTTGGATAAAACATCATCATTATCTTTTATATATATCTCAAATTAGCCCATTAGCCAACGGGAGTCATCAATTGCAAAACGGTCCGCGTTTTTTAAAAACGTGAACTCTCCATTTGCAACATATTTGAACGATCAACACCGTTTAAGTTGCATTACCGATAGACCTTAATTTTTGCATCCATTCAATACATGTTTTAGAGATCTTAAAATCTTTCGATTTTTCACGCTTATAGTTTTGGAGATAGATTGATCAACTTGAACGGTTCGGATCGTACAAATATGCCGTGGATCAAAAGTTCCCGTTTTTCAAAAAACACGGACCGATTTGCAATGAAGTATTCTGCTTACCACAACCATACCTATCACATATATATTTGTCGCAATATTCATTTATTATTACATATGACTATCTATATATACCTCATACAAAATATTATTTTGGTTCCTAATATCTTGGCATTTGTCGGTTTCAATGGAAGGAAACCACAATTTTTTAAAAACTTTATCATGCTAAAATCCAAGAGCGCCCATTGTTGTCTTCTATAAATTGAAAATTCTTTTCTAAAATGGGGATCATGTTTAAATTTTGCATTTCCACATATGGAAGGAAAAAAAAGAAATTTAATGAGACAAAAACTATAATGATAATGTTATTCAGGTTTCGGGCTTTCATCCAATCGTTTTCTTTCTTATTTATTTTTATTATAAGAAAATTAAGTTATTGACGGAACATCCCCACGTATAAACAGCTTACATGAGATGCACTTTCTGTGGCTTTTCTCTGAAATAACAGGCTTCATTATAGGGTCATAACCGAAAGATATTTTGATGAATAAAATTCTCTGGTTTCATTCATACAATCTGTACCCACTTAATTACAAACCAAACCTCATGCCAATTTCATATGAACTGACAATTGCAACCCAAATGCTTGATGCTATTTTCTTTGGATTTTTTTCTTTCTTATTATACAACACTAGTGATAATGCTCAATATTGATGACCCTCAAAATCAGGACACGTGGCCGACGGCACGTCCCAGAACTCAGAAGAAAGGGCCCACAAAGGCAGGCCATACCACCCCTGTACCCGTTCGACCAGCGCAAGCTAGCCCTCCTCGGGGCTCCCCGCATATTGGCCTCCTCGGCCCCTCAGCTCGTCCCGGGCAGCCGCCAGACCAAGATTCCTCGGCCTTCTCGCTTGTCCCCGAGCCCCTTTGCCGAGGTTGTCTTCCTTGGCTCTCCGACCAGTTCTGCCACTCACAGCTGCGAATCTCGCCATGCGCGGATTCTCCGCTAGCAACATCCCACGTTCCACGCCTCCACGATCCCCATTTATGGGCGATCCGCTCTCTACGCGGGCGTGACGTCGGGACCGTAACTGCTGGCGAGATTCTCGCGCCTGCGGTTGCATGCCTCCACCACTATATAAACCCCATCACAGAAGGGTCAAGTAAGCCATTTTTTACTCCACCCAGCTGTTACGCTGCTCAGATCTTGTACTAATTTGATCGTCGGAGGGTCCTCGGTGGTAACAAACCATCCCGGGACTTCTTTGCAGGTACCTGGCGTCAAACTCCTCCAACTACCAAATCTCCTCAAAACCCACTGAGACCCACATTTAACGGGGGATCCCCTTCAGAATCCACCGGGAGATCGACGGAAGACAACATCTGAAAGAGATCTGAAAAAGGACTTCCATCAGTTGGCGCCGTCTGTGGGAAACGAAAACTCCACAGAAACAAAGTTGGCCTTCCGATCTCCATCCACATGGCGAATAATCGCCCCGAAGATCCAGGTCCCAGCCATCACTTTCCCCTCAGCGAAGACACGGGCGACCGCCCGAGCAAAAGGGCTAGAGACCGCGGCCCATCACCTTTGGCGACGGAGATCTCCACGGCATATCCGTGCCCCCACAACGTCCCACTGGTGATCACGGCCCAAATCCACTGGTACGAGGTCCACCGGATACTCGTCGATTCGGGCAGCTCGGCGGACATCCTCTTCCACGACTGCTTTCTACGTATGGGGCTCGCCCCAGCAGACCTGAAATCGACCTCTCACGTCCTTCGGGGTTCACCAACCACTCCATCCCGGCGCAAGGGGTGGTCACCCTGCAGTTCACGATCGACGAGCCCGGCCGCATGCGCACGTTGCCTATGGACTTCATCGTAGCAAAAGTCCCATCGGCCTACAACGTCCTCCTCGGCCGCCCGACTCTGAACTCCCTCCAGGCCCAGATATCGACCTACCACCTGGCGATAAAGTTCCCTTTCGATCGGGGCAGGATAGGTCGGGCCTACGGAAGCCAGCGAGTCGCGAAGATAGGCCTTACCGAAACGTCTTCGCCTGAGCAGCTGGCCGACGACGCCGAGGCATATGACGACATCAAAGGTTCCCTGGACACTCGAGACGAGCGGAAGGAGGTCCGTGGGGCACCGGTCGAACCTCTGACCGAGGTACCCCTAACAGAAGGGGACCAGGGAAAAACCGTCCAGGTCAGATCGCTCTTGACGGAGACTCAGCGAGGTGATCGGATCGGATTCCTCAGAAGCAATTCCGACGTCTTCGCCTGGGCGCCTGCTGACATGCCTGGGATCGATCCCAAAATCATCTCCCACAAGCTCGGGGTTGATCCTGCGGCCCGACCCGTCAGACAGAAGAAAAGAAGCTTCGCCCCGGTCAAACAGAAGGTTATCGAAGAGGAGGTTGATCGGCTCCTTGCCGCCAACTTCATCAGAAATGTACCCTGCTCGGAGTGGCTAGCAAATGTAGTTCTGGTCAAGAAGTGAAGCGGGAAGTGGCGCATGTGCGTCGACTTCACCGACCTCAATAAGGCCTGCCCCCAAGGACAACTTTCCGCTCCCCCGGATAGACCAGCTCGTCGACAGCTCGGCCGGCCACGAGCTGTTGAGTTTCATGGATGCTTTCTCCGGCTACAACCAATCTGTATGAATCCTGAAGATGAAGATCTGACCGCATTCACAACGGACCGGGGAGTGTATTGCTACAAGGTGATGCCCTTCGGCCTCAAGAACGCCGGGGCCACGTACTAAAGGTTGGTCAACTGCATGTTCAAGCCACAGATCGGCAGGAATATGGAAGTCTACGTCGACGACATGTTCGTCAAATCCATCTCATCGGCCGACCATGCCAAGGGCCTGGGCGAGGCTTTCGAAGTGCTCCGCAAGTTCAACATGAAGCTAAACCCCGCCAAGTGCGCATTCGGAGTCACCGGGGGAAAGTTCCTCAGGTTCATGGTCACTCACCGCGGAATTGAGGCTAACCCGGAGAAGATCGACGCTATCATCAACATGGTCACGCCCAAGACCAACGTCGAGATCATGCGGCTCACGGGGCGAGTCGCCGCTCTGAGCCGTTTCATGTCCAGGTCGGGGGGGAAGTGCCTTCCGTTCTTTAAGGCACTGAGGAAAATCCTGAGGTTCGAGTGGTCGGAGGAGTGCCAAGCCGCCTTCGACCAATTGAAGAAGCACCTCGCAACGCCGCCACTGCTCACCCGACCAGTTGAAGGAGACAAGCTGTCGCTGTATCTGGCGGTATCCGATCAAGTAGCAGGCTCGGTGCTCGTCCGGGAGGCTGAAGGAGCGCAGAAGCCGGTGTACTATGTGAGCCACGTATTTAAAGACGCAGAAACAAGGTACCCCACCATAGAGAAGATTGTCTTAGTTCTCGTGGTATCCTCGAGGAAGCTGCGGCACTACTTCCAAGCACACACCATCATCGTCCTCACCGAGCGCCCGTTGGGAGCTATCCTAGCATCACCGGAATCCTCGGGCCGCTTAGAAAAATGGAGGTGGGAGCTATCTCAGTTTGAGATAAGGTATCGCCCGAGGCAGGCCATCAAGGCGCAGGCCCTGTCCGATTTCATCGTTGAATGCACCATCCCTAGCAAGAAGCCGGAGTCCACGCTGCCCTTCGCAACCCAGTGTCCCGTCGCGGAAGGGCCTAGCTCGGTTCTGGAGTGGATCATCTACGTAGACGGGTCTTCTACCGAGGAAGGCTGCGGTGTCGGCCTCATTATCCGGGGCCCGAACGAAGCAGAGATGGAGTATTCTTTGAGGCTCGGTTTCAAAGCCTCGAACTACGCGGCAGAGTACGAGGCCCTCCTGGACGGACTGTGCATGGCCGCCGGACTGGGACTGAAGATAATTCGAATCCGCAGCGACTCTGCCCTTGTTGTCGGTCAAGTGACCGGCCGCTTCGAAGCTCGGGAGCCTCTGATGATGAAGTACCTAGATGAAGTGAGGAAACTCCGAAGGAACTTTGACGAAGTCCAGGTAGAACAAATACCTAGGCAGCTGAATGCCCAAGCAGACGTCCTGAGCAGGCTGGCTTCGTCATACTCGGCCGGCAATAAGCGGTCTATCCTCTTTGAAACCTTGCCCCAACCCAACGTGGGAGATGGAGCGACGAAACTCCATGTGTACGCGGCGCAGGAGAGCGACCGGGATTGGAGGAAGCACCTCGTGGAATTCCTGAAGGACGGCACGCTCCCAGAGGACCGGGCAGCCATCCGCCATCTCCGGGCCAAAGCCCGCCACTTCGTCTGGAACAACGGGAACCTCTACAAGAAGGCCTTCACTCAGCCCCTGCTTCAGTGCGTTGACCCCCACGAAGCCGACTACGTCCTTCAGGAAATCCATGAAGGGGCGGGCGGTGCACACCAGGGGGCTCGAACCTTGATCCAAAAGGCGTTGCTCCAGGGGTATTACTGGCCCACTATGCACGAGGACGCCCTGAACCTAGTCAGGAGGTGCAAGAGCTGCCAGCTTCACGGCAGCATTCCCCGCCTCCCGGCTACCGAGCTGACTGCCCTAACATCCCCATGGTCGTTCGCCCAGTGGGGATTGGATATGATCGGCCAGTTCCCTACCGGAACAGGCGGGCACAAATACGTCTTCATCGAGGTGGACTATTTCACCAAGTGGATCGAGGCCGTCCCCATCAGGAAACCGGACGCCGCCACAACCATCAAATTCCTGCAAAACAACCTGATACTCCGGTTTGGCATCCCGAGGTGTATCATCACCGACCACGGGACAAATTTTGAGAACGAAAAAGTGAAAGACTTCAGCAAAGAATACCATATCCTCATGAAGTTCGCCACGGTCGCGCATCCCCAATGCAACGGGCAAGCCGAGGTCTCTAACCGAGACGTCTTCCGAGGTCTCCGGACCCGTCTAGAAGGGCGACAAGGCAGTTGGGTCGAAGAACTACCCCGGGTCTTATGGGCACGTCACAAAGACTCCCACCGGGGAGACCCCCTTCAGCCTCAGCTACGGAACCGAAGCGATGGTCCCAGCGGAGATCGAGCTACCCAGTCACCTGGTCGAGCACTTCGACGATGACACAAACACCTCGGCGCTACGGACCAACCTGGACATCTTGTTGGAGAAGAGAGACCGAGCTCAGATCAGAGCTGCCGCTTATTAACAGCAAACGGCCCGATACTATAATGCTCGGGTCAAACACCGCTCCTTCAAGACCGGGGATCTGATCCTACGGCGAAACGAGTTCATCGACCAAGGCAGGCTTCAAAAGTTCTCCCCAAAGTGGGATGGTCCCTTCCTCGTCTCTGAGGCGCTCCCCGGCGGAGCCTACCGCATACAAGACGCGGACGGACGAAAGTTTCCGCGGCCTTACAACGCCGAGAAGCTCAAGCTATACAAGTGAGGTCAAGGCCTGCGAGTGTGTACCCCCCCTCTTTTTTCCTTTCGCAAAGATGATGTAAAACGTTCTTTAAAAATCCTGTCCATACAAATAAAGAAACGTCGAATCATCCCGAGTAGAGTTCCATCTTTACAATCCAAAGCCCTCGCCAAGAGACGGCTGCGCAGCCCCACTGCCTGGTAGGCTTCCTACAGCCCCCCGACGCTAAGGACCAAAGTCCTCCTTAGAGGCAACCCAGCAGCTACCCTGCTCGGTTATCCCTGGAGGGTAGCCTCCCTACCGCAACGTCAGGGATCGGAAAGCCCTCCCAGAGGCAGTCAAGCCCGACCGTCGCTCGACTATCCTCGGCGGGCAGCTTCCCTGCTGCAACGCCGGGGATCAGAAAGCCCTCCCAAAGGCAGTCGATCCCGAGAATCCCTCGCTCGGCTATCCTTCAGGACAAAAGCCCTCGTCAAGAGGCACCGAGCGGTAACCCCGCCCGGCCATGGGTCCTTGGTAGGCTTCTACAGCCCCTCCCGCGCCAAGGACCAAAGTCCTCCCAGAGACAGTCGAGTCCTTGCTCGGCTATCCCCGGCTGGTAGCATCCTACCACGACCGACAGGGATCAAAGCCCTCGCCAAGAGGCACTGGGCAGTAACCCTGCTCGGTCCCCGTCCTGAAGGATCAGAGCCCTTGTAAGAGGCAACCACATGGCTTCACTGCCCGGTCGTTCCTGCCCAGTGGGGTAGCTTCCCTACCGCAATGCCCAGGATCAGAAAGTCCACCCAGAGGCAGTCGAGCCCTTGCTCGGCTATCCCCGGCTGGTAGCTCCTTACCCGTGACACCAGGGATCGAAGCCCTCGCAAGAGGCACTCCTAAGCTGGTAGTTGCCTACCTACAACGCCAAAAATCAGAAGCCCTCACCTAAGGGCAACGGGGCAGCTTCCGTCCATCCTCGGCGACGCTTGGCAGGTGATCGAAGTCAACTCGACGAACGGTCGCTGAACAGGTGGCCGACCTGACATGAAAGCCTAGCAGCACAAACAGAAGATAAAGTGTGGACCAATGAAACTAAAGAAGAAGTTTTATTATCAAACGCACAGTCTTTACAAAGGGTACTTCGGGCTCGCCAGCTTTACAAACTGCCCGGAGGCTTACAAAAGGGGGGAAAGGAAATATCAAAAAGACTTAAGTCGCAAACCCCCTCCCCCTTGCGCCTCGCTTCCCTCATTGCTGGGGGCTTCACCACCGGAGGTTTTTCCACCAGGGGGGTGCCTCATTCCCCCTATCGTTGTCGGCCGGAGGCCTTTCCACCGGGAGCGGGACCCGAGCACGAAGCTCACCATCGGCGAAATCGGGAAGCTGCTCCTTCACAGCATCCAGAGCCTTATTCCACGCGACGGCAGAATACTCACCGAGCTCGACGTAAAACGGATCTGACACCTTGTAATCTGCCACGGCTTTCCTGGCCCGGGCCTCAGCGGCCTGAGCCGACAGAAGCGTCGCTTCGGCATCCCTCCGGCTGGCGTCTCTCTCCTTCTCCATGGCCGCGAAGCGATCAGCCAGATCCGCCAGCTTCCACTTGGCAACCCGGAGAGATGCACTCAGGCGATGGCGGATGCCATGATTCACTGAATTGGCAAGCTCCGCAGACTCCACACGGGCTGCCAGAACATCGGCCCTGGCCCTCTCCAGGCGCAGGTCACGCCGCAGGGCCTCGACCTCCGAAGGGAATGCCTCTACCGGGCTCGGCGCATGGAACACTCCCTCGACTTCCATACAAGCGGCGATGGCGCAGTGTTGAAGGACCTGACAGGAAGCGGGTGAGAAACCAGGAGTCACTCGGGCCAAAAAAGGAAGGCCAAAGACAACGCATGAAGGGGTTCGTACCTGTAGGGTGTTTTCCGTCACCCCATTGAGATGGGAATACGCGCGCTTGTCAGGCGTGCTACAGATTCCCCCTGCCTTGGGTAGGCTGGGGTTTATTGATTGTGAGAATCCGAATCTCCGGCAGCCGTGGACTAAGCTGCCATTAATTACCCCTAGCATTTGGAGCGAGAGAACCTCCGATTGACGGGTTAAACTGGTCATGCGAACTCAACGTGCAGCGTGCGTATGTTATATTTTGAAAGGGGTTTTTGGATACATCAGGAGCCACGCAGAGTTTTTACGGGGGTCCCACTACCCGGATAGCGGGCTGGGGGTCAAGTGGGCCAGCAGCCCCCTTGCGGGGTGCGTGACAGCACCCCGGGCCAAAAATTTTCTTGGGAAGGACAGTGTTGTAGAGTATGTGTATGTGTGTGTGTATATACATATATGTAAAAAAAATAAAGGGAAAGGGCATCCAGAGAATGCGTGGGGAAAAGCGCCAGCGCTTTGGGCGCTCGCGCTCCACGTGTCAGCACGTGGGCGCTCAGGCGCTAGCGCTCCACGTGTCAGCACGTGGATGCTCGGGCGCTAGCGCTTTGGGCGCTAGCGCTCTGAGCGCAAGAGCACTAGCGCTCCACGTGTCAGCACGTGGGCGCTCAGGCGCTAGCGCTCTGAGCGTAAGAGCGCTAGCGCTCCACGTGTCAGCACGTGGGCACTGAGCGCTTGCGCTCCACGTGTCAGCACGTGGGCGCTAGCGCTCTGAGCGCTAGCGTTCCACGTGTCAGCACGTGGGCGCTTGGGCGTTAGCGCTTTGGGCGCTAGCACCCTGAGCGCAAGAGCGCTAGCGCTCCACGTGTCAGCACGTGGGCGCTCGGGCGCAAAAAAGGACTTGGTCCCTGCAATGGGAGTTGTACTCCCAGAAAGGAGCACTTATTATTTTTTTTTTGTTTGTGTATGTGTGTGTGTGTGTGTGTGAGGAGTTAAACTCCAAGGATGTTTTGAAACTGATGAAGGGGCTTCTCCCCTTGAGACCTAGTTCTTCCCCAAAGTGGGGTTTCTGGAGATGGGTCTCTTTCTTCTTCCTGTCGTTTGGCCGGATCTTGAAGATCAAGAGATGTGAGATTTTAAAAATCTCTTCTTTTTGAGATCTAATGACAGATCCAAGTTCCCCTTTGTGGGTTTTGTGGTGAAAAACTATTTAGTTTTGGAAAAGGAAGAGTAAAATTCTTGATTTAATTCAAAAGAAAGAAGAAGGTTTGGAACCTTCAGAAAGGGGAAAGAGGCACAAACCCTAAGTTTTTGAGAGAATGAAAAGCGTATTTTTTATTCATTATCATGTTGCCTTATATAGGCTTACATATTTGCGTATAGCCCCTTGGGCTTTACAAAATGGCATTTCGCCCATCCCATGTCTCATGTGCTATTTCTTTTTGCACATAAGCCACGGGCTTACAAAAATTTGGCTTTATGCCCATTTTGTTTACATTCATGCATAAAAAATTACATAATAATTATTTATTACATGATTTCATTTTGGCATGGGGGAGGGCCGGCCGCTTCATGTTCGGACTCGACCTGGGCATGGGCCCACTTGGTTTGGGGTTGACTTTGACTTTGACTTGGTCAACCGGGGTGCAATTTTCGACTTCAACAAAGTGCCCCCCATTAATAAATGCACACCACATGTGTGAGTCGTGTGCATGAAATTGATGGATCTTCTTTCGCGTGGAGGCGATTTGCTTTGGTTCCCACTTTTTGGGATGCACTGCCCTTTTTACGACATGGACGGTCGACACTTGACGCGTTTCCGAGACGGAGTGTCCGTGGTAGACGTTTCCCTGTCCCGGAGTGATCTGGTTCCTGCTTTGTAGGAAGCCTGCACTTCCCTTTTCGCGACATGGACGGTCGACGTTCTGATCCGGAGCGATTTGGTTCCCGATTTGTGGGAAGCCTACACTGCCCGTTTTGCGACATGGACGGTCGACGCTCTGATTCGGAGCGATTTGGTTCCCGATTTGTGGGAAGCCTGCACTGCCCGTTTTGCGACATGGACGGTCGATGCTCTGATCCGGAGCGACTTGGTTCCCGATTTGTGGGAAGCCTGCACTGCCCTTTTTGTGACATGGACGGTCGACGCTCTATTTGACTTGCTCTGCTTCCTGTAGTGTCAGGGGTGAACTTGACTTGCTCTGCTTCTTGCGGTGTCGAGACTGGATTCTGACTTGCTCCGCTTTCTGCGGTGTCGGAGTTGAAGTTGATTTGTTGATAGTGACTTGGGTTGACATCAGCATCGCTATACTGGAATATGGTACCAGGAGCGAATCATCATCTGTCTTTGAGAGGATTTTGGGATTGGTTTTTTGTCGGCATCTGCATTGCTGTACTGGAATAATGCCCGGAGCAACTCATCATTTGCTCCGGGAGGATTTGGGAATTGGTTTTTTTTTCGACATCTGCATTGCTGCACTGGAATAATGTCAGGAGCAACTCATCATTTGCCCCGGGAGGATTTGGGAATTGGTTTTTTTTTCGGCATCTGCATTGCTGCATTGGAATAACACCAGGAGCAACTCATCATTTGCCCCGGGAGGATTTGGGAATTGGTTTTTGTTTGGCATCTGCATTGCTGCACTGGAATAATGTCAGGAGCAACTCATCATTTGCCCCGGAAGGATTTGGGAATTGTTTTTTTTTTGTTTGGCATCTGCATTGCTACACTGGAATAATGCCAGAAGCAACTCATCATTTGCCCCGGGAGGATTTGGGAATTGTTTTTTTTGTTTGGCATCAGTATCGCTACACTGGAATATGGTACCAGGAGCGAATCATCATTTGCGCTTGCTTATCAGGAAGCGATGGCTTAGGAGACAGGTTTTAGGTCCCTATCACCTAAGACTTTTCAATTTATTGAGCCATAAGGGTCTCACAAAGCATTTTCTTCCTACGGGTCGTAAGGATCCCGTAGGTGTATTTCCTCCTTAGGAGTCGTGGGGACTCCTGAGTGTGTTGCTCTTTTATGAGTCGTAAGGATCTCACGCGGGAATTTTCTCCTCACAAACTCGAGAGGACTTTGTGAGTGCATTTCATCTCTTTTTTATGAGTTTGCGCCCTTTTGTGTTTTCACAAACTCGCCGGCAGTCTTGCTGTTTTTACTCACGGAGCCCTTTCGGGTTTTCATCCGTACCCATTTTGCTTGTGGACATACCGTTTTTTTTGGGCGGGACTTTAAAAGTAGTCTCATCGGTAAGACTTGGGAAAGATTGGGATTGTTTTACGCCCGTGGATTGTATACGGTTTTGCAGGATGTATGATCCAGACCGTAGGGCCGGAAATATTTTGGGACTTTGTTGGCATCTGCATCGCTGCACTGGAATATGGTACCAGGAGTGACTCATCATTCGCCATTGGGGTATGGGAGCTGGAATTTGGTTGGCGTCTGCATCGCTGCACTGGAATATGGTACCAGGAGCGACTCATCATTTGCCACTTGGGGTATGGGGTTTGGAATTTGGTTGGCGTCTGCATCGCTACACTGAAATATGGCACCAGGAGCGACTCATCATTCGCCACTTGGGGATTGGGGAGTGATGGCTTAGGAGACAGGTTTAGATCCCTATCACCTAAGGCTTTTCAATTTTATGGGCCGTGAGGGTCCCATAAAAGCATTTTCTCCCTACGAGTCGTAAGGATCCCGTAGGTGCATTTTCTCCTTAGGAGTCGTGAGGACCCCCAAGTGTGTTTTTCTTTTGTGAGTCGTAAGGATCCCACAAAGGTTTGTTCTCCCCATGTATCGTGAGGACACATGAGTGGGTCTTCTCAATGGAGCATAATTCCAAAGGCGGAGACCAGCCGCGTAACTGGTGATTGTGGTGGGGCATGGGTATGACGAGAATTATTTGAGCCCGTGGATTGTATACGGTGGTCAATTTGGGGACTGGCCGTAGGGCCGGAAGAATTTTAAAAAATTGGATTTTGGTCGGCGTCTGCATCGCTGCACTAGAATATGGTACCAGGAGCAATTCATCATTCGCCGTTATTTTTTTTGTTTTTGTTGTTTTTTTGTTTTACCGCGATTGCTCTATCATTTCAGCTTTCCTTATCGCGAAGATCGCGATTGCCGCATCATTTCGGCTTTTATTCGCGGTTGCCCAATCATTTCGGCTTTATTTTCATCTTTATTTTACTCGCTGATTTTTATTGCGAGTTGCCCCATCATTTCGGCTTTATCTTCATTTTTATTTTTACTCACTGATTTTTATTGCGAGTTGCCCTATCATTTCGGCTTTATTTTCATTTTCATTTTTCTTTTATTTACACATTTTGTTTATTTACATATATATATATATATATATATATATATTTTTACATTCCCAGTTTAACGACTTAGAGGTCGATCGTTCCCAGTTTAACGACGTGGTGGTCCTCTTTGCTTATCCCAGCTCCTTGGATTTCGATCTTGGCGGAGCTGTATTGATGACCGTAGCTCCATGGCCTGCCGATACATCCGAGGATTGTGAGGTTTTTCCAAGCTTGTATTGGTCCTCTGCCCAGTCTTTGAAAACACAGCAATTTTCAATGGTATGACTCACCACCCTATGGTATGGGCAGTATACGGGATTGCCGGTCATATTCATTTCATGCGGCCTCTTCGGAATAAGCAATTGCAGGCCATTGTTCAGGGCTTCCTCGAATATATTGCGGGCCCCATCCCTCCTGAAGGAGTACACCTTATTCTTTCTCTCCATCAGAGTAGGTGCCCTCACTGAGGCCGGTCCCTGAGGCCGATCAGTCTTTGGTTCGCCCTGCACGTGTCTGGGAGGGTTAGGTCTCCGAAAGGATTCGGTCTCCATTTGTGTGAAATCGGCGGTCGTAGCTTGACTGTTTGCTAGCACGCCTTTAGACAGTTCTATTTCTCCCGTCTTGTATTGCCTTTCGACCCAGTCTTTGAAGACGAAGCAGTCCTCAATGGAATGACCTATCACCCTGTGATAGGGGCAATATTTTGGGTCGTCAGTCATATTCTCTTCCTGCGGTCTTTTTGACTCTGGTAGCTGTAGACCGTTTCTTAGGGCGTCCCTGAATATCTTGTGGACTTTTTCCCTTTTGAAGGAATAGTCCTTATCCAATTTCTCTTTCAGAGGAGATTCCCCTCTGGCGTATGTATCGGAGGGACTGGAGGCTGATCGCAGCCATTTTTTGCAAAGGCGCTCCGCTCTTAGGTTGAAGGGAGCATCGGTCGGTTGCTTCCGGATATCAATCCCCAGCTCACGAACCAAAATTTGATTTTGCTGTAATTGCAATCGGGTGACTTGGGTCGTGAGATCCGCCACAACATTTGCCAGCTCGTTAACTTTAGAATGGACCTTGGCCATCTTCTCATCCCTGTCATGAAGTTGCCTTTGAAGCTATTGGAATAATTCTTGTCCCGTAGTTCCGGTTATGACAACCAGGCCATCCTTATTGCCTGAGCTCAATTCTGTGGGAACCCCGGGCTCTATTGGCTTATCGGCCTGAGCGAGCTCTTCATCGTTTAGACCGAGTTGACGTTGGGCAGCGTCAGTCATATCATCACCATGGCTGTGAAGAAGAGGAGGATTCGTTTCTTCATGTTCGATCATGTAGACAGTGCGAACCACATACCCAGCCATCTTTTTATCTTTGGCGGCTGATTTCGCGGAACGGTCCGGGCTTTGGAAATTCATAAGTTTTAACATGGCCAGAGCTCTAGCCTTTTTGTTGGCTCTAAATCTGAGCCGCTTCTGCCTCAGTTTCTCTGCCTTGAGCGCTTGGCAGGCTTCTGCTCCTCGGGAAGCCGCCATAGGCTGAGTGACGGGGGGACTTGAGAAGACACCCAATCGAGCAGTTGTCAGAGGCGTCGCTGGAGCTTGCCCGAGGTGCCTTGTTTCTTTGCTGGTGTTGATGGCCTTGGCCCCAGCTAGGGCCAAGGAAAGTCGTTCAAACACCGACTTGCGTTTGTGTTGGGGCGCTCTCGCGATCATGACATTCGGCCTTTTCCCTTTCGAGACCGGTTTGTCTGTCACCGGGGCTTGAGGAGCTGGGACGGCGTTAGCTGACACGAACATAATAGAGCCAAATGGTAGCGGCTCCTCCTCCCATTGTCGCCCGAGACTGGCCGGAAGGACCGTCCTGGAGTCCATCTTCATTGTGTAGGAGACGGGAGTTGAGTTCATATTCGGAGACATCGTTGAAAGGTGATTGCTTGAAAATCTGCATGAAAGAGCATTATTTTAGTATAAACATCGATATGTCTATTGATTGAGTTCGCATGAATGCCTAACCCGAAAAATGGGAGGAGAGAGAGGTCCCACTGGGCGTGCCAGAATCTGTAGGGTGTTTTTCGTCACCCCATTGAGATGGGAATACGCGCGCTTGTCAGGCGTACTACAGATTCCCCCTGCCTAGGGTAGGCTGGGGTTTATTGATTGTGGGAATCCGAATCTCCGGCAGCCGCGGACTAAGCTGCCGTTAATTACCCCTCGCATTTGAAGCGAGAGAACCTCCGATTGACGGGTTAAACTGGTCATGCGACCTCAACGTGCAGCGTGCATGTGTTGTGTTTTGAAAGGGGGTTTTGGATACATCGGGAGCCACACAGAGTTTTTACGGGGGTCCCGCTACCCGGATAGCGGGCTGGGGGTCAAGGGGGCCAGCAGCCCCCTTGCGGGGTGCGGGGCAGCGCCCCGGCCTAAAAATTTTCTTGGGAAGGACAGTGTTGTAGAGTATGTGTATGTGTGTGTATATACATATATGTAAAAAAAATAAAGGGAAAGGGCATCCAGAGGATGCGTGGGGAAAAGCGCCAGCGCTCCACGTGTCAGCACGTGGACGCTCGGGCGCTAACGCTTTGGGCGCTAGCGCTCTGAGCGCAAGAGCACTAGCGCTTTGAGCGCTAGCGCTCCACGTGTCAGCACGTGGGTGCTCGGGCGCTAGCGCTCCACGTGTCAGCACGTGGGCGCTCGGGAGCTAGCGCTTTGGGCGCTAGCGCCCCGAGCGCAAGAGCACTAGTGCTCCACGTGTCAGCACGTGGGCGTTCGGGCGCAAAAAGGGACTTGGTCTCTGCAATGGGAGTTGTACTCCCAGAAAGGGGCACTTATTATTTTGTATGTGTATGTGTGTGTGTATATGAGGAGTTAAACTCCAAGAATGTTTTGAAGCTGATGAAGGGGCTTCTCCCCTTGAGCCCTAGTTCTTCCCCAAAGTGGGGTTTCTGGAGATGGGTCTCCTTCTTCTTCCTGTCGTTTGACCGGATCTTGAAGATCAAGAGATGTGAGATTTTAAAAATCTCTTCTTTTTGAGATCTAATGACAGATCCAAGTTCCCCTTTGTGGGTTTTGTGGTGAAAACCTATTTAGTTTTGGAAAAGGAAGAGTAAAACTCTTGATTTAATTCAAAAGAAAGAAGAAGGTTTGGAACCTTCAGAAAAGGGAAAGAAGCACAAACCCTAGGTTTTTGAGAGAATGAAAAGTGTATTTTTTATTCATCATCATGTTGCCTTATATAGGCTTACATATTTGCATATAGCCCCTTGGGCTTTACAAAATGGCATTTCGCCCATCCCATGTCTCATGTGCTATTTCTTTTTGCACATAAGCCATGGGCTTACAAAAATTTGGTTTTATGCCCATTTTGTTTACATTCATGCATAAAAAATTACATAAAAATTATTTATTACATGATTTCATTTTGGCATGGGGGAGGGCCGGGCGCTTCATGTTCGGACTTGACCTGGGCATGGGCCCACTTGGCTTGGGGTTGACTTTGACTTTGACTTGGTCAACCGGGGTGCAATTTTCGACTTCAGCAGTACCTAGACCGCCTCCTGGGCTATGACCTCCATTTGGGCCCTCAGGGTGCCGCACGGAAGTCTCCCTCCTGCCGACTCTTCCATCCCGGCGAGCAAGCCGGCCGCGACAGAAAGCCTGGACGGAACCATGAAGACGGCCTCTCCCTCCTGCACGGGGATCCCTTCAGGGACCATTGACGGCGATGCACGAGAGATTGTCCTTTTCCTCTTAAGGGGGACCCCGTCCTCGCCCCCTTCTCCATCTCCCGTGTGGGGTTCGGGTGACCGCAGACGCCTCTGACCGCCATCGGAAAAACCCCCAGGAGCCGCCAACGGAGCGGACGACCCTGCCGCCAGCAGAACATTCGACGCAGAACCTCGGCCAGCCAGGGACACGCCTGCGTCGTGGGCCCCCCTCTGGGACGAGCGACCCAAAGAGTGAGAACGAATCATGTATCCCCAAAAAGGAGGAGCCCCGAGTAGCCAAAACTTAGAAGAAAGGTGAGATGAAGGATTATGGGCCATGGAGCAGGCCCTACCCCTATTTATCGCCACGAGCAATCTCATCCAACGGCGCCCTTCGTCTCCCGCCGAAACACCTCCTCGTGTCCAAACGGCTCAGATTGCTCCACCTGTCGTTCCCACATTGGACCGTGCCCTTTCAGGCATCGCAGGTCTGCGCACGTCGCGTCAGCCAACCGACGCTCGACACGTGGACCGCCATTTCAAAGACAAGATGCACGAACCGGCGCACCCTCCTTAAATGCAGAGATCTCGCCCTGATTCGCCAGCGGAAAAGACAGCTCACGGCCGGGGGACGCGTCCCGACGAAACCTTAAGAGGGAGCTCACCCCGGGCGGCCCGACGGTCCACTCCTGACCCGACCCGATAGCTGGTCGGGACAAGAGTGGGGGGCTAATGATAATGCTCAATATTGGCGACCCTCAAGATCAGGGCACGTGGCGGATGGCACGTTTCAGAACTCAGAAGAAAGGGCCCACAAAGGCAGGCCATGCTACCCCTGTACCCGTCCGGCCAGTGCAAGCTAGCCCTCCTCGGGGCTCCCCGCATATTGGCTTCCTCGGCCCTTCAGCTCACCCCGGGCAGCCGCCAGACCAAGTCTCCTCGGCCTTCTCGTTTGTCCCCGAGCCCCTTTGCTGAGGCTGTCTTCCTCGGCCCTCCGACCAGTTCTGCCACTCACAGGCGTAACCGTAGCTCCGCGAATCTCGCTATGCGCGGATTCTCCGCCAGCAACATCCCACGTTCCATGCCTCCACGATCCCCATTTATAGGCGATCCGCTCTCTACGTGGGCGTGATGTCGGGAGCGTAACTGCTGGCGAGATTCTCGCGCCTGCTGCTGCATGCCTCCACCACCATATAAACCCCATCACAGAAGGATCAGGTAAGCCATTTTTTACTCCACCCAGCTGTTACGCTGCTCAAATCTAGTACTAATTTGATCGTCGGAGGGTCCTCGGTGGTAACAAACCACCCCCGGACTTCTTTGCAAGTACCGGTGTCAAACTCCTCTAACTATCAAATCTCCTCAAAACCCACTGAGACCCACATCAACGGGGGATCCCCTCCAGAATCCACCGAAAGATCGACGGAAGACAACATCTGAAGGAGATCTGAAAAGGACTTCCATCAACTAGCTTTCTGCACGTGCGATGCACGATTTATTGATAAAATATGTAACATTCATATAAATCTGAATGTACTATGTAGCTTTATCCCATTTATAGAACAAAATTTTTTTCTTGAGCCCATTAATAAATATAAATTTGAGGGCTTTTGGCTTAAAATTATTTTGAATGTGAATAAGGGAAGAAAATAGTTATTTTAGTAATTTAAATCAAAAGTATTTTAGAAAATATTATAATATGTCATTTACCATATTTAAATAAAAGAAAGTAGTTTTAGATAAATGAAAGTAGAAGTTGAAAATTGATAAAATTAAAATAACTTTTAGAAAGTTTCTTTTTATCTTAAATTTAAGTATAATATAGATTGGATTTGGAATTCAAACTAATTTTTAAAAAGTTCTTTTTTGTCTCAAGTTTTAGAGAATGCAGAGTGAATTTGAAGTTTAAATTAATAAAATATTTAATTATTTTTGTCTAATTCTTTGATGATGTGGAGGCTCTACGATTTGAGAAATTTTTTCTTTTCTCTTTATTTTTTAGAAAATGGAGAAGGTGGACTCTAACCGATACCATTTGGATTACAGATTAGGATAGATATTATTATTCTATTTCATTATGAGATACAAATATTTAATAATTCTATGGCAGATTCGTAAATACAAAGAATGGGGGTAGAGATGGGATGTTATTTTGCATGGGCGGAGAAACTGGACGTCGGTAACAATTTGCAATACCGAATTTTATTTATTTATTTTTTTTGAAGAAAAAGTTTTGCATTTGAAAGGGGGAAAAACAATAATTGCATGAGTTTCCATCAACTTGATGTTCATTTTGCAAAATATTAATTTTAATTAATAACAAGTGGAGGACATGCTCAGAGAATCTTGTTGCTTCATCATATATTCTTAATTATTTCTGAAACTCCTGTTATGCTTACCTATCTCAATAAAAAAAAATTAAATAAGATAATTATACAATATGAAATGCTACGATCCCCTAGTGTCTTAAAAATCGCCACGGACCTCGTTGGTTCATCTGGTCATTTATAATATGTTTGTAACTTCAAAAAGTAGGCAAGTAATTACATCTGAAACAAAATGATCATTATGAGTTATGCCCCTAAATATTTTTGATTAAAAAGAAATCCCTAATCTAGCACAATATTGGGATTTGATTTGAATTTCATGCTATGTTATTGATTCCTACAATGTTGCCACTGTAACATAGCGTGTCACGCTCCGCTTTTAAAAGTATCGGAACAGAGACGCGACAAAACCCGTAATGTAACTATATTGAGAAGTAGACCCTCTCCGATACAGCTACGCTAAGCCTAAAGTAATGCAGGGATATACAAAAACAAGATAAATAAAGAAACTTTTATCCATTAACCAACATTTATTACAAAATGATCAAGAAGGTTTATTACATTATTAAAGCAAGACACCAAAGTAAAGCAAGCATTAAACGGGTCGGCAATTGAAAAGAAATAAAACTAAATCTAATAGTAGATCGACAGCTCCGTGTAGTCCTTATCAGTGGGTTCCACTTCTGCATTTCCATCGCGTGCTACACACCCATCTAACGGATATTTCAGAAAGAGATAAGAGAAAAGGAAGTCCGTCAGCGAGTTAAACTCGAGTAGAATTCTCAAGGGAAATATATTAATAAGGATGAATTAAGGTATAGTATAAAAAGCTTTAAAACAATAAATGCAGTGCCCTACAATCCGAGGTAAAAGTGTGGGTAATATCCGTAGCAAGTATAGATGTAAATGTGTAATTCATTACATAATAACATTAGTTTAGGTGTTTAGTTTAGTCTTATAAATGTACATGCTTTTCAGGTAAAACAAATTATATTAAACTGTATTAGGTGTGGCAAGCAAGTATATTCAAGTGGATTATGTTAATTAAGATATTCTTGTTAGTAACAATTATCATCCCGTCTATGTCCGGGATCACGAAAACAAGATTATCCCGTCTATGCCCGAGAACACGGAAACACGGTCATTGCACACGTTCATTACACACGGTCATTGCTTACTATCATTGCTCAAGATATTAAAAGATATTAAACAATTAAGTTGACAAGTCAATGTGAAGTCAAGTGTAAGATGGGTATCTGCTAAGTTTTGTAATTGTTTCAGGTTGATTAAACACGGGTACCCGGTTAGAATGATCATTCCGTTGTATTCAAGTAACGGATCAGTGTAAGCGTGTAGCTCATCCAAGTATGGAATTTCAACGGTTGCACAGGGCACCCGTAATAATGGGATCTTCTAAATCAGGTCATCCGTAATTTCGGGATCTTCTCGCAATCAGGTCACCCGTATACTGAGGTCTTCTAAAAAAGGTCACCCGTAATAACAGGACTTTCTTTAAATATTTCATACCTAGGTTCACGTGTCTAACCCAATCCGTACTCGATATCATAAGTTGTGTTCAGTATAATATGGTTTAAGTGATTGGACTTTTATCATGAACCGTAGTAATTTAACGTAAATATCTTTTATCAAAGGTCATCGTATTTTATTGTATTTAAATTTTAGAAAAACACATTCGTGTTGTATTTATTGTCATATGAAGAACCATAATATTTTATTGAAGATTACACAATTTTCATAATAGTTATACTAATATTATAGAGATGAAGGGTTACTTAGAGTTTTTTGTTAATCGATTTTCTCATGAGGGCGTCACTATCAACTTTGCAATACTCGTGGTGTGCGATAATACACACCATCCACAAAAGAACCCTCATAAAGAGTTGCAAGAAATGCAATATCCAAAAGAACTTATTACCATCGTAGATCGAGGGGGTTTAACGTTAAAAGTTCTCTTTTCAAAATTAGGGGTAGTTTTAATATAACAGTTATGTAGGAAAGTTCATAGTATTTATTTGAAATTAATATTTTAGAAAATATTTCCATGTTGGCAACCACTGGACATGAGCGGTCAGCATTTTTATCCTTTTCCAGGACGATTGTCTCATAAACACGGAGCGTTTTACGTAAAATATTCAAGTGTGGGATATTGTTATTAAACTTAGATTTTGATAAATTCAAAGCATTTAGTGATGTCTTATCTCTAGCTCCCTGAGACTCGAGAGATAACGGGTTTCTGAAACTTCAGGGTATTTATCTGAAAATACGGGATTTAGAAACTGTAGGGTAATAATATGAAATTACAATATTTAGAAACTTTAGGGTATTAATGTGAAATTCGGAGTTTTTTGAAACTATAGAGTATTTTTATTGTAACAATGTAGTTTAGAATATAAATCTTGGATTAAATTAGTTTAAATTTCACTTTTAATTCGGGCAGTGTTTCAGCTTGTAAAACGGTGTTTTCAGGGTTTTAGAATTGGGCGATATATCGACATGTGTCTAATTACGAATTAACAGAAAATAAGGTGATAGGCCATTACCCCGTGTCTAGAGTGTACAAAATGTGTATTTAGCGAGTGAGAGAATAACTTAAGCAAGTTGCTGTATGTACCGATTAGAAACTAACCAATATAACTACCATAGCTGTGTTGATTGTTTAGAGAGTAAGTTAGCATTTTAGAACGGATTCAAAAGACGCATAGAAGAAGCGATGAGATCAAGAGGAGAAAGACATAATCCTACCTCGTGACGAAAATTAGCTGACATGTACCAACGAATCGTACTCCGACCTCGGATTTTTTTTGCACCCGTCACCAGTATCTATGCGTAGATCGTCGAGAGACGATCACACAGGAATTTTTCTGGAATTATTTGGACACCAGAAGTGTGGAAAAAAATGAAAAAGAGTGAGGGTTATTTACAGGGTTTGGATGATACAAATTAGGAAACATTTGTAATTAATGATCATAATACTATCATTTATTCTTACACAATTGCTCAATTAATTGCAAGATATTTAAGCCATCATATTTAAAGACAAAAAAACTCCATTTAGTATATGCTATAATTAGAAAATGTAAAATTATTTATTGCCAATTAATCAGTAAATAAATTAATATGGTCAAATAAGTTTTAACAGTATATGACATGGTAAATATTAAATTTATTTTTTAATAAATAATGCTTAAAAATAGTTTTAAATATCAGAAAAACCTAAATAAATTTTAGGAAATTTCCCAAAAATTATTTCCTCTTTTGCAATAATTTTTCTTTAAAAATAATTCCTTTTTAAGAATTCAGAATTCCAAAAAAAGCTTTAAAAATCAAAATAAACTTTCTAAAATAATTAAAAATTATTTTCTCTTCACAAAAATTATATTAAATAATTCTAAAAACAAATAAATCTTTAACTAATGTATTCTTAAACATAAAGCAAATTTTTTTTCCAAACTTTTTCATCAAAAGAAATACTAAAATAAGTAAAAGATACAAAGAAAAATTTGTGAAAACTTTATTAAGATATAGACAAAACACAGACATTACATATCACCTCGATATGGTCACTGCGATCTTACATCGTTGGGAAAAACATAAACAAATAAACATCGCTTTCATAGTTCCATGCTCGATAATAAAATTTAAAACTTGTATGAAGCCTCTAAATTAAAAACTGTCCAAACATGTTGGATTGAAATTCCTTAAGATTATTATGTAGATCAAATCAATCATAGCCTATATTAAATTTTATGTTCAGGAACGCTGGGGGCTTTCATAGTTCCATGCTCGATAATAAAATCTAAAACTTGTATGAAGCCTCTAAATTAAAAACAACTGTCCAAATATGTTGGATTGAAATTCCTTAAGCTGCACAAATAGGCTTTCGATATGGACGGGTTCCATTTAATAAGACTCGCCTTATGCAAGTTTGTCCTCTCTTATATTTTATACCCATATACAGTCCATAAATTTTCCAATATGTGATTATATTATCCACGTATCTCAACATCCCAAAGAGCATATTAGCAAACGAAAAATCGAAGGAGGGGGCCAAAAAGAAAAAAAACATAGCAACCTTTCTTCCCTTTTTTTATGCATTCAAAACTTCCCTGCATTAAATACATATCCACAATATCCACTATATCAAAAATTCATATTTGGGTAAATTGTTAAAATCCCCTGGCCAACTTTCCCATTGTCAAAAATCCTTGGCCTAAAGAATCTCGGCAAAACTCCAAGGCCCATTTTCCCGATGCTAAAAACCCCTTGGCTGTAATAGTTTTATAGTTTCTTGCAATATCTAGTTAACTGCATACATATTGCAGGAAACTAGATGGATATGTATATAAGCCACACACATACATACATATTGCAGTGAATTATATAGCAGGAGAATAAATCGGAGGGTTTTGACGGGATTCTTTAGCCCCAGGTTTTTTGAATGCGGGAAAGTTGGTGATGGAGATCTGAATCTCTCTCAGATATTGTCCTCCGTCGATCCCGCTGCCAGCGAAGTTGAATGGCCGAGATTTGGGATGAGGGTTGAGCGCGTGGATCTCAATAGATTGTTGGATGTTATTGACGCCGAGCTACCTACAAGGGAAGTCCCGGGATAGGAAACCACCGTAGGACCCTCCGATGATCAAGTAAGTATCGAGGAATATTGTGGTAGAGTAGCGACGTATTGGATTGAGTTCGAGTTACCTGAGTCGTCTGGAAGAGTGGTTTTATATAGTGGTCGCATGGGGCAAATCGGTGCAAGATTCTTGCCGTCCGTTACGTCCCCGCCTCATGTTCGCTTTGATGGCGGGGTACGTCCCCGCCTCATGTTCGCTTTGATGGCGGGGTACGTCCATTAATGGCGAGATACGCCCATTAATGGAGAGACATGCCAGCGTGGGATGCAGGACATGGAGCGGCGGATGTCTCGTTTTGGCGAGATACATGGAGCAATTATGGGGGCGCTTGACCTCCGTACTCTCGGTTGAACAAGGAAGCCAAGGAAGCTCAGCTCGGTGGATAGCTCGGAGGTGAGTGAGGAAGCCGAGAAAGTTTAGCTCTGTAACAGCTCGGAGACAAGCAAAGAGGCTGAGGAAGCTCGGCTGTAGGATAGCTCGGAGGTGAGCTGTTGGCTGGTTGCTAGGCGAATTGGGAAGGTTCTCAAGGGAGGTTTCCAAAAGGTCAGATGCAACTTTGGAGACGAGGTGCCGAGGAATGTTCCCCATGCATCGTACTTATTCCAGCTCCGTAGCCCTCAACAATCTAGCGGGCTTAAGTGGGTGACACGTAATTCTCTACGTGTCGTGATCTGGGGAATTCCTACTTACGAGTATCATCATTAGCCCCCCCACTCTCGTTCCAACCTATTTATGGGTCGGATTGAGAGTGGTCTGCTTGGTTTTCTCCGTTCAGCTTGGTGCCGATGAATCTTCGTGGTGGATTGTCTGGGAATGATGTGGCGTTTGGCGGCCGTGTCTCTTCGATCTATGGATCCACGCGGCGATTCACGGTACGCCTAAATTTCAACATGTATTCTTGATGACGTCAGCGGATCAGCAAAATGATTACGCCATTGTCACGCCCCGCTTCCCAGTGTACGAAAACGGTAATGTGGCGGGCCGCAACGTATTTGGTAAGAAATAAATACGTTAAACGTAATTAAGCAATATATATATATATATATATATATATATATATATATATATATATATATATATATATATAATGCATAAGAATGACAAGTGATATAAAATAAACAGCAACCTTTATTTATATTCATTTTTACATACAACTGTTTTTGAAAAGGAAAGATACCATGAAATAAGCAGTGTTTAAACAGTGGCATACAAAATAAAATAAGTACAAGATGAGCTAGTAGTCCGGCTGAACGGTGAGCTGCTCCAAGTCTTCCTGGTTAGGCTCGATCTCCTGAGAGTCGGTCCTCCTGACGAACATTCTAAAGAAAGAAATAGACAGAAATGTCGTCAGTGAACTAGCGCTCGGTAAGTTCTAATAGAAGAAATGGAATAGAACAAGTACTGTTAAATGAAACTGTTAAGTTGTATATATATATGATTGTTATTCTAACGTGATTGTTTGTAACTTGGTACAGAAGGTATTTGTGTATATGAGAGGAGTCCAACTTACCCCGGGGACTATGGTAACATATAGTACAAGTCCCGTCAAAATCCATGGGACAACGGCACGAGAGTTCATGTAGGTGTCTTTTAAGTGACCATCTCATGCCACGTTAATACGTTCCGTACTAATATACCCCGTTAAACCGCGTAATATATTGTATAGATTATGTTTACAAGACTTGCCGTAACTATGGATACAAGTTGTTCAAGTAGTCAAGTTCAGGATGTAATCATGTATTTAAATAGTCATGTTAAGTTATAACCATGGTTCGGTCAATTCAAGTCAAGTATTCATATTTGATATTGGTGTTTGAATTCAAGTATTCATGTTCATATTCAAGTATTCAGGTTTGATTTTAGATTCAGGTTTAGATAGCCTCAGACTTGAGTTTGGATTCAGATTTGAGATCGACTCAGACTTGAGTCAGACACTTGTAACTGATTTAGATCCTGAATTAGGTTCGGGAGTTATCGGTAACTGCTTCATATGGACGGCAGGATTTGTGTTTTTTTCCAAGACAATTACCATTGATAACTCCGTTAAGTTTTCTAGCTTAAATAGGCACGCACTCACTTTCTCCGGCTCCCTAGTGCTCAAGAGAATTGATCCCGCTTAAACCTATATTTACTAAAGTCCTTAAATATTGTTTTATATAACTCGAGGGGGGTTTTATGAAAAATATTTTTAATTTTTTTTAAAAATAAACCTCGAGAATATATTTATATTATTTAGGGTTTTCATGGATATGAATTTTAAGGATTTGAGGTATTTTAGTGATAATTGCTTAGCTTGGAAAGTTCATGGTATTTTATTGCAAAACTTGTCTTTTGTTGGTATTTTAATGGTATTTTATTGAAACCTGTAATTCTTTCATTTTTAAAAGCGTAAGTTTATTATATTTTGAAAATATATGGATTTTGTAATTTTATATAATTATTAATAATTAATTTTATTTAATTAGAAAAATTCGTTTTTCTTAAAAACCGTATTTAAAACCTTTCGAGACCGAATACTTCGTCAGGAGGTCTGCATCTCGCTCTACTAGCCCAAAGATATGCGATAATCCGCATCATCCAATAGCGGGTCCTGTAAAGAGGGTTGTAGAGGCATAATCGCAAAGGAAATAAGAATACTGTTTTAAAAGAAAACCGTTTTTTATAGTATGTAGTATTTTAATGTAATATTATCCTCGAAACAACAATTCATACAAAAGAGGTATCGTGCTATGGAACCAAGTGTGCGCGTGAGGGGTAGGTCATTACCCCGTAGAGCTTTACTAAGCTATTGTTTTAACAAAACAATAAAAGATAATATTTAAAGTTCATGGTATTTAAATGAAAAACTTAAATTAAAGTTATTTCGCATGGAATTCTAGGTTAAAATTTATTCTAAACATTATGATTTAAGCTTACAAGTGATGTGTATAAATTAGATTGAACAAAATATTAAGAGAAGGAGTTTTCTATGGTTTTGAAAAAGATATCGGTGTTAACTCCACTTATCGATATATGTTTTGAGATATAATTTCAAAGAATAAGAAGAGGAATTGATAGGGACTTACTACTTAGTTGGGTTAAGAAAAGGTATAAGAAGAGAGGGTTGTCGTTGTAGCATCGCGAGAGCTCCGGAATAGTTTCGATCCTTCGCCGGAAGTTGACCGCTTGCTAACTCCTCTTTACTCCACATGTACTTAGAGAATTTTTGAGAGTTTTGGCTAGAAATTTCAGAATGATACCGAGCCAAAGTGTGGGTGGTATTTATAGTATAGAATTAGGGTTTTGGAATTAAAATGGTGAATTAAAATGCATTAAAAAGATGATAAATGGTGAAATGAAGGGTCTCTGTTTGATTGCAAGAAAATCAAACAGTGCAGGGGAGTTAGGGGTAGGGAAAGAGTCTCAAGTGTGCAAAGCCTGGAGACATTTGGCTACGGTTGGACCGTCAGTGCTGGCCATTATGACATTTCATCCGGCCGATCTAGGGCTTCGTGCTTCTGAATTTGTGCCACGTGTACAACTCAGTGTTTAAACCCTTTTGTACATATTTGATTTTTCTGACTTTTCATTTTTATGTGTATTGCACGTGTAAACTTTTGGGCTTTCAAAAAGTTAAAAAGAAAAATCAGAAAAAATAATGTGTCTGATGGGGATCGAACAAAGGGGCTACGTCACAGCAGTGTAAGGGCTTTACCGGTGAGATACAAGTTGCTTCTTGCTGTTTTTTTAACAATAATTACTTATAACTCAAACTCAGGCTGTATAACTCATTTTTTGTACATTAAACTGGAAAATTCCGTACAGTAAATTCAGAGTCGTTACATTCTACCGTCCTTATAAAAATTTCGTTCTCGAAATTTACATTTACATAGCGACTAATTTACAAATAAGTGAGGGTATCTTGCACGCATGTTTTCTTCTTGTTCCCATGTTGATTCTCCTAGTGAATCTTTTCTCTATATCACCCGGACCAAGTTTACTTCTTTGTTTCGCAGAGTCTTCACCTTTCGGTCCAGGATCTCAACGGGTTGTTACTCACAAGTTAGGTCAGTCTGGACCGTGAGTGAGTGATCAAGGATGTGGCTGGGGTCGCTCACATATCTTCATGGCTGGGATATGTGGAACACGTTGTGCACTCCTTCCAATGAGGGTGGTAGTGCTAAACGGTAGCTACTTTTCTAACTCGTTTGAGAATGTCGAACGATCTTATGTATCTGGGACTGAGCTTACCCCTCTTATCAAGCGAACCACTCCTCTGTTTGGAGAGATCTTCAGAAAAACATGGTCTCCAGGTTGGAACTCCAGATGTTGGCGCCTTGCATCTGCCCAATGTTTCTGTTGGTCTTGGGCTATGCGCATTCTTTCCCTTATCGTGCGAATTACGTCCACAGTTGCCACGATCATCTCTGGTCCAAGGAGTTCACGATCTCCGATATCATCCTAACTTAGTGGTGAACGACACTTCCGGCCGTAGAGTGCTGTGAATGGTGTCATTCCAATACTCGCCTGATAGCTGTTGTTGTATGAAAACTCCACAATGTGTAGGTGATCTTCCCACGAACCTCCAAAGTCAAACATACAAGCTCTTAGCATGTCCTCCAGAATCTGAATTGTTCGCTCGGACTATCCGTCCGTTTGTGGATGGTAAGCCATGCTGAAGTTCAGACTCTTTCCTGTTGGGTTACGATAGCGCCCTATCCATCTACCGTGGCCGGTGCGGAACAAAAACTGGCGTTTAAAAATTTTGGCGCTAACGAATACGTCAAGTTCGAACCATAAACCTTTACTAGCTCACTAACAAGAGCTAAACTACTATGATAGAAGTGTTATACCCAATGATCCGTGTCCTTCGGTCTTCCACCATCATCCTTAGCTCTTTGAGGTGTCCATGATCGAGCTTGGCCTTCGGTCTTCCACCATCGAAGATGATCCACCCGAGGGGGATGATGAAGGCTCTAGTTTCGCCTATCGAAGCAACCGATGCTCCAAGGTTGCTAGCAATGGAGTGTGGGGTGTAGAAATATCTTACTATCTTTTTCTCTCATACCTCATGCTCAAATGAGCAATCAAAGAAGAAGAAAGAGGAGGTGAGGAAAACTATGGCATGCGCAACTCAAGAAAAAACTAAGTCTCCAAGAGTGTATGAATGTGAGTGTGTGCGAGATGTAGAAGGAATGGATAAGTCTTTTGAACCATGGAAAACATCTCATCTCATTTAGCAATAAACTATGAAGAGCCATACCTCTCCACATACCTCAACATGCTCATGCCACCTCACCTCTCCACCTCATTTCCTAATGATTTTCTAAAAAAGAAAATCATATAATGAGGTGTCAATCTTCCAGAAGATATTCCGTATAAATACGGAATACAACCCGGTATACGTATCGAAATATATATACGCGTATTCTTATAAAACTACGAATAGCCAAGAGAGAAAATGAATAGTGAACAATAATACTAGAATATATATATATATATATATTATTAAATCAAAACTTGATTTAATAATCCGGCTCAATCCTAAGCCGCTAGTATTATCAACTGTCCAATGAAAGTCTGTGTAGCCTGTACACATATTTAATCGGACACTTGTATGTACTAACATACGTCATCTATATCATATCGTCTGAACCGTGACAACCTATGTGTGGGACTCTAAAGACTCGTCAATAGTAGTGGGTTTAACCACAAGCATGTCAGCGGCACTGGCTGTACGTAACGGCTACCCAGGTATTGAGCAAAAGGAAGGCCGATGAGCAAACTCATCTGAACCCCTACTGAGCCTGTCCGTGACAATATCCGTACAGTCCGGTCTGTTCGTCTATGAATATCGCATATCGGGTCTAGGGGGTGGATAAAATTAGACCCCTAATAACGCGATATTTCGTGTCGGTATGAAACCCATCACCCACTGAGAAACTACTGATCTAAATCAGTAATTCTCGTCTACCTTGGCCAAGGATTTCTAGTGATAGCCACCCGTGCACCGCGTGACATCAACCCCCAATACCGGGAGAGACGAATCCCCGACGATCCGCTCACTGCCTTTATGTGGCTCGGGACTGTACCCAACTAAAATCTGTTTGCATGACTCCTTTGAGCCGTGGTAGGGTAGTAATCAAATCACAGTGGGAACTCACACGAGACAAATGACGATCTCAGGTCGACAGACTAACCTGCACTCATGTCACCTGGGAACTGCTATCCGACAATAGGTATAATACCAACTAGCAAGTTCCCGGCGAGTCCGTCCAGTGTACTCATAACCCAATGAGCACCTGTATACTATCTTAGGTAACTAACTTTCACCAATGGCTTGTGAGATTGGCCACCACCTCTCGTCAGGGTCTCGATAAGTATACACTAGTCTATTTCGGAGTATCGATGCTCAGTTTCGATACTCTCTCGACTAGGGACATTTAAGGATGTGCGTATAGACCACCCAGCTCCCACGTATATGATCGCCATCATAATGCTGGTAGTCAAGAAAGAATCATATGGGTTCTATCAACATATAATAGTGATCTGTAATACCATATAATGCATGTATATGATGATAAAGGCAAACCAGATAGCATACTATCATTTTGAGTAAGACTTTTCTAACCGTATAGGTCCTCCCTCAATTATCACAATCGCGTGCCTGCGATCACAATAATTGACTTGAGAGCACTATAGCCAACAATTTCCCACTTGCACTTGAGAGCACTAATTATTGCGGTGTCGTATACTCACAGTCCGTGTGATACCGAATACCCAACTTCTCTACTAATTAGTCTCACAAAGCCCGTTTGTGAAACTATTGCGTTCGAGAAATAGCCTCAGTGAGTGGATCTGCTACAGTGTTTCTATCTTTATCTCTCTATATCTCAACTTCGCGAAGAAAGATTATCTCTCGAAATGAGCAATACCCGTCTTAGAATTTGTCTGGATATCTGAAGGGACCCAGTTCATAAATGAACTCCAAATCCAAAAAACTTCTTAGACTGTATCATCCACTGAATTTAATCAGTATCCTGCGCCATACCTTCCACAGTATCCGTTTGGACCACCCGTCCAACATACTGCCCCTCAAAAGAGGGAAAACTATAACTCAGACAGTCACTCTGTCATCCAGGTCATCTTGGAAGCCTAAAATGATAACCGTCTCCCGAAGGAGGCTGCCGTTACCATATACCAAGAACATCCACTTATGTTCATAACTGCTTCCCAATACTTCTCCAGGATTGGATTAATATATGTTTATTGCAGCCTATGCAAAAACAATATCTGGTGTGGTACTTGACATCTCATGATTGACTCAATTGCCTAAGCAAGTGATATGCCAATCATGCAAATCCCTCTCCTCATCAATCTAGAAGACATCTCTTTAGAGAGGATGACTCTATCACTTGCGGGTACACCACCACACCACGAGTCATCCATTCTAAAACCCTTTAGAATAGTGTCAAGTACCCAAATTGTGACACTTCCCAAATCTAGATCTAAAACCATAGATCTAGTTACCAGAATCCCTGATATTTTATCCAGATCCTATATGGAGAAAAAACCTTGTGACCACCACAGTATAACCGATAGTAGTATAAAAATATCACTTCCTATAAAGAGCATGTCATCCAAAAATCAGGACATCACCCCTTACTACCTTCTTACTAGGTCCATCTGTTGTTCTGATGAAGTCAAACTCTATGACTGTCACATCAATACTAGACGATCTATCTCCGCTATACTTGCTTTAGTTTATAAATAGACATAAGCGACTTGCCCACTATGATTTTGCTGCTCCCACTGACTGCAACAACCCTCTGACAGAGTCATATATACGTGCACTTCTAAAGCTAATTTAGAACGACGTTATACTCATCCTCCTGCCAGATCTCATAGTCTAGAACAACAGTAGTGTCAACTTTGGGTAATAAAAAACCTCCATATCACCGTCTTTGAGGAGACCAAAATGCTTCTCGGGTGCCTGAGGTTACCCACCAAATCTGCGGAGTGGCTAATGGAATGTCGAATCCAATTGAATTTTTAGATTTTACTAAATTTTCAGTAATCATTTATGGTTCTGAAATAAATTCCAGTTCTGCCATTCTTCCACTAATGTTTTCTGAAAAGAATTCATTTTACTAAAACTGTTGTGAGTCAAGAACAATATAACTATTGATCTTCCAAATGGTAGAATGTTAACCCTCGTCAAAGCCCGGGATAACCCACAAATTGCCATTACTGAAACGTGCCTAGAGTTTATTCGTATTCTGGTTTTAAGTATAACCTGGACAACTCCATATAGCTTAACATCGTTAAGATATGAATCCATTCTATATATCCAATATAGAAACAAATGCACTAATTTAATTTGAACCAGATTCAAAATACATGCAGCCGTTTCCAGTGCATATTAACTAGATGGATAGAGGCCAAGCAGCATTACTCATCAAGGAGCGCACCCATATATGAGTAACCTGAGAGAGAAGCAAGTTCTCAAAACTATTACTTACAACGGAATACCAAACACAAGTATCTACATCTTCGATCATCTTGAAGAATCCTGATACTTGCAACATATGGTTCTCTACTTTATTCTTTTACCTATATTTTCTCAAAACCTAGACCTTGTATTTCAACGAAATATTTGTCTAAAACTAGAGAAGTCATGAGTAAACAAAATATGGTACGAGTACCAACCCCTTTGTCCTAATTGACATCGGAAAACATACAATACTCTGTATAAGCCCACCGAGTTTAATAACTCAAACCATGTGCGTCGTAGGTTGAAAACTGTACTATGGTTAAGAAGAATTACACCATTGTTGAATGCTCCTTACCTAACCATCAACTGATATAAGTTAATGTCATAGAAATAATTTCAAAAAGTTATATCTCACTTTATAAAATAAACGTACAGATATATCAGTTTGAAATTGGTGCATAACGACGGATATTCAAAACCAAATATTTGCCGTCAGGCAAAACCCTGGTGATTTCCTTAAATATCACCAATTACAAAGAATTCCGATATATAGAGGATGTAATCACCAAATTCCCAATATCTTACTCCCACTCACCATTTGTAACGTCAAACAGATGTGAGAATCAAATCTGGTAAATATATACCCTGGAGTCAGAATCTGATTGGGAAAACAGTTTTCAATTAACACCGCACCGTAAAACTGAAACATGAAAACGTTTCGAAGGGGTAGCTGAGTATTCCTAGTAATGTCTCTTCCACTATCCAGATTCATGAAGGTAACCGTATATTTCCTTGCCCTCACTCCAATCCCTTCATATGTCTTTACTTCTTACCTTTTGTACATCACACTTAGACTAATTGGTTTTCTTCCTTTCCTTCCTTTCGGCACCAGACTAAGTTTTGGAAGAAGACTATCCAATAAGCGTAATATGTGTACTCTCCTAACACTAAGAGCCTTTGCAACCTAAGAGAAGGTAAAGAGAAAAGATAAACGAATAATCCTATTCAATTTCTCAAGAACTGGAATCCATCCTCGAACTGGAACATGTTCCTTCAAGTTCGTATGTAACTATACGATAGCATACCCAATCAATATAAGTCTTCGTAGTGATACGGAGTGTTCTGGAAAAATGCAAAGGGTGAGTGGTAAGGATATACGTGGCTTCATCATGAATGATAGCAGTCGCAATTTTCTTTGCCCTCACTCTAATCCCTTTATATGTATTTACTTATTACCTTCTATACACCACATTCAGACTAATTGGTTTTCTTCCTTCCCTACCTTTCGGAACCTGCTTATGGTTTGGAAGAAGACTATCCAATAAGCGCCATAAGTGTACTCTCCTAATACTAGGAGCTCTCGCAACCTGAGAGAAAGTAAAGAGAAAAGACAACCGAATAATCCTATTCAATTTCTCCAGAACTGGAAACCATTCTCGAACTGAAATAAGCTTCTTCGAGTTCGTATCTAACTATACGATAGAATATTAAAGAAATGTGGATCTTTGTAGTGATACGGAGTGTTTTGGAGAAATGCAAAGGGGACGTAGGAGTGGCAATGATATATGCAACTAAATGACAATCCAAAGCCAAAGTGTTTTAAGAAGGTTCGGTTAACTTGGTTCATGAGTTTTAGTTTGAGGTCGGGTCATGGTAGCTGCCAAAGAGAGAGAGAAAAGAAACACTCAGTGTGCACTCTAACCTTGATCAGATTAGTTAATCACTTTATCTAATTAGGATTGCTCCCACTGTTTCCTCGAATTCTCCTTCAAACCCTAAAAGGAGAATTAGTCGGGATTATCTAAAATCACCCGAGAAGTAACACCTACTCATCAGTGGGAATCAGGATTCAACTATCATCGCATGATAACTTGATGGAAGGCACTCAAGTCACCATATTCCAGAAGGTATGCACATGCTTGGCAAGTTTCCTGTATGTTTGAAACTCCCGATATGGGTTTTACCCTTAACGACCTATGACCTTGACAAGGTCAACAAATCATAAGTCGCTAGTCAAGTTCAACCCGTCATTATCTTGATTACTCTAGACCTACCCGCATAAGCCCCTGACAAGGTCAACAAGGCTATGCGACTATCCTAGTCAATTTACATCATGTGCTATAAACAAGCACCACTCAGCTACCGTACACTACGCCTTGATAAGGTCAACAAACGCAGTACGAATACTAAGTACTACTCGTATGAAATGATAGAGGGCTACGACTGGTTTTTGGCGAAAACCTTTAACGTAATGAACTTGATATCGTTGAAGGAACCGAGTGGTTTTACAAATATATAGTGGCGCAAACTTTTGCTAAAGAGGTCACTCCTTGTGAAGGGATCTCGGCTCTTTCCTCATCGAACAAGGTGCAGGATATTCCTAACTGAATACGACGATACAAAGCAAAAGAATCAACTATAATAAAGTTATTACACTGACGTAAACTTTTACCCAATAGGTCACTCCATATGAAGGGATCTCGGCTCTTGCCTCGTCGAATGAGCTGCTGGATATTCATAACCGAATACCACTGTGCAAAGCAAAAAGATAAGTTTGTAATAACAATTTTCAAAATTGGTTCCAACAACATCATATAGGTTTGTTTTTCTTGCATTAATTGGAATTAATGTAGTCCTATCAATTAATCCATATCATAACCAGAAAAAGGAACGAAAATAAAATATACGTATATGCCATCCGCATTCGCCACGGTGCCCCGTCATGCACCGTTAGGTTACTTAACTAACGACAGAGCGGGGGATGGACTAGTGTGGGTGAAAAACATATACAACATCTACTAGTATATATAAATGTATATATAACATTCGTCCAAGGCATGATATAAGCAACATCACAGAATCTCAGCAAGCAACACAGAATGGTGGATAATCTTGGAGCCTCGGGTTTCATTTGAGCCGCAAATGAAACCTGATATTCCCGGTCGTGTGGATAGCCTGTGCAATGAAAACCTGGACCTCTACGAGCGCGGCAAGTCACCCGCCAATCCCAGAAGTGAGACAACCCCAATCAATAAAGTGAATG
Organism: Agapanthus africanus; assembly: GCA_030015575.1. Lineage (NCBI taxonomy): Eukaryota > Viridiplantae > Streptophyta > Magnoliopsida > Asparagales > Amaryllidaceae > Agapanthus > Agapanthus africanus. The sequence continues at coordinate 4,054,572 of CM057337.1, forward strand.
GGCCACCCAGCACTTCACGGAATCCGGTAACTTGAGCACTCCACTGTCGGTCATCCTATACCCCTTACGAGTGCGGCGAATAGCCCGCCAATTCTAGAGTAAGGCCCCCTTCGTCTCAATGCCATGAGATGCGGGCCCGTTTCCCTCTAGAACCGTGCTATTCGAGCACTCCACCGTGGGGTAATGCTAGTACAGAAAAGAAAAGTATATACATAATGGCGACATCGACCTCAACCAGGTTGTGCCCCAATAAAAGAATATACAATCTGGCAGAGACGGCTGTCCACATGTCGGACACTCGCCCCACAAAAACAAATATACAAATGAATCTATACTGTACTGCTATCATTGCATCACTGGCTATCCACCACGACAATCCAACCGCAATATCAGCACAACACAGAACATCAACATGAATGTCATATTCGCAAACCCGTCTAATAGAACATATAGCAACTAGTCGGGTTTTACCGCTTGAATGTCATTCACGGTAGCAGATATATTCACTTGCACTGATAAACACGAACTTAGAATTTCGATCGAGTAAACATTTCCAAATTGGCTCCAAATGCAAACCAGCACTCAAACAAATCTGGGCCAAAACCATACAAACCAAAAATCCATGAAATAGAGTGCCAGAAGAAATATGGTGCACCATGGCCACAAATACACCACGGAACCGCGGCCAATGTGCATATAATGCGGCGGTTCCGCGGCCATTTGGTGGGGACACGTGCCCACATTTTTTCAGGTGCTCTAATTTTGCCTGCACGTATTTTAAAGATAATCTGAAAGATTTTTTGAACACGTTTTAAAATCGACAGCAAGCACACCAACATGGAAATATGATTCGGAAAAATTGGTCGATAGAGATTTTAACTTTGTGTAAACTAGCTAGAAATGGTTTATGGGGTGGCTCTGATACCATGTTGGATTACGATAGCGCCTTGGCCATCTACCGTGGCCGGTGCGGAACAAAAACCGACGTTTAAAAATTTTAGCGCTAAAGAATCCGTCAAGATCGAACCATAAACCTTTACTAGCCAACTAACAAGAGCTAAACTACTATGATAGAAGTGTTATACCGAATGATCCATGTCCTTCGGTTTTCCACCATCATCCTTAGCTCCTTGAGGTTTCCACGATCGAGCTTGGCCTCCGGTCTTCCTCCGTCGAAGATGATCCATCCGAGGGAGACGATGCAGGCTTCAACTTCGCCTAGCGAAGCAACCGATATTCCAAGGTTGCTAGCAATACAGTGTGGGGGTGTGGAAATATCGCACTATCTTTTTCTTTCATACCTCATGCTTAAATGAGCAATCAAAGAAGAAGAAAGAGGAGGTGAGGAAAACTATGGCATGAGCAACTCAAGAAAAAACTAAGTCTCCAAAAGAGAGTGTATGAATGTGAGTGTGTGTGAGATGTAGAAGGAGTGACTAAGTCTTTTGAACCATGGAAAAATATCTCATCTCATTTAGCAATAAACTATGAAGAGCCATACCTCTCTACATATCTCAACATGCTCATGCCATCTCACCTCTCCACCTCATTTCCTAATGATTTTCTAAAAAGGAAAATCATATAATAAGGTGTCAATTTTCTAGAAGATATTCCGTATAAATACGGAATACAATCGGGTATATGTATCGAAATATATATACATGTATTCGTATAAAAATACGAATAGCCAAGAGAGAAAATGAATAGTGAACAATAATACTAGAATACATACATACACACACACACACACACACACATAAATTATTAAATCAAAACTTGATTTAATAATCCGGCTCAATCCTAAGCCGCTAGTATTATCAACCGTCTGATAAAAGTCTGTGTAGCCTGTACACATATTTAATCGAACACCTGTATGTACCAACATACATCATCTACATCATATCGCCTGACCGTGACAACCCTCTGTGTGGGACTCTAAAGACTCATCAATACGCGAGAAGTGGGTTTAACCATAAGTACGTCAGCGGCACTGGCTGTATGTAACGGCTACCCAGATATTGAGCGAAGGAAGGCCGACGAGCAAACTCATCTGAACCCCTACTGAGCCTGTACATGACAATATCCGTACAGTCCGGTCTGTTCATCTAAGAATATCGCATATCGGGTCTAGAGAGTGGATAAAGTCAGACCCCTAATAATGCGATATTTCGTGTCGGCATGAAGCCTATCACCCACTGAGAAACTACTTATCCAAATCAGTAATTCTCGTCTACCTTGGCCAAGGATTTCTGGTGATGGCCACACATGCACCGCGCGACATCAACCCCCAATACCGGGAGAGACGAATCCCCGACGATCCGCTCACTGCCTCCATATGGCTCGGGACTGTACCCAACTAAAACCTGTTTGCACGACTCGTTTGAACTGTGGTAGGGTAGTAATCAAAGCACAGTGGGAAATCACACGAGACAAATGACGATCTCAGGTCGACAGACTAACCTGCACTCATGTCACCTGGGAACTGCTATCTGACAATAGGTATAATACCAACTAGTATATTCCCGGCGAGTCCGTCCAGTATACTCATAACTCAGTGAGCACCTGTATACTATCTTAGGTGATTAACTGACAACAATGGCTTATGAGACCGGCTACCGCCTCTTGTCAGGGTCTCGATAAGTATACACTAGTCTACTCCGGAGAGTATCGATGCCCAGTCTCGATACTCCCTCGACTAGGGAAATTTAAGGATGTGATTAGAGACCACCCAGCTCCCACGTATATGTTTACCCCAATCAGAGCAAAGCTCTGTTCAAATTCCAAGGTGGTAAAAGAAGCAATGCTTCTGTTTTTCTCCAATCAGAGTAAAACTCTGTCTTGAAAATTAAAGTGAAAATTAAAGTTAAAATAAATGAAGCAACGCTTCAGATTCTTTGCGCTGCGCACAACACGCCACGTGTCAGGCGCAGACATATTAGCGCAGCGTCCAAGGCAGCGCACCCAATCAGAGCAAAGCTTTGTTTTAAACAAAATTAAGGGAAGCAACGCTTCAGTTGCGCAGGCACTGCGCTGCGCGACACGTGTCAGCGCAGATGCGCTAGCGCAGTTGCGCTGCGCTGTGCGCTGCGCGACACATGTCAGCGCATCTTGCTGTGCGCTGCGCGACACGTGTCAGCACAGATGCGCTAGCACGGTTGCGCTGCGTGACACGTGTCAGCGCAGATGCGCTAGCGCCGTTGCGCTGCACGACACGTGTCACGCGCTGGGGCATCTGCGCCAAACAGAATTAAAATTCTAAAGAAATCTTTTCTGTTCTTCTTAAAACAAGAAGATTTTCTTCTGTAAAACAGAAGCCCTTGGATCAAAGATCCAACGGTGGGGAAAATTCCCCAAATCACTCAGAGAAAGATCTCTTTAACAAATTTAACTAATTTATGGGCACTATAAAAGAGACCCCAGACCTCAATTCAGAGAAGGAGCATTTTCTGAGAGAAAAAAAGAGAACTCTGAAGAAATTTCAAGAAGAAAGGTAAAAGACCTTTTAGATAGAAGAATTTCTTCTGATAGATCATTGATCTAAGAACAAGATCAATGATTTTTAATAAAAAAATAAAAATAAAAATAGTGCTTTGCACTTATGAACCATTGGTTCTCTAAGATCAAGAAAAATAAGAAACACTTGTTTTCTTTGATCTAAATTAGATCAAGAAACCAAGTAGTGCTTTGCACTTATGAACCATTGGTTCTGGAATCTAAAAGATTCTCAAGTTAATAGTGCCTTGCACTTGCAAAGCCGCACCGTTGCGCTCTTGGGTTGGCGCAAGCCACCAGAGAGCACCATGTGTCAGCGTCTGAACCAATTGCGCTATGCGCTTTTTGAAACAGAGCCTTACTCTCTGAAACTGGCGCAATTCACCACAGCGCGCCACGTGTCAGCAACGCAAGCGCAGCGCACTAGAACAGCGCTGTTGCGCTTGCGCTCGCCAGAGCATGACACGTGTCATCACCATATGAGCTTGCGCTCATTACTTGGCGCAAAGCGCCAAACAAATGCACTGCATTGCTTACAAAAGGGCCAAGCCCAATTAAAGAAGGCCTAACAGGCCTAATAAAATGCAATGCATTATTTTAAAAGGGCAGAGCACAAACCAAAACAGATGCTCTGCATCATAAATAAAGGGACAGAGCCCAAATCAAAAAGGCCTAGCAGGCCAGAATAAAATGCAGTGCATTATTAAATATGGGTAAAGCCCTAGCACAGGCCTAATAGACCAAAGATCAAGAAAAATGTTGAATATTCTCAACGGGACTTAGCCTAATCATGGCCATAAGTCCCCAAACTAAATTGACTGAGCAAGAATGCTCTCCTAAATCAATTTACGACCGGTTCAAGGGTACATCTCTGAACTCCTCTGACACATGTCGTCGTAATCCTTCAACGACGTCAGAGAGGCAACGGGTCCCAACGACCACACATGAATATGGACTGCGGGGTCCTTAAACTCGTGGACCGAAACGTCCCTAAACTAATACTGGACCGAAACGTTCCTAAACTAATGACGGACCGAGACGTCCTTAAACTAATGGTGGACCGGAATGTCCTTAAACTAATGTTGGACCGAAACGTCCTTAAACTAATGTCGGACCACCACGTCCCTAAACTGGAATATGGATCACCACGTTCCTAAACTACCTATGGACCACTACGTCCCTAAACTGGAACAATAGAGCCTCCAAACGCTCTTTTGCCGGATCTAAACGATCCCGTTTAAGTTGATCTTAGCCCCCAAACACGGCTAACGTATCCTTAAACATTCAAACGGACTACAAAACTCTAAATCAACCTTGGTTCAAGGGTACATCTCCGAACTCCTCTGACATCTGCCGTTGTAATCCTTCAATGTCGTTAGAGAGGTGACGAGTCCCGATGGCCAGATATTAAATGGATTATCACGTTAAGTTGATCTTAGTCTCAAACAGGACTAACGTATCCTTAACGAACGTTTAAGTTGATCTTAGCCGCAACGCGACTAATGCATCCTTAAACTAAAAACACTAAACCCAAATCTAAGTAAATACGGATTTGGACTAATCCACGTCCTACGGGCGACGGTATTACTCAGTCTCCGTATACAATCCACGGGCAACCATAAACAAAACAAACACACACGATACGAAGTGAAATTCTGGAGAAGGAGAAAGTTGTTACCGCAATGCGGTAGCGTAATTAACTGCAGGGGCTTGCGCCTGCAGGGAAGAGCGTCCCCACAATCAAAAACCCCTCAAGCGAGGAGGAATCTGACGAAGTCTGCTACATCGGCCGCATCCGTCTAAACCTCCGATACACGGTGCCATAAATCAACTTGGCATCTTCGGAGAGGTGGACGGATAAAACCAAATAGTATCTGCCCCGAATCTCAGCGTCAGGACATCGCGGTCCCGTGCGCCGCCTTTCGGAGGGGAACAGATTCTGGCACGCCCGGTGGGACCTTTTCCTCTTTCCACTCCACACTTTGTGTGTCGTGTTCGCGAACAAATCGCGGTTTGTTGTGGTTGCCTGTGGATTCGAGATACTAAGATTTAGTGTCTTGCTCCGTGCAGAGAACTGAAGATCAATGACTTCAAACTGCACTGCCTGCAACTGCAACTCTCGCTCCGTCCTCGCTGGAGGGGTGACTTATGGGCCCCAAGCGGCCTCCCTTTTCAAGATGCCAGTGGAGCAGGTAACTCAGGCCACCGCTGGATTATTCTTCGGGACTATGCTCCCACTGATAAGCTTCAATGCCCCAATGACATCGCAAGAAGCTCCGAAGAAGCCGGTCTTTGATCGACTTACCACTGCCGCGACCCCTCTCAACGGGTCGCCCAGTTTCAATACCTCATTTTTCAACAAACTGGGCTAGAACGTCCGCAAACCTGCGATACCCGAAGCCTCCATCCCAAAGCGGATAGCCATCTCGACTCAAACGGACGAAATTATTGGAAAGGCTCCTTCTTCCGAGAAGTCAGTTTTTACAAGGCTGGCCATCCCGGTTGCTGCTCTAGGCGAGGTCCTCAAAGCTGCTTCCCCTACCCAGAGCAGAAGGCATGAAGAAGCTTATCCAACAACGGAGGTGACTCTATCCGCAAGGCACGCTCTACGTCGCCACTGGCGCCGAGTGAGGAAGGCTGGGAGCAACTCCCCCTCTGGGGTAACTCCGCCAACTCCAACGGTGAGGATCGATGCTGCTCTTCCAACCGGGAACAGCTTTGAATTGCTGAACACGGTGCGCAGAAACTCTTCTACTGCAATGTTGAAGCGAACTCCTTCACCTGTGAAGAATATTCCAGAGAAGCAGCTAGAGCAGCCCCCTCGACGGCTGTCCTCTAAAATTTACAAGGTTTGGCGACAGGTTCAAGAGTCGGTGATTGATGAAAACTATCTCCACCGACAGAAAAAGACGGAGGTTCGGCAGGAGAAAGGCTACTCTGTCAGGCCAGAAGAAGCAACGGCTACTCGGATGTCTACTGCGGCGACACTCTCAACGCCAATCACTCAAAAGAGAAGGAAGCCGCAAAAAGCCCCTGTGAACAAGGCACACCGTAAAAGCGTTGAACACAAACGCCCCAAGCCTGGGGGCATGGTAGTGCACACAGTTTATATGGCTTCCGGAAAGGAGGAAAGCCGCGCTTTGACGGGTCACCGACCGCTTACCCGATCCATGACAAAAGCCCAGGAGCAGCAACAGAAGCTTCAGGAAATGATGACTGTGATGGCTGCACTTACCGAACCGAAAGAAAGTTCGGAAGTATCATCAGAGCAGCGCCATGAATAAGAAACTAACGCTGACTATCTACGCAGAGTCCTCGAAAAGAAGGACAAAGAAGCCGAAGAGCAGGCAGCTAACATAAAACAGATGGCGCTCCTCTTCCAAGATATGGTAGGGATGATGTTACAGCCGGATCCTCCAGCTGAAGACCCTCCAATCATTGTTGAAGATGACGGAGGGGAGACATCTAATCCTCCGCCGGTTCTTTCAGCAGCCAAAGATGAAACCATTTCCAAGGCCGCACTGGATGACTATATAGCTTGGCAAATACGAGCTCATCAGGCGAGCGAATCGGCTGGACAAACTGTTAGAACTGGACGACCCTATCCGGGCTGGTATGACCAAATCAGTTACCTGCCGGGATATACGATCCCTAAGTTCCACGTATATAAAGGGACAGGGAATCCGCATCAACATGTCGCTCAATTCAGGGCCTTATGCGGCAATACTGGAGGCGATGACAAATTGCTGCTACGTCAATTCGTCGGCAGCTTAGCAGAAACAGCCTTTGAATGGTATTCGGAGCTACCTAATGACTCTGTCAAAACATTTGCGGAGATGGAGCTACTGTTCACGCAAAGATTCGCGAGTGCTAGTGAACGTACCTCGATAACAGCACTGATAAATGCCAGGATAAGGCCCGTCGAGACATGGGTCCAATATGCAACACGATGGCGGAACCTATGGTCGAAATGCGAACAACGCATAGAAGAGGCACCTGCGGTAGGCATGTTTGTGGGCACTCTCGATCCGCAGGCGACCATCTCGCAATTCATGATGTTCTTCAGGCCGACCACCTTCCAGGCCTTGATCGACAAATTAGCCCAAATGGACCAGATGGGCCATGGACCGTCTCCTCCAAAACCAGATTCCCGAAATGAGAAAGGAAAAGGGAAAGCGATCGTCGTCGCCAATGCTCAGCAACAGTCGAACAACTCAAAGCCGGTCGTTCGCCAAAACAACATGCGTCCACGCCCATCCCTCGAAGAGAGGCTAGGACGTCCTTACTCGTTTCCTCAGAATAAAACGAGAAGACTGTTCGAGCTGGCAGTGCGCAACAGACTCATTAATCTGCCGAGTCCAAAGCGTCTGTCGCAGCCAGGCGATCTTAATAATCCCAATTATTGCCCTTACCACCAAACGGTAAGTCACCAGATTGAAGATTGTTTCGTCTTTAAGGGATGGATCGAGGATCAGTACCTACGAGGCAAGTTCGCGCTGTCGGAAAACTGGAAGGTAAACCCACCACAGCCGCACTCTCCAAAGAAGACGGACACGCTGGGGGCAATTTGTTCTTTCGTCGAGGATGAAAACGATGGAGAAAACTTATCAGATGAATCCGAAGACTACATAGCGACTTGTCATGTGATTTCTCATTCACTGACGGATGATGAGGAGGCTCCTTGCGCTGAGAAATCAATGGCGAACCCTGAGCCGGAAATTCTACAGCCATCAGACGAGCTGATCGATGTCTTCCTAAATGAAATTCGTCTGAAAGCAAAAGCTGATCAAGAGCGTGAGATGGCCATACTGGAAAGAGCCAAGGCATTCCTGTCAAATCAAAAGCCATCCACTGTGGATAAAAACAAATTCAAGATGAGCAAAAGGTTTGCCAAAGCTTTATCAGTAGGAATGAAGCTACCGCCCTCTGAAGAAAATACTCTCGCTGAGGTAGAGATGCACCCTAACTTCTGTTTATATCATCAGAAAATCATACATCCTACCGAACCCTGCGAATCTTTTAACTGTTGGTGGCAAGGGTATGTCGCTCAAAAGCAACACTTCGACAGGACAAAATATGAAGCTTGTAGACGTCGAAAAAATGCGACAGATGAGCGCAAAAGAGCCGCCGACGATTGTCATGCGGCCGACTCTAAAGTATCGCAAATTATCACCTTTGGAAGCGACTCTGACGAAGAAGCTACCCCCAACCCTTCCCTCAGGGAATCTATTTCAAAAATGAAGGAATTGAGGAGCTGCGAGAACGTTCAGCCATGCAATCGCATGCCACTCGAAAAAAATCCCGGCCCCGCAAACAACGGAGCGAACAAAAAGGATAAAGGAAAAGGAAAAACGGCCTTCGTCTCCAGCGCTCAACAACAATCAAGTGACCCTAGACCGGTTGCTCGCCAAAGCAACAAGCGGCAACCCCTCCAGGAAAAGTTGAAACGTCCTTACTCGTTTCCGCAAGATAAAACAAGGGGACTGTTCGAGCTGGCAGTGCGCGATAGACTCATCAATTTGCCGGGTCCAAAACGTCCGTTGCGGCCAGGCGATGTTAATAATCCTAATTATTACCCTTACCACCAAACAGTAGGTCACCTGATCGAGGACTGCTACGTCTTCAAAAACTGGGTTGAAGACCAATACCAACAAGGCGAGTTTGCGCTGTCTGAAAACTGGAAGGCGAGTCAGCCACAACCGCACGCTCTGAGAAAGATGGATACGCCGGGGGCATCATGCTCATTCATGGGGAAGGACCCATAGACCGAAAAGTCAATAAACTAGATATTCGCCGCAAATGTGGCGACAATGGTCCGAAACGTTCTTAAACTAATGATGGACCGCAATGTCCTAAAACTTGCAAATGATCGAAACGTCCTTAAATTAATACCGCAGCATCCTTAGGCTGACGAGGTGAATAAAAAAAAATATAAATAAAGAAAAATATAATAAATAAAAACGGTATGTCCATAAGCAAAAAGGGCACGGATGAAAACCCGTAAGGGCTCCGTGAGTAAAAACAGCAGGGCTACCGGCGAGTGTTCGTGAAAACCCGAAAGGGCGCGACCTCGTTAAAAAAAAGAGAAGAAGAAAATAAAAAGAATAAAGAAAAAATAAACGGTATGTCCACAAGCAAAATGGGCACGGATGAAAACCCGAAAGGGCTCCGTGAGTAAAAACAGCAGGACTACCGGCGAGTGTTTGTGAAAACCCGAAAGGGCGCAACCTCGTTAAAGGACACTTACAGGGTCCTCTCGACCTTGTAAGAAGAAACCACCTGCGTGAGATCCTTACGACTCACAGAGGAGCAACACACTTAGGGATCCTCACGATTCCTAAGGAGAAAATACACTTGCGAGATCCTCACGACTCGTAAGGAGAACTCTCTTATGGGACCCTCACGGCTCATAAGAGTTGAAAGTCTTAAGTTACAGAGACCTAAACCTGTGCTTAAGAAACCCCCACAACTTCCGATATTTTCCTACAAGTGGCTCAGTACTGACCCTTGTATACAATCCACGGGCGCGAATAAACATTCCCTAACCAAGTCCCATCCGTGACTGGGGATATGTCCATACGGTGAACAACCCTTGCAAGTCCTCTCGACTTATAAGGAGAAAACCCTTTTGTAAGATCCTTACGACTTACATGGGAACATACACTTAGGAATCCTCACGATCCCTAAGGAGAAAACACACCTACGAGATCCTCACGACTTGTAGGGAGAAATACCTTTGTGAGACCCTTACGGCTCATGAAGTCAAAAGTCTTAGTCGACAGAATTCTAACCCTGTTTACTAAGCCACCTTTGTTCGATATCGACAAAGGCAAATGATGATCCGCTCCTGGCAATATCCCAGTTATAGCGATACTGATGCCTAAAACGGTATCAAATTCCAAGTCCCCTCATGGAAAATGATGATTCGCTCCTGGCAATATTCCAGTTGTAGCGATGCTGATGCTGAGATTGGTGTCAGATTCCAAGTTCCACACTCGCGATAAAAAATCAGCGAGCCACACATGCATACGAAATAGCCGAAATGACGGGGCAACTCGCAATAAAAAGCAGCGAGTAAAAATAAAAATAAATAGCCGAAATGATTGGGCAACTCGCAATAAAAAGCAGCGAGTAAAAATAAAATAAATAGCCGAAATGATTGGGCAACTCGCAATAAAAAGCAGCGAGTAAAAATAAAATAAATAGCCGAAATGATTGGGCAACTCGCAATAAAAAAACAGCGAGTAAAAATAAAATGAATAGCCGAAATGATTGGGCACCGCGAAAAATAGCCGAAATAATTGGGCAATCGCGACCTTCGCGATATAAAAGCTGAAATGATAGAGCATCGCAGAAAGAAATAAAATAAAATATATATATATATATATATATATATATATATATATATATGTAACGAAATTCATGCCCTACAGACGACAGCACAGCAATCCCTGTATACAATCTAGGGGCACAAACAAAGAGGGAACCATACCTTCCCGACAGGCTCCGCCAAAAAGCGAAGCCAAATCTCGACGGTTCAACAACAACCTAGAGACAACCGTGACATTCGCCTCGATACAGTAGACGCAATGTCAACAATAACGTTCTTCCTCCAACAAGCTTCGAACATGACAAAGAAAACGAAGCAAAGGCTAAATTCCTAGCTTCAAGGTCTTGACGGCAGCCCATATAAAGCCAGAAAGACAACTGGAGATCGTCTCACACCAGTGTGGAATGGTCACCACCTTGGCGTTCTTCCTCCAGCAAGGATTAGACGCAACAATCAAACAAACGGAGTCACGGCAAAATTCCAGCTCCACCTCGACGTTCGTTTCGATACAGTAGACGAGTTGTCACCCCAGCGTTCTTCCTCCAGCAAGGATCGTACGCAACAATCAAACAAACGGAGTCACGGCAAAATTCCAGCTCCACCTCGACGTTCGTTTCGATACAGCAGACGAGTTGTCACCCCAGCGTTCTTCCTCCAGCAAGGATCAGACGCGACAATCAAACAAACGGAGCCGCGGCAAAATCCCAGCTCCACCTCGACGTTCGTTTCGATACAGCAGACGAGATGTTACCCCAACGTTCGTCTCGATACAGCAGACGCAACGTCATCAAACAAACGGAGCCACGGCAAAATCCCTAGTTCCCACCGTAACATTCGTCTCGGTACAGCAGACGCAATGCCAGCAAACGAAGCGAAGGCCAAATTCCTAGCTTCAACGTCTTGACGATAACTCATATAAAACCGGAAAGACAATCGGAGATCATCTCGCACCAGCACATAGTGGTCACCACCTCGACGTTCGTCTCGATACAGCAGACGAGATGTCACCCCAACGTTCTTCTCGATACAGCAGACGCAACGTCATCAAACAAACGGAGCCACGGCAAAATCCCTAGTTCCCACCGCAACATTCGTCTCAGTACACCAGACGCAATGCCTGCAAACGAAGCAAAGGCCAAATTCCTAGCTTCAGGGTCTTGACGGCAACTCACATAAAGCCCGAAAGACTATCGGAGATCATCCCCACACCAGCGCGGAGTGGTTATGACTCATCGGGGCTCGCCAAAATAAGCCTAACCTCAAGTAAAAAGCGACATGGCAAATTCCTAACGCTTGCTCTTCCGACGGTCAAACTGCCAAGGAGGATTGCTTGAAGACGTCTTGTCCAGCCCCCGAAGGGATCAGAGACACGGCAGTCGCAGGGCTACTCGAACAGCACGATTGCCTATCGAGGACTATATCAGGTTATGCGACGGTACGATGGCCAAAACCCTAAGTACCACCAACCTTAACGGGCTTCTGTCGTAAAGAGCAGAGGTTAAATGCGACGTTAAGATGTTCTTGCGAGAAACGCTCGATTCGTCTCGACTTGCGAAAAAAATTGTTGAGGCGGCTCGACTCGTGAGATAAAGCCTTAGGCAGTGGGCATAAAAGAAGCCTGTTTCCTAAGCACTGGGACCCCGCAAGTTGGCCCAAAACGGTCTCTTGCATACCATCCACGGGTCTCACTCTCCAACATTGAACTTCGACAAGGAGGGAAACAACCGCTTACAAGTCCTCTCGACTCGTAAGAGGGAAAAATTCTCTTATAGGATCCTTACGACTTATAAAAGAAAACCAGACTTAGGAATCCTCATGATTCCTAAGGAGGAAAACCCACCTACGAGATCCTCTCGATCCGTAGGGAGAAAATCTCTACGAGACCCTCATGGCTCATAGAGTTGAAAAGTCTTAGGCGACAGATCTGAACCTGCGGCCTAAGACCTCGCTATCTCGTGAAGAAATCAAGAAGCTTACTCTATTACCTGCTAATTGTGGCGACATGCTGAGAAAGAAGAAAAGCAACAGAAAGAGCATCCGATTTACATTTGATCAAGCGTTCAAGACACATTCATTCATGCATGGACAAAAAGACTCAGGACAAAAGATATATAATAAAGACAAGCTGGGATAAAAAAAAAATTTCCATTAATATTGCCCGAAGTTCTTACAGTCATAAAAAAAACAATAAACAAAAGTTACAATGGAATAACCTCAGATCCAGGGCATGGATTGATGAATTCAAAAGCGACCCTATCTATGACTTTCCAAGCCTCGCGGACCATCCTAGTGTGCTTTCTTTCGCGAGCACAAGTGTCAGGGTCCCCCTGATGTCTTCCACCCTCCGATAAGCAGTGAGTATGGCAGACTGTTGAAAGACCTCGTGCAAGAGATCGATAAGACTGTCTCGCCGTCTCTTTGAGATAAAGTTCAATAGGTACACCGAGTGCACCTTATCCTCAGCGGCATCCAGCGCACTAAGCGGCACACCGGAACAGAACAGGGGAAGCGCTTCCCAGATGGCTCCCACGATAAGCTTAAGAAGGGAGGAACGCCGGGGAAGAAGATGACCATTGTACGCGTCGAAGCGGCTCATGATTTCAGCACACTCCTCGTTTGTGAACTCCCGATTTTGAGAGCGGCCAAGTCGGCGGATGTCCCCATAAGAGATGATCTCGTTAAGAGCATACATGTGGGCGTTCATTGTTCCTGTGAAAGAGGATCAACAGAATTATCAGAAAGACTGATTAAGCAAAACGATATAATGCACTGAGGAATAAAATGCCATCTTTAAGTTCCAAGATCCATGAAGAATTCTTAAGAGTTCTTCTATATGATTTGGGAGGAGCAAAGCTCCATTAATGAATTAAGAAAATTCAAGAAAAATCTTTCAGAGAGCAGAGCTCTATGGAACCCTAGTAGGGTCCCCTTTAGTTCTCTTTAGATCCCTTTAAGACCTGTAGAGCAAAGCTCTGCTAAGTGAAACCCTAAATAGGTTTCCTTTAGATCATGGATCTATTGAGAGGGAGGCTCTATCAATGAAAATTAATTTAATTTAATTTAATCCAAATTAAAATTTTCACCTAAAAGTTTTAAGAGTTTAACTCTTGAAGTTCTTGAAAATAAAGAGCAGGGCTCTGAGTTCTGAAAGTAAAATTTTAGAGATGAAAATCATCTAAGGGACCAAAGGTCCTATTTATAGGCATCAAGTGCCCTTTCAGCTTCCAAGGGATGGCGCGACGGTTCGGAGTCTGCCACCGCTGCGCTCACGTTAGGAGGCCACATAAGCGCAACGGTGGGGGGGCATTTGTTTACCACAATCAGAGTAAAGCTCTGTTCAAATTCCAAGGTGGGAAAAGAAGCAATACTTTTGTTTTTCTCCAATCAGAGCAAAGCTCTGTCTTGAAAATTAAAATGAAAATTAAAGTGAAAATAAATGAAGCAACGCTTCAGATTCTTTGCGCTGCGCACAACACGCCACGTGTCAGGCGCAGACACATTAGCGCAGCGTCCAAGGCAGCGCACCCAATCAGAGCAAAGCTTTGTTTTAAACAAAATTAAGGGAAGCAACGCTTCAGTTGCGCAGGCACTGCGCTGCGCGACACGTGTCAGCGCAGATGCGCTAGCGCAGTTGCGCTGCGCAGTGCGCTGCGCGACACATGTCAGCGCATCTTACTGTGCGCTGCGCGACACGTGTCAGCGCAGATGCGCTAGCGCGGTTGCGCTGCGCTGTGCGCTGCGCGACACGTGTCAGCACAGATGCGCCGCGCTGCGCGACACGTGTCAGCGCAGATGCGCTAGCGTAGTTGTGCTGCGCCGTGCGCTGCACGACACGTGTCACGCGCTGGGGCATCTGCGCCAAACAAAATTAAAATTCTAAAGAAATTTTTTCCGTTCTTGTTAAAACAAGAAGATTTTCTTCTGTAAAACAGAAGCCCTTGGATCAAAAGATCCAACGGTGGGAAAAATTCCCCAAATCACTCAGAGAAAGATCTCTTTAACAAATTTAACTAATTTATGGGCACTATAAAAGAGACCCCAGACCTCAATTCAGAGAAGGAGCATTTTCTGAGAGAAAAAAAGAGAACTCTGAAGAAATTTCAAGAAGAAAGGTAAAAGACCTTTTAGATAGAAGAATTTCTTCTGATAGATCATTGATCTAAGAACAAGATCAATGATCTTTAATAAAAAAATAAAAATAAAAATAGTGCTTTGCACTTATGAACCATTGGTTCTCTAAGATCAAGAAAAATAAGAAACACTTATTTTCTTTGATCTAAATTAGATCAAGAAACCAAGTAGTGCTTTGCACTTATGAACCATTGGTTCTGGAATCTAAAAGATTCTCAAGTTAATAGTGCCTTGCACTTATAAAGCCGCACCGTTGTGCTCTTGGGTTGGCGCAAGCCACCAGAGAGCGCCACGTGTCAGCGTCTGAACCAATTGCGCTATGCGCTTTTTGAAACAGAGCCTTGCTCTCTGAAACTGGCGCAATTCACCACAGCGCGCCACGTGTCAGCAACGCAAGCGCAGCGCACTAGAACAGCAATGTTGCGCTTGCGCTCGCCAGAGCATGACACGTGTCATCACCATATGAGCTTGCGCTCATTACTTGGCGCAAAGCGCCAGACAAATGCACTGCATTGCTTACAAAACGGCCAAGCCCAATTAAAGAAGGCCTAACATGCCTAATAAAATGCAATGCATTATTTTAAAAGGGCAGAGCCCAAACCAAAACAGATACTCTGCATCATAAATAAAGGGACATAGCCCAAATCAAAAAGGCCTAGCAAGCCAGAATAAAATGCAGTGCATTATTAAATATGGGCAAAGCCCTAGCACAGGCCTAATAGGCCAAAGATCAAGAAAAATGTTGAATATTCTCAATGGGACTTAGCCCAATCATGGCCGTAAGTCCCCAAACTAAATTGACTGAGCAAGAATGCTCTCCTAAATCAATTTACGACCGGTTCAAGGGTACATCTCTGAACTCCTCTGACACATGTCGTCGTAATCCTTCAACGACGTCAGAGAGGCAACGGGTCCCAACGACCACACATGAATATGGACTGCGGGGTCCTTAAACTCGTGGACCGAAACGTCCCTAAACTAATATTGGACTGAAACGTCCCTAAACTAATGACGGACCGAGACGTCCTTAAACTAATGGTGGACTGGAATGTCCTTAAACTAATGTTGGACCGAAACGTCCTTAAACTAATATCGGACCACCACGTCCCTAAACTGGAATATGGACCACCACGTCCCTAAACTACCTATGGACCACTACGTCCCTAAACTGGAACAATAGAGCCTCCAAACACTCTTTTGCCGGATCTAAACGATCCCGTTTAAGTTGATCTTAGCCCCCAAACACGGCTAACGTATCCTTAAACATTCAAACGGATTACAAAACTCTAAATCAACCTTGGTTCAAGGGTACATCTCCGAACTCCTCTGACATCTGCCGTTGTAATCCTTCAACGACGTTAGAGAGGTGACGAGTCCCGATGGCCAGATATTAAATGGATTATCACGTTAAGTTGATCTTAGTCTCAAACAGGACTAACGTATCCTTAATGAACGTTTAAGTTGATCTTAGCCGCAATGCGACTAATGCATCCTTAAACTAAAAACACTAAACCCAAATCTAAGTAAATACGGATTTGGACTAATCCACGTCCTACGGGAGACGACATTACTCAGTCTCCGTATACAATCCACGGGCAACCACAAATAAAATAAACACACACGACACGAAGTGAAATTCTGGAGAAGGAGAAAGTTGTTACCGCGATGCGGTAGCGTAATTAACTGCAGGGGCTTGCGCCTGCAGGGAAGAGCGTCCCCACAATCAAAAAACTCTCAAGCGAGGGGGAATCTGACGAAGTCTGCTACATCGGCCGCATCCGTCTAAACCTCCGATACACGGTGCCATAAATCAACTTGGCATCTTCGGAGAGGTGGACGAATAAAACCAAATAGCATCTGCCCCGAATCTCAGCGTCAGGACATCGCGGTCTCGTGCGCCGCCTTTCGGAGGGGAACACTATATGATCGCCATCATAATGCTGATAGTCAAGTAAGAATCCTATGGGCTCTACAAACATATAATAGTGATCTGTAATACTACATTATACATGTACCCGATGATTGTTTTCCGCCGAGAACGGGAGACGTATTTGGGATGGATCGTCTTGCCTGAATTTGGGGGCAGATACTATTTGGATTTATCCGTCCACCTCTCCGAAGATACCAAGTTGATTTATGACACCGTGTATCGGAGGTTTGGACGGATGCGGCCATTGTAGCTGACTTTGTCAGATTCCCCCTCGTTTGTGAGGGGTTTTTGATTGTGGGGACGCTTTTCCCTGCAGACGCAAGCCCCTGCAGTTACTTACGTTACCACGTAGCGATAACCACTTTCTCCTGCTTCAGAAGGTCACTTCGTGTCGTGTGTGTCTGTTTTATTTTTGGTTGCCCGTGGATTGTATACGGAGACTAATTTATGTTGTCGCTCGTAGGGCGTGGATTAGTTCAAATCCGTATATTCTTAGATTTGGATTTGGGTTGATTTAAGGATCGTTAATCTCGTTTGAGATTAAGATCAACTTAAATGTTTGTTGAGGATACACTATTCTAATTTTAGATTAAGATCTACTCAACAGGATTTTAGGATCATTCAGACCTAACAAAAAAGCATTTGGGCTCTATTGCTTTAATTTAAAGTTGTTTCAGTCCGTTGTTAATTTAAGAATGTTTCGGTCCATAGGTAGTTTAAGGACGTTGCGGTCCATTGTAGTTTAAGAACGTTTCGGTCCATAGCTAGTTTAAAAACGTTACGGTCCATTATAGTTTAAGGACGTTTCGGTCTATAGCTAGTTTAAGGACGTTTCAGTCCGTTGTAGTTTACGGACGTTTCGGTCTGTACCTAGTTTTAAGGACGTTTCGGTCCGTTGGGATGTGCCCGTCAATTTGGGAGTGCACCAAAGAATTATTAGTTATCGGGACCCACCACCTCTCTGAATACGCTGAAGAATTACAACGACATGTATCAGACGTGTGAGGAGATGTACACTTGAACCAATGTCCGTTGGAAGATCAGTAATTGCGTTTGGGACTAAGACCAATTTGGAAAATGATGAGCACATGGGCTTGGTTGATCTGAATTAGGGATTTTTGGTCAACTTGGACTCAGCCCACCCAGTCTTTGAATAAAGTGTTAAACACTTGTTTGGGCTCAGTCCCTTTTCTGTGAAAACAATGCTGGGCATTGATATGGGTTCTGACGCACACCCTTTACTTTACTTTATTTTCCCTCTTTTTTTTTTCATAGAGTGTTAAACACTCTTTATGGCGCCCATGTCCGGAGCACGTGAGGCGCTTGGCGCTGAGCGCCAACCACTGAGTGCTAGGCACTCCTTATTGAGCAGTGCCCACATGATGGGCACGTGAAGTGCTTGGCGCTGAGCGCCAACCATTGAGTGCTAAGCACTCTTTATTGAGCAGCGCCCACATGAGGGACATGTGAGGCGCTTGGCACTGAGCGCCAACCATTGAGTACTAGGCACTCTTTATTGAGCAGCGCCCACGTGAGGGACTCGTGAGGCGCTTGGCGCTAGGTCTTCTTTGTGTATTCTGTTCTGAAAAGTTCAATTCTCTGTTCTTTTCTGGATCTTTGATTCCTAAGAACAAGTTCATCCCCATGAGAATTAAATTCTCATTTGTGGAAAACTTGTCTCATGGATCTCAAATCCAGTGAAAGGACTAAGTTCTTTTATTAAAGTTAAACCCTTGGATATACAGATGAGATGCTCTGATCTCTATTATTATTTTTATTTACCTCGAAAAGATGTATTCTTCTTTCTTCCCTCTTAAAGCTTTCTTCTTTCTTGCTCTAAACCTTTCTTCTTTCTTTCCTCTTATGGGGGGTTCTCTGTACAAGACTTGAAGTCTTAGGTCCTTTATATAGTGGAGGCAAGTTTGTTGATTTAGTTAAAGAAATCTCTTGTTGAGAGATCTCTAATTGATTTGGGGATTTTATCCACCGTTGGATTTTTGATCCAAGGACTTCTGTTTTACAGAAGATATATTTCTTGTTCTTAACAAGATTAGGGAAACATTTCCCCATACAGAATCTTTCTGTATATAGGTGATTTTTAATCACCATTGGATTTTTTAATCCAATGGTACTCTGTTTTACAGAGAGTAATTTTTCTTGTTTAGAAATATTTGAGGAATATTTTCTCGACAGAATTTAATTTTGTATTTTGATGATTTATCATCTCCTTTGGATTTTTGATCCAACGGCTCTTTCTAATAAGAGAGCTTTTATTTTTGGCGTTGGCGTCCTCGTGCGAGGAACGTGAGGCGCTGCCTCAGAGTTTTTAACTCTGGGTGCTGGCGCTCTTGTGCAAGGTGCGTGAGACGCTGTCTCATAATTTTTAACTCTTGGCGCTGAGGCTCTCGTGCAAGGTACGTGAGGCCCTGCCTCAGAGTTTTTAACTCTTGGCGCTCCCTTTCAAATTTTGAACAGAGCTTTGCTCTTTTATTAGGGAAACAAATGCTCCCACCGTTGCGCTAACATGGCTCACACGTGAGTGCAGCAGTGGCTGCCTTTCTACCGTTGGATCTTCTTGGAAGTTGGATCGGCTTTCTATGCCTATAAGTAGGGCCTTTCGCCCTTGAGATGACTGCTGTTCATTTTCTCTTGTTCTTCTTTTTTTTCTGAGAATTTAATTTTCCTTTCAGAGCTTAGATCTCTACCCAAAGAAATCCCTTCTATAGTTAGAACCCTGCCCAAAAATTTGGTAATGATCATAATCGAACCCCTTAATAGAGCTTTGCTCTTCTTAGATCGTAGATCTTAAGATGTATTTTAGGGTGTTTTTAACCCATTAATCAGAGCTTTGCTCATTTTCCATGAAGAGCTCTTAGGGTTTGTTTTGCAGATCTTAAAGATATTGGGATTTTACCCTGTTAGAAAAACTTCGCTTTTGAGGGTTCTGTTAGATTACCCCATCGTCTTTACAGAGCATAGCTCTTTAGAAATTTTTTTGGGGAATTTTATTCCCTCTTAATCACAGTTGACAGATGTGAAATCTGTTTGCAGAGCACAGCTCTCGAGGGGAGTTTAACTCCTTAGCCCAATGAAGTTTCTCATTAAATGAGAATTCTCTTAGGATTTCATCCTTAATGAGTGACTGCCCCATCAATATTGGGACGTCATCTTGATTTTGTGGGTCACCTTTTTGTCCCTTTATTATGCATTGCAGTGCGGTACAATTTTTAAGTACCAAGTGTCAGAGTTCAGAACATAGCGTTGATAACTAACCCTCGTCTCTCTTTGTGTAGGTACAATGGCTTTTGACTCTTCTTTCCCTTTTGTACGTTCCAAGAGCACCTTTGCCGATGCGCCCGTGGATCGGGAAGTCTTCGCGCTTACTAAAGATCATGACCCGGAGCAGAAATCTCTTCACCTATGGAGGTCATGGTACAATCAGATTATCCAGGGTTGGAGCAGTTTTTCTTATGCAATACCCTTAGAGCCCCTTTCAGCAATTCACTACGCCGACTCGCCTCAAGTGAATTATGCTGTAGAGGAGCTCAACTGGACCTCAGAGGGTCGCCTTCAACCTTTTATGGCATCAATACCCGTACAGCCGCCGATGGCTTTGGATATTTTGGGGCGACGCATATGTTAAAGCGACTCGCGCCCTTGGGGGCAAGTATATATGATAGGTTTGACTCCTCGCTATTCAGCCGGCTACCTACAGTGGGCTCGGTATATTCTGTCGGCCAGGAAGTCACTGTTGTTGAAGCTCGGTTTGTATCCCGCCATATATGCTTCCCTCATCCAATATCCCGCTCCTCATGTGTGGTGGGTTCAGGATTTTCTGGAACAGTGGAGCATTCCAACCCACACATTTCTTCTGTCGGACAGGGAGGTCTCTATTTCCTTGGAGGAATTTGCGGAAATTTCAGGCCTACCCGTCAGAGGAGAACATTACGAGGAGGTACTTCTCCCTGATGAGTACATCTTTGCCACCAAATTAGTGGTAATGGGCCTCACTCCGGAGAATGCCATTCAACACCGGTTCCCCAGCCTAATCAAAGTGTTGAACATTTATGAGAGTCTGTTTTTGGAGTCTGGAGGACACGAATTCAGCTTCGCCGATTTCATCGCCCGCTTTCTTCGCCCTGAAGTCTTGTCAAAACAAGCCGCAAAATTCGCTAAGCTTGACGACCCATTTGGTTTTGGTTTAGATAACCTGCCAACGGCGGATGTGGATCTAAAAAATTTCTTTATTCCAGACACTCCGGTCGTCTCTTTTGCAGAACTTACTGCTTCAGATGTCGATTAAGAGACGTTCTTTCTTGGGTTCATCAGCCTGTGGTTGAGCTGGTTTGTGCTTCCGATGCACCCTCGCTACATGAGGCCATCTGTCTTTTATCCAGCCCACCGCATGGTTGTAGGGACGCATGTAGCCGTTGGGATTGCAGGGCTAGCTCATCTATATCACGGCCTGAGCTTAGCGGCAGACACTACTCAGCCAGGGGTAAAACTTGTACATCTTCCGTTGCACCACTTCACGTCCTGGGTCGAGATGCACGTGCTGAGTGCCTTCGGTGTCTACAAATGACCCTACTTTTATGACAGCTACAACTTTCCCTGGTTCATGTTTCTAGTTGACGCTTCTGCATTAGATCCTACGCAGTGAGAGGCTCGACGTTTTTTCCTTCGCTTGCGTATGGTCAGGGATAGTATGACTTTTGTCGATAGAGTCATAACTATCGGCAAGGAATCTACCAAGGCGGTGCAATCGTTGTGTGATACTTTCGAAGATGGGGCTCCTACGTTGAAGGCTCGGGAGATCCTGCACTTGTATTCAATTATGCTAGGCTTTTTAGTGTTTAGGAAAAACGCCTCGGCACTGTTCATGAGGTATAACCCGCACCGTTTCGCTCAACAGTCGGGTTACAATCAGGGTGTTTCCCTTGAGGAATTCTTAGCAGAGCCGGTTGCTACAGAAGAGGGTATTCGCAGCGCACTGCACCACTATATATGACTAAATACGGGATCCAACTTTCTCATCAGTGAGCCGAGCCATGTGCCGAAAGCTTTGAACGCTTACGTGGCGTGGTATCATCATGCGACGGGTGCTGTTATCAGAGAAGAATGGCGGCTATTACTTGATCATATGGATGCTGTCCCAGCTAGTAACCCAGCGGTCTCTTTAAAGCGACGGACCGCCGTTCGTCCCTCCTTAAGAGAAGTCACTACGGTTGTGGTCCTGTGCGCCTTCCCTGAGAAGCCTCAACCTAGTGTTCCCGCAGATGCGGTAGCCGTGGCATCCCCAGAATCTGGTGCTGGTACGAAAATCGGGACCTGCCGCCCAAAAATGCCTGTCAAGCGCAAGCTCTTGTCATCGGCTGCTGGCGTCCGTTCGCAGAAAAAGAAGAAGTCTCTATTTTCTGCCGATGTCATATTTGGTTAGGAGCCACATGCTCCCTACAGCGAGGGTTTGTGCAAATATGGGACCGACGAGGGTTTATTCGACTCGCCTGCGAATGATACTGATCTGTAGGCTACCCTCACGGCTTCCGAGCGACTGGCTCGCGAGGAAGCGGCGCTGATCATTATCGCGAAGTCAGGTATACTTCAGTTATATTCTTCTGCGGCTATCTCTTTTCTCTTTATTATGCTTCTATTGACGCTTTCTTCTTCAACAGGTATTTCTGCCGAAGAGGCTCTCGCGGCTTCCCTCAGGACGTTCGAGGAGGAAGAGAGGCTCCGCGCTTCTTTGGGTCTTGTTATAAGTTGCTTCATTACACCTTTATTCTTTTTATTCGTGCTCTGACCCTCTCTTTCACTTTATTTCAGGGACTATCTCGACTCAGGTTATTCTGTCACGCCCCGCTTCCCGGTGTACGGGCAGAGGGCGCGACTGGCCGCTACGTATTTACTCTGAAGTATATACGCTAAGCGTATTTAAGTAATATAAATGAAAATGCACAAGAGACAAAAGATATAATTGAACAACAACTTTATTTATTCACATTCTTTTGTACAATGCATGGAAAAGTAAATACATCTGAATGAAAGCAATGCCTAAACAGTGGCATAACAGAAATAAAAAGTACTGAAATAAAAATGTGTACAATGAAGCTAGAGCTCTGGGTCGTAGGCAAGCTGATCCAAGTCCTCACTAGTAGGCTCGATCTCCTGGGTGTCCAGATCACCTGACAACATTCCAAAAAAGAAAGAGAAGGAATATCGTCAGCGAACAATCGCTCGGTAAGTCCCAAAAATAAGGGAGAAATAGAATAGACAGAGAGAGAAAGTAGAGAGAGTGTAGCTTTTAAAGTTGTATTATATTGTTATACTGTTGTATTCATTAACGATGTTGTTTTTACCTTAGTACAGAAGGATGCCAGTGTATACGAGAGGAGTCTCTATATTTCAGAGACTAATGCAAATGGAATTACAAGGCTCCGTTGATAATACCACGAAACAACGACATTGATGTAATTACGTCTTAATCTTGCAGTCTCGTGCCACTTCTAACACCTTCCGTACCAATCTACCCCTTAAACCCCGCGATGTCTTATTTGTATTGTTTGTATTGCAACTTGTATTGTCTTGTAATATAGATTGTATAATTGGATGACTTGCCGAAACCATGATATCAGTAAATGGATGTAACTGGAGAATCATGTAAATAGAAGTATATCCATGGTTCGGTTCAATCAATACGGATTGAATAGATTGAATATATGTATTCAGGGATTCATATTGAATTATAGATTGTAGTTTGTACTTGAATTATATTCAAGTCGGATTATTTATAATGAGACTCAGTCTGAGTCCGAACAATTAGAAAGAGAAATTGAAGTCCTAAATTAGGTTTTGATGTTATCGGTAACCGTTGCACATGGGCGGCAGGATTTGTGTCTTTTTCAAAAACGAATACCGTGTTGATAACACCGTTTGTTAAGTTATCTATCTTAAATAGGCAAGCACCCATATCTCCAACTCGCTGAGGCTCAAGAGACTGGTCCCGCTTAAACCTATGTTTACTAGGGTCTTTAAGATAATTTATAGAACTTGAGGGAGTTTTATGTAAAAATAATTTTGTATAATTTAAAAAATACACCTCAAGTATTTAATTATCATATTTAGAGTTTTCATATCTGTGGATTTTATATTTGTGACATTTCTAGTGAATAAACCTATTTTTCATAATACATGGTATTTAATTGTAAAGTGTTGATTTGTATGGAATTTTATGGTATTTTCATGTAAAGTGATTCTTTTGACTTAGAATAGTTTGATTATTGATATTATAAAAAAAATAGATATTCTGATAATACATATATATTTATATATTTATAAAAATAATTTTTAATTTATTATTTTCTAGAAATCTCATTTTCTTATGATATTTGTATTTTAAATCTCTCGAGACCGAATGCTCCTTGTGGAGGTCTGCATCTCGCACTACTAAGTCCGGGATGTGCGATAATCCGCACCATCCTAGTCGGATTCTCCAAAATGGGTTATAGCGGCGCTTTGCAAAGATTTATAAAAAATACGTAATTTTATAGAAAATGGTTTTAATAGTTAGTGGTATTTATATGTAAAGTTTCGTTTTCCCGTATTCTATATTCCCGAAAGGTTTTGTGCTATGTTGCATATGAGTGTTGTGAGGAGATAGGTCATTACCTCATCATCTAATTAAAGGTATAGCAAATTTAATGATATTTTAAAGTAGAAAGTAAACTACATGGTATTTTACTGAAAAAGAGCGGTAAAAGTTACAAAATAAAATATATTGCCATGAAACTTATTCAACATATTTTGTTAATGATTAATAGTCATGATGTAAGAGTTTAATATGATTGTGTTAAGGAAAATTGAACTTTATAAAGGAAACCGAATCGGAAGTCGGATTTAACTCCGTTTCCGTTGGGTTTTAGTAATACGAGTTTTTAGAAAAGAATAGGGAAGAGGGAGGTCAGACTTACTAGCTCAGAGTCAAGAGAAGAGGGAGAGGAGGAATTAGGATTAGCCGGTGCGTCGTTTCGTCGCAGGAAGTTCCTAGAGTCGTCGTCGGAAATTCGCCCTTCGCTAATTCCACTTGTACACAAAAATTTCTAGAGGAATTTCTTGAGAGTTTGGACAGAATTGTGAGTGAGGGGTGTGTGTTTAGGGGTTGTATTTATAGGGTAAGGCTAGGGTTTAGGGAGGTGAAAGGGTGTAAAAAAATGTATTAAAAATGGAGTAAATAGGGTTTTAAAGGGGCTCTGTTACTGTGCAGGATAATTAAAGTATACAGGGGTACTGGGGAGGCCAAGAGACAGAAGTTTGGTGTTGGGGGATCGGCGGTCCGGCCGAGTTCGACCAGCGGCGGCGGGCCGAGTCGGCCGAGTCGCCGGCCGATTCGGCTGAGTTCGGCCGATTCCGGTGTGCCTTGGGTTCCTCGTAGTATCATCTACCCCCTGGGACAGTTTGTTTTATTTGTGTAGTTGGGTTTTTACGAGTTATGCACATGTAGACCCTTGGACTTCTAAAAATTCAAAATAAAACAATATAAAAAAATAATATGGGGGATGGGATTTGAACTCTGGTGCTTTGTAATAGCAGTGCAAGGTCTTACCAATGAGCTACAAGCTCCTTCTTGCTATTAAAAAGCCAAACAAACTTATATCTTGTGCTCAGACAAAACTACCCCTTTCTGTATTTTTGAAAAAAATTTGTATAGAAAGTTATACAGAAAGTTTTGGGATGTTACATATTCCAAGTGCAGTGCCGATCCCGAGTGGCGATGCAGCAAAAATTCTAGAGCCAGCTACTGTGCCCACGGCTCTCCTAAAGTCACCGCAGGAGGCTTTGCTGAAGCACCGATGATGGACACCATAGCGGCTCCGGAGGCAGATCTCGGTTCGGACGACGACGTCCCCTTATCAGAAGTCTTGAAGAGGTCATCTCTCACTGCCCAGACTGAAAGGAAGCACAGGAAGCACGCGGCGAGGAAACGCGATGCCATTTTGGCCGTAAGTGCAGGCTCAAGCAATATTCCGCTTGCTAATATTCCTTCGGTGGATGTTCCTTCTGCTCTGTCTACCGTCCGTAGACAGTTTGCACACGCAGCTCGGGAAGAAACTGAAAAGCTACTCCAAGGTAACTTAACGCCCAGTATTTTATTACAACTTGGTCCTCGAATTCTGACATACTCATTTTCCTTCATGTAGGGCCGAGTCCTGACGACGGTATGGCCAGTGGAACGTTGATGATTATAGAGCCCGAAGTGGCTACTCTTTCTCAAGAATCTGGGACTGTCCAGACCGCTGCTCTTTCTTCCTGTGGCTCCTTGGTATCGGCGGGCATCGCAAGTGTTACAACGGCCCTCGTCGAGTCAGGGGATGAAGCTATGGGCGCAGAATCTATTCCCCCGAGAGAGAGTGAAGAAACCGTTACAACTGGTGATGTCTCCGTCACGGTTTTGGTTGATGATCCATCAGGTAGTCCTTGGGTTATTGTTTCGAGTTTTTCAGTCCTGTTCAGCCCTTCTGATGATATTTCGTTTGTCTTGAGCATAGGCACGGTGAACTCTGAGGCTATGCCGTCTGAAGAAGTGTCGCTGGTCGTTGCTCTGACGGTTGCTGTCCCCTCGCCTTTTTCGGCGCCCCCTCAAATCTTGGAAGGTATGGGTTTCTCACTTATTTGTTTCATTGTGGATACAATCTTACTTGTATTGACTGAATATTGTCGCAACTCTGCAGGAGTCCTTTTCGACCATTTATACCAGGTGTTGAACCCGTATTTTTCCTTTCGGTCGGAAATCGTTCCACCTTCTGGTATTGGTTAGTATATTCTTCAGCTAATGTCCCCTCTTTCTTTTATGGATAGACGCATTTTTGCTAAGTATTCTTCATATTGATCATAGCGTCACGAGTTGGAGGAGGAGACGAAAGAATGGCCGTGCTTCCGGCACTCCGCATCCTGCCACCTGTCATAGCCGGTATAATAGACTCCATCCCTCATGTGTTTTCTTTATCTCCCAAGTCAACATTTGACCATAATTTATTTTGCAGCAATTGCACCAGCTCCAGCTCCTTTTGAGTCTCGCATTCCAATTCCCGCAGGGCCTTTCTCTAAACGCATATCTTCCAGGGGCGCCGTAAATAGCCGGCAAATGTTGAGCGAATTTATCGAAGATCTCGATGCCGAGGCCCTCAGTTCTGCTATGGATTTTTCCGTTGAAGTCAATCCAACGCTAGCGACACTCGTGAACTTCCATGATGAAGATCTCGTCGGCTCTTGGGTTGATTACTACAGAAAGATCGAGGCTTGCCTGCACGAGATTGAGCTCAAGCATCTCGCTCCTGAGGTATTAGCTTCAAACTCCCAAAGGGCTGCGTGGGTCGAGCATAGTGTTCCTTTCATTTGCCATTTTGAACAAGAGACGACCCTGAGATGAAAGGAACATGAGGTGGCTTCCAGCGAATCTGTCTGATTGCGCGCCCAGGTTGAAGCGAATGCTGCGCAGTTAAAAGCTATTTTCGACAACCTCCAGCGATGTATTTCAGATGGGTTGACTCTTAGGCGGACGCTTGACTTCACCGAGAGGGTCATGCAAGACTGCGAAGCTGCCATGCTAGAAACCGATGAAAATCTTTCGTCCTATTTGAGGCAACAGACTCAAGTTGAAGTGGAGTTGGCCACAGTAGCTGACCAAGAGAAAGGATTGAGAGGAGCGCGCGAGTGGCTTGCTGGTTTGCTGAAGATGCCACCTCCTTAATAACCGTCTTTGTACCTTTTTTTGTACCGACTGTAAACTTGTGATTCATGAATAACATGTATTCATTTTGATTCTTTTATGAAATGTAACTTGTATTCACGAATAAAAGACATTTTATTTCATATTGGCATGCAACTCTGGCGAATGTGGCCCGTAGATAGTCCATCTTGACTTCCTTGTAGGGCAGCGATGGCTTAGGAAACAGGTTTAGATCTACCGCCTAAGACTTTTCAACTTTATGAGCCGTGAGGGTCCCATGAAGACATTTCTCCCTACGAGTCGAGAAGATCCCGTAGGTGTATTTTCTCCTTAGGAGTCGTGAGGACTCCTAAGTGCGTTTTCTTTTGAGAGTCGTAAGGATTTCACAAGAGAATTTTCCCCCTTTACAAGTCGAGAGGACTCGTAAGTGGTTTTTTCCCTCCTTGTTGATATTCGACTTTGGAGAGTGTGGCCCGTGGTTAGTACACAATAGTCCATCTTGGACTTACTTGCAGGGCCCCAGTGCTTAGGAAACAGGTTGATATCCCTGTTGCTTAAGGCTTTTTCCCTATGAGTCAAGACGAGTCGAGAAGTTCTCGCAGGAACATTATTTTCCCTACGAGTCGAGACAAATCGAGAAGTTCTCGCAAGAATGTCCTAACGTCACAGTTAAGCTCTACTGATAGAAGTCCGTTGGGGTCTGTGGTACTAGGGTTTTTGTCCGTCGTATCTTCGCGTGGGCCGATATATTCCCCGATATGTAATCTTTCTATTCGAGTAGCCCCTGTTTCCCCCGATCAGAGTAAGGCTCTGTTCAAATTTTCAAAATTTGAAATGAAGCGGCGCTTCATAAAAACGCCAGCGCTTTGTGGTAGCACACCACGTGCAAAGCACGAGTGCGCCAGCGCTAAGTGCGCCAGCGCTGTGAGGCAGCACATCACGTGCAAAGCACGAGTGCGCTAGCGCTAAGTACGCCAAAAGCGCTAGCGCTCTGAAGTAGCGCATCACGTGCAAAGTATGAGTGCGCTAGCGCTGGAACTAAAAGCTCTCCATCGTCAGATCAAAGATCTTATAAAGATGATAAATCATCAATTAACCAGAATAAATTTCTGTTAAGGAAAGATTCCTTAAAATCTTTCCAAACAAAAAGATTTTGCTCTGTAAATCAGAGCACCGTTAGATCAATGATCCAAAGGTGATTAAAAATCACCAAAATACAAAATAAATTCTGTATGGAAAGATTTCCCAATCTTGTTAAAAACAAGAAGATTGCCTTCTGTAAATCAGAAGCCCTTGGGTCAAAGATCCAACGATAGGGAAATCCCCAAATCAATTGGAGAAAAGATCTCCTTAACCGATTAAACAAATCAGCTCACCTTATATAAAGGCCTTAAGACTTCAAGTCTCAGATAGAGAGAAACAAATAGAGGAACCCCCTACAAACTTTGAAATCTCAGAAAGAAGAGCCAAGCTCTCGGTAGAAGAAGAAGATTTTCTTCGAGGTAAAAAATAAACAGAGAGATGAAATCATCTCATATTAAAAAGAAGAATTCATTTCTTTCTTTAAGATCATAAATCTACAAGACTAAGGTCATTCACAAAGAGATCAAAGGATCTCATCATAAAAAATAATAAGAACATAATTCTTCTCATAATCATAGATCTATAAGACAAATTGTCTTTCAGAGATCATGAACATCTCATTATAAAAAGGGAGGAGAATAAGTCAATTCTCTTAGGATCACAGATCCATAAAGGCAAAAGCCTTTCACCAAAATAAGAGATTGAAACATCTCCTATAAAATATAAGAACTTTATTCTTAGAACCATGAGACAAAGTCTCTTATAAGATTGAGAATTTAATTCTCGGGACGCAGACTGATCTAAATTGCATAAAAGAAGAGCCTTAGCACTCTTAATTTAAAAGAGTTTCAGCGCTCCACATCTAACGCAAAGCGCTGTAGAGCCTTGGCGCTCTTAATTTTGCAGAGCCTTAGCGCTCCAAATATAGCGTACTGCGCTCATTGACTGGCGCTAGCGCCAAGCGCGCCACGTGTTCCTCATGTGTATGCTACTTAACAGAAGCGCTCCAGTGCTCCATATTTAGCGCAAAGCGCGACAGAGCCTTAGCGCTCCAAATATAGCGCACCGCGCTCATTGACTGGCGCTAGCGCCAAGCGCGCCACGTGTTTCTCACGTGTGCGCTGATAGAGCATAAACTATTCTTTAAAATAAAGCCCTAGAGCTATGATGAATGCTCAACATTCAATAAAAGACAAAAATATTGTCAGAACTCAAATCAATACTCAGTATTGTCAAATGTTTAACATTTTAACTGAGTGGGTCGAGCCCAAGTTGGCCATAAACCCCTCATTCAAATTAATTGAGCCCATATGATCATAAATTTCAGATCTTAGTCCCAATTGGACTACAGATCTCCTAACCAATATTGGTTCAAGGGTACATCTCTTCACTCCTCTGATATTTGTCGTTGTAATCCTTCAACGTCTTCAGAGAGGTGACGGGTCCCGACAACCAGACATTCTATGGACTGTGGGGTCCTTAAACCCATGGACTACGATGTCCTTAACATCGGACTGTGGGGTCCTTAAGCCCATGGACTATGATGTCCTTAACCTCGGACCGTGGGGTCCTTAAACCCATGGGCTATGTTATCTTTAACCTCGGACTATGGGGTCCTTAAGCCCATGGACTATGATGTCCTTAACTTTGGACCGTAATGTCCTTAAACTAATAATGGACCGCAATGTCCCTAAACTAAACAATAGAGCCCAAATGCTCTTTTGTTGGATGTAAATGATCCCGTTGAGTAGATCTTAGTCTAAAATTAGACCAATCTATCCTCAACGAACGTTTAAGTTGATCTTAGTTTTAAATGAGACTAATGTATCCTTAAACCCAGCGCTAAACCCAAATCTAAGAAAATACGGATTTGGACTAATCCATGCCCTACGGGCGACAACATAAATTAGTCTCCATATACAATCCACGGGCAACCAAAAACAAAACAAACAAACACACATGACACGAGGTGACCATTTGGAGAAGGAGAAAGTGGTTACCGCGATGCGGTAGCGTAATTAATTGCAGGGGCTTGCGCCTGTAGGGAAGAGCGTCCCCATAATCAACGAGGGGGAATCTAATGAAGTCTGCTACATCGGTTGCATCCGTTTAAATCTTCGATATATGGTGTCATAAATCAACTTAGCATCTTCGAAGAGGTGGACGGACATCACCAATTAGCATCTGCCCTCGAATTTCAGGCCTTGACATCCCAATGTCCCGGTCACGTCGTTCGGCGGAGAACAGATTCTGGCACCCTCGGTGGGACCTTTTCCTCTTTCCACTCCACACTTCGTGTGTCATGTTTCATGAATGAATTGCGGTTAGATATGGTTGCCCTTGGGTTCGAGATATTAAGATTTGGTTTTGCTCCCGTGCAGAAGAAAGAACAGCAATGGCCTCTAACAGCTCCAGCTGCAACTGCAACTCCCTTCCGCCTCATCTCGTGGAGTAACCTACGGGCCCCAAGCGGCCTTCCTTTTCACAATGCCTGTGGAACAGGTAACTCAGGCCACCACTGGGTTATTCTTCGGGACCATGATCCCGACAACAAGCTTCAGCGCCCCTGTACCATTGCAAGAAGCTCAGAAGAAGTCGGTCTTTGATCGGTTTACCACTACCACGGCCCCTCTTAACGGGTCGCCCAAACCAAGCGCCTCAGTTTTCAGCAGACTGGGCCGAAGTTCCAATGGACTTGTAAAGAAGCCCTTGATACCGGAAGGGGTTATCCCGAAGAAAATAGCCATTCCTACTTCTGAAGCCACCAAGGCGGCTTCTCTGGCTAAGGGGTCGGTCTTCACAAGACTGGCCGTTTCATCTCCCACTTCGGGTGAAGTAACCAAAGCCGTTTCCCCTGTACGAAAATCGGCCTTCTCAAGATTGGTCATTCCCTCTCAGCGAGCATCTGTCTTTGATAGGCTGGTGCCAACAACAGACTCTCATCAAAACCGGGGGCATGACGAAGCCACCCCCATAACTGAGCCGATCCCTGCCGCATGACATGCTCGACGTCGCCACTGGCGCCGAGTGAGGAAAGCTGGGGGCAGCTCCCTTTCTGGACTGACTCCGCCAGCTCCAATGGTGGAAGTTGATGCCGCTGTTCCAACTGGGAAC
This sequence comes from Agapanthus africanus, assembly GCA_030015575.1. Taxonomy (NCBI): domain Eukaryota; kingdom Viridiplantae; phylum Streptophyta; class Magnoliopsida; order Asparagales; family Amaryllidaceae; genus Agapanthus; species Agapanthus africanus. The sequence goes on from CM057337.1 coordinate 4,086,375, forward strand.
AACTTTGAATTACTTAACAGGGCACGCAGGAATTCTCCAACTGCTGTGCTGAAAAGATCTTCTCCACCAATGGAAAACGCTACAAAGATGAAGCTGGAGCGGCCTCCTCAGCGTCTGTCCTCTAAAATTTATAAATTTGGCGACAGGTCCAGGACTCTGTGGTAAATCAAAACTATCCCCGCCGACAGAAAAAGATGACGGTTCGGCAAAAAGAGGATCACCATGTCAAACCACAGAAAGCGACAGCTATTTGGGTGCCCACTGCAACGGCCCCCTCAACCTTGACTGCTCACAAGAGGAGAAAACTAGAGAAAATCCCGGTGTCTGCGACGAGTCGTAAGAACACTGAGTCTAAACGTCCCAAGTCTGGGGGCATGGTGGTGCATACCATCTATATGACATCCGGAAAATAGGATAGCCGTATCTCCACAGGTCATCGACTGCTTACGCGATCAGTGACTAAGGCTCAGGAGCAACAACAACAAAAGCTCCAAGAAATGCTAACAGCTAAGGCCGCACTTACGGGACCAAAAGCAAGCCCGGAGACATCCTCGGAGCAGTGTCATGAGCAGGAAACTGATGCTGAATTCCTTCGGAGAATGCTTGAGAAGAAGGATAAAGAGGCCGCGGAACAAGCGGCCAATATAAAACAAATGACCCTTTTATTCCAAGATATGGTGGGCATGATGATCCATACGGACTCTCCAGCCGAAGACCCTCCAGTAATAATTGAAGATGATAGAGGAGAAACATCAAATTCTCTGCCGGCTCTGTCAGCAGCCAAAGAAGAGACCATCTCAAAAGCCGCCTTGGATGATTATATCGCTTAGCAGATACGAGTTCATCAGGCGAATGAAGCGGCTGGGAAAATTCTTAAAACTGGACAACTCTATCCGGGTTGGTATGACCAAATAAAGTACCCATCGGGATACACGATCCCCAAATTCCATGTATATAAGGGGACGGGAAATCCGCAACAGCATGTCGCTCAATTCAGAGCTTTATGCGGAAACACCGGAGGCGACGATAAGCTACTGCTTCGCCAATTCGTTGGCAGCTTGTCGAAGACAGCATTTGAGTGGTATTCCGAACTCCCAAATGACTCTGTCAAGACATTTGCAGAGATGGAGTTGCTATTCACCCAGCGTTTCGCAAGCTCTAGCGAACGCACCCCAATCACGGCATTGATCAATACCAGGGTGAAGCCTGGAGAAATATGGGTTCAGTATGCGATACGGTGGCGGAATTTATGGTCAAAATGCGAGCACCACATCGAAGAAGCGCCTGCGGTAGGCATGTTCGTGGGTACTCTCGACCCTCAGGCGACCATTTCCCAATTCATGATGTTTTTCAAGCCAACTACTTTCCAGGCCTTGATTGAAAAGCTGGCCCAAATAGACCAGATGGGCCACAGGCCTTCCTCTTCGAAGCCGAAGCCACGGAATGAAAAAGGAAAAGGGAAAGCGACATTCGTCGCCAATGCTCAACAACAGATCAGTGGCCCAAAACTAACCGATCGCCCAGACGAGAGACGACGATTCTTTAATGAGAAAATGAAGTGCCCTTATTCATTTCCCCGGGACAAAATAAGGAGATTGTTCGAGCTGGCGGTGCGCAACAGGCTCATCAACTTGTCGGATCCAAAATGCCCATTGCAACCCGGTGAGGCTAATAATCCCAATTATTGCCCCTATCACCAAGCGATAGGCCATCTAATCGGAGATTGCTTCGTCTTCAAAGGGTGGATTGAGAACCAATACCAACAGGGCAAATTCGCACTGTCCGAGAATTGGAAAGTAAACCCGCCCCAGCCGCACGCTCTCAAAAAGGCGGACACACCGGGGGCATCGTGCTATTTTGTCGAAGAAGCTCCATGGGAGGTCTCTCTTTCAGCCAAAACGAAAAGAATGCTGAAGGATCTCCAAATATGCCCGGCGATCAAATGGAAAAGTCCGCTGGAACCCGAAATCATCGAGGGGATGTTGAAGCCACGCCCGACGCCAAACATTGGTAGCGATAATCAAAACGCTCATACCCAGTCGTCAAAGTCTTCGAAGAAAAAGAAGAAAACCAAAAAGCCCGTGAAGCCTGATGACAAGCGCACGGACCTGCAAAAACATATTGACGCGCTGGAAGAATATAACCAGAAGGCACAGACCCCAGTCATACTCCAAGAATTTCTCAGCCACGTCCTTGAGGATGGAGATGATGACAATGGAGAAGACTCGTCAGATGAACTTGAGGATTATGTGGCAAGCTGCCATGTAATCTTTCACTTGTCGATAGACGGTGAAGAAGCTCCTGACACAGAGAAACTGGGGGCAGACCCTGAATTAGAGCTCCTAGGATCGTCAGATGAGATGATTGATGCATTTCTGAACGAAGCTCTTCTGAAAAGCAAGGCCGATCGAGAGCGCGAAATGGCCATATTTGGAAAAGCCAAACGTCGGCGACTGGATGAAAGGGTTGAAGCGCCCCAACCAGACCGAGGCATGCCTGCGACAGACAAGAGCAGGCTTAAAACGAAGAAAAGGTTCGCCAAAGCTATATCGGTAGGAATGAAGCTGCCACCCTCCGAAGGAAACACTTCTGATGAAATACACCTTAATGAGGAGGATGTGCATCCTAATTACTGTTTATATCACCGAAGGATTGCGCACCCTACTAAAGAATGCAACGCCTTTAAAAATTGGTGGCAAGGGTATGTCGCTCATAGGCAACATTTCAAGAGGATGAAGCGTGAAGCTTGTCGACAGCAGAAAAATGCGACAGACGAACGTGGAAGAGCTGCCGGCAATTGTTACATGGTTGATAGTAGGGGATCGCAAGTTCTCACCTTCGGGAGTGACTCTGAAGAAGAAATGGCTCTTGGCCCTCTCTTCAAAAAATCCACCTCAGGAAAAGAGGAAGAACCGAAGAGCTGCGAGAATATTCAGCTGCGCAATCGCACACTACCTGAAAAGAATTTCAGACTCGTAAACAAGGGGTCGAACAAAAAGGATAAGGGAAAAGAAAAGGTCCCTGAGGATATCACCCTCGATGACCAATCCTTCGAAGAGCTGACAGCCAAGGATCCGCCCAAGAAAAACAAGGTGGATTACAACGTTCTGGCACACCTGAGAAAGATACCCTCACAGCTAAGCATTCTCGACACCCTTCTGCTATCCAAAGAGGCAAGAGATTCTTTGATCAAGGCACTACAAGAGCCCGAGCATTTCCAAGCTTTTCTCGCCGAAGAAAAGATGAAGGACGAGCTGGAAAAAGTGCACACAGCCGATATCACCTTCGGCGATGAGGATCTCTTCCTCGGGACGTGCGAGCATAACCGTCCCCTTAATGTCTCTGGATACTGTCATGATATTAAGACAGGAAAGATCCTGGTTGACAATGGGTCCTCCGTCAATCTCCTCAATGTAAGAGTATTGAAGGAAATCTGCATGAGCGTTCAACACCTCGCTCGGGATAAGATCACTATCTCCGGGTTTGACTCCCAATCATCAAGGACGCTCGGGTCTGTGATACTGACATTACGCTTTGGGCTGCTCGTTATGGACATTAAATTTCACGTCATTGACGCCAAGACATGCTATAATGCCTTGCTCGGCAGGCCTTGGTTACACGAGTATAATATCATCCCTTCTACACAACATCAGTGTATGAAGTATTTCAAGGATGGTCTCGAATATAACATGACAGGGGAATTGAACCCATTCTCCGTGAATGAAGTCCGAAAGTACGAAGATGCAAAATACTTCTTACCAGATTTCGAAGACACGGAAAGATGTCACAAACCGAAGGACAAGCAAAAAGCTATCACTACCATTCCGGTCTTCGGGAGTGATACCGAGGAGGAAGAAGAGATAGTCTATTCAGGGCCGCCCCAATATAACAAGCTGAGACCGTCCACCCCTATGTTGATCTTCGGCAGCGACTCGGAAGATGAGGTCAATACAGTATTTTCTTTTCGGCCGTCAATACAAGCCTTCGCTAACAATGATTAGAGTTTGCAAATCTCCATGGTTCCACGAGAGCACTACAAAGAGCTCGACGCACTTGATACCTATAGTGTGCAGGAACTGCAGATATTCTACGTCCCTCCCAGGTGAAGTGATGAAAATACGATCCTCTTTTATCAATCCATGGAAACCAAAGTGGAGAAAGAAGTTTGGCATGGTGCCGATTCTGCACTTGACAGGCTCCAGCCCATCCGTCTGCCCAGATACTACACAGAAGGATTGAAGAGGCTGTTGAGGGGCCAAGGCGTACCCCTTAAGCAGATTGCTCGACAATCCCAGTTCTACAACAGGATCTGGAACGTCCCCGGAACTCAGAGAAAATTGCCCAATGGGAGAATGGAAACGAGCGGGCTTGGATATGTTCAATCCAAGAAATGGGAGCAATTCCGCGGCTGCTACTTCATACATGACTTCGATAAAGAAGGAGATGCTATGTGGGAAGATGCTAACCCTGAACCAAAACGAGCTCCCGTCGTGAAAATACTAAGTCTGTCATTCGAAGAACAAATGGACAAGCTTATAAGGTAAGCGAGTCAAAAGGTTCGAGACGACCATAGCCGTGAAATGGCCATCTACAAGAAAGCCAGGATGCATCGCCTCCTTCAGCAGGCTACAGAAAATGACGATGCCTTTTGTCGCCAGCCCGTCATACAAAAGACCCGACGCAGAGGCAAAAATAAACCAAAGAACGAAAAAAACGTTCGACAGCAGCGTAGCAGATCTAAGAAGCCACGCGATCGAGAATCGAGCAGCCGGGATCCGTCTCTTATAAAGAAGATGGGTCGAGCATATTCTTTTATCCAAGACAAGATGATGATGCTCTATATTGGCCATCTCCCAAATCAGGACATGTGGCAGATGGCGTGTCCCAAAACTCAGAAGAAAGGGCTCACAGGGGCCGACCAGGCTACTTCTGTACCCGACCTACAAGCATAAGCTAGCTCTCCTCAGAGCCCCCTGCAAATTAGCCTACTCGGGCTCCCAGCTCGCTCCGAGTTGCCACAGGACCAAGATGCCTCGGCCCTCCCGCTCGTTCCCGAGCTCTCCCACCGAGGCCATCTTCCTCGGTCCCTCCGACCGACCAACTCTACCACTCACAAGCGTAACCGCCGCTCCGCAAATATCGCCATGCATAGATTCTCCGCCGGCAACATCCCACGTTCCACGCCATCACGATCCCCATCATCGGGCGATCCGCTCGTTACGCGGGCGTGACGTCGGGAGCGTAACTGCCTGCGGGATTCTCGCGCCTGCTGCTGCGTGCTGCCGCCACTATATAAACCCCCATCACAGAAGGGTCAAGTAAGCTATTTTTACTCCACTAAGCCATTACTCTGCTCGGATCTCTAGACTAACTTGATCGTCGGAGGGTCCTCGGTGGTACCAAACCACCCCGGGACTTTCTTGCATGTACTCGGCGCAAACTCCTCAAACCACCAATCTCCTCAAAACCCATTGAGACCCACAAGCAACAGGAGATCACCTCCAACATCTACCGGGAGATCGACGGAAGACAACATCTGACGGAGACCCAAAAAGGACCTCCATCCGTTGGCACCGTCTGTGGGAACCTAAACTCCACAAAAAACAAAGTTGGCCTTCCGATCTCTATCCACATGGCAAGCGATCACCCTGAAGATCCAGGTACCAGCCGCCGCCTCCCCCTCACCGGAGGCGCGGATGAACCTCCTCCTGCGACCGTCATCAACGCCCTCGCCGGCCGAATAGATCGGCTACAGTCCCTCGTGGAGGCGCTCGTCCACGTCCAAACAGCCGGGCCAGGGGCCCAGATCGCCTCTCCTCTACCTCCAGAAGGCTCTGCCCTCGTCGGCACGGCTGACCACCAGCAGGCTATGACCTATGGCCACAGATCTCACGGGCCGATACCCCCTGAGGCCCGTTAGGTGCCCCACAGCTCCACACCAAGATCCGCTGCCAGAGCGCTTCGCCTCGAGCCTCCTCACAACCCTTACTCCCCTGAGGAGATGTCGGTCACCTCGCCTGTCCCCAGGTATGATCAATACCCCCTCTCTTGACGGGGTCACACAGTAGGGGCTCGCCACGATGGCTCGAGGGCCACCTCGCCCGGGGATCTGAGAAACCTCATCGGGAGGAACCGGGGCCGCGCTCAGACGCAGATTTCCCACAGTAGAGGCTGGGGATCACAAGGCACCGAATCCTCGGGTACCATGGCTGACTCGACGCCCTCGAAAAGAAGATCGAGGGCATGCGCCGGGAAGGTCACCTCTCGGGCGATGGGGCTAAGTACACCGCCGACTCGCTCACCAAGCCGTTTACCGAGGGACTGCTCGCTGTCCACGTCTCCTCGCGCAACAAGCCCCCGAAGGTCTCTCTGTTCGACGGGAAAACCGACCCGAAAGACCATTTGGATGCTTTCACCGCGGGGATGAGCTTCCAGGACCATTCTGATGCCACCCAGTGCAGGGCTTTCCCAGCCACCCTCACCCGCTCTGGTCGGGACTGGTTCCAAGGACTCGAGCCTCGCTCAATCTCGACCTTTGACGAGCTGGCTACTCAGTTCCTTGGCCACTTCGTCGGGAACTGTCGGCAGAAGCGCACGGTCGACTACCTCTTCACAATTAAGAGCGAGGACAAGGAGACGTTCAAAGCTTACGTCACCCGCTTCTACAACACCCTCCTCAAGGTCCTCGAGCATCAGGACGAGACCGTCATCACGACGCTCAGATCTGGTCTTTGGCACAAGGAGTGGTTGCGCTCCTTTGCGTTGGTGCAGCCTAAGACCATGGCCGAGGTCAAGGCGTGGACCGAGCGTGAGATCCAGCTCGAGTCCAAGGTGAAAGCAAACCTCCCTCGAGCAGAACGGTCCGACCAGAAGAAGAGGGCTCGGGAAGAGAAGCCAGAGCATCAGCAGCCCTATCACCCAAAGTTCCAGGAGTACACCACGCTCAACGTCTCCCTCACAGTGTTACTAGAGGAGGCCCAGGGCGAGGGGTTCTTTAAGTTTCCTCCAATCCCGTGTCAGGCCTCGAAGCGATCCCGGGGCCCCTACTGCGCCTTCCACCGGACGCTGGGCTATGCCACGGAGGATTTTAAGCAACTCCGGGATTACATCGAGGAGATCATCCGATCGGGGTACCTCGCCGCCTATTTGAGGGATAAGCGGCAGGGTGACCGCGAGCAGGAGCAGCGTCCCCCTCCCACTGAGCTGACCATCGGCCAGATCATACTCGTTTTGGCAGATGACCAGTCCGGAGCCCATGGAGCCCCATACCCGGTGCCGAGCACGGAGACCAACAAGCCTCCGGGGAGCTCGGGCCACGCTAATAAGGTCATCTATTAGCACGTACTTTTTTAGGGCAATGTAAACTCTTCCTAGGGTCTGTTGTAAATTTAATAAAGTTAAATGAAACATTGCGAAAAAGAAGGAAAGGTCTCATTTATTCAAGAAGGTATTATGGGATCCTCAGCCATACATACAAAAAGAAAAAGAAAATTACAACAGCGGGGAAAGGGGGTGCAGAGAGCACTGCTCATGGTACTCAGTAAAGATCTCCGCCAGCCGAGGCCTTGCGAGATCCAACCTCAGCCCTCGACTCCCCCGCGCGCGTTGACCTCGAGCCTCAGTTCATAGCACTCACGGACGAGCACCACCGAGCGAGCCAGCCGACTCGCGGAGATCAGGCCGAAGCGCCTCAGAGACCGCAGCTTTCCCATGGCCTCGTCGTAGAGCTGCTCGGACAAGGGGTTGTAAAGCCCCGGCGACGCCCTCCAGATGGAGCACATCAGCAGCTGCAGCAGGGGGAGCACCGGGGGAGCAGCCGGCCGAAGTGTTCTTCGATGCTCCCATAGACCAACTGCACCATGTCCTCGGTGCAGTTCTGGTCATAGAGGTATACGTCTTCGAAGTGGATGATATCGGGGATGGTAAAGGGGAAGTCTTCCATTCTCAACGATCTATTTACGAAGAAAGGAAGGAGCAGTGCTCGCTCAGCCTTATATAGCCCACTGCGCCCCAACGGAACCAAATAGTCGCCCGTTTTCGCCTGCAAAGTCGCTACCATGCGGCGATCATTGAGCCTTCTCTGGCAGAATCGAAACGACGCCACTCTGGCGCTTCGCCTCCCCGCGCATTCAATGCGCATGCTACATGCACGTTTGCCGCGACTGTTCCTGTTCCCCATACCTGCCATGGGATGGTTGGGCGAAACCTCATGAAGAATCGGCCAAGCATCTACCATGCTCGGCCATCCCTGGCTGGTAGCTTCCCTACACGCAACGCCGGGGATCAAAGCCCTCGTTGAGAGGCAACCGCGCAGCTTCCCTGCCCGGTTATCCTCAGCAGGCCTACTACGGCCCCTCCAACGCTAAGGATCAAAGTCCTCCATAGAGGCAACCGAGCAGCTTCCATGCTCGGCTATCCCTGGCCGGTAGCTTCCTTACTCGCAACGCCAGGGATCAAAGCCCTCGCCAAGAGGCAACCGCACAGCTTCACTGCCCGGTCATCCTTAGCAGGCCTCCTACGGCCTCTCCAACGCTAAGGATCAAAGTCCTCTTTAGAGGCAGCTCAGCAGCTATCCTGCTCGGCTATCCTCGGCTAGTAGCTTCCTACCACAACTGACAGGGATCAGAAGCCCTCCGAGAGGCAGTCGAGCCCGACCCTCGCTCGGCTATCCTTCAGGACAAAAGCCCTCGCCAAGAGGCACCGGGCAGTAACCCTGCTCGGCCAAGGGTCCTTGGTAGGCTTCTTACAGCCCCTCCCACGCTAAGGACCAAAGTCCTCCTTTGAGGCGGTCGAGCCCGACCCTTGCTCGTTTATCCCCGGCCGGTAGCTTCCTACCACAACCGACAGGGATCAAAGTCCTCACCAAGAGGCACTAGGCAGTAACTCTGCTCGGTCCCCGTCCTGAAGGATCAAAAGCCCTTGCAAGAGGCAACCGAGCCCGACCCTTGCTCGGTCATCTCCGGCTGGTAGCTCCCTACCCATGACGCCAGGGATCAAAGCCTTAGCAAAAGGCATCCGAACGGCTACCCTGTTCGGTCATCCCCGGCTGGTAGTTGCATACCCATGACGCCAGAGATCAAAGCCCTCGCCAAGAGGCAACAATGCATCTTCACTTCCCGGTCATCCTTAGCAGGCCTCCTACGGCCTCTCGAACGCTAAGGATCAATGTCCTCCTTAGAGGCAGCTCAGCAGCTACCCTGCTCGGTTATCCCTGGCCGGTAGCTTCCCTACTCGCAACGCCAGGGGTCAAAGCCCTTGCCAAGAGGCAACCGCACAGCTTCACTGCCCGGTTATCCTTAGCAGGCCTCCTACGGCCTCTCCAACGCTAAGGATCAAAGTCCTTCTTAGAGGCAGCTCTGCAGCCACCCTGCTCGGCTATCCCCGGCTGGTAGCTTCCTACCACAACCGACAGGGATCAAAAGCCTTCCCAGAGGCAGTCGAGCCCGACCCTCGCTTGGCTATCCTTCAGGACAAAAGCCCTTGCCAAGAGGCACCGGGCAGTAACCCTGCTCGGCCAAGGGTCCTTGGTAGGCTTCTTACAGCCCCTATCGCGCTAAGGACCAAAGTCCACCTTTGAGGCGGTCGAGCCCAACCCTTGCTTGGCTATCCCCAGCTGGTAGCTTCCTACCACAACCGACGGGGATCAAAGTCCTCGCCAAGAGGCACTGGGTAGTAACCCTGCTCGGTCCCCGTCCTAAAGGATCAAAAGCCCTCGCAAGTGGCAACCGAGCCCGACCCTTGCTCAGTCATCTCCGGCTGGTAGCTCCCTACCCTTGACGCCAGGGATCAAAGCCCTCGCAAGATGCATCTGAGCGGCTACCCCGCTCGGTGATCCCAGGCTAGTAGTTGCCTACCCACGACGCCAAAGATCAAAGCCCTCGCCAAGAGGCTACCGCACAGCTTCACTGCACGGCTATCCTTAGCGGGCCTCCTACATCCCTTCCAACGCTAAGGATCAATGTCTTCCTTAGAGGCAGCCCAGCAGCTACCCTGCTCGGCTATCCCTGGCCGGTAGCTTCCCTACTCGCAACGCCAGGGATCAAAAAGTCCTCCCAGAGGCAGTCGAGCCCAACCCTTGCTCGGCTATCCCCGGCTGGTGGTTGCCTGCTCGCAACGCCAGAAATCAAAGCCCTCGCCAAGAGGCAACCGAGCAGCTTCCCTGCTCAGTCATACCCGGCGGACATCCCTCCGCCCATCACATGCAGCGGATCCGAATCCCCAACAAGGGACATCAGGTCTATCCAAGTCTGAGAGATCCACTCTCAACTTCGGGGCCATGGAGATGCCTCCTTCTCAGCAGCGCTTGGCACACTTGGCAAGTGATCGAAATCAACTCGATGAACGATCGCCAGACAGATAGCCGACCTGACATGGAAGCCTAACAGTGCAAGCAAAGATATTTTATGAGCATTCTTCACAAACAGAAGACAAAGAGCAAACTGATGAAATAAAAAAGTCTTATTACCAAAAGTGAAGTCTTTACAAAGGGTATTTTGGGCTCCCCACCCTTACAGACTGCCCGGAGGCTTACAAAAATTCCAGAAGTAGCAAAATAAAAGGAGGAGGAAGACGAGGGCTTTAGGCCTCGGGGCCAGGCACGACCTCAAGGTCCTCGATATCTACCACGAGTCGAGCAGGGTCCTCGGCCAACTCCTCGTCAGGAATCTCTTCCCTCTGCTCATCGGCATCCGCGAGGGGGTATTTGGCCCGGAGCTCTTCATCGGTGAACTCCGGCATCCGGGCCTTGACGGCGTCAAGGGTTTCGTGCCAGATGCGGGTGGTGGCCACGGCTAAGTCATTATAGAAGTCCTTCGATTTCTTGTAGACCTCCACCGCCTTAGCCGTCGAGAGGTCGGCCCGCTCCGCCGGCCCCAGCTCCTTCCGGAGGGTCCTCACCGTCTTCTTCAGGTTGCCGACGAGCGCTTGAGCGTCCTCAAGCTTGACCTCGGCAGCCAAGGCGGCCTCGTGGTTCTGGGCAACCTCCCGTTTCCAGGCCTCCACCTCGCCCTCCAGGGCAGCAACCCTCACCATCGCCACCTCTAGCTCCCGCTTGGAGCTCTCTTCCAGCGAGGTAAGCTGGTCCGCGTCCTTTATCGCCGGGGCCATCACCTCGGCCTCCATGTGTAAGGCACGGGCGACGTGCTGGAGGACCTGAAAAAATAAGAAAGAGTCAGGAAGACGAAGGAAGCACCAAATCTCAAAAATAACCGAGCACTTACCTGCACGGACTCCTGGGCGATGGACGCCATCTGGGCCCTGAAGGTACCCCCAGAGACCCTGCCCCCTGCCGACATCTCTATTTCGTGCAGCAGGCTATCCGCGACAGATAGCCCCGAGGGCACCGCGAACCGAAGGCCCCCTCCACCATGATCGGCGAGGGCGGGCCCCGAGAAGACCTCCGGGAACCCCTTTTGAGTAGCTCCAATGGAGAGCTGGTCTCCTCCTCCGAGATCGGGTCTTCCAGAATTCGAGCCTGCTTCCGGCCCGGCGCTCTGCTAGGCCCCGGGGAGGGATCCGCCCCCGAACGCTCAAGGGACGCGGCCATCGAAGGCACTGTGATGGAGGTCGAAGAAGCCAGGGCAGGCTTCGAACGGGAAGAGCTGGCGCCTCCAGCCTTCGTGACCTTCCTCGGCCGGCGCATAGAGGCTCGGAGCTCGTCCATATCCATGGGTCCTGCACAAAACCAAATGCAAAGTAGTCAGCGACACATGCAATATAAGAGCCAAAAAGCAAGCCTAACTTATCAACGAACTCAACGGAGCTGAGCCCGGCCCAACTCAGGACCCTATCAGATAGTAGTACATCAAATCGGGGGACGGGCTCCCACGACGCTACTCTCACCGCGGCGGGGTCATTGGACTGGTTCCCCGGCAAGAATTTTTCCCTCGACCACCTGGTGGGCACGGGCCAGTCCTCGCCCTCGGGCGGCGTGACGAAGAAAAACTTCTTCTTCCATTCGTGAATGGAAGAAGGCAGGGCTATAACTCCTGTCCCGGCGGCGCCCCCTATCGCTTTCTAAAAGAGAGGTAGACCCACCTGGGGTCGCCCGCTCGACCCCAGGATGATTTTTGAAAACAAGGGAAGAATCAAGGATGGAGAGGCTGAAGGGAACCGCCTGTAGATTTAGGCAGATCAGGAACCCAAGGAGAATCCTCCATGAGTTCGGCACTAAATGGTCAGGGGCTAGCCTGAAGATGTTCAGCGCTTCGACGACCTCGGGAGAGAAGGGCAGGCTCATTCCACCCCAGAAAGCTTCCAAGTACAGGGCGATCTCCCTACCCCATACTTGGTCTGTCCTCTCTCCCTCATTGGCCAGACGAAGTGTATAACGTGGGGGGATGTGGAAGTGAGCCCGAGCATTGGCAAGCTCGTCCTCATGCCTCACCCAACAAAGGCGTCGGGGGCAGCGTCTACCGCCTCCTCCCTAGGGGCTGCCCTCGCTGCACGATCCCGGGAAGTGGATCCGACCCCTGCTCCCCGGGAAGACTCTGGCTCAACAAAAAGGTCCCTAGAATTTACACCTACGACATCTACAGATTCTATGAAAGAAGACATCTAACCTGGAGAAGAGGGATTCTCGGGAAACGAAAGCAGAAGAAAGAAGGCGAGCGCCGAGCAACCAGTAATTATAGTGAGGAAATATGAAGGAGCAGGGGCTCTGGAGTGGGCCCCACCCCTATTTATCACTGCAATTGCCCTCATCCAAGGGCGCCCTTCATCTCCCGCCAAAGCACCTCCTCACGTCCAACGGCTCCGATCGCTCCACTTGTCGTTCCTACACTGGGCCGCACCCTGTCAGACGCCGCAGGTCTGCACACATCCTATCGGCCAACCGATGCTTGACACGTGGACCGTCGCTCTAGTGAAAGGATCCATGAACCGGCGCACCTTGCTTAAATGTAGAGATCTCGCCCTAATTCGCTGGCACATAAGACAGCTAACAGCCCGGGGATGCGTCCCGACGAAACCTTAGGAGGGAGCTCACCCCGGGCGGCCCGGCAGTCCACTCTTGACCTGACCCGCCAGCTGGTCGAGACAAGAGTGGGGGGCTAATGATGATGCTCTATATTGGCAATCTCCCAAATCAGGATACATGGCAGATGGCATGTCCCGGAACTCAGAAGAAAGGGCCCACTGGGGCCGACCAGGCTACCTCTGTATCCGACCTGCAAGCACAAGCTAGCTCTCCTCAGAGCCCCCTGCAAATTGGCCTCCTCGAGCTCCCAGCTCGCCCTGAGCTGCCATAGGACCAAGATGCCTCGGCCCTCCCGCTCGTTCCCGAGCTCTCCCACCGAGGCCATCTTCCTCGGTCCCTCCGACCGACCAACACCACCACTCACAAGCGTAACCGCCGCTTCGCAAATCTCGTCATGCGCAGATTCTCCGCCGGCAACATCCCACGTTCCACGCCATCACGATCCCCATTAATGGGAGATCCGCTCGTTACGCAGGCGTGACGTCGGGAGCGTAACTGACAGCGGGATTCTCGCGCCTGCTGCTGCGTGCTGCCGCTACTATATAAACCCCCATCACAGAGGGGTCAAGTAAGTTATTTTTACTCCACTAAGCTGTTACTCTGCTCAGATCTCTAGACTAACTTGATCGTCGGAGGGTCCTCGGTGGTACCAAACCACCCCGGGACTTCCTTGCAGGTACTAGGCGCAAACTCCTCAAACCACCAATCTCCTCAAAACCCATTGAGACCCAGAGGCAATAGGAGATCACCTCCAAAATCCACTGGGAGATCGACGGAAGACAACATTTGACAGAGACCCGAAAAGGACCTCCATCACAAGACAAAGAAGATATTCGATCTTGTCATAAAACATCAGATGATGCTCCTGGAGTCCAAGCATCCCGAGCAAGCAGACAAGGTCTCTCACCCAGACTATTGCTCCTATCATCGAGCAATAAGACATCCTCTCGAAGACTGCTTCACCTTCAAGAACTGGGTCGAAGACCAGTATCAGCAAAGCGGGTTCGCTCTATCTAGCAGTTGGAAGGTAACCCCACCACAGAAGCATGAACCGAAAGCCACGTATGCGGCGGGAATAGAACCAGACCAACATCGGTCTTGGAAGCGATCTCGTACCTGTCACGTAATAACGCTGTCAGAAGAAGAACCCGAGAACATGGATGACCCCCTCTGGTGCTTCGAAAACAATGATGATAAGATGATCTTAGAGTTTCCACTGGCACCAAAAGAGCTGGAAGATGGGATACATACTACTGCAGATAACCTCAAGAAAATTGACTTGGGAACGGCAAGTGACACACAGTCGACGTTCGTCAGTGAGCTGTTGTATGAAGAAAGGGTGGTTACGCAAAAAGACGTGCTCATACAATATAAAGATTGCTTCGCATGGAACTATTCTGAGATGACGGGACTAGATCCAGAAATAGCCGTGCACAGATTGGCGATTTCTCCGGACGTTAAGCTAGTCAAACAAGCACCGAGAAGAATGCGGCTCGAGCTTGAGATGAGTATCAATGCCGAGGTCAAGAAGCTAATCGACTCCAGATTCATCCAAGAGGTTTAGTACCCTGACTGGATTGCCAACATCGTCCCAGTGATGAAGAAAAATGGGACGGTGCGCATTTGCGTGGATTTTCGGGACCTCAATAAAGATTTCCCGAAGGACGATTTTCCTATATTGGTTACTGAACTGATGATAGATAATACGTCCACTCACGAAGTTTTCTCCTTCATGAACGGATCATCAGGATACAATCAGATAAAGATGCATCCCGAGGACCAGAAGCATACTGCTTTCCGGACCCCTTTGGGCATATTCTGTTACAAGGTGATGCCCTTTGGTCTAAAGAACGCCGGCGCCACCTATCAGAGGGCCATGACGAAGATTTTTGATGACCTCATACATGAAATCGTCGAATGCTATATTGAAGACCTCATAGTTAAAAGCAATCATACGAGAAACATTTAGAGCATCTGAAGATTGTATTTCAGCGTCTTCGAAAATACAATTTGAAGATGAACCCTCTAAAATGCGCATTCGGAGTTTCCTCGGGCAAGTTCCTAAGATTCATCGTACTACATCGAGGCATCGAGATAGACCCGTTGTAATACCCAGCCCCTTTTATACACCTACTTCTGTAGTTCTTTTTCATCTATAAAATTTATTTATAATCATCTATTTATTTTCGAAACTTCACTAAACCCTAATTTCAAATCTCTTATTTCCGTTTCCCCATTTTCGTAAACCTCGATTTCAGTCCAGAACTCCATCTCGTTTTTGATTGTCTCCTTAGCCAAGATAAAGAGCAAAATTTTAAATATAAACCCAAATCCTAACCCAAACTATATTTAAACCCAAGCCCATCCTCATCATTTCCCTTACTTTCCTTCAGCCCATTTCTTTTTAAATAAACTTCTTTTTCCAGCGAACCCCCGGCCCAATGAAAAATCCCTCAGCCATTCATTCTTTTTCCATAAGCTTAATCTCCATTTTATTTTTAACCAAATTATTATTCCCTCACTTCTCTCCCCGGCCCATTCATTTTAAACCATTTTCCCTTTTTATTTCCTTGGCCCAGCTCTCTTCCCGGCCCGTTTCTTATTTTTCCCATTTAAATTTATTTTTCATACTATCCCAGCCCAACCCAACTCAGCCTGGCCCCCTCATCTTAATTATTTTGTTATTTTCCTTGTTGAATTCCTTGGCCCGGCCCACCTTTCTCTCCTCAGCATCGCGCCCGCTTTACCCAGACCCGACCCGATCCCTCCTATCCCCTTCTCCCCCAACGGCTACCCATTTTCCCGCTCCTCATTCATTCGCGATCCGCCTCCTCCGCCGCAGTTCACGCCCACGCCCACGCCCCTGTTCGTGCGCCGTTATCCCCACGACGCGCGCCTCGTCTCACTTCCTCTCTCCCTCACTCCCATCACCTTCCTTCGACCCTCACTCTCGCAACCCTCACGAGACCCACTTCAAATCGTCCCGCGATCGAACTCAGCCATCGTCATCGTCCTTCTGGAACTCACCTCCCTTAACTCCACCCTCGATCACGAGCACCCCACTTCCTCTCCTCCCATCACCACTTCGCTTTCCCCCACCTCGCCTGCACAACCGAGCCGGAACCCAACCTACTCGCCGAGCCTCCCCTGCACACCCTCTCGCCGCCGACGATCACCTGATCCCATCGCACCGCCGGCCACCTCGTCGACGCCGTCACCTCATCATCATCGTCATCACTCATCTCTCTCTCTGCCTGAACACACACTCTCTCTCTCTTTCACACTTCTCTCTCTCTCTCTCTCTTTCACACTTCTCTCTCTCTTTCTCACTGTTCTCCCTCTCTCTCTTTCACACTTCTCTCTCTTTCTCTCTCTCTCTCTGTCTACACTCTCTCTCTCTGCCTACTCTCCCCCTCCAACACTCTCTCAATCCCCTCTGTCCACCATCTCTCTCTAACTCTCTCAAAAACCACCCAAAACATATTTTCCTTACAAACCCTCACTGCGGCCATTGCCGGAGCGACGCCGTCGACCGTCGTCAACCACAGTACACTCACTGAGGATCATCAAGCACCCCTCAACCTCCAGTAACCGTGTAACGACTCCGGACAACTCCGACGCAAAATCCGCGTTTCGATCCAAGCTCGCGCAAATCCGTTTCACGGCGTACATCACGCGTTCGTGACGCCGCTGCTACCGTGCGACCCCGAGGCATTCCCAGGCAAGTTCTTTACTTGCTTACATGCTATTTTTACCCAAGTTACAATCGCTAAGTATATAGATTCTAAGTTACAGTTTAAACTAATTATGTGCCATAACCTGCTCGACGCGTGTTCCCAAAGGGAATATTTTTCTAAATTGGCGGAACTAGATAAATTACATTGGCACTTGTAGGGATGGATAACGTGTGCAAATTTCGCTGGAAAATTTGATCGTTAATAACCAAAACGACTACCCCCAAGTTTAATCGTAAAACTGTAATTTTATTGTACCTGAAAATCGTTAAATTCACCATAAATCATATACATACTAGAATTGTGCGTTCGAGGGCTCAAATCGAAGACAACTCGACGAAATTTAACCCTATAATAGTTTCCAGATATTCCTGTACTCAGACTATGATGATATTTGGATCGGAGTACGACTCTGGACTGCAGTCCAGAGCGACTCCAGTTGTTGCTTGCTGTTCCGTAATGGGTACCGCAGGATTTTCTTAACTCGTAGGTTGCGGAACTCCACTGTTTATTGTAGGTAAACCTGTTATCTAGACAACACAATTGATTTCATTCTGTTTCGTTACCATTTGTTATTTATTCTGTAATTTAAAAGATCGGGACGCATAACAGTCCCAACAGAATCAGAATTGACATATTAGGGTTAAACATTGTATATCTCCTGACATGCAGATGCGATTGAAGATCCGTCTATTATGTTGAAAAACTTACTGAAAACCCTAGAATTCATCCAACTGTAGCGTCGCTAAAATCTGATCCCAACTGGGATTAAAATGCGTTGCGAAACGGACTTCTGATTCTGAAACCGGATTTCCAGCCGCGAGTGCTTAAAATGAAATGGTTATAACTAATGATCCTGGAACCCGATTGGCTTGAAACTAAATTAGATGGATAGATAACTGAACATACTAATTATCACCTGTTTATTGTTTCACTAAACTATACACGTATTTTCATGATAAATCGTGCAAGGGATAGAATACTGTTTTTATGACATCTTGATCGTGCTTCATATACTGTTTACGTATCATATCATACGCATACCATTATAGTGATAACCTAGTGATATCGTGCATTTACCCAGTGTTAGATTCTAATGATGGTTGTGGCAAGTATGTCAGTGTTCGTGTATCCGTGATTAAGTGAAAGTGATACGTACTTGTACACAATCAGTGACCCTATTATTCTATTGCATTGTCGACGTCTGTGGGATGCGTGTACGTGTGACTATAAGTGGTATGGGACACTTATGGAAGTGCTTGCACGGGTGTCACAGATAAGGCATCCGACACTGCCATTTATCTTAGGTATTAGTCGGGACGTGCTTGATGGAGGTCCTGCCTCCAGTTCTCGCGCAGACTTGTCACGGATCGATTAGTATTTAGGGTTATGGTTAGCGTTTGATGTAGACCACGGGGTGTGGGGTAGTTTAAGTGTGAGTTCAACAGAATCTCGGGAGTCCCATGCCGGCTTATATATTTAGGGAGTTATATGGAGATTTACAGGGTATGTGATATACACCGTGATATACATGTTACATGTTGGGCCCGTGGTCCCTTGCCCTTGGGTTCTACCCTTGGGTGGAGGACACTCACGAGTGGTTGACTCTCACACTTAGACTGACGATAGGCTTAGTGACCTGTACAGTGAGACTTAGAGACCGATAGGGATACTGGCATTTATATACCTTATATACTGTGTTGACATACGTGACATATCGATCTACTGCTTTACTGCTCCGCTGCTTTGATTACTGCACATTCATATTCATGCTGTCATTGATTTACTGTTATTCATATCTAATACCACTATTAGAACTGTCACTTGATTTTATATATATTATATTGCTTTTGTGTCGCTCTGACGACCTGAGTATGCATGCTCAGTGTGAGGAGAAGATTTAGCCTGGACCAGAACTAGACGTGCATCACAGACTTCTTGACTTGCCATTCCGAGTTACATTCGTTTGTTCCACTTCAGGTCAGTCTTTACATTGTTTCTTTCAGTTACTGCATTTCTCATTACCTGCGCATCATTTACTGTTTACCATGAAAAACTAGAAGCCGAAGTGTGACTACGGCAGGACATTTCCTTGACCGTAGGAGCATGGCTGGCCTTGTCTACCCCTCGTATTCCGTATTTTGGGAAGCGGGGCGTGACACCCGTCAAAGATCAAGGCGATCTTGGAAATGCCGCCGCTAAGAACTCTCAAGGAACTGCGGTCTCTCTAAGGAAAGCTCGTATATATCCGGCGATTCATAGCCAATCTCTTCGGCAAATGCCGTCCTTATAGTCACCTAATGAAGAAAGGGACTCCTTTCGTCTGGGATCGCAAATGCCAAAGCGCACTGAACGAAATTAAGCAATACCTGCAGAATCCGCCAGTACTGACCGCTCCGGTCAAGGGAAAGCCTTTCATTCTGTATACAACCGCCATCGAGGGTTCTCTTGGTGCATTATGGGCATAAGAAAACGATCAAGGGAAAGAGAGAGACCTCTACTACTTGAGTCGAGTTCTCTTGGGGGCAGAAAGCAACTACCCCCCATCGAAAAATACTGCCTGGCGTTGATCTTCGTGATAAGGAAGCTCAGACACTGCGCGTTGACACATGAGGTCCAACTCGTATCAAAGGTGGATCCTTTCAAATATTTGATGTCAAAGGCCATATTAACGGGACGGTTCACTAAATAGGCCCTGCTCTTGATAGAGTTCTCGATAACTTTTCGTCCCCTCAGGGCAGCGAAAGGCTAGGCTATCGCTGACTTCCTCGCTGAGCATCCGATACCCGTCGATTCTCCCTTGAACTGCGAGACGAGCACGCGTTTGACACGATCGACGGAGAGAAAAGAGGGAGTGATACCTGATGGGAACTCTACTTCGACGGAGCATCTTCTATGAAGAAGCGAAAGCACAACTCCCCCATAATCAAATCGGGGGTGGGCCTCATCTTCGTAACTCCACAAGGAAGATAATGCGCTTCGTCTTTTCCCTAACAGAGCCAAGGACAAACAATGAAGCTGAGTATGAAGTTTTGATAGCAGGTCTCGAGATCGCTGTCGACATAGAAATTGAAAACCTCCTCATATACGGAGACTCCCAATTGGTCGTTAGCCAAGTGAACGACGACTATCAGACGTGCAAACCAGAGTTGGTAAAGTACTGCGGGAGAGTACAACAATTGCTGACTCAAATCCCTACCTACGCACTGGAAAGCATACTGCACGCGGAAAACAGCAAAGCAGATGCATTAACTAAACTTTCTAAAGAATTGGCCGACGAGAATCTCGATGACGTGAGGATCGTTGTGCAAAGCCGTCAGGTTCTTGCACCGGCAGAAATATCTCCGGAGTCTTCCGAAGAAAAGGGAGCTACCGAGCAAATGGCTCTACAAATAAAGGACCAGGAAAAGGCTAAGGATTGGAGAGAAGTCTTTATAGACTACTTCAAATCCCGTCGAACACCTGAAGATGCGTCATCAAGACATCGGCTCATTAAACGAGCTCTATCCTTCGCCTTTGTAAATGATACTCTGTATAAGAGATCGTTCGACTCCCTGTGGCTAAGATGCCTGGGACCTGAAGAGGTAAAGAGAGTCGTCTAAGAAACTCACGACGGACTCTGCGGTTCTCACCAAGCCGGGCCGAAGATGAAACTAAAGATCAAAAGGATGGGCTACTATTGGCCCACGATGATCCAAGACTGCCTCGAATATTCGAAGCGATGCCACTCGTTCCAGATTCACGGGGATTTTATTCACCAGCATCCAAATCCGCTACATCCAACGGTGGCTAGCTGACCGTTCGAAATGTGAGGAACTGACATAATCGGCCCCATCGAACCAGCATCGTCAAGAGGACATCGGCTCATTTTAGCAACAACCGATTACCTTTCCAAGTGGGCAGAAGCAGTACCACTAAGAGAAGTGAAGACGGAGAATATCCTCCATTTCTTCAAGACACACGTCATTTATCAGTTCGGTACTCCGCGACGGATTATCTTTGATAACGGGCCAACCTACAGAAGCTACAAAATCAGCCGTTTCGTACAACAGCATAACATAGACTGGAGATACTCTTCAGTCTATAATCTCCAAGTTAACGGTCTAGCTGAGGCTTCCAACAAGACCATGACGAAGATCGTGAAAAAGATGGTGTCTCGAAATAAGAGGGACTGGCACGAGAGACTGCATGAAGCTCTCTGGGCATATCGAACTATGTTCAAAACGGCCACAAACACAACGTCGTATGCATTGGTATTTGGCACAGAAGCGGTACTCCCCCTCGAGATAGAGTTACCCTCTCTATGAGTGGTGGTTCACTACGAACTAACAGACGAAGAAAATGCTCACCTTTGGCTTGAGGAGCTTGACGTCCTTGATGAAACCCGGCTCATGGCGCAACAAAATCTGGAGGTTTATAAAGCAAAGATGACGCGCTCATACGAGAGATTGACTAGGCCGAGGACATTCCGCCAAGGCGAACTCGTGCTAGTGGTCAAAAGACCTATGATCCCCAATCGTGCCAAACGGGGGAAATTCGAGCCGAACCATGAAGTCCCGTACATTATAGACAAAGTTTACCAGGGTGGAGCCTACCTATTCATGAACATGCATGGTGAAAAACCTTTCTGGCCAATAAACGGTCGATTCCTGAAAAAATACTACGCCTGACGAGTCACGGCCTAGGTCAATGATAGATGACGACGCTTATGTCCGCTCACTATCTTTCTAAACCCAAACTCTATAAGTAGTAGCCGGCAACGGACCAAAACGTTCTTAAACTAACGAGAGACCACTATGTCCTAAAACTGGCTGTTGACCGAGACGTCTATAAACGACTACTGACCGCAGCATCCCAAGGCTGAAAAAAAAAACGATACATCCATAAGCGAAATGGGCACAGATGAAAACCCAAAAGGGCTCCATGAGTAAAAACAGCAGGGTTACTAGCGGGTTTTGTGAAAACCCGAAAGGGCGCAATCTCGTTAAAAGACACTTGCAAGATCCTCTCGACCTTGCAAGGAGAAACCACCTGCGTGAGATCCTTACGACTCACAAGGGAGCAACACACTTAGGGATCCTCATGATTCCTAAGGAGAAATTACACTTACGAGATCCTCACGACTCGTAAGGAGAATTCCCCTTTGAGACCCTCACGGCTCACAGGATTCAAAAGCCTTAAGCTACAGGGACCTGAACCCGTTCTTAAGCCATCACAACTTCCAATGCTGCCCTACAAGCGGTTCAATGCTGACCCTTGTATATATTCTACGGGCGCGAATAAACATTTCCCTAACAAAGTCCCACCTGCGATTAGGGATATGTTTACACAGTGGACATCCCTTGTAAGTCCTCTCGACTTATAAGGATGAAACACTCTTATAAGATCCTTACAACTTATAATAGGCCATACGCTTAAGACTCCTCATGATTCTTAAGGAGAAAACGCACCTACGAGATCCTCACGAATCGTAGGGAGAAAGACTTTTATGAGACCCTTACGGCTCGTAAAGTCAAAAAGCTTTAGTCAACAGGATCCTAACCCTGTTCGCTAAGCCACCTTTGTTCGACATTGACAGAGGAAAATGATGATTCGCTCCTGGCAATATCCCAGTTGCAGCGATACTGATGCCTAAATCGGTATCAAATCCCAAACTCGCAGCGAAAAGCCAGCGAGCCACAAATGCATATGAAATAGCCGAAATGATGGGGCAACTTGCAACAAAATCAACAAGTAAAATGTATGCATACAAAATAGCCAAAATGGTTGGGCAACTCACAATAAAAAGCAGTGAGTAAATAAAACAAATAGCCGAAATGATTGGGCACCGCGAAAAATAGCCGAAATGGTTGGGCAATCACGACTTTTGCGATATTAAAGCTGAAATGATAGAGCATCATGGAAAGAAAAATACATAAAATGAAACTTTTTGCCCTACAGGTGAAGTCACATCGATCCCTGTATACAATCCAGAGACACAAACAAAGAGGGAACCATACCTTCCCACCAGGCTCTATCAGAAAAGAAGCCAAATCTCGATGGTTCACAGACAACCTGGAGATCATCTCAACATTCGTTTCATTACAACAGATGCAACATCATCATATCGGAGCCACGACAAAGTTCCCAGTTCCATGCTCGACGATGCGCAGATAACCGAGATTTAACCCTTCTTGGTCCCGTGGAAAACGGCTAATGTCAATTCTGACCCCGTGGGAAGCGCCCAGAGCAAATCCTGGTCCCGTGGAATACGGCTAATGTCAATCCTGACCCCGTGGGAAGCGCCCAGAGCAAATCCCGGTCCCGTGGAACACGGCTAATGTCAATCCTGACCCCGTGGGAAGCGCCCAGAGCAAATCCTGGTCCCGTGGAACTCGGCTAATGTCAATCCTGACCCCGTGGGAAGCGTCCAGAGCAAATCCTCGTCCCGTAGAACACGGCTAATGTCAATCCTGACCCCGTGGGAAGCGCTCAAAGCAAATCCTGGTCCCGTGGAACACGGCTAATGTCAATCCTGACCCCGTGGGAAGCGTCCAGAGCAAATCCTGGTCCCGTGGAACACGGCTGATGTCAATCCCGACCCCATGGGAAGCACCCAGAGCACCTCCTGGTCCTGAAGAACACGGCTAATGTCAATCCTGGCCCCATGGGAAACGCCCAGAGCACCTCCTGGTCCCGAAGAACACGGCTAATGTCAATCCTGACCCTGTGGGAAACGCCCAGAGCACCTCCTGGCCCTGAAGAACACGGCTAATGTCAATCCCGACCCCGTGGGAAGCGCCCAGAGCAAATCCTGGTCCCAAAGAACACGGCTAATATCAATCCTGACCCCGTAGGAAGCGCCCAGAGCACCTCCTGGTCCCAACGAACACGGCTAATGTCAATCCTGACCGCGTGAGAAGCGCCCAGAGCAAATCCTGGTCCCGTAGAACACGGCTAATGTCAATTCTGACCCCATGGGAAACGCCCAGAGCAAATCCTGACTTCGTGAAATGCGGATAAAGTCAACCCCCTGACCCCGTGAAATGCGGATAAGGTCAACCCCTGACTCCGTGAAATGCGGATAAAGTCAACCCCCTGACCTCGTAAAATGCGGATAAGTTCAACCCCTGACTCCGTGAAATGCAGATAAAGTCAACCCCTGACTCCGTGAAATGCGGATAAAGTCAACCCCTGACTCCATGAAATGCGGATAAAGTCGACCCTCGACTTCCCTATCAAAGCAATTCTTTGATTCGGGAGCAAGTCAACCCATCAACTACTTACAAGTCCTCTCGACCTGTAAGGAAGAAAATTCTCTCGGAAGATCCTTACGACTCTCAAGAGAAGACGCACTTAGGATTCCTCACGATTCCTAAGGAGAAAATACACCTACGGGATCCTCTCGACCTATAGGGAGAAAATTCTTTATGAGACCCTCACGGCTCATAAAGTTGAAAAGTCTTAGGTGACAGATCCTAACCCTGTCTCCCAAGCCATCATTGCCTAGCAGAAAGGTCAAGGTGGATTTTCTACAGGACATACTCTTCGATAAGAAAGGAAACAATCACTTACGAGTCCTCTCGACTTGTAAGGAGAAAATTCTCTTGTGAGATCCTTATGACTCTCAAGAGAAAATGCACTTAGAAATCCTCATGATTCCTAAGGAGAAAATACACCTACGGGATCCTCTCGATCTGTAGGGAGAAAATTCTCTATGAGACCCTCACGGCTCATAAAGTTGAAAAGTTTTAGGTGACAGACCCTAACCCTGTCTCCCAAGCCATCATTGCCTAGCAGAAAGGTCAAGGTAGATTTTATACAGGCCACACTCTTCGACAAAAAAGGAAACAATCACTTACGAGTTCTCTCAACTTGTAAGGAGAAAATTCTCTTGTGAGATTCTTACGACTCTCAAGAGAAAATGTATTTAGGAATCCTCACGATTCCTAAGAAGAAAATACACCTGCGAGATCCTCTCGACCCGTAGGGAGAAAAGTCTTTCTGAGACCCTCACGGCTCACAAAGTTGAAAAGCCTTAGGCAGCAGATTTGAATCTGCTTCCTAAGCCATCACTACCTCTCAAAGAGTTCAATATGGAATGCTCTCTCTATCATCTACAGGTTACACTCGCTAAAAGTAACATGCCGGTGACAAAGAAAAAGAGAAGAAAGCAAAAGATAACACAAGATAGTACGAAAGAAATGTATTTTTTATTCATAAATTCAATTGGGTACAAGATATATCATACGAAAGAATAAAAAATGGATACATATTATTCAAAGATTACTAGTGTTCAATCTATAAAAAACAGCTACTGAGAAGGAAGCATTTTCAATAAGTCAGCAAGTTGCTCGCGCACTCCTTTCAGTGCCTTCTCATGATCGGCCGCCGCGGCCAGCTCTGCTTCAATTCGAGCCCATTGCTGCAAGCACGATGAAATCTTCTCATCGATTTCCCGTTGGGCAGCTTCGCGACTTTGCGTAACCCGCTCAATAGAGTCGAGCTTCCGCCTTAATACCAGCCCGTCTGAAATACATCGCTGCAAGTTGTTAAAGACGGCTCTCAGTTGCGTGGCGTTCACTTTAACTTGGGCGTGCAGCCGGGCAGATTCATCCGAAGCCTCCTCGTGTTCCTTCCACCTCTAGATCGCTTCCTGTTCGAAATGGCAGAGGAAGGACACGCTCTGCTCAACCCACGCAGCCCGTTGGGAGTTCAAAGCCTGAATCTCAGGAGCAGGACGTCCGAGCTCAAGCTCATGCAGGCATGCCTCAATTTTCCTTCAGTGATTAACCTAAGACTCAATGACGCCCTCGCTATGGAAGTTCACGAGCGTCGCCAGCATAAGATTAACCTCGGCAGCAAAATCTGCAGTGAGTGCAGGGATCTCCGTGTCAAGCTCTTCAATGGATTCACTCAACATACGAAGGCTGGTCGCAGCGCCTTTAGAAGATGGACGTCTAGAAAATGGTCCTGCTGGCATTAATATAAAAGATTCGAAGGGAGCAGGAACCGGTGCGACTGCTGCAAAATGAATTACGGTTAAAAGCTAACTCACAAAATAAATAAATCACATAAGTGATGAAGTATACTATACCGGCTGCAGCAGGTGGCAAGACCGGGAGTACCGGTGGCGCGACTATTCTTTCATCTTCTCCTTCAATCTGTAATACTGCAGTCAAAACAAAGAAGAATTAGCAATGACTTGGCTGCCCATAAAAGAAAAGAGAAGATATTAGCTAGAGACTGTGCTTACCAACGCCACTAGATGAAACAATCTCCGACTGGAAGGAGAAATATGGGTGCAACACCTGATACAGATGATTAAAAAGGACTCCTGCAAGGGTGTAATAATGCAATGTCAGTACATAAAGTATATTGCCTACAATGAAACTGATAAGTAACAAACCCGTACCTTCCAGCATTTGGGAGGACACGAGAGAAGGCAAAGGGGCGGCCACCGTCAAAACAACAATTGGTGATGCTTCCTTGGGTGGCACAACCTCAACTCTCACCATACCTGCATTAGAAACGAGAGAAATACTGTCAGAAGAGATTGAAAGGGATTGCAGAATGAAAAGGAAAACAATGACCCAAAATCTACCCGGTGAGTCGCCGGTCGAAACCGCGACAAGGGCGTCACTGGGTGCAGCGACTGCTTAACCCTCCTCCATCGGAATGGTTTCGCCGCCCGTAGCTTCATCCCCCGATTCCACCAGAACCGTCGTGATACACGCAGCGCCTGGCAACGGCAAGGAACCACAAGGGGTAAGAATGGCAATTGGGGCAGTTCCAGACTCTTGAGAAAGAGTGGCCACTTCAGGCTCAGTGGTTGCCGCCGTCTCACCTACCACATCCTCATCAAGACTCGGCTCTGCAGGCTAGGATATATGAGAATCTGAAGATCAAATTCTGATAAAAGGACTCAGTGTTACATTACCTTGGGTCGACATTTCAATTGCTTCCTGAGCCGCACGTGCCGCCTGTCTATGGACGGTAGACAGTGTGCCCGGAGCACCCTCTGAAGAAGTAGGGACAGGGGAAGCAGCGCTTGAGCCTGCACCTGCGGCCAAGGCAGCGTTACGTTCTCTTACTGCACGCCTCCTGCGCTTCCTTTCCGCCTGGGCCGTGAGAGCTGATCTTCTCAAGACCTCCGTCAGGGAGACGTCATCGTCCACGCCAGGAGCTACCTCTGGAGTCATTACAGCGTCCGTCATTGGTTGCTTAAGTAAAGCCTCTTTTGGCAATACTGGGGAAGCTGGGACTTCGGTAGCCGGCTTTGGAAGCGTCTCCGCACCGCCCTGCGAAGTCGGTACTGCACCTGGGATAACCTGAGTAGAGGTAGTCCCTGCAATAAGATGAAAAGGAGGGGTCAGATTACCCATAAGAAAGGAGAATGAAGACACAATGAGCCAAAATATACTAATGCCCAGCGAAGCGCGAAGCCTCTCTTCCTCCTCAAAAGTCTTAAGGGAAGCCGCGAGAGCCTCTTCAGTGGAAATGCCTGTTGAAGGAAAAGGGTCAGCCAAAACATGATAATAAAATGTAATGCAATGACAAAAGATTCGGCTGAAGTTTACTTGATTGTGCGAGGATGATCAGTCCTGCTTTGTAGCTAGCAAGTCGCTCGGAAGCTGCGATGGCGGCCGCCAGATCAGTATCGTCCGGCATCATAAATAAGCCTGCGTTGGTCCCATATTCGTTTAGGCCCTCACTATAAGGAGCATGAGGCTCCTGGCCGAGTACAACGTCTGCAGAGAGAATCGACTTCTTCTTCTTCTTCTGCGAACGAGTACCGGTCGCCGCTAGCACAAGCTTACTCTTGGTGGGCACCTTGGGATGACGAGTCCCGATATCTGAACCCACGCCAGACCCGGGAGATGCTACAGTCACCGCTTCAACGGGAGCACGGGGCATCGGTAGCTCAGTCATATCACGTGGCGCCACAGCCACAGTAGCTTCCCTTAAGGGAGGACGGACAATGGTCCATCACTTTAAGGGAACAGCAGGGTTACCAGCCGGCATTGCACCCTTGCGATCAAGCAGGAATCGCTTTTCTTCCCTAATAACGGCGCCTATCGAATGTTGACACTACGCCACATACACATTCATGGCCTTCGGAACACAGCTCGGTTCACTGATGAAGAAGTTGGACCCTGTGTTTAGGCGTATAAAATGGTGCAGCGCGCTCCGGATACCCTCTTCGGTAGCAGCTGGTTCTGCCAAGAAAGCCTCAAGCTGGACATCCTGATTATAGCTTAGCTGCTGGGCGAAATGATGCGGGTTATATCTCATGAACAACGCCGCATCATTCTGCCTAAATACGAGAAAGCCCGGCCTGATGGAGTACAGATGAAGAATCTCTCGAGCTTTTAACACAGAGGCCCTGCCTTTAAAAATGTCCTGCAATGGCAGCACCATTTTTGTAGATTCCTGGCCGACGGTCAAAATTTTATCGGTGAAGGACATACCATCTCCAACCGTGCGTGGATGAAGGAGAAAACCCCTAGCTTCCCACGGTGTCGGATTTACGATGGATGCGTCGACTAGCCGCATTTTCCGAGGGAACTTACATCTGTCATAAAAGGAAGGTCTTCTGTGGATATCGAAGACACCAAGCACGTGCAACTCGAGCCATGAGGTGAAATAATGCATTGAGAAGTTGGCAGGCTGCACCCCTGGCTCAGTAGTATCCGCTGCCAAGCTGAGGCCGTGATACAAGTGGGCTAACCCAGCGATCCCGACGGCCACTTGTATCCCAGCAACCATGCGATGTGCGGGGTAGAAGACGGACGGCCTGATATGGTGAGGGTGCATCAGAAGCGCAAACCAGCTCAGCCATAACCCGAGAAACCCTCAAAAGAATGTTTCTTCGTCAATCCCGAGAGCTGCCAGCCCTGCAAAAGGGACGACCGGGGTGTCGGGGAGAAAGAAGTTCTTCTGATCCACCTCCGCCGTCGGCAAGTTTCCCAAACCTAAGCCAAAAGGATCGTCGAGTTTGGCGAACTTTGCGTCTTCCTTCGATAGTGCTTCCGTACGAAGAAAACGGGTGATGAAATCGGTAAAATTAACCCCACGGCCTCCGGATTCGAGAAAGAGGCTCTCATAAATATTCAACACCTTTGTAAAACTTGGGAATTGGTGTTGAATGGCGTTCTCTGGGGTAAGACCCATTACCATTGATTTGGTGTCAAAAATATACTCATCCGGAGGAAGCAGCTCCTCGTAATGTTCTCCCCTAACGGGTAGACCGGAGACCTCGACAAATTCCTCTAAAGAAACGGAGACTTCTCGATCCAATAAGACGAAAGTGTGGGTCGGAATGTTCCACTGCTCCAAAAATGCCTTGACCCACCATGTGGGAGGTGCAGAATACTGGAACAAAGAAGCATAGATTGCAGGATACAATCCGAGCCTTAACAGCTGTGACTTCTTTGCCGATAAGATGTATCGAGCCCACTGCAGATATCCGGCTGGGTGACGAGGAGTTAGTCCTATGTTGTATGGCTGTCCCCAAGGGCACGACTCCCCGTGACATATGCGCCGCCCTAGAGTGTCCAAAGCCACTGGCGGCTGCACAGGTATTGCGGCCATAGAAGGCCGAAGGAGGCCCTCTGAAGTCCAATTCAGCTCCTCCACAGTATAATTTATCGGGGGCGCATATACATAAGGGATCGCCGAAATAAGATCCAAAGGTGTCGCGCAGGAAAAGCTCCGCCGACCCCTAATGATTTGGTTGTACCATGTTCCCCATAGATGAAGATTCTTGTGCTCTGGGTCATGGTCTTTGATCAGCGTAAAAACCTCTCGGTCTACGGGCGCTTCGGGGAATCCGCCTTCCAAACGGATGAACGGGAAGGAAGTGTTGAAAGATATAGTACCTGCGCGGAAAAGAATAAATTTTCAGCCGCCAATGCTACAGTTTAAGTTCTATCACTAGGTACTTAAAATCTGTACCACACTGCAATGCAGTGAAAAAGGACCAAAGCGGACCCACATAATCTAGATGACTGTTCATCATTAATAAAACAGCTTCATCATTTGATGAGACTGTCATTAAATGAGGAAATCCTCGATTGATTCTCAATCAATGAGAACCCCTCGGGTAGAGGAGTAAATCTCCTCTTGAGAGCAGTGCTCTGTGATAGAATGACACCTGTCAAATTCTAATGTTGAAGGAATAAAATTCCTCAAGAAAATTCTAAGAGCCTTGCTCTGTAAAAATGATGGAATAACCCATCAGAAAAATTGAAGTAAATTTTTTGATGAATCAAAATTCTGAGATCTTCAAGATCTATGAACAAACTCTTAAGAATTCTTCATAAGAGATTAACAAATCTCCATTATTCAAGAGAGCAAAGCTCTGTTAATAGGTTAAGAAACCCTAAAAAGGTTTTCTTTAGATCGAAGATCTATGAAGAGCAAAGCTCTGTTAATGGGTAAAACCCTAATAACATTTTTTTAGATCTAAGATCTATGAAGAGCAAAGCTCTGTTAATGGGTAAAACCCTAAAAACATTTTAAGATCTATGACCTGAGGAAGAGCAAAGTTCTATTGATAAAGTTCAAATCTTACCAAAAATTTGGCAGAGTTTTGACTCTTGAAGATTCTTAAAATGAAGAGCTATGCTCTGAAAGAGAATAGAAATTCTCAGAAGACAAAAAATGAAGATGAACAGAAATCATCCTAAAGACCGAAGATCCTATTTATAGGCACTGAGTGCCGTTTCAACTTCTAAGTTGATCTAATGGTAGAGATGCTGCCACCGCTGCACTCACGTGTGAGCCACGTGAGCGTAACGGTGGGGGCATTTGTTTCCCCCAATCAGAGCAAGGCACTGTTGAAATTTTTAAAATTTGAAATGAAACGGCGCTTCATAAAAGCGCCAGCGCTTTGAAGTAGCGCACCATGTGCAAAGCACGAGTGTGCTAGCGCTAAGTGCGCCAAGAGCACCAGCGCTCTGAGGCAGCGCATCACGTGCAAAGCACGAGTGCGCTAGCGCTAAGTACGCCAAAAGCGCCAGCGCTCTGAAGTAGCGCATCACTTGCAAAGCACGAGTGCGCTAGCGCTGGAACTAAAAGCTCCCTACCGTCAGATCAAACATCCAATAAAGATGATAAATTATCAATTAACCAGAATAAAATTTTGTTAAGGAAAGATTCCCTAAAATCTTTCCAAACAAAAAGATTGTGCCCTATAAATCAGAGCACCGTTGGATCAATGATCCAAAGGTGATTAAAAATCACCAAAATACAGAATAAATTTTGTATGGAAAGATTTCCCATTCTTGTTAAAAACAAGAAGATTGCCTTCTGTAAATCAGAAGCCCTTGGATCAAAGATCCAACGATAGGAAAATCCCCAAATCAATTGGAGAAAAGATCTCCTTAACCGATTGAACAAATCAGCTCGCTCTATATAAAGGCCCCAGGACTTCAAGTCTCAGATAGAGAGAAACAAATAGAGGAACCCCCCACAAACTTTGAAATCTCAGAAAGAAGAGCCAAGCTCTCTGTAGAAGAAGAAGATTTTCTTCAAGGTAAAAAATAAACAGAGAGATGAAATCATCTCATATTAAAAAGAAGAATTCACTTCTTTCTTTAAGATCATAGATCTACAAGACCATGGTCTTTCACAAAGAGATCAAAGGATCTCATCATAAAAAATAAGAAGAAGAACATAATTCTTCTCACAGATCATAGATCTATAATACAAATTGTCTTTCAGAGATCATGAACATTTCATTATAAAAAGCGGGAAGAATAAGTCAATTCTCTTAGGATCATAGATCTATAAAGGCAAAACCTTTCACCAAAATAAGAGATTGAAACATCTCCTATAAAATATAAGAACTTTGTTCTTAGAACCATGAGAAAAAGTCTCTTATAAGATTGAGAATTTAATTCTCGGGGCGCAGACTGATCTAAATTTCATAAAAGAAGAGCCCCAGCGCTCCTAATTTAAAAGAGCTTCAGCGCTCCACATCTAGCGCAAAACGCTGCAGAGGCTTGGCGCTTTTAATTTTGCAGAGCCTTAGCGCTCCAAATATAGCGCACTGTGCTCATTGACTGGCACTAGCGTCAAGCGCGCCACGTGTTACTCACGTGTGCGCTACTTAACAGAAGCGCTCCAGCGCTCCATATTTAGCGCAAAGCGCTGCAGAGCCATAGCGCTCCAAATGTAGCGCAAAGCGCTGCAGAGCCATAGCGCTCCAAATATAGCGCACTGCGCTCATTGACTGGCGCTAGCACCAAGCGCGCCACGTGTTTCTCACGTGTGCGCTGATAGAATATAAACTGTTCTTTAAAATAAAGCCCTAGAGCTATGATGAATGCTCAGCATTCAATAAAAAACAAAAATATTTTCAGAACTCAAATCAATGCTCAGTATTGTCAAATGTTTAACATTTTAACTGAGTGGGCCGAGCCCAAGTTGGCCATAAACCCCTCATTCAAATTAATTGAGCCCATATGTCATAAATTTCAGATCTTAGTCCCAATTGGACTACAGATCTCCCAACCAATATTGGTTCAAGGGTATATCTCTTCACTCCTTTGATATTTGTCGTTGTAATCCTTCAACGTCTTCAGAGAGGTGACGGGTCCTGACAACCAGACATTCTATGGACTGTGGGGTCCTTAAGCCCATGGATTATGATGTCCTTAACCTCGAACTGTGGGGTCCTTAAGCCCATGGACTATGATGTCCTTAATCTCGGACTGTGGGGTCCTTAAACCCATGGACTATGATGTCCTTAACCTCGAACTGTGGGGTCCTTAAGCCCATGGACTATGATGTCCTTAACCTTGGACCGTAATGTTCTTAAACTAACAATGGACCGCAATGTCCCTAAACTAAACAATAGAGCCCAAATGCTCTTTTGTTGGATCTAAATGATCCCGTTGAGTAGATCTTAGTCTAAAATTAGATTAATGTATCCTCAACGAACGTTTAAGTTGATCTTAGTCTCAAATAAGATTAACGTATTCTTAAACCCAGCCCCAAACCCAAATCTAAGAAAATACCAATTTGGACTAATCCACGTCCTACGGTCGACAACATAAATTAGTCTCCG
This sequence comes from Agapanthus africanus, assembly GCA_030015575.1. Classification (NCBI taxonomy): domain Eukaryota; kingdom Viridiplantae; phylum Streptophyta; class Magnoliopsida; order Asparagales; family Amaryllidaceae; genus Agapanthus; species Agapanthus africanus. Next base: position 4,119,139 of record CM057337.1, read on the forward strand.
TATACAATCCACGGGCAACCAAAAATAAAACAAACACACATGACACGAAGTGACTATCTGGAGAAGGAGAAAGTGGTTACCGTGATGCGGTAGCGTAATTAACTGCAGGGGCTTGCGCCTGCAGGGTAGAGCGTCCCCACAATCAAAAACCCCTCAATGAGGGGGAATCTGATGAAGTCTGCTACGTCGGTCGCATCCGTTTAAATCTTCGATACATGGTGCCATAAATCAGCTTGGCATCTTCGAAGAGGTGGACGGACAACACCAATTAGTATCTACCCTCGAATTTCAGGCCTTGACGTCCCAACTTCCCGGTCACGTCTTTCGGTGGAGAACAACCCCCATGACTGTCGTGTCTCTGATCCCTTCAGGGGCTGGACAAGACGTCTTCAAGTAATCTCCCAGGTCATATTACCGTCGGAAGAGTAAGCGTTAGGGATTTTCCATACCGCTTTTTACATGAGGTTAGGCTCAATTTGGGAGCCCTGATGAGTCATGACCACTTCGCGCTGTTGTGGGATGATCTCCGATAGCCTTTCAAGTTTTATTTGAGTTGCCGTTAAGACCATGAAGCTAGGGATCATCCTTTGCTTTGTTTGTTTACATTGTATCTGCAATATTGCGACAAATGTCGAGATTGTCTCTAGGTTATCAGTGAACCGTCGAGGCTTGGAACTAGGGACTTTGTCATGGCTCCATTGTTTTGACCCTGGGGTCGTTTGTTGACGTTGCGTCTGCATCCTGCTAGAGTGAGAAGGAACGCCGTGGTGATCTCTGGGCTGTAGATGTTGCCGTCGAGACCCTGAAGCTAGGGATCTTCCTTTGCTTCTTTTGTTGACACCGTGTCTGCAATATTGCGACGAATGTCGAGGTTGTCTGTGAACCGTCGAGTCTTGGAACTAGGGACTTTGTCATGGCTCCATTGTTTTGACCCTAGGGTCGGTTGTTGCCGTTGCGTCTGCATCCTGCTGGTGTGAGAAGGAAAGCCATGGTGATCTCTAGGCTGTAGATGTTGTCGTCGAGACCCTAAAGTTAGGGATCTTCCTTTGCTTCATTTGTTGACATTGTGTCTGTAATATTGTGACGAATGTCGAGGTTGTCTCTAGGTTGTCAGTGAACTGTCGAGGCTTGGAACTAGGGACTTTGCCATTGCTCCATTGTTTTGACCCTGGGGTCGGTTGTTAACGTTGCATCTGCATCCTGCTGGAGTGAGAAGGAACGCCGTTGTTGATCTCTTGGCTGTAGATGTTGCCATCGAAACTGGGAACTAGAGACTTTGCCATAGCTCCGTTGTTTGGACCCTGGGGTCGGTTGTTGACGTTGCGTCTGCATCCTTCTGGAGTGGAGAAGAAACGCCGTTGTTGATCTCTAGGCTGTAGATATTGCCGTCGAGATTTGGCTCTCTTTTTGATGGAGCCTAGTAGGAAAATGTGTTTCTTTTTTACGTTTGTGCCCCTGAATTGTATACAGGGGTCGATATGGACTCACCTGCGGGACAGAAGTTTCATTCATTTTTTTTATTTCTTCCCGCGATACTCTATCATTTTAGCTTTTTATATCGCGAAAGTCGCGATTGCCCGATCATTTCGGCTTTTTTATCGCGGTGCCAAATCATTTCGGCTATTCTTTTCTTTCTTACTCACTGTTTTTTATTGCGAGTTGCACAACCATTTCGGCTGTTTTTATATGCATATATTTTGCTCGCTGATTTTTATTGCGAGTTACCCCATCATTTCGGCTATTTCATATGTATTTTTTGCTCGTTGATTTTTGTTGCGAGTATGGGACTTGAAATCTGATACCAATCTTGACATCAGCACTGCAGCAACTGGAATATTGCCAGGAGGGAATCATCATTTGCCGCGAAAGGACTTAAAATTTAATACTGATTTAGGCATCAGCATCGCTACAACTGGGATATTGCCAAGAGCGAATCATCATTTTCCTTTGTCGATTTGAACAAAGGTGGCTTAGCAAACAGGGTTATGATCTTGTTAACTACGGTTTTTTAACTTTATGAGCCTTAAGGGTCTCATAAAGGTATTTCTCCTTACGAGTCGTGAGGCTCTCGTAGGTGTATTTTCTCCTTAGGATTCGTGAGGATTCCTAAGTGATATCTTCTCTTGTAAGTCATAAAGATCTCACAAGAGTATTTTCTTCTTGCAAGTCGAGAGGACCTACAAGTGTTGTTCACCAAATGGGGAAATTTCGCGCCATTGGTGGAACTAGGTGAGGAAACGTTTATTTGTGCCTGTGGATTGTATAGAAGGGTCACTATTAGACCACTTGTAGGGCAATCTGGGGAATGTGATGGCTTAAGAACAGGTTCAGGTCCCCGTATCTTAAAGCTTTTGAATCCTATGAGCCGTGAGGGTCTCATAAGGGGGAATTCTCCCTACGAGTCATGAGGATCTCGTAAGTGTAATTTCTCTTTTGGAATCATGGGGATCCCTAAGTGTGTTGCTCCCTTATGAGTCGTAAGAGTCTCACGCAGGTGTTTTCTCCTTACAAGGTCGAGAGGACCCTGCAGGTGTTTTTATTTTAACGAGATTGCGCCTTTTCGGGTTTTCCCAAACTCGCCGGTAGCCCTGCTGTTTTTACTCACGGCGCCCTTTCGGGTTTTCATCCGGGCTCATTTCTCTTGTGGGCGTACCTTTTTTTACCCTTCTATTCGCCAATGAAACTTATGGAGGACTTCATCACCGGGGCAACTGTGTAGCCAACGGGACTTGAGTTGCAGTATTCGCTGCTGGGACTTGTGGACTTGAATTCCACTATCGCCGTGTTTGAGACTACGTATTTAGTTTAAGGACGTTATGGTCCATCGTTAGTTTAGGGACATCTCGGTCCGTTTTTAGTTTTAGGAACATCTCGGTTCAGGGCCAGCTTTGAGGTGAAGTTTTGCCGTATACTACTTATAGAGTTTGGACTCAGGAAGACAGCGAGCGGACACGAGCATCGTCATCTATCATTAACCTGAGCCGTGACTTATCAAGCGTAGTATTTGTTAAGGAACCGGCCATTTATTGGCGGAAGGGTCTTTCGCCATGCAAATCCATGAGCAACTAGGCCCCACCTTGGTAGACTTTGTCTATGATGTATGGGCCCTCATAGTTTGGCTCGAATTTCCCCCGTTTGGTACGATTGGGGATCATAGGTCTTCTGACAACTAGTACAAGTTTGCCTTGGCGGAATGTTCTTGGCCTAGTCAGTCTTTCATATGAACGCGTCATCCTTGCTTTGTAAGCTTCCAGGTTTTGCTGCGCTATGAGATGAGTTTCATCGAGGGCAACGAGCTCCTCAAACCGAAGATGGGAATTTTCTTCGTCTGTCAGCTCGTATCGAACTGCTTCTCGTAGAGAAGGTAGCTCTATTTCCAAGGGGAGTACTGCTTCCGTGCCGAATGCCAATGCGTATAGCATTGTATTCATAGCTGTTTTGAACGTCGTTCGATAAGCCCAGAGAGCTTCATGCAGTCTCTCGTGCCAGATCCTTTTATTTCTGGACACCAATTTCTTTATAATTTTCGTCAAGGTCTTGTTGAAAGCATCAGCTAGACCGTTAGCTCGGGGATTATAGACTGAAGAATATCTTCAATCTATACTATGCTGTTGTGCGAAGCGACTGATCTTATAGCTCCTGTAGGCCGGCCCATTATCCGAGATGATCCGCTGTGGAGTGCCGAACCGGTAGATGACGTGAGTTCTGAAGAAATGGAGGATGTTCTCCATCTTCACTTCTCTTAACGGTACTGCTTCTGCCCACTTAGAGAAGTAATCGGTTGTTGCCAGTATGAACCGATATCCTTTAGATGACGCTGGTTCGATAGGCCCGATTATATATTTCCCCACATTTCAAACGGCCAATAGCCAATGTTGGATGTAGCGGATTTGGATGCTGGTGGATGAAGTCCCTATGAATCTGGCATGGGTGACACTGCTTCGCGTATTCGAGATAGTCCTTAATCATCGTGGGCCAATATTAACCCATTCTCTTGATCTTCAGCTTCATCTTGGGCCCAGCTTGATGGGAATCGCAAAGTCTGTCGTAAGTTTCTTGGACGACCCTCCTTGCTTCCTACGGTCCCATGCATCTTAGCCACAAACTGTTGAACGATTTCTTATATAAAGTATCATTGACGAAGGTAAAAGACAGAGCTCGTTTCATGAGCTGATGTCTTGATGACGCGTTTTCGGGTGTTCTATAGGATTTGAAGTAGTCTATGAACACTTCTCTCCAATCCTTAGCCTTTTCTTCATCTTCTATTTGGCAGGCCGCTTGCTTGGCCGCTTCCTTTTTTTCAGACGGCTCCGGAGATATCTCTGTCGGCGCGAGAATCCGGCGGCTTTGCACAATGATCCTTACGTCATCGAGGTTTTTGTTCGCTAATTCTTTAGTGAGCTTGGCCAATGCATCCGCCTTGCTATTTTCCACCCACGGTATGCTTTTCAGGATGTAGGAGGGGATTTGCGTCAGCAGTTGCTGCACTCTTTCACCATACCTGATCAATTCTGGCTTGCACGTCTGATAATCGCCATTTACTTGGCTAATGACCAGCTGGGAGTCTCTATATATGAGGATGTTTCCTATTCCCATGTCGACAGTAATCTCAAGACCTGCTATCAAAGTTTCGTACTCAGCCTCGTTATTTGTTCTTGGCTCTGTTAAGGAAAGAGAAAAACGCATTATCCCTCCTTGTGGAGTCACAAATATAAGGCCTACCCCAGCTTTAATTATGGAGGTGTTTTTCTTTCGCTTCTTCATGGAAGGCGCTCTGTTGAAGTAGAGTTCCCATTAGACATTATTTCCCTTCGCCTCCCTTTCGATTGCATCGAACGCGTGTTCATCCGGCAATTCACAATTTAAGGGGGAGTCGGCTGGTATTGGATGTTCAGCGATGGCCTGGCCCTTCACTGCCCTGAGGAGCCGATAGATTATCGAGAACTCCATCAAGAAGAGGGCCCATTTGGCAAGCCTTCCCGTTGGTAAGGCTCTTGACATCAAATATTTGAGAGGATCCACCTTTGATATGAGATGGATCTCATATGCCAGGGCATAGTGCCTGAGCTTCGTTATCACGAAGATCAGTGCCAGGCAATGCTTTTCAATAGGGGAGTGGTTGTTTTCTGCCCCCAGAAGGACTCGACTCAAATAGTAGAGAGCTCTCTCCTTCCCCTGGTCATTCTCCTGTGCCCATAGCGTGCCTAACGAACCATCAAGGGCTGTTGTGTACAGGATGACAGGCTTTCCCTTGACCGGAGCGGTCAATAACGGCGGGTTCTGCAGATATTGCTTGATTTCATCTAGTGCACTTCGGCATTTACGATCCCAAATGAACGGGGTCCCCTTCTTCATTAGATGGCTGTAGGGACGGCATTTGCCAGAGAGGTTAGTTAGGAACCGTCGGATATACACGAGCTTCCCTTGGAGAGACCGCAGTTGCTTGAGAGTTCTTGGCACGGACATTTCCATAATCGCCTTGATCTTTGATGGGTCTATTTCGATGCCTCGGTGTCGTATGATGAATCCTAGGAATTTGCCTAAGGAGACTCCGAACGCGCATTTCAGAGGGTTCATCTTCAGATTATATTTCCGAAGACGCTGGAATAATATTTTCAAATGCTCTCAGTGCTCTTCGTATGATTTTCCTTTCACCACGAGGTCATCGATATAGCATTCAACGATCTCATGGATGAGGTCATCAAAGATCTTCGTCATATCCCTCTGGTAGGTAGCGCCAGCGTTCTTCAGACCGAAGGGCATCACTTTATAGCAGAATATTCCTAGCGGAGTCGGGAAGGCAGTATGCTTTCGGTATTCAGGATGCATCTTTATTTGATTATACCCTGAAGATCCATCCATGAAGGAAAAGTCCTCATGAGTGGACGTGTTATCGATCATCAGCTTGGTAACCGGTACTGGGAAGTCATCTTTCGGGCAAGTTTTGTTGAGGTCTCAAAAGTCCACGCAAATGTGTACTGTCCCATTTTTCTTCATCACCGGGACTTTGTTGGCAATCCAGTCAGGATATTGAACTTCTTGGACGAAGCCGGAGTCGATTAGGTTCTTGACTTTGGCATTGATGCTCATCTCGAGTTCGAGCCGCATTCTTCTTGGCGCTTGCTTAGCTAGATTAACATCCGGCGATATAGCCAGTTTATGCACTGCTATTTCTGAATCTAGTCCCGACATCTCGGAATAATTCCATGCGAAGCAGTCTTTATACTGCATAAGCACGTCTTTTAGCGTATCCACATTCTTTTTAGACAGCAGCTCACTGACGAGCGTTGGCCTCGGATCGTTTGTCATCCCCAAATCGATTTTCCTCAGATTGTCTGTTGTGGTGTGTATCCCATCTTCCAGCTCTTTTGGTACCGGTGGAAATTCTGAGATCAACGCATCCTCATATTCATTTGCGAAGCACTGGGAGAGATCGTCCACATTCTCATGCTCTCCCTCCTTTGAGAATGTTATCATTTGGCAGGTACGAGCTTGTTTCCAAGCTCGATATTGATCTGGACTTACCCTCACAGCGTGGGTTGCTTTTGGCTCATGCTTTCATAGTGGGGCTACCCTCCAACCGTCGGATAGAGCAAACATGCCTTGCTGATACTGTTCTTCGACCCAGTCTTTAAAGGTGAAGCAATCTTCAAGAGGATGTCCTATTGCTCGGTGGTAAGAGCAATAAGCCGGATGATGGACCTCGTTTATTTGCTCAGGGTGCCGAGACTCTGGGAGCGTCATCATATGATGATTCATGATAAGGTTGAATATTTTTCTTGTCTTATCTTAAGGGAAAGAGTACTCCCGACCCATCTTCTTCATAAAAGACGGGTTCCAGCTGACCTTTTCTCGATCGCGTGGTGTCTTGGATTCGCTTCGCTGTTTTTGAACACCATTCCCACCCTTGATCTTGTTGTTACTTCTGTGTCGGGCCTTTTTCTTGCTACGAGAGCGCACAGCGGGCTGAGGGTGAAGGGCATCGTCGTCTTCTCTTTCCGTATCCTGCTGAATGATACGTTGCGTCCTGACTTTCTCGTAAATGGCTATTTCACGGCTGTGGTTATCCCGAACCTTTTGACTTGCTTCCCTTATTAGCTTGTCCATTTGTTTTTCGAATGACGGGCTTGGTCTTCTCACGGCGAGATCTCGCTCTGGTTCGATATTAGTGCTATCTGGAAACTCATTCGCTTCTCCACCGGAGTTATTTATGACATGGCAACCATGGAACCGCTCTTATTTCTTGGACCGAGGGTATCCAAGTCCCTTCATCTCTATCCTCCTATTGGGCATTTTTCGCTGAATCCCGGGAATGTCCCAAATTTTGTTGTAGAACTGGGCTTGTCGAGCGGTTTGTTTGAAGGGTACGCCTTGGTATCTTAATGGCCTTTTCAATCCCTCTGCGTATTATCTGGGTAGACGGATCGGTTGAAGCTTGTCAAGCGCAAGATCGACACCATGTTAGACTTTTTTCTCCACTTTAGTCTCCGTAGATTGGTAGAAGAGAATGGCCTTCTCACCTTTTCGCCTAGGGGAGCGTAGAAGGTTTGCAGTTCTTGCACGCCGTATGTATCGAGCGCATCAAGTTCCCAATAATGCTGCTACGGAACCATGGTGATTTGCAAGCTCTGATCAGCTCCAATGAATGTTTGTATTGATAGACGAACAGAGAATACTATGCCGATCTCGTCTACAGAGTCGCTACCAAAGACCAAAATAGGAGTAGATGGTTCAGGCCTGTTGCCTTGGGGTTGCCCCGAGAAGACTATCTCTTCATCCTCCTCGGTATCGCTCCCAAAGATCGGGATGGTGGCGATGGCTTTTTATTTATTCTCCGGTTTATGATATCTTTCTGTGTCTTCGAAGTCTGGTAAGAAGTACTTAGCGTCTTCATATTTGCGGACTTCATTTACGGAGAATGGGTTTAGCTCCCCTGTAACTGTGTACTCGAGACCATCTTTGAAGTACTTCATACACTGATGTTGTGTAGAAGGAATGATGTTGTACTCGTGTAACCAAGGCCGGCCGAGCAGAGCGTTATAGCAAGTCTTGGCGTCGATGACATGAAACTTGATGTCAGTGGCGAGCATCCCGAAGCGTAATGTCAGTATTATGGATCCAAGCGTCCGTGATGACTGCAAGTCGAACCTAGAGATAGTAATTTTGTCCCGGTCCAGGTGTTGAACGTTCATGTAGATCTCCTTTAGTACTTGCACGTTGAGAATGTTAACGGAAGACCCGTTGTCGACCAGGATCTTCCCTATCTTGATGTCGTGGCAGTACCCAGTGAAATATAAAGGACGGTTGTGCTTGCACGTTCCAAGGAGGAGATCTTCATCACCGAATTTTATGTCAACTGTATGAACCTCTGCCAGCTCGTCTTTCATCTTTCTTCTGTAAGGAAGCCTTGAAACTGATCGGGCTCTTGTAGTGCCTTGATTAGAGAATCTCGTGCCTCTTTGGACAGGAGGAGAGAATCCAGTATGCTCAGTTGTGAGGGCATTTTCCTCAGGTGTGTAAGGATATTGTAATCTACCTTGTTTTTCTTAGCCGGGTCCTTGGCTATGTTCTCTTCGACGACTCTATTATCGAGGTTAATCTCCTCCACGGACTTTTTCCTTCCCCTTGTCTTTCTTACCCGAATCTTTGTTTGAGGGTCCGAGATTCTTTTCAGGTAACGTACGGTTACGCAGCTGGATGTTCTCACATTTCTTTACCTCTTCTTCTTTTCTAGAGGTGGATTCCTTGAAGAGAGGGCCGAGGGTTATTTCTTCGTCAGAATCGCTCCCGAAGGTAAGAACCCAAGATTTCACTTTTTTCGAAATGGCATCAACCATATGATAGTTATCGGCTGTTCCTTTACGCTCATCTGTTGTGCTTCTCTATTCCCGACGGGTTTTACGCTTCATTCGCTTGAAGTGTTGTCGGTGGTCTATGTATCCCTGTCACCACTTCTTGAAGGCATTGCACTCTTCGGTAGGGTGTATGACCCTCCGATGGTATAAGCAGTAATTTGGATGTATATCTGCTTTGTCAAGGCACATACTCCTAGGAGTATTTCCTTCGAAAGGTGGCAGCTTCATACCCATTGACAGGGCTTTGGCGAACCTTTTCCGCGTCTTAAATTTGCTTTTGTCTGCCGCCGGGGTGCTTCGATCTGGTTTGAGTACTTTGTGACTCCCCCCCCGCAACTTCTTCATCCTGACGCCGACGCTTGGCCTTTTCGTATATAGTCGTTTTACGCTCTCGGTCAGCTTTACTCTTTTGAAGGGCTTCGTTCAGTAGTTTATCGATCAGGTCGTCTGACGTTTCTAGGGATTTTGACACCGGTCCTGCCCTTAGTTCCTCTGCATTGCTTTCCGACACCAAGGGAGCTTCTTCGTCTTTTAACGACAAGTGAGAGTCCATGTGGCAACTCGCTACATAATCATCGGGTTCTTCTGACGCGCCGTCTCCCTTGTCAATGTCACCGTCTCCGTTCTCAAGAATATTCTTGAGGAACTCTTCAAGTGTGACTGGGGTCCGCACCTTCTGGTTGTACTCTTCCAGCGCGTCAATGTACTTCTGCAGGTCTGTGCGCTTGTCGTCAGGCTGCGCAGGCTTCTTGGTCTTCTTCTTTCCCTTTGAAGACTTTGAAGGCCAGACCTGGGTGTCTTGCCCATCGATACCAACATTCGGTGTTGGGCACGGTTTCAACATCCCGTCAATGATTTTGGGCTCCAGTAGGCTCTTCCACCTGATTTCCGGGCATGCTTGAAGATCCTTCTACATTCTTTTAGTTTTAGCCGAAAGGACAACTTCCCACGGAGCTTCTTCTATAAATGAGCATGATGCCCCCGGCGTGTCCACCTTTTTAGAAGCGTGCTGCTGTGGCGGGTTTACCTTCCAGTTTTCGGACAGCACGAACTTGCCTAGTTGGTACTCATCCTCAACCCAGTTTTTGAAGACTTAGCAATCTTCAATTAGGTGGCCCATTACTCTTTGGTAGGGGCAGTAGTTAGGACTGTTGACGTCACCAGGCTGCAGCGGGTGTCTCGGATCCGGCAGAGTGATGAGCCAGTTGTGCACTGCTAGTTCGAACAGTCTTCTCGTTTTATTTCGGGGAAATGAGTAAGGACGTCTCAACTTCTCTATGAGGGATCGTGGTTTGTTTCTTTGGCGAGAAACCGCTTTCGGATCACTCGGTTGTTGTTGAGTGTTGGCAACGAAGGTCGCTTTCCCTTTGCCCTTTTCATTCCAGGGATCTGTTTTTGAAGAAGATGGCCTATGGCCCATCTGGTCCATTTGGGCCAGCTTGTCGATCAAGGCCTGGAAGGTGGTTGGCTTGAAGAACATCATAAATTGGGATATAGTCGCCTGAGGATCAAAGGTCCCTACGAACATGCCCTTAGCGGAAGCTTCTTCTATGCGTTGTTCGCATTTTGACCATAAGTTCCGCCATCGAATTGCGTATTGAACTCAGGTCTCTCCTGGCTTCACCCTGGCATTGATTAATGCGGTGATCGGGGCGCGCTCGCTTGCGCTTGCGAATCGCTGCGTGAACAGCAACTCCATTTCTGTAAATGTTTTGATGGAGTAATTTGGAAGCTCCGAGTACCATTCAAATACTGTCTTTGCTAAACTGCGGACGAACTGGCGAAGCAGTAGTTTGTCGTCACCTCCAGTATTGCCGTATAAAGCTCTAAACTGAGTGACGTGCTGATGGAGATTGCATGTCCCTTTATACACGTGGAATTTAGGGATCGTATATCCGGGCAGGTACTTAATTTGATCGTACCAGCCAGGATATGGTCGTCCAGTTCTGACGACTTGGCCAGCCGCTTCGCTTTCCTGATGAGCTCGTATTTGTTGAGCAATGTAGTCGTCAAGGGAAACCTTGTAGATCGTTTCTTCCTTGGCTACTGAGAAAGCCGGAAGAGAATTTGACGTTTTCCCTCTGTCGTCTTTGATAATTATCGGTGGATCTTCGGCTGAAGGATCCGGCTGGATCATCATCCCGACCATATCTTGAAAAGGTAGCACCATCTGCTTTATATTAGCGGCCTGTTCTGCAGCCTCTTTATCCTTTCTTTCTAGCACCCTCCGCAGGAACTCGGTGCCGGTCTCCTGATCTTGGCGCTGTTCAGAAGATACTTCCGGGATTTCTTTCTTCCCAGTGAGTGCGGCCATCTATGTCAACATCTCCTGGAGCTTTTGTTGTTTCTCCTGAGCTTTTGTCACAGACCGTGTGAGTGGTTGATCACCCATGGAAGTACGGCTTTCCTCTTTCCCGGAAGCCATATACACCGTGTGCACTATCATACCCCTAGACTTGGGGTGCTTGGGTTCATTGCCTTTAAAATTTGTTGCATGCATGAGGATCTTTTCCGGCCTTCTCCTATTGTGGGAGGTCAAAGTTAAGGTGGCCATTGCAGCAGGCACCCATGCAGACGATACCTTTCGGGGTACGACGGAAGGATAGTCCTCCTCTTGCCGAGCCTTTGTTTTCTTTAGCCGGCGAGAGTAGTCTTGTCAATTACAGAATCTTGGACTTTCCGCCAGACCCTATGGATTTTGGAGGACAGCAACTGAGGAGGCTGCTCCGGTTTTTCCTGCGTTGTGTTTTCAACAGGCGGAGGAGACTTCTTTAATACGGCGGTTGGAGAGTTCTTACGCACTCTCCTAAGCAGCTCGAAGTTGTTCCCAGTTGGAATAGCAGTATCAATTTCCACCATTGGAGATGGTGGGGTAAGTCCAGAGGGAGAACTGCCCCCAGCTTTCCTCACTTGGCGCCAGTGGCGACGTCGAGCATGTCGTGCAGACAGGACTACCTCTGTCGTTGGAGCGGCTTCGTCATGTCCCCTGCTCTGATGAGAGGCTACTGTTGGTGTCAGCCTGTTGCGAAGCCTGACTTTTTGATAGGGGAAGCAGTCTTGGTGACTTCGCCGGAAGCAGGAGTTGGAACGGCCAATCTTGCAAAGACCGATCTTTTAACAGGAGAATCCCCTCTGATGACTTCACCTGCCGGGACTGCAATGGCTATCTGCTTCGGGATAACCCCTTCAGGTATTGCGAGCCATTTTGCAGGCCCACTGGAGCTTTGGCTCAGTCTGTTAAAGACTGAGGTAGAATATTTGGACGACCCATTGAGAGGGGCCGTGGTGGCTGCAAGTCGATCGAAGACCGACTTCTTCGGAGCTTCCGGTGATGGCATCGCGGGCGCTGAAGCTTGTGGTGGGATCATGGTCCCGAAAAATAATCCAGTGGTGGCCTGAGTTACCTGTTCCACTGGCATTGAGAACATGCAGGCCGCATTTGGCCCGTATGTCACTCCTCCAGCGGGGACGGAGTGGGAGTTGTTGTTGCAGGTACATTTGGAAGCCATTGATTCTTCTTTTCTCTGCATAGGAGCAAGACACTAAATCTTAGTACCTCGAATCCTGGGGCAACCATAGTAAACCGTGATTCGTTCGCGAACATGACACACGAAGTGTGGAGTGGAAAGAGGAAAAGGTCCCACCGGACGTGCCGGAATCTGTTTACCGCCAAGAACATGAGACGTGTCCGGGATGGATCGTCTAGCCTGAATTTGGGGACAGATACTATTTGGATTTATCCGTCCACCTCTCCGAAGATACCAAGTTGATTTATGACACCGTGTATCGGAGGTTTGGACGGATGCGGCCTTTGTAGCAGACTTCATCAAATTTCCCCTCGTTTGTGAGGAGTTTTTGATTATGGGGACGCTCTTCCCTACAGGCGCAAGCCTCTGCAGTTAATTACGTTACCGCATACCGATAACCACTTTCTCCTTCTCCAAAAGGTCACTTCGTGCCGTGTGTGTCTGTTTTATTTTTGGTTGCCCGTGGATTGTATACGGAGACTAATTTATGTTGTCGTCCGTAGGGTATGGATTAGTCTAAATCTGTAAATTCTTAGATTTGGGTTTGGGTTGATTTAAGGATTGTTAATCTCGTTTTAGATTAAGATACACTTAAATGTTTCTTGAGAATACGTTAGTCTAATTTTAGACTAAGATCTACTCAACAGAATTTTGGGATCATTCAGACCCAACAAAAGAGCATTTGGGCTCTATTGTTTTAGTTTAAGGACGTTTCAGTCCGTTATTAGTTTAAGGACGTTTCGGTCCATAGCTAGTTTAAGAACGTTGTGGTTGGTTGTAGTTTAAGGACGTTTCGGTCCATAGCTAGTTTAAGGACGTTACGGTCCGTTGTAGTTTAAAGACGTTTCGGTCCGTAGCTTGTTGTAGGAAGTTGCGGTCCGTTGTAGTTTAAGGACGTTTCGATCCATAGCTAGTTTTAAGGACATTTCGGTCCGTTGGGATGTGCCCATCAATTTAGGAATACACCAAAGATTTATTAGTTATCGGGACCCACCACCTCTATGAAGACGCTGAAGAATTACAGCGACATGTTTCAGAGGTGTGAGGAAATGTACCCTTAAACCAATGTCCGTTAGAAGATCAGTAGTCGCGTTTGGGACTAAGACCAAGTTGGAAAATGATGAGCACATAGGCTCGGTTGATTTGAATTAGAGATTTTTGGTCAACTTGGACTCAGCCCACCCAGTCTTTGAATAAAGTGTTAAACATTAGCTTGGGCTCAGTCCCTTTTCTGTGCAAACAATGCTGGGCATTGATATGGGTTCTGACGCTCACCCTTTACTTTACTTTATTTTCCCTCTTTTTTTGTTTTTTTATGGAGTGTTAAACAATTTTTATGGCACCCACGTGCGCAGCACATGAGGCGCTTAGCGTTGAGCGCCAACCATTGAGTGCTAGGCACTCCTTATCGAGCAGTGCCTATATGATGGGCATGTGAAGCGCTTGGCGCTGTGCGTCAACCATTGAGTGCTGAGCACTTTTTCTTGAGCAGCGCCCACATGAGGAACACGTGAGGCGCTAGGCGCTGAGCGCCAACCATTAAATGCTAAGCACTCTTTATTGAGCAGCGCCCACGTGATGGACACATGAGGTGCTTGGCGCCGAGCGCCAACCATTGAGTGCTAAGCACTCTTTATTGAGCAGCGCTCATGTGAGGGACCCGTGAGGCGCTTGGCGCTAGGTCTTCTTTGTGTATTCTGTTCTGAAGAGTTCAATTTTCTGTTCTTTTCTGGATCTTTGATCCCCAAGAACAAGTTCATCCCCATGAGAATTAAATTCTCATTTGTGGGAGACTTGTCTCATGGATCTCAGATCCAGTGAAAGAACTAAGTTCTTTTATGATATTTAAACCCTTGGATATACAGATGAGATGCTCTGATCTCTATTATTATTGTTTTTACCTCGAAGAGAAGTATTCTTCTTTCTTCCATTTTAAAGCTTTCTTCTTGTTTGCTCTAAAGCTTATAGGGGGTTTCTCTATACAGGACTTGTAGTCTTTGGTCCTTTATATAGTGGAGGCAAGTTTGTTGATTTAGTTAAAGAAATCTTTCATTGAAAGATCTCTAATTGATTTGTGGATTTTATCCACCGTTGGATCTTTGATCTAAAGACTTCTGTTTTACAGAAGATATCATTCTTGTTTTTAACAAGATTAGAAAATATTTCCCCATATAGAATCTTTTTGTATATAAGTGATTTTTAATCACCATTGGATTTTTCAATCCAGCGGTACTCTGTTTTACAGAGAGCAATCTTTCTTGTTTAGAAAGATTTGAGAAATATTTTCTCGACAGAATTTAATTCTGTATTTTGATGATTTATCATCTCGGTTGGATCTTTGATCCAACGGCTCTGTCTAATCAGAGTGCTTTTAGTTCTAGCGCTGGCACTCTCGTGCGAGGCACGTGAGGCGCTGCCTCAGAGTTTTTAACTCTGAGCGCTGGCGCCCTCGTGCAAGGCGCGTGAGGCGCTGCCTCAGAGTTTTTAACTCTTAGCGCTCCCTTTCAAGTTTTGAACAGAGCTTTGCTCTTTTATTGGAGAAACAATGATAAAAGTAAATCAGATAGCATACTATCATTTTGAGTAAGACTGTTCTACCCGTATAGGTCCTCCCTCAATCATCACAATCGCGTGCCTGCGATCACAATAATTGACTTGAAGGCATTATAGCCAACAGTTCCCAGGCTAGCTTGCAGACTCTGCCAAAACTGTGACCGAAATCTGGTATCACGATCGGAGACGATGCAGACTGGTACTCCATGTAATCTCGCGATCTCCTGCATGGGTTTCATGGGTATCAAAAATAGTACATCTTGAAGTTAAATCTTACTTTAGATTCATGCTTACCTCCATGTACTTCTTTGCTAACGTCTCGGTAGATTGGCCAATTCGAAAGGGAATAAAGTGAGCCGATGATTGAAAGGGGTTTTGTCGATCAAAAATATTTTCCGCAATCAGAAACAGCGTCGCTTTGCAGCTAGCCGGTGAATACGGGTCGGTCCACAGGGATGTGTAATTTTCCTAAATGTTCTTACGAGTTGATTCCAATGGTTGTTTGGTTTTGTTTTAATTGAATCTAAAACTAAGTTATATGAGGATAAAGAAACTTGCTAGGGTTAGGTCAAAGGTGGGGTTTGGTAAGATTTGATGACACACCTCTTTTAATGCCCTAAATGAAATCTTTTAGAAGTTATAGCAACTATTAGAAAAAGGGATTAGGATGATTGGGAAGAAACGAAGTTTCTTCCTCTAGATCCTTGTCCGTCCTTTCCTAATATTTGCTCTAACCTTCATGGAAGACATGCATGTCCGGTCCTTTATACTACGGTTTCACCGTTACCTTGTGGGTAGGGTGCCGTAGGGAGCGGATCATGCATGCATGCATGATGTTCTAGTTGTTAAAAATAATCGGGCACGAAAGAGATGAGAGATCTTCATCTCTCATTCCCTCCCTTATTCCTAACCCTAACAAGCGAGGAAATTACTCGCTCATTAGGGGATCTTTTAAAAATAACATTTAAAAATCACTTATCTACTGCAGTTTAAGAAAGATTACACACTAGATTACTAGGGCAAAAGATTAATTTAATCTAAGGCAACAATTTAACTATAAACTAAGGCAGGAATTAAAAAGACTTACAGAAATGATGCTCTTAGATCTTCAAAATAATCTGAATTTTATTTCATTGAAAAGAGGCATCCCCATTACAGTATTTTGATTACAATTTTATAGGTAAACAGGGAAATTTAGGGTTACGGGATTCGTACATGTGCGATTACAAAAATACCCCCGAAAAATCCCAACCTTCACACCGACGCACCGACACAAAAATTCTGCGCCGACACGTGCACTAAATGGCCGCGGAACCGCGGCCCCAGCCTGGGTTTGGCCGCGGTTCCGCGGCCAAACTAGGGATTTACACTCTGGTTCTTCTGGTGCTGTCTTCTGTTGACTTTTGGGTCCTGTTTATATATGTTCTTTTTCAATTGGGCTTCTAAGCATTCTCCAGGTCTCTAGTGAATATTGTAGCGGACTTTTATCGTTGCTTCATGGCGAAATCCTGAACCTTGCGCTGTTTTGTAATGATCTCTATGTAGGCTTGATCAAGATCCTCTGATTATTGGTCAAAGTCTTACTTTTGGATTATCTTTTATCTTTTTCACTGCTTTCGCTCCAAGAGTCTGTAACCTGTAATATGTAACAAACATGCGTCAAAAGCACCTGTTTATTTATAAGAATGGGGAATATAAAATGCAAGATTATGATCTGAACAAATACCCCCAAACTTATCTTTTGCTCGTCCTCGAGCAAACTTATTATTTTATTCTCGATAAAATCTAACCGCACTTTCGCAGGGAAACGCGATTGCACTGAGCACGTGCAACAAGCCGTTAAACCTCCAGGTGTCCCTAGTAGGAGGAGTGTTGTCTCCTGAGGGTTTTCAGCGGATACTACCCACAAAATCCTATCAATTAGATCTACTGACTTTAATTCTCTAATTAGGTTTTCTAACAAGGAATTCTATTATCGTCAACTTGTAAACTATCCACCCATATTCTTCACACTTCCTCATCATTTAACTTAAGATTATATATGTTCGATAGACTCACCCAGCTTTCAGCATTTCTTGAGTTTTACTTCTAAGGTTCCATCTCCACTTGGGAATTTTTCTATCAATTCTACTAAAGATACAAGTTCTATTCTTCATTCCTTTCTCTTATCTCAATTCTAATCATATATCCCCACGTGTGTGTATAAATCACCCCTACACTTGGAAATTCAAATCAAGCAATCATACTCTTGTCCGTTGTCCAAAGCACTAATTAACTGGTGAATTCACATCCTTCATGCGGCTGTTAATACTTCTTGAGGTACCAACAACCGATTACAAGATATGTTTGCACTTTAAAGCGTAATTCCTAGTCTTGCAACACCCAAGGCTTTTAGCAGTGACTCCCAAACCAGTTGGTCTAAGGCACTAGGTGATGAAGCACCCTCGCTAAATATTTCTTCTATTTTTGCAGCCTCAAGTAATCACAAAGACCAGTGTTCATTTTTTTTTCTTTATTCACATTTTTTTTATTTTCTTCGTACTAAGGACTTTAGACAAGAGCATTTCAATGTCTCTTCTACTATTCCAAGTTTCAAGGTGTGTGATTGTGCAATTTGTAGGGTATACATTTTCAGAATATAGACTTAAGCTAGGAATTATTTTTCAAACTTATACTCTAATAAGAATATCAATATTTTTCCTTTATTTCAACTTAGCCCAAAAAGTGAACTCAAAATTTGCCTAGTTCTAAATAAACTACAAAGACATATACTTTCTACCGTTAATCTTTAAAGAAGGTTATTTTTAGGGTTTTTAATTTACTATGTCAAAGATCTAGTTGTTCCTAGCTAGTTAACCTATCTGTCAAACTCAAGTTAAATATGGTCAAAATTGAATACAATAATTTTTATAATTTTTGAAATTTTCAATTTTTTATGGGTTTTCAAAATAAATATGCAAATGCAAAAATATACATATGAATGCGAAGGAAGAAGATGTACCGAGCAGCATACCCCCAAACTTGAACTGGACAGTGTCCTCACTGTCATGCTGCACCAAGAGGGTCGATAATGTCGGCAATATCCTGCTTATTAATATATTTACAAAATGATAAACACCCCCAAACTTATTTGAAATAAAGTTTTGGAAAATTGATTGGAAATTCGGGGGTGGAAGTGGAGGAAAATCAATCAGTGTAAATCGGCTCCTGCAACAACAGGAGCTCCTCCGATGGGTCCGCTGTGAAGAACGATTTCAATCGATGCCCATTCACTTTGAATAAAGTACCGTCTTCTGGATTTTCAAGATCAACTGCACCGTGCGGATAAACGGTGCGGACTACAAAAGGTCCTCTCCATCTAGAGCGGAGCTTGCCGGGATGATAATGTAACCGAGTATCATAGAGTAAAACCTGTTGACCAGGTTCAAACGTTTTTCGCAAAAGGTGTTTATCGTGGAACATCTTAGTTTGGTTTTTCATAATTACAGCATTATCATATGCCTCATCCCGCAGCTCTTCTAGTTCATTCAACTGCAGCTTTCGGTTGCTACCCGCATCTCCTAAAGATAAATTCAGCTCTTTGATAGCCCAAAATGCCTTGTGCTCAATCTCTACTGGGAGGTGGCAAGCCTTCCCGTAAACAAGCCGGTATGGAGACATACCAAGATCGGTCTTGTATGCAGTATGGAAAGCCCATAGTGCATCGATCAGTTTAAGGGACCAATCCTTACGGTTCTTTGAAACCGTTTTCTCTAAGATTTGCTTTATTTACCGATTTGAAATCTCGGCCTGCCCACATGTTTGGGGATGGTATGGCGTTGACAGCTTGTGGGTTATAGAATATTTGCGCATTAAGGACTCAAAAGTCCTATTGCAAAAGTGAGAACCATTATCACTTATGATCGCTCGAGGGTGCCCAAATCGAGAAAAGATGTGTTCTTTAAGAAATCGAATGACAACCTTATTGTCATTCGTTCGGCTAGGCACAGCCTCGACCCACTTTGAAACGTAATCAACAGCCAACAGAATATAAACATTCCCAAAAGAATTGGGAAATGGTCCCATGAAGTCTATACCCCAAACATCAAAAACATCGACAACCAAAATTGGTTGGAGCGGCATTTCGTTTCTCCGCGATATCCGGCCCAAGTGTTGGCACCGGGAGCAAGTCTTGCAGTATTCATAAGCATCCTTGAAGAGTTGTGGCCAATAGAAACCACACTGCAAGACTTTTTCGGCTGTCTTCTTTGGGCCAAAGTGCCCGCCACATGCTTGATCGTAGCAAAAAGACAGCACACTCTTAACCTCATTTTCCGGTACACACCAACGAATGATTTGGTCGGAACAGTATTTAAAAAGATAAGATTCATCCCAATAAAAATGCTTTACTTGGGACAAGAATCGAAGTTTATCCTGTTTCGACCAATCGTTAGGTATCAAGTCGGTGGCCAAGTAGTTTACTATATCTGTGAACCATGGTTCGCAAGAAACGGTCAAGAGTTGCTCATCGGGAAATGCATCAGTGATAGGAAGTTCAAGTATAGGCGAAGAAGGAAGTCATGAGAGGTGATCGGCCACTACGTTTTCACAACCCTTTTTGTCCCTTATGACAAGGTCAAACTCTTGTAGCAGGAGGATCCAACGTATTAGCCTCGACTTAGCATCCTTCTTCGCAAAAAGGTGGCGAAGGGTTGAATGATCCGTATACACAATAACTGGAGAGCCGATTAAATAAGGCCAAAATTTTTCAAGTGCAAACACAACCGCTAAAAACTCTTTTTCTGTTGTTGTGTAGTTTAGTTGGGCCTCATTTAATGTACGGCTAGCGTAATAAATCACGTGCGACATCTTGTTAATGTGCTGTCCAAGAACAGCACCAATAGCAAAATCTGATGCGTCGCACATAATTTTGAAAGGTTGCGTCCAGTCTGAAGATGAAAGAACGGGCGCAGAAATGAGAGAGACTTTCAAAGACTCGAATGCTTCCATGCAAGTTAAGTCGAAGTCAAATGTTGTGTCCTTGGCCAATAAGAGAGTCAAGGGTCTAGCAATCTTGCTAAAATCCTTGATGAACCATCTATAAAATCCGGCGTGGCCAAGGAAAGCTCGGATGTCTTTAACGCATTTAGGAGGAGGAAGATTAGAGATGACTTCAAGTTTGGCTCTATCAACCTCTATGTCGTTATGCGAGATGACATGTCCTAAGAAAATGCCCTCGCGTACCATAAAATGGCACTTTTCCTAATTCAAAGTCAGGTTCTTATCCCTACAGCGGGTAAGAACAGCGTCAAGATGTCGTAAACACTCGTCGAAGGAGTCACCAAAAATGGAGAAATCATCCATAAAGATCTCCAAGAACTTTTCAACCATGTCTGAAAAGATCCCCATCATACACTGCTAAAATGTAGCGGGAGCATTGCATAACCCAAAGGGCATCCGACGATAAGCAAAAGTGCCAAAGGGACAAGTAAATGTGGTCTTGTCTTGATCCTCTTTGGCTATGGGGACTTGGTTATAACCGGAATAGCCATCTAAAAAGCAGTAGAACTCGTGCCCCGCCAATCGTTCGAGCATTTGGTCAATGAATGGTAAAGGAAAGTGGTCCTTTCTTGTCGTGGCATTGAGTTTTCTATAATCGATACAAACTCGCCACCCCGTTTGGGTGCGAGTGGGAATTAACTCATTTGCCTCATTGGTAATGACCGTGATGCCTGATTTCTTTGGCACGACATGAATGGGGCTAACCCATTGGCTATCCGAGATAGGGTAGATGATACCACTATCAAGACATTTAACAATCTCCTTCTTAACAGCCTCTTTCATAATGGGGTTGAGGCGTCTTTGTGGATCTCTTGCCGGCTTGGCATCATCCATCAAGTGTATATGATGTTCAATAATGAGGGGACTAATCCCCTTGATGTCCGCCATAGACCAGCCAGAAGCTTGCCGATTATTTTCTAAGACCATTAAAAGGGACTTCTCTTGCTCAAGAGCTAGAGAGGCCGATATGATAACGGGTAAGGTCTCATTATCATCTAGATAAGCATATTTTAGGTGCGACGGCAACAGCTTTAGTTCGAGTTTAGGAGGTGAAACAATAGACGGTAACAATGGAGTAACTGTTTCAAACTCGAAGGATTCCATCAAAGGTTCAAATCGAGTGTACGCAACCGAGTCGGATGGTTCAACTAACTCATCCGAAAAAGCAAAAGACTCAAGCTCGGGTGGTGAGTCTTCAGATTCGTCTACCAAGGTGAAACACGCATAATCGTTGTCCGCAGTGAAAGCTGTGTCGGATTCTAGGAGAAACGCACTAGTGGCGTCAACATTGCTGTGATCGAACACAAAATTTTCGAACTCACAGTCCTCCTCCGCGATCTCATTGATCGAGCAAACATCAAGTACGCTAGCATTAGGCTCGGCAGGCTGATTTCCCAACTTAAAGATGTTGAGTTCAATTGTCATATTGACAAAAGATAGATTCATTGAACCGTTACGACAATTGATCACAGCGTTACAAGTCGCCAGGAATAGTCGACTAAGTATCACCGGAATTTGACTCCGGGGGTTCGCGACAGGTTGTGTATCCATAACAATAAAGTCTACGGGAAAAATGAAATCCACAACTCTAATTAACACATCCTCCAACTCTCTCCTAGGATGGGTGATTGATCGATCGGCCATTTGGAGAGTGCAGTGAGTGGACTTAAGCTCTCCAACGCCTAATTGCTCGTACACAGAATAAGGCAGCAAATTGACACTAGCACCAAGGTCTAATAGTGCTCTATTGATGTTTTTGTCCCCAATTGTTATCGAAATAGTAGGACAACCGGGGTCCTTTTGCTTTGGGGGTAAAGAGTTTAAAATAGCATCACTAATAGCACTAGCCATAAAAACTTTCTTTGGAACTTGTGTCTTCCTCTTTTTGCTGCATAAGTCCTTTAAGATTTTTGCATATGAAGGAACTTGTTGGATTGCATCCAAAAGAGGGATATTTATGCTGACCTGTTTGAACAACTCTACAATCTTCTCCATCTGTGGAATTGGTTTGTTGGATCTCAACCGATTTGGAAAAGGAACATTTTGAAAGGTTGTTGAGTCCAATTTTTGCGGATCAGATTGTTGAGTTGGAACGGACCCCCGTGTAAATGTGTTCGTGTTGTGAGAAGTGGGTCCGTTCGAGCTAGAAGAGGTAGAGCCGTGTGAAGGATGGAGAATAGGCTCTAACGAAGAAGAAGAAGGTGAAGAAGATGAAGAAGGGCCACCGGCAGGGGTGTCATTGTGAATACCCACATTGTTTTGCAACACTTTTCCCGATCTCAACGTGGTCACAGCATTTACGTTATGATTCTGCTGTTGATTTGCAGCATGTGCGTGACCGGGATTGGGCAGTGGTTGAGATGGGAGCTTTCCTTTTTCTCGCTCGCTCAGTGCTGCATTGAGTTGTGCAATTTGTGCCTCAATAGATTTGATGCTTTGATCGTGTGAGGCACTGTTTTGCACCAAAGATTGAATAGAAGTCTCTAGTCTTGCTGTAGACTGTGTAGATTGCTTTAGGAATGCATCTAGACTTCTTTCGAGTGAGCTAACCTTGTCATTATTAGGTTGAACAAAATTGTTTGGCGGGTAAGAAGTGTTAGGCACAAAATTGTTCACCTGATTAGGGTAAGGTTGCTGTTGAAATTGAGTTTGTGGACGTGCTTGTTGTTGTTGTGGGGGAGGCCGTTGAAAATTGTTATTTCCTTGGAATTGTTGATTTTGGTTCCAAGCGAAATTTGGGTGACTCCTCCAACCCGGATTATATGTAGAAGAGTACGGATCGTTTCTTTGTCGTTGCTGAAAGGCAGCATTGACTTGATCATGTCCTTGTGTAGATGCATTGTAAGGACACTCTTCGGTTAAGTGTGATGGAGCCGAACAACAAGCACACACAGTTCGTGGAGGCATAACAGGGGCAGGAGAAGGCGACGAGATTTTGGTCTCAATCGCTTCTAGCTTTTTAGTAAGAGCGGCCATCTCGGCCTTCATAGCAATTGACATCTCTACTTGATGGATGCCTGCCCTAGATTGACCACTAGAAGAAGATGATGTGGTCTTGGATCTCTCCCGCTGAATTGTTTGTTCACTAAGATCCTCAAGAAACTGCCACGCTTCCTCACTAGATTTGGAGAGAAAGTGACCTTGACAGATGGTTTCTAGCAACTGCTTCGTTGCCGAGTTCAATCCCTCGTATAATGTTTGGCAAAGTTGCCAACTTTCGATCCCATGATGAGGGCATTGAACGAGTATGTCTTTGAATCTTTCAAAACACTTCCAAAATGGTTTGGAAGGAAGCTGTGAGAATTGTATAATCTCATTACGGATTCTAGCAGTTTTGTGGTGAGGATAGAATTTTTTAAGAAAAGCTTTCACAAACTCGTCCCAATTTCTAATTGAATGTGATCCGGTGTTGTATAGCCACTTCTCGGGTAGGTCACATAAGGTGAAAGGAATGACCCTTAGCCATATAGCGTCATCACTTAATTGGGTCGTTTTCATCATAGCGCAAACGTTTTGGAATTTATTAATAAAAATATACGCATCTTCTGATTCCAAACCATGAAATTTTGGCAGCATATTGATGAAATGTGGTTTTATTTCAAAATTGTCCCCATTTGCCGGTGGGGGTGAAAGACAGGTGGGTAAAGAAGTGCGGACAGGGTAGAAGAGATCCTGGAGCGCAACTCGTGCGGGCGCTTCAACAGGCGGTTGATTCGGGTTATTCGCACCTAACGGAGGTGGAATCATTCCCGTCGGTAAGGTATTGTTGGGGTTGAATCCCAACATGCCTTCGGAGGAAGAATTTGAAGGTGGAGGTAAGAAAGTGGACGGAATGTCGACTTCGGTGTCGAAAGGTTCGTCGGTCGGTACCAACGAAACACGGACTAATCGGGCGTTAGTGTCTCTAATCCAAAGTGACATACACTAAAGGGGTAGTGTAGTCAGGAAAAAAAATGAAAGATAGAATGTGGAGGTAAGATAACGTCAATGAAAGGAAGTGGTGTAAGTGAGGTGCAAGTTTTCTTTAGCGACAAGTTGCAAGTTTTGAAAAGATTTTTCTTTTTCTTTTTTATTTATGTTTGTGAGAGTTTTGCAAAGAGATTTTTGAAAAGAGACTTGAGACGCAAACGCGATCAACCAAACATGCACAATCAGGCCTAGATCTAGGGTCACCTAGGTCAGCTAGATAGCTCCTAACTAAGGCTAGAAATAGGACCTCAAACCGCCTCTTCACCGCTAATTGCGGCCAGGTAAGTGCCACGTAAGTGGGAGGCTCCTCGCTACAAGTAGCGGTCCTAATTAAGTAACCACTTGCCTTGACACACTTGCCTAGACACCGCAAAGTCAGTTAGGATAAACGGTCGATGCCTATGTCTAGTCCTTTGTCCTATTGAGCTCGAAGTTCTTAGGGCCGAGTCTAGTATTTTTTAATTAATTGTGGTCAATGCAAACGCTTTAAGTACTTTCTGGGGTCCTGGGAAGGGTGATGAAATCCCCACCCAATCTGTGTTTGGTCAATAGCCCCTTAAAATCCGATTAATGTATGCAAAACAGTAAATTCACTTGCAATCAATTTTTTTTTAACGCGGCGTAAAGAAACTTGCAGAAAATCTGTTATTGAGAAGGGGGAAGAAGATTTTTAGCGCAAAGAATTCCTGCAGAAAATTTCACAAGAGATATATGGAGGTTGGCAGAGGGGAGAATGAGGAACAAACCGACAAACTTTGAAGAGCTGACGTGGCCAATTTGCGGCGGAACCGTGGTGTGGGGCCCACTTATGCCACGAAAACGCGGTCTGTAGGAGGGATCACTCTCTGGAAAAAAATTGCACTGTTCTGTTATCAAATTTCCCCTCCGTTCTGATGTGCACTTTTCTGATTTGCCCTCTGCAAATTTCCAGATCAGAGATTCTTCGCTGTTCCTGCAAGATTCAAACAATAAAACACTTCAAACAGATAAAAATTGATAAAATGTTTTTTGTACTTTTTCTATTTTCAGATTTTTATGACTTATAAGATTTATATCAACCCGAAATTACACAAAAGAAATTTTATGCCATCCCCGGCAACGGCGCCATTTGATTGAAAGGGGTTTTGTCGATCAAAAATATTTTCCGCAATCAGAAACGGCGTCGCTTTGCAGCTAGCCGGTGAATACGGGTCGGTCCACAGGGATGTGTAATTTTCCTAAATGTTCTTACGAGTTGATTCCAATGGTTGTTTGGTTTTGTTTTAATTGAATCTAAAACTAAGTTATATGAGGATAAAGAAACTTGCTAGGGTTAGGTCAAAGGTGGGGTTTGGTAAGATTTGATGATACACCTCTTTCAATGCCCTAAATGAAATCTTTTAGAAGTTATAGCAACTATTAGAAAAAGGGATTAGGATGATTGGGAAGAAACGAAGTTTCTTCCTCTAGATCCTTGTCCGTCCTTTCCTAATATTTGCTCTAACCTTCATGGAAGACATGCATGTGCGGTCCTTTATACTACGATTTCACCGTTACCTCGTGGATAGGGTGCCGTAGGGAGCGGATCATGCATGCATGGATGAAGTTCTAGTTGTTAAAAATAATCGGGCACGAAAGAGAAGAGAGATCTTCATCTCTCATTCCCTCCCTTATTCCTAACCCTAACAAGCGAGGAAATTACTCGCTCATTAGGGGATCTTTTAAAAATAACATTTAAAAATCACTTATCCACTGCAGTTTAAGAAAGATTACACACTAGATTACTAGGGCAAAAGATTAATTTAATCTAAGGCAACAATTTAACTATAAACTAAGGCAGGAATTAAAAAGACTTACAGAAATGATGCTCTTAGATCTTCAAAATAATCTGAATTTTATTTCATTGAAAAGAGGCATCCCCATTACAGTATTTTGATTACAATTTATAGGTAAACAGGGAAATTTAGGGTTACGGGATTCGCACATGTGTGATTACAAAAATACCCCCGAAAAATCCCAACCTTCGCACCGACGCACCGACACAAAAATTCTGCGCCGACACGTGCACTAAATGGCCGCGGAACCGCAGCCCCAGCCTGGGTTTGGCCGCGGTTCCGTGGCCAAACTAGGGATTTACACTCTGGTTCTTCTGGTGCTGTCTTCTGTTGACTCTTGGGTCCTGTTTATATATGTTCTTTTTCAATTGGGCTTCTAAGCATTCTCCAGGTCTCTAGTGAACATTGTAGCGGACTTTTATCGTTGCTTCGTGACAAAATCCTGAACCTTGCGCTGTTTTGTAATGATCTCTGTGTAGGCTTGATCAAGATCCTCTGATTATTGGTCAAAGTCTCACTTTTGCATTATCTTTTATCTTTTTCACTGCTTTCGCTCCAAGAGTCTGTAACCTATAATATGTAACAAACATGCGTCAAAAGCACCTGTTTATTTATAAGAACGGGGAATGTAAAATGCAATATTATGATCTGAACATCCGACTTGGTTAGTCGATCCACAATAACCCATACTGCATCATTACCATTCGTGCTGCGAGAAAGGGCAGTCACGAAGACCATGGTAATGTGCTGCCATTTCCATTCTAGGATTGGTAACGGCTGAACTAGACCAGCAGTTCTGTGATCTTCAGCTTTTACTTGCTGATACACCAAATACTTGGCTATGCTTCTGGCTATACCACCATTAGTGTTGCCGTAGATCCTTATACATCTTTGTACCACCAGGGTGTACTGAGTACGGAATATTGTGAGCTTCTTTCATCAACTCTTCTCGAACTGGGCCGTTTGGTACATATAAACGACTTCCATATCGCAAGGATCCATCTTCGTGGATAATGAAGTCAGTTCGAAATCCACTTTCTATTTGTTCTCGGATCTTTTATAACTTGGCATCTTTTGCTTGAGCTGCCTTGATCTGATTGACAAGAGTGGACTGGACTTGTAAGTTCATCAAATACGAAGCTTTACTTAGTATAACTACTTCGATTGCCAATCCGTGCAATTCCTACTGTAGTTTCCACTGAGCGGTGAGATTCATTGCTAATGGATGGCAACTAAGTGCATCAGGAACTATATTCACCTTCTCAGGATGATATTGTTGGTTGATGTCGATGTCCGCTATGAGTTCTAGCCATCTTCTCTGTTGCATGTTCAATTCCTTCTGAGTAAATATATACTTTAGACTTTTGTGGTCAGTGTATATTTAGCTGATTGAAAAGATCATCGATCTACGGTAGTGGATACTTGTTCTTGATTTTCACTTCGTTCAGAGCTCGGTAATCTACACACATCCTGTATGAACCTTCTTTCTACTTCACGAGTAAAACTAGAGATCCCCAACTTCAAGTACTGGGACGAATCCAACATTTCTTCAGGAGTTCGTCCAACTGAATGCGGATCTCCTTCAATCCTTCCGGACTTAATTGGTACAGAGTTTTGATTACAGGTTGTGCACCGGATAGTAAATCAATGTTGAATTCAAGAGCTCGATCGGGAGGCAAACCTGATATATCATCAGGGAACAGATCCTCGAACTCTCGAACTACTTTTGGCTTTTCTCCTTTCGCCGGTAGAGTAAATACTTCTGCATTTTTTGGTTTAGCACGAAAGATTTCTGGCTCCAACGTTCTATCTCCACTCTTGAAGTAGAAGACTGGGTGATCCGGTATCTCAAATACTACCATCCTTTGACGGCAGTCAATCGTAGCATAGAAAACTCCCAGCCAGTCCATTTCCAACACAATATCGAAATTTGGGATGTTCACGTAGAATTCTCGTCCGCAAACTACAACTGGACACTGATCAAAAACCATAGTTTCTTTTAATACTCCATTCCCAGAATTGATATTCCATGTTGAAACGAGTGGCTTCACAAGAATCGCATGCATTCTCACAAATTGTTGGGACATGAAGCAGTGTGATGCTTTAGTGTCGAAAAGTGCGAGTGCAGGAAGGGTGGCTACTAGTATAGTACCTAAGTTGTGTGAGGTTGGTTTTAGATAAAGGAGAAATATAGAGGTATACAAGGATTAAAAGGATGAAAGAATTGGGAATTACCAATTATTACTTGGCCAGTGGTTTCGGCTTTCTCAACTGTCATTATGAAAGCCTGACGTCTGGGTACATTCCTCCTTGCTGGAGGCACATTCCTTTGCCCTTGGGGCACGTTTCTCTGCCCTTGAGGCATGTTCCTCTATGCCTGGTGGAATTAACAAGGAGGTTGTGCAGGAGGTCCACATGGAGGTGGTGCAGGGAGAGCTAGATAAGGTGCAGGAGCCTGAATAGCTGGCCGCTACGGAACGTGATTGCGGGTCTAGGTGCTGGAGCTGTGTTGAGTCGATATGGACATGCTCCTATGGCGTGAGTGGATGCGCCACAAACCAAACATATGCCATTTGCACGCCTGCAGTCTTTCGCCAGGTGTTCATTCCTCTTGTAGTAGAAGCAAAAGTCTGGACCGAGCCGGTTAAATGATCCTTCCAGACTCCTGGATGCAAAAGTTGACCTAGAAGAGGCTTCTCCTGTCATCTGTGTAGCAGGGCATTTCACACCGGAAGTTTGAGGTCTGCCCTTCTTCTTCATGACCGCCCCATAGCGTCGGGCAGCCTTCAAAGCAAGCTTATGGGTTGGGAAATCCCCTGTAGCGAGTGCAGTTTGGATTTCTGGGTCCAACCCTTACTAAAATCTTTGTGGCCAGATCTCAGCAGTAGGAATCAGGTGTGCCGCAAACCTGTTACGACCTTGTGTTAGCAGTGTAGTGAGTGAAATCAGGAATTTGAGTTTGAGATAATATCTTACCTGCTAAGCATGGTAAACTCAGCATCGTATTCATCCACGGACTTGCTCCACATCGAGCCTTACTGTAAGTGGATGAACTGCTGCTCTATGTCAAAATGAGCAGTCTTAGGGAAGTGCTTTGCGTCGAACATATCACGAAACGTCATCTATTCAATTAGTTGGGCGAGACGGCTTTCTTCAGCTTCCACCAGACTCTGGCGTTGTCTGTTAGTTGCAGCTTCACAACTCTCACCCAGGCAATCTCTGGCACTTGTGTTACTGCTAGATCATCTTCTATCAACTGGGCCCATTCTTCCGCCTCCAATGGACTCCCTTTTCCTGAGAAATATTTTGGATGCAGTGCCCAGAATTGCTTGACTCCGGGTGCTTCGACTTCTGGGCGGTGCATGAGTATAGCAGTCTGCTACTGCTGACCCTCCAAGAGGCTCTTAATTGCCTCAAGTAGTACCGTTTACTCATTGATGGGAGCTGCAACGGTAGGTGGTAGTGGGAGAGTAGGCGATAGGGTGTTGCCATTGACATTCGTGCTGGTGTTGTTCGGTAAATCCATGACCTTGATAGAAAAAGAAATGTTATGATAGATTCAAAGAATTTAAAATGTAAGGAATGTATAGTTGTTGATTCTTATTATTCTTATGATATATTGCTTAAGACATCATGCAGAACTGACATGCATAGGCCGCCAACAAAACCTGTCACGTCCCGCTTCCCAGTGTACGGAAACTGTGACGTGACAGGCCGCAACGTATTTGCTAAGAAATAAACACGTTAAGAATAATTAAGCAATATATATATATATATATATATATATATATATATATAATGCACAAAATGACAAGTGATATAAAATAAACAGCAACCTTTATTTACATTCATCTTTACATACAACTGTTTTTCAGAAGGAAAGATACAATGAAATAAGTAGTGCCTAAACAGTGGCATACAAAATAAAATAAGTACAGGATGAGCTAGTAGTCCGGCTGAGCGGTGAGCTGCTCCAAGTCTTCCTGACTAGGCTCGATCTCCTGAGAGTCCGGTTCTCCTGACGAATATTCCAAAGAAAGAAATAGACAAGAATGTCGTCAGCGAGCTAGCACTCGGTAAGTCCCAAAAGAAAGAATGGAATAGAACAAGTATTGTTAAATGAAACTCTTAAGTTGTACAGGTATATGATTGTTATTCTAACCTGGTTGTTTGTAGGTTGGTATAGAAGGTATTTGTATATACGAAAGGATTCCTGTTAGGAATATGTATGCCCTGGAGGCCAGTATTGTATGATATAGTGGATGCTTGGACATATATATAGAGGACTTTCTTGCTCGACATGATAGTATGTTATCTGATTGTCTTAATCTTAACATGTTCACTGGTATTATTATATTGTCTCTCATATACATGTTAATAAAGTCCTTAGAATGTTTGCTTGACTACCAGAACTATGATG
Source organism: Agapanthus africanus (assembly GCA_030015575.1). Taxonomy (NCBI): domain Eukaryota; kingdom Viridiplantae; phylum Streptophyta; class Magnoliopsida; order Asparagales; family Amaryllidaceae; genus Agapanthus; species Agapanthus africanus. The sequence continues at coordinate 4,149,317 of CM057337.1, forward strand.
CAGATCATACTACTGGGACTTATGTAGTCTACAAGCACATCCTTTAACAGTTCCTAGTCGAGAGAGTATCGAGACAGGGCATCGATATTCCAGAGTAAACTAGTGTGTACGTTACTTGACCCTGTATGGGGCGATGGTTGATCCCATATCTATTGGTGTTTAACATCAAAGATTGTACACATGTGCTCATTAGAGAATGGGTATACCGAACAGGACTCGCCGAGAACTTCTAGATGGTACTATACCTATCTTCAGATAGCAGTTCTCTGGTGACACTGGTATATGTTAGTCTGTAGATCCGAGATTATCATAGAGTCTTGTGTGGTTCCCACTGTGCTTTGATTTCCTCCCTACCACGGCTCAAAGGAGTTGTGCACACAGGTGGATTTTGGGTACAGTCCCGAGTCCCGGTATAGGGAGTTGATGTTGCGCTATACTCGATTGGCTATAACAGGAATTCCTTGGTCAGGGCTGTTCATGAGATTTACTGGTAAGTGTTATCAGTAGTTTCTCGTACCGTTATAGGCCACACATCGGCATGACTTATCAAGTTATTGGGGTCTGACGATTCCACCCCCAGACTCGATATGCGACATATTAGACGAAGACACCGGACTGTACAGTAAGTGTTATTTATAGGCTTCATGGGTGTTTGGACAACCTTGCTTGTTGATCTTCTAATCGTTCAATACCTTGGTAGCCGTTATGTCCAGCTAGTACCACTGACAGCTTGTGGGTAACTGATGTGATCATTACCTACTGTTGGCGTATTGACGAGTCTTTAGAGTCCCACACAGAGATTTCCTAGTTCAAGCGAAACGAAATAGGGTACATAGGCTGATATGTGCGGGGGGCCTGATTGAATACGAGTATGAGATACCATATTCTAATCTGGCGGTTATCTGTTATCGGTCAGGTTATATGTGATATAACCGGATTATCGAATTAAGTGTTGATTTGATAATGTGATATACAGATAAATGATATTAGTAGGTTATATGTGATATAATCGGATTATTAAATCAAGTGTTGATTTAATAATATGATATATTTATATTTGATATAATTATATATTAACTAATATTATTGCTCACTAATTATTTGCTTATCTTCATAATATATATATTAATATATATATATATGTATGTATGTATATATATATGTATATATCTATGTGTGTCTACACACACACACACACATAGATATATACATATATATATATATATATATATATATATTAATATGTATATGTATATATATATGTATATATGAAGCGTGGTTTGATTTTCTATTTTGTGAAAATAAAAAATGGGGAGACTTTTGAGGAATGTATATATATATATATATATATATATATATATATATATATGAAGTATGGTTTGATTTTCTATTTTGTGAAAATAAAAAATGGGGAGACTTTTGAAGAATGGTGAGGCATGGCTTTTTATATTTATTAATTCATTTGCTTGCACTATTGAAGCATGGTTCATTTGATTTATTGGAGTTTATTCCATGCTTCAATAACGAGAGGTATTTCTTAAGCCATTCTTCACATGAGAAAAAGAGTTAGTTCATTATTCTTCACATGAGATTTGAGCTCATTTGCTCTCTAGCTCTCTCCATCTTCTTCATCTCCACCTCCAAACTCAATCCCTCACATGAGTTGTGAACCCTTGAGCTTGTGAGAACCCTAGTGAGCAAACAACACCCCTACTTCACCATCCTACACCAGATTAGCACTTTGGTGTAATGTGTTTCCTTCACTAAAGAGTTTATTGAAGAGGTAGCTTGGATTAGCGGAGCTTCGGATAGATCATCTTTGGCACGAAGATCGCAAAGGAAGCTCGATCAAACTTCAAGTGGAGTCGCGTAGACTACTACACGGAGCTTGAGAAGAGAAGGACACGGTCTACAAAGGTTGTAGCATCCTTCACTTAGTTAAAGTTTTTGTTATATCATAGTTAAACCCTAATGATCTATTTTCGATTCTTGTTTAGTGTTAATTAGCACCCCAATTTTTTTTAAATGGAATGCTTGATGCTAGTAAAACCCAGTGGTGGTGGTAATAGACACTTTCATGGTATCAGATCCAAATCTAGAAGATTAGACGATTTATATAAATCACGAAACCGAAACAACTCCGAAACTGCAACCCGAAACCCCAAGTTTCTGTCAAATTTTTAAAGGACTCTGAAATTTTTTAAAGAACTGCAGAAGCTTACATTTGATGTAACTTGAATACCAGAGGAATTCCAGACCATATCTCTAAACTTTGGCTGGTGAGATAAGGAAAATGCCCGGCCTGGCTGGTCCAATATACAAAAAATGGTCTCGTATTTTTTTGGTGTTCAGGTCTCTGGGGTTTAGGGTTTCAGCTTATGTTTGTTTAGTCCAGTTTGCATCTAATGTTAACTATTCTATTGGGGCTATTCGGAGTGTTTCGTAGTCGTAATTTTTTACATCGTTTCGGATTTAAGTTTGATATGTGATGCAGTAGTTGGAATTCACATTAAATTAGTTTTGTGAAAACTAGTTTGTTTGTAAATCTAGCATGTTAGTCTCTATTGATTGATTGCCACGAAGTTTCGATTAGGATCGAAACTTCGTCGCAATCGCGTATCGTACGAGAATACTCGCCAAATTGCTTTACTAAGTAGCCACTGTAAGTCCATGCTACCTCTCCCGGTACTTTCGGGCATGCGGAATTTGGTGAAAAACAATTTTCTAGAGGTGGTAACATGGACTCAAAACCGGATCTTTGTTAAACATCTAACTAACAACCTAACTAGGAGTTGTTAACTACTCGGTTAGGGAGTTTATACCTTTCTTATCTCGAACTCCTTCGTCTTCAAGCCTCGATGGTTGTCCGAATCGGCTTCTCCCCGTCGTCTCCTTGCGCCGAAGATAGATCCACCTGAAAGCTTCTACCTTTGGCTCCTTCTTTGAACTTTGAAGAAACTAGTTCACTAGGTTTGCCAAACCTTGTGAACTAGAGTGAGTAGAGAAGAGTTTGTTTGGGATTTTATCTATGGTTCTTGGTTCTCAACTCATGAGACAAGTGAACCATAGACTCAAGAGAGGGAGAGCAAGAGGAGGAAGATGAGAGCTCAAGAACAAGAGAGAGAATGAGAATGATAGAATGAGAGAAGACTTTTCTCATTTGGCTCACATAATCCATAACCATCATAACACATCATAGCAATCAAGTATTATGTGATGGTTTAAGCAACAATAGCCATATCATTTCTTGCACTCATTTTGCACAAGAGAGCAAGCAAGCAAAAGTCTTTGCCATGAAATGATAGCTATTGTTATCATGATGGTCAACTAGTCAAGCCTAGTCAACCGGTCAACAAAGTCAACAAGTCAACAAAGTCAACAAGTCAACAAAGTCAACCCCTCAACAACCATATCACCATAATACTTAATTAATATAATTGTTAATCATATATCATATTCTCATTAGGGTTGAGCAAAAAGTCAATAGTCAACGGTCAACCGTCAACAACCCTAATGAGAATCCTCTGCCTCTGTCTCTCCGTCAACTGTGCATACACACCTGCATCCGCGTTTCGAGGAACACGGATGCATACTGGATAAAACCAATCCCAAAAGGTACACTAGGATCTGGTTTAAACCAAAGCCCGCTAGTGTAAACTGTCCGGACACTGTACGTGCACAAGTGCATGGATGTGACCGTACCCTGTCGCAAAACCATGCGACCTGTCGCAAAACCATGCGACCTCTACTCTTTTGCCTAAAGGCGAATAGCTTTCTGTGTGGGACTCTAAAGACTCGACACTACGCTGGCAGTGGGTTTAACCACAGACCGCAAGCGGCACTAGCTGTGCGTAACGGTCCCCAGGTAGATGCCGACAAGAAGACTGACGAGGTGAAACCCATCTGAACTCCTACTGAGCCTGAATGTGACAATCTCCGTACAGTCCGGTCTGTTCGTCTGATACATCGCATGGCGGGACTAGGGGGGTGGTAAACGTCAGTCCCCTAATAGCGGTACAAGTCGTGTCGGAGTGAAGCCCAATACACCCTGAGATAACACTAGAAGCCTACCAGTATATCCCGCTTGCCCTGGCCAGGGACTACTCGTGTAATGGCTCTCCTAGACACAGCGCGATGTCAACCCCCAATACCGGGAGAGACGAATCCTGTCTAACCGTCACTGCCTCCAAGTGCTTCGGGACTGCACCCAACTACTACCTGTTTGCACGACTCCTTTGAGCTGTGGTAGGGTAGTAATCAAAGTACAGTGGGAACACACTCGAGGCGAAGTGACAGTGTCAAGTCAGCGGACTAAGCTGTACTCATGTCACCTGGGAACTGATAACTGACGATCGGTATAATACCAACCGGTCAGTTCCCGACGAGTCCTGTCCAGTGTACTCGTAACCCAACGAGCACCCGCATACTATCTCCAGTACGACGTACTGACGGCTGTGGGACAGACCGTCTTCCACACTGGGATGAGAAGCGCATGCGCTAGTCTACTCCGGAGTATCGATGCCCTGTCTCGATAGTCCTGTGACTAGGGACCTGCATAAGGATGTGCTTATAGATTACCCAGCCCCACTAGTGTGACTGCCATCACAACGCTGGTAATCAAGCAAAGATCCTAAGGGCTCCACTAATGCGTATAGGTGATATAATAAAATAAACACATGTACACATTGAAGTAGAAACAAACCAAGTAGCATACTACTATTTTGAGCAAGATTGTATATACAAGGTGAATATCCCAAGCTTCCATTAAGTAATATACAAACTAGTATGATACAGTAATGGCCTCTAGGGCATATACACTAACAATCTCCCACTTGCACTAAGGCCATGTACTGGCGTATCGAAGACCTATCATCTCGATCAGCCGCTCGAACTGAGTCTGGGGCAAGGCCTTGGTGAATGGATCTGCAGTGTTATCTTCTGAAGCGACCCTCCGAACCTCGATCTCCTGGCGATCCACGATCTCCCTGATCAGGTGATACCGCCTCAAGATGTGTCTGGATCTCTGATGGGACCTGGGTTCCTTCGCTAAAGCTATAGCCCCGTTGTTGTCGCGATACAGAGGTATTGGATCAACAATGGACGGAACCACCTGAATTTTTTCAAGAACTTCCTCATCCAGACAGCTTCTTTTGCGGCATCAGATGCAGCGATGTATTCCGCTTCCATCGTCGAGTCTGCAACGGTTTCCTGTTTGGAACTCTTCCAACACACCGCCCCTCCATTGAGGGTAAAGACAAAACCCGACATGGACTTGGAATCATCCTTGTCACTCTGGAAGCTGGAGTCAGCAAAGGCCTCGATCTGGAGGTCTTTTCCGCCATACACCAAGAACATCTTCTTAGTCCTTCTCAGGTACTTGAGAATGTTCTTTACCGCTATCCAGTGTTTCTCCCCAGGGTTTGACTGATACCGGCTTACCACACTCAGTGCATAAGCTGCATCCGGTCTGGTACACAACATCGCATACATTATAGAGTCTACCGCAGAAGCGTAGGGTATAATAGACATGCGATCCCTCTCGAAATCAGTCTTGGGAGACATCTCTTTAGAAAGGGTGATCCCGTGACAAGCCGGTAGGTTACCGCGCTTGGAATCTTCCATACTGAATCTTTTCAGTATAGTGTCGATGTACCTGGACTGTGAAAGTCGTAATATCCTCTTGGATCTATCACGATGGATCCGGATCCCCAGGATGTAAGAGGCATCACCCAGGTCTTTCATGGAGAACCTGTGTGACAAGAACCCCTTGACAGATTGTAGCATAGGAATGTCATTTCCTATTAAGAGAATGTCATCCACGTATAAAACGAGGAATACTACAGTTCTCGCTACAAATCTACTATAGATGCATGGTTCATCTGGATTTTTGATAAAGCCAAATTCCTTGACCGTCTCATCAAAACAGATGTTCCAACTCCGCGATGCCTGCTTTAGTCCATAAATGGACTTAAGCAACTTGCACACCTTTCCGCTGCTCCCACTCTGAATGAAACCCTCTGGTTGGTCCATATAAACACACTCCTCTAAATTTCCATTTAGAAAAGCGGTCTTTACGTCCATTTGCCAGATCTCATAATCGTGGAAGGCAGCAATGGCAAGAAGGATCCGAATGGATTTCAGCATAGCCACTGGAGAAAAGGTTTCGTCATAGTCCAAGTCAGGTCTTTGATGGAAACCCTTTGCAACAAGTCTAGCTTTATAGGTCTCAACCTGTCCATCTACACCAATCTTCCTTTTGAAGATCCACTTGCATCCTACGGGTTTTACCCCGTCTGGAGCAATGTCCAACGTCCATACCTTGTTGGTGTACATGGACTCCATTTCGGTCCGCATTACATCCAGCCAATTTACCGAGTCAACGCTCTGAACGGCCTGCTGGAAGCTAGTAGGCTCATCATAATCTATGATGCAATCCTCTCTATCCCCGTCTATGAGAAAACCGTAGTATCTCTCGGGCGGATGAGACTGCCTACTACTCCTGCGGAGCGGCGTAGGAATGTCCTGTTCTTTTGAACCCTCTGGTTCCACTAAGCTTTCAGTAATAGTTCGTGGTTCTGGAATTTCTTCCAGTTCTACTGTGCTCCCACTTATCTGGGTTTCCAAAAACTCAGTTTCCAAGAAGTAGGCATGACGAGAAACAAAAACCTTTTGTTCCTCTTCGCAGTAGAAGAAATATCCCTTGGAGTTCTTTGGATATCCCACGAACTTGCACTGTACTGAGCGTGCCTCGAGCTTGTCCGCATGCTGCTTTTTGACAAAAGCTGGACATTCCCATGTCTTAATATGCTTAAGATAGGGTCTCTTCCCACACCACATCTCATATGGTGTAGTAGGCACAGTCTTAGTTGGAACTCGGTTCAAAAGGTATGCAGCTGATTCTAGTGCATACCCCCAGAATGATCGCGGTAACTCAGCGTTACTCATCATGGACCGTACCATATCCAATAGGGTTCGGTTCCGTCTCTCCGATACAGCGTTATGTTGCGGAGTGTATGGAGGAGTAAGCTGAGAGAGAATTCCGTTCTCTTTTAAATAGTTCAGGAATTCGGCACTCAAGTATTAACCACCTCGATCCGATCTTAGGATCTTGATACTTTTGCCGGTTTGTTTTTCTACTTCATTCTTATATTCCTGGAACTTTCCAAAGGCTTCGGACTTATGTTTCATTAAGAAGACATAACCGTACCTTGAAAAGTCATCTGTAAAAGTAATGAAGTAAGAATAGCCGCTTCGCGCATGTGTAGACATTGGACCGCACACGTCGCTGTGTACGAGTCCCAAGAGCTCGCTCGCTCTTACTCCGTGTCCAGTGAACGGAGTTTTTGTCATCTTTCCTTTGAGACAGGATTGACAAGTGGCATACGATTAATATTCGAACGGATTCAAATATCCTTCTGTATGTAACTTCGTCAACCTTCTCTCATTGATGTGACCTAGTCTACAATGCCATAAGAAAGTCTGATTTATTTCCGGAGACTTTCTTTTGTGTGTATTCTGGACATTGAAAATCTGTGGTTGGTTTAATACGTATATACCATTGCTCAATGTACCTGACCCAATCAAAACTTGATTAAGGTGAATGTTTACAACATTACTTACAAACGCAAATTCATAACCTTCTTTAGAAACTAAAGATACAGAAATGATATTACAAGTTGCGTTGAGTACAAAAAAGCAATTACGCAAAACCAAAACATGTCCATCTGACATTCCCAGGTGATAGTCCCCCACGGCCTTAGCATCTATGCTAGCTCCGTTTGCAACTTTGAGGGTCATGTCACCTACCTTCAAAACCCTACGGTTTCTCAACGCCTGCAAAGAATTACAGATATGAGATCCTGATCCGGTATCCAATACCCAGGAAGTAGAGTTTATTGAAAGACAGTTTTCAATAACATACACACCTGAAGCTGAAGCTGCAACCTGCTTCAATTCCTGTGTCCTGGCTTTCCAAGCCCTGCAATCATTCTTCCAGTGTCCCTTCTTATGACAATAGAAGCATTCTTCCTTATCCACAAGCTTTCCCACTTTCTTTGTTGCTTTTGCCTTTCCCTTCGTATCCACTTTACTAACACCGCCCCTTGGTTTGGCGGGGGCTTTCTTCTTCTTTCCCTTGGCTTTCGCCTTGGACCTAGAAGAAGAAGATCCTCCTACAAACAAAGTGGATGTTTCCCTACCTTTCTGTAGGGTGCCCTCTGCGCTCCTCAGCATGTTGAGAAGTTCTGAAAGTTCAACTTCCTTTTCTTGTAAGTTGAAGTTCAGTATGAACTGGGCGTAAGTGGAAGGAAGGAACTGGAGAATCAAGTCCGTATAGAGCTCATTCTCCAACGTGGTCCCAAGGTCCGCGAGCTCCTCAATGTAGCCAATCATCTTAAGCACGTGTTCCGCTACCGATGATCCGACGGCCAATCTTGCCGAAAATAACTTCTTCGACACTTTGTATCTTGCGATACGAGATTGCTCTCCATACAGTTCTTTTGTATGAAGAAATATGGATTCCAGGTCCATATTCTCGTGCCTCCTCTGATGTTCATTGTCCATAGAGTCAAGCACGAGGCACTTGGCCTTCGCGCAGTCTAGTTCCCAGGTCTTACGGATTTCCTTATCCGCGACGCTGGTTTTGGGGCCTGGGACAGGGGGAGCTTTGGTGGTAAAAAGATACCCCAGCTTGTCGTAAGTGATTGCCATCTTGACATTCCTGAGCCAATTTTTGTAGTTTGGCCCTGTCAGTATGTTTTTATCTAGAAGTAACTTAAGTCCAGTGATGTCGATTGGTTGCTGCAATTAGGAGAGAGAAGAAACACTCAGCATGATGCTCTTGCAAGTTTAGAATGGTTTTTCGTTTGTCTAAACAGGATGGCTCCCACTGTTTCTCGAATCCCTCCTCAAACCAAAAAGGAAGAATTAGTCGGCATCAATCTCACCGTACAATACTTGCTTAACCGTTCAGCCAGGCCAGTGTCTGTACTTCGAGGGAGGTTTTCCAACGCTTTCGCGAAGTTCCTTAATTAAATAACCTCTTTTCCCTGGGGGCGTAGCCCCGCTAACACCTTTCTAGACACCTACTAGGTTTATAGCATTGATCGTTTAGTGAGAAATTTCCCGAGGAGTAGCATATACTCACAGTAGGATCGGGATCCAAATATCATCGCGTGACGAAACTGAAGGAATCCTACCAGAATCATCACACTCCAAATGGTATGCAACACTAGCAAGTTTCAGTTCTTTTGAAACTCCCGATGTGGATTTTTGCCCCATGCTCTTATGACCTTGACTTTGGCCAACAAATCATAAGTCACATGTCAAGTTCTTCTCGTCATTCTCCAGGTTAATTTGAATCCACCCGCACCTACCCTTGACTTTGGCCAACAAGGCAGTACGACTGTTCCAAACTAACGCATCTATCTATGCTGCACATGAATACCCAATAGCTACCAATCACTATGCCTTGACTTTGGCCAACAAACATCTTGAATACTATTGACCATCCATGTGAAACGACGGAGGGCTACGAATGGTTTTGGCTAAACCGTGAACGTAGTGAACTTAATATAATCGATGGAACGAGATAGCTTTTAAAAGGAGTGGCTCAAGCTCCGCATTTAAAAGTTAGTTTTGAAAAGAACCGAGTGGTTTTTCGAAAGTGTTCCAACGACTTTTACTTGGTTTATTTTTCTTGCATTAGTTCTTTTAATGCGTGATATTCTTGCATTAGTTCTTTTAATGCGTCCCATCATTGAATCCTATCATTGCAGAAAACAACCAAAATATGACATACGCTTATGCCATTCGCATTCGCCACGGGGCCCCGTCATTACCCGTTAGGTTACTTAACTAACGACAGAGCGGGGGCTGGGCTAGCGCGGCTGTAAAACATAAGCAACGCCTAAATAATATCATATATAGATATACTGCAATGATAGCCATTTCAGATCACAGATGAACACATTGGATATACTAGGAATCCGCAATTCGTACGAGCCTGTAATGAAAAGCAGATTACACGGTCGCGGTGAATAGCCAATACCCCACCCAAGATCCCTACGGGTGCGGCAAACTACCCGCCAAGTACCCGAAGCGAAGCAACCTCCCTCAACTCCGTGAGTAGGCCACTCGGCACTTCAGCATACCCGGTAGTTTGTGCACCCCCTACATGGGTCTATCCTAGGAACAAAAATAGTAAAAAGAAATTATACAATGACGGCTACAACCCCGACCCGGTTGTGCGGCCATACAAATAATTATTACATCAATTTACAAATTTACATGAATTGAAAGAAAAGAAAACTCTCGTCTCACAACCCCCGGCTATTCACCCGCGACAATCCAATGAATTCATATACACATTCCAATGATATTACAGATCACAGATTTGTATAACCCCCACTAATCGACATATAGCGATTAGTAGACGTTCAATACAAATATCACATCACAGAAAAATCCGTCAGCTTAAGTCTTTTAGAAGTTCGATCAAAAATACGGATTTACAGGCCCCAAATACAAAATTTTCGTTCTGGAAAATCTGGGCAGAAAATACATATTCTAAAAATCCCAAAACAACCCCAGAAATACACTGCATCAAATTTGGACCTCGGCCGAGTCAACTCGGCCGCGTTTCCGCGGCGGGAGCATGCTCCCGCCGCGTTTCCGCGGCGCTTTGAACGGTTCGTGGGACCAAATTTTGTGGTTATTCTATAAACAGCCTGAGCCGATTTTTAAGATGAAATTTATCAACTTTTGAACAGAATAAAAATCGGCAGAAACTTGACAATCTCGGGTTCGTTTCGTGACTTTTTCTTTGATCGATCTTCTAGTTACTTTGCTAACATGTTAGATAGAGTTTAACTAGGCTCTGATACCACTGTAAGTCCATGCTACCTCTCCCGGTACTTTCGGGCATGCGGAATTTGGTGAAAAACAATTTTCTAGAGGTGGTAACATGGACTCAAAACCGGATCTTTGTTAAACATCTAACTAACAACCTAACTAGGAGTTGTTAACTACTCGGTTAGGGGGTTTATACCTTTCTTATCTCGAACTCCTTCGTCTTCAAGCCTCGATGGTTGTCCGAATCGGCTTCTCCCCGTCGTCTCCTTGCGCCGAAGATAGATCCACCTGAAAGCTTCTACCTTTGGCTCCTTCTTCGAACTTTGAAGAAACTAGTTCACTAGGTTTGCCAAACCTTGTGAACTAGAGTGAGGAGAGAAGAGTTTGTTTGGGATTTTATCTATGATTCTTGGTTCTCAACTCATGAGACAAGTGAACCATAGACTCAAGAGAGGGAGAGCAAGAGGAGGAAGATGAGAGCTCAAGAACAAGAGAGAGAATGAGAATGATAGAATGAGAGAAGACTTTTCTCATTTGGCTCACATAATCCATAACCATCATAACACATCATAGCAATCAAGTATTATGTGATGGTTTAAGCAACAATAGCCATATCATTTCATGCACTCATTTTGCACAAGAGAGCAAGCAAGCAAAAGTCTTTGCCATGAAATGATAGCTATTGTTATCATGATGGTCAACTAGTCAAGCCTAGTCAACCGGTCAACAAAGTCAACAAAGTCAACAAGTCAACAAAGTCAACCCCTCAACAACCATGTCACCATAATACTTAATTAATATAATTGTTAATCATATATCATATTCTCATTAGGGTTGAGCAAAAAGTCAATAGTCAACAGTCAACGGTCAACAACCCTAATGAGAATCCTCTGCCTCTGTCTCTCCGTCAACTGTGCATACACACCCGCATCCGCGTTCCGAGGAACACGGATGCATACTGGATAAAACCAATCCCAAAAGGTACACTAGGATCTGGCTTAAACCAAAGCCCGCTAGTGTAAACCGTCCGGACACTGTACGTGCACAAGTGCACGGATGTGACTGTACCCTATCGCAAAACCATGCGACCTGTCGCAAAACCATGCGACCTCTACTCTTTTGCCTAAAGGCGAATAACTTTCTGTGTGGGACTCTAAAGACTCGACACTACGCTGGCAGTGGGTTTAACCACAGACCGCAAGCGGCATTAGCTGTGCGTAACGGTCCCCAGGTAGATGCCGACAAGAAGACTGACGAGGTGAAACCCATCTGAACTCCTACTGAGCCTGAATGTGACAATCTCCGTACAGTCCGGTCTGTTCGTCTGATACATCGCATGGCGGGACTAGGGGGCGGTAAACGTCAGTCCTCTAATAGCGGTACAAGTCGTGTCGGAGTGAAGCCCAATACACCCTGAGATAACACTGGAAGCCTACCAGTATATCCCGCTTGCCCTGGCCAGGGACTACTCATTTAATGGCTCTCCTAGACACAGCGCGATATCAACCCCCAATACCGGGAGAGACGAATCCTGTCTAACCGTCACTGCCTCCAAGTGCTTCGGGACTGCACCCAACTACTACCTGTTTGCACGACTCCTTTGAGCCGTGGTAGGGTAGTAATCAAAGTACAGTGGGAACACACTCGAGGCGAAGTGATATTGTCAAGTCAGTGGACTAAGCTGTACTCATGTCACCTGGGAACTGATAACTGACGATAGGTATAATACCAACCGGTCAGTTCCCGATGAGTCCTGTCCAGTGTACTCGTAACCCAACGAGCACCCACATACTATCTCTAGTACGACGTACTGACGGCTGTGGGACAGACCGTCTCCCACACTGGGATGAGAAGCGCATGCGCTAGTCTACTCCGGAGTATCGATGCCCTGTCTCGATAGTCCTGCGTCTAGGGATCTGCATAAGGATGTGCTTATAGATTACCCAGCCCCACTAGTGTGACTGCCATCACAACGCTGGTAATCAAGCAAAGATCCTAAGGGCTCCACTAATGCGTATAGGTGATATAATAAAATAAACACATGTACACATTGATGAATATCCAGCACCTTATTCGATGAGGAAAGAGCCGAGATGCTTTCACCGGGAGTGACCTTTTTAGCAAAACTAGCAAATGGTATAACCCACTCGGTTTTGTTTTTATAGCTTCTCTAGTTTTTACTTTGCATAGTGGTATTCCTTGATATCCAGAACCTCATTGGACGAGGAAAGAGCCGAGATCTTTTCACCGGGAGTGACCTCTTTAGCGAAACTAGCAAAAGCTACAAAAACACTCATTTTCAAATCACTAGATTCTAAAAAGATATCCATTTCATTACGTTAAAGGTTTTCTTAAAAACCAGTCGTGGCCCTCCGTCATTTCAGATAAGTGCTATTTAGTATTCGTGCCGCGTTTGTTGATCATAGTCAAGGCGTAGTGTGCGGTAGCTGATTAGTGTTTATCTGTCGCATATGATGCGATTGGATTAGGGTAGTCATACGGCCTTGTTGACCATAGTTAAGGATTATGCGGATAGGTTTAATTCAATCACGAAATGGCGGGTTGAATTTGGCTAGCACTTATGATTTGTTGACCATAGTTAAGGTCATAAGTTACTAGGGGTAAAAACAGATATTGGGTATTTCAAGTGTTGATATTTGCAATGAGTTTGCATACCTTCTATGAGATAGTTGGATCCCGATACCCACTGCGAGTAACAGTTACTTCTGGAAGGGTTTTCCACTTTACAATTAGCCGATCCGGTAGGTGTCTAAGAAAGGTGTTAACGGGGTTATACCCTTGCGGAAATGAGGTTATTTAATTAGTTTCATGCGAAAACATGGGGAGACTCCCTCGGAGTACTAATACCTGTCTGGCTGATCGATAGGCGAACTTGTAAGGTGTAATTAATCCCGGCTAATCTTACCTTTTATGGTTTGAAGGAAGATTTGATAAAAACAGTGGGAGCCATCCTGATTAGATAAGATAATAACCAATCTAATCTTGCAAAGTGCGCACGCTAATGCATTTCCTTCTCTCTCTCTCCAGGTAGCGACTAATGACACGCCTTAATCAAGATAATAATATGGATGTATCGATTGAACCCGCTTATTATACCGAGCTGGGGAACGCTGGTTCCGCTTTTTCTTATGATTATCATAAGTCCGAGCAAAGAAGAGAGGAATATCAGGATTCCCATGCCACCCAAACGAAGAATAAGTATGTTGATGCATCGTCTTCGGGCGTGTTCATAACCGAGAACTGTTTCTCAGTTTGCTCTATGTCCTGGGTATTGGATACCGGATCAGGATCCCACATATGTAATTTGTTACATGGGCTAAAGAGAGGTAGAGAACTGGAAAAGGGTGATATGTTTCTAAAAATAGGGAATGGAGCAATTGTTGCAGCCAAAACAGTTAGCAAATATCACCTTGTATTACCAAATGGTAATGCATTGATTCTGAATGAATGTTAATACGTACCAAATATGATGTGCAATATTATATCAGTTTCTTTGTTGCATAAAGAAGGATATAACTTTGCATTAGAGAATAATGTTATGAACATTTTCCTAAATTAAGTGTTGATTGGGTTTGGTACGTTATGTAGTGGTATATACGTTCTAAATCAAACGACAGTTCTAAACGTACAGAACACACACAAGAAGAAAAGTTCAGAAATGAACGAAACTTTCTTGTGGTATTGTAGACTAGGTCATATCAATGCGACAAGACTAGATAAGTTATATAAAGATGCATATTTGAATCAGTTTGAATTTACATCTTATGAAACTTGCCAGTCATGTCTCAAAGGCAAAAAGACCAAAACTCTGTTTACTGGACGCGGAGAAAGAGCTACTGAACTCTTGGACTAATACATAGTGATGTTTGCGGTCCTATGTCTACACATGCTAGGAATGGTTTCTCATACTTTATTACATTCACTGACGATCTCTCAAGATACGGACATGTGTTCTTGATGAAACAAAAATCTGAATCTTTTGAGAAATTCAAAGAATATTAGTGCGAAGTGGAGAACCAAACAGGCAAAAGTATTAAAATCCTTCGATCTGATCAGGGAGGAGAATACTTGAGCACGGAATCCGTGACTATTTAAAAGAGAATGGGATTCTCTGTCAACTTACTCCTCTGTATACCCACATCACAACGGATTATCGGAGCGGAGGAATCGCACCCTGTTAGATATGATGCGCTCTATGATGAGTAATGCCGAACTACCTATATCTTTTCGGGGTTATGCACTTGAGACTGTTGTATACCTATTGAATAGGGTTTCGACCAAATCCGTGCCTACCATTCCATATGAGATATGGAATGGAAAGAGACCATCTCTTAAACGAGTTAAGATATGGGGTTGTCCGGCCTATTTTAAAAAGCAGAATCCGGACAAGCTCGAAGCAAGGTCTATTTTATGCAAGTTTGTAGGATATCCAAAGGATTCATATGGATATATCTTCTACCATACTGAGGAACAAAAGGTGTTTGTTTCTCAATATGCCACCTTTTTAGAAAAGGAATTTCTTGTGAAAGAAATTAGTGGCAATGAGGTAGAACTGGAAGAAGTTCCAGCTACACAAACTATAACTGACAATTTGGTAGAACCGGAGGATTTAATAGTCCCCAACGAACCCCAGCCACACCGAAGATCTAGTAGGGTTCCTCATCCATCTGTGAGATACTACGGCTTTCTCATAGACGGTGGGAGCGAGGATTGCATCATGGAAGATGATGACCCAACTAGTTTCTTGCAGGCCATCATAAGTGGAGACTCTGTGAAATGGTTGGATGCTTGTTCATACCATAATTTTGCATTCTTATAGACCCCATTCTTATTCAGTTTACAAATAAACAGGTGCTTTTGACCCATGTCTGCTACATAGTTGCAGGTTACAGGTTCTCGGAACAAAAACAGTGAAAAAGACAAAAGACGATACAAAAGTGAGACTACGACCAACAAATGGAAGAATCTTGATCAAGCCTACAGTTAGAGAATAAACGAAGACCAGTTCACAAAGTACAAGGCAGCGCAAGGTTCAAGACTTCGACATGAAGCGAACGGTAAAATCCACTACATTATTCACTGTGGAGAAGTGGAAGAGAACTGGACAATATTCTGAAGAACCAACCAAAGAAACAGGAAGACGCATACAACCAGAAGCATCAAAGCCAAAATCAGCCTACAAGCCTTCTACTTGGCCGCGGAACCGCGGCCAAACAGGGGCTCTGGCCGCGGATCCGCGGCCGGGTGTTACCCGTGTCGGTGCAGAAAATTCGTGGCATCTGGCGGCGCGTTGACTAGTCTTCTCTATGGGTATTTTTGTAAAAGCAGGTGTGCGTCGATTGTAAACCTAGGGTTTTCTATGAATCTATAAATAGAAGCCCTAAAATCTTTTTTAGGTTATGCCTCTTTTCATTGATCAAAAATTCAGAATTCTATGTATGGAGAGAGCCATCAAATAAAGGATGCCTCTTTTTATTCATCTATTCAGATATGAAAATTCCTGTGTAAATGTTTGGAGAGAGCCATCAATAAAGTAAGTAGTTTTCTTTAATTGCCTAGTTAATTTTTATTCGGCCTTAGTATAGATTTTTCATTCTTTGCCCTAGTTAGATAGTTAGAGATGTTTTTCAATTCCCTAATGAGTGAGTAGTCTCCTCGCTTGTTAGGGTTAGATTTAGGGAAGGCTTGAGAGATGAAATCTCTCACCCCTTTCTTGCCCCATCACATATAATTAATAGGACTCCATGCATACATACACACACCATTCCTACGGCACCTTATCCCAAGAGGTAACAGTGATACCGTAGTATAAACGACCGGTTGTATATGTCTTCCACGGAGGTTGGGGTAAGAATTAAGAAAGGAAGGACTAGAACCTAGAGGAAGAAACATCGTTTCTTCCCGATGGAACTAATCCCCTTTATTAATTGCTACCATAACACCTAAAGAGATCTAAATTAGGGCATTGAAAGCGGTGAGGAAATCTTCAATTTCCAAACTTAATCTAAACCTAACCCTAGCAAGATTCTAGTCTTAATATAAATCTTAGTTTTTAGCGATAATCCATTCACACCGTTTGGAATTAACTCGTTAGACCAAATTAGGAAATACACAACATCCCTGTGGACCGACCCGTACTCACCGGCTAGCTACCAAGCGACACCGTTCTTGATTGCGGTTAACAAATATTTTTGATCTAAAAATTCACATAAATCAATGTTATGCGATCTGAGATGGAATCCATATAAACCAACAAAGTATGGACTTTGGAAGTTGCTTCTGAAGGGGTAAAAGCCATCGGGAGCAAGTGGATATTTAAGAAGAAAATTGGTGTAGATGGAAAAGTTGAGACTTTCAAAGCTAGACTTGTAGCAAAAGGTTTTCGTCAACGACCTGGTGTCGATTATGATGAAACGTTTTCTCCTGTTGCTATGCTTAAGTTCATCAGGATCCTACTTGTCGTTCCTGCATATCATGACTATGAAATCTGGCAGATGGATGTCAAGACCGCTTTTCTAAATGGTGATTTAGAAAAGAGCGTGTACATGACACAGTCAGAGGGCTTCGTAGACAGTGGGAGCAGCGGATGTTGGGATTTTCCCAATCCAGGTACATAGACATCATACTAAAGAGAATTGGTATGGAAGATTCTAAGCGTGGTAATTTACCCGCTTGTTCAGGAATCACTCTCTCCAAATAGATGTCTCCCAAGACTAATTTGGAGAAGGATCGCATGCAAGGGATACCCTATGCTTTGGCAATCGGGTCAATCATGTATGCGATGTTGTGTACCAGACCGGATGTAGCTTACTCGCTAGGTGTAGTGAGTAGGTATCAATCAGATTCTGAGAAGAAACACTGGACAGTTGTGAAGAATATTCTTAAATACTTGAGAAGGACTAAAGAAATGTTCTTGGTATATGGTAACGGTGAACTACAAGTGGAGTCCTTTACTGATTCGAGCTTCCAGAGTGATAAGGACGATAGTAAGTCGGTCTCGGATTTTGTCTTCACCCTTAATAGAGAGGCGGTATGTTGGAAGAGTTTCAAGTAAGATACCGTAGCAGACTCGACGATGGAGGATGAATACATCGCTTCCAACGATGCTGCCAAAGAGCCTGTCTGGATAAAGAAGTTCATAACTGACGTTTGTGTGGTTCCATCCATTGAGCTTCCAATACATGTGTATTGTGATAACAATGGAGCTGTGGCTTTGGCTAAGGAACCCTGGTCCCATCAGATATCCAGACATATTCTTAAGCGGTATTGTTCCCCTCCGAAAGACGCGGCGGAGACGCGATGTACGTCTTGCCTGAAATTCGGGGCAGATGCTAATTGGTGCTATCCGTCCACCTCTCTGAAGATGCCAAGTTGATTTATGGTATCGTGTATCGAAGGTTTAAACGGATGCGGTCGATGTAGCAGACTTTGTCAGATCCCCCCTCATTTGAGGGGTTTTTGATTGTGGGGACGCTCTTCCCTGCAGGCATAAGCCCCTACAGTTAATTACGTTACCGTATCGCGGTAACAACTTTCTCCTTCTCCAGATGGTCACTTCGCGTCGTGGGTGTTTGTTTTGTGTTTGGTTGCCCGTGGATTGTATACGGAGACTAAGTTATGTTGTCATCCGTAGGGCGTGGACTCGTCCAAATCCGTATCTTTCTTAGATTTGGGTTTGGGGGGTTTAGGTTTAAAGATACGTTAGCCTCATTTGAGACTAAGATCAACTTAAACGTTTGTTAAGGATACGTTAGTCTAATTTTAAACTAAGATCAACTTAACGGGACCGTTTAGATCCGACAAGAGAGCAATTGGGCTCTGTTATTTAGTTTAGTGATATTGCGGTCAATAATTAGTTTAAGGACATTACGGTCCATTGTTAGTTTAAAGACATCGCGGTCGAGGTTAAGGACATCATAGTCCGTGGGTTTAAAGACTCCACAGTCCGTTGTTAGTTTTAAGACATCACGATCAAGGTTAAGGACATCATAGTCCATGGGTTTAAGGACCCCACAGTCCATTGTTAGTTTTAAGACATCACGGTCGAGGTTAAGGACATCATAGTCTATGAGTTTAAGGACTCCACAGTCCATTGTTAGTTTTAAGATATCACGGTCGAGGTTAAGGACATCATAGTCCATGGGTTTAAAGACCTCACAGTCAAGGTTAAGGACATCATAGTCCATGAAATGTACGGTTTCCGGGACCCGTCACCTCTCTGAAGACGTTGAAGGATTACAACGACATATATCAGAGGGGGTCAGAGATGTACCCTTGAACCAAAGTTGGTTGAGAGACCTGTAGTCCAATTGGGACTAAGATCTGTGATTTATGAGCATGTGAGCTCAATTAAGCTGAATTTGAGGACTTATGGCCAATCTTGGGCTAAATCCAATCAAGTTAAAATGTTTTGACATTTATTTTGGGCTGTTAAGCATTTGTTTGAGCTCGGCCCTTTTAACAATGCTG
Organism: Agapanthus africanus; assembly: GCA_030015575.1. Lineage (NCBI taxonomy): Eukaryota > Viridiplantae > Streptophyta > Magnoliopsida > Asparagales > Amaryllidaceae > Agapanthus > Agapanthus africanus. Next base: position 4,168,658 of record CM057337.1, read on the forward strand.
AGCATTGATTTAGCTTCTGACAATATTTGTCTTTTACTGAATGCTGAGCATTCATCATAGTTCTAGGGCTTATTCAAAGAACAATTTATGTTCTGCCCAAGCGCACATAAAAGCATATGGCGCGCTTGGTACTAGCGTCAGTCAATGAGCGCAGGGCGCTATGGTTAAAGCGCTAGTGCGCTTGGCGCTTTGCGCCAGATGTGAAGCGCTAATGCGCTTAGTGCTTTGCGCTAAATGAAGAGCGCAGATGCGCTTAGCGCTTTGCGCTATATGTAGAGCGCTGATTCACTATAATTGAAGCGTTGAGACGCTTGGCGCTGGTGCCATATAATGAGCGCAAAGCGCTTTTAGTAATGCAGCGCACTCGTGAGGAGCACGTGGCGCGCTTAGCGCTCTCCAATGAGCGCGGTGCGCTGTGTTTGAAGTGTTATGGCACTGCAGCGCTTTGTGCTAGATGAAGAGCACTAAGGCACTTTTAAATTAGGAGTGCTAAGGCTCGTCTTAGGTTAACTTTGCGCTCTGAAGATTATCTTTTCTTTGATAAGAGATTTAGTCTCAAGATTCTAAGAACAAAGTTCTTAGTTTATAGGAGATACTTCAATCTCTTTTTGATGAAAGGCTTTTCCTTTATGGATCTGTGATCCTAAGAATTGAATAATTCTCCCCCCTTTTATAATGAGATATTCATGATCTCAGAAAGACAATTTGTCTTATAGATCTATGATCTGTGAAGTAAGTACTTCTTTATTTTTGTGATGAGGTCTCTTTTTTTATCTCTTTATAAAAGACCTTGGTCTTTGTAGATCTATGATCTTTTAAGAAGAGAATTCTTCTCCTTAATTATGAGATGATTTCATCTCTTTGTTCATCATCATTCTTTTTATCTTGAAGAAAAATCTTCTTTTGCCGAGAGCTATTTCTTCTTCTTGAGATTTTCTCAAAGTTTATGGGGGGGGTCCTCCTTTTTTTTAGACTTGAAGTCTTGGGTCCTTTATATAGGGCGAGCTGATTTGTTGAATCAGTTAAAGAGATTTATTCTCCAATTGATTTGGGAATTTCCCCACCGTTGGATCCTTGATCCAAGGGCTTCTGATTTATAGAAGATAATCTTCTTGTTTTAGCAAGATTGAGAAATCTTTCCTTCTTTACAGAATTTGTTCTGTATTTTAGTGATTTTTAATCACCATTGGATCATTGATCCAACAGTGTTCCAAATTCAGGACACAATATTTTTTGTTTGGAAAGATTCAATAGAATTTTATTCTTGTTAACTGATGATTTAATCATATCCGTTGGATATTTGATCCAACGGTGAGGAACATTTAGTTCCAGCGCTAGCGCTTATGCGCTCTGCCCATGGTGCGCTTCTCCCATGGTGCGCTAATTGGAGTGCAGCGCTCTTAGCGCTAGCGCACACGTGCTTTGCATGTGGTACGCTACTTGGAGCGCAGCGCACCTAGAGCTAGCGCCTATGTGCTTTGCACGGGGTGTGCTAGTTGTAGCGAAGCGCTTTTATAAAAGTGCAGCTTTAATTCAAATTTTGAATTCTGAACAGAGTTTTGCTCTAATTTGGGAAACAAATGCCCCCCCACCGTTGCGCTCACGGGGCCCACACGTGGGTGCAACGGTGGCAACATCTCGACTCTTGGATCACCCAAGGAACTGAAACGACGCTTAGTGCCTATAAATAGGACCCTTGGCCCTTGAAGTGACTTCTGTTCATCTTCAATCCTTCTTGAAAATTTATTTTCTTCTTCAGAACGCGGCTCTTCTTCTTAAGAATTTTTAAGGACAGAACTTTGTCGGATTAGGTAAAAGATTAAATCTTTTTGAGACATCTTTTAGGGTTTCACCCATTAACAGATCTTTGCTCTCCATAGATCTTTGATCTAAAGAAAATCCTGTTTAGGGTTTTATTAATTGAGCTTTGCTCTCTTGGAATCATAGATCTAAAAGGATCTTGCTTATGATTTCTTAATCCATTAATGAAGCTTTGCTCCTTTCTGATCATATAGCAGAACTCTTAAGAGTTTGTTCATGGATCTTGAAGATCAAATTGAAATTTTATTTTTGATAGATTATTCCATCATCTTTTCAGAGCAAGGCCCTTCTTGAGGAATTTTATTTCTTCATTATTAGACTTTGACAGATGTCTGTCTAGTGAAGAGCGCTGCTCTCAATGAGAGTTTTACTCCTCTGCCTGAGGGATTTCTCATTTAATGAGAATCTCTTGAGGATTTCCTCATTTAATATCAGCCTCATCGAATGATGAGGCTGTTTTATTAATGATGAACTGTCATTTAGATTTTGTGGGTCCCCTTTGGTCCCCTTTAACTGCATTGCAGTGCGGTACAGATTTATAGTACCTTGTAACAGAATTTAATTTATAGCATTGGTGGCTGAAAAATTCGTTCTTTTCTGCGCAGGCATTATGTCTTACGACACCTCCTTCCCATTCATTCGTTCAGAAGGCGGATTTCCTGAAGCACCCATTGACCGAGAGGTTTTCGCACTAATAAAAGACCATGACCCGGAGCATAAGAGTCTTCATCTATAGGGTAAATGGTATGATCAAATTATCATGGGCCGACGGAGCTTTTCCTGTGCGACACCCTCAGAGCCTATTTTAGTGATTGCTTATGCAGATGCGCCTCCGATAAATTACACTGTGGATGAGGTCAACTGGATTTCAGAAAGTCTCCTTCGGCCTTCTATTGCCACATTACCCGTGCAGCCGCCGGTGGCTTTGGACATCCTAGGGTGACGCATATGTCAGGGCGAGTCACGCCCTTGGGGACAGCCGTACAATATAGGACTAACTCCTCGTCACCTAGCCGGGTATTTGCAGTGGGCCCGGTATATTCTGTCGGCGAGGAAGCCACAGTTGATGAAGCTCAGATTGTATCCCACCGTTTATGCTTCTTTGTTTTAATATTCCACACCCCCTACATGGTGGGTCAGGGCATTTCTGGAACAGTGGAACATCCCAACCCACACCTTCCTTCTATCAGATCGAGAAGTCTCCATTTCTTTGGAGGAGTTTGCGGAGGTCTCGGGTTTACCCGTTAGGGGGGAACATTATGAGGAATTGCTTCCCCCGGATGAGTATGTTTTTGCTACCTAATCAGTGGTAATGGGTCTTATTCCTGAGAATGCTATTCAGCACAAATTTTCGAGCTTAATAAAGGTGTTGAATATGTACGAGAACCTCTCTCTTGCATCCGAAGGTCGTGGAGTTAGTTTTACGACTTTTATCGCTGATTTTCTTCGCCCGGAAATATTAAAGGAAGAAGTCGAAAAATTCGCCAGTCTTGACGACCCCTTCGACTTGGGTTTAGGCAATCTGCCAGCGGTGGAGGCGGATCAGAAGAGCTTCTTTCTACCTGATACCCCGGTCATCCCTTTTGCAGAACTGGCGGTTCCTGGGATCGACGAAGAAGCGTTCATTTTAGGGTTCCTTGGGCTGTGGCTGAGTTGGTTCGCGCTTCCCATGCACCCTCACCGTATGAGGCCGTCCGTCTTTTATCCTGCGCATCAGATGGTTGCTGGGATACAAGTGGCGGGGTTAGCCCATATGTATCACGGCCTCAGCTTGGCGGCTGATACCACTGAGCCAGGGGTGCAGTCGGTAAACTTCCCGATGCATTATTTCACGTCATGGCTCGAGTTACACATGCTAGGTGTCTTTGGCATCCACAAGAAGCCGGGTTTTTATGACAGGTGCAGGTTCCCTCGGATCATGTTACCGGTTGGCGCTTCTATCGTGACTCTGACGCAACGGGAAGCTAGAGGCTTGCTTCTTCGCCCGCGCACGGTCGGGGCTGGCATGTCCTTTACTGATAAAGTTCTGACCATCGGCCAAGAGTCGGGGAAGATGGTGCTGCCACTGCAAGACATATTTAAATATGGGGCCTCTGTGTTGAAAGCTCGGGAGATCCTTCATTTATACTCCATCAGACCGGGTTTCTTAGTGTTCAGGCAAAATGATGCGGCGTTATTCATGAGATACAATCCGCACCGTTTCTCCTAGCAGCTAAGTTACAATCAGGGCGTCCCACTTGAAGCCTTCTAGGCCAAACCTGCTGCTACCGAAGAGGGAATGCGGAGCGCACTGCATCATTTTATGCGCTTGAACACAGGGTCCAACTTCTTTATCAGCGAACCGAGTTGCGTCCTAAAGGCTCTTAATGCGTACGTGGCGTGGTATCAGCATTCAATGGGCGCCGTCATCAGGGAAGAGAAGTGATTGTTGCTCGATCGCAAGGGTGCAGTGCCGGCTGGTGATCGAAATTTTCCTCTGAAGCGATGGAACATTGTTCATCCTCCCCTGAGAGAGGTCACTGTAGTTGAGCCTCTACACGTGTTAAGCCCTACGCGTGGGTTGCCCCCACCCAGTGTGCCTGAAAAAGAGGTGGCTGCCGCGTCCCCCGAGTCGGACGTAGGAAATGAAATTGGGACTCGTCGTACAAAGGCGTCTACCAAACGCAAACTCGTGTTATCGGCCACCGGTGCCCGTCCTTAGAAGAAAAAGAAACAAGTACTTTCTTTGGACACCATATTAGGCTCGACGCCTCTTTATCCGTCTAGCGAAGGCTTGAGTGAATATGGGACCAATGAGGGCTTATTCGGGACGCTTGATGATACCGATTTGGAGGCTGCCATTGAAGCTTCCAAACAGTCAGCCATCCTTGAAAAAGAACTGGCCGCCCTTGCGCAGTCAGGTATACTTTACCCTTATCTCTCCGTTGTTCATTCTTTTTATCATGCTTTGACTGACACTTGCTATTTTAACAGGTGCCTCTACAGAAGAAGCTATTGCTGCTTCGCTTAAAACATTTGGAGAGGAGGAAAAGCTTCGCATCTCATTGCCAACAGATGCTTCGCTTGAATGACCGATGACGGATACCGTACTGGTTCCGGATGTAAAAACCCAGCTCTGATGATAATATCCCTTTGGCGAAGGTCCTGAAGAATTCTTCTCTCTCTGTCAAAACCAAGAAGCAGCCCAAAAAGCAGACGATAAGGGGAAAGAAGCGATCTTCTAGAGCCATTAGCTCTGGGCCAAAACGGGGGAAGAAGACCGCTGCTAGTCCACCAGACGACATTCTTTTTCCTGGTTCATCTGCCAAGGAAGCTGCACAACTGGCTGAGGCTATAAGACGTTCTCAAGACGAGTCAGAGAACGTAAGAATTCCGAAAAAACCCTACCCAGCCGTCATTTTTTATGAAGACCCTTCGTGGATCCGGCGACGATTCATCGGTTCTTTGGAGGAATGGGGCGAAAGGGCCCTTAAACAAGCTGCTTCGGAGGACGCTGCGGATGCGCTTTCATTGTGGACTGGCGGCCATGAGTCTACCCTTGAACCTCGGCGAGCACACCTCCTTGAGAAGGAGTGTCGGCTTGAGTGAGCCATACAGAAAGCTTCCTTGCGAATCGGTATGTTCCGGTATTTCTTTGTAATACTTCATATTGTCTGCACTTGTATATATGTATTCTTATCCTTGTATGAACTGTGAAGAGACTTCGGCGATGGGGGAGATTCTCATGGGTTTACTGACCGTAGAGCCTGCTGATACCCCTAGTGAAACACTGCTCAGTGTGGAGAGGGTTGATGAAACTGTCCCTCCTGCGATAGAGCTTCCTGCGGTGGTTCCTACTCCCGAAGCACTTGCTCCCTCAGGGGAAGCACCTTTGGTGGTCGCCGTTCCAATGGATCTCCCTGGGGACAGCCCGGAGACTGCGGGACAGGTAGTCAAGGCCACCATCCTTCCATTGGAGCCTGTAGCGATGGTCACTGCTCCTCCACCGGAAGTTACTATACCGGTCCACCTCCCCGATGATGTGTCTGGGGGCACGGAGGAGGCCGCCGAAGCTGCTATCCCTCGAACCCAAAGTGGGAGGAGCATTGAAGGTATTGTTCCATCTTTTATTTTAACGATCTCTTCATTATTTGAACTTTTCTGTCTTTTCAGAGCTACGGGAATTGGCGGCGTCCATCGCTGGCCTGTCTCCCAGGAAGTCTTACCAGCGTCTGCTGGAACTGCCTGCTCCACAGGCGATATCCCCTCAGCGCATCATTCTATCTTCCGGACAAGGTTAGCATTGTTCGCTCCTTTCTCGATATTGTTACTTCTTTATGTAACAATGTTCATGTCTTCTGTAGTTCTGGAGGCTGATGATGAGGTTGAGGTCCTCGATGAGCCTGGAGATCTTCCAGACTCTTCTCGTATAAACGTGGGTAAGTAAAGTTTCGACGCTTTTGCATCTGTCCTCTGTTTGCAACCTTCGCTGATCTTTTATCAATTTTTAACAGCTCTGCCTACTTTTACCGCGTTGGAGACTCGCATTCTCATGCCGTCTGGCCCTTATGCGCTGCGTGCATCCGAACGAATGGCCAAGTCAAGCCTTCATCCTTTGTTAGAGTTAATCGAAGACCTTCGTGTTGGTAGCTCGCTCACAGCCGAAGAATTTGCCGCTGAAGCCAACGGTTCTCTCCCTTTTCTTGCTACTTATCACAGTGAAGCATTTGTGCAAGTTTGGGTCGAATTCTGTCGTCGAGTGGAGGCTTGCTTGCATGGTCTTGAATGCGCACGCCTTCCTTCGGAGGTGGTGGCTGCGAAGACAAGTTTGCAGGAGTTGATTAAGTGGTACGCCGCTAATACGCTTTCCTGTGAAAAGAGGCTCCGCCGAAATTTCTCAGAGAGAAAGCTGGCTTCAACCGCGCTAGGGGAGCTTCAAGCCGAACTTACATCTAAGACCACCCGCGCATATAAACTTTGGCATGAGCTTCAAGCCGTAATCAAGGACGTGGTGGCTGTTGATAAAGCTGTTATCTTTACCCGGACGATGGTTGATGCCCATAAAGCTACTGAGCATGAACATGAAGGCCGGCTTGCCTCGTATCAGGCCCAACAGTCGGAAGCGGAGACCCGTCTCGCAACCATAGCCAATTTTGAAGCTGAGACCCAAGAAAGGAAGGATGAACTGATGAACCTTTTGAATCATCCGCCAACTTGAAGAACTGTATATTTTTATTCTTCTTTTGTACATACTCCTGAATGAGAGTATTTTTGGTTCTTTTATAAATTGTACTTTGTATTCATTTGGATTCATGAATAAAAGGCATATTTTGCTTCATGATGGTGTGTCCCTTTTAATAAGTACATTTTATGGATAATCTACTTTGATTTCTTTGTAGGACCGCGATGGCTTAGGAGTCAGGTTAAGATCTACTTCCTAAAGCTTTTCAATTTTATGAGCCGTGAGGGTCTCATAAAGAATTTTCTCCCTACAGGTCGAGAGGATCCTATAGGTGTATTTTCTCCTTAAGAATCGTGAGGATTCCTAAGTGTGTTTTCTCTTGAAAATCGTAAGGATCTTACAAGAGAATTTACTCCCTTACGAGTCGTGAGGACCTGCAAGTGATGGGTAAAGTTGCCCTTATCCGCATTTCACGGAGCTAGGGGTTGCTCTGGATGCTTCCCACAGGTTCATTGCCGTGTTCTGCGAGGACCAGGCTCTGCTCTGGACGTTTTACAGGATACCGTAGTTTAAAGATATCGCGGTCAAGGTTAAGGACATCATAGTCCGTGGATTTAAGGACTCCATAGTCCGTTGTTAGTTTTAAGACATCACGGTCGAGGTTAAGGACATCATAGTCCATGAGTTTAAGGACCTCACAGTCTAATGTTTGCTCTGGATACTTCTCATGGGTTCACTGCCATGTTCGGCGAGGACCAGGCTCCACTCTGGATGCTTCACACGGGGTCATTGCCGCGCTCTGCGAGAACCAGGATCCGCTCTGGACGTTTTCCACGGGGTCAGGAGTGACATAATCCGCGTTCCACATAGCCAGGAAGGGTTGACTTTATCCGCATTTCACGGAGTCGGAGTTTGACTCTCGGTCATCTGTACACCGCCGAGTCATGGAACTGGGAGTTGCCGCTGTTCCGCTTTGCTTTAGTTGTATATTCCTACAGAGACACTGATTTCTCTGCGGGTCAGCGCGAATTGAGATATTCTCATTAAGGACGCTGATTTCCCTGAATCGAGGAGGTTGTCGAGGACACTGATTTCCTTGGGGTTGAGACGAATCGAGATATTCCTGCAAAGACGCTGATTACTCTGCGGGTCGACGCGAATCAGGTTGCTCTCGTCAAGGACGCTGATTTCCCTGAATCGAGGAAGTTGCCAAGGACACTGATTTCCCTGGGGTTGAGACGAATCGAGGTATTCCTGCAAAGACGCTGATTTCTCTGCGGGTCGACGCGAATCGAGATGCTCTCGTCAAAGACGCTGATTTCCCTGAATCGAGGTTGTTGCCAAGGATACTAATTTCCCTGGAGTCGAAACGAATCGAGGTATTCCTGCAAAGACGCTGATTTCTCTGCGGGTCGACGCGAATCGAGATTTTGCCAAGGACACTGATTTCCCTGGGGTTGAAATGAATCGAGGTATTCCTACAAAGACGCTGATTTCTCTGTGGGTCGACGCGAATCGACGTTTTGCCAAGGACATTGATTTCCCTGGGGTTGAAACGAATCGAGGTATTCCTGCAAAGACGATGATTTCTCTATGGGTCGACGCGAATCGAGGTTTTGCCAAGGACACTGATTTCCCTGGGGTTGAAACGAATCGAGGTATTCCTGCAAAGTCGCTGATTTCTCTGCGGGTTGACGCGAATCGAGGTTTTGCCAAGGACACTGATTTCCCTGGGGTTGAAACGAATCGAGGTATTCCTGCAAAGACGCTGATTTCTCTGTGGGTCGACGCGAATCGAGGTTTTGCCAAGGACACTGATTTCCCTGGGTTTGAAACGAATCGAGGTATTCCTGCAAAGACACCGATTTCTCTACGGGTCAATGCGAATCGAGGTTTTGCCAAGGACACTGATTTCCCTGGGGTTGAAACGAATCGAGGTATTCCTGCAAAGACGCTGATTTCTCTGCGGGTCGACGCGAATCGAGGTTTTGCCAAGGACACTGATTTCCCTGGCGTTGAAACGAATCTAGGTATTCCTGCAAAGACACTGATTTCTCTGCGGGTCGACGCGAATCAAGGTTTTTGAGCTGACTTGATTCCGATACGGGGTTATTGGATGACTCCAGGTTGTCTATGAACCGTAGAGTCTTGGAACTGGGGACTTTGCCGTAGCTCCGATTGATGGTGTAGCATCCGTGTCCTGCTGGAATGAGAAGGCACACCGTTGTTGGTTTTCAGGCTATAGATGTGGCCATTGAGATTTGGAACTAGGGACTTTGTCATGGCTCCGTTTGGTGGATGTCGCATTCGTATCCTGCTGGAATGAGGAGGAACGCTGTTGATGATCTCTAGGCTGTAGATGTCACCGTTGAAATCTGGAACTAGGGACTTTGCCATGGCTCCGTTTGGTGGATGTCGCGTCTGTATCCTGCTGGAATGAGGAGGAACGCTATTGATGATCTCTAGGCTGTAGATGTCGCCGTTGAAATCTGGAACTAGGGACTTTGCCATGGCTCCGTTTGGTGGATGTCGCGTCCGTATCCTGCTGGAATGAGGAGGAACGCTGTTGATGATCTCTAGGCTGTAGATGTCGCCATTGAAATCTGGAACTATGGACTTTATCATGGCTCCGTTTGGTCGATGTCGCGTCTGTATCGTGCTGGAATGAGGAGGAACGCTGTTGATGATCTCTAGGCTGTAGATATCGCCGTTGAGATTTGGAACTAGGGGACTTTGCCATGGTTCGATTGTTTTGACCTTGGGGTTGTTTGTTGACGTTGCATCTGCATCCTACTGGAGTAAGGAGAGACGCCGTTAGTGATCTCTAGGCTGTCTGTGAACCGTCGTGATTTGGAACTAGGGACTCTGCCATGGCTCCGAGATTGATTGTCGCATTCGAATCCTGCTGGAATGAGGAGGAACGCTGTTGTGTTATCTTGGCTGTTGCCATCGAGAGTTGGAACTAGGGACTCTGCCATGGCTCCGAGGTAGTCTCTAGGTTGTCTATGAACCGTGGAGATTTAGAAATAGGGGACTTTATCGTGGCTCCGTTTGTTGATGTTGCGTCTGCATCCGATTGGAGGGAGGAAGAACGCCGGTGTTGATCTCAAAGTTGTCGATGTTGACGTCGAGACCCTGAAGTTAGGGATTTTCCTTCACTTCGTTTGTTGATATCGTGTCTGCAATATTGCGATGAATGTCGAGATTGTCTTTAGGTTGTCTATGAATCGTCGAGATTTGGCTTCGCTTCGACGAAGCCTGGTGGGACGATATGGTTCCCTTCTTGTTTGTGCCCATGGATTGTATACAGGAGTCAATGTGACCTCACATGCAAGGCAAAACGTTTCATTCTTTCATTTTTTTTAATTCTTTCTGCGATGCTCTATCATTTCAGCTTTTTATATCGCGAAAATCGTGATTGCCCAATCATTTCGGCTATTTTTCGCGGTAATCATTTCGGCTATTTTTCTTTTTACTCGCTACTTTTTATTGCGAGTTGCCCAATCATTTCGGCTGTTCTGTATGCATACATTTTTACTTGCTGATTTCGTTGCAAGTTGCCCCATCATTTCGGCTATTTCGTATGCATGTGTGGCTCGCTAGCTTCTTGTTGCAATCTTGGAATTAGACACCGATTTCGGCATCAGCACCGCTACAACTGGGATATTGCCAGGAGAGAATCATCATTTGCCTCTGTCGATGTCGAACAAAGGTGGCTTAGCAAACAGGGTTAAAATCCCGTCGACTAAGGCTTCTGACTTCATGAGCCGTAAGGATCTCATAAAGGTATTTTTCCCTGCGAGTCGTGAGGATCTCGTAGGTGCGTTTTCTCCTTAAGAATCGTGAGGATCCCTAAGTGCATGTTCTCTTATTAGTCGTAGGATCTTACAAGAGTGTTTTCTCCTTATAAGTCGAGAGGACTTACAAGGGTTGTTCACCGTGTAGACATATCCCTAGTCACGGATGGGACTTTTTTTAGGGAAATGTTTTCTCGTGCCCGTGGATTGTATACAAAGGTCAGCATTGAACCGCTATTAGGGCAATATCGAAGGTTGTGGGGGCTGCTAACAGGTTTAGGTCTCTGTAGCTTTAGACTTTCAAATCTTATGAGCCGGGAGGGTCCCATAGGAGGGTTCTCTTTACGAGTCGTGAGGATCTTGCAAGTGTAATTTCTCCTTAGGAGTCGTGGGGATCCCTAAGTGTGTTGCTCCCTTGTGAGTCGTAAGGATCTCATGCGGGTGGTTTCTCCTTACAAAGTCGAGAGGACCTTGCAAGTGTCTTTTAACGAGATTGTGCCCTTTCGGGTTTTCACAAAACTCGCCGGTAGCCCTGCTGTTTTTACTCACGGAGCCCTTTCGGGTTTTCATCCGTGCCCTTTTTGCTTATGGACATACCGTTTTCTTTTTCTTTCTTTTTTTTATTCTTTTTTTTTGTATCAGCTTTGGGACGCTGCAATCCATCGTAGCTTATCGAACTCTCGGTCAACGGCTAGTTTTAGGACATAGTGGTCCATTGGTAGTTTAAGGACGTTTCGGTCCGTCGTTAGTTTAAGCACGTTTCGGTTCGTTGTTAGTTTAAGAACGTTTCGGTCCGTTGTTGCCGTATTTGAGGCGAATTTCTAGTTTACGGATTTTTTGGTCCACAGGACTTTCTCTATGACTGAGCATGATGCCCCCGGCATGTCCATTTTTTTCAGAGCATGTGGTTGTAGCGGGTTCACCTTCTAATTTTCAGATAGCGTGAATTTGCCTTGCTGGTATTAGTCTTCGACCCAATTTTTGAAGACATAGCAATCTTTGAGTGGATGGACCAATACTCGATGGTAGGAGCAGTAATTGGGATCGTTGACGTCGTTCGGTTGCAGTGGGTGTCTCGACTCTGGTAGAGTAATGAGCCCATTGCGCACTGCCAGTTCGAACAATCTCCTTGTTTTATCTTGGAGGAACGAGTAAGGACGTCTCAACTTCTCATCGAGAGATTGCCGCTTGTTGCTTTGGCGAACAATCGCTTTCGGACCACTCGGTTGTTGTTGAGCGTTGGGGACGAAGGTTGTTTTCCCTTTGCCCTTTTCATTCCGAGAGTCCGGCTTTGGAGGCGACGGTCTATGACCCATATGATCCATTTAGGCCAATTTGTCGATCAAGGGCTGGAAAGTAGTCGGCTTGAAGAACATCATGAACTGGGAGATAGTCGCATGAGGGTCTAGAGTACTCACGAACATTCCCACCGCAGGTGCTTCTTCGATGCGCTGTTCGCACTTCGACCACAGATTCCGCTATAATATGGCGTATTGGACCCACGTCTCGCCTGGCTTCACCTCGGCATTAATCAATTCTGTTATCGGGGTGCGTTCACTAGCACTCGCGAACCGCTGGGTGAATAACAACTCCATTTCTGCGAAAGTTTTGAAGGAGTCATTTGGAAGTTCGGAGTACCACTCAAACGCCGTCTCCGATAAGCTGGCGGAGCAAGAGCTTATCATCGCCACCAGTATTGCCACAGAGGGCCCTGAACTGAGCAACATGTTGATGGGGATTGCCCGTCCCCTTGTACACATAAAATTTAGGGATTGTGTATCCCGGCGGGTACTTTATTTGATCGTACCAGCCCGGGTACGGTCGCCCAATTCAAACAATTTGCCGAGCCGCCTCATTCGCCTGGTGAACTCGTATCTGCTGAGCAATATAATCATCCAGGGCAGCTTTGGAGATGGTCTCTTCCTTGGCTGCTGATAGAGCCGGCGGAGGATTTGATGTTTCTCCTCTATCATCTTCAATTATCACTGGAGGATCTTCGGCTGGGGGATCCGGCTGGATCATCATGCCCACCATATCTTGGAATAGAAGGGCCATTCATTTTATATTGGCTGCTTGTTCCGCAGCCTCTTTGTCCTTCTTCTCAAGTATTTTCCGAAATAATTCGGCATCAGTTTCTTGCTCATGGCGTTGCTCCGATGATGCCTCTGGGCTTTCTTTTGGCCTGGTGAGTGCGGCCATCGCAGTCATCATCTCCTGAAGCTTCTGCTGCTGCTCTTGAGCTTTTGTCACGGATCGCGTAAGCGGTCGATGACCTGTGGAGATACGGCCATCCTCTTTTCCGGATGCCATATAGACGGTATGCACCATCATGTCCCCAGACTTAGGGCGTTTAGGCTCAGTGCCTTTGACATTTGTCGAAGGCATGGGGATTTTCTCCGGCCTTCTCCTCTTATGAGCGGTCGAAGTTGAGGGGGCCGCTGCAATGGGCACCCAAATAGCCGTCATCTTTTGTGGCTTAACAGGACGGTTTTCTTCCTGTCGGACCTTCAGCTTCTTCTGCCGGCGGGGATAGTCTTGATCAACCACCGACTCTCGGACTTGTCGCCAGATTTTGGAAACTTTAGAAGACAGTCGTTGAGGGGACTGTTCCGGCTTTATTTCTATGATGGTCTCTACCGGCGGCGGAGATCTTTTTAATACGGCGGTAGGCGAATTCCTGCGCACCTTGTCCAGCAGCTCAAAGCTGTTCCCGGTTGGAACAGCAGCATTAATTTCTACCGTTGGAGCCGGTGGAGTTAGCCCAGAGGGGGGTTGCACCCAGCTTTCCTTACTCGGCGCCAGTGGCGACGTCGAGCGTGTCGAGCGGACGGTGTTGGTTCGGCGATGGGGATGGCTTTGTCTTGCCCCCCGTCCAGATGAGGCGCCGCTGGTGCTAGCCTCTTGATGACTGACGTCTTTTGAGTAGTGGTATCCAATTTGTCAAAGATAGACCTTCGAGCAGGAACGGGAGCCGGAATAGTCAGTCTTGTAAAGACCGACTCTTTGGCAGGAGAAGCCACCTTGATGACTTTAGGAGCAGAGATGGCTATCTTCTTTGGGATGGCCACTTCAGGTGTCATGGGCTTCTTGGCAGGCCCATCGGAGTTCAGGCTCAGTCTGGCGAAGACCGAGGAGTTGGAGCTGGACGACCCGTTGAGAAGGGCCGGGGTAATAGCAAGCCGATCGAAGACCGACTTCTTGGGAGCTTCTGGTGCTGGCATAGGAGCGCTGAAGCTCGTTGGCGGGAGCATGGTCCCGAAAAACAATCCAGTAGTGGCCTGAGTGACCTGTTCCACCGGCATCGTGAACAAGGAAGCTGCCTGGGTCCCGTAAGCTATGCCCCCAGTTGAGGCAGAACGTGGGTTGCAGTTGCATGTGGAACACTTCGAGCAAGTGAACGCCATTGATCTTTGCTTTCTGCACCAAGCAAAACGCCAAATCTCAGTATCTCGAACCCAAGGGCAACCATTAGCAAACCGCGATTCGTTCGCGAACACGACACACGAAGTGTGGAGTGGAAAGAAGAAAAGGTCCCAACGGGCATGCCAGAATCTGTTCCCCTCCGAAAGACGCAGCGGAGACGCGATGTACGTCTTGCCTAAAATTCAGGGCAGATGCTAATTGGTGCTATCCGTCCACCTCTCCGAAGATGCCAAGTTGATTTATGGCACCGTGTATTGAAGGTTTAAACGGATGCGGCCGATGTAGCAGATTTCGTCAGATTCCCCCTCATTTGAGGGGTTTTGATTGTGGGGACGCTCTTCCCTGCAGGCGCAAGCCCCCGCAGTTAATTACGCTATCACATCGCGGTAACAACTTTCTCCTTCTCCAGATGGTCACTTCGCGTCGTGGGTGTTTGTTTTGTGTTTGGTTGCCCGTGGATTGTATACGGAGACTAAGTTATGTTGTCGCCCGTAGGGCGTGGACTAGTCTAAATCTGTATCTTTCTTAGATTTGGGTTTGGGGGGTTTGGGTTTAAAGATACGTTAGCCTCATTTGAGACTAAGATCAACTTAAACGTTTGTTAAGGATATGTTAGTCTAATTTTAAACTAAGATCAACTTAACGGGACCGTTTAGAGCCGACAAGAGAGCAATTGGGCTCTGTTGTTTAGTTTAGTGATATTGCGGTCAATAATTAGTTTAAGAACATTACGGTCCATTGTTAGTTTAAAAACATCGCGGTCGAGGTTAAGGACATCATAGTCCGTGGGTTTAAAGACTCCACAGTCCATTGTTAGTTTTAAGACATCACGGTCAAGGTTAAGGACATCATAGTCCATAGGTTTAAGGACCCCACAGTCCGTTGTTAGTTTTAAGACATCACGGTCGGGGTTAAGGACATCATAGTCCATGAGTTTAAGGACTCCACAGTCCATTGTTAGTTTTAAGAAATCACGGTCGAGGTTAAGGACATCATAGTCCATGAGTTTAAAGACCTCACAGTCAAGGTTAAGGACATCATAGTCCATGAAATGTACGGTTGCCGGGACCCGTCACCTCTCTGAAGATGTTGAAGGATTACAACGACATATATCAGAGGGGGTCAGAGATGTACCCTTGAACCAAAGTTGGTTGAGAGACCTATAGTCCAATTGGGACTAAGATCTGTGATTTATGAGCATGTGAGCTCAATTAAGCTGAATTTGAGGACTTATGGCCAATCTTGGGCTAAGTCCAATCAAGTTAAAATGTTTTGACATTTATTTTGGGCTGTTAAGCATTTGTTTGAGCTCGGCCCTTTTAACAATGCTGAGCATTGATTTAGCTTCTGACAATGTTTGTCTTTTACTGAATGCTGAGCATTCATTATAGTTCTGGGGCTTATTCAAAGAACAATTTATGTTCTGCCCAAGCGCACATAAAAGCATGTGGCGCGCTTGGTACTAGCGTCAGTCAATGAGCGCAGGGCGCTATGGTTAAAGCGCTAGTGCGCTTGGCGCCAGATGTGAAGCACTAATGCGCTTAGCACTTTGCGCTAGATGAAGAGCGCAGATGCACAATTTATGTTCTGCCCAAGCGCACATAAAAGCATGTGACGCGCTTGGTACTGGCGCCAGTTAATGAGTGCAGGGCACTATGGTTAAAGCGCTAGTGCGCTTGGCGCTTTGCGCCTGATGTGAAGCGCTAATGCGCTTAGCGCTTTGCGCTAGATGTAGAGCGCTGATGCGCTATAATTGAAGCGTTGAGGCGCTGGTGCCGTATAATGAGCGCAAAGCACTTTTAGTAATGCAGCGCACTCGTGAGGAGCACGTGGCGCGCTTAGCGCTGAACGCTAGCCAATGAGCGCGGTGCTCTGTGTTTGAAGTGCTATGGCACTGCAGCGCTTTGCGCTAGATGAAGAGCACTAAGACACTTTTAAATTATGAGTGCTAAGGCTCGTCTTAGGTTAACTTTGCGCTCCGAAGATTATCTTTTCTTTGATAAGAGACTTTGTCTCAAGATTCTAAGAACAAAGTTCTTAGTTTATAGGAGATACTTCAATCTCTTTTTGATGAAAGGCTTTGCCTTTATGGATCTGTGATCCTAAGAGAATTGAATAATTCTCCCCCCTTTTATAATGAGATATTCATGATCTCAGAAAGACAATTTGTCTTATAGATCTATGATCTGTGAAGTAAGTACTTCTTTATTTTTATGATGAGATCTCTTTTTTTATCTCTTTATAAAAGATCTTGGTCTTTGTAGATCTATGATCTTTTAAGAAGAGAATTCTTCTCCTTAATTATGAGATGATTTCATCTCTTTGTTCATCATCATTCTTTTTATCTTGAAGAAAAATCTTCTTTTGCCGAGAGCTATTTCTTCTTCTTGAGATTTTCTCAAAGTTTATTGGGGGGTTCCTCCTTTTTTTAGATTTGGAGTCTTGGGTCCTTTATATAGGGCAAGCTGATTTGTTGAATCAGTTAAAGAGATTTATTCTCCAATTGATTTGGGAATTTCCCCACCGTTGGATCCTTAATCCAAGGGCTTCTGATTTATAGAAGATAATCTTCTTGTTTTAACAAGATTGAGAAATCTTTCCTTCTTTACAGAATTTGTTCTGTATTTTAATGATTTTTAATCACCATTGGATCATTGATCCAACAGTGTTCCAAATTCAGGGCACAATCTTTTCTGTTTGGAAAGATTCAACAGAATTTTATTCTTGTTAACTGATGATTTAATCATATCCGTTGGATATTTAATCCAACGGTGAGCAACATTTAGTTTCAGCGCTGGCGCTTATGCGCTCTGCCCATAGTGCGCTAATTGCAGCGCAGCGCTCTTAGCACTAGCGCACACGTGCTTTGCACGTGGTACGCTACTTGGAGCGCGGCACACCTAGAGCTAGCGCCTATGTGCTTTTCACGGGGTGCGCTAGTTGTAGCGAAGCACTTTTATAAAAGCGCAGCTTTAATTCAAATTTTGAATTCTGAACAGAGCTTTGCTCTAATTGGGGAAACATGTATCACCTGATCAGGGAGATAGTAGATCGTCGCGAGATCGAGTTCTGGAGAGTTGACACGAAGGATAACACAGCGGATCCACTCACGAAGGCCCTCCCCCAGTTGCAATTCGAGAGACTTTTTGGGATGTTGGGTATGAGATACTACAATAACTGGTCTTAGTGCAAGTGGGAGATTGTTAGGAATATGTATGTCCTAAAGGCCATTATTGTATGATATAGTGGATGCTTGGACATATATGTAGAGACTTTCTTACTTGACATGATAGTATGCTATCAGGTTGCCTTTATCTTAACATGTTCCCTGGTATTATTATATTGTCTCTCATATACATGTTGATAAAGCCCTTAGGATGTTTGCTTGACTGCCAGGACTATGATGCAGATCATATTACTGGGACTTGTGTAGTCTACAAGCACATCCTTTAACAGTTCCTAGTCAAGGGAGTATCGAGACAGGGCATCGATATCCAGTGTAGACTAGTGTGTATGTTTCTTGACCCTGTATGGGGCGATGGTTGATCCCATATCCATTGGTGTTTGACATCAAAGATTGTACACATGTGCTCATAAGAGAATAGGTACACCGAACAGGACTCTCCAAGAACTCTTAGATGGCACTATACCTATCGTCAGATAGCAGTTCTCTGGTGACACTGGTATAGGTTAGTCTATAGAACCGAGATCGTCATAGAGTCTTGTGTGGTTCCCACTATGCTTTGATTTCCTCCCTACCACGGCTCAAAGGAGTCGTACAAACAGATGGATTTTGGGTACACTTCCGAGTCACATGGAGGCAACGAGCGATAGGAGGGATTTCGTCTCTCCCGGTATAGAGAGTTGATGTTGCGCTATACTCGATTGGTTATAACAGGAAGTCCCTGACCAGAGCTGTTGATGAGATTTACTGGTAAGTGTTATCAGTAGTTTCTCATACCATTATAGGCCACACATCGGCATGACTTATCAAGTTATTGGGGTCTGACGATTCCACCCCCAGACTCGATATGCGACATATAAAACGAAGACACCGGACTGTACGGTAAGTGTTACTTATAGGCTTCATGGATGTTTGGACAAGCTTACTTCTTGATCTTCTAATCGCTCAATACCTGGGTAGCCGTTACATCCAGCTAGTACCGCTGACGGTTTGTGGGTAACTGATATGATCATTACATACTGTTGGCGTATTGATGAGTCTTTAGAGTCCCACATAGAGGTTTTCTAGTTCAAGCAAAATGAACTAGGGCACATATGCTGATATGTGCGGGGGGCCTGATTGAATATGAGTATGAGATATCGTATTCTAATCTGGC
Source organism: Agapanthus africanus (assembly GCA_030015575.1). Lineage (NCBI taxonomy): Eukaryota > Viridiplantae > Streptophyta > Magnoliopsida > Asparagales > Amaryllidaceae > Agapanthus > Agapanthus africanus. The sequence continues at coordinate 4,187,200 of CM057337.1, forward strand.
GGTTATTTGTTATCAGTCAGGTTATATGTGATATAACCGGATTATCGAATCAAGTGTTGATTTGATAATGTGGTATACAGATAAATGATATTAGTAGGTTATATGTGATAACAGGATTATTAAATTTAGTGTTGATTTAATAATATGATATATATTTATATTTGATATAATTATATATTAACTAATATTATTTCTCACTAATTATTTGCTTATTTCATAATATATATATATATATATATATATATATATATATATATATTAATATATTATATGAAGCATGGTTTGATTTTCTATTTTTGTGAAAATAGAAAATGAGGTGGAAAATGGGGAGACTTTTGAGGAATGGTGAGGCATGGCTTTTTATATTTATTAATTCATTTGCTTGCACTATTGAAGCATCGTTCATTTGATTTATTGGAGTTTATTCCATGCTTCAATAAGGAGAGGTATTTGTTAAGCCATTCTTCACATGAGAAAAAGAGTTAGTTCATTATTCTTCACATGAGACTTGAGCTCATTGGCTCTCTAGCTCTCTCCATCTTCTTCACCTCCACCTCCAAGCTCAATTCCTCACATGAGTTGTAAAATCTTGAGCTTGTGAGAACCCTAAAGAGCAAACAATAATACTCTTACTTCACCATTCTACACTAGATTAGCACTTTGGTGTAGTGTGTTTCTTTCACTAAAGGATTTAGTGAAGAGGTAGCTTGGATTAGCAGAGCTTCGAGTGGATCATCTTTGGCATAAAGATCGCAAAGGAAGCTCAATCCAACTTCAAGTGGAGCCTAGTGGAGTCATATGGACTACTACACGGAGCTTGAAAAGAGAAGAACACGGTCTACAAAGGTTGTAGCATCCTTCACTTAGTTAAAGTTTTTGTTATATCGAATTTAAACCCTAATCATCTATTTTTTATTCTTGTTTAGTGTTAATTAGCACCAAAATTTTTTTAAAATGGCATGCTTGATGCTAATAAAACCCAGTGGTGGTGGTAATAAACACTTTCAAGTCCATCTTACCCCGTGGACTATGGTAACATGTAGTGCAAGGCCCCGTCAAAACCCATGGGACAACGGCACGCGAGTTCATGTAGGTGTATTTTAGGTGACCATCTCGTGCCACGTTAATACGTTCCGTACCAATCTATCATGTTATCCCCGCGTAATATATTGTATAGATTATGTTTACAAGACTTACCGAAACCATGTATACAAGTTGTTCAAGTAGTCTGGTTCAGAATGTTATCATGTATTCAAGCAGTCATGTCAAGTTATAATCATGGTTCGGTTAAGTCAAGTCAAGTATTCATGTTTGATATTAGTGTTTGAATTCAAGTATTCATGATCATGTTCAAGTATTCAGGTTTGATTTTAGATTCATGTTTAGATAGACTCATACTTGAGTTTGGATTCAGGTTTGAGATCGACTCAGACTTGAGTCAGACACTTGTAACTGATTTCGATCCTGAATTAGGTTCGGGAGTCATTGGTAACTGCTGCACATGAACGGCAGGATTTGTGTATTTTTCCAAGACAATTATCATTGGTAACTCCGTTAAGTTTTTTATTTTAAATAGACAAGCACTCACTTTATCCGACTCCCTGTGGCTCAAGAGAATTGATCCCGCTTAAACCTATATTTACTAAAGTCCTTAAATATTGTTTTATATAACTCGAGGGGGTTTTATGAAAAATATTTTTAATAAAATTTCAAAAAAAATCTCAAGAATTTATTTATATTATTTAGGGTTTTCATGGATATGAATATTAAGGATTTGAGGTATTTTAGTGATAATTGCTTAGCTTGGAAAGTTCATGGTATTTTATTGTAAAACTTGTCTTTTGTTGGTATCTTGATGGTATTTTAGTGAAACTTGTAATTCTTTAATTTTAAAAAATTTAAGTTTATTATATTTTGAAAATTTATGGATTTTGTAATTTTATATAATTATTAAAAATTAATTTTATTTGATTAGAAAAATTCGTTTATCTTAAAAACCGTATTTAAAACCTTTCGAGACTGAATGCTCCGTGAGAAGGTCTGCATCTCACTCTACTAGCCCAAAGATGTGTGATAATCCGCACTATCCACTAGCGGGTCCCCTAAAGAGGGTTGTAGAGGCATAATCGCAAAGGAAATAAGAATACTGTTTTAAAAGAAAACCATTTTTATAGTAAGTGGTATTTTAATGTAATATTATCCTCGAAACAACAATTCATACAAAAAAGGTATCGTGCTATGGAACCAAGTGTGAGCGTGAGGGGTAGGTCATTACCCCGTGAAATTTTACTAAGGTATTGTTTTAACAAAACAATAAAAGATGATATTTAAAGTTCATGGTATTTAAATGAAAAACTTAAATTAAAGTTATTTTGCATGGAATTCTAGGTTAAAATTTATTCTAAACATTATGGTTTAAGATTACAAGTGATGTGTATAAATTAGATTGAACAAAGTATTAAAAAGAAGGAGTTTTCTAGGGGTTTGAAAAACTTATTGGTATTAACTCCACTTACTGATATATGTTTTGAAATGGAATTTCAAAGAATAAGAAGAGGAATTGATAGGGACTTATTACATAGTTGGGTTAAGAAAAGGTATAAGAAGAGAGGGTTGTCTTCGTGGTGTCGCTGGAGCTCCGGAATAGCTTTAATCCTTCGCCGGAAATTGACCGCTTGCTAACTTCTCTTTACTCCACTTGTACTTAGAGAATTTTTGATAGTTTTGGCTAGAAATTTCAGAATAATGCTGAGCCAAAGTGTGGGGTGGTATTTATAGTATAGAATTAGGCTTTTGGAATAAAAATGGTGAATTAAAATACATTAAAAAGATGATAAATGGTGAAATGAAGAGTCTCTATTTGATTGCAGGGAAATCGAACAGTGCAGGGGAGTTAGGGGTAGGGGAAAAGTCAAGTGTGCAAAGCCCGGGGACATTTAGCCATGGTTGGACCGTCGGTGTCGGCCATTATGGCATTTCCGTCGGCCGATCTAGGGCTTCGTGCCTCTGAATTTGTACCATGTGTACAACTCAGTGTTTAAACCCTTTTGCACATGTTTGATTTTTCTGAATTTTCATTTTTATGTGTATTGCACGTGTAAACTTTTGGGCTTCCAAAAAGTTAAAAAGAAAAAACAAGAAAAAATAATGTGTCTGATGGGGATCGAACATAGGGGCCACGTCTCGGCGGGGCAAGGGCTTTACCAGTGAGCTACAAGTTGCTTCTTACTGTTATTTAACAAAATTTACTTATAACTCAAACTCAGGCTGTATAACTCATTTTCTGTACATTAAACTGGAAAATTCCGTACAGTAAATTCGGAGTCGTTACGGCCATAAAGGAGACGTCGCTTCGCTCGCTCAGGCAGTTTATCTTCATGCCATGTGGCCCCCATTGGGTGGCGGACTGCGAGACGTCGCCAGTCGGATCCGCGTGAGGGGGAAACGTCCAATGGTTGATTGCCATGTGGTGTCATCAGGGCCGTGGGGTAAGACGCTTCGTTTTGGCGGGAGTGGATTTAGACCGTCGGATGGTTTTTGCTGGGTGTATAAATAGGGGAGGCATTTCCTTAGGAAACAATTTTGCTTTAGTTTCCTTGTGTTGTCTGAAAATTAAACGGCACTCCATTACTTAGGTCGGATCTTCAGCCAAAATCCATCTTCAGCCGATCTTCACTTGAATCAAGTTAGATATCTTCTTCTGAAGTTTTCGTTGATATAGTTAGGGTTGAAACGGGCAATAGGCTTCAGCTTCTGAAGCCGAGTCTAGCGGGTCATCTTCTTCTTCCTCGGCTTCTAATAGCCGAGGAAGTTCTTCTTCTTCTTTATTTTCTTCTTTTGCATCGGGCTCGCCCCAAGGGATGGCGACACCTTTATTCTTTGTCGTCGGGTGGCAAAGAAGGCCCCCAAGGTGCGCATCGAAAATACCCACGATGCTCCTTCGATGTTGAATCGATTAGACGAGCTTTCTGATGTTTCTACATCCTCTGGCTATTCACTTTGTCTGGCCAAGGAGGGTGAATGGGCAGACTAGGTACAGGACAATGAGATTGCTCTGTACTTGGAAGCGTTCCGAGCAGGGATGCGTCTACCCTTCTCATCCGAGGATTCTGTTGTACTCTATTGTTTCCAACTTGTCCCGGGCCAGCTAGCGCCGAACTCGTGGAGAATTCTCCTTGGGTTCTTAGTCCGGTTGAAAATTGATTGGATCCCTTTCGACTTGAGCCTTCTTCTTTCCTTCTTTTGCTACAAAAATCACCCCGGCACTCGCAAGGACGAGCCGAACTGGGTTTACCTTTCTTTTAACAAAACATAAGGGTAGAGTGGCCGGGTTAGAAGTAATGGTCGTTCCTTCTTCCATCCACGAGTGGAAGGAGAAATTTGTTTTTACCGGTCCTCCGGAAGGAGAGTATTGGCCAGTGCCCATCAAATGGCATAGGGCAGATTGCCCAAGGGTTAAGTAGTTAAACGCCCCAAAGGTGGGGATAGTGTCGCAGTGGGAGCCGATCCAGCAGGCCGATGTCCATCTTTCTGAGCAGGCTTTGAGTTGGACGAGACTCGGTCCCGCGCGCTTCAGGGGTAAGTTGGGACTTTGCCGATTAATTTAAGCTTAGCATAGTTTTATCATTCTTATTACTGACCTTTTCTTTCGTTTACTTCCGCAGAGCAAATAGACCGATCGAAGATCATGACCGTCATGACTGCTAAGGCGCAGGGGAGGAATGATGGCAGCGCTAGTTCGTCCAAACCTGCACACGGCGCGGTCCCCCGGCAAACTCCTCCCACCAAGGTAGCCATTGCTACGCCTGTCTAGGAGGAACGCCGGAGTGGAGAGCAGAAACATGCCCGGGATTAGGCTCCATGGGATAGGATGGAGACACCGTCCTCCGCTGAGTCTTTGGCTAAAAGACTCAACAGAGTGGTTTTCCGGCCACCCTCGGCCGGGATATAAGTGTAGGACTGTGACTTCTTCATTGAGGTGCTATCTAGGCTCTCCGTGGCTGACAGCTTGCTGGCGGACATGGAGAAAGCAGTGGGGCCATGATTCCCCGGGGCACCATGAAGACCCAAGTGGCTGCAATAGCCCAGGAGGCAGTTCAGGTTGGTAATCTTCTAAAAAAATTCTGATTGATTTTTCCTCTGTTTAGTTTCTGACAAATGCTATTTGTATTTTTCCGCATGTCCTTCAACGTTGCGCCCTCCTAGCTGCCATGGAGGTCGAGGAAGTTGTCTCGGCGATGAAAAAGGCTGGAGAGTCATCCTCGCATGAGGAAGAGCTCCTCACCAAGCTGAAGGAAGCCGAGGAAAACGCTGCTTCCTTTGATTCGAAGCTGGTATCGGAGGGCTTGATGGCCACGAAGCTGAAGGAGTCTCACCATACCTTGACCGAGTCTAACCGGCCTCTTCAGGCCCAGGTCGGCGAGGTTAATGAGCTTTTCGAGGCCATGAAGAAGCGGAGGGACCTTTGCAAGGGGGATGCCCGGGCGGCTCATGAGGCGACGAAGCAGGCCGAGGCTAGGGCGGAGAAGGCCATGGAAGACTACATGACGTCAGACCAATTCTACATTGACCTTGCAGATTCTGCGGCCGTCGGGTGGTACAATGCCCTCGACGCCGTCAAGGAGATGGCGCCCGGGTTTGATGACCAGGAGCTCCGCGCGAGGTATACTCTTAAAGAGGAAGGGCCCAGGGCGGAGGCACCGAGCCAGCGGACGGGGGTGAAGCTGCTGGTGGAGGTGCCAAGCAGGCAGGTGGAGGTAAGGCAGCCAGCGGAGGTGCCGGGCGGGCAGACGACGAGGAGGCCTTACCCGAGAGTGCCGTTTGAAGTCGTTCTTCCCGCCCTCCTTTTGTCTTTATCTTATTTTTGTACGCCCTCGGGCATTTTTAAAGCTGAAGAGCTTATAATACCTTGTATATAATTTGGAATGTTAATAATGCATTTTTAGCTCGTTTGTGATGTGCATGGCCTTAATGTTTTCACCCTTGTTTATTTCATAATTGTGGATAGACCTGTGTCCCTCCTCACCCTGGATTTGAGGTGCCGTGAGAACGAGGCTAACCTCGAATATGAGCCATAAGTATAAATTGACCGGTATTCGTCCTCACCCCAGAATCGCGGTGACATAGATCGAGCGAACACCGAATATGGACCCCACGTATAAATAGACCGGTGTCCCTCTTCACCCCGAAGTCGAGGTGACGCGAGAACGAGCGAACACCAAATATGAGCCCCAAGTATAAATTGACCGGTATTCATCCTCATCCCAGAGTCGCGGTGACGTAGATCGAGCGAACACTAAGTATAAATAGACCGGTGTCTGATTGGTCATTTGAAAGAGTGTTTGTAGTAATAACCGCATTCAATAACGGTGTCGTGTGTAGCTAGCCGAGATGAGTACGGGTCATTCGCAGGGATTCGTAAAGCTTTTAATCTTGCTTTAGACGAGTTGATTAGAGTAAAAGAAGAGAGGAGAATAGATTCTAGATCTATATTAAACACGGATGTAGAATATATATAGTTTTAAGATCTAGTTTAAATACGAATGTAAAATCTAAAAAAAAAAAAAAGAGGCTTGTAGGGTTCGTTAGGATTTAGTAGTCATGAATGACTAACAAAGATTACTCCTTTTATGTTTTGATAGATTTAAAACTAGATAGATAGTGATGAATGACGATTAAGGTTCTTGGAAGAAACTAGGGTTTCCCCACTATTGACCCTTGTCCCTTCATTGATCTCTATTCATGTCTAGCCCTTAACAAAACAATTGTTAATCTGATATCAAATTGCTGTCGAGACTAGCAATAAATTGGTAGCACGCTCGATTAGGATGCTAACGATTCTTTTGTTAAAATTTATAAACTTCATAAGACTTAAAAGAAGTTAAAATATTTTCTCATCCATAGTTCTACCCTAATCCTATGAACCCTATCAAGCGGAGAATTACTCACGCATGATGGAGATAGAAGAATAAAAACGGATAGAGATCATAATGTAAATGCAGAAAATAAATGCGAATTAAACTAATGATCTACCTTTATTAATCAATTTAACAAGTACAAATCCTATGAGTTTAGATTACAAGAGGAAGAAGAAGTTGCTCTCGATCTCTGCCTCATAGGAAGTAGATGTTCTTTCGAATCTCACGCCGCCTTATCACGGACCTGTTGCAGATCACTTGTTCTTTGACGGTGATTTACTTCGAGTAAAAGGTGATGATTTCTAGCTTTAGTTCTCGGTCCTATTTATAGTCACAGAAGATACAAACCGTAGATCTCAGAGGTTAAGATATATTGATACGATTGCCCCTAGAAAATCTCAGATCCAACGGCCACCAGAGGGCCGCAGATCTGCCACGTATTAGGACATTTACCCGCGAAAGTGCCGCATCTTGTAGGAGTTAGGGTTTCAATCTTCTGGGGCTTATATATGTTGACACGTGGAGATCTTCTAGATATCTGGAATTTGAAAATATTTCCTGAGTCTCTGCCAGTATTGATTCTTCAATTTTAATTAAACTTCATCGGCAGATTTTTGATTCCTGACATCTCGATATCCCGATCTCCTGACCTGAGCCAAATCTTGCACAATATCTCCATGAATAATGTTAGTAATATTTGTTATAGAGATATTATTCTAACCATTTGTATGATATTATATCTTTTAAAGAATCTTGATTAGAATATTTGATATGATATGCATAATAAAAAATATTATCTAAATATTATATGCATATATTTTCCTTCATAATGTTAATTGTAATATATAAACATATGCTAAATAGTATTTTGCAGATAAAGCCAAATATGTTTCATATTTATTATAAACACCTTTAAATATTTAAGAAAAGTAAGGAAAATGTTATATCAAACGTGTGATATTTCTACCGAACAATGTCCCTCCTCACCACGGAGTTGAGGTGGCGTGAGAATGAGCGAACACCAAATATGAGCCCCAAGTATAAATTGAATGGTATTCGTCCTCACCCCGGAGTCACGGTGACGTAGATCGAGAGAACACAAAATACGGACCCCAAGTATAAATATACCAGTGTTACTCCTCACCCCGGAGTTGAGGTGACGTATATCGAGTGAACACCAAATACAGACCTGAAGTATAAATAGACCGGTGTCCCTCCTCACCCCGGAGTCGAGGTGATGTAGACCGAGCGAACACCAAATATGAATACCAAGTAAAAATAGACCGGTGTCCCTCCTCACCTCAGAGTCGAGGTGACGCGAGGATGAGCGAATACCAAATATGAGCCCCAAGTATTAATTCTAATGCCCCATGCCCCCGTACAGAGAGTATTGTTCGCTCTGGCCAAAGCCGCACGGGTTTGTCCTTCGAAGCGAACCGGACATGACCAGGGGCCACTTCTCAGGAAGTCGCCCATCCCAGGACTTCCCTGGCCCGAGCATGCTTAAATATGGAGCTCTCAAGTTCCTATAGTGCTGGTTCACTTAAAAGGTACCTCTGTAATTGAGGGTGGTATCATTACATTTATAATGCAGTTTAGTTCTCTTTCAGAACGTATTCCGAAAATTCTCCATTGTTCTACAGTGGGTCCCACGGACTCAAGAGGTGGCCCCTGCCCCTTGAAATGATAATTAGCATGGCATTTTTTTCCGTGAGCAAGAACCGGGTCTCGACATCCTCCCCACCTTTAAACAACGGTTTGTCCTCGAACCACAGACCTACTACCGAGGGACCTGTATGGGCTACCATAAATGTAATGCCCCACGCCCTAGTATAGAGAGTATTGTCCGTTCTGGTCAAAACCGCACGGTTTTGTCCTTCGGAGCGAACCAGACCCGACCAGGGGCCACTTTCGAGAAGGTCACCTATCCCAGGACATCTCTGGCTCAAGCACCCTTAATTACGGAGCTCTCAAGCTCCTGTAGTGCCGGTTCACTTAAAAGGTACCTCTGGCATCATTACATTTATAATGTTGTTCGGTCCTCTTTCGGAATGTGTTCCAAAAATTCCCTATTATTCTACAGTGGGTCCCACAGACTCAAAAGGTGGCCTCCTCCCCCTTGGCATAACAATTGTCATGGCACTTTGTTCCGTGAGCAAGAACCAGGTCCCAACATTAATTGACCGGTATTTGTCCCCACTCCAGAGTCGCGATGACGTAGATCAAGCGAACACTAAATACGGACCCCAAGTATAAATAGACCGGTGTCCGTCCTCACTCCGGAGTCGGGGTGACATAGACCGAGCGAACACCAAATATGAATACCAAGTAAAAATAGACCTTAATAGAGCTTAGCGCGGTTCATCCCTCGGATCCGGATGGAGTTGGAGTTACTCCGGTTCTAAGCGGCTTTGGACCCACGTCTCCGTTGGGTAGGAACCACCCACGGTAAATTGACTGGGAAGGAAGCTACTCGGCCGCCTCGTGATGAGGACTTTGGATCCACAACGATATTGGGTAGGAAGCTACCCGCTGTAGATGGGCCAAGCAGGAGGCTGCCCGACGGCCTTATGGTGAGGGCTTTTGGTCTACGTCCTTGTTAGGCAGGAAGCTACCCAAGGTGGATGGGCCAAGTAGGAAGCTAATCTGCAGCCTCGTGATGAGAACTTTGGATCCACAACGTTGTTGGGTAGGAAGCTACCTGCTGTAGATAGGCCAAGCAAGAAGCTTCCCGGCGGCCTCGTGATGAGGGCTTTAGGTATATGTCCTCGTTGGGCAGAAAACTACCCAAGGTGGATGGGCCGAGCAAAAAGCTACTCGGGCACCTTGTAATGAGGACTTTAGATCCACAGCGTTATTGGGTAGGAACTTACCCACTGCAGATAGGCCGAGCAGGAAGCTGCTCAGCTGCCTCCCGATCAAGAATTCATCCGTGTTGATCGATCGGTCTGTCACACCCCGCTTTGCAGTAGAAGAAAATGGTGACGTGGAAAACCTGCAACGTATTTATTATGAGAAGGTCGTTTCCCATAATTAATACATTAAGCGTAATTAAGCAATATAACAAAGTGCAAGAATAACAAGAGCAATAAAATCCAACATCGATATATTACATTTAAGATTCACAATTGACAAAATATTTGAATCAAGGTACGATAACATGATAAGCCTTAACAAGGAGGCATTCATAAATAAACTGAAATGAAATGAAAAGCTGAATGAAACTAAACGTTTGATGTTGGGTTTCCTAGCGCCCTGGCCATCTACCGTGGCTGTTGCGGGACAAAATTTGGTGTTTAAAAACCGGCGCTAAAAAAACCCGTCCTAGAATCGAACCATAATCCTAAACTAACTAACAAAAGGAGATCTAGCTACTGAGTTAGAATTGTTTACCGAATGATCTGTTTCCTTCGATATTTTACTCTCTTCCTTAGCTCCTTGAGGTCATCTTGATCGAGCTTGACCGCCGGTCTTCCTCCGTCGAAGATGATCCACCCGAGGGATGTCGCTCATAGCTCTAGCTCCACACTAAGAATCTAGTGGAGCAATTAGGGACTCTATGTTGCTAATCTAGAGTGTCTAGGGATGTTGTGAGTTGCTCTAAGTGTATATCTATCTCTATTCTACCCTTAATTCTCAACATATGAGATGGTAGAGTAGAAGATGAAGAAGGAGGAGGAGCTCAAGAAAGGTAAGTAAGAAGAGATAACCAAAAATGATGAGAATGAGAAATCCCATGAGAGAGAAAAAGATGAAGCATGGTTTTGTAAAACATATTTTTCAATAAACATTTAGCAACCATACTTGAATAGTTTGCATAAATGAATTAACAATTCATTTGTCAACACTATTCAAGCATGGTTCTCACCATTCTCACCTCACTACCTTTACACCTTATTTTTCATTTAAAATAAATGGATAAATCTAAAATGAGGTTTCCACCTTCTAGAATGATTTCCGTATAAATAAGGAATACACTAAACTGTATATACATACCCGTATTCGTACCAAAATACGAATATCCAAAGAAATAGAATAACACAAAGAACATAATACTAGAATATACATATAGAAATATATATAAAAAAATTATTAAATCAATACCTGATTTAATAATCCGGCTTAATCCTAAGCCGGCTAGTATTATCAACCGTCCGATTGAAAGTCCGGGTAACTACGTCATTTCTCCTGAACCAGGGAAACCCTCTTTGTAGAACTCTAAAGACTCATCAATACGCCGGCAGTGGGTTTAATCACAAGCACGTCAGCGGCACTAGTCGTATGTAGGTATTGAGCGAAAGAAAGGCCGACGAGCAAACTCATCTGAACCCCTACTGAGCCTGTCTGTGACAATCTCCATATAGTCCAGTCTGTTCATCTAAGAGTATCGCATATCGGGTCTAGGGGGTGGATAAATACAGACCCCTAATAACGCGATATTTCGTGTTGATGTGAAGCTCATCACCCACTTAGAAACTACTGATCCAAATCAGTAATTCTCGTCTACCTTGGCTAAGGATTTCTGGTGATGGCCAGCCGTGCACAGCGCGACATCAACCCCAAATACTGGGAGAGATGAATCCCCGACAATCCGCTCATTGCCTCCATATGGCTCGGGACTGTACCCAACTAAAACCTATTTGCACAACTTCTTTGAGCCATGGTAGGGTAGTAATCAAAGCACGGTGGGAACTCATACGAGACAAATGAAGATCTCAGGTCGACATACTAACATGTACTCATGTCACATGAGAACTTCTATCTGACAATAGGTATAATACCATCTAGCATGTTCCATGCAAGTTCGTCCAGTGTAACTCATAACCCAATGAGCACGTGTTTACTATCTTAAGTGACTAACTGACACCAATGGCTTGTGAGACCGGCCACCGCCCCTCGTCGGAGTCTCGAAAATTATACACTAATCTACTCCGGAGTATCGATGCCCAGTCTTGATACTCTCTCGACTAGGGACATTTAAGGATGTGCTTATAGACTACCTAGCTCCCGCGTATATGATCGCCATCATAATGCTGGTAGTCAAGCAAGAATCTTATGGGCTTTATCAAGATGTAATAATGATCTGTAATACTACATAATGCATGTACATGATGATAGAGACAAACCGGATAGCATACTATTATTCTGAGTAAAACTGTTCTACCCGTATAGGTCCTCCCTTAGTCATCATAATCACGTGCCTGCGATTACAATAATTGACTTGAGGGCACTATATCCAACAATCTCCCACCTGCAGTTAAGGCTAATTATTATGATGTCGCATACTCACAGTACGTGTGATATCAAACACCCAACTTCTCTACTAATCAGCCTCGCAAAGCCCGTTTGTGAAACAATTGCGTTCGAGAAACAGCCTCGGTGAGTGGATTCGCTCCAATGTTTCTATCTTTATCTCTATATATCTCAACTTCGCGGAGAAAGACTATTTCCTGAAATGAGCGATACATATCTTAGAATTTGTTTGGATATGTGATGGGTCCCAGTTCACAAATGAACTCCAAATCCAACAAACTTCTTAGACCGTATCTTCCACTGAATTTAATCAGTATCCTGCGCCATGCCTTCCTCAGTATCCGCTTGGAACATCCGTCCAACATACTGGCCCTCAAAAGAGGAAAAAAGTAATTCTAACAGTCACTCTGTCATCCAGATCACCTTGGAAGCCTGAAATGATAACCGCCTGCTCAAGGAGGCTGCCGTTACCATATACCAAGAACATCCACATATGTTCATAACTGCTTCCCAATGTTTCTCTAGGATTGGATTAATATATATTTATTGCATCCAGGGCAAAAGCAATATCAGGTGTGGTACTTAGCATTTCATGATTAACTTAATTGCCTAAGCAAGTGATATGCCAATCATGCAAATCTCTCTCCTCATCAGTCTAGAAGACATCTCTTTAGAGAGGGTGACTCCATCACCTGCGGGTACACCACCACGCCAGGAGTCTTCCATTCTAAAACACTTTAGAATAGTGTCAAAGTATCCAAATTGGGACACTTCCCAAATCTAGATCTAAAACTATTGATCTAGTGACCAGAATTCCTGATATTTTATCCAAATCCTATAAGGAGAAATACCTTGTGACAACCATAGTATAACCGATCGTAGTATAGGAATATCACTTCCTATCAAGAGCATTTCATCCAAATACCAGGATATCACTCTCTACTATCTTCTTACCAGGTCTATCTATTATTCTGATGAAGTCAAACTCTATGACTGTTGCATAAATAATAGACGATCTATCTCTGCTATACTTACTTTAGTCTATAAATAGATATAAGCTACTTGCCCACCATACTTCCGTTGCTCCAACTGACTACAACAACCCTCTGACAGAGTCATATATACGTGCACTTTTAAAGCTAATTTAGAATGATGTTATACTCATCCACTTGCCAGATCTCAAAATCTAGAACAGCAGTAGTGGCAAGCTTGAGCCATCAAAAACCTCCCTGTCACCGTCTTTGAGGAGACATAAGTACCTCTCGGGTGGCTGAGGTTACCCACCAAATCCGCGGAGTGGATAATGTATTGTCAAATCCAATTTAATCTTTGCGTTTTACTAAATTTTCAGCAATCGTTTGTGGTTCTGGAATCACTTCTGGTTCTACCATACTCCCATTAATATTTTTCTGAAAAGAATTCATTTTACTAAAATGGGTGGCGATTCAAGAACAATATAACTATTGATCTTCCAAATGGTAGAATGTTAACCCTCATCAAAGCTCGGGAAAACCCACAAACTGCCACTGCTGAAACGAGCCTAGAGTTTATTCGGATTCTGGTTTTAAGTATAAGCCGGACAACTCTATATACCTTAATATCGTTAAGATATTAATCCATTCTATATCCAATATAGAAACAAATGCACTAATTTAATTGGAACCGGATTCAAAAATCAAGCAACTGTTTCCAATACATATTGACTAAATGGAAGAAGGCCAAGCAGTATTACTCATCAAGGAGCGTACTCACGGATGGGTAATCTGAGAGAGAAACAAATTATCAAATATATTACTTACAACGGAATACCTAGCATAAGTATCTACATTTTCGATTACCTTGAAGAATCCTGATACTTGTAACATATGGTTCTCTATTTTATTATTATACCTATAACTTCTCAAAATTTGGACCTTGTATTTCAACGAAATACTTGTCTAAAACCAGAGAAATCATAAATAAACGGAATATAGTATGAATATCAACCCCTTTGTCCTAACGAATATCGGACAGCATACAATAATTTGTATAAGTCCTCTGAGTTTAATAACTCAAATCCTGTGCGTCGTAAGTTGAAAACTGTGTTATGGTTAAGAAGAATTACACCGCTATTGAATGCACTTTACTTAACCATCAACTGATATAGGTAAATTTCATAGACATAATTTCAAAAAGTTATATCTCACTTTATAAAATAAACGTACAATATATCAGTTTGAAATTGGTGCATAACAACGGATATTCAAAACCAAATATTTTTCGTGAGGCAAAACCCATGTGATTTCCTCAAATATCACCAACTACAAAGAATTCTGATATATTGAGGATCTAATCACCCAATATTCTACTCTCACTCATCATCTGTAATGCCATACAGATATGAGAATAAAGTCTGGTTAATACATACCATGGAGTCAGAATCTAATTGGGAAAGCAGTTTTCAATTAACATCGCACAGTAAGACTGAAACATGAAAATGTTTCGAAGGGTGGACGGGTATTCCTAGTAATGCCTCTTCCACTATCTAGATTCATGGCATTAGTCGCAATTTTCCTTACCCTCACTGCAATCCTTTTATATATCTTTACTTCTTACCTTCTGTACACCATATTTAGGCTAACTGGTTTTCTTCCTTCCCTACATTTTGGCACATGCCTAAGGTTTGGAAGAAAACTATCCAATAAGCGTAATAGGTGTACTCTCCTAATACTAGGAGTCCTTGCAACCTGAGAGAAAGTAAAGAGAAAAGACAACCGAATAATTTATTCAATTTCTCCAGAACCGGAAACCATCCTTGAACTGAAACAAGTTTCTTCGAGTTCGTATGTAACTATACGATGGCATACCCAAGCAATATAAATCTTCATAGTGATACAGAGTGTTCTGGAGAAATGCAAAGGGGAACTAGGAGTGACAGAGATATATGCAGCTTCATCATGAATGATAGTAGTCGCAATTTCCTTTGCCTTCACTCTATTCCCTTTATATGACTTTACTTCTTATTTTCTGTACACCATACTTAAGCTAATTGGTTTTCTTCCTTCCCTACCTTTCGGCACCTACCTGTGGTTTGGATAAAGACTATCCAATAAGCGTAATAGGTGTACTCTCCTAATACCAAGAGCCCTCGCAATTTGAGAGAAGGTAAAGAGAAAAAACAACCGAATAATCCTATTCAATTTCTCCAGAACCGGAAACCATCCTCGAACTAAAACAAGTTTCTTCGAGTTTGTATGTAACTATACGATGGCATACCTAAGCAATATGGATCTTCGTAGTGATATGGAGTGCTCTGGATAAATGTAAAGGGGATATAGAAATGGCAGGGATATATGCGATTTTATCGTGAACCATGATAATCCAAAAGCCAAAATGTTTAACAAGGTTCGGTTAACTTGGTTTATGAGTTTTTGTTTAAGGTCAGATCATGGTTGCTGCCAAAGAGAGAGAGAAAAGAAACACTCAGCGTGCACTCTAACCTAGATTAGATTGGTTAATCATTTTATCTAATCAGGATGGCTCCCACTCTTTCCTCGAATTCTCCTTCAAACCCTAAAAGGAGATTAGTCGGGATCATCTGAAAATCACCCGAGGAGTAACAACTACCTATCAATGGGAATCGAGATCCAACTATCATCGCATGATAACTTGATGGAAGCCACTCAAGTCGCCATACCCCAGAAGGTATCCAACGTCGTTTCATCACGCAGAAATACGACTACCGGTTTGGGAGATATACCCATTTTCATTTCATCACGCAGAACAGATCAGAATCTGTCCAGCACCGTCGTATATTTTTAAAATATAATTTGGGTCAATTTCCATCAAATATCAGGTTACAAAAATTATTAGAAAATTGTAGGTCTTTCGATATAATTATCCTAAACACAAAAATTCGCACGATTTGGATTTCTGATGCTCTAGTTATAATCAATTTAACATCAGCGTTTAAAACAGAAATTTAAATTTCTGGACAGCAACTATATGTTATATTGCAAAATCTATATCGAGTTGTTTCATGTATTTCTAAGTAATATAATATACAAGAAATTATTGTTCTATCAATTGAGCATTTATACATCTAAATTTTGTCACGAACGAGCCTCGGGAGTTCGAATTATGTCCTATTTAAAAGCAGTGTGCGAATCAGGACGGATTCTGTCCAGATTCGCCGCTTAATATTGTAACGTAGTTTTCTATATTTTACGTAGGTTTTTAGTAAAAACTTAAAACTAAGAAAATATAGATCTTTTGATTTATATGTCCAAAACACCTGAGTTTGCTCAATTTGGATACCAGTAGACCAAGTTATGTGTCTTAAAAGTTGACCAATAAATGCAGTTTTCTATTTTTACGAATAGTGAATAAAAAAGATATAATTCCTACAATGTTAAGCGATTTAATCTGAAATTTTTACAGTGTATACAAATAATATATACTATCATAGATAAATTTCTTGAAATTTCCAGAAGTAAAAGTTAATTTTTACAGATTATTTTAAAAGTAAAGGTATTAATATGTCATATGTGAGAATGAGAAAACCATGGTATTTATTTGTAAGTTCATTTTTCTTTTACAAAAATTTATATAAAATAATTTAAATTACAGATACAAAGGATGTATACTAATTGGTCTCTGCAATCTTAACATATGAAAGGCGAATGGCGACAAAACTTATACAAAACTTATTTTTCTAAGAACTTATATATGAATGTGTATCATGCCATATCATTTTCCTCTAGATTAATGATATTATTAATTAGGGTAAATCTATATGCAAGATATGGAAGAAAATTATAATACAATTAAACTACAACGTAACTTAAACAAGAGGCGGTCACAATTATAATCGAAATTATTTAAATATGTGTGTTTGTTTTGGTGTGTTTCAAATATTTATATATGTAACAATATTTTTATTCATTTAGAGACTATGATATGATAATGAAAGCTTTTCATGGCAATATGATAAGAGAAAAATAAAGAGAAAGAGATGGAGGGAGAGAAAAAGAGAAAGGATGTTTCCTCAATATTTAACCTAATAAAAGAGCAAAACTCTATCGAATTTAATGAGGCAACACCTCACGTGCTCTCCACGAGGGCGCCAGCGCCAAGAGCCAATCTTATAGGATTAAATCCTATGGTAATGCCTCACGCGCTCCTCAGACGGATGCTAATGTGCAAAGTACAGGAGAATTTACTATATAAGAGTTAAACTCTTGGATGATGCCACACGTGCTCCTCACATAGGCGCCACCCTTTTAGCATCGCCTAGCGCCGCACGAGAAAAGCACGCAGGCAACAATGTGCTAAGCACATAAGTATTTATCATAAGAATTAAATTTTTAAGTGACGCCGACGTGAACGCTGGCGCCGAAGTAGAATTAAATTCTACATTTTCTTAACAAAAAGTTGGGATACTCTTTGATTCTAGAGCCATTAGATCAAAGATCCAACGGAGATGATAAATCGTCAAAATATATGATTAGGAGAAAACGTCTCCCAAATCTTTCTAAATAAGAAAGATACTCTCAGTTGGATCAATGATCCAACAATAGAATAAAATTCTATTTTTAGGAATATATTCCCTCAATTTTTCCAAACAAAAAGATTGCTCTCTGTTAAACAGAGAACTCTTGGATTAAAAATCCAATGGTGATTAAAAAATCACCATTAATAAATTCTGTATATAAGAAAATATTTTTCAAATCTTGTTACAAGAGAACATATTCTGTAAAAACAAAAATCCTTGAATCAAAGATCCATTAGTGGGTAAAATTCCCCAACTCAATTTTGAGTTCAATTAAATCAATTGAAATCTCTTAATGAGAGATTTTCTCACAATTAAGTACCAAACTTACCTCCACTGTATAAAGGACCCGAGACTACAAGTCTTAGATAGAAAAAAAAACCCATAAGTTTCTGAAAATATAGAAACCTTCAAAAAACAATAGAGAATTCAATTCTCAGAGAAGAAGACTTCCCTTTCAAAAGAAACCAAAGTAAAAAAAATCAGAAATCAAAATATCTCTTTTTACCTATTTTAAGGGTTTAACTCTTCTCAAAGAATTTAGTTCTTTCTCTGGATTAGAGATCCACAAGACAAGTCTCCCACAAGTTGAGAATTTAATTCTTATCGGGAGGATCTTGTTCTTAAAAATCAAAGATTCAGAAAAGAGGTCCAAAAGAAAAACAAAAGGAAAAAGAACCTATAAATGAACTTAGTTCTTAAAGAAAAACCCGATCCCAGATCTTCAAAAACGAAGATCTTGATGGTCATTAATGGTCAAAATGCCATTAACAGAGATTTAATCTCTAAAAAGGAAAAAAAGACCAGCGCTTCTGTAAGTCGATGCCGCACACCCGGCGGGTTCTTGGAGAGGCAGAATTTACAAAAAAATGATTTTCTTACTTCGCAACACAGACTAAACTCCAGGATCTTTACGGAAACCTTAACTAGCTAAATCTACTTGAAGGTTTAACTACTCAGTAAGAGTTTTATACCTCTTAGAACCTTGTCCTTCGGGTTTTCTTCTCCTCCTCTCCTTGAGCTCCTCGAAGATCCGGATCGCGCTTGATCGTCGGCCTCCTCGTGTCGAAGATGATCCATCCGAGAGTCTATACCTCAAGCTCCAACCTCTAAACCGAGATAACTAGGGTACCTAGTTCGCTAAGCTAGGTAGCCTAGAAAATGTAGAGTATCTAACGGGGTATTTTATCTCATGAGACCCTAGGGTTCACAACTCATGTGAGGGTTAAGGTCTTGAGGAAGAAGGAGAGGAAAGTATGGAGAGATAAAGAAAGTGAACAAATGAGCAAAGGTTATGGCAAGTGAAGAATGGCTCACACACACTTCACTCATTCAAGCATGCAATATTTTCCAATAGAAAATATCAATCATGCTTGAATAGTGAGTCCAAACTAATAAACAAATACAAAGAGCCATGCTTCACCCTATGATATGGATGTCTCCAATTTCCACCTCATTAATCTATTTCTTAAAATAGATAAACCAAATAATGAGATGTCCCCTTCAAGAAGCATCTCTTATGAAATTACAAGAATGCCCTTACCATATATACACACCCATATTTATATTCCGAAAAATACGAATACAATGAGATAATAATAATCCAATAATATAATACTAGGATCCGGCTTAAACCAAAGTTCACTGGTATTATCCGTCCGAACAACATCCGTGTAGCCAGTACACGTATGTGATCGGAACCCTGCCGTAAAACCATACGGCCTCTACATCGTTTTGCCCGAAGTAGGGAAATCCTTTGTGTGGGACTCTAAAGGCACGACAGTACGCTGGCAGTGGGTTTAACCACAAGTCCGTTAGCGGTACTAGCTGCACGTAACAGCTACCCAGGTATTTTTCGATAAGAAGGTCGATGAGCAAACTCATCTGAACTCCTACCGAGCCTATCTGTGACAATCTCTGTATAGTCCAGTCTGTTCGTCTAAGATACTCGTATATCGGGTCTAGGGGGATGGTAAACGTCAGACCCCTAACAGCACAATAAGTCATGCCGGGGTAGAGCCCAATACACCATGAGAAACTACTGGAGTACCTACCAGTAAATCTCGCTTGCTCTGGCTAGGGACTTTATGTAATGGCTTTCCGAACACAGCGCGATATCAACCCCAAATACCGGGGACGACGAATCATATCTAACCGCTACTGCCTTCAAGTGCTTCGGAAATGCACCCAACTACTATCTGTTTGCACAACTCCTTTGAGCCGTGGTAGGGTAGTAATCTAAGTGCCGTGGAAACACACTTGAGATGAATGGTGATATCAAGTCAACGGACTAACCTATACACATGCCACCCGGGAACTGCTACCTGACGATAGGTATAATACCAACCAGTAGTTTCCCAACGAGTCCGTCCAGTGTAACTGATAACCCAATAAGCACCTGTATACTATCTCCGGTATGACGTACTAATGGATGTGGAACAGACTATCTCCCCTGCTGGGATAAGAAGCGTATACACTAGTCTACTCTGGAGTATCGATACCCCGTCTCGATAATCCTACGACTAGGGACCTGTATAAGGATGTGCTTATAGACTATCCATCCCCCACTAGGGTGACTGCCATCACAACGCTGGTAGTCAAACAAAGATCCTAAGGGCTCTACCAATATGTATAAGCGATATGCTAAAAGAAACACATACACATATTGAGGTAGAATCAAACAAAGTAGTATACTACCATTTTGAGCAAGTCTGTTATTATAACTATGAATATCCCAAACTTCCAAAATGTAATATGCAATCCAGTATGATACAATAATGGCCTCTAGGGCATATATCACTAACAGCCTCATGTGCTCCTCACGTGGGCATCCCCTTTTAACAGCGCCTAGCACCTCACGTGAAAAACACCGGGCGTCCAAAACAGAAGGCCAGTGCCTCACGTAAAACACATGTGGACGCTGAATAAAAGTGCCCAACACTCCATATGCAGCCGAAGACAGCTAAGAGCTTAGTACAAATTGGGTATCGCCCAGCGCCGCACATGCTCCTCACGTGGACGCCATACAAAAAGTGCCTAGCACTTCATATGTAGCCAAAATGACTGAGTGCTTAGCACTGATTGGGCAGCGCCCAGCGCCACACGTGCACCTCACGTGGACGCCATATTAAAAGTGCTTAGCACTTCACATTTAGTCAAAATGACTAAAAATGTTTAACATTTATTGGGCAGCGCCCATGACTGAATGCTTCACATGACATACATGTGAGCGTCAGAGCTCAAATAAGTGCTTAGCACTTTTACATCAAAAGAAAAGGGCTGAACAAATAGAGCCCAAATAAGTGCTTAGCACTTTTGAATAAAAGAGAGACTAAGTAGACTAAGCCCAAATTGGCTAAGTCTCTCAAATTTCCTTGCAGCTGAGCCCAAATGCTCTTTTACTGGATCTTAAGCAAAAATGATTCTAGAATATTGTTAAGTTGATCTTAGTCTCAAATAAGACTAACGCATCCTTAGCAAGAACAAACTTAGCCCAAATGCTCACCTATAGATTTTAGTTGATCTTTATCTAAAAATAGTTTAACGGTCCTAAAAGAAAACAAAAATATTTCTGAACTGAAGGAGTATACAACCTAAGTTCAAAACCCCGTCAAGCAAATCCTTGACCCAAACCTAAATCTAAAATATATGGATTTGGACTAATTTGCTCTCTACGGGTGATGACATAAACTAGTCTCCGTATACAATCCACGGGCAACCAAAACAGACAAAAAAACACACATGACACGAAGTGAACTGCTGGAGCAGAAGAAACGGGTTATCACAATGCGGTAACGTAATTAACTGCATGGGCTTGCGCCTGCAGGGAAGAGCGTCCCCATAATCAAAAATCCCTCATAAAATGAGAGGGGATCTGATGAAGTCTGCTACAACGGTCGCATCTGTCCAAACCTTCGATATATGGTGCCATAAATCAACTTGGTATTTTCGGAGAGATGGACGGATAAATCCAAATAGCATCTGCCCTCAGATTCAGGCAAGACGATCGATCCCGGCTCATCTCTGTTTCCAGCGGTGAACAGGGGATTTACAGGATGTGTGAGCGATATAGCAACCAGCTCACCGATTCAATTTGGTAGAAAGCGGGACAAAATTATAAGCGGTAATGATACTCGATTCGCTTCGTCTCGAATCCTAGCAGACAGAGGTACTCCAAAAAATGCCGGAATTTTGATAGCTCTAAGAATGAAGGTGGCTAGATTTTATTTGGAGTTTATCTTTTCTGAATTTTTTGTATCAAAAAAGAAGAAGAGAAAAACAAATAATGATGAAATGCACATAAGAAAGGAAAAGAACTATGAGTGGAGGTTTTGAAGAAAATGAAGCAGAGGGAGAGAACATATAATGTTCGCAATAATTCTAATTTATGATGGATTTATTTTTAGAGTTAAAAGAAATTGAAAGGGTGGACATTCATTTAGGAGTTAAAAAAATGAAAGGTCTAATGAAAGGGTTTAAAAAATGATTAAAATAATTGTAAGAATGGGGATTTGAATATGTGACTTAAGAAATAACAATGCAAGGACTTAACTAATGAGCTACAAGGTTGTTCATACATATATTTAACAAGAATTAAATATATTCCGTAACTTGAAAAGAAAGTGGTTTAGAAAAAGAAAAGAAAGAAATCAAATGGAATTGTCTTGGCTTAGGTTTTGGGATTTGAAAAATTATAGAATGGATAAAGTAGACGAAGTGATAAAATAATATATTTACTAGAAAACAAAATATACCAAAAATAAACAATTACAATATTTTATTAAAAAAATGATACACGAAGGTATATGAATTTTAGGGTCATTACACGGTCGATGGCGAGATTACCCTGACGCCCATGTTTGCGCATCCCCGATTTCCGGTTCTACGTGGCGCGCGGTGGGTATCTCGAGATCCATGCGAATCTCTCGAAGATGTCATTCAATCTTCCCGAATCCTCATGAAAGGGAGCTAGCCAATAACCGGGCGTCGTGTGGCGGCGCCGTATCGAGTAGTGTGATACGTGTGGTGATACTCTGTGATCCGTACCCTGACGGGAGAGGATCTCGACTGGATTTTGTTGAGGCTATAAAATAGAGGATGTTTGGCCCCTTCTTAGGCACCCTCGTTGATTTGCCTCGTTGATTTGCCTCGTTGATTTGACTCTAGCCATCTTCGTCTTTTCCCCTTTTTCTCTGACCATTCTCCGTAGTTCGTTGTTTCCTGATGGTCGGCAATACATACATCATCCGAGATATTGTGACATGCAACGACGTCTACCATTACGATTTTGATGGCTCCGAGGCGACATACGAGGCCTGATAAGTCGCCTAGAGCGTCATTGCGGGCGTTTGCTCCCACACTGATCCTCTCTTCTGCAGGTTTTCATCTACGCGATCTGGAGGTCCTCCTCAGGCCTTTTCAGGGCTTTGTCCTAACAGGCGCTAGAGAAGTCCCTTGACAAGATGCGTACAACCCATGAGTTGGGCCTGATCTCGAAGAGCAGGCGGAACCGCTCGATAGATATTCTTCACCGAGCTTTCCAACAGAAGCTAATCATAACTTCATGCGTGACGGCGGGAGCCCCTGACGAAACCGTAGCCGCTCGGGTCGACGGGCATCGGCAGAGGGAGCAGTGGGATGCCGCCTGGGCTCGGTTGGATGATCTCTGCTTTGAATACCGCGATCAATACTTTCTGGACCCCCTTCCCCCTTTACTTAATAGATTTTATTTTGCGAGCCCTCGGGCATTTTTGTAAGGCCGAGGAGCCAAAAATACCTTTTATCAATAAAAGTCTTTCTCTTGCTTAAGAAATTTTCGTCTCCCCCTTTTTTCCACTAATAAACTTTCCGTTGTTCATGAACTCCTTCTACACCCCAGAGCCGAGGTAAGATTGGCGGAGCGAGACTTACGTCGGCTGCCTACAGGTGCACCCGTGCTTTTATTTGTCTGAGCAAGAGGCTGGCTTGGGGTACCTCCCTTCTCTCAGTGCCGGGCTCGAGGCAGCTCATAGGCTCGAGAGAAGGCTGTAGAACTTCTGTTTGGTCAGGCAGGGAACTACTCATCGTGAACAAAGACAACGAACAAGGGGCTGTCCGCCGATCCTCGGAACCGAGCAGGAATCTACTTGTGTAAAGGGAAAAATAAATTTTATTGACATAAAAAGAGGAACCTTATTATTCGAGAAAGTACAAGTTCATTTATACAATTTTAGCTTTTCGATGTTATATGGCTATGGAAAATTATGCCCCAAGGAGTCCTGGAGACGGTAGGCTCCGCCGGGAAACGCCTTAGTTACAAGGAAGGGACCGTCCCACCTCGAGGAGAACTTGTCCTGCTTCCCTTGGTCTTCGAACTCATTTTGCCCTAGGACTAAGTCTCATACTTTGATGGTTTGGTACTTAATCTAGACGTTGTAATATTGGACGGTCTGTTGCCGATATGTGGCCATTCTTATTTGTGCCTGATCTCTCTTTTCTAATAGGATGTCCAAGTTGCTTCGAAGGGCCAAGACATTGGCCTCGTTGTCGAAGTGCTCGACTTGATAACTGGTGTAACAACTCCAATTTCAGTGTACAGTTTTTTTTAAAAGTTAATGTACACTTGGGGTATTTGCAATCCTGTGAATCCTATAAGTATTTGTTTTGCTTTAGAACGGCAAGAAACAACTTGTACCTCTTTGGTAAAGCCTTGCACTGCTGAAACATAACACAAGAGTTCAAATCCCATCAGCCACATTATCTTTTTATTAAAATTTCTTTTAATTTTTAGAAGTCCAAGAGTCTACACGTGCACTACACGTCAACTGAAAAGACACTGTTTATTTAAACATGTGCACGGGGCTAGTTGAAGCGACACGACACGTGGCGCCCAACCCCACACCAAACCGACGGTATTGGCCCGGCGAAAAGCCTTGCTCGACCCGTACCACCGGTTTTCTCCGACGGTAATGCCCCCAAACTTTAACACTGCAACCCTTTGGCCTACTCCACTCCCCCTACACTGTTTATCTTCTCTGCAATTAACCAAAGAATTAAAATACCCTCTTTTAATCCAATTTTAATGCATATTTTAAATGCATTCTTTAACACACCAAACCCTAATTTCTCCTATAAATACCGCATCTCATTTCACCCCTCCTCACTCACAATTCCCTGCCAAAACTCTTAAAAACTTTCAAGTTCTAATTGTATGCAAATGGAGTTCACAAAGGGCGAAGCTCCGACAAAGTTCCGGCAACGATCCAAGGAGATTCCGGCTACGAAACGATATCCTGACGCTTCCCAATCCTTCTCCTACCTCTCCCGTCTAATTAAAGCCTGTAAGTCCCTTCTTTCTCTCTCATCTCAAATTCTAAAACTTTCGAGTTATAAAACCCGACGGAAGTGGAGTTAATCCGACTTCCAATTCGGTATTTCTTCAAAACTCAACTTTTCTTAATCCAGATCATACCATACTCTCACATATTGTTTAACAAACATTAATAAATCTATTAAAACAAATTTCACTATAAAAGAATCATTTTTGTAACCTTTATCACACTTTTACAGAAAAATACCATATATTTTAGTTTCAACATAATAACTTTATTCCTTGCTATATCTTAGATAACTCACAAGGTAATGACCTACCTCACCACAACATACATCTTTGACATAGCACGATAAAATTTGGGACAATAGAATACGGGAAAATACGACTTTACAAATAAATACCCTAAACTTACAAAACCGTTTTCTTTAAAAAGTGTATTAATCAATTCCATGCAATTGCACCTCTACAACCCACTTTTGGGAACCCCGTTTGGGATGGTGCAGATTATTGCACATTCTCGGACCTAGTGGAGGGAGATGCAGATCTCCGTAAGAAGCATTCGATCTCAATGGAATTTTTATGCATTTTTCTTTAGAAAATGAGATTTCTACAAGAAAATAAATAAATTATTTTCATTATATATATATTATCAAAATGTCTATTTTAATTATATAAATAATCCAAGTTTTCTAAATCAAAGAAATCTCTATTACATGAAAATACCGTCCAAATACAACACAAGTACAATATTTTTTTTTAAAAATACCATATAATATGAAACAAGGTTCTACTCACTAGAAATTTTCACATTTATAAAATATACATTTATGAAAACCCTAAAGACGATAATTAAATACTTAAGGTGTATTTTGAAATTATACCAAACTATTTTTACATAAAATCCCCTCAAGTTATACTAAATTACAATAAGGATCCTAGTAAATATAGGTTTAAACGGGACCAATCTCTTGAGCCTCAGGAAGCCGGAGATATGGGTGCTTTCCTATTCAAGGTAGACAATCTAACAAACGGCGTTATCAACACGGTAATTGTCTTGGAAAAAGACATAAATCCTACCGTCCATGTGCAGCAGTTGCCGATAACACCAAAACCTAATTCAGGACTTCAACTTCTTTTCTAATTGTCTGACTCAGACCGAATCTCAATCTAATCAATCTGACTTGAATATAATTCAAGTATAAACTAGAATTCAATATGAACCCATATATTCAATCTATTCAATCTATATAACTTGACTAAACCGAACCATGGATATACTCCATTTACATGTCCATCCATTATATCCGTTCCATTACTGATATCATGGTTTTGGCAAGTCATCCATATACAATTTACAATATAAGACAAAACTCTACAAACAATACAATCAAGACATCGCAGGATTTATAAGGGGTAGATTGGTAAGGAAGGTGTTAAAAGCGGCACGAGACTGTAACCATAATACACCAAACCTGAATCTCCATTGTCGTTGTACCATGGATGAACGGTTCCTTGTGCTCCGTATACCTTAATTTCCGGAATAGTGGGACTCCTCTCGTATACACTGGCATTTTCTATACCAAGCTACAAACAATAGAGTTAAAAATATAATACAACTTTAAAAGTTATATTCTCTTTCTGTCTATTTTGTATCTACTTACCTTTGGGACTTACCGAGCGATTGTTCGCTGACGACAATCATTTTCTTCTTTCTTTGGAATGATGTCAGGTGGATCGGACCTTCTGGAGATAGAGCCCACCAACGAGGACTTGGATCAGATAGCCTTCGACCCAGAAATCTAGTTTACTTGTACATATTTTCATTTCTGTTATGCCACTATTTAGGTATTGCTTTCATTTCATGTATTTACTTTACATTGTATTGTAAAAAAAATGTTAATAAAAAAAGTTGTTTTTCATTTACATCTTGTCTCTTGTATACATTCATTTTATATTGCTTAGATAAGCTCAGCGTGTTTACTTCAGAGTAAATGCGTAGCGGCCTCGTCGCGTTCTCTGCCTGTATACTGGGAAGCGGGGTGTGACAATATTTGTTGGTGGACCATGCAGGTCAATTCTATGTGGACAACCTAAGCAATATAACACAAAAACCAGCAACTATAAATATTCTTTATAATTCATATTCCTTGAATCTTCCAATTTTATATATTTTGAATCTGTCCTAACCCAAATTTTTCATTCAAAATAATGGATTCCCCAAACAACACCAGCACAAATGTCAACATCACTCTCCGCCTCTACCGTTTACATCTGTCGCCGCTGCTCCGATCAACGAGCAGACGGTACTGCTTGAGGCGATCCGTAGCCTCCTGGAAGGACAGCAGCAGATTGCTATCTTGATGAACCGTCCATAGGCGGAAGCACCTGGGGTGAAGCAATTCAGGGCTTTGCACCCCAAACAATTCTCAGGAAAAGAGAGCCCTCTAGAGGTTGAGGGGTGAGCTCAGAGTATTGAAGATGACCTGGCAGCAGCACAAGTGCAAGAGATAGCTTAAGATCGAGTTGTGAAGCTGCAGCTCACTGACAATGCATGGGTCTGGTGGAAGGTGGAAGAAAGTCGTCTAACCCAACCGATCGAATGGAGGACATTTTGCGATATGTTTGACGCGAAATACTTCCACAAGACTGCCAGATTCGACATGGAATAGCTGTTCATCCACCTACAATAGGGTTCAATGTAGACCAAATCCGTGGATGAATATGATGCTGAGTTTACCATACTCAGTCGGTAAGATACGTCTCAATATTTCAATTTTTTCAAATATCACATATTACATAGCTAACACAATACCTTAACAGATCCGCGGCATGTGTAACACCCAAGTTCATCTATACCAGTTCTAGTTCTCGTATTTGCTTATTTATGGTAGTTTCTTGATTTTATCATGTTTTGGGTGCGAATGGTAATTCACATTAGTATTGCACCCGACCCGCTCGCTTGAAACTTATTTGATTCATATTTATGAATTATCTTAACTTGTTACATAGACATGTGCACTTTCATGAATACTGCATACTCGCATTTTATCTAGCATCTGCATTTTAATATAACATTTTAAGTCACATAAAATATTTTAAAAATACATTGTATGGCCTGCATGATACCCCTAACCCTATGGTAGCATCCGCGCATCTTGTTCTCATCCCGTTCAGTGAAACGGACTTGTTTGAATGACTATGTGCACGTGCATGCATCCGTTCTTGGGGGTATGCATTTTTCGTTATCCGGATATCCAACTTTAATTTTGGTCAACATGTATATTTTTCGTATTTTAAAACTGAATTTTAGACCCGACCCGGCCATGTTTTGGACTATATTTGTATTTACCAGAATATCAAATTTTATTTATATAATATTAATTTTATAAACTGATAAAAATTAAAATTTAGTTAACTAATAAAAGATTTTTTAAATTTAAATCTAAACTAATTTCCTAACAAATTAACAACCCCTTTCTCTCTCTCTCTCTTCTCTGCATATATATTTTTATATATTTTATTTATTTTTTTTTCCTTTCCTTATTTAATACACAGCCTCTTCTTCTTACTTCTTCTTCTTCTTTCTTCTTTCTTTTTCTTGATCTTATTTCTTGATTCCGGTGATCACCGCCGGAGCCATGCTCGTCGCTGACGATCCGAGTGATCCAGTGAGCGTACCTTGCCCGTGTGATCATCCTCTTGCCTTGCCTGGACCCGTCCCGCATGCCGCGTGTGCGTTGCGACGATTTACCGACGTCGGACGTGCTGTGCGTATCCGTCACGTGATTCGATCGAGGCAACTTTATCTTGCTACATGCTATGATAAATACTACATCCATATTAATAATAATATTTCATGTTTAGTGTATTGTACATCCCATGTTATCATTTTACTGTTTTACGACGTCCGTTTGCATCCGTATAATTTATTTTGTATCTAGTCGCATGCTAATTTATCTTGCTACATACTATGTATCTTATTTTGCATCCATATGAGTAAAATATTACCCGTTTATCACATTATACATCCATATTAAAGTTTTACCATTTTCGAATACCCGTTTGCATCCATATCATTTAAAATATATATCATCGTAATATTTCTTATTATTATCTATAATTAGTTTATAATCTGTATTTTATAATGTTATACAAAATATAGTTTGAAAATATTATAGTTTACACATGAAACGTCGTTGCAAAGCAAATACGACAAATCTGAAATTTACTGTACACCTTACCTTATAAAATTCATTATAAATCATAAAACAATCATTAGTATACGTTCTTTAGTTCGTTACGAAGATAACTCATAATACTATAACAATATGAAATATTTACTTGCAAAATAAAATTGTTAAATAACGTAAAATAAAAATGAAAATATCTCTAACTGCTGTCCAGGGAAATTCCAGCTGCAAACTTTCAAGTTCGAATGTTCATAGCTTTTTGTAGGAACAACCTGAGATACTTATACTTATAAAAATGAAAACCTTATTGAATTATCTTTGTTTTGGTATAATACACGTCCCTTTTGGAGAACGTTTGTTATTTTTAAGCTATTTTACAAATCAGGGTGACGCTGAATTTCTGAATGGAACTTTCTTGTGCATGGTTAATCAATACCACTTTTATAGTTATTAATCGGTTTGAATATGTTATCCATATTAATATTATTATATCAATATCTATTTAATAAATAATAGTTCTTATGTTTTAACATTCGGCAAATTTTACCGATTTACAGTTTTATAGTACCCGTCTGTATCCGTACGGTTTATTACATATCTAGTTGCACGCCGAGACCATATTATTTCATGTTACTGTTGTATTAGTGCACCATGCTTGATAATTGTGCATCCTACTTAGTCATGATGTGACCCCTGATCGATATTTTTGCATCCATACTTTTATTGTACATCCGTACTTTCACCTTGATTCAATACTTGCTACAGTTTGATTATGAGCATCCGTTTGACACCTGTGCACTACTTGACATGACCTGATACACCACTACTTGATATGACTTGATACATGTACACTACCTGACATGACCTGATATATCACTACTTGACATGTTACATGATCCTGTTTCTAATGCCGACAATCCTGACATGTTGTCCCGATGGACATATCCTGTTGTCTGTATAGACAAACATGTTCCTGCTTGATCCTGTGTTGGTATTAGCTCCAGATTTATCAAGACCTGACTTATACACATAACTTGGGGGTATGGGGAAATCAAGAATGTATCCGAACGTAACTCAAAAGGATATTACATCTTGTTACCATGGTCCCGTGGGGTTGAACGGGACATAGACTCACAGTCTATTATATCTTGTTACCGTGGTCCCGTGGGGTTGAACGGGACATAGACCGATGGGTTACGATGAGAATTACATTAATTGATTTTGAATAACTTTAGAGTAGATAACCCTATAGCACAGTTTAGATTACTCACTGCACTTCACCTGCTTATATCCTGTACACTAATCTATATTCATGTTACTGCTTACTTGTTACTGATGACTTGTTACTGTTCATACTTCATGCCTGTCTATTTCATCACATCCTGCTTGCTTAGAATTATTGATACTATGACGCACTGGCGTCTGGGTTTTGCATGGCCCAGATCCCTTATCCTTATCGCAGGCAGTTCAGGAGTATTTTGATCAACAGGCCGAACAGTGAGGACCTGTTATTAGTTTAGTTGAGTTTACTTTCAGTATTTTTATTCATGATGTGAGCCCGCATTATGGAACGTACATTCCAGTTTATTATTGTACTTGGATCTTTTGCTTCCGCATTATTTTATTTCATGACTCGTTTATTCTAGCTCATGGACATGTACTAGATAGTTTCTTTTATTTTTCTGTTCTTGATATCTATAGGCAGCCGTAATGTGACTGTGGAGGGATGTTTCCTAGCCACAGGTAGCATGGTTGGCTCTGTCGCGTGCCGATCTTAGCGCACTCTGGGAAGCGGGGCGTGATAGGGTTTGTTTGGTATCAGAGCTATAGGATCTAGGTTAATCGGGTTTGATTCTTTTGTAGTTGGGTATTGGACCCAATACACGAATCAGAATACTCGTAATTAGGAGCATGTCCTGCCACTTTACCATCTTGCCATTCTTGAATCTTAACTTCCTCCTGATCCTTACGCAAACCTCTTTGCATCTCGGCTTGAAACCTTTTGCTTCCCTATTGTTTCTCCCATCCTATTCATTTGATTCTGATACTAGTATTTGGGTGACTTGAACGGAGTTATGTGATTGTACCCATGAACTGCAGTATGTTTACAATACGATACTCTATTTAAGTAACTTGAAGTCCTGGTCTTGATTCATTTCCTTGTTCCATGGTCGTTTTATTACCTTGGTTCTCTTAGTTTCATTGCTTACCAGTTCATGTTTTGCAGATTTCTTGGTGATTGATACCGGCAGCTATGATGTTGTCTTGGGAATGGACTTTCTTGGCACTTTCCACGCTCACATTGATTATAGGGCAAAGAAAGTGATTTTCCAGATTCCCGAACATCCGGAGTTTATCTTTACTGGAGGAAGCAGTTCTGTCGGGCCAGTCGAGTTTAGGACTAGGCCGACAAATAATGTTTTTTCGTCAATGGAAGTTGATAAGGAGGAAGCGCCAGCTGTGGTTCAAGAGTTCATAGACGTGTTCGAGGACATCTCGGGTTTACCGCCAAAACGAGATGTGGAGTTCGCAATCGATCTTGTTTCTGGTGCAGCGCCAATCTCAAAGGCGTACTATCCAATGGCACCAGTGGAGTTGGAAGAAGTCAAGAAGCATGTTACCGAATTACTTGAGAAGGGTTGGATTCGCAGCAGTAATTCACCTTGAGGAGCTCCAGTTCTTCTAGTCAAGAAGAAAGATGGCACAAGGAGGATGTGCATCGATTATCGAGAATTAAACCGGGTGACTATTAAGAACAAGTACCAGATCTCTCGCATTGGCGAATTATTCGAGCAGCTTTGTGGCGCGAGGGTATTCTCGAAGCTAGATTTGCGATCCGGATATCATCAGGTCCGAGTTAAATCAGACGATATTTGCAAGACTGCGTTCCGAACTCGGTATGGACATTACGAGTATTTAGTGATGCCATTCGGAGTCACGAATGCACCAAAGATATTTATGGACTTGATGAACCGAATCTTTTCACCGTTCTTGGACCAGTTTATAATGGTGTTCATTGATGATATTCTGGTCTACTCGAGGAGTATAGAAGAGCATGCAGAACACTTGAAGATCGTATTACAGACATTGATGCAAGAAAGATTGTATGCAAAAATGAGCAAGTGCGAGTTTTGGGTTGAAGAAGTGAAGTTTTTGGGGCATGTTGTATCTGGAGATAGAATCGTCGTTGATCCCAAAAAGATTGCAGCAGTTCGAGATTGGCCGATTCCGAGGAACGTAGCAGAGATCAGAAGTTTTCTTGGACTTGCCGGATATTACAGAAGGTTCATGGAGAATTTTGCTCGCTAAGCCTTTGACCAAGCTTACACGAAAGGAGGTACCATTCATATGGACGGATCGTTGTGCGTCAGTTTTTGAGGCGTTAAAGCAAAAATTGATAACCGCTCCTATTTTGACCATAGCAGTCTGTTCCGGAGGATTGGTGATTCATAGCGACGCATCTGGGAAAGGTTTGGGATGTGTTTTGATGCAGCATGGGAAAGTTATAGCTTATACATCGCGGCAGTTGAAGACCCATGAGAAGAATTACCCAACTCATGATTTAGAGCTTGCAGCTTTGATTTTCGCTTTGAAGATTTGGAGACACTACTTATTGGGCGAAAGGGTCGAAGTATTCACCGATCACAAAAGCCTAAAGTACGTGTTCACACAGAAAGAGCTTAATATGAGGCAGCATAGATGGTCAGAGCTGATGGCTGACTATGATCTTGATCTTAAGTACCATCCGGGGAAACCTAATGTTGTGCCGGATGCGCTTAGTCGGTTGCCAGTAATTCAGATGTTGACTGCACAGAAGGAGCCTATCGAAGACTTTCGGAGATTCGAGTTGGAGATCGTGCTACCGCATTCTTCAGGACAGTTGATGCAGCTGCAAGTACAGTCGTCATTGATCGAGAATATTAAAGCAGCGCAGTCGCAGGACCCAAGATTGCAGAAGTTTCGAGAACAGGTTGAAGCTGGACTTCGAACGGACTTGTTAATTCATGAAGATGGTTCGTTGTGATATGGTAGCCATTTGTGTGTGCTAAAAGGAGATATTCATGAAAAAGTTATGAAGGAGGCGCACAGTTCCGCATATTCCGTACATCCAGGATGCACGAAGATGTACCGTGATCTACGATAGCATTTCTGGTGGGAAGGCATGAAAAGGGAGATTGCTCGCTTTGTAGCGAAGTGCTTGGTGTGTCAGCACGTTAAGGCTGAACATCAAAGGGTTGCTGGTTTATTGTAACCACTTCCGATTCCTCAATGGAAGTGGGAACATATAACCATGGATTTCATGAGAGCTTTACCGCGGAGTCCAAGGGGCAACAATGCAGTTTGGGTGATTGTTGATCGATTGACCAAGACAGCTCATTTCATACCATTTCGAGTTGGTCAATCAACAGAAGCGTTGGCAGAACGGTACATGCAGGAGATTGTGAGATTGCATGGAGTACCTGTGAGCATCGTATCCGACCGTGACACCCGATTCTTATCACACTTCTGGAGGAGTTTACAGGAAAGTTTGGAGACGCGATTGAAATTCAGCACAGCTTATCATCCTCAAACAGATGGCCAGTCGGAAAGAACGATCCAAACTCTTGAAGAAATGTTGAGAGCTTGCATGTTAGACTTCTAGAGTTCATGAGAGGATCATCTACACTTGGTGGAGTTTTCATACAATAACAGCTTTCAGGCGACTATTCAGATGGCTCCATTCGAAGCGTTGTATGGTCACAAGTGTCGTTCACCTTTTTGTTGGGACGATATTGGAGAACGAAGATTATTGAGACCGAATTTGATCGTGCAAACAGTAGAGAAAGTTAATACTGTTCGGAATCATATGAAGGCAGCACAAGATCGGCAGAAGAGTTGGGCCGATACATCGAGAAGACCTCTAGAGTTCGTTGTTGGTGATCTGGTATTCTTGAAGATATCACCAACTAGATGAGTGATTCGTTTTGGGAGTCGATGCAAGCTTAGTTCTCGATTCATGGGGCCTTTCGAGATTATGGAGCGTGTTGGAGAAGTGGCTTATCGATTGGCGTTACCACAATCTTTGGCGAATGTTCATGACGTGTTTCATGTATCTCAACTCCGTAAGTATGTTCGAGATAAAACACACGTGCTGGATCATTCGGAGCTGACTGTAAGGGAGGATTTAATCTTTGAGGAACGACCGATGTCGATTATTGATCGAAGAGAAAAGGTCCTTAAGAATATGGTTATCCCTCTCGTACTTGTTTCTTGGGGAAATCGTTCGCATGGAGAATCGACTTGGGAAAGAGAAGACGAAATTCGATAGATGTTTCCACACCTATTCTTGTAAATTCTTGATTGTTCATCTTTTCTTGTTTTGGGAATTTCGAGAATGAAATTCTTTTTGTAGTTGGGTATAATGTAACATCCTAATTCATTTATACCAGTTCTAGTTCTCGTATTTGCTTATTTATGGTATTTTCTTGATTTTATCATGTTTTGGGTGCGAATGGTAATTTACATTAGTATTGCACCCGACCCGCTCGCTTGAAACTTGTTCGATTCATATTTATGAATTATCTTGACTTGTTACATAGACATGTGCACTTTCATGAATACTGCATACTTGCATTTTATCTAGCATCTGCATTTTAATATAACATTTTAAGTCACATAAAATATTTTAAAAATACATTGCATGGCCTGCATGATACCCCTAACCCTATGGTAGCATCCGCGCATCTTATTCTCGTCCCGTTCAGTGAAACGGACTTGTTTGGATGACTACATTCACGTGCGTGCATCCATTCTTGGGGGTATGCATTTTTCGTTACCCGGATATCCAACTTTAATTTTGGTCGACATGTATATTTTTCGTATTTTAAAACTGAATTTTAGACCCGACCCGGGCATGTTTTGGACTATGTTTGTATTTACCAGAATATCAAATTTTATTTATATAATATTAATTTTACAAACTGATACAAATTAAAATTTAGTTAACTAATAAAAGATTTTTTAAATTTAAATCTAAACTAATTTCCTAACAAACTAACAACCTCTTTCTCTCTCTCTCTCTCCTCTGCATATATATTTTTATATATTTTATTTATTTATTTTTTTCCTTTCCTTATTTAATACACAGCCTCTTCTTCTTACTTCTTCTTCTTCTTCTTTCTTCTTTCTTTTTTTGATCTTGTTTCTTGATTCCGGTGATCACCGCCGGAGCCGTGCTCGTCGCTGATGATCCGAGTGATCCAGTGAACGTATCTTACCTGTGTGATCATCCTCTTGCCTTACCTAGACCCGTCCCGCATGCCGCGTGTTCGTTGCGAAGATTTACCGACGTTGGACGTGCCGTACGCATCCGTCGCATGATTCGATCGAGCCAAGTTTATCTTGCTACATGCTATGATAAATACTACATCCATATTAATAATAATATTTCTTGTTTAGTGTATTGTACATCTCCTGTTATCATTTTACTGTTTTACAACGTCCGTTTGCATCCTTATAATTAATTTCGTATCTAGTCGCATGCTAATTCATCTTGCTACATGCTATGTAACTTATTTTGCATCCATATGAGTAAAATATTACCCGTTTATCACATTATACATCCATATTAAAGTTTTACCGTTTTCGGATACCGGTTTGCATCCATATCATTTAAAATATATATCATCATAATATTTATTATTATTATCTTTAATTAGTTTATAATCTGCATTTTATAATGTTATACAAAATATAGTTTGAAAATATTATAGTTTACACATGAAACGTCGTTGTAAAGCGGATACGACAAATCTGAAATTTACTGTACACCTTACCTTATAAAATTCATTCTAAATCATAAAAAAATCATTAGTATGCGTTCTTTAGTTCTTACGAAACTAACTCAAAATGCTATAATTCTATGAAATATTTACTTGCAAAATAAAATTTTTAAATAACATAAAATGCAAATGAAAATATCTCTAACTGCTGTCCAGGGAAATTCCAGCAGCAAACTTTCAATTTCAAATGTTCATAACTTTTTATAGGAACAACCTGAGATACTTATACTTATAAAAATGAAAACCTTATTGAATTATCTTTGTTTTGGTATAAGACACGTCCCTTTTGGAGAATGTTTGTTATTTTTAAGCTATTTTACAAATCAGGGTGACGTTGAATTTCTGAACGAAACTTTCTTGTGCATGGTTAATCAATACCACTTTTATAGTTATTAATCGGTTTGAATATGTTATCCATGTTAATATTATTATATCAATATCTATTTAATAAATAATAGTTCTTATGTTTTAACATTCAGCAAATTTTACCGATTTACAGTTTTATAGTATCCGTCTGTATCCGTACGGTTTATTACATATCTAGTTGCACACCGAGACCATATTATTTCATATTACTGTTGTATTAGTGCACCATGATTGATAATTGTGCATCCTACTTGGTCATGATGTGACCCCTGATCGATATTTTTGCATCCATGCTTTTATTGTACATCCGTACTTTCACCTTAATTCAATACTTGCTACAGTTTGATTATGAGCATCTGTTTGACACCTGTGCACTACTTGACATGACCTGATACACCACTACTTGACATGACTTGATACATATACACTACCTGACATGACCTGATATATCACTACTTGACATGTTACCTGATCCTGTTTCTAATGCCGACAATCCTGACATGTTGTCCCGATGGACATATCCTGTTGTCTGTATAGACAAACCTGTTCCTGCTTGAACCTGTGTTGGCATTAGCTCCAGATTTATCAAGACCTGACTTACACACATAACTTGGGGGTATAGGAAAATCAAGAACGTATCCGAACGTAACTCAAAGGGATATTACATCTTGTTACCGTGGTCCCGTGGGGTTGAACGGGACATAGACTCACAGTGTATTATATCTTGTTACCGTGGTCCCATGGGGTTGAACGGGGCTTAGACCGATGGGTTATGATGAGGATTACATTAATTGATTTCGAATAACTTTAGAGTAGATAACCCTATAGCACAGTTTAGACTACTCACTGCACTTCACCTATTTATATCCTGTACACTGATCTATATTCATGTTGCTGTTTACTTGTTACTGATGACTTGTCACTGTTCATACTTGATGCCTGTATATTTCATCACATCCTGCTTGCTTAGAATTATTGATATTATGACGCACTGACGTCTGGGTTTTGCATGGCCCGGATCCCTTATCCTTATCGCAGGCAGTCCAGAAGTATTTTGATCAACAGGCCGAACAGTGAGGACCTGTTATTAGTTTAGTTGAGTTTCCTTTCAGTATTTTCGTTCCTGATGTGACCCCGCATTATAGGACGTACATTCCAGTTTATTATTGTACTTGGATCTTTTGCTTCCGCATTATTTTATTTCATGACTCGTTTATTCTGGCTCATGGACATGTACTAGATAGTTTCTTTTATTTTCCTGTTCTTGATATCTATAGGCAGCCGTAATGTGACTGTGGAGAGATGTTTCCTAACCACAGGTAGCATGGTTGGCTCTGTCGCGTGCAGATCTTAGCGTACTCTGGGAAGCGGGGCGTGACAGCACGCCTGATACCGACGCATGAGATCAGAGCCAGACGATTCCAACAAGGGTTAGATCCGGAGATCCAAGCTGCGTTAGCTACAGGGAATTTTCCGACCCACGAATTGGCTCTGAAAGCTGGCTGTCGATATGAGGCAGTAGTAAAGATGAGGGGCAGACCTCAATCTGCCGGGATGAGGTGCCTGTTCCCTGATTAAAAATCAGGAATTACCTCAATAAGGTATCACGTGTTCACACGTGACCAAAGGTCACATGTTGACACGTGATCCATTTACAGAATTAAAAATCCTACGCAATCAGAAGTAAAACAAGCGGCTGAGGAAAGACCCCAAAGGGGGGTCACGTGCACACACGCGACCAGAGGTCACGTACTCACACGTGACCAGAGGTCGCGTGTTGACACGTGATGGTCCTTCAGCCCAATTAAAATACAGAATTAAATTCTGAATGAGAAGGGGTCACGTGCCAACACGTGATAGGCTTTGAAAGCCTTGTGAATTAATAGAATTAAATTCTAACTAAGGGAAATCAAAGACCCTAACTGGGAAAGTTTTTCTCCAAATCTTTCCAAACAAAAATGGATTATGGGGGACCGTTGGATTAAAAATCCAAGGGTGATTAAAAATCACCAATTTATAGATAGATTTTAGAAAAGGAAAGATTTCCCTAAATTTTAACAAAAATAACAAACAGAATATCTTTTGGATTAAAAATCAAATGGTGAATAAAATTCACTGGGAAATCTAAAAGATCATATTAGTTATGAAAAAACAAACAAAATCTTTAAATTAGAGATTTACTAAACAAATTGATTCTTTTCCTTCTCCTATAAATAGGAGCCAAGAGGAGAAGAAAAAAAGAGAATTTTGGAGATATAGAATTTTGGGATCTTGAAATTTCCTAAAGGCAAATAGCAGAGAGAAAAGAAAGGAGAATTCAATTCTCAAGAAAGAAACCCTAGGTGCAAAAAGGGAAAAAGATCAAACTTCAAAAAGAGAATTTAATTCTCAAATCTAAGAGTTTAACTCTTCTGCAAAAAGAACTTAGTTTTTCCTCTGGCTGAAGATCTGCAGAAGCAAATCTCCCCATAGCTTGAGAATTTAATTCTCATCGGATTGAGATTTTGCCATGCAGATCCAAGACTTAAGAAGAGAATTGAGTTTAGAGAATTTAATTCTCCTAAATTCACAGGAATTTAATTCTTCCAAGATGAAATTAGGGTTTAACCCTATATGAGAATTTAATTCTTTCAAACCTCACAGGAATTCAATTCCTTCATGATAAAACTAGGGCTTAACTCTATATGAGAATTTCATTCTCTCAAAATTATAGGAATTTAATTCCTTCAAGATGAGCAAAATTAGGGTTTAAACCCTATCTGAGAATTTAATTCTCCTAAATTTACAGGAATTTAATTCCTCCAAGACAGAACTAGGGTTTAACCCTATATAAGAAACCATAATTAGGGTTTAACCCTATAAAGAATTTAATTCTTAAAAAAAATAAAGAGACTCAAAAGATCTCCAGGAATGCAAAGACTAAGGTCACGTGTCCCCACATGACCCCTGAAAAGATTCCCCAAAATGAGAAGAGAAAAATTGTTGAGACATTACCTCACGTGCTCCTACGTGACCTCCAAAACACATAAAATAAAAGCAAAGGAAATGTAGGCTTTGGGCGCTCTCACGTGTTACCACGTGACCCCTTAGCAAATGCTTTAGTGATCAGCGCACAGATATCCATCACGTCCCAACACGTGATGGCCAAAAGAGCAAAAGTGTTTAACACTTATTTACAAAACGAAGTAAAAGGGATCTGGTCCCACCTTTGGGTTCCCTCACGTGGCCCCACGTGACTCATTCCTATTTAGTGTTTAACACTAATTCGAGAGCTTTATTTCCAGTGTTTAACACTGGTTATCTTCTAATGTTTAACACTAATAGGAATGTTTTATTCCTGGTGTTTAACACTGTTATTCTCTAGTGTTTAACACTATTTTTAGCCAAATTGGCTAATTTCCCAGAGACAAAAGCCTCCCCTTCAAATAAATCTCAAAATTGAGTAAAATTCAGAGCTATAATGTTTAATACTCAGTTAAAGACAAAAATGTTGTCAAAGCCCTCAAACTCTTGTTCAAGCATTGCTGAATGATGAGGGGCTAAACCCAGACAAATGTCTAATCGTCCAACAAAGGGCCAATACTTCAAACTTAATTAGACTTAGCCCAAGTTGGACATAAGTCCTCAATTCAGACTTAACTGAGCCAATGTGCTTATAATGTAATTAATTGATCTTAGTTCCAAATTGAACTACAGATCACTTAATCCACTTTGGTTCAAGGGTACATCTCTTCATTCCTTTGATATTTGTCGTTGTAATTCCTCAGCGTCTTCAAAGAGGTGACGGGTCCGGACAACCACACATTTCATAGACTATGACGTCTCTAAACTATGGATTGTGGGGTCCTTAAACCCAAAGACTATGATGTCCTTAACCTCGACCGTGATGTCTTTAAACTAACATTGGACTGTGGGGTCCTTAAACTCACGGACTATGATGTCCTTAACCTCGACCGTGATGTCTTTAAACTAAGATTGGACTGTGGGGTCCTTAAACTCACGGACTATGATATCCTTAACCTCGACCGTGATGTCTTTAAACTAACATTGGACTATGGGGTCCTTAAACCCATGGACTATGATGTCCTTAATCTCGACCGTGATGTCTTTAAACTAACATTGGACTGTAGGGTCCTTAAACTCACGGACTTTGATGTCCTTAACCTCGACCGTGATGTCTTTAAACTAACATTGGACTGTGGGGTCCTTAAACCCATGGACTATGATGTCCTTAACCTTGACCGTGATGTCTTTAAACTAACATTAGACCGTGGGGTCCTTAAGCCCATGGACTATGATGTCCTTAACCTCGACCGTGATGTCTTTAAACTAACATTGGACTGTGGGGTCCTTAAACTCACGGACTATGATGTCCTTAACCTCGACCGCGATGTCTTTAAACTAACAATGGACCGAGATGTCCTTAAACTAACATTGGACCGTATTGTCCTTAAACAAATCGACCGCAATGTCACTAAACTAAACAATAGAGCCCAATTGCTCTCTTGTTGGATCTAAACGATCCCGTTAAGTTGATCTTAGTCTAAAATTAGACTAACGTATCCTTAACAAACGTTTAAGTTGATCTTAGTCTTAAATGAGGCTAACGTATCCTTAAATCCAAACCCCAAACCCAAATCTAAGAAAGATACGGATTTGGACTAGTCCACGCCCTACGGGCGACAACATAAATTAGTCTCCGTATACAATCCACGGGCAACCAAACACAAAACAAACACCCATGACACGAAGTGACCATCTGGAGAAGGAGAAAGTTGTTACCGCGATGCGGTAGTGTAATTAACTGCAGGGGCTTGCGCCTGCAGGGAAGAGCGTCCCCACAATCGAAAACCCCTCAAACGAGGGGGAATCTAACGAAATCTGCTACATCGGTCACATCCGTTTAAACCTTCGATATATGGTGTCATAAATAAACTTGGCATTTTCGGAGAGGTGGACGGATGGCACCAATTAGCATCTGCCCCGAATTTCAGGCAAGACGAACCTACGCGGTCGCGTCTCTGTGTTCGGAGGGGAACAGATTCTGGCACGCCCGGTAGGACCTTTTTCTCTTTCCACTCCACACTTCGTATGTCGTGTTTGCGAACGAATCGCAGTTTGCTAATGGTTTCCCTTGGGTTCGAGGTACTAAGATTTGGCGTTTTGCTTGGTGCTAGAAAGTGAAGGATCAATGGCGTTCACTTGCGCAAAGTGTTCCAACCGCAATTGCAACCCACGCTCCGCCTCATCTGGAGGCATAGCTTACGGGCCCCAAGCGGCTTCCTTGTTCACGATGCCGGTGGAACAAGTCACTCAGGCCATTACTGGATTGTTTTTCGGGACCATGCTCCCGCCAACGAGCTTCAACGCTCCTATACCAACACCGGAAGCTCCCAAGAAGTCAGTCTTTGATCGGCTTGCTACTGACGCGGCCCCTCTCAACGGGTCGTCCAATTCCAGTGCTTCAGTCTTTGCCAGATTGGGCCAAAATTCATGCGAGCCCATGATGAAACCTGCAGTTCCAGAAAAGGTTATTCCGAAAAGGATAGCCATCCCTGCTCCTGAAGTCGTCAAGGCGGCTTCCCCTGCCAAAGGGTCGGTCTTTACAAGACTGACTGTTCCGGCTCCCACTCCTGCTCAAAAGTCTGTCTTCGACAGATTGGCTACTGCTGCTCAACGGACGTCGGTCTTCAAGAGGCTGGCACCGGCGACGCCTTACCAGAACGGGGGGCATGACAAAGCCATCCCCATCACCTCTCAAGCTGAAACAATCCCAACGGCTCGACACGCTCGACGTCGCCACTGGCGTCGAGTAAGGAAGGCTGGGGGCAACTCCCCCTCTGGGCTAACTCCATCAACCCCAACGGTGGAAGTCAATGCTGTTGTTCCAACTGGGAACAGCTTTGAGTTGCTGAACAAGGTGCGCAGGAATTCTCCTACCGCCGTATTGAAAAGATCTCCTCCACCCGGGGAGAATGTTACAGAAATAAATCCGGATCAGCCCTCTCAGCGGCTGTCCTCCAAAGTTTACAAAGTCTGGCGACGAGTCCAGGAGTCGGTGATTGATCAAGACTATCCCCGTCGACAGAAGAAGCTGAAGGTACAGCAGGAAGAGAACTGTCCTGGTAAGCCGCAAAAGACGATAACCACTTGGATGCTCGCTGCAATGGCCCCCTCAATGTCAACTGCTCAAAAGAAAAGGGGGCCAGAGAAAGCCCCTATGACCAGGGCAGAATGCAAAGACGCTGAGCCCAGACGCCCCAAGTCTGGGGGCATAGCGGTATGTACTGTTTACATGGCTTCCGGAAGAGAGGAAA
The DNA here is from genome assembly GCA_030015575.1 of Agapanthus africanus. Classification (NCBI taxonomy): domain Eukaryota; kingdom Viridiplantae; phylum Streptophyta; class Magnoliopsida; order Asparagales; family Amaryllidaceae; genus Agapanthus; species Agapanthus africanus. The sequence goes on from CM057337.1 coordinate 4,229,906, forward strand.
GCCGCACTTCGACGGGTCACCGACCGCTCACCCAATCGATAACAAGGGCTCAGGAACAACAACAGCAGAAGTTTCAGGAGATGCTGACTGCAATTGCCGCACTCACCGGACCAAAAGAAAGCCCGGAGGCGTCATCGGAACAACGTCACGAACAAGAGACCGACGCTGACTTCCTACGCAGAGTCCTCGAAAAGAAGGACTGAGAAGCTGCAGAACAAGCTGCCAACATAAAATGAATGTCGCTTCTCTTCCAGAATATGGTCGGGATGATGTTACAGCCGGATCCCCTAGCTGACAACCCTCCGAACATTATTGAAGATGACAGAGGAGAGACATCGAATCCACCTCCGGCTCTTTCAGCAGCCAAAGAGGAAACTATTTCCAAGGCCGCCCTGGATGACTATATTGCTCAGAAAATATGAGTTCATCAGGCAAATGAAGCGACCGGCCAAGTCGTCAAAACTCGGCGACCGTATCCAGGCTGGTATGATCAGATAAGGTACCCGCCGGGATACACGATCCCTAAATTCCATGTGTACAAGGGGACAGGCAATCCCCATCAACATGTCGCTCAGTTCAGGGCTCTTTGTGGCAACACCGGTGGCGATGATAAGCTTATGCTCCGCCAATTCGTCGGTAGCTTGTCGGAGACGGCAATTGAGTGGTACTCCGAACTTCCTAACGACTCTATCAAGACTTTCGCAGAAATGGAGTTGTTATTCACCCAGCGATTCGCGAGTGCTAGTGAACGCACCCCAATAACGGTATTGATCAATGCCAGGGTGAAGCCAGGCAAGACGTGGGTTCAATACGCAATCCGATGGCGGAATCTGTGGTCGAAATGCGAACAGCGCATCGAAAAGCACCAGCGGTGGGCATGTTCATGGGCACTCTAGACCCTCATGCAACTATTTCATAGTTCATGATGTTCTTCAAACCGACCACGTTCCAAGCTTTAATCGACAAGCTAGCCCAGATAGACCAGATGGGTCATAGACCGTCTCCTCCGAAGCCGGAGCCGCGGAACGAAAAAGGTAAAGAGAAGGCGACATTCGTTGCGAATACCCAATAGCAGCCCAGTGCCCCAAAACTAATGGATCAACTAGAAGAGAGACGGCGCTATTATAATGAGAAAATGAAGCGTCCTTACTTGTTCCCTCGGGACAAAACGAAGAGACTGTTCGAACTGGCGATGCGCAACAGGCTCATCAACCTGCCGAATCCTAAGCGACCACTGCAACCCGGCGAAGCGAATAATCCCAATTATTGCCCTTACCACCAGACGGTAAGCCATCCAATCGAAGATTGCTTCGTCTTTAAGGGATGGATCGAGGACCAATACCAACAAGGCAAGTTTGCGCTGTCTGAGAAGTGGAAAGTAAGCCCACCACAACCGCACACTCCTAAGAAGACGGACGCACCGGGGGCATTGTGCTCTTTTGTTGAAGAAGCTCCATGGGAGGTCGTTCTTTCATCCAAAACCAAAAGAATGCTGAATGGTCTCCAGACGTGCCCGACGATCAGGTGGAAGAATCCGCTGGAACCCCAGATCATCGAGGGAATGCTGAAGCCGCGCCCAACTCCAAAGATTGGTGGTGATAGCCAAAGTGTTCACACCCAGCCGTCAAAATCTTCGAAAAAGAAGAAGAAATCCAAGAAGCCCATGAAGCCTGACGACAAGCGCACGGACCTGCAAAAGCAGATTGACACGCTGGAAGAATATAACCAGAAGGCGTGGACTCCAATCATGCTCCAAGGGTTCCTCGGCCACGTCCTTGAAGATGGAGATGATGGAGAAGACTCGTCGGATGGATCTGAGAACTACGTAGCAAGTTGCCATGTGATCTCTCACTCGTTGATAAACGGTGAAGAAGCTCCTTACATAGAGAAACTGGGGGCAGATCCTAAGCCAAAACTTTTAGAGCCATCAGACGAAATGATTAATGTATTCCTGCATAGAGCTCTTCTGAAAAGTAAAGCTGATCGGGAGCGTGAGATGGCCATATTTGAAAAGGCCAAACGCCGGTGACTGGACAAAAGAGTCGAGACACTCCCTCCGAATCAAAGGACATCCGTTGCGAATAAAAACAAGTTCAAGACGAGGAAAAGGTTTGCTAAAGCCATATCAATGGGAATGAAGCTACCACCCTCCAAAGGAAACACTCTCGGTGAAGCAGAGATGCATCCTAGATACTTCCTATATCATCAAAAGATGGCACACCTCATCGAAGAGTGCAACGCTTTTAAAAGATGGTGGCAGGGGTATGTTGCTCACCGGCAACATTTTAAGCGGATGAAACGCAAAACCCGTCGGGAGCGAAGAAGTGCGACCGAGGAGCTTGGAATTGCCGGCGACTGTCGCATGGTCAACGCTGGGGAATCGCAAGTTCTCACCTTCGGGAGAGACTCTGACGAAGAGATGGCTCTTGGCCCTCTCTTCAAAGAATCCACCTCGGGAAAAGAGGAAGAACCAAAGACCTGCGAAAATATTCAGCTGCGCAATCGTACGCTGCCCAAAAAGAATCTCAGACCCACGAATAGAAAAGATAAGGGAAAAGAAAAGGTCTCTGAGGATATCGCCCTAGATGACCAAGTCATGAAAGAGCTGACCGCCAGGGACCCGCAAAAGAAAAGTAAGGTGGACTACAACATTCTGGCGCACTTGAGGAAGTTACGCTCGCAGCTCAGCATTCTCGACGCCCTTTTACTATCAAAAGAAGCAAGAGATTCATTGATCAAGGCGCTACAAGAGCCAGAGCAATTCCAAGCTTTCCTTGCCGAAGAAAGGATGAAAGACGAGCTGGAAGAAGTACACACAGCCGATATCACCTTCGCCGATGAAGATCTCCTACTTGGGACGTGCGAGCACAACCGTCCCCTATATGTCTCCGGATACTGTCACGATATCAAGATAGGAAAAATCCTGGTCGACAACGGGTCTTCCGTCAATCTCCTCAACGTACGAGTATTGAAGTAAATCTGCATGAGCGTTCAGCACCTCGCTCGTGATAAAATCACCATCTCCGGTTTTGACTCCCAGTCATCACGAACTCTCGGGTCTGTGATACTGATGTTGAGCTTCGGGCTACTTGTCACGGATATTAAATTTCACGTCATTGACGCCAAGACATGCTACAATGCTTTGCTCGGCCGGCCTTGGTTACACGAGTACAACATCATCCCTTCTACACAACATCAGTGTATGAAATACTTTAAGGATGGTCTCGAGTATACCGTAACAGGAGAGCTGAACCCATTCTCCGTGAACGAAGTTCGAAAATATGAAGATGCAAAATACTTCTTACCAGATTTCGAGGACACGGAGAGATGTCACAAACCGAAGGACAAAGTTATCACCACTATTCCAATCTTCGGGAGTGGCACCGAGGAGGAGGAAGAGATAGTTTATTCAGGGCCGTCCTAATGCAACAACCCTGAACCGTTCGCCTTCATGTTGATCTTCGGCAGCGACTCGGAAGATGAGGTTAACACTATATTTTCCGCTCGGCCATCAATACAAGCCTTCGCTGGCGATAATCAGAGTTTGCAAATCATCATGGTTCCACAAGAGAATTACAAAGAGCTCGATGCACTTAAGACTTATAATGTGCAAGAATTGCAGACATTCTACGTCCCTCCCAGGAGAAAAGGTGAAAAGGCAATCCTATTCTACCGATCCGTGGAAACCAAAGTGGAGAAGGAAATCTGGGTCGGCGCCGATTCTACGCTCGACAGGCTCCAGGCTATCCGTTTGCCTAGATATTACACAAAAGGCTTGAAAAGGCTATTGAAGCGTCAAGGAGTACCCTTCGGATAGACTACTCGACAAGCTCGATTCTACAATAGGATTTGGGATGTCCCTGGAACTCAGCGCAAGTTGCCCAACGGGAGAATGGAAACGATCGGGCTTGGATATGTTCAATCCAGAAAACAGGAGCGAGTCCATGGCAGCTACGTCATACATGACTTTGATGAAGAAGAAGACACTCTGCTAAGAGACGCCGATCCTGAACCAAAACAAGGTCCTGTCATCAAAATGCCGAGTTCATCATTTGAAGAACGAATGAACAAACTAGTAAGGGAAGCGGGTCAAAAGGTCCGGGATGACCATAACCGTGAAATGGCCATTTACGAGAAAGCCAGGACGCAGCGCCTCCTTCAGCAAGCCGCGGAAAATGACATTGCTCTTCCTTATCAACTCGTCATACAAAAGGCCCGACGCAGAGGAAAAAATAAATCAAAGAGCGGGAAAGGCGTTCAACGGCAATAAAGCGGGGCCAAGAAACCACGCGATCGGGAATCGAGCAATCCGGATTCGTCTCTTATTAAGAAGATGGGTCGAGCATACTCTTTTCTTCAGAACAAAACACGGAAGATACTTGATCTCGCCCTAAGACATCGAATGATCACCCTCCCGGAGTCCAAGCACGCCGATCAAACAGGCGAAGTTAATCACCCAGATTATTGCTCCTACCACCAAGCAATAGGACATCCTCTCGAAGATTGCTTCACCTTCAAGAACTGGGTCGAAGACCAATATCAGCTCGGCAGGTTTGCTCTATCCAGCAGTTGGAGGGTAACTCCACCACAGAAGCATGAACCGAAAGCCACGCATACAGCGAGAGTAGAACCAAATCAACATCGGTCTTGGAAGCAAGCTCGTACTTGTCATATGATAACGCTATCAGAAGAAGAGCCCGAGAATATGGATGACCTTCTCTGGTGCTTCGAAAACAATGATGATGAGGTGATCTCAGAGTTTCCACCAGCGCCGAAAGAGCTGGAAGATGGAATACATACTACTGCAGATGATCTCAAGAAAATTGATTTGGGGACGGCAAGTGACCCGTGGCCGACATTCGTCAATGAGCTGTTGTCTGAAGAAAGGGTGGCTACACTAAAAGACGTGCTTATGCAGCAAGATTGTTTTGCATGGAACTATTCCAAGATACCGGGGCTAGATCCAGAAATAGTTGTACACAGATTGGCGATATCTCCGGACGCCAAGCCAATCAAACAAGCGCCGAGAAGGATGCGGCTCGAGCTTGAGATGAGCATTAACGCCGAGGTCAAGAAGCTGATCAACTCTGGCTTTATCCAAGAAGTTCAATATCCTGATTGGATCGCCAACATTGTCCCGGTAATGAAGAAAAATGGGACGGTGCGCATATGTGTGGAATTTCGGGATCTCAATAAAGCCTGCCCAAAGGATAACTTCCCAGTACTAGTCACTGAGCTGATGATAGACAATACGTCCACTCATGAAGTTTTCTCCTTCATGGACGGCTCGTCAGGATACAATCAGATAAAGATGCATCCCGAAGACCAGAAGCATACCGCCTTCCGGACCCCTTTGAGTATATTCTGCTACAAAGTGATGCCTTTCGGTCTAAAGAACGCCGGTGCCACCTATCAAAGGGCCATGACGAAGATTTTCGACGACCTCATACATGAAATTGTCGAATGCTATATCGACGACCTCGTGGTGAAAAGTAAATCATACGAGGAACATCTAAAGCATCTGAAGATCGTATTTCAACGCCTTCGGCAATACAATTTAAAGATGAACCCTCTCAAATGCGCATTCGGAGTTTCCTCAGGCAAGTTCCTAGGATTCATCGTCCGACACCGAGGCATCGAGATAGATCCGTCAAAGATCAAGGCGATTATGGAAATGCCCCTGCCAAGGACTCTCAAGCAACTGCGGTCTCTCCAAGGAAAGCTCGCGTATATCCGGCGATTTATAGCCAATCTCTCCGGCAAGTGTCGTCCTTACAGTCACCTGATGAAGAAGGGAACCCCTTTCGTCTGGGATCGAAAATGCCAAAACTCACTGGACGAAATCAAGCAATACCTGTAGAATCCGCCAGTACTGGCCGCTCCCGTTAAAGGAAAACCTCTCATTCTGTATACAGCCGCCCTTGAAGGTTCCTTAGGCGCATTATGGGCACAAGAGAACGACCAAGGGAAGGAGAGAGCCCTCTACTATTTGAGTCGAGTTCTACTGGGGGCAGAAAACAATTATTCTCCCATCGAAAAACACTGCCTGGCATTGATCTTTGCAATAACGAAGCTCAGACACTATGCGTTGGCACATGAGGTCCATCTCATATCAAAGGTGGATCCCCTCAAATATTTGATGTCAAAAGCCATATTAACAGGACGACTCGCTAAGTGGGCCTTGCTCTTGATGGAGTTCTCGATAACTTATCGGCCTCTCAAGACAGTGAAGGGCCAGGCCATCGCCGACTTCCTCGCTGAGCATCCGATACCTGCTGATTCTCCTTTGAATTGCAAACTGCCAGACGAACATGCGTTTGACACGATCGACGGAGGTGATACCCGGTGGGAACTCTATTTTGATGGGCATCATCCATGAAGAAGCGTAAACAAAGTACCCCTATAATCAAATCGGGGGTAGGCCTCATCTTCGTAACTCCATAAGGAGGAATAATGCGCTTTGCCTTCTCCTTAACAGAGCCGAGGATGATCAACGAAGCCAAATACGAAGCTTTGATAGCAGGTCTTGAGATCGCTATCGACATGGGAATTGAAAACCTCCTCATATACGGAGACTCCTAACTGGTCGTTAGTCAAATAAACGGCGACTACCAAACGTGCAAGCCAGAGTTGGTGAAGTACGGTGAGAGAGTACAGCAACTACTGACACAAATACCTTCCTACACCTTGGAAAGCATACTGCGTGCGGAAAATAACAAGGCGGATGCATTAACCAAGCTTGCTAAAGAATTGGCCGATGAGAACCTTGATGACGTAAGAATCGTGATATAAAGCCGTCGGGTTCTTGCACCGGCAGAAATATCTCCGGAGTCGTCCGAAGAAAAGGGAACGACCGAGCAAATGGCTCTGCAAGTAAAAGACCAGGAAAAGGCTGAGGATTGGAGAGAAGTCTTTATAGACTACTTCAAATCCCGTCGAACGCCTGAAGATGTGTCCTCAAAACATCAGCTCATGAAACGAGCTCTATCTTTTGCCTTCGTAAATGATACTCTGTAAAAGATCATTTGATTCTCTGTGGTTAAGATGCCTGGGACCTGAAGAGGCAAACAGAGTCGTCTAAGAAACTCACGACGGACTCTGCGGTTCTCACCAAGCCGGACCGAAGATGAAGCTGAAGATCAAAAGGATGGGCTACTATTGGCCCATGATGATCCAGGACTGCCTTGAGTATGCGAAGCAATGCCACTCGTGCCAGATCCATGGGGACTTTATCCACTAGCATCCGAATCCACTACATCCAACGGTGGCTAGCTGGCCGTTCGAAATGTGGGGGACTGACATAATCGGCCCCATCGAACCAGTATCGTCCAGAGGACATCGATTCATTTTGGCGACAACTGATTACTTCTCCAAATGAGCAAAAGCAGTACCACTGAGGGAAGTGAAGACGGAGAATATCCTCCATTTCTTCAAGACACACATCATTTATCGGTTTGGCACTCCGCGACGGACCATCTCCGATAACGGGCCAGCCTATAGAAGCCACAAGATCAGCCGCTTCGCACAACAGCACAACATAGACTGGAAATACTCCTCAGTTTATAATCCCCGAGCTAACGGTCTAGCTAAGGCTTTCAACAAGACCTTGACGAAGATTGTGAAAAAGACAGTGTCCCGAAATAAGAAGGACCAGCACGAGAGACTGCATGAAGCTCTCTGGGCGTATCGGACTACGTTCAAAACGGCCACGAACACAACGCCGTACGCATTGGTATTTGGTACAGAAGCAGTACTTCCCCTCGAGATAGAGATACCCTCTTTACGAGTAGCAGTTCATTACGAGTTAACGGATGAAGAGAATGCTCACCTTCGGCTTGAGGAGCTCGATGCCCTTGATGAAACCCGGCTCATAGCGCAACAAAATCTGGAGGCTTATAAAGCAAAGATGACGCGCTCATATAAAAAATTGACTAGGCCGAGGACATTCCGCCAAGGCGAACTCGTGCTAGTGGTCAAAAAACCTATGATCCCTAATCGTGCCAAACGGAGGAAATTCGAGCCGAACTATGAAGGCCCGTATATCATAGACAAAGTCTACCAGGGTAGAGCCTATCTACTCATGGACATGCATGGCGAAAGACCTTTCAGGCCAATAAACGGTCGCTTCCTGAAAAAGTACTACGCTTAACGAGTCACGGTCTAGGTCAATGATAGATGACAACGCTATGTCCACTCGCAATCTTCCTAAACCCAAACTCTATAAGTAGTAACCGGCTTCCTTTAACAACGGACCGAAACGTCCTTAAACTAACGACGGACCGAAACGTCCTTAAACTAACGACGGACCGAAACGTTCTTAAACTAACCGTTGACCGAGATGTCCATAAACTACGGTGGATTGCAGCATCCCAAAGCTGATATAAAAAAGAGAGAATAAGAAAAAAGAGAGGAAAAAAAAAAGAAAAACGGTATGTCTATATGCAAAATGGGCACGGATGAAAACCCGAAAGGGCTCCGTGAGTAAAAACAGCAAGGCTACCGGCGAGTTTTGTGAAAACCCGAGAGGGCGCAACCTCGTTAGAATAAAAAAGAAGAAGAAAAAAGAAAACGGTATGTCCATAAGCAAAATGGGCATGGATGAAAACCCGAAAGGGCTCCGTGAGTAAAAACAGCAGGGCTACCGGCGAGTTTTGTGAAAACCCGAAAGGGCGCAATCTCGTTAAAAGACACTTGCAAGGTCCTCTCGACTTTGTAAGAAGAAACCACCTGCGTGAGATCCTTACGACTCACAAGGGAGCAACACACTTAGGAATCCCCATGATTCCTAAGGAGAAATTACATTTGCGAGATCCTCACGACTCGTAAGGAGAACTCTCTTATGAGACCCTCATGACTCATAAGATTCAAAAGTCTTAAGCTACAGGGATCTGAACCTGTTCTTAAGCATCCCCCACAACCTTCAATACTGCCCTACTAGCGGCTCAATGCTGACCCTTGTATACAATCCACAGGCGCGAATAAACATTTCCCTAACAAAGTCCCATCCGTGACTAGGGATATGTCTACATGGTGAACAACCCTTATAAGTCCTCTCGACTTTCAAGGAGAAAACACTCGTGTAAGATCCTTACGACTTATAGGAGAACGCGCACTTAGGAATCCTCATGACTCCTAAGGAGAAAACGCACCTACGAGATCCTCATGACTTGTAGGGAGAAATACCTTTATAAGACCCTTACGGCTCATAAAGTCAAAAGCCTTAGTCGACAGGATCTTAACCCTGTTTACTAAGCCACCTTTGCTCGAAATCAACAGAGGCAAATGATGATTCGCTCCTGGCAATATCCCAGTTGTAGCGGTGCTGATGCCGAAATCAGTATCTAATTCCAAGCTTGCGGCGAAAAAAGCTAGCGAGCCACACATGCATACGAAATAACCGAAATGATGGGGCAACTTGCAACAAAATCAGCAAGCAAAAATGTATGCATGCAAAATAGCCGAAATGATTGGGCAACTCGCAATAAAAAGCAGTGAGTAAAAATAAAACAAATAACCAAAATGATTGGGCACCGCAAAAAATAGCCGAAATGATTGGGCAATCGCGACCTTCGCGATATAAAAGCTGAAATGATAGAGCATCGCGGAAAGAAAAAAGTGAAATTTTTTGCCCTACAGGTGATCACATCAATCCCTGTATACAATCCAGGGGCGCAAACAAAGAAGGAATCATACCTTTCCTCCCCAGGTTTCATCAAAAGAAGAAGCCAAATCTCAACGGTTCACAGACAGCCTGAAGATCATCTCAACATCCGTCATATTACGACAGACACAACATCAAGCAAAGCGGAACAATGGCAACTCCCAGTTCCATGACTTGGCGGTGCACAGATGACCGAGAGTCAAACCCCGACTCCATGAAATGCGGATAAAGTCAACCCTTCCTGGCTACGTCGAACGCGGCTTATGTCAGTCTTGACCCCGAGGGAAACATCCAGAGCGGATCCTGGTCCTCGCAGAGCACGGCAATGACCCCGTGTGAAGCATCCAGAGCGGAGCCTGGTCTTCGCAGAACATGGCAGTGAACCCGTGGGAAGCATCCAGAGCAAAATTCCTGGTTACGTGGAACGCGGATAACGTCAATCCTGACCTCGTGGGAAACGTCCAGAGTGGATCCTGGTCCTCGCAAAGCACGGCAGTGAACCCGTGTGAAGCATCCAGAGCGGAGCCTGGTCCTCGCAGAACACGGCAGTGAACCCGTAGGAAGCATCCAGAGCAAAATTCCTGGTTACGTGGAACGCGGCTTATGTCAATCCTGACCCCGTGGGAAACGTCCAGAGCGGATCCTGGTCCTCGCAGAGCACGGCAGTGAACCCGTGTGAAGCATCCAGAGCGGAGCCTGGTCCTCACAGAACACGGCAGTGAACCCGTAGGAAGCATCCAGAGCAAATTCCTGGTTACGTGGAACGCGGCTTATGTCAATCCTGACCCCATGGGAAACGTCCAGAGCGGATCCTGGTCTTCACAGAGCAAGGCAGTGAACCCGTGTGAAGCATCTAGAGCGGAGCCTGGTCTTCGCAGAACACGGCAGTGAACCCGTGGGAAGCATCCAGAGCAAAATTCCTGGTTACGTGAAACACGGCTTATGTCAATCCTGACCCCATGGGAAACATCCAGAGCGGATCCTGGTCCTCGCAGAGCACGGCAGTGAACCCGTGTGAAGCATCCAGAGCGGAACCTGGTCCTCACAGAACACGGCAGTGAACCCGTGGGAAGCATCCAGACCAAATTCCTGGTTACGTGGAACGCGGCTTATGTCAATCCTGACCCCATGGGAAACGTCCAGAGCGGATCCTGATCCTCGCAGAGCACGGCAATAACCCTGTGTGAAGCATCCAGAGTGGAGCCTGGTCCTCACAGAACACGACAGTGAACCCGTGGGAAGCATCCAGAGCAAAATTCCCGGTCACATGAAACTCGGATAACGTCAATCCTGACCCCGTGGGAAACGTACAGAGCGGATCCTAGTTCTCGCAGAGCACGGCAATGACCCCGTGTGAAGCATCCAAAGCAGAGCCTGGTCCACGCAGAATACGGTGGTGAACCTGTAGGAAGCATCCGGAGCAAATTCCTGGTTACGTGGAACGCGGCTTATGTCAATCCTGAACCCGTGGGAAACGTACAGAGCGGATCCTGGTCCTCGCAGAGCACGGCAATGACCCCGTGTGAAGCATCCAGAGCGAAACTTGGTCCTCGCAGAACACGGCAGTGAACCCGTGAGAAGCATCCAGAGCAAAATTCCTGGCTACGTAGAACACGTCAATCCTAGCCCCGTGGGAAACTTCCAGAGCGAATCCTGGTCCTCGCAGAGCACGGCAATGACCCCGTGTGAAGCATCCAGAGCAGAGCCTGGTCCTCGCAGAACACGGCAGTGAACCCGTGGGAAGCATCCAGAGCAAAATTCCTGGCTACGTAGAACATGGTAATGACCCCGTGTGAAACATCCAGAGCAGAGCTTGGTCCTCGCAGAACACGGCAGTGAACCCGTGGGAAGCGTCCAGAGCAAAATTCCTGGCTACGTAGAACACGTCAATCCCGACCCCGTGGGAAATGTCCAGAGCGGATCCTGGTCCTCGCAGAGCACGGCAATGACCCCGTGTGAAGCATCCAGAGAAAAATTCCTGGCTACGTAGAACATGGTAATGACCCCGTGGGAAACGTCCAGAGCAGAGCCTGGTCCTCGCAGAACACGGCTGTGAACCCGTGGGAAGCATCCAGAGCAAATTTCTTGGTCATGTGGAACGCGGATAATGTCAATTCTAACCTCATGGGAAACATCCAGAGCGGAGCTTGGTCCTCGCAGAATACGACAGTGAACCCGTGGGAAGCATCCAGAGCAACTTCTGATTCCGTGAAATGCGGATGATGATAACGTCACCCATCACTTGCGAGTCCTCAGGACTCGTAAGGGAGCAAGTTCTCTTGTGAGATCCTTACGACTTTCAAGAGAAAACACACTTAGGAATCCTTACGGTTCTTAAGGAGAAATTACACCTACGGGATCCTCTCGACCGGTAAGGAGAAAATTCTTTATGAGACCCTCACGGCTCATAAAGTCGAAAAGTCTTAGGAAGCAGATCTTAACCCTGAATCCTAAGCCATCGTTGTCCTGCAAAGAGATTAAGATAGACTATACACAGAATACGTTTAATAAAAGGGACACACCATCGTGAAGAAAAATACGCGTTTTATTCATGAATCAAAATGAATACAAAGTACAATTCGTGAAAGAAAAAAATATACTCTTATTCAGGAGTATGTACAAAGGAAGAGTAAAAAAAATATATACAAGTCTTCAAGTCGGCGGGCGATTTAGCAGATTGGTCAGCTCATCCCTTTTTCGTTGGGCCTTGCCTTCGTGATTCAGTATCGCCAAGAGACGAGCCTCCACTTGAGTCTGCTGGGCCTGGTAGGAAGCAAGCCGGTCTTCAAGCTCCTTTTCAGTGACTTTATGGGCTTCGACCAATTCACGAGTGAACACGGCGGCTTTGTTGATGGCTACCACCTCCTTGATGGCCTCTTGAAGCACTCGCCATAGTTCATACGCTTTATTGGCCTTGACCGTAAGGTTGGCTTGAAGCTCCTTCAGCGGTTTTGAAGCCAGCTCCCTCTCCGAAAACTTACGCCCGAGCCTCTTCTCACAAGATATCATATTCGCCGCACACCGCTCAATTAGACCCGACAAGCCCGCCTTCGCAGCCACAACCTCCGAAGAAAAACGTGTACATTCAAGCACATGCAAGCAAGCCTCCACCTGCCGAAAAACTCAACCCAGACTTGCACCACTGCTTTGCTATGATAGGTGGCAAGAAAGGGAAGAGAGCCGTTAGCTTCAGCAGCGAACGCTTCGGCCGTGATTAGACTGCCAGCGCGAAATTCCTCAATTAAGAATGACAGAGAGGCGAGGCTTAGCTTGGCCATCCGTTCTGAAACTCGCAGAGCATAGGGGCCGGGTGGCATGGCGATACATGACTCCAGCGCGCTGAAAACTGGTAGGGCTGTTCAGATTTACAAACAGTTAGCAAAACGTGTAAGCGAAAGAACAAATGGAACAACGTCGGGATTCTACTTAACCACAGTCATGCAAGAAGGATTTGAAGGCTCCCCAGGCCCTTCAAGAATCTCAACCTCGTCGTCGGCCTCCAGAACGGTAAAAGACTCCGGTGTCATTTTATAAGGTATTGATAATGCCGTAAAAGAGGGTAAACAACGCTAACCTTGCCCAGACGAGAGGACGATGCGCTGAGGAGATATCGCTTGCGGAGCGGCCATCTCCAACAGACGCTGAAAGGACTACCGAGGAGACAGATCAGCAATAGAGGCCACCAATCCACGCAACTCTGAAAAGACAGAAGAGTTCAGATGATGGAAAGATTACTAATCTAAAATATAAAAGGTTACCTTCGACGCTCCTCCCATTCTGAGCCGAAGGGATAGCAGCTTCAACGGCCTCCGCCGTGGCCTCGGGCACATCATCGAGGACGCGGGCTGGTGTAGCGGCCTCTGAGGAAGGAGCAGCGGCTGCCGCTGCAGGCTCCAACGAAAGGACGGTAGCCTCGACTACCTCTACCCTAGCCTCTGGGTCGCCCTCAGGGAGATCCATTGGGATGGCGACTGCTAAAGGTGCCTCCCCCGAGGGAGCAAGTGCTTTGGGAGCAGGAATCACCGCAGGAGACTCTATCGTAAGAGCAACAGTTTCATCAACCCCCTCCACACTGAGTGGTGCTTCACTGGGGATATCAGCAGACTCTATGGCCAAAACACAACTTAGATCCTCTGCCGCCGCCGGAGTCCCTGCAAAGTTCGTACAAAGATTAAGGTACATATATACGTATGCAAGCAATATGAAATATTACAAAGAAATACAGGAACATACCAATGCGCAAGGGAGCTTTTAGTATGGCTTGTTCAAGCCGACGCTCCTTCCTAAGGAGGCGTGCTTGCCAAGCTCCGAGGGTGGACTCGTGGCCACCGGTCCACAATGAAAGCGCGTCCTCAGCATCGGCCGAAGCAGCCTGTTTAAGGGCCCGTTCACCCCATTCTTCCAAAGGGCCTATGAATCATCACCGGATCTACAGAGGGTCTTCATAAAAGATGACGGCAGGGTAGGGCTTTTTCGGAATCCGTAAGTTCTTCGATTCATCTTGCGAACGTCGTATAGCCTCAGCCAATTGTGCGGCTTCCTCGGCAGACGAGCTCGGGAAAAGTAGGCCAGCGTCCGACTCTTGCATTGCCAATGGTTCGTCCTGAAGAATGGGCTCAGACTCTACTAAAGAGTGGAGCAGATTGGTAGCCGTCCTCCTCTGTCGCTTGGATCCAGAACCGACCGCCGAGGATGACCGTTTTCTCCTTCGTAGAGCCTTGGCACGACGCTGACCCACTTCACCTTCAACGCCCTCGCTCCCAACGCCCTCGCTTGGAGCTGCGACCGAGGACGACACGGCCATTGTCGATGCCGCAGGCAACAATACTGCTATCGGCGCCTGATTAGCCCTTGATCAAGTACCCAATGGCATACCAACTGTGGGAGTGAGGTCCACCTCTGCTGCCCCCGGAATAAGCGCAACACTGGTGTCCTTCAGGGGAAAGCGGACCGGTGTACGCGGTCGCGGCGGAACTCCCGTGGCCTGAACCGGAATAGGAGCACCGTATCCAAGAAGCACCCTCTTCTCCTCAGCAATAATCGGACTGACCCGATGAAGGTACCAGCCCGTGAAGGATCCCACACATCGGGGAATGTGGTCAGCTTCAGGAATCATGAAGTGAGAACCAGTGTTCAGCCTCACGAAATGATGAGCAGCATCATGAACAGCTTCAGGTGATGGGCTAGGCGCAACTGTAAATGCCTCGAAGGGGACGCCCTGATCATATCCAAGTTGCCGGGCGAAGCGGTGTGGGTTGTACCGCATAAAGAGGGCCGCACTGTTCTGACGAAATACCAGGTAACCTGGTCTGATCGCGTACAGATGCATGGCCTCCCTGGGCTTCAGAGAAGGTGCTCTCTCTTTCGACAAATCGTGGAGTTGTTGAATTGGACCTGAAGGAGAGGATAGGGCCCGATCAACGAATACCAATCCGCCCGTACTAGCATAGGGAGCAATCAACATGCGAATGGCCCCGGACTGAGTTGGGTCAGGAGCAGAAGCACCCACCAGCCGCATGAGTCAGGGAAAAGTGTAGGCATCATAAAATTCGGGTCTCTGGTGCGCAGCAAAGGCCCCCAACACGTGCATCTCAATCCAAGACGTGAAGTAATGAAGAGAGAAATTTACCACATCCACACCTGGAGTTGAGGTATCAGCCACGGCGCCTAACCCATGATAAAGATGCGCTAGCGCTGGGATGCCTACGGCTAGCCGTATCCCCTCAGCGATACAATGAGCAGGGTAGATAACCGAGGCTCTCATGAACCGGCGATGTATGAGGATGACAAACCAGCTGAGCCAGACGCTGATAAAACCCACAAAGAAAGTCTCCTCATCCATGCCGGGAGCTGCAATCGATTCGAAAGATACCGCCGACATGATAGGGATGTAATACTGCGGCAGATCCTCTTCCTTGGTCGGCCGCCGGTTTAAACCAAACCCAAAGGGGTCATTAATGTTCGCAAACTTCGGAGCCGTCTTCGATAGGACACCCTCGCGAAGGAAGCAAGCGATAAAACTCTTAAAAGTGACGTCCTGCTCTTCTGATTCTGTGAATAGTTTGTCAAAGATGCCCAGGGCCTTGATCAAACTCGGACGCTTGTGGCGGACGGCGTTCTCGGTAGATAGGCCGTCGAGCATTGCAGGCTCAGTTTCAAAGATGTACCCGTCGGGAGGCAGCAATTCCTCATAGAGGGTCCCCCTGATTGGTAGCCCCGAGATCTCGTGAAATTCTTCTAAGGAAATCGAAACTTCGCGGTCCCCTAGGAGGAAAGTGTTGGTAGGGAGATTCCACTGGTTCAAGAAAGCCTTAACCCACCAGACGTGAGGAGATTGGTAGTGGAAGAGAGACACATATATCGCTTGATAAAGCCCAACCCTCTACAGTCGGGCGTGATGGGGGGACAAGATGTAGCGAGCCCAAAGAAGGTAGCCCATGGGGTGTCGAGGGGTAAGCCCTATTTTGTAAATCTGCCCCCATGGTTGGGCTTCGCCCTGGCAAATGCGGCGCCCCAAAATATCGATAGCCGGGATCGTATGGTTCGGAATACCAGTCGTTGAAGGCTCAAGCCGCCCCCATAGGGGTTCAATTTGGCATCTCTACGGCAAAAACAGTCCTTGGAGGATCCATCGGCAGGAACGGATAGGTGGGCTCCGTCGGTATCTCGCAAAGAAAACTTCGGCGACCACGGATGATGTAACCGTACCAGGTCCCCCACAGAAGTAAGTTGGTGTGACTCGGGTCATGAGCCCTGATCATAGCCATTACTTCCTCGTCAGATGGTGACTGAAGAAAAGCAGCTTCCGAGCGAGTGAAAGGAAAGTACGGAACGGAAGTCATTGTACCTGAAATAAAATGAGGGGAAATTATTAGAACGAAGCCAACAGTGTGTATATATATATATATGTTTATAAATGTATATATATAAAAAGACAGTGGAAGAAAGCGACGGGGGATCCATTTTATGGGACCATCGGTTACAAAAACACATGGGTCCCACAAAATCAAGATGGCAGCTTGCTAATGATGAGGCAAAGCAATTACTATGAGACAAAAGGAAGATTCTCAATAAATGAACGGTGGATTTCAAATGACCCTACACATTCCTCAACAAGAAATCCATCGTGGACTCTGCAAAAATCAAGGGAATTAAATTCCCAGAAAGCACCACTGCAAACCTCTTCTTCTTGGTCACAAAGAGACAACTTAGGGCAAGAAAACCCCAAGAAGCTCTCTGGGAAGAACTAAATTCTTCGTAGGAATTAAATTCCTTTTGAAAAAAATAGGAATTAAATTCCCAGAAACATTTTGAGAGGGAATTAATTTCCATGGAAAAGGCAAACACCACCATTGACCCCTGAAGGCCAGAGAAACCCTAGCAAGGTCTATTGTTTTAGGATTGAATGGTTTTCTTTTTAAAGAACTTTAAAAAATGTGTTCTTGTTAAAGGGAAAGACCCTTGGTCTGGATTTAAAATCCAATAGAGATTTTTGCAAAAGTTCTTCATTCGTTCAAGATTATTACCTGAGGAAAGGGAATCTTTCAACAGAGTTAAACTCTGAAAAATTTTCGAGACAGAGAACTAAGCTCTGAGAAAGAGAATTAAATTCTCAAAAGGGAAAATTAGCAAGGGAGAAGATGAGCAAAGTGGAGGCGCTTCTGAAGAGACCCCTGCATTTATAGGATGTGATGGGAAACGTTTCATCCCCCTTATTCCCTAGACAGATCCAACGGTCACAAAGGTGACAGCGTTGCACTCACGTGCAGACACGTGAGAGCAACACTGTTGGGGCATTTGTTCCCTGATTAAAAATCAGGAATTATCTCAATAAGGTATCACGTGTTCACACGTGACCAAAGGTCACGTGTTGACACCTGATCCATTTACAGAATTAAAAATCCTAAGCAATCAGAAGTAAAACAAGCGGCTGAGGAAAGACCCCAAAGGGGGGTCACGTGCTCACACGCGACTAGAGGTCACGTGCGCACACGCGACCAGAGGTCGCGTGATGATACGTGATGGTCCTTCAGCCCAATTAAAGTACAGAATTAAATTCTGAATGAGAAGAGCTCACGTGCCAACACGTGATAGGCTTTGAAAGCCTTATGAATTAATAGAATTAAATTCTAACTAAGGGAAATCAAAGACCCTAACTGGGAAAGTTTTTCTCCTAATCTTTCCAAACAAAAAAGGATTATGGGGGACCGTTGGATTAAAAATCCAAGGGTGATTAAAAATCACCAATTTATGGAAAGATTTTAGACAAGGAAAGATTTCCCAAAATTTTACCAAAAATAACAAAAAGAATATCTTTTGGATTAAAAATCCAATGGTGAATAAAATTCACTGAGAGATCTAAAAGATCATATTAGTTATGAAAAAACAAACAAAATCTTTCAATGAGAGATTTACTAAACAAATTGATTCTTTTCCTTCTCGTATAAATAAGAGTCAAGAGGAGAAGAAAAAAAAGAATTTTGGAAATATAGAATTTTGGGATCTTGAAATTTTCTAAAGGCAAATAGCAGAGAGAAAAGAAAGGAAAATTCAATTCTCAAGAAAGAAACCCTAGGTGAGAAAAGGGAAAAAAATCAAACTTCAAAAAGAGAATTTAATTCTCAAATCTAAGAGTTTAACTCTTCTGCAAAAAGAACTTAGTTCTTTCTCTAGTTGAAGATCTGCAGAAGCAAATATCCCCATAGGTTGAGAATTTAATTCTCATCGGGTTGAGATTTTGCCATGCAGATCCAAGACTTAGGGGGAGAATTGATTTTAGAGAATTTAATTCTCCTAAATTCACAGGAATTTAATTCCTCCAGGATGAAATTAGGGTTTAACCCTATATAGAATTTAATTCTCTCAAAACTCACAGGAATTCAATTCCTTCATGATAAAACTAGGGTTTAACCCTATATGAGAATTTCATTCTCTTAAAATTATAGGAATTTAATTCCTTCAAGATGGGCAAAATTAGGGTTTAAACCCTATCTGAGAATTTAATTCTCCTAAATTTACAGGAATTTAATTCCTCCAAGACAGAACTAGGGTTTAACCCTATATAAGAAACCATAATTAGGGTTTAACCCTATAAAGAATTTAATTCTTAAAAAAAATAAAGAGACTCAAAAGATCTCCAGGCATGCAAAGACTAAGATCACGTGTCCCCACATGACCTCTGAAAAGATCCCCCAAAATGAGAAAAGAAAAATTGTTGAGACAATGCCTCACGTGCTCCCACGTGACCTCCAAAACACAGAAAATAAAAGCAAAGGAAATGTAGGCTTTGGGCGCTCTCACGTGTTACCACGTGACCCCTTAGCAAATGCTTTAGTGATCAGCGCACAGATATCCATCACGTCCCAACACGTGATGGCCAAAAGAGCAAAAGTGTTTAACACTTATTTCCAAAACGAAGTAAGAGGGATCTGGTCCCACCTTTGGGTTCCCTCACGTGGCCCCACGTGACCCATTCCTATTTAGTGTTTAACACTAATTCGAGAGCTTTATTTCCAGTGTTTAACACTGGTTATCTTCTAATGTTTAACACTAATAGGAATGTTTTATTCCCAGTGTTTAACACTGTTATTATCTAGTTTTTAACACTATTTTTAGCCAAATTGGCTAATTTCCCGGAGGCAAAAGCCTCCCTTTCAAATAAATCTCAAAATTGAGTAAAATTCAGAGCTATAAAATTTAATGCTCAGTTAAAGAAAAAATGTTGTCAAAGCCCTCAAACTCTTGTTCAAGCATTGCTGAATGATGAGGGGCTGAACCCAGACAAATGTCTAATGGTCCAACAAAGGGCTAATACTTCAAACTTAATTGGACTTAGCCCAAGTTGGCCATAAGTCCTCAATTCAGACTTAACTGAGCCAATGTGCTCATAATGTAATTAATTGATCTTAGTTCCAAATTGGACTACAGATCACTTAATCCACCTTGGTTCAAGGGTACATCTCTTCATTCCTTTGATATTTGTCGTTGTAATTCCTCAGCGTCTTCAAAGAGGTGACGGGTCCCGACAACCACACATTTCATAGACTATGACGTCTCTAAACTATGGACTGTGGGGTCCTTAAACCCATGGACTATGATGTCCTTAACCTCGACCGTGATGTCTTTAAACTAACATTGGACTGTGAGGTCCTTAAACCCATGGACTATGATGTCTTTAACCTTGGCCGTGATGTATTTAAACTAACATTGGACTGTGGGGTCCTTAAACTCACGGACTATGATCTCCTTAACCTCGACCGTGATGTCTTTAAACTAACATTGGACTGTGGGGTCCTTAAACCCATGGACTATGATGTCCTTAATCTCGACCGTGATGTCTTTAAACTAACATTGGACTGTGGGGTCCTTAAACTCACGGACTATGATGTCCTTAACCTCGACCGTGATGTCTTTAAACTAACATTGGACTGTGGGGTCCTTAAACCCATGGACTATGATGTCCTTAACCTCGACCGTGAAGTCTTTAAACTAACATTGGACTGTGGGGCCGTTAAACCCATGGACTATGATATCCTTAACCTCGACCGTGATGTCTTTAAACTAACATTGGACTGTGGGGTCCTTAAACTCACGGACTATGATGTCCTTAACCTCGACCGTGATGTCTTTAAACTAACAATGGACCGAGATGTCCTTAAACTAACATTGGACCGTATTGTCCTTAAACAAATCGACCACAATGTCACTAAACAAAACAATAGAGCCCAATTGCTCTCTTGTTGGATCTAAACGATCCCGTTAACTTGATCTTAGTCTAAAATTAGACTAACGTATCCTTAACAAACGTTTAAGTTGATCTTAGTCTCAAATGAGGCTAACGTATTCTTAAATCCAAACCCCAAACCCAAATCTAAGAAAGACGGATTTGGACTAGTCCACGCCCTACGGGCGACAACATAATTAGTCTCCGTATACAATCCACGGGCAACCAAACACAAAACAAACACCCACGACACGAAGTGACCATCTGGAGAAGGAGAAAGTTGTTACCGCGATGCGGTAGCGTAATTAACTGCAGGGGCTTGCGCCTGCAGGGAAGAGCGTCCCCACAATCAAAAACCCCTCAAACGAGGGGGAATCTAACGAAATCTGCTACATCGGTTGCATCCGTTTAAACCTTCGATATATGGTGTCATAAATAAACTTGGCATCTTCGGAGAGGTCGACGGATAGCACCAATTAGCATCTGTCCCGAATTTCAGGCAAGACGAACATACGCGGTCGTGTCTCTGTGTTCGGAGGGGAACAGCGCCCTGCCACTCAGATGGCAGGAGGAGCATCTTCAAGGCCACCATTCATGCCCAGGAGACCGGGAGTACCAAACAACCGGTCCAACCCAGCCTTTTGCACATACTGCAGGAGAGATGGACATCTGGCAAAAGACTGCCGGCGTGCGAATCATCTTTGCTTAGTCTGTGGATCACCCACACATGACATTAGGTCTTGTCCTCGTAGACATAACCCACATGCTGCACCCAGGACAACAATCACTTATCAGCAGCACCCAGCCATCCAGACACCTGCTCCACAATTCGCATTACCTGCTCCACCTCCTCGCGGATCGACTACACCTTCTCCTCGTCAGTTCCATCAAGCTCAACGAAGTCCACCTCAAGGACCAAGGAACGGACAGAAGAATGCTCCTCCAGCAAGGAGGAATGCGCCGAGGCGACAGGCTTTCACAATGACCGTGGAAGAAGCTGAAGCCACCAGCCAAGTCATCACTGGTAACACCTCTCCATCCAGCTTCATTTTCCATCTATACATACCTATATACATTTTCATTTTATCTAAAACCTATCCCACATAACTTAGGTACAATCTTAGTAGCCTCACTCCCCGCACTCGCACTTTTCGATACTGGAGCATCTCATTGCTTTATGTCGTAACGGTTCGTCCGAACTCATGCGATTCCAATTACACCACTTGTATCCAGCTGGAATGTCAGTTCAGGAAACGGCGTTCTAAAAGCAACAATGGGATACAACCTGTGTCCAGTGGTCGTCTGCAGCAGAGAATTCTATGCTGACTTCAAGGTGCTGGACATATCGAACTTCGATGTGATTCTGGGTATGGATTGGCTAGGCACCTTCTATGCTACCATTGACTGTCATCAAAGGAGAGTAGTATTCGAGATTCCAGAGCATCCTGTCTTCTATTTCAAAAGTGAAGACCGGACGCTGGAGCCAAGTACTTACAAGGCGAAACCAAAGAAGATAGTGATTGCTGCAATTCAAGCGAAGGAATGATCGAAGCCAGAAGTAGTTCGAGAGTTCGACGATGTGTTTCCTAAAGACATATCAGGATTGCCTCCCAATCGAACTCTTGAATTCAGCATTGATTTAGTACCAGGAGCACAACCGGTGATCAAAGCACCATATCGGTTAAGTCCGGAAGGTTTAAAGGAGATCCGAACTCAGTTGGACGAATTATTGAAGAAAGGATAGATTCGTCCCAGCACTTCAAGTTGGGGATCTCCAGTTTTACTCGTGAAGAAGAAGGAAAGTTCATACAAAATGTGCATTGATTATAGAACCTTGAACGAAGTAAAAATAAAGAACACGTATCCACTACCGCGCATCGACGATTTATTCGATCAGCTAAGTGGATCTTGCGTTTTCTCCAAGTTAGATCTTCGTTCGGGTTATCATCAGGTGAAGGTCAAAGAGTCTGATATCCATAAAATGGCATTCAGAACTCACTCCGGTCATTAGGAATTTCTTGTGATGCCATTTGGAGTGACCAACACACTGGCTATATTCATGAACCTAATGAATCAAGTTTTCCGAGAGTACCTAGACAGGTTTGTTGTCATCTTCATCGACGACATTCTGGTGTATTCAAAGAGTCAGAAAGAACA
This sequence comes from Agapanthus africanus, assembly GCA_030015575.1. NCBI lineage: Eukaryota > Viridiplantae > Streptophyta > Magnoliopsida > Asparagales > Amaryllidaceae > Agapanthus > Agapanthus africanus. Next base: position 4,252,447 of record CM057337.1, read on the forward strand.
CGCCGAACACTTGAGAATTGTCCTGGAAACTCTACAATAGCATCAAATCTATGCTAAATACAGCAAGTGTGAGTTTGGCTAGATCAAGTCAGTTTCCTCGGACATATTGTATCAGGCGAAGGAAACTCTGTGGATCCAGCAAAAGTTTCAGCAGTAAGCGAATGGCCGACACCAAAGTCAGTGAAGGACATTCGAAGCTTCTTGGGTCTAGCAGGATATTACAAAAGATTCATTGAAGGCTTTTCCAAGCTAGCAACACCCCTGACCAAGCTTACATGTAAAGATGAAGAATTTGTGTAGTCAGAAGCATGCGAACAAGCTTTCGTAGAACTTAAGTCAAGATTGACATCAGCACCTATCCTTGTCATACCAGACCAATCTGAAGGTTTTGAAGTGCATTGTGATGCCTCTGTTAAAGGATTGGGATGTGTTTTACATCAACACGGTAAGCTTGTGGCTTATGCTTTAAGACAGCTGAAAATTCATGAGCACAATTACCCGACGCATAATTTGGAATTGGCAGCCGTAATTTTTGCTCTTAAGATTTGGCGCCATTATCTTCTTGGTGAACGAGTGAACATATACACAGATCACAAGAGTCTAAAATATGTGTTTACTCAGAAAGAGCTTAATATGAGGCAGAGAAGATGGTTAGAACCCATGGCGGACTTTGACATCAACCTGCAATATCACCCAGGGAAGGTGAATGTGGTACCTGATACCCTCAATCGCCAACCATTAGTATTGAATCTCATCGCTCCGTGGAAGCTTCAACAAGATTTGCATCAGATGGAGATTGAAGTGGTCATTCCAGGTAACGCTTCAAGTTTGATGAACTTACAAGTTCAATCTACCATTGTCAATCAGATCAAAGCAGCTCAAGCAAGTGATACTAAGTTGCAAAAGATCAGAGAACAAGTAGAGAATGGACTTAGAACAGATTTCATCATCCATGAAAACGAATCTTTGAGATATGACAGCAAACTGTGTGTACCAAAAGATTCTGTTCGGGACGAGTTAATGAAAGAAGCTCACAGCTCTCCCTACTCAGTACACCCTAGAAGTACAAAGATGTACAAGGATCTGCGTCAAAATTACTGGTGGCATGGAATGAAGCGTGAAGTAGCCAGAAGCGTCGCTAAATGCTTGGTGTGTCAGCAAGTAAAGGTTGAACATCACAGGACTGCTAGATTACTTCAACCGTTACCTATCCCAGAATGGAAGCGGCAACACATCACAATGGATTTCGTGACTGCACTTCCTCGCAGCACGAAAGGTAACGATGCGGTATGGGTTATTATGGATTGACTCACAAAGTCGGTTCATTTCATCCCATTTCGAGTTGGCCAATCTACCGAGACTCTAGCAAAGAAGTACATGGAGGAAATCGTGAGACTTCATAGAGTACCGGTCTACATTGTCTCTGATCGTGACACTAGCTTCCGATCACAATTTTGGCAAAGTCTGCAAGTGAGCTTAGGAACAAGTCTGAATTTCAGCACGGCTTATCATCCAAAAACAGATGGTCAATCTGAGCGAACTATTCAGATTTAGAAGATATGCTAAGAGCGTGTATGCTAGACTTCGGAGGGTCGTCGGAAGACCACCTACATCTTATGGAGTTTTCATACAATAACAGCTACCAAGCAAGCATTGGAATGGCACCTTTTGCGGCGCTTTATGGAATTAAGTGCTGATCGCCATTAACTTAGGACGACATCGGAGATAGAGAACTCCTTGGATCTGAGATGGTAGTAGCAACTGTCAACGTAGTTCATACTATCAGGGAAAGAATGCGCATAGCCCAAGATTGACAGAAGCACCAGGCTGATGCAATGCACCGTCACTTGAAGTTTCAACCCGGAGAACATATATTTCTTGAAGATATCTCCAAACAGTGGGGTAATTCGTTTTGGAAGAAGGGGTAAGCTAAGTCCTAGGTACATTGGACCGTTCAACATAATCGAACGAGTCGGTGAAGTGGCTTATCGTTTGGCACTTCCACCTTCATTGGAAGTAGTGTGCAATGTGTTCCACATATCCCAACTCAGAAGGTATGTGAGTGACCCCAGCCATATTCTTGATCATTCCGAGCTTACTGTACAGCCAGATTTATCTTGTGAGTAACAACCTGTTGAGATCTTGGACAGAAAAATGAAGTCACTTCGGAACAAGGAAGTCAACTTGGTTCGAGTGATGTGGAGAAAGGACACACCAAGACAATCAACATGGGAAAGGGAAGATGAGATGCGTGTAAGATATCCTCACTTATTTGTAAACTAGTCCTTAAAAAAATTGTAAATTTCGAGGACGAAATTTTTGTAAGGAGGGTACACTATAACAACTCTAATTTCAGTGTACAGAAAATTGTTTAAAAGTTAATGTACACTTGGGGTATTTGCAATCCTGTGAATGCTATAAGTATTTGTTTTGCTTTAGAACAGTAAGAAACAACTTGTAACTCATTGGTAAAGCCTTGCACTGCTAAAACATAGCACAAGTGTTCAAATCCTATCAGCCACATTATCTTTTTATTAAAATTTCTTTTAATTTTTAGAAGCCCAAGAGTCTACACATGCACTACACGTAAACTGAAAAGACACTGATTATTTAAACATGTGCACAGGGCTAGTTGAAGCGACACGACACGTGGCACCCAACCACATCCCAAACCGACGGTATTGGCCCGGCGAAAAGCCTTGCTCGACCTGTACCACCGGTTTTCCCCGACGGTAATACCCCCAAACTTTAACACTGCAACCCCTTGGCCTCCCCCATGTTGCGCCACGGGAGCGCCCCGGCCGTCTTACTCGAGGCCAAATTGCGGAATCAAAATTTTTCCTTACTCGGAAACCGGCGCTACCGCGGACAAAGAAAACCCGGATCGTTTACCATTAACCTAACTAGCAAACAAGAGATGGGAAAAGAAGTATACCAAGAGATCCGAGTCCTCCGGTCTTCTCATCATCGCCCCGATCTCCCGCGGAAAGTGTAGTCTCCATATCGTCGCCTCCTCGCCGGAAAGGGCACCACATCGCCTTCGTCTTTTACGGGCTCCCGCCTCAATACCGAGGCAACTCGAGCATGAAGCCGGCAACTCGACATGCTCAAGATTTGCTGTAGAATGTGTAGTGTAGAATCATAGTCTCACTTTGGGGTTTGTTGCCTTTGGATGGAGGAATGAGGACAAGGAAAATATGGTGCTTTCATTTTTCCTTGCATGAAAGCAAGATCAAGAAGGAAACTCTCAAGAATGAAGCTCTCTCTTCTTCTTCTCTCTTCTTTTTCTCAACCATGAATAACTTATCGTCTTCCTCAAGTGAGAAGAAGAATGGTGGAGGAATGAAAAACATAATGCAAAGGGAGGTGAGTGTAGGAGCAAAAGAGAGGTGACCATATCCAAACATTATCATTACAAACTTTCTTATCAATTCTAATCACAAATCAAATCCTTTCTCATCATGAATAAAGCAAGTGATGTAAAGAGAATAAAAATGATGATGGTCAAACATAATCTCACATATGTAAGAAACCCCCTCCCTAAAAGTAATTTGCAAAACTGCAAATTACCCCCTCCATCAGAAAAGTCCGGCCGGGAAAGAACAAAGGAAAACCGGCCGGAACGGAATGCAAACTGGCAACTCCAGAAAACTGGTCCCGTAATAAATTACAGGAAAACCCCGATACTGTGCATACACACCCGCATCTGTATTCCGACCGGATACAAATGCAATGAGACAAAATCTACACTGTACTAAACTAGGACCGGCTTAAGCCAAAGCCGGCTAGTAAAAACCGTTCGATCCTGATCCGTGCAATACCGCACGTATCTGATCGAACCCTGCCATATAACTATACGGCCACTAGTACAAAACTGTCCGATCCTGATCCGTGCAATACCGCACGTATCTGATCGGACCCTGCCATATCTCCATACGGCCTCTACAGCGTTTCGCCCGAAAGCTTGAGTAACTGTAAGTGTGGTGGACTCTAAAGACTCGTCAATACTATGGCTGTGGATTTAACCACTGGCACGTCAGAGGTATAAGCCAATACGTGACGGGCCACCAGCTATTGACCAAAAGGGACGTCGATGAGCGAACTCATCCTGACACCCTACTGAGCCTGTCAGTGACAATATCCGTACAGTCCGGTCCGTTCGTCTATGAGTATCGCATGGCGGGCCTAGGGGGTTGGTAAAAGTCAGACCCCCAAAAGCGGTACAAGTCGTGTCGGAGCGTAGCCCAGAACGCCCTGAGATACTACTGGAATACCTACCAGTAAATCTCCTGCCTCGGCCGAGGGCTTTGCGTAATGGCTCTCCTAGACACAGCGCGACCTCACCCCCAATACCGGGAGAGACGAACCCCTGAAGATCCGCTCACTGCCTCCATGTGGCTCGGGACCGTACCCAACTAAAACCTGTTTGCACGACTCCTTTGAGCCGTGGTAGGGTAGTAATCAAAGCACAGTGGGAACTCACACGAGACAAATGACGATCCTCAGGTCGATGAACTAACCTGTACACATGTCACCTGGGAACTGCTATCTGACGTCTGGTATAAGACCAACTAGCAGGTTCCCGGCGAGTCCTGTCCGGTGTACTCATAACCCAATGAGCATCTGTATACATCTTAGGTGAACCAACTGACACCAGTGGCTTGTGAGACTGGCCACCGCCCCTCGTCGGGGTCTCGACTGTATACACTAGTCTACTAATGGAGTATCGATGCCCAGTCTCGAAACTCCCACGACTAGGGACCTTTTAAGGATGTGCTTATAGACCCCAGCTCCCACGTATATGATCGCCATCATACTGCTGGTCGTCAAGCAAGAATCCTAGGGGCTCTATCAACGTGTAATAGTGACATGTCAGGTCACCTAAAGCAGTACACGATGATAAAGGTAAACCAGATAGCATACTATCATCTCGAGTAAGACTGTCCTCCTGGGATAGGTCCTCCCTCAATCATTGCAATCACGTGCCTGTGATCCAATAATTGACTCTGAGGGCACTATCTCCAACAATCTCCCACTTGCACTCAAGGCTAATTATTGCGATGTCGCATACTCACAGCCCGTGTGATACCGAACACCCAACTCCTCTACTAGTCAGTCTCACAAAACTCGTTTGCGAAACTATTGCGTTCGAGGAATAGCCTCAGTGAGTGGATCCGCTGTGATGTTTCTTTCTATGTCTCTCTATATCTCAAGTTCGCGGAGAAAGCCATCTCCCGAAATGAGCAATACCTGTCTTAGAATGTCTGGATGTCTGATGGGACCTAGCTCATAAATGAACTCCAAATCCAAACTTCTTAGACTGTATCATCAACTGAACTTAATCAGTATCCTGCGCCATGCCGCCCTCAGTATTGCCTTAGACCACCTGTCCAAAATACTGCCCCTCGTCAGAGGGAGAACTATAACTCTGACAACCTCCTTGTCGTCCATGTCACCTTAGAAGCCTGGAGTGATAACCGTCTCCTAAAGGAGGCAGCCGTTATCATATCCCTAGAACATTCACTTATGTTCTAAAACTGCTTCCGACTGTTTTTCCAGGATTGAATTAATATCAACTTATTGCACCTACTGCAAGAACAACATCTGGTGTGGTACTTGACATCTCATGATTGACTCAATTGCCTAAGCAAGTGATCTGTCAATCATGCGTATCCCTCTCCCCTTTAGTCTGTAAGACACCTTTAGAGAGGGTGACTCCATTACCTGCAGGTACACTACCGTGCCAGGAGTCGTCCATTCTAAATACTCTTAGAATGCTGTCAAAGTACCCTGATTGGGAAACCACCCAAATCTAGATCTAAAACCATAGATCTAGTAACCAGTATGTCTGATAAAATATCCAAGTCCCATGTGGAGAAAACACTGTGTGACGACCAAAGTATAACCGATCGTAGTATAGGAATATCACTTCCTACTACCTTCTCAACAGATCCATCCCCTATTCTGATGACGTCAAACCCATGACTGTCACATCAGAAACAGATGATCTAACTCCGCTATATCTGCTTTAGTCTATAAATAGACATAAGCATGAAGTCCACCAATGCTTCCGCTGCTCCCACTGACTACGACAACCCTCTGCCAGAGTCATATAGACGTGCACTTCTAAAGCTAGTTTAGAACGACGCTATACTCATCCTCCTGCCGGGTCTCGCAGCCTGGAACAACAACAATGGCTAGTGTGGGTAAACAAGAACTTCCCTGTCACCGTCCTTGAGGCTACCGGAGTACCTCTCGGGTGCCTGAAATTACCCACCTTATTTGCGGAGTGGCCAATGGAATGTCAAATCAGATTGAATCTTTAGGTTCCTTATCAAATCTTCAGTAATCGTCTGCGGTTCTGGAATCACTTCCAGTTCTACCATACTCCCACTGCTGTTTTTGAAGAAATCCATTTTTAATAAAAACTGTGGCGAGTCTAGAACAATATTGCTATTGTTCATCCAGATGGTAGAAAGTCAACCCTAGTCATCGCCTGGGTCAACCCACAAACAGCCATTACAGAAACGTGCCTTGAGTTGTCCAGTGTCTGGTTTTAATCATAAGCTGGACAACTCCCCGTACCTTAACATCGTTAAGATATGAACTGTTCTATATCCAATATAGAACCAGAGGCACTGATTCAATTGAACCAGATTCAAATCATGCAACTATCTCCAGTGCATGTCAACTAAATGGAAGGAGGTCGATCAGCGTTACTCAACTTAGGAATGCTTCCAATTATGAGTAACCTGAAAGAGAAGCAATCTGTCTTCATCATTACTATCAACTGAATATCATACACAAGTATCTACATCTTCAATCTCTTTGAAGAATCCCGATACTTGCTACACCTGGTACTCTACTCTATTCAAATACCTATAACTCCTCAAAACTTAGACCCTGTGTTTCCACGAAACAGCTGTCTAAAATCTAGAGAAGCCATAAGTAAACCGAATATAGTACGAGCACCAACCCCTCTGTCCTAATGGACACTGGACAACATACAATACTCTGTATAAGTCCGCTGAGTCTAACAACTCTTTCACTGTGCGTCGTAGGTTGAAAACTGTACTTATGGTTAAGAAGAATTACACCGCTGTTCAATGCTCCTTACCTAACCATCCACTGATATAGGTAAATGTCATCGACATAATATCAAAAGGTATATCTCACTCTATGAAAATAGACGTACAGATATATCGATTTGAAATTGGTGCACAACAGCGGATATTCAAAACCAAATATTTGCCGACCGGCAAACAACCCAGGTGACTTCCTCAAATATCACCGATTACAATGAATCCCGATATAATGAGGATGATCACCCAATTCCCAATAACTTACTCCCACTCATCATCTGTAAAACCATACAGATGTGAGAATCATACCTGGTAAATACATACCCTGGAGTAAGTGTATAATCGGGAAATCAGTTTTCTATTAACAGTACACAGTGAAACTGAAACATTGAAATGTTTCGTCGGGGTATCCTGGTATTCCTAGTAATGCCTCTTCCATTATCCAGATTCACAACTGTAACCGTATATCTCTTTGCCATCTGTCCAAATCCCTTTATATGTCTTTAGTCATTACCGTCCGCACACCCCTTTAGGCCAATTGGTTTTCTTCCTTCCCTACCGTTCGGCACCAGCCTATGGTTTGGAAGAAGACTATCCAATAAGCATAAAGGGTGTACTGTCCTAATCCTAGGAGCACTCGCAATGCGAGAGAAGGTGAAGATAAAAGACACCTGAATGTACTTTATTCCTATTTCTCCTGAACCAGAATCCATCCCCGAACTGGAACAAGTTCCTTTCGAGTTCGTATATAACCATACGATGGAATATCCAATAAACTGTGGATCTTCGTAGTGATACGGAGTGTCCTGGAGAAATACAAAGGTGATTTAGGATTGGCGAAGAAATACTTGGTTTGGTCGTGAATATCAGTCGCAATTTACTTTGCCCTCCTACTAATCCCTTTCTTTGTCTGAACTTAATACCTTCTGTACACCGTCTAGGTTAACTGGTTTTCTTCATTCCCTACCGGTCGGCACCAGCCTATGGTTTGGAAGAAGACTATCCAATTTACGTAATAGGTGTACTACTCCTAAACCAAGGAGTACTCGCAACCCGAGAGAAGGTGAAAAGAAAAGACAACTGAATAGTCCTATCCGTTTTCTCCAGAACCAGAAACCATCCTCGAAGTCCTTCGAGTTCGTATATAACCATACGATGGTTTTGTCCAATGGAAGTGGACGTTCGTAGTAATACGGGGTGTCCTGGAGAAAAGGGTAAAAGTAGGAGTGGCAATGAGGTCTGCAACTCTGACAATCCAAAAGCCAGTGTTAAGAAGGTTCGGTCAACTTGGTCACTGAGTCATAGTCCAGGGTCGGGTCAATGGTCGCTGCCAGAGAGAGAGAAAAGAAACACTCAGCGTGCACTCTAACCTAGATCAGAATGGTTACCACTTTGTCTAATCTGGAAACCTCCCACTGTACCTCAAATTCTCCTCCAAACCTGAAAGAAGAATTAGTCGGGATCACCCGAGGAGTAAACTAACTCATCAGTGGGAATCGGGATCCAACTATCATCGCATGATAACCTGACGGAATCCACTCAAGTCACCACACTCCAGAAGGTATGCGCATGCCTGGCAAGTTTCAGTTCTTTTGAAACTCCCGATGTGATTTTTACCCCAAGCGGTTTATGACCTTGACTAGGTCAACAAACCATAAACCGCCAGTCAAGTTCAACCCGTCATTGTTCTGGATCGCATTAAACCCACCCGTACGTGCCCTTGACTAGGTCAACAAGGCCGCACGACTGTCCTAACCAATCCCACTTATGCAACAAACAAGTACCACTTAGCTACCGAACACTACGTCTTGACTAGGTCAACAAACGCAGCACGAATACCAAATAATACCTGTAGGAAATGACGGAGGGCTACGAATGGTTTTTGGCGAAAAACCTTTAACGTAATGAACTTGATATCGTTGAAGGAACTGCATAGCCTTTTATAAAATATAGTGACGAAAACCTTTACTAAAGAGGTCACTCCCGGTGAAGGGATCTCGGCTCTTTCCCCGTAGAATGAGGTGCAGGATATTCCAACTGAATACCACGATGCAAAGCAAAAGTAATCGGCTATAGTGAAGTTAATGCCCTGACGCAAACTTCTGTCCAAGGGGTCACTCCCGGTGAAGGGATCTCGGCCCTTGCCTCGTCGACTGAGGAGCAGGATATTCCAAATGAATACCACTATGCAAAACAAAAGAGAACGTCCTTGCAATAACAGCTTTTTGAAAAAGTGTTCCAACAACATCAGATTAGGTTTGTTTATCTTGCATTGATCCGAATCAATGCAGTCCCATCAATTGATCACACCACAAAGAACGAAAATATACTGACGTACGTATATGCCATCCGCATTCGCCACTGGGTCCCGTCATCACCCGTTAGGTTAGCTAACTAACGGCAGAGCGGGGACTGGACTAGCGCGGATGTAAAACATATACAACATCTACTAATATATATATACCAATATATAGTATTTCGCTCAAGGCGTGAATAAAATGCAACATCACAGAAATGTACAGCATCACAGAACAATACAGATATCTGGAAACCCCGGGTTTCACAGAGCCGCTGCTGAAACCCGACGTTCCCCTGGTCGTGTGGATAGCCTGTGCAATGAAATCCTAGACCCCTACGGGCGCGGCAAGTCACCCGCCAAAACCTGAAGCGAGGCAGCCCCCTTCAGTACCGTGAATGGACCACCCAGCACTTCACGGAATCCGGTAACTTGGGCACCCCTCCTGGGTCAACCTGTACCCCCTACGAGTGCGGCGAATAGCCCGCCAATCCTGGACTGAAGCCCCCTCCGTCTCAATGCCCTGAGATGCGGGCCCGTTGCCCTCCAGAACCCGGCTATCCGTGCACCCCACCGCGGGGCAAACCTAGTACAGAATGTAAAATATACATACACCGGGTACATCGACCGCAACCAGGTCGTGCCCCAAAAGAATAATACAAACAGGCAGTGACGGCAGTCCACATGTCGGACGCTCGCCCCGCAATAACAAATGTACATAATACAACAAAACTGTACTAGCATTGCATCCAGGCTATCCCCACCGACCGATCCGCAACATCACAGCATAAACATAGAACATCAACGTGAAAGTCACGTTCGCAAATCCGTCTAACCGGGCTATAGCAGTTAGACCGGATTTACCGATCGAGTGACATTCACGGTCGCAGAAATAATGTAAATACTGTGAAAAATGTGTTTAAAATTTTCCGATTGACCAAAAATTAACAAGTGGGCCCCCAATCAAAACTGTAGCACTCACAGAAATTCTGGGCCCAAACTTAACATTCCAGAAACCACATTTTCAACACAGAAACATACTACAAAAATTTGGGTAACTGAACAGTCGAACCCGCGGCGGAAGAGCGGCCAAAACATGGCTTTGGCCGCGCTTCCGCGGCGATTTTTACTGTTCACGATTCCAAATTTTTGCAGATCTCTTATAATGTCCTACACATCATTCTGAAACAACCTGAAAAATTTTTGGACTTCAAAAAAATTCGACAGAAACTGATGTGAAGAAAAATGCGGTTTTTGCAATTTTTTGTTCGATCGGAAACGCAAACACATCAAACGAAGCTAGGTAAGGTTAATGGCGTGGCTCTGATACCATGTTGCGCCACGGGAGCGCCCCGGCCGTCTTACTCGAGGCCAAATTGCGGAATCAAAATTTTTCCTTACTCGGAAACCGGCGCTACCGCGGACAAAGAAAACCCGGATCGTTTACCATTAACCTAACTAGCAAACAAGAGATGGGAAAAGAAGTATACCAAGAGATCCGAGTCCTCCGGTCTTCTCATCATCGCCCCGATCTCCCGCGGAAAGTGTAGTCTCCATATCGTCGCCTCCTCGCCGGAAAGGGCACCACATCGCCTTCGTCTTTTACGGGCTCCCGCCTCAATACCGAGGCAACTCGAGCATGAAGCCGGCAACTCGACATGCTCAAGATTTGCTGTAGAATGTGTAGTGTAGAATCATAGTCTCACTTTGGGGTTTGTTGCCTTTGGATGGAGGAATGAGGACAAGGAAAATATGGTGCTTTCATTTTTCCTTGCATGAAAGCAAGATCAAGAAGGAAACTCTCAAGAATGAAGCTCTCTCTTCTTCTTCTCTCTTCTTTTTCTCAACCATGAATAACTTATCGTCTTCCTCAAGTGAGAAGAAGAATGGTGGAGGAATGAAAAACATAATGCAAAGGGAGGTGAGTGTAGGAGCAAAAGAGAGGTGACCATATCCAAACATTATCATTACAAACTTTCTTATCAATTCTAATCACAAATCAAATCCTTTCTCATCATGAATAAAGCAAGTGATGTAAAGAGAATAAAAATGATGATGGTCAAACATAATCTCACATATGTAAGAAACCCCCTCCCTAAAAGTAATTTGCAAAACTGCAAATTACCCCCTCCATCAGAAAAGTCCGGCCGGGAAAGAACAAAGGAAAACCGGCCGGAACGGAATGCAAACTGGCAACTCCAGAAAACTGGTCCCGTAATAAATTACAGGAAAACCCCGATACTGTGCATACACACCCGCATCTGTATTCCGACCGGATACAAATGCAATGAGACAAAATCTACACTGTACTAAACTAGGACCGGCTTAAGCCAAAGCCGGCTAGTAAAAACCGTTCGATCCTGATCCGTGCAATACCGCACGTATCTGATCGAACCCTGCCATATAACTATACGGCCACTAGTACAAAACTGTCCGATCCTGATCCGTGCAATACCGCACGTATCTGATCGGACCCTGCCATATCTCCATACGGCCTCTACAGCGTTTCGCCCGAAAGCTTGAGTAACTGTAAGTGTGGTGGACTCTAAAGACTCGTCAATACTATGGCTGTGGATTTAACCACTGGCACGTCAGAGGTATAAGCCAATACGTGACGGGCCACCAGCTATTGACCAAAAGGGACGTCGATGAGCGAACTCATCCTGACACCCTACTGAGCCTGTCAGTGACAATATCCGTACAGTCCGGTCCGTTCGTCTATGAGTATCGCATGGCGGGCCTAGGGGGTTGGTAAAAGTCAGACCCCCAAAAGCGGTACAAGTCGTGTCGGAGCGTAGCCCAGAACGCCCTGAGATACTACTGGAATACCTACCAGTAAATCTCCTGCCTCGGCCGAGGGCTTTGCGTAATGGCTCTCCTAGACACAGCGCGACCTCACCCCCAATACCGGGAGAGACGAACCCCTGAAGATCCGCTCACTGCCTCCATGTGGCTCGGGACCGTACCCAACTAAAACCTGTTTGCACGACTCCTTTGAGCCGTGGTAGGGTAGTAATCAAAGCACAGTGGGAACTCACACGAGACAAATGACGATCCTCAGGTCGATGAACTAACCTGTACACATGTCACCTGGGAACTGCTATCTGACGTCTGGTATAAGACCAACTAGCAGGTTCCCGGCGAGTCCTGTCCGGTGTACTCATAACCCAATGAGCACCTGTATACATCTTAGGTGAACCAACTGACACCAGTGGCTTGTGAGACTGGCCACCGCCCCTCGTCGGGGTCTCGACTGTATACACTAGTCTACTAATGGAGTATCGATGCCCAGTCTCGAAACTCCCACGACTAGGGACCTTTTAAGGATGTGCTTATAGACCCCAGCTCCCACGTATATGATCGCCATCATACTGCTGGTCGTCAAGCAAGAATCCTAGGGGCTCTATCAACGTGTAATAGTGACATGTCAGGTCACCTAAAGCAGTACACGATGATAAAGGTAAACCAGATAGCATACTATCATCTCGAGTAAGACTGTCCTCCTGGGATAGGTCCTCCCTCAATCATTGCAATCACGTGCCTGTGATCCAATAATTGACTCTGAGGGCACTATCTCCAACACCCCACTCCCCCTACACTGTTTATCTTCTCTGCAATTAACCAGAGAATTAAAATATCCTATTTTAATCCGATTTTAATGCATATTTTAAATGCATTCTTTAACACACTAAACCCTAATTTCTCCTATAAATACCACACCTCATTTCACCCATTCTAACTCATAATTCCCTGCCAAAACTCTCAAAAACTTTCAAGTCCTAATTTTGTGCAAGTGGAGTTAACAAAGGGCGAAACTTCGACGAAGTTCCGGCGACGATCCAAGGAGATTCTGGTGACGAAACGAAGTCCCAACGGTTCCAAATCCTTCTCCTACCTCTCCCCTCTAATTAAAGCCTGTAAGTCCATTCTTTCCCTCTCATCTCAAATTCTAAAACTTTCGAATTATAAAACCCGACGGAAGCGGAGTTAATCCGACTTACAATTCGGTTTTTCTTCAAAACTCAACTTTTCTTAATCCAGATCATACCATACTCTCACATATTGTTTAAAGAATATTAATAAATCTATTAAAATAAGTTTCACCATAAAAGAATCATTTTTGTAATCTTTATCGTACTTTTACAGAAAAATACCATATAATTTAGTTTCAACATAATAACTTTATTACTTGCTATACTTTTAGATAACTCACGAGGTAATGACCTACCTCACCACAATACACATCTTTGATATAGTACGTTGAAATTTAGGACAATAGAATACGGGAAAATACGACTATACAAATAAATACCCTAAACTTACAAAACCGTTTTCTTTAAAAAGTGTATTAATCAATTCCATGCAATTGCGCCTCTACAACCCACTTTCGGGGACCCCGTTCAGGATGGTGAGGATTATTGCACATCCTCGGGCCTGGTAGAGCGAGATACAGACCTCCGCAAGGAGCATTCGATCTCGATTGAATTTTTATGCATTTTTCTTTAGAAAATGAGATTTCTACAAGAAAATAAATAAATTATTTTTATTAAATATATATATATATATTATCAAAATGTCTATTTTTATTATATAAATAATCCAAGTTTTCTAAATCAAAGGAATCTCTATTACATGAAAATACCATCCAAATACAATACAAGTACAATATTTCAAGAAAATACCATATACTATGAAACTAGGTTCTACTCACTAGAAATTTTCACATTTATAAAATATACATTTATGAAAACCCTAAAGACGATAATTAAATATTTGATGTGTATTTTGAAATTATACCAAACTATTTTTACATAAAAACCCCTCAAGTTATACTAAATTAAAATAAGGACCCTAGTAAACATAGGTTTAAGCGGAACCAGTCTCTTGAGCCTCAGGAAGCCGGAGATATGGGTGCTTGCCTATTTAAGGTAGAAAATCTAACAAACGGTATTATCGACACGGTAATTGTCTTGGAAAAAGACACAAATCTTGCCGTCCATGTGCAGCAGTTACCAATAACACCAAAACCTAATTCAAGACTTCAATTTCTTTTCTAATTGTCTAACTCAGACGGAGTCTCAATCTAATCAATCTGACTTAAATATAATTCAAGTATAAACTAGAATTCAATATGAACCCATATATTCAATCTATTCAATTTATACAACTTGACTAAACCGAACCATGGATATACTCCATTTACATGTCTATCCATTATATCTATTCCATTACTAATATCATAGTTTCGGCAAGTCATCCATATACAATTTGCAATACAAGACAAAACTATACAAACAATACAATCAAGACATCGCGGAGTTTATAAGGGGTAGATTGGTACGGAAGGTGTTAAAAGTGGCACGAGACTGTAACCATAATACACCTAACCTGAATCTCCATTGCTGTTGTACCATGGCTGAACGGTTCCTTGTGCTCCGTATACCTTAGTCTCCGGAATAGTGGGACTCCTCTCATATACACTGGCATTTTTTGTACCAAGGTACAAACAACAGCGTTAATAATATAATACAACTTTAAAAGTTACATTCTCTTTCTATCTATTCTGTCTCTACTTACCTTTGGGACTTATAGAGCGATTGTTTGCTGAAGACATTCATTTTCTTCTTTCTTTGGAATGTTGTCAGGTGGATTGGACCTTCTGGAGACAGAGCCCACCAGCGAGGACTTGGATCAGATAGCCTTCGACCCAGAGATCTAGTTTACTTGTATATATTTTCATTTCTGTTATGCCACTGTTTAGGCATTGCTTTCATTCTATGTATTTACTTTTCATTGTATTGTAAAAAGAATGTTAATAAATAAAGTTGTTGTTCATTTACATCTTGTCTCTTGTGTACATTCAATTTATATTGCATAGATCCGCTTAGCGTGTTTACTTCTGAGTAAATGTGTAGTGACCTCGTCGCGTCCTCTGCCCGTATACTGGGAAGCAGGGCGTGACATCTGGGGAGGCCGATTTCTACGGGGACCATTGCATCGGTGCCATAACAGAAGCTAAACGGGGTTTCCCATGTGGGTATCTTTTTGACGTTCGCAATGCCCACAACACTTGTGGCGGTTTCTCGACCCATTCACCATGTCTTCCTTCCAGGAGGGCTTTGAGGCCCCGGATGACACCTCGGTTTGCTACCTCGGCTTGCCAGTTATACTGGGGATGTGCGACCGCGGAGAACTTCATCAATATGTAATAATCGCTGCAGAATTCTCTGACTTTGTCATTCTCAAAGTTGGTTCTGTGGTCGGTGATGGTGCACATCGGAATTCCAAATTAAGCAATTACATTGTTCTGCAGGAACTTCACTGTAGAGACATCATCCGGTTTCCTAATCAACATGGCTTCGACCCATTTCGTAAAGTAATCCACGGCGACAAGGATGTATTTGTGGCCACCCGTGCCTGTTGGGAGTTGGCCAATCATGTCCATCTCCTACTGCGCAAATGACCAAGGGGAACTCAATAGTGGTGTTAACTCGGTGGCTGGTAACTGAGGGGTGCAGCCGAAGAGTTGATATGTCTTGCACCTTCTTACTAGCTTTTCTGCATCTTGGTGGATAGTTGGCCAGTAATACCTCTATAGAAATGTCTTTTGAACTAGGTTGTGGGCTCCTTGATGCGCTCCTCCTACTCCTTCGTGTATCTCTCGGAGAACATACTCTGCTTCGTCGGCATCGAAGCATCTGAGTAGAAGTTGGGTGTACGACTTTTTTTACAAGTTCTTTTTGCTCCATATGAAGTAGCGAGCTTTCATTTGAAGCCGTAGTGCTTCCTTTCGGTCCTCAGGGAGCGTTCCATCCTTGAGAAATTCCGCTATGGGTTTTCTCCAATCCGAGATACTCCCCTGAGTGGTGTAAATTCAGTGTATTACTTCCTTATCTCCAACGCTGGGTCACAGTAGGAATTCGAAAAGGATGTTCCTCTTATGGTTGGCTGAATAGGAGGAGGCGAGTTTGCTCAACGCATTCGCCTCGACGTTCATGCTCTGGGGAATCTGTTCCACTTGGACCTCGTCGAAATTTCTTCGGAGCCTTTTCACCTCGGCTAAGTATTTCATCAGCAGGGGTTCCCGGGCTTTGAATCGTCTGGTCACCTAGACAACGACCAACGCGGAGTCGCTGTGAATTCTAATTCTCTTTATCCCTATTCCTGAGGCGATTCGTAGACCGGCCAATAAGGCCTCATATTTTGCGGCATTTTTGGAAGCCTTGAAGTCGAGTCGCAGAGAGTATTCCATCTCGGCTTCATCGGGGCCGCAGATGACCAGCCCAGCCCTACTCCCTTCCTCTATAGAGGAACCGTCCACATAGAGTACCCAGTTCAGAATCGGATTGAGCATCTCTTCGATTGAGTGTTGCGGGTTTGGATCTCACACCGGCGCTTTCTCTTTGTTAGGAATGGTGCACTCAACTACGAAATCAGCGAGGGCTTGGGCTTTGACGGCTTACCTCGGTTGATACCGGATGTCAAACTGCGACAACTCCCATCTCCACTTCTCCAAGAAGCCCAACGACTCGGGGGGACCAAGGATGTTTCCCAGGGGTCGGTTGGTGAGAACGATGATGGTATGAGCCTGGAAATAATGCCGAAGTTTCCGAGATGTGACATCGAGCGTCGGGACTATCTTTTCAATGGCTGAATACCTGGTCTCCGTGTCTTTGAAAACATGGCTGATATAGTAAACCGGTCTTTTTATCCCCTCGGATTCTCTGATGAGCACGGAGCTGGTGGCCTGGTCAAAGACGGCTTGGTACAGCAGCAGCCCATCTCCTACAGCTGGTCGGGTAAGAAGCGGTAGCGTCGTAAGATGCGTCTTGAGCTACTCGAAGGCTACCGACATTCTTCGGACCACTCGAACTTGGGGATTTTCCTTAAGGCCTTGAAGAAAGGCAGGCACTTTTCGCCAGACCAGGACATGAACTGACTCAAAGCGGCCACCCTGCCCGTGAGTCACATGATTTCAACATTGCTTTTGGGCATTGCCATACCAATGATGGCCCTGATCTTCTCCGGGTTTGCCTCGATTCCTCGATGTGTGACCATGAATCTAAGAAACTTTCTGCCTGTGATGCCGAAAGCACACTTGGCGGGATTCAGCTTCATTTTGTACATGACCTCAAAAGTCACGTCGAGATCCGTGATATGCCCAGCTGACAGAGTGGTTTTCACGAGCATTTCATCGACATGGACTTTCATATTTCTCCCGATTTGTGGCTTGAACAACTTGTTGACTAGCCATTGGTACATTGCCCCAGCGTTTTTGAGGCCGAAAGGCATTACCTTATAGCAGTAGACTTCTCGATCGGTGGTAAAAGTGGTGGGATCTTCGTCGACCGGGTTTATCAAGATTTGATTATAACCGGAGAAGGCATCCATGAAACTCAGCAGCTCGTGACCGGCCGATCTTTCAACTAACTGGTCTATTCGTGGGAGCAGGTAGTTGTCTTTAGGGCAGGCTTTGTTCAGGTCGGTAAAATCGACGCACATGCGCCACTTCCCGTTTGCCTTCTTAACCATGACTACATTGGCTAGCCAAGCCGAATAGTCCAGGTTCCTGATGAAGCCGGCCATGAGCAGTCGGTCCACTTCCTCCTAGATCGCCTTCTGCTTGACAGGTGCGAAACTTCTTTTCTTTTGTCGGACCGGACGGGCCTTTGAATCAACACCGAGCTTGTAGGAGATCACCTTAGGGTCAATTCCTGGCATGTCCTCGGGAGTCCAAGCAAACACGTTAGAGTTGCTTCGGAGGAACTGGACAAGATTGTCCCGAGTTTCCCCGGTCAAGAGGGAGCCGATCTGGACAGTTCGGCTGTTGTCTCCCTCCTTAAGTAGAACCTCGGACAAGGCCTCTACTGGGGAACCCCGAATCTCTTTTTTGTCATCATGTGTATCCAGAGATTCCTGAGGATCGCACGGCCCCTCGGAAACATCAACTTCTTTGTCCTCAAGAAGCGTCGAGGCGAGATAAACCCTGGCGGTTTGTTGATCTCCATAAGCATATTCCCCCATCGCCCAGATAGAACTTGAGAGCGAGGTGGTAGGTCGAGATCTGAGCCTGGAGGGCGTTTAAAATGGGGCAACCCAAAAGGATTTTATAAGACGAAGGAACCCGGACAACAAGAAAACTCACCGACATGGTTCGGGTTCTTCCAGTTACCCCTATGTTAAAAAGGAGAGTGATCGTTCCTTCGGTTCGAACGAAGTGGTTTGTAAACCCAGAGAGGACATGCGAGGTCAGTTGGAGATCGAACGGGTTTAATCCCATATGCTGGAAATAGTCATAGAATAGGATGTCCGCCGAGCTTCCTAAGTCAACTAGGATTCTCTGGACTTCGTATTGATTTACCCGGGCCGTCATCACCAGGGGATCATTATGCGGGAGGGAATGCCATGAAGGTCTTCATCGGTGAAGGTGGTGGGAGCAACCTTCTTGTACTTCTTAGAGGGGGGATCATCTAAGGTCATGACCAGCGGGATACGGCGGGTATCCTCGTTGCTTGGAGCCGAGTCAACAGAGACGACCATGATCTGCCCGACCGTCAACTCTTCGGGTGGAGGCTGGTCTGTTTTCTCCCGATCTGCTTGACGTTTTTCTCGTAGGTATTTTGCTAGGTGACCGAAGCAGATCAACTCCTCAATATAATCACGGAGTTTTTTGCAGCTCTCGGTCGGATGCCCCTGCGACCGATGAAAGGAGAAATATGGGCCGCGGAGTCGCTTACCCGGCCTTTGTATCATTGGCGGGAGTTTGAAGAATCTCTCGTTCTTTGCCTCCTCTATCAGCTTGGTCTGAGAGACCTTTAGAGGGGTGTACTCGTGTAACTTCGGGAAATACGGTTTCGGACGATCGGTCTTTTTCTTTTCCTTCCGGACCCGTTTCTTTCGGTCCATCTGGCCCACATGGGATAGGTTGGCATTCAGTTAAAATTCAAGTTGGATCTCCCGCTCGGTCCAGACCTTTATTTCGGCCATGGTCTAGGGTTGCACCAATGCAAAAGAGCGGAGCCACTCTTTGTGCCTAATGAAAGTCGACCCTAGCACCACCATGAGATTCTGGTGACATCAGCATGCCAAATTCAAATTTTACTAGGTGCTAAGCTAGACTAACAAGATCTTTACTAAATTATTAGGGTTTGTCTATGATGATGTGATGAACTAAAGAGAAGAAAAGAGCATACAACCTTTGTAGTTTGAGTCCTTCTCGTCAATAGCTCTGGGTTGTGGTCCACGCGACTCCACTAGTCCCCTCTTTAAGATGAAAGAACCTCCTTCGTGATTTTCGTGCCAAAGATGATCCACCCGAAGTCCACAATCTCAAGCTAACGCTTCACTAATCTCATTAGTGAAGGCAACACTCCACATCAAATTGCTAATTGATTGGTACGAAAAATGTGTTTGTAGTTTAACCGCAATCAGAACGGTGTCGCACGTAGCTAGACCGAGATGAGTACGGGTCGTCCTCTGGGAAACGTGGAACCTTTTACTTTTACTTTAGATGTGTTGAAAAAGAGAGGAGGAAGAAAGAATTTTGTGAAAAGTTTCTAGATCTATTTTAAACAAGAATGTAAAATATAGATCTAGATTATTTTAAAGATTTAAATAATATAATAATCGGCTTGTAGGGTTCGTTAGGATTTAGTAGTTATGGAAGATTAATTAAAAGTTACCCTTTTTATCCATTAATAGATTTAGAACTAGAACGACGGTGATGCGTGTAGATTAGGGTTTCTGGAGGGAAAAGGAATCCCACTCGTAACCCTTATCTCGACACGGAACTCCGTTCATATCTAGCCTTTACCAAAACAATCATTAATCTAATCTCTAATCGCGGTCGGAACTAGCAAGGAATTGCTAGCGCGCCCGATTAGGATGTTAATGATTATTTTGATAAAGTTCCTAAACTTTATAGGACTTAAAAAGGGTTTAATTATTTTCATCCCCCATTAACCTACCCTAATCCTACGAACCCTAACAAGCGGAGAATTACTCGCGCATGTTGGGAGAAGAAGATGAAAAGAAAGAGATGGAAAACATAATGTAAAAGAAAACAAACAATTAAAAAAAAACTACCTTTATTAATCAACTCCTTCAACTACACTTTTAATCCATAGAAAATGATTACAAAACTTAATTTGCTTCTCGATCTTTCCTAGGGAGGTAGTCGAACAGTCGATGATCAGCCTGGATGCGTGAGCGTCGGGAGCTTCGTGATCTCTTCGGCTTGATACTTTTTCCAAGAGGCCCTCGGTGCCCTTTTATAGTGCAAACCCAGAATCTTTTTGTTGAAAAGTTGGTAAAATATTGCATAGATCAATCTCCCAAAATATTGCCTTCTGACCTCTTTAAACTGCGGCGGATCCGTGGCCCCAGGGTGGGTTTGGCCGCGGATCCGCGCTCAATGGTATGGATCTCTCTGTCGTTTTTCTTGGGCTCTCTGATGGTGACATTTGGCATTCCTAGGCATCTTCAGAATCTGAAAATATTTTCTCGGTTGCTTCCAGACTTAGTCTCCAAGTTTGCTCTTTAATTTGGAAAGTATTCTTCAACAAATTGATTTGTTTGTTAAATCCTTCATAACAACTTGGAAATAATCTGCACAACAACTCATATAAGATTTTAGTAGACTTTGTTCTACTAGGATTAGACCAATAATATTATTTGCATACATTTTCCTACCAAATGATAATTAAAATATATTAACACATGGAAAATAATGTTTTTACACATAAACCCTCATATGTATAATATATTATAATAAAGTCCTTTTTTTAATATAAAAATGGTAGGAAAAATGTACTACAAATGTGCAGTTTTATCGACTGAACAAATACCCCCAAACTTATCTTTGATCGTCCCGAGCAAATTAGTTTATTTAAGAGGAGAAAAAGAAAGGAGAAAACTAGGCACACTTTCGTAGGCAGACACGATTGCACTGAGCACGTGCAACAAGCCGTTAAATCTCTAGGTGTCCCTAGTAGGAGGAGTGTTGTCTCCTGAGGGTTTTCAGCGGATTACACCCACAAAATCCTATAACAAAAGAAAGATGGTGAAATTTACATATAAAGATAAGAACCATAAAAGAAATACTTTGAAAAGAAGAGTTTCCAACTATACTAGCTTTTCAGTTGTCATGAGCCCTATCTTAATAGTCATGAAAAAATGTTAGAAATCACATCATCCCTCAATAAAACATCGTCTTTATTCTTCATTCCTACCTTTCATCCAAACATTGATCATATAACCCCACGTGTGTGTAAATAACATCCCTACACTCGGAGAATTCAATTCAAGCTATCATACTCTTGTCCATCCACCTCAGTACTTTTTAATTTTATGAATAATAAGATTCGCTCATACATTTTCATGCGACCGTTAATACTTCTTGAGGTACTAACCAACCGATTACTCATGTGCTTGCTGATTAGGTGATAATATTTCCTCGTCTTGCACCACCTAAGGCTTAGCAGTGACTCCCAGACCAGTTGGCCTTAGGGCACTCGGTGAAGAGACACCCTTGCTATATTTTTTTATTGCTGCCTTGGTGATAACAAAACCAGTGTTCATTTTTTCTTTTCACCATTTTTATATTTTCTTCATTTTTTTTCGTCATACTTTGGCTTTTAGACAAGAGCATTTCAAGGTATCCTCTACTATCCCGAGTTTCAAGACGTGTGTAGGTGCATATTGTACGGTATCAACATTCAAATGTTCGGCTTCCAGAATAGAAACTATTTTTCAGACTTATTTTTATCCTCAGATTAGTGACTTCCTTCATCTTACTAACCCTTGGGACAACAGCTCATAACTACTTATTACTAGTTCGTTTAAGAAAACTTCTAATTTTCTTGGTTTTCTTAAACTATTCCTATCTTTTGGATGTAATTTTTCACTTTCTATTCTTTTGTTATAAAAAAAAAATTTTTTAATGCCCGGTGTCAAAGATAATTCAGTGAATACAAACCTCCCCCCCCCAAACCTGTTTTCAGCAGTGTCCTCACTGATGTAGCCTTTTGAGAACATGGACCTGTATACTAAAGGAGAGATACAAGGGGTAAAATAATAGTTAAATGATAAATTCCCCCAAACTTATTCTTTGACACGCATAGATATTCAATCAAATCCATTTTTACTCACCTCCATTCTTAAAATGAGAAAATGTTAAAAAATATGGAGGTGAGGCGGAGGAAATTTAGTTTTGATAAAGCGGCTCCTGTAAAAACAGGAGCTCCTCCGCGGGGTCAGCAGAAAAATACGGTTTTAATCTATGCCCATTTACTTTAAAAATCGAACCGTTTTTCAAATTTTCGACTTCAACCGCCCCGTGCGGATGTACATACCGCACCACAAAAGGTCCTTTCCAACGAGATTTAAGCTTACCCGGATGAAGATGGAGACGGGAATCGTAAAGAAGGACTTGTTGCCCCGATGTGAAGGTTTTTCTAGAAAGATTTTTATCGTGGAACACTTTAGTCTTATTCTTTACTATCACCGCATTATCGTAAGCTTCATCGCGGAGTTCGCTTAGCTCATTCAATTGCAGCTTCCGATAGCTGCCTGCATGATCAAGATCAAAATTAAGCTCTTTAATAGCCCACATTGCCTTATGTTCAATCTCGACAGGGAGGTGGCATGCCTTCCCAAACACAAGGCGGTATGGAGACATACCAAGATCGGTCTTATAAGCGGTGCGGAATGCCCAAAGAGCATCCGTCAATTTGGTTGACCAATCTTTACGGTTTTTCGAAACCGTCTTCTCCAATATCTGCTTGATCTGCCTATTAGAGATCTCAGCCTGCCCGCTTGTTTGGGGATGATAGGGCGTAGAAAGCTTGTGAGTGATTGAATATTTCCGCATCAAGGCCTCAAAAGACCTATTGCAGAAATGTGTCCCGTTGTCGCTAATGATAGCGCGAGGGTGTCCGAATCGCGAGAAGATGTTTTCTTTAAGGAACTTAATGACAACTTTGTTGTCATTAGTGCGACACGGTATAGCTTCCACCCACTTCGAGACATAATCAACCGCTAACAAGATATATAGATTCCCAAAGGAGTTGGGAAAAGGGCCCATAAAATCAATACCCCAAACATCAAATATTTCCACAACCAATATAGGTTGGAGCGGCATCTCGTTCCTTCGTGAAATCCGACCCAAATGTTGACATCGCGGACAAGTTTTGCAATGTTCAAATGCATCTTTAAATAATGTTGGCCAATAAAAGCCACATTGCAAAACTTTCTCCGCCGTTTTTCGAGGTCCAAAGTGACCGCCGCATGCCTGATCATAACAAAATGATAACACGCTCTTGAATTCATCGTTAGGGACACACCTGCGAATGATTTGATCGGAACAATACTTGAATAGATATGGTTCATCCCAGTAAAAATATTTTACTTGGGATAAAAACCGAAGTTTGTCTTGTTTCGACCAATCGCTAGGTATAAGTCCCGTCGCAAGATAGTTCACGATATCCCCGAACCAAGGTTCGTAGGATACATTCAAGAGCTGTTCGTCGGGAAATGAGTCATTTATCGGCACAGTCACAGTTGGCGAAGAAGTGATGCGTGAAAGATAGTCTGCTACTACGTTTTCATATCCACTCTTGTCTTTGATAACAAGATCAAATTCTTGTAACAATAGGATCCAACGTATTAACCTGGCTTTTGCATCCTTCTTCGTTAAAAGATGTCGTAGGGCGGAGTGATCTGTGTAAACCACAATAGGCGAGCCAATCAAGTAGGGCCTGAATTTTTCTAATGCAAATACAACTGCCAAGAGTTCTTTCTCAGTAGTTGTGTAATTTATTTGTTCATCATTCAAGGTCCTACTTGCATAGTAAATTACATGTGGCATCTTATCAATATGCTGTCCCAAGACAGCACCAATAGCAAAATCTGATGCGTCACACATAAGCTCGAACGGGTGGTTCCAATCCGGAGATGATAGAACGGGGGCTGTAGTGAGTGATTCTTTAAGCGATTCAAAAGCAGCCTCACAATCCGAATTGAAGTGAAAAGTAGTGTCCTTGGCCAATAGAAGGGTTAAGGGTCTAGCAATTTTGCTAAAGTCCTTAATAAATCTCCTATAAAATCCTGCATGACCAAGGAAGGATCGTATATCTTTGACGCAATTGGGACGAGGGAGGTTTTGAATGACATCTATTTTAGCTCTGTCAACCTCAATGCCTTTATGTGAAATTATATGTCCAAGTACAATACCTTCTTGGACCATAAAATGGCATTTTTCCCAATTCAAAGTCAAGTTCTTATCCTTACAGCGGGTAAGAACAGCGTCAAGATTACGAAGGCAGTCCTCAAAGGAGTCCCCAAAAATGGAGAAATCGTCCATAAAAATTTCTAGAAAATTTTCCACCATATCTGAAAATATCCCCATCATACACCGCTGAAATGTAGCGGGAGCGTTGCATAACCCAAAGGGCATGCGTCTATAAGCAAAAGTTCCGAAAGGACAAGTAAAAGTGGTTTTATCTTGATCCTTTTCGGCGATGGGGACCTGGTTGTAACCAGAGTATCCGTCCAAGAAACAGTAGTATTCGTGTCCCGCTAATCGTTCTAACATCTTGTCAATGAAAGGTAGAGGGAAGTGATCTTTCCTCGTCGCGGCATTGAGTTTCCTGTAATCGATACATACGCGCCACCCAGTTTGGGTGCGTGTTTGGATTAACTCATTAGCCTCGTTAGTGATGACCGTGATGCCAGACTTTTTAGGGACCACATGAATTGGACTTACCCATTGACTATCAGATATAGGGTAAATTATTCTACTATCAAGGCACTTGACGATTTCTTTCTTTACCGCCTCCTTCA
Source organism: Agapanthus africanus (assembly GCA_030015575.1). NCBI lineage: Eukaryota > Viridiplantae > Streptophyta > Magnoliopsida > Asparagales > Amaryllidaceae > Agapanthus > Agapanthus africanus. The sequence continues at coordinate 4,277,665 of CM057337.1, forward strand.
TAACGGGATTTAACCGTCTTTGTGGGTCTCGGGTTGGTTTGGCTTCATCCATCAGATGTATGTGATGTTCAACAATTAAGGGACTAATCCCTTTGATGTCGGCCATTGTCCAACCAAATGCTTCCCGATTCGATCTTAACACTGCCAAAAGTGCATTCTCTTGCTCTAAGGCTAGAGAAGCGGAAATAATCACTGGCAAAGTCTCATTCTCTCCTAAATATGCATATTTAAGATGAGAAGGTAGCGGTTTGAGATCAAGAATTGGCGGAGAGACAATAGAAGGAGGGGTAACGGAATGATATTCGGACTCCTTAAGAGGTTCAAAACTTGCATAAGATATTGACTCGGAAAGTGCTGCTGACTTTTGCAACGAGTCAACGGGTTCAATCTCAAGGTCGGACTCATTGAACGTATCCTCACTGTGAAGTGGTGCAAGATCAAACGATGTCTCATTAGTGTTGTCGAGAACATCAAAGCAAAGTTCCTCATCCATGCAGCTTTCGGGAGCTATCTCGTGGATGGAACAAACATCCAGCAAATGAGCAGAAGGTTCTGATGGCTGACTTCCTAGCTTGTAAATATTAAGCTCAATTGTCATTTTCCCGAAGGATAAGTTCATAGAACCGTTACGACAATTAATCACAGCGTTAGAAGTTGCTAGGAAGGGTCGACCAAGTATCACCGGGATTTGATTGCGTGGGTTTGCCACAGGTTGTGTATCTAAAACAATAAAGTCCACGGGAAATATGAATTCCCCGACTTTAATTAACACATCCTCTAGTTCGCCCCGAGGTTTGGTGATAGATCGATCAGCCATTTGGAGAGTACAATGGGCGGGTTTTAACTCTCCAATTCCTAACTGCTCGTATACTGAATAAGAAAGCAAGTTGACGCTAGCGCCCAGATCGAGTAAAGCACGATTTATATTTTTACCCCCAATAGAAATAGAGATTGTAGGACAGCCGGGGTCCTTACGTTTCTTTGGTATTTGTTGGGTAAAAGCTGTGCTAACATTACTCGTCATGAAAACCTTTTTAGGCACTTGAGTTTTTCTCTTCCTAGTGCACAAGTCTTTAAGGATTCTTGCATAAGATGGGACTTGTTGAATAGCATCTAGGAGAGGAATATTCACGCTAACTTGCTTAAACATTTCCACAATCTTCTCCATTTGCGGGTTAGGTCGGTTGGCCCTTAATCGGTTTGGAAATGGAGCACGATCAATAAGTTTTGGGTCCAACGTTTGTGGAGAAGACCGTGGCGACGGATTCGATCCCAAAATTGGAGTGGGAATCGACTTAGATAGATTTGGTGAAATGTTTGAGCCTTGGGAAAAACGGAGAATAGGCTCGGATGAAGGTGGGAGACTAGACGAATTAGGGGAAGAAGAAGAAGAAGGGGTATCAAATGTGTCACTATCATCAACTTGCTCACCCACTTGGTTGCTCAGCACTCTCCCCGATCTCAACGTAGTAATGGCATTCACATTATGACTTTGTGAATGGCCAGGATTCGGTAGGGGTTGAGATGGGAGTTTCCCTTTCTCTCTCGCACTCATTGCGGCGTTTAACTGTGCGATTTGGTTTTCTATTGATTTAATACTCTCACCATGGGAGGAGGAGTTTTTCGCTAGGGCATCAATAGAAGACCTCATCTCAGCCGAATTTTGCATGGATTGTTTCATGAACATATCCAAAGTTTGTGCAAGTGAGTTGTCAATACCGGCCACTTGTGGTGTAGAAATGTTGGCCGGGTTTTGGAAATTCTGTGACTGAAGGGGGGGCTGATTCTGTGGTTGTGGTTGCTGTGGAGGAGGTCTTTGATAATTGCTTTGTTGGTTTTGATTCCAAGCAAAGTTAGGATGATTCCTCCATCCTTGATTGTATGTGGAAGAATAAGGATCGTTTCTAGGTCTCTGCTGAAAAGCAGCATTAGCTTGAAACGATGCATTCATAGGACATTCTTCCGTTAAGTGTGAAGGATCCGAACAGCAACCACAGACAGTCTTAGGAAGCGTAACCTGATTTAGGGAGACTGATGAGAATCTGCTCTCAATAGCGTCGAGTTTCTTCTGCATCGCTGCCATTTCGGCTTTTGCTGCGATGGAAACGTCGAGCTGGTGAATACCTCCCTTAGTTGAAGGTGGTCTTACGCTTTCCCACTGCAACGTGTGTTCAGCGAGATCTTCCAGATATTTCCAAGCTTCACCGTCATCTTTAGACATGAAATTGCATTGACACATTGTTTCAAGCATCTGCTTTGTCGCTGGATTAATGCCCTCATATATAATCCGACATAAATCCCATCTTTGTATTCCGTGATGGGGGCATTGGACAAGCAGATCTTTGAAACGTTCAAAGCACTTCCAAAATGGTTCATTGGGAAGCTGGGTGAACTGGTTAATCTCGCTCCTAACATGTGCAGTCTTATGATTTGGGTAAAACTTCTTAAGAAATGCTACGACGAATTCATCCCAATTAGCGATAGAGTGTGCGGCAGTATTATAAAGCCATTTTTCTGCCAAGTCGCACAGTGTGAATGGGAGAAGACGTAAGCGCATAGCATCTAAGGTCAATTGTGAAGTACCCATCATTGCGCATACGTTTTCGAATTTGGTGATGAAAACGTACGCGTCTTCCGACTCAAGCCCGTGAAATTTGGGCAGCAGATTGATGTAGTGGGGTTTAATTTCGAAATTATCCCCGTTAGGTGGTGGAAGAGATAGACAAGTAGGAAGGGGACCACGGATAGGATAGCATCTCTCTTGGAGAGAAATGCGCGGTGGATTCTGCGCACCTTCGGGCGGTGGCAGCGTGGTGTTATAATTAGATGGAGTGCCGTCCATCACGGTCGTTGTAGTATAGTGGTGAGTATTCCCGCCTGTCACGCGGGTGACCCGGGTTCGATCCCCGGCAACGGCGCCATTTGATTGGTACGAAAAATCGTGTTTGTAGTTTAACCGCAATCAGAACGGTGTCGCACGTAGCTAGACCGAGATGAGTACGGGTCGTCCTCTGGGAAACGTGGAACCTTTTACTTTTACTTTAGATGTGTTGAAAAAGAGAGGAGGAAGAAAGAATTTTGTAAAAAGTTTCTAGATCTATTTTAAACAAGAATGTAAAATATAGATCTAGATTATTTTAAAGATTTAAATAATATAATAATAGGGCTTATAGGGTTCGTTAGGATTTAGTAGTTATGGAAGATTAATTAAAAGTTACCCTTTTTATCCATTAATAGATTTAGAACTAGAACGACGGTGATGCGTGTAGATTAGGGTTTCTGGAGGGAAAAGGAATCCCACTCGTAACCCTTATCTCGACACGGAACTCCGTTCATATCTAGCCTTTACCAAAACAATCATTAATCTAATCTCTAATCGCGGTCGGAACTAGCAAGGAATTGCTAGCGCGCCCGATTAGGATGTTAATGATTATTTTGATAAAGTTCCTAAACTTTATAGGACTTAAAAAGGGTTTAATTATTTTCATCCCCCATTAACCTACCCTAATGTTACGAACCCTAACAAGCGGAGAATTACTCGCGCATGTTGGGAGAAGAAGATGAAAAGAAAGAGATGGAAAACATAATGTAAAAGAAAACAAACAATTAAAAAAAAACTACCTTTATTAATCAACTCCTTCAACTACACTTTTAATCCATAGAAAATGATTACAAAACTTAATTTGCTTCTCGATCTTTCCTAGGGAGGTAGTCGAACAGTCGATGATCAGCCTGGATGCGTGAGCGTCGGGAGCTTCGTGATCTCTTCGGCTTGATACTTTTTCCAAGAGGCCCTCGGTGCCCTTTTATAGTGCAAACCCAGAATCTTTTTGTTGAAAAGTTGGTAAAATATTGCATAGATCAATCTCCCAAAATATTGCCTTCTGACCTCTTTAAACTGCGGCGGATCCGCGGCCCCAGGGTGGGTTTGGCCGCGGATCCGCGCTCAATGGTATGGATCTCTCTGTCGTTTTTCTTGGGCTCTCTGATGGTGACATTTGGCATTCCTAGGCATCTTCAGAATCTGAAAATATTTTCTCGGTTGCTTCCAGACTTAGTCTCCAAGTTTGCTCTTTAATTTGGAAAGTATTCTTCAACAAATTGATTTGTTTGTTAAATCCTTCATAACAACTTGGAAATAATCTGCACAACAACTCATATAAGATTTTAGTAGACTTTGTTCTACTAGGATTAGACCAATAATATTATTTGCATACATTTTCCTACCAAATGATAATTAAAATATATTAACACATGGAAAATAATGTTTTTACACATAAACCCTCATATGTATAATATATTATAATAAAGTCCTTTTTTTTAATATAAAAATGGTAGGAAAAATGTACTACAAATGTGCAGTTTTATCGACTGAACACTAATCTAATGTGTGATGGTGAAGTAGGGGTTTAATTTCTCACTAGGTTTCTCACAAGCTCAATGATTTACATCTCATGTGAGGGTTTTGAGCTTGGAGGTGAGATGAAGAATTGAGGAGAGAAAGAGAGCATGAGCTCTTGAAAAAATGGCTAAGGCATGAACTCAAGAACAATGAGCAAGCATAGAATGAAAAATGACTATCTCTCCTCACTTATTCAAGAATGGATTAAAATTGCAATTCTAAATTGCAACCATACTTGAATAGTGAGTCAAGACCAATATTATATCATAAAAACCCATGCCTTAACAATACCCAAAATATCTCCACAATTAAACCTCATTTTTCTATTTTCTAAAAATAGAAAATACATGACATGCTTCATATAATAATATATATATATATATTTATATATATCAAATATACATTAATATATATATACATATTAATAAAGCAATTAGTGGGCTAATGATATTAGTTAATACATAATTATATCAAATATAATTTATATCAAATTATTAAATCAACACTTGATTTAATAATCCGGTTATATCATATATGACCGACTAATATCATTTATCTGTTTATCACATTATCAAATCAACACTTGACTCGATAATCTGGTTATATCACATATAACCTAACTGATAACAGATAACTGCCAGATTACAATACAGCATCACATGCTCGTATTTAATCAGGCCCACGCACATATCAACATATGTGCCCTACTTCGTTTCACTCGAGCCAGGAAACTTCTGTATGGGACTCTAAAGCCTCGTCAATACGTCAACAGTAGGTGATGATCACATCAGTCATTTACAAGCCGTCAGCGGTACTAGCTGGACGTAACGGCTACCCGGGTATTGAGCGATATGAAGATCAATAAGCAAGCTCATCCATACTTTCCATGAAGCCTATCAGTAACACTACTGTACAGTCCGGTCTCTTCGTCTGATATGTCGCATATCATGTCTAGAGCTGGTAAACGTCAGCCCCCAGTAACGTGATAAGCCATGCCGATGTCTGGCCTATAACGGTTCGAGAAACTTCTGATAACTCTTATCAGTAAATCTCAGCAGCAGCCATGGCCAGAGACTTCCAGTTATAGCCAATCGAGCATAGCGCAACATCAACCCCTAATACCGGGAGAGACGAAACCCCTTCTATCGCTCATTGCCTCCATGTGACTCGGGACTGTACCCAAAATCCACCTGTTTGCACGACTCCTTTGAGCCGTGGTAGGGAGGAATCAAAGCACAGTAGGAGCCACACAAGACTCTATGACGATCTCGGGTCTACAGACTAACCTGTACCAGTGTCACCAGAGAACTGCTATCTGACGTTAGGTATATAACCATCTAGGAGTTCTCGGCGAGTCATGTTGGGTGTACCCATTCTCCAACGAGCACCTGTGTACAATCTTTGATGTCACACACTAATGGTTGTGGGATCAACCATCGCCCTCTAAGGAACAAGAAACATACATACTAGTCTACTTTGGAATATCGATGCCCTAGTCTCGATATTCCCTCGACTAGGAACTGATTAAAGGATGTACTTTTGGACCACCCTGGCCCTACTAGTATGATCTCATCATAGTTCTGGTAGTCAAATATATATCCTAAGGGTTTTATCAACATGTGAGAGCAAGACAGTAAAGAATACCAGTCAACATGTTAAGATAAAGAGTAACCAGATAGCATACTATCATGTCGAGCAAGAAAGTCCTCTATATATATGTCTAAGCATCCACTATAATATACATCACATGTACAATAATGGCCTCTAGGACATACATATTCCTAACAATCTCCCACTTGCTCTAAGGCCATGTGTTGTAGTATCTCATACCCAACATCCCAAAAAGTCTCTCAAACTGTATCTGGGGGAGGGCCTTCGTAAGTGGATCCTCTACGTTGTCCTTCGTGTCAACTCTTCTGATCTCGATCTCCCGGCGATCTACCGGCGATCTACTATCTCCCTGATCAGGTGGTACCACCTCAGAATATTTCTGGATCTCTGATGGGACCTGGGTTCCTTGGCCAAAGCCACTGTTACATTGTTATCACAATACACAGATATTGGATGCTCAATGGATAGAACCACACCAAGCTCAGCAATGAACGTCTTCATCCAGACAGCTTCTTTGGCAGTATCGTTGGCAGCAATGTATTCAGCTACCATCGTCGAGTCTGCTATGGTGTCTTGCTTGGAACTCTTCCAACACACCATCCCTCCATTGAGGGTAAAGACAAAACTCGAGACCGACTTACTGTCGTCCTTATCACTCTGGAAGCTCGAATCGGTAAAGGATTCCACCTGGAGTTCACCGTTACCATACACCAAGAACATTTATTTAGTCCTTCTCAAGTACTTAAGAATGTTCTTCACAGCTGTCCAGTGGTTTTCCCAAGGATCTGATTGATACCTACTCACTACACCTAGTGAGTAAGCTACATCCGGTCTGGTACATAACATCGCATACATGATAGAGCCTACTGCCGAAGCATAGGGTATCCCTTGCATGCGAGCCCTCTCCAAATCAGTCTTGGGAGATATCTCTTTGGAAAGAGTGATTCCTGAACAAGCGGGTAAATTGCCTCGCTTGGAATCTTCCATACTAAACCTCATTAGTATGGTGTCAATGTACCTAGATTGGGACAATCCCAAAATCCGTTTAGATCTTTATCCTCAGGATGTAGGAGGCATCACCTAGATCTTTCATGGAGAACTTGTGTGATAAGAAGAGCTTGACCGAGTGTAGCATAGGAACAATGTTTCCTATCAAGAGTATGTCATCCACGTACAATACGAGGAAGACCGCCTTACTCTCTATAGCCTTCTTATATATAAAAGGTTCATCTACATTTTTGATGAAGTCAAACTCTTTGATAGCTTCATCAAAACAGATGTTCCAACTCCGCAACGCATGCTTTAATCCGTAGATGGATTTAAGCAGCTTGCACACATTTCCGCTACTCCCACTGTCTACGAAGCCCTATGGCTGTGTCATGTACACGCTCTCTTCTAGATCACCATTTAGAAAAGCGGTCTAGACGTCCATCTGCCAGATTTCGTAGTCATGGTATGCAGTAATGGCAGATAGGATCCTGATGGACTTAAGCATAGCGACAGGAGAACAGGTTTCATCATAGCCGACGCCAGGTCGTTGACGAAAACCTTTAGCCACAAGTCTAGCTTTGAAAGTCTCAACTTTTCCATCTACACCAATCTTCTTTTTGAAGATCCACTTGCTCCCAATGGATTTTACCCCTTCAGGAGAAACTTCCAAAGTCCATACTTTGTTGGTGTATATGGATTCCATCTCGGATTGCATAGCATCCAGCCATTTCACAGAGTCCCCACTCGTGATGGCCTGCTTGAAACTAGTTGGGTCATCATCATCCATGACACAATCCTCGCTTCCACCGTCTACAAGAAAACCGTAGTATCTCTCAGGTGGATAAGGAACCCTACTAGATCTGCGGAGTGGCTGGGGTTCGTTGGGTACTATTGGATCCTATGGTTCCACTAAATCGTCAGTTGTAGTTTGTGTTGCTGGAACTTCTTCCAGTTCTACCTCATTGCCACTAATTTCTTTCATAAGAAATCCCTTTACTAAAAAAGTGGCATGTCGAGAAATAAACAATTTTTGTTCCTCGGAGTGGTAGAAGATATACCCTCGCGAATATTTGGGATATCCTATAAATTTGCACAGAACTGACCTTGCCTCGAGCTTATCCGAATTTTGTGTTTTCACATAGGCCGGACAACCCCATATCTTAACATAATTAAGGTATGGTCGCTTTCCTTTCCATATCTCATATGGAGTGGTAGGTACAGATTTGGTGGGAACCATATTCAATAGGTCTGCAGCTGTTTCAAGCGTATATCCCCAAAATGAAATAGGTAACTCAGCAATACTCATCATAGAGCGCATCATATCTAATAGGGTGCGGTTTCTCTGCTCCGATACACCGTTGTGTTGTGGTGTGTACGGAGGAGTAAGCTGAGAGAGAATCCCATTCTCTTAGATAGTCTCGGAATTCCCCGCTCAAGTATTCTCCCTCCCGATCAGATCGAAGGATTTTAATATTTTTACCCGTCTGGTTTTCTACTTCATACTTATATTCCTTAAATTTCTCAAAAGCTTCATACTTGTATTTCAACAAGAATACATGTAAATCCCCGTTTCCATCTTAATAAAAGTTTCCTATTTTCTAAATTCTAGTGATTTCCTTTCTTTTCCCTCGTAAAATTTTTGTGTGAAACCGTTGTTAGGTTTTTCAGTATTTAAATTTTTTCCTGAACCCTTAAAACCTAAGCAAGCTCAAACATTTAATTAAAACCCAAAACAAATAAATTCCTTTTAAAAAAAATCCCCAGCCCAAGCTTATTTCCCTGCCGGCCCATAGAAATTTTTCTCAATTAAAATTTAAAACAAATCAAACCCTCAGCCCGTTCTCCCTTCAGCCCACAAAATTTTTTAATAAGGAATTTTTAAAAAAAACCCAAGCCCACTCCCTCCGGCCCGCCTCCTCACCAGACCCGACCCGACCCACTCCTATTCACCTTTCTCCCCCCAACGGCTCTCCCCCTTTCCCGCTTCTCCTTCAATCCGCGACCCGCCTCCTCCGCCACAGCTTGCGCCCACGCCCTTGCAGTGCCGTTGCCCGTCGTTTCCTATCACACCCCCACCTCTCTCTTCTCCTTCATTTTCGAAATCCCTAACTTTCTCCATCCTCCAAAAAAACCCACCGAGCACCCAAACTTCCCTCGAACCCACTGCACCCTCGACGCCGGCGATCACCCATCTCTTCATCAAACCCCACCATTCTCCCTCGCTCACTTCTCTCCACAAACTGAGCTCCCTACACTACCCTTCGTCTCCAGCCCTCCATTAACCCAACCCCTGTACACAACCCCACACCCGAGTTCGGCCACCCTTGCACTCGACGCCGGCGAGCCCCCAACTGACCTGAACCACGTCGTCGACCTCCACCTCCTCAGCATCATCACCATCACTACAAGCCCCAAGCCCCACTGCTTACTCTCTCCCTCTCCCAAAAACCACACAAAACCCATTCTTTTCCAAACACTTACTGCGGCCATCGCCGAAGTGACGCCGTCGACCGTCGTCGACCTCAGTTCACTCCCAGAGTACCACCAAGCACCCCTCAATCTCCAGTGACCGTGCAACGACTCCGGACAACTCCGACGCAAATTCCGCATCTCGAGCCAAGCTCGCGCAAATCCGTTTCACGGCGTAACTCACGCGTTCGTGACGCCGCTGCTGCCGTGCGACCCCGAGACGTTTCCAGGCAAGTGTTTACTTGCTACATGCTAATATAGTTGTGGTAAAAACCTAAATCACATAGTTTACGAATTTGCCGATTCCCGATATATTATGCGACCTATGTGTTCGATGCTAGACCCCAATGAAAATAATTGTTTAATTTGACGGAAATAAATGTTTTCTGTTGGCCCTCATAATGATAAATATCGTGTATAAATCTCACTGGAAAATACGATTGTTAGTGACTAAAATTGATACCCCCAATTACGCCGATAAAACTAGAATCTTTCCCGTATCTGAAAACGATTAAAATCACCGTAAATTATATACATACTGGAATGATGCGTTCAAGGGCTTAAATCGAAGACGAATCGACGAACTTTAACCCTATGTAAACTTATAATGATTTCTGTTCTGTAACTGCGATGATATTTAGATCGGAGTGCGACTCTGGACTGCAGTCCAGAGCGACTCTGATTATTGTGTACTGTCCCAAAATGTGTGTCACTGTGTTTCCTGAAGTCGTATGTTACGGAACTCTGCAGTAGATTAAAGATAATTCTGTTAGATAAACAAAACAAGTGGTTCCATTCCGTTTCATTGCCGTTTGCTATTTTAAACTGTAAATAAAAGGCCAGAACGTATAACTGTCCAGAACAGATTCAGAAGTGATATACTGATGTTAAACTATGTATAACTTTCAACGTACAGACGCGATTGAGGATCCGTCTGTTGCGTTGAATACTCTATTGAAAACCCTAGATTCCATTGAACTGTAGCATCGCTAAAATCTGAACCCAACTGGGTGCAATTCGTGTCGCGAAACGGACGTTCAGTTCTGAAACTGAATTTCCAGCCGCGAGCACTTAAAATGAAACAGCTATATCTTGAAAACCGGAATCCCGATTGAACTGCAACAAATTTTGATGAATTTCTGACTGAGTTTTCTATTTATCTTACTTGCATCATTTTGTTGAATTGTTAACATATGAATTTATGCAATTTTTGTAAGACAATGGCATGCATATTGATTCATAATACTCATAGCTTAATGATGGCATACATACATATATCATACCCCATTTGCCATGTACATAGTGTTAGTGCGTGTTAGAGTCGGTGGACATTGCATTATCGTGCATGGTTGATATTGGTTTAGAAGTGACGAGTATACCAATGGGAAGTGAATATTCGTGACAAGTGATTGATACAGTGAGCAGTGATAAAACCGTGCCATTGGTATACTTGTACACGACTGAATCAAGATCACAAATAGTGTAAACCTGGGAATAAAGGGGAAATCGAAGTGGAAAGAGAATCGTATTTAGCGGGACCGTGTTTTATAGGATGATCATTCGAGCAGTGATATATATATTAGGTAGGATCTAGCGATCCGGCTGACAGGGTTATGTCCCGAGCATGTGGACCGTTATCTCGGGTATGTACGAGACTCCTGTTAAACATGATCCTCCTTCCACTATGCGATTTCAAACATGACTTAGAGACCGATAGGGACACAGAACATATTCTGCATCATATAGTGACATAGTGATTACTTGCATTGTTCTTACACCTGTATTACCTCATTCACCGGTTTCATCTTATTATAATAATATTGTTATTGTGTCGCTCTGACTACCTGAGTATGCATGCTCAGATTCCGCGGAAGGACCAGCACAGGAGACGGATCTACCCTTCGAGTTCACGGAGATATAGTTTGGTGTACTTTCTTCATTTACTGCTTTTCATAAAAGTGATCGTGAGATTGAACTTGGTTAGTAATTATTCTTGTTATCTGTAATTTGTGAACAATGGATTATTAATGTAATAAATTAGTGATGTGATTCCTTTACTACTGTGCTTTATCTACTGATTACCATGTAATGCTAGAAACCGAAGTGTGACTACGGCGGGATGTTTCCCTGACCGTAGGAGCATGGCTGGCCTAGTCATCCCTCGTTTTTCGTATTTGGGAAGCGGGGCGTGACATGGTTTAGTTGGTATCAGAGCCTGTGTTTAGTATCAAGGGATAACATTAACTATACTGTATTACGTTATTCTTGTTTCACTACTCTTGATTTTCATCCTTGAATCTGATCCTATCCTTTTGAATCTTCCAGTGATATGACGTCCCCGAACGACCCCTCCTCGGACTCCAGCTCTCAGGACCGTACGGAAAGAATACTTAGTGCACTGACCACTCTCGCGGAAGCTCAGGAGAGGAAGACAGATTTACTCACTGAGGGACTCAGGGCGATTACCGCTGCAGGAGGACCCTCCGCACTCATTACCGCCCCCGAGGGCACTACTCCACCAGCTTATCAGGCTAGGGCTGGTACCGTATCAGACTTCCGACGGTTACACCCAGCTGCATTCACGGGGCTAGCTGAACCCCTTGAGGCTGAGCAATAGCTGGTGAACATGGAGAACTTATTGACAGCCGCCAGAATTCCAGAGGAAGATAGGGTGGACGTGATAAAGATACAATTGGAAGATGAAGCCCGTACATGGTGGTCGGTGGAAGAAAGCAGACTTGACGGGCCGATTGAATGGAGCAAGTTTAAGGAATGTTTCCTAGATCATTATTTTCCTTCCACAGCCAAGGCAGAAATGGAGGAAAGGTTTATTCTTTTGAAGCAGAATGGACGCCCAGTGGACGTATATGCGGCAGAGTTCAACCGTCTGAGCCGCTTTGCTCCATACATGGTTAAATCAGAGGCCACCAGGGCCAGACGCTTCCTTCAGGGGTTAGATTTCGAGTTGCAGCAGTTGATTGCATCGTTGGATTTGCAGACTTTCGCACAGGTACTCAACGCGGCGAGAGTTCAGGAGCAATTGATTAACAAGTTCAGAAGACCCCCAGTCGTTCCAGCACGTACCCACGTGCCTTCTTGAGGAGCCATACCGGTTCACAGAGCAGGAACAACACAAATGAAGCGCCCGTTCGTACCACAGCATCGCCCCCAGAGACAGGGCGTAGTTTGAGGCTATTGCGGTAGAGGTGGGCATACCCAGAAGGACTGTCACCGTGCCAAAGGACGGTGCTTGATTTGTGGGTCCAGTCAGCACAAGATTAACAGTTGCCCTGAGCGAGCAGAGATACAAGGAGGTTCTGGACTGCCACAGTAGAGGCCGCAGGAGCAGAGGCAACCCTTTACAGGTCGCGGTCAGGGACGGGCTTTCACCTTGACCGCCGAGCAGGCAGAGGCGTCAGGAGACGTGGTTACAGGTACTCTACTCGTACATTCCTTGCCAGCTAGAGTACTATTTGATTCGGGAGTATCGCATTGTTTCTTGTCTGAGCATTTCACTGATACACACTCAATACCACATGAACCACTAACCAAGGGATGGGAAATTCATACGGGTAATGGCATTATAATATCTAGTCGAGAATGTAGATTATGCCCGGTTGTAGTGTGTGGCAGGGAATTCTATGCGAATTTCCTTCTGATTGGGACAGGCAGTTACGACGCAATTCTCGGGATGGATTGGATGAGCACTTTCCATGCAGTTATCGATTGTTGTGCAAGGAATGTGATCTTCCACATTCCCAATCACCCGGAGTTTATTTTCGAGGGCGGAAGCAAATCTTTGGAGCCAGCTAAGTACAGAGCAAAGCCTAAGGAGCTGACAGCGATGGAGATTGATAAGAGCCCAGTCCCATAAATTGTTCGGGACTTTCTGGACATATTTCCCGAAGATCTACCAGGTCTACCACCTCCTCAAATCTTGGAGTTCTCAATCGATTTGACTCCAGATACAGCCCCAGTATCCAGAGCCCCATACAGGATGGCACCAGTTGAGTTGGCGGAATTGAAGAAGCAGGTTGAAGAACTATTGGAGAAGGGATTCATTCGGCCAAGCGCTTCACCGTGGGGTGCACCAGTTCTGTTAGTAAAGAAGAAGGATGGATCGCTGCGAATGTGTATAGATTATCGGGAACTAAACAAGGTCATAATAAAGAACAAGTATCCAATCCCACGCATTGACGACCTGTTCGATCAGCTAAGTGGAGCCAAGGTATTCTCGAAATTGGACCTCCGTTCTGGATATCATCAAATCAGAGTAGCAGCCGAGGATGTATGCAAGACGGCTTTCAGGACCCGATACGGACATTACGAGTTCCTTGTGATGTCGTTCGGTGTTACCAATGCCCCAGCAATATTCATGGACTTGATGAACAGGGTGTTCGCAAAGTACTTGGACACGTTTGTCGTTGTGTTTATCGACGACATACTTGTCTACTCGAAGACCCGGGAAGAGCACGTTGAACATTTGCGCACGGTACTACAAATTATTCAGGAAGAGAAGCTGTATACGAAGCTAAGCAAGTGTGAATTCTGGCTCGACAAGGTTCAGTTTTTGGGACATATCGTTTCGGGCGAAGGCATCTCGGTGGACCCGGCAAAGATAGAATCTGTCAGAGATTGGCCAACGCCGAAGTCAGTGGCTGAGATCAGGAGTTTTCTGGGATTGGCAGGTTATTATCGGAGATTCGTCCAAGATTTCTCAAGAATCGCGGAACCATTGACGAGGCTGACACGGAAGGACGTGTCGTTTACATGGACAGAGGAGTGCACTCAGGCATTTGACACACTGAAGCAGAAGTTAACCATGGCGCCTATTCTTACAGTACCAGATAATTCCGGTGGTTTGGTGATACACAGTGATGCCTCAGGGAAGGGATTAGGTTGTGTCCTAATGCAGCACGGCCGAGTGGTTGCTTACGCCTCTCGACAACTGAGAAACCACGAGAAGAACTACCCTACGCATGACATGGAGTTAGCTGCGGTAGTCTTTGCATTGAAGATTTGGAGGCACTATCTATTGGGTGAGAAAGTGGAGGTGTACACAGATCACAAAAGTTTGAAGTATGTTTTCACTCAGAAGGAACTAAACATGAGGCAGCGCCGATGGCTAGAGTTGATGGCAGATTATGACTTGGACCTTCAGTATCACCCGGGGAAGGTGAACGTGGTACCAGATGCGCTCAGTCGCAAGCCAGCGGTCATGATGTTGACCGATCAGAGGAGCATTATTGAGGATTTCCAGAGACTTGAACTTGAATTCGTTACGCCGAACGCACTCAGTCAACTTTGGCAACTACAGGTGCAATCTTCTCTGGTGGATCGCATCAAAGCTGCACAAGCGGATGATCCCCGATTGCAAAAGTTCAGAAAGCAAGTGAGAGCCGGACTGAGAACGGACTTGATTATACATGAAGATGGCTCTCTGAGATTCGGTAGCAGACTCTGTGTACCCAAGGGAGATGTTCGAGAAGAAGTATTGGCTGAAGCACACAGTTCAGCTTATTCTGTGCATCCAGGAGGTACAAAAATGTATCAGGACCTAAAGCAGCACTTTTGGTGGAACGGAATGAAGCGGGAAATTGCGAGGTTCGTATCCAGGTGCTTGGTATGTCAACAGGTGAAGGCGGAACATCAGAGGACAGCAGGATTGTTACAACCACTGCTGATACCTGAATGGAAGTGGGAGCACATTACTATGGATTTCGTGACGGCCTTACCACGGAGCCCTAGGAGCAATAACGCCATTTGGGTTATCGTCGATCGTCTCACGAAAGCTGCACACTTCCTACCTTTTCGAGTGGGACAGTCGACAGAATCACTGGCAGAAAGATATATACAGGAGATTGTACGACTTCACGGTGTTCCAGTCAGCATTGTGTCAGACCAGGACACCAGATTCTTGTCACACTTTTAGAAGAGCCTACAGGAGAGTTTGGGAACCCGTCTTAAATTCAGCACAGCTTATCACCCACAGACGGATGGTCAATCCGAGCGTACGATTCAGACGCTCGAGGATATGTTGAGAGCCTGTATGTTAGACTTTCAGGGTTCCTAGGAGGACCATCTGCATCTAGTCGAGTTCTCTTATAACAATAGTTATCAGGCTAGTATTCAGATGGCTCCTTTTGAAGCACTATACGGGCGGAAGTGTCGATCCCCAGTATGTTGGGATGATGTGGGAGAACGAAGATTACTGGGCCCCGAACTCATTGTTCAGACAGTCGACAAGGTCCAAATGATCAGGCAGCGTATTAAGACGGCTCAGGATCGACAAAAGAGTTGGGCAGATACCAACAGGAGGGCACTAGAATTCGAAGTCGGAGATCATGTGTTCTTGAAGATTTCCTCTACTCGTGGAGTTATCAGGTTCGGAGGTCGGGAAAAGCTCAGTCCCCGTTTTATCGGACCTTTTGAGATGCTAGAGCGAGTAGGAGAGGTGGCCTATCGACTTGCCTTGCCTCCATCGCTAGCTGGTATGCACAATACCTTTCACGTGTCTCAGTTGCGGTGTTATGTTCGGGATGAGAGCCATGTCCTGGACCATTCGGAGCTAGTTTTGGATACCGATCTATCGTACGAGGAGCAGCCTACTACCATCCTCGACCGCAGAGAGAAAGTGCTGAAGAATAAGATCATTCCTTTAGTCCGAGTATCTTGGGGCGGTCGTTCCCCAGGAGAATCCACCTGGGAGCGGGAGGAAGATATCCGTGATCGTTATCCACATCTCTTTGTTTAGTATATTGTTTCCTTGTATCTTTGTTAAATTTCGAGGACGAAATTTTGTTAAGGGGGTATGATGTAAATCCCCGTTTCCATCTTAATAAAAGTTTCCTATTTTCTAAATTCCAGTGATTTCCTTTCTTTTCCCTCGTAAAATTTTTGTGTGAAACCGTTGTTAGGTTTTTCAGTATTTAAATTTTTTTCCTGAACCCTTAAAACCTAAGCAAGCTCAAACATTTAATTAAAACCCAAAACAAATAAATTCCTTTTTAAAAAAATCCCCAGCCCAAGCTTATTTCCCTGCCGGCCCATATAAATTTTTCTCAATTAAAATTTAAAACAAATCAAACCCTCAGCCCGTTCTCCCTTCAGCCCACAAAATTTTTTAATAAGGAATTTTTAAAAAAAAACCAAGCCCACTCCCTCCGGCCCGCCTCCTCACCAGACCCGACCCGACCCGACCCGACCCACTCCTATTCACCTTTCTCCCCCCAACGGCTCTCCCCCTTTCCCGCTCCTCCTTCAATCCGTGACCCGCCTCCTCCGCCACAGCTCGCGTCCACGCCCTCGCAGTGCCGTTGCCCGTCGTTTCTTATCACACCCTCACCTCTCTCTTCTCTTTCATTTTCGAAATCCCTAACTCTCTCCATCCTCCAAAAAAAAACCACCGAGCACCCAAACTTCCCTCGAACCCACTGCACCCTCGACGCCGGCGATCACCCATCTCTTCGTCGAACCCCACCATTCTCCCTCGCTCACTTCTCTCCACAAACTGAGCTCCCTACACTACCCTTCGTCTCCAGCCCTCTATTAACCCAACCCCTGTACACAACCCCACACCCGAGTTCGGCCACCCTTGCACTCGACGCCGGCGAGCCCTCAACTGACCTAAACCATGTCGTCGACCTCCACCTCCTCAGCATTATCAGCATCACTACAAGCCCCAAGCCCCACTGCTTACTCTCTCCCTCTCCCCAAAACCACACAAAACCCATTCTTTTCCAAACACTTACTGCGCCATCGCCGGAGCGACGCCGTCGACCGTCGTCGACCTCAGTGCACTCGCAGAGGACCTCCAAGCATCCCTCAACCTCCAGTGACCGTGCAACGACTCCGGACAACTCCGACGCAAATTCCGCATCTCGAGCCAAACTCGCGCAAATCCGTTTCACGGCGTAACTCACGCGTTCGTGACGCCGCTGCTGCCGTGCGACCCCGAGACGTTTCCAGGCAAGTGTTTACTTGCTACATACTAATATAGTTGTGGTACAAACCTAAATCACATAGTTTACGAATTTGCCGATTCCCGATATATTATGCGACCTATGTGTTCGATGCTAGACCCCAATGAAAATAATTGTTTAATTTGACGGAAATAAATGTTTTCTGTTGGCCCTCATAATGATAAATATCGTGTATAAATCTCACTGGAAAATACGATTGTTAGTGACTAAAATTGATACCCCCAATTACGCCGATAAAACTAGAATCTTTCCCATATCTGAAAACGATTAAAATCACCGTAAATTATATACATACTGGAATGATGCGTTTGAGGGATTAAATCGAAGCCGACTCGACGAACTTTAACCCTATGTAAACTTCTAATGATTTCTGTTCTGTAACTGCGATGATATTTAGATCGGAGTGCGACTCTGGACTGCAGTCCAGAGCGACTCTGATTATTGTGTACTGTCCCAAAATGTGTGTCACTGTGTTTACTGAAGTCGTATGTTACAGAACTCTGCAGTAAATTAAAGATAATTCTGTTAGCTAAACAAAACAAGTGGTTCCATTCCGTTTCATTGCCGTTTGCTATTTTAAACTGTAAATAAAATGGCAGAACGTATAACTGTCCAGAACAGATTCAGAAGTGATATACTGATGTTAAACTATGTATAACTTTCAACGTACAGACGCGATTGAGGATCCGTCTATTGCGTTGAATACTCTATTGAAAACCCTAGATTCCATTGAACTGTAGCATCGCTAAAATCTGAACCCAACTGGGTGCAATTCGTGTCGCGAAACGGACGTTCAGTTCTGAAACTGAATTTCCAGCCGCGAGCACTTAAAATGAAACAGCTATATCTTGAAAACCGGAATCCCGATTGAACTGCAACAAATTTTGATGAATTGCTGACTGAGTGTTCTATTTATCTTACTTGCATCATTTTGTTGAATTGTTAACATATGAATTTATGCAATTTTTGTAAGACAATGACATGCATATTGATTCATAATACTCATAGCTTAATGATGGCATACATACATATATCATACCCTATTTGCCATGTACATAGTGTTAATGCGTGTTAGAGTCAGTGAACATTGCATTATCGTGCGTGGTTGATGTTGGTTTAGAAGTGACGAGTATACCAATGGGAAGTGAATATTCATGACAAGTGATTGATACGGTGAGCAGTGATAAAACCGTGCCATTGGTATACTTGTACACGACTGAATCAAGATCATAAATAGTGTAAATCTGGGAATAAAGGGGAAATCGAAGTGGAAAGAGAATCGTATTTAGCGGGACCGTGTTTTAGAGGATGATCATTCGAGCAGTGATATATATATTAGGTAGGATCTAGCGATCCGGCTGACAGGGTTATGTCCCGAGCATGTGGGCCGTTGTCTCGGGTATGTACGAGACTCCTGTTAAACATGATTCTCCTTCCACTACGCGATTTCAAACATGACTTAGAGACCGATAGGGACACAGAACATATTCTGCATCATATAGTGACATAGTAATTACTTGCATTGTTCTTACACCTGTATTACCTCACTCACCTGTTTCATCTTATTATAATAATATTGTTATTGTGTCGCTCTGACGACCTGAGTATGCATGCTCAGATTCCGCGGAAAGACCAGCACAGGAGACGGATCTACCCTTCGAGTTCACGGAGATATAGTTTGGTGTACTTTCTTCATTTACTGCTTTCCATAAAAGTGATCGTGAGATTGAACTTGGTTAGTAATTATTCTTGTTATCTGTAATTTGTGAACAATAGATTATTAATGTAATAAATTAGTGATGTGATTCCTTTACAACTGTGCTTTATCTACTGATTAGCATATAATGCTAGAAGCCGAAGTGTGACTACGGCGGGATGTTTCCCTGACCGTAGGAGCATGGCTGGCCTAGTCATCCCTCGTTTTCCGTATTTTGGAAAGCGGGGCGTGACATGGTCCCCACCTTTGAACAATTATTCGTCCTCGAACCACAGACCTACTATTGAGGAACCGGCTCTGATACCACTCTTCAATACAGAGACGCCTTTTAAGTGAACCGGAACTACAGGAGCTTAAGAACTCCGTAGTTAAGCATGCTCGAGCCAGGGAAGTCTTGGGATGGGTGACCTCCTGGGAAGTGGCCCCTGGTCGGGTCCTGTTCGCTCTAAAGGGAAAAACCGTGCGGTTTCGGCCAAAGCGGACAATACTCTCTGTATTGGGGGTGGAGCGTGACAACACATGTCCAAACTTTGAGAGATCATCGGTGAATGTAATAAAGTACAAAAAACATTCCTGGCATGTATAGACATAGGACCGCATACATC
This sequence comes from Agapanthus africanus, assembly GCA_030015575.1. Classification (NCBI taxonomy): domain Eukaryota; kingdom Viridiplantae; phylum Streptophyta; class Magnoliopsida; order Asparagales; family Amaryllidaceae; genus Agapanthus; species Agapanthus africanus. The sequence continues at coordinate 4,297,441 of CM057337.1, forward strand.
ACTATGTATCAATCCCAAGAATTCTAAAGCTCTTTCTCCATATCCGGTAAATGGAGTTTTGGTCATCTTGCCTTTGAGACGTGACTGGCAAGTTTCATAAGATGAAAATTCGAACGGATTCAAATATTCATCTTTATGCAACTTAGCCAGTCTTGTCGCATTAATATGACCTAGTCTACAGTGCCACAAGAAGGCTTCGTTCATTTCTGAACTTTTCCTCTTGTTTGTGTTCTGTATGTTAAGAACTTTGATTTGATTAAGAACGTATATACCGTTACATAACGTACCAGATCCAATCAACACTTGATTCTGAAAAATGTTCATAACATTATCCTCTAATGTGAGATTATATCCTTCTTTAATTAGCAAAGAAACCGATATAATGTTGCACATCATCTTTGGTACGTAATAACAGTCGTTCAGAATCAATGTATTACCAGTTGGTAATACAAGGTGATATTCGCCAATTGCCTTGGCTGCAATAATTGCACCATTCACTACTATTAGGGATTTATCACCCTTCCCCAGTTCTCTACCTTTCTTTAGCCCATGTAACAAATTACATACGTGGGATCCTGATCCGGTATCCAATACCCAGGACGTAGAACAAACTGAGAAATAGTTCTTGGTAACGAACACACCCGAAGAAGATGCATCAACATGCTGTTTTTTCGTACGGGTGACGTGGGAATCCTGATATTCCCCTATTCCTATGGAACCAACGTTCCCCAGCTCAGTATAATAATCGGGTTCGATCAATACATCCATATTATTATCTTGATTAAGCGTGACATTGGTTGCTGCCTGAAAAGAGAGAGAAGGAAACGCACTAGCGTGCGCTCTTTGCGAGATTAGATTGGTTATTATCTTATCTAATCTGGATGGCTCCCACTGTTTTTATCAAATCTTCCTTCAAACCATAAAAGGTAAGATTAACAGGGATTAATTACATCCTACAGGTTCGCCAATCGTTCCGTCAGGCAGGTATCGGTACTTTGAGGGAGATTCCCCGTACTTTCGTATGGACCTAATTAAAATAAACCTCATTTTTCCAGAGGCATGACCCTATTGATACCTTTCTAGACACCTACTTGATCGGCTAATTGTAAAGTGCAAAACTCTTCCAGGAGCAACTCTTACGCGCAGTGGGTATCGGGATCCAACTATCTCATAGAAAGTATGCAATCCCATTGCAAATTTCAACACTTGAAATTCCCGATAATGGTTTTTACCCCTAGCGTCCCATGACCTTGACGCAGGCCAAACAACCCATAGGGCGCTAGTCAAGTTCAACCCGTTCATTGCTTGATTGAATTAAAACCACCCATACGACCCTTGACGCAGGCCAAACAACGCCGTACAACTACCCTAATCCAATCGCATCACATGCTGCAGATAAGCACTAATTCAGCTACCTCACACTACGCCTTGACGCAGGCCAAACAACTGTAGCACGAATACTAAAATAGTGTTTATCTGAAATGACGGAGGGCTACGCAGGTTTTTAAGAAAACCATGAGCGTAATGAACTTGATATCGTTGTAGAATCTAGTGATTTTGAAAAGGAGTGTTTTTGAGGCTTGCCTAGCTTTTCTAAAGAGGTCACTCCCGGTGAAGGGATCTCGGCTCTTTCGTCATCGAATGAGGTGCTGGATATTCATCAAGGAATACTACTATGCAAAGCAAGAACTAGAGAATCTGTCAAAAGAAAAACCGAGTAGGTTGTAGCATTTGCTAGTTTCGCTAAAGAGGTCACTCCCAGTGAAGAGATCTCGGCTCTTTCCTCATCGAATGAGGTGCTGGATATTCATCAAAGAATACCACTAAGCAAAACAAGAACTAGAGCTACCCTTTTTGAAAATTTGATTCTACAATATCTTTTGGTTTCTTTCTTTTCATTAATCTCATTAATGAAGTCCCATCAATTAATGTTTCCTAAACATTACAGAAAAATGAAAAGAAAATAGAACGTATGCTTATGCCATCCGCATTCTCCACGGGGCCCCGTCATGCACCGTTAGGTTACTTAACTACCGGCAGAGCGGGGGCTGGACTAGCGCGGGTGCAAAACATAAGCAATGTTTATTATATATCATATATATAATAGTACATTCGTCTCACGCGGTTATATGATCAACATCACAGAATCAAGCAGCAGAAGAAATATATGAAATATTGGATATATTAGGATGTCCGTGTTTTAAATTTAGCCAGTAATGTAAAACATGGATTCCACGGTCATGATGAATAGCTAAACCCACATCCCTAGACCCCTACGAGAGCGGCAAGTAACCCTGTCAATTCTAGAGTTAGGAGACCCGGTCTCAACTCCTTGAAATGGTCTCCTACTGGACTTTAGAACCTGATTACTTATGCTCCCCGCCTTGGGTCTATCCTAATGCGGAAAAGTAAATAATATACAATAATGGTGACATCATCCTCAACCCGGCAGTGCCCCAATAAAAGAATATTACATACAGATTTTACATAAATGAAAATAAAAACTCCCATCTCACATGTAACCCCCCGGCTATTCTTTCACGACGATCCAATAAATTATATCAACAGCAACACATGATATCACATATCATCAACGTAAGCAAATATGCATATCCCTAAAACTTGTTGACATGTAGCAACGAGATTGGGATACCCCACATATTACACTTACGGTTGCAGAAAAGAAAACAGAAAACTACAATAATTAGAATCCATGATATCGTTAGACATCATAAACCCGAAATATCTCATATTCCGGATTTCATGCCTAACTTATAAAACTTGCATTTTAGTCTCAAATTGAAAAAAAAAATCAATTGGTTGTCGGATAATTCAACAAGATTCCCAACTTAGTGATCGCGTACAATATGCAATTGCGACGGAGTTTTGATCCGAATCAAAATTTCGTGGCAATCGATCAATTGAGACTAAACGGCTAGGTTTACAATATACTAACTAGTTTCATAAAACTAATTAATCCGAATTCTAATAATTGTATCACACATCACAAAGCTTGTAAAGTAATTGCAACATTAGAATTTTGCACACAATTAGCAAACTAAACCAATTTTTCCAAGACATGAAAAATCCAGTGAGCTAAAGTTCCAAAACCGATCGTTTTAAGCCAATCCGGGAGTCGAAACGAACTCGAAACCCTCCCGAATCTTCGCGGAGGCGAAGATCCCAAAATTAACTGTCGAATGGAGGGCCTCGGGAGGGTACCCACCCCCGGAGGCCACCTTGAAGTGGCCCCTAGGGGAAGGCAGACCCGAGAGCACCCAGTTGGGGTGCTCTCAGGTCACCCACCCCAAGGCCACCTTGTGGTGGTCTTGGGGTGTGGGTTTGGCCTCTGGTCCCCCCCGGGTGTCCTCGGGGTACGCACGCTCTACCTCGCAGCTTCTCGATTCAAACCGTGAGCCCGCGGGGTGTGCAAACAACTCAAAATATCATTTTGGAAACTATTTTTATCGGCAGTTTTTGCGCGACAAAAACGACGGGTTTGACGTCGCTACAAGCTACCCTAATGTTCTAGCTTGGTTCTGATACCATGAAAGTCGACCCTAGCGCTACCATGAGGTTCTAGTGATATCAAGCATACCAAATTCAAATTTTATTAGGTGCTAAGCTAGACTAACAAGATCTTTACTAGATTATTAGGATTTTCCTACGATGATGCGATGGCCTAAAGAGAAGAAAAGAGCATACAACCATTGTAGTTCGAGTCATTCTCTTCAATAGCTCCGGGTTGTGGTCCACGCAACTCCACTAGGCTCCTCTTTAAGATGAAAGAACCTCCTTCGTGATCTTCGCGCCAAAAACGATCCACCCGAAGTCCATAAGCTCAAGCTAACCCTTCACTAATCTCATTAGTGAAGGCAACACTCCATATCAAATTGCTAATCTAATATGTGATGGTGAAGTAAGGGTTTAATTTGCTCACTAGTTTTCTCACGAGCTCAATGATTCACATCTCATGTGAGGGTTTTGAGCTTGGAGGTGAGATAAAGAATTGAGGAGAGCAAGAGACCATGAGCTCTTGAAAAAATGGCTAAGCCATGAACTCAAGAACAATGAGCAAGCATAGAATGAAAAATGAATATCTCTCCTCACTTATTCAAGTATGGATTAAAATTGCAATTCTAAATTGCAATCATGCTTGAATAGTGAGTCAAGACCAATATTATATCATAAAAACACATGCCTTAAGCATACCCAAAATATCTCCATAATTACACCTCATTTTTTCTATTTTCTAAAAATAGAAAATACATGCCATGCTTCATATTATATATATATATATATATATATATATATATATATATATATATTAAATATACATTAATATATATATATACATATTAATAAAGCAATTAGTGAGCTAATGATATTAGTTAATACATAATTATATCAAATATAATTTATATCAAATTATTAAATCAACACTTGATTTAATAATCCGGTTATATCATATATGACCGACTAATATCATTTATCTGTTTATCACATTATCAAATCAAAACTTGACTCGATAATCTGGTTATATCGCATATAACCTAACTGATAACAGAAGACTGCCAGATTACAATACGATATCACATACTCGTATTTAATCAGGTCTACACACATATCAACATATGTGCCCTACTTCGTTTCGCTCGAGCCAGGAAACTTCTGTGTGGGACTCTGAAGACTCGTCAATACGCCAACAGTAGGTGATGATCACATCAGTCACCTACAAGCCGTCAGAGATACTAGCTAGACGTAACGGCTACCCGGATATTGAGCGATATGAAGATCAACAAGCAAGCTCGTCCATACTCTCCATGAAACCTATCAGAAACACTACCGTACAGTCCAGTCTCTTTGTATGATATGTCGCATATCATGTCTAGGGGTGGTAAACGTTGGCCCCCAGTAACGTGATAAGTCATGCCGATGTCTTGCCTATAACGGTTCGAGAAACCACTGATAACTTTTATCAATAAATCTCAGCAGCAACCCTTACCAGGGACTTCCAGTTATAGCCAATCGAGCATAGCGCAACATCAACTCCCAATACCGGGAGAGACGAAACCCCTCCTATCACTTATTGCTTCCATGTGACTCGGTACTGTACCCAAAATCCACCAGTTTGCACGACTCCTTTGAGCCATGGTAAGGAGGAAATCAAAGCACGGTGGGAACCACACAAGTCTCTATGACGATCTCGGATCTACAGACTAACTTGTACCAGTGTCACCAAAGAACTGCTGTCTGACGTTAGGTATATAACCATTTAGGATTTATCGGCGAGTCCTGTTGGGTGTACCCATTCTCCAATGAGCACCAGTGTACAATCTTTGATGTCACACACCAATGGTTATAGGATCAACCGTCGCCCTCTAAGGGACAAGAAACGTACACACTAGTCTACTCTGGAATATCGATGCCCTAGTCTCGATATTCCATCGACTAGGAACTGATAAAAAGATGTACTTTTGGACCACCCTGGCCCCATTAGTATGATCTCATCATAGTCCTGGTAGTCAAGTATATATCCTAAGGGCTTTATCAATATGTGAGAGCAAGACGGTAAAGAATACCAGTCAACATATTAAGATAAAGAGTAACCAGATAGCATACTATCATGTCGAGCAAGAAAGTCCTCTCTCTCTCTCTATATATATATATATATATGTCCAAGCATCCACTATATTATACATCACATGTACAATAATGGCCTCTAGGGCATACATATTCCTAACACCAAAGACCCGATCTCAAAGCGGTGATGACCGTTTCGTCGCGGTGCTCAGGTACTTCCAAAAGGGCATTATAGAACTGGGTGACGTAACCATTGAAAAATTCACTATTCTCGCTCTTGATGGTGAACAGGTAGTCGACCGTCCTTTTCTGCCGTCGGTTGCCGACGAAATGACCGAGAAACTGAGTAGCCAGCTCGTCAAAGGTTGAGATTGAACGTGGAGTAAGGCCGCGGAACCAATCTCGTCCAGCCCGGATAAGGGTGGTGGTTAAGGCTCGGCACTGAGCCGCGTCCGAGTTGTCCTGGAAGCTCATGCCCGCTGTGAACGCATTTAGGTGGTCCTTTGGGTCGGACTTCCCGTCGAAGAAGGCCACCTTGGACGGCTTGTTTCGAGACAAGACACGCTCTCGTAGCAACTGCTCTGTGAAGGGTCTCATGTGAGAATCCATGGAGTATTTCGCCAACCCTCCGGGCGAACGAGTGGAAAGTCACATGTCCACAATCTTCTTCTCGAGGACCTCGATTCGCTGTTGGTATTCCGAGGATTCTCCATAGTCGGAGTGCTTGCTGTTAGTGTTATATACCCTAGAGGCCATTATTGTATAGTACTAGTTTGTATATTACATTTTGGAAGCTTGGGATATATACACAGATTTATAACAGTCTTGCTCAATATAGTAGTATGCTACTTGGTTTGTATCTATCTTAATATGTGTATATGTTTCTTTTAACGTATCACTAATACATATTGATAGAGCCCTTAGAATCTTTGCTTGACTGCCAGCATTGTGATGGCGGTCACACTAGTAGGGCTGGGTAGTCTATAAGCACATCCTTATACAGGTCCCTAGTCGTAGGATTATTAAAACAGGGTATCAATACTCCAGAGTAGACTAGTGTATATACTTCTCATCCCAGCAGGGGAGATGGTCTGTCCCACATCCATCAATACGTCGTACTAGAGATAGTATGCAGGTGCTCATTAGGTTATGAGTTACACTGGACAGACTCGTGGGTTAATGCTGGTTGGTACTATACCTAACGTCAGGTAGCAGTTCCCAGGTGACATGAGTACAGCTTAGTCCGTTGACTTTACACTGCTATTTCGCCTCAAGTGTGTTCCCACTGTTCTTAGATTGCTACCCTACCACGGCTCTATTGAGTCGTGCAAACAGGTAGTAGTTGGGTGCAGTCCCGAAGCACTTGAAGGCAGTGGTGGTTAGATAGGATTCGTCTCTCCCGGTATTGGGGGTTGATGTCGCATAGTGTTCGGAAAGCCATTACACAAAGTCCATGGCCAGGGCAAGCGAGATTTACTGGTAGGTACTCCAGTAGTTTCTCAAAGTGTTTTGGGCTGTACTCCGACACGACTTATTGCTCTATTAGGGGTCTGATGTTTACCGCCCCCTAGGCCTGATATGCGATAATCTTAGACGAACAGACCGGACTGTACGGAGATTGCCACAGACAGGCTCAGTAGGAGTTTGGATGAGTTTGCTCGTCGGCCTTCTTATCGACAGATACCTGGGTAGCTGTAACAACTCCATTTCTTATGTATATAAATTTGATTTAAAGTTAATGCATACTTAGGGTATTTGCATTTCCTGTTAGTACTATAAGTATTTGTTTTGCTTTTTAATAGCTAGAAAGATCTTGTTGCTCACTGGTAAGACCTTGCACTGTTGAACCAAAGCACCAGAGTTCAAATCCCATTAGCCACATTTTTTTTAATTTGTTTTCTTTTAAATTTTTAGAAGCCCAAGAGACTACTTGTGCATAATTCGTAAAAACCAAAAGTCACATATAAAACAAACTGGCCCAGAAGGTAAACCAAACGACGACGGACATTTGGCGACGAGCCCCGGCCCTACTCGGGTCGGCGGCACGGCCGAATCGGCCGGCGGCGCCGATCCGACCGAGTCGGATCGCCGAGTTGCCTTCTGTTACCCTGTGTCTCTTGGCCTTCTTATAACTCCTAACATGTTTATTTAACCTGCAATTTAACTTAAACAATTAAAATCTAATTAAAACTTTTTAATGCAATTTATTTTAATTCATTTTCCTATCAAACCTTAACCCTAACTTTTCCTATAAATACCATCCCTAAACACACCCCCTTCACTCACAAATTCTGTCCAAACTCTCAAGAAAACTCTCTAGAAATTTTGTGTACAAGTGGAGTTAACGAAGGGCGAAACTCCGGCGAATTTCCGACGAAAACTCTAGGAGCTTCCGGCGACGAAACGACGCATCGGAAACTCCTATTTCCTCCTCTTCCTCATCTCTAACCTCTAAACAAGTAAGTCCCTCCTCTATCTTCACTTTGCTATTTGTTCAGTTGATAAAACTGCACATTTGTTATTACATTTTTCCTACTAATTCCATATTAAAAAAGGTCTTTATTATAATATATCATACATATGAGGGTTTATGTGTAAAAATACTATTTTCCATGTGTTGATATATTATAATTAGCATTTGGTAGGAAAATGTATGCAAATAATATTATTGACCTAATCCTAGTAGAACTAAGTCTACTAAATATTATTTAAGTTGTTGTGCAGAATTTTTAGGTCTTAAATCAAGGAAATCAAGTTGTTAAAGCTAACCTGCCTAATTAAGAAATCAAAATTAAGAAATCAATTCTGGCAGAAGAAAAGAAAAGATTTCAAAGATCCAAAGATTCCAGAGAACTCCACGTGCCAAGTAGAGAGACCGTGATGAAACAAAATCAAAGGAGGAGATTGAATGGCCGCGGATCCGCGGCCATACCCCCCTTAGGCCGCGGATCCGCGGCAGGATTGTGGAGATAGGGTCTGCTCTTTTCGGGGGGAAATCTTTACTACTTTATTCCTAATTTAGAAGCTTGGGTTCTGGCTTTGGCACTATAAATATAGACCGAGAGCCTCTTGGAAAAATCATCAAGCCGACGAGATCACGAAGTCCAAGACGACTCACGCATCCAGGGTGATCATCAATGGTTCATCTACCTCCTTGGAAGAGATCGAGAAGCAAACTAGTATTTGTAATCATTTTCTAAGAGATCAAAGTGTAATGAATATTGTTGATTAATAAAGATAGCTCTTTTTCCTATTCTATTTCTTTATAGTTTAATTATGCATTTTCTTTCCATCTCTTTTTCTCCCAACATGCGCGAGTAATTCTCCGCTTGTTAGGGTTCGTAGGATTAGGGTAGGCTAATGGATGATGAACATCCCTAAACTCTTTTTAAGTCGTATAAAGTTTATGAACTTTATCAAAAGAATCATCAACATCCTAATCGGGCGCGCTAGCAATTCTTTGCTAGTTCCGACCGTGATTAGAGATTAGATTAATGATTGTTTTGGTAAAGGCTAGATTTGAACGGAGTTCCGTGTCGAGATAAGGGTTAAGAGTGGGATTCCTTTTCCCTCCAGAAACCCTAATCTACACGCATCACCGTCGTTCTAGTTACAAATCTATTAAAGGATAAAAAGGGTAACTTTTAATTAATCGTCCATAACTACTAAATCCTAACGAACCCTACAAGCCCTCTTATTATATTATCTATATCCCTAAAATAAATGTAGATCTATATTTTTGCATTCTTGCTTAACGTAGATCTAGAAACTTTTCACAAAATTTTTATTTCCTCCTCTCTTTTTCAACACATATAAAGTAAGAGTAAAAGATTCAACGTTTCCCAGAGGACGACCCGTACTCATCTCGGTCTAGCTACACGCGACACCATTATTGATTGCGGTTAACTACAAACAAACACCTTTTCGAAACAATCAAATGGCGCCGTTGCCGGGGAAACGTGCGTAATTTTTTTATTCTTACTATTTGAGTTGAATTCTTATACGATCTATATCATAAATAAAACAAAACTGCAAATTGTATATTTAACGATTATTGTGTGAATTTTGCGAGGAAATCTGGAGTCACAGACTTGAGGAAACAGGAGATCTAGGGTTACAAACTTCTCTGGTAAGATTCTCAACTCCTTCTATCTCCTCTCAAATCCAATAAAATATCTTTTCTGCAGGATTCTTTGCAAAATATCGCCGCTCAAAAAATCTTTTTGCAAAGTTTTGTTATTGGTTTGTTATTTCATATTTTAATACGGATTTTTAAGGGGCAAGACCAAATCCAGATTAGGTGGGGATTTCATCATCCTTCCTAAGCCCCACAAATCACAAACCGAGCATCTGCATCAACCCTACATTAATTTAAAAAATATCTAGATCAGACTCTAAGGACTGTCGCGCTCAATAAGGACAGAGGAAGGTCGTGGGTAATCTATCGCTTATCCGCATTACTTTTGTGGTGACTAGGCAAGTGTGTCCAAGGCGAGTGGTTACTTAATTAGGACCACTACTTTTGTAGTGGGGAGCCTCCCACTCACCTGGCACTTACCTGGCTACAAGAGTAGTAAAGAGGCGGTAGAGGATTTATCCTGTGGCTTGTCCTCTGGAAGTCTAGAAGCGGTCTAGAGACTGACCTAGGTAACCTTAGTTTCAGGGTTGTTTGTGCATTTTTGTGTGATTTGTCTAAATCCATCATTTTTCAAAACAAACCAATTACTTTTCCCCTTCCCCCTTCTTCTCTTCTTATAATGGGTGACCCAAACAGACGATCTCTTGCCGAGCTTTGCTGTCCACAACCAGATATCTCTTGTTTTCGTAATCCCTTCGGTATACCGTCCGGCTCTTCCATGTCCTTAAGAGATCATATAGAACAAGCAGGAAGAAACAGTTGGCCACCTCAGTCTAGGTCTTATCAACCGTATCCTAATCCTACACATGTTTCAGTTGATACCTATAGTGAGGAAGCTCCTAGACGAATGTCCATTGCTGAGCACATAGCTAGGTCTAGAGGCCAAAGTTTCAATCCGGACCAATATCAACCATCACCACCACTGTCCGAAGAAGAGTTTGATATGTGGTTTGTGCCATATAAGATGTCTGTTGAAAATAGCCAGCCAACCAACCCATATCAATATTCTTCTTATCATAATATTGATCCTACTTCTATCCAAGTTCCGCAACCATTCTATTCCTATCAATCCAATCCGACTTTTCCACCTACTCTAGACAGTTCTTCTAATCGGTCATTTGGGAGTTTTAATTATCCATAGGAATTTCAATCTTATATTGAAACCCCTTATCAACCCAAGACTAGTCTAGAGCAGACATTAGAAAAATTTATGGAACTGTCGAACCAAATTATGAAGGATTTGGGTAGTAAGACAGAACTGAACACCCTTCCTTATCAAACCTCCCCATTCCAAACTGAAATCCACAACTCCAGTTTCATAGATTCATCAGGTACACCAAATAGAATGACTGATAAGTTGTGTGACTTTGTAGTGTTTGATTTACCCGACTGTGAAGGGTCCATTTCAAGTGAAACCATACCCAACCCTTGTGATCTCTACACCTCCACTCTTGAACCAAAACTGATTGAAAACCATACTTTTGATGAGGTGTTTGAGAATTTTAACCTTCACTTGAATGAGGTGATTGACATTGGGGATACATTAATTGATGAATCCAAAATTTTGGATGATTTTGTCCCACCAATTCATCAAATCCTTTCACTTCCTTGTGGTCATCATCTTGAGCCTTAAATTCTTCCCGAATCCCAAATACGTCTTGAAGTTGATGATAATGGTATACCCGAAGATCAGACCGAAATACAGCCTCCATCTTCCACATCTGGTTCAGCAACACTCGACACACCAATTTGTTTACCCATTTCACCTTCTACTTTCTCCGGTTCTTCTTCTGTTCCTATAGTTTCAGTGAGTTTTGATGAACCACAATCCGTTAATTCAAGTTCAATAATACCAGAAATTCAACTTGATTTGGATATTTTTGAAAATGAGGTAGATGAGTTTTTCGAGTCCTCTACCTCAATAATTTTTGAATCAAGTAGGATAAATTCTGGCACAAAACTCTTTGACAGCAAAATGTTCAATCACACCATTGATAAAAGTTTTGAAGAACTTTTTGCAGACGAACTTGAATTTTTAAACAATATGGACTTTGTGATTAATCAATCTCCACCTATAGAGGTTGAACCGTCACCATTCTTTCTTTCTAATCATTCACATTCATCCTCATTCTTTCTTTTCTCTAATTTCAAACCCTTTCCAAACCACCTCTTATCCCTTCCCCACTTTTTCTTGACTCGATACAACACATTCTTCCACCAACCTATACGCTATACTGATAAAATCTTTGAATGGTTGGTGTTAACTTTTGGTCTTTGTAAAGTCTTACTTTGACCAAATGACTCACCCCCTCTTAAAATGTTTCGTATTGTCTAACTCATGTTTGAGGGGGGGTATATTTTTGGCTCTTGAACATAACTTTTGTCCTCAAATTTGTGAGCCAAAAATAAGTTTGGGGGAGCATTTTCACTTTCATATATTCTTGCCCCCATTAATAATGTCCTTCCAAGCTTACAGGTTTTTGTGATCCAGCAGATAGCAACAGTGATGACACTGTTGAAAACAAGTTTGGGGGAGGTTTGTACTTATTTACACATACTTTGCATTATACTATATATAAGCACAAAAAAAAATTTGATAACAAAAGAGTAGAAAAAAAAATTACATCTAAAAGATAGGAATAGTTTAAGAAAACCAAGAAAATTAGAAGTTTTCTTAAACGAACTTGTAATAAGTAGTTATGAGCTGTTGTCCCAAGGGTTAGTAAGATGAAGGAAGTCACTAATCTGAGGATAAAAATAAGTCTGAAAAACAGTTTCTATTCTGGAAGCCAAATATTTGAATGTTGATACCCTACTATTTGCACTTACACACGTCTTGAAACTCGGGATAGTAGAGGATACCTTGAAATGCTCTTGTCTAAAAGCCAAAGTATGAAGGAAATGAAAAAATATAAAAATGGTGAAAAGAAAAAAAATAAACACTGGTTTTGTTATCGCCAAGGCAGCAATAAAAAAATATAGCGAGGGTGCCTCTTCACCTAGTACCCTAAGGCCAACTGGTCTGGGAGTCACTGCTAAGCCTTAGATGGTGCAAGACGAGGAAAATACTATCACCTAATCAGCAAGCACATGAGTAATCGGTCGGTTAGTACCTCAAGAAGTATTAACGGTCGCATGAAAATATGTGAGCAAATCTAAATATTCATCAAATTAAAAAGTACTGAGGTAGATGGACAAGAGTATGATAGCTTGAATTGAATTCTCCGAGTGTAGGGATGTTCATGGACACCTAGAGGTTTAACGGCTTGTTGCACATGCTCAGTGCAATCGTGTTTGCCTACGAAAGTGTGCTTAGTTTTCTCCTTTGTTTTTTCTCCTTCTCTTGAATAAACTAGTTTGCTCGGGACGATCAAAGATAAGTTTGGGGGTATTTGTTCAGTTGATAAAACTGCACATTTGTTATTACATTTTTCCTACTAATTCCATATTAAAAAAGGTCTTTATTATAATATATCATACATATGAGGGTTTATGTGTAAAAATACTATTTTCCATGTGTTGATATATTATAATTAGCATTTGGTAGGAAAATGTATGCAAATAATATTATTGACCTAATCCTAGTAGAACTAAGTCTACTAAATATTATTTAAGTTGTTGTGCAGAATTTTCAGGTCTTAAATCAAGGAAATCAAGTTGTTAAAGCTAACCTACCTAATTAAGAAATCAAAATTAAGAAATCAATTCTGGCAGAAGAAAAGAAAAGATTTCAAAGATCCAAAGATTCCAGAGAACTCCGCGTGCCAAGTAGAGAGACCATGATGAAACAAAATCAAAGGAGGAGATTGAATGGCCGCGGATCCGCGGCCATACCCCCCCTTGGGCTGCGGATCCGCGGCAGGATTGTGGAGATAGGGTCTGTTCTTTTCGGGGAAAAATCTTTACTACTTTATTCCTAATTTAGAAGCTTGGGTTCTGGCTTTGGCACTATAAATATAGACCGAGAGCCTCTTGGAAAAATCATCAAGCCGACGAGATCACGAAGTCCAAGACAACTCACGCATCCAGGCTGATCATCAACGATTCATCTACCTCTTTGGAAGAGATCGAGAAGCAAACTAGTATTTGTAATCATTTTCTAAGAGATCAAAGTGTAATGAATATTGTTGATTAATAAAGGTAGCTCTTTTTCCTATTCTATTTCTTTGTAGTTTAATTATGCATTTTCTTTCCATCTCTTTTTCTCCCAACATGCACGAGTAATTCTCCGCTTTTTAGGGTTCGTAGGATTAGGGTAGGCTAATGGATGATGAACATCCCTAAACTCTTTTTAAGTCCTATAAAGTTTATGAATTTTATCAAAAGAATCATTAACATCCTAATCGGGCGCGCTAGCAATTCTTTGCTAGTTCCGACCGCGATTAGAGATTAGATTAATGATTGTTTTGGTAAAGGCTAGATTTGAACGGAGTTCCGTGTCGAGATAAGGGTTAAGAGTGGGATTCCTTTTCCCTCCAGAAACCCTAATCTACACGCATCACCGTTGTTCTAGTTATAAATCTATTAAAGGATAAAAAGGGTAACTTTTAATTAATCGTCCATAACTACTAAATCCTAACGAACCCTACAAGCCCTCTTATTATATTATCTGCATCCATAAAATAAATCTAGATCTATATTTTTGCATTCTTGCTTAACGTAGATCTAGAAACTTTTCACAAAATTCTTATTTCCTCCTCTCTTTTTCAACACATCTAAAGTAAGAGTAAAAGATTCAACGTTTCCCAGAGGACGACCCGTACTCATCTCGGTCTAGCTACACGCGACACCGTTATTGATTGCAGTTAACTACAAACAAACACTTTTTCGAAACAATCACTATTCAAAAAACTCGTATTTCTAAAACCCGACGAAAGTGGAGTTAATCCGACTTCCGATTCGGTTCTTCCTAAAAACTCCATCTTTTCTTAAATACAAATATACCAAACCCTCACATCTTGACTATTAAACATTAACAAAACATCATGAACAAGTTTTATAGCAAAATATTTTATATTGTAATTTTTATTGTACTTTCTCAGTAAAATACCATATAGTTTAGTTTTGACATTAAAACATCACATTTCTTGCTATACCTTTAAATAGATCATGAGGTAATGACTTACCTCCTCACAACACTCATATGCAACATAACACGATGCCCTTCGGGAATATAGAATACGGGAATACGAAATTACACTTAAATACCTTTATCTTATAAAAAAAATCTTTTTCTATAAGTTATGTATTTTAAATAAATCTTTGCAAAGCGCCGCTTCAACCCATTTTGGGGAACCCGCTCGTAATGGTGCAGATTATCGCACATCCTCGGGTTTAGTAGTATGAGATGCAGACTTCCGCAAGGAGCATTCGGTCTCGAAAGATTTAAAAATACAAATATCTTAAGAAAATGAGATTTCTAGAAAAATAATAAATTAAATTATTTATATATATATATATATATATGTATCATCAAAATATCTATTTTTGATATAATATAAATATTCTAATTTTTCTAAATCAAAAGAATCACTTTACATGAAAATACCATGCAATTCCATACAAGTTCAATATTACAGATAAATACCATATATTATGAAATTAGGTTTTATTCACTAGAAATGTCACATATATAAAATCTACATTTATGAAAACTCTAAAGACGATAATTAAATACTTGGGGTGTATTTTGAAAAGTATACAAAAATTATTTTTACATAAAACCCCCTCAAGTTCTATAAATTACCCTAAGGACCCTAGTAAATATAGATTTAAGCGGGACCAGTCTTTTGAGACTCAGGGAGCCGGAGATATGGGTGCTTGCCTATTTAAGGTAGACAACTTAACAAACGGTGTTATCAACACGGTAATCGTCTTTGAAAATGACACAAATCCTGCCACCCATGTGTAGCGGTTACCGATAACATCAAAACCTAATTCAGGACATCAATTTATTTTCTAATTGTTCTGACTCGGACTGAGTCTCATTATAAGTAATCCGACTTGAATATGATTCAAGTACAAACTACAATTCAATATAAAACCATGAATACATATATTCAATATATTCAATTTATATTGACTGAACCGAACTATGGATATACTTCCATTTACATGATTCTCCAGTTACATACATTTACTGATATCATGGTTTCGGCAAATCATCCATCTATACAAGACAATACAATTTACAATACAATACAAACAATACAATCAAGATATCGCGGGGTTAAGAGGTAGATCGGTACGGAAGGTGTTAGAAGTGGCACGAGACTGCAACATTTAAGACACCTAACCTGAATTCATTTGCTGTTGTACCGTGGCATAAACGGTTCCGTGTACTCCATTTGCCTTTAGTCTCCGGCATATAGAGACTCCTCTCGTATACACTGGTATCCTTCTGTACCAAGCTACAAACAACAGCGTTAACAATATAATATAACTTTAAAAGCTACATTCTCTCTCTGTCTATTCTACTTCTCCCTGATCGTTAGGACTTACCGAGCGATTGTTCGCTGACGACATTCATTCTCTTTGTTCTTTGGAATGTTGTCAGGTGATTCGGATCTTCAGGAGATTGAGCCCACCAGTGAGGATTTGGACCAGCTAGCCTACGACCCAGAGCTTTAGATTCATTGTACACATTTCATTTCAGTACTTTATATTTCTGTCATGCCACTGTTTAGGCATTGCTTTCATCCAGATGTATTTACTTTTCCATGCATTGTACAAAAGAATGTTAATAAATAAAGTTGATGTTTATTATATTTGTCTCTTGTATATATTTCTTTTATATTCCTTAGTTACGCTTAGCGTATTTACTTCTGAGTAAATACGTAGCGGACAGTCACGTCCTCTGCCCGTATACTGGGAAGCAGGGCATGACAGGTTTTGTTGGTGGCCCATGCAGGTCCGAGCTGTATGGAACCCTACCATGCAGTTGAGCTCTGCATGGATAACCTAAGTAATATAATAGAAGAACATGCAACTAAAACATTCTTTACAATTCATATTCTTTGAATCTTATTATTCCATATACTTTGAATCTGTCCTAATCAAAAAATTTCTTTCAAAGTTATGGATTCCCCAAACAACATCAGCACCAACTTCAACAACACTCCACCACCACTACCAATTACACCTGTCGTCCCTGCTCCGATCAACGAGCAGACGGTTCTACTTGAGTCAATCCGTAACCTCCTAAAAGGACAGCAGCAGCAGAATGCTCTTTTAATGAACCGTCCAGAGGCAGAAGCACCTGGGGTGAAACAATTCAGGGTTTTGCACCCCAAACAGTTTACAGGAAAAGAGAGCCCACTGGAAGCTGAGGAATGGGCTCAGAGCATCGAAGATGATCTGGCAACGACACAAATGCCAGAGATAGCTTGGGTCCGTGTTGCGAAACTGCAGCTCACGGACAATGCACGGGTCTGGTGGAAGGTGAAAAAAATCCGTCTTGATCAACCCATCGAATGGAAGACTTTCCGAGACATGTTCGACGCAAAGTACTTCCCTGAGACTGCCAGGTTCGAAATGGAACAGCAGTTCATCCATCTGCAACAAGGTTCAATGTGGACCAAGTCAGAAGATGAATATGATGCTGAGTTCACCATGCTCAGTTGATAAGATATGTCTCAATAATTCGATTTTTCAATATATCATATACTACACAGCTAACACAATACTTTAACAGATTTGTGGCACACCTGATACCGACGGATGAGATCAGAGCCCGTCGATTTCAACAAGGTTTAGATTCGGAGATTCAGGCTGCATTAGCCACAGGAGATTTTCCGACTCATGAATTGGCTCTGAAATCTGCCCGCCGTTATTAGGCAGTGGTAAAGATGATGGGCAGATCTCAATCTGCTGGAGTTAAGCGCCCTGCCAATCAGATGGCAGGAGGAGCCTCGTCAAGGCCACCATTAGTGCCAGGAGACCGAGAGTACTGAACACCGTCCTAGCCCAGCCTTTTATAACTACTGTAAGAGAGATGGGCATTTATTGAAAGACTGTCGGCGTGCAAACCGTCTTTGCTTAGTCTGCGGCTCAGCTACTCACGATATTGTGTCTTGTTCTCATAAACAAAACTCATATGCTGCATCCAGACCAGCAATCACTTACCCGCAACGCCCAGCCATCCAAGCACCTGCTCCGAGACTTGCACTATCTGCTCCACCACCTAGAGGACCACCGACTGCACCTCCTCCTCATCAGTTCCATCAAGCTCAATGGAACGTTTCGAGGAATGCTCCTCAGGCCAAGAGGAATGTACCATGGCGACAGGCTTTCATGATGACCGTGGAAGAAGCTGAGGCCACTGGCCAAGTCATCACTGGTAACCCTTTCTTCTCAAATCTTTTCTTTCAGGCTTACTACCTATTTGCATACTTTTCCCTAAACCTAAAACATATCCCACATACCTTAGGTACAATCCTAGTAGCCTCACTCTCTGCACTAGCACTCTCCGATACTGGAGCCTCTCACTGCTTTATGTCGCAACGGTTCGTCCGAACTCATGCGATCCCAGTCATATCGCTTGTATCCAATTGGAATGTCAGTTTAAGGAATGACGTTCTAAAGGCAACAATGGGATACAGCTTGTTTCCAGTAGTCATCTGCAGCAGAGAATTCTATGCTGACTTCAAGGTGCTGGACATACCGAACTTCGATGTGGTTCTAGGTATGGATTGGCTCGGAACATTTTATGCTACCATTGACTGTCGTCGAAGGAGGGTAGTATTCGAGATTCCAGACCTTCCGGTCTTCTATTTCAAAAGTAGAGACTGTACCCTAGAGCCAAGTACTTACAAGGCGAAGCCAAAGAAGGCAGTAATTTCAGCAACTCAAGCAGAGGAAGGATCAAAGCCAGAAGTGGTTCGAGAGTTCGACGATGTATTTCCTGACGATATATCAGGTTTTCCTCCCAATCGAGCTCTTAAATTTAGCATTGATTTGGTACCAGGAGCACAACCGGTGATCAAAGCACATTATCCATTAAGTCCGGAAGGTTTGAAGGAAGTCCGAACTCAGTTTGACGAATTATTGGCGAAAGGATGGATTCGTCCCAGCACTTCAAGTTAGGGATCACCAGTATTACTAATGAAGAAGAAGGAAGGTTCATACAGAATGTGCATCGATTATAGAGCCTTGAACGAAGTAATGATAATGAACAAGTATCCGCTACCGCGTATCGACGATTTATTCGATCAGCTAAGTGGATCTTGTGTTTTCTCCAAATTAGATCTTCGTTCAGGTTATCATCAGGTGAAGGACAAGGAAGCTGATATTCATAAAACAGTTTTCAGAACTCGCTATGGTCATTACGAATTTCTAGTAATGCCATTTGAAGTGACCAACACACCAGCAATATTCATGAACCTAATGAATCAAGTTTTTCAGGAGTACTTAGACAGGTTTGTTGTCATCTTCATCGACGACATCCAGGTATATTCTAAGAGTCAGAAAGAACACACCGAACACCTACGAATTGTCCTGGAAATTCTACGACAGCATCAATTATATGCCAAGTACAGCAAGTGCGAGTTTTGGCTAGATCAAGTTGGTTTTCTTGGACATATCATATCAGACAAAGGAATCTCTGTGGATCCAGCGAAAGTTTCAGCAGTAAGCGAATGGCCGTCACCAAAGTCAGTGAAGGACATTCGGAGTTTCTTGGGTCTAGCTGGATATTACAGAAGGTTCATGTCACGCCCCGCTTCCCAGTGTACGGCGAAGTGGACGCGACGAGGTCCGCTACGTATGTACTCAGAAGTACATACGCTAAGCGTAGCTAAGCAATATAAAATAATCACAAGAGACAAAAGTATAAAAAGAACAGCAACTTTTATTTATTAACATTCTTTGTACAATACATGAAAGGAAATACAACTGAAATAAAAGATGCCTAAACAGTGGCATAACAGGAAATGAGAAGTACAGAAAGGAAAAGTGTACAATGAAACTACAGTGCAGGGTCTTCAGTAAACTGCTCCAAGTCTTCTTGCGATGGCTCAATCTCTGCCGGGTCCAAACCACCTGACGACATTCAAAGAAGAAAGAAATAGAATGTCGTCAGCGAACAGGTCGCTCGGTAAGTCCCAAAGAAGAATGAAGAATGAGAGTGACAGAGTATAGTATTTTCTAAAGTATTGTATTGTAGTAAATTGTGGAATATTGTTTAACGATATTGTTTGTAGCTTGGTATAGAAAGCTGCCAGTGTATACGAGGGGAGTCTCTATATGCCAGAGACTAAGGGCACGTATAGTACAAGGAACCGTTTATGCCACGGTACAACAGCAACGGAATATAGGTTAGGTGTCTTAATCTGACCACCTCATTCCACTTTTAACATCTTCCGTACCAATCTACCCCTTTAAACCCTGTGATGTCATATTTGTATTGTTATCTTGTAAACTTGTAATGATTGCTTGATTAACTTTGATTGACTTGATTGACTGACCGAAACCATGATATCAGGAAACGGTTATAACCGTAGAGTCATGTAAATGGAATACTGAGAATCATGTAAAAGGAATATATCCATGGTTCGGTTCAGCCAAATTGTATAAATTGATAATTGTATTCATGGATTCATGTGTTCATTTTGAATTGGAATCTTGTAGATTATAGGTTGACTTGAATCATATTCAAGTCAAATTAATCAGACTCAAACCCGAGTCAGACAATCAGAATTATGAATCGTGGTCTTATAATTGTTAGGGTCCTTAGGGTAATTTATAAACTTGAGGGGGTTTTATGTAAAAATATTTTTGTATAGTTTTCAAAATATAACTCAAGTATTTAATTATCGTCTTTAAGTACATACAACAATTTAATGATCAAGATAAATATGTATACATGTTCGAATAGCATGAAATGAGTCAAGTATATTATTCGAGTAACTACCATAAACAATGCTGTAAAGAAATATTATGTACGACTAATTAATCAAGTTGAACGAATGCGAAATATAAACAGAAATATGGCTCTAAATGTTTTGCATGCGTGAGTTCCAGTTTTACCTAAATATGATTACCGGTTTGAGAGATATATATGTTTTCGTATCGTCGCGCAAAACATATCAGAATCTATTCGGCACCGTCACATATTTTTAAAACGCAGTTTGAGTTAATTTGTATCAGGTTTCAGGTTACGAAAATTATTAGAAAATTTTAGGTATTTCGATGTACTTATCGAAAACACCAAGATTCATACGATTTGGATTTATGAAGCTCTAGTTATGATCATTTTAATATCAGCATTTAAAACAGAAATTCAGATTTCTGGACAGCAACTATATATTGTATTGTAAAGCCTATATCAGGTTGTTTCATGCATTCCTAAGTAATATAATATACAGAAAATTATATTTCTATCAATGGTGCATCTACACATCTAAATTTTGTCACAAACGGATATCGGGTGTTCGAGTTATGTCCAATTTAAAAACAATGTGCGAATCAGGACAGATTCTGTCCAGATCCGTCACTTAATATTGTAATGCAGTTTTCTTTATCTTAGATGGGTTTTCAGTAAAACTATAAAACTAAGAAAATCTAGATCATTCGATGTAGATATCAAAAACACCTAAGTTTGCTCAATTTGGATACCGGTATACCAAGTTATAAGTCCTAGAACTTGACCGATAACTGCAGTTTTCTGTTTTACGATCAGTGAATAAATACGATGTAATTCACAAACCGTTATGCGGATCGATCTAAAATTTTTACAGCATGTATAAAATAATATAATCTATCATATGTAAATTCCATGAAATTTTCAGAAGTAAAAATTAATGTCTAAAAATTATTTTAAACCTAAAGGTATTGATGTGTATACTAAAATCGGCAAAAAGATTAACTAGTATTTTTATGCAAGCTTTATCCTTTCTTTTAATAACCAAACCGATTCCATGAGATATCGTAGATATATTATGGATTGAAATCTATGTTCTCACAACTTGTAATAAACATTCATAATCATGAAGAAAGAATTAAAAATACTTTAATTTGAACAAGAGATAATAAGATATTATTAAACCATATAGAATCATATATATCTAAACTTATGTATATGTATATGTATATGTTTATGTGTATCTTCTCTTATGGATTATGATATGAAAAGAATAAGGGGTTCACGATGCATGACAAGATGAAAAAAAAAGAGGTGAGGGAAAGGAGAGAGAAGGGACTTACATACACAAGCCGGTATTGTCACCGGGCTTGTCTATCCGCCGATAGCCTCGCGTTACTAGCGAGACCTTCTTGAAGACTTCTTCATGTTCTTCTTCTTGTCATCTTGGTGAAGAGGAAGAAGTGAGAGATAGAAAAATATGAGGAAGGAAAAGATGGAGGAGGACAAATAAAGATGTTGTAATGGTGAATAATAATATATGCATTTAACATGAGAATTAAAAGAGAAATGAAAAGTCACCATTCATTTTGGAAATGAAAGGTCTCATTTGTAGGTTATGAGAAGAATAAAAAATTGATAAAAATAATTGCAAGAATGGGGATTTGAACATGCGACTTATGGAATAACAATGCAAGGACTTAACCAATGAGCTATAAAGTTGTTCATGCACATATTTAATTAGAATTAAATATATGATGTTGCTTAAAAAGAAAATGGGCTTTTTAGATGGGCTATGGAGAATAAGAATAATGGATTTGGGTTAAATATTTATGAAAGGAAAAAATAAGAATGAGAAGTTAAAAACTTAAATATAAGAAAAAGAAATTGTACCTAGAAAAAATACATAATAGATTGAGGAATAAAATAATAATAAATTTAATAGAAAGGGGAAAATACCAAGTACAAATACATACGGTATATTATTGAAGAGGGATAATACAAATGTTTAAAGATTTTGGGGTCATTACATTCTACCCTCCTTAAAAATAATTTCGTCCTCGAAATTACTCAAGAAGGATGATGTAACAGAGTAAGGAAACAGGATTAGGATGATGTCTTCTTCGAGCTCCGTCGATTGATACTCTAACCAATTGAGCTAATAAGTCTACAAGATACAAAAAGAAACGATGAATAAGAATTAAGGATTCAAAAGTGGAGAGATGGACTTCAAGGAAACCGAAGGTGGAGTTCAAGATGGATTCAATGAATATGTAATGTAAAGAATGTTTTCAGTTGCTGTTTCTTGTGTTATATTGCTTAGGTTGTTCACGCAGACCAGAACTGCATGACAGGGATTCATACAGCTCTGACCTGCATGGGCCACCAACAAAACCTGTCACGCCCCGCTTCCCAGTGTACGGCGAAGTGGACGCGACGAGGTCCGCTACGTATGTACTCAGAAGTACATACGCTAAGCGTAGCTAAGCAATATAAAATAATCACAAGAGACAAAAGTATAAAAAGAACAGCAACTTTTATTTATTAACATTCTTTGTACAATACATGAAAGGAAATACAACTGAAATAAAAGATGCCTAAACAGTGGCATAACAGGAAATGAGAAGTACAGAAAGGAAAAGTGTACAATGAAACTACAGTGCAGGGTCTTCAGTAAACTGCTCCAAGTCTTCTTGCGATGGCTCAATCTCTGCCGGGTCCAAACCACCTGACGACATTCAAAGAAGAAAGAAATAGAATGTCGTCAGCGAACAGGTCGCTCGGTAAGTCCCAAAGAAGAATGAAGAATGAGAGTGACAGAGTATAGTATTTTCTAAAGTATTGTATTGTAGTAAATTGTGGAATATTGTTTAACGATGTTGTTTGTAGCTTGGTACAGAAAGCTGCCAGTGTATACGAGGGGAGTCTCTATATGCCAGAGACTAAGGGCACGTATAGTACAAGGAACCGTTTATGCCACGGTACAACAGCAACGGAATATAGGTTAGGTGTCTTAATCTGACCACCTCATTCCACTTTTAACATCTTCCGTACCAATCTACCCCTTTAAACCCTGTGATGTCATATTTGTATTGTTATCTTGTAAACTTGTAATGATTGCTTGATTAACTTTGATTGACTTGATTGACTGACCGAAACCATGATATCAGGAAACGGTTATAACCGTAGAGTCATGTAAATGGAATACTGAGAATCATGTAAAAGGAATATATCCATGGTTCGGTTCAGCCAAATTGTATAAATTGATAATTGTATTCATGGATTCATGTGTTCATTTTGAATTGGAATCTTGTAGATTATAGGTTGACTTGAATCATATTCAAGTCAAATTAATCAGACTCAAACCCGAGTCAGACAATCAGAATTATGAATCGTGGTCTTATAATTGTTAGGGTCCTTAGGGTAATTTATAAACTTGAGGGGGTTTTATGTAAAAATATTTTTGTATAGTTTTCAAAATATAACTCAAGTATTTAATTATCGTCTTTAAGTACATACAACAATTTAATGATCAAGATAAATATGTATACATGTTCGAATAGCATGAAATGAGTCAAGTATATTATTCGAGTAACTACCATAAACAATGCTGTAAAGAAATATTATGTACGACTAATTAATCAAGTTGAACGAATGCGAAATATAAACAGAAATATGGCTCTAAATGTTTTGCATGCGTGAGTTCCAGTTTTACCTAAATATGATTACCGGTTTGAGAGATATATATGTTTTCGTATCGTCGCGCAAAACATATCAGAATCTATTCGGCACCGTCACATATTTTTAAAACGCAGTTTGAGTTAATTTGTATCAGGTTTCAGGTTACGAAAATTATTAGAAAATTTTAGGTATTTCGATGTACTTATCGAAAACACCAAGATTCATACGATTTGGATTTATGAAGCTCTAGTTATGATCATTTTAATATCAGCATCTAAAACAGAAATTCAGATTTCTGGACAGCAACTATATATTGTATTGTAAAGCCTATATCAGGTTGTTTCATGCATTCCTAAGTAATATAATATACAGAAAATTATATTTCTATCAATGGTGCATCTACACATCTAAATTTTGTCACAAACGGATATCGGGTGTTCGAGTTATGTCCAATTTAAAAACAATGTGCGAATCAGGACAGATTCTGTCCAGATCCGTCACTTAATATTGTAATGCAGTTTTCTTTATCTTAAATGGGTTTTCAGTAAAACTATAAAACTAAGAAAATCTAGATCATTCGATGTAGATATCAAAAACACCTAAGTTTGCTCAATTTGGATACCGGTATACCAAGTTATAAGTCCTAGAACTTGACCGATAACTGCAGTTTTCTGTTTTACGATCAGTGAATAAATACGATGTAATTCACAAACCGTTATGCGGATCGATCTAAAATTTTTACAGCATGTATAAAATAATATAATCTATCATATGTAAATTCCATGAAATTTTCAGAAGTAAAAATTAATGTCTAAAAATTATTTTAAACCTAAAGGTATTGATGTGTATACTAAAATCGGCAAAAAGATTAACTAGTATTTTTATGCAAGCTTTATCCTTTCTTTTAATAACCAAACCGATTCCATGAGATATCGTAGATATATTATGGATTGAAATCTATGTTCTCACAACTTGTAATAAACATTCATAATCATGAAGAAAGAATTAAAAATACTTTAATTTGAACAAGAGATAATAAGATATTATTAAACCATATAGAATCATATATATCTAAACTTATGTATATGTATATGTATATGTTTATGTGTATCTTCTCTTATGGATTATGATATGAAAAGAATAAGGGGTTCACGATGCATGACAAGATGAAAAAAAAGAGGTGAGGGAAAGGAGAGAGAAGGGACTTACATACACAAGCCGGTATTGTCACCGGGCTTGTCTATCCGCCGATAGCCTCGCGTTACTAGCGAGACCTTCTTGAAGACTTCTTCATGTTCTTCTTCTTGTCATCTTGGTGAAGAGGAAGAAGTGAGAGATAGAAAAATATGAGGAAGGAAAAGATGGAGGAGGACAAATAAAGATGTTGTAATGGTGAATAATAATATATGCATTTAACATGAGAATTAAAAGAGAAATGAAAAGTCACCATTCATTTTGGAAATGAAAGGTCTCATTTGTAGGTTATGAGAAGAATAAAAAATTGATAAAAATAATTGCAAGAATGGGGATTTGAACATGCAACTTATGGAATAACAATGCAAGGACTTAACCAATGAGCTATAAAGTTGTTCATGCACATATTTAATTAGAATTAAATATATGATGTTGCTTAAAAAGAAAATGGGCTTTTTAGATGGGCTATGGAGAATAAGAATAATGGATTTGGGTTAAATATTTATGAAAGGAAAAAATAAGAATGAGAAGTTAAAAACTTAAATATAAGAAAAAGAAATTGTACCTAGAAAAAATACATAATAGATTGAGAAATAAAATAATAATAAATTTAATAGAAAGGGGAAAATACCAAGTACAAATAAATACGGTATATTATTGAAGAGGGATAATACAAATGTTTAAAGATTTTGGGGTCATTACAGTTCATTGAAGGCTTTTCGAAGATCGCAACACCCCTGACCAAACTCACACGTAAAGATGAAGACTTTGTGTGGTCAGAAGCATGTGAACAAGCTTTCGTAGAACTCAAGTCAAGGTTGACATCAGCACATATTCTCGTTATACCGGATCAATTTGGAGGTTTCGAAGTGCATTGTGATGCATCCGGTAAGGAATTAGGATGTGTTCTACATCAGCACGGTAAGGTTGTGGTTTATACTTCAAGACAGCTGAAGATTCATGAGCGCAATTATCCGACGCATGATTTGGAATTGGCAGCCGTTATCTTGCTCTTAAGGTTTGGCGCCATTATCTTCTTGGTGAGCGAGTGAACATATACACAGATCACAAGAGTCTGAAATATGTGTTTACTCAAAAGGAACTTAATATGCGGCAGAGACAATGGTTAGAACTCATGGCGGACTTTGACATCAACCTGCAAAGGTGAATGTGGTACCTGATGCCCTTAGTCGCCAACCATTATTGATGAATCTCACCGCTCAGTAGAAGCTTCAACAAGACTTGCATCATATGGAGATTGAAGTAGTCATTCCAGATAACGCTTCAAGTTAGATGAATTTACAAGTTCAATCTACCATTGTCAATCAGATCAAAGTAACTCAAGCAAGTGATGCTAAGTTGCAAAAGATCAGAGAACAAGTGGAGAATGGACTCAGAACAGACTTCATCATCCATGAAGATGGATCTTTGAGGTACGGCAGCAGATTGTGTGTACCAAAAGGTTCTGTTCGGGAAGAGTTAATGAAAGAAGCTCGCAGTTCTCCCTACTCAGTACACCCTGAAGGTACAAAAATGTACAAAGATCTACGTCAGAATTACTGGTGGCATGGAATGAAGCGTGAAGTAGCCAGAAGCGTCACTAAATGCTTGGTGTGTTAGCAAGTAAAGGCTGAACATCACAGGACAGCTGGATTACTTCAACCGTTACCGATTCCAGAATGGAAGTGGCAACACATCACAATGGATTTTGTGACTGGACTCCCTCGCAGCATAAAGGGTAACGATGCGGTATGGGTTATTGTGGACCGACTCACAAAGTCGGCTCACTTCATCCCATTTCGAGTTGGCCAATCTACCGAGACACTAGCAAAGAAGTACATGGAGGTAAGAATCTAAGTAAAGATTTAAACTCTTCAAATATGTACTATCTCTGATACCCATGAACTCATACAAGAAATTGTGAGACTTCATGGAGTACCGGTCTGCATTGTCTCCGATCGTAACACCAGGTTCCGATCACAATTTTGGCAGAGCCTGCAAGCAAGCTTGGGAACAAGTCTGAACTTCAGCGTGGCTTATCATCCACAAACAGATGGTCAGTCTAAGCGAACTATTCAGATCTTGGAGGATATGCTCAGAGCGTGTATGTTAGACTTCGGAGGATCGTGAGAAGACCACCTACACCTTGTGGAGTTTTCGTACAACAACAGCTACCAAGTAAGTATAGGAATGGCACCTTTTGCAGCGCTATATGGAAGGAAGTTTCGATCGCCACTAAATTGGGACGACATCGGAGATAGAGAACTCCTTAGACCTGAGATGATAGTAGCAACTGTTGATGTGGTTCGTACTATCAGAGAAAGAATGCGCATAGCCCAAGATCAACAGAAGCACTGGGCTGATGCAAAACGACGTCACTTGGAGTTCCAGCGGGAAATCACGTATTCTTAAAGATATCTCCGAACCGTGGAGTGATTCGATTTGGAAGATGGGGTAAGTTAAGTCCGAAATACATTAGACCGTTCGACATACTCGAACGAGTCGGTGAAGTGGCATACCGCTTGGCACTTCCACCCTCATTGGAAGGAGTGCACAATGTATTCCACATATCCCAACTCAGAAGGTATGTATGTGACCCCAACCATGTTCTCGATCATTCCGAGCTCACTGTACAGCCCGACTTATCTTGTGAGCAACAACTTGTGGAGATCCTGGACAGAAAAGTAAAGTCGTTTCGGAATAAGAAAGTCAACTTAGTTCAAGTGATGTGGAGAAAAGACACTCTAGGAGAATCAACATGGGAAAGGGAAGATGAAATGCGTGCAAGATATCCTCACTTATTTGTAAACTAGTCCTTAAAATAAAATTGTAAATTTCGAGGACGAAATTTTTGTAAGGAGGGTAGACTGTACAACTCCATTTCTTGTGTAAATAAATTTGATTTAAAGTTAATGTATACTTGGGGTATTTGCATTTCCTGTGAGTACTATAAGTATTTGTTTTGCTTTTTAATAGCAAGAAAGAGCTTGTAGCTTACTGGTAAGACCTTGCACTGTTGAACCAAAGCACCAGAGTTCAAATCCCATTAGCCACATTATTTTTTAATTTGTTTTCTTTTAAATTTTTAGAAGCCCAAGAGCCTACACGTGCATAACTCGTAAAAACCAAAAGTCACATATAAAAAAAACTGGCCCATGGGGTAAACCAAACGACGACGAACATTTGGCGACGAGCCCTGGCCCGACTCGGGCCGGCGGCGTGGCCGAATTGGCCGGCAGCGCCGGTCCGACCGAGTCGGATCGCCGAGTTGCCTTCTGTTACCCTGTGTCTCTTGGCCTCTTTATAACTCCTGACATGTTTATTTAACCTGCAATTTAACTTAGACAATTAAAATCCAATTAAAACTTTTTAATGCAATTTTTTTTAATTCATTTTCCTATCAAACCCTAACCCTAATCTTTTCCTATAAATACCACCCTAAATACACGCCCCTCACTCACAAATTCTGTCCAAACTCTCAAGAAAACTCTCTCGAAATTTTGTGTACAAGTGGAGTTAGCGAAGGGTGAAGCTCCGGCGAATTTCCGACGACAACTTTAGGAGCTCCCGGCGACGAAACGACGCATCAGCAACTCCTATTTCCTCCTCTTCCTCATCTCTAACCTTTAAACAAGTAAGTCCCTCCTCCCACTTCACTTTGCTATTCTAAAATCTCGTATTTCTAAAACCCGACGGAAGTGGAGTTAATCCGACTTCCGATTCGGTTCTTCTTAAAAACTCCATCTTTTCTTAAATACAAGTATACCAAACCCTCACATCTTGAGTATTAAACATTAAAAAAACATTATGAACAAGTTTCATAGCAAAATATTTCATATTGTAATTTTTATCGTACTTTCTCAGTAAAATACCATATAGTTTAGTTTTGACATTAAAACATCACATTTCTTGCTATATCTTAAATAGATCACGAGGTAATGACCTACCTCCTCACAACACTCATATGCAATATAGCACGATACCCTTCGGGAATATAGAATACGGGAATACGAAATTACACTTAAATACCTTTATCTTATAAAAAAACCTTTTTTCTATAAAATTATGTATTTTAAATAAATCTTTGCAAAGCGCCGCTACAGCCCATTTTGGGGCACCCGTTCGGGATGGTGCGGATTATCGCACATTCTCGGGCTTAATTGTGCTAGATGCAGACCTCCGCAAGGAGCATTCAGTCTCAAAAGATTTAAAAATACAAACATCTTAAGAAAATGAGATTTCTAGAAAAATAATAAATTAAATTATTTTTATAAATATATATATATATATATATATATTGTATGTGTGTGTGTGTCATCAAAATATCTATTTTTGATATAATATAAATATTCCAACTTTTCTAAATCAAAAGAATCATTTTACATGAAAATACCATGCAATTCCATACAAGTTCAATATTACAGATAAATACCATATATTATGAAATTAGGTTTTATTAACTAGAAATGTCACATATATAAAATCTATATCTATGAAAACTCTAAAGACGATAATTAAATACTTGGGGTGTATTTTGAAAAGTATATAAAAATTATTTTTACATAAAACCCCCTCAAGTTCTATAAATTACCCTAAGGACCCTAGTAAATATAGGTTTAAACGGGACCGGTCTCTTGAGCCTTAAGGAGCCGCAGATATGGGTGCTTGCCTATTTAAGGTGGATAACTTAACAAACGGTGTTATTGTAGGGTGTTTTTCGTCACCCCATTGAGATGAGAATACGCTCGTGCTTGTCAGACGCGTTACAGATTCCCCTTGGCTAGGCTAGGCTGGGGTTTATTGATTGTGGGGATCCAAATCTCCGGCAGCCGCGAACTAAGCTGCCGTTAATTACCCCTCGCCTTGGGAGCGAGAGAACCTCAGATTGACAGGTCAAACAAGTCATGCAAATTCAATGTGCAGTATTGTGTTTTAGAGGGGTTTTGGATATATCGGGGGCCCCGCAGAGTTTTTACGGGAGTCCCACTATCCGGATAGCGGGCTGGGGGTCAAGAGGGCTAGCAGCCCCCTTGCGGGGTGCGGGGCAGCGCCCCGTTAGAAATTTTTTTCTAACGGAGACAATATGGTGGAGTATGTGTGTATGTGTGTGTATGTGTATACATATATATAAAAATAAAAATAAAAGGGCAAAAGCACCTAAAGGACGCGTGGGCCAGGGAGCCAGCGCCCTCCACGTTCCTGGCATGCGGGCGCTGGGCGCCAGCGCCCCATGTGCCTGGCACGCGGGCAGGTCATCAGCAGCAGAAGGGACTTGGTCCCTGCACTGGGAGCTGTGCTCCTGATTTGACTTTTGGAGTTGAACTCCTGATAAGAAAGACTTTTTCTTTCTTTTTTTATGGAGTTAAACTCCCAGAAACTTTAATTTGTGGAGTTAAACTCCAAGAAATCTTTGTAAGTGTTCAAGGGAACCCCTTTCTTCTCTCTTGAGCCTTGGATCTTTCCCAAAATGGGATCTTTGGAGATGGATCTCTTTCCTCCTCTTCTGTTGGCCGGATCTTGGAGAACAAGAGGGGTGAGCTTTCAAAAATCTCTCCTTTTTAAGATCTGATGGAAGATCCGAGCTTCCCTTTGTGGGTTTTGTGGTGAAAAACTATTTATATTTGGAAGAGGAAGAGTAAAACTCTTGATTTAATTAAAAAGAAGAAGAAGAATGTTTAGAACTTTGAGAAAGGAGAAGGAGGCACAAAAACCCTAGAATTTGAGAGAATGAAAGTGTATACTTTATTCATCATCATGTTGTCTTATATAGGCTTACACATTTACATATAGCCTCTTGGGCTTTACAAAATGGCATTTTGCCCATCCCATGCCTCATGTGCTCATTTCTTTTGCACACAAACCATGGGCTTTACAAAAATTTGGCTTTATGCCCATTTTGCTTACATTCATACATAAAAAATTACATCAAAATTATTTATTATATGATTTTTATTTCGGCATGGGGGAGGCCGGCCGCGGGGCTCGACTTGGGCATGGGCTCACTTGCTTAGGGTTGACCTTGACTTTGACTTGGTCAACTGGGGTGCAATTTTTGACCCCAACAGTTACCAACACGGTAATCGTCTTTGAAAATGACACAAATTCTGCCGCCCATGTGCAGCGGTTACCGATAACATCAAAACCTAATTCAGGACTTCAATTTCTTTTCTAATTGTTCTGACTCAGACTGAGTCTCATTATAAATAATCTGACTTGAATATAATTCAAGTACAAATTACAATTCAATTTGAATTCATGAATACATATATTCAATCTATTCAATCTGTATTGACTGAACCGAACCATGGATATACTTCCATTTACATGATTCTCCAGTTACATCTATTTACTGATATCATGGTTTCGGCAAGTCATCCATCTATACAAGACAATACAATTTACAATACAATACAAACAATACAATCAAGACATCGCGGGGTTAAGGGGTAGATTGGTACGGAAGGTGTTAGAAGTGGCATGAGACTGCAACATTTAAGACACCTAACATGAATTCATTTGCTGTTGTACCATGACATAAACGATTCCTTGTACTCCTTTTGTCTTTAGTCTCTGGCATATAGAGACTCCTCTCATATACACTGGTATCCTTCTGTACCAAGCTACAAACAACAGCGTTAACAATATAATATAACTTTAAAAGCTACATTCTCTCTCTGTCTATTCTACTTCTCCCTGATCGTTAGACTTACCGAGCGATTGTTCGCTGATGACATTCCTTCTCTTTCTTCTTTGGAATGTTGTCAGGTGATTCGGATCTTCAGGAGATCGAGCCCCCCAGCAAGGACTTGGACCAGCTAGCTTACGACCCAGAAATTTAGATTCATTGTACACATTTCATTTCATTTCAGTACTTTACATTTCTGTTATGCCACTGTTTAGGCAATGCTTTCATCCAGATGTATTTACTTTTCCATGCATTGTACAAAAGAATGTTAATAAATAAAGTTGTTGTTTATTACATTTGTCTCTTGTGTATATTTCTTTTATATTACTTAGTTATGCTTAGCGTATTTACTTCTAAGTAAATACGTAGCGGCCAGTCGCGTCCTCTGCCCGTATACTGGGAAGCGGGGCATGACAGTAGCCGTTACGTTTAGCTAGTACCGCTGACGTACTTGTGGTTAAACCCACTGCCATCGTACTGTCGAGTCTTTAGAGTCCCACACAGAGGGTTTCCCAGCTTCGGGCGAAACGATGTAGAGGTCGTATGGTTTTACGACAGGGTTCGATCACATACGTGTACTTGTGCGCGTATGATGTTCGAGCGGACAATACTAGTGGGCTTTGGTTTAAGCCGGATCCTAGTATTTGATTGTTGGATTAGTTTCGTCTCTTTGTATTCGTGTTTCTCGGAACACAAATGCGGGTATGTATATACGGATGAGAGGGATATAGAAGGAGACACCTCATTAGGGTTTTGACCATTGACTTAATTAAAACCATTATGAGGTGGAGGAAAGTATTTGTTATTTTTTTGTAAATGATAATTGTGGCATGGCTACTTAGATTGACCACTTGATTTGGATTGACCACTTGACTTGGATTGACTCTTTGACTTAGATATTTTCTTGTGAGATATTTTTGTGGCACTAGATTTTTTGGATGAGATATTTTCTTGCCATGCTTGTGGTCATGTCAAGTTAGCCATTCTATTTTCTATTATCATTATCAAAAATCATTTCTCTTTCCTCAAGTTCACTCTCTCCTTCTTCCTCTCAAAACCCTAGTGTCTCATGTGTTGAGAATTAAGGGTTAGTGAAACTTAGCTACCCAAAATCGTACTCTACTCATTCTAGGCTACTTAGTTTAGCACACCAAGTGACCTAGTTGCCTCAACTTAGAGGTTAAGCTCAAGGTTGGAACTCTCGGGTGGATCTTCTTCGACTTCGAGAAGCCGACGAGGAGGCGCTATCCATTTCCACTCCAAGGAGCTCACAAGATGAAGGAGGGCAGCGAGAAGAAAAGAAGGACATGATACTATGAGGTATAACATTCATCCGAGTAGTTAAACCTCATATAGATTGCTAGTTAGGGTTTTATGTTCGATCCTTGCTTCAAATCGGTGTTGCGAAGCCCGTAAAAATCATTTTTTGCTAATTCCGCCTCCCCGCGAACACATGGGATGCGCGACATCGACTTACAGTGGTATTAAAGCCTCTCATAAACCCTAGATAGCTTGTAGCTATGTTAGAATTCCACCGTTTTTTGTCACGCAAAAACTGCCGAAAAAAACAGTTTTCAAAAGTGAAGTTTTAAGTTGTTTGCACACCCCGCGGGCTCATGGTTTGAACCAAGAAGCTGCGAGGTGAAGCGTGCGTACCCCGGGGATACCCCGGCAGGGGACCAACGGCCGGGACCACCCCTCAAGACCACCACTTGGTGGCCTTGGGGGCTGGTGACCTGAGAGCACCAAGAATTGGTGCTCTCGGGTCTGCCTCTCTTTGGGGGCCACCTCGTGGTGGCCCCTAAGGGTGGGTACCCCTCCTCCCGAGGCCCCCCACTAGACAATAATTCATGTTTCTTCGCCTCCGTGAAGATTCGGACGGGTTTCGAGTTCGTTTCGACTCCCGGATTGGTTCAAAACTATCTATTTTGGAACTTTAGCTCACTGGATTTTCAAGTCTTGGAAAATTGTTTAAGTTTGCTAATTGCGCGGAATTCTAATGTCGTAGTTACTTTACAAGCTTTGTGATGTATATATGTGTTTGGAAACGTCGACTAATTGTTATACGTCGATTAGTCGGGGTTGCACATATCTGTGATGTTGTTGTGATGGTTTGTGTATATAAACTTGTTGGATTGTCGTGAATGAATAGCCGGGGATGTAAGATGGGGGTTTTCATTCTTTCATTCGATATAAATTTGTAAAGTGATGTAATATTATTTTTGCGGGGCAAATCTGGGTTGAGGTTGTAGCCACCGTTGTATTATTTCTTTTACTATTTTTGCTTCTAGGATAGACCCAAGGTGGAGTGCATAAACTACCGGGTACTTTGAAGTGCCGAGTAGCCTACTCACTTTGTTGAGGGAGGTTGCTTCACTTCGGCTATTAAGCGAGTAGTTTGCCGCACCCGTAGGAATCTAGGATGGGGTTTTGGTTATTCAACACGACCGTGAAATCCGTCTTTCGTTACAGGCTCAAAAGATACGCGGAATTCCTAGTATATCCAATGTGTTCATCTATGATCTGGAATACCTATCATTGCGTCTGACGAATGGATATTTTTATATATGTATTATATAATAGATGTTGCTTATGTTTTGCATCCGCGCTAGTTCAGCCCCTGCTCTGTCGTTAGTTAAGTAACCTAACGAGTGATGATGGGGCCCCGTGGCGAATGCGGATGGCATAAGCATATGTTGTATTTTCGTTGTTTTCTGCAATGGTAGGTTAATTGATGGGACTGCATTATATTAATGCAAAGCAAGCAAAGCAAAGTTGAATCGTTGGAACAATTTTAAAACCACTCGGTATTTTCAAAACGGCAAAACTTTTAAAATGCGGAGCTTAAACCACTCCTTTTAAAAGCTATCGGGTTCCTTCGATTATATCAAGTTCACTACGTTCATGGTTTCGCCAAAATCATTCGTAGCCCTCCATCATTTCAGTTAGATATTCAGTAGTATTCAAGCTTTGTATTTTGACCTTCGCCAAGGCATAGTGATTGGTAGCTGCTGAATATTCATCTGTAGTATAGATAAATGCGTTGGTTTGGAACAGTCGTACTACTATTTTGGCCTTCGTCAAGGGTATGGACCGGTGGGTTCAAATTAACCTGGACAATGACGGGTAAAACTTGACATGTGACTTATGATATGTTGGCCTTCGTCAAGATCATAAGAGCATGGGGCAAAAATAAACATCGGGAGTTTCTAAAGAAACTGAAACTTACTAGTGTTGCATACCATTTGGAGTGTGACAATTTTGGTAGAATTCCTTCGACTTTCTCACACGATGATATTTGGATCCCGATCCTACTGTGAGTATATGCTACTTCTCGGGAGATTTTTTCACTTAACGATCAATGCTATAAACCAAGTAGGTGTATAGAAAGGTGTTAGTGGGGCTACGCCCCCAGGGAAAAGAGGTTATTTAATTAAGGAACTTCGTGAAAGCGTCGTAAAACCTCCCTCGAAGTACCGACACTGGCCTGGCTGAACGGTTAGGCAAGTATTTTACAGTAAGATTAATCCTGACTAATTCTTCTTTTATTGTTTAAGGAAGGATTCGAGAAACAGTGGGAGCCATCCTGTTTAGATAAACTAAAACCAATCTAAATTTGCAAGGGCATCATGCTAAAGTATTTCTTCTCTCCCTCCTAATTGCAGCGACCAAACATGACGGGCCTTAAATTACTATTAGATAAAAATATATTGACATGACCAAACTATAAAGATTGGTTCAGGAATGTCAAGATGGCAATCACTTATGACAAATTGGGCTATGTTTTTATTACTAAAGCCCATACCGTCCCAGGTCCAGATTCCAGCATCGCGGATAAGGAAATCCGTAAGACCTGGGAAATTGATTGCGCAAAAACCAAGTGCCTCGTGCTGACCTCCATGGACAATGAACACCAGAGGCGGCACGAGAATATGGATCTTGAATTCATATTCCTCCATACCAAGGAATTATATGGAGAGCAATCTCGTACCGCAAGATACGAGACCTCGAAGAAGCTATTTCAGGCAAGCTTGGCTGTCGGGTAATCTGTAGGAGAACACATCCTTAAGATGATCGGCTACATTGAGGAGCTCGCGGACCTTGGGATCACGTTAAAGAACGAGCTGTATACAGACTTGATTCTCTAGTCCCTTCCTTCCACCTACGCCCAATTTATCTTGAATTTTAATATTCAAGGTAAAAAAGTAAAACTTCTGGAACTCCTCAACATGTTGAGGAGTACTGAGGGCACCCTGAAGAAATCCAGGAAAACACCCGCTCTGCTTGTTGGTGGAGCTTCCTCTTCTAGATTCAAAACGAAAGCCTAAGGAAAGAAGAAGGCCCCCACCAAGCCGAGAGGCGGTGTTAGTAAGGTGGAAGCAAAGGGAAAGGCAAATGTGGCGAGGCCGACAGTAGGGAAGGAAGAATGTTTCTACTGTCATAAAAATGGCTATTGGAAGAAAGATTGCAAGACTTGGAAGGCCAAGAACCAGAACCCGAAGCAAATTATGGTTTCGGCTTCAGGTGTGTTTGTAATTGAAACTGTCTGTCGATCAACTCTACTTCCTATGTATTGGATACCGGATCAGGATCTCATATCTGTAATTCTTTGCAGGCACTGAGAAGACATAGAGATCTGAAGACTGGTGATATGACCCTCAGGGTTGCTAACGGAGCGAGCGTGGATGTTGTGTCCGTAGGAGAATATCACCTAAGATTGACGAGTGGACATATTTTGGTTTTGCGCAACTGTTTTTGTGTACCTAGTTTGACTTGTAATATCATTTCTTTATCTTTGTTATCTAAAAAAGGTTATGATTTTACATTTGTAAGCGATATAGTAAACATCCACCTTAATCATGGTCTGATTGGGTCAGGTACTCTAAACAACGATATATACGTATTAAACCAACTACAAATTTTCAATGTCCAGAACACACATAAAAGAAAGACTCCAGAATTAAATCAAACTTTCTTATGGCATTGTAGACTGGGTCACATCAATGATACAAGGTTAACCAAGTTACATAAAGAAAGATATTTGGATCCGTTCGAATATCAATTTTATGCAACTTGTCAATCATGTCTCAAAGGAAAGATGATAAAGACTCCATTCACTGGACACGGAGTAAGAGAGAATGAGCTCTTGGTACTCATACACAGCGACGTGCGTGGTCCAATGTCTACACATGCAAGAAGTGATTATTCCTTTTTCATTACTTTTACGGATGATTTCTCTAGGTATGGGCATGTCTTCTTGATGAAACATAAATCCGAGGCCTTTGAGAAATTCCGAGAATATAAGAATTGTTAGTTATGTATATGCCCTAGATGCCATTATTGTACATATGATGTATATTATAGTGGATGCTTGGATATATATAGAGAGGACTTTCTTGCTCGACATGATAGTATGCTATTTGGTTTCACTTTGTCTTAACATGTTGACTTATATTAGTTTACTGTCTTACTCTCACTTGTTGATAAAGCCCTTAGAATATGTACTCGACTACTGGGATTATGATGAGATCATACTAGTGGGGCCAGGGTAGTCAACGAGTACATCCTATAATTGTTCCTAGTCGAGGGTGTGTCGAGACAGGGCATCGATACACCAGAGTAGACTAGCGTATACGCATCTTGACCCATATGATGGGCGATGGATGATCCCATATCTATCGGTGTTTGACATCAAAGATGGTGTACGGGTGCTCAGTGGAAACTGGATACACTGGACGGACTCGCCGAGAACTCCCAGATGGTATTATACCTCACGTCAGATAGTAGTTCTCCGGTGACACTGGTACAGGTTAGTCTGTAGACCCAAGATCGTCATAAAGTCTTGTGTGATTCCCACTGTGCTTTGATTTCCACCTTACCACGTCCAAGAGGGCGTGCAAAACGGTGGCTTTTGGGTATAGTCCCGAATCACATGGAGGCAATGAGCGATAGGAGGGGATTCGTCTCTCCCGGTATAGGGAGTTGATGTTGTGTTGTGTTCGATTGGCTATAACTGGAAGTCCCTGACCAGGGCTGATATAGAGTGCTACTGGTAAGTGTTATCAGTAGTTTCTCGACCTGTTATGAGCCTCACATCGACACGACTTATCGGTTACTGGGGTCTGACGTTTACCACCCCTAGACTAGATATGCGACATATCAGACAAAGAGACCGGACTGTACGGGAGTGTTACTGATTGGATTCACAGGAGAATGTACAGGCTTGCTTGTTGATCTTCTGATCGATCAATACCTGGGTGGCTGTTACGTTTAGCAGACCGCTTGCAGCTTGTGGGTGCTTGATATGATCATCACCTACTGCCGGTGTATTGACGATTCTTTAGAGTCCTACACAGAGGTTTCTTGACTCAGGAAAAACGGAGTAGGAGCACATATGTGATATGTGCGGGATCGAGAATATTATGATATGAGATACCGTATTCTATTCTCGCGATATTTGATATCGGCCGAGTATATGTGATATAGCCAGGTCATCGGATCAAGTGTAACTGATACAGTTTAATATTAGTCGGTTATTTGAGAAATAGCCGGATTGTCGGATCAAGTGTTGATTCGATAATTTTAATGTATAATTATATATGTGATATATTACATTACATTAACTAATATTGGCTCGCTTTATTGATTCATTTTCTCACCGGATAATACATTGATATATATGCGATATATGTTAATTGTATTATTTTCTTTTGTTACAAAAATATATTATATATGTGATATATAATATTGTAACAAGTTATGATTACTAATGCAACATGATTAGTGGAGATTAAACATGATTAGGGTTTGATTTGGGTTAGCTTTTTCATGAAGCTTCTAGAAGCTTTTGTTTTGTTTTAAGCTAAGATATTATGTGTTGATATTTGCGGAGATATTTTCTAACCCAACCCAAACCCTTTACCCTAGTTAAATCTCTACAATGGTTAGCCCTTTCATTATTAACCATGGGTTGCATTTGTAATTTGAATAACATTTTCATTATTCATCACAAAAGACTTCATCTTCTTCTTCCTCAATGAAAAGCTTTCTAGCTTTTGATTTAGTGATGAATAAGTGTGAGAAATTGATAATAAAAGAGAGCATAATTCCTACTTCATCATCCTCATCTAATCTAGCCAATTAGATTAGGGTGTTCACTTCATTAATACTTGATTAGAGAAGTGAGAGCTTGAGTTAAAGAAACTTCAAGGTAGATCATCTTCGGAAAGGAAGACTTCAAGAAAGCATGGATCGTTCGGCTTGTGTAGCCTCTCTTGAGTCCGGAAGATCATGGATCGCGGCGAAGGGACTACTACTCGGAGCTT
Organism: Agapanthus africanus; assembly: GCA_030015575.1. Taxonomy (NCBI): domain Eukaryota; kingdom Viridiplantae; phylum Streptophyta; class Magnoliopsida; order Asparagales; family Amaryllidaceae; genus Agapanthus; species Agapanthus africanus. The sequence goes on from CM057337.1 coordinate 4,336,905, forward strand.
ATGAAGCGAAGGAGCGGACTACAAAGGTTGTAATTCCTCTCTCTTAGATGTAAAGTTGTTTACTTGCATGTTTAACCCTAATTATCTAGCAAAGATCCTCGTTTTAGGTTGTTCGGCACTTCTAAATTTTAAATCGGGCATGGTTGATATCTTATAGACCCTTGTGATAGTGCCTAGTAACCCTACAGTGGTATCAAAGACTAGCTAGAGCATTAGGCGACGTGTATACGAAGTTAAAAGTCTGATCGAACCCCGAAACGTCGATTTTGACCCCCTCTGTGGAAATTTTTTTAAAATATGATTTTTTCCGTATTAAAAATACTCAGAAAATTCAGCAGGGAATTCTAAGGATTACTGTAAAATACGAACCCCTAATACCCTCAAGTCGCCGCGGAACCGCGGCAGGAACATGCTTTGCGCGGTGGTTCCGCGGCCGTACTTGGGAATTAGTGACTCGTATTGTATGGTTTATCCATAGGTATTAGTATATACTTCTGGGAATTTTTAATATTACTCAAGTGTTGAGTTTTCTGGAGATCTTTTGTACTCGTAGATTCGATCGAAAAGTTTAATTTCGTTTAGTTTTCCGGATAATTTAGAACGTGTTAAAATGTTTGAACGGATATCAATAACTCACTTTTTCCCGACACGAAAAACTTTCAAGTGTTGAATTTTTCTTAAGTTTAAAACTTTCGGAAAAACATGCAAGAATATCTGTAGACCCTCTAGAAGAACGTAACCTTAACTCGATTATGTGACCGTCAAAACTGCCACTGAACCCTAAGGTTTGTGATAGTTTGGCGTTGCCACATATGAGGCGTTGGTTTGACCCTTCTACGGCTGGTTCATTGGGGCTGTGTCATGTTCTGGGTTTTTTGAACTCCGCTCAAGTGTTGAGCTAATTGGGAAATATTGGGTATTTGATTATTCGATCGGAAAGTTTAACTTTGTCTATTTATCTGGAATGTGATACAATATGTGGAATTCATTTAGTTAGGCATGAAATGCGAAGTATGTGATATTTCGGATTTATGATGTCTAAAGTGATTGTGGATCAAAATGTTGTAATTTTTGCACTTTCTTTTCTGTGACCGTAAGTGTAGTATGTGGTGTATCGTCGGCTTCGTTGCTATACATCAACGACAGTCGGGATACGCATATTTGCTTATGTTGATGATATGAGATATTATATGATGCTGTGATATGTTATATTGGATCGTCGTGTTCTGAATAGACGGGGGTTTTATGTGAGATGAGGGTTTTTTAATTTTCATTCATGTAAAATTCATTGTATGTAATATTCTTTTATTGGGGCACTTCCAGGTTGAGGTTGATGTCACCATTATATATTATTTACTTTTCTGCATTAGGTGGACCCAAGGAGGGGAGCACAAGTAACCGGGTTCTAGGGTCCAGTAGGAGGCCATCTCGAGGAGTCGAGACCGGGTCTCTTAACCCTAGAATTGGCAGTGTTGCTTGCCGCTCTCGTAGGGGTCTAGGGATGTGGGCTTGGCTATTCATCGCGACCATGGAATCCGTGTTTTATACAGGCTCGATGTAAAACACGGACGTCCTAGTATATCCAATATTTCATATATTATCTTCTGCGGCAATGTTCTGTAATGGGATCATATTACTGCCTAAGACAAATGCTTATACTATATATATGATATATAAATATTACAGCTTTCGTTTCTTCTGTGATACTTCGGAAGCATAATTGATGGGATTTATTAATGAGATTAATAAAAGAAAAGAAACCTAAAAGATGTTGTAGAATCAAAACTTTATAAAAAGGGTAGCTACAGGTTTGCTTTGCATAGCGGTATATATGATATACCCTGCACTTTATTCGATGAGGAAAGAGCCGAGATCCCTTCACCGGGAGTGACCTCTTTAGCAAAACTGCCAGATGCTACAAACTCGCGGTTTAGTTTTTGACAGCTTCTATAGTTTTTGCTTTGCACAGCGGTATATATGATATACCCTGCACCTTATTCCATGAGGAAAGAGCCGAGATCCCTTCATCGGGAGTGACCTCTTTAGCGAAACTAGAAAAATCTCAAAAACACTCCTTTTCAAAATCACCTGTTTCTATAATGATATCAAGTTCATTACGCTCATGGTTTTCTGAAAAACCTGCGTAGCCCTCCGACATTTCAGATAGATATTACTTAGTATTCGTGCTACGTTTGTTGGCCTGCGTCAAGGCGTAATGTGCGGTAGCTAACTAGTACTTATCTGCAACATGAGATGTGATTGGATTAGGGTAGTCGTACGACTTTGTTGGCCTGCGTCAAGGGTCGTACGGGTAGGTTTAATTCAATCAAGAAATGTTCGGGTTGAACTTGACTAGGGGACTATGGTTTGTTGGCCTCCGTCAAGGTCATATGACGCTAGAGGTAAAAGTATTATCGGGAATTTCAAGTGTTGAAATTTGCAATGAGATTACATACCTTCTATGAGATAAATGGATCCTGATACCCACTGCGAGTAAGAGTTACTCCTGGGAGAATTTTACACAGGACAATTAGCCGATCAAGTAGGTGACTAGAAAGGTGTTTACGGGGTTATGCCTCTGGGAAAATAAGGTTTATTTTAATTAGATCCGTACGAAAGCACGGGGAACCTCCCTCAAAGTACCAATACTGGCCTGGCTAAAAGATTGGCGAACTTGTAAGGTGTAATTAATCCCGGCTAGTTTTTCCTTTTAGGGTTTGAAGGAAGATTTGATAAAAACAGTGGGAGACATCCTGATTAGATAAGATAATAACCAATCTAATCTTGCAAGAGCATACGCTAAAGTGTTTCCTTCTCTCTCTCTCCAGGTAGCGACAATGTCAGGCCTTAATCAAGATAATAATATGGATGTATTGACTGAACCCACTTATTATACTGAGCAGGAGAACGTTGGTCCCGTTCTTTCTTATAAATGTTATAAGACTGAGCAGGAAATAGGAGAATATCTGGATTCTCAAACCGCCCAAACGAAGAACAAGCATGCTGATGCATCTTCTTCGGAAGTGTTAGTTATTGAGAACTGTTTCTCAGTTCACTCTACGTCCTGAGTATTAGATACCGGATCAGGATCCCACATATGTAATACGTTACATGGGCTACGAAAAGGTAGAGAACTGGGAATGGGTGATCATTCCGTAAGAGTAGGGAATGGTGCAGATGTTGCAGCCAAGGCTGTTGGCGAATATCACCTTGTGTTACCAAAAGGTAATACATTGATTCTGAATGAATGCTATTATATTCCGACCCTGATATGCAATATTATATCAGTCTCTTTATTGAATAAAGAATGATATAATTTTGTAATACAGGATAATGTTATGAACATATTCCTGAATCAAAAGTTGATAGGATCAGGATCGTTAAATAATGGCATGTACGTTCTAAATCAAATTACAATTCTTAATGTACAGAACACAAACAAAAGGAAAAGTTCAGAAATGAACGAATCCTTCTTATGGCATTATAGACTTGGTCATATCAATGCGACATGACTAGCTGAGTTACATAAAAATGGATATTTGAATCCGTTTGAATTATCATCTTATGATACTTACCAGTCATGTCTCAAAGGCAAGATGACCAAAACTCCGTTTAGTGGACACGGAGTAAGAGTTACAGAACTTTTAGGGCTGATACATAGTGATGTATGTGGACCCATGTCTACACATGCTAGGAACGGTTCTTCCTACTTCATTCACTGACGATCTCTCAAGATACGGACATATGTTCCTGATGAAACACAAGTCTGAAGTTTTTGAGAAATTCAGGGAATATAAGCACGAAGTAGAGAACCAAACGGGCAAAAGTATTAAGATCCTACGATCTGATCGAGGAGGAGAATACTTAAGTAATGAGTTTCTGGACTATCTAAAAGAGAATGGGATTCTCTCTCAGCTTACTCCTCGTTATACACCACAGCACAACGGTGTATCGGAGCGGAGGAATCGCACCCTGTTAGATATGGTGCGCTCTATGATGAGCAATGCTAAGTTACCTATTTCCTTCTGGGGATTTGCACTGGAGACAGCTGCAGACCTATTGAATATGGTTCCCACCAAATCTGTGCCCACCACTTCATATGAGATATGGAAAGGAAAGAGACCATATCTTAATTATATTAGGATATGGGGTTGTCCGGCGTATGTGAAAACACAAAATCCGGACAAGCTTGGGGCAAGGTCTATTTTGTGTAAGTTTATTGGATATCCCAAACATTCGTGCGGGTATATCTTCTACCACACCGAGGAACAAAAGGTGTTTGTTTCTCGGTATGCTACCTTTTTAGAAAAGGAATTTCTTGCTAAAGAAATTGGTGGCAAAGAGGTAGAGCTGGAAGAAGTTCCAGCAGCACAAACTACGACCGATGATTTATTCGAACCGAGGATTCAGTAGTTCCCAACGAACCTCAGCCGCTCCGCCGATTTAGTAGGGTTTCTCATCCACCTGAGAGATACTACAGTTTTCTCGTTGATGGTGGGAGCGGGGATTGCATCATGGAAGATGATGACCCGACTAGCTTCGTGCAGGCCATCACGAGTGGTGACTCTGTGAAGTGGCTGGATGCAATGCGATCTGAGATGGAATCCATGTACACCAACAAAGTATGGACTTTGGAAGTTGCTCCTAAAGGGGTAAAACCCATTGGGAGCAAATGGATCTTTAAGAAGAAACTTGGTGTAGATGGAAAAGCGGAGACTTTCAAAGCTAGACTTGTTGCAAAGGGTTTTCGTCAACGACCAGGTATGGATTATGACGAAACCTTTTCTCCAGTGGCTATGCTTAAGTCCATCCGGATCTTACTTGCCATTGCTGCATACCATGACTACGAAATCTGGCAAATGGATGTTAAGACCGCTTTTCTAAATGGTGATTTAGAAGAGTGCGTGTACATGACTCAGCCAGAGGGCTTCGTAGACAGTGGGAGCAGCAGAAAGGTGTGCAAGCTGCTTAAATCCATTTACGGGTTAAAACAAGTATCGCGGAGTTGGAACATCTATTTTGATGTTGTAGTCAAAGAGTTTGACTTCATCAAAAACGTAGATGAACCTTGTATATATAAAAAGGTTGCAGAGAGTAAGGTTGTCTTCTTCGTATTGTACGTCGACTCTTGATAGGAAATGATGTTCCTATGCTGCAATCGGTCAAGCTCTTCTTATCACAAAAATTCTCTATGAAAGATCTAGGTGATGCCTCCTGCATACTGGGAATTATGATCTATAGAGATAGATCTAAAAGAATACTGGGATTGTCCCAATCCAGGTATATTGACACCATACTAAAGAGGTTTAGTATGGAAGAATCCAAGCATGGGAACCTACCCACGATCTCTGGACTCACTCTCTCCAAAGAGATGTCTCCCAAGACTGATTTGGAGAGAGCTTGCATGCAAGGGATACCCTATGCTTCGGCAGTAGGCTCTATCATGTATACGATGCTATGTATCAGACCCAATGTATGATACTCACTAAGTATAGTGAGTAGGTATCAAGCAGATCCTGGAGAGAGTCACTGGATAGCTGTAAAGAACATTCTCAAGTACTTGAGAAGGACTAAAGAGATGTTCTTGGTGTATGGTGACGGAGAACTCCAGGTGGAGTCCTTTACCGATTCAAGCTTCCAAAGTGATAAGGACGACTCTAGGTCGCACTCGGGATTTGTCTTTACCCTCAATGGAGGGGCGGTGTGTTGGAAGAGTTCCAAACAGGAAACCGTTGCAGACTCGACGATGGAGACTGAATACATCGCTGCCAACGATGCTGCAAAAGAGTCTGTCTGGATGAAGAAGTTCATTACTGAACTTGGTATGGCTCCATCCATTGAGCATCCAATACCTTTGTATTGTGATAACAATGGAGCTGTGGCTTTGGCCAAGGAACCCAGGTCCCATCAGAAGTCCAGACATATTCTGAGGCGGTATCACCTGATCAGGGAGATAGTTGATCGCCGGGAGATCGAAATCAGAAGAGTTGATACGAAGGACAACACCGCGGATCCACTCACGAAGGCCATACCCCAGATTCATTTTGAAAGATTATTCGGGATGTTAGGTATGAGATACTACAACAGCTGGCCTTAGTACAAGTGGGAGATTGTTAATTATGTATATGCCCTAGAGGCCATTATTGTACATATGATGTATATTATAGTGGATGCTTGGATATATATAGAGAGGACTTTCTTGCTCGACATGATAGTATGCTATTTGGTTTCACTTTGTCTTAACATGTTGACTTATATTAGTTTACTGTCTTACTCTCACTTGTTGATAAAGCCCTTAGAATATGTACTCGACTACTGGGACTATGATGAGATCATACTAGTGGGGCTAGGGTAGTCAATGAGTACATCCTATAATTGTTCCTAGTCGAAGGTGTGTCGAGACAGGGTATCGATACACCACAGTAGACTAGCGTATACGCATCTTGACCCATATGATGGGCAATGGATGATCCCATATCCATCGGTGTTTGACATCAAATATGGTGTACGGGTGCTCAGTGGAGACTGGGTACACTGGACGGACTCGCCGAGAACTCCCAGATGGTATTATACCTCACGTCAGATGGCAGTTCTCCGGTGACACTGGTACAGGTTAGTCTGTAGACCCGAGATCGTCATAGAGTCTTGTGTGATTCCTACTGTGCTTTGATTTCCACCTTACCACGTCCAAGAGGGCGTGCAAAACGGTGGTTTTTGGGTACAGTCCCGAATCACATGGAGGCAATGAGAGATAGGAGGGGATTCGTCTCTCCCGGTATAGGGAGTTGATGTTGTGCTGTGTTCGATTGGCTATAACTGGAAGTCCCTGACCAGGGCTGATATAGAGTGCTACTGGTAAGTGTTATCAGTAATTTCTCGACCTGCTATGAGCATCATATCGACACGACTTATCGGTTACTAGGGTCTGCCGTTTACCACCCCTAAACTAGATATGCGACATATTAGACGAAGAGACCGGACTGTACGGGAGTGTTACTGATTGGATTCATAGGAGAATGTACAGGCTTGCTTGTTGATCTTCTGATCGATCAATACCTGGGTGGTTGTTACGTTTAGCTGATTGCTTGCAGTTTGTGGGTGCTTGATATGATCATCACCTACTGCCGGCGTATTGACGATTCTTTAGAGTCCTACACAGAGATTTCTTGACTCAGGCAAAACGGAGTAGGAGCACATATGTGATATGTGTGGGATCGAGAATATTATGATATGAGATACCGTATTCTATTCTCGCGATATTTGATATCGGCCGGGTATATGTGATATAGCCGGGTCATCGGATCAAGTGTAACTAATACAGTTTAATATTAGTCGGTTATTTGAGAAATAGCTGGATTGTCGGATCAAGTGTTGATTCGATAATTTTAATGTATAATTATATATGTGATATATTACATTACATTAACTAATATTAGCTCGCTTTATTGATTCATTTTCTCACCGGATAATACATTGATATATATGCGATATATGTTAATTGTATTATTTTCTTTTGTTACAAAAATATATTATATATGTGATATATAATATTGTAACAAGTTATGATTACTAATGCAACATAATTAGTGGAGATTAAATATGATTAGGGTTTGATTTGGGTTAGCTTTTTCATGAAGCTTCTAGAAGCTTTTTATTTTGTTTTAAGCTAAGATATTATGTGTTGATATTTGTGGAGATATTTCCTAACCCAACCCAAACCCTTTACCCTAGTTAAATCTCTACAATGGTTAGCCCTTTCATTATTAACCATGGGTTGCATTTGTAATTTGAATAACATTTTCATTATTCATCACAAAAGACTTCATCTTCTTCTTCCTCAATGAAAAGCTTTCTAGCTTTTGATTTAGTGATGAATAAGTGTGAGAAATTGATAATAAAAGAGAGCATAATTCCTACTTCATCATCCTCATCTAATCTAGCCAATTAGATTAGGGTGTTCACTTCATTAATACTTAATTAGAGAAGTGAGAGCTTGAATTAAAGAAACTTCAAGGTAGATCATCTTCGAAAAGGAAGACTTCAAGCAAGCATGGATCGCTCGGCTTGTGAAGCCTCTCTTGAGTCCGGGAGATCATGGATCGCGGCGAAGGGACTACTACTCGGAGCTTATGAAGCGAAGGAGCGGACTACAAAGGTTGTAATCCCTCTCTCTTAGATGTAAAGTTGTTTACTTGCATGTTTAACCCTAATTATCTAGCAAAGATCCTCGTTTTAGGTTGTTCGGCACTTCTAAATTTTAAATCGGGCATGGTTGATGCCTTATAGACCCTTGTGACAGTGCCTAGTAACCCTACAAGAATAAAGTGAAAAAACAAACCGGCAAAAATATCAAGACACTAAGATCTGATCGAGGTGGTGAATACTTGAGTGCCGAATTCCTGGATTACCTAAAAGAGAATGGAATTCTCTCTCAGCTTTTTCCTCCATACACACCACAACACAACGGTGTATCAGAGAGACGGAACCGGACCTTATTGGATATGGTACGTTCCATGATGAGTAACGCTGAGTTACCGCGATCATTCTGGGGCTATGCACTAGAATCAGCTGCATATCTTTTGAACAAGATTCCTGCCAAGGCTATGCCTACCACACCATATCAGATGTGGAGTGGGAAGAAACCCTATCTTCAGTATCTGAAGATATGGAGATGTCCAGCTTTTGTCAAAAAGCAGCATGCGGACAAACTCGAGGCACGCTCAGTACTGTGTAAGTTTGTGGGATACCCAAAGAACTCCAGAGGGTATCTTTTCTATTACGCAGAGGAACAAAAGGTTTTAGTTTCTCGTCATGCCCACTTTTTGGAACATCAATTTTTAGAAAAAGAAACTAGTGGGAGCGCAATAGAATTGGAAAAAAATCCAAAACCAAAAGCTATTACTGAAAGCTTGGTGGAACCAGAAGTTTCAAAAGAATAGGACATTCCCGCGCCGCTCCATAGGAGTAGTAGGCTGTCTCATCCGCCCAAGAGATATTACGGTTTTCTCGTAGACGAGAATAGAGAGGATTACATCATTGATAATGATGAGCCAACTAACTTCCAGCAAGCCATTCAGAGCATAGACTCGGTAAAATGGTTGGATGCGATGCGGACCGAAATGGAGTCCATGTACACCAACAAAGTATGGACTTTGGACATTGCTCCAAAAGGGGTAAAACCCGTAGGCTGCAAATGGATGTTCAGAAAGAAGATTGGTGTAGATGGACAGGTTGAAACCTATAAGGCTAGACTTGTTGCAAAAAGATTACGTCAAAGACCTGGTTTGGATTATGATGAAACATTTTCTCCAGTGGCTATGCTTAAATCCATTCGGATCCTTCGTGCCATTGCTGCCTTCCACGATTATGAGATTTGGCAGATAGACGTAAAGACCGCTTTTCTAAATGGACATTTGGAAGAGTGCGTCTATATGGACCAGCCAGAAGGTTTCATTCAAAGTGGGAGCAGCGGGAAAGTGTGCAAGTTGCTTAAGTCCATTTAAGGACTAAAGCAGGCATCACGGAGTTGGAACATCTGTTTTGATGAGACGGTCAAAGAATTTGACTTTATCAAAAATCCAGATGAGCCGTGCATTTATAGTAAGATTGTAGCAAGAACTATAGTATTTCTCGTCTTGTACGTGGATGACATTCTCTTGATAAGAAATGACATTCCTATGCTACAATCTGTCAAAGAATTCTTGTCATACAGGTTCTCCATGAAAGACATGGGTGATGCCTCTTACATTCTGGGGATCCAAATCTATCGTGATAGATCTAAGAGGGTGTTGGGACTTTCACAGTCCAGATACATCGACACCATACTCAAGAGATTCAGTATGGAAGATTCTAAGCGCGGTAATTTACCGGCTTGTCACGGAATCACCCTCTCCAAAGAGATATCTCCCAAGACTGATTTGGAAAGGGATCGCATGTTTATTATACCCTACGCTTATGCAGTAGGCTCTATAATGTATGCGATATTGTGTACCAGACCAGATGTTACTTACGCACTGAGCGTGGTAAGCCGGTATCAGTCAAACCCTGGGAAGAAGCACTGGATAGCAGTAAAGAACATTCTCAAGTACCTGAGGAGGATTAAGGAGATGTTCTTGGTATATGGCGGAAAAGACATCCAGATTGAGACCTTTGCTGACTCCAGCTTCCAGAGTGACAAGGATGACTCCAAGTCCATGTCGGGTTATGTCTTTATCCTCAATGGAGGGGCGGTCTGTTGGAAGAGTTCCAAACAAGACACCATTACTGACTCGACGATGGAAGCGGAGTATATTGCAGCTTCTAATGCCGCAAAAGAAGCAGTTTGGATGAGGAAGTTCTTAACAGAACTTCAGGTGGTTCCGTCCATTGTTGATCCAATATCTCTGTATTGTGACAACAACGGGGCTATAGATTTAGCAAAGGAACCCAGGTCCTATCAGAAGTCCAGACACATCTTAAGGCGATATCACCTGATCATGGAGATCGTGGATCGCCGGGAGATCGAGGTGAGGAGAGTTGCTACGGAGGACAATACTGCAGATCCATTCACAAAGGCCATCTCTCAGACGCAGTTCGAGAGGCTATTCGAGATGATGGGTCTGCGATATGCCAGCACATGGCCTTAGTGCAAGTGGGAGATTGTTAATGTTATATGCCCTAGAGGCCATTATTGTATAGTACTAGTTTGCATATTACATTTTGGACGGTTGGGATATATACACGGATTTATAACGGTCTTGCTCAATATAATAGTATACTACTTTGTTTGTATCTATCTTAATATGTGTGTATGTTTCTTTTAACGTATCGCTAATACATATTGATAGAGCCCTTAGGATCTTTGCTTGACTACCAGCGTTGTGATGGCAGTCACACTAGTGGGGGCTGGGTAGTCTATAAGCACATCCTTATACAGGTCCCTAGTCGTAGAATTATCGAGACAGGGCATCAATACTCCAGAGTAGACTAGTGTATATGCTTCTCATCCCAGCAGGGGAGATGGTCTGTCCCACAGCCATCAGTACGCCATACCAGAGATAGTATGCAGGTGCTCATTGGGTTATGAGTTACACTGGACAGACTCGTGGGTTACTGCTGGTTGGTATTATACCTATCGTCAAGTAGCAGTTCCCAGTAACATGAGTACAGCTTAGTCCGTTGACTTGACACTGCTACTTCGCCTCAAGTGTGTTCCCACTGTTCTTAGATTGCTACCCTACCACGGCTCTATTGAGTCATGCAAACAGGTAGTAGTTGGGTGCAGCCCCGAAACACTTGAAGGCAGTGGCGGTTAGATAGGATTCGTCTCTCCCGGTATCAGGGGTTGATGTCGCGCTGTGTTCGGAAAGCCATTACACAAAGTCTCTGGCCAGGGCAAGCGAGATTTACTGGTAGGTACTCCAGTAGTTTCTCAAGGTGTTTTAGGCTGTACTCCGACACGACTTATTGCTCTATTAAGGGTCTGACGTTTACCGCCCCCTAGGCCCGATATGCGATAATCTTAGACGAACAAACCGGACTGTACGGCGATTGCCACAGACAGGCTCAGTAGGAGTTTGGATGAGTTTGCTCATCGGCCTTCTTATCGACAGATACCTAGGCAACCGTTACGTGCAGCTAGTACCGCTAACGTGCTTGTGGTTAAACCCACTGCCAGCATATTGTCAAGTCTTTAGAGTCCTACACAGAGGGTTCCCAGTTTCGGGTGAAACGATATAGGGGTCGTATGGTTTTACGATAGGATTCGATCACATATGTGTACTTATGCGCGTGTGATGTTCGAGAGGATAATATTAGTGGGCTTTGGTTTAAGCCGGATCCTAGTATTCGATTGTTGGATTAGTTTCGTCTCTTTGTATTCGTGTTTCTCGGAACACAGATGCGGGTATGTATATACGGATGAGTGGGATATAGAAGGAGACGCCTCATTAGGGTTTTGACCATTGACTTGATTAAAACAATTATGAGGTGAAGGAAAGTATTTGTTATTTTTTTATAAATGATAATTGTGGTATGGCTACTTGGATTGACTACTTGACTTGAATTGACTCTTTGACTTAGATATTTTCTTGTGAGATATTTTTGCGGCACTAGATATTTTTGGATGAGATATTTTCTTGCCATGCTTATGGTTATGTCATGTTAGCTATTCTATTTTCTATTATCATTATCAAAAATCATTTCTTTTTCCTCAAGTTTACTCTCTCCTTCTTTCTCTCAAAACCCTAGTGTCTCATGTATTGAAAATTAAGGGTTAGTGAGACTTAGCTACCCAAAATCGCACTCTACTCATTCTAGGCTACTTAGTTTAGCACACCAAGTAACCTAGTTGCCTCAACTTGGAGGTTAAGCTTAAGGTTGGAACTCTCGGGTGGATCTACTTCGATTTTGAGAAGCCGATGAGGAGGCGCTATCCATTTCCACTCCAAAGAGTTCACAAGATGAAGGAGGACAACGAGAAGACAAGAAGGACACAATACTACGAGGTATAACATTCATCCGAGTAGTTAAATCTCATATAGATTGCTAGCTAGGGTTTTATATTCGATCCTTACTTCAAGTCGGTGTTGCAAAGCCCGTAAAAATCATTTTTTGCTAATTCCGCCTCCCCACGAACACGTGGGGTGCGCGACATCGACTTACACTTGCTATCTCTGCTCTGGGTTTGCGTAATGGAGCGGTTTCAGTTTTGTTCTATCACGTTCCTCAGATCCACGGGGTGGTCCCTTCGTGGCTGGCCCTGACGTTTGCCATGTGCGCGGTCTCGATGAGTGTGGTAACGTCGGTCTTGCCTAGAATCAGGTGACCTGACCAGCGTTTGTTCAGAGGGCGAGAGAGCGCGGCGAGCGTTGAAGCAATAGTCTGGTCTTTTCTGAGATCTCGGTGTCGAATTATCCGGCGCCCAACGAGTCATAGAATCATTCTTCGTATGGGGGTCATGATTGCCGGAATTGGCATGCCGGTATTCCGTGACATCAAGATAGGCATGAGCGAGGTCGAAGGTCTGAATGCACCCCTCCATCGTCCCGTACACGCCGTCGTTTCGGGGAGTGGGGATGGCGGTTTGGTAAGCATGGTCGATCGTTTGAACACGAGCAAGCGTGTCCACCATCGTCGTTAGCATGTCGATCCGCACAGATAAGGTGTCGATGATATTGGGAGGTGGAATAGAACCACCCCTGCCTCCGTTGTGGAGGATGGGACGGCTTGTACTGGGATCGTTGCGATTATCGCTGGCCATTGAATCGAAGACGGAAAATCAAATTTCTTAGGTGAGAAAGCTGTTCCTACAGACGGCGCCAACTGATGGAGGTCAGAATCTCCCTCAGATGTTGTCCTCCGTCGATCCCGTTGCTAGCGGGGCTGAACAGCTGAGATTTGGGATGAAGGTTGAGCGTGTGGATCTCAATGGGTTATTGGATGTTGTTGATGCCGAACTACTTGCAATGGAAGTCCCAGGGTGGGAAACCACCGTAGGACCCTCCGACGATCAAGCAAGTATCGAGAAATATTGAGGCAAAATAGCGGCTTATTGGATTGAGTTCGAGTTACCCGAGTCGTCTGGAAGAGGGACTTTATATAGCGATCGCGTGGAGAGAGCCTGCGAAGATTCTCGCCGTCCGTTACGCCTCTGCCTCACGTTCGCGTTGATGGCGGGATACGTCCATTAATGGCGAGATACGCCCATTAATAGAGACACGCCAGCGTAGGATGCTGGACGTGGAGCGGCGAAGATCTCGTTTTGGCGAGATACACAGAGCCGTTACGGGGTCGTTTAGGCTCCGTGCTCTTAGTTGAACAGGGAAGCCGAGGAAGCTCGGCTCGGTGGATAGGTCAGAGACGAGCGAGAAAGCTCAGCTCTGTAACAGTTCGGAGACGAGCAAGAAGGCTGAGGATGATCGGCTGTAGGATAGCTCGGAGGCGAGCTGTTGGCTGGTTGCTAGACGAATTGGGAAGGTTCTCCGGGGAGGTCTCCAAAAAATCGGATGCAATATCGGAGACGGGGTGCCGAGGAATGTCCTCGATACATCGTAGTTATTCCAGCTCTGTAGCCCCCAAGAATCTAGCGGGTTTAAGTGGATGACACGCCATCCGCTACGTGTCGTGGTATGGAAAATTCCCATTTAGGAGTATCATTAGTGGGATAGAGGTTTTTTTGACAATTTACCCTTCATAATTTTGTAAACATCAATTATACTGAAAGAAAAAAGAAAAAGAAAACTTCATTTTGTGGAGGAGTCATAAGGTGACCACATCTCTTTTTCTTCTGTCCTTCGATTTTTTTATTTCCCCCCTACTTCCTAACCTGCCATTAACTATTAAATTATTAAAAAAAATAAAATCCATTAATATTTATTTCAGTAAAGTTTCTCTCTTTTCCATTCACTTGTAAACTTTATTTAATATATGTGCATAGAGGGATGGCCCTTTTAATAGAGAGAGAGATGAAGGAGAGAGATCATTTTGTTGGTGCCCCCCCCCCCCCCCCCTCTCTCGCTCTTCTCTCTCTCTCTCTTCATTCTCGAAATCCTCACACTGAAACCCTATCCCTAACCCTAGATTCCATCCAAGGAAGCTCCATAGATGGCTCCCATGGAGCCTCTCTTCTCCCATTATTGAAGCACTCTCTGTAAGCCTATGTTTTTCTTCCTCGATTTTTTTTTTTAAAAGAAATTTTTGGGCCTCATCTTCATTCAGGTTGGATCTTTTTCCCATTTTGATTCATGGGTAATCTTTATATTTCAGCGTATCAATAGATTTTATGAAGAAATAAGTGGCCTTTTTGGCTTAAAAATAGCTATAGTGTAGGGTTAGGCTTAGTCCCTTTTAGGGCTAGTGGGTACTTACCTAATTAAGTCTGGAGTTTCGCAATTTGAAACTTTCTTCTTCAAATTACAATCTTTGGTTGATATGGTCAGGTTCTATTTTTGTGGATTGTGAGGTTTAGTTTTATTTCCCTAGGTTTAGGTTTTTGTCTTGATCTTGTAATGGGAAAGTTGTAGATTTTGTTTTCTTTTTGTATTGGGTACTCTATCATGCATTGACCTTATCAAAGACGCGATCTTTGCACTCGCGGGCCTGGTTTCAATTTTTGTAACATTTAGGTTTCTATAGTTGGAGATTTGAGCTAAAATAAGTAGCAAAGCTATAAAGAGTTGGATCTTATTTGTGGAACTTCAACTTTTTTCAAAAGATTCTAAAGTCCTGTGTGGTTCTTGTTCTTTCCGTGATAGGCGAATTGGCCTATGGCTACTAGATCTGCTTAATTGAAGCTTAAGCCATCGATGCGCTGAATCTTAGAGCTGTCTCATTTGTTTTTCCAATTGCTGAGGGCTGAGATATTGATTGCATATGGAAGCCAAGAGGAAGAAAGAAATGGGCAGTGAGGAGAAACCCCAAGAGACTCGTGCTTTCCCTGATGAAGTTTTAGAACGCGTCCTGTCCTTTGTCGATTCCCACAAGGATCGTAGCGCCGTGTCGTTGGTATGCAAGGATTGGTACACTGCAGAGAGATGGAGCCGGACCCGTGTTTTTATTGGCAACTGTTATTCGGTGACTCCAGAGATTGTTGCTCGTAGATTTCCAAAGATTCGGAGTTTCACAATTAAAGGGAAGCCTCGGTTTTCAGACTTCAATCTCGTGCCTCCAAATTGGGGGGCTGATATCCACTCATGGCTTGCGGTTTTCGCTTCGGCTTACCCTTTTCTCGAGGAGCTACGGCTTAAGAGGATGACCGTTTCAGATGAGAGCCTTAAGTTTTTGGCACGGTCTTTTCCGGGGTTTAAAGCGCTTTCTCTTGTTACTTGTGATGGGTTCAGCACTAATGGCCTTGCCTCCATTGCAAGCGGCTGCAGGTATATACCTCTTTATCTTTTGATCTGCTTTCCTCTAGTCAATTTGCAAAGCTTGGTCAGATGCGCGCTTATCATCGATTTTCAGGACGATCTCTTTAGTTACTCAAGTATGTTAGTCTCTCTTCTTAAGTTATAAAATTCTTTCTCAAAAGCAGATATGGTCGCAATTAATATCTAAAAGAACCCAAAAATCTTATTCACAAGGTCAGTTGGCTTAATGATCAGATAGGTAAAAACCACGATCATGCAATCTCAAATCTCACTCACTGATTTCTGACCAACTGTTTCTATTATCAAATATCAAGTATTTGAAGAATAGTTTCTCTCAATGCCTATGTTTCGGTTCTTCTGTAGCCTTCGGTTTGTCTTCAATTTATAGATATAGTATTAGAAACTTTTTTCCTTCTGGTTTCAACTGCCTTTTCTTCTCACATTTGAATTGTGTCCATGATCCATTCTCTTTTGAGATGCTAACAGCTAAATATGGTTTCAGGAACTTGATTGAGCTAGATATACAGGAGAGTGTGATTGATGATCTTGGTGGCAACTGGTTGAGTTACTTTCCTGAAAGCTTCACATCCCTGGAAGTGCTTAATTTTGCGAATTTGAATTCTGAAGTAAATTTTGATGCCTTGGAGGGGATTGTGGCGAGGTGTAGATCACTAAAAGTCCTCAAAGTAAACAGGAATGTAACATTGGATCAACTTACTAGGCTGCTCATGAGAGCTCCACAGCTTACAGATTTAGGAACTGGTTCATTTTCCCACGATAATACTCTTCCAACAGATGCCCAGCTGGAAACCGCATTTAATAACTGCAAGAACCTGAACACGCTTTCCGGTTTGTGGGTAGTTTCTTCACTATATCTTCCAGTACTGTATCCTGCATGCTCAAATTTGTCGTTCTTAAATTTGAGCTATGCGCCTCTTCAAAGTACTGAGCTTGCGAAGCTCCTGCCACATTGTCCTCTTCTTCGCCGCCTTTGGGTAAGAATTACATAGTGGCATATGTTACCATTCCTTTAATTTAATTGTTTCACACGAGTCTTTCTGCTATTTAGGTTCTTCCTTTTTTTCTATATATTTTTAAGGTTTTCCCCCTAAAAAAATAATTCAAGTTGATGTTGCTCATCTCCTGTTTTGGTTAGCAACTAAATACTATCATAATTTTATGGAGGAAAATAAAGAGCTTCTTTAGCTAATTTTTCTGATAACACCTGGAAAACATTTTGTTCCTTAAAATTTTTAGTAGCCCCTATATTTGATTTGTGTTGATTTGAATATAATATACAAGATTAAATGAATTTTGATAGAATCACATCTTGGTGAAGTTTGCAACCAGTTTATGTGAATGACACAATGTATCCATAAATATATTATCGCAACTAACACGTTAGGCTGTGTTTGACCATCATGCTGCTTTCAAGAACCAATGGTAGATTTACTTGTCATCACAGAAACCATGTCTGACTTCCCCCTCCAGCTTGTGGGGGCGTACACGACTGTCTTTCCAAAACCAAATCTTTCTATTCAATCACAAAAGTTTCCAAAAGATAAGCTTGTTTAGATTGTTAAGAGGGGAAAGCATATTCTAAAAAAAGATGAATTGCATTTGGTGGACCACTGAACCACTTACTGCGCTGTACTCTTATTCGCTCTTTTCCTGGTTCGACTCTGCATTGTATGGTACTAACTTCATAATTAAGTATAAACCTATGAAATGATTGCCTTTTCTTCTCACACCACATGCTTAAAGTAATAAATAACAGCTCTCAATTTAGCATTTTCTGTTTAATTAAACGCGTTTCCTGGTTGCTTATTGGCTTGCTGCCTCAGTTCCCACCTAAACCTCACCAAAAAGAAAAAAGAAAAAGAAAAAAGTAGCCGCCAGCTCATCAGTTAGCTTAATTCATCCATGCACCATTCTAATTTTTTCTTCCGTATTGTTCCTCACAGGTTCTAGACACAGTAGAGGACAAAGGGCTAGAAGCCGTGGGGTCCAGCTGTCGTCTGCTTGAAGAGCTACGGGTTTTCCCGGCAGACCCATTCGACCAAGATGCCCTTTTGGATGGTGGTGGCAATGGTGTAACCGAATCTGGTTTCATTTCTGTCTCTGAAGGCTGCCCGAATCTTCACTACGTGCTATACTTCTGCCGACAGATGACTAATGCTGCCGTTGCAACTGTGGTTCGCAACTGTCCCAACTTCACCCACTTCCGTCTCTGCATAATGAACATGTGTGAACCCGACTACCTCACCAACGAGCCAATGGATGAAGCTTTCGGTGCCGTTGTGAAAACCTGTTCTAAACTTCAACGCCTTGCTGTTTCTGGTCTATTGACCGACCTAACCTTTGAATACATTGGCGCCTATGCTAAGAACCTTGAGACTCTATCAGTTGCTTTTGCGGGCACAAGTGATAGGGGAATGCAAGGTGTGCTGGAGGGATGCCCGAAGCTACGGAAGCTTGAGATTAGGGATTGCCCATTTGGGAATGTTGCTTTGCTTTCTGGGCTCAAGAGGTATGAGTCGATGAGGTCGCTTTGGATGTCGGCTTGCAAGGTGACGATGAATGGGTGTCGGCGTTTAGCAAGGGAAATGCCGAGATTGAATGTGGAGGTTATTAAGGAGGATGAGAGCGAAGATACTCAGGCAGAGAAAGTTTATGTGTACCGCTCGGTTGCGGGGCCGAGGAGAGATGCGCCTCCTTTTGTTGTCACACTCTGATAGGTTCATTACCTCATCGTAATAATGTATGCTGTACTATCCACTTAAAATATTAGATGGATGATGCGCTTATTTGTTGTTCTTTTAATTTGTTTGAAAGAATTTTGTAAATTGGACGAGTTCAAGGAACCTAAACTTCTAAAGCAGCTTCTGATTTTAATTGAAGCATCCGGCCCTAAAGGCTGAAGTCGGCGAGGGAAGTTTTTAGTTGTTAAAAATTGAGAGTAATAACATATTCAGTTTAATGTGCTAAATTAAACTCAAATTCTCTTGTGTTTGAAGACTGGTGGACCATGTCACAATTTTTAGGTGTAGCCTGTAGGTCATTGCGTACTTGAAATTGATATATGTTCATACTACGTATGCTTATATTCTTGTAGTTTCTGGTTCTGTAATTTTTACCAGTACCAAGATCATTTGATAATGACCATGAATCATATTCTGGAATATCAATCTTTCCGATTATGATAGTTATCACACTTTCTTGCAGGTATGCAAAGTGTGCTTTTCTTACGGAAACAACACGAGGGATGAGAAAGCTACCAAAATTGACGACTGCGAAACATGGGATCAACTCTCCTCCTGTTACATCTAATAAAAGAATTCCTACGAGGGAAGAGAAAGCTACCAAAATTGATGACTGCGAAACATGGGATTAACTCTCCTCCTGTTACATCTAATAAAAGAATTCCTGCCTTCGATGTCTCCATGGCGCAATTAACTGGTTGGTATCAGTCTCAGGAGCTGCTGCTCCTTTGAAGAGCAAGATCATGAGGCGTCCTATGCTAAAGTAGATGAGGCAACCCAATTGGTTCGTCAAAAATGAGCCAAAATCGCTCCCTACAATGCACTGCCACCCGCGACCATACACCTTGTCAAACTCCTGATCACAGCAACCCCCGATTGTTAGAGAAAGAAGATATGAATTATAACACTTCATCTCATAATCGAATGGTGAATATACCTTCTTGATGAAGCAATCATATCTGTGGAGTCTGTGATGTCGAAATCGTCGAGGTCTTCCCTGCAAGATTAAGAGCAGCCCACTGCATTGTTTGTAGCATGTCAGTGTCAATTATGACAGCTATCCTCTCTAGCATCCTTCAATTATTATGCCCTCGTTCTGAAATGATCGAGTTGCAAGATATAATTCTGTGATGAAGTAATGGGGTAGCCTTGCTTAAATTACAAGACATGATATGGAGGTAGTATTTGTGGGTGTTTATGCAAAGGACACGTTCATATATCGGAATCGGACTTGTGGATACGAGCCAGTACCCCAATAAATTTGGAATATCGGACAGGGGTCATGCTTTTTGGCTGCTTGTGATGTTTGTATCCCTGTAAAGACCTGTCCCCTTCTTTGGGTCCTTGTTGATAGTTGAAAGATGGGTGTTTCACTTTCGCGAGTCTATCTTACAGAGGAAGATAGAGGAAGGAAGAAAATCTTGATAAAATCGTGCTTCTTCTTGTGTTATCAGAACCGATATTCCTTTTGTTTGCTGCATGTTAAACAACCTCTGTTTATAAGGGTTTATTTTCCTTTTAGTTGGTGCAAGTCCCGAAATTTTTTGTGATTGTATGGTGAGGTAAAAGAAGAGAGGTGTGGCGACACATACAAAATTTTAGGAGATTCTAGTTCATGGGTTTCGAAATGGAAATTCCAACAGTGTGTGGTATTGGATTCCTGAATGCACTAGTTATAATAAAGGGCAAAATCTTGCTGGCTATAAAAGTTCCAAATATCCTTTTGCCAAGCGCCTGGTTCAGAATCAAGGTTCGTTGTTTTTCATTAAAGCTTTCGTAGCTGACCTTTCTTTGGAGTTTGCGGGGGAGGCGTAGTTCTTTCTACCCACTTTGGCTCTTGCTGAAAAGGATCGAAATGGAACAATGCCATCTCTTTCTCGCTTTGGAGGTATGATTAATCTCACCATCCTGCACATGCCACATGCATTTTCTGATACATTTTTTTTTTTTTTTGCAATTTTGCAACCCTTTCCAGAAAACCCCTTCTGTAGGGACCATTTGCAGCTTATGATTACTAAATTTTGCAGGTCAAGCTAATGGTTGAGTGAAGATTTACAACACTTCAGATTATATTTACGTTACATCATCACATTAATCTTGTTTTCGTTGTGGCGGTACTATAATATTAATATTATCGTAATGTAGATGTATTAGAATAAACAGTTATATAAGTTTATTATAATCTTTGGAAGGCATTCATATCCGGTCAATTTTATAGGAATATTGGTGTGCGTTTAAGGACATACAAACATGTAGTGGGCTCTAGGAGATTTTCTGCAATAAAATAAAATCCAAGTATGGTTGATTAAGTTCTAAACTACTATATTAAAGGTGAAGCCTTTGTGAACATATCGTCTGATCCCCAGAAATTAAAAGCACCATTTTCGTTGAAAAAGAGAATAATCAAAGCTTTTGGTGGTTCTTTAAAGAAACTAATTAGGCAAAGGATAATGACCTTTACAACTTTACACAGACAATTAAGATTTTAGGAGGTCTATAGACATGAAAAATATGCACGGTGAAGCTATATTTCAAAGGTAACGGCTGAACAATGATCATGATCTTGGGAGTATCCAAACATAGTCATAAGCATTACCCTTTGTTACTCTTCTTATGAGTTTTTCTGTATATTTGTAATACTTGTAACATAGCTCAATTTACTCACAAGAACTTGGTATTTCTTTTTATGTATAATAAAAACGAAGAATAGTCACATGGAAAGAAATCAAACTGGCAAGGGTGGTTCTAGCTTATTATTATTATTATTATTATTCTTGGAGTCGCTGTGCATAGAAGGAATACTTGGTACATGTAATCTACTCTCTTCTAAGTTAAGGAACTAGTGCTTGATATTCACCCACAATTTCCGTTTTTCTTGCTTGCTTGTTTTCCTAAGCAGCTATAAACTCTCTCCATCACCCCAGAAAGTCTTATGCGACGTAGCCTAGTATTTCTTTTCGGTTTATGTAGCCACATTTTATTTTTTTAGATGAAAGCGTCAAATTATGTTAAAATATATATATTTGTTTAGTAAAATAGCTTTCCCATCAATTACCAGTTCAAATTATGTGACCTACTCTATTATAAAAATCTATAGATATGAAATTCTGGTAGTGAATAAGACTTCCATGTCGGTCATCCTTTTCCAATCCACCAAAGCCTGCCATTTATGTGATATCAATCTCTCCTAAGCCTAATCCCGGTGATTATGGCTCTTAAGAATGATGTGTCATCTACTCATAATTGAGTGATGGGTATCTTTCTCTTATGTCTCAATCAAGTGCAATTTTTAGATGCGTAGTATTTAAAGATTGATTGAAATCTAAAACAATCACTTCCATTTGAAATTACCCATTTTCTAATCTAATAGCTACATCATGTGGACTCATGCGAAGGATCGCAAACCATTTCAGGGATTGATGATGGGATGCCTCAACTAATGGGATAGGAGAATGAATAGTGTAGTTGCAAATTGGAGTTGAAATCAATGACAAGAAAAATATAACACAATAGATTGGACGGAGACATGTTTGACGCTTTCTTTAAAGCTATATTCTCTCCCCTACAATGCAACGGGGATTGATGCGATTTGCTTTCAGAATACAACAACCCAGCATTGTGTTTACAATCTCCCGCGTTGCACCCGCAAGGAATTGTCCCGAAGAACTTGATCTTTATGAGTACCAAAAATAAAGAAGAGACGAGAATGGGATGTTTAAAACAATGAAAGGAAGTTGATATAAATAGGAGTTGAAAGATGCATCTAAACTGTGAAAAGTTACAAGTTTTAGCTGTTGCATCCAAACTATTTAAACTTCAAATCTTGAAATCCAAACAAATGAATTAAGCGGTAACCAACTACTTTTCAGTGAAAGGTTGCAATTAGCAACTATAGCCTTTTGGGAAGCAATGGGCCATTGTTGGGCTTTCTTTAGTTCCAACAGGAATTCTCTATTTTTACTTTTTGATTAAAGCTTGTATCTCATTACTTAAGCATATAATTATCTACACCCCATTTAAAACCAAGAACATAAAACACATTACTTAAAAAATAAATATTTAATTTATTGAAATTATACAAATAATATAATATTCCCCACCAATTTCAAAAAATTCAAAAACAAACAAAAGTTGGTACTAAATGTACATACGTACCATGAAGATGTCTTCTGGACTTGAATTTTCACTTAGTGTATTTACATCAAAGTCCAATCAAGATGCACGGTAACCGAAGTTTTGAACCGAGAACCCTTTTGCGAAAGTACTGGATATAAAGCACATATATACATTTAAAAGATCAAGTAATTCATAAGTTTGCACTATTATGGCCATGTGCATATCCTGATTTCATGAACGTTTCGAAGAAAACCTTTTGATCTCATAGAAGGCGGCTGCACCATCACATTCATATAGGCAAGCAATTTAGTGTGTCTTGTAATGATACTTTATCACCTATTAAGAAATAACTCATTCTCTTCCTTACCTATAAAATCCAAGCATGGCCATTTCAAGGATAAGTATAAGTTTTCGTACTTTTGCAATCAATCGTAACATCTATTCTTCCGTTGAACTCGCGGTACTTGGAGCACAAGCATCGAGGAGGATTTCAATGATAGTTGATCAAAGTGTAAGGTTTTCACCTTATCCCGATGATATTTTCTGTAGCAAAGATTCTAACAAATCTTTAATAAAAGGATCAACAAAATTCCAATTTGTACGCATACAGGTTATCCCAATTACTCAATTATTGTTGAGTAATTGCCATATATAACAATATCTTAGACTAAAGTGTCTAAAGTTTCCACGTTATTAATTTAGCATCATCGTTGCCGCAGTTAATGGCAATCAGTGATTTAGACTTAGGCCACAATAGATACAAAGAAGATTTCTTGACCACTCCGCTTTCTTTCCATAATTGGATGCGAGCAATAAATTGTGTAAACTCTGGAAGCCTTATAAGAGCATGACATGGTATATTTTCTTTCCTTTTCCAAAATTTATACGATATCATAATTTCACTTAATCTGAATATATGTGACATGCGATGAATAGCACTTTGTTCCATAAATTCTTATACAGTAAAGTTATATAATACTCATTCAACGTATCATTAAAAATATCATCTATATGTTGCACATGTAATCATGCAAGTGGAAGTGCATATAAAGAGATACTTAAAAAGTTAAATAATCAAGAAATAAAATGTATCGCTTGCAAAATTTTAAGGGCCTAATTTTTAAAATCATAGAAAATCAATGTTCACATGCATATCCTTCTCATATTATGCATGCATCATATGGTATGATTACCGAAAAATTATTCCATGTCTAAAATCACAAGAAAGCGTGTATATATAGTCTAAGCTAGCATGTTATTGTTTATTCTATGTCGATGGGTTCTACATATAAAAAATGAAAAGTTATGCAAAGAAATTCTTCACACCTGAGATGATAGCATGAAACATTGCATCCATATGAATTCAAGAACAGCTAATAAAACATTAGTTTCGTCCAATACTGAACCTTATTGACTCTTTCAGAGGCTTGCATTCCTATGTGGGTCTATAATTCCCACAACTATCAATGGTTAAAACTCAAAGGCTCCATTAAGAGACTTTGTTTTAACCCATTCATATTATTCAATTAAGCCTATGTTTCAAATATCATGATTTGGATATGTGTGAAACTATAGCTTATTAACTTGGAGAGCGAAAAAATATAACTTATGTATATACAAAAACCATGGAAAACAAATGTTATATATTATACAAATAAAATAATATCCTCACCGAAAATAGTTTTCACAAATTCACTTTTTAAAATATTTTCTGGTAAATTAGTTTGAACACAAGTTCTATATATATCAAAAATTGATTAGCACATGCGGGATTAACTTCTAAATTAATCATGCATTAATACGATAGAATATACATATTCCTATTTATCATGCAAAAAAGAATAGAAATCAGCATATAAATAGAAATGACATCTTTATTTATTAAAAACAATTTGAACATCATATTACACAATATTTTCTCATAAATATTCCACTTATAGATTACAAATTTATGCAATGAATCCATCATCGACTACATTTGCTTCCGATTTCTTCTTCCTTTTGAGGAGTCGACAATCTTTCTTGAAGTGACTGACCTTTGTACAATGGAAACATTTTAAATCATTCCTTTGGCCTTTCTACTTAAAGTTCATAGTCTTTCGAGCCTTAAACTCATTCTTTTGATCGTTACTTTCTCCCACATGAGCTTCGGAAATTATTTCCTTTGGTCCATCTTTCTTGTCACGAAAACGTAATCCTTCTTCTAGTCGAAAATGGTGACATATCAATTCAGAAGAAAACTTTTTAGTATCATGTTTAAGACTTTCTGCAATCTGGCCAAGAGTTGGGTAATTTATGAATAATTGCATGAATATGGAACGTATCAAGTGTGATACCAAGCTGACGAATTTTGGTAAGATGGTTATGTAATTCGTAAACTTGATCAAGAATATGTTTATTATCAATAAATTTAAAATCTAAATACTTGTTTACCAGAGCTTCTCTCTTCCGAATCTTCGGTTTTGTACTTTGCTTCAAGTGCCTCCCACAATTCCTTCGTCGTTTCTATATATTGGTATATGTCGAACAAAGAGTCCGCTGTTGCATTTAGGATATGGCTCTTGCATAGATAATCGTCTTGTTCCTACTTTTGCCGCTTTCTCTCTTGTGCGGGCGTTTCGTCCTCATTTCCGGTATGATGAGTTTCGAAGTAGTGAGCACATAGACGATATTGAGAGTTGTGAGAAAAAAGTGGACTTTCTTTTTCCACCGCTTGAAGTTCGTACTGTTGTAGCAATCAAGTTTGACAAGTTTGTAACTTGTCATCTTCATCGTGGAGTTTTCCGGTGCCTTTGAAAAATACAGATATCGCTTTAAATTGTAGTTGCAAATTGGGGTTGAAATCAATGATAAGGAAAAACACAACCAATAGATTGGATCGAGACACGTTTGACGTTTTCTTTAAAGCAATATTCGCTTCCCTAAAACGCAACGGGGATTAATGTGATTTGCTTCCAAGATACAACAACCCAATCTTGTGTTTACAATTTTCCGCGTCGCACCTGTATGGAATTGTCCCGAAGAACTTGATCTTTATGAGTACTAAAAATAAAGAAAAGAAGAAAAGAGAATGGGTTGTTTAAAACAATGAAAGGAAGTTGATATAAGTCGGAGTTGAAAGATTGTGTCTAAACTGTGAAAAGTTACAAGCTTTAGCCATTGCATCCAAACTATTTAAATTTCAAATTTTGAAATCCAAACAAATGAATTAAGCGGCAACCAATTACTTTTCCGTGAAAGGTTGCAATTAGCAACTATAGCCTTTTGGGAAGCAATGGGCCATTGTTGGGCTTTCGTTCCAACTTGAACTCTTTATTTTTGCTTTTTCATTAAGGCTTGTATCTCATCACTTAAGCATATAATTATGTACTACTCGTTTAAAACCAAGAGCATAAAACACATTACTTAAAAAATAAATATTTAATTTATTGAAATTATACAAATATAATATAACAAATAGTACTAAAAGTTTGAGATGGCCGCATAGAAGTTTTAACCCTCAATTATTTGTATAGGATGGCTGTTTATGTCGTAGATTATCACAAGTGAAGGGAAAAACTACAAACAAAACAGTCACAGTTTGTCCCGTTTAGAGGGGGTGTAGCTTTAGTGTCAAGGAAACCTGCTGCTGATGACTATGGACCATTCAATTGTATTTTACTGTCACCAATAACTCTTGTTGTCATCTTCTAAAATTACAAGTTTTCTATTCTTTTAATCTTTGTTCATCCCCATGCCAACTAGTTTTAGCTTCTATCAAAAGCTTGCCCTTTTTTGTTGCTTTGGTTTTGGATGCCCATGCTCCTCCTTTTTCTCTCTACTGTCTTTGTTTGTTATGGTGGCAAAAGGCCCAAGGAAAGGGATCCAAACAAAGGAGAGAGAGTGCACATGGGAGTCAATTGACAACCTTTTGATATCAGTGGTCCATTGGGGGGGATCAGGGGGACCATTTGCATTAACATTCTCTCATTAGCCTCTGCTTTTGTTCTTAATGATTGCTGCATTAGTCTAATAGGGCTCGTCTAATCGAATGATTTTAAGCTAAAGGTTCAAATCATTGCTTAGATTCCCTATAACCATCTGCGGTAGTAAGTGATAAACTATATGATATCCTAAACTTAAGAATAATTATTTTATGGTTTCACAAATATCTGAATATTACGGACGAAGGCTTGTTGCTACTGTTGTTTTGTTATTGTCATGTATTAAAAAAAATTGAAGTAGAATCGTTAATTAGCAGTGTTGTCAAAGTTTGATAAAGTGATATATTAGGAATGATGCCAATAGGCAATGAGTATTGAGAACTAACAATTGTATTGGTTTTTTTATTAAGTTTACCAACCAATAATATTTGATAGTTAGGCATATACTATGGACATTTGAGCTTTTCTTGTATTTTACTCTCCAAAGAAGCAAGCATCACTCATAGCTATCACCTCACCTTCCATTCATTTATCCAACTTTCTTATCCCCAACCGACCTTTCCTTCATAAAAAAACCACCTTTTATTTTGCTGCCCAGCAATCACGAGGGCATTCTTGTGATTATACCTAGGCGCCAGAATTCAGTTACCACAAGAATGTCTCTTTGCTGATATAATTGTATAAAGACTTGCAGACTTTTCCGCTGAGTACTGGATTTTTTTTATTTTTTATTTTTTGGAAGAAATGAAAGAAGAAGAGGAAGAAAAAGGCGAATTCCTCGCTTCTCCAATCGATCTGCAACAAGCTTCCAATCTCATCAACACCCTGATATCATCAACTTACGTGGTTCGCTCCTTCGTGGGAAAATGGCAGTTGATTCGAGGAAAGCTAGAGAAGCTCAATTCCAGATTGACCCCGAGCACCACCGATTCGAAAGGTATCACCGATCTTATTACGATTCAACAAGTATTAACCGCTACTTTGAACCAGACCCAATTGCTCGTTAATCAGTGCATCGATGAGTCCTACACTGGTGGTAGGCTTCGGCTAAGAAGCGACCTTGATATTGTTGTATCTAAGCTTGATCTCTATATAAAAAATCTTGATGCAATCTATGCCTCTGGGATTTTGACGCACTCTCGGGCAATTATACTTTCTAAGCCAGGGGCTGATGCTACCCGTGAAGACATGATGCTTTATGCGAAAGACCTGTACTCGAGATTAAGGCTCGGAGGCTCGGAGTTGAGGGCTCGAGCATTGGCTGCACTCAACGAAATCCTTTCAGATGATGACGGGTATGTGATGATTGTGGCAACGGAGATTGGAGATGGAATTAGCCTTTTGATTGGGTTTCTTGAATTTGGAGACGTGGGCACACAGGAAGAGGCATCCGAGGCTCTCTCAGTGATCGCTTCGTTCGATACATTCAGAGGAATTCTTGGAACAACTGGAGTTATTGGGCCTTTGATTAGGGTGTTGGAGACTGGGAGCGAATTGGGGAAGGAACGAGCTTGTCGAGCTCTGAAGAGATTGACGGAGAATTCTGAAAATTCTTGGTCAGTCTCAGCTCATGGAGGTGTCAACACTCTTCTCAAGGTCTGCAGCAGTTTTAATTGTAGCAATGAACTGATTGGTTTGGCTTGTGTTGTACTGAGGAACATAAGCGGAGTCGATGAGATGATGAAGTTTATGGTGGATGAAGGTGCGGTTTCAGTATTTGCAAAGCTTGTTAGATCGAAAGACGAGGCGATCCAAATTCAAGCCCTAGAGTTGTTAGCTACTGTGGCTTCTGATGTTGAGTCTATCAAGAAAAGATTAATTACAGAAAGAGTCGTCGAGACACTTGTTTATGTTCTAGACCCAAATTCTCTCTACTTGTCAAAGGCAAGAGAGCTGTCTCTTCAGACAATTGAGTCTTGCTTCTTCTCAACCCAAAACTCGGTAAATGTTTTGATGGGCTACGGATATGTTGACAAACTACTCTTCGTTTTAAGGAATGGGGAAATTTCTGTTCAAGAATCAGCTCTCAAGGCCGCGACAAGGCTCTGTGCGATCTCTGAGGAGGCTAGAAAGATGATGGGTGATTTAGGATTCATGTCAGTGCTCATGAAATTACTCGATACAAAATCATTTGTGATCAGAGAAATGGCGGCAGAGACCCTATGTAAATTGATATCGATTCAGAAGAACCGGAGGAAGTTTGTTCGCGAGGGTTCAAATGTGAACCGGATACTTCAGCTGCTCAATCCAGAAGAGGAGAAGCCAGTGGCTACAAAAAAGCTATTGCTCTCGGTTCTTTTGGCCTTAACTGAAAGTAACAGTTGTAGGAGAAAGATTTTGGCTTCGGGGCACATAGAAAATGTAGGGAAACTCGCAGAAAATGACGTGATTGAAGCAAAGAAGATTGTGAAGAAGCTTCATTCCAACAAATTTCCAAACATACTTCATGGAATTTGGAGTTCTTGAGTTATTCCTCTGGCTTTTCTTTTTTAACCCATTAGCTTGTGTGTTCTCATTCTACTTTTAGCTCTAAACAGCAAATTTTTAGCACAAAAAGCAAAAGTGATCATAATGAATATCATTTGTATTTTGTTCATAATATGTAAAGCTTGCAAGAAATGTGTATCTTGATATTTTTGGCAGAAGAAGAAAGCATGTGTGTTAAGATACTGGTATTTATTAAAATGTGGGTCAAGATAAGGAGTGGTACATGTGCATCTGCTGCTCTTTAAATGTGTTTTTTTTAATTTTCGGTACTTACGAAAATTCTCAGTTATCAACATATGTAGGCTTCCAAGGCCTAAACAACCAAGTACTGAAGGATTAATCTGATACCACTTCTCGACCTTTAGAGAATTTATGATGAGTCCAAAGCTTACCACAACTGGAGAATGTGAATTGAGTGGTTTCAGTAAATCTCAAGATAATTGTCGCTGTGTCTACTGCTGAATTCAGAGCAGGTTTATTCAACTGTGTGAGTTAATAACAATAATAAGAGTTGTGTTGTTGGCTTGTTGCAAATTTACAGAGATGAGGTCTAATTTGGAGGTTGCCGAGATCACATGCTTGTGCATGAATCTAAAAGGATGGCCTTTGTGAGTGTGGTCCATGCCCAAGGTTTGTCTGTTTCAGAGATTGTGGACAGTGAGCAAGGGAGATGAGTCTGTTGAGTTATTGTCTCCTATATATTGTTACCAGATCATCTGCGTGCGTGAGTGCGTGTGTGTTAGGGGGTGGGGTAGGTTGTTAATGATTCATGGCTTCACGCTTTTTCGTTTTCCATTTTTGCCCATTTGTTTCAAGCTTTTTCATACAGAGACGGTCTTCACCACCGCTATCGGCTACATATGCCAACAACAATATCAAGGTTAGAGAGTCACGTTAGTGGCGACTCCTCCACGCGGTCGACATGTGTCCATGGCCTTGGCCATTTATTATTATTACATCATAGGTCAAACTACCAAAGGCGACCCAAACATGCTTGCAGTCATGAACTCCCACATGTGTTGCATCATATCTTCCTGCTCTTGAATTTGCCTTCGTACCGCCTCTTCACACTCCCAGGCTTGCTATCATTCGAACTCTGCCATTTGTGTCTCATTCGAGCCACAACGTCCATTCAGCGTGTCTCTCCGCATCCAATTCATCTCTTAAGAGTTGCAACTATCCATCCATAGCGCTCGCTTGGGAGAACGTCTGGGTAACGGTGAGCTCATAAACACTCGTACTACTCGTAGGACGTCGATAGCTTCTGCTGCCTATGCCCTGCTCATGTCCACCGTAATGCCTCGGATATGGAATCCTAGGCTGGGCATATAGATTCCATGAGGAATTGAGACCAATATTCAACCCCGCCGCCCCCTCTTGAATCATCTCTTGCAAATAGTTTACAAGAATAAGTTGTTATATATAGTTAATAACATTAAACAATTTACATCTAAAATATGATTAAACATACTGCACGCTTCATCTTTGATCCTGGCCAAGCTCTTTTCAGAAAGATAAACAAAAATTCTACAAATTTTGTATATTAGGTTATTGTGGTGTTTTGATGGTGCACCCGACACTTTCATAAAATGCCATTTTCCAACAGTCATCTTCAATTGTCACAATTTTCCTTTTGTGTCAATGTCGAATTGAAGGGTATCTTTCTGGGGATTGGTTGCTGGCCATATGCATGTTTCTTTGTTTCAAGTGGGTATCTTTCTGGGGATTGGTTGCTGGCTATATGCATGTTTCTTTGTTTCAAATTACCGATACCAACACTTTGATCATATTTCAGGATTTCAGTTGTCCTATCATCTTCTTAGTTGTTGCATGTAGTAGAGATGCAAGGCAAGAACAAACAAAAACAAGCGCTCAAACAATACAGGAAAAATTACATATAAAAAAAGCAACAAATTATGATGCAGCCGTAAAGCGCAAACAGTGATCTAGCAATCTTCAAGAAAAATATTCTATTAATAAATATATCTAATATGTTGCGACGCAAATTCATGTAATGCAATCATGTTTCGACATCCAGTGAAGATAAACAAAGAATAACTGATGTACGACCATGCGGTGCATCACCATTCATATCATAGCAATCTTTTTGAGTTTTAATATCTCTGAAAATAGAGTTGTCTATTTTTTTGCGGTACTGTTTAATCAAGCAGCAGTGGAATCACCGGCTATATCCATGCGAGCGAAGCACCTGCTAAATTCTTGGTAGAAGGCAATCCTGCAACCACATCCTCTTCAATACCGCATTCATTGCTTCCCCTCACAATCTTGAAGTAACCATCCTGCACACCCCAAAAAGGATACTAGATTAAGAACCATTATAAGAGCTTACATAAACCAACCAGTGCGAATATATTATTAATCCAAATGCTTACATCGCCCCAACCTCTGTTCCACTGATTTGCAAGAAGCTGAAGGACAAACAATTGAACCGGATAGACGACGTTAGATGGAAATGAAAGGCGTTAACACTGAATTCGTTAAAAAATAATAAAGCATACCCAATAATCTTCACCGTCCTCGCTAGTTCCCCAACCAATTAATTTCACAGCATGGCCACCCATCACACCACCTGTAACATGCTTGTAGATCCCTGATTTATAGTGAGCAAAATCCTGCAAACGGTAAATAAGTTGAAAATGTTGTTATATTTTTCCTTGGGAAGATCACAAAACACTCTGCTGATTGAATGAAGAAAATGTCATATGTAAAAGAGGAAACTGATAAAAAGAGTAATTTTTCATATTTGATCAAGTGGAGATTATTAAGTGAAGGCAGACTGCATGAATCCAACAAGCACTTTTTATGACAGCTAACATATTTACATATCAAAATATAGCACGAGAAATGGCGTCAAGGGAAATGACTACATAAAGCTGAATAGATGTTGTCTGTGATTTTCCATACCTCATAAACTGTGAAGGCGACTTCCACTGGGCCATGCGTATAGACCTCTGCCATAATATCATGTGGATCGGAGCTCACTCTGTAAGCATCGACACTGAAGTGCTTTGTTTCCATCCAAACAAGATTATTGGCTTTGCACTTCTTTTCACATTGTGGTGTTGGATATAGAGGTTCACAACCTGGATGAGCACATCCCTGGGCATCGAAATATGGGTCGCACTGCAAGAAGATACATTATGTGGTCATATCATGTACTAGTTTATGGCCATCAACATATTTAGAGGATCATTTTGAAGATTCCAATATAAGAGAATTGGAAATAGAAGACTTGCATTAGGAATAACAGCTAATAAAGTTTGGGAAAGTGTAGAGCACATCAAGACTCGCATGAGGAATAACAGCTAATACAGTTTGGGTTAATGTAGAGCATGGCCAATTGCAAGGAAGATATGCATTTGAATAAGATTGAGTGACATGTTAGGAAACTGTTAAGTGGTGTTCTGGGGGATTAGCCTGACAACAGCTAGCTTTGGTCAGTCAATATCCATTATTAGACAAGTTTTACTGGCATAAACTGACGCAGAGCTGAAAATGCACATCAATAAAAAGGCCTAGTTCCCCCTTCTTCTTCTTTTTGCAGGTGATTGTCATATTATTTGTGACATACTTCTGAATTTGTCAGATGTAATTGCACTTAGCAAGATTAAGTAGAAATCAAGGTTAGAGTTGACATTTAAAGATTTTGAAACCTATATATAAGATCCATTTTAACTGTCAAAGCGTAATGCTGAGGTAAGCATATGTCGTTATTTTGAGATTGTGTAGTTGTCGAGTATTCATAGATAATGCTTTCCCGGATCGGCAATTAACTAGACTAGTTCCTGCTACAAATCCTTCCATCTATAGAATACACAATCAAGCTATACGACCAAACATTGAATAAAAATGATATTGGAATAGAAAGAGGAGAGAACTGAAGCCATGCAAAATGAAGAGATTCTCATGTGATGTATGAAATATTTAATAAACAACCAAGACCATAAAATGTTCTCAGTCTGTTGTACCGTAGGTCCGTTTGCTTTAATAAAAAGAGCACTGCATCAAGCAATAAGTTGCCGGAATTGGAGATTATTTAAGGCCGTTGATAATCTACATAGATCACTCGTAAGGCAGCCATAGAGAAGGGTTCGAGAGAAAGAGCAAAGCTACCAAGAGAATGATAAATGACGAAGAAAGTCGAAATAGTAACTGGAAGAATAGAATAGGATCCAGACTTTGCGCTTATCAGGACCAATGTATTTATACACTCAAAAAGCTGTGGCAGGAGTCAATAGGACTGGCTCATTGGGACACTAACAAGCACAAAGTTATAGATCTAATTGGTTAGAAAGGAAAACAGATGACATGCCTTATGAGGCGGGGACCCCTTTCAGCGCATTCAATTTGGACCATGTCTATGCTCTTCATGAGGTCAAAGGCAGCCATAAGTAAAAAAGGAAACATTTTTCCAGATCTATGCTACTAAATGATAAGGGGCGTGGGTGGGTGACAATGATTACCTAGTTATAAATAATTCCCAAGTGGTGTTTATACAGTGAGATCAGTTTCATTACTATTTGGTATTATGTGATAATATAAAACTTTATGTATTATGTCAAACAAAGGTGCGTGTGATGATTTTTAAAAATGGTGAGAGATAAATATGAAGGAAACATGTTATCATTTAAATTTAAATTACAGTATGACAAAGTCATGTTGAAGTAAATGATACCTCGTCGGTAACAACACCATTTTGTACAAAGTAGCGCCAGGCCATTATAGGATATCCCCCGTCACAACCATCCCCACACATGAAACCACAGCACGACAAGAGGTCATTAACAGATAAAGATATGTTCTGTGACGGAAAAAAAACCAAGGATCGGTAAAGAGCCTAGAGAATGCGACTTTCAAGTGAAACTACGCAACTCTATAAAAAGCTACAGGGGTAAGGGGGTTATACCATGCCAAAATTGATACAGAATCGATCTGACAGCGATTCTACTGCACCAAATGCCCAACAAGATCCACAATGTCCCTGTTCATTATAGAGAAAATCATTCAGTGCTTTCTGGAGAAATCTGAGCTAAATTCGCTATGAGACCAAATGCAACCTACATACCTGATCTTTGAATCCGAAAAGATAGAATCAAACAGCCATGTCATTAGAAAATACCAAAAATGTCAGTATCTATCACAATGAATAGCCACTGATACAAAGGAAAGTTTACTGACCAAGTATTTTCCCAATAGTGCTGCATTGAGGCCAAGCTGTTCTAGCATCAAACTGTTTGGGAAGCTTTAATAATTTAGGATAAGTTTTTACAGGAAAACCTTCCAAGGCAGTTTGAGGCAACTGCTTTACTCCAAGAATATATTGGAATTGCCCACGCTACAAATAAAGAAGCAACTCGTATCAGAAAAACATCTCTTGGTATCCTATGGTAGGTTAGTGAAAAAAATTAGAAAATAAGACGATCAAGTCCTTTTTAGGTCCCCTCACTGTATAATTGGAGAAACGGGAGTTTATGGAGGCTCTCCATCCTGCATTAGGATTGGAATTAACCTTCTCTACAATAGAATCCTGACGAATTACAAAAGAGCGAAAAGTTACAACATTATTATAAAACAAAACACAATAACAAAAAAATAAACCAAACAACATTGTGGAAATGTTCCTATAGTATCTATAGAAAAGGAACCTGAAGAATCTTGGCATCTTGCTTGGCTTGAGGGATCGGCTTTACTGCAACCACCTGCAGAAGGACAAACCTTATTGCTAAGGGAATCAAACAGAGCAATAGATCAAGAGTATTTCTGTTTTAAAATCAGGCAACGGATACAAAATCTCAGATTTTCCAAAGCTAATTGCCAAGGGAATCAAAACCATGATTGTAATTACAAATGCACCCTGATTTGTGATGCAGTTCTTGTAGGTGATATTCGCAAGCAAGAAAGTCGAGCATCACGTTGGAGCATAAAACTTTACCCTTGCCTTGTTTCAGACGTTGGTGCAGCGGCACGAACATTAAGATGGTAGCAGATCAATTCAAGTTCAAGTTTCACTACGCACGCATTAATATGAAGGATCGGGGGGAAATAGATATTATTGTGTGGAAGTCCATACTTTAGCTCATAATAATAATGTCACTCGATCTACTCGTGCGTGTTAAACTATAAAAAGGTCTCCCTTAAACCTAACCAAAACTATGAAGTTTTGGCGCAGCGGCAAGGATCTAAGATGGTATCAAAAGACCTGGTTTGAAAACACCTTGAGCTTGAATCTCATTATCAATTTAAATATTACTTCCAAATGAGGGTTAAGAGATGACTTCTTAAATTCTCACATAGCCAACAAGTTAAGAATCTTTTTTGTGTGCCGAAACCTAAGCTTTTTGCGCAACAATTTTTTTAATCCACGTTCTAAATGCATGTCCGATGATACCGACTTAAAATCCTTGGCACCACATCAAAATTCAGTTGCCTGTTCTGGGATATATATTTCTATGTTCTAGAACACCAGAGTTGTTCTTCATACATATCTTGCTAAATATCTTCAGGCATAATGAATCGCATCTAATAATAATTTTGACGATTGCATGATATAAGCATCTTTTGCTCAAATATAAAACAGCAGACTATCAGAAGACTGCTGAGAATATGGAAAATGTCAACGATAAATAAGAATACAATTGAATTTTTAGTATCACAAGATACTATTCATATGGTTACCGATATATGCACACCTAAAACTAGCACATTAAAGATACTAGATCTAAAGATCCCCTCTCATATTTCCCCTCTTCTACCTCTGACATAATTTCCATTCATCTCCTGTATAGTAGGAGAGATTATTCGGTGGGCAGGACAAGAGAAATTCCCCATCTCTTTCTCTCTCCGAATAATTTCTGCTCTGGTACAAAGTAAGGCAACTCATAAGTCATAACCACCTGATCTCTCAACGTATGTTGATAGACAAGTCTCACAATTTCATCAAAGGTTCCCAAAATTCTTTTTATTTTTTAATAAAATATTTAATTTCCTTCCTAATCAAGCAATAAATAAATGATATCATCATCTCCCATCCCTAATCTTGATCCCAAACCTAAAAATCAAAAAGCTAGAATGATCCAATTATAGTAAACTAACCTAATAATCAAAAAGCTAAAATGATCCAATTATAGTAAACCAACCTAATCTTGATCCAACTCGTATCACTGACCTGCAAGAATTGGATCTCCGCAGTTAAAACCAGCAGCAGCAGCAGCAGCAGCGGAAGCGCATACATGATCCCCTTCTTCATCATCATCATCGATGATTGATTTTGATTGGGTAATAAATTAAATTTTTAGATGGCTAGCGAGGTGAGGTTAGCAGCAAAATATCTCTCTCTCTCTTGTTTTGTCTCCTCGTTTTATTTATTTATTTGAAGGCAGGGAAGAATCCCATGAGGTAACGGGCATGGGCCGCAACCTCATCTTTTTTATTTATTTTGTTTTCAAGAGGGAAGGGCAGCTACGCAAACCATTAACTGGGCTTACCTCATTAAGCATGGGGCCCATCCGACAACAACAAGATAAGGCTTGGACTCACTATTTTGAAATTCCATTCAAACTTTTTTATATTTATATGTGTTGATTGCTGAATGATACCTCAATGTTTCACTTATTTTAATATCTTTTAGGATAGAAATCGACAATATCGCATGAACAAGCATACCATCAGGTAAATGGAAAAAAGAAATTCTTATTTTAATGTCTTTAAGAATTGAAGTCATGACAAGCATGCACCAGCTGCATTCAAGAAAAAGTTGGAAAGAAATTTAAAGATAAAAAGAGATAGAAGAGAAGTTCTCAAGGACGACTTGAGGAAACTTTCAAGTTTTTCTTAGCTTCTGTTTTGAGCTTCTATTATTATTATTTATACAAATCTTTATTAAAAAAAGGGTTAAAGAATTACAGGTCACAACTCGCTTCAGCTTTCTTCCTATTTTTACATTAACATTTGCATATGCAAGTTCATAATTATGCACCATGTTTTTCTTTTTATTTCTTATGCATTTAGAAGGGCTAATTTATCCTGTCTCTTACTAATTAAAGAGCAAATAAATAAAGAAATTGCATGCGCAACAAGTACGTAATCGTTTCATGATTCTCTTTGATCTATGTAAATTTACTATAATAACTTCATTTAAAAATTGAAATTGGTTCGGCATTCAATTTTAAAAATTAAACTGTCACCCAATTAAGAAACTCATAGTAATTTCATTTCAGAAATTAATTCTTACTTCTTAGAATAACATAAATAATTTAATGCATCTATGAAAATGCCAAAATTCGAATATGGGAGCAATCAAAGTTCTTTCAATTATACAAATTACGGGAAAAAATTTGAACAAAACAATCAAGAAAAGGAAAAAAGAAAGAAATAAAGATGATAAATAAAATCTAATGGATAAATCCAAAATCCAAAATAGGAGAGTTAAAGATAATGCTTTCATTATATCATTTTCTACTCGTCTTTACACCCTATTCAAACTCATATGCATGCTTTAGCAGGTATAAGCATAGATTTTATAATATCTATATATCCGTTCCATATCTGATGTGCAGGACATGAACAACTTTGCACGATCCTTGATTAGAAAGTATTACACATCACATTATTGCTGTGAACTGATCATTCACTTAATTTAAAGAAATTTCAAGTCAAGATAAATGTTGAACGCGGCTGTGAGATTTTTAACCAGATCCATTTACACCTATTAAGTATCCAAGGCTCTGCAAAAGGCTGCCTTTTGGGTTTCTCTATTTCAGCCTACTCAAAAGGCCCAAACATTTCCATGTCTAGCAGCCCATATAATATTTCAACTTGCTAGAAAAATACCAAATATTCAAACTTACAAAGAAATATCAACTAAAAGATTCTTTATCTATTTTTTGGGTTGAAATCATAACAACCGAAAGATTCCATCTTAGATAAATCTTAACAAACAGTCTAATATATTTAAATTTATCTGAGCCAGCATTATCCATAATTATGAAATCGTGGATAAATCATTATCCTATTAACTAACCACAGCAGAAAAATTTATGAGCATACGATATCACAAAATTCTCTCACTCTATCTCCGCATACATTATTTTAGATATGCACTAGAATCTAATGCAACAATTGCTCGTTGGAAACTAACAAACTTTCAAAAAATGGGTTCCTGGTATATCGCAACAGCATTTATTTTATTGTTGATCATGATATTTCTTAATAATAACTATCCTCCACTTAGGCTATAAATACATATCCCTTATATCTAAATCTCATTCTCTTCTCCCAATTAATTAGTCGAGAGTTTTTAATACCTTAGCAATGGCTGGCGGCGGCGTCGTGACTGCTCCCAATACAGGGATCACGCAGTACCCCGGGAAGATGACTCTCTATGTTTTTATGGCCTGTGTCGTTGCGGCCACTGGTGGCCTCATCTTCGGTTACGATATCGGAATATCTGGTAAGCAATTTCACATATATATACATACACACATTAACATTTATCCTCTTCGAACGTGATATGAAATTCTTTTGTTTGATTATTTGTTTGTAGGAGGGGTAACATCGATGGACTCGTTCCTTATAAAATTCTTTCCGGAAGTTTATAAGAAAGAAGAGGCGGATCACAGTACGAATCAGTACTGTAAGTTTAACAGCGTACCGTTGACGCTGTTCACATCATCTCTGTATCTGGCGGCCCTTGTGGCATCTTTCCTTGCATCGGTGGTGACAAGAGTTATGGGGAGGAAGTGGTCTATGTTTAGCGGGGGCCTAACTTTTCTTATTGGTGCGGCGGTTAATGGCGCGGCTCGGAATGTTGCTATGTTGATCATAGGACGTATTCTTCTTGGTATCGGCGTTGGTTTCGCGAATCAGGTAACATCTTTTACGGTTGAAATATCTAAATATTTTTCTGCTTAGGGTATTTTTTAGATGCGTTATTACTGTATTCTATAATTGTAATTATCTTTTTGAATAATGTTTTCTTAAGATTATGGCCTCGGTTAGCATGCCCCCTAAAACCTTTTTGAATTTTTTTTTATTGTCTGCCAGATATTTTGGATATATAGAAGAATTCATGATATTAATTCCTGATTATTTTTTAAAAATATCTTTGCATATTTTTTTAATATTTATATTGTGACATATCTTTATTGATTCAAATACTAGACAGAAACAAATGGAACCTATCTTCATCTCGCCCCAATATATATATATATATATAATAATCACGTCTATATAGTTGTTAAGTTGTTAATAACTAAAATTTTGTCATTTATTTATGATTTTCTTTATGTAGTTTCTTTTACACTATTTTCCATTATTGAAATATTTTGTGTTGTACTACTGTTCATTAATCAATCTCAATGATTTACTATAAGCAAATTGTTTTAATTAATTAACCTAATAGTTGTATTGATATCCATTGCATTCTTTTTTAATAGGCTTAATTCCAAAAAATACCCAAACACTGTAGCTAAACTACAATAAACACCTAAAATCTTTTAAAATACAAAAAAACCACCACAAAACTTTTAAAATACAGAAGAAACGAGCACAAAACTTTCAAAAATTATGCCATTTCTCGTAATTTTGAAAGTTTTTTGAGCTTTCTTGTAGTTTAGGTAAAAGGTTAATTTGTGTTGTTGTTTTTTTTGAACTTAAGCCTTTTTCAATATTGTGTATAACATTGCTTGGTTATAAATTTATACTATTTTGTCTGCTTAAACTTGAAATTCTTAGGCTTGCTCTTAATTTTGGTTTTAAAGGAAATTTTGTTTACGGTTTTGAGTTGGACAATTCTTTTGGACTTTTCTTATATTAATTATGGGATCTAATTTGTGTTGGTTGAAACAATTAATCAATATATATATCTTTCAAGCAATCGTATTAGTTGAATTATGCATATTGCATGTAACTTGATTTGACTAGACCGCCTTGCATGTTTTAAACTGTCATCGATCTATGAATATTACAGTCTGTGCCGGTCTATCTTTCGGAAATGGCCCCAACAAAGCACCGAGGCATGCTCAACATCGCCTTTCAGTTCATGATCACAATCGGCATTTTCGCTGCGAATCTCATCAACTATGGCACTGCCAAGATTCCCGGCGGCTGGGGCTGGCGCCTCAGCCTGGCCCTTGCAGCCGTCCCCGCCGCCATTATCACCTTTGGCTCCTTACTCCTCCCCGACACCCCTAACTCTCTCATCGAGCGTGGCCACGAAGAGAAAGCCCGCAACATGCTCCGCAGAATCCGAGGCACCGATGACATCGATGCTGAGTTCAACGATTTCATCGCGGCCAGTGAGGAGGCTAAGCTTGTTAAGCACCCATGGAGGAACATCCGTCAGAGGAAATACAGACCTCAGCTGATGATGTCGATATTGATTCCTTTCTTTCAACAGCTTACTGGGATCAATGTGATCATGTTCTACGCCCCTGTGTTGTTCAAGACTATTGGATTTGGCGACGATGCGTCTCTTATGTCTTCTGTTATTTCTGGATGTGTTAACGTGTTTGCTACGGTTGTTTCGGTCCTTGCGGTTGACAGGCTTGGCCGGCGCAAACTATTCCTCCAGGGCGGATTACAAATGCTCATTTGCCAGGTATATATATATTACCAAATTATAACTTTACGATTTTTCATTTCAGAATAATGTTTATTTTCGTCAAAGTATATTATTGCTATTATTGCTGCAGGTTATTGTTGGTGCCATGATTATGCATAAATTTGGGACCACCGGGGTAGCGACATTATCCAAGAGTTACGCAGATGCTTTGGTGCTATTCATCTGCGTCTACGTTGCGGGTTTCGCATGGTCATGGGGGCCACTAGGCTGGCTCGTGCCTAGCGAGATTTTCCCACTTGAGATTCGATCAGCGGGACAGAGCATCAATGTGTCGGTTAACATGTTCTTCACTTTCGTCATTGCTCAGGCTTTTCTCTATTTGTTGTGCCACATGAAGTATGGACTTTTCTATTTCTTCGCTTGCTGGGTTGTGATCATGACCACATTTATTTGCTTCTTTTTGCCCGAGACGAAGAATGTGCCGATCGAGGAGATGGTGCTTGTGTGGAAGAATCACTGGTTCTGGGGGCGTTACATCTCTGATGCCGATGTTCATGTCGGCTCTGTCGAGATGAAGGATGGAAGGAAGTTCTCAACCAATGCTTGATTTAAATTCCTTGATTTTTATATTCATGTTTTATGGAACTTGTTCCAAGTTTTATTATCTTTTGTCAAACAGGCTTTATTTAGTACGTACGGTCTTATTAGTGGATAAATTTGAACCAATATTCTTTATTTTCACTCTTATTAATGGATCTAGTTGGTGAAATCGACGTTTAATCTTGATTCTTTCATAACATTTGAATGTTTAAATCGTTCAAGACTATAGGTTATAGGTGTATAATTCATTAATGTTGATGAAAAGGGGGCAAAAACCCTGCAGAAGCTAGATCTCATCAGCGTAATGAGCTTTTTATCTGAAAAAGTGTGCACCTGTTTTTTTATCGTTCAGATTTCTGAATGCTGAGCTTAAACTTAACCAATTTTTTTGCCTTCTTTTTGATTTCTGATTCTGAAGTGTGCAGGTGTTTTTCGTCATTCAGAGTACAATCCACTCCCTTACATTTCGACAAGAGCAAACACTGCCACGTTACAGTACTACAAAATTTCCGTCATAGAACTAGAAGCTACAAGTTCTTAATATAAACTAAAATATAAGAATTAATAATTAAATTTGTGCTAGGGTTGGCTTCAGTCGTGTGGATCTCCATTAAGATATCCCATACACAATATAAATTTTCCTGACATGCCATTGTTATAGCATTTAGAGATCCACGAACCTCTGTAAACCTGCGCATAATGCGTTAAGCACAAAGTGTACTGTTTAACGTTGTTTAGGCTCACGTAAAAAGGGGCTTGCGAAGAATCCGGTGGGAACGTGCACAGATTGTGTGAACACTGAGACTCATGCAATTGTACCAGGTTTTATATGGTCGGTTATGGAAAAAAGAGTCAAAATGATAATTATATTGGTATGATCGAGGCGTTAAATTCAGCTAGTTTTTTTTTCCCCTTCTTTGGATACACTCTCCTTCAATCTTAGGTAATTTGATATAATAGTCTCCCTAGAGATTTGTAGCCACACTTTCAGGGTTAAATCGTTACAGCATCACTAGTTAGATCACCACGAATATATATTTCAAGTATCTTCAACAGATGATAAAACAGTTGTACTTGCATGGGTAAATAGTTAAGGATTTGCTCCAAAATAATTTTGAATTTATAAATGATTATATACATTAGTTTTATTTTAAAAATTAACTAAAAATCTTTAATTGTTAACCATATAAAGCACCAGGAACCAAAGGCTCCAACCATAAGATCCCTTCAAAATAGAACATAAACAAATGGCAGTAGAAAACCCAAACCCTATCCACTTCGGAATCGTGGGTTTGCCCCTTTTAGAATATAAAATACTAGCTCTCAACCCTTATTATAACCTTGGAGTTTTGATATAATGGAAGAGACATTTGACATGGTATCAGAGCAACCCAGATTCGATTCTCATCGGACGCGTATTAAATGCGGATTTATTAAATTAAAAAATACCGTTGCGCAAAACCCTAGATTTCGGCCCAAAAGGCCTTCGACCCAAAAGGGTTCGTGTCAGGATATAAAATATATTCTGTGGGTTTCGATATCCATCCCCAGGCTTTGGAGTACCTAGACTTAAGCAGGAATTAATGGGATCTACGGGAGCATATCGAAGAAGATTGCGGATTTGGGGTGTCTGGATTACTTGGATGTGAGCTTTAACAGATTAATTGTGTGGGAAGATCCTCAGTGGAGGAAACATGAACAAGTTTAGCGTCAAGACTTTTGTTCAGAACAAGTGTCTCTGTGGAGCGCCGCTGCGTCCATGCAAGTGAGCATCGAGATATATATATATATATATATATATATAGATGCCCAATTTGCTTTTTGAAGGCTGCATTTATATATATATATATATATATATATATATATATATATATATGCCCAATTTGCTTTTACATTCTGAAGGCTGCATTTTTGTCGTAGCTCAACAAGAATAACCACACATGTCATGTTGTAACATCTGAGATAATTTATGTCATATGCAAGAAGATTGCTAGCTTTGTTTAGTTGTTTTTATTAGTGAGCTGAAACTTTTTCCATCTTGGCCCTATCAAGCCTGTTAGATGCATGCTTCATCATGTCCAGGCAACCAAAAACCAATCCATGCAGTTTTCCATGGTTGCTCAGTTTTCAATTTTGGGTCAACCTAGACTTAGTGGTGCGATCAATTGGGATGTGTTATAAAATTGTGTGAATTTAGCACCAATAACAATTGTTTGTGCATTTATGATGCTTGGTGCCAGTGGATGTCGAAAAGTGAGATACCTGGGGAAAAAAGGTTGAGCCCACAAGCTGTTTGAGGAAATGCTTCAATGGACCTGAGTGGTTTAAGTATGGAGAGGGACCATGACTCCCTTTCTGCTATCAATTTCGAGCGCGACACAATGTTCCTAATTTCATCTTCAGTCTGCCAATCTTTGAAGACATGGCGATGCTGTTGGAATTTTCTTCTAAATTGCAAAGGAAACTCACCTAAGGTCGGTGCAAATGCTACGCTATACTTTGTGAGAGGTTTATGCAAGTAGTGATGTTAACGAGAAATTAGAGTGTGTGCGCGTGTGCGTGCGTGCGCGCATGTGTGCCCATACCGGCTCCATGAAAGATCTGGCCAGATTCCCTGTTTGGATTTATGGCGTTAAATTTGGATAACCGGGGTTTTGTAAATCTATATATAAACTTAATTCCAATTTCCTAACCATGCAACGTTTAGCTTTCTTTTTGTAGTTTAGAAAACCGGAGTTATCTTATCTTGGGCATGTTTGGCTTTGGAGTTAAGCTACGAGAACTAAAAGTTTCATAAAGTTATCTAAACTTAACTCCAAAATCCTAACTATGCAAGTATTTCTGAACACTAAAGTTGAGATCACCAGAGTTTAA
This sequence comes from Agapanthus africanus, assembly GCA_030015575.1. Classification (NCBI taxonomy): domain Eukaryota; kingdom Viridiplantae; phylum Streptophyta; class Magnoliopsida; order Asparagales; family Amaryllidaceae; genus Agapanthus; species Agapanthus africanus. Next base: position 4,381,093 of record CM057337.1, read on the forward strand.
AAAACTCCAATACAGCCTCTTTCCTTTGATGAGAAGACATTTCACTCTGGAGTTTAGATAACTTCAGGCCATGACTTCTGGAGTAACTTTGTTGACGAAAAGGTGGATCACTAGCCACCCGATATCATTAAAGAGGCTTTAATGTTAACAGAACAACCATAACCCAATACAAAAGATCATAACCCAAGGAAATCCGAGATAATAAGTTGCAAGTCAAAAGACTAAACGGTGAACGGATACGAATTATCAAAGTTGAAGTTTAAGTCCGGATAGAGCCATGCAAATTAGAGTTTGCAGAACCTATACCTAGGAATGTAAACGGATATGAATTATCCGAGCCGACTTCATATCCGTATCCGATTTATCAAATGCGCATAATACTTTTTAATTTCTGATGGCTATTCATATCCTTATCCGCATTTGCCAATGACCATTGAGACGAATACGCTAATACCTATGTCCATTCCATATTTGTATCGAATATAAAAAAAACGGTGATGCTCGACTTTGTCGGTTATCTTTTTTCAATATTAGTTCCATATTCATATTTGTATCTGAATTTTACCAAATACGGATTGAAATCTTGATTTTTGATAACTATCTGTCTACATATTTGAATCCGTCTACGACTACCCGACATGAATATGGTGACATGCACCTATATCCGCTCCATCCCATATTCATTTACATCCCTGCCTATGCCTCCATTTAAATAACAACTCTGCTTATCCTACCTCCAAACCCAAGCAAGCCTGAAAAGGTGAGATAATGGAGTTATCTAAAATCCAATCCAATAATTATTTTTCCTAAACCCCAGCAAATTAGAAGAAAGCACTCATGTGGATTTTAGATAGCATCAAAAACAACCATTTTATAGTTTAGATAACTCCAACCCCTAACCCCAAACAATCCATATAAACTAGAGTTTGCATGACATATACCTTCACTCAAAAATAAACTATGGTCATTCTAATTTAGAATCACCTGCCAATATGCTGTGAATGCTCTTTTGTAATTAGTGTCAAGTTCCCACCAAGAACAAGGGATATATTTGACATAGTCTCTTCTGACATGAAACACTTAAAGAAGCGTTTAATCTTTAAATTAAAAAGAAAGAACAACTACACTGACATATGCTACTACTAAATAATCTCAAACAAATGACAAAACAGACAATAAAGTCATGCTAGTGGCATAGGATATTATTTTTCCTTGTTTGGATTTCAGATTTAACTAATTCCTGACAGTGTTAAATGTACATAATTGCCCTTCTTCTCATTCTTGTAGATTTTCTTTTACAGTCTAGGAGAATTTGGACGATGCTTGCCGTCTTCTAGCATCATGGCGAGGCCCTCTCCTGTCCTAGCTTTTCAGCTACAACCGTAGCACTAACAACTCACAATAGAGTACAAATATTTTCATGGAGAGTTTTCTTGTATCCAATCTTGTTTTGATGAGAAAACTACCAAGGTGAGTGATGACAACACTTGATTAATATCCAACCTTGGGACTGTACTGCAAGTAATTACGCATATGATTAGCTGTCTTAATTTTGTGTTTTGCACATATAAAGAAGCCACGGTCCAATTTTAAAGTAATAGCCACACAAATAGCAGCACTTGTTGACTCACAAAGAGCAGCTGCCCCTTGATGTCAGTTCTTTTGTCCATACTAGTTTGCATTTTCAAATGCAACTTTGCACACTTAAATATCTATTGGAATGTCTGCTTCACTTCTTCCATTGCTCTTCAATAGAAATTCACACTTCAAAACTTTCTTTAGGGCAGCATCAATGGCAGGAGGCGCTATCGTAGACATTGGAGTACAGAAAGAGTATCCTGGGAAAATGACCCTCTTCGTTTTCCTCACCTGTCTTGTTGCTGCCACCGGCGGTCTCATATTTGGCTACGATATCGGAATCTCTGGTAATTTTCTTATTCCAATCTTTCCTCTAACAAATTTGAGATTTGCTTGTTGGATTATGATAACTCCTTTGAAGGTGGAGTGACCTCGATGGACTCGTTCTTGATAAGGTTCTTTCCGACCGTGTACCGAAAGGAGAAGCAAGACCAAAGTACCAATCAATACTGCAAATTTGATAGCCAGCTGCTCACGACGTTCACGTCATCGCTTTATTTAGCTGCACTAATTGCGTCGTTTTTCGCCTCGACCGTGACTCGAATGCTCGGTAGGAAGTGGTCAATGCTTGGGGGAGGGGTCGCGTTTCTTGTCGGTGCAGGGGTGAATGGTGCTGCTCAGAACGTGTTCATGCTCATCCTTGGCCGAATCCTCCTTGGCATCGGCATCGGATTTGCAAATCAGGTAAGACTCTTATAATTTTTTTAATTCATATATATTAAACAACTCTGGGAGTAGGTTTTGGATCGTCATCATGTGATTTATTTTCTATATTGGATTCTGATTGTTTATTACTTATTACACTAACAAGGTTGACTGCTTCGGAATTATTGAAGAAAAGAAATAAGATTCAACTCCATATGTGTTGTTTATTAAACTTGATTACAATCAGCATTATTTATATGCAATGCTTGTTGTTGTTTGTTTGTTTTAATCATATGCCATACAAGTATTTGTTGTTAGCCTTTAGCCTGGCTTGGTGATAAAAGAGAAGAGTTGAGCTGTGATAATAAATTCAAGTATTCATTGTTGGACTTGAGCACTTGTGCACATATCAACACCTTTGACAAAGATTCAAAGTTATTAAAATAATATAGATTTTAAAAAACTTGTTGTATATATTTGAGAAGATGTGCAAAGTATTTTTTTTTCTTTTTTGAATTTTGATATGTTCTACTCAAAATTATGGAAATTTTTCTTGCCACATGTCAACTTGAGAATCAGATTGGCAGTTTTAAATTGAGGACCTCTATTTTCCATTGATATAGTAGAGAAATGTAGAAAAATTATATCCAACATTTGCTGTTAGGTTCAACCGTTTCTCTAGATTCCGGTTAGGGGCTGTTTATAAAAATGATTCAGCCGTAAATATTGTGAATTTTCTAAACCAGGTATAAAATCAGTAGCATACTATATATAGGCAGTTCGGAGAGAACACTGTTTGTTACAAAACCTGCAAATGTAATTTATTTAATTCTACTTTCAGAAAACTCATGTCAACTTTCTAAAGGTTACTCAAAAATTGAATATTATATAGACAGTTCAATATGTCTCACATTCTACAATATTGGAAAAACAGTCTGTGCCGGTGTACCTCTCTGAGATGTCTCCACCCAAACTCCGAGGCATGCTCGGCATCGGTTTCCAGCTAATGATAAACATTGGCATACTCGCTGCCAACTTAATCAACTATGGATCCTCCAAAATCAAAGGAGGTTGGGGTTGGCGTGTGAGCTTAGCACTTGCCGCCGTACCAGCTGCCATCATCACTATCGGCTCATTGCTTCTCCCTGACACTCCTAACTCCCTTATCGAGCGTGGCCACGACCAAAAAGCCATCCAGATGCTCCGCAAAATTCGAGGCACTGATGATATCGGTGAGGAGTATAGTGATTTGGTGGCGGCGAGCGAAGAGTCAAAGGCTGTCAAGCACCCGTGGGCTAATATTGTTAAGAGGAAGTATAGGCCTCAGCTCACTATGGCCATTATGATTCCATTCTTTCAGCAGCTCACTGGCATCAATGTAATTATGTTCTATGCCCCTGTTCTCTTTAAGACTATCGGATTTGGAAGCGATGCTTCTTTGATGTCTGGTGTTATCACTGGCCTTGTTAATCTTATATGCATATTTGTATCCATATTCACTGCGGATAATCTTGGTCGCCGCAAGCTTTTCATCCAAGGGGGTTGTCAGATGCTAGCTTGTCAGGTGTGCAAATTAATTTGGTTCTTACCCTGCATTTTCCCACTAAACCGCTGATTCTAACCAAGTATATAGCAAACTTTGTCCTTAAGTTGTATATCTGAGCGTATTGTAATTCATCATTTCAAGTTATATGAAGTTTGACATATATAGTTTTTTTACCAAGAGAAATGAGTCCATTTTTCATTTTTCATGCATAGATTTTTCTTCCATCTTACTCTTGTGCATGTTTCATATATTAGAATGTATAGATCTTAGAAGAAGAGCACCTGATATGTATCCATCATTAGAATTCCTTTCTTATATGTTTCGGTTACGAGTATGTTTCGTCCTTTGACCGATATCTGTTGTAGTTAAGTATATATTCAAAGTACCCGTATCCACTAAAGATTGTACCGGCTTTTAACTGATCACATTGCATCATCTACTTCCCACTGAAAACCGAATAATTTGTTATTAAATGATTGAGAATCAGAGGATTAATACATGCCTGTACAAGCCCTTTTCCCAAACTATAATTTTCTCCTTCATCAGAGAGAAAATTTGTATTTTCAGTTGTCTTCATCGAAGGCAGAAAACTCTTTTCATTCAAAGTTCAACATATATCATGCATCTTTAATAAGCATTCCTGTCTCATTCTGTTTTTTCTATCAATATGTGGAGCTTCATAGAAATTTTCAACACATGTACATACATAAGCACGCAGAAGTTAACTACTGTATTTAGGACCTCTCTAAATTCATAGAAATTTCTTGACCTGGTTCTTTGCGTCATATTAATTCAAAATTCCAGTTTGCCATGTCGTGTAAGTCTTAACAATTAAAATTCAGTAGCCCAGACGACAAAATTTACTATTTAATCTGTTCTCTGTGCAGATAATAGTTGGGACATTGATTGCAATAAAATTTGGAACAGGTGGCGAGGGGCACCTCTCAAAAACCTATGCAGGATTCGTAGTCCTATTCATATGCTTATACGTCGCGGGCTTTGCATGGTCATGGGGCCCCTTGGGTTGGCTAGTCCCGAGCGAGATATTCCCGTTAGAGATTCGATCAGCTGGCCAGAGCATCACAGTCTCTGTAAACATGTTCTTCACCTTCGTCGTTGCTCAAACCTTTCTCACGATGCTCTGCCACTTGAAGTTTGGTCTCTTCTACTTCTTTGCTGGAGGAGTTTTCATCATGACAGTCTTCGTGGCGCTTTTTCTTCCTGAAACAAAGAATGTGCATATCGAGGAGATGGTTCTAGTATGGAAAGCTCATTGGTTTTGGGGCGATTTCATCACTGATGCTGATATCAACATCGGGTCTATCGAGATGGGAAGTCGTAAAAAGTTGAACGCTGAAATGCCATCACATTGAATGTGAAAGTTTTTAGGGGTTTGCTTGATGATATAGGATATCATCCATTGTGTCTATGATTTGTTTGGAGAGATTTTCCTAATGAATTTTAGTTCATGTGCACACCTATATACACGAGTGCAAAGGGAGGGAAAATATTTTCCTTTTATAATAAATTGATGACGACAATTGTGCTCAACTCATGTGATAAAACTATGCTCTTCAATGCTGCGAATGGCTACAGCACACCTATAATTATCAATGTTTCAACGCTAAAGCCATTCCACACACACACACACACCCGCGCATGCCAACCACCTTCAGGGATGGAACCGGCAAAACACCGAAGTTTAGGTGCACTTGGTTTAAAGTCAATGTATTTTCTACACCAAAACACCAAAGTTTAGGGTAAGGACTTATAGCACCCTCCTTTTTGGGCCGTAATGAGTTATGTAAAAACCCCAGCAATTTTCGAAAATTGTTGGAAATGACCCACTGTCCAAAATCTTAATGAAAACCCGTGGGTTATATTTTATTTAAGCGTTATATTTTCTCAACTGCTTAGATACTGCGACTAGTATAATGAGTTTTTGAAATAGGCCCAGGTTTTATTTAACAAGAGTCAAAAGCCCAAGGATTTTTACACAAGTTTGAAGCGTGTCGGAGGCTTTTTGACAATTTACCTAAAAAAGATGCTACTAAAATGTACGTTTTCTATCTAATTTTTAAGTCCAGCCCGCATGCTATGCAAAACATGAACATCATGAAAAACACCGATATTTAAGAGTCCTACGCCGCTCGCTCCCATCCATCTCTTGAATAACATGAAGACAATGAACATTAACTGCGGGTCTCCAGTGACAAAAATCCTTTTTTTAATCTCGCTGAATTTTTTTTCTATTATATATTTACTTCTTTCTTGTATGAAAATATATTTTGTAGCATTAGAAAGTGAGTTCTAAATCTTTTTTGCTATGAAGGAAATTTAGCTATGAACTAACCTAAAAACTCGAATTTGAATTCAAATTCATATCCTAGCTACATATTTCTGTTTTATTCTTGTTTATCTGCCTTTAAATTACAAACAAACAAATTTATTTCAATACAGCATGCTTATAAGGTGTATGGGAAAATGCCTATGTGGAAATGTGTGTGTATATAATCTAACCAATTTACTTTCAATTTGGAGCCCAGGTTTTGGAATCCGAATACAAATAGGAGTCACACACACACACAGAGAGAGAGAGAGAGACAGATCCATTGCAAACCGGTCTTGAGCAAAATTTTTGGAATCTGAATACAAATAGGAGTCATATATATACGGGAGTTTGCTCTTGAGCAAAAGTTTATGTTACTATAAACTTGCAAAACCACTCGGTTCCTTCAAAACCAGCCGTAGCTCTTTATCATTTCAGAAAGTATTGCCTAGTATTCGTGCTGTGTTTGTTGGCTCAGTCAAGACGTAGTGTACGGTAGCTAAGTGGTGCTTCATGCCTGCATGTTGATGTGATTGGTTAGGAGAATTGCACAGCCTTATTGGCTCAGTCAAGGGCTTGTGCGGATGGGTCTAAATTAGTCACGAAATGACGGGTTGAACTTCAAGAGCTCCAATGTGCCTCGTTCGATGATTGGTATGAATCAGACAAGATCTCTCATGATTCTAAGAAATATTGTTGGCCAGGTAAGCTTCGGTTGCCATGGCATCAACCTTCCCTGGGGTGGTTCAAGCTTAACTTTTGTGGAAGGCTAAAAGGGTTTGGTGGGGTCGTCCACAATGACCACGGAGATTTGTTAGTATCGTATGCGGGTCCAATTCATGATCTTGAAGCTGATGCAAAAGTGGAAGCACTTAGATGCGGCCTTAGGTGTATCAAAAAGTTGCAATGTGTTGAGAAGCTGATCGTCGAAGGGGATGCCCTTTATGTCATCAATTGGGTCAACGGAGTCTTCCCACATCATCCGAATCAAGTGTGCAAAAGCATTTCATGAGATTTTCAAGGCTATTATGGACAAGTTTTGGGCATTTTGTTCATGTATCCTGAAGGGTGCAAAAGAACTTGTTTTTGACTTATTTGTATACTGCTATCTAAGATTTCCTTAAATTTTGACTGTGTGGGATCCATGAGTTGAATGTTATTAAATAATCAATATTTTTATAGCAATGTTATTTTCGTTATACGAAGTAAGGGTAGATTTGAGAAGAAAACTAATTTTCTGTCGGGAAATTACTTCACCCAAATGCTAAGCTGATTATGCGCTGACATTGCATGGCAAGAACCAAGCATTTAACCAAGCAACAGTTTTGATTTTATTACACTCTAAAATGATATAAACCTTGACACATATAGCAGAATCATAATCTAGAAGGATCAAAAACTTGAACATGGTTTAGGAAACAGAACACTACACAACAAGATAGAAACCAGTCCCCTCATTATTCACGAACTACATATTGCTACCATTATTATTTTGGATAGCTTAATAAGGTCTGCTAACTCAAATAATCCCATTGATGCAGAGCCATTGGCCGATGTTTATAATGCATGGCATTCTTTTCAATATTACGCATGGCATTCTTTTCGAATGCAATGAGATTATATGTGCTTGTCGAAGGATCAATGATGAACTTCATGCAACTATGCAATGTTTATAAATGTTATAGTTCAATAAATTAAGTTAAGAATAAATTTAGTAGGATCGGATCGTCTCCTAATCTTAAACCCGAGCCGTCCATAGGCATGTATTCTGCTTCACAGTACCCATGAAGGCGGTCCCCGGCGGCAGACGATGCCGGGGACGCGCCTCCACCCACCAAAGTCTTTACTAATTTGTAAATTTTTACCTCTTTTTACTTTAATTTTGGCTACAGAATACTTGAATTTGAAATATTTGCTTATTTATAGATATGAAGGTAACTAAATGATGAGGCTCGATATCAGTGGCTCTCCAGATGCTGACACGTTGCGGATGACGTGTCCCAGAACCTACAAGAAAGGATCAAGAACTTCAGTTGGGATCACACCTCAGGCCTCCGGCCCGAGGAGTCACCCGACCTCTGGTGGCCTTCCAGACCACCCCCGGCTCGCCTCCGAGCTATCACAGAACCAAGATGCCTCGGCCACCCGCTCGTGCCGAGCCTCCCGCCGAGCTCATCTTGCTCGGTCTCACCGACCGACCTACAGCACTGATCACAGGTATCTCCGCCACGGCTCCGCGAGTCTCGCCATACGCGAGATATCCGCCGCCCACGATCCCGCGTCCCACGCCATCACGATCCCCCATTAACGAGCCTGTCTCGTCATTAATGCAGGATCCCGCCTATCATGCGGGTGTGACGTCAGGGGCATAACGGCCGGCGTGAATCTCGCGCCCGCCTGCCCATTGCTGCCGCTATATAAACCCCTCTCTCAGACGGTTAAGGTAAGCCAATTTTCTCCAATAGGCCGTTACTCTGCCAAAATACCCCGTCTAACTTGATCGTTGAAGGGTCCTCGGTGGCACAACCATCCCGGGACTTCTTTGCAAGTAGCTCGGCCTCAACCACTCAAAACCCATTAAGATCCACACGCTCCAGGAGGCAACCCTCCAACTCAATCACAGTCGTCCATCAGCGCTCGCAGCAGATCAACGAAAGGTAACATCTGAAAGGTATCCAAAGATCCATCAGTTAGCGCCGTCTGTGGGAAGTTAGTTCCACTCAACGAAAGTTCATCTTCCGATCTCGACTTCATGGCAAGCGATCACCGTGATGATCCAAGCGCCAGCCGCCGCCTCCCCCATAACGGAGGCGCGGATGAATCTCCTCCCCCGAACGCCATTCACGCCCTATCCGCTCGGATAGATCGACTCGCGTCCGTCGTGGATACACTCGTCCGTGTCCAAACGGCAGGGCAAGCTCCCCAGGTCGCCGCTCCCCCACCTCGGGACCAGGACCCCTACAGAGGGAGAGAAGACTCTGTCCGCGTTGGCACTGCCGAGCACCGCCTCGCTGCCTCCGGCGGCCGCAGATCCCCCGGGCTAACATATTCGATGACCTGCTGGGCGCCACACAGCTCAACACCGAGATCCGTCTCCAGAGCGCCTCACCCCGAGCCCTATCACGCCCATGTCCCTCCCGAGGAGGTGTCGGTCAGCTCGCCTACGCCCAGGCATGACCGACACCCCCTCCCTCGACGGGGTCGCGCGGACGAGACTCGTCACGGCAGCTCGAAGAAGACCCCGCCAGGAGACCTAAGGAACCTCATCGAAAGGAACCAGGGCCGTGGCCAGACACAGGTCTCCAACAGCAGAGGCCAAAGATCAAAATGTGCCGAATCATCGGGATACCACGGCCGACTCGACGCCCGAGAAAAGAAGATCGAAGGCATGCATCGGGAAAGTCGTCATTCAAGCGACAGGGTTAAATACGCCGCCGATTCGCTCACAAAGCCTTTCACCGAAGAGCTACTCACCGTCCATGTCTCCTCCCGGAATAAGCCTCCGAAGGTTTCACTCTTCGACGGGAAGTCCGACCCGAAGGACCATTTGGACGCGTTCACAGCCGGGATGAGTTTCCAGGACCGTTTCGACGCCGCCCAATGCCGTGCTTTCCCGGCCATTCTCATCCGCTCCGGACGAGATTGGTTCCGAGGACTTGCACCACACTCAATCTCAAGCTTCGATTAGCTGGCCACCCAATTTATCAGCCACTTCGCCGAGAACAGACGGCAGAAGCGGACAGTCGACCATCTCTTCACAATAAAGAGCGGGGACAAAGAAACCTTCAAAGGGTACGTCACTCGCTTCTACAACGCCCTGCTCGAGGTCCCAGAGCACCGGGACGAGATGGTCATTACGGCCCTCAAGTCAGGTCTTAGGCACAAGGAGTGGTTATACTCCTTTGCATTAGCGCAACCTAAGACCATGGCCGAGGTAAAAGCCTGGACCGAACGCGAGATCCAGCTCAAGTCCGAGGTGAACGAAAATCTCCCCCGGACGGAGCAAACAGATCAGAAGAAAAGGGCGAGGGAAGAGAAAAAGAAGATTCAGCGGCCAAAGCCCTACTCCCCGAAGTTTCAGGAGCACCCCGCTCGGTACTGGTGGAGGAGGAAAAGGGCGAGAGGTTCTTCAAGCTCCCCCTAGTCTTGCGCATGGTGGCAAAGCGCACCCGGGGCCCCTACTGTGGCTTCCACCGGTCGCTGGGCCACTCCACGGAGCACTGCAAGCAGCTCCGAGACTACATCGAGGAACTCATCCGTTCGGGGCACCTAACAACATACTTGCGAGACAAGCGGCAGGCTGACCATGAGCAAGAGCAACGTCCCCCCCGGCGAATTGACGATCGGCCAGATCATGGCCATATCAACAGGGGGTACGGCTAAGACCGACGAGGCTTAGCGCCCCTCGCCGATCAAGGAGACTGGCAACCACCTGAGGAAGAAGGCCAGAGCAACCGAGCCGATCGTTTTTACCGGCGAGGACCTCCACGGTTTATCCCTACCTCACAACGACCCGTTGGTGATCACAGCTCGGGTCCACCGCTACGAGGTGCAGATGATATTGGTTGACTCAGGAAGCTCGGCAGACATTCTATTTTATGACTGCTTCCTGCGTATGGGACTCTCCTCGTCGGACCTAAGGATGACCACCCATGTCCTGTCAGGGTTCACTAACCACTCCATCCCGGCGGAAGAGGTGATCACTCTCCAATTTAACATCGGGGAGGCTGGCAGTTCACGGCGAAGCGCTGACGGATTCCGGCGACATTCTTTGAAGCAACCGGCGACGAAACCACACCTCGGCCTTTTCCCTAGTTCCTCTTTACTCTTTAGAAGAGTTTGAACCCCGTAAGTCCCATTTTTTTCTCTTTTCTATTTCTCAAAATACGGAATTATGAAATCCGACGGAAATTGGAACAAACCGATTTCCGATTCGGTTTTTCTACAAAATTTCACTTGTCACCAATTCCATAACACCTAAACATATTCATGATGACTATTAATCACATAAAAATCAAATTGGACAAAGTTTCTCACATGAAATGATAACTTTCTTGTAATATCGTATTATTTTCATAATAATACCATAAAGTTTATTTTTCTTCTTCTAATCAATTCCCTCATTCCTAAACATGTTCATCTTGATCACTAAACTTGTAAAAATCAATTTGATTGAGTTTTCACACATGAAATGATAACTTTTATAAATACCGTATTCTTACACTTAAATACCCTCATGTCTAAATTATCATATTTAACCTCTAAACTTCACTAAACCTTAAAATAAGTCACGAAGTAATGACCTACCTCTACACACACACAAATATAACCCTAATTGATAACGTCAAAATATAGAAAACGAAAATACAAGACTTTTCACTAAAATAACATTTTCTTTATAAACCTTTCTTGAAAGCTTTAAGTTGTACACAATTCTAAATAAAATCTTTTAAAATGAAAGTACGATTTGTCATGGACATCGATCGTTTATTTAAATCTGACTTTGTGGTGTCCAGACAAGTGTGTCAAGGCTAGTGGTTTTTAATTAGGCCCACTACTGTGGTTCCTTCCCACTTACCTGGCACTTACCTGGCCGCAATTGGCGGTGAAGAGGCGATTTGAGGCTTCTAATGACTTATCGTTTAGACCTTAGAAATAGGCTAGTTGGCTTAGGAAACCCTAGAAACTAAAATACAGAAATTTACAAATAAATACCTTATATTTATAAAACCGTTTTTCTAAATGAATAGTATTTATTAAATCTTTGCAAAGCGCCACTACAACCCACCTTTGGGGAACTCGTTAGGGATTGTACGGTTTATCGTGCACCTTCGAGCCTAGTAGTGCGAGATTCAGACCTCCGCAAGGAGCATTCGGTCTGGAAAGATTTAAAATACGACATTTAAGAAAAATGAGATTTTTGGAAAATAAAATATTTATATAAAATTATTCTTGTATAAACATATGTATATTTATCATTTAAACACCTATTTTATTATAAGATAAAGTTTCCACTTTTTCTAAAAATTACAAGATTAAAAGTTACATTTAAATACCATGAATTTCAAATAAATCAATATTATAAATTAATACTTTTATTAGGATATATTCACTAGAATAACACAAATAAAATCCACACTCATTATAACTATAAAGACGAATAATAAATACTTGAGGTGTATTTTGAAAACTATACAAAAGTACTTTTTACATAAAACCCCCTCAAGTTCTATAAATTACAATAAGGACCCTAACAATTATAGAATTTCAAATTATTTTTCTTTTAGTCTGACTCGGGTTTGAGTCTGACTATTTCTGGCTTGAATATGATTCGAGTCAATCTATATATTCTTTAATATTCCAACTCAATATGAATACATGAATCCCTGAATCCAGTTAACAATCTATTCAATTTGACTGAATCAAACCATAGATATACATCCATTATCCTGTTATTCCATTTACCTGATTATGCAGTTACAACATGTTTACTGATATCATGGTTTTGGTCAGTCATCCAACTTACACAATACAATACAACAATACTGTTAAAACACTACGAGGTTTAAGGGGTAGATTGGTACGGAAGGTGTTAAAGGTGGCACGAGGTGGTCGGATTAAGACACCTAATCTGAATCCCATTACTGTTGTACCGTGGCATAACGGTTCCTTGTACTTTCCGTTTGCCCTGGTCTCTAGCATATAGAGACCCCCCTCGTATACACTGGTATCCTTCTGTACCAAGCTACAAACAACAGCGATAACATAATATTACAACAATAGTTTACATTTTAAAAATGTACCTTCTTATTCTGTCTTCTCTACTTTCCTCTTACCTTTGGGACTTACCGAGCGACCTGTTCGCTGACGACATTATGTTTCTCTCCTTTTTGAATGTCGTCAGGTGACCTGGACCCGGCAGAAGTTGAGCCAACACAAGAAGACTTGGAGCAATTTGCCGAAGACCCTGCAGTATAATTTCATTGTACACTTTTCTTTTCAGTACTTTCCATTTCCTGTTATGCCACTGTTTAGGCATCTTTATTTCAAGTTGTATTTTCCTTTCCATGTATTGTATAAAGAATGTTAATAAATAAAAGTTGCTGTTCTTTTTATACTCTTGTCTCTTGTGTATTTATTTTATATTGCTTAGCTACGCTTAGCGTATGTACTTCTGAGTACATACGTAGCGGATCTCGTCGCGTCCCCTTCGCCGTACACTGGGAAGCGGGGCGTGACAGGTTTTGTTGGTGGCCCATGCAGGTCAGAGCTGTATGAATCCCTGTCATGCAGTTCTGGTCTGCGTGAACAACCTAAGCAATATAACACAAGAACCAGCAACTAAAACATTCTTTACAATTCATGTTCCTTGAATCTTGCGAATTTCTATTCCTTGAATCTTGCCATTTCATATTCCTTGAATCTTATCACTTCATGTACTTGAATCTGTCCTAACCCAAATTTTTCTTCAGGGTTATGGATTCCCCAAACAACATCAGTACCAATGACAACAACACACCTACATCTCCAGCACTACCTCTCACACCTACCGTTCCTGCTCCACCCAACGAGCAGACGGTTCTGCTTAAGGAAATCCAAAGCCTCCTGGTTGGACTGCAGCAACAGACTGCTATATTATTGAACCGACCAGAAGCAGGAGCAACTGTCAAGAAACGCACTGCCACCCAGATGGCAAGAGGAACCTACACTACACAACCTGCAAAACCCAAGAGACAAAAGAAAACAATTAACCAGTCAAGTTCAGGATTTTGCTACTACTGCCATAGGAATGGACACTTGTGGAAGGACTGTAGGGGCGCAAAAGGCCTGTGCCTAGTTTGCGGCGCATCCGATCATAGAATTGGAGACTGTCCCTATAGACGCAACTCAGCCCACACACCCACTATCTACCCGAAGCAGCCAGCTATCCAGACTCCTACACCTAGTTTTACACTCCCAGCACCACCTCCACATGGACCATCCCTATCTAGTCAGGCATCGATGTATCGGCTTACACAGAAAAATGTGTCGAGACGTCAAGCCTTCACCTTAACGGCCTTAGAACCTGAGACTAAGAACCAAGGTAACCCAGGTAACTCTGTCACTTTGACCAAACCATTTTACAATATTTCTTCCTTCTAAATATTTTCATAGTTCTGCCACCAAACTTCTTTGCACTGTTACACTTTCCTTTTACAAATTTCGAGGACGAAATTTTTATAAGGAGGGTAGAATGTAACAACCCTAATTTCTTATACACTTTTTCCTATACAAAATTTTTCAAATATTTTTTCAAAAATCCACAAAGGGGTATTTTAGCCTGAGCACAAGATTTAGGTAATTATTTTTGTTTTTAATTACAGGCTACAAGAATGAAATAACTCCATTTGTAGTGTACAAGAAATTACTTTAAAATTTAATGTATACTTGGAGTATTTACTCTTGCTGCTATCATTTTAAGTAATTAAATAACACAATAATTACAAGAAAGAGCTTGTAGCTCATTAGTAATACCTTGCACTGCTGAACTAAGCCACCAGAGTTCAAATCCCATGCCCCACATTATTTTTAGTTTATTTTTCTTTTAAAATTCTTGGAAGCCCAACAGTCCACAGGCCATAACTCCCAAATGTTGAACTAAACCCCAAAAATGGAGTATACCAAAATCTTAGTCGGAGAGCCCTGCACCCAGCCGTCGCCGAACCCGGCCGGGATCGGCCAACTCGGCCGCCCGGCCGGCCGAATCGGCCGGCGCCGCCGGCCGGAGTTGGTCCGATGGCCGGGGTCCCAACAGCAAATGTGTGCCTTTTCGTATTCTAAACCCCCCCTATTTACTCCATTTTATTATATCAGTTTCTGAGTGTTAAATATAACCAATTTAATACAAATTTTAATTTTTTTTAATTAAATTTTTATAATTTTTTTTAATAAAGAAAACCCTTCACCTACCCTACCCTAGCTACCCTATAAATAGACCCCTACCCCCTACCTTCTCATTCCAAAACCATAAAATTACTCTCTTGAAAATTCCACAAGAAAAGTGTGTTTTGAAACCGAGTTCACGGCGAAGCGCTGACGGATTCCGGCGACGTTCTTTGAAGCAACCGGCGACGAAACCACACCTCAGCCTTTTCCCTAGTTCCTCTTTACTCTTTAGAAGAGTTTGAAACCCGTAAGTCCCATTTTTCTCTCTTTTCTATTTCTCAAAATACGGAATTATGAAACCCGACGGAAATTGGAACAACCCGATTTCCGATTCGGTTTTTCTACAAAATTTCACTTGTCACCAATTCCATAACACCTAAACATATTCATGATGACTATTAATCACATAAAAATCAAATTGGACAAAATTTCTCACATGAAATGATAACTTTCTTGTAATATCGTATTCTTTTCATAATAATACCATAAAGTTTATTTTTCTTCTTCTAATCAATTCCCTCATTCCTAAACATGTTCATCTTGATCACTAAACTTGTAAAAAATCAATTTGATTGAGTTTTCACACATGAAATGATAACTTTTACAAATACCGTATTCTTACACTTAAATACCCTCATGTTTAAATTATCATATTTAACCTCTAAACTTCACTAAACCTTAAAATAAGTCACGAAATAATGACCTACCTCTACACACACACAAATATAACCCTAATTGATAACGTTAAAACATAGAAAACGAAAATACAAGACTTTTCACTAAAATACCATTTTCTTTATAAACATTTCTTGAAAGCTTTAAGTTGTACACAATTCTAAATAAAAATTTTTAAAATGAAAGTACGATTTGTCATGGATATCGATCGTTTATCTAAACCTGACTTTGTGGTGTCTAGGCAAGTGTGTCAAGGCTAGTGGTTTTTAATTAGGCCCACTACTGTGGTTCCTTCCCACTTACCTGGCACTTACCTGGCCGCAATTGGCGGTGAAGAGGCGATTTGAGGCTTCTAATGACTTATCGTTTAGACCTTAGAAATAGGCTAGTTGGCTTAGGAAACCCTAGAAACTAAAATACAGAAATTTACAAATAAATACCTTATATTTATAAAACCGTTTTTCTAAATGAATAGTATTTATTAAATCTTTGCAAAGCGCCACTACAACCCACCTTTGGGGAACTCGTTCGGGATTGTACGGTTTATCGTGCACCTTCGAGCCTAGTAGTGCGAGATTCAGACCTCCGCAAGGAACATTCGGTCTCGAAAGGTTTAAAATACGACATTTAAGAAAAATGAGATTTTTGGAAAATAAAATATTTATATAAAATTATTCTTGTATAAACATATGTATATTTATCATTTAAACACCTATTTTATTATAAGATAAAGTTTCCACTTTCTCTAAAAATTACAAGATTAAAAGTTACATTTAAATACCATGAATTTCAAATAAATCAATATTATAAATTAATACTTTTATTAGGATATATTCACTAGAATAACACAAATAAAATCCATACTCATTAAAACTATAAACACGAATAATAAATACTTGAGGTGTATTTCGAAAACTATACAAAAGTACTTTTTACATAAAACCCCCTCAAGTTCTATAAATTACAATAAGGACCCTAACAATTATAGAACTTCAAATTACTTTTCTTTTAGTCTGACTCGGGTTTGAGTCTGACTATTTCTGACTTGAATATGATTCGAGTCAATTTATATATTCTTTAATATGAATACATGAATCCCTGAATCCAGTTAACAATCTATTCAATTTGACTGAATCAAACCATGGATATACAGCCATTATCCTGTTATTCCATTTACCTGATTATGCAGTTACAACATGTTTACTGATATCATGGTTTTGGTCAGTCATCCAACTTACACAATATAATACAACAATACTGTTAAAACACTACGGGGTTTAAGGGGTAGATTGGTACGGAAGGTGTTAAAGGTGGCACGAGGTGGTCAGATTAAGACACCTAACCTGAATCCCATTGCTGTTGTACCGTGGCATAACGGTTCCTTGTACTTTCCGTTTGCCCTGGTCTCTAGCATATAGAGACCCCCCTCGTATATACTGGCATCTTTCTGTACCAAGCTACAAACAACAGCGATAAAATAATATTACAACAATAGTTTACATTTTAAAAATGTACCTTCTTATTCTGTCTTCTCTACTTTCCTCTTACCTTTGGGACTTACCGAGCGACCTGTTCGCTGACGACATTCTGTTTCTCTCCTCTTTGAATGTCGTCAGGTGACCTGGACCCGGCAGAATTTGAGCCAACACAAGAAAACTTGGAGCAATTTGCCGAAGACCCTGCAGTATAATTTCATTGTACACTTTTCTTTTCAGTACTTTCCATTTCCTGTTATGCCACTGTTTAGGCATCTTTATTTCAAGTTGTATTTTCCTTTCCATGTATTGTACAAAGAATGTTAATAAATAAAAGTTGATGTTCTTTTTATACTCTTGTCTCTTGTGTATTTATTTTATATTGCTTAGCTACGCTTAGCGTATATATTTCTGAGTACATACGTAGCGGACCTCGTCGCGTCCCCTTCGCCGTACACTGGGAAGCGGGGCGTGACACACCCCCACCGGCAAATGGGGACAATTTTGAAATAAAACCCCACATCATCAATATGCTGCCAAAATTTCATGGTTTGGAATCCGAAGATGCATATATCTTTATCAATAAATTCCAAAACGTTTGCGCTATGATGAAAACGACCCAATTAAGTGATGACGCTATAAGGCTAAGGGTCATTCCTTTCACCTTATGTGACTTAGCCGAGAAGTGACTATACAGCACAGCATCACATTCCATTAGAAATTGGGACGAGTTTGTGAAAGCTTTTCTTAAAAAGTTCTATCCTCATCACAAAACTGCTAGAATCCGTAATGAGATTATACAATTTTCACAGCTTCCTTCCGAACCATTTTGGAAGTGTTTTGAAAGATTCAAAGACCTACTGGTTCAATGTCCTCACCATGGGATCGAAAGTTGGCAACTTTGCCAAACATTATACGAGGGATTGAACCCGGCAACGAAACAGTTGCTAGAAACCATTTGTCAAGGTCACTTTCTAACCAAATCTAGTGAGGAAGCATGGCGGTTTCTCGAGGATCTTAGTGAACAAACAATTCAGTGGGAGAGCACAAAGACCACCTCATCTTCTTCTATTGGTCAATCTGGGGCAGGCATACATCAATTAGATATGTCGATTGCTATGAAGGCCGAGATGGCCGCACTTATGAAAAAGCTAGAAGCCATTGAGACCAAAATCTCATCGTCTTCTCCTGCCCCTACTTTACCCCCACGAACTGTTTGTGCTTGTTGTTCGGATCCATCACACCTTACCGAAGAGTGTCCTTACAATCCACATGTTCAAGGACAGGATCAAGTCAATGCTGCTTTTTAGCAACGACAAAGAAATGATCCTTACTCTTCGACCTACAATCCGGGTTGGAGGAGCCACCCAAATTTTGCTTGGAATTAAAATCAGCAACTCCAAGGAAACAACAACTTTCAAAGGCCTCCTCCATAACAACAAGCACCCCAACAAACTCAAAACCAGCAACCTTTCCAACCACAACCTTATCCAAATCAAACGAACAATTTGGTTCAACCTAATGATAATAAGATTATCTCGCTATAAAAAAGTCTAGATGCGTTTCTCAAGCAATCTACAGAATCCGCAGCAAGATTGGAAAATTGCGTCCAGTCTTTAGTGCACAACAATGCTTCACACGATCAAAGCATCAAATCTATTGAGGCACAAATTGCACAATTAACCGATGTGTTGAGCGAGAGAGAAAAGAGAAAGCTTCCATCTCAACCATTGCCAAATCCCGGTCACACACAAAACGCATATCACAATCACAATGTAAATGCGGTGACCACGTTGAGATCCGGAAAAGTGTTGCAGAATAATGTGGGTATTAGTGATGACATCCCCGCCGGTGGTTCTTCTTCTTCTTCTCCATCTTCATCTTCTCCTTCTTCTCCTTCTTCTTCTTCACCGTCATCTCCTCCGCTAGAGCCTATTCTCCATTCTTCAAAAGGCTCTTCTTCTTCTAATCCGAACGGACCCACTTCTCACTTCACGAACACACCCACACTGAGATCCGTTCCAATTCCACATTCTACTCCACAGACTTTGGGCTCAACAGATTTTCAAAATGCTCTATTTCCAAACAGGTTGAGTCCCAATAAACCAACTGCACAAATGGAGAAGATTGTGGAGTTATTTAAGTAGGTTAGCATAAATATATCTCTCTTGGATGCAGTCCAACAAGTCCCTTCATACGCGAAAATCTTAAAGGGCTTATGCACCTCAAAGAGAAAGTCGTCTCAAATACCCAAGAAAGTGCTAGTGGCTAGTGCAGTGAGCAATGCTATTAACCAACCTCAACCCTTACCCCAAAAACGAAAGGACCCCGGCTGTCCTACGATTTCAATTACAATTGGGGATAAGAAAATCAATCGAGCACTTCTAGATCATGGGTCTAGTGTTAACCTGCTTCCCTACTCCGTGTACGAGCAATTAGGGGTTGGAGAGTTAAAACCCACTCGTTGTACTCTCCAAATGGCTGATCGATCAATCACCCATCCTAGGGGTGAGCTAGAGAATGTGTTGATCAAAGTTAGGGATTTCATATTCCCCGTTGATTTTATTGTTATGGACACACAACCTGTTGCTAACTAACGGAACCAAATTCCGGTGATCCTCGGTCGACCATTTTTGGCCACTTCCAATGCCGTAATAAACTGTCGCAATGGCTCCATGACTCTATCCTTCGGGAAGACGTCTAGTGAGTTCAATATTTACAAGTTAGGAAGTCTGCCCCCCGTGCCTAAAACTAGTACACGAGAAGTTTGCTCTATTCACGAAATCACGCAGGAGGACTGCGAGCTTGAAAGATTTCTATTTGATGAAAACAGTTTTGACGCCAATAGTGCGTCCCTCCTTGAATCCACCACAGTTGACACAACCGATATTGATTATGAAAGTTTCACTTTTTCGGATGATTTTGACGACTCACAACCCGAATATGAGTCTTTTGAATTTTTGGATGAATTAGTTGAACCATCCGAATCGGTTGTTTGCAGTGATTTCGAACCTGTGTTGGAGTTCTTTGAGTTCGAGGTAGATTCCCCAATTTTGCCTATGATTCTTTCGCCTCCGAAACTCGAACTCATGCCCTTGCCGTCTCACCTTAAATATGTTTACATAGGTGAGAATGAGACCTTTCCCATTATCATATAGGCCTCTCTAGCCTTCGAGCAAGAGAACGCCCTTTTAATGGTCTTACAAGATAGGCGGCAAGCTTTCGGCTGGACTATGGCGGACATCGAGGAGATTAGTTCCCTCATAATTGAATATCATATGCATATGATGGATGATGACAAGTAGATAAAGGATCCACAGAAATATCTTGGGGATAGTGTGGTTAGTCAACCTCCTCCTTTAGAAGTTGAACCACCCCCGTTTCTTTTAATAAGTTACGAGAATGTCAATATTCCACTGATTGCTGATCATTCACATTCTCGTTTTGATTCATCACCACATCATATCTATTCACTTCCACACTTTCCATCCCACCACTTCTATCTTCCCCAATTCTTTTTGGATCGGTACAACATGTTCTTCCACCAACCGATATTCTATACAGATAAATTTTTCGAATGGTTGGTGTTGACGTTTGGTCTTTGCAAAGTTTGGCAATGACGTTTAACATTGTTTAAATGAAGTTTGGGGGGGAGCCTTTCTGTATATATTTTGTTTCTCTTTTTACAATAAAATAAAAAAAATTATAAATAAATAAACAGGGAAGTGCCGACATTTTGACCCTCTTGGTGTAGCATGACAGTGAGGACACTGTCAAGTTTAAGTTTGGGGGCATGCTCGGTAAGTCTTCTTTCTTCGCATTCATTTGTACATATTTTGCATTTGCATACTTATTTGAAAACCCATAAAAATTGAAAAATATGATTGCTTATAAAAAATTATTGTATTCAATTTTGGCTTATTTGACTAGAGTTTGACAAATAGGATAACTGGCTAGGAACAACTAGATCTTAGACTTAGTAAATTAAAAAAAAACCCTAAAAATAACCTTTCTTAAAGTTTAACGGTAGAAAGTATATGCCTTTGTAGTTTATTTAGAAATATGCAAATTTTGAGTTCACGTCTTGGGCTAAGTCGAAATGAAGGAAAAGTATTGATATTTTTATTAGAGTATAAGTTTGAAAAATAATTCCTAAGCTCAAGTCTAGATTCTGAAAATATATATCCTACAAAATTGCACAAACAAGCACCTTGAAACTTGGAATAGTAGAAGAGGCCTTGAAATGCTCTTGTCAAAAGTCCTTAGTACAATGAAAATAAAAGAAAAAAAAGGTGTGAATAAAGAAGAAAAAAATAAACACTGGTTTTTGTGATTACTTAAGGCTGCAAAAATAGAAAAATATTTAGCGAGGGTACTTCATCACCTAGTGCCTTAGACCAACTGGTTTGGGAGTCACTGCTAAAAGCCTTGGGTGTTGCAAGACTAGGAATTACGCTTTAAAGTGCAAACGCATTTTGTAATCGGTCGTTGGTACCTCAAGAAGTATTAACGGTCGCATGAAGGATGCGTAAGCAAAATTCATTTAAAAATTCACCAATTAATAAGTACTTTGGACAACGGACAAGAGTATGATTGCTTGATTTGAATTTCCAAGTGTAGGGGTGATATATACACACACGTAGGGGTATGTGATTGGGATTTAGATAAGAGAGAGGAATGAAGAATAGAACTTATATCTTTAGTAGATTTGATAAAAATTCCTAAGTAGAGATGGAACCCTAGAAGGAAAACTTAAGAAATGCCGAAAGCTAAGTAAGTCTATAGAACATATATAATCTTAAGTTAGATGATGAGGAGGTGTGAAGAATATGGGCGGATAATTTATGAGTCAACGATAATAGAATTCCTTGTTAGAAAACCTAATTGGAGAATTAAATTCGAAAAAGCCAAATTGATAGGATTTTGTGGGTGTAATCCGCTGAAAATCCTCAGGAGACAACACTCCTCCTACTATGGACACCTAGAGGTTTAACGGCTTGTTGCACATGCTCAGTGCAATCGCGTTTCCCTGCGAAAGTGCGGTTAGGCTTTTGTAGAGAATAAAAAAATAATAATAATAAGTTTGCTCGAGGACGAGCAAAAGATAAGTTTGGGGGTATTTGTTCATACTATAATATTGCATTATTATATTCCCCATTCTTATTTGTTTTATAAATAAACAGGTGCTTTTGACGCATGTCTGCTACATATTATAGGTTACAGGTTCTTGGATCTAAAACAGTGAAAAAGAGAAAAGACGATGCAAAAATAGGACTTTAACCAATAAACAGAAGACTCTTGATCAAGCCTACATAAGGATCAGTTCACAAAGCAAGATTCAAGACGTCGACTCAAAGCGAACGGTTAAAGTTCACTACAAGTATTCACTGGAAGATCTGGAGAAGACCCAGAAGCCAAATGGAGAAAAGAACCATAGAAACAAGAAGATAAAGACGACAAGGAGCAGTACAGAAAAATGTACGCAACAAGACCGCACTTTGGCCGCGGAACCGCGGCCAAAGCATGCCTTTGGCCGCGGAACCGCGGCCGGGTAGAGCCCGTGTCGGCGCGAAGTTTTGTGACGGTGCGCGGGAGCTGACCAGGTCTTTTCTTAGGGGGTATTTTTGTAAAAATAGATATGCGAGTCAATTGTAACCCTAGGGTTCCTATCCTCTATAAATAGGAACTCTAATTCTTGTATGAGGCCATGCCTCTTTTCAATTCATAATTTCAGATCTATACTGTGTTCATGTTTGGAGAGAGCCATCAATAAAAATTAGTAAGTTCCCTTATTTTCTTTGCTTTAGTTTAATTTAATTTAGAATGTCTTTTAATACCCTAATGAGCGAGTAGTCTCCTCGCTTGTTAGGGTTAGCCTTAGGGAAAGCTTTGAGAGATGAGATCTCTCACCCCTTTCTTACCCCTTCACACCTAAGAATTAGAACTCCATGCATACACACACACACCGCTCCCTGCGGCACCCTACCTCTCGAGATAACGGTGACACCGTAGTATAAAGGACCGGGTGCACATGCTTTCCATGGAGGTTATGGTAAGGATCGATAAAGGAAGGATAAGAACCTAGAGGAAGAAATATCTTCCCAAAAGATTCTTATCCACTTTATAGATAATTACCATAACATCTAATTGATCTAAAATAGGGTATTGAAAGCGGTGAGGAAACCTTTGATCTCTCAACTTCCCCTAAGCCTAATCCTAGCAAGACTTAGATCTAGATAATTTTAGTATAACTTAATTTGGTAGTTTTTAGATTTAATAAATCAATCTGAACATTCATCGGAATTAACTCGTTAGCGCGACTAGGAAAACACAAAATCCATGTGGACCGACCCGTACTCACCGGCTAGCTGCAAAGCGACGCCGTTCTTGATTGCGGTAAATTATCTTTGATCGTTAAAATCCTACACTAAATCAGTGGTCCGTCGTTAGTTTAAGGACATCACGGTCCAAGGTTAAGGACATCATAGTCCATGGGCTTAAGGACCCCACATTCCGAGGTTAAGAACATCATAGTTCATGGATTTTAAAGGACCCCACAGTCCGAAGTTAAGGACATCATAGTCCATGGGTTTAAGGACCCCACAGTCCGACGTTAAGGACATCATAGTCCATGGGTTTAAGGACCCCACAGTCCGAGGTTAAGGACATCATAGTCCATGGGTTTTAAAGGACCCCACAGTCTAAGGTTAAGGACATCATAGTCCATGGGTTTAAGGACCCCACAGTCCAGTTTAAAGACGTCATAGTCTGTAAAATGTATGGTTATCGGGACACGTCACCTCTCTGAAGACGTTGAAAGATTACAACGACATATATTAGAGGGGTTCAGAGATGTACCCTTGAACCAATTTTGATTGGTAGATCTGTAGTCCAATTTGGAACTAAGATCTGTTAAAAGATTTATGAGCATGTGGGCTCAATTAATCTGAATTTGGGGACTTATAGCCAATCTTGGGCTAAGTCCAATCAAGTTAAAATGTTTAACATTTATTTTGGGCTGTTGGAGCCTTTGTTTGGGCTTGGCCCTTTTAACAATGCTTGAATTCTGACAATATTTTGTCTTTTATTGAATGCTGGGCTTTCATCATAACTCTGTGGTTTATTAAAGAACGATTTATGTTCTATGAGCGCACACGTAAGTGACACGTGGTGCGCTTGGCGCTTTGCGCCAGTCAAAGAGCGCAGTGCGTTTCTGCCAAGTAGAGCACACGTGAAGGACACGTGCCGCGCTTGGCGCTAAGCGTCAGATGATGGGCGCATTGCGCCAGTTTATGAGCGCATTGCGCTAGTAGTTTAGTGGCGCACATGTAATTGACACGTGGGGCGCCTGGTGCTGAGCGCCAACCCATGAGCGCAATACGCTATTTCAAGAGCGCAAAGCGGCACGTGTCGCGCTCGGCGCTAAGCGCCGGTCTAAGAGCGCAGAAGCGCAGTTCAAGAGCGCAAAGCGCAGTTCCAGAGCGCAAAGCGCATATGATTAATTTTGTGATCCAAAAAGAGACTTTATCTCAAGATTTGAGAACAACCGTTTCAATCTCTTATATTGATGAAAGGGCTTTGCCTTTATGGATCTATGATCTTTAAGAGAATTGAATTATTCTCCTCTTCTTTCTATAATGAGACGTTCATGATCTCTTTGAGAAAGACTTTAGTCTTATAGATCCTATGATCTGTGAGAAGTAAGTTCTTCTTTTATTTTGCGATGAGATCTTTTGATCTCTTTGTGAAAGACCTTTTGTCTTTGTAGATCTATGATTTTTTTTAAAGAAATGAATTTTTCTTTCTTAATCATAAGATGATTTCATCTCTGTGTTCATCATCATCATTTTTACCTTGAAGAAAGATCTTCTTGCAAGAGCTTGCTCTTTGAATTTTCTTAAAGTTTTTGGGGAGGTTTCTCTCTCTTTCTGTATATCTGAGACTTGAAGTTTAGGGGTCTTTTTATAGGGTAGGCTGATTTGTTGAATCAGTTAAAGAGATCTTTCATTGATTGATTTGGGGATGTTTCCCTACCATTGGATCTTTGATCCTAGGGCTTCTGTTTTACAGAAGGTAATCTTCTTGTTTTTAACAAGATTGATAAATCTTTCCATACAGAATTTATTCTTGGTAACTTTTATTTACCATTGGATTATTGATCCAACGGTGCTCTGATTTACAGAGTACAATCTTGTTATTTGGAAAGATTTTGAGGAATCTTTTCTTAACAGAATTTAATTCTGATTAATTAATGATGTATCATTATTATTAGATTTTTGATCTAACGATGGGGAGTTTTTAGTTCCAGCGCTAGCGCGTCCGTGCTTTGCACGTGGTGAGCTGCTTAAAAGGCAGCGCACATTGCGCTAGCGCTCCTGTGTTTGACACGTGGTGCGCAGCGCAGCGCACCCAGCGCTAACGCCCACATGCTTTGCACGTGGTGCGCTGCTTAGGGCGCAGCGCATTTGGCGCTGCATCTGAAGCGTTGCTTTATTTCAAAATTTGAAATTTAAACAGAGCTTTGCTCCGATTGGGGAAACAAGCAATCCATGCTTGTTTTACTTTTTGAATTATCTTGCAATGTCATATTGCAATCTTAATTTATTTAGTGAACAGCAGCTTGGTAGCAATCCATGCTTGTTTTACTTTTTGAATTATCTTGCAATGTCATATTGCAATCTTAATTTATTTAGTGAACAGCAGCTTGGTAGCAATCCATGCTTGTTTTACTTTTTGAATTATCTTGCAATGTCATATTGCAATCTTAATTTATTTAGTGAACAGCAGCTTGGTTTTATTACACTCTAAAATGATACAAACCTTGACACATATAGTAGAAAGATAATCTAGAAGGATCAAACACTTAAAGCATAGTTTAGGAAACAGCTACTCGACAAGATAGAAGCCAATCCCCTCATTTATTCATGAACGATATATTGCTACCATTATTTTTATGATAGCTTAATGAGCTCTGCTAACTCAAGTAAACCCATTGATGCAGAGCCATTGGCCGATGAAGAGCTTCTCGCACACAAGATTTGGGTTGAGATCAGCGAATTCTCCTGCAGTTAGCTTGAATCTTTCCCCGACATCAAAGCATGTGTCGCCGTGTTCAACTCCATAGGCCGTGTTGCAAATGGGTTCTGAAGGCTTAAACCCAACTGTAAGTTTCCGAGATCAAAAGAAAAATGTTAGAGCACAACACCATTAAGTTAACTATCTATATTACACATGAAACTTGATGCTTATGTAATTTGATGCTTACAGCTAAGGACAAAGAGGAGAGACAGCAGGAGGGCCATGTTAAGGAACATAGCTGCAGCTTTGAGGTTAGTCTTGGCCATCTTCTTCAACCTCTTGAATTCTTAGCTTTCTTCTGTTGTTTGTTGATAAATGGAAATGAATCCTCCTCATCTATATATAGTAGATGAAATAGCTTGCTTTTTTATCCTGTCATTTTCATTTGCATTCCAATTACTGCGTATTCTTGAGCATGGATTTTATCAATTTTAGTTGTTCTACACTCCGAACATCGTGTTTCCTTTGTCGAGCCCAATGTTTTGGAATGCAAAAGGACATAATCTTCGCTAGGATACAGTAAGAATTCAATTGGAGCAGAATTCATGCGAAATTCTCTAGGGAGTTGAAAGTTTCTGATATCATAGAACGTAACGAAAGGCATTGGCATTGTTCCTTCATTCAAAAGAAGTTTGAGCTGATGACGATTCCTTATTTCTGGAGCTTCATAATAAATATTTTTTTCCTGCTTTTTGGTTTTGGTCTTTGTTTTATGTGGATAGGTCAAATGGAAGAGATAAAAAGTGATAGGCCCGCACTTTTATAATTAATTTTGACAACTTTTTGGTTTAAGAAATCAAAATGATGGTTAAACTAATCAACTTTGTTTCAGAGATTGCAATTAGGGGACCGCAAACAAATTGATTTTAATCCAACATGTTAGGTGGGTGTATGTTGCCTGTTTCGAACCGGTTGTCTTTCGCTGTGTTGAATACAACAGCTCTTTTTTGTATGGCTATCAGAGGGGCCGAGCTTTCTCAGCTTTGCATTTGGGATCATGAAGATGCTCTCTTCACACTAAGCTTGTGTTATTTAGGAACCTCTATACATGACTTATTCTAGACTTATGTTTTACTTTTTCTACCATTTTGATTATTTGGATCGAGTTTTAATAAGTAGGTTGTATAACATTTTGGATTTTTTTTATAACTTTCTTCTACTGATGGAGGTCCTTTTCAGGTCTCCGTCAGATGTTGTCTTCCGTTGATCTCCCTGTGGATTTTGAAGGTTATCCTCTGTCGCATGTGGGTCTCGATGGGTTTTGGTGAATGAGGTGGTGTGAGGAGTTTGGCGCCGAGTACCTGCAAAGAAGTCCCGGGATGGTTTGGTACCACCAAGGACCCTCCGACGATCAAGTTAGTGATGAGATCCGAGCAGAGTAATGGCTTAGAAGAGTAAAAAATGGCTTACTTGACCCCTCTGTGATGGGGGTTTATATAGCGGTGGCGGCACGCAGCGGCAGGCGCGAAAATCTCGCCAGCAGTTACGCTCCCGACGTCACGCCCGCGTAGAGAGCCGATCGCCCATTAATGGGGATCGTGGAGGCGTGGAACGTGGGATGTTGCCGGCGGAGAATCCGCGCATAGCGAGATTCGCGGAGCGGCAGTTACGACTGCGAGCAGTGGATCTAGTCGGAGGGACCGAGGAAGACGGCCTCGGCTAGTGGGCTCGGAGGAGCAAGAGGGCCGAGGAGTCCTGGTCTTATGGCAGCTCGGGTCGAGCTGGATGGTCGAGGAGGCCGATTTGCAGGGGCCCCGAGGAGGGCCAGCTTGTGCTTACAGGTCGGGTACGGATGGCCTGGTCGGCCACCGTGGGCCCTTTCTTCCGAGTCTTGGGACACGTCATCTGCCACGTGTCCTGATCTTGGAGATCGCCAATATTGAGCATCATCATTAGCCCCCCACTCTTGTCCCGACCAGCTAGCGGGTCGAGTCAGGAGTGGACTGCCAGGTCTCCCGAGGTGAGATCCTTTCTAGGGCTTTGTCGGGACGAGTCCTCGGGCCGTCGGCTGTCTTTTCCGCTAGCGAATCAAGGCGAGATCTCTGCATTTAAAGAAGGTGCGCCGGTTCGTGCACTCTGCAACTGAAGTGACGGTCCACGTGTCAAGCGTCGATTGGCTGACACGACGTATGCAGGCCTGCGGCGTCTGATGGGACGCGGTCCAGCGCAGGATTGACACGTGGAGCGATCGGAACCGCTGGGCGCGAGGAGCCGTTTCGGCGGGAGATGACGGGCGCCATTGGATGAGGCCGTATGCAGCAATAAACAGGGGTGGGGTCCGCCCTAGGGCCCTTACTCCTTCATATTTCCCTCTCTTAAGTCTTGGTTGCTCGGCGCTCGTCTCCTTTCTCCCGTTTTCGGCCCCTGAAGATTCTCTTTTCCAAGGTTAGATGTCTTCCTTTGTAAAATCAGTAGACGTTGTAGGAGTAGGTTCTAGGGTCCCTTTAGCTGTGTCTGAGTCTCCTCGGGGAGCAGGGGTTGGATCCTCTCCTCGGGATCGTGAGGCGGGGGCCGCCTCCACGGAGGAGGCGGCAGATGTGGCCCCTGGCTCCTCGTGCTGGGTGAAGCATGAGGACGAGCTCGCCAATGCTCGGGCTCGCTTCCACATCCCCTCGCGCTACATGCTCCGACTGGCCAAGGAGGGAGAGAGGGCAGATCATGTACGGGGTAGGAAAATCGCCCTATATTTGGAAGCTTTTTGGGGCGGAATGCGCCCGCGCTTCTCTCCCGAGGTCGTTACTGCGCTGAACTTCTTCGGTTTGGCCCCAGGCCAGTTAGTGCCGAACTCGTGGAGGATCCTCCTCGGGTTCTTGATCCGCTTGAAATTACAGGCAACTTTCAGCCTTTCCCTTCTCGATTCTTCTCTCGTCTTCAAGAGTCACCTTGGTGGTCGAGCGGGCGACCTGAGATAGGTTTATCTCACTTTCAGGAAGCGGCCGGGGTGCGCTGCTAGGACCGGGGTCGTGGCCTTGCCCTCTTCTATTCATGATTGGAAAAAGAAATTTTTCTTCGTTTCCCCTCCCGAGAGCGAGGACTGGCCCGTGCCTACCAAGTGGTCGAGGGAGAAATGTTTGCCGGGGAACTAGTCCGATGACCCCGCCGCGGTGAAGGTGGCGTCGTGGGAGCCCATCCCCCGACCTGACGTGCTACCGTCCGAGAGGGTTCTGAGCTGGGTCGGGCTCAGCCCCGTTGAGTTCGTCGGTAAGTTAGGTTAGTTTTTTGGCTTGTGTTTTGCTCGGGTCGCTGATTTGTTGGGTATTTGTTTCGTGCAGGATCTGTCACGCCCCGCTTCCCACAGTACGCTAAGATAGGCACGTGACAGAGCCAACCATGCTACCTGTGGATAGGAAATATCCTTCCATAGTCACGTTACGGCTGTAGAGATATCAAGAACAATAATAAACTATCTAACACATGTCCGTAAGCTAGAATAAATGAGTCAAGAATAAAATAATGCGGAAGCAATAGATCCAATAAACGAAACACCTGGAAAGTAAAACTGGATGCTAACTGAATCCTCACTGCTCGGCCTAACGGTGGAAGTACTCCTGATCAGCCTGTGACAAAGGTAGAGGATCTGGGCTATGCAAAACCTAGACGTCGGTGCGTCATAACATCAATAATAATATAATCAGGGGGTAACAAGACATACAGGTATGAGTATAAACGGTAAAACATGAATAACAGTAACATAAATAAGGACAGTGCAGGGTAAGGCACAGGCGATGTGCAGTGGGTAATCTAAACTGGTCTACTGGATTAACTACTCTCAGGTCTTTGAAATCAATTTGATGAATCATCGATATAACTCAATAGTATCCCGTGCATGCTCGGGACCACGGTCTAAGACTCTCGGGATGAATCCGAGACGTGCCGCAAGGCAGTAAAAAGGTAGTATGTAACGACGAATGATGTCAGCGGCATCATCCCGGGGCTGGTCTAGCCCGTAAGACTGATCAGTAAAGGTATCGAACTGTCGAGTTATAAGTCAGGTTTCATCATTGATTTCCCCATACCCCCAAGTTATGTGTTCAAGTCAGGTATTGATAAATCTGGAGCTAATACCAACACAGGATCAAGCAGGTACATGTTTGTCTAAATAGACAACAGGAAATGTCCATAGGGATAACATGTCAAGATTGTTGGCATTAGTAACAAGATCAGGTAACAGGTCAAGCTATGATACATCAGGTCAAGTCAGGTAGTGTATATAAATCCAATCATGTCAAGAAGTGCACGGTATTAAGTCGTGTCAAGTAATAGTATATCAAGTCATGTCAGGGAGTGCACAAGTATCACGTAGGTGCTCATAATCAACTACAATAAGCATGGGTACACAAAACAAGTATGGGGTACCAATGTAACAATAAAATGGAATAATGTGATGTGGTATGCAAATAAGTACAGATTCAAACATATGGATGCACAGTTATCGATTAGGGTTAAAGTTATGGTTCCAACACTAATTATGATGCACTTTATTAAACATGGAAGGTCAATATTACAATGTTATATATTCAAGTGATTTATGGATGCAATTATATGTATATTAGACGAGATGGATGCAAATAGGTATCCTAAGGGTTATAAACTATAAAAGGTACTATGGAAAGTACAAATAAGCACTATGTGATATAAATATTGGTATGGGTGCATTGTAATGTAATCTACTAGGTAACAAGATTATTTTCATGATTTAGATTTAAAATGATATAAACGGAATATCGAAACGTTAAAATGAAATATGGATCACTAGATTTAAACAACAGGTATAATATGTATTTAAATAAGTATATAATAATTTAAATAGCATGTAGTAAGATTAACTTGTCTGATCGGATCTCAAAGCGGTACGTGCGACACGTCAGATGTCGGGAAAACATCGCGATGTGTCCACACGAGCACAGAACAGAACCAGGTAAGGGAAGAACACGGCCGCGCTGTCAGGGAATGTCCTCAGGATTGCCCGGATCAACAGCGACGGGCACGGCTCCGGCGATCCCCGGAAAGGCGCAATCAAGGAAAGCAAGAAGAGAAGAACAAGAAGAAGAAGAAAGAAGAAGAAGAAGGAAAGGGTAGGGTTAGGTCGCTGTGGTGCTCTGGGATCAAGGAAAGCGGCATGGGGTGACGTCGGAAACGGGTCTCCGGCTAAGAGGGGTTTGCCGGCGTTGGCCAGAGGGCTGCGGATTGCTTAGGTCGTCGAGGTTGGGGTTCTAGGGAATGTGGATTGCAGGCTCGGGAAAGAGAGAAGATGATGTGGTCGAGGCGATGCAGCCGGGGGATGAGGATGAGGGGAGGCCGATGAGGTGGTCGAGGCTCCGGTGATGGGTTAGGGTTGAAGGCTGGGGCGTTTCCTGGTGGCTGCGGGGTTGCGGGTTGTTGGGTGATAGTGGTGTCGAGGTTGGAGAGAGGTGAGGAGAAGGAGGAGAGGGATGAGAGGTGATGAAGGTGAGGTCAACGAGGGTGTCGACGGCGAGGTGAGGGTGGCCGGCGGTGAGGGGTTTCTTGGGTTGCTCGGGGAGTTACAGGGTCATAGTTGCAGGGTGTTCTCAGAGATAATGGAGGGAAAGGAGGTGAGGTCTAGGGGATGATGACGACGGCGAGGGGACGAAGTTAGGAGGCCGGGGACGAGGCTAGGGTTAGGTTTCGTTGTGGGTTCTCGGGGGTTGTGGGTGCAGGGGCCTCGTCGAGGTGAAGGAGTATGAGAAGAAGCTGATGAGGATGTAGTTGAGGAAATGGTGATGAGATTGGGATGGTGTCGGCGACGGCGACGGCGAGAGGCGGCAAGGGCTCGGGTGTGGGTTTTCACGAGGCAGGAGGGAAAACGGAGAAGAAAGGGGAGAGAGAGGTATATGAATAGGGTTTTAATTAATATATTCCAAACACGTCCGTTTTACTGAACGGGATGAGAACAAGATGCGCGGACGCTACCACGGGGTTAGGGATATCATGCAGGCTATGAAATGAAATTTTAAATTATTTTACATGACCTAAAATGTTATATGGTAAAAGATGCAATGCTAGATAAAATGCCAGTATGTACTAAAACATAAAAATGCACAATCTACGCAACAAGTCAGGGTAATCCATAAATATAAATCAAACAAGCTCAAGCAAGCGGATCGGGTCGAATGCAAAGTAAAATATAAAATACCATTCGGACCCAAAACACGATAAATCAAGAAAATACCACCAATAAGGAATTACGGGGAGTGAAATTGGTATAAATGAACTAGGTTATTACAGGATCCATGGACTTCGTCTCGCTTAAAGCCTCTATGCGCCAGTCGAGACAGGCTACGAAGGCTGGGGCGCCAGTTCTTCTCGCGCGAAGCCCGTCCCGGTTCCTACTGCTCCGGTGGCGGTGTCCCACAAGTGCTCGGAGGCAGATCCCGCCCCGGGTCCCAGCAGAGTATCGGGCCAGAAGCGGGCCCTGATTCAAGAGGACCCAACCTCGGAAGAGGAGATCGGCTCTCCCTCGGAGCCGCTCAAGAGGAGCTCCCGGAGGCCCTCCCGGGGCCGGTCCTCGCCGACCATGGTAGAGGAAGGGGGCGTCCGGTTCGCGGTGCCATCGGGGCTGTCCGTTGCGGATAGCCTCCTGCATGAAATAGAGACCTCGGCCGGGGGTAAAGTTCCCGGGAGGACCTTCAGGGCTCAGCTGGCATCCATCGCCCAGGAGTCCGTGCAGGTAAGTTTTTTGATTCATTGTGAGATTCAGTGCCTCCTTCATCTTTCTGATCTTTTCCATGTCTCCCAGGTTCTCCAGCACGTAGCCTCGCCCTGCGCATGGAAGCCGAGATGGTAGCCCCGGCGCTGGAGGCTACGGGTCGGCTCGTCTCGCTGCAAGAGAGCTCCAGGCGGGAGCTGGAGGCGATGTCGGCGAGGGTCGCCGCCTTGGAAGGCGAGGTGGAGGCCGGGAAACGGGAGGTAGCCCGGCACCGCGAGGCCGCCGTGATTGCCGAGGTCAAGCTCAAGGATGCCCACGTGCTCGCCGACAACCTAAAGAGGACGGTGAAGACCCTCCGAAAGGAGCTGGAGGCCGAGGCGGCCAAGTCGGCTGAATCGAGGGCGGTGGAGGGCTATAAGAAGTCGAGGGACTTCTATGACGACTTGGCCGTGGCCACGACCCGTATTTGGCACGACGCCCTCGATGTCGTTAAGGCCCGGATGCCGGAGTTCGCCGACGCAGATCTCCGGGCCGAGTTTCCCCTCGTGGACTGCGATGAGCAGGGGGAAGAGGTTCCTGGCGAGGAAGCCGCCGAGGACCCCGCGCGTCACGTAGTGGAGGTCGAGGACCTCGAGGTCGTACCTGGCCCCGAGGTGTAGAGCCCCCATTTCCCTCCTTTTATTTTGTTTTTTGAATTTTGTAAGGCTGGGGAGCCCCAAAAAATACCCTTTGTAAAGCTTTTGTTTTTGGTAGTAATAAAATTTTCCTTTGGCTCCATCGAATTGCGCTCTACCATCTGTTTGTGAAGAATGCTCGTAAGATATCTCTGCTTATACCGTTGTGTTTTCATGTCAGGTTGGTCATCTGTCTGGCGATCATCCGTCAAGTTGACTTCAATCACTAGACGACGAGCATGCCAAGCGCTACCGAGGAGGTATCCCCATGGGCCCCGGAGTCGAGGGGAGATCGTTTAGACTTGGATAGACCTGACGCCCCTCACTGGGGTCTTGGATCCTCCGCGGGCCACAGGGCATCTTTGGCTTCGAGCATCGACCACCAGCCGGGGGTGACTGGGCAGGGTAGCTGCTCAGTTGCCTCTTGCGAGGGATTTCTATCCCTGGCGTTGTGGTAGGGAAGCTACCCGCCAGGGATGACCGAGCAGGGTAGCTGCTCGGTCGCTCCTTGCGAGGGCCTCGATCTTTAGCGTTGGGGGTGCTGTAAGAAGCCCACTAAGGATGACCGGGCAGGGAAGCTGCGCGGCCGCTTCATGGCGAGGGCTTCGATCCCTGTCGGCTGTGGTAGGAAACTATCAGCCGGGGATAGCCGAGCAAGGACTCGACTGCCTCTGGGTGGACTTTGGTCCTTAGCGTTGGAGGGGCTGTAAGAAGCCCACTGAGGATGATCGGGCAGTGGGGCTGCGCGATTGCCTCTTGGCGAGGGTTTTGACCTCTGGCGTCAGGGGTAGGCACTACCCGCTTGGGATGGACGAACGGGGTAGCCGCTCTGGTGCCTCTTGCGAGGGCTTTCTTATTCCTGGCGTCGTGGGTATGGAGCTACCAGCCGGAGTTGACCGAGCAGGGTAGCTGTTCGGTTGACTCTTGCGAGGGCTTTGATCCTTCAGGACGGGGACCGAGCAGGGTTACTGCCCAGTGCCTCTTGGCGGGGACTTTGATCCCTGTCGGTTGTGGTAGGAAGCTACCAGCCGGGGATAGCCAAACAAGGACTCGACTGCCTCTGAGAGGGCTTTGGTCCTTAGCGCGGGAGGGACTGTAGAAGCCTACCAAGGACTCTTGGCCGGGCAGGGTTACTGCCCGGTGCCTCTTGGCAAGGGCTTTTGTCCTGAAAGATAGCTGAGCGAGGGATCCTCAGGCTCGACTGCCTCTGGGAGGGCTTTTTGATCCCGGTGTTGTGGCAGGGAAGCTGCTCGCTGGGGATAGCCGAACGAGGGGTCCTCGGGCTCGACTACCTCTGAGAGGGCTTTCTGATCCCTGGCGTTGCGGTAGGGAAGCTACCCGCCAGGGGTGACCAAGCAGGGTAGCTGCTGTGTTGAATCTTGATGAGGTGTAGCCCGATCGTTCAGCTGTAGGCATGGGGGCTTGTTGCGCGAGGAGACGTGGACGGCGAGCAATTCCTCGGTGAATGGCTTTATGAGCGAGTCGGGGCGTACTTAGCCCCGTCGCTCGAGAGGTGAGCCTCCTGACACATACCCTCGATTTTCTTCTTGAGGGCGTCGAGCCGACCGTGGTATCCGGAGGAATCGGCGCCTTGGGATCCCTGTCCTCCGCTGCGGGTGACCTGCATCTGGGAGCGGCCCCGGTTCCTCTCGATGAGGTGCCTCAAATCCTTGGGCGAGGTGGCTCTCGAGCCGCCGAGGTGAACCCTTTCTGTGCGGCCCTGCCGAGGGTGGTGCTGTCGACCATGCCTGTGGATAGGCGAGGTGACTGACATCTCCTCAGGGGGATAAGGGTCGCGAGGAGGCTCGAGGCGAGGCATTCTGGCGGCGGACCTTGGTGTGGAGCCGTGGGGCGCCCAGCGGGCCTCAGGGAGTACCGGCTCGAGAGACCGGTATCCAGGAGTCGCAGTTGTTAGTTATATGTATGCCCTAGAGGCCATTACTGTACATACGATGTATATTGTAATGGATGCTTGGACATATATAGGGAGGACTTTCTTGCTCGACATGATAGTATGCTATCTGGTTGTACTTTATTTTAACATGTATGCTGATTATCTCTATATTGCATGTTGATAAAGCCCTTTGGATATGTACTCGACTACTGCGACTATGATGAGATCATACTAGTGGGGCCACGGTAGTCGACGAGTACATCCTATAACTGTTCCTAGTCAAGGGTGTATCAAGACAGGGCATCGATACACCAGAGTAAACTAGCTATACGCATCTTGACCCATATGATGGGCGATAGATGATCCCATATCCATCGGTGTTTGACATCAAAGATGGTGTACGGGTGCTCAGTAGAGACTGGGTACACTGGACGGACTCGCCGAGAACTCCCAGATGGTATTATACCTCACGTCATATGGCAGTTCTCCGGTGACGCTGGTACAGAGTAGTCTGTTGACCCGAGATCGTCATAGTGTCTTGTGTGATTCCCACTGTGCTTTGATTTCCATCATACCACGTCCAAGAAGGCGTGCAAAAAGGTGGCTTTTGGATACAGTCCCGAATCACATGGAGGCAATGAGCGATAGGAGGGGATTCGTCTCTCTCGGTATAGGGAGTTGATGTTGTGCTGTGTTCGATTGGCTATAACTGGAAATCCTTGGCCAGGGTTGCTGAGATTTACTGGTAAGTGTTATCAGCAGTTTCTCGAACTGTTATAGACCTCATATCGACACGACTTATCAAGCTACTGGGGTCTGACGTATACCATCCCTAGGTGAGATATGCGACATATCAGACGACGAGACCGGACTGTACGGGAGTGTTACTGATTGGATTCGCAGGAGAATGTACAGGCTTGCTTGTTGATCTTCTGATCGCTCAATACCTGGGTGGCTGTTACGTTTAGCTGACCGCTTGCAGCTTGTGGGTGTTTGATATGAACATCACCTACTGCCGGCGTATTGACGATTCTTTAGAGTCCTACACAGAGATTTCTTGACTCAGGTAAAACGTAGTAGGGGCACATATGTGATATGTGCATGACCGAGGATAATGCGATATGAGATACCGTATTCTATTCTCGTGATATTTGATATCAGCCGGGTAATCGGATCAAGTGTTGATTCGATGAATCGGTAAATGATATATTAGTCGGTTATATGCGATATAGCCGGATTGTCGGATCAAGTGTTGATTCGATAATTTAATGTATAATAATATATATGATATATTAAATTACATTAACTAATATAAGCTCACTAAAAGATTCTTTTTCTCACTCGGGTAATATATTGATATATATGCGATATATGTTAATTGTATTATTTTCTTTTATTACAAAATATATTATATATGTGATATATAATATTGTAACATGATATGATTACTAATGCAACATGTTTAGTGGAGATTAAATAAGGTTAGGGTTTGAATTGGGTTAGTTCTTTCATGAACATTCTAGAAGGTTTTTCTTTTGTCATGAGTTAAGATATTATGTTGATATTTTTGTGTGACTCATTCTTAACCCAACCCAAATCCTAGCCCTAGTTAAATCTCTACATGAGTCATCCTTGACCATGGTTGCATCAATTAATCATTATTACATTTTCATTATTCATTCCAAAAGATTCTTCATCTTCTTCCTTGAGTTCTTCATAGAAAAGCTTTCTAGCTTTTTCAAAGGTGATGAAAATGAGTGAGAAATAGAAAACAAATGAAAGCAAAAGTCCTACTTCATTATCCTCATCTATCATTGCCATTTAGATAAGGGTGTTTACTTCATTTAGTGAGTGAGAACTTGTGTTAATGAAATTTTAAGGTAGATCATCTTTGTTATCAAAGATCGGAAGCAAGCTTGCATCTTTCTCTTCGTGGAGCCTCTCTAGAGTCTGGATACACGATGATCGCAGCGAAGAGACCTCAACACGGAGCTTTAGAAGTGAAGGACCGGATCTACAAAGGTTGTAATCCCTCTCACTTAGTGTTAAAGTGTTTAACATGCTTTGTTTTGCCTAATCTCTAGTCTAAGATCTTGGTTTAGGGTTGTTCGGCACGGCTAAATTTTAAATCGGACATGATTGATGCCTTGTAAACCCTTGTGAGAGTGTCTAGTAACCCTACAGTGGTATCAGAGACAAGCTAGAGTTTTAGGCGAAGTCTAGGCGAAGTTTAAAGTCCGATCGAACCCGGAAAACCCGATTTATACCCTTCTCTGGAAATTTTGTAAAAATGTGATTTTTTCTGCATTAGAAATACTTAAAAAAATCAGCAGGGAAATACAAGAATTACTGTGAAACACGTGCCTTTAATACCATTAAAGCGCCGCGGAACCGCGGCCGTACCATGCCTTGCGCGGCGGTTCCGCGGCCAAATAGTTGAATCATGACACGTGTTTTACACAGTAATGTCCATAGGTGTTTCCTCTTTTTTTTGGGTATTTTTAATTATACTCAAGTGTTGAGTTTTCTGGGTTGTATTGGGGACTCGTTGATTCGATCGGAAAGTTTAATTTCGTTTAATTTTTTTCCGGATAATTTTAGAAACTGTTAAAAAGTTCGAACGGATATCAATAACTCACTTTTTCCCCTGTCGGAAAATTTTCAAAAGTTGGATTTTTCTCGAATTTGAAACTTTCGGAAAGTCGTGCAAGTAACGCGGTGGACCCTCTAGAAGACAACAAACCTTAACTCGATTATGTGACTGTCTTGAACTGTCTCTAAACCTTAGGGTTTGGGGCAGTATGGCGTTGCCACATGTGAGGTGTTGGCTTAACCCTTCTACGGCTGGACCATTGGTACTGTGGCATGTGATGGATATTTTTTGAACTCCGCTCAAGTGTTGAGCTATCTGGGAAATCTTGGGTGTTTGTTTATTCGATCGGAAAGTTTAACATTGTCTATTTATCTGGAATGTGATACAATATTTGGAATCCACATATAGTTATGAGATAACTAATTTGAATGTTATAAATCTAGCAGTTTAGTCTCAGATGATCGGTTGCCACAGGATTCTGATGCGATCAAAAGTCCGTCGCAATCACGTAGCGTACGCGAATACTCGCCGGTTAAACTTAATAGATAGCCACGCCCCATAGCCCCGACCAAGTGACTGTAGGAGAACCCCGTCACCAAAAGCATCTGTTCGGGTGCTCACGGCAGCGGTGTTCCGCCTTAGTGCACTTCGTCGACTGCATCGGGGGTGCGGCCGTCTACTAAAGTTTGCGACGAGCATTCGATCAGGATGACGGGAATCTTGTTGAATTGCCCGACTTGATATTGAAAAGAGTTTTCGATAATGAGACTAAAATGCGGGGTTTATAATTGTTAGGCATGCGATGTCTAAGGAATTCATTTGGTTAGGCATGCGATGTCTAAAGAGGTTGCGGATTCCAACTGTTGTAGTTTTACACTTTTTTTTCTGTGACCGTAAGCGTAGTATGTGGTGTATCGCCGGCTTCGTTGCTATACATCAACGACAATCGGGATACGCATACTTGCTTATGTTGATGATATGAGATATTATGTGTTGCTGTGATATGTTATATTGGATCGTCGCGTTCTGAATAGCCGAGGTTTTTATGTGAGATGAGAGTTTTTCTTTTTCATTCATGTAAAATTCATTTGTATGCAATATTCTTTTATTGGGGCACTTCCGGGCTGAGGATGATGTCACCATTATATATTATTTACTTTTCCGCATTAGGTAGACCCAAGGTGGGGAGCACAAGTAACTGGGTTCTAGGGTCCAGTGGGAGACTATCTCGAGGAGTCGAGACCGGGTCTTCTAACCCTAGAATTGGCAGTGTTGCTTGCTGCTCTCGTAAGGGTTTAGGGATGTGGGTTTGGCTATTCATCGCGACCGTGGAATCCGTGTTTTATACAGGCTCGTATTAAAATACGGACGTCCTAGTATATCCAATATTTCATATATGTTCTTCTACTGCAATGTTCTGTGATGAGATCATATTACTGTCTGAGACGAATGTTTATATTATATATATGAGATATATGTTATATTGCAGATTTCGTTTCAAATGTGATGCTTGCGAAGCATATTAAAATGGGACTTCATTAATGAGATTAATGAAATTAAAAGAAACCTAAAGATGTTGTACAAACTTGTTTAAAAACTGGTAGCTCTAGTTCTTGCTTTGCATAGTGGTGTTCCTTATAGAACGTCCAGCACCTTATTCGATAAGGAAAGAGCCGAGATCCCTTCACCGGGAGTGACCTCTTTACTGAAACTAGCAGATGCTACAAACTCGGTTTGTCTTTTGATTGCTTCTATAGTTCTTGTTTTGCATAGTGGTATTTGTGAAATATCCTGCACCTTATTCGATGAGGAAAGAGCCGACGATCCCTTCACCGGGAGTGACCTCTTTAGCAAAACTAGAAAAGGACTCAAAAACATTCCATTTAAAATCACTCGATTCTACAACGATATCAAGTTCATTACGCAAAGGGTTTTCTTAAAAACCTGTCGTAGCCCTCCGTCATTTCAGATAAGTACTACTTAGTATTTGTGCTGCGGTAGTTTGGTATGCGTCAAGGCGTAGTGTACGGTAGCTAACTAGTGCTTATCTGCTAGCATACGATGCGATTGGATTAGGGTATTCGTACGGCGTTGTTTGGCATGCGTCAAGGGTCGTGCGGGTGGGTTTAATTCAATCAAGAAATGTATGGGTTGAAATTGACTAGCGGACTATGAGTTGTTTGGCATGCGTCAAGGTTATAGCACGCTAGGGGTAAAACATTATTAGGAATTTCAAGTGTTGAAATTTGCAATGAGATTGCATACCTTCTATGAGATAGTTGGATCCCGATACCCGCTGCGAGTAAGAGTTACTCCTGGGAGAGTTTTACACATTACAATTAGCCGATCAAGTAGGTGTTTAGAAAGGTGTCAACATGGTTATGCCTCTAGGAAAACGAGGTTTACTTTAATTAGGTCCGTGCGAAAGCACGGGGACCTTCCCTCAAAGTACCGGCACTGGCCTGACTGAAAGATTGGCGAACTTGTAGAGTGTAATTAATCCCGGCTAGTCATTCCTTTTAGGGTTTGAAGGAAGATTTGACTAAAACAGTGGGAGCCGTCCTGATTAGATAAATTGATAACCAATCTAATCTTGTAAAAGCGCACGCTGAGTGTTTTCTTCTCTCTCTCCAGGTAGAGACCATGTCATGCCTTAATCAAGATAATAATACGGATGTATTGACCGAACCCGCTTGTTATACTGCGCTAAGAAACGTTGGTCCCGCTCCAACTTATAATTGTTATAAGACAGAGCAGGAAATAGGGGAATACCAGATTTCCTGTGCCGCCTAAACGAAGAAAGTGCATGTTGATGCATCATCTTCGGGTTTGTTCATTACCGAGAACTGTTTCTCAATATTCTTTACGTCCTTGGTATGAGATACCGGATCAGGATCTCGCAAATGTAATATGTTACATTGGCTACAGAAAGGTAGAGAACTGAGAACGAGTGATAAATTTCATGAGATAGAAACGGTGCAAGTGTTGCAGCCAAGTCTGTTGGTAATTATCACCCTGTATTACCAGAATACATTGATTCTGAACGAATGTTATTAGATACCGAACCTGATATACAACATCATATCGGTCTCTTTATTAGTAAAGAAAGGATATAATTTTGTATTGATTGGATAATGTTTTGAACATTTTCTATATCAAATGTTGATCGGTTCAGGCATGTTATCTAAAAGCATAGACGTTCTAAATCAAACCACAGTTCTTAGTATACAGAACACACACAAGAGGAAGAGTTCAGAAATGAACGAATCCTTCTTGAGGCATGGTAGACTAGGTCATATCAATGCGACCCGACTAGCTGAAGTTATATAAAGATGCATATTTAAATTAGTTTGAATTTACATCTTATGAAACTTGCCGGTCATGTCGCAGAGATTAGATGACCACAACTCCGTTTATTGGAAACAGAGAAAGAGTTAGTGAACTCTTGGGATTGATACATACTGATATATGAAGGTCCCCTGTCAATACATGCCAAGACCGGTTCTATGTACTTCATTATATTCACTGATGATCTCTCAAGATTCAGACGTATGTTCCTATTGAAACACAAGTCCGAAACTTTTGAGATAATCACAGAATATAAGTTAGAAGTAGAGAACCAAAAACGGGTATAAGTATTATGCCCTTTGATTAGATCAAGGAAGAGAATACTTGAGCACGGAATTCCTGGACTATTCTAAAGGAGAATGAGATTGTCTCTCAGCATTACTCCTCCGTATACACCACAGCACGTCGGTGAATCGAGGAGGAGCAATCGCACCCTATGTGATATGGTGTGCTTTATGATGAGTACTACTGAGTTGCCTATTTTTCTTTTAGGGTTATGCACTTGAGAAGCTGCATACCTATTGAATAGGGTTCCAATCAAATCAGTTGCCTACCACTTCATATGTGATATGGAAAGGGAAGAGCCCATATCTTAAGTTTGTTAAGATTTGGGGTTGTCCGGCCTATATTTAAAAGCAAAATCCGGACAAGCTCGAGGCAAAGTCAGTTCTGTAGAAATTTGTTGGATATCCCAAGCATTCGCAAGGGAATATCTTCTTCCTAACCGGGATAAAAGATGTTTTGTTTCTCAACATGCCACCTTTGTGAAAGGGTATTTCTTATGAAAAATTTAATGGTCATGAGGTAGAACCGGAAAGAGTTCCAGCTATACAAACTGCAGCTGATGATTTGGTAGAATCAAAGGATTCAATAGTAACCAACGAACCTCAGCCTCTCCGCCGATCTAATAGGGTTCCTCACCCACCTGAGAGATACTTCGGTTTCTCTATGACAGTGGGAGCGAGGATTGCATCATGAGATGGTGACCCAACTAGTTTCGAGCAGGCCATCAGGAGTGGGACTCTGTAAGAATGGCTGGATGCTTAGCTATCTGAGATGGAATCCTTATACACCAACAAAGTATGGACTTTGGTTGTTTTATCTGAAGGGTTAAATCCCCATCAGGAGAAAATATAACTTGAGAAGATTACTTGGTGTACATGGAAAAGTTGAGACTTTCAAAGCTATGCTTAAATCCATCCAGATCCTACTTGCCACGGCTACATACCATGACTACGATATCTGGCGGTTGGATGTCATGACAGCTTTTCTAAATAATGATTTGGAAGAGAGCGTCTATAAATACACAGCCAGAGGGTTTTGTAAACAGTGGGAGCAACGGAAACGTAAGCAAGATGTTTTATGTGATAAATCAGGTATCGCGGAGTTGGAACGTCTGTTTTGATGTGATAATCAAAGAGTTTGACTTCATCAAAATGGTAGATGAACCTTGTATATACAAAAAGGTAGTAGGGGGTATGGTGGTGATCCTCGTAGAGTACGTGGATGACATACTCTTGATAGGGAAGCAGTTTCCTATGCTACGCTCGGTCAATCTCCGCTCATCACAAGGATTCTCTATATAGGATCAAGGTGATACCTCCTAAATCCTGACTTTTGGATCTATGAGATAGATCTAATTAGATGTTAGGATACTCACTAGTTGTAGTGAGATAGTATCAATCGATCCTGGGGAGAATCACTGGAAAGGTTTCAGGGTGATAAGGACGACTGAATGTCAGTCGCAGGCATTGTCTTTACCCTCAATGGAGGGACGGTATGTTGGAAGAGTTCCAAGCTAGATACCGTGACTTACTAGATGATTAAAGGCAAGATACATCGATACTAAGGATGCTACCAAAGAGGCAGTCTGGATATATATAAGTTCATGAGATAAACTTCGTTCCTGCCATTGTGTGACAATGGAGTTGTGGCTTAGGCCAAGGAACCCCCATCCCATCAGAAATCCAGATATAAATCTTAGGCAGTATCACCTGATCATGGAGATGGTTGATCTCCAGGAAGATCAAGGTTAGGAGAGTAGATACAGAGGACAACAGCGCGGATCCACTCATAAAGGCCTTTTTCCCAGTAGAGACATTTATGGGATGGTTGAGTATGGGATACTTCAACCACAACTAATTGTTGGGTATGTGATACCACAACAGATGGTCCTAGTGCAAGTGGGAGATTGTATATGTATGCCCTAGAGGCCATTACTGTACATACGATGTATATTGTAATGGATGCTTGAACATATATAGGGAAGACTTTCTTGCTCGACATGATAGTATACTATCTGGTTGTACTTTATCTTAATATATACGCTGATTGTCTCTATGTTACATGTTGATAAAGCCCTTAGGATATGTACTCGACTACTGCGACTATGATGAGATCATACTACTGGGGCCACGGTAGTCGACGAGTACATCTTATAACTGTTCCTAGTCGAGGGTGTATCAAGACAGGGCATCGATACACCAGAGTAGACTAGCGTATACGCATCTTGACCCATATGATGGGCGATGGATGTTCCCATATCCATCGGTGTTTGACATCAAGGATGGTGTACGCGTGCTCAGTAGAGACTAGGTACACTGGACGGACTCGCCGGGAATTCCCAGATGGTATTATACCTCACGTCAGATGGCAGTTCTCCGGTGACGCTGGTACAGAGTAGTCTGTTGACCCGAGATCATCATAGAGTCTTGTGTGATTCCCACTATACTTTGATTTCCATCATACCACATCCAAGAGGACGTACAAAAAGGTGGCTTTTGGGTACAGTCCCGAATCACATGGAGGCAATGAGCAATAGGAGGGGATTCGTCTCTCCCGGTATAGGGAGTTGATGTTGTGCTGTGTTCGATTGGCTATAACTGGAAATCCCTGGTCAGGGTTGCTGAGATTTACTGGTAAGTGTTATCAGTAGTTTCTCGAACTGTTATAGACCTCATATCGACACGACTTATCAAGCTAAAGGGGTTTGACGTATACCACCCCTAGGCGAGATATGCGACATATCAGACGACAAGACCGGACTGTACGGGAGTGTTATTGATCGGATTCGCAGGAGAATGTATAGGCTTGCTTGTTGATCTTCTGATCGCTCAATACCTGGGTGGCTGTTACGTTTAGCTGACTGCTTGCAGCTTGTGGGTGTTTGATATGATCATCATCTACTGCCGGCATATTAACGATTCTTTAGAGTCCTACACAGAGATTTCTTGACTCAGGCAAAACGGAATAGGGGCACATATGTGATATGTGCATGACCGAGGATAATGCGATATGAGATACCGTATTCTATTCTCGCGATATTTGATATCAGCCGGGTCATCGGATCAAGTGTTGATTCGATGAATCGGTAAATGATATATTAGTCGGTTATATGCGATATAGCCGGATTGTCGG
The DNA here is from genome assembly GCA_030015575.1 of Agapanthus africanus. Classification (NCBI taxonomy): domain Eukaryota; kingdom Viridiplantae; phylum Streptophyta; class Magnoliopsida; order Asparagales; family Amaryllidaceae; genus Agapanthus; species Agapanthus africanus. The sequence goes on from CM057337.1 coordinate 4,425,997, forward strand.
ATCAAGTGTTGATTCGATAATTTAATGTATAATAATATATATGATATATTAAATTACATTAACTAATATAAGCTCACTAAAAGATTCTTTTTCTCACTCAGGTAATACATTGATATATATGCGATATATGTTAATTGTATTATTTTCTTTTGTTACAAAATATATTATATATGTGATATATAATATTGTAACATGATATGATTACTAATGCAACATGTTTAGTGGAGATTAAACAAGGTTAGGGTTTGAATTGGGTTAGTTCTTTCATGAACATTCTAGAAGATTTTTATTTTGTCATGAGTTAAGATATTATGTTGAAATTTTTGTGTGACTCATTCTTAACCTAACCCAAATCCTAGCCCTAGTTAAATCTCTACATGAGTCATCCTTGACCATGGTTGCATCAATTAATTATTATTGCATTTTCATTATTCATCACAAAAGGATTCTTCATCTTCTTCCTTGAGTTCTTCATGGAAAAGCATTCTAGCTTTTTCAAAGATGATGAAAATGAGTGAGAAATAGAAAACAAATGAGAGCAAAAATCCTACTTCATCGTTCTCATCTATTCTTGCCATTTAGATGAGGGTGTTCACTTCATTTAGTGAGTGAAAACTTGTGTTAATGAAACTTCAAGGTAGATCATCTTTGTTATCAAAGATCGGAAGCAAGCTTGCATTTTTCTCTTCGTGGAGCCTCTCTAGAGTCCAGATACACGATGATCGCAGCGAAGGGACCTCAACACGGAGCTTTAGAAGTGAAGGACCGGATCTACAAAGGTTGTAATCCCTTTCACTTAGTGTTAAAGTGTTTAACATATTTTGTTTCGCCTAATCTCTAGTCTAAGATCTTGGTTTAGAGTTGTTCGGCATGGATAAATTTTAAATCGGACATGATTGATGCCTTGTAGACCCTTATGAGAGTGCCTAGTAACTCTACAGCGGCCTGCTGGTGGTCAGCCCTCCAGACAGGGGCAGAGCCTTCTGGAAGCGGTGGGGCGGCGATCTGGGGCCAGGCCTAGCCGTTTGGACGCGGACGAGCGCCTCCATGAAGGACTGTAGCCGATCTATCCAGCCTGCGAGGGCGTTGATGATGGTCGCTGGAGGAGGCTCATCCCCGCCTTCGGTGAGTGGAAAGCGGCGGCTGGTACCAGGATCTTCAGGATGGTTGCTTATTATGTGAGTGGAGATCGGAAGGCCAACTTTGTGTTTTGTGGAGTTAAGTTCCTACAGACGGCGCCAACTGATGGAGGTCCTTTTCAGGTCTCCGTCAGATGTTGTAACACCCGTGTTCATTTATACCAATTCCAGCTTCCATCTTACCTATCTATGGCATTTCTTGATTTAGCGTGTTTGGATGCGAATGGTATTCTGCATATTACTTCGTATTCGACCCGACCCGTTTGCTTGAACCTGGTTAACTTTTATTTATAGATTATTTTAACATTATTATTTGGACTAATGCATCTCATAATTTAGTATTTACTGGCACTTGATCTGGTATCGCATCTGTTGCATATAGCAATTTAAATCATGTAAAATAAATAAAAGTTGCATTTCATGGCCTGCATGATAACCCTAACCCTGTGGTAGCGTCCTGGTATTGCGTTCTCGTCCCGTTCAGTGAAACGGACATGGTTGGATGGCTACGCGCACGTGCGTGCGTCTGATTTTGGGGGTATGCATTTTTGTCACATAATCTTTCATTTTAAATTTTGAATATGGCTAATAATTTTCATACTTCAAATTCAAAATTTTGGACCCAACCCGGACGTATTTCTGATATATTTTGTAGTTCGCCTAAATTCAAATTATTTATTTTATTTTATTTAATTCTAGATTTTTCTGTTAAGGAATGGGAAACAGAGAAATCTTTTAGCTGTGGAATCTTTTTCAATTCTATTCTTTTCCCCACGAGATCTCTCTCTTCTATCCCTTCCTTTTCTTTCCCTCAGCCAATCAGAGACTCCCCTGCAGTTCACTGGGCCCACGAGCGTTCTCTCTCTCCCCAAATCTTTCCTCTAAAAATCTCCTTCCACCAATCACAATCTCTCTCTAACCCCTGGGCCCCCGCGAGCACTCTCTTTCCTCCCTCTCTCTTCTTTTTCTTCTTCTCTCTCTCCTTCTCTTTCTCTCAGCTCTCGCACTCTCTCTCTCTTCTCGCAATTACTGTTCCTTCCTCGATTCTGGTCACCGCCTCCCACTACGGTCACCTCCCTTCTTCGTCCTCGTCATCTTCTCCTTTGTTAACTCAGCGGCCACGAGAAAATCCTACCCTCGCCGTCGCCGCGCTTCGCAGTCGCCGCCACTGCACCTTCGTCTTCAACCTCGCTCGTCTCCCTCTCCTCTCTCGCCTCCTTCAGTTCTTCTCTCCCCCTCGTCCTCACCCCAACAGCGAACCAGAACCCATCTCTCCTTTCGCCTGCATCCTCCATTGTCGACGACCCCACTTCCTCGTCGGCCTCCACTCGTCTTCCTCACCCCTCTCCAACCCCGACGCCACCATCACCCACATCTGCAGCCCGACAAACCCATCTTCTCCAACCTCTCCTCGCCGTCACCCTCGTCACCGGCGATCCCTCGACCTCGCTGTCACCACCAGTCTCCTTTCACCTCCACCTTCATCACCTTCTCCTCATCTCCTCTTCCCACTCACCAAACCTGCACACCCGAGACGAGACTGCGCAAACCCCAACCTAACCCGAGAACCCACAGAAACCATTGCCCACACCTGAGCCCTTCCTCGTCTCTGCCTCACCGCCGGCGATCGTCCCCTGCCGTCACTACCCTTGTTACCCTATCTCCGTTCTATCCTCTACTACTCCAGATCGCAGTGCAATCCCATGCAACGTTGATCCCCGACGGCCAAGAACCCATGCACACTGCTACTTTTCGCCGGGGAACCCACACGCCGGCAACCCTCGTCGCTGTCGCTGTGGCCGACTCCCCTGAAGCCCCAGAACCCAGAGCCACAGTGAGGCCTTCTCCTTATTCATTCTTCTTCCTTCTTTCCATTCTCTATAATAATTCCTTGCTTTTTGTATTTGGTGTTCACTGTTCGTTGATTGCCGGAGTCCGGTCGTGCCGACGACGATCCCGACGGCCCAGCGAGCATACCTGACCTGTGCAATCACACTGTGCGTGGTTTGGATCTGTTCCGGGCAACGTGCGCGCGTCACGACGTTTTCCGCCGACGAGAGACGTTCCGTATTCCCGTTCCTGATCCGTCCAGGCAAGTTAATCTTGCTACATGCTACTATAATATCTATACATATTTGTTTCATGTTTAAAACTGTAAATAGAATCTAAGGCTATTAATTTTCATTATTGCATTTCGATGTCAGAATACATCACGGTAGTCCCAGATCTTAAATCATAATTCGTTGCATGTTAGAGCACCATATCGTATACTCACATCCGTGTTTAAATTGCTTACTATTTAACTGAATAACTCCTAGCAACTTTAAATAGTTTCTACCCCGAATATCCAGTGGCATCAACTGAACATATTTTTATATATCATTGCATCTCTAGAGTATTTAGTACGTATTAGCATGATTTTTAACATTCATATGTGTTTTACTGTATTCAAGTAAGGCTGAAACCATCTATTAAATACAAACTGATAACTGTGCATCTATATACCTTAATCTATACCTGATGGCATTCACGTTATAAATTCCAGCTTGTTGATTCTATTAGTACACATGCTTGTCCTGTATGCCATGATTATGCTAGTTTGATTTTGAGCACCCACATGATATCTTGTACACCCTGACATGACCTGCCAGAACTATTACTTGATATAACATGGTACCGTACACTCCCGACATGACATAACACCTTTATACATTACCTGGCTTGACCTGATGTACCATGGCTTGACCCGTTACCTGATCTTGTGTCTAATGCCAACAAACCTGACATGTAGTCCTCACGGACCGTTCCTGTTGTCTATCCAGACAAACCTGTTCCTACCTGATACTGTATTTGCATTAGTTCTTGATTATTGAATACCTGACTTGAACACTTATAACCTGGGGGTATGGGGAAATCAATGGTGAAACCTGACTTGTAACTCAACAGTTCGATGCCTGTTCTGATCAGTCTTAGAGGCTAGGCCAGCCTTGGGATGATACTGCTGACATCATTCATCTGTACATATCTCCAGTTTTAGTGCCTAGCGGCATGTCTCGGATTCAGCCCGAGAATCTGGACCGTAGTCCCGGGTATGCACGGGATACTATTGAGTTACATCGACGATTCATCAAATTGATTTCAAATACTTTAGAGTAGAAAACCCAATAGAACAGTTTAGCCTACTCACTGCACACTACCCTTCACTGTCCTGATTTATATTACTGTTTCACCGCTTTTCATTCATATTTATATTTGCATTGCCTGTTACCCTATTTATATTTTATTGCTTGATGACATGACGCGCTGACGTCTGAGTTTTACATGGCCCAGAATCTCTACCTTTGTTGCAGACTGATCAGGAGTATTGCCGCTGTTAGACCGAGCGGTGAAGTTCCTGTCGGTATGTAGTCTCACTTTCCAGGTTTCATTATTGTACCTTTTGGCTTCCGTACATTGTTATTTCTTGACTCTATTATCCTGGCTTATGGACATGTACTAGATAGTTAGTTTACTTTCCTGTTCTTGATATCTCGACAGCCGTAATGTGACTGTGGAAGGATTTTTCCTATCCACGGGTAGTATGGTTGGCTATGTCACGTGCCCATCTTAGCGTACTCTGGGAAGCGGGGCGTGACAGATGTTGTCTTCCGTTGATCTCCCTGTGGATTTTAAAGGTTATCCTCTGTCGCGTGTAGGTCTCAATGGGTTTTGGTGAAAGAGGTGGTGTGAGGAGTTTGGCGCCGAGTACCTGCAAAGAAGTCCCAGGGTGGTTTGGTACCACCAAAGACCCTCCGACGATCAAGTTAGTGATGAGATCCGAGCAGAGTAACGGCTTAGAAGAGTAAAGAATGGCTTACTTGACCCCTCTGTGATGGGGGTTTATATAGCGGTGGTGGCACGCAGCGGCAGGCGCGAAAATCTCGCCAGCAGTTACGCTCCCGACATCATACCCGCGTAGAGAGCGGATCGCCCATTAATGGGGATCGTGAAGACGTGAAACGTGAGATGTTGCCGACGGAGAATCCGCGCATGGCGAGATTCGCAGAGCGGCGGTTACGCCTGTGAGCGGTGGATCTGGTTGGAGGGACAGAGGAAGACGGCCTCGGCTAGTGGGCTCGGAGATGAGCAAGAGGGCTGAGGAGTCCTGGTCTTGTGACAGCTCGGGTCGAGCTGGAGGGTCGAGGAGGCCGATTTGCAAGGGGCCCCGAGGAGGGCCAGCTTGTGCTTGCAGGTCGGGTACGGATGGCCTGGTCGGCCACCGTGGGCCCTTTCTTCCGAGTCTTGGGACACGTCATCTGCCACGTGTCCTGATCTTTGAGATCGCCAATATTGAGCATCATCATCTACTGTTTTAAGATTTCCAACAATACCTGCTTTGTGATTGAATTTTAAGTACTGAATATTTCTATTTCTATATATCAGCATGCAATCTAATTCGCGACTCATGCTTATTTCACATATATTTTTCTTGAAAACGAAGCTAGTCATGACCATATGTCTCTTTAGTTTGTAGTCTAAGTTGCTCATAGATTCTCTACCGTTTCCAATGAAGAAGTCTAGATCTCAAGTGCTTTAAAGCAACGTTGATTTAGCTATTAGAAATAGAGCAGGATTGGAAGATAATCATGTTTATGTCGGGATACTACTTCACTCAAATGCTAAGCTGACAATGCATATCAAGCTCAAAGCTCTTGACTGATATGGACAAAGGGTAATGTAAAATGTGTCACGAGAAGCGAACTAAGAGCTAAGCAAGCTCGACATCTCAGCGAGCTCCAAAACGAACAATTGCCTCCTGTCTCCCGAAGAAAGGGAGAGGATAGCTCCCCACAACCACTCTGCTTGTCGTCTGGCGCCCAAGTTGTCATCAGGACAGGGAATGTGCTGCCTGATATCCACCACTTGTGTCAGTGGTCCATGATAACTATGTGGATGATCACAATGACAAATGTACCCTCAGAAAAGGTCCTATAAATACATGCAAAATCCTAACACCGCAGGCATGTTATTCACTCTACTACACTGGATTGAGTGTAAGAGGACAAATGCCGGATCAAAACTCCAACGGTTTCTTTGGTTATTCCTTGCAAGCTATCAGAATTTGGCTGTGCATTGCCTTACCTCTGTACTCGTATTTGGCAACATAAGTTGGTGCTTCCATTGAGGGAAATCCCATAGTGCATGGTGGAGATATAAATCCGTCCTTAACATCAGGTTAAGAATAAGTCGAGGGCGTGAAATGCCATCCGCCGTCGAGGCTGAAGATATGGCGAGCTTTCTCAGCTCTACATTTGGGATCTTCAAGATACTCTTCTCTGTAAGTTTGAAACATTTAGTAAACTATTTTTATTTCTTCTAGATTAATGTTTTATCGATTGTAATAAGTTTTCAGGTTAACATGTCGGAAGAATTTGTTTATATATGACTTATTTTTATACTGTTATTTAAGATTTCCTTCAATTTTGACTGTGTGGGACATGTGGGTTGAACGCTATAAAATAATCAATATTTTTATCTTCCATATGTCATAGTGCAATGTTAATTGGCAATTCATACTTATTCTACTTCTTGATTTCTCTTGATAACTAAGGTAGTCACACTACATGTTTCTTTATCTAGTTTTTAGGTTATTTGTAGATTCTCTGGTGCTTTTGATTAAGAAGATTAGACTTCAAGTGCTTTTAAAGCAATGTTATTTTAGCCATATGAAGTAGGGTAATTTTGTCATGAAATTCTTTCACTCAAATGATAAACTGATTTTGCGCTAACAGTGCATAAGCAGGAACAAAGCATGTAACCAAACAACAGTTTTGATTTTATCACATTCTAAAATGATATAAACCTTGACACATGCAGCAGAAAGATAATCTAGACAGATCAAACACTTGAACATAGTCTAGGAAACAGAACGCTACAGAACTAGATAGAAATCAGTCCCCTCATTTATTCATGAACAACATATTGCTACCATTTTTTTATGATAGCTTAGTGAGCTCTGCTAACTCAGGTAAACCCATTGACGCAGAGCCATTGGCCAATGAAGAGCTTCTCGCACACAAGATTAGGGTTGAGATCAGCAATTCTCCTGCAGTTAGGCTGAATCTTTCCCCGATATCAAAGCATGTGTCACCGTGTTCAACTCCATAGGCCGTGTTGCAAATGGTTCCGTAGGCTTAAACCCAACTGTGAGTTTCCGAGATCAAAAGAAAAATGTTAGAGCACAACACCATTAAGTTAACTATCCATATTACACATGAAAGTTGATGCTTATGTAATTTGATTACAGCTAAAGACAAAAAGGAGAGAGAGCAGGAGGGCCACGTTAAGAAACATAGCTGCAGCTTTGAGGTTAGTCTTGGCCATCTTCTTCAACCTCTCGAATTCTAAGCTTTCTTCTGTTGTTTGTTGATATATGGAAATGAATCCCCCTCATCTATTTATAGTAGATGTAATAGCTTGTTTTTCCTCCTTTCGTTTTCAGATGCAGTCTGATTATTGCTTATTCTTGAGCATAGATTTTATCAATTTTAATTGCTCTACATTCTAATATCGTGTTTCTTTTGTCGAGTTCAATATTTTGGAATGCAAAAGGACAGAATTTTTTCCGCTAGGATATAGCAAGAATTCAATTGGAGCAGGATTCCTGCGAAATTCTCTAGGGAGTTGAAAGTATTTGATATCATAGAAGGTAACGAAAAATACTAATCCCCTGAAAGTTACAGGCATTGACATTTTTCCTGATTCTTTTTTTTGGGGGGCCAAAAGGCATTGACATTGTTCCTTCATTTAAAAGAAGCTTGAGCTGATGACGATTCCTTACATCTTAAGCTTCATAATAAATATGTTTTTCCCTGCTTTTTGGTTTTGTTCTTTTTTTTATGTACTTGGATAGACCAAATAGAAGAGATAAAAGTGATAGGTCTGCGCTATTATAATTAATTATGAACCTTTTGGTTTAAAAAATCAAAATAATGATTAAAGTAATATACATTGTTTCAGGGGTTGCAATTGCAGGCCCGCAATTGAACTCAACATTTTTGGTGGGTGTATGCTGCCTGTTTCGATTTGGTTGTCTTTCACTGGGTTGGATACAACAGCTCTTTTTTGTATGGTGATGGGTTATGCTTGCATCCGTGGGACTTTGTAAGTTTCATTACTATCTTGTTAATGAAGCATGCCGAGGTATAGAGATGATCGACGAAAAAATCTACACCTACCCCCATTATTTAAAGTTCGCAAAAGGTCGGAGACCTGTAAGGAAAAAGAATTCCAATAGATGCCCTATCAAATAAGCATGACTATCATCTGCTTTTTTGCCCCAGTGATAGTCGTCCACGGGTTCAGTTGCTCAATTCCTCGACTTTCACTATACATGGCATCATTCAACCTGCCCCTAACACTGAGTGTGGTCACTGACGTCATTCATTCATTCGTACAGCAAATTCGGTCTGTAGATGGCTGGCTTGCTGTATAAAGAAAAATAAGCATATCGGTCTTTGTGAATGCCATTTTCTGAATTCGGGTAGTCGCATTTTCATGAATGGAATAAAAGAATTTGTATGATTGTTTCCATTCGAACTTAGTTTCTTTTATAAAGTAAAGCGGCAATCTTACAAGAAGAAAATGATTTTCTTTTATGGGCTGGGCTTAACCTGTCAGGATGTGATAACCTCAGACCCAGACCCTAGGCCTCTTCCAATCGATCCACAAACTTTGGTGAGCTTAAAATTCTGAGAAAACATAGAAGCATGTATGCTTGCCAGTTATTATCATTGGAAATTTTCTAGAAACACATACACACGGAAGGCCTAACACAACATACAAACAGGGCATTAAAGTGAAATGTTACCGGTTTGATTCCTGGAAAAGGGGTCGCATTAAGAAAAAGAAAGGAAAAATAAAAAATAAATATAGCAACCAACAATAAAGAACAAGGGAATCACAGATGAAAACACAAGACCAAGCAAACAGGTGTGCACACACACAAACCTGCATGTTCCTTTCCTTCACCAAAATATGTATTGTTTTGTCAGCTCTCCCATCTCCGTTACAGCTCACCCACCTCTCACCGACACCACCGTCCCACCTTCCCATCCAATCCCCACCCGCCATGTGTATACCCAAACACAAAAAGACAAAACAAAGGTTAGTTACTGTCATGCCCCGCTTCCCAATATACGCAAAAAGACGGGACATGACTCAGCCAGCCATGCTAGCTACGGTAAAGAACCATCCTTCCATAGTCAAAATAAGGCTGTCAATCAGTAATCACGAACAATAAAATAGTATCTATATATCACATGTCCAATATACCACAATACAATAATAACAATAATAACGAGTCAATAGCGGAACCAATAATCATGATCAAGTGTCAAGATCCAAGGAAAGAATAACAACCAACTGGTCTCTTATGGGATCACAATAAAATCCAATAAAGGTGCATTACTAGAGAGAAACCTAAACGGTAATAATAAACTAGACCAATGGAGTGCTCCTCACTAATCAACAATCTTCTCGGAGTCTTCACGATCCTCCTATGCTATGGTCCAATGATCTGGGCCATGCAAAACCCAGACGTCAGTGTATCGAATATAATACCATAATGAATATAACCGGAATGGACTACCACACACACACTACCATATTTATTGTTACTCACATGACACAGATTCATTGTATGTATGTACACACCCACCCACCCACCCCCACACACACACAATGAATCCATGTCATGGGAGTAACAATGCCAATGCGAGTACTATATCAATAAGGTAGAACAAGACAATCAAGTCATATGTATCCTAAGGTTCATATCGCTAGGTTATGTATCCTATAGGTATTTGAAACCAATTAATGCAATTCTCATTGTAACTCAATAGTATTCCGCGCGTATTCGGGACCACGATCTCATTACTCTCGGGGCTGAATCCGAGACGTGCCGTTAGGCAGTAAAACAATGTCAATATGGACGAATGATGTCAGTATCACCATTCCGGAGTAAGAAGCTCGTATTGACTGATCAGTCTCTAGTAATCAATCTTACTGAGTTACAATTTGGTTTCCATTATTGATTTCCCCATTTTCTCAGGTTTCAATTTCATGTCAAGTATCAATGGTATGTTACCTAATGCCAACATGGGAACAATCAATATGATTCATGTCAATTAACAATCAATAAGGTTCTGTTGATTAGGACAATTCGGTCAAGCAATACAATGAGGTGAATCAATCGATAACAATGAATTGTTGGCATTTCGGTAAACATTACAATACAAGCGGTTGACATGATAACAATAACAATAGCAATCACGATAACATGAGTATATAGAAACAATCTATATGTTACTATATCAGGAACCACAATTATACCAATAACATGTTATGAATATTATAGAACAGTTCTGGTAACAATTCGATCGATATATTTCATATTCGTAAACCAATGTATCATTATTTTATATCAATTCAGCAGTTTTATTCACACGGCATCTGTAGGAGACGTCGTGTCACTGTAGCAGACATCTAGTCTACCACAAGTTCTATTCCAGACGTCTGGTTTCTATCACAATTTTTATGCTAGACGTCTCTAGAAAACGTCTGGTCCCTATAGCATAAGACGTTTTTAGTTCAATTTAAGTTCTGGAAAATAATTATAGAGACGGCTGGTCACTATAGACAGTCTAGTCCCTATAGACAGACGTCTGGGGAAGCGTCTATAGTTCAATTTTAGTTTCTGTAAAGTCATCGTACAGACGTTCGGTGCCTGTGGGCAGACGTTTGTACGGGATTTTTTTTTCCTGAAACGTAATGACTATTCAAATTAGGTTTCGATCAGTTTTCGATTTAGGCGATTTCAATTATGATTTCCTTGATTCCTTTAGTTTTCCTACAGTAAATAACCGCGTTTAAATAGTACCTTTATCGATCTATATCAATTATTATCAATTGGTCAAGTTTTCCGACATATCGTGATTCTGATCTCGACATATCGTTAATAAGGGTTAAACATTATTGTAGCTATAAAAATTAAAGGCAATAATAATCGTTACGCCAGATTTGACCCGGCCGTAACGAGCAGGTAACAAGATCTAAAGATACTTGCCTCTCATGACGATCTCGATGACGATAACGATGGAAGACGATACTTGAACCCACGCCAATCAACGCTTGGATAAGTTAACCGTTCCTAGATGCAGTCTCCGAGAAGACGATGTTGTAGAGAAGAAAGAATGGCAACGCGAAAACTGAATCGATGGCTTGGTGCTTAGGTCGATGAAGATGTTGATGGCGAAGGTGATGGCTAGGGTTAGGGTTCGGCTAAGGTAGGAGAAAGGTTAGGGTTTTGGGGGGGAAATTAATATGAAGAAAATATGATAGATTAATTTACATGCGGGTCAGATATTCTATTAGTCTTACAATAAATAAGACTAGGGATTAGAGATGATATATATGTGACATCGTATCTTTCCGGTCTCTTAACCATAAATATTTTCTCAATCAAATATTTTCCATCCAATAAATTTTACCCTGATTAATAATAACAATATCTAATAAAAACCATGATAATCCAAACCAAGTAATTTTATCAATAAAACCCATAATAAAAATCTCATGGCCAAAAACTCGATCTAATATCCAAATAATTTTAAATAACCATAAAATCAATTATCGTACTTTATTCTAATACATTACCGTATGATCGTTCTAGGGTGCTACGGTTGCTTACCCAAACTTTCTCTCTCCATCACCAAGCACCAACCTCTTATTATTCCCTAGCCTGTAATTCTTTCATCCCCTATTCTTCTTCTTCATTATCGTCGTCGTCACTATCTCCTAATGGCGCCCCAGTTCTTCTCCTGCTTCAGACGGGGCGCTTCCTCTTCCTCCGCCACCGCCACCGCCACCGCCGATCTCTCAGCCGAAGAGCAGAAGCCATGCGGGCCCGTCCTGATAGAGCTGTTCTCGTCCCAGGGGTGCAGGACCTCACCGGAGGCGGAGATGGTGGCAATGAGGCTGGGGAGAGGGGATGTGGAGATGGAGGTGGGGGTGGCGATGCTGGTGTTCCACGTGGAGTATTGGGACTATAGAGGGTGGAAGGACCAGTTCGGGTCCAGCAAGTGGACGGTCAGGCAGAAGGCATACATGGAGGCGTTGAGTCTGGACACGTTGTGCATGCCTCAGGTTGTGGTGAATGGGAGGAAGGAATGTCTGGGGACGGACGAGGACGGGATTGTTCAGGTTGTGAAAGCTGCTCGCCGGTTTCCATCTCCTTCGATGCAGGTATGTATGTTTGACATTGATGCTGATTGCTTTGCTGATGCTATCATTTGATTAGCCAGGTTATATAGAAGATTTAGGATAGAATTAGGAGGAACATGCAGGCAATTGATCGGATAAGTCAATTTGAATTTTAAGATCCAAGATTGCATTTAATGATGTAATGTGAATGAATCTTCTAGATTTATCACAGCCAAGGCACCAAAATCCTGAAATTGAGGGGGATCTTGAGAATTCTGAACATGTAGTCAAATACATATTCTCGGGTTGAGCGTTTAACGTATGCTTTTGCATAGCAGTATCGTCCTACTCTGCCTTTTAACTATGTGCCTGAAAGAATATAAATAAGAGGTTTTTACGATACCATCTATAATTTCTTTTCATTGCACCAAAGAGCCGATGAGTGTTGAGGGAGATACTATAGAGGCCGATGAGGGCGATCATGTTAAGAGGACCTTTTTAGGTGAAAACAGGGTTACCGAAGTTTGGTAATCTAGAGGAATTCAGTTCACGTTAGTCGTCGATTATAGATATGTTCACTTAAAAGGATCATGTATAGTTTTTGGAATTGATCGGTTTGAGATGTTGAGTCAGACTCTACATTGTGTTCGCACTCGGATAGATCTGTTGGACCTCAATTGTATTCAAATTCAACACTATCCATAAAATAAGTAGAATGAACTAACACAGGACTTCAATATGGATTAAAGAGGAAAACATTCCACAAGCCACACCCACCACTCTCCAAGTTTCCTTCACTGGCACCCTACATTCAAAAGTCTGACAGCAGCGGCGTGGACGTGATGGTCGCACTATATGAAAGCGGCCTCGTGACCGACTGCACCAGTGGTGAAAACAATGGCCGAATGCTCAACAACGACTACGTGCTCCGCCGCCCCAAGAAGATGGCCACCGTCAAAGACATTGCTCCCAAGAAAAACCTGGCCGGCTCCGTCCAATTCGAGTTATGGGAAAGATTCAATGCGGCAAAGTGTGGGATGCTGTTGTTTGTTCAGGATTCTTCTCTCCAGACTTTTGGGACTCAGCAGTTTCAGATCCCAGAGGTTATGTACTATATAAATTGTGGAGGTTCACGGGGTTTGTGTTGTAGATCATGTACAGTGACATCTCCTACTATGCTTGTGTTGTTCTTGGCTTTTTTATTTTTCTCTATTGTTTTTGGTTATATTTGTTGGTAGGATTGATTTATACGAGGGATTTGTTTTGATCGCTATGGTCTTGGATAACGAGGGTGTGTGTCTGTGTATGTGTATAGTAGGCCCTTAGGACAGATTCGTGTTTTTAAATGCACGAATCTGAATAACAGCCGTTGGATCTACTATTTGCTTTCAACGGCTTTGATTAAAACAAATCAATAAATCCGTTAAATAATAAAGTAAATATTTTCTTAACTAAATTTTGGGATTCATGATTATATGATTCCAATCCTGATGATTCTAATTAAGATTATCCAAATTTTTTGTTAATGAACTTAAAGATAAAATATCAAAATATCCAATAAATTCAATCTCGATGATATATCCATATTATCCAAAATAAATGAATAGAGATATGCATGGAAACCAAAAATTAGGTAAGAGAATATTTACTTTATTATTTAATCGATACACACACCGCTGATTTAGTGGGTGCAAAATTAATGGCCAGCTGATAATAGAACTTTTGCGTTGCTTATCCAACGGTGAAAAAGTGGTGGAATCGTGTGAAATTTGATGTATCCATGTCTGGTAATTTTTTACCCACTAAATCAACGGTGAAAAAGTGTAAGAATCACATGAAATTTGCTGTATCGACATGTCAGACGATGAAGATCAAGATAGATAGTGCCGATCGTCGAATAAAATGGTGGAGGGTGCGAAAAATGCCTCATAAGGCCTCTTTCCTCCATTATTCTAATATGTGTGTATGTCTATATATACAACGTTGGAAAGATGTTATAGGAAGGAATTTCCTCCTGTGACGTCGAGAAAATACACCTTCTATGATTTTTTTGCTATCAGCGCCTATCGTCATCCTCTTTATCATGTAAGATGTGGATACACCAAATTTCATATAATTCAATCACCCTTTCACCATTGATTTAGTGGGTGCAAAATTAACAGTTTACCAACAATGGAACTTTTTACATTGTTAAATCAACGGTGAAAAAGTGGTGGAATCACATCAAATTTGACATCGTGCATGATAATGATGATTAGTGTTGATCGTCGAAAAAATTCATGGATGATATAGATTTTTTACACTACTTAAGGAAAAAGGCCCTCAGACTCTCTTTTCTTCCTTTCTCTCTCTCTTTTGCGCGCTAATCTTGTTTTAAGATTAAACCTGATATTTAAGTAGAGGCTTAAGCTGAACAAAACATGCTCATGGCTGGTCCCTAAGTACGCACACTAGAGAAGGCCTAGCACAATACCCCGTGTGTGTGCTCGGGCTCATTTAGATGGCTTCAACGCAAGAACAAGGATGCCACTTTATTTTTCTTAGGTTGCTTTTGCTACATGAAATGGAAGATTATCGGAATCCTCGCATTCACAGGATTGGAATGGCCAGATATCTAATTCTAAAGAATCTTGTATTAACGTATTTGGTATACTTTAATCATTCCTGGTAATATATTTATGTGCAACCGTCGATTGGCGGCGAGACCGGAGGAGGGCCGGTGGATGGTGGTAACGCCGGCTACGAACAACCGATCGGCGGTCGGCCAACCGACGGCAAACGGCCGATCAATGATGACCGACGGTGGGCCGGCAGCGAACGATCGATCAGCTGTGGACGGGCTGGCGGACGACCGACGATGGACGGAGAGGGAGGCCGGCCGGCCGGCGGCGAGGGAGGTCGATGACTGATGATCATAGCTCATTTCATGTTAGGCGGAAATATTTCGTGGTAATTCAGGATAAACACGTGTTTTGGGGGAATTAAATTACCATGAAATTAGATCATTTGATTATCATGGTGCTCTTCTATATTCTCGGAAATATTTTTTACCCCTAAACAAAACAAGACGTGATAATATTTCATGGTAATTTAGAATTACCATCTAAATTACCTCCCACCAAGTGCATCTTAAAAGAAAGCTAAAAGGGTAATACTAAAGCCCTCTTTCGGCAATTGGGTTTTGGTTACGGAAACACTGGTTTTTTGGAGGTTCAATACGAACATTTAGAAAGAAAAAACCAAGAAGAAGAATTGGTGACCTGTCCACACAACATAAATTGAGTTTCCTAACCGGGATCCTAAATACTCGAAGCACTATTTTTCTAAACTTTAAAAGGTATATAATAGGGTAAGGTTTATTTGGATTCAGAGTGTCTGCTGGTCGGTACACGGTCAGAAATGTATCAAACATGTGTCCCATGGCCTTGGTTTTAAATGCGTGGTTAAGGTTTCACCGGAGCAGAAAAAATAGCAAAGGACGCAAGCAGAGGTTCATGCTCCGGTTTATATGTTGCTAGATTATCGAATTTCAAGAAACTTTCATTTTACTATGAAACCACGGCCTGCACACATACAAAACGCAAACTTCTCATTAAAACATGATTAGGAATTTGACTGAAACTTACATATCTATACTATTATAACCAGAACACATGGTTGTCATGTGACATTTTTTTTTTACTTTTTCAAGATAAATTCAAAAAAGTTTTGAAATTCTTTTAAATTTTTCTCTAAATTCTAAAGCATAGATAACCCCTTATGTTTTATTAATTCATACATGCTTATGACCGGTATATTATTCACTTTCATTCTTCACGTGCATCCCCAGCGCAGTGTATGAATTCTAGTCGGTGATTAATTGTGACGCTGCAGGCTTGTCGATTGACACAGCCGGAAGGGAGGGGTAGAGAGGGAGAGGGACAGAGAGGGGGAGGGGGCGCACTCCCACGTCAACAAAGCATGGGTGCTAAAATGCCCCTCATGCAGTTGTTATCACTTGATCCAAAAATCATTAGAATTAAAGAGTTTATTTAAAACCATCAAATATATATATCAATGTGTCCATCCTTATCACATCGTATTAATTAGAGTACAGCTGCTATCTGTATATTTAATTTGGACATGTCACATCAAACAATGGACTAAAACAAGAACAAGAATCAATTTAAAAGCAAGTTGGTTAACTTAGTTTGTTTATTTAAACTTTAATTAGTACCCCTAACTTTTTTTTTAAATAAAAATCAATTAGTACCCATATTATCAACGCAAGAAAAAGGGAAGAGATTAATCAGGTCAATGCCCTACTGGTCTTATCCCCATGTCTAGGATTAGATCAATCAACAACCAGTTTCATTCATCAATTTATTTTTTCCCTTCTTTGCTTAATTCAACAAAATAAATATAAAGCTGCACCTTTTCGCTTCACCGGTCTATCGACCAAAAATGCGTAGCGTTAGGGACATGGATAACAACAGTACTAATATTGTTCCAACAACAGTCGTAAAAAATTCTGATCCTGAAGAAAGCATGAAGATGTAAGCATATGTCAAAACAAAAGAAATCTCAGTATAAGCAGAGAGATGCAACTTTTATCTCCATTCTTTAATTTGCATAATTACATTTAAATATATATATATATACGATTAAACCCCTCATCCTCTTCTCCATTCCATATCGGGATCAAACCAAACTAAATCTAAATCATGCGGTCCACCTCGAACCGGTGGTTCAACTACTGTATTAATCAGCTGGGTCCCCAGCAGCTAACGTACATGGCTTGCCTCACCGAGTCATCCGCCTGAACCCGGTTCGGTTCATGGGTCTCTCCGCCAAAAACCCAGCTCAGACCAAGCGCCGAGGCTGGAACCAGGCCGGCCGCATGCAAGAGGAGGCGGGACTTGGCCAGGGACCTCGCACCGTGGTCGGTGTGGTCCCGTACCACTGCCACGCTCGCAACCATGCACGCTCTGCTAAAATAACTCATTATTTTAATTTATGAGGGGATTTTTCTGTTAATTTCTTTGGTGCTTTTTGCTATTTGAGAGATCAGTCGAGAGTGAGATGAAGGAGAATGGAGGATATTTATAGAGATGCGAATAGGGTGGTATTTAAATGAAGGCGGTTTTGGGAAATTGGTGGTTTCTGGTATTTTTTTTCAATTGCTTTGTCCTATTGTTAAGTAGACCTTCTTAATTATCGTGAGTAATTTTGGGTATATCTCCTGAAGCTATATATCTCCTAATGCATTTTTAGGGTAGTTTTCTACACGGTCACGCACGTGACATAATTAGATTATGGTGATGTGTGTTATTTAAGAATTCATGGGATTTTGTTTTCTCTAATCTTTTTTGTATTTTGAAATTTGATATTGGAAGTGTCCTCTTTTGTATTTGCATTGTAACAGTAGAGGTTCATGATAAATAATCCCAAGAATATCCTGAAAAAACTATTTATGTGTTCTATTATTTAAATTATTTACGTATTCTATATATAGCCCTCTGAGAAATTTAAACTGGGCGCTTCTGTTCAACATATTTTGAAATCATTTCGAAGTACTGGCTATTGGTTGGATGTTGTGATTTGCTCTAGTTCTTGCTCTTTACAGGTAGGCGATAAGAAAGCATCCTCAAGTTTGAGGGATGTGATTCTTTCTATCTTCGATCCTACCCTTTTTTGGTTTTCTTTTTTCTCTTTCTTGTGTCATTGTTTTCAATTCCCGTTGGTTGTAATAAGATTTTGTATTAGTACACTATTTTGTTTTTAATATAGTTTAGGATACGGCTCTTATTAGTCAAAAATTTTATGTTTGTAGAAATTTATAATGGAAGTTATTTTTTTTATATCTTATTTTCTTGCTCATTTATTATCACGATATTTGCTAATATAAATAAATCGGATATGGGAAAAAGTTAACCTTCTTTGCTGATGAAAATTGAGCCGAAAGTTTCGTTTTTTAGTTGAGGTTCAGATCAATGCGTTTCATAATTTGATTATATACATACAAGTTCAAATATAAAACCGTTGTATTTCCAATAATTTGGAAATTTAAGAACTTTTGGCTTGTCAAATAGATCATGAGCAAAATATAGTAAGTTGTAATTGTATATTATTGATTGTATTCACATAGATATCCCCATGGTGCCTCCGGCCCCATCTTCGATACCCCCTCGTAACGAGAGAGGACGCCTTACTCCCGAGAACACGATCGATCGGTAGAACTGTATAATTAACTTATGTTGATCAAACTCGCATGGCGCCCCCTCCCCCCTCCCAACCTCTATGAATACAAATGGATAATTAGCAATAGAAGGATCCTTATCCATCCAACGGAACTTGAGGGCTATACACCGGGTGAGCAAACAACGGAAGATCGACCGTTGTGCTTGAACAAAATCAACGAGAAACCAGGCGGAAACCTTCCTCGGCTTGGCATGGCCGCTTGGAAATTTTTGAATGAGTCAATACGTATTATGGACAAGTGGTCCAAGATGATACTGTGGGAGGTATGGTGCTGGATACTGATTAGGTTCAGTTATCGATACAGTCTAAGAAGTTTGGATTTGAAGTTCATTTATGAACTAGGTCCCATCAGATATCCAGACATATTCTAAGACACCTATTACTCAATTCGGGAGATGGCATTCTCCGCGAACTTGAGATTAAGAGAGACATAGAAAGAAACATCAGGGCGGATCCACTCACTAAGGCTATTTCTCGAACACAATAGTTTTACAAACGGGATTTGTGAAACTGATTAGTAGAGGAGTTGGATGTTCGGCATCACACTGGCTGTGAGTATACGACATCGCAATAATTAACCTTAAGTGCAAGTGGGAGATTGTTGGATATATTGCCCTCAAAGTCAATTATTCGATCGCAGGTACGTGATTGCAATGATTGAGGCAGGACCTATACCGATATGACAGTCTTGCTCGAGATGATAGTATGCTATCTGGTTTGTCTTTATCATCGTATACATGCTTTAATTCGCTATTGCATGTTGATAGAGCCCATATGATTCTTGCTTGACTGCCAGCAGTATGATGGCGATCATATGTGGGAGCTGGGGTCTATAAGCACATCCTTAAAGTGTCCCTAGTCGTGGGAGTTTCGAGACAGGGCATCGATACTCCAGAGTAGACTAGTGTATACAGTCGAGACCCCGACGAGGGGCGGTGGCCGGTCTCACAAGCCATTGGTGTTAGTTGGTTCACCTAAGATGTATACAGGTGCTCATTGGGTTATGAGTACACCGGACAGGACTCGCCGGAAATCTGCTAGTTGGTATTATACCTAGTGTCAGATAGCAGTTCCCTGGTGACATGTGTACAGGTTAGTTCATCGACATGAGGTCGTCATTTGTCTCGTGTGAGTTCCCACTGTGTTTTGATTTCTACCCTACCACGGCTCAAAGGAGTCGTACAAACAGGTCTTTTTTGGGTACAGTCCCGAGCCACATGGAGGCAAGTGAGCGGATCGGCAGGGGATTCGTCTCTCCCGGTATTGGGGGTAAGATCGCGCTGTGTCTAGGAGAGCCATTACACAAAGCCCTCGGCCGAGGCAGAAGATTTACTGGTAGGTACTCCAGTAGTATCTCAGGGTGTTCTGGGCTACTCTCTGACACGACTTATACCGCTATTGGGGGTCTGACGTTACCAGCCCCTTAGGCAGATATGCGATACTCATAGACGAACGGACCGGACTGTATGTATATTGTCACTGTTAGGCTCAGTAGGGTTTTCTAGATAAGTTCGCTCGTTAGCTTCCCTTCCGATCAATACATAGGCAACCGTTATGTACAGCCTGTACCTCTGACGTGCTAGTGGTTATACCCAGTGCCAGTATGTTGATGAGTCATTAGAGTCCCCCACAGACAGTTTCCCAAGTTCGGGCGAAACGTTGTAGAGGCCGTATGGTTTTATGGCAGGGTTCGAAAAATGCACGTGCGTTTACGCACGTGTCATATTTCGGGCAGATAATACCAGTGGGCTTTGGTTTAAGCCGGATCCGAGTATTATACTGTGTAAATATAATATTTTTGTCTCAGTTGCATTTGTGTTCGGTCGTAATACAAATGCGGGTATGTTTATACTGTTACGGGGTTATCCTGAAATTCGTTTCGGAATTGCTTTTGGAAGTTGCCAGTTTCCTATTTTCTATCACCCGTATTTAACAATTGGTTAAATGCGGATTTATCTTTTCTTGATAAGTGTGGAAGGTTCTAGATGATGACTAGGATGATGAGGTGGCTGGTGAGTCATTAGTTCATTAATGGTTGTATTTAATGAGAGGATGACTAGGTTAATGCATCTTCTTTTGCATTAATGGTTTTTAGTGTGTCATCTTTTTCATTTAATGTTATGATAAGCTTCATATTCTTATGGTCACCTCTTCCACTCCTATACTCACCCCCTCCTCACTTATAAGTGGCCGGCCCCTCTTGCTAGAGAAATATGGTGGTTGATTTTGGAAAAAAGATTAAGGTTATGGATTCATGGAAATTAGATAGCATAGTTTCTCATTTCATTTTGATCCAAAAAGGCAACTTCATTAACTGTTCGTCCATAGCTTTGGACGTAACGAGACAAAGTGTTCTTCTCATTCTCTATATCAATCTTGGTCATCTCTTTTAGCAAACTTGATGATCGAGTTGCCTCAGTTCAGAGGCGGGAGCCCGTTTAAAGATCCGTCGACGTGGTGCCACCTGGACGAGAAGACTGGAGTTTCAGAAGATCGGTGCAGCCGCAACAAAGCGTGGGATGATGGTTGAAGACCGAAGGACTCGGATCGTTCGGTATAACATTTCTACCCACTTTGTAGTTTGTTAGTTTAGCTTTAATGGCAGATCCGGGTGATAGTGCACGATAGCACCAGTTGTAAAAGTTTTTTGTTCCGCATTTGGCGTCTGTTAGACGGCCGGGGCGCTACCGTGGACTTACAACTTCCAGCCTCTACGGAGTTAGCCGTAGGTCTAGATATAAGCTCCTACGGATATATCCGTAGGGGCAAGTGTAACGCCTGCTACCGAGTCCATGGGGACAAAATGTCGGTTATCCTAATATTTTGTCCCTACGGATAAATATGTAGGGACAAACTGTGGACCTACGGATTAATCTGTAAGTGCAACAGATGGTCCTACGGATTAATCCGTAGGGACATAATATCATGGTTTTTTTTAAAAAGGGGCATCCTGTTTTTAACCCGCCCTGTGCATAATAATATATACATCATATAACCAAATACAGAAATATTCATAATCAACATCTCACGCATAATATATAAAAAAAATAAACAAACAGAATACGATATCAGGGTAAATCATCGTGAATAAGCAAACAATCACCAACTATTATCGTCCAAAATTTATACAATATATATCAGATAAGTATATACATTCTCAAAAATATAAATAAAGCTACCCTAGTTCGGTCCAGCTCATCCACCTCTGATAATCGACGTAATCTGGCGCATCTGCTCCTCGGTGCAGCCCTGAGTCGTCAAAAACCCGACCAATGAAGGAGCGGACTGTGCAGGAGTCTGAGCGGGCTGTGGAGCTGCAGGAGTGGTCTGCGCAATCGCGGCCGAGATAGTGACTTACGGAGCCGCAGCCGCATGAGATGCATGTGGAGCCGCAGCTGAAGTACCCTGTCGCATCTGTTCAATTTTGTGTGTAATAAATGTAACAACCCCAAATTTCCTTTACAACTTTTGTACAAAAAATTTTCAAAAAATCCATAAAAGGGTATTTATTGCCTGAGCACAAAACTTAAATAATTAATTAGCACGTTATTTACAAGAAGGAGCTTGTAGCTCATTAGTAATACCTTGCACTACCGAACCAAGCCACCAGAGTTCAAATCCCATGTCCCATATTATTTTTAATATTATTTTGTTTTGAAACCTTTAGAATACCAAGGGTTTACACGTGTATATCTCATAAAAACCCCACTACACCCAAACATGTAACATTGTCAGAAGTTAGATGAACCATCGAGAGGGATCCCGACCGCCTGACTCGGCCGGGAATCGGCCTCGACTCAGCCGACTCCATCCTCCGACCGAGTCACGGCCGAGTCACCCCCGAGTCGGCCGATTCCGGCGACGACCCCAACATGAAAATTGTGTTTTTTCATATTCCCTATGCACCTGCACAATTTTATCCTCAGACCATTTCCAGATCTCTTTTAAACCCCCAATTACTCCACTTTTAATACATTTTTTTTATACATTTTATCACATTTTTCATTTTAACCTTTCACCTACCCTAACTCTATAAATATCACCCCTACGCTCTACCCTCTCATCCCAAACTCTGAGCCAACTCTCAAAAATTTCCAACAAACCTTGTGTACTTTGAAATCGAGCACGAGGTGGAGCTACGGCGAATTTTCCAGCGAACTTCCGACGATCATTCTAGGAGCTCCCGGCGACGAAGTGACGCACCGGCGACTCCTCCCGATTCATCTCCCTCTCTTGGTTGTCCTAAACCCGTAAGTCCCCAAATTATACATCTCTTCTCTTTTCTAAAATACGGATTTACAAAACCCGACAGAATCGGAACAAATCCGATTTCCGATTCGGTTTCTTTATAAAACTTCACTTCTCGTTAATACAATTATGCTTAAACTCTCTCATGTTGACTATTAAACACTAATCAACCAAATTGATCAAGTTTCATATCACAAAATAATTGGTAGTTCTTTTTACCGTATTTTTCATTTAAATACCACATAGTTCATTTTGCGACATTTAAACCATTAAACTTTTTATACCTTTAAGTAGATCACGAGGTAACGACCTACCTCCTCACACACTCATATGCAACATAGCACGATACCCTCAGGAACATAAAATACGGAAAATCGACATCTTTATAAATAAATAACCTTTGAGCTAATAATAAAAATATCTAGACTCGGACAATTAAGGACCGTCGCACTCATTAGGACATAGAAAGGTTGTGGGCTTTCAGTCGTTTATCTAAACCTGAGTTTGTGGTGTCTATGCTAGACAAGTGAGAATGGTAACTTTAAAAGGCCCGTCTCACGGTGATTCGTGAGCGGATCTCTCCTTTCTTCACTTGTACTTACCTGGCCACAATTGGCGGTGAAGAGGCGATTTGAGAGATATCTCACAATTTGTCGCTTTGGACCAGTTAGGAGCAGTCCAGTTGATTTAGAAGACCCTAGAACATAGAATACAGGAAAACGATATCTTTACAAATAAATACCATAATTAATAAAACCGTTTTTCCTTAATGATTAGTATTTATACAAATCTTTGCAAATCACCGCTACAACCCATTTGGGGAACCCGTTCTGGATGGTGCGGATTATCGCATATTCTCGGGCTTAGTAGTGCGAGATGCAAACCTTCGCAAGGAGCATTCGGTCTCGAAAGATTTAAAATACGACATCTTAAGAAAACGAGATTTTTTTGAATATTATATATATACTAAAATTATTTTCATATAAATATATGTATATGTAACATAAAAATATTTATTTTGAATTATTACAAATATTCCACTTTTTCTAAAATTTCACAAGAATCAATTTTACACTAAAACACCATGAATTCCATACAAAACCAATATTACAAATAAATACCACTTATTATGAAAATAGGATATTTTCAATAGAAATATCACAATATAAAATCTACATTCATTACAACTCTAGAGACGATTAATGAATACTTGCGGTGTACTTTGAAAAGCATATAAAAGTATTTTTACATAAAACCCCTGAAGTTCTATAAATTACCCTAAAGACCCTAGCAAATATAGATTTAAGCGGGTCCAATCTCTTGAGCATCATGGAGCCGGAGAAGTGGGTGCTTGCTTATCTAAGGTAGACAACTTAACAACGGTGTTATCAATACGGTAATCGTCTTTGAAAAAAACACAAATCCTGCCGCTCATGTGCAGTGGTTACCGATAACATCAAAACAAACATAACTTCAATTTACTTTTCTAATTGTCTGACTCAGTTTGAGTCTTATTATAATCTGACTTGAATATGATTCAAGTACAATCTACAATCTACAATTTACAATATTACAATTCAACATGAATCCATGAGTCCATTATTCCATATATTCAATCTATCAACTTGACTGAACCGAACCATAGATATACATTCCATTTACATGATCATCCAGTTTATATGATTCTCCAGTTACATACATGATTCTACAATTACATACGTTTACCGATATCATGGTTACGGTCAGTCATCCAATTATACAATCTATACAGTTTACATTACAAGATAATACAATCAAAATAACACTATGGAGTTTAGGGGGTAGACTGGTACGGAATATGTTAAAGGTGGCATGAGATGGTCACTTAAGACGTAATTACATCCATGCCGTTGTTCCGTGGTATTATCGACGGAGCCTTGTACTACGGGTTACCAAAGTCTCCGGTGTAAGTGGGACTCCTCTCGTATACACTGGCATCTTCTGTACCAAGCTACAAACAACAGCGTTAACACAACAACATAACAATATAACACAACTTTAAAAGCTATCTTCTTATTCTGTCTATTCTATTTCTCTCTTCTCTTTGGGACTTACCGAGCGATCTGTTCGCTGATGACATTCTCTTTCTTTCTTCTTTGAATGTCGTCAGGTGATCTAGACACGTCAGAGATTGAGCCTACTGCTGAAGACTTGGACCAGTTCAGTGAAGACCCCGAGCTCTAGACATTGTACATTTTCCATTCGGTACTTTTCATTTCCTGTTATGTCATTGTTTAGGCATCTCTTTTATTTCAGTTGTATTTACTTTTCATGCATTGTACAAAAGAATGTGAATAAATAAAGTTACCGTTTTATTATATCCTGTCTCTTGTGCTTTACTTTTATATTACTTAGATACGCTTAGCGTATTTACTTCACAGTAAATACGTAGCGGACCAGTCGCGTCCCCTTCGCCGTATACTAGAAAGTGGGGCGTGACAATAACGAGTAAGAACTGTGTATTAGTCGAATTAGTTTCATTATCAGGTTATTACGAAACTCCAATCTAAGATTAATCAAAGTTAAGTCTACAACCAAATAAGCTCAGGCTACTACTATTGGATATGTTACTATCTATAATATGATATAATATTTTATTATTAAGTAGTATACATGTCATCATCTCCTTCAACTCATGGACGGTGGTCTTCAAGATGGCAACATCTTGCTCTAGACGTCGCTCACGGGGGGTAAGGGAAGTAACCGCCGGAGTAGAGTCCAACCTCATATGGGTTCTACTAGGACCCAGTCCCCGGCTTCTCTCCCAACCTCCGTGGTGCCCTCCGTGTGCGGCGTCTAGAACTGGGGTCAGCAGCATCGGATCGTTCTGTCCAGTAAAATCGATCCCCGATGCCTCCGCCCGCTCCACCACCCGCTCCTACACCCACATTAACCACTAAAATATAAGTATATCATTTAAATTTGAACTTTTCAAAACAAAAATTTCAAACCTGTTAGAATAAATATTAACACTTACACAATACTCTTGGGTAGCGGTGTCGGGGAATCGAAGCTCGCCGTTGGAAGGATCTGTCGAGGTGCCGTGGACGGCAAGATACGCGGACAGCACGCTCGGTGTACCACCCTGCGCCAGGGTCTAAGCTCTCTGCAATTCGCAAAAAAATTACATATATTATAAAATAACTCTTAATATTATATTATATCACAGTAGGTCTATTGTAATTTACCGATAACTCCATGGCACGAGTAATATTCCTCGAGCCACCTGTATAAGTGGGGTGACCCCTCTTCGCCGACTTCCTATTCTCTTTATTTTGATCGGCATGTTTCTGCACAGCACATTCAGATTTAGTTTTCTAATTAAGCAACACAAAAAAATAAATTATATACTAAACAATGAATTACATTTAAAATACAAACCTGTTTGCGCTGAGAGACGAAATATTGGCATAAGAGAGGCCATGTATCTACGTCGACTCTCGCAAAGGCCAGAGTATGTAGGAGAGCCGCTCTCTCTGCCTCGGGGGTCGCCATCCACAAGGAATAGCAGTCGATCTTCAGCTCGTTCCTATTGTATCGGACCTTTGATTGCATGTTCTTCATCAGGCCATGGTACAGAGCGTAAAGATCGAGCACTCTCTTAGGGTGATCAGGATCAGGTACAGGCTGAAAGTCGTAATCCAACTGCAAATACAAAAAAAACAATGTTATTAAATTGCAAGTGTTAAATAATAATAAATATATTGGGTAAGTCAAATGAAACTATATATTAATACCCGAGCCTGATCCCAGAAGAGGGCAAATGAGCGCCGGTGCTGGTCGCCCCACTCAACGTGAAGTGGATACTTCTTCACGAGACGGCTCTCGTCCCCCATATACCAGCCGAACCTCTCGGCATAATCGTCGGTATAGCGATAATCAGGGGTAAAGAAGAGGGGGAATGCTGCCTCCCCCTAGCTCTGTTGGGCCTCAGCCTGTGGGACTGATTCGGGCCTCGAGTCCCCCTCTCGGAATGGGGATGCCCTGCATCTATAAAAAATATCAAGACAATCAATATTAAAATAAAGTGGTATTAAGAAATCAAGGTTTAACGAAAATTGAAATGTGATATATACCTCCGGCGACAGAAGCACGAGCCTGGGCCCGAGCAGCAGCACGAGCGGGACGATAGTTCCTTCGGTGAGGAACAGCCGGTGACCCGGACGTGGACGCGTCTCCAACTAGAAAATAAGCATCGATAAAATTACATGAAGTTCATGTTTATTCTTAAAGGATATGAAAAATGAATAAATATTTTATATTTATTCATACAAATCTGCAGACTGAGCGGAGGGTATGGAAGTGACGGGAGTGGCCCCTGCACCAGACGTGGACGCACCATCTATAATTAGACAATCAAACATTGACTATATAAGTAATTTCAAAAAGAATGTGTATATCAATAATATAACATTCTAAATCAACATGTATACACTATAGGATATATAAACATACCCGCAGGTGCGGTAGTGGCCTCTACCCGAGATGTAAGTACGTAAGAGCAAAATGAATGTATGTATATTTATGATATAACATTCTAAATCAATATACATGCGCTATATGATATATAAACATACCTGGAGGTGCGGGAGTGGCCACTGTCCCTGATGTGGATGCACCACCAACAGCTAGATAATCAAACATTGACTATATAAGTAATTTTGACATAAATATGCATGTATATCTATAATATTACATTCAAAATGAATATGCGTGCAATATACCTGGAGGTGTGGCAAAGTCCACACGGAAGGAGGCATCCGAAAGGGTCTCCGATCGGGGGCAATACCGGCCCTCTGAAGCTCCCTACGTAGCTCTCCGGACGGCAGAACCGCTCTGCCTTGGCCTCTGCCGGTGCCGCGGCTGGAACTCCTGCCGCCCCTCGCTGCTCCCGTCATCGTCATCAAATTTAGATAAAACGGTTCGTGGACGCATTAGACAATCATTACATATGCATGCTATATATGTATAGATCGTAAAATATGAAGTAATAATATAACATTACTGATAACCTTTTTTGTTTCGTGGACGCATTAGATATATTTACTTGGATTTCATCATCGATATCATTTCTAACCCACGTAACTTCATGATCATCCAAAGACAATCCGTCTTTTGAAACAGACGGTCGGAGTACTCTAAGTCTTCTCTCTTCTTCATCCTCATCGTTGTCCTCGAATTCTGGGACATCGTAAATATCCATGGGTTTTCAACGACATACGACACTCCATCCCGGATGCTTCAAACACTGTGAGTAGTATACTTGGAACGCTTGGTTTGGAAAGATAAATGGATCGTCTTGGCCGTAAAATCGAAGTGTGTTCACACTGATCAATCCATATTCATCTTTCCAAGTCCCATCGATCTTGCCTTTCACAATTTTTATTTTCTTACTAAATGATCCTAAGAAACCTGTGGGAACTTTCAAATCATGCAACACCTGCAGAAATCTTTTCTTCTCCGGTTGTGACATATGATACACGGCATTGGGAAGTACAAACTTGCCTGGTTTACCCGCTATCGGTTTAGGATGCAATTCACTTCTAATTTCCCAGTCCTGTAGATCCATCTGAGCATTGAGATTGTCTTTCGATTTCCCGTCTTTATAAAGAAGCAAGTTGAGTACATGCTCGGATACTCCCTTATCTATGTGCATGACGTCCAGACAATGACGCACTAAATTTGTTGACCAGTACGGAAGCTCGAAGAAAAATGCTTAACTTGTTCCAGAATGGTGGTTTGATCTGTTTTGTCGGATCCATCCTGAAAGTCACATTATTGTAACCATCCCACTGAGCAGTCACGTCCTCTTCGGACAATAGGACTGGAGGTCCAAGAAGCACCATATGACCATCAAAGTGAACAGCGTCAAACCTGTAGGGGTGGTCTAGAGGCAGGAAACGTCGATGGCCGCAATAACAAACCTTCCTACTAAAATTCAAGAATTTCGATGTTGTATGTTGATGGTAATAAGGACATGCTTTGTGACCATGTACGGACCAACCTGATAGCATTCCATACGCAGGAAAGTCATTAATTGTCCACATTAAAGCCGCACGCAGAAGGTTGTATTTGTGTTTGCATCGTAAGTCTCTACACCATCAATAAATAAAGATTTTAACTCATCGATCAGAGGTCGGAAATAGACGTCGATATTGTTTCCCTGTGAGTTTGGTCCATCGATAAGAAGAGTCATCATAAAGTATGACTGGTCCATAGCCAACCAAGACGACGGATTATAAACTATCATTACAACGGGCCATGTGCTATAGCTTCCAGCCATATAGTTGAATGGGCAGAAGCCATCACTAGCGAGTCCGAACCTGACATTGCGAAGATCGCTACTGAATATTTCGTGCCTCCTATCGAAATCCTTCCATGCCGGTGAATCTCTTGGATGACTCATCTTTCCATCTTCACTTGGAGGAGCACAGTGATGCCAAATCATTGCCTCGGCTGTTTTCTTGCACCTGAATAGCCTCTACAGCCTCTGTGTTATGGGAAAGTATTGTGCTATCTTGACAGGTATATCGGTCTTCTTATTAGAATCTTTTGGTTTATACCTGGCCTCTCCGTATATTGGACACTCTTTCAAATCTGAATTCTCTTTCCAGTACAGCACGCAATTTTTAGGACATTCTTGAATCTTCTCACACTTCAGACCCAAATCAGACATTATCTTCTGGGCTCCGTACCAGCTGTCGGGCACGTTATTTACCGGGGGTATAGAATTTTTCAAGAACGAAATAAGCATTGTGAATGACTTGTTGCTCCATCCATTCAGGCACTTAATCCGGAAAAGTTGGACGAACCATGAGAAGGTGGAATACTTTGCATTCTCATAAATTGGTTTTCTAGCATCATTCATGAAATTTTCATACTTTTCCGCACGCGGTTCTTGACCTGAAGGAATGTCATTTTCGGTACGAATAGATTCACCTATGGCAACCTTTACCATATCCTCCATTTCTTCTCCTGAAAAGAAATTATCGTCTTCTTCTTCTTCTGCCGCATTACCGTCTTCTCCTTCTTGTTCTGCCGCATTACTGCCTTCTTCTCCTTCCCTGTGATATAGCCAAGTTGTATAAAGTCTAGTAAAACCATATTTAACGATATGAAGCTCTGCAAATTCTACCTTCTGCCAGTACTTATTCCCACATCTATCGCACGGGCAGAGAATCTTCTCTAACACGATCTTATTATGTGCGCGTGCAAATTCAATAAAAGCAGCAACTCCTGCGACAAATTTAGGTTGCATACGTTGTTGCCAATCCACATACATCTAGTCCTTAACTCCGATGTACTCATGGGCCATGTTAGACTGTATAACATATAAATTGTAGGTTATGATGACTATATTGAGAAATCTAAGAACGAGATGGTTACTGACAAAAGAGAAAATCCGTATATATGCTTTGTGTGTGCGTTTGTCGTTGAAAAGAATAAATTATCGATAATCAAAGTTAGATTTGAGGATACCCATGTATGAGTTGTATTCTATATATGTGTGTTTCAATTTATGATTTCGCTTAAGTGTAGGGTTGTTAGTGTGTATGTGTTGTGTGTGCGTTTGTTGTGTATTCGTGTTGTATGTGTGTATTTCGGCTGTCGGGGGTAAAGCTTCTATCCCATTAAGAATGTATAGAGCAGACACCCATTCGCTTGTACTTTCAACCGTTTCGAGTAAATTTCGGCAGCACCTCCCCACTGTTCTCTGAGTACACTGTAATAGAATAGATAATCATTTCAAAGCGGTGAAATAACGTTGAAATGAATATCTAATCTATATTTATACACGGAGAACCAGCGGAAAAATACCGACGACATAACTCGAATCGGATGAAAACACAAGTGAATGCAGGTGTTTGCTTTATACATTCCTAACTTGTCCACACTGGACAAATCTATCGGTTATTGTAATACCCAGTCCATTTTCTACCAATATGTGTATTTATGTAACTCTTGAAGTTTATTTATTTTTATAAATATTATTTTAGTATTATAACTTTTCCCTAACTCTAATTTATCTCAAGCCCATTACCTATCGATTCTATATTTTACAGATTCTTTTATTTTATTTTTATTTGCCTATTCTTATTTATTTCCAAACCAGGCCCCTTTTCTATTCTCTTATTCTTTTATTTCACCCAATCCCAAGCCCATTCTTTTTAAATAACTTAATTTCTTTTTATTACAACCCAAACCTATTTTCCCTCAGCCCATAAACCATTTTCCTTTCATAATTCCCTCAGCCCACGAATTAAATCGATATTATTTATTGAGCAGCCCGGCCCGTTTCCTTTCCCTTATAATTCTTTTAATTTTTACACTGGCCCGGCCCATTCTCTTCAGCCCGCACCCGCGCCTCCTACCCGACCCGCCACTTACAGTACCCCTCCATCTTCCCAACGGCTACTCTCCATTTTTCCCGCTCCCTGCCTCTCGCGATCCGCCTCCTCCGCCCACGCTCGCGCCCACGTCGCAGCGACGTTACCCCTCGCGATTTCCCTCAATGTTCTCCTCTCGTCTCCCCTCATTACTCACTCGCTCAAAATCTCCCTCGTTCACCCAAAAACTCACCTGCATCCCCCACCACCGAGCACCCAACTCCACTCCGGCAACCTGCTACTCCTACCTTCCTCCTCAATCACCACCAACCTCTCCACACCGCCGACGAACTCCCAACACCATTTTCTCGCCTTCACTACTAGCACTCCCTCACCTGAGTTCGAGCCCTCAATCCGCCGCCGAGCCCCTCCGCGTCACCCCGGCCACCATCTGCGCGCACCTCGTCGACGAGCTCCCCTTCGCTGCCTCCGTCGATCCCAAGTGAAATTCTCTGTCTCTCTCCATGTTCTCTCTCTGTTCTCTCTCTGTTCTCTCTCTCTCTCTGTCTCTCTCTCTCTCTCTAACTCCCTCTCCCTCTCTCTGTTTCCTCTCACCTTCTCTCTGTTTCTCTCTCTTCCTCACTCTCTCTCTCTATATATATATCACTCTATCTCTCTCTGTCACTCTTTCTCACTCTCTCTCTCTTTCTCACTCTATCTATCTCACTCTATCTCTCTCTAAATCTCTCTCTCCCTCTACAACCCCTCTCCATCGTCCTCGTCTTACCCAATGCCCTAAAGCGCAACAGCCCCGTCAGCAAAGCTGCGACGCAAGGCCAAGCCTAGTCGAGCCCCGGCATTTCGTCGAACACCTACAGAGATCGCCGTTGCCGCTGCCGTGCATCACCGGAATGTCTCCAGGCAAGTAATTTACTTGCTACATGCTATATATTCAAGTTACAAACTTAAATTATATAGATCACAAATTTACAATTTCAGATCGATTATGTGCCATACCTGTTCGATGTGTGATCCCAATGAAAATACTTGCCTAAGTTGACGGAATTAAATTGTCTATGTTGGCTCTTGTAGTGATGATTATCCTGTAAAAATCTTACTGGAAAATACGACTATTAGTGACTAAAATGAAACCCCCCAAATATACCGATAAAACTAGAAATTTCCCGCATCTGAAAATGATTAAAATCACTGTAAATTATGTACATACTGGAAAGATGCGTTCGAGGGCTTAAATCGAAGCCGACTCGACGAAATTTAACTTTATGCAAGCTTCTAATGGTTTCTGTACTGCAATTGTGATGATATTTGGTTCGGAGTGCGACTCTGGACTGCAGTCCAGAGCGACTCTGATTATTGCTTACTGTCCCGTAATGGGTACCACCTTGTTTCCTTAACTCGTATGTTGCGGAATTCCGCTGTTTATTAAAGGTGAATCTGTTAGCTAGATAACACAAGTGGTTTCACCCTGTTTCGTCATCATTTGCTATTTAACCTGTAATTTAAAAGATCGGGACGTATAACAGTCCCAACAGAATCAGAATTGACATACTAGTATTGAACAGCGTATAACTCATAACGTACAGACGCGATTGAGGATCCGTCTGTTGCGTTGAAAACCTTACTGAAACCCTAGATTTCATTCAACTGTAGCGTCGCTAAAATCTGATCCCAACTGGGATTAAAATGCGTTGCGAAACGGACTTCCGATTCTAAAACCGGATTTCCAGCCGTGAACGCTTAACATGAAATGGCCATAACTAGTGATTCTGAAACCCGATTGACGTGAAACTAAATTCGCAAGATGCGCTAGCGCAGTTGCGCTGCGTGACACGTGTCACGCGCTGGGGCATCTGCGCCAAACAGAATTAAATTTCTAAGAAATCTTTTCTGTTCTTGTTAAAACAAGAAGATTTTCTTCTGCAAAGCAGAAGCCCTTGGATCAAAGATCCAACGGTGGGGAAAATTCCCCAAATCACTCAGAGAAAGATCTCTTTGACAAATTTAACTAATTTATGGGCACTATAAAAAGGACCCCAGACCTCAATTAAAAGAGGATGAACATTTTTCTAAAAAAAAAAGAGAGAGAACTCTGAGAAACTCCTCAAGAATAAAAAAGGTAAAAACCTTTAGAAAAAGAGAAAGTTCTCTTATGAACAGATCATAGATCTAAAAACAAGATCAATGATCTTTAATAAAGATAAAAATAAAATAGTGCTTTGCACTTTTCATGAACCTTTGGTTCTCTGAGATAAGAAAAACAAGAAAAAACTTATTTTTCTTTGATCTAAATTAGATCCAGAAATCAAATAGTGCTTTGCACTTCTGTTCTTGAATCTAAAAGATTCTTAGTGCTTTGCACTTGCAAACTGCGCTGTTGCGCCCTTGGGAGAGCGCCACGTGCCAGCATCTAAACCACTTGCGCTACGCGCTCTTGAAATAAGAGCTTTGCTCTCTGGAGTTGGCGCAACTCACCAGAGCGCGCCACGTGTCAGCAGCGCAACAGCGCAGCGCACTAGCGCAGCGCACTGCACTGTTGCGCTTGCGCTCACCAGAGCATGACACGTGTCCTCACCACAAGCACTTGCGCTCAGTAATTGGCGCAAAGTGCCTGACAAATGCAATGCATTTCTTTTACTGAAGGGCCAGGCCCAATTAAAAGACCAAACAGGCCTAATTAAATTGATGCTCTGCATCATTTATAAATGGGCAGAGCCCAAACGAAATAATAAAAATGCTATGCATTTATAAAAGGGGCAAAGCCCAGACAAAACAGATGCCTTGCATCATTCATAAATGAGCAGAGCCCAGAATAAATTGATGCTCTGCATTTTTATGGGCAAAGCCCAAACAAAAAAAATGGAAGAAATGCAATGCATAAAAATGTTGAACATTTTCAACTGGACTTAGCCCAATTCTGGCCGTAAGTCCTTAAATTGAATTGAGCACAAACGCTCTCTTAAATCAATTTACTGCCGGTTCGAGGGTACATCTCCGAACTCCTCTGATACTTCTCGTTGTAATCCTTCAACGACGTCAGAGAGGCGACGGGTCCCAACGACCACACATGGATATGGACTGCGGGGTCCTTAAACTCGTGGACCGAGAGGTCCTTAAACTAATATTGGACCGAGACGTCCCTAAACTAATATCGGACCGAGACGTCCCTAAACTAATATCGGACCACCACGTCCCTAAACTGGCGATGGACCACCACGTCCCTAAACTGGCGATGGACCACCACGTCCACAAACTGGAACATGGACCACCACGTCCACAAACTGGAACAATAGAGCCTCCAAATGCTCTTTTGCCGGATCTAAACGGTCCCGTTTAAGTTGATCTTAGCCCCAAACACGGCTAACGTATCCTTAAACATTTAAATGGACTATAAAACTCCAAATCGACTTTGGTTCAAGGGTACATCTCCGAACTCCTCTGACATCTGCTGTTGTAATCCTTCAACGACGTTAGAGAGGTGACGAGTCCCGATAGCCAGATATTAAATGGATTATCACGTTAAGTTGATCTTAGTCCCAAACAGGACTAACGTATCCTTAACGAACGTTTAAGTTGATCTTAGCCGCAACGCGACTAATGCATCCTTAAACTAAAAACACTAAACCCAAATCTAAGTAAATACGGATTTGGACTAATCCACGTCCTACGGGCGACGGCATTATTTAGTCTCCGTATACAATCCACGGGCAACCACAAACAAAACAAACACACACGACACGAAGTGAAATTCTGGAGAAGGAGAAAGTTGTTACCGCGATGCGGTAGCGTAATTAACTGCAGGGGCTTGCGCCTGCAGGGAAGAGCGTCCCCACAATCAAAAACCCCTCAAGCGAGGGGGAATCTGACGAAGTCTGCTATATCGACCGCATCCGTCTAAACCTCTGATACACGGTGTCACAAATTAACTTGGCATCTTCGGAGAGGTGGACGGATAAAACCAAATAGCATCTGCCCCGAATCTCAGTGTCAGGACATCGCGGTCCTGTGCGCCGCCCTTCGGAGGGGAACAGATTCTGGCACGCCCGGTGGGACCTCTTCCTCTTTCCACTCCACACTTCGTGTGTCGTTTTTGCGAACCAATCGCGGTTTGTTAACGGTTGCCTTTGGATTTCAAGTTTACTAAGATTTGGTCTCTTGCTCGGTGCAGAAGAGAAGTCAAGCATCGATGGCCTCTAATTGCACCAACTGCTCGAAATGCCACTGCAACGGACGCTCCACCTCACTGGGAGGTGTAGCATATGGGCCCCAAGCAGCCTCCTTCCTCGCTCTGCCGGTAGACCAGGTGACTCAAGCCGCCACTGGCCTGTTCTTCAGGACCATGATCCCATCTACAAGCTTCCCTGAGCCAATACCTGCACCGGAAGTGAACAAGAAGTCGGTCTTCGACCGGCTCACTGTTACGACGGCCCCTGTCAACGGGTCGCCCACTACCAAACCGACAGCCTCTGTTTTCACAAGGCTAAATCAGAACTCTAAACTGGCTATCCCAAGGAAAGCAATAACTGCTGCTCCAGAAGTCGTCAAGGCGGCTTCCCCTATCAAAGAGTCAGTCTTTTCAAGACTGACGATTCCTGCTCCTGCCCCTGCTCGATGATCCGTCTTCGACAAGTTGGATATCACACCTCAGAAGACAACCTCAGTCTTTAAGAGGTTAATACTAGCGGCGCCTCATTCAGACAGGGGGCAAAAAGAAGATGTCTAAATCTCCGAACCAGTCCCAACGGCTCGTCATGCTCGACGTCGCCATTGGCAACGAGTGAGGAAGGCAGGAGGCAACTCCCCCTCAGGGATAACTCCACCGGCTCCAGTGGTGGAAATCAACGCTGCTGTTCCAACTGGGAACAGCTTTGAACTGCTGAGGAGGGTACGGAAGAACTCTCCAATCGCTACACTGAAAAGATCTCCTCCACCTGCGGAGAGAGTTCCAGAAACGAAACGAGAACAGCCCCCTCAACGGTTGTCTTCAAAAATTTATAAAGTTTGGCGGAGGGTTCAAGACTCTGTGATTGACCCAGGTCACTCTCGTCACCAGAAAAAGGCGAAAGTGGAAAAAGACAAGGACTGTCCCATTAAACAGCAGGGGACAGCAGCTGCTAGGCTGCCCCCTTCAACGATTCCTTCAACCTCAATGGCCCATAAAAGAAGGAGGCCAGAGAAAACTCCCGTGTCTGCGGCGAAAGTTAAAAATGGTGAACCTAAACGCCCCAAGTCAGGGGGCATAACAGTTCATACGGTTTATGTCACGCCCCGCTTCCCAAAATACGGAATACGAGGGGTAGATAAGGCCAGCCATGCTCCTACGGTCAAGGAAATGTCCTGCCGTAGTCACACTTCGGCTTCTAGTTTTTCATGGTAAACAGTAAGTAATGCACAGGTAATGAGAAAATGCAGTAACTAGAAGAAACAATGATATAAACTGACCTGAAGTGGAACAAACGAAGGTAACTCGGAATGGCAAGTCAAGAAGTCTGTGATGCACTGATCCAGGCTAAATCTTCTCCTCACACTGAGCATGCATACTCAGGTCGTCAGAGCGACACAATAGCAATATAATATATATAAAATCAATTGGCAGTTCTAACAGTGGTGATGGATATGAATAACAGTAAATCAATGACAGCATGAATATGAATATGCAGTAATCAATGCAGCGGAACAATAAAGCAGTATAACGATATGTCACGTATGCCAACATAGTATATGAGGAATATAAATGCCAGTATCCCTATCAGTCTCTAAGTCTCACTGTACAGGTCACTAAGCCTATCGTCAGTCCAAGTGTGAGAGTCAACCACTCGCGAGTGTCCTCCACCCAAGGGTAGAACCCAAGGGCAAGGGACCACGGGCCCAACATGTAACGAGAATATCACGGTGTATATATCACGTACCCTGTAAATCTCCATATAACTCCCTAAATATATAAGCCGGCATGGGACTCCCGAGATTCTGTTGAACTCACACTTAAACTACCCCACACCCCGTGGTCTACATCAAACGCTAACCACAACCCTAAATACTAATCGATCCGTGACAAGTCTGCGCGGGAACTGGAGGCAGGACCTCCATCAAGCACGTCCCGACTAATACCTAAGATAAATGGCAGTGTCGGATGCCTTATCTGTGACACCCGTGCAAGCGCTTCCATAAGTGTCCCATACCACTTATAGTCACACGTACACGCATCCCACAGACGTCGACAATGCAATAGAATAATAGGGTCACTGATTGTGTACAAGTATGTATCACTTTCACTTAATCACGAATGCACGAACACTGACGTACTTGCCACAATCATCGCTAGAAACTAACACTGGGTAAATGCACGATATCACTAGGTTATCACTACAATGTTATGGGCATGATATGATGCGTGAACAGTATATGAACATGATCAAGATGTCATAAAAACAGTATTCTATCACTTGCACGATTTATCATGAAACGTACGTGTATAGTTCAGTGAAACGATAAACAAATGATAATTAGTATGTTCAGTTATCTATCCATCTAATTTAGTTTCAAGCCAATTGGGTTCCAGGATCATTAGTTATAACCATTTCATTTTAAGCGCTCGCGGCTGAAAATCCGGTTTCAGAATGAGGAGTCCGTTTCGCAACGCATTTTAATCCCAGTTGGGATCAGATTTTAGCGACGCTACAGTTGTATGAATTCTAGGGTTTTCAGTAAGGCTTTCAACGCAACAGACGGATCTTCAATCGCATCGGCACGTCAGGAGTTATACACTGTCTAATACTAGTATGTCAATTCTGAATCTGTTGGGACTGTTATGCGTCCCGATCTTTTAAATTACAGATTAAATATCAAACGGTAACAAAACAGAATGAAATCAATTGTGTCATCTAGATAACAGATTTACCTATAATATATAGTGGAGTTGTGCAATTTACGAGTTAAGGAAATCCTGTGGTACCCATTACGGAACAGCAACCAATAACTGAAGTCGCTCTGGACTGCAGTCCAGAGTCGCACTCCGATCCGAATATCATCATGGTTTGAGTACAGGAATATATGGAAACTAGTGTAGGGTTATAGTTCGTCGAGTTGGCTTCGATTTGAGCCCTCGAGCGCACCATTCTAGTATGTATATGATTTATGGTGGATTTAACGGTTTTCAGATACAATAGAATTCTAGTTTTACGGTTAAACTTGGGGGCAGTCGTTTCAATCTTTAACAGTCGTATTTTCTAATGAAATTTGCACACGTTAACCATCTATACAAGGGCCAATGTAATTTATCCCGTTCCGTCAAATTTGATAATGATTTTCTAAGAGGACAAGCATCGAACAGTTGTGTCGAATAATCTAACAGAAAGGTAAAGCACGATTGATATACGATGTTGGTTTGTAACATAGATAAAATAGCATGTAAGCAAGTAAAGAACTTGCCTGGAGGCGTCTAGGCGATGTACGGCAGTGGTAATGGCACGACGCAACACACGCGCTGCACGGCACCATAGTGACAAAAGTCTCGATCCTGGCTCGAGCTTGACGGAGTTGGTTGTTGCGGGCTTGGGCAATGTCGTGCGGTGGTGTAGGTTGATAGAGGATGGAAATACGGTGAGATTTGGAGAGAGAGAGAGAAATGAGACAGAGAGAGTGTAGACAGAGAGAGAGAGAGATGTACAGAGAGAGAGTGAGGTGAGATACAGAGAAAGAGAGTAGCAGAGAGGGAGAGAGGGTAGGCACAGAGAGAGAGAGAGTGAGAGAGTAGACTGAGAGAGGGAAGCAGGGGGAGAGAGAGAGAGCTGAGAGTTAGAGAGAGGAAACACACAGAGAGAGATGCAGGGAAAGAGAGGGCAGTGAGAAAGGGAGAGAGAGACGATGGCGATGGAGATGATGTTGATGAGGAGGGTGAAGGGTGTCGACGAGATGTTGGTGCGTCGACGACGAGACGAGGAGCTCGCCGGCGTCGGGGCAGGGGGCACCGAGCTCGAGCGAGTGGGTTGGGTGTGCAGGGGAGTCGGGTAAGGTGCAGGCGCTCGGGGCAGTGGAGGAAGAGGGGAGGAGGAGTGAGCGAGGTCGACGGTGCTGTTGTCGTGGGTCGCGAGGGATGCAGTGGGTGAGATGGCTGCCGTCGTCGTCGAAGATGGTTGCAGAGAATTTTTAGTAGGAAAAATGAGAAATGAGGGGGATCGAGCGTGGAAGAGGGAGTATTGGGTAGGGGAGAGAGAGTCGTGAGGGAAAACGCGCGCGTCGTGGGGAGTAACGGCGTGCGAGCAATGGCGGAGGAGGCGGCGTGGGCTACGGCGAGGAGAGCGGATCTCGCGCGGGTGAAGGGGAGTTACCGTTGGGAAGTTTTAAAGGAGATGAACAGTAACGGGTGTTCGGGTCGGGTTGAGGGCGAAGCGGGCGCGATGCTGAGGAGTTTGGGCTGGGCCAAGAAAATAAAGAAGGGATTTATTTGGGGGGGAGAAACGGGGCAGGCCGGGCCAAGGGAGTTGGGCTGAAAATTAAAATAAAAATTTAAGGGAAAAGAAATAAGAGGGCCGGGCCAAGGGAGTTGGGTTAAGAAATTAATAATAAAGGAATTAGAGGAAAAGGAGACGGGCCCGGGGGATAAAATAGGGTTAAACTAATGGAAAACGTAAATGGGCTGAGGGAAATAAATTGGAATGATTAAGATTTAATAGGGGCTGGAAGATAAATGAATAAAAGGGAAATTTGGGAAACGGGCCGGGCTGGGAAAAGATTTAAAAGGGAAAAAATAAGAAACAGGCCGGGCCAAAAATAAAAGGGAAGAAATAGTTTGTGAAAAGAGACGGGTGCCTAGAACTGAGGTTTATACTAATGTGACAAGAACATGAGAAATTGACATTAGGGTCTGAGAGGGGAAGTACTATAATAGATTGGGTGTTTAAAACAATAACTTATCATAAATGAAATTTACAGGCTAAAAGAAGTACAGGTATAGGTGTAAAAGAAAATACGGATATAGACATACAAAAGGTTCTGGGTATTACAGTTTACATGGCATCGGGAAAAGAAGATAGCCGCATATCAACAGGTCATAGACCGCACACGAGGTCAGTGACCAAGGCTCAGGAGCAGCAGCAGAAGCTCCAAGAAATGATGAACGCTATGGCCGCGCTTACAGGGCCAAAAGAAACCCCTGAAACATCCTCGGACGAGCGTCAAGAACAAGAAACGGATGCTGAATTCCTTCGTCGCTTACTAGAGAAGAAAGATAAAGAAGCTGCGGAGCAGGCAGCCAACATAAAGAAAATGGCCCTCCTGTTCCAGGATATGGTGGGTATGATGATTCAA
Source organism: Agapanthus africanus (assembly GCA_030015575.1). Taxonomy (NCBI): domain Eukaryota; kingdom Viridiplantae; phylum Streptophyta; class Magnoliopsida; order Asparagales; family Amaryllidaceae; genus Agapanthus; species Agapanthus africanus. The sequence goes on from CM057337.1 coordinate 4,466,555, forward strand.
CAAGATCCACCTGCTGAAGATCCCCCCATCATTCTTGAAGACGATAGGGGAGAGACGTCGAATCCTCCACCAGTTCTGTCTACAGCTAAGGAGGATACAATCTCCAAAGCTGATTTGGATGAGTACATCGCCCAACAAATACGGGTTCATCATGCGACCGAAGCGGCCGGCCAGGTCGTAAAAACGGGGCGGCCATATCCAAGTTGGTACGATCAAATCAAGTACCCGCCAGGTTATACGATTCCCAAGTTCCATGTCTACAAGGGGACGGGCAATCCTCATCAGCATGTTGCCCAGTTCAGGGCACTCTGCAGCAATACCGGCAGTGATGACAAGCTTTTGCTTCGCCAGTTCGTTGGAAGCTTATCAGATACGACGTTCGAATGGTACTCTGAACTCCCGAACGACTCTATCAAAACCTTCGCGGAGATGGAGCTACTGTTTACTCAACGTTTCGCAAACGCCAGTGAACGTACCCCGATGACGGCACTGATTAACGCCAGGGTAAAACCCGGTGAGACATGGGTTCAGTACGCTATACGATGGCGGAATTTATGGTCGAAGTGCGAGCAACGCATTGAAGAAGCTCCCGCGGTGGGTATGTTTGTGGGAACCCTTGATCCGCAAGCAACCATCTCACAATTCATGATGTTTTTCAAGCCAACTACCTTCCAGGCCTTGATTGACAAACTAGCGCAAATGGATCAAATGGGCTATAAACCCCCTCTTCCAAGGCCGGACTCCCGAAATGACAAAGGGAAAGGAAAAGCAATCGTCGTCGCTAATGCTCAACAACAACCGAGCGACTCGAAGCCGGTTGCTCGTCAAAGTAATATACGCCCCTACGTGCCCCTTGAGGATAGGATGGGACGTCCTTATTCCTTTCCCCGCGATAAAACGAGGAGGTTATTCGAGCTGGCGTTGCGCAACAGACTCATAAATCTGTCGGATCCAAAACGTCCGTTGCAACCAAATGACGTCAACGAGCCCAACTACTGTCCTTATCATCGTGTACTAGGCCATCCGATCGAAGATTGCTACGTTTTCAAGAATTGGCTTGAAAACCAGTACCGACAGGGCAAGTTCGCGTTATCTGACAAATGGAAAGTGAATCCCCCGCAGCCCCACATCTCTAAAGGGACGAATACGCCGGGGGCAACATGCTCCGTCATTGAAGAAGCTCCTTGGGAGGTTGTAGTATCAGCCAAGATAAAGAGGATGCTAAACGATCTTCAGACATGTCCAGCGATCAGGTGGAAGAACCCGTTGCAACCGCAGGTCATTGAAGGGATGTTGAAACCACGTCCAACTCCAAAGACCGATGGTGGTGGTTCAAGCACTTGCAGCCAGCCGTCAAAATCTTCGAAGAAGAAGAAGAAGAAATCTAAGAAGCCCGTGAAGCCTGGCGACAAGCGCACGGACTTACAAAAGCAAATTGACGCGCTGGATGAAAACAACCAAAAGGCACGGACTCCCATTACGCTCCAAGAGTTCCTCAATCACGTCTTTCAAGAAGAAGATGAGGGAGAAAGTTCATCGGATGAATCCGAGGAATATGTGGCGAGCTGTCATATAATTTCCCATTCGATCACGAACGACGAGGAGACTCCTTGCACCGAAAAGCTGGGGGCAGATCCTGAACCAAAAGTTCTGGGGCCATCAGATGAAGTAATTGACGCATTCCTCAACGAAGCTCGATTGAAAAGTAAAGCTGATCGAGAACGCGAGACGGCTATATTGGAAAGGGCCAAGCGCCAGCGACTCGATGAAGGAGCTGAAATGATCCCGGTGGAGCTAAACACCCCCGCTACCGACAAAAGCCAATTCAAGATGAGAAAGAAGTTTGCTAAGGCCATATCAATGGGTATGAAGCTACCATCCTCTGAAGAAATTACTGGTGAAATAGAAACGCACCCCTCCTATTGCTTATATCATCAAAAGATCTCGCACCCCACTCAAGAGTGCAAAGCTTTCGATAGATGGTGGCAAGGATACGTTGCTCATCGACAACGCTTTAAACGGGAAAAGCGCAAAACTCGTCGAGAGCAAAGGAATACGACCGAAGGGCTTAAAAGAACTACCGGCGATTGTCGCATGGTTAACACTGGCGGGCCATAAGTGCCTACATTCGAGAGAGATTCTGATGAAGAGCTGGAACTTGCCCCTCTCTTTAAAGAGTCCACTTCGGAAAAAGAAGAAGAACCGAAGGTCTGCAAAAATATTCGGCTGGGGAATCGGACGCTGCCCGAAAAGAACCTCGGACCCTCGAACAAAAAAGATAAAGGGTAAGAAAAGGCCACTGAAGATATGTTCATATCAGATTTTTGCATTTTTATACCGCCCAATTTTTATCACATTGCATATCGGTAGATACTCTTGAGCCGTGTTTGCTAGTCAATTGCAGGATACAGGTTCCCGGTTCTCAAACGGAGAAATTCATGGAAAACACGACAAAAATCCGGGTTCTTTCCGACCACAGATAAAACACGGTCTCCGTCCCTCATCCGTATGTTGCCAGATACCAGTAGGAAGACAAAATGTCAAATCTATGCACAAGGCTCAATGGTGGCACAAGATCCAAGAGATCTACGCGGAGCTCGAGGCAATCATGACAAAATCTTGACAAAAAGTCCACCTTTCCCTCAACAGAAATTCTGGAAAATTCGTAAAGAAATTATGAGAAAATACATATACCAGAATGCATTACACACCAAACCAGGCCAGCACCAAAAAGATGTGGGCCCAACTCCTCTAAACTGCCGCGGAAGCGCGGCCAAATGGGGGTTTTGGCCGCCCTTCCGCGGCCATCTTGGCGCCAAGTGTGCAGGGTTTTGGAGGTTAGGTCGGTCTTTTCATGTATGTTCTATTGGTTGCCCTAGGGTTTCATGTTTTGGCCTATAAATAGCCCAGAAGTTTGTGAAGGAAAGGGTCCATAATCTTGTATTTTTCTTTGCTAGGTTTTAGTACATGTTCTTCTTCCTCTTCTCACCTCTTCTCCATTAAACTTGTAAGTGAGCTTTTGAGTGAAGAGTGATGAATAAAGAAGACCATTTTTATTATCATGCTTGTCTCTTTCTTTACTTGTTATAATTGTTGTAATTTTAATTGTTAAGTAGTTGTTGTTATTTCCTTGTTGTTTGTTTCTTCTCTCTTTTTCTTTATCCTTTCATACGACAATGATACTTACGCTTGATCCTCGCCAAGGTGAGGTCGCAAACAGTTAGTCGTATTCTTCTAATCTCTTTCTTTCTATCTTCCTCTTTTATGTTGTTTTATTTTTCCGTATTATGAAGTGTGAGTAGTTCTATACTTGTTAGGGTAGGATAAGGGAAGTTTGAGAGAAGGAAATCTCTCTCACTCTTTCCTTGCCCAACAACTTAAATCAACTCCCGTTAACCCAACCACAATCCGCTCCTTACGGCACCCTATCCTACATGATAGCGGTGATTCCGTAGTGAGACCGGTTGTGGTTGAATTAACCGGAGGTTATGGATAAGAGCCAAGAACGGACGGACAAGCACCAAAAGGAAGGACTATGCGTTGGAAAGCCTAGCTTATACTCGCAAGTTCCTTCCTAGTCGTGCTAATCCCCGTTGTTGCCGATTACCGTAACACCGATATTAAGTGGGGCAACGAAAGATGTGGAGACTCCTAACTCAAACTAACCTAATCCTAACCCTAACAAGCTCTCTTTAAATATCAACTCAACACTTAGATAACTACAAACAAAATCTGAACAACCGGACTTAACTCGTCGAAAAACACATAGAAAAAGATTCCCATCTCCCTGCGGACGACCCGTACTCAACCGGCTAGCTACGTGCGAAACCGTCTTGATTGCGGTATTTAGAACTAAACTTGACACGCTCGTATCCTAACAATCAAATGGCGCCGTTGCCGGGGAGACGGTAGTCTATTTCTAAGTGAAATTTCGGGTTAATTTGTGAATATAAAAACAACCAAAAACAAAAAAAAAATATACTTTGTAAAAATCATCTTGTTATTCTTGATTAGTTTTTGTGCAAGTGTGCAGGAAATACGAAGCTCAAGATCGACGCCTAAGACGTTGGAAATACGGAGTTCAAGTACAGTGTCAAAGACGTGGGAAGATAGACCCACAGTTCGCGGCTACACCGCGACGGACAAAAACGAAGCATCCGGTCTACTGTAGAAATCTGGAGCAGATACAGTGAGCATATTAGAATTCCACACATCCAGACAAGTAGAGGAGATCAAACAGAGCCCACACCAGAAAAATTAAGCACCAATTCCTCATTTCCGCCGCGGAACCGCGGCATTAGGGCCTTTTTGCCGCCCTTCCGCGGCCACTTGGTGGGGTCAGTGTGCCATCTTCTCTCTGTAAGTCCCTCTGCCTCTCTCCACTCCTCTGAGCTCCACTGAATTGTGTTTTCTGCAGCCTTCTTTGCGCAAATTCTTCTCCCCCTTCCAATAAACTGTTCTTGTGCAGGATTCTTTGCGCCGCAAATAAAAATTGTTTGCTGTTGATATTGTTACTGTTTTGCATTCTTTAATACGGACTTAAGGGGCTTGAAACCAATCCAGATTGGGTGGGGATTTCATCACCCTTCCCAGGACCCCGGAAATCACTAAAGCATATGCATTGTCCATTGTAATTAAAAAATACTAGACTTCAGCCCTAAGGACTTCGCGCTCATTAGGAGAAGATAAACCTTGTTTAGAACCTTGCTTAACCGTATATTGTTTACGGGGTGTCTAGGAAAGTGTTAAAGGCGCAACCGCCGAAAGAGAAAGGGTTATTTAATTAAGGAACTTCGCGAAAGCGTTGGACAACCTCCCCTTATCTCTGCACTTACCTGGCCTCGTGATCAGTGTATTTTTAAGCCTGTTTCTCGACACTGTTTAACTTCGACAATCAAGTTCAGGAGCAGGTCTAGTAGACCTAGGTTACCCTAGATCTAGGTGTGATTGTGCATATCTTGTTTGTGATTGCTTAAGCCGTATTCCCGTACATACTTCTGTAAATCTTTTTCTAAAAAAAAAAAAAGAAAAAATCAAAAACTTTTATAAAAACTTGCCCTTTTGTCGCCAAATCCATTTTCACCCAACACCCTTCGCCTTTCTTCATTGACGTTTTCTTACCCTCACCTTCTCCGCTTTGACTATACTAAACTCGTTTAGTGTATGTCCGCTTGGACTCGGGACACTAGCGCCCGTCTAGTCCGCGTTACGTTAGTCGCGACCAACTACGCGACCGACTCCGAAGTCGATACTCCGTCCACTCCTCTTTCACCCCTTCCTTTGCCGGCAAACTCCGACGTTGACCGGAATTCTGTTCATACATCTTCACCTTCACCTTCACCTTCACCAACCTCTTCTTCCGCGATGTCGGGATTTATTCCAAACATCTCGTTGACCACCCCTGGATTGGCTCCACCTCCTATGGAGACCAATCTCCCACCACCTCCGCCTGTTGTAGCGCCGCAGCGAATTGCGCTCCAGGATCGTTTCTACCCTACCCGTTCTGCACTTCCAACCTGCCTTTCTCTTCCTCCGGCCAATGGGGACAACTTTGAAATTAAGCCCCATTTCATCAACATGCTTCCACGTTTTCATGGGCTTGAATCTGAAGATGCCTATATCTTCATTAACAAATTTCAAAACGTCTGTGCCATGATGAAAACAACCCAGCTGTCGGACGATGCTATACGTCTACGGGTCATTCCGTTCACTTTATGCGATCTCGCAGAAAAATGGCTGTATAGCACCGCTTCCCACTCAATCACCAGCTGGGACGAGTTTGTTAAAGCGTTTCTGAAAAAATTCTACCCAAATCATAAGACCGCAAGAATTCGAAATGAGATCAACCAATTCTCCCAACTTCCTTCTGAACCCTTTTGGAAGTGCTTTGACCGATACAAAGACCTTCTTGTTCAGTGTCCTCACCACGGTATAGAGAAATGGCAACTCTGCCAAACCTTATACGAGGGACTGAACCCAGCAACGAAGCAGTTGCTGGAAACCATCTGTCAGGGCCACTTCCTATCCAAATCTGACGAGGAAGCGTGGCAGTTCTTTGACGATCTTGCGGAGCAAACGCTACAGTGGGAGAGCACCAGACCGACTCCTTCTTCTTCTTCTCCCTCCACTTCTACCGGTCAGTCTAGGGTAGGAATTCACCAGCTTGATGTCTCTATTGCGATGAGAGCTGAAATGGCTGCAATCACAAAAAAGCTTGAAGCAATAGAGAGCAAATTTTCTTCTCCTACTCCTGCCCCTGTTCTCCCCCTTCGTACCATCTGCGCTTGTTGTTCCGATCCGTCCCACTTAACTGAAGAGTGTCCTTACAATCCACCCTCGCAAGGACAGGATCAGGTTAATGCATTCCAGCAAAGACCAAGGAATGATCCATACTCTTCCACCTACAATCCCGGTTGGAGGAACCACCCCAATTTCGCCTGGAATCAGAATCAGAATCAATTCCAGGGCAACAATTTCCAAAGGGCCCCTCCACTGCAACAACAAGCGCAACAACAAACTCAGTATCAGCAGCCCTTCCAACCCCAGCCTTACCAAAACCAGACGAACAACTTTGCACCGAACAATTCCTTTCCACCAAACAACTTTGTTCCGTCGAACAATGATAAGGTTTCCTCGCTCGAGCGAAGTCTGGATGCGTTTGTTAAACAATCGACTCAATCCACCGCCAACATCCAGTCTTCGATCCAATCTTTAGTGCAACACACCGCCGCACACGGGCAGAGCATCAAGACCATCGAGGCCCAGATTGCACAGCTGAACGCGGCCTTGAGCGAGCGAGAGAAGGGGAAGCTCCCGTCCTAGCCACTTCCAAATCCCGGCCACCCACATAATGCACTTGTTGCTCTTGAACAACAAAACCATAATGTGAGTGCCGTGACCACACTGAGATCAGGGAGGGTGCTGCAAAACAACATTGGCAAGCAAATCAACGATGACACCCCGGCCGCTTCTTCTTCTTCTTCTCCTGCTTCTTCTTCTTCGTCTTCCGAGCCTATTCTCCGTTCTTCACAAGGCTCTCCTTCCTCTTCTTCTCTAAACGGACCCGCTTCTCACCCCACGAAAACACCTATTCTGGGATCCGTTTCAACTCCAAAATCACCTCCTCCAGCATTAGACTCAACCAATTTTCAAAATGTTCCATTTCCAAACCGGTTGAGGTCTAACAAACAAAATCCACAAATGGAGAAGATTTTGGAGTTATTCAAGCAAGTTAACATTAACATTCCTCTTTTAGATGCTGTCCAACAAGTCCCTTCTTACGCGAAAATCTTAAAGGACTTGTGCACGAAAAAGAGGAAGTCTCAGGTACCCAAGAAAGTTTTCTTGGCTAGTGCTGTGAGTGATGCCCTTACCCAATCTTTACCACAAAAACGGAAGGACCCTGGCTGTCCTACGATTTCAATTACTATTGGGGATAAGAACATCAACCGCGCACTATTAGATCTTGGTGCCAGTGTTAACTTGCTTCCGTATTCAGTATACGAGCAATTAGGCGTCGGAGAGCTGAAACCCACACACTGCACTCTCCAGATGGCCGACCGATCGATCACCCATCCTAGGGGTGAGCTAGAGGATGTGTTAATCAAAGTCGGGGACTTCATATTCCCCGTCGACTTCATTGTCTTAGATACACAGCCTGTAGCTAACCCCCGGAATCAAATTCCGGTGATACTCGGTCGCCCATTTCTCGCAACCTCAAATGCTGTGATCAATTGTCGCAATGGTTCAATGAACCTCTCTTTTGGAAATATGACAATTGAACTCAACATTTTTAGGTTGGGGAATCAGCCCGCCGAACCTAATGCTCATATACTGGATGTTTCTCGATCCAGGAGATCACCCCCGAAGAGTGTGAATTCGAGGAGTTTTTGTTTGAATACGATAATCTTGACGCCACTAGTGCGTGTCTCTTCGAACCTGCTGCTGTTTCTGCGCCCGATAACGACTACGAGTGTTTCACGTTCACGAACGAACTTAGCCGCGCACAACCCGAGTTTGAATCTTTCGACTTTTCGGATGAGTTACCTGAACCATCCGACTCGGTTGCCTACACTCGTTTTGAACCTTTGCTGGAGTCCTTTGAGTTCGAGACCTTTGTACCAGTCTTGCCTTCCATCATTTCACCTCCAACGCTCGAACTCAAGCCGTTGCCGTGTCACCTTAAGTATGCTTACTTGGGTGAGAACGAGACCCTCCCTGTCATCATCTCGGCTTCTCTAGCTCCCGAGCAAGAGAAAGCCCTTCTCACGGTCTTGCACGGCAACAGGCAAGCTTTTGGCTGGTCCATGGCGGACATCAAGGGGATTAGTCCCCTCATCGTTGAGCATCACATTCATCTGATGGATGATGCCAAACCAGCCCGAGATCCACAAAGACGTCTTAATCCAGTCATGAAGGAGGCTGTGAAGAAGGAGATCGTCAAATGTCTAGATAGTGGTATCATTTACCCTATCTCTGATAGCCAGTGGGTTAGCCCCATTCATGTTGTCCCCAAAAAGTCGGGCATCACGGTCATAACCAACGAGGCGAATGAGTTAATCCCTACTCGCACCCAAACTGGGTGGCGAGTTTGCATTGATTACAGAAAACTCAACGCCGCAACGCGGAAAGACCACTTTCCGCTACCTTTTATTGACCAGATGCTCGAACGATTGGCCGGACATAAGTACTATTGCTTTCTTGATGGCTACTCTGGCTACAATCAAATTCCCATCGCCGAAAAAGACCAGGACAAGACCACTTTCACTTGTCCTTTCGGCACGTTTGCATATCGACGCATGCCCTTTGGGTTATGCAATGCGCCCGCTACCTTCCAGCGGTGTATGATGGGAATTTTCTCAGACATGGTAGAGAAATTTCTGGAGATCTTCATGGACGACTTCTCCATCTTTGGCGATTCTTTTGACGAGTGTCTGCTGCATCTCGACGCTGTCCTTACCAGATGTAAGGACAAGAATCTCACTTTGAACTGGGAGAAATGCCACTTCATGGTGCGCGAAGGTATTGTCTTAGGACATATCATCTCGCAAAATGGCATAGAGGTTGACAAAGCAAAGATTGAGGTCATTTCCAATCTGCCTCCTCCCCGATGCGTCAGAGATATCCGAGCCTTCCTTAGCCATGCCGGTTTCTATAGACGGTTTATCAAGGACTTTAGCAAGATTGCTAGGCCCTTGACACTTTTGCTGGCCAAGGACACGCCTTTTGACTTCAACTCGAGCTGTGTGACTGCATTCGAGTCACTAAAATGCTCACTCACTTCTGCTCCCGTTCTTTCTTCTCCTGACTGGACGCACCCATTCGAGATCATGTGCGATGCATCCGACTTTGCCATCGGTGCTGTCCTTGGACAGCACATCAACAAGATGCCGCACGTGATCTATTACGCAAGCCGAACCCTGAACGACGCACAACTCAATTATACAACAACTGAGAAGGAATTCTTAGCTGTTGTATTTGCTTTAGAGAAGTTCAGGCCGTACCTCATCGGCTCTCCAGTCATCGTTTACACTGATCATTCTGCTCTGCGCCATCTTTTTGCGAAGAAAGATGCCAAATCTCGGCTTATACGTTGGATCCTCTTGCTTCAAGAATTTGACCTTGTCATTAAGGACAAAAGAGGATGTGAAAACGTTGTTGCCGACCATCTTTCACGACTTCCTTCTTCGCCGTCGCTTCCTATCCCAATCAATGACGTCTTTCCGGATGAACAACTCTTGACAGTATCTCGCGAACCCTGGTTCGCAGATATTGTGAACTATTTGGCCACGGGATTACTACCGACTGAATGGTCGAGTCAGGACAGACTTCGCTTCTTATCCCAAGTAAAACATTTTTACTGGGACGAACCCTACTTGTTCAAGTACTGTCCCGACCAGATTATTCGTCGGTGTGTCCCTGATGAGGAATTCAAGAGTGTGCTGTCATTTTGCCACGACCAAGCATGTGGCGGGCATTTTGGGCCCAGAAAGACAGCTGAGAAGATCTTGCAATGTGGTTTCTACTGGCCACAACTTTTCAAAGACGCTCACGACTATTGCAAGACTTGCTCCCGGTGCCAACACATGGGCCGGATATCTCGGAGGAATGAGATGCCGCTCCAACCGATCTTGGTTGTGGAGATTTTCGATGTTTGGGGGATAGACTTCATGGGGCCGTTTCCCAGCTCTTTTGGGAACTTGTACATTCTTCTAGCTGTTGATTACGTCTCTAAATGGGTCGAGGCTGTGCCCAGCCGAACTAACGACAACAAGGTTGTCGTTAGGTTCCTTAAAGAAAACATTTTCTCACGGTTTGGGCACCCCCGAGCGATCATTAGCGACAATGGAAGTCATTTCTGCAATAGGACTTTCGAGGCCTTGATGCGGAAATACTCCATTAATCATAAGCTTTCTACGCCCTACCACCCCCAAACCTGCGGGCAGGCCGAAGTTTCAAATCGGCAAATCAAGCAGATACTGGAGAAAACGGTTTCCAAGAACCGTAAGGATTGGTCTTTGAAACTCATTGATGCCCTTTGGGCATTTAGAACCGCTTATAAGACCGACCTTGGCATGTCTCCCTATCGGCTTGTGTACGGAAAAGCCTGCCACCTTCCTGTCGAAATCGAGCATCGCGCGTTTTGGGCGATAAAGGAGCTGAATCTGTCTCTGGAGGACGCGGGCAGCCATCGGAAGCTGCAGCTGAACGAACTGAGCGAGCTTAGGGATGAGGCTTACGACAACGCGGTTGTCGTTAAGAATCGAACGAAGGTGTTTCATGATAAACACCTTGTGCGCAAAACCTTCGTACCTGGTCAGCAGGTACTTCTTTACGACACCCGACTTCACTTCCATCCTGGAAAGCTCCGATCTCGCTGGAAAGGGCCGTATTTTGTGCGGACTGTGTATCCGCAGGGCGCTGTGGATTTGGAAAATCCAAAGGACGGTTCACTCTTCAAAGTGAACGGACACCGATGCAAACCGTACCTTAGCGCCGAACCAACAGAGGAGCTTCTGTTCTTACAGGAGCCGGTTTACCTTGCTTGATCTTCCTCTGCCTACCTCCAAACTTCGGTTATCCAGCCAAGAACAGTGGACACTGTTCCAAATAAGTTTGGGGGTATGTACAAACCATTTTTGTATATATTTGTGTGTATTCTTTTTCTTTTCTTTAAAAACAAAAACACATAAAAATTGTATATCGCTAACCGACAATTTTGAACCTTCCAACTGATCTCTTCATGCAACGACAGTGAGGACACTGTCCAGTTTAAGTTTGGGGGTACGCTCGGTACGTATTTCTTACCTTCGCATACATATGTATATTTTGCATCTGCATATTAATAAAATCCATAAAAATTTGAAAATTTTCTAAAAAATATAAAAACTATTTTGTCAAGTTAGCTTGTGGAAGAACTCTGATTCAATATTCGACGGTTTTTGTTTGAAAAAATAGGAATAACTAGATCTTATGTTTGGATTTTGAAAACCTGAAAGATAACTCTCCTTTGAAGTTAACTATAGCTGATATACGTCTTTACATCACACTACACGTGTCGTGAGTTTTGGGAATTAGATGACAAGTCTTTCATGTTCAAACTTTTAAACAGATAAATGATTTTCTGAGAATCAAATAGGTTTGTTCTGAAATAAGTAATGACAAGAATAGTTTATGAAGTAAAGCGAATATGAAGGAATGTTATTGATGCCGTAATAGGAGCTAAGTCTGAAAAATAACCCATCTAAAACTTGATTGGAATGATTACACACCAAACCCACTAGACACGTCTTTTATCCAAAAAAATATTTGAACTGCCGGTTATATCTCCGTTCGTATTAAATCATCTGATTTTCACGCCAAACTGTCTTTTGTTTTTGGACCTAGGTAACTTGAGTAATTAAGTCCGCTGGGGTGTTTCTACACCTAATGCCCTAAAACCAACTGGTTTGGGTGCATTGGCCCAAAGCTCGCTAAGAAGCCTAGAAAGTCCAGTTTAAAACAAAGTCAAGCAAGTGTTCTCTCCGAGTTAAAATTCCAAACGGTTCTTTGTGTGAGAATAATCTTGATAAAAGACAGGCTTTTTAAAAAAAATTTTAACGTAGATATGAAGGTTTTACTCTTTGATAAAGACTATTGCACGTTCACAGTGGTGTGTATGAAATGAAAACAAGAAAAAGGTGGAGTGAAAAATACGACTTAGTTTCCTGTTAAGGAAGATAGAAATTCTAAAGTTGAAACCTTACTGCAAAACGAAACTTGAAAAATGCTTAACTCATTATAAAACTTATGTGATCCTTTTAAAATTGTTATCTGGGCTTTATTGTGCGACATGATGACTCTAATCGATCCTTCTGGAACTTAACGACACTATCCGCACTGCACGTAAAGACATATAAAATCTGTAGTTAAATAAGATGTGAGGTGTGAAAAAATAAAGGTTCGATAGTCTAGACTAAGGATTATAGAATTGTTATTTTCTAAAACAAAACTTTAGGGTTTGAAACTTAGTCATTTTTACAAACCAACTTGACCGGATTTTGTGGGTAGTATCCGCTGAAAACCCTCAGGAGACAACACTCCTCCTACTAGGGACACCTAGAGGTTTAACGGCTTGTTGCACATGCTCAGTGCAATCGCGTTCCCTGCGAAAGTGAGGTTAGGAAATTTTTGTGAATAAACGGACTTTGCTCGGGACGAGCAAATGATAAGTTTGGGGGTATTTGTTCATATCAGATTTTTGCATTTTTATACCGCCCAATTTTTATCACATTGCATATCGGTAGATACTCTTGAGCCGTGTTTGCTAGTCAATTGCAGGATACAGGTTCCCGGTTCTCAAACGGAGAAATTCATGGAAAACACGACAAAAATCCGGGTTCTTTCCGACCACAGATAAAACACGGTCTCCGTCCCTCATCCGTATGTTGCCAGATACCAGTAGGAAGACAAAATGTCAAATCTATGCACAAGGCTCAATGGTGGCACAAGATCCAAGAGATCTACGCGGAGCTCGAGGCAATCATGACAAAATCTTGACAAAAAGTCCACCTTTCCCTCAACAGAAATTCTGGAAAATTCGTAAAGAAATTATGAGAAAATACATATACCAGAATGCATTACACACCAAACCAGGCCAGCACCAAAAAGATGTGGGCCCAACTCCTCTAAACTGCCGCGGAAGCGCGGCCAAATGGGGGTTTTGGCCGCCCTTCCGCGGCCATCTTGGCGCCAAGTGTGCAGGGTTTTGGGGGGTAGGTTGGTCTTTTCATGTATGTTCTGTTGGTTGCCCTAGGGTTTCATGTTTTGGCCTATAAATAGCCCAGAAGTTTGTGAAGGAAAGGGTCCATAATCTTGTATTTTTCTTTGCTAGGTTTTAGTACATGTTCTTCTTCCTCTTCTCACCTCTTCTCCATTAAACTTGTAAGTGAGCTTTTGAGTGAAGAGTGATGAATAAAGAAGACCATTTTTATTATCATGCTTGTCTCTTTCTTTACTTGTTATAATTGTTGTAATTTTAATTGTTAAGTAGTTGTTGTTATTTCCTTGTTGTTTGTTTCTTCTCTCTTTTTCTTTATCCTTTCATACGACAATGATACTTACGCTTGATCCTCGCCAAGGTGAGGTCGCAAACAGTTAGTCGTATTCTTCTAATCTCTTTCTTTCTATCTTCCTCTTTTGTGTTATTTTATTTTTCCGTATTATGAAGTGTGAGTAGTTCTATACTTGTTAGGGTAGGATAAGGGAAGTTTGAGAGAAGGAAATCTCTCTCACTCTTTCCTTGCCCAACAACTTAAATCAACTCCCGTTAACCCAACCACAATCCGCTCCTTACGGCACCCTATCCTACATGATAGCGGTGATTCCGTAGTGAGACCGGTTGTGGTTGAATTAACCGGAGGTTATGGATAAGAGCCAAGAACGGACGGACAAGCACCAAAAGGAAGGACTATGCGTTGGAAAGCCTAGCTTATACTCGCAAGTTCCTTCCTAGTCGTGCTAATCCCCGTTGTTGCCGATTACCGTAACACCGATATTAAGTGGGGCAACGAAAGATGTGGAGACTCCTAACTCAAACTAACCTAATCCTAACCCTAACAAGCTCTCTTTAAATATCAACTCAACACTTAGATAACTACAAACAAAATCTGAACAACCGGACTTAACTCGTCGAAAAATACATAGAAAAAGATTCCCATCTCCCTGCGGACGACCCGTACTCAACCGGCTAGCTACGTGCGAAACCGTCTTGATTGCGGTATTTAGAACTAAACTTGACACGCTCGTATCCTAACAATCAAGATATCGTCTTAGATGACCAAGTGGTGGAAGAGCTAGCTGCCAAAGACCCACCAAAGAAGAATAAGGTGGATTACAACGTCTTAGCACATCTGAGGAAGCTGCCCTTACAGCTCAGCATTCTTGACGCTCTTTTGCTATCAAAAGAGGCGAGAGATTCGTTAATTAAGGCGCTCCAAGACCCAGAATAATTCCAAGCATGCCTGGCCGAGGAAAAGATGAAGGATGAATTGGAGGAAGTGCACACGGCCGATGTTACTTTTGGCGATGAAGACCTTCTACTTGGGACGTGCGAACATAATCGCCCCCTCTATGTCTCAGGATATTGCCATGATATAAAGATAGGCAAAATCTTGATCGATAACGGATCGTCTGTTAACCTACTCAACGTGCGGGTGTTGAAGGAAATCTGCATGAGCGTCCAGCACCTTGCTCGGGACAAGATCACCATCTCCGGGTTCGACTCCCAATCGTCAAAGACTCTTGGATCTGTGATATTGACGCTACGCTTCGGGCTACTCGTCACGGACATTAAGTTCCACGTCATAGACGCCAAGACATGCTACAACGCTTTGCTCGGCCGACCATGGTTACACGAGTACAACATCATCCTTTCTACACAATATCAGTGTATGAAGTATTTTAAGGATGGTTTCGAGTATACCGTGACGGGAGAACTGAACCCGTTCTCTGTGAACGAGGTCCGCAAATACGAAGACGCCAAATACTTCTTACCGGATTTCGAAGACACGGAGAAGTGTCATAAGCCGGAGAATAAAACTAACGCCACTATCCCTGTCTTCGGCAGTGATACCGAGGAGGAATAGGAGATGGTTTATTCGGGTCCGCCCCAACACAACAAGCCGGGACCATCAGCTCCTATGTTGGTCTTTGGTAGCGACTCGGAAGATGAGATCCGTGTCGTATTCTCTGCTCGACCTTCAATACGAACGTCCGCTGACGAAGAGCAAAGTCTGCAAGTCGCCATGATGCCGCTTAAACACCATAAAGAGCTGGACGCACTTAATATCTACAGTATAGAAGAGCTACAAACATTCTATATCCCTCCCAGGCGAGAAAGCGAGAAAGCAATTCTGTTTTACCACTCTGAAGAAACCAAGGTAGAAAAAGAAATCTGGCATGGCGCGGATTCTACGCTCGACAGGCTTCAGCCTATCCGTCTTCCCAGATATTATACAGAGGGTTTGAAGAAGCTGCTGAAACGTCAGGGGATATCCTTCAAACAGACCGTTAGAAAGGCCAAATTCTATGACAGGGTCTGGAACGTTCCCGGGACTCACCGCAAACTGCCTAACGGGAGAATGGAAACAAAAGGGCTTGGATACATCCGGTCAACGAAACGAGAGTTACTGCACAGCTGTTACGTCGTCTATGACCTTGATGAAGAAGCGGATGATCAATGGGAGGACGCTAATCCTAAGCCAGTGAAAATTCCAGATGCAAAAGAGCCCAGTCCGTCGTTCGAGGAACAAATGGACAAATTTATAAAGAAAGCTGGTCAAAAAGTCCGAGATGATCACAACCGCGAGATGACCATCTACGAGAAGGCCAAAACGCAACGCCTCCTTCAACAGGCCGTCAAAGATGAAAGTGCCGCCCCTTGCCAACCTGTTATAAAAAAGGCTCGACGCAGAGGCAGAAACAAATCGAAAGGCCAAAAAGACGCTCAACAGCAACAAAGCGGGGCTAAGAGGCCACGCAAGCGGGAGTCGAGCGTTATTGATCTGTCCCTCATGAAGAAAATGGGTCGAGCATACTCGTTTCCTCGGGACAAGACGAAGAAGATACTTGAGCTTGCTCTAAAACATCAGATGCTCACACTGCCGGAGTCCGAGCACCCCAAACAAGCAAGCGAAGTCTCTGACCCAAACTATTGTTCTTACCATCGAGTAATAGGGCATCCTCTCGAAGACTGCTTCACCTTCAAGAATTGGGTTGAAGATTAGTATCGGCTCGGCAAATTCGCTCTGTCCAACAACTGGAGGGTAGAGCCGCCACAGAAGCACGAACCCAAAGCCACAAGAACAGAACCAACTCCACATCGGGATTGGAAGCGGATTCGCACTTGTCACATGATAACAATATCAAAAGAAGAGCCCGAGAACATGGACAGCCTTCCCTGGTGCTTCGAAAACAGCAATGAGGAGATGATCTCAGAATTTCCGCCAGCTCCGAAAGAATTGGAGGATGGAATACATACCACCGCAGATAACCTCAAGAAAATCGAGTTGGAGACAGCTGATGACCCACGGCCGACGTTTGTCAGTGAGCTGCTATCTGAAGAAAGGGTGACTGCTTTAAAGGACGTCCTTGTACAGCACAAAGATTGCTTCGCATGGAACTATTCCGAAATGCCGGGACTAGATCCAGAAATTGTTGTGCATAGGTTGGCAATATCTCCGGACGTCAAACCGGTAAAACAGGCGCCGAGAAGAATGCGACTCGAGCTTGAGATGAGCATCAACGCTGAGGTCAAAAAGTTAATCGACTCTGGCTTTATTCAGGAGGTTCAATATCCTGAATGGATCGCTAACATCGTCCCGGTGATGAAGAAAAATGGAACGGTGCGTGTATGTGTGGACTTCCGGGATCTCAATAAAGCCTGCCCGAAGGATGATTTCCCGGTGCCAGTCACCGAACTGATGATAGACAATACGTCCACTCATGAGGTTTTCTCCTTCATGGACGGCTCGTCAGGTTATAATCAGATAAAAATGCATCCCGAAGACCAGAAGCACACAGCCTTCAGGACCCCTTTGGGAATATTCTGCTATAAAGTGATGCCCTTCGGATTAAAGAACGCCGGTGCCACTTACCAAAGGACCATGACGAAGATCTTCGATGACCTTATACATGAAATCGTCGAGTGCTATATCGACGACCTCGTGGTTAAGAGCAAATCATACGAAGAACATCTCGAGCATCTAAAGACCGTATTTCAACGCCTTCGACAATACAACTTGAAGATGAACTCTCTTAAGTGTGCATTCGGAGTTTCCTCGGACAAATTCTTAGGATTCATCGTCCGACACCGGGGCATCGAAATAGATCCGTCCAAGATCAAGGCGATCATGGAAATGCCTCCGCCAAGGACTCTCAAACAGTTGCGGTCTCTCCAAGGAAAGCTCGCATACATACGGCGATTTATAGCCAATCTTTCAGGCAAGTGTCGTCCCTATAGCCACCTGATGAAGAAGGGAACCCCGTTCGTCTGGGATCAAAAATGCCAAAGCGCACTAGACGAGATCAAGCAGTACCTGCAAAACCCTCCAGTGTTGGCTGCTCCGGTTAAGGGAAAGCCTCTCATTCTTTATACAACCGCCCTCGAAGGTTCTTTAGGCGCATTATGGGCACAAGAGAATGATCAAGGGAAAGAAAGAGCACTCTACTACTTAAGTCGAGTTCTACTGGGGGCAGAAAGCAACTACTCCCCCATTGAAAAACACTGCCTGGCATTGATCTTCGCGATAACAAAGCTTAGGCACTATGCGTTGGCGCATGAGGTCCGTCTCATTTCAAAGGTGGACCCCCTTAAATACTATATGTCAAAGGCCATATTGACGGGACGACTCGCTAAATGGGCCCTACTCTTGATGGAGTTTTCAATAACATATTAACCTCTCAAAGCAGTGAAAGGCCAGGCCATCGCCGACTTTCTCGCTGAGCATCCCATACCCGCCGATTCTCCTCTAAATTGCGATCTTCCAGACGAACATGCGTTTGATGCGATCGATGGTGGTGATACCCGATGGGAGCTCTATTTCGATGGAGCATCTTCCGTAAAGAAGCGCAAACAAAGTACCCCTATAATCAAATCGGGGGTAGGACTCATCTTTGTAACTCCATAAGGAGGGATAATGCGCTTCGCTTTCTCCTTAACAGAGCCTAGGACAAACAATGAAGCCGAATACGAAGCTTTGATAGCGGGCCTTGAGATCGCCATTGACATGGGAATTAAAAACCTCCTCATATACGGGTATTCTCAACTGGTCGTTAGTCAAGTAAACGGCGACTACCAAACGTGCAAACCAGAATTGGTGAAATACGGTAAAAAGGTGCAACAATTGTTGGCCCAAATACCCTCTTATAGTTTAGAGAACATACCGCGTGCGGAAAACAGCAAAGCAGACGCGTTGGCCAAAATTGCCAAAGAACTGGCTGACGAGAACCTCGATGACGTTAGAATCGTGGTATAAAGCCGTCGAGTGCTTGCCCCGGCAGAAATATCTCCGGAACCATCCGAAGAAAAAGAAGCGAACGAGCAGATAACCCTGCAAGTAAAAGATTGGGAAAATACCGAGGATTGGAGAGAAATCTTCATAGATTACTTCAAGTCACACCGAATGCCTGAAGAAGCGTCCACAAGACATCAGCTCATGAAGCGGGCTCTATCTTTCGCCTTCGTCAACGACACTCTGTACAAGAGATCGTTTGATTCTCTGTGGTTGAGATGCTTGGGACCTGACGAAGCAAAAAGAGTCGTTCAGGAAGTTCACGACGGACTCTACGGTTCTCACCAAGCGGGCCCAAAGATGAAGTTGAAGATAAAACGGATGGGCTACTACTGGCCCACGATGATTCAGGACTGCCTCGAATATGCGAAGCAATGCCACTCATGCCAAATCTATGGGGACTTCATCCACCAGCATCCAAATCCATTACATCCAACGGTGGCTAGCTGGCCATTCGAGATGTGGGGGACTGATATAGTCGGCCCCATCGAACCAGCATCGTCTAGAGGGCATCGTTTCATCCTGGCGACGACTGACTACTTCTCTAAATGGGCAGAAGCAGTACCGTTAAGAGAAGTGAAGACAGAGAATATCCTTCATTTCTTCAGGACGCATGTCATATATCGATTTGGAACTCCGCGACGAATCATCTCCGATAACGGGCCAGCATATAGAAGCCACAAGATCAATCGCTTTGCACAGCAGCACAATATAGACTGGAGATATTCCTCGGTTTATAATCCGCGAGCCAATGGTCTAGCTGAAGCCTTCAACAAGACCTTGACAAAGATCATAAAGAAAACGGTGTCCCGAAATAAGAAAGACTGGCACGAAAGACTGCAAGAAGCTCTTTGGACGTATCGAACTACGTTCAAAATGGCCACGAACACAACACCGTACGCGTTGGTATTTGGGACGGAAGCAGTACTCCCCCTCGAGATAGAATTACCCTCTCTACGAGTGGCAGTCCACTACGAGCTAACGAGCGAAGAGAATGCTCACCTTCGGCTTGAGGAGCTTGACGCCCCTGATGAAACCCGGCTCATAGCACAGCAAAATCTGGAAGCTTATAAAGCAAAGATGACGCGCTCATATGAAAGATTGACCCGACCAAGGACATTCCGCCAAGGCGAACTCGTGCTAGTGGTCAAAAGGCCTATGATTCCCAATCGCGCCAAGCGGGGAAAATTCGAGCCAAACTATGAAGGCCCATACATCATAGATAAGGTCTACTAGGGTGGGGCCTACCTATTCATGGACATGCACGGTGAAAGGCCTTTCAGACCAATAAACGGTCGCTTCCTAAAGAAATACTACGCTTAATGAGCCACGGCCTAGGTCAATGATAGATGACGACGACTACGTCCGCTCGCTATCTTCCTAAGCTCAAGCTTTATAAGCAGTAGCCCGCCTCTCAACGATGGACCGAAATGTCCTTAAACTAGTAGCGGACCGAAACGTCCTTAAACTAATACCGCAGCATCCTTAGGCTGACGAGATGAATAAAAAAAATAAATAAAAAATAAAAAATATATAATAAATAAAAACGGTATGTCCATAAGCAAAAAGGGCACGGATGAAAACCCGAAAGGGCGCGACCTCGTAAAAAAAAAGAGAAAAAGAAAATAAAAAGAATAAAAAAATAAAAACGGTATGTCCATAAGCAAAAAGGGCACGGATGAAAACCCGAAAGGGCTCCGTGAGTAAAAACAGCAGGGCTACCGGCGAGTGTTCGTGAAAACCCGAAAGGGCGCGACCTCATAAAAAAAAAGAGAAAAAGAAAATAAAAAGAATAAAAAAAACGGTATGTCCATAAGCAAAATGGGCGCGGATGAAAACCCGAAAGGGCTCCGTGAGTAAAAACAGCAGGGCTACTGGCGAGTGTTTGTGAAAACCTGAAAGGGCGCAACCTCGTTAAAGGACACTTATAGAGTCCTCTCGACCTTATAAGGAGAAACCACCCACGTGAGATCCTTACGACTCACAAGGGAGCAGCACACTTAGGGATCCCCACGATTCCTAAGGAGAAAATACACTTGCGAGATCCTCACGACTCGTAAGGAGAACTCTCTTATGGGACCCTCACAGCTCATAAGAGTTGAAAGTCTTAAGTTACAGAGACCTAAACCTGTGCTTAAGCAACCCCCACAACTTTCTATATTGCCCTACAAGTGGCTCAGTACTGACTCTTGTATACAATCCACGGGCGCGAATAAACATTTCCCTAATCAAGTCTCATCCGAGACTGGGGATATGTTCGCATGATGAACAACCCTTATAAGTCCTCTCGATTTACAAGGAGAAAACCCTCTTGTAGGATCCTTACGACTTACAGAGGAACATACACTTAGGAATCCTCACGATTCCTAAGGAGAAAATACACCTACAAGATCCTCACGACTTGTAGGGAGAGATACCTTTGTGAGACCCTTACGGCTCATGAAGTTAAAAGCCTTAGACGACAGGACCCTAACCCTGGTCGTTAAGCCACCTTTGTTCAACATCGATAGAGGCAAATGATGATTCGCTCCTGGCAATATCCCAGTTGTAGCGGTGATGATGCCGAAATCGGTGTCTAATTTCAGGTTTACAACGGAAAGCCAGTAGGCCGCACATGCATACAAAATAGCCGAAATGATTGGGCAACTTGCAATAAAAAGCAGCAAGTAAAAATGTATGCATGCAAAATAGCCGAAATGATTGGGCAACTCGCAATAAAAAGCAGCGAGTAAAAATAAAATAAACAGCCGAAATGATTGGGCAATCGCAACCTTCGCGATATAAAAGCTGAAATGATAGAGCATCGCGGAGATGAAACAAAAAAAATGATGATAAAACTTTGGCCCTACAGTTAAGATCACATCGATCCCTGTATACAATCCAAGAGCGTAAACAAAGAGGGAACCATACTTTCCCAACAGGCTCCGCCAGAAGACGAAGCCAAATCTTGACGGTTCAATCCAACTCCGAAGAAACCAGTGCCTCCGTGGGAAATCCTCAACTCGTTTCAAACCCCAAGAAAACAAATAATCCTTGACGCTTGGAAAACAAATAATCCCTAGCAAGTTCCTCGACTCACGGATACAAACACTCCTTGACGAGAGCCTCCTGATCCGCGTCGACTCGCAGAGCCGCCAGTGCCTCCGTGGGAAATCCTCGACTCGTTTCAAACCCCAAGGAAACAAATAATCCTTGGCGCTTGGGAAACAAATAATCCCTAGCAAGTTCCTCGACTCACGGATACAAACACTCCTTGACGAGAGCCTCCTGATCCGCGTCGACTCGCAGAGCCACCAATGCCTCCGTGGGAAATCCTCGACTCGTTTCAAACCCCAAGGAAACAAATAATCCTTGGTGCTTGGGAAACAAATAATCCCTAGCAAACTCCTCGACTCACGGATACAAACACTCCTTGACGAGAGCCTCCTGATCCGCGTCGACTTGCAGAGCCACCAGTGCCTCCGTGGGAAATCCTCGACTCGTTTCAAACCCCAAGGAAACAAATAATCCTTGGTGCTTGGGAAACAAATAATCCCTAGCAAATTCCTCGACTCACAGATACAAACACTCCTTGACGAGAGCCTCCTGATCCGCGTTGACTCGCAGAGCCACCAGTGCCTCCGTGGGAAATCCTCGACTCGTTTCAAACCCCAAGGAAACAAATAATCCTTGGCGCTTGGGAAACAAATAATCCCTAGCAAGTTCCTCGACTCACGGATACAAACACTCCTTGACGAGAGCCTCCTGATCCGCGTCGACTCGCAGAGCCACCAGTGCCTCCGTGGGAAATCCTCGACTCGTTTCAAACCCCAAGGAAACAAATAATCCTTGGCACTTGGGAAACAAATAATCCCTAGCAAATTCCTCGACTCACGAATACAAACACTCCTTGACGAGAGCCTCCTGATTCACGTCGGCTCGCAGAGAAACTGTGTCTCCGCGGGAAATCCCCGATTCGTCTCAACATGCAAATAAAGCCTCAGGCAGCAGGGACTAAAAAACTTGCTTCCTGAACAATGGGACCCTGCAAGTCAATCCAAAATGGTCCCTTGCATACTATTCACGGGTCTCACTCTCCAAAGTCGAATTTCGACGAGGAGGGAAACAACCGCTTGTGGGTCCTCTCGACTCGTACGAGGGAAAAATTCTCTTATAGGATCCTTACGACTTGTAAGAGAAAACCACACTTAGGAATCCTCACGATTCCTAAGGAGAAAACCCACCTACGAGATCCTCTCGATCCGTAGGGAGAAAAGTCTCTATGAGACCCTCACGGCTTATAGAGTTGAAAAGTCTTAGGCAGCAGATCTGAGCCTGCGGCCTAAGCCATCGCTATTTCTTAAGAAAGTCAAGATGCGTGCTCTATTATCCGTCGACCATGTTTATTAAGATAGCATGCCGATAATAAGAAAAAGAAGAAAGCTACAGAAAGAACATCCGATTTACGTTTGATCAGGCGTTCGAGACGCATTCATTTATGCATGGGCAGAAGACTCAGGACGAGAAATAAGACAAGCTGAAATAAAAAAAAATAAGGAGGGTTTCCATTCATATTGCTAAAAATTCTTACAATCACAAGAGTAATGAATAAGAAACATTATTCAAATTATTACAACGGTATAATCTCAGATCCGGGGCACGGATTGAGGAATTCAAAAGTAAGGCCATTCAGAGTTCTTCTGGCCTTTCTAATTATTCTTATGCGCAGCCTCTCGTGCTCCTCTGTGTCAAGATCCTCGGCAAGCCCTCCCGGCCTTCGATAAGCAGCAACTATCGTCGTCTGCTGGAAGATTTGGTGTAGGATGTCAATGAGGCTGTCCCGCCGTTTCTTCGAGATCAGCCCCGTCAGGTACACTGAATGCACCTTGTCCTCGGTATCATCCAGCGCATTGAGCGGCAGGGCCTCGTGAAGACCCGGAAGTGCTCTCCATATTGCTCCCAGCACGACTTTCAAAAGAGCCGAACGACGAGGTAGCAGCCAACCGCCGCTTGCGTTCAGACGACCCATGACCTCTGCACATTGAGTGTCTGTAAACTCCTGGTTTTGTTGACGACCCTGTGCGCGGATATCATCATAGGTGATGAACTCGTGCAAACTGTATAGATGCACCACCATTATGCCTGGAAAAAATACCACAGGAAGATTAGAGATAGAAGAAAAATAATATACATAGAGGGCTAAATTCCTAGAGAGCAAAGCTCTGTTCAGGGATTAAAACCCATGAACAAAAGCTTAATGAAACCCCAATGGGGATCTCTTTAGATCAAAAGATCTGTGAGAGCAAAGCTCTTTGACTGAGATTAATTTAAATTAATTTGATTTACATTAATTTACCTAAAGTTTCTAACTTTGAAAATGAGCAAAGCTCTGCTAGTGAAACCCCAATGGGAATCTCTTCAGATCAAAAGATCTATGAGAGCAAAGCTCTGCTAGTTAAGATTAATTAAAATTAATTTAATCAAAGAATCAATTTTACCTAAAGTTTTTCTAAAACTTTGGAAAGGAGAGCAAAGCTCTGGAGTTCTTGAAGGCAAGAGCAAAGCTCTGAAGTTTTTTGAAAATAAAAATCTGAAAGATGATAAGCATCTGTGGGGGACCAAAGGTCCTATTTATAGGCATCAAGTGCCTCTTCGACTTCCGAAAATTGTCACGGCGGTTGGAATTCCGCCACCGTTGCGCTCACGTTTGGGGCCACGTAAACGCAACGGTGGGGGGGCATTTGTTTACCCCAATCAGAGCAAAGCTCTGTTCAAATTCCGAGGCGGGAGATAAAGCAACGCTTCATCTTCTCCCAATCAGAGCAAAACTCTGCTTTGAAAATTTAAAAATTTAATAAATGAAGCAACGCTTCAGATTATTTGCACTGCGCAACACGCCACGTGTCAGGCGCGGATGCATCAGCGCAGCGCCCAAGGCAGCGCACCCAATCAGAGAAAAGCACTATTTAAAGAAAAATTAAAGGAAGCAACGCTTCAGTTGCGCAAGCACTGCGCTGCGCGACACGTGTCAGCGTAGATGCGCTGCGCACTGCGCTGCGCGACACGTGTCAGCGCAGATGCGCTCGCGCAGTTGCGCTGCGCTATGCGCTGCGTGACACGTGTCACGCGCTGGGGTATCTGCGCCAAACAGAATTAAATTTCCAAGAAATCTTTTCTGTTCTTATTAAAACAAGAAGATTTTCTTCTGCAAAGCAGAAGCCCTTGGATCAAAGATCCAACGGTGGGGAAAATTCCCCAAATCACTCAGAGAAAGATCTCTTTAATAAATTTAACTAATTTATGGGCACTATAAAAAGGACCCCAGACCTCAATTAAAAGAGGATGAACATTTTTCTATAAAAAAAAAGAGAGAGAACTCTGAGAAACTCCTCAAGAATAAAAAAGGTAAAAACCTTTAGAAAAAGAGAAAGTTCTCTTATGAACAGATCATAGATCTAAAAACAAGATCAATGATCTTTAATAAAGATAAAAATAAAATAGTGCTTTGCACTTTTCATGAACCTTTGGTTCTCTGAGATAAGAAAAACAAGAAAAAACTTATTTTTCTTTGATCTAAATTAGATCCAGAAATCAAATAGTGCTTTGCACTTCTGTTCTTGAATCTAAAAGATTCTTAGTGCTTTGCACTTGCAAACTGCGCTGTTACGCCCTTGGGAGAGCGCCACGTGCCAGCATCTAAACCACTTGCGCTACGCGCTCTTGAAATAAGAGCTTTGCTCTCTGGAGTTGGCGTAACTCACCAGAGCGCGCCACGTGTCAGCAGCGCAACAGCGCAGCGCACTAGCGCAGCGCACTGCACTGTTGCGTTTGCGCTCACCAGAGCATGACACGTGTCCTCACCACAAGCGCTTGCGCTCAGTAATTGACGCAAAGCGCCTGACAAATGCAATGCATTTCTTTTACTGAAGGGCCAGGCCCAATTAAAAGACCAAACAGGCCTAATTAAATTGATGCTCTGCATCATTTATAAATGGGCAGAGCCCAAACGAAATAATAAAAATGCTATGCATTTATAAAGGGGGCAAAGCCCAGACAAAACAGATGCCTTGCATCATTCATAAATGAGCAGAGCCCAGAATAAATTGATGCTCTGCATTTTTATGGGCAAAGCCCAAACAAAAAAAATGGAAGAAATGCAATGCATAAAAATGTTGAACATTTTCAACTGGACTTAGCCCAATTCTGGCCGTAAGTCCTTAAATTGAACTGAGCACAAACGCTCTCTTAAATCAATTTACTACCGGTTCGAAGGTACATCTCCGAACTCCTCTGATACTTCTCGTTGTAATCCTTCAACGACGTCAGAGAGGCGACGGGTCCCAACGACCACACATGGATATGGACTGCGGGGTCCTTAAACTCGTGGACCGAGACGTCCCTAAACTAATATCGGACCGAGACGTCTCTAAACTAATATCGGACCGAGACGTCCCTAAACTAATATCGGACCACCACGTCCCTAAACTGGCGATGGACCACCACGTCCACAAACTGGAACATGGACCACCACGTCCACAAACTGGAACAATAGAGCCTCCAAATGCTCTTTTGCCGGATCTAAACGGTCCCGTTTAAGTTGATCTTAACCCCAAACATGGCTAACGTATCCTTAAACATTTAAATGGACTATAAAACTCCAAATCGACTTTGGTTCAAGGGTACATCTCCGAACTCCTCTGACATCTGCTGTTGTAATCCTTCAACGACGTTAAAGAGGTGACGAGTCCCGATAGCCAGATATTAAATGGATTATCACGTTAAGTTGATCTTAGTCCCAAACAGGACTAACGTATCCTTAACGAACGTTTAAGTTGATCTTAGCCGCAACGCGACTAATGCATCCTTAAACTAAAAACACTAAACCCAAATCTAAGTAAATACGGATTTGGACTAATCCACGTCCTACGGGCGACGGCATTACTCAGTCTCCGTATACAATCTACGGGCAACCACAAACAAAACAAACACACACGACACGAAGTGAAATTCTGGAGAAGGAGAAAGTTGTTACCGCGATGCGGTAGCGTAATTAACTGCAGGGGCTTGCGCCTGCAGGGAAGAGCGTCCCCACAATCAAAAACCCCTCAAGCGAGGGGGAATCTGACGAAGTCTGCTATATCGGCCGCATCCGTCTAAACCTCCGATACACGGTGTCACAAATTAACTTGGCATCTTCGGAGAGGTGGACGGATAAAACCAAATAGCATCTGCCCCGAATCTCAGCGTCAGGACATCGCGGTCCTGTGCGCCGCCCTTCGGAGGGGAACAATACCCTTTCGTTTCTCATCACGTCAGTTCTTTATATTGTTTTGTTCCAGTTACTGCATTTCTCATTACCTGCGCATTATTTACTGTTTACCACGTAAAGCTAGAAGCCGAAGTGTGACTACGGCAGGACATTTCCTTGACCATAGGAGCATGGCTGGCCTTGTCAACCCCTCGTATTCCGTATTTTGGGAAGCGGGGCATGACATGGTTTAGTTGGTATCAGAGCCAGGTTTTGCTTCGATTGAGATTGCAGTTTTCCGTGTATAGCTTGACAATCTAAGACATCATCGGTCTAGGTTGTAAACTTGTTATTCTTGATCCATATTCACATTGTGTGTTCTGCTATCCATTCGCTAGGGTTTCGGATGACTTGGCAAAGTTACGTGGGTGTAATTGTGAACTACATCATGGTTACACTACCGCACTCTGTTTAAGTGACTTAGAGCTCTACAGTTGATTTCCACTTGTAATAAATTTCATCACACCCGATATTCTTGATTCCTTGCCCAATCCATACTATATTTTAATTCCTATGGCTTGTGCCTTATATCGTTCTCAAATTGTTGTTTCAGGATCATGTCGTCCAACGACTCTTCCTCTATCTCCACTCCCCAGAATCAGACCATTGAGATTCTGAGTGTACTGCAAGGTCTGAAGGAAGCCTAGGAGCGAACGAACGACTTATTAGCTGAAGGACTGAGAAGGCAGGTGAATCAGGCACCAGCGGGAGTCTCAAATTGTAAAGGGATCCCTGTTAGACAAGGAAAAGAGAAGAAGACGAAGCGCCAATTTGTTTCCCCACGACAGAAGCAGCAGAAGACCCTATGTTGTGGGTACTGTAAGAGGCCAGGACATCTTCAGAGGGATTGTCGCCGCGCCCAAGGGAAATGTCTGATTTGCGGATCCAGCGAACATCTCATTAACGGTTGCCCAAAAAGGAAAGAGCTACAAGGAGGAGACTCATCCACACTCTCCACTTCTGCCAAGTGATGATTATTGCGTAGTTCGAACCTCGAGGATAAGGCGGACCCAGCTCAGGATTCAACTCGCGTGACGAGAATGCAGCGGTCTAGTAGTCAAAGAAGAATTTTCATGTTTTCTACTTTCAGTAGTAATGTTGTCATCCCCTTATAAATATTTCTTTTCGTTTGAAATCTTGTATCCGTCGAACTTTTAATCGAATGCAATAAAAACTTTGAATCGTAATATATGTATCATTATCTTGCTTTTCCCCTTATTTAGACTATTCATTCCACACCATTTTTCTGATTTTTCAGTTCTTGCCCACCGCATATTTTCCTATACTTCGTACCTTTAGCTATTTTCTTGATGTGTTCCACTGATGACTCTTTCTTTTCAGGCCATGGCCCACCCTGGAGCAGCGCCGCATTTGGATGAGGATGCACAGTCATGCGTTTCCTTAGACCGCACGCTGATAAGTTCTGACGATGAGATCAACGGTCCCCAGGTCATTTTCGGAAACAGCGATTCCGAAGACGAAGGAGCAGCCGCCCCAGAGTTTGACATGATAGGCGATTCCGACGAAGAGTAAGGAGACCCTGAAGAGAACCCGATAGAGGAAGATCCCGAGGAAGACCCGATAGAAGAAAATCCAGTTGAGGAAAATCCCATGGAAGAGAATCCAGAAGAAGAGAATCACATGGAAGCAGATCTCGATGAAGAAGCTCCAGCAGAGGAAGGAGGACCAGAGGAACAAGACCCTGCGGTCGAAGAACTCCCAATGGCGATCCCTGCGAGGCGATATGGGAATGGACGCCCCTACCTGAGCGCGCGAGCCTACCGCAATCTGCTGAACCTCCACAACCGCAACTGACATAATTTTTAGATGTCGTCTTCTCTGGCCAAATAAAAATCTGTGTATAGTTTAGGGCCACCTTCGTTTTTCGAGAGTGCTTTGTTTCGAATTTTCTTGAATGAAATAAATCTTCTGAGTTCGCAAATCTTTTGTTTACTGGTTCACTCGATGCTTTGATTTTTCCTTTACCGTTTCCCTCCTGAGACCTCTGACTGTCCACCTCGATACCCTGTGCTGTTTCGACCCTCACTTAGACTAACAAGTACCGCACCCTGATCTTTGGAATGGGCCACCTTTCATCTTTCGTATATGCCTCGTTTGAAATCCTTCTGGGAGGGGAAATTGATAGTAAAATTTCCAAGTTAACTGACCCTTCGGATTTTGATTCACATGATGTATCGACCATTATCCTCCCCATACATTTTCCCCTTGTAGTCCTTGCTGCTCACCCTTACCCCAATCTCTTTGACCTTCAGCCTAAAGCCGCTACACTCCGACCATTGAATGAGCCACACTTTCTTGTAATCCTTACCCTAGCTAGCCCTATACATTTTTGTGATTTTTCCTATTACCCTAAATATATTTAGGGACATTATTATTCGAAATTTGGTTTTCATTATTTATCGAAGAGTGCGTGTTATTGACTACTTAGTTTTATGTATTTTAAGCACACTACTATTATCCTCATTTTTCAGTAGCGCAACCTTACACCGCGCATATTTTGTTCCATGTTCCTTATTTTCACTATATGTTTTTTCTAAGTTATGTTAGAAAAAAAATTCTTCGATACATTATCCTAAAATGTTTTAACCTACCGACAAATCCTTCATTACTTTATTGTTGTTACTTTATTTTCCGGGTATTGTGCCTATGGTTACTATTATAAATGGTTGTGTCTTATACTCATTATTTTAGCTGCGCTACCTTTGATATGCGAGGTGCGCATATGTTTAGGATCTCGATTTTATTTAGCACGTCTCGAATGTGATTATTCGTTGTTGCTATTCTATTTTTGTACATATGGGTTTCCCTCATAATTGATTTCTATTTTATACTTATTTAAACCTATTCTTTTAGTTGTATCATTTGCATATTTATATAAACCTTCAAATTTCTTCATCCGCCTAGTTCAAGTAAATCATTATGTGTTAGTTTGCGATATAGTAGCTTTCGCTTATTATTTTATAGCTTGTCGTTTCTTTTAAATTTCGAGGACAAAATTTTTGTAAGGGTGGTATGATATAATACCCAGTCCCTTTTCTACCAATATGTGTATTTATGTTACTCTTGAAGTTTATTTATTTTTATAAATATTATTTTAGTATTATAACTTTTCCCTAACCCTAATTTATCTAAAGCCCATTACCTATCGATTCTATATTTTACAGATTCTTTTATTTTATTTTTATTTCCCTATTCTTATTTATTTCCAAACCAGGCCCCTTTTCTATTCTCTTATTCTTTTATTTCACCCAATCCTAAGCCCATTCTTTTTAAATAACTTAATTTCTTTTTATTACAACCCAAACCTATTTTCCCTCAGCCCATAAACCATTTTCCTTTCATAATTCCCTCAGCCCACGAATTAAATCGATATATTTATTGAGCAGCCCGGCCCGTTTCCTTTCCCTTATAATTCTTTTAATTTTTACACTGGCCCGGCCCATTCTCTTCAGCCCGCACCCGTGCCTCCTACCCGACCCGCCGCCTACAGTACCCCTCCATCTTCCCAACGGCCACTCTCCATTTTTCCCGCTCCCTGCCTCTCGCGATCCGCCTCCTCCGCCCACGCTCGCGCCCACGTCGCAGCGACGTTACCCCTCGCGATTTCCCTCAATGTTCTCCTCTCGTCTCCCCTCATTACTCACTCGCTCAAAATCTTCCTCGTTCACCCAAAAACTCACCTGCATCCCCCACCACCGAGCACCCAACTCTACTCCGGCAACCTGCTGCTCCTACCTTCCTCCTCAATCACCACCAACCTCTCCACACCGCCGACGAACTCCCAACACCATTTTCTCGCCTTCACTACCAGCACTCCCTCACCTGAGTTCGAGCCCTCAATCCGCCGCCGAGCCCCTCCGCGTCCCCCCGGCCACCATCTGCGCGCACTTCGTCGACGAGCTCCCATTCGTTGCCTCCGTCGATCCCAAGTGAAATTCTCTGTCTCTCTCCCTGTTCTCTCTCTCTCTCTCTCTGTCTCTCTCTCTCTCTCCTTCTCTCTGTTTCTCTCTCTTCCTCACTCTCTCTCTGTATATATCACTCTATCTCTCTCTGTCACTCTATCTATCTCACTCTATCTCTCTCTAAATCTCTCTCTCCCTCTACAACCCCTCTCCATCGTCCTCGTCTCACTCAATGCCTTAAAGCGCAACAGCCCCGTCAGCAAAGCTGCGACGCAAGGCCAAGCCTAGTCAAGCCCCGGCATTTCGTCGAACACCTACAGAGATCGCCGTTGCCGCTGCCGTGCATCACCGGAACGTCTCCAGGCAAGTAATTTACTTGCTACATGCTATATATTCAAGTTACAAACTTAAATTATATAGATCACAAATTTACAATTTCAGATCGATTATGTGCCATACCTGTTCGATGTGTGATCCCAATGAAAATACTTGCCTAAGTTGACGGAATTAAATTGTCTGTGTTGGCTCTTGTAGGGATGATTATCCTGTAAAAATCTTACTGGAAAATACGACTATTAGTGACTAAAATGAATACCCCCAAATATACCGATAAAACTAGAAATTTCCCGCATCTGAAAATGATTAAAATCACTGTAAATTATGTACATACTGGAAAGATGCGTTCGAGGGCTTAAATCGAAGCCGACTCGACGAACTTTAACTCTGTGCAAGCTTCTAATGGTTTCTGTACTGCAATTGTGACGATATTTGGTTCGGAGTGCGACTCTGGACTGCAGTCCAGAGCGACTCTGATTATTGCTTACTGTCCCGTAATGGGTACCACCTTGTTTCCTTAACTCGTATATTGCGAAATTCCGCTGTTTATTAAAGGTGAATCTGTTAGCTAGATAACACAAGTGGTTTCACCCTGTTTCGTCATCATTTGCTATTTAACCTGTAATTTAAAAGATCGGGACGTATAACAGTCCCAACAGAATCAGAATTGACATACTAGTATTGAACAGCGTATAACTCATAACGTACAGACGCGATTGAGGATCCGTCTGTTGCGTTGAAAACCTTACTGAAACCCTAGATTTCATTCAACTGTAGCGTCACTAAAATCTGATCCCATCTGGGATTAAAATGCGTTGCGAAACGGACTTCCGATTCTGAAACCGGATTTCCAGCCGTGAACGCTTAAAATGAAATGGCCATAACTAGTGATTCTGAAACCCGATTGACATGAAACTAAATTCGCTGGATAGATAATTGAACATCCTATTTATTCCCCGTTCATCGTTTCGCTAAACTGTACACGTATGATTTAGGATAAATTGTGCAAGTGGTAGAATACTGTTCTATGACATCTTAATTATGCTTTACATACTGTTTCCTCATCATATCATACATATGTCACTGCATTGACAACCTAGTGATCATGTGTATTACCCAGTGATAGGTATTAGTGATGATTGTGGCAAGTATGTAGTGTTCGTGCATGAGTGAATAGGTGGAAGTGACACGTACTTGTACACAATCAGTGAACCTTATTATTCTATTGCATTGTCGACGTTTGTGGGACGCGTGTACGTATGACTATAAGTGGTATGGGACACTTATGGAAGCTCTTGCATGGGTGTCACAGATAAGGCACCAGACACTGCCATTTATCTTAGGTATTAGTCGGGACGTGCTGGATGGAGGTCCTGCCTCCAGTTCTCGCGCAGACTTGTCACAGACCGATTGGTATTTGAGGTTATGGTTAGCGTTTGATGTAGACCACGGGGAGTGGGGTAGTTTGAGTGTGGGTTCAACAGAATCTCGGGAGTCCCATGCCGTCTTATATATATGGAGATATATGGAGATTTACAGGGTACATGATTATTACCGTGAGTTACATGTTGGGCCCGTGGTCCCTTGCCCTTGGGTTCTACCCTTGGGTGAAGGACACTCGCGAGTGGTTGACTCTCACACTTGGACTGACGATAGGCTTAGTGACCTGTACAGTGAGACTTAGAGACTGATAGGGATAATGGCATTGATATACATTACTTACCATTGTTGACATACCTGGCATATTATTTCACTGCTTTACTGTCCACTTGATTTATTAGACACTTCTTTAGTTACTGCATGTTCATACCTATACCTTCTTGATTTACTGTCATATATATCTATTATCATTGTTCGAGTTGTCACTTGTATCTATATATTATATTGCTATTGTGTCGCTCTGACGACCTGAGTATGCATGCTCAGTGTGAGGAGTAGATTTAGCCAGGACCAGGACCAGACGCACATCACGGACATCTTGATTAGCTATCCAGAGTTATACCCTTTTGTTTCCCATCAGGTCAGTTCTTTATATTGTTTTGTTCCAGTTACTGCATTTCTCATTACCTGCACATTATTTACTGTTTATCACGTAAAGCTAGAAGCCGAAGTGTGACTACGGCAGGACATTTCCTTGACCGTAGGAGCATGGCTGGCCTTGTCAACCCCTCGTATTCCTTATTTTGAGAAGCGGGGCGTGACAGTTATCATACGATTGAATCTTCTCGTCACATAGACTATACGACGGTTGTTAGTACCGAACTATACCGTCCGATATTTAACAACCTTCGTATAGTTCTATGTCACGACGAATATCGAACGTATGTTAACCGATAGACGGGGACTAAGTCGCGCTTTGATTTTCATATATCAGTATCGATGAGAATATGAAAGTTTCGTATTATCATCGAGTATCATATATTGGTTTTAACTTGAACATTTAACTTGAATATGTTTTACGTTTACGTTTCGTTATTAAGGGTTCGAAGTTTTTAGTTTATAGTAAATTTTTCTTGCGTTTACGGTAAAGTTGTACGTTTATGTTATCATCGAGTATCCTACTGAATGAACTAGTACACCCTAAACCTTAACCCTAAATAACCCAAACTTAACCCAATTTACCGAAATTAACCTAATTAACCCTAATCAATCCAAACTTAACCCAAATTAACCTAATTAATCCTAATCAACACCCTAACCCTTTCAAATTATCACTAATTAACCATAATCTCTAATTAACCCAAATTAACCTTAGCCTCTAACCCTAAACCTGAACCAAACCCTAACCCTAACCATACACTGAACCCTAACCCTAAGCCTAGCCCTAGCCCAAGTCTTACCCTAACCCTAACCCCAACTAATTAACCCTAACCCTAAACCTAACTGAACCGAACCCTACCCTAAACTGAACCCTAACCCTCATCCTAACCGAACCCTGAACCCTAACCCTAGCCCAAGCAGCAACCCATTAATCCACAAAAACAGAAATAAAAGCATAATTAGAAGTAAAACTATGAAATTTACTAACCTGTAGCTAGGCCGGCGATGGAGGAGACCGGAGATGGTCGACGAAGCAATCGGCGACGAGTCGCGGGTGGTGGCGACGAGGAAGTCGACGGTGATGTCGGGGACGATGAGGCGCGCGCGGGAGGGCGGTGGCGACGAGGCGCGGGCGATGGCGACGAGAGGCGCGCGCGGTAGAGTGAGAGCGGGAAATTTTTGGGAACGATCGAGGACTTTTCTGTACTTTATTTTTTTATTAATAACCCATATATATGCCCCTACGAATTTAACCGTAGGTCCTTCTTTTGCGGCTCCGTAGGGACAAATAATAACTTACATTTTAAAAATTTTAAATTAATTCATATGGCACCGTAGGGACAACCATGTGGACCTACGAAGTAATCCATAGGGACATCATTTTATTTGTAACAACTCCAATTTGATATACCAAAAATTTGCTTTAAATATAGTGTATACTTGGAGTATTAATGTTGCTGGAAACAATTTAAGTATCTAATTCCTTACAATAATTACAAGAAAGAGCTTGTAGCTTATTGGTAATACCTTGCACTGCTGAACCAAGCCACCGGAGTTCAAATCCCATGCCCCACATTATTTTTGTATTTATTTTGTTTTATTTTTTTTTGGAAGTCAACGGTAAAAAGGCCATAACTCCCAAAATATGTACTGGACAACAAAAAGTAAAAATACCAAGTTGTTCCTCAGGAAAACCCCCGGCCATTGGACCCTTGACTCGGCCCGACTCGGCGTCGCCGGCTGCCGGCTCGGCCGACTCGGTCCGGCGTCGCCGGCCGCCGGCTCGGCCGACTCGGTCGGGCGCCGCCGGCCGGACTTGGCCGGACGACCGAGTCACCAACTGAGACAATTTGGCTCTTGACTTGGTCAACCCTCTTGCACACTTATTATACCTGGATCGGTTTTGATTTGGCCAATTAATCCCTTTTACTTCTAGGTTTAATGATTTTTAATGAATTTTTAATGTTTTTTTATATTTTCTTTTAATATTTTTTATCCTAACCCTAACCCTAGCCTAGCCCTATATAAAGACCCCTACCCTCTACCATTTCACCTCACCACTCTAAGTCTACTCTCCCAAATTCCCGAGAACTCGGTACGAAGAGCAAGAAGCGAAGCGCAGCCGAAATCGACGACGGATTCCAGCGACCGGATCAGAACCTTCGCGACGTTTTTGACGCATCGACCACCACTACATCCCTTAGCTTCCTTAGCTTGTCCAAACCGTAAGTCCCATCCCTTCTATCTCTCTTTTCTATAAGTATAAAAATACGACTTTTTGGAACCCGACGGAAATCGGACAAACCGATTTCCGATTCGGTTTTTCTATAAATTTCCACTTGTCACCTAATACATATTGTCTACCCATATTCATGTTGACTATTAATCACCCATAAACCAATTTAATCAAACTTTTTCCCATGAAATGATAGCTTCTTTACAAAACCGTATTCCTTTCATAAAAATACCATGAAGTTCATTTTTCTTAGTTTAATTAATTACCTCACTTCTAAATATGTTTATTTTGATCACTAAACTTGTAGAACCCAATTTGAATGAAATTTCACACATAAAATGATAACATTTTCGAATACCGTATTCTTGCGCGTTAATACCTTCAACTTTAACATGTCATGTTTTACCTTTAAACTTCACCAAAACTTAAAATAAGTCACGAGGTAATGACCTACCTCTACACACACTCAATATAACCCTAATTGATAAATATCAAAACACAGAATACGAAATTACAGGACTTTCCACTAAAATACCCTAATCTTTATAATCTTTATTGAAAGTTTTAAGTTGTAAACATTTCTAAATAAAATCTTTTAATAAAATGAAAGCACGATTGGTCATGGACATCGATCGTTTATCTAAACTGCCTTGTGGTGTCTAGGCAAGTGTGTCTAAGGCTAGTGGTTTTTAATTAGGCCCACGACTGTGGTTCCTTCCCACTTACCTGGCACTTACCTGGCCGCAATCGACGGTGAAGAGGCGATTTGAGGGTTCTAATGACTCATCGTTTAGACCTTAGAAGTAGGCTAGTTGGCTTAGGAAACCCTAACAACTAAAATATGGAAAACTATACTTTTAGCAAATAAATACCTTATATTTATAAAACGTTTTCCCAAATGAAAAGTATTTGTTAAACCTAAGCAAAGCGCCGCTACAACCCACTTTTGGGGAATCTGTTAGGGATAGTACGGTTCATCATGAACCCGCAGGCTAGTAGTGCGAGATTCAGACCTCCGCAAGGAGCATTCGGTCTCGAAAGGTTCAAAATACGATATTTAGGGAAAATGAGATTTTTTTTAATAAAATATTTATATAAAATTATTCATGTGTTAATATATATATAATTATCATTTAAACACCTATTTTATCATAATATAAAGTTTCCACATTTTTTCTAAAAAAAAATTACAAGATTAAAAGTTACACTAAAATACCATGAATTTCAGATAAAACAATTAATACTTTTATTAGGATATATTCACTAGAATAACACAAATAAAATTCACATTTATTATAACAATAAAGACGATTATTAAATACTTGAGGTGTATTTTGAAACTATACAAAAGTATTTTTACATAAAACCCCCTCAAGTTTTACAAATTACAATAAGGCCCTTAGCTAATATTGAACTTCAAATTATCTTCTTTTAGTCTGACTCGGGTTAGAGTCTGACTATTTCTGACTTGAATACGATTCAAGTCAATCTATATTCTTTTATGTTCCAACATAATTTGAATACATGAATCCCTGAATCCAATTAACAATATATTCATTTTGACTGAATCAAACCATGGATATTCATCCATTATCCTGATATTCCATTTTCCTGATTACACAGTTACAACATATTTACTGATATCATGGTTTTGGTCAGTCATCCAACTTACATATTTCAATACTATAATACTGTTAAAACACTACGGGGTTTAAGGGGTAGATTGGTACGGAAGGTGTTAAAGGTGGCACGAGATGGTCAGATTAAGACACCTAACCTGAATCATATTGTTGTTGTACCGTGGCATAACGGTTCCTTGTACTTTCTTTTTGCCCTGATCTCTAGCATATAGAGATCCCCCTCGTATACACTGGCATCCTTCTGTACCAAGCTACAAGCAACAGCGTTACACAATGTTTCATAATATCCGACAATATAACACTTTAGAAAATATATATATTGTTACTCTGTCATTCTCATTCTTCTTATTCTTTGGGACTTACCGAGCGACCTGTTCGCTAACGACATTCTATTTCTTTCTTCTTTGAATGTCGTCAGGTGCGTTGCACCAACCTGAGATCGAGCCCACCGGTGAAGATTTGGAGCAATTCCAGGAAGATCCAGAGCTCTAGATACTGTACCTTGTTTCTTTCCAGTTTATTTCATTACCTGTTATGCCACTGTTTAGGCATTGCTTTTCATTCCAGTTGTATTTTCTTTTCCTGCATTGTAAAAAGAATGTTATTAATAAAAGTTGCTGTTATTTCTATATTATTCGTCTCTTGTGATTTACTTTATATTGCTTAATTACGCTTAGCGTATATACTTCTGAGTATATACGTAGCGGGCCTCCGCTTCGCCGTACACTGGGAAGCGGGGCGTGACATTATTGCCCCTACAGAAACCTTTATCCGTAGGGGCAACCCCTTATTGTAGTAGTGGCTATAAATTTAATCATACCTTAGCAATCACTTGGAAATTAAGAAATCTAAAATTTTAGGAACTTTCTCAATTTTGGTGTGCTACAACATACCAAATATTTTTTGAAAGGAGGAAAAGAAAAAAATTGTGATTCTCGTATGCATGCAAAATTATGAAAAACCGAAAAAGTAAAAAAAATTGAGATTTTTGAAAATTTCGTATTTTTTGTGCTATATTTTTTAGATATTTTTTGAAAGGAGGAAAAGAAAAAAATTGTGATTCTCGTATGCATGCAAAATCATGAAAAACCGAAAAAGTAAAAAAAAATGAGATTTTTGAAAATTTCGTATTTTTTGTGCTATAGTTTTTAGAAATTTTTTATATATTTAAATTTTTTATGATTTTCATATGTTACAACATGAAAAATTTCTTGATTTTCGTGTGTTATAACAATGAAAAAAAACGAAAATATAATGCATTGATATTTCTGCAATATTTCGCGATTTTTGTGAGTCGATAGCATGCAAAATACTGAAAAGACAAAAGAAACCTTTTTTTTGATAATTTGGTGATTTTTGTTTCTAATATAGAAAGGAAAATATTGAATAATCCAAAAGAAAACAACAAAATTAGAAATTTTTGGGATTTATGTGTTGGAGAATACATATTGATAATTTTTAAGAAACTATCTCAATTTCTTCATGCGCAAACAAAAAAAATATTGAAAAACGGATTAAATTTTCGTGATTTTCGTTTGGTATTACAAAAAAGTATAGAAAAACCAAAAGATAAAAACAGAAATTTTTTACATTTTAGAAAATTTCACTTTTTCCATGTGAGCATGTAAGATGTTAAAATTTTGAAGAAAATGGAAAATGTGATGTTTTTGAAATTTCATGATTTTTTTGTGTATAAGATGTATGATATTGAAAAAACTGAGAAAACGAAAGATTTACAATATTCTTATGCTATAACATGTAAAACGGTAGAAAACGGAAGAAAATATTAAAGCTTTTAGAAATTTCGCCGTTTTCTTATGATATAGCAAAAAAAAAATATTGGAAACCGAAGAAATATTTTTGAAGAATTTGCGATTTTTGCATTTACAAGCAAAATATTGAGAACCAAAGAAAACAAAAAAAATTAATATTTTTAAAATTTTACAATATGCAAAATATTGGAAATTTTAAGAAAACAAAAACTTTTGGGATTTTCAAAAAAATTTGTGATTTTCGTGTGTTGTTAGAGATTCTCGATCATCGGAGTCTCAATCACTCGGACTGGATTT
This sequence comes from Agapanthus africanus, assembly GCA_030015575.1. NCBI lineage: Eukaryota > Viridiplantae > Streptophyta > Magnoliopsida > Asparagales > Amaryllidaceae > Agapanthus > Agapanthus africanus. Next base: position 4,505,637 of record CM057337.1, read on the forward strand.
CTTTATTTTGTTAGATTCTTAGTAACAATCAATATCTTCTTTTCTTTTACATTATATAGCTTTTTGTCTCCTTGATACACGGAAGTTTTCCAAAATCATGAACAAGTAAAATATTTAAAAACCGATAGAAAATTATGAATTTTTTTAAATTTCATAATTTTTGTATGCTACATACGACATATGAAGAAAATATATTTTTGAGATTTTTGAAAATTCTGCGATTTTCATGTACCATATCATGTAAAATGCTGTGAAAATAAAGAAAATAGAAAATTTCGAGATTTTTGTTTATTAGGCAAAATGTTGAAAAAAACGAAGAAAACAGAAATTTTTTCACTTATTGAATATTATAACTTTCACCGTCTATATAGTAAAAAAGCCGAAGATATAGAAAATTTTGAGATTTTTGAAAATTTCACGATTTCGTATGCCTACAAGAAATTGAAAAACCAAAGAAAACAAAAAAAAATGACTTTTTAAAATTTAGCGATTGCTATAAAAAAACGAAATATTTAAAAACGAAATAAAATATAAAATTTTAATAATTTTGAAAATTTCACGATCTATGTGTGCATATAGCAAACAAATATTAAAATACCGAATAAAACAAAAAATATTGAGATTTTTGAAAATTTCACGATTTTCGTGCGCTAAAATGCAAAATATTGAAAATTTGAAGAAACAAAAATAAATTAAGGTTTTAAAAAATTCGTGATTTTCTTATGATAGCATGCAAAATATTGAAAATTTGAAAGAAACAGAAAATTTTGGGACTTTTAAAGATATCGGGGTTTTCGTGTGTTAAGCAAAATATTGAAAAAACCAAAACTAAAGAAAGTTTTGAGATTTTTGAAAATTTGGCAATATTTTGGGTGTATTATATATCATATAAAATATTGGAAAATTGAAGAAAACTAAATTTTTTGAAAATTTCATGGTTTTCGTGTGACAAACAAAATATTGAAAACCGAAGAAAACAAAAGGTTAAACTTTTTGAAAATCACACAATTTTCATGTCGTAGCGTGCAAAATATTATAAATTTAAAGAAAACAAATAATTTTGGGATATTTGCGATTTTTGTGATTGCCGTGTAATATATAGCACGAAAAATATTTAAAAACCGAAGAAAATAGAAAATTTTAATATTTTTAAAACTTTCTTGCTTTACATGTGTTATAGCATGCTAAATATTAAAAAGATGAAGGAAACAAAAAATTGTGCGATTTTCCTATGCTAATATCATTGAAAATATTGAAAAAGCAATGAAAATGAAAAATATTTTATTTTTTAAATTTTATGATTTTCTTGTATTATGCAAAATATTGGAAAACCGAAGAAAACAGAATTTTTTGAGATTTTTAATATTTTGTAAAAATCGTATGTTATAGCGTGAAAGATGTTGAAAATTTGAAAGAAAGAAAAAACAAAATATTTTAGATTTTTTTGCATTTCGTGATTCTCATGCAAGCAAAATATTGAAAACCCGAAGAAAAAAGAAAGTTTGAGGTTTTTAAATACTTCACGGTTTCAGTATGATATATAGCAAGGAAATTATTGAATAGCTGAATAAAATTTCAAAGTATTTGCAAGTTAATCCTTGACATATTTTCCATATGAACTTCATAATTAAATATGAGATATTGCTACTTGCGAATCATGTAACAAAGAATTCTTTATAAACCGAAATTTTTATATGATTTTTCTTGACTTTGAACTTCATATCCACGCATTGCATAGGGTCCCATGCTTGTTACTATAGAAGGTGCCTCTTTGTTTTAATAAATGTTACTTAATCTCCCAATCTCAAGTATTAGACTCGGTGAGTAGAGGAGGCTAATTAATTAATTAAATCTCAAGTATTCCATCTTAAGTTTTATAATGAGATCCAAATAATGTAATAATGGTTGTTTAGAGATAGAGAGGAATCGTATCTATCTTTGCTTTCCCTTTCATATATATATATATATATATATATATATATATATATATATAAAAGACAGGTTTAGGTTTATCCGATTAGGACATCACATTAGCAATCTCACATCTACATTGAGACATAATATTTAATGAATGATCTATATATAGCTTATAATATATCATGTTGAGATATCATCTTGGACATGATTAGAACCAATTACATTCACATAATGATATATGATCGATATTCCTAGTCAGTTAATATTAATTAGCAATAATTAATTAATTGCTATTATCTACTACTACTATATCTTCGTTCTTGATCTACTCCTTGAGTCTTTATGGAATGATCCACATATCTTGAACATGATATATTTTTTTAATTCATGATCAAGAAGGAAGAAAAAAATAATAGCTATTTATTCGATTACATCACGAAGATACATACATACATCTTTGGCTTAGTTATACGTTATTATTCTCTGTACATTTATTCAATTACTAGTGATTCTTGCATAGTTGCATGATTCATTACTTGCTAAATTACTAAATTTATACAAGAAAATTTGGAAAGGCATTGAGCTCCAAAAATAGTTAATTAATTAATTAATTAGGTCCGCATGAGCTCAAGAAAACCAGCATCCTTAAGGACTCCACGTCAGCTTTCTTCTCATGATCAGTTTCTTCAGAGCTATCATTAATGGATCTTGTATGTCTAATGGCCTTGGCTTTATTCTTCTTCTTCGACGATCCGATGCCAACCCATTCATGTTTGAGAGTCGACCTCGACGTCGAGTTGGGCTTAATTAATGCCCACTTGATCATTGAGCTGAAGTGCAGCTGGCCTCGTTCTCTCCAAATTTTGATTAAAAATAAAATAAAGAAGAGGCAGAGAGTAATTAATTAAGATGGCCAAATTAAGAGCAGTTATTGGTTGATGAATAAATATGTATGAAGAGCGCACACAAGGGAGAGAAGTAGCCAACTATTTATAATTAAGATTTTTGTGAAGAGAATAAATTCCCTTAAACTGGGATTGGATACACTTTATCTAGTGTTTTTTTAATTAAAAAATTATTTAGTTAATTGTTGGTAAATTTATGGTCCTTGATTTCATTTTGTGAACACTTTTCCGACATTATCATGCCTTTCACTTTCATAGGGTAGCTTGTCTTTCACTTGATAATCCTTGCGATATTTATTTCGGAATCTTTTTTTTATTAATAATATATAATCTATATATGTTGCATCAGTGATTATCACTTTTGTGAAAAGTGTGATTAAAGTTTAATCTTTATTTCATATAGACACAGTTGTTTAAAGTAATGTGCAGTGATATTGACAGTGGTATCTAATCGAGTTACAATGTTTGTGAAGCTTTTTTTTTTGGGCAGTGTCCCATAAATCCCAATTCTAAGCACGCAACGCATACAAGCACAGGCACATCTTGACCTGAAATTGTTAATTTATGGCCACTTCTCTTTTTAGACTTTCTGGGTTCGAATCCCGCACTCTCCTCAAGAGAGAGAGAGCGTGCCTATACAAACTGAGCTAGTCGTGGTTAATTACTAATAGCTGTTTCACTAGTCTTTTTCCTTTGTCTGTTTAGAATACAAGTTTTATTTTATCCTATATTATCTATACTGGTTAAATATGAGGTTCCTAAGCTAAAGCTCAAATAACAACTAACAAAGATTATCACAGGGTTAAATTAGAGATTTTACATCTGAAATATTTTAAATTTTAGTAAAGTTATCCTCTTCTTAATTAACGTGCAAAAGGAAAAAAAGACAACGGATGTAGTTTAAATTTGAATATTTGTAATGAGCACGGTTAGAATTATAGATGTCTTGACATAAATAGTATGATGATATGGTTAAGAGCAACCATAATCATCTAGATTTTATTAGTTAATGCATTTTAGATTTCTTCTGATTATTAATTATAACAAGGTAAAGAATTGGTTTATAACCGTTTAGGAATATATGTAATCATGTCCTCCTATTTTGTTATAAGTTGACATATTTTTAATTCTATAGGTTTAAAGGTTTGGGGGAGAATTGGAGACTAAAAAATTTAAATAAAACCCAAATTGCGGTGAACGTGGATCGAACACGTGACCTTCAGATCTTCAGTCTGACGCTCTCCCAACTGAGCTATCCCCGATTTATTTAATTTTTAAATTTTATTGTTCTATATTTAACTTCAAGACAACATAGAACAAATTCATAATACCAGTTCAAATATAATTCGATATAGAAAAGGTCCATGATACTGGTTCAAGTATAACTCGTTTTATTAGGCGACAAATGAAGCCATAAAACTCAAAGTGAAACTAAACTGGATATGCACAGACACAAGTCTTAACCTTAAAGAAACCGTCATGACACACTAATTTGTGTTTCACCGAAGACTCTGAATACACAATCTTTTGTCTCATGTATGATCCAACTCAGAGCAACCACATGCATTGTTAAGAAACACAAGTGCTAGAGAAGCGCAAAATAATGGAGAGGCTGCATTGTGGAGAAAAGAAAGGAAACAATTATTATCGATCAAAGAGAAGACTACAATGATATTAGAGGAGAAGTATCGTCACAACGCCTTCTATCTCACATAACTCCTCCTCGAGCCATCTTGCATCAATTTCCCTCGGCATGCTCTCCATCAAGAAATTGACCCATAGGATGTTAGGCCCAAAGTCGGCGGCTGCCGACCTATAGTGTTTGGGATATACAGAGTGATACCCTATCTACTGTCTTGAATTCCTACCGCAATCTAGCACAAATCTCGATAAGGGAACAAATCTGGACACTTTCACAGTTCCTAACCCAGCCCCAAAACGCAAAAAACCCACTCTCTTCTCCCTCCCGACCCCCTCTCATCCCACCCCTCCGCCGCCGCCGCCGCCGCTACGTCGGACATGCTCTCCGATGCCCAAGTCTACTCCGATCACGCCGGAAAAGCCTCCATCGATCCAGACAACGTCAGGCTTGCGATCCAATCGAAGCTCAACTTCTCCTTCAGTAGCTGCATCAACAGAGATAGATAAACTGAGTTCCACGTGTCGCATATCTGGCAGCTGGAATTGCTGTTGGCTGTCCTGGGTCTATCCAACGACAAGATATTTCTCAAATTGCGTGCCCAGTCCCATCTCCTATAAATATTATTATAAATAAATAATTTTACCAACTCAAATTTACTCTTATTATTATTACTTCAATCGATCTGTCCATGGCTTCTGCATCTCAAAAACAAGGTATAATTTCATTGACATTTTAGTTCTAAATTCGATATATCTATTCAAATTCCATCAATTTGCAATGTGTAGATCGATTGCTTGATCTGAAATCTACAGTTAGGGTTATTATAAAGGGATTTATTATTTATATGTATAAGAAATCAGGAATCGAGTGTGAATGAATCTGCAGGCGACGACGAATTGAAGGAGAAGATGAGTGCACATATTGGATTGCCAGCGTTGGATATCTCTGCTGCCTTCCCTCAGGCGACACCAGCATCTGTTTTTCCAAACTTGGGTAATATTCATATTTGCTAATTTTAACCAATTTTTGGGAATTGATCATTTTTCGGAAAAATAAATTAGCAAAACGGTGTTGGAAATAAAATATTTAGCAATATGGGTTGGTGGGGGTGATTAGTGAGTTATAACTAAAACCGCATTTTTAAAGTATGGTTTTCAGTTGCTGAAAACACAAATCCAACTCCGTGTTTAAAACCGCACTTTGCAAGTGTGGTTCTCCTGACTCTCTGCTGAGTTAGGACTTGGATTTTTGTTTTAAGCAAGTCTAAAACCACACTTTAAAAGTCAAAAACACTTTCTATTTTGTTACTTTCCTCTTGTCAAACAACAAACTTAGGCCATTTTCATTTTTACTTTCCCCACTTTCTCTCTACTTCTTGCCAAAACGCAGTTGGCACTAAGTTGAAACCATTAACCGCAATATGTAAATCTCGATTTAAGCTGGAAAAAACTCCTTTTCCGGATATTACAACTAAAAGAAACAGAAACAAAACCCTTTATCCCAGACCTTTGGGGTCATTTACATGAATACATTTTCTTCCATTCAGCTCTGTTAAATACTATCTTCTTGATTGTGCTAAAAATCGATATCATCATTTTTAATTGCCATCCATGTTAGTTTAGGCCCATCTCTAGTGATTGCTCCCCCGTTAATTACAATTTGTCGCTCCTTCTATCAGGCATTTTACTATGTATTGAAATCTTAAAGTAAGTCGTAATACACATGATCATGGTGAAAGAAGTAACTTTATGTTGGAGGGCTAGTATATTAATGATAAATGCAGCAAAACTATAACCAGGGTCCTATATTTCTTAAGGCTCGCTATCTTATTATGTTGGCTTTAGGCTAAGATTTCGAAAGGACGCTTGTAAAATAAGGCAACATCTCTACTCTTGTAACTCAAACTCTTTCAGGATCCAAATTAATTTTGTCCTTTTGTGTAGATGTGGATGATCTTTACTTTTGTAGGAATAAGTTATAAAAGAAGAGAAAAACCCTCTTTAAAGTCCCCGATCCTAGGCTATCCATATCGTCAATTTCCATTTAAAAATTTAAATGCTTAAACTCTCTCTCTCCCCTTCCCTGCCCCAACCCAAATAAAATCTCTATTCACCCTCTCTCTTTCAAAAAGTGAAACTTTTCTTGCAAAAGGTCCATAAATTTACCGAAAGATCATTAAAAAATGAATGCATAATTTTTTTTAAAATATTTACAACTTTTTTGCTACAAAAGATATTATGATGAGCTCAATAGAATGAGAACTTTTATTCTACCTTAATTATGATAAATTTAATAAGGAAATCAAAATGTTTTTTTTACACTTATTAATTGATATTATTTATTATTGTATCTTTATAATGCATGACATCAATATATAACTTTTGTATGCATGCTATAAAATAAATTTATCTTTAGGTGTAATTCCAAAAGACCGCCAAATACTATTTCTTATAACTTTGCCAAAGTATTTGGTAGTTTTTTTGGAATGAATCCTTATCTTTATAATGAATGCCATCAATATATGACTTTTGTATATTAATTTAACGAGGAGACAGCCCTTAATAGAGCATAATGGAAGAAACATATTCATTTAGCCGGCCCCAATATTTTGGGATATAGGCTTGTGGTTATTGTCATAGTAATGCAAACTTATTGTGTTCCACATGCATTGCACATGCAAAAACTAGTACACACAATGAAAAGCTTTAGCATATTCATCTGTTTTTATACCTTTTTCTTGGTTTATAAATCATTCTTAAATCTCTATCCCAAATACCCACAGCTAAAATAAGCAACCTTATCATTCTCTCTTCCCCTTTTCAGCAGTGACATCATGGTGTTCCTTCCTTTGGCGTGCATAATTTGTTCGTCCTTTCCCTATTTTACTTTCTGGGCATCTCTCATTTGTAAATACTTGTTTGCACTTTACGCTTATTGATTGTTTCATGAACAACTTTTTTCCCCAAATCATATTATCTTCATTTGGCACTGGCTATTTGTGTGATGAGGTCAGTCAAAGTTCATCTGATGGACCTGGAGTTGAGCTGTTCTAGCTAAAACGATTATCTCAAATTAGATAAAGACCTAATCTGATACATAAAGTACCCCATAATGCCATTATGGGTGTTTAAATTTTGTGTCAGGTGATGATTTGATAATCTAGATTAAAGGCTTTAATGCAATGAAGGAAAAGTATGTTCCTTTCCAATGGTTTTAAGCTAAGAAAATTGTAAATTAATCATAATTCTCCATGTGTCCCTTCATTGCAGTTTCAGACTATTATCAGTATGATGATTTGTTAAGTTCTGAGGAGAAGGCTTTGCGAATAAGAGTTAGAAACGTAATGGAAAAAGAAATTGCTCCAATAATGGCAGAGGTATATTCCGACCTGCACCTTTTATGTTAAGGATCCCCAATTAAATTCAATTGCCTTTCTGTGTGAATTTTTTCTTATCAACCATCAAATATTTATATAAATATTGCATTATATGCATAATGGTTGCACTAGTACTTCTACCTGATTTAATTGAAAAAATCAATATACTCATCAGATTTGCTCTCATTTAAAGTATAACCTAACGACATTTCATAGCATAGTAATTAAGGTGAGGGAAAAGGACGAGAGATAGTGCTATGGAGGTCATACATTGTCAGTTAAGGCCTATGTTTAAAATGGATCCAATAAAACCTTCTAACTTTAAATAGGTTTCTGTATAAGTTCCATATATTTATACTTCCTATATTGGGTTGGGCCCCAAAAATTAGGGATGAACGCCTGCTTCTGTCGATACAAGTTCTATAAATAAATTCTAGAGAAGATAACATGTCTTCTTAGCTGGTCGGTTTTTTATGGGAAAAGGCTTGGACGATGTCTTATATTCTAGATTTAACTGCAGTTAGCCCCCATGACCTGTCATTCACTTCACAGTTAGAAAATTATCTCATTGAACTTTATACCCCTGACCTTTGTGATATAATTCTTACCCGGTATATTCTTGAAACTTCATTGCCACCGTTAGATTTAAAGCATGTTAATATTTAGTTATTTGTTCCTTAATTCCTATACTTGAAGTAGTCTGCCTGTTTGTTTCCTTGAGCATACAGCAGAAAATCACCGACTCTCTATTTCATTTTCATTCACTTGATGATCATAAGATTTTCACATATCACATTAGGGGCAATAATGTTTGAAAAAACTGACACCGTCATCAAGTGTGTGAGTTGCTAACTTTTGAAATCCTCTGTTTATCAAAACTATTTTTTCTAGAAGATTATCCTTATTGTTGATGCTAGTACATTGTTTATTATTTTTTCATTTAATTTCAAGTGCTTCATCTTACTTTTGTTTGTCACTAAAAATTTTTAAGTTTGATTTCTGATATTTTTATGCAGCACTGGGAAAAGGCGGAGTTTCCATTTCACGTGATTCCTAAGCTTGCTACTCTTAGCATTGCTGGAGGGACAATAAAGGTACGTTCATCTCATGACCTTGGTAGCTTAAAGTTAAATGCCGGCTCAGGAATACTTAACCTTTTCCCCCCAGGGTTATCAATGTCCAGGCCTTTCAATTACTGGAAGTGCTATTGCTACTGCTGAAATTGCTAGGGTGGATGCAAGCTGCTCTACTTTTATTTTGGTGCATTCTTCTTTGGCTATGCTTACAATTGGTAAAGTTTCAACTTGATTTCCTCCAAACTCTAGTTTGATATTCTTATCGATGACAGTTGTGTGAGAACTGAGTTGTGTAAGTGCATTGCCTTTTCATTTGTCAAATATAGCGTTATGTGGATCTGAGGAGCAAAAGCAGAAATACTTGCCATCATTAGCTAAACTTAGTACAATTGCTTGTTGGGTAGGTACTCATTCTATATAACATGTCAAAATCTACAAGTATTTGGGGGTTTACTGACATAATACGTATCTTAGGCTTTGACTGAACCAGATTATGGGAGCGACGCCAGCTCTTTGGGAACCACGGCAACCAAGGTTTAATTTGTTATCTTAACTACTGATACAAAGTCATTTAATCTATGCTATGTGGAGTTCACTTAATTTGAAATGACAGTTTGAAGATATAAATTATGTCAATAATGCTGTGGAACAGGTAGCTGGTGGTTGGTTGCTCGATGGCCAAAAACGTTGGATTGGAAACAGTACCTTTGCCCATATATTAATCATCTTTGCCCGCAACACTAGTACAAACCAAATAAATGGGTAGTTTTAATATCATTCCTATGTGTATATGCTTTGTTTCACTTACAGAAAAAATGATTACTTTATTGATTATACTTTTAAACTAACGACTTCAGTTCCGATCGAAGTATGCTGTTACAGAAACTTTGAGAAATTGCAGATAACGCCCACACTATACCGTTTTGTCAAAATAGAAAAAAGAAAGAAAAAAAAACCCGCATCATACGAATATCTGCCGCTGATAACCCTATTGCTTGATATTTTAATTAGGAGTATTTTGATAAGGTTTTTAAAGCGGAATGTTCTGGTTAATTGATGAGGTAAGAGAGAAAATAAAGCATTAAGTACTAAATAAAATTACGGAATATATTCATGTTCTATTTGGAAAATAAAGCATTAAGTACTAAATAAAATTACGGAATATATTCATGTTCTATTGGGAAAACAAGGTTTGAATGGGTCATGTTCTGAGCAATCCTTTGTACAGAAAAGTCAGCAATATTGCCAGATGGCCGTTAACTGATGAAAAGTATATCGCTAGAGGGTTATATATGCCAGCAGTACATAGTGTAATTCAGAAGTTCCCTAACCTAATATAAATCCTGTTGGTCTAATGCATTTATATATTGTTCCAAATTATTACATTTAATTCTTCTAATCCTTCTTTTTTCACGTATTTCAGGTACATTGTAAAGAAGGGCGCCCGTGGTTTGAAGGCCACAAAAATCGAGAACAAGATTGGTTTGAGGATTGTTCAGAATGGGGACATACTGTTAAACAAAGTGTTCGTCCCTGACGAGGACAGGCTTCCAGGTGTCAATTCCTTTCAAGATACAAACAAGGTACTGGAGTGCATGCCCATATATTTAATTCACCTGTTATTGTAATTATGATTTTAGTTTCGTTTCATCTTATTTAGTGTTCATTTCTACTGTTGTACAAAATTAGTAAAACTGTAGGTTCAGTGAAGTAGGTTCAGTAGTAAGTTGCATAGTTGTTCTAACATTTGATAGTGTACCCTCAGCGACCACAAACATTGCCTCCTAATTACTCTTCTAATTCGAAATAATTGTGGTTATTATAATGTGCTTTTCTCCCTTACTGGTTTCCTGATTAAATCTATTTCATGATGGGAACATGAAATTTATTTCCTGATGCACAACTGACAAACCAAATTCTAAAAGCTATTCCAAATATCTACTCCGTATTGTTGTTGAAGAAGACAAATACGCATCAGTGAACAATTGAAGAGATGTATCTGAAACAAATAGCTGATGGAAAAATGATGACAAAACATATTTAATTTTTGTTGGCATGCTTAACAAGATGTAAGAAATAGCTGAACCGAAATTATTTTCGAGCCTAGATCTTGGCTTTGACTGAAAACTGAACCTGATGTGAGGTCTCTAAAGGGAACTTGTCAATGCATGTGTTTGAACAGTGATCAGTACTCATAAATCTTAGCCCAGTTACCAAAACATATTCTATTTGTTTTTTTAATAATTTTATGTAAAATGTTCATGAAAAAGATATCATTTAGAGGATATTTCATTGTATTTGTTTCATGATTGTTTTTGACATTTTCCACCACTCAAGAGATAATTCGCTATGCTATGGTGATCACACACAATATCCTTTTATTTGTTTCCATGACTCTTTTTTTTTTACTTTTAGACCACCTGAGGAGTTATTCTCTCTGCTATGGTGCACACACAATTGTAGCTCTTATCGTGCAACATATTTCATGCAATCAATTTGTTATTGAATTGCAAAAATTCTTGCAAAAGAAGCAGACTCGGTTAATCCTCTGAGATAATGCTTTATGCCTATGCTTGAATTTCTGATTCTGACTTATTATTCGCTGAAGGTTGGAAATAGTATCTTTCTTGTGTTCCTTATTGCCATCGCTTCTTCCACATAATTCCTTTTTGTTTTCAAATGTGTGTGTTTTATTGTTAGAATCTTTGAATAGCTCATTAATGCTCGTTTGAAAGCAGGTTCTTGCAGTATCTCGTGTGATGGTTGCATGGCAGCCCATTGGCATTGTAATGGGTGTTTTTGATATTTGCCACCGGTATAAATTTCAGAATCCATGTCTTCGTTTAAAGTTTAATTATTTTATTTATCCATGACATCTAACATGATTAAAAATCTATAAGGTATTTGAAAGAGAGAAAGCAATTTGGAGCTCCATTGGCAGCTTTCCAGATTAACCAGGAAAAACTTGTTCGTATGCTCGGTAATATCCAGGCAATGCTTCTTGTTGGTTGGCGGCTTTGCAAATTATATGAATCTGGAAAAATGACTCCTGGCCATGCTAGCATGGGAAAGGTAAATACATAACTTGCAGGCTGTTATGATTCTCATATGTTATTTTACTCTATGAACTAATGAATTTTTTACTTTTCAGGCATGGATATCCTTGAGAGCAAGAGAGACGGTTGCTCTTGGTCGAGAATTAATGGGTGGAAATGGGATCTTATCTGACTTTTTAGTCGCCAAGGTTCGAGTTCTTGTCTATTGACTTTTATTACAATCTATACAGTTACTCATGATTTTTCTATTACATTTCTAAATTTAATATGGTTGTAGTGTACATGCATAAAATCTTTTAGCCAAAGAGAAAATATGGGACATATATAACAGAATATGTCTTATTTATATAGTAAATGCTATATATTTTAGTATCATGACTTAAGTTTACATGCATAGGCACTTACGCATAAAGCCTTGTCTTTGGTCCTTTTAGTTGAAATCGAGATCTATTAAAATCTGGGGTGTCAGTAGCGGTATCAAGCGGTCGCTTTTGGAATCGGAATATGTCACCTCGGGATGTCGACCGTCTCGATAGTATCTGATTTTATTTTGTTCGATAAAAAATTTGAAAATTCTGGTTTTTTTTTCTAAATAGTAAAAGCAACCATAAACAATTTGGCAAATTATTTAGCAAGTAATGATGTCTAAAACTATGTTACCATAAATCGCTAAACTATTAGCAATTTGTGATTTGGAATGGTCATTCCCAAATTGGGAACACTAGCAATCCAAATCGCAAGAATCATCGTTCTGATCAACTTATTAAGAATTTAACTTAAATGGGCATAAAATTGGCTTTGTGTTGATATACTAGAAAAAAATTAATTTTTCTTCAAGAACTCAAATAAATAACAAAGATATTAAATTATATATATTAGTATATAATACAAACCTACATATGCACACATATATACAAACGATCCAAAAAACACTCCGTGTTCTATAGCTACATTTTCCTTTATATGTAAGGGTATTAAAAAAAACTACCCCTATCGTACCACGTTCCATAACAACTAGCGTTCTGTGTTGCCGTTTTCATTCCACCTACCGAAACGTTCCGTGTTGCGGGTAACATAGGTCTAAAATAGTTGTTTTAATACTTGGTAAAAATAATTATAATATTTTTTTATTTATTTAAGGTAATCAATGATGTCATAAATCATAAGCCCGGTAGCCTATGAATAAACCTATCAATAAACCCATAGTACTAATCAAGTGGTAAATCCAATATGACTCGGTATCGGACTGCATTGGTACTGGAACACAATCAATTTTTGGATCGGAATCGGTCCTCTCGGCTTGGGATCATCCAAGATTTCAAACCATGGTTGAAACGAGGGTAAAATTAAAACTTTATCGGAGTGGTCTAAATTCATGTATGATTAGGTCTTCACTGGCTACTGCAAAAATATTGAGTTACCTATTATTGGATAGGAAATGATGACATATTGGAGGTTTACCTGTTTGTACAATATTAATCATTATATCGTATGATGATTACATATTATGTCCTGAGACCATCTTGATATTTATAGATTTCTTCCTAGCTTTATTTTCTTTTTTTGATGTGTTTGCTTGGACCATACGCAATGAACCATTATCAAGCACCCCTGATCCATACTATAATTGAATATTTACTATTACATTGCGACATACGGAACTCTCCTCCGCAGCAAACTCGATATGCATTCTTCCCCAACTTCAGTCCAACAGTAGATATCACACCTTCCTTGAATTCTACAGTAAACATGTCTCATATCGAGTATGAGATCAATATGCCAGTGGTATGCCGCAACTAACCCAGTGGGGACCCGCTTGGTTTAGGTGGGACCCCCTACCCCCACCCTAAAAGTAGCCTTGTTTCCTCTCTGGTTGTGCTGCACCCCCCTTAAATCTATAGAATATTTTCCCGTTGCCTCTCCTATTCATAAATAACCATCATCAAAGCTTTACCATCAGAATGGGGTCGCCATAATGAAGCAAAGTTTCTTGAAAGATTTAACACAGTTTTTATGACTGGCAATCAACCTCATGTCAACCCTTTCTTATTCAGTTCCAAAATTCACATATATGGACATAGAGGAGCTTAATTCGATGCGAGTAGTTTTCCTCAGAATCAATTAATCTTCTTCTTTTTCTTCTTAAAGGATAAGTAGAGTTTCCGGAGTCCTGAACTGCTTAGGTTAGCGCTTAAAAGAAACCATTCTATCATGGCCCCTTTCGCAAGTGCCCTTGTAGCATAGTGATAAAAACCTTCTTGTAGTTGAGTAGGGAGGTCTGGAGTTCGAACCCGCTTGTATCGGATTACGACCTATTATTAAAAAATATTTATCATGGCCCATCACTTCATGTGATCTTCTCTATAGTTAGCAATGTGGCTCACTAGTTCAACCCTCTTCACCTTGGCCCGCCTGATTTATTTGTATAATAATAGAGATCATCATTGTCGTCTTCATCATCTTCACCTTTCTTATTAAAATGGGATTTAGCTATAAAGCCGGGCTCCATGAAAGATTTGTTATCGTAAGTGGCTTGCTATAATTCTATAAATTATTGTTCTAAATGTCGGCCGATATCGCCGAAATATTGGTTTTGGAAAGAAAATAACGCAAACATGCAATAAAGAGTTTGGGTAACGATATTTAGTGCATGTCGGCCCGACGTTTTGTGATTTCGGCCGAAATGTCGTGATGTCGGTATTTAGGCCGACATTTACCGTCACAAGGGGAAAAAATTGAGGGTGATTTTTTTGTTTGTATTTTGGGCTTCGTAAATAATCCGGTCCATTTAGACTAACTTACTTTGCAGGAAGCTCGTTTCATCTCACTTCCTATTGAGTTAATTGAGGAAAATATAAATTTAATAAAACTAAAAATCTGAACAAATTAATATTTTTTCAAAAAAAAAAGTTATATAAATGACGTTTACATTACAAAAATGTAGAACTCGATATTTGATAATTTCACCCGACATTTCACTATATCTAAAATTCGACATCAAAATCTTCAGGCCGACATGACACCAACATCCGAAATTTAGAACATTGTCTATAATACAGTTTGTCTAGCTACTAGCGTCATCGAAATTTGGAAAGGTGGATAAATTTTGAAAGAAATGAAATTCTGATAGATTTGCTACAGGAAATTACATTCAACAAGGAACAGAACATATTCTATGGAGGAGATTTGAACAATTTCGAAATAACCTTTCTTCTTTCTAGATCATTCCGTATGTTGGGTTATGTGAATCAATTGTTAGTTGCCTAATGGGAATGAACAATGTTTTTTCACCTCTCTGTTTCGTCTAAGCACTTCAAATTTACTAATACTGCTCTTGTGCTGATTGCAGGCATTCTGTGATATGGAGCCGATATATACATACGAAGGAACTTATGAGATTAATAGTTTGGTGACAGCAAGAGAAATCACTGGGCTCGCTAGCTTCAAACCTGCCATATTGAGTAAAGCCAGTCGCCTTTAATCCAATGGGTAGAAATATAGCGACAAGATTATACCGCGAAGTCATGAGAAATAAATTAAATGTTGTAACATTAACTTATTTGTGTCCGAATAGATGTTTCGACAAGTGATGAAAAAGGTTTGGGGACAGCAAGAGAAATCACTGGGCTCGCTAGCTTCAAACCTGCCATATTGAGTAAAGCCAGTCGCCTTTAATCCAATGGGTAGAAATATAGCGACAAGATTATACCGTGAAGTCATGAGAAATAAATTAAATGTTGTAGCATTAACTTATTTGTGTCCGAATAGATGTTTCGACAAGTGATGAAAAAGGTTTGGGGACAGCAAGAGAAGCCAGTCGCCTTTAATCCAATGGGTAGAAATATAGCGACAAGATTATACCGTGAAGTCATGAGAAATAAATTAAATGTTGTAGCATTAACTTATTTGTGTCCGAATAGATGTTTCGACAAGTGATGAAAAAAGTTTGGTGACAGCATTCGCAAGCTTCAAACTTGCCATATTGAGTAAAGCTAGTCGCCCTTAATCCAACGGGTAGAAATGTAGCGATAAGATTATACCTTGAAGTCATGAGAAATAAATTAAATGTTGTAACATTAACTTATTTGTGTTCAAATAGATGTTTCGACAAGTGATGAAAAAAGCGCTTTTGGTATCGATAATTTTTCATACCTTAGCAGGCTCTGCTCATGGGGGAAAAATTCTCTATAAGAGCTTGGTGAGAAAATTTCTCTATAAGTTCTCTACAAGGCTCTTGTAAACTCTTGGATGGGTTTTGAGATTCGTATAAAAGAAGAGAGAGCGAGTGTGTGCAAAGAAGATTTGTCCCGGCTTATGTTGATTTTTTAAGCATGTAGTGCTAGCATTCCCAGACAGTAAGTAATTTGTTCTTTCTTCCTTTCCCCAACTATTTTTGTTATCTTGGGTTGATGAAACTTTATTCAGATTCTTACATTAATGCAACTGTGAGAAAGGGATAACAGGTCTATAGCACATGAAGCACGACACAGTATCACACCTAAAAAGAAGACGACAAAACATTAATTAAATAGTGGAAAAGAGGAGGAGAATTATTGAAATTGATTATGAAAGAAATAATTATAAAATAGTACGTTCATGGGGAAACAAAAAATCTTGTGTTTGTCCAATAGCTTACAATTTTATTTGTGAAGGAGAAACGGATTTGTGTGTCCTCCTTCACATAAATGCAACTATAAAACATAAGCCTGTACATATAAAAATAAATAAAATAAAATAAATAAAATCCTCGATGCATCGATTATTCCAGATTGGATAATTCAAGACAACAACCAATATGGAAAACTATAATGAGTAAAAAGAAAACAAAATACTGCTGCTAATAATTTCATATTGTAGTATAGCTGCTTCAAGGCCAATCTCAATGCAATCTCTTTAGCGCTGGGAACAAAAAGCATTCGGCCAGTAGGGCTTTCTTTTCACATTATGCCTTCTTATCTATCTATCTATATGCTACATATAAATCTATATGCAGCAAGGTTCGAGCTTTTTGTTCTACCAACTTCGCTCATCTCTTTTAATCTAAAGCCAATACCGTCCTCAATTGTTGTTTTGAGTTGAAATATCCACACCTAAACAGATGTATAAATGTTTTAGACGCGCGGATCGTGTCTGGAAAATTTGTCTTGACATTTACCATCCATCCATCCAACACACACACAAACCCCTCCATGATCCCCCCAAATTCAAAAGAAAAACCCTAAAATTACGGTTGTCACGAAAGCTTCTCCAAATCCCAATGTCGCCTGAACCATATCAAATGCCAAATATTGCTCTCTTCTCATCTCCACCGCCTCCAGAATAAAGGGATACTTCAGCGGTTCAATAACGCTTTCTACTGAGAACCTGGAGGGTTTTTTGTTTCATTTTCCACATATTTGCTTTTGAAGATGAAATATGGAGGAAAACAGAATATTTTAAGATTTTTGAGAATGCAAATATATCATCGGGAAGGAAGCAATAAAGATGCAGGAAATACGATAGCAAGCTTTGGAGCAAATGATCAAAAAATTCTTATTTAATAAAATCTCACTTCTACAACTAGAACATATTTCCTAATTTTAGCACCACATTCTCAGATGATATGATGCCAAACCACTTTATTGCTTCTAAAGAAACTCATAAAAAAAAGCCGCTCAAACAAAAAATAAACAAGTTGAAACAATTCGAGGAACTTCCACATATCACACAACAGAAATGATTTCATTGAAACAAAAGAAAGGCTTACAACAACAGCAACAAACGGCAAGCCAAACTTTACAGAGAATCGACTCCTTCGACTTGTTGCCGAGCAAGGTATCTTTCCCTCCGTTCTTTCTATTGATGAGCAAAACAAAACAAATGCAGCGAAAAGTCAATTTCGGTGTATATGCATTAAATAATATAAAAAATTAAATTGTACAAGTTAGAAGTAAATATAATTTACCCATTCATCGATGACTAGACCTTCGCCAACGCTCGTTGGACCAGCATCCTCAGGAGGCTGTTTGCGAGCCTCGAGTGTGGCTTCAGCTTCAGCAAGTTGGCGCTTCAGTTTCTCCAATTGCTTCAGCATTAATTAAAATTTACATTGTTATAGATCAAGTTTCATACTAAAAAAGTTATTCTTACATAAAAAACGAGTAAACTTTAGCTTACAGGGGAGGAGCGCTGAACATCCAAGAAAACCACCCTAAGAATTTGCTCGACTGAAACCTGATATTTTTGCTCGTCGAACTGTTAAGAAGAAAACATCAGATCTATACAGAACGGAAATAAGAAAATAATATTAAATGATAAAACCATAGAAATTCCTTCGAAAAAAATGACTAATCGTAGACTTGCAAGTTATATAATGAAGCTTATTATCAAATATGGACCATTTTACCGGGGTTTTTTCTCTCATACATCACCCTAAAACTTAGAAATTTCCACGTAACACCCCCCAAACCTGTTAATTCTATATATCACCTCCAAAACCAAACCATTATTCAAATAACTGTTCACATGTGATCAATAAAACTGGATGTCATGAATAAAGGTAATTGCGATCAATTTAATTGCTTGAATTTGCAACCCTTGTGAAAACCAAGACCTATCGGCATAATACTGCAATCTGTTCACGCTAGTGGAAGAAGCTATTAATTGTTAATTTTGACCGTTGAAAAGGAAGATGCCCGTTTACTATTAACCGGTCAAATTTTTTTTCAGCTAAGATGCAGTGTACATAAAAAAAAATTCTTGATTTGCAGATTCGGAGGAAGGATCTTGGATAACTAGCATATAAGGGTACTATATGAAAATATGTAGTTTATAAGGTGAATGGAATCCCTAAGCTTCAGGGGTGATGTTTAAGAGAGAGAAAAGCCTTTCTACCCTGTCCAATTTGAGGAACTGAACAATAGATAACATGCTTCTGTTGGTTCATATTATGGAATTCATAATAAATTATTTATCTATAATATGAAAAATAGACTGCTTAAACATTTCAGTCCGAAATTAGGAAGAACCAAAAAAAATTAAAATTAAAAAAAATTTGGTCAACACCACAAATAGTTGAAATTGGCAGATCTTGGGGATGGATGAAAGATGCCTACACATTAAATGCTTCGGTCTGCCCTTGTTCTTCGGCCTATGTCTTTTAGTATAATTTACATAATTTTTGTTACTCAGGCAATTTTGAAATATGTTAATTATATACAAAATTATTCTACATGTGGCTTAGACAGAAACTTGTTTGTTAACCAGTGATTTTGTAATAGCTTGATATTCATAGGAGAATTCTCTATCATTATTATCATGGGACCAAAAAAAGACATATTTCTATGTGATATTTCGTAGTTAAGCCACCATTTGTATGCACAACGCTCCCATCTCCAAATGAAAATAAGTCATAGTACGTTGAAATAATACTCACCATTTCTGGTACATATTCCATTGGCCCATTCACTTTCAAACTCATAATCTTAAACTTAACTTTGCTTTTTCGATCTGCTGGCTTCTCATTGTTCTCTGGATGCTCCACAAACTTGAAAACTGGCAAATGAATTTGACAGTTAGTTCACAGCATTTCCAAAAGAAACTAAACATTTTCTTAGAAATCTATAAGCAAACCAAAAGCAAACAATCTAATAACAAAATTACAGTACCAGTTGCGATGATGCTTTCACCAGGGGAAAGTACCGCACCAGGAGGTCGCATGAAACAACTTTTTGGTTGAGTTGTTTGGAACTGAAAAGGAAACAACGGAAAAAAACTTTTCACTTCTATAGATATAGGTAAGCTAATAGGATTACCAAACACAAATATGGAGATACATTATAAAAAACTAAAAGCAGCTAAAAGCAGAAAGAGAGTCAAAATGTCATACATACCTTAAACGCTACATGAGATTTGCTAGTATTCTTTATCCTGATTGCACTTCTCACTTGCTTCCCAGGCTCATCTTTTTAAAAGGGAAAAAAAATCACTAAGAACACTAAAGGATAAAAGATTCAGCTCCTACAGGCTGCTAAATCATATGTAAAGTTCTATGAAAAAAAAGATCTGTTAATTTGAGAAATGCGGGTATCAAATGCATAGGAAAGAGTTTTTCTCCAATATTCGTCAAAGAGTCAAGTATCCACTTCTTATTGATGATCGGCATCATCAATCTTGATTCAATTTCCATGTGATTTTGACACTCTTTCACCTTTGATTTGATTATGGAAATTCTTCTATTATCGGTTAACCGTTAAATTTGCAACCCCTAGATGCAAGTTCAAGAAGTATCGAAATCACATAATATTTTGTGTGTGCATGCCTTAGCATTTGTTGATCAAGATGAATGGCCCCAAGCATTACAAAAGAACTAATAGATTGTTGGCTGAGAGTGTCCTATGCGTTTGACACCCACATTTTCTCATCAATTATAGCAAAACTTACAAAAAATAAAATAAAATAATTTACAGTGCTGATACTACATACTGTTGTTGCCAATATGAATTACATCTTCACAAAGATGTTATTTTTAGTTCAATCAAAACTCAACAACTGGGCAATGATTAGATTTTAACTTGATTCCTCCTAGATTAACAAATTCAACTTAAGAGATTCAGTTAGTATTGCTCCTCGTTCATGTAATAATCCCTTAAAAATCACCAAATAAATTCGGGGATATACTTTCATTAGATACAAAAATTGTCAACTTTTGCTGCTATCATCAAACAGCAGCAAGATCCCTAAAATCCAAAACCCCCCAAAATCTTGAAATAAAAAGGGGCTGAACTCACATGGGAAATAGAGCTTATTTGAGGGATCGAGCTTGAGCCTTCTTCTAGTTGGCAGCAGCGATCTCGCCACCGACGACACCGAGCTCTGGCCCACGTGGCCTTCGCCATGGGTCAACGACGTTGATGACGACGAGCCGCCGCCGCCGCTGTTCTGCCAGAAGGGCATCCTTCGCGAAGAAAACAAAGATTTTTTGATTTTGAGGATGAAGGTCGATTCCGCTCACCGCTGGTGGAGGGGTTAATGGAGAGAGTCCGATTTCAAAGGATGGGAGTTAACCGTAATTAAGAAGTGGGACTCACGTCCGACTGGGTTTGGACTTTGGAGTTTGGGCTGATTGCGCCCTACTATTTTTATTTCCTTTTTTTTAGGCAAATCTTCAGAGTCACGATTCGCGAATTATTTGGCGCAATCGTGAATAATTCATGCAATTTTGATCGACCGATTGATTTAATCGTCGTTGCAGAACGTTTCGAATAATTCACGAATAATTCATGCATTATTTGTAAATTATTCGAAAAAACAACGAATGATGCACAAAATTAAAACCTAGCACCTCATATATTAATTTCTTGCTCGAAATCTGATGGAGCTCCTTTTCAGGCCTCCGTCAGATGTTGTCTTCCGTTGATCTCGCGATGAACTTGACTGATTATCCTTCGTCGCGTGTGGATCTCAATGGGTTTTTGGAGGAAGAGATGTAGTGAGGAAGCTGTTACCGAGTACCTGCAAGGAAGTCCCGGGATGGTTTGGTACCACCGAGGACCCTCTGACGCTCAAGTTAGAGGGAAAATCCGAGCAGAGTAACGGCATAAAAGTGTAAAAAATGGCTTACTTGACCCCTCAGTGATGGGGGTTTATATAGCGGTGGAGCACGTAGCAGTGGGCACGAGAATCTCGCCGGCAGTTACGCCCCCCCAACGTCACGCCCGCGTAGGAAGCAGATCGCCCAATAATGGGGATCGATGGCGTGGATCGTGGGATGTTGCAGGCGTGAAGTCAGCGCGTGGCGAGATTCGCGGAGCGGTGGTTACGCCAGTGAGCGGTGGAGTTGGTCGGAGGTTCGAGGAAGACGGCTTCGGCCAGGAGCTCGGGGTCGAGCGGGGAGGCCGAGGGGTCTTGGTCTAGTGGCAGCTCGGGGCGAGCTGAGGCGCCGAGGAGGCCAATTTGCAGGGACCCCGAGAAGAGCCAGCCTGTGCTTGCAGGTCGGGCACGGGGTGGTCTAGTCGTCCCCTGCGGGCCCTTTCTTTCGGGTTCCGGGACACGTCATCTGCCACGCGTCATCATCTTGGGGACCGCCAATATCGAGCACTATCATTAGCCCCTCACTCTTATCCCGACCAGCTAGTGGTCGGGTCAGGAGTGGACTGCTGAGCCTCCCGAGGTGAGATCCTTTCTATGGTTTCATCGGGACGGGTCCTCGGGCCGTCGGTTGTCTTTTCCGCTAGCGAATCAGGATGAGATCTTTGCATTTAAAGAAGGTGCACCGGTTCGTGCACTCTGCAGTCGAAGCGACGGCCCACGTATCGAGCGTCGATTAGCCGATGCGACGTGCGCAGGTCTACGGCGTCTGATGGGACTTGGTCCAGCGCTGGGCCGCCACGTGGAACGATCGGAACCGCTGGGCGCGAGGAGTCCTTTCGGCGGGAGACGATAGGCGCCGTTGGATGCGGCAATAAATACGGGTGGGGTCCGCCCTAGGGCCCTTACTCTTCCATATTTTCCTCTCTCAAGCCCCAGCTGCTCGGCGCTCGTCTCCCCTCTTTCTGTCACGACCCGAAATAGCCCGTGACTGGCACTTGAATCATATGAAGTCTATAGGACCCCATCTAATTCAAGTAAGCCAAAAGCCCAGAAATCTAAAACCATTTTAAGAAGTAAATAGGAAAACTAGTTTTTAAGAAGCGAAGAAAACATATTTTAAAACAAGGGTTTTTAACTAACATAAGCCGAATATACATTTTAAAAATCTCATGTCTTTTCTGAAAATTTCGGCAGAGTTTCCTTTGTAAATACTGGCCCCGAACGGGGTACAACAAGAATAATATATATACAATGATAAAAGGCATCCCCAAACGGGAGCTAGCTCTTCGTCAATCGACGGTCACAACCACGCAAGCAATATAATATACAACGCCAAAGGGAGAGAATCAAAACTCAAAGGAAAACTCCAAATCAACATGAAAACCATAATACTACAACGCGCGACTCTATGGTCGAAATAATACACAACTGGTTTTCTAAGTCTGAACAATATACAAGTTTTGGTTGATGGAATTACTAGATACAACTGAATAAAATAATACAAGGGTGGTCACGATCCGAGTGAACCCACCTACCAATGCAATCACCCAGAAAGGAAGCAGTGTGCCAGAAAAGCCGCAATGAAACATGTACGGCAAAACCTGCAAGAACTGTGGCACAACGGGGGTGAGCTGCCAACTCGTGAGTAGAAAACATCACAGAGCAGAAATCGTATGCATGACATAATCCTAGGTCAATACGATCAGATATATATATAAACCTCAAATGAATAAGTCTGAAGCATGATAAGGTGGCAATATAACATCTATACATGAGTGTAGTGCCAAGTACTCGTGCCAGTGCCTCAGGTAATAACATATCATAAATATGAGGTATGATCAATGTCGATTATATTATGAAGTCTATGAATATGTGGATATCATCTAACGGTGTGATCAATATCATCAATGTCAATATATGTATGTGGAAATCGTCCACGTGTCACCCAATGACAATAAGCATCATGCATGTAAATAGCATAACATATGCATGGAAGTATGAGGATGTAAATCAACATGTGTCGCTCGCGACATATCAAAATCATGGAACCTGAGTGTCAAGCATCGACACTCGAAAACATCATGAAACTTGTGCCTAGCATCGGTACGAAAATCCTCATATATCGGGCCCCGGCAGTCCGGATCGGCCCATATCATCTCTCAACTCCGGTCGGTATCCTCCGGATATCCGCCGAGCTCAAATACAATCACCGATAGGTAGTGGTCCCTCTGCCAGGCTCACCGTCTAGCTGCACAACAGATCCGTTCTCGTCCCGGGATACCATACCGGGCCCACCATGTACCCGCAATCGGCCTCATCCGCTCCTCAAATCGGGTTTCACATGTCGCTCTCAGCACCGAGAAAACACATGGTGGACGCACCGAAATATCATATAAAGGGTAACCGGGTTTTTAAAACAATTACATACTTTCTTTGGAAATATCCACGGTTCCCAAATTCAGAAATATCATGGAAACGGCATATCTCAATGCGTATAATCAAAAGCATGATGTATGCGACATGTAAAAGGAATGTAAGCATATCAGTATATCATGCAATATGGAATAGTAATATGTACATATTGAGGGAAACCGCTCTTTACATATTGAGGGAAACCGCTCTTTTAAAATGAATACAGTTTTAAAATACATCTTGCGGTTCCCAAATCTCTGAAATCAACCCAGAATCATCTATGTATGTGCAAATATGTATGTACAATATGTGTGTACGCGAGTATGTCATGCAAGGGGGTCATATCCTGAATGCAGCAGTCCTACAGTGTAGTGACGTGGCAATTATCGATGATGAAGTGTGTGAGCCGGCAAGCATGTGTACGTGGAACATATGTATCATCGATAATGGTGCCGGTGTCCTAACAACATGATATCAATAATGGTATATGAAATCACAATATAAGTATGCGATGCGGAGCGAACAGCAATAATGTGCGGGAGTTGAATGATAAACACAATGATAACTAATCTGCATTTAATATAAATATAAATCATACAGTAGTGCCTTTTGAAATAACACGAATCGCGGTGTTTTGGAAATAAGGGCTACGGTGTTTTTAAAAAAAGATACGTCCTTTGAAATATCCGTAGAATCCCTTGGGCTGTCTTTTAAAATACCCACGATTCAATAGTTTTTGAAATAGGTAGGAATCGAATCTAATCTAACAACTACACTAAACTATAGGACTGAGCTAACATGCTAAACGAAAGGTAAGAAAACTGCCTAATATATGAGTCGATACATATATATATTAGTCGGTGATCCCGCCTCAATAGTATCACATACGACATAATATCTATAATATGACATCCTCAAGTCAAGAGTGCGGATCTATCATCAATATATAGCTCGTACATAAATCCGTCGTACGGCATCCCAAATCTGGGTACGGGTCAATATCACATTTATCACATCAATTATTAGGTATCCTTATCATCATATCTCAAGATCTGGGGTACTGATCTAAGTCTGGTACAAATCGATACCATCTATATAAATATAAATGTGTGTGTGAAACACACGTCTAAAGGCCCGCTAAAATCACCTGTCGTATCCCAGATACGAATCACATCATATCACCGATCTCATGGCACTATGCCCAATATCATCGACTCATCTCCAAATATCATCCACTATCCTCATCATGTAGGTATATGTGTAGCAATAAGCATGTGTGCGTGTGAGTGTAAACCTATTTTAGGGTTCGCAACTAGGAACTATACTAGTTTACATCTAAACCCTATTCTATCCATAGTACACCTAATCATATCCTGAATAACCATGTCACACATAAGCTATCATATATATAGTATATATAGTATACTAGACATCGAACTGCGGGGGTGCTATACGCCATCCACCCGACTTCCCCCGTAGATATAATCTACTCACCTTGTATCCTGCGTGTCGGTGTCGATGTCGCCTTCATCTTCTTCATCGTGTGGAATCCACATGATGGTACCTACATAGATAACATAATCGGAACGCGTATTAAAATCACATCGGGAATACCCAAAACGACACGCTAATGCCTATAGGTTAGAACCTATAGACTACGCTTTCAAAACCATTAAACGACCCTCGATCTCGTCGTACAAACGTCAAGTGTTCGAGGTAAAACACAATACGCAAATCCAGAATTTAAAATACGCAATACGGAAACACGAATCCAAAACAGCAACTATAGAAAAGGGTCCCAGATTTCACCCTAGGTCAGATTGGACAATTTTGCATATGCCAAGGGTCTATTTTACTGATGATAAAGCCCTGGAACAAAAACGAGTCACATCCTCCCTACTCGGGCCGCAAATTGCGGCCAGAATGAATTAATTGGCAGCCTGGGTTGGGGAATAGGGGCTAGGGTTTTGGTGGTAGTTTCATGGGGGCCTGCATGTATCACTGTCGAAGAAAAATAATTTTCAGAATCTTCTAAGGATAGCAGATTTTAAATAACCTTCACAGATTCCACAATTCTTCCGATATCGGTTTCTAAATCCGTATTCCGGATTTCTAGTCTATGGTTTAGATCAGAATTCTAGCACTAGGGGGTTTGTATGGCCTCTAGTGAGCTTAATTGCTCACCACAACTCTCAATTTCCAATAACCCAAACTAGAATTTTCATACCCTCACTAAACATCACTATATCGGTTTAAAGTTAACATAGATGTGAAAGCAATAGGAAAACTAAGCCAGTGGTTCAGAAAATATCTCATTTGGCAACTCAAGAAAATTCTTGAGTTGCTCCAAGTGGCCAAAATTCATGCTTTCTTGGTCCAATGTGATTCCCTTGAGCTTGTGCACAACTTTTGTGAAATGGGGATAGGGTTTTGGAGTGTTTATTGAGGTGATTTGAGGAGGTGAAGAGGGTAGGGAGAAGGAGCAGCAGCAGCAGCAGGGAATGAAGAGGAGAGGAAAGAGGAAAATGAAGGAAATGGGAAATGCAAGTCAAAGATAACCCCCCTCACTTTCTCTCTCACATCCATACCTAATATTCTATTCATATCTTTTCTTATTCCCCTTTTTCTTTTCTATTTTCCAACAATCAAAAACCATGCTAAAACATGAAGAAAGCCATGGAAAAATTATGTAACAAGTGTAAAATGATATTGTAGCGTCTTGAAAAGTCGTTTTGGTGTTTTCCTGAAAATCGGTGAAAATTCGGTATTTTTCCGTAAACCGTCTTTTTTGTTATTTTGCAGTTTAGGACTAATTATACCTAATTTGGATAGGTAATTGCTAGTTTTTAGTAGCTAATGAGTTACTTATTAATTTTTGGTCATTTAAAAATTTTTCCCTATTTTTCAATTTTTTTATATTATTTTAAGCCGGTAAGAAAATACATTAAATTAGCGATAAATACAAATTTCTTTGGGATAATTTTAATCTTTAAAATCATGTTAATTAAAATCTAGTTGTAATATAAATTTTTAGTATTTTATTTTAAGTTTTAACTAATTTTTATTATGGAAAACGAAATTTATTGAATTTAAGCTAAAACTTGCAATTTTGGACTTGTACGGGATCTTTTTGCATAAAACTTTTTTTGTAAAACCCCATTCAATCTTCCCTCACCCCTAGGCCGGCCCACTTTCAGCAGCACAAGGAAAAATTCCTTGCCTCCTTTGACTTTTTATTATGTGTGGAAATGAGGTATTTTGAAAAGGGTTTTGATTTTTTAATGTGGGTATGGGTCTTTGGTTGATTGGTATAGGTTGACCATGACTTTTCCATCACCACCCACACCAATATCCCTCCATTCTCTGCTGGAAATCTGCAGCTCTCCCTCTTCATTTTTTTTTCCTTTCCATTTCCTTCAAAATTCCATCATATTGCTCCAAAATTCCAATTTAAACCTCACAGATTAACCCACATCCTTCATTCCATTCTCCTTAGCCTTGCTTGCTTGGATCATGGTGCTATGAAGCCATCTTTGGAGGCATCTTGTTCTTGCTAGATCTCTAGTGTGAGGTATAATTTCTAATCTAAGGTTAATTTGTAGTTAAAGTGTGCTAACTAGAACTTGCATGTTGTATTAGTGTTAAAATTATAGCTAAATTCTAATCTAGTTTTTTTTAGTTCATGGTTTGAAATTAAACTAGGGTTTTAGAAATCTTTAGTAGGTTAATCAAATCTATTTTGTTATCTAGTTGTTTTGCTAACCTAATCTAAGAGGTTAACTTGCTAATTGGGCTATAAACTAGTGTTATTTTAGGGTTTTTCATGTATAGTTTGGATTAAGATTGCTAGTTATGAAATTCTAGAAATGGTTTGTTTATGGAAAATGTGTTTTGAAGCATGATAAATGGGTTAAATTGAGTGTTGTGGCTAGCTAGTTGTGTGGATTGTAGGATTGTGCGATGATGTGAGCACTTTATCGCAAATACGCGATGTTTGCACGAATTTGGAATTTTTAGTGCTTACTAGGTTTTTATAAAAATATTGTGATGAATTATTTGCGATATCTTGATGATATTTTTGGCATATCCTATGACATTTAGGATGTGTGAGTGCGGTTTTTTTGAGTGAGCGGGTTTTAGCTTTGTCGGGCGACCAAATCGACGATTTAGTTAGTTTTTGCGATTTTCGCGTGTGTTCCGCGCACCTTGTGCACGTTGTACCTAACTTGTGAACGTTAGTATTTTCGTTTGGGATTTGCATCGTTCTTGATATGTAACCTATGTTTGGTATTGATGTAAATTCCAGGTTCGGTCGCGGAGACGTCGGACGCGGCACGAAAGGGAAAAGCGGTGATTGGACGTGGCTAGCTAGGGATTCCGGTGAGTAGATTTAACATCTATGGGGGACTATCGTTGGATGGCGCAGGTCGCCCGATAGTTTAAGTAGTTAAAGTTTTCTAGTAGTATTAGTAATTTCATCCATGCTTTATTTGACATACATATGCAAACCCATTCTATAGGACACCTGCACCATTGCCAGGGTTTTTATATGCAGTACGAGCACTATTCATGCTTACACACACGCCCTGGTAATTGCCATGCCACCACACTAGATAACCTACAACTTGAAACCTTTTACTATAATTGATGCTTAAACCTGTGCTATTGCCTTTAATTCCTTAAAATGAAATCGTAGGATTGCTATTCATGTGCATGTACCTCATCATATTGTTTGTTCATGCCTAGTCTAGTAATCATACATCGCAACTTGATTATTGACACCATATGCATTCATTATCATTGACATATGCACTTATGAGGATTTCTTGAGATTTTATGATATTTCTGGATTTCGGGGGAAAGCCGCAAAAATTCCTAAACTTATTACTTTTTTTAAAATATGTAAATTGCGGTTTTCTAGTGATGTAAGTGTCGTCCACCATGAGTTTGCTGTGGTTTTCGAGACCCGTTTCGAGGAGTTGGATGAACCGTCTCGGGTACATGGTGGGCCCGGTAAGGTACCCCGGGGCAAGAAGCTCGTGTTGCTGACGATGAGCCTGGCAGGGGACGGATTACCTACCGGTGACTGTTTGTGACGGCGGATATCCAGAGGATACCGACCGTGGCCGCGAGATGTTGAGATAGTGATATTGAGATGGGTCAGCCGGATGGCTGAGGCCAGAGATACTATGACATGGATATATGAGATTTGTGATAGTTTTGAGGTGTCATTGCTGGACACAGGTTCTTATTGATTCTATTGGTATTGTGCTGGTATTTCAAAAGAGATTCCTAAAGGAAAAACATGATTCTTATACTTACACATTCAGATCATAAGTTGATTCACATTGCATTCATACCTGCTAGTATATTCATATTGCATACATACCTGCTATTATGTCCTGCCATACCTGTATTATAGATGCTAGGATGCTTGTGTGCATACTTGCGATAGCCTCTATAGATGTTATTTATTACTCACGAGTTGGCAACTCACCCCCGTTGTGCCACAGTCTTTTGCAGGTCCGCTCCGTCAGCACAGTAGCGGCGGGCGCACCGTTTCTTTTGCCTCTCTTGCCAGGACTCAAGGTTTTTGCTCGTAGGTGGGTTGTATTATTATTTTTGTACCATCTTGTATATTCTTTGTATCTAGAGTACTCCATCTACTGTATCTACCAGTATTGTTGTATATTGACCTGGAGATGAGACTGTGAGATTTGTGGACTTTTTATGCTGTATTTTGGGGTCGAGCTCACTTGAGTCGACATGCGGTTTTTCTTATGCTTCTTTATGTTTATTTTGCATGTTGTTGTTTTATATTGCGTGAGATTTGTGACCGCCTTGTGGCGAAGAGCTAGCTCCTGCTTGGGGATGCCTTATTTGTTGTATTGATATATATTCTTGTTGTACCCATTTTGGGGGCCAGTATTTACAAAGGAGACTCTGCCGAAATTTTCGGAAAAAATGATATTGTTTTTAAAAAGGGTTGATATGACTTATTTGATAAACTCGCTTTCAATTGATTGGTTTTCCTTCACTCTTTTGCTTATTTGGTTTTGGTTTCTGGGCTTTGGCTTACTTATTTTACGGACGTCTTGAGACGTTTCGTAAACTTAAGTGCCAGTCACGTTCCGTACCCTGCGGGTCGTGACAAAGTTGGTATCAGAGCGATAGGTTTTACCTTTTTGAGTGTAGGATGACCTTTGGTAGATGGAGTAAGTGACTTAAGTAGGGTAACGTAGCGTGTGTATGTCCGCGGCATACTTGCGATATGGTACTCCGCCTAAGTGAATTTAGGATATACTTGCTTGAAATTCCTTCTTCAATTCCGTGTATCCTATGATTCTATTGCACTGTTCTTATTATCCTTTTTCTTGTACCAGCCACTATGCCGCCGAAGGCTACGAGGGCACAGAGGGTTGCCGCCCGAGACAAGATTCGAGCTGGCTCGTCCGAGACTAGGACTGAGCAGGGTGGTATGCCTACGCCGCAGGGACAGACCAATCCACCTTCCCCAGGCCGTATGGATAGGCTTGAGACTGGTATGGAGGAGTTGCGACAGATGATGGGGAGTATGCAGGAGC
Organism: Agapanthus africanus; assembly: GCA_030015575.1. Classification (NCBI taxonomy): domain Eukaryota; kingdom Viridiplantae; phylum Streptophyta; class Magnoliopsida; order Asparagales; family Amaryllidaceae; genus Agapanthus; species Agapanthus africanus. The sequence goes on from CM057337.1 coordinate 4,536,175, forward strand.
TACGTCAGATGGTAGGATCCCTAGTTGCAGCCAGTCGTACACCGAGGCCGGATGACGCACCTACTACATCCCAGACTACTATGATACCTGCTCCTACTACTACCGCCGTGACCATCCCGGTTTCACTACAGGATTTTATGAGGCTGAGACCTCCAGTATCCACCGGCACCGAGGCAGCGGAGGACCCACAGACGTTCCTTGACAGTTTAGCCAGGATATGCCGTTCGCTGAGATGTTCGGATGATCGATGGGTGGAGCTTGCGAGTTTCCGTCTAGAGGGTCTCGCGTAGATATGGTGGGAGTCAGTCTTGAGAGGTCGAGCTGCAGGTCTATCGCCTATGACTTGGGCCGAGTTTACAGCGGTCTTTCTAGCTCGTTTCCTCCCAGAGAGCGTTCGTGACGCCAGAGCTCGTAGCTTCGAGGCCTTGGTCAAGACACCTGGGATGACGGTGTCTGAGTATGACGTTCATTTTACACAGTTGTCCCGATATGCCCCGTACCTGGTAGATACCGAAGCGAAGAGGGTGAAGAGGTTCATACAGGGACTTGATGCCCAGTTATATCTTGCCATTGGCGCCCAGCACTACGACATTTATTCAGCTGCTATGGATACGGCATTACGGATGGAGGCATGCATATCACAGACTTCGGCCGTTTCTGGGCCGAAGAGGATTCGCACCGAGGTGCCGTCTCAGAGGCAGCGTGCCAGATTCTTTCCGAGGGATGGGCCCGGCAGAGAATTTGGACGGGGTCAGTTATATGGTTCATATCCCCAGGGACAGCAGCCGTCGCCAGGGTGTTTTGGGTGCGGGAGTCCGCACCATCTTGTCAGAGACTGTCCGGCGAGACGACAGGGAGCGGCGACAGTTCCGCATGTGACCCTATCACCATCACCACCCCCTCCTCAGAGAGCCCTACTTCCTACCCCAGGCGATGCTCCACGCCAGTTAGGTGCACCCAGAGGCCGTGGACGCGGCGGTCCTGTTCAGAGAGGACGAGGAGGCAGAGGCCGAGGTCGAGGTCAGCCCGCTATCGGTGAAGGACAGGCCCGAGTATTTGCTTTGACACCGCAGGATGCGCAGGCATCCAATGCCGTTGTGCAGGTACCTGCCAGTTTGCTCTTTCGACGCACGGGTATTATTCGACCCAGGTTCCACACATTCGTACGTATCTACACACTTTGCACCGATGTTGGGCCGTGAGTCGTCGTTGTTAGATCATCCGCTTGTTGTTATTACTCCGGTAGGCGAGTCGTTTGTCGCTCGTTTTGTATTTCGATTGTGTTCCGTTCGTATCGGGGAGAGGTATTCATCGGTTGATTTGATTCTCCTCGATATGTTGGACTTTGATGTGCTTCTGGGCATGGATTAGCTAGCCACTTGTTATGCTTCGGTGGACTGCCGTGAGAAGGCAGTCAGATTTAGCTTTCCGGGAGAGCCAGTCTTTGTTATTCAGGGAGACCGCAACGTCACCCTTCCCAGCTTGATTTCGTCTCTTCGCGCTGGTCAGCTCTTGCGGAAGGGATGTCAGGGATTCTTTGCGTATATTTGTGATACTCGAGCTACAGAGGTTCCGTTGGATCAGGTTCCGGTTGTTTGTGAGTTCCCTGATGTTTTCCCTGACGAGCTGCCTGGGCTACCGCCTGAGCGCGACGTTGAGTTCTGCATCGATTTGATTCCCGGTTCGGGGCCTATTTCTATACCGCCTTATCGGATGGCCCCGGCAGAGCTTCGAGAGCTGGAGGATCAGTTGCAGAATTTGTTAAATAAGGGGCTTATTCGACCTAGTGTTTTTCCATGGGGTGCTCCGGTCCTGTTTGTCAAGAAGAAGGATGGAAGTTTGCGCTTATGTATCGACTACCGCCAGCTGAATAAGGTTACCGTGCGGAACAGATATCCGTTGCCACGCATTGATGATTTGTTCGACCAGCTTCAGGGTGCGGGGTATTTTTCGAGGATCGACTTGCGATCAGGATACCATCAGCTGCGAGTTCGACAGGAGGATATACCGAGGACAGCTTTCCGCACGCGCTACGGCCACTATGAGTTTTTGGTGATGTCGTTTGGACTCACCAACGCCCCAGCAGCATTCATGGATTTGATGAACCGTACATTCAGGCCGTATCTTGACTTGTTCGTCATCGTGTTTATCGACGATATCTTGGTGTACTTCCGGAGCAGAGAGGAGCACGAGCAGCACTTGCGGATTACGTTACAGACTCTGAGGAAGCACCAGCTGTTCGCAAAGTTCTCCAAGTGTGCATTCTGGCTGGACAACGTCGGATTCTTGGGTCATGTGATTACGAGAGACGGCATATGTGTGGACCCGAAGAAGATTGAGGCTTTTCAGCAGTGGCCCCGACCTACATCGGTTACTGAGATCCGTAGTTTTCTAGGCCTGGCGGGCTACTACAGGCGTTTTGTTCAGGACTTCTCCCGTATAGCTGCACCTTTGACCGGTTTGACCCGGAAGGGAGTTCCTTTCGTTTGGACAGAGGAGTGCGAGCACAGTTTTCAGTAGCTACGGACTTGTTTAACTACGGCGCCGGTATTATCTTTGCCTTCGGGATCAGGCGGATTTGTGGTCTACTGTGATACTTCGCGAGTAGGGTTAGGATGCGTATTGATGCAGCATGGCCGGGTGATCGCATATGCTTCTCGGCAGTTGAAGAAGAATGAACAGAACTACCCCACTCATGATTTGGAGATGGCTGCAGTAGTCTTTGCACTGAAGATTTGGCGACATTACCTATATGGCGAGTCGTGCCAAATATTCACAGACCACAAGAGCTTAAAATACATATTTCAGCAACGAGACCTGAACCTCAGACAGCGTCGTTGGATGGAGTTGGTGAAAGACTACGACTGCGAGATCTTATATCACCCAGGCAAGGCGAATGTAGTGGAAGATGCTTTGAGCAGGAGGCCCGGGGGTAGTCTATCCTATTTGCGCGCAGTGCAGAGGCAGTCGTCAGCAGATTGGCAGATTTTATGCGACAGCCGAGTTGAGTTCGAGTTCACTCAGACAGGGGGACAGCTCGCGCATGTTCGTGCACGCCCACAGTTGCTTGACCGTATATATGAGGCACAGCGTAGAGACGACCGTTGCTCAGAGATCATGGCACAGATGGGACAGGGCAGATTTTCCGAGTTCGTGATTGATGATCAGGGGATTTTACGATATGGATCTAGACTGTGCATACCAGATGCTGATGGATTGCGGCACGAAATTCTTGAGGAGGTACACCGATCAGTGTATAGTGTCCACCCCGGTTCCACCAAGATGTACCATGATATGAGAGAGACCTACTGGTGGGACGGGATGAAGAGGGACATTGCAGAGTTTGTATCGAGATGCCTGACTTGTCAGCAAGTCAAGGCCGAGCACCAGAGGCCCGCAGGAGAGCTACAGCCGTTACCCATTCCAGAGTGGAAATGGGAGCAGATTTCGATGGATTTCGTTGTGGGTCTACCCAGGACCAGTCGAGGGTACGACTCCATCTGGTGATCGTAAATCAATTGACGAAAGCGGCTCACTTCCTGCCAGTGAAGACCACTTTCAACTTCGCTCAGTATGCCCAGCTTTACATCGACGAGATCGTGCAGTTGCATGGCGTACTGACTTGTATCGTGTCAGATCGAGGCACCCAGTTCACCAGCCGACTTTGGCAGAGACTTCAGGAGGCTTTGGGCACTCGTTTGAGCTTCAGCACAGCGTTTCATCCGCAGACCGACGAACAGTCAGAGCGGACCATTCAAACTCTCGAGGACATGCTCAGAGCGTGCGTTTTAGACTTCGGCGGTAGCTGGGATCGTCATTTACTGTTAGTGGAGTTCTCCTACAACAACAGCTTCCAGGATACTATTCAGATGGCACCTTTTGAGGCATTGTATGGGAGGAGATGCAGATCGCCCGTTTATTGGACAGAGCTCAGCGAGAGCAGTATATTGGGGTCACAGCTTGTTGAGGAGACGACAGCGAAGATACAGTTGATTCGAGACCGGATGAGAGCAGCTCAGAGCAGGCAGAAATCGCATGCAGGCGGGCGCCGTCGCAGGCTAGAGTTCGCAGTTGGCGATCATGTTTTTCTGAGGGTCTCTCCGATGAAGGGCGTGATGCGATTTGGGCGAAAAGGAAAGCTTAGTCCCAGATTTGTGGGTCCCTTCAAAATTCTCGAGCGTATCAGCGCAGTTGCATATCGTTTGACTCTTCCATCTAGCTTTCCCGATGTTCATCCCGTCTTCCATGTTTCGATGCTCCGCAAGTACTTTCACGACCCTTCGCATGCGATTCAGCACCCGACAGTCCAGCTAGAGCGCGACCTTTCTTTTGCAGAGCAGCCGGTGGCCATCCTGGATTGGCAGGTGAAGAAGTTGAGATCGAAAGTTATACCGACCGTCAAGGTCCTTTGGCGTGGCCCGAGCAGCGAGGAGGTCACCTGGGAGACCGAGGGCGAGATGAGGAAGAAATATCCCCATCTCTTTGAAGGTACGCATAGTTATATTTTTAAATTCGGGGACCGAATTTTTTTAAGGGGGGAAGATTGTAGCGCCTTGAAAAGTCGTTTTGGTGTTTTCCTGAAAATCGGTGAAAATTCGGTATTTTTCCGTAAACCGTCTTTTTTGTTATTTTGCAGTTTAGGACTAATTATACCTAATTTGGATAGATAATTGCTAGTTTTTAGTAGCTAATGAGTTACTTATTAATTTTTGGTCATTTAAAAAAAATTCCCTATTTTTCAATTTTTTTATATTATTTTAAGCCGGTAAGAAAATACATTAAATTAGCGATAAATACAAATTTCTTTGGGCTAATTTTAATCTTTAAAATCATGTTAATTAAAATCTAGTTGTAATATAAATTTTTAGTATTTTATTTTAAGTTTTAACTAATTTTTATTATGGAAAACGAAATTTATTGAATTTAAGCTAAAACTTGCAATTTTGAACTTGTAGGGGGTCTTTTTACATAAAATTTTTTTTGTAAAACCCCATTCACTCTTCCCTTACCCCTAGGCCGGCCCACTTTCAGCAGCACAAGGAAAAATTCCTTGCCTCCTTTGACTTTTTATTATGTGTGGAAATGAGGTATTTTGAAAAGGGTTTTGATTTTTTAATGTGGGTATGGGTCTTTGGTTGATTGGTATGGGTTGACCATGACTTTTCCATCACCACCCACACCAATCTCCCTCCATTCTCTGCTGGAAATCTGCAGCTCTCCCTCTTCATTTTTTTTTCTTTCCATTTCCTTCAAAATTCCATCATATTGCTCCAAAATTCCAATTTAAACCTCACAGATTAACCCCCATCCTTCATTCCATTCTCCTTAGCCTTTCTTGCTTGGATCATGGTGCTATGAAGCCATCTTTGGAGGCATCTTGTTCTTGCTAGATCTCTAGTGTGAGATAAAATTTCTAATCTAAGGTTAATTTGTAGTTAAAGTGTGCTAACTAGAACTTGCATGTTGTGTTAGTGTTAAAATTATAGCTAAATCCTAATCTAGTTTTTCTAGTTCATGGTTTGAAATTAAACTAGGGTTTTAGAAATCTTTAGTAGGTTAATCAAATCTATTTTGTTATCTAGTTGTTTTGCTAACCTAATCTAAGAGGTTAACTTGCTAATTGGGCTATAAACTAGTGTTAATTTAGGGTTTTTCATGTATAGTTTGGATTAAGATTGCTAGTTATGAAATTCTAGAAAGGGTTTGTTTATGGAAAATGTGTTTTGAAGCATGGTAAATGGATTAAATTGAGTGTTGTGGCTAGCTAGTTGTGTGGATTGTAGGATTGTGCGATGATGTGAGCACTTTATCGCAAATACGCGATGTTTGCACGAATTTGGAATTTTTAGTGCTTACTAGGTTTTTATAAAAATATTGTGATGAATTATTTGCGATATCTTGATGATATTTTTGGCATATCCTATGACATTTAGGATGTGTGAGTGCGGTTTTTTTGAGTGAGCGGGTTTTAGCTTTGCCGGGCGACCAAATCGACGATTTAGTTAGTTTTTGCGATTTTCGCGTGTGTTCCGCGCACCTTGTGCACGTTATACCTAGCTTGTGAACGTTAGTATTTTCGTTTGGGATTTGCATCGTTCTTGATATGTAACCTATGTTTGGTATTGATGTAAATTCCAGGTTCGGTCGCGGAGACGTCAGACGCGGCACGAAAGGGAAATGCGGTGATTGGACGTGGCTAGCTAGGGATTCCGGTGAGTAGATTTAACATCTACGGGGGACTATCGTTGGATGGCGCAGGTCGCCCGCTAGTTTAAGTAGTTAAAGTTTTCTAGTAGTATTAGTAATTTCATCCATGCTTTATTTGACATACATATGCAAACCCATTCTATAGGACACCTGCACCATTGCCAGGGTTTTTATATGCAGCACGAGCACTATTCATGCTTACACTCATGCCGTGGTAATTGCCATGCCACCACACTAGATAACCTACAACTTGAAACCTTTTTACTATAATTGATGCTTAAACCTGTGCTATTGCCTTTAATTCCTTAAAATGAAATCGTAGGATTGCTATTCATGTGCATGTACCTCATCATATTGTTTGTTCATGCCTAGTCTAGTAATCATACATCGCAACTTGATTATTGACACCATATGCATTCATTATCATTGACATATGCACTTATGAGGATTTCTTGAGATTTTATGATATTTCTGGATTTCGGGGGAAAGCCGCAAAAATTCCTAAACTTATTACTTTTTTTAAAATATGTAAATTGCGGTTTTCTAGTGATGTAAGTGTCGTCCACCATGAGTTTGCTGTGGTTTTCGAGACCCGTTTCGAGGAGTTGGATGAACCGTCTCGGGTACATGGTGGGCCCGGTAAGGTACCCCGGGGCAAGAAGCTCGTGTTGCTGACGATGAGCCTGGCAGGGGACGGATTACCTACCGGTGACTGTTTGGGACGGCGGATATCCAGATGATACCGACCGTGGCCGTGAGATGTTGAGCTAGTGATATTGAGATGGGTCAGCCGGATGGCTGAGGCCAGAGATACTATGACATGGATATATGAGATTTGTGATAGTTTTGAGGTGTCATTGCTGGACACAGGTTCTTATTGATTCTATTGGTATTGTGCTGGTATTTCAAAAGAGATTCCTAAAGGAAAAACATGATTCTTATACTTACACATTCAGATCATAAGTTGATTCACATTGCATTCATACCTGCTAGTATATTCATATTGCATACATACCTGCTATTATGTCCTGCCATACCTGTATTATAGATGCTAGGATGCTTGTGTGCATACTTGCGATAGCCTCTATAGATGTTATTTATTACTCACGAGTTGGCAACTCACCCCCGTTGTGCCACAGTCTTTTGCAGGTCCGCTCCGTCAGCACAGTAGCGGCGGGCGCACCGTTTCTTTTGCCTCTCTTGCCAGGACTCAAGGTTTTTGCTCGTAGGTGGGTTGTATTATTATTTTTGTACCATCTTGTATATTCTTTGTATCTAGAGTACTCCATCTACTGTATCTACCAGTATTGTTGTATATTGACCTAGAGATGAGACTGTGAGATTTGTGGACTATTTATGCTGTATTTTGGGGTCGAGCTCACTTGAGTCGACATGCGGTTTTTCTTATGCTTCTTTATGTTTATTTTGCATGTTGTTGTTTTATATTGCGTGGGATTTGTGACCGTCTTGTGGCGAAGAGCTAGCTCCCGCTTGGAGATGCCTTATTTCTTGTATTGATATATATTCTTGTTGTACCCATTTTGGGGGTCAGTATTTACAAAGGAGACTCTGCCGAAATTTTCGGAAAAATTGATATTGTTTTAAAAAAGGATTGATATGACTTATTTGATAAACTCGCTTTCAATTGATTGGTTTTCCTTCACTCTTTTGCTTATTTGGTTTTGGTTTCTGGGCTTTGGCTTACTTATTTTACGAACGTCTTGAGACGTTTCGTAAACTTAAGTGCCAGTCACGTTCCGTACCCTGCGGGTCGTGACAGATATGGTGCATGTTTGCACAAAATATGCTAAAAATCCGATTAGCGATTTTTAATCGCGATTAGCACTAAATTGGTGTCAATTAAATCATAAAAACTTAAAATTTGCATAATTCACATAAAACACCCTCTTTTTAGTAATTTCTATAATTTTCCCAATTTATCGGTATTTAATTATACGAATATTAAAATATTCATTAATAATTAATATTAAATTATAAAAATTCCCCAAAAATAATATTTTATTTTTCTTAAATGTTACACTTTCGTTTCCAACTTTCGAAGAGTTCATTTTCTCAGGTTAGATGTCTTCCTCTGTAGAATCAGTAGATGTTGTAGGAGTAGATGCTAGGCTTCCTTTAGATGTGTCTGAGTCTCCTCGGGGAGCAGGGGCTGGGCCCTCTCCCCGGGCCGTGGGGCGGGGGCCGCCTCCAGGGGGGAGGCGGCAGATGCTGCCCCCAGCACCTCGTGTTGGGTGAGATATGAGGGCGAGGTCGCTAACGCTCGGGCTCACTTCTACATTCCCCCGCGCTACACGCTTCGTCTGGCCGGGGAGGGAGAGAGGGCAGACCAGGTACGGGGCAGGGAAATTGCCCTGTATTTGGAAACTTTTTGGGGCGGAATGCGCCTGCCCTTCTCTCCTGAGGTCATCGCCGCCCTGAATTTCTTCGGTTTGGCCCCCGGCCAGTTAGTGCCGAACGCATGGAAGATTCTCCCTGGGTTCTTGATCCGTCTGAGGCTGCAAGCGATTCCTTTCAGTCTTTCCCTTCTTGATTCCTCCCTCGTTTTCAAGAGTTACCCTAGCAGTCGAGCTGGCGACCCGAGATGGGTTTACTTTACTTTTAGGAAGTGGCCCGGGGTCGTTGCCGGGACCGGAGTCGTGGCCTTGCCCTCCTCCATCCATGATTGGAAAAAGAAATTTTTTTTCGTTTCCCCTCCCGAGGGTGAGGACTGGCCGGTGCCCACCAAGTGGTCGAGGGAGAAGTGTCTGTCGGGGAACCTGTCCGATGACCCCGCCGTGGTGAGGGTGGCGTCATGGGAGCTCGTCCCTCGACATGACATGCTGCTGTCCGAGAGGGTTTTGCGCTGGGCCGGGCTCAGCCCCGTCGAGTTCATCAGTAAGTTAAGCTTGCTTTTGGGTTTACATTTTACTCGTGTTGCTGATCTGTTGGGTGTTCGTTTCATGCAGGATCCATGGACTTCGGCTCTCTCCGAGATGCTATGCGCCAGCCGAGGCAGCCTACCAAGGCCGGGGGCGCCAGCACTTATCGGGCACAGCCCGCTCCGGCTCCTACTGCCCCGGAGGCGGCGCCTCGAGGACGCTGGGTGGCGGATCCCACCCCGGGCCCCAGCAGAGCATCGGGTCGGAAGCGGGCCCTAATTCTGGAGGACACGGCTTCGGAAGAGGAGATCGGCTCTCCCTCGGAGCCGCTCAAGAAGAGTTCCCGGAGACCCTCCCAGGGCCGGTCCTCGCCAACCGTAGTGGAGGAAGGGGGGCTCCGGTTCGCGGTGCCGTCGGGGCTGTCGGTCGCGGACAGCCTCCTGCACGAAATAGAGACCTCGGCCGGGGGTCGAGTTCCTGGAGGAACCCTCAGGGCCCAGCTGGCGTCGATCGTCCAGGAGTCTGTGCAGGTAAGCCCCCAGTTCATTGTGAGGTTTGGTGCCCTTTTCTGTTTTCTGACCTTTTTGTGTCTTCCCAGGTTCTATAGCACGTGGCCCTCGCCCTCCGCATGGAGACCGAGGTGGTAGCCTCGGCGTTGGAGGCCGCGGGTCAGCTCGCCTCGCTGCAAGAGAGCTCCAGGCGAGAGCAGGAGGCGATGTCGGCGAAGATCGCCGCCCAGGAGGGCGAGGTGGTCGCCGGGAAAAAGGAGGTCGCCCGGCATCGCGAGGTCGCCGTGATCGCCGAGGGCAAGCTCGAGGACTCCCACGTGCTTGCCGGCAACCTGAAGAGGACGGTGAAGGCCCTTTAAAAGGAGCTGGAGGCGGCGGCAGAGGCGTTTAAGTCGGCTGAATCGAGGGCCGTGGCGAGTTATAAGGGGTCGAAGGATTTTTATAACGACCTGGCTGTAGCTACGACCCGCATTAGGCACGATGCCCTCGACGCCGTTAAGTCCCGGATGCCTGGGTTCGACGACGCGGATCTCCGGGCTGAGTTCCCCCTCGTGGGCGCCGACGAGCAAGAGGAAGAAGCTCCCGGTGAGGTGGCGGCCGAGGACCCAGTACCCCAAGTAGTGGGGGCCTAAGTGGTGGAGGTCGAGGACCTCGAGGTCGCGCCCGGCCTCGAGGTGTAGAGCCACCATTCTCCCCTCTTCAATTTGTTTTTCTTTTGAATTTTGTAAGGCTTGGGAACCCAAAAAATACCCTTTGTAAAGAAAAACTTTTGTCTTTGGCAGTAGTAATAAAGTTTTTCTTTAGCTCCATAGAATTGCGCTTTGCCATCTGTTGAAGAATGTTCATGAGATATTTTTTGCTTGTACCGTTGTGCTTTTACGTCGGGTCGGCCATCTGTCTAACGATCGCCCGTCGAGTTGACTGCAATCACTTGCCGACCGACGAGCGTTTCTGAGGAGGTATCTCCCTGGGCCCCGGAGTCGATGGGAGATCGTTTCGACCTGGACAGACTGGACGCCCCTCACTGGGGTCTCGGTTGGTCCGCGGGCCATAGAGCATCTCTGATTTAGAGCATTGGCCACCGTCCGGGGGTGACTGGGCAGGGCAGCTGTACCGTCACCCCCTGCAAAGGCTTTAAGCTTCCTAGAGTGGTGTCAGGGGAGTCTCCCGCCAGGGATGGCCGAGCAGGGTAGCTGCTCAGTTGCCTCTTGCGAGGGCTTGGGTCTTCAGCGTCTGAGGGGATGTAAGAAGCCCACTAGGGATGTCCGGGTAGCGAAGCCGCGCGACTGCCTCTTGGCGAGGGATTTGGCCTCTGGCGTCGTAGGTAGGGCAACCACTGGCCTGGGACTGTCACGCCCCGCTTCCCAGTGTACGGGGAAGTGGACGTGACGAGGCCCGCTACGTATATACTCAGAAGTACATACGCTAAGCGTAACTAAGCAATATAAAGTAAATTACAAGAAACGAATGATATAGGAATAACAGTAACTTTTATTAATAACATTCTTTGTACAATGCATGAAAAGAAAATACAACTGAAATGAAAAGCGATGCCTAAACAATGGCATAACAGAAAATGAAAATACTGGAAAGAACAAGGTACAATATCTAGAGCTCGGGATCTTCCTGGAATTGCTCCAAATCTTCACCGGTGGGCTCGATCTCAGCTTGGTCCAACGCACCTGACGACATTCAAAGAAGAAAGAAATAGAATGTCGTCAGCGAACAGGTCGCTCGGTAAGTCCCAAAGATAAGGAAGAATTAGGAAGACAATGTAAAAGTATTTTCTAAAATATTATATTGTTGAATATTATGGAATATTGAGTTAACGCTGTTGTTTGTAGCTTGGTACAGAAGGATGCCAGTGTATATGAGGGGAGTCTCACTTGCCAGAGACTAAGGCACGTGTAGTACAAGGAACCGTTATGCCACGGTACAACAGCAATAGGATTCAGGTTAGGTGTTTTAATCTGACCACCTCATGCCACCTTTAACACCTTCCGTACCAATCTACCCCTTAACCCCGTAGTGTTTGAACAGTAATGTGGTATTATATTGTGTAAATTGGGTGACTGACCAAAACCATGATATCAGTAAATATGTTGTAACTGTATAATCAGGTAAATGGAATATTAGGATAATTGATGAATATCTATGGTTTGATTCAGTCAAAATGAATAGATTGTTAACTGGTTTCTGGGATTCATGTATTCATATTGAGTTGTATTACAAAAGAATATAGATTGACTTGAATCATTTTCAAGTCAGAAATAGTCAGACTCTAACCCGAGTCAGACTAAAAGAAGGTAAGCTGAAGTTCGATATTTGTTAGGGGCCTTATTGTAAATTATAAAACTTGAGGGGGTTTTATGTAAAAGGTACTATTGTATAGTTTTCAAAATACACCTCAAGTATTTAATATTCGTCTTTATAGTTATAATGAGTGTGAATTTTATTTGTGTTATTCTAGTGAATATATCCTAATAAAAGTATTAATTGATTTATTTGAAACTCATGGTATTTTAATGTAAATTTTAATCTTGTAATTTTTAGGAAAATGTGGAAACTTTATATTATAAAAAAATAGGTGTCTAAATGGTATTTAAATATATATTAATACAAGAATAATTTTAAATAAATATTTTATTTTTCCAAAATCACATTATTCTTAAATGCTGTATTTTAAACCTTTCGAGACCGAATACTCCTTGCGGAGGTCTGAATCTCGCACTACTAGCCCGCGGGTGCACGATGAACCGTACTATCCCTAATGGGTTCCCCAAAAGTGGGTTGTAGCGGCGCTTTGCTTAGGTTTAACAAATACTATTCATTTAGGAAAACGGTTTTATAAATATAAGGTATTTATTTGTAAAAGGGTATAACTTTCCACAACAAGACAGTTTAGATAAACGATCGATATCCATGACATATCGTGGTTTTATTTTAAAAGATTTATTTAGAATTGTGTGCAACTTAAACCTTTCAAGGAAGGTTTATAAAGAATATGGTATTTTAGTGAAAAGTCCTGTATTTTCGTATTCTATATTTTTATGTTTATCAATTAGGGTTATATTTGTGTGTGTGTAGAGGTAGGTCATTACCTCGTGACTTATTTTAAGTTTTAATGAAGTTTAGAGGTTAAACATGATATATTAAACTTGAAGGTATTAAAGCGCAAGAATACGGTATTTGAAAACGTTATCATTTCATGTGTGAAAATTCATTCAAATTGATTTCTATAAGTTTATTTATCAAGATACACATATTTAGGAGTGAGGGAATTAATTAAACGAAGAAAAATAAACTTCATGGTATTTTTATGAAAAGAATACGGTTTTACAAGAAAACTATCATTTCATGTGAGAAACTTTATTTAAATTGGTTTATGGGTGATTAATAGTCAACATGAATATGTTAGGGTATTGTGGATTAGGTGACAAGTGCAATTTTGTAGAAAAACCGAATCGGAAATCGGTTTGTTCCGATTTCCGTCGGGTTCCATAAATCCGTATTTTTAAGAAATAGAAAGGTGAGAAGGATGGGATTTACGCGTTTGGACAAACTAAGGAGGCTAAGGGAGGTGGTGATTTTCGGTGCGTCGAAAACGTCGCGAAGGTTCTACTACGATCGCCGGAATCCGTCGTCGATTTCGGCAGCGCTTCGCTTATCGCTCTTTGTACCGAGTTCTCAAGAATTTGGGAGAGTGAACTTAGAGTTGTTAGGTGAAATAGTAGAGGGTAGGGGTCTTTATATAGAGCTAGGCTAGGGTTAGGGTTTGGATTAAAAAAAATATTAAAAAATGTAAAAATTCATTAAAATATCATTAATTTTGGGATTAAAAGTGGTTTAATGGGAATTTTGTAACTGTTCAGAGAAAATGGAGTATGCAGGGATGAAGACCAAGTCAACACAGAATTTTTCCGTGTTGACGACTCGGCCGACCGGCCGAGTCCGGCCGGCGGCGCCGGCAGATTCGGCCGAGTCGCCGGCCGACTTGGCCGAGTCAGGGTCGAGTTAGGTCTCGTTGGGTGTGGTTTCACATGGGGGGAATTTTGGTATACTTTATTTTTTTTTTATACCGCATTAATTTGAGAGTTATGGTTGTTTGACCGTTTGACTTCCCAAAAAAATTAAAACAAAATGATATAAAAATTATGTGGGGCATGGGATTCGAACTCTGATGGCTTGGTTCAGCAGTGCAAGGTATTACCAATGAGCTACAAGCTCTTTCTTGTAATTATTGTGTTATTTAATTACTTAAAATGATAGCAGCAAGAGTAAATACTCCAAGTATACATTAAATTTTAAAGTGATTTATTGTACACTAAAAATGGAGTTATTTTATTCTTGTAGCTTGTAATTAAAAACAAAAAATAATTACCTAAATCTTGTGCTCAGGTTAAAATACCCCTTTATGGATTTTTGAAAAATATTTGAAAAAAATTTTGTATAGAAAATTTAGGGTTGTTACAGGGACGAATGGGCGGGGCAGCCGCTTCTGTCCCGGCGTCGTGGGTGGGAGCTACCAGCCGGAGTTTTTACCGAGCAGGGTAGCTGCTCGATTGCCTCTTACGAAGGCTTTGATCCTTCAGGACAGGGACCGAGCAGGGTTACTGCCCGGTGCCTCTTGGCTAGGACTTTGATCCTTGTCGGTTGTGGTAGGAAGCTACCAGCCGGGGATAGCCGAGCGAGGGCACGACTGCCTCTGGGAGGACTTTAGTCCGTGGCGCGGGAAGAGCTATAAGGCTGTAAGAAGCCTACCAAGGACCCTTGGCCGGGTAAGGTTGCCGCCCGGTGCCTCTTGGCGAGGGCTTTTGTCCTGAAAGATAGCGGGGCGAGGGAACCTCGGGCTCGACTGCCTCTGAGAGGGCTTTTTGATCCTTGGCGTTGTGGCAGGAAAGCTGCCCACTGGGGATAGCCGAGCGAGGGAACCTCGGGCTCGACTGCCTCTGAGAGGGCTTTATGATCCCAGGCGTTGTGGCAGGGAAGCTGCCCGCTGGGGATAGCCGAGCGAGGGGACCTCGGGATCGACTGCCTCTGGGAGGGCTTTTTGATCCCAGGCGTCGCGGCAGGGAAGCTGCCCACTGGGGATAGCCGAGCGAGGGGACCTCGGGCTCGACTGCCTCTGGGAGGGCTTTTTGATCCCCGGCGTCGCGGCAGGGAAGCTGTTGGGCTGAATCTTGCCGTGGTGTATCCCGACCGTTCAGCTGCAGGTATGGGGAATGGGAACGGTCGGGGCAACGGCGTGCGTAGCTAGCCTATCGAATGCGGGGGAAGGCGAAGAGTCAGGGGAAGGCGAAGCGCTAGGGGCGCGCCGCTTCGATTCCACCGGAGAAGGCTTGATGGTTGCCGCATGGCAGCGATTCCCTGGACGAAAGGGTGCGACGGTTGGGCTGCGCATTGGGCTATATAAGGCTGAAGGAGTACTGGTCTTTTCATCCTTCATAAACAGATCGTCGAGAATGCAGGACTTCCCGTTCACCATCCCCGACATCGTCCGCTTCGAAGACGTGTACCTCTACGACCCGTACTGCACCGAGGATACGGTGCAACTGGTCTACGGGAGCATCGAGGATCATTTTGGCCGGCTGCTCCCCCACGCTCCTCCCTGCTGCAGTTGCTGATGTACTCCATCTGGAGGGCATCGCCGGGGCTTTACAACCCCCTGTTTGAGCTGCTTTTTGACGAGGCCGTGGGCAAGCTGCGGTCTTTGAGGCGCTGCGGTCTTTTAGTACATTATGAAGAGTTTTTAAATCTAATTTAGATTATTACCTCCATGTACTTCTTCGCTAGTGTCTCAGTTGATTGGCCAACTCGAAATGGGATGAAGTGAGCCGACTTTGTGAGTCGATCCACAATGACCCAAACCGCATCGTTACCCTTTGTGCTGCGAGGAAGAGCAGTTACAAAGTCCATCGTGATGTGCTGCCACTTCCATTCTGGGATTGGTAACGGTTGAAGTAGTCCAGCTGTCCTGTGATGTTCAGCTTTTACCTGCTGACACACCAAACATTTTGCGACACTTCTGGCTACTTCACGCTTCATTCCATGCCACCAATAATTCTGACGTAGATCCCTGTACATTTTGGTACCTCCAGGATGTACTGAATAGGGAGAGCTGTGAGCTTCTTTCATTAACTCTTCCCGAACAGGACCTTTTGGTACACACAATCTGCTGCCGTATCTCAAAGATCCGTCTTCATGGATGATGAAATCTGTTCTGAGTCCATTCTCCACTTGTTCTCTGATCTTTTGCAACTTAGCATCGCTGGCTTGAGTTGCTTTGATCTGATTGACAATGGTTGATTGAACTTGGAGATTCATCAAACTTGAAGCATCACCTAGCATGACTAGTTCAATTTCCATCTGATGTAGGTCTTGCTGAAGCTTCCACTGTGCGGTGAGATTCATTGCTAATGGTTAGCGACTAAGAGCATCAGGTACTACGTTCACCTTCCCTGGATGATATTGCAAGTTGATGTCAAAGTCCGCCATGAGTTCTAACCATCTTCTCTGCCGCATATTCAACTCCTTCTGAGTAAACACATACTTCAGACTTTTATGATCTGTGTAGATGTTCACTCGTTCACCAAGTAAGTAGTGGCGCCAAATCTTGAGAGCAAAAATAACAGCTGCCAACTCCAGATCATGCGTCGGATAATTGCACTCATGAGTCTTCAGTTGTCTTGAAGCATAAGCCACAACTTTACCGTGCTGATGTAGAACACATCCTAGCCCCTTACCGGATGCATCGCAATGCACTTCGAATCCTCCAAATTGATCCGGTATGACGAGAATAGGTGCAGATGTCAGTCTTGACTTGAGTTCTACGAAAGCTTGCTCGCATGCTTCTGACCACACAAATTCCTCATCTTTTCGAGTGAGCTTGGTCAGGGGTGTTGCTATTTTCGAAAAGCCTTCAATAAACCTTCTGTAATATCCAGCTAAGCCCAAGAAGTTTCGAATAACCTTTACTGATTTTGGTGTAGGCCATTCGCTAACTGCCGAAACTTTTGCTGGATCCTCAGAAATTCCTTCTCCTGATACGATGTGTCCAAGAAAACCAACCTGTTTTAGCCAAAACTCGCACTTGCTGTATTTGGCATAAAGCTTATGTTGTCGAAGAGTTTCCAGGACAATTCGTAAGTGCTCCGCATGTTCTTTCCGATTCTTAGAATATACTAGGATGTCGTCGATGAAGATGACAACGAACCTGTCTAAATATTCCCGGAAAACTTGGTTCATAAGATTCATGAAGATTGCTGGTGCATTGGTCACTCCAAATGGCATTACTAGAAATTCGTAATGTCCATAGCGAGTTCTGAAAGCTGTTTTGTGAATATCAGCTTCCTTGACCTTCACTTGATGATAACCTGAACGAAGATCTAGTTTAGAGAAGACACAAGATCCACTTAGCTGATCGAATAAATCGTCGATGCGCGGGAATGGATACTTGTTCTTTATTGTGACTTCGTTCAAGGCCCTATAGTCGATGCACATTCTGTATGAACCTTCCTTCTTCTTCACCAATAGTACAGGTGCTCCCCAACTTGAAGTGCTGGGACGAATCCATCCTTTCGCCAGTAATTCGTCCAACTGTGTTCGTACTTCCTTCAAACCTTCCGGACTTAGTCTATACGGTGCTTTGATCACTGCTTGTGCTCCTGGTACCAAGTCAATACTGAATTCAAGAGCTCGATCGGGAGGCAAACCTGATATATCATCAGGGAATACATCATCGAACTCTCGAACTACCTCCGGTCTTGGTTCTTCTTCTGCTTGAGCTGCTGCAACTACTGCTTCCCTTGGATTTGCTTTGTAAGTACTTGGCTCCAATGTACGGTCTCCACTTTTAAAATAGAAGACTGGATGATCTGGAATCTCAAATACTACCCTCCTTTGACGGCAGTCAATGGTAGCATAAAAGGTTCCAAGCCAGTCCATTCCTAGAACCACATCAAAGTTTGGTATATCCAGTACCTTGAAGTCAGCATAAAATTCTCGACTGCAGACGACGACTGGACACATGCTGTATCCCATAGTTGCCTTTAGAACACCATTTCCGGAACTGACGTTCCAGCTGGATACAAACGGTGAGACTGGAATCGCATGGGTTCGGACAAACCGTTGCGACATAAAGCAGTGGGATGCTCCAGTATCAAACAGTGCAAGTGCAGGTAGTGAAGCTACTAGGATTGTACCTAAGGTATATGGGATAGGTTTCAGGTATAGGGAAATTGTGTAGGTAACCAAACTAAAAGAAAAGTTTGAGAAAGAAGATTTACCAGTGATGATCTGGCCAGTGGCCTCAGCTTCTTCAACAGACATCATGAAAGCTTGGCGCTTCGGCACATTCCTCCTGGCCTGAGGAGCATTCCTCGGAACGTTCCTTTGAGCTTGATGGAACTGTCGAGGAGGGGGTGCAGCTTGTGGTCCCCTGGGTGGTGCTGGCAGTGCAAGTCTGGGAGCAGGTGCCTGAAGAGCTGGTCGCTGCTGATAAGTATTAGCTGGCCTGGGTGCAGCAACTGGGTTCTGTCTTTGGGGACAAGATCCAATACCGTGAGTGGCTGAACCGCAGATCAAGCAAAGGCGGTTGGCTCGACGGCAGTCCTTCATCATATGTCCAGTTCTCTTGCAGTAGGTGCAAAAGGCTGGGCTAGGACGATGGGTTGGTACTCCGGGTCGCCTGGGTACGAAAGATGGTCTGGACGTGGCTCCACCTGCCATCTGGTTGGCAGGGTGCTTGACTCCTGCAGACTGAGGTCTGCCCCTCTCTTTTATCACTGCCTCATAACTGCGGGCAGCTTCTAGGGCTTCCTCATGAGTCAAAAACTTTCCTGTGGCTAAAGCAGCCTTAATCTCTGTGTCCAAACCTTGCTGAAAGCGACGGGCTCTGATCTCGTCCGTCGGTATCAAGCGTGCCGCGAATCTGTTCAAAGATTGTGTTAGCTGTGTAGTATGTGATATTTAAAATTGAACTATTATGACATATCTTACCGGCTCAACATGGTGAACTCTGCGTCGTATTCATCTACCGATTTGTCCCACATTGATCCTTGCTGTAGATGAATAAACTGCTGCTCCATAGCAAACCTGGCAGTCACAGGGAAATATTTCGCGTCGAACTTCTCGCGAAATGTCTTCCATTCAATCGGCTGTACCAGACGGGTTTCTTCCGCCTTCCACCAATTGCGAGCATTATCCGTGAGCTGTAGTTTTGCTACACGGACCCAAGCGTTGTCGGGCACTTGAGCTGCTGCCAGATCGTCTTCGATGCTTTGTGCCCATTCTTCCGCTTCAAGAGGGCTTCCTTTACCAGAGAACTGCTTTGGGTGCAAAGCCCTGAATTACTTTACTCCCGGTGCATCGGCCTCAGGACGGTTCAAACAGATCGTCTTCGATGCTTTGTGCCCATTCTTCCGCTTCAAGAGGGCTTCCTTTACCAGAGAACTGCTTTGGGTGCAAAGCCCTGAATTACTTTACTCCCGGTGCATCGGCCTCAGGACGGTTCAAAAGTTGTTGTTGTCCCTCGAGAAGACTGCGGATCGCCTCAAATAGCATCGTTTGCTCAGTGGGTGGTGCAGGAACAGCTGGTGTGAGAGGTAGTGCTGGAGGAGTGTTGTTAACGTTGGTGCTGGTGTTGTTCGGGGAATCCATGACCTTAAAGAAAAATTTGGATTAGGACAGATTCAAATACATGAAATGATAAGATTCAAAGAATAGAAATTTGTAAGATTCAAGGAACATGAATTGTAAAGAATGTTTTAGTTGCTGGTTCTTGTGTTATATTGCTTAGGTTGTTCACGCAGACCAGAACTGCATGACAGGGATTCATACAGCTCTGACCTGCATGGGCCACCAACAAAACCTGTCACGCCCCGCATCCCAGTGTACGGGGAAGTGGACGCGACGAGGCCCGCTACATATGTACTCAGAAGTACGTATGCTAAGCGTAACTAAGCAATATAAAATAAATACACAAGAGACAAGAGTATAAAAGAACAGCAACTTTTATTTATTAACATTCTTTGTACAATACATGGAAAGGAAAATACAACTGAAATAAAGATGCCTAAACAGTGGCATAACAGGAAAAGGAAAATACTGAAAAGAAAAGTGTACAATGAAATTATACTGTTGGGTCTTTGGCAAATTGCTCCAAGTCTTCCTGGGTTGGCTCAACTTCTGCCGGGTCCAAGTCACCTGACGACATTCAAAGAAGAGAGAATAGAATGTCGTCAGCGAACAGATCGCTCGGTAAGTCCCAAGGGTAAGAGGGAAGTAGAGAAGACAGAATAAGAAGATGCATTTTTAAAGTGTAAACTATTGTTGTAATATTATGTTAACGCTGTTGTTTGTAACTTGGTACAGAAGAATGCCAGTGTATACGAGGGGAGTCTCACTTGCCAGAGACTAGGGCACGTGTAGTACAAGGAACCGTTATGCCACGGTACAACAGCAATGGGATTCAGGTTAGGTGTATTAATCTGACCACCTCGTGCCACCTTTAACACCTTCCGTACCAATCTACCCCTTAAACCCCACGATGTCTTGTTTGTATTGTTATCTTGTAAAATTGTATTGATTGTAAGATTGATTAACTGACTGACCGAAACCATGATATCAGGAAACGGTTATAACCGTAGAGTTATGTAAATGGAATACTGGGAAACATGTAGAAGGAATATCCATGGTTCGGTTTAGTCAAGTTATATAGATTGTTAACTGGATTCAGGGATTCATGTGTTCACCTTGGGTTGGAATATGAAAGAATATAGATTGACTTGAATCATATTCAAGTCAGAAATAGTCAGACTCTAACCCGAGTCAGACTAAAAAGAAGATAATTTGAAGTTCAATAATTGTTAGGGGCCTTATTGTAATTTATAAAACTTGAGCGGGTTTTATGTAAAAAGTACTATTGTATGGTTTTCAAAAATACACCTCAAGTATTTGTTATTCGTCTTTATAGTTATAATGAGTGTGGATTTTATTTGTGTTATTCTAGTGAATATATCCTAATAAAAGTATTAATTGATTTATTTGAAACTCATGGTATTTTAATGTAACTTTTAAACTTGTAAATTTTAGAAAAAGATGGAAACTTTATATTATAATAAAATAGGTGTTTAAATGATATTTATATATATATTAATACAAGAATAATTTTTAAATAATATTTTATTTTCCAAAATCTCATTTTTTCTTAAATGCCGTATTTTAAACCTTTCGAGACCGAATGCTCCTTGCGGAGGTCTGAATCTCGCACTACTAGCCCGCTGGTGCATGATGAACCGTACTTTCCCTAACGGGTTCCCCAAAGATGGGTTGTAGCGGTGCTTTGCTTAGGTTTAATAAATACCATTCATTTAGTAAAAACGGTTTTATAAATATAAGGTATTTCTTTAAAAAAAAAAGGTATAACTTTCCGTATTTTATTTTCTAGGGTTTCCTAAGCCAACTAGCCTATTTCTAAGGTCTAAACGATAAGTTATTAGAAGCCTCAAATCGCCTCTTCACCGTCAATTGCGGCCAGGTAAGTGGGAAGGAACCACAGTCGTGGGCCTAATTAAAAACCACTTGCCTAGACACACTTGCCTAGACACCACAAGACAGTTTAGATAAACGATCGATGTCCATGACATATCGTGCTTTTATTTTAAAAGATTTTATTTAGAATTGTGTGCAACTTAAAGCTTTTAGAAAAGGTTTATAAAGAATATGGTATTTTAGTGAAAAGTCCTGTATTTTCGTATTCTATATTTTGATATTTATCAATTAGGGTTATATTTGTGTGTGTGTAGAAGTAGGTCATTATCTCGTGACTTATTTTAAGTTTTAATGAAGTTTATAGGTTAAACATGATATATTAAACTTGAAGGTATTAAAGCGCAAGAATACGGTATTTGAAAACGTTATCATTTCATGTGTGAAAATTCATTCAAATTGATTTCTACAAGTTTATTTATCAAGTTAAACATATTTAAGAGTGAGGGAATTAATTAGAACAAGAAAAATAAACTTTATGGTATTTTTATGAAAAGAATACGGCTTTACAAGAAAGCTATCATTTCATGTGAGAAACTTTATTTGAATTGGTTTCTAGGTGATTAATAGTCATCATAGATAGGTTTGGGTATTATGTATTAGGTGACAAGTGGAAATTTGTAGAAAAACGAATCGGAAATCGGTATGTTCCGATTTCCGTCGGGTTCCAAAAAGTCGTATTTTCTAATAAAAGAAAAGAGAGATAGAAGAGATGGGACTTACGGTTTTTGTAACACCCGAGCCCAATAATACTATTTCTGTTACTGGTTGAGTGTTTGACATTGCTCATTTCATTTATCTTGCTTGTTTGGTTCTTGTTGCAAAATTTTAACCGGCTAAGTCATTTTTGCATGTAACAAATTTTAACACCTAAAGTAAAATTAAAAACATCCATATTGGCCTACTAGTCGCCCCTAGCCGCGTGGTAGCATCCGTGTGTCGAGTGTTCATCCCGTTCGGTGAAACGGGCGAGTTTGGACGGCTACGCGCGCGTGCAAGTGTCCGACTTGGGGGCATGCTTTTTAATCATAAAACATCTCATTTTAAAATTTGGAACCCGCTTAAAATCCTATTATTTAAATTTCAAATATTTGGGCTCAACCCGGGCGCGATTTGGAAATGTTTCATTTATCGCCAAAATCCCAATTTAATTAAATACACTGAAACTATATAATATATTCTTCTGTTATATTTTAACTACTTAAATCTGATAAATCTTTATTTTGATTTCCTTTTTAAAATTCCTCAGCAAATCACGAGGGGTTTAATTCCTCGTGGGCCCGCCTCCTTTTCTCTCTCTGTCTCTCTAGCTCTCTCTCTCTTCCCCTAATCTCTCTCTCTCTCTATCCCTATATATATATATTCCCTCGTCCTTCGTCTTCACAGAAAACCCCCACGAACCCACGTGAGAACCCTAGCCGCCACCGTGCCCGTCGCCGCCGCAGCCCCCGCGCCGACGACACCACCACCATCACCCTTGCCTCCTCAGCCTCGACCGCAGACCTCCTCCCTCCTCTCCCACGTCCCCGTGCAGCCCAGCGCCGTAGCCTCCTGCACCCTCTGTGCTTGCCGTCGCCGCCGCATCTCGTCGCCGACGACGCCAGCATCTCCCTTTCGCCCTCTTCCTGACCTCGCCACCTTCCTCCTCCTTCCCGTGCGCCGGCGCCACAACAGAACCCGGACTGCAACCATATCGCCTTCTTCAGTTCGCCGGAAAACGCCGCCGTCGACCCTCGTCGTCGTCACCCGCGCCACCGCCGACCACCTCCTCTTCCCCTGCGACCAAAACCCGGCCATTACCTCCCCTCCTCACAGCACCACCTGATCCAGCAACCTTCAGCCATTCTGCCACGTTCACTGCTCCTCGCCGGTGCCCCATCGCCGTCGACCCCATCGCGGTTACCACCCTTGCTATCCCTGTAAGCTTCTCTTTACCTTCTCCCTTCATGTATCCCCTCTCTGGTCAATCCTTTCCCATGCACTGTATTTGCTAACTTTGTCGCTGTTTTGACATTTCGCCGGAATCCGGCCGTGCCGACGGCTTGACCCGACATTCCAGCAAGGTACTCCGGTCCGCGTGGTTCCACCGTTCGTTGTTTGGACTCGATCCGTGACCCGTGCGTCCGTCGCGTGTTTTCCGCCGACGTTACGTTCGTTTTTCCCGGTTCGCGAAACCGTCGAGGCAAGTATTACTTGCTACATGCTATGTTATACAAATTGAATGTGTTTGACTCATTAAACTTGCAAAACTTAACTAAGTAGAGCTATTTTATAGTTTGGACGCATTATGACATATATCATGAAACTGTAACCTAAAATCACAATTGCCACTTAACCCTAATAACGAAACTACCGGTTAATCATTTTTACTGTTTAAAGGACGATAGCCGTGCATATGTAGCTCTATTATTTCTCTGTTATTGATATTGCACTACCTTATGATTATTGCACCGCAAGGGTGCTCGAAACTTGTTAATCTGATAATACGACTGCACTATATTGCGATTAAACGAACTGATATTGTCGTTTACTTTATTTCCTGCTGTTATTTCTTTATTCGATTATATACCTGTTGTGAACACACCCTCGATTGCGTTACATATTGACCTGACCTTGCTACACATGACATATATATACATACCGATGCACCGGACATGGTACCCTTTACTATCGACTTAACCTGATGTACCATGACCTGACCTGTTACCTGATCTCATGCCTAATGCCAACAAACCTGACATGGAGTCCTCATGG
The DNA here is from genome assembly GCA_030015575.1 of Agapanthus africanus. Taxonomy (NCBI): domain Eukaryota; kingdom Viridiplantae; phylum Streptophyta; class Magnoliopsida; order Asparagales; family Amaryllidaceae; genus Agapanthus; species Agapanthus africanus. The sequence goes on from CM057337.1 coordinate 4,560,071, forward strand.
ACCATTCCTGTTGTCTATCCAGACAAACCTGCTTTTACCTGATCCTGTGTTGGCATTAGTTCTTAATTACTGAATACCTGACTCGACATACATAACTTGGGGGTATGGGGAAATCAAAGGTGAAACCGACTTGTAACTCAACAGTTCGATACCTGTTCTGATCAGTCTTACGGGCTAGGCCAGCCCCGGAGTGATGATGCTGACATCACTCACCCATCCTGCTACTTGTTACTGCCTAGCGGCACGTCTCGGATTCAGCCCCGAGGATCTTGACCGTGGTCCCGGGCACGCACGGGATACTATTGAGTTACATCGACGAGTCATCAATTGATTTCAAAGACTTTAGAATAGAAACCCGATAGAACAGTTTAGTTACCTACTGCACACTACCCTGCACTGCTTGTTACATACTACTGCTTATTTCATGTTTATTTCTGCACTGCTTATTACCATGTTCATATTATATTATTGGTTGACATGACGCGCTGACGTCTTGGTTTTGCATGGCCCAGATTCTTTACCACTGTCGCCGACCGAGCAGGAGTACTTCAGCCAGCAGGCTGATTTGCGAGTTCTGTAGTGGTTAGTTTATTTATTGCATTTTATTTCCAGATGTGAGCCCGCATTATGGGACGTACTTTTCTATCATTGTATTGGATCTTTTGCTTCCGCACTTATTTATCATTGACTCTTGTTATTCTGGATTTGGACATGTGTTAGATAGTTTATTTATCTTGTTCTTGATATCTCTACAGCCGTAATGTGACTGTGGATGGATACTTCCTACCCATAGGTAGCATGGTTGGTTATGTCACGTGCCCAATCTTGCGTACTCTGGGAAGCGGGGCGTGACATGGTTCTTTTGGTATCAGAGCCATAGGATAGTCGGGTTGATTCTTTTGTAGTTGGGTATTGTACCCAATACACGAATCAGAATACCCGTGTTTAGGAAACATGTCCTGCCACCTTGACCGTTTTACCATTCTTGAATCACATTCTTCCTGATTATATCTTTTACGATGTGCAAACTTCCTTTGCATATCGATTCGAAAACCTGATTCCTTGTTATCTCTAGGACTTAGGTGACTTAGATAGAGTTATGTAATTGTGGCTATGATACCGCGGCATAGTTACAATGCGGTACTCTATTTAAGTATCTTGGAGTTCTAGCCTTGACCTTTATTTTGAATCTATCATCATGCTAATGTTGGGTGTTTTGTTATGGCCGATAAGAATTTGAAGACGTACCAGAGGCGTGTGGACGAAGCCGCCATGCTTGGAGTGATAAGAGGAATGCTGGAGAATCAAAAGAGACAGACTGAGCTGATCCGGCAATAGCAGATTCGTTTCAGGAAGGTTTGCAGATCGTTCAGCAGTCTGTAAACAACGCTGGAGCTAAACCAGTTAACCGAGTAGGGACCGTGGCAGATTTCAGACGTTTGGGGTCCGTCTACATTCACTGGTTTGGAGGAGCCGTTGTCATCCGAGCAGTGGCTAGTTGACACGGAGAATTTACTGATTGCGGCACAGATTCCAGTTGTCAAAAGAGTTGATGTGGTGCACATTCAGCTAGTGGATTACGCCCGAGAGTGGTGGCTTGTGGAAGAGACCCGCTTGCCCAAGCCGATCAGTTGGGCGGAGTTTTCTAAGAGTTTCCTGGAGAAGTGCTTCCCGCGGACTACACGGGAGGAAATGGAAGAGAAATTTATTGGGCTGAGGCAGAATGGAGCACCCGTGGACGTGCATGCAGCAGAGTGGACGAGACTCAGCAGTCTCGCTGGACATTTAGTCGCCAACGATGCAGACAGGGCAGGAAGGTCCATGCGCAGATTGGATGTGGACATCCAAAGGCAGACCGTCTCCCTGGGTTTGACCACTTTCTCACAGGTTCTTACGGCAGCTCGAGAACAGTAGAGCATATCGGGAAAATTGGGAGTTCACAGCAGACAGCAGTTGCGGTAAGGAAGCAGTTCTGTCGGGCCAGTCGAGTTTAGGGCTAGGCCGACAAACAATATTCTTGCAGCAATGGAAGTTGATAGTGGTGAAGAGCCGACGGTTGTTCGCGATTTTATGGACGTATTTGAAGATATATCGGGCTTACCGTCGAAGCGAGACGTGGAGTTCGCGATTGACCTTATTCCTGGTGCAGCGCCAGTATCTAAAGCTTATTATCCGACGGCACCAGTGGAATTGGAAGAAGTTAAGAAGCAAGTTGGTGAATTACTTGAGAAGGGTTGGATTCGAAGCAGCAACTCGCCTTGGGGAGCTCCAGTTCTTTTAGTAAAGAAGAAGGATGGCACGAGAAGGATGTGCATTGATTATCGAGAATTGAACCGGGTGACTATTAAGAACAAGTACCCGATCCCTCGCATTGGAGAACTTTTTGAGCAGCTTAGTGGCGCGAGAGTATTCTCGAAACTGGATTTGCGATCCGGATATCATCAGGTCCGAGTGAAAGCAGAAGACATTTGCAAGACGGCGTTTCGAACTCGATATGGACATTTCGAGTATCTGGTAATGCCCTTCGGAGTAACGAATGCGCCGGCAATATTCATGGATTTGATGAACAGAATCATTTCACCATTCTTGGACCAGTTTATTGTGGTATTCATTGACGATATTCTGGTGTACTCAAAGAGTCCGGAGGAGCATGCTGAGCATTTGAAGATCGCACTGCAGACGCTGAGACAGGAGAAACTGTATGCGAAGATGAGTAAATGCGAATTTTGGCTGGAAGAAGTGAAATTTCTGGGGCATGTTGTGTCGGGCGATGGAATCGCCGTCGATCCCGAAAAGATTGCAGCAGTTCGAGATTGGCCTATTCCAAGAAATGTGGCTGAGATAAGAAGTTTCCTTGGTTTGGCCAGATACTACAGGAGATTTATGGAGAACTTCGCTCGTTTAGCAGAACCGTTGACCAAGCTTACGCGCAAGGAAGTACCTTTTATTTGGACGGATAAATGTGCATTGGCCTTCGAGACGTTGAAGCAGAAGTTGATAACCGCCCCTATCCTGACCGTACCAGACAATTCCGGAGGACTGGTGATTCACAGCGACGCATCTGGAAAAGGATTGGGATGTGTTTTGATGCAGAATGGGAAGGTCGTAGCTTACGCATCAAGACAACTGAAGACCCATGAGAAGAATTACCCGACTCATGACTTGGAGCTTGCGGCCGTGATCTTCGCCTTGAAAATTTGGAGACACTATCTTTTGGGCGAGAGAGTCGAAGTTTTTACAGATCACAAGAGTTTGAAGTATGTGTTCACTCAGAAGGAGTTGAACATGAGGCAACGCAGATGGTTGGAGCTGATGGCCGACTACGACCTTGATCTTAAGTACCATCCGGGAAAAGTTAACGTCGTGCCGGATGCGCTTAGTCGGTTACCAGCGATTCAGGTATTGACTACACAGAGGGAGATCATTACGGATTTTCGAAGATTTGACTTGGAGGTTGTGCTACCACACTCTACGGGACAGTTGATGCAGTTGCAAGTACAGTCGTCCTTAGTTGAGAAGATTAAAGCGGCACAATCGCAGGATCCTAGACTGTAAAGGTTTCGAGAGCAGGTTGAAGCCGGACTAAGAACAGATTTACTGATCCACGAAGATGGTTCGTTGAGGTATGGTAGCCGTGTGTGTGTGCCAAAGGGAGATGTGCGTGAAGAGCTTATGAAGGAGGCACACAGTTCAGCTTACTCTGTACATCCGGGAGGTACAAAGATGTACCGAGATATTCGACAGCATTTCTGGTGGGAAGGTATGAAACGGGAGATTGCTCGCTTCGTGGCTAAGTGCTTGGTATGTCAGCAAGTCAAGGCTGAACACCAAAGGGTTGCTGGTTTGTTGCAATCACTTCCGATTCCTCAGTGGAAGTGGGAACATATAACCATGGATTTCGTGACAGCTTTACTGCGGAGTCCAAAGGGTGACAATGCAGTATGGGTGATTGTCGATCGGTTGACCAAGGCAGCTCACTTTATTCCTTTTCGGGTTGGTCAATCGACGGAGACTTTGGCAGAGCGGTACATGCAGGAGGTTGTAAGATTGCATGGTGTACCGGTGAGCATCGTGTTCGATCGGGACACTCGGTTCTTGTCACACTTCTGGAGGAGTTTACAAGAAAGTTTGGGGACTCGATTGAAGTTTAGCACAGCTTATCATCCTCAAACTGATGGACAGTCGGAGAGAACGATCCAAACTCTTGAAGATATGCTGAGGGCATGCATGTTGGACTTCAAGGGTTCTTGGGAGGATCATCTACATTTGGTGGAGTTTTTGTACAACAATAGTTTCCAAGCGACTATTCAGATGGCTCCGTTTGAAGTTCTATATGGTCGTAAGTGCCGTTCACCTGTTTGTTGGGATGATGTTGGTGAACGAAGGTTACTGGGACCGGATTTGGTGGTACAGACAGTCGAGAAGGTGAATACAATCAGGAAGCATATGAAGGCAGCTCAAGACAGACAGAAAAGTTGGGCTGACACGTCAAGAAGACCTCTAGAGTTCGCCGTGGGTGATTTGGTATTCTTGAAGATATCACCGACTAGAGGAGTGATTCGTTTTGGGAGTCGGGGAAAGCTTAGTTCTCGATTCGTTGGACCCTTCGAGATATTGGAGCGTGTTGGAGAGGTAGCGTACCGTTTAGCGTTACCACAGTCCTTGGCAGGTGTGCACGATGTGTTTCATGTATCTCAACTACGGAAGTATGTTCGAGATGAAACCCACGTCTTGGATCATTCGGAGTTAACTGTACGGGAGGACCTAACTTTTGAGGAGCGACCGGTTGAAATCAAGGATCGAAGAGAAAAGGTTCTTAAGAACAAGGTTATCCCTCTTGTGCTAGTCTCTTGGGGTAATCGATCGCATGGAGAATCCACTTGGGAGCGAGAAGACGAGATCCGGCAGATGTTTCCTCACCTTTTCCTGTAGTTATCTATCTTGTATTCTTGGAATTTCGAGGACGAAATTCTTTTTGTAGTTGGGTATGATGTAACAGCCGAGCCCAATAATACTATTTCTGTTACTGGTTGAGTGTTTGACATTGCTCATTTCATTTATCTTGCTTGTTTGGTTATTGTTGCAAAATTTTAACCGGCTAAGTCATTTTTGCATGTAACAAATTTTAACACCTAAAGTAAAATTAAAAACATCCATATTGGCCTACTCGTCGCCCCTAGCCACGTGGTAGCGTCCGTGTGTCGAGTGTTCATCCCGTTCGGTGAAACGGGCGAGTTTGGACGGCTACGCGCGCGTGCAAGTGTCCGACTTGGGGGCATGCTTTTTAATCATAAGACATCTCATTTTAAAATTTGGAACCCGCTTAAAATCCTATTATTTAAATTTCAAATATTTGGGCGCAACCCGGGCGCGATTTGGAAATGTTTCATTTAGCGCCAAAATCCCAATTTAATTAAATACACTGAAACTATATAATATATTCTTCTGTTACATTTTAACTACTTAAATCTGATAAATCTTTATTTTGATTTCCTTTTTAAAATTCCTCAGCCAATCACGAGGGGTTTAATCCCTCGTGGGCCCGCCTCCTTTTCTCTCTCTGTCTCTCTAGCTCTCTCTCTCTCTTCCCCTAATCTCTCTCTCTCTCTATCCCTATATATATATATATATATATATATTCCCTCTCTCTCTCTATCCCTATATATATATATTCCCTCGTCCTTCGTCTTCACAGAAAACCCCCACGAACCCACGCGAGAACCCTAGCCGCCACCGTGCCCGTCGCCGCCGCAGCCCCCGCGCCGACGACACCACCACCATCACCCTTGCCTCCTCAGCCTCGACCGCAGACCTCCTCCCTCCTCTCCCACGTCCCCGTGCAGCCCAGCGCCGTAGCCACCTGCACCCGCTGTGCTTGCCGTCGCCGCCCCATCTCGTCGCCGACGACGCCAGCATCTCCCCTTCGCCCTCTTCCCGACCTCGTCACCTTCCTCCTCCTTCCCGTGCGCCGACGCCACAACAGAACCCGGACTGCAACCATATCGCCTTCTTCAATTCGCCGGAAAACGCCGCCGTCGACCCTCGTCGTCGCCACCCGCGCCACCGCCGACCACCTCCTCTTCCCCTGCGACCAAAACCCGGCCATTACCTCCCCTCCTCACAGCACCACCTGATCCAGCAACCTTCAGCCATTCTGCCACGTTCACTGCTCCTCGCCGGCGCCCCATCGCCGTCGACCCCGTCGCGGTTGCCATCCTTGCTATCCCTGTAAGCTTCTCTTTACCTTCTCCCTTCATGTATCCCCTCTCTGGTCAATCCTTGCCCATGCACTGTATTTGCTAACTTTTTCGTTGTTTTGACATTTCGCCGGAATCCGGCCGTGCCGACGGCTTGACCCGACATTCCAGCAAGGTACTCCGGTCCGCGTGGTTCCACCGTTCGTTGTTTGGACTCGATCCGTGACCCGTGCGTCCGTCGCGTGTTTTCCGCCGACGTTACGTTCGTTTTTCCCGGTTCGCGAAACCGTCGAGGAAAGTATTACTTGCTACATGCTATGTTATACAAATTGAATGTGTTTGACTCATTAAACTTGCAAAACTTAACTAAGTAGAGCTATTTTATAATTTGGACGCATTATGACATATATCATGATACTGTAACCTAAAATCACAATTGCCACTTAACCCTAATAACGAAACTACCGGTTAATCATTTTTACTGTTTAAAGGACGATAGCCGTGCATATGTAGCTCTATTATTTCTCTGTTATTGATATTGCACTACCTTATGATTATTGCACCGCAAGGGTGCTCGAAACTTGTTAATCTGATAATACGACTGCACTATATTGCGATTAAATGAACTGATATTGTCATTTACTTTATTTCCTGCTGTTATTTCCTTATTCGATTATATACCTGTTGTGAACACACCCTCGATTGCGTTACATATTGACCTGACCTTGCTACACATGACATATATATACATACCGATGCACCGGACATGGTACCCTTTACTATCGACTTAACCTGATGTACCATGACCTGACCTGTTACCTGATCTCATGCCTAATGCCAACAAACCTGACATGGAGTCCTCATGGACCATTCCTGTTGTCTATCCAGACAAACCTGCTTTTACCTGATCCTGTGTTGGCATTAGTTCTTGATTACTGAATACCTGACTCGACATACATAACTTGGGGGTATGGGGAAATCAAAGGTGGAACCGACTTGTAACTCAACAGTTCGATACCTGTTCTGATCAGTCTTACGGGCTAGGCCAGCCCCGGAGTGATGATGCTGACATCACTCACCCATCCTGCTACTTGTTACTGCCTAGCGGCACGTCTCGGATTCAGCCCCGAGGATCTTGACCGTGGTCCCGGGCACGCACGGGATACTATTGAGTTACATCGACGAGTCATCAATTGATTTCAAAGACTTTAGAATAGAAACCCGATAGAACAGTTTAGTTACCCACTGCACACTACCCTGCACTGCTTGTTACATACTACTGCTTATTTCATGTTTATTTCTGCACTGCTTATTACCATGTTCATATTATATTATTGGTTGACATGACGCGCTGACGTCTTGGTTTTGCATGGCCCAGATTCTTTACCACTGTCGCCGACCGAGCAGGAGTACTTCAGCCAGCAGGCTGATTTGCGAGTTCTGTAGTGGTTAGTTTATTTATTGCATTTTATTTCCAGATGTGAGCCCGCATTATGGGACGTACTTTTCTATCATTGTATTGGATCTTTTGCTTCCGTACTTATTTATCATTGACTCTTGTTATTCTGGATTTGGACATGTGTTAGATAGTTTATTTATCTTGTTCTTGATATCTCTACAGCCGTAATGTGACTGTGGATGGATACTTCCTACCCATAGGTAGCATGGTTGGTTATGTCACGTGCCCAATCTTGCGTACTCTGGGAAGCGGGGCGTGACAGTTTTGGACAAACTAAGGAGGCTAAGGGAGGTGGTGATTGTCGATGCGTCGAAAACGTCGCGAAGGTTCTACTACGATCGCCGGAATCCGTCGTCGGTTTCGGCAGCGCTTTGCTTCTCGCCCTTTGTACCGAGTTCTCGAGAATTTGGGAGAGTGGACTTAGAGTTGTGAGGTGAAATAATAGAGGGTAAGAGTCTTTATATAGGGCTAGGCTAGGGTTAGGGTAGATGAAAAGTTAAAAATAAAAATATGATAAAATGTAATAAAAAATGTATTAAAAGTGGAGTAATTGGGGTTTTTAAAGAGTTCTGGAAGTTGTATGAAGCTGAAATTTTGCAGGTGCATAGGGAATATGAAAAGACACAACTTTCATGTTGTGACCATTGCCGGAATCGTTCGAATCGGGGGTGACTCGGCCGTGACTCGGTCGGAGCACTGAGTCGGCCGAGTCAAGGCCGAGTTGGCCGATTCCCGGCCGAGTCCGGTGGCCTGGATCTCCCCCGACGGTTCATCTACCCTTTGCAAGTGTTACATCTTTGGGTGTAGTAGGGTTTTTGTGAGATATGCATGTATAAACTCTTGGTATTCTAAAGATTTTAAAAAAAATCAATATTAAAAATAATGTGAGGTATGGGATTTGAACTCTGGTGGCTTGGTTCAGCAGTGTAAGGTATTACCAATGAGCCACAAGCTCCTTCTTGTAATTATTGTGGGGAAATAGATACTTAAAGTGTTTTCAGCAACATCAATACTCCAAGTATACTTCAAATTTAGCTCAAATTTATGTATACAAAAATTGGAGTTGTTACAGGTGAGCTTCTCGGCACATGCCCTCGATCTTCTTCTCGAGGACGTCGAGCCGACCGTGGTACCCCGGGGAGTCGGCGCCTCGGGATTTCTGGCCCCCGCTGTGGGTGACGTGCGTCTGGGAGCGTCCCCGGTTCTTCTTAATGAGGTGCCTCAGGTCCCGGGGTGAGGTAGCTCTTGAGCCGCCTGGGCGGACCTCTTCTGTGCGGCCCCGCCGATGGTGGTGGGGTTGACCACGCCCGTGGACAGGCGAGCTGACTAACACCTCTTCAGGGGGATAGGGGTCACGAAGAGGCTCGAGGCGAGGCGCCCTGGCGGCGGATCTTGGTGTCGAGCCCTGGGGCGCCCAACGGGCCCCAGGCAGCACCGGTTCGAGAGACCGGCGGCTAGGGGATGCGGCCTGTTGGTGATCGGTCATCCAGACAGGGATAGCCTTCTGGAGGCGGTGGAACGACGATCTGGGGCCCGGGCGCGGCCGTTTGGGCACGGACGAGGGCCTCCACGAGGGATTGCAGGCGATCTATCCGGCCTGCGAGGGCGTTGATGACCCTCATGGAGGGAGGTTCATCCCCGCCTTCAGTGAGCGGAGGACGGCGGCTGGTACCGGGATCCCCAGGATGGTCGCTTGCCATGTGGGTGGAGATAGGAAGGCCAACTTTGTATTTTATGGAGTTATTTTCCCACAGACGGCGCCAACTGATGGAGCTCCTTTTCGGGCCTCCGTCAGATGTTGTCTTCCGTTGATCTCGTGATGAACTTGACTGATTATCCTTCATCGCATGTGGATCTCAATGGGTTTTTGGAGGAAGAGGTGTGGTGAGGAAGCTGTTGCCGAGTACCTGCAAGGAAGTCCCGGGGTAGTTTGGTACCACCGAGGACCCTCCGACGCTCAACTTAGAAGGGAAATCCGAGCAGAGTAACGGCATAAAAGTGTAAAAAATGGCTTACTTGACCCCTCAGTGATGGGGTTTTATATAGCGGTGGAGCACGTAGCAGTGGGCACGAGAATCTCGCCGGCAGTTACGTCCCCCCGACGTCACGCTCGCGTAGGAAGCGGATCGCCCATTAATGGGGATCGATGGCGTGGATCGTGGGATGTTGCAGGCGTGAAGTGAGATTCGCGGAGCGGTGGTTACGCCAGTGAGCGGTGGAGTTGGTCGGAGGTCCGAGGAAGACGGCTTCGGCCAAGAGCTCGGGGTCGAGCGGGGAGGCCAAGGGGTCTTGGTTTGGAGGCAGCTCGGGGCGAGCTGATGGTCCGAGAAGGCCAATTTGCAGGGGCCCCGAGGAGGGCCAGCCTGTGCTTGCAGGTCGGGCACGGGATGGCCTGGTCGGCCCCTGCGGGTCCCTTCTTCCGGATTTTGGGACATGTCATCTGCCACGCGTCATCATCTTGGGACCGCCAATATCGAGCATGATTAATGAAAGACTAATAATAAACCAGGCCTGTAATAATGTGTCGTCCGAACTGGGACCATTGAAATTCAAATTTTAGAAGCACAACTAATATAAAAATTGATGATGCCATACTATTAGTCTTTGTTGCAAAGATAAAATTATGAATGCATGTATATGTTTCCTAAGTATTCATGCTGCACGCATGCTTTTCCAGTCAATTTGATTGGAGCCTGATTTTGAAATTGGAAGAATTGATTGATTGTAGCGTGTTTCTGTATTTGGTGGGATGTGTCTACACAGGTGTGTCAGGGACTGTTTGCTTCACGGATCAGTCGCCCTTTGGATTCAATAATTAAAAAAAAAACGAGGCCCGTAGGATCCTTGTTTGGTCATAGGATTTTAGAACTTGCCTGCTTTTGTGAGGGCTTTTGTGAGGGTCCAGCATATTTTAGGATTCATGAATTCTCAAAAAAAACATGGGTTTATAAGGATTGACACTTTTTAGTGGAGCCATACTTTAACTCCTCTTTCTATTCTAAAATCCTCAAATCTAAATCTCATTTTATTTTACCAATCAAATAAAAATTATAAGAATCTACAAATCCAATATGAGAAATTCAATACCAACCAAACACAAAATCAATTAATCCAAAAAATTTCATTTGTGTTGTTTGGGAATCCAAATTTCACAATCCTGCAGCAAAATTGGTTGCTTGAAAGAGGATTATTTCTCAAAGGCCAGGTATGACAAACTCGAATTTAATTTCTTGCAGAATATATTTTTAAATATTTTTTTGCTGAGTTTAAGAAATATATATAAAGCTTGTTGTAACTTGGGTCGTTAAAAAATAAAAGCCTTAAAACCTCTTACACAACATATGGTATAAAAGGAAGGTGGAAAATAGGATGGTTGAATTTTCAAAAGGAAGAAAACAAAGCCGATTTTAAATTAGAATAAGGAATGATAGAGATAGCTTTGAAATGAGGGGCGAGGACAATTTTAATTTTTTAAAAGTTGTTGATGTAAAATGTCTGGAATGAGAGAATTCATTAGCAATTTTTCTCATTATATATATATATGGGGTAATGGTGTAGTAATCCAATGAGACTTTTTTTTTATGTTAGACAAATGAGACACGCTCTATAATATCCTATCCCGTATATTTCAGCGGTCCAGACCATGCACCATGATCTGCATGTCACGCATACTCTACGTATCAATTTTCATGAAATTCCTACATCTCTAGCACGCACAATCGATGATATCATATTTCAGACTATCGAGAGACGTTCATTTTTCGTTCACCTGATCGCATGTGATAGAGCTGTAGGGATTTCATGAAAATTGATACGTAGGGTATGCGTGACATGCAGATCACGGTGAACGGTTTGGATCGCTGAAATACACGGGGTAGGGTGTTATAAGGTGCGTCTCATTTGTATCACATAAGAAAGTATCTTATTGGATCATTACTATATATAGAGAGAGAGAATAATGGAGGAAAGAGACCATAGGAGGGGATTTTCTGCTATGGTGTCGAAAAATACAACCTCCACCATTTTTTCCAACAATCGGCATCCATCGTCATCAACGTTATCACATAAGAAAGTATCTTATTGGATCATTACTATATATATAGAGAGAGAATAATGGAGGAAAGAGACCATAGGAGGGGATTTTCTCCTACGGCGTTGAAAAACACAACCTCCACCATTTTTCCAACGATCGGCATCCATCGTTATCAACGTTATCATCTAAGATGTGCATACACCAAATTTCATGTGATTCCACAACTTTTTCATCGTTGAATTAGCAATGTAAAAAGTTCTGCTGTCGGTAAACCATTAATTTTGCATCAACTATATCAATGGTGAGAAAATGATATACTCATATGAAATTTGGTGTATTCACATCTTAGATGATAAAGATGGAGGTGATGTATATCGATTGTCGAAAGAAATCATGGAGGATACATTTTTCCGACACCATAGGAGGAAATTCCCTCCTATGACACCTTTTCTACGTTAACCTTATATATATATATATATATATATATATAGTGGAGGAAAGAGGCTATAGGAGGGAATTTCCTCCTATGACATCGAAAAAGTATGTCCTCCTTTATTTTTTTCAACGATCGATAACCATCATCTTCATCGTTATCATCTAAGATACGCGTACACCAAATTTCATGTGATTCTACAACCTTTTCACCGTTGATTTAGCAATGTAAAAAGTTCCGTTGTCGGTAAACCGTTAATTTTGAACCCACTAAATCAACGGTGAAAAGTTGTAGAATTATATGAAATTTGATGTACCCACGTCTTAAATGATAACGATAAAGATGATGGATGCCGATCGTCGGAAAAAACAAGAGAGGATGTACTTTTTCGACTCATAGAAGCAAATTAGCTCATATGGCATCTTTACTCCATTATTCTCTTTCTGTATATATATATATATATATATATATATATATCGTTAATTGAAGACATGATCTACATTGATGAAGTTTGCATCATGAGGTTAGAAATTAAGAAGAATGAACCCCATTCAAATAAAGGTTAATTGCTAAATTATTGCTCAATGTATCACATATTTTGAACCCTGCTGCTTTTACCGCAGCACCTTGGTATCTTAAAGTATAAGGTTTATGGATTTTGTTTCGCATGACAATCGTCAAAACCCCGGTGGGCATTGCTTCTTCTCCTCTTCCAAGAAAAAAACAGGATAAGATCTCCCTTTCCTCTCTTTCTTTCTGGCCTCTCCCTCTTTCTAAGTTGCTTCTCTCTCTCTCTCACTCTCTCTCTCTCTCTCTCTCTCTCTCTCGCCCCCCCCCCCCCCCAATGCAATCTCCACCAATAAAATTCACTTCTTGAAAAATAATCGTAACCCTAATCACAGCGCAGCCCTAATGGCGGCCATTGCCTCCGTCTCCTTCGCCGCTTTGCCTCATTCTTCTTCTTCTGATAGGAGATCCTCGGCTGCTACCGCGGCTCGATTCGCTGGGCCTGCGAGTTTCGGCGGGTTTCGGATCAAAGCCCCAAATTTGAGCGCACGATCGGTTGTCAGATGCGTAGTGGGCACCAGCCGTAATTCTCTCTTTAGTTTTTTTTTTTATTTAATCTTTTATGCTTTTGGGAAAACTGAGTTGTTTAATAAATTGAGCTGAAGTTCGTTATAGTATTTGGGTTTTGTTTACATTGGCGTCACGAGGGGGAGTTCATCTTTCACCGATATCTTTGATGAATTGAGCTGAAGTTTATGGATTGAAGTTACTCATATGAGTTGTCTGCTTAAAGCTTCTTAATCGTTGATATAATGATAAAATTTGGCCCTAAATTGAGGGAGCATGGCCCCAAATAGGATCGACACTGCTTTAGGTTACCTGTTGAACTGCTTCGAAAGGATTAGCAAAAGCCTGAGTTTTATTAAGATAATTTGATTAGGTTATTTTTATCATTGACGTTCATAGAAATCAAGTCTATAATAAGTTCCTGGCTCTAAGGCCATGGAGACTAGAGCAGAAGTTTTTGAAGACACTAAACAACCAAATTAATTCAACTTGCTTTGGCAAGAATATTTGACAAAACAAGTTTAAAGAAAACTTTATTTAACCAGTTTAATTAGTCCGATCTAGTATGAATTAAAAGGTCTAGTAGATTCTGCTGCCATGTCACTCCTCTCCTCCCTTGATCGTTATTTTCAATCCAATTAAGTAATTACATTTTTGTGGATTGTAAGGTTATTGATATCTCATGCGACTAGCGCAGCAGCCTATCGATGAATTCATCGATATAAATGAATTGTCTCAAGTGCCAAGTCTTTCCTTTTCTCAGATGTTCCCCCCACAGTGTCGGAAACGAAGATGAATTTTCTCAAGTCATACAAAAGACCCATTCCAAGCATTTATAATACAATTCTGCAAGAGCTCCTTGTGCAGCAGCATTTGTTGAGGTACAAGAGGACTTACCAGTATGATGCTGTGTTTGCGCTTGGTTTCGTCACCGTCTATGAACAGTTGATGGAAGGCTATCCGAGCAGTGAAGATCAGGATGTCATCTTCAAAGCATACATTCAGGCCCTAAACGAGGATCCTGAGAAATACAGGTGTTTCCTTTCACTCCTTCATACCAAGTTAGCTCTGTATGTAAATTTGGGATTCCTTGCATTCACAAGTTGATTACGACAGAAATTCTTTCAAGGCCGATCACTGTGTTTTAGTTCTGTTTATTTGAATTTTCATCAATTTACGATATACACTTATTTTATTATATATATATTTTTGAAATATCTTCCTGAGACGCCTATCATTTGGAATTCAAATTTTTACAGCTGTCCTCAGTGCTTTTGGTTATCCATCAATTACTCTTAGATCCAAGATATCTGTTCTTGGTATAAACTGAATATTTGGGCAGGCCATCAGATATTTCAACGGGTTATAATTTTTATAAACATGCACACAGAACTTTCTGGATCGTATTAAGCTTGCTTCAACTTTGGTTGGGGTCTTTCCACAATTTATTATCTGTAAGTTTTGTCTGTTTCAGAAGTGATGCAAGGAAGCTGGAAGAGTGGGCCCGTGCTCAAAATGCAACTTCATTAGTAGATTTCGCATCAAAAGAAGGAGAGGTTGAGGGCATCTTAAAAGACATATCGGAACGAGCACAGGGTAAGGGAAATTTCAGCTACAGTCGATTCTTTGCAATTGGTCTGTTTCGCCTGCTTGAGTTGGCAAAGGCAACCGATCCCTCCATTTTAGAAAAGGTTTGTTCTGATCACTTTTACAATTACAATTGTCTTGATATATTTTATATTTCTTTTCGTTGAACTCATTTTGTTTTCTTTCCCATTCCGAGCCATCAGCATACATTCAGCTGCTTGCTGCCTGCTAATTGGATAGGCTTCTACTTTCTACCTATTGGTTGACGTGAATCAATTTATTATTGTTTCCCCCCTAGCGATCGGTATTTCCGGAACATCTTAAAATTCTTACGCCACCTGGTCTTATTTTCCGTACCATACTTGCTAACCTCCAATTTCAACATCTTATTTCTTAGTCTGAGAGTCTCATGATTGGCTGCTTGACTGGATTATGGCTTTTGTAATGCGTCTCGAAGTAAATTTTTTTTTGGCCGTGGTTGACAATTTGGGCTTGATTGAGGGTATACTAATCTTTACTATTGATGGCCTAACTGTCTTTAATTATTAGTCTTATGTTTTAGATTTTTTTTCGGGTGCCCCGAAATGATCGTTAATTGTAAATTAATAACCCGTGGACATAATGATGGCACTGATGAGCTGCCGGCATTTAACCAATTATTTTTCCAAGAAAAGGAAAGGAAAATCTATGATTTTCTTCTGGATGGTTTCATTTAATTTCCTTTGAGTTTTGTGTGTTTGTACCATAACTCTTAGGCAGCCGCAGCTTATTTAGAACATTTCAGTCATTTAGAAGGTTCGCTTCCGGAAGATGAAACTGATATTTATATTCAGGTAGCTGTTGAAAATAAATAAATAATTGGAAACATACATTGCAAAAGATACCCCAAGCCAGTATGGTGTTTTGTTTCTTTTTTCTGTTCACTTAATTGCATTTGATGATATTTTTTGCAAGACTAAAAAGTAAAAACCTCCATGACCTTCATATATATTATCAATATGCTGAAACCAATACATTCATTAACTTAAACCATGCGTCTGCAAGCAGCTATTGGCTGTATATACTGCTGTTTAGTAGTCATGCAAAAATTTGTTCCGTTGAACTGCTTCTTTCATTCTCCTGTATGATTTGCAGTTGTTTACTTAGTTTACTTGTCTCAAACAAGCTTGCTATGTAAAAAGTAAGGTGTGGTATAAGATTGTTGGTTGGGCTTTGACATTTTTCCGTTTTGACAGCTTTGTGCAGCCTTAAACATCAGCAAACCAAGTGTGGATAGAGACCTTGATGTCTACCGCAACCTTCTTTCGAAGTTGGTTCAAGCCAAGGAGCTCCTGAAGGAATATGTGGATAGGTAAGTTATTTACTCTTACTACTATTTGCGTTCTGATAAAGAATGTCATCGCATCTTACTAAATGGGACTTGTGCAAATTGTTTCATCCTCTGCCAAAATTTCCTACCATTTTTTCCTTTTTTTTTTATCAGAGAAAAGAAGAAGAGGGAAGAAAGGGCGGGATCTCAGAAGGCTAATGAAACCGTTACAAAGTGTGAAGGAGCGGAAGATTTTCTATATTCGAGGAAGTAGCTCTGCCAAGTTATTACCAGCTATATGCCCGGTTTGCCTAATTGAAGTTCAACGGACCAAGTTCCTTTTTATTCTTTCAGGCGAACTCTATATAGCGGGCTACGTTTCTGGTTGTATCATTTTGGAGTGTGAGGATCCGTATACATCGCAGGTTATTCGGCGGTAGTTATCTTCATCATCTTTCATATGTAATTTTCTGTTGTTATTTGTGAGCTGTAAATGCATGTGGATCACTATCCTCCAAAGTAATGCAAGTACAAGTTTTCATATTTAATTGAATCTTGTATCATCAGTGTGGCTTCCTTATTAACTAGTTCGCTTGCTTGCACGCAAAAACGAGTGTTGGTTAGACGATTGCAAATTTAATTTTCTATTTAGAATTTTTTTTCTCATGAAGGTTTATATGAGAGATATAAATTAATAATAATCATTTATATATTACATAATTTTATGAATGTTAGAGTACTTTTGTGAAAATAGATGACCTCTCAACGCATATAGGCAAACAGCAAAATAAATTATAGTAGCCTTCAGTTCCAATTTAAAATCGACAAATTAACTCAAAGTTTGCTTTGTGATAGAAGAGAGCATAAAAAAAGCTTAGGCAAGAACAATGCTGTTTCTATAGTTAGATCTATTTTTCCGTTATCATGGTACAAGCAATTCAATTAGCAAACAGAAAACAGCAAATCCTGTACGATACATTGAGCATATTCTTTTTCCATTTTTTTAATGCTTGCGTCTGTTAGGAATCGAATTGGCGACCACAAACGTGTAGAATTAACTAAGATGTAGCCTACCCAAATCCTAATGGAGCTTGAAAGCATCAGCTGCACCAAACTTTCTCTTCACTTCATAGTCCTCTTCTTCTGACTCTTCACTGCCTGAACCATCACCTTGTTGACTAAAGGAAGGAGACAAACGGTCAAGGATGCTTTTAGATATGCAGTTATGTGCAAGGTTCAAGGTTTCGGCTGAAACCATCGATATGTGGTGCTTTCATATCGGTTTCGGTGGAGACCGATCCGAAACCAACCATACAATATCGTTTCGGCTGAAACCTTTAAAAACTTATTTTTTTAATACCATTTTTACTATTATTGTGATCATTGTAGGCCTTCGTTGATAGAAAATCGCAAAAAAGTAAACCCAAACCCTATATTAATAATTATCTAAGTACACTTTTCAATATATTTTGCATCATGGCTGGATATTTAAACACTAGGATCATTGCCTTGTAATATAGAACCATAAATTTAAGTATTTAATATATCCGTATTTGTGTATGTTGTATTACCGTCGAACCCAGCGAAACTAGCCAAAACCCAATGAAACTGATAAAATTATGAGAGACCGAAACCGAAACGGAAACCGAGTTCTTGAGCCTTGGTTATGTGTCGCGAGCATGTTCACTTGGCCAAGATTTGAGATTTCAGCCACAACTTTATCGTCATCTGTGGGTAAGGGTTGCTTCCAAGGCTCTCCATAGATTATCATATATGTATGATCAACTGCACCCTTGTGGAACTCGAAGCGTACCCCATATGCCTACAGATAAGACAATTATAAATAAGGAGAAAACACGCACAAGCAACAAACATATTAAGCAAAAACATGAACATGTTTATTTACAAGGAGAGGAAGTCTATTTTTACCTGTGCAAGACTAGTGCCATGTCCTTTAGGAGCAAGGAGAAGCAACCCCTGACAAGCATCTCTAAAGCCGACAATCTCAATAAGTCCATCGTCTACAAATGGCGCGGTTAAATTTCTCTGCATATTAAAGATTAAAACTTTTAGCATGAGATGGGAATAAATTTTCAACTTCTAAATCTACATGCAACTATATTAGTTGAAGAGTACAACTCACATCTCGCCTCTTCCATCCGCTTGGTGTTCCCCATGGATTAAATCCTCCAGAAAAGCTAGGCAAGTTGAGGCAAATAAACGACCAAATGCTGCAAGGGCGATAATTTTAGTCAGTAGCTCAACAACATGCAAATTGTACAGTTGCATTATTGAAATCGTTGAATTTTGGACAAATTTCGTCCACAGGTTGTCCACAGGTGTATATGGCCCATAGAAGATAGAAAATGTAACATGCACGCTTCAACTCAATAGGATGTCAACATTTGTATACCTGTGAGAAATTTGGAGTTCTTCCCAGTGACCAGGTTTTCTCATGACCTTCAGTGTTGCAAACTGTGAAATGTTCCTGCATTGAACTCCATCAGTTTAAGAGTTATTGAACACCAAGCACATTCATCAATAGTTGTTAATACGTCGATATTAAGGTTGAGGACTAATCAGGTTTATGGTTATATTACATCTGGAGGCTCAGAATTACAGACAGTAGGGTAGATTATTTCTATTTCTTTCAAGGGATTTTTTCAACTCTATTGATTCTGCAAAAGAACATACCAGGTACTGTATTCAATCCACCACCTCATTGGTAGATAAACTAGTATTAGACTGTTACAATTAGGTCCATAACTGGAAATACCAAACCAAAGAGAAAATACACAGAAGATCAAGAAATATGCACACCCTATATTTACCTATAAAGAACATCAGCATGTATGGTCGAGCAGCCTCACTATTTAAATATTTTTAAGAAATAATGTTGTTAACTGCATGTGTTACCAAAGTCACAAAAAGGTTTCTGGATCAGTATTATATAAATACTTTACTAAGAGCTTGATATAATTTGCACATATGCATCAGGAATATAAACAAGAAGCTGAAAAATGGTCAAGTGCACCAACTTTGAAGAAGAATGAACCAGAGAGGGACAAAACCAGCCTTGTGTGCCTCCAAGTTTAGCATAGGTAGTCTGTTAAAGACGTAATATAATATGTTAGTGCATGTCCTGCTATATACTTTCTCAGTATTGATGAATCTTCGTCGTGATGATAAGAAACACCCGACCTTTAGATTGGTACTAAAATATTCATGATAATAACTGCAAAGTATAGATGCTGAATTCCTTATTCTAACCAAACATGTAGAGTACAGACCTGATTAACCAACTGATTCTTGAACTTTACTGGGTTCAACTTCCGCTCTGAATGAAATCCGTATGATACTTGAGCATCCATACCTATAATTAAGCTTAACATCAGGGATCAAGGAAAATTAACCAATATTGGTACAAGTACTGAATATGACAATGACAGAATTGGCTTTAACATACCATTTGGAATAAAGATTTTAGATTGTCAGATATTCGATCGTAGATAAATTTAGTACTACATGAATGAGACTTACTAATACTAAAGTAGTTCTAGAACCCCCCCACGGAACGTGCAGTAACCTTCCTGAGAAATGATCAACATGGCAAGCTATTTAAGTCGAATACAATCATCATCTTCAAGAATCCAAATATTTTAAATGCAGTAATCTAGCAAAAGTTCAGAATGGTCCTCCTCTCTCAAAATAAAAGGTTCCGAATAGCCCTCTATGCTCCTTTCACTTAAAAAGAATATCTTCTGTCTGCTAACTTCATTAACTTACATACCATGTCATTCTTAATTTTCCTAGAAGATATTTGCTTATCCTTGAAATAAAGCAAATGAATAAGTAGGTTATGGTTTTTCCTTAGAATTGCATTAACCTAAACCTCAATGTCCATTTCGAAATGTGAATAGAGTGTCGGTTTGCATCTGCATTCAATATATAGTATGGAATAAAACATGGTTCCCAGACAAAATCAATCAATAATACGACGTTCCCTTCCCTTCCGATAGTAGCTTATGCTCTCAACATATCATGTAAGAGAACGCCAAAAACCTATGCATTGAAAAACAAACACATGGGTTTCTTTTGCAACCAATGTATGCTAAAGAATATATATTTTCTGGAAGATAATGTTTAAAGAGTCAGATAACAGTTTTTGCTTCCTAAATAGTTCTTGAAGGACAAAGATAATTGCTCCACTTTCTAAAACATAATTAATACATGTATTGAAAAATATTGTATTACCTTGTTAAGTGAATCTGTGCCTGACACACGATGAAACAAGTGCAAAGAGTGTGGCAATTCCAGAGGTGCCACTGAATCGCAAGAACCTTCCTTGGGAATTCTCATCCTCACACAATATGCCAACTGAAAGAAATTCCAACTATATTAGTTAAATCGCAATTCGATCTAGATGTCAGACTAAAGATATAATAATGAACTACCTATCAATTTTCATTTCCCTGGCTTTCATCACTTGTTCAAGAAAAGATTTCACAGACCGGCGATCCGTATTCGGATTCTTTTTCCCCTGAAATATAGACAAATGCAAGTTATTGACACATTATCAAGAACAAGTGCATTCTCAATGAAACTTATATGTCTCGAGTAAATGCGATAACTTGCATAAGATTGGACAGCAACCGCCCCATTCACAATATTGAATAAGAACTGATCAAACGGGCTACGAGATTGTTGTGCACCAACCAATTCGAAAGCTAACAGTTGTTGAATGAGATATAGAGCCAAAAGTTTAGTACTCAACTTGCCCGACCAAATGAAAAATATAGGGCCAAAAGTTTAGCACTCGACTTACCCAACCAAATGAAAATGGAAG
Source organism: Agapanthus africanus (assembly GCA_030015575.1). Classification (NCBI taxonomy): domain Eukaryota; kingdom Viridiplantae; phylum Streptophyta; class Magnoliopsida; order Asparagales; family Amaryllidaceae; genus Agapanthus; species Agapanthus africanus. The sequence continues at coordinate 4,581,009 of CM057337.1, forward strand.
GTTGTTTCCTGTTCCCAGAAGCACAGTAGCAATTGGAGGAGGGTGAGCCAGTTTTAGATCAGAAACAACTCCAAGCAACCAACCTGCTGTCCCATCACCTCCTGCAACCTAAAAGAAATCACAGGTGAGAAATATGAAACTTATGGAGCTCAAAAATTGTAAACAAAAGTTTTAAAATAATACTGTGGATGGAAAAGATCAGTGCCGCAGTCGTACTAATTTCACATATACTCACAATTAGTCTAAGTTTCTTCTGAATTTCGGTAGCAAGATTATCGCCACTAGACTTGAGCTTTTCCAAGTTTCCATCAAGTCTGCAATACCTTGTCAGGAGCTTCCTCTCATAAATCGAAAACCTAAAATCCACATACAAAACAGACAAGTATAACCATGTCCTGTGCATCAATGTTTATCCCTAAAGAAAAGATTGTTTCTGTAGCAAACTTTTTATAAGTAAAATCCTCGTATAAAATTTACATCTCCTATGATGATATCTTACGTGGGCCTTGTTGAGAACCTGATGGTATGTTATGAGTAAATCACCCCCAAGATGACTTCCACTTCTGGAGTTAATGAAGACTATCACCGGGCACACAGGGCTGTAGGAAATATCCTCTACTTCTGCCTCCGGCACAACTATATAATTTGGGATGTAAAAGTCCTTTAAAAGTTGATTTGTTTCAGAACCGCAATCACCCATTCTCGTACCCAACCTGTAACATAAACCTGAAATTATGTCTAAACTGAAGCTGCTTATTTTATGTGCAATCCTTACAATCCACTGGAATCATTCTTAATGCCTTCAAAAAATGGAAGTGCATGCATTCATGATTCCTAATAAGCACCGATGGCTGATGCATGCAAGCCTCTAGTCTCTAGTACATTATAACATCATCAAGCTATGGTACTACAAGAACAAGAAAAGCAAAATTCAGCGGCTCCTGCACGCTACATTCGACCCTACCATGTCGGCATCTGAGTATCTAGCTAAGATATATCGCAAACCAGTATCATCTAAACGACCAGAACCATCGAGAGATCAAGAAATACCAAAATGTTTGAACCTACATCTCACTCGCACAATTGCCATCACTGCACATACAACTTTACCATTTTTCTTTCCTTTTTTCTCGCGAAACTTTTGTCTACTGAATCAAAACTAAGAATTAAAGATTCATAACTGATAGGAAAAGAAATTTAAATAGTGATGTATGTACCAGTCCATCAAACTATTCTTCACAAAAAAATTCTCATCCCAATACAATTCGATAAAAGATAAAGAGAGGAAATCAATGAATCAGCTCAAAATTCTCTGCAAATTTAACAGAAACATAACGATCTAAGGTAGTACTGCATATCCATCAAGATCATAACAAATTGATTTGTTAACACAAACAATATAGTTAGCATTTGTTTGATTTGTTACAGACAAATTCAGATATTTTCTCTTCATCAAATTCAAAAATTCCCCCAACTCAAGCGATGATCGGAACAAGATCGAGCTTAAAAAAGAAGAATGTACTAAAAATCGAAGGCTGAGAGCTTGCTTTGAGAAAGATTTGGAGCAAAACTCGCACAGATCTGAAGCAATCGCCTTTCCCCTAAAAATCGAAAGGGGAAGTACGAAAGAGATGTTGAAACTAGCTGCCTTAATATAAGGGGTAAAAACGTAAATTTGATACAGAAAGTCCAAGATTTAAAAACTAGCGGGGTTCATTTCTTGTGAATCATATGCTGTGTATTCCTCTTCTTGCGTCGTGTGCTTTGAGATCCGCATATCCCTTCGTGTTCCCTCTCTCCAATCGATCTAAAATATTTCTAGGGTTTCAAAATCGATTTCAAAAATTTGAAGGAGGATGCTTTCTTTGTGTCGATGTAAGTATTTTGTTAATTTCATTGCTATTTCTGTAGTCAAGTGTGAATTTGTGAGCTCTTCTTGTGCCATTGACTTTCCCGAGGGTCACATTGTCTGCTGCTTTAAAAATGCTCATAACGTGTTCGATGAAATGTTGCAAAGATTGGAAAATGTTATTTTGTAGATTGTATAATTCCAAAAAAAGGGAAAAAAAAGAAAGCCCAACGTAATTACTCGTACCAAATTTCGACACGATAAACTATATGAATTGTTCTTCTGTTTGTTGCTGTGTTGTGTTGCATATCGTCGTGAGAATAGAAGAGCAGGTTAGGCGATTGCATTGATCGTCATGTATATGCTAATTTCATACATCGTCCGCAGAAGTTTTCTCTACATATGTATCACTATCGTATTGTTGTGCCCAATTGTTAAGGTTATGTTAACCAACATGGAAAGAAATGGACTGTTTAATTATTAGGTTAACTCTTTTAATTCTATAAATGAAAATAGCTCAAAGAAACTGATGGATCTCTGGATCTCCTTCAGATGCTATCTTCCGTTGATCTCTTCGCGTGTTGATGGATGGCTGGGATTTGAGTTGGTGGGTTGGCTTCTGAAGCGTATGGATCTCAATGGGTATTGAGTGGATGTGGCCGAGCTACCTGCAAAGAAGTCTCGGAGTGGTGGTGCCACCGAGGACCCTCCGACATCAAGTTAGGCGAAGTATTTTGGCAGAGTAACGGCCTAGTGGAGTAAGAATGACTTATCTCGATCGTCTGAGAGAGGGGTTTATATAGCAGCAGCAATGGACAGACGGGCGCGAGAATCACGCCGGCCGTTACGCCTCTGGCGTCACACCCGCGTGATAGGCGGGATCCCGCATTAATGACGAGACAGGCTCGTTAATGGGGGATCGTGATGGCGTGGAACGCGGGATCGTGGGCGGCGGATATCTCACGCATGGCGAGAATCGCGGAGCCGTGGCGTAGACGCATGCGATCAGCGCTATGGGTCGGTCAGGGTGAGACCGAGGAAGATCACCTTGGCGGGAGGCTCGGGCACGAGCGGGAGGCCGAGGCATCGTGGTTCTGTGATAGCTCGGAGGCGAGCCGGGGGTGGTCTGGGAGTCCACCGAAGGTCGGGAGACTCCTCGGGCAGGAGGCCCGATGCATGATCCCAACTGAAGTTCTTGATCCTTTCCTATAGGTTCTGGGACACGTCATCTGCAATCGTGTCAGCATCTGAAGAGTCACGATATCGAGCCTCATCATTAGCCCCCCACTCTCGTCTCGACCCGCTCCAGGGTCGTGGTCGAGAGTGGTCTGACCGATCACCCGAGGTGAGCTCTCATTCGAAGATATCGTCGGCGTGCATTCCCGGGCAAAGAGTGGCATTTTCTTGATGATGTCAGCGGATCAGGCGAGAGATCTCACATTGAAGGGGAAGCGCTAGATCGTTTGTACGTTCGTCGAAGCGACAACCCAGGTGTCTGGCGTTGGTTGGCTGGCGAGACGTGCCGCAGGCGTTCCTGAGACCGAAGGGACGCGCCCAGTGTGAGTGCGACAGGTGGAACGTTGTCGGCCGTTGGTTGCGAAACGTTGTTTTGGCGGGAGATGATCGGAGCCGTAGGATGCGTATGCCGACAGCTATAAATAGAGGTGGGATCCCCATCAGGGTTCATACCTCTTCATAATTTCCTCATCCTTAGTCGTGTTAGCTCGGCGCTCTTCTCCTCAGATCGAATCCCTTGCGTTTGATCTCTCGAGGACACCTCCCTTTGATCAAGTTAGATGTCTTCTTCAGAGGAGTCTGTAGATGTAGTCGCTATTTCTTCTTCCATTCACGAATGGAAGGAGAAGTTCATATTCGTTGGGCCACCCGAGGATGAGGACTGGCCCGTGCCTGTGCAGTGGCATAGGGCCGACTGCCCGAGGACGAAGCATTCGTCCTCTCCCAAGGCGAGGGCGGCATCCATGTGGGAGTCGATCCAGCGGGCCGACGTCTTACTTTCTGAGCCGGTCCTTAGATGGGCAAGGCTTTTAACCGTGTGGTCGTGGGTAAGCTTATGGGCTCGGACGATCTTTTTACACTTGAGCAATTTTCATTATGCTGCACTAACTTTCCTGTTTCCCTCCTTGGCAGAACAAATGGACCGATCCAGGATTCTTGCTGCCCTCGGTGCCCCATCCCAGAAGAGAGCCGGGGGCGTGGTTGTGCCTCGGGTTGGCCCGAGCTCCGCACCAAGGGCGTCGTCGGCGACGAGGCCATCTGCCTCGACCCGAGCCCCCGATAATCGCCGCGGTGGCGGTCAGAGACGTCCGCGGGTTCCCGAACCCCGGGTGAGGGAAGAGGAAGAGGAAGAAGACGAGGTTCCTCTTAAGAGGAAGAAGATAGTCTCTCGCGTGCCACCGACTGAGATCCCCAAGGGGATTCCTATGCAGGAGGGGGACGCTTGTTTCGTAGTCCCGTCCGGGCTTTCCGTTGCTGACAGCCTGCTCGCTGATATGGAAGAGTCGGCCGGGGGCATGATTCCCCGGGGACCCTGAAGGCCTAAATAGCAGCTATAGCTCAGGAGGCGGTGCAGGTACGTACTCCCTTATGTGTTATTTTGAGCGCCCTTTTCTTAGTTCGAGCGTCTCTAAGTCTCTCTGTTGTTTTTCATTAGGTCCTTCAGCACTGCGCCCTTATTGCTCACATGGAGACTGAGGAGATTTCCCCTGCTATGAGGTTGGCGGGGGAGTCGTCTTCGGAGGCCGAGGACCTGCGCCTCCAGCTGCGTCAGGAGAGGGAGAGGATGGCCGTCCTCGAAGCCCAATTAGCCGCCGGGGAGCTCACTGTCTCAAAGTGCCGGGAGTCCCATCGCCAGCTAAGTGAGTCCCACCGAGCCATCGAGGCTAAATTGGCGGAGCTGGCCGATCGCTATGCCGTAGTGAAGAGGGCAAGGGATACCAGCAGACGGGATGTCGAGGCCGCACTTCAGGCGGCGAAGGTCGCCGAGGTTCGAGCTCGAAAGGCGGTGGCCGATTACAAGGAGTCGGACCAGTTTTACGCCGACCTCGGCAAAGCCTCTATTATTGTATGGCACGAAGCTCTTGATGCCGTCAAGGTGTAGTTTCCGGAGTTTGCCGACGGTGAGCTCCACGCTCGGGTCCCACTTTCGGTGGTCATGCCTCCGGCAGATGGTGATGAGGGAGGGGCTGTTGCTGAAGCGGAAGCCCCGGCCCCTGAGGATGGTACCGAGGAAGGTGAGGTCAAGGCGGGGCCTGTGGTCTGAACTTTTTTGGCTTTTCCTTTTTCTCTTTCTTTTTGTAAGCCTCCGGACAATTTGGTAAGGCTGGGGAGCCCAGAATACCTTGTGAAAGATTTTTGAAGTTTGAATGAAACTTAGTCTTTTTTCTTCTGTGTGACAATGCTTTTCCTGCGTGGGTACTTGACCTTGTCAGTTCTGCCCTCGATCAAGCGTTAGGCCGCAGATCGATGGCCGGTGTTTTAGATAACGATCGCCCTTCGAGTGCTTGTCAATTAACTGCTGTGTAAGAAGGTCGGCGTCCTCCAGCCCCTAGAGTCGAGGTGGTGATCGTTTACTTGAATATTGTGGAGGAACCTTTGTTGTAAGAAGGTTGGTGCTCTCCAAAGAATTGGCCGAGCGTTGAAGCTGCTTGGTGCTCCTTGGCGAGGGCTTTGATCCTTAGCGTAGATGGGTAAGGAGTTACCCGCTAAGGATTGAACAAGCAGAGTAGCTGCTCGATGGCCTTTTGACGAGGGCTTTGATCCTTAGCTCGGGAGGGGCCGCAAGAGGCCTACTAAGGACGGGCCGAGCAGGGTTGCTGCCCGGTGCCTCTTGGCGAGGGCTTTGATCCTTAGCGCGGGAGGGGTTCGTAAGAGGCCTGCTAAGGACGAGCCGAGCAGGGTTGCTGCCTGGTGCCTCTTGGCGAGAGCTTTGATCCTTAGCGCGGGAGGGGCCGTAAGAGGCATGCTAAGGACGGACCGAGCAGGATTGCTGCCCGGTATCTCTTGGCGAGGGCTTTGATCCTTAGCGTGGGAGGGGCCGTAAGAGGCCAGCTAAGGACGGGCTGAGCAGGGTTGCCGCTCGGTGCCTCTTGGCGAGGGCTTTGATCCTCAGCACGGGAGGGTCCGTAAGAGGCCTGCTAAGGACGGGCCGAGCAGGGTTGCCGCCCCGTGCCTCTTGGCGAGGGCTTTGATCCTTGGCGTCGGTGGGTAGTGAACTACCAGCCATGGATGACCGAGCAGGGTAGCTATTCGGTTGCCTCTTGGTGAAGGCTTTGATCCCTGGCGTCGGTGGGTAGTGAACTACTAACCATGGTGACCGAGCAGGATAGCTGCTCGGTCGCCTCTTGGTGAGGGCTTTGATCCTTGGCGTCGGTGGGTAGCGAACCACCAGCCATGGATGACCGAGCAGGGTAGCTGCGCGGTCGCCTCTTGGTGAGGGCTTTGATCCTTGGCGTCGATGGGTAGTGAACTACCAACCATGGATGGCCGAGCAGGGTAGCTGCTCGGTCGCCTCTTGGTGAGGGCTTTGATCCTTGGCGTCGGTGGGTAGCGAACCACCAGCCATGGATGACCGAGCAGGGTAGCTGCGCGATCGCCTCTTGGTGAGGGCTTTGATCCTTGGCGTCGGTGGGTAGCGAACTACCAGCCATGGATGACCGAGCAGGGTAGCTGCTCGGTCGCCTCTTGGCGAAGGCTTCGATCCCTGGCGTCGGTGGCTAGGGAACTACCAGCCAGGGATAACCGAGCAGGGTAGCTGCTAGGTCGCCTCTTGGTGAGCGCTTTGATTCTTAGCGCGGGAGGGGCCGTAAGAGGCCTGTTAAGGATGGGCCGAGCAGGGTTGCTGCCCGGTACCTCTTGGCGAGGGCTTTGATCCTTGGTGTCGGTGGGTAAGAAATTACCAGCCAAAGATGGACCGAGCAGTGAAGCTGCTCTGTTGAGTCGTGAGGTTCTGTCCGTTCTTCCCCGGGGCACGCTTTGCCGCCATGCGCGAGACTAGGGGTTGGTTGAAGAACCTCTCGCCCTTTGCCTCCTCCAGCAGTACCGTCTGGGAGACTTTGAGCGGGGTGTACTCCTGAAACTCCAGGAAGTAGGGATTTGGTCGCTCAATCTTCTTTTTCTCTTTCCGCTCTCTTTGCTTGTGATCAGTTTGTTCTGTCCGGGGAAGATTGGCGTTCACCTCGGACTCAAGCTGGATCTCACGCTCGGTCCAGGCCTTCACCTCGGTCATGGTCTTAGGTTGCGCTAATGCAAAGGAGCGTAACCACTCCTTGTGCCTAAGACTCGACCTAAGTGCCGTAATGACCGTCTTGTCCCGGTGTTCTGGGACTTCGAGGAGGGCGTTGTAGTAACGAGTGACGTACCCTTTGAAGGTTTCTTTGTCCCCGCTCTTTATTGTGAAGAGATGGTCGACGGTTCGCTTCTGCCGTCTGTTCCCGACGAAGTGGCCGAGCAATTGGGTGGCCAGCTCATCGAAGGTTGAGATGGAGCGTGACGTGAGTCCTCGGAACCAGTCTCTGCCGGAGTGGATGAGAACGGCCGGGAAAGCGCGGCATTGGGCGGCGTCGGAACAGTCCTGGAAACTCATCCCGGCTGTGAACGCGTCCAAGTGGTCCTTCGGGTCGGACTTTCCGTCGAAGAGTAAGACATTCGGGGGCTTCTTCCGGGAGGAGACATGGACGGCGAGTAGCTTTTTTGTGAAGGGCTTCGTGAGTGACTCGGCGGCGTATTTAGCCCCGTCGTTCGAATGAAAACCTTCCCGATACATGCCCTCGATCTTCTTTTCGAGGGCGTCGAGTCGGCCGTGGTATCCCGATGAGTCGGCATATTCAGATTTTTGGCCTCGGCTACCGGAAACTTCTGCGTGGCCACGGCCCCGATTCCGTTCGATGACGTTCCTCAGGTCTCCTGGCGAGGTCATTTTCGAGCTGCCGTGGCGAGTCCCGTGCTCGCGACCCCGTCGAGGGAGAGGGTGCCGGTCATGCCTGGGTGCAGGAGAGCTGACCGACACCTCCTCGGGAGGGACGGGGGCGCGATGGCCCTCGGGGCGAAGAGCTCTGGCGTAAGACCTCGGAGTTAAACCGTGCGGCGCCCACCGGGTCATTGAATATGTCGGCCCGGCGGATCTGCGGCCGCCGGAGACAGCGAGGCGGTGATCAGTCATGCCAACGCGGGCAGAGTCTTCTCTCCCTCTGTAGGGGTCCCGGTCACACGGAGGGGGAGCGGCGACCTGGGGAGCTTGCTCGGTCGTTTGGACACGGACGAGCGCATCTACGACTGACGTGAGTCGATCTATCCGAGCGGATAGGGCGTGAATGGCGTTTGGTGGAGGAGGGGATTCTCTCCCGTCTCCACCGTGGGGAGGTCGATGACTGGTGCTTGGATCGTCGCGGTGACTGCTTGCCATGTAGTCGAGATCGGAAGATGAACTTTTGGTTGAGTGGAACTATTTCCCACAGACGGCGCCAATTGATGGATCTCTGGATTTCCTTCAGATGCTATCTTCCGTTGATCTCTTCGCGTGTTGATGGATGGCTGGGATTTGAGTTGGAGGGTTGACTCCCGAAGCATGTGGATCTCAATGGGTTTTGAGTGGATGTGGCCGAGCTACCTGCAAAGAAGTTCCAGGGTGGTTGTGCCACCGAGGACCCTCCGACGATCAAGTTAGGCGGAATATTTTGGCAGAGTAACGGCCTAGTGGAGTAAGAATGGCTTATCTCGATCGTCTGAGAGAGGGGTTTATATAGCGGCAACAATGGGCAGGCGGACACGAGAATTGTAAGTGCACGGCGGTGCCCCGGCCGTCAATCCGACGGCCAAATGCGGAAGCGGTGATAAACTTAAATTTTCTTGAACTGGCAAACCGCCGCGCACTAATACCCGGATCGAACCACTAACTAGTCCTAGCTATCTACAAGAAAGGGAAGAGAGATATACCGACAGATCCGAGTCCTCCGGTCTTCTCGTCGTCGTCCCGATCTCCTGCGGAATGTCCCGTCTCCTCCTCGTCGCCGGAAGTGCACCACATCGCCTACTTCTTTTACGGGCTCCCACCTCAATGCCGAGGCAACTCGGGCACGAAGCTGGCTAGTCGACGTGCCCAAGATGTGCTGTAGAATATAGTGTGGATTACTATGTCTCATTTTGGGGTTGTAGAATTGCCTTTGGTGGAGAGATGGAACTTGGAGCTTTTGAGAATGATCTTGTGGGATTTTGCAACATGAAATGAGCTAAAAACCCACACTCAAGATTTTGGACAGCCCCCTTGATGCTTGGGCCGGCCATGAGAGGTGAGGGAGGAGGAGAATAATAGTGTAGTATCAAAAGATAATGGGAGCCCCCTCTCATATCAACCAAGAGAGAGAAAGGAAAAAGTTATAATGAAAAAGCAATGATCACAAAATAAAGCCAACACTCCACACTACCATCATCTCATGCATGATGGCTCCAAAAAGGTCAAGCCATCATGAGCAAGTCAAGAAGTCAAGGTCAAGGGATGGGGCTACATCATGAAACCATCATGATACTAAATATAAGCAAAGAACCCCTCCACAAATACTTATTTGCAACAATGCAAATAAGCCCTCCTCCACCAATCTTCGGCCAATGAACGATACAAAGGAAATTGGCCGAAACGGAAAGCAAACTGGCAACTCCAGAAAACTGGTCCCGTAATAAATTACAGGAAAACCCCGATACTGTGCATACACACCCGCATTTGTATTCCGACCGAAATACAAATGCAATGAGACAAAATCTACACTGTACTATACTAGGATCCGGCTTAAACCAAAGCCGGCTAGTAATATCCGTTCGATCCTGATCCGTGCAATACCGCACGTATCTGATCGAACCCTGCCATATATCCATACGGCCTATAGTACAAACTGTCCGATCCTGATCCGTGCAATACCGCACGTATCTGATCGGACCTTACCATATCTCCATACGGCCTCTACAACCTTTCGCCCGAAAGCTTGAGTAACTGAATGTGGGGGACTCTAAAGACTCGTCAACACCTTGGTCATGGATTTAACCACCAGCACGTCAGAGGTATAAGCCAATACGTAACGGGCTACCAGGTATAGACTAAAAGGGACGTCTGTGAGCGAACTCAGCCTGACAACCCTACTGAGCCTGTCAGTGACAATATCCGTACAGTCCGGTCCGTTCGTCTATGAGCATCGCATGGCGGGCCTAGGGGGTTGGTAAAAGTCAGACCCCCAAAAGCGGTACAAGTCGTGTCGGAGTGTAGCCCAGAACACCCTGAGATACTACTGGAATACCTACCAGTAAATCTCCTTGCCTCGGCCGAGGGCTTCGTGTAATGGCTCTCCTAGACACAGCACGACCTCACCCCCAATACCGGGAGAGACGAACCCCTGAAGATACGCTCACTGCCTCCATGTGGCTCGGGACTGTACCCAATTAAAACCTGTTTGCACGACTCCTTTGAGCCGTGGTAGGGTAGTAATCAAAGTACAGTGGGAACTCACACGAGACAAATGACGATCCCCAGGTCGATGAACTAACCTGCACACATGTCACCAGGGAACTGCCATCTGACGTCTGGTATATGACCAACTAGCATGTTCCCGGCGAGTCCTGTCCGGTGTACTCATAACCCAATGAGCACCTGTATACATCTTAGGTGATCCAACTGACACCAGTGGCTTGTGAGACCGGCCACCGCCCCTCGTCGGGGTCTCGACTGTATACACTAGTCTACTCTGGAGTATCGATGCCCTGTCTCGAAACTCACACGACTAGGGACCATTTAAGGATATGCTTATAGACCCCAGCTCCCACTTATATGATCGCCCTCATACTGCTGGTGGTCAAGCAAGAATCCTAGGGGCTCTACCAACGTGTAATAGCGACTTGTCAGGTCACTTAAAACAGTACACGATGATAAAGGTAAACCAGATAGCATACTATCATCTCGAGTAAGACTGTCCTACCGGGATAGGTCCTCCATCAATCATTGCAATCACGTACCTGTGACCTAATAATTGACTATGAGGGCACTATCTCCAACAATCTCCCACTTGCACTCAAGGCTAATTATTGCGATGTCGCATACTCACAGCCCGTGTGATACCGAACACCCAACTCCTCTACTAGTCAGTCTCACAAAGCTCGTTTGCGAAACTATTGCGTTCGAGAAATAGCCTCAGTGAGTGGATCCGCTTTGCTGTTTCTTTCTATGTCTCTCTAAATCTCATGTTCGCGGAGAAAGCCATCTCCCGAAAAGAGCAATACCTGTCTTAGAATGTGTCTGGATGTCTGATGGGACATAGCTCATAAATGAACTCCAAATCCAAACTTCTTAGACTGTATCGTCAACTGAACATAATCAGTATCCTGCGCCATGCCTCCCTCAGTATTGCCTTGGACCAACTGTCCAAAATACTGCCCCTCGTCAGAAGGAAAACTATAACTCTGACGACCTCCTTATCGTCCAGGTCACCTTGGAAGCCTGGAATGATAACTGTCTCCCGAATGAGGCTGTCGTTATCATATCCCTAGAACATCCACTTATGTTCTAAAACTGCTTCCGACTGTTTCTCTAGGATTGGATCAATGTCAACTTATTGCATATAGTGCAAGAACAACCTCTGGTGTGGTACTTGACATCTCATGATTGACTCAATTGCCTGAGCAAGTGATCTGCCAATCATGCACATCCCTCTCCACTTTAGTCTATAAGACACCTTTAGAGAGGGTGACTCCATCACCTGCAGGTACACTACCGTGCCAGGAGTCGTCCATTCTAAATACTCTTAGAATGCTGTCTAAGTACCCAGATTGGGAAACCACCCAAATCTAGATCTAAAACCATAGATCTAGTAACCAGTATGTCTGATATAATGTCCAAGTCCCATATGGAGAAACTACTGTGTGACGACCAAAGTATAACCGACTGTAGTATAGGAGTTTCTTTTCCTACTCTGTGTATGTCATCCAGATACCAGGACATCACACCCTACTACTTTCTCAACAGATCCATCCCCTATTCTGATGAAGTCAAACCTATGACTGTCACGTCAGAAATAGATGATCTATCTCCGCTATATCTGCTTTAGTCTATAAATAGACATAAGCTACCTTTCCACCAATGCTTCCGCTGCTCCCACTGACTACGACAACCCTCTGGCAGAGTCATACAGACGTACACTTCTAAAACTAGTTTAGAACGACGCTATACTCATCCTCCCACCGGGTCTCGCAGCCTGGAACAACAGCAATGGTAATTGTGGGTAAACAAGAACTTCCCTGTCACCGTCCTTGAGGCTACCGTAGTACCTCTCGGGTGCCTGAAGTTACCCACCTTATCTGCGGAGTGGCCAATGGAATGTCAATCCAGATTGAATCTTTAGGTTCCTTATCAAATCTTCAGTAATCGTTTGTGGTTCTGGAATCACTTCCAGTTCTACCATACTCCCACTACTGTTTTCTGAAAAAATCCATTTTTAATAAAACTGTGGCGAGTCTAGAACAATATTGCTATTGTTCATCCAGATGGTAGAAAGTCAACCCTCGTCATAGCCTGGGTCAACCCACAAACAGCCATTACAGAAACGTGCCTTGAGTTGTCCAGTGTCTGGTTTTAATCATAAACCGGACAACTCCCCGTACCTTAACATCGTTAAGATATGAACTGTTCTATATCCAATATAGAACCAGAGGCACTGATTTAATTGAACCAGATTCAAATCATGCAGCTGTCTCCAGTGCATGTCAACTAAATGGAGAGAGGCCGATCAGCGTTACTCAACTTAGGAATGTTTCCAATTACGAGTAACCTGAAAGAGAAGCAAGTTCTCTTAATCATTACTATCAACTGAATACCATATACAAGTATCTACATCTTCGATCACTTTGAAGAATCCCGATACTTGCTATACCTGGTTCTCTACTCTATTCAAATACCTATAACTTCTCAAAATTCGGACCCTGTGTTTCCTACGAAACACCTGTCTAAAAACTAGAGAAGTCATAAGTAAACCGAATATAGTACAAGGACCAACCCCTCTGTCCTGATAGACCCTGGACAACATACAATACTCTGTATAAGTCCCTTGAGTCTGATAACTCATTCACTGTGTGTCGTAGGTTGAAAACTGTACTTATGGTTAAGAAGAATTACACCGCTGTTTAACGCTCCTTACCTAACCATCCACTGATATAGGTAAATGTCGTAGACATAATTTCAGAAAGGTATATCTCACTCTATGAAAATAGACGTACAGATATATCAATTTGAAATTGGTGCATAACTGCGGATATTCAAAACCAAATATTTGCTAACCGGCAAACAGCCCAGGTGACTTCCTCAAATATCACCGATTACAACGAATCCCGATATAATGAGGATAATCACCCAATTCCCAATAACTTACTCCCACTCATCATCTGTAAAACCATGCAGATGTGAGAATCGTACCTGGTAAATACATACCCTGGAGTAAGTATCTAATCGGGAAATCAGTTTTCCTTTAACATTATACAGTGAAACTGAAACATTAAAATGTTCCGATGGGGTATTCTGGTATTCCTAGTAATGCCTCTTCCAGATTCACGACTGTAACCGTATAGTTCTTTGCCACCTCTCCAAATCCCTTCATATGTCTTTAGTCTTTACCTTCTGTACACCCCTTTAGGCCAAATGGTTTTCTTCCTTCCCTATCGTTCGGCACCAGCCTATGGTTTGGAAGAAGACTATTCAATAAGCATAATGGGTGTACTGTCCCAATCCTAGGAACACTCGCAATGAGAGAGGGTGAAGATAAAAGACAACCGAATAAACCTTATTCCTATTTCTCCTGGACCAGAATCCATCCCCGAACTGGAACAAGTTCCATTCGAGTTCGTATATAACCATACGATGGAGTATCCAAATAAACTGTGGATCTTCGTAGTGATACGGAGTGTCCTGGAGAAATACAAAGGTGATGTGGGAGTGGTAACGAAATATTTGGTTTGGTCGTGAATATCTGTTGCAATTTACTTTGCCCTCTTACTAATCCCTTGCTTTGTCTGAACTTAATACCTTCTGTACACCATCGTTAGGCTAATTGGTTTTCTTCATTCCCTACCGGTCGGCACCAGCCTAAGGTTTGGAAGAAGACTATCCAATTTGCGTAATAGGTGTACTATCTCCTAAACCAAGGAGTACTCGCAACCTGAGAGAAGGTAAAAGGAAAAGACAACTGAATAGTCCTATCCGTTTTCTCCAGAACCTGAAACCATCCTCGAATAAATTCCTTCGAGTTCGTATCTAACCATACGATAGTTTTGTCCAATGGAAGTGGACGTTCGTAGTAATACGGGGTGTCCTGGAGAAAAGGGTAAAAGTAGGAGTGGCAATGAGGTTCGCAACTTTGACAATCCAAAAGCCAGTGTTTAAGAAGGTTCGGTCAACTTGGTCACTGAGTCATAGTCTTAGGGTCGGGTCAATGGTCGCGGCCAAAGAGAGAGAGAAAAGAAACACTCAGCGTGCACTCTAACCTAGATCAGAATGGTTACCAATTTATCTAATCTGGAAACCTCCCACTGTACCTCAAATTCTCCTCCAAACCTAAAAGAAGAATTAGTCGGGAACACCCGAGGAGTAAACTAACTCATCAGTGGGAATCGGGATCCAACTATCATCGCATGATAACGTGACGGAATCCGCTCACATCATCATACTCCAGATGGTATGCGCATATCTGGCAAGTTTCAGTTCTTTTGAAACTCCCGATGTGATTTCTGCCCCATGCTCTTATGACCTTGACTTTGGCCAACATATCATAAGTCACATGTCAAGTTCTACCCGTCATTCTCCAGGTTAATTTGAATCCACCCGTACCTATCCTTGACTTTGGCCAAAATGGCAGTACGACTGTCCCAAACCAACGCATCTATCTATGCTGCATATGAATACCCCAATAGCTACCAATCACTGTGCCTTGACTTTGGCCAACATACACAGCTTGAATACTATTGACCACCCATATGAAACGACGGAGGGCTACGAATGGTTTCTGGCGAAAACATTTAACGTAATGAACTTGATATCGTCGAAGGAACGGATAGCTTTTTAGAAAAATATAGTGACGAAAACTTTCGCTAAAGAGGTCACTCCCGGTGAAGGGATCTCGGCTCTTTCCCCGTAGAATGAGGTGCAGGATATTCCAACTGAATACCACGGTGCAAAGCAAAAGTAATCGGCTATAGTGAAGTTAATGCCCTGACGCAAACTTTTGTCCAAGGGGTCACTCCCGGTGAAGGGATCTCGGCCCTTGCCTCGTCGACTGAGGAGCAGGATATTCTAACTGAATACCACGATGCAAAACAAAAGTGAACGTCCTTGCAATAACAGCTTTTTGAAAAGTGCTCCAACAACATCAGATTAGGTTTGTTTTTAACTTGCATTGATCCGAATCAATGCAGTCCCATCAATTGATCACACCAAAAAGAACGAGAATATACTGATGTACGTATATGCCATCCGTATTCGCCACTGGGTCCCGTCATTACCCGTTAGGTTAGCTTACTAACGACAGAGCGGGGACTGGACTAGCGCGGATGCAAAACATATACAACATCTACTAATATATATACCAATATATTATATTCGCTCAAGGCGTGAATAAAATGCAACATCACAGAAAATGTATAGCATCACAGAAACAATACAGATATCTGGGATCCCCGGGTTTCACAGAGCCACTACTGAAACCCGACGTTCCCCTGGTCGTGTGGATAGCCTGTGCAATGAAATCCTAGACCCCTACGGGCGCGGCAAGTCACCCGCCAAAACCTGAAGCGAGGCAGCCCCCTTCAGCACCGTGAATGGACCACCCAGCACTTCACGGAATCCGGTAATTTGGGCACCCCTCCTGGGTCAACCTGTACCCCCTACGAGTGCGGCGAATAGCCCGCCAATCCTAGAGTGAAGCCCCTTCCCTCTCAATGCCATGAGATGCGGGCTTGTTGCCCTCTAGAACCCGGCTATCCGTGCATCCCTCCGTGGGGCAATCCTAGTACAGAAAGTAAAATATACATACAACGGGTACATCGACCGCAACCTGGCCGTGCCCCAAAATAATAATACAATCAGGCAGTGACGGCAGTCCACATGTCGGACGCTCGCCCCGCAATATCAAATGTACATAATACAACCACAACTGTACTAGTATTGCATCCAGGCTATCCCCCACGACCGATCCGCAACATAACAGCAAAAACAGAACATCAACGTGAAAGTCACGTTCGCAAATCCGTCTAACCGGGCTATAGCAGTTAGACCGGATTTACCGATCGAGTGACATTCATGGTCGCAGATATAATGTAAATACTGTGAAATAATGTGTTTAAAATATCCGATCAATCAAATTTTAACAAGTGGGCCCCCAAGCATTACTGTAGCAGATCAGGAAATTCTGGGCCCAATATTAACATTCCAAAAACCCAATTTTCACCCCAGAAAGCCTCTGTAAAAATTTGGTGCAGTGAACCAAATAGTGTGCGGCGGAACCGCGGCCCAAGAGGGTGTTTGGCCGCGGTTCCGCGCTCCTACAGTGGAGACACTTCATCGAATTTTCACAGATCTCTTATATTTTCCAGTACATCAATTTTCTGTAACCTGAAAAATTTTTCGACACCAAAAAATTTCAACAGAAAACTGATGTGAACAAAAATGTAGATTTTGGAATTTTGGTCGATCGGAAATGCAAAACACATTAAACAAAGCTAGACTAAGTTAATGGCGAGGCTCTGATACCACTGTAAGTGCACGGCGGCGCCCCGGCCGTCAATCCGACGGCCAAATGCGGAAGCGGTGATAAACTTAAATTTTCTTGAACTGCCAAACCGCCGCGCACTAATACCCGGATCGAACCACTAACTAGTCCTAGCTATCTACAAGAAAGGGAAGAGAGATATACCGACAGATCCGAGTCCTCCGGTCTTCTCGTCGTCGTCCCGATCTCCTGCGGAATGTCCCGTCTCCTCCTCGTCGCCGGAAGTGCACCACATCGCCTACTTCTTTTACGGGCTCCCACCTCAATGCCGAGGCAACTCGGGCACGAAGCTGGCTAGTCGACGTGCCCAAGATGTGCTGTAGAATGTAGTGTGGATTACTATGTCTCATTTTGGGGTTGTAGAATTGCCTTTGGTGGAGGGATGGAACTTGGAGCTTTTGAGAATGATCTTGTGGGATTTTGCAACATGAAATGAGCTAAAAACCCACACTCAAGATTTTGGACAGCCCCCTTGATGCTTGGGCCGGCCATGAGAGGTGAGGGAGGAGGAGAATAGTAGTGTAGTATCAAAAGATAATGGGAGCCCCCTCTCATATCAACCAAGAGAGAGAAAGGAAAAAGTTATAATGAAAAAGCAATGATCACAAAATAAAGCCAACACTCCACACTACCATCATCTCATGCATGATGGCTCCAAAAAGGTCAAGCCATCATGAGCAAGTCAAGAAGTCAAGGTCAAGGGATGGGGCTACATCATGAAACCATCATGATACTAAATATAAGCAAAGAACCCCTCCACAAATACTTATTTGCAACAATGCAAATAAGCCCTCCTCCACCAATCTTCGGCCAATGAACGATACAAAGGAAATTGGCTGAAACGGAAAGCAAACTGGCAACTCCAGAAAACTGGTCCCGTAATAAATTACAGGAAAACCCCGATACTGTGCATACACACCCGCATTTGTATTCCGACCGAAATACAAATGCAATGAGACAAAATCTACACTGTACTATACTAGGATCCGGCTTAAACCAAAGCCGGCTAGTAATATCCGTTCGATCTTGATCCGTGCAATACCGCACGTATCTGATCGAACCCTGCCATATATCCATACGGCCTATAGTACAAACTGTCCGATCCTGATCCGTGCAATACCGCACGTATCTGATCGGACCTTGCCATATCTCCATACGGCCTCTACAACCTTTCGCCCGAAAGCTTGAGTAACTGAATGTGGGGGACTCTAAAGACTCGTCAACATCTTGGTCGTGGATTTAACCACCAGCACGTCAGAGGTATAAGCCAATACGTAACGGGCTACCAGGTATAGACTAAAAGGGACGTCTGTGAGCGAACTCAGCCTGACAACCCTACTGAGCCTGTCAGTGACAATATCCGTACAGTCCGGTCCGTTCGTCTATGAGCATCGCATGGCGGGCCTAGGGGGTTGGTAAAAGTCAGACCCCCAAAAGCGGTACAAGTCGTGTCGGAGTGTAGCCCAGAACACCCTGAGATACTACTGGAATACCTACCAGTAAATCTCCTTGCCTCGGCCGAGGGCTTCGTGTAATGGCTCTCCTAGACACAGCACGACCTCACCCCCAATACCGGGAGAGACGAACCCCTGAAGATACGCTCACTGCCTCCATGTGGCTCGGGACTGTACCCAACTAAAACCTGTTTGCACGACTCCTTTGAGCCGTGGTAGGGTAGTAATCAAAGTACAGTGGGAACTCACACGAGACAAATGACGATCCCCAGGTCGATGAACTAACCTGCACACATGTCACCAGGGAACTGCCATCTGACGTCTGGTATATGACCAACTAGCATGTTCCCGGCGAGTCCTGTCCGGTGTACTCATAACCCAATGAGCACCTGTATACATCTTAGGTGATCCAACTGACACCAGTGGCTTGTGAGACCGGCCACCGTCCCTCGTCGGGGTCTCGACTGTATACACTAGTCTACTCTGGAGTATCGATGCCCTGTCTCGAAACTCACACGACTAGGGACCATTTAAGGATATGCTTATAGACCCCAGCTCCCACTTATATGATCGCCCTCATACTGCTGGTGGTCAAGCAAGAATCCTAGGGGCTCTACCAACGTGTAATAGCGACTTGTCAGGTCACTTAAAACAGTACACGATGATAAAGGTAAACCAGATAGCATACTATCATCTCGAGTAAGACTGTCCTACCGGGATAGGTCCTCCATCAATCATTGCAATCACGTACCTGTGACCTAATAATTGACTCTGAGGGCACTATCTCCAACAAGAATCATGTCGGCCGTTACGCCCCTGACGTCACGCCCGCGTGATAGACGGGATCCCGCATTAATGACGAGACATGCTCGTTAATGGAGGATCGTGGTGGCGTGGAACGCGGGATCGTGGGCGGCGGATATCTCGTGGGCGGCGAGATTCGCGGAGCCATGGCGTAGACGCCTGCGATCAACGCTGTGGGTCGGTCAGGGTGAGACCGAGGAAGATCACCTCGGCGGGAGGCTCGGGCACGAGCGGGAGGCCGAGGCGTCGTGGTTCTATGATAGCTCGGAGGCGAGCCGGAGTGGTCCCAGTCCACCGAAGGTCGATAGACTCCTCGGGCAGGAGGCCCGAGGCATGATCCCAACTGAAGTTCTTGATCCTTTCCTGTAGGTTTTGGGACACGTCATCTGCAATCGTGTCAGCATATGGAGAGTCAAGATATCGAGCCTCATCAGAAACCGAACACACAAGGATTTATGTGGTAGAGGGAGAACTTTAAATAAACAGAGAGAATTCCTTCCAAAGCATGATTGCGAGGTATATACATTGAGAAGATAGAAGACTAGCTAAGATAATAACCTAATGTATATGCATTCTAACACACATATCTTCGCTAACAAAGAAAAAAGTGTCCATTATATAGGACAATACACAAATCACTAAACAAGCTGTCACTGTGTCGGTAAGGCCAAAAATGAGGAGCAACATCATGATACCATGAAGAATTATACCCCCATGAGATTCCCTCTATTCCTCAAGCAAATTGTTTGTTTCATACCAGAAATTGCATATTTAAAGGTTAACTATGACGGCTTATGGATTTTTATAATCTTACTATTTAGTTTTGATGATTTTATATAATATTAATAGATATATATACATGTGTTTCATATTGCATATTTCATAAGACTGTATATGAGCTTGGTTGTGTTTGAGAAAGATTTCAAAATATCAACCGACATAAGTCTATCATGAAAGATGGAAGATATTGAGCTAAAACGACAAATCTATTGGAGCTTGGAGGATAATGGACTGGAGCTCCTCAATGAACAAATTCAAGCTCAAGAAGCTAAGAAGCTAAAAGTCCAAGTATAAAGAATTCAAGGATCGAAAAAATCAAGAGTTCAAGTTACAAGTGTATTCTCTAGGAAATCAATGTAAGTACTTCGTGGTTTATGAGATTAGCATGAAAAAGCTCAAACACACACACTATTGCATGCATGAAACTTTTGGGCAAAACTTGGCAAAACTTTTCATTCAAAATGTTTTTCAATTTTAAGTTCAAAATTTTCTGTGCATTTCTCCTTCAGACGTCTGTCCAACTCCTATTCAGACGTCTGTATAGTATTGCAAAATATGCACAAGTTTTAAAATGTCAGTTTCTTACTTCAGAACAAACTTCTGAAGCTTATCAGAACAAACGTCTGATTGCTCTTTGTGTTTTCATTGGCTTAAAATTTTTGACAGAACAAACATCTGTCAATACTTTTTCAGACGTCTGGTTGTACTTTGTGTTTTCATTGCCTTAAAAACTTTTGGGGAACAAACGTCTAAACTTATCAAGCATAAACGTCTGAAGGTTAAAATCTTTTTTCTTCAGACGTGTGTCACTTATTCTTCAGACGTCTGTCTGTTCTTTGTACTTTCTTTGGCCATATTTTGAAAACCACGGCAAACATCTGAAGCTCATGACGACAAATGTCTGAGCCTATTTTTGTTTGAAAATATTACCGTTACAGTGTATTTAATACTATAACGGCAAGTTTCATTTTGTCTTCAGGTGCTTGTTCACTTTGCCTTTAGATGTATGTACCTCTGCCTGAGCCGCAATAAATGTATGTATTTGAATGTTTTTGTGTGAGGATTTAAAAGGGACTCTTGTGTAGTTAATTGCACAACAATTATTTTGAAAAATTGTATTCATTTTCTGGAGTTCATCTTCACCTACCAAAAGAAAAAGAAAACACTTGAGCTTTTATTGCAAATCAAATACTCCATCGAAGTATTCTAGAGCCTTGATTGTAAACTCTTCAAAAGAGTTCTTGGATTGTAATCTTCTATTTTCTCTTTCTTTGTGTGGAGTTTCTTGGATGCAAGAGGATTCTTGTAAGAGAGGAGAAGGTTGTTGAAGAGAGTCTCTTGTGTGTCGAGAGACGTGATTGTGCTAGTGTGCAACGTGAGAGTCTTATCGGAGACGTGTTTAGTGGAACATGCTCGTACGCCTAAAGAAAGTGGACTAGGAGATCTTCCAAACCACTCTAAAAACACTTGTTTTTGAGTTTGCATCTCTCTGTCCTTTTAGTTTACTTGCTAATTATCATTGTGAACTATTATTTGCAAGTAGAATTTTTTAATTTGTGGTATTTTCTAGTAGGATCCTATTCACCCCCCTCTAGGATTATTTCAAACTATAGTCATCCTGTTTGAAAAGCCATTAGATTGTGTGCTTGTATGTGCATGGATCGGGTGCTAGTATATAGAAATACTGTAAAAAAAAAGTGGATTCTCTTAACATATGGCATACAAAAAATCATTTTATGTATGTTCAAGGGGTCAAAGCTCGAGTTGTATAGCCTTGAAGGCAAGAAGAGGGAGATGCTAATGGCCTCGAACTTGCAGTCTAGGATTTTACATCAGAGATTTTTGCATGAACTGAATATGCAGGGGTTGGGAGTGCCAATTACATTTCCACACGTCAATCACATTGTGATCCATGAGCAATTGAAATTCGACAACCTCAATCACTTTGTGATCCATATCTCAATCACGTTTAGATCCATGAGAATTGAAATTCTACAACCTCCACTAAAAAGCAGGTAATGCCTAAAAGGAACCTTAACAGAATGCAATTATTTTTTCATAGTAACTGCTGTATTATTTCATGTACACAAGTTTGTTTCTAAGCAAGATTGATAACTTTGTCCATAGCATCAATTTCTTGCATTGGGCAGGATTAGCATCAGTTTAATCCGGTCTCAACATTTGCATTGTCCCCCCCCCCCCCCCTTTTGTATGATGATTTATAATAGTAGAACAACAGTTTTTTTCTTCACTTTCATGATAGCGAACAGAAATTAGATTACCTTGAGGTTCATGACTGCTTTATTTTATTTTTAGCTCAAACACTGTAGAGTCTCAAGTATGATGTTCAACTGTGGCTTAGGTGTTCAATGGTCTGCTCCTACATGATTTTAGCTTTGTGGTCGACACTTCTGCCTTTTCCATATGGAAAATTATTGCAATTTACTTGCATTTCTGATTTGGAATATAGTAGCAATTTCCACATTACTATCAGCAGTATTCAAATAATGCTTTAGATTTACATCGAGTACCAATTGTAAAAGCCAGAAGTATTCGAGAAAAATGAAATGCCACAAATTCCATGACGCATGGATTCCACTCTTCGTATCTTTTCCAAATATCATTGAGTGAACACATTGTTTTCTGATGTTTTAAGCTAACATAGAATAATAACTCGCAACATGCTTTATCTACATTTATCTTTCCAAATATCATTGAGTGAACACATTGTTTTCTGATGTTTTAAGCTAACATAGAATAATAACTTGCAACATGCTTTATCTACATTTATCTTTTCGATATCTGATTCACTTCCCTTTCACTTTTCCTTCTATTCCGTCACTTTTGTATATTCTTGTATCTTGCCTCTTTCTCAAGGCAAGTAATAGTGCTTTGCTTGTTTAGTATTGTTCTCTTTCTCAGCATCCACATTCATGATATTTCCAGTTTTCTTCTGTCCGTTTGTAATTCTAATTATTAAAAATTAGAGTTTCAATTTTTTTAAAAAGTATTTTAGAAAAGGTGCTCTTATGATCATCAAGAATTTTCCAAATACTCATCAAGAAGGAAGACAACTTACAGATCCTTCAGGAAAGAGGTTAAGAAGTTTTGCCCTTTTTTCTGTGTGTGTGAGGGGGGGGGGGGAGGGGGGTTCATGTTGATCGATGCATTAGTCTGAGAATTTCAAATAAAGCTTCATGTTGTATGAGTTAGCCCTTACTACCTGTGTTTATTCTACCCATCTTAGAAGAGTCCACTTTTTCTTTGATGTTGGAAATGTAGAATGCAATCATATTAGTTATCCCAAAAATAAAGGGAAGAATTGTGCTTTCCTATTTACTATTTTGTGAAGCGTTTCTTCTTTTTATTCAATCTTTTCTCTCTCTCCTGGACTCCTAACAGTATGCCCGGATTGGCTTTTGCATGAATCGAATATGAAAGAGTTGTAACTGTGGGCTTCAGTTTTACATCTTGATCAGTACAGCCTTGAGATAAAAGAGTGTAACAAGTGATCTCCACCACGTCTATCTCAGGTAAGGCCTGAAAGAGCTTTAACAAAATGGAATATTATTATATTCTATACTGAAGATTTCATGTATACATTGTTTCTGACTTAGTTCTTAACAAGATTGATGTGCTTGTCAAAAGCACCATTTTTTTTTACATTAATGTGAATAGGCATCTCTTTAATCTGGTCACTAAATTAGTGTCATGTCTGATTCACAAAGCCTTACAAACTGACATGATTTCCCCCCTTATTATTCATTACTACAATATATATAATCAATTGATCTTTTCGAGACTAAGATTGATAATCTTGTATTTCTTTACTGATCTATAATAGTAGAACCGCAGTTTCTTCAACATTGTAATGAACAATCTGCTCTTCTGATCCATGCATATTTTTCCTAGACTGCTCTATTAATTCCTTTTAATCACCACAAATATCGAATAATCAAATAAGCCTCCTAATAAATACCTTCCGACTATGTTTATTATCAAGATGCAAACACTTGTATAAGGCTTTCTTGCTTATAGTTATGCTATGCAAGAAAACATTGTTAGGAGAAAAACGTCCAAGCACACAAGAAGAGCAATCTGTAAGAAGCCCAGAAGATTAACGTGGTTTGACCAAACTCAGCTGAAAGCCTGGAAGCAAACGTAAGGATTTCTTTATCATGAAGAAAGTTATACCATTTAACCTCCACCAAATCTCTCTTCCCTTTCTTAGTCTCATGTCAAGAAAGGGGAGTTACAACCCTCGTTTCTTCATAGATCAAATTTTGCCCCTCTCACTTTTTCCACTGATTTCTACATGATGATACTCCTAATAAGATAAGGATTCTGATGATGCTCAATACTGAGACCTCCCTAGATCATGACACGTGGCAGATGACGTGTCCCGGGGTTTACAGGAAAAGGAGAAGGAGTGGTACATTTAAGGTGTAACCCGGGCCTTCGTCCCGAGGATTGTCTCGACCTTCGATGATCAACCATATCACTCCTATGCTCGTCTAACGAATGACCATTGGCTCGCCTCGGAGCCCTCCCGCTCGCTGAGCTTCCTCAGCCCTCCTAGCTCACCACCGAGCTATCACCGAACCAAGCTTCCTCGGCCTCCCTCTCGAGCCCGAGCCCCCGCCGAGCTCCGTTTCCTCGATCTCACCGACCGACCCAAAGCACAGATCGTGGGTGTTCCCGTCATGGCTCCGCGAATCTCGCCATACGCGAGATATCCGCCGCCCCACGATCCTGCGTTCCACGCAATCGCGTTCCCCCGCTAACTGGCATATCTCGCCCGTAATGGAGTATCTCGCCATTCGCGCAAGCATAACTCCAGGGGCATAACGGCCGGCGCAAATCTCGCACCCGCCAGCCCATGGCTGCCGCTATATAAACTCCCTCTCAGACGACTCAGGTATGGCGATTCTGATCCAATAGGCCGCTACTCTACCTAAATACCTCGACTAACTTGATCGTCGGAGGGTTCACGGTGGTACAACCATCCCGGGACTTCCTTGCAGGTAGCTCAGCCTCACTCCACACCAAGCCCACTGAGATCCACACGCATCAAGAGGCAACTCTCAAATCCCATCTCAGCCATTCGTCAACGCTCGCAGCAGATCAACGGAAGTCAACATCTGAAGGAGATCCAAACCTCCATCAGTTGGCGTCGTCTGTGGGAAATCGAAAGTTCCACTCAACAAAAGTTGATCTTCAGATCTCGAACTCATGGCGAGTGATCATCGCGACGATCCAAGCACTAACCGCCGTCCTCCCCACAACGGAGGCACGGATGGATCCCCTTCTCCCCCGAACGCCATTCATGCACTGTCTGCACGAATAGATCGGCTCGTGTCGATCGTGGATGCGCTCGTCCGTGTCCAAACGGCGGGACAAACTCCCCAAGTCGCCGCTCCCCCACCCCGGGAGTGACACATAGGAAGAGGAGACACTACCCACGCCGGCACATCCGAGCACCGTCTCGCTATCTCCGGTAGCCACAGATCCCCCGTGGTGACCAATTCGATGACCCGTGGGCACCTCATAGCTCGACGCCGAGGTCTTATGAAAGAGCACCCCGCCCTAAGGCCTATCGCGCTCCTGTCCCTTCCGAGAAGGTGTTGGTCAGCTCGCCTACTTCCAGGCATGGCCGGCGCCCTCTCCCTCGACAGGTTCGCGTGGACGGGACTCACCACGGTAGCTCGAAGACGATCTTGCCAGGGGACCTGAGGAACCTCATCGAACGGAACCGGAACCGCAGCCAGGCGCAGGTCGCCAGCAGCAGGGGCCATAAATCCGAGTATGTCGAATCCTCGGGATACCATGACCGACTCGATGACCTCGAAAAGAAAATCGAGGGAATAAATCGGGAGAGTCGTCCTTCAAGCAACGGGGCTAGATATGCCGCCGACTCGCTTACGAGGACTTCCACTGAGGAGCTGCTTGCTGTCCATGTCTCTTCCAGGAACAAGCTTCCAAAGATATCACTCTTCGACGGAAAGTCCGACCCGAAAGCCCACTTGGACACGTTCACGATAGGGATGAGCTTCCAGGACAACTCCGATGCCGTACAATGCCATGCATTCCCCGTCACTCTCATCCACTCTGGACGAGATTGGTTCTGAGGACTCACGCCACGCTCAATCTCTACCTTTGATGAGCTGGCCGTCCAATTCCTCGGTCATTTCGTCGGGAACAGGCGGCAAAAGCGGACCGTCGACCACCTCTTCACCATAAAGAGTGAGGGCATGGAGTCTTTCAAAGGATACGTCACCCGCTTCTACAACGCTTTTCTTGAGGTCCCAGAGCACCGGGACGAGACGGTCATCACGGCCCTTAGGTCGGATCTTAGGCACAAGAAGTGGCTCCGCTCCTTTGCATTAACGCAACCTAAGACCATGGCCGAGATAAAAGCCTGGACCGAGCGAGAGATCCAGCTCGAGTCCGAGGTGAACGCGAACCTACCTCGGACGGACCAGACCGACCAAAAGAAGAGGGCAAGAGAGGATAAAAAGAAGATTGAGCGGCCAAAACCCTACTCCCCAAAGTTTCAGGAGTATACCCCATTCAGCATCTCTCAGACAGAGCTGTTGGAGGAGGCGAAGGGCGAGAGATTCTTCAGACTCCCCCGGTCAACAATAAGGCGGCCAAACGGACGCGATGCCCCTATTGCGCTTTCCACAGGTCACAGGGACACCCTACCGAAAACTGCAAACAGCTCCGAGACTACATTGAGGAATTAATTCGCTCAGGGCACCTGGTAAAATACTTACGGGAAAAGCGACAAGCAGACCGAGAGCAAGAACGGCGTCCCTTTCCCGGCGAGTTGACGATCGGCCAAATCATGGTCGTGTCAGCGGGAGGCACGCCTAGAGCCGGTGAGATCCGACGCCTCCTGCCAGTCGAAGGGATAAGCAGCCAACCCATGAAGAGGACCAAAGCAGCTGAGCCCATCACCTTTACCGACGAGAATTTCCACGGGATATCCTTGCCTCACAACGACCCCCTGGTGATTACAGTGCGGGTCCACCGCTACGAGGTTCAAAGGATACTGGTCGACTCGGGAAGCTCGGCAGACATCTTCTTCTACGACTACTTCCTGCGAATGAGGCTTACCCCGTCGGACCTGAGGCCAATCGCCCACATCCTGTCGGGGTTCACCAACCATTCTATCCCGGCAAAAGGGGTGGTCACCCTCCTGCTTAACATCGGGGAGGCAGGCCGCACGCGTACTGTGCTTGTGGAGTTCATCGTCGCCAGAATTCCATCGGCCTACAATATCCTCCTGGGACGTTCGACGCTAAATTCCCTCCGGACCTAGATATTGACCTACCACCTAGCAATCAAGTTTCCACTCGACCAAGGCGGGATAGGACGGGCCTATGGGAACCAGCAAACTGCGAAGATTTGCTTCACAGCGACGTCTACACCCGAAGAGAGAAACGATGACCTTGAAAGCACGGATGATTTCAGGAGGGTCTTTGGATACTCGGGACGAGCATAAAGAGATCCGAGGAGCCCCGGTGGAGCCGCTAACAGAGGTCCCCCTAGTCGAAGGGGACGATGAACGAACCGTCCAAATCGGATCACTCTTAACGGGGGCTCGGCGCGACGACCTGGTCCGCTTCCTCAGAGGAAACTCAGACGTGTTTGCATGGGCGCCCGTTGACATGCCTGGGATCGACCCAAAAATAATATCACACAAGCTCGGGGTCGACCCGACGGTCCGACCCATCAAGCAAAAGAAACGAAGTTTCGCTCCGACCAAACAAAAGACGATCGAGGACGAAATTGACAGGTTGCTCGCTGCCAACTTCATTCGAAACGTGACCTGCTCAGAATGGCTGGTGAATGTGGTAATGGTCAAAAAGGCGAACGGAAAGTGGCGCATATGCGTCGACTTCACCGATCTCAACAAGATCTGCCCGAAAGACAACTATCCCCTTCCTAGGATAGATCAGCTCATTGACAGCTCCACAGCTCAGCAGGCCACGAGTTAGTCCGCTTTATGGATGCTTTCTCCGGCTACAACCAGATCCGTATGAATCTGGCTGACGAAGAACTCACCGCATTCAAAACGGACCGGGGGTATACCGCTATAAAGTGATGTCCTTCGGCCTCAAAAACGCCAGGGCTACATACCAACGCTTGGTCAACAGGATATTCAAACCACAGCTCGGGAGGAACATGGAGGTTTACGTCGACGACATGCTCGTTAAATCGACCTCGTCAGAAGAGCACACCAAAGGTCTTGGCGATACTTTCGACGTCCTCCGCAAATACAAAATGAAGCTGAATCCTGCCAAGTGCGCCTTCGTGGTCACTAGTGGAAAGTTCCTCGGATTCATGGTTAGCCATCGAGAAATCTAGGCTAACCCGGAGAAAATCAGTGCCATCCTCAACATGGCCGTGCCAAAGACCAACGTCGAAATCATGCGGCTCACGGGGAGGGTAGCCGTCCTGAGTCGTTTCATGTCAAGATCCGGGGGAAAGTGTCTCCCATTCTTCAAAGTCCTGAGGAAGATCCCAAGGTTCGAGTGGTCGGAGGAGTGTCAGACCGCTTTCGAGCAATTGAAAACGCACCTGGCGACTCCCCTACTGCTCATCCGGCCAGTTGAAGATGACGAGCTATCGCTATATCCAGCTGTGTCCGATTAAGCTGCAGGCTCGGTGCTCGTCCGAGAGGTCGAAGGAGTCCGGAGGCCGGTCTACTATATAAGCCACGTCTTTAAGGATGCGGAAACAAGATATCCGGCCATAGAGAAGATTGTCCTGGCACTCATAGTGGCCTCAAGGAAACTACGACACTACTTTCGGGCATACACCATCTTCGTTCTCACCGAGCGACCTTTAGGGGCTATTCTCGCCTCCCCAGAGTCTTCCGGTCATTTGGAGAAGCGGAGGTGGGAGTTGTCCCAGTTCGACATCAAGTCCGCCCGAGACAGGTAATCAAGGTACAGGTCTTGACGGATTTTGTCTTTGAATGCACTATCCCCAACAAAGAGGCAGTGTCCAGGCCGACCCCCGGATCTCAACCTTTGATCGAGGAGGGGCCCGACTCCATTCCCGACTGGGTCCTTTACGTCGACAGGTCATCAACCGAGGAAGGTTGTGGTGCTGGCCTCATCATTCGTGGTCCGAATGAGGCAGAGATGGAATATTCCTTAAAGCTTGGGTTCAAAGCCTCAAACAACGCCGCGGAGTACGAGGCTTTGCTCGCTGGACTGCGAATCGCCTCCGGAGGAGGGCTGAAGACGATCCGAATCCGCAGCGACTTTGCCCTGGTTGTAGGCCAAGTGACCGATCGTTTCGAGGCACGGGAACCACTGATGGTGAAATATTTGACCGAGGTAAGAAAATTACGGAAGGACTTCGACGAAGTTCAAGTAGAGCAGATCCCCCGGCACCTGAATGCCCAAGCCGACGCCCTGAGCAAGCTAGCTTCCTCCTACATGGCCAACAACAAGAGAAACATCCTCTTCGAGATCTTGTCACGGCCAAGCGTGGAGGATGGAGCGACATCACTCCAAGTTTACACGGCCAAGGAAGAAGGCAGGGATTGGAGGTAGCCCCTCGTGGAATTCCTAAAAGAAGGTACGCTCCCCGGAGATCGAGGGGAGGCCCGCCGCCTCCGATTCAAAGTCCGCCATTTCGCCTGGAGCAAAGGGAAGCTCTACAAGAAATCCTTCACTCAACCCCTGCTTCGGTACGTCGATCCCCACGAAGCTGACTACGTCCTCCGCGAAATCTACGAAGGGATCAGTGGAGCACATCAAGGAGCCTGCACCTTAGTCCAGAAGACACTCCTCCAAGGATACTATTGGCCGACCAATCTTAAGAGAGGTGGTCGCCGGTCCAAGTCGAGAGAATGGGCAAGTCTATATCTTTCTACTCAGAGGCGTTTACCGACATACCTTCAACGAGCGATCACCACCTCGACTCGGGGCACTAAGGACGTCGACCTAATACCGGCCTTTGTACACTTGACAACTAATTGGATTTAACTCGACGCGCGATCGCCAACTAAAGGACCGGTCGCCGACCTAGCGCTCATCAGGCGAACAAAATAAAGGCATTACCGCGAAATGAAAACATTGCCACACAAATTTCTGCGAACGAGCTTTATTCACAACTCGAGTTTTACAACGGTATTGTGGGCTCCTCAGCCTTATAAAATTGCCCGGAGGCTTACAAAATTCCAAGACGAAAACAAAAATATGATAAAAAAGGAGGCAGGGAGATTCAGGCCTCGGGGCGGGGAAGGATCTCGATGTGCTCCGCGGCAGCGTCGGGAGCCCGGGTGGCGGGTTGAGGGTCGGCTCCCACAGCCGGAGCTTCGGCACTGAGAGCCGGGGTGACCACCTTATCCCCAACGCCCTCACCAGGGGCCTTCTCCCCGACGACGCTTCCGGCGGCATCCCTGCGCCTCATCCTCAAGAGGATACTCGAGCCGGAGCTTACCGTCGGGAAACTCCGGCATCAGCGTCTTGACGGCGTCGAGGGCATCATGCCAGACGAGGGCCAAGGCTTTAGCGAGGTCGGCGTTGAATCGATCCGACTTCTTGTAGCTTTCCACCGCCTTCGCCGTCCGGAGGTCGGCACGCCTCATTCCTTCCTTCGCAGCCTCGGTCTTCCTTTTAAGGGTGTTCTGCGTCTTCTTCAAGGTGGCGATGAGCACCCTGGCATCCTCCAACTTGGCCTCAGCAACCTTGTTGGATTCCTTCAAGACCCGGATGTTCTCCCGGCAGTCGGCGTTTACCCGGTCCTCGGCCGTCACCCGATCTTCGAAGACGGCGATCCTCTCCTTCGCCTCACGCAGCTCCCGGCTCAGCCTCTCCTCACGCGAGGAAGACTCGCCCGCGATCTGCATCACCGGGGCAATTTCCTCGTGCTCCATATTGACAACGAGGGCGCAGTGCTGGAGGACCTAAGGAAAACGAAAAGAAGGGTTAAAAGGATGTCCGATCATGTAAACAAAGCAGGCTTAACAAAGACCCGGGCGGGAGGCGGACACTAACTTGCACGGCCTCCTGAGCTATGGCCGCCATTTGGGCCTTTAGGGTACCCGGGGAATCTTACCCCCGGCCGACCGTTCCATCTCCGAGAGCAGGCTGTCGGCGACGGAAACCCCCGAAGGAACTTCGAAGCGGAGATCCCCCTCTACGAAGATCGGGGCGGACGGGGAACGGGACACCGTCCTTTTGTGCCTCTTGAGGGGAGCCACGGGAGCGTCGGCCTCATCGTCCACCTCCAAAACCCGGGGCTCCTGCTCCTGAGCATGTTTTCGACTCTCTCCGTGGCCGGCCTCCGACGCCCGGGGCGTAGCAGAATTCCTGGCCGGAGCGGCGGCCGACGGGGCCGGGCCCGAAGCGGGACGTGACGAGTCGGCACCTCCGGCCTTCCTTCCTTTCTTCTCAGCTATCGCATCCCGAAATTTTTCCTTGTCCATCGGCTCTGCAAAGGAGAGAAACACACAAAGGGAGTTAGCAACGCCAGAAAGAATAGAAGAATACACAAGTCTAAGCAGGTCGTCTAAACTCCTAACTTACCCACAAACTGAGTGAGGCTGAGCCCGACCCAACCGAGGGCCTGCTCGGACAGCAACACATCGGCCCGTTAGACGGGCTCCCACGCCGACACTGCCCTCACTTTGGGATCGGACGACCGCCTCACCCTTGGGCAGTTGGCCCTGTGCCATTGGACAGGCACATGCCAATCCTCACCCTCGGATGGCCCGACAAATAAGAACTTCTCCTTCCATTCATGAATGGAAGAAGCTACTGCTACGACCCCCGACCAGGCCGTCCCTCCTCCGTGTTTTCTAAAAGAAACGTATACCAAGTTTGGCTCGTCCTTACGAGTGCCGGAGTGATTTTTGTAGCAAAGGGAGGAAAGGAGAAGGTTCAGGCTGAAAGAGATCTCCTGCAGTCTCAATCGGACCAGGAATCTGAGAAGAATCCTCTACGAGTTCGGCACTAGCTGGCCCGGGGCTAATTGAAAACAACGCAACGCCGCACTCATCTCGGGGGAGAAGGGCAGACGCATTCTTGCCCAAAAGGCTTCCAAGTACAAGGCAATCTCCTTACCTCGTACCTGATTTGCCCTCTCTCCCTTCCTGGCCAAGCGAAGCGAGTAGCCGGAGGAAATGTGGAAACGAGCCCGGATTGTGGTGAGCTCGTCCACATGCCTCAAGAGGGAAGACGTGTCACAGACACTCCTGACAGGCGCTTTGGGGACCGTCCTCGCCGCGCGACCCCGGATGGCCTGACTAACCCTAACTCCCTGGGGGGATTCTGACTCGAACGAGGAGGAAGAAGAAGAAGCAGAAGAAGAAGCGGCAGAAGACTTTGTTGGGGTCAAAATTTGCACCCCAATTGACCGGGTCAAAGTCAAGATCAACCCTAAGTAAGCGGGCCCAAGCCCAAGCAAGTGGGCCCATGCACAAGTCGAGCCCCGCGGCCGGCCTTCCCCATGCTGAAATAAAAAATCATGTAATAAATAATTTTAATGTAATTTTTTTATGCATGAATGGGTATAAAGCCAAATTTTTGTAAAGCCCATGACTCGTGTGCAAAAGAAATGAGCACATGAGGCATGGGATGGGCAAAATGCCATTTTGTAAAGCCCAAGGGGCTTTGTATAAATGTGTAAGCCTATATAAGGCAACATGATAATGAAATAGAAGAGACTTTTTTTATTCTCTCAAACTCTAGGGTTTTTGTGTCTCTTTCTCCTTCCTCAAGGTTCTAACTCTTCTTCCCATTTTCTGAATTAAATCAAGAGTTTTACTCTTTCTTTTCCAAAAATAAATAGTTTTTCACCACAAAACCCACAAAGGGGAGCTTAGATCTTCCATCAAATCTCAAAAAGGGAAGATTTTTAAATCTCACCCCCTTTCATCCAAGATCTGGCCAACAGAGGGGAAGAAGGAGACCCATCTCCAAAAATCCCATCTTGAGAAGATCCAGGGCTCAAGGGAGAAGCCCCTTTCATCAGCTCCAAAATATCTTAGGAGTTTAACTCCTCAAATATATATATATATATATATATATAAAATAATAAATTTTTCTTTTCGGGAGTACAACTCCCAGTGCAGGGGATAAGCCCACTTATCCTCTCTGTCAGGAGATCAACTCCATAAGTCAAATCGGGAGCACATCTCCCAGTGTAGGGACAAAGTCTCTTTTCCTGCTGACGACCAGCGCCCGCATGCCCCGCACGTGGGGTGCTGGCCCCCACGCGTCCTTTGGACGCTTTTTCCCCCTTTTACCTATATGTATATGTGTGTGTGTGTGTATATATAGATACACATACTCCACAACACTGTCCCCGTTAGGAAAAATTTCTAACGGGGCGCTGTCCCGCACCACGCAAGGAGGCTGCTAGCCCCCTTGACCCCCAGCCCGCTATCCGGGTAGCGGGACTCCCGTAAAAACTCCGCGGGGCCCCCGATATATCCAAAACCCCTTCAAAACACAACACCGCACATTGAGTTTGCATGACCTGTTTAACCCGTCAATCAGAGGTTCTCTCGCTCCAAAGGCAAGGGATAATTAACGGCAGCTTAGTCCGCGGCTGCCGGAGATTCGGATCCCCACAATCAATAATCCTCAGCCTACCCTAGACAGGGGGAATCTGTAATGCGCCCGACAAGCGTGCGCGTATTCCCATATCAATGGGGTGACGAAAAACACCCTACAGACTTCCTAGACTCTACCTTGAGCGAAGGAAGGAGACGTCCGAGAAAAGAACGCAAAAAATCCGACCTAAAGGGAAGACCGTCGCGCTAACACAAGCAGCGATGGGGAAATTATAGCGAAGTATGGACCCTGGGGGGTCCCGTCTCTATTTATAGCATTAGGCGAGCGCATCCAACGGCGCCTATCGATTCCCACCAAAACGGCGCTTCGCATCGACGGCCATCAACGCCCCACGTGTCACGCGACCATTCGTCACGTTCCCTCGGGCGCAGAAGACGGCGACCACCAGTCACGTTCATCAATCAGTGCCTGACAGATAGCCCGCGTCTCAACGGACGTACGGTCGAATCGGCGCTCCTCTTTTAATGCACGATCTCCTCTCTGATCCGCTGAAGTCATCGAAAATACAACTAACTGCCCGGGAATAGGTGCAGACGAATTCGTCAACTATGAACTTGGCCCGGGTGATCGATCAGACCACTCTCGACCCGACCCATAAATAGGTTGGGACGAGAGTGGAGGGCTAATGATGATGCTCAATACTGAGACCTTCCCAGATCATTACACACGGCAGATGACGTGCCCCGGGACTTACAGGAAAAGGAGGAGTGGTACATTTAAGGTGTACCCCAGGCCTTCGCCCCGAGGATTGTCTCGATCTTCGACGATCAACCAGATCACTTCTATGCTCGTCTAACGAATGACCATTGGCTCGCCTCGGATCCCTCCCGCACGCTGAGCTTCCTCAGCCCTCCTAGCTCGCCACCGAGCTATCACCAAACCAAGCTTCCTTGGCCTCCCGCCGAGCTCGAGCCTCCCGCCGAGCTTCGCTTCCTCGGTCTCACCGACCGACCCAGAGCACAGATCGTGGGCGTTCCCGTACGCGAGATATCCGCCGCCCCACGATCCCGCCATACGCGAGATATCCGCCGCCCCACGATCCCGCGTTCCATGCCATCGCGTTCCCCCGCTAACGGGCATATCTCCTCCGTAATGGAGTATCCCGCCATTCGCGCAAGCGTAACTCCAGGAGCGTAACGGCCGGCGTAAATCTCGCATCCGCCAGCCCATAGCTGCCACTATATAAACCCCCTCTCAGACGACTCAGGTAAGGCGATTCTGATCCAATAGGCCGCTACTCTGCCCAAATATCTCGACTAACTTGATCGTCGGAGGGTCCACGGTTGTACAACCATCCCGGAACTTCCTTGCAGATAGCCCGGCCTCACTCCACACCAAGCCCACTGAGATCCACACGCATCAAGAGGCAACCCTCAAATCCCATCTCAGCCATTCGTCAACGCTCGCAGCAGATCAACGGAAGACAACATCTGAAGGAGATCCAGACCTCCATCAGATTCTTTCTTTCAACTACTCCATACATAAAATTGCTGTCTATCTCTGTTGGTGTTGGACATCGCACAATTATTCATTTGAATGTTGCACTCACTGGCATGATATGCAAACCTTCTAACATCTATAAAAGAGGAAGAAAATGGATGTGCTAATCATTTGTTCTGTAAAAGTTCTGTCATCTATTAATCTTATAGCTAGTTCTATTACATATTATATGCACTCATACAAAAAAAACGCATATCAATGCCATGTCTAGATTTTTGATGAATTACCTTGTTCTATGTTTCATTTTTATGCCGGAATATGACACATTAAATTCACGTCTCCAAATCATAATTTTATGGGATGGGACAGTAGAAGATTAATATGCAGATGAGGAGCCCTACACACCATAATTTTATAGGCCTTTTATCTTCCATCCACAAACAGGATGAATCCTAAACTAGCTATCTAATTGCATCTCACATGTGACTTGTAACTTCGAAATTTGAGTTATTTTTGTTCTGAAGAGGGAATCCGGCTTGAAATATTATTCTGCAGATACCTGACTTCCTAGTCCCTTGTTTCTCTTGTTATCCTTGTCAAGCACTTGATTCCTTTTACCTTTTTAAGCCATTGCTATCTTGTTACACTTATACCTTCCTGCATTTCTTGTTAATGGGAATGATATTTCAGTTACGTTTTTCGTTTTCATTCTATAACAATTCCGCACTATACTTTCCCCTTTGATCTCTAACATTCAGCATAGTTTGTACATAAGAAGCTGTAGTCTGCTGACAAAAATAAAAGGTATTCTTGTTAAGTTGTTATTCCAAATTGTCCCCACGTATTTTAGTATGTCGGCTGATTTTTATTCATCTCTCGTCGGTATTAATTTCAGAAACTGCCTAATTCTGACTTTTTGTATGAGAATGTTTTCTTAATATATCGTGCATGTCTTTTATGTTTAATATTCCTTCTAATGTTGCAATTTTCTGCCGTTTTTAAAGAATTTGGTCAAGTTATATGATTTGAGTGTCTATGTGCAATACCTCTGCCAGAATTATATGGGCTTCTTGTGGTATTAAGATATAAATGTTTCATCAATTGATTAATTCACAGATAGATATCAGAAGGAGAACTGAAAGAACATGACAACTAACTAATGTATGTGCCAAAATTAAATTCTCAGTATTTACAAGTGCTGCTGTTTTTCGTTGTTGTTTATGAGATAAATGGTGGATTATCCACCCAGCTTCGATAAAGAGACAATAATGAAACAGAGAACAGATCAAACTATAATACCTGTTTCAATATTTATCAAACTGTTGTTCTTTCTTGTCCTCGTTTAGGATGCCAGAATACAAGGCTGTCAAAGTTTTTCGTCCATTATTAATGCAACTAACAGAAGCCAAATCCAAACACGGCTCTTCCTCTGATACAGACGATCTCTTCGGGAAGATCGAGGACGATATCGACAGCATTAAGAAAACCTTGATCAGCATGGAAAGACGGGAAAGAAATATGCACGATGAAATTGGTGATATAGTTAAGCGTCTCAATCTTCTTTTGGAAAATAGCGGCAACACCAAAGATGAAATACCGCTGCAGCTCAAAGCAATCAACCACATGACCTCTGTCTTAAAAGAAAGCACAGCTCGTCCTGTTCACTTATCTGAAGCTGAATCTACACCATCTACAGCTATTAATGATCCTGATCAGCGGTTAGAATGTAAGGAGAGTGATCCTCCTGCGGATTTGATTGCAAAGGTTAAAGAGCGATATGAATCCCTCAACCATTATTATAAGCACTGCTTGAATCTGTTGCTTATGTTCCCAGAAAGATCAGTGATAAAAAAGAGGATGGTGTTGTACTGTTGGATGGCCGACCATATAGTAACCAACATTGACTCGGAGGAGGATGGTGAAGAGTGCTTGACCACCCTTATCAACATGGGCTTCATTGCACCCATCTTTAGACGTCACAGCCCTAGGGCTATTGACAGCTTGAGGATCCATCCACAGATTAGAGAAGAACTAGTCAATCTTCGTCATTACGAGGCAGCTAGAAGTAAAATGGCTATCACAATGCCACTTGATGATGCTTCGCAACTACTCGCACTTAAAAAAGAAGTATATGGTTTTTTTATGGGCAAGGATATTATCTTTTATGAACCTGGATATCGGATATACAGATCTAGGATATGCTTTAATCTCAGTAGGCATTACCTGCAATTTGAAAAGCACCGTTTCATGCGGATGAGAAGAGTTGTGGCCGCACAACTCGGGAGATGGCAGAGCTCTCCCAAGCATCACATTGAAGTAGAGAACACCGAATTTTTAGTTTGGTTAAAATCTTTCACTGAACTGAGGTATCTTAGTCTCCAAGGCATTTCAAGAATCATGGAGCTTCCACCGTCGATTGGGTCACTCCACGAGCTGAGGATCCTGGATCTCCGAGCTTGTCATAATCTGGAGAGTTTGCCGGTTGAGATTATAATGCTCAGGAACCTAACTCACTTGGATGTATCCGAGTGCTGCTTGTTAGATCACATGCCTATTGGGCTTGGCTATCTCTATAATCTTCAAGTGTTAAAGGGCTTTGTAGTAGGGAGTTTGCGGAGCCGTGATCCTTGTAGACCTTGGGAGCTCAACAATTTAGAGAAGCTGAGGAAGCTGAGCATTAAATTCGGGCGTTATTCGTGGCTTACACCATCAGAAGTTGAATATTGTTTTGCTAGGATGGAGTCCCTCCACTCACTGACAATAACATGGGCCGCTGACACACCATCATCATCGTCAAGAAGCCGACAGGTGATTTTTGCAGCGCTTAATTTCTCTCCGCCTCCAAATCTTCAAAAGCTAGACCTTCGATGCTTTCCACAGGCCGAGGCACCTTGGGTAATTCCTACCAAGTTAGCAAAAGTGGAGAGGCTATACATAAGAGGAGGAAAGTTGGCTAGTCTCAACTATGGTGTTCAATGGCCATCTGTCAAGATCTTGCGTTTGAGATCATTGCATGATATGGAGGTAGACAAACCTAAACTGCGGGAGTCATTCTCAAACCTAGATTGCCTCGAGATTTATGACTGCAAAAGTTCCACTGCTTCTGCACTGTAAGTCCAGAAAATAGGAGCTACACCGTATGGGATTTCTATGCTTCCTCAAGAAACTGTGTATTTAGAGATGCATTACTATAAATATATTAATACCGTTTAAAAGGTCATTAGTTTGTGTGCATGCATGTGCATGTGGGTGCTTATGAATTTATAGAAATAATAAATGTATGGAAGGTCATTAGTTTGGTTATTTATTATGTTTGATATATTAGATATCATCACATCATAAAGTATATATACTTTGACCACCACTATAAGCAATTTAATTGTATCGAGCAAAGTATATGGAGTGTTTGTTTTAACTGCCATCTGAAATTTGTTTTACTAGCTTTGCACACCGTGTCCGTAACTCTGCAGAATTAACAATATTTTCTTGCCGAGCCTTGCTCTGTATGGATATGAGATTTTTCTTTTAGAGGTTAATGGAGTTGTGAATGTTCACGGCCTCATTAACTGCAATCATACTCACAGCCCTTTTGGTCCCCTCTTTTTAAGTTGCAAGGAGACCCATAAGGAGGCTGTGAGTGTGTTCACAGCCAATGTGGCCGTGAATATTCACAACCCCATTTCCCCCTTCTTTTTATTATTGTCTCACTTATGATTTTTGTTCATTCATACGTATACATGTGCACACATGTTTCTTCTTTCCTTTCCCCCGCCTCCCCCCCCCCCCCCCTTCTCCATGTTGGCAAGCATAATTAAAACTTATATGATGTTATTTCATTTGACACGCAATGGTTAGCTTCTCCATCCCTTTAACTATGTGTTAAAATTAAGACGTAACCAAACGATAAATTCCATGATATATCCGAACTATTTCTAGCTGCAGTTTGTTTGAAACTTCATGTTGCAGACAGGGAAAAGCCCCCCACCCCAACCCCTCATATCCAAGCAAGCTTTTGAACTATTTATATTTAGTCAGAAAAAGAATGGACCATTAATTTTCAAAATATGATCCACTCTTCTGATTTTGGCATAGCACTAATCTCCACCCTTAACCTTGATCTTCACTCCATGAATAAATCATGCCATATTCTTCATGAAAAGTATTTTACCTAAGTTTTACATATCTTTATTTTGTATAAATGCAATATTTAATTTATTTAGGTTGTAAATAGATATATTTATAAAAAGAAAAATGCAGTTTACCACGCTCGAATAAATACCGCAGGCTTTCGACGTTTTTCAGATGAATACCATGGACTTTGTAAGCTGCCTGCTACAAATAAATTCTGCGAACTTTCGACTTTTTTCAATTAAATATCATGGACTTCATACACTGCAAATAAATACCACGGACTTTCGACTTTTTCCGGATAATTGCCACGAAACTTGCCCACTACAAATAAATACCATGACTTTCGAAGTTTTCAAATAAATACCATGGACTTTGTTATTACAAATAAATGAAATTTCAATATTTTTTAAATTACCATGGACTTTGTTTGATTGCTGATAAATGCCGCCTAACAACATGGATGATCTGCAAATCTCATGCATGGCATGCGGTTTTACCCTAGTATTTATCTAATTATTATATTAGCTGGTTACGTAGATACAAATATTTGAATAAAAAAGACCCATGTTGGTTTTCAACTTTTAATCCGGCCTTCCTAACACCAAAGCTCATTTCTCAAGTTGATGTTTGATGATATGTGAAGTCCAATTGAATTGCAAGAGTATTCAAGCTTCTAGAATTTTCCATGAGGGAACATTTTATCTGTCGCCGGAACACCAGACGGTGTTGTTAGATATGACGAGATGACACTTTCAGGATTTTTTTTGGGAACCGGCCCATAAGCCCTAACCCATGGATACAACACACCCACACGGCACATTGCACACCCTGGGGACCCACAAATTTGCTCCAAAAATGTTAAATTGTGGTCGCTTCCCTCACTGGGATCAAACCCTCGCACTCTCCCCATGGAGGGAAGTGCCATTCCAACCAAGCCATTGCTAATTGGTTTCAGGAGTTATATTGCAGTTGGTTCGTAATGACCGTTAGATCGTTTTTTCTTTCGGGAACATAAGAAACGTTTGCATTTTTAAAAAGAAAACGGTAATCTGTCAAAACCTCCCAGTAAGTTTTCTCGCCGATAAAAAATTACGGCTCCTAAGCGCTTGTCAAAAACCCCTGAAAAAGCTTTTAGTTGTCAAAAAAAAAAAAATACATGATGTATCCGTATAGCTGTCGTCTATCTGGTTATTATGTGGTATTTATGCAGCTGTCTGTGATGTCTATCCAGCTGTTTGCGATATGTACGACCTATTTAGATATAGCAGCCAACTAACAGATACTGCATTAAATTTAACCGTTTTGAGACTAGGGGTTTTCTGTCGGCGGGAAACCTGCTTGGGTTTTCGTCGATGGATAGACAATCCATCTTCCTTCTTTATCATTATATCATACATTTAGAATGCGATGTGAAACGTGGAAATTTCTGCTTATCCCGAAAAAGCCCCTGTCAGCAGAATTATTTTCCACATCTCCTTCAGAATATTCAGATGTTTTTTTGTAGATTTGGCTGGTTGGTGAAGGCTCTTCTGGACAATTCAGTGCAAAATTCTGCTAAACCTGGAATGTGGAATTTGGCTTTTGTTCCCATGATACCCCTGACAAGTGAATATTTCCTTCGGTGGACTGGGGAAGTTTTGATGGATTTCAATGTTTGTGAAGGGTTAGTTTGGCAATCCAATGCAAAATCAACTGTATCTTTCTCATGTGTGCGAACCAACAGGCAGCACATATTTTTTTTTGGGTTTTTTTACTTGCATCCCCACGGAACATAGTAAATTCTTTTCTAACCCTCCAAAACTTGGTATTTGCTTTTTACCCCCAAAACCAATAAGTTACATCATTTTACCCCCTTTACGATTTCTGTCAGAAAAAACCATGTTAACTTTAATTTTAATTTTTCTCCAGAGATTATAGATTTACCATTTACCCGAAGACAACAAGTAAGACCATAAAAACATTCAATTTCTTCATTGCTAGAGAAGTATGTTGAAAACGCTAATAATTTCAATGCCGATTTTGAGAAAGGTGCAGCGGAAGCCTAAACCCTAATTTCAATCCGGGAAAGAAATTGAGTATTTTCAAAAAAGAAGAGTGGTTGGGATGTTTTAAAGAAAAACCTAA
Organism: Agapanthus africanus; assembly: GCA_030015575.1. Taxonomy (NCBI): domain Eukaryota; kingdom Viridiplantae; phylum Streptophyta; class Magnoliopsida; order Asparagales; family Amaryllidaceae; genus Agapanthus; species Agapanthus africanus. The sequence continues at coordinate 4,621,999 of CM057337.1, forward strand.
TGTTATGCCGTTAAAAGTTGACGGAAATCGTAAAGGGAGCGAAATGATGTATCTTATTAGTTTTGGGGTAAAAAGTAAATACCAAGTTTTTTGGGAGTAGAAAATTTTTTTCTATGTTTTGGAGGGACCACAAGAAAAAAATCCTTATTTTTACTTTTGTTTCTTTTCTGTTATACTACCAAGGGTTTATTTTAGGGTAAATTGTCAAACCCCCAACACATTTTTTTGTTGCCAGAACCCGGCCTCAAAAATTTAAAACTTTCCTAAAAATGTTTTGGTTGTCAAGAAACCCTTTACGTGACATATTTAGTAGTTGTTTGCTATATTTAGTTTCCAGCGTTATCTAAATAGTAGCCAGACAACATCTAAGTCTCTTATATCTAAACCGTTTCATGCTATATTTAAAAAGTTTGTATGAATTGGTTAGATATAGCATGCTGCTATGTAGATACCGCCGGAAAAATTTTGAAGGAGGTTTTCGACTACGGTTTTCTACATAGGGTTGTTGACAGCGAAAAAAGCGCTGTTTTTAATACGGTTTTCTGACAGTTTACCCTTTATCTTTAATACTTGCTGGGCCCACATTTTTCTTTGAGGGTGCGTATAGGGTGTGAAACTTTTATGAGTTTTTAAAGTTTTGAAATTGTGCAGGCAGTAATATTTTGGCATTTGGGGAAACAACACTTTCCTTTCTTGTGCTTGCTTTTTCCCCACTTTTCTTTCAGACGTATGTGCTCTTCACTCTTTCCAAAACCGTTTGGTTGCAGGATTTAAGAATTTGGATTCCAAAATCCTAGTTTTAAAAATTTAGTAATTTTGGAATTTGTTGTTTGGCTGGTATGAAATCTTAGTTTTGGATTAGTAAATCCTTTTAATCCTTGTTTGGTTGTAGAATTGTAATGATGGATTCTAAAAAAAGGATTTATAGGTAATTTTAAGAAGGTGAGTGTAAGTTTTTTTACCTTATAATAAGACAAAAAGTTTTTTTTTATCGTTTTGATTTTTTTATAAAAAAATGCAGCATATGCAGCAGCAACAAGAATAATGTTTTGTTACCTGCATATGCAGCAGCAGCAAGCAAGAAGCTCAATCCTAAAGAGGAGTAACTTCTTTAGGATTTGTCACAATCCAAAATTTGGCACATGACCGACACTTAAACCACATGACGTCAACAGGCGTAACGCAATTTAAGTAAACCGAAAACCCAGAAATCTGAACCATAAAAAGAAATAAATAATAAAAACATTGTTAAAAATATTTGGAAATCTCAAGTAAAAGTTTAAAGCTTAGTTCATTTTCTTAAAAATTTCGGCAGCACTTGCTTTGTAAAAACTGGCCCCGAAACGGATACAAATATAGGATATAAGTAAAGTATCCCCAAACAGGAGCGAATCACGCCCAAAAGCGGAAAACAACTACCACAAGCATATATACGACGCCGTAGCGAAGAAGTAGACAATATATATAATAAAAATGACATAAAAAGAGATAAAACAACATTATTCTAAGATCAACAATAATATCATACCAACATCAATTATAACTAGTAGAAGTGTTTCAATAATAACATAACAACAACAATAATATTAATAACAATCATGACACTACCAATATGAGCATTACAATTATAGCAACAACAATAATAACTGCTAGAACAATCTCAAATATAACAAAAATACTAACAATAACAGCAATATTAGAAACACCACCAACCATAGTGACATAATTCGCGAATTATTCGGCGAATTCGTGAATAATTCGCGAATTATATGACTGCCGATTAAATCTGCGAATTATTCGCCATCACCGAACACGTCGAATTATTGCCGAATTATTCGCGAATTATTCAAAAAAGCGAATTATTCAAAAAACAGCAAATAATTTACGAAATCAAAATCTAGCGTCTCATATATTAATTTTATATTAATTTTTTGCTCGAAATCCTTCCCGAACATTTCCCGAACACTTACCGAATCTTTCCCGAATACCTGTCGATTTTTTCCGAATAGTTCTCCGAATCCGAATTTTCGAGCTCGCCGAATTATTGCCGAATCACTAATTTGTGACTATGCCAACAACACTACCACCATAATATAACAAGTACCAATTAGAGAATAAAAATATTAGAAAATACGTCCTCAATAATATTATAAAATTCAAAAGATCTCAATCCTAAAGAGGAGTAACTTCATCATCATCGTTTCCATCATCACGGTCCCTCCTACCATCTTGAACGTCTACGTCTTCATTCGATACAAATTCCTCTACCTAATCCCTTCTCGATTCTTCCGACAACACCGTAAACATCCGCGCACCTATTTCATCATTACGAAAACTTTGGACTGCCTTATCCAAGAGTTTGCGGGGATAGTTTCTCCCAACTTCATGCATACACTCTGAAAGCTTCTCGATTTAATGCATTTGCGCCCTTTGGATCGACATAGCAACCTTTTCTATGCCGCTCATAACATTATCAAGAGATTCAACATAATTCGATATAGTCTTACCTTTGGTCCGACGACGACTCCCTCGACTATTGATGCTCGAAGAGACATTGCAAGTTTTACGAATTTGAGGGTAATCATTTTGTGTTTCATTAGAATTCTCTCCGTTTGGAGCCTTGTAAGCTTGCGGTCTATCAACTTCTTCATAAATCGACTGCTTGTAGGCCTCCGTGACCCTGTCATTCCCACATATTAGTTTAAGATTATCAAAATGTGTGAGTGGATATTTCACATAATCTTTCAGCTTAGAATTAGTCTGCCAAAATAAATATTACAAATAAATTAATCAAGTTATTTAATGAAGATAAAATTTAAGCATAAATTAGAAGCAATTTTATCCTTGAAAAGATTTTGTACTCCTCGTCTTCCATTACTAGCATTTTCTTATCTTCGTCCCATCCCACGCCGGTCAAATCAAAACATTTAAGAATTTTTGCATACGTCTTCTTCAGAGCTTTAATGTGATTGTGCACATTATCCGTAGTGTAAGTTGCAGGGTTACCTAGCACGGCAGCAAGGTTTCGGGAGGTATCGTCCATACCAAATTCAAAAATTTGCCGTTCTAGCTAACCATAACTAAGAATCGTTAACGAGAAATCGACGGAATAACATATGTAAACACTTTACATGCTAAGTGAGTAAGGAATACAACCTTTGTAAACCGGTCTTTCACTTCAATACCTCCGTATAGTAGTCCCTTCGTTGCGATCGTGAACTCCGGACTATAGAGAGGCTCCCATGAAGAAACGAACATGCTTGCTTCGAAGACTTCAAGGCCGAAGATAATCTACGTCGAGGAGATACTAACACAAGCTATCTCTTCACTAACTATAAAATTAGTGAAGCAAACACCCTATACTAAATGGCAAGTAGTAGAGGATGGTGAAGTAGGAAGTGAGCTCACTTTAGATTTGATTTTCTCACACTTTTTCTCATACATCCAGTGAAGCTAGAAAGCTTTTAGGAAGAAGAAGAAGAATGAATGAAATCATCATATGAGTTATCTTGTGAGGTTAGAAATGCAACCAAGGGTTAAGCATGTCATGCTTAACCCTTGTAGAGAGTTAACCATGAGCTAGGGTTAAAGGTTAGGTCAAAAAATATCTTAAGCTAGACAAAAAGAATGGACAAAGTCAAAGATGCCTTGAAGCTTCTACAGGCTTTCAACAAATATCATCCATGACAAATATCCATAATCTTTGAATTACTTAATGATAAATTATAAACCCTAATCTTAACCCTAGCATGGTTTAACCCTCATTAACCCTAGTTGCATTTGTAACCTAGCTTGATACATTTAACATATATCACATATACATCAATGTATCTAAAATGAGAAAAGAAATCATAAGTGAGCTAATACTAGTTAATGTAATGTAATATATCAAATATATAATTATACATTAGATTATCAAATCAACTCTTGATTTAATAATCCGGCTATATCACATATAACTGACTAATATCATATGAATCAACTTATCGAATCAACACTTGATCCGATAACCCGGCTATATCATATATAACAGACAGATATCTTATATTGCGAGAATAGAATACGGTATCTCATATCGTATCAATCTCGGTCCCGCACATAACACATATGTGCTCTTACTCCGTTTCGCTTGAGCCAGGATACCCCTGTGTAGGACTCTAAAGACTCGTCAATACGCCGGCAGTAGGTGATGATCATATCAAACACCCACAAGCCGCAAGCGGTCTGCTAAACGTAACAGCCATCCGGTTATTGAGCGATCAGAAGATCAACAAGCAAGCCTGCTCACAATCCTGCGAATCCAATCAGTAACACTACCGTACAGTCCGATCTCTTCGTTTGATATGTCACATATCTCGTCTAGGGGTGGTAAACGCCATACCCCAGTAACTCGATAAGTCATGTCGATATGAGGCTCATAACGGGTCGAGAAACTACTGATAATACTTACCAGTATATCTCTGAAGCAGCCTTGGCCAAGAACTTCCTGTTATAGCCAATCGAGCACAGCGCAATATCAACCCCCAATACCGGGAGAGACGAAACCCCTCCTATCGCTCATTGTCTCCATATGATTTGGGACTGTACCCAAAAGCCACCGTTTTGCACGTTCTCTTGAACGTGGTAAGGTGGAAATCAAAGCACAGTGGGAATCACACAAGACTCTATGACGATCTCGGGTCTACAGACTAACCTGTACCAGTGTCACCAGAGAACTGCCATCTGACGTTAGATATAATACCATCTGGGATTTTGCGGCGAGTCCGTTCAGTGTACCCAGTCTCCACTGAGTACCCGTATACTGTCTCTGATGTCAAACACCAATGGATATGGGATCATCCATCGCCCATCTACATGGGTCGAGAAACTATACGCTAGTCTACTCTGGTATATCGATGCCCTGTCTTGATACACCCACGACTAGGAACATTTGAAAGATGTACTTAGCGACTACTCTGTCCCCACTAGTATGATCTGCATCATAGTCCTGGTAGTCAAGTACTCACCCTAATGGTTTTATCAACATGTAATATAGAGACAATTAGTGTACATGTTAAGATAAAAAGCAACTAGATAGTATACTATCATGTCGAGCAAGAAAGTCCTCCCTATATATGTCCAAGCATCCACTACAATATACATCGTATGTACAGTAATGACCTATAGGGCATACATATTACTAACAATCTCCCATTTGCACTAGGGCCATCTATTGTAGTATCTCATGCCCAACAATCAGCAGTGGTTGAAGTATCTCATACTCAACCATCCCAAAAAAGTCTCTCCTCGGAATAGGCCTTTGTGAGTGGATCCGTCCTGTTCTCCTCTGTGTCTACTCTCCTAATCTCGATCTCCCTGGAGATTATCTATCTCCATGATCAGGTGATACTGCCTAAGAATATGTCTGGATCATAGATGGGATGGGGGTTTCTAGGCCTAAGCCACAACTCCATTGTCACACAATGGTAGGAACGAAGTTCATCTCATGAACTTAAATACATCAAGACTACCTCTTTGGTAGTATCCTTGGTAGCAATGTATCTAGCTTTTATCGTTTAGTTTGCCACGGTATCTAGCTTGGAACTCTTCCAACATACCGTCCCTCCACTGAGGGTAAAGACAATGCCTGTGACTGACATTCAGTCGATCTTACCACCCTGAAAGCTATCCAGTGATTCTCCCCAGGATCGATTGATACCATCTCACCACACCTAGTGAGAATCCTAACATCCACTTAGATCTATCTCATAAATCCAAAACCCAGGATTTAGGAGGTATCACTTTGATCCTATATGGAGAATCCTTGTGATAAGAGGAGATTGACCGAGTGTAGTATAGGAAACTCCTTTCCTATCAAGAGTATGCCATCTACATACAATACGAGGATCACCACCATACTCCCTACTACCTTTTTGTATATACAAGATTCATCTACTATTTTGATGAAGTCAAACTCTTTGACTACCATATTAAAACAGATGTTCCAACTCCGCGATGCCTGGTTTAACTCATAAAGCAACTTGCACACGTTTCCGCTGCTCCCACTGTCTATGAAGCCCTCTGGCTGTTTACTTATAGACGCTCTCTTCTAAATCACTATTTAGAAAAGCAGTCATAACACCCAACCGCCAGATGTCGTATTCATGGTATATAGCAATGGCAAGTAGGAATGGACTTAAGCATAGGCACTAGAAAAGGTTTCATCATTATCCACACCTGGTGGATGACGAGAACCTTTTGCAACAAGTTTTGTTTTGAAAGTCTCAACTTTTCCATGTATACCAAGTAATCTTCTCAAGATATACTTGCTCCTTATGGGGATTTAACCCTTCGGATAAAACATCCAAAGTCCATATTTTATTGGTGTATATGGATTCCATCTCAGATCGCATAGCATCCAGCCATTCTCACAGAGTCCCCATGTCCTGCTCGAAACTAGTTGGGTCATCATCTCATGATGCAATCCTCGCTCCCACTGTCATAGAGAAAACCGAAGTATCTCTCAAGTGGGTGAGAAACCCTACTAAATCGGCGGAGAGGCTGAGGTTCGTTGGGAGCTATTGAATCCTCCGGTTCTACCAAATCATCAGCTGTAGTTTGTATAGCTGGAACTCCTTCCAGTTCTACCTTATGATCACTAATTTCTTCACAAGTAATTCCCTTTCCAAAAGGTGGCATGCTGAAAAACAAACACCTTTTGCTCCTCAGTGTGGTAGAAAATATTCCCTTGCGAATACTTGGGATATCCAACAAACTTCTACAGAACTGATCTTACCTCGAGCTTGTCCGGATTTTACTTTTAGACATAGGCCGGAAAACCCCAAGTCTTAACTTAATTAAGAGATAGACTCTTCCCATACTATATCACATATGGAATGGTAGGTACCTGATTTGGTTGGAACCCTATTCAATAGATATACAGTTTCTCAAGTGCATAACCCAAAAAAGGAAACAGGAAACTCAGTAGTACTCATCATAGAGCACACCTTATCATATAGGGTGCGATTGCTCCGCCCCGATATACCGACGTGCTGTGGTGTATACGGAGGAGTAATGCTGAGAGAGAATCTCATTCTCCTTTAGAATAGTCCAGGAATTCCGTGCTCAAGTATTCTCCTCCCTGATAACATCAAAGGACATAATACTTATACCCGTTTTTGGTTCTCTACTTCTAACTTATATTCATAAATTTCTTTAAAACTTCAGACTTGTGTTTCAACATGAACATATGTTCGAATCTTGAGAGATCATCCGTGAATGTAATGAAGTATAAAGAACCGGTCCTGCCATGTGTAGACAGGGGACCTACATACATCATCATGTATCAATCCAAGAGTTCATTAACTCTTTCTCCGTTTCCAGTAAACAGAGCTGTGGTCATTTTATCTTTGTGACATGACCGGCAAGTTTCACAAGATATAAATTCAAACTGATTTAAATATGCATCTTAATGTAACTTAGCTAGTCGGGTCGCATTGATATGACCTAGTCTACAATACCTCAAGAAGGATTCGTTCATTTCTGAACTCTTCCTCTTGTGTGTGTTCTGTACGTTAAGAATTGTGGTTTGATTTAGAACGTATATGCTTTTAGATAACGTATCTGAACTGATCAATTCTTGATATAGGAAAATGTTCAAAATATTATCCAACAATACAAAATTATATCCTTCTTTATCTTAATAAAGAGACTGATATGATATTGTATATCAGGTTCGGTATCTAATAACATTCGTTCAGAATCAATATATTTGGTAATACAGGGTGATAACTGCCAACATACTTGGCTGCAACACTTGCACCGTTTCCAACTCTTGAAACTTATCATCCATTCTCAGTTCTTTACCTTTCTGTAGCCCATGTAACATATTACATATGTGGGATCCTGATCCGGTATCTCATACCCAGAACGTAAAGGATACTGAGAAACACTTCTTTGTAATGAACACACCCGAAGAAGATGCATCATCTTGCACTTTTTTCGTTTGGGCGGTACGGCAATCCTGGTAATCCCCTATTTCTTGCTCGGTCTTATAACAATTATAAGTCGGAGCGGGACCAACGTTCCTTAGCTCAGTATAACAAGCGGGTTCAGTCAATACATCCGTATTATTATCTTGATTAAGGCCTGACATGGTCGCTACCTGGAGAGAGAGAGAAGAAAACAATCAGCGTATACTCTTGCAAGATTAGATTGGTTATTATTTTATCTAATCAGGATGACTCCCACTATTTTAGTCAAATCTTCCTTCAAATCCTAAAAGGAAAGACTAGCCGGGATTAATTACATCTTACAAGTTCGCCAATCTTTCAGCCAGACCAGTGCCGGTACTTTGAGGGAGGTTCCACATGCTTTCGCACGGACCTAATTAAAATAAGCCTTGTTTTCCCAGAGGCGTAACCCCGTTAACACCTTTCTAGACACCTACTTGATCGGTTAATTGTAATGTGTAAAACTCTCTCAGGAGTAACTCTTACTCACAGTGGGTATCGAGATCCAACTATCTCATAGGAGGTATGCAATATCATTGCAAATTTTAACACTTGAAATTCCCGATAATATTTTGCCCCTAACGTCCTATGACCTTGACGCATGCCAAATAACCCATAGTCCGCTAGTCAATTTCAACCCGTGTATTTTCTGATTGAATTAAACCCACCCGTACGACCTTTGACGTATGCCAAACAACGCCGTACGAATACCCTAATCAAATCCCATCGTATGCTAGCAGATAAGCACTAGTTAGCTACCGTAAACTATGCCTTGATGCATGCCAAACTACCGCAGCACGAATACTAAGTAGTACTTATCTGAAATGACGGAGGGCTATGACAGTTTTTTAAGAAAACCTTTTGCGTAATGAACTTGATATCGTTGTAGAATCGAGTGATTTTAAATGGAGTGTTTTTGAGCCTTTTACTAGTTTTGCTAAAGGGGTCACTCCCGGTGAAGGGATCTCGGCTCTTTCCTTATCGAATAAGGTGCAGGATATTTCACAAATACCACTATACAAAGCAAGAACTATAAAAGAAATCAAAAGACAATCCGAGTTTGTAGTATCTGCTAGTTTTGCTAAAGAGGTCACTCCCGGTGAAGGGATCTCGGCTCTTTCTTTATCGAATAAGGTGCTGGATATTCTACAAGGAATACCGCTATGCAAAGCAAGAACTAGAGCTACCAGTTTTCGAGATAAGTTTCTACAACATCTTTAGGTTTCTTTTATTTCATTAATCTCATTAATGAAGTCCCATTTATTATGCTTCCCAAGTATCAGATATGAAACGATAGTAACAATATTAATTATATCTCATATATATAATATAGGCATTCGTCTCAGAATATAATCAATGATCACATCACAGAATATCGCAACAGAATAAAAACATATAAAATATTGGATATACTGGATTTCCGGGTTTTATTTTAAGCCTGTATAAAACACGGATTCCACGGTCGTGATGAATAGCCAATCCTATACCCCTAGACCCCTACGAGAGCGGCAAGCAACCCTACCAATTCTAGAGTTAGGAGACCCGGTCTCGACTCCTCGAGATGGTCTCCTACTGGACCCTGGAACCCGGTTACTTGTGCTCCCCGCCTTGGGTCTATCCTAATGCGGAAAAGTAAATAATATACAATAGTGATATCATCCTCAACCCGGAAGTGCCCCAATAAAAGAATATTACATACAATGTATTTTACATGAATGAAAATGAAAAACTCTCATCTCGCATAAAACCCCCGGCTATTCAAAATACGACGATCCAATATAACATATCACAGCAACATATAACATACCATGTCATCAACATAAGTAAATATGCGTATCCCAATTTTCGTTGAATATAGCACCGAAACTGGCAATACACTACATATTACACTTACGGTCGCAGAAAAGAAAGTGAAAAACTACAACAGTTGGAATCCGCAACTATCTTAGACATCACATGCCTAACCAAATGAATTCCTTAGACATCGCATGCCTAACAATTATAAACCCCGCATTTTAGTCTCGATATTCAAAACACGTTTTAATATCTAGTCGGGCAATTCAACAAGATTCCCGACAACCTGATCGAATGCTCGTCGGAAACTTTAGTAGACGGCCGCACCCCCGATACCGTCGCCGAAGTGCACGAAGGCGGAACATCGCTGCCACGAGGACCCGAACGGATGCTTTTGGCGACGGGGTTCTCCTACAGTCACTTGGTCGGGGCTATGGGGCGTGGCTATCTATTAAGTTTACCCGGCGAGTATCCGCGTATACTACGTGATTGCGACGGACTTTTGATCTCATCAAAATCCCGTGGCAACCGATCAAATGAGACTAAACTTCTAGATTTATAACATTCAAACTAATTATCTCATAACTACTTGTGAATTCCAAATATTGTATCCCATCACATGATACCCGGACGACGTTAAACTTTTTGATCGATTCATCAAAATCCCACAATTTCTCGACAGCTCAACACTTGAGCACTGTTTTAGTAATACCCAGAATATGCCACAGTACCTATGCACCAGCCGTAGAAGGGCAAACCCAAGCCTCATTCATGTCGCCACGGAACTACGGCAAACCCTAGGGATTGACCGCGGTTCCGCGATCCAAAAAGTCAAGTTAGGGTTTCATTCTTCTAGAGGGTTCATAAGTTTACTTGCATGTTTTTCCGAATACATTAAACTTGGAAAAATGAGTTTTTGACATTCGATCGAACTTTTTAACTTCGCTTAGACAATATGTGAATAACCCGAAACAATATTAAAACTACGAATACGAAACACTCCGAATTGCTTATAGTGTAAAATTACATCACATGCAAAATTAGTAAAAACAAACAACACCTGAAAAATCAAAACCAAGTAATTTGAAAACACAAAAAATTTCAGGGGGGGTGCTCGGTTTTGGCCGAGATCATCATGATGGTGGCCGGCCCAATTTTCTTGAAACCCCCTAAAATTTTCACAATGTTCATGAATTATCTCATACATCACTCTGTACTTGTTTAAAATTTTTTTTGAAAGCTTTTTAAAATCGACAAAAACTAGAGTTTCACGTTGCAAGTTTCGGAGTGGTTTCGGTTTCGTAATCTTAACAAAATCCGTATAAATTTCTAGCATGGCTCTGATACCACTGCAGGGTTACCTAGCACGGCAACAAGGTTTCGGGAGGCATCGTCCATGCCAAATTCAAAAATTTGCCGTTCTAGCTAACCCTAACTAAGAATTGTTAACTAGAAATCGACGGAATAACATATGTAAACACTTTACATGCTAAGTGAGCAAGGAATACAACCTTTGTAGACCGATCCTTCACTTCAATAGCTCCATGTAGTAGTCCCTTCACTGCGATCGTGAACTCCGGACTCTAGAGAGGCTCCCATGAAGAAACGAATATGCTTGCTTCGAAGACTTCAAGGCAGAAGATGATCTACGTCGAGGAGACACTAACCCAAGCTATCTCTTCACTAACTATGGAATTAGTGAAGCAAACACCCTATACTAAATGGAAAGTAGTAGAGGATGATGAAGTAGGAAGTGGGCTCACTTTAGATTTGATTTTCTCACACTTTTTCTCATACCTCCATTGAAGCTAGAAAGCTTTTAGGAGGAAGAAGAAGAAGAAGAATGAACTCATCATATGAATTATCTTGTGAGATTAGAAATGCAACCAAGGGTTAAGCATGTCATGCTTAACCCTTGTAGAGAGTTAACCATGAGTTAGAGTTAAAGGTTAGGTCAAAAAATATCTTAAGCTAGACAAAGAGAATGGACAAACTCAAAGATGCCTTGAAGCTTCTACAGGCTTTCAACAAATATCATCCATGACGAATATCCAAAATCTTTGAATTACTTAATGATATTATAAACCCTAATCTTAATCCTAGCATGGTTTAACCCTCATTAACCCTAGTTGTATTTGTAACCTAGCTTGATACATTTAACATATATCACATATATATCAATGTATCCAAAGTGAGAAAAGAAATCATAAGTGAGCTAATACTAGTTAATGTAATGTACTATATCAAATATATAATTATACATTAGATTATCAAATCAACTCTTGATTTAATAATCCGGCTATATCACATATAACTGACTAATATCATATGAATCAACTTATCGAATCAACACTTGATCCGATAACCCGGCTATATCATATATAACCGACCGATATCTCATATCGCGAGAATAGAATACAGTATCTCATATCATATCAATCTCGGTCCCGCATATATCATATACGTGCTCCTACTCCGTTTCGCTTGAGCCAGGATACCCCTGTGTAGGACTCTAAAGACTCGTCAATACGCCGGAAGTAGGTGATGATCATATCAAACACCCACAAGCCGCAAGCGGTCTGCTAAACGTAACGGCCACCCGGGAATTGAGAGATCAGAAGATCAACAAGCAAGCCTGCTCACACTCCTGTGAATCCAATCAGTAACACTACCGTACAGTCCGATCTCTTCGTTTGATATGTCGCATATCTCGTATAGGGGTGGTAAACGTCAAAACCCAGTAACTCGATAAGTTGTGTCGATATGAGGCTCATAACGGGTCGAGAATCTACTGATAACACTTACCAGTATATCTCTGAAGCAGCCTTGGCCAAGGACTTCCTGTTATAGCCAATCGAGCACAGCGCAACATCAACCCCCAATACCGGGAGAGACGAAACCCCTCCTATCGTTCATTGTCTCCATGTGATTCGGGACTGTATCCAAAAGCCACCGTTTTGCACATTCTCTTGAACGTGGTAAGGTGGAAATCAAAGCACAGTGAGAATCACACAAGACTCTATGACGATCTCGGATCTACAGACTAACCTGTACCAGTTCACCAGAGAACTGCCATATGACGTTAGGTATAATACCATCTGGGAGTTCTCGGCGAGTCCGTTCAGTGTATCCAGTCTCCACTGAGCACCCGTATACTGTCTCTGATGTCAAATACCAATGGATATGGGATCATCCATCGCCCATCTACATGGGTCGAGAAGCTATACGCTAGTCTACTCTGGTATATCGATACCCTGTCTCGATACACCCACGACTAAGAACATTTGAAGGATATACTTAGCGACTATTCTGTCCCCACTAGTATGATCTGCATCATAGTTCTGGTGGTCAAGTACTCATCCTAAGGGCTTTATCAACATATAATATAGAGACCATCAGTGTATATGTTAAGATAAAAAGCAACCAGATAGCATACTATCATGTCGAGCAAGAAAGTCCTCCCTATATATGTCCAAGCATCCACTAAAATATACATCGTATGTATAGTAATGGCTTCTAGGGCATACATATTACTAACATAAGTCTCACCAAATTCTTGGTTAATATGTACGGCTGCTGCCGTGGGAGCTGTTCTCTTAAACCCTTTATCTCCTTTCAATCCTTTTTTAGCCCGTGAGGCCAAAAAGAGGATGAGTATATCATCATGGGCATCTAGCCAAATTTTATTCCGTCATCTCATAGCCGGAATTATTTCCTTAGGTTTTGTAGCGGCTTTCTTGTTACGTTTTTTCATAGGCGAATGTAACATTTCAGAAAATAAAATGTTATTTTTGAGAAATTAAATAATTAAATAGTAAATTTTATAAATTTTAGAAAATATTCGGAAATTAATGTAATTATTAGTTTTGAAGGCAATTATGCGATTAGGCCGTTTTATGAACTATTGCACAATTAATTGCATATAAGTTAGTATTACTAAACTCGATTAGTACTTAATTATGCATTGATTTTGTTTTGTGCATGTGACATGCACCATGTCATATTACACAACTTGTTATATTTCTTTGTTGTTTGAAAACCATGCCTCATTTCTTTTAATACTTAGTTTTGTTTTGTTTTGGTTTAAATTTTAAAATGAAAAAAAAGAGAGAAGAGACATGAGAGGGGGAGAAAGAGAGAGAAGACTTTAGAATTCTCTTGACCTTTTGACCATGGTTTTATTTCTTCACTCCATTCTCTTTTATTCTTCTTCTTCCTAATCTCCATGGCTGCTCTCTCTCCCCCACCTCCTCTACCTCCTCACAACACCACCAAAAACACCTTGTTTCCTTCATAAAAATTGTGCATAAGCTCCTCACATAGATCATGGTGGGATCAAGACAAGATTTTGAGCACTTGGGGCAACTCAAGAAAATCATTGAGTTGCCAAATGAGGTTATTGTTTCACCATTAGTATATTAATCAAGTTCCTTTAGCTTCTATTTTGGTTTTGAAGTGTTTAAGTGAATTTAGTGAGGTTTGAAAATTCCAAGATGGAGGTTAGGGCTTTCTTTGAGTTGGGATGGTGTAATTGAGATGTATTAGTGACTACAAACCCCTTTTAGTGAAAACTTAGACCAAACTAGAGCTAGAACCCCAAACTTGAACTTTAGATATTCAAATGTCGGTTTTGTATTTAATTGGTGGCCTACAGAGAATCTGGAGTGACCCGAGACCATTACTAGAAAAACTAGCAACTTTATTGACCTAGATTAAACACTACGAGACCACCCTGTGAAGACGAACCCAAACGGAGCACTTTTGGCCGAGCTCACCGGTTTTTAGGGTAATGTCATCGGGCAAATTTTGGGAATTGGTGTTGGAATTGGTTCTGTAGCTCACATACCCCCTATACAACCCCACTGCATTGCTTGTTTAGACTCATTTTACCTTACCAAAAATCCAGGACTAGATTTCTGAGTTGTTGTTTTGTGTTTCATGGTTTTTTATGATTTGGTTATTGGTATTTGAATGCGGATTTTGTCGTCGGACGTTTGTACGTCAACGACGAGGATTGTTTGGTTATTTTTGCATGCGTAAACCATAAGTTTTAACCTATATGTGATTCGTATGCCGTTTTGGTTTTCGTACGCGATTTTGTTTACGATACGATATATGTGATATGTAGGTACCTTCATGTGGACTTCGGATAATAAGGAAGAGCATGGCGACATCGACTTCGGCAAGCGACGATCAAGATGAGTAGATGTATATCTACGGGGGAAGTCGGGTGGATGGCGTATAGCACCTTCGCAAATATGGAATAGTGTTATTACCATGTAAATCATGAGCTTGGAGATGATATTGGATACTTAGCGAATAGGATATTTTAGCAGACCTTAGGTTAGATTAGGTTGATTTAGGAAGGCTTATGCAGAGGATGGTTACCTTGGAAGCAATTCTTAGGTTTCATGTAGACACACACACACACACATACACTTGACTTGGTGTGTGTGTGTGTGTGTGTGTGTGTGTGTGTGTATACAACATATACACGTGATATGAGGACGAAATATGATACTTGGATGTGAGTCGATATGATCGGGCATGATACCGTGAGAATTGTGATATGTGACTTAAGTCGTGATATAGCATATGATATGATATTTTAATGGATCATTGGGCGATGTGTATTCACGCAGACGATGATATAAGTTTGATGATATTAGAATGTATGAGACTGTAGTACAGTACCCTGATCATGATATTGTTGATGATGACAATTTTTGAATGACGATATATATATGATAGTTGACCCATACCCTCGAATTTTGGGATACCGTACGATAGATTTTACCGTACGAGGTATAAATATGATGATTAATCCGCACTCTTGACTTGAGAATGTCGTACTATGTATTATACAGTACGTGACGCTATCGAGGCTGGATCGCTGAATACTAGATATATCGACTCGGATTTAAGGTGGATTTTCATACCCTTTTGACTTGTTTCTTAGTTAGTCTTTGAGTTGATTAGGTAGTGGTTAGACTAGGTTCGAGTCATACCTATTTTTCAAAAACTAACGAATCATGAGCATTTTCTAAAAACAAACCGAGAGATACTACGGATTTTTCAAAGGACGTATCTTTTCTCAAAAACACCGTAGCCCCTATTTTTCTAAAAACCACGATTCGTGCTATTTCAAAACACCCAAACGGTATGACTCGTATATAGATATGTATAGTCTTCGGTGCTGCGGTTATTACTCATTCTCTATTATATTCATGTCATTCTCATTACATTGCATATTTATTCATGTGTTTCCCTAACTATCATGATTCCGTCTGTTAGGATACCAGCACCATTACCGATGATGCGCATGTTCCACGTACACTTATTTACCGACTCACACACATTATCATCGGTAATTGCCATGTCACGTACACTTTAGAAAAGCTATTCTATTTCGTATAGTTGCTAATTAGTAGTTTAAACATATTTTAGAATGCCTTCTCTCATATGCTAGTTTAGTTATTGCATTTCTTACTCAGATACCCATGCATTTATATATCCATTTTGTTATGCATTGTTATGGGGTTTTATGCCAATATTCACTGTTTATAGACTCCTGATCTTTGAGCTTTCGGATTTTCTATGAGATTTCTGGATTTTGGGGGAAAACCGCAAGAATTTATAAACTTATTATCTTTTTTTCAAAGATGAAAGTTGCGGTTTTCTCGTGATATATGTGTCGTCCACCATGAGTTTTCCTGATTTCTGTTGGTTTTCAAGACCCGATTCGAGAAGTGGAGGGACCGTCTCGGGTATATGGTGGGCCCGGTATGGTACTCCGGGGCGAGAGTGTTTTTATGGGGATGACGATGAGCCTAGCTGGGGAAGACTACCTACCAATGATGTCTGGCACTGCGGATATCCGGAGGATACCGACCGTAGTCGTGAGGTTTGATGATTTGGGCCGATCCGGACTGACGGAGCCCAAGATATTGAGATATTGAGATATTGAGACTTGAGATATTGAGATATTGTGTCGATACTTGACACGGATTTTCTGTCGATTCCACTGATGATGTTTCAGCTTTATTATACAAGTTTCACCAAGATAAAAACACAAATTTCTTATATCCAGATTCCAGATTTGTTCATTCATGATGCATTCATACATCATACATGACATGTTGCTACTTAGTGACACGGACACAAGCACTTGGTCTACACTTATGCTAGATTATTACCCGTCACTACTAGATGTCTAGTGTTATTTGAGTACATTATTATACGACCTAGGAGATCGTCTTTCATACGATTTCTATCTGGTGATGTCTTCTACTCACGAGTTGGCAACTCACCCCAGTTGTGCCACAGTTTCTTGCAGGTCTAGCCGTACAGGTTTTCATGACGGTTGCTGGTACACCACTTCCTTCCGGGTGATTGCTTGGTAGGTGGGTTCACTTGCATCGTGACCACCGTTGTACCTTTATTTATTTCAGTTGTATCTAGTAAGCTCCATCAACCAGAAAATGTATATTTTATAGACTTAGAAAACCAGTTGTTTATTCTTGACCTTAAAATCGCGCGCTTGTATTATTATGGTTCTTCTCTGGTTTTCTTGAGGATGTTGGGTTTCTTCTGAATTTTGATCCTCGCCCTTCGGCGTTGTATATTATTTTGCTTGCATGGTTGTTTCCACCTCTTGGCGAAGAGCTAGCTTCCACTTGGGGATACCTTTTTATTATTGCTTATGTATATTCTTGTTTTGTACGCGTTTGGGGTCAGTATTTATAAAGGAAACTCTGCCGAAATTTTGGAAAAATTTGATGCTTTTAAAAATGTTTATAAAGACTTTCAAAGCAAGTTTATATATTAAGTTGTAAATAAGTCTTCCTTCACTCTATTTTCTTTAAATGGTTTAGATTTCTGGGTTTTGGTTTACTTAGATTACGTTACGCCTCAAGACGTTTTGTAATTTAAGTGCTAGTCACGTTCCGTACTTTCGGGTCGTGACAAAGTTGGTATCAGAGCGCTAGTTTTAACCTTAGTTCGAGTCTAGGTTGACCTTGGTTGATCGAGTAGGCGACTTAGATAGAGTGACGTACCGTGTGTATGTTCCATGACATACTTACGATATGCTACTCCGCTTAAGAAGCCTTAGGATGTACATTTCATTGCACCATATTCTATTCGTTCCTTTCATCTATCCTCATCGATGTCGGATGGTGGTTTCTGTTACCACGGTTGCATGGGTAGAGAGAGTTGCGGCTAAAATTGCGGACAGCATGAGCTCGTCTTGGACGAGGACTGACCAGGGCGTAATTCCAGTGATACACGATTGCATATATACGTCGTTTTATTGTGTTCTTCGTGAAGTGAGCATTTCGATGAATTGTTTTTACTAAGATTTCTCGTAGACGTAATGTTCAGATTAGCACCAGAGGGTTTGTGTCACGTCCCGCTTCCCAGAGTGCGCTAAGATCGGCACGTGACAGAGCCAACCATACTACCTGTGGTTAGGAAACATCTCTCCACAGTCACATTACGGCTGTCTATAAGATATCAAGAACAGTAGAAATAAAATAAACTATTTAGTACATGTCCATATGCCAGAATAAACGAGTCAAGACATATAAATGTGCGGAAGCAATAAATCCAATAAACAGTAACATCTGGAAAATACGTCCCAAATACGGGCTCACATCAGGAAATGAAAGTACGAAAATAAAACTAAACTAAACTAAATACTAACAGGATCCTCATTGCTCGGCCTGTCGGCTGAAGTACTCCTGGTCAGCCCGCGACAAAGATAGAGGATCTGGGCTATGCAAAACCCAGACGTCAGTACGTCATAATATCAAATAATAAAATATAATCAGGAGGTAACAAGATATGCAGGCATGAGTATGAACAGTAATAAGGGTATAACAGTAACACAAATATGGAACAGTGGAGTGTATAAGCACATGTGACGTGCGGTGAGTAATCTGAACTAAACTACTGGGTTAATTATTCTCAAGTCTTTGAAATCAATTTAATGAATTATCGATGTAACTCAATAGTATCCCGTCCATGCCCGGGACCACGGTCCAGACTCTCGGGGCTGAATCCGAGACGTGCCGCTAAGCACAAAACAGGAAATATGTACAGATGAATGATGTCAGCAGCATCATCCCGGGGCTGGCCTAGCCCGTAAAACCGATTAGTATAAGCGTCGAACTGTTGAGTTATAAGTCAAGTTTCATCATTGATTTCCCCTTACCCCCAAGTTATGTGTCCAAGTTAGGTATTGATAAATCTGGAGCTAATGCCAGCACAGGATCAAGCAGGTACAGGTTTGTCTAAAATAGACAACAGGATATGTCTATCAGGACAACATGTCAGGATTGTCAGCATTAGAAACAGGATCAAGTAACATTTCAAGTAGTGATGTATCAGGTCATGACAGTTAGTGCACAGGTATCAAACGGATGCTCATAATAAAACTGTAGCAAGTACGGGTTCACGATAAAAGTACGGATGCGCAGTAAAATATGGATGCACAGATATCTATCAGGGATTACATCTACAACTCCATGATTACGCAGGATGCACATGATCAAGCATGGGGTGCTAATATAACAGTAACATGAAATAATATGATCTGTAGATGCAACTAGATATATAATTAATGATATGGATGCACAATAAAACACGGATGCACAAATATCTATCAGGAGTTACATCTACAACTCTATGACTACGTAGGATGCACATTATCAAGCATGGGGTGTTAATACAACAATAATATGAAATAATGTGACATGGCATGCAGCTAGATATATAATTAATGATATGGATGCGTACGGGTATCGAAAAACTATAAAACAGTAACATGGATGTACAATGCAGTCAACATGTGATATTTTTATTCATATGGATGCAAAATATATATCATAGAATGTAGCAAGGTAAACTTTCCTGAACGGATCTCACGACGGGTGCGTACGTTGTATCCGACGTCGGGTAAACGTCGTAATGTACACACGCGCACACGGGACAGGACCAGGCAAAGCAAGAAGGTGACCACGCTGGCTGGGAACATCCACTGGGTCGTCCAGATCGTCAGCAACGAGTACGGCTCCGGTGGTGATCGCCGGAAATCAAGAATCAAGAAGAGAAGAAGAAGACGAAGTAGAAGAAGAAGAAGGAAGAAGAAGATAGTGATCAGGGTTAGCTCTGGAGTCAGAGAGGAAGGCGAGGGGGTGGTTGTGATGGGTGAGGCCAACAAGGTGATCGCGGTGGTGAAGATGGGTGCAGGCGTCGGGTGTGGGCTGTGGGGTTGCGGTTCATCAGGGTTGGAGAGAGGGGAGAGAAAGGTGAGGTGATGATGATGAAGATGACGAGGGGACGGTGAGGTCAAGTGAAGGGGAGGGTGTCAACGAGGGGTCACCGGCAGTGAAAGCGATGGGTTGGTGGTTCGGTGGGTTGCGATATGGAGATGGGTTCGTCGGGGTTATAAGCTTGGGGATGGAGAGAGGAGAGGGAGATGATCGGGTAGAGGCGACGACGAGGCTAGGATGGGCGGCGACGAGGGCAGGTGAGGTCGGGGCTATTGGTTCGAGAGGGGAGAGGTGTCGGGGAAAGAGAGGAAGGTGAGGTGGTGGTCGAAGTGGACGAGAAGGTATAGGGCGAGGGTGGTCGACTGGGAGATGGGCGGTGGTGAAGGCGGAGGCGATGCGATGGGTGCGGGCGCGAGTTCGAGATGGGGTTCGCGAAAAGCGGGAGCACGAAGGAAAGAAAGAAGACGAGGGAGGTGAGAATAGGAGAAGAGGGAGGTGACGGGATCGTGGGGGATGAAAATATAGAGAAGAGAGAGAAGAGAGTACGTAGGTTAAAATATAGGTTAGGAAAAATATATTAATATATTTAAATAGATATATCTGTAGAGAGAGACAGTTGAGATTTACCTAAAAGATTTTTGGATTAAAATCTTTAACAATTTATATATTTGTTAATAAAATATAATTTCGTTAGAAATCTTATAAGAAACAGTTAAAAAAAATAGAGAATGAAATATTAAGAAAATTTGAGTTTTTGGCTAATACAAAAATAGTTCAAAACGCGTCCGGGTCGGGTCTAAAATTATGGTTTAAAAATACGGATAATATACGTATAGACCAAAACCAAAATAGAATATCCGGGTAACGAAAATACATACCCTCAAGAACAGATGCACGTAACGTGCACGTAGCTATCCAAACGAGTCCGTTTCACTAAACGGGACGAGAACACGATATACGGACACTACGACAGGGTTAGGGGTATCACATGCCATGCTAGATATTTTTAAAATATTTTATTTGACTTTATATGTTATACTAAAAATGCAGATGCCGGATATAATGCCAGTATGCAGTATTAACAACATTAAAAAGTGCACGGATTCTCATAACAAGCCGGGAAAAATCATAAACAGGAATCAAGACGGGTTTCCAGCAAGCGGGTCGGGTCGGATGCAAATACAGATATCAATTACACTATTCGCACTCAAAACATAACAAATCAAGAAATAACCATAAATAAAGAAATACCCAATACATAATTGGTATAAATGAACTAGGGTGTTACAGTCTGGTCCACTGCTAGAGGCCGGCTAGAATATGAAGACCGTTAATATATCGTCTATTCTTGAGGATCGAGGTATTGTTTAGCGTGCGGATGAAGGGTTTTCACATGTTGTCTAGGCGAAATTAAAAAGTTCGAACGAATGTCAGAAACCCATTACCTAACGCACGGCCGGCACGAGCATGATCGTTTTTCCAAGTTTATGGTATTCGGAAAACATGCAGGTAATTCTGTGAACCCTCTAGAAGAATGAAATCCTAACTCGACATAATGACCATGGAACCGCTTTTGAACCTTATGGTTTACGGCAGTTCCACGGTGCCATTATTGAGGCTTGGGTCTACGGCTGGTCCATAGGTGCTATGGCATGTACTGGATATTATTAAACTGTGCTCAAATGTTGAGCTCTCGGGAAATTATGGGACTTTGATGAATTGATCGAAAAGTTTAACATTGTCCGGGTATCATGTGATAGGATACAATATTTGGAATCCACTGAAGACTAATTGGAGTTTTATGAATCTAGCAATTTAGTCTTAGCTAATCGGTTGCCATGGGATTTTGACGAGACGACGTTCCACTCCGTTGACATCAGAGATGCGATACGCATGCAGAGATGTTGAATATGGATATATCTTGCAGAAGAAGTCGCGATGAGTATGCAGCTGTTCCGGAACAAGAAATGGATTTAGTAAAGCGTGATAACTTCCGGGCAGTTCGGCACAAACGAGATTTGGGAGAGATCCCGGCAGAATTTTTCTGGAATACTACACTAGAAGATTTGGACCCAGGACTGGTCGTAGCACGCACACCCAGTAGGCCAGAGTTCGGCATCATCGACAGGATATGTTATGAGTGACCATGATAGTTGGCTAGAGATCTTTTAGAGGATGCGCCAGAGCGGAACTGTTTCCGTCATTATTCCATATTGGGCCGTTGAGTCTAGGAGTTATGTAATTGGCAATCTGCAGTAAGAGACGAGAGTCTAAGGGCACAAGACGCCAGAATGTGAACAGAGACATGTAGATTATTGTTCGGCTAGCTTGGATACACCAACACCCTTCGACCTTAGAGAAGGAGCATATCGACGTCAGTGCTACGACTTGCGATGTGATGTTTCGAATATCACATTTTCGTTGCTTCGATTTTGGCATTTTAAGGATTTCGTTTTACGATTGGTATTTCCTATGTGCACATCCATTGCATCGATTCGTGTTCTGTGTATCAGTTGTGTTGATGTTCGTTTTGTGCATACCCATTGAATTTGATTTTGGTTTTATACATTATGAGACATTGATTTGATTTCGTGCATATGGGTTGCACATGATTTTACTAATGCTTTCGATATAGTTTTCATGCACTTTTCGTACTTTGATTTGTTCTCATGCACGCTGATGCACGGGATTGTGAGTTTATCTATCGCGGTATACTTGATCTTGATCCGGTGTATATCGTATACCGCTGATTTCGATTTTGATACACGATATTTGTTTTCGTGCACCCTAGTGCATCTGATTTATGTTTTCGTGCACCATGTGCACTCGATTGAGGTTCTTGGGCATACTTGGAGCACTTGATGCGATTTTGTGCACACCAGATGCACTAGATCGAGATTTTTGTGCAGATTAGATGCACCTGATATTGTTGTCGTGCACACCCGTTGCACTTGACAGATGTTTTCGTGCACACCCGTTACACTCGAGTTTGTTTCTGTGCCCATCTGTGGCACTGTAATTGATTTCGTTTTCCGTGCGCACCAGACACACGTGATATTCTTGTTTACAATTTGGGATGATTTCCTGTTGAGCATCATATTTTTATGATATCAAGTATTTGGTTTAGTAACTGAGCAGGACTGTTCTGAGAACAGTACCTAAGTGTTTTCGCATGCATCGATAGTTACCGAAGGAATTTCCAAAAAAAAGGAGCTATAGCCTCAATATTTTCCTACGTGTCTGAGATGACACGAAATATTTTACAAAGGAAAACCTTCTAAATTATTTTCAAAAATGGCAGAACGTATATGTTGAAAGAAAGGATATATATATATATATATATATATATATATATATATATATATATATATATTTTCCTTATAAACGAGCGTCCGCTACTTGTGCCGCGATACACGCATCACACGGCAATTTGAAAAAGGGATTTTTGCATGCACTTGATTCCAACCGTGTTAAAGATTTTACAATGATGCATATTATATACATGTTATAGTTTTGAGTACATCATACTGGTTTTCATGTTGGATTCGACACTCGTATTTTCACCATAACTCTGATAATTACGTAATACTTGACGGAGTTTTGATTTGAGTTTTACACTCGTTCTCTTTACGCATGTATTGCGTTAGGATATGTTTTATGTATTCCTGATTTCGGAACCCCGATGACTTATTTGTGTTGCTGAAATGTTCTAGTTTTGGGGGGAGTTTAAATTTTAAATTCGGAGACCAAATTTATTTAAGGGG
The DNA here is from genome assembly GCA_030015575.1 of Agapanthus africanus. Lineage (NCBI taxonomy): Eukaryota > Viridiplantae > Streptophyta > Magnoliopsida > Asparagales > Amaryllidaceae > Agapanthus > Agapanthus africanus. Next base: position 4,645,822 of record CM057337.1, read on the forward strand.
GGAAGACTGTGACATTTCAGAAAATAAAATGTCATTTTTGAGAAATTAAATAATTAAATAGTAAATTTTATAAATATTAGAAAATATTTGGAAATTAATGTAATTATTAGTTTTTAAGGTAATTTTGCGATTACGGCGTTTTATGAACTATTACACAATTAATTGCATATAAATTAGTATTACTAAACTTGATTAGTACTTAATCATGCATTGATTTTGTTTTGTGCATGTGACATGCACCATGTCATATTACACAACTTGTTATATTTCTTTGTTGTTTGAAAACCATGCCTCATTTCTTTTAATACTTAGTTTTGTTTTGTTTTGGTTTAAATTTTAAAATGAGAAAAAAGAGAGAAGATACATGAGAGGGGGAGAGAGAGAGAGAAGGCTCTAGAATTCTCTTGACCTTTTGACCATGGTTTTATTTCTTTACTCCATTCTCTTTTATTCTTCTTCTTCCTCATCTCCATGGCTGCCATCTCTCCTCTACCTCCTCTACCTCCTCACAACACCACCAAAAACACCTTGTTTCCTTCATAAAAATTGTGCACAAGCTCCTCACATAGACCATGATGGGATCAAGGCAAGATTTTGAGCACTTGGGGCAACTCAAGAAAATTCTTGAGTTGCCAAATGAGGTAATTGTTTCACCATTAGTGTAGTAATCAAGTTCCTTTAGCTTCTATTTTGGTTTTGAAGTGTTTAAGTGAGATTTAGTGATGTTTGAAAATTCCAAGATGAGGGTTAGGGCTTTTCTTGAGTTAGAATGGTGTAATTGAGATATATTAGTGACTACAAACCCCCTTTGGTGAAAACTTAGACCAAACTAGAGCTAGAACCCCAAACTTGAACTTTAGATATTCAAATGTCGGTTTTGTGTTTAATTGGTGGCCTACAGGGAATCTGGAGTGACCCGAGACCATTATTAGAAAAACTAACAACCCTATTGACCTAAATTAAACACTACGAGACCACCTTATGAAGACGAATCCAAACGGAGCACCTTTGGCTGAGCTCACCGGTTTTTAGGGTAATGTCATTGGGCAAATTTTGGGTATTGGTGTTGGAATTGGTTCTGTAACTCACATACCCCCTATACAACCCCACTGCATTGCTTGTTTAGACTAATTTTACCTGACCAAAAATCCGGGACTAGATTTCTGAGTTGCTGTTTTGTGTTTCATGGTTTTTCATGATTTGGTTATTGGTATTTGAATGCGGATTTGGTCGTCGGACGTTTGTACGTCGACGACGAGGGTTATTTGGCTATTTTTGCATGCGTAAACCATAGGTTTTAACCTATCTGTGATTCGTATGCCGTTTTGGTTTTCATACGCGATTCTGTTTACGATACAATATATGTGATATGTAGGTACCTTCACGTAGACTTCGGATAACAAGGAAGAGCATGGCGACGTCGACTTCGGCAAGCGACGATCAAGGTGAGTAGATGTATATCTATGAGGGAAGTCGGGTGGATGGCGTATAGCACCCCCGCAAATATGGAATAGTGTTATTACCTTGTAAATCATGAGCTTTGAGATGATATTGGATACTTAGCGAGTAGGATATTTTAGCAGACCTTAGGTTAGATTTGGTTGATTTAGGAAGGCTTATGCAGAGGATGATTACCTTGGAGGAAATTCGTAGGTTTCATGTAGACACATACACACGCACACACATACACTTGACTTGGTGTGTGTGTGTGTGTGTGTGTGGGTGGGTTTATACATACACACACAACATATACACGTGATATGAGGATGGAATATGTTACTTGGATGTGAGTCGATATGATCGGGCATGATGCCGTGATAATTGTGATATGTGACTTAAGTCGTGATATGACATACGATATGATATTTTAATGGATCATTGGGTGATGTGTATTCACACAAGCGATGATATATGTCTGATGATATTGGAATGTATGAGACTGTAGTACAGTACCCTTGATCATGATATTGTTAATGATGACGATTTTTGAACGACGATGTATATATGATAGTTGACCCGTACCCTCGAATTTGGGGATGCCGTACGAGATATAAATATGATGATTGATCCACGCTCTTGACTTGAGAATGTCGTACTATGTATTATACAGTACGTGACGCAATCGAGGCTGGATCACCGACTACTAGATATATCGATTCGGACTTTAGGTGGATTTTCATACCCTTTTGACTAGTTTCTTAGTTAGTCTTTGAGTTGATTAGGTAAAGGTTAGACTAGGTTCGAGTCATACCTATTTTCAAAAACTAACGAATCATGAGCATTTTCTAAAGACAAACCGAGAGATACTACTGATTTTTCAAAGGACGTATCTTTTCACAAAAACACCGTAGCCCCTATTTTTCTAAAAACCACGATTCGTACTATTTCAAAACACCCAAAAGGTATGACTCGTATATAGATATGTATATTCTTCGGTGTTGCGGTTATTACTCATTCTCTATTATATTCATGTCATTCTCATTACATTGCATGTTTATTCATGTGTTTCCCTGACTATCATGATTCTGTCTGTTAGGACACCAGCACCATTACCGATGATGCGCATGTTCCACGTACACTTATTTGCCGGTTCACACACATCATCATCGGTAATTTCCATGTCACATACACTTTAGAAAAAGCTATTCTATTTCGTATAGCTGCTAATTAGTAGTTTAAACAGATTTTAGAATGCTTGCTCTCATATACTAGTTTAGTTATTGCATTTTTTACTCAGATACCCATGCATTCATATATCCATTTTGTTATGCATTGTTATGGGGTTTTATACCAATATTCACTGTTTATGGACTCATGATCTTTGAGCTTTCGGATTTTCTATGAGATTTCTGGATTTCGGGAAAAACCGGAAGAATTTATAAACTCATTATCTTTTTTTTTTAAAGATGAAAGTTGCGGTTTTCTCGTGATGTATGTGTCGTCCACCATGAGTTTTCCTGATTTCTATTGGTTTTCGAGACCCGATTCGAGAAGTGAAGGAACCGTCTCGGGTACATGGCGGGTCCGGTATGGTACCCCAGGATGAGAGTGTTTTTGTGTGGATGAAGATGAGCTGGCTGGGGAAGACTACCTACCGGTGATGTCTGGCACGGCGGATATCTGGAGGATACCGACCGTAGTCGTGGGATTTGATGATTTGGGCCGATCCGGACTGACGGAGCCCGAGATATTGAAATATTGAGACATTGAGATATTGAGACTTTAGATATTGAGATATTGTGTCGATACTTGACACGGATTTTCTGTCGATTCCACTGATGATGTTTCATCTTTATTATACAAGTTTCACTAAGATAAAAACACAGATTTCTTATATCCAGATTCCAGATTTGTTCATTCATGATGCATTCATACATCATACATACATGACATGTTGCTATTTAGTGACACGGACACAAGCACTTGGTGTACACTTATGCTAGATTATTACCTGTCACCACTAGATGTCTAGTGTTATTTGAGTACATTATTATACGACCTAGGAGATCGTCTTTCATATGATTTCTACTTGGTGATGTCTTCTACCCACGAGTTGGCAACTCACCCCCGTTGTGCCACAGTTTCTTGCAGGTCTAGCCGTACAGGTTTTCATGACGGTTGCTGGCACACCACTTCCTTCCGGATGATTGCTTGGTAAGTGGGTTCACTTGCATCGTGACCACCGTTGTACCTTTATTTATTTCAGTTGTATCTAGTAAGCTCCATCAACCAGACTGTGTATATTTTATAGACTTAAAAAACTAGTTGTTTATTCTTGACCTTAGAGTTCTTCTCTGTATTATTATGGTTCTTCTCTGGTTTTATTGAGTATGTTGGTTTTCTTCTGAATTTTGATCCTCGCCCTTCGGCGTTGTATATTATTTTGCTTGCTTGATTGTTTCCGCCTCTTGGTGAAGAGCTAGCTCCCGCTTGGGGATGCCTTTTTATTATTGCTTATGTATATTCTTGTTTTGTACCTGTTTGGGGCCGGTATTTACAAAGGAAACTTTGCCGAAATTTTGGAAAAACTTGATGCTTTTAAAAATGTTTATGAAGACTTTCAAAGCAAGTTTATATATTAAGTTGTAAATAAGTATTCCTTCACTCTATTTTCTTTAAATGGTTTAGATTTCTGGGCTTTGTCTTACTTAGATTACGTTACGCCTCAAGACGTTTCGTAATTTAAGTGACAGTCACGTTCCGTACCTTCGGGTCGTGACAGCGAAGAATGCCCAATCTCTTCGGCACGACTATGTAAAGATTTTCCTGATCCTCCGCTAGTATTAGATCCATGTGCATCGCTATTTGATGATTCTATGAACGCTTTTGCGTTCGAGCTCATTGGATAGTGTACATGTGTATTGCTAGGGCTGTAAAGTATAGCTTGAAACCTTGATTTGCCGAACCCGGCATCAAACCCTGAAAGAAAGACTCACCTTGTATGGGAGGGTACATGCTCATCATACCAGGCACGGGGTATGTAATACCTAGCCCCTTTTGTACACCTATATCCGTATTTCTTTTTCACCTATAAAATTTTATTTATAATTATTTATTATTTTAAAATTTCCCAATCTATTTTAGTTCTTCTCCTCTCCTTTCTCAAACCCAAATCTTTCCCTTCAACCTATTCCTTTTATTCATTTAAAACTAAACCCAAAATCACCACACAATAACCCTCAGCACCATCCCTTCAACCCAGCCTTTGTAATTTTCTCATTAGTTTACTTTATTTTATATAAAACCCAAACCCTATTATATCCTATATTTTTTCTTATCCTCAGCCCATTTCTTTATTTTTTATAAACTTAATTTCCTTTTATTTAAACTCAGCCCAACTCTATTTTTCCCCTTTTATTTTTATAAATCCCTACGGCCCATCTCCCATTCCTTTTATTTATTTATCCTTGATTTATTCCCAGCCCAGCCCAGCAGCTTCCTCCGGCCCTCTTCCTTTATTTTTCCCCAATTAATTTTTCCTCTAAAACCCGGCCCAAGCCCACACCCGTTTTCCCCAGCCAACCCGACCCGCTCCTATTCTTTCTTCTTCCCCCAACGGCTAACTCCCTCCTTTCCCGCTCACCTATTCATTTCGCGATCCGCCTTCTCCACCGCAGCTCGCACCCACGCCCACGCCCCCGCTCTTGCGACGTTACACCCGCGACGCGCTCCCCCATCTCCCTTATCTCCTTCACACCTCACTCCCCTCTCGTTTTTCCCAAAATCCCTCATCTCTCTCCCTCTCGAAACCTTACCGACCCATTGCTCCGATCACTCGTCGCCCTTCCGACGACGACGGCGAACCTCGTCGTCGACCCTCTTTCATCCTCCCTCGTCCTCTACGAATCCACCCGATCCAGTACACCCGAGCCCCTGCACACCAAACCCCCTGCACACCCGAGCTCGGCCACCTACTCTCGACGCCGGCGAACTTGAACTGCATCTCGTCGACACCCTCACACCATCGTCGACCGCATCATCCCCTCTCTTCCCCTCTCTCAATCTCTCTGGTTCTCTCTCTCTCTCTCCTTCTCAGTTGTCTCTCTCTCTCTCTTACTCTACTCTCTCTCTCTCTCTCTCTGATCTCTCTCTCTGCCTCTCTCTCTTGATCTCTCTCTGTGTTCTCTCTCTCTCTTACTCCCACTCTAACTCTCTGTCTCTCTCTCTCACTACACTTCTCACTCTCTCTCTATATATATCACTTTCTCTCTCTCGGCTCCCTCTCAATCTTCCCATCTCTCTGCAACTCCACCTCTCTCTCTCTCACTCTCCTATCAACCGGCCAACACCATAAACAACCACTATACCGAGCCATCAAGCGAAGCTCGAGCTGAGACAAATCTTTATCGTATTCGCGTCGTGATCGCGTCGTGCCATTGCGATAGACCGCGTCGCTGCCGTGCATCCCCGAGACATTTCTAGGTAAGTTCTCTATTTGCTACATGCTACTTTATGATAATTACAAATTACAATCGTGTAAATTCCATGTTTTACTTTTCTGTTAAATATTACGACGTAACTGTTCGATGCACGTTCTCAATGGAAATCATCATTTAATTTGGCGGAACTCAATTGTATAATCTGGCCCGTAGGGCAGTGAATCTAGTGTGTGAATTTCGCTGGAAAATATGACCGTTAACGACTAAAACGACTACCCCCAAATTTACCCGTAAAATTGAAAATTTCTTGTATCTGAAAACCGTTAAAATCACCATAAATTATATACATACTGGAATGATGCGTTAGAGAGCTTAAATTGAAGACGACTCGACTAACTATAACCCTATGCAAATTTAAAATTGTTTCTGTACTTAAACTATGACAATATTTGGATCGGAGTGCGACTCTGGACTGCAGTCCAGAGCGACTCTGTTTACTGGGTGCTGTCCCGTAATGGGTACCACACTGTTTCCTTAACTCGTAGGTTGCGGAACTCCACTGTTTATTAAAGATGAATCTGTTAGCTAGATAATACAAGTGGTTTCACCCTGTTTCGTCATCATTTGCTATTTAATCTGTAATTTAATAGATGGGGACGTATAACAGTCCCAACAGAATCAGAATTGACATACTAGTATTGAACAGTGTATAACTCCTAACATACAGACGCGATTGAAGATCCGTCTATTGCGTTGAAAACCTTACTGAGAACCCTAGATTTCATTCAACTGTAGCATCGCTAAAATCTGATCCCAACTAGGATTAAAATGCGTTGCGAAACGGACTTTCGATTCTGAAACCGGATTTCCAGCCGTGAACGCTTAAAAATGAAATGACTATAATTAGTGATCCTGAAACCCGATTGGCATGAAACTAAATTCGATGAATAGATAACTGAACATACTAGTTATTACCTGTTTATCATTTCGCTAAACTGTACACGTTTGATGTATGATAAATATTGCAATTGGTAGATTACTGATTCATGACATCCCAATCATGCTTTACATACTGTTTACGCATCATATCATACATATGTCACCGCATTGATAACTTAGTGATAATGTGCATTACCCAGTGTTAGGTATTAGTGATCATTGTGGCAAGTACGTTAGTGTTCGTGTATAAGTGAATAAGTGATAGTGACGTGTACTCGTACACAATCAGTGAACCTTATTATTCTATTGCATTGTCGACGTCTGTGGGACGCGTGTACGTGTGACTATAAGTGGTATGGGACACTTATGGAAGCTCTTGCACGGGTGTCACAGATAAGACACCAGACACTGCCATTTATCTTAGGTATTAGTCGGGACGTGCTTGATGGAGGTCCTGCCTCCAGTTCTCGCGCAGACTTGTCACAGACCGATTGGTATTTGAGATTATGGTTAGCGTTTGATGTAGACCACGGGGTGTGGGGTAGTTTGAGTGTGAGTTCAACAGAATCTCGGGAGTCCCATGCCGGCTTATATATTTAGGGAGATATATGGAGATTTACAGGGTACATGATTATTACCGTGAGTTACATGTTGGGCCCGTGGTCCCTTGCCCTTGGGTTCTACCCTTGGATGGAGGACACTTACGAGTGGTTGACTCTTACACTTGGACTGACGATAGGCTTAGTAACCTGTACAGTGAGACTTAGAGACTGATAGGGATGATAGCATCGATATACATACTTACTGTGTTGACATACTTAGCATATCATTTTACTGCTTTTACTGTTCCACTGCATTGATTACTGCATGTTCATACCTATACCGTCATTGATTTACTGTTATATATATTTACTATCACTGTTAGAGTTGTCACTTGGATTTATATATTATATTGCTATTGTGTCGCTCTGATGACCTGAGTATGCATGCTCAGTGTGAGGAGAGAAATTAGCCTGGACCGGGACTAGACGTACATCACGGACATCTTGATTTGCTATCCAGGGTTATACCCTTTTGTTTCCCATCAGGTCAGTTCTTTACATTGTTTGTTCAGTTATTGCATTTCTCATTACCTGCGCATTATTTACGGTTTACCACATAAAGCTAGAAGCCGAAGTGTGACTACGGCAGGATATTTCCTCGACCGTAGGAGCATGGCTGGCCTTGTCTACTCCTCGTATTCCGTATTTTGGGAAGCGGGGCGTGACAGGGTAAAAACCTACGCTAAGTGGAGGATACCTGAATCGAGTATGATTATTATCTTCTTGCGGATCCGGGGGACTTTGAGTCTGGGGTGAGAATAGAAACTGAACCCACTCGCCAGTTGTAGGATGGAATCTTGGAGGAGTATTCGACATATCTAAGTCATAACAACAAACAACATGACATACTATTTTATTGGAAAGTAAAATAGTATTCAAAACTTGCAATTAAAGCACTTAAAATTTAACACAATGAAATGTGATAAAAAGACTTAATAAGTTTAAACAAACAACACTATCTAAATGAACTGAATATAAAATAATATTTACTACATGCAACATAAAACAAAAATAAAGAGTGGCCGACTCCGTTAACATTTATCTTGGTTACAATATAAATTGAATTAAAAAGGAGTATCATGTAATCGACTCTATTGTGTTCCCCCATGATATTCATTGCAATAATCTACCAACATATTCCAAGCTAATTGATCGCGTCGGGTCTTCCACTTTTCTTTTCCCGCCCTCAACTCGGCGTGTGTCTGATTTAGGTCGAACTGAATGATGTCCGGACTATCTTCATCCACAACCCCACTTTCTTCAAACCGGGGCTCTTGGACATCGTTGAATATGTCGTCATCCAGATCAACCATAGCTATATAGTTATGAATAATAGCACACGCCATAACAATTTGTACTTGTGTTGGAAATGGATGATGTGGCCTTGCCGATAGTATTTTAAATCGGTTTTTAAGAATCCCAAATGTGGCTTCAATTTTTGTTTGTAAAGTAGAATGGCGTAGGTTGAAAAGCTCTTTTCTATTGGTGGGCATGTGACCAGAATGCTTCTTCAAGTGGTATTGAACACCACGATAAGGTGAAATTACTCCATGACCTGTACTGTAACCTGAATCGCCCAAATAGTATTTCCTTAAGAAACAAAATAATAGTTTATTAAATGATTATTACTTAATCTTAATCGTATTTAACGAAGATATTTTGTACCTTCTAACACTCGCAAACTGTGTGGCGGTGGTAATGATAAAGCGTCCTTAAGGACGGTACAATCATTGGCCGCCCCTTCCTAACCAGCCAAGAATAGGTGAATAGTTTATCCGGAGATGCGGCTGCTAAAATATTTTGCGTAAGGACTTTACGGCCCCTAAAACGTGGTACGTCCTTTACGGGGACCATTGCATCTACATGTGTCCCATCGATCAGCCCAATACAGTTCTACAACAAATTTCAAGTGCTACTTGTGATTTCATATATCGCTTACGAATAAAAATTAATACTTACTTACCGAAAAGTATGGATACCAACGAGAATTATGGATGATTTCTGGAGGAGTAGCACCGGTCGGTTGCTTCATAAAACGGTTACGAATAGAAAATATAGCGCGCAAGACGTCATTAAAATAGCGGCTAACTGTTTCACCGGATCTTACAAATTCCAGTCTCACAACTCTATTTTTAGCTTTGTGTCCTACTATATGAAGAAATATGGCTACTTGCTCTTCAATTGGTATATGAACGGTATCTTGCAAGATTCGTAACTCCCTAAATAGTTGTGCAAGTTTGAGAAAAGGTATTTTACGCATTCGTAAGTAATCAACACAACTAGTACTACTATCATTCAATATCCGAAACATGTGCACATTTCTACATAAATGTCTTTTCCATGAAGGGTCTCTAGGAATGTTGCTACCTCTATTATGTTCGTTGCGCTTTAATAGAACATAAGCTCTTAGCGCATAGACTACAGCAGTTGCACCTCCAATGCAAAGTCGTAAAATCATTTCCTCCGATTGTGCGCTCATCTACAATCGTAAATTAAATAAAAATATCGCAACTAAACATGCAGAAGATAAATTCAAAGACACCAATCACAACTAATGCATTCGATGACCATAATGATTTTAGTAGTAAGCTAAGACTTTAACAGCAGAGTTAGAATTGCAGATGAAAATTGGAAAAAATCAATAGTTCCATACTTGCAAAACCATCAACAACCAACACTATCTCCCTACATTTCTTTCCATACACCTGATACACAGCTATAATGCATAAAACACAACTAGAACAATTTTAAGCACGAGACATCGTACCCAAATAATCCATCTGTGCAGGGGGAAAAAATCTATCTACGCAGTTCAAAATTTCAGCTAGAACCAGATTAGTTTTACCTTTGCAGCTATAACGGCAGGAGATCAGGGTGATATCGTCAAAGTGATCACCGTCGTTGAAGCGACCGGCCTCCTGATCGTCGAAGAAATCCACCGTCGTAGAACCGACCAGTCTCGTGGTCGTCCAAGTCACCACCGTCGTCGAACCGACCACCAAACCCCAAATCGAGCTAGTCAAACTCACACCAACCATCAGACCCCAAATCGAGCTCGTCGAACTCACACCGCGTTGAACTCACCACTGAATCCCAAAGCGAGCTTGATCTGTTCTAGATTAGGGGAGGTTTTCTTCTAAGGCTGCGAACTAGGGTTCGTCGCACCACGGATGTCATCTTCGAGACCGCGTTGTCGAATTCCACCAAACCTCAAATCGAGCTCGTCGAACTCACCGTCAAAGGACAAATCGAGCTCGATTTGTCCTTAGATTAGGGGATGTTTGCTTGCAAGGCTATGAAGTAGGCTTCGTCGAACCCGGTGGTCATCGGCGAGATCGCGACGTCGATTTTGGAAAGAGAATCGTCGATTTCGCCGATCTCGAAGAGAAAAAGAAGAGAGAGAAGGAAAGTGAGCGAGTGACTTTAGCTTGTGAAGAGAGAGAAGGAAAGAGAGAAGGAATTCTTTATTGTGAAAATGCCTACGTGGCTAAGAAATCCTCACAAATCTTTGTTTTTTTCAAGACTTCAGGATCCAGCAAAATGCCTACGTGGCACAAAGTCCTTGCAATTCTTTTTTGCCCAACCAAACAGAAAATTTGTGAATCCTAGGATTTGTGAATCCAAAACTCACAATGCCCTCAAAATCCAGCAACCAAACAGCCCTTTAGGTTCATGAAACAATGGGTATTGGTTCTCAGGAAAAATGGTTTTTTCCTGAATGTAGATAAAAGTTGTTTGTTTTCTATTAATCTTCACCGCTTTTGTTCTCCGAGCTTCGATTCATAACAAGGAGGTATTTTTTCTGCTGATTGGAAGGGAAAAAAAATTGTTTCTTGCTATTTTTTTTAGGCTGGATATGGATAAAGGTTGTTCCTTTGGTATTAATCTTCGTTGCTTTTGGTTTTTATGCCTTGGATTTGGCAGAATGAGGCATCTTTTAAGCTGATTGAAAGAGGAAAATGGGTTTTTTTAAATAAAAATCTCTTTTAATTGTTCTCTCACATCTTTCTTGCCACTTATATGTTTTAAATGTTCAAACAATTAAGAAAAAAAATCTTCCCCTTTAGAAAAGATGAACAAAAGAAAAATATTTTTCTAATTTAATCAGGCATGCATTATAGTTGGTTGGAATTTGTATTAAAAAGAAGGATTGGGTAAGGGTTAACTTCACCATAATATTGCATTTCTTAGCTTATGTATGCAAAGTTTTGCGATTTTTAAATTATGCGTTATGGCTGGTTAGAATCTATATAAAAGAAGGGGTTAGGTAGGTTAATTTGAATGCTATATTGTATTTTCTTCGTTTATTGCTCGACGTTTAAAAGCCAGTCAATTTTTTGGAAATTGTTCTTTCTATCAATGCTAGATGAAAAAGATACGCTCTCCTACTTTCCTTGCGTTTCTATATTTTTTGACTTGCTTTATGTTCAGTATTTGTCTTATTGCCAGGTTTACACCAAAGAAATTCTTTTGACAGTTCCGCTCTCGGTTCGCCAATGGTTGATTTCTTCGCTTTTTAGTTCATCTCGCATATCTTTTTGCCTCATATACATGTTCAATAGACAGGATAAGCACATTCATGATAAATCGAGTATCTCTACTATTATAATTAGAACATATAGGGATAAACCAAAATGTTTCTCTTTTTTCTATCAAGTAATAGGGAAAAGAGAAGAAAAATCCTTTGGCAAACTCTAATTCCACAGAATGTCATCTCATACTTTCAAATATATATTATTACCTTTTTACCCTTTTCATTGAAATGCTAAAAGAGATCAATTACTATCATGGACTCTCTTCCTCTCTCTCTCACACACACACACACGTGCATGCGCGCACATTTATTACTCATAAAAAGATCAAAGAAATACATGCATCATAAATTTGAACAATTTCTAGATCACCTCTTAAATATTTCTTTTTTCATTTTAAATTTTTTTCATAGCTTTACCCACGTCATATATACACATGTGCATCGCACGTGCAAAACACTAGTGTGGTGTAGTTGGAAGCGCAATATTACATCTCCAAGTATCATTTATTGGTTAATGTTTAAAAGGCAGTGAAATTTCAGGGGATTGCTCTTTTTATCAATGGCAAATCATAAAAGAAAAATGCATGTTTAGTACTTTCCTTCTGCGATTCTACATTTTTGGTGGTACACATTAACCGTTATAGTTAGTTATTAGTATGCATTATAGTTGGTCAAAACCTGTTAAAAAAAAGGATTCGGTAGGGGTTAATTTCACAGTAATGTTGTATTTCCCAGTCTCGTTTCTGGGTCAACGTTTTCAAGCCAGTCAACTTTTGAGGAATGCTCTTTCTATCAATGGCAAATGAAGAAAGGTGCACGTTTTTATTTTTCTTTTGCGCTTCTATATTTTTACCTTACCTCATGTACGAAGCATTCTATGCTTTTTAATATTGTATCAAAAGCTATTAGAGTCTTCTCATGTTTTTTCCATTCTATGCTTTTTAATATTGTATCAAAAGCTATTAGAGTCTTCTCATGTTTTTCCAATTGTATTTTCAGTCATGGACGATACACCGTAGACCACATTGCGGCATACACAAGCTCACAGCTGTCTGTTACTTTCTTGCGGACAGCTGTCTACACCTGTTGTGTTTACACCTTATATCTATACAATTTTATGTATTGATTGTCTTGGATCATTATGCGAGTTTATAGTGATTATACTCGCAAAATGTTGTTGGATCAAAAGCTATTATGTTGTGTTTTTTTATGCAAGTAGTCTATTAAGACTAATTTACCGTGTTTGCCTATTTTCTTATGCATTACCTCATGTTCTTTGTGTTAGCTTCATATTTGTGCCTTTCCCTTTTTATTTATTGATTGTCTTGCATCCTTATCGAAGCATATAGCGATCCTATTAAATTTTGTGCGATCTGCATGCATGCGTTGGTTGTTGTTTTTTATGCTCCGAGTGTATTGAGATTGGTTACTGTTTTGCCTATTTTCTGATGCATTACCTCATGTTCTTTGTTTTGGCTTCATGTTTGTGCATTAATCTATCTATCTATAACAGAAAGTGGAGTGAACAGTGGAATTTTGAAAATTTTCCAAATCTACACTTAATTTTCCTTATATTTTCAACCTACATAACAATGTGCTTCTAAACTCGAGTGTTTAAATGAGGACAAAATTTGAAAGTTAGTGTGAAAAATTTTGCCCTAACTTTTAGGCTTCTGATTTCCCCTATTAATTTTTATTTCATTTTTGGAGTATTAGGGAGAAAAGGCCCAGGGACAATCTTGGAGGGGGCCGGAGTTTTTTTTTCTTCTTTGGCAATTTACCTAAAAAAGGAACCGAGATCTAGGTTTTGGCGTTGATTATACCCAAAATCAATAGAATTTGTGTTTTTTTTATTTCAGACATCAACATTTTTTTAAATTCCAACGGCGAGGCAATTTTGGGGGATGATCTGCTGCTCGGCAGATCACCTACTCTTGCAGCCATTCTGTTTGTTCTTCAGATTTTCAACATTGGTGTTAGGCTCAGGGTTAGGGTTTTGTTTGAGCTCTCATGTCTGATATTGAGGACTAATCTGAGTCACTTTATTAAAGGTTTGGAGAAACGAAGAGAGCATTTTATGTTAGCATTTTGGTATTTTTCTGCAATCTTGGACTCCCCCCCACCCCCACACACACACTTCTAAAAGTTGCATATTGGTTATTGTTAATAATAGAACCATATGTTTTAGATATCAAATAAAAAGTTCTTTCTTTGGGAACATGAATAATTGAATATTTTTTCCGAATATATAATAGGAAAATCTAAAGAATGTCACATTTTGAAAATGTAATTTTTAGTCCAATAGTTTGGATTCTACTTTGACTTGTAGTTTCACTCGACTTCAACAGGCAAGAAGAAGAGGAAGCAAAAAATGGGAAGCAAAAGGAATTATCCATCACTCTTTAGAGCCAGAAGGGTCCATGCAAGAAAGTACGTATATTGAATGATTTGTTTGCAACTTGTGAATTTCAATTCTTTATGTGTAGAGATATTAATGTGAAAAAAAAATGATATCTTCTTCGTACAATGTCTTTGATATATTGTTGTAATATTGCCATTGAAGTGATGCAAACAGTCCTTGAGTGGGTTTGGAGATAATTTAGATAGCGACCGTGTACACTTTTATTGCTAAAATTTTGTTCATATGTATTGTCGTTTTCAGTCTCGGAGGCTTAAAATTACTAGCTTAAGAATTTCTTCGTTTGTTAAATATTCAGAGCCACACGAGACTCCAAAGGGCAGTTTACATCTTCTTCAAGCATCCAGCATGAAGAATCAGAATCATATGAGGAAACAGCTCCAAGCTTGTAAGTTAAAACTACAAAACTATGCTTCTAAACATAAGACTTTAAACCCTTAATGATGTATAATTATATTTTTTATATAGTTTGGGCTAATTACAGAATAGTCACTCAAAGTCTCACCCATCTTTCTTTTCTTTATATATATTATATTATATATAAAAGCTGTACCAGAAGCTCGATACCAGCTTTTATCTTTCCAATTTTGCCCACCAGCGAGAAAGAATTGGTGATGTATAAATTTACTGAAACCCCTCTTGTCTTGCAATATTACACACAAACCCCTCAATATTACACACAAACCCCTCACCTAATGGATGACATCATTGACATGTGGCAACTACTTGGAAAATTTATAATTTTTTTTGTGGGACATGTCTAAGATTTGTGACCTTTCTCGGTGAAGAAACACATGGGCAGAGGAAGCATTTGAATGTTTTGGTTTTGCCAAAAACTTAAAAGTGAAATACAAAAGCTCATAAAATTCTTTATCCTTCGGAGGTTTAATTGATACTGAGATCGATTTTCACTGAATCCTCAACATAACTTGCGAGTTCCTCTTAACGAGATATGGCATGACTAGATAATATGGAGAGTTTTTGAAGATTATTGAATTTTTTTAGATACCGTATTTCAATTATGATGTAGCTCTATGATGATACTCGTAAGTGGGAATTTTCCAGATCATGACACGTGGTACGTGACGTGTCTCGGGGCTTATGGAACAGGAGCAAGCACGATGCATTGAAGGTATTTCCCGGACCTTCGCCCCGAGGATTGACTCGACCTTCGATGGCCTCCCTGCTCGCCTTACAAATAACCACCGGCTCGCCTCCGAGCCCTCCTACACGCTGAGCTTCCTCAGCCCTCCCAGCTCGCTTCCGAGCAATCACAGAACCGAGCTCCTCGGCCTCCCGCTCACCTCTGGGCCTACCGCTGGACTCTGAGCCTCCCGCCGGTCTCCGAGCCTCCCCGGTTCTACTGAGCAACCAAGAACGCAGAGCCTAAGCGCCTCCGCCACGGCTCCGTGTATCTCGCCAGAAGCGAGATATCCGCCATCCAACATCCCGCGTTTCACGCCGTCGTATCCTCCCATTAACGAGCGTATCTCGTCATTAATGGAGAGATCCCGTCGTTCACGTAGGCATAACGTCTGGGGCGCAACTGACGGCGAAGATCTCGCGCCAGCTTGCTCCAAGCGACCACTATAAAAAACCCTCTCCCAGACGACTCAGGTAAGCCAATTTCAATCCAACAAGCCGCTACTCTGCTCATTTTTCTCGGCTAACTTGATCGTCGGAGGGTCCTACGGTGGTCACCCATCCCGGAACTTCTTTGCAGGTAGCTCGGCTTCACCTCAAAATCAACCCATTGAGATCCACATGTCCAAGGAGACAACCTTCAACACCAATCTCAACCTTTCATCAACGCTCGCGACAGATCGAGGGAGGATAACATCTGAAGGAGATTAGACCTCCATCAGTTGGCGCCGTCTGTGGAAAACCAATTTTTTCCACCCATCGAAAGTTGATCTTCCGCTATCGACTTCATGATGAGCGAAAATCGTGATGATCCCAGCACAAGCCGTCGCATTCCCCATAATGGTGGCGCGGACGGATCTACTCCCCCTCCGAACGCCATCCACGCCCTCTCGGCAAGGATCAACATGCTCGTGTCCATAGTGGATGCTCTTGCCCGTGTCCAAATGGCGGACCCAGCCTCCCAGGCCGCCTTTCCCCCTCCTAGGGATCACGACCTCCGCAGAGCGGCGGATGACACCGCCCACGCTGGCACCACCGAATAATACCGTGCTCACTCCGGTGACCGCGGCTCCCCTGCGGTGACCGATTCAATGGTCCGCTGGGCGCCACACGGCTCCACGCCGCGATCTCGTGAAAGAGCCCATCGCCCCGAGGCCCATCGCGTTCTCGTCCCTCCTGAGGAGGTATCGGTCAGCTCGCCTGCTCCCAGGCATGACCGACACCCTCTCCCTCGACGGGATCGCGCGAACGACATTCGCCGCGAAGACTCGAGAAGGACCTCGCCATGGGACCTAAGGAATTTGATAGAACGGAATCGGAGTCGCAGCCTGGCGCAGACTACATGCGGGAAGGGCCACCACTCTGACTGCGCTGAATTCTCGAGGTATCACGACCGTCTCGACGCCCTTGAAAAGAAAATCGAGGGTATACATTGGGATGGTCATCCATTCCCGCCGACTCACTTACGAAGCCCTTCACCGAGGAGTTGCTCGCCGTACACATCTCGTCCAGGAACAAGCCGCCCAAGGTGGCCCTCTTCGATGGGAAATCCGACCCAAAGGACTATCTGGACGCATTTACGGCTGGCATGAGCTTCCAGGATAACTCCGACACTGTCCAATGCCGAGCATTTCCCGCCATCCTCATCCGGGCTGGACTGGTTCCGAGGACTCACGCCACGCTCCATCTCTACCTTTGATGAGCTGGTCGCCCAGTTCCTCGATCACTTCGTCGGAAACAAACGACAGAAGCGGACGGTCGATTATCTCTTCACCATAAAGAGCGGGAACAAGGAATCCTTTAAGGGATATGTCACTCGCTTCTACAACACTCTTCTCGAGATTCCCGAGCACCGGGATGAAACTGTCATCGCCGCCCTAAGGTCGGGTCTTAGGCATAAAGAGTGGCTCCGCTCTTTTGCATTAGCGCAACCTAAGACCATGCCCGAGGTAAAAACTTGGACTGAACGAGAGATTCAACTCGAGTCGGAGGTGAAAACCAACCTGCCCCCGGACGACCAAGCCGACCAAAAGAAGATAGGCAGAGAAGAGAAGAAGGTCGACCGGCCAAAACCATACTCTCCAAAGTTCCACGAGTACACCCCTCTCAATATCTTCCAGACTGAGCTGTTAGAGAAGGCGAAGGGCGAGCGATTCTTCAAGCTCCCGCCGGTCACCCATAGAACGGCTAAACGAACCCAGGGCCCGCACTGCGCCTTCTATAGCTTGCAGGGCCACCCGACCGAGAACTGTAAACAACTCCGCGACTACATCGAGGAGTTGATCCGCTTTGGCCACTGGCAAAGTACATGTGGGACAAGCGGCAGGAGAAACGAGAACGAAAAGACCCGATCTCTCCCGAGGAATTAACCATCGGCCAAATTATGGTCGTTACCTAGGACCCTGCTCGGGAAACTCCGGCCTTACGACGCTGCAAAGTTTAAGTTGTTTAAATAAAGTGTATTCCTTTTTGAAATAATGCAATTCATGTAGGCACTTAATTAAATCTGTAGAATGAACGAGGAAAGAAAAGGAAGAACTTTGTTCATTAAAGGGTATTATGGGCTCCTCAGCCTTACACAAAAACTATGATAAAAATTACAACAAAGGGGGCCGGGGATCAAAGAAGCACTGTTCATGGTACTCCGAGAATATCTCCCTCAGTCGAGCTTAAGCTTCCTCGGCCCGCTCCCTCTGGTGTTGCCTGCTGACCCTTGCTGCCACGGAGGCACCAACAACCCCTCCCACCGGGAAAGCGGCGACGATCAGCCTCTTCGGGAAACACTCCAGAAGAAGATCCACCGATCGGTCCCACCTGCTCTTCGAGATCAGGTCGAGGTAGTAAAGCGAGTGTAACTTCTCGATTGCCTTATCTCTCAACTGCGGGGACAGAGCATTGTACAGACCCGGGGATCTCCTCCAGATCGCATAAACAAGCACTTGGAGGAGTGGAGATCGCAGGGGAAGAAGACGTCCGAAGTGGCCCTCCACGCGATCTATCGCAGCCTGGTACGTCTGTTCGGAGCGGTCGAAACTATAGAGATACATATCGTCGCGTGAAATGATCTCCCTGATGAGCACGCATGGACGTCCGACCATCTTCAGAAACGGAGGGCTAAAGGAAACCAACATGCCTTTGCTATTTATAGCCCCAACAGAATCCCTAAGGCTGAAATTTGCGTGCGCAGTGACGCAAATCACGGGATATTTTCATATTTCCTAATACAAAGCTACCACGTGGCGACCATGCCAATCCTCACGAGCCCTTAAGCGGTCAATGGAAGTTGGAACAGCGTGAACCACGGAGCGTCGCGTCTTGCTTGTGCGTTTCTGCCACGTGTTGTC
Source organism: Agapanthus africanus (assembly GCA_030015575.1). Taxonomy (NCBI): domain Eukaryota; kingdom Viridiplantae; phylum Streptophyta; class Magnoliopsida; order Asparagales; family Amaryllidaceae; genus Agapanthus; species Agapanthus africanus. The sequence continues at coordinate 4,664,682 of CM057337.1, forward strand.
TGCGACGGTCACTCTTCCAGATTTTATGGGTCAAGCGAGATTGAACGACGCCCTACGAAGGCGAAGAGAAGTCTAAAAAGCCCTCACCAAGAGGCCATGTCACGTCCCTCTTCCCGGTATACGGCGAAGAGGACGGGACTGGTCCGCTACGTATTTACTGTGAAGTAAATACGCTAAGCGTATCTAAGCAATATAAAAGTAAGCACAAGAGACAAGAGATATAAACTGAACAACTTTATTTATTAACATTCTTTTGTACAAATGCATGAAAAGTAAATACAACTGAAATAAAAACGATGCCTAAATAATGGCATAACAGGAAATAAAAAGTACTGAATGGAAAATGTACAATGTCTAGAGCTTAGGGTCTTCACTGAACAGGTCTAAGTCTTCAGCAATAGGCTCGATCTCTGACGGGTCCAAATTACCTGACGACATTCAAAGAAGAAAGAAAGAGAATGTCGTCAGCGAACAGGTCGCTCGGTAAGTCCCAAAGATAAGAGGAAAGTAGAATAGACAGAATAAGAAGGTATCTTTTAAATTTGTATTATCTTGTTGTAATGTTGTATTAACGCTGTTGTTTGTAACTTGGTACAGAAGAATACCAGTGTATACGAGAGGAGTCTCTATATGCCAGAGACTAGAGGCAAGTATAGTACAAGGAACCATTTATACCACGGTACAACAGCAACTGGATTCATGTTAGGTGTATTAAGTCTTACAGTATCATGCCACTTCTAACACCTTCCGTACCAATCTACCCCTTAAACCCCGAGATGTCTTGTTTGTTTTGTAAATTATATTGATGGTATAATTGATTGACTGACCGAAACCATGATATCAGTAAACGGATGTAGCTGTAGAATCATGTAAATGGAATGTATATCCATGGTTCGGTTCAGTCAAGTTGTATAATTGATAATTAGATTCATGGATTCATGTTGAATTGTAATATTGAAGATTTATAGATTGTAGATTGTAAATTGTACTTGAATCATATTCAATTCAGATTATAATGAGACTCAAACTGAGTCAGACAATTAGAAAAGTAAATTGAAGTCCTGATTGTTTTGATGTTATCGGTAACCGCTGCACATGGACGGCAGAATTTGTGTCTTTTTCAAAGACGATTACCGTATTGATAACACCATTATTAAGTTGTCTATTTTAAATAGGCAAGCACCCACTTCTCCGGCTCCCTGAGACTCAAGAGATTGGTCCTGCTTAAACCCATATTTACTAGGGTCCTTAGGGTAAATTATAGAACTTGAGAGAGTTTTATGTAAAAATACTTTTATATATTTTTCAAAATACACCCCAACTATTTATTAATCGTCTTTAGAGTTGTAATGAATGTAGATTTTATATTGTGATATTTCTAGTGAAAATATCCTGATTTCATAAATAAAGGTATTTATTTGTAATATTGATTTGTATGGAATTTATGGTATTTTAGTGAAAAATGATTCTTGTGATATTGTAGAAAAGGTGGAATATTTATAATACTTCAAAAATAAATATGTTTATGTTATATATACATATATTTATATGACAATAATTTTTGTATATATCTATAATATTCTAGAAATCTCGTTTTCTTAAGATATTGTATTTTAAATCTTTCGAGACCGATGCTTCTTGCGAAGTCTGAATCTCGCACTACTAAGCCTGAGGATGTGCGATAATCCGCACCATCCCGAACGGGTTCCCCAATTGGGTTGTAGCGGCATGTATAATCAAGTATCGAATACTTGTCTCGGAGACGGAGAAAACACGACGATACGATGTAAAAATCCAGGCTTTGATGCTCAGCTTGATGGAAGGAGTAAAGACGTGGTGAATCGGAGAGGAGAGGAGAAAGAAAGAGAGAAAGGGAGTTTTTAATTTAAATAGGAACATATAAATATACTATGTTTGTGTGTGTGTGTGTACACTATAGTTCTATATATAACTAATAATATTATAAAAGATATTACAAACCCCAAACCGCTTTCACTAAATTTCAAAACACTAGAAATTATCTACACATACGTAGCCCATTTAACCCATAAATCTAATAGTAGAAAAAAATATTCTAATCTAACAATATTTTAGGATGTTTAGGATTTACCTACAATAGATGTCAATATAATATCATGAGATGTTTAAATAGAATAAAATATGCTGACAATTAATATATGAAAATATACCTAACGTATGTCTACCAGAAAATACATACATATAATTTAAATATTATATATCTGTTATTTAAGCTTCATGTAGATTTAGTCTACGGAGAAATATAAAAGAAAGATATTCTAGCACAATAACGGATTTCACGCAACCAGTTCGGGTCGGATAACCACACACTACTACAAATAAGGGTTGCTCCTACGGATTTATCGGTAGGGGCAACCCACTGCCCCTACGGATATGTACGTAGGGGCGAAAAAAGACCCCGTAGGTGCAAAGGCCGCAGGTGCAAGTTGAGGTCCTGAACTTGCCCCTACGGGCAAATTAGAGTCCCTACGGATTTACCTGTAGGTGTTATAGCCCCTACGGAGTACTCCGTAGGGGTAATCAAATAATATATGTATTTTTTTTTTAATATATTGTATATACCTACGGATAAATCCGTAGGTCCTTATTCAACCCCTACGGATAACTCCGTAGGGGATATAAGGTGGCCCCTACGAATAAGTCCGTAGGGGCACTCCCAACACCCTGCACTGAGATCAGGGGGAAAATATCAGGAAACCTGATATTTTGCCCCTACGGATAAATTCGTAGGGGATAAACATTGGCCCCTACGGACATATCCGTAGGGGCACTCCCAACACCCTGCACTGATATCAGGTGGGAAAATATCAGGTGTCCTGATAGTTTGTCCCTACGGATATGACCGTAGGGGCAACATATATACCTACGGCTTAATCCGTAGGTACATGTTGTCTGTATTTTTTTTTTAAAAATAGGCTGCTAGATTTTTTCCCGCCCTGTGCACAATACTATATACATCAATCAAATCATATATTGCAGTATTCATAATCACATCTCACGCATATATATAATATACAAAAGAAACCCAAAAACTGAATATGATATAAATACAAACCAATATCAATATCGTTTCAAAATGTAGTACAATGTGATATAAATACATGTTTCAAAAAATAAGAACCAAAAAGCTACCCTAGTTCGGTCCAGCTCCACCTCCGAATAACGTTAGAATAACGCGCGCCTGCTCCTCGGTCAATACACTCTGCAATGCTACATATAAGGGAGTCTGAGCGGCATGTGGAGCTGGCGATGTGGTCTGCGCAGCCGCCGTCGAGGTAGTCGCTTGCGGAGCCGCGGCTGCGGGAGTCTGAGTGGGCGGTGGAGCTACAGGAGCTGTCTGCGGAACCGCAGCCGATGTAGTGGCTTGCGGAGCCGCAGCCGAAGGAGATGCATGTGGAGGCTCGACCGATCTACCCTGTCGCGTCTGGACATAACGTGTGTAAGAAGCGTGTAAGAACTGTGTATTATTTGAATTCGTTTCATTATTAAGTTATTTCGAAACCCTGTTTGGATATCTAGTTTGGAAAAACGTTGTTTATTTTAATTACATATGTATGTATGATTAATCAAACTTAAGTCTAAAACCAAATAAGCTCAAGCTACGTACTAATTATGGATATGTTAATATGTATATAATATGAAATGATATTTTACTATAAAGTAGTATACATACCAGCATCTCCTTCAACTTCTGAACGGTGGCCCTCAAGCTATCCAGTTCCTGATAGACATGCCGGTCACTGGAGACGGAGGAAGTAACCGCCGGGGTGGAGTCCAACCTCATATGGGCCCTGCTAGGGCCCAATCCCCGGCCTCTCTCCCAACCTCCGTGGTGCCCTCCGTGTGCGGCGTCCAGAACTGGGGTCAGCAGCCTCGGATCGTTCTGTTCGGTAAAATCGATCCCCGAGGCCTGGGCCTGCTCAACCACCCGCTCCTACACCCACATTAAGCAGTAAAGTATAAGTATAAAATTTGAACTTGAACCTTCCAAAACTAAAATTTCAAATTTGGGTAGAAAAAATATTAACACTTACGCAGTACTCTTGGGTAGCGACGTCGGGACATCGAAGCTCGCCCGTGGCGGGATCTGTCGAGGTGCCGTGGACGGCAAGATATGCGGACAGCACGCTCGGTGTACCACCTGACGCCACGGTCCGAGATGTCTGCAATATTAGAAAGTAACTCTTAATATTAGAAATATTAGAGATGTCTGCAATATTAGAAAATATTAACACTTCGCCTCAGTTGCAAGATGAACCGTCAAGTGTATTATGATATCGAAGAATGACGGTGGGAAAATACGCTCAAACTTGCAAAGTATCAACGCAATAGAATTTTCTAGTTTATCCAGCGTCGCAACCTCCAGTGTTTTAGCACACAACTCCCGGAAAAAACAACATAGGTCGTTGATTACTAGACCAACCGAGTCGGGGAGAGAAGTCCTGAGGGCTAATGGAAGAAGGTGCTCCACGATAACATGGTGATCATGACTTTTCAGCCCATCGATCTTGCCCTTCACAATTTTTATTTTCTTGCTGAATGATCCTGAGAAATCTGTGGGGACTTTCAAATCATGCAACACCTGCAGGAATCTTTTCTTCTCCGGTTGTGACATATGATAAGCGGCATTGGGAAGTACAAACTTGCCCGGTTTACCCGCTACCGGTTTAGGGTGCAGTTCACTTCTTATTCCCCACTCTTGTAGATCCATCCGGGCATTCATGTTGTCTTTCGATTTCCCGTCTTTACACAGAAGCAAGTTAAGTATGTGTTCTGATACTCTCTTCTCTATATGCATGACGTCCAGACAATGACGCACTGAATTTGTAGACCAGTACGGAAGCTCGAAGAAAATGCTTAACTTGTTCCAATATTGTGGTTTGACCTGTCTCGTCGGATCCATCCCGAATGTCACGTTATTGTAACCATCCCATTTAGCAGTCACGTCTTCTCCGGACAATGGGGATGGAGGCCCAAGAAGCTCCTGATGACCATCAAAGTGAACCGTGTCTAACCTATAGGGGTGGTCTGGAGGCAGAAAACGTCGATGGCCGCAATAACAAACCTTCCTGCTAAAATTCAAAAAATTTGATGTTGTGTGTTCATGGCAATGAGGACATGCTTTGTGACCATGTACGGACCAACCTGATAGCATTCCATACGCAGGAAAGTCATTAATTGTCCACATTAAAGCCGCACGCAGTATGAAGGTTGTATTTATGTTTGAATCATGTCTCTACACCATCAATGAACAAAGTTTTCAGCTCCTCGATCAGAGGTCGGAGATAGACGTCGATATTGTTCCCCGGTAAGTTTGGTCCGTCAATAAGAAGAGGCATCATAAAGTATGATTGGTCCATAGCCAACCAAGACGACAGATTATAAATTATCATTACAACGGGCCATGTACTGTGACTTCCAGCCATATAGTTGAATGGGCAGAAGCCATCGGCAGCCAGTCCGAGCCGGACATTGCGAGGATCGCTACTGAATATTGCGTGCCTCCTATCGAAATCCTTCCATGCCGGTGAATCTCTTGGATGGCTCATTTTTCCATTTTCGCTTGGAGGAGCACGGTGATGCCAAATCATTGCCTCGGCTGTTTTCTTGCACCTGAATAGCCTCTGTAGCCTCTGTGTTATGGGAAAATATCGTGCTATCTTCACAGGTATATCAGGCTTCTTATCAGAATCTTTCGGCTTATACCTGGCCTCTCCGCATGTTGGACACTCTTTCAAATCTGAATTCTCTTTCCGGTACAACACGCAACTTTTAGGACATGCTTGAATCTTCTCGCATTTTAGACCCAAATCAGACATCATTTTCTGGGCTTCGTACCAGCTTTCGGGCACATTATTTCCCGTAGGCATAGAATCTTTCAAGAACGAAAGAAGCATTGTGAATGACTTGTTGCTCCATCCATTTAGGCACTTAATTTGGAAAAGTTGGACGAACCATGAGAGGGTGGAATACTTCGCATTCTCATAAATTGGTTTCCTAGCATCACTCATGAAATTTTCATATTTATCCGCACGCGGTCCTTGACCGGAAGAAATGTCATCTTCGGTACGAATAGATTCACCTAGGGCAGCCTCTACCATATCCTCCATTTCTTCTGATGGAAATAAATTTCCGTATCCTGCCGTATTACCGAAATCTTCTTCTTCTCCTGCCGCATTATCGTGTTCTCCTTCTTCTACCGCAGTACTGCATTCTTCTCCTTCCCCGTGATATTTCCAAGTTGAATAAAGTCTAGTAAACCCATGTTTTACAATATGAAGCTCTGCCAATTCTACCTTCTGCCAGTATTTATTGCCACATCTATCGCACGGACAGAGAATCTTCTCTATTATGATCTTATTATGTGCTCGTGCAAATTCAAGGAAAGCAGCAACTCCTGCGACAAACTTAGGTTGCATACGTTGTTTCCAATCCACATACATCCAGTCCTTAACTCTGACGTACTCATGGGCCATGTTAGACTGAATAACATATAAATTGTAGGTTATGCTGACTATATTGAGAAATATAAGAACGGGATAGTTACTGACAAAGGAGAAAATCCGTGTATATGCTTTGTGTGTGCGTTTGTCGTTGAAAAGAATAAATTATCGCACGTTATGTTGACCGATAGACGGGGACTAAGTGGCGCTTTTAGTTTCATATATGGGTATCGATGGGAATATGAAGGTTTCATATTATCATCGAGTATCATATATTGGTTTTAACCCGAACATCTCGAATCGCTCTCTGATTATGCGTTTGTATGTATGTGTTCCGGCTGTCGGGGGTAGGCTTCTATCCCATTAAGAATGTATAGAGCGAACGCCCATCACTTGTGCTTTCAACCGTTTCGAGTAAATTTCGGCAGCACCTCCCCGCTGTTCTCCGAGTACACTGTAATAGAATATATAATCATTTCAAAGCTGTGAAACAACGTGGAAATGAACATCTAATCTATCTTTGTACACGGAGAACCAGCGGAAAGATACCGACGAAATATCTCGAAACGGATGAAAACACAAGTGAATGAAGGCGTTTGCTTTATACATTCTTAACTTGTCCACACGGGACAAATCTATGGGTTACCATACGATTGAATTTTCTCGTCGCGTAGACTATACGACGGTTGTTAGTATCGAGCTATACTGTCCGATATTTAACAACCTTCGTATAGTTCTAGGTCACGACGAGCATCGCACGTATGTTAACCGATAGACGGGGACTAAGTGACGCTTTTAGTTTCATATATGGGTATCGATGGGAATATGAAGGTTTCATATTATCATCGAGTATCATATATTGGTTTTAACCTGAATATCTCGAGTCGCTCTCTAATTATGCGTTTGTTGTGCATTCGTGTTTTATGTGTAACATGATTTTAAACCATTGAGATCAAGATTGATAGAACTGATCATCCTACATTGCAATAGCATTCATCAACCAAAAACTATTATTGCAATGGTATACATCTATAACAATCAACAATTAAAACTACAAATATAGGATACAGATATCATAAAGCGTTATGAGACACGTCATCTGCCACGTGTCGTGATCATGGAAATCGCTAATATTGAGCATCATCAAGATTAGATTATGGTTTTGAAGCAAGTTATTGAGCATCTTGGATTGATTGTCAAGTGTTGATTTTTATTTCAACACTTGACAGAATGAAAATCATAAATACAGTTGCAAAATGTGTTCCTCACCCCCATAAAGTGGATCTTAACAATCCAGACAAGACCATCATTGTTCAAATTGCCAAGGTAGACATAATCTCAGCAGTTATTTACGGTTGCTAGCTTGTATTGCTTGTTGCTATTCTTTTTTTTTCCTTGTCCTTTCTTTCTTTCTTTTTTTGGGGGGTGGGGGGTTGTGTTTGAAAAGTTTTAACCAACTCACTGCTATTTCTAGGCAATGCAGGAATATAACTAGTTTTATCCCCCAAAAGAAGGAGCTTCAGGCTTCATGAGTCAAGCGATGTGTACGTATAATTATAGGATTTTCTTGCTAGCGGTTCATTTACAACTATTCTTTAGTCTATATACCTAGCATCTGCTACTAGATATTACATCTTGCATCAACACCCTGCATGTTAAAATCAAAATCGATTATTTTTTTCTTGATCTTTTTCTGATTTTCTACCATCTGTGTCGAGTAAATTATGATTAACATTGTATTTGTCAACTAATCAGAATAGCCATTCAACCAGCCCCACCGTAACCCTAACCCCAGCCCCACTACCGTAACCCTAACCCCAGCCCCACCGTAACCCTAACCCCAGCCCCACCCCAGCAGCAGCCGAACCCCAACCCTAACCCTACCCCGACCCCGACCCCGACCGCCACCGCGACCCCTGCCCAACCCCAACTCTCGCGCGCGCAACCCAGACCCAGCCATGAACCCTAAGCCCAAAATAATCCAAAAATGCTTTAATTTACCTCGAGATTTATACCTGAACGGCTGCTGGTGGGCTGGAGCGACGACGGTGGCGACTTGGCGACGAAATCGGCGGTGGCGACGACGGTGGCGACGACGGTGGCGACGAAACAGGCGCTGGCGACGACGGTGGCGACGACGGAGGCGACGGTGGCGACGACGGAGGCGATTTGGGGTTTTTTCTCGCTCGCGATTGAGAGAGAGAGAAAGTGAGCGTAGGCGATCGATCTGGGGTTTTGTTAAATAGATATTTACTTGCCCTTACGGATATACCCGTAGGTCCTTTGTTTGCGGCTCCGTAGGGACAAACACCAAATTAAGAATTAATATTTTTATTCTTGGACGTCTGTGCCCGTAGGGGCAACCTTTTAGCCCTACGGATTAATCCGTAGGGCCAAGTAAAATCTGCCCCAACGGATATTTTCATCCGTAGGGGCAAACCCCTATTTTACTAGTGACATCTACCATTTGAAACAATCACAATCCAAATAATAAGTAAACAAAATTAAAAACATACTATTTAATATTGTATGATTGTGTTAGGGTGTTACATGGTTGCTCGGCCATGGGGGTCGCACGGTGAGGGCAGGAATGGGTTCGGCCAAGGTGGATGAAGCATGAGGTGGGGTTTGGTGTTGGGTGCTTTGATGGACGCTTGCGGTGCTCGACCGAACGAGAGGAAGAGGGATTGGTGATGATGTCAAGGAGGTCGGTTGGGTCTTAGGTTTGCTTGGATTGTGAACCGAGAGAGGACGAGGGGAGGAGGAGGAGATAAATAGAGGGAGGAGTTGTTGAGGTTGGGTTTGTGAAGAGAGAGGAGAAGAGGGAGCTGTGGTTGTATTTTTGAGGGGAGAGAAAGAGAGAGATGAGATGTAAAGAGAGGGAAATGCAAAAAGAGGAGAGGGAAAGGGATTTGTTTAATATAAAGGAAATGGGTTTTAATTAAGGGTTTTGAAATTGGTTTTTAAAAAAACAACCTAATAAATCTTAGTTAATGACCATTAATAAAGAATTAACAACCATTAAAATCAATATTAATCACCATTAAAAAATCAAAATGTAAGGGAAAATGTAAGGGAAGAGTGAGTGATGAATGCACAATAACTTCTCCCCATTAATGTGGATTATTTGGTTTGAATTTTGAAATAAAAAGGTTTGGATACATGTGTTGGAATAAAACAATTAAAATGGTATGGTACTTTGGGCTTTTAGAAAAATGAAAGGAAAAATAGATGGAGGGATTAAAAAGAAATAATAAATTAATATACTTAATAGAGAACAAAAATATACGGAAAAATACAGAAACAAATAAATACAGTATTGTTGGAACGAGACATTTATGCAAATATATACGTATGATCACATGCACACAATAATATAATAAATAAATATTTAGCACATCTAATATCAAATAGTCAGCTAGCTATATATAATAATATATTGACGAAAATACTAAAAGAAAATATGATTTTTTTTATTAAACTATAGATAAAACATAGACGGGACAGTTTTTTCATTAAAATACCCGAACCTCGAACCCAAACCTAAAATTATAACACAACCCCTGACTTATTTAACAATATACAGATTCTTATTTTAGGAAATCGCGTACTCGAAACCCCTAGAATGTTACCAGGTGGCATCCCCTGAATAGTCCATGGAGGCTAAATCTCTCACTTAGCTTCAAACCTAAGTTGGTAAGCTGATTTAACTAATCTTAATTATTTGTATTTGTCTTTGCAACACTGAACATGGAGATCGATCTCAAACCTAGCAATCTAATATCAGATCTTAGTTTGCTCGATAACTTATCAATCCTTTCATTTTGCATCATTCTGTTGAATTAATTGATCTGTTAGGTCTGCCCAACAAGGTAGAGATGATGGTGAGAATTCTGCGTCTTGCGATATTATGTGCATCATAGTCTTTGATATTATATTACTACTGAGAAAATTAATACGGACCCTTTGGAACATTGCGGGATTGAAATCTTGCAATGGTCAAAATGGCAAATGGAGATTTTCCATTGACGTGACAAATACTATAGATCTTCGTATCACAGAACAAATATAAACAATTTGCATGCCAACGCTTATTGCTTGGACCAAAACATTAATAAAACATTGAATATTTGAAGCTTTAGTTTATGTAACTGGACACCTTACACTATTATTATGATGATTAGTTTATACTGTCAATTAACTAATCTATGCATGGGGGTCAACTCCAGGATTTGCAACCATTGCAAATGTTAGGCCATCGGATCCTAAGGTGGCGCAATGCGATTGCCCGAACAGGGCACGGGACGCGAGCTTTCAAAGATTGTGGTGATCCAAAGCAGAAAGGCGAATAAACAAATGGGGCTGCTTCTTCCATGACAGCAAACACAGGGGCGATCTGACAAGATTGCAAGGTAATTAAAGTAACTTATCCATGAAATTAATTATATTAATTATTATGTGTTTACGAAGGATACAAATACACTGGCATACTATATTTAGTATCATTTGCCGCGATCCAAGGAGGTACCTGCTTTCTCTCTCTGAGGAATTATATTGGTTGCTTCCTGTATTACATCACCAAATACAATTAATATAAAAATTTCAAATCTCTATTCACAACATGCATGATCCTAGAAACTTCTCTGTATACATTGTTGTCAATTTACACAGGATATATGATTGTTTCTACATACGTATATACTTGTTATATTATATATGTTGACGGAATTATATATTGGTCTCTGTGCATATCTTTTGTCATATCATGAGAATGAGTTATATTAATTCTAGGATAAACATTGAGGCAGTAAGCAATCATCCGCTTCATTGTATGTGGAGGCTTTGTCTAAATTTGTCTGGGTTTCCTCTACTTCTGTTAATTATATGTGCGGATGTGTGTGGGTGTGTGTTAATTAATTTCAGTTTAGACTGCATTGCCTTACATTGGTTCTATTGAACACTTGTTACAACAATTGTGCCGTGCTGGATGAATACAAGTGATTCTTATTAATTTCAAGGGATGCTCAACTCTAGATATTGAGTCCTTTGAAATATATTATTCCTTTCGAACAGTCGATGGCTCACTAATCATTACTTTTTTGAAAAGTAATCTCAATTAAAGAAAAATTGCTCTGTGATTTTGTAGGTCTTAAGAAAAGCTGCACTTGAGTTCTTCTACATTAAATTTTCAAACTTTTCAACTCATTAAACAGTATATATAGGCATGTGAAGCACATGGCTGCTGCTAGTGCTTCTGCTAAATTGCTTTGCTCCTTTTCTTTCTTTTATAGTGTTTTACTTAAATTTGTAGACTAGATCTTAACCTAGCATGAGTGAGTGCATGGGGTTAAATTTCCATACACACACATGACAATTGCCATCATGAAACAATAACCCTCTTCTTGCATTAATTTGCTAATCTTATTCGAATAAGTTAATATATCTCATATATTGATCATTATATAGACTGGGTGTGTATATTACGTATAAATGCTAAATATTAGTCATCTATAGATTTTACGATTCAACAATGGAGTCAATGATGAACATTTTTAGTGATCGTGGTGGTAATTATGCTACTTTACAGTCATCTGATGTGGTATTTGAATATAAGGAAAAAGGGAAAGAAGATTAGATGGTATATATGGGTATGTCTTGTTGCTTGAATTGGTAATTAAAGATCTCATGTAGTACTCTCTCCCTTCCACATTGATGATGATTATTGATTCATGAGTCATTTTATAGGTTGTGACCAAATCTAATAAATAAATCAGACTGAATCTATATATACTTGTTTGGGGTCCACCCAAACTTTGAATTCGATCGATCAATGCACAGTACTTTTCCACAATTGTGTAATGTCAACATTAATCAAAGGGTATAGATAGATATATGAATAGATATGCACATGCTAAGTATTTGTACCTAGCTATGTGATGCATATGCCACGTATATATCCAATGGTAATTAATCTGAAGGAGCCATCCATGCATCGCTTTCCCTACTCGTCACAGGAACAGCTACGTGGCAATGCATGCATTGTCAACGCCAGCTATGTGGAAAGTGATCTCAAGGTTTGAGCTGAATTAATTAATTAGATCCTCTCGATTGCTTGGTCTTTGAAATCGCGTGTAATACTTTTTGGAGTTGAAATTAATTTACCTCAAAAACCTAAATTAATTAGATAAAAAAAATATAGAATTTTGCCGTTGTGGTTTTCTAAAGTGGCAGAGACTTTAAGTCGATGCCAAAGCGATTCGTGTCCATATCTCGCACCATATGTACAATTTTTAAATACCAGATTAAATATATACCACATATGCAAGGGCCTAGATTAATTCTGCTTCATAAAAATGAGGATCAAACTAGCTAGGGATACATATCATATATTATATTAGATAAAAATGACCATGAGCATGTCTCACCGGGCAAGGGTCCCACTCATGTGCGTGGAGCCCCTTGTACCCCCAAAATGGCCATGAGAATGCATGTTGCTCATGCTTAGGATCACTTTCCTCGTAATATTTATTATCTACAATTTTAACTTTCAAAGCCGATGATATGTACAGTATAAATTTGGAGACATGTTGGGGTTATAAATTGTAACTTTCAGTTCTCACCATAACTTTCAAAGTTTTGATACGGCAACTACTGGCATAAGATGTTAGATCCGGTTAATAATTTACACTGTATAAATAAATAAAAATATGGTTATTACTGTGGCTTGAGAGTGATGGTTAATTAGAAAAACAAATAAAACAAATTAAATGGGGATTATGGGAGGATGGAAAAAAAACCCTGGAGGGGGGACACGTCGCCCTAGTGATACACAAAGGACGGCACCGAATCCTTTTGACTTTCTCCATTTATATATCCTCCTCCTCTATATATGTATAACATCAACTGCATCCTCTCTCCATTCAAACTAGCTCCATTTGCAAACTAATTAACTGCATGCGTAGGTCCCTAAGCAGAAAAAACTAAACACAACTTAAGCTACATCCTAGTTTCTAAAAGGAGAATTTGGGTTAAGATCGAAATGGGTCGCTCGCCGTGTTGTGAGAAGAATGGTTTGAAGAAAGGCCCCTGGACACCAGAGGAGGATCAGAAGCTCATCGATTACATCCAGAAGCATGGCCATGGCAGCTGGAGAACTCTTCCCAAAAATGCTGGTAATTATTAACTTCTTACTTATGTTTTTGTTATATATGAGCTTAACGGGCGAAGGTTCACAGCCCCATTAGATGTGAAACAAAGAGGAAAACGGGAAGAGACGGGTTCCTGGTATCAGTTGAGTTGGGACCCATCTCATGGAGCTATGAGTGCGGTTCACATCCAAGCTGGCTGTGACATTCACCTGTCTCATTTATGCCTTTTGTTATTTGTTTAATTATGAGTTTAAATTTTAATGGATTTTTTTTTCCAAATATAATGTGTACAGGACTTGCTAGGTGTGGGAAGAGCTGCAGGCTGCGATGGACCAATTATTTGAGGCCTGATATCAAGAGAGGAAGGTTTTCTTTTGACGAGGAAGAAACTATTATCCAACTCCACAGTATCTTGGGGAACAAGTGAGTGATCGTTTCTAATTGATTGTTGATTAATAATTCAGTCTTTGGATGAATGCAATGATTTTTAGTTCATAATTAATGAAAATTTTCCCCAAATTGTTATTGTTTTTGTAGATTGTTTGAAAATATCTCAATGATTGGAAAGTGAATTGGACCGTTTTAATATGAAAATAAAACATTGCATTACTGTTTCTTTTATTGATTTCAAACTCATGGATTTTTCTTCTCTTTTGTGTATATCAGATGGTCCGTCATTGCGGCTCGATTACCCGGTAGAACGGATAACGAGATAAAAAACTACTGGAACACACACATCAGAAAAAGGCTTCTCCGCATGGGTATCGACCCGGTAACTCATAGCCCTCGTCTCGATCTCTTTGATCTCTCCTCGCTCCTCGCCAATCAAACACTATACAACCAAGCTCAATTCGACGTCTCGAGTCTCCTCGGTATCGACCAACTAGCAGTTAACCCAGAGCTCTTGAGAATTGCCACTAATCTGCTATCACCCCAATGCCAAGACTCAATCCTTTTCCAGCTTCAAAACCAAGTTCAAGATCAAGTGCCATCATGCACCACATCCACCCCTCAATTCTTTATAAATGAACAGTCACATGTGATGCAGCCCAATGTGGCCCAAATCCAACCTAATCATGCAGATCAATCTAACATGTGGCAAGCCAATGGCAAGCAGTGTAATTTCTTAGGGAATTTGGGTTACGAGAATATGGAGCAATTATCAGTTCCACAGTTTGTTACAGATAACAGCTCAAACTTCTACCTGCCTAACAATCAAAACTACAACATGAATACTACTTCGGTTCTATCGACGCCTGTTTCGAGCCCGGCGACGACTCAACCGAACTCCTCGTCGACTACTTACGTCAACAGCAGCACCGAGGACGAGCGGGACAGCTACTGCAGTGAACTTTTCGATTTTCAAATTCCAGAGTTATTAGATGTAAGTGAGTTCCTGTAACACAGGGAACACAGCAAGAGGAGCTGAGGCATTGTTGTAGATGTGAAAGAGTTCATATGTCTTTTTTGTTCATACTGTGAACTCATATGGGATATACCTGCGCTTATATATATTACTATTTGTTTCCAATTTTCATTCTTTAAATAAAAAAGCTTATACAATATATATAATACTGTTTCAATTATGTGCACAAAGAACAATTCTGCAAAGTGGACATGTGAATTGCAGGTGAATATTGTTGTGGGTCACATGAGTACGTAGCTATAGCTAGTTCATCTTCATGATTGATTTGTTCTCTATAAGTTCCGAAGTGGAAAGTTGAGGCCTGATTAATTGAAAATGGCATGCACGTATTTAGTTACTCTTTTTCTCTCTCCAAGTATTAATTATTGGCTGGGTTGAGTGACGTAACAATGATATCATAATTATATCATAATTAATTACCATAGAAGTTAATTTGTTATATGCAACAAATTGAGTACGGGCCCAAAGAGCAGATGTCTAGGATGCATATATAATGCGGCTTTTTCGGGGATCTACTTCATGAGGCTGTTTATACAGGCACGGCAATAACAAACTGTTATCACAATTTGAGAAAAAATAATTGATCATAATTATCCTAAAACACTAAGCATTATAATAAAAATTAGATATATTGGGTGTTGGTAAGCTTGTAAAATGTCTCTTAGAGTGACGCCGAAGTTATGATGAGGCCGGGTCGACGGAATTGTTTTATTACTCCCTATTCAATTTTTTAAATTTTGCTGCAACTTAAGGTATTTAGTTTTTTTTTCATTTTGCTACAACTTAGGTTAAAATTAAACTCAACAATTTTGGTCCATACAAATACAGTGAAATGTGATTTAGTAGTTGTGTATATACCTTATCCAAAAATGGCTTAAGAAGATTTTGGTCTATGCATCAACTTATTTCCATATTTGTTGTTAATCAAAAAAGGAAAAAATTCAGATTAAATTACATACCAAATGCCACAAATTCAATTTCTTTAAAAAAAAAGTTTTATATTTCATATTTTAATTAGGAAAGAGATTTCATTTGCTTAAAAAAGAAGATTTAATTTCAAAAATAAATACTCCTAAATTTTAGCATGAGCATGGTAAAGAAAGACAAATAGTCTGAGGAAATAAGATAAACTTAGAAAAGAGAGGTAACTTGGAAACAAAAGAAAAATCAATGCAATATTTATATCACTTGCATAAATTACAATAAAGGATAGTATGAAAATCATTAATTAGTTTTGGAACAAGAGAAAGTTAAGACATTAATTGGGGTTTAACGGGTGACTTCAATACACTCGTCAGCATGTTAGTTTTGGAATGCAGCCGCAATAAATAGGCACTTTAAATTTTTTCCCCTCACGAGAAAGCTGCCACGTATGTTCCCTACCTTTTAGTCTCATCGCAGCCGTCCATTTCCTTCCATCAAATCGATATGGGACGCGTGGTATGCAGATGTACGGCTGGCATTAAGTTCACGTGCTGTTGAGTGTGATGTGAGCTGAGGCTGGGGACACCTGTCGATGCCACGTCTGCACGCGACTCGTAGCTGTTCCTCACGTTTTTTGGAGGAAAAAAAATTCCCTCCTTCCAGAGAAAATTTCTGTACAATTCTTTTGGAAGCCTTAGAATGGGTTTCCAATGGATTTCGATATTCGTGCAACACTCTATATCCTTTCTTACACGAATACTAAATCTCATTCAAGTGCTTGCAACGAGTTTATAAAAAAACTTCTCTATAAACCCTTATAGAGAAGATTTTTCCCGTTTTTTCTCACGCATCCTGAGGTCTCGTCGACGTGGCCATTGGCCACAGCCAAACGAACACAAGCTCCCAGTAATTTAAGAAGTGTGTTCTCAGGAGCTGAGAAAGATAAAGACTATTTATGAAGTGTGTACTTGCTTCGATTGAAGCGATGTGGCGGTATCGGATCGGTCGAACACAAACACAAAACTATATATGAGCTCCACTAATTAATATTTTTGATCCATAAGTGATGATGCTCATAAGTGGTATTTGTTCAAGATAACGACACGTAGCAAATGACGTTTCCCGAAGGCTACGGAGGTGGAATAAAGGAGGTGCATTATAAGGGCACCTCAGGACTTCTCTCGAGGAATGTATCCGGCTTTTCAGGAGATCTCCCTGAATACATTCCATCTTCACCTAGGAAACTATCAACAACTCGTCTCCGAGCCCCTGACATGCCGAGCTTCCTCGATCTTCCGGCTCATCTCCGAGCCCCTGACATGCCGAGCTTCCTCGGCCTCCCTGATCGACCAGGAGCACGGATCCCATGCGCCCCGCAACGGTTCCGCGTATATCGCCAGGGCAAGATATCCGCCTCCCCACGATCGGCGTCCCACGCTGGCGCATCCCTCCATTAATGGGCGCATCCCGCCATTAAAAACAAGGATAACGCGGGGGCGTAACTGACAGCGGGGATCTCGCGCCTGCTCGCTCCAAGCGATCCCTATATACCCCCTCTCAGACGATTCAGGTATCTGAAATTTATCTCAATACGCCGCTACTCTGCACATATTTCTCGGCACTAACTTGATCGTCGGAGGGTCCTACGGTGGTCACCCATCTCGGGTCTTCATTGCATGTAGCTCGGCGTCCAACATCAACCCATCGAGATCCACACTCAACAACTCCAAAACCGAATCTCAGCCGTCCTAGAGCGCCATCGTAGGATCGACGGAGGACTGCTCGGGAAGCTGGCGGAAACCACCGCCTCCTCCCGGGAGAGGGTGTAGGCGATCCACCTCAGAAGAAGTGCAGGATGGATGAGCCCATCATCTTCACCGATGAAGACCTCCATGGTATATCCTTGCCTCACAAAGACTAGCTCGTAATAACGACCAAAGTCCACCGTTATGAGATTCAGAGGATTTTGGTCGACTCAGAAAGCTCGGCAGATATCATGTTCCACGACTGCTTCCAGTGTATGGGGTTAGGACCATCCGACCTTCGACCTACCTCGCATGTACTCTCGGGGTTCACCAATCAATTTGTCCCTGCCGAAGGATTTGTCACCCTCCTACTCAACATTGGGGAAGCGGGACATACACGGACCGCACCTATGGATTTCCTCGTCGCCAAAATCTCTTCATCCTACAACATTCTCCTAGAACGTCCGACCTTAAACGCTCTCCAAGCCCAGATCTCAACTTATCACCTTGCGATCAAGTTTCCTTTAGATCAAGGAGGAATAGGCCGGGCCTACGGAGACCAGCAAACCGCTAGGATTTGCCTCACCTCGACGTCCACTGCCAGAGATCAGAGTGACGATTTTGAGGACATACCTGACTTTCAGGGTTTTTAGACACACGCGACGACCAAATGAAAGTCAGAGGTGCCCCAGTAGAAGCATTAACGGAAGTACCACTCGAAGAAGGGGTCAACGACCGAACAGTCCAGATCGGCTCTCTCCTGATTAGGGATCGCCGCGAAGAACTGATCCGGTTCCTCCGAGATAATTCGGGCGTTTTTGCTTGGAAACAGGCGGACATTCCCGAAATTGACCCTAGAGTGATCTCCCACAAGCTCGGGGTCGATCCGAAAACAAAGCCCATTCGACAAAAGAAAAGAAGCTTTGCGCCGGCCAAGAAAAAGACGATAGAATACGAAGTGGATCGACTGCTCACTGCTAACTTTATCAGGAACCTGGACTACTCGGATTGGCTGGCAAATGTAGTCATGGTCAAGAAGGCGAACGGAAAATGACGTATGTGCATCAATTTCACAGATTTAAACAAGGCTTACCCCAAAGATAACTATCCCCTCTATCGGATAGACCAGCTCGCAGGCAGCTCGACTGACCATGAACTATTGAGCTTCATGGACGCCTTATCGGGTTACAATCAGATCAGGATGAACCCGGCCGACGAAAAACTGACCGCCTTCACTACTGACCGGAGGGTATACTGCTACAAAGTGGTGCCATTCGGACTTAAGAACGCCGGGGCCACGTATCAGCGCCTCGTCAACAAACTGCTCAAACCGCAGATCGGGAGGAACATGGAAGTCTACGTCGACGACATGCTCGTATAATCAACCTCATCGGATGGGCATGTCAAAGATCTCGGGGAGACATTCGACATCCTGCGCAATACAAAATGAAGCTGAATCCAGCTAAATGTGCGTTCGGAATCACTAGCGGGGAATTTCTCGGGTTCATGGTCACCCTTCGAGGAATCGAAGCGAACCCAGAAAAGATCAGCGCCATTCTTAACTTGGCCACACCGAAGAGCAATGTTGTGATCATGCGGCTCACAGGAGGAGTGGCCGCTCTAAGTCGCTTTATGTCAAGATCCGGGGAGAAGTGCCTCCCGTTCTTCAAAGCCTTGAGAAAAATTCCTAAGTTCGAATAGTCGGAAGAGTGTCAGAGCGCTTTCGAACAACTTAAGGCGCACCTGTCACTCCCCCACTGCTCACTCGAATAGTCGAAGGCAACGAGCTATTATTATACCTCGCGGTCTCCGATCAGGCTGCAGGCTTAGTGCTCGTTAGGGAATTCGATGGTGTACAGAAACCGGTGTACTACGTAAGCCACGTTTTCAAGGACATGGAAACAAGATGTTCAACCATAGAAAAGATAGTCTTGGCACTTGTTGTTGCCTCAAGAAAACTACGGCACTACTTCCAGGCGCGCACCATCCTCGTCCTCACCGAGCGACCTATAAGGACTATTCTCGCTTCCCCTGAATCATTAGGATGACTAGAGAAATGGAGGCAGGAATTATCCCAATTTGACATCAAGTACCACCCCAGGTAGGCCATCAAAGCGCAGGTCCTAGCAGACTTCGTGGTCGAATGCACTATTCCCACTAAAGAAGAAGCGGCAGCTCGGGGCCCCGAACCACGTCCCTCGGTCGAAGAAGTACCCGACTCCGTTCCCGACTGGGTACTCTACGTGGACGGATCCTTTACCAAGGAAGGGAGCGGGGCTGGCCTGATCATCCGAGACCCGGACGAAGCGGAGATGGAATACTCTTTGAAGCTAGGGTTCAAAGCTTCGAACAATGCTGCGGAATACGAGGCTTTGTTAGCCGGATTGCGAATCGCCTCCAGGGTAGGGCTGAATACGATCCGAATTCGTAACGGCTCCGCCTTGGTCTTCGGCCAAGTAACCGGGCGATTCGAGGCCCGGGAACCACTCATGATAAAATATCTGGCCGAGGTCAAAAGGTTTCGCAAAAATTTCGACGAAGTCCAGGTAGAGCAGATTCCCCGGACCCTGAACACTCAAGCAGACGCTTTAAGCAAGCTCGCTTCTTCCTATACTGCCGACCATAAAAGAAACATCCTCTTCGAAAACTTGCCACGGCCCAGCGTGGAAGACAGGAAGGTAACGCTCCAAGTATATGCTATTCGGGAGGAAGGCCAAGATTGGAGGAAGCCTCTCATGGAGTTCCTAAAAGATGGTATACTTCCAGAGGACCGAGGAGAGGCTCGCTGCCTTCGAGCAAAAGCTCGTTATTTAATCTGAACCAATGGAAACCACTACAAGAAATCGTACACTCGGCCCCTGCTCCGATGTGTCGACCCCCACGAAGTCGACTACGTTCTAAGAGAGATCCATGAAGGGGTCGGGGGAGCGTATCAAGGGGCCCGTACCCTGGTCCAGAAGACGCTGCTCCAAGGATATTATTGGCCGAGAATACACCAGGATGCCGAGAAGCTTGTCAGAAGATGCAAGAACTGCCAACTCCACGGCAGCATACCTTGTTTCCTCGCTACTGGGCTAACGCCCCTCAGGTCCCCTTGGCCATTTGCACAATGAGGGATGGATATGGTGGGCCAACTTTCCACCGGCGCGGACGGAAACAAATACATCCTTGTCGCGGTAGACTATTTCATGAAGTGGATAGAGGCCGTACCCATCAGAAAACCAGACGCCGCCTCTACTATAAAGTTCCTGCAAAACAACATCATCTCTCGATTTGGAATCCCGAGGTGCATCGTTACCGACCACGGGACTAACTTCGAAAACGACAAAGTCAACGGATTTTGCAATGACTACCACATACTAATGAAGTTTGCCGCGGTTGCGCATCCGAAATATAGCGGACAAGCTGAGGTAGCAAACCGAGGAGTTATACACAGACCCAGGGCTCGCTTGGAAGGAAGACAGGGCAGCTGGGTCGAGGAATTGCCGCGGATGCTATGGGCATTGCGGACCTCGAAAAAAACACCCACGGGAGAAACCCCGTTCAGCCTCTGCTACGGTACCGAGGCGATGGTCCCAGCTAAGATCGGACTGCCCAGTTATAGAGTCGAACACTTCGACGATGAAGCGAACACCTTGGCACTCCGGACCAACTTGGACGTATTATTGGAAAAGCGGGATCGAACGCAGATCAGAGCATCCTCCTATCAACAACAAATCGCTCGCTACTATAACGCCCGAGTTAAACATCGGGCCTTCAAGACAGGAGATCTGGTCTTATGAAGGAACGAGTCTGTAGACCAAGCAAGGCTGCATAAATTTTCCCCGAAATGGGACGGACCATTCCTCGTAGCAGAAGCATTGCCCGGTGGAGCGTATCGTTTACAAGACGCCGGGAGGCGTAAGTTTCTTCGGCCCTTGAACGCCGAAAAACTCAAATTGTACAAATAAGCATGTATTCTTCTTTTGAAACAATGTAATTCTTATTAACATTGAATTAAATCTTCTGAGCCAGGTTCTCTTATAAAGGAGACCTTTTGCACAACTATTGTTTCTTTTCTTGGTTCCGAGATACCTAGGTTTGTTTTAAAAATTGTGTAAAATATACTGAGGGGATAAAAAGAGACAATACACATCAAAAAAGAAAAACTTTATTCATTAAGAGGGTATTATAGGCTCCCCAGCCTTACAATAATTATAATAGAGGGGGACGGGGATCAAGAAAGTACTGTTGATGGTTCTTTGAGGAAATTTCCTGCAGTCAAGCCCTAACTTCCTCAACACGCTCCTTCTGACGGCGGACCCTAGATGCTACAGAAGCACCGGGGCCCCTATCTGCTGGACAGGAGGCGATGGTCTGCCTTTTCTGGAAACACTCCAGAAGAAGGCCCACCGATCGCTCCCGCCTGCTCTGCGAGATCAGGCCTAGGTGGTAGAGCGTGTGGACCTTGTCAAGCGTCTCTTCCCTCAGTTGCGAAGACAGGGCGTTGTGCAGAACCGGGGACATCCTCCAGATCGTGTACATGAGCACTTGGAGGAGCGCATATCGCCGGGGAAGTAGGCGACCAATGTGGCCCTCCACACGATCTATTACCGTCTCGTACGTCTGCTAGGATCGATCGAGACAGTAAAGATGTAAGTGCACGACAGCGCCCTGGCTGTCTGAACGAGGCCAAAATGCGGAAACGATACTTTTCTTTAACTTGTAAACTGGTGCCACCGCGTACTTTAAAACCCGGATCGGGCCATTAACCTACTCCTAGCAAACTAGAGAAAGGGTGGAGAGATATACCGAGCGATCCGTGTCCTACGGTCTTCTCGTCGTCGTCCCGATCTCCCCGCGGAATCTCCGGTCTTCATCTCCTCGTCGGAAGGGCACCACATCGCCGGGTTCTTTTACGGGCTCCCACCTCTGGACCGAGGCAACTCGGGCACGAAGTTGGTGAGCCGATGTGTCCAAGAAATGCTGTAGGATAAGTGTAGAATCACTTGTCTCATGGGGTTACTAGAAGTTGCCATGTATTGGTGGAGGAATTAGATTAGATCTTTGGAGATGAACCAAGAGCATTTTGCAAGCAAATAAGATGAAAACCATACCTCAAAAAATTGGGACAGCCCCCCCTTTGAATGGCCGGCCCCTTTTAGTGAAAAGGAGAGAGAGAGAAAATAATACAAGGAAGAGAAAAGAGACGATCATAAGGAATAATCATCACTATCAAATCCCCACTCCATCACCTAATCATATCCCATCACCATCAAGCAAAGTCAAGCAATGATGAACCAATGAAGTCAATGGATGGTGCACAATTAAGAAGCAACCATGTGCCACAAAAAGTCTTCTCCTTTGTTAATTGCACAATTGCAAATAACCCCCTCCACCAAATTTCAGTCAAAGAAAGGAAACAAAGGAAAATGGCCGAAACGGAAAGCAAACTGGCAACTTCAAAAAACCGATCCCGTAATAAATTACAGGAAAACCCCGCGACTGTATATACATACCCGCATTTGTATTCCGACCGAATATAAATGCAATGAGACAAAATCTACACTGTACAATACTAGGATCCGGCTTAAACCAAAGCCCGCTAGTATGATCCGTCCGATCTTGATCTGTGCAATACCGCACGTACATGATCGAACCCTGCCATATCTCCATACGGCCTCTACAGCGTTTTACCCGAAACTTGAGAAAACGGTCTGTGGGGGACTCTAAAGACTCGTCAATATTTTGGCTGTGGATTTAACCATTAGCACGTCAGAGGTATTAGCCATACGTAACGGGCTATCAGGTATTGACCAAAAAGGACGTCGATGAGCGAACTCATCCTGACACCTTACTGAGCCTGTCAGTGACAATATCCGTACAGTCCGGTCCGTTCGTCTATGAGCATCGTATGGCGGGCCTAGGGGGTTGGTAAAAGTCAGACCCCCAAAAGCGGTACAAGTCATGTCGGAGTGTAGCCCAGAACACCCTGAGATACTACTGGAATACCTACCAGTAAATCTCCTGCCTTGGCCAAGGACTTCGTGTAATGGCTTTCCTAGACACAGCGCGACCTCACCACCAATACCGGGAGAGACGAACCCCTGTAGATCCGCTCACTGCCTCCATGTGGCTCGGGACTGTACCCAACTAAAACCTGTTTGCACGACTCCTTTGAGCCGTGGTAGGGTAGTAATCAAAGTACAGTGGGAACTCACATGAGACAAATAACGATCTCAGGTCGATGAACTAACCTGTACACATGTCACCAGGGAACTGCTATCTGACGTCTGGTATAAGACCAACTAGTATGTTCCCGGCGAATCCTGTCCGGTGTACTCATAACCCAATGAGCACCTGTATACATCTTAGGTGAACCAACTGACACCAGTGGCTTGTGAGACCGGCCACCGCCCCTCGTCAGGGTCTCAACTTATACACTAGTCTACTCTGGAGTATCGATGCCCTGTCTCGAAAACTCCCACGACTAGGGACCTTTTAAGGATGTGCTTATAGACCCCAGCTCCCACGTATATGATCGCCATCATACTGCTGACCGTCAAGAAAGAATCCTAAGGGCTCTATCAACGTGCAATAGTGACCTGTAAGGTCACCTGAAACAGTACACGATGATAAAGATAAACCAGATAGCATACTAATCTTGAGTAAGACTGTTCTAACGGTATAGGTCCTCTCTCAATCATTGCAATCACGTGCCTGTGATCCAATAATTGACTCTGAGGGCACTATCTCCAATAATCTCCCACTTGCACTCAAGGCTAGTTATTGCGATGTCGTATACTCACAGCCCGTGTGATACCGAACACCCAACTCCTCTACTAATCAGTCTCACAAAACCCGCTTGCGAAACTAATGTGTTCAAGGAATAGCCTCAGTGAGTAGATCCGCTCTAATGTTTCTTTCTATGTCTCTCTTTATCTCAAGTTCGCGGAGAAAGCTATCTTCCGAAATGAGCAATACCTGTCTTAGAATGTGTCAGGATATCTGATGGGACCTAGTTCATAAATGAACTCCAAATCCAAACTTCTTAGACTGTATCGTCAACTGAACTTAATCAGTATCCTGCGCCATGCCTCCCTCAGTATCTGCTTGGATCACCTGTCCAAAATACTGCTCCTCGTCAGAGGGAAAACTATAACTCTGACAGTCACTCTGTCATCCAGGTCACCTTGGAAGCCTGGAATGATAACCGTCTCCATAAAAAGGCTGTTGTTATCATATCCCTAGAACATCCATTTATGTTCTAAAACTGCTTCCGAATGTTTCTCCAGGATTGGATCAATATCAACTTATTGCATCTACTGCAAAAACAACATCTGGTGTGGTACTTGACATCTCATGATTGACTCAATTGCCTAAGCAAGTGATCTGCCAATCATGTACGTCCCTTTCCCCTTTAGTCTGTAAGACACCTTTAGAGAGAGTGACTCCATCGCCTGCAGGTACACTACCGTGTCAGGAGTCGTCCATTCTAAATACTTATAGAATGCTGTCTAAGTACCCTGATTGGGAAACTACCCAAATCTGAATCTAAAACCAAAGATCTAGTAACCAGAATGTCTGATATAATATCCAACTTCTATGTGGAGAAACTACTGTGTGACAACCAAAGTATAACCGATCGTAGTATAGGAATTTCACTTCCTACTCTGTGTATGTCATCCAAATACCATGACATCATACCCTACTACCTTCTTAACAGATCCATCCCTTATCCTGATGAAGTCAAACCTATGACTGTCGCATCAGAAATAGATGATCTATCTCCGCTATATCTGCTTTCGTCTATAAATAGACATAAGCTACTTGTCCGCCAATGCTTCCGCTGCTCCCACTGACTACGATAACCCTCTGGCAGAGTCATATACACGTACACTTCTAAAGCCAGTTTAGAACGACGCTATATTCATCCTTCTGCCGGGTCTCACAGTCTGGAACAACAGCAATGGAAAGTCTGGGTAAACAAGAACCTCCCTGTCACCGTCTTTGAGCATACCGAAATACCTCTCGAGTGCCTGAGGTTACCCACCATATCTGCGGAGAGGCCAATGGAATGTCAAATCAGATTGAATGTTTAGGTTCTTATCAAATTTTCAGTAATCGTTTGCGGTTCTGGAATCACTTCCAGTTCTACCATACCCCCACTACTGTTTTCTGAAAAAATCCTTTTTTATTAAAACTGTGGCGAGTCAAGAACAATATTACTATTGATCTTCCTGATGGTAGAAAGTCAACCCTCGTCATAGCCTGGGTCAACCCACAAACAGCCATTACAGAAATGTGCCTTGAGTTATCCAGAGTCTGGTTTTAAGCATAAGCTGGACAACTCCCCGTACCTTAACAATGTCAAGATATGAACTGTTCTATATCCAATACAGAAACAGAGGCACTGATTTAATTGAACCAGATTCAAATCATGCAACTGTTTCCAGCGCATGTCAAGTAAATGAAAAGAGGCCGATCAGCGTTACTCAACTTAGGAGTGCTTCTAATTATGAGTAACCTGAAAGAGAAACAAGTTTCTCAAAACCATTACTATTAACTGAATACCATACACAAGTATCTATATCTTCGATCACCTTGAAGAATCCCGATACTTGCAATATCTAGTTCTCTACTTTACTCTTATACCTATAACTTCTCAAAAACTTAGACCTTGTGTTTCTACGAAACACCTATCTAAAAACTAGAGAAGTCATAAGTAAACCGAATATAGTACGGGAACCAACCCCTCTGTCCTCATGGACACTGGACAACATACAATACTCTGTATAAGTCCTTTGAGTCTATAGGTTGAAAACTGTACTTATGGTTAAGAAGAATTACACCACTGTTTAATACTCCTTACCTAATCATCCACTGATATAGGTAAATGTCATGGACATAATTTCAAAAAGGGTATATCTCACTCTATAAAAATAGACGTACAGATATATTAATTTGAAATTGATGCATAACGACGGATATTCAAAACCAAATATTTGCCGTCCGGCAAACAACCCAGGTGACTTCCTCAAATATCACCAATTACAACGAATTCCGATATAATGAGGATGATCACCTAATTCCCAATAACTTACTCCCACCCATCATCTGTAAAACCATACAGATGTGAGAATCAAACCTGGTAAATACATACCCTGGAGAAAGGACTAATTGGGAAATCAGTTTTCTTTTAACAGTACACAGTGAAACTAAAACATTGAAATGTTTCATAAGGGTATCCGGGTATTCCTAGTAATGCCTCTTCCATCAGCCAGATTCACAACTGTAACCGTATATTTCTTTGCCATCTCTCCACATCTTTTCATATGTCTTTAGTCATTACCTTCTGTACACCCTCTTAGGCTAAATGGTTTTCTTCCTTCCCTACCGTTCGGCACCAGCCTATGCTTTGGAAGAAGACTATCCAATTAGCGTAATGGGTGTACTGTCCTAATCCTAGGAGCACTCGCAATGCGAGAGAAGGTGAAGATAAAAGACAACCGAATAAACCTTATTCCTATTTCTCCTGAACCAGAATCCATCCCCGAACTGGAACAAGTTCCTTTCGAGTTCATATATAACCATACGATGGAGTATCCAAATAACTGTGGATCTTCGTAGTGATACGGAGTGTCCTGGAGAAATACAAAGGTGAAGTGGGAGTGGTAATGAAATACTTGGTTTGGTCGTGAATAGCAGTCGCAATTTACTTTGCCCTCCTTCTAATCCCTTTATTTGTCTTTACATAATACCTTCTGTACACCATCGTTAAGCTAATTGGTTTTCTTCATTCCCTACCGGTCGGCACCTGCCTATGGTTTGGAAGAAGACTATCCAATTTGCGTAATAGGTGTACTATCCCCTAATCCAAGGAGCACTCGCAACCTGAGAGAAGGTAAAAGGAAAAGACAACTGAATAGTCCTATTCGTTTTCTTCAGAACCGGAAACCATCTTCGAATAAATTCTTTCAAGTTCGTATATAACCATACGATGGTTTTATCCAATGGAAGTGGACGTTCGTAGTAATACGGGGTGTTCTGGAGAAAAGGGTAAAAGTAGGAGTGGTAATGGGGTATGCAACTCAGACAATCCGAAAGCCATTGTTTAAGAAGGTTCGGTTAATTTTGGTCACTGAGTCATAGTCTAAGGTCGGGTCATGGTCGCTGCCAAAGAGAGAGAGAAAAGAAACACTCAACGTGCACTCTAACCTAGATCAGAATGGTTGCCAATTTATCTAATCAGGAAACCTCCCACTGTAACGTCAAATTCTTCTCCAAACCTGAAAGAAGAATTAGTCGGGATCACCCGAGGAGTTAACTAACTCATCAGTGGGAATCGGGATCCAACTATCTTCGCATGATAACGTGATGGAATCCACTCACGTTATCACACTCCAGAAGGTATGCGCATATCTGGGAAGTTTCTGTTTCTTTAGAAACTCCCGATGTGATTTTTGCCTCATGCTCTTATGACCTTGACTAAGGCCAACAAATCATAAGTCACATGTCAAGTTCTACGCATCATTGTCCAGGTTAATTTGAACCCACCCGTACAAGCCCTTGACTAGGGCCAACAAGGCTATACGACTGTCCCAAACCAACGCATCTATCTATACAGCAGAAAGGTAATAAGCAGCTACCATACACTATGCTTTGACTAAGGCCAACAAACATAGCATGAATATTACGTGCTACCCGTCTGAAATGATGGAGGGCTACGAATGGTTTTTGGCGAAAAACCTTTAACGTAATAAACTTGATATCGTTGAAGGAACTGGATAGCTTTTATAAAAATATAGTGACGAAAACCTTTGCTAAAGAGGTCACTCCCGGTGAAGGGATCTCGGCTCTTTCCCCGTAGAATGAGGTGCAGGATATTCCAACTGAATACCACGATGCAAAGCAAAAGGCAATCGGCTATAGTGAAGTTATTACCCTGACGCAAACTTCTGTCCAAGGGGTCACTCCCGGTGAAGGGATCTCGGCCCTTGCCTCGTCGACTGAGGTGCTGGATATTCATAACCGAATACCACTGTGCAAAACAAAAGAGAACGTCCTTGCAATAACAGCTTTTTGAAAAATTGTTCCAACAACATCAGAATAGGTTTGTTTAGCTTGCATTGATCCGAATCAATGCAGTCCCATCAATTGATCACACCACAAAGAACGAAAATAATGATGTACATATATACCATCCGCATTCACCACTGGGTCCCGTCATTACCCGTTAGGTTACTTAACTAACGACAGAGCGGGGAGTGGACTAGCGCGGATGCAAAACATATACAACATCTATTAGTATATATATATCAATATATAATATTCGCTCAAGGCGTGATAAAATGCAACATCATAGAAATGTAATAAGCATCACAGAACAATACAGATATCTGGGATCCCCGGGTTTCATAGAGCCGCTACTGAAACCCGACGTTCCCCTGGTCGTGTGGATAGCCTGTGCAATGAAATCCTAGACCCCTACGGGCTCGGCAAGTTGTTAGTGTATATGCCCTAGAGGCCATTACTGTATCATACTAGTTTGTATATTACTTGATGGAAGCTTGGGATATTCACAGTTGTATATACAATCTTGCTCGAAATGGTAGTATGCTACTTGGTTTGTCTCTGCTTTAATATGTGCATGTGTTTCTTTTAGCATATTGCTGATATACATATTAGTAGAGCCCTTAGGATCTTTGCTTGATTACCAGTGTTGTGATGGCGCTCACACTCGTGGGAGCTGGGTGATCTATAAGCACATCCTTATACAGGTCCCTAGTCATTGGACTATCGAGACAGGGTATCGATACTCCGGAGTAGACTAGCGTATGCGCTTCTCATCCCAGTGTCGGAGACGGTCTGTCCCACAGCCGTCAGTACGTCGTACTTGAGATAGTATGCGGGTGCTCGTTAGGTTACGAGTACACTGGACAGGACTCGTCGGGAACTGTTGGTTGGTATTATACCTATCGTCAGTTATCAGTTCCCAGGTGACATGAGTACAGCTTAGTCCGCTGACTTGACACTGTCACTTCGCCTCGAGTGTGTTCCCACTGCACTTTGATTGCTACCCTACCACGGCTCAAAGGAGTCGTGCAAACAGGTAGTTTTTGGGTGCAGTCCCGAAGCACTTGGAGGCAGTGACGGTTAGACAGGATTCGTCTCTCCCGGTATTGGGGGTTGACATCGCGCTGTGTCCAGGAGAGCCATTACACGAGTAGTCCCTGGCCAGGGCAAGCGAGATGTACTGGTAGGTTTCCAGTGTTATCTCAGGGTGTTCTGGGCTACACTCCGACACGACTTGTACCGCTATTAGGGGACTGACGTTCACCGCCCCCCTAGGCCCGCCATGCGATGTATCAGACGAACAGACCGGACTGTACGGAGATTGTCACATACAGGCTCAGTAGGAGTTCAGATGGGGTTCACCTCGTCAGTCTTCTTATCGACATCTACCTGGGGACCGTTACGTACAGCTAGTGCCGCTTGCGGTCTGTGGTTAAACCCACTGCCAGCGTAGTGTCGAGTCTTTAGAGTCCCACACAGAGAGCTATTCGCCTTTAGGCAAAATGAGTAGAGGTCGCATGGTTTTGCGACAGGGTTCGTTCACATCCGCGCACTTGTGCACGTTTGCTGTCCGGACAGCTTATACTAGCGGGCTTTGGTTTAAGCCGGATCCTACTATATGATTTGGGATTGGTTTTTCTCATTGTATTCGTGTTCCTCGGATCACGAATACGGGTGCGTATGCACAGTTGCTTGAGACAGAGGGAGGACTTTGATTAGGGTTAATGACTATTGTTATTTTATTAACCCTAATGCTTATGTGTGTATTATTGTTAATTGATATTAGTTTAATAATTGTGCATGGTTATGGTTGTTGACCATTTGACCCATCTTGACTTGTTGACCTTGTTGACACTTTGACCATCATCATTTCATTTGGAAGATGCTCTTTGATCCTTGCAATTTGCATTAAAAATGAAATGATAATGGTCATGTCTTGATTAACCTTGACAATTATCTAGCTAATTATTTAATTACAATAATTCACACATATATGTGAGAATGGTTCATATTATTCTCTCATTCTATTATTCACATTCTCTCTCTTGTTCTTCCTCTCCCTCAAGCTCTCCCCTCTCATGTGTTGAGAAACACTTGAGCTTGAGAAAAACCCTCTCTTGATAATCTCTACTCTTATCTAGGGTTCAAGGATTAGCACTTCTTGCACCCTAGTTACTTCTAGCTTGGAGTTGAAGCCAAAGGTTGAGGCTTTCGGGTGGATCTTTCTTTGACGGGAGAAGACGACAAAAGTGACTTCCTTCCACCACTCCAAGGAGCAAGGAGAGAAGGACTTAAAGCCCAAGGTATAACCTTTCTAGCACTTAGCTAGTTTCTAGTTAGCTTTAGTTTGTTTTTTGTTTAGCAAAGATCCTTCATAGTCTAGTCCATGTTGCCTAAGCTCGTAAAAATTCGATTTTTATTCCGTTTTCCGCCTCCCCGCAAGCACTGGGCTGGACAACGTGGACTTACAGTGGTATCAGAGCCTAACTAAATATAAACAAGCTAAGTAGTAAAGTGTATGGAAGTTCGACCGAAAAAAAATCGAAAAACCGAGTTTTAAAAACCCTAAGTTTCTGTTAAAAATTTTTCTGTTCGAAATAAAATTTGTCATACTCCAAAAATCATCTCAGGGTTTTCTTAAGAAGCACAGCAAACCCGGTCCAGTAAGTCGTCTAAACCGCCGCGGTTCGGAACCGCCGCCGTTTTGACTCTTCACTGAGTCGAGTTTGGTGCAGTTTTCTTATGGCTTGGTTTTAGGATTTTTAAGATGGTTTATATGTGCCCAGATTTTCCAGAATAGAAATTTGTTTTTGGGGGCCTATAAATCCGTATTTTTTTCCGAACTTCAATACACTTTGACTAAAAGGCAATGGTAGGATTAAATGATGGGACGCATTAAAAGAACTAATGCAAGAAAATAAACCAAGTAAAAGTCGATTGGAACACTTTGAAAACCACTCGGTTCTTTTCAAAACCAAACTTTTAAACGTGGAGCTTGAACCACTCCTTTTAAAAGCTATCTCGTTCCATCGATTATATCAAGTTCACTACGTTCACGTTTTCGCCAAAACCATTCGTAGCCCTCCGTCATTCCACATGAATGGTCAAAAGTATTCAAGCTATGTATTTTGGCCAAAGTCAAGGCATAGTGATTGGTAGCTATTGGGTATTCATGTGCAGCATAGATAGATGCGTTGGTTTGGGACAGTCGTGCTGCCATTTTGGCCAAAGTCAAGGGTAGGTACGGGTGGGTCCAAATTAACCAGGAGAATGACGGGTAGAACTTGACATGTGACTTATGATATTTTGGCCAAAGTCAAGGTCATAAGAGCATGGGGCAAAAATCCACATCGGGAGTTTCATAAGTACTGAAACTTACTAGCGCTGCATACCATTTGGAGTGTGATAATTCTGGTAGGATTCCTTCGGTTTTATCACGCGATGATATTTGGATCCCGATCCTACTGTGAGTATATGCTACTCCTCGGGAAAACTCTCATTTAACGATCAATGCTATAAACTTAGTAGGTGTCTAGAAAGGTGTTAGCGGGGCTACGCCCACAGGAAAAAGAGGTTACTTAATTAAGGAACTTCGCGAAAGCGTTGGAAAACCTCCCTCGAAGTACCAACACTGGCCTGGCTGAACGGTTAAGCAAGTATTGTACGGTGAGATTGATCCTGACTAATCCTTTCTTTACGGTTTGAGAAGGGATTCGAGAGACAGTGGGAGCCATCCAGTTTAGACAAACTAAAAACCACTCTAAACTTGCAAGAGCATCATGCTAAAGTGTTTCTTTTCTCTCTCCTAATTGCAGCGACCATTCAACATGACCGGACTTAAGTTATTACTAGATAAAAACATATTGACAGGGCCAAACTACAAAGATTGGCTCAGGAATGTCAAGATGGCAATCACTTACGACAAGTTGGGGTATGTCCTTACCACCAAAGCTCCCCCTGTCCCAGGTCCCAAAACCAGTGTCGTAGATAGGGAAATCTACAAGACCTGGGAAATAGATTGCGCGAAGGCCAGATGCCTCGTACTTGCCTCGATGGACAACGAACATCAGAGGAGGCACAAGAATATGGACCTAGAGTCCATATTTCTTCATACAAAAGAACTGTATAGAGAGCAGTCTCGTATCGCAAGATACGAAGTGTCGAAGAAGTTGTTTTCGGCAAGGTTGGCCGTCGGATCATCGGTAGCGGAACACGTGTTTAAGATGATTGGCTACATTGAGGAGCTCGCGGACCTTGGGACCACGTTGGAGAATGAACTCTATACTGATTTGATTCTCCAGTCCCTTCCTTCCACTTACGCCCAGTTTATTCTTAACTTCAACATGCAAGGAAAGGAGGTTGAACTTTCCGAACTTCTGAACATGTTGAGGAGTGCTGAGAGCACCCTACAGAAGGGTAGGGAGACATCCACTTTGTTTGTAGAAGGATCTTCCTCTTCTAGATACAGGGCGAAAGCCAAGGGCAAGAAGAAGAAAGCCCCCGCCAAACCAAGAGGCGGTGTCAGTAAAGTGGATATGAAGGGAAAAGGAAAAGCAACAAAGGTAGCGGGAAAGTTGGTGGGGAAAGAAGAATGCTTCTATTGTCACAAAAGTGGTCACTGGAAACAGGATTGCAAGGCTTGGAAGGCCAGAACACAGGATTTGAAGCGAGTTGCAGCTTCAGCTTCATGTGTGTATGTTATTGAAAACTGTCTATCAATTAACTCTACATCCTGGGTATTGGATACCGGATCAGGATCTCATATCTGTAATTCTTTGAAGGCGTTGAGAAAGCGTAGAGTTTTGAAGGCAGGTGACATGACCCTCAGAGTTGCAAACGGTGCTAGCATGGATGCTGAGGCCGTGGGGGACTATCACCTAGGATTGTCAGATGGACACTTTTTGGTTTTGCGTAGTTGTTATTATGTACCAAATGCAACCTGTAATATCATTTCTGTATCTTTATTATCTAAAGAAGGTTATGAATTTGCATTTGTAAATAATGTAGTGAACATTCACCTTAATCAAGTTTTGATTGGGTCAGGTACATTAAACAACGGTATATACGTATTAAACCAGCCATAGATTTTCAATGTCCAGAATACACACAAAAGAAAGTCTCCAGAAATCGATAAAACTTTCTTATGGCATTGTAGACTGGGTCACATCAATGAGAGAAGGTTGACTAAGTTACATGCAGAAGGATATTTGTATTCGTTCGAATATCAATCGTATGCAACTTGTCAATCATGTCTCAAAGGAAAGATGACAAAGACTCCGTTCACTGGACACGGAGTAAGAGCGAGCGAGCTCTTGGGACTCGTACACAGCGACGTGTGCGGTCCAATGTCTACACATGCACGAAGCGGTTATTCTTACTTCATTACTTTTACGGATGACTTTTCAAGGTACGGTTATGTCTTCTTAATGAAACATAAATCCGAGGCTTTTGAAAAATTCCAGGAATATAAGAATGAAGTAGAAAAACAAATAGGCAAAAGTATCAAGGCACTGAGATCTGATCGAGGTGGTGAATACTTGAGTGCCGAGTTCCTGGGTTACTTAAAAGAGAATGGAATTCTCTCTCAGCTTACTCCTCCATATACTCCGCAACATAACGGTGTATCGGAGAGATGGAACCGAACCCTATTGGATATGGTACGGTCCATGATGAGTAATGCTGAGTTGCCGCGATCGTTCTGGGGATATGCGCTAGAATCAGCTGCATACCTTTTGAACCGAGTTCCAACTAAGACTGTGCCTATTACACCATATCAGATGTGGTGTGGGAAGAGACCCTATCTTAATCACATTAAGATATGGGGATGTCCAGCTTTTGTAAAAAAGCAGTATGCGGACAAGCTCGAGGCACGCTCAGTACAGTGCAAGTTTGTGGGATATCCAAAGAACTCCAAGGGATATTACTTCTATTGCGAAGAGGAACAAAAAGTCCTTGTTTCTCGCCATGCCCACTTTCTAGAACACCAGTTCATAGAAAAAGAATCAAGTGGGAGCGCAATAGAACTGGAAGAAATTCCAGAACCACAAGCTATTACTGAAAGCTTAGTAGAACCAGAGGGTTCGAAAGATCAGGACATTCCCACGCCACTCCGCAGGAGTAGTAGGCAGTCTCATCCGCCCGAGAGATACTACGGTTTTCTCATTGACGGGGATAGAGAGGATTGCATCATAGAGTTTGATGAGCCTACTAGCTTCCAGCAAGCCATTCAGAGCGTCGACTCGGTAAAATCGCTGGATGCAATGCGGACCGAAATGGAGTCCATGTACACCAACAAAGTATGGACGTTGGACATTGCTCCAGATGGGGTAAAACCCGTAAGATGCAAGTGGATCTTCAAAAGGAAGATTGGTGTAGATGGACAGGTTGAGACCTATATAGCTAGACTGGTAGCAAAGGGTTTTCGTCAGCGACCTAGTTTGGACTATGACGAAACTTTTTCTCCAGTAGCTATGCTGAAATCCATTCGGATCCTTCTTGCCATTGCTGCCTTCCACGATTATGAGATTTGGCAGATGGACGTAAAGACAGCTTTTCTAAATGGACATTAGAGGAGTGTGTCTATATGGATCAGCCAGAGGGTTTCATTCAGAGTGGGAGCAGCGGAAAGGTGTGCAAGTTACTTAAGTCCATTTATGGACTAAAGCAGACATCGCGGAGTTGGAACATCTGTTTTGATGAGACGGTCAAGGAATTTGGCTTTATTAAAAATCCAGATGAACCATGCATCTATTGTAGATTTGTAGCGAGAACTGTAGTATTCCTCGTTTTATACGTGGATGACATTCTCTTAATAGGAAATGACATTCCTATGCTACAATCTGTCAAGGGGTTCTTGTCACACAGGTTCTCCATGAAAGACCTGGGTGATGCCTCATACATTCTGGGTATCCGGATCTACCGTGACAGATCCAAGAGGATATTAGGACTTTCGCAGTCCAGGTACATCGACACCATACTGAAGAGATTCAGTATGGAAGATTCCAAGCGCGGTAATCTACCGGCTTGTCACGGGATCACCCTCTCCAAAGAGATGTCTCCCAAGACTGATTTGGAGAGGGATCGCATGTCTATTATACCCTACGCTTCTGCGGTAGGCTCTATAATGTATGCGATGTTGTGTACCAGACCGGATGTGGCTTATGCACTGAGTGTGGTAAGCAGGTATCAGTCAAACCCTAGGGAGAAACATTGGATAGCAGTAAAGAACATTCTCAAGTACCTGAGAAGGACTAAGGAGATGTTCTTGGTGTATGGCGGAAAAGACCTGCAGATTGAGGCCTTTACTGACTCCAGCTTCCAGAGTGACAAGGATGATTCCAAGTCCATGTCGGATTTTGTCTTTACCCTCAATGGAGGGGCGGTGTGTTGGAAGAGCTCCAAACAGGAAACCGTTGCTGACTCGACTATGGAAGCGGAATACATCGCTGCATCTGATGCCGCAAAAGAAGCTGTCTGGATGAGGAGGTTCTTGAGAGAACTTCAGGTGGTTCCGTCCATTGTTGACCCAATACTTCTGTATTGCGACAACAACGGGGCTATAGCTTTAGCGAAGGAACCCAGGTCCCATCAGAAATCCAGACACATCTTGAGGCGGTATCACCTGATCAGGGAGATCGTGGATCGCCAGGAGATCGAGGTTCGGAGGGTTGCTTCAGAAGATAACACAGCAGATCCATTCACCAAGGCCTTGCCCCAGACTCAGTTCGAGCGGCTGATCGAGATGATAGGTCTTCGATACGCCAGTACATGGTCTTAGTGCAAGTGGGAGATTGTTAGTGTATATGCCCTAGAGGCCATTACTGTATCATACTAGTTTGTATATTACTTGATGGAAGCTTGGGATATTCACAGTTGTATATACAATCTTGCTCGAAATGGTAGTATGCTACTTGGTTTGTCTCTGCTTTAATATGTGCATGTGTTTCTTTTAGCATATTGCTGATATACATATTAGTAGAGCCCTTAGGATCTTTGCTTGATTACCAGCGTTGTGATGGCGCTCACACTCGTGGGAGCTGGGTGATCTATAAGCACATCCTTATACAGGTCCCTAGTCGTTGGACTATCGAGACAGGGCATCGATACTCCGGAGTAGACTAGCGTATGCGCTTCTCATCCCAGTGTCGGAGACGGTCTGTCCCACAGCCGTCAGTACGTCGTACTTGAGATAGTATGCGGGTGCTCGTTAGGTTACGAGTACACTGGACAGGACTCGTCGGGAACTGTTGGTTGGTATTATACCTATCGTCAGTTATCAGTTCCCAGGTGACATGAGTACAGCTTAGTCCGCTGACTTGACACTGTCACTTCGCCTCGAGTGTGTTCCCACTGCACTTTGATTGCTACCCTACCACGGCTCAAAGGAGTCGTGCAAACAGGTAGTTTTTGGGTGCAGTCCCGAAGCACTTGGAGGCAGTGACGGTTAGACAGGATTCGTCTCTCCCGGTATTGGGGGTTGACATCGCGCTGTGTCCAGGAGAGCCATTACACGAGTAGTCCCTGGCCAGGGCAAGCGAGATGTACTGGTAGGTTTCCAGTGTTATCTCAGGGTGTTCTGGGCTACACTCCGACACGACTTGTACCGCTATTAGGGGACTGACGTTCACCGCCCCCTAGGCCCGCCATGCGATGTATCAGACGAACAGACCGAACTGTACGGAGATTGTCACATACAGGCTCAGTAGGAGTTCAGATGGGGTTCACCTCGTCAGTCTTCTTATCGACATCTACCTAGGGACCATTACGTACAGCTAGTGCCGCTTGCGGTCTGTGGTTAAACCCACTGCCAGCGTAGTGTCGAGTCTTTAGAGTCCCACACAGAGAGCTATTCGCCTTTAGGCAAAATGAGTAGAGGTCGCATGGTTTTGCGACAGGGTTCGTTCACATCCGCGCACTTGTGCACGTTTGCTGTCCGGACAGCTTATACTAGCGGGCTTTGGTTTAAACCGGATCCTAGTATATAATTTGGGATTGGTTTTTCTCATTGTATTCGTGTTCCTCGGATCACGAATAAGGGTGCGTATGCACAGTTGCTTGAGACAGAGGGAGGGGACTTTGATTAGGGTTAATGACTATTGTCATTTTATTAACCCTAATACTTATGTGTGTATTATTGTTAATTGATATTAGTTTAATAATTGTGCATGGTTATGGTTGTTGACCATTTGACCCATCTTGACTTGTTGACCTTGTTGACACTTTGACCATCATCATTTCATTTGGAAGATACTCTTTGATCCTTGCAATTTGCATTAAAAATGAAATGATAATGGTCATGTCTTGATTAACCATGACAATTATCTAGCTAATTATTTAATTACAATAATTCACACATATATGTGAGAATGGTTCATATTATTCTCTCATTCTATTATTCACATTCTCTCTCTTGTTCTTCCTCTCCTTCAAGCTCTCCCCTCTCATGTGTTGAGAAACACTTGAGCTTGAGAAAAACCCTCTCTTGATAATCTCTACTCTCATCTAGGGTTCAAGGATTAGCACTTCTTGCACCCTAGTTACTTCTAGCTTGGAGTTGAAGCCAAAGATTGAGGCTTTCGGGTGGATCTTTCTTTGACGGGAGAAGACGACAAAAGTGACCTCCTTCCACCACGCCAAGGAGCAAGGAGAGAAGGACTTAAAGCCCAAGGTATAACCTTTCTAGCACTTAGCTAGTTTCTAGTTAGTTTTAGCTTGTTTTTTGTTTAGCAAAGATCCTTCATAGTCTAGTCCATGTTGCCTAAGCTCGTAAAAATTCAATTTTTATTCCGTTTTCCGCCTCCCCGCAAGCACCGGGGTGGGCAACGTGGACTTACACAAGTTACCCGCCAAAACCTGAAGCGAGACAGCTCCCTTCAGCGACGTGAATGGACCACCCAGCATTTCACGAAATCCGGTAACTTGGGCACCCCTCCTTGGGTCAACCTGTACCCCCTACGAGTGCGGCGAATAGCCCGCCAATTCTAGAGTAAAGCCCCCTCCGTCTCAACGCCATGAGATGCGGGCCCGTTGCCCTCTAGAACCCGGCTATCCGTGCACCCCACCACGGGGTAATCCTAGTACAGAAAGTAAAATATACATACAACGGGTACATCGACCTCAGCCCGGTCGTGCCCCAAAAGAATAATATACAAACAGGCAGTGACGGCAGTCCACATGTCGGACGCTCGCCCCACAATATCAAATGTACAAATACAAGCAAACTGTACTACCATTGTATCCAGGCTATCCATCACGATAAATCCGCAATATCACAGCACAACACAGAACATCAACGTGAATGCCACGTTCGCAAATCCGTCTAAAAGGGCTATAGCAGTTAGATAGGATTTACCGATCAAATGACATTCACGGTCGCAGATATAATGTAAATACTGTGAACTAACATGTTTAAAATTTTCGATCGACCAAATTTACTGAAGTGGGCCCCAAGCACAACTGTAGCACTCAAAGAAAATCTGGGCCCAAAAATAATATTCCAAATCCCCCATTTTCAACTCAGGAACCAACAGAAGAAATTTGGTGCAGTGTCTGTTCTTTACTGCGGCGGAACAGCGGCCAAAGTAGGGGTAAGGCCGCGGTTCCATGGCTAAACAAGAAGATCATTCCACCAAATTTTCCAAGATTCCATTAAAAACCCTGCCTGTATTTATGCAATTTACCAAATAATTTTCTGAGCACAGAACAGAATCGACAGAAACTGTCAAATTTGAAAACGCGGTTTTGGGATTTTGTTCGATCGAACTTTTAAACACGCTAGAACAAGCTAGACTAGGTTAATGGCGTGGCTCTGATACCAGTGTAAGTGCACGACAGCGCCCCGGCCGTCTGAACGATGCCAAAATGCGGAAACGATACTTTTCTTTAACTTGTAAACCGGCGCCACCGCACACTTTAAAACCCGGATCGGGCGATTAACCTACTCTTAGCAAACTAGAGAAGGGGTAGAGAGATATACCGAGCGATTCGTATCCTTCAGTCTTCTCGTCGTCGTCCCGATCTCCCCGCGGAATCTCCGGTCTTCATCTCCTCGTCGGAAGGGCACCACATCGCCGGGTTCTTTTATGGGCTCCCACCTCTGGACCGAGGCAACTCGGGTACGAAGTTGGCGAGCCGACGTGTCCAAGAAATGCTGTAGGATAAGTGTAGAATCACTTGTCTCATGGGGTTACTAGAAGTTGCCATGTATTGGTGGAGGAATTAGATTAGATCTTTGGAGATGAACCAAGAGCATTTTGCAAGCAAATAAGATGAAAACCATACCCCAAAAAATTGGGACAGCCCCCCTTTGAATGGCCGGCCCCTTTTAGTGAAAAGGAGAGAGAGAGAAAATCATACAAGGGAGAGAAAAGAGATGATCATGAGGATTAATCATCACTACCAAATCCCCACTCCATCACCTAATCATATCCCATCACCATCAAGCAAAGTCAAGCAATAATGAACCAATGAAGTCAATGGATGGTGCACAATCAAGAAGCAACCATGTGCCACAAAAAGTCTTCTCTTTTGTTAATTGCACAATTGCAAATAACCCCCTCCACCAAATTTCAACCAAAGAAAGGAAACAAAGGAAAATGGCCGAAACGGAAAGCAAACTGGCAACTTCAAAAAACTGATCCTGTAATAAATTACAGGAAAACCCCGCGACTGTATATACATACCCGCATTTGTATTCCGACCGAATACAAATGCAATGAGATAAAATCTACACTGTACAATACTAGGATCCGGCTTAAACTAAAGCCCGCTAGTATGATCCGTCCGATCATGATCTGTGCAATACCGCACGTACATGATCGAACCCTGCCATATCTCCATACGGTCTCTATAGCGTTTCGCCCGAAACTTGAGAAAACGGTCTGTGGGGGACTCTAAAGACTCGTCAATACTTTGGCTGTGAATTTAACCACTAGCACGTCAGAGATATTAGCCATACGTAACGGGCTACCAGGTATTGACCAAAAGGGACGTCGATGAGCGAACTCATCCTGACACCCTACTGAGCCTGTCAGTGAAAATATCCGTACAGTCCGGTCCGTTCGTCTATGAGCATCGCATGGCGGGCCTAGAGAGTTGGTAAAAGTCAGACCTCCAAAAGCGGTACAAGTCGTGTCGGAGTGTAGCCCAGAACACCCTGAGATACTACTGGAATACTTACCAGTAAATCTCCTGCCTTGGCCGAATAATTCGTGTAATGGCTCTCCTAGACACAGCGCGGCCTCACCCTCAATACCGGAAGAGACGAACCCTTGCAAATCCGCGCACTGCCTCCATGTGGCTCGGGACTGTACCCAACTAAAACCTGTTTGCACGACTCCTTTGAGCCGTGGTAGGATAGTAATCAAAGTACAGTGGGAACTCACACGAGACAAATGACGATCTTAGGTCGATGAACTAACCTGTACACATGTCACCAGGGAACTGTTATCTGACGTCTGGTATAAGACCAACTAGCATGTTCCCGGCGAGTCCTGTCCGGTGTACTCATAACCCAATGAGCACCTGTATACATCTTAGGTGAACCAACTGACACTAGTGGCTTATGAGACTGGCCACCGCCCCTCGTCGGGGTCTCGACTGTATACACTAGTCTACTCTGGAGTATCGATGCCCTGTCTCGAAAACTCCCACGACTAGGGACCTTTTAAGGATGTGCTTATAGACCCCAGCTCCCACATATATGATCGCCATCATACTGCTGGCCGTCAAGCAAGAATCCTAAGGGCTCTATCAACGTGCAATAGTGACCTGTAAGGTTACCTGAAACAGTACACGATGATAAATATAAATCAGATAGCATACTATCATCTTGAGTAAGACTGTTCTAATGGTATAGGTCCTCTCTCAATCATTGCAATCACGTGCCTGTGATCCAATAATTGACTCTGAGGGCACTATCTCCAACAAAATATGTAAGTCGTCATGAGAGACGATCTCCCTGATGAGGAATATACGCCCAGACATCTTCGAGGGAATGCAAGATTGAAAGGAAACTAACATGCCTTCGCTAATTATAGCCTCAACAAAATCTTCCAACGGCCGAAACTTACTCACGCGGCGAAGCGAATCGCAGGATATCTTGGTTTCCTGATAAAGATCCGCCGCGTGTCGGTCATGTCAGTTGCCGCCCGCTTATGCGGGCCACGAAAAGTTGAACGACGCCCTCACTCCCGCCAAAGTGGCCCACGGAAGTTTGAACGACACCCCACGAGGGCCCACGGGAGTCTCGAAAGCCCTCACCTTGAGGCCGCTGAGCAGCTTCCAATCCGGTCCATCCCTAGCGAGTAGCTTCCTACCCATCAATGCTAAGAATCTAAAGCCATCATTGCGAGGCCGTCGAGCAGCTTCCTGTCCGGTTCATCCCTAGCGGGTAGGTTCCTACCCATCAACGTTAAAGATCTAAAGCCCTTATCGCAAGGCCGCCGAGCAGCTTCCTGCCCAGTCCATCCCTAGCGGGTAGCTTCCTACCCATCAATGCTAAGGATCAAAAGCTCTCATCGCGAGGCCGCCGAGCAGTTTCCTTCTCGGTCCATCCCTAGCGAGTAGCTTCCTACCTATCAATGCTAAGGATCTAAAGCCCTCATCACGAGGCCGCCGAGCAGCTTCTTGCCCGGTCCATTCTTAGCGGGTAGCTTCCTACCTAACAACGCTAAGGATCTAAAGCCCTCATTGCGAGGCCGCCGAGAAGCTTCCTGCCCAGTCCATCCCTAGCGGGTAGATTCCTACCCATCAACGCTAAGGATCTAAAGCCCTCATCGTGAGGCCGCCAAGCATTTTCCTGCCCGGTCCATCCCTAGCGAGTAGCTTCCTATCCGTCAACGCTAAGGATCTAAAGCCCTCATCGTGAGGCCACCAAGCAGCTTTCTGCCCAGTCTATCCCCAGCGGGTAGCTTCCTACCCATTAATGCTAAGGATCTAAAGCCCTCACCAGGAGGCCACCGAGTATACTCCTGTTCGGCTCGTCCATGTGGGACAGGTTCCTGCCCTAAGAAAAGATGGATCTAACGCTCTCGTCAAGGAAGAATCAGTCAACGCCGACCTATTCTAACTTAGCTATTTTTCGATTCATGCTAAATGAACGATCGCCACCTCAACTCCGGGGAATGGGAGTGTACCGACCTTCCTACACTTGGCTGTTGCTCGACTTACACTCGATACGTGATCGTCACATAAAAAGGCCGGACACCAACCCATGACCTTACGCTCGCGGGATGAGACTATTGACGAGCTAAATATACTTGCAGAATGAAGATACAAACAAAAGTATACGAGCTAAAGGCACTTGCACAGTGAGCAAACATTTGGACAATAAAGAAAAAGGTGAACTTTATTTATGATCCGAAAATAAATACAAGATATTCTGGACTCCTCAGCCTTACCAAAATGCCCGGAGGCTTACAAAATTTTGAAAAAAGAAAAAAATCCCCAAGGCAGGAAAGCTCTTGCCGTCGGCCCAGGGAGGATCTCACCCTGCTCAACGCCAGCGTCGGGGACCAAAACGGCGACCTCTGGGTCGGTGCTTCCACTGACAGCCTCACCCTCGGCGGCCGCCTCGGCAACTTCCACCTGCGGTGCATCCTCGGAGAGAGGGTACTGGACCCGGAGCTCACTGTCAGCGAACTCCGGCATTAACGCCTTGACGGCGTCAAGAGCCTGGTGCCAAACGATGGCCAAAGATTCAGCAAGGTCAGCGTAGAACTGGTCAGACGCCTTATACCTCTCTACGGACTTCACCGCTTGGACCTCGGCAAGCTTCACCGCCTCAAGCGCCACCCGAGCTTCCTTCCTGCTGGCATCCCTCGACTTCTTCATTGTGTAGTAGGGTTTGCCAACCTCCTCCAACTTAGCCTGGAGGGCCCGGTTGGATTCACCTAAAAGTCGGTGAGACTCCTTGTACTTGGAATTCGTCAGTTCCTCGGCGACCACTCGAGTTTCGAGGGCGGCTATCTTCTCCTCCGCCTGCTGCAGATGAAGGCGCGGATCCTCCTCCCGTGAGAATGATTCGCCCGCCTTCTTCATGGCCGGGGCTATCTTCTCGGATTCCATTTTGAAAATAAGGGTGCAGTGGTGGAGGACCTGAGAAAAGCAGCA
The DNA here is from genome assembly GCA_030015575.1 of Agapanthus africanus. NCBI lineage: Eukaryota > Viridiplantae > Streptophyta > Magnoliopsida > Asparagales > Amaryllidaceae > Agapanthus > Agapanthus africanus. The sequence continues at coordinate 4,708,573 of CM057337.1, forward strand.
AAACGAGTTAGAAATGTTCAAACTGAAAAAAAATACTTAAGAAAATTCTTAGAGGAAAACGGATGCCGACCTGATCCGCTTCCTGAGCAATGGTTGCCACCTGGGCTTTCAGGATCCCGCGGGAAATCTTTCCCCTAACTGCTTGTTCCATGTCAGAGAGCAGGCTGTCGGTGACGGAGAGCCCCTAGGGCACCCCGAAGCAGAAGTCCCCCTCCTGCACAGGAATTTCGGTGGAGGGCGCCCGAGAGACCGTTCTTTTACGCCTTTTGAGGGGAACGTCGGTAGGTTCCTCCTCGTTCTCCTCCCTTGCCCGGGACGCCGAGTCCCATGCATGCTTCTTACTCCCCCCGCGGCTGTCTTTCGGGGCTTGGGGCACAGCGGAAGGCTTGCTCGGCGGGGTAGGCCTTAGGGCCGAGCTCGGACTAGGTCAGGATGAACTTTCGCCCCCGGTCTTCTTTTGGGCCTTCGTGGCCATGGTAGCTAAGAACTTGGATCGGTCTATTTGCTCTGCAAAAAGGAGAATACACAAAAGAGAGTTAGTGATGCTGAAAAGAGCAAAGAAAATTTATCAAAGTCTAAATAGATCATCTACGGCCCTAACTTACCCAGAAAGCAGTAGGGCTGAGCCCGGCCCAGCTCAAAGCCTGCTCAGAAAGCAGGACGTCGACCCGCGGGATCGGCTCCCACAACGACACCACCCTTGCCTAGGATGAAAATGACGGTTTTGCCCTCGGGCAGTCGGCCTTGTGCCACTGTGTAGGCACAGGCCAATCTTCGCCCTCGGGTGGCCCGACAAATACAAACTTCTCCTTCCATTCATGGATGGAAGAAGGGACAACTACCACACCCGACCCGGCCATCCCGTCTTTACGCTTTTTGAAGGAAAAATACTCCTAGCTCGGCTCATCCTTACTGGTGCCAGGGTGATTCTTATAACAGAGGAAGGAAACGAGGAGGGTCAAACTGAAGGGGATGTTTTAAAGTTTCAACCGGACCAGAAAGCCGAGGAGAAATCTCCACAAGTTTGGCACTAGCTGTCCCTGGACGAGATGGAGGTAACGAAGCACCCTACATATCTCGGTTGAGAAGGGTAGACGCATTCTGGCCCGGAATGCTTCCAAATACAGGGCAATCTCCTTGCCCTGCACCTGTTCCGTCCGCTCACCCTCTCTAGCTAAATGAAGCGAATAGTTGGAGGGAACATGGAATCGAGCCCGAATCTCTGCAAGCTCGTCCACATCCTTCAAGATGGAAGGCGCATCGCGGGCGTTCCCGATGCGCACCTTAGAAGCCCTTATCGCTGCCCAACGGCGAATGACACCGGCAATCTTGACTCTAGGGGGAGAGCCCGACACAAATGACGCAGTAGAAGAACCCTCTCGGCTATTTAAAGCCGGAGAGGAGGAGGACCCGCTGGACTCGGCTCCAACAACTGGAACCTCATCGTCCGACTCTACCCTAACTACCTCTACAAACTCCTCAGATGATGACATCTAACCTGATTCAAGGGAACGGGCTCGCCGACGAAAAATCACGGATGATCCAATCTAAAGGGCAGGAGCGCCGGGCAACCTTTGACAACGAGAGTGAATTAGGATAAAAGTGTTGGCCCTAGAATGGTCCCCTTATTTATACACTCCCAAAGAAAGCATCCAACGGCTCTGATTGATTCTCGCCAAAACAAAATGTCGCACCCAACGACCGGTGGGGCTCCATGTGGCTATCGGCTATTGGGGACGTCTTTTCGACTGCAGTTTTCTTTATCACTTCCGCCAACCGACGTCTGATACGTGGCCCGTATCCCAACTGGCGATCGGCTGAAATGGCACCCCCTCTTTAAAGCGCGATCATTTCATTTGATCCGTTGACGCCATCAGGGATACGCGTGAAGATTCAGACGCATGATGAGGCGACACGTGGGCCCAAAGATTGAAATGACGCAACCACCAATTGCCGTGCCGTTCCAGGGCGATCTGCATTATGATTCTTGGCGCCAAATTGAACAAAAGAAAAACCGAGCAGACTACTCTCGACCCGACCCGTGGATAGGTCGGAACGAGAGTGGGGGCTAATGATGGTGCTCACAAGTGGTATCTCCTCAAGATTACGACACGTAGCGAATGGCGTGTCCTGAAGACTACGGATGTGGAATAAAGAAGGTGCATTATAAGGGCTCCTCGGGACTTCATCTCGAGGAATGTATCCGTCTTTTCAGAAGACCTCCCTGAATACATTCCACCTTCACCTAGGAAACTACTAACAGCTCGTCTCCGAACCCCTAACATGCCGAGCTTCCTCGGCCTCCCAGCTCGTCTCCGAGCCCCTGACGTGCCGAGATTCCTCGGCCTCCCCGATTGACCAGGAGCACGGATCCCATACGCACCGCAACGGATCCGCGTATATCGCCAAAGCGAGATATCTGCCTCCCCACGATCCGCGTCCCATGCTGGCGCATCCCTCTATTAATGGATGCATCCCGCCATTAAAGGCGAGGATAACGCTGGGGCATAACTGACGGCGGGGATCTCGCGCCCGCTCGCTCCAAGCGACCCTTATATAAACCCCCCTCTCAAACGACTCAGGTATCTGCAACTTATCTCAATACGCCGCTACTCTGCACCTATTTCGCGACACTAACTTGATCGTCGGAGGGTCCTACGGTGGTCACCCACTCCGGGTCTTCATTACAGGTAGCTCGGCGTCTAACACCAACCCATTGAGATCCACACTCAACAACTCTAAAACCAAATCTCAACCGTCCAAGAGCGCCATCGTAGGATCGACGGAGGACTGCATCTAAAGGAGAAACCGACTTCCATAAATAAGAGATCTGCAGATGGTCGTTTATGCGTTACATGATTCATGTTAAGATATGTTTCTTGTTTAAATCATAGTCACATAATTCGCAAATTATTCAGCGAGTTCGCGAATAATTTGCGAATTATTGATATACCGATTAAATCTGCGAATTATTCGTCGTCGTTGAACGCGGTGAATTATTTGTGAATAATTCCTGAATTATTCACGAATTATTCAAAAAAACAGCGAATTATTCAAAAAACAGCAAATAATTCACAAAATCAAAATCTAGCATCTCATATATTAATTTGTTGCTCGAAATCCTTTCCGAATATTTCCTGAACACTTACCGAATCTTTCCCGAATACCTGCCGATTTTTTCCAAATAGTTCTCTGAATCCGAATTTTCGACCCCGCCGAATTATTGCCGAATCACGAATTTGCGACTATGGTTGAAATAGCTTCATATGCTTGTTAAATTTATTACCTCTGACCTATACTACATGTGTAACAAGCTTTAGTACTCCTAATTGAAAATTTTTCTAGCAACTTTACTAGTACTCTAATTGCGTCATAAGAGTTTACAATGTATATTTATTTCGATCTACTTAGGACACACACGCGTAAAGCGTGACATGGCCCGGGGGCCCACAACTCCATACTGTACATATTAGAGGCCGTTTTATACGGTCTCTAATACTAAAGTAACGGTCTCTAATGTGGATTAGCGACCGTTCATATTTTAAACGGTCGCTAATACACGGTCGTGGAAAAAGTGGTCGCTGAAACATGTATTAACGACCGTTCATGAACGATCGCTAATAAGAATGGTCGCTCATATAAGTATCAGCGACCGTTCGTAACGGACGCCAATGCAATGACACGTGGACTTCCGACCGTTTATTAACGGTTTCATATATCAATGAACGGTCGCTAATAAGGTATTAGCGGCCGTTCTTGTTGCTTGAACGATCGCTAATACCCATTTATTTGGAAAAAAAACTTACTAAAAAAGCTAACATTCCATACAATAATACACAAAATCATAATATATTACGCCACAATATCCTTTCGCATGCAAACTAATATATAAACACAAACTACGCTATATTCAACAATATCAACAACTCAAACGGACACATATATGAACTAAAATCGTAATAAACAAGCATCCATGTACTAAAGTCGATCATGACAAACAAACATATAATCAAACCAACACATACAACAATAGTGTTTTGAATACAAAGAACATAATACGTACACTATACGTCTAACAATACAAAAAATTCTCCAAATCGTGCACAATCCCAGCTCACTCAACCCTGTGAACTCTGCAAATCCAAACAAACAAATAAATATATAGACTCAAATCATAATTTTCGAAACAACGCTAGCTACACTAACACGTATATATATGTGACTCACAAACTCCCGCCACTGCCATCGCCAAAACATAATCATTTCGCCGTTAACTTATAAGAACCCTACAAATCTACAAACACTATAAAAAAAATGATACTTATTTCGTCGGTGAGGTTATTAATCGGCTATTATCCGACGAAATAAACCCCAATTATACCAACTCTGCTATGAAAAATAATTTAATAATTATTTTAGGTTATTTCGTCGGCTATTACCCTACAGAATAACCCAATAACAAATAAAGGCTCAGGTTTGAGATCATCTCCTAAAATCTACCACTTTTCCCCCAAAAAACCCCTAGCTCCTTCACTCATCCAGAACTCTGACCTCCTCCTCCTTCCTTCGTACGCATTCCTATCGCCGGTGAGATATCCTCCTCCCCCTCTATTGCGACATCCTCTCCCTCTACCCCCTCGTCTTTGGCCTCCTCCACCGTCTTCCCGTCCTTGACGCTGTTGTTCTAGCTTGAGCCCGTCTCACCGTCGACAACAGCCACTCGATCCCACCTCGCCGTCGATCCTCATGCAATCCCACCTCGCCGCTACCCAAGTGTTCTCCGTCGAAACACAGAGACGCGACCGCATAGGTTCGTCTTGCCTGAATTTTGAGGGCAGATGCTATTTGGTGTTATCCGTCCACCTCTTCGAAAATGCCAAGTTGATTTATGGCACCGTATATTGAAGGTTTAGACGGATGCGGCCGATGTAGCAGACTTCATTAGATTCCCCCTCGTTGAGGGGTTTTTGATTGTGGGGACGCTCTTCCCTGCAGGTGCAAGCCCCTGCAGTTAATTACACTACCGCATCGCGGTAACCACTTTCTCCTTCTCCAGGTGGTCATTCCGGGTCGTGTGTGTTTGTTTTGTTTTCTTTTTTTGGTTGCCCGTGGATTGTATATGGAGACTAATTTATGTTGTCGCCCGTAGGGCGTGGATTAGTCAAAATCCGTATTTTCTTAGATTTGGGTTTGGGGTTGGGTTTAAGGATACGTTAGTCTCATTTGAGACTAAAATCAACTTAAACGTTCGTTGAGCATACGTTAGTCTAATTTTAGACCAAGATCTACTCAACGGGATCGTTTAGATGCAACAAAAGAGCATATGGGCTCTATTGTTTAGTTTAGGGACATTGTGGTTGATTAGTTTAAGGATATTACGGTCCGCAGTTAAGGACATCATAGTCCATGGGTTTAAAGGACCCTACAGTCCGAGGTTAAGGACATCATATTCCGTGGGTTTAAGGACCCTACAGTCCAGTTTAAAGACGTCATAGTCTGTGAATGTATGGTTGTCGGGACCCGTCACCTCTCTGAAGACGTTGAAGGATTACAACAACAAATATCTGAAGAATGAAGAGATGTACCCTTGAACCGATATTGGTTGGGAGATCTATAGTCCAATTTGGGACTAAGATCAAAGATTTATGAGCATGTGGGCTCAATTAATCTGAATTGAGGACTTATGGCCAATCTTGGGCTAAATCCAATCAAATTAAAATGTTTAACATTTATTTTGGGCCGTCGAGCATTTATTTGGGCTTGGTCCTTTTAACAATGTTGAGCATTGACTTGCATTCTGACAATGTTTTGTTTTTATTGAATGCTGAGCATTCATCATGGCTCTGGGATTATTAAAAAACAATTTATGTTCTATCAGCGCACACGTGAAGGGCACATGGTGCGCTTGGCGCTTTGCACCAGTCTAAGAGCGCAGTGCGCTTCTGCCGAGTAACGCACACGTGAGTGACACGTGGTGCGCTTGGCGGTTTGCGCCAGTCCATGAGAGCAAAGCGCTAGTTCAAGAGCGCAAAGCGCTAACTATTGAGTGGTGCATACGTGAGTGACACGTGGTGCGCTTGGCGCTGAGCGCCAGTCCAAGAGCGCAGAAGCGCATTGATCAATTTTATGATCTGGGAAATAAATTCTCCCTTAGAAGAGACTTTGTCTCAAGATCCTAAGAACAAAAGTTCTTATTTTATAGGAGATGCTTCAATCTCTTGTATTGATGAAAGGCTTTGCCTTTATGGATCTGTGATCCTTAAGAGAATTGAATTATTCTCCCCACTTTCTTATAGTGAGATGTTCATGATCTCTTTATATAAAAGACCTTTGTCTTGTAGATCTATGATCCGTGAGAAGAATTATGTTCTTCTTTTTATTTTACGATGAGATCCTTTGATCTCTTTGTGAAAGACCTTGGTCTTGTAGATCTATGATCTTTAAAGAAATAAATTCTTCTTTTAATTATGAGATGATTTCATCTCTCTGTTCATTTTTTTTACCTTGAAGAAACTCTTCTTGTTCTGAGAGCTTGGCTCTTCTTTCTGAGATCTCTCAAAGTTTATGAGGGGGGATTCCTCTCTTTGTTTCTGTATATCTTCTCTCCATGAGACTTGAAGTCTAGGGGCCTTTTGATAGGGCAAGTTGATCAGTTCAATCAGTTAAGGAGATCTTTTATCCAATTGATTTGGGGAATTTCCCATCGTTGGATCTTTGATCCAAGGGCTTCTGATTTACAGAAGGTAATTTTCTTGTTATTAACAAGATTGGGAAATATTTTCCATACAGAATTTATTCTGTATTTTGGTGATTTTTAATCACCACTGGATCATTGATCCAACGGTGCTCTGATTTACAGAGCACAATTTTGTTGTTTGGAAAGATTTTGAGGAATCTTTTCTTAACAGAATTTAATTCTGATTAATTAATGATTTTTCATTATTATTGGATCTTTGATCTGACGGTGAGGAGCTTTTAGTTCCAGTGCTAGTGCACCCGTGCCTTGCACGTGGTGCGCCGCTTAGAGCGCAGCGCACCTAGCGCTAGCGCACCAGTGCTTTGCACATGGTGCGCTGCTTAGCGCGCAGCGCACCTAGCGCGAGCGTACACGTGCTTTGCACGTGGTGCGCTGCTTAGGGCGCAGCGCACTTGGCGCTGCTTCTGAAATATTGCTTCATTTCAAAATTTGAATTTTGAACAGAGTTTTGCTCTGATTGGGGGAAACAAATGCCCCCCACCGTTGCGCTCACGTAGCTCACATATGAGTGCAGCGGTGGCAACATCTCCACCATTAGATCAATTTAGAAGTTGAAACGGCACTCAGTGCCTATAAATATGACCTTTGGCTCTTGAGATGATTTCTATTCATCTTCTTCCTTATTTTCTGAGAATTTTTATTCTCTCACAGAGTATAGCTCTTTGTCTTAAGAACTTTTTTTAAGGACGGAACTCTGTCAAAACTTAGGTAAAGATTAAATCTTTTAAAGAATTATTTAAGAATTTAGGGTTTCACCCATTAACAGAGCTTTGCTCTTCATAAATCTTTGATCTAAAGGAAACCCTTTTAGGGTTTCATTAATAGAGCTTTGCTCTCCATAGATCTTTGATCTAAAGAAAACCCTTATAGGGTTTTATTAACAGAGCTTTGCTCTTTTTAAATCTCATAGATTCATTAATATTTCATCAAGAACTCTGAAGAATTTGTTCATGGATCTTAAAGGCCATGGAATTTTATTCCATAAAAAAAATTTATTTTAAATTTTTCTGATGGTTATTCCATCATTTCTTCAGAGCAAGGCTCTTCGGGAATTTTTTTTCCTTCATCATTAGAGTTGGACAGATGTCACTATGTCACAGAGCACTGCTCTCAAGGGGAGATTTACTCCTTAGCCAGAGGGGTTCTCATTAAATGAGAATCAATTGAGGATTTCCTCATTTAATTGATAGTCTCATCAAATGATGAGGCTGTTCTATTAATGATGAACTGCCATCTAGATTTTGTGGGTCCCCCTTTGGTCCCCTCTTTACTGCATTGCAGTATGGTACAAATTTAAAGTACCTAGTGACGGCACTTAAACTGTAGCATTGGCGGCTGACAATTTGTTCTTTTTCCAGCGCAGGTACTATGTCTTTCGACACTTCTTTCCCGTTCGTCCGCTCGGAAGGCGGGTTCCCCGAAGCGCCTGTAGACCGAGAGGTTCTTGCGCTGATCAAAGACCATGACCCGGAGCAAAAGAGTCTTCATCTATGGTGTAGATGGTACGATCAGATTATTAGAGGCCGTCGGAGCTTTTCTTGTGCGACACCCTCGGAGCTTATCTTTGCGATCCCTTATGCAGATGCGTCCCCGATAAGCTATACTGTGGAGGAAGTGAACTGGACTTCGGAAGGTCTCCTTCGGCCTTCTATTGCCGCAGTACCCGTGCACCCGCCGGTGGCTTTGGATACTTTAGGGCGGTGTATATGCCAGGGTGAATCGCGCCCTTGGGGATAGCCCTACAACATAGGATTAACTCCCCGCCACCCGACCGGATACTTACAGTGGCCCGATATATTTTATCGGCGAAGAAGTCGCAGCTACTAAAGCTCGGATTGTACCCTGTGATCTACGCTTCCTTGTTCCAGTATTCTGCACCTCCGACAGGGTGGATCAAGGCGTTTCTCGAACAATGGAACATCCCGACCCACACCTTTCTCTTATTGGATAGAGAAGTCTCCATTTCTCTAAAGGAATTTACCGAGGTTTCTGGTTTACCCATTAGGGGAGAGCATTATGAGGAGCTGCTTCCCCCGGATGAGTATATTTTTTCCACCAAATCAGTGGTAATTGGTCTTACTCCAGAGAACGCCATTCAACACCAGTTCCCAAGTTTGATAAAGGTGTTGAATATGTATGAGAGCCTCTTTCTTGAATCCAGAGGCCGGGGGGTTAGGTTTATGGACTTCATTGCCCGTTTTCTTCGCTCAGAAGTTTTATCGCGACAAGGTGAAAAGTTTGCCAAACTTGATGATCTTTTCGGCTTTGGCTTGGATCGCCGACCAATATTGGAAGCCGATCAAAAGGAGTTCTTTCTCCCAAACGTCGCGATCGTCCCTTTTTCAGAAATTGCCACTCCGGGCATCGATGAGGAAGCGTTCTTTTTAGGGTTCCTCGGTTTTTGGTTGAGCTGGTTTGCGCTTCCCATGCACCCTCGCTACATGAGGCCGTCTGTCTTCTACCCCACGCATCGAATGGTTGCCGGGATACAAGTGGCCATTGGGATTGCTGGGTTAGCCCATCTGTATCATGGCCTCAGATTGGCAGCAGATACTACTGAGCCAGGGGTGCAGCCTGCCAACTTCTCAATGCATTATTTCTCCTCATGGCTCGAGTTGCACGTGCTTGGGGTCTTCGGTATCCACAGATGACCTTCTTTTTATGACAGATGTAAGTCCCCTCGGATAATGCGGCTGGTCGACGCATCCATCGTAAGTCCGACACCACGGGAAGTTAGGGGTTTACTCCTTCATCCACGCACGGTTGGAGATGGTATGTATTTTACCGATAAAATTTTGACCGTCGGCCAGGAATCTGTGAAGACGGTGCTGCCGTTGCAGGACATCTTTAAAGACGGGGCCTCTGTGTTGAAAGCTCGGGAGATTCTTCATCTGTACTCCATCAGACCGGGCTTTCTCGTATTTAGGCAAAATGATGCGGCGTTATTTATGAGATACAACCCGCGTTGTTTTGCTCAGCAGCTGAGCTATAATCAGGGTGTCCCGCTTGAGGCTTTCTTGGCAGAACCTGCTGCTACCGAAGAGGGTATACAAAGTGCGCTGCATCATTTTATGCGCCTAAACACAGGGTCCAACTTTTTCATTAGTGAACCGAGCCACGTTCTTAAGGCCCTAAATGTGTATGTGGCATGGTATCAACACTCGATGGGCGCAGTCATTAGAGAGGAGAAGCGATTGCTGCTTGATCGTAAGGGCACCACTCCGGCTGGTAACCCAAATGTTCCCCTGAAGCGAAGGACCATTGTCCGTCCTCCCTTAAGAGAAGTTGCTGCGGTCGAGGTCCTACATGATAGGCACAAACTACCGATACCCCATGCTCCCGTGGAAACGGTGACTGTGGCATCCCCCGAGTCTGGCGTGGGTTCAGATATCAGGGCTCGTCGTCCTAAGGTACCCGCCAAGCGTAAGCTTGTGCTGGCGGCAACCGGTACTCGTTCGCAGAAGAAGAAGAAGAAGAAGTTGATTCTTTCCGCTGACGTTGTATTTGGTCAGGAGCCTCATGCTCTTTATAGCGAGGGCTTGGGCGAATATGAGATCAACGAGGGTCTATTCATAACGCCGGATGATACTGATCTGGAGGCTGCTATTGCAGCTTCTGATCGATCAGCAAGCTACAAAGAGGGACTGGTCATTCTCGCACAATCAAATAAGCATCAGTTGTACCTTTTGTCATTGCATTATATTTTTATTATCATGTTTTGACTGACACTTTTCCTTCTTTAACAGGCATTTCCACTGAAGAGGCTCTCGCGGCTTCCCTCAAGACTTTTGAGGAGGAGGAGAAGATTCGCGCTTCACTGGGCGTTGGTATATTTTGGCTCATTGTGCCTTCATTCGCCTTTCTTATGGATAATCTTACCCCTTTTTCATCTGATCGTAGGGATTATCTCGGCTCAGGTCATGCCCAGTACTGTGCCAATCCTGCCGGGTGATGCAGCGATGCTTCCAGGGCCAGCTATCGAAGTCTCGGCCTCCTCAGCATTGCCAAAAAAGGCTTTACTTAAGCAACCGATGACGGACGCCATAACGGCTCTAGAGGTAGCTCCTGGCGTGGACGATGACGTCTCGTTGACAGAGGTCTTAAGAAGATCGGCTTTCACGGCCCGGGCGGAAAGGAAGCGCAAGAGGCGTGTGGCAAAAGAGCGTAACGCCGCCTTGGCCGTAGGTGCAGGCCCGAGCGCTGCTTCTCCTGCCCCTGCTTCTTTAGAGATTGCTCTGGTTGCCTTGTCTATCGCTCATAGACAGGCGATACGCGCGGCTCGGGAAGCAGCTGAAAGGCTGTCTCAAAGTAATATTACTTTGGGTCTTTTTTTATTAAAGTTTGGTCCTCAGATTCTCATACGTCATTCCCTGTTGGGCCGAGTCAAGATGAGGAAGTGGTAGGCGAGACGACGGCAACCACTGAGCCTGAAGTGGCCACTCTTTCTCAAGAGTCTGGAACTGCCCCAATTTCCACTCTTTCCCCTTGCGGTTCCTTACCGTTGCTGGGCGCTGCGAGTGTCACGACGGTGCTCGTAGAGTCGGGGGATGAGGCTACGGATGGCGAAACCATTCCGATGGAGGAGGGTGAAGCAGTCGCTGCATCTAGTGATGCCCTTGTCGCGGTTTCAACCGGCGACTCACTGGGTAGATTTTGGGTCATTGCTTTCCTTTTCATTTTGCAATCCCTTTTCAATCTTTTCTGACAGTACTTCTCTTGTTTCGGATGCAGTGTGGTGAGCGTTGAGGTTGTGCCACCCGAGGAAGCATCACCAGTTGCTGCTTTGACAGTGGTCGCCCCTTTGCCTTCTCTCGTATCCTCCCAAATGCTGGAAGGTACGGATTTGTGATCCATCGGTTTCATTGTAGGCGGTATACTTTATGTACTGACATTACATTATTACATCCTTACAGGAGTCCTTTTTGATCACCTGTATCAGGTGTTGCACCCACATTTCTCCTTCCAGTCAGAGATTGCCTCATCTAGTGGCGTTGGTGTGTACAGCCTTTAGCTAATGTCTTCTTTTTTCTTTTACGGGCAGCCAAGTCGTTGCTAATTCTTCTTTATTCTGACTGCAGTGTTACAGATTGAAGGAAGAGATGAAAGAATAGTTACGCCACCGGTACTCCCGGCCTTGCCACTTGCCGCAGCCGGTATAGTATACTTCATCACTCATGTGATTTATTTATTTTGCGAGTTGGCTTATAATCGTAATTCATTTTTTAGCAGTCGCACCGGTTCCTGCTCCCTTCGAATCTGGCATATTAATGCCAGCAGGACCATTTGCTAGACGTCCATCTTCTAAGGGCGCTGCAATCAGCCTTCATATGTTGAGTGAATCCATTGAAGAGCTTGACGCGGAGATCTGCACTCGCTGCAGATTTTGTTACTGAGGTTAATCCCATGCTGGTGACGCTCGTGCACTTCCATAGCGAGGGCATCGTTGAGTCTTGGGTCAATCACTGCAGGAAAATTGAGGCCTGCCTACATGAGCTTGAACTCGGACGTCCTGCTCCCGAAGTCTTGGCTGTGAACTCTCAACGGGCTGCGTGGGTCGAGCAGAGCACTCCCTACTTCCGCCATCTTGAATAAGAAACGGCCTTAAAGCGTAAAGAGTGTGAAGAGACTTCAAGCGAATCTTCTCGACTGCATGCTCAGCTTGATTCAAATGCTGCACAGTTGAAAGCTATCTTTGAGGGCCTTCTACAATGCATCTCTGACGGGCTAACGCTGAGGCAGAAACTCGACCTCATCGAGCGAGATGCATAGAGTCGTGGGGGAGCTCAGCGGGTTATTGATAATTAACTTTCATCTTATTTGCAGCAACGGGCTCAGGTTGAAACGGAGTTGGCCACTGCAACTGACCATGAAAAGGGACTGAGGGGAGTGCGCGAACAACTGATTGGTTTATTGAAAACGCTTCCCTCCCAATAGTTGTTTTTTATACCAATTTGTAAATGTTGAATAACATGTATCCATTTCTCATTCTTTCATATGATGTATTTTGTACCCAATTGAATTTATGAATAAAAGATACATTTCTTTCGTACTATCTTGTGTCATCTTTTGCTTTCTTCTCTTTTCTTTGTTGCCGGCATGTTAGCTTAGTAAGCGTAGCCTGTAGATGATAGAGAGCATTCTATCTTGGACTTTTCAAAAGGTAGTGATGGCTTAGGAAGCAGGTTCAAATCTGCTGCCTAAGGCTTTTCAACTTTATGAGCCGTGAGGGTCTCATAAAGACTTTTCTCCCTACAAGTTGAGAGGATCTCATAGGTGTATTTTCTCCATATGAATCGTGAGGATTCCTAAGTGTGCTTTCTCTTGAGAGCCGTAAGCATCTCACAAGAGAATTTTCTCTCTTACAAGTCGAGAGGACTCATAAGTGGTTGTTTCCCTCCTTGTCGAGATTCGACTTTGGAGAGTGTGGTCCGTGAATAGTATGCAAGAGTCCATTTTGGACCGACTTGCAGGGCCCCAGTGCTTAGGAAACAGGTCCTTATCCCCATTGCCTAAGGCTTTTCCTTACGAGTCGAGACGAATCGAGAAGTTCTCGCAAAGACACTAATTTGCTCACGAGTCGAGATGAGTCGAGAAGTTCTCATAAGAATGTCCTAACGTCACAGTTAACCTCTGTTTTTTACGACAAAGGTCCGTTAGGGTCTGTGGTACTAGGGTTTTGTCCATTGTACCGTCGCATTGGCTGATGTATTCCTCGATAGGCAATCTTGCTGTTCGAGTAGTCTTGCGACTGTCGTGTCTCTGATCCCTTCGGGGGCTGGACAAGACATCTTCAAGCAATCTTCCAGGTAGTTTGACCGTCGGAAGAGCAAGCATTAGGAATTTTGCCATTCCGCTTTTACTTGAGGTTAGGCTCATTTTGGGGAGCCCCGATGAGTCATAACCACTTCGTGCTGGTGTGGGATGATCTCCGATAGTCTTTCAGGTTTTATATGAGTTGCCGTCAAGACCTTGAAGCTAGGAATTTGGCCTTCGCTTCGTTTGCTGGCATTGCGTCTGCTGTATTGAGACGAATGTCGCGGTTGTCTCTAGGTTGTTGCTGAACCGTTGAGGTTTGGAACTAGGGATTTTGTCGTGGCTCCGTTGTTTGATTGTCGCGTCTGAATCCTACTGGAGGAAGAACGCTGTGGTGACATCTCGTCTGCTGTATCGAGATGAACATCAAGGTGGTGACCACTCCGCGCTGGTATGGGATGATCTCCGATAGTCTTTTAGGTTTTATATGAGTTGCCGTCAAGACCCTGAAGATAGGAATTTGGCCTTCGCTTCATTTGTTTTAGCGTGTCCGAATCCTGTTGGAGGAAGAACGCTGTAGTGACATCTCGTCTGCTGTATCGAGACGATCGTCGAGGTGGTGACCACTCCGCGCTAGTGTAGGATGATCTCCGATAGTCTATCAGGTTTTATATAAGTTGCCGTCAAGACCCTGAAGCTAGGAATTTGGCCTTCGCTTCGTTTGCTTTGGCGTGTCCGAATCCTATTGGAGGAAGGACACTGTAGTGACATCTCGTCTGCTGTATCGAGATGAACGTCGAGGTGGTGACCACTCCGCGCTGGTGTGGGATTATCTCCGATAGTCATTCAGGTTTTATATGAGTTGCCGTCAAGACCCTAAAGCTAGGAATTCGGCCTTCGCTTCATTTGCTTTGGCGTGTTCGAATCCTGTTGGAGGAAGGACGCTGTAATGACTTCTCTTCTACTGTATCGAGACGAACGTCGAGGTGGTGACCACACCGCGCTGGTATTGGATGATCTCCGATAATCTTTCAGGTTTTATATGAGTTGCCGTCAAGACCCTGAAGCTAGGAATTTGGCCTTCGCTTCGTTTGCTTTGGCGTGTTCGAATCCTATTGGAGGAAGGACGCTGTAGTGACATCTCGTCTGCTGTATCGAGACGAATGCTGAGATGGAGCTGGGATTTTGCCGTCACTCCGCTTTGTTTCGACCGTGAGGTCTTTCATTGACGTTGCATCTGCATCCTGCTGGACTGCGAAGGAACGTCGTTGTTGACATTGCGTCTGGTGTAACGAGACTAATGCTGAGGTGGAGTTGGGATTTTGCCGTCACTCCACTTTGTTTCGACCGTGGGGTCTTTCATTGATGTTGCATCTGCATCCTGCTAGACTGTGAAGGAACGCCGTTGTTCACATTGCGTCTGGTGTAACGAGACGAATGCTGAGGTGGAGTTGGGATTTTGCTGTCACTCCGCTTTGTTTCGACCGTGGGGTCTTTCATTGGCGTTGCATCTGCATCCTGCTGGACTGCGAAGAAACACCGTTGTTGACATTGCGTCTGCTGTAACGAGACGAATGCTGAGGTGGAGCTAGGATTTTGCCGTCACTCCGCTTTGTTTCGACCGTGAGGTCTTTCATTGACATTGCATCTGCATCCTGCTGGACTACGAAGGAATGCCGTTGTTCACATTGCATCTGGTGTAACGAGACGAATGCTGAGGTAGAGCTGGGATTTTGCCGTCACTCCGCTTTGTTTCGACCGTGAGGTCTTTCATTGACGTTGCATCTGCATCCTGCCGGACTACGAAAGAACGCCGTTGTTGACATTGCGTCTGGTGTAACGAGACGAATGCTGAGGTGGAGTTGGGATTTTTCCGTCACTCCGCTTTGTTTCGACCATGAGGTCTTTCATTGATGTTGCATCTGCATCCTGCTGGACTGCAAAGGAACGCCGTTGTTGACATTGCGTCTGGTGTAACGAGACGAATGCTAAGGTGTGTACGGTGTTTTTCGTCACCCTATTGAGATGGGAATACGTGCGTGCTTGTGAGGCGTACTACAGATTCCCCCTGCCTAGGGTAAGCCGGGGTTTATTGATTGTGGGGATCCGAATCTCCGGCATCCACGGACTAAGCTGCCGTTAATTACCCCTCATCTTTGAGGCGAGGGAACCTTCGATTAACGGGTTAAACCGGTCATGCGAACTTAATATGCAGTGTTGTGTTTTGTTTTGGACGGGGCTTGGATATATCGGGAGCCACGCAGAGTTTTTATGCGGGTCCCGCTACCCGGATAGCGGGCTGGGGGTTAAGAGGGCTAGCAGCCCCCTTGCAGGGTGCGGGGCAGCGCCCCGGCCTAAATTTTTTTGGGAGGGACAGTGTTGTGGAGTGTGTGTGTATCTATATATATATATATATGTATGTATACATACATATATATATATGTATGTATACATACATATATATATATGTATGTATACATACATATAAAGGAAAAAAGTGCCCAAAGGACGCGTAGGGTCAGCGCCTTGAGCGCTGTGCGGTTAGGTGCTGTGCGCTTAGGCGCTAGCGCGCCACGTATCCGACACGTGGATGGTGGGCGCTCGAGCGCTAGCGCACCACGTGTCGGCACGTGGACGCTTAGTGCTTGAGCGCTGGGCGCTTGGGCGCTGGGCGCTCGAGCGCAAGCGCGCCACGTGTTGGTATGTGGGCGCTTGGCGCTTGAGCGCTGGGCGCTCGAGCGCTAGCGCGCTACGTGTCGGCACGTGGGCGCTTGGCGCTTGAGCGTTGGGCGCTTGAGCACTAGCGCGCCATGTGTCGGCACGTGGGCGCTGGGCGCTTGAGCGTAAGGCGCTCGGGCGCCGGCGAGAAAAAGGGGTTTTTAGCCCCAGAAACTCCCGAAAGGGAAATTAGAGTGGAGTTAAACTCCTAAGATATTTTGAAGCTGATGAAGGGCTTCTCCCGTTAAGCCCTAGTTCATCCTCAAAGTGGGGTTTCTGGAGATGGGTCTCCTTCTTCTTCCTTTGTTGGCCGGATCTTGAAGATCAAGAAGTGTGAGATTTTAAAAATCTTTTCTTTTTGAGATCTAATGGAAGATCTGAGTTCCCCTTTATGGGTTTTGTGGTGAAAAACTATTTAGTTTTATAAAATGAAGAGTAAAACTCTTGATTTAATTCAAAAGAAAAGAGAAGGTTTTAGAACTTTGAGGAAGGAGAAAGATCTCAGATCTAAAATTTTTGGAGAGAGAAAAAGTTGTTGGGATATTTCATTATCTTTGCCTTTATAGGCTATACATTTTACATATAGCCCATTGGGCTTCAAAAAATGGCATTTTGCCTATCCCATGGCTCATGTGCCATTTCTTTTTACACATAAGCCATGGGCTGTACAATATTTGGCTTTATGCCCATTTTCTTACATTTATTCATAAAATAAAAATACAAGAAATACAACAAAATTATTTATTACAAAATTTTTATTTTGGCATGGGGGGATGCCGACCGCTTCATGTTCGGGCTCGCTCCGGGCATTGGCCCACTTGACCTGGGCTTGGGCCCACCTGGCTTGGGGTTGACTTTGTTTTGATTTGGTCAATCGGGGTGCAAATTTTTACCCCAACAAATTGCCCCCCATCAATAAATGCACACCACGCATGTGGGTCGTGTGCATGAAATTGATGGATTTTCTTTCGTGTGGAGGCGACTTGATTTGGTTCCCGCTTTTGGGAAGCTGGCACTGCCCTTTTTACGATATGGACGGTCGATGCTGCCCTTTTAGCGACTTGGACGGTCGATTCTGCCCTTTTAGCGACGTGGACGGTCGATTCTGCCCTTTTTGCGACTTGGATGGTCGATGCTGCCCTTTTAGCGACTTGGACGGTCGGTTCTGCCCTTTTTGCGACTTGGACGGTCGGTGCTGCCCTTTTAGCGACGTGGACGGTCGGTGCTTCCCTTTTAGCGACGTGGACGGTCGATGCTGCCCTTTTAGCGACTTGGACGGTCGGTTCTGCCCTTTTTGCGACTTGGATGGTCGATACTGCCATTTTAGCGACTTGGACGGTCGGTGCTGCCCTTTTTGCGACTTGGACAGTCGGTGCTGCCATTTTAGCGACTTGGACGGTCGGTGCTGCCCTTTTAGCGACTTGGACGGTCGGTGCTGCCCTTTTTTTGACTTGGACAGTCTGCCCTTTTTGCGACTTGGACGATCGGTGTTGCCATTTTAGTGACTTAGACGGTCGGTGCTGCCCTTTTTGTGACTTGGACGGTCGGTGCTGCCCTTTTAGCGACTTGGACGGTCGGTGCTGCCCTTTTTTGCTACTTGGACGGTCGATACTACTCTTTTAACGACTTGGACGGTCGGTGCTGCCCTTTTTGCGACTTGGACGGTCGGTGCTGCCCTTTTTGCGACGTGGACGGTCGATGCTTGTCTTGCTGATTTGATGTGAATCGGGTTAATATCAGCATCTCTATACTGGAATATGGTACCAGGAGCGAATCATCATCTGTCACGATAGGATTTGAAAATTGGTTTTTTCTTGGCATCAGTATCGCTACACTAGAATATGGTACCAGGAGCGAATCATCATTTGCGCTTGCTTATCAGGAAGCGATGGCTTAGGAGACAGGTTTTAGGTCCCTATCATCTAAGACTTTTCAATTTTGTGAGCCGTAAGGGTCTCACAAATCATTTTCTCCCTATGGGTCGTAAGGATCCCGTAGGTGTATTTTCTCCTTAGGAGTCATGGGGACTCCTAAGTGTGTTGCTCCTTTGTGAGTCGTAAGGATCTCACGCGGGAATTTTCTCCTCACAAAGTCGAGAGGACTTTGCGAGTGCATTTCATCTCCCCTTTTTTTATGAGTCTGCGCCCTTTCGGGTTTTCACAAACTCGGCGGCAGTCCTGCTATTTTTACACACAGAGCCCTTTCAGGTTTTCATTCGTACCCATTTTGCTTGTAGACATCCCATCTCTTCTTCTTTTTTTTGGGACTTTGAATGTGGTCTCACCGGTAGAACTTGGGAGAGGTTGGGATTGTTTTACTCCCATGGATTGTATACGGTTTTGCAGGATGTATGATCCAGACCGTAGGGCCGGAAACATTTCGGGACTTTGTTGGCGTCTGCATCGCTGCACTGGAATATGGTACCAGGAGCGACTCATCATTCGTCGTTGGGGCATTCAGAGTTCGGTTGGCGTTTGCATCGCTGCACTGGAATATAGTACCAGGAGCGACTCATCATTCGCCTCTTTGGGATTGGGGAGCGATGGCTTAGGAGACATGTTTAGATCCCTATCACCTAAGGCTTTTCAATTTTATAGGCCGTAAGGGTCCCATAAAAGCATTTTCTCCCTACGAGTCGTAAGGATCCCATAGGTGCATTTTCTCCTTAGGAGTCGTGAGGACCCCCAAGTGTGTTTTTCCTTTGTGAGTCGTAAGGATCCCACAAAGGTTTGTTCTCCTCATGTATCGTGAGGACACATGAGTGGGTCTTCCAAAATGGAGCATAAGTCCAAGGGCGAAGACCGACCGTTGGACTGGTGATTGCGGTGGGGTATGGGTATGATGAGAATTATTTAAGCCCGTGGATTGTATACGGTAGTCGATCTGGGTACTAACCGTAGGGCCGGGAGAATTTTGAGAAATTGGGTTTTGGTTGGTGTCTACATCGCTACACTGGAATATGGTACTAGGAGCGACTCATCATTCGCCGTTTGGGGACTTGGAATTTGGATCTTGTTTGGCATCAGCATTGCTGCACTGGAATAATGCCAGAAGCAACTCATCATTTTCCCTGGGAGAACTTGGGATTTTGTTTTTGGGTCGGCATCAGCACCGCTAACACTGAAGCGAAATGCCAAGAGCGACTCATCATTTGCCATTGCCCGTTGGGGAACGATGGCTTAGGAGACAGGTTTGGGTCCCTATCACCTAAGGCTTTTCAATTTTATGAGCCGTAAGGGTCTCATAAAAGCATTTTCTCCCTACGAGTCGAGAGGGTCTCGCAGGTGTATATTCTCCTTAGGAATCGTGAGGATTCCTAAGTGTGTTGCCTCTTTGTGAGTCGTAAGGATCTCACGCAGGGATTTTCTCCTCATAAGGCCGAGAGGACTTTGCAAGTGTATTTCATCTCTTTTCATGAGTTTGCGCCCTTTCGGGTTTTCACAAACTCGCCGGTAGTCCTACTGTTTTTACTCACGGAGCCCTTTCGGGTTTTCATCCGTGCCCGTTTTGCTTGTGGACATACCGTTTTTTTACCGCTGGTGGGACTTTAAAAGTAGTCTCACCGGCAGGATTTGGGAGAGATAGGGGTTGTCTATACCCGTGGATTGTGTACGGTTTTGCAGGATGTATGATCCAGACCGTAGGGCTGGTGTGCTCAATTCGCCTGCGACTTGGAGCATTCACGCGTAGTATTTCTTGAGATATCGGCCATTGATGGGTGGCATGGGCCTTTCTCCCTCGGCACTTATTAGTTGGTAGGATCCTCCGTCGAACACTTTCTCGATGACGTATGGTCCTTCTCAGTTTGGCTCAAATTTTCCCTTGGCGTGTCGATTGGGGACGATCGGTCTTTTGAGGACCAACACCAATTCACCTTTCTTGAAAGCGCGGAGACGGGTTATCTTTTCATAGGCCCGTGACATTTGGGCTCGGTAAAGCTCCAGATTTTGCTGCACCGCGAACCTCTTTTCTTCGAGGGCGACGAGCTCTTCAAGCCGAAGGAGCACGTTTTCCTCCTCCGTCAACTCATGCTGAACGGCCATTCTTAAGCTTGGAACTTCGACTTCGAGAGGGAGGACCGCCTCCACTCCGAAGAGCAATGAGTATGGAGTGGAATGAGTGGGAGTACGGTGCGTGGTACAATATGCCCACAACGCCTCGTGATGTTTGAGATTCCAGTCTCTCTTGTTGGCTGAAGCATTTTTTCTCAGGAGCTTGCATAGAGTCTTATTGAAGGCTTCAGCTAGTCCATTGGCTCTTGGATTATAGATGGAGGAATATCTCCAGTCTATCTTGTGCTGAGTAGCGAACCTTAAGACTTTGAAGCTCTTGAAAGAAGGCCCATTGTCAGAAATGATTCTTCTTGGCGTACCGAAGCGGTATAAAATATTATGCTGGAAGAATGTCAGAATATCTTCTGTCTTGACTTCTTTTAGCGGGATAGCTTCAGCCCATCTGGAGAAATAGTCAGTTTCGGCCAATATGAACCGTTGGCCTTTGGATGACGGAGGATCAATTGGGCCAACTATGTTGGTTCCCCAGACTTCGAGGGGCCACGATGCCACCGTAGGGTGCAACGAATTGGGGTGCTTGTGAATGAAATCACCATGAATTTGGCAGATATAACATTTCTTTGCATGCCCTCCGCAATCCCGTATCATGGTGGGCCAGTAATACCCAAGCTGTTTAATTTGAAGTCGCATCTTGGGGCCAGATTGGTGAGCACCGCAAACGCCTGAGTGAACTTCTTGTAAGTCTACGGTAGCGCCCCGGCCGTCATTCTGACGCCAAACGCGGAACAAAACTTTTATAACTGGCGCTATCGCAAACTTTAACCCGGATCTTGCCATTAATACTAAACTAACAAACTGTAAAGAGGTAGAAAAGCCATACCGATCGATCCGAGTCCTTCGGTCTTTAGCCATCATCCCACGCTCCTCGCGGCAACTCCGATCTCTCGTCTCCTCATTGAGGTGGCACCACGTCAACGGATCTTTAAACAGACTCTCGCCTCTATACCGAGGCAACTCGGTCATCAAGTCTGCTAAAAGAGATGACCAAGATGAAGTAGAGAATGAGTAGAATATTTTGTCTCAAACACCCTAGGGTTCTCATAACATGAGAGGGTTAGGGTGGAGGTTGAAGAAGATGCTTAGATTGGAAATTGTGAACTCAAGATATGAATGAAGTGAGCAAAAACCAAGCCCCAAAAATAGACCCATGGCTGCCTAAAAATTGGTGATGATATAAATAAGGTTTTGTGAAGAAATATCAAGGAAAATATCCTAGAAAAATATCTCCAACCAAAACCCTAAAATATCCCACCCAAAACAAAAGTCATTAATTCTTCATGACTCACTACATGACTCATTAACATGAGTCATTAGTGAACATGCTAGAATCAATGACTCATTAACACGAGTCACACTTTCCAAAACATTAATCATTTAAACGAAAATGATTAATCCAAAAAGAAATGCATCTTCTAAAGTATTCTCGTAACGGATTACGAAAATACCCCTCACCTGTATATACATACCTGTATCCGTATTCCGACCGAATACGAATACGAGAGACTAAAATATTCCGACTCAATATAATACTTGGATCTGGCTTAAACCAAAGCCCACCAGTATTATGTGTCCGAAATATGACACGTGCACAAGTGCACGTGCATTTTCGAACCCTGCCATAAAACCATACGGCCTCTACAACGTTTCGCCCGAACTTGGGAAACTATCTGTGGGGGACTCTAAAGACTCGTCAGTACTCCGGCAGTGGGTTTAACCACAACCACGTCAGTGGCACTAGCTGTGCGTAACGGCTGCCCATGTACTGACCTCAAGGGAAGCCAATGAGCGAACTCATCCTGGAACCCTACTGAGCCTATCAGTGACAATATACATACAGTCCGGTTTGTTTGTCTATGAGTATCACATATCGGGCTTAGGGGGCTGGTAACGTTAGACCCCCAATAGCGGTATAAGTTGTGTCGGAGAGTAGCCCTGAACACCCTGAGAAACTACTGGAATATTTACCAGTAATTCTCACCTGCCTTGGCCAAGGACTTGGTGTAATGGCTCTCCTAGACACAGCACGATCTCACCCCCAATACCGGGAGATACGAATCCCCTACCGATCCGCTCACTTGCCTCCATGTGGCTCGGGACTGTACCCAAAAAAGACCTGTTTGCACGACTCCTTTGAGCCGTGGTAGGGTAGAAATCAAAGCACAGTGGGAACTCACACGAGACAAATGACGACCTCAGGTCGATGAACTAACCTGTACACATGTCACCAGGGAACTGCTATCTGATGCTAGGTATAATACCAACTAGCAGGTTCCCGGCGATTCCTGTCCGGTGTACTCATAACCCAATGAGCACCTGCATACATCTTAGGTGATCCAACTGATACCAGTGGCTTGTGAGACCGGCCACCGCCCCTCGTCGGGGTCTCGACTGTATACACTAGTCTACTCCGGAGTATCGATGCCCTATCTCGAAACTCCCACGACTAGGGACCACTTTTAAGGATGTGCTTATGGACTACCCAACTCTCACGTATATGATCGCCATCATACTGTTGGTAGTCAAGCAGGATCCTAAGGGCTCTATCAACGTGTAATAGTGAACAGTCACCTAAAGCTGTACATGATGATAAAGGCAAACCAGATAGCATACTATCATCTCGAGTAAGACTGTCCTACCGGTATAGGTCCTTCTTCAATCATTGCAATCACGTACCTGCGATCCAATAATTGACTTTGAGGGCACTATATCCAACACTTCTTTCATGACTTTTTGGGCTTCGGCCGATGACATGCACCTGAGCCAGAGTTGGTCATATGACCTGCGGTATAGCGTGCCATTTACAAACATGTATCGAAGAGCTCTCTTCTTCAGCTGAACCCTCGCAGACCTTCCTTCGGGCAGCTTGTCGTATCGGAAGTACTCTATGAAGGGTTCTCTCCAATCGGGCTCGTCTTGAACGATCGAAGCTTCTTTGGCGGGACTACTCTTCTGTTCCGTGCTTTCCTCTTCTCGTAGGGAGACAGGGGGTAGAATTTGCCGGCTCCTGACCGTGATCAGAATTTCGTCCATGTCAGGATCAGCCAGCTCCTTGGCTAAGCGAGCAAGTACGTCAGCCTTTCCGTTCAACGCTTTAGGGATTCTCATTAGCTCAATGTGAGTGAACCGTTTCATGAGTTCCACCACTCGACCTCTGTACCAAGCTAACTCGGGTTTGTATATCTTATAGTCGCCGCTTACTTGGTTGACGACAAGCTGGGAGTCACCATAAACCCGTAGCCGAAGGATTTCCATTTCTATGGCGAGCTCCAAACCAGCTATAAGAGCATCATACTCGGCCTCATTGTTTGTGCGAGGCTCGGTGAGAGCAAAAGAACACCGCAGGGTTCCCATTGATGGCGTGATGAACACCAATCCCATCCCCGCTTTTATCTCCGGGACGCTTGATTTGCCGGAGCTCCTCATTGATGAGGCTCCATCGAAGTAGAGCTCCCAACATGGCTCATCTTCCTCGAGGTGCAGAACTTGTTCGTCGGGTAACTCACAATTTAGCCGCGGCCTTTCTGGTATGGGATGAGCAGCGAGAAAGTCTGCAAGAGCTTGCCCTTTTACTGCTCTCTGAGGAGTATAAACTATGTCAAACTCAAGTAGCATGACAGCCCATCTTGCCATTCTGCCGGCTAGGCTTGCTTTGGTCATCAAGTGTTTGAGCGGGTCGACCTTGGAGATCAGCATAACCCGATGAGCGAGCAGATAATGCCTCAGCTTCTTCACAGCATATATCAGATCCGGGCATTGCTTTTCGATTGGGGAATAGTTGTGCTCCGCCCCGACTAGAGTTCGACTGAGGTAGTAGAGGGCATTTTCATTTCCCTCCTCGTTATTCTGGACAAGGAGCGCACCGAGTGACTCATCTAGTGCGGCAGTGTAGAGAATCAGCGGTTTATTTGGAATGGGAGCGGCCAGCACTGGAGGGTGCAACAAGTATTGTTTGATACTTTCGAACGCTGCTTGACATTCGGCATCCCAGATAAAAGGAGCTCCTTTCTTCATGAGCTTTGAGAAGGGCCTACATCTTCTCGATAAATTTGAGATAAACCTCCGTATATAAGCGAGCTTTCTTTGAAAAGATCTTAGCCGTGTCAGGATCTTTGGAGGAGGCATCTCCATGATGGCCTTTATCTTTGATGGGTCAACTTCGATCCCTCGATATCGGACTATGAAGCCTAGGAATTTTCTCGATGACACGCCAAAAGTGCACTTTAAAGGATTCATCTTCAGATCGTATTCCCTCAGCCTGGTGAGGACGGTCCTAAGACTTGGATGTGGTCGGCCTTGGCTTTAGTTTTGACGACCAGATCATCAACATAGCATTCGACGACTTTATGGATTAGGTCATCAAAGATATTAGTCATTGCTCTTTGATATGTAGCACCTGCATTCTTTAGTCCGAACGGCATCACCTTGTAGCAATATATTCCGATCGGGGTTCGAAATGTTGTGTGTTTCTCATCCTCAGGCGACATCTTGATCTGATTATATCCAGACGAGCCATCCATAAAGGTAAACAACTCGTAATTTGAGGTGTCATCGACCATCATTTTCATGACCGGTAGCGGGAAGTCGTCTTTAGGACATGCCTTGTTGAGGTCCCTGAAATCGACACAAACTCGGATCTGCCCATTTTTCTTCTTCACTGAGACTATGCATGCTATCCAGTCCGCATATTTCTCTTCCTTGATGAAGCCGGCATCGATGAGCTTCTTAGTTTCCTCGATGACCTTTTCTTCTAGTTCCCTTCTTATTCTTCGAGGAGTTATTTGACTGGCTTAGCATCAGGAGATATAGCCAGCTTATGCACGGCTACTTCAGGGGAAAGACCAGGCATTTCTTTGTACATCCACATGAAGCAGTCGACGAATCATGCAGCAGGGCAATTATCTGTTCTTTCATTTCCTCTGACAAGAGTGAGCTGATGTAGGTCGGCCTTGGATTGTTAGGCGTACCTAAATTGATCTCAGTTAGCTCATCGAAGGTTGCTTGTCCGCCATCTTCGAGCTCTTGGGGAGCTTCTTCTGGCTCGGCTTGCTCGTCTTCATCATTTGACTCTTCGCCGGCTTCCCCAATATGGATCATGTAGCATGCCTTAGAATCAGGATGGATGAAACCTATGCCCCGTCTATCTGGGATTCGTCCACCGATGAGTGCTCGGACCTGAGGCGGATGCCATAGCCCTTCATAAAACCTTGCTTCGGACTCCGATTGATATAATCGGCATCCACGCCTTTTGAAGTATTCCCGCATCTCGGGCGCATAGTATCTTGGATTGAGGACGGCTCTTATGCCTTTCTCATAGGGAAGGCACGCGACAGAAAGATCGTCCGGGTGCACAACGGGGTTTGGCCCGTAAAACAGGATGCCCTTCTGTCCTTTTTTCCTCCCGGGCACGTAGAAAGTTTTCAGCTGGTCCAGGTAGAGATTGACAATGCGTCGAGCTCTTTGTACATCCGTTCCAGCACCCTTGTGATGGCCAGGGACCCTTCTGCAACTTCGAAGGTCTCTCGTAGTTTCGCTTGCTGCATGGAGGTCTAATCTGCACAGCTGTTGCACGGCAGGTACTCTTCTTCTGACTCTTCAGTGTCACTGCCAAGATGAGGGCGAACTTTGCTGCTAGATGGGCCTTTAGCATCAGATTCGTCCGTATCGCTACTGAAATGAGGGTGAGTTTTACGGAAGGACGGACTTCCAGCGTCGGAATCATCAGTGTCGCTACCGAAACGCGGGCGCACTTGGGCGTTTTTGCTTTTGAAAGTAACAGCCGGCGCAGATTTTCTTTTGAGTGTTAGGGCAGGTCTATCCTCAGTCAGTTGTGGCTTAGCATTTTGGTGGTTCATGAAGTACCGAGAATCTTCATATCGGACTTCATGCACACCGAACGACTGGATGTCTCCATCAATGCGTCTTTCTTCACCATTTTTAGTATACTTCATGCATTGATGGAGAGTTGACGGAACGATACCGTAATCGTGGAGCCATGGCCGTCCCAAGAGAACCTTATAAGACGTTTCGGTGTCGATCACGTATATCTTAGCTTCGGTTTGCAGATCTCCGAATTTGATTGGCAAAGCTATAGACCCCAGAACTTGCTGGCAGTTTTGATTGAAACCTTGAATAACAATCCTTTCCCTTGACAGGTGTCGGACGTCCATTGACAAACACTTCAGTGTCCGCAAGTTCATGATGTTTACTGAGGACCTCGGATCAATCAATATGCGATTAATCCGATCTCCGTTGCTGTACTCGGTCACGTAAAGCGGTCGATTATGCTCATCCGTTCCCAGTAGCAAGTCTTCATCCTTAAACGTGACTGCAGCGGCTTGCAAAGCGTACTGAGCTTCTTTCATATTAATTTCCGCAAAGCGAGCCTGATACCGCTCAGGGTTTTGTAGAGCATGAATGAGAACATCTCTAAGCTCTTGAGATAGAACCAAGGCATCGTAGATGCTAAGGAGAGATGGAAGCTTTCGGAGGTGAGCTAAAACATTATAGTCTACTGGAGAAGGACTCGAATCTTCATGAGTAAGTTCTTTGCCATCTTCTTCATTAGCGACTTGTCTTTCCTTCCCTTTTGGGGCGTTGCCCTGATTTGGCGGTAGAGCCCTGCCGCTTCTGAGCTGGATTTGGTTGGCCTTTGTGGCGAGCTCCTCGTCCTCTTCGGGAAAACAGAGGTCCTCATCGGAGTCGCTGCCCAGATGGATGGCGTAGCAGGTCACTATAAGGATCTCTTCATTGGAGCCTTCTTCCAACTCCTCCAAAATCTCTGCTGCTTCTATGGGGAAGAACTCTTTCAAGTGAATTAGAGTTCTTTCCTTCTGTTCATAGTTTTCGAGGGAATCGATATATTTTTGAATGGTCGATCTCCCTGCAGACTCTTTTTCGTGCCGAACTGCACTTTTCTTCTTCTTGAGCTTTTTGGATTTCGAGCCTGATGGAGCCACATTGGCAGCTGGCATGGTAGGCTTTTTCTGCCCTTCCCACTCCGTCCTGGGCTCTTTCCGAAGTAGCTTTATCATCTTCTTCGTCTTATTAGATATGTGTGTACTCCACGGAGGCTGCGGTGGGTCCGTTTCATTTCTTAGGGTAGTGGGTTCGGCTGTCTGCTCCCAGAAGGCTTCAGTTTTTGTCTGTATAAAGTTGGTGGTTGCAACTTGATTGTTCATCAACACACTTTTGGACAGCTCGATCTCTCCAGCCTTGTACCGCTTCTCGACCCAGTCCTTGAAGATATAGCAATCCTCGATCGCATGGCTCACTACTCGGTGGTACGGGCAATACAGGGGATTGTCGGTCATTTTTGCTTCTTAGGGTCTTTTCGACTCCGGCAATTGTAGGCCGTTGTTCAAGGATCTTTAAATATCTTGCGGACCTTGTCCCTTCTGAAAGAGTAAACCTTGTTCTTTTTCTCCTCTAGGGAAGGCCTATCTCCTCCCAGCAATGGCTTTCGAGACCGGTTGGTTTTGGATTCGCCCGCCCTTCATTTTTCTTCATTGTCGGACGCATTGAAGACATTGGTACTGCTGGAACTCCCGCTTCTACGGTTGTCGTCCCGCTTGCTTTTCCAAGCCTTGTCTCTCTGAGAGTCCGGCGGGGACTCTTGCTTCGAGCGTTCCAGCATTTGGACTTTCTTGGTTAGCTCCTGAAATGTCTTGAGGCCTACTGTACACAAGAATGGGACCATCCAATTGCTGAGGTTCCCAGAAAGCTGACGGACTGGTCCTGCTCCAGCGGCGGTTCACATTTGACCGTGAGATTACGCCATCGGGCGATAAAGTCGGTATTGCTTTCATTCTTCCCCGGTTTTATCCTTACAAGGCCGGCAATGGAGATTTTATCACTGACACTCATGAACCTTTGCCGAAACAGAGACTCCATTTGGGCAAAGGTAATGACGGACCTGTCTGGTATACTCGCGTACCAGTCGAATGCGACACCTGTCAGGCTGTTGACAAACTGACGAAGAAGGAGAATGTCAATGCCTCCTGTATTTCCGCACGAGGCTTTGAAGTGGGCGACGTGCTGATTTGCATTTCCCGTCCCGTCAAATCTTCCGAACTTAGGAATGACGTAGCCGCTCGGGAACTCGATCAGATCGTACTGTGCGGGATATGGCCGCCCACTACTGCCGATTTCTTTCTGAGCTTCAGCTTCGGCCACCAATGTTTTAACCTTGCTGGTGACCAAATCCATTATCCGATCTTGTGTTAGCGGGATAGTGTTATCTGGGGCCAAGGCATCCCCAGAAGCGGAATATAGCCGACTTTCGTGGGGCTCGACCAGTCTTGGACCTAAAGGAACAGGCATTGGCTGCTTCAGATTGTCATCACCCGGCTGATTAGTAGCGACTTGTGCTTGACTGGGAGTTGCTCGAGCAATTTGAGCTGTAATCTGCATCACAACGTTCGTTAAGTCGTCAATCTTCGAATAGAGCTTGCCGTCTCTTTATCTTTGCTCCTGAGCTGTTTTCGAAGCTCTTGAAGCAGCTCTTGCTCCGCGGTACTGCGGCGGAAAGTCGGCTCTTCCTCGCTGTCCGAGCTTGACTCTGCATGGACCGAGGGGTCTTTCTGCCTATCTTCCTCCTCAAGAGGGTTTTCATCATCCAGCGGAGGCGGCTGTTCTTAGGCAGTGACAACCACATTCAAGCCAAATTGGGCTTGGGATATGGTGGTCCCATCCTTGCTATTGCTACGAAGGTTGTCGCTGGGGCGCCCGCCCGCCATATAGACCGTATGGATAATATATCCAGCCGTATTTTTATTATCGGCGGTTGATTTCACAGATCGCTGTCTCGACTCCCCTGTTTCGGTAACGGGGAGTCGACTGTAGGCGGCTGGCCTGACCAGGTTCTTGAATGGTGCTGGCGCTTCTTTTCTGGGTTTGCCCCGCTGCTTTCGTGCGGCACAGAGTGCCTGATAGACTCTTGAAGAGACAGTGTCATACTTTTTCTGTTGGGGCCGGGACACATCTCTTTGTAGCGACATTCGGACCGCTGTCTTCTTGATTCTGGCGGTCATGGCATTTTTCTGAACCCACCTTAGAGGTTCGAAAGAATTGCTGATTTTTACGGCCGACTCAGCCGTCGTCACAGAGTAACCTTGCTCTTGGAACTTCAGAAGATTCCACTTGGTCGAGGCCCTGGCCCTCTTGTTGGCTCGATACCTGAGTCGCTTCTGCCTTAACTTTCTTATTTTAAGCACTGGGCAGACTTTGGCTCTTCGAGAAGATGCCGTAGATCGATTGATAGAGAGGCCAGAGGAGACGCTCGATCATGCATTTGTTGGATTCATCGTCTGAGCTCGTCCGCAACGTTTGATGTTGCCCTTCGTACCAGAAGTCTTGCCCCCAGCTGGAGCGCCAGGGAGTCGTTCAGACACTATCTTAAGTTTCGGTTGTGGTGCTTTAGCGATCACAACATTCGGCCTCTTGCCCCTTGAGACCGGCTTGGCCGCCTGTTTCGCCGGGATTTCTACCAAATGAGCGCTTCCGGCAGGGTAGATGATGACGGAACCAAACTGGCGGGGCAGTTCCTCCCACTGTCGACTGAGGCTTGCGGGGAGAACCACACGAGCATTGATCTTGACCACGTACGAGGTCGGGGTCACGTTGGAAGCTGAATTCGTCTTGGGAGTCATTGTCGTTGGAAAGTTGATTGCTGCACGGAAATAAAACATTATTTCAGTATAGGCAATCAATATGTATATTGATTGAGTTTGCATGAACGTTTAACCCGAAATATGGGAGGAGAGAAAGGTCTCACCGGACGTGCCAGAATCTGTCGGGGTCACCCCATTGAGATGGGAATACGCGTGCGCTTATCAGGCGTACTACAGATTCCCCCTGCCTAGGGTAGGTTGGGGTTTATTGATTGTGGGGATCCGAATCTCCAGCAGCCACAGACTAACCTGCCGTTAATTATCCCTTACCTTTGGGAAGGACAGTGTTGTGGAGTGTGTGTGTATCTATACATATATATATAAAAAAGGAAAAAAAGCGCCCAAAGGACGCGTGGGGTCAGCGCCTTAAGCACTGTGCGCTTAGGCGCTAGCGCACCACGTATCCGACACGTGGGCGCTCGAGCACTCGAGCGCTAGCGTGCCACGTGTCGGCACGTGGGCGCTTGGCGCTTGAGCGCTGGGCGCTGGAGCGTTAGGCGCTCGAGCGCTAGTGCGCCATGTGTTGGCACGTGGGCGCTGGGTGCTTGAGCGCTAGTGCGCCACGTGTCGGCACGTGGGCGCTGGACGCTTGAGCGCAAGGCGCTCGGGCGCTTGGGCACCAGCGAGAAAAAGGGGCTTTTAGCCCCAAAAACTCCCGAAAGGGAAATTAGAGTGGAGTTAAACTCCTAAGATGTTTTAAAGCTGATGAAGGGCTTCTCCCCTTGAGCCCTAGTTCTTTCCTAAAGTGGGGTTTCTGGAGATGGGTCTCCTTCTTCTTCCTTTGTTGGCCGGATCTTGAAGATCAAGAAGTGTGGGATTTTAAAAATATTTTCTTTTTGAGATCTAATGGAAGATCTGAGTTCCCCTTTATGGGTTTTGTGGTGAAAAACTATTTAGTTTTTTAAAATGAAGAGTAAAACTCTTGATTTAATTCAAAAGAAAAGAGAAGGTTTTAGAACCTTGAGGAAGGAGAAAGATCTCAGGTCTAAAATTTTTTGGAGAGAGAAAATGTTGGGATATTTCATTATCTTTGCCTTTATAGGCTATACATTTTACATATAGCCCCTTAGGCTTCACAAAATGGCATTTTGTCTAGCCCATGGTTCATGTGCCATTTCTTTTTGCACATAAGCCATGGGCTTTACAAAATTTGGCTTTATGCCCATTTTCTTACATTTATTCATAAAATAAAAATACAAGAAATACAACAAAATTATTTATTACAAAATTTTTATTTTGGCATGGGGGAGGCCGGTCGCTTCATGTTCGAGCTTGCTCCGGGCATTGGCCCACTTGACCTGGGCTTGGGCCCACCTTGCTTGGGGTTGACTTTGATTTTGACTTGGTCAACCGGGGTGTAAATTTTTACCCCAACAAGGTGGAGTTGGGATTTTGCCGTCACTCCGGTTTGTTTCGACCGTGGGGTCTTTCATTGACGTTGTATCTGCATCCTGCTGGACTGCGAAGGAATGCCGTTGTTGACATTGTGTCTGGTGTAACGAGACGAATGCTGAGATGGAGTTGGGGTTTTGCCGTCACTCCGCATTGTTTCGACCGTGGGGTCTTTCATTGACGTTGCATCTGCATCCTGCTGGACTGCGAAGGAACGCCATTGTTGACATTGCATCTGCTGTAACGAGACGAATGCTGAGGTGGAGCTGGGATTTTACCGTCACTCCGCTTTGTTTCGACCGTGAGGTCTTTCATTGATGTTGTATCTGCATCCTGCTGGACTATGAAGGAACGCCGTTGTTGACATTGCGTCTGGTGTAACGAGACGAATGCTGAGGTGGAGCAAGGATTTTTCCGTCACTCCGCTTTGTTTCGACCGTGAGGTCTTTCATTGACGTTGCATCTGCATCCTGCTGGACTGCGAAGAAACGCCGTTGTTGACACTGCATCTGTTGTAACGAGACGGATGCTGAGGTGGAGTTTGGATTATGCCGTCACTCGCTTTGTTTCGACCGTGAGGTCTTTTATTGATGTTGCATCTGCATCCTGTTGGACTGCGAAGGAACGCCGTTGTTGATACTGCGTCTGCTGTAACGAGACGAATACTGAGGTGGAGCTGGGATTTTGTTGTTACCCCGCTTTGTTTCGACCGTGAAGTCTTTCATTGACGTTGCATCTGCACCCTGCTGGACTACGAATGAACGCCGTTATTGATATTGCGTCTGTTATAACGAGACGAATGCTGAGGTGGAGCTGGCATTTTGCCGTCACTCCGCTTTGTTTCGACCGTGAGGTCTTTCATTGACGTTGCATCTGCATCCTGCTGGACTACGAATGAACGCCGTTGTGGGTCTTCAAGCTGTAGATGTAGCCGTCGATACTTGGCTCTTCTTCTGATGGAGCCTGGTGGGATGATATGGTTCCCTCTTAGTTTGCGCCCCTGAATTGTATACAGGGATCGATGTAATCTCACCTATAGGGAAAAAAGTTTCATTTTATATATTTTTCTTTCCGCGATGCTCTATCATTTCTGCTTTTATATCGCGAAAGTCGCGATTGCCCATCATTTCGGCTATTTTTCACGGTGCCCGATCATTTCAGCTATTTGTTTTATTTACTCGCTGCTTTTTATTGCGATTTGCCCAACCATTTCGGCTATTTTGTATGCGTACATTTTTACTTGCTGATTTTGTCATAAGTTGCTCCATCATTTCGGCTCTTTCGTATGCATTTGTGGCTCGCTGGCTTTTCGCCGCAAGTTTAGGATTTGATATCGATTTAGGCATCAGCATCGCTACAACTGGGATATTGTCAGGAGCGAATCATCATTTGCCTCTATCGATGTCGAACAAAGGTGGCTTAGCGAACCGGGTTAGGATTCTGTTGACTAAGGCTTTTAACTTCATGAGCCGTAAGGGTCTCATGAAGGTATTTCTCCCTACGAGTCGTGAGGATCTCGTAAGTGCGTTTTCTCCTTAGGGATCGTGAGGATTCCTAAGTGTGCATTCTCTTATAAGTCGTAAGGATCTTACAAGAGTGTTTTCTCCTTATAAGTCGAGAGGACTTACAAGGGATGCCCACTGTGTAAACACATCCCTAGTCGCGGGTAGGACTTTGTTAGGGAAAATGTTTATTCGCGTCCGTGGATTGTATACAAGGGTCAGCATTGAACTGCTTGTAGGGCAGCATTGGAGGTTGTGATGGCTTAAGAACAGGTTCAGATGCCTGTAGCTTAAGGCTTTTGAATCCTATGAGCCGTGAGGGTCTCATAAGAGGGTTCTCCTTACGAGTCGTGAGGATCTCGCAAGTGTAATTTCTCCTTAGGAATCGTGGGGATTCCTAAGTGTGTTGCTCCCTTGTGAGTCGTAAGGATCTCACGCGGGTATTTTCTCCTCACAAGGTCGAGAAGACCTTGTAAGTGTCTTTTAATGAGATTGCGCCCTTTCGGGTTTTTACAAAACTCACCGGTAGTCCTGCTGTTTTTACTCACGGAGCCATTTCGGGTTTTCATCCGTGCCCATTTCGCTTATGGACATACCTCCTTTTTTTACCACGTCGGCCTGGGGATGCCGCGGGTTTATAGTAGTTTAAAGACGTTTCGGTCATAGGTCCGAGATTTTTCAGGCAACGTACGATTACGTAACTAGATTTTCTCGCAAATTTTCGCATCTTGTGTGTCGGAGGTGGACTCCTTGAAGAGAAGGCTGAGAGCGATTTCTTCGTCAGAGTCACTTCCAAAGGTGATAACTTGCGATTCCTTGGGGTCGACTATGTGACAGTTGCCGGCGACTCTTTTGTGCTCATCTGTCATGTTTTTCTGTTCCTGATGAGCCTTGCGCTTCACTCGTTGAACGTGTTGTCGGTGGGCAACATATCCCTGCCACCAATTTTTAAAGGCTATTCACTCCTCGGTAGGGTGTGCAATCCTCTGATGGTACAAGCAGAAGTTAGGATGTATGTCCGCTTCATCAGGATGTATACCGCCAGGAGAATTTCCTCTGAAAGAGGGTAACTTTATTCCTATTGACAGGGCCCTAGCGAATCGTTTCCTTATTTTAAGCTTGTTTTTGCCAGCGATAGGGATGCTTTGCTCCGGTTGGGGTGATGTTTTAACCCTTTCGTCTAGTCGTCGGCATTTGGCCTTTTCAAATATGGCCATTTCGCGCCCCCGATCAGCTTTGCTTTTCAAAAGAGCTTCGTTTAGGAACGTATCAATCATTTCGTCTGATGGCCTTAGAAGTTCCGGCTCAGGATCTACCCCCAGTTTCTCTGCGTCAGGAGCTTCTCCACCATCTATTAATGAGTGAGAGATCGCATGGCAGCTTGCCACATAATCTTCAGACTCATCCGACGAGTCTTCTCTATTGTCAACATCTCCGTCCTCAAGGACGTGGCTGAGAAATTCTTGGAGTGTGACCGGGGTCCGTGCCTTCTGATTATATTCTTCCAGCGCGTCAATATGTTTTTGCAGTTCTGTGCGCTTTTCACCAGGCTTCACGGGCTTTTTTGTCTTCGTCTTTTTCTTCGAAGACTTTGACGGCTGGGTGTGGGCACTTTGACTATCACCACTTTTTGGAGTTGGACGCAGCTTCAGCATTCCTTTGATGATCTCGGGCTCCAGTGGATTTTTCCACCTGATTGTCGGGCATGCTTGGAGATCCTTCAACATCCTTTTCGTTTTGGCCGAAAGAGCGACCTCCCATGGAGCTTCCCCTATGAATGAACATGATGCCCCCTGCATGTCCATCTTTTTCGGATCATATGGTTGTGGCGGGTTCATCTTCCAGTTTTCAGAAAGCGCGAATTTGGCCAGTTGGCATTAGTATTCAATCCAGCCTTTGAAGATGAAGCAATCTTAGATTGGATGGCTTACTGCTTAGTAGTAAGGGCAGTAATTAGGATTGTTGACATCGCCTGGCTGCAACGGACGTTTTGGGTCCGGCGGATTGATGAGTCTTTTGTGCACTGCCAGCTCGAACAGTTTTCTCGTTTTATCCCGGCGAAACGAGTAAGGACGTCCCAGTCTCTCCTCAAGGGATGGGCGTGGGCGCGCGTTGTTTTGGTGAATAACCGGCTTTAAGTTGCTCGGTTGTTGTTGAGTATTAGCGACGAAGGTCGCTTTTCCTTTCCCTTTTTCGTTTCGAGGCTCCGACTTCGAAGAGGAAGGTCTATTACCCATCTGATCCATTTGGGCTAGCTTTTCAATCATGGCCTGGAAAGTGGTCGTCTTGAAAAACATCATAAATTAGGAGATGGTCTCTTGAGGGTCGAGAGTACCCACAAACATGCCTACCGCAGGCGCTTCTTCGATGCATTGTTCGCACTTCGACCATAAATTGCTCCACCGTATTGCATACTGGACCCAAGTTTCGCCCGGCTTCACTCTGGCATTGATCAATGCCGTGATTAGGGTGCGTTCACTAGCGCTTGAGAAACGCTGGGTGAATAGTAGTTCCATCTCTTTAAAGGTTTTGACGGAGTCGTTCGGGAGTTCAGAGTACCATTCAAACGCTGTTTCCGACAAGCTGCCGACGAACTGGCGAATTAGCAGTTTATCGTCACCTCCAGTGTTACCACATAGAGCCCTGAACTGGGCGACATGCTGGTGGGAATTGCCCGTCACTTTATATACATGGAATTTAGGGATCGTATATCCCGGCGGGTACCTTATTTGGTCATACCAGCCCGAATAGGGTCGTCCAGTCTTAACGATCTGCCCGGTCGTTTCGCTCTCCTGATGAGCTCGTATTTGCTGAGCGATGTAATCATCTAGAGCGGCCTTGGAGATGGTCTCCTCCTTGGCTGCTGAAAGAGCCGAAGGAGGGTTCGATGTCTCCCCTCTGTCGTCTTCAATGATGATCGGGGGGTCTTCAGCTGGAGGTTCCGGCTGTAACATCATCCCGGCCATGACTTGGAACAAAAGAGCCATTCGTTTTATGTTGGCCGCCTGTTCCACGGCCTCTTTTTCTTTCCTCTCGAGCATTCTTCGGAGGAATTCAGCATCAGTTTCTTGTTCCTGACGCTGCTCTGAGGTCTCTGGATTTTCTTTTGGCCCAGTGAGTGCGGCCGTTGCAGTCAACATCTCCTGAAGTATTTGCTGTTGTTGCTCCTAAGCCTTTGTTA
Organism: Agapanthus africanus; assembly: GCA_030015575.1. NCBI lineage: Eukaryota > Viridiplantae > Streptophyta > Magnoliopsida > Asparagales > Amaryllidaceae > Agapanthus > Agapanthus africanus. The sequence continues at coordinate 4,744,617 of CM057337.1, forward strand.
TCGATCGGGTAAGCGGTCGATGACCCGTAGAAGCACGGCTTTCGTCTTTTCCAGAAGCCATATAAACGGTATGTGTTAACATGCCCCCAGACTTGGGGCGTTTAGACTCAGCGTCCTTGCGGTTCGCTGTGGTCACAGTGGCTTTTTCCAGCCTCTTTCTCTTGTGAGCGGTTGAAGTTGAGGGAGCCGTTGCAGCGGGCACCCAGACGGATGATATCTTCTGTGGTACCACGGGATGGCTCTTTTCTTGCCGAGCTTTAATCTTCTTTGGTCGGTGAGAGTGGTCCTGGTCAATCACCGATTCCTGGACCTGTCGCCAGACTTTGTAAATTTTAGAAGAAAGCCACTGAGGGGGCTGCTCAGGTTTCTTTTCTCTAGCATTCTCCACAAGTGGAGGTGATCTCTTCACCACGGCAGTCGGAGAGTTTTTGCGCACCCTCCTTAGCGGTTCAAAGCTGTTCCCAGTTGGAACAGCAGCATCGATTTCCACCGTTGGAGCTGGCGGAGTCAGTCCAAAAAGAGAGTTGCCCCAGCCTTCCTTACTCGGCGCCAGTGGCGACGTTGAGCGTATCGAGCCGTTGGGATTGTCTCAGCTGTAGGGGTGACTTCCTCATGCCCCCTGTTTTGGCGAAGGGTTGTCGTCGGCGTCAGCCTCTTGAAGACCGATGTCCGTTGAGAAGCAATGTCCAATCTGTCAAAGACAGACCTCTGGAAAGGGGAAGCAGCTTTGAGGACTTCGCCTGGAGCGGGAACCGGCACAGTCAGTCTTGTGAAAACTGACCCTTTGGCAGGAGAAACCGCCTTGACGACTTCATGAGCAGGAATGGCTATCCGCTTAGGGATAACTCTTTCCGGTATCGCGGGCTTCTTCATGGGCCTAAATGAGCTTTGGCCCAGTTTGTCGAAGACTGAGGCGTTGGAGCTGGATGACCCGTTGAGAGGGGTCGCAGTAGTGGTAAGTGGATCAAAGACCGACTACTTTAGGGTTTCCTGCAACGGCAGCGGGGCATTGAAGTTCATGGGTGGGAGCATGATCCCGAAGAATAGCCCAGTGGTGGCCTGAGTCACCTGGTCCACCAACATTGTAAAAACAGAGGCCGCCTGAGGCCCGTAGGTCACTCCTCTTGTGGGGACGGAGTGAGAGTTATTGCCATTGTTGCAGCTTGTGCAGTTGAAAGACATTTGATCTTCTTTTTTCTGCACGAGAGCAAAACCAAATCTTAGTACTCCGAACCCAAGGGCAACCATATTAAACCGCGATTCGTTCGCGAACACGACAGACGAAGTGTGGAGTGGAAAGAGGAAGAGGCCCCACCGGGCGTGCCAGAATCAGTTCTCCGCCGAAACACAGAGATGCGACCGCGTAGGTTCGTCTTGCCTGAATTTCGAGGGCAGATGCTATTTGGTGCTATCCGTCCACCTCTTCAAAAATGCAAAGTTGATTTATGGCACCGTATATCGAAGGTTTAGACGGATGCAGCCGATGTAGCAGATTTTGGGGACGCTCTTCCCTGCAGGCGCAAGCCCCTGTAGTTAATTATACTACCGCATCGCAGTAACCACTTTCTCCTTCTCCAGGTGTTCATTCCATGTCGTGTTTTTTTTTGGTTGCCCATGTATTGTATACGGAGACTAATTTATGTTGTCGCACGTAGGGCGTGGATTATTCCAAATCCATATTTTCTTAGATTTGGGTTTGGGGTTGGGTTTAAAGATACGTTAGTCTCATTTGAGACTAAGATCAACTTAAACGTTCGTTGAGAATACGTTAGTCTAATTTTAGACCAAGATCTACTCAACGGGATAGTTTAGATCCAACAAAAGAGCATTTGGACTCTATTGTTTAGTTTAGGGACATTGCGGTCGATTAGTTTAAGGACATTACGGTCCAAGGTTAAGGACATCATAGTTCATGGGTTTAAAAGACCCCACAGTCCAAGGTTAAGGACATCATAGTCCATGGGTTTAAGGACCCCACAGTCCAGTTTAAAGATGTCATAGTCTATGAAATGTATGGTTGTCGGGACCCGTCATCTCTCTGAAGACATTGAAGGATTACAAAAACAAATATCAGAGGAATGAAGAGATGTACCCTTGAACCGATATTAGTTGGGAGATCTATTGTCTAATTTGGGACTATAATCAAAGATTTATGAGCATGTGGACTCAATTAATCTGAATTGAGGACTTATGGCCAATCTTGGGCTAAGTCCAATCAAATTAAAATGTTTAACATTTATTTTGGGCTGTCGAGCATTTATTTGGGCTTGGCCCTTTTAACAATACTGAGCATTGACTTGTATTCTGACAATATTTTGTCTTTATCGAATGCTGAGCATTCATCAAAACTCTGGGCTTATTAAAGAACAATTTATGTTCTATCAGCGCACACGTGAAAGGCACGTGGTGCGCTTGGCGCTTTGCACCAGTCCAAGAGCGCAGTACGATTCTGCCGAGTAGCGCACACATGAGTGATACGTGGTGCGCTTCACGCTTTGCGTCAGTCCATGAGCGCAAAGCGCTAGTTCAAGAGCACAAAGCGCTAACTGTTGAGTGGCGCACACGTGAGTGACACGTGGTGTGCTTGGCGCTGAGCGCCAGTCCAAGAGCGCAGAAGCGCATTTGATCAATTTAATGATCTGGGATATAAATTCTTCCTTAGAAGAGACTTTGTCTCAAGATCCTAAGAACAAAAGTTCTTACTTTATAGGAGATGCTTCAATCTCTTGTATTGATGAAAGGCTTTGCCTTTATGGATCTGTGATCCTTAAGAGAATTGAATTATTCTCCCCCCTTTCTTATAGTGAGATGTTCATGATCTCTTTGTATAAAAGACCTTTGTCTTGTAGATCTATGATCTGTGAGAAGAATTATGTTCTTCTTTTTATTTTATGATGAGATCTTTTGATCTCTTTGTGAAAGACCTTGGTCCTGTAGATCTAGAATCTTTAAAGAAGTAAATTCTTCTTTTAATTATGAGATGATTTCATCTCTCTGTTCATTTTTTTTACCTTGAAGAAAATCTTCTTTTTCTGAGAGCTTGGCTCTTCTTTCTGAGATCTCTCAAACCTTATGGGGGTTCCTCTCTTTGTTTCTGTATATCTTCTCTCCATGAGACTTGAAGTCTAAGGGCCTTTTTATAGGGCAAGATGATCAGTTCAATTAGTTAAGGAAATCTTTTCTCCAATTGATTTGGGGAATTTCCCATCGTTGGATTTTTGATCCAAGGGCTTCTGGTTTACAGAAGGTAATTTTCTTATTATTAACAAGATTGGGAAATCTTTTTCATACAGAAATTATTCTGTATTTTGGTGATTTTTAATCACCACTGGATCATTGATCCAACGGTGCTCTGATTTACAGAGCACGATCTTGTTGTTTGGAAAGATTTTAAGGAATCTTTCCTTAACAGAATTTAATTTTGATTAATTAATGATTTATCATTATTATTGGATCTTTGATCTGACGATGGGGAGCTTTTAGTTCCAATGCTAGCGCACCCGTGCTTTGCACATGGTGCACTGCTTAGGACGCAACGCACCTAGCGCTTGCGCAAACGTGCTTTGCACGTGGTGCGCTGCTTAGGGCACAGCGCACTTAGCGCTGCTTCTGAAGCATTGCTTCATTTCAAAATTTGAATTTTGAACAGAGCTTTGCTCTGATTGGGGGAAACACCAAGCTCGAAGCCACAGCCCTAGCTCGTGCCCAACTCACCGCTCGTCTGAATCGCCGATCCCAAGCCCACCACGTCAACAATCGCCATCCCAAGCCCACCTCGCCATCGTTCATCGCCGTCACGTGAGTCCCAATTTTGTTATTTTGTTATTTTAAAAAAATAGTTGTTTAAAAATGATAAATGGATAAAAATGCCAGATTTGCATATTGTGGAAGTTTTTGGTATTGGATAGTGTGGAAAGTTGGTATTGAATAAACCCTTAAGTTAATTTTGGAAATGAAGAAATTAGAAAAGGGGAAGACTTTTTAAAGTTGGAGTTTTGTTGAGGGAGGTGATGTAAGCATCCAAATTGATGAGCAGCATTCATCATGAACTCAATTAGGATGAGGTGAAACTATCTATAAAAGATAAAGCAATTATCTTAGTGAGTTATTGATTTTTCAAATAGCGTTGCATCTACCCTCGTCTCGCACTTCTCATCCTCAACTCAAATTTTGGTTTACTATGCAATTGAACATTCGGTTTTCAACATTTTTTATTATAGTTTTGAAAAGAGAAGTGAAATTAGATAAAGAATTATTGTTTTAGAGGGTGAACAAGTAATGCATCATCCCTAACTGAGTTAACTAACCCTTTTAACCATAGTTCAAAACTAGAGGGCCTTAAATATGAAAATTTCGATATTATTATTGAGATTCTTATATACTATTAAAAAACCATAAAATCCTATGCTTTAAAAGAAAACTTGAGAACATCAAAAGCGAAACGAAACCCTTATCCAAGTGCAAGGATATATGTCACGCCTCGCTTCCTAGTGTACGGGTAAGAAGACGCGACGAGACCGCTGCGTATTTACTCAGAAGTAAACATGCTAAACGTATCTAAGCAATATAAAATAAGTACACAAGAGACAGGAATATAAATGAACAGCAACTTTATTTATTAAACATTCTTTTACAGTACAACTGAAATGTAAATATATGAGTAGAAAGCGATGCCTAAACAATGGCATAACAAAAATGAAAAATGAAATATGTACAAGTATCTAAAGCTCCGGGTCGAATGCTAACTGCTCCAAATCCTCGTTGCTGGGCTCGATCTCCAGTGAGTCCGATCCACCTGACAACATTCCAAAGAAAGAAGAAAAGGAATGTCGTCAGCGAACAATCGTTCGGTAAGTTCAAAAGATGAGTAGAGATAGAATAGACAGAATAAGTTTTAATGCTTTATTATATTATTAACGCTGTTATTTGTAGCTTGGTACAGAAGATGCTAGTGTATACGAGAGGATTCCAACTTACACCGTGGACTTTGGTAAGCTGTAGTACAAGGCTCCATCGAAAATACCACGGAATAACGGTATGGATGTAATTATGTCATAAGTGACCACCTCGTGCCACCTTTAACACCTTCCATACCAATCTACCTCATATAAATCCCGCGATGTCTTTATTATATTGATTGTGTTGTATTGTCTTGTATTGTAAGTTGTATATGGATGACTTTCCGGAACCATGATATCAGTAAATGGAATGGATATAATGGATGTACATGTAGATGGAGTATATCTATGGTTCGGTCCAGTCAATATAGATTGATATAGATTGAATAGATGGATTCATGTTGAATTGTAGTTTATGCTTGAATCACATTCAAGTCAGATTGATTAGATTGAGACTCGGTCTGAGTCAGAAACTTTGAAAAGAACTTGAAATCCTGAATTAGTTTTGATGTTATCGGTAACTGCTGCACATGGATGGCAGGGTTTATGTCTTTTTCCAAGACAATTACCATGTTGATAACACCGTTTGTTAGATTGTCTACCTTATAGGCAAGCACCCATATCTCCGGCTCTCTGAGGCTCAAGAGACTGGTCCCGCTTAAACCTATGTTTACTAGGGTCCTTATTGTAATTTGGTATAACTTGAGAGGGTTGTATGTAAAAATAATTTGATATAATTTTCAAAATACGCCTCAAGTATTTAATTATCGTCTTTTAGGATTTTCATAGATGTTTATTTTATAATTGTGAAATTTCTAGTGAGTAGAACCTAATTTTTATAGTATAGGGTATTTTATTGAAATACTGGAATTTTTTTGTATTTGGATAGTATTTTAATGTAATGGTGATTCCTTTTGAAAACTTGGAATATTTATAGAATATAACTAAAATAGATATTTTTATAATAGGTATATATATATATATTTAATTTCATTTATTTTCTTGTAGAAATCTCATTTCTAAAGAAAAATGCATAAACATTCCATTGAGATCGAATGCTCCTTTCGGAGGTCCGTATCTCGTTCTACTGGGCCCAAGGATGTGCGATAATCCACACCATCCCGAACGGAGTCCCCAAAAGTGGGTTGTAGAGGCGCAATTGTAAGGAATTGTTTAATACATCTTTTAAAAAAAATGGTTTTATAAGTTGATGGTATTTATTTGTTAAGTAATATTATCCCAATGAAAATATTCCCAAAACTTCATCGTGTTGTGTCAAAGATGTGTGTTATGATAAGGTAGGTCATTACCTTGTGAATTATCTAAAGGTAATACATGAATTATGATGTTTTATGTCGAAACTAAAGTATATGGTATTTTACTGTAAAACTATGATAAAAGTTGTATAAAAGATTATTTTGAGACGATTCTTGTTTTAGAGTGTTTGTTAATGTTTGTTAAACATGATATGAGAGTATGGTATTTTCTTGATTAAGAAAAGTTATGTTTTGAAGAAAAACCGAATCGGAAGTCGGATTAACTCCGCTTCTGTCGGGTTTATAATTTAAATTTTTTAGAATAGAGAAAGAGAGGGGTAGAAGGGACTTACGGGATATTGGGAAAGAAGAGGGGTAGGAGAAGACTAGGGAAGCGTCGTGGCGTCGTTTCATCGCCGGAATCTTCTTGGATCGTCGCCGGAACTTCACCATTTTGCTAACTCCACTTGTACACTAAAGAGACTTGAAAGTTTTTGAGAGTTTTGGCAGGAAATTCTGAGTGAGAATGTGTGGAATGGGGTGTGGTATTTATAGGAAAAACTAGGGTTTAGTGTATTGAATTGGTGAATTAAAATTTGTATTAAAAATGGACTTGAAGAGGGTATTTTAATTCTCTGGATAATTGCAGAGAATACAAATAGCCTAGGGGGAGTGGGGTAGGCCAAAGGGTGCAGAGGTGAAGAGACGAGGGCTTCACCGATGGTTTAGACCGGTGGTACCGGGCTTTTTAGGGTTTTCTCCGGCCCAATACCGACGGGGGGTGTTGGTTTAGGTGCCACGTGTCCTTTCCGCTTCATATATCTCAGTGTACGTGTTTGTTTAAATTGTGACTCTTCATTTTACGTGTTGTGCATGTGCAAACCTTTGGGCTTCTACAAAGATTAAAATAAAATAAAATAAAAAAGATAATGTGGCTGATGGGATTTAAACTCGGGTGCTATGTTTCAGCAGTGCAAGGTCTTACTAATGAGCTACAAGCTCTTTCTTGCCGTTCAAAAGCAAAACAAACTTATAACTTGTGCTCAGGCTCAGGTGTCCCTGTATTTTGAAAAAAAATCGTACAGAAAGTTTATGGTTGTTACAATATAACTCGATGATAACATAGAAATCCACATTATCATTTAGGATTTTAACAAATTACCGCGCGCCTTAGTACCCATCTATCAGTTATATGCGTAACAGTTTTCGTCGTGATATAAAACTACATGATGGTTGTCAACATCAAGAGGTAATCGTTTGTTTATGGCAACCGTCATGTGTTTATCTGACGAGAAAACTGGTCGTAATATAACCGATAGATTTTTCCAGTGTGGACAAATTAAGAATTTATAATGCACACACCCTGCATTTGTGCTTTCATTCATTTCGAGATTAGTTTTGTCAGCACCTTTTCGTCAGTTCTCCGTGTATAAATATAGAGAGGATGATTATTTCTGTGTTAATATTTAGCATTGAAATGATTATTATCCCTTCTATTGCAGTGTACTCGGAGAACAGCGACGAGGTACTGCCGAAAGTTTCTTGAAACGAATGAAAACATAAATGCAAGGGTGTATGCGTTATAAATTCTTAATGGGATAGAAGCCTTACCCCTAACAGCCGATGTGATGTATTGATAGATCAAACTGAAACATTAAATGAATGAAAGCAAAAATGCAGGGATACTGGTTTGAATAGTATGTTGGACGAGCTCTGAATTGGCATGCATCTTGATCCTAATATTGTTCCTGAATTTAATATTGGAGAGGAAGATATCCTAGTAGAATAAAAATCAAATCTTGAAAATGAAACCATAACCCCTAACCTCGAATAGCAAATGTCATATATTAACATACAATTAAAAATATGCAGGAAAAAATAAAGAAAAACAAACTGGGTAGTAGATCCCGTGCCAAAAATATACCAAGCAACCATACCAGTCTATCTCCCTCTATCCACTCATTTTTCACATCCAAAAGATAGATAGAGAGTGAGACACAAGGCACAACACTCGCCGATACTCGATGATATGCTTTCACCTCAATTCCAATTTAGGAAGTGCTTGCCGATATAGTGCTGGTCAGTAACAGGACAAGAACCGTCGCGACTGAGAATATCTGCATGTTCACATCACTCCCAGTCGCGACAGTTCTTGTCTTGTTACCGGCCAGCGCTAAATCGGCAGGCACTTTCCAAATTGGAATTGAGGTGAAAGTATGTTATCAAGCATCGGCGAGTGATGTATCTTGTGTCTCACTCTCTATACATCTTTTAGATGTGAAAATGAGTGGATAGTGGGAGAGAGATGATTGCTTGGTTTATTTGTGGTAAGCGATCTTCTACCTAGTTTATTTTGTGGCTCGTCTTTTCATACTCCCACGAGTTCTCAAGTACGCTTCTTCTTGCCTCCTCCTATATATGGACCCTTGTCGGGAAGAAATTACCGGATGTAGATTTGATAATCTTTGGTTTCAATACAATTTTCATATAATTATCGAGAATATTGTATACTAATACTTGTCTGTTGATAATATTATAGAACCTGCTCAATTTCAATGACTTTTCGGACAGCGGCGGCGGCGAGTGAGCTCGAGATGGACTGGAAAAGCACAAAACGCACGCGCATCGACGAATATAAGCTGATCAGGTGCTTTTATCAAAATGCAATTATCTTTATGTTATCTTTATTGGTCGTTTTTACATTTAGTTCTCATATTGATCATATTACACATGTTCATTAGAATCGTGAGATTTGTGATCGAGGAAACGATTGAGAAAAGGATACTGAAATTATAAGAGAAAAAGGAACTTGTATTTGAAGGTTAATATTTGCTTGTTATAGACTATCTTTTGTTGACCTCATTGATATCATAAGCTGATTTGTATGGTCCAATTTGATTTATAGAACTGTTGGTGACTTTAAAAATGCTTTTGATGAGAAGACATTGTTTATCGCCGAAAACCGGACTGAGACGCGAGGAGCGCGTCCAGCCTGCATCTGGGGGCAGATACTATTTGGACATATCCATCTATCTCTCCGAAGATACAAAGTTCATTTATGGCATCGTATATCGAAGGTTTGGATAGATGCGGCCGATATTGCTGACTTTCAGATTCCCTCTCATGGATGAGAGGTTTATTGATTGTGGGGACGCTTTTTCCTGCTGGCGCAAGCCCCTGCAGTTAATTACATTATCACGAACGATAACAACTTCCTGCACTTCAGGTCCATTCCTTCATGTGTCGTGTTTTAGTTTATTTTGGGTTGCTCTTGGATTGTATACAGAGACTAATTTATGTCGTCGTCCGAAGAGTGCGGATTAGTCCAAATTGGTATATATTAGATTTGTGGGTCAACTTAAGTCCCATTTCTCATATCGATGAGGTCCGTTAGTTCACGGGATACTTGAATTTATCTAAGGACCGTCAGTCTTGTTTTAGACTAAGATCAACTTAGGGTTTTGGTCAAGGATCGTTAATCGTATTTGAGACTACGATCAACTTAAATAAGCATATGTATTCATCTGATCTTAAAATCAACACTTATAGCCAATTTGGGGCTAAGAAATAGGTCTGTATGACATAGTCTGGCGCATGCCCAACTCACATACGTATCACGTAGAGTAAAAAGTTTTGTATCATTGATGTTAGTTATATGTATGCCCTAGAGGCCATTACTGTACATGCGATGTATAATGTAGTGAATACTTGGACATATATAGGGAGGACTTTCTTTCTCAACATGATAGTATGCTATCTGGTTGCACTTTATCTTAATATGTATACTTATTGTCTTTCTATTGCATGTTGATAAAGCCCTCAGGATGAGTACTTGACTACCAGGAATATGATGCAGATCATACTAGTGGGGACATGAGTAGTCAGTAAGTACATCTGTCATGCACCGCTTTCCAAAATACGGAATACGAGAGGTTGACGAGGCCAGCCATGCTCCTATGGTCAAGGAAACATCCTGCCGTAGTCACACTTCGGCTTCTAGCTTTACATGGTAATCAGTAATCAATGCACAGGTAATGAGAAATGCAGTCACTAAATCAAAACAGATACAAAAACTAACCAGATAGAGATCAAGGAAAGATGGCGCTGACGTCGCTGATCTAGATGTCCGCAATATTCTTAAGGTACGACATGTGCTGATCCGAGCTAAGTCCCCTTCTCACTATAAGCATGCATACTCAAGTCGTCAGAGCGACACAATAGCAACATATATAAATGCAAAAGTAAACACGTGTAATGATGATGAACTGAAGCAATAAATATAGAATGATGACGCACATGAAATAATCGGTACAGGTAAACAGTAAAGTAGGTATATCAAATCAGTAAGCAATGCATGTCAATGTCACTAACCCTATCAGTCTCTAAGTCTCACTGTCCAGGTCGCTAAACCTATCGTCAGTCTAAGTGTGAGAGTCAACCACGCAGGAGTATCCCCAACCCAAGGGTAGGGCCTCAGGGGCAAGGGAACACGGGCCCGAAACGCTCGCTAATAATCAGTAATATCACCCATATGACTCCCAGAATCGCTGTATATGCCGGCAATGGGACTCCCGAGATTCCGTTGAACTCACACTCAAACTATCCCACACCCCGTGGTCTATATCAAATACCGACCATTAACCCAAATACTAGTCGGTCCATGACAAGTCTACGCGAGAACTGAAGACAGGATCTCCATCAAGCATGTCTCGACTGGTACCCGAGATAAATGGACAGCGTTTGACGCCTTACCTATGACACTAATATAAGTGCTTCCATAACCGTCCCACACCAGTTATAGTTCCACTTATATATGCCCCATAGGCGTCGACAATGCAATAAATTAATTGGGTCCGCTGATTGTGTATAAGTACGTGTCACTTCACTTATTCATTCACGCTTTAATACTAACGTACTTGCCACAATCCAAGCACTAATATTTATCACTGGGTAATGTACACGATCACTAGGTTATCAATGCTTATGACATCTACATGATACGATGAGAATGCAGTAATTATGATATGAATAAAAATATCAGCAGTCAGTGTCCTACCGCTTGCATAATTTACTATAAGTCATACGTACAGAATTAAGCAAACAATAAAAAAGGTAAGCAGTATGTTTAATTATCTATCCATAAAAATTTGTTTCATGTCAATCGGGTTTCAGGTTTGCTGGTTATGGTCATTTCATTTTAAGTGTTTACTGCTGGAAATCCGATTTCTGAATTAGAAGCCCGTTTCTTAACACGTTTTAATCCCAGTTAGGATCGTAATTAGGCGATGCTACAGTTGGATAATATTTAGGTCTAACAGTCAGGTTTCCAACGTATTATACGGATTGATGATATCCTCTATATACGAGGAGATATGTTCAGTTTAATATCAATGTGTACAAATTATCACTGCAGAAAACTGCAGGACACAATGGTATTCTAAAATACGAATTAAATATCAAACGACGGTGAAACGACACAGGAATATATTCATGGGATAGACAATTAAATTATCTATGTGATCACATGAGACTCCATGCATTTTCAGTTTAAATAAGGGGTATACAGGTGTTCCAAAGCCAGGTATCCAAAACGAACGCTGCCCCGGACTGCAGTTCAGGACCGTGAATCGCCTCAGTATACAACATCATAACAGTATAATATTCAGTAAGAATCATCAGGGGTTTACAGACTATCCAGTCTTCTTTGTAATGAGCCCGATCAAGTCACGAAACGAGTTATATCTAATTTACTATTAATTTTACAACGTGATATGCACGGCGATTTCCAGATTTAACGTCGCTCTTTTTGGGCAACATTACAAAGGTATAATCTATCTATGTTTAACTCAATTCTCTACACGACATTCATTATCAGAAAAGGGATTTATTGGTCATAAATTCTGCCATTTTAACTAGGGTTTTCGTTTAGGGTTTCGTGTCGAACACTTGATTAATTAGAGCAATGAAAATAAATGTGTATCAGTACATAGCACATTAGCATGTAAAGCAAGTGAGGGGTTCACTTGCCTTCAGTCGCTTGATATGGAAGCGACGTCGCTTGCGGACTTCGTCTCGAGACACGAGACGATGCGATGCTGGACACGGCTCGTGGCGCGGGCGCGATGCGTGGAGATCTGGTACTGGACGTGGCGGCGACGCCGGCGCGACACGACACTGGGCACGGTCTGGACTCGGTGCGTGGTCCGGGAGCGGCACGACGCGTACACTGGATCGAGCACGGTGTGGCACAGGGGCTGGCATGACGTGGCACGGGGAGTGGGTACGGGACGCGACACGTCTGGGTACGCGGTGACACGGAGGCGGGCACTGGACTGACGTTCAGGAAGAAGGTGGTCGATAGTGAGGCGAGGAGCTCGAGGGTGAGCTGGGGCGTTGGAAACTCGGCGATGGAGTCCCTCGTGGTCGGAGGTGCCATCGATGGGTTTTCTAGCGAGGCAGTAGGGGTCACGAGTTGTGCAGGTGCTCGTCGGGGTTGGCTCGGGGAAGAAGGTGGTGCTAGGTTGGAGAGGGGAGAACGAGGTGGTGGCGAGGGAGAGATGACGACGTGCAGGCGAGGTCGGGGCTGTAGGTTGGAGTCGTCGTGGTAGGTGTGCAGGGGGAGGAGTGGAGGAGATGGTGGTTCGAGGTGCTGGCGTTGTGGTAGGGAGGGAGCTCGGGGTGCAGGGGAGAGAAGGTGATGGTGAAGAGGGAGAGAGGTGAGGCATTGAGTGAGGGGGATTGAGAGGAGAGAGGAGGAGATTGCGAGTGAAAGAATGAGAATGAGAGAGGGGTCGGTGGGTTGAGCTTAGGTCGGGGGAAAGCGGACACGGCCGTTGGGGAGAGGGCGCGGGTCGTGGGAGAGTGAGCGAGAGAAGCGGGGGACGTTGAGGTTGGGCGAGAAAAGCGTGCGAGGGTAGTTGATGAAGGAGGAGCGGGTCTCGGGGGTATGGGGTGAGGGAACGGGTCGTGGACACGAGGAGGGCAAAGCGGGGGAAAACGGGCGGGAAAAGGAAGCGAAGAGAGGAAGAAGAAGGGAGTGGGGAGCTCGGGTCGGGTCGGGTTCGGGCTGGGGTGTGGGTAGATCGGGTCGGGTTAGTAAAAGGGTTTGGGTTTGGGGTTCATGGGCCGGGCCTTGGGCTGGGCTGAGGTTAAAAAAGAAAAGGTTTAGGGTTTGAGGTTTAGAAAATAAAGATTAGGAAAAATAGAAGGGTTCAGAAAAATTATATGAAAATTTATTTAGGACATTAAAATAGGAGTGGGAAAATAATTTGGAAAAATAGGATTTAATCGGAAAATGAAATAAGAGGAATATATAGTAAATGTTTGGAAAATATAGGAAATAAAGTTGAAAAAAAATATACAAGATTTTTACATACAAGATACCGGGTATTACAACATCCTTCAATTGTTCCTAGTCGTGGGAGTATCGAAACAGGGCATCGATGCTCCAGAGTAGACTAGCGTATGCGCTTCTTGACCCATATGATGGGCGATGGATGATCTCACATCCATTGGTGTTTGACATCAGAGAAGGTATACGGGTGCTCAGTGGAGAATGGGTACACTGGACGAACTCACCGAGAAGTCCTAGATGGTATTATACCTATCGTCAGATAGCAGTTCTCTGGTGACACCGGTACAGGTTAGTCTGTCAACCCGAGATCGTCATAGAGTCTTGTGTGATTCCCACTGTGCTTTGATTTTCACCTTACCACGTTCAAGAGATCGTGCAAAACGGTGGTTTTTGGGTACAGTCCCGAGTCATATGGAGGAAATGAGCGATCGGAGGGGATTCGTCTCTCCCGGTATTGGGGGTTGATGTTGCGCTATGCTCGATTGGCCATAACATGAAATCCCTGGTCAGGGTTGCTGAGATTTACTGGTAAGTGTTATCAGTGGTTTCTCGAACCGTTATGGACCTTGCATCGGCATGATTTATCAGGGCTATTGGGGTCTGACGTTTACCACCCCTCAGGCTGAGATATGCGACATATCTGACGAAGAGACCGGACTGTACGGTAGTGTTACTGATTGGATTCGCAGGAGTATGAGCAGGCTTGCTTGTTGATCTTCTGATCGCTCAATACCCGGGTGGCCGTTACGTTTAATAGACCGCTTGCGGCTTGTGGGTGTTTGATATGATCATCACAAACTGCCGGCGTATTGACGAGTCTTTAGAGTCCCATACAGAGGTTTCTTGGTTCATGCGAAACGAAGTAGGAGCACATATGTGATATGTGCGGGATCGAGATTAATGCGCGTATGTGATACCGCATCCTATTCTCGCGATATGTGATATCGGTCGGTTATATATGATATAGCCGGGTTATCGGATCAAGTATTGATTCGATAAATTGTTACATTTGATATTAGTCGGTTGTATGTGATATAGCCGGATTATTAAATTAAGTGTTGATTTAATAATTTAATGTATAATTATATATTTGATATATTAACTTACATTAACTAATATTAGCTCACTTAAGAATTCTTTTTCTCACTAGTGTACACTTAGTATATATGCGATATATATTAATGTACATTATTTTGTGTCATGCTTGATACCACATGCTACATGGGTGTATGAGACTCACGCCATGCTTATAATAATGATAGGTATTATTTATTTAAAGTAAATCAAATTAGTTGGTAATTAGTCACATGGTTGAAGCTTGTGGAACCATTGATCAAGTTCACTAATTTTGATTTACTTGTAGATATTTATTAACCTAACCATTACTGTTAGCCATGCTTTATTCTCTACATGAGTTAGTGTATGACACTAACTCACCCATGGTTGCTATTCTCACCTCATGGGTTTCATTCTCATCTCCACTTCATCATCTTCTTTCTCATGAAAAAGCTTACTAGCTTTTAAAAAAGTGAGGAAATATTGTGAGAAAAATAAATCTAAAGTGAGCCCAATTCCTACTTCATCATTCTCTACTATATTAGCCATTTAGTTTAGGGTATTTACTTCAATAATCGACCATTAGTGAAGAGGTAGCATGAGCTTGAGTCTCCTCGACGTAGATCATCTTCGGTCTCGAAGACTTCGAGAAAGCTTGTTCATTTCTTCATGTGAACACTTACTAAAGTTCGGGTGTTTACTACTTGGAGTGAAAGGACTACCAAATGGAGCTTTAGAAGTGAAGGAACCGGTCTACAAAGGTTGTATTCCTCATTCACTTAGACGTAAAGTAGTTTACATTGTTGTTTCGTCTAAATCTCTAGTTAAGATTCTGGGGCTAGGGTTCTTTAGTATGACAAAAATTTGAAAACGGCATGGAAGATACCTCCTGAAACTTTGCTGCCGCCCTAGGGAACCCTACAATTGGCGCATGCCCACATGATTTTTAGGTGACACATAGAAAGAGTATAGGTGCATATGTCACGTGGATATCACGTAGCACATGGAGGGGTTTATGAATGTTGGGTGCATGCCCACATGTATATCGCGTGGTGCATGTAAAGAATATCGGCGCATGGTCACGTGGCTATCGCGTGGTGCATGCCTAAGCAGGGAATCTTTTTTTGGCGTCGGTGCTACGTACAGGGCACATGGAGCACAACACGTAGGGTTTTCTATGGAGATTAATCTCCGTCTTTTGAAACTTAAGTTTCTTGAAGCTTAAGCTTATATTTTAATGGTCTGTTTGGCCATTAAAACCTTCAAGATCAATATTTTATGATCTTGGATTTCTGTTTCGTGCATGGTTGACATCATAAGGTCCTTTGAAGTTTAAACTTCGTAATTTCTTTTTCTTAATGATCATCAGAATCTTGTTAATGATGTTTTTTTATTTGTGAAGGGCTTCTTAAATTTTTCCCCAAACCCTAGATCTTAATATCGAAAATCCCTTTGTGAGAGCTTAAGTTCTCAACAAAGAGAAGATTTGACTTAAGAATTTTAAGATCCGAAAAAAGAACTTAAGTGCTAATGAAGGCTAACCTTCTCTTTGATGGAGATAAATCTCCTTTACCTTGATTTTGATGGAGATGAGGATAGAGAAATTCTTCTGTAGAGAAAGAACTTGAGTTAGGGTTTTTCTCAAGCTTATGGGGGGTATGTCTCTGTTGAGATAGATGTTTAGGGTTTTTATATAGGCATGAGAGTTGTTAGGAAAGTAGAGAAGATTTCTCATTTGAGATCTCTCTAATTGATCTTAAGATTAGCCCGGGTGCTTAAACACCGTTGGATTATAGATCCAAAAGTTCTTTGTTAATAGAGTTAATATCTTTCTTGTTTTAGAAAGAAATTAAAATTATCTCTTATTAACAGAAAAATCTTTCTGTTTAAGAATGATAGGGAAATATTTTCCAAATATAGCTTAAGCTATATCAAAGCTGGCGCTTCAAAGTTTGGCGTGTGATGTGCCTGGGGCTGCATTAGCGCCAAAGATGCTCGGACGTTATGCGCCGGCGAGAGAAGCAAACCTTAAGCATTTTTGGTCATGAACAAATGTTCCCCACCACAGGAGCCATGTGCCATGTACGTGGGGGCTGTGGTGTAGGATCAGGACCGTTGGATCGTCCTTGAGATTCATGGGAAGTCCAACCGACCCACCCCTATAAATAGAGACTTAGGCTTCAGAATTTTCTACGTGTCTCTTATTTTTCTTCTCTTTTGTAAACTTAAGTTTTCTTCTTAGAGCTTAAGCTCTGGTTCTTTCGAAGCTGAAGCTTCAGATTTTTCTCCTTATCACATCAGGTGAAACCATATCAAATTTTTTTGTAAAACGTCACGTCATGTTTTAGTAAAAGTTTAAACATTTTTAGAACTTAAGTTTGATTTATTTATTTATTTTTAAATACCCATTTAGGGTTTTTCCAAGTTTAAGCTTAAAAACTTAGTCTTATTAAATATAACTTAAGCTCGAACGCTTTGAACCTTCCCCATTTTGAGACTTTAGAACTTAAGTTCTATAGAAAAAATATTTTATTTTCTATAGAGCACATTTTCTTGCGCCAACTTTTAATGGGGCCATGTTTAAACTTTTAACCCAGTGGGGCCTCCTAGTTTGGAGCTAGGGGATTCACACTGTTGAACTTACAGTGCTTTCTGTATTTCTTGAGCCGATATTCCTTTTGCCTTTCTTTCAGGTAAAAATGGTTCCACTGAATCGCTTTCCATACACTCGTTCATCGCATATGCCTGCTCATGAGTTTACAGATACAAAAGCTTTCAAGCTGATTCGGGCATTTGACCCGAAGTCCGAACACTTGCACATATGGTCTGATTGGTACAACCACATCATAGAGTGATGTTCCAGCTTTACGTGCAAGAATGCTTCCCTTCAGGTCTCTCCAATATGCTATACGACAACCCCACTGACTGCTTATATGCTGGAAATGGCCGATTGGACTACATATGGTGTACTTCGGCCAGCTACGGAGTCGATCAAGTATACGATGATCGTGGACATTTTAGGGCGCGGAATATGTCAAGAGGAGGCTCGTTCATGGGGAAAAGCTTTCCTTGTTGGTGTGATACCATGATTCCTACGCTGCTACACTACTTGGGCTCAATATATATTGGCCGCCGAGAAACCGCTACTTATGAAGGCCGGCATTTACTCAGCCGTGTATGACTCTTTATTTTGCTATCCCAAACTCCACGCCTGGTGGATCAAACCATTTATAGATCAGTGGAACATCAAAACGAACACCTTCATGTTATCGGATCGAGAGGCATCGATATTGCTACATGAGTTTTGGGAGATATCCAAACTGCCGATCACCGGTGATTATTACAAGGAGCTCCTCCTGCCAGATGAGTATATCTTTACCACTCATATGCCTGTCGATTATTTGACGTGTCCAGATGTCATAGAACGCAAATTTCCCAGCTTCTGTCAGGTTTTGCGGATATATGAGAAGCTGCATATAGCGTCTCATGGTAAGAGAGTAGAATTCAAAATTGTTATCACGGAGTTTATTGATCCGACTGTTCGAGCCAAGGAGACTCCGAAGTTTGCTAAAATCGAGAACCCTTTTGGAGCCTAGATGGATAATTTGCCGGAAGATGCTGGGGAGTTGGAGCATTTCTTCACTCCACACGAGCCTTCTACTAGTCTTGAGGACATTTCTGTTGAAGGAATGGATAGGGAACCCTTCCTGATTGGATTTCTTAGTTTGTGAGTAAGCTGGTTCGTGATACCTACCCACGGCTGATTCATGCACCCATCCATTTTCTATACCGCTCTCCAGATTGCTAAGGGAAAACAGTAGCTATAGACATCGCTGGGTTGTCACACATATATGAGAGCTCGAGCGTAGCCGTTAAGAAGGATGAGCCTGGGGTAGATCACATGCATCTTCCTCTACAATATTATGATTCCTGGCTCGAGATGCATGTCTTAGGCACATTCTATGAACGTGCACGCCCTCCATTTTATGACACACGCCTGTTTTCCAGAATGATGAGGCTGATTGGCACCGTTAAAAATATAGCGACACAGGACATTATGAAGATTCTCCTTCGTCCGACGAGTCTTCAAAACTTTTCTTTTGTTGACAGGCCCTTGTCTAGTGGAGCAATATTTCCTCATGCTCGAGAACTTCTATATAACGACATGAAGGATGGAACCCTGAATTTACAAGCTAAGAGCGTCATGGGACCCTTTTATTCACTTAGGCCTAGCTATCTCATGTACAAGCGGAATATGACTGCCTTTCATTCGACTTACAGTCCCCATCGCTTCGCCTGTCAGTTTGGCCACCTGCAGGGTATTCCTACTAAGCCTTCCGTATCATGTCTTATCCTTCATAGGAATCGGCAAGGGTTGGTCTTCACCACTTCATGAGATTGAATAACCATTATCTCTTTACGGTTGCTATGCCAAGTCTTCTGCTAGATGCCTTGTCTTCTTATAGAGCATGGTACCAATATTCAATGGGTGCCATTATAAAATGCGAGCAATGGTTTCTGGTTGATCTTCACAACCCAGTGTTTGGACTAAAACCTGAAGTTCTTTCGAAAAAACAGTTGTTCGTCTCTGAACGTTCGTTGAAGATAGGAAGTGTTCCAACAATTCCTTTTTGGACGTCAGAGTCCCAAACCGTAGGTGACTTCCAGCCAAGAGCTGCGGCACCAGAGTCTCAACCAATTTTGTCTGCCGGCGATCCTGTAGCAGCCAATAAAAAATTTGAACCAAAGATTGGACGACGCCGGAAGAAACATCCCGTAGAGAAAAGGCGGGCTTTTGGTGCTTATGGATCTCAAAAGAAGCAGAAGTCCATGTGTAGGGTACCTTTCGTCACCCTATTGAAATGGGAATAAAGCGCGCGCTTATCAGACGTACTACAGATTTTCCCTGCCCAGGGTAGGCGGGGATTTATTGATTATGGGGATCCGAATCTCCGGCAGCCATGGACTAAGCTGCCGTTAATTACCCCTCGCTTTTGGAGCGAAAGAACCTCCGATTGACGGGTCAAACTGGTTATGTGAACTCAACGTGCAGTGTACATATGTGTATCTTAAGGGGTTTTGGATATATCGGGAGCATCGCAGAGTTTACGGGGGTCCCGCTACCCGGATAGCGGGCTGGGGGTCAGGGGTTAGCAGCCCCCTTACGGGGCACGGGGCAGCACCCCGTTAGAAATTTTTTCTAACGGGGATAGTGTTGTAGAGTGTGTGTATGAAAAATGGAAAGAATAGCGTCCAAAGGATGCGTGGGTGCCAGCGCCTCACGTGCCTAGCACGCGGGCGCTGGGCACTGGCGCCCCACGTACTTGGCACGCTGGCGCTAAGCGCTGGGCGTCGGCGCCCCATGTACTTGGCATGCGGGCGCTGGACGCCAGCTCCACACGTCTTGGCACACGCCCCACGTGCTTGGCATATGGACGCTGGACGTCAGCAGGAAAATAGACTTAGTCCCTGCACTGGGAGCTGTGCTCCCGATTTGACTCCTTGAGTTAAACTCCTAAGAAGATATTTAAATTATGGAGTTAAACTCCCTTCAATCTTTGTAAAAGATTGAAGGGGACCCTCTTCTTCTCTCTTTTAGCCTTGGATTTTTTCCAAAGTGGGATTTTGGAGGCGAGTCTCCTTCTTCTTCCTCTCAGTTGGCCGGATCTTGGAGAAAAATTAAGCGATTTAAAAATCTCCTCTTTTGAGATATGATGGAAGATCTGAACTCCCCTTTGTGGGTTTTGTGGTGACAAACTATCTAATTTTCGAAAAGGAAGAGTAAAACTCTTGATTTAATTGAAAAGAGGGAAGAAGGTTAAGAACCTTGAGGAAGGGGGAGGCACAAAAATCCTAGATTTTGAGTGGAATGAAAAGTTCTTTTTATTTCATTATCATGTTGCCTTTTATAGGTTTACACATTTACACATAGCCCCTTGGGCTCTACAAAATAGCATTTTGCCCATCCCATGTCTCATGTGCTCATTTCTTTTGCATCTACGTAGACTTTCGGGACCTCAACAAAGCTTGCCCAAAGGATGACTTTCCCGTACTGGTCACCGAGCTAATGATAGACAATACGTCCACTCACGAAGTCTTCTCCTCCATGGACGGCTCATCAGGGTACAATCAAATAAAGATGCATCCTGAGGACCAGAAGCATACCGCTTTCCGGACTCCTCTGGGCATATTTTGCTATAAAGTGATGCCTTTCGGTCTGAAAAACGCTGGCGCCACCTATCAGAGGGCCATGACAAAGATCTTTGATGACCTTATACACGAAATCGTCGAATGCTATATCGACGACCTCGTAGTGAAAAGCAAATCGTACGAGGAATATTGGCAGCATCTGAAGATAGTGTTCCGGCGTCTTCGGAAATACAATCTGAAGATGAACCCTCTCAAATGCGCATTTAGAGTTTCCTCGGGCAAATTCCTGGGATTCATCATCCGACACCGGGGTATCGAAATAGATCCATCAAAGATCAAGGCGATTATGGAAATACCTCCGCCAAGAACTCTCAAGCAACTGCGGTCTCTCCAAGGAAAGCTCGCATATATCCGACGGTTCATAGCCAAGCTCTTCGGCAAATATCGCCCCTACAGTCATCTAATGAAGAAGGGGACCCCTTTTGTCTGGAATCGTAAATGTCAGAGCGCACTAGAAGAAATCAAGAAATACTTGCAGAATCTGCCGGTGTTAACCGCTCCGGTCAAGGGAAAACCTCTCATCCTGTACACAACAGTCCTTGAAGGTTCTTTAGGCGCACTATAGGCACAGGAGAACGACCAAGGGAAAGAGAGGGCCTTCTACTATTTAATTCGAGTTCTCCTGGGGGCATAAAACAATTACTCCCCTATCGAAAAACATTGCCTGGCGTTAATCTTCGCGATAACGAAGCTCAGACACTATGCGTTGGCGCATGAGGTCCACCTCATATCAAAAGTGGATCCTCTCAAATATTTGATGTCAAGAGCCATACTAACAGGACGGCTCGCTAAATGGGCCCTCCTCTTGATGGAGTTCTTGATAACATACCGACCTCTCAAGGCAGTGAAGGGCCAGACCATTACCGACTTCCTCGCTGAGCATCCTCTACCTGCCGATTCACCCCTAAATTGTGAATTGCCAGACGAGCACGCGTTTGACACGATCGACAGGGAGAAAGGAGAGAGTGACGCCCGATGGGAACTTTACTTCGATAGGGCATCTTCCATGAAGAAGCGACAACACAACACCCCTATAATCAAATCTGGGGTAGGCCTTATCGTCGTGACTCCACAAGGAGGGATAATGCGCTTTTCCTTCTCCTTAACAGAGCCGAGGATGAACAATGAGGCCGAATATGAAGCTTTGATAGCAGGTCTTGAGATCGATGTCGACATGGGAATCGAAAACCTCCTCATATACGGAGACTCCTAATTAGTCGTTTGTTAAGTAAATGGCGACTATCGAACGTGCAAACTAGAGTTGGTAAAGTACGGTGAGAGAGTGCAACAATTGCTGACTCAAATTCCCTCCTACGCTCTGGAAAGCATACCACGTGCGGAGAATAGCAAAGCAGATGCGTTGGCCAAACTTGCTAAAGAACTGGCTGACGAAAACCTCGATGACGTAAGGATCGTGGTACAAAGCCGCCGGGTTTTTGCACCGGCAGAAATATCTCCGGAGTCGTTCGAAGAAAAGGGAACGACCAAGCAAATGGCCCTACAAATAAAAGACCAGGAAAAGGCTAAGGATTGGAAAGAAATCTTTATAAACTACTTCAAATCCCGTCGAACACCTGAAGAAGCGTTCTTAAGACATCAGCTCATGAAAAGAGCCCTGTCTTTCGCCTTCGTCAATGATACTCTGTATAAGAGATCGTTTGACTCTCTATTTCTAAGATGCCTGGGGCCGAAGGAAGCAAAGAGAGTCATCCAAGAAACTCACGACGGACTCTGCGGTTCTCATCAAACCGGACCAAAGATGAAGCTGAAGATCAAAAGGATGGGCTACTATTGGCCCACGATGATCCAAGACTGTTTCGAATACGCGAAGCAGTGCCACTCATACCAAATTCACGGGGACTTCATCCACCAGCATCCGAATCTGCTACACCCGACAGTGGCTAGCTGGCCGTTCGAAATGTAGGGAACCGATCTAATCGGGCCTATCGAACCAGCATCGTCCAGAGGACATCGGTTCATATTGGCGACAACTGATTACTTCTCCAAATAGGCAGAAGAAGTACCGCTAAGAGAAGTGAAGACGGAGAATATTCTCCATTTCTTCAAGACACACGTCATCTATCAGTTCGGCACTCCGCGACGGATTATCTCCGATAACGGGCCGGCCTATAGAAGTCATAAAATCAGCCGCTTCGCACAGCAGCATAATATAGACTGTTGATACTTTTCGGTCTATAATCCCCGAGCTAATGATCTAGCTGAGGCTTTCAATAAGACCTTGACGAAGATCATAAAGAAGACGGTGTCTCAAAATAAGAAGGACTGGCACGAGAGACTGCATGAAACCCTCTGGGCGTATCAGACCACGTTCAAAACGGCCATGAATACAACGCCGTATGCATTGGTATTCAGCACAGAAGCAGTACTCCCTTTGGAGATAGAGCTACCCTCTTTACGAGTGGCGGTTCATTACGAGCTAACAGACGAAGAGAATGCTCATCTTCGGCTAGAAGAGCTCGACGCCCTTGACGAAACTCGTCTCATGGCGGAGCAAAACTTGGAGGCTTACAAAGAAAAGATGATGCGCTCATACGAGAGATTGACTAGGCCGAGAACATTCCGCCAAGGTGAACTCGTGCTAGTGGTCAAGAGACCTATGATCCCCAATCGTGCCAAACGGGGGAAATTTGAGCCGAATTATGAGGACCCGTACATCATAGACAAGGTCTACCAAGATGGGGCTTACTTGATCATGGATATGCATGGAGAAAGACCCTTCAGGCCAATAAACGCCCGGTTCTTGAAAAAATGCTACGCCTGACGAGTCACGACCTGGGTCAACAATAGATGACGACGCCTATGTCCGCTCGCTATCTTCCTAAGCCCCAACTCTATAAGTAGTATCCGAAGAAACCTCGCCTCGAAAACGTGCGACGAACCGTAATGTCCTTAAACTAACAACGGACCGTAATGTCCTTAAACTAGCAATGGACCGAAACGTCCTAAAACTAACAACTGACCGAAATGTCTGTAAACTACTACGAACCGCAGCATCCTAAAACTGACGCAAAAAAACGGTACGTCCATGAGCAAAATGGGCACGGATGAAAACCCGAACGGGCTCCATGAGTAAAAACAGCAGGGCAACCGGCGAGTTTGTGAAAATCCGAAAGGGCGTAATCTTGTTAAAAGACACTTGCAAGGTCTTCTCGACCTTGTAATGAGAAAATTACCCGCTTGAGATCCTTACGACTCACAAAGGAGCAACACACTTAGGGATCCCCACAATTCCTAAAGAGAAATTACACTTACGAGATCCTCACGACTCGTAAGGAGAACCCTCTTATGAGACCCTCACGGCTCATAAGATTCAAAAGCCTTAAGCTAAAGGGATCTGAACCTGTTCTTAAGCCATCACCTTTCCCAGACTGCCCTACAAGCGGTTTAATACTGACCCTTGTATACAATCTATGGGCGCAAATAATCATTTCCTTTCCGATTCCCATCAATGAAAAGGAATGCCCTCATTTGATGAACAAACACTTGTAAGTCCTCTCGACTTATAAGGAAAAAGCACTCTTGTAAGATCCTTACGACTTATAAGAGACACACACTTAGGAATCCTCGCGATTCCTAAGGAGAAAATGCACCTACGAGATCCTCATGACTTGTAGGGAGAAACACCTTTATGAGACCCTTACGGCTCATGAAGTCAAAAGCCTTAGTCGATAGGATTCTAACCCTGTTTGCTAAGCCATCTTTGTTCGATATCGACAGAGGCAAATGATGATTCGCTCCTGAAAATGTCCCAGCGGTAGCGATGATGATGCCTAAATCGGTATCAAATTCCAAGTCCTTTCACGGCAAATGATGATTCGCTCCTGGCAATATTCCAGTCGCAGCGATACTGATGCTAATATTGGTATTAGATCTTGAGTTCCGTACTCAAAAAAAATGCATGTAAAATAGCCGAAATGTTTGGGCAACTCGCAATAAAAATCAGCGAGTAAGATATATGCGTATAAAAATAGCCGAAATGATTAGGCAACTCGCAATAAAAACAAGCGAGTAAAAAGAAAAAATAGCCGAAATGATTGGGCAATCGCGACTTTCGCGATATAAAAAGCTGAAATGATAGAGTATCGCGGAAAGAAATAAAAAAAATAAAATAAAAGAATAAAACTTTTGCCCTACAGGCGAGTCCATACTGACCCCTGTATACAATCCATGGGCATAAACGAATAGGGAACCACATGTCCCCACCATATCTTCTCAAAAGGGATAGTCAGATCTCAACAGCAACATCTGCATTCCAAAAGATCAACAACGGCGTTCCTCCTCATACCAGCAGGTCATGGACGCGACACCACCAATCGGAGCCACGGCAAAGTCCCCAGTTCCGGAACTCTACGGTTCATAGACAACCTAGAGTCAGCCCCGACACCGCAGAAAACGGAGCAAGTCAACATGACCCGGTCGCGGAAATACGTCAGCACATGACCCCGTCGCGGAAATACGTCATCCAATGACCCCGTCGCGGAAATAAGTCACCCAATGACCCCGTCGCGGAAATACGTCAGCACATGACCCCGTTGCGGAAATACGTTATCCAATTACCCCGTCACGGAAATACGTCAGCACATGACCCCGTCGCAGAAATAAGTCATCCAATGACACCGTCGTGGAAATACGTCAGCACATGACCCCGTCGCGGAAATACGTCAGCACATGACCCCGTCGCGGAAATACATCAGAACATGACCCCGTCGCGGAAATAAGTCATCCAATGACCGCGTCGCGGAAATGCGTCGGCACATGACCCCGTCGCGGAAATACGTCATCCAATGACCCCGTCGCGGAAATACGTCAGCCCATGACCCCGTCACGGAAATACGTCATCCAATGATCCTGTCGCAGAAATACGTCAGCACATGACCCCGTCGCGAAAATAAGTCATCCAATGACCCCGTTGCGGAAATACGTCAGAACATGACCCCGTCGCGGAAATACGTCATCTAATGACTCCGTCGTGGAAGTACGTCATCACATGACCCCGTTGCGGAAATACGTCAGCACATGACCCCGTCGCGGAAATATGTCATCCAATGACCCCGTCGCGGAAATAAGTCAGCCAACGACCTCCCCGTCAGAGTAATGCTTTGAATCGGAAATAAGTCAACTCACCAATCACTTACGAGCCCTCTCGACTTGTAAGGGGGAAAATTCTCTTGTGAGATCCATACGACTCTCAAGAGAAAGAACACTTAGGAATCCTCACGATTCCTAAGGAGAAAATACATCTACGAGATCCTCTCGACTCGTAGGGAGAAAAATCTTTATGAGACCCTTACAGCTCATAAAGTTGAAAAGTCTTAGGCGACAGACCTGAACCTGTTCCCTAAGCCATCACTACTCTACAAAGAGTGCATGATGCATTGTTCTCATCTACCACATTTTCCAAAATTACATGCCAGAGAAATGAAGGTGCTACTCAAGAGTGCGTAAACTGCTTTACACCAAGTCAGAACAAAAAAGGCGTAACCTATGGACATCAGTCACATACTATGCAAGACAGTAAAGAGAGCATTTGATTCGTATCCAGTTAAGCGTTCGAAGCATACCCATTCATGTATGTACGAAAATGTTTAATGCATAAAATAAACAAACAGAAATGAAAAAGTTGTTATTCATACTTCAGAAAATTCTTACAGCGATGAAAACAGTAAACAAAAACATCACTAAAAAGTTTACAATGGCAAGACATCAAATCCAGGACATGGATTGAGAAATTTAGAAGTAAGGCCATCTAAAATGCTTCGGGCCTCTCGGACCATTCTCGTATGCATCCTCTCACGATCGCAAGCTTCAGGGTCCTCACTGATGTCCTCTGTCCTCTGATAGGCAGCGATTATCGTTGTCTACTGGAAGATTTGATGCAGAATATCAATAAGATTGTCTCGCCGTTTCTTCGAGATCAGGCCCATCAGATATACTGAGTGCACCTTATCTTCGGTATCATCCAATGCCTTAAGCGGCATGGCTTCATAAAAGCCAGGAAGTGCACCCCAAATCGCTCTCACAACGAGCTTCAAAAGAGCGGAACAACGAGGAAGCAGTCGACCATTGTATTCATCAAAGCGACTCATAAGTTCAGCGCACTGAGCGTTTGTAAACTTCTGGTTTTGGCAGCGGCTTAGTGCGCGAATGTCTCCATAAGAAATAATTTCGTCAAGATCATACAGATGAGCGGCCATAGCACCTGAAAAGGAAAATCGGTGAGAGTTTAGTAGACACACTGATCAAGAAAATGCTTATTGAAACAGACACGGGGATTTAAACAACTCTTGATATCCTCATGGAGAAAACAAGTTCCGATTAAGGCACCCAACAAATTCAAATTTGTGCAAATAAAGAAGAAATCCTAAAAAGGATTCTCATTTAATGAGAGGCCCCTTGGGCCAAGGAGTAAATCTCCCTTGAGAGCAGTGCTCTGCAGCAGGTATGACATCTGTCATAATTAATCATGAAGGGAATAAAATTCCCCCCAAAATTTCTAAAGAGCAATGCTCTGTGAAGAAGATGGAGTAATCCATTAAAACCCTAAAAAGGAAAGCTTTTTACAAAGTAAAACTTCCGAGATCAGTAAGATCTACAAAATGAACTCTAAGAGTTCTTCATTAAAAGGTTAAGAAACCCTAAGAAAGAATGGTTTTTCTGATCTATGATCAAAGAAGATTAAAGCTCTGGATTTTAATTAACGGGTTAAGAAACATTAAGAATCTTTAGGATCTGTGAATCTAAGTAGAGCAAAGCTCTGTTAATAGGTTCAAATCTTACCAAATTTTTGGACAGAGTTTTAACTCTTGAGGAATTTCCTTTGGGAAGAGAGCTGTGCTCTGAAAGAGAATTAATTCTCAGAAAAAACAAGAAAGAAGATGAATAAAGCTCATCTCAAGGGCCAAAGGCCCTATTTATAGGCATAGAGAGCCGTTTCAACTTCTGAGTTGATCCAATGGCAGAGATGTTGCCACCGCTGCACTCACGTGCAGGCCACGTGAGCGCAATGGTGGCGGGCATTTGTTTCCCCAATCAGAGCAAAGCTCTGTTCAAGTTTTGAAATTTGAAATGAAGTAGTGCTTCATAATAGCGCCAGCGCTAAGAGTCAAAGACTCTGCTGCTGCGCTCACGTGTAAAGCACGAGAGCGCTAGCGCTAGCGCTAAGAGTCTAAGACTCTGTTGCAGCGCTCATGTGCAAAGCACGAGAACACTAGCGCTGGAACTAAATATTCCATGCCGTTGGATCAAAGATCCAATGGTGATTTAAAAAAATCATCGCCAAGATATTGAATAAGTTCTGTATGGGAAATGATTTTCCCAATTTTATTAAAAATAAGAAGATTGCCTTATGTAAAACAGAAGCCCTAGGTTCAAAGATCCAATGTTGGGGAAACATTCCCAAATCAATCAGAAAAAGATCTTTTAACTGATTCAACAAATCAGCCGACCCTATAAAAAGGCCCCAAGACTTCAAGTCTTGCAGAGAGGAACCCCCCCACAAGTTTTGAGAAATTTCAAAGAAAAGTGCAAGCTCTGAAAAGAAAAACTTTTTTTTTAGGTAAAAACAGAGAGATAAAAAACATCTCATCAAAGAAAAAGAACATACTTCTTTTTTTAGATCATAGATCTATAAGACAGAGGACTTTCCCAAAAAAGAGATCATAGCATCTCATCATAAAAAGGGGGGAGAAGAATTTCATTCTCTTCAGATCATAGATCTACAAAGACAAAGTCTTTCACAAAAGAAAATATAAGAGATTGTAACATCTCCTATAAAAATAAGAATTTTGTTCTTAGAACCATGAGACAAAGTCTCTTGTAAGTGAGAACTTATTTCTCAGATCACGAAATTGATCAGAAGCGCTCTGCGCTCATTGACTGGCGCTCAGCGCCAAGCGCGCCACGTGCTCCTCACGTGTGTGCTACTTAACAGAAGCGCTCTGCGCTCATTGACTGGCGCTCAGCGCCAAGCGCGCCACGTGCTCCTCACGTGTGCGCTACTTAATAGAAGCGCTCTGCGCTCATTAACTGGCGCTCAGCGCCAAGCGCGCCACGTGCTCCTCACGTGTGCGCTACTTAATAGAAGCGCTCTGCGCTCATTGACTGGTGCTCAGCGCCAAGCGCACCACGTACTCCTCACGTGTGCGCTGAGGGAACACAAAGTGTTCTTTAAATAAAAGCCCAGAGATATGATGAGTACTCAACACTCAATAAAAGACAAAAGGGTTATCAGAACCTAAACCAATGCCCAGCATTGTTAAATGTTCAACATTTTAACTGAGTGGGTCGAGCCCAAGTTGGCCATAGACCCCTAATTTAGATTGATTGAGCCTATATACTCATAAATCTTTTTAACAGATCTTAGTCCCAAACTTGACTATAGATCTCCCAACCAATATTGGTTCAAAGGTACATCTCTTCGTATCTCTGATATATGTCGTTGTAATTCTTCAACGTCTTCAGAGAGGCGGAGGGTCCCAATAACCAATAACTTTTGGTACATCTCCAAATGGTTAAACCTTACAGACTACGATGTCTTTAAATCAGACTATGATGTCTTTAAACTTTACAGACTATGATGTCTTTAAACTCCATGGACTATGATGTCCTTAAACTTATAGACCGCGACGTCTCTAAACTAAGACAATAGAGCCCAAATGCTCTTTTGTTAGATCTAAATGATCCTGTTAAGTAGATCTTAGTCTAAAATTAGACTAATGTATCCTTAATAAATGTTTAAGTTGATCTTAGTCTCAAATGAGATTAACGATCCTTAAATCCAACCCAAAACCAAATCTAAGAAAATACGGATTTGGACTAATCCCTACGGGTGACAACATAAATTAGTCTCCGTATACAATCCACGGGCAACCAAAAATAAAACAAACACACACGACACGAAGTGACCATCTGGAGAAGGAGAAAGTTGTTACCGCGATCCGGTAGCGTAATTAACTACAGGGGCTTGCGCCTGCAGGGAAGAGCGTCCCCACAATCAAAAACCCCTCAAATGAGGGGGAATCTGACGAAGTCTGCTGCAAAGGCCACATCTGTCTAAACCTCCGATACATGATGCCATAAATCAACTTGGTATCTTCGGAAAGGTGGACAGATAAAACCAAATAGCATATGCCCCTAAATCCTGTTGGATATAGTGCCCTCAAGTCAATTATTGAATCGCAGGCACGTGATTTCAATGATTGAGGGAGGATCTATACCGGTAGGACAGTTTTACTCAAGATGATAGTATGCTATCTGGTTTGTCTTTATCATCGTGTACATGCTTTAGGTGACATTACAGTTCACTATTACACGTTGATAGAGCCCATAGGATTCGTGCTTGACGGCCAGCAGTATGATGGCGATCATATACATGGGAGCTGGGGTCTATAAGCGTATCCTTAAAAGGTCCCTAGTCGAGGGAGTTTCGAGACAGGGCATCGATACTCCAGAGTAGACTAGTGTATACAGTCGAGACCCCGACGAGGGGCGGTGACCGGTCTCATAAGCCATTGGTGTCAGTTGGTTCACCTAAGATGTATACAAGTGCTCATTGGGTTATGAGTACACCGGACAGGACTCGCCGGGAACCTGCTAGTTGGTATTGTACCTAGCGTCAGATAGCAGTTCCCTGGTGACATGTGTACAGGTTAGTTCATCGACCATAGATTGTCATTTTTCTCGTGTGAGTTCCCACTATGCTTTGATTACTACCCTACCACGGCTCAAAGGAGTCGTGCAAACAGGTTTTAGTTGGGTACAATCCCGAGCCACATGGAGGCAGTGAGCGGATCGGCAGGGGTTTCGTCTCTCTCGATATTGGGGGTAAGATCGCGCTGTGTCTAGGAGAGCCATTACACGAAGTTCTTGGCCAAGGCAGGAGATTTACTGGTAGGTATTCCAGTAGTATCTCAGGGTGTTGTGGGCTACACTCCGACACGGCTTGTACCGCTTTTGGGGGTCTGACTTTTACCACCCCCCTAGGCCCGACATGCGATACTCATAGACGAACGGACCGGACTGTACGGATATTGTCACTGACAGGTTCAGCAGGGTTACTGGATGAGTTCGCTCATCGGCCTCCTTTTTAGTCAATACCTCGGCAGCCGTTACGTACAGGTAGTTCTACTGACGTGCTAGTGTTTAGATCCACAGCCAGTGTATTGACGAGTCTTTAGAGTCCCCCACAGATAGTTTCCCAAGTTTCGGGCGAAACGTTATAGAGGCCTTATGGTATTATGGCAGGGTTCGATCATATACGTGCACTTGTGCACGGATCATGATCGGACGGATCATACTAGTGGGCTTTGGTTTAAGCCGGATCCTAGTATTAGATTTGTTGGATTACTTTAGTCTCATTGCATTTGCATTCAGTCGGAATGCGGATGCAGGTATGTATATACAGGTGAGGGGTATCCTTGTGATCCGTCACGAGTTTACTTTATATATTACCGTATCTTTTTGTTGGACTAAACATTTGGATTAATGTTTGGATGGTGGGAATTATGAGTGGAAGTCATCACGAAGAAGCACAATCAATTAGGTGACTCATGGTCTCTTTTTTGGTGCAAATGTCACATAATTGATTGATTATTGTGTTGAAATGAGAGGTGGAGAGAGAATGGACAGCCATAACTCTTGGGGTTGCTCTTGAGATTATGAATGAGTGCTCTCATTTTTCATTACAACACAATAATAAGAAAAACCTCTTCTTCTTCTTCTTCCTCTAGCTCACTACTTCCACCACGGCATCATCTTCAACCTCCATCCATACACTCTCATGAGTTGAGAATCAATGGATGCTTGAGACAAAGTTATCACACACATTCTCTACTTCACCTTGGACATGTCGGCTAGCAAACTTCATGTTCGAGTTGCTTCGGATGTAGTGGGAGCCCGTAAAAAGACTCATTGATATGGTGCCCTTCCGACGAGGAGACCAGAGATCGGAGATGCCGCGAGGAGCTTGGGATGGTGGCCAAAGACCGAAGGACACGGATCGATCGGTATAGCCACTCTCACTTCTTAGTAGTTAGCTAGTTTAGCGTTAATGGTTCGATCCAGGTCAAAGACTACGATAGCACCGGTTTCCTAAAAAGTTTTTGTTTCCGCATTTGGCCTCGGATTGACGGCCGGGACGCTACCGTAGATTTACATAGTATCATAGCCACGCCATTAATCTTTACTAGCTTGTTCTAAGGCGTTTAAAATATCGATCGATCGAAATTTCCGAATCGTATTTTCATTTCAGTGTGCTTGCTGTCGAATTTCAAAGTTGTTCAAAAAATTATTTTAGGCATTTTAAAAATACATGCAGACATAATAAAGCTACATAAAAAGTTTGGAGACCTAACTCCAAAATTACACCACGAAACCGCCGCTAAATGTCGCATTTGGAGGCCCTTCCGTGACCTTTTTTGGGCTACAGGGCCATAAATTTTTTCTGGGGCTTTAGTTCATGGAAATATGATTTTTGTGATATATCGTTTTGTCCTATATTCTTTTGAGTGCTGGAATTGTACTTGGGGCCCACTTCGGGAAATTTTGTCGATCGAAATTTTAAATAAGTTAGTTCACAGTGCTTACATTATATCTGCGACCGTGAATGTCATTCGAGCGGTAAATCTTGTCTAATTGCTATAGCTCTTTTAGACGGATTTGCGAACGTGACATTCACATTGATGTTCTGTGTTGTGCTGTGATGTTGCGGATTTGTCGTGATGGATAGCTTGGTGCAATGTTAGTACAGTTTAGTTTTATTTGTACATTTGATATTGCGGGGCGAGCGTCCGACATGTGGACTACCGTCACTGTCTGTTTGTATATTATTCTTTTGGGGCACGACCGGGTTGAGGTCGATGTACCCGTTGTACATATTTTTCTTTTCTGTACTACGATTACCCCATGGTGGGGTGCACGGATAGCTGGGTTTTAGAGGGCAATGAGCCCGCATCTCATGGCTTTGAGACGGAGGGGGCTTCACTCTAGAATTGGCAGGCTATTCACCGCACTCGTAGGGGGTATAGGTTGATCCAAGGAGGGGTGCTCAACTTAACGGATTCCGTGAAGTGCTGGGTGGTCCATTCACTTTGTTGAAAGGGGCTGCCTCGCTTTTGGTTTCGGCGGGTAACTTGCCGCGTCCATAGGGGTCTAGGTTTTCATTGCACAGGCTATCCACACGACCAAGGGAACGTCGGGTTTCACTTGCGGTTCAATAAAACCCGGGGCTCCCAGATTATCTGTATTGTTCTGTGATGCTTATTACATTTCTGTGATGTTGCATTTATCACGCCCTGAGCGATTATTATATATTGATATATATACTAGTAGATTTTGTATATTCTTTACACCCGCGCTAATCTAGTCCCCGCTCTGTCATTAGTTAAGTAACGTAACGGGTGATGATAGGACCCAGTGGCGAATGCGGATGGCATATACGTACATCATATTTTCATTCATTATTGGTGTGATTAATTGATGGGACTGCATTGATTTTGATGAATGCAAAGATAACAAACCTATTTGATGTTGTTGGAACAATTTTCAAAAAGCTGTTATTACAAGGACGTTTTCATTTGCTTTGCATAGCGGTATTCCGTTTGGAATATCCAGCACCTCATTCGACGAGGCAAGGGCCGAGATCCCTTCATCGGGAGTGACCCTTGGGCAGAAGTTTGCATCAGGGTAATAACTTCACTATAGTCGATTACTTTTTGCTTTGCTTCGCGGTATTCAGTTGCAATATCCTGCACCTCATTCTACGAGGAAAGAGCCGAGATCTCTTCACCGGGAGTGACCTCTTTAGAAAAAGTTTTCGCCACTATTTATTTATAAAACCACTTGGATTCCTTCAACGATATCAAGTTCATTACGTTAAAGGTTTTTCGCCAAAAACCAGCCGTAGCCCTCCGTTATTTCGGATAAGTAGCGCATAGTATTCGTGCGGTGTTTGTTGGCCAAAGTCAAGGCATCGTGTGCGGTAGCTGTGTGTTGCTTGTCCGTTGCATAGATATGCATTGGTTTAGGACAGTCGTACCACTTTGTTGGCCAAGGTCAAGGGTGTGTGCGGGTGGGTTTAAATCAATCAGGACAATGACGGGTAGAAATTGACTTGCGGGTTATGATTTGTTGGCCAAAGTCAAGGTCATAAACCGCATGGGGTAAAAATCATATCGGGAGTTTCTAAAGAAACTGAAACATGTCAGGCATGCGCATACCTTCTGGAGTGTGATAACGTGAGTGGATTCTATCACATTATCATGCGATGATAGTTGGATCATGATTCCCACTGATGAGTTGGTTTACTCCTTGGGTGATCCCGACTAATTCTTTTTTCAGGTTTGGAGAATTTGAGGATACAGTGGGAGGTTTCCTGATTAGATAAAATAATAATCAATCTGATCTAGGTTAGAGTGCACGCAGAGTGTTTCTTTTCTCTCTCTCTTTGGCTGCGACCATGGCCTGACCCTAGACTATGACTCAGTGACCAAGTTAACCGAACCTTCTTAAAACACTGGCTTTTGGATTGTCTGAGTTGCATACCTCATTGCCACTCCTACTTTTACCCTTTTCCCCGGAACATTTCGTATCACTACGAACATCCACTTCCATTGGATAAAACCATTGTATGGTTATATACGAACTCGAAAGAAATTGTTCCAGATTCGAGGATGGTTTTCAGTTCTAGAGAAAATCAATAGGACTATTCAGTTGTCTTTATCCTTTTACCTTCTCTCAGGTTGTGAGTACTCCTAGGATTAGGAGAGTACACATGTTGTGCTAATTGGATAGTTTTCTTCCAAACCATAGGCAGGTGCCGAAAGGTACGGAATGAAGAAAACAAATTAGCCTAAGTGTGGTGTACAGAAGGTATTAAGTAAAGACAAATAAAGGGATCAGAAAGAGGGCAAAGTAAATTGCAACTGCTATCATTCATGACAAAACCACGTATTTCATCGCAACTCCTACTTCACCTTTGTATTTCTTCAGAACACCCCGTATCATTATGAAGATCCACAGTTATTGGATATTCCATCGTATGGTTATATACGAACTCGAAAGGAACTTGTTCCAGTTCGGGGATGGATTCTGGTTCAGGAGAAATAGGAATAAGGTTTATTCAGTTTTCTTTTTATCTTTACCTTCTTTCAAGTTGCGAGTGCTCCTAGGATTAGGACAGTACACCTATTACGCTTATTGGATAGTCTTCTTCCAAACCATAGGCTGGTGCCGAACGGTAAGGAAGGAAGAAAACCATTTAGCCTAAAGGGGTGTACAGAAGGTAATGAGTAAAGACAAATAAAATGATTTGGAGAGATGGAAAAGAAATATACGGTTACAGTTGTGAATCTGATAATGGAAGAGGCATTACTAGGAATACCCAGATACCCCTTCGAAATATTTTCATGTTTCAGTTTCACTGTGCATTGTTAATAGAAAACTGATTTCCTAATTAGATCCTTACTCCAGGGTATGTATTTACCAGGTTTGATTCTCACATCTGTATGGTTTTATAGATGATGAGTGGGAGTAAGTTATTGGGAATCAGGTGATCATCCTTATTATATCGGACTTCGTTGTAATTGGTGATATTTGAGGAAATTGCCTGGGTTTTTTTCCAGACGGCAAATATTTGGTTTTGAATATCCGTTGTTATGAACAATTTCAAACTGATATATCTGTACGTTTATTTCATAAAGTGAGATATAACTCATTGAAATTATGTCTATGACATTTACCTATTTCAGTTGATGGTTAGGTAAGGAGCATTAAATAGCGGTGTATTTCTTCATAACCATAGTACAATTTTCAACCTACGACACAGGGTTTGAGTTATTAGACTCAGGGAACTTATACAAAGTATTGTATATTATCCAGTGTCCATTAGGACAGAGGGGTTGGTCCTTGTACTATATTCTATTTACTTGTGATTTCTCTACTTTTAGACAAGTGTTTCGTAGAAACACAAGGTCCAAGTTTTGAGAAGTTATAGGTATAAGAATAAAGTAAAGAACCAGGTGTTGCAAGTATCGGGATTCTTCATGGTGATCGAAGATGTAGATACTTGTGTTTGGTATTCATTTGATAGTAATGGTTTTGAGAAACTTGTTTCTCTTTCAGGTTACTCATATCTGGATGCACTCCTAAGTTGAGTAATGTTGATCGGCCTCTTTCCATTTAGTTGACATACACTGAAGACAGCTGCATGATTTGAATCTGGTTCCAATTAAATCAGTGCCTTTATTTCTATATTGGATATAGAATGATTCATATTTTAACGATATTAAGGTACGGGGAGTTATCCGGCTTATGCTTAAAACCAGACTCTAGATAAATCAAGGCACGTTTCTGTAATGGCGGTATGTGGGTTAACCCGGGCTATGACGAGGGTTGACTTTCTACCATCTGGAAGATCAATAGTGATATTGTTCTTGACTCGCCACAGTTTTAGTAAAATGGACTTTTTCAGAAAACGGTAGTAGGAGTATGGTAGAACTGGAAGTGATTCCAGAACCGCAAACGATTACTGAAAATTTGATAGAAACCTAAACATTCGATCAGGTTTGACATTCCATTAGCCACTCCGCAGATGTGGTGGGTAACCTCACGCACCCGAGAGATACTCCGATAGCCTTAAGGACGGTGATAGGGAGGTTCTTGTTTTCCTAGACTTGACACTACTATTGTTCTAGGCTATGAGACCCCGCAGGAGGATGAGTATAGCGTCGTTCTAAACTAGCTTTAGAAGTGCACGTGTATATGATTCTGCCAGAGGGTTGTTGTAGTCAGTGGGAGCAGCGGAAGTATAGTGGATAGGTAGCTTGTGTCTATTTATAGACTAAAGAAGATATAGCGGAGATAGATCATCTATTTCTGATGTGACAATCATAGGTTTGACTACATCAGAATAGGGGATGGATCTATTAAGAAGGTAGTAGGGTGTGATGTCCTGGTATTTGGATGACATACACAATGTAGGAAATAAAATTCCTATACTACGGTCGGTTATACTTTGGTTGTCACACAGTGGTTTCTCCACATAGGATTTGGATATTATATCAGACATTCTGGTTACTAGATCTATGGTTTTAGATCTGGATTTGGGTAGTGTCCCAATTTGGGTACTTAGACAGTATTCTAAAGGTGTTTTAGAATGAACGACTCCTGGCACGGTAGTATACCTGCAGGTGATGGAGTCACCCTCTTTAAAGGTGTCTTACAGACTATAGGGGAGATGGATGTACATGATTGGCATATTACTTGCTTAGGCAATTGAGTCGATCATGAGATGTCAAGTACCACACAAGATGTTGTTTTTTGCACTAGCTGCAATAAGTTGATATTAATCCAGTCCTGGAGAAACGTTCGGAAGCAGTTTTAGAACATAAGTGGATGTTCTAAGGATATGAGAACGACATCCTCCTTCGGGAGGCGGTTATCATTCCAGGCTTCCAAGGTGACCTGGATGACAGAGTGACTGTCAGAGTTATAGTTTTCCCTCTGACGAGGGGCAGTAGTTTGGACAGGAGGTCCAAGCGGATACTGAGGGAGGCATGGCGCAGGATACTGATTAAGTTCAGTTGACGATACAGTCTAAGAAGTTTGGATTTGGAGTTCATTAATGAACTGGGTCCCATCAGATATCCAGACATATTCTAAGACAGGTATTGCTCATTTCGGGAGATGGCTTTCTCCGCGAACTTGAGATAAAGAGAGACATAGAAAGAAACATCAGAGCGGATCCACTCACTGAGGCTATTTCTCGAACGCAATAGTTTTACAAACGAGCTTTGTGAAACTGATTAGTAGAGAAGTTGGGTGTTCGGTATCACATAGGCTGTGAGTATGCGACATCGCAATAATTAGCCTTAAGTGCAACTGGGAGATTGTTGGATATAGTGCCCTCAGGTCAATTATTGGATCGCAGGCACGTGATTTCAAAGATTGAATGAGGACCTATACCTGTAGGACAGTCTTACTCAAGATGATAGTATGCTATCTGGTTTGTCTTTATCATCGTGTACATGCTTTAGGTGACATTACAGTTCACTATTACACGTTGATAGGGCCCATAGGATTCTTTCTTGACGGCCAGCAGTATGATGGCGATCATATACATGGGAGCTGGGGTCTATAAGCACATCCTTAAAAGGTCTTTAGTCGAGGGAGTTTCGAGACAGGGCATCGATACTCCAGAGTAGATTAGTGTATATAGTCGAGACCCCGACAAGGGGCGGTGGCCAGTCTCAGGGGCCATTGGTGTCAGTTGGTTCACCTAAAATGTATACAAGTGCTCATTGGGTTATGAGTACACCGGACAGGACTCGCCGGGAACCTGCTAGTTGGTATTGTACCTGGCGTCAGATAGCAGTTCCCTGGTGACATGTGTACAGGTTAGTTCATCGACCAGAGATCGTCATTTGTCTCGTATGAGTTCCCACTGTGCTTTTATTACTACCCTACCACGGCTCAAAGGAGTCGTGCAAACAGGTTTTAGTTGGGTATAGTCCCGAGCCACATGGAGGCAGTGAGCGGATCGGCAGGGGTTTCGTCTCTCCCGGTATTGGGGATGAGATCGCGCTGTGTCTAGGAGAGCCATTACACGAAGTCCTTGGCCAAGGCAGGAGATTTACTGGTAGGTATTCCAGTAGTATCTCAGGGTGTTCTGGGCTACACTCCTACACGACTTGTACCGCTTTTGGGGGTCTGACTTTTACCAACCTCCTAGACCCAACATGCGATACTCATAGAAGAATG
Source organism: Agapanthus africanus (assembly GCA_030015575.1). Classification (NCBI taxonomy): domain Eukaryota; kingdom Viridiplantae; phylum Streptophyta; class Magnoliopsida; order Asparagales; family Amaryllidaceae; genus Agapanthus; species Agapanthus africanus. Next base: position 4,783,166 of record CM057337.1, read on the forward strand.
GACCGGACTGTACGGATATTGTCACTGACAGGCTCAGTAGGGTTACTGGATGAGTTCGCTCATCGGCCTCCCTTTTAATCAATACCTCGGCATTCGTTACGCACAGCTAGTGCCACTGATGTGCTAGTGGTTAGATCCACAGCCAGTGTATTGACGAGTCTTTAGAGTCCCCCACAGATAGTTTCCCAAGTTTCGGGCGAAACGTTGTAGAGGCCTTATGGTATTATGGCAGGGTTCAATCATATACGTGCACTTGTGAATGGATCATGATCGGACGGATCATACTAGTGGGCTTTGGTTTAAGCCGGATCCCAGTATTAGATTTGTTGGATTACTTTAGTCTCATTGCATTTGCATTCAGTCGGAATGCGGATGCAGGTATGTATATACAGGTGAGGGGTATCCTTGTGATCCGTCACGAGTTTACTTTAGATATTGCCCTATCTTTTTATTGGACTAAACATTTGGATTAATGTTTGGATCGTGGAAATTGTGAGTGGAAGTCATCATGAAGAGGCACAATCAATTAGGTGACTCATGGTCTCTTTTTTGGTGCAAATGTCACATAATTGATTGATTATTGTGTTGAAATGAGAGGTGGAGAGAGAATGGACAGCCATAACTCTTGGGGTTGCTCTTGAGATTATGAATGAGTGCTCTCATTTTTCATTACAACACAATAATAAGAAAAACCTCTTCTTCTTCTTCTTCCTCTAGCTCACTACTTCCACCACGGCATCATCTTCAACCTCCATCCATACACTCTCGTGAGTTGAGAATCAATGGATGCTTGAGACAAAGTTATCACACACATTCTCTCCTTCACCTTGGACATGTCGGCTAGCAAACTTCATGTTCGAGTTGCTTCGTATGAAGCGGGAGCCCGTAAAAAGACTCATTGATGTGGTGCCCTTCCGACGAGGAGACCGGAGATCGGAGATGCCGTGAGGAGCTTGGGATGATGGCCAAAGACCGAAGGACACGGATCGATCGGTATAGCCACTCTCACTTTTTAGTAGTTAGCTAGTTTAGCGTTAATGGTTCGATTCGGATCAAAGACTATGATAGCGCCGGTTTCCTAAAATGTTTTTGTTTCCGCATTTGTCCTCGGATTGACGGCCGGGACGCTACCGTTGACTTACAAATTCAGGCAAGACGACCTACGCGGTTTCGTCTCTGTTTTCGGCGGCGAACAGATTCTAGCATGCCCGGTGGGACCTTTTCCTCATTCCACTCCACACTTCGTGTGTCGTGTTCGCGAACGAATCACGGTTTGCTATGGTTGTCCCTGGATTCAAGGTACTAAGATTTGGTGTCTTGCTCCCGTGCAGATCATTGGCTCCCAACTGCACCAATTCCCACTCTGTCCTTACTGGAGGAGTGACTTATGGGACTCAAGCAGCCTCCGTTTTCAAGATGCCAGTGGAACTGGTGACGCAAGCCACAACTGGGCTGTTCTTCGGGATCATGCTCCCACCAATGAGCTTCAACGCTCCATTACCGTCGCATGAAGCTCCGAAGAAGTCGGTCTTTGATCGGCTTACAACTACCGTGGCCCCTCTCAACGGGTCATCTAAATCCAACGCCTCAGTCTTTAACAGACTGGGCCAAAGCTCCAATAGGCCCGTGAAGAAGCCCACAATACCTGAAGGGGTTATCCTAAAGCGATTTGCCATTCCTGCTCCTGAAGTCGTCAAAGCGGCTTCTCCTGCTAAGGTGTCGGTCTTCACAAAACTGGCCGTTCCAACTCCCGCTTCAGGTGAGATCACCAAAGTTGCTTTCCCTGCCCAAGGGTCAATCTTCGACATGTTGGGCACTTCTTCTCAGCGGACGTCGGTTTTCAAGAGGCTGGCACCGGCAGCAACCCTTCACCAGAGCAGGGGGCATGATGAAGCCACCCCATAGCTGAGCCAATACTGTCTGCAAGGCATGCTCGACGTCCCTACTGGCGCCGAGTGAGGAAAGCAGGGGGCAGTTCCCCTTCTGGATTGACTCCACCAGCTCCGATGGTGCAAATTGATGCTGCTGTTCCAACTGGGAACAGCTTTGAACCACTTAACAAGGTTTGCAGGAATTCGCCAATTGCCGTGCTGAAAAGGTCCCCTCCGCCTGCTGAAAAGATCACAAAGGCGGAGCCGGAATAGCCCCCTCAGCGGCTGTCCTCGAAAATCCATAGGGTCTGGCGAAGGGTCCAAGACTCTGTGATTAACCAAAACTACTCTCGCCAAACGAAGAAAATGAAGGTTCGGCAAGTGAAGGACCACCCTGTCATACCACAGAAGGTGTCGTCTACTTAGGTGCCCGCTGCAACGGCCCCCTCAACTTCGACCGCCGACAAAAGGAGGAGGCCGGAGAAGATCCCTGCATCTGCGACGAAGCTCAAAGGCACTGAATCCAAACGCGCAAAGTCTGGGGGCATGGTGGTACACACTGTTTATATGGCATCTGGGAAAGAGGATAGCCGTATCTCCACGGGTCATCGACCACTCATCCGATCGGTAACAAAAGCTCAGGAGCAACAACAGCAAAAGCTCCAAGAGATGCTAACGAAAATGGCCGCACTCACTGGGCCAAAATAAAGCCCGGAAATATCGTCGGAGCAGCGTCAAAAACAGGAAACTGATGCCAAATTCCTCCGAAGAATGCTCGAGAGGAAAGACAAAGAGGCTGCGGAACAAGCAGCCAACATAAAACAAATGGCGCTTTTATTCCAAGATATGGTCGGGATGATGATACAGCCGGATCCTCCAGCTGAAAACCCCCTGATTATCCTTGAAGACGACAGAAGGGAGACATCGAACCCTCTTCCGGCTCTATCAGCAGCCAAAGAGGAGACCGTCTCTAAAGCCGCCCTGGATGACTATATCGCTCAACAGATACGAGCTCATTAGGCGAGCGAAGCGGCCGGCCAAATTGTTAAGAATGGACGACCATATCTGGGTTGGTACGGCCAAATAAAGTGCCTGTCGAGGTATACAATCCCTAAATTCCATGTATATAAGGGGACGAGGAATCTACACCAGCAAGTTGCTCAATTCAGGGCTCTGTGCGGCAACACCAGAGGTGACGATAAGCTACTGCTTCGCCAATTCGTTGGCAGCTTATCGGAGACAGCATTCGAGTGGTGTTCCGAACTCCCGAATGACTCTGTCAAGACATTTGCAGAAATGGAGCTACTGTTTAGACAGAGATTCGCAAGCGCTAGCGAGCGCACCCCGATCACCGCGCTAATTAACGCCAGGATGAAGCCAAGCTAAACATGGGTTCAGTACGCGATATGGTGGCGGAATCTATGGTCGAAGTACGAACAACGCATAGAAAAGGCTCCTACAGTAGGCATGTTTGTGGGAACCCTCGATCCGCAGGCGACCATATCTCAATTCATGATGTTCTTCAAGCCAACTACCTTCCAGGCCCCGATAGACAAGCTGGCCCAGATGGGTCACAGGCCATCCTCTTCAAAAACGGAGCTTCGAAATGAAAAGGGGAAAGCGAAAGCAACCTTCGTCGCCAACGCTCAACAACAACCGAGTGGCCCGAAGCTGGTTGCTCACCAAGACAATAAACAAAGATCCCTTGGAGAAAAGATGAGACGCCCTTACTCGTTCCCTCGGGATAAGACGAAGAGATTATTCGAGCAAGCGCTGCGCAACAGGCTCATCACTCTGCCAGAGCCAAGACGCCCAACGCAACCAGGCGATGTTAACAATCCTAATTACTACCCTTACCACCGAATATTGGGTCATCCAATCGAAGATTGTTACATCTTCAAAAGTTGGATCGATGATCAGTACCAACAGGGTAAGTTCCCGTTATCCGAAAACTGGAAGGTGAACCCGCCACAACCTCACGCTCCTAAAAAGGTGGACACGCCGGGGGCATCATGCTCACTTATAGAGGAAGCCCCATGGGAGGTGGCCCTTTCAGCTAAGACTAAAAGAATGCTGAAGGACCTTCAAACATGTCCGGCGATTAGGTGCAAGAGCCCACTGGAGCCTGAGATTATTGAGGGGATGCTGAAGCCGCACCCAACGCTGAAAATTGGTGATAATAGACAAAACATTCAAGTCAATCCTCCAAAGTTTTTAAAGAAAAAGAAGAAGGCCAAGAAGCCCGTCCAACCCGACGATAGCCGTACAGATCTGCAAAAATACATCGATGCACTAGAAGAATATAACCAGAAGGCATGGACCCCAATCACGTTGGACGAATTCTTTAAGCATGTCCTTGAGAATGAAGACGATGACACTGACGAAGGAGACGATTCTTCAGAAGGGCCTGAAGACTATGTGGCGAACTGCCACATGATCTGTCACTCGATAAATGGCAAAGAAGCTCCTGATGCAGAGAAACTGGGGGAAGATCCCGAACCAGAACTCCTAGAACCGTCAGACAAGATGATTGACGTATCCCTGACTGAGGCGCTTCAGAAAAGCAAAGCTGACCGAGAACGCGAAATTGCCATATTTGAAAAAGCCAAACGTCGGCGACTGGACGAGAGGGTTAGAACACTCCCATCAGATCAAAGCACATCTGCCGCAAACAAAAGCAAACTTAAGACGAGGAAACGGTTCGCCAAAGCCATGTCAATGGGAATGAAGCTGCCTCCCTCTGAAGGAAACACTCCTGGTGGGATACACCTTGACGAAGAGGATGTACAACTAAACTACTGCTTATACCATCGAAGGATCATACACCCTACCGAGGAATGTATGGCCTTTAAAAATTGGTGGCAGGGATACGTTGCTCATCAACAGCATTTCAAGCGGATGAAGCGCAAAACTCGTCGAGAGCAGAGAAGCACGACAGATGAGCGCAGAAGAACTGCCGGCGACTGTCACATGGTTAATTCCGGGAGATCGCAAGTTCTCACCTTCAGGAGCGATTCTGATGAAGAAATAGCCCTCGGCCCTCTCTTCAAGGAATCCATCTCTGAAACAGAAGAGACGAAGACTGTGAGAACATTCAGCTACGTAATCGCACGTTACCCGAAAAGAATCTCGGACCCACAAACAAGGGGGCGGACAAAAAAGATAAGGGGAAAAAAGCCCCTGAAGATATCGCCCTCAATGACAGAGTCATTGAAGAGCTGGCAGCCAAGGAACCGCCAAAGAAAAACAAGGTGGATTACAACGTTCTAGCACACCTGAGAAAGATACCCTCACAGCTAAGCTTTCTTGATGCCCTTCTGCTACCTAAAGAGGCGAGAGATTCTTTGATCAAGGCACTACAAAAGCCTGAGCAGTTCCAAGCTTTCCTTACCGAAGAAAAGATGAAGGACAAGCAAGAATAAGTGCACACTGCTGACGCCACGTTCGACGATGAAGATCTCCTCCTCAGGACGTGCGAGCATAACCGTCCCCTATACGTCACCGGATACTGCCATGACATCAAGATAGGGAAGATCCTAGTTGATAACGGGTCCTCTGTCAACCTCCTAAATGTGAGGGTGTTAAAACAAATCTGTATGAGCGTTCAGCACCTCGCTCGGGATAAAATCACTATCTCCGGATTCGACTCCCAGTCATCACGGACGCTCGGGTCTGTAATTCAGACGTTACGCTTTGGGCTGCTCGTCACCGATATCAAGTTCCACGTCATTGACGCCAAGACTTGCTAAAACGCTTTGCTCGGCAGGCTTTGGTTACACGAGTACAACCTCATCCCTTCTACACAACATCAGTGTATGAAGTATTTCAAGGATGGTCTTGAGTACGCCATGACAGGGAAACTGAACCCATTTTCCGTAAATGAAGTCCGAAAGTACGAGGATGCAAAGTATTTCCTGCCAGACTTTGAAGACACGGAAAGATGCTATAAACTGGAGAATAAGCAGAAAGCTATCACCGCTATTCCGGTCTTTGGGAGCGATACCGAGGAGGAAGAAGAGATAGTCTATTCGGGGCCGCCCCAATGCAACAAGCCGGGACCGTCTACCCCTATTCTGGTATTTGGCAGTGACTCTGAAGACGAGGTCAACAAAGTGTTCTCGGTCCGCCCATCGATGCAGTCCTTCACCGGAGATGATCAGAGTTTGCAAATCGCCGTGGTCCCGAGAAAGCATTACAAAGAACTCGACACACTCGATACCTATAGTGTACAAGAACTGCAGAAGTTCTACGTCCCTCCCAGACGGAAAGATGAAAAGGTGATCCCCTTTTATCGATCCACGGAGAATAAAGTGGAGAATGAAATTTGGCATGGTGCCGATTCTACGCTTGGCAGGCTCCAGCCCATCCGTCTGCCCAGATACTACACGGAAGGATTGAAAAGGTTGTTGAAGTGCCAAGGTGTACCCTTCAAACAGACGGCTCGACAAGCTCAGTTCTACAACATGATCTGGAATGTCCCTGGGACTCAGCGAAAATTGCCCAATGGGAGAATGGAAACGATCGGGCTTGGATATGTTCAATCCAAGAAACGGGAATGATTCCATGGCTGCTACATTATACATGACTTTGATGAAGAAGGAGATGCTCTGTTAGAAGACGCTAACCCTGAACCAAAACGAGGTCCCGCCATGAAAGTGCCAAGTCCGTCGTTCAAAGAACAGATGGACAAGCTAATAAGGGAGGCGGATCAAAAGGTCCGGGATGACCACAACCGTGAAATGACCATTTACGAGAAAGCCAGGACGCAGCGCCTCCTTCAGCAGGCTACGGAGAATGATGATGCCCTTCGTCGCCAGCCCGTCATACAAAAGACCCGACGCAGAGGTAGAAACAAACTGAAGAACGGAAAAAAAACGTTCGACAGCGGCAAAGCGGGTCCAAGAAGCCACACGATCGAGAATTGGGCAGCCGAGATCCGTCTCTTATATAGAAAATGGGTTGAGCATATTCTTTTCCCCAAGAAAAGACAAGGAAGATATTCGATCTTGTCATAAAACATCAAATGGTTACGCTCCCGGAGTCCAAACACCCTGAGCAAGCAGACGAGGTCTTTCGCCCGGATTATTGCTCCTATCACCGAACGATAGGGCATCTTCTTGAAGACTGCTTCACCTTCGAAAACTGGGTCGAGGACCAGTATCAACATGGCAGGTTCGCTTTATCCAGCAGTTGGAGGGTAACCTCGCCACAGAAGCATTAACCGAAAGCCACATATGCAGCGAGTGTGGAGCCGGATCAACATCAATCTTGGAAGCGATCTTGTACCAGTCACGCGATAACGCTGTCAGGAAAAGGAATACACGAGGATATGGCTGACCTCCCCTGGTGCTTTGAAAATGATGATGACGAGGTGATCTCAGAATTTCCACTGGCGCCAAAAGAGCTGGAAGACGGGATACATACTACTGCAGATAACCTTAGAAAAATCGACTTGGGAATGGCAAACGACCCACGGCCGACGTTCGTCAGTGAGCTGTTGTCTGAAGAAAAGGTAGCTATGCTCAAGGACGTGCTCATGCAGTATAAAGATTTCTTCGCATGGAACTATTCCGATATACTAGGATTAGATCCAGAAATAGCCGTCCACAAATTGGCGATTTCTCCGGACGTCAAGCCGGTCAAACAAGCACCGAGAAGAATGCGGCTCGAACTTGAAATGAGCATCAACGCCGAGGTCAAGAAGCTAATCAACTCCGGATTCATCCAAGAGGTGCAATACCCTGACTGGATCACCAACATTATCCCGGTGATGAAAAAATGGAATGGTACGCATCTGCATAGACTTTCGGGACCTCAACAAAGCCTGCCCAAAAGATGACTTTCCCATACCGGTCACCGAGCTGATGATAGACAACACGTCCACTCACAAAATATTCTTCTTCATGGACGGCTCATTAGGGTACAATCAAATAAAGATACATCCTGAGGACCTGAAGCATACAGCTTTCCGGACTCCTCTTGGCATATTCTGCTATAAAGTGACGCCTTTCAGTCTGAAAAACGCCGGCGCCACCTATCAGAAGGCCATGGCGAAGATCTTTGATGACCTTACATACGAAATCGTCGAATGCTATATCGACGAACTCGTAGTGAAAAGCAAATCGTACGAGGAACATTGGCAGCATCTGAAGATAGTGTTCCAGCGTCTTCGGAAATACAATCTGAAGATGAACCCTCTCAAATGCGCATTTGGAGTTTCCTCGGGAAAATTCCTGGGATTCATCATCCGACACCGGGGCATCAAAACAGATCCATCAAAGATCAATGCGATTATGGAAATACCTCCGGCCAAGAACTCTCAAGCAACTGCGATCTCTCCAAGGAAAGCTCGCATATATCTGACGGTTCATAGCCAACCTCTCCGGCAAATGTCGCCCCTATAGTCAACTAATGAAGAAGGGGACCCCTTTCGTCTGGGATCATAAATGCCAGAGCGCACTAGAAGAAATCAAGCAATACCTATAGAATACGCCGGTGTTGACCGCTCCGGTCAAGGGAAAACCTCTCATCCTGTACACAACAGTCCTTGAAGGTTCTTTAGGCGCACTATGGGCATAGGAGAACGACCAGGGGAAAGAGAGGGCCTTCTACTATTTGAGTCGAGTTCTCCTGGGGGCATAAAACAATTACTCCCCTATCAAAAATCATTGCCTGGCGTTAATCTTCGCGATAACGAAACTCAGACACTATGCGTTGGCGCATGAGGTCCACCTCATATCAAAAGTGGATACTCTCAAATATTTGATGTCAAGAGCCATACTAACAGGACGGCTCACTAAATGGGCCCTCCTCTTGATGGAGTTCTCGATAACATACCGACCTCTCAAGGCAGTGAAGGGCCAGGCCATTGCCGACTTCCTCGCTAAGCATCCGATACCTACCGATTCACCCCTAAATTGCGAATTGCCAGACAAGGACGCGTTTGATACGATCGACAGGGAGAAAGGAGAGAGTGACGCCCGATGGGAACTTTACTTCGATGGGGCATCTTCCATGAAGAAGCGACAACACAACACCCCTATAATCAAATCTGGATAGGCCTTATCTTCGTGACTCCACAAGGAGGGATAATGCGCTTTGCTTTCTTCTTAACAGAGCCGAGGACGAACAACGAGGCCGAATATGAAGCTTTGATAGCAGGTCTTAAGATCGCTGTCGACATGGGAATCGAAAACCTCCTCATATACGGAGACTCCCAGTTGGTCGTTAGTCAAGTAAATGGCGACTATCAAACGTGCAAACTAGAGTTGGTAAAGTAGGTGAGAGAGTGCAACAATTGCTGACTCAAATTCTCTCATACGCCCTAGAAAGCATACCGCGTGCGGAGAATAGCAAAGCGGATGCGTTAGCCAAACTTGCTAAAGAACTGGCTGACGAAAACCTCGATGACGTAAGGATCGTGGTACAAAGCCGTCGGGTTTTTGCACCGGCAGAAATAGCTCCGGAGTCGTTTGAAGAAAAGGGAGCGACCAAGCAAATGGACATACAAATAAAAGATCAGGAAAAGGCTAAGGATTGGAGAGAAGTCTTTATAAACTACTTCAAATCCCGTCGAACACCTGAAGAAGCGTCCTCAAGACATCAGCTCATGAAAAGAGCCTTATCATTCGCCTTCGTCAATGATACTCTGTATAAGAGATCGTTTGACTCTCTATTGCTAAGATGCCTGGGGCTAGAGGAAGCAAAAAGGGTCGTCCAAGAAACTCACGACGGAATCTACGGTTCTCATCAAGCCGGACCAAAGATTATGCTGAAGATCAAAAGGATGGGCTACTATTGGCCCACGATGATCCAAGACTGTCTCGAATACGCGAAGCAGTGCCACTCATGCCAAATTCACAGGGACTTCATCCACCAGCATCCGAATCCACTACACCCGACAGTGGCTAGCTGGTTCGAAATGTAGAGAACCGATATAATCGGGCCCATCGAACCAGCATCGTCCAGACGACATCGGTTCATATTGGCGACAACTGATTACTTCTCCAAATGGGCAGAAGCAGTACCGCTAAGAGAAGTGAAGACGGAGAATATTCTCCATTTCTTCAAGACACACGTCATCTATCGGTTCGGCACTCCGCGACGGATTATCTCCGATAACGGGCCGGCCTATAGAAGTCAAAAAATCAACCGTTTCGCACAGCAGCATAATATAGACTGGAGATACTCTTCGGTCTATAATCCCCGAGCTAATGGTCTAGCTGTAGATTTTAACAAGACCTTGAAGAAGATCATAAAGAAGACGATGTCTCGAAATAAGAAGGACTGGAATGAGAGAGTGCATGAAGCCCTTTGGGCGTATCGGATCACGTTCAAAACAGCACGAATACAACGCCGTATGCATTGGTATTCGGCACAGAAGCAGTACTCTCCTTAGAGATAGAGCTACCCTCTTTACGAGTGGCGGTTCATTACGAGCTAACAGACGAAGAGAATGCTCATCTTTGGCTAGAGGAGCTCGACCCCCTTGACGAAACTCGTCTCATGGCACAAAAAAACTTGGAGGCTTACAAAGCAAAGATGACGCACTCATACAAGAGATTGACTAGGCCGACAACATTCCGCCAAGGCGAACTCGTGCCAGTGGTCAAGAGACCTATGATCCCCAATCGTGCCAAACGGGGGAAATTTGAGCCGAATTATGAGGGCTCGTACATCATAGACAAGGTCTACCAAGGTAGGGCTTACTTGCTCATGTATATGCATGGCGAAAGACCCTTCAGGCCAATAAACGCCCGGTTCTTGAAAAAATACTACGCCTGACGAGTCACGGCCTAGATCAACGATAGATGACAACGCCTATGTCCGCTCGCTATCTTCCCAAGCCCAAACTCTATAAGTAGTATACGACGAAACCTCGCCTCAAAAACGTGCGATAGACCGTAATGTCCTTAAACTAACAACGGACCGTAATGTCCTTAAACTAGCAATGGACCGAAACGTCCTAAAACTAACGATTGACCAAAATGTCTGTAAACTACTACGAACTGCAACATCCTAAAGCTGACGCAAAAAAATGGTACATCCACAAGCAAAATGGGCATAGATGAAAACCCGAACGGGCTCCGTGAGTAAAAACAGCAGGGCAACCGGCGAGTTTGTGAAAATCCTAAAGGGCGCAATCTCGTTAAAAGACACTTTTAAGGTCTTCTCGATGACCCCGTCGTGGAAATACGTCAGCACATGACCCCGTCGCGGAAATACGTCATCCAATGAACCCGTCGCGGAAATATGTCAGCACATGACCCCTGTAGGGTTCCTAGGCACCCTAATGAGGTCTCACAAGGCATCAACCATGCCAATTTCAAATTTAAACGGTGCCGAGAAACCCTAGAACGGATCGTTGACTAGATTTCTAGGCGAAACAAAACTAGTTAACAACTTAACTAAAGTTTAAACGGAAATACAACCTTTGTAGATCCGGTGCTCCACCTCCATAGCTCCGCAAAGAAGTCCCCTCGCTGTCCAAATGAATTCCCGGGCTCTAGCGTCGGCTTTGTCGGAGAAATGGCGAGCTAGGTCGTCGATGTCCATGCCGAAGATGATCTACGTCGAGGCATCGCTAGATCAAGCTCCACCTTCACCAAGCCATGAAAACTTGTGAAGGAAACACCCTATACTACTTGGCAAGAGGTAGAGGATGAAGAAATAGGAAGTGGATTCACTTTATAATTGGATTTCTCACTCTTTATCATCACTTGCCATTAATGGAGCAAGTTTTCTTCCATGAAGAAATGAAGAAGAAGAAGAAGAATGTTATGATAAGAATTAATTAAAATAGAAAAGAAAATCCATTCTTATCATAACTCTTACCATGGTTAAGTGTAGAGAGAGAACTATAGTTAAGTGGAGTGGTTAGGTTTTAACATGAGACAAAAATGGTGACTTAATGAAAGCTTCATGAAGCTTCATATACAAACAAAGAAAAGCCACCATTTTCTCACTCTTTTTCTTTTTCCAAATGAATAACTAAATAAAATAAATGAATAAGAAAATAATAAACCCTAACCACTCATAAAACCATGGTTCAATCTTTACACAAACCCAAGTTTGCATGCATCATCAAACATGATACAAGCAAGTGCACAAAATCATATCGCATATGCAATGCGCACATCCGAGCGAGAAAATCCATTTAAAGTGAACCGATACTAGTTAATGCAAAGTAATATATCAAATATATAATTATGCATTAAATCATTAAATCAACACTTGATTTAACGATCCGGTCATATCGTATATAACCGACTAGTATCTTATGTACCGGTTTATTGAATCAATCCTTGATTCGATAATTAGGGTATATCGCATATAACCTAATCGATACATTTATCGCGAGAATGTAATACGGTATCACATACACGCATTACTCTCGGTCCCGCACATATCTCATATGCGCTCCTATTTCGTTTCGCTTGAGCCTGGAAACCTCTGTGTAGGACTCTAAAGACTCGTTAATACGCCGGCAGCAGGTGATGATCATATCAAACACCCACAAGCCGTAAGCGGTCTGCTAAACGTAACGGCCACCCGGGTATTGAGCGATCAGAAGATCGACGAGCAAGCCCGCTCACACTCCAGTGAATCCAACCAGTAACACTACCGTACAGTCCGGTCTGATCGTCTGATATGTCGCATATCTCGCCTAGGGGTGGTAAACGTCAGACCCCAATAGCTCGATAAGTCGTGTCGATATGAGGTCTATAACATTTTGAGAAACTACTGGTAATACTTACCAGTAAATCTCAGCAACCCTGGCCAGGGATTTCCTGTTATAGCCAATCGAACACAGCGCAACATCAACTCTATATACCGGGAGAGACGAATCCCCTCCTATCGCTCATTGCCTCCATGTGATTCGGGACTGTACCCAAAAACCACCGTTTTGCACGCCCTCTTGGACGTGGTAAGATGGAAATCAAAGCACAGTGGGAACCACACAAGACTCTATGACGATCTCGGGTCAACAGACTACTCTGTACCAGTGTCACCAGAGAACTGCCATCTGACGTAAGGTATAATACCATCTGGGAGTTCTCGGCGAGTCCGTCCAGTGTACCCAGTCTCTACTGAGCACCCGTATATCATCTCTGATGTCAAACACCAATGGATATGGGATCATCCATCGCCCATCTGTATGGGTCGAGAAGGTATACGCTAGTCTACTCTGGTATATCGATGCCCCATCTCGATACACCCACGACTAGGGATTTTCAAGGATGTACTTATGGACTACCATGTCCCCACTAGTATGATCCGCATCATAGTCCAGGTAGTCAAGTACACATCCTAAGGGCTTTACCAACATGTAATAGAGAGACAATCAGTGTACACGTTAAGGTAAAGTTCAACCAGATAGCATACTATCATGTCGAGCAAGAAAGTCCTCCCTATATATGTCCCAGCATCCACTACAATATACATCCTATGTATAGTAATGGCCTCTAGGGCATACATATTACTAACAATCTCCCACTTGCACTAGGGCCATCTGATAGCAGTGGTTGTAGTATCTCATACTCAACCATCCCATAAAAGTCTCTCTCTGGGAACAGGCCTTTGTGAGTGGATCCGCTGTGTTGTCCTCTGAGTCTACTCTCCTAACCTCGATCTCCCTGGAGATCAACCATTTCCATGATCAGGTGATACTGCCTTAGAATATGTCTGGATCACTAATGGGACCTACGTTCCTTGGCATAAGCCACAACTCCATTGTCACACAATGGGAGGAACATAGTTCATCTCATGAACCAATATACACCCAAACAGCCTCTTTGGTAGCATCTTAAGTAGCGATGTATCCTTCCTTTATCGTCTAGTATGTCACGGTATCTAGCTTGGAACTCTTCCAACATACCGTCCCTCTACTGAGGATTAAGACAATGCCTGTGACTGACACTCAGTCGTCTTTATCACCCTGGAACCCTTCCAGTGATTCTCCCCAGGATCAACTGATACCATCTCACTACAATTAGTGAGTATGCTAATATCCAATTAGATCTATCTCATAGATCCAAATACCAGGATTTAGGAGGTATCACTTTGATCCTATATGGAGAATCTTTGTGATATGCGGAGATTGATCGAGCGTAGCATAGGAAACTCCTTCCCTATCAAGAGTATGTCATCCACATACTCTACGAGGATCGTCACCATACTCCCTACTACCTTTTTGTTTATACAAGGTTCATCTACCATTTTGATGATGTCAAACTCTTTGACTAACACATCAAAACAGATGTTCCAACTCCGCGATGCCTGCTTTATCCTATAAAGCATCTTGTATACGTTTCCGCTGCTCCCACTGTCTACGAAGCCCTCTGGCTGTGTACTTATAGACGTTCTCTTCTAAAACATCATTTAGAAAAGCAGTCATGGCACCCAACCGCCAGATATCGTAGTCATGGTATGTAGCCGTGGCAAGTAGGATCTGGATGGACTTAAGCATAGCTACTTGAAAAGGTTTCATCATTATCCACGCCTGGTCGATGACGAAAAGCTTTAACAAGTCTAGCTTTGAAAGTCTCAACTTTTCCATCTACACCAAGTAATCTTCTCAAGATATACTTGCTCCTGATGGGGATTTAACCCTTCAGATATAGCAATCAAAGTCCATACTTTGTTGGTGTACATGGATTCCATCTCAGATCGCTAAGCATCCAGCCATTCTTACAGAGTCCCACTCCTGATGGCCAGCTCGAAACTAGTTGGGTCATCATCTCATGATGCAATCCTCGCTCCCACTGTCATAGAGAAACCGAAATATCTCTCAGGTGGGTGAGGAACCCTACTAGATCGGCGGAGAGGCTGAGGTTCGTTGGTAACTATTGAATCCTTTGGTTCTATCAAATCATCAGCTGTATTTTGTATAGCTGGAACCTTTCCAGTTCTACATAATAGATCTTGCCTCGAGCTTGTCCGAATTTTGCTTTTAGACATAGGCCGGACAACCCCAAATCTTAACCAACTTAAGATATGGGCTATTCCCTTTCCATATCACATATGAAGTGGTAGGCAACTGATTTGATTTGAACCCTTTTCAATAGGTATGCAGCTTCTCAAGTGCATAACTCCCAAAAAGGAAACAGGTAACTCAGTAGTACTCATCATAGAGCACACCTTATCACATAGGGTGTAATTGCTCCGCCCCGATATACCATCGTGCTATGGTGTATACGGAGGAATAATGCTGAGAGAGAATCTCATTCTCCTTTAGAATGGACCAGGATTTCCGTGCTCAAGTATTCTCCTCCTTGATCTCATCAAAGGACATAATACTTATACCCGTGTTTTGGTTCTCTACTTCTAAATCATATTCTGTGAATATCTCAAAAGGTTCGGACTTGTGTTTCAACAGGAACATATGTCTGAATCTCGAAAGATTATCAGAGAATGTAATGAAGTACAAAGAACCGATCTTGGCATGTGTAGACAGGGGACCTTTATACATCAACATGTATCATCCCAAGAGTTCACTAACTCTTTCTCCGTTTCCAATAAACAGAGCTAGTGTCATTATATCTTTGTGACATGACTGGCAAGTTTCACAAGATGTAAATTCAAACTGATTTAAATATGCATCTACATGCAACTTCAGCTAGTCGGGTCACATTGATATGACCTAGTCTACAATGCCTCAAGAAGGATTCGTTCATTTCTGAACTCTTCATCTTGTGTGTGTTCCGTATACTAAAGAACTGTAGTTTGATTTAGAACATTAATGCTTTTAGATAACGTGCCTGAACCGATCAACTTTTGATATAGGAAATATTCAAAACATTATCCAACAATACAAAATTTTATCATTTCTTTACTGATAAAGAGACTGATATGATTTTGTATATCAGGTTCGGTATCTAATAACATTCGTTCAGAATCAATGTATTGGTAATACAAGGTGACAGTGACCAACAGACTTGGTTGCAACACTTGCCCCGTTTTCTGCCTCATGAAACTTATCACCCGTTCTCAGTCCTCTACCTTTCTGTAGCCCTATGTAACAGATTACATATCTGGGATCCTGATCTGGTATCACATACCCAGGACGTAGAGGATACTGAGAAACAGTTCTGTATAATGAACATACCCGAAGATGATGCATCAGCATGCACTCTCTTTGTTTGGGCGGCACGGGAATTCTGGTAATCCCCAATTTCCTGCTCTGTCTTATAACAATTATAAGTTGGAGCGGGACCAACGTTCCCCAGCTCAGTATAACAGGCGGGTTCGATCAAATATCCGTATAATTATCTTGATTAAGGCGTGATATGGTCGCTACCTGGAGAGAGAGAGAAGAAAACACTCAGCGTGCGCTCTGCAAGAATAGATTGGTTATTATTTTATCTAATCAGGATAGCTCCCACTGCTTTTTATCAAATCTTCCTTCAAACCCTAAAAGGAAAGACTAGCCGGGATTAATTACACACTACAAGTTCGCCAATCTTTCAGCCAGGCCAGTGTCGGTATTTTGAGGGAGGTCCCCCGTGCTTTCGCACGAACCTAATTAATGTAAACCTCGTTTTCCCAGAGGCGTAACCTCGTTAACACCTTTCTAAACACCTACTTGATCGGCTAATTGTAATGTATAAAACTCTCCCAAGAGTAACAATTACTCGCAGCGGGTATCGGGATCCAACTATCTCATAGAAGGTATGCAATCTCATTGCAAATTTCAACACTTGAAATTCCCGATAATATTTTGCCCCTAGCGTCCTATAACCTTGACAGAGGTCAACAAACCATAGGCTGCTAGTCAAGTTCAACCCGTCATTTCCTGATTGAAGTAAACCCATCCGCACGACCCTTGACAGAGGTCAACAAGGTCGCACGACTACCCTAAATCAATCACATCATATGCTTATGCAGATAAGCACTAATCAGCTACCGCACACTACGCCTTGACAGAGGTCAACAAACGCAGCACGAATACTAACCAGTACATATCTGAAATGACGGAGGGCTACGACAGGTTTTTCTGAAAACCTATTGCGTAATGAACTTGATATCGTTATAGAATCAAATGATTTTAAAATGGAGTGCTTTTGAGGCTTTTCTAGTTTTGCTAAAGGATTCACTCCCGGTGAAGGGATCGTCGGTCCTTTCCTCGTCGAATGAGGTGCGGGATATATCATATATATCACTGTGCAAAGCAAAAACACCTAAAAGCAATCAAAAGACAAACCGAATGTGTAGCATCTGCCAGTTATTGCTAAAGGAGTCACTCCCGGTGAAGGGATCTCGGTCCTTTCCTCATCGAATAAGGTGCAGGATATATCACATATACCTCTGTGCAAAGCAAGAACTGTAGCTACCTGTTTTATTTTGAAATTCGATTCTACAACATCTTAGGTTTCTTTTATTTCATTAATCACATTAATGAAGTCCCATCATTTAAATACCTAAACATCACAGATAAATACGACGTACACTTATGCCATCCGCATTCGCCTCGATGTCCCCTCATGCACCGTTAGGTTAGGTAACTAACGGCAGAGCGGGGCAGGGCTAGCGCGGGTGTAAAACATAAGTAACGTCTATATAATATATCATATATACTATATACTGTATCTATCAAAGAACATCACATGATCACATCACAGATATCGCAGCAGAAGAAACATATGAAATATTGGATATACTAGGACGTCCGTGTTTTCAATACGAGCCAGTATAAAACACGGATTCCACGGTCATGATGAATAGCCAAACCCACACCCCTAGACCCCTACGAGAGCGGCAAGCAACCCTACCAATTCTGGAGTTAGGAGACCCGGACTCGACTCCTCGAGTTGGTCTCCCACTGGACTCCAGAACCCGGTTACTTGTGCCCTCCTCCTTGGGTCTATCCTAGTGCGGAAAAGTAAATAATATACAAACGGTGACATCTTCCGCAACCTGGAAGTGCCCCAATAAAAGAATATTACATACAAGTTTTTACATGAATGAAAATGAAAAACACTCATCTCACATAAAAAACCCCCGGCTATTCAAACACGACGATCCAATATAACATATCCAGCAACACATAACATCACATGTCATCAACGTAAGTAAACATGCGTATCCCAATTGTCGTTGACATATAGCAACGAAACCGGCGATATCACATATTACACTTACGGTCACAGAAAAGAAAGTGTAAAACTACAACAGTTGGAATTCGCAACCACCTCAGACATCGCATGCCTGACCAAATGAATTACTTAGACATCACATGCCTAACAATTATAAACCCCGCATTTTAGTCTCATTATCGAAAACTCTTTTCAATATCAAGTCGGGCAATTCAACAAGATTCCCGACATTCTGATCGAATGCTCGTCGCAAACTTCAGTAGACGGCCGCACCCCCGACGCCGTCGACGAAGTGCACCAAGGCGTAACACCGCTGCCGCGAGCACCCGAACGGATGCTTTCGGCGATGGGGTTCTCCTACAGTCACTTAGTCGGGGCTATGGAGTGAGGCTGTCTATTAAGTTTACCCGGCGAGTATCCGCGTACGCTACGTGATTGCGACGGACTTTTGATCACATCAAAATTCCGTGGCAACCGATCAAGTGAGACTAAACTGCTATGTTTATAACATTCATTCAGTTATCTCATAACTTCTTGTGAATTTCAATTATTGTATCCCATTCCAGATAATTAGAAAATGTTAAACTTTCCGATTGAACATTCGAACACCCAAGTTTTCCCGATACAGATCAACACATGAAACAAGTCTAACAACATTCAGTTCATGCCTCAGTACCAACGGTCCAGCCGTAGAAGAGTCAAGCCAACGCCTCACATGTGGCACGCCGTACTGCCCCAAACCCGAAGGTTCAAAGGGCAGTTCAAGACGGTCACATAATCGAGTTAAGGTTTGTTGTCTTCTAGAGGGACCATCGCGTTACTTGCACTACTTAGAACGTCGTTAAACCACGGAAAAATCCAACACTTGGAAATTTCCCGACAGGGGAAAAGTTGGGTATTTATATCCGGTCGAACTTTTTAATATATCCATAAATTATCCGGAAAGCCACACAGACAAAATCTGATACTCCGATCGAAACACCGAATCCCCAAAACAACCCAGAAAATAAAACTCTGGAATAAATATTAAAATATTCCCAGGAAAACCAACACTGACTATTATTGATTATGGTGCAAATTTCGATGAGCAATACGACAAAACGGCTGCGGATCCGCCGCACAAGCCATGCTCGTGCCGCGGATCCGCGGCGTAATGATGGAATTAGGTCATCAAAATTCACCGTAACTCTTAGATATTCCTGCTGATTTTTCTGCATATTTTTAATGTTGAAAAATCCCAGATTTTAGAAAAAGGACAGAGAGCATGTTTGGAATTGGGTTTCGGGTTCGTTCGGACTTCAAATTGCGTCTAGACTTCGCCTAAGGCTCTAGCTAGGCTCTGATACCACTGTAGGGTTCCTAGACACCCTAATGAGGTCTCACAAGGCATCAACCATGCCAATTTCAAATTTAAACGGTGCCGAGAAACCCTAGAACGGATCGTTGGCTAGATTTCTAGGCGAAACAAAACTAGTTAACAACTTAACTAAAATTTAAACGGAAATACAACCTTTGTAGATCCGGTGCTCCACCTCCATAGCTCCACAACGAAGTCCCCTCGCTGTCCAAATGAATTCCCGGGCTCTAGCGTCGGCTTCGTCGGAGAAATGGCGAGCTAGGTCGTCGATGTCCATGCCGAAGATGATCTACGTCGAGGCATCGCTAGATCAAGCTCCACCTTCACCAAGCCATGAAAACTTGTGAAGGAAACACCCTATACTACTTGGCAAGATGTAGAGGATGAAGAAATAGGAAGTGGGTTCACTTTAGAATTGGATTTCTCACTCTTTATCATCACTTGCCATTAATGGAGCAAGTTTTCTTCCATGAAGAAATGAAGAAGAAGAAGAAGAATGTTATGATAAGAATTAATTAAAATAGAAAAGAAAATCCATTCTTATCATAACTCTTACCATGGTTAAGTGTAGAGAGAGAACTATAGTTAAGTGGAGTGGTTAGGTTTTAACATGAGACAAAAATGGTGACTTAATGAAAGCTTCATGAAGCTTCATATACAAACAAAGAAAAGCCACCATTTTCTCACTCTTTTTCTTTTTCCAAATGAATAACTAAATAAAATAAATGAATAAGAAAATAATAAACCCTAACCACTCATAAAACCATGGTTCAATCTTTACACAAACCCAAGTTTGCATGCATCATCAAACATGATACAAGCAAGTGCACAAAATCATATCGCATATGCAATGCGCACATCCGAGCGAGAAAATCCATTTAAAGTGAACCGATACTAGTTAATGCAAAGTAATATATCAAATATATAATTATGCATTAAATCATTAAATCAACACTTGATTTAACGATCCGGTCATATCGTATATAACCGACTAGTATCTTATGTACCGGTTTATTGAATCAATCCTTGATTCGATAATTAGGGTATATCGCATATAACCTAATCGATACATTTATCGCGAGAATGTAATACGGTATCACATACACGCATTACTCTCGGTCCCGCACATATCTCATATGCGCTCCTATTTCGTTTCGCTTGAGCCAGGAAACCTCTGTGTAGGACTCTAAAGACTCGTCAATACGCCGGCAGCAGGTGATGATCATATCAAACACCCACAAGCCGCAAGCGGTCTGCTAAACGTAACGGCCACCCGGGTATTGAGCGATCAGAAGATCGACGAGCAAGCCCGCTCACACTCCAGTGAATCCAACCAGTAACACTACCGTACAGTCCGGTCTGATTGTCTGATATGTCGCATATCTCGCCTAGGGGTGGTAAACATCAGACCCCAATAGGTCGATAAGTCGTGTCGATATGAGGTCTATAACATTTTGAGAAACTACTGGTAACACTTACCAATAAATCTCAGCAACCCTGGCCAGGGATTTCCTGTTATAGCCAATCGAACACAGCGCAACATCAACTCCATATACCGGGAGAGACGAATCCCCTCCTATCGCTCATTGCCTCCATGTGATTCGGGACTGTACCCAAAAACCACCGTTTTGCACGCCCTCTTGGACGTGGTAAGATGGAAATCAAAGCACAGTGGGAACCACACAAGACTCTAAGACGATCTCGGGTCAACAGACTACTCTGTACCAGTGTCACCAGAGAACTGCCATCTGACGTAAGGTATAATACCATCTGGGAGTTCTCGGCGAGTCCGTCCAGTGTACCCAGTCTCTACTCAGCACCCGTATATCATCTCTGATGTCAAACACCAATGGATATGGGATCATCCATCGCCCATCTGTATGGGTCGAGAAGGTATACGCTAGTCTACTCTGGTATATCGATGCCCCATCTCGATACACCCACGACTAGGGATTTTCAAGGATATACTTATGGACTACCATGTCCCCACTAGTATGATCCGCATCATAGTCCAGGTAGTCAAGTACACATCCTAAGGGCTTTACCAACATGTAATAGAGAGACAATCAGTGTACACGTTAAGGTAAAGTTCAACCAGATAGCATACTATCATGTCGAGCAAGAAAGTCCTCCCTATATATGTCCCAGCATCCACTACAATATACATCCTATGTATAGTAATGGCCTCTAGGGCATACATATTACTAACAACCCCGTTGCGGAAATACGTCAGCACATGACCCCACAGCGGAAATACGTCAGCATATGACCCCGCCGCTGAAATACGTCATCCAATGACCCCGTCGCGGAAGTACGTCATCACATGACCCCGTCGCGGAAATACGTCAGCACATGACCCCGTCGCGGAAATACGTCATCCAATGACCCCATCGCGGAAATAAGTCAACCAACGACCTCCCCGTCAAAGTAATGCTTTGACTCGGAAACAAGTCAACTCACCAATCACTTATGAGTCCTCTCGACTTGTAAAGGGGAAAATTCTCTTATGAAATCCTTACGACTCTCAAGAGATAGCACACATAGGAATCCTCACGATTCCTAAGGAGAAAATACATCTACGAGATCCTCTCGACTCGTAGGGAGAAAAATCTTTATGAGACCCTCACGGCTCATAAAGTTGAAAAGTCTTAGACGACAGACCTGAACCTGTTCCCTAAGCCATCACTACCCTACAAAGAGTGCAAGATGCATTGTTCTCATCTACAGACCACATTTGCCAAAATTACATGCCAGAGAAATGAAGGTACTACTCAGGAGTGCGTAAACTGCTTTATGCCAAGTCAGAACAAAAAAGGCGTAACCTACGGACATCAGTCACATACTATGCAAGACAGTAAAGAGAGCATTTGATTCGCATCTAGTTAAGCGTTCGAAGCGTACCCATTCATGTATGTGCAAAAAGGTTTAATGCATAAAATAAACACACGGAAATGAAAAAGTTGTTATTCATACTTCAGAAAATTCTTACAGCGATGAAAACAGTAAACAAAAACATCACTAAAAAGTTTACAATGGCAAGACATCAAATCCAGGACATGGATTGAGAAATTTAGAAGTAAGGCCATCAAAAATGATTCGGGCCTCTCGGACCATTCTCGTATGCATCCTCTCATGATCGCAAACGTCAGGGTCCTCACTGATGTCCTCTGTCCTCTGATAGGCAGCGATTATCGTTGTCTGCTGGAAGATTTGATGTAGGATATCAACAAGATTGTCTCGCCGTTTCTTTGAGATCAGGCCCATCAGATATACAGATTGCACCTAATCTTCGGTATCATCCAATGCCTTAAGCGGCATGGCTTCATAAAAGCCAGGAAGTGCACCCCAAATCGCTCTCACAACGAGCTTCAAAAGAGCGGAACGACGAGGAAGCAGTCAACCATTGTATTCATCAAAGCGACTCATAAGTTCAGCGCACTGGGCGTTTGTAAACTCCTGGTTTTGGTAGCGGCCTAGTGCGCGAATGTCTCCATAAGAAATAATTTCATCAAGATCATACAGATGAGCGGCCATAGCATCTGAAAAGGAAAATCAGTGAGAGTTTAGTAGACACACTGATCAAGAAAATGCTTATTGAAACAGACACGGGGATTTAAACAACTCTTGATATCCTCATGGAGAAAACAAGTTCCGATTAAGGCACCCAACAAATTCAAATTTGTGCAAATAAAGGAGAAATCCTAAAAAGGATTCTCATTTAATGAGAGGCCCCTTGGGCCAAGGAGTAAATCTCCCTTACGAGCAGTGCTCTGCAACAGATATGACATCTGTCATAATTAATCATGAAGGGAATAAAATTCCCCCCAAAATTTCTAAAGAGCAATGCTCTGTGAAGAAGATAGAGTAATCCATCAAAACCCTAAAAAGCAAAGATTTTTACAAAGTAAAAATTTCGAGATCATTAAGATCTACAAAATGAACTCTAAGAGTTCTTCATTAAAGGGTTAAAAAACCCTAAGAAAGAATGGTTTTTCTGATCTATGATCAAAGAAGAGCAAAGCTCCGGTTTTTAATTAATGGGTTAAGAAACATTAAGAATCTTTAGGATATGTGAATTTAAAGAGAGCAAAGCCATGTTAATGGGTTCAAATCTTACCAAATTTTTGGACAGAGTTTTAACTCTTAAGGAATTTGCTTCGGTGTAACAACCCCAAATTTTCAATACAAGTTTTCACAAAAAAATTTCAAATAATCCATAAAGGTGTATTTTAGCCAGAGCACAAGTTATAAGTAATTATTTTGCTTTTTAATTACAAGTTAAAAGAATATAACAACTCCATTTTTAGTGTAAAAAAATTTGCTTTAAAATTAATGTATACTTGGGGTATTTACATTTACTGTTATTATTTTAAGTAATTAATTAGCTCCATAATTATAAGAAGGAGGTTGTAGCTCATTGGAAATACCTTGGACTGCTGAACCAAGCCACCAAGGTTCAAATCCCACACCCCACATTATTTTTAATATTGTTTTTATTTTGAACTTTTAGAATACCAAGAGTTTACATGTGCATATCTCACAAAAACTCCACTACACCCAAAAATGTAACATTGCCAGAGGATAGATAAACCGTCGAGGGGGATCCCGGCGGCCTGACTCGCCCGGGAATCGGCCGAATCGGCCCCGACTCGGCCTACTCAGTCCTCCGACCGAGTCACGGTCGAGTCACAGCCGAGTCGGCCGATTCCGGAAACGACCCCAACATGAAAGTTATGTATTTTCATATTCCCTATGCACCTGCAAAATTCCAGCCTCAGACCATTTCCAGAGCTCTTTTAAAACACCAATTACTCCACTTTTAATTCATTTTTAATACATTTTATCACATTTATCATTTTAATCTTTCACCTATCCTAACCATAGCCTAACTCTATAAATACACCCCCTACCCTATACCTTCTCACCCCAAAATTCTGAGCCCACTCTCTCAAAATTCCAAGAATCTTGTGCACTTTGAAAACGAGCTCGAGGCGAGGCTCCGACGAATTCCCGGCGGAACTTTCGGCGATCGTTTTAGGAACTACCGGCGACGACGCAACACATCGGCGATTCCACTACTTCCCTCTCACCCTCTTGTGTGTTCTAAAACCGTAAGTCCCATTTTCTATCTATCTTTTCTATCTAAAAATACGGTTTTACAAACCCGACGGAATCGGAAAAAATCCGATTTCCGATTCGGTTTTCTATAAAATTCTACTTCTCACTAATACAATCATACTTAAATTTTCTCTTGTTGACTATTAAACACTAATCAACCAAATTGATCAAGTTTCATCACATAAAATGATGGCTATTACAATTTATCATATTTTTCACTAAAATACCACATTGTTTCAATTCTACATTTAACTCCATCAAACTTTCTATACCTTCAAAGTAGATCACAAGGTAACGACCTACCTCCTCACACACTCATATACAACCTAACACGATACCCTCGAGAACTCAGAATACGGGAAAATGAACATTTTCATTTAAATATCATTTACTAAATAAAGCCATTTCTAAAAGATTTAGTATTGATACACTTTTTAAATAAATACCACTTATTATGAAAATAGAATAAGTTGTGGACATCAGTCGTTTATCTAAACCTGACTTTGTGGTGTCTAGGCTAGACAAGTGAGAAAGGTAATTTTAAAAGGCCCGTCTCACGGTAATTCATGAGCGGATCCCTCCTTTCTTCACTTGTACTTACCTGGCCACAGGTGAAGAGGCGATTTGAAGCATCTCACAACTTGTCATTTTGGACCAGTTAGGAATAGTCTAGTTGATTTAGGAGATCCTAGAATATAGAATATGGAAAATTGACATCTTTACAAATAAATACCACTAACTTTATAAAACCGTTTTCTAAAAAATTAGTATTTATACAATGTTTACAAAGCGCCGCTACAACCCATTTTGGGGAACCCGTTCGGGATGGTGCGGATTATCGCACATCCTCGGGTTTAGTAGTGCGAGATTCAGACCTCCGCAAGGAGCATTTGGTCTCGAAAGATTTAAAATACAATATCTTAAGAAAATGAGATTTTTAGAATATAAAAAATATATTAAAATTATTTTTGTATAAATATATGTATATTTCTCATTAAAATAGCTATTTTGTTATGATATAAATATTCCACCTTTTTCTAAAAAACACAAGAATCAATTTTACACTAAAATACCACGAATTCCATATAAATCAATATTACAAATAAATACCTTTATTTCTGAATTTAGGATTTTTTCATTAGAAATATCACAATATAAAATCCACATTCATTACAACCCTAAAGACGAATAATAAATGCTTGGGGTATATTTTGAAAAAGTATATAAAAGTATTTTTACATAAAACCACTTCAAGTTCTATAAATTACCTTAAGGACCCTAGTAAACATAGGTTTAAGCGGAACCAATCTCTTGAGCCTCAGGGAGCCGGAGAAGTGGGTGCTTGCCTATCCAAGGTAGACAAATTAATAAAAACAATCAGGACTTCAAGTTACTTTGCTGATTGTCTAACTCAGTTTGAGTCTCAGTATAATCTAACTTGAATATGATTCAAGTACAATTTACAATCTACAATCTTCAATATTACAATTCAACCTGAATCCATGAATCCAATTATTAATCTATACAACTTGACCGAACCGAACTATGGATATACATTCCATTTACATGGTTCTCCAGTTATTCCATTTACATGATTCTACGGTTACATTCGTTTACTGATAGCATGGTTTCAGTCAGTCAACCAATTATACGATCAATACAATTTACAAGACAAACAATACAATCAAAACACTACGGGGTTTAAGGGGTAGATTGGTACGGAAGGTGTTAAAAGTGGCACGAGACGGTAAGATTAAGACACCTAACCTGTATTCCGTTGTTGTTGTACCGTGGCCCAACGGTTCCTTGAGTTCCTGATACCTTAGTCTCCGAGGCAAGTGAGACTCCTCTCATATACACTAGCATCCTTCTGTACCAAACTACAAACAACAACGTTAACACTAAATACAACAATATACAATATGATACAACTGTAAAAACTACTCGCTCTCTCTCTCTCTCTTTCTCTTACTCTCTGTCTATTCTATTTCTCCTCTTATCTTTGGGACTTACCGAGCATCCTGTTCGTTGACGACATTCTGTTTCTTTCTTCTTTGAATGTCGTCAGGTGATCTGGATACGTCAGAGATCGCGCCTACTGCTGAAGACTTGGTTCAGTTTGCTGAAGACCCAGCGCTTTAGTTTCATTGTACACATTTCCTTTCAGTACTTTACATTTCTGTTATGCCATTGTTTAGGCATCGCTTTTATTTCAGTTGTATTTACTTTTCATGCATTGTACAAAAGAATGTTAATAAATAAAGTTGTTGTTTTATTATTTATATCTTGTCTCTTGTGTAATTACTTTTATATTGCTTAGATACGCTTAGCGTATTTACTTCAGAGTAAATATATAGCGGCCTCGTCGCGTCCCCTTCGCCGTATACCGGGAAGCGGGACGTAACAGGTTTTGTTGGTGGCCCATACATGTCAGAGCTGTATGAAACCCTATTATGTAGTTCTGTTTTACGTGAACAAACATAAGCAATATAACACAAGAACCAGCAACTAAAACATTCTTTACAATTCATGTTCCTTGAATTTTACAATTTCATATTCCTTGAATCTTATCATTTCATATATTTTGAATCTGTTCTAACCAAAAATTTTCATTCAAGGTTATGGATTCACCAAACAACACCAGCACCAATGTCAACAACACACCTCCACCACTACCTCTCACACCTGTTGTTCCTGCGCCACTCAACGAGCAAACGGTTCTGCTTGAGGTAATCCGCAGCCTCCTAGAGGGACAACAGCAGCTCTTGAACCGTTCCGAGGCTGAAGCACCTGGGGTGAAGCAATTCAGAGCTTTACATCCCAAACAGTTCTCAGGAAAGGGGAGCCCACTAGAAGCTGAGGAATGAGCTCAAAATATCGAGGATGATCTGGCAGCAGCACAAGTGCCAGAAATAGCTTGGGTCCGAGTTGCGAAGCTGCAACTCATGGACAATGCACGGAACTGGTGGAAGGCGGAAGAAAGCCGTCTTGATCAGCCCATTGAATGGAAGACTTTCGCGATAAGTTCGACACGAAGTACTTCCCTGTGACTGCCAGGTTTGCCATGGAACAACAGTTCATTCATCTACAACAAGGTTCGATGTGGGACAAGTCAGTAGATGAGTATGACGCTGAATTCACCATGCTCAGTCAGTAAGATATGTCACAGTATTTCAAATTTTTAATATCACATACTACACAGCTAACACAAGACCGTAACAGATTTGGGGCACATTTGATACCGACGGACGAGATCAGAGCCCGTCGCTTTCAACAAGGTTTGGACACGGAAGTTCAGACTGCACTAGCCACAGGGAAATTTCCAACTCATGAGGATGCTCTGGAAGCTCCCCGCAGTTATGAGGCAGTGATAAAAGCAAGGGGCAGACCTCAATCTGCCGGTTTGAAACGCCCTGCCACTCAAATGGCAGGAAAAGCCTCTTCCAGGCCAACGTTCGAACCCAAGAGAACTGAAGAACCCAATAACCAGCCAAGACCACATTTCTGTTTCTATTGCAAGAGAGATGGACATTTGATAAAGGACTGTAGGCGCGCAAAAGTTCTGTGCCTAGTTTGTGGCGCATCAAATCACAGAATTGAGACATGTCCATATAGATACAACTTAGCTCACACACCTACCAACTACCCGCAGCGGCCAGCTATCCAGGCTCCTGCAACTCGTCCTGCACTCCCAGCACCACCTCCACACAGAACTCCTGCACAGCCTACTCGCCAATTCCAACAGGCAATGAGGAACATGTCTCGAGGGCAGAGAAACAAGGCTCAAGGACAGAATGTGCCTCCAGCTAGAAGGAAGGTACCACGGCGACAGACTTTCACATTAGCAGCCGTAGAAGCCGAGACTGTAGGTCAAGGTAACATCGGTAAGCCTTTCACATTTTTAAAACCCTTGCACCACTTTGTTATTTTTTCACACACTGTCAGTACTTCAGTCACTAAACTTTCTTGAATCTGTTACACTTTCCTTTTATAAATTTCGAGGACGAAATTTTTATAAGGAGGATAGAATGTAACAACCCCAAATTTCCAATACAAGTTTTTACAAAAAAAATTCAAAAAATCCATAAAGGTGTATTTTAGCCTGAGCACAAGTTATAAGTAATTATTTTGCTTTTTACTTACAAATTAAAAGAATGTAACAACTCCATTTTTAGTGTACAAAAATTTGCTTTAAAATTAATGTATACTTGGGGTATTTACATTTACTGTTATTATTTTAAATAATTAATTAGCTCCATAATTACAAGAAGGAGCTTGTAGCTCATTGGTAATACCTTGCACTGCTGAACCAAGCCACCAAAGTTCAAATCCCATACCCCACATTATTTTTAATATTGTTTTTATTTTGAACCTT
Source organism: Agapanthus africanus (assembly GCA_030015575.1). Classification (NCBI taxonomy): domain Eukaryota; kingdom Viridiplantae; phylum Streptophyta; class Magnoliopsida; order Asparagales; family Amaryllidaceae; genus Agapanthus; species Agapanthus africanus. The sequence goes on from CM057337.1 coordinate 4,811,981, forward strand.
TAGAATACCAAGAGTTTACACCTGCATATCTCACAAAAACCTCACTACACTCAAAGATGTAACATTGCCAGAGGGTAGATGAACCGTCGGAGGGGATCCCAGCGGCCTGACTCGGCCGGGAATCGGCCAAATCGGCCCCGACTCGGCCGACTCAGTCCTCCGACTGAGTCACGGCCGAGTCGGCCGATTCCGGCGACGACCCCAACATGAAAATTGTGTCTTTTCATATTCCCTATGCACCTGCAAAATTTCAGCCTCAGACCATTTCTAGAGCTCTTTTAAAACCCCAATTACTCCACTTTTAATACATTTTATCACATTTTTCATTTTAACCTTTCACCTACCCTAACCCTAGCCTAACCCTATAAATATACCCCCTACCCTTTACCCTCTCACCCCAAATTCTGAGCCCACTCTCTCAAAATTCCAAGAATCTTGTGCACTTTGAAAACGAGCTCGAGGCGAAGCTCCGACGAATTCCCGGCGGAACTTCCGGTAATCGTTTTAGGAACTACCGGCGACGACGCAACACATCGGCGATTCCATTACTTCCCTCTCACCCTCTTGTGTGTCCTAAAACCGTAAGTCCTATTTTCTATCTATCTCTTCTATCTAAAAAAACGGTTTTACAAACCCGACGGAATCGGAACAAATCCGATTTCCGATTCGGTTTCCTATAAAATTCCACTTCTCACTAATACAATCATACTTAAACTTCCTCATGTTGACTATTAAACACTAATCAACCAAATTGATCAAGTTTCATCATTTGAAATGATGGCTATTTCAATTTATCGTATTTTTCACTAAAATACCACATTGTTTCAATTCTACATTTAACCCCATTAAACTTGCTATACCTTTAAAGTAGATCACGAGGTAACGACCTACCTCCTCACGCACTTATATACAACCTAACACTATACCCTCGAGAACTCAGAATACGGGAAAATGAACATTTTCATTTAAATACCTTTTACAAAATAAAGCCATTTCTAAAAGATTTAGTATTGATACAATTTTTAAATAAATACCACTTATTATGAAAATAGGATAAGTTGTGGACATCAGTCGTTTATCTAAACCTGACTTTGAGGTGTCTAGGCTAAGCAAGTGAGAAAGGTAATTTTAAAAGGCCCATCTCACGGTGATCGTGAGCGGATCCCTCCTTTCTTCACTTGTACTTACCTGGCCACAATTGGCGGTGAAAAGGCGATTTGAGGCATCTCACAACTTGTCGTTTTGGACCAGTTAGGAATAGTCTAGTTGACTTAGGAGACCCTATAACATAGAATACGGAAAATTGACATCTTTACAAATAAATACCACTTATTTCATAAAACCGTTTTCTGAAGATTTAGTATTTATACAATCTTTGCAAAGCGCCACTACAACCCATTTTGGGGAACCCGTTTGGGATGGTGCGGATTATCACACATCCTCGGACTTAGTAGTGCGAGATTCAGATCTCCGCAAGGAGTATTCGGTCTCGAAAGATTTAAAATACGACATCTTACGAAAATGGGATTTTTAGAATATAAAAAATATATTAAAATTATTTTTGTATAAATATATGTATATTTATCATTAAAATACCTATTTAGTTATGATATAAATATTCCACCATTTTCTAAAAAACACAAGAATCAATTTTACACTAAAATACCACGAATTCCATATAAATCAACATTACAAATAAATACCTTTATTTCTGAATTTAGGATGTTTTCATTAGAAATATCACAATATAAAATCCACATTCATTACAACCCTAAAGACGAATAATAAATGCTTGGGGTATATTTTGAAAAAGTATATAAAAGTATTTTTACATAAAACCCCATCAAGTTCTATAAATTATCATAAGGACCCTAGTAAACATAGGTTTAAGCGGAACCAATCTCTTGAGCCTCAGGGAGCCGGAGAAGTGGGTGCTTTCCTATCTAAGATAGACAAATTAATAAAAACAATCAGGACTTCAAGTTACTTTACTGATTGTCTGACTCAGTTTGCGTCTCAGTATAATCTGACTTGAATATGATTCAACTACAATCTACAATCTTCAATATTACAATTCAACCTGAATCCATGAATCCAATTATCAATCTATACAACTTGACTGAACCGAACCATGGATATACATTCCATTTACATGGTTCTCCAGTTATTCCATTTACATGATTCTACGCTTATATTCGTTTACTGATATCATGGTTTCGGTCAGTCAACTAATTATACAATCAATACAATTTACAAGACAAACAATACAATCAAAACACTATGGGGTTTAAGGGGTAGATTGGTACGGAAGGTGTTAAAAGTGGCACGAGACGGTAAGATTAAGACACCTAACCTGTATTCCGTTGCTGTTGTACCGTGGCCCAACGGTTCCTTGAGTTCCTGATACTTTAGTCTCCGGGGCAAGTGAGACTCCTCTCGTATACACTAGCATCCTTCTGTACCAAGCTACAAACAACAGCGTTAACACTAAATACAACAATATAACAATATAATACAAATGTAAAAGCTACTCTCTCTCTCTCTCTCTCTCTCTCTCTTACTCTCTATCTATTCTATTTCTCCTCTTATCTTTGGGACTTACCGAGCGACATGTTCGCTGACGACATTCTGTTTCTTTCTTCTTTGAATGTCGTCAGGTGATCTGGATACGTCAGAGATCGCACCTACTGCTGAAGACTTGGATTAGTTTGCTTAAGACCCAGCGCTTTAGCTTCATTGTACACATTTCCTTTCAGTACTTTATATTCCTGTTATGCCATTGTTTAGGCATCGCTTTTATTTCGGTTGTATTTACTTTTCATGCATTGTACAAAAGAATGTTAATAAATAAAGTTGATGTTTTATTATTTATATCTTGTCTCTTGTGTAATTACTTTTATATTGCTTAGATACGCTTAGCGTATTTACTTCAGAGTAAATATGTAGCGGCCTCATCACATCCCCTTCGCCGTATACCGGGAAGCGGGGCGTGACATTTGGGCAGAGAGCTGTGCTCTGAAAGAGAATTAATTCTAAGAAAAAACAAGAAAGAAGATGAACAGAGGTCATCTCAAGGGCCAAAAGCCCTATTTATAAGCATATAGAGCCGTTTTAATTTCTGAGTTGATCCAATAGCAGAGATGCTGCCACCGCTGCACTCACGTGTAGGCCACATGAGCGCAATGGTGGGGGGCATTCGTTTCCCCAAATCAGAGCAAAGCTCTGTTCGAGTTTTGAAATTTGAAATGAAGCAGCGCTTCATAATAGCGCCAGCGCTAAGAGTCAAAAACTCTACTACAGCGCTCATGTGCAAAGTACGAGAGCGCTGGCGCTGGCAGCGCCAGCGCTAAGAGTCAAAGACTCTAATTCAGCGCTCATGTGGAAAGCACGAGAGCACTCGCGCTAGCAGCGCCAGTGCTAAGAGTCAAAGACTCTGTTGCAGCGCTCACGTGCAAAGCACGAGAGCGCTAGCGCTGGAACTAAATGTTCCTTGCCGTTGGATCAAAGATCCATTGGTGATTTAAAAAAATCATCACCAAGATACAGAATAAGTTCTGTATGGGAAAACATTTTCCCAATTTTATTAAAAACAAGAAGATTGCCTTCTGTAAAACAGAAGCCCTAGGATCAAAAATTCAATGTTGGGGAAATATCCCCAAATCAATCAGAGAAAGATCTCTTTAACTGATTCAACAAATCAACCTACCCTATAAAAAGGCCCCAAGACTTCAAGTCTTGCAGAGAGGAAACCCCCCCCCCCCCACAAGCTTTAAGAAATTTCAAAGAAAAGAGCAAGCTCTGAGAAGAAGAACTTTTCTTCAAGGTAAAAACAGAGAGATAAAAAACATCTCATCAAGGAAGAAGAACATATTCTTTTTTTAGATCATAGATCTATAAGACAGAGGTCTTTCACAAAAAAGAGATCATAGCATCTCATCATAAAAAGGGGGGAGAAGAATTTCATTCTCTTCAGATCATAGATCTATAAAAACAAAGTCTTTCACAAAAAAAATTAGAAGAGATTGTAATATCTCCTATAAAAAAAAGAACTTTGTTCTTAGAACCATGAGACAAAGTCTCTTATAAGCGAGAACTTATTTCTCAGATCACGAAATTGATCAGAAGCGCTCTGCGCTCATTGACTGGAGCTCAGCGCCAAGCGCGCCACGTGCTCCTCACGTGTGCGCTACTTAACAGAAGCGCTCTGCGCTTATTGACTAGCGCTCAGCACTAAGCGCGCCACGTGCTCCTCACGTATGCGCTACTTAACAGAAGTGCTCTGCGCTCATTGACTGGTGCTCAGCGCCACGTGCTCCTCACGTATGCGCTGAGGGAACACAAAGTTTTCTTTAAATAAAAGTCCCAGAGCTATGATGATTACTCAACACTCAATAAAAGACAAAAAGGGTTTGCAGAACCTAAACCAATGCTCAGCATTGTTAAATATTCAACATTTTAACTGAGTGGGCCGAGCCCAAGTTGGCCATAGACCCTTAATTTATATTAATTGAGCCCATATACTCATATATCTTTTCAACAGATCTTAGTCCCAAACTTGACTACAGATCTCCCAACTAATATTGGTTCAAGGGTACATCTCTTCGTACCTCTGATATATATCGTTGTAATTCTTCAACGTCTTCAGAGAGGCGGAGGGTCCCAATAACCAATAACTTTTGGTGCATCTCCAAACGGTTAAACCTTACAGACTACGATGTCTTTAAACCAGACTATGATGTCTTTAAATTTTACAGACTATGATGTCTCTAAACTCCATGGACTATGATGTACTTAAACTTATGGACCGTAACGTCCCTAAACTAAGACAATAGAGCCCAAATGCTCTTTTGTTGGATCTAAATGGTCCTGTTAAATAGATCTTAGTCTAAAATTAGACTAACGTATCCTTAACAAACGTTTAATTTGATCTTAGTTTCAAATAAGATTAACGATTCTTAAACCCAACCCAAAACTAAATCTAAGAAAATACGGATTTGGACTAATTCACGCCTTACGGGAGACAACATAAATTAGTCTCCGTATACAATCCACGGGCAACCAAAAATAAAACAAACACACATGACACGAAGTGACCATCTGGAGAAGGAGAAAGTTGTTACCGCGATGCGGTAGCGTAATTAACTGCAAGGGCTTGCGCCTGCAGGGAAGAGCGTCCCCATAATGAAAACCCCCTCAAATGAGGGGGAATCTGACGAAGTCTGCTACAACGGCCGCATCTGTCTAAACCTCCGATACACGGTGCCATAAATCTACTTGGTATTTTCGGAGAGGTGGACGGATAAAACCCAAATAGCATCTGCCCCCAAATTCGGGCAAGACTACCTACGCGGTTTCGTCTCTATTTTCGGCGGTGAACAATTACATGATTTCATTTTAGCATGGGGGAGGCCGGCCGCGGGGCTCGACTTGGGCATGGGCCCACTTGATCTGGGCTTGGGTCTGCTTACTTGGGGTTGACTTTGACTTTGATTTGGTCAACCGAGGTGCAATTTTTAACCCCAATAAAGTTCTCCCCATCAATAAATGCACACCGCGTATATGAGTTGTGTGCATGAAATTGATGAATCTTGGAGTTGGACTTCAGGGTGGAACATTATTCCAGGGGCGGAGCATCATTTTAGGAGCATAATTCTGGGGATCGGAGCATAATTTCGAGGATTGGAGCATAATTTCGGGATCGGGGCATCATTCCGAAGAGCGGAGCATGATTCCAGGGATCGGAGCATAATTTCGAAGAGCGGAGTATGATTCCAAGGGGTCGGAGTATAATTCCGAAGAGCGGCAGACATTCTGACCGAAACATAATTTCGATACAGAGGTTGAATCCCAGGCGAAGCATAATTCCGACAGGGAAGGCGGATACTCCGAGGAAAAGCATGATTTCGACACAGGGTACATTCTGAGATGAAGCATGATTTCGTCACAGAGCTTGTTAGTTGAATTAATTCCGAGACGAAGCATAATTCCGACGGGGAGGTCATTGGTTGACTTGATTCCAAAGCGGAGCATAATTCCGACAGGGAAGGCAGATACACCGAGGCAAAGCATGATTTCGACATGGGGTACACTCTGAGACGAAGCATGATTCCGACGCAGAGCTTGTTGGTCGACTCGATTCCAAGGTAGAGCTTAATTCCAACGGGGAGGTCGTTGGTTGACTTAATTCCAAGTCGAAGCATAATTCCGACAGGGAGGTCACTGGTTGACTTGATTCCGAGTCGAAGCATAATTTCGATAGGGAAGGTAGATACTCCGAGGTAAAGCATGATTTTGACATGGGGTACATTCTGAGACGAAGCATGATTCCTCCACAGAGGTTGTTGGTTTGATTTGATTTGGGTTGACATCAGCATCGCTATACTGGAATATGGTACCAAGAGCGAATCATCATTTGCCATGAGAGGATTTAGGGATTTTGGTTTTGGTCTGGCATCAGCATCGCTACACTGGACTATGGTACCAAGAGCGAATCATCATTTGCCATGAGGAGATTTCCCTCGCTCCCAGTTTAATGACTTAGGGGTCATCTGTTCCCAGTTTAACGACTTAGAGGTCATATGTTCCTAATTTAAAGACTTAGGGGTCTTCTGTTCCCGTTTTAAAGACTTAGGGGTCTATTGGATCGGAAGTTTGGAATTTTTGAGTAGGGGTCGGCATCAGCGTTGCTAACACTGAAGCATAGGTGTCAGGAGCAATTCATCATTTGCCTTTTCCTGTTGGGGAGCGATGGCTTAAGAGACATGTTTAGGTCCCTATCACCTAAGACTTTTCAATTTTATGAGCCGTAAGGGTCCCATAAAAGCATTTTCTTCCTACAAGTCGAAAGGATTTCATAGGTGTACTTTCTCCTTAGGAGTCGTAGGGACTCCCAAGTGTGCTTTTCCTTTGTGAGTCGTAAGGATCCCACGAAGGTGTTTTCATACGATTCGTGAGGATCCCATAAGTTTTGTTCTCTTCATGTATCATGAGGACACATGAGTGGGTCTTCCCAAATGGAGCATAATTCCAAGGGCGGAGACTGGTAGCTGGACGGTGATTGCAGTGGGGTATGGGTATGATGAGAATTATTTGAGCCCGTGGATTGTATACGGTAGTCAACTTGGGGACCAACCATAAAGCTGGGAGAATTTTGGGAAATTAGATTTTGGTTGGCGTCCGCATCGCTACACTGGAATATGGTATCAGGAGCGACTCATCATTCGCCGTTAGGACATTCAGGGATTTAAAATTTTGGTTGGCGTCTGCATCGCTGCACTGGAATATGGTACCAAGAGCGACTCATCATTCGCCATTTGGGAATTTGTATTTTGGTTGGCGTCTGCATCGCTGCACTGGAATATGGTACCAGGAGCGACTCATCATTCGCCATTTGGGAATTTGGATTTTGGTTGGCGTCTGCATTACTGCACTGGAATATGGTACAAGGAGCGACTCATCATTCGCCATTGGATTTTTTTCACTGCGATTGCTCTATCATTTCAGATTTTCTTACCGCGAAGGTCGCGATTGCCCCATCATTTCGGCTTTTTATTCACGGTTGCCCTATCATTTCGGCTTTATTTTCATCTTTATTTTACTCACTGATTTTTATGCGAGTTGCCCCAATCATTTCGGCTTTTCTTTTTTCTTTTATTTACATATTATTTTTTATTTACACACATTTTTTTACATTCCCAGTTTAACGACTTAGGGGTCGTCTGTTCCCAGTTTAACGACGTGGTGGTCCGCTGTTCCTAGTTTAACAACGTGGTGGTCAACTCTTTTTAGAGAAAGGCAGATGTCTAATAGAATCAGGTTCCCGAAGGACTTCGGTCTCCATTTGTATGAAATTGGCGATTGCAGCTTGACTGTTTGTTAACACGCCTTTAGACAGTTCTATCTCTTCTGCCTTGTATTGCTTTTCGACCCAATCTTTGAAGATGAAGCAGTCCTCAATGGCATGACCTATCATTCTGTGATAAGGGCAGTATTTGGGGTCGTCGGACATATTCGCTTCTTACTGTCTTTTTGATTCTGGCAATTGTAGACTGTTTCTTAGGGCGTCTTTAAATATTTTACGGACTTTGTTCCTTCTGAAGGAATAGACCTTATCCAGCTTTTCTTTCAGTAGAGCTTCTCCTCCTTCTCCCAACACTAGCTTCCGAGGCTGGTTGGCATTAGGCCCGCTCATCCCTCGCTTATTTCGGTCGGCCGAAGTGTTGAAAGATTCAGTATCGTCGGAATTTCCGCCTTTGCGATTATCGTCCTTTCGGTTTCTCCAGGACCTATTGTTATTTTGGAAATCAGAGGAGGACTCCTGTTTTGAGCACTCCAACATCTGAACTTTTCTGGTCAGCTCTTGGAATGTTTTGAGACCCGCAGTGCATAGAAACAGGGCCATCCAATTATTGAGATTTCCGATGAGGAGGCTGACAGATTGGTCCTGCTCTATCGGCGGTTCACATTTGACGGAGAAATTGCGTCAGCGGGTTATAAAATACGTGTTGCTTTTGTTGTTCTTTGGCTTGGTCCTTACGAGGTCGGCAATGGTGATCTTATCGCTGACACTCTTGAACCTTTGTCGGAACAAAGATTCCATTTGGACGAAAGTAGTGACGGAGCCATCCGGTATGCTCGCGTACCAGTCAAAAGCAACATCGGTCAAGCTATTAACGAACTGGTGGAGGAGGAGCGCATCATTGCCCCCAGTATTCCCGCACGAGGCTTTAAAATGGGCGATGTGCTGATTCGCATTTCCCGTCCTATCAAATCTTCCGAATTTGGGGATGACATAGCCGTTAGGAAATTCTACTAGATCGTACTGAGCAGGATATGGTCTCCCGCTACTGCTAATATCCTTTTGCGCTTCGGCTTCGGCTACCAATGTTTTGACTTTGTTGGCAACCAAATCCATGATTTGATCTTGAGTTAGCGGGCTGCTGTCATCGGTAGCCAAGAAATTTCCCGTGATAGGATGCGACTGACTTTCATGCGGTCCGCCCACCTTTGGATTTGAGGGAATAGGTGTCGGCTGTCTCGGAACACCGTTTCCCGGTTCATAAGCAGAACCGTGCGCTTGATTGGACGGCTGAGAGGTAACTTGGGCCGTGAGCTGCATCACGACATTCGTCAAGTCGTCAATCTTGGAGTAAAGTTTGGCCATCTTCTTGTCTTTACTTCTGAGCTGTTCTCGGAGCTCTTGTAGATTTTGCTGCTCTGCGTTCTTGAGACGGAAGATTGGCTAATCTTTGCTTTCCGAGCCCGACTCCTCATGAACCAAGGGATCTCTCTGCTTATCAACCTCACTGGAAGGGTTTTCATTACCTCCCAGAGGATGCTGGTCTTGGAAAGTGGTAGCCACATTCATACCAGATTGGATCTGAGATGTGGTGGCCCCATCCTTGCTCTTGCTGTGCGTGCCCACCATGTAGACAGTGTAGACCACATATCCAGCCGTCTCTTTATCTTTGGCGGGGTAACCCTGTTCTTGGAGCCTCATGAAGTTCAGCCTACCAAGAGTCCTAGCCCTTTTGTTGGCTCTATATCTGAGCCCTTTCGGTCTTAGCTTCTCGATTTTGAAGGCTTGGCGGGCATCCGTCATTCAGGAATCCATCATGAGCCGATTAACGGGGAGCTTAGAGAAGATACCCAATTGAGCAGTTATCAGGGGCACCACTGGAGCTTGCCCGAGATGCCTCGTTGCTTTGTTGGTGTTGATGGCCTTGCCCCTAGCTGGAGCAATGGAGAGTCGTTCGGAAACAGATTTTTGCTTGGGCTGAGGTGCCCTCGCGACCATGACATTCGGCCTTTTCCCTTTTGAGGCTGGTTTATCCATCACCAGGGCTTGAAGAGCAGGGATGGCGTTAGCTGACATGAACAGAATAAAGACAAATGGTAGCGGCGGCTTCTCCCATTGTCGCCCGAGACTGGCCGGGAGGACCGTCCTGGCGTTCATCTTCATCATGTAGGAGATGGGAGCTATATCAAGAGCTGAGCTGATCCTTAGAGACATTTTGTTGTGTCCGGCGATTGCAATTTGAAATTTTTTAACCTGCACAAAGAAGCATGATTTCAGTACAGGCAATCGATATGTATATTGATTGAGTTCGCATGAACGTTTAACCCGAAATATGGAAGAAGAGATCCGTCCCACCAGGAATGCCAGAATCTGTAGGGTGCATTTCGTCACCCCATTGAGATGGGAATACGTGCGCGCTTTTCAGGTGTATTACAGATTCCCCCTGCCCAAGGTAGGCAGGGGTTTATTGATTGTGAGGATCTGAATTTCCGGCAGCCGTGGACTAAGCTGCCGTTAATTACCCCTCACCTTTGGAGCGAGAGAACCTCCGATTGACGGGTCAAACTGGTCATGCGAATTCAACGTGCAGTGTGCATATGTGTATCTTAAGGGGTTTTGGATATATCGGGAGCCTCGCATAGTATACGGGGGTCCCGCTATCCGGATAGCGGGCTGGGGGTCAAGGGGGCTAGCAGCCCCCCTGTTAGAAATTTTTTTCTAACGGGGATAGTTTTGTGGAGTGTGTATGAAAAAAAGTGAAGAATAGCGTCCAAAGGACGTGTGGGTGCCAGCGCCTCACGTGCCTAGCACACGGGTGTTCACCACCGAAAAACGCGACCGGGACGTTAGGACGTCTGGCCTGAATTTTGGAGGCAGATGCTATTTGGTTTTATCCGTCCACCTCTCCGAAGATGCCAAGTTGATTTATGGTGCCGTGTATCGGAGGTTTGGACAGATGCGGCAATTATAGCAGACTTCGTCAGATTCCCCCTCATTTCTGAGGGTTTTTTTATTGTGGGGACGCTCTTTCCTGCAGGCGCAAGCCCCTGTAGTTAATTACGTTACCGCGTAGCAATAACCACTTTCTCCTGCTCCAGAAGTTCACTTCGTGTCGTGTGTGTTTGTTTTATTTTTTTGGTTGCCCGTGGATTGTATACGAAGACTAATTTGTGTTGTCGCCCGTAGGGCGTGGATTAGTCCAAATCTGTATTTTCTTAGATTTGGTTTGGTTTGATTTAAGGATCGTTAACCTGATTTGAGATTAAGATCAACTTAAATATTTGTTAAGGATACGTTAATCCAATATTGGACTAAGATCTATTTAACGGGGGTTCAGGATCATTTTGGATCCAATGAAAGAGCATTTGGGCTCTATCGTTTTAGTTTAAGGACGTTACGGTCCACAGCTAGTTTAAGAACATTACGGTCCATGGGATAGTTTAAGGACGTTACGGTCCATAGATCACCATTTGGCAGTGAAGTCGTAGTTTAAGTACGTTACAGTCCGTAGCTAGTTTGAGAACATTACGGTCCATGGGCTAATTTAAGGACATTACGGTCCATTGATCACCATTTGGCGGTGAGGTCATAGTTTAAGGTCATTGCGGTCCATAGCTAGTTTAAGGACATTACGGTCCATGGGCTAGTTTAAGGACATTACGGTCCACTGATCACCATTTGGCGGTGAGGTCGTAGTTTAAGAATATTGCGGTCCATAGCTAGTTTAAGGACATTACGGTCCATGGGCTAGTTTAAGGACATTACGGTCTACTAATCACCATTTGGCGGTGAGGTCGTAGTTTAAGGATATTGCGGTCCACAGCTAGTTTAAGAACATTACGGTCCATGGGCTAGTTTAATGACATTACGATCCATTGATCACCATTTGGTGGTGAGGTCGTAGTTTAAGGACTTTGCGGTCCATAGCTAGTTTAAGGACATTACAGTCCATGGGCTAGTTTAAGGACATTATGGTCCATGGGCTAGGCTCATGGATTTGAGAGTGCATCCAAGAGCTGTTGATTGATGGTCAAATGGTTTTTGGCCTTGAGAGACTTGGCTGATTTGGGCTAAGGTTGGCCTCTCACGGTGTTAAAAACTGCTAAATGTTTGGTGCTCACGTGCTCCCACGTGAGGTTCTTAAGCAGTGTTAAACACTGAAATTTGGAGCGCTCACGTACCATGCACATGAAGCTCTGCTGATGAGGTCGTTTCGCCTCCCCACTCTAATTCTAATGCGTTACCTTTTTCTTTTCCCATGCCACCCTTTTTTCGGCCTTGAGAATAGCTCCACCATGCACGACGTTTTTTGTGCATAGCTTTGAATGCATCTCTTTATAACCTGAGGCTATATCCTCCTCTTTCTTCACAAAGAGAGAACCATTTAGACCTTAGGGTGATCATCTTGAGAAACAAACTGAAGGTTATGGCTTGCAATTATCCCCACGCTTGTCGGCAACTATGGGAGGTGCCCATCAAGGAAACGATTCCTCGCTTTGCTGCGCGACTAGTAGATCCCTTCTCACTGACGCTCAATGTGACGCGGTGATGTATGAGCTCCTGACTCGTAGGGGCTCTCCTCTTCCTATGGGCTCCATTTGGCTCTGGATGATCTTTCTATCCGTGCTCGCCGACATCCCCTCACCCGGCAGAGATGACCCCGGCGATTCTTGATACGGTGGAGGACAAAATTGAGTGTTTCCACGAGGCACGCTTAATTACCCAGGCTCTGAAGGATCACTCGGTTCATTTACTGAGTCAGATAAGAGCCCGGCGGGCTATCATGTCTGCTTTCGCTGATGAGCATGGCGCTAATCGGTGGGGAAAAAATCCTCGCGAAGACCGTCGCTTCAACATGGTGGAAAGGGCAGAGAGGGAATTGGAGAACTTTATATTTTTTTTTGTCAATCCTTGTATCTCTGATCCCATATTTGGTGATCTTTTCCCTATAGAGTAGTATATTTATATCGATGTATTTTTCTTATTATCGACTGTTGAATATTTTCTGTTCATCATATATTCGTACGTGTATTGCCCCTCTGTACATGAGCTTTTATACTTTACCCTTAGGACTTTTCTTTTAGGTGCGGGCGCTATCGTAGTGTCGTACATAAATTAGCACGTTTCGGACACCATTTCCATTTAAGCACAAACGCAGTCGTACTGTCGTGTCTCTTTAACAAATATGTCTTGTAGATAGTCTATCTTGATCTCCTTGCAGGGTAGCGATAGCTTAGAAGACAGGTTCAGATGTGTTGCCTAAGACTTTTCAACTTTACGAGCCGTGAGGGTTTCATAAAGACTTTTCTCCCTACGAGTCGAGAGGATCCCATAGGTATATTTCCTCCTTAGGAATCATGAGGATTCCTAAGTGTGTGTTTTCGCTTGAGAGACGTAAGGATCTCACAAGAGAATTTTTTTATGCGTAAGGACACTAATTTCCCTGCGAGCCGAGACTAGTCGAGAGGTTCTTACAAAGACATTGATTTCCTTGCGGGCCGAAACGAATCGAGGGGTTCTCGCCAAGGACGCTGATTTCCCTGAATCGAGAGGTTTTTGCCAAGGACACTGATTTTCTTGGGGTCGAGACGAATCGAGAGATTCCTGCAAAGACGTTGATTTCCTTGCGGGTTGAAACGAATCGAGAGGTTCTTGCCAAGGACACTGATTTCCCTGAATCGAGAGGTTTTTGCCAAGGACACTGATTTCTCTGGGATCGAGGTAAATCGAGAGATTCCTGTAAAGACACTGATTTTCTTGTGGGTCGAAATGAATCGAGAGGTTCTCGCCAAGGACGCTGATTTTCCTGAATCGAGAGGTTTTTGCCAAGGACACTGATTTCCCTGGGGTCAAGACGAATCGAGAGGTTCTTGCAAAGACATTGATTTCCTTGCGTGTCGAAATGAATCGAGAGGTTCTCGCCAAGGTTGCCAAGGAAACTGATTTCCCTAGGGTCGATACGAATCGAGAGATTCCTGCAAAGACACTGATTTCCTTGCGGGTCGAAATGAATCGAGAGGTTCTCACCAAGGACGCTGATTTCCCTGGATCGAGAGGTTTTTGCCAGGGACACTAATTTCCCTGGGGTCGAGAAGAATTGAGAGATTCCTGCAAAGATACTGATTTCCTTGCTGGTCAAAACGAATCGAGAGGTTCTAGCCAAGGACGCTGATTTCCCTGAATCGAGTGGTTTTTGCCAAGGACACTGATTTCCCTGGGTCGAGACGAATCGAAAGATTCCTGCAAAGACACTGATTTCCTTGTGAGTCGAAACGAATCAAGAGGTTCTCGCCAAGGACGTTGATTTCCCTGAATCGAGAGGTTTTTGCCAAGGACACCGATTTTCCTGGGGTCGAGACGAATCGAGAGATTCCTGCAAAGACACTGATTTCCTTGCGGGTCAAAACGAATTGAGAGGTTCTCGCCAAGGATGCTGATTTCCCTGAATCGAGAGGGTTTTGCCAAGGACGCTGATTTCCCTGGGAGTCGGTTGTTGACGTTGCGTCCGCATCCTGCCGGAGTTGAGAAGGAACTCTATGTTGATCTTCTGGGATGCAGATGTTGCTCGAGACTTGGATCTAGGGACTCTGCCATGGCTCTGAGGTAGTCTCTAGGTTGTCTGTGAACCGTCAAGATTTGGAACTAAGGGGCTTTGCCGTGGTTTCGTTTTGCCGACGTCGCATCTGCTTCTGGTTGGGAAGAGAAGGAACATCGTTATTGATTTCTAAGCTGTAGGTGTAGCCATCGAGATGTGTCTTCCCTTTGGCGAAGCCTGGTGGGACGATATGGTTCTCTTTCTGTTTGTTCCCATGGATTGTATACAGGGGTCAATGTGATCTCACCTCCAGGGAAAAAGTTCATTTTATTTTATTTCTTTCCATGATGCTCTATCATTTCAGCTTTTTATATCGTGAAAATCACGATTGCCCAATCATTTCGGCTATTTTTTCGCGGTGCCCAATCATTTCGACTATTTTTCTTTCTCTTTACTCGCTGCTTTTTATTGCGAGTTGACCAATCATTTCGGCTATTTTTGTATGCATATATTTTGTAACACCCGGCCCTCTTTATACCAATATTTGTGCTTCTCGTTAACTTATAAGATTTTACTTTATCTAGAATTAATTATTTAGTTTATTTATTTTGAAACTCCATTAAACCCTAAGCTCCCAATCCATTTTCCCCCGCTATTTTCTCATACCCTAATTCCAATCCCTTATCTTCTTTTCCCATTTATATAAATCTCGATTTCGGTCTAGAACTCCATTTCATTCTGATTATTTCCTTAGCCAAGTTAAAAACAAAATTTTAAATGTAAACCCAAAATAAAACCCCAAGCATTCACAAAATTTTAAATGTAAACCTAAAATATAACCCCAAGCCATTCTTTTTCCCCATTCTTTTCTAAAAGCCAGGCCCACTTCTCTTTTTTCCCATTAAATCTTTTTTTTTATCTCCTTCAGCCCCGGCCCAGCCTTCACTACCTTCTCCCCACAATTCTTTTATTTTATTTATCCTCTGGCCCAACTCCCCGAGCCCATCCCTTTTTATAATTTAACTTCTTTTCCTTTTAACCTTGGCCGGCCCGATTTCTTTTTTTTCCCTTACAATTCTTTTAATTAATCCCAGCCCAGCCCAAGCCCACTCTCCCCTCACCCGCCTCCTCAGCAACCCGACCTGACCCGCTCCTATTCATTCTCCTTCTTCCCAACGGCTCTTTTCCTTTCCCCGCGCGTGATCCGCTCCCTCCGCTGACGCCCACGCTCGCGAGCGTTCCCCACGACGCACGCCTCGTCGCTCTTTCTCTCTCCCTCACTCCCATCACTCCTCACTCTCTCAGACCCCCTACTTCTCTTCTCCCTCTACTCCCTCACCCAACCCACAGCACCTCTCGAGTTCACCTGCACGCCTCCGTCACCGAGCACCCAACGCCGCTCGTTCTGACGGAGACGACTACGACCTCCTCCCTTTCTCCTCCTCCAACGGAGCCCTCACCACTCCACTTCGTCGACTGAGCACCCTACCAAGCTCCCCTGCACACGCGACCCCCTGCTCACCCAAGTTCGAACTCCCGCGCCGTTCACCGGCACCCACGACGTCGACGAGCTCCCCACTGCATCTCATCGATACCCTCACACCATCGTCGACCCATCATCCCCCCCCTCTCTCTCACTCTCAATCTCTCTGGTTCTCTCTCTCTCTCTCTCTCAATCTCAATCTCTCTGGTTCCCACTCGCTCTATCTCTCTTCCTCTACTCTCTATCACACTCTCTCCTTCTCAAACCTCTCTATTTCACTCTCTCTCTCTTTCTGATCTCTCCCCCTCTCTTTCTCTGTGCTTTTCTCTTGATCTTGCCCCTCCCCGCACTACTCCGACCAACTTCCTCCCTTCTTGAACTCGACTCCTTCACTCACAACCCCCACTGTCCCTGCGACCATTGTCTCCGACCATCTCCAAGACCCCAGCAACCAAGCCGCCGCTGCCGAGACTCGAGTTCGAGCCAAGTCAAGTTGCCGTGTCGCGCGTGTGTTGCGTTCGTGACATTAACGTCACCGTACATCCCCGAGACGTGTCCAGGCAAGTTCTCTACTTGCTACATGCTAAGTTATCTTTATTACAAATTAAAATAGTATAGATTCCGTAGTAAATTTTCATGATAAATTATATTACGTACCTGTTCGATGCATGTTCCCAAAGAAAATACTTTTCTAATTTGATGGAACTGGATTGCTTACATTGGCCCTTGCTGTGATGAATACCTTGTACAAGTTTCGCTGGAAAATAGGACCGTTAACGACTAAAATGACTACCCTCAAGTTTACTCGTAAAACTGGAATTTTCTTGTACCTGAAAACCGTTAAAATCACCATAAATTGTATACAAACTGGAATGATGCGTTCGAGGGCTCAAATCGAAGCCAACTCGACGAACTTTAACCCTATACTAGTTTCCATATATTCCTGTACTTAAACTGTGATGATATTTGGATCGGAGAGCGACTCTGGACTGCAGTCCAGAGCGACTCCAATTGTTGTTTACTGTCCCATAATGGGTACCACTCTGTTTCTTTAACTCTTAGGTTGCGGAAATCCACTGCTTATTGTAGGTGAACCTATTTTCTAGACAACACAAGTGGTTTCATTCTGTTTCGTTGTCGTTTGTTATTTAATCTATAATTTAATAGATCGGGATATATAACAATCCCAACAGAATCAGAATTGACATACTAATGTTAATCAGTGTATATCTCCTGACGTACAGACGCGATTGAGAATCCGTGTATTGTTTTGAAAACCTTATTGAAAACCCTAGATTTCGTTCAACTGTAGCGTCGCTAAATTCTGATCCCAACTGGGATTAAATTGCGTTGCAAAACGGATTTCTGATTCTGAAACCGGATTTCCAGCCGTGAACGCTTAAAATGAAATGGCTATAATTAGTGATCCTGAAACCCGATTGGCATGAAAATAAATTCGATGGATAGATAACTGAACATACTAATTTTTACCTGTTCATCGTTTCACTAAATTGTAACCTTATGATTTATGATAAATTATGCAAGTGGTAGATTATTGATTCAGGACATCCTAAACATACTTTATATACTGTTCACGCATCGTATTATACACGTGTCACTGCATTGATAACCTAGTGATAACGTGCATTACCCAGTGTTAGGTATTAGTGATGATTGTGGCAAGTACGTTAGTGTTCGTGTATCAGTGAATAAGTGAAAGTGATACGTACTTGTACACAATCAGTGAACCTTATTATTATATTGCATTGTCGACGTCTGTGGGACGCGTGTACGTGTGACTATAAGTGGTATGGGACACTTATGGAAGCTCTTGCACGGGTGTCACAGATAAGGCATCAGACACTGCCATTTATCTTAGGTATTAGTCGGGACGTACTTGATGGAGGTCCTGCCTCCAGTTCTCACGCAGACTTGTCACAGACCGATTGGTATTTTGGGTTATGGTTAGCGTTTGATGTAGACCACGGGGTGTGGGGTAGTTTGAGTGTGAGTTCAACAGAATCTCGGGAGTCCCATGCCGGCTTATATATTTAGGGAGATATATGGAGATTTACAGGGTACATGATTATTACCGTGATATACATGTTGAGCCCGTGGTCCCTTGCCCTTGGGTTCTACCCTTGGGTGGAGGACACTCGCGAGTGGTTGACTCTCACACTTGGACTGACGATAGGCTTAGTGACCTGTACAGTGAGACTTAGAGACTGATAGGGATACTGGCATTGATTTACCTTACTTACTGTGTTGACATACGTGGCATATCATTCTACTGCTTTTACTATTCCGCTGCATTGATTACTGCATGTTCATACCCATACTGCCATTGATCTACTGTTATATATATCAATTATCACTGTTAGAATTGTCATATGATTTTATATATTATATTGCTATTGTGTCGCTCTGACGACCTGAGTATGCATGCTCAGTGAGAGGAGAAGATTTAGCCTGGACCAGAACTAGACGTATATCACAGACACCTCGACTTGCTATCCAAAGTTATATTTGTTTGTTTCCCCTCAGGTCAGTTCTTTACATTGTTTCATTCCGTTACTGCATTTCTCATTACCTGCGCATCATATACTGTTTACCATGAAAAACTAAAAGCCGAAGTGTGACTACGGCAGGACATTTCCTTGACCGTAGGAGCATGGCTGGCCTTGTCAACCCCTCGTATTCCGTATTTTGGGAAGCGGGGCGTGACATATTTTACTTGCTGACTTTTGTTGCAAGTTGCCCTATCATTTTGGCCATTTCATATGCATTTATGGCTCGTTGACTTTTTGCTGTGAGTATGGAACTTGGGATCTAATACCAATCTTGGCATCGATATCTCTACAACCGGAATATGGCCAGGAGGGAATCATCATTTGTCGTGAAAGGACTTGAAATTTGATACCGATTAAGGCATCAGCTTCGCTACCACTGGGACATTGCCAGGAGCGAATCATCATTTGCCTTTGTCGGTTCGAACAAAGACGGATTAGCAAACGGGGTTAGGATCCTGTTGACTAAGGCTTTCGATTTCATGAGCCGTAAGGGTCTCACAAAGGGTTTTCTCCCTACGAGTCGTGAGGATCTCATAGTTGTATTTTCTCCTTAAGAATCGTGAGTATTTCAAAGTGATATCTTCTCTTGTAAGTCGTAAGGATCTCACAAGAGAAATTTTCACCTTGCAAGTCGAGAAGACCTACAAGTGTTGTTCACCAAATGGGGGTGTTGGGATAAAAAATTGCACCCCGGTTGACTAAGTCAAAATCAAAGTCAACCCCAAGTAAGTGGGCTCAAGCCCAGATCAAGTGGTCCCATGCCCATGTCAAGCCCCATGGCCGGCCTCCTCCATGCCAAAATAAAAATCATGTAATAAATAATTTTGATGTAATTTTTAATGGGCATAAAGCCAAATTTTGTAAAGCCCCTGGCTCATGTACAAAAGAAGTGAGCACATGAGGCATGAGATGAGCAAAATGCCATTTTGGAAAGCCCAAGGGGCTATATGTAAATTTGTAAGCCTATAAAAGGTAACATGATAACAAAATAAAGGATTACAATTCATTCTGCCCAAAAACTAGGGTTTGTGCCTCCATCCTCTCTCTACCAAGTTCTTCCTCTTCCTTTTAATTTTTCAATTAAATCAAGAGCTTAGCTCTTCTTTTTTTTTAACTAAATAATGTTTTACCATAAACCCACCTCCCAAGACTCCATTAAGAGAAGAAAAAGGGTCTCTTTTTTTATCATCCAAGATCTAAATCTTGGAGTTTCAATAGAACTCATTTTGGGTTTCTTCTCAAAGAAGAAAGGAGAAAATTCTTTTGGAGTTTAACTCCACAATAAAAAAAAATTGGGGAGTTTAACTCCACAATAAAAATCTTTTTCGGAGTTTAACTCCATTTAAAATTCTTTTGGAGTTCAACTCCATAATAAAAATTCCTTTCGGAGATCAACTCCCTTTTTAAAATTCTTCTGGAGTTTAACTCCACAATAAAAATCTTTTTGGAGTTGAACTCCACATTTAATGTTCAAAAAAAAGAGAAAAGAAGAAGAAAGAAAAATGGGAGCCCCTTTGCTCCCCTCCCCCCTCACGTGGTGCCACGTGAGGGGGAAGGCTCCCATTTAAATGGGAGCCCCTTTTGCCACCCCTCCACGTGAGGACACATGATGGGGAAGGCTCCCTTTTAATGGGAGCCCCTCGGTCCCTCCTCACGTGAGGACATGTGAGGGGAAGGGCTCCTATTTATTTGGAGCCCCTTGGCCCCTCCCTCACGTGAGGGCACGTGAGGGGGAAGGGCTCCCATTTAATGGGAGCCCTTTT
Organism: Agapanthus africanus; assembly: GCA_030015575.1. Classification (NCBI taxonomy): domain Eukaryota; kingdom Viridiplantae; phylum Streptophyta; class Magnoliopsida; order Asparagales; family Amaryllidaceae; genus Agapanthus; species Agapanthus africanus. Next base: position 4,832,130 of record CM057337.1, read on the forward strand.
GCCTCCTTCACGTGAGGGCACGTGAGGCTCCCATTAAATGGGAGCCTCTCTCCTTCCCCTTATGTGAGTGGGGAAAAGCCCACAACAGATTTTTTTTTTTTGGAGTTTAACTCCACAAGAAAACTCTTTTGGAGTTTAACTCCAGATTAAATCTTATTAGGAGTTTAACTCCATTTAAAATTCTTTTGGAGTTTAACTCCACAATAAAACTCTTTTGGAGTTTAACTCCATATTAAATCTTTTTAGGAGTTTAACTCCATTTAAAATTCTTTTAGAGTTCAACTCCACAATAAAATTCTTTTTGGAGTTAAACTCCCTTTAAAACTCTTTTGGAGTTTAACTCCACAATAAAATCTTTTCGGAGTTGAACTCCACATTTAAAAAACGAAAAAAAAAAGAAAAGGAAAAACACACACGCATACATACTCCATAACACTATCCCTGTTAGAAAAAATTTCTAACAGGGCGATGCCCCGCATCCTGCAAGGGGACCCCCGTAAAACTCTACGGGCCCCCCCCAGATATATCGAAAACCCCTTCAAAACACAACACTGCACATTGAGTTAGCATGACCCATTTGACCCGTCAATCGGAGGTTCTCTCGCTCCAAAAGCGATAGGTAATTAACGGCAACTTAGTTCGTGGCTGCCGGAGATTCGGATCCCCACAATCAATAAACCCCAGCCTATCCTAGGCAGGGGAAATCTGTAATGCGCCTGACCAGCGCGCGCGTATTACCATCTCAATGGGGTGACAAAAAGCACCCTACATATTCTGGCACGCCCGGTGGGACCTTTCTCTCCTCCCATATTTCGGGTTAAACGTTCATGCGAGCTCAATCAATATACATATCGATTGCCTGTACTGAAATCATGTTTCTATTTGCAGGGGGTTAACAATTTTCAATTGCCATCTTTGAACGCAAGTCGGTATTTGAATGACTTTCCTTGGCCACAGCTGGGGGCAAGGCCATCAACACCGAAAAAATAATAAGGCATCCCATGCAAGCTCCAGCGGTGCCCCTGACAACTGCTCAATTGGGTATCTTCTCTAAGCTCCCCGTCGGATGACCTCTAAGTCGTTAAACTGGAAACAGATGACCTCTAAGTCGTTAAACTGGAAACAGATGACCACCACGTCGTTAAACTGGAAACAGATAACCTCTAAGTCGTTAAACTGGAAACAGATAACTATCACGTCGTTAAACTGGAAACAAATAACCTCTAAGTCGTTAAACTGGAAACAGATGACCTCTACGTCGTTAAACTGGAAACAAATGACCACCGCGTCGTTAAACTGGAAACAGATGACTTCTAAGTCGTTAAACCGGAAACAGATGACCACCACGTCGTTAAATTGGAAACAGATGACCTCTAAGTCGTTAAACTGGAAACAGATGACCTCTAAGTCGTTAAACTGGAAACAGATGACCACCACGTCGTTAAACTGGAAACAGATGACCTCCAAGTCGTTAAACTGGAAACAGATGACCTCTAAGTCGTTAAATTGGAAACAAATGACCTCTAAGTCTTTAAACTGGAAACAGTAGACCTCTAAGTAGTTAAACTGGAAACAGCAGACCCCTAAGTCTTTAAACTGGGAACAGATGACCTCTAAGTCGTTAAACTGGGAACAAATGACCACCATGTCGTTAAACTGGGAACATTTGACCACCATGTCATTAAACTGGGAATAATCGACCTCTAAGTCGTTATGCTGGGGATGTAAAAATATGTAAATATATATATATATAAAGCCGAAATGATGGGGCAACTCGCAATAAAAATCAGCGAGTAAAAATAAAGATGAAAATAAAGCCGAAATGATGGGGCAACCGCGAATAAATAGCCGAAATGATAGGGAAATCGCGACTTTCGCGATAAGAAAAGCTGAAATGATAGAGCAATCGCGGTAATAAAAAAATGGCGAATGATGAGTCGCTCCTGGTACCATATTCTAGTGCAGCGATTCAGACACCAACTGTAACATTTCAGAAAATATAAAATATTATTTTTGGAACTTAATATTAAAATAATATATTTCCCGAAAACTGTCCGATTTGCAAAATTGGGGTTTTCGAAAAAGGGTATAAATATATACCAATAATTGAAAATTAAAATGATTTATTCATTTAAAAATATTTTTAAAGGATCTAGCATTTTTAAAATTTATTATATGCAGTTTTGATAAAAACCCGATTAGTGCACTACTAATCGCGATTAGGCCAAATCCGTGTTTCTACAGTTTTCATGACTAGTGCACCATGTCATGTTACATTTAGTTAAATGTTGTTGCATTTGTGTTTTTTTATGGGTATTATGTTATTTGGTTTTGAAATTGGAAAATGAAAAGAAAAAGAAATGAAAAGGGGTTAAAAAGGTGAATGATTGGAGAGAGAGTATGAGAATAAGTGAGAGAAAGAGGGGGTGCTGCCATGTTTATTCCCCCATCATTTTCTCCTCCTTCTTCATCTTCCTCCAACCCCACTTCCCTCCACTTCAAACCTTAAATCCATCTCCAAATAATCCCCAAAACCTTATACTCCCTTCACAAAAATTAATCCCCATCTCTTCCTCTACACATTGAACCAAGCAAAGTGGAATTTTGATGACATTGGGGAACTAGGGCTGTCTAGAGTGGCTTGAATGAGGTATAGCTTCTTCCACTTAGCTATTTTTAAGCTTCTTTCTATTCTAGTTTAGCTTAGAGATGGTTTGGTGGTGATTTGTGGAAATTGGAAAATCCCAGTGAGGGTTTGAGTGAAGTTGTGGATTGGTGATGTTTGAGTGGCTGTGGAGGGGCTGTTTAAGACCTGAGAATGAGTATGGAAAACCAAAAAACGGATTTGGGATTTGAGTTCGTGTCGATTTTGTGGGAATAAAAGGTGTGCAGGGAAATCTGGAGCAACCGGGGGGATTTTTGTGAGTAGCAAACAACACCAGGGACCCATTTAGGACCATAGGAGACCACCATGTCAAAACGAACCCCATCCAAGCCTCTGGAACCGAGGTGGCTGGATTTAATAGGGTTTTGGTCGGCCACTTGGTGGTATTTGGTGTCGGGGTTGATCCAGTAGGTCATATACATCATATACAACACCCTAGACTTGTTTGTGCACCTTGTTTTGGCCTGGGTCAAATTCTGGGAGCACTTTAGTGTGGTTTTAGACTATGTTTCCGTATTTTGAAATGTTTAGTTTTGATATTTGAATTTGTATTTGGTTGTTGGATATTTTACATCAACGAATAGGGGTAATTTGTTGGTTTTGCATACGTGGGCTATAGGTTCTGACCTATAGGCGATCCGTGTGCCGTTTGGATTTCAGAATTTGATTTTAATAGCGTTGTGATATGTGTTGTTATTGTAGGTACCTTCACGTGGATTCCGATGCGACGGAGCGTAGCGTCATCGACTTCGGCAAGCGAAGACCAAGGTGAGTAGATCTATATCTACGGGGGGAGTCGGGTGGATGGCGTATAGCACCCCCGCACACTTGATAGAAACCGATTTATACATAGATTAGGGTTAATGAAACCTTTAATAAAAAACTATAGATAGAGTTAGAAAGATAGTTAGAGAACCATAATTGAAACTAAAGGATAGCTAGATGTGATATAATACGGCTAATATGTGATGACGGGATTTGAGGATGATGTTTGACGATATTGCCGTTTAGGGTACTATAGGACTAGATAGCCGACGTAGATGTGTCATCCGAACCACACCTATTTCCAAACTAAAGAATCGTATGCATCCTTTAAACATATACCCGGAGGGATGTTACGGATTTTCAAATGATATCCTTTCCTTAAAACACCGTAACCCCCTACTTTCAAAACTACGATTCGCATCTTTCAAACACTGTTTGTATGGTTCGGGTGTTTTTATTAAATTAGATACTTATGCTTATAGTATAGGTAGAATGTATTTATAAAATTGACTTGATGAGGGATATAAATACGATGAAAAGGATATATGACGTGATATGTTGTTATACGGATGTGAGTCAATTGAGATGATTGATACCCTGCCGGTCCCCTGATATGAGATTGTTATGGATGTGACTTGGGGCATAAGTACATAGATATATGTATATTTATATATATGGTGAATCATGTATGATTGTCGTACGAGACGTTAGGTCCATACCCTCCTCGTCTTATAGGATGATAGGATCCCTGATAGCTTAATGCTGCCGTACGATAATTTTCCGTACGTGATGAGTTGACTTGAGGTTTGATCCATACCCTTGACTAGAGAATGACGTACGATGGAGTATACCGTACGAGATGTTGTGTAGGTAGATGTCGATGGATTGATTCACCGACTCGATCATGTTAGATACGTATACCCGTCAACATTTGCATATGATTTACCTTATGCTGCATTCATGTTATTCGCATTGCATTACTTATATCTGTGCTAGTACACTTACACCATTATAGATGATGCGTATGTTACACGCACACAGATTGCCGGCTCACACACTTTATCATCGATAATTTCCATGTCACTACACAGTAGGATTGCTGCATCATGATATGACTCTTTGCATGCTATACTTGCGCACATACATATTGTCCACTCATACTTGCGCATATACACATTGCATACCCATATTGGCGCATATACACATTGGAACCTCTATACTTACGCATATACATATTGTACCTACATAGATAACTGGTTTTATTAGGAAATTGGGAACATCATGTTATATTTTAAAAACTGGAATCGTTTAAAAGAGCGGTTTTCCCTTAATATGTCATATCACTGTTCCATGTTGCATGATATATGGATATGCTTACATTTCTATTATATGTCGCATACATCATGCTTTACGATTATACGCATTGAGATATGTTGTTTTCATGAGATTTCTGGATTTGAGAACCGTGGTATTATTTCAAGAAAGTATGCATTGTTTTGAAAACCCAGTTTCTCTTGATATGATATTTCAGTGCGTCCACCATATGTTTTCTCGGTTCTGAGAGTGGCATGTGAAACCCGATTCGAGGAGCGGTAGGCACCGTCTGCGGGTACATGGTGGACTCGGTGAGGTACCCCGGGGCAAGAAGACTCGTATATGTTAGACGGTGAGTCTGGTAGGGGAGCACTACCTACCGGTGATTGTATTTGGACTCGGTGGTTATCCAGAGGATACCAACCGGAGTAGAGAGATGGATATGAGAGCCGACCACGGTGTACGGCGCCTGAGACATATAAGGATTTACATGTCGATATTGGACACGGGTTTCATGATGTTTTCGAGTGTCGAGGTTGGACACTCCGGTTCCATGATTTTGATGTGTCGCAAGGGACACACGTTGATTTATATCCTCATATTTTCATGCATATGTTTTTATGATATTTACATGCATGATATTGTTGTGTCATCGGTTGACACGTGGATGAGATCCACATGCATGCATACATTGATCATATGGTTGGACGAGGTCCACATGCATACATACATTGATCATATGGTTGGACGAGATCCACATACATACAGACATTGATTATATGATTGGATGATATTAGCATACTTATAGATTTGAGTTATTGTTGGCACATATACGACCCGGTCACCCTAGATATCATAGTATTACCTTCATGATATAGTTGACCTAGGAGTCGTTGTTTATTCAATTTCTACTTGTTGATATATTTCTATTCACGAGTTGGCAACTCACCCCCGTTGTGCCACAGTTCTTGCAGGTAGACCGCATGGATCAGTAGCGGCTTCGCTGGCACACAGTTGCATTCGGGTGTTTTGCATTGGTAGGTGGGACATTTGTATCGTACCCACTCTTATATTTTCTATTTCATATTGTATCTAGTCAACTCCATCAATCGAAACTAGTAATTTTATAAGAAATGAGACTTAGTAAGACTTGTAGTGCGAGACTTGAGCAATGGGTTTTACGTTCGCTTTTGGGGATTTATGTCTTGCTTTTCTCTATTTTTTGTGGTGATCTTCGCCGTTGGACGTGGTATACTTATTTTTACTGTCTTGCATGGTTGTGATCCGTCGGTTGGCGAAGAGCTAGCTCCCGCTTGGGGATGCCTTTATTATCATCTTGTATTGTGGTTTTGGATCAAAATGTACAAAGGAGGTGCTGCTCAAATTTGTAAAAGACGTAACACGTTTTCAAACTAGTAAATTTCACTTGCTTTTTTTTATATTCGTTTTCTATGCATTAAGAAAACTTGATTTCATTATACCTTTATTTCAAAACTTCACCTCCTTTATTTTTTTAAAAAGGTTTAGATTTCTGGGTTTCAGCTTACTTGAATTGCGTTACGTCTCTAGACGTTGCGTGATTTAAGTGCTGGTCACGAGCTAATATTTTGGGTCGTGACAAAATTGGTATCAGAGCATTAGGTTTAACCTTGGTTCGAGTCTATGTTTGATTATGCGGAGTCTAGGGGGTATGTATTTCGGAACCTAAGCTTGACCTTACGGAACTTAGACTTGAACGGGGGGTATTAGACCCGAACTTTCGTTTCATAGGCTGACCCTGATTGATGGAGTAGGTAGCTTGAGTAGAGTGACATACCGTACGTATGTTCCGCGGCATATTTACGATACGATACTCCACTTAAGAAACCTTAGGATGTACATACTTTTGAGACTTATGATTCTCTTCATACCCATGATTATACATCCATTTGAGATTCTTGATTCTATTCGTTTCCATGATCATACTCTCATTGATGTTGTTCCTTCATATGATCATGTATTCATTCTGGATCTGCCGTTTCCTTTCATGCCGTTGATCTGCTTCTTCGATACTCGATTGAGGTTCCTATCACTATGGTTTGAGCGCAGATTAAGCTGCTGCTAGTGATGCGGTCAGGGCGAGCTCGTCTGGTATGAGGATTGACCATCGTGTTTTCTGGTGACACTGGAACGTCTCGAGTTAGTTTTTATGTTGTGACCTCTTGGATGAGACGAGTGTTTGGTGTTGCACCGGATAATCGGGCCATTGATAGAGCTGCCAGGTTCTAGAGGACTATTGATGTACAGCGTACCTCAGAGATTGTGATGTCGCCTACCGTGCAGACAGATGACCCAGCTGTTGCTGAGATTGATAGGATGTTGCTTCCAGAGCTTACGAGCTGAGATCGTCAGAGCTTTCAGGCAGAGATGCGACAGATGATAGCTAGTCTATCCCGAGTTGAGAGGCGAGGGTGATTCGTCGGATTGATGCGCTGACGCAGGCCCAGTTGAGTTGAAGATTTTCAGTGCGGAGAGTCTTACTCAGATCTAGAGCAGACCGATCCAGAGATGACCGTCGATGTATTGCCTTTCCTAGAAGATTGAGGCATTGTGTAGCATGCACATGTTGTATAGGCGAAGTTAAAAAGTTCGAACGAAGGTCAGAAACCCATTTTTTCAAGTTTAAGTATTCGGAAGAACATGCAGGTAATTCTGTGGACCCTCTAGAAGAATGAAACCCTAACTCGACATGATGACCATGGAACCGCTTTTGAACCTTAGGGTTTATGGCAGTTTAGCGGTGCCATCAGTGAGGCTTGGGTTTTCCCTTCTACGGCTGGTCCAGAGGTACTGTGGTATGTACCAGATATTTTTAGACTGTGCTCAGGTGTTGAGCTTCCGGAAATTATGGGACTTTGACAAATCGATCGAAACGTTTAACGTCGTCAGGATATCATGTGATGAGAGATCAGCAAGCTGACCAGTTTCGGATAGAGGACCTCACTCAGATGCGTTGTGAGTTGATCGAGCACGGACGAGTATTGAGTATTCCTCCGATAGTTGGGAAGAGTTCCCGAGGATGTGTTCGGCTAGAGATATTCTACAGAGTGATGAAGATACCGATTTCGTGACTTCGAGTCCGTGTGAGAGACTCCGGATTGATCATAGCCGAGAACCATTGTAGTACGCAGATAGCACGACGTGACGTCAAGATGGACGATGATACAGACGAGTGGAACCAGAGGTTCGTGCGAGATGCTGACAAGCTATTGTTACTCCCCATCGAGATGAAAGATCTGATATGTATACAGTGGCGTGAGATACGGCCAGTTCCCGAGGAGATGCAGTGCTGAGAATGAAAATGTCCAGAAAATGAGAAAGGATTAGACAAGAGTACCAGCCTCCGAACAGTTCGGCATAGGAGAGATTGAAGAGACCTTGAGCAGGATTCCTTCCAAGAAACTACTGCAATGAGGTTTACACCCAAGATCAGTTGTGTCACGTGTATTCAGAGGATCAGAGGTCGGCGCTAGTGACGTGCTGCCTTACGAGTGGTCGTGATGATTAACCGAGAGATGATCAGAGAAGTGCCAGGACGGAATCGTCCTCGTTAGCACACCTGACTGGGCCGATGAGCTGATGGATTGCGAGATTGGTAATCCGCAGAGAAAATGAGGACCCAGAAACAGAGCACGCCAGACCGTGAGCAGGAGGCAAACTGATGTTCTTGCTCTGCCAGTTTTAGGCGCACCGATTTATTCTTTGACATTGTAGGAGATGTACCTCAATGTCATTTGTTGCGATTTGCGTTTGTGATCTGAGTATCACGCTTATATCGCTTGGATTTGAGTTTTGATGATGAGTTTTATGATATTAATTTTCGTGCACCATGGCTGCACCTACTGGGTATTTACATTTTGTGCATGGTTATTGCACTTGAGATATGTTCTTATACACCGTTGTGTTGGTTTTTGATTTGTGCCTTGGCTACACATGTTTATGACTTCGTGGATTTCATACAGTTGATTTGATTTTGTGCATGTGGTATGCACTCGATTTGGTTTTTGCACTCGGTATAATTTATATGTGCTTGCAGTGCATTCATACGTGTTTTGTGCACGCAGTGCACGCGTTTACGATTTTATACACCCCGGTACACTCGGTGTTGCTTTTATACGCATTTGAGTTATGGAGTTGTATTTCGTGCATTGGATGCACCGTATTTGTACTTCGTGCACTTGATGCACCAGATTTGTATTTATGCATTTATGTACTGTATTTCGTGCCCTGGAGGCACTTGATTTAGATTTCTTTCGTGCATGATGGATGCACTTGATTTTGATTTTTCACTCATGTTGGGCGCATGATATGAGATGTGGTTTTGTGCACACCGGATGCACTCAATTGGGATTTTCTTTCGTGCATGTTAGTTACACCGGATGCACTCTAAATGCACATGATATTGTTATCGTGCACACCCATTGCATTGAGTTTTGATTTTGTGCATATTGTGGAACGTGTATTTGGATTTGATTTCCGTGCGCACCATACGCACGTGATTATTGGACACGCCTTTTGAGGCTGATTTTGCTTTTGAGCACCTTGTCTTTATGATGGGCACTATGTTATGTAGTAGCAAACAGGACTGATCTTAGGACAGTACCTGAGTATTTTGCATGCATTAAAAGATTTCACAGAGGGTTTTCAAAAGGAGCTATAGTCTCGCTATTTCCTACGTGTCCGTGAGTGACACGAACGTATATAAAGGAAAACCTTTTGGGATATTTTGAAAACGACGGGACGTGTATTTAGGAAAATATATATGGACATATATTATTATTTTAAAATGAGCGTCCGTCACTTATGTCGTGAGTTACGCATTCACATGGCCATTTAGAAAAGATTTTTTGCATGATTTTTATTTAGTTCTTGAAAGTTTTCGAAAGATGCGTACTATACACGTATTATAGTATTTGACTAGTGTATATTGGATTCAGTAATGGATTTTGAGATCTGTATCTCTATTGTAACTCCGAGGATATGCGTGAAAATCTGATGATTTGCGTGACGCTTGACGGAGTTCGATTTTGAGTTTTGTACTCGTTTTCATGCACACTTGACGCGCTGTGTTGTTTCTGCATCTTCCGTGATTTCGGAGCCCCGTTGATTTGAGCTGATTATTAAAATGTTTTAGATTTTGGGGGTTTAAATTAAAATTCGGGGACAGAATTTCTTTAAGGGGGAAGATTGTAAAATTTCAGGAAATATAAAATATTATTTTTTGAATTTAATATTAAAATAATATATTTCCCGAAAACTGCCCGATTTGCAAAATTTGGGTTTTCGAAAAATGGTATAAATATATACCAATAATTGTGAAATAATTGGAAATTAAAATGATTTATTCATTTAAAAATATATTTAAAGGATTTGGCATTTTTAAAATTTATTATATGCAGTTTCGATAAAAACCCGATTAGTGCACTGCTAATCGCAATTAGGCCAAATCCGTGTTTCTATGGTTTTCATGGCTAGTGGACCATGTCATATTACATTTGGTTACATGTTGTTGCATTTGTGTTATTTTATGGGTATTATGTGATTTGGTTTTGAAATTGGAAAGAGAAAAGAAAAAGAAATGAAAAAAGGTTAAAAAGGTGAATGATTGGAGAGAGAGAGTGTGTGTGTGTGAGAGAATAAGTGAGAGAAAAGGGGGTGCTACCATGTTTATTTCCCCATCATTTTCTCCTCCTTCTTCATCTTCCTCCAACCCCACTTCCCTCCACTTCAAACCCTAGATCCATCTCTAAATAATCCCCAAAACCTTATATTCCTTTCACAAAAATTAATCCCCATCTCTTCCTCTACATATTGAACCAAGCAAAGTGGAATTTTGATGACATTGGGGAGCTAGGGCTGTCTAGGGTGGCTTGAATGAGGTATAGCTTCTTCTATTTAGCTAGTTTTAAGCTTTTTTCTATTCTAGTTTAGTTTAGAGATGGTTTGGTGGTGATTTGTGGAAATTGGAAAATCCCAGTGAGGGTTTGAGTGAAGTTGTGGATTGGTGATGTTTGAGTGGCTGTGGAGGGGTTGTTTAAGACCTGAGAATGAGTATAGGAAACCAAAATATGGATTTGGGATTTGAGTTCGTGTCGGTTTTGTGGGAATAAAAGGTGTGCAGGGAAATCTGGAGCAACCCGGGGGATTTCTGTGAGTAGCAAACAACACCAGGGACCCATTTAGGACCATAGAAGACCACCATGACAAAACGAACCCTATACAAGCCTTTGGAACTGAGGTGGATAGACTTAATAGGGTTTTGGCCGGCCACTTAGTGGTATTTGGTGTCGGGGTTGATCCAGTAGGTCATATACATCATATACAGCACCCTAGACTTGTTTGTGCACCTTATTTTGGTCTGAGTCAAAATCTGGGAGCACTTTAGTGTGGTTTTTGGCTATATTTCTGTATTTTAAAATGTTTAGTTTTGATTTTTGAATTTGTATTTGGTTGTTGGATATTTGTACATCAACGAATAGGGGTAATTTGTTGGTTTTGCATATGTGGGCTATAGGTTCTGACCTATAGGCGATCCGTGTGCCGTTTGGATTTCAAAACTTGATTTTAATAGCGTTGTGATATGTGTTGTTATTGTAGGTACCTTCACATGGATTCCAATGCGACGGAGCGTGGCGTCATCGATTTCGGCAAGCGAAGACCAAGGTGAGTAGATCTATATCTACGGGGGAAGTCGGGTGGATGGCGTATAGCACCCCCGCACACTTGATGGAAACCGATTTATACATAGATTATGGTTAATGAAACCTTTAATAGAAAACTATAGATAGAGTTAGAAAGGTAGTTAGAGAACCATAACTGAAACTAAAGGATGTCTAGAAGTGATATAATACGGCTAATATGTGATGACGGGATTTGAGGATGATGTTTGATGATATTGTCGTTTAAGGTACTATAGGACTAGATAGCCGACATAGATGTGTCATCCGAACCATACCTATTTCCAAACTAAAGAATTGTATGCATCCTTTAAACATATACCCGGAGAGATGCTACGGATTTTCAAATGATATCCTTTCCTTAAAACACCGTAACCCCCTACTTTCAAAACTACGATTCGCATCTTTCAAAAACTGTTTGTATGGTTTGTGTGTGTTTATTAGATTAGATACTTATGCTTATAGTATAGTTAGAATGTATTTGTAAAATTGACTTGATGAGGGATATAAATACGATAAAAAGGATATATGACGCGATATGATGATTTGGTGATATGTTGTTATACGGATGCGAGTCGATTGAGATGATTGATACCCTGCTGGTCCCCGGATATGAGATTGTTATGGATGTGACTTGGGGCATAGGTACATGATATATGTATATTTATATATATGGTTAATCATGTGTGATTACCGTACGAGACGTTAGGTCCGTACCCTCCTCATCTTATAGGATGATAGGATCCCTGATAGCTTAATGCCGCCGTACGATAATTTTCCATACGTGATGAATTGACTTGAGGTTTGATCCATACCCTTGACTAGAGGATGCCGTACGATGGAGTATACCGTACGGGATGTTGTGTGGCTAGATGCCGATGGATTGATTCACCGACTCGGTCATGTTAGATACGTATACCCGTCAACATTTGCATATGATTTACCTTATGCTGCATTCATGTTATTCGCATTGCATTACTTATACCTGTGCTAGTACACTTACACCATTATCGATGATGCGTATGTTACACGCATACAGATTGCCGGCTCACACACTTTATCATCGATAATTGCCATGTCACTACACAGTATGATTGCTGCATCATGATATGACTCCTTGCATGCTATACTTGCGCACATACATATTGTCCACTCATATTTGCCCATATACACATTGGAACCTCTATACTTACGCATATACATATTATACCTACATAGATAACTGGTTTTATTAGGAAATTGGGAACCGCATGTTATATTTTAAAAACTGGAATCATTTAAAAGAGCGATTTTCCCTTAATATGTCATATCACTGTTCCATGTTGCATGATATATGGATATGCTCACATTTCTATTATATGTCGCATACATCATGCTTTACGATTATACGCATTGAGATATACTGTTTTCATGAGATTTCTGGATTTGAGAACCGTGGTATTATTTCAAGAAAATATGCATTGTTTTGAAAACCCGGTTTCTCTTGATATGATATTTCAGTGCGTCCACAATGTGTTTTCTCGGTTCTGAGAGTGGCATGTGAAACCCGATTCGAGGAGCAGTAGGCACCGTCTACGGGTACATGGTGGACCCGGTGAGGTACCCCAGGGCAAGAAGGCTCATATATATTAGACGGTGAGCCTGGCAGGGGAGCGCTACCTACCGGAGATTGTATTTGGACTCGGCAGTTATCCGGAGGATACCGACCAGAGTAGAGAGATAGATATGATGGCCGACCAGGGTGTGTGGCGCCTGAGACATATAAGAATTTACGTGTTGATGTTGGATACCGGTTTCATGATGTTTTCGAGTGTCGAGGTTGGACTCTCCAGTTCCATGATTTTGATGTGTCGCGAGGGACACACGTTGATTTATATCCTCATATTTTCATGCATATGTTTTTATGATATTTACATGCATGATATTGTTGTGTCATTGGTTGACACGTGGACGAGATCCACATGTATGCATACATTGATCATATGGTTGGACGAGGTCCACATGCATACATACATTGATCATATGGTTGGACGAGATCCACATACATACAGACATTGATTATATGATTGGATGATATTAGCATACTTATAGACTTGAGTTATTGTTGGCACATATACGACCCGGTCACCCTAGATATCATAGTATTACCTTCATGATATAGTTGACCTAGGAGTCGTTGTTTATTCGATTTCTACTTATTGATATATTTCTATTCACGAGTTGGCAACTCACCCCGTTGTGCCACAGTTCTTGCAGGTAGACTGCAAGGATCAGTAGCGGTTTCGCTGGCACACAGTTGCATTCGGGTGTTTTGCATTGGTAGATGGGACATTTATATCCTACCCACTCTTGTATTTTCTATTTCATATTGTATCTAGTCAACTCCATCAATCGAAACTAGTAATTGTATAAGAAATGAGACTTAGTGAGACTTGTAGTGCGAGACTTAAGCGATGGGTTTTACCTTCGCTTTTGGGGATTTTTGTCTTGCTTTTCTGTATCTTTTGTGGTGATCTTCGCCATTGGGCGTCGTATACTTATTTTTACTGTCTTGCGTGGTTGTAATCCGCTGGTTGGCGAAGAGCTAGCTCCCGTTTGGGGATGCTTTTATTATCATCTTTTATTGTGGTTTTGGATCAAACTATATGTTAATTCCCGTTTCCATCAATAAAATCTTTCTATATTTTCCTAGTCCCCCGAATGTTTTCCTATTTTTCCTCATAATTTTGTAGGTAATTGGTTGCTTAGGTTTTAATATTTGATTTTCCTAAACAATTAAAATCAAAGGCCAAACAAAAACTAAATATATATAATCCCCAACAACACCAATCCCAGCCCACAGAAAGAGAAAAAAATAAACCAAACAAATAAATTCACCCTTCCCGGCCCAACTCCTAACCCGTGCCCAAACCCAAACCCGACCCGACCGTTACCATCCTTCTTCCCTACTCACTTTCTTTTTCCCGCTCTTTCTCTCTACGTGCCCACGTCGCCTTGCCGCGCCCTTCTCGCGACCACGATCCCACGCTCGTCGACCACGACCGCGCGCGCTCCTCAAGCCATCTAGTCCCTCTAACTCTCTCCACTTCCTCCTTCCTCCTCTCCTCTCTCCAAAAAAAAACATCCTGCTTCATCCCCTACACCCGCTGAACGACAACGATGATGACGACCTCAGTCACCTCATCCCACTAAACCTTCGCTCCTCTCTGCAAAACGCCGAGCCAACCCCTCTCCTCGCCACCGCTTCAACCCACCGCCGAGCCCCCTGCACACCTTCTCGCCGACGATCACCCGCTCCCATCGCGCCGCCGGCCACCTCGTCGACCCCTCTGCATCATCAGCATCATCTCCTACCAACCCGAGCACACCCACTGCTTCCTCCCTCTCTCCTCGGCCACCAAGCTTCGAGCCTCGAACCCCCTGCTGCACCCTCGCCGGAGCTACCTCTGCCGACCACCGCCGACCCCTGAACTGCCTCCCTTCCAGCGCCCGAAAGTCTTCGACGCCCCACCATCACTCGCAGCCGCCTCGCCCAGAAACCCAAGCCCCGCTGCCAAGAACCAAAACTCGAGCCGAGGCCGTGAACTCTAGCCGTGTCGTTCGTGGCGTGTTCGTGCCGTTGCAGCTGCCGTGCGTCATCAACGCGTCTCCAGGCAAGTGGCCTACTTGCTACATGCTAGATTATTATGTTACAATTCAAAATCCTATTAATTCCGTGTAAATAATTCGTGTAAATTTTTATGACGCAAGTGTTTGATGCAAAACCCGAACGAAAACCTTCCATTAAACTGACAGAAATTGATCATATAAGCTGTCCCATGTGGTAACGAACATTGTGTTAAAATTTTACTGAAAAATATAATCATTACTGACTTGAACGATCATCCCCGATTACACCCGTTAAAACTGAAAATTTCCCGCGTCTGAAACTTGTAAAAATCATAATTAATTGTTTACAAATTGGAATGATGCGTTCAGGGGCTCAAATCAAAGACGACTCGACGAACCCCATAAAAGTTTTAAATAGTTTCTATTCTGAAAAGATGACGGAAACTAGTTCGGAGAGCGGCTCTGGACTGTAGTCCAGAGCAGCTCTGGCTGTTGATTTCCTTCTTGTAATGCTTACCCACTACTGTTCGAACATGTTGTATTGCGGAACTCTACACAATAGTGAATATGAAACAGTTATATAAATAACAAAAGTGTTTTCACCCCTTTTTACCATCGTTTACTATTTAAACTGTAATTTAAATGAACAGGACGTATAGCAGTCCCAAACAGAAACAGAACTGATACCCTATTGTTGAACAGTGCATAACTTCTGACATAGAGGTGAGATTGAGAATCCTTCTAATGCGTTGGAAACCCTATTGAAAAACCTAAATTTCATTCAACTATAGAGTCGCTAAATTTTGATCCCAACAGAGTGAAAATTGTGTCGCGAAATAGACGTTCAGTTCAGAAACTGAATTTCCTGCAGCGAACACTTAAAATGAAACGGCTGTAACATGCAAACCCGAAATCCGATTGCACTGAACTAAATTTTGCTGAACTGCCGACTGAGTTTACTTGTTATCTTCTTTGTATCATTTTACTGAATTTTGAACGTATGATTTAATGCAATTTTTATAAGTTCATAAGGTGCATAATAGTTCGTATTACACACGACATGTTAACTGCATACATGCACATATCTTACTCGATTGCCATACTTATAGTGATAGTGCATGTTATTATTCAGTATACAATGCATTATCGTGCGTGAATGGTATTGGTTTAGGAGTGTCAAGTACGCCAATGAAAAAGTGAATGATTCGTGACAGTGAATAATAAACAGTTACAAAACCGTGTTATTGGTGCATACTTGTACAAGACTAGACCATACTCATAAATAGTGTAAACCTGGGGAAAAAGAGGAAATTGAAGTGGAAAGAGTATCGTATTTAGCGAGGACAGTGATTTAGAGGATGATCATTCGAACAGCGACTCTTATATATATTAGGTTAGGCCTAGCGGTCCGGCTGACAGGGTTATATCCCTGGCGATAGCGGGCCGTAGTCTCGGGTATGTACGAGACCCTCATTAAACATGATCCTCTTTTCCACAACTCGATTTCAAACATGACTTAGAGACTGATAGGGACACAGATCATATTTTGCATCAGTTAGTGACATATTGATTACCTGCATTTTACTTCTCCTGTTATTACCTTATTTGCTTGTTCCTTGTCACTATTATAATATTGCTATCACGTCGCTCTGACGACCTGAGTATGCATGCTCAGACCTCGAGGAAGAATCAGTCCAGGAGTCGGACTTGCCCTTCGAGCTTGCGGAGATTTAATCGGGAGTACTTCCTTCACTTTTACTGCTTTCCCTAAAGAGACCTTGTATTCGAACTTGGTTAGTAGTTCTTTTTCTTGTTTTATTGTAAATTGTGAACAATGAAAGTTGATATAATAATTTAGTGATGTATTTTCTTTACTTCTATGCTTTGTTTACTGATTACCATATAATGCTAGAAGCCGAAGTGTGACTACGGCGGGATTATTCCTTGACCGTAGGAGTATGGCTGGCCTAGTCATCCCTCGTTTTCCGTATTTTGGGAAGCGGGGCGTGACATGGTTTTGTTGGTATCAGAGCCAGGTTTAGTAGTAAGGGATAATATTAACTATATTTTATTACATTATTTTCGCTTCACTATTCCTGACTTTCATCCTTCTATCTAATCATATCCTTTTAATATCTTCCAGCAATATGACGTCCCCGAACAACCACTCCTCGGAATCAAGTTCTCAGGATCGCACGGAGAGGATACTTAGTGCACTGACGACTCTCGTAGAAGCTCAGGAAAGAAAGACGGACCTACTCGCCGAGGGACTCAGGGCTATTACCGCAGTAGGGGGGACCCTCCGCCCTCATTACCGCCCCCAAGGGCATTGCTCCACCAGCTTTTTCTGCCAGGGCTGGCACCGTGTCAGATTTTCGAAGGTTACATCCAGCTGCATTTACAGGACTAGTCGATCCACTCGAGGCCGAGCAATTGCTAGTTAATATGGAGAACCTACTGACGGCCGCCAGGGTACCAGAGGAAGATAAAGTGAATGTGATAAAGATCCAGTTGGAAGATGAAGCCCGTATTTGGTGGTCAGTGGAAGAAAGCAGACTAGAGAGGCCAATCGAATGGAGCAAATTCAAGGAGTGCTTCTTGGACCACTATTTCCCTTCCACCGCCAAGGCATAGATGGAAGAAAGATTCATCCTACTGAAGCAGAATGGCCGTCCCGTGGACGTATATGCGGCAGAATTCAACTGTCTGAGCCGATTTGCTCCGTACATGGTCGCTTCAGAGGCCACCAGGGCCAGGCACTTCTTACAGGGACTTGATTTCGAGCTGCAGCAGTTGATCGCGTCACTCGAGTTGCAGACTTTTGCACAGGTACTCAACGCGGCGCGAATTCAGGAGAAACTGATCAACAAATTCAGGAAGCCCCCAGTTGCTCCAGCACGCACCCACGCACCTTCTCGAGGAGTCATACTAGTTCACATGCCTGGAACGGCACAGATGAAGCGTCCATTCATGCCCCAGCATCGCCCCCAGAGAAAGAACGTAGTTTACGGCTACTGCAACAGAGATGGGCACACCCAGAAGGACTGTCGCCGCGCCAAGGAACAGTGTTTGATTTGCGGATCCAGCCAGCACAGAGTTAGCGGTTGCCCCGAGCGGACAGAGTTACAGGGAGTGTCTGGACCGCAGCAGCAGAGATCACAGGAGCAGAGGCAACCCTACACAGGCCGCGGTCAGGGACGGGCTTTCACCTTGACCGCCGAGCAGGCAGAGGCTTCAGGCGAAGTTGTCACATGTATTCTACTCGTACATTCCATGCCAGCTAGAGTACTATTTGATTCTGGAGCATCGCACTGTTTCATATCTGCGCATTTCGTTGATACACACTCCATACCATATGAACCATTAACCAAGGGTTGGGAAATACATACGGGTAATGGTGTTATAGTATCTAGTCGAGAATGTAGATCATGTCCGGTTGTAGTGTGTAGCAGGGAATTCTATGCGAATTTCCTTTTGATCGGAACAGGCAGCTATGACGCAATTCTCGAGATGGATTGGATGATTACCTTCCATGCAGTTATTGATTGCCGAGCAAAGAATGTGATCTTCCATATTCCCAATCACCCAGAGTTTATTTTCGAAGGCGGTAGCGAATCTTTGGAGCCAGCTAAGTATAGAGCCAAGCCAAAAGAGTTGACAGCTATGGAGATTGATGAGAGCCCAGCCCCAGAGATTGTTCGGGACTTTCTGGACGTGTTTCCTGAAGATTTACCAGGTCTACCACCTCCACACGTCTTGGAATTCTCGATTGATTTGACTCTAGGTACAGCACCAGTTTCCAAGGCCCCGTACAGAATGGCACCGGTTGAGTTGGCAGAATTGAAGAAGCAAATTGAAGAACTCCTGGAGAAGGGATTTATCCGGCCAAGCGTTTCACCGTGGGGTGCACCAGTTCTGTTAGTGAAGAAGAAGGATGGATCGCTGCGGATGTGTATAGACTATCGAGAGCTGAACAAAGTCACAATAAAGAACAAGTACCCATTTCCGCGCATTGACGACTTATTCGATCAGTTAAGTGGGGCCAAGGTATTTTCGAAGTTGGATCTCCATTCTGGCTATCATCAGATCAGAGTAGCGGCCGAGGACATATGCAAGAAGGCTTTCAGGACCCGATACAGACATTATGAGTTCCTTGTGATGCCGTTCGGTGTTACCAATGCTCCAGTGATATTTATGGATTTGATGAACAGGGTGTTTGCGAAGTACTTGGACATGTTTGTCGTTGTATTTATCGACGATATAGTAGTATACTCGAAGACCCGGAAGGAGCATGTCGAGCATTTGCGCACGGTTCTACAAACTCTTCGGGAAGAGAAGCTGTACGCGAAATTAAGTAAGTGTGAGTTCTGGCTCGACAAGGTTCAGTTCTTAGGACACATTGTTTCGGACGAAGGCATCTCAGTGGACACGGCAAAGATAGAATCTGTCAGAGATTGGCCAACACCGTAGTCAGTGACCGAGATCAGAAGTTTTCTAGGACTGGCAGGATATTATCGGCGGTTCGTCCAAGACTTTTCAAGAATCGCTGAACCGTTGACGAGACTGGCACGGAAGGAGGTACCATTTGAGTGGACAGAGGAATGTACCCGGGCATTTGAGACACTGAAGCAGAAGTTAACCACAGCGCCCATTCTTACAGTACCAGATGATTCTGGTGGTCTGGTGATACATAGTGATGCCTCAGGGAAGGGCTTAGGCTGTGTTCTGATGCAGCACGGTCGGGTGGTTGCTTACGCCTCTCGACAGCTGAGAAATCACGAGATGAACTACCCTACGCATGACTTGGAGTTAGCCGCAGTGGTTTTTGCATTGAAGATCTGGAGGCACTACCTATTAGGCGAGAAGGTGGAGGTGTACACGGATCACAAAAGTCTGAAGTACGTCTTCACCCAGAAAGAACTAAATATGAGGCAGCGCCGATGGCTAGAACTGATGGCGGATTACGACTTGGACCTTCAGTATCACCCGGGAAAAGTAAATGTTGTAGTCGCAAGCCAGCGGTCATGATGTTGACCAGTCAGAGGAACATCATCGAGGATTTTCAGAGACTCGGGCTTGAAGTCGTTACACCGAGCGCAATCAGTCCATTTTGGCAACTACAGGTGCAGTCTTCCCTTGTGGATCGCATCAAGGCTGCACAAGCGGATGATTCTCGACTGCAAAAGTTCAGAGCGCTGATTGAAATGAGATTTTAGATCAAAAATATTTGTTAACCGCAATCAAGAACGGCGTCGCTTGGTAGCTAGCCGGTGAGTACGGGTCGGTCCACAGGGATTGTATGAATTTCCTAATTGTTCTAACGAGTTAATTCCAAACGGTGTGAATGGATTGATTAAATCTAAAAAACTAAATTAATCTAGATCTAAATCTTGCTAGGGTTAGGTTTAGGTTAAGTTTGGAAATGCAAAGATTTCCTCACCACTTTCTTTATCTAAATTAAGATCTCTTTAGGAGTTATGGTAATTATTAATAAAGGGAATTAGTACCATCGGGAAGAAACGATGTTTCTTCTTCTAGGTTCTTGTCCTTCCTTTCTTAATCCTTACCCTAACCTCCATGGAAAACATGCTCAACCGAGCCTTTATACTACGGTATCACCGCTACCTCATAGGATAGGGTGCCGTAGGGAGCGGTGTGTGCGTGTATGCATGGAGTCCTATAAAAACGTGTGATGGGCAAGAAAAGGGTGAGAGATCTTCATCTCTCAAGCCTTCCCCAAAACTAACCCTAACAAGCGAGGAAACTACTCGCTCATTAGGGAATTGAAGAATATATCTAAACTATCTATCTAGGGCAAGGAATTAAAGATCTAACTAGGGCAGATAAGAAATTACCTAGAGCAGATAATAAAATTAACTAGGGCAAATAAAAAGAACTACTTACAAATTGATGCACTCCAAAACTTCAAAAGAATTCTGAATTTTATTAATGAAAGGAGGCATGACCTAATACAAGTATTTGGGTCTCTATTTATAGGACATAGAAAACCCTAGATTTACAATCACCGCATGTATGCTTTTACAAAAATACCCCTTGGAAGACTAGTCAACGCGTCGCCAGACGTTTTGGTAAAATTTTGCCACTACGGGTTCAGCACGGCCGCGGAACCGCGGCCATAGGCCAGGTTTGGCCACGGTTCCGCGGCCAAGTAAGAGGCTCTTGGGCTGAAATTGGGTCTGCTGCTTCTGGTTGACTTATTCTTCCTTTTTCTTCAGTTGGTTCTTTAGGATGTCTTCTTGTTCTCTCCCAGATCTCCGCAGTGAATAATTGTAGTGGACTTTTAACGTTGCTTCGTGTCGAAGTCTTGAACCTTGAGCTGCCTTGTTCTTTGTGAACTGATCTTCGTTTATTCTCCAACTATAGGCTTGATCAAGATTCCACCATTTATCGGTCGTAGTCTCACTTTTGCATCGTCTTTTGTCTTTTTCACTGGTTTTGTTCCGAGAACCTGTAACCTGTAAATATATAGCAGACATGGGTCAAAAGCACCTGTTTATTTGTAAAATGTATAAGAATGGGAAATGTAATAATGCAGTATTATGATATGAACAAATACCCCCAAACTTATCTTTTGCTCGTCCTCGAGCAAAGCTAGTTTTTATTCTCGACAAAATCCTAACCTCACTTTCGCAGGGAAACGCGATTGCACTGAGCTCGTGCAATAAGCCGTTAAACCTCTAGGTGTCCCTAGTAGGAGGAGTGTTGTCTCCTGAGAGTTTTCAACGGATACTACCCACAAAATCCTATCAATTAGGCCCATTGAATTTTATTCTCCAATTAGGTTTTCTAACAAGAATTCTATTATCTTCGACTCAGAAATTATCCACCCGTATTCTTCACGCTTCCTTATCATTTAACTTAAGATTATATATATTCTTGTGAATTTACTTAGCTTTTGGCATCTCTTAAGTTTTCCTTCTAGGGTTCCATCTCAACTTAGGAATTTTTATCATCTCTATTAAAGATATAAGTCCTATTCTTCATTCCTATCTCTTATCTAAACCCCAATCACATACCCCTACGTGTGTGTATATGTCACCCCTACACTTGGAAATTCAAATCAAGCTATCATACTCTTGTCCGTCGTCCAAAGCACTTCTTAATAGGTGAATTTTTAGATGAATTTCGCTCACACATTCTTCATGCTATCGTTAATACTTCTTGAGGTACCAACAACCGATTACAAGATGTGTTTGCACATTAAAGCGTAATTCCTAATCTTGCAACACCTAAGGCTTTAGCAGTGACTCCCAAACCAGTTGGTCTAAGGCACTAGGTGATGAAGCACCCTCGCTAAATATTTTTTCTATTAATGCAGCCTTAAGTAATCACAAAAACCAGTGTTCATTTTTTTATTATCTCTTTATTCACACTCGAATTTTTATTTTATTTTCTTCGTACTAAGGACTTTAGACAAGAGCATTTCAAGGTCTCTTTTACTATTCCAAGTTTCAAGGTGCGTGTTTGTGCAATTTGTAGGGTATATATTTTCAGAATTTAGACTTAAGTTAGGAATTATTTTTCAAACTTATACTTTAATAAAAATATCAATACTTTTCCCTTATTTTAACTTAGCCCAAGAAGTCAACTCGATATTTGCCTATTTCTAAATAAACTACAAAGACATATATTTTCTGCCGTTAAATTTTAAGAAAAGTTATTTTTAGGGTTTTTAATTTACTAAGTCTAAGATTTAGTTGTTCCTAACTAGTTAACCTTTTTGTCAAACTCAAGTCAAATATGGCCAAAATTGAACTTTTCAATTTTTATAATTTTTTGAATTTTTTCAATTTTTATGGGTTTAAAAAATAAGTATGCAAATGCAAAAATATACACATGAATGCGAAGGAAGAAGTCTTACCGAGCATACCATCGGGAAGAAACGGTGTTTCTTCCTCTAGGTTCTTGTCCTTCCTTTCTTAATTCTTACCTTAACCTCCATGGAAAACACGCTCAACCGGGCCTTTATACTACGGTATCACCGCTACCTCGTGGGATAGGGTGCCGTAGGGAGCGGTGTGTGCGTGTATGCATGGAGTCCTATAAAAACGTGTGATGGGCAAGAAAGGGGTGAGAGATCTTCATCTCTCAAGCCTTCCCCAAATCTAATCCTAACAAGCAAGGAGACTACTCGCTCATTAGGGAATTGAAGAACATATCTAAACTATCTATCTAGGGCAAGGAATTAAAGATCTAACTAGGGCAGATAAGAAATTACCTAGGGCAGATAATAAAATTAACTAGGGCAAATAAAAAGTACTACTTACAAATTGATGCTCCCTTCATTCATTGCAGAAATCATAGATCTGAATTTTTAGATATAAAATGAGGCACAAGAAGAGGCATGACCTAATACAAAATTTAAGGTTCCTATTTATAGAGGATAGAAACCCTAGGGTTACAATCGTCTCGCATATCTGCTATTATAAAAATACCCTTAGGAAGACTAGTCAACGCGCCGCCAGACGCAACAAACTTTCTGCAACGACACGGGCCCCACACGGCCGCGGTTCCACGGCCAAAAGTAGGGTTTAGCCGCGGTTCCGAGGCCAAACAGTAAGCTTGTGTCTTCAATTTTGCTGTGCTGGTTCTGCTTCTCTTTGTCTTCCTAGTTCTTTGGTTGGTTCTTCATATTGTCTTCTGGTTCTCTTCCAGATCTCTACAGTGAGTAATGTCATGGACTTTTCCGTCTGCTTCGTGTCAAAGTCTTGAACCTTGAGCTGCCTTTGTACTTTGTGAACTTGTTTATTGATTTTCATTATTCTCCAAATTGTAGGCTTGATCAAGATTCTTCCATTTATCGGTCATAGTCTCACTTTTGCATCGTCTTTTGTCTTTTTCACTGTTTTTGTTTCGAGAACCTGTAAGCTGTAACTATGTAGCAGACATGGGTCAAAAGCACCTGTTTATTTGTAAAATGAATAAGAATGGGGTCTACAAGAATGCAAAATTACGGTATGAACAAATACCCCCAAACTTATCTTTTGCTCGTCCTCGAGCAAACCTAGTTTTATTTTCAACAAAATCCTAACCTCATTTTCGCAGGGAAACGCGATTGCACTGAGCTCGTGCAACAAGCCGTTAAACCCCTAGGTGTCCCTAGTAGGAGGAGTGTTGTCTCCTGAGGGTTTTCAGCGGATACTACCCACAAAATCCTATCAATTCAGCTCATCGACTTTTATTCTCCAATTAGGTTTTCTAACAAGAAATTCTATTATCGTCGACTTGTAAATTATCCACCCGTATTCTTCACGCTTCCTTATTATTTAACTTAAGATTATATATGTTCTGCAGACCTATTTAGCTTTTGGCATCTCTTAAGTTTTTCTTCTAGGGTTCCATCTCAACTTAGGAATTTTTATCATCTCTATTAAAAATATAAGTCCTATTCTTCATTCCTATCTCTTATCTAAACCCCAATCACATACCCCTACGTGTGTGTATATATCACCCCTACACTTGGAAATTCAAATCAAGCAATCATACTCTTGTCCGTTGTCCAAAGCACTTCTTAATTGATGAATTTTTAGATGAATTTTGCTCACACATCCTTCATGCGACCGTTAATACTTCTTGAGGTACCAACGATCGATTACAAAATGTGTTTGCACATTAAAGCGTAATTCCTAGTCTTGTAACACCTAAGGCTTTACCAGTGACTCCCAAACCAGTTGGTCTAAGACACTAGGTGATGAAGTACCCTCGCTAAATATTTTTCTATTTTTGCAGCCTTAAGTAATCACAAAAACCAGTGTTCATTTTTTTATTATCTCTTTATTCACACTCGAATTTTTATTTTATTTTCTTCGTACTAAGGACTTTAGACAAGAGCATTTCAAGGTCCCATCTACTATTCCAAGTTTCAAGATGCGTGTTTGTGCAATTTGTAGGGTATATATTTTCAGAATTTAGGCTTAAGCTAGGAATTATTTTTCAAATTTATACTTTAATAAAAATATCAATACTTTTCCCTTATTTTAACTTAGCCCAAGAAATCAACTCGAAATTTGCCTATTTCTAAATAAACTACAAAGACATATACTTTCTACCGTTAAATTTTAAGAAAGGTTATTTTTAGGGTTTTTAATTTACTAAGTCTAAGATCTAGTTGTTCCTAGCTGGTTAACCTTTTTGTCAAACTCAAGTCAAATATGGCCAAAATTGAACTTTTCAATTTTTATAATTTTTTGAAATTTTTCAATTTTTATGGGTTTTAAAAATAAGTATGCAAATGCAAAAATATACACATGAATGCGAAGGAAGAAGGCTCACCGAGTATACCCCCAAACTTAAACTTGACAGTGTCCTCACTGTCATGCCACACCAAGAGGATCAAAATTGTCGGTACTCCTCTGTTTATTGTTTTTTTTATTTTTTATATTTTATTTTTTTTACTTTTTTGTTTTATTATTTATTGTTAACGGAAAAACAAAAAATATATATACATATATACAAGAAGGTCCTCCCCAAACTAAACAAGGCCTTACATAAGCCAAAGGTTAGCACCAACCATTCAAAAATTCTATCGTGATAATGGTAGGGTTGGTGAAAGAATGGGGTGTAGAGAAAGGAGTTGAGAAACACACGAGACCGTATGGAAAGAAGAGTGGAATATGGTCTCGGTGGAGGAGAAGAATGCGGAAAAGAGAAAGAAGTGTAGTACAATCTTGAGGGTGTAAATCGAGTGAATAAATTAGCGCAATTTGTGATGACCGATGTGTTAAAAGCGATTGTGGTAATCTATCAACCTGTCGAGAAATGGGGTCAAATCCCTCAAGATTCGCAAGAAAGCATGGATACGTTGAACTTGGTAAACCAAACATTGAAAGTGGAAGCGGGACGAATTCTTGCTCGGTCGAAACGATAGGAGGGACGAAAGTGAGTGATTTAGGGATAGTTTTATTCTCACCTAAGTAATTTGTCTCGAACTTAAAGAATTCCATCAATGGTTCGAAATGACCGTAAGCAACAGAGTCTGATGGTTCAACTAACTCATCTAAAAATTTAAAGGACTCAAACTCAGGAGGTGAGTTTTCAACATCGTCCGAAAAAGTGAAACACTCATAATTGTTATCGGCTGTGAGAAGAGTGTCAGATTCAAGGAGGAACGCACTAGTGACGTCAAATGTGCTGTGATTGAACAGAAAATTTTCAAACTCACAGTCCTCCTGTATGATCTTTTGCGTGGTCGGAACGATGGAAAGGAGGGGGTTTGATTTAGGAAGTATAACAGTTAAAGGTTCAGGAGGATGAAATGGAAAATCCGACACATCAAACAAAAATGGTTCATCCTCAATACTCTCCTCAATACTATCCACATAATTCTCCTCAAAAATTATCCCATCCATGTAATTATCATCAAGACACATATGAAGTTCGGGAGAAACATTTAATGACTCGGGATGATGAATTGGAGATAAAATTGCAGTAAAATCTACGGGTTCATCATCCAAAATATTCCCGGCGTCAATATCCTCAATCAAGTGAAAATCAATTTTTTCGGACACCTCATCAACAGCATCGATATTTATCAATTCAGGTTCTAGATTAGAGGTGTAGAGATCAAAAGGATTAGGTATGGTTTCACTCGAAAGGGACCCTTCACAATCTGGCAAATCAAGCACTACAAAGTCGCACAACTCATTAGACGTTCTATCTTCAACTGGTGAATCATTTGGGACACTTGTTTGAAAACCGGAGTTGTGGGATTCAATTGAGTATGGGTAGGTTTGATTTGGAAGGGTATTTAGCTCACTTTCTCCACTCAAATTATCGATCTGTCCAACTGCCGCATCATACATTGGAATTTTTGGAGCTAGTTGGAAACTAGCTACCGGTTCACTATGTTGCATAAGGGCGGCCATGGACGCATCCACATTCCTCATCATTTGATTTGTCGCTACCATATAGGCTTCTAACGACTGTTCCAAACTAGACATGGGTTGTGAAGGGGTTTCAGTAAAAGATTCAAAGTTGCTTGGATTCTGGAAACTCCCAAATGGCTGTGTAGAAGCAATGTCTAGGGAAGGTGTGAAAGTTGGGTAGGACTGGCAGGAATTGAATGGTTGGACCGGGGTAGGATCAACATTTGGATAAAAAGGTGAATGGGCTTGTTGATCCCTAGAACTGGATGTGTGGAGAGGAGTGAAAGATCGGTTACGAGATTGTGCAATATGCTCCGCAATAGACATGGGTTTCGGAGTTACATTCGGACTCGAAAAAGTGGTATCCACGTAAGAAGGTGGTGAAGGTTGAAATGGTTGATACAAAGTGGATTGCAGAGTCGAACTGTTTCTCCTATACGCTTCTATTCGATCTTTCAAAGAAATTTTGGTCATGGAGGGGTCGTCCGTAAATCGACCGAAACAATTCACGTATGAAGAAAAGTTTGGTTCAGGGTACCAAAGTTCGGCAAGAGATTTGTGAGGTGGGGTACCCATGATGTAAGAAAGGAGAAGAAAAAGAATGTGGGGTGGAAGTGAGGTGCACGGATTTCTTAGAGACAAGTTGCAAGTTTTTATAAAAAAATTTCCTTTTTTTTATGTGGTGCTCTTTGCAAAAATTTTCGATAAAGGGCTTAGACACACTTTCAATCAACCACAAATGCACAATCAGGTCTAGATCTAGGGTCACCTAGGTCAGCTAGACAGCTCCTAACTGTTCCAAAGGGCAAGAAGTAGGATCTCAAACCGCCTCTTCACCGCCAATTGTAGCCAGGTAACTAACAGGTTAGTGGGAGGCTCTCCACCACGTAAGTAGTGGACCTAATTAAGTAACCACTTGCCTTAGACACACTTGCCTAGACACCACATAGTCAGGTTAGGATCAACGGCCGATGCCTACAACTAGTCCTCTGTCCTATTGAGCGCGAAGTCCTTAGGGCTGAGTCTAGTCTTTTTAATTAAGAGATGGTCAATACATATCCCTTATGTGATTTCTGGGGTCCTGGGAAGGGTGATGAAATCCCCACCCAATCTGGATTGGTTTCAAGCCCCTTAAAGTCCGATTAAAAATATGCAAAGCAGTAACAATCACTTGCAATCAAATTTTATTTTTAGCGCGGCGCAAAGAATCCTACACAAGATCAATTATTGGAAGGGGGGAGATTTTTTAGAGCAAAGAATCCTGCAGGAGATTTTATAGAAGAGATATGGGGATTTGCAGAGGAGGAGAAAGAAAGCTCATAGAAAATTTTCCTCGTGCTGACGTCAGAAGTCTGCGGCACTTCCGCGGCCAAAGGGTCCCTAGGGCGGCGATTCCGCAGTGAGATGTTTGGTTCAAGCCCCGAGAAAATTTTGAGATGAAGATGTCTCCACTCCGCGACGATTCCGTGGTCAGAAAGGGGTCAACGCGGCGGAAGCACGGCTTTTTGGAAGGTTCGGTTCCCGAGATTTTTTTCAGTTCCTCTGTTTTGATTTTCCCTTATTTTTCAGATCTTCGGTTTTCTGTTTTGATCTCTAGAGATTTCCAGATCCGAACTTGTTCTTCGATCCTGCAAAATTCACATGAAAAATACCCTTCACAAAATAAAAGATGATAAATTTTTATATTTTTTTTATTTTTCAGTTTTTATAATTTTTAATTTTAGATTAACCCAAAATTGCAAAAAGAAAATAACACGCCATCCCCGGCAACGACGCCATTTGATTCGTGTATAACCGCAATCAAGAACGGCGTCGCTTGGTAGCTAG
Source organism: Agapanthus africanus (assembly GCA_030015575.1). Taxonomy (NCBI): domain Eukaryota; kingdom Viridiplantae; phylum Streptophyta; class Magnoliopsida; order Asparagales; family Amaryllidaceae; genus Agapanthus; species Agapanthus africanus. The sequence goes on from CM057337.1 coordinate 4,860,911, forward strand.
CCGGTGAGTACGGGTCGGTCCACAGGGATTTTATGTATTCTCTAATCGTTCTAACGAGTTAATTCCAAACGGTGTGAATGGATTAATTAAATCTAAAAACTAAAGTTTATCTAAATCTTGCTAGGGTTAGGTTTAGGTTAAGTTTGGAAAGTCAATATTCCTCACCGCTTTCTATGCCCATATTAAGATCTATTAAGTGTTATGATAATTATTAATAAAGTGGATTAGTACCATCGGGAAGAAACGGTGTTTCTTCCTCTAGGTTCTTGTCCTTCCTTTCTTAATCCTTACCCTAACCTCCATGGAAAATACGCTCAACCGGGCCTTTATACTACGGTATCACCGCTATCTCGTGGGATAGGGTGTCGTAGAGAGCGGTATGTGCGTGTATGCATGGAGTCCTATAAAAACGTGTGATGGGCAAGAAAGGGGTGAGAGATCTTCATCTCTCAAGCCTTCCCCAAATCTAACCCTAACAAGCGAGGAGACTACTCGCTCATTAGGGAATTGAAGAACATATCTAAACTATCTATCTAGGGCAAGGAATTAAAGATCTAACTAGGGCAGATAAGAAATTACCTAGGGCAGATAATAAAATTAACTAGGGCAAATAAAAAGAACTACTTACAAATTGATGCTCCCTTCATTCATTGCAGAAATTATAGATCTGAATTTTTAGATATAAAATGAGGCACAAGAAAAGGCATGACCTAATACAAGATTTAGGGTTCCTATTTATAGAGGATAGAAACCCTAGGGTTACAATCGACTCGCATATCTGCTATTACAAAAATACCCTTAGAAAGACTAGTCAACGCGCCGCCAGACGCAACAAACTTTCTGCAACGACACGGGCCCCACACGGCCGCGGTTCCACGGCCAAGAGTAGGGTTTGGCCGCGGTTCCGCGGCCAAACAGTAAGCTTGTGTCTTCAATTTTGCTGTGCTGGTTCTGCTTCTCTTTGTCTTCCTAGTTCTTTGGTTGGTTCTTCATATTGTCTTCTGGTTCTCTTCCAGATCTCTACAGTGAGTAATGTCATGGACTTTTCCGTCTGCTTCATGTCGAAGTCTTGAACCTTGAGCTGCCTTTGTATTTTGTGAACTTGTTTATTGATTTTCGTTATTCTCCAAATTGTAAGCTTGATCAAGATTCTTCCATTTATCGGTCGTAGTCTCACTTTTGCATCGTCTTTTGTCTTTTTCACTGTTTTTGTTTCGAGAACCTGTAAGCTGTAACTATGTAGCAGACATGGGTCAAAAGCACCTGTTTATTTGTAAAATGAATAAGAATGGGGTCTACAAAAATGCAAAATTACGGTATGAACAAGCGCAAGTAGAAGCCGGGCTGAGAACGGACTTACTCATACATGAAGACGGTTCTCTGAGATTCGGTAGTAGACTCTGCATACCCAAAGGGGTTGTTCGAGAAGTGGTACTGGCTGAGGCGCATAGTTCAGCTTATTCTGTGCATCCGGGAGGTACGAAGATATATCAAGATCTAAAGCAGCATTTGGTGGAACGGGATGAAGCGAGAAATTGCGCGGTTCGTATCCAGGTGCTTGGTATGTCAGCAGGTGAAAGCGGAACATCAGAGGACAGCAGGACTGTTACAACCACTTCCGATAACAGAATGGAAGTGGGAGCACATTACTATGGATTTCGTGACGGCCTTACCACTGAGCCCTAGGGGCAACAACGCCATTTGGGTTATCGTCGACCACCTCACGATAGCTGCATACTTCTTACCATTCCGAGTGGGACAGTCAACAGAGTCACTGGCAGAAAGATACAAGCAGGAGATAGTACGACTTCACGGAGTTCCAGTCAGCATTGTGTCAGATCGAGACACCAGATTTGTTTCGCACTTCTGGAGGAGCTTATAGGAGGGTTTGGGTACCCACCTCAAGTTCAGTATAGCTTATCACCCGCAGACGGACGCACAATCCGAGCGTACGATTCAGACGCTCGAGGATATGCTAAGAGCTTGCATGCTGGACTTCCAGGGTTCCTGGGAAGACCATCTGCATCTAGTCGGGTTTTCCTATAACAACAGTTACCAGGCTAGCATCCAGATAGCTCCTTTTGAAGCACTTTATGGGCGGAAGTGTCGATCCCCAGTTTGTTGGGATGATGTGGGCGAACGAAGATTACTGGGTCCCGAGTTTATTGTTCAGACAGTCGACAAGGTCCAAATGATCAGGCAGCACATTAAGACGACTCAGGATCGACAGAAGAGTTGGGCGGATACCAGCAGAAGAGCACTGGAATTTGAATTCGGAGATCACGTATTCCTGAAGATTTCCCCTACCCGTGGAGTTATCAGGTTTGGAGGTCGCGGGAAACTCAGTCCCCGTTTTATCGGACCTTTTGAGGTGCTAGAGCGAGTAGGAGAGGTGGCCTATCGACTTGCCTTGCCTCTATCGCTAGCTGGTGTGCACAATACCTTCCACGTGTCTCAATTGCGGCGTTATATTCGGGATGAGAGCCATGTTCTGGACTATTCGGAGTTAGTTTTAGGTACCGACCTATCTTACGAGGAGCAGCCCACCACCATCCTCGACCGCAGAGAGAAAGTGCTGAAGAATAAGGCCATTCCGTTAGTCCGAGTGTCTTGGGGCGGTCGTTCCCCAGGAGAATCTACCTGGGAGCGTGAAGAAGATATCCGTGCACGTTTTCCACATCTTTTTGTTTAGTGTTGTTGTTTCGTTGTCTCTTTTTAAATTTCGAGTACGAAATTTTTGAAAAGAGGGTATGATGTAAATTTCCGTTTCCATCAATAAAATCTTTCTATATTTTTCTAGTCCTCCGAATGTTTTCCTATTTTTCCACATAATTTTGTAGGTAATTGGTTGCTTAGGTTTTAATAATTGATTTTCCTAAACAATTAAAATCAAAGCCCAAACAAATAAAAACAAAAACTAAATATATATAATCCCCAACAACACCAAGCCCAGCCCACAGAAAGAGAAAAAGATAAACCAAACAAATAAATTCACCCTTTCCGGCCCAACTCCTAACCCGTGCCCAAACCCAAACCCGACCCGACCGTTATCAGCCTTCTTCCCCACTCACTTTCTTTTTCCCGCTCTTTCTCTCTACGTGCCCACGTCGCCTCGCCGCGCCCCACTCGCGACCACGATCCCACGCTCGTCGACCACGACCGCGCGCGCTCACGAGCTCCTCAAGCCATCTAGTCCCTCTAACTCTCTCCACTTCCTCTCTCCTCCTCTCCTCTCTCCAAAAAAAAACATCCTGCTTCATCCTCTACACCCGTTGAACGACGACGACGACCTCAGTCACCTCCTCCCACTAAACCCTCGCTCCTCTCTCCAAAACGCTGAGCCGACCCCTCTCCTCGCCACCGCTTCAACCCACCGCTGAGCCCCCTGCACACCATCTCGCCGACGATCACCCGCTCCCATCGCGCCGCCGGCCACCTCGTCGACCCCTCTGCATCATCAGCATCATCTCCTACCAACCCGAGCACACCCACTGCTTCCTCCCTCTCTCCTCGGCCACCAAGCTTCGAGCCTCGAACCCTCTGCTGCACCCTCGCCGGAGCTACCTCCGCCGACCACCGCCGACCCCAGTACTGCCTCCCTTCCAGCGCCCGAATGTCTCCAACGTCCCACCATCACTCGCAGCCGCCTCGCCCAGAAACCCAAGCCCCGCTGCCAAGAACCAAAACTCGAGCCGAGGCCATGAACTCTAGCCGTGTCGTTCGTAGCGTGTTCGTGCCGCTGCCGCTGCCGTGCGTCGTCAACGCGTCTCCAGGCAAGTACCCTACTTGCTACATGCTAGGTTATTCTGTTACAATTCAAAATCCTATTAATTCCGTGTAAATAATTCGTGTAAATTTTTATGACGCAAGTGTTTGATGCAAAACCCGAACGAAAACCTTCCATTAAACTAACAGAAATTAATCATATAAGCTGGCCCATATGGTAACGAACATTGTGTTAAAATTTTACTAAAAAATATAATCGTTACTGACTTGAACGATCATCCCCGATTACACCCATTAAAACTGAAAATTTCCCGCGTCTGAAACTTGTAAAAATCATAATTAATTGTTTACAAATTGGAATGATGCGTTTGAGGGCTCAAATCGAATCCGACTCGACTATCTAGAACCCCATAAAAGTTTTAAATTGTTTCTATACTGAAAAGACGACGGAAACTAGTTCGGAGAGCGGCTCTGGACTGCAGTCCAGAACAGCTCTGGCTGTTGATTTCCTTCTTGTAATGCTTACCCTCTACTGCTCGAACATGTTGTATTGCGGAACTCTATACCATAGTGAATATGAAACAGTTAGCTAAATAAATAAAGTGATTTCACCCCTTTTTACCGTCGTTTACTATTTAAACTGTAATTTAAATGAACAGGACGTATAGCAGTCCCAAACAGAAACAGAACCGATACCCTATTGTTGAATAGTGCATAACATCTGACATAGAGGTACGATTCAGAATTCGTCTGGTGAGTTAGAAACCCTATTGAAAAACCTAAATTTTGTTCAACTATAGCATCGCTAAATTCTGAACCCAACAGGATGAAAATTGTGTCGCGAAATGGACGTTCAGTTCAGAAACTGAATTTCCTGCAGAGAACACTTAAAATGAAACGGCTATAACTTGCAAAACCGAAATCCGATTGCACTGAATTAAATTTTGCTGAACTGCTGACTGAGTTTAATTGCTATCGCCTTTGTATCATTTTACTGAATTTTGAACGTATGATTTAATGAAATTTTTATAAGTTCATAAAGTGCATAATAGTTCGTATTACACATGACATGTTAACTGCATACATGCACATATCTTACCCGATTGCCATACTTATAGTGATAGTGCGCGTTATTATTCAGTGTACAATGCATTATCGTGTGTGAATGATATTGGTTTAGGAGTGTCAAGTACGCCAATGAAAAAGTGAATGATTCGTGACAGTGAATAATGCAGTGAACAGTGACAAAACCGTGTTATTGGTGCATACTTGTACACGACTAGACCATACTCATAAATAGTGTAAACCTGGGGGGAAAGGGGAAATCGAAGTGGAAAGAGCATCGTATTTAGCGAGGACGGTGATTTAGAGGATGATCATTCGAACAGCAACTCTTATATATATTAGGTTGGGCCTAGCGGTCCGGCTGACAGGGTTATATCCCGGACGATAGCGGGCCGTAGTCTCGGGTATGTACGAGACCCTCGTTAAATATGATCCTCCTTTCCACAACTCGATTTCAAACTTGACTTAGAGACTGACAGGGACACAGATCATATTTTGCATCAGTTAGTGACATATTGATTACCTGCATTTTACTTCTCCTGTTATTACCTTATTTGCTTGTTCCTTGTCACTATTATAATATTGCTATCACGTCGCTCTGACGACCTGAGTATGCATGCTCAGACCTCGAGGAAGAACCAGTGCAGGAGTCGGACTTGCCCTTTGAGCTTGCGGAGATTTAGTCGGGAGTACTTCCTTCACTTTTACTGCTTTCCCTAATGAGACATTGTATTCGAACTTGGTTAGTAGTTCGTTTTCTTGTTTTATTGTAAATTGTGAACAATGAAAGTTGATGTAATAATTTAGTGATGTATTTCCTTTACTTCTATGCTTTGTTTATTGATTACCATGTAATGCTAGAAGCCGAAGTGTGACTACGGCGGGATTATTTCTTGACCGTAGGAGCATGGCGGCCTAGTCATCCCTCGTTTTCTGTATTTTGGGAAGCGGGGCATGACAATATATAAAGGAGATGCTGCCCAGATTTTTAAAAGACGAAACACGTTTTCAAACTAGTAAATTTCACTTGCTTTTTTCTATATTCCTTTTCTATGCATTAAGAAAACTTGATTTCATTATACCTTTATTTCAAAACTTCACCTTCTTTATTTTCTTAAAAATATTTAGATTTCTGGGTTTCAGCTTACTTGAATTACGTTACGCCTCTAAACATTGCGTGATTTAAGTGCTGGTCACAAGCTAATATTTCGGATCATGACACCAACCAAAACTCAAATCCCCAACGGCGAATGATGAGTCGCTCCTGGTACCATATTCCAGTGCAGCGATGCAGACGCCAACCAAATTCCAAATCCCCAAACTGCGAATGATGAGTCACTCCTGGTACCATATTCCAGTGCAGCGATGCAGACGCCGACAATTTCCCAAAATTCTTTCAGCCATACGGGTGGTCCCCAAACTGACTACTGTATACAATACACATGCTCAAATAATTCGAATCATACCCATACCCTACCAAAACCACCAGTCAAGCGGCTGGTCTCCGCCCTTGGAATTATGCTCTATTTGGGAAGACCCACTCATGCATCCTCACGATACATGAGGAGAACAAACTTACGAGATCCTCTCGACTCATAAGAAAACACCTTCGTGAGATCCTTACGACTCACAAAGGAAAAACACACTTGGGAATCCTCACGACTTCTAAGAAGAAATTACACCTACAGGATCCATACAACTCGTAGGAAGAAAATGCTTTTATGGGACCTTTACGGCTCATAAAATTGAAAAGCCTTAGGTGATAGGGACCTAAACCTGTCTCCTATGCCATCGCTCCTCGACAGGCAAAGGCAAATGATGAATTGCTCCTGGCATATGTGCTTCAGTTTTAGCAACGCTGATGCCTACCCTAACCCCAAAATTCCAAACTCCAATCCAATAGACCCCTAAGTCGTTAAACTGGGAATAGATGACCCCTAAGTCGTTAAACTATGAACAGATGAAATCCCCTCACGGCAAATGATGATTCGCTCCTGGTACCATATTCCAGTATAGCAATGTTGATGCCAAACCAAAACCAAATTCCCCAAATCCTGTCATGGCAGATGATGATTCGCTCCTGGTACCATATTCCAGTGTAGCGATGCTGATGTCAACCCAAATCATATCAAGTCAGCAAGACAACCAACGACCTCCCTGGCGGAATCAAGCTCCACCTCGGAAACAAGTCAAATCCCGACACCGCAGAAAGCGAAGCAAGTCAAATCCAGTATCGACCTTCCACGTCGCTAAAAGGGCATCATCGACCTTCCACGTCGCTAAAAGGGAAGCACCGACCATCCATGTCGCTAAAAGAGCAGCACCGACCGTCCACGTCGCTAAAAGGTCAGCATCGACCGTCCACGTCGCTAAAAGGGCAGCACGGACCATCCACATCGCTAAATGGGTAGCACCGACCGTCCACGTCGCTAAAAGGGCAGCACCGACCGTCCAAGTCGCAAAAAGGGCAGAACCGACCGTCGAAGTCACTAAAAGGGCAGCACCGACCGTCCAAGTTGCCAAAAGGGCAGCACCGACCGTCCAAGTCATAAAAAGGGCAGCGTCGATCGTCCATGTCTTAAAAAGACAGTGCAGGCTTCCTACAAAGCGGGAACCAGATCACTCCAGGCCAGGGAAACGTCTACCACGGACCCTCCGCCTCGGAAACGTGTCAAGCATCGACCATCCATGTCGTAAAAAGGGCAGTGCAGGCTTCCCACAATGCGGGAACCAAATCACTCCGGGCTAGGAAAAAGTCTACCACGGACACTCTGTCTCGAAGACGCGTCAAGTGTCGACCGTCCATGTCGTAAAAGGAGCAGTGCAGGCTTTCTACAAAGCGGGAACCAAATCACTCTGTGCCGGGGAAACGTCTACTACGGACACTCCGTCTCGGAGCGCGTCGAGCGTCGACCGTCCATGTCGTAAAAAGGGCAATGCATCCCAAAAAGTGGGAACCAAAGCAAGTCGACTCCATGCGAAAGAAGATCCATCAATTTCATGCACACGACCCACATATGTGGTGTGCATTTATTGATGGGGGGCACTTTGTTAAGGTTAAAAATTGCATCCCAGTTGACCAAGTCAAAATCAAAGTCAATCCCAAGTAAGCGGGCCCAAGCCCAGATCAAGTGGGCACATGCCCAAGTCGAGCCCCATGGCCAGCTTCCTCTATGCCAAAATAAAAATCATGTAATAAATTATTTTGATGTAATTTTTAATGGGCATAAAGCCAAATTTTTGTAAAGCCCATGGCTCATGTGCAAAAGAAGTGAGCACATGAGGTATGGGATGGGCAAAATACCATTTTGTAAAGTCTAAGGGGCTATATGTAAATTTGTAAACCAATAAAAGGCAACATGATAATGAAATAAAGGAATACAATTCATTCTCCTCAAAAACTAGGGTTTGTACCTCCATCCTCTCTCCCCCAAGTTCTTCTTCTTCCTTTTCATTTTCCAATTAAATCAAGAGCTTAGCTTTTTTTTTAACTAAATAAAGTTTTACCATAAACCCACCTCCCAAGACTCCATCAAGAGAAGAAAAAGGGTCTCTTTTTTTATCATCCAAGATCTAAATCTTGGAGATTCAAGAGAATCCATTTTGGGTTTCTTCTCAAAGAAGAAAGGAGAAAATTCTTTTGAAGTTAAACTCCACAATAAAAAAAATTTGGGGAGTTTAACTCCACAATAAAAATCTTTTTCGGAGTTTAACTCCATTTAAAATTCTTTTGGAGTTCAACTCCATAATAAAAATTCCTTTCGGAGATCAACTCCCTTTTTAAAATTCTTCTGGAGTTTAACTCCACAATAAAAATGTTTTTGGAGTTGAACTCCACATTTAAAGTTCAAGAAAATGAGAAAATAAGAAGAAAGAAAAATGGGAGCCCCTTTGCCCCCCCCCCCACGTGGTGCCACGTGAGGGAGAAGGCTCCCATTTAAATGGGAGCCCCCTTTGCCCCATCTATTGGGAGCCCTTTGTCCCCTCCCTCACGTGAGGGCATGTGAGGCTACCATTAAATGGGAGCCTCTCTCCTTCCCCTTACGTGAGTGGGGAAAAGCCCACAACAGATTTTTTTTTTTTTGGAGTTTAACTTCACAATAAAACTCTTTTGGAGTTTAACTCCACATTAAATCTTTTTAAAAGTTTAACTCCACGATAAAACTCTTTTGGAGTTTAACTCCATATTAAATTTTTTAGAAGTTTAACTCCATTTAAAATTCTTTTGGAGTTCAACTCCACAATAAAATTCCTTTTGAAGTTAAACTCCCTTTAAAACACTTTTGGAGCTTAACTCCACAATAAAATCTTTTCGGAGTTGAACTCCACATTTAAAAGACGAAGAGAAAAAAAGAAAAGGAAAAACACACACACATACATACTCCATAACACTGTCCTTGTTAGAAAAAAATTTTAACGGGGCGCTGCTCCGCACCCCGCAAGGGGGTTGCTAGTCTCCTTGACCCCCAGCCCGCTATCAGGGTAGCGGAACCCCCGTAAAACTCTGTGGGCCCCCTCCCGATATATCCAAAACCCCTTCAAAACACAACACTGCACATTGAGTTCGCATGACCCATTTGACCCGTCAATCGGAGGTTCTCTCGCTCCAAAAGCAATGGGTAATTAACGGCAGCTTGGTTCGCGGCTGTCGGAGATTCGGATCCCCACAATCAATAAATCCCAGCCTATCCTAGGAAGGGGGAATCTGTAATGCGCCTGACCCTCGCCCGTGTATTCCCATCTCAATGGGGTGACGAAAAACACCCTACAGGGGGAATTTGCACCATCGATGGGATTCGGTGAGGGAACGCTTATTTATGACCGTGGATTGTATACAAGGGACGATATTGACCGCCTGTAGGGCAAATTGGGGGATATGATGGCTTAAGAAACAGGTTCAGGTCCCTGTATCTCAAGACTTTTGAATTCTGTGAGCCGTGAGGGTTTCATAGGGGGGAAATTCTCCTTACAAGTCGTGAGGATCTCGTAAGTGTAATTTCTCCTTAGGAGTCGTGAGGATTTCTAAGTGTCTTGCTCCCTTATGAGTCGTAAGTATCTCACGTGAGTATTTTCTCCTTACAAGGTCGAGAATACCCTGCAAGTGCACAGGAAATTTTTTTTACGAATCTACGCCCTTTCGGGTTTTCACAAATTCGTCGGTTGCCCTCCATGTGTGGTACGGAGTAGTTTAAGGACGTACCGTTTTTTATGCTAGTTTAAGGATGTTGCGGTCTGTAGTAGTTTAAGAAAGTTACGGTCCGTAGTTCTACATGTGTGGTATGGAGTACCGTTGGATACTACTTTTAGAGTTTTGACTCAAGAAGATAGCGAGCGGGCATAGGCGTCGTCATCTATCATTGACCTGGGCCGTGACTCGTCAGGTGTAGTATTTTTTCAGAAATCGACCATTTATTTGCTGGAAGGGTCTTTCTCCATGCATATCCATGAGTAAGTAAGCCCCACCTTGATAAACTTTGTCTATGATGTACGGGCCCTCATAGTTCTGCTCAAATTTCCTACGTTTGGCACGGTTGGGGATCATAGGTCTTTTTACGACTAGCACGAGTTCTCCTTGGAAGAATGTTCTCAGCCTAGTCAATCTTTCGTATGAGCGAGTCATCTTCTAGGTTTTGCTGCGCCATGAGACGAGTTTCATCAAGGGCGTCGAGCTTCTCAAGCCGGAGATGAGCATTCTCTTCATTCGTAAGCTCATAATGAACCGCCACTCATAGAGAGGGTAGCTCTATTTCCAAGGAGAGTACTGATTCTGTGCCGAATACCAATACATATGGCGTTGTATTCGTAACCGTTTTGAACGTGGTTCGATACGCCCAGAGAGCTTCATGCAGTCTCTCGTGCCATTCTTTTATATTTTTAGACACCGTCTTCTTTATGATCTTCGTTAAGGTCTTGTTGAAAGCCTTAGCTAGACCGTTGGCTCGGAGATTATAGACCGAAGAGTATCTCCAATCTATATAATGCTGATGTATGAAGCGGCTGATTTTGTGACTTCTGTAGGCCGGCCCATTATCAGAGATAATCCGTCGCGAAGTGCCGAACAGATGATGACGTGTGTCTTGAAGAAATAAAGAATATTCTCCGTCTTCACTTCTCTTAGCGGTACTGCTTTTGCCCACTTAGTGAAGTAATCATTTGTCGCCAATATGAACCGATGTCCTTTGGACGATGCTGGTTCGATGGGCCCAATTATGTCGGTTCCCCACATTTTGAACTGCCAGCTGGCCACTGTTGGATGTAATGGATTTGGATGCTGTTGGATGAAGTCCCCATGAATTTGGCACGAGTGGCACTGCTTCGCGTATTTAAGGCAGTACAGAATCATTGTGGGCCAATAGTAGCCCGTCCTTTTGATCTTCAGCTTCATCTTTGGTCCAGCTTGATAAGAACCGCAGAGCCCGTCGTGAGTTTCTTGGATGACTCTCCTTACTTCTTCCGGTCCCAGGTATCTCAACCATAGAGAGTCGGACGATCTCTTATATAGAGTATCATTGACGAAGGCGAAAGACAGAGCTCGTTTCATGAGCTGATGTCTTGAGGATGCATCTTCAGGTGTTCGATGGGATTTGAAGTAGTCTATAAAGACTTCTCTCCAATCCTTAGCCCTTTCTTGGTCCTCTATTTGTAGGGTTGTTCGCTTGGTTGCTTCCTTTTCTTTAGACAACTCCAGAGATATTTCTGTTGGTGCAAGAACCCGGCGGCCTTGTACAATGATCCTTACGTCATCAAGATTTTCGTCGGCCGGTTCTTTAGCGATTTTGGCTAATGCGTCCGCTTTGCTACTTTCCACACGCGGTATGCTTTCTAGGGCGTAGGAAGGAATTTGAGTCAGCAATTTTTGTACTCTTTAGCCGTACTTTACCAATTCTGGCTTGCACGTTTGATAGTCGTCGTTTACTTGACTAACGATTAGCTGGAGTCTCCAGATATGAAGAGGTTTTCAGTCCCCATGTCGACAGCGATCTCGAGACCTGCTATCAAAACTTCATATTCCACTTCATTGTTTGTCCTCGGTTCTGTTAAGGAAAAGTCAAAGCGCATTATCCCTCCTTGTGGAGACACGAAAATAAGGCCTACCTCAGATTTGATTATGGGGGTGCTATGCTTTCGTTTCTTCACAGAAGATGCCCCGTCAAAATAGAGTTCCCATCGGGTATTACTCTTTCTTTTCTCCACGTCAATCGTGTCGAGCACGTGCTCATCTGGCAATTCACAATTTAGGGGTGAGTCGCCAGGTATCGGATGCTCAGCGAGGAAGTCGGCGATGGCTTGGCCTTTCACTGCCTTGAGTGGTCGATATGTTATCGAGAACTCCATTAAAAGGAAGGCCGATTTAGCGAGCCTTCCTGTTAGTATGGCTCTTGATATAAAATATTTGAGAGAATCCACTTTTGATATGAGATGGACCTCATGCTCCAAGGCATAATGCCGAAGCTTCCTTAACGCGAAGATTAACGCCAGGCAGTGTTTTTCGATAGGGGAGTAGTTGTTTTCTGCCCCCAGAAGAACTCGACTCAAATAGTAGAGGGCTCTCTCTTTTCCTTGGTCGTTCTCCTGTGCCCATAGCGCGCCTAAAGAGCCTTCAAGGACGGTTGTGTACAGGATGAGGGACTATCCCTTGACCGGAGCGGCCAATACCGACGGATTCTGCAAGTGTTGCTTGATTTAGTCCAGTGCACTCTGGCATTTACGATCCCAAACGAACGAGGTTCCCTTCTTCATTAGGTGACTATAGGGACGGCATTTTCCGGAGAGGTTGGCTATAAACCTGTAAATCCCCGTTACCATCCTAATAAAAGTTTTTCCTATTTACTTTTTCCTCGTACATTTTTGTGTCAAAGGTGGTTGCTTGAATCCCAATGTTTACATTTTTCCTTAACCCTAAAAGTCAAAACCCAAGATTCAAAACAAATTAAAACCAAGGCTAAAATAAATTAAAACCCTAAACTATACCTTCATCCCATTCAAAGTCTTTTTAAAATAAATCTCTAAGCAAATTTTCCCTCAGCCCACTCTTGTTTTTTTTAAAAATAAATCCTTTAAAATTTCTCCCGACCCGCTTCTCACCCTCAGCCCACTTCAGATTTTTATTTGTAAAAGGGAATTAATATCGGGCTCGGCCCAGCTCAGCAGCCCGCCTCCTCGAACCCGACCCGACCCGCTTCGCACCCTTTCTCCTTCCCTCAACGGCTTCCTCTTTTCCCGCCTCCTCTTCAATTCGCGACACCCATTCCCCCGCCGCAGCCCACGCCCTTGCAGAGACGTTGCCCGACGGTTCCTATCATACCCTCATCTCTCTCCTCCCTCGTTTTCTAAAAATCTCTAACTTTATTCATCCTCCAAAATCCCACCGAACACCCAATTTCTCTCGAACCCATTGCCACCTCCACCGCCGGCGATCATCCCACCTCTTCGCTCGACCCACGTCGACGACAACCACTCATTCACCCTCCTTCTCCCTCTACGACTTCACACCCTTCATCAACCGAGCCCCGCCAAGCATCCCCTGCACTCCCAAACCTACGCACACCCAACCACGGTCGCCGCCTGCAACCGACACCGACGAGCCCCCACTTCACCTGAACCACGTCGTCGACCTCCACCCCCTCAGCATCATCACCATCACCACAATCTCCTAGCCCACTGCTTAACCTTTCCCTCTCTTCAAAATTCCAAAACCCATACTTTTGTTCCAAACATTTCACTGTGCACATCGCCGGAGCGACCATCGCCGACATCGTCGACCCCAGCAAGTCCCAGGCCAACCACAGAGCACCACCTCCGCTTCCAGCAAGCACTTGACGGCTCCGGGCAACTCCGACGTCAAACCCGTATCTCGATCCAAGCTCGCGAGAATCCGTTTCATGGCGTACATCACGCGTTCGTGACGACGTTGCTGCCTTGCGACCCCGAGACATTTCCAGGCAAGTGTTTACTTGCTTCATGCTAATATATTAGTGGTACAAATCTAAATCGTATAGTTTATGAATTTACCGATTACCGATGTATATTGTGACCTAAGTGTTCGATGCTAGATCCCAATGGAAATAATAGTTTATTTTGACGGAAACTGATATTTTCTGTTGGCCCATTTGATGATAAATATTATGTATGAATCTCGCTGGAAAATACGATTGTTTGTGACAAAAATTGATACCCCCAAATATGCAGTTAAAACTAGAATTTTCTCGTACCTGAAAACGAATAAAATTATCATAAATTATATACATACTGGAGCGATATGTTCGAGGGCTTAAATCGAAGCCGACTCGACGAACTTTAACCCTATTTAAAATTTCAATGATTTCTGTTCTGTAACCGTGATGATAATTAGATCGGAATGCGACTCTGGACTGCAGTCCAGAGCGTTTCTGATTATTGTGTACTGTCCCAATACCAGTGTCACTGTGTTTCCTGAAGTCGTATGTTATGGAACTTTACAGTGGATTAAAGATAATTCTGTTAGCTAAACAAAACAAGTGGTTCCATTCCGTTTCATTGACGGTTGCTATTTTAAACTGTGAATAAAAGGGCAGAACGTATAACTGTCCAGAACAGATTCAGAAATGACATACTGAGATTAAGTTGTGTATAACTTTCAACGTAAAGATGCGATTGAGGATCCGTCTGTTGAGTTGAATACTCCATTGAAAACCCTAGATTTAATTTTACTGTAACATTGCTAAATTCTGAGCCCAACTGGGTGCAATTCGTGTCGCGAAACGGACGGTCAGTTCTGAAACTGAATTTCCAGCCGCGAGCACTTAAAATGAAACAGCTATATCTTGAAAACCGGAATTACGATTGAACTGAAACAAATTTTGATGAATTGCTGACTGAGTGTTCTATTTATCTTACTTGTATCATTTTGCTGAATTCTTAACATATTAATTTATGCAAATTATTTTAGTTAATGACATGCATGTTGATTCATAACATACAGAGCTTATTGGTAGCATACAATACATATATCATACCCTTGCCATATACTCAGTGTTAGTGCGTGTGGACATTGCATTATCGTGCATGATAGATGTTGGTTTAGGAGTGACGAGTACACCAATTGAAAGTGAATATTCGTGACAGTGATTAATACAGTGAACAGTGATAAAACCGTGCCATTGGTATACTCGTACACGACTAAATCAAGATCATAACTAGTGAGAACCTGGGGAAAAAGGGGAAATCAAAGTGGAAAGAGTATCATATTTAGCGGGACCGTGTTTAGAGGATGATCATTCGAACTATAATACTGATACGTGTAGGGTAGGATCTAGCGATCCGGCTGACAGGGTTATGTCCCGGGCATGTGGGCCGTTGTCTCGGGTATGTACGAGACTCCTGTTAAACATGATCCTCCTTCCACTATGTGATTTCAAACATGACCTAGAGACCGATAGGGACACATAACATATTCTGCATCATATAATGACATAGTGATTACTTGCATTGTTCTTACACCAGTATTACCTCATATACATGTTTCATCTTATTATAATAATATTGTTATTGTGTCGCTCTGACGACCTGAGTATGCATGCTCAGATTCCGCGGGAGGACCAGCACAGGAGACGGATCTATCCTTTGAGTTCACGGAGATATAGTTTGGTGTACCTTCTTCATTTACTGCTTTCCATAAAAGTGATCGTGAGATTGAATTTGTTTAGTTATTGTTCTTATTATCTGTAATTTGTGAACAATGAAATTTTAATGTAATAAATTAGTGATGTGATTCCTTTAATACTGTGCTTTATTTACTGATTACCATGTAATGCTAGAAGCCGAAGTGTGACTACGGCGGGATGATTCCTTGACCGTAGGAGCATGGCTGGCCTAGTCATCCCTCGTTTTCCGTATTTTGGGAAGCGGGGCGTGACATGGTTTAGTTGGTATCAGAGCCTGTGTTTAGTATCAAGGAATAACATTAACTATACTGTATTACGTTATTCTTGTTTCACTACTCTTAATTTTCACCCTTGAATCTGATCCTATCCTTTTGAATCTTCCAGTGATATGACGTCCCCGAACGACCCCTCCTCGGACTCCAGCTCTCAGGACCGCACGGAAAGAATACTTAGTGCACTGATCACTCTCGCGGAAGCTCAGGAGAGAAAGACAGATTTACTCACTGAGGGACTCAGGGTGATTACCGCCGCAGGAGGACCCTCCGCACTTATTACCGCTCCCGAGGGCGCTACTCCACCAGCTTATCAGGCTAGGGCTGGTACCGTATCAGACTTCCGATGGTTACACCCAGCGGCATTCACAGGGCTAGCTGAACCCCTTGAGGCTGAGCAATAGCTGGTAAACATGGAGAATTTATGACAGCCGCCAGGGTTCCAGAGGAAGACAGAGTGGACGTGATAAAAATTCAATTAGAAGACGAAGCCCGTACATGGTGGTCGGTGGAAGAAAGCAGACTTGATGAGCCGATTGAATGGAGCAAGTTTAAGGAGTGTTTCTTAGACCATTATTTTTCTTCCACAGCCAAGGCAAAAATGGAGGAAAGGTTTATTCTTTTGAAGCAGAATGGACGCCCAGTGGACGTTTATGTGGCAGAGTTCAACCGTCTGAGCCGCTTTGCTCTATACATGGTCAAATCAGAGGGCACCAGGGCCAGACGCTTCCTTCAGGGGTTAGATTTCGAGTTGCAGCAGTTGATTGCATCGTTGGATTTACAGACTTTCGCACAGGTACTCAACGCGGCAAGAGTTCAGGAGAAATTGATTAACAAGTTCAGAAGACCCCCAATCGTTCCAGCACGTACCCACGCGCCTTCTCGAGGAACCATACCGGTTCACAGAGCAGGAACGACACAAATGAAGTGCCCGTTCGTACCACAGCATCGTCCCCAGAGACAGGGCGTAGTTTGTGGCTATTGCGGTAGAGGAGGGCATACCCAGAAGGACTGTCGCCGTGCCAAGGGACAGTGCTTGATTTGCGGTTCCAGTCAGCACAGGATTAACAGTTGCCCTGAGTGAGCAGAGATACAGGGAGGTTCTGGACCGTCACAGCAGAGGCCGCAGGAGCAGAGGCAACCCTTTACAGGTCGCGGTCAGGAACGGGCTTTCACCTTGACCGCCGAGCAGGCAGAGGCGTCAGGAGACATGGTTACAGGTACTCTACTCGTACATTCCTTACCAGCTAGAGTACTATTTGATTCGGGAGCATCGCATTGTTTCTTGTCTGAGCATTTCACTAATACACACTCAATACCACATGAACCACTAACCAAGGGATGGGAAATTCATACGGGTAATGGCATTATAATATCTAGTCGAGAATGTAGATTATGCCCGGTTGTAGTGTGTGGCAGGGAATTCTATGCGAATTTCCTTCTGATCGGGACAGGCAGTTACGACGCAATTCTCGGGATGGATTGGATGAGCACTTTCCATGCAGTTATCGATTGTCGTGCAAGGAAGGTGATCTTCCGCATTCCCAATCACCCGGAGTTTATTTTCGAGGGCGGAAGCGAATCTTTGGAGCCAGCTAAGTACAGAGCAAAACCTAAGGAGCTGACAGCTATGGAGATTGATAAGAGCCCAGTCCCAGAAATTGTTCGGGACTTTTTGGACGTATTTCCTGAAGATCTATCAGGTCTACCACCTCCTCAAATTTTAGAGTTCTCAATCGATTTGATTCCAGGTACAGCCCCAGTATCCAGAGCCCCATACAGAATGGCACCAGTTGAGTTGGCGGAATTGAAGAAGCAGATTGAAGAACTTTTGGAGAAGGGATTTATTCGGCCGAGCGCTTCACCGTGGGGTGCACCAGTTATGTTAGTAAAGAAGAAGGATGGATCGCTGCGAATGTGTATAGATTATCGGGAGCTGAACAAGGTCACAATAAAGAACAAGTACCCAATACCGCGCATTGACGACCTATTCGATCAGCTAAGTGGAGCCAAGGTATTATCGAAGTTAGACCTCCGTTCTGGATATCATCAAATCAGAGTAGCAGCCGAGGATGTATGCAAGACGGCTTTCAGGACCCGATACGGACACTACGAGTTTCTTGTGATGTCGTTCGGTGTTACCAATGCCCCAGCAATATTCATGGACTTGATGAACAGAGTGTTCGCAAAGTACTTGGACACGTTTGTCGTTGTGTTTATCGACGGTATACTTGTCTACTCGAAGACCCGAGAAGAACACGCTGAACATTTGCGCACGGTACTACAAATTCTTCGGGAAGAGAAGCTGTATGCGAAGCTGAGCAAGTGTGAATTCTGGCTCGACAAGGTTCAGTTTTTGGGACATATCGTTTCGGGCGAAGGCATCTCGGTGGACCCGGCAAAGATAGAATCTGTTAGAGATTGGCCGACGCCGAAATCAGTGGCTGAGATCAGGAGTTTTCTAGGATTGGCAGGTTATTATCGGAGATTCGTCCAAGATTTCTCAAGGATCGCGGAACCATTGACGAGGCTGACACGGAAGGACGTGCCGTTTACATGGACAGTGGAGTGCACTCAGGCAATCGACACACTGAAGCAGAAGTTAACCACGGCACCTATACTTACGGTACCAGATAATTCCGGTGGTTTGGTGATACACAGTGATGCCTCAGGGAAGGGATTAGGCTGTGTCCTACTGCAGCACGGCCGTGTGGTTGCTTACGCCTCTCGACAACTGAGAAACCACGAGAAGAACTACCCCACGCATGACTTGGAGTTAGCTGCGGTGATCTTTGCGTTGAAGATTTGGAGGCACTATTTATTGGGTGAGAAAGTGGAGGTATACACGGATCATAAAAGTTTGAAGTATGTTTTCACTCAGAAGGAACTAAACATGAGACAGCGCCGATGGCTAGAGCTAATGGCAGATTATGACTTGGACCTTCAGTATCACCCGGGGAAGGTCAATGTTGTACCAGATGCGCTCAGTCGCAAACCAGCGGTCATGATGTTGACCGATCAGAGGAGCATTATTGAGGATTTCCAGAGACTTGAACTTGAGGTCGTTACGCCGAACGCACTCAGTCAATTTTGGCAACTACATATGCAATCTTCCCTGGTGGATCGCATCAAGATTGCACAAGCGGATGATCCTCGATTGCAAAAGTTCAGAGAGCAAGTGGAAGCTGGACTGAGAACGGATTTGATTATACATGAAGATGGCTCTCTGAGATTCGGTAGCAGACTCTGCGTACCTAAAGGAGATGTTCGAGAAGAAGTCTTGGCTGAAGCACACAGTTCAGCTTATTCTGTGCATCCAGGAGGTACAAAAATGTATCAGGACCTAAAGCAGCACTTTTGGTGGAACGGAATGAAGCGGGAAATTGCCAGGTTCGTATCCAGGTGCTTGGTATGTTAGCAGGTGAAGGCGGAACATCAGAGGACAGCATGATTGTTACAACCATTGCCAATACCTGAATGGAAGTGGGAGCACATTACTATGGATTTTGTGACGGCCTTACCACGAAGCCCTAGGGGCAATAACGCTATTTGGGTTATCGTCGATCGCCTCACAAAAGCTGCACACTTCCTACCTTTCCAAGTGGGACAGTCGACAGAATCACTGGCAGAAAGATATATGCAGGAGATTGTGCGACTTCACAGTGTTCCAGTCAGCATTGTGTCAGACCGGGACACGAGATTCTTGTCGCATTTTTGGAAGAGCTTACAGGAGAGTTTGGGAACCCGCCTTAAATTCAGCACAGCTTATCACCCACAGACGGATGGACAATCCGAGCGTACGATTCAGACGCTCGAGGATATGTTGAGAGCTTGTATGTTGGACTTTCAGGGTTCCTGGGAGGACCATCTGCATCTAGTCGAGTTCTCTTATAACAATAGTTATCAGGCTAGTATTCAGATGGCTCCTTTTGAAGCACTATACGGGCGGAAGTGTCGATCCCCAGTATGTTGGGATGATGTGGGAGAACGAAGATTACTGGGCCCCGAACTCATTGTTCAGACAGTCGACAAGGTTCAAATGATCAGACAACGTATTAAGACGGCTCAGGATCGACAGAAGAGTTGGGCAGATACCAGCAGAAGGGCACTTGAGTTCGATGTCGGAGATCATGTGTTCTTGAAGATTTCCCCTACTCGTGGAGTTATCAGGTTCGGAGGTCGGGGAAAACTCAGCCCCCGCTTTATCGGACCTTTTGAGGTGCTAGAGCGAGTAGGAGAGGTGGCCTATCGACTCACCTTGCCTCCATCGCTAGCTGGTGTGCACAATACCTTTCACGTGTCACAATTACGGCGTTATGTTCGGGATGAGAGCTATGTCCTGGACCATTCAGAGCTAGTTTTGGGTACCAACTTATCGTACGAGGAGCAGCCTACTACCATCCTCGACCGCAGAGAGAAAGTGCTGAAGAATAAGATCATTCCTTTAGTTCGAGTGTCTTGGGGCGGTCGTTCCCCAGGAGAATCCACCTGAGAGCGGGAGGAAGATATCCGTGATCGTTATCCACATCTCTTTGTTTAGTACTTTGTCTCATTGTATCCTTGTTAAATTTCGAGGACGAAATTTTTGTTAAGGGGGGTATGATGTAAATCCCCGTTACCATCCTAATAAAAGTTTTTCCTATTTACTTTTTCCTCGTACATTTTTGTGTCAAAGGTGGTTGCTTGAATCCCAATGTTTACATTTTTCCTTAACCCTAAAAGTCAAAACCCAAGATTCAAAACAAATTAAAACCAAGGCTAAAATAAATTAAAACCCTAAACTATACCTTCAGCCCATTCAAAGTCTTTTTAAAATAAATCTCTAAGCAAATTTTCCCTCAGCCCACTCTTGTTTTTTTTTAAAATAAATCCTTTAAAATTTCTCCCGGCCCGCTTCTCACCCTCAGCCCACTTCAGATTTTTATTTGTAAAAGGGAATTAATATCGGGCCCGGCCCAGCTCAGCAGCCCGCCTCCTCGAACCCGACCCGACCCGCTTCGCACCCTTTCTCCTTCCCTCAACGGCTTCCTCTTTTCCCGCCTCCTCTTCAATTCGCGACACCCATTCCCCCGCCGCAGCCCACGCCCTCGCAGAGACGTTGCCCGACGGTTCCTATCATACCCTCATCTCTCTCCTCCCTCGTTTTCTAAAAATCTCTAACTTTATTCATCCTCCAAAATACCCACCGAACACCCAATTTCTCTCGAACCCATTGCCACCTCCACCGCCGGCGATCATCCCACCTCTTCGCTCGACCCACGTCGACGACAGCCACTCATTCACCCTCCTTCTCCCTCTACGACTTCACACCCTTCATCAACCGAGCCCCGCCAAGCATCCCCTGCACTCCCAAACCCACGCACACCCAACCACGGTCACCGCCTGGAACCGACGCCGACGAGCCCCCACTTCACCTGAACCATGTCGTCGACCTCCACCCCCTCAGCATCATCACCATCACCACAATCTCCTAGCCCACTGCTTAACCTTTCCCTCTCTTCAAAATTCCAAAACCCATACTTTTGTTCCAAACATTTCACTGTGCACATCGCCGGAGCGACCATCGCCGACATCGTCGACCCCAGCAAGTCCCAGGCCAACCACAGAGCACCACCTCCGCTTCCAGCAAGCACTTGACGGCTCTGGGCAACTCCGACGTCAAACCCGTATCTCGATCCAAGCTCGCGAGAATCCGTTTCATGGCGTACATCACGCGTTCGTGACGACGTTGCTGCCTTGCGACCCCGAGACGTTTCCAGGCAAGTATTTACTTGCTTCATGCTAATATATTAGTGGTACAAATCTAAATCGTATAGTTTATGAATTTACCGATTACCGATGTATATTGTGACCTAAGTGTTCGATGCTAGATCCCAATGGAAATAATAGTTTATTTTGACGGAAATTGATATTTTCTGTTGGCCCATTTGATGATAAATATTGTATATGAATCTCGCTGAAAAATACGATTGTTTGTGACAAAAATTAAAACCCCCAAATATGCCGTTAAAACTAGAATTTTCTCGTACCTGAAAACGAATAAAATCATCATAAATTATATACATACTGGAGCGATATGTTCGAGGGCTTAAATCGAAGATGACTCGAAGAACTTTAACCCTATGTAAAATTTCAATGATTTCTGTTCTGTAACCTTGATGATAATTAGATCGGAATGCGACTCTGGACTGCAGTCCAGAGCGTTTCTGATTATTGTGTACTGTCCCAATACCTGTGTCACTGTGTTTCCTGAAGTTGTATGTTACGGAACTTTACATTGGATTAAAGATAATTCTGTTAGCTAAACAAAACAAGTGGTTCCATTCCGTTTCATTGACGGTTGCTATTTTAAACTGTGAATAAAAGGGCAGAACGTATAACTGTCCAGAACAGATTCAGAAATGACATACTGAGGTTAAGTTGTGTATAACTTTCAAAGTACAGATGAGATTGAGGATCCGTCTATTGCGTTGAATACTCCATTGAAAACCCTAGATTTAATTTAACTGTAACATCGCTAAATTCTGAGCGCAACTGGGTGCAATTCGTGTCGCAAAACGGACGTTCAGTTCTGAAACTGAATTTCCAGCCGCGAGCACTTAAAATGAAACAGCTATATCTTGAAAACCGGAATTCCGATTGAACTGAAACAAATTTTGATGAATTGCTGACTGAGTGTTCTATTTATCTTACTTGTATCATTTTGCTGAATTCTTAACATATTAATTTATGCAAATTATTTTAGTTAATGACATACATGTTGATTCATAACATACAGAGCTTATTGGTAGCATACAATACATATATCATACCCTTGCCATATACTCAGTGTTAGTGCGTGTGCATTATCGTACGTGATAGATGTTGGTTTAGGAGTGATGAGTACACCAATGGAAAGTGAATATTTGTGACAGTGATTAATACAGTGAACAGTGATAAAACCGTGCCATTGGTATACTCGTACATGACTAAATCAAGATCATAACTAGTGAGAACCTGGGGAAAAGGGGGAAATCAAAATGGAAAGAGTATCGTATTTAGCGGGACCGTGTTTAGAGGGTGATCATTCGAACCGTGATACTGATACGTGTAGGGTAGGATCTAGCGATCCGGCTGACAGGGTTATGTCCCGGGCATGTGGGCCGTTGTCTCGGGTATGTACGAGACTCCTGTTAAACATGATCCTCCTTCCACTATGTGATTTCAAACATGACCTAGAGACCGATAGGGACACATAACATATTCTGCATCATATAGTGACATAGTGATTACTTGCATTGTTCCTACACCAGTATTACCTCATATACCTGTTTCATCTTATTATAATAATATTGTTATTGTGTCGCTCTGACGACCTGAGTATGCATGCTCAGATTCCGCGGGAGGACCAGCACAGGAGACGGATCTATCCTTTGAGTTCACGGAGATATAGTTTGGTGTACCTTCTTCTTTTACTGCTTTCCATAAAAGTGATCGTGAGATTGAATTTGTTTAGTTATTGTTCTTATTATCTGTAATTTGTGAACAATGAAATTTTAATGTAATAAATTAGTGATGTGATTCCTTTAATACTATGCTTTATTTACTGATTACCATGTAATGCTAGAAGCCGAAGTGTGACTACGGCGGGATGATTCCTTGACCGTAGGAGCATGGCTGGCCTAGTCATCCATCGTTTTCCGTATTTTGGGAAGCGGGGCGTGACAAAACCGTCGGATATACGCGAGCTTTCCTTGTAGAGATCGCAATTGTTTCAGAGTTCTTAGAATGAGCATTTCCATAATCGCCTTGATCTTCGATGGATCTATTTTGATGCCCCGGTAGCGTATGATGAATACTAGGAATTTGCCTGAGGAAACTCCAAATGCGCATTTTAGAAGGTTCATCTTCAGGTTATATTTACGAAGACATTGGAACACTATTTTCAAATGCTCTCAGTGTTCCTCGTACAATTTACGTTTCACCACGAGGTCGTCGATATAACATTCGACAATTTCATGTATGAGGTCATCAAAGATCTTCTTCATGGCCCTTTGATAGGCAGCGCCTGCATTCTTTAGACTGAAAGGCATCACTTTATAGCAGAATATGCTCAGAGGAGTCCGGAAAACGGTATGCTTCTGGTCTTTGGGATGCATCTTTATTTGATTGTACCCCGATGATCCGTCCATAAAGGAGAAGACTTTGTGAGGGGACGTGTTATCTATCATCAGCTCGGTAACCGGTATAGGAAAATCATCCTTTGGACAAGCTTTGTTGAGGTCCCGAAAGTCCACGCAGATGCACACCGTCCCATTTTTCTTCATCACTGGGACAATATTGACAATCCGGTCAGGGTATTGAACTTCTTGGATGAAGCCGGAGTCGATTAGCTTTTTGACTTCGGCGTTGATACTCATTTCAAGTTTGAGACGCATTCTTCTTGGTGCTTGTTTGACTGGCTTGACGTCCGGAGATATCGCCAATTTATACACAGCTATTTCTGGATCTAACCCCGGCATCTCGGAATAGTTCCATGCAAAGCAGTCTTTATACTGCATGAGCACATCTTTTAGCGTAGCCACCTGCTCTTTAGACAGCAGCTCACTGAAGAACGTTGGTCGCGGGTCGTTTGCCGTCCCCAAGTCGATTTTTCTCAGGTTGTCCGCCGTGGTGTGTATCCTATCTTCCAATTCTTTTAGCGCCGGTGGAAATTATGAGATCACCTCGTTCTCATCCTCATTTTCGAAGCACCAGGAGAGGTCATCCATATTCTTATGTTTTCTTTCTTCAGACAGCGTTATCACGTGGCAGGTATGAAATCGTTTCCAAGACCGATGTTGATCTGGTTCCACTCTCGCTATACATGTTGCTTTTGGCACATGCTTTTGTGGGGGGGGCTACCCTCCAATTGTTGGATAGAGCAAACATGCCTTGCTGATATTGGTCTTCAACCCAGTTTTTGAAGGTGGGGCAGTCTTCAAGAGGATGTCCTATTGCTCGGTGGTAGGAGCAATAATCCGGGTGATGAACCTCGTTTTCTTGTTCGGGATGCCTAGACTCCGGGAGCGTAATCATTTGATATTTCATGATAAGGTCGAATATCTTTCTTGTCTTGTCTTAGGGGAAAGAATATTCCCTACCCATCTTCTTCATTAGCGATGGATTCCGGCTGACCTTTTCTCGATCGCGTGGCTTCTTAGATCCTCTTTGCCGCTGTCAAACGTTTTTCCGTTCTTTAACTTGTTTTTGCCTCCACATCGGGCCTTTTTCTTGTCTAGGGAATGCACGACGAGCTGACGGTGAAGGGCATCGTCATCCTCCATAACCTGCTGAAGGAGGCGTTGCATCCTAACTTTCTCGTAAATGGCCATTTCGCGGCTGTGGTAATCCCGAACCTTTTGACCCGCTTCCCTTATTAGCTTGTCCATCTGTTCTTCAAACGATGGGATTGGCATTTTTATGGTAGGACCTCATTCTATTTCAACATCAGCGTCTTCTAAAAGAGCATCCCCTTCTTCATCGAGGTCATTTATGACATGGCAGCAATAGAATCGCTCCCGTTTATTGGATTGGACATATCCAAGCCCGATCGTTTCCATTTTTCCAATAGGCAATTTTCGCTGAGTTCCGGGTACATTCCAGATCCTGTTGTAAAACTGAGCTTGTCAAGCAGTCTGTTTGAAAGGTACGCCTTGGCATTTTAACAGCCTTTTTAATCTCTCTGTGTAATATCTGGGCAGACGGATTGGTTGAAGCCTGTCCAATGCAAAATCGGCACCGTGCCATATTTCTTTCTCCACTTTGGTTTCTGCGGATTGATAGAAGAGGGTCGCCTTTTCACCTCTTCGCCTAGGAAAGACGTAGAAAGTCTGCAGCTCTTACACGCTATATGTATCGAGCGCATCAAGCTCCCTGTAATGTTGCTGCAGAACCATGGCGATTTGCAAACTTTGATCAGCTCCAGTGAAGGTTTGTATTGATGGACGAACAGAGAATACTGCATTGACCTCGTCTTCAGAATCGCTGCCGAAAACCAAAACAGGGGTAGACGGTCCAGGCTTGTTGCATTGGGGATGCCCCGAATAGACTATATCTTCCTCCTCCTCAGTATCACTCCCAAAGACCGGAATAGCGGCGATAACTTTTTGTTTATTCTCCGGTTTATGACATCTTTCCGTGTCTTCGATGTCTGGTAGGAAGTACTTGGCGTCTTTGTATTTGCAGACTTCATTTACGAAGATTGGGTTTAGTTCCTCCGTCACGGTGTACTCGAGACCACTTTGAAATACTTTATACACTGATATTGGGTAGAAGGGATGATGTTGTACTCGTGTAACCAAGGCCTGCCAAGCAAAGCGTTTTAGCAAATCTTGGCGTCAATGACATGAAATTTGATGTCAGTGACGAGCAACCCGAAGCGTAACGTTAGTATTACAGACCCGAGTGTTCGTGATGACTGGGAGTCAAACCCGGAGATGGTAATTTTATCCCGAGCCAGGTGCTGAACGCTCATGCAAATTTCTTTTAGCACCCTCACATTTAGCAGGTTGACAGAGGATCCGTTGTCAACCAGAATCTTCCCTATCTTGATGTCATGGTAGCACCCGGTGACATACAGGGGACGGTTGTGCTCGCACGTTCTGAGGAGGAGGTCTTCATCGCTGAAGGTGGTGTCGGCCGTGTGAACTTCTTCCAGCTCATCTTTCATCTTTTCTTCTGTCAGGAAGGCTTGAAACTAATCAGGCTCTTGTAATGCCTTGATCAGAGAATCTCGTGCTTCTTTAGACAGGAGAAGGGCATCCAGAATACTTAACTGTGAGTGTATCTTTCTCAGGTGTGCCAGGACATTGTAATCCACTTTGCTTTTCTATGGCGGGTCCTTGGCTGCAAGCTCTTCGACGACTCGATCATCGAGGGCGATATCCTCGGGGACTTTTTCCTTCCCCTTATCTTTTTTATTCGATTCCTTGTTTGTAACGATATTCTTTTCAGGCAACGTGCGGTTACGCAGCTGAATATTTTCTCACAGTTTTTTTTATCTCTCCCTCTTTTCCTAAGATGGATTCCTTGAAAAGAGGGCCGAGGGCTATTTCTTCGTCAGAATCGCTTCCGAAGGTGAAAACTTGAGATCTCCTGGTATCAACCATGTGACAGTTGCCGGCGGTTCCTTTATGCTCATCTGTCGTGTTTCTCTGTTCCCGATGAGTTTTACGCTTCATTCGCTTGAAATGTTGTCGGTGCGCAACATATCCTTTCCACCATTTCTTGAAGGCTTTGCATTCTTCAGTAGGGTGTGCAATCCTCTGATGGTATAAGCAGTAGTTAGGATGTACATCCGCTTCGTCAAGGTGCATACCGCCAGGAGTATTTCCTTTGAAAGGTGGCAGCTTCATTCCCATTGACAGGGCTTTAGCGAACCGTTTCCTTGTGTTAAGCCTGCTTTTATCTGTCGCGGGTGTGCTTTGATCTGGACGAAGCGCTGCAGCCTCTTCATCCTGTCGCCGATGCTTGGACCTTTCATATATGGCCGCTTCACGCTCGCGATCAGCTTTGCTCTTCTGATGGGCTTCGTTCAGCGGCGTGTCAATCATCTCGTCTGACGGTTTCAAGAATTTTGGCATCGATTTCGCCCCCGGATCCTCTATGTTATCTTCTGATGCCGAGTGAGCCTCTTCATCATTTACTAACGAATGAGAGATCATGCGACAACTTGCCACATAATCCTCGGGTTCTTCTGACGAGTCGTCTTCCCCATCATTGTCATTATCTTCGCTCTCAAGGACATGGCTGAGAAACTCTTGGAGTGTGACTGGGGTTCATGCCTTCTGATTATATTCCTCCAGCGCTCAATATGCTTTTGCAGGTCCGTGCGCTTGTCTTCAGGCTGCGCGGGCTTCCTGGTCTTCTTCTTTTTCTTCGAAGACTTTGACGGCTGGGCCTGGGTATTTTGCCCATTGCTACCAACTCTCGGTGTTGGGCGCGGTTTCAGCATTCCCTCAATTATCTCGGGTTCCAGCGGGCTTTTCCTCCTAATCGCCGAACATGCTTGAAGATCCTTCAGCATTCTTTTAGTCTTCGCTGAAAGGAAAACTTCCCACGGAGCTTCCTCTATGAATGAGCATGATGCCCCTGGCGTGTCCACCTTTTTAGAAGCATGCAGCTGTGGTGGGTTTATCCTCCAGTTTTTAGACAACGTAAACTTGCCATGTTGGTACTGGTCTTCAACCCAATTTTGAAGATGTAACAATCTTCGATTGGTTGGCCCACTATTCTTTGGTAGGGACAGTAGTTGGGATGGTTGACGTCACCAAGCTGCAATGGGCATCTCGAATCCGGCAGAGTGACGAGCCTGTTGCGCATCGCCAGTTCGAATAGTCTTCTCGTTTTATCCCGAGAGAATGAGTAAGGACGTCTCATCTTTTCTCCGAGTGATCATGATTTATCGTTTTGGCGAGCAACTAGTTTCGGATCACTCGGCCGTTGTTGAGCGTTGGCGACGAAGGTCGCTTCCCCTTTACCCTTTTCATTCCGATGCTTCATTTTTTAGGAGGACGGTCTATGGCCCATTTGATCCATTTGGGCCAGCTTGTCGATCAGGGCCTGGAAGGTGGTCGGCTTGAAAAACATCATGAATTGGGATATAGTCATCTGAGGATCAAGGGTCCCTACGAACATGCCCACAGCAGGGGCTTCTTCTAGGCGTTGCTCGCATTTCGACCATAGGTTCCACCACCGAATTGCATACTGAACCCTAGTTTCTCCCGGCTTCACTCTGGCATTGATCAACGCCGTGATTGGGGTGCATTCGCTAGCGCTTGTGAAACGCTGGTGAATAGCAGCTCCATTTCTGTAAACGTTTTGATGGAGTCATTCGGAAGCTCCGAGTACCATTCAAAAGTTGTCTCCGCTAAACTGCCGACGAACTGGCGAAGTGGCAATTTGTCGTCGCCTCCGGTATTGCCGCACAGAGCCCTGAACTGGGCGACATGCTGATGGGTGTTGCCTGTCCCCTTATACACATTGAATTTAGGGATCGTATATCTCGGCGGGTACTTAATTTGATCGTACCAGCCTGGATATGGTCGCCCAGTTCTGACGACTTGGCCAGCGGCTTCGCTTGCCTAATGAGCTCGTATTTGTTGAGCTATATAGTCATCAAGCGCAGCTTTCGAGGTCGTCTCCTCCCTGTCTGCTGATAAAGCTGGAAGAGGGTTTGATATTTCTCCTCTATCGTCTTCAATGACTATTGGGGAATCTTCGGCTGGAGGGTCATCCCCACCATATCTTGAAATAGGAGCGCCATTTGTTTTATATTAGCCGCTTGTTCCGCGGCTTCTTTATCCTTCTTTTCAAGCATTCTTCGGAGGAACTCCGCGTCAGTTTCCTGCTCCTGGCGTTGTTTTGACGATGCTTCCGGGTTTTCTTTCTACCCAGTGAGTGCGACCATCTTTGTCAGCATTTCCTGAAGCTTTTGTTGTTGCTCCTAAGCTTTTGTTACTGATCAGGTAAGTGGTCGATGACCCCCAGAAGCACGGCTTTCCTTTTTTCCGGAAGCCATGTAGATGGTATGCACTACCACGCCTCTAGACTTGGGGCGTTTGGGTCCACTGCCTTTGAAATTTGCCGCGGGCAGGGGGATCTTCTTCGGCCTTCTCCTCTTATGGGAGGTCGAAGATGAAGGGGCCGTTGCGGCAGGCACCTATGCAGACGATACCTTTCGTGATATGGCAGAGGGATGGTCCTCCTCTTTCCGAGCCTTCGTCTTCTTCCGTCGGCGAAAGTAATCTTTGTCAATTACAGAGTCATGGACTTTCCGCCAGACCCTGTGGATTTTGGAGGACAGCCGTTGAGGAGGCTGCTCCGGCTTCGCCTTTGTAATGTTCTCCACAGGTGGAGGAGAACTTTTTAACACGGCAGTTAGAGAGTTCTTGCGCACCCTCCTGAGCGGCTCAAAGCTGTTCCCAGTTGGAACAGCAACATCAAATTCCACCATTAGGGCCGATGGGGACATCGAGCAGGGGGGAACTACCCCCAGCCTTCCTTATTCGGTGCCAGTGGCGATGTCGAGCATGTGGTGCGGATGGGATCACCTCATTCATAGAAGCGGCCTCATCATGCCCCTTGCTTTGATGAGAGGCTGCTGTTGGTGCCAACCTATCGAAGACCAACGTTCGTTGAGAGGGAATGTCTAACTTGTCGAAGACTGACTTTCGAGGAAGCACTTGTAACGACCTCACCCGTAGCAGGAGTTGGAATGGCCAGTCTTATGAAGACCGATCCCGTAGCAGGAGAAGCCCCTTTGATGACTTCATTTACCGGAGCTGGGATGGCTATCCGCTTCGGGATAACCCCTTCAGGTATCGCAGGCCTCTTTCCGGGCCCACTTGAGCTTTGGCTCGGCCTGTCAAAGAATGAGGCAGCGGACTTGGACGACCCGTTGAGAGGGGCCGTAGTAGTTGCAAACCGATTGAAGACCAACTTCTTTGGAGCCTCATGTGATGTTACCGAAGCATTTAAGCTCATTGGCAGGAGCATGGTCCCGAAAAACAATCCAGTGGTGGCCTGAGTCACCTGCTCCACTGGCATCGTAAAGATGGAAGCCGCTTAGGGCCTATAAGTCACTCCTCCAACGGGGACGGAGTGGTAGTTGCTGTTGCAATTGGTGCAATTGGAAGCCATCGATATCATCTTCTCTTCTGCATGGAGCAAGACACCAAATCTTAGTACCTCGAATTCAGGGGCAACCATATTAAACCGCGATTCGTTCAGAAACACGACACACGAAGTGTGGAGTGGAAAGAGAAACAGGTCCCACCGGGCGTGCTAAATCTGTTCACCGCCGAAAAACGCGACCGGGACGTTAGAACGTCTGGCCTGAATTTTGGAGACAGATGCTATTTGGTTTTATCTGTCTACCTCTCCGAAGATACCAAGTTGATTTATGGCGCCGTGTATCGGAGGTTTGGACAAATGCGGCCATTGTAGTCCCCCTCATTTCTGAGGGTTTTTTTTATTGTGGGGACGCTCTTCCTTACAGACGCAAGCCCCTGCACTTAATTACGTTACCGCGTACCAATAGCCACTTTCTCCTGCTCCAGAAGTTCACTTCGTGTCGTGTGTGTTTGTTTTATTTTTTTGGTTGCCCATGGATTGCATACGGAGACTAATATGTGTTGTCGCCCATAGGGACATTTGGGTTTGGTTTGATTTAAGGATCGTTAACCTTGTATGAGATTAAGATCAACTTAAAGATTTGTTAAGGATACGTTAATCCGATATTGGACTAAGATCTACTTAACGAGGGTTCGAGATCATTTTGGATCCAACGAAAGAGCATTTGGGCTCTATCGTTTTAGTTTAAGGACGTTACGGTTCACAACTAGTTTAAGGACATTACGATCCATAGGCTAGTTTAAGGACGTTACGGTCCATAAATAACCATTTGGCGGTGAGGTCGTAGTTTAAGGACGTTACGGTCCGTAGCTAGTTTGAGCACATTACGGTCCATGGGCTAGTTTAAGGACATTACGGTCCACTGATCACCATTTGGCGGTAAGGTCGTAGTTTAAGGAAATTGCGGTCCATAGCTAGTTTAAGGACATTATGGTCCATGGGCTAGTTTAAGGATATTACGGTCCATTGATAACCATTTGGCGGTGAGGTCGTAGTTTAAGGATGTCCATAGGCTAGTTTAAGGACATTACGGTCCATTGATCACCATTTGGCGGTGAGGTCGTAGTTTAAGGACATTGCGGTTCATAGCTAGTTTAAGGACATTACGGTCCATGGACTAGTTTAAGGACATTACGGTCCACTGATCACCATTTAGCGGTGAGGTCGTAGTTTAAGGATATTGTGGTCCATAGCTAGTGTAAGGACATTACGGTCCATGGGCTAGTTTAAGACATTACGGTCCACTGATCACCATTTGGCAGTGAGGTCGTAGTTTAAGCATATTGCGGTCCATAGCTAGTTTAAGTACATTACGGTTCATGGGCTAGTTTAAGGACATTACGGTCCATGGTTTATGCTCATGGGTTTGAGAGTGCATCCAAGAGCTGTTGGTTGTCGGGACCCTCCACCTTTCTAACATCATTAAAAAATTACAACGACATATATCAGAGGTGTAGAGAGATGTACCCTTGAACCGAACTCCAGATTGAAGGGAGAGATCATGGTGTAACGAACATTATTTTAGATGCCACATGACAAGAGGTCATTGGCCATCTCTGGGACCAAGATCGATATGGAGGGGACCTGAGTATAGGAAGGCTTGGTTGATTGATGGTCAAAAGGTTTTTGGCCTTGAGAGACTTGGCTGATTTGGGCTAAGGTTGGCCTCTCACAGTGTTAAACACTGCTAAATGTTTGGCGCTCGCGTGCTCCCACGTGAGGTTCTTAAGCAGTGTTAAACACTGAAATTCGGAGCGCTCACGTGTGGCATGTGAGGCACCTGAATATTGGGCACTGTTTCTTTGGGCTTATTCCCTCGTTCTATACATGTAAGTGTTAAACACTTAAATCTTGTAACCATCACGTGTAGACACGTGAGGCGCCACTAAGTTGGGCACTACCTCCTTTGAATTTATCTTCCTATTCTTTTCTAAGTGCTAAACACTATTAGAGGTCGCGTGGGATCACGTGACTCGATCTCAATTGTTCCTTTTTGTTCATCCGAGGTGCTCACGTGGGACACGTGATCTGTTGTTATAGCGTTAAACGCTAATATGCATGGGTCTCTTGATCTAGGTCTTGAGAACTTCAAGTTCTTTGTTTTATAAGAATTAAATTCTTATACAGGGTTAAACCATAGTTCTATGCAGGGAGATCCGCTTCTGCAGACCTCAACCAGAGGAAGAACAAAGTTCTTTTTTGGAAGAGTTAAACTCTTATGAAAGGAGATAAAATGGTTTCTAAGTCTTTTCCTCACCTAGGGTTTCTTTTTCTTTAAAGGGAACTTCTCTTCTCTCTTTTTTGTTTTCTCAAATCTTATGGGGGGGTTTCCTCTCCTCTTCTCTTTTCAGTCTCGAGTCCTTTATATAGCAGAGGTAAGTTTGTTGATTTTTGTTAAGGAAATCTCTCATTGAGAGATTTTTGATTAATTCGGGGATTTTATCCACCGTTGGATCTTTGATTCAGGGACTTCTGTTTTACAGAAGACATTTTTCTTGTTTTTTAACAAGATTAGGAAAATATTTTCCCATACAAATCTTATTCTGTATTTTGGTGATTTTTAATCAATATTGGATCTTTAATCCAACGGTGCTCTGATTTACAGAGCACAATCTTTCTTGTTTAGAAAGATTGGGAAAATATTTTCCCATACAGAGCTTATTCTGTATCTTAATGATTTTTAATCACAATTGGATCTTTAATCCAACGGTGCTCTGATTTACAGAGCACAATATTTCTTATTTAGAAAGATTGGAAAAAAATATATTTTCCAAATAGGGTTCTGACCCCTCTTATTTAGAATTTAATTCTATTTAGGAACCCTTACGTGTAGCACGTGACCCATAACACTAGGCCGGTTTGCTTATATGCAACAGTCCCAGAGAAAAGTATCACGTGTTGGAACGTGATGTGCCTTCTGGCCTATTATTTGTTTTAAGAAGGCGCCTATATACTTTGTATATAGATGCTCACGTGTCTGCATGTGAGGCTCAATTTCATCTTATCTGTTAAGCGTACTGCCTACAATTTTTGCTCCAAGGCGCATCACGTGTGGGCACGTGATACTCCTCTTGGGGAATTCTTCCATCGCTTTTTGGTTCAGTATTTATTTATTATTATTATTATTATATAAGGGAACAGCGGGCGCTGGGCGCGGGTGTGAAGCGCCGGGCGCCGGCGCCCCACGTGCTCGGCACGCGGGCGCTGGGCGCCGGCGCCCCACGTGCTCGGCACGCGGGCGCTGGGCGCCCCATGTGCTTGACACGCGGACGCTAGGCGTCAGCAGAAAAAAGTACTTGGTCCCTGCACTGGGAGCTGTGCTCCCGATTTGACTTCTAGAGTTAAACTCCTAAAAAGAGATTTAAATTATGGAGTTAAACTCCAGCAGATCTTGAATGGAGTTAAACTCCCAGAAATCTTTGTAAAAAATTAAAGGGGACCCCCTTCTTCTCTCCTTTAGCCTTGGATTTTTCCCAAAGTGGGATTTATGGAGGTGAGTCTCCTTTTTCTTCCTCTCAGTTGGCCGGATCTTGGAGAAAAATGGAGGGATTTAAAAATCTTCCCGTTTTGAGATCTGATGAAAGATCTGAGCTCTCCTTTGTGGGTTTTGTGGTGAAAAACTATCTAATTTTAGAAAAGGAGGAGTAAAACTCATGATTTAATTGAAAAGGGGGAAGAATGTTTAGAACCTTGAGGAAGGAGAAGGAGGCACAAAAACCCTAGATTTTGAGTGGAATGAAAAGTTCTTTTTATTTCATTATCATGTTGCCTTTTATAGGCTTACACATTTACACATAGCCCATTGGGATTTACAAAATGGCATTTTGCCCATCCCATACCTCATGTGCTCATTTCTTTTGTACATAAGCCATGGGCTTTACAAAAATTTGGCTTTATGCTCATTTTTCTTGCATTCATGTATAAAAAATTACATCAAAATTATTTATTACATGATTTCATTTTGTCATGGGGGAGTCCGGCCGCGGGGCTCGACTTGGGCATGGACCCACTTGATTTGGGCTTGGGCCCGCTTACTTGGGGTTGACTTTAACTTTGATTTGGTTAATCGGGGTGCAATTTTTAACCCCAACACCATGTTCTCTGTTGATGCAATTTTTGGCCAAGATGAGGATGCTCCCGCGTTTGATTCTGGGGTTAACCTATATGAAAATATCACCCAATATGGCACGAATGTAACTCAGGTTAGTGGAGAAATACCTAGGCCACCCGCTTCGATTGAGGAAGAGGATGCCACCCCCTCGACAGCTCTCCAAGCATCTCAGGATGATACTAAGGAAGCTATTCTTGAGAAAACTCTCCGGGAATCCCATCGAGTTTTTTCTGAAGAAGCGGTGCTGTGTGCTCTTGCAGAGACCGGTATACTTCTTTATCCTCTTTGTGTATTTCGCCATAAATGATATTATACGCATTTTAACGATTTTCTTCTTCTTGTAGGTCTTTTCCCTGCTGAAGCTCATCAGAAATCATTATGGACACATCAGGAGGAGGAACGACTTCGCGCCTCTATGGGCATTGGTACGGCATGCTTCTTTTCATACCATGCCTTTCATAAAGCACGATTTATCTTATCCATGCTCTAACCCTTTTCTTTTGCAGGGACTTCTACGGCCGACGCTAGTTCCAGCAAGCAACCTCCTCATGATGTTCATGTAGAGGGTGCTATCATCTTCGCCGAAACCCTTATGCTACCGACAGAGCCTTTGAATATTGGTGGTGAGCGAGCTAGCTCTTCTTATGACACGGCGGAGCCCAAGCATTCTGGTACCGAGAGCCATGATCTTGTTGCCGATATTCCCGAGGATATGGACGTTGCTTCAGGTGCCACTGCTTCTCTAAGAGGCTCTCAAGTATCCACTGGTGATGCCAGCGCAGCAACAATAACCCTCAATTCAGGAGATGAGGGTTCCAATCTTGATCTTGTCTCCTGTGTTGCGATGGAGACCGATGCAATTGATGGCGCTGAGATGGGCGCTGAGGTCAGCAACGCTGAGGAGGCAATTGTGGTCCCTGCCTACAAACTCCTGAAGAATACTCTTTTGATGCTTCATTAGCCATTTGTATATTTATGATTGCGTTACACCATTATATGTTCACTTTTATTTTTGAACATGTTATATGATGTTGGCTTTGTTTTAGATGCAAACATGACGATTGATCCCTCCACGGCGCTTGCATCGACTTCAACATCCTTGGACATCATTCCGGTATCCTTTAGCAACATACAGCATGGGGAACCTTCCTCCACGGGAGCTCTAGTCACTGTTACTCCTTCTTTCGCTCCTTCCGGGTTCTGTATAGCCTTACCAGAAGTTGAAAGAGCTATCGAAGGTAATTTTACTTTTAATTTCATTATCTTTGATCTCAGGGTTGATCGGACCCTTATTCATTGGTTATATCAGAATCAAGGGTGACGGTATCCTAAATGCTGTCGCAGTCTCACGCAGAGTTTTTAAGGCGGATGCGCTATACCTTAGCTGTACGTTTGGCGCCGCAACTGAGGCTGAATGCTCGTCTAGTGTCAATTAGTATATCTCTTACTCTTTCCTTTCAGTCTCTTTTTTAGAGTAATATTCATAAGGGAGTGCTTTCCAATTGTAGTTTTGCAACGCGTGGAAGATAAGGACCTAGACGAACCCCCTGCACTTCCTGACCTGCCACTTGTAGCTATAGGTGAGTTGAATCTCAGGCTTCCATATGTCCCTTTAACATTCTGATTTGACATGGAGATTAACCGATGTTTTGCTTTGTAACAGCTCCACCAGCTCCAAATCTTTTCGAGTCTCATATACTTATACCTATGGGACTCTATACCAGACGTACATCCGCTAAGGAGCTGAGACCAACAGACGAATACTGATTGACTTCAGAGAAGAACTTGACGTTGAGGCCCTCCTTACTGCAGAGGAGTTTGCCAATGAGATCAACCCCATGCTGGACACATTCAGCGCATATCATAACGAGGGCCTAGTCCATTCTTGGGTTGATTATTGCAAGCGAGTCGAAACTTGTCTCCATGAGCTTGCACTTAAACGCCTTACTTCCAAAGCATTATCATTAAGAACTCAACTAGGTGAGTAAATCGACCAGTGCGCTACCCTTATCCATTCTAATGAGCAAAAGCTAGCTCAAGAGATGCCTAAAGGTGAAGCAGCTTCTAGAGAACTTGGTCATTTGAGAACGAGCGGTCAGTTAATGCTATGCAGACCCGCTCCATCTGGTATGCTCTTCAACAAGTTGTGACCAAAGGGTTGGCATTGGATAGGGATTTTGCTGTTATGAAGAAAATAGTGCAGAGTCATATAGCTGCTAAGCGAGGGATCACCGATAAGCTTGCCTTACATCGGCGAAAAAAAGAGGAGACCGAAGTAATGCTGGCTACTCTCGGGAAGCGAGAAGCGGAACTTCAGCATGAGGGCACACGTCTTGCCGACTTATTGAAAACGACGCCTTTGTAGGGTGTTTTTCGTCACCCTATTGAGATGGGAATACGCATCGCTTGTCAGGCATATACAGATTCCCCTGCCTAAGATAAACCGAGATTTATTAATTGTGGGGATCCGAATCTCCAGAAACCGCGGACTAAGCTACTATTAATTACCTCTCGCCTTTAGAGCGAAGGAACCTCCGATTGACGGATCAACTAGTCATGCAAACTCAGTGTGCAGTGTTGTGTTTTGAAGGAGTTTTTGATATACCGGGGGCCCCGCAGAGTTTACGGTGGTCCTCCTGCCTAAGGCAGAAATTTTTTCTAACGGGGAAAGTGTTGTGGAGTGTGTGAAAAGTAGGATGAGGAGCGTCTTAAAGACGCTAGGGAGCTGGGCGCTGGGCGCTGGGCGCTTGAGCGCTGGCGTTAGCGATAGGCGCTTGGGTGCTGGCACCTTACGTGCCCGGCACGAGGGCGCTGGGCGCTTGGGCACCAGCGGAAAAAAGGGATTTTAGCCCCGGAAAAGGGAGTTAAACTCCAAAAGAGAATTTATTATTTATGGAGTTAAACTCTGAAAGGTGTTGAATGGATTTAAACTCCTAAAAAAAGTTTGATTTATGGAGTTAAACTCCAACAGGTCTTGTATGGAGTTAAACTCCTCGAAATCTTTGGAGATGATCAAAATGGGCCCCTTCTTCTCCCCTTTTCGTCCTGGATCTTCTTTTAGGCCTTAGATCTTCCCAAGGTGGGATTTTTGGAGATGAGTTTCCTTCTTCCTTCTCTTCTGTTGGCCGGATTTTGGAGAAAAGGGGGTGAGATTTAAAAATCTCCCCTTTTTGAGATCTGATGATAGATCTGAGTTCTCCTTCAAGGGTTTGATGGTGAAAAACTGTTTATTTTCGGGAAAGGAAGAGTTAAACTCTTGATTTAATTTAAAAAGGGTAAGAAAGTTTTAGAATCTTGAGAAACGAGAAGGAGGCACAAAAACCCTAATTTTTTGGGGAATGAATTATTTTTTCTATTTCATTATCATGTTGTCTTTTATAGGCTTACAAATTTACATATAACCCCTTGGGCTTTACAAAATGGTATTATGCCCATCCCATACCTCATGTGCTCATTTGTTTTGCACATGAGCCATGGGCTTTACAAAAATTTGGCTTCATGCCCATTTTTCTTACATTCATGCATAAAAAATTACATCAAAATTATTTATTACATGATTTCATTTTGGCATGGGGAAGGCTGGCCGGAGGGCTCGACATGGGCATGGGCCCACTTGGCCTGGGCTTGGGCCCACCTGGCCTGGGGTTGACTTTGACTTTGATTTGGTCAACCGGGATGTAATTTTTGACCCCAAGGCTTCCTTTCAATGTAACTTTTTTGTTTTGTAGTTTGCATCTTTTCTTCAATTTTGATATGTGAATAAAGATACTATCTCTGGTCGCACGTTTTCTTTCCTTTTGTGCTGAAATGACTTAGCTTAGTTTATTTACTCAATCCGGAGCGTTCAGTTTACCTTTCCTTTATGTGTAGAAAAACTTGGTCTAACGTCAAACATACATAACCCCTTATAGTATAGGAGTCCGTTAGTTTTGTGGTACTGTGTGTAGCCCGTCGCACCGTTGCATTAGCTTATTTCTTCTCGGTTTGTGTCCTTTGGATCGCGGTTTGAGTAGCCATGCACTTGTCATATCTTCAATCCCTTCTGAGGTGAGAAACAACATCTTAAGCAATCTTCCTAAGCCGGAGTGTCCATATTGCTGTCAGAAGATTCAGCGTTAGGCTTCACTATGGCGTTTTACCTTGAGGTCAAACTGTTACAATCCCTGGGAAGTCATACCTGTAAGGACCCTAATGCTCGTGAAGCAAAACTCGCGGCGACGGTAAAAGCGATAACAAAAACTTTTATACAAGCACTAGTAACCAAAACCTTAAAATCGATTCCAAACACTAAACTAGATATCATAACATATAAGGTTAGGGGGCTAGCTACCTTTGCAGCGTGTCCGCGCAATTGAAGAAGACTTCTACACCGCTCCATAGACTCTAGCTCGGCTCCGAAGTCATTGGGAGCGAGTTTGGTCATCGATTTTCCTCATCGAAGATGATCTATCCGAGAGAATCCGATGACATGCTTTAGCTTCACACCAACAAGTCTAAGTGAAGCAACTCACAACCAAAGCTTGCTAGGAATGGGTTGTGAGTGATGTAGTGAAGAAACTCTCAAGCTCTCTCTCTTTCATCATATTTCTTTTCTAAGTGAAAGCACAAAAGAGAAGAAGAATATGATAATGTCGTAGGAAAAAACCCTTAGCACCAAAATTCCTCTCTCTTTTCTCTTATCTCCTTGCATGAGTGTGGGTAGAATTGTGACTCACACTAGCGAGTCACAAGTCCACACACATGTCACACCTTCCACACTTGAAAAGAAAAGAGTGTGTATATAATACACAAAAAACATACATGTACACACACACTCTCTCTCTCTCTCTTATATGTACAAATACATATACCCGTATTCATATAAAAATACGAATACCGTATTCATATAAAAATACGAATACTCGTATTCATATCGAGATAAAAATACCTTTATTCGTATTAAGATACAAATACCCGTATTTATACAAATACTCGTATTCGTATAACTATTGTATTCGTATCAAAATACAAATACCGTATTCGTATAAAAATACGAATACCAAAAGAGAGAAAACGAGAGATATAATACTAGCTCACATATAGTATCCAGCTATCTTTCAAATCTGTTAGTATTATCAAAATTTCCGGTTAAAATACATGTATCTAGTACACGTATTTAAACGAACCCTCATACGCATCAAAATACGCACACTATATCGTTTCGTCTGAACCGGAAAACTCTCTGTGTGGGACTCTAAAGGCTCGACAATACACTGGTAATGGGTTTAACCACAAGCATGTCAGTGGCACTAGCTGTACGTAATGGCTACCCAGGTACTGAACGAAAGAAAAGTCAACAAGCAAGCTCTTCCGTATCCCAACTAAGCCTGTGAGTGACACTCTACGTACAGTCTGGTCTTTTCGTCTGGGAGTGTCACATACCGGGTATAAGGGTGGATAACGTCAGACCTCTAATAACTCGATAAGTCATGCCGATATCAAGCTCATCACCTAACGAGAAACTACTGATCTTCTATCAGTAAATCTTATCAACCATGACCAAAGATTTATGGTGATAGCCAACCAAACACAGCGCAGTATCGACTCCCTATACCGGAAGAGACGAATTCCTGACGATCGCTTACTACCTTCATATAGTTCGGGACTGTACCCAACTAAAACCTGTTTGCATGACTTAGTAGAGCCTTGGTAGGATAGTAATTTAAGTACAGTGGAAACTCACACGAGACAAATGACGATCTCAGGTCAACAAACTATCTGTACTCATATTACCAGAGAACTACTATCTAACGATAGGTATAATACCATGTAGAAGTTCTCGGCGAGTCCGTCCGGTGTACTCACCTCTAGTGAGAACATGCATACAATCTTTGGTGCAACACACCAATGGTTATGAGACCTACCACCGTCCCTTGTTGAGGTCTAGAAATATATACACTAGTCTACTCTGGAATATCGATACCCGGTCTCGATACTCCCACGACCAAGGACATTTAAGGATGTGCTCATGGACTATCCAACTCTCATAAGTATGATCGCCATCATAACTCTGGTAGTCAATCAAATATCTTACGGGCTTTATCATTATGTATTAGCGACACGTAATAACCAGTAAAATGTATACACATTAATGATAAAGACAAACCATACACCATACTATCATTTAGAGTAAGACTGTTATATCTGTATAGGTTCTCCTTCAATTATCATAATCGCCCACCTGCAATTACAATAATTGCCTACCTGCAATTACAATAATTGCCTTGAGGGCACTATAACCACCAATCTTCCACTTGTACTTAAGGCTAATTATTGTGGTATTGCATACCTAAAACTCGTGTGCTACCGAATACCCAACTTCTCTATTAACAGCTCGTGTGTTCGAGAAATAAGCTCTGTGAGTGGATCCGCTATAATATTTCTAAGTTTATATCTCTATATCTCAACTTCACAGAGATCATCTATCTCCCAAAATGAGCGATATCCTGCCTTAGAATTTGTCTGGATATCTGATGGGACCAAGTTTATAAATGAACAATTTTATCCAACAAATTTCTTGGGCTGTATCCTCTGTTGAGTCGGCATCCTGTGCCACATCTACCTCAGTATCCGCATTTTTTTAAAATGGGAACTTTTGATCTATAACATATTTGAAAGATGTGATCCATTCATGTCACGCCCCGCTTCCCGGTATACGGTAAGGAGACATGACTGGCCCGCTACGTATTTACTCATAAGCAAATACGCTAAGAATAAATAAGCAATATAATAAAGTACACAAGAAAAAATGACAAGAGATGAAATTGAACAACAACTTTTATTAATTAAACATTTCTTTACAATACAACTGAAAGTAAATACAATGATAAAAGCAATGCCTAAACAATGGCATGAACATGAAAGTAAAGTATATACAAGAGTCTAGAGCTCGGGGTCCTCGCTGAACTGATCCAAGTCCTCTGAACTGGGCTCTATCTCCAGTGAGTCGGATCCACCTGACAACATTCCAAAGAAAGAAGAGAGAAGGAATGTCATCAGCGAACAATCGCTCAGTAAGTCCCAAAGAAAAGTAGGAATAGAATAAACAGATGAATAGACAGATATGAGAATATAACTGGTGTATTGTGAGTTTGTTATATTAACGCGGTTGTTTGTTGCTTGGTACAGAATATGCCAGTGTATACGAGAGGAGTCCAACTATTCCGTGGACTAAGGTATACGGAGCACAGGGAACCGTTAAGCCACGGAACAACAATAATGGATATTCAGGTTAGGTGTATTAAAGTGACCGTCTCGTGCCACTTCTAACACATTCCGTACCAGTCTACCCCTTTAAAACCCCGTAATGTATTTTGTATTGATTTGTATTGTTTTGTTTAATAGATGTAAGACTTGCAGAAACCATGATATCATGTAAACGGAATGGATATAAATGGGTAGTCATATAATCAAAGTATATCCATGGTTTGGTTCGGTCGAGTCATGTTGATATTGATTGAATTCTGGTATAAATGGATTCACATTGAATTGGAGTTATACTTGAATTGTATTCAAGGATGGATTGATTTCAGCTTAGACCGAGACCCTGCCTGAGTCAGACACTTAAACAGAATTGAAGTCCTGAATTAGTTTTAGAGTTATCGGTAACTGCTGCACATGGACGGCAGGAATTGTGTCTTTTTCCAAGATAATTACCGTATTGATAACACCATTTTTAGGTTGTCTACCTTAAATAGGCAAGCACCCATATTCTCCGGCTCCCTGAGGCTCAAGAGAACCGGTCCCGCTTAAACCTATATTTACTAGGTCCTTATTGTAAATTAATATAACTTGAGAGGGTTTTATGAAAAATAGTTTTGATATATTTTCAAAATAAATCTCAAGTATTTAATTATCGTCTTCAGGGTTTTCATAGATGTAAATTTTAAAAGTGATGATTTATTCTAGTGGATATAAACCTAATTTTTAATAGTATATGGTATTTTCTTGTAATTTGACTTGTATTAAATGTGATGGTATTTTCATGATCTTTTGTCACTCTTCTGATTTAAAAAACATGGAATATATAATATATTTAAAGTAAATATTTTGATAATATATATATATAGAATTTTTTTATTAAATAGAAATCACGTTTTTCTTAAAATTGTAATACAAATTTCATCAAGATCGTATACTCTGTGAGGAGATCTGCATCTCGCCCTACTAGTCCGATGGATGTGCGATAACCCGCACCAACCAAGTCGGATTTCCCAAAATGAGTTGTAAGGACTTAATCATATGGAATTTAAATAAGACAATTTAAAGAATACGGTTTTATAATAGTTTAGGGTATTTTATTGTAAACATGTAATTATCCCACAAACTAAAGTTCCAAAAGCTATCGTGTTATGTCAAGAATGAGTGTTGTGATGAGCTAGGTCATTACCTCATGAGTTTTCTAAAGGTAATATAAAGGAATATGATAAAATATGTAGAATGTAAAGTTTGTGGCATTTAATCGTAAAAATTTGATAAAAGTTGCATAACATGTTATTTTGATATGAAACTTATTCTAAAGTGTTTGGTTATGATTGCTAAACAGTATATGAAGAATTTGTAGGTTTGTTATTAAGAAAATTTGGGTTTATAAAGAAAAGAGAATCAGAAGTCGAAATAACTCCGCTTCCGACGAGTTTTGAAATGAGAGTGTTTTACATTAGAATGAGAGGAGGGAAGAGGAGACTTACTGATTTGGAGAAGAGATGGGAGGTAGAGAGAACTTTCGAAGACGTCGTGGAGTCGCGTCGTCGCCAGATTTGTCCCTAATCGTCGCCGGAACTTTGACCTTGGCTAACTCCACTTGTACAACTTTTGAACTTAGGAATTTTATAGAGTTTTGGCAATGGATTTCAGAATGAGAAGGGACAAAGTGTAGGGTGGCATTTATAGGAGAAATTAGGGT
This sequence comes from Agapanthus africanus, assembly GCA_030015575.1. Lineage (NCBI taxonomy): Eukaryota > Viridiplantae > Streptophyta > Magnoliopsida > Asparagales > Amaryllidaceae > Agapanthus > Agapanthus africanus. The sequence goes on from CM057337.1 coordinate 4,904,327, forward strand.
TTAGGGTAATGAAGAATGGAATTAAAAATAAGCATTAAAATGGATTAAAGAGGTGAATTATCACTTTTTGGATAAATGCAGGGAAATCAAACAGTATGAGGGTAGTGGGGTAGACCAATGGGTGCAATGGTTAAGATTTTGGAGCATTTGGGACGGTTAGGACCGGCGGCGCCGGCCCTAATCCAAATCTCGCCGGCCAATAGGGTGGGTTGGGTCTCTGGATTGAAAGCACGTGTCCTCGGCTGTGTGTACAATATTTAACATGTGTTTGTTTATTCTGACTTTTCATTTTTACGTGTATTGCACATGTAAACTTTTAGGCTTCAAAAAGTTTTAATAAAAAAAATAATATGTGGCTAAGGGGATTCGAACACAGGGGCTATGTCTCAGTAGTACAAGACTTTACCAATGAGTACAAGCTGTTTCTTACTGTTTAAAAGCAATTTAAATACTTATAGCATACACAGGATTGCAAATACTCCATTTGTACATTAACTTTTAAACAATTTTCTGTACATTAAAACAGAGTCGTTATATTCTACCCTCATTACAAAAGTTTCGTCCTCGAAATTTATAATTATTTTAAGGACTAATTTACAAACAAGTGAGTGTATCTTGCACGCATGTTGTCTTCTCTTTCTCATGTTGATTCTCCTGGTGTTTTTTTCTCCACATCACCCAGACCAAGTTTACTTTCTTGTTCCGAAGTGACTTCATTTTTCTGTACAGGATTTCAACGGGTTGTTGCTCACAAGATAGATCTGTCTGTATAGTGAGCTCGGAGTGATCAAGAATGTGACTGGGGTCACTTACATACCTTCTGAGTTGGGATATGTGGAACACATTGTGCACTCCTTCCAATAAAGGTGGAAGTGTCAAGCGATAAGCCACTTCTCTGACTCGTTCTAGTATGTCGAATGGTCCAATGTATTTTGGACTTAGCTTACCCCGTCTTCCAAAGCGAACCACTATACGGTTTGGTGAGATCTTTAAAAAGACAGGATCTCCCGGTTGGAACTCCAGGTGACGTCACTTTGCATCAACCCGGTGCTTCTTTCGATCTTGGGCTATGCGCATTCTTTTCCTGATAATGCGGACTACATCCACTGTTGTTACTATCATCTCAGGTCCAAGAAGTTATGTATCTCCGATGTCGTCCCAATTTAATTGTGATCGACACTTCTTTCTATATAGCGCTGCAAAAGGTGCCATTCCAATACTTGCTTGGTAGCGTTGTTATATGAAAACTCCATAAGATGTAGATGATCTTCCCACGATCCTCTGAAGTCTAACATACACGCTCTTAGCATATCTTCAAGTATCTGAATCGTTCGCTCAGACTATCCATCTGTTTGTGGATGGTACGCTGTGCTGAAATTCAGACTCGTTCCCAAGCTAACTTGCAGACTTTGCCAAAATTGCGATCGGAATGTTACGATCGAAAGCAATTCAAACCGGTACTCCATGTAATCTTACGATCTCCTGCATGAGTTCATGGGTATCAGAAATAGTACACAATGATGAGTTAAATCTTACTTAGATTCAAATCTACCTCCATGTACTTCTTTGCTGGTGTCTCGGTAGATTGGCCAACTCGAAATGGGATGAAGTGAGCCGACTTTGTGAGTCGATCCACTATGACCCATACCGCATCGTTACCTTTCGTGCTGCAATGAAGAGCAGTCATGAAGTCCATGGTGATGTGTTGCCACTTCCATTCTGGAATAGATAACGGTTGAAGTAAACCAGCAATCCTGTGATGTTCAGATTTCACTTGCCGACGCACCAAACATTTAGCGACGCTTCTGGCTACTTCACGCTTCATTCCATGCCACCGGTAATATTGCCGTGGATCTTTGTACATCTTTGTACCAACAGGGTGTACTGAATAGGGAAAGCTGTGAGCTTCTTTCATCAATTCTTCCCGAACAGAACCTTATGGTATACACAATCTACTGCCGTATCTCAAAGATTCGTCTTCATGGATGATGAAGTCTGTTCTAAGTCCACTTTTTACTTGTTTTCTGATCTTTTGCAACTTGGCATCACTTGCTTGAGCTGCTTTGATCCGATTGACAATAATAGACTGAACTTATAAATTCATCAAACTTGAAGCGTTACCTGGTATGACCACTTCTATCTCCATCTGATGCAAATCTTGTTGAAGCTTCCATTGTGCAGTGAGATTCATTGATAGTGGTCGGCGACTAAGTGCATCAGAAACTACATTCACCTTCCCTGAATGATTTGTAGGTTGATGTTGAGGTCTGCCATGAGTTCTAACCATATTCTCTGCCGCATATTCAACTCTTTCTGAGTAAACATATATTTCAGACTCTTGTGGTCTGTGTATATGTCCACTCGTTCTCCAAGAAGATAATGGCACCAAATCTTTAGAGCAAAGACAACGGCTGCCAACTCCATATCATGCGTCGGATAGTTGCGCTTATGATTCTTCAGCTGTCTTGATGCATAAGCTATAAATTTACCGTGCTGATGTAGAACACATCCTAATCCCTTACCGGATGCATCGCAATGCACTTCAAAACCTCCTGATTGATCCGGTATGACGAGAATATGTGCTGATATCAATCTTGACTTAAGTTCTACGAAAGCTTGTTCGCATGCTTCTGACCGCACGAATTCTTCATCTTTACGTATGAGCTTAGGGGTGTTGCAATCTTCGAAAATCCCTCAATGAATCTTCTATAATATCCTGCTAAACCCAAGAAAATTTGAATGTTCTTCACTGACTTCGGTGTCTGCCATTCGCTTACTGCTGATACCTTAGCTGGATCTATAGAGATTCCATTGCATGATACGATATGTCCGAGAAAACCGACTTGATCTAGCCAAAACTCGCACTTGCTGTACTTGGCATAGAGTTGAAACTGTCGTAAAGTCTTCAGGACAATTCGTAAGTGCTCGGCATGTTCTTTCCGACTCTTAAAATACACCAGAATGTCGTCGATGAAGATGACAACAAACCTGTCTAAGTACTTTCGGAAAACTTGATTCATTGGGTTCATGAATAAAGCTGGTGCGTTTGTCACTCCAAATGGCATCATAAGAAACTTATAATGACCATAGCGAGTCTTGAATGTCGTCTTCGGAATATCAGACTCTTTGACCTTCACCTGATATATCCCGAACGAAGATCTAACTTGGAGAAAATGCAAGAACCACGTAGCTGATCGAACAGATCGTCGATGCGCGAAAGTGGATACTTGTTCTTTATAGTTATTTCGTTCAGAGCTCTATAATCAATGCACATTCTGTATGAACCTTCTTTCTTCTTCACAAGTAGAATTGGCGATCTCCAACTTGAAGTGCTGGGACGAATCCATTCTTTCTTCAATAATTCGTCCAACTGAGTTTATATCTCTTTCAAACCTTCGGGGCTTAAGCGATACGGAGCTTTAATCACCGGTTGTGCTCCAGGTACTAAATCAATGCTGAATTCAAGAGCTCGATCGGGAGGCAAACCTGATATGTCTTCAGGAAATACATCTTCGAACTCTTGAACTACCTCTGGTTTGTCTTCTCCTGCCTGTAGAGTTGCAATCACTGCCTTCTTCGGTTTTGCTTCGTATATACTTGAATCCAGGGTACGGTCTCCACTTTTGAAATAAAAGACCGGATGCTCTGGAATCTCAAACACCACCCTCCTTTGACGACAGTCAATGGTAGCATAGAATGTTCCTAACCAATCCATACCCAAAACAACATCGAAATTCGGGATGTCCAGCACCTTGAAGTTAGCATAGAATTCTCTGCTGCAGACGACTACTGGACACAGGTCGTATCCCATTGTTGCCTTTAGAATGTCGTTCTCTGAACTGACATTCTAGCTGGATACAAGTGGTTTGACTGGAATCTCATGAGTTCGGACGAACCGTTGCGACATAAAGCAATGAGATGCTTCAGTATCGAAGAGTGCTGGTGCAGGAAGTGAGGCTACTAAGATCGTACCTAAGTTATGTGGGATAGGTTTTAGGTATAAGAAAAAGATATATGGGTATGTAAAAAGATTGAAAGAAAGCTTGAAAGAAAAGAGTTACCAGTGATGACTTAGCCAGTGACTTCAGCTTCTTCCATAGTCATTGTGAAAGTCTGTCACCTCGGTACATTCCTCCTTGCTGGAGGAGCATTCCTCTTTCCGTTCCTCTGTACTTGAGGTATATTCCTTTGTGCTTGATGGAACTGACGAGGAGGAGGTGCAGTCGGTCCACGAGGAGGTGGAGCTGGGAGAGCAAGACGTGGAGCAAGTGCTTGGATAGCTGGCCGTTGCTGATAGGTAATTGCTGGTCTGGGTGCAGCATTTGGATTGAGTCTACGAGGACAAGACCCAAGATTATGTGTGGATGAGCTACAAACTAAGTGAAGACGATTAGCACTCCTACAATCCTTCGCCAGGTGTCCATCCCTCCTGCAGTAAGTGCAAAAGGCTGGACTGGGCCGATTGAATGGTACTCTCGGTCTCCTGGGTACAAACGGGGCCTTGAAGAGGCTCCTCCTGCCATCTGAGTGGCAGGGTGCTTCACTCCGGCAGATTGGGGTCTACCTTTCATCTTTACTACTGCCTCATATCAACGGGCATCTTTCAGAGCCAGTTCGTGGGTTATGAAATCCCCTGTAGCTAAGGCAGCTTGAATCTCCGAATCTATCCTTTGCTGAAATCATCTGGACATGATCTCAGCAGTCGGAATGAGGTGTGTCGCGAACCTGTTACGGACTTATGTTAGCTGTGTGATATAAGAAAATTGAATATTAAGACATATCTTACATGCTCAATATGGTGAACTCAGCATCATACTCATCCACTGATTTGCTCCATATAAAGCCATGTTGTAAGTGGATGAATTGCTACTCCATGTCGAATCGGGCAGTCTCGGGAAAATACTTCGCGTTGAACATGTCGCAAAAAGTTTTCCATTCGATAGGCTGGGCAAGACGGATTTCTTCCGCCTTCCATCATACTCGGGCGTTGTCGGTGAGTTGCAGCTTTGCAACCCATACCCAAGCGATCTCTGGCACTTGTGCTGCTGCCAGATCGTCCTCAATTCTCTGAGCCCATTCTTCAGCTTCCAAAGGGCTCTCTTTCCCAGAAAATTACTTCGAGTGCAATGCCCAGAATTGCTTCACTCCGGATGCTTCTGCTTCTGGGCGGTTCAATAATATAGCAGTCTGCTACTGCTGTCCTTCCAGGAGGGTTCGGATTGCCTCAAGCAATACCGTTTGCTCGTTGATCGGAGCTGCAACGGTATGCGTAAGCGGAAGAGGTGGTGGTGGTGTATTGTTGACGTTTGTGCTGGTATTGTTTTGTGAATCCATAACCTTGAAAGAAAAAATAGGGTTATGATAGATTCAAAGAATATGAATTGTAAAATTCAAGGAATATGAAATGTAAAGAATGTTTTTAGTTGCTGATTCTTGTGATATGTATTGCTTAGGACTTCATGCAGAACTGACCCGTATGAGCCGCCAACAAAACCTGTCATGCCCCGCTTTCCGGTGTACGGTAAGGAGACGTGACTGGCCCGCTACGTATTTACTCAGAAGCAAACACGCTAAGCGTAAATAAGCAATATAATAAAGTACATAAGAAAAAATAACAAGAGATGAAATTGAACGGCAACTTTTATTTATTAAACATTTCTTTACAATACAACTGAAAAGTAAATACAATGATGAAAGCAATGCCTAAATAATGGCATGAACATGAAAGTAAAGTATACACAAGAGTCTAGAGCTCGGGGTCCTCGCTGAACTGATCCAAGACCTCTTAACTGGGATCTATCTCCAGTGAGTCGGATCCACCTGACAACATTCCAAAAAAAGAAGAGAGAAGGAATGTCATTAGCGAACAATCACTCGGTAAGTCCTAAAGAAAAGTAGGAATAGAATAGACAGATGAATAGAGATGAATATACAGATATAAGAATATAACTGTTGTATTATGAGTTTGTTATGTTAACATAATTGTTTGTTGCTTAGTACAGAATATGCCAGTATATACGAGAGGAGTCCAACTATTCCGTGGGCTAAGGTATACGGAGCATAAGGAACCGTTAAGCCACGGAACAACAATAATGGATATTCAGGTTAGGTGTATTAAAGTGACCGTCCCGTGCCACTTCTAACACATTCCGTACCAGTCTACCCCTTTAAACCCCTATAATGTATTTTGTATTGTTTTTTTTAATAAATGTAAGACTTGCCGAAACCCTGATATCATGTAAACGAAATGGATATAAATAGATAGTCATGTAATCAGAGTATATCCATGGTTCGGTTCAGTCGAGTCATGCTGATATTGATTGAATTCTGGTATAAATGGATTCATGTTGAATTAAAGTTATACTTGAATTGTATTCAAGGATGGATTGATTTCAGTTTAGACTGAGACTTTGCCTGAGTCAGACACTTAAACAGAATTGAAATCCTGAATTAGTTTTAGAGTTATCGGTAACTGCTGCACATGGACAGTAGGATTTTTGTCTTTTTCCATGACAATTACCGTATTGATAACACCGTTTTTAGCTTGTCTACTTTAAATAGGCAAGAACCCATATTCCCCGGCTCCCTGAGGCTCAAGAGAACCGGTCCCGCTTAAACCTATATTTACTAGGTACTTATTGTAAATTAATATAATTTGAGGGGGTTTTATGAAAAATAGTTTTGATATATTTTCAAAATAAAGCTCAAGTATTTAATTATCGTCTTCAGGGTTTTCATAGATGTAAATTTTTAAAGCGATGATTTATTCTAGTGGATATAAACCTAACTTTTAATAGTATATGGTATTTTCTTATAATTTGACTTGTATTGAATGTGATGGTATTTTCATGATCTTTTGTAACTCTTCTGATTTAAGAAAACATGGAATATATATAATATATTTAAAGTAGATATTTTGATAATATATATATATAATTTTTTTTATTAAATAGAAATCACTTTTTTCTTAAAATTATAATACAAATTCCATTGAGATCGTATGCTCCGTAAGGAGATCTGCATCCCGCTCTACTAATCCGATGGATGTGCGATAACCCGCACCAACCAATTTGGATTCCCCAAAATGGATTGTAAGGACTTAATCGTATGGAATTTAAATAAGACAATTTAAAGAATACGCTTTTGTAATGGTTTAGGATATTTTATTGTAAACTTGTAATTATCCCACAAACTAAAGTTCCAAAAACTATCGTGCTATGTCAAGAACGAATGTTGTGATGAGATAGGTCATTACCTAGTGAGTTTTCTAAACATAATACAAAGGAATATGATGAAATATATAAAATGTAAAGTTTGCGGTATTTAATCGTAAAAATGTGATAAAAGCTGCATAACATGTTATTTTGAGATGAAACTTGTTCTGAAGTGTTTGGTTATGATTACTAAACAGTATATAAAGAATTTATAGGTTTGTTATTAAGAAAATTTAGGTTTTTAAAGAAAAGAGAATCAGAAGTCGGAATAACTCCGCTTCCGACGAGTTTTGAAGTGAGAGTGTTTTAGATTAGAATGAGAGGAGGGAAGAGGAGACTTACTGATTTGGAGAAGAAAGGGGAGGTAGAGGGAACTTTCGAAGGCGTCGTGGAATCGCGTCGTCGCCGGATTTGTCCTGAATCGTCGCCGGAACTTTGACCTTGGCTAACTTTACTTGTACAATTTTTGAACTTAGGAATTTTAGAGAGTTTTGGCAATGGATTTCAGAATGAGAAAGGCCAAAATGTAAGGTGGTATTTATAGGAGAAATTAGGGTTTATGTAACGAAGAATGGAATTAAAAATACGCATTAAAATGGATTAAAAAGGTGAATTATCACTCTATGGATAAATGCAGGGAAATCAAACAGTATGAGGGTAGTAGGGTAGACCAATGGATGCTAGGGTTAAGATTTTGGAGTGGGTTGGGTCTCTGGTTTGAAGACATGTGTCTTCGGCCGTGTGTACAATATTTTACATGTGTTTGTTTATTCCGACTTTTCATTTTTACGCGTATTGCACGTATAAACTTTTGGGCTTCCAAAAGCTTTAAAGAAAAAATAATATGTGGCTGAGGGAATTCGAACACAGAGGCTATATCACAGCAGTGCAAGACTTTACTAATAAGCTACAAGTTGTTTCTTGCTGTTTAAAAGCAATTTAAATACTTATAGCATACACAGTATTGCAAATACTTCATTTGTATATTAATTTTTAAACAATTTTCTGTACATTAAAACAGAGTCGTTACAATTCAAGTTGATCACCCCACCTTTAAATCTTTGTGTATGAAAAATTAAAAGATTCGAAGATCCCTAACCCATGTTTTAGATAATGTTTATGTTCAATTATCGAACGACATCAATTTTGTCACCCATTCGATGCATTTGTCAGAGATCTTCACAAGATTTGGAGTCTTTTAGCATATCTATTAAGTGATCGTATTTTGCATGTATCGAAAATCCGTTAATTTTTTACCCAATCTAGACGGTGTGCTAGAGGTCATCAAATCTCGTAATTTTTGATACGTAATCCATTTATGATATGTTAATCATAATGACCGTTGGATCGGTGAAAAACACGGCAGCATGTGCCTTCTTTTATGAAATGAGCACTGGCTATGCATTAATTATCTTAAACCAAGAGTTTTAATGATGCATCATGGTACATTATAGACATAAATCAATTTCTAGTTAGGCCCATATTAAATTCAGACAGACAATCATAGCCTGACCAATAGGAAGCGTAGGAAGGCCTAAGAAATTTTAGTTTCTTAATTCATTTTCGGGTTCGAATCCTTCTCACACCATACCTATACCCAACATAGCCAACATACCCGACCCATTAACAGCACCGTGTCGGCTTCTAAATCGAGCAACTTTTAACCCTATCTTGGGCAACAGGGAAGAAAATTCTATTCACTGTTTCGACCGTTGATCACAAAACGCTAAGCGATCTGAAATGTCCAATACTTCACATAGAATCCTCGAATAATTTCCCTCTTAAGGGCTCCGAGTTCTCTGTAGAGCCCTACGAAGTTGAAAACCCAAAAAACCCCCAAAAAAATCAAAAAAATCCCATCAATTATTTCAAATTTCAAAATTGTTTGCCGAGTTTTGATGAATTCGAATTGGTTTGATTGGTTATGAGGGGTTTCCGATGCTTCGCGCGCTAAGAAATCAACGGAGGTATGCTCATTTTCTTAGGGTTTTTCCCCCTCAATCTCAGGGTTTTTTTCTTTTCTTTTTTTGTGTTGTTCGGAATGTTAATTATATTTTTGAAATGCTGTTTGGTACTCTCAACAATTCTGTCTTCAAAGTTTCTGTTTTGTATGGTTGATTCATAATTTCATGTAATGGTTGTTTTCAGTAATTTTGGAGCATAATGATCTTAGGGTTTGCTTAAATGAGGAACGTTTGTTGGGCTTAATAACTTTTCAAGTTATAGGAGCATTAAGCTGGGAAATTTTCCATGATTTATTAGTAGTGCTTGCAATTGTCTAATATATATACAGCATACGAGGTTTCACTTACCATTGGACGCCGGTGTGTAGGCTATTGAGTGAGATTGGTGTGACATATTGACCTCATTGATCTTATGTGGAGATTAACAACATTAAGTAATGAACCTAAGTTCGTTGGTCGAATTGCAATATAGTCAAAACTAGTGTTGAACAACACTGAGAAAAGCCTCTTGCTTTCCAATTATGTAGCAATTTTGTCAGGGATTCCTGATGAATTTGGATATTGAATGATATTATCATTGATAAACTTTATTTATTCATAGTTCATATACTGAGTTCTGCATCTAACTTTCTGGTGTGTACTGACCTTTGCCGGTTTCGACCTTGATAACTTTTAGAATTTATAAATATCGACATTTGTATCAGATCATTGGATTTTGTAGCACAATTCCTTATCCTCTCGATTGAATAATATGACAACCCTTCTCGTGTTTCTGATTAAAATTGGTTGCTTCGTGTTAGTGTGACATATAAGCTTTGTACTGGCTTTTTTAGTACAGAGGTTTCTCATTTTTTCCTCTATTTTTCTTTCTTTCAATAGCGTTTTCTGATATATGCAAAATTCTTTGGACATGCAGGTTCTTGACATTTGTTGGAGATAAGAGACGTTATTATCTTTTAGAATCCAGCCAGATTCATAATTACTCATCAATAAGGCATCATGCTCCATTTGTTAAAGCTGCACAAAACTCTTCCACAAGCAGAATATTTTCTCCCTTTAAGCCTTCCGATAGGGTCAGGGAAAATCCATGGAAGAGTATTTATGCCAAGAATTTTTATTCTCTTGCAAAGAATAGTAACAATAGTTCTTCCACAAAACATTATGCCCGGTTTCCTTGGAAAGGGCAGAATCATTCACATTCTTTCTCCAACACAATCTTTGCACCTATAAGGATATTTGATTCCCTGAAGGCCAGTAATGTGAAGAATTTCCACGCCCGGTCAAATATTGGTTATTTTAAATCCTTTTCTCCTCAATTAGCTAGGAAACATGTCAATTTTATCCGTTCATACACAATTTTCCCACCCATAAGTAAACTTGCATGCGCTACAAGCTTATCTTTTACTAGATATCACCTAGTCCCTGGTATTCTCGCTTTCTTTGTTGCAGAAGCAGCATGTGCTCAAAGGGCTTGGGCAGAGGGTGAATATTCTAATACCAGTGATGGATTCTATAGTACAGCTCAAGATGGTTATGTTTATGTATCCTCAATTCTTTATTCAATCTATGAGGCCTTTTTATTATTTTTGAGAACGATTTACTTGACGGTTTTGTTCTCGCCTTCCATTGCTATGGCTCCTTTTGCTGATACATTTGGGCCTGAGTTTAGGACCACTTGGCTTCATATCGTGCATGTAACTTTGGAAACGGCGGGCCCTGCTTTCATAAAATGGGGCCAGTGGGCAGCTACACGCCCTGATCTTTTCCCAAAGGATCTGTGCGTAGAGCTTGCAAAACTCCACAGCAAAGCACCAGCTCATAGCTTTGCCTACAGCAAACTTACAATTGAAAAGGCATTTGGCCGTGAACTTCATGATATTTTCGAGCGCTTTGAGGAGACACCTGTCGCATCTGGAAGCATTGCCCAAGTTCATCGAGCTTCTTTGAGTTCTAGATATCCTGGCCAAAAGTTGAGTAAACCCATCGAAGTTGCGGTTAAAGTTAGGCACCCTGGTGTTGGAGAATTGATTAGGAGAGACTTTGAGATTATCAATCATGTTGCAAAAGCTTCGAGCTTCATACCAGGATTGAGTTGGTTGAGGCTCGATGAGAGCGTGCGCCAATTTGTTGTCTTTATGATGTCCCAAGTTGATCTCGCAAGGGAAGCTGCTCATTTGAGTCGGTTTATTTACAATTTCCGGAGGTGGAAGAATGTTTCGTTTCCAAAGCCTTTATACCCTCTTGTGCACCCCTCAGTTCTTGTGGAAACATTTGAGCATGGCGATGGTATTTCTCTTTATGTTGATGGCGTCGAAGGAAATGATCGAATAAAAAGAGATCTTGCTCAAATTGGTACACATGCACTCTTAAAGATGCTTTTGGTATGTTTCGAACTTACAGTAACTATATTCTTTTGTACTATACTTGCATATTTGTTGCTTAAGCATTCACAGCATTATGCTGTAATAGGGATAGGATAATTCTATTTAGGGCAATAGCACAAAACAGTGCTGTAGTTTACCCTGTATAGCACTTGTACCAAGAAAAAGCACAAACACCCCTCTGCCCCTCGATCAGAACCCTTAAAACACTCAAATTCTACTCTAAACAGCAACCCCCTACCCACCCACCCACCCACGCCCACCCCCCCAAAAAAAACCAAAACCAAAAAAAGAAAAGAAAAGAAAAGAAAAGAAAAAGAGAGACCCAAACAGAAAAAGAGGCAAAACTGAAGTTAAATTAAACAATCATTTGAGTTGTTTACATTTGAACTTCAACGATTTTCAGGCCTTTGTTCGATCAGCAGAGGTGTTGTGAGCTAATAAAATCACTTGACGGGGTGTAAATGCTATCCTGGATAAACTACAGGGATGTATTTAGCAATCAACGCTTGTATTTGTATTTAATTTGTTCCATTATCTTAGGGTGTCCTTGAAACTACAACATATGTTACTGATCCTGAATATAGTTGTGCTTTCACATTTACTGATTTACTTGTTCATGTAGGTACTCCATTTTAAGCTCAGGACCCTCTATGTTTTTATTTTGAGATAAACAATATTTCCTCCGAAAGACCTTTACAATATTGTTTTTGAAACCATTTCATTGTCTTCTTGCTTTTAGGTGGACAATTTGGTTCATGCAGACATGCATCCTGGAAACATCCTTGTCCGAGCACCAAAGGGGAAGCGTTCAAGGAAAAAACTCTTGAGAGCTAAACCTCACATCATTTTCCTTGACGTAGGAATGACTGCTGAGCTTTCTAAAAATGACCGAACTAATTTGGTGGAATTTTTTAAGGCCGTGGCAGTTCGAGATGGCTGCACTGCTGCAAAATGTGCACTAAACATGTCAAAGAAACAGCACTGCCCAGATCCAAAAGCCTTTATTGAGGTAATATCCTAAGTACGGCTATTATTTTTTCTGCCTGGTCTTCCTCTTGATAAATTCGTGATATTATGGGCTATTTGGATGCATCATACTATTCGTATCCAACCGGATCAATAGAAATGCCTATATAAGAAAATGTTCAGTGCTCAAGGGTTTTAATACAACATCATATATTCATAAATTTGCAGGAAGCGATTCATTTTTTCAAATTATGCACGTACACTGTATGTTTTTTTTTTGAGATAATAGGTGGAATATATTAGCCACCCCCTAAAAAATGGGAAACCCCAGGCACGATCCCGGGTCTCCCCAATAGGCTACTCCAAGTCCCACCAATGGGCTACTCCAAGCCACTACGTACACTGTATGTTGATCATTTAGTTATGAGTAGCAGATTATGGTGATTGTGGTACTTCTTCCAAACTTGAATATTTTGGGGGCTTACAAAGCTGGCATAAATTCATAGTTCGTAATAATTATTATTTGCTTTGCTTCTTGCAGGAATTGGATAAAAACATTCACGTTCTGGGGCCCCCCTGAGGGTGATGTGTTTCATCCTGTCGAGTGCATGCGCCAATTGCTTGATGCTGTTCGGCGTCATAAAATCAATGTTGATGGAAATGTTTGCACGGTTCTGGTAACCATTTTGGTTCTTGAGGTAACCTTTTCTTCTATTCTGGGACAGGCATTATGTCCTAATATATCTCTACATGGCTCATTTTGTTGTTTTTTCCACCTTATTTAGTATACATTTTGTTTTTATTAGCTTGCTTGGGGGATAAGCCCCCCCCCCTCCCTCTCCCCAAACCCAAAAAAAAAGAAGAAAGAAATAAAAGGAATCAAAACAAAACAAAAAGGGGAGCGCGGGGGGGGGGGGGGGGGAGTCTCTGAGTTGATTGCAGTTTCCTTTAGTAAAGCTATCTTCCTTCTCATTCTTTGAGGCTTTTCTTCCCTGTTTACAAGAATATAGAGAAGGTTAATTGGTAGTGTAAATTGTGCAAAGGGACTCTCTTGTCAAGAGTTTCTTCATATATGACTATGGAACTGATTAATAGAAGATCTGTGTTAGGTCAACAACCGGTTGTAAAACTATGCTGAATCTTGTAATGGAGCCTTGATGGGAAAAGGCCTAGACAATAACTCAACAGTGAATCATTATTCATTTCTACTAGACATATTACTCCATTGTTCTTACATCTTCTTCAGTAAAACCATAACTTAACTACATCACTGATTTATGCACACTGGAGTATTGAACTTGAGCTAATGAAAGTCTGCAGTGGATATTTTTGCTATAACATGCGCATGCAGTGAACATATGCTATATGTGATTCAAGAATCAAGAGTATTATATACCTAAACATTCTCTATTTATACAGGGTTGGCAGCAGGAGCTAGATCCAGACTACGACATTATGCATACACTCAAGACGTTACTCCTGCAAGAAGATTGGGCACAACTCATTGACGTCAATTTTTCCTGAACAATTTTGGCATTTGAAGTTTATATATGAAAAATCAAGTTATACAGAATCAATCAGTCTAATAACCTGTTTGATTTTCTTAAGGTATGTTCCTCATTTTCTTGTGTCTGTCCTAATTATATTAAAACTGTAAGAAATGTCTCTTGATGAGTTTTACTCCAATTCCATTTCCTGCGTGTACCTTTTCTTCTTTTATTTGTTGAAATTATGAGATCCAGGCCTTTTGCTTGTTTGATTAATGAGTAAAATTTTACACGATATAATTGATGCCATCATGTGCGGAGGATTCATGTGCTCGACCTGGTGTGATTCTCATGTTAGTTCATGTAGCCTAACCACATATGCTTGGGATAAAAGGCTCAGTTGTTGTTGTTGATAATCGATGCCATCAACCATAATTATGTAATAACTTGGATATGATCAATGACATTATCTCTACTGGTATAACTGGAACTCAAGGGGTCCAACATCCATGTGTCCTTTTCTTATTTTTTCCTTAATGAAATTCAAAAAAATGAGGAAAATTCTTTACCATCTAAAATGGCCCGCATGTTTTTTCACTGGCTGTCCTCTCCTCTCTCCCCCTCATGTTTTTCTGGAAAAAAATAAAATAATTACTTGGAAGGATCCACCATTTAAAAATTTTAAACTATAAGCTCATTTTTTTCCTTACAAAACACATCTATTATATACCCATGCAAAACCCTAGTGCGTATTTGCTGGGAACCTAAGCATACTAGCAAACTAGTTTTCGAAGATGGCAATATGGATTTCAAAATTTTTCTAGTTTACCAAAATTCCCAAACCAAGAATCAAACTAAATAGCTAGAACTTGTATACAAAAACCTAGTGAGCTAAACTAATCTACTATGTGTAGAATACTCACATCCTCAAGTTTTCTTCAAGTGCTCCGGATCGCTGTTGCAAGTCGGTCCTCATTTGCCGAAAATGATCCACCTGAGGGAAACGATGCAGACTCCAGGTTCGCCTAGCGAAGCAACCGACACTCCAAGGTTGCTAGCAATGGAGAGTGCAGATGTATGAATTTTCCACTTTTCTCTCTTATTTCTTAAGCTCAAGTGAGCAACTAAAGAAGAAAGAGGAGGAGGTGAGGAAAACCAAGACATGAGCAACTCATGAAAGAAAAATGAACTAAGTGTAGAAGAACTATCAAGCATGATAGAATATGAAGTGTGAATGGTATATAGAAAGAATGGCTCCTCATTTTTCCAACCATGCAAAAAATATCTCATATCATTTTTACAATAAACAATCAAAGGCCATACCTTTCTACATACCTCCAACCATGCTCATGCCACCTCACCCTCCATTTCATTTCCAAATGATTTTCTAAAAAGAAAATCATATAATGAGATGTCCATCTTCTAGAACCTATTCCGTATAAATACGGAATACAACCCGGTATACATATCGAAATACATATACGCGTATTCGTATAAAAATACGAATAGCCAAGAGAGAAAATGAATAGTGAACAATAATACTAGAATACATATACTAAATATATATATATATATATATATATATAAATTATTAAATCGAAACTTGATTTAATAATCCGGCTTAATTCTAAGCCGCTAGTACTATCAACCGTCCGATTAAAATCTGTTTAGCTTATACACATATTTAATCGGACACTTGTATGTACCAACATACGTTATCACATCATATCGCCTGAACAGGAAAAACCCTATGTGTAGGACTCTAAAAACTTGTCATACGTTGGCAGTGGGTTTAACCACAAGCACGTCAGCGACACTAGCTGTACATAACGGCTACCCAGGTATTGAGCGAAAGGAAGGCTGACGAGCAAACTCATCTGTACCCTTACTGAGCCTGTCTGTAACAATCTCTGTATAATCTGGTCTGTTCGTCTAAGAGTATTGCATATCGGGTATAGGGGGTGGATAAAATTAGACCCTTAATAATGTGATATTTCGTGTCGATGTGAAGCTCATCACCCACTGAGAAACTACTGATCCAAATCAGTAATTCTCGTCCACCTTGGCCAAGGATTTCTGGTGATGGCTACCCGTGCACAGCGCGACATCTACCCTCAATACCGGGAGAGACGAATCCTCGACGATCCGCTCACTGTTTCCATATGGCTCGGGACTGTACCCAACTAAAACCTGTTTGCACGACTCGTTTGAGCCGTGGTAGGATAGTAATCAAAGCACAGTGGGAACTCACACGAGACAAATAACGATCTCAGGTCGACAGACTAACCTATATTTATGTCATCTGAGAACTGCTATCTCACAATAGGTATAATACTATCTAGCATGTTCCCGGCGAGTCCGTCCAGTGTAACTCATAACCCAATGGGCACCTGTATACCATCTTAGATGACTAACTGACACCAATAGCTTATGAGACTGGCCACCGCCCCTAATCGGGGTCTCGAAAAGTATACACTAGTCTACCCCGGAGTATCGATACACACTCTCGATACTCTCTCGACTAGGGACACATGTGCTTATAGACCACCCAGCTCCTATGTATATAATCGCCATCATAAAACAAGAATCTTATTGGCTCTATCAATATGTAATAGTGATCTGTAAACCACATAATGCATGTACATGATGATAGATACAAACTATATAGCATACTATCATCTCGAGTAAGACCGTTCTACCCGTATAGGTCCTTCCTTAATTATCATAATTGCCTGTCTGCGATTACAATAATTGCCTTGAGGGCACTATAGCCAATAATCTCCCACTTGCATTTAAGGCTAATTATTGCGGTGTCGTATACTCACTGCCCGTGTGATACCGAACATCTAACTTCTCTACTAATCAGTCTCGCAAAGTTTGTTTGCGAAACCATCGCGTTCGAGAAATAGCTTCAGTGAGTGGATCCGTGCCAATATTTCTATCTTTTATCTCTCTATATCTCAATTTCGCGGAGAAAGACTATCTCCCGAAATGAGCGATACCGGTCTTAGAATTGGTCTGGATATCTGATTGGACCAAGTTCATAAATAAACTCCAAATCCAACAAACTTAGACCGTATTTTCCATTGAATGTAATCAGTATCATGTCCCATGCCTTCCTCAGTATCCGCTTGGACCACCTGTCTAACATACGGTCCTTTAGAAAAGAGTAAACTTTAATTCTGACAGTCACTCTGTCATCCAGGTTATCTTGAAAGCCTGAAATGATAACCGCTTCCTGAAAGAGGCTGCTATTACCATATACCAAGAACATCCTCTTATGTTCATAACTGCTTCTCAATTTTTCTTCAGGATTAGATTAATATGCGTTTATTGCATCCAATGCAAAAGCAATATCTGGTGCGGCATTTGACGTCTCATGGTTGACTCAATTGCCCAAGAAAGAGATGTCAATCATGCAAATCCCTATTCTAATCAGTCTAGAAGATATCTCTTTAGAGAGGGTGACTCCATCACCTGCGGGTACTCCACCACGTCAGGAGTCATTCATTCTAAAACACTTTAGAATAGTGTTAAAGTACCCGAATTGGGACACTTTCCAAATCTAGATCTAAAACCATAGATCTAGTCATCAGAATCCCTGATATTTTATTCAGATCTTATGTGGAGAAACACCTTGTGACAACCACAGTATAACTGATCATAGTATAGGAAGATCACTTCCTATCAGGAGTGTGTCATTCAAATACTAAGACATCACTTTTTACTATCTTCTTGCCAGATCCATCTGTTATTCTGATGAAGTCAAACTCTATAACTGTCACATCAAAACTAGATGATCTATCTCCGCTATACTTATTTTAGTTTATAAATAGATATAAGCTACTTGCCCACCATGCTTTCGCTGTTCCCACTGACTACAACAACTATCTGGCAGAGTCATATACACGTGCACTTCAAAATCTAATTTAGAACGACGTTATACTCATCCATCTGCTAGATCTCATAGTCTAGGGCGGCAGTAGTGGCAAGCTTGGGTCATTAAAACCTCCATGTCACCGTCTTTGAGGAGACCGAAGTACTTGTCGGGTGGCTAAGGTTACCCACCAAATTTATGGAATAGCTAATGGATTGTCGAATCCAATTAATATTTAGGTTCTACTAAATTTTCAGTAACCGTTTGTGGTTCTGGAATCACTTCCAAT
Source organism: Agapanthus africanus (assembly GCA_030015575.1). Taxonomy (NCBI): domain Eukaryota; kingdom Viridiplantae; phylum Streptophyta; class Magnoliopsida; order Asparagales; family Amaryllidaceae; genus Agapanthus; species Agapanthus africanus. Next base: position 4,922,508 of record CM057337.1, read on the forward strand.
TTTACCATACTCCCACTAATGTTTTCTGAAAAGAATTCATTTTACAAAAACGGGTGGTGAGTAAAGAACAATATAACTATTGATCCTCCAAATGGTAGAATGTTAACCCTCGTCAAAACCCGGGATAACCCATAACTGCCATTGCTGAAACATGCCTTGAGTTTATCCAGATTTTGGTTTTAAGCATAAGCCAAACTACTCTATATACCTTAACATCGTTAAGGTATGAATCCATTCTATATCCAATATAGAAACAAAGACATTAATTTAATTGGAACCAGATTCAAAAAACAAGCAGCTGTTTCCAATGCATATCAACAAAATGGAAGAAGGCCAAGCAGCATTACTCATCAAAGAACGCACCCACGTATGAGTAACCTGAAAGAGAAGCAGGTTCTCAAATTTATTATTTACGACGGGATACCTAGCATAAGTATCTACATCTTCGATCACCTCGAAGAATCCTGATACATACAACATATGGTTCTATATTTTATTCTTATACCTATAGCTTCTCAAAATTTGGACCTTCTATTTCAACGAAATGCGTGTCTAAAACCAGAGAAGTCATAAGTAAACGGAATATAGTACGAGTACCAACCCTTTTGTCCTAATGGACATTGGACAATATACAATACGTTGTAGTATAAGTCCTCTGAGTTTAATAACTCAAAACCTGTGCGTCGTAAGTTGAAAACTGTGTTATGGTTAAGAAGAATTATATCATTGTTGAATGCACCTTATTTAACCATCAACTAATATAGGTAAATGTCATAAACATAATTTCAAAAAGTTATATCTCACTTTATAAAATAAACGTACAGATATATCAGTTTGAAACTGATGCATAACAACGGATATTCAAAACCAAATATTTGCCGTTGGGCAAAACCTATGGGATTTCCTCAAATATCACCAATTACAAAGAATGATGATATATTGAGGATCTAATCACCCAATTCACAATATCTTACTCCTACTCAGTATCTGTAACGCCATGCAGATGTGAGAATCAAGTCTGATAAATACATATCTTGGAGTCAGAATCTAATTGAGAAAACAGTTTTCAATTAACACCGCGCAGTAAAACCGAAATATGAAAATATTTCGAAGAGGTGGTCGGGTATTTCTAGTAATGGATCTTCCACTATCCAGATTCATGACAGTGGTCACAATTTTCTTGCTCTCACTCCAATCCCTTTATATGTCTTTACTTCTTACCTTCTGTACATCATACTTAGGCTAATTGGTTTTCTTTCTTTTCTACCTTTCGGCACCAGCCTAAGGTTTAGAAGAAGACCATCAAATAAGCGTAATAAGTATACCCTCCTAATACTAGGAGCCCTCGCAACCTAAAAGAAGAGAAAAAGAAAAGGCAACCAAATAATTTTATTCAATTTCTTCACAACCGGAATCCATTTTCGAACAGAAACAAGTTTCTTCGAGTTCGTATATAACTATACGATGGCATACCCAAGCAATATGGATTTTCGTAGTGATACAGAGTGTTCTGAAGAAATGCAAAGGGGAAGTAGGAGTAGTAGGAGATATATGCGGTTTTGTCGTGAATCATGACAGTAGTCGCAATTTCCTTTGTCTCGGTCTAATCCCTTTATATGTCTTTACTTCTTACCTTCTGTACACACACTTAGGCTAATTGGTTTTCTACTTTTCCTACATTTCGGTACCTGCCCAAGGTTTGGAAGAAGACTATCCAATAAATGTAATAGGTATACTCTCTTAATACTAGGAGCCTTCGCAACTTGAGAGAAGGGAAAAGAGAAAAGACAACCGAATAATTCTATTCAATTTCTCCAGAACTGGAATCCATTCTCGAACAGAAACAAGTTTTTTCGAGTTCGTATGTAACTATACGATAGAATACCCAAGCAATATAGATCTTCGTAATGATACGGAGTGTTATTGAGAAATGCAAAAGGGAAGTAGGAGTAGCAAAGATATATGCGACTTCGTCGTGAATAATGACAATCCAAAACCAACATGTGTAAGAAGGTTCGGTTAACTTGGTTCATGGGTTTTAGTTTAATGTAACATTTTAAAAATCTTTTAGGTTAATTCTCCGATAATTAGTAATACAACTCGTGTTTTTCGTAAAACTTAGTTATAATTATTTTTCCACATAAACTTAAATATACCTATTTTAACTATGTAATTGCTAATATTGGTATTTAATTAGTCACTTATTAATTTCTAGTTTACTTAATTATTTTCCTTAATTATTTATTTTTTAAATATTATTTTAAGGTTTCACTTATACTAAATTAGTGATAATTTCAAATTAGTTCGGGTTAACTACATATTTGTGCACCATGACATAATTAAACCAAATTGTAACATGTTGTTTTTGGAAGTGAATGTTTGACCATGGTTCTAGATATTTCTAAGTAAAGCTAGAAAACAAAATTAAATTAAATTAAATTAAATAGAAATGAGGTATGGGCTTGTTGACTAGAGTTATGGTTGCATGTTACTTGGTTTTCTTCACTCACACACATACACATCCCTCCTCCTTGGCTCGGCCAGAACTAGGCAGCCCCCCTCCATTTCTCCAACTTCATTCCATTGCAAAACCTTTATTTCCTCATCTCAAATTCCACAAATTTAACTCTAATTCCTATTAAAATTATCACAAGCATTTCTTGTTCAAAACTAAGCTTGGATCTTGAAGCAAGTTAGCATTTTGGGTGGCCAAAGTTAGCAAGTTTGATCTTCTAAAATCTTTGAGGTATATAAACCAAATCCTAGTTTGTTTTGTTAATGTTTGCTTTAATATAAATTTAATTAGGTGTTAATATGGTTTTAATTACAAGTTTTGATTTTTAAAGAGAAGGTTTTGGGTTTAAATTAAGGTTTCATCACTTAATTAGGGTAGCTAAGTGTAGTTTAACATTTTAATGGCTTTACAAATCAAATCTAGTTGTTACTTTACTAATATTTCTTTTAATTATCTTAATTAAGTGTTTATGCAAATTAAATTCACTGTTTAGTGTTTAAAAAGTGAGGTTAAAATTAGTTAATATTTGTGTGGCTTGATTAGGATATTTAAATGTGATTGTGGCTACTAGGTTTGCTAAAACACCTAGTTTTGCACAAAAATACCCTGTGATTGCTTACTAGGATTCTATAAGAAATAGGTTTTAGTTGGTTTGAGGTTGTGATGAACTACAAACTATTTTCCAAAAAAATTAGTGTGGTGTAAATGCGCAATTAGTATGATTAGATTCTAGGATGGGTGTTTGCCACGTATAGCAACCCCTAGTTGTGGTTTATAGTGATGTCGCGCGCGTTTTGTGCACTAAGTGCCTGCGCGTCTAGCTAGTGCGCATTGGTTGTTTTTTATCGTTTTGTGTCCGCGTGTATTTAAATATCTATACTCTTATATACTATTTGTGCGATTCTAGGATCGGTTGCAGAGACCTCGGACTCGACAAGGAAAGAAAAGGCTGTGATCGAGTCAGATTAGTCGAGGCATCCCAGTGAGTAGATGTACACATCTATGGGGGATCGTCTGGATGGTGCAAGGTGTCCGATAGTTAGGATTATTAGTAATTCTTGTATTCATATGTGCAGTCTCAAGCATTCATGGCATTGCATCTTCTTACACATGATGTTATTATCTAGGACACTTGCACCATTACCATTGGTGCATGCTGCACGTGCACTATTTATGCGAACACACACGGCATTGGTAATTGCTATATTACGAACACTATAGAACTTGTTTAAATCAGTATCTGAGCATTTGCATCATATACGATATGTAACTTGTAGTTGTATATTCATTTCATCAGGATGGATACGTAGGATTGCTAGTCATATATATATTCCTCATTGCATCATCATTCATACATAGTTTTCTAGTCATACATTGCATCACATATTATCGATGTCATAGACGGCCGTCATTACCGACATGTTCATATATTATGATTCTTCTTGGAGATTTAAGTATTGATGAGATTTCTGGATTTTGGGGAAAACCGCAAGAATTTTATAAACTTATTATCATTTTAAAGTAGAAATTTACGGTTTTCTCGTGATATAATGTGTGGCGTCCACCATAAGTTTTCTCGGTTCTTGAGCTGTATCATATATCCGATTCGAGAAGGGGGATGCACCGTCTGCGGGTATATGGTGGACCCGGTGAGGTATCCCGGGACAAGATGGACGTATTGAGAGGGCGTTGAGCCCGGCAGGGGAGCATTACCTACCGGTTATTATTGAGTCGGCGGTTATCCGGAGGATACCGACCGGAGTCGTGGGATGTGAGATTTGAAAACCAATCTGAGAGACGGCTATTGAGATATTGAGATATACATATATTGTGTCGATACTTGACACGGATTTTCTGTCGATTTCACAGACAAATACTCCAGTTTTATTATACAAAAGTTTTTACTAAGATAAGAATACATATTTTCTCACACTAGATATATCCAGATTTCGTGTTTGTTTATTCATTCATGTCGCATTCATACAAGTGCATCGCATCATAATTGTATATGTAGGTTGTGACGCATTTGCGTGCATACTTACGATAGCCTTATTAGATGTTATTTACTACTCACGAGTTGACAACTCACCTCCGTTGTGCCACAGTATCTTACAGGTCTGACCCGTCAGCATAGTAGCGGCGGGCATATTCCTTTTCTGTTTCCTTTGCATCGACTTGCTTGTAAGGGGGTTGTGAGGATATTCTTTGATTCCATCATGTATATTTATTTTGTATCTAGTATACTCCATCTACCTCTTGTATATTGGACTAGACAGTGAGACTGTAAGACCTGTATATTTGGTATTTGGTGTCGAGCTCGTGTGAGCCGACTTATATTTAGTTTTCGTTTTCTTGCTTTTAAATGTTGGTTTCATTCTTGGATGACATATCTTGTGGTTGTGATTCCGCCGTTCGGTGAAGAGCTAGCTCCTGCTTGGGGATGCCTTTATTCATTTCTTATATGTATCCATGTTTTGTATCCGTTTGGGGGCCAGTATTTACAAAGGAAATTCTGCCGAAATTTATATAAAAACTTAAGCTTATTATAAAAACTTTCAAAATGATTTTCTATGTTAACTTAACTTTTAAACAAGTTTTCCTTCATTCTATTTTCTTTAAATGGTTTAGATTTCTAGGCTTTGGCTTACTTAGATTACGTTACGTTTCTAGACGTTGCGTAATTTAAGTGCCAGTCACGTTCCACACTTTTGGGTCGTGACAAAGTGGGTATCAGAGCGATAGGTTTTACCTTTCCGAGTGTAGGATGACCCTTGGTAGATGGAGTAGGTGACTTAAGCAGAGTGACGTAGCGTGTGTATGTTTCGCGGCATACTTACGTTACGGTACTCCGCCTAAGTGATCTTAGGATATATGATTGCTTGTACTTCCTTCCTTGATTCCGGATATCCTTTGATTCGATTGCGATATTGTCATCGAATCCTGTTTCTTATTCCAGCCACTATGCCGCCGATGAATATGAGGACCCAAAGGGCTGCCGTCGGAGATGAGATTGGAGCGGCCTCATCTGAGACGAGAATCGACCAGGGCAGCACGCCCATCTCGCATGGACAGATGGATCCACCCTCTATTGATCGTATAGCTAGGCTGGAGGCGAGTATTCAGGATTTGCGCTAAATGATCGGATCCTTGACAGAGATCAGTCGAGCACGGAGATCGGACATTGCTCCACCTACGGTTGTTCCGAGACCAAGGCGGATTAATACTGATATATCAGTTCCTAGGCGTGTTCGCAGAGGCCATGGCGGATTCTTTATGGGCCAGTTATATCGCTTTCACCCACATGGTCAGCAGCCATTGTTTGGATGTTTCCGGTGTAGGAGTCTGGATCACCGCATCAGATTTTGTACCGTGAGGCGACAGGGTGAGGCATCGGTCTCACATGTCACGCTACCACTTTCATCACCTCCTCCGAGCGCATTACCTCCTACGTCTGTTGTTGCTCCACGCCAGATCGATGCCCATAGAGGCCGTGGTCGTGGCGGTCGTATTCGGAGAGGACGAGGAAGCAGAGACGGACAACAGCCGGTCACTGGTTGAGGGCAGGCCCTAGCTTTTGTGTTGACTCCTCAGGACGTGCAGGCGTCGAACGTAGTCGTGACAAGTATTCTTTCAGTGTTCTCTTTCCATGCGCGTATTTCTTTTGTTGTTTGAACCTGTATCCACGCACTTTTGTACCGAGATTGGACCGAGAGTCGTCTTTGCTTGATCTGCCGGGGTTGTTATTACCCCAGTAGGCGAGTTTTTTGTCGCTCGATATGTGTTTCGATCGTGTTTCGTTCGTGTCGGAGATAGGGATTCTTTTGTCAATTTGATTCTTCTCGAGATGTTAGACTTCGATGTTCTTCTGGGCATGGACTGGCTAGCCACGTGTTATGCGTCCATGGACTGCCGCGGGAAGGCGGTCAGATTTAGTTTTCCGGTTAAGCCAGTTCTTGTTATTTAGGGAGACTGTAACGTCACCCTTTCCAGTTTAATTTCTTCTCTTCACGCTTGTCAGCTCTTGAGGAAAGGATGTCAGGGACTCTTGGCGTTTGTTCGAGATGTTGGAGCCGCAGAGGTTCCGTTGGACCAGGTTCCGATTGTGAGCGAGATTTCCAATGTCTTTCCTGACGAGTTGCTTGGATTGCCGCCAGAGCACGATATCGAGTTTTGCATCGATTTGATCACCGGCACGAGGTCTATTTCTATACCGCCTTATCGGACGGCCCGACAGAGCTTAGAGAGCTGAAGGATCGGTTGCAAGTTTTGTTGGATAAAGGGCTTATTCGCCCGAGTGTGTCACCTTGGGAAGCTCATGTTCTGTTCGTTAAGAAGAAAGACAACAGTTTGTGTTTGTGCATCGATTATCGTCAGTTGAATCGGGTTACTGTGCAGGATAGATATCCCCTACCTCGCATTGACGATTTGTTTGATCAGCTCCAGGCTGCGGGACATTTCTCGAAGATTGACTTACGGTCAGATTACCATCAGTTGCGGGTTCGGAAGGATGACATTCCGAAGACTACTTTTCGCACACGTTATGGGCATTATGAGTTCTTGGAGATGTCGTTTGGGCTCACCAATGCCTCAGCAGCGTTTATGCATTAGATAAATCGTATATTCAGGCCATTTCTCGATCAGTTTATCATCGTGTTCATTGATGACATCTTAGTATGCTCCCGGAGCCGAGAGGGGCATGAGCAGCATTTGAGTATCACATTGCAGACTTTCATGGAGCATCAGCTGTTCGCTAAATTCTCCAAGTGGGCCTTCTGGCTTGACAGCGTTAATTTTTTGGGTCACGTGGTTACGAGAGATGGTATACATGTGGACCCGAAGAAGATCGAGACCGTTCAGCACTGGTCCAGACCTGTATCAGTGACGGAGGTTCGCAGCTTTTTGGGTTTGGCTGGATACTATCGACGTTTCGTATAGGATTTTTCTCGTATAGCTACACCGTTGACCGGGTTGACCTGGAAGGGAGTTCCGTTTCTTTGGACTGAGGCATGCGAGTAGAGCTTTCAGCAGTTGAAGACTCGTTTGACTACTGCGCCAGTAATACCTTTGCTTTCAGATTCAGGCTGTTTTGTTGTTTATTGCGATACTTCTCGAGTGGGGCTAGGCTGTGTGTTGATGCAGCACGACAGGGTTGTCGCTTATGCTTCTCGGCAATCGAAGAAGCACGAGCAGAACTATCCCACTCATGATTTAGAGATGGCTGCGGTAGTTTTTGCATTCAAGATCTGGAGACACTACTTATACGGCGAGTCGTGTCAGATATTTACTGACCACAAGAGCTTAAAGTACATCTTTCAGCAGCGAGATCTAAATTTGAGACAGCGCCGTTGGATGGAGCTAGTGAAGGACTATGACTGCGAGATTTTTTATCATCCGGGCAAGGCGAATGTTGTTGCAGATGCTTTGAGTCAGAGGCTCGGAGGTAGCTTGGCTTGTTTGAGCGCAGTTCAGAGACAGTCGACGGCAGATTGGCAGATTCTATGTGACAACCGAGTACAGTTCAAGTTTGCTTCGACCGGGGGACAGCTTGCCTATGTCCGTGCACGCCCACAGTTACTTGACCGTATCCGCGAGGCACAGCCCGGCGAGTCCGTTTGTCAGAGATCATGGAGCAGGTTCGACATGGCAGAGATTCAGAGTTGTGATCGATGATCAGGGAGTACTACGATTTCGGACTTGACTGTGTGTGCCAGATTCCGAGGAGACGAGATTTTAGAGAAGGTACATCAGTCGGCATATAGTATTCATCCGGGTTCCACCAAAATATACCATGACTTGAGAGATGTCTATTGGTGGGAAGGGATGAAGAGAGATGTCATAAATTTTGTTTCGAGATGCCTGACTTGTCAGCAAGTCAAGGTCGAGTATCAGAGGCCAGCAGGAGAATTACAGCCTTTGTCCATTCCGGAGTGGAAGTGGGAACATATCTCTATAGATTTCATTGTGTGTCTACATAGGACCAGTCGAGGGTATGATTCTATTTGGGTGATCATAGACCGATTGACGAAAGCGGCTCACTTTCTGTCAGTAAAGACCACTTTCGGATTCGCTCAGTATGCCCAAATATATATTGATGAGATTGTGCGATTACATGGCGTCCTGACTTGCATCGTGTCCGACAGAGGCACTCAGTTCACCAGTCATTTTTGGCAGAGACTTCAGGAGGTTTTGGGCACCCAATTGAGTTTCAGTACAGCTTTCCATCCGCAGACCGACGGTCGGTCCGAGCGGACCATACAGACTCTTGAGGACATGCTCCGAGCTTGTGTTCTAGATTTCGGTGGCAGTTAGGATCGTCATTTGCCCTTAATAGAGTTCTCCTACAATAACAGCTTCTAGGAGACGATTCGGATGGCATCCTTCGAGGCTCTATATGGGAGGAGATGTCGATCACCGGTTTGTTGGATAGAGCTCAGTGAGAGCAGTGTTTTGGGACCGCAGCTTGTGCAGGAGACAACCTAGAAGATCCAGTTGATTCGGGATAGGATGAGAGCGGCTCAGAGCAAGCAGAAATCTTATGCGGATAGACGTCGTCGCAGACTGGAATTTGCTGTAGGTGATCATGTTTTCTTGCGAGTTTCTCCAATGGAGGGCGTGATGAGATTAGGGAGAGAAGGAAAGCTTAGTCCCAGATATGTGGGTCCCTTCAAGATTCTCAAGCGAGTCGGCACAGCTGCTTATCGTTTGGCTCTTCCGCCCAGTTTCCCAGATGTTCACCATGTGTTCCATGTATCGATGCTCCGTAAGTACCTTCATGACCCCTCTCACGCGATTTAGTATTAGACGATCTAGCTGAAGTGCGATCTTTCTTTCACCGAGCAGCCGATGGTCATTCTGGATCGGCAGATGAAAAAACCGAGGTCAAAGGTTATACTGTCCGTAAAAGTTCTTTGGCGTGGCCCAAACAGCGAAGAGGTCACGTGGGAAGCCGAGGACGAAATGAGGAAGAAATATCCCCATCTTTTCGAAGGTACGCGTAGTTAGATTTAAATTCGGGGATCGAATTTCTTTAAGGGTGGAAAATTGTAACGTTTTAAAAATCGTTCAGGTTAATTCTCCGATAATTAGTAACACAACTCGTGTTTTCCGTAAAACTTAGTTATAATTATTTTTCCATATAGACTTAAATATACCTATTTTAACTATGTAATTGCTAGTATTGGTATTTAATTAGTCACTTATTAATTTCTAGTTTACTTAATTATTTTCTTTAATTATTTATTTTTTAAATATTGGTTTCACTTACACTAAATTAGTGATAATTACAAATTAGTTTGGATTAACTATATATTTGTGCACCATGACACAATTAAACCAAATTGTAACATGTTTTTGGAAGTGAATCTTAGACCATGGTTCTAGATATTTCTAAGTAAAGCTAGAAAACAAAATTAAATTAAATTAAATAGAAATGAGGTATGGGCTTGTTGACTTGAGATATGGTTGCATGTTGGTTTTCTTCACTCACACACACACACACCCCTCCTTGGCTTGGCCAGAACTAGGCAACAGCCCCCCCTCCATTTCTCCAACTTCATTCCATTGCAAAACCCTCATTTCCTCATCTCAAATTCCACAAATTTAACTCTAATTCCTATTAAAATTGTCACAAGCATTTCTTGTTCAAAACTAAACTTGGATCTTGAAGCAAGTTAGCATTTTGGGTGGCCAAAGTTAGTAAGTTTGATCTTCCAAAATCTTTGAGGTATATAAACCAAATCCTAGTTTGTTTTGTTAATGTTTGCTTTAATATAAATTTAATTAGGTGTTAATATGGTTTTAATTACAAGTTTTGATTTTTAAAGAGAAGGTTTTGGGTTTAAATTAAGATTTCATCACTTGATTAGGATAGCTAAGTGTAGTTTAACATTTTAATGGTTTTACAAATCAAATCTAGTTGTTACTTTACTAATATTTCTTTTAATTATCTTAATTAAGTGTTTATGCAAATTAAATTCATTGTTTAGTGTTTAAAAAGTGACGTTAAAATTAGTTAATATTTGTGTGGCTTGATTAGGATATTTAAATGTGATTGTGGCTACTAGGTTTGCTAAAACACCTAGTTTTGCACTAAAATACCCTGTGGTTGCTTACTAGGATTTTAGAAGAAATAGGTTTTAGTTGGTTTAAGGTTGTGAGGAACTACAAACTATTTTCCAAAATATTAGTGTGATGTAAATACGCGATTAGTACGATTAGATTCTAGGATAGGCGTTTACCACGTATAGCAAGCCCTAGTTGTGGTTTGTGGCGATGCCGCGCGTGTTTTGTGTACCAAGTGCCTGCACGTTTAGCTAGTGCGTATTGGTTGCTTTGTATCGTTTTGTGTCCGCGTGTATTTAAATATCTATCCTCTTATATACTATTTGTGCGATTCTAGAATCGGTTGCAGAGATGTCGGACGCGGCAAGGAAAGAAAAGGCTGTGATTGGGTCAGTTTAGTCGAGGCATCCCGGTGAGTAGATGTACACATCTATAGGGATCGTCTGGATGTCGCAAAGCGCCCGATAATTAGGATTATTAGTAGTTCTTGTATTCATATGCGTAGTCTCAAGCATTCATAGCATGACATTGCATCTTCTTATACATGATGTTATTATCTAGGACACTTGCACCATTACCATTGGTTCATGCCGCACGTGCACTATTTATGCGAACACATACGCCATTGGTAATTGCTATGTCACGAACACTATAGAACTTGTTTAAATCAGTATCTGAGCATTTGCATCATATACGATGTGTAACTTGTAGTATATTCATTTCATCGGGATGGATACATAGGATTGCTAGTCATATATACATACACACACACCTCATTGCATCATCATTCATACATAGTTTTCTAGTCATACATTGCATCACATATTATCGATATCATAGACGTCCGTCATTACCGATATGTTCATATATTGTGATTTTTCTTGGAGATTTCAGTATTTATGAGATCTCTGGTTTTGGGGAAAACCGTAAGAATTTTATAAACCTATTATCATTTTAAAGTAGAAATTTGCGGTTTTCTCTTGATATGATGTGTGTGGCGTCCACCATGAGTTTTCTCGGTCCTTGAGCTGTATCATATACCCGATTTGAGGAGGGGGATGTACCGTCTGCGGGAACATGGTGGACCCGGTGAGATATCCCGGGGCAAGATGGACGTATTGAGAAGGCGTTGAGCCCGGCAGGGGAGCATTACTTACCAGTTATTAGTGACTCGGCGGTTATCCGGATGATACCGACCGGAGTCGTAAGATGTGACAGATTTAAGAGCCGATTTGAGAGGGCTATTGAGATATTGAGATATACATATATTGTGTCGATGCTTGACACGGATTTTCTGTCGATTTCACAGGCGATACTCCAGTTTTATTATACAAAAGTTTTTACTAAGATAAGAATACAGATTTTCTCATACTAGATATATCCAGGTTTCATGCTTGTTTATTCATTCATGTCGCATTCATACTAGTGCATCGCATCATAATTGTATATGTAGGTTGTGACGCATTTGCATGTATGCTTACGATAGTCTTATTAAATGTTATTTACGACCCACGAGTTGGCAACTCACCCCCGTTGTGCCACAGTATCTTGCAGGTCCGACCCGTCAGCATAGTAGCGACTGGCATATTCCTCTTTTACTTCCTTTGCATCGACTTTCTTGCAGGTGGGTTGTGAGGATACTCTTTGATTCCACCATATATATTTAATTTGTATCTAGTATACTCCATCTACCACTTGTATATTGGACTAGACAGTGAGGCTGTGAGACTTGTATATTTGGTATCTGGTGTCGAGCTTGTGTGAGCCGACTTATATTTGGTTTCCGTTTTCTTGCTTTTAAATGTTGGTTTCATTCTTGGATGACATATCTTACTTGTGGTTGTGATTCCGTCGTTCGGTGAAGAGCTAGCTCCCGCTTGGAGATACCTTTATTCATTTTTTATATGTATCCATGTTTTGTACCCGTTTGGGAGCCAGTATTTACAAAGGAAAAGCTGCCGAAATTTTTATAAAAACTTGAGCTTATTATAAAGACTTTCAAAGTGATTTTCTATGTTAACTTTTAAATAAGTTTTCCTTCATTCTATTTTTTTTTAAATGGTTTAGATTTCTGGGCTTTGGCTTATTTAGATTACGTTACGTCTCTAAACGTTGCGTAATTTAAGTGCCAATCATGTTCCACACTTTGGGTCATGACATTTAAGGTCAGGTCATGGTCGCTGCCAAAGAGAGAGAAAAGAAACACTCGGCGTGTACTCTAACCTAGATTAGATTGGTTAATCACTTTATCTAATCAGGATGGCTCTCACTGTTTTCTCGAATTCTCTTTCAAACCCTAAAAGGAGAATTAGTCGGGTTCATTTGAAAATCATCCGAGGCGCAACACCTACCTATCTGTCGGAATCGGGACCCAACTATCATCGCATGATAACTTGATGGAAGCCACTCAAGTCACCAAACTCCAGAAAGTATGCGTTTGCCTGGCAAGTTTCCTTTATATTTGAAACTCCCGATATAGTTTTTATCCCTGGGACCCCATTAACATTGACAATGCTAATATATCGAAGGGTTCTAGTCAAGTTCAACCCGTCATTATCTTGATTGTGTTAAACCCACCTGTACGAGTCCTTGACAATGCGAATATGACCGTACGACTGTCCTAACCAATCACATCTAATGCTACAAACAAGCAATGCTCAGCTACCGCATACTACGTCTTGACAATGCCAACATACGCAGCTTGAATACTGAGCACTACTCGTAGGAAATGACGGAGGGCTACGGCTGGTTTTTGGCGAAAAACCTTTAACATAATGAACTTGATATCGTTGTAGGAACCAGAGCAGTTTTGAAAAGGAGTGGTTTAGGCTCCGCATTTTTAAAATGAGTGGTTTTGAAGAAAACCGTGGTTTTGTAGTTTATAGTCACGTAAACTTTTGCTAAAGAGGTCATTCCCTGTGAAAGGATCTAGGCTCTTTCATCATCGAATGAGGTGCAGCATATTCATAACTGAATACCACGATGTAAAGCAAAAGAATCGACTATAGTGAAGTTATTATAATGACGCAAACTTTTACCCAAGAAGTCACTCCCCATGAAGGGATATCGGCTCTTGCCTCGTCGAATGAGGTGCTGGATATTCATAACCGAATACCGCTGTGCAAAGCAAAAAGAAACATCTGTAATGTCAGTTTTCAAAGATTAGTTCCAACAACATCATTTAGATTTGTTTTCCTTGCATTAATCAGAATTAATGCAGTCCCATCAATTAATCATATCATACCAGAAAAAAACCGAAAATAATCACGTACATATATTTCATCCGCATTCGCCACAGGGTCCCGGATCTTCACCGTAAGATTACTTAACTTACGGCAGGACGGGGACAGAACTAGCGCGGATGCAAAACATATCTAGCGTTTACTCTCTCTCTCTCTCTCTATATATATATATATATATGAACATTTGTCTTATGCATGATATCAAGTAACATCACAGAAGCATCACGGCAGAATCACAGCGGAAGCAAATACAATATGGAAATGCGGATAAACAAGGAAAAGTACATTTCAATAGAGCCAAATATGAAATGTAATTTTCCGGTCGTGTGGATAGCCCGTAGTATCAGACCCTAAACCCCTACGAGTGCGGCAAGTCACCCGCCAATTCTAGAAGTGAGGCAATCCCAATCAACGAAATGAGTGGGCTACCCAGCACTTCCGAAATCCGGTGACTTGGGCACCCCTCCGCGGGTCAATCATATACCCCTACGAGTGTGGCAAATAGCCCGCCAATTCTAGAGTAAGGCACCCCGGTCTCAACGCCATGAGATGGAGGCCCGTTGCCCTCTAAAACCCGGCTACTCGAGCACTCCGCCGCGGGGTAATCCTAGTGCATATAATAAAAAACAAAATATACAGCGGTGACTACGTCCGCAATCTGGACGCGCCCCGAAGAATAATATAAGCCGCGATGACGGCAGTCCACATGTCGGATGCTCGCCACGCAATATGAATATATATTATATCACAGAGAACTATATCTAATACTACGTACACCGGGCTAGCCATCACGACAAATCCAACATAACCATAATCGCAGAGCAACATAGAATATCCACGCGAATATCATGTTCGTAAACCCATCTGATTGTGCATATAGCAACCAGTCGGATTATACCGTGCTATGACATTCACGGTCGCAGAAACAAATGCTCAGAAAAACAAAAATTTCGATCAATTAAAACTTCCGCATTGGCCCCCAAATTACAAACCAGTACACAAACAAATCTGGGCCAAAACCAAATATCCCAAAAATCATATTTTCTTGAACTAAAGCCCCAGAAAAAATTTAGGGCACTGTAGCCCAAAAAGGGCCGCGGTTCAGCGGTCAAATGTGCCATTTTACTCCCGTTCCGCGGTCGAATTTTGGGATTAGGTGCCCAAATTTTTTTCTCAGTTCTAATTTTGCCTGCACATAATTTTAATACAACTAGAAAAATTGTTTGAACAATTTTGAAATTCGAACAGCAAACAATATTTTGGAAATACGATTCGGAAAATTCCGTCGATCGAAACTCTCAACTAGTGCAAACAAGTCAAGCTTTTAGTATGGCTCTAATATCTCTGTTGGCAACCTGGGCACACTAGCAAACTAGTTTTCGAAGATGGCAACATGGATTTCAAAAATTTTCTAGTTTGCCAAAATTCCCAAACCAAGAATCGAACTAAATAGCTAGAACTTATATACAAAAACCTAGTGAGCTAAACTAATCTATTATGTGTAGAATACTCACATTCTCAAGTTTTCTTCAAGTGCTCCGGATCGCGGTTGCAAGTCGGTCCTCATTTATCGAAGATGTCCACCTGAGGGAAACGATGTAGGCTCCAGCTTCGCCTAGCGAAGCAACTGACGCTCCAAAGTCGCTACCAATGGAGAGTGGGGATGTAAAAATTTTCCACTTTCTTTTTCTCTCATTTCTTAAGCTCAAGTGAGCAACTAAAGAAGGAGGAGAAGGTGAGGAAAACCGAGGCATGAGCAACTCATGAAAGAAAAATGAGCTAAGTGTAGAAGAACCATAAAGCATGATAGAATATGAAGTGTGAATGGCATATAGAAAGAATGACTGCTCATTTTTCCAACCATGCAAAAAATATCTCATATCATTTTTACAATAAACAATCAAAAGCCATGCCTCTCTACATACCTCCAACCATACTCATGCCACCTCACCCTCCAACTAATTTTGAAATGATTTTTTAAAAAGAAAATCATATAATGAGGTGTCCATCTTCTAGAACATATTCCGTATAAATACGGAATACAACTCGGTATACGTATCGAAATACATATACGCGATTCGTATAAAAATACGAATAGCCAAGAGAGAAAATGAACAGTGAACAATAATACTAGAATACATATACTATATATATATATATATAAATTATTAAATCAAAACGTGATTTAATAATCCGGTTTAATCTTAAGCCGCTAGTACTATCAACCGTCCGATTAAAGTCTGTGTAGTATGTACACATATTTAATCAGACATCTGTATGTACCAACATACGTCATCTACATCATATCGCCTGAACCGGAAAAACCCTCTGTATGGGATTCACTCGTCAATACGTTGGTAGTGGGTTTAACCACAAGCACGTCAGCGGCACTAGCTGTACGTAACGGCTATCCAGATATTGAGCAAAAGGAAGGCCGACAAGCAAACTCATCCGTACCCTTACTGAGCCTGTCTGTGACAATCTCCGTTCAGTCCGGTCTGTTCCTCTATGAGTATCGTATATCAGATCTAGGAGGTGGCTAAAATCAGACCTCTAATAACGCGATATTTCGTGTCGGTATGAAACCCATCACCCACTGAGAAACTACTGATCCAAATCAGTAATTCTCGTCTACCTTGGCCAAGAATTTCTGGTGATAGCCACCTGTGCACAACGCGACATCTACCCCCAATACCGAGAGAGACGAATCCCGACGATCCGCTCACTGCCTCCATATGGCTCGGGACTGTACCCAATTAAAATTTGTTTGCACGACTCTTTTGAGCCGTGATAGAGTAGTAATTAAAGCACAGTGGGAACTCACACGTGACAAATGACGATCTCAGGTCGACAGACTAACCTGCATTCATGTCACCCGAGAACTGCTATCAGACAATAGGTAATAATATCATCTAGCATGTTCCCGGCGAGTCCGTCCAGTGTAACTCATAACCGAATGAGCAGCTGTATACTATCTTAGGTGACTAACTGACACCAATGGTTTGTGAAACCGGCCACTGCTCATAATCGGGGTCTCGAAAAGTATACACTAGTCTATCCCGGAGTATCGATGCCCAGTCTCGATACTCTCTCGACTAGGGACATTTAAGGATGTGCTTATAGACCACCAAGCTCCCACGTATATGATCACCATCATAATGTTGGTAGTCAAGCAAGAATCTTATGGACTCTATCAACATGTAATAGTGATATGTAATACCACATAATGCATGCACATGATGATAGATACAAACCAAATAGCATACTATCATCTTGAGTAAAACTGTTCTACCCGTGTAGGTCTTCCCTCAATCATCATAGGCGGTTGCCTGCAATTACAATAATTGACTTGAGGGCACTATAGCCAACAGTATTAACCACAAGAAGTACATTCTTATTAACAAAGTCAAAGATATAATTGTGAAATGATCATAAGCTACAGCGGTGAAACAATAGAACACCAAAAAACATAGTTAATTTATCTTATGTAATGCAACAACACCTATAACCACTTTGTGAATATCAATTATACATAGAAGACTGTATATTTAATAGAAATATTACTTCCATTATTAATCTTTAGCAATAGGTATCTATTTGTTGGGGTTTTGTGTGTGGGTGGGTGGGTGGGGGGTATTCTATTATATTACAGAGACATAACCAGGGCATCTTTGGATGGAATTTGGATGTTTTCGACACTCTTATGGAAGTTTGGTTGGAATTTGTTTGTTTAATACTGTTAGCTCTACTTTGATTCATGTGAAGATAGGCTGTTATATTTGGAGTATCTGAACCAAAAAGAAAAAAAGACAAGGGTCGTTCTGGGTCTTGATGCTTTGGATTTGTGCCATTCTTTAATTTGATTGCATGTGATATATCATTTGAGTAAGAGGTTTGCAGAATGAGTAGTTAACAGTGGTGATTTAAGAATCATTAGCCTGCATGTAAGAATCATTTCCCTTGCTTTCATATAATCTTTATAACATTTAATTGTAGGTACTTGAGCTGTGTTTGAATGTTTAGGCGGGAGGGTTAGCATCCGAATGTTGAAATGATTAAATTCGACAGATCCACACTAAGCTGTAAAATTCTTTCATTCTCTTTATTTTATATGAAGTTTGTTGAACTATGTTCAACAACCGTTATTTCGTGACTCATGAATGAATCAAACCTTTTTTGGCTTAAATATATTAAATACTAAATGCAGGTGTTCATATTCCTCATCTAGGGTTGTAGTTTTAATTTCAACTGTAATGTGATGTTTATCTTAAATATGTTGTTTAATGTCATATAACAATATGAGGTAGTGTGTTGGCTTTGGCCCATGTTGGGTTTAGCATCTTTTGCCCTTTTTATTTTATCAGATTTGAATGTGGAAGACACACAGAGAATGAGTAGTTAATCATGTTTTGTCATTAAGCCTGCATGCATTAGTGTAGTTTATTTTGTACTAAATAATTTTCTTGCTTCGATCTTTCAGACTCTGAATGCTGGGGTTCTCCTTGCTTAGATCATTCATAATATTTGAGCTTTCAGCTATTTGTTGTGTCCCTCTTTTATGATTTATATCATAGAGAATGTAGAGATGCATGAATGCTAATAGTAGTTCCTGTATGAGACACGAATATGTATGGAACCCAGTATGAAATCTCGGCTGATCCTGATATGAGATGGTTGATTACGATGCCAAAAATTACCAACTGGGTTTCGAAACCAATATCGACTTTGTCTCAACGTCGTCTTCCTTGCCCGAACGTCGTCTTCCTTGCCCTACCGTTTAAGATGGGCTCATAAAAGGCTTGTTAAACTTTCTTCTTCTTCTTCTTTTTCATTTTTCAAACAATATGCAATCTTCTACTGTTCCGATCAGAGATTGTCGATAGGGCTAACATAGCCGATTCCAAACCAGTGATCATCTGATACACATCCCTGTACCCAAGATTTGAAACCTTAGTATGGAGACAGCTAACATGACAAGGAAGGTAGTTTTTTCTTAACTTGAATCTATATCCTTGTTCTTTTTGTTGCAGTATCAGTATCTTTGTGTTTTGGAATGAATGTTGAGTCTAATTCTAGGAAATCTAGCTGTGTTTATGGAATCAAAATCAAAGGTACCCCACTTGCAATGCAAAAACAAACTCCAAATATGTTTTCTTCTGTTGGGTGATAAGATATGTGCTCGAAATGTTAACACATCATCATCTGAATCCTAATCAGTATGAATATCAGAAGTGAGGTATCCAGTATAAAATCCTGTAGGTTATTGGATGCTCCATTTGATCTTTTGGATTTTTTTCCAAAACTAGCACATGACTAAGCCTCTGGACAAAGGAAACAACTGTTTTCTCTGAGAGACAACAGAGCGCAGACTCCATTACCATTCCAATGCAAACATCTGATTCAAAATTACAAAAAAAAAAGTTTCCTTTTGCATAATTGCCACCTTTTCTGACATCTTCTAACATTTTTTTCCCCTGGTCCTTTGCTCTGCTGCTCATATACCAATGGAAGCAAGAAAGAATCCTTTAAAAAAAGTGTGATATTATACTAATATTAAAGCCCAAAGTGATGGAAAAGGCTCCATAAATCTCCATGGGATTTGAGATGTAGCTTTTGGTGGGTTTGATTATATTGTAGTGGTTATGTGTGTGATTTTTTTTTAAGTTTAGCAAATGTTAGAAATTAGTGCCAGATTCTGGTCATTTGTCTCTACATTCATACTCTATCCCAAGTTTATTTTTCTGAGTCTGCATTGAAATATGTGATGGGTTTTTTAAAGTCCTGTGTGTGTTTTTCCTCTCAGGTCCCTACCAAGTGATTTTTTTTTTGAGTTTGCATTGAATTATGTGATGGTTTTTTTTAAGTCCTGTGTGTTTTTTTCCTCTCAGGTCCCTACCAAGTGACCCCCTAGTCTCTTATCTTTGTTAGAGGATTATGTTAATTAAGCCCAAAACAATGATTAAAATTTTTTGGGTCATGATTCCTTCCAAAATAGCTTGCTGATATAGCTGTCAAACACTTCACGGACTTGTGTCTGGTTGTCTCAAATGAGGCCAGCTTCAGGGTTGTTTTTGTAATTGTGCAGGCTCTATCATGGCAGTTTGATTTGATATCTTTTTTGTTTGCTGCAGTGACTTGTGGCTGAACTTGGAAAGTGTTTGGAAGACCACACAATCCACGGTGAAAAAATCATGCAAATATATAGGATCATAGTAAATTTATAGGATGGTTTTGAATTTTACTTCAGGAGTTACTTTTCTATGGATGTGTGCTTTGACAACATATTTTTACGACATAAATCAATAGCTATTAGTAATTGGTATAGTGATGATTGCTTATGTCTGCTGCAAATTTAGTAACCATTTCCTAATATATTTTTAAGATCATCGTCCTTTTACAATATACACCCTCATTGCCACTCTACACTTCAATATCAAACGAGAGCTTAAGATCTATAGGATCTTTTTTTTCTGCTTTAATTTAGGAATCAAGGGTTCTTACTGCTGTAATTTGGGGTTCTAGGGTTTCTTTATAGGGAAGCAAGGTAAAAGGAATGGAAACGATGGTGAAGTAGATGCTGTAGATGCTGTCGGAGTTGGGGATTTTTAAAGATAAGTGTAAACTTGCCAATTTATGTCCGCCGTTTGCTCCGTCAAGTTAGCTCCGTCAAGTTAAAAGGTAATGGAGAAAACTAAAGAAAATTTAAGCTCCAGAAAAAAACATTAATATATTTATATGCAAAAGAAGTGTAACATTGGGGAATTTTAGTGTAGTCTATCTTGAGATGTCAATGGTGATCCACCACCCCTTTGACCTTTGACCTGCGGATCAACCCGTAAAATAACTATCATAAACCAAATTTTTATTGTCCATTAAATATTACATGTACTCGACCTGTCCGTTTACAAGTATCACTGGGTCGACCCGGTCCATGGGTTCGTGGATTTTACCCAGCCTGTCAATGAATTGACCCGATTCGTGAGTTCATGGATTCAACCTGGTTCGAATTAAAAATAGTCAAATAGCTTCTCATTTTCCTAGTCAATATGATCTTAAATATTTGGCATTAAAGTTATATTATGAATACCGAGAGTTCATTTCAAGATATTTGTAAGGAATTATTGCCTTTAATTAAATAATTAATGAATTCAAACTAAAAAAAACTACAAATACAACCATTTCTCTTTAAATTCCAATTACATCATTACATCCATGTTCATGACAAGAAAATGTTCATGACAAGAAAGGGAAAAAGAAGCGGGCTCTCCCTCTCTCTCATCTCATGGTGTTCTATCCCGTCGGGCTGGTCAGGAGCCCGCGGGGCCAAACCGTCTTTAGGCCGAGCCTGGTCCATGGCCCGGCTTGGATTGGGCCAGCCCGTTTAAATTTTTTGATTTTTTAAAAGAAAATTTTATGGTAAATTTTTATTTTATGAAAAAATTGGAAATTTTTATTTTATGAAAAAAAATTGGAAATTTTTTTAAGCCGAACTTCGTGTGGATCAAGAAGAAAATCTAGATATTTTATTAATTAAAAATATTTTAAGGAGACATAAGTTGGCAAATCTTATCTCTCATACAATTGCCAAAAAAATTAAAAATACAATTCAATAAAAAAAATAGTTAGTTTCTATTTGTCTTTACTCGGAGTCTTCAATACTTTTAACGTGTTGTTGTCTGGCTTCTGCATCGAACCAATATTTTTGGCATACTGCGATCTCCAGTGCGTCATCCGACAATCTCGCTCTCTTGTTGTACAGAACTCTGTTATCTGCACTAAAAGCATACTCCGAAACCACTGTGGACACTGGAGTTGTTAGTAAATCATGAGTCATGGCAGAAAGCACAGGATATATGTGTCCATGAGTTTTCCACCAATCTAAAATATCAAGATTATCTATTTGATCCACGGTATGAAAATTACTGAAATCCGTTTGCAAATACATTGTACGCTCATTATAAGTAGAAGTAGAAACGGTTGTTCTTTGTTTTTTCTGCTGCAGAAACTGAAATATTTCTTTTTTGGAAGTTTGCTGTGAAGAGGAAGATAAAGAAGAAGTTTTGTTTTGACCGTACTGTGCATCATATACGGCATACAATTCATGCAAATAAGAGTCTAAAATATTTTTATAATCTCTTATATTAGTACCTAAGTTTTTATGATATCCATCTAATTAAAAACTAAATTATCTTTTTTAGGTATAGGATAAAAAACAGACGCTAAACAAAACAATGCAGGAATTTTTCGTCAATATTTATTCAATTTCGTAAGCATGCTATGTAACATTCCAGCAAATACACTTTTAGGATCAATTACATACTCATTAATAATCTTACTAACATAAAATAACTGTTCTGCTGCTGAACATGTAGTAGGATACTAAATACCTGAAAAACATTTGGTTGTATTGTAAAATATTTCTAAAAATTTCAAAATATATTCACAAACAAACTAATCATAATTCTCTAAATTATTATTGGGCATTTGTTCGTCATAAAATAAAGTAACGGGCTCCCGATATTTTAAAACATATTTCAAGATCTCATAAGTGGACTTTCACCTAGTTAGAATGTTGAATTTGAAAGATCTAAATTTTAAATTTAATTGAGTATAAATTTGCTTAAAAATATGTTCTTGGGGTCCAGAGATTTCAATAAACATCATTACATCTTTAAGTTTCGCTAAATGAGAATCGATTATAGTAAGACCATCATGCACAATTAAATTTAACATATAGCATGCACATCTTTGATGAAATAATTCTCCATTCAAAACAGAATTTAAATTATTTTTTTAAATTGCTATAGCAGAATTATTATTAGTAGCATTATCAAAACTAACAGAAAATATTTTATTTTGAATTATATTCACGTACAGTAACCAAAATACAATTACTTATATCATTTCCACTATGTGGATGCTCTATTTTTTAAAACCAATAATTCTTTTATGTAAAAACCAATTATTATCAATGAAACATGCAGTAACACAAATATAACTCATACCCCATTTTGTAGTCCAAACATCAGAAATTAATGCAATTTTACTCTTAAGATTTGCAAAAATATCAATCAAATTGGTTTTACCATCATGAAACATTTTTAAAACATCATTTTTAAGTGTTATTCTCGGTACTCTTTGAAATACTAGATTATATGCATTTTTTACTAATCTATCAAATTTTTCGTTTTGTGCAAAACCAAATAGTTGTTCAACATCTATGACATATCTTGCAAATTCTCTTCTATTAGTATCTTGCGAATAAGAAAAACTAGTTAAAGAGTTAGACGACATATTTAGGGTCGTCCACCGAAAATCAACTTTTTCGTGTTTGGTTAAATAGCTTTTTAGATTGGTAGTTCTACCTGAAGTGGCACAAATAAAATCTGCTTGGCAATGAGTGCAAACTGCTCGCTCGTCTTTACCTGTAACCGTTTGTACTGCAAAATATTTCCAAATATCAGAAATTTTAGTTTTTTTATTTGTAGGGGCAAAAGCTTTTGCTTCAAGAACGGTAGGAGCATGAACTTTTTCAGGGACATTAGTTTATGAAGCAGTAGAGATCTCATAATTAGAAAATTCATAGTTAGAAGAATAAGAATTCAAATTAGTTTGCAGTATATTGGTAAATCTCCGTCTTTCTTGTAAGTCCATATCGATTTGAAATGAACGTCTCCGTGAAGATAAAGCACTCCTGTTACCCTGTAAAGATGAGCCTGACATTATCAATTAAAAATATTAGTAACATAGAAAGAGAGATGATAAAAAATATACGAGAAAATATATAATCAATAAAAAAAAACTATTTCCAAATAGCAGAATCAATTTAATGAAACTGAAGTGCATATTGAGACCGCGGAAATGAAAATTGCATGATTCCAATTTTAACAGTAACTTCTCGGAAATTAAAGAGAGTGATTGAGAGATTGAAAACTTTGTTGTTATGAATTGTGAGAAGAATGAGAAGTGTGGATATGTATTTATAGAGTTTTGGATCAGCGGTATAGAATTGTATAATTTTGGGTTAGGCGGTTTTAGATAATTTTACAAACCCTACTTTAATTCAAAATTCTCTCCTTTATTAAAAAACCCATTCCCATTAAAAAAGCCATCCAAGAATTTGACTGGCCCCCACCCCAAAACCCCCAAGGTCAAATTCAAATTGAATTTGGTCGGGCCGGGCCGGGTCGGCCTGAACCTGCCACGTGGCGTTCAGGCCGAGTTGGCCCGCGGATGGCGCGGCCCGTTAGACACCTTGACTCTCATCCGGCCTAAGGAATACTTAAATTTTTATATAAAATGTCTCAAATTGTTTCATTCTCAATCTTTTTCCAAGCTCTAAATTAGGGAATGCTTTATTTTTTCTCTCCAGTATCTAAGTTAACATAAGTTATAAAGATTAAGATATAATCCGTTAACCCGTTTCATAGATGATCCATTTATTCATTTACGGCTTATCCATACACCCGCTTGCCTGTGGTAGGTCAGATCACAGGAAATAAAAATTAGCACATGTTTAGTTTCAGACATTTTTACTCGTACTCATTTTAATCCTTTCTCAATGACCCCGTACCGTGGGAGCGGTTTGACACCCCTAAATTTACTTCTCTTTGTTTGAAAAATTAGTATTTTTTCCGTACTATCGGATTATGAAATCCATCCATTCACGTGAATAGGTTGGTGAGGGGTAACAGGAAGGAGCCATCATCATGTTTCATTGTTCATGTATGGTTTTGTTCTCTTCCCAATGCTCATGTGATGCAATATATTCCCGAAATGCCGCCACAAAAATAGTCCCATTCTTTCCAGCCGAGCACGGCAATTAGGGGGGCCCACCAGTGTGTGTGTATATATATCTATATCTCATTCCAAAGGAAGAGAAGAAACATTTCTACCCCTTCACCTTCACCTTGTTTTGCGGAAGGCAGCTTCATGGTTGCCAACAAAAGTTATAACTGCTACTGTTTCACAGCTCTCTATTTTATTTTGCGAGAAAAAATTATAAACTGCTGTATCCATTTCATAATATAGGTATATTTTCTGCATACCAAAAGAGCATAGCTCATGATGGCGTTACTAACTTAGTAATTAGATTTCATAAAAGGGTCGTATATGAAGAAAAGGTAATTCATAAAGGCTGTGGTCAGTTGTCCTCCATCGATCTGGTAGCGAGCAGTTTTGAGCGGCTGAGATTTGTTTTGAGAGTTGTTGAGCGTGTGAATCTCAATGGGTTGTTGGAAGTTGCTGAGGCCGAGCTACCTGCAAAGGAACTCCCGGGGTGGGAAACCACCGTAGGACCCTCCGACGTTCAAGTTAGTACCGGAGAATAAGAGCAGCGTAGCGACCTATTGGGTTCAATTCCCGTTATCTGAGTCGTCTGAAAAAAGGGTTTATTTAGTAGTCGCATGGAGTGAGCAGATGCGAGATTTTCGCCGTCAGTTACGTCCATGCGTTATCCCCGCATTAATGGCGGGATATGCCCATTAATGGAAGGACGTGCTAGTATGGGACGCGGAACGTGGGGAGGCGGATATCTCGCCCTGACGAGATATATGAAGCCGTTGCAGGGGCGCTTAGGTTCCGCGTTCTCGGTTGATCGGGGAGGCCGAGGAAGCTCGGCCTGTCAGGAGGCTCGGAGATGAACAGGGAGGCCGAGGAAGCTCGGCCTGTCAGATGGCTCGGAGACGAGCAGGGAGGCCGAGGAAACTCGCTGGACTGTTCGGAGGCGAGCTGTTGGCTGTTTGCTAGATGAATATGGAAAGTACTCAGGGAGGTCTCCGAAAATTTGGATGCGTCCTCGGAGACGATGTCACGAGGAACACACCCAATGCATCTTATTTATTCTACCTCCGTAGCCTTCGGGACACGTCATCCGCCACGTGTCGTAATCTAAGGAAATACCACTTGTGAGCATTATCATTAGCTCCCCCACTCTTATTCCGACCTATTTATGGGTCGGTCGAGAGTGGCCTGCTTAGTTTTCTTTTGCTCAGTTCGGTGCCGAGAATCATAGTGTGGATTGCCCGGGAACGACATGGCGTCTAGCGGTTGCGTCGTTTCGATCTTTGGGTCTACGTGGTGTCGCATCGTGTGCCTAAATTTTCATGCGTATTCCCGATGACGTCAGCGGATCAGTGAAATGATTGCGCTTTAAAGAGGGGGTGCCGTTTCACTCGATCGTCCGTTGGGTACGGGCCACGTGTCAGACGTCGGTTGGCGGGCGAGACAGGCCGTCTCTAACTCCTGCAACGAAGAGACGTCTCTAATAGTCGACCACCACGTGGAGCCTCGATTGCCATTAGGCGCGGCGTTTCGTTTTGGCGGGAATTGGTCTGGACCGTAGGATGTTCTTTTTGGGGTGTATAAATAGGAGGGGACCATTATAGGGACAACACTTTGCCTTAATTATTTTTCACTGCTTGAAAATTGCTTGGAGCTCCTCCGCATAGATCGGATCTTCCATTAATTTTTCCTCGGCGAGTCCCTTTCTTTGAATCAGATGAGATGTCTTTCTCCGAGGTGTCTATAGATGTAGTAGGGGTAGAGTCGTGCGATAAGGCTCCAGTTGCTGGGGCCGAGTCCAGTGGGTCTTCTTCCTCTTCGGCTTTAGATAGACGAGAGGGTTCTTCTTCTATAGCGTCTTCTGTGTCGAACTCGACCCTTAGAGTCAGGGCTGCCCGAGTCACTCGACGTCGGGCGGCGACAAAGGCTCCCAAGGTGCGCATCGGGAATACCCGCGATGCGCCCTCCGTCTTGAATCGCATGGTCGAGCTTTCCGACATCCGGACTCGATTTCATATTCCATCCAATTATTCATTCCATCTGGTCAGAGAAGGTGAATGGGCAGACCAGGTGCGGGGTAAGGAGATTGCCCTGTATCTGGAAGCATTCCGGGCAGGAATGCGTCTGCCCTTCTCACCAGAGGTTTGTGCGATACTTCATTGCTTCCATCTTGCCCCGGAATAGTTAGCGCCAAACTCGTGGAGGATCATCCTCGGGTTTTTGGTCCGGTTAAAATTTGATCAGATCCCCTTCAATTTGACCCTCCTCTTGTCTTTTCTTTGTTAAAAAAATCACCTCGGTACCAGTAAGGAGGAGCCGAGCTGGGTGTACTTTTTGTTTAAAAAACGTAAGGGTGGGACGGTCGGGTCGGGGGTAATGGTCGTTCCTTCTTTCATCTATGAATGGAAGGAAAAGTACGTATTCGTCGGGCCACCGGAAGGCGAGGATTGGACTGTGCCCACACAGTGGCACAGGGCCGACTGCCCGAGGGCAAAGCAGTCGACCTTCCCCGAGGCGAGGGTGGTGTCCCAATGGGAACCGATCCAGCGAGCCGATGTCCTGCTGTCCGAGCAGGTACTAAGCTGGGTTGGGCTCAGTCTTGCTCGCTTTCTGGGTAAATTAGGGTTTTTGATGATCTATTTAGACTTTGCTAAGTTTTCTTTGACTTTTCAGTGTCGCTGATCTTTTTCTCCCGTGTGTTCTTTTTTGTAGAGCCCATGGACCGATCAAAAATCATGACTGCCATGGCCTCCAAGGCCCAAGGAAGAAAGGACGGCGGCGCCAGCTCGTCCTGACCCGGTCCAAGCGTGGCCCTGAGGCAAACTCTTCCGGCCAAGCCTTCCGCAGCAGCCCCAGCCCCGGAGGAGCGCCGTAGGGAGAGGGTCAGAAGCACATGCGGGACCTGGCGCCCCGGGTGAGGGAGGAGGAGTCTCCCCCCGCCGAGGAAATCCCCATCAAGAGACAGAAGCAGGTGGTCTCTCGGCCACCCCTACCGGGATCCAAGTGCAGGAGAGTGACTTCCGCATTGAGGTGCCCTCGGGGTTATCTGTGGCCGACAGCTTGCTGTCGGACATGGAGAAGTCAGCCGGGACCAAGATTTCCCGGGGCACCATGAAGGCCCAGGTGGCCATAATAGCGCAGGAGGCGGTTCAGGTCGGTTGTTTCTTTCTTAAGTTTTATTTTCTCGATTTTCAGTTTTCTAACATGTTTGTTGTTTTCCTCAGGTCCTTCAGCACCGCGCTCTCCTCATCGCCATGGAGTCTGAGGAGATAGCCCTAGCGATGAAGAAGGCGGGCGAATCCTCCTCGTGGGAGGAAGAGCTTCGCCTTCAATTGTAGCAAGCAGAGGAGAAGGCGGCCCTCATCGACTTGAGATTGGTCGCGAGGAGCTGACGGTCTCAAAACTGAAGGAGTCCCATCGGTTTCTAAATAAATCCAACCGGGCTATCCAAGCCAAGTTGGAGGAGACGAACAGCCTCTACAATGCCATGAAGAGGTCGAGGGACGCCATCAAGAAGGATGCTCGGGTGGCCTTACATGTGGCGAAATTTGCTGAGAGCTGGGTGGCGAAGGCCGTGGAGAAATACAAGGCGTCTGATCAATTTTACTTTGATCTCGCCGAATCCGCGGCCGTCGGGTGGTACAAAGCCCTCGACGCCGTCAAGGAATCTATGCCGGAGTTCGTCGACGGCGAGCTCCGCGCTAGGTTCCCTCTCGCCGAAGAAGCGCCGCAGGAGGGAGGAGCTGAGCTGGCTATATGAAGCGAGGCTGTCGGCGGAAGCGCCGACTCTGAGGTCGCTCTTCTGGCCCTCGATGGCGGCGTCGAGCAGGGTGAGATCCCGGCCGAGCGAGCGGTCTGAGCTATCCCCCCTCTACGATTTTCTTGTATATATTTTTGTTTTAGAATTTTGTAAGCCTTCGGGCATTTTTGTAAGGTAGAAGAGCCTACAATACCTTTGCACATAATTTTAATCATGAATAAAATATGTATTTTCCTTTGCTCAAATATCTGATCATTCAGCAAGTATTTTAGCTCATAAGTCTTTTCATCTTGCAAGCACTTTAGCTCGTAAGTCTGTTCATCTTGCAAGCACTTTTAGCTCGTAAGTCTTTTCATCTTGCAAGTGTTAGGCCGGCGTCCATCCTTTCTAAGTGACGATCGTTCATTGAGTATGAGTCGAATGATAGCCAAGTGTAGGAAGGTCGGTATCCTCCCTTTACTCGGAGTCGAGGTGGCGATCACGCATCGAGTATGAATCGATTGATAGCCAAGCGTAGGAAGGTCGGTATCCTCCCTTTCCCCGGAGTCGAGGTGGCGATCGCGCATCGAGTATGAATCGATTGATAGCCAAGTGTAGGAAGGTCGGTATTCTCCCTTTCCCCGGAGTCGAGCTGGCGATCGCGCATCGTGTATGAATCGATTGATAGCCAAGTGTAGGAAGGTCGACGTCACTCAATTCTACCCGGCCGCCTCGTGGTGAGGGCTTTGGATCCACGGTGTTTGTTTGGACAGGAAGCTAGCCGCTGCGGATGGGCCGAGCAGGAATCCGCTAGGCGGCCTCATGAGGAGGGCTTTTAGATCCACTTCTTTGTAGGGCTGGAATCTACCCCTTGTGGATGAGCCGGCAGAAAGCTACCCAGTCGCCTCGTGGTGAGGGCTTTGGATCTATAGCGTTTGTTGGGTAGGAAGCTACCCGCTGCGGATGGGCCGAGCAGGAAGCTGCTCGGCGGCTTCATGATGAGGTCTTTTAGATCCACTTCTTTCTATGGCAGGAATCTACCCCTTTGTGGATGAGCCGAGCAAGAAGCTACCCGGCCACCTCGTGATGAGGGCACTAGATCCACATCCTTATAGGGCAAGAATCTAGCTCTTGTGGAAGAGCCGGGCAGGAAGCTATCCGGTCGCCTCATGGTGAGGGCTTTGGACCCACAGCGTTTGTTGGGCAGGAAGCTACCCGCTGCGGATGGGCCGAGAAGGAAGCTGTTCGGCGACCTCGTGATGCAAGCTTTAGATCCACATCTTTGTAGGGCAGGAATCTACCTCATGTGGATGAGCCGAGCAGGAAGCTACTCAGTCGCCTCATGGTGAGGGCTTTGGATCCACAGCGTTTGTTGGGCAGGAAGCTGCCCTCTGCGGATGGGCCGAGTAGGAAGTTGCTCGGCATCCTCGTGAGGAGGGTTTTGTTAACTCTCTAGTATCTTCTTGGGGCGTTGTTCAACCTCCCTTAACCTGTAAAGCAGTGGAAGGGTGAACGCCACGGATGACACGTGGTTGTTCCTTATCGGGAAAGTGCGACATTCTGTGATTCGCGTCGTTTGTGCGAGTAAATCTCGGCCGTTGGAAGATTTTTGTTGAAGCTATACATACCGAAGGCATGTTGGTTTCTTCCTAGTCTTGTATTCCCTGAAGATGACCGGCCGCGTGTATACTATCAGTGAGATCGTTTCTCGTGACGATGTATACTTTTATAATCTTGATCGTTCCGAGGAAACGTACGAGGCGGTGATAAGCCGCTTGGAGGTTCACTGCGGACGCTTACTTCCCCGGCGATCTCCTCTGCTTCAGGTGATAATTTACGCAATATGGAGGACTTCACCGGGTTTGTACAGCACGTTGTCTCCGCGGTTAATGGACGAGGCGTTTGACAAAATGCACACTGTCCACGGGCTTGGTTTGATCTCAAAGAGTAGGCGGGATCGCTCGGCGGACCTCCTTCTTGAGAGTTTCCAGCAAAGATTGGTCGTCGCTTCTTGCTCGGCGGACGGGGGTCCCGGGGAGTCTGTGGCTTCTAGGGTCCATGAATACCGTCGGAAGGAGCGGGTCGAGAATGCTTGGGCTCGGCTAGAGGAGATTTCTTCGATATACCACCGACAATGTTTCCTTAATCCTCGCCCTCTTTTGCTGTAATTGTTGTAAGGCTAGGGAGCCCATAATACCTCTTAAATAAATAAACTTGTCTTTGGTTGTAGTGTACTGTCTCTTTTCCTCTCCTTGATATATATTTTATGTTTTTCTTAAAAAACTTCGGAGTCTTGGAATCGAGAAAACAAAAAAAGAGCGGGAGCCCTACGGTGGTACACAAAGTCTCTTCCGTAAGAGGACCTAGCCCGAAAGATTTAGTTTAATGCAAAAAGGATTTACATTATTTCAAAAGTGGGTACATGTTTATTTATACAACTTAAGTTTCTCGGCGTTATAAGAACAAAGAAAATTACGCCCCCAGCGTCCTGCAGGCGGTACGCTCCACCGGGCAATGCTTTTTTTACGAGGAATAGTTCGTCCCACTTCAGGGAGAACTTATGTAGTCTCCCTTGGTCCACAAACTCGTTTCTTCGTAAGACCAGATCTCCTATCTTGAAGGCCCGATGTTTAACTTGGGTATTGTAGTAGCGAGCGGTTTGCTGCTGATAGGCGGCTTCCCTGATTTGCGCTCGATCCCGCTTTTCCAGTAGGACGTCCAAGTTGCTTCGTAGCGCCGAGGTGTTAACTTCGTCGTCGAAGTGTTCGACCCTATAACTGGGCAGTCCGATCTCCGTGGGGACCATCGCCTCGGCCGTAGCAGAGGCTGAATGGGGTTTCTCCCATGGGTGTTTTCTTCGATGTCTGCAATGCCCATAACACCCGTGGCAGTTCTTCGACCCAGCCGCCCTACCTTCTTTCCAAGCAGGCTCTGAGACTGCGGATGACGCCTCGGTTGGCTACCTCGACCTGCCCGTTGCATTGAGGATGTGCGACTGCGGCAAACTTCATTAATATATAGTAATCGCTGCAAAACTCCTTAACTTTATCATTTTCGAAGTTGGTCCCATGGCTGGTAACTATGCACCTCGGGATCCCAAATCGAGAAATTATGTTGTTCTGCAAGAATTTTATTTTAGAGGTGGCGTCCGGTTTCCTGATGGGTACGGTCTCTATCCATTTCGTGAAGTAGTCTACAGCGACAAGGATGAATCTGTGCCCGCCCGTGCCGGTGGGGAGTTGGCCCACCATATCCAACCCCCATTGTGTAAATGGCCAAGGGGAGCTGAATGGAATTAGTTCGGTGGCGGAGAGACGATGTATGGTGCCGAAGAGTTGGCAATTCTTGCATTTTCTGACCAGCTTCTCGGCATCCTGGTGTAATCCCAGCCAATAGCACCTTGCAGTAGTTCCTTTTGGACCTGGGTTCGGGCCCCTTGATGTGATCCGCCGACCCCTTCATGTATCTCTCGCAGAACGTAGTCAGCCTCATGGGGGTCGATGCGCCAGAGCAGAGGCTGAGTGTATGATTTCTTGTACAGGTTTCCGTTGCTCCAGACAAAATGTCGTGCTTTGGCCCGAAGCCGGCGAGCTTCTCCTTGGTCTTCGGGAAGTACACCGTCCTTTAGGAACTCCACGAGAGGCTTTCTCCAATCCCGGCCTTCTTCTTGAGTTGAGTAGATCTGGAGTGTTACCTCTCCGTCTTTTACGGTGGGTCGTGGTAAGACTTCGAAGATGATATTTCTTTTATGGTTGGCCGAATAGAAAGAAGCGAGCTTGCTCAAGGCGTCGGCTTGGGTGTTCAAGTTCCTGGGAATCTGCTCCACTTGGACTTTGTCGAAATTTTTTGAAAGCCTTCTTACTTCGGCTAGGTATTTTATCATTAGTGGCTCTTGGGCTTCAAAACTCCCAGTTACTTGGCCAACGACCAGTGCGGAGTCGCTGCGAACTCTGATAGTTTTCAGCCCTACCCCAGAGGCAATTCGCAGTTCTGCCAACAAAGTCTCGTATTTCGCGGCGTTGTTCGACGCTCTGAACCCGAGCTTTAAAGAGTATTCCATTTCTGCTTCGTCCAAGCCACGGATGATCAGGCCAGCCCCGCTCCCCTCCTCGGTAGAGGATCCGTCAACGTAGAGCATCCAGTCCAGGATGGGGTCGGGTACCTCTTCGACCGAGGGACGCGGTTCGGGGCCCTGTGCTGCTGTTCATGCTTTAGCAGGAATAGTGCATTCGACAACGAAATATGCTAAGACCTGTGTTTTGATGGATCGTCTGGGTCAGTATTTGATATCGAATTAGGACAATTCTCACCTCCATTTCTCCACCGACAATGTTTCCTTAATCCTCGCCCTCCTTTGCTGTAATTGTTGTAAGGCTGGGGAACTCATAATACCTCTTAAATAAATAAACCTACCTTTGGTTGTAGTGTACTGTCTCTTTTCCTCTTCTTGATATATATTTTATGTTTTTCTTAAAAAACTTCGGAGTCTTTGAACCGAGAAAAGAAATAAAGGGCGGGAGCCCTACGGTGGTACACAAAGTCTCTTCCGTGAGAGGACCTAGCCCGGAAGATTTAGTTTAATGCAAAAAAGAATTACATTATTTCAAAAGTGGGTACATGTTTATTTATACAACTTAAGTTTCTCAGCGTTATAATGCCAAAAAAAATTACACCCACGGCGTCCTGCAGGCGGTACACTCCACCGGGCAAAACATCTGTTACGAGGAATGGTCCGTCCCATTTCGGGGAGAACTTATGTAGTCTCCCTTAGTCCACGAACTCGTTTCTTCGTAAGACCAGATTTCCCGTCTTGAAGGCCCGGTGTTTAACTCGGGCATTGTAGTAGTGAGCAGTTTGCTGCTGATAGACGACTGCCCTGATTTGAGCTCAATCCCGCTTTTCCAGTAGGACGTCCAAGTTGCTTCGTAGCACCGGGGTGTTAGCTTCGTCGTCAAAGTGTTCAACCCTATAACTGGGCAGTCCGATCTCCGTGGACACCATTGCCTCGGTGCCGTAGCAGAGGCTGAATGGGGTTTCTCCCGTGGGTATTTTCTTCGATGTCTGCAACGCCCATAGCACCCGTAGCAGTTTTTCGACCCAGCCGCCGTGCCTTCCTTCCAAGCGGGCTCTGAGACCGCGGATGACGCCTCTGTTGGCTACCTCGGCCAGGTATTTTATCATGAGTGGCTCCCATGCTTCGAAACGTCCGGTTACTTGGCCGACGACCAGTGCGGAGTCACTGCGAACTCTGATGGTCTTCAGCCCTACCCCGGAGGCAATTCACAGTCCTGCCAACAAAGCCTCGTACTCCGCGGAGTTGTTCGACGCTCTGAACCCGAGCTTTAAAGAGTATTCCATTTCCGCTTCATCCGGGCCGTGGATGATCAGGACAACCCCGCTCCCCTCCTCGGTAGAGGATCCTTCCACGTAGAGCACCCAGTCTTGGATGGAGTCGGGTACCTCTTTGACCGAGGGACGCGGTTCGGGGCCCTGTGCTGCTGTTTCTTCTTTAGCGGGAATAGTGTATTCGACAACGAAATCTGCTAAGACCTGTGCTTTGATGGCTCGTCTGGGGTGGTATTTGATATCGAATTGGGACAATTCCCACCTTCATTTCTACAGACGACCTGACGACTCGGGGGAGGCGAGAATAAACCCTAAAGGTTGCTCGGTGAGGACGAGGATTGTGTGCGCTTGGAAATAGTGTCGAAGTTTTCTGGAGGCGACGACAAGTGCCAGGACTATTTTTTCTATGGCCGAGTATCTTGTTTCTGCATCCTTGAAGACTTAGCTCACGTAGTAGACCGACCTATGTATGCCTTCGAATTCTCTGACAAGCACCGAGCCTGCAGCCTGGTTGGAGACAGATAGATATAATAATAGCTCGCCGCCCTCGACCGGTCGGGTGAGTAGCGGGGGAGTCGCTAATTGTGCCTTGAGTTGCTCGAAAGCGTTCTGGCATTCCTCAGACTATTCGAACTTGGGAATCTTCCTTAGGGCCTTGAAGAACGGAAGGCACTTCTCCCCGGATCTGGACATAAAGTGACTCAGGGCAGCCACCTTTCCCGTGAGGCACATGATGTCGACATTGCTCTTGGGCATTGCCATGTTGAGGATGGCGCCGATCTTTTCTGGGTTTGCTTCGATTCCTCGATTGGTAACCATGAACCCAAAGAACTTCCCACCGGTGACTCTGATCATACACTTAACTGGATTCAGCTTCATTTTGTATTTGCGCAGGACGTCGAATGTCTCGCCGAGGTCTTTAGTGTGCCCGGCTGAGGAGATGGATTTTATGAGCATGTCGTCGACGTAGACTTCCATATTTCTCCCAATTTGTGGTTTGAACAGCTTGTTGACCAGGTGTTGATACGTGGCCCCTGCGTTCTTGAGTCCGAAGGGTATCACTTTGTAGCAGTATACCCCCCGATCCATGTGAAGACGGTAAGCTCTTCATCAGCCGGGTTCATCCGGATCTGATTATAACCGGAGAAAGCATCCATGAAGCTCAATAATTCGTGGTCGGCCGAACTGTCCACTAGCTGATCTATCCGAGAAAGTGGATAGTTGTCTTTGGGGCAAGCTTTGTTCAAGTCCGTGAAATTGACGCACATGCGCCATTTTCCGTTTGCCTTCTTGACTATGACCATATTCGCAAGCCAATCTGAATAGTCCAGGTTCCTGATGAAGTTGGCTGCGAGCAATCGATCTACCTCATCTTCTATCGCCTTTTGTTTAACCGGCGCAAAACTTCTCTTCTATTGTCGGACGGATCGGGCTTGTGAGTCAACCCCGAGCTTGTGGGAGATCACTTTGGGGTCGATTTCGGGCATGTCCGCGGGCGTCCAAGCGAATACGTTTGAGTTTCCGCGGAGGAAACGGATCAAGTTTTCGCGGTGGTCCCCAGTCAAGAGAGAGCCGATCTGGACTGTCCGGCTATTGACTCCTTCTACGAGGGGGCTTCCGTCAATGCTTCCACCGAGGCGCTTCGAATTTCTCTTTGGTCGTCGCGTGTATCTAAGGATCTGTCACGTCTCGCTTCCCAGAGTGCGCTAAGATCGGCACGTGACAGAGCCAACCATGCTACCTGTGGCTAGGAAAGATTCCTCCACCATCACATTACGACTGTCTAGAGATATCAAGAACAGTAGAAAAATAAAACAACTATCTAATACATGTCCATGAGCCAGAATAACGAGTCAAGAAATAAAATAATGCGGAAGCAAAAGATCCAATACAATAATAATCTGGAATGTACGTCCCAAAATATGGGCTCACAACAGGAATGAAAAATACTGAAAGGAAACTAAACTAAACTAATAACAGGTCCTCACTGCTCGGCCTGTTGATCAAAATACTCCTGGACAGCCTGCGACAAAGATAAGGGATCTGGGCTATGCAAAACCCAGACGTCAGTGCGTCATAATATCAATAATTCTAAGCAAGCAGGATGTAATGAAATATGCAGGCATGAAGTATGAACAGTAACCAGTCATCAGTAACAAGTAAACATTAACATGAATATAGATCAGTGAACAGGATATAAACGGGTGAAGTGCAGTGAGTAGTCTAAACTGTGTTATAGGGTTATCTACTCTAAAATTATTCGAAATCAATTAATGTAATCCTCATCGTAACCCATCGGTCTATGCCCCGTTCATTCCCCACGGGACCACGGTAATAAGATATGATAGACTGTGAGTCTATGTCCCGTTCATTCCCCACGGGACCACGAAAACATGATGTAATAGCCCTTTGAGTTACGTTCAGCTACATTCTTGATTTCCCCATACCCTCAAGTTATGTGTTCAAGTCAGGTATTGATAAATCTGAGACTAATGCCAACACAGGATCAAGCAGGTACATGTTTGTCTAAATAGACAACAGGATATGTCCGTAGGGACAACAGGACAAGATTGTCGGTATTAGTAACAAGATCAGGTATCAAGTCAAGCAGTAGTATATCAGGTCATGTCAGATAGTGCACATGTATCAAGTGGATACTCACAATCAACTGTAGTAAGTATGAGTGCACAAAATCAAGTATGGAGTACTAATATAACAATAAAATGAAATAATGTGACATGGCATGCAAATAGATATAAAATCAATGATATGGATGCACAATTATCAATTAGGGTTAAATTTATAGTTCCAATACTAATTAGGACGCACTTTATTAAACATGGTGTGTTAATATAACAGTATTATGTATTAATGTGATCTGTAGATGCAGCTATATGTATAATATATGATATGGATGCAAATGGGTATCCGAAAACTGTAAAACTTGCATATGGATGTATTATATGATAAACGGGTAACATTTTACTCATATGGATGCGTAAAACTATACCTAGCATGTAGCAAGATGATTTAGCATGCGACTAGATATATAATTACCGATATGGATGCACACGGACGTGATATAACAGTAAAATGATAAACTGGTAAATGCATGATGTACAATTAAACAATATGAGATGTAAATATTCCATTGAGTGCAGTATATTGTAATATAGTATGTAGCATGAAAGGTTTGCATGCGCTAGATGTAAAGTAACATGTACGGATGTATACGGATGTCGGAAAAATTGTAAAACTAAAGGGTCCATAATCTTGTATTTTTTCTCTAGGTTTTAGAATACATGTTCTTCTTCCTCTTCTCATCTCTTCTCCCTCTTCTCATCTCTTCTCCATTAAAACTTGTAGTGAGCTTTTGAGTGAAGAATGATGAATAAAGAAGAACCGTTTATATTTATGCTTGTCTTGTTCTCTTGTTAATTATTGTAATTTTAATTTGTTAACTTAGTTGTTGTTATTTCTTGTTGTTTCTTTCTTTTCTCTTTTTCTTTATCCTTAAAACAACCATGATGCTTACGCTTGATCCTTGCCAAGGTGAGGTCGCAAATAGCTAGTTGTTATCTTCTAATCTCTTTCTTTCTATCCTCCTCTTTTGTTTTGTTTTATTTTTCCGTATTATGATGTGTGAGTAGTTTCATACTTGTTAGGGTAGGATAAGGGAAGTTTGAGAGAAGGAAATCTCTCTCACTCTTTCCTTGCCCAACAGCTTAATTCGACTCCCGTTAATTGAACCACAATCCGCTCCTTACGGCACCCTATCCTACATGATAGCGGTGATTCCGTAGTGAGACCGGTTGTGGTTGAATTAACCGGAGGTTATGGCTAAGAGCCAAGAACGGACGGACAAGCACCAAAAGAAAGAACTTATGCGTTGGAAAGCCTAGCTTATACTCGCAAGTTCCTTCCTAGTCGTGCTAATCCCCGTTGTTGCCGATTACCGTAACACCGAGATTAAGAGGGGCAACGAAAGATGTGGGAGACTCCTAACTCAAACTAACCTAATCCTAACCCTAACAAGCTCTCTTTACATATCATTTTACCACTAAATTAATCACAACAAAATCTGAAAAACTGGACTTAACTCGTTAAAGCACATAGAAAAAGATTCCCATCTCCCTGCGGACGACCCGTACTCAACCGGCTAGCTACAAGCGAAACCGTCTTGATTGCGGTAATTAACTAAACTTGAACACGCAGAATCGCTAACAATCAAATGGCGCCGTTGCCGGGGAGACGGTGGTTTATTTCTTTGTGTAATTTCGGGTTAACTTGTGAATATAAATATAACCGAAAAACAAAACAAAAAAATATACGTTGTAAAAAAAAATTATCTTGTTATTCTTGATTAGTTTTTGTGCAAGTGTGCAGGATAATGCGAAGTTAAAGTTCAGTGCAAAAGAAGTGGGATAATCCAAAATTCAAGTTCAGTGCCAAAGACGTGGGAAGATAGACCCACATTTCGCGGCTACATTGCGACGGATCAAAATGAAGCCAACGGTCTACTAAAAAATCTGGAGCAGTTACAGTGAGCAAATAAAGATTCAGGACATCCAGACAACCAGAGGAGACCGAGACCAGCACCTCCACAAAAATTCAAGGCCCAAGCTCACCATCTTGCCGCGGAACCGCGGCCTAAGCACATGTTTGGCCGCGGAACCGCGGCCATTTAGTGGCTTCAGGGTACCATTTTTTCTGGGCAACTCTCTCTTCTCTCTCCCACTCCTCTGAACTCCACTGAACTGTGTTTTCTGCAGCATTCTTTGCGCAAACTCTTCTTCCCCTTCCAATAAAAACTGTTCTTGTGCAGGATTCTTTGCGCCGCGCTAAAAATAAAAATTGTTTGCAGTTGATTTGTTACCGCTTTGCATTCTTTAATACGGACTTAAGGGGCTTGAAACCAATTCAGATTGGGTGGGGATTTCATCACCCTTCCCAGGACCCCAGAAATCACAAAAGCATATGCATTGTCCATTGTAATTAAAAAAATACTAGACTGCAGCCCTAAGGACTTCGCGCTCATTAGGAGAAGTTAAACCGTGTTTAGAAGCTCGCTTAACGGTATATTGTTTACGGGGTGTCTAGGAAAGTGTTAACGGCGCAACCGCCAAAAGAGAAAGGGTTATTTAATTAAGGAACTTCGCGAAAGCGTTGGAAAACCTCCCCTTATCTCTGCACTTACCTGGCCTCGTGATCAGTGTATCTTAAGCCCGATTCTCGACACAGTTTTACTTCGAAAATCAAGTTCTGGAGCAGGTTTAGCAGACCTAGGTGACCCTAGATCTAGGTGTGATTGTGCATATCTAGTTTGTGATTACTTAAGCCGTAAATCCATACATATTTCTGTAAAGCTCTTTCTAAAGAAAAAAAAAAGAAGAAAAAATCAAAAACTTTTATAAAAACTTGCCTTTTGTCGCCAAAATCCATTTTTCACACACCACCCATCGCCTTTCTCCATTGACGTTTTCTTACCCTCACCTTCTCCGCTTTGACTATACTAAACTCGTTTAGTGTATGTCCGCTTGGACTCGGGACACTAGCGCCCGCCTAGTCCGCGTTACGTTAGTCGCTACCGACTACGCGATCGACTCAGACGTCGATACTCCGTCCACTCCTCTTTCACCCCTTCCTTTGCCGGCCAACTCTGACGTTGACCGGAATTCTATTCATACATCTTCACCTTCACCTTCACCAATCTCTTCTTCCGCGATGTCAGGATTTAATCCGAACATCTCTTTGACCACTCCTGGATTGGCTCCACCTCCTACGGAGACCAATAACCCACCACACCCACCTGTTGTAGCGCCGCCGCGAATTGCGCTCCAGGATCATTTCTATCCCACCCGTTCTGCACTTCCCACCTGCCTTTCTCTTCCACCGGCCAATGGGGATAATTTTGAAATTAAGCCCCATTTCATCAACATGCTTCCACGATTTCATGGGCTTGAATCTGAAGATGCCTATATCTTCATCAATAAATTTCAAAACGTTTGTGCCATGATGAAAACCACCCAGCTGTCGGACGATGCTATACGTCTACGAGTCATTCCATTCACCTTATGCGATCTTGCGGAAAAATGGCTGTATAGCACCGCCTCCCACTCCATAACCAGTTGGGATGAGTTTGTTAAAGCGTTTCTCAAAAAGTTTTATCCGAATCACAAAACCGCAAGGATCCGCAACGAAATCAATCAATTCTCCCAGCTTTCTTCTGAACCCTTCTGGAAATGCTTTGACCGGTACAAAGACCTTCTTGTTCAGTGTCCTCACCACGGTATAGAGAAATGGCAACTTTGCCAAACCTTATACGAGGGTCTGAACCCAGCAACCAAACAGTTGTTGGAAACCATTTGTCAGGGCCACTTCCTATCGAAATCTGACGAGGAAGCGTGGCGGTTTTTCGACGACCTTGCGGAGCAAACGCTACAGTGGGAGAGCACCAGACCGACTTCTTCTTCTTCTACCTCCACTTCTACCGGTCAGTCTAGGGTAGGAATTCACCAACTTGATGTCTCTATTGCAATGAAAGCTGAAATGGCTGCAATAACAAGAAAGCTTGAAGCAATAGAGAGCAAATTTTCTTCTCCTGCTCCTGCTCCTGCCCCTGTTCTCCCCCTTCGTACCATCTGCGCTTGTTGTTCCGATCCTTCTCACTTAACCGAAGAGTGTCCTTACAATCCACCATCGCAAGGACAGGATCAGGTTAACGCTGCATTTCAGTAAAGACCGAGGAATGATCCATACTCTTCCACCTACAATCCCGGTTGGAGGAACCACCCCAATTTCCCCTGGAATCAGAATCAGAATCAATTCCAAGGCAACAATTTCCAAAGGGCCCCTCCGCCGCAACAACAAGCGCAACAACAAACTCAGTATCAGCAGCCCTTCCAACCCCAACCTTTTCAAAATCAGACGAACAACTTTGCACCCAACAATTCTTTTCCACCAAACAACTTTGTTCCGTCAAACAACGATAAGGTTTCCTCGCTCGAACGAAGTCTGGAGGCGTTCGTTAAACAATCAACTCAGTCCACCGCCAACATCCAGTCTTCCATTCAATCCTTAGTGCAACACACTGCCGCACACGAGCAAAGCATCAAGACCATCGAGGCCCAGATTGCACAGCTGAACGCAGCCTTAAGCGAGTGAGAGAAGGGGAAGCTCCAGTCCCAGCCACTCCCAAATCCCGGTCACCCACATAATG
Source organism: Agapanthus africanus (assembly GCA_030015575.1). Classification (NCBI taxonomy): domain Eukaryota; kingdom Viridiplantae; phylum Streptophyta; class Magnoliopsida; order Asparagales; family Amaryllidaceae; genus Agapanthus; species Agapanthus africanus. Next base: position 4,963,412 of record CM057337.1, read on the forward strand.
CACATGTTGCTCTTGAACAACAGAACCATAATGTGAGTGCCGTGACCACACTGAGATCGGGAAGGATGCTGCAAAACAACATTGGCAAACGGATCAACGATGACACCCCGGCCGCTGCTGCTTCTTCTTCTTCTTCTTCTTCTTCTTCTTCTTCTTCCTCGTCTTCTGAGCCTATTCTCCGTTCTTCACAAGGCTCTCCTTCCTCTTCTTCTGCTCTGAATGGACCCACTTCTCACTCCACGAAAACACCTGTTCTGGGATCCGTTCCAACTCCACAATCTCCTCCTCCAGCATTAGACTCAACCAATTTTCAAAATGTTCCATTTCCAAACCGGTTGAGGTCTAATAAACAAAATCCTCAAATGGAGAAGATTCTGGAGTTATTCAAGCAGGTTAACATTAACATTCCTCTTTTAGATGCTGTCCAACAAGTCCCATCCTACGCGAAAATCTTAAAGGACTTGTGCACGAAAAAGAGGAAGTCTCAGGTACCCAAGAAAGTTTTCTTGGCTAGTGCTGTGAGTGATGCCCTTACCCAATCTTTACCGCAAAAACGGAAGGACCCTGGTTGTCCTACGATTTCAATTACCATTGGGGATAAGAACATCAACCGCGCACTATTAGATCTTGGTGCCAGTGTTAACCTGCTTCCGTATTCAGTATACGAGCAATTAGGCGTCGGAGAGCTGAAACCCACGCACTGCACTCTCCAAATGGCCGACCGATCGATCACCCATCCTAGGGATGAGCTAGAGGATGTGTTAATCAAAGTCGGGGACTTCATATTCCCCGTTGACTTCATTGTATTAGACACACAGCCTGTAGCTAACCCCCGGAATCAAATTCCGGTGATACTCGGTCGCCCATTTCTTGCAACCTCAAATGCTGTGATCAATTGTCGCAATGGTTCGATGAACCTCTCTTTTGGAAACATGACGATTGAACTCAACATTTTTAGGTTGGGGAATCAGCCCGCCGAACCTAATGTTCATATACTGGACGTCTGCTCGATCCAGGAGATCACCCCAGAAGAATGTGAATTCGAGGAGTTTCTGTTTGATCACGATAATCTTGACGCCACTAGTGCGTTCCTCCTCGAACCTGCTGCTGTTTCTGCGCCTGACAACGACTACGAGTGTTTCACGTTCTCCAACGATCTTAGCCGCTCACCACCCGAGTTTGAATCCTTCGAATTTTTGGATGAGTTACCTGAACCATCCAACTCAGTCGCCTACACTCGTTTTGAACCTTTGCTGGAGTCCTTTGAGTTCGAGACCTCTGCACCAATCCTGCCTTCCATTGTTTCACCTCCAACGCTCGAACTCAAGCCTTTGCCGTCTCACCTTAAGTACGCTTACTTAGGTGAGAACGAGACCCTCCCTGTCATCATTTCGGCTTCTCTAGCTCCAGAGCAAGAGAAAGCCCTTCTCGCGGTCTTGCACAGCAACAGGCAAGCTTTTGGCTGGTCCATGGCGGACATCAAGGGGATTAGTCCCCTGATCGTTGAGCATCACATTCATCTGATGGATGATGCCAAACCAGCCCGGGATCCACAAAGACGTCTCAATCCAGTCATGAAAGAGGCTGTGAAGAAGGAGATCGTAAAATGTCTAGATAGTGGTATCATTTACCCTATCTCTGATAGCCAGTGGGTTAGCCCCATCCACGTTGTCCCTAAGAAGTCGGGCATTACGGTCATAACCAACGAGGCGAACGAGTTAATCCCTACTCGCACCCAAACTGGGTGGCGAGTATGCATCGATTACAGAAAACTCAACGCCGCAACGCGGAAAGACCACTTTCCGCTACCTTTCATTGACCAGATGCTTGAACGATTGGCTGGACACGAGTACTACTGCTTTCTTGATGGCTACTCCGGCTATAATCAAATTCCCATCGCCGAAAAAGACCAGGACAAGACCACTTTCACTTGTCCTTTCGGCACGTTTGCATATCGTCGCATGCCCTTTGGGTTATGCAATGTGCCCGCTACCTTCCAGCGGTGTATGATGGGAATTTTCTCAGACATGGTGGAAAAATTTCTGGAGATTTTCATGGATGATTTCTCCATCTTCGGCGATTCCTTCAACGAGTGTTTGCTGCATCTTGACGCTGTCCTTACCCGATGTAAGGACAAGAATCTCACTTTGAATTGGGAGAAGTGCCACTTCATGGTGCGCGAAGGTATTGTCTTAGGACATATTATCTCGCAAAATGGCATAGAGGTTGACAAAGCAAAAATTGAGGTCATTTCCAATCTTCCTCCTCCCCGATGCGTCAGAGATATCCGAGCCTTCCTTGGCCATGCCGGTTTTTATAGACGGTTCATCAAGGACTTTAGCAAGATTGCTAGGCCCTTGACTCTTTTGCTGGCCAAGGACACGCCATTCGACTTCAACTCGAGCTGTGTTCGAGTCATTGAAAAGCTCACTCACTTCTGCTCCCGTTCTTTCCTCACCTGACTGGACGCACCCATTTGAGATTATGTGCGATGCATCCGACTTTGCCATTGGTGCTGTCCTTGGACAACACATCAACAAGATGCCGCACGTAATCTATTATGCGAGCCGAACCCTGAACGACGCCCAACTCAATTATACAACAACTGAGAAGGAATTCTTAGCTGTTGTATTTGCTTTAGAAAAGTTCAGGCCCTACCTCATCGGCTCTCCAGTCATTGTCTACACCGACCATTCTGCTCTGCGCCATCTTTTTGCGAAGAAAGATGCAAAAGCGGTTAATCCGTTGGATCCTCTTGCTTCAAGAGTTTGACCTTTTCATTAAGGACAAACGAGGATGTGAAAACGTGGTTGCCGACCATCTCTCACGACTTCCTTCTTCTCCTTCGCTTCCAATTCCGATCAACGACGTTTTCCCGGATGAACAACTCTTGACAGTATCTTGCGAACCCTGGTTCACAGATATTGTGAACTATTTGGCCACAGGATTACTACCGACTGAATGGTCAAGTCAGGACGGACTTCGCTTCTTATCCTAAGTAATACACTTTTACTGGGACGAACCCTATCTGTTCAAGTACTGTCCCGACCAGATTATTCGTTAGTGTGTCCCTGACGAGGAATTCAAGAGTGTGCTGTCATTTTGCCACGATCAAGCGTGTGGCGGGTTGGCCCCAGAAAGACAGCTGAGAAGATCTTGCAATGTGGTTTCTACTGGCCACAACTCTTCAAAGACGCTCATGACTATTGCAAGACTTGCTCCCGGTGCCAACACATGGGCCGGATATCCCGGAGGAACGAGATGCCGCTCCAACCGATCTTGGTTGTGGAGATTTTCGATGTTTGGGGGATAGATTTCATGGGGCCGTTTCCCAGCTCTTTTGGGAACTTGTACATTCTTCTCGCTGTCGATTACGTCTCTAAATGGGTCGAGGCTGTGCCCAGCCGGACTAACGACAACAAGGTTGTCGTTAGGTTCCTTAAAGAAAACATTTTCTCCCGGTTTGGGCACCCCCGAGCGATCATTAGCGACAATGGAAGTCATTTCTGCAACAAGACTTTCGAGGCCTTGATGCGGAAATACTCCATTAATCATAAGTTCTCTACGCCCTACCACCCCCAAACCTACGGGCAGGCCGAAGTTTCAAATCGGCAAATCAAGCAGATACTGGAGAAGACGGTTTCCAAGAACCGTAAGGATTGGTCGCTGAAACTCACTGATGCCCTTTGGGCCTTTCGAACCGCTTATAAGACCGACCTTGGCATGTCTCCCTATCGGCTTGTGTACGGAAAAGCCTGCCACCTACCTGTCGAAATAGAGCATCGCGCATTTTGGGCGATAAAGGAGCTGAATCTGTCTCTCGAGGATGCGGGCAGCCATCGGAAGCTGCAGTTGAACGAACTAAGCGAGCTTAGGGATGAGGCTTACGATAACGCGGTTGTCGTTAAGAATCGAACGAAGGTGTTTCACGATAAACACCTTTTGCGCAAAACCTTCGTACCTGGTCAGCAGGTACTGCTTTACGACACCCGACTTCATTTCCATCCAGGAAAGCTCAAATCTCGCTTGAAAGGGCCGTATTTTGTGCGGAATGTGTATCCGCAGGGCGCTGTGGATTTGGAAAATCCAAAGGACTGTTCATTTTTCAAAGTGAATGGACACCGACTCAAACCGTACCTTAGCGCCGAACCAACAGAGGAGCTCCTGTTCTTACAGGAGCCGGTTTACCCTGCATAATCTTCCTCTGCCTACCTCCAAACTTCGGTTATCCAGCCAAGAACAGTGGACACTGTTCCAAATAAGTTTGGGGGTATGTATAAACCATTTTGTATATATTTGTGTATATTCTTTTTCTTTTCTTTAAAAACAAAAACAAATAAAAAATTGTGTATCGCTAACTGACAATTTTGACCCTTCAAATGATCTCTTCATGCAATGACAGTGAGGACACTGTCCAGTTTAAGTTTGGGGGTACGCTCGGTACGCATTTCTTACCTTCGCATTCATATGTATATTTTGCATCTGCATATTTAAATCCATAAAATCCATAAAAATCTGAAAATTTTCTAAAAACATAAAAACTTTTCTGTCAAGTTAGCTAGTGGGAGGACTCTGATTCAACATTTCGACGGTTTTGTTTGATAAAATAAGAATAACTAAATCTTATGTTTAGATTTTGAAAACCTGAAAGATAATCCTCCTTTAAAGTTAACTATAGCTGATATACGTCTTTATATCACACTACACGTGTCGTGAGTTTTTGGAAATTAGATGACAAGTCTTTTTATGTCTAAAAACTTTTAAACGGATAAATGATTTTCTGAGGATCAAATAGGTTTGTTCGGAAATAAGTAATATCAAGAATAGTTTATGAAGTGAGTGAATATGAAGGAATGTTATTGATGCCTTAATTGGAACTAAGTCTGAAAAATAACCCATCTGGAACTTGATTGGAATGATTACACACCAAAACCCACTAAACACGTCTTTTATCCAAAAAATAACTGAACTGCCGGTTATATCTCCGTTCGTATTAAATCATCTGATTTTCACGCCAAACTGTCTTTTGTTTTTGGACCTAGGTAACTTGAGTAATTAAGTCCGCTGGGGTGTTTCTACACCTAATGCCCTAAAACCAACTGGTTTGGGTGCATTGGCCCAAAGCTCGCTAAGAAGCCTAGAAAGTCCAGATTAAAACAAAGTCAAGCAAGTGTTCTCTCCGAGTTAAAATTCCTAACGGTTCTTTGTGTAAGAATAATCTTGATAAAAGACAGGCTTTTATAAAAATTTTAGCGGAGATATGAAGGTTTTATTCTATGATAAAGACTATTGCACGTTCACAGAGGTGTGTATGAAATGAAAACAAGAAAAATGTGGAGTGAAAAATAAGACCTAGTTTCTTGTTAAGGAAAATAGAAATTCTGAAGTTGAAACTTTACTGGAAAACGAAACTTGAAAAATGCTTAACTCTTTATAAAACTTGTGTGATCCTTTTAAAATTGTTATCAGGGCTTTATTGTGTGACATGATGACTTTATTCGACCCTTCTGGAACTTAACGACACTATTTGCACTGCACGTAAAGACATATAAAAGCTGTAGTTAAATAAGAAGCGAGGTGTGAAAAATAAAGGTTCGATAGTCTAGACTTAGGATAATAGAATTGTTATTTTCTGAAACAAAACTTTAGGATTTGAATCTTAGTTGTTTTACAAAACCAACTTGACCGGATTTTGTGGGTAGTATCCGCTGAAAACCCTCAGGAGACAACACTCCTCCTACTAGGGACACCTAGAGGTTTAACGGCTTGTTGCACATGCTCAGTGCAATCGAGTTCCCTGCGAAAGTGAGGTTAGGAAATTTTTTTGTGAATAAATTGGCTTTGCTCGGGACGAGCAAATGATAAGTTTGGGGGTATTTGTTCATATCAGATTTTTGCATTTTCATACCGCCCAATTTTTATCACATTGCATATCGGTAGATACTCTTGAGCCGTGTTTGCTAGTCAATTGCAGGATACAGGTTCTCGGTTCTAAAACGGTGAAATTCATGGAAAACACGACAAAAATCCGGGTTCCTGCCAACCACAGATAAAACACGGATCTCCGCTCTTTATCCGTCTGTTGCCACACACCAGTTTAAGAGACGAAATGTCAAATCAATGTCGTTTTCATGCACAAGGCTCAATGGCAACACAAGATCCAAGAAATCTACGCGGAGCTCGAGGAAATCATGACAAAAAGTCCACATCAAAGCACCTTTTGATCCACCAGAATTCTGGAAGAAATGTGGAGAGATTATCAGAAAATACATGTACCAGACAAAAGGGCACAGCAAAACAGGAAAAGCCACCAAATACGATGACCCAATCCCCCTAAAGTGCCGCGGTTCCGCGGCAATAGCAGGCTTAGGCCGCGGAACCGCGGCCATACTGTGGAGTCAGAAGTTGGGCTTTTAGGGGTATTTTGGTCTTTTGATGGGGAGGCAGATTTTTGCCCTAGGTTTCCAGTTTCCTGCCTATAAATAGTCCAGATCTTGCCAATGCAAAGGGTCCATAATCTTGTATTTTTTCTCTAGGTTTTAGAATACATGTTCTTCTTCCTCTTCTCATCTCTTCTCCCTCTTCTCATCTCTTCTCCATTAAAACTTGTAGTGAGCTTTTGAGTAAAGAATGATGAATAAAGAAGAACCGTTTATATTTATGCTTGTCTTGTTCTCTTGTTAATTATTGTAATTTTAATTTGTTAACTTAGTTGTTGTTATTTCTTGTTGTTTCTTTCTTTTCTCTTTTTCTTTATCCTTAAAACAACCATGATGCTTACGCTTGATCCTTGCCAAGGTGAGGTCGCAAATAGCTAGTTGTTATCTTCTAATCTCTTTCTTTCTATCCTCCTCTTTTGTTTTGTTTTATTTTTCCGTATCATGATGTGTGAGTAGTTTCATACTTGTTAGGGTAGGATAAGGGAAGTTTGAGAGAAGGAAATCTCTCTCACTCTTTCCTTGCCCAACAGCTTAATTCGACTCCCGTTAATTGAACCACAATCCGCTCCTTACGGCACCCTATCCTACATGATAGCGGTGATTCCGTAGTGAGACCGGTTGTGGTTGAATTAACCGGAGGTTATGGCTAAGAGCCAAGAACGGACGGACAAGCACCAAAAGGAAGAACTTATGCGTTTGGAAAGCTTAGCTTATACTCGCAAGTTCCTTCCTAGTCGTGCTAATCCCCGTTGTTGCCGATTACCGTAACACCGAGATTAAGAGGGGCAACGAAAGATGTGGGAGACTCCTAACTCAAACTAACCTAATCCTAACCCTAACAAGCTCTCTTTACATATCATTTTACCACTAAATTAATCACAAAAAATTTTGAAAAACTGGACTTAACTCGTTAAAGCACATAGAAAAAGATTCCCATCTCCCTGCGGACGACCCGTACTCAACCGGCTAGCTACAAGCGAAATCGTCTTGATTGCGGTAATTAACTAAACTTGAACACGCAGAATCGCTAACAATCAGTTAGCAGAGGAGGCTCGCATATTTACAGGAGAGAAGAGAGGGAGAGAAAGGAGGGAGGTGACCGTATCGGCGCGGGAGGTGACGCAACTCGAGATTGCTACAGGATTCACGAGAAGAGAGAGGAAATGCGAGAGGAGAGAGTAAAAAGAGAGAGAGAGAGAGAGACAGTGAGGGGAGAGAGAAAGAGAGAAAGAAAGAGAAGAGAGAGGAGAGATGAGAGAGGAGAGAGGCTGAGTGAGGCGGGGTCATGAGGCAGAGAGAGAGCTGGGGTTGTTGTTAAAATAGGTAGGATTTTATTTAAAAAGATTTAGGTTATTTAAATAAATTTTAATCGGTTGATTTTAAAATAAAAATATTAATTTAAATAAAATTGGATTTTCAGGTAAATACAAATTTAGTCCAAAATATGCCCGGGTTGGGTCTAAAAATCCAGTTTTAAAATACGAAAAATATATGCGACGACCAAAATTAAAAATGAATGATCGGGTAATGAAAATGCATACCCCAAGAACGGATGCACGTACGTGCGCGTAGCCATCCAACAAGTCCGTTTCACTGAACGGGACGAGAACAAGATGCGCGGATGCTACCACGGGGTTAGGGGTATCATGCAGGCCATGCAATGTATTTTTTTAAAAAATATTTTATGTGACTTACGATGTTATATTAAAATGCAGATACTAGATAAAATGTGAATATGCAAGATGTATAAATAAATGAAAGTGTACGAGTCTACGTAACAAGTCAGGATAAACCACAAACATGAATCAAGACAGGTTTCAAGTATGCGGGTCGGGTCAGATGCAAATACAAATGTCAAATATACCACTTGCACCAAAGCACGATAAATCAGGAAAATACCATAAAATAAGAAATACGAGGACTGGAATTGGTATAAATGAACTAGGGTGTTACATTATACCCAACTACAAAGAGAATTTCGTCCTCGAAATTCCAATAACAAGGAAAAATAAACAATCAAGAAACTACAAGAATAAATATGGAAACTTCTGTCGAATTTCGTTTTATCGTTCCCAAGTCGATTCTCCATGCGGGCGATTCCCCCAAGAAATAAGTACGAGAGAGATAACCTTGTTCTTAAAGACCTTTTCTCTTCGATCAAAAATCGACATCGGTCGTTCCTCAAAGGTCAGATCCTCTCTTACAGTCAGCTCTGAATGATCCAGCACGTGTGTTTCATCTTGAACATATTTACGGAGTTGAGATACATGAAACACGTCATGAACATTCGCCAAAGATTGTGGTAAAGCCAATCGATAAGCCACTTCTCCAACACGCACTAAAATTTCGAAAGGCCCTACGAATCGAGGACTAAGCTTGCCTCGACTCCCAAAACGAATCACTCCTCTAGTAAGTGATATCTTCAAGAACACCAGATCACCAACAACGAACACTAGAGGTCTTCTCGATGTGTCGGCCCAACTCTTCTGCCGATGTTGTGCTGCCTTCATATGATTCCGGATTGTATTAACTTTCTCAACTGTTTGCACGATCAAATCCGGTCCCAACAATCTTCGCTCTCCAACATCGTCCCAACAAACAGGTGAACGACACTTGCGACCATACAATGCTTCGAATGAAGCCATCTAAATAGTCGCCTGAAAATTGTTATTGTACGAAAACTCCACCAAGTGTAAATGATCCTCCCATGAACTCTTGAAGTCTAACATGCAAGCTCTCAACATGTTTTTAAGAGTTTCGATCGTTCTCTCCGACTGGCCATCTGTCTGAGGATGATAAGCAGTGCTAAACTTCAATCGAGTCCCCAAACTTTCCTGTAAGCTCCTCTAAAAGTGCGACAAAAAAATCAGGTATCACGATCGGACACGATACTCACAGGTACTCCATGCAATCTCACAGTCTCTTGCATGTACCGTTCTGCTAACGTTTTCGTTGACTGACCAACTCGAAATGGTATGAAATGAGCTGCCTTGGTCAATCGATCAACAATCACCCAAATTGCATTGTTGCTCTTTGGACTCCGCAGTAAATCTGTCACGAAATCCATGGTTATATGTTCTTACTTCCATTGAGGAATTGGAAGTGGTTGCAATAAACCAGCAACCCTTTGATGTTCAGCCTTAACTTGCTGACACACCAAGCACTTTGCTACAAAGCGGGCGATCTCCCGTTTCATACCTTCCCACCAGAAATGTTATCATACGTCACGATACATCTTCGTGCCTCCAGGATGTACGGAATACGCTGAACTGTGCGCCTCCTTCATAATTTCTTCACGAATGTCTCCCTTTGGCACACACAAACGGCTGCCATATCGCAACGAACCATCTTCATGAATCAACAAGTCCGTTCGAAGTCCTGCTTTAACTTGTTCTCGAAACTTCTGCAATCTTCTCGGGATTAACGGCGATTCCATTTCCAGAAACGACATGCCCAAAACCTCACTTATTCAAGACAAAACTCGCACTTGCTCATCTTTGCATATAATCTTTCTTGCCTCAATGTCTGCAGTGCGATCTTCAAGTGTTCTGCATGCTCTTTAATGCTCCTTGAGTAGATCATAATATCATCGATGAACACCACGATAAACTGGTCCAAGAATGGTGAGAAGATTCGGTTCATCACATCCAGGAATATTGCCGGTACATTCGTGACTCCGAATGGCATCACTAAATATTCATAATGTCCATACCGAGTTTGGAACACGGTCTTGCAAATATCCTCTGATTTAGCTCGGACCTGATGATATCCGGATCGCAAATCCAGCTTCGAGAATACCCTCGCGCCATTAAGTTGCTCGAACAATTCGCCAATGCGAGGGATCGAGTACTTGTTCTTAATAGTTACCCGGTTTAATTCTCGATAATCGATACACATCCTCCTTGTGCCATCTTTCTTCTTGACTAGAAGAACTGGAGCTTCCCAAGGTGAATTACTGCTGCGAATCCAACCCTTCTCTAACAATTCAGTAATCTGCTTCTTTACTTCTTCTAACTCTACTGGTGCCATTTGATTGTACGCCTTTGAGATTGGCGCTGCACCAGGAACAAGATTGATCGCGAACTCCGCATCTCGTTTTGGCGGTAAACCCGAGATGTCCTTGAACATGTCCATGAACTCTCGAACTAAAGCTGACGCTTCCTCCTTATCAACTTCTATCAACGAAAGACTGGTGCCTGTCGGCCTAGTCCTAAACTCGACTGGCCCGACAGAACTGCTACCTTTAGCAAAAACAAACCCCGGATGTTCGGGAATCTGGAAAATCATTTTCTTTGCCCTACAATCCATGTGAGCGTGGAAAGTACCGAGAAAGTCCATTCCCAAAACAAAATCACAACAAAGGGATGTACCTGAATTGAATAATACTAATGCAGGAAAACATGAACAAGTAGGATACCGAAATGACATCATCCGAAGCCAAGATACTGAAGAAGACAAGCATGATAAACATGATTCAAGCTTACAATAAAACATGAACTGGAAAGCAAGAGAAGCAAGGCAATATAACGACCATGAAATAAGGAAGTGGATCAAGACTAGGACTCCAAGTTACTTAAATAGAGTACCGTATTGTAACCATGCTGTAGTTCATAGTTACAATCACATAACTCCGTTCAAGTCGCCCAAATCCTAGTATTCGAATCAAAGGAACAGGGAGAAACAATAGGGAACCAAAAGGTTCCGAGCTGAGATGCAAAGAGGTTTGCATATCGTCAAGGTAAGGATCAGGAGGAAGTTAAGATTCAAGAATGGCAAGATGGTAAAGTGGCAGGACATGTTCTTAATCACGAGTATTCTGATTCGTGTATTAGGTCCAATACCCAACTACAAAAGAATCAAACCCGATTAGCCTAAATCTTATGGCTCTGATACCAAACAAAACCTGTCACGCCTCGCTTCCCAGAGTGCGCTAAGATCGGCACGTGACAGAGCCAACCATGTTACCTGTGGCTAGGAAAAATCCCTCCACAGTTATATTACGGCTGTCTAGAGATATCAAGAACAGTAGAAAAATAAAACAACTATTTAATACATGTCCATGAGCCAGAATAACGAGTCAAGAAATAAAATAATGCGGAAGCAAAAGATCCAATACAATAATAATCTGCAATGTACGTCCCAAAATACGGGCTCACAACAGGAATGAAAAATACTGAAAGGAAACTAAACTAAACTAATAACAGGTCCTCACTGCTCGGCCTGTTGATCAAAATACTCCTGGACAGCCTGCGTAAAGATAAGCGATTTGGGCCATGCAAAACCCAGACGTCAGTGCGTCATAATATCAATAATTCTAAGCAAATAGGATGTAATGTAATATGCAGGCATGAAGTATGAACAGTAAAAAGTCATCAGTAACAAGTAAACAATAACATGAATATAGATCAGTGAACATGATATAAACAGGTGAAGTGCAGTGAGTAGTCTAAACTGTGCTATTGGGTTATCTAATCTAAAGTTATTCGAAATCAATTAATGTAATTCTCATCGTAACCCATCGGTTTATGCCCCGTTCATTCCCCACGGGACAAGGGTAAAAAGATATGATAGACTGTGAGTCTATGTCCCGTTCATTCCCTACGGGACCACGGTAACATGATGTAATAGCCCTTTGAGTTATGTTCAGCTACATTCTTGATTTCCCCATACCCCCAAGTTATGTGTTCATGTCAGGTATTGATAAATCTGAGACTAATGCTAACACAGGATCAAGCAGGTACAGCTTTGTCTAAATAGACAACAGGATATGTCCGTAGGGACAACAGGTCAAGATTGTCGGCATTAGTAACAAGATCAGGTATCAAGTCAAGCAGTAGTATATCAGGTCATGTCAGGTAGTGCACAGGTATCAAGTGGATACTCACAATCGACTGTAGTAAGTATGGGTGCACAAAATCAAGTATGGAGTACTAATATAACAAGAAAATGAAATAATGTGACATGGTATGGAAATAGATATAAAATCAATGATATGGATGCACAATTATCAATTAGGGTTACATTTATAGTTCCAATACTAATTAGGATGCACTTTATTAAACATGGGGTGTTAATATAACAGTATTATGTATTAATGTGATCTGTAGATGCAGCTATATGTATAATATATGATATGGATGCAAATGGGTATCCGAAAACTGTAAAACTTGCATATGGATATATTATATGATAAACGGGTAACATTTTACTAATATGGATGCGTAAAACTATACCTAGCATGTAGCAAGATGATTTAGCATGCGACTAGATATATAATTACCGATATGGATGCACACGGACGTGATATAACAGTAAAATTATAAACTGGTAAATGCATGATGTACAATTAAACAATATGAGATGTAAATATTCCATTGAGTGCAGTATATTGTAATATAGTATGTAGCATGAAAGGTTTGCATGCGCTAGATGTAAAGTAACATGTACGGATGTATACGGATGTCGGAAAAATTGTAAAACTAAACATGGGGTGCACGATTTGAAATCCAAGTATTATATTTGTTAAAATAGATGTATATAAAGTAACATAGTATGTAGCAAGATAAACTTGCCTCAACGGATCACGAAACGGATATGTACGGCACGCCCGATGTCGGCAAAATGTCGCAACGCACGTACGGCACACGGGATTGGTCCAAGCAACGCAAGAGGGTGATCACGCAGGTAAGGTACTTCCCCTGGGTCGTCTGGAACGTCGGCGTCAAGCACAGCTCCGACGATCGCGGGAATTTCAGAAAAATCAGGAAGTGAAGAAAAGAAAAAGAAAGAAGAGGAGGAAGAAGAAGAAGAAGAAGAGGGGATTGGCTTACTGTGGTTGTGGTGTTCAGGGGTCAGGAGACGAGTGTTGGTGTCGAGGAGATGATCAGAGCTCCGGCGAGGCTAGGGTTTGGTGTTAGGGTTATGCTAGGGTTTAGGCTCGGTTTTGTTTGCTGGGGTGTGCAAGGTTGGTGTATGAGGGAGAAGTGCAGAGTAGAGGGAGAGGAGGAGAGGAGAATGGTGGTGACGACGAGGTCGAGGGATCGCCGGCGTTGAGGTGTTCTGTTGGGTGTGCAGGGTTCTGTGCAGGGGAGAGAGGCTCGGGAATGAGAAAGAAGGAGAAGAAGATGTCGAGGAGGAGGAGGAAGCTCGGTTGAGGGAGATGGAATTGATAAGGGATGAAGTTTTAGGGTTAGGGTTGAGGAGGAAGTGAAGCTTTGATGGGTTAGCAGAGGAGGCTCGGGTATTTAAAGGAGAGAAGAGAGGGAGAGAAAGGAGGGAGGTGACCGTATCGGCGCGAGAGGTGACGCGACTCGAGATTGCTACAGGATTCGCGAGAAGAGAGAGGAAGTGCGAGAGGAGAGAGAAAAAAGAGAGAGAGACAGTGAGGGGAGAGAGAAAGAGAGAAAGAAAGAGAAGAGAGAGGAGAGAGGAGAGAGGCTGAGTGAGGTGGGGTCACGAGGCAGAGAGAGAGCTGGGGTTGTTGTTTGTCACGACCCGAAAGTACGGAACGTGACCGGCACTTAGATTACGAAGCGTCTAGAGGCGCCACGTAACCTAAGTAAGCCGAAGCCCAGAAATCTAAACCATAAAAGAAGAAGAAGAAGAAAAAAGAAAACAAGTTTAAAAGCATCAGCAAATTTTCTCAAAAATTTCGGCAGAGTCTCCTCTATAAAAACTGGCCCCCAAACGGGTACAACAAGTATAATATAAATAAACAATAAAAAGCATCCCCAAACGGGTGCTAGCTCAACGCCAACAGGCGGAAACAACCACAACAAACACAATAATATACAACGCCAAAGGGCGAGGCTCAAAACTCAAAAGAAAACAAAACCACCAGATCAGAATAATACATGCGCGACTCTAATGTCGAAATAAAAGACTGGTCCAATAAACTTATCAAGTAATACAAGTATGGTTGATGGAGTTTACTAGATACAAATGAATGAATAAAAGTACAATGGTGGTTCGGATACAAGTGAACCAACTTACCGTGCAAATCACCCTGAAGAAAAGATGTGCCAACAAGCTGCCACGGAAACCTGTACATCGAACCTGAAATAAAATTTGGCACAACGGGGGTGAGTTGCCAACTCGTGAGTAGAAGACATCTACGAAAAGAAATCGAATGCACGACGCTATCTTAGGTCATAATAATACACTATAATATCCCAATCATCTAGTAATAGCAGGGTAAAATTACGTGTAAGTGCAGATACTCCGTGCTTGTGTCAGTGCCTCATATAATACTATGTCATATGAAATGAAATGCATGCACCATGAATGTAAAGTAACAAATCCTGAAATCCAGATATATATGTATAAGAAATCTTTAGCTGTTATCATAGTAAAATGTGTATAAGAATCTGAAATCTCAACAATGAAATCCATGGAAATCCGTGTCAAGCGTCGACACAACACATGTAATCTCAAGTCTCAATATCTCGGGCTCCGTCAGTCCGGATCGGCCTATATCATCAAATCTCATGACAACGGTCGGTATCCTCCGGATATCCGCCGCGCCAGACATCACCGGTAGGTAGTCTTCCCCTGCCAGGCTCATCGTCTACAACTCGATCTTCTTGCCCCGGGGTACCATACCGGGCTCACCATGTACCCGAGACGGTTCATCCACTCCTCGAATCGGGTCTCGAAATCCAACAGAAAACATGAAATCTCATGGTGGACGACACATACATCACGAGAAAACCGCATCTTATGTTTTTAAAAAGAGAGGAGGAGGAGAGAGAGAAGTTTTTTACATATTCTTGCGGTTTTCCCCAAAATCCAGAAATCTCATAGAAATCCAAATCTCAAAATCATGAGTAACTATATGATAAGTGTCGGCATATGCCCATAATACTGCATGATAATATGAAAATATGAATGCATGAATGTCTAAGTAATAAATATCATGTCTATACTAACATCAGAGAATAATCACAATATTATATCGGTCTAGTTGTTAACTGATTCTATCCATAAAAGACAATATGATCTAAAGTGTACGTGACATAGCAATTACCGATGATGATGTGTGTGAGCCGGCAAATAAGTGTGCGTGGAATATGCGCATCATCGGTAATGGTGCTGGTGTCCTAATAGGTAAAGTTTATACTGATTATAGCAACATATGTAAGAACATGCAACATTATGATTACAATGTGAAACTAAAGACGGATGTGTGTTATCCACTCATTTGATATACAATTACCACTACCACTATACGACTCGAACCTAACGTAGTGTCCATCTAACCCCCCCTAAGGAAAACTAAACCTAAGAACTGGTCGATAGAAGTATACCTAAAGCCCGAGTCCATATCTCTAATAGTCGGCGATCCTGCCTCAATAGCGTCACGTACATAGTACGACTTCCTCAAATTAAGAGTGCGGATCAATCATCACATCTATGCCTCGTACGGTAAAATCCATCGTACGGCATCCCAATATCGGGGTACGGGTCAAATATCACCTACGTGTCTCATTATTCGTATAATATCATCATCAACACATGTCATGATCGAGGTGCTATGCTGTAATCGCATACATCAATTATATAACATTGCCATCATAAATATACCTCATTAATTTATCCTCAGAAATAGCATGTCATATGTATCATGTTGTGATCGAGTCATACTGATATCATATCGTCATCAAGTCACACCTATATGATATCGACATCAGGTCACACCTATATGATGTCGTAATCAAGTCATACATATATCATATCGTGATCAGTCACAAGTTACAGTTCGGGTTCTATTTTAGAGTCCCATGTACCTCAATATCATCACTACCCATTATAATTTAGGTATACCTGTTCATTATCTCATTCTCTAATGATCCGCTAACACTTTAATACGACTGTATAGTCAAGAATCACGGCATCAAGCCCAGTTATCCTGTTTCATTCCCGTGTATCAATGTATCCTACATACGTATTGTATATATCTATATATATACCTATGCCTAGTCCTATATATATATACACATACCCGTATACACCATGTCGAGTTTCAGTGTGTGCGTGTGTGTGTTTCTACCTGAAACCTACGAACCTCTTCCAGGGTATTCATCCTCTGGTATGGTCTTCCTAAATCAGTCTGGTCCAGCCTAGGGTCATTACTAGGTCCTACTCATTAAGAATCTAGGGTCACATCTGGTTTCCTAATGTCAATAAGTACTATTCCTATTCTACGTTGCGGGGGTGCTAAACGCCATCCACCCGACTTCCCCCCGTAGATATGCATCTACTCACCTGGTCCATGTCTGCCGAAGACGGTGTCGCCATCATCCTCTTCATCGCCCGCAGTCCACGTGAGGGGTACCTTAACGCAAACATATAAATAGTATCGTAAACTGAATCACATACAAAAACCAAAACGACTCAAGGAACAAGCATAGGTTAAAACCTATGTCCCGTCCACGCAAAAGAACCAAATATCGCTCGATATCGGCGTACAAACTCCGATGGATCGAGATAAACATCAACAAATAACTCGTAGTTTTAAAACACCTTACTTATATTATAAAACATGATTAAATCCATCGAAACCCTAAAATCCATCAAACCGTCCAATTTCGTAAAACCCGAAAATACCAATTTACCGTTTTTCATCAAAACTTGACATTTAAATGAAACCAATGGTCATAAAACTCATTAAATAGCATAACTAGACTACACAAACCATTACTATATTTTTATTACACAAATTTATATTAATTTGAAATTTCTAGTTTGCAACCTTTAACAATTTTCAACATTTTTCAAGCAAAATACCTAAATTCCACCACAAAACATGATTTTGCATGAATTAATGTACTAAACTACAATTCATGATGATAATGATATGATGAAACCATGATTATATTTTTAATTTCATTTATATAGGAATTTCCAAAATCTGGTTTACAAAATACTAGCATTTTATTACTATTTTCCAATTATCAAAGGAAAGTAGTGATCAAACTAAGTTTTTCTTTCCTTTAATATGCTAATATTCTCATTAAAACTACCATCTAATGATAACAAGCTTAATAAGAATTTTATTTTACCCACAAACATATTTTTGAAAAATCTAGTTAGCTAAATAGCTTAATTAAAACAATTTGAATAAACAATTTATTATACAACAACCATGCAATATTTTTCCACTCTAAAAGATGTTAAACTAGCTATTATAACCTTATTTAATTAATAAAAACCACAACTTGAATTTACGAACCCTAACTTTAATTTTAAAATTTGCAACTAGAATTAATATATTAAATCTAATTATGCTTTAAAAGAAACATCTAATAGAAATAAAACAAAAGAAGGAAATTTATACCTTCAAAATATGAAACCCAAACATGAAAATGAGCCTCCAAAATGCATGCTTTCCATCTCCAAAATCCATGCTAAATAGGTCAAAGGAAAATGGTAGAGGTTGAATGTTGATTTTTGAGATTTATTTTTGGAATTTTTGATGAATTTTGATGATTTTTATTGCAAAAATGATGGGGGGAAAATTTTGGGGCTACCCATGGAGGGGAGGCCGGCCATGGAGAGGAAGGAGGGTGGAGAGAGAGAAAAAATGTGTGGTATTGTGTAGAAAGTTCATAAATAATGCATTTTTTTCACTTAAACCCTTTATTATCTAACTTTTTCAATTTAACCCTTTTCCTAGAAATTTCTAGAACCATGGAGAGATTTTGGAAAAGATTTTGCATATTACACACTTGATTCTAATATACCATGGCTCATTTTTTAAAAATTAAAACCATTCAAATTTGTAATTTACACTAATTTAGTTTAAAAAATAAAGCTTATGTTAATATTTAAAATAATTAATTTAGGAAAAATATTTAATTAAA
Organism: Agapanthus africanus; assembly: GCA_030015575.1. Lineage (NCBI taxonomy): Eukaryota > Viridiplantae > Streptophyta > Magnoliopsida > Asparagales > Amaryllidaceae > Agapanthus > Agapanthus africanus. The sequence goes on from CM057337.1 coordinate 4,981,713, forward strand.
ATAAAAATTTATAAGTGGCTAAATAAACACCATTTACTAGTAATTACATAATTAAAATATGTATTTTTGAAATTATAATGAAAAACAATTACGGTTTAATTTTACGAAAAATACATTTTACTTTACCGAAATTCATAAAATTCACTTAAACAATTTTATTCATTTAATTATTTATTTAATTATTTTTAAAACGTTACATTGTTAAAATAGGTAGGATTTTACTTAAAAAGATTTAGGTTAGTTAAATAAATTTTAATCGGTTGATTTTAAAATAAAGATATTAATTTAAATAAAATTGGATTTTCGGGTAAATACAAATTTAGTTCAAAATATGCCCGGGTTGGGTCTAAAAATCCAGTTTTAAAATACGAAAAATATATACGACGACCAAAATTAAAAATGAATGCTCGGGTAACGAAAATGCATACCCCCAAGAACGGATGCACGTACGTGCGCGTAGCCATCCAACAAGTCTGTTTCACTGAACGTGACGAGAACAAGATGCGCGGATGTTACCACGGGGTTAGGCGTATTATGCAGGCCATGTAATTTATTTTTTTTAAAAAATATTTTATGTGAATTACGATGTTATATTTAAATGCAGATGCTAGATAAAATGCGAGTATGCAAGATGTATAAATAAATGAAAGTGCACGAGTCTACGTAACAAGTCAGGATAAACCATAAACATTAATCAAGACAGGTTTCAAGTATGCGGGTCGGGTCGGATGCAAATACAAATGTCAAATATACTACTTGCACCAAATCACGATAAATCAGGAAAATACCATAAAATAAGCAATACGAGAACTGGAATTGGTATAAATGAACTAGGGTGTTACAGGATCCCTGGAAATCATGTGCGTCCTCAAAATCATCGCCCTGCTCTCCAGCGGTGGACTTCGAGACGAGGCAAATTTTAGCGGTTTGCTGGTCTCCATTGGCCCGGCCTATCCCCCTTGATCCAAAGGGAATTTGATCGCAAGGTGATAAGTCAAGATCTGGACCTGGAAGATGTTTAACCTAGGACGTCCCAGAAGAATATTATAGGATGAAGGGACCTTGGTGACGAGGAAGTCCACTGGTATGGTTCGTGTATTGCCCACTTCCCCACTGTTGAGGAGGAGGGTGACCAATCCCTTGGCCGGGACGGAATGATTGGTGAACCCAGAGAGGACATGGGAGCTTGGTCGAAGGTTGGATGGTCCTAGCCCCATACGCTGGAAACAGTCATGGAACAGGATATCCGCCGAGCTCCCTGGGTCGACCAATATTCTCTGGACTTCGTAACAGTGGACTCTGGCCGTTATCACGAGAGGGTCATTGTGAAGAAGCGATATGCCGTGGAGGTCTTTATCGGTGAAGATGATCGGTTCTGAAAGTCCGCCCTAACACCACCATAAGGTCCAAGTGACATCAAGCATGCCAAATTAAATTTTTTACAGGTGCTAAGCTAGACTAAACAAGATCATTAACTGGTTGATTAGGGTTTGAAGTTTGATAACATTAAACTATAAGAAGTGAAAGAAGGTTATACCCATGTAGATCAAGTCTTTCTCTTCTCTAGCTCCGGGTTGTGGTCCACGCGACTCCACTAGGCTCCTCTTCAAGATGAAAGAACCTCCTTCGTGATCTTCGCGCCAAAGATGATCCACCTGAAGTCTACTAGCTCAAGCTAATCCTTTACTAATCTAATTAGTGAAGGTAACACTCCACATAAAATTGCTAATCTAATGTAAGATGGTGGAGTAGAGGTTTAATTTGCTCATTAGGGTTTTCTCAAGTTCAATGATTCATATCACATGTGAGGGTCTGAACTTGGAGGTGAGGTGAAGAAAATTGTAGAGAGCAAGAAAGAGCAAGCGCTCATGAAATGGCTAAGGCATAAACTCAAGAACAAAAAGCAAGCATAGAATCAAAAATGAATATATCTCCTCACTTATTCAAGCATGGATTAAATTATAATTCTAAATCGTAACCATACTTGAATAGTGAGTCAAGACCAATATTATATCATAAAAACCCATGCCTTAACCATACCCAAAATATCTCCACAATTACACCTCATTTTCCATTTTCTAAAATATAGAAAATAGATGCCATGCAATATATATATATATATATATATATATATATATATATAATATACATATATTAATATATATTAAGAAACATAATTAGTGAGCTAATAATATTAGTTAAGATATAATTATATCAAATATAATTATATATCAAATTATTAAATCAACACTCTATTTAATAATTCGGTTATATCACATATGACCGACTAATATCATTTATCTGTGTATCACATTATCAAATCAATACTTGATTCGATAATCTGGTTATATCACATATAACCTAACTTGATAACAGATAACTGCCAGATTATACTACGGTATCACATACACGTATTTAATCAGGCCCACGCACATATCACATATGTGCCCTACTTCGTTTCGCTCGAAGCAGGAAACTTCTGTGTGGGACTCTAAAGACTCGTCAATACGCCAGCAGTAGGTGATGATAACATCAGTCGCCTACAAGCCGTCAGCGGTACTAGCTGGACGTAACAGCTACCTGGGTATTCAGCGATATGAAGATCAACAAGTAAGCTCGTCTATACTCTCCATGAAGCCTATCAGTACACTACCGTACAATCCGGTCTCTTCGTCTGATATGTCGCATATTATATCTAGGGGTGGCAAACGTCAGACCGCAGTAACGTGATAAGTCATGCCGATGTCTGGCTCATAACGGTTTAAGAAACCACCGATAACTCTTATCAGTAAATCTCAGCAGCTACCCTGGCCAGGGCCTTCCAATTATATCCAATCGAGCATAGCGCAACATTAACCCCTAATACCGGGAGATACGAAACCCCTCATATCGTTCATTGCCTCCATGTGACTCGGGACTGTACCCAAAATCCACCTGTTTGCACGACTCCTTTGAGCCGTGGTAGGGAGGAAATCAAAACACAATGGGAGCCACACAAGACTCTATGACGATCTCAGGTCAATAGACTAATTTGTACCAGTATCACCAGAGGACTACTATCTGACGATAGGTATACTACCAACTAGGAGTCCTCGGCGAGTCCTGTTCGGTGTACCCATTCTCCAATAAGTACCTGTATACAATTTTTGATGTCACACACCAATAGTTGTGGGATCAACCATCGCCCTCTAAGGGACAAAAAATGTATACACTAGTCTACTCAGGAATATCGATGCTCTAGTCTCGATATTCCCTCAACTAGGAACTGATTAAAGGATGTACTTTTGGACCGCCATGGCCCCACTAGTATGATCTCATCATATTCCTGGTAGTCAAGTACATATCCTAAGGGTTTTATCAATATGTGAGAGCAAGACAGTAAAGAATACCAGTCAACATGTTAAGATAAAGAGTAACCAGATATGATACTATTATGTCGAGCAAGAAAGTCCTCTATATATATGTCCAAGTATCCACTATAATATATATCACATATACAATAATGGCCTCTAGGGCATACATATTCGTAACAGGTTTGTCCCTTCTGCACCTCTTGTGTGGTATATCGCTTACACCCTCGATTGGGAGGATTCCCCCCCAATTTCCTGAGCTGGATACGAGGTAACAACCATGATTTTCCTGATCGTTAATTCCCCGGGAAGGGTTTGGCCCTTTTGTTCTTGCTCCGCCTGCCGCTTGTCCCGCAGGTATTTTGCCAGATGGCCAGAGTGGATCAACTCTTCGATGTAGTCACGGAGTTGTTTGCAGTTCTCAGTCGGGTGACCCTGCGACCTTTGGAAGGTGCATTATAGGCCGCGAAGACGCTTGCCCACTCTTTGGGTGACTGGCAGGAGCTTAAAGAACCTCTCGCCCTTAGCTTCCTCCAGCAGCTCGGTCTGGAAAATGTTTAGAGGAGTGTACTCCTGAAACCTCGGGGAGTAAGGCTTCGGACGATCGACTTTCTTTTTCTTCTCCCTGTTCCTTTTCTTTCTGTCCGCTTAGTAGGCTCGAGGCAGGTTTGAGTTCACCTCCGACTCGAGTTGGATTTCTCGCTCGGTCTAGGCTTTCACTTCGACCATAGTCTTAGGTTGTGCTAATACAAAAGAGTGGAGCCACTCTTTGTGCCTAAGACCCGACCTCAGCACGATGATAACTGTTTCATCGCGGTGCTCGGTAACCTTCAGGAGGGCATTGTAGAAGTGGGTGACATACCCTTTGAAGGATTCCTTGTCTCCGCTCTTGACAGTGAACAGGTAGTCGACCGTCCTTTTCTGTCACCAGTTCCCGATGAAGGGTAGCTAGCTCGTCGAAGGTCGAGATGGAACATGGCATTGTTAGTTATATGTATGCCCTAGAGGCCATTATTGTACATGATTGTATATTATAGTGGATACTTGGACATATATAGAGAGGACTTTCTTGCTCGACATGATAGTATGTTATCTGATTGCTCTTTGTATTAACATGTAGACCTGTATTGTGATACTGTCTTTCTCTCACATGTTGATAAAGCCCTTAGGCTGTGTACTTGACTACCAGGACTATGATGGAGATCATACTAGTGGGCCCAGGGTATTCCACAAGTTCATCCTATAATTGTTCTTAGTCGTGGGTGTATCGAGACAGGGTATCGATATTCCAGAATAGACTAACGTATACGCTTCTTGACCCATATGATGGGCGATGGATGATCCCACATCTATTGGTGTTTGACATCAAAGATGGTACACGGGTGCCCATTGGAAACTGGGTACACTGAACAGGACCCGCCGAGAAATTCTAGATGGTATTATACCTATCGTCAGATAGCAATTCTCTGGTGACACTGGTACATGTTAGTTTGTAGACCCGAGATCGTCATAGAGTTTTGTGTGATTTCCACTGTGCTTTGATTTCTACCTTACCACATTCAAGAGAACGTCCAAAATGGTGGTTTTTGGGTACAGTCCCGAGTCACATGGAGGTAATGAGCGATAGGAGGGGATTCGTCTCTCCCGGTATTGGGGGTTGATGTTGCGCTGTGCTCGATTGTCCATAACAGGAAGTCCCTGGCCAGGGCTGATATGGAGATTTACTGGTAAGTGTTATCAGTAGGTTCTCAACCCGTTATGAGCCTCATATCGGTATGACTTATCAAGTTACTGGGGTCTGACGTTTACTGCCCCTTGACTAGATACGCAACATATCAGACGAAAAGACCGGACTGTACGGTAGTGTTACTGATAGGCTTTGCGGGAGTTTAGACAAGCTTACTTGTTGATCTTCTGATCGCTCAATATCTGGGTAGCCGTTACGTCCAGCTAGTACCGCTGACGGCTTGTGGGTGACTGATATGATCATCACCTACTGCCGGCGTATTGACGAGTCTTTAGAGTTCTACACAGAGCTTTCCTACCTCATGCGAAACGAAGTAGGAGCACATATGTGATATGTGCGGGACTGAGATTAATACGAGTATGTGATACCGTATTCTATTCTCGCGATATGTGATATCGGTCGGTTATATGTGATATAGCTGGGTTATCGGATCAAATGTTGATTCGATAAGTTGATACAAATAATATTAGTCGGTTATATGTGATATAGCCGGATTATTAAATCAAGTGTTGATTTAATAATTTAATGTATAATTATATATATTTGATATATTAATTTACATTAAATAATATTAGTTCACTTAAGCATTTCTTTTTCTCACTTGTGCGCATTTAATATATATGTGATATATATTATTATGTCATGCTTGTTACTATATGCTATATGGGTGTATGAGACTCACACCATGCTTATAATAATGTGGGGTTTATTTATTTAAAGTAAATCAAAATTAGTTGGTAATTAGCACATGGTTGAAGCTTGTGGAACCATTGACTTAGTCCACTAATTTTGTCTTACCTTAGATATTTATTAATCTAACCATTATCTAAATCCATGGTTAAGTCTTTACATGAGTTATATGAGATATTTCTCACCCATGGTTGCCATAACATTATTGACATCATCTTCTTCTTCATCAAGAGAGAGCTCTCTAGGTTTTTTAAAGGTGAAGAAAATTAGTAAGAAAATTAATTCTAAAGTGAGCAAAATTCCTACTTTATCAAGCTACACTAGATTAGCCATTTAGTGTAGGTTGTTTGCTTCACTAATTCCTAATTAGTGAAGAGGTGGCTTGAGTTGGTGTCTTCTCGACGTAGATCAATTTCGGCCTCGAAGACTTCAAGCAAGTTTGTTCCTTTTATCTTGTGGAGTGTTTCCCCAATTAGAGTAAAGCGCTGTTCAAATTTTGAAATTTGAAATAAAACAACGCTTCATAAAAGCCAGCACCAAAAGCGCCAGCGCTAAAAGTCAAAGACTCTGAGGCAGCGCCCACGTGCAAAACACGAGAGCACTCGCGCCAAGAGCGCCAGCGTTATGAGTCAAAAACTCTGAGGTAACGCTCACGTGCAAAGCACGAGAGCGCTAGCGCCAGCGCTAAGAGTCAAAGACTCTGAGGCAGTGCTCACGTGCAAAGCACGAAAGCGCCAGCGCTAGAACTAAATATTCTCCACCCTTAGATCAAAGATCCAACTAAGATGAGTAAATCATCAGATCACAGAATTTAATTCGTTAAGGAAATACTCCTCAAATCTTTCAAAACAAGAAAGATTGTGCTCTATAAATCAGAATGCCGTTGGATCAAACATCCAATGGTAATTAAAAATCACCAAGATACAGAGCAAGTTCTGTATGGGAAAATATTTTCCCAATCTTGTTAATAATAAGAAAACTATTTTCTGTAAAACAGAAGCCCTTAGATCAAAGATCCAACGGTGGATAAATTCCATAAATCAATTAAGAAACTCTCATTGAGAGATTTTCTTAACTGAATCAACAAATCAGCTTTCCTTATATAAAGGATCCAAGACTTCAAGTCTTACGGTGAGGAACCCCCCTATAAACTTCAGAAAAATAAAAGAACCTCCCGATAAGTTTGAAGTTCTTTCAGAAAAGAAAAAGAAAAGAGCAAGTTTTAAGAAGAAGAAATTTTCTTCAAGATAAATAAAAAGAAGAGAGACCATAAAATTTCTTCAATTTTTGAGGGTTTAACTCTCCCATCATAAGAACTCAGTTTTTTTTTATAGCTCACAGATCCATAAGACAAGCTCTTTCACAAAAAAAAATAAAGAGATCATAGTATCTCCTCATAAAGAAGAACTTAGATCCATGAGACAAAGTCTCATATAAACAGAGAATTTAATTCTCATAGCACAAAACTAATCAGAACTGCCAAAGGAGAGCCTTAGCGCTCCAATTTAAAGGAGTGCCTCGGCGCTCCAAGTCTGGCGCACAACGCCGCAGCGCTCTTAGCGCTCCAATTTAAAGGAGCGCCTCGGCGCTCCAAGTCTGGCGCCCAGCGCCCAGCGTCCAGCGTCCAGCGCTCCAAGCGCTATTCTAAAAGAAGCGTTTCAGCGCTCCAAGTCTAGTGCTCAGCGCCGAGCGCACCACGTGCTACTCATGTGGGCACTATTTTATAAAGAAAGCTCTGCACTCATTGGTCGGCGCTCAGCGCCAAGTGCACCAAGTGCCCCTCACGTGAGCGCTACTTAATAAGGAGCGCTTCGCACTCATTGGTTGGCGCCAAGCGCCATAATAAACAGTGTCTAACACTCAGTAAAGGACAAAAAGAAAAAAGAGTGTCAGAATCCAAATCAATGCTCAACATTGTTGATTAAAAGGGGCTGAGCCCAAACAAATGTTCAACATTTAATTCAAAATGAGTGGACCAATTCCAAACAAGTGTTAAACACTTTATTCAGAACAGAATGGACTGAGCCCAAGTTGGCCATGAATCCTTAGCTCAGACCAACCGAGCCCATGTGCTCACAATTTTCCTAATTGGTCTTAGTCCCAAATTAGATCTCTCAACCAATTTTGGTTCAAGGGTACATCTCTTCATACCTCTGATACACGTCGTTGTAATTCTTTAGCGTCTTTAGAGAGATGGAGGGTCCCAATAACCAACAACTTTTGGTGCATCCCCAAACGGTTAAACCAAAATCACACAGGCCATGATGTCTTTAAACCAAACTTTGATGTCCCCAAACTAGACTATGATGTCTCTAAACTAGACTATGATATCTTTAAACTCCATGGATTATGATGTCCTTAAACTTATGGACCGCAATGTCCCTAAACTAAAACGATAGAGTCCAAATACTCTCTCATTGGATCTAAATGATCCCAAAACCTTATTGAGTAGATCTTAGTCTAAAATTAGACTAACGTATCCTCAACAAACGTTTGAGTTGACCTTAATCTAAAATAAGACTAACGGTCCTTAAACCAACCCAAACTCAAATCTAAGAAAATACGGATTTGGAATAATCCACACCCTACATGCGACAACATAAATTAGTCTCCGTATACAATCCACGGGCAATCAAAAATAAAACAAACACACACGACACGAAGTGACCATCCGGAGAATGAGAAAGTGGTTACCGCTATGCGGTAGCGTAATTAACTGCAGGGGCTTGCGCCTGCAAGGAAGAGTGTTCCCATAATCAAAAACCCCTCATACACGAGGGGGAATCCGACGAAATCTGCTACAATGGCCGCATCTGTCTAAACCTCTGATACACAGTGCCATAAATCAATTTGGTATCTTCGGAGAGGTGGACGGATAAAACCAAATAGCATCTGCCCCCCTGATTCAGGCAAGACGTTTGTCTTCCCGGTCTTTCGGCGGCGAACAGATTCTGACACGCCTGGTTGTAGGGTTCCTAGGCACTCCCAAGAAGTCTCACAAAGCATCGAACATGCCAATTTCAAAAATTATGGTGCCGAGAAACCCTAGTGTACGGATCGTTTGCTAGAAATCTAGGCGAAAAACAATCTAGTTAACACTTAACTAAGAGATACGGAAATACAACCTTTGTAGATCCGGTCCTCCACCTCCACGGCTCCGAGATGAGGTCCTCTCCGCTGTCCAAATCAAATCCGGGCTCTAGCATCGTCGACGTCATCGGAGAATGGACGGGCTAGGTCGTCGACGACGTGCCGAAGATGATCTACGTCGAGGCATCGCTAGATCAAGCTCCACCTTCACCAAACCATGATAACTTGTGAAGGAAACACACTCTACTACTTGGCAAGAGGTAGAGGATGAAGAAATAGGAAGTGGGTAGACTTTAGAATTGGATTTCTCACTCATTTCATCAATTCACCATTGATGGAGCTTGGTTTTCTTCACTTGAAGAAAAATGAAGAAGAAGAAGCTAAATATTATGATAAGAATAATAGAATATATTAGAATGATAATTCTTATCATAATAATGACCATGGTAAAGTGTAGAGAGCTAACTTGAGTTAATGAGAATGGTTAGGTTTAAAAAGAAGACAAAAATGGTGACATGGTCAAAGTATTCATGAAGCTTCATGAATGAAAAGAATGCCGCCATTTATCTCATTTCTTTTTCTTTTTCTAAAAGAATAAAAGAATAAATGAATAAAATGAATAAAAACCTTAACCATTTATTTAACCAAGGTATTAACTCTTTACACAAACCCTAGCTATGAAGGATGTACTTATGGACTATCATGTCCCCACTAGTATGATCCGCATCATAGTCCAGGTAGTTAAGTACACATCCTAAGGGCTTTACCAACATGTAATAGAGAGACAATCAGTGTACACGTTAAGATAAAGATCAACCAGATAGCATACTATCATGTCGAGCAAGAAAGTCCTCACTATATATGTCCCAGCATCCACTACAATATACATCCTATGTATAGTAATGGCCTCTAGGGCATACATATAACTAACAATCTCCCACTTGCACTAGGGCCATCTGTAGCAGTGGTTTGAAGTATCTCATACTCAACCATCCCATAAAAGTCTCTCTCTGGGAATAGGCCTTTGTGAGTGGATCCGCCGTGTTGTCCTCTGAGTCTACTCTCCAAACCTCGATCACCCTGGAGATCAACCATCTCCATGATCAAGTGATACTGCCTTAGAATATGTCTGGATCACTGATGGGACCTGTGTTCCTTGGCATAAGCCACAACTCCATTGTCTCACAATGGTAGGAACGTAGTTCATCTCATGAACCAATATACACCCAAACAGCCTCTTTGGTAGCATCTTAAGTAGCGATGTATCGTGCCTTTATCGTCTAGTATGTCACGGTATCTAGCTTGGAACTCTTCCAACATACCGTCCCTTTACTGAGGGTAAAGATAATGCCTGTGACTGATATTCAGTCGTCTTTATCACCCTGGAACCCTTCCAGTGATTCTCCCCAGGATCGATTGATACCACCTCACTACAACTAGTGAGAATCCTAACATCCAATTAAATCTATCTCATAGATCCAAAACTCAGGATTTAGGAGGTATCATTTTGATCCTATATGGAGAATCATAGTGATAAGCGGAGATTGATCAAGCGTAGCATAGGAAACTCCTTCCCTATCAAGAGTATGTCATCCACGTACTCTACGAGGATCGTCACCATACTCCCTACTACCCTTTTTGTTTATACAAGGTTCATCTACCATTTTGATGATGTCAACTTCTTTGACTAATCCATCAAAACAGATGTTCCAACTCCGCGATGCCTGCTTTATCCTATAAAGCATCTTGCACACGTTTCCGCTGCTCCCACTGTTTACGAAGCCCTCTGGCTGTGTACTTATAGACGCACTCTTCTAAAACATCATTTAGAAAAGCAGTCATGACACCCAACCACCAGATATCGTAGTCATGGTATGTAGCCGTGACAAGTAGGATCTGGATGGACTTAAGCATAGCTACTTGAAAAAGGTTTCATCATTATCCACACCTGGTCAATGATGCACACCTTTAACAAGTCTAGCTTTGAAAGTCTCAACTTTTCGATGTACACCAAGTAATCTTCTCAAGATATACTTGCTCCTGATGGGGATTTAACCCTTCAGATATAGCAACCAAAGTCCATACTTTGTTGGTGTACATGGATTCCATCTCAGATCACTAAGCATCCAGCCATTCTTACAGAGTCACACTCCTGATGGCCAGCTCGGAACTAGTTGGGTCATCATCTCATGATGCAATCCTCGCTCCCACTGTCATAGAGAAACCGAAGTATCTCTCAGGTGGGTGAGGAACCCTACTAGATCGGCGGAGAGGCTGAGGTTCGTTGGTATCTACTGAATCCCTTGGTTCTATCAAATCATCTGCTGTAGTTCGTATAGCTGGAACCTTTCCAGTTCTACATTACAGACCTTGCCTCGAGCTTGTCCGGATTTTGCTTTTAGACATAGGCCGGTCAACCCCAAATCTTAACTAGCTTAAGACATGGGCTCTTCCCTTTCCATATTACATATGAAGTGGTAGGCAACTGATTTGATTGGAACCCTATTCAATAGGTATGCAGCTTCTCAAGTGCATAACTCCCAAAAGGAAAAAGGTAACTCAGCAGTACTCATCATAGAGCACACCATATCATATAGGGTGTATTTGCTCCGCCCCGACATACCATTGTGCAATGGTGTATACGGAGGAGTAATGCTGAGAGAGAATCTCATTCTCCTTTAGAATAGTCCAGTATTTCCGTGCTCAAGTATTCTCCTCCTTGATCTCATCCTAGGACATAATACTTATACCCGTATTTTGGTTCTCTACTTCTAACTTATATTCTGTGAATATCTCAAAAGGTTCGGACTTGTGTTTCAACAGGAACATATGTCTGAATCTAAAGAGATTATCAGAGAATGTAATGAAGTATAAAGAACCAGTCCTGGTATGTGTAGACAGGGGACCTACATACATCAACATGTATCATCCCAAGAGTTCAATAACTCTTTCTCTGTTTCCAATAAACAGAGCTGGTGTCAGTGTATCTTTGTGACATGACCGGCGAGTTTCACAAGATGTAAATTCAAACTGATTTAAATATGCATCTATATATAACTTCAGCTAGTCGGGTCACATTGATATGACCTACTCTACAATACCTTAAGAAGAATTCGTTCATTTCTGAACTCTTCCTCTTATGTGTGTTCCATATACTAAGAACTGTAGTTTGATTTAGAACATCAATGCTTTTAGATAACGTACCTGAACCGATCAACTTTTGCTATAGGAAATGTTCAAAACATTATCCAACAATACAAAATTTTATCATTTCTTTACTAATAAAGAGACTGATATGATTTTGTATATCAGGTTCGGTATCTAATAACATTCGTTCAGAATCAATGTATTGGTAATACAGGGTGACAGTGACCAACAGACTTGGCTGCAACACTTGCCCCGTTTTCTGCCTCATGAAACTTATCACCTGTTCTCAGTTCTCTACCTTTCTGCAGCCCTATGTAACATATTACATATCTGGGATCCTGATCCGGTATCATATACCCAGGACGTAAAGGATACTGAGAAACAGTTCTGTATAATGAACAAACCCGAAGATGATGCATCAGCATGCACTCTCTTCGTTTGGGGCGGCACTGGAATTCTGGTATTCCCTAATTTCCTGCTCTGTCTTATAACAATTATAAGTTGGAGCGGGACCAACGTTCCCCAGCTCAGTATAACAAGCGGGTTCGGTCAATAATCCGTATTATTATCTTGATTAAGGCGTGATATGGTCGCTACCTGGAGAGAGAGAGAAGAAAACACTCAGCGTGCGCTCTGTCAAGAATATATTGGTTATTATTTTATCTAATCAGGATGGCTCCCACTGCTTTTTATCAAATCTTCCTTCAAACCCTAAAAGGAAAGACTAGCCGGGATTAATTACACACTACAAGTTCACCAATCTTTCAGCCAGGCCAGTGTCGGTACTTTGAGGGAGGTTCCCCGTGCTTTCGCACGAACCTAATTAATGTAAACCTCGTTTTCCCAGAGGCGTAACCTCGTTAACACCTTTCTAGACACCTACTTGATCGGCTAATTGTAATGTATAAAACTCTCCCAGGAGTAACTCTTACTCGCAGCGGGTATCGGGATCCAACTATCTCATAGAAGGTATGCAATCTCATTGCAAATTTCAACACTTGAAATTCCCGATAAAATTTTGCCCCTAGCTCGCTATGACCTTGACGCATGCCAAACAACCCATAGTCTGCTAGTCAAGTTCAACCCGTACATTTCTTGATTGAATTAAACCCACCCGCACGACCCTTGACGCATGCCAAACAACGCCGTACGGATACCCTAATCCAATCGCATCGTATGCAAGCAGATAAGCACTATTTAGCTACCGTACACTACGCCTTGACGCATGCCAAACAACCGCAGCACGAATACTAACTAGTACTTATCTGAAATGACGGAGGGCTACGACAGGTTTTTCTGAAAACCTATTGCGTAATGAACTTGATATCGTTGTAGAATCAAATGAAATTTTGAAATGGAGTGTTTTTGAGGCTTTTCTAGTTTTGCTAAAGGAGTCACTCCCGGTGAAGGGATCGTCGGTCCTTTCCTCGTCGAATGAGGTGCGGGATATATCATATATATCACTGTGCAAAGCAAAAACACTTAAAAGCAATCAAAAGACAAACCGAGTGTGTAGCATCTGCCAGTTATTGCTAAAGGAGTCACTCCCGGTGAAGGGATCTCGGTCCTTTCCTCATCGAATAAGGTGCAGGATATATCACATATACCTCTGTGCAAAGCAAGAACTGTAGCTACCTATTTTATTTTGAAATTCGATTCTACAACATCATTAGGTTTCTTTTATTTCATTAATCACATTAATGAAGTCCCATCATTTAAATTACCTAAATATCACAGATAAATACGACGTACACTTATGCCATCCGCATTCGCCTCGATGTCCCCTCATGCACCGTTAGGTTAGGTAACTAACGGCAGAACGGGGCAGAGCTAGCGCGGGTGTAAAACATAAGTAACGTCTATATAATATATCATATATACTATATACTGTATCTATCACAGAACATCACATGATCACATCACAGATATCGCAGCAGAAGAATCATATGAAATATTGGATATACTAGGACGTCCGTGTTTTCAATACGAGCCAGTATAAAACACGGATTCCACGGTCGTGATGAATAGCCAAACCCACACCCCTAGACCCCTATGAGAGCGGCAAGCAACCCTACCAATTCTAGAGTTAGGAGACCCGGACTCGACTCCTCGAGATGGTCTCCCACTGGACCCTAGAACCCGGTTACTTATGCTCCCCTCCTTGGGTCTATCCTAGTGCGGAAAAGTAAATAATATACAAACGGTGACATCTTCCGCAACCTGGAAGTGCCCCAATAAAAGAATATTACATACAAGTTTTTACATGAATGAAAATGAAAAACACTCATCTCACATAAAAACCCCCGGCTATTCAAACACGACGATCCAATATAACATATCCAGCAACACATGAAATAAGTCTAACAACATTCAGTTCGTGCCTCAGTACCAACGGTCCAGCCGTAGAAGGGTCAAGCCAACGCCTCACATGTGGCACGCCGTACTGCCCCAAACCCGAAGGTTCAAAGGGCAGTTCAAGACGGTCACATAATCGAGTTAAGATTTGTTGTCTTCTAGAGGGACCATCGCGTTACTTGCACTACTTAGAACGTCGTTAAACTACGGAAAAATCCAACACTTGGAAATTTCCCGACAGGGGAAAAATTGGGTATTTATATCCGGTCGAACTTTTTAACATATTCTAAAATTTATCCGGAAAGCCACACAGACAAAATTTGATAATCCGATCGAACATGCAAATCCCCAAAACAACTCAGAAAATTCAACTCTGGAATGAAATATTAAAATTATCCAGAAAAAAGAAGAGTCAAATATTAAAATTACTGTGCAAACAAAAGTCAACAATTCAACATAACGACCGCGGAACCGCCGCGCCACGTGGGCTTAGGCCGCGGTTCCGCGGCGTTATGACGGAGTTAGGACTCCGTTTTTCACAGTATTTCATAAAAAACCCTGCTTAATTTTCTGCATATTTTTAATATCGAAAAATCCACATTTTACAGAAATGTCCAGAGAGCATGTTTGTGATCGGGTTTTGGGTTCGTTCGGACTTCAAACTCCGTCTAGACTTCGCCTAAGGCTCTAGCTAGGCTCTGATACCACTTTAGGGTTCCTAGGCACTCCCAAGAGGTCTCACAAAGTATC
Organism: Agapanthus africanus; assembly: GCA_030015575.1. NCBI lineage: Eukaryota > Viridiplantae > Streptophyta > Magnoliopsida > Asparagales > Amaryllidaceae > Agapanthus > Agapanthus africanus. The sequence goes on from CM057337.1 coordinate 4,996,842, forward strand.
GAACATGCCAATTTCAAAAATTATGGTGCCGAGAAACCCTAGTGTACGGATCGTTTGCTAGAAATCTAGGCGAAAAACAATCTAGTTAACACTTAACTAAGAGATACGGAAATACAACCTTTGTAGATCCGGTCCTCCACCTCCACGGCTCCGAGATGAGGTCCTCTCCGCTGTCCAAATCAAATCCGGGCTCTACCGTCGACGTCATTGGAGAATGGACGGGCTAGGTCGTCGACGACGTGCCGAAGATGATCTACGTCGAGGCATCGCTAGATCAAGCTCCACCTTCACCAAACCATGATAACTTGTGAAGGAAACACACTCTACTACTTGGTAAGAGGTAGAGGATGAAGAAATAGGAAGTGGGTAGACTTTAGAATTGGATTTCTCACTCATTTCATCAATTCACCATTGATGGAGCTTGGTTTTCTTCACTTGAAGAAAAATGAAGAAAAAGAAGCTAAATATTATGATAAGAATAATAGAATATATTAGAATGATAATTCTTATCATAATAATGACCATGGTAAAGTGTAGAGAGCTAACTTGAGTTAATGAGAATGGTTAGGTTTAAAAAGAAGACAAAAATGGTGACATGGTCAAAGTATTCATGAAGCTTCATGAATGAAAAGAATGCCACCATTTATCTCATTTCTTTTTCTTTTTCTTTTTCTAAAAGAATAAAAGAATAAATGAATAAAATGAATAAAAACCTTAACCATTTATTTAACCAAGGTATTAACTCTTTACACAAACCCTAGCTATCATATATCATCATACATGATACAAGCATGTGCACAAAACTATATCGAATATACAATGTGCACATCCGAGTGAGAAAATCCATTCAAAGTGAACCGATACTAGTTAATGCAAAGTAATATATCAAATATATAATTATGCATTAAATCATTAAATCAACACTTAATTTAATGATCCGGTCATATCGCATATAACCGACTAATATCTTCAGTAACAACTTATCGAATCAACACTTGATCCGATAACCCGCTATATCGCATATAACCGATCAATGTCACATATCGCAAGAATCGAATACAGTATCACATACTGGTATCATTCTCGGTCCCGCACATATCTCATATCCGCTCCTATTTCGTTTCGCTTGAGCCAGGAAACCTCTGTGTAGGACTCTAAAGACTCGTCAATACGCCGGCAGCAGATGATGATCATATCAAACACCCACAAGCCGCAAGCGGTCTGCTAAACGTAACGGCCACCCGGGTATTGATCGATCTGAAGATCGACGAGCAAGCCCGCTCACACTCCAGTGAATCCAACCAGTAACACTACCGTACAGTCCGGTCTGATCGTCTGATATGTCGCATATCTCGCCTAGGGGTGGTAAACGTCAGACCCCAATAGCTTGATAAGTCGTGTCGATATGAGGTCTATAACAATTCGAGAAACTACTGGTAACACTTACCAGTAAATCTCAGCAACCCTGGCCAAGGATTTCCTGTTATAGCCAATCGAACACAGCGCAACATCAACTCCCTATACCGGGAGAGACGAATCCCCTCCTATCGCTCATTGTCTCCACGTGACTCGGGACTGTACCCAAAAACCACCGTTTTGCACGCCCTCTTGGACGTGGTAAGATGGAAATCAAAGCACAGTGGGAACCACACAAGACTCTATGACGATCTCGGGTCAACAGACTACTCTGTACCAGTGTCACCAGAGAACTGCCATCTGACGTCAGGTATATTACCATCTGGGAGTTCTCGGCGAGTCCGTCCAGTGTACCCAGTCTCCACTGAGCACCCGTATATCATCTCTGATGTCAAACACCAATGGATATGGGATCATCCATCGCCCATCTGTATGGGTCGAGAAGGTATGCGCTAGTCTACACTGGTATATCGATACCCCGTCTCGATACACCCACGACTAGGGACTTTGAAGGATGTACTTATGGACTACCATGTCCCCACTAGTATGATCTGCATCATAGTCCAGGTAGTTAACTACACATCCTAAGGGCTTTACCAACATGTAATAGAGAGACAATCAGTGTACACGTTAAGGTAAAGATCAACCAGATAGCATACTATCATGTCGAGCAAGAAAGTCCTCACTATATATGTCCCAGCATCCACTACAATATACATCCTATGTATAGTAATGGCCTCTAGGGCATACATATAACTAACACTGGTAGGACCTTTTCCTCTTTCCACTCCACACTTCGTGTGTTGTGTTCGCGAACGAATATATGGTTGCCCCTAGATTCGAGGTACTAAGATTTGGTGTCTTGCTCCCGTGCAAAGAAAATGACTTCCAACTGCACCAGCTGCAACAACAACTCCCACTCCGTCCTCACCGGAGGAGTGACTTATGGGCCCCAAGCAGCCTCCATCTTCGGCATGCCAGTGGAACAGGTGACTCAGGCCACCACTGGACTGTTTTTCGGGACCATGCTCCCATCAATGAGCTTCAACGCCCCAGTGCCATCGCAAGAAGCTCCAAAAAAGTCAGTTTTTGATCGGCTTGCAATTACCGCGGCCCTTCTCAACGGATTGCCCAAATCCAACGCCTCGGTCTTTAACAGACTAGGCCAAAGCTCCAATGGGCCCGTTGAGAAGCCCGCAATACCTGAAGGGGTTATCCCGAAATGGATATCCATCCCCGCTCCAGTAAATGAAGTCATCAGAGAGACTTCTCCTACTAAGAGTTCGGTCTTCACAAGGCTGGCCATTCCAACTCCCGCTCCAGGCGAACTCACCAAGGCTGCTACCCCTGCTCGAAAGTCTTCCTTTGCAAGATTGACCGTTCCCTCTCAGCAGACGTCAGTCTTCGATAGATTGACACCGACAACAACTTCTCACCAGAACAGGGGGCATGATGAAGCCACCCCCGTAACGGAGGTGATCCCATCTACAAGACGCGCTCGACGTTGCCACTGGCGCCGAGTGAGGAAAGCTGGGGGTAGTTCCCCTTCTGGATTAACTCCACCAACTCCGATGGTAGAAATTGACGCTGTTGTTCTAACTGGGAATAGATTTGAACCACTCGGGAGGGTGCGCAAGAACTCTCCGACCGCCGTGCTTAAAAGATCTCCTCCGTCTGCGGAGAATGTTACTGAAATAAAGCCAGAGCAGCCCCCTCAGCGGCTGTCCTCCAAAATCCACAGGATCTGGCGAAGAGTCTAAGACTCTGTGATCGACCAAGACTACTCCCGCCGACAAAAGAGATGAAGATCCGGCAAGAAGAGAATCTCACCGCCGTCATACCACGGAAAGCATCGGCTGCAACATCACCCGCAATTTCCACCGCCCATAAAAGGGGAAGGACGGAGAAGATCCCTGTGTCTGCGAAAAATCTCAAGGGTGCTGAATCCAAACGTCCCAAGTATGGGGGCATGGTAGTGCACGCCATCTACATGGCTTCCGGGAAGGAGAATAGCCGTATCTCTACGGGTCATCGACCACTCACTCGATCTGTGACAAAAGTCAAGGAGCAACAACAGAAGCTCCAGGAAATGTTAACAAAGATGGCCACGCTCACCGGGCCAAAAGAAAGCCCGGAGACATCGTCAGAGCAACGCCAAGAACAGGAAACTGATGCCGAATTCCTCCGAAGAATGCTCGAGAGAAAAGACAAAGAGACCGCGGAACAAGCGGCCAATATAAAACAAATGGCGCTATTGTTCCAAGATATGGTGGGCATGATGATGCACCCAGACCACCCAGCCGAAGATCTTCCGGTAATAATTGAAGACGATAGAGGGGAGACATAAAACCCTCTTCCTGTGCTATCAGCAGCCAAGGAAGAGACCATTTCCAAAGCCGCTCTTGATGACTATATAGCTCAACAAATACGAGCTCATCAGGCGAATGAAGCCACTGGCCAAGTCGTCAGAACTGGGCGACCATACCCAAGCTGGTACGATCAGATTAAGTACCCGCTAGGATATACGATCCCTAAATTCCATGTGTATAAGGGGACGGGTAATTCACACCAGCACGTTGCTCAATTCAGGGCTTTGTACGGTAATATAGGGGGTGACGACAAACTGCTGCTTCACCGGTTTGTTGGCAGCTTGTCGGAGACAGCATTCGAATGGTACTCCAAGCTCCCGAATGACTCCGTCAAGACTTTTGCAGAAATGGAGCTACTGTTTACACAAAGGTTCGCAAGCGCCAGCGAACATACCCCAATCACGGCATTGATCAATGCCAGAGTGAAGCCGGGAGAGACATGGGTTCAATATGCAATTCGTTGGTGGAACCTATGGTCAAAGTGCAAACAGCGCATAGAGGAAGCTCATGCTGTAGGCATGTTCGTAGGAACCCTCGATCCTCAGGCGACCATATCCCAGTTCATGATGTTTTTCAAGCCGACTACCTTCCAGGCCTTGATCGACAAGCTGGCCCAAATGAGCCAGATGGGTCATAGACCGTCTTCCTCGAAAATGGAGCCTCAAAACGAAAAAGGGAAAGGGAAAGCGACCTTCGTCGTCAATGCTCAGCAGCAGCCCAGTGGTCCAAAACCAGCTGATCGCCAAAACGATAAACAACGATTCTTCAACGAGAAGCTAAAATGCCCTTATTCGTTTCCCTAGGATAAAACGAGAAGATTGTTCGAGCTGGCAATGCGTAACAGGCTCATCACCCTGCCGGGAAGCGCCCACTGCGGTCCGGTGACATCAACAGTCCCAACTATTGCCCCTACCATCGAATAACGGGACATCCAATCGAAAATTGTTTTGTCTTCAAAAACTGGATTGAGGACCAATACCAGCAACGCAAATTCGCGTTGTCTGAAAACTGGAGGGTAAATCCGCCACAACCACACGCTCCGAAAAAAATGGACACGCCGGGGGTATCATGCTCATTTATAGAGGAAGCTCCATGGGAATTTGTTCTTTCAACAAAAACTAAAAGAATACTGAAAGATCTCCAAGAATGTCCGGCGATTAGGTGGAAGAGCCCGTTGGAGCATGAGATTATTAAGGGGATGCTGAAGCCGTGCCCAACGCTGAAAGTTGGTGATGGTGGATAAAACATTTAGGCCAAACCTCCAAAGTCTTTAAAGAAAAAGAAAAAGGCCAAGAAGCCCGTCCAACCCGAAAACAGCCGTACAGGTCTGCATAAATACATCGATGCATTAGAAAAATATAACCAAAAGGCACGGATCCCAATCACGTTGGATGAATTCTTTAAGCATGAAGCCGATGACGTTGATGAAGGAGACAACTCTTCAGAAGAGTGGCAAGCTGCCACATGATCTCTCACTCATTAATAAATGGCAAAGAAGCTCCTGATGCAGAGAAACCGAGGGCAGATCTAGAACCGGAATCAAAATCCCTGGAGCCATCGGACGAATTGATTGACAGACTGCTGAGCGAAGCTCTTTAGAAAAGCAAATTTGACCGAGAACGTGAAACAACCATATATGAAAGGACAAAGCGTCGGCGTCAAGTTGAAGAAGCTACGGTATTGAGAAACCGTAAAGTACCCCAACCAGATCGAAGCACGCCTATAGCAGACAAAAGCAGGCTTAAGACAAGGAAGTAATTCGCCAAATCCCTGTCAATGGGAATGAAGCTGCCGCCTTTTAAAGGAAATACTCCTGGCAGCATACACCTTGACGAAGCGGATGCACATCCAAATTACTGCTTATACCATCGAAGGATCGCGCACCCTACCGAAGAGTGCAACGCCTTTAAAACCTGGTGCCGGGGATATGTTACCCATTGACAACATGTCAGGTGATTGAAGCGCAAGGCTCGTCGGGAATAGAGAAGCACGACAGATGAGCGTAAAGGAACTGCCGGCAACTGTCACATGGTTGATTCCGGGGGATCGCAAGTTCTCACCTTCGGGAGCGATTCTGATGAAGAAATAGCCCTCGGCCCTCTCTTCAAAGAATCCACCTCAGGAAAAGAGGAAGAGGTGAAGAACTGTGAGAACATTCAGCTGTGTAATCGCACGTTGCCCGAAAAGAATCTTGGACCCACAGATAATGGATCGAACAGAAAAGATAAGGGGAAGGAAAAAGGCCCTGAGGATATCGCCCTCGATGATCAAGTCGTCGAAGAGCTTGCAGCCAAGGACCCGTCCAAGAAAAGCAAAGTGGATTACAACGTCCTAGCACACTTGAGGAAGATACCCTTACAGCTGAGCATCTTGGATGCCCTTCTATTATCTAAAGAGGTGCGAGATTCCCTGATCAGGGCACTACAAGAGCCCGAACAGTTTTAAGCTTTCCTCGCCGAAGAAAAGATAAAGGACGAGCTCGAAGAAGTTCACACGGCTAATGATCAGTCGAAAATATTGCATTTTTAACACATCAATTTCCCTACCATTTGCACTCATCTAGAGGTGTTCGGTATTAATATAGCACATATTAGCAAAACAGTCGTAAAATACCAAATAACTTGTGTTATGTATTAAAACCGACATTTTGAGGGAAATTGAGTGTTTATCATTGCATCGCATAATCTTTGTATAGCGCAACACTTATCTCGAGAATCTGTGCAGGAAATTCCAGGCAAAGAGCCGAAATTGTCAAAAGTGCTGAGAAAAATACGCCAAGTCCAAGACATAAAATCTGGCAGTGATCAAAAAATATTTAAAAGATTCCACACATCAGGAAACATCACTAAAGCCAACAGCAAGCAAATCAGAAATTTCCATGCACAGAAGCCACTAATGGGCCGCGGATCCGCGGCCAAAGTGCCCTTCCCGCGGCGGATCCGCGGCCATGTCATGGTGACGTCAGCATCTCTTCAGCTCACCCTTCTCTTCTCAGCTTCAGAACCTCTTCAAGCCACTCAAAACTTCAGAGATCTCTAGAAGTTTCTGTCAGAACAGCAAGGCTTATTGTTCAAGCTAAACATTCTCAAGCTTCCAAAGCAAGCTACTTAATTACCTAAGCCTAGAAGCTTCTCCCTAACCTCCAAGCTTATGAAGGAAGCTAACCCTAACTAACTAACTCTAGAACCTTCTACCTAACTACCAAGCTTACAAGGGAAGCTAAACTAAACCTAGCTTCTAAAAGAAGCTAATCATAATCAAGGCTATAAAAGGGACCCTAAGGCTTCACTTCTAAGGTTGTTGATCCCTCCATCAATTCCTAACACAAGTTGAGTGACACAACTTGTAACCCTAACCCTAATCCAATCACCAAAGCCAAATTCAAGATCCCCGAGTACAATTCATTCAAGAAGCCTTCAACCTTTTAGGAGCAAAGTCGATCTTCATCCGAGCAAGTGGTCCAAGACGATCCGCGACTCACGAAGACGTGAGACGCCAAATCGATGATCAAGTTCTTTCCTCATTGTAGATCTTGAGAGAATTGTAACAAAATTGTTGATAAATAAAATGTGAAATTCTTTATCTTGCTTTCTTTACATTCTTGCATCATGATTAGATCTCGATCCTTGAATGTGTTCTTTGATATGATGTTTGAGTAAAAACTCCGCTCGTGAAGAAGTCGAGAGAATCAATAGATGATGATGTTACAAATCTTGAAACGATTCTTAAGTCCTATAAGTTTTGTAAACTTTAGTAAATTGAAGAATCGACAATCTAGTTTCGAGCGATACTTTCTTGATTGTGTTCGCTCTTAATTAGTGATCCACGATCGATTCTTGAATTTACTAGAGGCTAGAATATGAATGAAATCAACGAAAGGACAAGGGATAGATGATGAAACCCTAGTTTCCGCAAGAAATCCTTAATTCTCGTTGATCATCATCGATCTAGTATCAAATCATTAATGGATAAGAAAACGTAATCAATAGTTTTCATCACGACTATCAATTCGATCGATTCCTACGAGCCTCACTTCGATTCTTGAAACCTAATTCGATTGGAAATTATCAATTCTTGATTCTTGATTTTAATGTTTTCTTGTTATTAGATCTAGATTTTAATAATTCTTGAAATTCACTTTTAAATCTTGAATTGAATTGTCTTTTCTTTTCTTTTTAATTTTTAATTCATCTAATTCAATTACAAGCAAATCTCACTTTCCCTGTGGACGATCCTCACTCGCTAACGCGCTACATACGATACCGTTATTGATTGCGGTCAAAAATTTCTTTGGTTGTGATTTCTTACACTTTTCTTAAATACACACCGAGATTTCATTCAATCATATGGCGCCGTTGCCGGGGATCGTATGCTAATTTGTTCGTTTTTGAAATTTGAGTTGAAAAATTTATTCCATCAAAATTTTTAGATCAAAATTCGCGCAAACACTAAACGATTCATTGTGATTTGTTGCGAGGAAATCTGAAATCTGTGAAGCGAAAGGAAAAATTTTATGAATATTCCAGAGAGCTCAGAGGGTGAATAGGAGCAGCTGCAAGAATTTTAGTGCAGGAATCTCCTCATTGGACCGCGGAAGCGCGGCATTAGACACTTAATGCGGCGGATCCGCGGCGGCCTTGCTTCTTCTCTGTACCAAAATTCTCTGGTAAATTCCTGACTTTCTTATCTCTTTCTAAATCTACTCCAATAACAAATTTTCTGCAGGTTTCTTTGCAAAAATTCGCAGCGCCGCAAAAAGCAAAAATTGTGCGTGTTTGATCTTGGTTGTTTGCATTTTTAATACGGAAATTAAGGGGCAAAGACCAAATCCAGATTAGGTGGGGAGTTCATTACCCTTCCTAAGCCCCGAAAATCACAAAACTGCATCCGCATTACCCTCATTAATTTAAAAAAAAATCTAGACATGACTCTAAGGACCGTCGCGCTTACTTAGTATAGGAGAAGGTCGTGGGTAATCTATTGCTTATCCGCGTTTCTTTTGTGGTGTCTAAGGCAAGTGGTTACTTAATTAGGCCCACTACTTACGTAGTGGAGAACCTTCTACTTACCCGGCACTTATCTGGCCACAGGAGGGACAAAGAGGTAGTAGAGAATTGATCCTGCGATTTGTCTTCTGGCAGTTAGGAGCGGTCTAGAAACTTGACCTAGGTGACCATTAGACTTAGAGTTTTGCTTGTGCATTTGTTGTGATTTGCATCATTTTTTTCAAAAAATTCGTATCTTTTTCAAAACAAACACCACTTCATTCTTTCCCATAATTATCTTAACGCTGCCACTTGTGCTAAACCCTTTAGTGTAAGATAGGATGGACACGGGATTCTAGTGCCCGACTTGTCCACGTTCCCCCGATCGACACCGAAGTCGGTATTTCTATGTTTACTTCTTCTTTACCCACCACCACACCCACATCGATGGACGGTTCTCCATCGAACTTCTTTACCACTACTCTGCCGCCGTTCGCAGGTGTGCAGAATCCTCCACGCATTTCTCTCCAGGAGAGGTGCTATTCTATGCGAGGTCCTCTTTCGACCTGTCTCACCATTCCACCAGCCAACGGGGATAATTTTGAGATTAAACCCCAATACATCAACCTTCTGCCTAAATACCACGGTCTTGAGTCTGAAGACGCATATGTCTTTATCACCAAATTTGAAAATGTATGCGCTATGATGGGTACTTCACAGCTTTCTGTGGATACTATGTGTCTTCGTCTTCTCCCATTCACCTTGTGCAATATAGCCGAGAAGTGGCTTTACAACACAACCGCACATTCCATTTCAAACTGGGAAGAATTCGTAAAAGCATTTCTAAAGAAATTTTACCCCAATCATAAAACAGCTCGAGTCCGTAGCGAAATAAATCAATTCACCCAGCTTCCAAATGAACCATTTTCAAAATGTCTTGAACGCTTCAAGGATCTGTTAGTTTAATGTCCACATCAAGGAATCCCCAGATGGGATCTGTGCAGAATCATGTATGAGGGCATTAATCCTTCCACAAAACAGACCCTTGAATCCATGTGTCAAGGCACTTTCATGACCAAAGATGATGGTGAAGCCTGGAAATTCTTAGAAGATTTCGCTGAAAAATCTTTACAGTGGGAGGGTGTGAGTCAATCGTCTAGGGGTGGCAATAACCAATCCGATGTTTCCATAGGAGTTAGAGCTGAAATGTCAGCTATGCAAAAGAAACTCGAGACTATGGAAAATAAATTTTTAGCCACCGCCCTAAATCAAATGTCACTCTCCAAAACTGTATGTGGATTCTGTTTTGATCCTTCTCATTTGACGGAAGAATGTCCATTAAATTCTCCGTTTCAAGGTCATGAGCATATCAATTCTGCTTTCCAACAAAGACCTAGAAACAATCCATTTTCTTCCACATATAATCAGGGTTGGAGGAATCACCCTAACTTTGCTTGGAACCAATCACAATCTCAAAACATGGTTCCAAATCAAAACAATTTCCAAAGGGCTCCTCCACCACAACAACAACCACTTCAATTGAGTCAGCACCCCTTCCAATCACAAAACTTTCAAAATCCAGTCAACACACCCGCACCGAATGATCCTTCGCAGTTGACCGGTACTGAAAAATCCTCTTCATTCATGAACTTGCTTCTGACAATAAAGACTTCCGTCGATGATATGAAGAGAAACTCCACTTCTCAAGTGGAGAGTATAAAATCGATGGATGAACAAATTGCACAATTAAAAGCCGAAATGAGTGCAAGAGAGAAAGGGAAACTTCCAGCTCAACCTTTACTTAATCCTGGCTATTCACATCATGTGAATGCAATCACCACGTTGAGATCTGGAAGAGTGCTTGACGATCACGTTGGGGAAGAGATTGATGATCATGAAAAGTCTATCAATAACACCCCGGTAGAGATCTTTCCTTCCACTTCTACTTCTAATTCTGATCCCAGTTCTTCTACCCCACCACCTTCTTCCGAGTCTATTCTCCGTTTTCCCCAAGGCTCGACACCTCAGCCCACACCGAAAACGATCCCCACTTCTATTCTTAGATCGTTTCCACCCACACGATCTTCTCCAGTGTTGGACCCCGACCTTATTACTCAAGCTCCTTATCCGAATCAGTCAAGGGGAAACACACTGAGTCCGCAAATGGAGAGGATCATGGAAATGTTTAAACAGGTTAACATCAACATCCCTCTTCTAGATGCTATCCAACAAGTCCCCGCTTATGCGAAAGTTCTTAAAGACTTGTGCTCTAGGAAGAGGAAGACTCAAGTGCCCAAGAAGATATTCATGTCAAAGACTGTAGACACAGCTTTTCCCCAACAATTACCGAGGAAACGTAAGGATCCTGGCTATCCTACTATTTCCATTTCTATCGAGGAAAAACACATTAACCGTGCTCTACTTGATCTTGGCGCAAGTGTTAACCTGCTTCCTTTCTCGGTTTACGAGCAGTTAGGGATCGGAGAGTTGAAACTAGCCCACTGCACTCTCCAGATGGCTGACCGATCAATCATCAAACCTAGGGGTGAACTGGAGGATGTGTTAATAAAAATTGGGGAATTTGTATTCCCTGTGGACTTTATTGTAATTGATACACAACCTGTAGCAAACCCACGGAATCAAATTTCGGTGATTCTTGGTCGCCCCTTTTTGGCCACTTCCAATGCTATCATCAACTGTCGTAACGGCTCTATGATCCTATCCTTCGGGAATAGGTTAATTGAGCTGAACATTTACAAGTTGGGAAGTGTACCCTCCGAACATATTGCTCAGGTCTGTTCTGTCGACTTAATGGATGTCGACAGCAGCGAATTTGACGATCCTCATGATACCGATCTAGACTCTTTTCATATGTTGTTGTTTGACCCAACTATGTATCATACACATACGGACTCTTCCACCGAGTTGTCCGGGTCAACAATTAACACTGATTATGAACCGTTTTTGGAGTCTAAAGATCACCCCGCGCTTTGTGATGACATTATTCTTCGGGGTATTAATGAGACTTTTGAGGAGATCTTCGCTGATGAACTCGCATTTTTGAATGACACGGGTGTTAAGATGAATCAACTCCAAGACAATGAAATTGAACCTCCACCTCTTCTTATGAACTGTAAAAAGGATGCGAGCAATCCATCACATTCACTACATCGTCTCTCCAAAACGAGACGCAAACACATTCTATTCGACCACTTACCTTTTCCCCACTTCTTCTTCCACCAACCGATGCACTACATTGATAAAATTTTCGAATGGTTGGTGTTGACTTTCGATCTTTGCAAAGCTTGGCATCGACCAATGATTCTTGACCCCCTCTTGTGATTTTTAAAGATTAACATTGTTTAACTAAATTTTTGGGGGGGGGTATAATCTGGCGCCTGAAAAGAAAATTTTTACTGAAAATTGTGAGCCAAAAATAAGTTTGGGGGAGGATTTTCATGATCATATTTATTGCCCCCGTTAATAAATTTCCTCCCAAGCTTACAGGTTTTCGAGATATAGCGGATGAAAACAGTGAGGGCACTGTTGAAAACAAGTTTGGGGGAGGTTTGTGCTTATTTACGCATCATTTGCATCATACTTTGCATAAGCACAAAACATTTTCAAAACCTATAAAAATTTTATAAAAAATTCAAAAAAATAAAATTTTTGTACATAAATAAGATAATAAAAGATTAGATAGTGAAAAATTACATCCAAAAGATTGGAAAAATTTAAGAAAACGAAGAAAATTAGAAGTTTTCTTATACGAACTAGTAATAAGTAGTTATGATCCGTTGTCCCAAGGGTTAGTAAGATGAAGGAAGTCACTAATCTGAGGATAAAAATAAGTCTGAAAAATAGTTCCTATTCTGGAAACCAAACATTTTGAACATTGATACCCTACTATACGCACTTACACACGTCTTGAAACTCGGGATAGTAGAGAATACCTTGAAATGCTCTTGTCTAAAAGCCAAAGTATGAAGGAAATAAAAAAATGAAGAAAATATAAATGGTGAGAAAAATGAACACTGGTTTTGTTATCGCCAAGGAAACAATAAAAAAATATAGCGAGGGTGCTTCATCACCTAGTGCCTTAGACCAACTGGTCTGGGAGTCACTGCTAAGTCTTAGGTGGTGCAAGACGAGGAAAACACCTAATAAGCAAGCACATGAGTAATCGGTCGGTTAGTACCTCAAGAAGTATTAACGGTCGCATGAAACTGTGTAAGCAACTTCATCTAAATATTCATCAAATTAAAAAGTACTGAGGCATATGGACAAGAGTATGATAGCTTGAATTGAATTCTCCGGGTGTAGGGATGTTCTTTACACACACATAGGGTTATATGATCGATATTTGGAAGAAAGATAGGAATGAAGAATAAATACGATGTTTTATTGAGGGATGATGTGATTTCTGAAATCTTTTCATGACTATTAAGATAGGGCTCATGACAACCGAAAAGCTAGTGTAGTTAGAAACTCTAATTTTCAAAGTCTTTCTTTTACAATTCTTATCTTTAAATGTAACTTTCACGGTCTTCCATTTATTATGGGATTTTGTGGGTGCAATCCACTGAAAACCCTCAGGAGACAACACTCCTCCTACTAGGGACACCTAGAGGTTTAAAGGCTTGTTGCACGTGCTCAGTGCAATCGTGTTGCCTACGAAAGTGTGCTAGTTAGTTTTTCTCTTTCTTTATTTTCTCCTTCTCTTTTTAATAAAACAGTTCGCTCGAGACGACCGAAAATAAGTTTGGGGGAATTTGATCGGTCGAAAATATTGCATTTTTAACACATCAATTTCCCTACCATTTGCACTCATCTAGAGGTGTTCCGTATTAATATAGCACATATTAGCAAAACAGTCGTAAAATACCAAATAACTTGTGTTATGTATTAAAACCGACATTTTGAGGGAAATTGAGTGTTTATCATTGCATCGCATAATCTTTGTATAGCGCAACACTTGTCTCGAGAATCTGTGCAGAAAATTCCAGGAAAAGAGCTGAAATTGTCAAAAGTGCTGAGAAAAATACGCCAAGTCCAAGACTTGAAATCTGGCAGTGATCAAGAAATATTTAAAAGATTCCACATATCAGGAAACATCACTAAAGCCAACAGCAAGCAAATCAGAAATTTCCATGCACAGAAGCCACTAATGGGCCGCGGATCCGCGGCCAAAGTGCCCTTCCCGCGGCGGATCCGCGGCCATGTCATGGTGACGTCAGCATCTCTTCAGCTCAACCTTCTCTTCTCAGCTTCAGAACCTCTTCAAGCCACTCAAAACTCCAGAGATCTCTAGAAGTTTCTGACAGAACAGCAAGGCTTATTGTTCAAGCTAAACATTCTCAAGATTCCAAAGCAAGCTACTTAACTACCTAAGCCTAGAAGCTTCTCCCTAATCTCCAAGCTTATGAAGGAAGCTAACCCTAACTAACTAACTCTAGAACCTTCTACCTAACTACCAAGCTTACAAGGGAAGCTAAACTAAACCTAGCTTCTAAAGGAAGCTAATCCTAATCAAGGCTATAAAAGGGACCCTAAGGCTTCACTTCTAAGGTTGTTGATCCCTCCATCAATTCCTAACACAAGTTGAGTGACACAACTTGTAACCCTAACCCTAATCCAATTACCAAAGCAAAATTCAAGATCCCTGAGTACAATTCATGCAAGAAGCCTTCAACCTTTTAGGAGCGAAGCCGATCTTCATCCGAGCAAGTGGTCCAAGACGATCCGCGACTCACGAAGACGTGCGACGCTATATCGACGATCAAGTTCTTTCCTCATTGTAGATCTTGAGAGAATTGTAACAAAATTGTTGATAAATAAAAGGTAAAATTCTTTATCTTGCTTTCTTTACATTCTTGCATCATGATTAGATCTTGATTCTTGATTGTGTTCTTTGATATGATGTTTGAGTAAAAACTCCGCTCGTGAAGGAGTCGAGAGAATCAATAGATGATGATGTTACAAATCTTGAAACGATTCTTAAGTCCTAAAAGTTTTATAAACTTTAGTAAATTGAAGAATCGACAACCTAGTTTCGAGCGATGCTTTCTTGATTGTGTTCGCTCTTAATTAGTGATCCACGATCGATTCTTGAATTTACTAGAGACTAGAATGTGAATGAAATCAACAAAAGGATAAGAGATAGATGATGAAACCCTAGTTTCCGCAAGAAATCCCTAATTCTCGTTGATCATCATCGATTTAACATCAAATCATTAATGGATAAGAAAACGTAATCAATAGTTTTCATCACGACTATCGATTCGATCGATTCTTACGAGCCTCACTTTGATTCTTGAAACCTAATTCGATTGGAAATCATCAATTCTTGATTCTTGATTTTAATATTTTCTTGTTATTAGATCTAGATTTTAATAATTCTTGAAATTCACTTTTAAATCTTGAATTGAATTGTCTTTTCTTTTCTTTTTAATTTTCAATTCATCTAATTCAATTACAAGCAAATCTCACTTTCCCTGTGGACGATCCACACTCGCTAACGCGCTACATACGACACCGTTATTGATTGCGGTCAAAAATTTCTTTGGTTGTGACTTCTTACACTTTTCTTATATACACACCGAGATTTCATTCAATCAGCTGACGTCGATGAAGTTCTCCTCCTCGGAACATGCGAGCACAACCGTCCTTTGTATGTCACCGGATACTGTCATGACATCAAGATAGGGAAGATCCTAGTTGACAATGGGTCCTCTGTCAATCTCCTAAATGTGAGGGTGCTAACAGAAATCTGCATGAGCGTCCAGCACCTTGTTCGGGATAAAATCACTATCTCCGGGTTCGACTCCCAGTCATCATGGACGCTCGGGTGTGTGATACTGATGCTACGTTTTGGGTTGCTCGTCACCGACATCAAATTTCATGTCATTAACGCCAAGACCTGCTACAACGCTTTGCTCGGCAGGCCTTGGTTATATGAGTACAATATCATCCCTTCTACACAACATCAGTGTATGAAGTATTTCAAGGATGGTCTTGAGTACACCGTAACAGGGTAGTTAAACCCATTTTCCATGAATGAAGTCCGCAAATACGAGGATGCAAAGTATTTCCTGCCAGACTTTGAAGACACGGAAAGATGCTATAAACCGGAGAATAAGCAAAAAGCTATCACCACTATTTCGGTCTTTGGGAGTGATACCGAGGAGGAGGAAGAGATAGTCTATTCAGTAACGCCCCAATGCAACAACCGGGACCGTCCACCCCTATTCTTGTCTTTGGCAATGACTCTGAAGACGAGATCAACGCAGTATTCTCGGTCCGTCCATCAGCACAGGCCTTCGCTGGAGATGATCAAAATTTGAAAATCGCCATGGTTCCGCAAAAGCATTACAAAGAGCTCGACGCACTTGATACCTATAGTGTGTAAGAACTGCAGACGTTCTATATCCCTCCCAGGCGAAAAGATGAAAAGGCGATCCTCTTTTATCGATCCCCGGAAACCAAAGTGAAGAAAGAAATCTGGCATGGTGCTGATCCTACGCTCGACAGACTCCAACCTATCCGTCTGCCCAGATACTACACAGAGAGATTGAAAAGGTTACTAAGACGCCAAGGCGTGTCTTTCAAACAGACTTCTCGACAAGCTCAATTCTACAGCAGGATCTGGAACGTCCCCGGAACTCAGCGAAAATTGCCCAACGGGAGAATGGAAACAATCGGGCTTGGATATGTTCGATCCAAGAAAAGGGAGCGATTCCATGGCTGCTGCGTTATACATGACTTCGATGAAGAATGAGATGCTCTGTTAGAAGACACTGCGATTGAATGAAAACGAGATCCTGCCGTAAAAATTCCAAGTCCGTCGTTTGAAGAACAGATGGACAAGCTAATAAGGGAAGCGGGTCAAAAGGCCCGGGATGACCACAACCGTGAAATGGCCATTTACGAGAAAGCCAGGACGCAGCGCCTCCTTCAGTAGGTTATGGAGAATGACGATGCCCTTCGTCGCCAGGCCGTCATACAGAAGACCCGACACAGAGGTAAAAACAAACTAAAGAACGGAAAAATATTCGACAGCGGCAGAGTGGGTCAAAGAAGCCACGCGATCGAGAATTGAGCAGCCGGGATCCGTCTCTTATTAAGAAGATGAGTCGAGCATATTCTTTTCCCCAAGACAAGATAAGGAAGATATTCGATCTTGTCATGAAATATCAAATGATTATGCTCCCGGAGTCCAAGCACCCCGAACAAGCAAACGAGGTTTCTCACCCAGATTATTGCTCCTATCACCGAGAGATAGGACATCCTCTCGAAGACTGCTTCACATTCAAAAACCGGGTAGAAGACCAGTATCAGCAAGGCAGGTTCGCTCTATCTAGCAGTTGGAGGGTAACCCCACCACAGAAGCATGTTCCAAAAGTAACGTATATGGCGAGGGTAAAACAAGATCAACCTCGGTCTTGAAAACGATCTCGCACCTGCCACGCAATAACGCTATCAGAAGAAAGAGTGCCCGAGAACATGGATGACCTGTCCTGGTGCTTCGAAAACGAGGGTGAAGAGGAATTGATCTCGGAATTTCCACCGGCGCCAAAAGAATTGGAGGATGGAATACACACCACGGCGGATAACCTAAGGAAAATAGACTTGGGGACGGCAAACGACCCAGGCTTACGTTCGTCAGTGAGCTTCTTTCTAAAGAACAGGTAGCTACGCTAAGAGACGTGCTCATGCAGTATAAAGACTGCTTCGCATGTAACTACTCCGAGATGCCAGGGCTAGATCCGGAAATAACTGTGCATAAATTGACGATATCCCCGGACGTCAAGCCAGTCAAACAAGCACCGAGGAGAATGTGGCTCGAACTCGAAATGAGCATCAACGCCGAAGTCAAGAAGCTAATCGACTCCGGTTTTATCCAAGAAGTTCAGTATCCTGACTGGATCACCAACATTGTCTCGGTGATGAAGAAAAATGGGACGGTGCGCATCTGCTTAGACTTTCGGGATCTCAACAAAGCTTTCCCGAAGGATGATTTTCCCGTACCGGTTACTGAGCTGATGATAGACAACACGTCCATTCACGAAGTCTTCTCCTTCACGGACGGATCATCAGGGTACAATCAAATAAAGATGCACCCCGAAGACCAGAAGCATACCGCTTTCCGGACTCCCCTCGGAATATTCTGCTACAAAGTGATGCCTTTCGGCTTGAAGAATGTCTATGCTACCTATCAGAGGGCCATGACAAAGATTTTCGATGACCTCATACATGAAATCGTCGAATGCTATATCAATAACTTCGTGGTGAAAAGCAAGTCGTACGAGGAGCATTGGAAGCATCTGAAGATCGTGTTTCAGCGCCTTCGGAAATACAACCTGAAGATGAACCCTCTGAAATGCGCGTTCGGAGTTTTCTCGGGAAAATTCCTAGGATTCATCGTACTACACCGGGGCATCGAGATAGAACCGTCGAAGATCAAGGCGATCATGGACATGCCTCCGCCAAGAACTCTCTAGCAGCTACGGTCTCTCCAAAGAAAGCTCGCATATATCCGACGATTCATAGCCAATCTCTCCAGCAAGTGCCGCCCCTACAGCCATTTAATGAAGAAGGGGACCCCGTTCGACTGGGATCGCAAATGCCAAAGCGCACTGGACGAAATCAAGCAATACCTACAGAATCCGCCGGTACTGACCGCTCCAGTCAAAGGAAAGCCCCTCATCCTGTACACAACAGCCCTTGAAGGTTCTTTAGGCGCGTTATGGGCACAGGAGAACGACCAAGGGAAAGGGAGAGCCATCTACTATTTGAGTCGAGTTCTAGTAGGGGGAAGAAAACAACTATTCCCCCATCGAAAAAAATTGCCTGGCGTTAATTTTTGCGATAATGAAGCTCAGACACTATGCTTTGGTGCATGAGGTCCATCTCATATCAAAGGTGGATCCTCTCAAATATTTGATGTCAAGAGCCATACTAACAGGACGACTCGCTAAATGGGCCCTCCTCTTGATGGAGTTCTCGATAATCTATCGACCCCTCAAAGCATTGAAAGGCCAGGCCGTCACCGACTTCCTCGCCGAGCATCCGATACCTGCCGACTCACCCTTAAATTGTGAACTGCCGGACGAGCACGCGTTTTATACGATCGACAGGGAGAGAGGAGGGAGTGATACCCGATGGGAACTCTACTTTGATAGGGCATCTTCCATGAAGAAGCGAAATCACAACACCTCTATAATCAAATTGGGGGCAGACCTTATCTTAGTGACTCCGCAAGGAGGGATAATGCGCTTTGCCTTTTTCTTGACAGAGCCGAGGAAAAACAATGAAGCAGGATATGAAGCTTTGATAGCAGGTCTTGAGATCGCTATCGACATGGGAATCGAAAACCTCCTTATATACGGAGACTCCCAGTTGGTCGTTTGTCAAGTAAACGGCGATTATCAAATATACAAACCGGAGTTATTAAAATAGGAGAAAGAGTGCAACAATTGCTGACTCAAATCTCTTCCTACACCTTGGAAAGAATACCGCGAGCGGAGAATAACAAGGCGGATGCATTAGCCAAACTCGCCAAAGAACTGGCTGACGAAAACCTCGATGACGTGAGGATCATTGTACAAAGCCGTCGGGTTCTTTCACCGGCAGAAATATCTCTGGAGTCGTTTGAAGAAAAGGAAGTAACCGAGCAAACAGCCCTACAAATAGAGGACCAGGAAAAGGTTAAGGATTGGAGAGAAGTCTTTATAGACTACTTTAAATCCAGTCAAACACCTGAAGACACATCTTCAAGACATCAGCTCATGAAATGAGCTCTGTCTTTCACCTTTGTCAATGACACGCTGTATAAGAAATCGTTCGACTCTATGTGGCTAAGATACCTGGGACCAGAAGAAGCAAGGAGAGTCATCCAAGAAACTCACAACAGATTCTGCGGTTCTCATCAAGCCGGGCCAAAGATGAAGCTGAAGATCAAAAGGATGGGCTACTTTTGGCCCACGATGATTCAGGATTGTCTCGAATACGCGAAACAATGCCACTCGTGCCAAATTCACGGGGACTTCATCCACCAGCTCCAAATCCGCTACACCCAACAGTGGCTAGTTGGTCGTTCGAAATGTGGGGAACCGACATAATTGGGCCTATAGAACCAGCATTGTCCAAAGGACATCGGTTCATACTGGCGACAACTGATTATTTCTCCAAGTGGGCAGAAGCAGTACCGCTAAGAGAAGTGAAGATGGAGAATATTCTCCATTTCTTCAAGACACACGTCATCTATCGGTTCGGCACTCCGCGGCGAATTATCTCCGATAACGGGCCAGCTTACAGAAGTCACAAAATCAGCCGCTTCGCACAGCAGCATAATATAGACTGGAGATACTCTTCGGTCTATAATCCCCGGGCTAACGGTCTAGCCGAGGCTTTCAACAAGACCTTAACAAAGATCATGAAGAATACGGTATCCAAAAATAAGAAGGACTCGCACGAGAGACTGCATGAAACTCTCTGGGCGTATCGGACCACGTTCAAAACGACCATAAACACGACGCCATTTGCATTGGTATTCGACGCTGAAGCAGTACTCCCCTTGGAGATAGAGCTACCCTCCCTACGAGTGGCGGTTCATTACGAGCTAACAGACGAAGAGAATGCTCATCTTCGGCTTGAGGAGCTCGACGCCCTCGATGAAACTCGGCTCATAGCGCAGCAAAACTTGGAGTCTTACAAAGCGAAGATGACGCGCTCATACGAGAGATTGACTAGGCCGAGGACATTTCGCCAAGGCGAACTCATGCTAGTGGTCAAGAGACCTATGATCCCCAATCGTGCCAAACGAGGGAAATTCGAGCCGAACTATGAGGGCACGTACATCATAGACAAGGTCTACCAAGGTGGGGCTTACTTGCTCATCAATATGCATGGTGAAAGACCCTTCAGGCCAATAAACGGTCGGTTCTTGAAAAAATACTACGCCTGACCGAAACGTCTTTAAACTACTACAAACCCCCGGCATCCCCAGGCTGACGTGGTGTAAAAAATATGGTACGTCCTCAAGCAAAGTGGACACGGATGAAAAGGGCTCCGTGAGTAAAAATAGCAAGACTACCGGCGATATTTGTGAAAACCCGAAGGGGCGTAGACTCGTAAAAGAAAAAGAAAAAGAAAAAAGGGGTACGTCCATAAGCAAAATGGGCACGGATGAAAACCCGAAAGGGCTCTGTGAGTAAAAACAGCAGGGCTACCGGCAAGTTTGTGAAAACCCGAAAGGGCGCAATCTCGTTAAAAGACACTTGCAAGATCCTCTTGATCTTGTAAGGAGAAAACTACCCGCGTAAGATCCTTACGACTCACAAAGGAGCGAAACACTTAAGGATCTCCACGATTCCTAAGAAAAAATTACACTTACGAGATCCTTACGACTCGTAAGGAGAACCCTCTTATGAGACCCTCATGGCTCATAAGATTCAAAAGCCTTAAGCTACAAGGATCTGAACCTGTTATTAAGCCATCACCTTTCTCAAATTGCCCTACAAGCGGTTCAATACTGACCCTTGTATACAATCCACGGGCATAAGTAATCATTTCCTTGCCGAGTCCCACCAATGACGAGGAATGCCCTCATTTGATGAACAAACACTTGTAGGTCCTCTCGATTTACAAGGAGAAAACACTCTTGCAAGATCGTTACGACTTACAAGAGAACATACACTCAGGAATTCTCACGATTCCTAAGGAGAAAAGACACCTACGAGATCCTCACGACTCGTAGGTAGAAACACCTTTATGAGACCCTTACGGCTCTTGAAGTCAAAAGCCTTAGTCGACAGGATCTTAACCCTGTTTGCTAAGCCACCTTTGTTCGAACCGACAAAGGCAGATAATGATTCGCTCCTGGCAATATCCCGGTTATAGCAATGCCGATGCCTAAATCGGTATCAAATCCCAAGTCCTTTCATGACAAATGATGATTCGCTCCTGGCAATATCCCAGTTGTAGCGATGCTGATGCCTAAATCGGTAATAAATTTTGGGTCCTTTCGCGGCAAATGATGATTCGCTCCTGACAATATTCCAGTCGCAGCGATGCTGATGTTAAGATTGGTATCGGATCCTATGTTCCATACCCGCGGCGAAAAGTCAGCAAGCCAAATATGCATATAAAAGTAGCCGAAATGTTTGGGCAACTCGCAATAAAAATCAGCGAGTAAAATATATGCATACAAAAATAGCCGAAATGATTGGGCAACTCGAAATAAAAAACAGCGAGTAAAAAGAAAAAAACAACCGAAATGATTGGGCAACTCGCAATAAAAAACAGCGAGTAAAAAGGAAAAAACAGCCGAAATGGTTGGGCATCGCGAAAAATAGCCGAAATGATTGGGCAATTGCGACTTTCGCGATACAAAAAGTTGAAATGATAGAGCATCGCGGAAAGAAAAAAAATACATATAAAATGAAACATTTGCCCTGCAGGTAAGTCCATACTTTTGCCATAGCCGAAATGGTTCCGTGGGTTAGCCACAGGCTGTGTGTCCGTAACAATGAAATCAACGGGGAATATGAAGTCCCCTACCTTAATCAACACATCCTCTAACTTACCCCTAGGATGAGTGATGGATCGATCGGCCATTTGGAGAGTACAATGAGTGGGTTTCAACTCTCCAACACCTAATTGCTCATAAACGGAATAGGGAAGCAAGTTAACACTGGAACCAAGATCTAAAAGTGCGCGATTTATGTTCTTATCCCCAATTGTTATTGAAATTGTAGGACGGTTAGGGTCCTTTCGTTTTTGGGGCAAAGGTAAAGGTTGGGTAATAACATTGCTCACGGCACTAGCTACGAATACTTTCTTGGGTATCTGAGACTTCCTCTTCTTGGTGCATAAGTCCTTCAAGATTTTAGCGTAAGAAGAGACTTGTTGGATTGCATCCAAGAGAGGAATATTAAAGTTAACTTGCTTAAATAACTCCACAATCTTCTCCATTTGTGGAGTTGGTTTATTGGATCTCAACCTGTTTGGAAATGGAACATTTTGAAAATTCGTTGAGTCCAATATTTGTGGAGTAGATTGTGGAGTTGGAACGGATCCTAGTGTTGGTGTTATCGTGGAGTGAGATGTGGGTCCGTTCGAATTAGAAGAAGTAGAGCCTTGTGAAGGATGAGGAACAGGCTCTGAAGAAGAAGATGATGAAGAAGATGAAGAGGAAGAAGATGATGAAGAAGAAAAAGCGGCGGCCGGGGTTTCATCACTAATACCCACATTATTATGCAACACTCTTCCAGATCTCAACGTGGTCACAGCATTTACATTATGATTTTGTTGTTCATAAGCAACATGTGCGTTGTGTGTGTGACCGAGATTTGGCAATGGTTGAGACGGAAGCTTTCCCTTTTCTCGCTCGCTTAATGCAGTACTTAGTTTTGCAATTTAGGCCTCAATTTATTTGATGCTCTGATCATGGAAAGCATTGTTTTGCACCAAAAACTGAATGGAGGTCTCCAATCTTTCTGAGGATTGTGTAGATTGTTTTAAAAACGCATCCAAACTTCGTTCTAGCGAGAAAACCTTATCGTTATTCGGCTGAACAAAATTGTTTTGAGGATAAGAGTTGTTGGGTACAAAATTGTTCATTTGGTTTGGGTAAGGTTGGGGTTGGAAAGGTTGCTGATATTGAGTTTGTTGAGGGGCTTGTTGTTGTGGAGGAGGCCATTGAAAGTTGTTATTGCCTTGGAATTGTTGTTGATTTTGATTCCAAGCAAAATTTGGGTGGCTCCTCCAACCAGGATTATAAGTCGAAGAGTATGGATCATTTCTTTGTCTTTGCTGAAAGACAGCATTGACTTGATCTTGTCCTTGAACAGGTGGATTGTAAGGACACTCTTCAGTAAGATGGGATGGATCCGAACAACAAGCACAAATAGTGCGTGGGGGTAAAGCTGGGGTAGGAGAAAGCGATGAGAATTTGCTCTCAATTGCTTCTAGTTTTTTCGTGAGTTTTCGGCCTTCATTACAATCGACATATCAAGTTGATGTATGCCTGCCCTAGACTGACCTGATGAAGTAGATGAAGCGGTCTTAGTGCTTTCCCACTGAAGTGTTTGTTCAGCAAGATCATCGAGAAATTGCCAAGCTTTCTCGCTTGATTTTGTAAGAAAGTGACCTTGACAAATGGTTTCCAACAACTGTTTAGTTGCTGGGTTCAGTCCTTCGTATAAAATTTGGCAAAGTTGCCAATTCTCGATACTGTGGTGAGGGCACTGAACAAGGAGGTCCTTAAATCTTTCAAAACACTTCCAAAAAGGTTCGGAAGGAAGTTGGGAAAATTGAATAATTTCGTTGCGAATTCTCGCGGTTTTGTGGTGTGGGTAAAACTTTTTTAGAATTTGTGCTTATGCTATTTGTGATCAAAGAATTTACCGCAATCAAGAACGGTGTCGCTTGGTAGCTAGCCGGTTGAGTACGGGTCGGTCCACAGGGATTTTGTGTATTTTTTAGTTGTTCTAACGAGTTAATTCCAATTGTGGTAGGTTTGATTATCAATAAAAACTTAAGTTGCGTTTGATTAGGATTAAAACCTTGCTAGGGTTAGGTTTAGGTCAGTTTGGAAGATCAATTATTCTCACCGCTTTCTATGTCCTAATTAAGAACTTTTAGATGTTAAAGTAATTGTTAACAAAGGGGATTAGCACGATCAGGAAGAAACTATGTTTCTTCCTCTTGGTCCTTGTCCGTTCTTTCTTAACTCTTACCCTAACCTCCATGCAAATCATACACAACCGGTCTTTAACTATGGTATCACCACTACCTCGTGGGGTAGGGTGCCATAGTGAGTGATGTGTTTATATATGCATAGAGTCCTATTTAAAATGTTGAATGGGCAAGAAAGGGGTGAGAGATTTTCATCTCTCAAACCTTCCCCAAACCTAACCCTAACAAGTGAGGAACTACTCACTCATTAGGGAATTGTTAAACGAATTCATTTTTTGTTTGTTTTTAATTTAACAACAACGGCAGATAAATAAAATTTATAACTACGGCAGATAAATAAAATTGCTAGATAAATACTAGGGCAGAAAAGAAATTAAACTAAGGCAAGATAAAGAAAAACTTACGTTTTTATTTGATACACTCTTTGAACATTTACAACGAAAAAATTCTAAACTAGGAATTAAAAAGAGGCATGCCCCAAAAAGAGCTGTAGAATTCCTATTTATAGATTATAGGAATTCTAGGGTTTACATCTGATCCATATCTAAATTTACAAAACTATCCTGAGAAGCCTGATCAACGCACCGCCATCCACCGTCAAAATGCACCGACATGTGCTCAGCACGGCCGCGGATCCGCGGCCATATGCCTTGTTTGGCCGCGGATCCGCGGCCATGTGGTGGGGTCTTTGGCTGAATTCTTCTGTGCAGCTTCAAGTTGCATTTTCCTTCTACTTTCCTTACTTGGTTCTTCAGAATGTCTTCTAGTTTCTTTCAGATTTCCACAGTATAGAATGTTGCGGACTTTTACCGTTCGCTTCGTGTTGAAGTCTTGAATCTTGTGCTGCCTTTGTATTTTGTGAAATTGGACTGTTCATTGATCTTCGTTTGTACCTCAAGCTGTAGGCGGCATGATAAAGATTCTTCCATTTGTTGGTCGTAGCGTCTTTTCATCATTTTCACTGTATTTTTCCGAGAACCTGTAACCTGCAACTATTCAACAGACATGGATCAAAATCACTTATTTATTTGTAAAATGATTAAGAATGGGGAATATAATAATGCAAAATTATGAGATGAACAAATACCCCCAAACATATCTTTTGCTCGTCCCGAGCAAAACCAATTTATTCTCGAAAAAAAAACCTAACCTCACTTTCGCAGGAAAACGTGATTGCACTGAGCTCGTGCAACAAGCCGTTAAATCTCTAGGTGTCCCTAGTAGGAGGAGTGTTGTCTCCCGAGGGTTTTCAGCGGATACTACCCACAAAATCCTATCAATTTAGCCTATTGACTTTTATTCTTCAATTCGGTTTTCTAGCAAGAAATTCTATTATTTTCAACTCAAAAATTATCAACCCATATTTTTCATGCTTCCTTATCATTTAACTTAAGATTGTATATGTTCTGTAAATTTATTTAGTTTTTAACATCTTTTGAGTTTTCCTTCTAAGGTTCCATCTCAACTTAGGAATTTTTATTATCTCTACTAAAGATATAAGTCCTATTTTTCATTCCTATCTTTCATCCAAACCCCAATCATATACCCCTACGTGTGTGTATGTATCACCCCTACACTTGGAAATTCAATTCAAGCTCTTATACTCTTGTCCATCGTCCAAAGTACTTTTAGTTGGTGAATTTTTAGATGAAATTGCTCACACATCCTTTATGCGACCGTTAATACTTCTTGAGGTACTAACGACCGATTACAAAATGTGTTTGCGCATTAAGGCGTAATTTCTCGTCTTGTAATACCTAAGGCTTTAGCAGTGACTCCCAAACCAGTTGGTCTAAGGCACTAGGTGATAAAACACCCTTGCTATATATATATATATTTTTTATGCAGCCTTAAGTAATTACAAAACCAGTGTTCATTTTTTTTATATTTCTTTATTCACACTTATAATTTTATTTTTCTTCATACTAAGGATTTTAGACAAGAGCATTTCAAGGTCTCCTCTACTATTCCAAGTTTCAAGGTTCGTGTTTGTGCAAGTAGTAGGGTATATATTTTTAGAATTTAGACTTAAAGTTCGGAATTATTTTTCAGACTTACACTTCAATAAAAATTTCAATACTCTTCCCTTATTTAACTTAGCCCAAGAAGTGAACTCAAAATTTACCTATTTCTAAGTAAACCGCAAGTACATATATTTTCTACCGTTAAATTTTAAGAAAGGTTATTTTTAGGGTTTTTAATTTACTAAGTTTTGGGATCTAGTTTTTCCTAGCTAATTAACCGTCTTGTCAAACTTAAGTCAATTATGGCCAAAATTGAATTTTTATAATTTTTAAAAAAAATTCAATATTTATGGGTTTTAAAATAAGTATGCAAATGCAAAAATATACATATGAATGCGAAGGAAGAAAGCTTACCGAGCACACCCCTAAACTTAAACTTAACAGTGCCCTCACTGTCATGCTACACCAAGAGGGTCAAAATTGCTGGCACTCCCCTGTTTGTTTATTATTATTATTTTTATTTTATTATTAACAGAAAAAGAAAACAAAATATATACACAAAAAGGTTCCCCCCAACCTTATTTTTGACTCATCACTTTGAGTTAAAAAAAAATTATTTTCAAGAGCCAAATTATAACCCCCTCCCTAAACTTAAATTAAACAATGCTAAGCTTTTTAAAGAGGGAGGTCAAAGTTATCGGTCAATGCCAAGCTCTGCAAAGACCAAAAGTCAACACCAACCATTTGAAGAATTTATCAATGTAACATATAGGTCGGTGGAAGAACATATTATATAGAGCCAAGAAGAAGTGGGGAAGAGATAAGTGGTGGTATGGAAAGGGTTTGCGTGAACGTGAATGTGAGGAGATAAGATGCGATGATAAATAAAAACGAGAATGTGAATGATCAGAAATTCTCGAGGTGTCTCTGTGGATCCTTTACTGGCTTGGCATCATCCATTATATGTATATGATGTTCAATTATGAGAGGACTAATCCTCTTGATGTCCACCATAGTCCAGCCAAAATCTTGCCGATTGTTTTGTAGGACCATTAAAAAGGCTTTCTCTTGCTCGAAGGCTAGAGAGGCCGTTATGATAACAGGAAAAGTCTCATTCTCACCTAAGTAAGCGTATTTAAGGTGAGACGGCAATATCTTGAGTTCGAGTTTTGGAGGCGAAACAATTGAAGGTAAATTGGTGAAACTGTCTCGAACTCGAAGGATTCCAACAATGGTTCGAAGAGAGTGTAAGCAACCGAGTCGAATGGTTCAACTAACTCATCCGAAAATTCAAAAGACTCAAACTCGGGTGGTGAGTCTTCAAAATCGTCCGAAAAAGTGAAACACTCGTAATCGTTATCGGTTGTGAAAACTGTGTCAGATTCAAGGAGGAACGCACTGGTGGCGTCAAAACTACTGTCATCGAACAGAAATTTTTCGAGCTCACAGTCCTCCTGCGTGATCTCTTGGATCGAGCAAATATCAAGTATATTAGCATTAGGCTCGTAGGGCAGACTTCCTATCTTGTAAATGTTGAACTCACTTGACATCTTCCCGAAGGATAGAGTCATAGAGTCGTTACAACAGTTGATTACAGTATTGGAAGTGGCCAAAAATGGTCGACCGAGAATCACTGGAATTTGGTTCCGTGGGTTAGCCACAGGCTGTGTGTCCATAACAATGAAATCAACGGGGAATATAAAGTCTCCTACCTTAATCAACACATCCTCTAACTCACCCCTAGGATGGGTGATGGATCGATCGGCCATTTGGAGAGTACAATGAGTGAGTTTCAACTCTCCAACACCTAATTGCTCATAAACGGAATAGGAAAGCAAGTTAACAATGGAACCAAGATCTAAAAGTGCGCGATTTATGTTCTTATCCCCAATTGTTATTGAAATTGTAGGACATCCAGGGTCCTTTCGTTTTCGGGGCAAAGGTAAAGGTTAGGTAATAGCATTGCTCACGGCACTAGCTACGAATACTTTCTTGGGTACCTGAGATTTCCTCTTCTTGGTGCATAAGTCCTTCAAGATTTTAGCGTAAGAAGGGACTTGTTGGATTACATCCAAGAGAGGAATATTAAAGTTAACTTGCTTAAATAACTCCACAATCTTCTCCATTTATGGAGTTGGTTTATTGGATCTCAACCTGGAAATGGAATATTTTGAAAATTCGTTGAGTCCAATGTTTGTAGAGTAGATTATGGAGTTGGAACGGATCCCAGTGTTGGTGTTATCGTGGAGTGAGATATGGGTCCGTTCGAATTAGAAGAAGTAGAGCCTTGTGAAGGATGAGGAACAGGCTCTGAAGAAGAAGATGATGAAGAAGATGAAGAGGAAGAAGATGAAGAAGAAGAAAAAGCGGCGGCCAGGGTTTCATCACTAATACCCACATTATTGTGCAACACTCTTCCAGATCTCAACATGGTCACAGCATTTATATTATGATTTTGTTGTTTATAAGAAACATGTGCGTTGTGTGTGTGACCGGGATTTGGCAATGGTTGAGACGGAAGCTTTCCCTTTTCTTGCTCACTTAACGCAGCATTTAGTTTTGCAATTTGGGCCTTAATTGATTTGATGCTCTTATCATGTGAAGCACTGTTTTGCACCAAATACTGAATGGAAGTCTCCAACCTTGCTGAGGATTGTATAAATTGTTTTAAAAACGCATCCAAACTTCGTTCTAGCGAGGAAACCTTATCGTTATTCGGCTGAACAAAATTGTTTTGAGGATAAGAGTTGTTGGGTACAAAATTGTTCATTTGGTTTGGGTAAGGTTGGGATTGGAAAGGTTGCTGATATTGAGTTTGTTGAGGGGCTTGTTGTTGTGGAGGAGGCCTTTTAAAGTTGTTGCTGCCTTGGAATTGTTGTTGATTTTGATTCCAAGCAAAATTTGGGTGGCTCCTCCAACCAGGATTATAAGTCGAAGAGTATGGATCATTTCTTTGTCTTTGCTGAAAGGCAGCATTGACTTGATCTTCTCCTTGAATAGGTGGATTGTAAGGACACCCTTCAGTAAGATGGGACGGATCCGAACAACAAGCACAAATAGTGCATGGGGGTAAATCTGGGGTAGGAGAAGGCGATGAGAATTTGCTCTCAATTGCTTCTAGTTTTTTCGTGAGTGCAGCCATTTCGGCCTTCAATGCAATCGACATATCAAGTTGATGTATGCCTGCCTTAGACTGACCTGATGAAGTAGATGAAGTGGTCTTAGTGCTTTCCCACTGAAGTGTTTGTTCATCAAGATCGTCGAGAAATTACCAAGCTTCCTCGCTTGATTTTATAAGAAATTGACCTTGACAAATGGTTTCCAACAATTGCTTAGTTGCTAGGTTCAGTCATTCGTATAAAGTTTGGCAAAGTTGCCAATTCTCGATACCGTGGTGAGGGCACTGAACAAGGAGGTCCTTAAATCTTTCAATACACTTCCAAAAAGGTTCGGAAGGAAGCTGGGAAAATTGAATAATTTCGTTGCGAATTCTCGCGGTCTTGTGGTGTGGCTAAAACTTTTTTAGAAAACCCTTAACAAACTCTTCCTAATTTTTTATCGAGTGTGATGCTGTGCTATATAACCATTTTTCAGTTAAGTCACATAAAGTGAATGGAATGACACGTAGCCTTATAGGATCATCAGAAAGTTGTGTGGTCTTCATCATTGCGCAAACATTCTGGAATTTGTTAATTAAGATGTAGGCATCTTCGGATTCCAGCCCGTGAAATTTGGGCAACATATTGATGAAGTGGGGTTTAATTTCAAAGTTATCCCCATTAGCCGGTGGAAGTGAAAGACAAGTGGGAAGTGCGATGCAGATAGGATAGAAAAGATCCTGGAGCGCGATTCGTTGGGGCGCTTCGACAGGAGGGTGTGATGGGTTATTCGCACCTAGTGGAGGTGGAATCAGTCCCGCACGTAAGGGGTTGTTAGGATTGAATCCCGACATCTCCTTAGAAGATGATGAATATGAAGATGAAGGTAAAGAAGTGGAAGGAATTTTGACTTCGGAGTCGAAAGCGTCGTCAGTTGGCACTAACGAGACACGGGCTAAACGAGCGCTAGTGTCCCTAGTCCAACTGGACATACACTAAAGAGGTGTAGTGTAGTTAAAAAGTAAAAACACATAAGGTGGGGGCAAGAAAACGTCAATGGAAGAAAGTGGGGTGCGATGGATTTCTAGCGACAAATTGGCAAGTTTTTTTGTAAAAATTTTCTGTTTTGTGTTTTTTTTATAATGAGTTTTTGCAAAAGATTTTTGTAAGAAGCTTAGACACACGTTAAAGCAATCACAATATGCACAATCAAGCCTGGATTTAGGGTCTTCTAGGTCAACTAGACTGCTCCTAACTGTTCCAAAGGGCAAGTTGTGAGATCCTCAAATCGCCTCTTCACCGCCAATTGTGGCCAGGTAAGCATAGCTAAAGAAAGGAGGGATCCGCTCATGAATCAGCGTGAGACGGGCCTTTTAAAATTACATTTCCCACTTGTCTAGCCTAGGCACCACAAAATCTGGCTTAGATAAACGACCGATGCCTACAACTATTCCTTTGTCCTAATGAGCACGACAATCCTTATAGGCTGAGTCTAATCTTTTTTAATTAACTCGATGGTTGATGCGAATGCTTTTTGTGATTTTTGAGGTCCTAGGAAGGGTAATGAAATCCCCACTCAATCTGGATTTGTGTTAAAGCCCCTTAAAAGTCAATTTTAAAAATGCAAAGCAATAAACACACAAAACACTTGCCAAAATTTTTTTCTTTTATTGCGGCGCAAAGAATCCTGCACAAGATCAAGTTATTGGAGAAGGGAGAGAAGTTTTGCGTAAAGAACCCTGCAGGAAAATTTTTCAGAGGAGATCAAGGGATTACAGAGAAGAAAAGATACTTACAGAGAAGTTTGGCTTGCTGACGTCAGCAAGCCGCGGCGGATCCGCGGTCAAAAGTACTTAACTGCGGCGATTCCACGGTCAAAAAGATGGATCAGGCCTCCAAAATTCTTCTGTTTCTCTGTTGTGGTTCTCCTCTGTTTGTTCAGATCTGCTGTTTTCTGTTTTGCTCACTGGATTTTTCCAGATCTGGATCTGTTCGTCTTTTCGATCCTGTACAATTCACACGAAAACCCTTCAAAAAATAACAAGATGATAAATTTTTTATTTTTTATATTTTTTAGTTTCTATGATTTTTAATTTTTAATCAACCCGAAATTACAAAAAGAAAATAACTACGCCATCCCCGGCAACGGCGCCATTTGATTGTAGTGAGAGATTTTGTGCTTATGCTATTTGTGATCAAAGAATTTACCGCAATCAAGAACGGTGTCGCTTGGTAGCTAGCCGGTTGAGTACGGATCGGTCCACAGGGATTTTGTGTATTTTCTAGTTGTTCTAACGAGTTAATTCTAATTGTGGTAGGTTTGATTATCAATAAAAACTAAAGTTGAGTTTGATTAGAATTAAAACCTTGCTAGGGTTAGGTTTAGGTTAGTTTGGAAGATCAATTATTCTCACCTCTTTTTATGCCCTAATTAAGAACTTTTAGGTGTTAAAGTAATTGTTAATAAAGGGGATTAGCACGATCGGGAAGAAACTAGGTTTCTTCCTCTTGGTCCTTGTCCGTCCTTTCTTAACTCTTACCCTAACCTCCATGCAAATCATACACAACCGGTCTTTAACTATGGTATCACCGTTACCTCGTGAGATAGGGTGCCATAGTGAGCGGTGTGTGTATGTATGTATAGAGTCCTATTTAAAATGTTGAATGGGCAAGAAAGGGGTGAGAGATTTTCATCTCTCAAACCTTCCCCAAACCTAACCCTAATAAGTGAGGAACTACTCACTCATTAGGGAATTGTTAAACGAATTCATTTTTTGTTTGTTTTTAATTTAACAACTACGGCAGATAAATAAAATTTATAACTACGTCAGATAAATAAAATTGCTAGATAATTACTAGGGCAGAAAAGAAATTAAACTAAGGCAAGATAAAGAAAAACTTACTTTTTTATTTGATACACTCTTTGAACATTTACAAAGAAAAAATTCTAAATTAGGAATTAAAAAGGGGCATGCTTCAAAAAGAGCTGTAGGATTCCTATTTATAGATTATAGGAACCCTAGGGTTTACATCTGATTCATATCTAAATTTACAAAACTACCCTGAGAAGCCTGGTCAACGCACCGCCACCCGCCGTCAAAATGCACTGACACGTGCTCAGCACGGCCGCGGATCCGCGGCCATATGCCTTGTTTGGCCGCGGATCCGCAGCCATGTGGTGGGGTCTTTGGCTGAATTCTTCTATGCAGCTTCAAGTTGCATTTTCCTTCTACTTTCCTTACTTGGTTCTTCAGAATGTCTTCTAGTTTCTTCCAGATTTCCATAGTGCAGAATGTTGTGGACTTTTACCGTTCGCTTCGTGTTGAAGTCTTGAATCTTATGCTGCCTTTGTACTTTGTGAAATTGGACTGTTCGTTGATCTTCGTTTGTCCCTCAAATTGTAGGCGGCATGATAAAGATTCTTCCATTTGTTGGTCGTAGCGTCTTTTCATCATTTTCACTGTATTGTTCCGAGAACCTGTAACCTGCAACTATTCAACAGACATGGATCAAAAGCACCTATTTATTTGTAAAATGATTAAGAATGGGGAATATAATAATGCAAAATTATGAGATAAACACCCGCTGGGAGTTCAAAGCTAACACTTCCGGAGCGGGACGCCTAAGCTCAATCTCATACGGGTAGGCCTTAATCTTCCTGCAGTGATTAACCCAATACTCAACGATGCCTTCGCTATGGAAGTGTACGAGCGTCGCCAGCATGGGATTAAGCTCGGCAGCAAAATCTGCAGCGAATGCGGGAGTCTCGGCGTCAAGATCCTCGACGAACTTACTCAACATTCGCAGGCTATTCGCAGCACCCCTAGAAGATGGGCGTTTAGCAAAAGGCCCTGCCGACATCAGGATGCGAGACTTGAATGGAGCTGGAGCTGGTGCGATTGCTGCAAGACAAGTTATGGTCAAAGGTAGGCTCAAGAGATAAAGAAAATGCATGAGCAATAAAGTCTACTATACCGGTTGCGACTGGTGGTAAAGTTGGGAGTACCGGTGGCCCGATTTTTCTCTCGTCCCCTCCTTCAATTTTTAACGCTATAATCAATTCAAAAAAAAGAATTAAAAAATGACATGGTCGCCCGTAAAAGGAAGGAAAGGATGTCGGTTAAAAACTATACTCACCGACACCAGCAGACAGACTGACTTCCGACTGGAAGGAGAAATGCGGGTTCAGCACCTGATACAGATGATCAAAGAGAACTCCTGCTAGGTTGCGACGATACATGGTCAGTACAAGGAAAATGGTACCCACAATTTAAATTAATCTCAAACCCATACCTTCCAGCATTTAAGAGGACATGAGAGAAGGCGAAAAGATGGCGACTGTCAGAGCAGCAACTGGTGACGCTTCTTCGGGTGGCACAACATCAGCGCTCACCACACCTGCATTCGAAACAAACGAAATTTCATCAGAAGGGACTGAAAGGGATTGCGAAACAAAAAGTAAACAGCGACTCGAGACCTACCCGATAGGTCATCGGCCAAAATTGCGACGGAAGCATCACTGGGCGTTGGGGTTACTTCGCTCTCCGTCAGTGGAATGGTTTCGGCGCCAGTGGCTTCATCCCTTGATTCTACAAGGGCCGTCGTGACATTCGCAATACCCGCCGATGGTAAGGAACCACAAGGAGAAAGAGCGGCAATTAGGGCAGTCCCAGACTCCTGAGAAAGAGTAGTCGCTTCAGGCTCGGTGGTTGCCGTCATCTCACCTGCCATCTCGTCGCCAGGACTTGGCCCTGCAGGATATGATATATAAGAATTTGAAGATCAAATTCTAATAAAATGACCCAGTATTACGTTACCTTAGGGTGGCTTTTCGGTTTCTTCCCGAGCCGCGCACGCAACCTGTCTATGAGCGGTAGACAGGGTAACTGGAGCACCCTCGGAAGAGATGGCAACAGAGGGAGTAGTACTTGAGCCTGCACCCACAGCCAAGCTGGCATCACGTTCTCTCGCAGCACGCTTCCTACGCTTTCTTTCGGTCTGAGCGGTGAGAAGCGATCTCCTTAAGACCTCCGTCAAAGGAATGTCATCGTCCTAACCAAGTTCTGCCTCTGGAGCCGCTACGGTATCCGCCATCGGCTGTTTAAGTGAAGCCTCTTGCGATACTGACGGGGGAGCTGGGGCCACGATAGCCGGCTCTGGAAGCGTCGCCGCATCACCACTCGGGATCGGCACCGCACTCAGGATAACCTGAGTCGAGGTAGTCCCTGTAATAAGACAAAAGAAAGGTTCAAGCCACGAATAAAGAAAAAGGGAATGAAGGCATGATAAGCTGAATTATACCAAGGTCCAAAGAAGCACGGAACCTCTCTTCCTCTTCAAACATTTTGAGAGAAGCCGTAAGAGCCTCTTCGGCAGAGATACCTGTTGAAGAAGAAAGAGTCAGTCAAAGCATAAATATAAAAAAAAGGGAGATAACCGCGGAAAGATACGACTGAAGCCTACCTGACTGTGCAATCGTGATCCGTGCGGCTTCATCGCGAGCCAGTCGCTCTGAAGCCCCAAGGGCAGCTTGAAGATCGGTATCATCCGCAGGCTTGATAAATAGACCCTCATTGGTCCCGTATTCACTCAAGCCCTCGCTATAGGGAGCATGGGTCTTCTGGCCGAGTACGATGTCAACAGAAAACATTGACTTCTTCTTTTTCTGTGAGCGAGTTCCGGCAGCCGATAATACGAGCTTGCGCTTGGCGGCCAATTTTGGGCGACGAGTCCCGATCTCCAAACCCACCCCCAAAATCTGGGGATGCTACAGCCGCCGCTTCTATAGGCGCATGAGGTAGAGGCTTATCAGGAAAAGCAAGCGGGACAACAGCCACATCAGCTTTTCTTAAAGTAGGACCAACAGTGGTCCGTTGCTTTAAAGGAACAGTTGGATTGCCGGCGGGAACCGCACCTTTGTGATCGAGCCAAAGCCATCTTTCTTCCCTAATAACAGTGCCCATCGAATGCCGGTACCACGCCACATATACGTTCAAGACCCTTGGAATGTAGCTCGGCTCACTGATAAAAAAGATGGACCCGGTGTTAAGCCGTATAAAATGGTGCAGTGTGCTACGAATATCCTCCTCTCTAGCAGCCGGCTCAGCCAGGAAATCCTCTAGCGGAACACCCTGATCGTAGCTCGATTTTTGAGCGAACCGGTGCGGGTTGTACCTCATAAACAGCGCCGAATCATTCTGCCTAAACACCAAAAAGCCCGGCCTGATTGAGTACAAGTGCAAAATCTCCCGGGCCTTCAATGTAGAAGCCCCGTCTTTGAAGGTGTCCCGCAGCGGCTGCACCGTCTTAGTGGACTCTTTGCCGATAGTTAAAATCTTATCGACAAAGGTCATTCCATCTCCAACCATACGCGGTTGAAGGACCAAACCCCGAGAGCCTCCTGCTGTGACGGATTTAAAACGGAAGCGTCAACTAGCCGCATAATCTGAGGGAAGTTATAACTGTCGTAGAAACGAGGCCGTTTATCGGCTCCAAAAGTTCCAAGTACATGCAGCTCGATCCATGATGTAAAATAATGCAGCGAGAAAGTGACGGGTTGTACGCCTGGCTGAGTGGTGTCCGCCGCTAAGCTGAGACCATGATACAGGTGTGCCAACCCTACGATCCCGACGGCTACTCGGGTTCCCGCAACCATACGATGGGCTGGGTAAAAGACTGATGGCCTCATATAACGAGGGTGCATCGGATGCACGAACCAGTTTAACCATAGGCCAATAAATCCCAGCAAGAACGTCTCTTCATCGAAGTCCGAAGCAGCAAGCTCTGCGAAAGGAACGACAGGGGCATCCGGAATAAAGAAGTTTTTTAAATCCGCCTCCACCGTAGGTTGTTTATCCAAACCAAAATCAAACGGATCGTCAAGCTTGGCGAACAGTGCAACTTGCTTCGATAAGACTTCCGGACGAATAAAGCGAGCGATGAAGTCTGCGTAGCTGACTCCGTGCCCTCCGGACTCCAGAAATAGACTTTCGTAGATATTCAACACTTTGATCAAGCTCGGGAATCGGTGTTGAATGGTGTTCTCCAGGGTAAGACCTATTATCACTGATTTGGTGGCAAAGATGTATTCGTCCGGAGGAAGTAGCTCCTCGTAGTGTTCTCCCCTAACGGGTAAGCCGGAGATCTCCACGAACTCCTCCAAAGAAATTGAAACTTCCCGATCCGACAAAAGGAAGGTGTGGGTCGGAATATTCCATTGCTCCAGAAAAGCTTTGACCCACCATACAGGAGGCGTGGAATACTGGAAGGGAGAAGTATAAATCGCGGGATACAACCCGAGCTTCAGCAGTTGCGATTTCCTGGCCGATAAGATGTATCGGGCCCACTGCAGGTCTCAGCTGGATGGCGAGGAGTCAAGACTATCATGTATGGCTGTACCCAAGGGCGTGACTCGCCTTGACATATGCGTCGCCCCAAGGTATCCAAAGCCATTGGAGGCTGTACGGGTATCGCGGCCATGGAAGGCTGAAGGAGACCCTCCGAAGTCCAGTTGACTTCCTCCACGGTATAGTTCACTGGGGGTGGGTTGACGTAGTGGATCGCTGAAATGGGTTCCGAAGGTGCTGCGCAAGAAAAGCTACGCCGACCCCTGATGATTTGATTGTACCACGTCCCCCATAAATGAAGGTTCTTTTGCTCCGGGTCGTGATTTTTGATCAACGCAAAGACTTCTCTATCCACAAGCGCTTCAGGGAATCCACTTTCCGAATGAAAAAATGGGAAAGAAGTGTCGAAAGACATAGTACCTGCACGAAAAAGAACAAGAGTTAGCCGTCAATGCTACAGTTTAAGTTCTGGCACTTGGTACTTTAAATTCGTACCGCGCTACAATGCAGTGGAAAAGGACCAAAGGGGACCCACACAATCAAGATGACGGCTTATTATTGATGAGACAATCAATTCATTAAATAGAAATCCCTAGAAGGATTCTTATTCAATGAGAAACCCTTCGGGCCGAGGAGTAAAACTCCCTTGAGAGCAGTGCTCTGCAAAAGAGTGACATATGTCAACTCTAATGATGAAGGGAATAAACATTCCCCAAAAAATTCTGAAGGGCTATGCTCTGTGAAGACGATAGAATCATCCATCAAAACCCTAAAAAAGCAAAGCTTTACTAAGTTAAAAACTCCGAGATCTTTAAGATCTGCAAAATGAACTCTAAGAGTTCTTCATTAATGGGTTAAGAAACCCTAAAAAAGATCTCTTTAGATCTATGATCTAAGAAGAGTAAAGCTCTGTTGGGAAACCCTAAAAATCAATATGATTTGAGAAGAGCAAAACTCTGTTAATGGGTGAAACCCTAGATTATGAAGTAATCCCTTCAAAGATTGATCTTTACCTAAATTTTTGACACGGTTCTGACTCTAAGAGAGTTCTTAAGGCAGAGAGCTGGGCTCTGAAGGAGAATTAATTCTCAAGAAAAATAGGAAGATGAACAAACAGTCATCTCAAGG
Source organism: Agapanthus africanus (assembly GCA_030015575.1). Classification (NCBI taxonomy): domain Eukaryota; kingdom Viridiplantae; phylum Streptophyta; class Magnoliopsida; order Asparagales; family Amaryllidaceae; genus Agapanthus; species Agapanthus africanus. Next base: position 5,034,847 of record CM057337.1, read on the forward strand.
GCCAAAGGCCCTATTTATAGGCGGTGGAAGTCGATCTAACTTCCAAGGCAATCCAACAGTGGAAGCTGCCACCGTTGCACTCACGTATGAGCCACGTGAGCGCAACGGTGGGGGGGGCATTTGTTTCTCCAATCAGAGCAAAGCACAGTTCAAATTTTGAAATTTGAAATAAACCAGCGCTTCATAAAAGCGCTCACGCCAAAAGCGCCAGTGCTAAGAGTCAAAGACTCTGAGGCAGCGCTCACGTGCAAAGCACGAGACCGCCAGCGCCAGCGCTAAGAGTCAAAGACTCCAAGGCAGCGCTCACGTGCAAAGTATGAGAGTGCCAACGCTAGAACTAAATGTTCTCCACCTTTGGATCAAAGATCCAACTAAGATGAATAAATCATTAGATCACAGAATTTAATTCTGTTGAGGAAATACTTCTCACATCTTTCCAAATAAGAAAGATTGTGCTCTATAAATCAGAGCGTCGTTGGATCAAAAATCCAATGGTGATTAAAAAATCACCAAGATACAGAGTAAGTTCTGTATGGAAAAATATTTTCCCAATCTTGTTAATAACAAGAAAACTATTTTCTGTAAAACAGAAACCCTTGGATCAAAAATTCAACGGTGGACAAATTCCACAAATCAATTAAGAAATCTCTCAACGAGAGATTTCCTTAACTGATTCAACAAATCAGCTTCCCCTATATAAAGGACCCAAGACTTCAAGTCTTATGGAGAGGAACCCCCTTATAAACTTCAGAAAAATAAAAGAAACTCCCGATAAGTTTGAAGTTCTTTCAGAAAAGAAAAAGAAAAGTGCAAGCTTTAAGAAGAAGAAATTTTCTTCAAGGTAAATAAAAAGAAGAGAGACCATAACATCTCTTCAATTTTTGAGGGTTTAACTCTCCCATCATAAGAACTCGATTCTTTTTTATAGATCACAGATCCATAAGACAAGCTCTTTCACAAAAAAAATAAAGAGATCATAGTATCTCCTCATAAAGAAGAACCTAGATTCATGAGACAAAGTCTCATATAAACAGAGAATTTAATTCTCACAGCACAAAACTAATCAAAACTGCCAAAGGAGAGCCTTAGCGCTCCAATTTAAAGGAGCGCCTCGGCGCTCTAAGTATGGCGCACAGCGCCGCAGCGCTCCTAGCGCTCCAATTTAAAGGAGCATCTCGACGCTCTAAGTCTGGCGCCCAGTGCTATTCTAAAAGAAGCACTTCAGCGCTCCAAGTCTAGTGCTCAGCGCCGAGCGCACCACGTGCTACTCACGTGGGCGCTATTTTATAAAGAAAGCTCTGCACTTATTGGTCGGCGCCAAGCGCACCACGTGCCCCTCACGTGGACGCTACTTAATAAGGAGCGCCCCACACTCATTGGTTGGCGCCAAGCGCCATAATAAAGAGTGTCTTAACACTCAGTAAAGAACAAAAAGAAAAAAATAGTGTCAGAACCCAAATCAATACTCAGCATTGTTGATTAAAAGGGGTTGAGCCCAAACAAATGTTCAACATTTAATTTAAAATGAGTGGACCAAGTCTAAACAAGTGTTAAACACTTTATTCAGAACAGAATGGACTGAGCCCAAGTTGGCCATGAATCCTTAGCTCAGACCAACCGAGTCCATGTGCTCATAATTTCCTGATTGGTCTTAGTCCCAAATTTGATCTCTCAACCAACTTTGGTTCAAGGGTATATCTCTTCATACCTCTGATACACGTCGCTGTAATTCTTCAGCGTTTTTAGAGAGATGTAAGGTCCCAATAACCAACAACTTTTGGTGCATCCCCAAACGGTTAAACCAAAACCATACAGACCATGATGTCTTTAAACCAGACTATGATGTCCCTAAACTAGACTATGATGTCTCCAAACTAGATTATGATGTTTTTGAGCTCTATGGACTATGATGTCCTTAAGCTTATGGACCGCAATGTCCCTAAACTAAAACGATAGAGTCCAAATACTCTCTCGTTGGATCTAAATGATCCCAAAACCTTGTTGAGTAGATCTTGGTCTAAAATTAGACTAATGTATTCTCAACAAACGTTTGAGTTGACCTTAGTAAAGAGTAAGACTAACGGTCCTTAAACCAACCCAAACACAAATCTAAGAAAAAACGGATTTGGACTAATCCACGCCCTACGAGCGACAACATAAATTAGTCTCCGTATACAATCCACGGGCAACCAAAGATAAAACAAACACACACGACATGAAGTGACCATCCGGAGAAGGAGAAAGTGGTTACCGCTATGCGGTAGCATAATTAACTGCAGGGGCTTGTGCCTGCAGGGAAGAGCATCCCCACAATCAAAAACCCCTCGTACACGAGGGGGAATCTAACGAAGTCTGCTACAACGGCCTCATCTGTCTAAACCTCCGATAAACAGTGCCATAAATCAACTTAGTATCTTCGGAGAGGTAGACGGATAAAACAAAATATCATCTGCCCTCCTGATTCAGGCAAGACAGTTGTCTTTCCAGTCTTTCGGCAGCGAACATGGAGCCTTTCTAGAGTCCAGGAGTTCACTACTTGGAGCGAAGGGACTACTACACGGAGCTATTGAAGTAAAGGATCGGTCTACAATGGTTGTATTTCTTGTTCACTTAGATATAAAGTTGTTTACATTTTTGTTTACCCTTGTTCTGTAGTTAAGATTCTTGGTTAGGGTTCTTTATGTTAGTTATATGTATGTCCTAGAGGCCATTACTGTACATGAGATGTATATTGCAGTGGATGCTGGGACATATATAGGTAGGACTTTATTGCTCGACATGATAGTACGCTATCTGGTTGCTCTTTATCTTAACATGTATACTTTCTCTCTCTCTGTTACATGTTGATAAAGCCCTTAGGATGTGTACTCGACTTGCAGGACTATGATGCAGATCATACTAGTAGGGCCTGGGTAGTCCATGAGTACATCTTTCAATGTTCCTAGTCGTGGGAATATCGAGACGGGGCATCGATATTCCAGAGTAGACTAGCGTATATCTTCTCGACCCATGTGATGGGCGATGGATGATCCCATATCCATTGGTGTTTGACATCAGAGACGGTATGCGGGTGCTCAGTGGAGACTGGGTACACTGAACGGACTCGCCGAGAACTCCCAGATGGTATTATACCTCACGTCAGATGGCAGTTCTCTGGTGACACTGGTACAGCTTAGTCTGTTGACCCGAGATCGTCATAGAGTCTTGTGTGTCTCCCACTGTGCTTTGATTTCCACCCTACCACGGCTCTACTGAGTCGTGCAAACAGATGGTTTTTAGGTACAGTCCCGATTCACATGGAGGCAATGAGCGATAGGAGGGGATTCGTCTCTCCCGGTATTGGGGGTTGATATTGCGCTATGCTCGACTGGCCATAACTGGAAATCCCTGGCCAGGGTTGCAGTGATTTACTGGTAAGTGTTATCAGTAGTTTCATGCTTGTTATGGACCTTTTATCGGCATGACTTATCAAGCTGCTGGGGTCTGACGTTTACCACCCCTAGGCGAGATATGCGACATATCAGACGAACAGACCGGACTGTGCGGTAAGTGTTACTGATTGGATTCGCAGGAGTGTGAGCAGGCTTGCTCGTTGATCTTCTGATCGCTCAATACCCGGGTGGCCGTTACATTTAGCAGACCGTTTGCGGCTTGTGGGTGATTGATATGATCACCGCTTACTGCCGGCGTATTGACGAGTCTTTAGAGTACTACACAGAGGTTTCCTGGCTCAAGCGAAACGAAATAGGAGCGCATATGAGATATGTGCAGGACCGAGAATAATACCATTATGTGATACTGTATTCTATTCTCGCGATTTGTATCATCGGTCGGTTATATGAGATATAGCCGGGTTACCGAATCAAGTGTTGATTCGATACATTGATACACTAGATATTAGTCGGTTATATGCGATATGACCGGATCGTTAAATCAAATGTTGATTTAATGATTTAATGTATAATTATATATTTGATATATTACTTTACATTAACTAGTATTGGTTCACTTAAGATTGATTTTCTCACTTGAAGTGCACAAGTTGTATATGTGATATATGTTTGTACACTTGTTTGCATCATGATTGATGATACATGCAAACATGGGTGTGTGTGTGACATACACCATCTTAATTATAATTTTGGTTTTTATTTATCTTAATTATTCAAAATGGTGGCTTCTTTTGTCATGGCTTGAAGCTTCATGAAGCTTGAAGCAACTTTGACAAAGTCCACTCATTTGTCTTGATTAAGATATTCATTAACCAAACCATTATAATTAACTATGGTTTAGTCTCTACAAAGATAAACTCACCCATGGTTGCATTATGATAGACTTCACTTGATTATTCATTTTAAAAATAATTCATTCTTATTCTTTCTTCTTCTTCTTCTTCAAGAAGAAGAAAACCTTGTTAGAAAATTTTCAAGTGAAGAAAAAGAGTGAGAAATCCAAATCTAAAGTGAACCCACTTCCTATTTCATCATCCTCTACTACTTGCCATTTAGTTTAGGGTGTTCTCTTCATAAAGTTCTTGACCTAGTGAAGATGGAGCTTGAGTTTGAGTCTCCTCGACGTAGATCATCTTCGGCCTCGAAGTCAACGACCTAGCCCGCTCATTTCTCCGAAGAAACCATCGCTAGAGTCCGGGATTCCGATGACCGCAGCGAAGGGATGTCAACACGGAGCTTTAGAAGTGAAGGACCGGATCTACAAAGGTTGTAATCCCTTTCACTTGTAGTTAAAATGTTTAACTTGCTAGTTTTCGCTTAATCTCTAGTATACGATCTTGATTAGGGTTGTTCGGCACGGCTATTTTTTTTATCGGGCACGATTGATGCCTTGTAGACCCTTGTTAGAGTGCCTAGGAACCCTACACTTTAGCACACTAAATTTTTGAAAACAATAAGGTTGATGCCTTCCGAAACCTTGTGGTCGTGCTAGAGAACCCTACAGTGGTATCAAAACCAAGCTAGAGAATTTGACGATATTTATAGAATTACGAAACCAAAACAACTCCGAAACATCGAAACAAAAAACTTAGTTTCTGTCGAATTTTAAAAGTCCTCTAAAATTTTTTTAAGCAAGTGCAGAATGTTACATGAGATATATCATGAACACTGGACTAAAACGAACCCATTTCGCCGGATTGGACTGTCACGACCAGAAATTTGGCACGTGACGGCCTTTAAACCATGTAACGTCTACAGGCGTAACGCAATTCAAGCAAGCTGAAAATCTAGCAAATCTAAACCATCAAAAATAGTAAGTGATAAGAACATTGTCAAAATCTTTTGGGATCTCAAGTAAAAGTTTTTTAAAGTCCAAATTTACTTTCTTAAAAATTTGGGCAGCACTTCCTTTGTAAAAACTAGCCCTGAAAACAGGTATAATATAGAATATAAGTAAAGCATCCCCAACGGGAGCAAATCCACGCCCAAAGACGGAAACAACCACTAAAACAGATATACGACGCCGTAGCGAAGAAATGGACGATATAAAGTGAAAATGTAACAACCCTAAGTTTCCTATACACTTTTCTATACAATTTTTTTAAAATTTTTAAAATAATCCATAAAGGAGTATTTTAACCTGAGCACCATATATATAAGTAATTATTTTGTTTTTAAATAACTCCATTTTTAGTGTACATAAAATTGTTTTAAAATTAAAGTAATACTTGGGGTATTTAGTGTTGTTGTTACCACTTTAAGTAGTTATTTTCCCACAATAATTACAAGAAGGAGCTTGTAGCTCATTGGTAACACCTTGCACTGCTGAACCAAGCCACCAGAGTTCAAATCCCATGCCCCACATTATTTTTGTATTTATTTTGTTTTTATTTCTTTTGGAAGTCAACGGTCAAAAGGCCATAACTCCCAAAATATGTACTGGACAATAAAAAGTAAATATACCAAATTGTACCCCCAAAAATCCCCGGCCATTGGAGCCCTGACTCGGTCGACTCGGTCCGGCGCCGCCGGCCGGACTTGGCCGGACGGCCGAGTCACCAACAGAGAAAGTCTCCTCTTGACTTGGTCCACCCCCCTGCACACTTTAATTGCTTGGATCGGTTATCATTTGCCCAATAAATCCCTTTTAATCCTAGGTTTAATGATTTTTAATGATTTTTGTATTTTTTTAATTAAAAACCCTAACCCTAGCCTAACCCTATATATAACCACCCATACCCTCTACCCTCTCATCACTTTTTCTAAGTCCACTCTCCCAAAATTCCAAGAGAACTTGGTACGTTAGAAAACGAGCAAAAGGCGAAGCGCTGACGAAATGGACGGCGAAATTCCGGTGATCCTGCTAGGAGCTCTCAACGACGATTCGATGCACCGGCAAACCCTCTACTTCCCCCTCACTCTCTAGTATTGTCCAAACCCGTAAGTCTCTATTTTCTACCTTTCTATTCTTTCATAAAAATACGACTTTTCAAACCCGACGGAAATCGGAACAAACCGATTTCCGATTCGGTTTTCTATCAAAACTCACTTATCACTAATTCCATAATGCTTAAACATATTCATGTTGACTACTAATCATTTAAAAATTAATTTGAACAAGTTTTCACACATGAAATGATAGCTTTTGCAATATACCGTATTTTTGCACTTAAATACCACAATGTTTAGTTCTCACATTTAACCCCTTAACATTACCATACCTTAAAGTAGACCACGAGGTAATGACCTACCTCCACACACACACGCAAATACAACCCTAAATGATATCATCAAAACTTATAATACGATAATACAAGATTTTACATTTAAATACCATTTTCTTATAAAACCTTTTCTAAAAGTTTTAGGTTTGATACACTTTCAAAACAATATCTTTAATAGGAAAAATACGATAAGTTGTGGATATAGATCGTTTATCTAAACCTGACTTTATGGTGTCTAGGCTAGGCAAGTGAGGAAAGGTAACTTTAATAGGCCCGTCTCACGATTCGTGAGCGGATCGCTCCTTTTCTCATTTGTACTTACCTGGCCACAATTGGCGGTGAAGAGGCGATTTGAGGCTTCTTATGACTTGTCGTTTAGACCATTTAGAAATAAGCTAGTTGGCTTAGGAAACCCTAGAATCTAAAATACGGAAATTTACACCTTCTACAAATAAATACCTTATCTTTATAAAACCGTTTTCTAAATGATTAGTGTTTATTAAATCTTCCAATACAACCCACCTTTGGGGAACTCGTTAGGGATAGTACGGTTTATCGTGCACCCTCGGGCTTAGTAGTGCGAGATTCAGACCTCCGCAAGGAGCATTCGGTCTCGAAAGGTTTAAAATACGACATTTAAGAAAAATGAGATTTTTGGAAAATAAAATATTTATTAAAAATTATTCTTGTATAAATATATATATATTTATCATTTAGACACCTATTTTATTATAAGATAAAGTTTCCACCTTTTCCTAAAAATTACAAGATTAAAAGTTACATTAAAATACCATGAATTTCAAATAAAATAATATTACAGATAAATACCTTTATTTATGAAATTAGGATATTTTCACTAGAAATATCACAAAATAAATCACACTCATTATAACTATAAAGACGAATAATAAATACTTGAGTTGTATCTTGAAAACTATACAAAAGTATTTTTACATAAAACCCCCTCAAGTTTTTATAAATTACAATAAGGACCCTAACAAATAATAGAATTTCGACTTACATTTCTTTTGGTCTGACTCGAGTTTGAGTCTGATTATTTCTGACTTGAATATGATTCAAGTCAATCTATATTCCTTAATATTCCAACTCAATATGAACATATGAATCCCAGAATTCAGTTAACAATCTAAACAACTTGACTGAACCAAACAATGGATATACATCCATTATTCCGTTATTCCATTTACCTGATTATGCAGTTACACTCTGTTTACTGATATCATGGTTTTGGTCGGTCATCAAACTTACACAATACAATACTACAATACAATCAAAACACTACGGGGTTTAAGGGGTAGATTTGTACGGAAGGTGTTAAAAGTGGCACGAGGCGGTAAGATTAAGACACCTAACATGAATCCAATTGCCGTTGTTCCGGGTTGTATAACGGAGTCTTGTACTCTATATTCAGTTTGCCCTGGTCTTTAGCATATAGAGACCCCTCTCGTATACACTGGCATTCCTCTGTACCAAGCTACAAACAATAGCGTTAATACAACATTACAACAATACAATACAACATTAAAAGCTACTCTCTCTCTCTTACTCTTTGTCTATTTCTCCCTTATCTTTGGGACTTACCGAGCGACATGTTCGCTGACGACATTCTATTTCTTTCCTCTTTAAATGTCGTCAGGTGCTTTGGACACAGCAGAGATCGAGCCCACCGGTGAAGACTTGGAGCAGTTTCACGAAGACCCCGAGCTCTAGACATTGTACCTTGTTCTATTCAGTACTTTCATTTCCTGTTATGCCATTGTTTAGGCATCGCTTTTCATTCCAGTTGTATTTACTTTTCATACATTGTACAAAAGAATGTTATTAATAAAGTTGTTATTTCTATATCTCTTGTCTCTTGTGATTTACTTTTATATTGCTTAAATACGCTTAGCGTATGTACTTCTAAGTATATACGTAGCGGACCTCGTCGCGTCCCCTACGCCGTACACTAGGAAGCGGGACGTGACAGGTTTGTTGGTGGCCCATGCAGGTCCGAGCTGTATGAATCCCTATCATGCAGTTCTGGTCTGCGTGAACAACCTAAGCAATATAACACAAGAACCAGCAACTAAAACATTCTTTACAATACATGTTTCTTGAATCTTACAAATTTCTAATCCTTGAATCTTATCATTTCATGTACTTGAATTTGTCCTAACCTAAATTTTTCTTCAAGGTTATAGATTCCCCAAACAACACCAGCACCAATGTCAAAAACACACCTCCAGCACTATCTCTCGCACCAGCTGTTCCTGCACCACTCACCGAGCAAACAATGCTACTTGAAGCGATTCGCAGCTTTCTTGAAGGATAGCAACAACTCCTGAACCGTCCTGAGACCGACGCACCAGGGGTAAAGCAATTCAAGGCTTTGCACCCCAAAAAGTTCTCTGGTAAAGGAAGCCCTCTTGAAGCGGAAGAATGGGCACAGAGTATCGAAGACGATCTAGCAGCAGCTCAAGTGCCAGACATCGTTTGGGTCCGTGTGGCAAAACTACAGCTCACGGACAATGTTCGCAACTGGTGGAATGCGGAAGAAAGCCGTCTGGTACAACCTATTGAATGGAAGACTTTTCGTGAGAATTTTGATGCGAAATACTTCCCTGTGACTGCCAAGTTTGCCATGGAGCAGCTGTTCATTCATCTGCAACAGGATTCAATGTGGGACAAATCAGTAGATGAATACGATACTGAATTCACCATGTTAAGCCGATTCGCGGCACACTTGATACCGACGGACGAGATCAGAGCCCGTCGCTTTCAACAAGGACTGGACACGGAGATTCAGGCTGCTCTAGCCACGGGTAAATTTCTGACTCATGAGGATGCTCTGGAAGCTGCCCGCAGTTATGAGGCAGTGATAAAGGCGAGGGGCAGAACCCAATCTGCCGGTTTGAAACGCCCTGCCACTCAAATGGCAGGAGGAGCCTCTTCCATGCCATCGTTTGAACCCAGGAGAACTGAAGAAATTTGCCATTACGGCCATAGAAAGGGACACTTGTGGAAGAGCTGTAGGCGCGCAAAAGGCCTATGTCTAATTTGTGGGCATCCAACCACGGAATTAGGAATTGTCCTTACAATAGCAACTCAACTCACACACCCACCAACTACCCGCAGCGGCCAACCATCCAGGCTTCTGTAACTCGTCCTGCACTACCTGCTCCACCACCTAAACAGCCTACTCGCCAATTCCAACAAGCAATGAGGAACATGCCTAGAGAGCAGAGAAACAGGCCCCAAAGGCAGAATGTGCCGCCAGCTAGAAGGAATATACCACGGCGACAGACCTTCACATTAGAAGCCATAGAAGCCGAGACTGTAGGTCAAGGTAACACCGGTAAGCCTTTTGCACCATCGTATCACTTTTATACACTACATTCACCAAACTTCCTAGCACTGTTACACTTCCCTTTTTCAAATTTCGAGGACGAAATTTTTTAAGGAAGGTAGAATGTAACAACCTTAACTTTCCTATACACTTTTCTATACAAAATTTTTTTAAAATTTTTAAAATAATCCATAAAGGAGTATTTTAACCTGAGCACAATATATATAAGTAATTATTTTGTTTTTAAATAACTCCATTTTTAGTGTACATAAAATTGTTTTAAAATTAAAGTAATACTTGGGGTATTTAGTGTTGTTGTTACCACTTTAAGTAGTTATTTTCCTACAATAATTACAAGAAAGAGCTTGTAGCTCATTGGTAACACCTTGCACTGCTGAACCAAGCCACTAGAGTTTAAATCCCATGCCCCACATTATTTTTGTATTTATTTTGTTTTAATTTCTTTTGGAAGTCAACGGTCAAAAGGCCATAACTCCCAAAATATGTACTGGACAATAAAAAGTAAATATACCAAATTGTACCCCCGAAGAATCCCCGGCCATTGGAGCCCTGACTCAGCCCGACTCGGCGCCGCCGGCCGGCGACTCGATCGACTCGGTCCGGCGCCGCCGACCGGACTTGGCCGGACGGCCGAGTCACCAACAGAGAAAAGTCTCCTCTTGACTTGGTCCACCCCCCTGCACACTTTAATTGCTTGGATCGGTTATCATTTGCCCAATAAATCCCTTTTAATCCTAGGTTTAATGATTTTTGTATTTTTTTTTAATTAAAAACCCTAACCCTAGCCTAACCCTATATAAACCCTCCATACCCTCTACCCTCTCATCACTTTTTCTAAGTCCACTCTCCCAAAATTCCAAGAGAACCTGGTAACGTTAGAAAACAAGCGAAAGGCGAAGCACTGACGAAATCGACGGCGAAATTCCGGTGATCGTGCTAGGAGCTTTCAACGACGATTCGACGCACCGGCAAACCCTCTACTTCCCCCTCACTCTCTAGTGTTGTCCAAACCCGTAAGTCTCTTTTTTCTACCTTTCTATTCTTTCATAAAAATACGACTTTTCAAACCCGACGGAAATCGGAACAAACCGATTTCCGATTCGGTTTTCTGTCAAAACTCACTTATCACTAATTCCATAATGCTTAAACATATTCATGTTGACTACTAATCATTTAAAAATTAATTTGAACAAGTTTTCACACATGAAATGATAGCTTTTGCAATATACCGTATTTTTGCACTTAAATACCACAATGTTTAGTTCTCACATTTAACCCCTTAACATTGCCATACCTTAAAGTAGACCACGAGGTAATGACCTACCTCCACACACAGGCAAATACAACCCTAAATGATATCATCAAAACTTAGAATACGATAATACAAGATTTTACACTTAAATACCATTTTCTTATAAAACCTTTTCTAAAAGTTTTAGGTTTGATACACTTTCAAAACAATATCTTTAATAGGAAAAATACGATAAGTTGTGGATATAGATCGTTTATTTAAACCTGACTTTGTGGTGTCTAGGCTAGGCAAGTGAGGAAAGGTAACTTTAAAAGGCCCGTCTCACGATTCGTGAGCGGATCCCTCCTTTTCTCATTTGTACTTACCTGGCCACAATTGGCGGTGAAGAGGCGATTTGAGGTTTCTAATGACTTGTCGTTTAGACCATTTAGAAATAGGTTAGTTGGCTTAGGAAAGCCTAGAATCTAAAATACGGAAATTTACACCTTCTACAAATAAATACCTTATCTTTATAAAACCGTTTTCTAAATGATTAGTGTTTATTAAATCTTCCACTACAACCCACCTTTGGGGAACTCGTTAGGGATAGTACGGTTTATCGTGCACCCTCGGGCTTAGTAGTGCGAGATTCAGACTCCGCAAGGAGCATTCGGTCTCGAAAGGTTTAAAATACGACATTTAAGAAAAATGAGATTTTTGGAAAATAAAATATTTATTAAAAATTATTCTTGTATAAATATATATATATTTATCATTTAGACACCAATTTTATTATAAGATAAAGTTTCCACCTTTTCCTAAAAATTACAAGATTAAAAGTTACATTAAAATACCATGAATTTCAAATAAAACAATATTACAGATAAATACCTTTATTTATGAAATTAGGATATTTTCACTAGAAATATCACAAAATAAATCACACTCATTATAACTATAAAGACGAATAATAAATACTTGAGCTGTATCTTGAAAACTATACAAAAGTATTTTTACATAAAACCCCCTCAAGTTTTTATAATTACAATAAGGACCCTAACAAATAATAGAATTTCGACTTACATTTCTTTTGGTCTGACTCGGGTTTGAGTCTGATTATTTCTGACTTGAATATGATTCAAATCAATCTATATTCCTTAATATTCCAACTCAATATGAACATATGAATCCCAGAATTCAGTTAACAATCTAAACAACTTGACTGAACCAAACCATGGATATACATCCATTATTCCGTTATTCCATTTACCTGATTATGCAGTTACACTCTGTTTACTGATATCTTGGTTTTGGTCGGTCATCCAACTTACACAATACAATACTACAATACAATCAAAACACTACGGGGTTTAAGGGGTAGATTGGTACGGAAGTTGTTAAAAGTGGCACGAGGCAGTAAGATTAAGACACCTAACATGAATCCAATTGCTGTTGTTCCGGGTTGTATAACGGAGCCTTGTACTCTATATTCCGTTTGCCCTGGTCTCTAGCATATAGAGACCCCTCTCGTATACACTGGCATTCTACTATACCAAGCTACAAATAATAGCTTTAATACAACATTACAACAATACAATACAGCATTAAAAGCTACTCTCTCTCTCCTACTCTTTGTCTATTTCTCCCTTATCTTTGGGACTTACCGAGCGACCTGTTCGCTGACGACATTCTATTTCTTTCTTCTTTGAATGTCGTCGGGTGCTTTGGACACAGCAGAGATCGAGCCCACCGGTGAAGACTTGGAGCAGTTTCACGAAGACCCCGAGCTCTAGACATTGTACCTTGTTCTATTCAGTACTTTCATTTCCTGTTATGCCATTGTTTAGGCATCGCTTTTTATTCCAGTTGTATTTACTTTTCATGCATTGTACAAAAGAATGTTATTAATAAAGTTGTTATTTCTATATCTCTTGTCTCTTATGATTTACTTTTATATTGCTTAGATACGCTTAGCGTATGTACTTCTAAGTATATACGTAGCGGACCTCGTCGCGTCCCCTACGCCGTACACTGGGAAGCGGGGCGTGACAGAAACAGCATAAAAGACAACCAAAGTCATAAAATAATATACAATATCGTCCTCACAACTCGTCTCTAATTCAAAACATGAAGTAGTAGATGGAGAGTACTAGATACAAAGAATATACAAATGAGCACCATCGGATAACCGCGAAACCCACCTATAGCAAAACTGCACACAGTCAGCCGTAGCGGTATCCGCTGCAAAAGATAATACGATGTGATGAAGAAGCCCTGCCGCGACTGCTCTGAGGGACACCTGCAAACACTGTAGCACAATGGGGGTGAGTTGCCAACTCGTGAATAGTAAATAACATATGCAGGTAATCGCAGGTATACACGTACAGCGATAATCTATCACATGCAAGCTGATACCAAAAAATGGCAATATATATATATGCAACAGTCATGAAAGGTACTCTAGCAGGTACTACTAATATATGAAGCAATGCATATCAAATAAATGCTAAGTATGGGATAAAACATGTCATCCTCACAGAATCCTCATCGTGGCAGGACCAGTGTCCATCAAGACAATCTAAATCACAATACCAAAGGCACCGCATTCTCAGATCGGCCCTCATATCCTGTAAGTCTCGTGGAACCTGAGTGACCAACATCAACATCCGAAAAATCATGAAAACATATGCCTGTGTGTATATATATATAAGGATATCTATCTCGTGTTTCCATCAACGAAACATAAAAATTATGGAACCTGAGTGTCCAACATCGACACTCGAAACATCATGAAATACTCGTGTCCAGCATCGACACGTAAATCCTCATATCTAGGGCTCCGTCGGTCTGGATCAGCCTATGGGTTCCGTCAGTCCGGATCGGCCCGTATTATCTCATGCTCCGGTTGGTATCTTCCAGATATCCGCTGAGTCCAAATACTATCACCGGTAGGTAGTGCTCCCCTGCCAGGCTCACCGCCTAACAATACGAGTCTTTTTGCCCCGGGGTACCTCACCGGGTCCACCATATACCCGCAGACGGTTCCCAATCGGTTATCTAACACAAGTCTCAGAACCGAGAAATCTCATGGTGGACGCATCGAAATACATATCAAGAGAAACCGGGTTTTTCAAACAATGCATAATTTTATGAAAATACCACGGTCCTCAAATCCAGAAAACATCAAGTAATGAATAAGAATACTTGCATAGATCATTATGATGATATATATTATACATATGTACATATATAACAGCGTCTCATACCACTGATATATATATATACGTATATATCAGCGTCCCATACAACTGATATATACCCTCATGAGTAAAACATCCAGAAAACATCATATGAAATCTATATCTCAATGCGAAATCCATAAAATATAATATATGCAACATGAAACAATATTATGAGCATATAAAGGGAAAAACCGCTATTTAGCCACAACAAGTTATTAAATATATCATGTAGTTCCTTATTTCTCCGAAATCAAATGCAACATCATATACAGGTGAACATATAGCTATAGCCAGGTATATGTGTAAATATGTAGGTATAGTAAGGTATATGTGTAAGCATGTAGGTATGCAAAGCATATGTGTAAGCATGTAGGTATGCAGGTATATTACCTATCATATACGCAATCGCATAAGAATCAATGACCCCATATCAATGACAATACAATACCACATAGGTATATGTAACCCTAGCAAGGTAAGTGGGTGTACATGTAACTATGTATGCATGATGTATATGTAAAAATAGCAAGGTATACGGGTGTACATGTAAGTATGTGTGCATGATGTACATGTAACAGTAGCAAGGTATACGGGTGTACATGTAAGTATGTGTCATGATGTACATGTAACAGTAGCAAGGTATACGGGTGTACATGTAAGTATGTGTGCACAGTGAAGTAAGGATCAATGTCTCAATGTCCCTAACCAAATACTATATCCCGTATGTATATGTGTCAGCTGTATCTCATATGTATAAAGGAATAAGAATCACTATCTCTATTATCCCTATCCAATACAATATCACGTATGTATATGGGTTGTGCGTGTCATGGCAATTACTGATGGTGTGAGTGTAGCATACAATTAGTGCTCGTGCAACATGAACCGTCAGTAATGGTGTTGTGTCTCATTAATACTATGTTCATATGCAATAGGAAAATGAGATATGCAATAATGGTACATATATTCGTAACTAATAATCATGTCATTTAATCTAACCCAGACGCATAATGCCATGCGGGCGATTCCCCTGTAGATGTTAAATCTACTCATCGATGACCTTGAGCTAAGTAAATCCGACCACCTACTTCCCTTTCTTCGCAGCGTCCGAAGTCCCTGCTCGCGATCCTAAAATTTCACAAACACAACATATAAGACTAAATATCCTGAGCTGACATAAGACAACGAAACGAAAGGATAACGTCCACAAGATAAACACACTGTGCACTCAGTGCACAAAACGCGTACGATATCGGCACGACCCTAGCTAGGATGACACAACCACCAAGCCTAGACCCCGATCGTACTGATCGCACAAACATAACACAGTATATATCGTGGAATCTAATAAATATAATATCGCAGCGTCAATAGGAACTCATGCCTAATTTTATCCGGAAACCTAGCAAGCACTTTTAATCATTTTAGCTCAAATTTACAAGTTTAACTAAAACTAGTAACCACAATCATCACATAATAGCTTGATTAAACCACACAAACTCTTACTAGAATTTTAATCTCACCCAAATAAGATTAAGCAAAAGTTAGTTTGCACTTAAGCTTAATTAGACGATTGACAAAAATATCATTTAACAATCTCACAACTAGGTTAAGTTTTCCAAGTCTACTCATCTTGATTAACCATTTCAAACAATCAAAACCCTAACTTGATCTTCACTACTCATTTCTAAAATTTCTAAGCATGCAATTTAAATCTATATTAAATATCTAATAAGATAACTTAAAGTATTTAAACAACAATTAAAGTTTAGAGTTAGGATTTTATACCTCCACTTAATTCACAAACTTGCAACTTAAACATCCAAATTAGCCTCCAAAATGCTAACTTTCATGAAGATCCATGCTTGATTTAGGCTAAAGAATAATGGGTATGGATTTATTTTTGAGTTTGTGGGATTATTTAACGATTTTTGATGATTTAATGAAGCTTGAAGGAGTGAAAATGAAGTGGGAAAGAAATAGGGCAGCCAAGGGGGTTGGGGAGGCCAAAGCTTAGAGAGAAGGAAATTGTGTGGAAATTTCTAGTTATAAACACCAATTAATGCTCATAATTGCAACTCCCATCCAATGCCACCTCTTAATCTTTTCTTTTCTTATTAAAGTTTTCTTTAAATCAACAAATATCTATATATTTATAGGATATTTTGCAAAGATGGATTAATGCTTAATCTTGTGATTAAGTTAGCATAAATTCACTTTAGCATAATCAACCCAATAAAATTTGTAATTACCACTAATTAAGTGCATAATTAAAAGCTTATAATAATATTTTAATTAAGGAAAAATATTAAAGTGAACTAAAATTTTCAGGTAACAACTAAAAACCACAAACTAGCAATTTTCTAGTTAAACTAGGTGCAGTTAAGTCTATACAGAAAAATGATCACTTCCGGGTTTTTACGGAAAACACCGCATATTTTACCTATTAACGGAAAATTCGCATAACGATTTCTAAAACGTTACAATCTTCCTCCCTTAAAGAAATTCGGTCCACGAATTTAAAATTCTTATTATGCATACCTTCAAAAAGATGAGTGCAAATCATCCACATCTTGCTCGTAGACTCCCAAGTGATCTCCTCACTACACGGCTACACCAAAGAACCTCCACAGATGGCAAGACCCTTGACCGAAGTTTCTCCACCTGTCGATCCACTATCATTATCGGCTGCTGGTGAACGAAAAATCGCGTTCCCATCGAATGGTCTGGTGCTGAATCATGTGAGAAAGGTCATGAAGGTATTTGCGAAGTATCGACACAAGGAATACAGGGTGAATACTCAAAAATATGGGTGGAAGTGCCAACGATAAGCAACGGTACTAACTCGCTCGAGGATCTCAAAAGGACGCACAATTTGGGACTAAGCTTCCCAAAACTCAACACGCCATTCATCGGAAAAATCCATAGGAATACATGATCTCCCACTGCGAACTCAAGTCTGCGACAACTACGGTCGGTATAAGACTTCTGTCTGTACTGGGCTGCTCTTATCCTGACCTGAACCACTGGATCTTCTCCGTAGTCTCATGACTAGCTGGGGCCCAAAAATCCTGCTCTCACGGAGTCGGTAAAATAAACTGGCGATCGACACAATCTAACATACAAGTCTAGAAAAGTGCCATCCGAGTCGTCTTCTGATATCCGTTATCGTAGGAGAGCCCCATCAATGGAAGGTGACGATCCCATAGCCAACAAACAATTAGTACGCACGCACAAGCATATCCTCCAGAGTCTGTATAGTCCGCTCTGTCTAACCATCAGCCTACTGATAGGAAGCGGAGCTAAAGCTCAACAAGGTACCCAAGACCTCCTGTAGTTTCTGCCAACGACGGCTAGCGAACTGAATGCCTCTATTGGATACAAAGCATGAAGGAACTCTATGCAAACGCACAAATTTATCGAAGAACAACTGAGCAAACTGAGCATAACCGGACAACAATCACCCCAAATGGAGTTATACCCTGTCTAGACCTGGATAGACTCACAACGAAATTTATGGAGATCTACTCCCATTCCACTCCGGAACGGTCATAATTCGCAACTCTCCTGCCGGTCTCAAATGCTCAACATTAGCTCGCTAACAAGTCAAGCACTTCAAAACGAAATCTGAAACTTCACTCTTCATCCCTGCCCACTAGTAACTAACTCTCAAGTCACGTTATATCTTGGTGGAACTTGGGTGAACACTGAAAGCTGACTGATGTGCCTACTCTAGGACCCCGCGTCTCTACCTAACAGTATCTGGTACACACAAGCGAGTCCCTAAACGTAGCACACCCCGGTCATAAATTAAGAACTCCGAATCTTTACCCAGCCGAACATGCTCATGAATCTCAGACAAACGAGCATCGGCGGGCTATGCCTCACGAAAACGATTAAGTAAAAGTGGACGAGCGTGGACATAAGCCAGCTGTCCCCTCAGTAGAGGCGAACCAAACTGTACTCATCTGTCGCATAAGAACTGTAAATCTGCAGAAAACTGTCTCTAAACTGCGCACAACTGGAACAAGCTACCCCCGGCCTACGACTCAAAACATCAGCTATCACAATCGCCTTGCCACGGGTAATAAAGGATCTCACAAATCATAATCCTTCACAAACTCCATCCAACGGCGCTGTCTCAAACTCATATCCCGCTGCAGGAAGATGTACATAAAGCTCTGGTGGTCTGTGAAAATCTGACACGACTCTCCGTACAAGTAGTGTCTCCAAATCTTCAACGCACGACCACCGTGGCCATCTCCAGATCATGAGTGGGATAAATCCTGCTCGTGCTCCTTCAACTGTCGGGAAGTATAAGCGATAACTCTATAATGCCACATCAGTAGATAATCGAGCCCCACTCGCGAAACATCAAGGTAAACAACAAAGTCGCCCGATCCAGAAAGTAAAGATAGAACTGGTGCAGTCGTCGACCGAGTATTCAACCGCTGAAAACTCAGCTCGCATGCCTCAGTCTAAAGAAAAGGAACTCCCTTCCTGGTTAGTCCGGTCAACGGTGCAGCGAAATACACAAGAAATCGTGCATGAAACGGCGGTAAAAAACCGGCTAAGCCCAAAAAGCTGCAGACCTCTGTCACTGAACAGGTCTGAGCCAAAACTGTACGGCCTCGATCTCTCTCGGGTCTATACGAATACCGTCTCCCGTAACCACATGACCTCGGAAGTCAACACTATCAAGCCTGGAGGAACACTTCAAGAATTTAGCAAACAGCTGGTACTCTCCCAATGTCTGCAAAGCAATCCTCAAGTGCTGCTCATGTTCCTCACGACTCTTGGAATAGACCAGAATATCATCAATAACATAATAATACACTGGTCGAAGAACGACTTGAAGAATCTGGTTCATCACATCCCTGAATGCTGCTAGGGCATTGATGAGTCCAACGACACCACCAAAACTCATAAAGCCCGTAGCGCGCACAAAAGCAGTCTTCGGAATGTCATCACTCCGAACCCGCAACCAATGATGACCTGATCCCAAAACAAACTTAGAAAAATGTCCCGCACCCTGGAGCTAATCGAACAAATCATCAATGCGAGGTAAAGGATACCTATCTGCACCGTAACTCGATTCAATTGACAATCAATCAATACACAACCTCAAACTGCCGTCCTTCTCCTTGACGAACAGAATAGGAGCTCCCCAAAACGAAACACTTGGACGTACAAGTCCCCCTATCTAGCAACTCTGCAGCTGATCCTTAAGCTCTCTAAGCTCCGCCGGCTCATCTGGAACAACGTCGGAAAACTCTTGCACGATAGGAATCCGGTCCAACGAATCCACTGTAGCTCTGGTATCACGAATGAAAGCCAAGAATTCTCGAGGTATTCTCCTCAAAAGCCGACTAGCGTAAAAGGCTGAATTCAAGCTGTGAGAGGCGGCACCACTGTCCCCTTACACAACAAGAACTGACTCGCCGGGGAAACAAAACCTGACTGTTTTCTCGCGGCAGTCCACAGACGCATAGCACGTAGCTAACCAGTCCGTGCCCAGGAGAACGTCAAAGTCCAACATTTCTAGAAGGATCAAATCGATGGACGAATCTCTATCTCCTATCTGATTGGCACATGACCAAAACACGTGTCGCGCAACAAAGGAATCGCTGACATGAGTAATTACAACAAATGACTGATCTAGCATACACGACTCTCGGCCCAACCTCGGCACGAAGTGTGTAGAACAAACGAGTGCATAGATCCCGAATTAAACAAACAAGTGCATCAAAAGAACGTACGAATTAAAAATACCTGAAAACTCAGCATTGGATGCCCGCGCGTCCCGATAAGTAGAAGCAAACGCTCATGCCTGCCCTCTACCCGCAACTGGCCGTCCTCCTCCTCTACCATCCTGTACTCTCTAAACGAACCCTCCGCGACCACGACCTCTCTGAACATAAGTCTGACACGGTGCAACAACAAGCGCAAAGGGCAACGTTCCCTGAGGTGAAGGTGGTAAGGTAACATATGGTACCGCTGCCCTCCTCTGGCGTACCAAGGTACAATCTCTGACGAGATGATGGAAACTCCCGCACCGGAAACATCCATACGATGACTGCTGAACCTCCTGGGGATCAGAGCTAAACAACTGTCCTCGTCCCCAGCCTCTGCTACTTCCGCCATGTGCACGAAATCTGTCGCGGCGACTAAACATCTGTCTCTGGGCTGATACACCTGTATGAGCCCTCCTCGGTTTCGGAACTTCCAAAGTCTTAGGAAGACGTGCCTCATCTAATAGGGCTGCTTCCACTGCTGCTGTATATGTGACACAATGTTGTGTGCTAATAGCAACGAATAACTGGGTAACAGGGGTGACAATCTCTTGTCGCTGCGCTCGACTGGCCTCAACCAACGATCCCATCATCTGGCGCAAGTCTTGCATATCTGCCTCAAGCCTAGCGATACGATCTATCGAAGGCGGATCAATCTGCTCCTGTATAGCGAGTGTACCGTCCTGGTCAGTCCTCATCCCACACGAGTCAACTCTGACCTCGGCTCTCGCTGCCTCTCTCTGAGCCCTCATAGTCATCGGCGGCATAAAGGGTAGAAATGGAAATAGGATTCGATAAGAACACGGAAATCGAATCACAAGGATATGTATCATCATGGAAGGAATTTCAAACAATTAGTACTTAGTTCACTTAGGCTGAGTACCGTGTCGTAAGTATGCCGCGGACATACACACGCTACGTCACCGTGCTTAAGCTACCTACTCCATCATACCAAGGTCATCCTACACTCCGAAATGTAAAACCTAGTGCTCTGATACCAACTTTATCACGACCCGAAATTTGGCACGTGATGGCCCTTAAACCACGTAACGTCTACAGGCGTAATGCAATTCAAGCAAGCCGAAAACCAAGCAAATCTAAACCATAAAAACTAGTAAGTGATAAGAACATTGTCAAAAACTTTTGGAAATCTCAAGTAAAAATTCTTTAAAGCCCAAATTTACTTTCTTAAAAATTTGGGCAGCACCTCCTTTGTAAAAACTAGCCCCGAAAACGGGTACAATATAGAATATAAGTAAAGCATCCTAAAACGGGAGTAAATCCACGCCCAAAGGCGGAAACAACCACCAAAACAGATATACGATGCCGTAGCGAAGAAATGGGCGATATAAAGTGAAACAGCATAAAAGACATCCAAAGTCACAAAATAATATACAATATCGTCCTCACAACTCGTCTCTAAGTCAAAATATGAAGTAGTAGATGGAGAGTACTAGATACAACGAATATACAAATGAGCATCATCGGATAACCGCAAAACCCATCTATAGCAAAACTACACACAGTCAGCCATAGCGGTATCCGCTGCAAAAGATGATACGATGTGATGAAGAAGCCATGCCGCGACTGCTCTGAGAGACACCTGCAAACACTGTGGCACAGCGGGAGTGAGTTGTCAACTCGTGAATAGTAAATAACATATGCAGGTAATCGCAGGTATGCACGTACAGCGATAATCTATCACATACAAACTGATAGCAATAAATGGCAATATATATATGCAACAGTCATGAAAGGTACTCTAGCAGGTACTACTAATACATGAAGCAATGCATATCAAATAAATGCTAAGTATGGAATAAAACATGTCATCCTCATGGAATCCTCATCGTGGCAGGACCAGTGTCCATCAAGACAATCTAAATCCCAATACCAAAGGCACCGCATTCTCAGATCGGCCCTCATATCCTGTAAGTCCCATGGAACCTGAGTGTCTAATATCGACACCCGAAACATCATGAAAACATATGCATGTGTGTGTGCGTGTGTGTGTGTATATAAGGATATCTATCTCATGTGTCCATCAACGACACATAAAAATTATGGAAGCTGGGTGTCCAACATCGACACTCGAAACATCATAAAATACTCGTGTCCAGCATCAACACGTAAATCCTCATATCTAGGGCTCCATCGGTCCGGATCGGCCTACGGGCTCCGTCAGTCCGGATCGGCCCGTATCATCTCATGACTCTGGCCGGTATCCTCCAGATATCTGCCGAGTCCAAATACTATCACCAATAGGTAGTGCTCTCCTGCCAGGTTCACCGCCTAACAATACGAGTCTTCTTGCCCCGGGGTACTTCACCGGGTCCACCATGTATCCGCAGACGGTTCCCCCTCACTCCTCGAATCGGGTATCTAACACAAGTCTCAGAACCGAGAAATCTTATGGTGGACGCATCGAAATATCATATCAAGAGAAACCGTGTTTTTCAAATAATGCATAATTTTATGAAAATACCACGGTCCTCAAATCCAGAAAATATCAAGTAATGAATAAGAATACTTGTATAGATCATTATGATGATATATATATTATACATATGTACATATATAACAGCGTCCCATACCACTGATATATATACGTATATATCAGCGTCCCATACCACTGATATATACCCTCAGGAGTAAAACATCCAGAAAACATCATATGAAATCTATATCTCAATGCGAAATCCATGAAATATAATATATGCAACATGAAACAGTAATATGAGCATATAAAAGAAAAAACCGCTATTTAACTGCAACAAGTTATTAAATATATCATGTGGTTTCTTATTTCTCCGAAATCAAATGCAACACCATATACAGGTGAACATGTAGCTATAGCCAGATATATGTGTAAACATGTAGCTATAGCCAGATATATGTGTAAACATGTAGGTATAGTAAGGTATATGTGTAAGCATGTAGGTATGCAAAGCATATGTGTAAGCATATAGGTATGCAGGTATATTTCCTATCATATGCGCAATCACATAAGAATCAATGACCTCATGTCAATGACAATACAATACCACATAGGTATATGTAACCCTAGCAAGGTAAATGGGTGTACATGTAAATATGTATGCATGATGTACATGTAACAATAGCAAGGTATACGGGTGTACATGTAAATATGTATGCATGATGTACATGTAACAATAGCAAGGTATACGGGTGTACATGTAAGTATGTGTGCATGATGTACATGTAACAATAGCAAGGTATACGGGTGTACATGTAAGTATGTGTGCATGATGTACATGTAACAATAGCAAGGTGTACGGGTGTACATATAAGTATGTGTGCATGATATACATGTAACAATAGCAAGGTATACGGGTGTACATGTAAGTATGTGTGCATGATGTACATGATGTACATGTAACAATAGGAAGGTATACGGGTGTACATGTAAGTATGTGTACATGATATACATGTAACAATAGCAAGGTATACAGGTATACATGTAAGTATGTGTGCATGATGTACATGTAACAGTAGCAAGGTATATGGGTGTACATGTAAGTATGTGTGCACAGTGAAGTAAGGATCAATGTCTCGATGTCCCTAACCAAATACAATATCCCGTATGTATATGTGTCAGCTGTATCTCATATGTACAAAGAAATAAGAATCCCTATCTCCATTATTCCTATCCAATACAATATCATGTATGTATATGGGGTGTGCGTGTCATGGCAATTACCGACGGTGTGGGTGTAGCATACAATTAGTGCTCGGGCAACATAAACCGTCAGTAATGGTGTTATGTCTCATTAATACTATGTCCATATGCAATAGGAAAATGAGGTATGAAACAATGGTACATATATTCCTAAGTAATAATCATATCATTTAATCTAGCCCAGACGCATAACGCCATGCGGGCGATTCCCCTGTAGATGTTAAATCTACTCACCGATGACCTTGAGCTAAGTAAATCCGACCACCTGCTTCCCTTTTTTCGCAGCGTCCGAAGTCCCTGCTCGCGATCCTAAAATTTCATAAACACAACACATAAGACTAAATATCCTGTGCCGACACAAGACAACGAAACGCAAGGATAACGTCCACAAGATAAACACACTGTGCACTCAGTGTACAAAACGCGTACGATATCGGCACAACCCTATCTAGGATGACACAACCACCAAGCCTAGACCCCGAATGTACCGATCGCGCAAACACAACACAATATATATCATGGAATCTAATAAATATAATATCGCAACATCAATAGGAACTCACGCCTAATTTTATCCGGAAACCTAGTAAGCACTTTTAATCATTTTAGGTCAAATCTACAAGTTTAACTAAAACTAGTAGCCACAATCATCACATAATAGCTTGATTAAACCACACAAACTCTTACTAGAATTTTAATCTCACCAAAATAAGATTTAGCAAAAGTTAGTTTGCACTAAGCTTAATTAGACGATTAGCAAAAATATCATTTAACAATCTCACAACTAGATTAAGTTTTCCAAGTCTACACATCTTGATTAACCATTTCAAACCATCAAAACCCTAACTTGATCTTCACTACTCATTTCTAAAATTTCTAAGCATGCAATTTAAAGCTATATTAAATATCTAATAAGCTAGCTTAAAATATTTAAACAACAATTAAAATTTAGGATTAGGATTTTATACCTCCACATGATTCACAAAGTTGCAACTTAAACATCCAAATTAGCCTCCAAAATGCTAACTTTCATGAAAATCCATGCTTGATTTAGGCTAAAGAATAATGGGTATGGATTTATTTTTGAGTTTGTGGGATTATTTGATTATTTTTTATGATTTAATGAAGCTTGAAGGAGTGAAAATGAAGTGGGAAAGAAATAGGGCAGCCAAGGGGGTGGGGTCACCCAAAGCTTAGAGAGAAGAAAATTGTGTGGAAATTTCTAGTTAAAAACACCAATTAATGCTTATAATTGCACCTCCCATCCAATGCCACCTCTTAATCTTTTCTTTTCTTATTAAAGTTTTCTTTAAATCAACAAATATCTAGATATTTGTAGGATATTTTGCATGGATAGATTAATACTTAATCTTGTGATTACGTTACCATAGATTCACTTTAGCATAATTAACCCAATCAAATTTGTAATTACCACTAATTAAGTGCATAATTAAAATCTTATAATAATATTTTAATTAAGGAAAAATATTAAAGTGAACTAAAATTTTCAAGTGACAATTAAAATCCGCAAACTAGCAATTTTCTAGTTAAATTAGATGCAGTTAAGTCTATACAGAAAAATGATCACTTCCGGGTTTTTACAGAAAAACACCGCCTATTTTACCTATTAACGGAAAATTCGCATAACGATTTCTAAAACGTTACATTGACCCAGCGAAACAAGCTAAAATCCCGGCCTAGCCGGTTCATCTTTGAAGTTTAGGCTTCGTTTTGGTTCGTTGTTCCAGTCTCTGGGTTTTGGTGTTTCAGGTATTGCTTATTTTTACTGAGATTGCATATGATGTCATTTTTCTGTAAAGACAATTCAGAGTGTTTCATAGTCGTAATTTTAACATCGTTTTGGGTAACTTGACGACGCTAAAAAGTTCGAACGAATATCAATAACCCAAATTTTTCCCTTCTCTGGAAATTTTCCAAAAGTTGGATTTTTTCCAAGTTAAAAATATTCGAAAAATCATGCATGTAATTCTATGGACCCTCTAAAAGAATGAAACCCTAACTCGATTCTATGACTGCCGGAACCGCCGCCAAACCCTAGGGTTTGCGGTAGTTCCGCGATGCCATAGGTGAGGCAAAGGTTGGCCCTTCTACGGTTGGTCCATAGGTACTGTGGCATGTTCTGGGTATTTTTAAACTGTGCTCAAGTGTCGAGCTCTTTGGGAAATTTTGGGTGTTTATTAATTCGATCAGAATGTTTAATATCGTCTAGTTTTCTGTGTAATGTGATACAATATTTGGAATCTACACTAATTAGTTTTGTGAAAATTGATTAGTTGCTTGTAAATCTAACATTTCTGTCTCGGAAGGAATCGAGACTCCTAACTCTAGAATTGGAAGGGTTGCTTACCGCTCTTGTAGGGGTCTAGGAATGTGGGTTTGGATATTCATCGCGGCTGTGAAATCCGTATTTTTTTACTGGCTTAATATAAAACATGGACCTCCTACTATATCCAATATTTCATATGTTGACTTCTGCTGCTGATATTCTGTGATGTGATCACTTTTTATGTATGAGACGAATACTTTATTATTATATATATGATATATAATAAACGTTGTTTATGTTTTGCACCCGCGCTAGTCCTGCTCTGCTATGCCATTAGTTAAGTAACCTAATGGTGCATAAACGGGACACTGTGACGAATGCGGATGGCATAAGGCTACGTTGTATTTTCGTTTCTTCTGTGATGCTTAGGAAGCATAATTGATGGGACTTCATTAATGAGATTAATGAAAAAGAAAGAAATAGATAGAGGTTGTTGTATCGATTCTAGATTTTGCCTTATCTTTTGACTTGATCTTAGCAAACACCTGGTTTAGGAAAAGAGAGTCTCACCTTATCACTTTTAGGAGTGGATCAACTGCTAGTCAAATAGACTTTTTTCTGACGAGAAAAATAGATAGAGGTTGTTGTATCGACTGTAGGGTAGTGCCAGGTGAGAGTGTAACCACTCAACATAGACTTTTAGTTCTAGACTTTCGATTTAGAAGAGGACTTAGAAAGATTAGACGTAAGGTAGAGCCTAAAATTAAATGGTGGCGATTGAAAGAAGGTAACCAAAAGGCTTTTATAGATCGTGTAGTCCAAGAAGTGGATTGACAGTCGGAAGATGATTCAGACAGAACATGGAACAAAATGGCTATTTGTATCAAAAAGGTAGCTAGAGATCTACTTGGTGAGTCGAAAGGTGGTGCTCCACCATCTAAGGACACATCATGGTGGAATGAAGAAGTAAAGACTGCTATTAAAATTAAAAGGGATTCTTATAAAGATTTGAAGAAAAGTAGAGATGTGGAGAGATTTGAGAAGTATAAAATGGTTAAAAAGGAAGTTAAGAAAGCTGTTCGGTAAACTAAATCTAAGGTC
This sequence comes from Agapanthus africanus, assembly GCA_030015575.1. Lineage (NCBI taxonomy): Eukaryota > Viridiplantae > Streptophyta > Magnoliopsida > Asparagales > Amaryllidaceae > Agapanthus > Agapanthus africanus. The sequence goes on from CM057337.1 coordinate 5,062,246, forward strand.
TACAAGGAGGTGTACGAGAAATTAGACACTAAAAAGGCTGAAAATGATATATACCGGATTGCTCGGATGCGGGAAAGGAAGACTAGAGACTTATGTGCGGTAAAGTTTGTCAAAAATGAAAATCAGAAAGTTTTAGTTCGAGATGAAGATATCAAGGAAAGATGGAGAGATTATTTTGACAAATTGTTCAATCTTAAGATATAAACCGTGATTTCATGCGTAAAATAAGACTACCTGAGGTTAAACAAGCTTTGAACAGAATGAGTTTAAGAAAAGCGGTTGGTCCTAACGGGATTCCTATCGAGATTTAGAGATGCTTAGGAGAAATAGACGTTAAATGGCTGACAAATCTGTTTAATAAGATTTGGCAGACAAAAAAGATGCCAAATGAATGGAGGAAAAATATCCTTGTACCTATCTAAAAGAACAAAGGTGACATTCAAAGTTGCTCAAACTACCGTAGAATAAAACTTATGTGTCACACCATGAAACTTTGGGAGAGAGTGATTGAACACAGGCTAAGGAAGGATAATAAGATAACAGAGAACCGGTTTGAGTTCATGCCTGGACGATCGACGACAGAGGCTATTCATTTGCTTCGTCAACTTGTCGAGCGTTTTCGAGAGAGGAGAAAAGATTTGCATATGATATTTATTGATTTAGAAAAAGCGTACGACAAGATACCTAGAGAGGTATTATGGGGGATAATGATGAAGAAGGGGGTCCCCGTCAAGTATATTGACATAATCAAGGATATATACGATGGAGTAGTGGCAAATGTCAGAACCTGTGGTGGCTTAACGAGTGATTTTCCGATTACAATTGGTTTATATCAAGGATCTACATTAAGTCCATTCCTGTTTACCATCGTGATGAATGAGCTTACTAGAACTATCCAAGATGAGGTACCTTGGTGTATGCTATTCGCTGATGATATTGTTCTAGTAAATGAGACGAAAGTAGGGGTTAATGGCAAATTTGAATTATGGAGGCAAACATTGGAATCTCGGAGATTCAGATTGAGCAGGTTCAAGACAGCATATATGCATTGCAAATTTAGTAACCAGAGAAGTCAAAACCATATTGGTATAATATTGGAAGGGCAAGAGATATCACCGAGTGACCAGTTTAGATATCTAGGTTCCATCATCCAAAAGAATGGGGAGATCGATAGTGATGTTAATCAAAGGATCCAAGCTGGTTGGTTGAAATGGAGGAGTGCAACAGGGATTTTTTGTGATCATAACTTTCCGTTAAAATTGAAAAGGAAGTTTTATCGGAGCGCTATTCGGCCCGCCTTATTATATGGTATAGAATGCTGGGCTCCTAAGAAGCATCATACACAGAAGATGCATGTAGCGGAGATGCGCATGCTTCGTTGGATGTGCGGTAACACTAGAAAAGATAAGGTGCGAAATGAGGATATTCGTGTAAAAGTTGGTGTAGCACCTGTGGAGGAGAAGATGTGGGAAAACCGGCTAAGATGGTTTGGTCATGTGCGACGCAGACCTATGGAAGCACCAGTTCGACGAATAGATACTCTCGATATGGGCAATGGCAAAAAGGCAAAAGGGAGACCGAAGAAAACATGGATGGAGGTGATACGAAACGATATAGTGCCAAAGGATTCGATGAAAGTATATTGTTCGATAGGAGTGAGTGGAGATGGAGGATTCATGTGCTGGACCCGGCGTGATTCTCATGTTGGTTCATGTAGCCTACCCCATATGCTTGGGATAAAAGGCTTAGTTGTTGTTGTTTGAATGAAAAAGAAAGAAACCTAAAACATGTTGTAGAATCAAATTTTCAAAAAGGGTAGCTCTAGTTTTTTGCTTTGCATAGCGGTATTTCTTATAGAATATCCAACATGTCATTCGATGAGGAAAGAGCCGAGATCCCTTCACCGGGAGTGACCTCTTTAGCAAAAAGCTAGCAGATGTTACAACCCACTCGGTTTTGTCTTTTGATTGTTTCTCTAGTTCTTTCTTTGCATAGTGATATTCATGAATATCCAGCACCTCATTCGATGAGGAAAGAGCTGAGATCACTTCACCGGGAGTGATCTCTTTAGCGAAACAAGCAAAAGCATAAAAAACACTTCTTTTCAAAAATCACTTGTTTCTACAATGATATCAAGTTCATTACGCAAAAGGTTTTCTTAAAAACTTGTCGTAGCCCTCTGTCATTTCAGATAAGGACTATTCAGTATTCGTACTGCGTTTGTTGACCTTGTCAAGGCATAGTGTATGGTAGTTGATTAGTGTTTATCTGCTAAAGCATGAGATGCGATTGAATTAGGGTGGTCGTACGACCTTATTGACCTTGTCAAGGATCGTGCGGGTGGGTTTTATTCAATCATGAAATGTACGGGTTGAACTTGACTTGCGATTTATAGTTTGTTGACCTTGTCAAGGTCATAGATCGCTTGGGGCAAAATATTATCGGGAATTTCAAGTGTTGAAATTTGCAATGAGATTGCATACCTTTTATAAGATAGTTGGATCCCGATACCCACTGCGAGTAAGAGTTACTCCTGAGAGAGTTTTACACATCACAATTAGCCGATCAAGTAGGTGTCTAGAAAGGTGTTAACGAGGTTACGCCCCTGGGAAAACGATATTTATTTTAATTAAGTCCATGCGAAAGCACGGGGAACCTTCCTCGAAATACCAACACTGGCCTGGCCAAAAAATTGGCGAGGGTGTAATTAATCTCAGCTGGTCTAACCATTTAGGGTTTGAAGGAAGATTTGATAAAAACAGTGGGAGCCATCCTGATTAGATGAGATAATAACCAATCTAATCATGCAAGAGCATACGCTAAGTGTTTTCTTCTCTCTCTCAAGGTAGCGACCATGTCAGGCCTTAATTAAGATAATAATATGGATTTGTTGACCAAACATGTTTATTATACTGAGCTGGGGAATATTGGTTCCGCTCCAACTTATAATTGTTATAAGTCCGAATAGGAAATAGGGGAATATCCAGATTCCTACACCACCCAAACGAGGAATGAGTATGTTGATGCATATTCTTCGGGTGTGTTAGTTACGGAGAACTGTTTCTCAGTACACTCTACGTTCTGGGTATTAGATACCGGATCGGGATCCCACATATATAATATGTTACATAGGCTGAAGAAAGGTAGAGAACTGGAAATAAGTGATCATTCTGTAAGAGTAGGGAATGGTGCAAATGTTGCAGCCAAAGCAGTTGGCGAATATCATCTTGTATTTCCAAATGGTAATACATTGATTCTGAACGAATGCTATTACATACCGAACCTGATATGCAATATTATATCAGTTTCTTTATTAAGTAAAGAAAGATATAATTTTGTATTGCAGGATAATGTTATGAATATTTTTCTGAATCAAAAGTTGATTGGATCAGGCTCGTTAAGTAATGGCATATACATTCTAAATCAAACCACAGTTCTTAACATATAAAACACACACAAGAGGAAGAGTTCAAAAATGAACGAATTCTTCTTGTGGCATTGTAGATTAGGTCATATCAATGCGACACGACTAGCTAAGTTATATAAGAATGGATATTTGAATCCGTTCGAATTATCATTTTATGAAACTTGCCAGTCATGTCTCAAAGGGAAGATGACCAAAACTCCGTTTACTGGACACGGAGAAAGAGTTATGGCACTCTTGGGACTGATACATAGTGATGTATGTGATCTCATGTCTACACATGCCAGGAATGGTTTCTCGTACTTCATTACATTCACTGACGATCTCTCAAATACACCACAGCACAACGGTGTATCGGAGCGGAGGAATCGCACCCTATTGGATATGGTGCGCTCTATGATGAGCACCGCTGAGTTGCCTATTTCTTTTTGGGGTTATGCACTTGAGACATCAACATACCTATTGAATCAAGTTCTATCTAAATCTGTACCTACTACACCATATGAGATATGGAGTGGGAAGAGACCATATCTTAAACGAGTTAAGATATGGGGTTGTCCGGCCTATGTCAAAAGGCAAACTCCAGACAAACTCGAGGCACGATCAGTTCTTTGCGAGTTTGTGGGATATCCAAAAAATTCATATGGATATTTTTTCCATCACAGTGAGGAACAAAAGGTGTTTGTCGCTTAACATGCCACCTTTTTAGAAAAGGAATTTCTTGAAAAAGAAATTAGTGGTAAAGAGGTAGAACTGGAAGAAGTTCCAGCTATACAAACTACAACTGAAGATTTAGTGGAACCAGAGGATTCGATAGTTCCCAACGAATCTCAGCCTCTCCGCCAATCTAGTAGGGTTCCTCATCCACCTGAGAAATACTACGGTTTTCTCATTGATGATGGGAGCGAGGATTGCATCATGGAAGATGATGACCTAACTAGCTTCGAGCAAGCCATCACGAGTGGGGACTCTGTGAAATGGCTGGATGCAATGCGATATGAGATAGAATCCATGGACACCAACAAAGTATGGACTTTGGAAGATGCTCCTGAAGGGGTAAAACCCATCGGGAGTAAGTGGATCTTCAATAAAAAACTTGGTGTAAATGGAAAAGTTGAGACTTTCAAAGCTTGACTTGTTGCAAAAGGTTTTCGTCAACGACCAAGTGTGGATTTTGATGAAACCTTTTCTCCAGTGGCTATACTTAAGTCCATCCGGATCCTACTTGCCATCACTGCATACCATGACTACGAAGTCTGGCAGATGGATGTTAAGACCGCCTTTCTAAATGGTGATTTAGAAGAGAGCGTGTACATGACTCAGCCAGAGGGTTTCGTGGACAGTGGAAGCAGCGGAAAGGTGTGCAAGCTTCTTAAATCCATCTACAGGTTAAAGCAGGTATCGTGGAGTTGGAACATCTGTTTTGATGTGGTAGTCAACGAGTTTGATTTCATCAAAAATGTAGATGAACCTTGTATATACAAGAAGGCGGCAGAGAGTAAGGTTTTCTTCCTCGTATTTTACGTGAATAACATACTCTTGATAGGAAATGATGTTCCTATGCTGCACTAGGTCAAGCTCTTCTTATCACAAAGATTCTCAATGAAAGATCTAGGTGATGCCTCCTACATCTTGGGGATTAAGATCTATAGAAATAGATCTAAACGGATGTTGGGATTGTCCCAATCCAGATACATTGACACCATATTAAAGATCTTTAGTATGCAAGATTCCAAGCGTGGGAATTTACCCTCAATCTCAAAAATCACTCTCTCCAAAGAGATATCTCCCAAGACTGATTTGGAGAGAGCTCGCATGCAAGAGATACCCTATGCTTCGGCAGTAAGCTCTATCATGTACGCGATGTTGTGTACCAGACCCGATGTAGCATACTCACTAGGTGTAGTGAGTAGGTATCAAGCAGATCCTGGAGAGAATCACCGGACAGCTGTGAAGAACATTCTTAAGTACTTGAGAAAGACTAAAGAAATGTTCTTGGTGTATGGTAACGGTGAATTCCAAATGGAGTCCCTTACCGATTCGAGCTTCCAGAGTGATAAGGACGACTCTAAGTCGGTCTCGGGTTTTGTCTTCACCCTCAATGGAGGGGCGGTTTGTTGGAAGATTTCCAAGCAAGAAACCGTGGCAGACTCGACGATGGAGGCTGGATGCATCGCTGCCAACGATACTGCCAAAGAGGCTGTCTGGATAAAGAAGTTCATAATCGAACTTGGTGTGGTTCCGTCCATCCAGTATCCAATACCTTTGTATTGTGATAACAATGGAGCTGTGGCTTTGGCCAAGGAACCCAGGTCCCATCAGCGATTAAGGCATATTCTGAGACGGTATCACCTGATCCGGGAGATAGTTGATCGCCGAGAGATCGAGGTCAGGAGAGTTGACACGAAGAATAACATGGCGGATCCACTCACGAAGGCCATACCCTAGATACAATTTGAGAGACACTTCGGGATGTTGGGTATGAGATACTACAACACATGGCCTTAGTGCAAGTGGGAGATTGTTAGTTATATGTATGCCCTAGAGGCCATTATTGTACATGATTGTATATTATAGTGGATGCTTGGATATATATAGAGAGGACTTTTTTGCTCGACATGATAGTATGCTAAGTGGGAGATTGTTAGTTATATGTATGCCCTAGAGGCCATTATTGTACATGATTGTATATTATAGTGGATGCTTGGACATATATAGAGAGAACTTTTTTGCTCGACATGATAGTATGCTATCCGGTTGCTCTTTATCTTAACATGTAGACTTGTATTTGATACTGTCTTGCTCTCACATGTTGATAAAGCCCTTAGGATGTGTACTTGACTACCAGGACTATGATGGAGAATATACTAGTGGGCCCAGGGTGGTCCACAAGTTCATCCTTTAATTGTTCCTAGTCGTGGATGTATCGAGACAAGGCATTGATATTCCAGAGTAGACTAGCGTATACGCTTCTTGACCCATATGATGGATGATGGATAATCCCACATACATTGGTGTTTGACATCAAAGATGGTATACGGGTGCTCAGTGGAGACTGGGTACACTGAACAGGACTCCCCGAGAACTCCTAGATGGTATTATACATATCGTCAGATAACAGTTCTCTGAAGACACTAGTACAGGCTAGTCTGTAGACCCGAGATCGTCATAGAGTCTTGTGTGATTCCCACTGTGTTTTGATTTCCACCTTACCACATTCAAGAGAACGTGCAAAACGGTGGTTTTTGGGTACAGTCCCGAGTCACATGGAGGTAATGAGCGATAGGAGGGGATTCGTCTCTCCCGGTATTGGGGGTTGATGCTGCGCTGTACTCGATTGGCCATAACAGGAAGTCCCTGGTCAGGGCTGATATGGAAATTTACTGGTAAGTGTTATCAGTAGGTTCTCGACCCGTTATGAGCCTCATATCGGCATGACTTATCAAGTTACTAGGGTCTGGCGTTTACCGCCCCTAGACTAGATATGCGACATATCAGACGAAGAGACCGGACTGTACGGTAGTATTACTGATAGTTTTTGCGGGAGTTTAGATAAGCTTGCTTGTTGATCTTCTGATCGCTCAATACCCGGGTAGCCGTTACGTCCAGCTAGTACCGCTGACGGCTTGTGGGTGACTGATATGATCATCACCTACTGCCAGCGTATTGACGAGTCTATAGAATCCTACACAGAGCTTTCCTAGCTCATGCGAAACGAAGTAGGAGCACATATGTGATATGTACGGGGCCGAGATTAATACGAGTATGTGATACCGTATTCTATTCTCGTGATATGTGATATCGGTCGGTTATATGTGATATAGCCAGGTTATCGAATCAAATGTTAATTCGATAAGTTGATACAAATAATATTGGTCGGTTATATGTGAAATAACCGGATTATTAAATCAAGTGTTGATTTAATAATTTAATGTATAATTATATATATTTGATATATTAATTTACATTAACTAATATTAGCTCACTTAAGCATTTCTTTTTCTCACTTGTACACATTTAATATATATGTGATATGTATTATTGTGTCATGCTTGTTACTACATGCTACATGGGTGTATGAGACTCACACCATGCTTATAATAATGTGGGGTTTATTTATTTAAAGTAAATCAAAATTAGTTGGAAATTAGCACATGGTTGAAGCTTGTAGAACCATTGACTTAGTCCACTAATTTTGTCTCACCTTAGATATTTATTAACCCAACCATTATCTAAAGCCATGATTAAGGCTCTGCATGAGTTATATGAGATATTTATCACCTATGGTTGCCATAACATTATTGACTTCATTTTCTTCTTCATCAAGAGAGGCTCTCTAGGTTTTTGAGATGTGAAGAAAATTAGTAAGAAAATTAATTCTAAAGTGAGCAAAATTTCTACTTCATCAAGCTACACTAGATTAGCCATTTAGTTTAGCTTGTTTGCTTCACTAATTCCTAATTAGTGAAAAGGTGGCTTGAGTTGGTGTCTTCTCGGCGTAGATCATCTTCGGCCTCGAAAACTTCAAGCAAGTTTGTTCCTTTCATCTTGTGGAGCCTATCTAGTGTCCGGGAGTTCACTACTTGGAGCGAAAGGATTACTACACGGAGCCATTGAAGTGAAGGACCGGTCTACAAAGGTTGTATTTCTTGTTCACTTAGATGTAAAATTGTTTACATGCTAATTTACCCTTGTTCTCTAGTTAAGATTCTTGGTTAGGGTTCTTTAGCATACTAAATTTTTGAAAACGGCATGGTTGATGCCTCCCGAAACCTTATGGTCGTGCTAGGGAACCCTACAGGCATAAGCCCTCGGAACCAGTCCCGACCAGCCCGGATTAGGGAGGTGGGGAAAGCTCGGTATTGAGCCGCATCCGAGTTATTTTAGAAACTCATGCCCGTCGTAAATGCGTCCAAGTGGTCCTTCGGATCGTACTTCCCGTCAAAGAGATCCACTTTTGGTGGCTTGTTCCTGGACGAGACGTCTCGGCCAGCAGCTCTTCTGTAAAGGGTTTTGTAAGTGAATCAACGGAATACCTGGCCCCTTCGCCGGACGCATGGCCAACTCGTCGTATGCCTTCGATTTTCTTTCGAGGGCTTCAAGTCGGTGGTGGTACCCCGAGAATTCTGCACAGTCGGAGTGGATGCTACCCCCGCTCTGGGTCTGCACGATGGTGCGCCTTCGATTCCATTCTATCAAATTTCTTAAATCCTCGGGCGATGCCCTTCTTGAGTAGTCCCGACGTTCGCAGCGCGGCCTCGGTGAGAGTGGGGGTGTCGGTCATGCCTGAAAGCAGGCAAATCGACCGACACCTCCTCAGAGGGTGAGAGCGTGTCACGCCCCGCTTCCCAGAGTGCGCTAAGATCGGCACGTGACAGAGCCAACCATGCTACCTGTGGCTAGGAAATATCCATCCACAGTCATATTATGGCTGTCTATAAGATATCAAGAACAATAAAATGAAAATAAACTATCTAGTACATGTCCATATGCCAGAGTAAACGAGTCAAGAAATAATATGCGGAAGCAATAAATCCAATAAACAATAACATCTGAAAAGTACGTCCTAAATACGGGCTCACATCAGGAAATAAAAGTACGGAAAGAAACTAAACTAAACTGGATACTAACAGGATCCTCACTGCTCGGCCTGTCGGCTGAAATACTCCTGATCGGCATGCGACAAATATAGAGGATCTGGGCCATGCAAAACCCAGACGTCAGTGCGTCATAATATCAAACGATAAAATATAATCAGGAGGTAACAAGATATGCAGGCATGAGTAGGAACAGTAATATGAATGTAATAAGTAAACACGGATGTGGAACAATGAAGTGTATCAGTGTATGTGACGTGCGGTGATCCATCTAAACTGTGCTACTGGGTTGATTACTCTCAAGTCTTTGAAATCAATTTAATGAATCGTCGATATAACTCAATAGTATCCCGTGCATGCCCGGGACCACGGTCCAGATTCTCGGGCTGAAACCGAGACGTGCCGCTAAGCACAAACAGGAAACATGTACAGATGAATGATGTCAGCAGCAGCATCCCGGGACTGGCCTACCCCCCAAAACTGATCAGTATAAGCGTCGAACTGTTGAGTTACAAGTCAGATTTCATCATTGATTTCCCTTTACCCCCAAGTTATGTGTTCAAGTCAGGTATTGATAAATCTGGAGCTAATGCCAACACGGGATCAAGCAGGTACAGGTTTTGTCTGAATAGACAACATGATATGTCCGTCGGGACAACAAGTCAGGATTGCCGGCATTAGTAACAGGATCAGGTATCAAGTCAAGTAGTGGTGTATCAGGTCATATCAGGTGGTGTACAGTGCATCAAATTAATGCCCAACAATAAAATGTAGCAAGTATCGAATCATGATAAAAGTACGGATGCACGGTGAAACACAGATGCACAGTATCTATCAGGGATTACATCTACAACTCCATGATTACATAATGCACAGTATCAAGCATGGGGTGCTAATATAACAATAATATGAAATAATATGATCTAGCATACAACTAGATGTATAATATATTGTACGGATGCGAACGGATATTGTAAAACGGTAAAACTGTAACATAGGATGCACAATGCGATGAACATGTAACATTATTATTAATATGGATGCAAAATATGTATCATAGCATGTAGCAAGATAAACTTTCCAGAACGGATCTCACGACGGGGTGCGTACGCTGCGTCCGACGTCGAGTAAACGTCATAATGCATACACGGCGCACATAACTAAACCAGGCAAAGCGAGAACGCGACCACGCTGGCTGGGAACATCCACTGGGTCGCCCTGATCGTCGGTGACAGCACGGCTCCGGCGATGATCGGAAAACCAAGAATCCAAGAGAAAGTGAAGAAAGAAGAAGGAGAAGAATAAGAAGGGGTTGTGGCTGTTCTCTGGGTTCAGAGAGGAAGAAGAGAGGGTGACGTCGATGATGGGTCATCAACGAAGAGAATACAGGCGAGGGTTTTCCGGCAATGGGTAGTGGGGTTCTTGAAGTCAGGGTTCTGTGAGGGGTTCTTGGAGGTTGTAGGGTGAGGGTGGTGGTGTTAGAGGTGATAAGGAAGAGGAAGAGGGGATGATGAAGGTGTGCGGTGGTCGATGGGGTCGGAGCTCCGGCGAGGCAGTGCGTGTTAGTGTATATGCCCTAGAGGCCATTACTGTATCATACTAGTATGTATATTACTTAATGGAAGCTTGGGATATTCACCTTGTATTGACAATCTTGCTCAAAATGGTAGTATGCTACTTGGTTTGTTTCTACTTCAATGTGTACATGTGTTTATTTTAGTATATCACCTATACACATTAGTGGAGCCCTTAGGATCTTTGGTTGATTACCAGCGTTGTGATGGCAGTCACACTAGTGGGGGCTGGGTAATCTATAAGCACATCCTTATGCAGGTCCCTAGTCGCTGGACTATCGAGACAGGGCATCGATACTCCGGAGTAGACTAGCGTATGCGCTTCTCATCCCAGTGTGGGAGATGGTCTGTCCCACAGCCATCAGTACGTCGTACTGGAGATAGTATGCGGGTGCTCGTTGGGTTACGAGTACACTGGACAGGACTCGTCGGGAACTGACCGGTTGGTATTATACCTATCGTCAGTTATCAGTTCCCAGGTGACATGAGTACAGCTTAGTCCGCTGACTTGACACTGTCACTTCGCCTCGAGTGTGTTCCCACTGTACTTAGATTACTACCCTACCACGGCTCAAAGGAGTCGTGCAAACAGGTAGTAGTTGGGTGCAGTCCCGAAGCACTTGGAGGCAGCGACGGTTAGACAGGATTCGTCTCTCCCGGTATTGGGGGTTGACATCGCGCTGTGTCTAGGAGAGCCATTACACGAGTAGTCCCTGGCCAGGGCAAGCGAGATATACTGGTAGGCTTCCAGTGTTATCTCAGGGTGTTTTGGGCTTCACTCCGACACGACTTGTACCGCTATTAGGGGACTGACGTTTACCGCCCCCCTAGGCCCGCCATGCGATGTATCAGACGAACAGACCGGACTGTACGGAGACTGTCACATTCAGGCTCAGTAGGAGTTCAGATGGGTTTCACCTCGTCAGTCTTCTTGTCGGCATCTACCTGGGGACCGTTACGCACAGCTAGTGCCGCTTGCGGTCTGTGGTTAAACCCACTTCCTGTGTAGTGTTGAGTCTTTAGAGTCCCACACAGAAATCTATTCGCCTTTAGGCAAAAGAGTAGAGGTCGCATGGTTTTGCGACAGGTCGCATGGTTTTGCGACAGGGTCCGGTCACATCCGTGCACTTGTGCATGTACAGTGTCCGGACAGTTAACACTAGCAGGCTTTGGTTTAAGCCAGATCCTAGTGTACGTTTTGGGATTGGTTTTATCCAGTATGTATTCGTGTTCCTCGGAACACGGATGCGGGTGTGTATGCACAGTTGACGGAGAGACAGAGGCAGAGGATTCTCATTAGGGTTGTTAACTGTTGACTGTTGACTATTGACTTTTTGTTCAACCCTAATGAGAATATGATATATGATTAACAATAATATTAATTAAGTATTATGGTGACATGGTTGTTGAGGGGTTGACTTTGTTAACTTGTTGACTTTGTTGACCGGTTGACTAGGTTGGACTAGTTGACCATCATGATGACAATGGCTATCATTTCATGGCAAAGAATTTTGCTTGCTTGTTTTTCTTGTGCAAAATGAGTGCATGAAATGATATGGCTATTGTAGCTTAAACCATCACTAATACTTGATTGCTATTATTAGTTATGATGGTTTTGGATTATGAGAGCCAAGAAAGAAAAGTCTTGCTCATTCTTTTCATTTCCTTTCTCTCTCTTGTGTTCTTGAGCTCTCATCCTCTTCCTCTTGCTCTCCCTCTCTTTAGTCTATGGTTCACTTGTCTCATGTGTTGAGAACCAAGAACTATAGAGAAAAATCCTAACACACTCTCCTCTACTCACTCTAGTTCACAAGGTTTAGCAAACTGAGTGAACTAGTTTCTTCAAAGTTCGAAGAAGAAGCCAAAGGTAGAAGCTTTCGGGTGGATCGATCTTCGGCGCAAGGAGACGACGGGGTGAAGCCGATCCGTACACCATCGAGGTTTGAAGACGAAGGAGTTCAAGAAAGAAAGGTATAACCCCCTAACCGAGTAGTTAACAACTCCTAGTTAGGTTGTTAGTTAGATATTTAACAAAGATCCGGTTTTGAGTCCATGTTACCGCCTCTCGAAAATTGTTTTTCACCAAATTCCGCATGTCCGAAAGTACCGGGAGAGGTAGCATGGACTTACAGTGGTATCAGAGACTAGTTAAACTCTATCTAACATGTTAAGATAGTAGCTAGAAATTCGATCGGAGAAAAAGTCCCGAAATGAACCCGGAATTCATGCTTGCTGTCGATTTTTTTAAGTCTGTAAAAATAATAAATCATGCTTTAAAAATCGACTCAGGGTTTTTTAAAGATACTGTAGAAAAACGATGCAGAGATTCCATCAAACCACCGCGGAAACGCGGCAATAGCTTGCTATTGCCGCGGTTCCGCGGCCTTCTTGGCTCTTCTCTGGATCGTCTTTGCTACAGTATACTCAGTGTGTTATTTTGGGATTTTTGGTATATGTTTTTTCAGCCCAGATTTTACAGAAAGAAAAATTTATTTTGGGGGATTTAAAAACCGTATTTTGATCGAGTTTCTAAAGACTTAAGCTGACGGGTTTTTATCTGTGATGTGATATTTGTATTGAACGTCTGCTAATCGCTATATGTCGATTAGTGGTGGTTATACAAATCTGTGATCTGTAATGTTATTGGTTTGTGTATATGAATTCATTGGATTGTCGCGGGTGAATAGCCGGGGGTTGTGAAACGAGAGTTTTTTTTTCTTTCAATTCATGTAAATTTGTAAATTGATGTAATAATTATTTATATGGCCGCACAACCGGGTTGGGGTTGTAGCCGTCATTGTATAATTTCTTTTTACTGTTTTTGCTCCTAGGATAGACCCATGGAGGGGGTGCACAAACTACCGGGCATGCCGAAGTGCCGAGTGGCCTACTCACGGAGTTGAGGGAGGTTGCTTCGCTTTGGGTACTTGGCGGGTAGTTTGCCGCACCCGTAGGGGTCTTGGGTGGGGTATTGGCTATTCACCGCGACCGTGTAATCTGCTTTTCGTTACAGGCTCGTACAAATTGCGGGTTCCTAGTATATCCAATGTGTTCATCTGTGATCTGAAATGGCTATCATTGTAATATATCTATATATGATATTATTTAGGCGTTGCTTATGTTTTACAGCCGCGCTAGCCCAGCCCCCGCTCTGTCGTTAGTTAAGTAACCTAACGGGTAATGACGGGGCCCCGTGGCGAATGCGAATGGCATAAGCGTACGTCATATTTTGGTTGTTTTCTGCAATGGTAGGATTAAATGATGGGACGCATTAAAAGAACTAATGCAAGAATATCACGCATTAAAAGAACTAATGCAAGAAAAATAAACCAAGTAAAAGTCGTTGGAACACTTTCGAAAAACCACTCGGTTCTTTTCAAAACCAACTTTTAAATACGGAGCTTGAGCCACTCCTTTTAAAAGCTATCTCGTTCCATCGATTATATCAAGTTCACTACGTTCACGGTTTCGCCAAAACCATTCGTAGCCCTCCGTCGTTTCACATGAATAGTCAATAGTATTCAAGCTATGTATGTTGGCCAAAGTCAAGGCATAGTGATTGGTAGCTATTGGGTATTCATGTGTAGCATAGATAGATGCGTTGGTTTGGGACAGTCGTACTGCCATTTTGGCCAAAGTCAAGGGTAGGTATGGGTGGAACCAAATTAACCTGGAGAATGACAGGTAGAACTTGATATGTGACTTATGATATTTTGGCCAAAGTCAAGGTCATAAGAGCATGGGGCAAAAATCCACATCGGGAGTTTCAAAAGAACTGAAACTTGCTAGTGTTGCATACCATTTGGAGTGTGATGATTCTGGTAGGATTCCTTCAGTTTCGTTACGCGATGATATTTGGATCCCGATCCTACTGTGAGTATATGCTACTCCTCGGGAAATTTCTCACTTAACGATCAATGCTATAAACCTAGTAGGTGTCTAGAAAGGTGTTAGCGGGGCTACGCCCATAGGGAAAAGAGGTTATTTAATTAAGGAACTTCGCGAAAGCGTTGGAAAACCTCCCTCGAAGTACCGACACTGGCCTGGCTGAACGGTTAAGCAAGAATTGTACGGTGAGATTGATCCTGACTAATTCTTTTTTTTTGGTTTGAGGAGGGATTCGAGAAACAGTGGGAGCCATCCTGTTTAGACAAACTAAAAACCATTCTAAACTTGCAAGAGCATCATGCTGAGTGTTTCTTCTCTCTCTCCTAATTGCAGCGACCAATCGACATGACTGGACTTAAGTTACTTCTAGATAAAAACATACTGACAGGGCCAAATTACAAAGATTGGCTCAGGAATGTCAAAATGACAATCACTTACGACAAGCTGGGGTATCTTCTTACCACCAAAGCTCCCCCTGTCCCAGGTCCCACCTCCAGCGTCGCGGATAAGGAAATCTGTAAGACATGGGAGATCGATTGTGCGAAGGCCAGGTGCCTCGTGCTTACCTCTATGGACAACGAACATCAGAGGAGGCACGAGAATATGGACCTCAAATCCATATTTCTCCATACAAAAGAACTGTATGGAGAGCAGTCTCGTATCGCAAGATACGAAGTGTCGAAGAAGTTATTTTCGGCAAGGTTGGCCGTCGGATCATCGGTAGCGGAACACGTGCTTAAGATGATTGGCTACATAGAAGAGCTCGCGGACCTTGGGACCACATTGGAGAATGAGCTCTATACGGACTTGATTCTCCAGTCCCTTCCTTCCACTTACACCCAGTTTATCCTGAACTTCAACTTAAAAGAAAAGGAAGTTGAACTTTCAGAACTCCTCAACATGCTGAGGAGTGCAGAGGGCACCCTACAGAAAGGTAGAGAAACATCCACTTTGTTTGTAGGAGGATCTTCCTCTTCTAGGTCCAAGGCGAAAGCCAAGGAAAAGAAGAAGAAAGCCCCCGCCAAACCAAGAGGCGGTGTTAGTAAAGTGGATACGAAGGAAAAAGCAAAAGCAAAAGCAACAAAGAAAGCGGGGCAGCTTGTGGATAAAGAAGAATGCTTCTATTGTCACAAGAAGGGACACTGGAAGAATGATTGCAGGGCTTGGAAAGCCATAACACAGGAACTGAAGCAGGTTGCGGCTTCAGCTTCAGGTGTGTATGTTATTGAAAACTGTCTTTCAATAAACTCTACTTCCTGGGTATTGG
This sequence comes from Agapanthus africanus, assembly GCA_030015575.1. Taxonomy (NCBI): domain Eukaryota; kingdom Viridiplantae; phylum Streptophyta; class Magnoliopsida; order Asparagales; family Amaryllidaceae; genus Agapanthus; species Agapanthus africanus. Next base: position 5,077,996 of record CM057337.1, read on the forward strand.
ATACCGGATCAGGATCTCATATCTGAAATTCTTTGCAGGCGTTGAGAAACCGTAGGGTTTTGAAGGCAGGTGACATGACCCTCAAAGTTGCAAATGGAGCTAGCATGGATGTTAAGGCCGTGGGGGACTATCACCTGGGAATGTCAGATGGACATGTTTTGGTTTTGCGTAATTGCATTTTTTGTACCCAAAGCAACTTGTAATATCATTTCTGTATCTTTAGTTTCTAAAGAAGGTTATGAATTTGCGTTTGTAAGCAATGTTGTAAACATTCACCTTAATCAAGTTCTGATTGGGTCAGGTACATTGAGCAATGGTATATACGTATTAAACCAACCACAGATTTTCAATGTCCAGAATACACACAAAAGAAAGTCTCCAGAAATCAATCAGACTTTCTTATGGCATTGTAGACTGGGTCACATCAATGAGAGAAGGTTGACTAAGTTACATACAGAAGGATATTTGAATCCGTTCGAATATCAATCGTATGCCACTTGTCAATCCTGTCTCAAAGGAAAGATGACAAAGACTCCGTTCACTGGACACGGAGTAAGAGCGAGCGAGCTCTTGGGACTCATACACAGCGACGTGTGCGGTCCAATGTCTACACATGCGCGAAGCGGTTATTCTTACTTCATTACTTTTACGGATGACTTTTCAAGGTACGGTTATGTCTTCTTAATGAAACATAAGTCCGAAAGCCTTTGGAAAATTCCAGGAATACAAGAATGAAGTAGAAAAACAAACCGGCAAAAGTATCAAGATTCTAAGATCGGATCGAAGTGGTGAATACTTGAGTGCCGAGTTCCTGGACTATTTAAAAGAGAACGGAATTCTCTCTCAGCTTACTCCTCCATACACTCCGCAACATTACGGTACTTCAGTGATCTTTTGGATAAGGTAGGAGAGACGGAACCGAACCCTATTGGATATGGTACGGTCCATGATGAGTAACGCTGAGTTACCGCGATCATTCTGGGGGTATGCGCTAGAATCAGCTGCATACCTTTTGAACCGAGTTCCCACTAAGACTGTGCCTACCACACCATGTGAGATGTGGTGCGGGAAGAGGCCCCATCTTAATCACATTAAGACATGGGGAAGTCCAGCTTTTGTCAAAAAGCAGCATGCGGACAAGCTCGAGGCACACTCAGTACAGTGCAAGTTTGTGGGATATCCAAAGAACTCCAAGGGATATTTCTTCTACTGCGAAGAGGAACAAAAGGTTTTTGTTTCTCGGCATGCCCACTTTCTAGAACACCAGTTCTTGGAAAAGGAAATTAGTAGGAGCGTAGTAGAACTGGAAGAAATTCCAGAACCACGGACTATTACTGAAAGCTTAGTGGAACCAGAGGGTTCAAAAGAACAGGACATTCCTACGCCGCTCCGCAGAAGTAGTAGGCAGTCTCATCCGCCCGAGAGATACTACGGTTTTCTCATAGACGGGGATAGAGAGGATTGCATCATATATTATGATGAGCCTACTAGCTTCCAGCAGGCCGTTCAGAGCGTTGACTCGGTAAAATGGCTGGATGCAATGCGGACCGAAATGGAGTCCATGTACACCAACAAAGTATGGACGTTGGACATTGCTCCAGACGGGGTAAAACCCGTAGGATGCAAGTGGTTCTTCAAAAGGAAAATTGGTGTAGATGGACAGGTTGAGACCTATAAAGCTAGACTTGTTGCAAAGGGTTTTCGTCAAAGACCTGGTTTGGACTATGACGAAACCTTTTCTCCAGTGGCTATGCTGAAATCCATTCGGATCCTTCTTGCCATTGCTGCCTTCCACGATTATGAGATTTGGCAGATGGACGTAAAAACCGCTTTTTTAAATGGAAATTTAGAGGAGTGTGTCTATATGGACCAGCCATAGGGTTATATTCAGAGTGGGAGCAGCGGGAAGGTGTGCAAGTTGCTTAAGTCTATCTATGGACTAAAGCAGGCATCGCGGAGTTGGAACATCTGCTTTGATGAGACGGTCAAAGAATTTGGCTTTATCAAAAATCCAGATGAACCATGCATCTATAGTAGATTTGTAGCGAGAACTGTAGTATTCCTCGTTTTATACGTGGATGACATTCTCTTGATAGGAAATGACATTCCTATGCTACAATCTGTCAAGGGGTTCTTATCACACAGGTTCTCCATGATAGACCTGGGTGATGCCTCATACATCCTGGGGATCCAGATCCATCGTGATAGATCCAAAAGGATATTAGGACGTTCACAGTCCAGGTACATCGACACCATACTGAAAAGATTCAGTATGGAAGATTCCAAGCGCGGTAATCTACCGGCTTGTCACGGGATCACCCTTTCCAAAGAGATGTCTCCCAAGAATGATTTGGAGAGAGATCGCATGTCTATTATACCCTACGCTTCTGGGGTAGGCTCTATAATGTATGCAATGTTGTGTACCAGACCGGATGTAGCTTATGCACTTAGTGTGGTAAGCCGGTATCAGTCAAACCCTGGGGAGAAACACTGGATAGCGGTAAAGAACATTCTCAAGTACCTGAGAAGGACTAAGGAGATGTTCTTGGTGTATGGCGGAAAAGACCTCCAGATCGAGGCCTTTGCTGACTCCAGCTTCCAGAGTGACAAGGATGATTCCAAGTCCATGTCGGGTTTTGTCTTTACCCTCAATGGAGGGGCGGTGTGTTGGAAGAGTTCCAAACAGGAAACCGTTGCAGACTCGACGATGGAAGCGGAATACATCGCTGCATCTGATGCCGCAAAAGAAGCTGTCTGGATGAGGAAGTTCTTGAAAGAACTTCAGGTGGTTCCGTCCATTGTTGATCCAATACCTCTGTATTGCGACAACAATAGGGCTATAGCTTTAGCGAAGGAACCCAGGTCCCATCAGAAATCCAGACACATCTTGAGGCGGTATCACCTGATCAGGGAGATCGTGGATCGCCAGGAGATCGAGGTTCGGAGGGTTGCTTCAGAAGATAACACTGTAGATCCATTCACCAAGGCCTTGCCCCAGACTCAGTTCGAGCGGCTGATCGAGATGATAGGTCTTCGATATGCCAGTACATGGCCTTAGTGCAAGTGGGAGATTGTTAGTGTATATGCCCTAGAGGCCATTGCTGTATCATACTAGTATGTATATTACTTAATGAAAGCTTGGGATATTCACCTTGTATTGACAATCTTGCTCAAAATGGTAGTATGCTACTTGGTTTATTTCTACTTCAATGTGTACATGTGTTTATTTTAGTATATCACCTATACACATTAGTGGAGCCCTTAGGATCTTTGCTTGATTACCAGCGTTATGATGGCAGTCACACTAGTGGGGGCTGGGTAATCTATAAGCACATCCTTATGCAGGTCCCTAGTCGCAGGACTATCGAGACAGGGCATCAATACTCCGGAGTAGACTAGCGTATGCGCTTCTCATCCCAGTGTGGGAGATGGTCTGTCCCACAGCCATCAGTACGTCGTACTGGAGATAGTATGCGGGTGCTCGTTGGGTTACGAGTACACTGGACAGGACTCGTCGGGAACTGACCGGTTGGTATTATACCTATCGTCAGTTATCAGTTCCCAGGTGACATGAGTACAGCTTAGTCCGCTGACTTGACACTGTCACTTCGCCTCGAGTGTGTTCCCACTGTACTTAGATTACTACCCTACCACGGCTCAAAGGAGTCATGCAAACAGGTAGTAGTTGGGTGCAGTCCCGAAGCACTTGGAGGCAGTGACGGTTAGACAGGATTCGTCTCTCCCGGTATTGGGGGTTGACATCGCGCTGTGTCTAGGAGATCCATTACACGAGTAGTCCCTGGCCGGGGCAAGCGAGATATACTGGTAGGCTTCCAGTGTTATCTCAGGGTGTTTTGGGCTTCACTCCGACACGACTTGTACCGCTATTAGGGGACTGACGTTTACCGCCCCCCTAGGCCCGCCATGCGATATATCAGACGAACAGACCGGACTGTACGGAGACTGTCACATTCAGGCTCAGTAGGAGTTCAGATGGGTTTCACCTCGTCAGTCTTCTTGTCGGCATCTACCTGGGGACCGTTACGCACAGCTAGTGCCGCTTGCGGTCTGTGGTTAAACCCACTGCCAGCGTAGTGTCGAGTCTTTAGAGTCCCACACAGAAAGTTATTCGCCTTTAGGCAAAAGAGTAGAGGTCGCATGGTTTTGCGACAGGTCGCATGGTTTTGCGACAGGGTCCGGTCACATCCGTGCACTTGTGCACGTACAGTGTCCGGACAGTTAACACTAGCGGGTTTTGGTTTAAGCCAGATCCTAGTGTACGTTTTGGGATTGGTTTTATCCAGTATGTATTCGTGTTCCTCGGAACGCGGATGCGGGTGTGTATGCACAGTTGACGGAGAGACAGAGGCAGAGGATTCTCATTAGGGTTGTTGACTGTTGACTGTTGACTGTTGACTATTGACTTTTTGCTCAACCCTAATGAGAATATGATATATGATTAACAATAATATTAATTAAGTATTATGGTGACATGGTTGTTGAGGGGTTGACTTTGTTGACTTGTTGACTTTGTTGACCGGTTGACTAGGTTGGACTAGTTGACCATCATGATGACAATGGCTATCATTTCATGGCAAAGACTTTTGCTTGCTTGTTTTTCTTGTGCAAAATGAGTGCATGAAATGATATGGCTATTGTAGCTTAAACCATCACTAATACTTTATTGCTATTATTGGTTATGATGGTTTTGGATTATGAGAGCCAAGAAAGAAAAGTCTTGCTCATTCTTTTCATTTCCTTTCTCTCTCTTGTGTTCTTGAGCTCTCATCCTCTTCCTCTTGCTCTCCCTCTCTTTAGTCTATGGTTCACTTGTCTCATGTGTTGAGAACCAAGAACCATAGAGAAAAATCCCAACACACTCTCCTCTACTCACTCTAGTTCACAAGGTTTAGCAAACCGAGTGAACTAGTTTCTTCAAAGTTCGAAGAAGAAGCCAAAGGTAGAAGCTTTCGGGTGGATCGATCTTCGGCGCAAGGAGACGACGGGGTGAAGCCGATCCGTACACCATCGAGGTTTGAAGACGAAGGAGTTCAAGAAAGAAAGGTATAACCCCCTAACTGAGTAGTTAACAACTCCTAGTTAGCTTGTTAGTTAGATATTTAACAAAGATCCGGTTTTGAGTCCATGTTACCGCCTCTAGAAAATTGTTTTTCACCAAATTCCGCATGCCCGAAAGTACCGGGAGAGGTAGCATGGACTTACAGTGCGTGCAGGCGAGGCTTGCAGTGGGTTTTGGGTTCTTGGGTTGGGTTGCGGAGGAGGAGGTGTGTTGGGTTAGAGAGAGGGGAGAGGAGAGGAAGAAGAGGTGTCTACGAAGTCAGAGCAACGTCGGCGATGTCGTGGCGACGGCGGCGACGGGTGCAGTGAGGGTGGGTGTGTGGGTTCACCGCGGGGAAATAAGTTGCAGCGGGGAGGAGAGAAGGAGGTAAGGTGAGAAGAATGAGAGGAAGCGACGAGGTCGAGGGTGGAGGCGATGTCGTGGAGATGGCGACGGCGACGAGGGCGCGGGCTCTCGCGTGGAAGAGGCGGGAAAAAATTATAGAAGAAGAAGGAGGTGGGGAAGACGTGAGTTTAAATGGGTTTTTGAAAAAATTTTGGGATTAAAAAATATATAACTATATGTATATAGGTCAGTAGAGAGAGAGAGACAGAGAGAGAAGAGTTTGGTGGGATTTTAAAATATTTAAAAGATATATTTAGTTACAAAATATTATATATTCGTGTATAATAGTTTGATATGTAAAGATTGTAATATTAGGAAAATTTAAGATTTTGGTTAATACAAAACTATTCCAAAATACGCCCGGGTCGGGTCAAAAATTACGGCTTAAAAATACGGATAATGTACATATAAATCAAAACCAAAATAGGATATCCGGATAACGAAAATACATACCCCCAAGAACGGATACACGTAGCGTGCACGTAGCTATCCAAACGAGTCCGTTTCACTGGACGGGACGAGAACACGAGGTGCGGATGCTACCACAGGGTCAGGGGTATGACGCAGGCCATATCAGATATTTTTAAAATATTTTATTTGACTTTAAATCTTATATTGAAAATGCAGATGCCAGATATAATACAGTTATACAACATGAAAGTGTACGGATCCTCAAAACTAGCCAGGATAAATCATAAATAGGAATCAAGACGGGTTTCCAGCAAGCGAGTCGGGTCGGATGCAAATACAGATGCCAATTATACTATTCACACCCAAACAGCAATAAATCAAGAAATAGTCATAGATATAGAAATACCCAAAACAGAACTGGTATAAATGAACTAGGGTGTTACATTATACCCAACTACAAAAAAAATTTCGTCCTCGAAATTCCCGGAACAAGAAAAGATAAACAAACATGAATCTACAAGAAGAGATGTGGAAACTTCTGTCGAATCTCGTCTTCTCGTTCCCAAGTCGATTCTCCATGCGAGCGATTTCCTCATGAAACAAGTATGAGCGGGATAACCTTGTTCTTGAGGACCTTTGCTCTTCAATCGACAATCGATATCGGTCGTTCTTCATAGGTCAAGTCCTCCCTTACAGTCAGCTCAGAATGATCTAGCACGTGTGTTTCATCTTGAACATACTTACGGAGTTGAGATACATGAAACACATCATGAACATTCACCAAAGATGGTGGTAAAGCCAATCGATAAGCCATTTCTCCAATACGCTCAATAATATCGAAAGACCCCACAAATTGAACACTAAGCTTTCCTCGACTCCCAAAATGAATCACTCCTCTAGTCGGTGATATCTTCAAGAATACAAGATCACTAACAACGAACTCTAGAGGTCTTCTCGATGTATCGGCCCAACTCTTCTGCCGATTCAGTGCTACCCTCATGTGATTCCGGATAGTATTAACTTTCTCCACGGTTTGCACAAAAAGATCCGGTCCCAACAATCTTCGCTCTCCAATATCGTCCCAACAAACGGGTGATCGACACTTTCGACCATATAACGCTTCGAATGGAGCTAACCGAATAGTCGCCTGAAAGCTGTTATTATACGAAAACTCCACCAAGTGCAAATGATCCTCCCACGAACCCTTGAAGTCTAACATGCAAGCTCTCAACATGTCTTAAAGAGTTTGGATCGTTCTCTCAGACTGGCCATCTGTCTGGGGATGATAAGCAGTGCTACACTTCAATCGCGTCCCCAAACTTTCCTGTAGACTCCTCCAGAAGTGCGATAAGAATCGAGTATCACGATCGGAAAAGATGCTCACAGGTACTCCATGCAATCTCACAATCTCCTGCATGTACCGTTCTGCTAACGCTTCCATTGACTGACCAACTCGAAACATATGAAATGAGCTGCCTTGGTCAATCGATCAACAATCACCCAAACTGCATTGTTGCTCTTTGGACTCCGCGGTAAAGCTGTCATGAAATCCATGGTTATATGTTCCCACTTCCACTGAGAAATCAGAAGTGGTTGCAGTAAACCAGCTACTCTTTGATGTTCAGCCTTAACTTGCTGACATACCAAGCACTTCGCTACAAAGCGAGCAATCTCTCTTTTCATACCTTCCCACCAGAAATGCTGTCGTAGATCACGGTACATCTTCGTGTCTCCTGGATGTATAGAATATGCAGAACTGTGCGCTTCCTTGATAACTTCTTCGTGAATATCTCCTTTCGGCACACACAAGCGGCTACCATATCGCAACGAACCATCTTCATGAATCAATAAGTCCGTTCGAAGTCTTGCTTCAACCTGTTCTTGAAACTTCTGCAATCTTAGATCGTGCGACTGTGCTGCTTTAATATTATTGATCAACGACGACTGTACTTGCAGCTGCATCAACTATCCTGAAGAATATGGTAACATAATCTCCAACTCGAATCTCCGAAAATCATCGATAAGCTCCTTCTGTGCAGTCAACATCCGAATTGCTGGCAACCGACTAAGCACATCTGGCACTACATTAACTTTCCCCAGATGGTACTAAAGATCGAGATCATAGTCAGCCATCAGCTCCAACCATCTACGCTGCTTCATGTTGAGCTCTTTCTGCGTGATCATATACTTTAGGCTTTTGTGATCAGTGAATACTTCGACATTTTCGCCCAATAAGTAGTGTCTCCAAATCTTCAAAGCGAAAATCACAGCTACTAGCTCCAAATCATGAGTTGGATAATTCTTCTCATGGATCTTCAACCGTTTCGATGCATAGACTATAACTTTCCCATGCTGCATCAAAACACATCCCAAACCTTTCCCAGATGCGTCGCTGTGAATCACCAATCCTCCGGAACCGTCTGGTACGGTCAAAATAGGAGCGGTTATCAATTTATGCTTCAACACCTCAAAAGCTGACGCACAACTATTCGTCCATACGAACGGTACATCCTTCCGCGTAAGCTTGGTCAAAGACTCAGCCAATCGAGCAAAATTCTCCATGGATCTTCTGTAATATCCTGCAAGTCCCAGAAAATTTCTGATCTCCGCTACATTCCTCGGAATCGGCCAATCATGAACTGCTGTAATCTTCTCAGGGTCAACGGTGATTCCATCTCCGGATACGACATGCCCCAAAAACTTCACTTCTTCAAGCCAAAACTCGCACTTGCTCATCTTTACATACAATGTTTCTTGCCTCAACATTTGCAGCGCGATCTTCAAGTGTTCTGCATGCTCTTCTAGGCTCCTCGAGTAGACCAGAATATCATCAACGAACACCACTATAAACTGGTCCAAGAACGGTGAAAATATTCGGTTCATCAAGTCCATAAATATCGCCGGTGCATTCGTGACTCCGAATGGCATCACTAAATACTCGTAATGTCTATACTGAGTTTGGAACGCAGTCTTGCAAATATCCTCTGATTTAACTCGAACTTGATGATATCCGGATCGCAAATCCGGCTTCAAGAATACACTCGCGCCACTGAGTTGCTCGAATAATTCGCCGATGCGAGGGATCGGGTACTTGTTCTTAATAGTCACCCAGTTTAATTCTCGACAATCAATGCACATCCTCCTTGTGCCATCTTTCTTCTTGACTAGAAGAACTGGAGCTCTCCAAGGTGAATTACTGCTGCGAATCCAACCCTTCTCTAGCAATTCGGTAACCTACTTCTTTACTTCTTCCAATTCCGCTGGTGTCATCGGATAGTACGCCCTTGAAATTGGCGCTGCACCAGGAACAAGATCGATCGCGAACTCCACATTTCGTTTTGACAGTAAACCCGAGATGTCCTCGAACACGTCCATGAACTCTCGAACTACAACTGGCGCTCCCTCCTTATCAACTTCCATCGACAAAAGAACGGCGCTTGTCGGCCTAGCCCTATACTCAACTGACCCGACAGAATTGCTACCTCCAGCAAATACAAACTCCGGATGCCCGGAAATTTGGAAAATCACTTTCTTTGCCCTCCAATCAATGTAAGCGTGGAAAGTGCCGAGAAAGTCCATTCCCAAGACAATATCATAACTGCCGGTATCGATCACCAAGAAATCTGCAAATAACTCCCGTCCGCAGATAACAACCGAACAATCCTTGCACTCACTACTAAATATGATCTTCCCGTTCCCAGTGTGTATGTCCCAACAACAAGACAGAGTCGTGCAAGCAATCAAGTGTGATGCAATAAACTTGGACGACATACAACAATGGGATGCACCAGAATCGAATAATGCTAATGCGGGAAAGTCATGAACAAGTAGGATACCTGAAACGACTTCACCTGAAGCCAAGGCACTGAAGAAAATAAGCACGGTAAACAGGATTCAAGCTGACGATAAAACATGAACTGGAAAGCAAGAGAAGCAAGACAATATAACGACCATGAAATAAGGAAGTGAATCAAGACTAGGACTCCAAGTTACTTAAATAGAGTACCGCATTGTAACCATGCTACAGTTCATGGGAACAATTACATAACTCCGTTCAAGTCGCAACAATCCTAATATCAGAATCAAAGGAATAGGACAGGAGAAACAATAAGGAATCAAGAGGGTTCCAAGTTGAGATGCAAAGTCATCCATCTCGTCAAGGTAAAGGGTCAAAGGAAAGATAAGATTCAGAATCACGACAACAATGTGGCAGGACATGTTCCTAATCACGGGTTTTCTGATTCGTGTATTGGGTTAAATACCCAACTACAAAAGAATCAAATCCGATTAACCTAAATCCTATGGCTCTAATACCAAACAAACCCTGTCACGTCCCGCTTCCCAGAGTGCGCTAAGATCGGCACATGACAGAGCCAACCATGCTACCTATGGCTAAGAAGCATCCCTCCACAGTCATATTACGGCTGTCTATAAGATATCAAGAACAATAAAATGAAAATAAACTATCTAGTACATGTCCATATGCCAGAGTAAACGAGTCAAGAAATAATATGCGGAAGCAATAAATCCAATAAACAATAACATCTGGAAAGTACGTCCTAAATGCGGGCTCAAATCAGGAAATAAAAGTACAGAAAGAAACTAAATTAAACTGGATACTAACAGGATCCTCACTGCTCGGCCGGTCAGCTGAAATACTCCTGATCGGCCTGCGACAAAGATAGATGATCTGGGCCATGCAAAACCCAGACGTCAGTGTGTCATAATATCAAACGATAAAATATAATCAGGAGGTAATAAGATATGCAGGAATGAGTAGGAACAATAATATGAATGTAATAAGTAAACACGGATGTGGAACGGTGAAGTGTATCAGTGTATGTGACGTGCGGTGATCCATCTAAACTGTGCTACTGGGTTAATTACTCTCAAGTCTTTGAAATCAATTTAATGAATCGTTAATGTAACTCAATAGTATCCCATGCATGCCCGGACCACGGTCCAGATTCTCGGGCTGAAACCGAGACGTGCCGCAAAGCACAAACAGGAAACATGTACAGATGAATGATGTCAGCAGCAGCATCCCGGGACTGGCCTAGCCCCCAAAACTGATCAGTATAAGCATCGAACTGTTGAGTTACAAGTCAGGTTTCATCATTAATTTCCCCTTACCCCCAAGTTATGTGTTCAAGTCGGGTATTGATAAATCTGGAGCTAATGCCAACACGGGATCAAGCAGGTACAGGTTTTGTCTGAATAGACAACATGATATGTCCGTTGGGACAACAAGTCAGGATTGCCGGCATTAGTAACAGGATCAGGTATCAAGTCAAGTAGTGGTGTATCAGGTTATATCAGGTGGTGTACAGTACATCAAATTAATGCCTAACAGTAAAATGTAGCTAGTTTCGAATCATGATAAAAGTACAGATGCACAGTGAAACACAGATGCACAGTATCTATCAGAGATTACATCTACAACTCCATGATTACATAATATGCACAGTATCAAGCATGGAGTGCTAATATAACAGTGATATGAAATAATATGATCTAACATACAACTAGATGTATAATATATTGTACGGATGCGAACGGATATTGTAAAACGGTAAAACTGTAATATAAGATGCACAATGCGATGAACATGTAGCATTATTATTAATATGGATGCAAAATATGTATCATAGCATGTAGCAAGATAAACTTGCCTGAACGGATCTCACGACGGGGTGCGTACGCTGCGTCCGACGTCGGGTAAACGTCGCAATGCACACACGGAGCACAGAACTAAACTAGGCAAAGCGAGAACGCTACCACGCTGGCTGGGAACATCCACTGGATTGCCCTGATCGTCGATGACAACACGGCTCCGGCGATGATCGGAAAACCAAGAATCGAAGAGAAAGAGAAGAAAGAAGAAGGAGAACAATAAAAAGGGGTTGTGGCTGTTCTCTGGGTTCAGAGAGGAAGAAGAGAGGGTGACGTCGATGATGGGTCGTAGACGAAGAGAATACAGGTGAGGGTTTTCCGGCGATGGGTAGTGGGGTTCTTGAAGTCAGGGTTCTGTGAGGGGTTCTTCGAGGCTGTAGGGTGAGGGTGGTGGTGTTAGAGGTGATAAGGAAGAGGAAGAAGGGATGATGAGGGTGTGCGGTGGTCGACGGGGTCGGAGCTCCAGCGAGGCGGTGCGTGCAGACGAGGCTTGCAGTGGGTTTTAGGTTCTTAGGTTGGGTTGCAGAGGAGGAGGTGTGCTGGGTTGGAGAGAGGAGAGGAAGAAAAGGTGTCTACGAGGTCAGAGCAACGTCGGTGATGTCGAGACGACGGCGGCGACGGGTGCAGCGAGGGTGGGTGCGTGGGTTCGCCGCGGGGAGATGAGTTGCAGCGGGGAGGAGAGAAGGAGGTAAGGTGATGAGAATGAGAGGAGGCGACGAGGTCGAGGGTGGAGGCGAGGTCATGGAGACGGCGATGGCGACGAGGACGCGGGCTCTCGCATGGAAGAGGCAGGAAAAAATTTTAGAAGAAGAAGGAGGTGGGGAAGACTTGAGTTTAAATGAGTTTTTGAAAAAAATTTGGGATTAAAAAATATATAACTATATTTATATAGGTCAGTAGAGACAGAGAGACAGAGAGAGAAGAGTTTGGTGGGATTTTAAAATATTTAAAAGATATATTTAGTTACAAAATATTATATATTCGTGTATAACAGTTTGATATGTAAAGATTATAATATTAGGAAAATTTGAGATTTTGGTTAATACAAAACTATTCCAAAATACGCCCGGGTCGGGTCAAAATTACGGTTTAAAAATACGGATAGTGTACATATAAACTAAAACTAAAATAGGATATCCGGGTAACGAAAATGCATACCCCCAAGAACGGATACATGTAGCATGCACGTAGCTATTCAAACGAGTCTATTTCATTGAACGAGACGAGAACACGAGGTGCGGATGCTACCACAGGGCCAGGAGTATGACGCAGGCCATGCTAGATATTTTTAAAATATTTTATTTGACTTTAAATGTTATATTGAAAAATACAGATGCCAGATATAATGCAGTTATACAACATGAAAGTGCACGGATCCTCAAAACTAGCCATGATAAATCATAAACAGAAATCAAGACGGGTTTCCAGCAAGCGGGTTGGGTCGGATGCAAATACAGATGCCAATTATACTATTCACACCCAAATAACAATAAATCAAGAAATAGTCATAGATAAAGAAATACCATAAACAGAACTGGTATAAATGAACTAGGGTGTTACAGAGCGCACAGCGGGCATCGGAGCGACGGCCTGGTCTTCCCTGGGATCGAGGTGTGGAGCTGTCCGGCGCCCAGCGGGTCATGGAATCATCCGCCACATGAGGGCCATGATAGACGAAGTCGGCACGCCGGCGCTCGGTGACGATGAGATGAACATGAGTGAGATCGAGGGCCTGAGCATAACCATACGTCCTTATGTGGACGTCGCTATCCCGGGGAGGGGGAACCGCATTTTGGAGGGTAGGGTTCGCTGCTTGAACGCGGACGAGCGCATCCACCATCTATGTGAGCCTTTCGATCCGAGCGGATAAGGCGTTGATGGCGTTAGGAAGGGGAGATGAGCCGCTCCTGCCTCCGTTGTGGGGGGGTGGCGGTATTTGGATCGTCGCGGTTGTCGCTGGCCATCGGGTCGAGGGCGGAAGATCAACTTTATGGGTGGAGAAGCTTCTGAAACGTTCATACAGACGGCGCTAACTGATGGAGGCTGGGATCTCCCTCAGATGTTGGCCTCTGTCGATATGGTTGCGAGCGGTTTTGAGCGGCTGAGATTTATTTTGGGGGTTGTTGAGTGTGTGGATCTCAATGGGTTGTTGAAAGTTGCTGAAGCCGAGTTACCAGTAAGGGAAGTTCTAGGGTGGGAAACCACCGTAAGACCCTCCGACGATCAAGTTAGTGCCAGGGAATAAGAGCAGCGTAGCGACCTATCAGGTTCAGTTCCCGTTACCTGAATCGTCTGAAAAAGGGGTTTATATAGTGGTCGTATGGAGCGAGCAGGCGCAAGATCTTCGCCATCAGTTATGCCCCTACGTTATCCCCGCGTTAATGGCGGGATATGCCCACTAATGGGAGGACGCGCTAGCGTGGGACGCGGAACGTGGGGAGGCAGATATCTTGCCCTGGCGAGATACGCGGAGCCGTTGCGGGGACGCTTGGGTTCCGCGCTCTCGGTTGATCGAGGAGGCCGAGGAAGCTCGGCCTGTCAGAAGGCTCGAAGACGAGCAGGGGGGCCGAGGAAGCTCGGTCTGTCAGATGGCTCGGAGACGAGTAGGGAGGCCGAGGAAGCTCGCTGGACTGCTCGGAGGCGAGCTATTGGCTATTTGCTAGGTGAATATGGAAAGTACTCAGGGAGGTCTCTGAAAGGTCAGATGCGTCCTCGGAGACGAGGTCATGAGAAACGCCCCCAATGCATCTCATTTATTCTACCTCCGTAGCCTTCGAAACATGTCATCCCCACGTGTCGTAATATGAGGAAATACCCCTTGTGAGCATCATCAGTAATTCACAAAGCTTCGGTCGTTCACAAATAAATTCATGATGCTAAGTCCATTTTCTTACTATAAAATGGTTCTTTGTTTAGAGTTGATGGAGGTCCTTTTTTCTGGTCTCCGTCAGATGTTGTCTTCCGTTGATCTCCCGGCGGACTTTGTTGATTATCTCCTGTTGCGTGTGGGTCTCAATGGGTTTTGGAGGAAGAAGTGGAATGAGGAGTTTGGCGCCGAGTATCTGCAAAGAAGTCCCGGGGTAGTTTGGTACCACCAAGGACCCTCCGACAATCAAGTTAGTGGTGGGATCCGAGCAGAGTAACGGCTTAGAAGAGTAAAAAATGGCTTACTTGACCCCTCTGTGATGGGGGTTTATATAGCGGTGGCGGTACGCAGCAGCAGGCACGAAAATCTCGCCGGCAGTTACGCTCCCGACGTCACGCCCAGTTAGAGAGCGGATCGCCTATCAATAGGGATCGCGGGGGCGTAGAACATGGGATGTTGCTGGCGGAGAATCCGTGCATGGCGAGATTCGCGGAGCGGCGGTTATGCCTGTGAGTAGTGGAGTTGGTCGGGGGGCCGAGGAAGACAGCCTCGGCCGGGAGTTCGGGGACGAGCGAGGAGGCCGAGGAGTCTTGGTCCTGTGGCAGCTCGGGTCGAGCTGAGGGGCCGAGGAGGCTAATTCACGGGGGGCCCCGAGGAGGGCCAGCTCGCGCTTGCAAGTCGGGTGTAGGGTGGCCTGGTTGGCCCCTGTGGGCCCTTTCTTCTGAGTTCTAGGACACGTCACCTGCCACGTGTCCTGATCTTGGAGATCGCCGATATTGAGCATCATCATTAGCCCCCCACTCTTGTCCCGACCAGCTAGCGGGTCGGGTCAGGAGTGGACTGCCGGGCCTCCCGAGGTGAGCTCCTTTCTAGGGTTTTGCCGGGACGGGTCCTCGGGCCGTCGGTTGTCTTTTCCGCTAGCGAATCAAGATGAGATCTCTGTATTTAAAGAAGGTGCGCCGGTTCGTGCACTCTGCAACTGAAGCGACGGTCCATGTGTCAAGCGTCGACTGGCTGACGCGACGTATGCAAGCCTGCGGCGTCTGATGGGACGCAGTTCAGCGCAGGATCGACACGTGGAGCGATCGGAGCCGCTAGGCGAGAAGAGTCGTTTCGGCGGGAGATGACGGGCGCCGTTGGGTGGGGCCCGCCCCAGGGCCCCCAATCTTTCATTTTTCCCTCTTCCTTGAGTCGTTGCTGCTCGGCATTCTTCTTCCCTTTGGAATACATGGTTCGCTCCCACTCTTCGGGCTGCCCGCGCCAGAAGGGGGCTAGTGGCGCGGTCGAGCCCCCGGCTAGCTCATGCCCTCCGCCGGATCCTCTGCCGGCTGTAGGGCCGTCCGCCTCGTCGACGGCATCTGGTAGTTTCTCCGGCGGCGGCCCGAGACGTCCACAGTTACCCGAGCCCCAGACAGGGGACAGAGGGAAGGGTGAGGGCAGGCCCCCTCTCAAGAGGAAGAGGACGGTTTCTCGCGCGTCGTCATCGAGGGTCCCTAAGGGGATTTCCGTGCAGGAGGGGGGCACCGTCTTCACGGTTCCGTCGGGACTTTCCGTTACCGCTGGCCTGCTCGCCGGGATGGAGGAGTCGGCTGGGGGAAAGCTGCCGCACGGCTCCCTGAGGGATCAATTAGAGGCCATGGCCCAGGGGGCGGTCCAGGTACGAACCCCTTTACGTGCATTTTTCTCGGTACACCTTTCCTTGGCTCGGGGGACTCCTGATTTCTCATCGGCTTTCCATCAGGTTCTTCAACACTGCGCTCTTGCTACTCGTATGGAGGCCGAGGGGGCGTTCCACGCCCCGAGGCCGGTGGAAGCGTTCCCTTCAGAGGTCGAGGTTTTGCGATGTGACCTGCGCCTGGAGAGGGCAAGGGCCGACGTCTTGGTGGGCCGGGCGGAGGCTGCGGAACTTGCCAATTCAGCGAATCGGGGTGCCCTTCGTCGCCTGAATGCGTCCCTCCGGGTTGCCGATAGGAAGCTGGCAGATCTGGGCGAACGCTTCGCGGCCCTGGAAAAAAAGAGGGACACCAGCAGGGGAGATGCTGAGGCGGCGCTTCTGGAGGCCCAGGTCGCCGAGGCTCAGGCTAAGAAAGCTGTAGCCGATTATAAGTCGTCAGAGCAGTTTTATGCCGAGCTCAGGGAGTATTCTGCCGTCGCATGGAACAAGGCCCTGGACGCCGTGAAGGAACAGCTTCCTGAGTTCGATGATGGTGAGCTCCGCGCTCGGGCTCCGCTTCCGGCGGCGAGGCCTCCGGTGGGAGATGGCGAGGGGGGCAGGGCGCGCCCCTAGTGGCAAAATCTCCGGTGATAAAGCCTCCGGCAGGCTGTGATGTCAGTGATGAGGGGACCGAAGTAAGCTTCCGGGCAGTTTGTAGGGCTGGGGAGCCCCATAATACCCTTTGTAAAAACTTTGCTTTTGGTAATAAAAGAAAATCCTTGTTTTGTCGGTTTGCATTTCATCTTCTGTGTGTGAAGGATGTTCGTAGGATATCTTTGCTTGTACCGTCGCATTTTCATGTCTGATTGGCCATCTGTCTAGCGATCTTCCGTCGAGTTGACTTCAATCACTAGCCGACGAGCATGTCAAGCGCTGCCGAGGAGGTATCCCCATGGGCCCCGGAGTCGAGGGGAGATCGTCTAGACTTGGATAAACCTGACGTCCCTCCCTGGTGTCTCGGATCCTCCGCGGGCTACAGGGGATCTTTGACTTCGAGCATCGACCACCAGCCGGGGGAGATTGGGCAGGGTAGCTGCGCAGTTGCCTCTTGCAAGGGCTTACTGATCCCTGGCGTTGTGGTAGGGAAGCTACCAGCCGGGGATAACTGAGCAAAGACTCGACTGCCTGTTGGAGGACTTTGGTCCTTAGCACTGGAGGGGCTGTAAGAAGCTCGCTAAGGATGACCGTGCAGTGAAGCTGCACGGTTGCCTCTTGGCGAGGCTTTGACCTCTGGCGTCGGGGGTAGGCAACTACCAGCCTGGGATGGAAGAGCGGGGTAGCCGCTCTGGTGCCTCTTCCGAGGGCATTCCGATCCCTGGCGTCGTGGGTAAGGAGCTACCAGTCGGAGTAGGCCAAGCAGGGTAACTGCTCGGTTGCCTCTTGCGAGGGCTTTGATCCTTCAGGACGGGGACTGAGCAAGGTTACTGCCCAGTGCCTCTTGGCAAGGACTTTGATCCCTGTCGGTTGTGGTAGGAAGCTACCAGCCGGGGATAGCCGAGCAAGGACTCAACTGCCTCTGGGAGGACTTTGGTCCTTAGCGCGGGAGGGGCTGTAGAAGCCTACCAAGGACCCATGGCCGGACAGGGTTACTGCCCGGTGCCTCTTGGCGAGGGCTTTTATCCTGAAGGATAGCCGAGCGAGGGATCCTCGGGCTCGACTGCCTCTGGGAGGGCTTTTTGATCTCCGGCGTTGCGGCAGGGAAGCTGCCCGCTAGGAATAGCCGAGCGAGGGATCCTCGGGCTCGACTGCCTCTGTGAGGGCTTTTTGATCCCCGGTGTTGTGGCAGGGAAGCTGCCCGCTGGGGATAGCCGAGTGAGGGATCCTCGGACTCGAATGCCTCTGGGAGGGCTTTTTGGTCCGGGCAGTGGGGTGCACGGTCGCACCACGGCGAGGGCCCGTGTGTTGCACGGCCACCTCGAGGCTAGGGCCTTGAGTTGTAAAGGGGGAACTCTACTGGGGAAAAAAGATTCGACGTTTATTTATTCGTATGGACAGGAATTTCAGAGAACGCTTTACACCATATTTGTGAAAGGGAAATCTCGCTGGCTTTGACCTCATTGGTATAGCTTGAGCTTCTCGGCGTTGTAAGGCCGCGGCAGCTTTCGTCCGTCTGCGTCTTGTAGGCGGTAGGATCAGCCGGGGAGCGCTTTAGAGACAAGGAAAAGACCCTCCCACTTTGGGGAGAACTTGTGAAGCCTGCCTTGGTCGATGAACTCGTTCCTCCATAGGACCAGGTCCCCGATCTTGAAGGAGCGGCGTTTGACCCGAGCGTTGTAGTATCGGGCCGTCTGTTGCTGATAGGCGGCGGCTCTGATCTTGGCCTGATCCCTTTTTTCCAATAATATGTCGAGGTTGGTCCGTAGCACCATGGTGTTTGCGTCATCGTCGAAGTGCTCGACCCGGTGATTGGGTAGCCCGATCTCCACTGGGACCATCGCTTCGGTTCCGTAGCAAAGGCTGAAGGGGGTCTCCCCAGTGGGAGTCTTTCTTGACGTGTGCAGGGCCCATAAGACCCGGGGCAGCTCTTCAACCCAACTGCCTTGTCTCCCTTCTAGGCGGGTCCGGAGACCCCGGAGGACGTCTCGGTTAGCGACCTCGGCCTGCCCGTTACATTGGGGGTGCGCGATCGCGGCGAACTTCATGAGGATATGGTACTCTTTGCAGAAGTCCTTCACTTTCTCGTTCTCGAAGTTCGTCCCGTGGTCGGTGATGATGCACCTCGGGATGCCAAACCGGAGTATCAGGTTGTTTTGCAGGAACTTGATGGTTGTGGCAGCGTTCGGTTTCCTGATGGGGACGGCCTCGATCCACTTGGCGAAGTAGTCCACCGCAACGAGGACGTATTTGTGCCCGCCTGTTCCGGTAGGGAACTGGCCGATCATATCCAGCCCCCACTGGGCGAACGGCCCTGCGGACGTCAAGGCAGTTAGCTCGGTAGCCAGGAGGCGGGGAATGCTGCCGTGGAGCTGGCAGCTCTTGCACCTCCTGACTTCAGGGCGTTCTTGTGCATGGTGGGCCAGTAGTACCCTTGGAGTAACGCCTTTTGGATCAAGGTTCGAGCCCCCTAGTGCACGCTGCCCACCCCTTCATGGATTTCCCGAAGGACGTAGTCGGCCTCTTGGGGGTCAACGCATCGAAGCAGGGGCTGAGTGAAGGCCTTCTTGTAGAGGTTTCCGTTGCTTCAGACGAAGTGGCGGGCTTTGGCCTGGAGACAGCGGGCGGCCGCCCGGTCCTCCGGGAGCATGCCGTCCTTCAGGAACTCCACAAGGGGCTTCCTCCAATCCTGGTTGCTCTCCTGCGTCGCGTACACGTGGAGTGTCATCGCTTCGTCTCCCACGCTGGGTTGAGGCAAGGTTTCAAAGAGGATCGACCGCCGATTGTTGGCCGAGTACGACGAAGCTAGCTTGCTCAGGGCGTCTGCTTGGGCATTCAGCTGTCTGGGTATTTGTTCTACCTGGACCTTGTCGAAGTTTTTCCGGAGTTTCCTTACCTTGTCTAGGTACTTCATCATTAGAGGCTCTCGGGCTTCAAAGCGGTCGGTCACTTGGCCGACAACAAGGGCCGAGTCGCTGCAGGTTCGAATTATCTTCAGCCCCAGCCCGACGGCCATGCGCAGTCCGGCCAGGAAGGCCTCGTATTCTGCCGCGTTGTTCGACGCTTTGAAACCGAGCCTCAAGGAGTACTCCATCTCGGCTTCGTTTGGGCCCCGGATGATGAGGCCGGCACCGCAGCCTTTCTCGGTAGAAGACCCGTCGACGTAGATGACCCACTCCGGAACTGAGCTAGGACCTTCCGGGATGGGACACCGGGTTGCGAGGGGCGGCGCAGACTCCGGCCTCCTGCTAGGGATGGTGCATTCGACGATGAAATCGGCCAAGGCCTGCGCCTTGATGGCTTGCCTCAGGCGATATCTTATGTTGAATTGAGATAGCTCCCATCTCTATTTTTCTAGGCGACCTGAAGATTCCGGTGATGCCAGGATAGCTCCCAACGGGCGCTCGGTGAGAACGATGATGGTGTGTGCTTGGAAGTAGTGCCGCAGCTTCTGCGAGGTTACCACGAGAGCCAAGACAATCTTCTCTATGGCGGGGTACCTCGTCTCCGCGTCCTTAAACACGTGGCTCACATAGTACACCGGCTTCTGCGCCCCTTCGGCCTCTCGGACGAGCACCGAGCCTGCTGCTTGGTCGGATACTGCCAGATACAGCGATAGCTCGTCCCCTTCCACTGGCCGGGTGAGCAGCGGCGGTGTTGCGAGGTGCTTCTTCAATTGGTCGAAGGCGGCTTGGTACTCCTCTGACTACTCGAACCTCGGAATTTTCCTCAGCACTTTAAAGAACGGGAGGCACTTCTCCCCCGATCTGGACATGAAACGGCTCAGAGCGGCGACCCGCCCCGTGAGCCGCATGATCTCGACGTTGGTTTTGGGTGCGGCCATGCTCAGGATAGCGTCGATCTTCTCCGGGTTAGCTTCAATTCCGCGGTGAGTGATGATGAACCCGAGGAACTTTCCTCCGGTGACTCCGAATGCGCACTTGGCGGGGTTTAATTTCATGTTGAATTTGTGGAGCACTCCGAATGCCTCGCCCAGGTCCTTGGCATGGTCGGCCGACGAGGTGGACTTGACGAGAATGTCGTCAACATAGACTTCCATGTTCCTACCGATCTGTGGCTTGAACATACGATTGACCAGCCTTTGGTACGTGGCCCCAGCATTCTTGAGGCCGAAGGGCATCACCCTGTAGCAGTACACCCCCCGGTCCGTTGTGAATGCGGTCAGGTCTTCGTCTTCAGGGTTCATACGGATTTGGTTGTAGCCGGAGAAAGCGTCCATGAAGCTCAGTAGCTCGTGACCGGCCGAGCTGTCGACGAGCTGGTCTATACGAGGGAGCGGGAAGTTGTCCTTGGGGCAGGCCTTATTGAGGTCGGTGAAGTCGACGCACATACGCCATTTCCCGCTCGACTTCTTGACCAGGACTACGTTTGCCAGCCACTCTGAGTAGGGCACATTCCTGATGAAGTTGGCGGCGAGAAGCCGATCAGCCTCCTCTTCAATCGCCTTCTGCTTGACCGGGGCGAAGCTTCTTTTCTTCTGTCTAACGGGTCGGGCCGTAGGATCAACTCCGAGCTTGCGGGAGATGATTTTGGGGTCGATCCCAGGCATGTCAACAGGCGTCCAAGCGAAAACGTCGGAGTTGCTTCTGAGGAACTTGATCAGGTCATCCCGCTGGGTCCCCGTCAGGAGCGACCCGACCTGGACGGTCTTTCCTTGGTCTCCTTCTGCTAGGGGAACTTCGGTAAGAGGTTCGACCGGCGCCCCACGGACCTCCTTCCGCTCATCCCGGGTATCCAGGGATCCTTTGATGTCGCTGCATGCATCGGCATCGGCATCGTCAGCGTGCTGCTCGGGCGAAGATGTCTTTATAATGCCTATCCTTGCGACCCGCTGGCTCCCATATGCCCGACCTATCCCGCCCCGATCGAGGGGGAATTTTATCGCCAGGTGGTATGTCGAGATCTGGGTCTGGAGAGAGTTCGGCGTCGGGCGACCGAGGAGGACGTTGTAGGCCGACGAAACCTTCGCTACGATGAAGTCCACAGGCAGCGTGCGCGTGCGGCCGGGCTCCCCGATTGTGAACTGCAGGGTGTCCACCCCTTATGCCGGGATGGAGTGGTTGGTGAACCCCGAGAGGACGTGGGAGGTCGGTCTCAGGTCTGCTGGGGCGAGCCCCATACGCAGGAAGCAGTCGTGGAAGAGGATGTCCGCCGAGCTGCCCGAATCGATGAATATCCGGTGGACCTCGTACCGGTGAATTTGGGCTATGATCACCAGCGTGTTACTATGGGGCACAGATATGCCATGGTGATCCTCGTCGCCAAAGGTGATGGGCTCTCGACCCCTAGCCCTTTTGCTCGGGCGGTCGCCGGGGCCTATGAGACGGCAGCCAGCGGGGAGGCCGACGACATTAGGTGAGGGTCCGTTTGCGTCTCCGTTGTGAGGGAGGCGGCAGCAGGTGTTTGGATCTTCGGGGTGATCGATTGCCATGTGGGCGGAGATCGGAAAGCCAACTTTTGTTTTTGGGGAGTTTTCGTTCCCACAGACTGCGCCAACTGATGGAGGTCCTTTTTTCTGGTCTCCGTCAGATGTTGTCTTTCGTTGATCTCTCGGTCGATTTTGTTGATTATCTTATGTTGCGTGTGGGTCTCAATGAGTTTTGGAGGAAGAAGTGGAATGAGGAGTTTGGCGCCAAGTACCTGCAAAGAAGTCCCGGGGTGGTTTGGTACCACCAAGAACCCTCCGACGATCAAGTTAGTGGTGGGATCCAAGCAGAGTAACGGGTTAGAAGAGTAAAAAATGGCTTACTTGACCCCTCTGTGATGGGGGTTTATATAGCGGTGGCGGTACGCAGCAGCAGGCGCGAGAATCTCGCCAGCAGTTACGCTCCCGACGTCACGCCCGCGTGGAGAGCGGATCGCCCATCAATGGGGATCGCGGGGGCGGGGAACGTGGAATGTTGCTGGCGGAGAATCCGCGCATGGCGAGATTTACGGAGCGGCGATTACGCCTGTGAGTGGTGGAGTCGGTCGGGGGGCCGAGGAAGACGGCCTCGGCCAGGAGTTCGGGGACGAACGAGGAGGCCGAGTAGTCTTGGTTCTGTGGCAGCTCGGGTCGAGCTGAGGGACCGAGGAGGCTAATTCGCAGGGGGCCCCGAGAAGGGCCAGCTCACGCTTGCAGGTCGGGTGTAGGGTGGTCTGGTTGGCCCCTGGAGGCCCTTTCTTCTGAGTTCTGGGACACGTCACCTGCCACATATCCTGATCTTGGAGATCGCCAATATTGAGCATCATCAAGAGTATTGTACCAAACAAAAGTTAGGCCACAAAAAAAAATTGCAGCATTCCTTTAACCTTAATAATATTAGCAAAGACGAAGGAGTGATTATATTTATGGGGTTGAAGGAAGAGCTGATGGAATGTTCTGCTATGTTTTGCAACTGTTGCGTCCTAAATTTCAGATATTTATTTTTAATATTTAAAACAATTAGTGTTACACCAGTTACCTAAAACATTGGACATATGAGCTTTGGTTTTTAGCAAGTTATAAATCTTAGTTATCATTAAACAAGAAATCAAAACAGAGCATCTTCATTGCTATTAGCGGTCACATGATTCGGTTTATCGAAAAAAATTTCTTTACAAGGATTTGTAGAGAAGCCTCTTGCAAACTTTGGGATGAGTTTTGAGATTCATGCAAATCCTTTTTGCATGCACACCCTCTCTCTTCCTTTGTACGAATCTCAAAGACTATTCAAGATCTTGCAAGAGTCTTGTCGAGATATTTTCTCATTAACTCATTGTAAAGTCCCAGTTTATCGCAGGGCCTTCTAAGAAAACATGCCATGTTTTTTATTTTTATGCGATCCTTTTGGAATCGCTCCTGAGCAGATGTTCCGCCTGAATTTTTTGGTGATGGGTGTCAAGTTTTGGTTTGAAGATTTGATGAATGCTGTTATGAGAATAACATGGATCAGTTGCAGAGAAAGGGTCGGCGAGGGTCCAAGAAATCCTCGTGGGCCGTGTCCGTTTCACAGGAGAATGAGGCCGAAAAGGACACGACAAATCCTAGCCACCCGACTTTGCATCTTGCCCCTTATAATCTTACTTTTTACTACGTACTATCTAAATAATCCTACTAATATACAATTGGCAAATTTATCAAAAATTGCCCTGGGAGAGGGTAACAATTTGCACTTTCAATATTTTCTACCGAATGGCTATATAATTACCATCTTTTACTACACTTTTTCATTGAAATCAAGCAATATCTGTCTAATTATTTTTATTTTAAAAAAGATGAGCTGACAGCTTAACTTTCAGGGTAAAAAGAAAAGAAGAGCTCTTTTTAATAAAAGGTTGAATAGATGTCTGATTAGAAAACCATCAAGCTGTTATAAAAGAAGAAGAAAATTCCGTTACAAAAAATACTTGGCCTCCAAAGGGCCTATGTTAGGTCCCTTTTGATCTAAGGTGGGAGGCTACATATAATATTCGTATATAGAAAAAGAAACATTGCTTGTTAATATGCCATAGAATTATATCCGGACATTAACGGAGAGGAGGCACAAAAAGAAGTCAAAGCCAAAAGCAGCTCACAACATGCAATTTAGGAAAAGTATAGTGGCCAATATGAAGAAACTGTAACCTATACCAAGCTATCGGATTAGTAGTGGCTAATATGAAGAAGAAACTGTTACCTTCTGAGTGTCTCCCATCTTTCTCTATCTGCATTCTTCCTCCATCTCTCTCTCTCTCTCTCTCTCTCGGCCGTTTGCACCTATTGCTTTCAATTCCTCAACAAAACATAACAAATAAGCGAAAAAGGCAAAAGATCCCCCCAAAAGCCAAAAAAGGTATCATCATCATCTTCCTCCATTTTCTAAATTATCTCCTTTTCTTCAAATTAACCGAAATGAGACCAGTAACTACTCTCATCGTCATCATCATGACTCTCTCACTCTCTCTCTCCTCCTCTACCAATATCCCTGTGGTGACCACCCCCAACATCCCCTCGTTCCCCACCATCCAATCCTCCTCAGGCAACCTCACCTGCCACCTCGACCTCTCCTCCGAGCTCTTCGGCGGCGTCTCCTCCGCCTGCTCCTCCTCCCCATCAACCCTAGACCGCAGCCGCTGCTGCCCTGTCCTCGCCGCCTGGCTCTTCGCCGCCCACTCCCGCTCCGCCCTGTCTCCGCCGCCGGCGAAATCACCTCTCTCCGAGGACGAGGACGAGAACCTCCCGCTGATGCCCGACGACTCCCAAAAGTGCGTGGACTCGCTGAACGCGTCGCTGGAGCAGAGGAACATCAGGCTCCCCAGGCCCAACGCCACCTGCGACACCGTCCTCTGCTTCTGCGGCATCAGGCTGCATCAGATCGGCTCCCTCAGCTGCCCCGCTGCCTTCAATGTCTCCTCCGCCGGTGACAAGGAGAAGAATGCAAGTTTGGTGGTGCAGGTCAGGCCCACGGCGGCGGTTAGGGATCTGGAGAGGGATTGCAGGAACTCTTCCTTCGCTGGCTGCTCCAAATGCCTCCGCTCCCTTCAAAAGGTTAATTTAGCAGCAGCCGCCGCCGCCGCCGCCTTCTTGTTTGGATTTTTCTTTTCCAATTTAATTTTTTATTCACACAGACCGATGGGGTTAGCTAGGATTTTGGCAGTGCATTTGATGATGCTTCAAGCTTCTTTCAAATTTCTTTCTAATTATTTTTCTTATCTTGAATCTAAACGACTTGTTTTTTTTTTTTTTTGTTTTTTCATTTTTCCAATGATCAATATTTTCAAATCATTTCTTTAAAAAATAATTATTTATCAGATTTCTCAAAATATCTTCTCTCAAGGTTATTAGTAGATTTAATTCAGATACTTCCAGTAGCACCATTTCCCTAGCTTGATTCAAGCTGATTGAGTTTATTAGGGAATTTTTTTTCTTTCTACTGCAGCAAAATTTTATATTTTTTGGTAAAAAAAAAAATTAGATTTGCTTTGCTTAGATATTACCAACAATGAATGAAACATTCCATCTTAAATGCAATGGGAGAATAAAGCAATAAATACGGTATATTCTCCTCGTTTAGGAATAATGCAAACGAGGAGGATGAAGCAATAAATAAATTCTCCAGTTCTTTTGTTCTTTGGTCTTTAAACTTGTTCGTTTGGACAAAAATACCCTTCGAGCTAAATACTCTAATTCCCCACCCAAATTAACTCTGGTTGTTGCTTGCAGCTCAAGGGCAGCAAGCCACCGAAGGGGAGCAGCACCACCGATCGAGCGACGAAGATGTTCAACAGGGACTGCCAGCTCATGGGGCTGACGTGGCTCCTCGCCAAGAACAAGACCCTCTACATCCCTACCGTGTCCGCCGTCCTCCGCGCCTTGCTGTACAGCACCCACCCGCCCGCCCAGCCATACACCTGCAGCCGGGACCAGGAGAACATGCCGCTTGCCGTCGACTCCCTGCAGTTCCAGAAGCTCGACTCGTCGTCTGCGGCTGCCGAGTATTCCGGCTTCTTCACCCTCGGGGTTTGGGTTTATTTCCTTCATGTATTGTTGATGCATTGTTGATGATGCTGGCATTCCTCTTTTGCTGTGGAGGGGTGCTATGAGGATGCATCTGAGGGTAGTATTGGGAATGGGTCTTTTTTGTTATTTTGGTGGTGGGGGATGTAAATGTTTAGTCCAGACAGTAAAATTAGTACTACTATGTATGATGTTAGAGAATATGATTGCTATGATTGTTACTTCATGTTCTGTTGTGTTTATTTCTTTCAGTTTGCATCTGCCGTCCCTCGCAGTGCCACGAAGGTAATAACAACATGGGCGGGTCCTCGGATCCATTCTAGGGCTGGGTCTTGCTACAGCAAAAGCAGCCGGGCTTCGCTAGACTGGTGACCCATCTTTGTCCAGAATGGCCTACATGATTCGATCGGTGGGACTTTGTGACTGTTAAGCCCAGAGTGGCCCCATGGGTAGCACAATGGGACTTTGTGAATGTACAGTTCTTTTCAAAACTTTTAAAGGAAAGCTGGCCCAGGACTCGTGAGCATATACAAAATGAGAGAAAATGCAGAGGCAGCTGAAAAGGTACTAAAATTTTGCTGGATTAATGAGAAAGTTAAATGTCTATGCATAAAAGGCTTGGAGTCTTGCTCATCGCATTCTTGTAGGATCTTGGGGCACAATGAATCCCACATAGCTCGTGATTTTTGCATCTGATCTCTTGTGAGATGAATGTCAAATTTTCATTGCCTCAAAATGAATCCTAAGCAATACGGACCATTTGTTTTCTCTCATCTTCCTTCCTCTATAACAGGATCCAACCTTAGCAGTGCATCTCAGAACAAAACTGCTAATCTTACACATTTTCTTTAACACCAACTTCTGGAGACACATGCATCACTTCCCGATTGTATTCTTCCTACAACACCAAGGTGAGACGACAGTCTGCATTTGCGTCTTAATTCCATCCTCGAATATGTTAGCAGCGACCGCTCGATACAAACACCTCTAAAACCACAAGCGGTTAGGTTGTTCCCTATGAATGGTCAAGCAGTTCTAGGCATACATCCCCAATCGGCCATAATCAATAATATTTCAATACATATTTCCTGAGAAATAAGATGCAACCTTTGAAAGCCCAGACAAAATCACCAGATCATAATTCTACATAGTTCTATAAAAACCTTCTGTTCCAATTCCATAATTCTACACCCACATAAAGTTTGATATCCCCCAGTCAGAACATTAATCTACAGACGATAAAACATAATTTTAAAGTTACAACAAACTGAGTATTTGAACTAAAAGAACACACGTCTTTCAAGCCATTATAAGGTGAGCATCAGACCTATAGTTAATCTACATAATCATTTACCTCCATTTATCCCTTGCTTGCATCTTCGTCTGGTGTTTTATCAAAATACAGCAGGGATGAAAATCCAATGAGATGCCTCATGCCTTGGGATCACAGCTGCACAGAGTCCTTGCATGATGATACAATGGTTACCTGATGAAATGTTTAATTTACAAATAAGCAGTTAACATCAATGTACAAACTTTACATGTTAACTAACAACAATCAAATGACAAACTAATTGCAGCCATTCAATAAA
Organism: Agapanthus africanus; assembly: GCA_030015575.1. Classification (NCBI taxonomy): domain Eukaryota; kingdom Viridiplantae; phylum Streptophyta; class Magnoliopsida; order Asparagales; family Amaryllidaceae; genus Agapanthus; species Agapanthus africanus. The sequence goes on from CM057337.1 coordinate 5,105,788, forward strand.
CGCCTCCCTCATCATAAATACTCCTTCAAGTTTGCCTCTTTAACTACAAGAGAAAATCTAAGTTCAGTGTGAAAATTCATCCTTGATGCGTTCATTGGTGAAATGTGGCAATCCACAACACTTTCAGTCGCCACAAAACTCCCTTAGGTTTGCCTCTGGATTTAAAAAGAAAAGGAAATCTATTTTCCAGGAAAGAAGTTACCAACACAGTTGTGCGCCAGAGAGTTTACGCCAACCTTCAGAATTTTATATCAAATCATGAAAATCTGCTTGGAATAGTTTCTAAACAGCTTAGAACAGTATAGAAATTATTTTTCAGTTTCCAGACATATTTTTTTTCCCTAGAGCAATTATTGAATAGACTGGCTTAGGTGATAAGCCTCGGATGATGCTTTATTAATCAAGATATGTTATGGTACACAATACTTAGCCTGGTACTGTGCGGATGAGGCATTATTAGCACTAGCAACATATGGAAGATAGAATACAGATAGAAAGCCTGGTCATTTGATCCACTACCAGGTCATATCATGGGCCATTAAATACACCTGTCTCAGAAATTCTAAGCCACTCTGTCAAGATTGTTCTATGTGACAACAATTTTATGTCAGTTATAGAGCAAGAATTATGCGACGACCATACTAGCTGAAAGACGAATATACATAACCAGTCAAATTTACAGACTAGCTAAGAATAGCGGCAACTCTTTGTTGCTATGGTCTCCAGCAACGGTCTTTTGTAAGATGGGGCAGAAGTTACACTATAACAGCGACAGCCAGGATTTAGTGTTAAATGAGACCAAAAATTAAAAGAAAACAACCGAGAACATTTAAAACTAGGTCAACTTAATTTAAGAAAATCCTAACCTAAGGGCTCATCCCATTACACAAACATCAACTCTTGTTTTATATAGCAGCTTATATTTTGTAAAGTTTTTAGAACAATCTACTTAACATACATTAAATTTTTGGCATGTTTACACACACATATGCCATGGGGCTGAGATTCTTGTATCCTCATATAAAAGATACAGTTTAATATATAATCAAATCGGCAATTAATGTACAAATATAAGTCCATAAGAAGCGATTCCAATAGGGAAAAAATTCAATTGACAATTAGATTTAAAGAGAGATGGGTCAAATTTAATTAATCATTCTTTCGCCTAGTACTCTAAATGGTCATTATAAGGATATCTTGACTAAAGAATTTTATCAAGACATAGAAACATATTTAATGTGTATCACTCCCTTCGTTCCATAAGCTCCATAATAATAGCCTTTTGGCCTCCTGCACACTTATTAAGAGTTAACCTTATCCAAATTATAAAATACCATACATATCAAATCCCTAATTTAGCCTTATCGTTATTCAAGCGGTATCCTAAAAAGAAGTATTTTCAAGGAAGCCCTTTAATGAATGCCGGACCTCTTCATTAATCCTCTTGAAACTAGTACAATAAGCCTAAAGAAAAGAGATTTATTTTCCTAATTTTCACGGATATTTAAAGTAAATTGACATTCTAGAAAGTTTTATACTCTAAAAGTTTCATCTAGAGACTCGTGCAAAGATATGATTAAATAGAGTCGTGTGCAGAAGAATATAATTAATATAGGATTTGTGCACCGTACTTCTGCAGCATAAACAAAGGAACAAGGAATTGAACCTGGGAGCATCTTATGCAAACCTATGGCTCATAACCACCAGGCTATTTGTGGATAAATTAGATAATTAAATCTTTTTATACGCCTCTCTCTCTCTCTATATATATATATACATACATATACATATATACATATATATACATATACATATATACATATATATACATATGGGTCGATTGGTTCTAAGATGCCTCCTTAGGGTGCAATCTAAGGAGTCATCCATTTTGTATTTCATAAATGTCTTTAGCTCATAAATGCATGGACCTTCATTAATTATATTGACATTTATTTATGAGATATGGCCTCTCATGAAGTGTCACGTAAGCGATTCCTTAAGTTGCACCCTAAGGTGTCGTCTTAGAAACATTTTTCCCATATATATAGCATCCCAATATCGTGAATTTTTTTTTGGGGGTTTTCAATTTAGTGTTTGCTAGCATATAAAAATCCCGAAATTTTTTGAACAATGTTGAAAAAAGGGAATCTTCGGCCGAATATGCAGAGTCGGTTGCAAAACGAAAGGAAATTGCAATATCCGGTCAAATATGCGGTCAAACCGAATATTTGCCACATAAACCACATATTCGAAATAATAACGCGAATATTCCGCAGAATTGACCCATTATGCCCAAAACAAAAAACCCACAACTAAAAAAAAAGTGTTGGGATATGCAATTTAATTAAAAACAAGTTGGACCTACATTTATTATTTCACAAACACTCTTCTCATTTCTCTCTCTTCATCCTTTCACAACAAAGATTCTGAACCCATAATCTTCCGATTTAGTTCAGACGTCTTACAATTAGACCATAGGCATATTAGTTTTCTATATCTTATATTCTTTTGAGTTTTTTATATGTAATATTTATATGAAAATAATTATGGCCGCATAATCCAAAAAAACCACAGAATAAACCGGATATTCTTTAATCGCCGGCCAACTGAATAAACTCCGAATCCATTCTTTACAATATTGCTTTTGAAATCCGAAAATTTTCTTTTTTTTGTTTTTCAATATTTTGTTTGTTATAGCATGCAAAATCGTGAAATTTAGCTAAATCCCTACAATTTCCGTTTTTCTTCGGTTTTTCAGTTTTTGCTGTCTACAGAACATGGATATCGAGAAATTTTTAGAAATTCTAAAACTTTCAGTTTTATTCGATTATCAATATTTGCTAACATCGTGAAATTTTTATAAAACCTAAAATTTCTAATTTTCTTCGGTATCCAAATTAGCTTGCTATGGCACACGATAATCGTGAAATTTTCATAAAAAATAAAGTTTTGGTTTTCTTCGGTTATCAATGTACCCCATACGGAGTATGCAGTGCCACTGCCGGGACAAATGGCGGCACATTATTCATTGATCTATATCACTTTACCTTTCTCATTCTAATATTAATAATTCTTCGATTTACAAAACACACATGCACATGGATCAATGAATAGTATGGTATTGTGTGTCCTGTCAACGTAGGAAATTCCTAAAGTGCCTCCCCTCCCCCTCCTCTCCCCCCAACACACAACATAATTCTCGATGCATGTAGGGCGAATGCCTAAGCTCACCTATGTAAGGATCCAGTCCTCGTATCCAGCCATCATTTATCGATGGGGTTGCTGCTCTTTATCGCCGGCAAGCAAGCAAAGAAAAGGGGAAAGAATAGAGGGAATGAAAGAAAAGAGGGAAAAAACGAAGGAAAAGATAGATTAGTGGTCGTCGGGTAAATTAACTTGAAACACAAGTGACAGTGGGTATTTGGAATTATGTTGGACTCCCATGGTTCTAAATATCAGCCATCTCGGGCGATATATCAGTATCGGTGCACCAACGATACAATACATCAAATTTTAACTCAAATCTCGTTTTGGACTGATATCGGCCGAGATGGTGTAATATCAGACGATATATAGGGTTTCTCGTATCGCTAAATATCGGGCCGAGATGATGTAAAAATGATTTGGTTTAATTGTTTAAAGTTTAAACCCGACCCAACCCGTTAACATTACCAATTAAAATATCTTCTCCCCAAATTCTAAAGCCCTAGATTCTGGACTCGAGAGCATCCTCTTCTCGATGCTGCCATCTTCTCATCCTCCTCTCGACACTACGCCTTCTCCCCCTCCCTCTTCTCTCGACGCTGCCATTTCCTGCTCGTCTTGTCGCATCATCCTATTGATCGCTAGCCCTAAACCCCTTCTTCTTGTTCAGGTGTTCCTAAGTTTAGCTTATGTTTCTTTTTTGTTATTTGTAATTGTTAACTGTTAAATAGAGTTTTATGTTTTCAAAATTAGACAATACTTATATATTTGTATTTGAAAGTATAATATATTGTATTATTACATAATTTTGCAAGTTAATATACCCAATATTGTCGTCCGATATGCTTGATGTTTACGTCTGATATGTCCGATATCGATATCCGATATGACCGGCCGATATGAACTCGTATCACCACGATATCGCCCGGTTTCCGCTATCCGATATTGAAAACACCTATCCGATACGAACCCGATATCCAATATTTAGAACCTTATGGACTCCTAACCCCGTTTTAAACCACATCAATGAAGAAACCTGTGTGCGCCTTGTGCCTTGCACGAGGCAACCGAATGCAGGGTTTTGTGACAAATGCTGCTCCACATCACTAGCATGGATATGAAGCAGGACACTGTGTTATCTAATGCAGCAATCCATAAATAGATCATCAATTCTTCCACTTATTATGCACCATAGAAGTATCAGATATTAAATTAGATTATGATCCACATAATGCACTACTTGACAGAGTGAAAAAATAGTTTGCAGTGATTCTGCATGTTGAAATATGAACTAACATTTTATCTCATGTTGCCAAGCCACAGGAATCAGTTACAAGGGTCTCTTGCTAATTTTGTTGATTGTACCATGGTACTGGGTCTTGGGCATGACTTAGTTTAAATTGGATTAGACTCTTGCACTTTACATTGTAGACAATGAATCAGACAGCAACCCTATAATATCGACCGGTAAATCTTAAAGAATAAGTGAATCTATCCATATGAGCTGTCAATTCTGACATGACCAAAAGAGACACCAAAGAGGTAGTAAGCTTCAAGAATAAAAAAACAGAGCATTAATTCAAGTTCGAAGATGCATGAGAATCTAAAAGAGGAAGTTTCAACGAACAGGTTGCCTAGCCAAAAGAAGGCAAGAGGTTAAGTAAAGTTGGCTGTCCATTGGAGCGTGGAAAGAAGACGATAGTAGACTAAACAATAATAGTTGTGATCGGTTTCTTCACCTTTTTAACCTTTTTGTGTTGAATTCAAAACCCAACCGATTGAACCGGAAACCTCAAACTTTTTATTGATTAGGTGGATTTTGGTTCATTTATTGGGTTATAACTGTGCTGTGCTGAACCTAGAATTTGAGTTGGGTATGAAAAGGTAAATGGGAATAGTTCTGTGGGAAATGCTTCATCATACGTATATAAAGGCATTTGTTGACCACTCCAGATATCTTAAGATTCTGTGGAATCGGAAATCGAAAGTTATAATGAAAGTGAGTATGAATCTAACAAATACCAACAAATCTGGTTTTGCACACTTAAGGAAAAGATTTAGCAAATACAGGTTTCCAATCATCCAAGAAAAGCACAAAATAGCACTATGAAATATCTTAACCTATATGATATAGAAGATTTAATAAGGTAAACGTTCCATCGACCAGTGCTTCAAGTTGAAATAGCATACCTATCCACAATGTTCAGGAGATTCACACTGCCACCAGTATAAGGTTTATAGTAAACATTACATGGAACGGCTGTGCTTTTGAATTCCTTCATGCTACCTTTTATACAGGTGCTCCAAGAAGTGTCCAAGATCATTCGCTGTTTGTGCAGCCTGAAACATATAAGAGAATTATCACCAATGTATCAATTATTTCAAGGCATAAGATCTGGAATCGAAATATTTAAGCATTATAAATAAATGTAAGTAAAAGTGAAAAGGACTTAACCTTCCCTATCACAACTGAGAGCATTTTGTTCTGAAATACAAGGAGTTTGCATCCCACCAAATGGCATAAGGAATTTTATTTGAAGGACACCATCACCACAGCCTCCGAGCGCACTGGGTGGGCAAGACATGCTGTCATCTCTGTTCTTATCTCTTTGTACATGTGCCATGGGCAAACAGACCTCTGAGGAGAGTTCCTTTCCATCTCCATTAGATGTCTCAGCACCATCCTTGTTACAAGCTTTCCCTTTTTCAGGATATTCACATACTTCAATCCCTTCAGGCAAGGTTTTCCCACGAATTTCTCGACAACAACACAGACACAGTTTGTAGTGACATTTTGAACAATTTCTGTGCAAGTTGACAATTGAAGCTCTGCAGTAGGTACTGTTTGTGGAATCGAAATATAGCATTAGTGGAATTTCCAAAGCCAAAACTAAATATAGTTATGTGGAAAGAACATCAATACAACAAACAAACTAAAATTAACAAGGAGATCCTAAATAACATTCATATACACAAAAGTTGAGCAGAGAAAAAAACCCAGTGTAAATCACTATATTCTGACACACAGATGAATATCTTTCTGCAAAATGCAAATGATGAGCTGTTCATGAATTGTCCATAATTTGAGAAAAGACCGCCTTTGAAAAAGGAAAAAAAGCCCTTGTCCAATTTTTTGGTGGCAGCAAAAAAACTGTTTGAGAACTTAGGGAAAAATTTTCATTCAGTGGCCAAAATAGACAAAAATGAAAACCATAAATTTAGTCTAGGACTACTTGGATAATTCGCAACTATTAGCTACTACCATTTTTTGGCCACATAGTTATAAATATTTTTATGATAAATTTCCTTATTAATTTAACTACATGCATCACTTGTAATATATTAATGACGTGGCAATTTAATTACGAGCATAGCACTTGTAAAATATTAATGATGTGGCATTTAATTACGTGCATTGCACATAAAACAACGATGTTTTTTTGTTTAATTTCTCTGAAAAATATGAAGCTACATCACCAATCAATTTCAAAATTAAATGACTCCTTCCATTTGCCCTATAATAGTAGAGATATATTATTATATAAGAGTACTATCACGTATTAGTAAATGATCGACAATTAACAAGGAGCATACCACTTAAGTTGCATCTCAGGGCTAGGCTCTACAACTTGAAGCTTGACACCGGCTAATCCTCTTCCTGGAATAAAAGAAATAAATTAGGAAAGAGTATTAAAAGCTTGTAATAAAGGCAATAAGCAGACAAGCAGATCCAAACCTTGGGTATTTGCTTCAATTTCCAATTCAAATATCTGTTCCCAGTTGAGCTGCTTCAAAACCTGTCTCAGCTGACAAATAAAATAATCACTGCTTGTGATTTTGCCAGACTTGTTCTGACCATTTGTGGATTCCTGAAAATTAAACGAATGGTAATAAAGAAGAATCTGCTTTGCGAAAAGCTCCAATTTACGACACAGAATATACTGGCTTGAGATACTTAATAACTATGGAAAGATTCAAACCTCAATCACATTATCTTCAGCTCTGATATCCATGCATGTCGTGCTACTGCAAAAGCCACAATAATGAAATAAGCCATATTATAGTCTAGATCAGATTATTCTTTCTTTTGGATAAACATATCTTTTAATGTTAGTAAGCTGAATGAGTTTATTACGCAACATAAGTATTGCTCTAATTATACTCTTTAAAAGAATGGCTCTAAGAATATTTACTTTCTAGAAAGCACGGACACTTCTATTTAGTCGTAGTGTCTGAGTGCGACACAAATTGGACTCTTGAAAACTCCGCCCAACAATTGTCTGATACTCTGATATATGCTAGAACTGTGTCCATCCAAATTGGATATTTCCAGTGCTTTTACATAGCATAGAGGGTTGCAAACAAGATTGTGAAATATATATGTAGACAATATTAATACCTTTGAAGATACAAGTTTGTTAAATATTCATAATCTTTCATAACGAATTAGAGCTCAAGAGACTAAAGGTCTAAATTGATGCAAATGATCAGCTCCAGTTAAAAAGGGTTAATAATTAATATTTTGTGTGTATTAACTCTATCGTATTATTTTGTGTTGTATATATAGTTTATATATTTATTTTTTGCGCTAAAAAACATTGTTATGGATGAAAGTATAACCTTGATTTATTTTTATAGTAGTTTGAAAGTTATACTAGTGCATATTTTTTCGAATTTGTTATATTTTGTTTACTATATATAATTAAATAATATAGTTTTATCTATGTCCTCCGTTTTACAAATTTGTCGTGTCCGTGTCCATATCTGCATGGTTGTCTGTGTCCGTGAGTCATAGATTAATAGTCTTTATCTTAGATTTTAGGTTTTACTTGTTAATATTTTACAGAATGTGGTTAACATAATCGTTTGGTAGTTAATATTTTATGTATTTTTACTATCACCGTATTGTTGTGTCTTAGTCAAGGTTCAAGAACTTGGTTTCGATTTCGGTCTTTCATAATTTTATCAGTTTCGCTGGGTTTCGGCGGGTTTCGCTAATCTCGGTTCGGGTTTCGGTTTCAACGGTAATGGAACATATGTAAATATAGATATATTAAATACCTAAATTTATGGTTCTATATTACAAGACAATGATCCTAGTGTTTAAAAATCCAGCCATGATGCAAAATATATTGAAAAGTGTGCTTAGATAAGTATTAATAAAGGATTTGGGCTCACCTTTTTACGGTTTTCTAACAACGAAGGCCTACAATGATCACAATGACAGTAAAAATGGTATTAAAAAATAAGTTTTTAAAGGTTTCAACCGAAACAATATTGTATGATTGGTTTCGTATCAGTTTCGAGTTTCGTATCGTCTCCACCGAAACCGATACAAAACCACCACGTATCGCGGTAGTTTCGACCGAAACCTCGAACCTTGGTCTTAGTTCTCTACTTTCTAATAATTCGTATTGTTGCATTCATGTTGTGTTGTATTTGTGCCATATGTCCATTTATATTTTCATAAAATATAATTATTCCCTATCACTTAGTGCTAGACCAATGAAATTTTGTTAGAAGAGACAACACAATTTTCTTAATAAGTACGACTAAATAATGCATTACACAATATTTTAAATGTTAGATATCGGTATCGTGCCGGTCCAAAGATTTTGATATCGGATACCGGATATCGGAGAAATTTCGGTGATATTTGTTAAATATCGGTTCAACAGTTTTGCATTATAAATACCATTGATATTAATAATGTTTTTAAGAAATGTTTCAAAGAAAAATATCATTATAACTTAATATAAATTTTTGGTTTTATTAAATGAATTAATTCATCAAGAGCTCAATGGTAGAACGGTCGCCTATAAAGCAAATGGCTTTAGGTTCGAACTCGAAAGCTCTTGTCGATGATGAACTCGAAAGCCCTTGTCTACAGCCTGTGGTTGATGTCGAAGTCGAATTTCAACTCGAAACCCTCTAAAGATCTAAAGTCAAACTTAAAACGTACGTCGACGAGGATCGCTTTGAGTTGAGGGGAAAAGTACAAGGATGAAGTCGAGCTTGATTCAATAAGGATCGCCTTAGATGAGGATTTGTGCTACTTCCTGAGGGATCGATTTGTCTTTGAGTGGATTTGATGGGGGTACTAGATCTAATTACAAAACGGATTGGGTAGGTTGTAATGGTTTATAACTTGAGGCCTTACAAAACCAATAATAAAATGTTTTGGCAAGCAAACTGAAATTTCGCCCGATATCTCAAAATTGCATGACACACGGAAATATCGGCCAATACGCAGAAATTTCGGCCGATAAATTCTCAACTTTGGAAAAAGAAATAATTTTATAGTTTTATGTCCATTACTCACCAAAACCGAAATTTTGGAGATATATATCAGATTTCGACCGACATTTAATACACTGACTATTACGTAAATGCTCATTATTATATTATAATTGTTTTAACTATAACAAAATTTTTATACCGTTCAAATTCATATCAAATCATAACAAATTATAATTTAATTTACTTAATATGACATGATTTTGAAATATTTAATAGCATATATATAATATTCTTATAACATGCTAATATAGATATTCCAAATCATAAAATCGATCCTAAATTTTCAAAACCACAAGTCTCAATTATTTTGTATTTTTCTAGATTATTTAGTGACCACAAACAAATCTGTATCCACGGTTATAAAATGTGTTTTATGCAATGAATTCGGGTATTGTCTTACATATCAAGATCGAAACTTTGTCTATATTGATCAAGTACTTTAATCAATCAAATATGAATGAACCCCCAATTTTTATAACTCCTCTCCTTTTTCTTTTTGCTTGCCTCTTATAAAGTTTTTTGACTAAAACGAAGGCTAATGCCCCCCGCCTCTTATAAAGTTCATTTCTTGTTTTTTCAAGGTATCACCATTTTAATTAGCATACACAATATAGTTTTTCGGTTTTTCTTGCCATCGGATCAACTTCTATCTTTATATCATTCCTTTTATTCTTCCCTCTTCTCTTCCAAAAAAGCCACACCTCATATTCAGTCGCATATCCAGCGCATATGCGACATATGTGGTATGCACCAGTCAACCGCATGGTGGCGCATACCGCGTTCCATAACCTTGGTTGTATCTATTACTATGTTATAGATCATTATATGTTAATAGTTATTAATTTGGTCATAATTATTCATTAGTTGCCTATTGAAGATTTTCTTAAATCCGTGGTTGTATGTTCGGTAGGAATTATTGATTAATTGTCCATTTGACAATTACTTACATAGTTACATGATAAACGATGAAGCAAGGAAAAGTACATGTGACACAGATACGATACGATCATGACATAGATATGATACGATGAAGTTCTAAAAGATAGGACAAAGGGAAACGTCTCATGTGCACGTTCATGGAAAAAAATTTCCCCAATTATGAGACTGCAGTTAAGACCTAATTACATTCGGACTGCATGATTTTAGGAAATAATTATTTTAGAAACTCATCAAAACAAATAAATAAATTGCTATTATGAAATTTATGAACCTCACCCATTCCTTATACAGTTCACCGTCTTGCTCTCTCTGCATTCACGGCTAGTAGTCCCACACCTTCCTAAACCCCTAGGGAACTTCTGTACATGAACAAAGATCAAAACTTTACCAAAAATGATGATAAACAAAATTCTAGTGCGTAACAAATTCAACGAACCTTAACCACTCCAACTGGTTCTGGCGCCACATTTTTGGAGCGAAATTTCCTCCTCGGGAAATTGCCATCATCAACCCCGAACCCTATCTTTTTATCAATGGCCTGATCGACACGGCTTGAACTCTTCACCGGATTCGACGAGATAGCCATTACTCCATTGGGAAGTTCTTTCCTCACCTCAATTTGCTTCTCACTATTCTCCTTCCCCTCTCTCCTCTCCATCTGCCTCCTCATGGCAATCCTTATCAAGTCTTCTGATCTCGGTCCCGAATCAGTCGCCTTCTCTCTCTTCCTCTTATTGGGTGTCCTCGGCACTCCCTTATCACTCCTCTGCTTCCTCTTGCTCTTCCCAACATCAGAATTCGCTTCCACAATCACAACTGGCTGAACAGAGCTCCGATCGACTATTGGCGACTCGGAATCAGCTCCATTCTCTCTCGGATCCAAGGTCGGGATCACTATCCCAAGATCAGGATCCTCTTCCGCCGCCTCAGAAGGCTGATCGGAGCTCCGATCAGCTATCGCAAGCTGCAAATCAACTCCTTTCTCAGTCCTCCCGTTCGCTTCACGCGGATCCAAGATCGGATAGAGCTTTTCGAGATCCGAACCCGCTTCTTCCTTCTCCACCACCATAATTGACTTCTCGGGACTCGGATCGACCGCTGCAGGCTCCGAATCGCCTCCATTCTCTACCCTCCGCTTCTTCTTCTTCTTCCTCCTCCTCGGCAGCGAATTCAAGGGCTGATTGAGCTTCTCGGGATCCGAATCCGCGGCCGGATCAAGGTCCGCGACCCGATCGGTCTCCTGAGGCTCTCCGACGGCGTGACGGCGAGAGAGGGAGCGGTGATGAACGCAGTAGCTGATTTTAGGCAGCGCTGGCATTGGGCAGCGCCAACGGCGGCCGTCAGATTTGAGGCAGCGTGGGTCGTAGGCGTAGGCGTCGCCGTTATCTTCGACGGAAAACCGCCGCTTCCCCATCACGGAAACCCGCCGCTTTTTCCTCAAGAATCCCACGGCGGTTTCGATAGTGGAGTAAGAGAGAAAAGGGTTTCAAAATTGTTGTGTTCAGAGAGGAGAGAGAAAGAGAGAGAGAATAATACTTCAGGGTTTTGCGTGCGATTTTCCACCACTGCCCCCGGCCCCGCACAAAAAAAAATTCATTTAATGATATGGCTAATGGCTGCTTCGGGTCGGACCCGGAGCACTATCGGGTCCGGATACCAACGATGTAACATACAGAACCTTTTGGTTTGAAAATTGGTTCTGCAGTTTCTTTAAGCAATTGAGGAGCCTTTTGCGATGCATTGCATCTTTACGCATTTCACGGTCAATTGATTTTGATCGCTGATGTGTCTTTCAGTACATCATCTATTTTGCGAGATCGATGTCTATAAACCATTTTGTCGCTCTTCTCTTTGTCTGCCTCGTTCGCTAAACATAGAGACTAAGAGAGACGGAAAATTTTACATATTTATTTTCCAATTTGAATCTTATGATTATTTCAATATCTGGTTTGATTTTTGTTTATATTACCTTCAGTTTCCTCATTTTTATGAAACTGTATAAACCCTCCTCGTCGAAGTTGCTGACTGGTTACATGTTGAAATAACGGCCATTTCATTTTAAGATAAGGAAAAAATATGAACAATCATCATGCCATCAAGTAGAAATGGTTGACAATAAATTAACAACATAAATTTCAGCAATCATATCTCCACATAACACACATGAAAATTGACAATGCAATAAAGAAGGATTTTACGCAAGAGAAGGGCTTGGAAGGGCGCAAATAATAAAAAAATAACTTCATAAACGACTAATTACACCATATTCATATTCTTGCGTATTTTGTTACAATACATAGTTGTAAGAAAACCAAAATACATAGTTGTAAGAAAACCAAAGCACGGTAAGATGAGAAGCATGGAAGGAACCCACAAGAGAATACACATAAAATCAACCTCCGATGTGCCTGGATATCATTTTCCATGACAAAAGTTTTCTTTTCTTCCATTAATATCACACAACAAGAAAGATAATTCTAATGAAATAGATTACCAAACATAACACGTTCTAACATAATAATTAATTTATCTGTTCCTAACATACTAAAGAAGAATTGACACAAACTATTTTCTCATGTACGCGCACACAGTTTCTCTGTTTTGAATTTGATTGCTGCAGCATCACCATCCTTTGCCTATGAGCCAAAGCCAATCAAGCAACAACCCTGAAAATATGCCTCCCAAATTAAAAGAAACAGCACAAGCAAATTCCCCAATGCATTCTGTTCTGGGCCCTACACAATCAAATTATCAGCCATGCTCATTAGTCATTACGCATACATATAATCTATAATATATGATAAACTTAATTATCAAGTTATCGTCGCGAAGAAGCTCTCTAACCTTGTAGCCTTTGGGTGCCTGAGTAAGAACACATACGGTAAGATGACCATTGGTTAGACCTAAGAACGATGTCAACGAAGATCATATATCCTTGGCCACCATATTTGGCCGTGAAGTAAAATGCCGGAATTAGTAGAAAACGCGAGAGGGTTGCTATGATGAGGAGTTTACGAGAAGTTATTTTAAATAACTTAATGAGGGGAACATATCTCCCGATGAGGTCCCATAAATTAAACATCGCGATCAAGGCAACGGCATACCTGAACTAAAATAAGCAATTATTCTAATATGAAGGGCATGAAATAACTAACAAAGTTATCCTTTTCTTTTTACCATGAACCCAAGCTGTGACTGTGAGACCCGATGTCCTCCACCAAGAACCCAGTGAAAATGGACAATGACTAGGCATACGTCATGTATATATCGAATGTGTAATCTTTATTCTCCAACAACAACTCTTCGCTGCTTAAACGTTCTAGACGTCTTGGATCCTCTTCTACCTGCAATATGTTCATATTTCTTTAATTAGAAAATCTATCTTTTGCCTTCAACATCACTACTCCATACAAGAAAAATCTTCCTTTATGTGTCATTACACCAAAACTCCAAAATTGTGGTTAGGGTTGTGGAAAATTTATCTATATTCTACTACTTTCCTGCAGATCGAATCTATCTTTTGTGTAAACGCAATTTCATTCAATCCTTTTTTTCAAAAAAAATTAAAAAAATGTGCGTGCCTTGCTAGATATGAACACAGGTGGCTCTTTTATTAGCTTAAAGTCTATCAAAACTCTAAAGTTTCTGTGAGAGTTGAGAGAAATAGTTCTATATGTTAATCAAAAACATGAGAACTATATACCGGCATTCGAGATACTTGCTCCTTGGTTCTGTGCATTTTGGATACCGCCAGAAGCAAGTTCTGCGGAAACTGTCATTGATCCTTCCGAAGCTGCTTTCGATCGGCGGTACCTTACAATTGGTAGCTTTGGGAAAACATATGCATATAGAAGAACACAAAATAGCTCGAAGAAAACTGAAATAGCAAAGAACGTAACCGCAGAATCAGAGAAAACGTGTCAGCGATTTTTGAGGCATTATGGAAAAGTAAGAATTGGAGCTTGCTTGCACTAACAAGCCTGCATGACGATATCGAGCTTCTCCAAATATTTTTCTCTTTAGAATTGCTTGCAAAGTCAATCATGCTGTCTTTAAGATATCATCGCAAAGGAAATTGACATACTAGCCCCCTTGCGAAGACCAACTTGCGAATCCTCGAAAGCTGCCTTTGTTATCAACCTTAAAGCTGATGTCAGAGCTCCCGATGCAGCCAAGCCGGCTAAATAGGATTACATATTCACAGGAGTAACATAAAGAAACATGCAAGTAGTTTTTTTGTTCCATGAGGAAGTGCAGAAACACCAAAACACCAACCTGAAGAAATTCAGAGCACATCAAAGACAAATCGCCAACCATATATTCCACCATGTGCATCAGCAACTCCAAATGCTCCTCAAATAACACACACTCCGATAAATGCTCCTATCCCACCTTTAACATGTGTCGCCACATCCAACTATCGAAGAAACGAAACGGTTATCCATTAAAAAAAGACTTATCGAAGTCGAAAGGGAAGAAGATGAAAGAGTCGTAAAGAGGTACCACAATTAGCAAGAGTGAACTTAGAAGGAAGAGTGTATATCCTGTTAAGTTCCGGGCTCTCATGTCAAGCTTTGCTTCACGGTATGCTATTGCAATTGTGACGAGCGCACATGGTTGATAAACAAGAGTTAGCTAGTACTCTAGTAGGATGGTAATTCTGCAGAATAAGGGTGAAAAAAAAAAAGAAAGAAAGGAAATTGATTCAGAATTGTGAATTATAATGCAACGACCGTTAACAGGTTCTAAAATGCCGATCACAACATATTCATGATTAAAGAATGCATAAATTTTACCGTTACCAAACTACTTTAAGAAATGAAGAATGATCCTAAAATTCATTCTTCCAGCGATCAGAATATCATTTCTGATCACAACGTATTTATGTTTAAAGAATGCATAAATTTATCGAGTATTAAGAAAGCGCTTTAAATTTATAAGAATCGGTATGACTATAAAACTCCAAGTATTTTTGCATGTTTCCAGATGTCTTTTATTGTGATCGGATATAGATCTCTGAATCAAATATTTTGTTGTATGTACATCACATGCACCATTTTCTTACTCAATCCATAAAAAAGCTGTCATTAGACCAATCAAAAGGACAAGAGCATAACGACTATTATGAAATCAAAAGGATTAATTGGACCGCCTAACTAACAAAATTAAGCCTTTTAAGCTTTTTATAACTTAGAACCAATGCAGAATGAGCTGTGCATGATACGGTGCTATTGAGTTTAAATAACCAAAAAAAAAAATCAAGGGAAATATGTAGAGGCGCCTACCGGGAAAACATTGACGTAGTAATCCTCAATCGTCAACATGCTATTCCATGCGAACAGGCAGCCATTTCCTAGAAGCCAGCAGACAATTATCGCGCAATACTTTCCCTGTTAATCCAATTAAGATTGTTCATTATTCCAAAGATTTGCCCATTAATATATATTATGACTTCATATTCAAGTAGAAAATAAAGATACATGAAGGACCTCTTGTTTAAAAGGCGGCCCGTTCCCAGTCTTGCAGTTCATCACTTCCATTTTTCAGTTTACTGTCGACCAAATGATCAATACAAAAAAAATGGTATTTATTTATGAAATTATGAATCTATAAATAACACAAATTTCGGGAGAAACAATAATAGCAGTCCATCATAAAAGATACTAAAATTATGTCGATATCTGATGATGCTCAATATCGGTGATCTCCCATATCATGACACGTGGCAGGTGACGTGTCCCGGAGCATGGAAGAAAGGGCCTACAGTGGCCGACCAGACCACTCCCACGCCCGTCCTACAAACAAAGCTGGCTCGCCTCCGACCCCCAGCACGATTGGCCTCCTCGGCCTCACAGCTCGTCCCCGGGCTACCACAGAACCAAGATACCTCGGTTCTCCGGCTCGTCCGCGAGCTCTCCCGTCGAGGTCATCTTCCTCGGTCTCACCGACCGACCGACGGCACCGCTCACAGACGCAACTGCCATCCCGCGAATCTCGCCATGCGCGAGATATCCGCCGGCCACATCCCACGTTCCACGCCATCACGATCCCCATTAACGAGCCTGTCCCGCTATTAATGGGAGATCCCGCTCATCACGCGGGCGTGACGTTGGGAGCGTAACGGCCGGCGTGATTCTCACGCCTGCCCCGCCTGCTGCCACCGCTATATAAACCCCTTCTTCAAATGATTCAAGTAAGTCATTTCTACTCCACTAAGCCGTTACTCTGCTCAGATTTCCTCTAACTTGACCGTCGGAGGGTTCTCGGTGGTACAACCATCCCGGGACTTCCTTGCAGGTAGCTCGGCCCAAACAACCTCAAACCCATTGAGATCCACACGCTTCAGGAGACTGCCTCCGGATCCAATCTCAGCCGCCAATCGCTGCCATCAACAGATCGACGGAAGGCAACATATTGGCGCGATCTGGATCGCGTCAGCTAGCGCCGTCTGTGGGAACTCTTTGATTTCACAAAAACAAAAGTTGATCTTCCGATCTCAGTCGAATGGCGAGCGATCATCACGACGATCCAAGTACTAGCCGCCGCCTCTCCCACAACGGAGGCACGGACGAACCTCCTCCGCCGAACGCCTTCAGCGCCATTGCCGGCCGAATAGACCGTCTCACGTCCTTCGTCGAGGCGCTCACCTGCGTTCGAACAGCAGGGCAAGACCCCCAGGTTGCATGTCTCCGCCTTGGGGCCGGGACTCCTACAAGGGGAGGGAAGACTCCGTCCACGCCGGCACTGCTGACCATCGCCTCGATGCCTCCCATGGCCGCGGGTCCCCCGGGCCGACATATGCAATAACTCCGTGGGCGCCGCTTCATTTGGCTCTGAAGTCTTCGCCAGAGGGTTTCACCCCGAGTCTCGTCGCACCCCTGTCCCTCCCGAGGCGGTGGCGGTCAACTCGCCTGTTCGCAGGCATGACCGGTACCCCCTCCCTCGACAGGGTCGCGCACGCGAGACTCTCCACAGCAGCTCAAAAACAACCCCACCGGGGGGCGCAAGGAACCTCACCGAAGGGAACCGAGGCTCGTCCAAAATTATGGTCATGACGGCGGGGGGTACGTCAAGTGCCTACGAGGCTCAGCGTCCCACGCCAGCCACAGAGGCCGACAGCCCGCCGAGGAAGAAGGCCAGGGAAACCGAGCCGATCACTTTTGACGACGGGGAATTTCACGGCATATCCCTGCCCCACAACGATCTCTTGGTGATTACGGATCGGGTCCATCAATATGAGGTGCACATGATCCTGGTCGACTCGGGAAGCTCAGCAGACATTCTCTTCTACAACTGTTTTCTGTGCATGGGGCTCACCGCAGCAGACTTGAGGCCGACTTCTCACGTTCTTTCAGGATTCACTAACCACTCCATCCCGGCGGAAGGAGTAATCACTCTATAGTTCAACGTCAGAAATGCCGGCCATACACGGACAATGTCGGTGGAATTCATCGTGGCGAGAATTCCATCGGCCTACAACATCCTCCTTGACCGTGCCACGCTGAACTCCCTCCGGGCCCAGATATCGACCTACCACCTGGCGATGAAGTTCCCTCTCGACCAGGGTGGGATAGGTCGGGTCTATGGAGACCAGCGGATTGCAAAGGTTTGCTTCACAGCGACATCTTCATCGGAGAAGCCGGTCAACAAAGTCGAAGGTGAAGGTGACATCAAGGGTTCTCTGGACACTCGAGAGGAGCAAAAAGAGGTCCGAGGGACCCCGGTGGAGCCTCTGATAAAGGTCCCCTCGTAGAAGGGAGCGGTGAAAAACTCGTTCAGATCGGGTCGCTTCTGACAGGACCTCAGCGAGACGACCTGATTCATTTCTTCAGAAACAACTTCGAAGTGTTTGCCTGGGCGCCTGCTGACATGCCTGGGATCGACCCCAAAATTATATCTCACAAACTCGGGGTAGATCCTACGGCCCGACCCGTCAGACAGAAGAGGTGAAGTTTCACCCCGGTCAAACAGAAGGCTATCGAGGATGAGGTAGATCGGCTCCTCGCCGCCAACTTCATTCGGAATGTGCCCTATTCCTAGTGGCTAGCGAACGTAGTCTTGATCAAGAAGTCAAGCGGGAAGTGGCGCATGTACGTCGACTTCACCGACCTCAACAAGGCCTGCCCCAAAGACAACTATCGTCTACCTTGGATAGATCAGCTCGTCGACAGCTCGGCAGGCCACGAGCTGTTGAGCTTCATGGATGCCTTCTCTGGCTACAATCAGATCCGTATGAATCCGGCAGACGAACATCTCACCGCATTCACAACGAACCAGGTGTTGGGGTCAAAATTTGCACCCTAGTTGACCGGGTCAAAGTCAGGGTCAACCCCAAGCCAGATGGGCCCAAGCCCAGATCAAGTGGGCCCATGCCCGAGTCGAACCCGAACATGAAGCGGCCGATCTCCCCTATGCAAATAAAAAAAATCATGTAATAAATAATTTTAATGTAATTTTTATGCATGAATGGGCATAAAGCCAAATTTTTGTAAGCCTATGGCTTATGTGCAAAAAGAAATAGCACATGAGCCATACGATGGGCAAAATGCCATTTTGTAAAGCTCAAGAGACTATATGTAAATGTGTAAACCTATATAAGGCAACATGATGATGAATAAAGCATAGAATTTTCATTCCCCAAAAATTAGGGCATGTGCCTCTTTCTCCTTCCTCAAGATTCTAAAACCTTATTCTTTCTTTTGAATTAAATCAACTACTCTTCCTTTTATAAAACTAAATAGTTTTTCACCATAAAACCCACAAAGGGGAACTCAGATCTTCTATCAGATCTAAGAAAGAAGAGATTTTTAAAATCTCATACTTCTTGATCTTCAAGATCCGGCCAACAAAGGAAGAAGAAGGAGACTTATCTCCAGAAACCCCACTTTGGGGAAAATCCAGGGCTCAAGGGGAGAGGCCCCTTCATCAGCCTCAAAATATCCAAAGAGTTTAACCCTCATATACACACACACATACATACAAAATAATAAGTGTCACTTTCTGGGAGTACAACTCCCATTGCAGGGATCAAGTCCCTTTTGCCTCCCGAGCGTCCATGTGGCTGGCACGTGAGGCGCTAGCGTCCTTGCGCTCAAAGCTCTAGCGCCCAAAACGCTAGCGCCCGAGCGTCCACGTGCCTGGCACGTGGGGCGCTAGCGCTCTTGCGCTCAGAACGCTAGCTCCCAAAGCGCTAGCGCCCGAGCGCCCGCGTGCCTGGCACGTGGGGCGCTAACGCCCAAAGCGCTAATGCCCGAGCGTCCACGTGCCTGGCACGTGGGGCGCTAACGCTGAAAGCGCTAGCGCTCTGGCGCCCATAGCGCTAGCGCCCAAAGCGTGCTGAAAGCGCTAGCGCTCTGGCGCCCATAGCGCTAGCGCTCTGGCGCCCATAGCGCTAGCGCCCAAAGCGCTAGCACCCGAGCGCCCATGTGCCTGGCACGTGGGGCGCTAGCACCCGAGCGCCCAAAGCTATCCGGATAGCAGTACCCTCGTAAACTCGGTATGGCCCACGATACATCTAAGTCTTCTCCAAAATATAATACGCGCACACTGCACATTGAGTTCGCATATTAGTTTTACCCGTCAATCGGAGGTTCTCTCGCTCTAAAAACGAGAGGTAATTAACGGCTGCTTAGTCCGCGGCTGTCGGAGATTCGGATCCCAAAATCAATAAACCCCCGTCTACCCCAGACAGAGAGAATTTGTATACGCCTGACAAGCGCACGCAATCCTATTTCAATAGAGTAACGAAAAACACCCTTCAGAAGGAACACAGTCTTGACATCCAGCCGCTCTAAGTGCAAGTCCTCCACCGCCATGATACTAAGAATCATCCGAATAGATGTTATCTTTACAACTAGGGAAATATTTCTTCATAGTCAATATCTTGCTTTTGTGTGTAACCTTTGACTACCAAACGAGCCTTGTACCGCTTCACGTCATCAGCCTCATCTTTAATTCTGTATATCCATCTATTTAGCAACGCTTTTTGATCCTTGGGTAGCTTCATTAGATCCCACGTACGGTTCTTTAAAAAATCCATCTCCTCGCTCATAGCATGCTCCCACTACTTGCTAACACCGTCGCTTGTTGCTTCTTCAAAAGATTCAGGCTTTCATGAATTTGTGTACAGAACGAAGTCGGTCACAAGTCTTTCAGGTAGCCGCCTATCTCACGTAGATCTCTTCAGAACTGGTACATCTAGTTGTTGAACATGATCACCATCCTGTTCTTGAAGCCGGTCCTGCACTGCAGCCTTCTCCAAATTCTAATCACCATATGTAGGCACCTGATTGCTCTCTTGAGTTCTTTCTAGCTCGACGAACTCAGATACTGCATCTTTTTTGGCTTGCTTCTCTTCTTTATATAAGTGTTGCTCATCAATGACGACATTCCAGCTTCGTATTACCTTCTTACTTGTATAATCCCAGAGCCGATATCTGAACTCGTCTCCACCATAGCCGAAGAAAGCACACTTTTTAGACTTTGAGTCAAGCTTACTCTTTTCTGTCTTATCAATCAAAGAATACGCAATGCAACCAAAAACTTTAAGGTGTGTATAATTAACCGGTTTACCTGACCAATTTTCTTTCGGAATACCTCCATCGAGTACACTCGCTGGGTTTATATTGATCAGATACACAACATCATCGACAGCTGCTGCCCATGGAAACTTTGGCACATTCGCATTCAAGGTCATACTTCACACTCGCTCTAGAATAGTTCTATTCATCCTTTCAACGATGCTATTTTGCCGTGGTGTCCCCGGTACCATTTTCAACCAACAAATATCTTTCTACGAGCAAAACTCCTCAAATTCTTATATGCAGTATTCCCCTGCATTATCAGACTTGAGGAATTTTACCTTAGCCCTCGTTTGTTTCTCCACCCGTGCAATCCAATGTTTAAAGATACCAAATATATCGGACTTTTTCTTCATCGCATACACCCAAATCTTCTGGCTTGCATCGTCGATAAACGTCACGAAGTACCGATTCCCTGTATAAGACTCCACTGAGGCCGGACCCCATACGTCCATATGCACCATCTCCAGCTTCTTGGTCTTCTTTGCTACGTCTCCATATTGAAATCTGAGCGCGCTTTACTTTCCATAAACACAGCTCTCGCAAACCCCCAACTTCACTTTCTTCAGCCCCGAAAGAAGCCCCTATCCTGAAGAATTCTCATGTTCTTCTCACTAAGATGTCCCAATTTTCTATACCATAACGAAGTCTCCGAATTTATCTCCGAACTTACCGCCAACGCAACCGAACCTCCACTGCTCCCACTGAATGAGTACAACGAATCGCTCAACTTGCCCCTTGTGACCACCAACGACCCTTTGGAAATCTTCAATTAAGAATTTCCATACGTCGTAATATATTCTTCGTTGTCAAGCTGGCTTGTGAAAATAATACTTTTCTTCAAATCGGGAATATGTCGCGCGTTCTTTAGCTTGATTTGATTTCCTCCTGACGGTTGCAATATGATCGTCCCTTTGCAAACGATCTTGCACGGCCTTGTTTCCCACCGTCATATGTCCAAGATCGTTTTGAACATATTCACTGAAGTGATGCCGGTCTGAAGTGCAATGGAAAGATACTTCCGAATCTAGGAACCAAATATTCGTATTTGTGTTCTCGTTCGCCGATAGAAAAAGCCCGTGTTCTCCTTGTTCTTGTATAGACACCGCATTCGCTTCCTTTCCATCCGCCTTCTCATCTAAACCTTCCTTTAGAAATTTGCGGTCATTTTTCCTGTGATCATTCTTCCCACAATTTCAACACACGTTTTAGATTTTTTTCTTAAGATTTTCCTCAGATTTTAGACTTACCCTTCTTGCCATTTTCTCATTCCATCATTCTACTGCGATTCTCCACTGCAAGCGCAGAAGTTTCCATACTCTTACTCATAACTTTACTCTTCATCTCTTCGCTTAATATGCTGCTCACAGCATCATTAAGCGTGAGAGTCTC
Organism: Agapanthus africanus; assembly: GCA_030015575.1. Taxonomy (NCBI): domain Eukaryota; kingdom Viridiplantae; phylum Streptophyta; class Magnoliopsida; order Asparagales; family Amaryllidaceae; genus Agapanthus; species Agapanthus africanus. The sequence goes on from CM057337.1 coordinate 5,128,203, forward strand.
TGGGATAGAGTTGCTAGCTGCCTTCAAGAGATTTTCCCAACTCTCCAGCAACGAACAGAGAAATAACATGGCTCGAATATCTTCAAACGTAATTGAAATGGATTCTAATTGGCTCGTCACGTTGTTGAAGTCGTTCAAGTGTTCTATCACCGAACTACTTTATGCCATCTTCATGTTGAAAAGTTTCTTTATCAGGAAGATTTTGTTTGACGTAGAAGGCTTCTCATACAACTTGGCTAATGTTGTCATTAGTCCCATAATTGTCTTCTCCTTCGAGATATTAAAGAATACCTGCGGAGTCAGCGACAACCTGATTGTCGCCAAGGCTTTTCTATCCAAAAGGTTCCACGTCTCATTGGCCATCTTCTCGGGCTTCTCATCTATCAACGGAAGATATAGATCCTTTTGATATAAGTAGTCTTCCATCTGCATATATCACCAACCATAATTGTGACCATTGAATTTTTCGATCCTTATTTTATCCTCCGCCGTCTTTTGCTCTACAGTCGCAGCAAACACAATTTCTTCCTTACATCTGAACCAACGCCTTCAAAACGGCGATCTAAGAAAGTAAGAAAGAGGACATAGTTTTCGTTACCAACCGTTGACCTAGATTGTAAAATTGAAGAATCTTAGGTTTCTTGACCAAGCTTTGATACTAGTTGTTTGGGATGGGAGGAGCCGTTACACGGAACAATACTCGCGACAATACAATCACGAATCAATACAACCACGCAATTAATCAGCGATAGATAAAACGATCAAACAATACGAGAATAAATAATAAATCAAACACAAACAAGAGCGGATTTGTTAACGAGATCCACCCACCGTATGGCCAGTCCTCGGTAGAGTAGAATCTGTAAACGTCCACTAAAATTCTTGAATCAATTACAAGCACGAACAAACCTAAGAGATTTCTCTCAAATCTCTCTAAATCTTACAAACCTTAACCGTCACTCTCTCAATACAATGACATCTCTCTAGATTAATTTAGGCAGTATAAAATATATATATGAGAGGCCCCCTTATATAGGCAAGCCCTAAACCTACCTAATATTGAGATAAATCTCAATTTACCAAATAAAGATTCGGTGCAGTTTCGCCGTCGACAGACGTCTGACCCACGTTTGGGCATACATCTACCTTTAATCTGCACATCTTGATTTCCATTATGCAGATGTCTGGCTTGTTCCCAGACGTCTGGGCTCAAGTCTTGGATTGGGCTTCACCTCTTCACCAGACGTTTGAACCATACTGGGTAAAACGTCTGGCCTTCAGTCTCGGATTGGGGCTTGGTCTTCTGCAGACGTCTATCATGTCGGCCTTCAGACGTCTGCCCTTACTCTGTTGTTCTAACATGTTTCACATATGCACGTCTCGACGTCTGCTGCTGTTGTTCCAGACATCTGTCTGACCTGAAGAAAACCCCACAATTTCTAACAGCCACCGGCAGCAAGATCAGCAGAAACCGTCTTTGATCCTTCTGAAGCTGCCTTGGTTCGATAGTACTTGACTATAGGCAGTTTGGGAAACACAAGTGCATATAGGATAACACAAAGCAGCTCTAAAATTGCTGAAATCGCAAAGAACAGTACCGCAAAATTACGATGATTGTGTCAGGTACTGCAAAAATACGATGATTGTGTCAGGTACTGCAAGCTTGAGTAACATATATGAAAATGATTTTTTTCCCACTTACTAGATCCCTTGCGCAGGCCATCATCGGACTTATCAAAAGCCAACTTTGTGAGGAACCTTAAACCAGAGGTCAAAGCACCCGATGCAGCTAAACCAGCAAAGAACAACTACATTTTCATACGAAACAAAAGCAAACCCGTAAATGAAAGGTACTAAGCATTAAAATGAAAAAGAAATCAAGGATCCATGAGAATTATCTACTAAACTACCTGAATAAACTCTGGGCACATCGACGACAAATCACCGACCATTCCACCTTGACAAAGAGCATCGACCATACCAAATGCTCCGCTAAGAGCGCACACTCCAATAAATGGTGCAATTCCTCCGGCACCTTTTGTTGCCACATCCAACTACAGCCTAAAATTTATACAGTTGCTACTCAAATTGGGTTTCAACAAAAAGAAAGTGGAAAAAACACCAAGTATAAGCCAAGATACTTATGACAATCAATAAAACGGAGCTCATAAAGAACAGAGTATATCCTGCCAGGTTTCGTGTTCTTGTATTGAGCCTCGCCTCATAATAAGTTAATATTGCGAGTGTTTCGAAGGCAAAAGGTTGATAAATGTACTTCCAATAAGTTACTATTGCAAGTATTCTAGTAGGGTGGTAATCCTACGAAATGATCACACAAAAACATATTAAGAATTATAAGAAAATGTACTTCCAATAAGTTACTAAAAACATTAATCATTCATACCAGGAAAATTTGCGCATAGTAATCTTCGATAGTCAGCATGCCGTTCCATGAGAAAAGGGATCCATTCCCTAGAATCCAGCCAAGAAGCATCACGACAGATTTCCCCTGTTAATCAAAACACGGACACTTATTCCATTAGTAAGCGCCATTTGTCTATCGACGTTAAAGAAGTTATTGAACAAGAAAGTTGAAGGAAATACCTCGTGTTGGACATTTGGATCTATTCCTGTCTCATAACTCATCGTGATTCTTCTTCAGCTGCTCCTATCAACAACACCGCTATCAAAGTATAAAGATTACAGATTCGATTGCGATTAGCCAAATTCTATCAACTTTATGATCAAAGGTTTCTTCAGGTTGAGAAACACTATATATATTTCCCAGGAATGAAAACATATGGAAAAAAAAAAGGATACTTACAGGCAGGGAAATATGAAAAGAAATAAATTTTATAAAAAGAAAATATGTATATTTTGCAAATCATAGGTCAGCTTCAAAGCAGAAAAGGGATGAAATAGATAGGGACATCAAACTGAATGAGTAAGAAATGGTTATGGCAAGGAGTTGTTAAAAGTGTGAACAAGATCAATGATTCTTTCCTCCCTCATCAAATAACAAGCATTTTTTTTTTAAATTCTCTTTCCATCACTCCTACAACCGGTTCTTCTATAAAACTTATATAAATTTGTATTTTATATAAAAGATACTTAGCACATACAAGGATAGAAAAAAGGGTACATAAGAAAATATATATATCTAGGAAAAAAGTCAGCAATTGTAATTGCAAACTAAAACTAATTAGTGCATTGTAGCATTGATTAGGGTTGTGATCTATATTTATGCCTCATTGGTAAAAAAAAATTAGTAGTAAAATTATCATCTTTGACCTTGTATTAATAATTTAAAGCACACATATTCACACACAAATTAAGCATGAGAATGGCTACAAATAGAAAAGGAACTAAAATAGATCTTTGTGATGGCTATGTATTACTCCAATTAAAAACCCAATTCTAACATTTAGCACCTCCATTAAAAATTGAAATAAAAGCAAACAAATCAGGGCTCCAAAAAGTAAAGCCTTTTACCCAAAAGAGCAGTTTTTTTTCTTAACAGAAGCGGCACATGTGGAAAAACCCTAAAGTTATAATAAACCTAAAAGCTATATAAGTTTTCACACAATTTGACATGACAATGAGAAGTAGCCAAAATAACTAAATTATAAAATTGGGTAGGCCTCCAATCACGAAAAAATCTCATATTTCATTCGTATTTTTATGAGGAAAAAATTTGAAGGAAAAAAGAGAGAAATTTTAAGATCAGAATACTTACAGAAAGAAAAACTGATGAGAAACATCAAATTGAAAATACAGCTATTAAGATAGACATATATAGATGAAAAATTTGAAGAAAAAAGAAAGAGAATTTTACTTTTGGTAAGTTGGTGAATTGAGATATCTTTTCGGGTTGATTTGAAAAGATGTGAGATCCTAGATTCTCTCTCTCTCTTTAAAAAGGAGAAATTTGAAAGCTTGCATACCTTATATAACCTATTATATTATGGCCTGTTTTAGATGACGTTATTTTAAAGTGGTTATTTATCATAATCACGTGAATATTTCCGAAAAAATTGAAAAAAAATCACTTATAAGTGTTTATGGAAAATAAGTTGTTTAATATTTGGATGATTTTGTATGTATGAAAATTGATTATAAGTAGATAGTGTGTTTGGATGAAAAAATATATAAGTGATTATTGAGCGTAAAATGACTAAAAAGATGTGTCATTAATGTCTTCTTAAAATTTGGATGAAAAAACAAGGGGTATTTATGATATATTACTTGGTCAACTTTACTGTTCCATAATCACTTATGGAATAAGCTAGGAATTCCTGGCTTATTTTTAAGTGGGAAAAAATGTTATTTTTAAGCCAGTCATGATGTGATCCATGGTAAAATGATCACTTAATGAATAGTAAAAGAGAGATCACAACACCCTATCTACTTGGGGCCCACCTTGATATGAATTTTAATCACCTGTTGACCAAAAATAATCCAATCCAAATAGACCCTATTTCTTAGAAAATATTTCATTTTATGGAAATTATTAATATGTATATACACAGCATACACACAAATATAATTAATGTTAACCAGTATTTTACACATGCTATGTTATTAGTTAAAAGAGATCTGTGGAGCAGCTTATTGGAAGAGACAGTGAGGAAGTTGCTAGACCATCGGCAGAGCAAGAGAGTAGTTAGCATATTTTATTTTATTTTGTGCTAGAAAATTTGAGAAAATTTGAGAATCATTTAGAAGGCTGTCATTGAAATTGGATTCTCAATTTTAAAAGTCGCTCCTTTTAGCACTATAACAGTAGAGATACATCCTTCTCTAATCTTAATATTTTTAACCCCCTCAAATCTTATATAGATAAAGAAGATCGCAGGGGATACATATTTTTTTAAAAAAATCCTTTTCCCATTGATCTTTAGAAAATTAAATCACTTAGCACCTTTACCTACTTATATCTACACATAGAAGTGCATTTTAATCAACAAGGGCAAAAAGAAAGAAAATTTGATTGAAATTAATATCATGAAGCAGAGTTGGTCATATGATTAATGTAAGGCCAAAAGGGGCACTGCATTGTCCCTGTAGCCCCCCCGGCTGTAGTGCCCCCTCACATTGGGAGGAGGGGCATTTTGCAGAAAAGCCCTTCGACAAATCCAAGGGTTTTTCTGCAAAATGCCTTCCCATGTGATGGGGCAGCCCAGGGCTGCAAGGGCACTGCAGCCCTGGGGATGGAGACATTGCAGCCCCGCAGCCTCTTAATATAAGGGTATTTCAGAAAAGAAACAAAATGTATGGCAAAAAAGTAACAATGTTAGGTACTGGGCCAACTGCAGCTTCGTTTTTCTTAGAGTTAAAGGGATTTTCTGCTAATCTAGCAAAAATGAGCAGGATTTCTGCCATTAGGCCAAACTTGAAATATTTCTGGTATTACAAAAGGGCGGTACCTGGCACTTCGAATTTCAATTCAAAAGAAAGGTTTAGAAAAAGGGAAAAAGGTGTATTAATTTTTAGACAATACACATTCATTTCCAACATCAAAACTTTTTAAAATATTTACTAACAAAGATTATCCACGATAGTTTAACCATATGCAATACGTGAATCGCACATATACTAGTAATATTGTATACAAAATGCCATTCAATTAATAAACTTAAAGAAATCAGTAAACATACCCTCCACCACTAGTTCATAGTAAAAAATTAGCCTATAGACGTACTTCACAGAAAAATAGAACAAATTGAAATAATACCATCATAACAAGATGCATCATCCATAAAAAAATGAAGGGCAATCGACAAGCACAACCATTCTCGATTTAAGTACTTCTAAACACAATACTATATGTTTTTTGTGAAGAAGAAAAGAAAAATCAAGTCCTTTGAAGGAAAACAATTCAAACATCTGATATTAATAGGGAATGGTGAAATTGATGAGAATTTAAGACCACCATGGAGCTTCGTCAGTTCTGAAGTCGGTTTCGACCCAGGGCACGAATATTACCTTGCCATCATCGATATCCGCATGAGCCAACGCCAATGACTGTTTCAAACAAAATCATATTAGACCTTTTAATTTGCCAAGTGTATAAGTATTATGAGGGATAAGGGGGGGAAAATGAAGCCACGGAATTATCATGAGTGCATATCATATCTCGAAACAATAACATATGCATTGAGACTTTAAGAAACTTAAACTTAACAGCATATATATCGACATTTAACATGTGTGAATAATAAGCAATAATTTCTTCTTCTTCTTCTTCTCTTTTTGGAACATATTTGCAATTTTTCAAATCTGAAAGGTTACGACATGCGTAGCTCTTTAGTTATTCCTATACATTTGAACAAGGGAAATGATACCGCCCATATCACTAAATTTACACTCCTACTATAAAATGCTAAAAATATTCTTATATCCAAGCGATAATCCTTTTTCTAAGAGTATAATAACATTTTCCACAGACCTCACCAGAATGTCGGAGTTACTGTGTAGTAGTATGACCATGGTATTTACAATGGTATCACAACCCCGGACACCCATGCAAAGCGGATTAAATTGTACCAGTACACAAAAAAGGTTAGGCTTCAGCCCAAAAAAAGGCTCTCAGAGTGTTGCATTATAAAAGTATTTTCCTCAACCCTCGTCGTAATTCAGAGTTTCAGGTGCAGACCAGCTCGACCATGAACCAGAGAATTGAATGTCAGCCATGAAGATTTCCAATTTAATCAACAGTAGAGTACAAATGACTTACCAAGGGTGCAGGTCCTCTAACAACCCTGCCTTGATTGTTGTATTGGGAGCCATGGCAGGGGCAGAGGAACTTGTTCTCAGCTTGATTCCACGGGACGACACAACCAAGGTGGGTGCACACAGCATTGATGCCATAAGTTGCAAGGGTTCTGTCGTTCTCCACGACAAGATACGTTGGATCTCCCTGCAAAAAATATTCGACGAGTTAACACCAATGTGAAGACTATAATAACATCATTATCATCAACATCATCATCATCATCTGAGACCCCATGTCCTTTTCCGATCAAAACAGAGTAGGCTAGGGGTTACAAGATCGCTCTGTATGTTGCTCACCGCATCAAGTTCCCATTTAGTAAATCATACTGTAAGCGTTGCGAAAATAACTTGACCTTATTTAATTCTTTCCTTATTCTAGTAATATGAGCTTCATATCGAAGGTGCTTCATTTGTTTAAGTAAAGGGGGCATAAGCCTTTACTTAATGTTTTGTAGTTAATACATCTTCTGCTAGAACATTTCTTAAAGAAAAGGAATTCTTTCCTGTTTAATTAGTCCTGAATTTAAACCTAATACAATATTATTAAGATAACTGCTCATGATTATAAAACTTAATACTACTGCACTATGGAATTTAGTAGATGCATTGGCTTCATAAAGACCAAGTATGCAAGTTATCTTACTCATAGAAATTGCTCGAAAAGCTTATTCTTGCCATAAACCTTGTAAGAACAAGTCTATGCCTAATAATGCGGTTGTTAATATCTATCCACATGACATCATGTGATTCTTAACATGATGAAAAGTATCACGCATGCACGCACCCACCTGAATTTAAAAGTGAGCGAGGAGTTTTGCATACAGAAGTTGGATGTGAGATTCATTAAAATTATGGTAAATTTCTAGAGCACTCATGTAATAACATTGGGTAAATTAATGAATGAAGGTATGGTTTACACCAAGATTAGTAAATACTGAACAATTCACGCAGATGAAGTAACTAAAATAGATCAGCAGTCATAAATAGCGTGGTTAGGTTACCTTTAAACCTTGAGTGAGGGTTCTGTCACCAGGGCCATGAGTCTTGAGCCATTCAGCTGCAACGACGTCATTCCCAAGGGCATCTTTAGCAGGAATTCCTCCACCTTCGCTTCCTGTGCTACAATATTTTCCAGTAAAATAAATAAAGAATATTTAGTCTTACGTTCTTTAAGTATTAAATGAATAAATAAAAAAATCCAATTAAAATGTAAGAGTAAGCAGCTTTAAGAGCCATGAATGCGATTGCTAGTTACAACAAAGGATTACTAATAAGCAGGTTCTTTCGGAAACAATCAGGAATACAATTCATTACTAAAAACAAATGACGATCCTACTTTTGCCCTCACCCTTCCCCTGAAGAATATTAAAAGGCAATCTGAAATGTCAATCCCAAATAGCATAACCTTTTTGTTTACAAACTTGATTACTTTAAAGACGAACGCTAACAATTATAATAGCATCTTAATCACTTTCAATTGCATATCGTTTTTAAGAATAACTGTTCGCATCGAAGGGAAAAGAAAGAAAGAAGAAAGGTACAATACAATATAAGTAACTCCAGATCAGAAGGTAATACAAATATCCTTAAGAATGCAATTCAAATGTCAATAGCAGATGGCACATACTACAAACTGATGATACTGAGAAAGGGGGGAAAAAGAACTTAAGTAATCTGAATAACATTTCCATTGTACACCACACTGCAGCAAAATATAAAAATCCATATTTATTTTACGGAAAAAAACCATTTTCAATTGTAATCATGAAATTTTCAGCAAGTCCAATGAAAGATTAGATTAAAAATGGCATTCACCTAGGGGGGACAAAGAATGAAGCATAAGGGACCAACATCGCAGTAGAAGGCAGAGAGAGAGCTCCCAATAGAAGAAGGTTCATCAGCTTCCTTTTCTCCATGTCGGGCACTCTATCTGCTGAAATGCTTGTCGCCATGCACGCGACCTTCATTTTCCTCTCCCTCCCAAGCCCCAGCCCTTCTGCTGGCTTAGCCAGCAGAGCTTGGCATGGAGAGAACATCCCATTTTTCCCAGAACAAAGCTGACCATTTTTAAATGAAGACAGAAGACAAAACTTTAAGGTTCATAAACAAATGAAACAGAATTAAATATTTATATGGTGAAGGGTATGTAGGTACCTGAGATGAGGAGGCAACAGTGGAGAGAGTTGTGGAAGCCATGGGAGCTGAATGAAGAGTTTGGTTTTGGTTTGTGGAGATGAATTGCTTTTATTTTTTCTCTGTGAGTAAAAAGATAGAGATGATAGGGGTGCTGTGGTTGGTTGATGAGAAGAGATTGGGCTCACATAGCCACACGTTTGGGATTATGTGTAATATGATTTTTGTATGGGTTGTGGACTAAAAGCTTTCTGTAAACGTAATGCACAAAATTCAAAAGCGACCTAAATATTAACACGGAGATAATTTGCTATATCATCGAACCAAACTGTCTTAACACTCACTAATAGACTGCAACAACAGATTTCTGTATTTTGTAAATGAGATTACGGACCATGAGCATAACTCGGTTAGTCAGAGCACCTCCCCTCCTGGAAATGTGTCCCAGGAGGACAAGTGCTCACAATTTAACACATTCAGCGCAAATCCGTGGGACTTCTTGGTGCGTGTGTATGATCTGTGCATGGGTTAGGCTTACAAGCTGGTTCCAAAAAATTAAAAGTGAACAAAATTATTGCAAGGGAACTGGTAAATATAGCCACCTGAACTTAAGGATTATAGAAGCAAATTGTATACAGCATCAAATAAGCTGAAATTTCAAGAGCATGGAACTCACATTATCCTTTCTCAGTTCCCACCCAGCTATAGCCTGCACCTTTACAAACTCCCCTCTCTTTCATCATCTCTCTCACTTCATTCACACCATCCCATTTCCCAACATCGGCAAAAGTATTCGAAAGAGCCAAATATGACCCGGATCTCTCAGTGCCCGTCAACTCAAAAACTTTCCTTGCCGCAAAATCTGCTATCTTTGCATCCCCGTGTAGCCTCGATGCTCCGAGCAATGCACCCCACACATCACAATTCGGCTCCTCAGGTATCCTTTGAATAAATCCGTAAGCCTCATTCAAATTACCAGAACGCCCCAAGAGATCGACCATGCAAGCATAATGCTCCATCTTTGGTTTGAGCCCAAAATCTCTCTCTATGCTCTCAAATATTTCTTTTCCATTAGAAACCAATCCTGCATGACCACAAGCCGATAAAGCGCTAAGAAATGTAGCATGGTTTGGCCTAACATTACAATCCCTCATCAAATTAAACTGCGAAAGGGCATTTTCCGGGATCCCATTCTTCCCATATCCATCAATCATCGCAGTCCAGGATATCACATTTTTCTCCGGCATGTGATCGAAAACTTTTCGAGCATACCCTATTCTGCCACATTTGGAGTACATGTCAACAAGGGCACTCCCACACTTCACATGAGAAAAAGTATTTGCCTTGATTATTTGAGTGTGAACTTGCTTGCCAAATTCGGGTGATGATAAGAGAGAGCATGCTCCAATTACACTGACGAACGAGGAAATAGTTGGCCTAAAATTGAAACGATGCATGTCTTTATAGATTTCAAGAGATCTCACTGCAGTTTCCAATGTTTTGCTATAGCCTTCGATCATTGCATTATATATCACTACATCCTTCTCTTTGACGGTGTCAAATATCGCTTCAGCATCTACAAACGATTGTTTGTTGATATACCCGACGAGCAATGCAGTAGAAGATACAATATTTGTAACCGTCATCGATTCAAAGACCCCTGTAGCATAACGTATCCTCTCATTCTTCACATACGAATCAATCAAAGCTGAGATCATGACTTCATCGTTCCCTAACTCCAATCTAACAATCTGGGTATGAATGGTTCTAGCTAAATCCAACGAAAACGTCATCGCAGAGATCTTAAGGGCCATTGATAAGGTGAACCCATCCGGCTTTTCATTGCACGAAGCGAGCTTTTGAATGATATCAAGCGATTCATCAAAAGAACCTGCTTTGAAATACCCAGCTATCATGTAATTGTAAGCCGACAGAGTCGGTTTTGGCATTTGATCAAACACCTTCCGGGCATTGTACAAAGAACCAGATTTGACATGCAAGATGAGTAATTTGATAGATATGTTGATATTGGGATTGAACCCAGATTTGAGGATGTGGGCATGAACTGTTTGGCCTCGAAAGGGTGAGTGAGAATTGATGAAGTGTTGGATTGTGGGAGCAATTAAGGTTGAATTTCGGAGGAAAATGGGAAAAAGATAGGATATTTTTGGGGAATGAGAGCAGTGAAGTCTAATGAAGAGAGATATTGGCTTCATAAGCATGCCACCATTGTTCATAGTTGCTGCATTTGGACTTTGATGAATGAAATAAGCTTCAAAATGATTTAGTAAATTCTTTGTAAATTTAAGAACAATTATTTTTGGGAGGGAGAAAATGTTTGAAGGCTGCTAGGCCAATGATTATTTTGGGCCTTCTACTTTACATAAAAAGCCCATGAGTGATTGCCTTTACATGGACAATACACAAGGAGAAGGCCCACATCACTCTTTTTCTATAAATAAATAATTAATAAAATACAATATAGTAAATCATGATAAAAGAATCATTCATTTTGTATAATGAATTTGCAATATTACACCCATGAATATGAATTCTACCCACTTGCTATATATCTCATATCTCACAGGGCCCACTTGAGGGTCCATAGGTTGATAGTAATCTAATAATTATGCTCCCTGCATGGGGTGAAAAGCATGAGAAATCCCCAGTCCCATGCATTCATTTTGCACCCAAACTCACCCACCTACCCACTTACCCAGATATATATAACTACTTGCGTGCATATATAATCATAATGACACCACCAACATCTTATCATTTCGAACACACCCCAGCGTGCAAACTCTTCCCTTTTGATTGTGCCCTTTCTTGATAGTTTTTTTTTTTTTATTTAAATTTTAATCTTTTACTCCTGCAAACTCTGCCAATTTCAAAAGCTTTTAAAAATTCGAAGTTTTTTTTTATCGAAATAGGGTACTGTAGATTTAAAATTAGGAAAATGGGACAATACAACTTAAAATTATGAGAATAAGACGGTTTGGGACCATGCAGATATTGTCCCAAAATTTTGGCATATCCATATTGGCAAGAACCCGCCTTCCCCAAATATTGATAATATTGATAGGGAAAGACAGGCCTTGCCCCAAAATGCTACTGATCTCTCTTAATTTTTTTGTGTGGAATTTGACACCATTTTAATAAATGATTTAATTATTTAATTGTTAATTAGAGCGTGGTTTAAGGGTTGAAAAATATAGTTTGGTCTAAATGTGAGTAGCGCATCGACGAAGCTCCAGCCATCAGAATGTTTGTAGCCACTATTGACCGACGCTCGCAGGTATATCCATTCACGGTCTTTTTCAGTCCTACTACCTTCTAAGAGCTTATAGAAAAATTGGCTTAATTGATTCAGATGGGTCAAGACCCTTCCTCTTCTGATGAAGATCTATGAAATAAAAGTAAAGTTAAGGCAGCATTTGTCGCCAACGCTCAAAACAAATGAGTGGCTCTAAAATACACGGTCGCCAAAAAAAACAAACGCGTAGATCCCGTCCTTAGAAAAAGATTGGGATGTGAATAATCAATTTAATTCTTCCAAAGAAAAAGAAGAAGAAGAAGACTAAGAAGCTTGTACAGCCTGCCGAATATGTAGACAGCAGGACAAATTTGCAGAAGCATGTTGATGCGTTGGAGAAATTCCAGAAGACGTGCTCGTTAATCATTCTCGAAAAATTTCTCCAGCATCCCTTCAAAAATAAGGATCCTGAGGAAGAAGCAAACTCAGCAGAACAAGAAAATGAGCATGTGGGAAGCTGCTACCTGTTCTCTCATTTTTCGTACATGACGAAGATATTTCGTTAGCGTCAGAAAACGGCACTGATAAGTAGATGGGAGGTACCGTGCAAAGTATTATGTATTTCCCGCAAGAAAATCCGATTGCCGCAATGATAAAAGAAGCAATCCAAGAGGGTGAAAATAAACTAAGGCGTGAAATGGCCATTTATGGAAATGGCAAACAGCGACGCCTAAGTAAGCAAGCAGTGGAAGGGACGAGTTATGTTACTCCCTGACCGAAACAAACATGATGGACCGCTATATTTCTAAACTGGTATCTTGCCCTACGGTTTGTCTCCATATTGACTACTGTATACAATCTATGGGCACGAGCGATATGTATTGCCACCATGGTCTTCCAAATATATGTTGGTATATGGGCTCCTTGAGATCCACATTGCAGCCCAAGTCCCATCTGCCAGGCCGCACCCAAAGTCCTACCGGCTATGAAGCTCCACCAATGATACAATCCTCCAAAAGATGTGATGCCTTATGGTAGATCTTCATATCATTCACTTGTATACAATTGATAGGCATGAAAGATCTATATCTCTCCTTAGTCCTATCGGCAGGCGATGTTAGGTCACCCACAGTGAAGCAACATCCGAGACTTCAAAAAAACGGTACGTCTACAAGCAAAATGGGTTCGGATGAAAATCCTAAAAGGCTCCATGAATAAAAATAGCAAGACTTCCGGCGAGCTTGTGAAAAACCCAAAGGGCACAAATTCGTAAAAAAATGCACCTGCGGGGTCCTCTCGACCTGCAAGGAGAAAACACAGATTTTTACGACTCACAAAGGAGAAACACACTTAGGAATACATACGATTTCTAAGGAGAAAATGCACTTACGAGATTCTCACGACTCGTAATGAGAAAATACTTCTATGAAACTTTCACGTCTCATAGAATCCAAAAGTTTTAGGTTACAGGGATCTAAACCTGTTTCTTAAACCATCATATCCCTAAACTGCCCTACAAGTAGCTTGATATCGAATCTTGTATACAATTCACGGACACAAACAAAATATGTTCCAACAAAGTTCCATCAAAAGCGAACGATACTCCCTATATGGTAAACGCCACTTGTAAGTCCTTACGACTTTTAAGGAGAAAAAACTCACGTAATGTCTCGTCCCGCTTCCCAGAGTATGCAAACCACGGCACGTGACAGAGCCAGCCATGCTACATGTGTATAGAAATTATCCCTCTACAGTCACATTACGATTGTATATAGGATATCAAGAACAGTAAAATATAAAATCTATCTAGTACATGTCCATTTGCCAAAATAAAAATGTATAAGCGGAACGAATTAATATCCAATAAACAACATCTGAAAATACGCCCCAATATGGGCTCACATCAAGAAATAAAACCACGGAAGAATAAACTAAACTAAATATCTTTAAACACACATATTCAATTCCTCACTGCTCGGCTTGACGGCTAAAGTACTCCTGTTTTGCCTGCGATAGAGATAGAGAAACTGGGCCATGCAAAACCTAGACGTCAGTGCGTCATAATATCAAAACATTTGTAATAAACAAAATGTAACGAGATATGTAAATATGAATATAAATTAACAACATAAATATAAACAGTGAGGTACGTGTGTGTCTGTGATGTGTAATCTAAAACTGCGCTTCTAGGTTATCTATACTAAAAATCTTTGAAATCAATTAATGTAATTTTCATCGTAACCTATCAATCTATGCCCCGTTCATTCCCCATGGGACCACGGCAACAGAATTATTCCGTAATGTCCTGAAAAACGGCAAACAGGATATTCCATAACGCCCGGAAAAACGGCAAACATGTAATTATTCCGCAACGCCCGGAAGAACGGCAAACATGTAATAATAACCTTTTGAGTTACGTTTCGGTTACATTCTTAATTTTTTCTTTACCCCCAGATTTGTGTTCAAATCAGGTATTGCCAATATATATCTAATGCCAACACAGGATCAAGCAGGTACATGTTTTCGTCTATGCAAACAACAAGTAATGTCCGTCAGGACAACAAGTCAGGAATGTTAGTATTACTAACTAGATCCAAGTAATGAGTCAAGTAGTGGGTCGTGAACATATCATGTGATGCATATGTATCAAATAGATACCCAATGTGAAACTGTAACGAATATCTGAACACGGTAAGCACGACGGATATCAGGATGCATATGTGTCTATCTGTAATAACCTGTATACGTCCATGACTATGTAAGATATGATCTAGATAACACGCTGTACTAATATATAGAATAATGATATCATGATGTTCTGGCATGCAATTAGATACCCGATTATCAGTACGGATATCGTAAAACTGTAAATCTATAACATTTGCTGTGTAATGAAACACATGCACTGTTATTTATTAAATAGATATTGATATAATAACATTAATAGGGATAACATATTTAATCCGATTAATAACTATAAAAGTGGTATTGATTAACCATGCACAAGAAAGTTCCGTTCAGAAATTCAGCGTCACCCTGATTTGTAAAATAACTTAAAAATAACAAACGTTCTTCAAAAGGGACGTGTCATATACCAAAATAAAGATAATTCAATAAGGTTTTCATTTTTATAAGTTAAAGTATCTCAGGTTGTTCCTAAAAAAAGTTATGAACGTTCGAAATTGAAAATTTGCAGCTGGAATTTCCCTAGACAGCAGTTCAGAGATACTTTCATTTACAGTTTACGTTATTTAAACAATTTATTTTGTAAGTAAATATTTCATAAGGTTATAGTATTCTGATTTATCTTCGTAACAAACTAAATAAAGTATACTAATGATTTTTCTATGATTTATAATGAATTTTATAAGGTAAGGTGTACAGTAAATTTCAGATTTGTCGTATCCGCTTTGCGACGACGTTTCATGTGTAAATTATAATATTTCCAAACTATATTTTGTATAACGTTATAAAATGCAGATTATAAACTAATTAATGATAATAATAAGTAGAAATATTGCGACGATATATATATTTATAGATATTATTATAGCATGCCGCAAGTTATAAACTTACATACATTGTATATTATAAAACTGATTAACGTTAAATAACTACGGTGTATAAATTATATAAATATAGCTGTATGATGATGATAATAATAATAATAGTACGACAACATATAATTAAATTACATAAAGTATAACATGTAGCAAATTGTAAACTTGCCTCGAAACAAACGCGATGAACGGAAGCAACTTGACACTATACAAATCAACACCAAGTTTTGATGGCTCAGTTAAGATTTTAGGATGCGACTGGAGTTGCGTCGGCGAGAATGGGTGTGGGCTTGAAGAACGAAAAAGGAGAATATATAAATTGATGAGGGAGAGATATGTTATGTGAAGAGAGAGAGAGAGAGCTTTTGTGTTTAATATAAATATATACAGTATAGTTTAAATTAGATTATAAATATATATTAGTTTTAATGTATATAGATAATATCAAACTACAACCAATCTCCACCAAAATCTCATCAAAAATAAATTTTGGAAAATAATTCACATATGTAAACTTCTCAACCATAATATTTTAAATAACTCATACCCCTAATTTAAGATTTAAAAGAATTCTAAAAATATATCTAGATTTAGTAAATATTTGATATTAGATATCTTGATATTTAAACGTAAAAGATAAAAAAAATATGATATGGGATGACAACTATATGATGACAGTTAATAAAATATTAATTATTCTTAACTTGTGGCTATTAAAATGTATATGATGATCTAGATATATGATATATAAAGATATGAAAATATAATGTAGGTATTATACTAGATTCATATAGATACACTTTACTGGTAAATCTCAGATATAATCTTGCACCATATTGGGTTCTTAACTTGCGGGTCGGGTCGGATAACGACTACTATTATTCGAATCATTCGCGACCCAAAAACAATAATAAACAAGAAGTTGTCGTAAGATTTGAAAAATACCCCGAAATATCGTATAAATGCACTAGGGTGTTACACGTAAGTTCCTTACAACTTGCAAGAGAAAATACTGCTTAGGAATTCTCATGATTCCTAGGAAGAAGATACACCTATGAGATCCTCTTGACTCATAGAGAGAGAATAACTTTATGAGACCCTCACGGTTCATAAAAATTGAAAAAGCCTTAGATTACAAGGATCTAAACCTGTTCTCTAAGCCACTTTTGTCCAAATGGGTGATGGAAAATGATGAATCGCTCTTGACAATATTCCAGCTATAACGATACTGATACCTAATCAGGTATCAAACTTCAAGTTTTCTCACGGCAGACGATGAGTCGCTCCTGGAGATATTCCAGTTGTAGCAATATTAATGGCAAAGAAGGTATCATATTCCAAGCCCCTAACTCGCAATAAAAATCAGCAAGTATATATATATATATATATATATGAGAATAATGGAGGAAAGATGCCATAGGAGGGAATTTCCTCCTATCGCGTCGAAAAAACATATCCTCCATCGTGTTTTCCGACGATCGGAATGCATCATCTTCATCATTATTATCTAAGATATGAGTACACCAAATTTCATGTGATTCTATAACTTTTTCACCGTTGAATTAGTGGGTTCAAAATTAGCGGTTTACCGACAATAAAACTTTTTATATTGCTAAATCAACGGTGAAAAAGTTGTGGAATCACATAAAATTTGGTGTACCCACATCTTAGATGATAACGATGAAAATGATGCATTCCGATCGTCGGAAAACACAATGGAGGGTGTGTTTCTTCGACGCCATAGGAGGAAATTCCCTCTTATGGCCTCTTTCCTCCATTATTCTCTCTCTCTCTCTCTCTCTATATATATATATATATATATATATATATATATAGCCGAAATGATTAGGCAGCTCGCAATAAAATTTAGCGAGTAAAAATATAATGAATAGCCAAAATGATTGAGCCCCGCGAATAAATAGCTGAAATGATTAGGCAATCGCAACTTTCGCGATAAGAAAACCTGAAATAATATAGTATCGCGGATATATATAAAATATAAATATATATGAAATTTCCGTCCTGCAAACAGGTCAATACAGACTCGTGTATACAATTCACGGGCACAAATGAAATAAAGGAAACCATATTTACCACCATGTTTCGCCAAACGAAGAACCAAGTCTTGACAGCACATATACAACATAGAGACTGGTTGGACGTCCCTCTTACTCCAGCACGGTGCAGACGCAACGTCGACAAAGTTCTGAGGTGTCAAAGCAAAAGTGGAGTGATGGTAAATTCCTAGCTCCAAATCTCAATGGCGATATATACAGTCTAGAGACCATATGGATGCGTACCGTACTTCAGTGAAGAATCGGCGCGACATCATCAAAACAAAAGTGAAGTGACGGCATATTCGTAGTTTCAGATCTTGATGGCAAGATATGCAGACCTAAAAACCATTAGATGTTATCCCACCTCAGCCGGATGCGGCTATGACTTCCCTGAGACTCTAAGAATGGAGTCTGACTTCAAGGTAAAATGCCAAGGTGACGCGTAACGCAGAATCCTCCGACAACAACATGGATATCACATCTTAAGAAGATTACTTGAGACATTGTATACTACATCGGAAGGGTTGCGTGATACGGGAAGTATGGGACTACTCGAACCAGCGACTCAAGTGAACGTGGATCGAGAAGAAATCGGCTGACGTAACGGTGCGATGGACTAAACTCGGCACCACAAACCTAACATGCTCCTTGCTCCCTTATTAAAATAGGAGAGAAAAAAAGGGAGAATTCCCAACGTTTTGAGCCTCACGTGTTAAACACGTGAGCGCTTATATGCAAAACCAAATAAACGTTGAAAGCAAACGACTAAAGGCTAAACATGTCTTATGTGTTAAACACGTGAGGGTTTATATGCAAAGCATATAAGCGCTAAATAAACAATTAAAATCCACATTGGGGTCACGTGTTAAACACGTGATAACACCCTTTTGAAGCATTGGTTTCAGATAGAGTTAAACTCTATACATAAAATTAAATTCTATTTCTTGTATGCAAAACATATAACCACTAAGAGTAAGTGGTTAAAGGCCAAACTAACCTCACGTGTTAAACACGTGAGCACCCATATGCAAGGCATATGGGCACTAAGTAAAACGGATTAAAACACATCGGGGTTACGTGTTAAACACGTGAGGGCGTCTCCCTATATAGAATTAAATTCTGGGAAAATACCCCCTTGATCTTTCTAAAAAGGGAAAGATATTCTCTGTTAACAGAGAACCAATGGATCAAAGATCCAACGGTGATTAAAAATCCTCAAATATAGAATTAAATTCTATTGGGGGGAATATCTCCCTAATCTTTCTAAATGAGAAGAATATTTTCTTTTAAACAGAAAGTTATTAGATGAAAGATCCAATGAGATGGAAAATATTTCCTATATCTTTCTAAAACAAAGAAAGATGTGCTTTGTTAAAGAGAGAACCCTTGGATTAAAAATCCAATGGTGGTTAAAAATCACCGTATGACAGAATTAAATTCTGTATATACAAAATATTTGCCTAATCTTGTTAAAAACAAGAATATATATTCTGGAAAACAGAAATTCACTAGATCAAAGATCCAACGGTGGATAAAATCCCCCAAACAAATTTTAGGGCCAATTAAATCAATTGGTATCTCTAAAATGAGAGATTTTCTCAATCTAATTAACAATTTGCCTCTACTATATAAAATACCCGAGACTTCAAGTCTCAGAGACACACAGATAAAGAATCGACCCTATAAGTTTTCCACAAGAGCCGAGAATTGAATTCTCCTAGAAAAAAAAAGATTCTCGCTCTCTCAAATCCGAGGTAAAGAAAAGAAGAGATAAAAAAATATCTCCTTTGCCTTGCGCAAGCAAAACACAAGGGTTTAACCTTTCATATAAGAACTTAGTTATTTCTCTGGATCAGAGATCCGTAAGGCAAATCTTCCACAAGTTGAGAATTTAATTCTTATCGGAAAGATTCTGTCCTTCACACTCAAAATCCAGGGAAAAGAACTAGAAAAAAAAAGAGACAAGACAGAAAAGAAATATGTCCTAGGAATTTAATTCCTCTGAAAACATGGTTTAACCCTAAAAAGAAACTTAGTTCTTATGAAAGAAAAAAAAATATAAGAACTTAGTTCTTAAAGAAAACTTGATCCCAGATCTTCAAAACAAAGATCTTGGTGATCATTAATGGTCAAAATGCCGTTAACAGAGGTTCAATCTCTAAAGGAACTCAGCGCCTCACGTGAAAAACACGTGAGTGCACAAAAGATTCCCAAAACAAAGAAATTAGCGCCTCACGTGCTTCCCATGTGGGCGACCCTAACAAAGGACTCAACGCCTCACATGCTTCCTACGTGGGCGATCAAAACAGAAAGCCGGTGTCTCACGTGAAAGACACGTGGGCGCTGGGTAAAAGTACTTAGCACTTCATATTCAGCTAAAAAGACTGAGTGCTTGGCACCAATTGGGCAACGCCCACATTCTAGCGCCGCACGTTCTCCTCACGTGAGCGCCATACAGAAGTGCTTAGCACTATATATGTATATATATATATATATATTCAGTTAAAATGACTAAAGTGCTTAGCACTTATTGGGCAACACCCATGACTGAGTGCTCCACATGATATACATGTGAGCGCCAGAGCTCCAAATAAGTGCTTAGCACTTCTGCATAAAAAGAAAAGGGCTGAGCAAATAGAACCCAAATAAGTGCTTAACAGTTTTGAATAAAAAAAGAGAAGAAAGAAGAAAAGACTGAGCAAACCAAATCTAAATTGGCTAAAAGTCTCTCTGAAATTTCTTGCATGCGAGCCCAAATGCTCTGTTGTTGGATCTTAACTAAGTTTAATGATCCTGAGAATATTGCTAAGTTGATCATAATCTCAAATAGGACTAACGCATCCTTAGTTAAAAATAAATTGAGCCCAAACGCTCATATGTTTAAGGTGATCTTAATCTCAAACTAGATTAACGATTCTTAAACCAAACAAAACATTTTTGAGCTAAAGAAACATATAACCTAAGTTCAAAACCCAGACCGAAATCTAAAATATACGGAATTGGATGGTCCACTCCCTACGGACGACGACATAAACTATTCTCCGTATACAATCCATGGGCAACTAAAATAAACAAAATAAACATACGACACGAAGTGAACTACTGGAGTAGGAGAAAGTGGTTATCGCAATGCGATAACGTAATTAACTGAAGGGGGTTACTCCTGCTGGGAAGAGCGTCCCCACAATCAAAACCCCCACACAAATGAGGGGGAATCTTATTAAGTCTGCTACAACGGTCGCATCTATCCAAACCTCAGATATACGGTACCATAAATTAACTTGGTATTTTTAGAGAGGTGGATGGATATGTCCAAATAGTATCTGCCGCCAAATTCAGACAAGACGTTCAATCCCTGTTCGTCTTTGTTTTCGGCGGTGAACAGATTCCGGCATGCCCGGTGGGACCTTTTCCACTTTCCACCACACTTCATGTGTCGTGTTTCGCGAACAAAATCGCGTTTCGCTATGGTTGCCCTTCAAATCGAGATACTAAAACTTGGTGTCTTGCTCATGTGCAGAAAATCAATGGCTCTCAACTGCACCTCATGCAACAGCAACTCCCGCACCCCCCCAACTGGAGGAGTGACCATGGGCCCAACACGGCCTCTATTTTCTCAATGTCGGTAGGGCAGGTCATACAAATCACTATCAGACTGTTCTTTGGGGCCATGCTCCCACCTATGAGTTTCGGTGCCTCAACGCCACAAGAAGATGCTCCTAGAAGGTCGGTTTTTGATCAGCTGGTAACCACGACGGCTCCCATCAGCAAGCCGTCAAACTCGGGCGTCTCAGCCTTCAACAGGCTGAGTAAGAACTCAAACGTTCCTGTAAAGAAGCTTGTGATATCTCAAAGGGCTACCCCAAAAAGGCCAGCCCTCTTTTCGCCAGCTACAGGCGAAGCCGTCAAAGGTGCTTCCCCTATTAGACAATCAATCCTAGAAAAATTGGCCGGTTCTCCACAAACTCCATCATGGATGTCGGTCTTCGACAGGCTGACGCCGATTGAAACCCCCCAGCAAGACCGGGGGCATGATGAAGCCGCTTCCAAGATTGAGACGGTCCTTTCAGCAAGGCATGCTCGAGGTTGCCACTAACGCCGAGTGAGAGAATATGGGGGCAATTTCCCCTCTAGCCTCACCCCACCAGCTCCTATGGTGAGGTTGACACTGCTATTTTAATTGGAAACAGTTTTGAGCTGCTTAGAAGAGTGTGTAAAAACTCTCCAACGACGGTGCTAAATAAATCATCCCCACCTACGAAAGTTACAATGCAAGCAAAATCGGAGCGGCCTTATCAGCGGCTCTCCTTACAAATTCATAGGGTCTGGCGAAAAGTCCAAGACTTCGTGATTGACCAAAACTACTCCCGTTAACTAAACAAATCGAAGGTTCGACAAGAAAAATGCCAATTCTCCGCCATACAACGGGGGACTTCTCCTAAACAGGTGTCTGTCACAACGGCTCCTTCAACTCCAATCTCTCATAAAAGAATGAGGCTGTAGAAAACTCTACCGCCCATGGCAAATTCCAAAGGCGATGGATCTAAACGCTCCAAGCCTGTGGGTATTATCGTCTATACGGTCTATATGACCAATAGGCAAGAAGGGAGCCGTGCTTCGATAAGTCATCAACCGCAAACTCGGTCGCTGACAAAGGCTCAGGAGCAACAACGAAAGATCCAAGAAATGCTGAACAAAATGACAGCACTCACTGGATAGAAAGAAAATCCGGACAAAGAGGTTGAACAGCGCCAAGGGCTACAGGCCGATACAGAGTTTCTGCGAAGGGTGCTAGAGAGAAAGGATAAAGAAGCCGCTAAGAAAGCTATTAACATAAAGCAGATTGCTCTCTTGTTCAAGGACTTGGTTGGAATGATGATCCAGCCAGAACCCCCGGCCGAAGATCCGCCGATAATCATCGAAGATGACAGAGGGGAAATATCAAACCCTCCTCCGGCCATATCAGCGACCTAAGAAGAATCGATCTCCAAGGCCGCCTTTGATGACTACATTGCTTAACAAATAAGAGCTCATCAAACTAATGAAGCCGCCGTCCAAATTGTCAGAACTGGACGACCATATCCAGGCTGGTATGATCAATCTAATACCCACCGGGATATACAATCCCTAAGTTCCGTGTCTACAAAGGAACATGTGTCACGCCCCGCTTTCCAGTGTACGGGAAAGGAGACGCGACGAGGCCCGCTACGTGTTTACTCAGAAGTAACGCTAACCGTAACTAAGCAATATAATAAAGTACACAAGAAAAATGATAAGAGATGTAATTGAACAACAAAATTTATTGATTAAACATTTTTTACAATACAACTGGAAATTAAAATACAATACTGGAAAGCGATGCCTAAAGAATGGCATGTACTGAAAGTAAAAGTGAGTACAAGTGAAGCCTAATGGTCGTGCTGCTCAGTGGTCTACTCCAAGTGCTCCTGGTTGGTATCGAACTCCTAAGAGTCGGGTCCTCCTGACAACATTTCATAGAAAGAAGAGAAATAAGAATGTTGTTAGTGAATAATCGCTCGGTAAGTCCCAAAGAGAGATAGAAATAGAATAGACAGATAAGAGAATGTAACTGTTATAATGTTTGATTGTTATGCTAACGCAGTTGTTTGTAACTTGGTACAGAATATGCCAGTGTATACGAGAGGAGTCCAATTTATACCGTGGACTTTGGTAACCCTTAGTACAAGGCTCCATCGATAAAACCACGGAACAACGGCAATGGATGTATAGTTACGTCTTTTAATGACCATCTCATGCCACTTTTAACACATTTTGTGCCAGTCTACCCCTTTAAAACCCCGTAATGTATTTTGTATTGATTTGTATTGTTTTCTTTAATAGATGTAGGACTTGCCGAAACCATGATATCAGTAGTTCATGTAAATGGAAAGGATATAGATGGATAGTCATGTAGACCAGTTAAATGTATATCCATGGTTCGGTCAAATCATGGTCATATTGATATAGATTGAATTCTGGTATAAATGAATTCATGTTGAATAGGAGTTATACTTGAATCATATTCAAGGATAGGATGATTGATTTCAGATTAGACCGAGACTCTGCCTGAGTCAGACACTTAAACAGAATTGAAGTCCTGAATTAGTTTTGATGTTATCGGTAACTGCTGCACATAGACGGCATGATTTGTGTCTTTTTCCAAGAAAATTACCTTATTGATAACACCGTTTTTAGGTTGTCTACTTTAGATAGGCAAGCATCCATATTCTCCGTCTCCCTGAGGCTCAAGAGAATGAGTGTTGTGATGAGGTAGATCATTATCCCATGAGTTCTCTAAAGGTAATATAAAGGAATATGATGAAATATGTAGAATGTAAAATTTGTGGTATTTAATCGTAAAAATATGATAAAAGTTGCATAACATGTTATTTTGAGATGAAACTTGTTCTAAAGTGTTTGGTTATGATTGCTAAACAATATATAAAGAATTTGTAGGTTTTTTAATAAGAAAATTTTGGGTTTTTACAGAAAAGAGAATCGGAAGTCGGAATAACTCCACTTCCGACGAGTTTTGAAATGAGAGAGTTTTAGATTAGAATGAGAGGAAGGGAGCGGGGACTTACTGGTTGAGAGGAAAGGGGAGAGGTAGAGAGAACTTTTGAAGGTGTCGGGGTGTCGCTGGATTCTTTCCGAAACGTCGCCGGAACTTTGACCTTGGCTAACTCCACTTGCACAACTTTTGGACTTAGGAATTTTAGAGAGTTTTGGCGATGGATTTCAGAATGAGGAGGGCCAAAGTGTAGGGGGGTATTTATAAGATAGGATTTGGGTTTAGGATAAAGATACGAGAATTAAAAATGCATTAAAATTTTGTTTTATAGCTCTTTTTAATTCTCTGTTAATGTGCAGGGAAAACAAACAGACTAGGGTTAGTAGGGGGAGTCCAAGGGGTGCAGGGTTAAAGATTTGGAGCATTAGGAACGGGGGGCCCGACGGCGCTGGCCCCAAGCCTAATCTCGCCGGCCATCCAAGGGAATTGGGTGGTGAGATCTGTACCACGTGCCGGGTCTGTTTGAATAGTATTTTGCACATGTTTATTTTCAATGTGACTTTTCATTTTACGTGTGGTGCACGTGCAAACTTTTGAGCTTCTAAAAGTTTAAACGAAAAATCAATAAAAATATTATATGGCTGGGGGGATTTGAACACAGGGGCTATGTCACAGCAGTGCAAGTCTTTACCAATGAGCTACAAGTTATTTCTTGCTGTTCAAATGCAATTTAAATTTATAACTTGCACCCAGGCTAAGGTATTCCTTTCTATACTTTACAAAAAAAAATTTGTACAGAAGTTTTAGGGTTGTTACATTCTACTCTCTTTATAAAAATTTCACCCTCGAAATTTATAAAAGGAAAGTGTAACAGATTTAAGAAAAGTTTGATGACAGTGGTGGTGAAAGAAATACTAGTAGTGCATGAAAAGTAACCAGATGATGCAAGGGTTTGAAAAAATTGAAGGGAATTACCAGTGTTACCTTAGCCGATAGCCTCGGCTTCTACGATCGCTAATGTGAAAGCCTGACGCCGGGGTACATTCCTCCTAGCCGGAGGTACATTTCTCTGTTCTTGGGGCATGTTTCTCTGCCCTCGAGGCATATTCCTCATTGCCTAATGGAATTGGTGAGGAGGCTATGCAGGAGGTCCACATAGAGGTGGAGCTGGGGGTGCAAGACGAGGTGCAAGAACCTGGATAGCTGGCCGCCGCAGATAAGTGATGTAAGTTGGAACTGGGTTTCATCTATAAGGACATGTTCTAATTCCATGAGTGGATGCGTCGCAAACTAAGTACAGGCCTTTTGCGCGCCTACAGTCCTTCCACAGGTGTCCATCTCTCTTGCAGTAGAGGTAAAAATCTGGAATTGGCCGGTTATTTGTTACTTCCAGTCTCCTGGGTTCAAAAGTTGGTATTGAAGAGGCTCCTCCTGCCATCTGGGTGGCAGGGCGTTTCACACCAGCAGATTGAGATCTGCCCTTCTTCTTCACTACTGTCTCGTATCGACGGGCAACTTTCAGAGCAAGGTCGTGGGTTGGGAAATCCCTTGTAGCTAAGGCGGCTTGGATCTCCGGATCCAATCCTTGCTGAAATCATCTAGCTCTGATCTCAGCCGTTTGTATCAAGTGTGCCGCGAATCTACTGAGCATGGTAAACTTAGTATCATACTCATCCACAGATTTGGTCCACATCGAACCTTGTTGCAGGTGGATGAATTGCTGCTCCGTGTCAAATCGGCAGTCTCGGGGAAATATTTCGCGTCGAATATCTCGCGAAAAGTCCTCTATTCGATCGGCTGGTCAAGATGGCTTTCTTCAGCCTTCCACCAAACTCTGGCGCTATCTGTGAGTTGCAGCTTCGTAACTCTAACCCAGGCAATGTCTGGTACTTGTGCTGCTGCCAGATCGTTCTCAATGCTCTGAGTCCATTCTTCAGCTTCCAAAGGGCTCTCTTTCCCAGAAAATTGATTCGGGTGCAATGCCCGGAATTGCTTCACTCAGGAGCTTCCGCTTCTGGGCGGTTAAATAATATAGTAGTCTGTTGCTGCTTTCCTTCCAGGAGGCTTCGGATTGCCTCAAGCAATACCATTTGCTCGTTGATCGGAGCTGCAATGGTAGGCGTAAGTGGAAGAGGTGATGGTGTGTTGTTGAAGTTTGTGCTGGTATTGCTTGGAGAATCCATAACCTTGAAAGAAAAAATAGGGTTAGGATAGATTCAAAGAATATGAAATTGTAAGATTCAAGGAATATGAAATGTAAAGAATGTTTTTAGTTGCTGATTCTTGTGTTATATTGCTTAGGGCTTCATGCAGATTTGACCTGCATGTCCATGCAGAACTGACCTGTATGTCCATGCAGAACTGACCTGTATGGGCCGCCAACAAAACCTGTCACGCCCCGCTTCCTAGTGTATGGGTAGGGAGACGCGACGAGACCCGCTACGTATTTACTCAGAAGTAAGCACGCTAAGCGTAACTAAGCAATATAATAAAGTACACAGGAAAAATGATAAGAGATGTAATTGAACAACAACTTTTATTGATTAAACATTCTTTATAATACAACTGGAAAGTAAAATACAATACTGGAAAGTGATGCGTAAATAATGGCACATACTGAAAGTAAAAGTGAGTACAAATGAAGCCTAATGGTCGTGCTGCTCAGTGGTCTGCTCCAAGTGCTCTTGGCTGGTCTCGAACGCCTCAGAGTCGGGTCCTCCTGACAACATTCCAAAGAAAGAAGAGAAATCGGAATGTCGTCAGCGAACAATCGCTCGGTAAGTCCCAAAGAGAGATAGAAATAAAATAGACAGATAAGAGGATGTAACTGGTATAATGTTTGATTGTTATGCTAATGATTTTTTTGTAGCTTGGTACAGAATATGCCAGTGTATACGAGAGAAGTCCAACTTATACCGTGGACTATGGAACCCGTAGTACAAGGCTCCGTCGATAAAACCACGGAACAACGGCAACGGATATATAGTTACGTCTTTTAATGACCATCTCGTGCTACTTTTAACACATTCTGTGCCAGTCTACCCCTTTAAAACCCCGTAATGTATTTTTTATTGATTTATATTATTTTGTTTAATAGATGTAGCACTTGCCGAAACCATGATATCAGTATTTCTTATAAATGGAAAGGATATAGACGGACAGTCATGTAGACCGGTCAAATGTATATCCATGGTTCGGTCAAATCATGTTCATGTTGATATAGATTGAATTCTGGTATAAATGGAATCATGTTGAATAGGAGTTATACTTGAATCATATTCAAGAATAGATTGATTGATTTCATATTAGACTGAGACTCTGCCTGAGTCAGACACTTAAACAGAATTGAAGTCCTGAATTAGTTTTTATGTTATCGGTAACTGCTGCACATGGATGGCATGATCTGTGTATTTTTCCAAGGCAATTACCGTATTGATAACACCGTTTTTAGGTTGTCTACCTTAGATAGGCAAGCGCCCATATTCTCCGGCACCCCGAGGCTTAAAAGAACCGGTCATGCTTAAAGCTATATTTACTAGGGTCCTTATTGTAAATTAATATAATTTGAGGAGGTTTTATGAAAAAATAGTTTTGATATATTTTCAAAATAAATCTCAAGTGTTTATTTATCGTTTTTAGGGTTTTCATAGTTGTAATTTTTATAAAATGAAATATTCTAGTGGATATAAACCTAACTTTGAATAATATATAGTATTTTCTTGTAATTTGACTTGTGATGGTATTTTCATGATCTTTTGTGACTCTTCTGATTTAAAAAAAACATGGAATATATAATATATTTAAAGTAGATATTTTTATAATATATATATATATATACATTTATAAAAAATAGAATTTATTTATTAATAGAAATCACGTTTTTCTTAAGATTACAATACAAATTCCATTAAGATCGTATGTTCCATGAGGAGATCTGCATCTCGCCTTACTAGTCCGATGGATGTGCGATAACCCGCACCAACCAAGTCGGATTCCCCAAAATGGTTGTAAGGACTTAATCATTTGGAATTTAAATAAGACAATTTAAATAATACGGTTTTGTAATAATTTAGCGTATTTTATTGTAAACTTATAATTATCCCACACACTAATAATCCAAAAGCCATCGTGCTATGTCAAGAATGAGTGTTGTGATGAAGTAGGTCATTACCCCGTGAGTTTTCTAATAACAGCCCGAGTCCGGAAGCTCAGCAGACATCCTCTTCTACGACTGTTTCAAGCGTATGGGGCTGGGACCGTCCGACCTACGTCCCACCTCCCATGTCCTCTCGGGGTTCACAAACCACTCCGTCCCGGCCGAGAGAGTGGTCACCCTCCTCTTCAACATCGGAGAAGCAGTCCATACGAGGACCGTACCTGTGGAATTCATCGTCGCTAGAATCCCCTCATCCTACAACATCCTCCCGGGGCGCCCGACATTAAACGCCCTCCGGGCTCAAATCTCGACCTAACACCTTGCGATTGAATTTCCATTAGACCAAGGGGGATATGTAACAACTCAATTTTTAATGTACAAAGAATTGATTTAAATTCAAAGTATAATTGGAGTATTTAATGTTGCTGATATCTCTTTAAGTATTTATTTCACACCATAATTACAAGAAGGAGCTTGTAGCTCATTGGTAATACCTTGCACTGCTGAACCAAGCCACCAGAGTTCAAATCCCCTGCCCCGCATTATTTTTAATATTGTTTTGTTTTAAATTTTATAGAAGCCCAACAGTCCAACAGCCATAACTCCAAATTTTCCCACTACCCATGAAAAGTTAAATACTCCAGTAACTACCCCAGGCGACCCCCCACCTCCTGCACCCCCGACTCGGCCGGCGGACCGGCCGACTCGGGCCGGCGCCGCCGGCCGGACTCGGCCGGACGGCCGAGTCTCCAAATACAATAATGTGCCTCTTGGTCTTCTCTATCCCTCTGTATACTTTAATTTCTCAGATCGTTTCCAGAGAGCACCATAACTCTCATTCAATCCATTTTTAATACATTTTTCCAATTTTTTTTACATTTTCTAATTAAAAACTCTACACCTACCCTAACCCTATAAATACAACCCTACCTCCTACTCTCTCATCCCAAAATTCTGAGCCCACTCTCTCAAAATCTCAAGAAAACTTTGGTACTTTGGAAACGAGCGAAAGGCGAAACACTAACGAAATCGACGACGAAATTCCGGTGATCGTGCTAGGAACTCTCGACGACGAATCGACGCACCGGCGGATCCTCTACTTCCCTCCCACTCTCTAATGTTGTCCAAACCCGTAAGTCCCCCTTTCTATCTTTCTTTTCTCTCATAAAAATACGAATTTACAAAACCCGACGGAATCGGAACAAATCCGATTTCCGATTCGGTTTTCTATAAAATCTCACTTCTCACCAATACATTCATGCTTAAACATCTTTATGTTGACTATTAATCACTTAACAAATAATTTGAACAAGTTTCCTCACATGAAATGATAGCTTTTTCAATATATCGTATTTTTTCACTTAAATACCACAATGTTTCATTTTCACATTTAACCCCCTTAACATTGCTATACCTTAAAGTAGATCACGAGCTAATGACCTACCTCCTCACACACTCATATGCAAACATAAAACGCTGCCCTGAAAACTTAGAATACGATAAAACAAGATTTTACATTTAAATACCATTTTCTTAATAAAACCTTTTCTAAAAGTTTTTGGTTTGTTACACTTTGAAAACAAATATCTTTTATTAGGAAAATACGATAAGTTGTGGACATCGGTCGTTTATCAAAACCTGACTTTGTGCTGTCTAGGCTAGACAAGTGAGAAAGGTAATTTTAAAAGGCCCGTCACACGATAATTCGTGAGCGGATCCCTCCTTTCTTCACTTGTACTTACCTGACCACAATTGGCGGTGAAGAGGCGATTTGAGGCATCTCATGACTTGTTGTTTAGACCATTTAGAAATAGTCTAGTTGAATTAGAAAACCCTATAATCTAAAATACGGAAAATTGACTTTTTACAAATAAATACCATTTACTTAATAATACCGTATTCTAAAGGTTTGTATTTATAAAATCTTTGCAAAGCGCCACTACACCCCATTTTGTGGAACCCGTTCGGGATAGTACGGTTTATCAAGAATCCTCGGGCTTAGTAGTGCGAGTTTCAGACCTCCGCAAGGAGCATTCGGTCTCGAAAGGTTTAAAATACGACATCTTAAGAAAATGGGATTTTTGGAATATAAAATATTTATTAAAATTATTTTTGTATAAATATATATATATATATATATATATTTATTTATTTATTTATCATTTCAATATCTATTTTATTATAATATAAATGTTCCACCTTTTCCTAAAAATCACAAGAATAAATTTTACATTAAAATACCATGAACTTCAAATAAATCAATATTAAAGATAAATACCTTTATTTATATAAAACTCGGATATTTTCACTAGAAATGTCACAATATAAAATCCACCCTCATTACAACTCTAAAGACGAATAATGAATACTTGAGGTGTATCTTGAAAAATATACAAAAGTATTTTTACATAAAACCCCCTCAAGTTTTATAAATTACCCTAAGGACCTTAGCAATTATAGGACTTCGATTTACATTTCTACTGTCCGACTCGGGTTTGAGTCTGATTAATCTGACTTGAATATGATTCAAGTCAATCTCTAAATCTATAATATTACAATTCAACATGAACACACGAATCCATGAATCCAGTTATCAATCTATTCAACTTGACTGAACCAAACCATGGATATACTTTCTATTTACATGAATCCAGTTTACATCCGTTACTGATATCATGGTTTCGGTCAGTCACCCAACTATACAACTTATACAATACAATATAACAATACAATCAAAACACTATGGGGTTTAAGGGGTAG
Source organism: Agapanthus africanus (assembly GCA_030015575.1). Classification (NCBI taxonomy): domain Eukaryota; kingdom Viridiplantae; phylum Streptophyta; class Magnoliopsida; order Asparagales; family Amaryllidaceae; genus Agapanthus; species Agapanthus africanus. The sequence goes on from CM057337.1 coordinate 5,159,431, forward strand.
ATTGGTACGGAAGGTTTTAAAAGTGGCACGAGACAGTAAGATTAAGACACCTAACTAGAATCCTGTTGCTGTTGTACCTTGGTATAACGGTTTCTTGTACTTTCAGTTTGCCCTGGTATCTAGCATATAGCGACGCCTCTCGTATACACTGGCATCCTTCTGTACCAAGCTACAAACAACATCGTTAACACAATATTCTACAATATTATACAACTTTAAAAGATACATTCTTATTCTGTCTTTTCTATTTCTCCCTTAACTTTAGGACTTACCGAGCGACCTGTTCGCTGACGACATTCTATTTCCTTCTTCTTTGAATGTCGTCAGGTGATCTGGACACAGCAGAGATCGAGCCCACCAGTGAAGACTTGGATCAGTTCCTCGAAGATCCCGAGCTCTATACATTGTACATTTCCATTCAGTATTTTCATTTCCTGTTATGTCATTGTTTAGGCATCGTTTTTACTTCAGTTGTATTTCCTTTTCATGCATTGTACAAAAGAATGTTATTAAATAAAGTTGCTGTTATTTTATCTCTCGTCTCTTGTGATTATCTTTATATTGCTTAGATACGCTTAGCATATGTACTTCTGAGTATATACGTAGCGGACCTCGTCGCGTCCCCTTCGCCGTATACCGGGAAGCGGGGCGTGACAGGTTTTGTTGGTGGCCCATACAGGTCAGAGTTGTATAGAATCATACTATGCAGTTCTGTTCTGCGTGAACAACCTAAGCAATATAACACAAGAACCAGCAACTAAAACAATTTTTACAATTCATGTTCCTTAATTCTTACAATTTCATATTCATTGAATCTTATCATTTCAAATATTTTGAATCTGTCCTAACCTAAATTTTTCTTCAAGGTTATGGATTCCCCGAACAACACCAGCACCAATGTCAACAACACACCTCCAGCCCTACCACTCACACCTGCCGTCCCTGCTCCGATCAACGGGCATACTGTTCTGCTTGAGGCAATCCGAAGCCTCCAAGAAGGACAGCAGCAACAGACTGCTCTTTTAATGAACTGTTGTTCCTATCCGAAAGACGGCGCGACGGACGTCTTGCCTGAAATTCGGGGCAGATGCTAATTGGTGCTATCCGTCCACCTCTCCGAAGATGCCAAGTTGATTTATGGCACCGTTTATCGAAGGTTTAAACGGATGCGTCCGATATAGCAGACTTTGTCAGATTCCCCCCGTTTGAGGGGTTTTTTAGTGTGGGGACACTCTTCCCTGCAGGTGCAAGCCCCTGCAGTTAATTACGCTACCGCATTGCGGTAACAACTTTTTCCTTCTTCATATGGTCACTTCGTGTCGTGGGTGTTTGTTTTGTTTGTGGTTGCCCGTGGATTGTATACAGAGACTGAGTTATGTCGTCGCCCGTAGGGCGTGGACTAATCCAAATCCATATTATCTTAGATTTGGGTTTGAGGGTCGTGTTTAAGGATACGTTAGCCTCGTTTGAGACTAAGATCGACTTAAACGTTTGTTAAGGATACGTTAGTCTAGTTTTAGACTAAGATCGACTTGACGGGATTGTTTAGATCCAACAAGAGAGCAATTTAAGGGAGCCATGTTGTTTTGTTTAGTGACATTGCGGTCAATAGGTAGTTTAAGGACATTGCGGTCCAATGTTAGTTTTAAGACGTTGCGGTCAAGGTTAAGGACGTCGTAGTCCGTGGATTTAAGGACTCCACAGTCCGATGTTAGTTTTAAGACATCATGGTCAAGGTTAAGGACCTCATAGTCCGTAGATTTAAGGACTCCACAGTCCGATATTAGTTTTAAGACATCACGGTCAAGGTTAAGGACGTCATAGTCCGTGGATTTAAGGACTCCACGGTCCAACGTTAGTTTTAAGACATTCCGGTCAATAGGTAGTTTAAGAACATTGCGGTCCAATGTTAGTTTTAAGACGTTGCGGTCAAGGTTAAGGACGTCGTAGTCTGTGGATATAAGGACTCCACAGTCCGATGTTAGTTTTAAGACATCACGGTCAAGGTTAAGGACGTCATAGTCCGTCGTTAGTTTTAAGACATTCCGGTCAAGATTAAGGACCTCATAGTCCATGAGTTTAAGGACCCCACAGTCCGTATCAATATGTGGTCATCGGGACCCATCACCTCTTTGAAGACGTTGAGGAATTACAACGACAGGTATCAAAGGAGTGAAGAGATGTACCCTTGAACCAAGGTAGATTAAGTGATCTGCAGTCCAATTTGGAAACTAAGATCAATCATTATATTATGAGCCCATTGGCCCAGTTAAGTTTGAATTGAGGACTTATGGCCAGCTTGGGCTAAGTCCAATCATGTTTGGGATATTGGCCCTCTGTTGGTACATTAAAGGAGAGGTTTTGCCTCTGGAAACTTAGCCAGTTGGGCTAAAACTAGTGTTAAACACTAGAGACCAGCAGTGTTGAACACTGGGAATAAGATTGACAAGTTAGTGTTAAACACTAAAAGGTAATCAGTGTTGAACACTGGGAACAGAGTTTTCAAATTAGTGTTAAACACTAGGCAAATCAGTGTTAAACACTGGAAATAGATATTCCAAATTAGTGTTAAACACTAAGGCAAATCAGTGTTAAACACTGGTTACAGAAGTTTCAATTTAGTGTTAAACACTGAGGCAAGAGGGGTCACGTGGTAACACGTGAGAGCGCCCTGCTTTCCTTTATTTTGTTCTGCAGATAAGTGTTTAACACTTTTAATTTTGAAAGCCATCACGTGTGGGCACGTGATGGGGGCCTGCGCTTTGATCTGTTAGAATGTTCATTAGGGGTCACGTGTCGACACGTGAGGGTGCCTTAGAGCTCTTTTCTGTGTCTTTTTCTTTTGTGTGCTTTAGAGATCACGTGGGGCACGTGAGGCATTGCCTCACAGTTCTCTTTTATGGATCTTCGCAGGAGTCACGTGGTAACACGTGAGGCGTTTACTTCAGAGTTCTTTCTATGGATCTTTGCAAGGGTCACGTGGTTACACGTGACTCTGCATGTTTTAAAGATCTGTTCATCTTTTAAGAATTAATAGGGTTAAACCCTAGCGAGGAATTAAATTCCTGCTTTCTTTTGAAGAATTATATTCTTAATAGGGTTAAACCCTAATTTCTTTTCTTAAGAGAATTAAATTCCTGTGAGTTTGAGAGAATTGTGTTCTCAATTAGGGTTAAACCCTAGTTCTGTTTATTTTGAAGGAATTAAATTCCCATAACATAGGGTTAAACCCTAATTTTATCTCGAAGGAATTGAATTCCTATCATTCAGTGAGAATTAAATTCTCAAAACTCAGTTCCTCCTCTGTGTTTTAGATCTGCATGGCAGGATCTCAACCCAATGAGAATTAAATTCTCAATTCATGGGGAGATGTGCACTTTACAGATCCTCCACCAGAGAAAGAACTAAGTTCTTTTCTTTATATAAGAGTTAAACACTTTTGAGAATTAAATTCTCTTTTTAATCCTCCCTTTCTTTCTCTTACCTAAGGTTTTCCTTTTACAGAGAATCAAAAGCTCTGTATCTCTCTCTCTGTGTATCAAAAGAAAAGGTCCAAAGGTCTAAAAAAAGTCCCCTCTCTTCTTTTCTTGGCTCATATTTATAGGAGAAGGAAAAGAATCAATCTGTTTAGTAAATCTCTCATTGAGAGATTTGATTTGTTTATTGAGAGATTTGATTTATATTTATCATTAATCTAGGCCTTTAGATTGTTGGGTGAATTTTATTCACCATTGGATTTTAAAGATATCTCTTTGTTATTTCGGTTAGATTTAGGGGGGAAATCTTTCCAAGTCCAAGATTTTTCCATAAATTGGTGATATTTAATCACCTTTAGATTTTTAATCCAACGGTTTCAAATAATCCTTCTCCATTTTGGAAAGATTTGAATGATTCATCCTCAGAATTTTAATTCTGTTAAAGAATAAGGCTCTTAAAGCCGGTCACATGTGGCAACATGACCCCTGGTCACGTGTAGGCACGTGACCCCTGAAATGGGCTTCTCTCCTTCTGCGCTCTGTTCTCTGGCCGCTGCTTAACCATCACGTGCCACCACGTGACCACCGGTCACGTGTGAGCACGTGATGCCTCTGCTGGAGCTTTTTCTTGATTTTAATCAGGGGATGAATGTGCTTTTTCCCGCTACTTTAAACGTCACGTGCCAACACGTGACAACTAGTCACGTGTGAGCACGTGATGCCTCTTCTGAAGCTTCTCCTGATTTTTAATCAGGGAACAAATGCCCCCACAGCGTTGTTCTCACGTGTCTGCACGTGAGTGCAACGCTGTCACTTTTGCGACCGTCGGATCTGCTTTGGGAGTAGAGGAGATAAAGCGTCTCCATCACATCCTATAAATATAGGGGTCTCTTTAGAAGCGCCTCCACTCTTGCTTGCCTTCTTTCTTGCAACTTTTTTCTTGAGAATTTAATTCTCGTTTCCAGAGCTTAGTTCTCTGCCTCAAACTCTTTCCAAAGTTTAACTCTGTTCCAAGAAGACCCTTTCTTCATCTTTGAACGATCGGAGAACTTTCCCAGCAACCACCACGGGATTTTAAATTCAGATCAAGGGTTTTTCCCTTTGAAAAGAACACACATTTCTTTTTGTTTTAAGTTCTTCCACAAGAACAGTGACCCTTCTAATTTTCAAACTGTAGATCTCTTAGGGTCTCTTTAACCTTTAAGGAGATGATGGTGTCGGTTGTCCCTTCCATGAAATTTAAATCCATCCGCAAGGAGCTTTGGTTCTGGAAAAACAAACTTCTGGGAATTTAATTCCCTTTTTTAAGAAGGAATTTAATTCCTATGAGGAACTAAGTTCTTCCCATGGAGGCTTCTTAGGGTTTTCTTGCCCTGGGTTGTCTCTTTCACATTCGAGAGGAAAAAGTTTGTAATTTTTTCATGCTCGTTATTTCAGGTGTCATGGATGCCCATTTGTATGATCTTGACGAAATCATTTCTTACGGGAATATTCGTGCACTGGGCCGCCGCCAGAACCAGGAGTTCACCAACGCTCAATGCGCTGAGATCATGAGCCGCTTTGACGAGTACAACCATCGGCTACTCTCCCGTCGCTCTTCTCTTCTGAGACTAATCGTGCTGGCGATCTGGGAGGCGCTTCCTCTCTTCTACACCGGTGTACCGCTCGGGGCATTGGACGCTGCCGAGGATAAGATACATTCGGTGTATCTGATGAGCCTAATCTCGAAGAGAAGGCGCGACAACCTCATTGATCTCTTGCACCAGGCTTTTCAGCAGTCGGCTATACTTGCTGCCTATCGGAGGGTGGAGGACATTCGCGAGGACCCCGACGCTTGCGACCGCGAGAGAAAACATACTAGGATGGTTCGATATGCCTGGAAGATCTTGGACAAAGTTGCATTCGAGTTTCTCAATCCATGCCCCGCGTCCGAGGTCTTACCGTTGTAACCGTTTTCTTTTTATTTTGTATGAACCTTTTAAAGCATGAATGATAAATCTTATCGTGTCCTTCTGTGTTTGCATGCCTCTTTTTTTGTGGGATTTTGTCATTTTGCTATTGTTGATGTTGATGTTTTTAACGTGCAAGGCACTATTTCACTTTCTAGTACACACCAAGCATGGTGCTTACGTGCTCCACACGTGAGGGGCCTTTTATGGGGCTATTCAATTTTTCATGCCATATTTCTGTGCATGGCATTAGATGCAGAGAAGGCGCCTTGGAAATCGCTCCTTTTCCTGATTTCCAATGTCTTCCCTTTTTTGGGCCTTGGAATGGGTTCCATCATGCAATTTTTCCCGCGCACAGCATTTAATGCTCCCCTTTATAGCCTTGAGGCCATAGCCTATTTCCTCTTCACAGAGAACTTTATTCCCATTTTGACGTGATTTAATTTGAGAAACAACTGAGTGCCATGGCCTGCAACCGTCCCCATGCTCGTCGACAGCCATGGAAAGTGCCTATCGAGGAGATGATTCCTCGCTTTGCTGCACGATTGGTGGACCCTCTCCTTACCGACGACGAATGCGACTCAACGATATATGAACTCTCGACTCGTAGGGGGTTCCCCCTCCCAATGGGTTCCCTCTGGCTCCGGATGATCCTCGCTGTTGTACTTGCCAACGTCCCTCCTCACCCGGCGGAGATGACCCTGGCGATGCTTGACGTGGCTGAAGAAAAACTTGAGGGTTTTCACGAGGCGTGCCTGATTACTCAGGCTTTGAAAGATCGCTCAGTTCACCTCTTGAGCGAGATAAGAGCTCGGCGGGCGGCTGTGTCTGCTTTTGCGAACGAACATGGCGCCAATCGGTGGGGAGAAACTCCTCGCGAAAACCGTCGGTTTGATGTGTTGGAAAAAGCAGAGATAGAGATGGAGAATTTTGTTCTTTGTTTTGTTAACCCTTGTGCTACCGATCCTTTGTTTGGCGACCTTTTCCCGTTAGCGTAGTGTATTAGTTTTCGCATGCTTTATGTTGAACTTTCATGTATGCTGGGTACTCGTATATATGTTTTTGCTTGCATAAATGAACTTTGTGTTTTTCCCCTGAGAACTTTCTTTAATTGAGAACACTATCACTACGTTGCATGTACATCAGAGCTTCGGGTATTATTTCTTTTCGGATATTCATATAGTTGCGAATGCATGCTTGATAGGATATACATCGAGAATTTTTTGTTGCTTCCCATACCAGATGATGTGCGCGTGTTTTAGATCGACTATTGCTATCGACTGGAGGCTTGTTTATACGGTCTTGAGCGTATATGTCCTGTTTCAGAGGTTGCGGTCGTGAAAGCGGGCTTGCGTGGTATAATAGAGCGACGTGTGGCGAACATATTGTTGTGCGAGAAGAGGCTCGGCCGCAAATTCTCGGAGAGGGAATTGGCTTCTATGGCGCTGAGCGAGCTTCAAGCTAATCTTACCGCCAAGGCCAACAAAGCGTATGAACTCTGGCGGGTGCTTTAAGAGTCTATCAAAGAGGTGGTAGCTCTTGATAAAGCTGCCGTGTTCACTCGTGAAAGGGTCGAGGCTCATAAGGCCACTGAGAAAGAACTTGAAGGCTTGCTTGCCCCGTATCAGGCCCAGCAGGCTCAGGCGGAGGCCCGTCTTTTGGCGATCCTGAATCATGAAGCCGTGGCCCAGCAGAAGCAGGATGAGCTAGCGAAATTGCTAAATCGCCCGCCGGCTTGAAAAACTTGTATCTTTTCCTTTCTTTTTGTACATACTCCTGAATGAGAGTATTTTCTTTTTGTTCTTTCATGAATTGTACTTTGTACCCATTTTGGTTTACGAATAAAGACATATTTTTCTTCTCAGTGGTGTGTCCCCTTTCAATTGAACTTGTTCCGTGGACAATTTATCGTGGCCTACTTGCAGGGTAGCGATGGCTTAGGATTCAGGGTTAAGATCCGCCTCCTAAGACTTTTGAACTTTATGAGCCCTGAGGGTCTCATAAAGAGTTTTTCTCCCTACAGATCGAGAGGATCCCGTAGGTTGAAGTTCTTCTTAAGAATCGTGAGGATTCTTAAGCGGGTTTTCCCTTGGGAGTCGTAAGGATCTCATAAGAGAGTTTTCTTCCTTACAGGTCGTGAGGACCAGCAAGTGCTGGGTGCGGTCACCCTTATCCGTATTTTACGGGGTCAGGGGTTGGTTTGGGATGGTTTCCAGGGTATCGTAGTTTAAAGACATCGCGGTCATGGTTAAGGACCTCATAGTCCGTGGGTTTAAGGACTCCACAGTCCAATGCTAGTTTTAAGACGTCACGGTCAAGGTTAAGGACCTTATAGTCCGTGGATTTAAGGACTCCACAGTCCGATATTAGTTTTAAGACATCACGGTCAAGGTTAAGGACCTCATAGTCCGTGGATTTAAGGACTCCACAGTCCGATATTAGTTTTAAGACAACACGATCAAGGTTAAGGACCTCATAGTCCGTGGATTTAAGGACTCCACAGTCCGATGTTTGTTTTAAGACATCACGGTCAAGGTTAAGGACCTCATAGTCCGTGGATTTAAGGACTCCACAGTCCGATATTAGTTTTAAGACATCACGGTCAAGGTTAAGGACATCATAGTCCGTGGATTTAAGGACTCCACAGTCTGGCATTAGTTTTAAGACATCCCGGTCAAGGTTAAGGACCTCATAGTCCGTGGATTTAAGGACTCCACAGTCCAATGTTAGTATTAAGACGTCACGGTCAAGGTTAAGGACCTCATAGTCCGTGGATTTAAGGACTCCACGGTCCGATGTTAGTTTTAAGACATCACGGTCAAGGTTAAGGACCTCATAGTCCGTGGATTTAAGGACTCCACAGTCCGATGTTAGTTTTAAGACGTCACGGTCAAGGTTAAGGACCTCATAGTTCGTGGATTTAAGGACTCCACAGTCCACGAAATGTGTGGTTACTGGGACCCGTCACCTCTTTGAAGACGTTGAGGAATTACAACTCCAAATATCAAAGGAGTGAAGAGATGTACCCTTTAACCAAGGTAAAATCGGTTTAGAATCATTATGGTTGATTGTTAGTTTTAAGACATTACGGTCGAGGTTAAGGACATCATAGTCCGTGGATTTAAGGACTCCACAGTCCGGTGTTTGCTCTGGATGCTTCACACGGGTTCGCTGTCGTACTTGGCGAGGACCAGGCTCCGCTCTGGGCGTTTTCCGCGGGGTCAAAGATTGACGTTATCCGCGTTCCATGTGACCAGGAATTTTGCACTAGATGCTTCACACGGGTTCACTGCCGTGTTCGGCGAGGACTAGGCTCCGCTCTGGATGCTTCACACGGGTTCACTGCCGTGCTCCGCGAGGACCAGGATCCGCTCTGGACGTTTTCCATAGGGTCAAAGAGTGACGTTATCCGCGTTCCACGTGACCAGGAATTTTGCACTAGATGCTTCACATAGGTTAACTGCCGTGCTCGGCGAGGACTAGGCTCCGCTCTGGATGCTTCACACAGGTTCACTGCCGTGCTCCGCGAGGACCAGGATCCGCTCTGGACGTTTTCCACGGGGTCAAAGAGTGACGTTATCCGCGTTCCACGTAACCAGGAATTTTGCACTAGATGCTTCACACGGGTTCACTGCCGTGCTCGGCAAGGACTAGGCTCCGCTCTGGATGCTTCACACAGGTTCACTGCCGTGTTCTGCGAGGACCAGGATCCGCTCTGGATGTTTTCCACGGGGTCAAAGAGTGACGTTATCCGCGTTCCACGTGACCAGGAATTTTGCAGTAGATGCTTCACACGGGTTCACTGCCGTGCTCGGTAAGGACTAGGCTCCGCTCTGGATGCTTCACACGGGTTCACTGCCGTGTTCTGCGAGGACCAGGATCCGCTCTGGACGTTTTCCACGGAGTCAAAGAGTGACGTTATCCGCGTTCCACGTGACCAGGAATTTTGCACTAGATGCTTCACACGGGTTCACTGCCGTGCTCGGCAAGGACTAGGCTCCGCTCCGGATGCTTCACACGGGTTCACTGCCGTGCTCTGCGAGGACCAGGATCCGCTCTGGACGTTTTCCACGGGGTCAAAGAGTGACGTTATCCGCGTTCCACGTGACCAGAAATTTTGCACTAGATGCTTCACACGGGTTCACTGCCGTGCTCGGCAAGGACTAGGCTCCGCTCTGGATACTTCACATGGGTTCACTGCCGTGTTCTGTGAGGACCAGGATCCGCTCTGGACGTTTTCCACGGGGTCAAAGAGTGACGTTATCCGCGTTCCACGTGACCAGGAATTTTGTTGATTATATCCACATTTCACGAAGTAGGGATTTGACTCTTGGTGATCTGTATATCGCCGAGCCATAGAACTGGGAGTTGCCGCTGTTCCACTTCGCTTGACATTTTGTTCGTTGTGACGAGACGGGTATTGAGACGATCTCTAGGTCACTTGCGGTCCGTCGAGATTTGGCTTCTTCTTATGATGAAACCCCGGGGGAGGAGTATCATCCCTTCTTTTTTTACGCCCCTGGATTGTGTACAGGGATAGATGTAACATCACCTATAGGGCAAAAATTTAATTTTTATTTTATCTCTTTTTCCGCGATGCTCTATCATTTCAGCTTTTATATCGCGAAGGTCGCGATTGCCCAATCATTTCGGCTATTTTTCGCGGTGCCCAATCATTTCGGCTGTTTATTTTATTCTTACTCGCTGCTTTTTATTGCAAGTTGCCCAATCATTTCGGCTATTTTTCATGCATACATTTTTACTTGCTGATTTTTATTGCAAGTTGCCCCATCATTTCGGCTATTTCGTATGCATGTGCGGCTTGTTGGCTTTTTGTGCAAGCTTGGATTTAGACACCAATTTCGGCATCAGCACCGCTACACCTGGGATGTCGCCAGGAGCGAATCATCATTTGCCTCTGTCGATGTTGAACAAAGGTGGCTTAGCGAACAGGGTTAGGATTCTGTCGATTAAGGCTTTTGACTTCATGAGCCGTAAGGGTCTCACAAAGGGATTTCTCCCTACAAGTCGTAAGGATCTCGTAGGTGTGTTTTCTCCTTAGGAATCATAAGGACTCCTAAGTGTATGGCCTCTTGTAAGTCGTAAGGATCTTACAAGAGAGTTTTCCCCTCATACGTCGAGAGGACTCACAAGGGTTGTTCACCGTGCGAACATGTCCCTAGTCACGGGTGGGACTTTGTTAGGGAAATGTTTATTCGCGCCCGTAGATTGTATACAAGGGTCAGTATTGAGCCACTTGTAGGGCATAAATTGAAGGTTGTGGGGGTTGCTTAAGCACAGGTTTAGGTCTCTGTGACTTAAGACTTTCAAATCTTATGAGCCGTGAGGGTCCCATAAGAGAGTTCTTCTTATGAGTCGTGAGGATCTCGCAAGTGTAATTTCTCCTTAGGAGTCGTAAGGACTCCTAAGTGTGTTGCTTCCTTGTGAGTTGTAAGGATCTCACGCGGGTGATTTCTCCTTGCAAGGTCAAGAGGACCTTGTAAGTGTCCTTTAACGAGGTTGCGCCCTTTCGGGTTTTCACAAACACTCGCCGGTAGTCCTGCTGTTTTTACTCACAGAGCCCTTTCGGGTTTTCATCCGTGCCCATTTTGCTTATGGACGTACCGTTTTTTTTTATTCTTTTTATTCTCTTTTTTTTTCACGAGGTCGCGCCCTTTCGGGTTTTCACGAACACTCGCCGGTAGCCCTGCTGTTTTTACTCATGGAGCCCTTTTGGGTTTTCATCCGTACCCATCTTGCTTATGGACATACCGTTTATTATTATTTTTTTATATTTTTATATATATATTTTTATATCGTCTTTGAGATAATGCAATCCACTGTAGTTTATCGACATCTCGGTCAACAGCTAGTTTTAGGACATAGTGGTCCATTGTTAGTTTAAGGACGTTTCGGTCCGTTGTTAGTTTAAGGACGTTTCGGTCCGTTGTAAAGGATGCTGGTTACTACTTAGAGTTCGGGCTTAGGAAGATAGCGAGCGGACATAGTCGTCGTCATCTATCATTGATCTAGGCCTTGACCCGTTAAGCGTAGTATTTCTTCAGGTATCGACCGTTCACTGGCCTGAAAGGTCTTTCACCGTGCATATCCATGAGTAGATATGCTCCACCCTGGTAGACTTTGTCTATGATGTATGGGCCTTCATAGTTCGGCTCGAATTTTCCCCGTTTGGCGCGATTGGGAATCATAGGTCTTTTGACCACTAGCACGAGTTCGCCTTGGCGGAATGCTCTCGGCCTGATCAATCTTTCATATGAGCGCGTCATCTTTGCTTTATAAGCCTCCAGATTTTGTTGCGCTATGAGCCGGGTTTCATCAAGGGCATTAAGCTCCGCAAGCCGAAGGTGAGCATTTTCTTCGTCCGTCAGCTCGTAGTGGACCGCCATTCGTAGAGATGGTAGCTATATCTCGAGGGGGAGTACTGCTTCCGTACCGAATACCAACGCGTATGGCGTTGTGTTCGTGTCCGTCTTGAACGTAGTTCGATACGCCCAGAGAGCTTCTTGCAGTCTCTCGTGCCAGTCCTTTTTGTTTCGGGACACCGTCTTCTTCACGATCTTTGTCAAGGTTTTGTTGAAAGCCTCAGCTAGACCGTTAGCTCGCGGATTATAAACATAGGAATATCTCCAGTCTATGTTGTGTTGCTGCGCGAAGCGACTAATCTTGTGGCTTCTGTAGGCTGGATCGTTATCGGAGATGATTCGTCGCAGAGTTCCAAACCGATAGATGACGTGCGTCTTGAAGAAATGGAGAATATTCTCCATCATCACTTCCCTCAGCGGTATTGTTTCTGCCCATTTGGAGAAGTAATCAGTCGTCGCCAGGATGAAGCAGTGTCCCCTGGACGATGCTGGTTCGATAGGGCCGACTATGTCAGCTCCCCACATTTCGAATGGCCAGCTAGCCACCGTTGGATGTAGAGGATTTGGGTGCTGATGGATAAAGTCCCCATGGATTTGGCATAAGTGGCATTGCTTCGCATACTCGAGGCAGTCCTGGATCATCGTGGGCCAACAATAACCCATTCGTTTGATCTTCAGCTTCATCTTCGGGCCTGCTTGGTGAGAACCGCAGAGTCCGTCGTGAACTTCCTGAACGACTCTTTTTGCTTCGTCAGGTCCTAGGCATCTCAACCACAGAGAGTCAAATGACCTCTTGTACAGAGTATTATTGACGAAGGCGAAGGACAGAGCTCGTTTCATAAGTTGATGTCTTGAGGACGCATTTTCAGGCGTTCGACGGGATTTGAAGTAGTCTATGAAGACTTCTCTCCAATCTTCAGCCCTTTCTTGGTCCTTTATTTGCATAGCCATTTGCTCGGTTGCTTCCTTTTCCTCCGATGATTCCGGAGATATTTCTGCCGGTGTGAGGACCCAACGGCTTTGTACCACGATTCTGACGTCATCGAGGTTTTCATCAGCCAGTTCATTAGCGAGCTTGGCTAACGCGTCAGCCTTGCTATTTTCCGCACGCGGTATGCTTTCCAGCATGTAGTAGGGAATTTGAGTCAGCAATCGCTGTACTCTGTTACCATACTTCACCAACTCTGGCTTGCATGTCTGGTAGTCGCCGTTCACATGGCTAACGACCAGTTGAGAGTCTCCATATATGCGGAGGTTTTCAATTCCCATGTCGATGGCGATCTCAAGGCCTGCTATCAAAGCTTCGTATTCAGCCTCGTTGTTCATCCTCGGCTCTGTTAAGGAGAAAGCGAAGTGCATTATCCCTCCTTGTGGAGTTACGAAGATAAGGCCTACCCCTGATTTGATTATAGGTGTGTTTTATTTGCGCTTCTTCATGGAAAATGCTCCATCGAAATAAACTCCCATCGGGTATCACCGCCGTCGATCGCGTCAAACGCGTGTTCATCCGGCAGTTCGTAACTCAGAGGGGAACTGGCCGGTATCGGATGCTCAGCGAGGAAGTCGGCGATGGCCTGGCCTTTCACTGCCCTGAGAGGCTGATATGTTATCGAGAACTCCATCAAGAGCAGGGCCCATTTAGCGAGTCGTCCAGTCAGTATGGCCTTCGACATTAAATACTTAAGGGGGTCCACCTTCGATATGAGACGGACTTCATGCGCCAACACATAGTGCCTGAGCTTGGTTATCGCAAAGATCAACGCCAGGCAGTGCTTTTCAATGGGGGAGTAGTTGCCTTCTGCTCCCAGTAGAACTCGACTTAGATAGTAGAGTGCTCTTTCTTTCCCTTAATCGTTCTCTTGCACCCATAATGCGCCTAAGGAACCTTCGAGGGTGGTCGTATAAAGAATGAGGGGCTTTCCCTTTACCGGAGCAGCCAGCACCGGTGGGTTTTGCAGGTATTGCTTGATCTCGTCTAGCGCGCTTTGGCATTTTTGATCCCAGACGAACGGGGTTCCCTTCTTCATCAGGTGACTGTAAGGGCGGCACTTGCCTGAGAGGTTGGCTATAAATCGCCGGATGTATGCGAGCTTCCCTTGGAGAGACCGCAATTGTTTGAGAGTCCTTGGCGGTGGCATTTTCATGATCGCCTTGATCTTCGACGGATCTATCTCGATGCCTCGGTGACGGACAATGAATCCTAGGAATTTGCCTGTGGACACCCCTAATGCTCACTTGAGAGGGTTCATCTTCAAGTTGTATTGCCGAAGGTGTTGAAATACAGTCTTCAGATGCTCGAAATGTTCCTCGTATGATTTGCTTTTCACGACGAGGTCGTCGATATAGCATTCGACGATTTCATGTATGAGGTCATCAAAGATCTTCGTCATGGCCCTTTGATAGGTGGCACCGGCGTTCTTTAGACCGAAGGGCATAACTTTATAGCAGAATATTCCCAAAGGGGTCCGGAAAGCGGTATGTTTCTGGTCCTCGGGATGCATCTTTATCTGATTATATACTGATGAGCCGTCCATGAAGGAGAAGACTTCGTCAGTGGACGTGTTGTCTATGATCAGCTCAGCGACCGGTACTGGGAAATCGTCCTTCGGGTAGGCTTTACTGAGATCCCGAAAGTCCACACAGATGCGCACCGTCCCATTTTTCTTCATCACCGGGACGATGTTGGCGATCCAGTCAGGATACTGAACTTCCTGGATGAAGCCAGAGTCGATCAGCTTCTTTACCTCGGCGTTAATGCTCTTCTCAAGCTCGAGCCGCATTCTTCTCGGCGCCTGTTTGACTGGCTTAATGTCTGGGGATATCGCCGATTTGTGGATAGCTATTTCTGGATCTAGTCCTGGCATTTCAGAATAGTTCCATGCGAAGCAATCTCTATGCTGCATAAGCACGGCTTTTAACGCGGCCACCCTTTCTTCAGATAGCAACTCGCTGACGAATGTCGGTCGCGGGTCGTTCGTCGTTCCCAACTCGATATTTTTGAGGTTATCTGCAGTAGTATGTATGCCATCTTCCAGCTCTTTCGGCGCTGGTGGAAATTAGGGGCCCAACCTTCACAGTAATTCTTAGTTTTTCCTGCTTACTTTTCTGCATATTTTTAATTCACAAAATTCAACAGTTTTGAAAAATGTACAGAGAGCGATTTTGCAATGGGGTTTCGGTTCGATCGGATTTCTAACTCCGTCTACGCATCGCCTAAGGCTCTAGCTAGGCTCTGATACCACTGTAGGGTTCCTAGGCACACTAATGAAGTCCCACAAGTGATCAAACATGGCCAATTAAAATTTTACAAGTGCCGAGAAACCCTAATACGGATCGTTAACTAGATGTATAGGCGATGCAATGCAAATAAACGAATTTATCTAAAAGGAAAAAAGTTACAACCTTTGTAGATCCGGTCCTCCACCTCCTAGGCTCCGTGATGGCGTCCCTCCGCTGTCCAAATCGAATCTTGGACTCTTGCATCGGCTTCATCGAAGAAAAGGGCGGGCTAGATCGTCGACTTCGATGCCGAAGATGATCTACGTCCAGACATCACAAGATCAAGCTCCAACTTCACCAAACCATGAAAACTTGTGAAGAAAACACCCTATACTACTTGGCAAGAGGTAGAGGATGAAGAAATAGGAGGTGGGTTCACTTTAGAATTGGATTTCTCACTCATTTGCTCAAGTTGCCATTGATGGTGGCATAGTTTCTTCATGTTGAAGAAGGAAGAAGAAGAAGAAGATAATATGATATATTTTCTAAAATAGAAAATCATATGAATACTTATCATATAGCAACCATAGTTAGGTGTAGAGAATAAACTAAGGTTAGTTGAATGGTTAGGGTTAAGCATGAGACAAGAATGGTGGACTTGTTCAAAGCTTCAAGAAGTTGCAACAAACAAACAAAATAAGCCACCATTCTTTTCTTTATCATTTCAAAAAGAATAATAAATAAATAAATGAATAAGTAAATAAACAAAACCCTAACCACTCATATAACCATGGTTTAATTCTTTACACTAACCCAAGTGAGCATGTATCATCAAACATGATACAATCTAGTGCACTAAAATATATCACATATACAATGTGCATTTCAAGTGAGAAAATCCATTTAAAGTGAACTAATATTAGTTAATACAAAGTAATATATCAAATATATAATTATGCACTAAATCATTAAATCAATACTTGATTTAACGATCCGGTCATATCGCATATAACCGACTAATATCCAATGTATCGACTTATCGAATCAATCCTTGATTCGATAACTAGGTTATATCACATACAACCATTCGATACATTCATCGCGAGAATAGAATACGGTATCACATATACGCATTATTCTCGGTCCCGCATATATCTCATATGCGCTCCTATTTCGTTTCGCTTGAGCCAGGAAACCTCTGTGTAGGACTCTAAAGACTCGTCAATACGCCGGCAGCAGATGATGATCATATCAAACACCCACAAGCCGCAAGCGGTCTGCTAAACGTAACGGCCACCCGGGTATTGAGCGATCAGAAGATCGACGAGCAAGCCCGCTCACACTCCTGTGAATCCAACCAGTAACACTTACCGTACAGTCCGGTCTGTTCGTCTGATATGTCACATATCTCGCCTAGGGGTGGTAAACGTCAGACCCCAATAGCTCAATAAGTCATGCCGACGTGAGGTCCATAACATGTGTGAAACTACTGATAACACTTACCAGTAGATCACTGCAACCCTGGCCAGGGATTTCCTGTTATGGCCTGTCGTGCACAGCGCGACATCAACCCCCAATACCGGGAGAGACGAATCCCCTCCTATCGCTCATTGCCTCCATGTGAATCGGGACTGTACCCAAAAACCACCTGTTTGCACGACTCAGTAGAGCCGTGGTAGGGTGGAAATCAAAGCACAGTGGGAGACACACAAGACTCTATGACGATCTCGGGTCAACAGACTAAGCTGTACCAGTGTCACCAGAGAACTGCCATCTGACGTGAGGTATAATACCATCTGGGAGTTCTCGGCGAGTCCGTTCAGTGTACCCAGTCTCCACTGAGCACCCGTATACCATCTCTGATGTCAAACACCAATGGATATGGGATCATCCATCGCCCATCGCATGGGTCGAGAAGATATACGCTAGTCTACTCTGGAATATCGATGCCCCGTCTCGATATTCCCTCGACTAGGAACATTGAAGGATGTACTCATGGACTACCCAGGCCTCACTAGTATGATCTGCATCATAGTCTTGGAAGTCGAGTACACATCCTAAGGGCTTTATCAACATGTAATCAGAGAGACAGAGAGTATACATGTTAAGATAAAGAGCAACCAGATAGCGTACTATCATGTCGAGCAAGAAAGTCCTACCTATATATGTCCCAGCATCCACTACAATATACATCCAATGTACAGTAATGGCCTCTAGGGCATACATATAACTAACAATCTCCCACTTGTACTAGGGCCATCTGTAGCAGTAGTTGTAGTATCTAATACTCAACCATCCCCTAAAAGTCTCTCTTTGGGAAAAGGCCTTTGTGAGTGGATCCGCCGTGTTGTCCTCTGAGTCTACTCTCCTAACCTCGATCATCCTGGAGATCATCTATCTCCATGATCAGGTGATGCTGCCTCAGAATATGTCTGGGTCACTGATGGGACCATGGTTCCTTGGCCAAAGCCACACTTCCATTGCCATACAATGGTAGGAACCTAGTTCATCTTATGAACCAATATACACCCAAACTGCCTCTTTGGTAGTATCTTAAGTAGTGATGTATCTTGCCTTTAATCGTCTAGTATGTCACGGTATCTAGCTTGGAACTCTTCCAACATACCGTCCCTCCATAGAGGGTAAAGACAATGCCTGTGACTGACATTCAGTCGTCCTTATCACCCTGGAACACTTCCAGTGATTCTCCCCAGGATCGATTGATACCATCTCACTACAATATACATCTAGTGAGAATTCTAGCATCCAATTAGATCTATCTCATAGATGAAAACTCAGGATTTAGGAGGTATCACTTTGATCCTATTGGAGAATCCTTGTGATAAGCGGAGATTGACCGAGCGTAGTATAGGAAATCCCATTCCTATCAAGAGTATGTTGTCCACGTACAATACGAGGATGACCACCTTACTCTCTACTACCGTTTTGTATATACAAGGTTCATCTACCATTTTGATGATGTCAAACGCTTTGACTATCACATCAAAACAGACGTTTCAACTCCGCGATGCCTGCTTCATCACATAAAACATCTTGCACACGTTTCCGCTGCTCCCACTGTTTACGTAGCCCTCTGGCTGTGTTCTTATAGACGTTCTCTTCTAAATCATTATTTAGAAAAGTAGTCATGGCACCCAACCACCAGATATCGCAGTTATGGTATGTAGCAGTGGCAAGTAGGATCTGGATGGACTTAAGCATAGTCCCTGGAAAAGGTTTCATCATTATCCGTGCCTGGTCGATGACGAAAACCTTTAACAAGTCTAGCTTTGAAAGTCTCAACTTTTCCATCTACGCCAAGTAATCTTCTCAAGATATACTTGCTCCTGATGGGGATTTAACCCTTCAAATATAGCACCCAAAGTCCATACTTTGTTGGTGTACATGGATTCCATCTCAAATCGCTAAGCATCCAGCCATTCTTACAGAGTCCCTACTCTCGATGACCTGCTCGAATCTAGTTGGGTCATTATCTCATGATGCATTCCTCACTCCCACTGTCATCGAGAAACCGAGGTATCTCTCAGGCAGGTGAGGAACCCTATTAGATCGGCGGAGAGGCTGAGGTTCATCAGAAACTATTGAATCCTTTGGTTCTGTCAAATCATCAGTTGCAGTTTTGTATAGCTGGAACCTTTCCAGTTCTACAGAACTGACCTTGCCTCGATCTTATCTGGATTTTGCTTTTGACATAGGCCGGACAATCCCAAATCTTAACTTACTTAAGAGATAGGCTCTTCCCATACCATATCTTATATGGAGTGGTAGGCACTGATTTGAATCGAACCCAATTCAATAGGTATGCAGCTTCATAAGTGCATAACTCCCAAAAGGAAATAGGTAACTCAGTAGTACTCATCATAAAGCACACCATATCATATAGGGTGTTATTGCTCCGCCCCGATATACCATCGTGCTATGGTGTATACGGAGGAGTAATGCTGAGAGAGAATCTCATTCTCTTTTAGAATAGTTCAGGAATTCTATGCATAAGTATTCTCCTCCTTGATCTCATCAAAGGACATAATACTTATTCCCGTATTGGTTCTCTACTTCTAACTTATATTCTGTGAATATCTCAAAAGGTTCGGACTTGTGTTTCAGCAGAAACATATGACTGAATCTTGAGAGATCATCAGAGAATGTAATGAAGTACAAAGAACCGGTCCTGGCATGTGTAGACAGGGGACCTTTATACATCAACATGTATCATCCCAAGAGTTCACCAACTCTTTCTCTGTTTCCAATAAACAGAGCTGGTGTCATTATATCTTTGTGACATGACTGGCAAGTTTCACAAGATGTAAATTCAAACTGATTTAAATATGCATCTACATGTAACTTCAGCTAGTCGGGTCGCATTGATATGACCTAGTCTATAATGCCTTAAAAAGGATTCGTTCATTACTGAACTCTTCCTCTTGTGTGTGTTCTGTATACAAAAAACTGTAGTTTGATTTAGAACATTAATGCTTTTAGATAACGTGCCTGAACCAATCAACTTTTGATATAGGAAATGTTCAAAACATTATCCAACAATACAAAATTTTATCGTTTCTTTACTAATAAAGAGACTGATATGATTTTATATATCAGGTACGGTATCTAATAGCATTTGTTCAGAATCAATGTATTGGTAATACAGGGTGACAGTGACCAACAGACTTGGCTGTAACACTTGTCACGTTTTCTGTCTCATGAAACTTATCACCCGTTCTCAGTTCTCTGCCTTTCTGTTGCCCTATGTAACAAATTACATATCTGGGATCCTGATCTGGTATCATATACCCAGGATGCAAAGGAAACTGAGAAACAGTTCTTTGTAATGAACATACCTGAAGGAGATGCATCATATGCACTTTCTTCGTTTGGGCGGCATAGGAATTCTGGTATTCCCCTATCTCCTGCTCTGTCTTATAACAATTATAAGTTGGAGCGGGACTAACGTTCCCCAGCTCAGTATAACAAGCGGGTTCGGTCAATAATCCGTATTATTATCTTGATTAAGGCGTGATATGGTCGCTACCTGGAGAGAGAGAGAAGAAAACACTCTGCGTGCGCTCTTGCAAGATCAGATTGGTTATTTATTTTATCTAATCAGGATGGCTCCCACTGTTTTTATCAAATCTTCCTTCAAACCTTAAAAGGAAAGACCAGCCGGGATTAATTACACTATACAAGTTCGCCAATCTTTCAGCCTGGCCAGTGTCGGTACTTTGAAGGAGGTTCCCCGTGCTTTCGCACGGACCTAATTACAGTAAACCTCGTTTTCCCAGAGGCGTAACCCCGTTGACACCTTTCTAGACACCTACTTGATCGGCTAATTGCAAAGTGCAAAACTCTCCCAGGAGTAACAATTACTCGCAGTGGGTATCGAGATCCAACTATCATATAGAAGGTATGCAATCTCATTGTAAGTTTCAACACTTGAAACTCCCGATAATGGTTTTTACCCCTAGCACCCATGACCTTGGCTAGGGTCAACAAATCATAGGTACTAGTCAAGTTCTACCCGTAATTTTGTGATTAATTAGATCCACCCACATGACCCTTGGCTAAGGTCAACAAAGCCACATGACTGTCCTAACTAATCGCATCATATGCTGTGTAGGAAGACATCACTTAGCTACCGCACACTACGCCTCGGCTATGGTCGACAAACGTAGCACGAATACTAAGTACTCTACTTCCTAAAATGACGGAGGGTTGCGAATGGTTTTTAAGAAAACCTTTAACGCTTTGAACTTGATCTCGTTGCGGAATCAAATGGTTTTTAAATGGAATGTTTTTGAAGCTTTTCTAGTTTGGCTAAAGGGGTCACTCCCGGTGAAGGGATCGTCGGCCCTTTCCTCATCAAATGAGGTGCGGGATATATTATATATATCACTGTGCAAAGCAAAAATTATAGAAGCAATCAAAAGACAAATCGAGTGTGTAGCATCTTCCAGTTATTGCTAAAGGAGTCACTCCCGGTGAAGGGATCTCGGTCCTTTCCTCATCGAATAAGGTGCAGGATGTTCTACAAGGAACACCGCGATGCAAAGCAAGAACGGTAGCTACCTGTTTTATTTTGAAATTCGATTCCACAACATCATTTAGGTTTATTTTCTTTCATTAATCTCATTAATGAATATCCCATCATTTAAGTCCACCTAATCATCACAGATAAATATAACGTACGCTTATGCCATCCGCATTCGCCTCGATGTCCCGTCTGCACCGTTAGGTTAGGTAACTAACGGCAGAGCGAGGCAGGGCTAGCGCGGGTGTAAAACATAAGCAACGCCTATATAATATATCATATATACTATATACTATATCTATCACAGAACATCACATGATCACATCACAGATAACGCAGCAGAAAATATCATATGAAATATTGGATATATCAGGACGTCCGTATTTTCAATACGAGCCAGTATAAAACACGGGTTCCACGGTCGTGATGAATAGCCAATCACACACCCCTAGACCCCTACGAGAGCAGCAAGCAACCCTACCAATTCTAGGGTTAGGAGACCCGGACTCGACTCCTCGAGATGGTCTCCCACTGGACCCTAGAACCCGGCAACTTGTGCTCCCCTCCTTGGGTCTATCCTAATGCGAAAAATAAATAATATATAAAAGGTGACATCTCCCGCAACCTTGAAGTGCCCCAATAAAAGAATATTACATACAAGTTTTTACATGAATGAAAAGGAAAAATACTCATCTCACATAAAACCCCCGGCTATTCAAACACGACGATCCAATATAACATATCCAGCAACACATAACATCACATGTCATCAACGTAAGTAAATATGCGCATCCCAATTGTCGTTGACATATAGCAACGAAACCGGCGATATCACATATTACACTTACGGTCACAGAAAAGAAAGTGTAAAACTACAACAGTTGGAATCCGCAACCTCTTTAGACATCGCATGCCTAATCAAATGAATTCCTTAGATATCGCATGCCTAACAATTATAAACCCCGCATTTTAGTCTCATTATCGAAAACTCTTATCAATATCGAGTCGGGCAATTCAACAAGATTCCCGACATCCTGATTGAATGCTCGTCGCAAACTTCAATAGACGGACGCACCCCCGATACCGTCGACGAAGTGCACCAAGGCGGAACACCGCTACCCCAAGCACCCGAACGGATGCTTTCGGCAACGGGGTTCTCTTACAGTCACTTGGTCGGGGTTAAGGGATGTAGCTGTCTAATAAGTTTACCCGGCGAGTATCCGCGTACGCTACGTGATTGCGACGGACTTTTGATCACATCAAAATTCCGTGGCAACCGATCAAGTGAGACTAAAGTGCTTGATTTATAACATTCATTCAGTTATCTCATAACTACTTATGAATTCTAATTATTGTATCACATTCCAGATAAATAGAAAATGTTAAATTTTCCGATCGAACATTCAAACACCCAAGTTTTTCGAAACAGATCAACACATGAAATAAGTTTAAAAACATTCATTTCGTGCCTCAGTACCAACGGTCCAGCCGTAGAAGGGTCAAGCCAACGCCTCACATGTGGCACGCCGTACTGCCCCAAACCCTAAGATTCAAAGGGCAGTTCAAGACGGTCACATAATCGAGTTAAGGTTTATTGTCTTCTAGAGGGACCATCGCTTTACTTGCACTACTTAGAACGTCTTTAATCCATGGAAAAAATCCAACACTTGGAAATTTCCCGGCAGGGGAAAAAGTGGGTATTTATATCCGGTCGAACTTTTTAACAGTTTCTAAAATATCCGGAAAAACATAAACGAAGTTAAATTATCCGATCAAATTAACAAATCCCCAATAAAACCCTAGAAAACTCAACACTTGAGTGGAATTAAAAAATTCACATAAAAAATTGCCAAGAAAGGACCTAAGAATAAATATATGAAATTTGAGGGACTAAGTCCAAATTTGGGACGCGGAAGCGCCGCCAAACCCCTGGTTTGGCCGCGGTTCCACGGTCGAATTATGGAATTAGGGGCCCAAACTTCACAGTAATTCTTAGTTTTTCCTGCTTACTTTTCTGCATATTTTTAATTCACAAAATTCAACAGTTTTGAAAAATGTACAGAGAGCGATTTTGCAATGGGGTTTCGGTTCGATCGGATTTCTAACTCCGTCTACACATCGCCTAAGGCTCTAGCTAGGCTCTGATACCATTGTAGGGTTTCTAGGCACACTAATGAAGTCCCACAAGTGATCAAACATGGCCAATTGAAATTTTACAAGTGCCGAGAAACCCTAATTTGGATCGTTAACTAGATGTATAGGCGATGCAATGCAAATAAACGAATTTATCTAAAAGGAAAGAAGCTACAACCTTTGTAGATCCGGTCCTCCATCTCCTAGGCTCTGTGATGATGTCCCTCCGCTGTCCAAATCGAATCTTGGACTCTTGCATCGGCTTCATCGAAGAAAAGGGCGGGCTTGGTCGTCGACTTCGATGCCGAAGATGATCTACGTCCAGACATCACAAGATCAAGCTCCAACTTCACCAAGCCATGAAAACTTATGAAGGAAACACCCTGTACTACTTGGCAAGAGGTAGAGGATGAAGAAATAGGAGGTGGGTTCACTTTAGAATTGGATTTCTCACTCATTTGCTCAAGTTGCCATTGATGGTGGCATAGTTTCTTCATGTTGAAGAAGGAAGAAGAAGAAGAAGATAATATGATATATTTTCTAAAATAGAAAATCATATGAATACTTATCATATAGCAACCATAGTTAGGTGTAGAGAATAAACTAAGGTTAGTTGAATGGTTAGGGTTAAGCATGAGACAAGAATGGTGGACTTGTTCAAAGCTTCAAGAAGTTGCAACAAACAAACAAAATAAGCCACCATTCTTTTCTTTATCATTTCAAAAAGAATAATAAATAAATAAATGAATAAGTAAATAAACAAAACCCTAACCACTCATATAACCATGGTTTAATTCTTTACACTAACCCAAGTGAGCATGTATCATCAAACATGATACAATCTAGTGCACTAAAATATATCACATATACAATGTGCATTTCAAGTGAGAAAATCCATTTAAAGTGAACTAATATTAGTTAATACAAAGTAATATATCAAATATATAATTATGCACTAAATCATTAAATCAATACTTGATTTAACGATCCGGTCATATCGCATATAACCGACTAATATCCAATGTATCGACTTATCGAATCAATCCTTGATTCGATAACTAGGTTATATCACATACAACCATTCGATACATTCATCGCGAGAATAGAATACGGTATCACATATACGCATTATTCTCGGTCCCGCACATATCTCATATGCGCTCCTATTTCGTTTCGCTTGAGCCAGGAAACCTCTGTGTAGGACTCTAAAGACTCGTCAATACGCCGGCAACAGATGATGATCATATCAAACACCCACAAGCCGCAAGCGGTCTGCTAAACGTAACGGCCACCCGGGTATTGAGCGATCAGAAGATCGACGAGCAAGCCCGCTCACACTCCTGTGAATCCAACCAGTAACACTTACCGTACAGTCCGGTCTGTTCGTCTGATATGTCGCATATCTCGCCTAGGGGTGGTAAACGTCAGACCCCAATAGCTCAATAAGTCATGCCGACGTGAGGTCCATAACATGTGTGAAACTACTGATAACACTTACCAGTAGATCACTGCAACCCTGGCCAGGGATTTCCTGTTATGGCCTGTCGTGCACAGCGCGACATCAACCCCCAATACCGGGAGAGACGAATCCCCTCCTATCGCTCATTGCCTCCATGTGAATCGGGACTGTACCCAAAAACCACCTGTTTGCACGACTCAGTAGAGCCGTGGTAGGGTGGAAATCAAAGCACAGTGGGAGACACACAAGACTCTATGACGATCTCGGGTCAACAGACTAAGCTGTACCAGTGTCACCAGAGAACTGCCATCTGACGTGAGGTATAATACCATCTGGGAGTTCTCGGCGAGTCCGTTCAGTGTACCCAGTCTCCACTGAGCACCCGTATACCATCTCTGATGTCAAACACCAATGGATATGGGATCATCCATCGCCCATCGCATGGGTCGAGAAGATATACGCTAGTCTACTCTGGAATATCGATGCCCCGTCTCGATATTCCCTTGACTAGGAACATTGAAGGATGTACTCATGGACTACCCATGCCCCACTAGTATGATCTGCATCATAGTCTTGGAAGTCGAGTACACATCCTAAGGGCTTTATCAACATGTAATCAGAGAGACAGAGAGTATACATGTTAAGATAAAGAGCAACCAGATAGCGTACTATCATGTCGAGCAAGAAAGTCCTACCTATATATGTCCCAGCATCCACTACAATATACATCCAATGTACAGTAATGGCCTCTAGGGCATACATATAACTAACATTGGGTTCGTGCTTTTTTGGCGGCGTTACCCTCCAGCTGTCGGATAGAGCAAATCTGCCTTGCTGGTATTGGTCTTCAACCCAGTTCTTGAAGGTGAAGCAGTCTTCGATAGGGTGTCCTATGGCTCGGTGATAAGAGCAATAGCCTGGATGAGAGACCTCGTTAGCTTGCCCAGGGTGTTTAGCCTCCGGAAGTGTAATCGTTCGATGTTTTAAAGCGAGGTCAAGTATCTTCCATGTTTTATTCTGAGGAAAGGAGTATGCCTGACTCATCTTTTTCATGAGGGACAAATTTGGACCGCTCAATTTCTGATCGCGTGACTTCTCGGTCCCGCTTTGTTGCAGTCGAACGCTTTTTCTGCTTTTTGACTCGTTTCTACCTCTGCGTCAGGCCTTTTGCACAACAGGCTGGCAGGGAGGAGCATCTTCTTCTTTTGCAGCCTGTTGAAACAGACGTTGCGTCCTGGCTTTCTCGTAGATGGCCATCTCGCGATTATGGTCGTCCCGAGCTTTTTGACCCGCTTTCCTGATAAGCTTGTCCATTCGTTCTTCAAACGACAGACTCGGCATTTCGATCGCGGGATCTAGTTTTGATGAGGGGTTGGCATTTCCTGACAGGGCGTCCTCTTCTTCATCGAAGTTATATATGGCGTAACTACCGTGGACCCGTTCCCGTCTCCCGGCTCTCACGTATCCAAGCCCAAGTGTTTCCATTCTCCCATTGGGCAATTTGCGCTGAGTCCCAGGGACATTCCAAATCCTGTTATAGAATCGAGCTTGTCGAGTAGTCTGTTTTAAGGGTACCCCTTGGCGCTTCAATAGCCTTTTCAATCCGTTTGTGTAATATCTGGGCAAACGGATGGGTTGAAGCTTGTCAAGTGTAGAATCCGCGCCATGCCAGATCTCTTTCTCCACTCTTGTTTCCGAGGACCGATAGAATAGGATCGCCTTTTCACTTGGGAGGGACGTAAAACGTCTGCAGGCCTTGCACGTTGTGAGCTCCAAGCGCGTCAAGATTTTTGTAGTGCTCCGGCGGGATCATGGTGATTTTCAAACTCTGATCGTCACCAAGGAATTCTTGTATTGGCGGCCGACTGGAGAACACAACATTAACCTCATATTCCGAGTCACTTCCGAAGATCAATATGGGGGCGGACGGTCTCGGGTCGTTGCGTCGAGACGGCCCAACGTACACTATCTCTTCTTCTTCTTCGGTATCACTCCCGAAAAAAGGAATGGCGGCGGCGGCTTTGTTCTCCGGTTTTCGACACCTCTCTGTATCCTCGAAATCTGGCAAAAAGCACTTTGCATCTTCGTATTTGCGGACCTCGTTTACGGAGAATGGGTTCAGCTCTCCTGTTACGGTGTACTCGAGACTATCCTTGAAATACTTTATACACTGATGTTGCGTAGAAGGGATGATGTTGTACTCATGTAACCAAGATCGGCCGAGCAGAGCATTGTAGCATGTCTTGGCGTCTATGACGTGAAACTTAATGTCCGTGACGAGTAGCCCAAAGCGTAGCGTCAATATCACAGACCCAAGAGTTCGTGATGATTGGGAGTCGAAACCGGAGATGGTAATTTTGTCCCGAGCGAGGTGCTGAACGCTCATGCAGATTTCCTTCAACACCCCTACATTAAGGAGATTGACGAAGGACCCATTATCCACCAGGATTTTGCCTATCTTGATATCGTGGCAGTATCCAGAGACATATAGGGGATGGTTGTGGTCGCACGTCCCAAGGAGCAGGTCTTCGTCACCGAAGGTGATATCGGCCGTGTGCACTTCTTCCAGTTCATCCTTCATCCTTTCTTCGGCGAGGAAGGCTTGGAATTGTTCGGGTTCTTGTAGCGCCTTGATTAATGAATCTCTCGCTTCTTGTGATAATAAGAGGGCGTCGAGAATACTGAGCTGAGAGGGTAGCTTCCTCAGGTGCGCTAGGATGTTGTAGTCCACCTTCCTTTTCTTAGGCAGGTCCTTGGCAGTCAGCTCTTTCGTAACTTGGTCATCTAAGGTGATATCCTCAGCAACCTTTTCCTTTCCCTTATCTTTTCTAGTTGCGGGTCCGAGATTCTTTTCCGGAAGCATGCGATTGCGCAGCTGAATGTTTTCGCAGGCTTCTGGTTCTTTCTCTTTTTCCGAGGTGGACTCTTTAAAGAGTGGGCTAAGAGCCAGCTCCTCGTCAGAATCGCTCCCGAATGTGAGCACTTGCGATCCCCCGGCGTTGACCGTGTAACAGTTACCGGTAGTTCTTTTGTGTCCTTCGGCCGTGCTTCCCTGTTCCCGACGAGTTCTGCGTTTCATTCGCTTAAAATGTTGCCAATGAGCAATATATCCCTGCCACCATGTCTTAAAAGCGTCGCACTCCTCAATGGGGTATGAAATCTTCCAATGATATGAACAGTAATTAGGGTGCCTTTCCGCCCCATCGAGCGTGTTTTCTTCCGAGGGTGGTAGTTTCATTCCCATTGACATGGCTTTGGCAAACCTTTTCCTCGTCTTGAATATGTTTTTATCCGCGTCGGATGTCTTTTTATCTGGCGGGAGTGCTTCGACTTTTTCGTTTAGTCGCTTGCGTTTGGCTCCTTCTGATGCGGCCGTCTCACGCTCCCGATCGGCTTTACTTTTCAAACGAATCTCGTCTAGAAAGGCGTCGATCATTTCGTCTGTCGGCCACACAAGCTCCGGTTCAGGCTCTGCCCCCAGTTTCTTAGTGCCAGGAGTTTTTTCATCGTCGATAAACGAGTGGGAGATCACATTACAACTCGCCACGTATCCCTCGGATTCATCCGACGAGCTCTTTCCGTTATCTTCCTCCTGAAAGACGTGGTTGAGGAACTCTTGGAGTGTGATGGGAGTCCGCGCCTTTTGATTGTACTCTTCCAGCACGTCAATTTATTTCTGTAAGTCCGTGCGCTAGTCGCCAGGCTTCACGGGCTTTTTGGACCTCTTCTTCTTCTTCTTTGAAGATTTCGACGGCTGGTTGCGAGTGCTCAGGCCATCACCCCTGATCTTTGGAGTTGGGCGCGGCTTCAGCATCCCTTCAATGATCTGGGATTCCATTGGGTTCTTCCATTCAACCGCCGGGCATGTATGAAGATCACTCAGCATCCTTTTGGTTTTTGCTGAAAGCACAATTTCCCATGGTGCTTCTTCAATGAAAGAACAAGTTTCCCCCGGTGTGTCCGTCTTCTTGGGAGTGTGAGGTTGTGGCGGGTTTACCTTCCACTTTTCGGATAGCGCAAACTTGCCCTGTAGGTATTGATCTTAAATCCATCCTTTGAAGACGAAGCAATCCTCAATCGGATGGCTTACTGTTTGATGGTAAGGGCAGTAGTTGGGGTTATTCACCTCACTGGGTTGCGGTGGTCGCCTTGGGTTTGGCAAGTTGATAAGCCTGTTGCGTATTGCCAGCTCGAATAGCCTCTTCGTCTTATCCCGCGGGAATGAGTAGGGGCGCTTCATTTTCTCATTATAATACCGCCGTCTTTCTTCCTGTTGATCCGCCAGCTTTGGGGCACTGGGTTACTGCTGAGCGTTCGCAACGAAGGTTGCCTTCCCTTTACCCTTGTCATTCCGAGGTTCTGGCTTCGGAGGAGATGGTCTGTGACAAATCTGGGCCATCTGGGCCAACTTGTCGATCAAAGCCTGGAACGTGGTCGGCTTGAAGAACATCATGAACTGTGAGATAGTTGCATGGGGATCCAGGGTACCCACGAACATGCCTACCGCGGGTGCTTCCTCAATGCGTTGTTCGCATTTCGACCATAAGTTTCGCCAGCGTATAGCGTATTGGACCCACGTCTCGCCTGGTTTCACCGTGGTATTAATCAATGCCGTTATCGGGGTACGTTCGCCGGCGCTCGCGAATCGCTGAGTGAATAGCAATTCCATTTCAGCGAACGTCTTGATGGAATCGTTCGAGAGTTCAGAATACCATTCGAAAGCCGTTTCTGAAAAGCTACCGACGGACTGGCGGAGCAACAATTTATCATCACCGCCGGTGTTGCCGCAAAGCGCCCTGAGCTGAGCGACATGCTGGTGGGGATTACCCGTCCCCTTATAGACATGAAATTTCGTTATTGTATAGCCGGGCAGGTACTTGATCTGGTCATACCAGCTCGGATATGGTCGCCCCGTCCTGACAACTTGACCGGCGGCCTCAGTCGCCTGGTGAACCTATATCTGTTGGGCTATGTACTCGTCCAGGTCAGCCTTGGAGATTGTTTCCTCTTTGGCTGTTGATAGAGCGGGTGAAGGATTTGACGTTTCTCCCCTGTCGTCTTCAAGAACGATTGGAGGATCTTCAGTAAGAGAATCTTGTTGGATCATCATCCCCACCATGTCCTGGAACAGGAGGGCCATTCGTTGTATATTTGCTGCTTGTTCGGCAGCCTCTTTATCCTTCTTCTCCAATATCCTATGAAGGAATTCAGTGTCAGTTTCTTGCTCTTGACGTTGATCAGATGACGCTTCGGGGCTTTCCTTCGGCCCAGTGAGTGCGGCCATCGCGTTCATCATTTCCTGGAGCTTCTGCTGTTGCTCCTGAGCTTTGGTCACTGACCGTGTAAGCGGTCTATGACCCGTGGATGCACGGCTGTCCTCTTTTCCCAGTGCTATGTATACCGTGTGCAGCGTTATGCCCCCAGACTTAGGGCGTTTAGGCTTATTTTCCTTGACATTTGCTGCAGGAGTGGGGACTCTATCCGGCCTTCTTCTCTTTTGAGTAGTCGACGTGGAGGGAGCCGTTGCAGCGGGCACCCAAGCAGTTGTCGTCCTTTGTTGTTTGACGTAACGGTTCTTTCCTTCCTGAACCTTCGCCCTCTTCTGCCGGCGAGAGTGATTTTGAATGATTACCGAGCCCTGAACCCGTCGCCAGACCTTATAAATTTTGGAGGACAGCCGTTAAGGAGGATGCTCCGGCTTTGTCTCTATAACATTCTCCGCAGGCGGAGGGGATCTTTTGAGAACCGCAGTTGGCGAATTTCTGCGTACCCTGTTCAGCAGTTCGAAGTTGTTCTCGGTTGGAACAACAACCTCAATTTCCACCGTTGGAGCTGGTGGAGTTAGTCCGGAGGGGGAGTTGCCCCCAGTCTTCCTTATCCGGCGCCAATGGCGACGTCGGGCATGGCGGGTTGTTGGGATTGATTCAGCGACGGCTTCGTCTTGCCCCCTGTTCTGGGAAGGGGTTGCTGCCGGTGTCAGCCTTTTGAAGACTGACATTCGTTGAGAAGCTATAGATCTCTGAGCGGGAGCGGGAGCGGGAACGGGGGTAGTCAATCTCGCGAAGACCGACCCTCTGGGAGGAGAAGCCGCCTTGACGACTCTAGGATCAGTTGTCCTCTTTAGGATGGCCTTCTCAGGTATCACGGGCTTCTTGGCGGGCCCTTTGGAGTTCAGGCTCAGTCTTATGAAGACCGAGGAGTTGGACGACCCGCTGAGAGAGGCCGTGGGAGTAGCAAGTCGATCAAACACCGATTTCTTTGACGCCTCCGGTACGGGCATTGGGATGTTAATGTTCACCGGCGGGAGCATGGTCCCAAAGAATAGACCGGTGGTAGCTTGAGTCACTTGCTCCACAGGCATAGTAAATAGGGAAGCGGCCTGCGGTCCATATGCTACACCTCCAGGTGAGGTGGAGCGTCGGTTGCATTTGCAGTTGGAGCAGTTCGAGCAGTTGCCAGCCATTGATCCTTTCGCTTTTTGCAGCAAACGAAACACCAAATCTCAGTATTTTGAACCCCAAGGGCAACCATTAGCGAACCGCGATTGGTTCGAGAATCACGACATACGAAGTGTGGAGTGGAAAGAGGAAAAGGTCCCACCGGGCATGCCAGAATCCGTTCCCCTCCGAAAGACGGCGCGACGGACGTCTTGCCTGAAATTCGAGGCAGATGCTAATTGGTGCTATCCGTCCACCTCTCCGAAAATGCCAAGTTGATTTATGGCACCGTGTATCGAAGGTGTAAACGGATGCATCCGATGTAGCAGACTTCGTCAGATTCCCTCTCGTTTGAGGGGTTTTTGATTGTGGGGACGCTCTTCCCTGCAGGCGCAATCCCCTGCAGTTAATTACGCTACCGCATTGCGGTAACAACTTTCTCCTTCTCCATATGGTCACTTCGTGTCGTGGGTGTTTGTTTTGTTTGTGGTTGCCCGTGGATTGTATACGGAGACTAAGTTATGTCGTCGCCCGTAGGGCGTCGACTAATCCAAATCCGTATTATCTTAGATTTGGGTCTGGGGGTCGTGTTTAAGGATACGTTAGCCTCGTTTGAGACTAAGATCGACTTAAACGTTTGTTAAGGATACGTTAGTTTAGTTTTAGACTAAGATCGACTTGACGGGATCGTTTAGATCCAACAAGAGAGCAATTTAAGGGAGCCCTGTTGTTTAGTTTAGTGACATTGCGGTCAATAGGTAGTTTAAGGACATTGCGGTCCAATGTTAGTTTTAAGACGTTGCGGTTAAGGTTAAGGACGTCGTAGTCCGTGGATTTAAGGACTCCACAGTCCGATGTTAGTTTTAAGACATCACGGTCAAGGTTAAGGACCTCATAGTCCGTGGATTTAAGAACTCCACAGTCCGATATTAGTTTTAAGACATCACGGTCAAGGTTAAGGACGTCATAGTCCGTGGATTTAAGGACTCCACGGTCCAACGTTAGTTTTAAGACATTCCGGTCAATAGGTAGTTTAAGAACATTGCGGTCCAATGTTAGTTTTAAGACGTTGCGGTCAAGGTTAAGGACGTCGTAGTCCGTGGATATAAGGACTCCACAGTCTGATGTTAGTTTTAAGACATCACGGTCAAGGTTAAGGACGTCATAGTCCGTCGTTAGTTTTAAGACATTCCGGTCAAGATTAAGGACCTCATAGTCCATGAGTTTAAGGACCCCACAGTCCGTATCAATGTGTGGTCATCGGGACCCGTCACCTCTTTGAAGACGTTGAGGAATTACAACGACAGGTATCAAAGGAGCGAAAAGATGTACACTTGAACCAAGGTAGATTAAGTGATCTGCAGTCCAATTTGGAAACTAAGATCAATCATTATATTATGAGCCCATTGGCCCAGTTAAGTTTGAATTGAGGACTTATGGCCAGCTTGGGCTAAGTCCAATCATGTTTAGGATATTGGCCCTCTGTTGGTACATTAAAGGAGAGGTTTTGCCTCTGGAAACTTAGCCAGTTGGGCTAAAACTAGTGTTAAACGTCACGTGCCTCGGGAGATGTGCACTTTACAGATCCTCCACTAGAGAAAGAACTAAGTTATTTTCTTTATATAAGAGTTAAACTCTTTTGAGAATTAAACTCTCTTTTTAAGCCTCTCTTTCTTTCTCTTACCTAAGGTTTTCCTTTTGCAGAGAATCAAAGGCTCTGTATCTCTCTCTCTGTGTATCAAAAGAAAAGGTCCAAAGGTCTAAAAAAAGTCCCCTCTCTTCTTTTCTTGGCTCCTATTTATAGGAGAAGGAAAAGAATCAATCTGTTTAGTAAATCTCTTATTGAGAGATTTGATTTGTTCATTGAGAGATTTGATTTATATTTATCATTAATCTGGGCCTTTAGATTGTAGGGTGAATTTTATTCACCATTGGATTTTAAATCCAAAGATATCTCTTTGTTATTTCGGTTAGATTTATGGGGGAAATCTTTCCAAGTCCAAGATTTTTCCATAAATTGGTGATATTTAATCACCTTTAGATTTTTAATCCAACGGTTTCAAATAATCCTTCTCCATTTTGGAAAGATTTGAACGATTCATCCTCAGAATTTTAATTCTGTTAAAGAATAAGGCTCTTAAAGTCGGTCACGTGTGGCCACGTGACCCTTGGTCACATGTAGGCACGTGACCCCTGGTCACGTGTAGGCACGTGACCTCTGAAATGGGCTTCTCTCCATCTGTGCTCTGTTTTCTGGCCGCTGCTTAACCATCACGTGCCAGCACGTGACCACTGGTCACGTGTGAGCACGTGATGCCTCTGCTGGAGCTTTTTCTTGATTTTAATCAGGGGATGAATGTGCTTTTTGCCGCTGCTTTAAACGTCACGTGCCAACACGTGACAACTGGTCACGTGTGAGCACGTGATGCCTCTTCTGAAGCTTCTCCTGATTTTTAATCAGGGAACAACCGTCCCGAGGCAGATGCACCTGGGTAAAGTAATTTAGGGCTTTATACCCCAAACAGTTCTCCGAAAAGAGAAGCCCACTTGAAGCTGAGGAATGGGCACAGTGCATAAAGGATGATCTGGCGGCAGCACAAGTGCCAGACATAGCTTGGGTTCGTGTGGCGAAATTGCAGCTCACGGACAATGCTCGCAACTTGTGGAAGGCGGAAGAAAGCCGTCTTGAACAGCCTATCGAATGGAAGTCTTTCCGCGACATGTTCGACACTAAGTACTTCCCGGAGACTGCCAGGTTCGACATGGAACAGCAGTTCATCCATCTGCAATAAGGTTCGATGTGGACCAAGTCAGTAGATGAGTATGACGCTGAGTTCACTATGCTCAGTCGGTAAGATATGTCTCAATAATTCGAATTTTTATATCACATATTACACAGCTAACACAATATTTTTAACAGATTTGCGGCACACCTTATACCGACGGATGAGATCAGAGCCCGTCGCTTTTAACAAGGTTTGGATTCGGAAATCCAGGCTGCACTGGCCACAGGAGATTTTCCGACTCATGAATCGGCTCTGAAAGCTGCCCGCCGTTATGAGGCAGTGGTAAAGGCGAGGGTAAGACCTCAATCTTCTGGATTTAAGCGTCCTGCCAACCAGATGGCAGGAGGAGCCTCGTCCAGGCCATCTTTTGTGCCAAGACGACCCGGAATACAGACTACCCGTCTCAGCCCAGCCTTTTGTACCTACTGCAAGAGAGCTGGACATATGATGAAAGACTGCCGGCGAGCCAACCATCTTTGCTTGATCTGTGGCTCAGCTGCTTATGATATTGCGTCTTGTCCCCAAAAGCAAAACCCAGTTACTGCACCCAGGCCAGCAGTTACCTATCCGCATCGACCAACTCTTCAAGCATCTGCTCCCAGACTTGCACTACCTGCACCACCCAGAGGACCACAAGCTGCACCACCTCTTCGTCAGTTCCATCAAGCTCAAAGGAACGTTCCGAGGAATGCTCCTCAGGCCAGGAGGAATGTACCAAGGCGCCAGGCTTTCACGATGACCGTGGAAGAAGCTGAGGCCACTGGCCAAGGTGTATTCTAAGAATCGGAAAGAGCATGCAGAACATCTACGAATTGTCCTAGAAACTCTTCGACAACATCAGCTCTATGCCAAGTACAGCAAGTGCGAGTTTTGGCTAAAGCAAGTTGGTTTTCTTGGACACATCGTATCAGGAGAAGGAATCTCGGTAGATCCAACAAAAGTCTCAGCAGTTAGCGAATGGCCTACACCAAAGTCAGTAAAGGACATTCGGAGTTTCTTAGGTCTAGCTGGATATTACAGAAGATTCATTGAAGGATTTTCGAATATAGCAACACCCCTGACCAAGCTCACAAGTAATGATGAAGAATTTGTGTGGTCAGAAGCATGCGAACAAGCTTTCGTAGAACTCAAGTCAAGGTTGACATCAGCACCTATTCTCGTTATACCGGATAAATCTGGAGGATTCGAAGTGCATTGCGATGCATCCGGTAAGGGATTAGGATGTGTTCTACATCAGCACGATAAATTTGTGGCTTATGCTTCAAGACAGCTGAAGATTCATGAGCGCAATTATCCGACGCATGATTTGGAATTGGCAGCCGTCATCTTTGCTCTCAAGATTTGGCGCCATTATCTACTTAGGGAACGAGTGAACATCTACACAGATCATAAGAGCCTGAAGTACGTGTTTACTCAGAAGGAGTTGAATATGCGGCAGAGAAGATGGTTAGAACTCATGGCGGACTTTGACATCAACTTGCAATATCACCCAGGGAAGGTGAATGTGGTACCTGATGCGCTTAGTCGCCAACCATTAGCAATGAATCTCACCGCTCAGTGGAAGTTTCAACAAGACTTGCATCAGATGGAGATTGAAGTAGTCATGTCAGGTAATGCTTCAAGTTTGATGAATTTACAAGTTCAATCAACCATTGTCAATCAGATCAAAGTAGCCCAATCAAGTGATGCTAAGTTGCAAAAGATCAGAGAACAAGTGGAGAATGGACTCAGAACAGACTTCATCATCCATAAAGACGGATCTTTGAGATACGGCAGTAGATTGTGTGTACCAAAAGGTCCTGTTCGGGAAGAGTTAATGAAAGAAGCTCACAGCTCTCCCTCCTCAGTACACCCTGGAGGTACCAAAATGTACAAAGATCTACGTCAGAATTATTGGTGGCATGGAATGAAGCGTGAAGTAGCCAGAAGCGTCGCAAAATGCTTGGTGTGTCAGCAAGTAAAGGCTGAACATCACAGGACTGCTGGATTACTTCAACCGTTACCAATCCCAGAATGGAAGTGGCAACACATCACGATGGATTTTATGACTGCTCTTCCTTGCAGCACAAAGGGTAACGATGCCGTATGGGTCATTGTGGATCGACTCACAAAGTCGGCTCACTTCATCCCATTTCGAGTTGGCCAATCTACTGAGACACTAGCAAAGAAGCACATGGAGATAATAATCAATTTAAAAATTTAAACTCTTCATAATGTACTATCTCTGATACCGATGGACTCATACAGGAAATTTTAAGACTTCATGGAGTACCGGTCTGCATTGTCTCCGATCGTGACACCAGGTTTCGATCGCAATTTCGGCAGAGTCTGCAAGCAAGCTTGGGAACAAGTCTGAACTTCAGCACGGCTTATCATCTACAAACAGATGGTCAGTCGGAAAGAACTATTCAAATCTTGGAGGATATGGTTGAAAGGTTCCTAGGCACCCTATAGTGGTCTCACAAGGCATCGAACATGCCAATTTAAAATTTTTGGTGCCGAGAAACCCTAGACTACGGATCTTAAACTAGATGTTTAGGCGAAAAGAAAACTTAGTTAACACTTAACTACTGGGATACGGAAATTACAACCTTTGTAGATCCGGATATCCACCTCCACGGCTCCGTAAGGGCGTCCTCTCGCTGTCCATCTTGAAGCTTGAACTCTCGTGACGGCTTCATCGGAGAAACGTGCGGAATAGGTCGTCGGCTTCGTGTCAAAGACGATCTACGTCGAGGTTGCACAAACTCAAGCTCCGACTTCACAAACTTGTGAAACTTATGAAGTAAACACCCAAAACAACTTGGCAAGAGGTAGAGGATGAAGAAATAGGAGGTGGGTTCACTTTAGATTTGGATTTTTCTCACTAGATCTCAAGTTGCCATTGTTGTAGCAAGCTTGAAGAAGAAGAAGAAGATGAGCTCAAGAAAAGAATATGATAAGTCTTGTGATAAAATAAATTTTAAATCAAATACTTATCATAACTTGAACTAGGGTTAAGTGTAGAGAATTAACCATGGTCACTTGGATGGGTTAGGGTTAAGCATGAAGATAAGGATGGTTAGCAAAGTCAAAGCTTCATGAAGCTTCAATATAAAACAAATAAAGCCACCATTCTTATCTTAATCCATTTCAAATAAATAAATAAACAAATAAATAAATAAATGAATATGCAAAACCCTAATTATCAAATTAACCATGGATTAATTCTATAAACTTAACTATATGATCAAGTATCATCAAACATGATACAAAGTAGTGCACTAAAGCATATCACATATACAATGTGCATCAAGTGAGAAAAATCCGTTTAAAGTGAACCAATACTAGTTAATGCAATGCAATATATCAAATATATAATTATGCATTAAATCATTAAATCAACATTTGATTCAATGATCCGGTCATGTCGCACATGATCGACTAGAATGTAATGTATCGATTTATCGAATCAATGATTCGATAACTAGGTCATATCGAATATAACCAATCGAAACATATATCGCAAGAATGAAATGCGGTATCACATACACGCATTATTCTCGGTCCCGCACATATCTCATATGCGCTCCTATTTCGTTTCGCTTGAGCCAGGAAACCTCTGTGTAGGACTCTAAAGACTCGTCAATACGCCGGTAGCAGATGATGATCATATCAAGCACCCACAAGCCGCAAGCGGTCTGCTAAACGTAACGGCCACCCGGGTATTGAGCGATCAGAAGATCGACGAGCTAGCCCGCTCACACTCCTGCGAATCCGACCAGTAACACTTACCATACAGTCCGGTCTCTTCGTCTGATATGTCGCATATCAAGTCTAGGGGTGGTAAACGTCAGACCCCAATAACCCGATAAGTCGTGCTGATGTGAGGCTCGTAACGGGTCGAGAAACTACTGGTAACACTTACCAGCAAATCTCTGATCAGCCCTGGCCAGAGACTTCCCTGTTACGGCCAATCGAGCACAGTGCAACATCAACCCCCAATACCGGGAGAGACGAAACCCCTCCTATCGCTCATTGCCTCCATGTGACTCGGGACTGTGCCCAAAGACCACCATTTTGCACGCCCTCATGGACGTGGTAAGGTGGAGATCAAAGCATAGTGGGAATCACACAAGACTCTATGACGATCTCGGGTCTACAGACTAACCTGTACAAGTGTCACCAGAGAACTGCCATCTGACGTGAGGTATAATACCATCTGGGAGTTCTCGGCGAGTCCGTCCAGTGTACTCAGTCTCCACTGAGCACCCGTATACCATCTCTGATGTCAAACACCAATGGATATGGGATCATCCATCGCCCATCACATGGGTCGAGAAGCTTATACGCTAGTCTACTCTGGTATATCGATGCCCCGTCTCGATACACCCACGACTAGGGACCTTGAAGGATGTACTTATGGACTACCATGTCCCCACTAGTATGATCTGCATCATAGTCCAGGTAGTCAAGTACAAATCCTAAGGGCTTTACCAACATGTAACTATAAGACAGTATAAAGAGACTAGTGTACATGTTAAGATAAATAGCAACCAGATAGCATACTATCATGTCGAGCAAGAAAGTCATCTCTATATATGTCCAAGCATCCAATATAATATACATAATCTGTACAATACTGGCCTCTAGGGCATACATACAACTAACAATGCTCAGATCATGTATGTTAGACTTCAAAGGATCGTGGGAAGATCACCTATATCTTGTGGAGTTTTCGTACAACAATAGCTACCAAGCAAGCACAGGAATGACACCTTTTGCAGTATTGTATGGAAGGAAGTGTCGATCGCCACTAAGTTGGGACGACATCGGAGATAGGGAACTTCTTGGACCAGAGATGATAGTAACGACTTCGTACTATCAGGGAAAGGATGCACATAGCCCAAGATCGACAGAAGCACTGGGCTGATGCAAAGAGAAGTCATCTGGAGTTCCAGCCAGGAGATCATGTGTTCTTGAAGATATTTTCAAACCGTGGAGTGATCCGATTTGGAAAACGGGGTAAGCTAAGTCCGAGATATATTGGACCGTTCGACATACTCGAACGAGTCGGTGAAGTGGTATACCGCTTAGCGCTTCCACCTTCATTGGAAGGAGTGTATAATGTGTTCCACATATCCCAACTCAGAAAATATGTGAGTGACCCCAGCCATGTTCTCGATCATTCCGAGCTCACTATACAACCCGACTTGTCTTGTGAGCAACAGCCTGTGGAGATTCTGGACAGGAAAGTGAAGACACATCGGAACAAGGAAGTTAACTTAGTCCGAATGATGTGGAGGAAATACACTCCAGGAGAGTCCTCTTGGGAAAGGGAGGATAAAATGCGTACTAGATATCCACACCTCTTTATAAACTAGTCCTCAAATAAAAGTTATAAATTTCGAGGACGAAATTTTTGTAAGGAGGGTAGACTGTAACAACTCCATTTTTAATGTACAAAGAATTGATTTAAATTCAATGTATACTTGGAGTATTTAATGTTGCTGATATCTCTTTAAGTATTTATTTCACACCATAATTACAAGAAGGAGCTTGAAGCATATTGGTAATACTTTGCACTGCTGAACCAAGCCACCAGAGTTCAAATCCCCTGCCCCGCATTATTTTTAATATTGTTTTGTTTTAAATTTTATAGAAGCCCAACAGTCCAACAGCCATAACTCCAAATTTTCTCACTACCCATGAAAAGTTAAATACACCAGTAACTACCCCACGCAACCCCCCACCTCCTGCACCCCCGACTCGGCCTGACTCGGGCCGGCGCCGCCGGCCGGACTCGGCCGGACGGCCGAGTCTCCAACTACAATAATGTGCCTCTTGGTCTTCTCTATCCCTCTGTATACTTTAATTTCTCAGATCGTTTCCAGAGAGCACCATAACCCTCATTCAATCCAATTTTAATACATTTTTCCTAATTTTTTTACATTTTTTAATTAAAAACTCTACACCTACCCTAACCCTAGCCTAACCCTATAAATACACCCCTACCTCCTACTCTCTCATCCCAAAATTCTGAGCCCACTCTCTCAAAACCTCAAGAAAACTTTGGTACTTTGGAAACGAGCGAAAGGCGAAGCACTGACGAAATCGACGGCGAAATTCTGGTGATCGTGCTAGGAACTCTCGACGACGAATCGACGCACCGGTGGATCCTCTACTTCCCTCTCACTCTCTAGTGTTTTCCAAACCCGTAAGTCTCCCTTTCTATCTTTCTTTTCTCTCATAAAAATACGAATTTACAAAACCCGACGGAATCGGAACAAATCCGATTTCCGATTCGGTTTTCTATAAAATCTCACTTCTCCCCAATACATTCATGCTTAAACATCTTTATGTTGACTATTAATCACTTAACAAAAAATTTGAACAAGTTTCCTCACATGAAATGATAGCTTTTTCAATATATCGTATTTTTTCACTTAAATACCACAATGTTTCGTGTTCACATTTAACCCCCTTAACATTGCTATACCTTAAAGTAGATCACGAGATAATGACCAACTTCCTCACACACTCATATGCAAATATAACACGCTACCTTGAAAACTTAGAATACGATAAAACAAGATTTTACATTTAAATACCATTTTCTTAATAAAACCTTTTCTAAAAGTTTTAGGTTTGTTACACTTTTAAAACAAATATCTTTTATTAGGAAAATACGATAAGTTGTGGACATCGGTCGTTTATCTAAACCTGACTTTGTGGTGTCTAGACTAGGCAAGTGAGAAAGGTAATTTTAAAAGTCCCGTCTCACGATGATTCGTGAGCGGATCCCTCCTTTTTTCACTTGTACTTACCTGGCCACAATTGGCGGAGAAGAGACGATTTGAGGCATCTCACGACTTGTTGTTTAGACCATTTAGAAATAGTCTAGTTGAATTAGAAAACCATATAACCTAAAATACGGAAAATCGACTTTTTACAAATAAATACCATTTACTTAATAAAACCGTATTCTAAAGGTTTGTATTTATAAAATCTTTGCAAAGCGCCACTACAACCCATTTTGGGGAACCCGTTCAGGATAGTACGGTTTATCGTGCACCCTCGGGCTTAGTAGTGCGAGATTCAGACCCCCGCAAGGAACATTCGGTCTCGAAAGGTTTAAAATACGACATCTTAAGAAAATGAGATTTTTGGAATATAAAATATTTATTAAAATTATTTTTGTATAAATATATATATATTTATCATTTCAATATCTATTTTATTATAATATAAATGTTCCACCTTTTCCTAAAAATCACAAGAATAAATTTTACATTAAAATACCATGAACTTCAAATAAATAAATATTAAAGATAAATACCTTTATTTATATAAAACTAGGATATTTTCACTAGAAATGTCACAATATAAAATCCACCCTCATTACAACTCTAAAGACGAATAATGAATACTTGAGGTGTATCTTGAAAAATATACAAAAGTATTTTTACATAAAACCCCCTCAAGTTTTATAAATTACCCTAAGGACCCTAGCAATTATAGGACTTCGATTTACATTTCTACTGTCCGACTCGGGTTTGAGTCTGATTAATCTGACTTGAATATGATTCAAGTCAATCTCTAAATCTATAATATTACAATTCAACATGAACACACGAATCCATGAATCCAGTTATCAATCTATTCAACTTGACTGAACCAAACCATGGATATACTTTCTATTTACATGAATCCAGTTTACATCCGTTACTGATATCATGGTTTCGGTCAGTCACCCAACTATACAACTTATACAATACAATATAACAATACAATCAAAACACTACGGGGTTTAAGGGGTAGATTGGTACGGAAGGTGTTAAAAGTGGCTCGAGACAGTAAGATTAAGACACCTAACATGAATCCTGTTGCTGTTGTACCGTGGTATAACGGTTCCTTGTACTTTCAGTTTGCCCTGGTCTCTAGCATATAGAGACCCCTCTCGTATACACTGGCATCCTTCTGTACCAAGCTACAAACAACATCGTTAACACAATATTCTACAATATTATACAATTTTAAAAGATACATTCTTATTCTGTCTTTTCTATTTCTCCCTTAACTTTAGGACTTACCGAGCGACCTGTTCGTTGACGACATTCTATTTCCTTCTTCTTTGAATGTCGTCAGGTGATCTGAACACAGCAGAGATCGAGCCCACCAGGGAAGACTTGGATCAGTTCCTCGAAAATCCCGAGCTCTATACTTTGTACATTTCCATTCAGTATTTTCATTTCCTGTTATGTCATTGTTTAGGCATCGTTTTTACTTCAGTTGTATTTCCTTTTCATGCATTGTACAAAAGAATGTTATTAAATAAAGTTGCTGTTATTTTATCTCTCGTCTCTTGTGATTATCTTTATATTGCTTAGATACGCTTAGCATATGTACTTCTGAGTATATATGTAGCGTACCTCGTCGCGTCCCCTTCGCCGTATACCGGGAAGCGGGGCGTGACAGGTTTTGTTGGTGGCCCATGCAGGTCAGAGTTGTATAGAATCATACTATGCAGTTCTGTTCTACGTGAACAACCTAAGCAATATAACACAAGAACCAGCAACTAAAACAATTTTTACAATTCATGTTCCTTAATTCTTACAATTTCATATTCATTGAATCTTATCATTTCAAATATTTTGAATCTGTCCTAACCTAAATTTTTCTTCAAGGTTATGGATTCCCCGAACAACA
This sequence comes from Agapanthus africanus, assembly GCA_030015575.1. Taxonomy (NCBI): domain Eukaryota; kingdom Viridiplantae; phylum Streptophyta; class Magnoliopsida; order Asparagales; family Amaryllidaceae; genus Agapanthus; species Agapanthus africanus. The sequence goes on from CM057337.1 coordinate 5,202,004, forward strand.
CCAGCACCAATGTCAACAACACACCTCCAGCCCTACCACTCACACCTGCCGTCCCTGCTCCGATCAACGAGGATACTGTTCTGCTTGAGGCAATCCGAAGCCTCCAAGAAGGACAGCAGCAACAGACTGCTGTTTTAATGAACCGTTGTTCCTCTCCGAAAGACGGCGCGACGGACGTCTTGCCTGAAATTCGGGGCAGATGCTAATTGGTGCTATCCGTCCACCTCACCGAAGATGCCAAGTTGATTTATGGCACCGTTTATCGAAGGTTTAAACGGATGCGTCCAATGTAGCAGATTTCGTCAGATTCCCCCCCGTTTGAGGGGTTTTTTTTTTGTGGGGACGCTCTTCCCTGCAGGTGCAAGCCCCTGCAGTTAATTACGCTACCGCATTGCGGTAACAACTTTTTCCTTCTTCATATGGTCACTTCGTGTCGTGGGTGTTTGTTTTGTTTGTGGTTGCCCGTGGATTGTATACAGAGACTGAGTTATGTCGTCGCCCGAAGGGCGTGGACTAATCCAAATCCGTATTATCTTAGATTTGGATTTGGGGGTCGTGTTTAAGGATACGTTAGCCTCGTTTGAGACTAAGATCGACTTAAACATTTTTTAAGGATACGTTAGTCTAGTTTTAGACTAAGATCGACTTGACGGGATCGTTTAGATCCAACAAGAGAGCAATTTAAGGGAGCCTTGTTGTTTTGTTTAGTGACATTGCGGTCAATAGGTAGTTTAAGGACATTGCGGTCCAATGTTAGTTTTAAGACGTTGCGGTCAAGGTTATGGACGTCGTAGTCCGTGGATTTAAGGACTCCACAGTCCGATGTTAGTTTTAAGACATCACGGTCAAGGTTAAGGACCTCATATTCCGTGGATTTAAGAACTCCACAGTCCGATGTTAGTTTTAAGACATCACGGTCAAGGTTAAGGACATCATAGTCCGTGGATTTAAGGACTCCACAGTCCAACGTTAGTTTTAAGACATTCCGGTCAATAGGTAGTTTAAGAACATTGCGGTCCAATGTTAGTTTTAAGACGTTGTGGTCAAGGTTAAGGACGTCGTAGTCCGTGGATTTAAGGACTCCACAGTCCGATGTTAGTTTTAAGACATCACGGTCAAGGTTAAGGACGTCATAGTCCGTCGTTAGTTTTAAGACATTCCGGTCAAGATTAAGGACATCATAGTCCATAAGTTTAAGGACCCCACAGTCCGTATCAATGTGTGGTCATCGGGACCCGTCACCTCTTTGAAGACGTTGAGGAATTACAACGACAGGTATCAAAGGAGTGAAGAGATGTACCCTTGAACCAAGGTAGATTAAGTGATCTGCAGTCCAATTTGGAAACTAAGATCAATCATTATATTATGAGCCCATTGGCCCAGTTAAGTTTGAATTGAGGACTTATGGCCAGCTTGGGCTAAGTCCAATCATGTTTGGGATATTGGCCCTCTGTTGGTTCATTAAAGGAGAGACTTTGCCTCTGGAAACTTAGCCAGTTGGGCTAAAGCTACTGTTAAACACTAGAGACCAGCAGTGTTGAACACTGGGAATAAGATTGACAAGTTAGTGTTAAACACTAAAAGATAATCAGTGTTGAACACTGGGAACCGAGTTTTCAAATTAGTGTTAAACACTAGGCAAATCAGTGTTAAATACTGGAAATTGAGATTCCAAATTAGTGTTTAACACTAAGGCAAATCAGTGTTAAACACTGGATACAGAAGTTTCAATTTAGTGTTAAACACTGAGGCAAGAGGGGTCACGTGGTAACCCGTGAGAACGCCCTGCTTCCCTTTATTTTGTTCTGCAGATAAGTATTTAACACTTTTAATTTTGAAAGCCATCACGTGTGGGCACGTGATGGGGGCCTGCGCTTTGATTTGTTAGAATGTTCATTGGGGGTCACGTATCGACACGTGAGAGTGCCTTAGAGCTCTTTTCTGTGTCTTTTTCTTTTGTGTGCTTTAGAGATCACGTGGGGCACGTGAGGCATTGCCTCACAGTTCTCTTTTATGGATCTTCGCAGGAGTCACGTGGTAACACGTGAGGCGTTTACTTCAGAGTACTTTCTATAGATCTTTGCAGGGGTCACGTGGTAGCACGTGACTCTGCATGTTTTAAAGATCTGTTCATCTTTTAAGAATTAATAGGGTTAAACCCTGGCGAGGAATTAAATTCCTGCTTTCTTCTGAAGAATTATATTCTTAATAGGGTTAAACCCTAATTTCTTTTCTTAAGGGAATTAAATTTCTGTGAGTTTGAGAGAATTGTGTTCTCAATTAGGGTTAAACCCTAGTTCTGTTTATTTTGAAGGAATTAAATTCCCATAACATAGGGTTAAACCCTAATTTTATCTCGAAGGAATTGAATTCCTATCATTAGTGAGAATTAAATTCTCAAAACTCAGTTCCTCCTCTGTGTTTTAGATCTGCATGGCAGGATCTCAACCCAATGAGAATTAAATTCTCAATTCATGGGGAGATGTGCACTTTACAGATCCTCCACCAGAGAAAGAACTAAGTTATTTTCTTTATATAAGAGTTAAACTCTTTTGAGAATTAAATTCTCTTTTTAAGCCTCCCTTTCTTTCTCTTACCTAAGGTTTTCCTTTTGCAGAGAATCAAAGGCTCTGTATCTCTCTCTCTGTGTATCAAAAGAAAAGGTCCAAAGGTCTAAAAAAAGTCCCCTCTCTTCTTTTCTTGGCTCCTATTTATAGGAGAAGGAAAAGAATCAATCTGTTTAGTAAATCTCTTATTGAGAGATTTGATTTGTTCATTGAGAGATTTGATTTATATTTATCATTAATCTGGGCCTTTAGATTGTTGGGTGAATTTTATTCACCATTGGATTTTAAATCCAAAGATATCTCTTTGTTATTTCGGTTAGATTTAGGGGGGAAATCTTTCCAAATCCAAGATTTTTCCATAAATTGGTGATATTTAATCACCTTTAGATTTTTAATCCAACGGTTTCAAATAATCCTTCTCCATTTTGGAAAGATTTGAATGATTCATCCTCAGAATTTTAATTCTGTTAAAGAATAAGGCTCTTAAAGTTGGTCACGTGTGGCCACGTGACCCTTGTCACATGTAGGCACATGACCCCTGGTCACGTGTAGGCACGTGACCCCTGGTCACGTGCTTAACCATCACGTGCCAGCACGTGACCACTGGTCACGTGTGAGCACGTGATGCCTCTGCTGGAGCATTTTCTTGATTTTAATCAGGGGATGAATGTGCTTTTTGCCGCTGCTTTAAACGTCACGTGCCAACACATGACAACTGGTCACGTGTGAGCACGTGATGCCTCTTCTGAAGCTTCTCCTGATTTTTAATCAGGGAACAACCGTCCCGAGGCAGATGCACCTGGGGTAAAGTAATTTATGGCTTTATACCCCAAACAGTTCTCCGAAAAGAGAAGCCCACTTGAAGCTGAGGAATGGGCACAGTGCATAGAGGATGATCTGGCGGCAGCACAAGTGCCAGACATAGCTTGGGTTCGTGTGGCGAAATTGCAGCTCACGGACAATGCTCGCAACTGGTGGAAGGCGGAAGAAAGCCGTCTTGAACAGCCTATCGAATGGAAGACTTTCCGCGACATGTTCGACACTAAGTACTTCCCCGAGACTGCCAGGTTCGACATGGAACAGCAGTTCATCCATCTGCAATAAGGTTCGATATGGACCAAGTCAGTAGATGAGTATGACGCTGAGTTTACTATGCTCAGTCGGTAAGATATGTCTCAATAATTAGAATTTTTATATCACATATTACACAGCTAACACAATATTTTTAACAGATTTGCGGCACACCTTATACCGACGGATGAGATCAGAGCCCGTCGCTTTTAACAAGGTTTGGATTCGGAAATCCAGGCTGCACTGGCCACAGGAGATTTTCCGACTCATGAATCGGCTCTGAAAGCTGCCCGCCGTTATGAGGCAGTGGTAAAGGCGAGGGTAAGACCTCAATCTTCTGGATTTAAGCGTCCTGCCAACCAGATGGCAGGAGGAGCCTCGTCCAGGCCATCTTTTGTGCCAAGGTGACCCGGAATACAGAATAACCGTCTCAGCCCAGCCTTTTGTACCTACTGCAAGAGAGCTGGACATATGATGAAATACTGCCGGCGAGCCAACCATCTTTGCTTGATCTGTGGCTCAGCTGCTCATGATATTGGGTCTTGTCCCCAAAAGCAAAACCCAGTTACTGCACCCAGGCCAGCAGTTACCTATCCGCATCGACCAACTCTTCAAGCATCTGCTCCCAGACTTGCACTACCTGCACCACCCAGAGGACCACAAGCTGCACCACCTCTTCGTCAGTTCCATCAAGCTCAAAGGAACGTTCCGAGGAATGCTCCTCAGGCCAGGAGGAATGTACCAAGGCGCCAGGCTTTCACGATGACCGTGGAAGAAGCTGAGGCCAATGGCCAAGGTGTATTCTAAGAATCGGAAAGAGCATGCAGAACATCTACGAATTGTCCTAGAAACTCTTCGACAACATCATCTCTATGCCAAGTACAGCAAGTGCGAGTTTTGGCTAAAGCAAGTTGGTTTTCTTGGACACATCGTATCAGGAGAAGGAATCTCGGTAGATCCAACAAAAGTTTCAGCAGTTAGCGAATGGCCTACACCAAAGTCAGTAAAGGATATTCAGAGTTTCTTAGGTCTAGCTGGATATTACAGAAGATTCATTGAAGGATTTTCAAAGATAGCAACACCCCTGACCAAGCTCACACGTAAAGATGAAGAATTTGTGTGGTCAGAAGTATGCGTACAAGCTTTCGTAGAACTCAAGTCAAGGTTGACATCAGCACCTATTCTCGTTATACCGGATCAATCTGGAGGATTCGAAGTGCATTGTGATGCATCCGGTAAGGGATTAGGACGTGTTCTACATCAGCACGGTAAAGTTGTGGCTTATGCTTCAAGACAGCTGAAGATTCATGAGCGCAATTATCCGACGCATGATTTGGAATTGGCAGCCGTCATCTTTGCTCTCAAGATTTGGCGCCATTATCTACTTGGGGAACGAGTGAACATCTACACAGATCATAAGAGCCTGAAGTACGTGTTTACTCAGAAGGTGTTGAATATGCGGCAGAGAAGATGGTTAGAACTCATGGCGGACTTTGACATCAACTTGCAATATCACCCAGGGAAGGTGAATGTGGTACCTGATGCGCTTAGTCGCCAACCATTAGTAATGAAACTCACCGCTCAGTGGAAGTTTCAACAAGACTTGCATCAGATGGAGATTGAAGTAGTCATGTCAGGTAATGCTTCAAGTTTGATGAATTTACAAGTTCAATCAACCATTGTCAATCAGATCAAAGTAGCCCAATCAAGTGATGCTAAGTTGCAAAAGATCAGAGAACAAGTGGAGAATGGACTCAGAACAGACTTCATCATCCATAAAGACGGATCTTTGAGATACGGCAGTAGATTGTGTGTACCAAAAGGTCCTGTTCGGGAAGAGTTAATGAAAGAAGCTCACAGCTCTCCCTCCTCAGTACACCCTGGAGGTACCAAAATGTACAAAGATCTACGTCAGAATTATTGGTGGCATGGAATGAAGCGTGAAGTAGCCAGAAGCGTCGCAAAATGCTTGATGTGTCAGCAAGTAAAGGCTGAACATCACAGGACTGCTGGATTACTTCAACCGTTACCAATCCCAGAATGGAAGTGGAAACACATCACGATGGATTTTATGACTGCTCTTCCTTGCAGCACAAAGGGTAACGATGCCGTATGGGTCATTGTGGATCGACTCACAAAGTCGGCTCACTTCATCCCATTTCGAGTTGGCCAATCTACTGAAACACTTGCAAAGAAGTACATGGAGGTAATAATCAATTTAAAAATTTAAACTCTTCATAATGTACTATCTCTGATACCGATGGACTCATACAGGAAATTGTGAGACTTCATGGAGTACCGGTCTGCATTTTCTCCGATCGTGACACCAGGTTTCGATCGCAATTTTGGCAGAGTCTGCAAGCAAGCTTGGGAACAAGTCTGAACTTCAGCACGGCTTATCATCTACAAACAGATGGTCAGTCAGAAAGAACTATTCAGATCTTGGAGGATATGCTCAGATCATGTATGTTAGACTTCAAAGGATCGTGGGAAGATCACCTATATCTTGTGGAGTTTTCGTACAACAATAGCTACCAAGCAAGCACAGGAATGACACCTTTTGCAGTATTATATGGAAGGAAGTGTCGATCGCCACTAAGTTGGGACGACATCGGAGATAGGGAACTTCTTGGACCAGAGATGATAGTAACGACTGTTGATGTGGTTCGTACTATCAGGGAAAGGATGCGCATAGCCCAAGATCGATAGAAGCACTGGGCTGATGCAAAGAGACGTCATCTGGAGTTCCAGCCAGGAGATCATGTGTTCTTGAAGATATCTTCGAACCGTGGAGTGATCCGATTTGGAAGACGGGGTAAGCTAAGTCCGAGATATAATGGACCGTTCGACATACTCGAACGAGTCGGTGAAGTGGTATACCGCTTAGCGCTTCCACCTTCATTGGAAGGAGTGTATAATGTGTTCCACATATCCCAACTCAGAAAATATGTGAGTGACCCCAGCCATGTTCTCGATCATTCCGAGCTCACTATACAACCCGACTTGTCTTGTGAGCAACAGCCTGTGGAGATTCTGGACAGGAAAGTGAAGACACATCGGAACAAGGAAGTTAACTTAGTCCGAATGATGTGGAGGAAATACACTCCAGGAGAGTCCACTTGGGAAAGGGAGGATAAAATGCGTACTAGATATCCACACCTCTTTGTAAACTAGTCCTCAAATAAAAGTTGTAAATTTCGAGGACGAAATTTTTGTAAGGAGGATAGACTGTAACAACTCCATTTTTAATGTACAAAGAATTGATTTAAATTCAATGTATACATGGAGTATTTAATGTTGCTGATATCTCTTTAAGTATTTATTTCACACCATAATTACAAGAAGGAGCTTGAAGCTCATTGGTAATACTTTGCACTGCTGAACCAAGCCACCAGAGTTCAAATCCCTTGCCCCGCATTATTTTTAATATTGTTTTGTTTTAAATTTTTTAGAAGCCCAACAGTCCAACAGCCATAACTCCAAATTTTCTCACTACCCATGAAAAGTTAAATACTCCAGTAACTACCCCACGCAACCCCCCACCTCCTGCACCCCCGACTCGGCCTGACTCGGGCCGGCGCCGCCGGCCGGACTCGGCCGGACGGCCGAGTCTCCAACTACAATAATGTGCCTCTTGGTCTTCTCTATCCCTCTGTATACTTTAATTTCTCAGATCGTTACCAGAGAGCACCATAACTCTCATTCAATCCATTTTTAATACATTTTTCCTATTTTTTTTACATTTTTTAATTAAAAACTCTACACCTACCCTAACCCTAGCCTAACCCTATAAATACACCCCTACCTCCTACTCTCTCATCCCAAAATTCTGAGCCCACTCTCTTAAAACCTCAAGAAAACTTTGGTACTTTGAAAACGAGCGAAAGGCGAAGCACTGACGAAATCGACGGCGAAATTCTGGTGATCGTGCTAGGAACTCTCGACGATGAATCGACGCACCGGCGGATCCTCTACTTCCCTCTCACTCTCTAGTGTTGTCCAAACCCGTAAGTCTCCCTTTCTATCTTTCTTTTCTCTCATAAAAATACGAATTTACAAAACCCGACGGAATCGGAACAAATCCGATTTCCGATTCGGTTTTCTATAAAATCTTACTTCTCACCAATACATTCATGCTTAAACATCTTTATGTTGACTATTAATCACTTAACAAATAATTTGAACAAGTTTCCTCACATGAAATGATAGCTTTTTCAATATATCGTATTTTCTCACTTAAATACCACAATGTTTCATGTTCACATTTAACCCCCTTAACATTGCTATACCTTAAAGTAGATCACGAGATAATGACCAACTTTCTCACACACTCATATGCAAATATAACACGCTACCTTGAAAACTTAGAATACGATAAAACAAGATTTTACATTTAAATACCATTTTCTTAATAAAACCTTTTCTAAAAGTTTTAGGTTTGTTACACTTTTAAAACAAATATCTTTTATTAGGAAAATACGATAAGTTGTGGACATCGGTCGTTTATCTAAACCTGACTTTGTGGTGTCTAGACTAGGCAAGTGAGAAAGGTAATTTTAAAAGTCCCGTCTCACGATGATTCGTGAGCGGATCCCTCCTTTTTTCACTTGTACTTACCTGGCCACAATTGGCGGAGAAGAGACGATTTGAGGCATCTCACGACTTGTTGTTTAGACCATTTAGAAATAGTCTAGTTGAATTAGAAAACCATATAACCTAAAATACGGAAAATCGACTTTTTACAAATAAATACCATTTACTTAATAAAACCGTATTCTAAAGGTTTGTATTTATAAAATCTTTGCAAAGAGCCACTACAACCCATTTTGGGGAACCCGTTCAGGATAGTACGGTTTATCGTGCACCCTCGGGCTTAGTAGTGCGAGATTCAGACCCCCGCAAGGAGCATTCGGTCTCGAAAGGTTTAAAATACGACATCTTAAGAAAATGAGATTTTTGGAATATAAAATATTTATTAAAATTATTTTTGTATAAATATATATATATTTATCATTTCAATATCTATTTTATTATAATATAAATGTTCCACCTTTTCCTAAAAATCACAAGAATAAATTTTACATTAAAATACCATGAACTTCAAATAAATCAATATTAAAGATAAATACCTTTATTTATATAAAACTAGGATATTTTCACTAGAAATGTCACAATATAAAATCCACCCTCATTACAACTCTAAAGACGAATAATGAATACTTGAGGTGTATCTTGAAAAATATACAAAAGTATTTTTACATAAAACCCCCTCAAGTTTTATAAATTACCCTAAGGACCCTAGCAATTATAGGACTTCGATTTACATTTCTACTGTCCGACTCGGGTTTGAGTCTGATTAATCTGACTTGAATATGATTCAAGTCAATCTCTAAATCTATAATATTACAATTCAACATGAACACACGAATCCATGAATCCAGTTATCAATCTATTCAACTTGACTGAACCAAACCATGGATATACTTTCTATTTACATGAATCCAGTTTACATCCGTTACTGATATCATGGTTTCGGTCAGTCACCCAACTATACAACTTATACAATACAATATAACAATACAATCAAAACACTACGGGGTTTAAGGGGTAGATTGGTACGGAAGGTGTTAAAAGTGGCACGAGACAGTAAGATTAAGACACCTAACATGAATCCTGTTGCTGTTGTACCGTGATATAACGGTTCCTTGTACTTTCAGTTTGCCCTGGTCTCTAGCATATAGAGACCCCTCTCGTATACACTGGCATCCTTCTGTACCAAGCTACAAACAACAGCGTTAACACAATATTCTACAATATTATACAACTTTAAAAGATACATTCTTATTCTGTCTTTTCTATTTCTCCCTTAACTTTGGGACTTACCGAGCGACCTGTTCGCTGACGACATTGTATTTCCTTCTTCTTTGAATGTCGTCAGATGGTCTGGACACAACAGAGATCGAGCCCACCGGTGAAGACTTGGATCAGTTCCTCGAAGACCCCGAGCTCTAGACATTGTACATTTCCATTCAGTATTTTCATTTCCTGTTATGCCATTGTTTAGGCATCGTTTTTACTTCAGCTGTATTTCCTTTTCATGCATTGTACAAAAGAATGTTATTAAATAAAGTTTCTGTTATTTTATCTCTTGTCTCTTGTGATTATCTTTATATTGCTTAGATACGCTTAACGTATGTACTTCTGAGTATATACGTAGCGGACCGCATCGCGTCCCCTTCGCCGTATACCGGGAAGCGGGGCATGACAGTATAGGTCGAGCTTACGAGAACCAGCAGATTGCTTGGGTTTGTCTCACCTCCGTGTCGTCCACCAGAGAGTCGAGCGACGATTTTGAAGATGCGTGTGATTTACAGGGGTCTCTGGACATGCGCGACGACCAAAGGGATGTCCGAGGATCCCCGGTAGAAGCACTAACGGAAGTCCCCCTCATCGAAGGGGTCGACGACCGAACCATCCAGATTGGCGCCCTCTTAACCGGGAACCACCGTGAGGACCTGATACGGTTCATCCGAGACAACTCAGACGTGTTCGCTTGGACCCCCATGGATATTCCCGGGATCGACCCTAAAGTGATTCCCCACAAGCTCCGGGTGGACCCGAGAGAAAAGCCCGTCCGGCAAAAGAAGAGTAGCTTTCCGCCGGCAAAGCAAAGGGCGATTGAGGACAAAGTGGATTGACTGCTTGCCGCCAACTTTATCAGAATTCTGGACTATTCAGAGTGGTGAGCAAACGTGGTCATGGTAAAAATGGCCAATAGGAAATGGTGCATGTGCGTGGACTTCACCGATCTGAACAAGGCCTGCCCCAAAGACAACTATCCCCTTTCTTGGATAGACCAGTTGGTGGACAGCTCAGCTGGCCATGAGTTACTTAGCATTATGGATGCGTTTTCCGGTTACAGTCAGATCCGGATGATCCCGGCAGATGAAGAGCTTACCGCATTTACCATGGCTCGGGGGGTATACTACTACTAAGTGATGCCCTTCGGTCTTAAGAATGTGGGGGCTACATATCAACGCCTCATAAACAGACTGTTCAAGCCACGGATCGGGAGAAACATGGAAGTTTATATCGATGACATGCTAGTGAAATCCGTTTCTTTGACGGGGCACACCACAGACCTCGGAGAGACATTCGACGTCCTGGCAAATATAAAATGAAACTCAATCCGGCTAAGTGCGCGTTCGGAGTCACCAGTGGGAAATTCCTTAGGTTCATGGTAACCCACCGAGGAATCGAAGCAAACCCGGAAAAGATCAAAGCCATCCTCGAAATGGCATCCCCCAAGAGTACTGTGGAGATCATGCGCCTCACCGGGAGGGTCGCTGCCCTAAGTCGCTTCATTTCCAGGTCCGGGGAAAAGTGCTTACCATTCTTGAAAGCCCTAAGGAAGATTCCCAAGTTCGAATGGTCTAAGGAATGCCAAATTCCTTCGAGCATCTTAAGTCACACCTAGCGACTCCTCCGCTACTCACTCGACCAGTCGAAGACGACGAGCTATTGTTATACCTCATGGTCTCTGATCAAGCTGCAGGCTCGGTGCTCGTCAGGGAATTCGATGGTGTGCAGAAGCCGGTTTACTACGTGAGCCATGTCTTCAAGGATGTAGAGACAAGATACCCCGCCATGGAGAAGACAGTCCTGGCACTTATCGTCACTTTCAGGAAACTCCGACATTACTTCCAAGCACACACAATCCTCGTGCTCAACGAGTGACCTTTAGGGTCTATCCTTGTTTCCCCTGAGTCTTCGGGTCGTCTGGAAAAATGGAGGTGGGAATTGTCCCATTCGATATCAGGTACCACCCCCGGCAAGCCATCAAAGTGAAGGTCTTAGCCGATTTCGTTGTCGAGTGCACCATTCCTATTAAAGGCGGAACAGCAGAACAAAGCCCCGAACCACGTCCGTCGGTCGAAGAGATATCCGACCCCATCCCGGATTGGGTGCTATACGTAGACGGATCCTCCATCGAGGAAGGGAGCGGGGCTGGCTTGATCATCCGCAGCCCAAATGAAGCGGAGTTGGAATACTCCTTAAAGCTCGGGTTCAGAGCATCAAACAACACCGTGGAATATGAAGCTTTAGTAGCAGGACTGCGAATCGCATCCGAGATGAGGCTGAAGACCATCAGAATCCGTAGCGACTCCGCACTAGTCGTCGGCCAAGTAACCGAGCGTTTCGAAGCCTGGGAACCGCTCATGATAAAGTACCTAGCCGACGTAAAAAGACTTCGCAAAAATTTTAGTGAAGTCTAGGTAGAGGAGATTCCCTAGAATCTGAACACCCAAGCTGACGCATTGAGCAAGCTCGCCTCTTCCTATACGACCAACCATAAGAGGAATATCCTCTTCGAAGTATTACCACGGCCCAGTGTGGAGGACGGAGAGGTAACACTCCAGGTATACATGACTCGGAAGGAAGGCCAAGATAGGAGGAAGCCCCTCGTAGAATTCCTAAAAGATGGCATATTTCCAGAAGACCAAGGAGAGGCACGCCGCCTTCGAGCAAAATCTCGTCATTTCGTCTGGAGCAATTGGAACCATTACAAGAAATCGTATACTCAGCCCTTACTCCGATGCGTCGACCCCCCCAAAGCAGACTATGTTCTACGAGTGATACACGAAAGGGTCGGGGGCGCACCAAGGGGCCCGCTTCCTGGTCCAGAAGACGCTGCTCCAAGGATATTATTGGCCGAGCAAAAACCCGGATGCCGAGAAGCTTGTCAGAAGATGCAAAAGCTGCCAACTCCATGGCAACATACCTCGTCTCCCCGCTACCGAGCTAACAACCCACAGTTCGCCTTGGCCGTTCGCACATTGGGGGATGGACATGGTAGGCCAACTCCCCATCGGCACGGGCGTACACAAATACACAAATACATCCTCGTCGCGGTAGACTACTTCACAAAGTAGATAGAGGCCGTCCCTATCAGAAAACCAGACGCCACCTCCACTATAATGTTCCTTCAGAACAACGTAATCACCCGATTCGGGATCCCGAGATGCATCATCACCGACCAGAGGACTAACTCTGAAAATGAAAAAGTCAGAGAGTTTTGCAGCGAGTACCACATATTGATGAAGTTTGCAGCAGTTGCCCATCCTCTATGCAACGGGCAGGCAGAGGTTGCGAACCAGGGCGTCATCCGCGGTCTCCGAGCCCGTCTAGAAGGAAGACAAGGCGGCTGGGTCGAGGAACTACCTCGAGTCCTGTAGGCACTACGAACGTCAAGAAAAACACCCACGGGAGAAACCCCCTTCAGCCACTGCTACGGCACCAAGGCCATGGTTCCCACGGAGATCGGATTGCCCAGCTAAAGAGTTGAACACTTCGATGACGAAGCTAACACTTCGGCGCTCCGGACCAACTTGGATATCCTACCAGAGAAACGGGTCCGAGCGCAAATTAGAGCGGCCGACTATCAACAACAAACTGCTCGCTACTACAACGCCCGAGTCAAGCATCGCGCCTTCAAGGCAGGAGATCTAGTCCTACGAAGGAACGGGTTCGTAGACTAAACGAGGCTGCATAAATTCTCTCCGAAGTGGGACGGCCCATTCCTCGTAGCAGAAATATTGCCCGATGGAGCATATCGCTTACAAGACGCCAGGGGACGAAAGTTTCCTCGGCCTTACAACGCCGAGAAACTCAAATTGTATAAATGAATGTATTTTCTCCTTTTTGAAGCGATATAAATTTTATTAAGTTATAAGAGACTTCTTCCATAAATTTTGTTTTCTTTCTCAGTTCCGTGACCCCTAAGCTCGTCTTGAAAAAGCATGTAAACAATGCAAAAAGGACAGAAGGAAACAAAATGCCTCAACAAGAAAAACTTTTATTCATTAAAGAGGTATTATAGGCTCTTCAGCCTTACAAAACATATATATTTACAACAAGGGGGCCGGAGATTAAGAAAGCATTGTTGATGGTACTCGGATGCCACGGAAGCACCATCCGCTGGACAAAAGTCAACGATCGGCCTCTTCTGGAAACACTCCAGAAGAAGGCCCACTAATCGGTCCCGCCTGCTCTACGAGATCAAGCCAAGGTGGTAGAGCGAGTGCAACTTCTCGATCGCCTCGTCCCTCAGCTGCGGAGACATGGCATTATGCAGCCCCGGGGACATCCTCCAGATCTCATAGATGAGCAGTTGGAGGAGCGGAGAACGCCGGGGAAGAAGACGTCCAAAGTTCCCCTCCACGCGGTCTATCACCGTCTCGTACGTCTGCTCAGAGCGGTCGAGGTTATAAAGATACACATCATCACGAGAAATGATCTCCCCGATGAGCACACACGGACCGACCAATTTCAGAAACACAAGGCTAGAGAAAAAACCAACATGTCCTCGCTATTTATAGCCTCAACCAAAATCTCCAAAGGCCGTAATTTACGCGCACAAGCGACGCGAATCGCGGGACGTCTCAAATTCCCGATATGGAACGGACACGTGTCGGCCATGCCTGTCTTCAGGGGTGGCAATATGGCCTACGGAAGTTTGAACGACGCCCTCACTCCCGCCAATACGACCCACGGAAGGTTGAACTGCACCCTCACCTCCTCTAAACGCCGCCACGGAAGGTTGAACGACACCCTCACTCCCTGTTCCCGCCAAAATCTTCGGCCAAGAGCTATTAGTTCCTGTTTATGCCGGCTTAAGTTTCGTTTACAGATATGTGTGAAACTAGGCTCATTCATATACGCACATGCACACATCAGAGGAAGAACAAGTGTTCAACGACAAAAACAAAGCATTTAATTGAACATTTTATTCTACAGGAAATAGATCACAAATATGGGATCGAAAGTACAGGGATTCACAAAACTATGGATAAAACTATCTAACCCCCTCTCTGCCTTCTCCACCATGACAAAGAAGCGATCTTCACGAATAGTAGATACCCATCGGTCAGCACCGCACCCATCAGCAAAGACAGACATGACGACCCGCTGAGCCCGTATCTTGCTTAGCAGCCGGACAGAGCGGTCCCACAGTGCTGTGGTGATCAAAACTGCCTCGTGGAAGCACTCGATCTTGTCTTCCGTGGCGTCGAGCATTGCCGGAGTCATCTCCGCCGGAGGAGGGGGAATATCATTGATCACAAACAAGAAAATCATCCGGAGCTAAATGGAGCCGATGGGGAGAGGAGATCCTATACGAGTCAAGGGCTCGTGCAGCACCGTGTCGCATTGATCATCCGTAAGAGTAGGATTCACCAAGCGCACTGCAAAATGAGGAACAATTTCCTTAATGGGCACATCCCATGGCTGACGGCGAGCATGTGGGCGATTACAAGCCATAACTCTTCTCTGTTAAAATGATTCTCTGAAAATGAGAGAGAAAAGAAGTATTGCTTCAGATTATGAAGGGAGACATTTAAGTCTAGGCACAGAAAATGTTGTGCATGATGGAACTATTTCCAAGCTCTGGAAAAGAGAAACTTGACTCAGGAAAAGTGGAGAAGGAAGGTGAAAAGACACCTTCAGTAATGAGGCAGCGCCTCATGTATAAAGCACGAGAGCACTGAGTGCTAGTGCTAAGGAGCGCGGAGCGCCAGAACTAAATGTTCTCCACCGTTGGATCAAAAATCCAATGAAGATGATAAATCATCAAAATTCATAAAAAAATTCTGTTAAGGAAATACTTCTCAGAATCTTTCCAAACAGGAAAGATTGTGCTCTGTAAATCAGAGTACCGTTGGATCAAAAATCCAATGGTGATTAAAAATCACCAAGATACAGAGTAATCTCTGTATGGGAAAATATTTTCCCAATCTTGTTAATAACAAGAAAAATGTCTTCTGTAAAACAGAAGCCCTAGGATCAAAGATCCAACGGTGGGAAACATTCCCAAATCAATCAGAGAAAAGATTTCCTTAACTAATTCAGCAAATCAGCCTCCTCTATATAAAAGACCCAAGACTTCAAGTCTGGAAAAGAGAAACCCCCCATAAACTTTGAGATATTTCAAAGAGAAGAGCAAGCTCTCGGAAGAAGAAGAATTTCTTCAAGGTAAATAAAATAGAGAGATAAAATCATCTCATAAGAGAAGAAGAACTTATTTCTTTTTCTAGATCATAGATCTATAAGACCAAGGTCTTTCACAAAAGAGATCATAGCATCTCATCATAAAAAGGGGGGAAGAAGAATTCAATTCTCTTCAAATCACAGATCCATAAAGGTAAAGCCTTTCACAAAAATAAGAGATTGTAACATCTCCTATAAAAATAAGAACTTTGTTCTTAAACCCATGAGACAAAGTCTCTTATAAACGAGAATTTAATTCTCAGGGCGCAGAACTGATCAAAGTTGCCTAAAAAGAGCCTCAGCGCTCCAAATTAAAAAGAAGCGCCTCAGCGCTCCAAGACTGGCGCACAGCGCCTCAGCGCTCCTAGCGCTCCAATTTAAAAAAGCGCCTTAGCGCTCCAAGACTGGCGCTCAGCGCCAAGCGCACCACGTGCTCCTCACGTGTGCGCTTTTTCACAAGGAGCGCTCTGCATTCATTTACTGGCGCTCAGCGCCAAGAGCACCACGTGCTCCTCACATGTACGCTCATTCACAAGAAGCGCTCTGCACTCATTAACTGGCGCTCAGCGCCAAGCGCGCCACGTGCTCCTCACGTGTGCGCTATCTCACAAGAAGCGCCTTAGCGCTCTAAATCTAGCGTTCAGCGCCAAGCGCACCACGTGCTCCTCACGTGTGCGCTGAGAGAACATAAATTGTTCTTTAAATAAAGCCCCAAAACCATAATGAATGCTCATCACTCAATAAAAGACAAAAAAGATTGTCAGAATCCAAACCAATGCTCAGTATTGTTAAATGTTCAACATTTTAACTGAGTGGGCCAAGCCCAAGTTGGCCACAGACCCCTAATTTAGATTAATTGAGCCCATATGCACATAAATCTTTTTAACAGATCTTAGTCCTAAACTTGACTACAGATCTCCCAACCAACATTGGTTCAAGGGTACATCTCTTTGTATCTCTGATATATGTCGTTGTAATTCTTCAACGTCTTCAGAGAGACTGAGGGTCCCAATAACCAATAACTTTTGGTACATCTCCAAATGGTTGAACCAAAACCACATAGACTATGACGTCTTTAAACTGGACTATGATGTTCTTAAACTTTATGGACAGTGAGGTCCTTAAACTCATGGACTATGATGTCCTTAAACTTTATGGATTGTGGGGTCCTTAAACTCATAGACTATGATGTCTTTAAACTTTACAGACTATGACATCTTTAAACTATCACGGATTATGATGTCCTTAAACTTATGGACCGCAATGTCCCCAAACTAAAACAATAGACCCCAAATGCTCTTTTGTTGGATCTAAATGATCCTGTTAAGTAGATCTAACGTATCCTTAACAAACGTTTAAGTTGATCTTAGTCTCAAATGAGAATAACGATCCTTAAACCTAACCCAAACCCAAATCTAAGAAAATACGGATTTGGACTAATCCACGCCCTACGGGCGACAACAAAAATTAGTTTCCGTATACAATCCATGGGCAACTAAAAATAAAACAAATATACACGACACGAAGTGACAATCTGGAGAAGGAGAAAGTGGTTACCGTGATGCGGTATCGTAATTAACTACAGGGGCTTGTGCCTGCAGGGAAGAGCGTCCCCACAATCAAAAACCCTTCAAACGAGGGGGAATCTGACGAAGTCTGCTATATCGGCCGCATCCGTCTAAACCTTCGATACATGATGCCATAAATCAACTTGGCATCTTTGGAGAGGTGGACGGATAAAACCAAATAGTATCTGCCCCCAAAATTCAGTCCGGACATCCCAACGTCCCGGTCGCGTCTTTCGGCGGAGAACACTCCCACCAACACCGCCATGGAAGTTTGAACAAAACCCCAGGAAGGCGTAAGGGGGTCTCTAAAGCCCTCCTCACGAGGCCACCGAGCAGCTTCCCAGCCTGGTCCATCCCTAGCGGGTAGATTCCTGCCCATCTACGCTAAGGATCTAAAGCCCTCCTCGCGAGGCCGCCGAGGAGCTTCCCTGCCCGGTCCATCCCTAGCTGGTAGATTCCTACCCATCTACGCTAAGGATGAAAGCCCTTCTCACGAGGCTACCGAGCAGCTCCTTTGCCCGGTCCATCCCTAGCAGGTAGATTCCTGCCCATCTATACTAAGGATCTAAAGCCCTCTTCGCGAGGCCGCCTAGTAGCTTCCCTGCCCGGTCCATCCTTAGCGGATAGGTTCCTACACATCTACGCTAAGGATCAAAGCCCTCCTCACGAGACCACTGAGCAGCTTCCCTGCCCGGTCCATCCGTAGCGGATAGATTCCTACCAATCTACTCTAAGGATCTAAAACCCTTCTCATGAGACCACCGAGCAGCTTCCCTGCCCGGTCTATCCCTAGCGGGTAGATTCCTACCCATCTACGCTAAAAATCTAAAGCCCTCCTCACGAGGCTGCCGAGCAGCTTTCCTGCCCGATTCATCCTTAGAGGGTAGGTTCCTACCCATCTACGCTAAGAATCAAAGCCTTCCTCACGAGGCCACCGAGCAGCTTCCCTGCCCGATCTATCCCTAGCAGATAGATTCCTACCCATCTACGCTAAGGATCTAAAGCCCTCCTTACGAGGACACCGAGCAGCTTCCCTGCCCAGTCCATCCCTAGCGAGTAAATTCCTACCCATCTATGCTAAGAATCTAAAGCCCTCCTAACGAGGCCATCGAGCAGCTTCACTGCTCGGCTAATTTCGAGGGGTAGATTTCTTCCCTACGGAGACACGAGTCTAGAAACCGCATAAAGAGGAATCAGTCAATGCAGGCCTATTTTAACTTGGTTGTTTTACAACTCGTGCTAAAGGATGTGGTCGTCAATCCGATTTTGAGGAATGAACTAATACTGACCTTCCTACACTTGATGTCTTTGGATTCATCCTAAATGATCGATCGCCACCTCAACTCCGGGGAGCGGGAGGGCACCAACCTTCCTACATTTGGTAATTACTCGGCCCGCACTCAACGCATAATCGTCATCTAAAAGGCCGGGCATCTAAAAATCACACAGTCATGCAGAGGAAAATAAGCTCGGCTTTATTTATATTCCAGAAATTTTTACAAGGTATTCTGAGCTTCTCAGCCTTACAAAACGCCCGGAGGCTTACAAAACTTAAAAAAGGAAAAGGCAGGAAAGCTCAGGCTGCAGGACTGGGGAGGATCTCGCCCTGCTCGATGCCAGCGTCGGAAACCAAAACGACAACCTCTGGGTCGGTGCTTCCACCGGCAGCTTCACCCCCTGGCGCTTCTACCGGCAGCCTCTCCCCCGGCGGCATCCCCGGTAGTTTCCGCCTGTAACGCATCCTCAGAGAGAGGGTACTAGAGCCGAAGCTCACCGTCAGCGAATTTCGGCATCAACGCCTTGATAGCGTCGAGAGTCTGATGCCAAACAATTGCCGAGGCGTTGGCGAGGTCGACTTAGAACTGGTCCGACGCCTTATACCTCTCCACGGACTTCGAAACTCGGAGATCGGCAAGCTTTACCTCATTGAGCGCCGCCTGGGTGTCCCTCTTGCAGGCGTCCCGTGACTTCTTCATCGTGGCGTAGAGCTTGCTATTCTCCTCCAACTTAGCTTGGATGGCCTTGTTGGATTCACTCAGAAGTCGGTAAGACTCCTTACACTTGGAGTTCGTCAACTCCTCAGCGACCATCCGAGTTTCGAGGATGGCTATCCTCTCCTTCGCCTGCTGCAGATCCAGGCGCAAATCCACCTCCCGCGAGGATGACTCGCCCTCCTTTCTTATGGCCAGGGCAATCTTCTCGAACTCCATATTGACGATAAGGGCGCAGTGTTGGAGGACCTGAGGAAAGCAGTAAAAGGAGTTAGAAATGTACAAACTGAGAAAAAATACTTCACAAAATTCTTAAAGAAAAATGGATACCGACCTGGACCGCCTCCTGAGCGATGGCGGCCACTTGGGCCTTTAGGGTCTACCGAGGAATTTTGCTCCCGGCCGATTGCTCCATGTCGGAGAGGAGGGTATCGGCAACTGAAATCCCCGAAGGCACCTCAAAACAGGCGTCCCCCTCCTGCACGGGGATCCCGGAGGGTGGCGAGCGAGAGACCGTCCTTTTGTGCCTCTTGAGAGGGACATCGGTGAAGTCGGCCCCATCCTCCACCCCCCTCGTCCGGGGCTCTGGTCCCAATGCATGCTTCTGGCTCTCTCCGCGGCTGAATTTTGGGGCTCGGGGCGCAGCGGAAGGCTTCCCCGGTGCAGTTGGTTTCGGGGCCGAGCTCGAACCGGGACGGGATGAGCTAGCGCCCCTGGTCTTCTTTCCTGCCTTAACGGCCATGGCATCTAAGAATTTGGATCGGTCCATTTGATCCGCAGAAAGGAGAATACATAAAGAGAGTTAGTGACGCTGAAAAGGGCAAACAAAATTCATCAAAGTCTAAATAGATCGTCTACGACGGCCCTAACTTACCCAGAAAGCGTGCAGGGCTGAGCCCAGCCCAGCTCAGGACCTGCTCAGAAAGCAGGACGTCGGCCCGCTGGATCGGCTCCCATAAGGACACCACCCTTGCCTCGGGTGAGGATGACTGTTTCGCCCTAAGGCAGTCGCCTTGTGCCACTGTGTAGGCACGGGCCAATTCTCACCCTCGGGCGGCCCAACGAAAATGAACTTCTCCTTCCATTCATGATTGGAAGAGGGTATGGCTACTACACTCGACCCGGCCAACCTGTCCCTACGTTTTTTGAAGGAAAAGTACACCCAGCTCGGCTCATCCTTGCTGGTACCAGGGTGATTCTTATAAAAAAGGAAGGAAACGGGGAGGGTCAAACTGAAAGAGATATTTTCATGTTTCAACCGGACCAGAAACCCGAGGAGGATTCTTCATGAGTTCGGCGCTAGCTGGCCCGGAGCAAGATGGAAGCAGCGAAGCACCCCATATATCTTGATTAAGAAGGGCAGACGCATTCCGGTCCGGAATGTTTCCAAATACAGGGCAATCTCCTTGCCCTGCACCCGGTCAGCCCACTCACCCTCTCTAGATAAGCGAAGCGAGTAGTTGGAGGGAATGTGGAATCGAACCCGAATCTCGGCGAGCTCGTCCACATTGCTCAAAACAGAGGGCACATCGTGGGCGTTCCCGATGCATGTCTTAGGCACCCTTGTCGCCACCCGACGGAGAACGACACGGGCAGCCCTGGCTTTAAGGGGAGCCCGACACAGACGACGCGGTAGAAGACGAGCCTTCTTGGCTACCTGAAGCCGAAGAGGAGGACAACCCTCTGGACTCAGCTCCAACAACTGGAATCTCATCGCCCGACTCTACCCTAACTACCTTTACCGGCTCCTCAGATGAAGACATCTAACCTGACTCAAAGGAAGGGGCTGGCCGAGGAAAAAGCACGGGCGATCCGATCTAAAAGGAAGGAGCGCCGGGCAATCTCTGACAACTAGGGTGAATTATGGTGGAAGTATCGGCCCTAGAGAGGTCCCCTCCTATTTATATACCCCTAAAGAAGAACATCCAACGGCCATGTAGGGTGTTTTTCGTCACCCCATTGAGATGGGAATGCGCTCGCTTGTCAGACGCATTACAGATTCCTCCTGCTTAGGGTAGGTTGGGGTTTATTGATTGTGGGGATCGGAATCTCCGGCAGCCACGAACTAAGCTGCCGTTAATTACCCCTCGCCTTTGGAGCGAGAGAACCTCCGATTGACAGGTCAAACAAGCCATGCGAACTCAATAAGCAGTGTGCGTACGTGTTTTGAAGGGGTTTTGGATATATCGGGGATCCCGCAGAGTTTTTATGGGGGTCCCGCTACCCGGATAGCGAGCTGGGGGTCAAGAGGGCTAGCAGCCCCCTTGCGGGGTGCGAGGCAGCGCTCCGTTAGAATTTTTTTCTAACGGGGACAGTGTTGTGGAGTATATGTGAGTGTGTTTATATATATATATATATATATATACATATATATATATACAAAAAGGGAAAGGGCATCTAAAGGATGCATGGGAGAAGACGCCGGCGCCTCACGTGTGCGGCACGCGGGCGCTCGGCGCTGTACGCTATGCGCTGAGCGCCAGATCCCCGCATGCCTAGCATGTGGGGGCCGTGCGCCAGAACGCCAGCACCTCGCGTGCCTGGCACGCGGGCACTGGGCGTCAGCAGCAACAGGGACTTGGTCTCTGCACTGGGAGCTGTTCTCCCGATTTGACTTATGGAGTTGAACTCCCGACAGAGATTAATTTAGGGAGTTTAACTCCAATGGAGCTTGAATGGAGTTAAACTTCTAAAAATATTTAGAAAGGATTAAAGGGGGCTGCTTTGTTCCTCCTCTTTGGTCCTAGATATTCCTAAGATGGGATTTCTGAAGATAGGTCTCCTTCTTCTTCCTCTTGGCCGGCCGGATCTTGGAGAAAGGGGGTGAGATTTAAAAATCTTCCCTTTTTGAGATCTAATAGAAGATCTGAGCTCCCCTTTGTGGGTTTTGTGGTGAAAAACTATTTAGTTTTGGAAAAGGAAGAGTAAAACTCTTGATTTAATTGAAAAGGTGAAGAAGGTTTAGAACCTTGAGGAAAGAGAAGGATGCACAAAAACCCTAGAGTTTTTAGAAAATGAAAAATTCTCTTTTATTTCAACATCATGTTGCCTTATATAGGCTTACATATTTACATATAGCCCCTTGGGCTTTACAAAATGGTAATTTTCCCATCTCATGCCTCATGTGCTATTTCTTTTTCCACATAAGCCATGGGCTTTACAAAAATTTGGCTTTATACCCATTTTGCTTACATTCATGCATAAAAAAATTATATCAAAATTATTTATTACATGATTTTTTATTTCGGCATGGGAGAGGCCGGCCGCTTCATGTTCGGGCTCGACTCGGTCATGAGCCCACTTGATCTAGGCTTGGGCCCACCTGGCTTGGGGTTGACATTGACTTTGACTTGGTCAACCGGGGTGCAATTTTCGACCCCAACAAAGTGCCCCATCAATAAACGCACACCACATATGTGGGTCATGTGCATGAAATTGATGGATCTACTTTCGCGTGGAGGCGACTTACTTTGGTTCCCACTTTTGGGGATGCACTTCCCTTTTTACGACATGGACGGTCGACGCTTGACGCGTCTCCGAGGCGGAGTGTCCGTGGTAGACGTTTCCCTGGCCCGGAGCGATTTGGTTCCCGATTTGTTGGAAGCCTGCACTGCCCTTTTTACGACATGGACGGTTGACGCTTGACGAGTCTCCGAGACGGAGTGTCCGTGGTAGAATTTTCCCTGGCCCGGAGCGATTTGGTTCCCGATTTGTGGGAAGCCTGCACTACCCTTTTTACGACATGGACTGTCGACGCTTGATGCGTCTTCGAGGTGGAGTGTCCGTGGTAGACTTTTTCCTGGCCCGGAGCGATTTGGTTCCCGATTTGTGGGAAGCCTGCACTGCCCTTTTTACGACATGGACGGTCGACGCTTGACGCGTCTTCGAGATGGAGTGTCCATGGTAGACTTTTCCCTGGCCCGGAGCGATTTGGTTTCCGATTTGTGGGAAGCCTGCACTGCCCTTTTTATGACATGGACGGTGAACTTGATTTGACTTGCTCTGCTTTTTGCAGTGTCAGGGATGAACTTGACTTGCTCCGCTTCTTGCGGTGTCGAGATTGGATTCTGATTTGCTCCGATTTCTGCGGTGTCGGAGTTGAAGTTGACTTGTTAATTGTGATTTGGGTTGTATCGGAATCGCTATACTGGAATATGGTACCAGAAGCGAATCATCATTTGCAATGAGAGGATTTGGGGATTTTGGTTTTAGTCGGCATCTGCATTGCTGCACTGGAATAATGTCAGGAGCAACCCATCATTTGCCCCTGCCCTTTGAGGAGCGATGGTTCAGGAGACAGGTTTAGGTCCCTATCACCTAAGACTTTTCAATTTTATGAGCTGTAAGGGTCCCATAAAAGCATTTTCTCCCTACGAGTCGAAAGGAACTCGTAGGTGTATTTTCCCCTTAGGAATCATGGGGACTCCTAAGTGTGTTGCTCCATTATGAGTTGTAAGGATCTCACGCGGGAATTTTCTCCTCACAAAGTCGAGAGGACATTACGAGTGCATTTCATCTCTTTTTCATGAGTTTGCGCCCTTGCGGGTTTTCACTAACTCGCCGGCAGTTTTGCTGTGTTTACTCACGGAGCTCCTTCGGGTTTTCATCCGTGCCCATTTTGCTTGTGGACATACCCCCTTTTTTCTTTTTTCTTTTTTTTTCTTCTTCTTTTTTTGTTTGGGATTCTTCATCGATGGTGGGAATTTAAATGTGGTCTCGCCGGTAGGACTTGGGGGAGATTGAGATTGTTTTATGCCTGTAGATTGTATACGGTTTTGCAGGATGTATGATCCATACCGTAGGGCCGGAAGGATTTTGGGACTTTGTTGGCGTCTGCATCGCTGCACTGGAACATGGTACCCGGAGCGACTTATCATTCGCCGTGAGGGGATCTTCCTCGTTTCCAGTTTAACGACATAGGGGTCATCTGTTCCCAGTTTAACGACTTAGAGGTCATCTGTTCCCAGTTTAAAGACTTCGGGGTCTATTGGATTGGAGTTTGGAATTTTAGGGTTATGGTAGGCATCAGCGTTCCTAATACTGAAGCACATGTGCCAGGAGAAATTCATCGTTTGCCCTTTTCTGTTGGGGAGCGATGGCTTATGAGACAGGTTTAGATCCTTATCACCTAAGACTTTTCAATTTTATGAGCCGTAAGGATCCCATAAAAGCATTTTCTCCCTACGGGTCGTAAGGATCCCGTAGGTGTATTTTCTCCTTAGGAGTCGTGAGAACTCCTAAGTGTGTTTTTCCTTTGTGAGTCGTAAGGATCCCACGAAGGTTTGTTCTCCTTATGCATCATGAGAACACATGAGTGGGTCTTCCCAATGAAGCATAATTCCAAGGGCGGAGACCGACCGCTGGAATGGTGATTGCAGTGGGGTATGGGTATGATGAGAATTATTTGAGCCCTTTGATTGTATATGGTAGTCAACTTAGGGACCAACCGTAGGGCTGGTGTATTTTGGGAGATTGGATTTTGGTCGGCGTCCGCATCGCTGCACTGGAATATAGTATCAGGAGCGACTCATCATTCACCGTTTTTTTTACCGCGATTGCTCTATCATTTCAGTTTTTCTTATCGCGAAGGTCACGATTGCCCTATCATTTCGGCTATTTATTCGCGGTTGCCCTATCATTTCGGCTTTATTTTTCATCTTTATTTTTACTCGCTGATTTTTATTGCGAGTTGCCCCATCATTTCGGCTTTTTATTATTATTATTTTTTTTGTTTTATTTACACATTTTTACATCCCCAGTTTAACGACTTAGAGGTCGATTATTCCCAGTTTAATGACATGGGGGTCAGCGGTTCCCAATTTAAAGACTTAGAAGTCTACTGTTTCCAGTTTAATGACTTAGTGGTCATCTGTTTCCAGTTTAACGACTTAGAGATCATCTGTTTCCAGTTTAACGACGTAGAGGTCATCTGTTTCCAGTTTAACGACGTGCTGGTCATCTGTTTCCAGTTTAACAACTTAGAGGTCATCTGTTTCCAGTTTAACGACTTAGAGGTCATCTGTTTCCAGTTTAACGACTTGGTGGCCATCTGTTTCCAGTTTAACGACTTGGAGGTCATCTGTTTCTAAACGTGGCGGTCATCCGTTTCTAGTTTAACGACTTAGAGGTCATCTGTTCCCAGTTTAATGACTTAGGGGTCAGCTGTTTCCAGTTTAATTACTTAGAGATCATATGTTTCCAGTTTAACGACGTGGTGGTCATATGTTTCCAGTTTAACGACTTGGTGGTCATCTGTTTCCAGTTTAACGACTTAGAGGTCATCTGTTTTCAGTTTAATGACTTAGTGGCCATCTATTTCCAGTTTAACGACGTGGTGGTCATCTGTTTCCAGTTTAACGACTTGGTGGTCATCTGTTTCCAATTTAACGACTTAGAGGTCATCTATTTCCAGTTTAACGACGTGGTGGTCATTGTTCCCCTCCGAAAGACGCGCAAGACAGAGACGTCTTGCCTGAAGTTCGGGGCAGATGCTATTTGGTTTTATCCGTCCACCTCTCCGAAGATGCCAAGTTGATTTATGGCACCGTGTATCGAAGGTTTAAACGGATGCGGCCGATGTAGCAGACTTTGTCAGATTCCCCCTCATTCGAGGGGTTTTTTGATTGTGGGGACGCTCTTCCCTGCAGGCGCAAGCCCCTGCAGTTAATTACGCTACCGCATCGCGGTAACAACTTTCTCCTTCTCCAGATGGTCACTTCGTGTCGTGGGTGTTTGTTTTGTTTGTGGTTGCCCGTGGATTGTGTACGGAGACAAATTTATGTTGTCGCCCGTAGGACGTGGATTAGTCCAAATACGTATTTTCTTAGATTTGGGTTTGGGGTTTTGGTTTAAGGATACGTTAGCCATATTTGAGGCTAAGATCAACTTAAACATTAGTTAAGAATACGTTAGTCTAATTTTAGACTAAAATCAACTTAACGGGATCGTTTAGATCCAACAAAAGAGCATTTGGGGGCTCTATTGTTCTAGTGTAGGGACATAGTGGTCCATTGCCAGTTTAGAGATATGGTGGTCCATTGCCAGTTTAAGGACATGGTGGTCCAATGGAATGTATGGCCGTCGAGACCCGTCACCTCTATGAAGACGTTGAAGGATTACAACGACAGATATCAGAGATGTACCCTTGAACCAAAGTTGGTTGGGAGAGTTATAGTCCAATTTGGGACTAAAGTCTGTTTGAAGGTTTATGAGCATATGGGCTCAGTTGATATGAATTGAACATTTTATTGTTCTGGCTATTTGAGCTTTTATTTGAGGCTCAGCACTTTTATAATGCATAGCATTGGGCTCTTTAATTAAATGCACAACATTTAGATTAGGCCTTTTAATTGGGCTCTGCCCCCTTATTTTTAATAATGCATAGCATTTGTTTTGGTCAGTTAGACTTTTAATTGGGCTCTGCCCTTTTTTAATAATGCACAGCATTTAATAATCTGACAGTGCGCCACGTGGCCTGTCAGGCGCTTTGCGCCAATTAAGGAGCGCAAGGCGCCAGCGCATGTGGAGGTGACACGTGTCACGCTCTAATGAGCGCAACTCTGCGCCAATGCGCTGCGCTAGTGCGCTGCACCAGTGCACTGCGCCAATGCGCTGCACTAGTGCGCTGCTGACACATGGCGCGCTCTGGTGACTTGCGCCAATCCAAGGGCGCAACGCTCTGTTTTTAGGAGCGCAAGTCGCAGATTGACACGTGGCGCTCTCTGGTGACTTGCGCCAGTCCAAAGAGCGCAACAGCGCAAATTAAGAGTGCAGGGCACTGTTCAATAGCGCAGAGCGCATTTTGATCAAATTTAGATCAAAGAAAAGAATCTTTTTAGTTCTAAGGAGGTTCTACCTCATGTTTTCAAGAACCATTGGTTCATCAAAAGGCTGTGCCTTTATATAGATCAAAAGATCTAATAATGAAGTAAATTACTTCTTTTTTCTTTTATGATTGGCTCTTTTTTGATCTTTTTCTTTTTATTAAAGATCTTGATCTTGTTTTTAGATCTTTTTAGAAGAAATTCTTTTTTTTTCAAAGGTTTACCTTCTTTTCTCTTTGAGCTTTTCTCAAAGTTTTTAGAGGAGCTCTCTATATCTAAGACTTGGAGTCTAGGGGCCTTTATATAGGGCCAATTAGTTTGTTAGGGTAGTTACAGAGATCTTTCTCTGATTGATGTGGGGATATTTCCCCACCGTTGGATCTTTGATCCTAAGGCCTCTGTTTTATATAAGACAATCTTCTTGTTTTAATAAGATTAAAAAGATTTTTCTAGAATTTTAATTCTGATTAATTAAATAATTTATCATTTAAGTTTTAATGCTGGTACAGTTGGCGCAAGTGCACCTGCGCTGACACGTGTCGCGCAGCGCAGAGCGCAGCGCAACTGCGCTAGTGCACCTGCGCTGACTCGTGTCGCGCAGCGCAGAGCACAGATTATCTGAAGCGTTGCTTCCTTTATTTTTTTTTGAGTTTTTTTTTAAAAAAAGAGCCTTTCTCTGATTGGGAGAAACGGAAGCGTTGTTTCATTTCCCGCCTTGGAATTTGAACAGAGCTTTGCTCTGATTGGGGGAAACAAATGCCCCTCCCCCGTTGCGCTTACGTAGCCCCAGACGTGAACGCAGCGGTGGCAGAATTCCAACCGCTGCGCCATCTTTTGGAAGTTGAAACGGCTCTCAATGCCTATAAATAGGACCTTTGGTCCCTTAGATGATTTTCATCACCTCCTTGAGAATTATCTCTTATTTAGAGCATTGCTATCAGGCTTTAAGAACTTTTCAAGAGTAAAACTCTGTTAAAACTTAGGTATAGTTTAAAACTTTTAAGAAACCAGGGTTTTACCCATTAACAGAGTTTTGCTCTTTATAGATCTTTGATCTAAAGAGAACTATTTTAGGGTTCCAATAATAGAGCCTTTACTCTCTAAAAGGATTTTTCTTGTGTTTTCTTAATTCATTAATGGAGCTTTGCTCCTTCCAAATCATATAGAAGAACTCTTAAGAGTTTTTCATGGATCTTGGAGGTTAAAGATGGCATTTTAATTTTTAATGAATTATATCATCTTGCTTAATCAGTCTGTTTGCTAATTTTGCTGATTTTCTTTTACAGGAGTAATGGACGCCCACATATATGACCTTGATGAGATCATCTCTTATGGAGACATTCGCCGACTCGGCCGTTCTCAGAACCGAGAACTCACAAACGCCGAGTGTGCCAAAATTATGAGTCGCTTCGACGCATATAACGGTCAACTGCTTTCTCGACGCTCCCCTCTCCTGAAGCTTATTGTGGGAGCAATTTGGGAAGCGCTTCCCCTATTCTTTACCGGCTTACCGCTCAGGGCGTTAGATGCCGCCGAGGATAAAGTGCACTCGGTGTACCTGATGAATCTAATCTCGAAGAGACGGTGAGACAATCTTATCGATCTTCTGCACCAGGCCTTTCAACAGTCCGCCATACTTGCTGCTTATCGGAGGGTGGAGGACATCAGTGGGGATCCCGACGCCCGTGCTCGCGAAAGAAAGCACACTAGGATGGTTCGCCAGGCTTGGAAAGTCCTGGACAAGGTCACTTTCGAGTTCCTCAATCCATGTCCTGGATTTGAGGTTTTGCCATTGTAATAGCATTTCAGCAATGCTGTTTTTGTTTATTGTCTTTATTGATGTAAGAATTTTCTAAGTATGAATGACAAATCTTTTGCCTCCTTTCTTTTATTTTCTGCTTTGTTATTGGCGTATTCCTTAAGTAAGCATAGCCTGTAGGTGATATAGAACATCCCGTCTTGAATATTTTAGGGAGTAGTGATGGCTTAGGAAGTAGGTTCAGATCTGCTACCTAAGGCTTTTCAACTTTATGAGCCGTGAGGGTCTCATAAAGAATTTTCTCCCTACGAGTCGAGAGGATCTCGTAGGTGTATTTTCTCCTTAGGAATCGTGAGGATTTTTAAGTGTGTTTTCTCTTGAGAGTCGTAAGGATCTCACTAGAGAATTTTCCCTCTTACAAGTCGAGAGGACTCGTAAGTGGTTGTTCCCCTCCTTGTCGAGATTCGACTTTGGAGAGTGTGACCCGTGAATAGTTTGCAAGAGTCCATTTTGGATCGACTCCCAGGGTCCCAGTGCTTAGGAAACAGGTTTTTTAATCCCCGCTGCCTAAGGCTTTATCTCACAAGTCGAGACGAATCGAGAAGTTCTCGCAAAGACACTAATTTCCTCACGAGTCGAGACGAATCAAGCAGTTCTCGCAAGAATATCCTAACGTCACAGTTAACCCCTGCTCTTTACGACAAAGGTCCTTTAGGTTCTGTGGTACTTAGGGTTTTGTCCGTCGTACCGTCGCATTGGCTGATGTATTCCTCGATAGGCAATCTTGCTGTTCGAGCAGCCTTGTAATTGTCATGTCTCTGATCCCTTCGGGGGCTGGACAAGACGTCTTCAAGCAATCCTCCTAGGCAGTTTGACCGTCGGAAGAGCAAGCGTTAGGAATTTTGCCATGCCGCTTTTTACTTGAGGTTAGGCTCATTTTGGAGAGCCCCGATGAGTCATAACCACTCCGCGCTGGTGTGGGATGATCTCCGATAGTCTTTCAGGTTTTATATGAGTTGCCGTCAAGACCATGAAGCTAGGAATTTGGCCTTCGCTTCAACTGCTTTGGCGTATCCGAATCCTGTTGGAGGAAGGATGCTGTAGTGACATATCGTCTGCTGTATCGAAACGAATGTCATAGTTGTCTCTAGGTTGCTGGTGAACCGTCGAAGTTTGGAACTAGGGATTTTTCCGTGGCTCCGTTGTTTGATTGTCGCGTCTGAATCCTGCTGGAGGAAGAACGCTGTGGTGACATCTCGTATGCTGCGTCGAGACGAACGTCGAGATGGTGACCACTCCGCGCTGGTGTGGGGTGATCTGTGGTGGTCTTTCGGGTTTTATATGAGTTACCGTCAAGACCCTGAAGCTAGGAATTTGGCCTTCGTTTCGTTTGCTTTGGCGTGTCCAAATCCTGTTAGAGGAAGGACACTGTAATGACACCTCATCTGCTGTATCGAGATGAACGTCAAGGAGATGATCATTCCGCGCTGTTGCGAGATGATCTCTGATTGTCTTCCAGGCTTTATATGAGTTGCCGTCAAGACCCTGAAGCTAGGAATTTGGCCTTTGCTTCGTTTGTTTTGTCGTGTCCGACGCTGTAGTGACATTTCGTCTGCTGTATCGAGACGAATGTCAAGGGGGTGACCACTCCGCGCTGGTGTGGGATGATCTCCGATGGTCTTTCAGGTTTTATATGAGTTGCTGTCAAGACCCTGAAGCTAGGAATTTGGCCTTCGCTTCGTTTGCTGTCATTGCATCTGCTGTATCGAGATGAACGTAGAGGTGGTGACCACTCCACGCTGGTGCGAGATGATCTCCGATTGTCTTTCAGGCTTTATATGAGTTGCCGTCAAGACTTGGCTCCGTTTTCTGATGGAGCATGGGGAGGGAAGATGTGTTTTCTTCTTTGTTTGTACCACTGGATTGTATACAGGGATTGCTGTGATATCTCCTGTAGGGCATAGATTTCATTATATATATTTTTTATTTTATTTCTTTCCGCGATGCTCTATCATTTCAGCTTTTATATCGCGAAGGCCGCGATTGCCCAATCATTTCGGCTATTTATTTCGCGGTGCCCCATCATTTCGGCTATTTATTTTATTTTCACTTGCCGCTTTTTATTGCGAGTTGCCCAATCATTTCGGCTATTTTGCATGTATACATTTTTACTTGCTGATTTTGTTGCAAGTTGCCCCATCATTTCGGCTATTTCGTATGCATGTGTGGCTTGCTGTCTTTTCGCCGCAAGCTTGGGATTAGACACCGATTTCGGCATCAGCACCGCTACAACTGGGATGTTGCTAGGAGCGAATCATCATTTGCCCCTGTCGATGTCGAACAAAGGTGGCTTAGTAAACAGGGTTAGGATTTTGTCGACTAAGGCTTTTGACTTCATGAGCCGTAAGGGTCTCACAAAGGTATTTCTCCCTACAAGTCGTGAGGATCTCGTAGGTGTGTTTTCTCCTTAGGAATCGTGGGGATTCCTAGTGTATGTTCTCTTATAAGTCGTAAGGATCCTACAAGAGTGCTTTCTCCTTATAAGTCGAGAGGACTTACAAGGGTTGTTCACCGTGCGAACATATCCCCAGTCACGGATGAGACTTGGTTAGGGAAATGTTTATTCGCGCCCGTGGATTGTATACAAGGGTCAGTATTGAGCCACTTGTAGGGCAATATCGAAGGTTGTGGGGGTTGGTTAAGAACGGGTTCAGGTCTCTGTAACTTAAGACTTTCAAATCTTATGAGCTGTGAGGGTCCCATAAGAGAGTTCTCCTTACGAGTCGTGAGGATCTCGCAAGTGTAATTTCTCCTTAGGAATCGTGAGGATCCCTAAGTGTGTTGCTCCCTTATGAGTCGTAAGGATCTCACGCGGGTGGTTTCTCCTTACAAGGTCGAGAGGACCCTGTAAGTGTCTTTTAACGAGGTTGCGCCCTTTCAGGTTTTCACAAACACTCGCCAGTAGCCCTGCTGTTTTTACTCACGGAGCCCTTTTGGGTTTTCATCCGTGCCCATTTTGCTTATGGACATACAGTCTTCTTTTTGTTATATTCTTTTTATTCTTTTTTCTATATTCTTTTTATTCTTTTTTCTAACGAGGTTGTGCCCTTTCAGGCTTTCACAAGACTCGCCGGTAGCCCTGCTGTTTTTACTCACGGAGCCCTTCCGGGTTTTCATCCGTGCCCATTTTGCTTATGAACATACCGTTTTTATTATTATTTTTCTTTATATTTTTTTTTATTCTATTTTTTTGTATCGGCTTTGGGATGCAATCCACCGTAGTTTATCGACATCTCGGTCAACAGCTAGTTTTAGGACGTAGTGGTCCGTCGTTAGTTTAAGGACGTTTCAGTCCGTTGTTGAAGAAGGCCGGCTACTAGTTATAGAGTTTGGACTTAGGAAGATAGCGAGTGGACATAGTCGTTGTCATCTATCATTGACCTAGGTTGTGACTCATTAAGCGTAGTATTTCTTTAGGAAGCGACCGTTTATTGGCCTGAAAAGCCTTTCACCGTGCATATCCATGAGTAAATAGGCTCCACCCTGGTAGACCTTGTTAATGATGTACGGGCCTTCATTGTCACGCCCCGCTTCCCAAAATACGGAATACGAGGGGTTGACAAGGCCAGCCATGCTCCTACGGTCAAGGAAATATCCTGCCGTAGTCACACTTCGGCTTCTAGCTTTACGTGGTAATCAGTAAAGAATGCACAGGTAATGAGAAATGCAGTAACTGAAACAAATCAAATATAAGAAACTGACCTGATAGAGGTAAAAAGAGTATAACTCTGGATAGTTGATCAAGATGTCCGCGATGTACGTCTAGTCCTGGTCCAGTCTAGATCCATTCCTCACACTGAGCATGCATACTCAGGTCGTCAGAGCGACACAATAGCAATATAATATATAGATACAAGTGACAACTCGAACAGTGATAATAGATATATATGACAGTAAATCAAGACGGTATAGGTATGAACATGCAGTAACCAAAGAAGTGTCTAATAGATCAGGTGAACAGTAAAACAGTAAAATAATATGCCAGGTATGTCAACACAGTAAGTAATGTATATCAATGCCATTATCCCTATCAGTCTCTAAGTCTCACTGTATAGGTCATTAAGCTTATCGTCAGTCCAAGTGTGAGAGTCAACCACTCGTGAGTGTCCTCCACCCAAGGGTAAGACCCAAGGGCAAGGGACCACGGGCCCAACATGTAACTCACGGTAATAATCATGTACCCTGTAAATCTCCATATATCTCCATATATATAAGCCGGCATGAGACTCCCGAGATTCTGTTGAACTCACACTCAAACTACCCCACACCCCGTGGTCTACATCAAACGCTAACCATAACCTCAAATACCAGTCGATCTGTGACAAGTCTGCACGAGAACTGGAGACAGGATCTCCATCAAGCACGTCCCGACTAATACTCAAGATAAATGGCAGTGTCTGGTGCCTTATCTGTGGCACCCATGCAAGAGCTTCCATAAGTGTCCCATACCACTTATAGTCACACGTACACGCGTCCCACAGACGTCGACAATGTAATAGAATAATAAGGTTCACTGATTGTGTACAAGTACGTGTCATTTTCACTTATTCACTCATGCACGATCACTAACGTACTTGCCACAATCATCACTAATACTTAACACTGGGTAATACACAAGATCACTAGGTTATCAATGCAATGACATATGTATGCTATGATGAGGAAACAGTATGTAAAGCATGATTAAGATGTCATAAATCAGTATTCTACCACTTACATAATTTATCATAAATCAAACGTGTACAGTTTAGCGAAACGATAAATGGGAAATAAATAGTATGTTTGATTATCTATTCAGCGAATTTAGTTTCATGACAATCGGGTTTCAGGATCACTAGTTATGGCCATTTCATTTTAAGCGTTCACGGCTGGAAATCCGGTTTCAGAATCGGAAGTCCGTTTCGCAACGCATTTTAATCTCAGTTGGGATCAGAATTTAACGATGCTACAGTTGAATGAAATCTAGGGTTTTCAGTAAGATTTCCAACGCAATAGATGGATCCTCAATCACGTCTGTACGTCAGGAGATATACACTGTTCAATACTAGTATGTCAGTTCTGATTCTGTTGGGACTGTTATACGTCCCCATCTTTTAAATTACAGATTAAATAGCAAACGATGACGAAACAGAATGAAACCACTTTTTCTATCTAGCTAACAGATTCAAATTTAATAAATAGTAGAGTTCCGCAACATACGAGTTAAGGAAACAAGGTGGTACCCATTACGGGACAGTAAGCAATAATCAGAATCGCTCTGGACTGCAGTCCAGAGTCGCACTCCGAACCAAATATCGTCACAATTTAAGTACAGAAATGATTAGAAACTTGCATAGGGTTATATTTCATCGAGTCGGCTTCGATTTAAGCCCTCGAACGCATCATTCCAGTATGTACATAATTTATGGTAATTTTAATAATTTTCAGGTACAAGAAATTTCCAGTTTTACAGGTTTATTAGGGGGTAATCGTTTTAGTCGTTAACAGTCGTATTATCCAGTGAAATTTGTACATAGTATTCAAAATCACATGGGCCAGCAAGTGTCCTCACGTTCCGTCAAATTGAAAGAGGATTTTCATTGGAATTTTACATCGAACAGGTATGTTATATAATCTAACGGTATTGTGAATATGGAATTTATACGATTTTAGTTCGTAACACGAATAAATTAGCATGTAAGCAAGTAATTGAACTTGCCTGGAGACGTTCTCGCGATACACGGCAGCGGCAGCGGCACGAACGCAAACACGACAAGGGTTGGCTTCGGTAGAGCTTGATCTTGTGCTTGATGGCTCGGTGAGTGCAACGGACGTGCGCTGGCGTTGCGATGGCTGCTGCGTCGACGACGGCGATGGGCACAATGATGGTGGAGATGGCTTGGACGGCGATGATGGCTGCTGGAATAGCGGAGTTTCCGACGATTGCAGGTGTTCGATGAATTGCCGGGCTATTTGGCTTGAAGCTTGGGGCTTGTAGCGATGGTGGTTGTGCGGTGGTTTGTAGGGTCTCGTCGGCGGTGACTTAGCGACGGTGATGTGCAGTGAGGGTTGCCAGAGGGGCGAGAGAGAGAGAGAGAGAGAGAAAAGAGAGAGATAGGAACAGAGATTGAGAGAGAGAGGGAGAAGTAAGTTGCAGAGAGAGAGAGAGAGAGGACAGTGGGGGCTCGAGGGGTCATGAATGATGGCGATGATGATGCTGAGGGTGAAGGGTGTCGGCGAGGTGGTTCAAGTCGGTGGAGGCTCGCCGGCGTTGAGTGCAGGTGGGGGTCGAGATGGGAGCGGTGGCTGCAGGAAGTAGTGTAGGAGGGGAGAAGGGAACGAGAGTGAGGGAGAGGAGGTGGGGTTGTCACGGATGATGGAGGGAGGTTGTTGGGTCGATGGAGGTGATGATGATGGTGTCGGGGTCGCACGATGGTCGGAGGTGGAAGGCGGCCGTGGAAGGGAGCTCTGGTTAGTGAAGGTGATAGGAGTTGGAGCCGGCGGTGGTTTAGGGATGTGGTGGTGAAGGGAGTTCTGTTGGTGAAGAGGAGTGAGCGAAGGAGGAGGGTGAGCGGAGAGAGAGAGGAAGGCGAGGGTGGTGTCGACGGCGACGAGGCGAGCGCGGCCGTGGGTTCGAGAGAGGGAGCGGGAAAAGAGAAGGGAGAGAGAGTGCGAGATGAGAGAGAGTGTGTGTGGGTGTGTTCGAGAGGAGAGATAGGGGAGACGGGAGTCGCGAGGGTTGCGCGTCGTGGGGAGTAACGGCGCACGAGCGAGCGTGGGCGTGGGCGAAGGAAACAGATCGAGGGAATTAGTGAGCGGGAAAGACACAACGGGAAGAAGAAGGGTGAAGCGGGTCGGGTCGGGTCGCCGTGGGTGAGGGCTTGGGCTGCTGGACTCGGGGAGTTGGGCCAGAGTTTAATTTAAATCTTATTTTATTTTACGTGGGCTTGGAAAAATAGTTTATGGGCTGAGGGAATAATTAAATACTTTGGGAATATATGGTTGGGCCGAGGAAAATATGTTTTGGGTTTTAATAAAAAGAAGTTAAGTTATTTAAAAAAAAGAATGGGCTTGGGATTGGATGAAATAAAAGAATAAGAGAATAGAAAAGGGGCCTGGTTTGGAAATAAATAAGAATAGGGAAATAAAATAAAATAAAAGGACCTGTAAAAATATAGAATCGATAGGTAATGGGGCTTGAGATAAAATAGGGTTTGGGAAAGTTATAATACTAAAATAGTTGTAAAATAAAATAAATAAATTTTAAGAGTAACAAAATACGGATATTGGTGTAAAAAGGGGCTGAATGTTACATCATACCACCCTTGCAAAAATTTCGTCCTCGAAATTTAAAATAACGATAAACTACAAAATAACAAGCGAAAGGTTACCACACCGAACATTAATACTTAATTATTTACTCAAAACGGGTGGATAAAATTTTGAAGGTCTATATATGTAAGAATAACATACAAAAGATAGTTCTATATAAGGCAGGAACAATTATAAGGGCAAACTACATGTATACGGGAATATAAATAACAATAACGAACAATAATATTCGGGGCATGCTCGATAAAATCGAAACCCAAATATGTGCACATATAAGTATATCAAAAGTGGCACAGCAGGAATAATAAGTATAAGGCATAATTATAATGAAGCAATGAAGGACTTGTCGGTGGTTTAAAACATTTTTGGAGTAACGTATCAATCAAACTATTTTAACATAGCTTAGAAAACCACATGGTGAACATAAGAAGCATGGAACGAAAATATGCGCGATATATGGTTGCGCTACCGAAAATGAGAATAATAATAGTGTAGTTAAAATACATAAAATGGAGTAATCAATAACACGCACTCTTTGATAAATACAAAATAATGAAAACTACATTTTCGAATAACAATGTCTCTAAATATATTTAGGGTAACAGGGAAAAGCACAAAAATGTAAAGGGCTTGCTAGGGTAGGGATTACAATGGAG
This sequence comes from Agapanthus africanus, assembly GCA_030015575.1. Taxonomy (NCBI): domain Eukaryota; kingdom Viridiplantae; phylum Streptophyta; class Magnoliopsida; order Asparagales; family Amaryllidaceae; genus Agapanthus; species Agapanthus africanus. The sequence continues at coordinate 5,238,855 of CM057337.1, forward strand.
TGTGGCTCATTCAAAAGGTAGGTGTGTGACGGCTTTAGACTGAAGGTCGAAGAGATTGGAGTCGGGTCAGCACAGGAAGTAGGGGTGAGCAGCAAAGGACTACAAGGAAAAATGTATGGGGAGGATAACGGTCGATACATCATGTGAATCAAAAAAAAAAAAAAGAATTTCGAAGAGTTCGCGAACTCGGAGATTTCACTATGAATTTCTCCTCCCAGAAGGATCTCAAACGAGGCACGTACGAAGAACGAAAGGTGACCCACTCAAGCGATCGGGTGCGGTATTTTTTTTAATCTAAGCGAGGGTTAAAACAACACAAGGTATAGAGGTGGACAGTCAGGGGTCTCAGGAGGAAATAACGGTATAGGGGAAAAGTCAAAGTATCAAGTGAACCAGTAATCAAAAGATTTGCGAACACAGAAAGTTTATTTCATTCCAGAAGATTCTAAACAAAGCATTCTCAAAAACGAAAGGTGGTCCTAAACTATACACAGAATTATTTGGCCAGAGAAGACAACATCTAAAAAAAATCCTGTCAGCCGCGGTTGTGGAGGTTCAGCAGGTTGCGGTAGGCTCGCGCGCTCAGGTAGGGGTGTCCATTTCCATAGCATCTCGCAGGGACCGCCATTGGGAGTTCTTCCACCGCAGGGTCTTGTTCTTCTTGTGCTTCTTCCTCGGCTGGAGCTTCTTCGTCGAGGTCTGCTTCCATGTGATTCTCTTCTTCTGGATTTTCCTCCACTGGATTTTCCTCCACTGGATTTTCTTCTATCAGGCCTTCCTCGGGATCTTCCTCTATCAGGTTCTCTTCAGGGTCTCCTTCCTCTTCGTCGGAATCGCCTACCATGTCAACCTCTGGGGCGGCGGCTCCTTCGTTCTCGGAATCGCTGTTTCCGAAAATGACCTGGGGACCGTTGATCTCATCGTCAGAACTCATCAGCGTGCGGTCTAAGGAAACACATGACTGTGCATCCTCATCTAGATGCGGCGCTGCTCCAGGATGGGCCATGGCCTGAAAAGAAAGAATCATGGTTAGACAGTGGAACACATCAAGAAAATAGCTAAATGCACGGAGTATAGGAAGATATGCGGTAGGCAGGAACTGAAAAATCAGAATTAAAAATGTTGTGGTAATGAATAGTATAAATAAGGGGAAAGCAAGAGAATGATACATATATTACGATTCAAAGTTTTTATTGCATTCAACTAAAAGTTCGACGGATACAAGATTTCAAACGAAAAGAAATGTTTATAAGAGGATGACAACATTTTATTAAAAGCAGAAACATGATAACTCTTCTTCGATTACTAGGCCACTGCATTCTCGTCACGCGAGTTGAATCCTGCGCCGGGTCCGCCTTATTCTCGAAGTTCGAACTACGCAATAATCATCACTTGGCAGAAGTGGAGAGTATGGACGAGTATCCTCCTTGTAGCTACTTCCTTTTTGGGCAACCGTTGATGAGATGTTCGCTGGATTCGCAAATCAGACATTTTCCTTGGGCGCGGCGACAATCCCTCTGAAGATGTCCTGGCCTCCTACAGTACCCACAACATTGAGTCTTCTGCTGCTTCTGTCGCGGGGAAACAAATGGGCACTTCATCTTCTTCTCTTTTCCTCGTCTAACAGGGATCCCTTTACGATGGGAGAATCCCGCTGGTGCTTGATTCACCTGTCTTCTCAGTCCTTCAGCTAACAAGTCGTTTGTTCGCTCCTGGGCTTCCTTCAGACCTTGCAGTACACTCAGAATCTCAACGGTCTGAGTCTGGAGAGTGGAGATAGAGGAAGAATCGTTGGAATACATGATCCTGAAATAACAATTTTGAAAACGATATAAAGCACAAGCTATAAGGATTAAAATATAATATGGATTGGGCAAGGAATCAAGAATATCGGGTGTGATGGAATTCATTACAAGTGGAAATCAACTGTAGGGCTCTAAGTCACTTAAACCGAGTACGGTATTGTAACTATGAGTTAGTTCACAATTACAACCACGTCACTCTGCCAAGTCGCCCGAAACCTTAGCGGATGGATAACAGAATACTCGATGTGAATATGGATCAAGAATGACAAGTTTACAACCTAGACCAAGGAATGTCTAAGATTGCCAAGCTCTACACGGAAAACTGTAATCCCAATCGAAGCAAAACCTGGCTCTGATACCAACTAAACCATGTCACGCCCCGCTCCCCAAAATACGGAATACGAGGGGTTGACAAGGCCAGCTATGCTCCTACGGTCAAGGAAATATCCTGTCGTAGTCACACTTCGGCTTCTAGCTTTACGTGGTAATCAGTAAAGAATGCGCAGGTAATGAGAAATGCGGTAACTGAAACAAATCAAATACAAGAAACCGACATGATAGAGGTAAAAAGAGTATAACTCTGGATAGCTGATCAAGATGTCCGCGATGTACGTCTAGTCCTGGTCCAGTCTAGATCCACTCCTCATACTGAGCATGCATACTCAGGTCGTCAGAGCGACACAATAGCAATATAATATATAGATACAAGTGACAACTCGAACAGTGATAATAGATATATATGACAGTAAATTAAGACAGTATAGGTATGAACATGCAGTAACCAAAGAAGTGTCTAATAGATCAGGTGAACAGTAAAACAGTAAAATAATATGCCAGGTATGTCAACACAGTAAGTAATGTATATCAATGCCATTATCCCTATCAGTCTCTAAGTCTCACTGTACAGGTCACTAAGCCTATCGTCAGTCCAAGTGTGAGAGTCAACCGCTCGCGAGTGTCCTCCACCCAAGTGTAGGACCCAAGGGCAAGGGACCACGGGCCCAACATGTAACTCACGGTAATAATCATGTACCCTGTAAATCTCCATATATCTCCATATATATAAGCCGGCATGGGACTCCCGAGATTCTGTTGAACTCACACTCAAACTACCCCACACCCCGTGGTCTACATCAAACGCTAACCATAACCTCAAATACCAGTCGATCTGTGACAAGTCTGCACGAGAACTGGAGACAGGATCTCCATCAAGCACGTCCCGACTAATACTCAAGATAAATGGCAGTGTCTGGTGCCTTATCTGTGACACCCATGCAAGAGCTTCCATAAGTGTCCCATACCACTTATAGTCACACGTACATGCGTCCCACAGACGTCGACAATGCAATAGAATAATAAGGTTCACTGATTGTGTACAAGTACGTGTCACTTTCACTTATTCACTCATGCACGATCACTAACGTACTTGCCACAATCATCACTAATACTTAACACTGGGTAATGCACAAGATCACTAGGTTATCAATGCAATGACATATGTATGCTATGATGAGGAAACAGTATGTAAAGCATGATTAAGATGTCATAAATCAGTATTCTACCACTTGCATAATTTATCATAAATCAAACGTGTACAGTTTAGTAAAACGATAAACGGGGAATAAATAGTATGTTTGATTATCTATCCAGCGAATTTGGTTTCACGACAATCGGGTTTCAGGATCACTAGTTATGGCCATTTCATTTTAAGCGTTCACGGCTGGAAATCCGGTTTCAGAATCGGAAGTCCGTTTCGGAACGCATTTTAATCTCAGTTGGGATCAGAATTTAATGATGCTACAGTTGAATGAAATCTAGGGTTTTCAGTAAGGTTTTCAATGCAATAGACGGATCCTCAATCGCGTCTGTATATCAGGAGATATACACTGTTCAATACTAGTATGTCAGTTCTGATTCTGTTGGGACTGTTATACGTCCCCATCTTTTAAATTACAGATTAAATAGAAAACGATGACGAAACAGAATTAAACCACTTGTGTTATCTAGCTAACAGATTCAACTTTAATAAACAGTGGAGTTCCGCAACATAAGAGTTAAGGAAACAAGGTGGTACCCATTACGGGACAGTAAGCAATAATCAGAATCGCTCTGGACTGCAGTCCAGAGTCGCACTCCGAACCAAATATCGTCACAATTTAAGTACAGAAACCATTAGAAACTTGCATAGGGTTATAGTTTGTCGAGTCTTCTTCGATTTAAGCCCTCGAACGCATCATTCCAGTATGTACATAATTTATGGTAATTTTAATAATTTTCAGGTACAAGAAATTTCCAGTTTTACAGGTATATTTGGGGTAATCGTTTTAGTCGTTAACAGTCGTATTATCCAGTGAAATTTGTACATAGTATTCAAAATCACATGGGCCAGCAAATGTCCTCACGTTCCGTCAAATTGAAAGAGGATTTTCATTGGAATTTTACATCGAACAGGTATGTTATATAATCTAACGGTATTGTGAATATGGAATTTATACGATTTTAGTTCGTAACACGAATAAATTAGCATGTAAGCAAGTAATTGAACTTGCCTGGAGACGTTCTCGCGATACACGGCAGCGGCAGCGGCACGAACGCAAACACGACAAGGGTTGGCTTTGGTAGAGCTTGATCTTGTGCTTGATGGCTCGGTGAGTGCAACGGACGTGCGCTGGTGTTGCGACGGCTGCTGCGTCGACGACGGTGATAGGCACAATGATGGTGGAGATGGCTTGTACGGCGATGATGGCGGCTGGAATAGTGGAGTTTCCGACGATTGCAGGTGTTCGATGAATTGCCGGGCTATTTGGCTTGAAGCTTGGGGCTTGTAGCGATGGTGGTTGTGCGGTGGTTTGTAGGGTCTCGTCGGCGGTGACTTAGCGACGGTGATGTGCAGTGGGGGTTGCCAGAGGGGCGAGAGAGAGTGAGAGAAGTGTAGCGAGAGAGAGAGAGAAAGAAAAGAGAGAGAGAGAGGAACAGAGATTGAGAGAGAGAGGGAGAAGTGAGTTGCAGAGAGAGAGAGAGAGGACAGTGGGGGCTCGAGGGGTCGTGAATGATGGCGATGATGATGCTGAGGGTGAAGGGTGTCGGCGAGGTGGTTCAAGTCGGTGGAGGCTCGCCGGCGTTGAGTGCAGGTGGGGGTCGAGATGGGAGCGGTGGCTATGGGAAGTAGTGTGGGAGGGGAGAAGGGAACGAGAGTGAGGGAGAGGAGGTGGGGTTGTCGCGGATGATGGAGGGAGGTTGTTGGGTCGATGGAGGTGATGATGATAGTGTCGGGGTCGCACGATGGTCGGAGGTGGAAGGCGGCCGTGGAAGGGAGCTCTGGTTAGTGAAGGTGATAGGAGTTGGAGTCGGCGGTGGTTTAGGGGTGTGGTGGTGAAGGGAGTTCTGTTGGTGAAGAGGAGTGAGCGAGGGAGGAGGGTGAGCGGAGAGAGAGAAGAAGGCGAGGGTGGTGTCGACGGCGACGAGGCGAGCGCGGTCGTGGGTTCGAGAGAGGGAGCGGGAAAAGAGAAGGGAGAGAGAGTGCGAGATGAGAGAGAGTGTGTGTGGGTGTGTACGAGAGGAGAGATAGGGGAGACGGGGGTCGTGAGGGTTGCGCGTCGTGGGGAGTAACGGCGCACGAGCGAGCGTGGGCGTGGGCGAAGGAAACGGATCGAGGGAATTAGTGAGCGGGAAAGATGCAACGGGAAGAAGAAGGGTGAAGCGGGTCGGGTCGGGTCGCCGTGGGTGAGGGCTTGGGCTGCTGGGCTCGGGGAGTTGGGCCAGAGTTTAATTTAAATCTTATTTTATTTTACGTGGGCTTGGAAAAATAGTTTATGGGCTGAGGGAATAATTAAATACTTTGGGAATATATGGTTGGGCCGAGGAAAATAGGTTTTGGGTTTTAATAAAAAGAAGTTAAGTTATTTAAAAAAAGAATGGGCTTGGGATTGGGTGAAATAAAAGAGTAAGAGAATAGAAAAGGGGCCTGGTTTGGAAATAAATAAGAATAGGGAAATAAAAATAAAATAAAAGGATCTGTAAAAATATAGAATCGATAGGTAATGGGGCTTGAGATAAAATAGGGTTTGGGAAAGTTATAATACTAAAATAGTTGTAAAATAAAATAAATAAATTTTAAGAGTAACAAAATACGGATATTGGTGTAAAAAGGGGCTGGGTGTTACATTCTTAATTCGGCTCGAATTTTCCCCGCTTGGCGCGATTGGGGATCATATGTCTTTTGACTACTAGCACGAGTTCGCCTTGGCGGAATGTCCTCGGCCTGGTCAATCTTTCATATGAACGCGTCATCTTTGCTTTATAAGCCTCCATATTTTGTTGCGCTATGAGCCGGGTTTCATCAAGGGCATCAAGCTCCTCAAGCCGAAGGTGAGCATTTTCTTCGTCCGTCAGCTCGTAGTGGACTGCCACTCGTAGCGAGAGTAATTCTATTTCGAAGGGGAGTACTTCTTCTGTACCGAATACCAACGCGTACGGCGTTGTGTTCGTGGCCGTCTTCAACGTAGTTCGATACGCCCAGAGAGCTTCTTGCAATCTCTCGTGCCAGTCCTTCTTATTTCGGGACACCGTCTTCTTCACGATCTTCGTCAAGGTCTTGTTGAAACCCTCAGCTAGACCGTTAGCTCTGGGATTATAAACTGAGGAATATCTCCTGTCTATGTTGTGTTGTTGCGCGAAGCGGCTGATCTTGTGGCTTCTATAGGCTGGCCCGTTATCAGTGATGATTCGTCTCGGAGTTCCAAACCGATAAATGACGTGTGTCTTGAAGAAATGGAGGATATTCTCCGTCTTCACTTCCCTCAGTGGTATTGCTTCTGCCCATTTGGAGAAGTAATCAGTCGTCGCTAAAATAAAACGATGTCCTCTGGACGATGTTGGTTCGATGGGGCCGATTATGTCAGTCCCCCACATTTCGAACGGCCAGCTAGCCACTGTTGGATATAGAGGATTTAGGTGCTGATGGATAAAGTCCCCATGAATCTGGCATGAGTGGCATTGCTTCGCATATTCGAGGCAGTCCTGAATCATCGTGGGCCAATAGTAGCCCATCCGTTTAATCTTCAACTTCATCTTCGGGCCTGCCTTGTGAGAACCGCAGAGTCCGTCGTGAACTTCCTGAACGACTCTTTTCGCCTCTTCAGGTCCCAGACATCTCAACCACAGAGAATCAAACGATCTCTTGTACAGAGTATCATTGACGAAGGTGAATGACAGAGCTCGTTTCATAAGCTGATGTCTTGAGGACGCATCTTCAGGTGTTCGACGGGACTTGAAGTAGTCTATAAAGGCTTCTCTCCAATCCTCAGCCTTTTCCTGGTCTTTTATTTGCATAGCCATTTGCTCAGTCGGTCCCTTTTCTTCGGATGATTCCGGAAATATTTCTGCTAGGGCAAGCACCCGACGGCTTTGTACCACGATTCTTACGTCATCGAGGTTCTCGTCGGCCAGTTCTTTAGCGAGCTTAGCTAGTGCATCTGCTTTGCTATTTTCAGCGCGCGGTATGCTTTCCAGTATGTAGGAGGGGATTTGAGTCAGCAATTGCTGTACTCTCTCGCCATACTTTACCAGTTCGGGTTTGCACGTTTGGTAGTCGCCATTTACTTGACTGACGACCAGTTGAGAATCTCCATATATGAGGAGGTTTTCAATTCCCATGTCGATGGCGATCTCGAGGCCTGCTATCAAAGCTTCGTATTCGGCTTCATTGTTCGTTCTCCGCTCTGTTAAGGAGATAGCAAAGCGTATTATTCCTCCTTGTGGAGTTACGAAGATGAGGCCTACCCCCGATTTGATTATAGGGGTGCTTTATTTGCGCTTCTTCATGAAAGACGCTCCATCAAAATAGAGTTCCCATCGGGTATCACTACCGTCGATCGCATCAAACGCATGTTCGTCTGGCAGCTCGCAATTCAGAGGAGAATCGGCAGGTATCGGATGCTCAGCGAGGAAGTCGGCGATGGCCTGGCCTTTCACCGCCTTAAAAGGCTGATAGGTTATCGAAAACTCCATTAAGAGCAAGGCCCATTTAGCAAGTCTCCCTGTCAATATGGCCTTCGACATTAAATATTTAAGGGGGTCCACCTTCGAAATGAGACAGACTTCATGCGCCAATGCATAGTGCCTGAGCTTTGTTATCGCGAAGATCAACGCCAGGCAGTGTTTTTCGATGGGGGGTAGTTGCTTTCTGCCTTCAAGAGAACTCGACTTAAGTAATAAAGAGCTCTTTCTTTCCCTTAGTCGTTCTCTTATGCCCATAATGCGCCTAAGGAACCTTCGAGGACGGTTGTATAAAGAATGAGAGGCTTTCCCTTGACCGGAGCAGCCAACACTGGCGGATTCTGCAGGTATTGCTTAATTTCATCCAGCGCGCTCTGGCATTTGTGATCCCAAACGAAAGGGGTTCCCTTCTTCATCAGGTGACTGTAAGGGCGGCACTTGCCTGAAAGGTTGGCTATAAATCGTCGGATGTACGCGAGCTTCCCTTAGAGAGACCGCAATTGCTTGAGAGTCCTTGGCGGAGGCATTTCCATGATCGCCTTGATCTTTGACGGATCTATCTCGATACCTCGGTGTCGGACGATGAATCCTAGGAATTTGCCCGAGGAAACACCGAATGCGCATTTGAGAGTGTTCATCTTCAAGTTGTATTGCCGAAGGCGTTGAAATACGGTCTTCAGATGCTCTAAATGCTCCTCGTATGATTTGCTCTTAACCACGAGGTCGTCGATATAGCATTCAACGATTTCATGTATAAGGTCATCGAAGATCTTTATCATGGCCCTTTGATAGGTGGCACCGGCGTTCTTTAGACCGAAGGGTATCACCTTGTAGCAGAATATACCCAAAGGGGGTCCGGAAAGCGGTGTGCTTCTGGTCTTCGGGATGCATCTTTATCTGATTATATCCTGATGAGCCGTCCATGAAGGACAAAACCTCGTGAGTGGACGTGTTATCTATCATCAGCTCGGTGACTGGCACTGGGAAATCGTCCTTCGGGCAGGCTTTATTGAGATCCCGAAAGTCTACACATATGCGCACCGTCCCATTTTTCTTCATCACCGGGACGATGTTGGCGATCCAATCGGAATACTGAACTTCCTGGATAAATCCAGAGTCGATCAGCTTCTTGACTTCGGCGTTAATGCTCATCTCAAGCTCGAGCCGCATTCTTCTCGGTGCTTGTTTGATCGGCTTAACGTCCGGGGATATCGCCAATTTATGCACAGCAATTTCTGGATCTAGTCCTGGCATTTTGGAATAGTTCCATGCGAAGCAATCATTATGCTGCATAAGCACGTCTTTTAATGAAGCCACCTTTCCTTCAGACAGCAGTTCACTAACAAATTTGGGTCGCGGGTCGTTCGCCGTCCCCAACTCAATTTTCTTGAGGTTATCCGCAGTGGTGTGTATTCCATCTTCCAGCTCTTTCGGCGCTGGTGGAAATTCTGAGATCACCTCGTCATCGCTGTTTTCGAAGCACCAGGGAAGGTCATCCATATTCTCGGGCTCTTCTTTTGATATTGTTATCATATGACAAGTACGAGCTCGCTTCCAAGACCGATGTGGATCTGGTTCTGCTCTCGTGGCTTTGGGTTCATGCTTCTGTGGCGGCGTTACCCTCCAGCTGTCAGATAGAGCGAACTTGCCGAGCTGATACTGATCTTCGACCCAATTCTTGAAGGTGAAGCAATCTTCGAGAGGGTGTCCTATTACTCTATGATAAGAGCAATAGTTCGGGTGTGAGACTTCGCCTGCTTGTTCGGGGTGCTTGGACTCCGGAAGCGTAATCATTTGGTGTTTTATAGCTAGGTCAAGTATCTTCTTTGTCTTGTCTTCAGGTAAGAAGTATGCTCGACTCATCTTCTTCATAAGGGACAAATCTGGACCGCTCGATTCCCGAATGCGTGGCTTCTTGGTCCCGCTTTGTCGTTGCTGAATGCCTTTTCCGCTTTTTGACTTGTTTCTGCCTCTACGTCGGGCCTTTTTTACAACAGGTTGACAGGGAGCGGTATTTTTGTCTTTCACAGCCTGTTGGAGGAGGCGTTGCGTCCTGCCTTTCTCGTAGATGGCCATTTCGCGGTTGTGGTCGTCTCGAACTTTTTGACCAGCTTCCCTTATAAGCTTGTCCATTTGTTCTTCGAATGACGGACTGGGCATCTTCCTATTGAGCATCCTCTTCTTCATCAAAGTTATGCACAACATAGCAGTCGCGGAGTAGCTCCCGTTTCTTGGACCGAACATATCCAAGCCCGATTGCTTCCATTCTCCTATTAGGCAACTTGTGCTGAGTTCCGGGAACGTTCCAGACCCTGTCATAGAATTTGGCTTTTCGAGCGGTCTGTTTGAAGGGTATCCCTTGGCGCTTCAATAGCCTTTTCAAGCCTTCTATGTAATATCTAGGCAGACGGATGGGCTGAAGCCTGTCAAGCGTAGGCTCCGCACCGTGCCAGATTTCTTTCTACACTTTGGTTTTCCCGGAGCGGTAGAATAGAATCGCCTTTTCGCCTTCTCTCCTGGGAGGGACATAGAACGTCCGTAGCTCTTCTACACTGTAGGTATCGAGCGCATCTAGTTCTTTATGATGTTTGGGCGGAACCATGGCGACTTGCAGACTTTGCTCTTCGTCAGCGAATGTTTGTATTGAAGGCCGAGCAGAGAATATAGCATGGACTTCATCTTCCGAGTCACTGCCAAAGATCAACATAGGAGCGGATGGACCTGACTTGTTATATTGGGGTGGACCCGAATAAACCATCTCTTCCTCTTCCTCAGTATCACTCCCGAAGACAGGGATGGTGGTGATAGCTTTGTTCTCCGGCTTGTGACACCTCTCCGTGTCTTCGAAATCTGGCAAGAAGTATTTTGCATCTTCGTACTTACGGAACTCGTTTACGGAGAATGGGTTCAACTCTCCCGTTACGGTATACTCGAGACCATCCTTAAAATATTTCATACACTGATATTGTGTAGAAAGGATGATGTTGTACTCGTGCAACCAAGGCCGGCCGAGCAAAGCGTTATAGCATGTCTTGGCTTCAATGACATGGAATTTAATATCTGTGACAAGCAGCCCGAAGCGTAATGTCAATATCACAGACCCAAGAGTCCGCGATGATTGGGAGTCAAAACCAGAGATGGTAATCTTATCGCGAGAAAGATACTGGACGCTCATGCAGATTTCCTTCAACACTCGCATGTTGAGAAGATTGACGGAAGACCCATTGTCGACCAGGATTTTGCCTATCTTTACATCATGGCAGTACCCTAAGACATAGAGGGGACGATTGTATTCGCACGTCCCAAGGAGGAGGTCTTCATCACCGAAAGTGACATCGGCTGTGTGCACTTCTTCCAGCTCGTCCTTTATCTTTTCTTCGGCGAGAAAAGCTTGGAATTGCTCTGGCTCTTGTAGCGCCTTGATCAGTGAATCTCTCATTTCTTTGGATAGTAAGAGGGCATCGAGAATACTGAGTTGCGAGGGCAACTTCCTCAAGTGTGCCAGAACGTTGTAGTCCACCTTATTTTTCTTTGGTGGGCCCTTGGCGGTTAGCTCTTCTATGGCTTGGTCATCTAGGGCGATATCCTCAGAGACCTTTTCTTTTCCCTTATCCTTTTTATTTAAGGGTCCGAGATTCTTTTCGGGTAGCGTACGATTACGCAGCCGGATATTTTCGCAGGCCTTCGGCTCTTCCTCTTTTCCCGAGGTGGACTCTTTAAAGAGAGGGCTAAGAGCCATTTCCTCGTCAGAGTCGCTCCCGAATGTGAAAATTTGCGCTTCCCCGGCGTTAACCATGCGACAATCGCTGGTAGTTCTTCTAAGCTCCTCGGTCGTACTTTTCCGCTCCCGACGAGTTTTGCGCTTCTCCCGCTTAAAATATTGCCGGTGAACAACATACCCCTGCCACCATCTATTGAAAGCTTTGCACTCTTCGGTAGGATGTGAAATCTTTTGATGATATAAGCAATAGGAAGGGTGCATTTCTGCTTTACCGACAGTGTTTCCTTCAGAGGGTGGTAGCTTCATCCCCATTGATATGGCTTTAGCAAATCTTTTCCTCGTCTTGAATTTGTTTTTATCCGCAACGGGTGTCTTTTGATTTGACGGGAGTGTCTCAACTCTTTCGTCTAGTCGCCGGCGCTTGGTCCTTTCAAATATGACCGTCTCGCGTTCCCGATCAGCTTTACTTTTCAAAAGAGCTTCGTTGAGGAATGCATCAATTGTTTCATCTGATGGCCCCAGAAGTTCCGGTTTAGGATCTGGCCCCAGCTTCTCAGTGCAAGGAGTTTTCTCATCGTCTGTAAACGAGTGGGAGATCATATGACAACTTGCTACGTAACCCTCAGATTCATCCGACGAGCTTTCTCCATCATCTTCCTCCTGAAAGATGTGGCTGAGGAACTCTTGGAGCGTGATGGGAGTCCGTGCCTTCTGATTATACTCCTCCAGCGCGTCAATCTGTTTCTGTAAGTCCGTGCGCTTGTCGCCAGGCTTCATGGGCCTTTTGGATCTCTTCTTCTTATTTTTTGAAGATTTCGACGGCTGGGTATGAGTGCTTGGGCCATCACCACCGATCTTTGGAGTTGGGCACGGCTTCAGCATCCCTTCGATGATCTGGGGTTCTAGCGGGTTCTTCCACCTGATCGACGGGCATGTCTGGAGATCATTCAGCATCCTTTTGGTTTTGGCTGATAGCACAACCTCCCACGGAGCTTCTTCAACAAGGGAGCACGTTGCCCCCGGCATATTCACCTTTTTAGGGGTATGAGGTTGCGGCGGTTTCACCTTCCATTTTTCGGACAACGCGAACTTGCCTTGTTGGTATTGGTATTCAATCCAGTTTTTGAAGACGTAGCAATCTTCAATTGGATGGCTCACTGCTTTGTGGTAAGGGCAGTAATTAGGATCGTTGACATCGCCTGGCTGCAACGGATATTTTAGATCCGGCAGATTGATGAGTCTGTTGCACACTGCCAGCTCGAACAGTCTCCTCGTTTTATCCCGGGGAAACGAGTAAGGACATCCTAATCTCTCCTCGAAAGATGGGCGTGGATGCACGTTGTTTTGGCGAACAGCCGGCTTTAAGTTGCTCGGCTGTTGTTGAGTATTGGCAACGAAAGTTGCTTTTGCTTTTCCCTTTTCATTCCAAGGCTCCGTCTTTGAAGAGGAAGGCCTATGGCCCATCTGGTCTATTTGGGCCAGCTTGTCAATCAAGGCCTGGAAGGTGGTCGGCTTGAAGAACATCATGAATTGCGAAATAGTCGCCTGCGGATCAAGAGTTCTCGCGAACATCCCTACCGCAGGCACTTCTTCAATGCGCTGCTCGCACTTCGACCATAGATTCCGCCACCGTATCGCGTACTGAACCCATGTTTCTCCAGGTTTTACCCTGGCATTGATCAATGCCGTGATTGGGGTACGTTTGCTAGCGCTCGTAAAACGTTGGGTGAACAGCAATTCCATCTCTGTAAAAGTTTTGACAGAGTCATTGGGCAGTTCCAAATACCATTCAAAGGCCTTTTCTGTTAAGCTGCCGACGAATTGGCGAAGCAACAGTTTGTCATCGCCTCCAGTGTTGCCGCATAAGGCTCTGAATTGAGCGATATGCTGATGTGGATTCCCTGTCCCCTTGTACACGTGGAATTTAGGGATCGTATATCCCGGCGGGTAACTGATTTAGTCATACCAGCCCGGATAGGGTCGTCCGGTTCTAACAATTTGCCCAGCCGCTTCATTCGCCTGATGAACTCGTATCTGCTGAGCTATATAGTCGTCTAGTGCAGCTTTGGAAATGGTTTCCTCCTTGGCTGCTGAAAGAGCCGGCGGAGGATTAGATGTCTCCTCTTTATCGTCTTCAATAATGATCAGAGGGTCTTCAGCTGGAGGGTCCGGCTGTAACATCATCCCTACCATATCTTGGAAGAGGAGCGTCATTTGTTTTATGTTAGCCGCTTGCTCTGCGGCTTCTTTGTCCTTCTTTTCGAGGACTCTGCATAAGAAGTCAGCATCGGTTTCTTGTTCGTAACGCTGTTCTGATGATGCCTCCGAGCTTTCTTTTGGCCCGGTAAGTGCGGCCATTGCAGTCATCATTTCCTGAAGCTTCTGTTGTTGCTCCTGGGCTTTGGTCACGGATCGAGTGAGCGGTCGGTGACCCGTCGAAGCACGGCTTTCATCCTTTCCGGAAGCCATATAAACGGTGTGCACCACCATGCCCCCAGACCTGGGGCGTTTGTGCTCAGCGCTTTTACGGTTCGCCATGTTCACAGGGGCTTTTTGCGGCCTTCTTTTCTTTTGAGCGATTGACGTTGAGGGAGCCGTTGCAGTGGGCACCCAGCCAGCTGTTGCTTTTTCTGGATTGACAGAGTAGTCCTTCTCCTGCTGAACCTTCATCTTTTTCTGTCGGCGGAGATAGTCTTGATCCATCACGGAATCTTGGACTTGACGCCAGACCTTGTAAATTTTAGAGGACAGACGTTGAGGGGGCTACTCCAGCTTCACCTTTGGGGCATTATCTACAGGTATAGGAGATCTTTTCAATACGGCAGTTGGCGAGTTTTTACGCACCCTTCTTAGCGGTTCAAAGCTATTCCCGGTCGGAATAGCAGCATTGATTTCCACCATCAGAGCTGGCGGAGTTATCTCAGAGGGGGAGTTGCCCCCAGCTTTCCTTACCCGGCACCAGCGATGACGGCGAGCATGTCGCGCGATTGGAGTTGGTTTAACCATAGGGGTGACCTCCTCATGCCCCCTATATTGGTCAGAATTTGCTGGTATCAGCCTTTTAAAGACCGACGTCCTTTGAATGGGGACGGCCAACCTATCAAAAGCAGACTTCCGAGTAGAGGAAGCAACCTTGGTGATTTCGCCTGGAACGGGTGCAGGGATGGCTATCCGCTTTGGGATAACACCTTCTAGTATTGCAGGCTTCTTCATGGGCCCATTGGAGCTCTGGCCTAGTCTGTTAAAAACCGAGGCAGTGGAGTTGGGCGACCCGTTGAGAGGGGCCGCGGTAGTTGTAAGCCGATCAAAGACCGACTTCTTTGGAGCTTCTTGCGACGTCATTAGGGCATTGAAGCTCATCGGTGGGACCATGGTCCCGAAGAATAGTCCAGTGGTGGCTTGAGTTACCTGCTCCACTGGCATAGCGAAGATGGAGGCCGCTCGGGGCCCGTAACTCACTCCTCCAGATGGGACGGAGTGAGAGTTGCAATTGCAGGTAGTGCAGTTTGAAGCCATTGATCTTCTGTTTTCTGAACGGAGCAAGACACCAAATCTAAGTACCTCAAATCCACAGGCAACCATAGCAAACCGCGATTCGTTTGCGAACACGACACACGAAGTGTGGAGTGAAAGAGGAAAAGGTCCCACCGGGCGTGCCAGAATCTGTTCCCCTCCGAAAGACGCGCAAGACAGAGACGTCTTGCCTGAAGTTCGGGGCAGATGCTATTTGGTTTTATCCGTCCACCTCTCCGAAGATGCCAAGTTGATTTATGGCACCGTGTATCGAAGGTTTAAACGGATGCGACCGATGTAGCAGATTTTGTCAGATTCCCCCTCGTTTGAGGGGTTTTTTGATTGTGGGGACGCTCTTCCCTGCAGGAGCAAGCCCCTGCGGTTAATTACGCTACCGCATCACGGTAACAACTTTCTCCTTCTCCTGATAGTCACTTCGTGTCGTCGGTGTTTGTTTTGTTTGTGGTTGCCCGTGGATTGTGTACGGAGACTAATTTATGTTGTCGCCCGTAGGACGTGGATTAGTCCAAATCCGTATTTTCTTAGATTTGGGTTTGGGGTTTTGGTTTAAAGATACGTTAACCATATTTGAGGCTAAGATCAACTTAAACATTAGTTAAGAATACGTTAGTCTAATTTTAGACTAAGATCAACTTAACGGGATCTTTTAGATCCAACAAAAAAGCATTTGGGGGCTCTATTGTTCTAGTTTAGGGACATAGTGGTCCATTGACAGTTTAGGGACATGGTGGTCCATTGCCAGTTTAAGGACATGGTGGTCCAATGGAATGTATGGCCGTCGGGACCCGTCACCTCTCTAAAGACGTTGAAGGATTACAATGACGGATATCAGAGGAGTTCGGAGATGTACCCTTGAACCAAAGTTGATTGGGAGATTTATAGTCCAATTTGGGACTAAATTCTGTTTGAAGGTTTATGAGCATATGGGCTCGGTTGATATGAATTGAACATTTTTATTGTTCTGGCTGTTTGAGCCTTTATTTGGGGCTCAGCACTTTTATAATGCATAGCATTGGGCTCTTTAATTAAATACACAGCATTTAGATCAGGCCTGTTAGGCCTTTTAATTGGGCTATGCCCCCTTTTTTTTAATAATGTATAGCATTTGTTTTGGTCTGTTAGACCTTTTAATTGGGCTCTGCCCTTTTTTAATAATGCACAGTATTTAATAATCTGACTGTGCGCCACGTGGCTTGTCAGGCGCTTTGCCCCAATTAAGGAGCGCAAAGCGCCAGCGCATGTGGAGGTGACACGTGTCACGCTCTGATGAGCGCAAGTCTGTTAGCGCAGTGCGCTGCGCCAGTGCGCTGCGCCAGTGCGCTGCTGACACGTGGCGCGCTCTGGTGACTTGCGCCAATCCAAGAGCGCAGCGTTCTGTTTTTAGGAGCGCAAGGCGCAGATTGACACGTAGCGCTCTCTGGTGACTTGCGCCAGTCCAAGGAGCGCAACAGCGCAAATTAAGAGTGCAGGGCACTGTTCAATAGCGCAGAGCGCATCTTGATCAAATTTAGATCAAAGAAAAGAATCTTTTTAGTTCTAAGGAGGTTCTAACTCAAGTTTTCAAGAACCAATAATTCATCAAAAGGCTGTGCCTTTATATAGATCAAAAGATCTAATAATGAAGTAAATTACTTCTTTTTTCTTTTATGATTAGATCTTTTTTGATATTTTTCTTTTTATTGAAGATCTTGATCTTGTTCTTAGATCTTTTTAGAAGAAATTCTTCTTTTTTCAAAGGTTTACATTTTTTTCTCTTTGAGATTTTCTCAAAGTTTTTAGAGGAGCTCTCTATATCTGAGACTTGGAGTTTAGGGGCCTTTATATAGGGCCAATTAGTTTGTTAGGTTAGTTACAGAGATTTTTCTCTGATTGATGTGGGGATATTTCCCCACCGTTGGATCTTTGATCCTAAGGCATCTGTTTTTTAGAAGATAATCTTCTTGTTTTAATAAGATTAAAAAGATCTTTCTAGAATTTTAATTCTGATTAATTAAATAATTTATTATTTAAGTTTTAATGCTGGCACAGTTGGCGCAAGGGCACCTGCGCTGACACGCGTCGCGCAGCACAGAACGCAGCGCAACTGCGCTAGCGCACCTGCGTTGACACGTGTCGCGTAGCGCAACTGCGCTGACACGTGTCGCGCAGCGCAGAGCGCAGGTTATCTGAAGCGTTGCTTCCTTTATTTTTTTTTGAGTTTTTTTTTTTAAAAAAAAGAGCCTTGCTCTGATTGGGGGAAACGGAAACGTTGCTTCATTTCCCGCCTTGGAATTTGAACAGAGGTTTGCTCTGATTGGGGGAAACAGTCATCTGACGGGGAGCTTAGAGAAGATACCCGATTTAACAGTTGTCAGGGGCACCGCTGGAGCTTGCCCGAAATGCCTTATTACTTTGTCAGTGTTGATGGCCTTGCCCCCAGCTGGGGCCAAGGAAAGTCGTTCAAACACCGACTTGCGCTCGAAGATTGCAGTCGAAAGTCATTAACCCCTGCACAAAGAAGCATGATTTCAGTACAGACAATCAATGTATATTGATTGAGTTCGCATGAACGTTTAACCCGAAATATAGGAAGAGAGATTTGTCCCACTGGGCGTGCCAGAATCTGTCACACCCCGCTTCCCAGTGTACGGCGAAGTGGACGCGATGAGGCCCGCTACGTATATACTCAGAAGTACATACGCTAAGCGTAACTAAGCAATATAAAGTAAATCACAAGAGACGAATAATATAGAAATAACAGCAACTTTTATTAATAACATTCTTTGTACAATGCATGAAAAGAAAATACAACTGGAATGAAAAGCAATGCCTAAACAGTGGCATAACAGAAAATGAAAAATACTGGAAAGAACAAGGTACAATTATCTAGAGCTCTGGGTCTTCTTGGAACTGCTCCAAATCTTCACCGGTGGGCTCGATCTCAGCTTGGTCCAACGCACCTGACGACATTCAAAGAAGAAAGAAATAGAATGTCGTCAGCGAACAGGTCGCTCGGTAAGTCCCCAAGAATAAGAAGAATGAGAATGACAGAGTAACAGTATTTTCTAAAGTATTATATTGTCGGATATTATGAAACATTGTGTAACGATGTTGTTTGTAGCTTGGTACAGAAGGATGCCAGTGTATACGAGGGGGATCTCTATATGCTAGAGATCAAGGCAAACGGAAAGTACAAGGAACCGTTATGCCACGGTACAACAGCAACAGGATTCAGGTTAGGTGTCTTAATCTGACCACCTCGTGCCACTTTTAACACCTTCCGTACCAATATACCCCTTAAACCCCGTAGTGTTTAACAGTATTGTAGTATTAGAATATGTAAGTTGAGTGACTGAACAAAACCATGATATCAGTAAACATGTTGTAACTGTATAATCAGGTAAATGGAATATCAGGATAATGGATGAATATCCATGGTTTGATTCAGTCAAAAAGAATATATTGTTAACTGGATTCAGGGATTCATGTATTCAATTGTGTTAGAATATAAATGAATATGGATTGACTTGAATCATATTCAAGTCAGAAATTAGTCAGACTCTAACCCGAGTCAGACGAAAAGAAGATAATTTGAAGGTCAATATTAGCTAGGGGCCTTATTGTAATTTGTAAAACTTGAGGGGTTTTATGTAAAAAGTACTTTTGTATAGTTTTCAAAATACACCTCAAGTATTTAATAATCGTCTTTATTGTTATAATGAATGTGAATTTTATTTGTGTTATTCTAGTGAATATATCCTAATCAAAGTATTAATTGTTTTATTTGAAATTCATGGTATTTTAACGTAACTTTTAATCTTGGAATTTTTTTAGAAAAAATGGAAACTTTATCTTGTGATAAAATAGGTGTTTAAATGATAAATATATATATATATATTAACACATGAATAATTTAATATAAATATTTTATTTAGAAAAAAAATCTCATTTCCCTTAATATTGTATTTAAAACCTTTCGAGACCGAATGCTCCTTGCGGAGGTCTGAATCTCGCACTACTAGCCTGTGGGTGCACAATGAACCGTACTATCCCTAACAGGTTCCCCAAAAGTGGGTTGTAGCGGCGCTTTGCTTAGGTTTAACAATACTTTTCATTTTGGAAAACGGTTTTATAAATATGGGGTATTTAATTGCAAAAAGTATAGTTTTCCGTATTTTAGTTGTTAGGGTTTCCTAAGCCAACTAGCCTACTTCTAAGGTCTAAACGATAAGTCATTAGAAGCCTCAAATCGCCTCTTCACCGCCAATTATGGCCAGGTAAGTACAAGTGAGGAGGGAGGGATCCGCTCACGAATCGTGAGACGGGCCTTTTAAAGTTACCCAAGCTCACTTGCCTAGCCTAGACACCACAAAGTCAGTTTAGATAAACGATCGATGTCCATGACCAATCGTGCTTTCATTTTATTAAAAGATTTTACTTAGAAAAGTTTACAACTTAAAGTTTTCAATAGAGGTTATAAAGTTTAGGGTATTTTAGTGAAAAGTCCTGTAATTTCGTATTCTGTATTTTTGATATTTATCAATTAGGGTTATATTGAGTGTGTGTAGGGATAGGTCATTACCCCGTGACTTATATTAAGTTTTGGTGAAGTTTAAAGGGAAAACATGCTATGTTAAACTTAAAGGTATTATAGCGCAAGAATACGGTATTCGAAAACGTTATCATTTTATGTGTGAAATTTCATTCAAATTGGGTTCTATAAGTTTTGTGATCAAGATAAACATATTTAGGAGTGAGGTAATTGATTAAACTAAGAAAAATGAAGTTCATGGTATTTTTATGAAAAGAGTACGGTTTTACAAAGAACTTATCATTTCATGTGAAAAAGTTTGATTAAATTGGTTTATGGGTGATTAATAGTCAACAAGCATATGGGTAGATAATATGTATTAGGTGACAAGTGGAAATTTAGAGAAAAATCGAATCGGAAATCGGTTTGTCCGATTTCCGTCGGGTTCCAAAAAGTCGTATTTTTATCTTAAGGAAAAGAGAGATAGAAGAAGGTGGGACTTACGGTTTGGACAAGCTAAGGAAGCTAGAGGTCGTGGTGGTTGCCGATTCGTTGAAAACGTCGCGAAAGTCCTGATCCGGTCGCCGGAATCCGTCGTCGATTTCGGCAGCGCTTCGCTTCTCGCTCTTCGTACCGAGTTCTCGAGAATTTGGGAGAGTGGACTTAGAGTTGTGAAGGGAAAAAGTAGAGTATAGGGGTCTTTATATAGGGCTAGGCTAGGGTTAGGGTTAGGGTTACAAAATATTAAAAATAAATATAAAAATCATTAAAATTTCATTAAATTTGGTCTTAAAAGGGATTTATTGAGAATTGGGTAACAGTAGAAAAAATTTAGAGTATGCAGTTGAATAGACCAGGTCAACACGAATTTTTTTCGTATTGACGACTCGGCCGACCGGCCGAGTCCGGCCGGCGGCGCCAGCCGATTCGGCCGAGTCAGGGCCGAATCGGGCGCCGTTGGGTCGGGTCTGGTCTGGGGGGAATTTTGTTATAGTCTAATTTTTTTAATTTGCAATAAATTGTGAGTTATGGCTGTTTGACCGTTTGACTTGTAAAAAAAATTAAAACAAAAGGATATAAAAATTATGTGGGGTATGGGATTCGAACTCTGGTGGCTTGGTTCAGCAATGCAAGGTATTACCAATGAGCTACAAGCTCCTTCTTGTAATTATTGTAAAGAAATAGGTACTTAAATTGTTTCCAGCAACACCAATACTCCAAGTATACACTATATTTAAAGCAAATTTTTGGTATACAAAATTGGAGTTGTTACAGAATCTGTAGGGTGTTTTTCGTCACCCCATTGAGATGGGAATGCGTGCGCTTATCAGGCGCATTACAGATTCCCCTGTCTAAGGTAGGCTGGGGTTTATTGATTGTGGGGATCCGAATCTCCGGCAGCTGCGGACTAAACTGTCATTAATTACCCCTCGACTTTAGAGCGAGGGAACCTCTGATTGACGGTGTCACGCCCCGCTTCCCGGTGTACGGCGAAGGGGACGCGACAAGGCCGCTACGTATTTACTCTGAAGTAAATATGCTAAGCGTATATAAGCAAAATAAATGCACAAGAGACAGGATATAATAAAACAGTAACTTTATTTATTCACATTCTTTCTGTACAATGCATGGAAAAGTAAATACAACCGAATGAAAGCAATGCCTAAACAGTGGCATACCAGAAAAGGAAAAGTACCGAAATAAAAGTGTACAATGAACTAAAACTCTGGGTCTTCAATGAAGTGGTCCAAGTCTTCACTAGTGGGCTCGATCTCCGGAGTGTCCAGATCATCTGACGATATTCAAAGAAGAAAGAAAGAGAATGTCGTCAGCGAACAGGTCGCTCGGTAAGTCCCAAAGATAAGGGAGAAATAGAATAGACAGAATAAGAAGGTAGTTTTTAGAGTTGTAGTATATTGTTATAATATTATATTAACGTTGTTATTTGTAGCTTAGTATAGAAGGATGTCAGTGTATACGAGAGGGGTCTTTATATACTAGAGACCAGGGCAAATGGAACATAGAGTACAAGGCTCCGTCGATAATACCACGGAACAACGGCATAGCTGTAATTACGTCTTAAATCTTGCAGTCTCGTGCCACTTCTAACACCTTCCGTACCAGTCTATCCCTTAAACCCCGTGTTATCTTGATTGTATTGTTTGTATTGTAATTGTATTGTAACTTGAATTGTATTATAATATAGATTGTATAATTGGATGACTTACCAAAACCATGATATCAGTAAACGGTTGTAACTGTAGAATCAGGTAAATTGATGTAACTGGGGAATCATGTAAATGGAATGTATATCCATGGTTCGGTTCAGTCAAATTGTATAGATTGATAGATTGAATATATGGAATAATGGATTCATGGATTCATGTTGAATTGTAATATTGTAGATTATAGATTGTAAATTGTACTTGAATCGTATTCAAGTCATATTATTAAAGAGACTCATCTGAGTCAGGCAATTAGAAAAGTAAATTGAAGTCCTGATTGTTTTGATGTTATCGATAACCGCTGCACATAGGCGGCAGGATTTGTGTCTTTTTCAAAGACGATTACCGTGTTGATAACACCGTTTATTAATTGTCTACCTTAGATAGGCAAGCATCCACTTCTCCGGCTCTCTGAGGCTCAAGAGATTGGTTCCGCTTAAACCTATGTTTACTAGGGTCCTTAGGGTAATTTATAGAACTTGAGGGGGTTTTATGTAAAAATACTTTTCTATAGTTTTCAAAATACTCCCAAAGTATTTAGTTATCGTCTTTAGAGTTGTAATAAATGTGGATTTTATACATATGTCATTTCTATTGAAAATAATCTAATTTTCATAATATATGGTATTAAAGTGTAATATTAAACTTGTATGGATGTCATGGTATTTTAATGTAAACTGATTCTTGTGATAATTTTAATATATATATTATAATTCTAGAAATCTCATTTTCTTAAGATGGCGTATTTTAAATCTTTCGAGACCGAATGCTCCTTGCGGAGGTCTGCATCTCGCACTACTAAGCCCGATGATGTGCGATAATCCGCACCATCCTGAACGGGTTTCCCAAATGGGTTGTAGCGGCGCTTTACAAAGATTTGTATAAATACTAAATCGTTTAGAAAATGGTTTTATTAGTAATGGTATTTATTTGTATAGATGTTGTTTTCCCGTATTCTATATTCCCGAGGGTATTGTGCTATATTTCATATGAGTGTTGTGAGAAGGTAGGTCATTATATCGTGATCTACTTAAAGGTATAGCAAGGTTTTGATGGTTTAAATGTAGAAAAGAAACTATATGGTATTTTAATGAAAAAATACGGTAAAATGGAAATAGCAATTACTTTTGATATAGAACTTGTTCAATATGATTAGTTAGCGTTTAATAGTCAATATGAATTGGTTTTAGTATAATTGTATTAAAGGAAAGTGAGGTTTTAGGAAGAAACCGAATCGGAAATCGGATTTGCTCCGATTCCGTCGGGTTTTGTAATTTCGTATTTTCAGAAAGAGTAGAGAAGGGGAAAGGTAGGACTTATGGGTTAACAAGAAAGAGGGAGGATAGAGATAGAGAGGGGAATCGCCGATGCGTCGTTTCGTCGCCGGAAACTCCTCGTATCGCCGTTGGAAGTTCGCCGGAATTTCGCCCCTTTGCTCACTTCAAATGCACACTAGGGTTTCTAGGAATTTCTTGAGAGTTGGCTCAGAATTTTGGGGTGAGGGGTAGTGTTTATGGGTGGTATTTATAGGGTTAGGCTAGGGTTAGGGTAGATGAAGAGTTTAATTGAAAAAATGTAAAAATATATTAAAATGTATTAAAAAATGGAGTAAATGAGGCTATAAAAGAGCTCTGGAAATGGTCTAAGAAAATAAATTATACAGGTGTGTAGGGAATGTGAAAAGACACAATTTTATGTTGGGGCCATCGCCGGAATCGGCCGACTCGGCCGTGACTCGGTCTGAGGCCTGAGTCGGCCGAGTCGAGACCGAGTTGGCCGATTTCCGGACGAGTCAGGCGGCCGGAATCGCCCCCGACGGTTCATCTATCCCCTGGCAATGTTATATTTTTGGGTGTAGTGGGGTTTTTGTGAAATATGCACGTGTAAACCCTTGGTATTCTAAAGGTTTAAAAAAAATCAATATTAAAAATAATGTGGGGTATAGGATTTGAACTCTGGTGGCTTGGTTCAGCAGTGCAAGGTATTACCAATGAGCTATAAGCTCCTTCTTGTAATTAATTAACAAAACAAGTATTTAAGTTGTGCTCAGGCAAAAGTACCTCTTTCTTTAAATTTTGAAAAATTTATACAAAAAGTTGTAGAGGGAATTTGGGGTTGTTACAGACGGGTCAAACAAGCCATGCGAACTCAATATGCAGTGTGCGTACGTGTTTTGAAGGGGTTTTGGATATATCGGGTGCCCCGCAGAGTTTTTACGGGGGTCCCGCTACCCGGATAGCGGGCTGGGGGTCAAGGGGGATAGCAGCCCCCTTGCGGGGTGCGGGGCAGCGCTCCGTTAGAAATTTTTTCTAACGGGGACAGTGTTGTGGCTTGTGTGTGTGTGTGTGTGTGTCTCTATATATAAGGGAAAGGGCATCCAAAGGATGCATGGGAGAAGGCGCCAGCGCCTCACGTGTGCGGCACGCGAGCGCTCGGCGCCGGACGCTATGCGCTGAGCGCCAGCGCCCCGCGTGCCTGGCACGCGGGTGCTGTGCGCCAGAGCGCCAGCGCCCCGCATGTCTGGCATGCGGGCGCTAGGCGTCAGCAGCAAAAGGGACTTGGTCTCTGCACTGGGAGCTGTGCTCCCGATTTGATTTATGGAGTTGAACTCCTGACAGAGATTAATTTAGGGAGTTAAACTCCAATGGAGCTTGAATGGAGTTAACTTCTAAAAATATTTAGAAATGATTAAAGGGGCTGCTTTGTTCCTCCCCTTTGGCCCTGAATATTTCCAAGATGGGATTTCTGGAGATGGGTCTCCTTCTTCTTCCTCTCGGCCGGCCGGATCTTGGAGAAAGGGGTGAGATTTAAAAATCTCCCATTTTTGAGATCTAATAGAAGATCTGAGCTCCCCTTTATGGGTTTTGTGGTAAAAAACTATTTAGTTTTAGAAAAGGAAGAGTAAAACTCATGATTTAATTGAAAAGGGGAAGAAGGTTTAGAACCTTGAGAAGGAGAAGGAAAAGGAGAAGGAGGCACAAAAACCCTAGAGTTTTTAGAAAATGAAAAATTCTATTTTATTTCAACATCATGTTGCCTTATATAGGCTTACATATTTACATATAGTCTCTTGGGCTTTACAAAATGATATTTTGCCCATCCCATGTCTCATGTGCTATTTCTTTTTGCACATAAGCCATGGCCTTTACAAAAATTTGGCTTTATCCCCATTTTGCTTACATTCATGCATAAAAAAAATTACATCAAAATTATTTATTACATGATTTTTTATTTCGGCATGGGAGAGGTCGGCCGCTTCGTGTTCGGGCTCGACTCGGTCATGAGCCCACTTGATCTGGGCTTGGGCCCACCTGGCTTGGGGTTGACCATGATTTTGGCTTAGTCAACCGGGGTGCAATTTTCGACCCCAACAAGCCCAGACTGATTCCCGCCAAAACGAAACGTCGCGCCCGATGACCGGCGGGGCACCATATGGCGATCAGCCATTCGGGATGTCCTTTCGGTTGTATGTGGCAGCGACAGCCTGTCGCTTCAGCCAACCCACGTCGGACACGTGGCCTGTAGCCCAACAGACGTACGAGCGAAGCGACTCACCCTCTTTAAAAGCGCAATCATTTTATTGATCCGCTGACGTCTTCAGGGATACGCGTGAAGATTCAGGCGAACGACGAGGCGACACGTGGGCCCAAGGATTGAAACGACGTAACCACCAAATGCCATGCCGTTCCCGGGCGATCCGCATTACGATTCCTTGGCGCTAAATTGAGCAGATGAAAGACCGAGCAGACCACTCTCGACCCGACCCTTAGATAGGTCGGACCGAGAGTAGGGGGATAATGATGATGTTCACTAGTGGTGTCCTCCCAGATTACGACACGTGGCAGATGACGTGTCCCGGATTCCACGGGGGGTGGAATAAGTGAGCCGCATCAGGAAGATTCCCCGAGGCCCCTTCTCGGTGGAGGTTTCCGACTTTTCAGGAGACCCCCCCGAAAGACATTCCACCTTCATCTAGGAAACTACCAATAGCACGTCTCAAAGCTTTCTCAGTCTCCTCGCCTTCGAGCCTTCTCTCGTGCCGAGCTTCCTCGGCCTCCCGCTCGTCTCCGAGTTCCAAGCACGCCGAACTTCCTCGGCCTCCAGCTCGTCTCCGAGTTACAAGCACGCCGAGCTTCCTCGGCCTCCCGCTCGCCTCCGAGCCATTGCAGAGTTGAGCTTCCTCAGCCTCCCGGCTCGTCTCCGAGCCATTCGCCGAGCTAAGCCTCCCCAGCTCTCCCGGTCAAATGAGAACGCCGATCTCCAGCGCTTCCGCAACGGCTCTGCGTATCTCGTCAAAGCGAAATAACCGCCGCCCCGCGTCCTGCGTCCCACGCTGACGCGTCCACCCCATTAATAAGCATATCCCGATAGGATCCCGTCATTCATGCACGTGTAACGTCAGAGGCGTAACCGAAGACCAAGATCTCGCGCCTCCCCATGCGACCACTATAAAACCCCTCTCTCTGACGACTCAGGTAAGTCAAATTGAACCCAATAGGCCGTTACTCTGCTTAAATTTCTCGGCTAACTTGATCGTCGAAGGGACCTACGGTGGTCACCCATCCCGGAACTTCTTTGTTGGTAGCTTGGCTTCCACCTCAAACTCAATCCATTGAGATCCACACACTCAAGGAGGCAACCTTCGAATCCAATCTCAACCGTCCAGCAACGCTCGTAACAGATCGACGGAGGACAGCATATAAAGGAGATCAAGGCCTCCATCACCTAGAATTAACTTATTTTGGTCCAAATGAATCAGGATTCCCCGGTCCACATGCTCTACATAAAAAAATTTCGGATCGCCTAAGATGTCTGATTATTAACATCTCTTACTCTTCATCTTTCCGACTGTATTGCATCACGTATGATGTACACCAAATAGTTTATTTTCTATCCAACTGTATTGCATCCCGTCCACCGAATACTCCAAGGCAAAGTATCCTGCAATAAAGGACCCCAACCTCCCTTTTCGGTCAGAGCAGTCCAAGAAGGACATGGCAGAATAGCTGGGACCCTGATCCTTGTGACAGCACAAGGGATCAAAACACAATTTCCTTCTCCGTTCATTATCTCACATACATAGGGTTCCTTTTGGTGCTTTCAATTTTGAGAGAAATAATTGGAATAACAAATGGTTTTTTTTTATTGTGGAGGAGGAGAGGGGAATAGGAAAGAGCTAAAATGGGTTGTGTCCTTCACATTATTTTTTCACTCTCAATACGTAGCAACTAGCAAGAGAGGAGAAGTTGAGATGCCAACTCAATGCATGGTCATACTACTCACTGGTGATGAGATGACCATTGCCCAAAAGAGGAGTATTTTGCACAAAATGTTTACATAACAAATAATGAAAATAAAATACACATCAATTTAAATTTGAAGAGATAAAATAAGCTACTTTCATAAGCATATTAAATAGATTTGGAGACTCTGTTATTATTCGCTTCTATTTATCTCAGCCTTGCATTATAGATAAAAGGGCCGGATACAAACCTATAGGCCCTCCTGTTAACCCTCACTCCCAAATCCGAAAAGAAGGAAATCTAGTACAGTTACATCACAAACGGTGAAAAGAGGATCGGTTACTATTTTAATAAGAAAGCGTAACTACATATAAAAATGGATAGCGACATTCAGACATAAGCTATATTAATTATAGGCATCAAGAATTGTTCTAGACCGATGTTGTTTGACTCCGTCTCAGATCTAGGCGATTCAAAAAAAAATTTGACTAATTTGCCTTTGAGTGTAAGGGATCACATTAGCAAATATTAAATTGTCATTGCTTTATGCATAAATAGCCATAATTAAGGTTAGACAAATCTTTAAGCATGCATGCATGTGAATTAAATTGGATAACTACACAAATGCTCTCCATATGAAGCTATAAAAAAATGTTCCAAAGCAAAGATCGATAAGCGTAATACATGCGTAGACACACAACACAATGACTTAATTATTACTTAATTAACATATTAATTAGATTAATAAAATACATATTGTAGAGGACTTAGGATAGTGTAATCCATAGGTCATCCCCTAATTATATTCCTTCCAAAAACTTAATTGGTTAGTTTCTCTAATCGAGATTAATGTTTGTGTGTGTGTGTGTGTGTGAGTGAGTGAGTGTGTGTGAGAGAGAGAGAGAGAGAGAGATTAAAGAGCAAAATTCAGTTACCCGCTTTAGTGGAGCATTTGGATTTTATGTTGGATGGTGCTGGATTTTAGTGGTCCATGATGGGCTCTAAGCCTCTAACGAAATTTCCCTTGCTTTCTTGCTTATGTTACAAATTGATCCATTTTCTTCTCTGTGATTGTAATTGCAATTGAGCTGGGGTCCGACAGTAAATTCAATATTTGACTAGGGGCAATTTTGGTAAATACCTTACAAAACTACGTGGGTCCCCAAAGTTGAGACTTTGTTAATAGTCAAAACAAATTCACTCGAAAGTTATTCCCATTTCTCATATCGCGGTTTCTAAGTTTGTCTTATATGCTTATTCCACACGGGTGATGCACGTGTGCATAGGCATTAACACGATAACAGTAGATTAGCAAAAAGATTAAAAAAGATTTTGTTAAGAAATAATAATGTTTCCTTAAAGAACTTCTGCACAGATATTATATTTTAAAACCATTTTAGTATAAGATATTTAAAATTTTGATAAAATTCGAAAAGTTAATTAAGGTTATCAAAATTATATAAATTGATGAGTCACGTACTCTTAATTTAGAGTAAAATTAATATATCCTCTTGATTTTCTGGTTATAACAGTATAGCAGCAGAGATAAAGAATATTGTTAATTCACTTTTTTCAGGAAATTACAAATAGCAAAATAAATTATTTTTTGTCGTTATTAAGGTTAATTAATTCATCAATCATTGAAAGGTTAACACAATAATGTAAATTTCGGGAATGGATGATTGCTAAAAATAAGGAACTTCGCTAATAATAAGCTTGGGATAATATTAAAAAATTTTGTAGTTGTTATATACACACGCGTGTGTGTGTTGTATACATAATATATTTGTTGTCCGTATTTTTGACAATTTTTTTTGTAAGGAAACTGGATAGAAACAAATTGGTTACCTTTTTTTCCCATAATGTTTATTTGTCGATTTCCCTAGCCTCTTTATAGTCTATTGTTTTGAAAACAAAAGTTCTCTTATTAATAGAATATTAATAGAATGGTGGTTATTTTTTCCTTGATTGATGGTTACTTATAACATCTCAACGTAAATGGAGGGGCTAAAACACATTAAAAATTCAAAAAATGTTCTAAAAAAGTTTTATGTGGCCTTGGTCACCACAAAGAGGATGACTGGGATTAAAGAGTGATGTTCACTGGCCAGCATTTATGTTATGTCGACCACGACGATATTACAGTCATTTTATAATCTATGCATGCGCTAGGAATGATCTTTTATATTTTGCCTTGAATTTTTCTTTCTTACGAATTGACCAAAACTACTAAAAATAATTGGACACTTAGGATCTATTTGGCGCTTAGTTGAGTCTAGAATATTGGAGTTTCATAAAAAGGGGAATCTTTTCTCAAGGGATGAGATTTGCTCGCTGCCACAAAAAAACATGTTAAATTTGTTTTTCATTATTTTGATTTTATAATATTCGTTTTATTATATTTTTGTTATTTGATTATATTTATTTCTCTAATTATTGCACAAATAAATTTGTTCCCGCGTCAATATATTAAGTTACTTGAATTTAACTCTAAAATCCTAAGCATATCATGTTTCGCTCTCATTTTGGAATTTAGAAAATTTTGGTTATCCGGAATTTAGAAAGCTCCAGTTATCTAAACTTAACTTAGAAAGCTCCGGTTATCTAAACTCCATAGTTGAGATAACCAGAGTTTGGTGGTTTACTAAACTCCAATCCCATCGAAGTGTTTTGAACTCCTAAAAAAGAAGAAGAACACACTCATTTATGGGTTTAGAATGCAACAAACAAATCTTTAGAGAATCGCCAAACGCCTCATTAAAGTAAAATTTAAAATGGAAGCACGACTTTATAAAGTAGAGTATGCATGCTCTCTGTCTTCGCTTAAAAATAAACTCCGACTATTCTAACTCTATATCCAAACAGGGACTGGTGTGTGTGTCACAAGTACACTATATGTACCTACATTTCTTATATTTAGATTCAATCACCCTAATTACCCTTGGTTTTTTTTCTAAGTTAAGAAGGCATCATTTTATATATGCTGATTGCTAGATCTGTATCGTAGAAATGCAGCACATAGATGCTGCCCCATATATTAGAATAGCATGGTGTATATCAACCTAGATACAGTTTCAATACACCGCATTACTAATAGATTCGCTGTTATGTACTGAAATTTTTGGAAATTTTTATTATGACCACTAGTTTGATACACTATATATTTACAAGATATGGCCCATTCAAGTTTGAATAAAAAATGCACCATCTATACAAACATGTCATTGTTTTTTTTTCCCAAATAAAGCATGTTATAATAATTAACTACAAGAATTGTCCCTGGTCACATCTATAAGCACTTTTCGTACAAAACACAATATAAACACAATAAGTCTTCAGACACTACCGTGATAATAATAACCACTTGTTCATAGATATCTATTATGAGCCCTTCACGAGCTGATTGCAACATCAGGGGGAAAGAATCCATGTTTTTTCCTTTCACGGAAGACTTCTTCAAAAGAAAAATGAATAACATCTTGAACTAATATACCAATATATTAAGACGATTATCAAGACCGTCCGACAATACCGGAAGTGCAAGGTACATCAATAAGAATATTTGATTAATTTACTGAAAGATCATGCATACCTGTAATCATAGAAACAAATATTGCATATCATGAAAACCCAGCACACATGACTTGAATGCATGCATCTGCAGGAAAATCTTATTTACCAATCCCAATCAATAATAACCAGCTGACAAAACAAATAAACGCGACGGCTGTTTACGGTGCGTTCATGCAAACTCCAGCATCTTTTTCAAGCTTTTCCAAAAACCGGTAAATGGCACAACCTAAAAAGATGAAAAAACCAATTATTATCAACCAAATTATACAAAATAGTAAAGTAAACAATTAATTATAAAAAAAACATTAAAAAAATTTATGAAGAGAAATTAAGGGACAACAAAAAACCAAGTGAAGAGATGAAACAAAATTCTCAAAGCCAACAATCAAAATCTCTGCCGTTTCGTCTGGTCTCAATGCGACAGTGACATCTGTTGCCCATTCCCAACACTCTCCTTCATCCATATCTACCGTCCATTTCCTCCATCACTTAAATCTAACGGTCCATTCCCGAATGCAATTTAGATTTTGGATTTCCGCTGATTTTCCAACTAAATTCCAAATTAGAAACTTAAAAAATAAAATAAAATAAAATTCGGTGATTAATAAAATGGAAAATTGCAAAATTGACAGTCTGTAAAATAGCAGATTTGAGTGAGGCATAGGTCTCTTCTTGCAGAGGGCCTCTCTCTCTCTCTAAACAGAGAAATCGCCTCTTTCTCTCTCTAGAGCTTTCTCTCTCCTCTTGAGCTTTCACTTTCTCTCTCATCAAAATGGAGTTCGATCTCGAGAATCCGCTCGTGAGCAGTGAAGATCCGATCGCGGATCTCTTCGACGGCGAATCCGATTTCGTCAGCTCCTTCGCTGGGAACCCCAATCATGCTTCCCGCCAAGATGCGCTCTCTTTGATCCTTCAGGTGAAAAACAATTTTTTTTAGATCAAACAGTAGCGAAATGAAAAGATCGAGTACTGATCGATTTTGTTCTTGTTAATTGATTTTTAGGCTCAGTTCGCTTTCAATCTCGATCCATTTTTAACTTACCTCGCTGTTAGCTACATCAATCGATTCCTCTCCAAGCAAGAAATTCCGGTAATTTTAACGTTTTTTGGTTAAAAATGGATCCGATCTTGTGTTTTAGGCCTGATCTGATCTAAAAATAGGGATTTATTGGTGAATTTTTTGTGTGTTTTAGAGTGGAAAGCCATGGATCATTCAGCTGCTCACCATCACGTGTATCTCCCTCGCTGCAAAGATGAGGAAGATGAAGTTCAGCCTCTCTGATTTGCAGGCACCTTTTTTTATAAAAAAATGATCCCTTGATTTATGTAATTTCTCGCATTTCTAATGAAATGCCTCGACTTTGATCGATTATCCCCAAATTTGTCTGCGATGGAACAGATCGATGAAGGGTTCATATTCGAAACTCAAACGATTCAGCGAATGGAAATGCTCGTCCTCGGTGCTTTGGATTGGCGAATGAGATCGATTACGCCGTTCTGCTTCCTCAGTTACTTCATCTCATTCTTCAAGCCTGATCAGGCCCCTTATCTCGAACCTCTTAGGACTCGAGCCGAAGAAACCCTGTTCCAGGCTCAGAACGGTAACGATCGATCGATCGTTCTTTCCCCTTCACAATTTTTTCTCTCGAATTTAAATCCAATTTTTCCCTTAATTTATCAGTTTTTTAAAAATAAAATTGCAGAAATCAAGCTCCTGGAATTCAAACCATCGCTGATCGCCGCATCGTCGCTTCTCTCTGCCGCAAACGAGCTTTTCCCGATCCAGTTCAACTCATTCCGATCCGCTATCTTCTCTTCCCAACTTGTAGATCAAGTATGCAAAACAAAAAAAAACATTTTCTTCTGAGTTCTTTTTGTAATTTTGTTATGATCTGTAAATTTGGAGATTGATTGGGGCCTTATTTGTTAATATAGGCGAAGTTGTCAGAGTGCCAGAGCCTGATGTGTGACGTGGTGATGTCCTGTTACGTTTCGGCATTTGAGAAGATATCCAGCTCCGATACACCCGTTACGGTGCTCGACATATCGCTGTACCATTTGCCAACCGAAAGCGATCTCACCATCGCATCTAATTCTGACGACCGCTGCGGTGTGGAGAAGTGCACGACTGCTGCTGGTCTTGACTGAAATCCGTAATTATAAAAAATAAAATAGCAAGGGGTGAAAATGAAAAGAAGATAAAGTATAGAGGAAAAAAAAGGAAAAAAAAGAAGTTATTATGGTTTGCTAATATTTTTTGGGTGTTATTTTATTATTATATTTATTTTTGGTTAATTATTTTTTTGTTGGGAACACTAGAAAAAGGACGAAGGGAGCAGACGAAAGACAGCTTTGGACTAAAGAATACAACAGCAAATTAAAAAATTGCATTAGATTGGTTGGTTATTGTTTATTAAAATCTGTCTGTAAAACGTTTCGGTCAACGGGAGTACGGATCGGATACGTGTACGGTCCAAGGGAAACTGACACGTTGTCGAAAACCAAAGGCGAGAACGACGTTTTCCCTCGTTGGAACAGCCGGATGGGCGCCACGTGGCAGGGCGCCTTCATGGGGTCTCGTGCTGGCTGCTGCCTGCTGTCTACGTACGTATTCTTTGCATGCATGGTTTTTGTATACTGCAGTCCACGTGTGAGGCACGTGCTTGAATAACTCCAGCATATCTAGGATTCGTTTTAATTAGATAACACATTTTTAATTAACCAATTTTAAGGATGGGGACCTGTAGAAGCTAAATATAAATGCACAAATGGGGAATTTCAATTTGCAAGTAAGTAAATTATGGGGTTTAATTTTTGGCAATTTATTGCGTATTAAGATGTGGTACCAGCTTGCAATATAGGCAAGATTTTGTCGCGGCTATAGGGTTTAGGGATGTTGATTGGCTTGGTAAAGTTTAGAAATTGATTGAAAGACCCTTTTGGATTCATATATATGTCGGTAGTGTCCATTATTTGTCATTGCAAGTCAAACACTGATTTGGATTTCTATTTAAGGAATATTGTTTATACAGCAATTGGGTTCTTGTTCTTGGATATTTCGAATATAAAATTAATTATAATTTTAGAAGTCTCTAAAACTTATCTGTGTACAATTATAATCATGTTTCAGAAATGTCTCTTCCATTGCACCACGGCTCTAAAGTTTGGATACATGTCTGGGATTTTATTTTTATATTCCAACATGCTTCCGCATATCGAAAACCCTTTATGCTGAAATCACTACTACAAATAAGGGTTGCCCCTACGGATATAGCCGTAGGGATAAGAAAATACCCTGTAGGTACAAACGCCGTAGGTGCAAGTCGAAACCTTGAACTTGCCCCTACGGACAAAAATTAGCCCCTACGGAGTTCTGTGTAGGTCCCGTTTGCCCCACGGAATAGGTTGTAGGGGCAAAAAATTTATTTTATTTACGGATTTTTAAAATCGTTTACATGTACCTACGGATGAATCTGTAGGGCTAAGTAATAGCCCCTACGGATACATGTGTAGGTACATATCCGTAGGGCCAAGTAATAGCCCCTACGGATACATGCGTAGGTACATATCCGTAGGGGCAAAATATCAGGAATCCTGATATTTTGCCCCTACGGATAACTGGGTAGGGGCATTTGTTTGCCCCTACGGATATATCCGTAAGGGCAAGCTCAACCCCCTGATACTGAGATCACAGTGGAAAATATCAGTTATCCTGATATTTTGCCCCTACTGTTTAATCCGTAGGGGCAACCTTGGTACCTACGGATTAATCCGTAGGTACATATTATCAGTTTTTTTAAAAAAGAGCTGTCTATTTTTTTCTCGCCCTGT
Organism: Agapanthus africanus; assembly: GCA_030015575.1. NCBI lineage: Eukaryota > Viridiplantae > Streptophyta > Magnoliopsida > Asparagales > Amaryllidaceae > Agapanthus > Agapanthus africanus. The sequence goes on from CM057337.1 coordinate 5,273,294, forward strand.
GCACAATAATATATACATCGATCAAATATAAAATTAATCATCACACAACATATATCGCAATATTCATAATCACATCTCACGCATATAATATACAAAAGAAACCAAAAAACAGAATATGATATAAATATAAACACCGTAGGACCACCAATATCAATATCGTCCAAAATGTAGTATAATATGTATCATATAAATAAATACATGTTTCAAAAAATTAGAATAAAAAAGCTACCCTAGCTCGGTCCAGCTCCACCTCTGATAAACGCTAGAATCTGGCGTGCCTGCTCCTCGGTCAATAAATCATGCAATGCGGAGCGTGCGGGAGTTTGAGCAGGCTGTGGAGCTGGCGACGTGGTCTGCGCAGCCGCCGTCGAGGTCGTGGCTTGCGGAACCGCGGCTACGGGAGTCTTAGCGGGCGGTGGAGCTATAAGAGCTGTCTGCGGAACCGCAGCCGATGTAGTGGCTTGCGGAGCCGCAGCCGAAGGAGATGCATGTGGAGGCTCGGCCGATATACCCTGTCGCGTCTGGACCTAACGTGTGTAATAAGCGTGTAAGAACTGTGTATCATTATCAAGTTATTTCGAAACCCCATTTGGATATCTAGTTTGGAAAACCGTAGTTTATTTTAATTAGATATGTATGTATGATTAATCAAAACTAAGTCTACAACCAAATAAGCTCAGGCTACGTACTAATATTGGATATGTTGTTATCTATAATATGACATGATATTTTACTATTAAGTAGTATACATACCAGCATCTCTTTCAACTCCTGAACGGTGGCCTTCAAGCTCTCCAGTTCCTGCTGGACACGTCGCTCACTGGAGACGGAGGAAGTAACCGCCGGAGTGGAGTCCAATCTCATATGGGCCCTGCTAGGGCCCAGTCCCCGGCCTCTCTTCCAACCTCCGTGGTGCCCTCCGTGTGCGGCGTCCAGGACTGGGGTCAGCAGCCTCGGATCGCTCTGTCCTGTAAAATCGATCCCCGATACCTCGGCCTGCTTAACCACCCGCTCTTACACCCACATTAAGCAGTAAAGTATAAGTATAAAATTTAAATTTAAACCTTCCAAAACTAAAATTTCAAATAGGGGTTGAATAAATATTAACACTTACGCAATACTCCTGGGTAACGACGTCGGGATATCGAAGCTCGCCCGTGGCGGGATCTGTCGAGGTGCCGTGGATGTCAAGATATGCGGACAGCACGCTCGGTGTATCACTTTGCGCCAGGGTCTGAACTGTCTGCAATATTAGAAAATAACTCTTATTATTAGATATATTAGAAAATAACTCTTAATATTGCATTATATCACAAAGACCAGTCTATTGTAATTTACCGATAACTCCATGGCTCGAGTAATATTCCTCGAGCCACCTGTATAAGTGGGGCGACCCCTCTTCGCCGACTTCCTATTCTCTATATTTTGAGCGGCCTGTTTCTGCACAACGCATTCACATTTAGTTTTCTAATTAAGGAACACAAAAAAATAAATTATATTCTAAACAATGAATTACATTTAAAATACATACATGTTTGTGTTGAGAGTCGAAATATTTGCACAATAGAGGCCATGTCTCTACGTCGACTCTCGCAAAGGCCGGAGTAGATAGGAGGGCCGCTCTCTCTGCATCGGGGGTCGCCATCCACAGGGAGTAGCAGTCGGCCTTCAGCTCATTCCTGTTGTATCGGACTTTGGTCTGCATGTTCTTCATCAGGCCATTGTACAGAGCATGAAGGTCGAGCACCCTCCCAGGATGATCAGGGTCGGGTACAGGCTGAAAATCGTAATCCAACTGAAAATACAAAAAACATTGTTATTAGATTGCAAGTGTTAATAATAAATATATTGGATAAATCAAATAAAAATATATATTAATACCCGAGCCTGATCAAAGAAGAGGGCGAATGAGCGCCGGTGCTGCTCGCCCCACTCAACGTGAAATGGATAGTTCTTCACGAGCCGGCTCTCATCCCCCATATACCGGCCGAACCTCTCGGCATGAGGACCGGTATAGCGATAATCAAGGGTAAAAAAGAGGGAGAATGCTGCCTCCTCCTAGCTCTGTCAGGCCTCAGCCTATGGGACTGATTCGGGCCTCGAGCCCCCCTCTGGGGATGGGGAGGCCCTGCGTCTGCAAGAAATATCAAGACAATCAATATTAAGGCAAAGTTGTATTAAGAAATTAAGGTTAAATGAAAATTGAAGTGTGATATATACCTCCGGTGACTAAAGCACGAGCCTGGGCCCGGGCAGCAGCACGAGCGGGACGATAGTTCATCCGGTGAGGAACAGCCGGTGCCCCGGATGCAGACGCATCCCCTCCAACTAAAAAATAAACATTTACGCTAAATTTCCATGAAGTTCATATTTATTCTATAGAGCATATGTAAAATGAATAAATATTTTATATTTATTCATACTAACCTACAGACGATGCGGAGGGTACGGAAGTGGCAGAAGTGGCCCCTGCGTCAGATGTGGATGCACCACCTATAATTAGACAATTAAAAATAGATTATATAAGTAATTGCAAAAAGAATGTGTAAATCAATAATATAACATTCTAAATCAATATGCATGCACTATAGGATATATAAACATACCCGCAGGTGCGGTGGTGTCACCACCTACAGCTAGACAATAATAAAAATTACTATCTAAGTAAGAGCAAAATGAATGTGTGTATATTTATGATATAGCATTCTAAATCAATATACATGCACTATATGATATATAAACATACCTGGAGGAGCGGGAGTGGCCTCTGTCCCTGATGTGGACGCATCACCAACAACTAGACAATCAAACATTGACAATATAAGTAATTTTGACATAAATAGGCATGAATATCTATAATATTACATTCAAAATGGATAGGCGTGCAATATACCTGGAGGTGTGGCAAAAATCCACACGGAAGGAGGCATCCGAAGGGGTCTCCGATCTGGGTGCAAGGCCGGCCCTCTGAAGCTCCCTACGCAGCTCTCCGGACGGCAGAACCGCTCTGCCTCTACTCTGCCTTTGCCGGTGCCGCGGCTGGAGCTCCTGCCGTCCCTCGCTGCTCCCGTCATCGTCATCAAATCTAGATAAACGGTTCGTGGACACATTAGACAATCATTAAAAGTATTGACTATATATGTGTAGATCGTAAAATGTGAAGTAATAATATAACATTACTGATAACCTTTTTGGTTTCGTGGGCGCTTTATACATATCTACTTGGATTTCATCGTCGATATCATTTCTAACCCACGTAACTTCATGATCGGCCGAAGACAACCTGTCCTTCGAAATAGACGGTCGGAGCACTCTAAGCCTTCTCTCTTCTTCATGCTCATCGCTGTCCTCGAATTCTGGGACATCGTAGATATCCCTGGGTTTCCATCGGCATACAACACTCCATCCCGGATGCTTCAAACACTGTGAGTAGTATACTTGGAACGCTTGGTTCAGAAAGATAAACGGATCTTCCTGACCGTAAAATCGAAGTGTGTTCACACTGGTCAATCCATATTCATCTTTCCAAGTCCCAAGATTACTTCTCCACATATCCGTATCGGTTCGCGTATCGTACCAAGTACACTGGAATATATAAAAGGGTTCTGATCGTCCGGGATAGTGGATGCCGAGTATACAATTTAAGTACCCATAATAAATCACACCGTCCGATCCTACCGTCGCAATCCCACTATTCTGAGTGGTTCTAGATATTTCTATGTCCTTAACTTCGAATTTGTATCCAAGAACACCAAATCCTTTGTAATATGCAACCTCCATACTAGGAAATTGAGCTAAATATCTTGAATCACTCTCAAATGATGCAGACAAGTTCGGATCGTGGATCTAACAAAACAAATTTTACGAAAAATACATAACGATACAAGTTTAGATTAAAACTGATAGCAACAAAATGTTATTCGAATAACTTACATGATCTGTGATCCAATCACAAAAATTATCCTGATGATATTTTTCCAATCGTTTTTCGTTCCAATCAGGATGCTCTTCACATACCTCGTTAAAATGAATTCTGTTTTCGACAAATAATGGTGACATTAATATTATATGTCACGCCCCGCTTCCCAAAATACGGAATACGGGGGGTAGACAAGGCCAGCCATGCTCCTACGGTCAAGGAAAAGTCCTGCCGTAGTCACACTTCGGCTTCTAGTTTCTCGTGGTAAACAGTATATAATGCACAGGTAATGAGAAATGCAGTAACTGAAGGAAACAATATAAAGACTGACCTGAAGTGGAACAAAAGAATGTAACTCGGGAGGGCAAATCAAGAAGTCTGTGATGCACGTCTAGTTCTGGTCCAAGCTAAATCTCCTCCTCACACTGAGCATGCATACTCAGGTCGTCAGAGCGACACAATAGCAATATATTATATATGAAATCAAGGGACAGTTCTAACAGTGGTAATAGATGTGAATAACGATAAAGCAGCATGAATATGAATGTGCAGTAATCAATGCAGCGGAGCAGTAAAACAGTATAACGATACGTCATGTATGTCAACACAGTATATAAGGAATGTAAATGACAGTAACCCTATCAGTCTCTAAGTCGCACTGCACAGGTCAATAAGCCTATCGTCAGTCCAAGTGTGAGAGTCAACCACTCGCGAGTGTCCTCCACCCAAGGGTAGAACCCAAGGGCAAGGGACCACGGGCCCAACATGTAACGAGTGTATCACGGTGTATATATCACGTACCCTGTAAATCTCCATATAACTCCATAAATATATAAGCCGGCATGGGACTCCCGAGATTCTGTTGAACTCACACTTAAACTACCCCACACCCCGAGGTCTACATCAAACGCTAACCATCAATCTAAATACTAATCGATCCGTGACAAGTCTGCGCGAGAACTGGAGGCAGGACCTCCATCAAGCACGTCCCGACTAATACCTAAGATAAATGGCAGTGTCTGGTGTCTTATCTATGACACCCGTGCAAACGCTTCCATAAATGTCTCATTCCACTTATTAGTCACACGTGCACGAATCCCACAGACGTCGACAATGCAATAAAATAATAGGGTCACTGATTGTGTACAAGTACGTATCACTTTCACTTAATCACGAATACAAGAACACTGACGTACTTGCCACAATCAGCACTAAAAACTAACACTGGGTAAATGCACGATATCACTAGGTAATCACTGCGATGATATGGGTATGATATGATGCGTGAACAAGTATATAAACATGATGAGGATATTATGAAACAGCATTCTTTCACTTGCACGATTTATCATGAAACGTACGTGTATAATTTGGCGAAATGATAAACAGGTAGTAATTAGTATATTTAGTTGTCCATCCATAGAATTTAGTTTCAAGCCAATCGGATTCCAGGATCATTAGTCATAACTGTTTCATTTTAAGCGCACGCGGCTGGAAATCCGGTTTCAGAATCAGGAATCCATTTCGCAACGCATTTTAATCCCAGTGGGGATCAGATTTTAGCGCCGCTACAGTTGGATGAATTCTAGGGTTTTCAGTAAGGTTTTCAACGCAACAGACGGATCTTCGATCGCGTCTGTACGTTAGGAGATATACAATGTTTAACCCTCATATGTCAGTTCTGATTCTGCTGGGACTGTTATGTGTCCCGATCTATTAAATTACAGGATAAATAACAAATGGTAACGAAACAGTATGAAATTAATTATGTTGTCTAGCTAACAGGTTTATCTACAATAAACAGCGGAGTTCCGCAATCTAAGAGTTGAGTAAACCCTGTGGTATCCAATACGGTACAGCAACCAACAATTTGAGTAGCTCTGGACTGCAGTCCAGAGTTGCACTCCGATCCAATTTTCATCACGATTTAAGTACGGGAATGCCAGGAAACCAGTATGGGGTTAAATTTCGTCGAGTCGGCTTCGATTTGAGCCCTCGAACGCACCATTCTAGTATGCATATGATTTATGGTGAATTTAACGATTTTCAGGTGCAAGAAAGTTCCAGTTTTACGGTTAAACTTGAGGGTAGTTGTTTTGGCCATGAACGGTCACACTTTCTAGTAAAACTTGCGCAGGGTATCCATCATAGCAAGGGCCAAAGCATTATATCTAGTTCCGTCAAATTGGATAATGATTTTCTATGAGAACAAGCATCGAACGGTTTCATGGCAATATTTAGCATCAAGCAAAACATGCATTATATCTACGATTTTGATTTGTAATTTAATAATAAATAGCATGAAAGCAAGTAAAAACTTTCCTGGAGGCGTCCCGGGGATGTACGGTGACGGTGACGTCATGAACGCGCGACACACGCGCGGCACGGCAACTAGATTTGGCTCGAACTCGAGTCTCGGCAACGACGGCTCGCAGCTTGGTGGTCGGGGTTCGGCTGTGAAGCTTGGCCCTTGTGCGTCAAGGGTTCGATGATGGGTGATGATGACAATGGTGAGGGTGTTAGAGAGAGAGAGAGAGAGAAAGTTAGAGAGAGAGAGAGAGAGAGACAGTGAGAGAGAGTGGGATTTAGAGAGTGAGAGAGAGAAGATACAGAGAGAGGGATAGTGAGTGAGAGTGAGAGAGAAATAGAGTGAGAGAGAGGGCTGTGAGTTAGAGAGAGGAAACACAGAGAGAGAGAGAGAAACAGAGGGACAGAGGGGGAGAGAGAGAGAAGAGAGGGAAACAGAGTGAGGAAGAGAGAGAGACAGGGAACAGAGAAAGAAGTGTATGCAGAGTGAGAGACAGAGGGAGCAGGGAGCAGTGTAAGAAGAGAGAGAGTAGAGAGAAAGCACAGTGGAGAGAGGAAGAGGAGCAGTGAGAGAGAGAGGGAGACTGAGACTAGAGGGAGGAGGTAATAGAAGGTGGCGACGATGATGGTGCGGTCAACGAGGGGCACAGGGGCTCACCGACGAGAGGCGAGAAGCTCACCGACGTCGACGGCGGGCGAGGAGAGTTTGAGAGAAGTGGGTTCGAGGGTGTGAGGGAGGAGGTGGGAGTGTGAAGCGTTGGGGGGCGAGTCGTGGGGAAACGCGCGCTGCGACGTAGGCGCAGGCGTGGGCGTGAACTGCGGCGAAGGAGGCGGATCGCGAATGAATGAGGAGCGGGAAAAATGGGGGTTACCGTTGGAGAAGGGAGCACTGTAGGGAGCGGGTCGGGTTCAAGGCGCGGGCGCGGAGGCTGGGAGCAGGCTGAGCCAGGGTGAAGATTAAAAGAATTATGCTGTAGAAAGACTGGGCCGAGCCAGGGTTGGGCCAAGTAAAAATAAAAGAAAGGAATTAATTGAAGGGGAGAAACGGAGCAGGCCGGGCCAAGGATTAAAAAGAAAAAATCAGTGGAGAATATAAATGAAGTGGGCCGGGACTGATGGGCTGAAGGGATAAATTTAATTAGGGGTTTACTTAAAAATGAGTGGGCTGGGGTTTTTTAATTTTAAAGAATTGTTTAGAAAAAAGAGAGTGAGGCCGGGCTGACAAAGAAAGGCTTGGAAAAAGATTTGTAATTTTATTTATAAGGAAAGTGAGTGGGCTGAGCAATGGGCCGTAAGGAAAGAACCTGGAATAATAAATTGAAGTGGGAACCGGGCTGTTGGGGAAAAACTTGAGCTGGGAAAGATGGGTTTGTATAAATGGGAAGAAATAAAAATTTAAATAATTTAAATAAAATTCAAGAACACAAAATACAGATATTGGTATAATAGGAAGCTGGGTATTACATTATATCATTTCATACACACACAAACACAAATATAACAATTAATCCAAAAAAACTTACTCTCTAATTTGTTCAAGACATGCGCAATTAAGTAAGATAAACCGGTATATCTTGTTGATAAACATAGTGTCTACCCTCTTATACTCGGCTTTACCGTATGGCCCGTCTTGAATTCTTCGAGGCCGGTTAAGTCTTTTCTCAATGTTCTCGTCCAGATAGCGGGAACAAAATGTGGTTGCTTCATCAAGAAGATAACCTTGCATGATAGAACCCTCTGGTCGATTTTTATTGCGTATATACTTTTTAAGAGTGTAGAGGTACCTAATGAAAATATGTTGAATAAATAAATATGGGCATACAGGACAACAATAAATTTATAAATTGCGCGAAACGAAAAATTACACGTACCACTCGACGGGATACATCCATCGATATTGTACCGGTCTGGCTAACTTAGCCTCAGTTGCAGGATGAACCGTCAAGTGTATTATGATATCGAAGAATGACGGTGGGAAAATACGCTCAAACTTGCAAACTATCAACGCAATAGAATTTTCTAGTTTATCCAGCGTCACAACCTCCAGTGTTTTAGCACACAACTCTCTGAAAAAACAACATAGGTTGTTGATTACTAGACCAACCGATTCGGGGAGAGAAGTCCTGAGGGCTAATGGAAGAAGGTGCTCCACGATAACATGGTGATCATGACTTTTCAGCCCATCGATCTTGCCTTTCACAATTTTTATTTTCTTGCTGAATGATCCTGAGAAACCTGTGGGAACTTTCAAATCATGTAACACCTGCAGGAATCTTTTTTTCTCCGGTTGTGACATATGATAAGCGGCATTGGGAAGTACAAACTTGCCCGGTTTACCTGCTACCAGTCTAGGGTGCAATTCACTTCTTATTCCCCACTCCTGTAGATCTATCCGAGTATTCAGGTTGTCTTTCGATTTCCCGTCTTTACAAAGAAGCAAGTTGAGTATGTGCTCTGATACTCCCTTCTCTATATGCATGACGTCCAGACAATGATGCACTAAATTTGTTGACCAGTACGGAAGCTCGAAGAAAATGCTTAACTTGTTCCAAAATGGTGGTTTGACCTGTTTCGTCGGATCCATCCCGAAGGTCACATTATTGTAACCATCCCATTGAGCAGTCACGTCCTCTCCGGACAATGGGGATGGAGGTCCAAGAAGCTCCTGATGACCATCAAAGTGAACCGTGTCTAACCTATAGGGGTGGTCTGGAGGCAGGAAACGTCGATGGCCGCAATAACAAACCTTCCTGCTAAAATTCAAGAATTTCGATATTGTGCGTTCATGGCAATGAGGACATGCTTTATGACCATGTACGGACCAACCTGATAGCATTCCATACGTAGGAAAGTCATTAATTGTCCACATTAAAACCGCACGCAGTATGAATGTTGTATTTATGTTTGCATCGTATGTCTCTACACCATCAATGAACAAAGATTTCAACTCCTCGATCAGAGGTCGGAGATAGACGTCGATATTGTTTCCCGGTGAGTTTGGTCCGTCGATAAAAAGAGGCATCGTAAAGTATGATTGGTCCATAACCAACCAAGGCGACAGATTATAAATCAATACAACGGATAATGTGCTGTGACTTCCAACCATATAGTTGAATGGACAGAAGCCATCACTAGCCAGTCCGAGCCGGATATTGCGAGAATCGCTACTGAATATTACGTGCCTCCTATCAAAATCCTTCCATGCTGGTGAATCTCTTGGATGGCTCATTTTTTCATCTTCACTTGGAGGAGTACGGTAATGCCAAATCATTGCATCAGCTGTTTTCTTGCACCTGAATAGCCTCTGTGTTATGGGAAAGTATCGTGCTATCTTGACAGGTATATCAGGCTTCTTATCAGAATCTTTCGGTTTATACCTGGCCTCTCCGCATGTTGGACACTCTTTCAAATCTGAATTCTCTTTCCGGTACAACACGCAATTTTTAGGACTTGCTTGAATCTTCTCGCACTTTAGACCCAAATCAGACATCATCTTCTGGGCTCCGTACCAGCTGTCGGGCACGTTATTTCTCGGGGGCATAGAATCTTTCAAGAACGAAAGAAGTATTGTGAATGACTTGTTACTCCATCCATTTAGGCACTTAATCTGGAAAAGTTGGACGAACCATGAGAGGGTGGAATATTTCGCATTCTCATAAATTGGTTTTCCAGCATCATTCATGAAATTTTCATATTTATCCGCACGCGATCCTTGACCGGAAGGAATGTCATTTTCGGTACGAATAGATTCACCTAGGGCAGCCTCTACCATATCCTTCATTTTTTCTGATGGAAATAAATTACCGTCTTCTCCTTCTGCCGCATTACCGAATTCTCCTTCTTCTCCTGCCGTATTATCGTGTTCTCCTTCTTCTTCTGCCGCATTATTGCATTATTCTCCTTCCCCGTGATATTTCCAAGTTGTATAAAGTCTAGTAAACCCATATTTTACAAAATGAAGCTCTGCCAATTCTACCTTCTGCCATTACTTATTGCCACATCTATCGCACGGACAGAGAATCTTCTCTATTATGATCTTATTATGTGCGCGTGCAAATTCAATGAAAGCAGCAACTCCTGCGACAAACTTAGGTTGCATACGTTGTTGCCAATCCACATACATCCAGTCCTTAACTCTGACGTACTCATGGGCCATGTTAGACTGTATAACATATAAATTGTAGGTTATGGTGACTATATTGAGAAATATAAGAACGGGATAGTTACTGACAAAGGAGAAAATTCGTGTATATGCTTTGTGTGTGCGTTTGTCGTTGAAAAGAATAAATTATTGAACGTATATTAACCGATAGACGGGGACTAAGTGGCGCTTTTAGTTTCATGTATGAGTATCGATGAGAATATGAAGGTTTCATATTATCATCGAGTATCATATATTGGTTTTAACTTGAACATGTTGAATCACTCTCTAATTATGCGTTTGTTGTGTATTCTTGTTGTATGTGTGTGTTCCGGCTGTCGGGTATAAGGCTTCTATCCCATTAAGAATGTATAGAGCGAACACCCATTAGCTTATGCTTTCAATCGTTTCGAGTAAATTTCGGCAGCACCTCCCCGCTGTTCTCCGAGTACACTGTAATAGAATAGATAATCATTTCAAAGCTGTGAAACAACGTTGAAATGAACATCTAATCTATCTTTGTACACGGAGAACCAGCGGAAAGGTACCGACAAAATATCTCGAAACGGATGAAAACACAAGTGAATGAAGGTGTTTGCTTTATACATTCCTAACTTGTCCACACGGGACAAATCTATCGGTTACTATACGATTGAATCTTCTCGTCGCATAGACTATACGACAGTTGTTAGTATCGAGCTATACCGTCCGATATTTAACAACTTTCGTATAGTTCTATGTCACGACGAATATCGCACGTATGTTAACCGATAGACGGGGACTAAGTGGTGCTTTTAGTTTCATATATGAGTATCGATGAGAATATGAAGGTTTCATATTATCATCGAGTATCATATATTGGTTTTAACTTGAACATGTTGAATCACTCTCTAATTATGTGTTTGTTGTGTATTCTTATTGTATGTGTGTATTCCGGCTATCGGGGGTAAGGCTTCTATCTCATTAAGAATGTATAGAGCGAACACCCTTTCGCTTGTGCTTTCAACCGTTTCGAGTAAATTTCGGCAGCACCTCCCGCTGTTCTCCGAGTACACTGTAATAGAATAGATAATTATTTCAAAGCTGTGAAACAACATTGAAATGAACATCTAATCTATCTTTGTACACGGAAAACCAGCGGAAAGGTACCGACGAAATATCTCGAAACGGATGAAAACACAAGTGAATGAAGGTGTTTGCTTTATACATTCCTAACTTGTCCACACGGGACAAATCTACCGGTTACCATACGATTGAATCTTCTCGTCGCATAGACTATACGACAGTTGTTAGTATCGAGCTATACCGTCCGATATTTAACAACCTTCGTATAGTTCAATGTCACGACGAACATCGCACGTATGTTAACCGATAGACCGGGACTAAGTGGCACTTTTAGTTTCATATATGAGTATCGATGAGAATATGAAGGTTTCATATTATCATCGAGTATCATATATTGGTTTTAACTTGAACATCTTGAATCACTATCTAATTATGCGTTTGTTGTGTATTCTTGTTGTATGTATGTGTTCCGGCTGTCGGGGGTAAGGCTTCTATCCCATTAAGAATGTATAGAGCGAACACCCATTCACTTGTGCTTTCAACCGTTTCGAGTAAATTTCGGCAGCACCTTCCCGCTGTTCTCCGAGTACACTGTAATAGAATAGATAATCATTTCAAAGCTGTGAAACAACGTTGAAATGAACATCTAATCTATCTTTGTACACGGAGAACCAGCGGAAATGTACCGACGAAATATCTCGAAACGGATAAAAACACAAGTGAATGAAGGTGTTTGCTTTATACATTCCTAACTTGTCCACACGGGACAAATCTATCGGTTACTATACGATTGAATCTTCTCGTCGCATAGACTATACGACGGTTGTTAGTATCGAGCTATACCGTCCGATATTTAACAACCTTCGTATAGTTCTATGTCACGACGAACATTGCACGTATGTTAACCGATAGACGGGGACTAAGTGGCACTTTTAGTTTCATATATGAGTATCAATGAGAATATGAAGGTTTCATATTATCATCGAGTATCATATATTGGTTTTAACTTGAACATGTTGAATTACTCTCTAATTATGCGTTTGTTGTGTATTCTTGTTGTATGTGTGTGTTCCGGCTGTCGGGGGTAAGATTTCTATCACATTAAGAATGTATAGAGCGGACACCCATTCACTTGTGCTTTCAACCGTTTCGAGTAAATTTCGGCAGCACCTCCCCGCTGTTCTCCGAGTACACTGTAATAGAATAGATAATCATTTCAAAGCTGTGAAACAACGTTGAAATGAACATCTAATCTATCTTTGTACACGGAGAACCAGCGGAAAGGTACCGACGAAATATCTCGAAACGGATGAAAACACAAGTGAATGAAGGTGTTTGCTTTATATATTCCTAACTTGTCCACACGGGACAAATCTATCAGTTACCATACGATTGAATCTTCTCGTCGCATAGCCTATACGACGGTTGTTAGTATCGAGCTATACCGTCCGATATTTAACAACCTTCGTATAGTTCTATGTCACGACGAACATCGCACGTATGTTAACCGATAGACGGGGACTATGTGACGCTTTTAGTTTCATATATAAGTATCGATGAGAATATGAAGGTTTCATATTATCATCGAGTATCATATATTGGTTTTAACTTGAACATGTTGAATCACTCTCTAATGATGCGTTTGTTGTGCATTCGTGTTGTATGTGTAACATGATTTTAAACTATTGAGATCAAGATTGATAGAACTGATCATCCACAAAGAGATTAAGGATTGATTTTTGACAGCCATATGAAGGAAAATTTTCTCCTACGGCAACCTAATAATATACCCACTATCCTTATATATACATATATGCAGGCAGGCATGGATACATACATGCAAATATTTGAAAAATTAATATATCAACCAAAAACTATTATTGCAATGGCATTCATCTATAACAATCAACAATTAAAACTACAAATGTAGGATACTAATATCATAAAGCGTTATACGCAAGATATGAATTCACATGACTGAAACATGCATCAAAAAAACATGTTCATCCAAAAGAAAGGCCACTGTCAACAAATATAGACAAATACGTCATAAAAACAGTAACTAATTAACAAGTTGATTAGCATCTGGATCAAGAAAATGATAGGAAAAAACAATTGACTATGATCTATAATGACAAGTCTATTACCATGACTCTCGACTAACAAAGGTGGTTTTTCGTCCCCGGTAGCTTGATAATTGGGATTTCATGGCGAATAAAAATATGCATATGCCGTTTGACCGGGAACTTCAATAGGAAACTCAATGAGGTCGGGTGTACCGAAGTACACTTTGTATTTCGCTATATCAAGTGATGAAGCCCAAACCCTAGCTAGCCCCAGCCCCACCCCAACCGAACCCGAGCCCCAGCCCCAGCCCAGCCCCAACCCCAACCGAACCCTAGCCCCAGCCCAGCCCCAACCCCAACCGAACCCGAGCCCCAGCCCCATCCCAGCCCCAGCCCCAGCCCCAACCGAACCCCAGCTCCAGCCCCAGCCCAGCCCCAACCCCAACCGAACCCGAGCCCCAGCCCCATCCCAGCCCCAGCCCCAGCCCCAACCCTAACCAAACCCCAGAATCGAACCCTAACCCTAACCCTAACCGAACCCGATGCCGATGCCAAACCTTCACCTTTACCCGAACCTGGCCTGAACCCTAGACCTAACATCATCAAAATTAAAAATAATTTGAGATTTAATTACTAACCGGACGCACGGTGAAGGAGACGACAGAAATCGGTGGTCGACGACGATCGGCGAAGGTGGCGACGAGACGCGGGAAGTCGACGAAGGTGTGGGAACGACCGACGAAGGTGGCGACGAGGCGCGGAGGACGGTGGCGACGAGGCTCGGGAACAGGCGATATGAGGCGCGGGAGTGAGAGAGAGAAATTTTGGGAACGATGAATGACTTTTCTGTGCTTTTTTTTATTAATAACCTATTTATATGCCCCTACGGACATAACCGTAGGTCCACCGTTTGCGGCTCCGTAGGGCCAAACAAAAAATTAGAACGTAAGGCACCGTAGGGACAACGATGTGGCCCTACGGATAAATCCGTAGGGGTAAGAAATATTTACCCCTACGGATTCCTGAGTCCGTAGGGGCAACCCCATATTGTAGTAGTGAATCTCATATTTTGTGTAGCGAAATTTATAAGTTATATAAAACCGTATTTAATATGCGTCCGGTGGTCGAACATGGGTTGCTCTAATACTATGAGAAATGTCCCTTCTATTGTTTCACATCTTAAGTTATAATGAAGGTTAAGGGTTTTATTTTTATATTCTAACAAGTCTTATCTTTTGGGGTTTGACAGTTATAGTTTTGACAAGGTTAATAAATGATCGGTAGTTTTGTTTGTTTAATGGTAGTTTTGTTTGTTTAATCACGCAAGGAGCCGATTTGTTACCTTAGTGGCCTTCTAATGATTAATTACACCCATATATCAGTACTTTTTGTAAATCTGAAAATTATAGAGCATTCGGATACTCGTAGGATATAATTTATGATTAGATCAGATCTGTCATGTAAGCAAATTTGTTTATTAATGTTTCCTCCCTCGACTTTGTTAGCTAGTCGATCATTTATATAAATTTTGTTCCTTAATTGGATAAAACCATACATTTGCAATGTTGGTATATAGACTATGCTGAAAGTAATTTCCTCGATATAAGGTTTTCCCTTAAATTAGAGACAAATAGGAGCCAAAACACTTTCCTTTTAATTTCCTATCTTATATACTTATCATCATGAGAATTAAAGGTATCCTTTTGCTTGCTTGAATACTCTATTTCTTTTCAATTATCATGTTAGAGAGAAAAAAGTGTTCCATTTTACTTTACCATTTTGGAATTTTTAGAATAACGAGGAAATCATTAATGATAAATATATCAATAAATGATACAATACCAAAAATAGCCTAGAAAATCAATTTCTGATATTAAAAAAGTGATAATGCTTTCTTTAATAGTTGAGGACAGAAATGGTATGATTTTTTAGTAGTGATGCGACGGTAGATTAATTACTGATATTAAGAAAATGATAATAGTTTCCTTAATCAGTGTGCATTCGTCTCAAATGACAAGTAAAAAGGGACGGAGGGAGTAATAAAATAAAATATGTGGACCAGATGAGCTTCTAGTACATAAGAAGCCCATTCTCTGTGGGTTGCAACGACTAAGATGAGTAAAACGGATGTAGTAACTATTTGAAACAGGAGGGCTTGGACCCTGTTGTACCGCATTTTGTCTCCGTGCACCGCCTGTATGCCTCGAGGCCGAACCTATTCCAATTTCAAAAGCTCAGACTACACTATAGACTACACTATATAGGGAGCCATGATTGCATAATGTCCAAGTGCGACTTCTCCCTAAATATGATTATGCGATCTCCATAAAATGAAATTTATTTACATCAATGTCCTCCGCCTGCAAAAGCTTGGGTCTTGGAAGCAGACCTCCCATTAACATCGGGCGTTATGAAATCCTACTCTGAGGGGGCGGTTATGTCTCATCAGTGCCTGAGTACATATATAGCGTCTATGTACATTGTATGTGAGTTGTGTGTTTGTGTATACCGTGTGTGTGGATGTGTTGTGTGCATGTGTTAGGCTTACAAACCAGTTCAAAATACACACACACTCGCTATCCTATCACAAGATTGACCTAAGCTTTTCTTTTGGTGAATTCCGAGTTATAATAATAAAAGAATACTCTCTTGGCTTCTTTTTACTTGTCTTTTTTACAAAAATTTTTCTTCTTCAAAATTTTAGTCTCGTTAGATTATCAAGAAGCATATTTAAGTCCATGCATCTAAAACCAATGCACTTTATATAGCACAAGATTTATTCCTAAATGAGATAATAAATGGAGACTACCATAGGGTTAAATAGTATGAAATTAAGAATGTTTTTCGTTTATGACATTTGAGAATTTAGAGTGGTTGTAGACTTTTTAATAAGCAAGTGTGCAAAAAGAAAAAGGACAAATCAAAAGAAAACTACGGCATTAATATTGTTTCTACCAACCTTGATAGATTGTATATAGGTAATTGGATTGGTGAGTTAGTTAAAATTGAGGATAACTTTGGTACTTAAAAATCTATCTCACTTTTGTCAGCAAATCACTATCAGATAGCCGATGTAAAATCTACCGGGTTAATAAGTTAAACATTTTTTAATAATAAAATTAATTACCTCTTACATCGTGCTAAATCTTTACCTAATAAATTATGGAAAAATGGGGATGTGAATATCACAGCCGGCTTTGGCTATGAACCACACTCACAACCTTAGAAGGTGGGTCCCGCTTCAATTTAAACCAGGGGTCCACCTCCCTCCTGTTTTCCCTTCGTTCACAGCCCATTAAGCTCATAAAATAGGCATGGCAATCTTTCTTCCCCACTTTTGAACATCCATAATAAAATAACACTAATCAATAAATAAAGCCAACAACTTAAACATGGTTAAAGCCAAATGGTAGTCTCATAATGACTTTTGTAGAGTGTAGCTAGGTGTCAAATCTTTTTGTAAATCCCCAATTCCAGGTATATATTTTCCGTATTTTTTCAGAGTTTTCTTATTATTTTTGCACATTTTATTTTATACTTTTTATATTTATCTATTTTTATTTTAACAATCCCAAACCCTAAACTGTCCGACCCGACCCGACCCGAACCCCCATCCTTCTTCTCCATCTTCTTCTTCTTCTTCTTTTCCTTTTCTTTTCCCGCCTCTTTCCAACGTCCCTCTCCTCCTCCCTTGCGACCGTTGCCTCATGACCCGCGCCCACCTCCGCGACGACTTCGCCTTGGACCCAACAACCCACGCCTCCTCTCTCTTTCCCCCAACGACTCTTTCCCCTCTTCTCGCGTTGCCTCTGTGAGACCCGCGCCACCTCGTCGCCAACGGCCGCGTGATCTGCGCGCCGACCCCTACGATCTCCTCAACGTCCGTCTCCCTTAACCGAGGCCCCTCTTTCTTCATTTCCCATCTTGCTCCATCTCTCTCGTCCTCACTCTCCTTCGTCCCCCTCCAAGCATTCTCCCTCACCACCACCATGAACGAGCTCCACTCCTTCTCCTCTGCCCCATCTAAACGCCGACGAGTCCCTAACAAGGTCGTCTCCGACAACCACCACTGCCTTTGCCTTCACCATCGCACCCCCACGCCTCCATCACGACGCTCGGCCTACGCCTGAGCTCCCCTCGCTGCCCTGACTGCCATTGGCACCCCAGGGCTTCACCGCCTCCTGCCTCCGCCTAACTCGACCGCCGACGACCCTTCACCAACTCCATCGCCTCCTTGACGAATACCAACACCGCGTCCGGAGCCGTGCCCGTCGCCGTGCCACATCGTACCCAGTACCCGTGCCACACCGTTCCAGTCCCTTGTACCACGCCGTGCTAGTCCCCATGCCACGCCGTGCCAGCCCCCGTGCCACACCGTACCCCGATCCAATGCACGCACCATGCCCACTCCCTTACCAGCATCGCGTCCGGTACCGAGTTGCGCTATTCCACTTCCGCACCACGTACTGAGCCAAGACCACGCCCACTGCTGTGTCACGCCGGCGTCGTCACCGTGCCCAGTACCGGATCTCCACGAACCGCGCTCGTGTCACGCACCGTGTCCAGCATCGTATCGTCTCGTGTGTTGAGACGAAATCCACAAGTGGTGTCGTTTCTATATCAGCGACCGAAAGCAAGTGAAGCCCTCACTTGCTTTAACATACTATGAATATAGATCTATGATTTCGTGCTAGAATTATATTAGATAGATTATTACGAACATGTGTTAAGTAGTATACTATCATGTATATATCGTAAGCCATCATCGCATTTTCATGGAAAACCATAGTAATTCTAAGATGTTAGTTTAGAGCGTAATCGGATCTAAAATATCCTATTAATATCGTGTGAAATGTAACTATTAGATACCGTTTTCACGAGTCGGGCAAAACCGACTTTAATTCGATGGCTCGTGATACTGTACGCTAAGACTTCGATGTCGTGAACTAAACCAAAACCCCGTCGAACATGCTCAAAGCTTTTACCAATAATTACTTTCGCTACTCTTAAATATTACATAGAAAATTGAACTCAAATAACAAAGCCTCGTGCAAGGAAACGACGTCCCAAAAACACGACGTCAAATCAGGCTTTACTGTACACGTAGTAGTGTTAAATTGATATTAAATTAGCTACATGTCAGAACGTAATGTTCTATGACTCATATCGAAGCAGACTCGATAATCTAGAACAATCTATAGTTTATCTTTCGATACCGATAGATCACAGCAATGAGAACTGACTGGGAATGCGGCTCTGGACTGCAGTCCGGGGCAGCATTCCACGAGTATAGCTGAACTTAAGCGCTTGCACGTCCCTAGAAAAAACTGAAAATGCACGGAGTCCTATATAGAAGCGTAGATAATTTAGTTAGCTAATATATGGATCTAGTCTCGTTCAGTTTCACTATCGTTTGGTATTTTGTTTATATTTTAGACTGTCGACGTGTTCTGCAGGTTCTGCAGTGACATTTCTTTCACCTTCACACTAAACATGACATATCTTCTAGTACAGAAAGGCTATCTGGATCCGTTTGATGCGTCGGAAACCTAACAGATAGAAATAGGTTTTATTCACTAGGGAAACACCGGAATCTAAACACAATCTCTAGTAAACCGCGCGCGAAGTTGGACTTCCAGTTCTGAAACTGGAATTCCGGCAATTGATCGCTAATTTAAAATGATGATAAATCCCGAACCTGAATTCCTGTTGACATGAAACAAATTTTACCGCTTAGATAATCAAGTATACTTCGTACGCTTTTATATTGTTTTGGTCGATTCTATACGTGTGATTTATGGTGAATTTTTCAAGTCATATGGCGTTGGCTGTCATAACTTGGTGAATGTCTGTTCGGTGTATTTCTACCTTATTTTTGTAGGGTTACTTAGCGCGGCAGAAAGGTTTCGGGAGGTACCATCCATACCGTTTTCAAAAATTTGCCGTTCTAAACAAGTCTAACCCTAGAATCTTAACTAGAGATTTAAACAAAACAACATGCAAACAACTTTGAATACAAAGTGAATGAGGAATACAACCTTTGTAGACCGGTCCTTTACTTCTAAAGCTCCGTATAGTAGTCCTTTCGCTCCAAGTAATGAACGCCCGAACTTTAGTAAGGGTTCACATGAAGAAATGAATAAGCTTGCTCGAAGTCTTCGAGACCGAAGATGATCTACATCGAGGAGACTCAAGCTCATGCCACCTCTTCACTAATGGTACATTAGTGAAGCAAACACCCTAAACTAAATGGCTAATATAGCAGAGAATGATGAAATAGGAAATGAGCTCATTTTAGATTTAATTTTCTCACAATATTTTCTCACTTAGAAAAAAGTTAGCAAGCTTTTTCTCAAATGAGGAAGAAGATGAAGTGAAGATGAGAGAATGAACTCATGAGGTGAGAATAGCAACCATGGGTGAGTTAGTGTCATACACTAACTCATGTAGAGACTTAACTATGGTTATGGATAATGGTTAGGTTAATAAATATCTACAAGTGAAACAAAACAAGTGGACTTAGTCAATAGTTCTACAAGCTTCTCCAAGCTTCAAATATTAAACCAATTTCCATTAATTTTGAATTACTTTGATAAATAAAAACCTCTCATTATATCAAGCATGGTGTGAGTCTCTTACACCCATGTAGCATATGGCATCAAGCATGACACAAATAAAATGTACATTAATATATATCACATATATACTAAATGCACACAAGTGAGAAAAAGAAATGTTTAAGTGAGCTAATATTAGTTAATGTAATTCAATATATCACATATATAATTATACATTAAATTATTAAATCAACACTTGATTTAATAATCCGGCTATATCACATACAACCGACTAATATCAAATATAACAATCTATCGAATCAACACTTGATCCGATAACCCGTCTATATCACATATAACCGACCGATATCATATATCGCGAGAATAGAATGCGGTATCACATATGCGCATTAATCTCGGTCCCGCACATATCACATATGTGCTCCTATTTCGTTTCGCATGAACCAGGAAATCTCTGTGTAGGACTCTAAAGACTCGTCAATACGCCGGCAGTAGGTGATGATCATATCAAACACCCACAAGCCGCAAGCGGTCTGCTAAACATAACGGCCACCCGGATATTGAGCGATCAGAAGATCAACAAGCAAGCCTGGTCATACTCCTGCGAATCCAATCAGTAACACCACCGTACAGTCCGGTCTCTTCGTCTGATATGTCGTATATCACAGCCTGGGGGTGGTATAACGTCAAACCCCAATAGCCTGATAAGTCATGCCGATGCAAGGTCCGTAATGGTTCGAGAAACTACTGATAACACTTACCAGTAGATCTCAGCAATCCTGATCAGGGATTTCCTGTTATGGCCAATCGAGTATAGCGCAACATCAACTCCCAATACCGGGAGAGACGAATCCCCTCCTATCGCTCATTGCTTCCATGTGACTCGGGACTGTACCCAAAGACCACCTTTTTGCACGATCTCTTGACCGTGGTATGGTGGAAATCAAAGTACAGTGGGAATCACACAGACTCTATGACGATCTCGGGTCGACAGACTAACCTGTACCAGTGTCACCAGAGAACTGCTATCTGACGATAGGATAATACCATCTAGGAGTTCTCGGCGAGTCCGTCCAGTATACCCAGTCTCTACTGAGCACCCGTATACTTTCTCTGATGTCTAACACCAATGGATATGTGATCATCCATCGCCCATCATATGGGTCAAGAAGCGCATACGCTAGTCTACTCTAGAGTATCGATGCCCTGTCTCGATACTCCCACGACTATGAACATTTGAAGAATGTACTTACCGACTACCCATGTCCCCACTAGTATGATCTGCATCATAATCCTGGTAGTCAAGTACTCATCCTAAGAGCTTTATCAACATGTAATAGAGAGACTATAAGTGTACATGTTAAGATAAAGAGCAGCCAGATAGTATACTATCATGTCGAGCAAGAAAGTCCTCCCTATATATGTCCAAGCATCCACTACAATATACATCATATGTACAGTAATGGCCTCTAGGGCATACATATAACTAATAATCTCCCACTTGCACTAATGCCATTTGTTGCAGTATCTCATACTCAACGTCCTATAGAAGTCTCTCTAGGGAAAGGCTTTTGTGAGTGGATCCGCCGTGTTATCCTTTGGGTCTACTCTTCTGACCTCGATCCCTTGGAGATCAACCATCTCCCTGATCAGGTGATATTTGCTTCAGAATATGTCTGGATCGCTGATGGGACCGGTGTTCCTAGGCCAAAGCCACAACTCCATTGTAGTCACAATAACAGTTATTGGACGCTCAATAGTAGGAACTATGTTCATCTCATGAAAAAGAAATGCCCAGACAGCCACTTTGGCGGCATCATTGGTAGCGATTTATTCAGCCTTTATCGTCTAGTATGCCACGGTATCTAGCTTGGAACTCTTCCAACATACCGTCCCTTCACAGAGGGTAAAGACAATACCTGTGACTGACTTTCAGTTATCCTTATCACTATAGAAGCTCGAACCAAGAACATTCATTTAGTGCTTCTCAAGTACTTAAGAATGTCCTCCACAGCTGTCCAGTGATTTTCCCAATATCCGATTGATTCCTGATCACTACACCTAATGTGTTATCAACATCTGGTCTGGTACATAATATCGCATGATAGAGCCTACTGCCGAAGCATAGGGTATCCCTTGCACGCGAGCTCTCTCTAAATCAGTCTTGGAAGACATCTTTTTGGAGAGAGTGATTCTTGAGTAAGTGGGCAAACCGCCACGCTTAGAATCTTCCATACTAAACTCCTTTAGTACGGTGTTAATGTACCTGGATTTGGGACACTCCTAACATCCACTTAGATTTATCACCATAAATCATTATCCACAAGATATAGTAGGTATCATCCAGATTTTCCATGGAGAATCCTCGTGATAAGAGGAGCTTGACCGAATGTAGCATAAGAAACCACTTCCTATCAAGAGTATGTTATCATGTACAATACGTGTAAGAAAACCTCACTCTCTACAACCTTCTTGTATATACAAGGTTCATCTACCTTTTTGATGAAGTTAAACTCTTTGACTGCCACATTAAAACAGATATTCCAACTCCGCGATACTTGCATTTGATCCTGATGGACTTAAGCATAGCTCTGAAAGTCTCAACATTTCCATTTACACCAAGAATCTTCTCAAGATTCACTTGCTCCAGATGGGTTTTACCCCTTCAGATGCAACGTTCAAAGTCATACTTTATTGGTGTACATGGATTCCATCTTTGATCGCATAGCATCCAGCCATTTCACAGAGTCCCCACTCGTGATGGCCTGCCTGAACCTGGTTGGGTCATCATCTACCATGATGCAATCTTCGCTCCCACTGTCACCGAGAAGACCGTAGTATCTCTCAAGTGGATGAGAAACCTTACCAGATTCGCAGAGAGGCTGAGGTTCGTTGGAGACTATTGAATTCTTTGGTTCCACTAAATCATCAGTTATTAGTTTGTCAAAATGGAACAACTTCCAGTTCTACCTCATGATCACAAATTTCTTCATAAGAAATTCCTTTTCCAAAAAGGTGGCATACTGAGAAACAAAACATCTTTTGCTCCTCAGTTAGGTAGAACATATACCTTCGCAAATGTTTGGGATATCCTAACAAACTTATAGAACCGACCTAGCCTCGAGATTGTCCGGATTCTGCTTTTCAATATAGGCCGGATAACCCCATATTTTAACTCGTTTAAGACATGGTCTCTTCCCATTCCATATCTCATATGTAGTGGTAGACCCTGATTTGGACGGAACCCCATTCAATAGGTATGCAGCTTCTCAAGTGCATAACAGCCAAAAGGAAACAGGTAACTCAGCAGTACTCATCATAGAGCATGCCATATCTCATAGGGTGCGATACCTCCGTCCCGATACACCGTTGTGCTGTGGTGTATATGAAGGAGTGAGCTGAGAGAGAATCACATTCTCCTTTAAGAAACTCCAGGAACTCCATGCGCAAGTATTTCCTTCTCCGATCACATCGAAAGATTTAATACTTCTACCCTTTTGGTTCTCAACTTCAATCTTATATTTTTTGAATTTCTCAAAAGTTTTAGAGTTGTGTTTCAACTGGAACATATGTTCGAATCTTGAGAGATGATCAGTGAATATAATGAAGTACAAGAAACCAGCCTTTGCATTTATAGACATAGGACCGTATACATCATCATGTATCCGTCCCAAAAGTTCAGTAACTCTTTCTCTGTTTCCAGTAAACGGAGTATAGATCATTTTACCTTTGAGACAAGACTGGCAAGTAGCATAAGATGAAAAATTCGAACAGATTCTCATATTCATCCTTATGTAATTTAGCTGGTCGTGTCGCATTGATATGACCTAGTCTACAATGCTACAAGAAGGATTCGTTTATTTCTGAACTACTCCTCTTGTGTGTGTTCTAGATACTTTGAACTGTTGTTTAATTTAGAACGTATATGCTATTATATAACGTGCCTGATCCAATCAACTCTTGATTCCGGAAAATGTTCACAACATTAACCTCTAATAAAGAATTATATCCTTCTTTAACTTAATAAAGAAACCGATGTAATGTTGTATATCAGGTTCGGTATGTAATAACATTCGTTCAGAATCAATGTATTAATACAAGGTGATATTTGCCAACTGGTTTGGCTGCAACAATTGCACCATTCTCTACACTTAGAGACATATCACCCAATCTCAGTTCTCTACCTATCAATAGCCCATGTAACTCTTACATATGTGGGATCGTGATTCGGTATCACATACCCAGGACGTAGATGAGACTAAGAAACAGTTCTTAGTAATGAACACACCCGAAAAATATGCATCAACATGCTTATCTCTCGATTAGGTCGCGTGAAAATCCGGATATTCCCCTATTTCCTGCTCGGACTTATAACAATTATAAGATAAAGCGGAACCAACGTTCCCTAGCTCAGTATAATAAGAAAGTTCGGTCAATGCATCCATATTATTATCTTGATTAAGGCGTGACATGGTCGCTACCAGGAGAGAGAGAGAGAGAGAAGAAAACACTCTGCGTGCGCTCTTGTAAGATCAGATTGGTTATTATTTTATCTAATCAGGATGGCTCCTGTTTACCCCAATCAGAGCAAAACTCTGTTCAAATTCCGAGGCGGGAGATGAAGCAACGCTTCATCTTCCCCCAATCAGAAACAAAGCTTTGCTTTGAAAATTTGAACCTTAATAAATGAAGCAACGCTTCAGATCCTTTGCGCTGCGCGCGACGCGCCACGTGTCTGGCGCAGATACATTAGCGCGGCGTCCAAGAAGGCACGCCCAATCAGAGCAAAGCTCTATTTTAAGCAAAATTAAAGAAAGCAACGCTTCAGTTGCGCAGGCGCTGCGCTGCGCGACACGTGTCAGCGCAGATGCGCTAGCGCAGTTGCGCTGCGCGACACGTGTCACGCGCTGGAGCATTTGCGCCAAAATAGAATAAAGATTTTGATGAAATCTTTCTGTTCTTATTAAAACAAGAAGATTCTCTTCTGTAAAACAGAAGCCCTTGGATTAAAGATCCAACGGTGGGGAAAATTCCCCAAATCACTCAGAGAAAGATCTCTTTAACTAATTTATGGGCACTATAAAAAGGACCCCAAGCCTCAATTCAAAGGCATGAACATTTTTCTAAAAAAAAAAGAAGAGAACTCTGAAGAAATTTCAAGAAGAAAGGTAAAAGACGTTTTAGATAGAAGAATTTCTTCTGATAGATCATTGATCTAAGAACAAGATCAATAATCTTTAATAAAAAACAAAATAAAAATAGTGCTTTGCACTTATGAACCATTGGTTCCTTGAAAACAAGAAAAACTTGTTTTCTTTGATTTAAAATCGATCAAAAGATAAAAC
This sequence comes from Agapanthus africanus, assembly GCA_030015575.1. NCBI lineage: Eukaryota > Viridiplantae > Streptophyta > Magnoliopsida > Asparagales > Amaryllidaceae > Agapanthus > Agapanthus africanus. Next base: position 5,298,715 of record CM057337.1, read on the forward strand.
AGTGCTCTGCACTTTCAAGAACTGCGTTGTTGCGCTCCTGTGTTGGCGCAAGCCACTAGGGGGCGCCACGTGTCAGTAGCGCAGCAGCGCAGCGCACTGACACAGCGCACTGCGCTGTTGCGCTTGCGCTCACCAGAGCGTGACACGTGTCACCACCATATGAGTTTGCGCTCATTACTTGGCACAAAACGCCTGACAAGCCACGTGGGGCACTGTCAGAGTATTTAATGCTCTGCATTATTAAAGAAAAGGGACAGAGCCCAATTAAAAGGCCTAACAGGCCTAATAAAAAATGTTATGCATTTTAAAAAAGGGGCAGAGCCCAAACAAAATAGATGCTCTGCATCATTTATAAAAAGGCAGAGCCCAACCAAAACAAGAATAATGCAGTGCATTACTAAAAAGGGGCAAAGCCCTAGCACAGGCCAAAGACAAAAGATGTTGAAACTGGACTTAGCCCAATTTTGGCCGTAAGTCCTCAAATTAAATTGACTGAGCAAAATTGCTCTCTTAAATCAATTTACCTCCGGTTCGAGGGTACATCTCCGAACTCCTCTGACACCCATCGTTGTAATCCTTCAACGACGTCAGAGAGGTGACGGGTCCCAACGACCACACATCAATATGGACTGCGGGGTCCTTAAACTCGTGGACCGGAACGTCCTTAAACTAATATTGGACCACCACGTCCCTAAATTGGAATATGGACCACCACGTCCCTAAACTGGAGCATGGACTGCAACGTCCCTAAACTACCGATGGACCACCACGTCCCTAAACTGGAACAATAGAGCCTCCAAATGTTCTTTTGCTGGATCTAAACGATCCCGTTTAAGTTGATCTTAGACCCCAAACACGGCTAACGTATCCTTAAACATTCAAACGGACTATAAAACTCCAAATCAACCTTGGTTCAAGGGTATTTCTCCGAACTCCTCTGACATCAGCCGTTATAATCCTTCAACGACGTTAGAGAGGTGACGAGTCCCGATGGCCAGATATTAAATGGATTATCACGTTAAGTTGATCCTAGTCTCAAACAGGACTATCGTATCCTTAACAAACGTTTAAGTTGATCCTAGCCGCAACGCGGCTAATGCATCCTTAAACTAAAAACACCAAACCCAAATCTAAGTAAATACGGATTTGGACTAATCCACGTCCTACGGGCGACGGCATTATTCAGTCTCTGTATACAATCCACGGGCAACCACAAACAAAATAAACACACACGACACGAAGTGAAATTCTGGAGAAGGAGAAAGTTGTTACCGCGATGCGGTGGCGTAATTAACTGCAGGGGCTTGCGCCTGCAGGGAAGAGCGTCCCCACAATCAAAAACCCCTCAAGCGATGGGGAATCTGACAAAGTCTGCTACATCGGCCGCATCCGTCTAAACCTCCGATACACGGTGCCATAAATCAACTTGGCATTTTCGGAGAGGTGTACGGATAAAACCAAATAGCATCTGCCCCTAACCTCAGCGCCAGGACATCGCGGTCCTGTGCGCCGTCTTTCGGAGGGGAACAGATTCTGGCACGTCCGGTGGGACCTTTTCCTCTTTCCACTCCACACTTCGTGTGTCGTCTTCGCGAACCAGTCGCGGTTTGTTAATGGTTGCCTTCGGATTTCAAGTTACTAAGATTTGGTCTTTTACCTGGTGCAGAACTCAAGATTCAATGGCCTCTAATTGCACCAACTGCTCGAAGTGCCACTGCAACGGACGCTCCACCTCACAGGGAGGTGTAGCATATGGGCCCCAAGCGGCTTCCTTCCTCACTCTGCCAGTAGACCAGGTGACCCAGGCCACCACTGGCCTGTTCTTCGGGACCATGATCCCACCCACAAGCTTCTCTGAGCCAATACTTGCACCGGAAGTGAACAAGAAGTCGGTCTTCGACCGGCTTACTGCTACGACGACCCCTGTCAACGGGTCATCCGCTACCAAACCAACAGCCTCTGTTTTCGCCAGGCTAAATCAGAACTCTAAATTGGCTGTCCCAAGGAAGGCAATGACTGCTGCTCCAGAAGTCGTCAACGCAGCTTCCCCTGTCAAAGAGTCAGTCTTTTCAAGACTGACGATTCCTGCTTCTGCCCCTGCTCGAGGATCCGTCTTCGACAGGTTGAATATCACCCCTCAAAAGACAACCTCAGTCTTTAAGAGGTTAACACCAGCGACGCCTCATTCAAACAGGGGGCAAAAAGAAGATGTTTCAATCTCCGAGCCAGTCCCAACGGCTCGTCGTGCTCGACGTCGCCACTGGCAACGAGTAAGGAAGGCAGGGGGCAACTCCCCCTCAGGGCTAACTCCACCAGCTCCAGTGGTGGAAGTCAACGCTGCTATTCCAACTGGGAACAATTTTGAACTGCTGAGGAGGGTACGGAAGAATTCTCCAACCGCTACACTGAAAAGATCTCCTTCGCCTGCGGAGAGAGTCCCAGAAACAAAGCAAGAACAGCCCCCTCAACGGCTGTCCTCAAGAATTTATAAAGTTTGGAGGAGGGTTCAAGACTCCATGATCGACACGGATCACTCTCGTCAACGAAAGAAGATGAAGGTGCAAAAAGAAAATGACCGTCCTATTAAACAGCAGAGGACAACGATCACCAAGATGTCCACTGCAACGACCCCTTCAACCTCAACGGCCCACAAAAGAAGAAGGCCGGAGAAAACCCCCGCGCCCGCGGCAAATGCCAAAGGTGGTGAGCCTAAACGCCCTAAGTCCAGAGGCATGATAGTTCATACAGTTTATGTGGTATCGGGAAAGGAGGATAGCCGCATATTAACAGGTCATAGACCGCACACGAGGTCGGTGACCAAGGCTCAGGAGCAGCAGCAGAAGCTCCAAGAAATGATGAACGCTGTGGCCGCACTTACAGGGCCAAAAGAAAACCTTGAAACGTTCTCGGATGAACGCCAAGAGGAAGAAACCGACGCCGAATTCCTTCGTCGGATATTGGAGAAGAAGGACAAAGAGGCTGCTGAACAAGCAGCCAACATACAGCGTATGGGCCTCCTCTTCCAAGACATGATAGGGATGATGATACAACAAGATCCTCCGGCTAAAGAACCCCCGATCGTCCTTGGAGACGATAGGGGAGAAACATCAAATCCTCCACCAGCTCTGTCGATGGCCAAGGAGGATACAATCTCCAAAGCTGATTTGGATGAGTACATCGCCCAACAAATACGGGTTCATCATGCGACCGAAGCGGCCGGTCAGGTCGTAAAAACGGGGCGGCCATATCCAAGTTGGTACGATCAAATTAAGTACTCACCCGGTTACACAATTCCCAAGTTCCATGTCTACAAAGGGACGGGCAATCCTCATCAGCATGTTGCCCAGTTCAGGGCACTCTGCGGCAACACCGGCGGTGATGACAAGCTGTTGCTTCGCCAGTTTGTTGGAAGCTTATCAGATACGGCGTTCGAATGGTACTCTGAGCTCCCGAATGACTCTATTAAAACCTTCGCGGAAATGGAGCTGTTGTTTACTCAGCGTTTTGCAAGCGCCAGTGAACGTACCCCGATGACAGCACTGATTAACGCCAGGGTAAAACCCGGCGAGACGTGGGTTCAGTACGCTATACGATGGCGGAACTTATGGTGGAAGTGTGAGCAGCGCATTGAAGAAGCTCCCGCGGTGGGTATGTTTGTGGGAACCCTTGATCCGCAAGCAACCATCTCACAATTCATGATGTTTTTCAAGCCAACTACCTTCTAGGCCTTGATTGACAAACTAGCGCAAATGGATCAAATGGGCCATAAACCCCTTCTTCCAAGGCCGGACTCCCGAAATGACAAAGGGAAAGGAAAAGCAATCGTCGTCGCTAATGCTCAACAACAACCGAGCGACTCGAAGCCGGTTGCTCGTCAAAATAATATGCGCCCGTACGTACCCCTTGAGGATAGGATGGGACGTCCTTATTCCTTTCCCCGCGATAAAACGAGGAGGTTATTCGAGCTGGCGTTGCGCAACAGACTCATAAATCTGCCGGATCCAAAACATCCGTTGCAACCAAGTGACGTCAACGAGCCCAACTACTGTCCTTATCATCGAGTACTAGGCCATCCGATCGAAGATTGCTACGTTTTCAAGAATTGGATTGAAAACCAGTACCGACAGGACAAGTTCGCGTTATCTGACAAATGGAAGGTGAATCCCCCGCAGCCCCACACCTCTAAGGGGACGAATATGCCGGGGGCAACATGCTCCGTCATTGAAGAAGCTTCTTGGGAGGTTGCAATATCAGCCAAGACAAAGAGGATGCTAAACGATCTTCAGACATGTCCAGCGATCGAGTGGAAGAACCCGTTGGAACCGCAGGTCATTAAAGGGATGTTGAAGCCACGTCCAACTCCAAAGACCGATGGTGGCGGTTCAAGCACTTGCAGCCAGCCGTCAAAATCTTCGAAAAAGAAGAAGAAGAAATCTAAGAAGCCCGTGAAGCCTGGCGGCAAACGCACGGACTTACAAAAGCAAATTGACGCGTTGGAAGAATACAACCAAAAGGCGCGGACTCCCATTACGCTCCAAGAGTTCCTCAATCACGTTTTTCAAGAAAAAGATGAGGGAGAAAGTTCATCAGATGAATCCGAGGAATATGTGGCGAGCTGTCATATGATTTCCCATTCGATCACGAACGATGAGGAGACTCCTTGCACCGAAAAGCTGGGGGCAGATCCTGAACCAAAAGTCCTGGGGCCACCAGATGAAGTAATCGACGCATTCCTTAATGAAGCTCGGTTGAAAAGTAAAGCTGATCGGGAGCGCGAGGCGGCTATATTTGAAAGGGCCAAGCGCCAGCGACTTGATGAAGGAGCTGAGACGATCCCGGTGGAGCTAAACACCTCCGCTACCGACAAAAGCCAATTCAAGATGAGAAAGAAGTTTGCTAAGGCCATATCAATGGGCATGAAGCTACCATCCTCCGAATAAGAAATTACCGGTGAAACGAAAATGCACCCGTCTTATTTCTTATATCATCAAAAGATTTCGCACCCCACTCAAGAGTGCAAAGCTTTCGATAGATGGTGGCAAGGATATGTTGCTCATCGACAACGCTTTAAGCGGGAAAAGCGTAAAACTCGTCGGGAGCAAAGAAATACGACCGAAGGGCTTAAAAGAACTGCTGGCGATTGTTGCATGATTAACACCGGTAAATCACAAGCGCATACATTTGGGAGTGATTCTGATGAAGAGCTAGAACTTGCCCCTCTCTTTAAAGAGTCCGTTTCGAGAAAAGAAGAAGAACCGAAGGTTTGCAGAAATATCCGGCTACGTAATCGCACGCTGCCCGAAAAGAACCTCGGACCCTCGAACAGGAAAGATAAAGGGAAAGAAAAGGTCTCTGAAGATATCGTCTTAGATGACCAAGTGGTGGAAGAGCTAGCTGCCAAAGACCCACCAAAGAAGAATAAGGTGAACTACAACGTCTTAGCACATCTGAGGAAGCTGCCCTCACAGCTCAGCATTCTTGACGCCCTTTTGCTATCAAAAGAGGCGAGAGATTCGTTGATTAAGGCGCTCCAAGACCCGGAACAATTCCAAGCATGCTTGGCCGAGGAAAAGATGAAGGATGAATTGGAGGAAGTGCACACGGCCGATGTCACTTTTGGCGATGAAGACCTTCTACTTGGGACGTGCGAACACAATCGCCCCCTCTATGTCTCGGGATACTGCCATGATATAAAGATAGGCAAAATCCTGATCGATAACGGGTCGTCTGTTAACCTACTCAACGTCCGGGTGTTGAAGGAAATCTGCATGAGCGTCAAGCACCTTGCTCGGGACAAGATCACCATCTCCGGGTTCGACTCCCAATCGTCAAAGACTCTTGGATCTGTGATACTGACGCTACGCTTCGGGCTACTCGTCATGGACATTAAGTTCCACGTCATAGACGCCAAGACATGCTACAACGCTTTGCTCGGCCGACCATGGTTACACGAGTACAACATCATCCCTTCTACACAACATCAGTGTATGAAGTATTTTAAGGATGGTTTCGAGTATACCGTGACGGGAGAACTGAACCCTTTCTCTGTGAACGAGGTCCGCAAATACGAAGATGCCAAATACTTCTTACCGGATTTCGAAGACACAGAGAAATGTCACAAGCCGGAGGATAAAACTAACGCTACCATCCCTGTCTTCGGCAGTGATACCGAGGAAGAAGAGGAGAGAGTTTATTCGGGTCCGCCCCAATACACTAAGCCGGGACCATCGGCTCCTACATTGATCTTTGGTAGCGATTCGGAAGATGAAGTCCATGCTGTATTCTCTGCTCGACCTTCAATACAAACGTCCGCTGATGAAGAGCAAAGTCTATAAGTCGCCATGGTGCCGCCTAAACATCATAAAGAACTGGATGCACTTAATATCTACAGTGTAGAAGAGCTGCGGACATTCTATATCCCTCCCAGGCGAGAAGGCGAAAAAGCAATTCTATTCTACCGCTCTGAAGAAAACAAAGTGGAGAAAGAAATCTGGCACGGGGCGGATCCTACGTTGGACAGGCTTCAACCCATCCGTCTACCCAGATATTATACAGAAGGCTTGAAGAGGCTGTTGAAGAGCCAAGGGATACCCTTCAAACAGACCATTAGAAAGGCCAAATTCTATGACAGGGTCTGGAACGTCCCTGGAACTCAGCACAAGCTGCCTAATGGGAGAATGGAGACAATCGGGCTCGGATACCGTCGCTCCAAGAAACGAGAGCTGCTCCGCGACTGTTACGTCGTGCACAACTTCAATGAAGAAGCGGGTGCTCAATGGGAGGACGCCAATCCTGAACCAGTAAAAGTTCCAGATGCAAAAGTGTCCGGTCCGTCGTTTGAAGAACAAATGGACAGGCTTATAAGGGAAGATGGTCAAAAAGTCCGAGATGATCACAACCGCGAGATGACCATCTACGAGAAGGCCAAAACACAACGCCTCCTTCAACAGGCCGTCAAAGATAAAAGTGCCGCCCCTTGCCAACCTGTTATAAAAAAGGCTCGACGCAGAGGCGGAAACAAATCGAAAGGCCAAAAAGACGCTCAACAGTAACAAAGCGGGGCTAAGAAGCCACGCAAACGGGAGTCGAGCGTTATCGATCTGTCCCTCATGAAGAAAATGGGTCAAGCATACTCGTTTCCTCGGGACAAGACGAAGAAGATACTTGAGCTTGCTCTAAAACATCAGATTCTCACACTGCCGGAATCCAAGCACCCCGTACAAGCAAGCGAAGTTTCTGACCCAAACTACTGCTCTTACCATCGAGTAATAGGGCACTCGCTCGAAGACTGCTTCACCTTTAAGAATTGGGTCGAAGATCAGTACCAGCTCGGCAAGTTTGCTCTGTCTGACAACTGGAAGGTAACGCCGCCGCAGAAGCACGAACCCAAAGCTACAAAAACAGAACCAACTCCGCATTGGGATTGGAAGCGGATTCGCACTTGTCACATGATAACAATATCAAAAGAAGAGCCCGAGAACATGGACAGCCTTCCCTAGTGCTTCGAAAACAGCAATGAGGAGATGATCTCAGAATTTCCGCCAGCTCCGAAAGAATTAGAGGATGGAATACATACCACCGCAGATAACCTTAAGAAAATCGAGTTGGGGACAGATGATGACCCACGGCCGACGTTTGTCAGTAAGCTGCTATCTAAAGAAAGTGCGACTGCTTTAAAAGACGTCCTTGTACAGCACAAAGATTGCTTCGCATGGAACTATTCTGAAATGCCGGGACTAGATCCAGAAATTGCTGTGCATAGGTTGGCAATATCTCCGGACGTCAAACCGGTAAAACAGGCGCCGAGAAGAATGCGACTCGAGCTTGAGATGAGCATCAACGCTGAGGTCAAAAAGTTAATCGACTCTGGCTTTATTCAGGAGGTTCAATATCCTGAATGGATCGCTAACATCGTCCCGGTGATAAAGAAAAATGGGACGGTGCGCATATGTGTGGACTTCCGGGATCTCAACAAAGCCTGCCCGAAGGATGATTTTCCGGTGCCAGTCACCGAACTGATGATAGACAACACGTCCACTCATGAGGTTTTCTCCTTTATGGACGGCTCGTCAGGGTATAATCAGATAAAGATGCATTCCGAAGACCAGAAGCACACCGCCTTCAGAACCCCTTTGGGTATATTCTGCTACAAGGTAATGCCCTTCGGTTTAAAGAACGCCGGCGCCACCTATCAGAAGACCATGACGAAGATCTTCGATGACCTTATACACGAAATCGTCGAATGTTATATCGACGAACTCGTGGTTAAAAGCAAATCATACGAGGAGCATCTCGAGCATCTGAAGACCGTATTTCAGCGCCTTCGACAATACAACTTGAAGATGAACCCGCTCAAGTGTGCATTCGGAGTTTCCTCAGGTAAATTCCTGGGATTCATTGTTCGGCACCGAGGTATTGAAATAGATTGGTCAAAGATCAAAGCGATCATGGAAATGCCTTTGCCGAGAACTCTCAAACAGTTGCGATCTCTCCAAGGAAAGCTCGTATATGTTCGGCGATTTATAGCCAATCTCTCTGGAAAGTGCCGCCCTTACAGCCACCTGATGAAGAAGGAAACCACGTTCATCTGGGACCAAAAATGCCAAGGCGCGCTGGACGAAATTAAACAGTACCTGCAAAACCCGCCGGTGTTGGCTGCTCCGGTCAAGGGAAAACCCCTCATTCTTTATACAACCGCCGTCGAAGGTTCCTTAGGCGCATTATGGGCACAAGAGAACGATCAAGGGAAAGAAAGAGCACTCTACTACTTAAGTCGTGTTCTACTGAGGCAGAAAGCAACTACTCCCCCATTGAAAAACATTGCCTAGCGTTGATCTTCGCGATAACAAAGCTCAGGCACTATGCATTAGCGCATGAGGTCCGTCTCATTTCGAAGGTGGACCCTCCTAAGTATTTAATGTCAAAGGCCATACTGACAGGTCGACTCGCTAAATGGGCTCTGCTCTTGATGGAGTTCTCGATAACGTATCAACCTCTCAAGGCAGTGAAAGGCCAGGCCATCGCCGATTTCCTCGCTGAGCACCCGATACCGGCCGACTCCCCTTTAAACTGTGATCTTCCAGACGAACATGCGTTTGATGCGGTCGACGGTGATGAGACTCGATGGGAGCTTTATTTCGATGGCGCATCTTCCATGAAGAAGCGCAAACAAAGCACCCCTATAATCAAATCGGGCGTAGGGCTCATCTTTATAACTCCACAAGGAGGGATAATGCGCTTTGCTTTCTCCCTAACAGAGCCGAGGACAAACAATGAAGCCGAATACGAAGCTCTGATAGCAGGCCTCGAGATCGCCATCGACATGGGAATTGAAAACCTTCTCATATACGGAGACTCCCAGCTGGTCGTTAGTCAAGTAAACGGTGACTACCAAACGTGCAAACCGGAGTTGGTGAAGTACGGCGAAAAAGTGCAACAATTGTTGACCCAAATTCCCTCTTATACTTTGGAAAACATACCGCGCGCGGAAAACAGCAAAGCAGACGCATTGGCCAAACTTGCTAAAGAACTGGCTGACGAGAATCTCGATGACGTTAGAATCGTGGTACAAAGCCGTCAAGTGCTTGCCCCAGCAGAAATATCTCCGGAATCATCCGAAGGGAAGGGAGTGATTGAGCAAACGACCCTACAAATAAAAGACCGGGAAAAGGCCGAGGATTGGAGGGAAGTCTTCATAGACTACTTCAAGTTCCACCGATTGCCTGAAGAAGCGTCCACAAGACATCAGCTCATGAAGCGGGCTCTATCTTTCGCCTTCGTCAACGATACTCTGTATAAGAGATCGTTTGATTCTCTGTGGTTGAGATGCCTGGGACCTGACGAAGCGAAAAGAGTCATTCAGGAAGTTCACGACGGACTCTGCGGTTCTCACCAATCGGCCCCAAAGATGAAGTTGAAGATAAAACGGATGGGCTACTACTGGCCCACGATGATTCAGGACTGCCTCGAATATACGAAGCAATGTCACTCATGCCAAATCTATGGGGACTTCATCCACCAGCATCCAAATCCACTACATCCAACGGTGGCTAGCTGGCCATTCGAAATGTGGGGGACTGACATAGTCGGCCCTATAGAACCAGCATCATCTAGGGGACATTGTTTCATCCTGGCGACAACTGACTACTTCTCTAAATGGGCAGAAGCAGTACCGTTAAGAGAAGTGAAGACGGAAAATATCCTCCACTTCTTCAAGACGCACGTCATATATCGGTTTGGAACTCCGCGACGGATCATCTCCGATAACGGGCCAGCTTACAGAAGCCACAAGATCAGTCGCTTTGCGCAACAGCATAATATAGACTGGAGATATTCCTCAATTTATAATCCGCGAGCTAACGGTCTAGCTGAAGCCTTCAACAAGACCTTGACGAAGATCATGAAGAAAACGGTGTCCCGAAATAAGAAAGACTGGCACGAAAGACTGCAAGAAGCTCTATGGGCGTATCGAACTACGTTTAAAACGGCCACAAACGCAACACCATATGCGTTAGTATTCGGGACAGAAGAAGTACTCCCCCTCGAGATAGAGTTACCCTCTCTACGAGTGGCAGTCCACTACGAGCTGACGGACAAAGAAAATGCTCACTTTCGGCTTGAGGAGCTTGACGCCCTTGATGAAACCCGGCTCATAGCACAGCAAAATCTAGAAGCTTATAAAGCAAAGATGACGCGCTCATATGAAAGGTTGACCCGACCGAGAACATTCCGCCAAGGCGAACTCGTGCTAGTGGTCAAAAGGCCTATGATCCCCAATCGCGCCAAACGGGGGAAATTCGAGCCAAACTATGAAGGCCCGTACATCATAAATAAGGTCTACCAGGGCGGGGCCTATCTACTCATAGATATGCACGGTGAAAGGCCTTTCAGGCCGATAAACGGTCGCTTCCTAAAGAAATACTACGCTTAATGAGCCACAGCCTAGGTCAATGATTGATGACGACGACTACGTCCGCTCGCTATCTTCCTAAGCTCAAGCTTTATAAGCAGTAGCCAGCCTCTCAACGCCGGACCGAAATGTCTTTAAACTAATAGCAGACCGAAACGTCTTTAAACTAATACCGCAGCATCTTTAGGCTGACGAGATATAAAAAAAACATATAAAAATAAAATAAAATAAAAACGGTATGTCCAAATGCAAAAAGGGCACGGATGAAAACCCGAAAGGGCTCCGTGAGTAAAAACAGCAGGGCTACCGGCGAGTGTTTGTGAAAACCCGAAAGGGCGCGACCTCGTGAAAAAAAAAGAGGAAAAAAAATATATATAAAAATAAAAAGAATAAAAAAAACGGTATGTTCATAAGCAAAATGGGCGCGGATGAAAACCCGAAAGGGCTCCGTGAGTAAAAACAGCAGGGCTACCGGCGAGTGTTTGTGAAAACCTGAAAGGGCGCAACCTCGTTAAAGGACACTTATAGGGTCCTCTCGACCTTATAAGGAAAAACCACCCACGTGAGATCCTTACGACTCACAAGGGAGCAGCACACTTAGGGATCCCCACGATTCCTAAGGAGAAAATACACTTGCGAGATCCTCACGACTCGTAAGGAGAACTCTCTTATGGGACCCTCACGGCTCATAAGAGTTGAAAGTCTTAAGTTACAGAGACCTAAACCTGTGCTTAAGTAACCCCCACAACTTCCGATATTGCCCTACAAATGGCTCAATACTGACCCTTGTATACAATTCACGGGCGCGAATAAACATTTCCCAAATCAAGTCTCATCCGAGACTGGGGATATGTTCGCATGATGAACAACCCTTATAAGTCCTTTCGACTTATAAGGAGAAAACCCTCTTGTAGGATCCTTACGACTTACAGAAGAACATACACTTAGGAATCCTCACGATTCCTAAGGAGAAAATACACCTACAAGATCCTCACGACTTGTAGGGAGAAATACCTTTGTGAGACCCTTACGGCTCATGAAGTTAAAAGCCTTAGACGACAGGACCCTAACCCTGGTCGCTAAGCCACCTTTGTTCAACATCGACAGAGGCAGATGATGATTCGCTCCTGGCAATATCCCAGTTGTAGCGGTGCTGATGCCGAAATCGGTGTCTAATTCCAGGTTTACGGCGGAAAACCAGTAAGCCGCACATGCATACAAAATAGCCGAAATGATTGGGCAACTTGCAATAAAAAGTAGCAAGTAAAAATATATGCATGCGAAATAGCCGAAATGATTGGGCAACTCGCAATAAAAAGCAGCGAGTAAAAATAAAATAAATAGCCAAAATGATTGGACATAGCGAAAAATAGCCGAAATGATTGGGCAATCGCGACCTTCGCGATATAAAAGCTGAAATGATAGAGCATCGCGGAAATAAAACAAAAAAAAGGAAGATGATAAAACTTTGGCCCTACAGTTAAGATCACATCGATCCCTATATACAATCTAAGGGCGTAAACAAAGAGGGAACCGTACTTTCCCAACAGGCTCCGCCAGAAGACGAAGCCAAATCTCGACGGTTCAGTCCGACTCCGAAGAAACCAGTGTCTTCAACAAATTCCTCGACTCACGGATACAAACACTCCTTGACGAGAGCCTCCTGATCCACGTCGACTCGCAGAACCACCAGTGCCTCCGTGGGAAATTCTCGACTCGTTTCAAACCCCAAGGAAACAAATAATCCTTGGCGCTTGGGAAACAAATAATCCCTAGCAAATTCCTCGACTCACGGATACAAACGCTCCTTGACGAGAGACTCCTGATCCGCGTCGACTCGCAGAGCCACCAGTGCCTCCGTGGGAAATTCTCGACTCGTTTCAAACCCCAAGGAAACAAATAATCCTTGGCGCTTGGGAAACAAATAATCCCTAACAAATTCCTCGACTCACGGATACAAACACTCCTTGACGAGAGCCTCCTGATCCGCGTCGACTCGTAGAGCAACCAGCGCCTCCGTGGGAAGTTCTCGACTCGTTTCAAACCCCAAGGAAACAAATAATCCTTGGCGCTAGGGAAACAAATAATCCCTAGCAAACTCCTCGACTCACGGATACAAACACTCTTTGACGAGAGCCTCCTGATCCGCGTCGACTCGCAGAGCCACCAGTGCCTCCGTGGGAAATTCTCGACTCGTTTCAAACCCCAAGGAAACAAATAATTCTTGGCGCTTGGGAAATAAATAATCCCTAGCAAATTCCTCGACTCACGGATACAAACACTCCTTGACGAGAGACTCCTGATCCGCGTTGACTCGCAGAGCCACCAGTGCCTCCGTGGGAAATTCTCGACTCATTTCAAACCCCAAGGAAACAAATAATCCTTGGCGCTTGGGAAACAAATAATCCCTAGCAAATTTCTTGACTCACGGATACAAACACTCCTTGACGAGAGCCTCCTGATCCGCGTCGACTCGCAGAGCAACCAGCGCCTCCGTAGGAAATTCTCGACTCGTTTCAAACCCCAAGGAAACAAATAATCCTTGGCGCTTGGAAAACAAATAATCCCTAGCAAACTCCAGCAACCAGCGCCTCCGTAGGAAATTCTCGACTCGTTTCAAACCCCAAGGAAACAAATAATCCTTGGCACTTGGGAAACAAATAATCCCTAGCAAACTCCTCAACTCACGGATACAAACGCTCCGTGACGAGAGCCTCCTGGTCCACGTCAACTCGCAGAGCCACCAGTGTCTCCGCGGGAAAATTCCCGATTTGTCTCAACTCGCAAGATGAAGCCTCAGGCAGCAGGGATTGAAAAACTTGCTTCCCGAACAATGGGACCCTACAAGTCGATCTAAAACGGTCTCTTGCATACTATTCACGGGTCTCACTCTTCAAAGTCGAATTTCGACGAGAAGGGAAACAACCGCTTACGAGTCCTCTCGACTCGTAAGAGGGAAAAATTCTCTTATAGGATCCTTACGACTTATAAGAGAAAATCACACTTAGGAATCCTCACGATTCCTAAGGAGAAAAACTCACCTACGAGATCCTCTCGATCCGTAGGGAGAAAAATCTCTACGAGACCCTCACGGCTCATAGAGTTGAAAAGTCTTAGGCAGCAGATCTGAACCTACGGCCTAAGCCATCGCTGATTCTTAAGCAAGTCGAGATGCATGTTCTATTACCCGTCAACCACGATTATTAAAACAGCCTGCTAACAATAAAAGAAAGAGGAAAATGACAGAAAGAGTATCCGATTTACGTTTGATCAAGTGTTTGAGACGCACTCAATTATGCATGGGCAGAAGATTCAGGACGAGAAATAAGACAAGCTAAAATAAAAAAGGGGTTTCCATTCATATTGCTAAAAATTCTTACAATCATAAGAGCAATGAATAAGAGACATTATTTAAATTATTACAACGGTATAATCTCAGATCCGGGGCACGGATTGAGGAATTCAAAAGTAAGGCCATCCAGAGTTCTTCTGGCCTTTCTAATTATTCTTATGCACAGCCTCTCGCGCTCCTCTGTGTCGAGATCCTCGGCAAGCCCTTCCGGCCTTCGATAAGCAGCAACTATCGTCGTCTGCTGGAAGATTTGATGTAGGATGTCAATGAGGCTGTCCCGCCTTTTCTTCGAAATCAGCCCCGTCAGGAACACTGAATGCACCTTGTCTTCGGTATCATCCAGCGCATTGAGCGGTAGGGCCTCGTGAAGACCCGGAAGTGCTCTCCATATTGCTCCCAGCACGACTTTCAAAAGAGCCGAACGACGAGGTAGCAGCCAACCATCGCTTGCGTTCAGACGACCCATGACCTCTGCACATTGGGCGTCTGTAAACTCTTGGTTTTGTTGACGGCCCTGTGCACGAATATCCTCATAGGTAATGAACTCGTGCAGACTGTATAGATGCACCGCCATAATGCCTGAAGGAAGCAACATTGGAAGATTAACAATGAGGAAAAGGTATAGGGAGTTAAAACTCCTCGAGAGCAATGCTCTATAGACAGGAGTGACAACTGTCAAAAAACCAGTTATGAGGAGAATTTAAGAAAAATTCCTTAAGAACATTGAGAGCTTTGCTCTGAGAAAAAATGATATAATAATAATAGTATCAAATGCCATGAAGAACTATTAAGAGTTCTTCTATATGATTTGTTAGGAGCAAAGCTCCATTAATTAAGAAAATCCAAGGGAAACCTTTTGGAGAGCAGAGCTCTATTAATGGAACCCTAATAGGGTTTCCTTTAGTTCTCTTTAGACCCCTTTAGAGCAAAGCTCTGCTAAGTGAAACCCTAAATGGGTCTTCTTTAGATCAGGGATCTATTGAGAGCAAGGCTCTTAAAGCTGATTTAATTTAATCAAAATTAATATTTTTACCTAAAATTCTCTAAAGTTTGAAATTTTAAAAAGTGTCTAAACAAGAGAGCAAGGCTCTGAGTTCTGAAAGTAAAAATCTGAAAGATGATAAGCATCTGTGGGGGACCAAAGGTCCTATTTATAGGCATCTAGTGCCTCTTCAACTTCCAAAAGCTGCCGCGACGGCTGGGATTCTGCCACCGTTGCGCTCATGTTTGGGGCCACGTAAGCGCAACGGTGGGGGGGCATTTGTTTACCCCAATCAGAGCAAAGCTCTGTTCAAATTCCGAGGCGGGAGATGAAGCAACGCTTCATCTTCCCCCAATCAGAAACAAAGCTCTGCTTTGAAAATTTAAATCTTAATAAATGAAGCAACGCTTCAGATCCTTTGCGCTGCGCGCGACGCGTCACGTGTCTGGCTCAGATACATTAGCGCGGCGTCCAAGAAGGCACGCCCAATCAGAGCAAAGCTCTATTTTAAGCAAAATTAAAGAAAGCAACGCTTCAGTTGCGCAGGCACTGCGCTGCGCGACACGTGTCAGCGCAGATGCGCTAGCGCAGTTGCGCAGGCGCTGCGCTGCGCGACACGTATCAGCGCAGATGCGCTAGTGCAGTTGCTGTCACGTCCCGAAAGTACGGAACATGACCGGCACTTAAACTACGAACATCTCGAGGCGTACATAATCTAAGTAAGCCGAAAACCCAGAAATTCAAACCAAGAAAAGTAGTAGAGTGAAGGAAAACCAATTTAAAACAAGTAGTTTTAATAGCATAAGCCGAATTATGCGTTTTTAAAAACATCAAATATTTCCTGAAAATTGCGGCAGAGTCTCCTTTGTAAATACTGGCCCCCAAACGGGATACAACATGAATAGTATACGAAATCAATAAAAGGCATCCCCAAGCGGGAGCTAGCTCTTCGTCAATCGACGGTCACAACCACACAAGCAATACAGTATACAACGCCAACGGCGAGGATCAAAAACTTAAAAGGAAACTCAAAACCACAAGAAAAAAAAACGCGCGACTCTAAGGTCGAAAGAATAACATCACTGGTCTCTATCTCAAAAATAAATACATGTTTGGTTGATGGAACTTCTAGATACAATTGAATAATAATATACAAGATGTAATGATGGGTACGATACAAATAAACCCACCTACTAGCAAGTCACCCGGAAATGGAAATAGTGCCAGCAAAGCCGTAATGGAACCTGTACGGCGAAACCTGTAAGAACTGTAGCACAACGGGGTGAGTTGCCAACTCGTGAGTAGAAAAACATCTACGCACAGAAATCGCATAAATAACGCAATCCTAGGTCAATGATCATAATATATCCTCAAATATATATATATAACATGCAGTCTATAACAATGGCTAGGGTAATATCTAACCCGAGTGTGATCTCATATGCCCGTGTCAGTACCTCAGGTAGCAATATATCATATGAATGAGGTATGAATGCATGAAAACAGAATACATGTAAATGAAGAAACTGTTTTCATAAATTAGTGAGATTTCCTTTGTATTTTTAAAATGAGGTATCATAAATGAAATCATCATCAACAGTGTCTAGTATCGACACAAAACATAAATCTCAATGTCTCAAAATCTCAGGCTCCGGCTATCCGGACTGGCCTGTATCATCAAATCTCAGTACCTCAATATCTCGAAATCTCAATATCTCAATCTCAATATCTAGGGCGCCGTCAGTCCAGACCGGCCCCTACTATCCATCTCAAGACCACGACGGTATCCTCCGGATATCCGACGCGTCGGGTAATATCACCGGTCGGTAGTGCTCCCCTGCCAGGCTCAACGTCAACAACATGGCCTTCTCGCCCCGGGGTACCGTACCGGGCCCACCATGTACCCAAAACGGTTCATCTGACTCCTCGAATCGGGTCTCGAAATCCATCAGCAAACTCATGGTGGACGACTCATACATCATGGGAAAAACCGCGCTTTTCATTTAAAAAGAGAAAGAAGAAGTTTGTATATGTTTTGCGGTTTTCCCCAAATCCAGAAAATCTCATGGAAATTCGAATCCAAAACCTCAATAGCACGTAAAAAGTGAATATATGCATGAGAATCCATGAATGCGGCATAACAATGAATAACAGTATGCATGAAGTAGCAGGTAATATCTACAATGTCTAAACTAACATATAAGGCAAGTACACTAATATCATGTCTAAACTATTAGCTAACAGGCTATGTCAAGCAATAATATTTTCTAAGGTGTACGTGACATGGCAATTACCGATGAAGATGTGTGTGAGCCGGCAAGTAAGTGTACGTGGTACATACGCATCATCGGTTATGGTGCTGGTGTCCAGACCACAAGATATCAACAGTAGAATATGAAGCATAATATAAGCATGCGATGCGGAGCGAACCACAATAATGAGCGGGAGCTGAACACTAGACGCAACGATAACTAATCTGCATTAACCTAATATAAGTCCTACAATGGTGCCTTTTGAAAATAACACGAATCGTGGGGTTTTGAAAATAGGGACTACGGTGTTTTTATGAAAAGATACGTCTTTTGAAATATCCGTAGGATCCCTTGGGCTGTCTTTTAAAATGCCCCCGATTCGTTATTTTTTTTGAAATAGGTAAGAATCGAATCTAATCTAACAACTAAACTAAACTAAAGGGCTAAGCTAACAAGCTGGACTATAGGTAAGGAAACCGCCTAACATCTGAGTCGATACATATACATACCTGTATATATATTAGTCGGTGATCCCGCCTCAATAATATCATATCTGATACCATATCTAAAATCAGACATCCCAAGTCAAGAGTGCGGATCAATCATCAAAATATAGCTCGTACGTAAATCCGTCGTACGGCATCCCCAAATCTGGGTACAGGTCAATATCATATTCATCACACTATTCATCCGGTATCCTCTTTATCAAAGATCATAGTCTAAGGTACTGACCTAGGTCTATTACAATACTGATATCATCAATATAGTCATGATCTGGCTACCGATCGACAATCTCGTACAAACTGATATCATCAGCACATATCATCATCAAGGGGTATACATCGCCCAGTACAACCTAGGATCAATATCCTAGCATATCATATCTCATATCACGATCACATGTCGACCACTTTATTTATAACACTATTCACCCGTATCGTCGCCCCAAGATCCGCTATAACACCAGGACGTACCTCAAGTACGAATCCTGCCATATCACCGATATCACAATCTCAACACAAATCTCATCGACTCATCTCAATCCCAAGTATCATTCTCAAATCCGTATGTGAACACATAGTCCCATACCTATGTGAACACATAACTATATATTCCCGCATGAGCACAAAAGAAAGAAGAAAGTATGCAAGTATGGGTGGGTGTGTGCAAGTGTGGTGCGACCGCTACTCTAGGGTTTCGCGACACTCAATCATCCAAGAACACCAAATATCCATATTTATCATCAATAACTCAAACAATATATAAACAATATATATATGTGTGTATACGTATTCTTATACATCACCACGAACTACGGGGGTGCTATACGCCATCCACCCGACTGCTCCCCGTAGATATAAATCTACTCATCTGGTCCTCGCTCGCCGGTGCCGACGTCGCCACGCGCTTGCTTGTCGTCTCGAAGTCCACATGGGTACCTACATATCATAACGCACCGTATCGCATTATAATCCGACTCATAATCAAAACGACACACGAAACTCACATAGGTCAAAACATATGGTTGCTTTCACAAATCAACCCAAAAACCCTCGACGTCGGCGTACAAACGCCAAACCATCGAGAAAAACCTAAACACACTCATTTGTACAATCACAAGCACTAATTATAATATAAACTAGCTTAAAATTCACAAAAACCCCAAATTCACTTTAAAAGCCACTTTTCCGAAAATCTAGCAAGCACAAATTACCCGTTTTAGTACAAAACTCGACGTTTAAACAAATCTAATGGCCATAATACTTATTAAACATCTTAAATAAGTCATAAAAACCATTTCCATAATTTAATCTCATAAATTTGCATAATTTCCAAAATCCTAGTTTGCAGAAATATCAATTTTTAACATCTTTTAAAGCAAAATTCACAATTCATCAATTAAGCTTGGTTTTGCATGATCCAAAGTCATTAAACCACTCATTATAATATTAATAATGACATGAAACCATAATTATATTTTAATCTAAAGCATTTAACAATTTTCCAAAAACCCTAGTTAGCAAAATAACTTAATTAGGACATTTTATAAGTAATGGTTTGTAATTAACAACTAGATTAGCTTTCTACAAAACTTAAGATGTTAATCCACATCACTAAACCATGCACAATATATCACAACATAAATCCACAACAAAACCCTAATCTAGACCTTCTCTTGAAAACCCACATCTTTAAATTAAACCATAATTAAACGTATAATTAGGCTAGACTAAAGTATTTAGCAACAATTTAAACAAAAGGCCAAGATTTATACCTCATGAACCATGGATGAAACTTGAGGTCTAGACCTCCAATTTGAAATCCTTGCACCAAGATCCATGCTAAAGGAGATGAGAGAAAATGGGTAGGAGTCGGATTTGGATTTTAAATTTGATTTTTGAGGTATTTTGATGAAATTTTGATGCAAAATGAGAGAGGGAGAAAGAGGGGCCGTTGTTGGTGCATGAAATGGGAGGCTTGGCCAGAAATTGGAGGGGGGTGAGGGAGGAGAGAGAGTGGGGTGGAGAAAGTGTTGAAAAGTCAAAGTCTACCTTACTTCTACACTTCTTTTTCTTTTCTTTTCTTTGTTTTATTTTTTTTTTCTTGTGGGATGAGAGGCCCAAGAATGGTGGGCTGTCAAGGGGCTGGCCAGAGCTATGGGGGAGTGGGTGTGGGTTTTGTTTGGGTGAAAAAAAAAAGATAAATGTTATACCCCACTTCCATTAACACTAATTTCACCGAAAAAAGCCTTTTTCTTTGATATTTTCTAAACCGTTTTGGCAAACCATTTCATTTCAAAAACCACATGATAAAATTTTATTTAATGTGTTATGATGCACAAAATTTGTTTCAACTCATTCCAATTTGTAATTTTCCCTAATTAAATGTATTAGTGACGGCTTAAAATAATATTAAAATAATTAATTTCGGAAAAATTTTCAGAAAATTTGAAATTTCACCAGTGGGTCAATAAACACCAAATACTAGCAATTACATAGCTAGAATATGTATATTTAATTTTATATTAAAGATATTTGTATTTTGACTTTTTACCGAAAACCCCCTTATTTTACCGTTTTTTTCGAAATTTCACTGAAACGATTTTCAAAACGTTACAGTTGCGCTGCGCTGTGCGCTGTGCGACACGTGTCAGCGCAGATGCGCTAGCGCAGTTATGCTGCGCTGCGCGACACGTGTCACGCCCTGGAGCATTTGCGCCAAAACAGAATAAAGATTTTGATGAAATCTTTCTGTTCTTATTAAAACAAGAAGATTCTCTTCTGTAAAACAGAAGCCCTTGGATTAAAGATCCAACGGTGGGGAAAACTCCCCAAATCACTCAGACAAAGATCTCTTTAACTAATTTATGGGCACTATAAAAAGGACCCCAAGCCTCAATTCAAAGGCATGAACATTTTTCTAAAAGAAAAAGAAGAGAACTCTGAAGAAAATTTAAGAAGAAAGCTAAAAGACCTTTTAGATAGAAGAATTTCTTCTGATAGATCATTGATCTAAGAACAAGATCAATGATCTTTAATAAAAAACAAAATAAAAATAGTGCTTTGCACTTATGAACCATTGGTTCCTTGAAAACAAGAAAAACTTGTTTTCTTTGATTTAAAATCGATCAAAAGATAAAACAGTGCTCTGCACTTTCGAGAACTGCGCTGTTGCGCTCCTGTGTTGGCGCAAGCCACTAGGGGGCGCCACGTGTCAGTAGCACAGCAGCGCAGCGCACTGACACAGCGCACTGCGCTGTTGTGCTTGCGCTCACCAGAGCGTGACACGTGTCACCACCATATGAGTTTGCGCTCATTACTTGGCGCAAAACGCCTGACAAGCCACGTGGGGCACTGTCAGAGTATTTAATGCTCTGCATTATTAAAGAAAAGGAACAGGGCCCAATTAAAAGGCCTAACAGGCCTAATAAAAAATGCTATGCATTTTTAAAAAGGGGCAGAGCCCAAACAAAATAGATGCTCTGCATCATTTATAAAAGGGCAGAGCCCAACCAAAACAAGAATAATGCAGTGCATTACTAAAAAGGGGCAAAGCCCTAGCACAGGCCAAAGACAAAAGATGTTGAAACTGGACTTAGCCCAATTTTGGCCGTAAGTCCTCAAATTAAATTGACTGAGCAAAATTGCTCTCTTAAATCAATTTACCTCCGGTTCGAGGGTACATCTCCGAACTCCTCTGACACCCATCGTTGTAATCCTTCAACGACGTCAGAGAGGTGACGGGTCCCAACGACCACACATCAATATGGACTGCGGGGTCCTTAAACTCGTGGACCGGAACGTCCTTAAACTAATATTGGACCACCACGTCTGTAATACCCAGTTTTTCTTATACGTCTAAATCCATAGTTTATTATTTTATGATTTTATTTATTTTATTTTACCTATAAATTTTATTTATTATATATATAATTTTACCCCTTCTAAATCCCATTATTCATTTTTGAAACCCAAAACTTTTCCTTTACTATTAATTTCTCTAGCCCACTCATCCCCGGCCCATTCTTTATTTCATCCAAAATTTTCCCATATATTTTCTTCTGGCCCAGCCCAACTCAGCCGGCCCCATTTCCTTCTCAATTTTAATATTCAATTCCTTTTATTCTAGCCCGGCCCGTTTCTATTTATTCTAATTAATTTCCCCTTTTCCTTTTTCCCAGCCCAGCAGCCCACGGTTTTTGTAAGGGGAATTTTGTTTTAAATATTTCCCAAGCCCGGCCCACCATACTGTTCATCTCCCTTCCTCAAACGGCTCTTCCCGCCATTTCCGCGCGCGTTTCACTTCGCGACCACGTCGCCCGTTCCCGCCGCCTCCTCCGCCCCCGTTCGTGCGCGTTACTCCCATTACGCGCGCCCATCTCTCCTCTCGCCTCCACGCCCTCTTTCCATTTTGCCTCATGTTCTCCTCTCTCTTCCCTTCCTCTGTTCCTCCAACTCCCTCTCGCTCTCTGTCTCTCTCTCTCTCTGTGTGTGCCTTACCTTCTCACTCTCTCTCTCCCGATCACTCTCAATCTCCCCCTCTGTCTCTAACTCTCTTGCACCCTCAGATGTCTCCTTCCTCCGCCAGCGAACCGTCAACCCCTCATCTCGCCACCAACACCACAACCTACACCATCAGCATCCCCCTCAACTCCACCATCTCCAATACCCAACACCGTAGCCCTACTCAGGCTAACACCAATGACCTTCGCCACCGCTTATAGCAGGCGACTCACCCGTCGCTGCACCCTACCTCCTCCGAGCACTGTGTCGGCCACCCACTTCGCCACCTCACTCCACCTCCAGCACTACAACCAACCGCCCACTGCCCCCTATCACCTCGTTGCTGAAGAACTCCCTGAAGCCGATCACCACCACCTGCCACATCCCCAAGCCAGCACCAAGCCCAAAGCCCCAGTTGAGCCCTTACCTCCCCTTGCACCTCGTAGCCGACCACATCGCCTACATCCGACGCCAATCTCCGACCTCCTCTGGGCCATATATACCATCGTCACCGTTCCACCCAACGCCACCATGCCACCAGCACCATGCCACCATATGCCCAGAGCCCGAGCACGAGCCAAGACCGCGACCCTTGCACGCGTCATTCATCCCGCGTTCACGTCGTTGCCGCTGCCGTGTGCTCCAAGACGTCTCCAGGCAAGTTTTACTTGCTTTCATGCTATTTTACTTAGGTTAAAATCGTTAAATGCATAAATTATTAGAGTTACAAGTTTAACTGATTTTGTGCCGTACCTGTTCGGTGCGTGTTCCCAAAGAAAATATATTTCTAAATTGACGGAACTTAATTTATTACTTGGGCCCTTGCTGTGATGAACAACGTGTGCAAGTTTCGTTGGATAAATTGATCGTTTATGACCAAAACAACTGGCCCAAAGTTTAACCGTAAAACTGTATTTCTGTTGCACCTGAAAACCGTTAAATTCACCATAAATTAAGTACATAGTAGAATGGTGCGTTCGAGGGCTCAAATTGGAGCCGACTCGATGAACTTTAACTCCATACCAGTTTCCAGACATTTTGTATTTAAACTGTGATGATATTCGGACCGGAGTGCGACTCTGGACTGCAGTCCAGAGTGACTCCAGTCTTTGCTTACTGTTTCGTATTGGATACCATAGAATTTCCTTAACTCTTAAGTTGCGTAACTCTGCTGATTATTATAGATAAATCTGTTAGCTAGAAAACACAATTGATTTCATCCTGTTTCGTTACCGTTTGATATTTAATCTGTAATTTAGAAGATCGGGACACATAACAGTCCCAGCAGAATCAGAATTGGCATGTTGATATTAAACAGATTATAACTCCTAACATACAGACGCGATTGAGGATCCGTTTGTTGTGTTGAAAACCTTACTGAAAACCCTAGAATTCATCCAACTGTAGCGTCGCTAAATTATGATCCCAACTGGGGTTAAAATGCGTTGCGAAATGGATTCCTGATTCTGAAGCCGGATTTCCAGCCGCGTGCGCTTAAAATGAAACAGTTATAACTAATGATCCTGAAACCCGATTGGCTTGAAACAAAATTCTATGGGTATCTAACTGAACATATTAATTACTACCTGTTTATCATTTCGCCAAATTACGTACATATACTTCATGATAAAACGTGCAAGTAATATACTGTTGTTTTTATGACACCTTAATTGTGCTTTTATACTGTTCATGCATCACATCATACCCATATCATGGTAGTGATAACCTAGTGACATCGTGCATTTACCCAGTGTTAGATTTTAGTGTTGATTGTGGCAAGTACGTCAGTGTTCGTGTATTCGTGTTTAAGTGAAAGTGATACGTACTTGTGCACAATCAGTGACCATATTATTCTATTGCATTGTCGACGTCTGTGGGATGCGT
This sequence comes from Agapanthus africanus, assembly GCA_030015575.1. NCBI lineage: Eukaryota > Viridiplantae > Streptophyta > Magnoliopsida > Asparagales > Amaryllidaceae > Agapanthus > Agapanthus africanus. The sequence goes on from CM057337.1 coordinate 5,323,097, forward strand.
GCACGTGTGACTAATAAGTGGAATGGGACACTTATGGAAGCGTTTGCACGGGTGTCACAGATAAGACACCAGACACTGCCATTTATTTTAGGTATTAGTCGGGACGTGCTTGATGGAGGCCCTGCCTCCAGTTCTCGCGCAGACTTGTCACTGATCGATTAGTATTTAGATCGATGGTTAGTGTGTGATGTAGACCTCGGGGTGTGGGGTAGTTCAAGTGTGAATTCAACAGAATCTCGGGAGTCCCATGCCGGCTTATATATTTAGGGAGTTATATGGAGATTTACAGGGTATGTGCTATATCACCGTGATACATTCGTTACATGTTGGGCCCGTGGTCCCTTGCCCTTGGGTTCTACCCTTGGGTGGAGGACACTCGCGAGTGGTTGACTCTCACACTTGGACTGACGATAGGCTTATTGACCTGTGCAGTGAGACTTAGAGACTGATAGGGTTACTGTCATTTACATTCCTTCTATACCGTGTTGACATTCGTGACATATTGTTATACTGCTTTACTATTCCGCTGCATTGATTACTGCACATTCATTTTCATGCTGTCATTGATCTACTGTTATTCATATCCTTTACCACTGTTAGAACTGTTACTTGATTATATATATATTATATTGCTATTGTGTCGCTCTGACGACCTGAGTATGCATGCTCAGTGTGAGGAGAAGTTTTAGCCTGGACCAGAACTAGACGTGCATCACAGACTTCTGGACTTGCCCTCCCGAGTTACATTCATTTGTTCCACTTCAGGTCAGTCTTTACATTGTTTACTTCAGTTGCTGTATTTCCCTTTACCTGTGCATCACTTACTGTTTACCATGATAAACTAGAAGCCGAAGTGTGACTACGGCAGGACTTTTCCTTGACCGTAGGAGCATGGCTGGCCTTGTCTACCCCTCGTATTCCGTATTTTGGGAAGCGGGGCGTGACAACGTCCCTAAACTGGAATATGGACCACCACGTCCCTAAACTGGAGCATGGACTGCAACGTCCCTAAACTACCGATGGACCACCACGTCCCTAAACTGGAACAATAGAGCCTCCAAATGCTCTTTTGCCGGATCTAAACGATCCCGTTTAAGTTGATCTTAGCCCCCAAACACGGCTAACGTATCCTTAAACATTCAAACGGACTATAAAACTCCAAATCAACCTTGGTTCAAGGGTATATCTCCGAACTCCTCTGACATCTGCCGTTGTAATCTTTCAACGACGTTAGAGAGGTGACGAGTCCCGATGGCCAGATATTAAATGGATTATCACGTTAAGTTGATCCTAGTCTCAAACAGGACTATCGTATCCTTAACAAACGTTTAAGTTGATCCTAGCCGCAACGCGACTAATGCATCCTTAAACTAAAAACACCAAACCCAAATCTAAGTAAATACGGATTTGGACTAATCCACGTCCTACGGGCGACGGCATTATTCAGTCTCTGTATACAATCCACGGGCAACCACAAACAAAACAAACACACACGACACGAAGTGAAATTCTGGAGAAGGAGAAAGTTGTTACCGCGATGCGGTAGCGTAATTAACTGCAGGGGCTTGCGCCTGCAGGGAAGAGCGTCCCCACAATCAAAAACCCCTCAAGCGAGGGGGAATCTGACAAAGTTTGCTATATCGGCCGCATCCGTCTAAACCTCCGATACACGGTGCCATAAATCAACTTGGCATCTTCAGAGAGGTGGACGGATAAAACCAAATAGCATCTGCCCCGAACCTCAGCGCCAGGACATCGCGGTCCTGTACGCCGTCTTTCGGAGGGGAACAGCTCCCACTGTTTTTATCAAATCTTTCTTCAAACCCTAAAAGGTAAGACTAGCCGGGATTAATTACACCCTACAAGTTCGCCAATCTTTCGGCCAGGCCAGTGTCGGTATTTTGAGGGAGATTCCTCGTGCTTTCACATGGACCTAATTAAAATAAACCTCGTTTTCTCAGGGGCGTAACCCCGTTAACACCTTTCTAGACACCTACTTGATCGGCTAGTTGTAATGTGTAAAACTCTCCCAGGAGTAACTCTTACTCCCAGTGGGTATCGGAATCCAACTATCTCATAAAAGGTATGCAATCTCATTGAAAATTTCAGCACTTGAAATTCCCGATAATACTTTTGCCCCTAACCTCCTATGACCTTGACAAAGGCCAACAAACCATAGGATGCTAGTCAAGTTCAACTCGTCATTTTCTGATTGAATTAAACTCACTCGCACGACCCTTGACAAAGGCCAACAAGGTCGCACGACTATCCTAATTCAATCGCATCATATGCTCAAGCAGATAACCACTAATCAGCTACCGCACACTATGCCTTGACAAAGGCCAACAAACGCAGCACGGATACTAAAAAATACTTATCTGAAATGACGGAGAGCTACGACAAGTTTTAATGAACTTGATATCGTTGTAGAATCGAGTGAATTTTAAAAAGAGTGTTTTTGAGGCTTTTACTAGTTTTGCTAAAGAGGTCACTCCCGGTGAAGGGATCTCGGCTCTTTCCTTATCGAATAAGGTGCTAGATATTCTACAAGGAATACCGCTATGCAAAGTAAAAACTATAGAAGCAATCAAAAGACAAACCGAGTGGGTTGTAGCATCTGCTAGTTTCGCTAAAGAGATCACTCCCGGTCAAGGGATCTCGGCTCTTTCCTTATCGAATAAGGTGTTAGATATTCTACAAGGAATACCGCTATACAAAATAAGAACTAGAGCTACCAGTTTTTAAAATAAGATTCTGCATCATTTTTAGGTTTTTTTTATTTCATTAATCTCATTAATGAAGTCCCAACAATTATGCTTCCTAAGCATCACATAAGAAACGAAAACAGCAATAGTTATTATATATCATATATATAATATATGCATTCGTCTCAGAACATATCAAGTGATCACATCATAAAATATCAGCAGCAGAAGAACACATATGAATTATTGGATATACTAGGAATTCCGTGTTTTAGATTAGGCCAATATAAAACACGGATTCCACGGTCGCGATGAATAGCCAAACCCACATTCCTAGACCCCTACGAGAGCGGCAAGCAACCCTACCAATTCTAGAGTTAGGAGACCCGGTCTCAACTCCTCGAGATGTCTCCCACTGGACCCTAGAACCCGGTTACTTGTGCTCTCCTCCTTGGGTCTATCCTAATGCGGAAAACTAAATAATATACATCAATGGTGATATCATCCTCAACCCGGAAGTGCCCCAATAAAAGAATATTACATACAACCTTTTACATGAATGAAGATGAAAAACTCTCATCTCACATAAAAACCCCGGCTATTCAAAACACGACGATCCAATATAACATATCACAGCAACACATAACATCACATGTTATCAACGTAAGTAAATATGCGTATCCCAATTGTCGTTGACATATAGCACCGAAACTGGCGATACACCACATATTACGCTTACGGTCTTAAAAAAGAAAGTGAAAAACTACAACAATTGGAATCTGCAACCACCTTAGACATCATAAACCCAATGTATCACATACTTTGGATTTCATGTCCAACCAAATGAATTCCTTACACATCACATGCCTAACAATTATAAACCCCGTATTTTAGTCTCGATATTGAAAACACTTTCCAATAATCTGTCGGGTAATTCAACAATATTCCTGATAACCTGATCGAATTCTCGCCGGAAACTTCACTAGACGGCCGCACCCCCGATGCTGTCGACGAAGTACACTAAGGCGGAACACCGCGGCCGCGAGCACCCGAACGGATACTTTTGACGACGAGATTCTCCTACAGTCACTTGGTCGGGGTTATGGGGCGTGGCTATCTAGTAAGATTACTCGGCGAGTATCCGCATACACTACGTAATTGCGACGGACTTTTGATCCACATCAAAATTCTGTGGCAACTGATCAAATGAGACTAAACTGTTAGATTTATAAAATTCAAACTAGTTATCATATAACTAATTATGTGGATTCCAAATATTGTATCACAATCACAGATAGCTAGACGATATTAAACTTTTCGATCGAATAAATAAACACCCAAAATTTCCCAAAGAGCTCAATATTTGAGCGGAGTTCAAAAAGTACCCAGAACATGCCACAACTCCTATGAACCATCCGTAGAAGGGCTGACCCATGCCTCACTCATGTCACCATGGAACTGCCGCAAATTCTAGGATATGACCGCGGTTCCGTGATCCAAAAAGTCGAGTTTGGGTATCGTTCTTCTAGAGGGTTTACAAAATTGCTTGCATGATTTTCTAAAAATTTTAAACTTGGAAAAAATCCAACTCTTGGAAAATTTCCAGCGAGGGAAAATATGGGTTATTGATATCTGTTCGAACTTTTTAACGTCGTCTAAATAACCCGGAGACATGCTAGAGAATTAGACGATATTTGTAGGATTACGAAACCGAAACAACTTCGAAACACATGAAACATAATCCTAATTTCTGTCGAATTTTAAATGGCCTGTAAAAATTTTTTTAGCAACTGCAAAATGTTTTATGTGATATAACATGAATACTATCAAAATTTGATGCAATTAGGCATGTTTTTGGCCGGCCACACCACTACAAAAACCATTCTCACCTTATGAGTTCATTCTCTCATCTTCACTTCATCTTCTTCTTCATTTGAGAAAAAGTTTGCTAGCTTTTTTCTAAGCGAGAAAATATTGTGAGAAAATTAAATCTAAAGTGAGCCCATTTCTTACTTCATCATCCTCTACTATATTGGCCATTTAGTTTAGGGTGTTTGCTTCACTAATCTACCATTAGTGAAGAAGTAGCATGAGCTTGAGTCTTCTCGACGTAGATCATCTTCGGTTTCGAAGACTTCGAGCAAGCTTGTTCATTTCTTCATGTGAACCCTTACTAGAGTTCGGGCGTTCACTACTTGGAGAGAAGGGACTACTACACGGAGATTTAGAAGTGAAGGACCGGTCTACAAAGGTTATATTCCTCATTCACTTTGAATGCAAAGTTGTTTGCATGTTGTTTTGTTTAAATCTCTAGTTAAGATTTTAAGGTTAGGGTTGTTTAGAACGATAAATTTTTGAAAACGGTATGGACGATGCCTCTCGAAACCTTGCTGCCGCGCTAAGTAACCCTACAGTGGTATCAGAGCACAATGGGAATCACACAAGACTCTATGACGATCTCGGGTCGACAGACTAACCTGTACTAGTGTCACCAGAGAACTGCTATCTGACGATAGGTATAATACCATCTAGAAGTTCTCGGCGAGTCCGTCCAGTGTACCTGGTCTCCACTGAGCACCCGTATACCTTCTCTGATGTCAAACATCAATGGATGTGTGATCATCCATCGCCCATCATATGGGTCAAGAAGCGCATACGCTAGTCTACTCTGGAGTATCGATGCCTTGTCTCGATACTCCCACGAATATGAACATTTGAAGGATGTACTTACCGACTACCCATTTCCCCACTAGTATGATCTGCATCATATTCCTGGTAGTCAAGTACTCATCCTAAGAGTTTTATTAACATGTAATAGAGAGACTATAAGTGTACATGTTAAGATAAAGAGCAATCAGATAGCATACTATCATGTCGAGCAAGAATGTCCTCCTTATATATGTCCAAGCATCCACTACAATATATATCACATATATAGTAATAGCCTCTAGGGCATACATATAACTAACAATTTTGTGTTTACTTTATACTTTCTGCATAGGGATCGTTTACATTGATACCTTGTGACTGATTTGCATTGTCGATATATAAGTGTTAGTGATTGGGTTGTGGCAAGTACAATAGTGAGCCAGTGATCGAAAGTGATATTGATGGAAGCGTGATTGAAAGTGAAAGCGATACGTATTTGTTCACAACCTATCTAATACTAAACACATACTATAACCCGGAGAATGGGGAAATCAAGATGGAATAGAACTCGTATTTAGCGAGATACAGTGACTTAGAGTATGAGCATTCGATATTAGTGAGACACACACACACACACACACACACACACACATATATATATATATGTATATATATACATACATACATACATTAGGTCGCGGGCCTAGCGGCACGGCTGCAGGGTTATGTCCCGGGCAACGGTGGACCGTAGTCACGGGCATGCACGGGACTCTTGTTAAACACGAGTATCCTTTCTACCAATTGATTTCATTGACTTAGCGACTGATAAGTAGTGACATACGCATTGCCTGGTTTACTGACATGATACATATATCGCGCTGTGCATATTCAAATGATATTCATTATTCTCATTTTTTCTGTATTCTGTCGCACCTTTCATATTTGATAACATTGTACGCATATTATATATTTATTGCTATATGTGTCGTCCTGACGATCTGAGTGTGCATGCTCAGAAGACCAAATAGACCCAGCCAAGGAGCAGGACCTGCCTTTCGAGATCGCGGAGGTTTAGACCGTAGCATCATCGCCGCCCTTTTTGCTATAAGCACATTGTTATTTCGTTGGTCAGTTATTTCTTTATGCAAATAAATGTACCTCGAACTCTTTTATTTTAATATAATAAAGTTGTGAACTATGATTTCCTTTATTTTGTTACTGTTTACTGATTACCATGTAATGCTAGAAACCGAAGTGTGACTACGGCGAGATTATTCCCTGACCGTAGGAGCATGGCTGGTTTAGTCACCTTTCGCATTCCGTATTGGGAAGCGGGACGTGACACTTTTTGATGGTAAAGAATTGAAAATTATGGTCTAATTGCAAAAATCGAATGATTATACATTTCTCATAAGCCATGATCGGTCCACTAGCTTATATCTTTTTGTCAGTTTAATTTTACTCATTAAGCAAAATATAAAGTCATGCTTGCAACTTTTATGTCACTCTACATTCTCCCACTTCAATAGGTGCTAATCATGCTTATTATTATAGATATTAAAGCGAAGTTTGATTGCTTATATCATCACATAACTTCATAAAAATTTTAATAAATTATCACATAAATAATCTCTCTATGAAATAATTGATCCGTCATAAAATGAATTTGCTAATTAATAGAAACTTTTATGTTAATATAAATGACAAAAAAGGTTAAATTAGATGGTGTGGCTTCAATTTTACACTATGGTACATCTTGCTCGACCCTAGAGATTTAAATAAAATTGATACATTTTCACATGCATAGCCTAGTCAACTTGTAGTACTGAAGTCTTTTTAAATCTTTTCTTAATGTATTTGTAATTAGAGAAAACAATGCATAAGATGGCATTCTGATTTCTATATTGATGGGACACATGCCATCATACTATTTATTGATTTATGTATATATTTTATTTTGCAAATCCAAAAATTATTAATATTATAATGAGCAAAAGTAGAGTGATACAAATAAATAACCAGTGTGTTGCCTTATGTCTAGTCATGGGACACTGTATTGTTTATCCTTCTTTTATTATTATTATTATTATTATTATTATTAAAGAAAAATACTTTATCTACCATCCAGATAGATGTCATATAGACCGCCGAGCAAGTGATTGGCAAGGAAATTGCGTGTCCCAAAGTTGTGTTTTCTCTTCGATGGTCTATACGGAATCTATCAAGCTGGCGGATAATCCTTATATTGTATTTCAATTGTCATTACCCCCTCGTGATCTCACTAGACAATTAGTTTAATATACAAACAAATCATAGGAGACCCCTACGATGGCTTTAGGAACTGAAACCAAAGCAAAGCAAAGCAAACCACTCAAGGATCTATAGCTCCTTGTTTTTGTTAGCTCTCTGAACATTAATTGCAGCGAAATAGGAAGCTTATTCTGCTCTTTGCAGCGGCTTAAATACTCATATTATACTGTACTTCATACTTGCACCGATGAACATTAAATCTTGTTTTTTTAGCCTTTGATAAAAGAAAAAAATCATCATTTTTCCAACCACATTTTTCAGTGGACGCCTGGATTAAGTCTAGGGATGGATGTCTCCACCAAAATTAACATCTCGAACTCATTACTTGATGTATGTAGGGTGATGGTGTACTATCTTTGATTGTTGACTCATATTGAAGTTCCCACCGCTTTGTTTTCTATGCACACAAGACAAATACTTTTATAACCATACATCAAAGGCTTAAAAAACAAGATTGCACTTCGATTTTTCGGTTCGTCTTTGGATGCTTCTCAATCTTCAAGGTGCCATCTCACATGAATTATCATTTAAAATACTAACTAAATAACAAGGTATGCTTCATATATGCGCATTTTGATGCTCAAATTTAATGCGCTCGTATATGGTTCTTGTATCTTGAAGTTCTCATTGCATCACCAAAAAAGAGCTGGAATCTTGTAATTTAGTGTTAAAAGGAGAACGCCATGCATGGGTTTATATTGATGCTCATGTTGGACTTAGGGTATAGAAGAATAATGTCCAATATTAAGAGAAGTATTAGATTTATATGCGAATAAAAATGATTGATAAAATGGTTGGGAAGTGACTGTTGTTCAAAATCTTTGTGAAAAACCCCTAGGCCGTATTTCGTCTTTATTCTCTCCAACTGCTTAGATATTACAGGCAGCTCCTAGTATAAGGAGGGTTTTGGTTGGGCCCATGGTTTCTTTTACACAGGTTTGAACTGGGCCATGGGCTTTTTTACAATTTACCCTAAAGTTTATAGTCTCGAGTAACAAGTTGACGGATAAATGGTTAAACAAGTCTTGCTTGGTTACAAAACTTTTAGCCTATTAATATATTTGGGCCATGTAAATAGGACCCAACCTTCACACCCCAAAATCATTATTTTCGGGCCTTTTCCCCCCGTTTTATAAATGGTTTCAAACCTCCATCTAGAAGGCAAAAGAAAGCATATATAAAGGATTTGGTCCTTGCTTCCAATGTTCCATAACCTTAGAGCAAAGAGTACACATGATTGAATTTGCGAAGATTTAGCGATCACAATTGGGTTAAGTGTTTGAAGAGCCCAAATCAAACTGCAGCGCAAAATTTTGATTTTTTCTAGGGTAAATTGTTAAAAAGTTCACGGCCCGTTTGAAACTTATGTAAGAATCTCTGCCTTTTTGCTCTTGTTTAAAACCTCTTGGGCCTAATCAAAATCCTCTGTATACCAGTTACCTGTAATATCTAAACAGTTGTAGTTGCCTGTAACATCTAAACAGTTGCATGTAATATATAAGCAGTTGCCTGTAATATCCAAGCAGTTGAGGAAATATAAGGCCTAAATGAAATACAGCCCGTGTTTTTGTCACAAAGATTTTGCACAAGAGGCTTTCCCAACAATTTCAAAAATTACAGGGGTTATTTAGACAACTCCCAGGTGGGGCCGAGGACTTTTTGACAATTTACCTGTTATATATGGCATTTTAAATTTAGGCAAAAGGCCAAGATTCACTATGTTAGCTTTTGTTTTAGGACCAATTGCTCTCAGTTGCCAAATATTGCCAGTTACTTTTATTGCTGTTACAAATGTCTCCAAAAATGTCAATGTAAAAACACAAACTAATTAAATAATTAGAATCCTAGGTTATCTTTATTTCTCAGCTGAATTATCATTACCATAGTAATTATAAAACACATGCATAGTCATAGCTGGACTTTTAAAATTATAGGGTTGGCTTGGTAGAAGGTTGGAATACCCGGTGCTCTTTCTACTGTAATCTATAAGTAACATTTTCTTTTATTTCGTATGATAAATAGGGTCATTTTGCTGATTACTTATATTGCTGTGATTCCAATATTTTATTTTAATTTCAATTGTTGCTATAAAATATTAATATATAGTATTTTTAAGCAGGCAATCTTACCAAATGGTTATACATGTCTTCATATGATATTTTTACTATAAATAATAACACTTGCTTTAAACTACTTTAATTTTAATCTACAAATATAACTTCGTGCTTCAATATCATTTGACTCCTTCCACTTTAACTTTGCTGAATCACCCATCCCCCTATCTTTTCGTTATCCTTTCGTAGGCCCAAGGCCCAACTCCCACACCCCATGCCGGCCCCCTCTCTTCTCTCCTCCCTTTTTTCCTTACCTGCTTCTTCTTTACCTTCTTTTCTTTTCTTTTCTTTTCAAATTCAAAATCTTAACTGAAAATTTCACAAATAAATTCTTTTAACTCAAATTTAACCCTGATGGATCTCCGGATCTCCTTCAGATGTTATCTTCCGTTGATCTCTTCACGTGTTGATGGACAGTTGAGATTTGAGTTGGAGGGCCGACTCCTGAAGCATGTGGATCTCAATTGGTTTTGTATGGTTGTGGCCGAGCTACCTGCAAAGAAGTCCCGGGGTGGTTGTGCCACCGAGGACCCTCCGACGGTCAAGTTAGACGGGGTATTTTGGCAGAGTAACGGCCCAGTAGAGTAAAAATTGCTTACCTCCATCGTCTGAGAGAGGGGTTTATATAGCGGCAGCAATGGGCAGGCGGGCGCGACATTCACGCCGGCCGTTACGCCCCTGGAGTCACGCCCGCGTGATAGGCGGGATTCTCCATTAATGACGAGACAAGCTCATTAATGGAGGATCGTGATGGCGTGGAGCGCGGGATCATGGGAAGCGGATATCTCGCGCCTATAGAGATTCATGGAGCCGTGGCGGAGGCGTCTGCGATCGGTGCTAGCGAGACCGAGGAAGATGAGCTCGGCGGGTGGCTCGGGAACGAGCGGGAGGCCGAGGCATCTTAGTTCTGTTCTAGCAACCGAAGGGACGCGCCCAATGTGAGTGCAACAGATGGAACATTGTCGGCCGTTGGTTGCGAAACGTTGTTTTGGAGGGAGGCGATCGGAGCCGTAGGATGCATACACCGGCAGCTATAAATATTGGTGGGATCCCCATCAGGGCCGATACCTCTCCATAATTTCCTCGACCTTGATCGTGTTAGCTCGGTGCTCTTCCCCTCAGGTCGGATCCCTCGCGTTTGATCTCCCGAGGACACCTCCCTTCGATCAGGTTAGATGTCTTCTTCAGAGGAGTTTGTAGATGTAGTCCAAGTAGAGTCTAGGGAGTCTTCTGAAGCTTCCTCTTCTGCTTCTGAGTCGGAGTCCCCCCGGGGAGTTAGGCTTAGTAATGCTCCCCGGGTCGTGCGACGGGGGCGGTCCCCAGAGCACAGGTTGCGGGTGTTCTTGGCGTGCAATCCACGCAGAGGCGCGCGGAGGAGCTTGTCAACATCAAGACTCGTTTCCTCATTCCTCCCGGTTATTCGCTTCGTCTGGCCGAGGAGGGGGAGAGGGCAAACCAGGTTCGGGGCAAGGAGATCGCCTTGTATCTGGAATCCTTTTGGACCGGGATGCGTCTGCCCTTCTCCCCCGAGGTGAGTGCGGCGTTGAATTGTTTTGGGTTAGCCCCGGGCCAGCTAGTGCCGAACTATTGGAGGATCCTCCTTGGGTTTCTGGTCCGGTTGAGATTGAGTCAAATCCCTTTCAGCCTGAGCCTTCTCGTTTCTTCTCTTTGTTACAAAAACCACCCTGGCGCTCGTAGGGGCGAGCTGAGCTGGGTATACCTCTCTTTTAGAAGACAACGGGGGGACGCTGCCGGGTCGGGGGTCGTTATAGTGCCTTCTTCCATTCACGAATGGAAGAAGAAGTTTTTCTTTATTTCCCGCCCAAGTGTAAGGATTGGTCTGTGCCCACCCAGTGGCAAGGGGCCAGCTGTCCGCGGGCGAGTCGGTCGAATGATCCCGACGCGGTGGCGGTGTCGAAGTGGGAGCCCCTCCCTCGGGCTGATGTGCTGTTGTCTGAGCGGGCTCTCAGTTGGGCCGGGCTTAGCCCCGCCAAATACGCGAGTAAGTTAAGAGCTTTCAAGCGACATGTTTAAACTGGTGCATTCTTTCATTTTTCCTGGCATTGCTGACTCTTTGTATTTTAGTCTTTTGCATGACCCATGGACCTGAGCAAGTTCCGGGCGGAAGTGGTTAACACGAAGAAGGGGAAGAAGGCCGAAGGCGCCGGCCCTTCTCGCTCATCGTCGGCTCCGGCTCCTCCGGTGGTCGCTCCACCCAGGCGCCCAAGCATACCCCGGGCCCCCGAGTCCAGTCGAGCGCCGGTCCGAAAGCATGCTCGGGAAGAAGAGCCCTGGGCTCCCGAGGTGGGAGGTGAGACTGGTTCTCCCGCGTCTCTCTTCAAGAGGTTTCATAGGACGGCGCCTTCCTCCCCGGCTTCCCCGATCTTCGTGGACGTTGCGGAGCTTCGCTTCGAGGTGCCCTCGGGGCTTTCCGTCGCCGACAGCTTGCTCTCGCAAATGGAGAGGTCGGCCGGGGGCAGAATCCCTCGGGGGACCCTCCGTGCCCAAATGGTGGCCATAGCTCAAGAGGCCGTGCAGGTTTGTGTTCGCACCCCACTTGGTTCTTCATTCAGCATTTTTGTTTGCGTGATTGGCTGTCTCCCTTTCCCTTTTAACCCTCTTTCTTTTCTTCAGGTACTCCAACACGTCGCCCTCGTCGTCAACATGGAGGACGAGGAGATAGCCCCGACGATGCGGGCCACGGGCGAGTTCTCCTTGCGGGAGGAGCTCGAAGCTGGAGCTGGAGGCGGCGATGGAGAGGGTCATTGTTCTCGAAGACCGGGTGGCGGCCGGGAATCGGGAGGTCGCCCGGTGCCGAGAGGCCGCCCGAGCCGCCGAGGCCTAGTTGGAAGACTCCTAGGTGCTCGTCGCCACCTTGAAGAAGTCGGTGAGCACCCTCTGAAGGGAGAATGAGGCGGCGAAGGAGGGGACGAGGCGTGCCGAGCTTCGGGCGTCGAAAGCTGAGCTTCTGGCGTCGAATGCGGTGGAGAGCTACAAGAACTCGGACCATTTCTACGCCGACCTTGCTGGAGCTGCCGGCATTATTTGGCACGACGCCCTCGACACTGTCAACTCCCAGATGCCGGAGTTCCCTGATGGCAAGCTCCGGGAGGAGTACCCTCGCGAGGATGATGTTAGTGTATATGCCCTAGGGGCCATTATTGTATCATACTAGCTTGTATATTACTTAATGGAAGCTTGGGATATTCACAGTTATATTAACAGTCTTGCTAAACATGGTAGTATGCTACTTGGTTTATATCTATCTTAATATGTGTGTACGTATTGATAGAGCCCTTAGGATCTTGCTTGACTACCAGCGTTGTGATGGCAGTCACACTAGTGGGGGCTGGATAGTCTACAAGCACATCCTTTTTCAGGTCCCTAGTCGTAGGATTATCGAGACAGGGCATCGATACTCCGGAGTAGACTAGTGTGTACGCTTCTCATCCCAGTTGGGGAGATGGTCTGTCCCACAGCCATCAGTACGTCGTATTGGAGATAGTATACAGGTGCTCGTTGGGTTACGGGTACACCGGACATGACTCGCAGGGAACTGTTGGTTAGTATTATACCCGTCGTCAGTTAACAGTTCCCGGATGACATGAGTACAGCATAATCCAGCTTCCGATCCCTTCTTCGGCTTGCGCATGGCCGCTCGAAGTTAGCTCAAGTCCATGGGTTCTGCATAAGACAAAGTACACTGGAGTCAGCAACACAAGTAGAAATGAAAATAAACACAAGTCTAACAAATCGTATGCAAGCTCCTAACTTACCGACGAACTGGGTGGGGCTGAGCCCAGCCCAACTAAGGGTCCGCTCAGAAAGCAGCACGTCGGCCCGGGGAATGGGCTCTCACTCCGCCACTCTCACCGTGTCGGGATTGTTGGACTGACACTCCCGCCGGAACCTATCCCTAGACCATTGGGTGGGCACGGGCCATTCCTCACTTTCTGGCAGCCCAACAAAGAAAAACTTCTTCTTCCAATCGTGGATGGAAGAAGACACGACGACGACTCCCGACCCGGCAACACTCCCCCGTTGTTTCCTGAAGAAGATGTAAACCTACCACGGGTCGCCCGCGCGAGTGTCGGGGTGACGTTTGTAAATGAAAGAGGAGGCAAGGATGGACAGCCTGAAAGGGATCAGCTGCAACTTCAAACGGACCAGGAGCCCGAGAAGAATCCTCCAGGAGTTCGGCACTAGCTGGCCCGGGGCTAACCCGAAATGATTCAGCGCTCTAACAACCTCGGGGGAGAAGGGCAGGCGTATTCTGGCCCAAAAGGCTTCCAAATACAGAGCAATCTCCTTGCCCCGTACCTGATCTGCCCTCTCCCCTTCCCCGGCCAAACACAAAGTGTAGCCGGGAGGAATATGGAAACGAGTCCGAACGGTGGCGAGCTCTTTCTCGTACCTCACCATGGACGACATGCCAGGCGCATCTGCGACCTTTACTCTAGGAACCCCCACCGTCGCGCGACCCCGGGAAGAGGATCTGATCCTAACTCCCCGGGAAGACTCCGACTCAGTGGAAGAAGAAGAATCCCTAGTGTAATACCCGGTTCCTTCTTATACACCAATAGCCGTATTTTATGCTATAGGGGTTACTTACAATTTACCTAGTTGTATTATAATTATTTTAAGTATTTAAATATCTTAACCCTTTCGCTTTAAAACCCAACCCAAAACCAATCTTTATATGTATATTTTTTTCCTTCTAAAATCAGCCCATTCTTTTAATAACTTAATTTATTTTATTTAAACCCAAATCTTTCCTTCTCTCTTTTCACTATTTCCTCAGCCCAAAAAAATTGAAATCAAACCCAAACTTTTCCCAGCCCAAAAGATTTTCCCAGTTATAAAACTCTTTTCCTAGCCCAACAGCAGGCCTCCTTTTCACATTCTTCTGATGTTCCTTTTATTTCATTTTCAAGGCCGGCCCACTCTCTCTTTCTCCTCCATTATTCATTTTTAATTAATTCCTGAGCTTGGCCCGGCCCGTCTCTCTTTCCCTTATAATTCTTTTAACTAATTTCTATTCCTGGCCCGGCCCACTCTCATCATCCCCTCACCCCACGCCCGCTTCAAATCGAACCCGACCCGCTCCTACAGTGCTTTCTCCTCCAAAGGCTACTTCCGCCTTCCCCGCTCGCGACCCGTATTCTCCGCTGACTCCTCCGCCCACGCTCGCGCGCGTTATCCCCACGACGCGCGCCTCGACCTCTCCTCTCGTACATGCCCTCTTCCTCATCCCGTTCTCTCTCTCCCTCGTTCTCCTTCTTCCTCCTCTCCATCGCTCACAAATCCACAGCACCCTCAGGTCCCCGTCGCCGACGACGACGAGAACGACCACCGTCACTGACCTCGAGCTCACCATCTCCCTCTCTCTTTCTCCATTTCTCCTCCTCTTTCCCTTCCCGTCTCTCCCTCGAACCCACTGTACACCCATCCCCTATCACCGAGCACCCAATGTCGCTCGCCCTGACGACGACAACTACGACCATTTACCCTCATCCCTCGTTCGCTACCCCACACCGACAGTAATCCCTCGCTACCTCACCCCTCAATCGAGCTCCACCCCCTGCACGCCTCCGCCACCGAGCCTCACCCACTCCACTGACGACGACGTCGACAACTGCAGCCACCTCGTGCCCACGTCGCTTCGCCTCCGCCTTCACCACCTCGCATCATCATCATCATCACCATCGCAATCATCTCTCTCACTATCTCTCTCTCTCTGATCTCTCCCTTCCTCTGTCCCCATCTCTCTCTCACTCTGTTTCTCTCTCTATATATCACTCTCTCTCTCTCTCTTTCTCAATCTCTTTCCCCTGCTCTCTCTCTCTATCACTCCCTCTCTGTTTCTCTCTTCTTACTCTCTCTCTTCCTCACTCTATCTATCTCACTCTATTCCCCTCTAAATCTCTCTCCCTCTACGGTCCCTCTTCCGTCACCAGAGCATCCTCGCTGCCTCCTTCGACCGTCGGAGTACAGCCAACCTTCGCTGCCCATACTCGAGCCCCTAGCCTAGTCCAAGCTCCGAGGCCGAGCCAAGATCGAGCCGAGGCCAAACCTTGCTGTGTTCCACGCCACTGCCGTGCGTCTCCAGGCAAGTATTTTACTTACTTACATGCTATTTATTTAAGTTACAATCGTTAAGTACATAGATTATAAAGTTACAAGTTTAAACCAATTATGTGCCATACCTGTTCGACGCGTGTTCCCAATGAAAATAATTTTCTAAATTGACGGAACTGGATTACTTACATTGGCCCTTGCTGTGATGAATACCTTGTGCAAGTTTCGCTGGAAAATATGACCGTGAACGACTAAAACAATTACCCCCAAGTTTAACCGTAAAACTGGACTTTTCTTGTACCTGAAAACTATTAAAATCACCATAAATTATATACTTACTGGAATGATGTACTCGAGGGCTCAAATCGAAGCCGATTCGACGAACTTTAACCCTATGCAAGTTTAGAATAGTTTCTGTACTTAAATGGTGTTGATATTTGGATAGGAGTGCGACTCTGGACTGCAGTCCAGAGCGACTCCAGTTGTTGCTTGCTGTTCCGTAATGGGTACCACAAGATTTCCTCAACCCGTAGGTTGTGGAACTCCGCTGTTTATTATAGGTGAATCTGTTATCTAGACAACACAAGTAGTTTCATTCTGTTTCGTTATCGTTTGATATTTATTCTGTAATTTAAAAGATCGGGACGCATAACAGTCACAACAGAATCAGAATTGACATACTAGTAATAAACAGTGTATAACTCCTGGCGTACAGACTCGATTGAGACTCCGTCTGTTGCGTTGAAAACCTTACTGAAAACCCTAGATTTCATATTACTGTAGCGTCGCTAAAATATGATCCCAATTGGGATTAAAATGCGTTGCGAAACGGATTTCTGATTCTGAAACCGGATTTCCAGCCGTGAACGCTTAAAAGGAAATGACTATAATTGATGATCCGGGAACCCGATTGGCATGAAACTAAATTCAATGGATAGATAACTGAACATACTATTTATTCCCCGTTCATTGTTTCATTAAACTGTAAACATATGACTTATGATAAATCGTGCAAGGGGTAGAATACTGTTTCATAACATCCTAATCATGCTTATATACTGTTCACGCATCATATCATACACATGTCATTGCATTGATAACCCAGTGATAACGTGCATTACCCAGTGTTAGGAATTAGTGATGATTGTGGCAAGTACGTCAGTGTTCGTGTATCAGTGAATAAGTGAAAGTGATACGTACTTGTACACAATCAGTGAACCTTATCATTATATTGCATTGTCGACGTCTGTGGGACACGTGTACGTGTGACTATAAGCGGTATGGGACACTTATGGAAGCTCTTGCACAAGTGTCACAGATAAGGCACCAGACACTGCCATTTATCTTAGGTATTAGTCGGGATGTGCTTGATGGAGGTCCTGCCTCCAGTTCTCGCGCAGACTTGTCACAGACCGATTGGTATTTAGGGTTATGGTTGGCGTTTGATGTAGATCACGGGGTGTGGGGTAGTTTGAGTGTGAGTTCAACAGAATCTCGGGAGTCCCATGCCGGCTTATATATTTAGGGAGATATATGGAGATTTACAGGGTATGTGATTATCACCGTGATATACATGTTGGGCCCGTGGTCCCTTGCCCTTGGGTTCTACCCTTGGATGGAGGATACTCGCGAGTGGTGACTCTCACACTTGGACTGACGATAGGTTTAGTGACCTGTACAGTGAGACTTAGAGACTGATAGGGATACTGGCATTGATATATCTTACTTACTGTGTTGACATACGTGGCATATCGTTCTACTGTTTTTACTGTTCCGCTGCATTGATTACTGCATATGCATGTCCATGTTGTCATTGATTTACTGTTATACATATCTATTACCACTGTTAGAATTGTCACTTGCTTTTATATATATTATATTGCTATTGTCGCTCTGACGACCTGAGTATGCATGCTCAGTGTGAGGAGAAGATTTAGCCTGGACCAGAACTAGACGTGTATCACGGACACCTCGATTTGATATCCAGAGTTATATCCATATTTGTTCCCCCTCAGGTCAGTTCTTTACATTGTTTCTTTCAGTTACTGCATTTCTCATTACCTGCGCATTATTTACTGTTTACCATGAAAAACTAGAAGCCGAAGTGTGACTACGGCAGGACATTTCCTTGACCGTAGGAGCATGGCTGGCCTTGTCTACCCCTCGTATTCCGTATTTTGGGAAGCGGGGCGTGACACCTAGAATCTATCCCGACGACATCTACAGACTCCTCAGAAGAAGACATCTAACCTGATGGAGAGAAGTCCTCGGGAGAGAAAACGCAGAGATCCGACCTAAAAAGGAGAGCGCCGAGTTAACGAGACTCTGGACGAGCAAATTATGAAGAGGTTTGGACCCTGAAGAGGACCCCACCTCTATTTATAGCTGCCAGCGTACACATCCTACGGCGACAGTCATCTCCCGCCGAAACGGCTCAGTGCATCCGCCGGCCACGATCGCTCCACCTGTCGCACGCGCATTGGCCGTATCCCATCAGATGCCAGAAGTCTACGGCCCATCGCGTCAGCCAACCAGTGCCCGACACGTAGGTTGTCGCTTCAGTGAACGTACGCACGATCCGGCGTACCCTTTTTAATGTAAAGATCTCACCCATGATTCGCTGGCGTCATCCAGAAAATACAGCTAATTGCCCGAGGACACCCCCCGACGATATCTACGAAAAGGAGCTCACCTCGGATAAGCCGGCAGACCACTCTCGACCCGACCCGTGAGCGAGTCAGGACGAAAGTGGGGGGCTAATGATGATGCTCGATATCGGTGATCTCCCAGATCATGACACGTGGCAGATGACGTGTCCCAAAGCTTGTAAGAAAGGACCCACAGTGGCCGACCAGGCCGCTCCTATGCCCGTCCTACAGACAACCACTGGCTCGTCTCCGAGCCACCTGCACAACTGGCCTTCTCGGCCCTCTCAGCTCGCCTCCGGGCTCTAGCAGAACCAAGATAGCTCGGCCTCCCGCTCGTCCCCGAGCTCTCCCACTGAGCTCATCTTCCTCGGTCTCATCGACCGACCGACGGCACCACTCGCAGGCGCAACTGCCTCACTCCCGCGAATCTCGCCATGCGCTAGATATCCGCCGGCCACGTCCCGCGTTCCACGCCATCACGATCCCCCATTAACGAGCCTGTCTCGCCTTTAATGGGAGATCCCGTCCATCACGCGGGCGTGATGTCGGGAGCGTAACGGCCGGTGCGATTCTCGCACTTGCCTGCCTGCTGCGACCTCTATTTAAACCCCTCCTTCAGACGGTTCAAGTAAGTCTTTTTCCACTCACTAAGCCGTTACTCTGCTCGGATTTCCTCTCTAATTTGACTGTCGGAGGGTCCTCGGTGGTACAACCATCCTGGGACTTCCTTGCAGGTAGCTCGGCCCAAACAACCTCAAACCCATTGAGATCCACACGCTTTAGGAGCCAGCCTCCAGATCCAATCTCAACCGCCTATCGCCGTCATCAGCAGATCAAAAGAAGGTAACATTTTGACGTGATCCGACGCACGTCAATACTCGTGGGGTTAAAGTCCAGTAGAAATAAGAGATGAGAAAGATGTAGATTATACCAAGGAGGATTGCTTACAGAAGAGAGGAGCCTGGTAAAGTTAATTAGTATTAACATTACTCCTCATTAGCAAAATAACCAGTAAGAACATTAGTTATGAAAGTTTTGATCAAGAGTTTTCTAATATTTTTTAAATATTATGATTTTATTTTAGGAATATGCATTGTTGATATGGTACAAACCATACTAAGTGCATCATCCAAATAATAATATAAGAAAAGCCACAACTTAGAGTTTCTAATACATGTACATTCTTATATTACTTTCGTATCTTGGCAAGTTGAGTTAATTCTGGCGTGCTGGTGCTCTGTTGGATATTAGTCACGACTCAATTTTTCATAAAATAGAAATCAAATTGTTTTCTATAAAAAGAATTAATATCTAGCTTAAATAGAAATAAGTTTTCATCTCACTTGTTAAATTGCATGGGTAGTTTTAAATGTTTATTTTATGAGCTTCTTTAATTTTAGGATATATATAACATCAGCTTTTTGTCTGAATTTTTTGTAATCCCAATCTAGTTGATAATCTTATCAACCATGCATTTTTAAATTACGCATAGTGTCTTTTATTGTTTTTCTAAAAAAGACCGACAAAATTTAGCAGTCAATCAGTAGGCACATATTAAAACAATTAATTCTAAAAGAAAATGTCCTCAGCAAAACAGAAAAAATTAGAATAATTATAGGGATGTATAAGCAAAAATATTTTTTTTTATAAAAATCCCAAGTCAAAAATGTGTAAAAGGGCAGTTTTGTCTAATTCAGAAAGATTAGTTGATATAAACAAAGCGGAGATGCATTAATTAATAACCACGCTTTCTTCTTCTATATATAAAATCAAATCTCAGCGTCTCAATTTTCTCAACCACGATTTTTAATACAATCGCCGACACGCCGCCTCCCCGCCGAAACGCTACCAAATCCATGAAGATTAAGAAGAAGCGGGTCGGATCCTTCCTCTGTTTCGGCGCCCCCGTTACCGACGACAATGAGGCGCCGCCGCCACAGGTTTCGACCGAGACCGAACGAATCCCAAAGAAGAAGAATTTGAGAATAACGTGGAAGATCGCGAGATGTTTTTCTTTCAATTCCAATTCCTCGGTTAGTTTCCAATTTTCAAAAGAAAAATTCACGAATTTGGGCGAAAATTGACTTCAATTTTTTCCATTTTTCTTGATTGGATTAAATTTTGTGATTTAATCTTCATTCATTTATATTGATATTGATTTATTATTCAAGTTTAAGAATCGGAGCAGCTCGATTTCGCGAAAAGCCTCCGATTTGTCGGAGCATAAATCCGGGAAAAAATCGGAGGCCGCGAATCTACCGTCGTCTCCGTCCACGTCATCGTCTTCTTCGTTCGGTGATCCCCAAGCGAAGTCGGGCCGTAGAAAGACGATTTTGCCCCTGACGGCGCCTGGGAATCACGGGTATGCCACCGGGCTCTGTCTCGTGCTGCTGTCACTCTTTGTTTTGGTGTTTTGCGGCCGCTTGTGCGCCATCCTGTGGACCGCCACGTGGCTGTGCCTGGTGCCTCGCCGGAAACTGACGGGGATCGCTGACGTGTCCGCGGCGGAGGTGGCGGAGATGAGGCGGAAGAGGAGCTTCAAGGAGGCGAAGGAGAAGAAGCGGGTGGTTTTGGAGGGATTTTTGCAAAGAGGCCAAAAAATAGTAAAAGCAAAGTGAGTGTGGATATAAATTATAAAATTTTGTTTTTTTTGGGGGGGATGCAATTGTTGTGTGTAGATTTTGTTTTTGGAAAATTTGAAATATCTATAAATTTTGAAACAAAATGTGAAGTTAATTGTCGTTGCTGACTATATAAACCTTAGAAAATGTATGAAAGAGATGAAAAATATTCCGTCTTTCATGAATACAATATGCAATATTACCGTCTGCCCTATAATTTTGTCTTTCATTTTATCCAAATGAGCACGGCGGTGGTATTGTGAGTCTCTGATCAACAAAATGAATGCTGACGAAGAGATGATTTACGGATCAATTCTAATAGTTCAAAAATGACTAATAGTTCAAAAATGATGGTTTGATGTTATTCCATTGGTGAGGTTTAGGTGATAAGAGATAACAGATGTTTTGTAATAATTGACTAATTAAATTTTAGATTGAGATAAGATATTTTAAAATTTGGAACACCCTCTAAATTTCAACGACACTTCTTGTGCTTGAGGTATTATTTGAACTTAAAGTTAACATTCGACATCTGCATTGATTTTATCATGTCTTGTTGGAATATATCACATCATCACACATCAGAATCAAATTCCTCTAGTTTTTTTTTCACTTTTTTGTTGTCTACGCGGTTTGATTCCTTGGGCCATATCAAAAAAAATTCCCAACAAATAAAATGGTTTATATCATCTTTATTATAGCGCAGAGGATAGGGACTTCAATTTTAAAATTAATTTGGAATCTAATTTGCAGGAGAAATTCAATAAAAAAATATAAAAAATCGAATATTAATTTGTAATCACAACTAACCCTATACATTTCTTCCAATAACTAACTCTACAAACCTCTCTCTAAGTAACTAACTCCAATATTTTTTTAATTAGACTTTAAATTCATACAATCTTTTTATAATTATATTTAATTACGTGCATCGCACGGGCAATACACTAGTTATAATATAGTGCAAAAGAAAGGGGGTCTCCAATTTAGAAATTGATTTGGAGTTTTGCCTATTTAATTTGCAAAAGAAATTCATTAAAAAAATATAAAAAATCAAATCTTAAATTGTAACGGTAATTAACCGATACCTCTCTTCCAATAACTAACTAATTTACAAGAGATAACACCACCAAAATATCTCTATTATTATAGGACAAAAAGAATGGGGTCTCTAATTTTGAAATCAATTTGACGATGTGGCATTCTTATTTGCCAAAGAAATCAACTTAAAAATTCTTAAAAATCGAATCAAATTTCATAACCGCAACTACCAAATTTATGCAATTTATTTTATTTTTCTTTTTCCTAATAAATGTTTTTCCACCAACCCCTCTTTCTTTAAAAAACTGTTCCTACTATCTAAATTAACTAATTTCGTTTCTAAATAATTCAATTTATTAAATACATATAACACACATGCAAATCACTAGTTATTATAATTATAAAAAACACCATTATAATATTCTTCTAATTATGTTGCGAATGAAAATCCAAAAGAGGGAATCTATATTAATTTGGGGATTGAAATCCACAAAAGCTTATGAAGGATTAAATTAAACCTCAATCATTGTTTGTGCATTTATTAAAAGGCTGTAGCCACGTCCCTTAAATTTAAGTGGAGCACGTTTGATTTGGATATGATTGGTTTGGTAGAGTTTGGTTTGATTCCAAACCAAAGGGACAAAAGGAAATACATAAAAATTAGGTAGCCATAGCAGAAATGCTTAGTAATCGACAATTTGGATACAAAAGCAATCTTTAGGCTTTCCCACAAAACTAATATATTCATCCAACATGACACCAAATTTTTAGTTATTAAAAGTAGTGGATCCTTTGGCAACCAATTATTGAACCAATTAGGTAAATATTCTATTCTCTCAACCTTTATCATGGTTTCAAAAGTTGTGATTCAACTGGATGGAGATTTTATATGGTTTAAGAGAAAACTGGCCACATTTAAATTTCTACTAGACACTTATTAAATGAAGATTAATTTAAATTAAGGTATCTTTGTGCAAAAGCGCATGTTTCGGCCAAAAATACTTCAACCTGCGGGGACGTATTGTAGTATAAATTATATTCTATCAATCTTCATCATAACTTTGGAATTATGATGCAGTGAAAGGAACATTTAAAAACATTTGACGGTCTAGTTGTCTCTGTGTGTGTGTGTGTGTGTGTCAAGATAGATAAGCATAGTATAATTATTTTATGAGGTTAATGGCGTTGCAGTCGTCATGGTTTTAGTTGGGATAAGCATATTATAATTATTTTATAAGGTTAATGGCGTTGCAGTCGTCATGGGTTTAGTTGAGACGGGAACCATCCTCGGAGCTTGTGCGACAGCATTTGCTTTCCAATCTAGAGATTTGCAAACCAGGGAGTGTGACAACATACACGCTTCCCCCGTCCTTCTCATCAGTTGCAGGGTTTGGGGCTCGTCCCCGATCAATATCAGATCAAACAATAGGGGGTTGACATATCTTAGCGCTTACCCTTTTTTTTTCAAGACAACAGGGGAAAAGATGGTTCTGTTCCCTACCGAGACAACGAACACTCTCAACAGATCCTCCACGTGCTGGCATACCATACCTCTTCCATGCGTCTTTTTCGAGTGGAACGGAGACCAAGTCAAGTGAACGATTGGGTGAAATTCTGGAACGGGAGTCAAGTATGGAAACTGCAACACTGCAGGAGTGGATTCAGGTGCCGTATCATATCTCGACCTAGCCGCATGAGAAAGGTAGTTTTAACTTGAGCAAGAAAACGGATTAGGACGGATGCGCTACCGCGCAACGGCTTTCACGCTAGGCGCTCACTCCGTTGTTTGGTCTACCGCGCAACGGAAAGATCAGCGTTGGTTTTTCCAACAAAAGCAAAATGGGATTGATCGGCTCTCACTTGAGCGGTTTACTGTACTGAAATCTTTGGGATGATAAGAGAAATGCCTAGTGATCGAGCGTCTGGACCGGGTGGTTTTGCATAGTTGAACCCCTATTTCACTCCGATAGTATGATAGATCTTCATAAGTGGCCTCAGTAAAGCAGGAATTCCACCTGAAGAAACCCCTTCTCCTGGAAAGGTAGACCAGCCAAGTGCTTGTCGATATCTCCGTTCACTCGCGAAGGATTCTCCGCTCTCTCACTCTTGCTGAAAGGGTTGTTAAAGAAAGCTCGAACAAGGGTTTCTTCATAGAGAGATGGTCAACTGATGAGAAGGACGAGGGAAGTCTTTCTAGAGCAAGGGATGTCGCTAGCATTCTTCTTCTCTAAAATAGTTTCATTCCAGTGGGTGATAAAAAGTCGACTCGAGTATCTGGTCCGCTTCCACGGCCGCATAAAACGAGTGCGTTGCGGTTGAGCCGGCCCCATTTTTCTCATATTTTATATCATAAAGCTTCAACAACTTATAATATATGTAAGTTTATATTTTGCTGGATAGGTAATGGAATCTAGTGAAGTTTTGCCTAACAAGTCTTCTTCGAATGAATAGGGGAAAAAAAACTTTAAAAAAACGTTTGTTAAATTATCGTTTGCAATATGATCAGTAATTCCTGGTCTTCTATCTTGGCAGTCATCATGAGAGAGCAACCTCGATGGGAAAACCAATAAAAGGGTGTTGAGCTCATTTGAACAAATGGAAGATAAGAAAGCGAGCTTGAATATAAAGCGAACGCATGCCAAACGCATGCCAATCGATTACAAGAATTCCATTTGTGCATCATTATTGATTCAAGGTCGTTATATAAAATGTTTGAGGTTAACAGGGGCTGCGGTTGCCCAGCCTCGTTCGCTACGAAAATGGGTCTAACAAGGGACGGGGTCTATGTTTCTAATTTGCGGCACCCCAACCACCAAGGCTGGGTGAGGCGAGCGCAGCCACGGGCCCATCCCCATTCTTTTTCTCTATTTGCTTATTGCTAGTTATTTTGGGCCTAGGCAAAAAGGATTTTAAAAAATAGTAAAAACGAGAAAGAAAAAGGCAAGCATTTTAAAAAATAGTAAAAACGAGAAAGATTAAAAAAAAGCCGTGGACGGCAGGATTCGAACCTGCGCGGGCAAAGCCCACATGATTTCTAGTCATGCCCGATAACCACTCCGGCACGTCCACTTTCTTACCTTGTGATGCAAATAATCTTATTACAAGTCATTTGCAAGATATCATATCCGCGAATTTTTGGTGGGACACAGTCCGAATGAAATGAAACTGTAACAGAATCAACCCAGCAACAGATAGCCTGTTACCCGAAATAAACAATAACCCTGAATCCATCGGGTGACAACCTAACCGGTTGATAAAAATAACAATCAACAATCGCAGATAGAGTTAGAAGCCTGCCTAACTGAAGCAACTTTCATAAAAACAACATTTCGCTTCAACTTCCGATCAATATGCAATATGTACAATTAGAAATCAAGCTAAATGAACTACAACTCAAATAACATTACAGAGGGGGTGATCAATGACGTCTCTACTTTTGCCTCCCCCCAATAGATCCCGACCGTACCATGATGATTCTATTCACGGTTTTATGCATTATCTTTTAGAAAAAGCAATATGGTCATTGGCTGGTTCAGTATGGCATGTCTCTGAGCCAGTGCGACACATAAATCACAATCTTCTAGGTCTTCTGTCTTGATTGAGTCGATGCCACCAAAGGCTCCGAGTGGTTTGGATCCACATTCCAAGAGTGATCGCTTCCGTTTGATGATCTATCCATTATAATATAATCTGGGGATCTCGTCGGTATCAAAGGCGCCTTCTGAAGAGCAGAGAACTCCTTGCTCCCTTCACCGAAACTTCCCACGCAGATGGCGTCGCCTCTGCCATGCCAAACACCATCTTGGACGTTGTTCATCTCTAGAGTCCTCGACTCCTGCTCAGTCAAAACCAGTATTCTCTTCATCAGATTATGCAATTCTATAACGTATACAGATGCATTTATACATGTTAATTGCATATAACACAGTTTTTATATATCTCATCCATCCCTTGACAATAATATGGCAAGTAAATTGAGGGGTTATAAATATCATATCAGTCCAAAATAAGACAAATCTCAGGGTTGTTGGGCGCTAATAAGGGAGTGGACGGGTTATAAGTGCTGCTGGAGGTATAGCCGAAGGAGGCTTCCAAGCAATTAAATTCAGACTGATTTCTATGAGATAGTTACCAGGATTCGGCCTCTGTAACAAAGCATTTATCAATGAGATGAAGATAGAATTTGGTATTAACCTGGCAGAGCGTGCAGCATGGGCAAATAAGATGTTGGATGCAGTCATCTAGCGAACTGTCTCTCCCCTGCAGGAAAATTGATAAAATGCGTAAATCATAAGATAAGCAGACATACACTATAAATATTTTTATAAAAAAAAAAAAAAAAACCATGCATAACCACTTGTATGTTTCAAACATGAGTAAAATAGCAAACCCTATTAGCAGTCGACGTGCAATTTCATCACGACACTCCAAGCTTTTCATTAAAATTAACCATAGAAAGATCAAAAAGAGATTTGGACAGAAATGCTTACCCCAATGTTAAACTGCTTTCTGATCCTTGTACGGAAATAACCCACATATAATCCAAATGAGGCAGCAGAAGCTATTCCCATATATAAATAGCAATGCTGTTTGGTAACTCCAAACGCAATGAAATTGAACAGAACAGTCACTGCCAGGACAAAATATATTGAACCCTGAAAAAAAAATAACATTAAAATTTAGAAGATGATGCCAACTGCAGTGTAGTTGTAGGTTAAAAAGGCGGTAAATTTAACAACTACCAGATAGTAGCTTCTACAAAACACAAAATTATGATCATGTGCAGAGTCGGGCATAATAATGGCCATCTCTATCTCTATCTCTATAATATATAGAAAGTTATATGAGAGAATATTCCTTTATCTAGCTTGGGTTCTATCGGAAATCTTTTATTGGTTTCCTATTCAATATTTATATCACTTTTTTATCTTATACAACTAGGCTTATATTGAGGGAAAATTCTGATCAGTCCTTTTCTTTAAAATCGCTTTCTATTCTTTCTCACTACTTAGATTTTAGTGGCAAAATATCGAAAAATTTCATGATTTTTGTGTCATGCAAAATATTGAAAACCCGGAAAAAGTTTTTTTTTTTTGAGTTAAAATTTCACGAATTTCATTCAATATTGCCCCCCAAAAAATAGAAAACCCAAAGAAAATAACAAATTTTGACATTTTTGAAAAAATCACTATTTCAAGTGATATATAACATATAAATATTAATATTTTCAAAAGCCATCTCTTTCTCAACAATGTCTTTGTTCCTTCTTTCGCTCCACTTGCCCCGGTCGCCGTTCCACTCGTTCACTTGCCTATCAGTTCCGCTGCGCTTCACTGACTTGGCGAGGTGCGTCCTCAATCGCCGGGGGCTCACAGCATGCGCCACCCGGTCCGTCAAAGGATCGTTCAAAAAGTTTGACATTTTTGAAAATTTCGTAATTTTCATATGCATGCATATATTCAAATAACGGAAGAAAATAGAAATTTTTGAGATTTTCTTATGCTATACCATGTACAATATAGAAAAATAGAAAAAAACAGAAAATATCGAGACTTAAAAATTTCATGATTTCGGGTGCTATAGCAAATAAAAATTATTGAACCACCAAAGAAAACATAAAATTCTTAAGAATTTTTAAGATTTAGCGATTTTTGTGGCTATATAAAAGGAAAATATTGAAAATGATGAAAGTAGAAAATTTTGCTAATTTTGAAAAGCCCACAATCCGTGTTATATTGAAAAACCGAACAAATCAAAACATTTTGAGATTTTTAAAAATTTTGCGATTTTCGTGTGTAGCAAGCAAATTATTGAAAAACCGAAGAAAACAGAAAAATTTGATATTTTTGAAAATTACGCAATTTCATATGATAGCATGCAAAATATTGTAAATTTGAAGAAAACAAATAATTATGGGATTTTTATAAATTTTGCGATGTCACGTGCTATAACATGTGAAATATTAAAAAGCCGAAGAAAACATAAAAAAATTGAGTTTTTCGATATTCATGATTTTCGTGTACTTGAAAATCATGAATATCGAAAAATTCAATTTTTTATGTTTTCTTCGGCGTGTACTTGAAAATTTTGCGCTTTTTTGTGATATATTTTTGAAAATACTGAAAAACCAAAAAAAAAAATTATTTTTGAAAATTTCATAATTTTCTTGTGCTGCAAGCAAAATATTGGAAAACCGAAGAAAATTGAGGTTTTGAGAATTTTAAAATTTCGCCATATTTTTGTGCTATAGCATGCAAAATGTTGTATATTTGATGGAAACCAAAAGGCTTTGAGATTTTTGTGCATTTCATGATTCTTATGTGCTATATAACAAGCAAATATTGAAAAACTGACAAAAAATGAAAATTTATAGATTTTTGTATGCTATAACAAGGAAAATTTTGAAAAGTAAAAGAAAAATGCCAAACTATTTGCAAGTTAATCATTCATATATTTACATATGAAGTTCATAAATATGATTGTTACAACTTACAAATCATATAACAATAAAGTTCTAAATTAATATGATTTTTCTTGAATTTGGACTTCGTAGCCGTGCATTTCTCGGACGCCCTTGCTAGCAATTAATATAACCCTTTCCCCCCCCCCCCCCTTGGAGACATGGTTCTATAAAGCTGGAATTGGAAAGAATTTAAATGCACACACAATCTTTTTCGCTACATACAAAGCATAAACCCAGTGGATACAATTACATTGAAGAAAATGAAAAGAAGAGGTATCAAGTCAAAACTAAAAACTATAATAGTAAGAGATAGTATTAACAAAGAGACTGAAACAGGAGAAGAAAACAAGACTTCTAAATGCAATGTTATGAGCACACAATACACTAGATGGAATTAAAATTAACCTGTGACAGTATAAAGCAACAGCCATGAACTTAAAAGGCTCCACACACATCCTAAGCACATGACTGACATGTTGGGATAACTAGTCTAGATGAATGCAAAGAATGCAACCAAAGTGCAAGGAAATCAACCTAAATGCAAAATGTGAAGCAAACAAATCTAGAGATTTATTCACAAAAATATGTTCAATACAAGGTATTTGGTATTAATTGAAACAAGCGAGCAGTCAATAATCACGCAAAAAAACTCTCTAAAGAATGGCAAATGGAGGATCTATGAAATTAGTAATGAATATGTCATCACTAAGGAACTTTAAGCATCGGACTAGTATCGCGCGAAGGAGGGCTACTTCCCTCTGCTTCACCTCCCGAGAGCCTGAGAAAACTTGACGAAACCAAAGGTGAAGTCAAGTAAACTCAGGGTCTTCTCTCGATCGAAACTAACTTGCTACTTTCTTTCACCAAAGCCCGTTCGAGTGCATCTGATGCAAGTGAACGTGTACGAAAAAGCTGTCGTAAAGTTTCGTTGTTCGTTCCGTCGCTGACCCTATCTATGTTTCCACGATGGCCCAAGAACACGCTCATTCTTCAGCCGTAGAGAGACTTTTGAATTGCGAGGTACCATTACGAGCTCAATATATACAAGTGTTATTCCGTGAAATAACTCGAATTTCAAATCATTCACTTGCTTCAACTACTCATGCTATGGATGTGGGAGCATCAACTCCGTTCCTTTGGGCTTTTGAGGAGCGGGAGAAATTGTTGGAATTCTATGAAAGAGTCCTGGGAGCCAGGATGCATGCCAGTTTCATACGACCTAGTGGAATACTTCGGTCAGGGAAGCGGGGCTTTGCTTTCACTTCGTTTAATACGTCAATTCGAAACGGTATCAAATCACCAGTGTAGCATATTCTGCGCTCCCTATTCAAACCTGGGGAAGAGGCAGATTTACACGATGACGCTACTTGTCCAAAAGCAGCAAGCAGAGGAGCCGGCAAATTCCATGTTGACACTTCAGATGATTAATGCGGCTTATCGGATCTGAATATGCCATTAGTGTTTGTTCTCTTTGAACTCTTAGTCCCTGGTCCGATTACAGCGCCTTTCTACTCTTCGTTGATTTTGGAAAGAAACTCCCTCTCTTCTTATGTTTCTGATTATGCCCTATACTCATCCCTGGTGGTGAATTTGGAATTCGGGATCTGCCCAAATGAAAAAGAAAAGAAGGCGTACTTTCTTATAGTCGAGCTACTCCCACTGTTGACCAATTCCTCCTTGGTCAAATTTTCCATCCGGCTGTTGCTCACCCGACACGATCATACGAGGTCACAATTCACCCAACACGATCATCCGGGATGAACAAGAATTGGGGATCGGATGCGGGCGAAATTCCCGCCAATGGCTGAGATGCTTACATCATGGAATGAGGAAATCACTTCTTCCTTTTTGCGTATGGTATCGCCACTCCCTTTGGCAGCATCTACTAATTCGGAACTTAATTTGAAAGCCATATTTCGACCCGGGCGTTTTCGGGATGCCCCTAATAACCATCGAATGGCAAGTGCTTTTCCTTGTGAGGGCACGTTTCCCACTTTCCTCTATCGATCATGCTTTCTTATCTTCTATATCCGGGGTTAGCTATCAACAAAGACGTTGCATGGGCTACTACCTTCTGGCAACTAAACCCACCGGGTCCCTGGCCATGCGAATCTAGGATTCAACCTTCGCATCTCACTCGACTTTCTTTCTGGGAGAGCCCATAGAGAACTCAACGGTATCGACTTTTGACTCGACTCCGTGGGAGCTTTTTCCTTTCCAGGACAGGCTTCAACAGAGTTTTATACTCCTACTCCCAGAATGAATGGGAAGACTGGAGT
The DNA here is from genome assembly GCA_030015575.1 of Agapanthus africanus. Taxonomy (NCBI): domain Eukaryota; kingdom Viridiplantae; phylum Streptophyta; class Magnoliopsida; order Asparagales; family Amaryllidaceae; genus Agapanthus; species Agapanthus africanus. The sequence continues at coordinate 5,354,005 of CM057337.1, forward strand.
AGTATCTTCATTAGCCGGAAGGAATTAGTCTCCACTAGCGTAATTCGAAGAACGAACAAGAAAAGGGTGACTGTTTAGGTAGGAGGATGGATGTGGTCCAATGGCTAAAGCTCTGCCAGCTTCTTGTAGACTGGCTAATAAAGGACTACTTCATTGAGACTGCTAGAAAGAAGAAAGATCAATATAGCGCTTACTATAAATATAAGCTAAACACCTGTTGCATAATCAACTGCCGAAAACCTCCCAACGGCCCAATCTTTTGCTTCTCCTCTTGTTCCCCGTAACGAGTTCAAACTACCTTTTCTTTGAAACCCTGTAACAATCGCTTTCAGTAGTAGTTACTGTTGTCAAGTATGAGTTGTCAGTTTCTTAGCTACTTTTGTTAACACTACTTAGCTCTTATCTTGCTCCCTTCACTCCGTTCTTCAGGAACGGAGTTACGAGCATTACGCGTTCACTTCGTTCCGAAGATTGAGATCTGCAGCAAAAGGTCGTGTAAAATTAAGCATTTTCTGTCCCAGAACCCCGGAACGCCTTCATTTCGTTGGCAGAATCAGAAACGATCCAATCCATTCGGGGCTTCGGAGAACCCATAAATGAATTTGACTTGATTCATAGATAGAAAAAAGAGATAGATAGACAAGAGATAGATTAACTATATAGAAAGAGGAATAGAATAGAAATCCCTTCCTCTAACAAGCAACTCAAGGCATAATGACAGACCGAGAAGCTAGACTAGAAAAAATTGGAGGAGAAATTTTGTGTCATATATGGTGATCTTCCTCTGATATCCTAATTTTATCTCGTATTTTATCTTTGTTACCTTTTCTTAATAATGAAAAACAGTTTGAGAGAGCCGAGTCGATTCCTAGAACTACTGGTCCTAGAACCAAAAATAAATAAATATACTTTTCCTTTGATTCAAAACTCCAATCGAAACTCAAGCTCAGATTGATGTTTTGTTCGAAAAAGCCTAAAATCCATATTTTATTGTTGTGTTATAAGAAACAACAAATAGGGAAAGAAGAAATCTTTTTTTTTTGAAAGATTTTCATTCCTTTTCCTAGGAACACATACAAGAAAAAGGATAATGGTAACCCTACCATTAACTACTTCATTTTCATTTATTAATTTCATAGTAATAGAAATACATGTCCTACCGAGACAGAATTTGTAACTTGCTATCCTCTTGCCTAGCAGGCAAAGATTTACCTCTGTGGAAAGACTGATTCATTCGGATCGACATGAGGGTCCAACTCCATTGCATTGCCAGAATCCATTTCAAACGAACAATTTCAACGAAATCTTTCAATTTCTTATTTTACTATGTTCAACTCTATGTATTCCTCTATCCGTAGAGTACATTGAATGTACAGAAATGGCTATAACAGAGTTTCTGTTATTCGTATTAACAGCTACTCTAGGAGGAATGTTTTTATGTGGCGCTAACGATTTGCTTCGTGATTCATCGTTTGTATTCTGATCTAGGAGCAATACCAAAGTGAGATTCTCGAACGAAGAAAATGATCCAATTACTTCGAAAGAATTGAACGAGGAGCCGTATGAGGTGAAAATCCTGGGGGGAAGCCCGGTCGAGTGGTTCGTCGCTCAACCGTAAGGGAGACTCGAAGAAAAAAAACTATTCCCGGAGCCGAGGAATCGATTTCTAGTGGCTAACTTTACCCAGAAGGTTAGGCCCTTCCGAACCGGGCCGGGTTAATAGCTAAGTCCCGATCCGAGAAATAGACTTTGACTTCTACGGAAATAAAGTAACTCGACATTTCATCAAACGAGACTCGGAAAGAGTGGCGCTAAAGATGTTGAAGTGGAAAGAACAAAAAGAAATAGGAACAAAGCAAAAGCATATCAATTCGTTGAGGCTACTAGTCTTGGTAAGGTTTACCACTGAATGAGAAAGGCCCCTAGGTAGATAGAACGTTTCTATGACCATTTTCTGGTGTTTTAAGGAATGTTTGCCGGCATCCAATGTCCCCCCCCCGTGTGTGATACGCGTACGAGGGACAACATAACAGCGGGGAGTCTTTGTGACGGGGAAGAGCCGTGCATGAATTTTGCATATTTCACCCTGACATCCACGAATGAGGAATGAAAGCACTTCTGCTATCTACTAACTCTTGCCACTGAGAGGGGATGAGTGAATACCTGGACAACGACACTCTGCGTGGCCTAAAGGTTTCCTTTCGGGTTTACGCGGCTTCCTCCTCCCTAGTCATCAATGCCGAAACTCCCCCTCCGGAAGTCTAACAGGACTTTCCGGGGCGCAAAACGAGGGGTCCGAATTTTTGTCGCTGACCGGAAGTCGATTTCGACTTTCCGGGGCGCCAAAAATGGTCGTGCTCGTCGTTTCTCGAATGGAAAAAAAGAATCGTATGGTCTTCCCGTTCACAAAATCCGGCTACTTAATTTACGAAAGCCCCACGAAAATGAGGAAATCACTTCTTCGTAGTTCTCAATAGATCCTAGATTTGGTGAAAGGACCTACAGCTATGCACTTCCGGCTGGCTAAGATGCTTACATCTGGATTGAATTTGCTCCAGCGGAAGCTATTTCATGTATTTCGGGAAGTCCATAAAAGAATTTCATTCATGCCAGCAATGAACACTACAAGGAGCAAGCGGACATACACAGGCGACATGTAGAATTCAAGGAGGGAGATCAAGTCCTTGTCAGAATTCGTCCTAAATGATCATCCGGGGTGAACAAGAATTGGGGATCGGATGCGGGCGAAATTCCCGCCAATGGCTGAAAAAGTCCCAATTGTTTCGAACTTTCTATTTTTTGAATAGGATATTTACGGAATCCCCATGAATAGGATCAAACCTTATTCCATGATATTTCCATAAGATTCCTTTTTTTTATTCTTAAGCAAGCCCTCGAGAGGGTTTAGTTGATCCATGATTTATGTTTCATCTTTCTTTTCCTTTTTGTTTGTTTCGAGAAAGATAGCCGGTTGGCTTTGTCAACAGGATAGGATGCCGCGACAAAAAATCCTGTTGGACTCTCTCGGAGAGCAACTACAAAGCAAATGAGGCTGATTAGAGAAGGAAGGACTTTTTTATCCTTCACCACTGGTACACCTCTTCATTCTTGGTTAGCGCTCATGACCTACAAGATCAATTTGTTCTTTTTCTCTGACAGATGGTCAGAACTTCATCTGGGTTCGAATCCTACTGAGAGGTCCACTAGAGATCAGAAATTTTTGAAGAAAAAACAAGATGTTAATTCTTTGACGTTGGGAAAGGTTTGTCTTGTGTCTCCGTAACAAATGGTCCATTTATTTATGTATTTATGGGCGAACGACGGAGATTTTGGGTGTATCATTTCCATTCAGAGTATGTTTGTACTACTACTATGTCATACTCATATTCATATTGAAATTAGTTACTTCAGGAAACTTTGTGTTCCATATCCATGAAATGAGAATTCTCACATGATGCATTCTGAATCGAAATAGAAAAAAGCCTTTTTTCTATTCTATTCCCCCTAAAGAAAATAAAAGGTGTATCCTAATTCCACACTTTATGTGGAGACTAAAGATTACGTAGTTTTTGCTATTAATTTAATTTCATCGTTCGTCTTAAAACTTTTAAAGCTGGGAAAAAAATAGGAAAAACGAGTTGATCTGGATCCCGTTTTTTGTATTTTATCTTATTCAAATAAAGAATTTGAAATCAATGTAATGTAACGATGTATTGGGTGTATCTGTATTTATAGAAGCTTTCATTTTCGTGCTTATCCTAATTGTTGGTTCAGTTTATGCATGGAGAAAAGGAGCATTGGAATGGTCTTAGCTGAATATTCAGACAATCAAAAAAAGAAAAAGGAAGGAAAAGATTCTATTGAGACAGTTATGAACTTGATTGATTTTCCGTTACTTGACCAAACAATCCCCAATTCCGTTATTTCAACTATATCGAATGATCTTTCGAATTGGTCAAGACTCTCCAGTTTATGGCCTCTTCTTTATGATACCAGTTGTTGTTTCATTGAATTTGCTTCATTAATAGGCTCGCGATTCGACTTTGATCGTTATGGATTAGTACCAAGATCAAGTCCTAGACAAGCAGACCTAATTTTAACAGCCGGGACAGTAACAATGAAAATGGCTCCTTCTTTAGTGAGATTATATGAACAAATGCCTGAACCGAAATATGTCATTGCTATGGGAGCCTGTACTATTACAGGAGGAATGTTCAGTACTGATTCTTATAGTACTGTTCGGGGAGTCGATAAGTTAATTCCTGTGGATGTCTATTTGCCGGGCTGCCCGCCTAAACCAGAAGCTGTTATAGATGCTATAACGAAACTTCGTAAGAAGATATCTCGAGAAATCTTTGAAGATAGAACTTTGTCTCAACAGGAAAATCGATGTTTTACTACTAATCACAAGTTTTATGTTCGACGTAGTACTCATACTGGAAATTACGATCAAGAATTACTCTATCAATCACCATCTTAAGATATTCTTTTTGATTAGCTAATATAGGAAGATTTTTTTTTTACGTCGATCTTTTCACTTTGACTAACCCATGCATTCAATTAGAAAAGACCTTCCTGCTTTGCTTTGTTGAGGAAAGCCGTCTTTTTGGCATAAATCCCACAGTCGAACTACCAGAATGGTATATAAATCCAAGTCTTAAGTAATTTTTTTTCTTGAAAAACTAGGGCTTCATAGTTCTTATGAACCTAACTCATTGAAATTCCATCCAGTATGAAAAAGAAATGATCAAACCTAATTCTTTTATTCCAAAATTACTTAACTTAAAACTGAAATAGAATTTTATTTTTGAATGAAATTACACGACACAGTTAGTTATTATTACTATATTACTATTACTACTTTATTCAACTAAAAAATTGCACAATGAATCTATTCATTCAGAATCAGCAGGATTGGTCGATGTCAAAGCGGATGAATCCATTTTTTTCTACCTATGTAATTTGTAGTAATTCTTTTTTTTTTAGTGCTATCTATAATGACTGATGAATCAAGAACTTTCAATTAGAACTAATAAACTAATTCAATTCTATCAATTTATTTTTTCTTACCGCCGTATCTGAAAAAAAGGAAACTTAGATAAGTGTTTTATCAACATATGTTTTCCAATTGGTTTCTGATGTAACTGCCTATCATGCCAAGCTTGACGCTGTTGCTGTTGCACAGGCGGTTGCGATCTTCCTCGGGATAGATCAATTTGTGTAAACGATAGCTTTCTATGTTTCCCAATCTCAGCGGTACTGCCAATCGTAGACTGGTGACCGGGGAATGATAGCTTCAGCTCAATACACCATTCTGAATGGAACCTGAATTGATGCGTTCCTAAAAAAAGAAATCGAAGAAGACACGAATCCTGATCCACATTTACAAGACAGCCACTTCCTTACGCCAATCAATTGGGGGTGGGACCTGCTGGCATAATGCACGCTGGAACGTGGGAATTCGAGGTAGTGAATACTTGCTCGACCTACAACAAAGCCATATTTCGACCCGGGCGTTTTCGGGATGCCCCTAATAACCAACGAATGGCAAGTGCTTTTCCTTGTGTAGATCCTATTTCAATAGGAACTTGATGAGTCGATCCGCCTACACGTCTTGCTTTTACTGCTATATCGGGAGTTACTCCACGTACTGCTTGACGTACAACAGATAGTGGATTTATTTCTGTCTTTTGTTGAATCTTTTTCACGGCTCGATAGATAATTAATTTGATAAGCCAATGATTTTTTTCCGTGTTTCAGAATACGTTTAACCAACATGTTAACTAATCGATTACGATAAATTGGATCGGATTTTGCAGTTTTTTCTTCTGCAGTACCTCGACGTGACATGAGCGTGAAAGAGGTTCAAAAATAAGTTTTCTTTTTATAAGAGCTAAAAACGAATCACTTATTTTGGCTTGCTTTTTTAAGATTGGTAACAAACTGGGTAGAGCTGTAAAGGCCGACAAGTAGACCTGTGAAACTTCAGGAGGCAAATATGCTAGAGTATGTGTTGAAATAGATCTATCTAAAGAAGCCATCGACTCCCTATGTCACCTTCCCTGATTTATATTCTAACTCATCAGCACTCAAAAGACCAGCATTGGTTTCCTGCAGAAGTTCAGACTTGGAAACCCCCTTGGTTACTCTCTACCAATCATATAGCCGCAAAAATAGAGTAATTAGTCAATGACTCAGATTGTCAAGAAGCGAACATAATATTGTAGTTGCACCAACACAGGATTAATTGTTGGCTATTCTCCGCCCATGGCAGTTGCTTAACTAGGCAATATACACCCATTATGAACCTAAAGATGAGATAACCACTCGTAAGAGAAAAAGTAAATTCATGTAACATTTGAGAATGGTGGAAGCTGTACAAGCAGTGCCCTACTTGATAGACCTTAATTATGATTTATGCATAGCCTCAGATTTTGTTCCTTATCCATTCAAATCAGAGAGTGCGATAAACTGCTACAAACATTCGAAATCACTATTATCCGGTCAGAATGCATAATCGAGGAAAATTTTGTGATCTCTCACAAAAAAAAATTTGTTGTTTCAAGTTGTTAAAGAACAATAGTCCAGCTATACGGAATGCTAATCAAGCTATATGTCTGATTTCATATTTTCAATCAAATGTTATAAATAAATACTTGAATGTATGCTTATTGCTAGAGAATAGGCATAACTTCATGAAAGAGGATGGCTCACCTGAAGAAAGCAAGGTCCAAGGCTGGCTCTTCTCATATTCTTCCCAAATCTATAGCATGGGCAACTGCCAAAAAATCAGCACTATATTATCATCCCAAGCATCATAGAATTCAAAAGAATCCCTTACCAGACATATATTTGTGTTTTTTAGATCAGCAACTCCAAATGCAAAAAAAGAAAAAGAAAAAAGAAGACGACTTTTTTGAATAAAATTCGCAACTGTTCATGAAATAACAGGAAAACAAACCCACAACAATTCCATAAATCCTAACACCCCTACCGTTTTTTTTTATAATCGAAATCCAGTATTTCATCAAATTAGATTTCTAGACAGCCTCAAGAACAGAATCCAATTCAGTAACCCTAAACCCTCACCATTTCTTTCCCAAAAAAGATGCCACCTTTGACAAATTTAAGGGCAAAATATGAATAAAAACTCGTAAATTTCTGAGAAGATCGGAGGCTCACCAAGACGATTCACTCGCAATCCTCCGGTCCTCGAAGCAATCAAGGATTTCCCCTTCCCACATCCTCTGAACTCCCCCAAAATCCCCTCCATTTCCCTCCAATTCCTCCACTTTCCTCCCCTTCTCCACAGAAACAACCCCTTGCGTCTGAAGCGCCACCGTGGCGCACAGCATGTCGAAATCGAGGACCGCCATCCCTTCGTGAAACGTCTCCTCTTCCTCCGTCGCTTCCGCCGCCATAATCAATTCAAATCGAGGGCTAGGCTTTGGCTCTCCTTTTGCTTCTGACCTTTTGCTCTGAATTTCCCCAAAAAGGTCGCATTTTTCGAAGGGAGGAAACCCTGAAATTTAAGGAGATTGAGGGAGGTTTCGTGTAAGAATGAGGAGGAGGGGAGGGAGATGAATGAATGATGGTGGTGGGGGGCGGCGGTATCTAATGCTGGGTGGTGGGTGGTGGGCCCCACCTCACGCTGTCCTTTATCTTCCTTCCTTTCTTTTGCTATTGAGGCGGGTACGGCGTCCCACCACCATCATCGGCTGTCTGTTGTCCACGTCACCACACGGCCATCTTTCCTTCTTAAAAAGTAAAATTAATATCTTAAATAATTCCACTCACTTACTCCACAAGCTTAAATGATTACCTAATAATTAATTATTGATATCGATTATTTTTGCTGTTGGGTATAATTTGGTGGGCTGATCCCAGCTATTTAACTGCACTGAAGGAGTCGTCAACTCAATAATATTAAAACTCGCTGCAGAGGATACACGGAGGAGGATGGAATATAATTAAAATTATTATCCATGACAGATATTAACCGGATAAGGATGAGAAATGAATATTGGAATATCGAATAAACTCAAATTTTATTATTTTTTCTATCTGATATAGATTCGAAATGAATATAAGTGTTATCGTATATATATCAGATGGTTATCGGCAGATACGGATATAAATAACAATCAAAATTGCAAATTACTATCAAATATAAATTGGATACTAAGGTGAACTCTCTTCAGATTATTCATATAGTTTACGCCACTTAAACGAAGGTATGGGAAAGCATCCATTGATTATGGTATTGGTTTTTTTTTTAATGAAAAATAAGAAATGATGATGATGATATTAGTAAGATATATGAGGTTTTAATTTGGTTGCCCAAGGTGTGGATAAGAACAGGAACAGGACACATATTGGATTGCTTTGTCAGCCTTCCAAACTCGTCATTCCTTGTCCCAAAACCTTATATTTGATAAGGCAGGTCATATTATTGTTGACAGTCGAGCTGGCTGTAAAGAAAGTCCCGGGATGAAAAACAACTGTAAGACCTTCCGACGATCAAGTAAATACCGAGAAATAATTATAACGACTATAAATTTGCTGTACGAAAATTTTTAATTTAATGCACAGAAAAGAGTTTGCAAGCCTGAATACAATTTAGAAGTCAATTTTTGTTAAGAATATCAAGAAACAACTTGTAGCATATTGGTAAATCTTTGTACTGCCGTAATGCAGCCCATCTTCGATTTGCATCAGGCACATTTATTTTTTTTAGATTTTATTTTTAAAATTTTTGGAAGTCCAAAAGTTTACACGTGCAATACACATAAAAGTGAAAAGTCTGAGAAAACAAACATGTGCAAAATGATACAAATACAAAGGAGGACACGTGGCCAAGATCCACCGGCCCCTACCCACAAAACGACCGACGAGATATCCAAAATGGCCGGCGCCGACGAGCCCCTTAGGCTAAATGTGTTCGTGCTTTGCACACAAGTCCTTTGGCCTATCCCTATTACTCCTGAACTGTTTGATTACTCTGCAATCAAACAGAGACCCCTCATTTTCCCAATTAATCACTTTTTAATGTATTTTAATTTATTCTTTCAATTTCAAAATCCTAATTCAACACTATAAATACCATCTCATGTCGTAACCTTTCCTCATTCTGAAAATTCTAACCAAAACCTTCAAATTTTTCCAAGTACAAGTGGTGTAGAAGTAGAGTTAGCCAACGACTAACTTCCGGCGAGGAATTGAGGCTATTCTGACGACCCCGTGATGCCACGACAACCAAGCAATCTTTTTCTAATTTCCCTTAACCTAAATCACTTGTAAGTCCCTCCCTATTCCTCTATCTCTTTTGAAAAAGTTCTCTATTTCAAAACATATCGGTAAGTGGAATTAACACCGACTTTTGATTCTAAAATCTTGAAATCACACTTTTTCTTAATCATTGCCCATCCATATTCTTACCCTATGTTTATAACCATTAAATAAATGTTTAGAACCAACTTTCGCTCGATAACATCATGCAAAATAACTTTAATTTAACTTTGTCATTAAAATACTATGAACTTTACGTATCACCTTTTAGTATGATGTTAATACCATACCTTTAGAAAAATTCACGGGGTAATGACTTACCTCTCATATACACACATGTTTCCATAGTACGATGTCCCTTGAGCATATTGTTATTACCATATTACATTAAAATACCACCAACTATAAAAAACGGTTTTTTTTAAAATTGTATTTCAAAACCCTTTGCAAATAAGTCTCTACAACTCTCTTCAGGGGACCCGCTATTGGATGGTGCGGATTATCGCACATCCTTGGGTTAGTAGAGCGAGATGCAGATCTCCTCACGGAGCATTCGGTCTCGAAAGGTTTTTAATACGATTTTTAAGAAAAACTAAATTTTCTACTTAATAATCAAAATTAATTTCTAATTATATAAATATTACAAATCCATATATTTTCAAAATATAATAACTTATATTTTTTTCAAATAAAAGAATTACAAGTTTCATCAAAATACTATCAAGATACCAATACAAAACAAGTTCACAGTAAAATACCATGAACAATTCAAATTAAGATAATTATCACTAAGATACCTCAATTCTTAAAATACACGTCCATAGAAATCCTAAAGAATATAAATAATTTCTCGAGATTATTTTGAAACTAATGTTAAAAATATTTTTTATAAAACCCCCTCGAACTATATAAAACACTGTTAAGGATTTTAGTAAATATAGGTTTAAGCGGGATCAATTCTCTTGAGCCTCAGGGAGCCGAAGAAAGTGAGTGCTTGCTTATTTAAGGTATAAAAACTTAACGGTGTTATCAATAGTAATTGTTTTGGAAAAAGACACAAATCATATCGTCTATGTGCAGCAGTTACCGATAACGCCTAAACCTAATTCAGGATCCAAATCAGTTCTAAATGTCCGACTCAAGTTTGAGTCTAAATCAAGCTTGAATTCAACTCAAGCCAGAATCCAATTCAAACATGAATCCAAACCCTAACATGTATACTTGAACCTGAACCTGAATTCCAGAACAATAGCAACATGCAAACATGACTTGACTTGACCGAACCATGGCTATAACTTGACTTGGTTACATGACTACATGTTTACATTCTGAATCTGATTACATTAACAGCTTGTATTCATGGTCTCGGCAAGTCTGATAATTACAATCTATATAAAACATTATGGGGTTAAAAGGGTAGATTGGTACGGAATGTATTAAAAGTGGCATGATGATGGTCACTAAAAAACACCTGCATGATCTCTCGTGCCGTTGTCCCGTGGATTTTGACTGGGCCTTGTACTTACATGTTATCATAGTCCACGGGATAGTTGGACTCCTCTCGTATACACCGATATCTTCTGTACCAAGCTACAAATAACTATGTTAGAATGATAAGCGGATACATGTATAACTTAACAGTTTCTTTCCATATTGCTTGTTTTATTCCTTCCTTTCTTTTGGGACTTACCGAGCGCTAGTTCGTCGACGACATTCCTGTCTATTTTTTTCTTGGAATGTTCGTCAGGAAGACAGGACCCTCAGGAGATCGAGCCCGGTCTGTAGTACTTGGATCAGATTGAGGCACGGCCAGACTGCTAGCTTTACTTGTACTTACCTTTCAGTTGTATGCCACTGTTTAGGCATTGCTTTTATCATTGTATATTTCTTTTTAAAATCAGTTGTATTGTAAATATGAATGTTAATAAAAGTTGCTGTTTACATTATATCTCTTGTCATTTCTTGTGCTTTTCATATATTGCTTATTTACGCTTAATATATTTATTTATGAGTAAATACGTCGCGTGCCCGTCACGTCTCCTTCCTCATACACTGGGAAGCGGGACGTGGCAGGTTTTGTTGGTGGCTCATGCAGGTCAGTTCTGTACGGAATCGTAAACAATATATCACAAGAATTATAAGAATTAGCAATTATACATTCTTTACGTTCAAATTTCTTGAATCTATCATAACCTTTCTTTTTCTATCAAGGTCATGAATACACCGAACAACACGTGTAACAACGTTAATGAAAACACCCCACCTTCTACCATACCACCACCACCTACCATTGCAGCTCCCATCAACGAGCAAATGGTATTGCTTGAGACGATCAAGAGCCTCCTGGAAGGTCAGCAGCAGCAGACTGCTATCCTCATGCACCGCTCAAAGGTCGAGGCATCTGGAGTCAAGCAATTCCAGACACTGCACCCAAAACATTTCTCTGGGAAAAAGAGCCCACTAGAAGCAAAGGAATGGGCTCGGTCTATCGAGAATGATCTGGCAGCAACACAAGTTCCAGAGATTGCTTGGGTGAGAGTTGTGAAACTGCAACTGACAGATAACGCCAGAGTTTGGTGGAAGGCTGAAGAGAACCGACTCGCCCAACCGATTGAATGGGGGACATTTCGCTATATGTTCGACATGAAATACTTTCTTGAGACTGCCCATTTCGACATGGAACAGCAGTTCATCCACTTACAGCAAGGTTCAATGTGGAACAAATCTGTGGATGAATACGATGTTCAGTTTACCATGCTTAGCAGGTAAGATATGTCTCAATATTCAATTTCCTGATATCACATACTACACTGCTAACATAAGGTTGTAACAGATTTGTGGCACACCTAATCCCGACTGCTGAGATCCGGGCATGAAGATTTCAGCAAGGGTTAGACCCGGAGATCCAAGCTGCACTAGCTACAGGGGATTTCCCAACCCATGGTCTTGCTTTGAAGGCTGCCCGACGCTATGAGGCCGTCGTGAAGAAGAAGTGCAGATCTCAGACTGCCGGTGTGAAACGCCTTGCTACTCAGATAGCAGGAGGAGTTTTTTCCAGGCCACCTTTTGCACCTAGGAGACCGGGAGTAACTTTTAACCAGCCCAGTCTAGACTTTTGCTTCTACTGCAAGAGGAATGGACACCTGGAGAAGGACTACAGGCGTGCGAATAGCCTGTGCTTATTTTGTGGCGCGTCCACTTGCGCCATCGAAGCTTGCCCACATCGTCTCAACCGAGCTCTTGCACCCCGACCAGCGATCACTTTTCCGCAGCGACTATTCAGGCTCGTGCACCTCATCTTACTCTCCCTGCTCCACCTCCACGTGGACCTCCGGCACAGCCTTCTCGTCGGTTCCATCAGTCACAGAGGAACATGCCTCAAAGGCAGAGGAATATACCTCAGGGACAGAGAAATGTGTCTCCAGGAAGGAGGAATATACCCCGGCGTCAGGCTTTCACCATGACGGTTGAGGAAGCCGAGGCCACTGGCCAAGTTATCACTGGTAATTCTGAATCTTTTTATCTTTACAATCATCGTATACCTCTATATGTTTCCCTGTATCTAAACCAATCTCATACAACTTAAGTACTATACTAGTAGCCACTCTTTCTGCACTAGCACTGTTCGACACTGGCGCGTTACACTGCTTTATGTCCTAACGTATTGTGAGAACACATGTGATTCCCGTGAATCCACCCATTTCAAGCTGGAATGTCAGTTCCGGGAATGGAGTATTGAAGGCAACTATGGGATTGGATCAGTTTCCATTTGTAGTTTGCGAACGAGAATTCTGCGCGAATTTCAAAGTACTGGACATCCCAAACTTCGATATTGTATTAGGAATGGACTGGCTGGGAGTTTTCTATGCTACGATTGACTGCCGTCAAAGAAGAATAGTATTTGAGATACTAGATCACCCAGTCTTTTACTTCAAGAGCGGAGACAGAATTTTGGAGCCAGGAATCTTCCGTGCCAAGCCGAAGGACGCAGAAGAATTTACTCTACCAGCGGAAGAGGATAAGCCAAAGGCAGTTCGAGGGTTCGAGGATGTGTTTCCTGAAGACATGATTGTTACGATTTCCGATTGTGTGGTTGGTTTTTAGAAAATTGTATATAGAAATCACAACCAAAAATATTTGACCGCAATCAATAACGGTGTCGGATGTAGCGCGTTAGTAAGTGCGGATCGTCCACAGGGAAAGTGTAATCCGTTCAATTCTTGAATTAGATGAGTTGAAAATTTAAGGCAAAGAAAAGAAAACAATTCATGATTTTTAATTGAAGATCAAGAGTAAGAAAAATCTAGATCTAAAAGAAACGTTAAAAACAAGAATTGAGATGAGAGATAATTTCCAATCAACACTCAAGATTATAGGTATAGCTCGTAGGAGTAGATCGGATCTATAGATATGATGAGATCTAATGATTACTCATTCTTATCCATTAACGAATTGATACTAGATCGATGCAAATTCATCGAGGTTTAAGGATCGTACGGGAAAATTAGGGATTCCACAACTCATCCTTTGTCCTTTCGATAGATCGCATTCAAATTCTAGCTTCTAGTTAATCAAATGGTTAATAGTTGTTCCCTAGTTTCGAGTGAACACGATCTAGAAAGTATCATCTCGAAACTAGGTCATTAATCATTTGATTCACTAGAATTTCAAAGCATTATAGGATTTAAGAATTGTAAGAATATCTAAATCATCATCATCTAAATATCGTCACAACTCCTACACGAGCGGAGATTACTCAAACATCATGATCACAAACACAATCACAAATTGAGATCTAATCATTATGCTTGAATTAAAAGATAAGCAAGAATATAGAAAATTCACCTTTATTTATCGACAAATTTTGTTACAACTCCCTTGAATTTACAAAAGGTAGGAACTAGATCGTCGATTTCGGCTTCGCTCGGCTCCTTGAGTCACGGATCAGCGTGGATCTCTTGCTCCGTTGAAAATCCGGCGTTGCTTCTAAAGGTTGGAGGAATTCTTGCTTGAATTGATCTCGGGAATTTGATCTTGAGGTTGAATTGGGGATTGGGCACACGTTTTTGTCACTAAACTTGTGGAGGGAAAAAGGAGAGATGAATGAATTTTTGAACAATTTGCAACCTAGATCTAGGCTCCATTTTATAGGCCTCCCAAATCTAGATCTAGAATTAAAATTTGAATTCCCTCCAAGAGTTTGTTAACCAAAACGTTTAAATTTCCCTCCAAAAAGTTAGTTAAGCCCAAAATTTAAATTTCCCTCCAAGAATTTGTTAAGCCGAGCCTTCTAGATGTGCTACGTAGAGCTTCTGGGGTCTTCTAGAAGCTTTGGCCGTTATAAATAAGCATGTGATGAAATTTGGAGCCATGATCTCTTCATATGGCCGCGGATCTGCGGCGCCAAGGGGGTTTGGGCCGCGGATCCGCGGCCCTTTGGTGGCCTTGGTGCTTTAGCTTTTTATGGTAATTCCTGGGCTTTATGGTGGGACTTTACACAATATGTGAAATCTTATTTGGCCTTCTGTGTCACTGCCAGATCTTGCATCTTTGAGTTGGCGTTTCTTTTATCAGATCTTTTCCCAATTTTGGGCTTTTGCTTCTGGAATTTCCTGCATTAGACTCCAGACAAGAGTTGCGCAATACAAGGATGATGCAATGCCATAAAACACAGTCAATTTCCCTAAAAGTACCGGTTTTAGTATACAGTGCAAGTAATCCAGTATTTTACATGTGTTTTGTTAATATGTGCGATATGACTACCGGATACCTTTACTGGATTGCAAAAGGTAGGGAAATTGCCGTGTTAGAAATGCAGTATTTTCGACTGATCAAATTCCCCCAAACTTATTTTCGATCGTCTCGATCGAATTGTTTTATTAAAAGAGAAGGAGAAAATAAAGAAAGAGAAAAGCACACTTTCGTAGGCAACACGATTGCACTGAGCACGTGCAACAAGCCTTTAAACCTCTAGGTGTCCCTAGTAGGAGGAGTGTTGTCTCCTGAGGGTTTTCAGCGGATTGCACCCACAAAATCCAATAATAAAAGAAAGATCATGAATATTACATTTAAAGACAAGAATTGTAAAAGAAAAGCCTTGAAAATTAGGGTTTCCAACTAAGCTAGCTTTTCGGTTGTCATGAGCCCTATCTTAATGGTCATGAAAAAATGTCAGAAATCACGTCCTCCCTCAATAAAACTTCGTCATATTCTTCATTCCTATCTTTCTTCCAAACATCGATCATATCACCCTGCGTGTGTGTAAAGGACATCCCTACACCCGGAGAATTCAATTCAAGCTATCATACTTTTGCCCATCAGCCTCGGTACTTTTTGATTAATGAATATTTAAATGAAATTGCTCACACACTTTCATGCGACCGTTAATACTTCTCGAGGTACTAACCGACCGATTACTCACGTGCTTTGCTTATTTGGTGTATTTTCCTCGTCTTGCACCACCTCAGGCATAGCAGTGACTCCCAGACCAGTTGGCCTTAGGGCACTAGGTGAAGAGGCACCCTCGCTATACATTTTTTATTGCCCTTGGTGATAACAAAGACCAGTGTCCATTTTTCTCACCACTTTATATTTTATTCATTTTTTTTTATTTCCTTCATACATTGGCTTTAAGACAAGAGCATTTCAAGGTATCCTCTACTATCCCGGGCTTTAAGACGTGTGTAAGTGCGAATAGCAGGGTATCAACGTTCAAAATGTTTGGCTTTCCAGAATAGAAACTATTTTTCAGACTTATTTTTATTCTCAGATTAGTGACGTCCTTCATCTTACTAACCCTTGGGACAACGGCTCATAACTAATTATTACTAGTTCGTATAAGAAAACTTCTAATTTTCTTAGTTTTCTTAAATTTTTCTAATCCCATGGATATAATTGTTCACTATCTAATATTTTACTATCATAAATATTAAATATTTTGAATTTTTGAATTTTTTTTAAATTTTTAAATTTTGAAAAATTTTGAATTTTTATGGATTTTGAAAAAAAATTTTATTAAATTTTTATAGGTTTTTATGGGTTTTTGAAAAACTATTTACAAAAAATGATGAGCCAAAAATTTGTACACAAAATTTTTATGGGTTTTGAAAATTTTTAAATTTTTATGGTTTTTTAAAGAAATATTTTGTGCTTATGCAAATGATATGCACATGATGCAAAACTAAGCACAAACCTCCCCCAAACTTGTTTTCAACAGTGTCCTCACTGTTGCCAACCGCTATATCTACAAAACCTGTAAGCCTGGGAGGAATTTATTAGTGGGGGCAAAATATATAAGTGAAGATCCTCTCCCAAACTTACTTTTTTCACTCACCTCCATTCAAAAGATGATGCAATGATACACTGGACATGAAGGTGAGACGGAGGAATTTTAATCCAAATAAAATGGCTCCTGTAAGAACAGGAGCTCCTCCGTGGGGTCAGTGGAAAAATACGGCTTTAGTCTGTGTCCATTCACTTTGAAAAATGTGCCGTTTTTAACATTTTCTACCTCTACTGCCCCGTGCGGGTATACAGACCGCACAACAAAAGGTCCCTTCCACTGAGATCGAAACTTACCCGCGTGAAGGTGTAATCGTGAATCATAAAGAAGGACTTGCTGACCAGGTGAAAATGTTTTCCTCAAAATATTTTTATCATGAAAAACCTTGGTCCTATTCTTTACAATCACAGCGTTATCATAAGCTTCATCACGGAGTTCGCTTAGCTCATTAAGTTGCAGCTTCCAAAACTTGCAGGCTTAGTTTAGGTCAAAATTGATTTCCTTAATAGCCCACAATGCTTTATGCTCTATCTCGACGGGTAAATGACATGCCTTCCCAAACACTATCCTATATGGAGACATCCCTAGGTCGGTTTTAAATGCAGTTCGGAATGCCCAAAGAGCATCCGTCAGTTTGGTCGACCAGTCTTTTCTATTTTTAGCAACAGTCTTGTAACGTTTTAAAAATAATTAAATAAATAATTAAATGAATAAAATTGTTTAAGTGAATTTTATGAATTTCGGTAAAGTAAAATGTATTTTTCGTAAAACTAAACCGTGATTGTTTTTCATTATAATTTCAAAAATACCTATTTTAATTATGTAATTACTAGTAAATGGTGTTTATTTAGCCACTTATAAATTTTTAGTTTAATTAAATATTTTTCCTAAATTAATTATTTTAAATATTAACATAAACTTTATTTTTACACTAAATTAGTGTAAATTACAAATTTGAATGATTTTAATTTGTAAAAATGAACCATGGCATATTAGAATTTAGTGTGTATCATGCAAAATTTATTTGCAAATTTTTCCATTTTTCCAGAGCTTTCTTGAGTTGCTATAGTAAAGAAATAAAAGAAAATGAAGAAATTCATGAAAAGACATTAAGTGAGATATTATTTAATGAAGTTTCTACACAACTCATGAAACTCTTTTCTCTTTCTCCCTCTCTCCCTTGCTTGGCTGGCCACACTCTCATGGCAGCCCCCCATTTCCCACTTCATTTTTATTACAAAAATTCATCAAAAATACATCAAAAAATTCAATAAAAATCCACAAAATCCTATTTATTTCATACCCTTTATTCCTTGCTCATTTTTATATGGATTTTGGAGATGGAAATCATGCATTTTGGAGGCTCATTTTCTTGTTTGGATTTCATATTTTGGAGGTATAAATTTCCTTCCTTTGTTTATTTGTTATTAGATGTTTCTTTTAAGCATGTTTAGATTTAATGAATTAATTCTATGTTCAATTTTTAAAATTCAAGTTAGGGTTTGTAAATTCAAGTTATGATTTTTATTAATTAATTAGGGTTATAATAGTTAGTTTAACACTTTTAGAATTGGAAAATCTTGTATGGTTGTTGAATTGTAAATTTTTCATTTAAAATTGTTTAAATTAGGAATTTTGCTAACTAGGTTTCTATAAAACATAATTTTTGGTGAAATAAAATTTCAATTAATATTTGTAACACTAGATTGTGGTCTTAATAAGGGTATTAACTTGTTGGTGGAATGGAAACTTAAATTGATTGCTAGTTTCTATTGATAATTGATAAATTGTGATAAAAATTGCTATTTTGTAAACTAGATTTTAGAAATTCCTAAATAAATGAGATTAAAAATATAATTTATGGTTTCATTAAATCATTATCATCATGAATTGTGGTTTAATACATTAATTCATGCAAAATCATGTTTTGTGGTGGAATTATGGTATTTTGCTTGAAAAATGTTGAAAATTTTAAAGGTTGCAAACTAGAAATTTCAAATTAATACAAATTTGTGTAATAAAAATATAGTAATGGTTTGTATAGTCTAGTTATGATATTTAATGAGTTTTATAACCATTGGTTTCATTTAAATGTCAAGTTTTGATGAAAAACGGTAAATTGGCATTTTCGGGTTTTACGAAATTGGACGGTTTGATGGATTTTAGGGTTTCGATGAATTTAATCATGTTTTATAATATAAGTAATGTGTTTTAAAACTACGAGTTATTTGTTAATGTTTATCTCGATCCATCGGAGTTTGTACGCCGATATCGAGCGATATTTGGTTCTTTTGCGTGGACGGGACATAGGTTTTAACCTATGCTGGTTCATTGCGTCGTTTTGACTTTTGTATGTGATTCAGTTTACGATGCTATTTATATGTTTGCATTTAGGTACCCCTCACGTAGACTGCGGGCGATGAAGAGGGGGATGGCGACACCGTTTTCGGCAGACATGGACCAGGTGAGTAGATGCATATCTACGGGGGGAAGTCGGGTGGATGGCGTTTAGCACCCCCGCAACGTAGAATAGGGATAGTACGTATTGTCATTAGGAAACCAGATGTGACCCTAGATTCTTAATGTGTAGGACCCTAGTAATGACCCTAGGCTGGATTATACTGATTTAGGAAGACCATATCAGAGGATGGATATCTTGGAAGAGGTTCGTAGGTTTCAGATAGAAACACACACCTGCACACACTGAAACTCGACATGGTGTATACGTGTATGTGTATATATATATAGGACTAGGTATATATATATATATATATATATATATATATATACAACACGTATATGGGATTCATTGATGTGATATGATATCTGAGGTATGATGAAATAGTATAACTGGGCTTGATGCCGTGATTCTTGGCTATACAGTCGTATTAAGTATTAGCGGATCATTAGAGAATGAGATAATGAACACGTATATAAATTATAATGGGTGGTGATGATATTGAGGTACATGGGACTCTAAAATAGTACCCGGACTGTAACTTGTGATTGATCACGATATGGGATATGTATGACTTGATTTCGATATCATATGGGTGTGACCTGATGTTGATATCATATAGGTGTGACTTGATGATGATATGATATCAGTATGACTTAATCACAATATGATACATATGACATGATATTTCTGAGGATAAACTAATGATGCATATTATGATGGCAATGATATATGATTGATGTATGCGATTACAGTTTAGCACCTTGATCATGAGATGTGTTGATGATGACATTATACGAATGATGAGACACCTAGGAGATACTTGACCCGTACCCCGATATTGGGATGCCGTACGATGGATTTTACCGTACGAGGCATAGATATGATGATTGATCCGCACTCTGGATTCGAGGAAGCCGTACTACGTACGTGACGCTATTGAGGCTGGATCGCCGACTATTAGAAATATTGATTCAGACCTTAGGTAGACTCTTGTTTCTTATTGACTAGTTTCTTAGGTTTAGTTCCTTAGGAGGTTAGATGGACACTAGTTTAGGTTTGATTCATATAGTGGTAGTTGTACTCGTATATCGCAGAGGAGTGGATAATGCACATCTGTCTTTTCATTCATACTGTAATCATCATGGTGTATGTTCTTACATATGTTGCTATAATCAGTATAAACCTTACCTGTTAGGACACCAGCACCATTACCGATGATGCGCATATTCCACGCACACTTATTTGCCGGCTCACACACATCATCATCGGTAATTTCTATGTCACGTACACTTTAGATCATATTATCTTTTATTGATAGAATCAGTTAACAACTAGACCGATATAATATTGTGATTACTTTCTGATGTTAGTATAGACATGATATTTATCACTTAGACATTCATGCATTCATATTTTCATGTTATCATGCAGTATTATGGGCATATGCTGACACTTATCATATACTTACTCATGATTTTGAGATTTGGGATTCTATGAGATTTCTGGATTTTGGGGAAAACCGCAAGAATATATAAAAACTTCTCTCTCTCCTCCTCTCTTTTTAGAATATAAGATGCGGTTTTCTCGTGATGTATGTGTCGTCCACCATGAGATTTCATGTTTTCTGATGGATTTCGAGACCCGATTCGAGGAGTGGATGAACCGTCTCGGGTACATGGTGGGCCCGGTATGGTACCCCGGGGCAAGAAGATCGAGTTGTAGACGATGAGCCTGGCAGGGGAAGACTACCTACCGGTGATGTCTGGCGCGGCGGATATCCGGAGGATACCGACCGTTGTCGTGAGATTTGATGATATGGGCCGATCCGGACTGACGGAGCCCGAGGTATTGAGACTATGAGGCTTGAGATTTACATGTTTGTGTCGATACTTGACACGGATTTCCATGGATTTCATTGTTGAGATTTCAGATTCCTATACACATTTTACTATGATAACAGCTAAAGATTTCTTATACAGATATATCTGGATTTCAGGATTGATTATTTTATATTCATGGTGCATGCATATCCATTCATATGACATAGTATTATATGAGGCACTGACATGAGCATGGAGTATCTGTATTTACACGTAGTTGTTACCCTGCTATCACTAGATGATTAGGATATAGTAGTGTATTATTTTATGACCTAGGATAGTGTCGTGCATTCGATTTCTTTTCGTAGATGTCTTCTACTCACGAGTTGGCAACTCACCCCCGTTGTGCCAAATTTTATTACAGGTTCGATGTACAGGTTTCCCTTGGCAGTTGCTGGCACATCATTTTCATTTCGGGTGATTTGCACGGCAGGTTGGTTCATTTGTATCTGAACCGCCGTTGTATTTTTATTATTTCATTTGTATCTAGAAAGATCCATCAACCAAACTTGTATTATTTAATAGATTATTGGACCAGTCTTTTATTTCGACCTTAGAGTCGCGCATGTATTATTCTGATTTGGTGGATTTGTTTTCTTTTGAGTTTTGAGCCTCGCCCTTTGGCGTTGTATATTATTGTGCTTGTTGTGGTTGTTTCCGCCTGTTGGCATTGAGCTAGCTCCCGTTTGGGGATGCTTTTTATTATTTATGTATATTATACTTGTTGTACCCGTTTGGGGCTAGTTTTTACAGAGGAGACTCTGCCGAAATTTTTGGGAAAATTTGTTAATACTTTTAAACTTGTTTTCTTCATGTTTTCTTTTACTTCTTTTGCTTTTATATGATTTAGATTTCTGGGCTTCGGCTTACTTAGGTTACGTTGCGCCTCTAGACGTTTCGTAATCTAAGTGCCGGTCACGTTCCGTACTTTCGGGTCGTGACAAGTCTTCTCCAGGATTAGTTTGATCTGTCTATTTGAGATCTCAGCCTGCCCGCTTGTTTGAGGATGATAGGGTATAGAAAGTCGGTGGTTGATTCCGTATTTCCGCATCAGAGTCTCGAAAGACCTATTGCAGAAATGTGTCCCGTTATCGCTAATAATAGCGCGTGGGTGTCCAAATCGCGAAAAGATGTTTTCTTTTAGGAACTTAATGACAACCTTTTTGTCATTAGTGCGACATGGAATGGTTTCTACCCACTTTGAGACATAATCAACCGCCAGCAGTATGTACAAATTCCCAAAGGAGTTGGGAAAGAGATCCATAAAATCAATGCTCCAAACATCGAAAATTTCAATAACCAAGATGGGTTGCTGAGGCATTTCATTTCTCCGGGAGATTCTACCTGTGTACTGACATTGTGTACAGGTTTTGCAATAGTCAAATGCGTCCTTGAATAAGATCGGCCAATAAAATCCACATTGCAAAACCTTCTCCACAGTCTTTTTAGGACCGAAGTGACCCCCACAGGCCTGATCATAACAAAAAGAAAGAACACTCTTGAACTCTTCTTTGGGGACACACCGGCGAATGATCTGATCAGGACAATACTTAAACAAATATGGATCATCCCAGTAAAAGTGTTTTACTTGGGATAAAAAACAGTATTTGTCCTGTTTTGAGCAATCGCTGGGTATCAGTCCCGTGACAAGATAGTTCACAATATCCCTGAACCATGGTTCATTAGATACGTTCAAGAGTTGTTCATCAGGAAATGAGTCATTGATCGGCAGGGTCACAGGGGAAGAAGAGATGCGTGAAAGATGGTCGGCTACTACGTTTTCACATCCCTTCTTATCTTTGATAACAAGATCAAATTCTTGTAACAGAAGGATCCAACGTATTAGCCGACCTTTTGCATCTTTCTTTGCTAGGAGATGTTTCAAGGCGGAATGGTCTGTGTACACAATTATTGGAGAGCCGATTAAGTAAGGCCTGAATTTTTCTAATGCAAATACAACTGCCAAAAGTTCTTTTTCGGTAGTTGTATAGTTGATTTACGCATCATTCAGGGTCTTACTCGCATAGTAGATCACGTGTGGCATCTTTTCAATGTGCTGTCCTAAGACTGCACTTACTGCAAAGTCGGATGCGTCACACATCAGTTCAAAGGGGTAGTCCCAATTTGGAGACGATAGAACGGGGGCTGAAGTGAGGGAGTGTTTAAGTGAGTCGAAGGCTGCCTCACAATCCGAGTCAAAGTGGAAGGTCGTATCCTTGGCCATGAGAAGAGTTAAAGGTCTAGCAATTTTGCTAAAATCCTTAATGAACCTCCTATAAAAGCCCGCGTGGCCAAGAAATGATCGAATGTCCTTGACGCTTTTGGGATGAGGAAGGTTTTGAATGACATCTATCTTAGCTCTGTCAACCTCAATGCCTTTCTGTGAAATAACATGTCCAAGCACAATTCCCTCTTGGACCATGAAGTGGCATTTTTCCCAATTCAAGGTTAAGTTCTTCTCTTTGCAACGAGTAAGAACTGCGTCAAGATTCGATAGGCAGTCGGAAAAAGAGTCTCCGAAAATCGAGAAATCGTCCATAAAGATCTCCAGAAAATTCTCCACCATATCAGAGAATATCCCCATCATACACCGCTGAAAGGTAGCGGGAGCATTGCACAACCCAAAGGGCATGCGTCTATAAGCAAAGGTACCAAAAGGACAAGTAAAAGTGGTTTTATCTTGATCCTTTTTGGCTATGGGGACCTGATTATAGCCAGAGTATCCATCCATAAAGCAATAATACGCACGTCCAGCTAAGCGTTCCAGCATCTGATCAATGAAAGGTAGAGGAAAGTGGTCTTTCCTCGTAGTGGCATTGAGTTTACGGTAATCAATACATACACGCCACCCAGTTTGGGTGCGTGTCTGAATCAACTCATTTGCCAATTTGGTAACAACAGTGATGCTAGATTTCTTAGGGACGACATGTATAGGACTCACCCATTGGCTATCGGAAATTGGGTATATGATACCACTATCAAGGCATTTGACGATCTCTTTCATCACCGCTTCCTTCATGACGGGGTTCAACCGTCTCTGTGGTTCTCGGGTTGGTCTGGTATCATCCATCAAGTGTATATGATGTTCGACAATCAAGGGACTAATCCCTTTGATGTCCGCCATGGTCCAACCAAACGCCTCCTTATTAGATCTCAATACCGATAAGAGTGCATTCTCTTGCTCTGATGCTAGAGAAGCGGAAATGATAACCGGTAAAGACTAGTTCTCACCTAAATATGCATATTTAAGGTGAGAAGGTAAAGTTTTGAGATCTAATTCCGGCAGAGAAATAATAGAAGGTGGGATTATCGAATGATTTTCGGAGTCGCAAAGAAGCTCATAGCCTGTAAAAGATACAGACTCGGATGGTGATGAGTCAGGAGTGGCAGACTCAAGCGCAGAAATGGTGTCCTCACTAAGGTCATGTGTCAGGTCGAACAGTGATGTGGTAATGTCGTCGAGATCTGTAAAGCAAAGTTCCTCAACTCCGCAACCTTCGGGAGCAATCTCGTGGACAGAGCACACATCGAGGATATGAGCAGAGGGTTCTGATGGCTGACTTCCAATTTTATAGATATTTAGTTCAATGGTCATATTTCCAAATGATAAGTTCATTGAACCATTTCTACAGTTGATGACAGCATTGGAAGTGGCAAGGAATGGCCGACCCAGAATCACCGGAATTTGGCTCCGGGGTTTGCTACAGGCTGTGTATCGAGAACAATGAAGTCTACAGGGAATACAAATTCCCCGACCTTTATCAACACATCCTCTAGTTCACTCCTAGGTTTGGTGATAGATCGGTCTGCCATTTGGAGAGTGCAGTGAGCAGGTTTCAACTTTCCAATCCCTAGCTGCTCATAGACAGAATATGAAAGTAGGTTAACACTTGCGCCAAGGTCTAAAAGAGCACGATTGATGTTTTTACCCCCAATAGAAATTGATATCGTAGGACATCCTGAGTCCTTACGTTTCTTGGGTAGCTGGGGGATAAAAGCAGTGCTAATATTATTAGACATGAAGACCTTCTTCGGCACTTGAGTCTTCCTCTTCCTAGTGCACAAGTCCTTAAGAATTTTCGCATAAGCGGGGACTTGTTGAATTGCATCTAGGAGAGGGATGTTTATGTTAACCTGCGTGAACATTTCCATGATTTTCTCCATATGAGGACTCGATTTGTTAGCCCTTAACCGGTTCGGGTAAGGTGCTTTAGCAATGAGCGCTGGGTCCAACATAGGAGAAGGAAGAGGGGGTAGACGAGATCCCGAAAGAGGAGTGGGGATCGTCTGTAAAGAGCTAGAAGAGGTGGGCTGAGGTGTCGAGCCTAGAGGGAAATGGAGAATAGGCTCGCGAGAAGGCGGTGGGGTAGGAGAACAAGAATCAGACATAGAAGTGTGTGTGTGAGGAAAGGTCTCAGCCGGGGCGTTGATAGGATTTTCAGTATTATCAACTTCTTCCCCAACATGGTTATCCAGCATTCTTCCTGATCTCAACGTTGTGACGGCATTTACATTGTAATGCCCAGGATTTAGTAGGGGTTGAGACGGAAGTTTCCCTTTTTCTCTCGCACTTAATTCGGCCTTAAGTCGTGCAATCTCAGCTTCCATCGTTTTGATACTCTCAGCTTGGGACGCTGAGTTTTTCTTTATCTCACCGACGGAAGACCTAACCTCGGCCGACACTTCCATGAAATTTGACAAGAGTGATTTCATGGTTTGAGCGACTTGAGAGAACTCGTCAGAACAGGTCGACTGCATAGGATTAGAAGGTGCAGGAGTGTTGACCTGGTTTTGGAAATTTTGTGACTGGTAGGGTTGCTGGGTGAGATGAAGTGGTTGCTGTTGTGGAGGAAGAGCCCGTTGGAATTGATTAGGGTTTGGAACCGTGTTTTGGGATTGGTTCCAGGCAAAATTAGGGTGATTCCTCCAACCCTGATTGTATGTGGAAGAAAAAGGGTCGTTTTTAGGTCTTTGGAATGCGGCATTGGTATGCTCGAGACCTTGAAACTGAGAGTTTAATGGACATTCTTCCGTTAAGTGAGAAGGGTCAGAACAGCACCCACAAACGGTTTTGGGGAGCGACATTGGGTTCAGGGAGGCTGCTAAAAATTTGTGTTCCATAGCGTCGAGCTTCTTTTGCATTGCTGCCATCTCAGCTCGAACACCTATGGACACGTCTATTTGGTGTACGCCACCCCTACTCGATGGCTGGGTTCCAGTCTCCCACTGTAGTGACTTTTCAGCGAACTCTTCTAAAAATTTCCACGCTTCCCCATCATCCTTGGTCATAAAGGTGCCTTGACACATGTTTTCAAGGTTTTGTTTAGTGGTAGGGTTACTGCCCTCATATATGATTCGGCAAAGTTCCCATCTTGGGATGCCGTGATGTGGGCATTGAACTAAAAGATCCTTGAATCGTTCAAAGCATTTAGAGAATGGTTCAGCTGGAAGCTGGGAGAATTGATATAGTTCGCTACGGATTCGAGCTGTCTTTTGCATGGGGTAGAATTTCTTAAGGAATGCCGCAACGAATTCTTCCCAATTCGTTATGGAATGTGCGGTGGTGTTATATAGCCACTTCTCGGCTAGATCGCACAAGGTAAATGGAAGAAGTCGTAGACGCATGGCATCCACAGAAAGTTGTGATGTACCCATCATTGCGCATACGTTTTCAAATTTGGTAATAAAAACGTACGCGTCTTCAGTCTCGAGACCGTGGAATTTGGGTAGGAGGTTGATATACTGGGGCTTAATCTCAAAATTATCCCCGTTGGCTGGTGGAATGGATAAGCAGGTCGAGAGAGGACCTCGCAAAGGGTAGCACCTCTCTTGGAGAGAGATGCGGGGAGGATTCTGCGCACCCACGGACGACGGCAGAGCAGCGGTAAAGAGGTTCGATGGAGACTGATCCATCGGTGTGGGTGTGGTGGGGGGTAAAAGAAAGGTAAATGGAGAAATACCGATTTCGGAGTCGATCGAGGGAACGCAGACAAGTCGGGCACTAGAATCCCGTGTCCAGCCTATCTTGCACTAAAAGGGGTTAGTACAAGTGGCAGCGTGATTTATAATTAGGGGAAATAAAGTGAATGCGGTGTTTGTTTTGAAAAGTGATACGGATTTTGAAAAGATGATGCGATCACAACAAATGCAACAAGCAACCCTAGAATTTATGGTCACCTAGGTCCAATCTCTAGACCGCTCCTAACTGCCAAAAGACAAGTCGCTGGATAAAATCCTCCACTGCCTCTTTGTCCCCCTGTGGCCAGGTAAGTGCCAGGTAAGTGACAAGGTACTCCACTACGTAAGTAGTAGGCCTAATTAATAATCACTAGCCTTCGACACACTTGCCTTAGACACCATAAGAAAAACGCGGATAAGCAATGAATTACCCACGGCCTTCTCTTGTCCTAAGTGAGCGCGACGGTCCTTAGAGTCATCTCTAGATTTCTTTTAATTAATGAGGGTAAATGCGGATGCAAGTTTTGCGATTTTTGGGGCTTAGAAAGGGTAATGAACTCCCCACCTAATCTGGATTTGGTCTTTGCCCCTTAATGTCCGTATTAATTATGCAAACAACCACAAAGATCAAAACACGCACAATTTATTTTGCTTTTTGCGGCGCTGCGATTTTTGCAAAGAAGCCTGCAATAAATTGTTAATTGGAGCAGATTTTAGGAAGGAGATAAGAAAGTTAGAGATTACCAGATAAAAATTGTTCAGAGATCCCCTAGAACTGCCGCGCTTCCGCCGCACAAGTCGCCTAACGCCGCGGTTCCACCGCGCCTTGAGCTCCTCTCTGCACCAAAGTTTTCCAGAGCACTCCTGATCACTTCCCTAGCTCTCTGGAACTCTCCAAATAATTTTCCAATTTCACAGCAAGCTCCAGATCTCCTTGCAATTAACCACAACAATACGTATTAGTAATTTGCGCGAGTTTTGATCTAAAAAATATTGATGGAATAAACTTTTCAACTCAAATTTCAAAAACCGAACAAATAGCACACGATCCCCGGCAACGGCGCCATTTGATTGTTACGATTTCCGATTGTGTGGTTGGTTTTTAGAAAATTGTATATAGAAATCACAACCAAAAATATTTGACCGCAATCAATAACGGTGTCGGATGTAGCGCGTTAGTAAGTGCGGATCGTCCACAGGGAAAGTGTAATCCGTTCAATTCTTGAATTAGATGAGTTGAAAATTTAAGGCAAAGAAAAGAAAACAATCATGATTTGTAATTGAAGATCAAGAGTAAGAAAAATCTAGATCTAAAAGAAACGTTAAAAACAAGAATTGAGATGAGAGATAATTTTCAATCAACATTCAAGATTATAGGTATAGCTCATAGGAGTAGATCGGATCTATAGATGTGATGAGATCTAATGATTACTCATTCTTATCCATTAACGAATTGATACTAGATCGATGCAAATTCATCGAGGTTTAAGGATCGTGCGGGAAAATTAGGGATTCCGCAACTCATCCTTTGTCCTTTCGATAGATCGCATTCAAATTCTAGCTTCTAGTTAATCAAATGGTTAATAGTTGTTCCCTAGTTTCGAGTGAACACGATCTAGAAAGTATCATCTCAAAACTCGGTCATTAATCATTTGATTCACTAGAATTTCAAAGCATTATAGGATTTAAGAATTGTAAGAATATCTAAATCATCATCATCTAAAGATCGTCACAACTCCTACACGAGCGGAGATTACTCAAACATCATGATCACAAACACAATCACAAATTGAGATCTAATCATTATGCTTGAATTAAAAGATAAGCAAGAATATAGAAAATTCACCTTTATTTATCGACAAATTTCGTTACAACTCTCTTGAATTTACAAAAGGTAGGAACTAGATCGTCGATTTCGGCTTCGCTCGGCTTCTTGAGTCGCGGATCGGCGTGGATCTCTTGCTCCGTTGAAAATCCGGCGTTGCTTCTAAAGGTTGGAGGAATTCTTGCTTGAATTGATCTCGGGAATTTGATCTTGAGGTTGAATTGGGGATTGGGCACAAGTTTTTGTCACTAAACTTGTGGAGGGAAGAGGGAGAGATGAATGAATTTTTGAACAATTTGCAAGCTAGATCTAGGCTCCTTTTTATAGGCCTCCCAAATCTAGATCTAGAATTAAAATTTGAATTCCCTCCAAGAGTTTGTTAACCAAAACATTTAAATTTCCCTCCAAAAAGTTAGTTAAGCCTAAAATTTAAATTTCCCTCCAAGAATTTGTTAAGCCGAGCCTTCTAGATGTGCCACGTGGAGTTTCTGGGGTCTTCTAGAAGCTTTGGCCGTTATAAATAAGCATGTGATGAAATTTGGAGCCATGATCTCTTCATATGGCCGCGGATCCGCGGCGCCAAGGGGGTTTGGGCCGCGGATCCGCGGCCCTTTGGTGGCCTTGGTACTTTAGCTTTTTATGGTAATTCTTGGGCTTTATGGTGGGACTTTACACAATATGTGAAATCTTATTTGGCCTTCTGTGTCACTGCCAGATCTTGCATCTTTGAGTTGGCGTTTCTTTTATCAGATCTTTTCCCAATTTTGGGCTTTTGCTTTTGGAATTTCCTGCATTAGACCCCAGACAAGAGTTGCGCAATATAAGGATGATGCAATGCCATAAAACACAGTCAATTTCCCTAAAAGTGCCGGTTTTAGTATACAGTGCAAGTAATCCAGTATTTTACATGTGTTTTGTTAATATGTGCGATATGACTACCGGATACCTTTACTTGACTGCAAAAGGTAGGGAAATTGCCGTGTTAGAAATGCAGTATTTTCGACTGATCAAGACATAACAAGTTTGCCTCCCGATATAGCTCTTGAATTCAGCATCGACTTATTACCTGGTGCGCAACCGGTGATCAAAACTCCGTACCGATTGTTTCCCCCAATCAGAGGCAAACTCTGTTTGAATTTCAAAAATTCAAAATTCGAAGCAACGCTTCAAATTCTTTGCGCTGCGCGCAACGCGCCACGTGTCGAAAGCTGATACGCCAGTGTAGCGCCCAAGACAGCGCCACCAATTAGAGCAAAACTCTATTTAAAAAAAATTAAAGGAATCAACGCTTCAGTTGCGCAAGCGCTGCGCTACGCAACACGTGTCAGCGCAGTTGCGCAAGCGCTGCGCGACACGTGTCAGCGCAAGCGTAGATGCGCTGCGCTGTGCGTTGCGCGACACGTGTCAGCGCAGTTGCGCAAGCGCAGTTGCGCCACTCTGTGCGCTGCGCGACACGTGTCAGCGCAGTTGCGCTGCGCTGTGCGACACGTGTCATGCACTGGAGCGTTTGCGCCAAACAGAATTAAATTTTAGCAAGATTTTTTTGTTCTTGTTAAAACAAGAAGATTACCTTCTGTAAAACAGAAGCCCTTGGATCAAAGATCCAACGGTGGGGAAAATTCCCCAAATCACTCAGAGAAAGATTTCTTTAACAAATTTAACTAATTTATGGGCACTATATAAAGGACCCTAGACTTCAATTCAAGATCATCAACATTGTGAGAGATCAAGAACTTCAAACAGAGAGAACTCTGAAGAAATTTCAAGAAGAAAAAGGTAAAAAACATTTAAGATAGAAGAATTTCTTCTAATAGATCATTGATCTAAGAACAAGATCAATGATCTTCAATAAAAAAAACAAATAAAAATAGTGCTTTGCACTTGTGAACCATTGGTTCTGGAATTTTAAAGATTCTTAAGATTATTGAAATAGTGCCTTGCACTTGCAAAAAAAACTGCACTGCTGCGTTTCTGGGTTGGCGCAATCCACCAGAGAGCGCCACGTGTCAGCATCTGACTCACTTGCGCTGTGCGCTTTTAAGATAGAGTTTCGCTCTCTGAATTTGGCACAACTCACCAGAGCGCGCCACGTGTCGGCAGCGCAAGCGCAGCGCATTGGTGCAGCGCACTGCGCTTGCGTGACACGTGTCACCCCCGCAAGCGCTTGCGCTCATTTATTGGCGCAAAGCGCCTGACAGGCCACATGGCCCTTGTCATATAATTGATGCACTGCATCATTAAAAGGTAGGGCTCAGCCCAACTAAAAAGGCCTAACAGGCCTAGTAAATGCTATGCATTATTTTCAAACAGATGCAATGCATCAGAGCCCAAGTAAAAATAGATGCAATGCATCAGAGCCCAAACAAAGGTCTATCAGACCAGAACAAATGCTGTGCATCATTTAAAAGGGGCAGAGCCCAAATAAAGGTCCAACAGAGACCAAGATTAATGCTATGCATTATTAAATATGGGCGAAGCCCTAGCACAGGTCTGATAGACAAAAAATAAGAAATAAACTTGAATATTCTCGACTGGACTTAGCCCAATGATGGCCGTAAGTCCTCAAATTAAATTGACTGAGCACAGCTGCTCTCTTAAACCAAGTTACATCCGGTTCGAAGGTACATCTCCGAACTCTTTTGACTCCTATCGTTGTAATCCTTCAACGAAGTCAGAGAGGTGACGGGTCCCGACAACCACACATCAACACGGACTGTGGGGTCCTTAAACCCGCGGACTTATGCGTCCTTAAACTAAAACACGGATTGTGGGATCCTTAAACCCGCGGACTTATGCGTCCTTAAACTAAAACACGGATTGTGGGATCCTTAAACCCGCGGATTTAAGCGTCCTTAAACTAAATATGGACCACCATGTCCTTAAACTGGCAATGGACCACTATGTCCCTAAACTGGAACAATAGAGCCCCCAAATTCTCTTTTGTCGGATTTAAACGATCCCGTTTAAGTTGATCTTAGCCTTAAATATGGCTAACGTATCCTTAAACCTTTAAACAAACTTTAGTCTCAAATTAGACTATAAATTCCCCCAATCGACTTTGGTTCAAGGGTACATCTCTGAACTCCTCTGGCACCTATCGTTGTAATCCTTCAACGTCGTCAGAGAGGTGACGGGTCCCGATGGCCATACATACAATGGACCACTATGTCCTTAAACTGGAACAATAGAGCCTAAATGCTCTTTTGTTGGATCTAAACGATCCCGTTAAGTTGATCTTAGTCTCGAATTGGGCTAACGTATCCTTAACAAACGTTTAAGTTGATCCTAGCCTCAAATATGGCTAACGCATCCTTAAACCAAAACCCAAAACCTAAATCTAAGAAAGTACGGATTTGGACTAATCCACGTCCTACGGGCGACGAAATAAATAGTCTCCGTATACAATCCACGGGCAACCACAAACAAAACAAACACCCACGACACGAAGTGAAATTCTGGAGAAGGAGAAAGTTGTTACCGCGATGCGGTAGAGTAATTAACTGCAGGGGCTTGCGCCTGCAGGGAAGAGCGTCCCCATAATCAAAAACCCCTCAAGTGAGTGGGAATCTGACGAAGTCTGCTATATCGGCCGCATCCGTCTAAACCTCCGATACACGGTGCCATAAATCAACTTGGCATCTTCAGAGAGGTAGACGGATAAAACCAGTTAGCATCTGCCCTGAATCTCAGTGTCAGGACTTCGTAGCCCTGTGCGCCGTCTTTCGGAGGGGATCAGATTCTGGCACGCCCGGTGGGACCTTTTCCTCTTTCTACCCCACACTTCGTGTGTCGTCTTCGCGAACGAATCGCGGTTTGTTAATGGTTGCCTTTGGGTTGCAAGTTACTAAGATTTGGTCTTTTGCCTGGCGCAGAAATCAAGCATCAATGGCCTCAAACTGCTCGAACTGCTCGAAGTGCCAATGCAACCGACGCTCCGCCTCACCTGGAAGCGTAGCATATGGGCCTCAAGCGGCCTCCGTCCTTACTATGCCTGTGGAGAAAGTGACTCAAGCTACCACCGGCCTGTTCTTCGAGACCATGATCCCGCCACCAAGCTTCACCTTCTTTGTGCCCGCACCGGAAGCTTCAAGAAAGTCGGTCTTCATCGACTTGCTACTCCCACGGCCTCTCTCAACGGGTCATCCAATTCTTCAGTCTTCACCAGGCTGAGCTCGAGCACCAAAGGGCCTATCAAGAAGCCCATAACACCTGAGGCGGTCATCCCAAAGAAGACGGCTACTCCTGAAGTCGCCAAGGCGGCTTCTCCTGTCAAAGAGTCAGTCTTTGCAAGGCTGACTATTCCCACTCCCGCTCAGAAATCTGCTTTTGACCGTTTAGACACAATCCCTCAACGGACGTCAGTCTTCAAGAGGCTGACACCGGCAACAGTCCCTCACCTGAACAGGGGTAAGAAGAAGCTGTCTCTGTCTCTGAACCGATACCGACGACTCGTCGCGCCCGACGATGCCACTGGCGCCGAATAAGGAAGACTGGGAACAGTTTTGAGTCTGGGATAACTCCACCAGCTCCAACGGTGGAAGTTAATGCTGCTGTTCCAACTGGGAACAGTTTTGAGCCACTTCGGAGGGTACGAAAGAACTCTCCAAATGCTACACTGAAAAGATCTCCTCCACCTGCGGAGAGAGTTCCGGAAATGAAGTGGGGGCAAACCCCTCAACGACTGTCCTAAAAAATATACAAACTTTGGCGAAGGGTTCAAGACTCCGTAATTGACCCAGATCATTCTCGTCAACAGAAAAAGGCGAAGGTGCAAGAAGAAAAGGATCGTCCTATTGAACAGCAAAGGACAACAACCGCCAAGGTGCCCACTACAACAGCCCCTTCAACTTCAACGGCCCACAAAAGAAGAAGGCCGGAGAAAATCCCCACGCCCGCGGTGTAACACCCGAGCCCAATACTACTATTTTCTGTTACTGGTTGAGTATTAGATAGTACTCATTTCATTTAGCTTGCCTGTTTGTCACTTACTGCAAAATTTTATCTGGAAAAGTCATTTCTGCATATAACAAATTTTAGCGTCTAAAATGAAATTAAAAATATCTATCTTGGCCTACTCGACACCCCTAGCCGCGTGGTAGCGTCCGTACATCAAGTTCTCGTCCCGTTCGGTGAAACGGGCGAGTTTGGACGGCTACGCGCGTGTACGGGTATCCGTCTTGGGGGTATGCTTTTTAATCATAAAACACTCGATTTCAAAATATGGAACCCGCTTAAAATTCTATTATTTAAATTTCGAATTTTTGGACCCAACCCGGGCGCGATTTGGATATATTTCATTTAGCGCCAAAATCCCAAATTAATATAATATTTAAACCATATAATATTTCTTTAACCATACAATCTTTACTGTTAATTAAATTTCCTAAAATCTTTTAATTAATCTTTTAAACCTTTACAATCGTTGCCCAGCCAATCAGGAGGGATTTAAACCCCGTGGGCCCCTCATCCAATTTCTCTCTCTCTCTCTCTCTCTATTCCGTTCTCTCCCCCCCTCGTATCTCTTTCTCTCTCTTTCTATCTTTCCCTATCTCTCTCTCTCTCTAACTCTCTCTCTCTTCCCTATATATTTCTCTTCTCCCCTCATATATTTTTCCAGAACGCGAAAACAAAACCCACCGTGAACCCTAACCCTAGCCGCCTTCACCGTCGCCGCCGCAGCCCCGTCGCCGGCGCCAGCGTCACCGTCGCCCTCGCCTTCGCCTCCTCCCCTCAACCTTAACCTTCTTCCTTCTCCCCCGCGCGCCCTGCGCAGCCGCGGCCACCTGCAGAATTCCCTGCAGTCGCCAAGTCGCCGCCGGCAACCACCTGCGCCGCCGACCATCACCTCTCCGTGTTCCCCTCACCTGAGTTTCCTCTCCTCGCCATCTCCCCTCTCTTCCTTTGTTTACCCGAGTCTCCACCCTCGCAACCCGTCGCCGGCAGGACCTCGTCGTCGCCATCCGCGCCACCGCCGTCGCTCGCACCTCCTCACCTCACCATCATCTCCAGCACCGGCCGACCCTCTCTCCTTCCTTGAACCCAACTGCAGCCGAGACCTCTATAGAAACCCATCTCGTCGTCGTCACCATCGCGGCTTGAACCGCCGGTGATCTTGACGGCACCGATCGCCTCGCTGCCGGGTTGCCGTGAGTGCATCCATCTCTGTCCAGATCATCATCTCTATCCCGAGCCCTTGCTGTTATCGTGTCGCGTGGGTTCGCGCCTCCGTTCTCGTGACTGTTATTTCGTCGAGGCAAGTATTCGATACTTGCTACATGCTATTGCAACTTTAAAACTTGCCTTAATATTTATCCATGGTTTAATGATGTATTATTTAGTAAATCACCTTACATACATTGCTTCCTGTTTAACCCTAGTGGCATGTCAAATTAATTATTTTTCCTGATAAACCCCTATTCAGAAGTGATAACAGTGGAGTTCTAATTAACCGTATCAGGCTCCGCTGTATCTTTATGTTTCCGAACCTAAGAATTAATCTCGCATCGAATTATTCATACCTAACGACCCCGTACATGATAGATTACATTTTAATTTACTGCTATGATGCTTTTATTCCAGTTTAGTTTATCAGATATTCATGTACAACTTAAACCGGTCAAATTACATTTGCATTCTTTAAACAGATTATACTTGTCGTGGCATTCTTGGAACACTCAATGTTTTCTTAACCTGATTACAGTAGTTACATTTACCATTCTGTATTCACGTTATATTGACACCATCTATTTAACACAATTGAAAACTGTACAGCTAGATAATAAATCCGCTTATTGCTTAACGCATTGATTAGATCATGATGTTTGCTTATATATCTGATTGTGAGCACACCCACGATGTGTTTGTACCTTGACCTGACATTGCTACACATATATATATTGATACACCTGACATGGTACCGTTTACTGTTGACTTGACCTGATGTACCATGACCCGACCCGTTACCTGATCCTGTGTCTAATGCCAACAAACCTGACATGTAGTCCTCATGGACCGTTCCTTTTGTCTATCCAGACAAACCTGCTTTTACCTGATCCTGTGTTGGCATTAGTTCTTGATTACTGAATACCTGACCTGACATATATAACTTGGGAGTATGGGGAAATCAAAGGTGAAACCTGACTTATAACTCGACAGTTCACTACCTGTTCTGGGTGTACACATTCTTGTTTTGTGCCTAGCGGCATGTCTCGGTTTCGGCCGAGAATATTGTGGCCGTGGTCCCGGGTATGTACGGGATACTATCGAGTGTACACTTTCCTGTTTTGTGCCTAGCGGCATGTCTCGGCTGCAGCCGAGAATATTGTGGCCGTGGTCCGGGTATGTACGGGATACTATTGAGTTACATCGACGATTCATCAATTGATTTCAAAGACTTTAGACTAGAAAACCTGATAGAACAGTTTAGTTACCCACTGCACACTACCCTGCACTGCTTGTTTCACAGTATTACTTTATTCATGTTTTATTTTGCATTGCCTGTTACACTGTTCATATTATATTACTGGTTGACATGACGCGCTGACGTCTGGGTTTTGTATGGCCTAGATTCCGTACCACTGTCGCAGTCCGAGCAGGAGTACTTCAGCCAGCAGGCTGAGTTGTGAGTTCTGTAGTGGTTAGTTTTATTTCCCACATTTATTTTCTGATGTGAGCCCGCATTATGGGACATACCTTTCAGATATTGTATTGGATCATTTGCTTCCGCATTTATTTATCATTGACTCTTGTTATTCTGGATTATGGACATGTTTTTAGATAGTTTTATCTTGTTCTTGATATCTCTACAGCCGTAATATGACTGTGGATGGATACTTTCTACCCACAGGTAGCATGGTTGGCTATGTCACGTGCCCAATCTAGCGTACTCTGGGAAGCGGGGCGTGACATGGTTCTTTTGGTATCAGAGCCATAGGTTAGTGGGGTTGATTCTTTTGTAGTTGGGTATGGTACCCAATACACGAATCAGAATACCCGTGTTAGGAAACATGTCCTGCCACTTTGTCGTTTACCATTCTTGAATCACATCCTTCCTGATTATATCTTTTACGACGTGCAAACTTACTTTGCATGTCGACTCGAAAAACCTGATTTCTTGTCATCTCTAGGACTTAGGCGACTTGGGTGGAGTTAAGTAATTGTGGCTATGATACCGCGGCATAGTTACAATGCGGTACTCTATTTAAGTATCTTGGAGTTCTAGCCTTGATCTATATATCGAATCTATCATCATGCTAATGCTGGGTGTTTTGATTTCAGGAAGATGGCAGATAAGAATTTCAAGACATACCAGAGGCGTGTGGACGAAGCCGCCATGCTGGGAGTAATAAGAGGAATGCTGAAAAACCAGAAGAGGTAGACTGAGCTGATCCAGCAGCAAGCAGACTCGTTTCAGGAAGGTTTGCAGGTCGTTCGGCAGTCTGTAAACAACGCTGGAGCTAAACCAGTTGACCGAGTAGAGACCGTGGCAGATTTCAGACGTTTGGGTCCGTCTACATTCACTGGTTTGGAGGAGCCGTTGCCAGCCGAGCAGTGGCTAGTCGACATGGAGAATTTGCTGATTGCGGCACAGATTCCAGAGGACAAAAGGGTTGATGTAGTGCGCATTCAACTAGTGGACTACGCCCGAGAGTGGTGGCTTGTGGAGGAGACCCGCTTACCCAAGCCGATCAGTTGGGCGGAGTTTTCTAAGAGTTTCCTGGAGAAGTTCTTCCCGCGGATTGCACGGGAGGAAATGGAAGAGAAATTTATTGGGCTGAGGCAGAATGGAGCACCCGTGGACGTGCATGCAGCAGAGTGGACGAGACTCAGCCGATTCGCTGGACCTTTAGTCGCCAACGAGGCAGACAGGGCACGAAGGTTCATGCGCAGTTTGGATGTGGACATCCAGAGGCAGATTGTCTCCCTGGGTTTGACCACTTTCTCATAGGTTCTTACGGCAGCTCGGGTACAACAGAGTTTATCTGGGATGAAAGGGAGCTTGCAGCAGACAGCAGTTGCGGCCAGGAAGCCCGCATTTGTACCTAACCGAGCTCATGGGCGCAAGGGTATTCCAGTGGACCGTCGTGGTGTAGCACCAATGAAGAAGCCTGTGATAGTTGATCGAAGAAAGAGCGTGAATTGTAACTACTGCAATTTACCTGGCCACATGCAAAAGGATTGTCGAAGGAGGCTGGGACTTTGTTTGGTTTGTGGAGCGGCTGATCACGCAGTGGGTGCTTGTCCGTCGAAGCTTCGCACGAGATGATATACAGAAGCCTCCGCAGAGACCGTTCCAAGGGCAGAAACAGCTGACTCAAGGACCTAATCAGGCTCGAGCTTTTACCTTGACATCTGAGGATGCCAAGGCGTCAGGAGAAGTGGTTTCAGGTACTTTACTCGTTCATGGTTTTTCCGCATTGGCATTATTTGATTCTGGTGCATCCCACTGTTTTATGTCATCCAAATTTATAACTACACACTCGATTACCTGCACGACCCTGTCTAGTTTCTGGGACATACACACTGGGAATGGGAAAATCATAGCTAGTAGGGAGTGTAGAGATTGTACGGTTGTTGTGTGCGGACGGGAACTCTTTGCAGATTTCTTGGTGATAGATACGGGCAGCTATGAAGTTGTCTTGGGAATGGATTTTCTTGGCACTTTCCACGCCCACATTGACTGTAGGGCAAGGAAAGTAATTTTCCAGATTCCCGGACATCCTGAGTTTACCTTCAGTGGAGGAAGCAGTTCTGTCGGGCCAGTCGAGTTTAGGGCTAGGCCGACAAACAATGTTCTTGCAGCAATGGAAGTTGATAGTGGTGAAGAGCCAGCGGTTGTTCGCGATTTTATGGACGTATTTGAAGATATATCGGGTTTACCGCCGAAGCGAGACGTGGAGTTCGCAATTGATCTAATCCCTGGTGCTGCGCCAGTATCTAAAGCGTAATATTTGATGGCACCAGTAAAGTTGGAAGAAGTTAAGAAACAAGTTGCTGAATTGCTTGAGAAGGGTTAGATTCGAAGCAGTAACTCACCTTGGGGAGCTCCAGTTCTTCTAGTAAAGAAGAAGGATGGCACGAGAAGGATGTGCATCGACTATCGAGAATTAAACCGGGTGACTATTAAGAACAAGTACCCGATCCCTCACATTGGAGAACTTTTTGAGCAGCTTAGCGGCATGAGGGTATTCTCGAAGCTGGATTTGCGATCCGGATATCATCAGGTTCGAGTGAAAGCAGAAGATATTTGCAAGACGGCGTTTCGAACTCGGTATGGAAATTACGAGTACCTAGTGATGCCCTTCGGAGTAACGAATGCGCCGGCAGTATTCATGGACTTGATGAACCGAATCTTTTCACCGTTCTTGGACCAGTTTATCGTGGTATTCATTGACGATATTCTGGTTTACTCGAAGAGTTTTGAGGAGCATGCTGAGCATTTGAGGATCGCACTACAGACATTAAGACAGGAGAAATTGTATGCAAAGATGAGTAAGTGCGAATTTTGGCTGGAGGAAGTGAAGTTTCTGGGGCATGTTGTGTCGGGCGATGGAATCGCCGTCGATCCCGAAAAGATTGCAGCAGTTCGAGATTGGCCGATTCTAAAGAATGTTGCTGAGATAAGAAGTTTCCTTGGATTAGCCGGATACTACAGGAGATTTGTAGAGAACTTCGCTCGTTTGGCAGAACCGTTGACCAAGCTTACGCGCAAGGAGGTACCTTTTGTATGGACGGATAGGTTGTAGGGTTCCTAGGCATCCTATAGAGGTCTCACAAGGCATCGAACATGCCAAATTTAAAAAATTATGGTGCCGAGAAACCCTAGTTAACGGATCGTTGCTAGATGTCTAGGCGAAATACAAAACTAGTTAACAACTTAACTAAAGTTGAGATGCTACAACCTTTGTAGATCCGGATTTCCACCTCCTTAGCTCCACGTGGTCATGCCCTCGCTGTCCATCATGAATCCTCGACTCATTCGTCGGCTTCATCGGAAAACGGGCGAGCAAGGTCGTCGGCTTCGTGTCAAAGACGATCTACGTCGAGGTTGCACTAGTTCAAGCTCCGACTTCACCAAGTAGTGAAACTTGTGAAGAAAACACCCAAAACCACTTGGCAAGAGGTAGAGGATGAAGAAATAGGAGGTGGGTTCACTTTAGATTTGGATTTCTCTCACTAAAACTCAAGTTGCCATTGATGTAGCAAGCTTGAAGAAGAAGAAGAAGAAGAAGATGAAGATGGTTATGATAAGTTCTATTAAAATGAAAATAGAAAATCAATACTTATCATAACTTAGACTAGGGTTAAGTGTAGAGAATAAACCATGGTTAATGGATGGGTTAGGGTTAAGCATGATGACAAGAATGGTTAAGAAGTCAAAGCTTCATGAAGCTTCAACTAAAAGACAAAGAAAGCCACCATTCTTATCATAATCATTTCCAAATAAATAAATAAACAAATAAATAAATAAATGGATATGCAAAACCCTAATTATCATATTAATCATGGTTTAATCCTATACACTTAACTAAATGATCAAGTATCATCAAACATGATACAAGAATGTGCACAAAAGTATATCACATATACAATGTGCATCAAGTGAGAAAATCCATATAAAGTGAACCAATACTAGCTAATGCAAAGTAATATATCAAATATATAATTATACATTAAATCATTAAATCAACATTTGATTCAATGATCCGGTCATGTCGCACATAACCGACTAGTATCCAATGTATCGATTTATCGAATCAATGATTCGATAACTAGGTCATATCGAATATAACCAATCGAAACATTTATCGCGAGAATGAAATGCGGTATCACATACACGCATTATTCTCGGTCCTGCACATATCTCATATGCGCTCCTATTTCGTTTCGCTTGAGCCAGGAAACCTCTGTGTAGGACTCTAAAGACTCGTCAATACGCCGGTAGCAGATGATGATCATATCAAGCATCCACAAGCCGCAAGCGGTCTGCTAAACGTAACGGCCATCCGGGTATTGAGCGATCAGAAGATCGACGAGCTAGCCCGCTCACACTCCTGCGAATCCGACCAGTAACACTTACCGTACAGTCCGGTCTCTTCGTCTGATACGTCGCATATCAAGTCTAGGGGTGGTAAACGTCAGACCCCAATACTCGATAAGTCGTGCCGATGTGAGGCTCATAACGGGTCGAGAAACTACTGGTAACACTTACCAGCAAATCTCTGATCAGCCCTGGCCAGGGACTTCCCTGTTACGGCCAATCGAGCACAGCACAACATCAACCCCCAATACCGGGAGAGACGAAACCCCTCCTATCGCTCATTGCCTCCATGTGACTCAGGACTGTACCCAAAGACCACCGTTTTGCACGCCCTCATGGACGTGGTAAGGTGGAGATCAAAGCACAGTGGGAATCACACAAGACTCTATGACGATCTCGGGTCTACAGACTAACCTGTACAAGTGTCACCTGAGAACTGCCATCTGACGTGAGGTATAATACCATCTGGGAGTTCTCGGCGAGTCCGTCCAGTGTACCCAGTCTCCACTGAGCACCCGTATACCATCTCTGATGTCAAACACCAATGGATATGGGATCATCCATCGCCCATCACATGGGTCGAGAAGCGTATACGCTAGTCTACACTGGTATATCGATGCCCCGTCTCGATACACCCACGACTAGGGACCTTGAAGGATGTACTTATGGACTACCATGTCCCCACTAGTATGATCTGCATCATAGTCCAGGTAGTCAAGTACACATCCTAAGGGCTTTACCAACATGTAACTATAAGACAGTGTAAAGAGACTAGTGTACATGTTAAGATAAAGAGTAACCAGATAGCATACTATCATATCGAGCAAGAAAGTCATCTCTATATATGTCCAAGCATCCAATATAATATACATCATCTGTACAATACTGGCCTCTAGGGCATACATACAACTAACATAGGTGTGCGTTAGCTTTCGAGACATTGAAGCAGAAGTTGATAACCGCCCCAATTCTGACCGTGCCAGACAATTCCGAAGGATTGGTGATTCACAGCGACGCATCTGGGAAAGGATTGGGATGTGTCTTGATGCAGCATGGGAAGGTTATAGCATACGCATCAAGACAACTGAAGACCCATGAGAAGAATTATCCAACTCATGACTTGGAGCTTGCGGCTGTGATCTTCGCTTTGAAGATTTTGAGACACTACCTTTTGGGCGAGAGAGTCGAAGTTTTTACAGATCACAAGAGTTTGAAGTATGTGTTCACTCAGAAGGAGTTGAATATGAGGCAGCGTAGATGGTTGGAGCTGATGGCCGACTACGATCTTGATCTTAAGTACCATCCGGGGAAGGTTAACGTCGTGCCGGATGCGCTTAGTCGGTTACCAGCAATTCAGGTGTTAACTACGCAGAAGGAGATCATTGCAGATTTTCGAAGATTTGACTTGGAGGTTGTGCTACCGCGTTCTATGGGACATTTGATGCAGCTGCAAGTGCAGTCGTCTTTGATTGAGAAAATTAAAGCGGCGCAATCGCAGGATCCTAGACTGCAAAAGTTTCGAGAGCAAGTTGAAGCCGGACTACGAACAGATTTATTGGTCCACGAAGATGGTTCGTTGAGGTATGGTAGCCGTTTGTGTGTGCCAAAGGGAGATGTTCGTGAAGAGCTTATGAAGGAGGCACACAGTTCAGCTTATTCTGTACATCCAGGAGGCACAAAGATGTACCGTGATATTCGACAGCATTTTTGGTGGGAGGGCATGAAACGGGAGATTGCTCGCTTTGTAGCTAAGTGCTTGGTGTGTCAGCAAGTTAAGGCTGAACACCAAAGGGTTGCTGGTTTATTGCAACCACTTCCGATTCCTCAGTGGAAGTGGGAACATATAACCATGGATTTCGTGACGGCTTTACCGCGGAGTCCAAAGGGCAACAATGCAGTATGGGTGATTGTTGATCGGTTGACCAAGGCCGCTCACTTTATTCCTTTCCGGGTTGGTCAATCAATGGAGACTTTGGCAGAGCGGTACATGCAGGAGATTGTAAGATTGCATGGAGTACCG
This sequence comes from Agapanthus africanus, assembly GCA_030015575.1. Taxonomy (NCBI): domain Eukaryota; kingdom Viridiplantae; phylum Streptophyta; class Magnoliopsida; order Asparagales; family Amaryllidaceae; genus Agapanthus; species Agapanthus africanus. The sequence continues at coordinate 5,396,759 of CM057337.1, forward strand.
GTGAGCATCATGTCCGATCGGGACACTCGGTTCTTATCACACTTCTGGGGGAGTTTACAGGAAAGTTTGGGGACTCGATTGAAGTTTAGCACAGCTTATCATCCTCAAACTGATGGTCAGTCGGAAAGAACGATCCAAACTCTTGAAGACATGTTGAGAGCATGCATGTTAGACTTCAAGGGTTCGTGGGAGGATCATCTACACTTGGTGGAGTTTTCTTACAACAACAGTTTTCAGGCAACGATCCAGATGGCTCCGTTTGAAGCATTGTATGGTCGTAAGTGCCGTTCACCTATTTGTTGGGATGATGTCGGTGAACGAAGATTATTGGGACCGGATTTGGTTGTACAGACAGTTGAGAAGGTTAACACTATCAGAAAGCTTATGAAGGCTGCTCAAGACAGACAGAAAAAGTTGGGCTGACACGTCAAGAAGACCTCTAGAGTTCGCCGTGGGTGATTTGGTATTCTTGAAGATATCACCGACTAGAGGGATGATTCGTTTTGGGAGTCGAGGGAAGCTTAGTCCTCGATTCGTTGGACCCTTTGAGATCTTGGAGCATGTTGGAGAGGTAGCGTACCGTTTGGCGTTACCGCAGTCCTTGGCAGGTGTGCACGATGTGTTTCACGTATCTCAACTACGAAGGTATGTTCGAGATGAAACACACGTTTTGGATCATTCGGAGTTAGCAGTACGGGAAGACCTGACTTTCGAAGAGCGACCGGTTGAAATCGTGGATCGAAGGGAAAAGGTTCTTAAGAATAAAGTTATCCCTCTTGTGCTTGTTTCCAGGGGTAATCGATCGCATGGAGAGTCCACTTAGGAACGAGAAGATGAGATCCGGCAGAAGTTTCCTCACCTTTTCCTGTAATCTCTATCTTGTATTCTTGGAATTTCGAGGACGAAATTCTTTTTGTAGTTGGGTATAATGTAACACCCGAGCCCAATACTACTATTTTCTGTTACTGGTTGAGCATTAGATAGTACTCATTTCATTTAGCTTGCCTGTTTGTCACTTACTGCAAAATTTTATCTGGAAAAGTCATTTCTGCATATAACAAATTTTAGCGTCTAAAATGAAATTAAAAATATCTATCTTGGCCTACTCGACACCCCTAGCCGCGTGGTAGCGTCCGTGCATCGAGTTCTCGTCCTGTTCGGTGAAACGGGCGCGTTTGGACGGCTACGCGCGCGTACGGGTGTCCGTCTTGGGGGTATGCTTTTTAATCATAAAACACTCGATTTCAAAATATGGAACCCGCTTAAAATCCTATTATTTAAATTTCGAATTTTTGGACCCAACCCGGGCGCGATTTGGAAATGTTTCAGTTAGCGCCAAAATCCCAAATTAATATAATATTTAAACCATATAATATTTCTTTAACCATACAATCTTTACTGTTAATTAAATTTCCTAAAATCTTTTAATTAATCTTTTAAACCTTTACAATCGTTGCCCAGCCAATCACGAGGGATTTAAACCCCGTGGGCCCCTCATCCAATTTCTCTCTCTCTCTCTCTATTCCGTTCTCTCTCTCCCTCGTATCTCTTTCTCTCTCTCTCTATCTTTCCCTATCTCTCTCTCTCTCTAACTCTCTCTCTCTCTTCCCTATATATTTGTCTTCTCCCCTCATATATTTTTCCAGAACGTGAAAACAAAACCCACCGTGAACCCTAACCCTAGCCGCCTTCACCGTCGCCGCCGCAGCCCCGACGCCGGCGCCAGCGTCACCGTCGCCCTCGCCTCCGCCTCCTCCCCTCAACCTCAACCTTCTTCTTTCTCCCCCGCGCGCCCTGCGCAGCCGCGGCCACCTGCAGAATTCCCTGCAGTCGCCAAGTCGCCGCCGGCAACCACCTGCGCCGCCGACCATCACCTCTCCGTGTTCCCCTCACCTGAGTTTCCTCTCCTCGCCATCTCCCCTCTCTTCCTTTGTTTACCCGAGTCTCCACCCTCGCAACCCGTCGCCGGCAGGACCTCGTCGTCGCCATCCGCGCCACCGCCGTCGCTCGCACCTCCTCACCTCACCATCATCTCCAGCACCGGCCGACCCCCTCTCCTTCCTTGAACCCAACTGCAGCCGAGACCTCTATAGAAACCCATCTCGTCGTCGTCACCATCGCGGCTTGAACCGCCGGTGATCTTGACGGCACCGATCGCCTCGCTGCCGGGTTGCCGTGAGTGCATCCATCTCTGTCCAGATCATCATCTCTATCCCGAGCCCTTGCTGTTATCGTGTCGCGTGGGTTCGCGCCTCCGTTCTCGTGACTGTTATTTCGTCGAGGCAAGTATTCGATACTTGCTACATGCTATTGCAACTTTAAAACTTGCCTTAATATTTATCCATGGTTTAATGATGTATTATTTAGTAAATCACCTTACATACATTGCTTCCTGTTTAACCCTAGTGGCATGTCAAATTAATTATTTTTCCTGATAAACCCCTATTCAGAAGTGATAACAGTGGAGTTCTAATTAACCGTATCAGGCTCCGCTGTATCTTTATGTTTCCGAACCTAAGAATTAATCTCGCATCGAATTATTCATACCTAACGACCCCGTACATGATAGATTACATTTTAATTTACTGCTATGATGCTTTTATTCCAGTTTAGTTTATCAGATATTCATGTACAACTTAAACCGGTCAAATTACATTTGCATTCTTTAAACAGATTATACTTGTCGTGGCATTCTTGGAACACTCAATGTTTTCTTAACCTGATTACAGTAGTTACATTTACCATTCTGTATTCACGTTATATTGACACCATCTATTTAACACAATTGAAAACTGTACAGCTAGATAATAAATCCGCTTATTGCTTAACGCATTGATTAGATCATGATGTTTGCTTATATATCTGATTGTGAGCACACCCACGATGTGTTTGTACCTTGACCTGACATTGCTACACATATATATATTGATACACCTGACATGGTACCGTTTACTGTTGACTTGACCTGATGTACCATGACCCGACCCGTTACCTGATCCTGTGTCTAATGCCAACAAACCTGACATGTAGTCCTCATGGACCGTTCCTTTTGTCTATCCAGACAAACCTGCTTTTACCTGATCCTGTGTTGGCATTAGTTCTTGATTACTGAATACCTGACCTGACATATATAACTTGGGGGTATGGGGAAATCAAAGGTGAAACCTGACTTGTAACTCGACAGTTCACTACCTGTTCTGGGTGTACACATTCTTGTTTTGTGCCTAGAGGCATGTCTCGGTTTCGGCCGAGAATATTGTGGCCGTGGTCCCGGGTATGTACGGGATACTATCGAGTGTACACTTTCCTGTTTTGTGCCTAGCGGCATGTCTCGGCTGCAGCCGAGAATATTGTGGCCGTGGTCCGGGTATGTACGGGATACTATTGAGTTACATCGACGATTCATCAATTGATTTCAAAGACTTTAGACTAGAAAACCTGATAGAACAGTTTAGTTACCCACTGCACACTACCCTGCACTGCTTGTTTCACAGTATTACTTTATTCATGTTTTATTTTGCATTGCCTGTTACACTGTTCATATTATATTACTGGTTGACATGACGCGCTGACGTCTGGGTTTTGCATGGCCCAGATTCCGTACCACTGTCGTAGTCCGAGCAGGAGTACTTCAGCCAGCAGGCTGAGTTGTGAGTTCTGTAGTGGTTAGTTTTATTTCCCGCATTTATTTTCTGATGTGAGCCCGCATTATGGGACATACCTTTCAGATATTGTATTGGATCATTTGCTTCCGCATTTATTTATCATTGACTCTTGTTATTCTGGATTATGGACATGTTTTTAGATAGTTTTATCTTGTTCTTGATATCTCTACAGCCGTAATGTGACTGTGGATGGATACTTCCTACCCACAGGTAGCATGGTTGGCTATGTCACGTGCCCAATCTAGCGTACTCTGGGAAGTGGGGCGTGACACGCGGCAAACGCCAAAGGGGGTGAACCTAAACGCCCTAAATCTGGGGGCATAATAGTTCATACAGTGTACATGGCATCGGGGAAGGAAGACAGCCGTGCATCTACGGGTCATAGACCGCTTACACGGTCAGTGACCAAAGCTCAGGAGCAACAGTAAAAGCTCCAGGAGATGATGAACGCGATGGCCGCGCTCACTGGGCCAAAAGAAAGTCCTGAAGCGTCCTCGGACGAACGCCGGGAGCAAGAAATTGACGCCGAATTCCTTCGTCGGATATTGGAGAAGAAAGATAAAGAGGCTGCTGAACAAGCAGCCAACATAAAGCGTATGGCCCTCCTGTTCCAAGACATGGTGGGGATGATGATCCAATAAGATCCTCCGGCCGAAGATCCCCCGATTGTCCTTGAAGACGATAGGGGAGAAACGTCGAATCCTCCGCCAGCTCTGTCAACAGCTAAGGAGGACACAATCTCCAAAGCTGACTTGGACGAGTACATAGCCCAACAAATACGGGTTCATCATGCGACTGAAGCAACCGGGCAGGTTGTAAAAACAGGACGACTATATCCGAGCTGGTATGATCAAATCAAGTATCCGCCGGGCTATACCATACCCAAGTTCCATGTCTATAAGGGGACGGGCAATCCCCACCAGCATGTTGCCCAGTTCAGGGCACTCTGCGGCAACACCGGCGGTGATGACAAACTGTTGCTTCGCCAGTTCGTTGGAAGCTTATCAGATACAGCGTTTGAGTGGTACTCTGAGCTCCCGAACGACTCTATCAAGACCTTCGCGGAGATGGAGCTGTTGTTTACCCAGCGTTTTGCAAGCGCCAGTGAACGCACCCCGATGACGGCACTGATTAACGCCAGGGTAAAGCCGGGCGAGACATGGGTTCAATATGCTATACGGTGGCAGAACTTATGGTCAAAGTGCGAGCAGCGCATTGAAGAAGCCCCTGCAGTGGGTATGTTTGTGGGAATCCTTGATCCGTAAGCAACCATCCCGCAATTTATGATGTTCTTCAAGCCGACTACCTTCCAGGCCCTGATCGACAAGCTAGCGCAAATGGATCAGATGGGCCATAGATCTCCTCTTCCAAAGCCAGACTCCCGAAACGAGAAGGGAAAGGGGAAAGCGATCGTTGTCGCTAATGCTCAACAACAGCCGAGCAACTCGAAACCGGTTGTTCGTCAAAATAATATGCGTCCGCAGGTACCCCTTGAGGAAAGGCTAGGGCGTCCCTACTCGTTTCCCCGAGATAAAACGAGAAGACTATTCGAGCTGGCGTTGCGCAACCGACTCATAAATCTGCCGGAGCCAAAACGTCCATCGCAACCAAATGATGTCAATAAGCCCAACTACTGTCCCTATCACCGAGTACTGGGTCATCCGAACGAGGACTGCTACGTCTTCAAAAATTGGCTTGAAGACCAATACCAACAGGGCAAGTTCGCGTTATCCGACAGGTGGAAGGTGGATCCACCGCAACCTCACGCCTCTAAAAGGATGAATATGCCGGGGGCAACGTGCTCTCTCGTTGAAGAAGCCCTATGGGAGGTTGTGCTGTCAGCTAAGACGAAGAGAATGCTGAACGATCTTCAGACATGCCCAGCGATTAAGTGGAAGAACCCGTTGGAACCGCAGGTCATTGAGGGGATGTTGAAGCCGCGTCCGACTCTAAAGACCGATGGTGGTGGCCCAAGTATTCACGACCAGGCGTCAAAATCGTCAAAGAAGAAAAAGAAGAAATCCAAGAAGCCTAGCGACAAGCGCTCAGACTTACAAAAACAAATTGACGCGCTGGAGGAATACAATCAGAAAGCACGGACTCCCATTACACTCCAAGAGTTTCTCAACCACGTCTTTCAAGAGGAAGATGAAGGAGAAGGTTCGTCGAATGAATCTGAAGAATATGCAGCGAGCTGTCATGTGATTTCCCATTCGTTCACGGACGATGAGGAGACTCCTTGCACTGAAAAGCTGGGGGCAGATCCTGAATCAAAAATTCTGGGGCCATCAGATGAAGTAATTGACGCATTCCTCAATGAAGCTCGGTTGAAAAGTAAAGCTGATCGGGAACGCGAGACGGCTATATTTGAAAGGGCCAAGCGCCAGCAACTTGACGAAAAAGCCGAGACACTTCCGCTGGAGCAAAATACATCCACTACGGACAAAAGAAAATTCAAGACGAGGAAAAGGTTTGCTAAGGCCATATCAATGGGCATGAAGCTACCATCCTCCGAAGAAAACATTACTGGTGAAGTGGAAATGCACCCCTCCTACTGCTTGTATCATCGGAAGGTGTCGCACCCCACTGAAGAGTGCAAAACTTTCGATAGATGGTGGTAAGGATATGTTGCTCACCGACAACAGTTTAAACGAGAGAAGCGCAAAACTCGTCGGGAGCTGAAAAATACAACCGAAGGGCTTAACAGAACCACCGGTGATTGTCGCATGATTAACGCTAGGGGATCATAAGTGCTTACATTCGGGAGCGATTCCGACGAGGAGCTGGCTCTTAGCCCTCTCTTTAAAGAGTCTACCTCGAGAAAAGAAGAAGAGCAAAAGGTCTGTGAAAATATCCGGCTGCGTAATCGCACACTTCCCGAAAAGAATCTCGGACCCTCAAATAAAAAAGATAAAGGGAAAGAAAAGGACTCTGAGGATATCGCCTTAGATGACCAAGTCACGGAAGAGCTAGCCGCCAAGGACCCGCCAAAGAAAAATAAGGTGGATTATAACGTTCTAGCGCATCTAAGGAAATTACCCTCGCAGCTCAGCATTCTTGACGTCCTTTTACTATCAAAAGAGGCAAGAGATTCGTTAATCAAGGCACTACAGGAACCGGAACAATTCCAAGCTTTCCTAGCTGAAGAAAGGATGAAGGATGAATTGGAGGAAGTGCACACAGCCGATGTCACTTTTGGCGATGAAGACCTTCTCCTTGGGACGTGCGAACACAATCGCCCCCTTTATGTCTCGGGATACTGCCACGATATAAAGATAGGCAAAATCCTGATCGACAATGGGTCCTCCGTTAATCTCCTCTATGTGCGGGTGTTAAAAGAAATCTGCATGAGCGTCCAACACCTTGCTCGGGACAAGATCACCATCTCCGGGTTCGACTCCCAGTCATCAAAAACTCTTGGGTCTGTGATATTGACGCTACGCTTTGGACTACTCGTCATGGATATTAAGTTCCACGTCATAGACGCCAGGACATGCTACAATGCTCTGCTCAGCCGACCATGGTTACACGAGTACAATATCATCCCTTCTACACAACATCAGTGTATGAAGTATTTTAAGGATGGTTTCGAGTATACTGTGATGGGAGAACTGAACCCGTTCTCTGTGAACAAGGTCCGCAAATATGAAGATGCCAAATACTTCTTACCGGATTTCGAAGACACGAAGAGGTGTCACAAGCCGGAGAATAAAGCTAACGCCACCATCCCTGTCTTCGGCAGTGATACTGAGGAAGAAGAGGAGATAGTTTATTCGGGTCTGCCCCAATACAACAGGCCGGGACCATCTGCTCCAACGTTGATCTTTGGTAGCGACTCAGAAGACGAGGTCCATGCTGTATTCTCTGCTCGACCTTCAATACAAACGTCTGCTGACGAAGAGCAAAGTCTGCAAGTCGCCATGGTTCCACTTAAACACCATAAAGAGCTAGATGCACTTGATATCTACAGTGTAGAGGAGCTGCGGACGTTCTATATCCCTCCCAGGCGAGAAGGCGAAAAGGCAATTCTATTCTACCGCACGGAGGAAACCAAAGTGGAGAAAGAAATCTGGCATAGTGCGGATCCTACGCTTGACAGGCTTCAGCCCATCCGTCTCCCTAGATATTATACAGAAGGCTTGAAGAAGTTGCTGAAACGCCAGGGGATATCCTTCAAACAGACTGCTCGAAAAGCCAAATTCTATGACAGGGTCTGGAACGTTCCCGGGACTCAACATAAGCTGCCTAACGGGAGAATGGAAACAATCGGGCTTGGATACATTCGGTCCAAGAAACGAGGGCTACTCCATGGTTGCTACGTCGTGCATGACTTCGATGAAGAAGCAGACGCTCAATGGGAGGACGTTAATCATGAACCAGTAAAAGTTCCAGATGCAAAAGTGCCCAGTCCGTCGTTCGAAGAACAAATGGACAAGCTTCTAAGGGAAGCTGGTCAAAAAGTCAGAGATGATCACAACCGTGAGATGGCCATTTATGAGAAAGCCAAAATGCAACGCCTCCTTCAACAGGCTGTGAAAGATGAAAATGCCGCTCCCTGTCAACCTGTTATACAAAAGGCTCGACGCAGAGGCAGAAACAAGTCGAAAGGCGAAAAAGGCGCTCAAAAGCAACAAAGCGGGACTAAGAAGCCACGCAAGCGGAAATCGAGCGGTTCCGATCTATTGCTCATAAGAAAAATGGGTCGAGCATACTCTTTTCCTCGGGACAAGACGAAGAAAATACTTGACCTCGCTCTAAAATATCAGATGCTTACACTGCTGGAATCTAAACACCCCAAACAAGCAAGCAAGGTCTCTCATCCGGACTATTGCCCTTATCACCGAGTGATAGGGCACCCTCTCGAAGACTGCTTCACCTTCAAGAATTGGGTCGAAGATCAGTATCAGCTTGGCAAGTTCGCTCTGTCTGACAACTGGAGGGTAGCGCCGCCACAGAAGCACGAACCCAAGGCCACGAAAGAAGAACCAGTTCCATATTGGGATTGGAAGCGAATTCGTACTTGTCACGTGATAACAATGTCAAAAGAAGAGCCCGAGAACGTGGATGACCTTCTCTGGTGCTTCGAAAACAATAGCGACGAGGTGATCTCAGAATTTCCGCCAGCACCGAAAAAGCTGGAAGATGGAATATATACCACTGCAGATAACCTCAAGAAAATTGAGTTGGGAACGGCGAATGACCCGCGACCGACATTCATTAGCGAGCTGCTATCTGAAGAAAGGGTGGCTTCATTAAAAGACTTGCTTATGCAGCATAAAGATTGCTTCGCATGGAACTATTCCGAAATGCCGGGACTAGATCCAGAAATTGCTGTGCACAAATTGGCGATATCCCCGGACGTCAAGCCAGTCAAGCAGGCGCCAAGAAGAATGCGGCTCGAGCTTGAGATGAGCATCAACGCAGAGGTCAAGAAACTGATCGACTCTGGCTTCATCCAGGAGGTTCAGTATCCCGATTGGATCGCCAACATCGTCCCGGTAATGAAGAAAAATAGGACGGTGCGCATATGCGTGGACTTCCGGGATCTCAATAAAGCCTACCCGAAGGACGATTTCCCAGTGCCAGTCACCGAACTGATGATAGACAATATGTCCACTCATGAGGTTTTCTCCTTCATGGACGGCTCGTCAGGGTATAATCAGATAAAAATGCATCCCGAAGACCAGAAGCACACCGCCTTCAGGACTCCTTTGGGTATATTCTGTTATAAAGTGATACCCTTCGGTTTAAAGAACGCCGGTGCTACTTATCAGAGAGCCATGACGCAGATCTTCGATGACCTTATACACGAAATCGTTGAATGCTATATCGACGATCTTGTGGTTAAAAGCAAATCATATGAGGAACATCTCGAGCATCTGAAGACCGTATTTCGACGCCTTCGACAATACAACTTGAAGATGAACCCTCTCAAGTGTGCATTCGGAGTTTCCTCGGGCAAATTCCTGGGATTCATCGTCCGACACCGAGGTATCGAAATAGATCCGTCAAAGATCAAGGCGATCACGAAAATGCCTCCACCAAGGACTCTCAAACAGCTGCGGTCTCTCCAAGGGAAGCTCGCGTATATACGGCGATTTATAGCCAACTTTTCAGGCAAGTGCCGTCCTTACAGCCACCTGATGAAGAAGGGAACCCCGTTCGTCTGGGACCAAAAATGCCAAAACGCGCTAGACGAGATCAAGCAATACCTGCAGAACCCCCCAGTGTTGGCTGCTCCGGTCAAGGGAAAGCCCCTCATCTTTTATACAACCGCCCTTGAAGGTTCCTTAGGCGCATTATGGCGCAAAAGAACGACCAAGGGAAGAAAAGAGCACTCTACTACTTAAGTCGAGTTCTACTGGGGGCAGAAAGCAACTACTCCCCCATTGAAAAACACTGCCTGGTGTTGATCTTCGCGATAACAAAGCTCAGGCACTATGCGTTGGCGCATGAGGTCCGTCTCATATCGAAGGTGGACCCCCTTAAATATTTAATGTCGAAGGCCATATTGACGGGGCAACTCGCTAAATGGGCCCTGCTTTTGATGGAGTTCTCGATAACCTATCAGCCTCTCAAGGCAGTGAAAGGCCAGGCCATCGCCGATTTCCTCGCTGAGCATCCGATACCCGCCGATTCTCCTCTGAATTGCGAGCTGCCAGACGAACATGCGTTTGACGCAATCGACGGTGGTGATACCCGATGGGAGCTTTATTTCGATGGAGCATCTTCCATGAAGAAGCGCAAACAAAATACCCCTATAATCAAATCGGGGGTAGGACTCATCTTTGTAACTCCACAAGGAGGGATAATGCGCTTTGCTTTCTCCCTAACAGAGCCGAGGACAAACAGTGAAGCCGAATACGAAGCTTTGATAGCAGGCCTTGAGATCGCCATCGACATGGGAATTGAAAACCTCCTCATATACGGAGATTCCCAACTGATCGTTAGTCAAGTAAACGGCGATTACCAAACGTGCAAACCAGAGTTGGTGAAGTACGGCGAAAAGGTGCAGCAACTGTTGACCCAAATCCCTTCCTATACTTTGGAAAACATACCGCGAGCGAAAAACAGCAAAGCGGACGCGTTGGCCAAGCTCGCTAAAGAACTGGCTGATGAGAACCTCGATGACGTAAGAATCGTGGTACAAAACCGTCGGGTGCTTGCCCCAGTAGAAATATCTCCGGAATCATCCGAAGAAAAGGAAGCGACTAAGCAGACGACCCTGCAAATAAAAGACCGGGAAAAGGCCGAGGATTGGAGGGAAGTCTTTATAGACTACTTCAAATACCGTCGAACGCCCGAAGATGCGTCCTCAAAATATCAGCTTATGAAACGAGCTCTGTCTTTCGCCTTCGTCAATGATACTCTATACAAGAGATCGTTTGACTCTCTGTGGTTGAGATGCCTTGGACCTAACAAAGTGAAAAGAGTCATTCAGGAAGTTCACGACGGACTCTGCGGTTCTCACCAAGCAGGCCCGAAGATGAAGTTGAAGATAAAACGGATGGGTTACTACTGGCCCACGATGATTCAGGACTGCCTCGAATATGCGAAGCAATGCCACTCATGCCAAATCCATGGGGACTTCATCCACCAACATCCAAATCCGCTACATCCAACGGTGGCTAGCTGGCCGTTCGAAATGTGGGGAACTGACATAGTCGGCCCTATCGAACCAGTATCGTCCAGGGGACACCGTTTCATCTTGGCGACAACTGACTACTTCTCCAAATGGGCAGAAGCAGTACCGTTGAGGGAAGTGAAGACGGAGAATATCCTCCATTTCTTCAAGGCGCACGTCATATATCGGTTTGGAACTCCGAGACGGATCATCTCCGATAACGGGCCAGCTTACAGAAGCCACAAAATCAGTCGCTTCACGCAACAACATAATATAGACTGGAAATATTCCTAGGTTTATAATCCGCGAGCCAATGGTCTAGCTGAGGCCTTCAATAAAACCTTGACAAAAATCATGAAGAAGACGGTATCCGAAATAAGAAGGACTGGCACGAGAGACTGCAAGAAGCTCTCTGGGCGTATCGAACTACGTTCATGACAGCCACGAACACAACGCCATATGCGTTGGTATTCGGTACAGAAGCAGTACTCCCCCTCGAGATAGAGTTACCCTCTCTACGAGTGGCGGTCCACTACGAGCTGACGGACGAAGAAAATGCTCACCTTCGGCTTGAGGAGCTTGATGCCCTTGAAGAAACCCGGCTCATAGCGCAACAAAATCTGGAGGCCTATAAAGCAAAGATGACGCGCTCATATGAAAGATTGGCCCGGCCGAGGACATTCCGCCAAGGCGAACTCGTGCTAATGGTCAAAAGACCTATGATCCCCAATCACGCCAAGCGGGGAAAATTCGAGCCAAACTATGAAGGCCCGTACATCATAGACAAGGTCTACCAAGGTGGAGCCTATCTACTCATGGATATGCACGGTGAATGGCCTTACAGGCCAATAAATGGCCGATTCCTAAAGAAATACTACGCTTAGCGAGTTACTGCCTAGGTCAATGATAGATGACGACGATTATGTCCGCTCGCTATCTTCCTAAGCTCAAACTTTATAAGCAGTAGCCAGCCTTCTCCTGGATGGACCGAAACGTCCTTAAACTAATGGCGGACCGAAACGTCCTTAAACTAATGATGGACCGAAACGTCCTTAAACTACTACCGCGGCATACTTAGGCCGACGAGATGAATAAAAGAAAAGAGGAATAAAAAAAAAATAATAATAATAATAAATAAACGGTATGTCCACAAGCAAAATAGGCACGGATGAAAACCCGAAAGGGCTCCGTGAGTAAAAACAGCAGGGCTACCGGCGAGTGTTCGTGAAAACCCGAAAGGGCGCAACCTCGTAAAAAAAAGAATAAAAAGAATAAAAAAAACGGTACGTCCATAAGCAAAATGGGCACGGATGAAAACCCGAAAGGGCTCCATGAGTAAAAACAGCAGGACTACCGGCGAGTGTTTGTGAAAACCTGAAAGGGCGCAACCTCGTTAAAGGACACTTACAGGGTCCTCTCGACCTTGTAAGGAGAAACCACCCGCGTGAGATCCTTACGACTCACAAGGGAGCAACACATTTAGGGATCCGCACGATTCCTAAGAAGAAAATACACTTGCGAGATCCTCATGACTCGTAAGGAGAACTCTCTTATGGGACCCTCACGGCTCATAAGATTTGAAAGTCTTAAGTTACAGAGACCTGAACCTGTGCTTAAGCAAACCCCCCCACAACTCTCGATATTGCCCTACAAGTGGCTCAATACTGGCCCTTGTATACAATCCACGGGCGCGAATAAACATTTCCTTAGCCAAGTCCCATCCGTGACTGGGGATATGTGCGCGCGATGAACAACCCTTATAAGTCCTCTCGACTTACAAGGAGAAACCCCTCTTGTAGGATCCTTACGACTTACAGGGGAATATACACTTAGGAATTCTCACGGTGCCTAAGGAAAAAACACACCTATAAGATCCCCACGACTTGTAGGGAGAAATACCTTTGTGAGACCCTTACGGCTCATGAAGTTAAAAGCCTTAGTTGACAGGACCTTAACCCTGTTTGCTAAGCCACCTTTGTTCGACATCGATAGAGGCAAATGATGATTTGCTCCTGGCAATCTCCCAGTTGTAGCGGTGCTGATGCCGAAATCGGTGTCTAATTTCAAGTTTGCGGTGAAAAGCCGGTAGGCCGCACATGCATACGAAATAGCCGAAATGATGGGGCAACTTGCAATAAAAAGCAGCAAGTAAAAACGTATACATACAATACAGCCGAAATGATAGGGCAACTTGCAATAAAAAGGAGCAAGTAAAAACGTATGCATACAATACACCCGAAATGATTGGGCAACTCGCAATAAAAAACAACGAGTAAAAATAAAATAAATAGCCGAAATGATTGGGCAACTCGCAATAAAAAGCAGCGAGTAAAAATAAAATAAATAGCCGAAATGATTGGGCACCGCAAAAAAATATAGCCGAAATGATTGGGCAATCGCGGCCTTCGCGATATAAAAGCTGAAATGATAGAGCATTGTGGAAATGAAACAATAAAAATGAATGAAACTTTTGCCCTACAGTTGAGATCACATCGATCCCTGTACACAATCCAAGGGCACAAACAGAGAGGGAACCACACCTTCCCAACAGGCTCCGTCAGAAAGCTAAGCCAAATCTCTACGGTTCACAGATGACCTAGAGTCAACCAACGACCTCCGTCGCGGAAACAAGTCAACAAATGACCTCCGTCTCGGAAACAAATCAGCGAATGACCTCCGTCGCGGAAACAAGTCCACCAACGACCTCCGTCGCGGAAACAAGTCAACAAATGACCTCTGTCTCGGAAACAAGTCCACCAACGACCTCCGTCGCGGAAACAAGTCCACCAACGACCTCCGTCGCGGAAACAAGTCAACAAATGACCTCCATCTCGGAAACAAGTCAGCGAATGACCTCCGTCGCGAAAACAAGTCAACCAACGACCTCCGTCGCGGAAACAAGTCAGCAAACGACCTCCGTCGCAGAAACAAGTCAACCAACGACCTCCGTCGCGGAAACAAGTCAGCAAATGACCTCCGTCTCGGAAACAAGTCAGCAAATGACATCCGTCGCGGAAACAAGTCAACCAACGACCTCCGTCTCGGAAACAAGTCAGCAAATGACATCTGTCGCGGAAACAAGTCAGCTAACGATCTCCGTCTCGGAAACAAGTCAGCCAATGACCCCCGTCGCGGAAGCAAATCAGTCAATGACCTCCTCGTCGGAACAACGCTCCGACACGGAAGCAAGTCAGCCAACGACCTCCCCGTCGGAACAATACTTCGACTCGGAAACAAGTCAACTCACCAACCACTTACGAGTCCTCTCGACTTGTAAGGGAGAAAATTCTCTTATAAGATCTTTACGACTTATAAGAGAAAATACACTTAGAAATCCTCATGATTCCTAAAGAGAAAATCCACCTACGAGATCCTCTCGACCCGTAGGGAGAAAAGTCTCTATAAGACCCTTACGGGTCATAGAGTTGAAAAGTCTTAGACAGCAGATCTGAACCTGCGGCCTAAGCCATCACTATCTCTTGGAGAAATCTAGATGCTTACTCTATTATCTGTCAATTGTGTTTATCAAGACAACATGCTGATAATAAGAGAAGGGAGAAAGCAAAGAAATAGTACAAGACATTGCAAAGAAAAATGTGTATCTTTATTTATTAATTTAATCAAGTACAAAGGTGAAGCATACAAAAGAATAAAGAATGGATACATATTATGTGAAAAAGAAAAATGTTATAAATACATTGATACAAAGGCAGCTACGGCGAAGGAAGCGTCTTAAATAACTCCATCAGTTGTTCGCACACCTCCTTCCACGCCTTTTCCTGAACGGTCACCACTGCCAGTTCTGCCTCCACCTGAGCCCTTTGCTGCAAGAGAGATGCAAGCTGCTCCCCAACGGCCTGCTGAGCTACTTCGCGGCTTTGGGCATTACGCTTGGCAGCGTCAAGTTTCTGCTTCAAGTTCAGCCCATTTGAGATACGCTCCAGAAGGCCCTCGAAGACAGCCTTCACCTCGGCAGCGTTCGCCTCAACTTCGACACGTAGGCGAGCAGTTTCACTTGAGGACTCCTGACACTCCTTCAGCCTTAGAGCTGCTTCTTGTTCCAAACGGCAGAAATGAGAAGTGCTTTGCTCGAGCCATGCTGCCCGTTGAGTGCTCACAGCCAAAACCTCAGGGGCAGGACGCATCGACTCCAGTTGATGCAGGCGAGCCTCGATCTCTCTGCAGTGGTTAACCCAAGACGCAACGATGCCCTCGTCATGGAAATTTACGAGTATCACCAGCATCGGGTTAACCGCCGTAGCGAAGTCTGCAGCAGATATAGGAGTCTCGACGTCGAGTTCCTCGATGTAGTCGCTCAACATGCGCAGACTATTCGCGGCGCCTTTCGGGGATGGACGTCTCAAGAAAGGGCCTGCCGGCATTATGACACGAGGCTCGAAGGGCGCCGAGACTGGAACGACAGCTGAAAAAACAAAATATGATCAGATAACAGTTCAAGAAATAAAAAAAAAGGGAGTTATTAATGTGATAGTTGCTGTACCAGCTGAGGCAGGTGGCAAGGCCAGAAGGGCCGGTGGCGCGGCCAATCTTTCATCCCCTCCTTCAATTTGTAGCACTGCAGTCGGGACGAGGAAAAGTTAGAAATAATTCCATCACTGAAAAAAAAAGATGTCAATTGGAAACCATACTCACCAGCGCCACCAGAGGGAGAAGCGAATTCAGATGGGAAGGAAAAGTGTGGGAGCGACACTTGATAAAGATGATCAAAAAGCACTCCTGAAAAGACACAACTGTACGACTTTAGTACATAAATTATGCGGCTGAAAGACGAAACTAATAGGTTGCAAATCCATACCTTCCAACATCTTCGATGGTATAAGAGAGGGCTGAGAAGTGACCACCGCCAAGGCAGTAGTTGACGGCGCTCCCTCGAGCAGTGGAGCATCAGCGCTGGCCGCACCTGCGTTAAAAAACAAGGGTAAACCTGTCAGGAAAGATTGCAAGATAAAAAGGGGGGACGGTAATCCGAAATTTACCTAATGAGCCTCCAGCCGAGACGGAGGCGTCTCCCTCCTCCATTGACATAAGTCCACCACCCATGGCCTCATGCCTAGACTCCACGGGGGCCGTCGTCGTGCTCGCGAGGCCAGGAGACGGCGGAGGGCCATAGACAGGGAGAGCTATAACCGGAGCATTGCCAGACGCCTGAGAAAGAGCGGTTGGCTCATCCTCAGGAATCATGTCCACCTCACCCGCTACTCCCTCGGGCTCAACAGTCACGGTTGTCTTGTCCACCGTCGCCACGAGGTCGTCGGTCTCAGGCGCTCCGTCCGCTGCTACCTCGGGCTCGGCATCAACCACTTGCTCAGGCATAGTGGACGTGACCATTTCGTCAGCCACTGGCTCGGGCCCAGCAATCCCGGTTGTGTCATCCGCCATCGGCTCGGCTTCGACCAATACCTCTCCCTCTAGCCCCTCAGGTTCGACGGTCTCCACCTCCCCCTCGGTTGGACTTGACCCTGCAGGACAGAACATATAAGAACCGACAGCTTCATAATTCTTACAACAAAATTCTGAAAGAAATATTACCTGAGGTGGACTTATCGTTAGCCTCCCTGTTAGCGCGCACCGCCTGTCTATGAGCTGTAGACAAGGCGACCGGGGGCTCTTCTGACGGAGTATCGGCACGAGGGACGGTGCTTGGGCCCGCTCCAATTGCCAAGGCAGCCCTGCGTGCCTTCGCTTTGCGCCTCAACCGCTTCCTCTCTTTCCGGGCTGTCGCGATGGACCTCTTCGATGCTTCCTTCATCAAGGCGTCGTCGTCCTCGTTCAGAGATGCCTCCAGAGCCTTTAAGGCATCTATCATCGGCTCTTCAAGACGGGCCTCTCATGGTAGCCCCGAAGAGGTAGAAACATCAGCGACTGGCCCGGGAAGAGTCTCCGCGTCACCTGGCGGGATCGGCATTGAGGTTCCTGTGATAAAAAGGGAGAGGTTAGATCGACCATAACACAAGGAAAATGAAAACTTGATGAATCGAAACTTACTAAGGCCTAAAGACGCTCTAAAGAGTTCCTCCTCTTGGAAAGTCTTGAGGGAAGCGGCAATGGCTTCTTCAGTGGTGATGCCTGTTGGAAGAAAAGAAGGAAAAATGTTAGTCAAAGGCAATAATAAAGATATGATGCAATAGAAAATGCGACTAGTGATTACCTGATTCCGCAAGCTTAGCCAGCCACGCGTCGCGCCTCGCCAACCGCTCCGAAGCTTCGAGGGCGGCCTCTAAGTCCGTGTCATCCGGTGGCATGACTAATCCCTCGTTAGTCCCATATTCACTCAGGCCCTCACCATAGGGAGCGTGGGGTTCCTGACCAAACGCGACATCAGCGGTGAAGAGCGACTTCTTTTTCTTTTTCTGCCCACCAACCCTAGGTGCACCTGGGATCGACTTGCACTTGGCAGATACCTTGGGGTGGCGGGTCCTGAAGTCCGCACCCACACCAGACTCCGGCGAGGCTACAACCACTGTCTCCACTGGAGCACAGGGCGCCGGTAGTGCATCCGCGATATCGGGAAGCGGCGATCCGCGTGGAGGACTCTGCGCACGCGATGGTCCGGCCCTAGCATCTTTCAGAGGGGGAACTACCGGGGTCCTTGGCACTAAAGAAGCGTTGCGGTCGCTACCTGGAGGCACACCCTTACGGTCAACCAGCAATCGCTTTTCCTCCTTTATGACGGCTCCCGTCGAATGACTGTACCATTCTGTATATACCCTGAGGAGTAGTGGGGCGCAAGCCGGCTCACTGATAAAAAAGTGGGAACCCGTATTCAGATGCATAAAGTGGTGAAGCGCGCTCCGCATCCCTTCCTCAGTAGCGACGGGTTCCAGCAGGAAAGCCTCCAACGGCACCCCTTGATCGTAGCTCAGTTGCTGGGCGAAACGGTGCGGGTTGTATCTCATGAAAATCGCCGCACCGTTCTGCCTGAACATCAGGAAGCCGGGTCTGATAGAATATAAGTGGAGGGTCTCCCGGGCCGTCAAAAGTGAGGCTCCATCTTTGAAAGTGTCTTGCAATGGCCGCACTGCAGCGGTAGATGCCTTTCCAATAGTCAACACCTTGTCGATGAAAGACACCCCGTCTCCAACGGTGTGGGGGCGAAGGAGTAAACCCCTGGCATTTCGTGGCGATGGAGTCACAATTGATGCGCCAATCAACTGTATGATGCCAAGGAAGCTGCACCTGTCGTAGAACGAGGGCCTTTTGTGCATGCCGAAGACGCCCGATGTGTGTAGCTCGAGCCATGATACGAAGTAGTGCATCGGGAAGATCAGGTGCAGCATCTCAGGCTCATTAGCATCCGCCGCTCGACTGAGGCCGTGATACAAGTGTGCCAGGCCAGCGATCCCAACAGCCACTTTTACCCCGATGGTCATCCGGTGAGCTGGGTAAAAGACAGAGGGCCGCATATGGCGAGAATGCATTGGGAGCGCAAACCAACTCAGCCATAGCCCAAGAAATCCTAAAAAGAAAGCCTCCTCGTCCATCCCGGGGGCTGCAACTTCCGCAAAAGACATGGTCGGGGAGTTAGGAAGGAAAAAACCCTTTTGGTCTATTTCCTTCGCCGGTAGGTTATCTAAAGCTAGACCGAAAGGGTCCTCAAGGGGGGCAAACTTGGCAGCTTCTGCCGAGAGGACGCTTGGGTGAAGGAACCGAGCGATGAAATCCTCAAAGCTAACTCCGCGACTCCCACGTTCAATGAAAATGGCCTCATAGATGTTCAACACCTTGATCAAACTAGGGAATTGGTGTTGAACAGCATTCTCCGGCGTGAGGCCCCTTACCGCCGGCTTAGCATCGAAGACATACTCGTCTGTCGGAAGCAACTCCTCATAGTGCTCCCCTATAACCGATAAATCGGAGACCTCTGTGAACTCCTCTAGAGAAATCGACACTTCCCGATCCATTGCGAGGAAAGTGTGAGTAGGAATGTTCCACTGCTCCAAGAAAACCTTGAACCACCAGGTGGGAAGCGTCGGATACTGGAAGAGGGAGACGTAAACTGCAGTGTACAACCCTAACTTTATCAACTGTGACTTCTTCGCCAACAGGATATTGCGAGCCTACGGCAGATAGCCGATCGGGTGGCGGGGGATCAGACCTATGTTATATGATTGCCCCCAAGGTCGCGCCTCGCCTTGACAGATACGGCGTCCCAGGATATCCAAAACCATAGGACGCTGGACCGGAATCGCATCTATGGCAGGATGAAGAAAGCCCTTCGAAGTCCAATCAACCATCTCCACGGCATACTGCACCGGGGGTGGGCTAGCATAATGAATCGCCGTAATAGGTTCCGACGGTACTGCGCACGTGAAGCTCCGTCGACCCATGATAATCTGATTGTACCACGACCCCCAAAGGTGGAGACTCTTATATTCCGGGTCGTGGTCCCTGATCATAGCTAAGACTTCGCGGTCCAAGGGCGCTTCAGGAAACCCTTCCTCCGAACGAGCGAACGGGAATGAAGTATCGAGAGACATGGTCACTGCAAGTGAACAAAATTAGCCGTTAGTGTTGCAATTCCAACGCTTGGCGGTTAAAAATTTTAATTAACTGAATTTAAAAATTAATCAAAATTAAATTAAAATTAATTACACCACACTGCAGTGCAGTGGGTAGGAGACCAAGGGGGGCCCACAAAATCTGGATGACAATACGTCAGTTAATAAGACAACCCCATCATTGGATGAGATTGTCAGTTGGTCCCCAAGAGAATATTCCCATTAATAATAAAAAATCCCTAGAGACAAGGAGAAAATCTTCTCTTTCAGAGCAAACCTCTGTCACAGAGTGACACTTGTCAAACTCTGGTGTCAGGGGAATAAGATTCTTTGAAAGAGCTTAGCTCTGTAATAATAAAAAAAAATTCAAAGGAATTTTTTTTTAATTAATTCCTAAAAAGTTGAAGTTCTGGGATCTTAAAGATCCATATGAAAAAACTCTTAAGAGTTCATCATCAGAAGATCAGGGATCTATATTCTGTCAATATGAGCAAAGCTCTGTTCATGGGCTAAGAAACCCTGAAGCAAATTCTTGAAAGCAAAGCTCTGTTTATGAAACCCCAAAGGGGATTTCTTGAGATCAAAAGATCTGTGAGAGCAAGGCTCTGTTGGTTAAGATTGATTTAAATTAATTTAATTTAATTTTAAATTAATTTTACCTAAAGTTTTCTAGCTTTGGAAATGAGAGCAAAGCTCTAGAGTCTGGAAGCAAGAAAGCTCTGAAGTTCTTAAGTAAGAGCAAAGCTCTGAAAATCAAAATCTTAGAAAATGGTGAAGATTTTTTAAGGACCAGGAGTCCTATTTATAAGGCGCTTGCGCCCCTTCAGCTCACCCATTGATCCAACGGCCAGGATTTTGCCACCGCTGCACTCACGCGCGCGCCACGTGAGCGCAACGGTGGGGGGCATTTGTTTCCCCCAATCAGAGCAAAACTCTGTTTGAATTTCACAAATTCAAAATTCGAAGCAACGCTTCAAATTCTTTGCGCTGCGCGCAACGCGCCACGTGTCGAAAGCTGATACGCCAGCGCTGCGCCCAAGGCAGCGCCACCAATCAGAGCAAAGCTCTATTTAAAACAAAATTAAAGGAAGCAACGCTTCAGTTGCGCAAGCGCTGCGCTACGCGGCACGTGTCAGCGCAGTTGCGCAAGCGCTGCGCTACGCGACACGTGTCAGCTCAAGCGCAGATGCGCTGCGCGACACGTGTCATGCACTGAGGCGTTTGCGCCAAACAGAATTAAATTTTAGCAAGATTTTTCTGTTCTTATTAAAACAAGAAGATTGCCTTCTGTAAAACAGAAGCCCTTGGATCAAAGATCCAACGGTGGGGAAAATTCCCCAAATCACTCAGAGAAATATTTATTTAACAAATTTAACTAATTTATGGGCACTATATAAAGGACCCTAGACTCCAATTCAAGATCATCAATATTGTGAGAGATCAAGAACTTCAAACAGAGAGAACTCTAAAGAAATTTTAAGAAGAAAAAGGTAAAAAAAACCCTTTAAGATAGAAGAATTTCTTCTAATAGATCATTGATCTAAGAATAAGATCAATGATCTTCAATAAAAAAAAACAAATAAAAATAATGCTTTGCACTTGTGAACCATTGGTTCTGGAATTTTAAAGATTCTCAAGATTATTGAAATAGTGCCTTGCACTTGCAAAAAAAACTGCACTGCTGCGCTCCTGGGTTGGCGCAAGCCACCAGAGAGCGCCACGTGTCAGCATCTGACTCACTTGCGCTGTGCTCTTTTAAGATAGAGCTTCGCTCTCTGAATTTGGCGCAGCTCACCAGAGCGCGCCACGTGTCGGCAGCGCAAGCACAGCGCACTGCGCTTGCGTGACACGTGTCACCCCCGCAAGCGCTTGCGCTCATTTATTGGCGCAAAGCGCCTGACAGGCCATATGGCCCTTGTCATATAATTGATGCACTGCATCATTAAAAGGTAGGGCTCAGCCCAACTAAAAAGGCCTAACAGGCCTAGTAAATGCTATGCATTATTTTCAAACAGATGCAATGCATCAGAACCCAAGTAAAAATAGATGCAATGCATCAGAGCCCAAACAAGGGTCTATCAGACCAGAACAGATGTTGTGCATCATTTAAAAGGGACAAAGCCTAAATAAAGGTCCAACGGAGACCAAGATTAATGCTATGCATTATTAAACATGGGCGAAGCCCTAACACAGGTCTGATAGACCAAAAATAAGAAATAAAGTTGAATATTCTCAACTGGAGTTAGCCCAATGATGGCCGTAAGTCCTCAAATTAAATTGACCGAGCACAGCTGCTCTCTTAAACCAAGTTACATCCGGTTCGAGGGTGTATCTCCAAACTCCTTTGACTCCTATCGTTGTAATCCTTCAACGACGTCAGAGAGGTGACGAGTCCCGACAACCACACATCAACACGGACTGTGGGGTCCTTAAACCCACGGATTTATGCGTCCTTAAACTAAAACACGGATTGTGGGATCCTTAAACCCGCGGACTTATGCGTCCTTAAACTAAAACACGGATTGTGGGATCCTTAAACCCGCGGACTTAAACGTCCTTAAACTAAATATGGACCACCATGTCCCTAAACTGGCAATGGACCACTATGTCCCTAAACTGGAACAATAGAGCCTCCAAATGCTCTTTTGTCGGATCTAAACGATCCCGTTTAAGTTGATCTTAGCCTCAAATATGGCTAACGTATCCTTAAACCTTTAAACAAACTTTAGTCTCAAATTGGACTATAGATTCCCCCAATCGACTTTGGTTCAAGGGTACATCTCTGAACTCCTCTGGCACCTGTCGTTGTAATCCTTCAACGTCGTCAGAGAGGTGACGGGTCCCGATGGCCATACATACAATGGACCACTATGTCCCTAAACTGGAACAATAGAGCCTAAATGCTCTTTTGTTGGATCTAAACGATCCCGTTAAGTTGATCTTAGTCTCGAATTGGGCTAACGTATCCTTAACAAACGTTTAAGTTGATCCTAGCCTCAAATACGGCTAACGTATCCTTAAACCAAAACCCAAAACCCAAATCTAAGAAAGTACGGATTTGGACTAATCCACGTCCTACGAGCGACGAAATAAATAGTCTCCGTATACAATCCACGGGCAACCACAAACAAAACAAACACCCACGACACGAAGTGAAATTCTGGAGAAGGAGAAAGTTGTTGCCGCGATGCGGTAGCGTAATTAACTGCAGGGGCTTGCGCATGCAGGGAAGAGCGTCCCCATAATCAAAAACCCCTCAAGCGAGGGGGAATCTGACGAAGTCTGCTACATCGGCCGCATCCGTTTAAACCTTCGATACACGGTGCCATAAATCAACTTGGCATCTTCGGAGAGGTAGACGGATAAAACCAGTTAGCATCTGCCCCGAATCTCAGTGTCAGGACTTCGCAGTCCTGTGCGCCGTCTTTCGGAGGGGATCACCGATTAAGTCCTAAAGGATTAAAGGAGATCCCTACTCAGTTGGACGAACTTCTGAAGAAAGGTTGGATTCGTTCCAGTACTTCAAGTTGGGGATCTCCAGTTTTGCTTGTGAAGAAGAAAGAAAATTCATACAGAATGTGTATAGATTACCGAGTTCTGAATGAAGTGACGATAAAGAACAAGTATCCACTACCACGCATCAACAATCTGTTCGATCAGCTAAGTGGGTCTTGCGTATTTTCGAAGCTAGATCTTCGTTCGGATTATCATCAGGTGAAGGTCAAAGAGTCTGATATTCCTAAAACGGCGTTTATGACTCGCTATGGTTATTAAGAATACCTCGTGATGCCATTTGGAGTGACCAATGCACATGCGATATTTATGAATTTGATGAACCAAGTTTTCCGAGAATACTTAGACAGGTTCGTTGTTATTTTCATCGACGATATCCTGATATATTTGAAGAATCGGAAAGAGCACGCCGAGTATTTACGAATTGTCCTTGAGACATCGCGACAGCATCAACTCTATGCCAAGTATAACAAGTGTGAATTTTGGCTAGATCAAGTCGGATTTCTCGGACACATTGTTTCAGGCGAAAGAATCTCAGTAGATCCAACTAAGGTGTCAGCTGTCAGCGAATGGCCGACACTAAAGACGGTGATTATATATTAATATATATATTATGAAGAATAATTTGTGAGCTAATGATATTAGTTAAGATATAATTATATCACATATAATATATATCACATTATTAAATCAACACTTGATTTAATAATCCGGTTATATCACATATGACCGACTAATATCATTTATCTGTATATCACATTATCAAATTAACACTTGATTCGACAATCTGGTTATATCACATATAACCGAACCGATAACAAATAACTGCCAGATTACAATACGGTATCACATACACGTATTTAATCAGGCCCACACACATATCACATATGTGTCCCACTTCGTTTTGCTTGAACCAGGGAACTTCTGTGTGGGACTCTAAAGACTCGTCAATACACCAGCAGTAGGTGATGATCACATCAATCACCTACAAGCCGCCAGCGGTACTAGCTGGACGTAACGGCCATCCGGGTATTGAGCGATATGAAGATCAACAAGCAAGCTTGTCCATAGTCTCCATGAAGCCTATCAGTAACACTGTCGTACAGTCCGGTCTCTTCGTCTGATATGTCGCATATCATGTTTAGGGGTGGTAGACGTCAGACCCCATTAACGTGATAAGTCATGCCGATGTCTGGCCTATAATGGTTTGAGAAACTACCGATAACATTTATCAGTAAATCTTGACAGCAGCCCTGGCCAGGGACTTCCAGTTAAGATAAAGGTAACCCGATAGCATACTATCATGTCGAGAAAGAAAGTCCTCTATATATATGTCCAAGCATCCACTTTATCATCAATAATGGCCTCTAGGGCATACATATTCCTAACATGGGGTACCCCCTCTAGGCCTCCCGACTTAAAGTTAATTTCGTGCTCTAACTCCCCGTAAAGGTTCGAGCGCGTTTCGTTTTGATTCGGACTTCCGAATTGGCTTTAAACGGTCGGTTTTTGGAACTTTAGCTTACTGTTTTTTTCATGGTTTCGGAAATTGGTTTAGTTTGCTAATTGCGTGCGGAATTCTAATGTCGTAGTTTTCAGTACATACATTACTATCTGCGGCTGTGAATGTCATTAGAGCGGTACAACTCGTCTAATTGCTATATGACTTTTAGACGGGTTTGCGAACGTAACATTCACGTTCAAATCCACGCCCAAAGGCGGAAAACAACCACCACAAGCAAATATACGACGCCGTAGCAAAGAAATAGACGATATAAAGTGAACAGCATGAAAATCTTCAAGTTACAAAATAATATACAATATCGTCCTCACAACTCGTCTCTAAGTCAATACATGAAAATGATAGATGGAGAGTACATGGTACAAAGATATACAAAGAGCAATATCGGATAACCGCAAAACCCACCTATAGCAAAACTGCACCCAGTCAGCCGTAGCGGTATCCGCAGCAAAAGATGATATAATAGATAGAAGCCCTGTCTCGACTACTCTGAGGAATAACCTGCAAACCCTGTGGCACAACGGGAGTGAGTTACCAACTCGTGAATAGTAAATAACATATGCAAGTAATCGCAAGTATGAACGTACTGCGCGAATCTATCACACGCAAGCTAATAGCAATAAATGGTCATATGTATGCAACAATCATGAAAGGTACTCTAGCAGGTACAACTAATACATGAAGTAATAATATGACAATATGTATATGCAACAGTCATGAAAGGTACTCTATCAGGTACAATTAATACATGAAGCAATGCATATAAAATAAATGCGGAATATGGGATAAAATATGTCATCCTCACGGAATCCTCATCGTGGCAGGACCAATGTCCATTAAAACAATCCAAATCCCAAATATTCTCAAATCGGCCCTCAGGTCGGCCCTCATATCGGCCCTCATATCGGCCTATAGATCAGCCCTCATATCGGCCCTTAGATCAAGTAATGAATAAGAATATATGCATAGATCATTGTGAGATATATATATATATATATATATATATATATATATATATATATAATAGCGTCCTATACCACTGATATATATACATGCATATATAACAGCGTCCCATACCACTGATATATATACTTAGAGGTAAAATATCATGAAAACTAGTGTCTAGCATCGACACATAAATACTCATCTATCAGGCGTCGTCACCACGACTGGCCCTGATATGTATGTATCATACGTTCATCGGAAACCCGAGTACCCAGCTTCGTTACTCGAATTCCCCGTATCCATACGTACATGACTCCGGTCAATATCTACGCGATCACTGACGAGTCCAAAATACTATC
The DNA here is from genome assembly GCA_030015575.1 of Agapanthus africanus. Classification (NCBI taxonomy): domain Eukaryota; kingdom Viridiplantae; phylum Streptophyta; class Magnoliopsida; order Asparagales; family Amaryllidaceae; genus Agapanthus; species Agapanthus africanus. Next base: position 5,422,906 of record CM057337.1, read on the forward strand.
ACCGGTAGGTATGATTCCCCCATTAACTCATCGCCATCATCTGCGATCTTCTTGCCCCGGGATACCTCCGGGCCCCACCATGTACCCGCATACGACCCACTCCACTTCTCGCGTGGGGTATATATCAGAACCGAGAAATCTCATGGTGGACGCTCAAATATCATATCAAGAGAAACCGGGTTTTTCAAATGATACATAATTTCATGAAACTACCACGGTCCTTAAATCCAGAAAACATCATGTAAAATCCATATATCAATACGAAACCCATAAAATGTAATATATATGCAACATGAAACGGTAATATGAGCATATAAAGGAAAAACCGCTATTTAACTGCAACAAGTTATTGAATATATCATGCGTTTCCTAATTCCTCCGAAATCAAACGCAACATCATATAAAGGTGAACATGTAGCTATAGCCAGGTATGCGTAACCATGTCGGTATAGCAAGATATATGTATCTACCTATCAGTAATGATGTAATACCCTCCAGGTATGTGTGCAGCTATGTCAAGCTAGGTATGTGTATATACATGTCTATAATTATACAATATCCTCCAGGTATATGTGTAGCTATATCAAGCCAGGTAAGTGTACATGTAAGTATGTATGCAAGATGTACATGTAGCTATGTCTCAAATGTGTATATATCTATCACTAATGGTACACTACCATATAGGTATATGGGTAACTAGCATGTATGCATGTCAAGGCATATGTGTAAGCATGTAGGTATACAGGTATGTTATATGTCATATGTACAAAGGAATATGAATCAAAGTCTCAATGTCCCTAACCAAACAGTATCATATATGTATGTGTGTTGTGCGTATCATGGCAATTATTGACGGTGTGCGTGGCATACAATCGGTGCTCGTGCAATATGAGCCGTCAATAATAGTGCAGTGTCCAAAGGGTACAAGTACAGGCACAACAAGTAATAATATGCAATGAAATTTATGCGCAAACTCTATAAATGCTATATAAACATGCGACTAATATCATATCATATCTATCCCAGATGCATAACGTCATGCGGGCGATTCCCCTGTAGATGTTAAATCTACTCACAGATGATCCTAGGGCTAAGTAAAGCCAACCACTCATTTTCCCTTCTTCGCAGCGTCTGAAGTCCTCGCCTGCGACCCTAGATCATAAAACCATAAAACAAGTGTATATTAGCAATCGACCAATAACACGTACAAACTACGTTTGACCGACGCATCAACTCCAAACATACTCTCAAGTGTTCGTCTAGTGGCTAACGTGCGTAGCGACACTACGAACCCAACTTAAGAGCAAAAGCAACACAAGTACACGCACCATGTCGGATAACGTAACACACGTAATCGTAACACAAGAAACTGGCTATGTGGTCCCAGATTTTGTATACAGTGAAAACCCAAAAATCAAACAAGACCAAACACACTTAAATCACTGTAGACAGCTACCCACAAAAACCCAAACCCAAACTCTCCTCACAAGCCGAGGTCGCCGGAATTTCATGGTGCGTCGCCGGCCAAAACCGAGCCCCTGGGGTTCATGCTTCAGGTGAAGGCTTAGGGTCTCTGGTACAACACAACTACATTGTTTGATTTTCTAGTACACACTCTGGGTCACAGCAGATCACAGATATCATAAATTGACACTAAAAATACGATATGTGCACGAAACGATACCTTAAGTGTTCTAAACTGAAACTACAAGGCTACACAACATAAAAATCACCTACTTAACAGATAGAGATCATTACCTACTCTCACAAGCTCAAAGATCCTAGCTTTCCAAGTTCCAAGACATCCAAGAGGCAAAACAAGGCTTAAGATGTAATTTTTGTGAGATTTGATGAAGTTTAGTGAAGGTTTAGTGATGGATTAGTGAGTGTTCGGTTGAGAGAAGAAGGAAACGAGAAAGAGATAGAGAATGAGAGAATGAAATGATAATGTAGGGTGTTTTTTGTCACCCCATTGAGATGGGAATACGCGCGCACTGGTCAGGCGTACTACAGATTCCACCTGCCTAGGATAGGCCGGGGTTTAATGATTGTGGGGATCCGAATCTCCGGCAGCCGCGGACTAAGTTGCCGTTAATTACCCCTCGCCTTTGGAGCGAGGGAACCTCCGATTGACGGGTTAAACTGGTCATGCGAACTCAAGGTGCGGTGTACGTGTGTTGTGTTTTGAAAGGGGGTTTTGGATATATCGGGAGCCACGCAGAGTTTTTACGGGGGTCCCGCTACCCGGATAGCGGGCTGGGGGTCAAGGGGGCTAGCAGCCCCCTTGTGGGGTGCGGGGCAGCGCCCCGTTAGAATTTTTTTTCTAACAGGGACAGCGTCGTGGTGTATGTGTGTGTGTACATATGTATGCATATGTGTATATATATATATATGTATATGTATATATATATATATTTATATATATATATATATATATATATATAAGAGGGGGGAAAGGCATCCAAAGGATGCGTGGGGCCAGCGTCTTGAGCGCTGTGCGCTTAGGTGCTGTGCGCTTAGGCGCAAGCGCGCCACGTGTAAGCACGTGGGCGCTCTGCGCTCGAGCGCTGGGCGCTGGCGAGAAAAAGGGACTTTTAGTCCCAGAAATAGGGTTTAGAGTGGAGTTAAATTCCTAAAAATGTTTTGGTTGAGAAAATGGGTTCTTCTTCTTCCTCCTCTGTTGGCTGGATCAAGAGATGTGAGATCTAAAAATCTCTTCTTTTTGAGATCTGATGACAGATCCAAGTTTCCCTTTGTGGGTTTTGTGGTGAAAAACTATTTAGTTTTGGAAAAGGGAGAGTAAAACTCTTGATTTAATTCAAAAAAAGAAGAAGGTTTGAAACCTTCAGAAAGGGGAAAGAGGCACAAACCCTAGGTTTTTTGAGAGAATGAAAAAAGTGTTTTTTTATTCATCATCATTTTATCTTTTATAGGCTTACATATTTACATATAGCCCCTTGGGCCTTGCAAAATGGCATTTTGCCCATCTCATGGCTCATGTGCCATTTCTTTTTGCACATAAGCCATGGGCTTACAAAATTTGACTTTATGCTCATTTTGTTTACATTCATGCATAAAAAATTATATAAAAATTATTTATTACATGATTTTGTTGTTGGAATGGGGGAGGCCGGCCGCTGCATAGTCGGGCTCGCTCCGGGCATTGGCCCACTTGACCTGGGCTTGGGCCCACCTGGTTTGGGGTTGACTTTGATTTTGATTTGGTCAACCAGGGTGTAAATTTTTACCCCAACAGATAAAGAGAGAGAGTGAGATGAAAAGAAAGAGAGAGTGAGCATAGGGTGAGTGCACCATGGATTAACTCACACAATAATGCAAGCAATAACTCACCATGCCACCTCTTATCCAAACAAAACCAAGGAAATATCTCACAACAAAATATCTAGAGGTTTAATCAAGGCAAAGGATTATGTTAAAGTAAAGGATTAGGATTAGGTTAAGTTGTCATGGCCACTAAACTAGATTAGCACAAATAAACCCTCACATTAACGTGCACACATGTGTGCAAGCTAAAACAAATAATAATAAATTATTAATTAAATGTTATAAAATGTGAGGAATCCGAATTGGTAAACTTTTTTACAGAAAACCCGCATTATCGCTTAATTAACACTAATCGAAATCTAAGTCGTTACACTGTTGTTGCCGTGTTGTTGCCGAGTCGCTTCCTTGTCGTTATCGTCGTCGATACGTCGTCAGGCAAGTTTCCAAGACTTGCTTCCATGCTATAATACTACTATTATCCCAATATTTCTATAATACCATAATACTATTATTTCATGCTAAAAATAGATGGAATAATAAAATAATTTATATATAATAGAAAACAAAATATACGGAAAAATACTACTAATAAATAAATACAATATTTTACTAAAGAAAGAAAACACGATGGTGTAGTAATATTGAGATCGTTACAGTAGCGCGTGATTAGTAATAGGTAATTGGTTCTATGAATAACGGTGGCGCGTGAGTAGTGTGTAGTAGTAACCGCAATCAATAACGGTGTCGCGTGTAGCTAGCCGAGATGAGTACGGGTCGTCCTCAGAGATGCGTGGAACTTTTAATCTTGCTTTAAAAGAGTTGATTGGAGTAAAAGAAGAAAGGAGAATAGATTCTAGATCTATATTAAACACGGATGTAGAATTTATATAGTTTTAAGATCTAGTTTAAATAGGGATGTAGAATCTATAAAGAAGAGCCTTGTAGGGTTCGTTAGGATTTATTAGTCATGGATGATTGATAAAGATTACTCATTTTATCTTTTGATAGATTTAAAACTAGATAGATAGTGATGAATGAGGATTAGGGTTCTTGGAAGAAACTAGGGTTTCCCCACTATTGACTCTTGTCCCTCCATTGATCTCTATTCATGTCTAGCCCTTAATAAAACAATTGTTAATCTGATCTCAAATCGCGATCGAGACTAGCAATCAATTGGTAGCGTGCCCGATAAGGATGTTAATGATTCTTTTGCTAAAGTTTATAAACTTCATAAGACTTAAAAGAAATTAAAATATTTTCTCATCCATTGTTCTAGCCTAATCCCACGAATCCTATCAAGCGGAGAATTACTCGCGCATGATGGAGATAGAAGAACATATAGAGAATGAGATCATAATTATAATGCAGAAATTAAATAAGAACTAATTAAACTAATGATCTACCTTTATTAATCAACTTCGCAAGTACAATTCTTCGAGTTTAGATTACAAAAGGAAGAAGAAGTTGCTCTCGATCTCTGCTTCGTAGGAAGTAGATACTCCGTCGAATCTCACGTCGCCTTATCATGTCGAATCGCGGACTTGTCATGGACCACTTGTTCTTTGACGGTGATTTGCTTCGTATAAAAAGTGATAATCTCTAGCTTTAGCCCTCGGTCTTATTTATAGTCACAGAAGATACAAACCCTAGATATCATATATGAGGGTTTGTTGAGATGATCCTACCCACAAAATCTTACACCCTAAGTCTTCATATCAGCAGCGGATCTGACACAATAATGATGGTTTGGCCATGGAAACGCGGTGGGTTTGAGGGATCTTTTGATGAAAATTCTTCTGTGGCTTTATAATGACACATGGAGATTGTTGTGATATCTGGAATCTTCATATCTTTTCTGAGTCTCTGCCAGTATTGATTTTATGATTTAATTAAACTTCATCGGCAGATTTTTAATTTCCGGTATCTCGATATCCCGATCTCCTGACCTGAGCCAAATCTTGCACAATATCTCCATGAATAATATTAGTAATATTTGTTATAAAGATATTATTTTGACTATTTGTATGATATTATATATTTTAAAGAATCTTGATTAGAATATTTGATATGGTATGCATAATAAAAATATTATATAAATATTATATACATATATTTTCCTTCATAATGTTAATTATAACATATAAATATATGGTAATAGATATTTTACAGATAAACCCTCATATGTTTCATATTTATAATAAACACCTTTAAATATTTATCAAAAGTAAGGAAAATGTTATATCAAAAGTGCGATATTTTCGACTGAACAATAGGCCATACTTAATTTGATTTGATTAGGAGCCTAGTATTAATCGAGTTCAATACCTTGTGTTAAAATCGTATAGAAGTTCGTAAGTTATTTCTCTTGTGAATTGAACAAACATAATGGTATTTCCGACAATAAATAACTGATTAGTTTAGGTGATCGATACGTATTTTCGTACGAAGATCCTATCTAAGGTGGCGGAATTTATGGTTACTAGATTACTTTAGAGACAAAGGATAACGTGTAAAAAGGTTGGTTTGAAAATACGGGTTTAAACACCATAGAATGTCAACCTCTTTTAGGTCCGCTAAATCTGAAATTTCTCATACACCTAACTTGTGAAAATCATAATAATTTGGTTATTTACTGGAATGCAGTGTTCGAAGGCTCTTATCGAAGCCGACTCAACAACCTAAAACCCCATATAATTTATATTTTGTTTCCATTTTAAAGAGGTGACAAAAACTATACAGGAATGCGGCGCTGGACTGTAGTCCAGAGAATCACTGCTTTTCGACACCTGAATTACAATACTTTACAACTCTGTGTGAAAATGATATTATGAGGAACCCTATATTGTTGTTAAGATTAATCTGTTAACTAACTATTGGAGATGGTTTCATTCGCTTTTACCATCGTTTGATATTTTAATCATATTTTAAATCATCAATACGTATTGTAGTCCCAAGCAGGGACAGAACGTATATTCCGATCTTAAATAATGTATATATCCCAGCATACAGCGAATATTGTCGATTCATCCGGTGATTTGGAAACCTAACTAATAAACTTAAATATTATCCAACTTTAGTGTCGCCTAATTATGATCCCAACCGAGTGAAAACTGTATTACAAAACGGACCTTCAGTTCAGAAACTGAACTTCCAGCAGAGAACACTTAAAAAGAATGACCGTAATTCGCGAACCCGGAACCCGATTGAATTAAAACCAATTTCGTTGAATTTCTGATTAAGTTTAATTTTTACCCCTTGTGTATAATTTTGCTTAATTTTGAATATATGATTTAATGTGATATTTCTAAGTTCATAAGACGCGTAATGACTTGTATTGCATATGATTTGTTTAGCGGCATAATTCACATGTTTACCTAATTGCAATACCTCTAGCGATAGTGAGCGTTCTTATCAGTTTTCAGTGTATAATGCATTGTCGAACGTGAATAGTATCGTTTTAGTTGCGTCAAGTACGCCAGTAAAAAGTGAACGATTCGTGATAGTGAACAGCACAGTGATTAGTGAATAAAGCAGTGTTATTGGTGTGTACTTGTACACAACTAGCCCATACTTATAGATAGTGAAACCTGGGGAAAAAAGGAAAAAACGAAGTGGAAAAGAACTTGTATTTAGCGAAATTAGCGATTTAGAGGATAATCATTCGAACAGCGACTCTTATATATATTAGGTTTGGACTTAGAGCTCTGGCTGACAAGGTTATGTCCCGGGCAACAGTGGGCCGTAGTCTCGGATATGTACAGGACCCTCATTAAACATGATCACTCATTTCCACAAACTCGATTTCAAAACTGACTTAGAGACCAGTAAGAACACAGGTCATACATTGCATTGATTATTGAAATATTGATTACCTGCACATATTATCCCCACCATTATTATGTTTATTTCTTCCCTCATTATTATCATCATATTATTGCTATTGCGTCGTCCAGACGACCTGAGTATGCATGCTCAGTGATAGAAGTGGATCCGTCTGATCTCGAGAAGACCGCGAAGATCCAGACCAGTGAACCAGTTATATTGCTCCCTTGATATCCCTGGTTAGTTGCCCTTTTGTTTATTTCCATTACGCTCAGTTTCCTTTTTATCCGATAGTTCTAGTGATTGCATTCTTTTTATCCGCGTTGAGTTTTACTGATTACCATATAATGCTAGAAGCCAAAATGTGACTATGGCAGGATTTTCCTTGATCGTAGGAGCATGGCTGGCTTAGTTACCCTCGTATTCCGTTTTTTGGGAAGCGGGACGTGACATGTGCTCATTAGGTTATAAGTACACTGGACATGACTCATGGGGAACTGCTAGTTGGTACTATATCTATCGTCAGGTAGCAGTTCTCAGATGACATGAGTACAGCTTAGTCCGATGACCTGACATCGCTACTTCGCCTCGAATGTGTTCCTACTGTTCTTAGATCACTACCCTACCACGGCTTTAATGAGTCGTGCAAACAGGTAGTGGTTTGGTGCAGTCCCGAAGTACTGGGAGGCAGTAGTGGTTAGATAGGATTCGTCTATCTAGGTATTGGAGATTGATATCGCGCTGTGTTCGGAAAAGCCATTATACAAAGTCCCTGGCCAGGGCAAGCGATATTTACTGGTATGTACTTCAGTAGTTTCTCAAGGTGTTTTGAGCTCTAATCCAGCACGACTTATTGCGCTATTAGGGGTCTGACGGTTACCGCCCCTAGGCCCGATATGCGATACTCTTAGACGAACAAACCAGACTGTACGGAGATTGTCATAGATAGGCTCAGTAGGAGTTCGGATGAGTTTGCTCATCGGCCTTCTTATCGACAGATACCTGGGTATCCGTTACGTGCAGCTAGTATCGCTGACGTGCTTGTGGTTAAACCCACTGCCAGCGTACTGTCGAGTCTTTAGAGTCTCACACAGAGGTTTTCCCTGCTTCGGGCGAAACGATGTAGAGTTCGTATGGTTTTACGACAGGGTTCGAACATATACGTGTGCTTGTGCACGGATTATGTTCGGACAGATAATACTAGTGGGCTTTGGTTTAAGCCAGATTCTAGTATTAAATTATTGGATTAGTTTCGTCTCTTTGTATTCGTATTTTTCGGAATATGGATACTTGTATGTATATACGGTGAGGGGTATTCTTGTAATTATGCAAGAGTACTTCTAGAAGAAGACATCTCATTTGTGGATTAAATCATTTTGTTAAATGATTAATGAGGTGGAGATATGGGGTATGGATTATCATTTAATGAGGCATGGCTACTTGGTGACTCATGGGGTGACTCATGCTTCAGTGACTATTGAAGCATGCTTGATTCATTGGTTGTGAATTATTGTATGCTTCATTATTCACAACACTTAGCCATTCTCATCATAATAATTATCACTGCACTCTCATCTCCTTAAGCTTATCTTCTTCTTCCTCAAATCCTAAATGTCTCATATGTGGAGAAACCTAGGGTATTTTAAGACAAATCAATCCATCATCACTCTTTACATCCTCTAGGCTATCTAGTTTAGCGAACTAGGTACCCTACTTACCTCGGTATTGAGGTTGGAGCTCGAACTATAGACTCTCGGGTGGATCGTCTTTGACTTGAGAAGGCCGACCTAGCAAGCGTGATCCGTACACTTCGAGGAGCTTAAGAAGAGGAGGAGGAGAACAAGAAGGCACGAAGGACTTGATAATAGGAGGTATAACTTTCTACATAGTAGTTAAACCTCATGGTAGTTTAGCTAGTTAGGGTTTAGTATCGATCCTGGAGTTCAAGTCGGTATTGCGAAGCCCGTAAAAATCGTTTTTTGTGTATTCCGCCTTCCCGCGACCCCGCGGGGTGCGCAACATCGACTTACATACCTAACTATCAACTGATATAGGTAAATATTATAAACATAATTTCAAAAAGTTATATATTACTTTATAAAATAAACGTATAGATATATCAATTTGAAATTAGTACATAACAACGGATATTCAAAACTAAATATTTTCCGTTAGGCAAAACCTAGGTGACTTCCTCAAATACCACCAATTACAAAGAATTCTAATATTGAGGATCTTATCACCCAATTCCCAATATTCTACCCCTACTCAGTATCTGTAACGCCATACAGATGTGAGAATCAAGTCTGGTAAATGCATACCCCGGAGTCGGAATCTAATTGGGAAAACAATTTTCAATTAACACCGCACAGTAAAACTGAAACATGAAAATATTTTGAGGGGGTGGCCAGATATTCATAGTAATGTCTCTTTCACTATCCAGATTTATGACAGTAGTCGCAATTTTCCTTGCCCTCATTCCAATCCCTTTATATGTCTTTACTTCTTATCTTCTGTACACCATATTTAGGCTAATTGGTTTTCTTCTTCCCTACCTTTCGATACATGCCTAAGGTTTGAAAAAGACTATCCAATAACAGTAATAGGTGTAATCTCCTAATACTAGGAGCCTTCGCAATATGAGAGAATGTAAAGAGAAAAGACAACCGAATAATCCTATTCAATTTCTCCCGAACCGGAATCCATTCTCGAACATAAACAAGTTTCTTCGAGTTCGCATGTAACTATACAATGGCGTACCCAAGCAATATGGATCTTCGTAGTGATACGGTGTGTTCTGGAGAAATACAAAGGGGAAGCAGGAGTGACAGGGATATATGCGGCTTTTTCGTGAATCATGAAAATCCAAAACCAAAGTTTGTAAGAAGGTTCGGTCAACTTGGTTCACGAGTTTTAGTTTAAGATTAGGTCATGGCCGCTGCCACACAGAGAGAGAGAGAGAGAAGAAACACTCAGCATGTACTCTAACCTAGATTAGATTAGGTAATCACTTTATCTAATCAGGATAGCTCCCACTCTTTTCTCGAATTCTCCTTCAAATCCTAAAAGGAGATCAGTCGGGATTATCTGAAAATCATCCGAGGAGTAACACCCACTCATCAGTAGGAATCGGGACCCAACTATCATCGCGTGATAACTTGATGGAAACCACTCAAGTCACAACACTCCAGAAGGTATACGCATGCTTGGCAAGTTTCCTTTATCTTTGAAACTTCCGATATGATTTTTGCCCCTAGGACCCTTGTGACCTTGACGGGGTCAACAAATCAAAGAGTCCTAATCAAGTTCAACCCGTCATTATCTTAATTGCATTAACCTCACCTGCACAAGCCCTTGACGGAGTCAACAAGGTCGCGCGACTGTCCTAACCAATCGCATCGTATGCTACAAACGAGCATCACTTAGCTACCGTACACTATACATTGATGGAGTCAACAAACGCAGCACGAATATTAAGCACTACTCATAGGAAATGACGGAGGGCTACAGCTGGTTTTTAGCGAAAAACCTTTTACGTAATGAACTTGATGTCGTTGAAGGAACTCGAGCAGTTTTGAAAAGGAGTGGTTTAGGCTCCGCATATTTTAAACAAGTGGTTTTGTAGAAAACTGATGTTTTTGAAGAAAACCGAGTAGTTTATAGTCACGTAAACTTTTGCCAAAGAGGTCACTACCTATGAAGGGATCTAGGTTCTTTCCTCATCGAATGAGGTGCAAGATATTCCTAACTGAATATCTCGACACAAAGCAAAAGGAAACGACCATAGTTTCAAAAATTGGTTCCAATAACATCATATATATTTGCTTTTCCTTGCATTAATCAGAATTAATGCAGCCCCATCAATTAAACATATCATGCCAGAAAGAAACGAAAATAAGCATGCACAAATATGTCATCCGCATTCGCCATAGGATCCCGGGTCTTTACCGTAAGCTTACTTAACTTACGGCAGTGCGGGGACGGGAGTAGCGCGGATGCAAAATATATATAGCGTCTACTATATATATATGAACATTCGTCTCACACATGATATCATGTAACATCAAAGAAGTATCACAGCAGAATCAAACACAATATGGAAATGCGGATAATCTAGGAAAAGAACATTTCAGTAGAGTCAAATATGAAATGCAATTTTCTGGTCGTGTGGATAGCCCGCGGTATCAGATCCTAGACCCCTACGAGTGCGGCAAGCCACCCACCAATCCCAGAAGCGAGGTAACCCCAATCAACGAAATAAGTAGGCCACCCAGCACTTTCAAGATCCGATAACTTGGTCACCCCTCCATGGGTCAATCTTATACCCCCTACGAGTGCGGCGAATAGCCTGCCAATTCTAGAATAAGGCATCCCGATCTCAACGCCATGAGATAGAGGCTCATTGCCCTCTAGAACCCGGCTACTCAAGCACTCTGCCGCGGGGTAATCCTAGTGCATGTAATGGAAAACTGAATATACAACAGTGACTACGTCCGTAACCTGAACGCACCCAAAGAATAACACAAGCCGCAGTAATGGAAGTCCACATGTCGGATGCTCGCCACGCAATATGAATATACATTACATCACAGAGAATAACATCTAATACTATATATATCGAGCTATCCATCGCGACAAATCCAACACAACCATAAACAAGCAATATCCATCACAGAATATGCAAACTTGCGAGTATCAATTCCGTAACCCCGTCTAATTAATATGTATAGCAATTAGACAACGTTTTACCAAATGTAATGATGTACGCAACCATCGCTAAAGCTACGACAATCGAATACCGCACACAAATAGCTAACACTTCAATTTTCCAAAACACCGGAAATCAAGTGTGCTAAAAACCGACAAGAAATTCCATGCTAAAACCCACTACAGAAATCCGAAATGAGCTCGGATTGAGCCGAAACATCGCGGAGAGACCCGACATAAAATTAACGTCAATCTGGAGGCATCTAGGGGGTACCCACCCCCTAAGCCACCCTAAGGTGGCCTAAGGGGTAGGCAGACCCGAAACTGCCTTCTGAGACAGTTTCGAATCCCCATCCCCCAAGGCTACCATTTGGATGGTCTAGAGGGTGTGGGCCCTCCCTAAGTCCTCCCGGGACATCTCCGGGATCCCCGCGCTTAAACCATTAATGCAATATGGAATTGCTCACTGGTTTAAGCGCTGTTTTTGCGGAGAAAAAACCGGCAGGATTCAGAAGTCGTATCTAACTAGTTTAGGATGTTTGGATGGCTTTGATACCATTGTTGGTTCTTCGTGCCCTCGCCGTTAACCCGCGGCCACTACGAAATCCAAAAACAAAAATTTTCATGACACTAGAAACCCTAAACCAAGAATCTAATCAAACACCTAAACTAGAACCATAACAAGATAGAAATCACAACTTTTGTAGCGTCTTCATTTGCTCTAATTGGGTTGGACTCTAGCATGCTCTTAAGAGCTCCGGATCGCGTTTACAAGCCGGTCCTCTTTCGCCAAAGATGATTTAGCCAAAAGAGCCGATTCAAGCTCCGACTTCACCTAGTGAAGCAACTGACACTCCAAGCTCGCTAAGAATGGAGAGTGGGGATATATGAATTTTCCACTATCTTTCTCTCAAATTTAAGCTCAATAGAGCAAACAAAGAAGAATAAAGAGAAAGTGAGGAAAAATGGCCATGAGCAACTCTTGAAGGCATGAGAGAATGAGTGAAGAAAAATTGAATATAGAACGGCTTCACAATTTTTACAACCATACAAATAAAATCTCATAACAATTTGTAATATAATAATGAAGTCCATTCCTCTCTACATATTTGCAACCATGCTCAATACCACCTCACCCTCCACCTCATTTCATGAATATTCACAAATGAGGTGTCCATCTTCTAGAACAAATTTCGTATAAATACAGAATACAATCCGGTATACGTATCGAAATATATATACGCGTATCCATATAAAACTACAAATAACCAAGAGAGAAAACGAATGAAGAAAAATAGAATGTAAAATGGCTTCACAATTTTTACAACCATACAAATAAAATCTCATAACAATTTGTAATATAACAATGAAGCCCATTCCTCTCTACATGTCTTCAACCATGCTCAATACCATCTCACCCTCCACATATATTAGAGGGTAGGGTAATCAACTTGAACAGATCAGATCGTTAAAACATGTCGTGGATCAGGAGTTTCCGGTTTTTAAAAAACGCGAACCAGTATGCAATGGATCACTCCCCTAAATATGTGTATGTGGTGATGCCGTGAGATGGCGAGTTAAGGTGAGATGGGCAAATTCGACCGTTGGATTGACGATTGGATTTTTGCATCATGTTCTACACATTAGAATATATATGTATATAAAAATTAAAAAAAATTTAGGATATGCAGCTTTTACGATGCTTTAACAACCATCCATTTTGTGACCGTGATATCCATATCTTAAAATCGTCTAAATCTTTTAGATTTTTGTACACATGCGTTGATTGACATGCAGAACAAGATATATGGAGCTGATCATCATTTTGATTGATGAATGATGATTGGATTTTTCCATCTTATTTTAAGATCCCATTTCACTATATCACACAATCCCCGTGTTTTACACCGATTCGAACCTATCATCACGATCTATATGTTTCAGATAGCTTACGCATCAAAATTCATAAGATTTGAACCCCTCTTGCATGTCTATTGGATGAAGTAAAAAATAACGGTTATTCGAACGTATATGAAAAATACGATCAGTTGATGGATATCCTAAAGGTTTCCAAACCTCATGAAACAGGATATGTAAGCAATTTAAAACAAGCAGAATAGGATGACAATTAAGATCGATATAATATACGAAGCATCATCTGTTTGAAAAGTTGATCTCATTTTTTGAAACGAGCAACAATATCAATGAATTGGCTCTTTATATGTGTGTGTCGCATTGGAAGCCTTTGTATGCCTCTTTTTACGTCTTTAATCATTTTTTGTAGTATTTTATGCTTTTCCCATTTATGATTTTAACTTTACCTAATAAAGAAGCATTGCATAGACAATCATTAGCTCATGAAAGTCGCAATCATTTCGCCTTTAAGACGAGGCCTACCATAAATAAGCATTCTATACTCCACCTTACTCCATTAAATAGTAAAAATAAAAATAAAAAACGTTTTCCCAAATAAAATTACATTTAAAAAAAATTCTCTTTAATTGCATGGCACATGAAAAATCCTTGACCTGTGCTCAACAAAAATGGGAAACAGATAAACAAAACCCTATTTTAAAGATGTATATTTATCCTGTAATTTCCAACCGTTTGCAAAATTTTCTTGACTGGTATTTTTTGTTGCGCAAATGAGTGATTATCTAGTTCATTCACAACCATATATTCACAACCATATATTCACTAAAGAGAAGAAGAAAATTGTATATACGTTTTTCCTCAGAAAATACAGCAATAAGTGTTCTTTTGCCAATTTAAAAAGATGGGCTGTTTTCATACTCCTTTGAATAAGTGAGTTAGCAGCCGAATCAAATAAAACACCGTGTAAATAAAATTGGCAATAGGAACACTGTCAGTTCAACCCAAAAAAGTGAAGGGTTACATTAATTAATAAAGTGGTCATTACATCCCAAATAGCTTACAATAAATAATCCCCTCCAATCAAATTCATAAGCAACTATCTTCTATCTAAAATTATGGACACTTCATGGTCTTTATGCCCAAATTAGATTATGCCCCAATTGAAGCAAGATCCATAGATACAGACCTATTTATTGCATGAAATGATTCGAACCCAAATAGAGGAGACATAAGAAAAAGAAAAAGAAAGGAAAATTTTCCCTTAGTTTAGGAATTAGGAGTATTAAATTAAGGGTGAATTGTCAAAAGGCTTCGGACTAAAACCCCCTTTAAGTTTCAAAATTATTGGGGAAAGCCTGCCGTTCAAAACCTTTGTGTTGTATTTCATTTATGCCTTGTATTCTCTCCAGCTGTTTGGATATCACATGCAACTGTTTAGATATTACAGTCAACTTCAACTACATAGATATGCGGGCAGCTGCTTAGATATCACATGCAGCTGCTTAGATATTATAGGCAACTGGTATACAACCAGTTTTGATTGGGCCTAGGGTGTTTTAACAATTCCAAGAAGCCAGGGGTTTATACACAAGTTTGAAGCGGGCCGGGGCCTTTTTGACAATTTACCCTTAAATTAATGCTAGTTGGTAGAAATGAATAAAAGAGGGGGCTTAAAGTAAAAATTGCATTTGGAATGCAATTAATGCAGTGGCGGGGATTAAACTCGAAACCCAACCCCTCGTTCTCATTTTCCCTCCCTCTCTCTCTCTCGTTCCTCTCTTTCTCTCTCATCGATTAGGGTTTTTTTCTTGATCGATTGATGCAGAAATCGTAACGGCATTAGCATTGGTACTGTCTCTCAACTTGTTCCCCTCCAAATTTTAATTTTTGATTCTTTTTTTCGCAATTAGCGCTGTTTATTTCGATTTGATTGTAGTTATAATCGAAGAAAACTCGATTCTTTCCCCCCTGTAATTGTTTTTGTTCTTGAATTGTTGATGTTTACTGCAAATTTTTGAATGAAGGTTCTTGATTTTAGGTTTGACCGTTTTTGCATGAATGATTTGGGGATTCCTTGTAGAAATCCTTGTATAGATTGTTTTTTGCAGAGAAATGGGAGAGAAAGGTATTTTTTTAGAGTTATTGGTTAGGGTTTTAGTTTAGGTATTTGATTGTGGTTATAATCGAAGAAAGCTCGATTCTTTTCCTCCCTGCAATCGTCTTTGTTCTTGAATTGCTGATGTTTACTGCAAATTTGTGAGTGAAGGTTCTTGATTTTAGGTTTGAGCGTTTTTGCATGAATGATTTTGGGATTCCTTGTAGAAATCCTTGTGTAGATTGTTTTTTGCAAGAAATGAGAGAAAAAAGTAGTCTTGTTTAGAGTTATTGGTTAGGGTTTTAGATATTAGATGTTTTCTATTTTGTAGTCAGGTCTTATTCTTGTTCTTCTCTCGTTCTCATTTAATGAAGGATAATGATATCTTATATGTAAAGAAAGAGGGATTATGGGAAATATTTGAGATTGTGGTTTGGGTGTCAAAACCACAAAGCATATTTTCTTTTTAAAATGCAAATCATTTGAGATTTTACAAAGAAGCATCCATTGTGAATTGCAATGGAGGCATATTTTCACTCCCAACATTTTCTTTGCAAAAAAAATTGGAAAGCTCAAAATTTTCTAACAGTTTAGTCTATCGCATATATACATAGAACAGCAATTTGCAATGCTGGACGTAGAATTTTCATGGTTAATCCGACTTAAAATAGTACAGAATCACCCTTTACAGTGGCATGCAAGTATGCAACTCAAAAAAACATTTGAGTTGCATCAGGTGTGGAAAAATGTAATATTTTGTCTACGACCTTTGAAGGGAAGAGGTCATGGAATTTCTTGGAAAATGTACAATTGGTTTAGTGTAGAAATCATATGAGTATTTCTCTGTGAAAGGTCTTCAATGGTGTTAACTAAGAGTTATTTAAATGAACTTTGTCTAATTTCCCTTTGTTGATCTGGGAGCAGATACGATTGAGTCGTCCAATTTCTTTTTCGGGTCTCTTCTTATTTGATGGTGCTGTTTTGACGTTTCTTAAAATATATGATGTGATCTGATTTGATACAGAAGGATTAGATAGATTCAATTCTACTTAAATAGGAGCCATTTGATTATTTGAATTAACCGAAGGATAAGATTCTTGTAAATGTTATCTCTCAATTTCTTTATAATTGAATAGAGGGAGGGGATGGAAGGATGGATGGAGCGTATGTTGTTAGTTCTCTTTTGTAATAGGTGTTCGGCCTCTTCAAAACCATTTTTAAAAGTCTTAAATCCTCTTCCAGGGGTTCTAGTTGTGAATTTGCCTCCTCATTGACATTAAAGAAGATCTGCTATCGTTTTGATGGTGAATCACTACCGGCCTATAGACGCCAATATGGGCATTGCGTTAACAATCTCTTGTATTGATTCACTACCAATGAATGATGTATAGATAGGCTTCCTGGGCTTTCAAGTTGCACTTAATTAGAGAATTCCTGGTAGGAAGGGATTCTTCAACTATAACCCAAACAGAAGTCTTGACGTTAAGCGCGTCTTTCCCTTTTAAATATGTTTATGTTAGGCTATACATTTTATAATGTCTTAGGAGTCATTTTAAGTTAAGTCAATTAGCATGCTAATCGGTCAAATTAACTAGTTGACGCTCTACAATATATATGACACACATCTCTTTTCCGTATGGTCTGGTCATTGTTTCTGCTCATCAGAAGAAATGAAACGAAAAGCACATAAACGAAATGCAAAGTGCAGTGCCCAATTCTATCTTCTTGTTTTTTAAATTGCAAGCCAGTGATCTGATCATTGTCTGCTCTGTAGAAGAAGTGAAATGAAAGGCACATAAACGAAATGCAAATAAAACTGCCCAATTCTATCTTCTTGTTTGTAAATGACAAACCAGCTCTAGTCCTGGTAGCATTCAGTCTTTTACTTCCCTATAGCTTTTTATAACTTAATTGGTCACCACTAAGCTACAGTATGCAGACTGCTAAATCTTTACACATCCCTGCATGTTATTTCAGGTGTTATTTTCAAAGTGATCTACACTGGCGCACCATGAAACTGTATTCTTAAACCCAGCATTCTTATTATATGATATCAATATTTTCTTGGTCATTACAACATGAACTTTCTAGGGTTGGTCTTATCATCATCTTCATTATTCCAGCAGACCGATCCTCACACATCTATGGAAAGAAATGACTTGAAACCTAACTGTCCTGTTGCTGACAGACTCAAGCCCTTAAAGAATAAAACAAGTGAAGCTTCACAAGGTATCAAATGTCAAGATCATCCCTTAGATTACGATTATTGTAGACGATTGAATGATATTAGTAAGCCATCTTGCACACCTTCAATTTTGTCACATGATGAATCTGCGAAGAAAACTACTAAAAAGAAGAAAAGAAAGAAAGGGAAATATAAGAAATTGAACCTAGACAGTAATGTTGCTGTCGAAACTGCTGATATAACTAAGATTTCTTGTAGCACCGAACTGGTAGAACACAATCCGAGTAATGAAGCAGTATGTAATCAGATTGCCAAAGAGGTGATCAATAAATCTGTTAAAGTTGATTCAGAACTTCATAGTATTTCTCTAAAATCGACTCTAAACTTAGAAGGATCAAACCATTCTGACAATAACAAATTTTATGGAACCTGCAATATGAATTTTACAAGGACTCAAGAAAAGAGTACTGACATAGTCCGAGATTCTTCGGTTATGACATCTCCTTCGACCTCAGAGCTTATGAGTGTATTGGAGGATGCTAGGGACGGTATAGCAAGAATGGAATCCACTATTTCATCAGCCCTTGATTATTCTTATCTCGTAAAAGAAGCTGATAAAAAAGAAATCAATGTAGAAGCCACATCCAGCAATCAGTGTTCTGGGGTTTCTGACGTTCCTGTAGCTGAATCAAATCAAATTTCTGAGCAAAATAAGGAGAATTCTCAAATTTCAAATAGTGCATATCGAATACCCGGCCGTATGAATGACAGGAAGAAAATTGGGAAGGAAAATGCAAACTTTACCTGGAAAAGGACTGGGAGGTGCATTGGAAGTTCACCTGCTGATGTTAGACAGAATTCTGGTCATCATTTGTGCAAGAATGCTTCTTCGTCAGATACTTCTTTATTGAAGCACAGCAACTCTAGAGGGGATGGCATGTTGCCTCCTCCACACTTACCTCATTATTGTAAAGATGGTTTTCAACAAAAAGCGCAGCACCCAGGAGCCAGTGTTCAAAAGATGTACAACTCTCAGGGACATGTATTAACTGACACATATGCATGTGAAGCTCGAAAGAGCTTCCATGGACGACATGGCCAATATGTACTAAGGACAAGGAGATATGAGATTATGGGGAACAGTTCTTGGGAAATGTCGAAGAATAAATTGACTGTGCCTTTTAAACAGGAGAATAAACATAAGTGGATTCCTGTTGCTAAAAAGGACGCCTTAATGCTAAAACCCAGCAGAGATATTGATCATTCTAACATTGGAAAAGTAAACCAGAACCAGGAAGCAAATAATGAGGCTGTCTGTGGAGCATCTGCCATTTTAGGCATCATCGAAGAAGTTGACGAGTGTAAATTGTTTCATAATAGCATACAAGGAAACTTAGGGAATAATAAAAATGATAATTGTTCAATATCTGACTATAAATCGAAGAATTTGCCCATGTGTACATGTTCAGATGAGGCAGAACAAGCCCTTGGAGTTTCTTACACATTACAAATAGCTTCTGAAAGTTTTCAGCTGGTAACAGGCAGCCCCATTGCTGAGTTTGAGAAACTTCTGATTTCTGCTTCCCCAGTTATCACCCCTTCATTTCTTCAGCGACATTCACTCTCTGAGTTCTCAAAACCTTGCATTGCATTGCAAGATGTTTGGAACTGGTATGAAGGACCTGGGAATTTTGGCTTGCAAATCAAGGTGGAAGATTTTAGAACCCCAATTGGATTGGAAGCTGATGTGTCGTTTCATGCTCATTTTGTTCCATTTATCTCAGCGATACAGTTATTTGGTCATCCGCATCATTCAGCATGTCCATCTGATGCTTCTCGTGTGATATTTGAATATTTCGAACATGAACCTCCACAACATCGCAAACCACTCTTTACAAAGTGAGGACCAGGATTCACTTTGTACACTACTGATTATAGTTGATATCTTATGGTTACCCTAGTGGAGGTAGTCGTGTATTATCTGATTATTTCCCCCTTTTCTGATTAATTTCAGAATAAAGGAGCTCTTGGAGGTGGGTATTTCCAACTCTGCAGTATTTGGTGACCCATCCAAACTGGAATGCATTGATCTGCGAGAACTCAACCCTGAATCTTGGTGAGTAATAACTTGCGAGCTTGTAGAAGAACACCCTATGACTGCTTAAAAGCTAAAACAATCTTATATCTCATCTCTTACTTGTTTTAAGGTATTCGGTAGCTTGGTATCCTATATACCGAATTCCAGAAGGCTGCTTTCGAGCATCATTCTTGACCTATCATTCCCTGGGCCATTTGTATCTGAGGAATACCAAATCAGATCTCGGTAATGAAAATGCCCTTAGCATCGTCTTCCCAGCGTTGGGAATGCAGAGTTACAATGCACAGGTAACGGTGCTGTGTTAGCTTGGTTGTTTATTTTCATATTTACTGAACTGACTAGTATTAAATGCCGCTCTTCTATTAACATCAATAACTGGACTTTGCATTCGTAGGGTGAATGCTGGTTTTATCCTAAGAAGCCTGCTGAATATACACACAAGGATATAAAACCTTTTGATGCTTCTGAGTTGCTTGAAGAAAGATTAAGAGCACTGGAGGAAATTGCAGCTCTCTTTTCAAGGGGACATGTCCTCAAAGATAACATTACAGCTACCAACAGACACCCAGATCATGAATTCTTTCTTTCACGCAAACACTGATTTTTTCCGCCGTGCTGTGAACGTTAGATAAAATGAAAGAGGCAAGATGTTTTAGATGAAGTAGACACAGGTAAAGTAGTTATAGTTCACTGTACAAAGTTCTGGATAATAATACATGTTTGTAAATATTTGTACTGTTGGAGATATATCACTGGCTTATCCCATCTATACCTCATTTTATACATTGTTTTTTCGGAATTACCTGTATATAAAGAAGTTAACTGAAAATGATAAAACGACTTCCCACTTTCTGTTCTTTATATCTAATGCTACCGAGTTATTTGTGACGATCATGATATTTGTCCCCATATTTTACTCTCTATGAGTAATTCCATACTAGCACATCTGACATCTATGTAGTCATCAAAAGAGCATAGTTTTTATGGTGCAACTTTTTTCCTCTGAAATGAAATGTCTGTTCGTTTCGATTCTCAAAATGGTATTTTTAAAAAAGAATAAAAAAAATTCAAAAAGAAGACTTCTTTGTAACAATGTTTATGCAGTTTCTTAGACAGAGCGGGCCAGGGGCCTTTTGACAAAAAAAATACCCTTAAAATAATGCCCCATTCCATTTTCACGGTTCAGTATTTATGACTACATTAATGAACCATAATCAAGACACATGAAGCTGTAAATTACTGTTATTAGACACCTGAACTATAAAATACAAAAGTCAACCGAAAACCAAATCGCCAAAAACAGAAACATGCTCACACCCAACCCATCATCTGCACCTTGTGCAAGATCAATTAGACCAAAGATAATATACAGTTCTAGCTCACTCTCAGTACAATGGAATAAGGTATAATTCAACCACAAAGTCAGCCCTCCCAAAATACATTCCAACTTTCATACACATGGAATAGAAATCACATAGCAGTACTACAGTTCAAACAGAGCTTCAAGATTTCTGAGCAGGCCTTGCTAGCCCCAAATCAGAACCACTACCCGAATGCTTAAAATCTGTCGCCTCCAAATGATCCCCATGCCCAGAAAACCCAGTCCCTCCTTCCTCCAACGGCACCAAGTTCTTCTCCTTACACCCATTAGCACACACCAAACATGCCTTATCCCCCGCCACAAGCTAATCTGCACACTTGTTACAAAAAAAGCATACACACAAGCGCTCACAGCTACACACAGGCAGATATATTAGTGTAACCTTACAACTGGAGCAAATGTAACTTCTCTCAAGCTACTTAGCTTTAGGCTTCTTCTCCTCATTGCTAGCTTCAGTGAAATAGATTGGGAAAAGATATTTTATTTTAAGCTCCTCTCTTTCATCAGAACAAGTTGTTGCGGTTGATGGGGCAAGGACTTTGAGGCTTCCGGGTCTACAAATTGGAGCCAAAAGACTTTCATGCTGCAGAGAGCTTCCTCTTTGTAGGAAGTTGCTGTTACGCTGTTGGCACTATGGAAGCCGTTCCTATCGTTGGTGTGGCTCCCATCGGTATATTGGAGGTAAGGACCCATCGTTTTGTTCATCGAAAATGTCGAGCTAGCAGGCTTTTTTGTCGTGCGAGTTTTTCCTCCTCCCCCTCCTTTTCCCGTTTCTGTTGAGTTTTAAGGGGGCTGCTAACCTCCTGTACAGATTTAAGAAAAATGATGTTCATTTTAGTCTCCTTCAAATTCATGAAGAGAATGAAAAGCACACATTTACATAAGCGAACCATACAACAAGGGTCCAGTGTCTGTTTCTTACTCCTTTTGTACTTTAAGACTCTAATCTGACCAGTCTCATCCAACCTTTTGGAGATATTGGTTGGTATTAAATGCATGTCAAATTTCTTTATCTTACCGTGGAATGACAATCAGGCCAAACATACTATTGGATAAATAAGCTATTTTTTTAAGGTAGCAAGAATACACATTAATTACCAACCGGGCATAGCCTAATTGGCATAACTATCCTCTCCAAGCTGAGAGGTCGCTGGTTCGATTACCAAAGAGGGGTTGACCCCCCTAATAATTCCGATCCAGCCCCCCACCCCCCCCCCCCCACCCCACACACACACACAAAAAAAAAAAAAATAATAATAATAATTCCGATCCAGCTGAAGAAAGAAGTATCACACTACTCATGCCACACAAGTGGCAGTCATCCTTACCGTACACCTCAGACATCAAGAATGAAAAATATGCTTAGAAATAAATAGAATCGCATTGCTTGAAAGATTTCTGAATCCCATTCACAGCTGATTCTGCTGCATAGTTGTGATCCCAACATCTACAGGTACTCCATTAAAACAAAAACATTACGCATCATTTTTGAGAGAACAATAACAGAGGAATTTAATACAGCCTGCTAATTATGTAACGGTTCTTTCCAAATCACACAAGCAATACATCTACCAAGACAGTTGAAATATTAGACTTTTTCCTCTCAACTTCAGGCACGCAGTTGTACAACATATGCCATCCATCACCAAAATACCACAAACAGTAAAAGAACCTCCCTCATTTCTTCTGCAGCTTCCTTACCAGAAAAAAACGCTCTTTCAACACTTTGATGAGCTTC
Organism: Agapanthus africanus; assembly: GCA_030015575.1. NCBI lineage: Eukaryota > Viridiplantae > Streptophyta > Magnoliopsida > Asparagales > Amaryllidaceae > Agapanthus > Agapanthus africanus. The sequence continues at coordinate 5,446,092 of CM057337.1, forward strand.
ATTGCTAACGAGAATAACCACAACAATCTTAGCAGCACTTCTTTTAGGATGAGCTTACCAAGCAATTCAACCACCTCCACCAAAACTCTGGGGCTCTCCTAATGTTCCCAAAATCACATCTCCAAGAATTCAACTTGGAGATGGAAGACATGTTAGATATGCTTCACATTTAAATCCCTGAAGATTTCCTATTGAAGATCCGGAGTTATCACGAATCTATATGGAGATTTGATGTCATCTACAGGTCAGGCGTCTGGCAGTCTCAGCGCCAAACGTCCGCCTCTGCTCTATATGCACGAGCATATTTTGGGCAGACGTCTGCCTCAATGAGGTTCAGACATCTGCCGAGCACTCTGTACTTTTGGGAGGATAAATCCAGATGTCTGGCCATCTCTTAAGACGTCTGGTTCACGCTCTGGAGTTTCATGACTATAAATATCAGAAGTCTGACGATTCCTTCAGCAAACATCAGTCGTATGTCCGGACCGAATATTTCCTTAGGTAGGAAATTAGTTTTTTCAGGAAATTTTTTTGTATGCTATATATATGATAGCTTATTTTAGACCTAGATCTGATAACGTTTGTTAATTTATGAGAACCCATTGATAATTGTGAGAGATCTAGGGTTTGAGAAGTATTTGTATCCTCCATCGATTTGTACTCCTCTGGATTTTGATTATTAATAAAGTTTCGCCTCCGTCTATTTGTTTTGTGGTTAGTATTCATATTTTTATCTTACCTATGGTTTGATTTCCTTCTCGCTATCGATTGTGTATTTGCTTTATGATTTCTCGTATACGCAACAAACTGGTATCAGAGCCATTGTTGTATTATTGTGGGATTTTTGATTGAACCATTAAGTCTTTGATTTTGCGATCTACGTCAACGGTGGGTAACGACAACTTCATCATCTTTCCCACTTTCTTAGATCGTGATTTTGAAGTTTAGGGTCTGTTAGTACTCAAGGTATTTTGTACTCATTGATGTCTCCGACAATCATGAAGTTCGATATCGAGAAGTTCGATATCGAGAAGTTCGATGGAAATATGAGTCTCTGTTTGTGGCAAGTCTGTATGGTTGTCGTTTTGCTTCAAAACAATTTGAAGAATGTGAGATTCTAGAGAAGGATAAAAAGTCTTCCACTATGACGGAGAAAACTTAGGAGGAGATGGATGAAAAGGCCTTCACGGCTATCCACTTATGTCTGACAAACGAAATTTTACAAGAGATTTGGTGGAGAAGACGGCGGCTGATTTGTGGACGAAATTGGAGGAGTTATATTTAGGGAAATCTCTTAAAAATCGACTCCTGTTGAAACAGCGTCTCTACACACTTTGTATGTCTGAAGGCTTTCCAATAAAATCTCATGTTGGTGAGTTTAATGCGATCATACGGATCTGAGTAAGATCGACATTAAGATTGATGATGGAGATCAAGCTCTTCTCTTATTGTGTTCGTTACCATCCTCTTATAAGCACTTCCGTGACATCATGGTTTATGAACGGGACACAATCTTAATCAAGGATTTCAAGAAAAATTTGATGAACAAAGAGAAGATCGATAAGGAGTTCACTTCCACCGAAGCGGATGGTTCATCGTCTGGCTTATTTGTTCGAGGGCGAGTGGAGAAGAGAGATCTGGAAATAAATAGGAAGAAGTCGCGGTCGAAATCCAAGACTAAGAATGTGACATACGATTATTGTAAAAAGAAGGGACACTTTAAGGTCGATTGTTTTAAGTTGCAGAACAAGCTAAAACAGGAAGACAGATCAAAGGAGTTTTCGGCTGAAACGAGTATAGCGGAAGGAGAAGATTTTCTTGTAGTCCTTGAAAACACACAGTGATTCAAGGACGAGTGAATCATGGATTCGAGTTGCTCTTACTATATGTGTCCCAATAGGGATTTTCTCACTACGTACGAGTCCGTTGATGGTGAAGTGATTTTGATGGACAATAATAGTTCGTGTCGAGATATTGGCAATGGGGCAATCCAAGTTAAGATGTTTGACGATATTGTGAGGACATTGCCTGTAGTCAGGCACGTATCTGACTTGAAAAAGAATCGCATCTCTTTGGGTGCACTCGACGACAAGGGTTACAAATTTTTTGCTGAATGTGGAGTTTTGAAGGTAACCAAAAATACTCTTATTGTGATGAAGGGCTTGAACAAAGGTTCTTTATATTCACTACAGGGTTCGACGACTTCTGGATTTGCGGCTATTTTATCATCCAAATCTATAACGGATTCGGAAACTGCCAGATCGTGGCACATGAGGCTCGGGCATATGAGTGAGAGAGGTATGGCTGAGTTGTCGAAATAGTGTATACTTGGTGGCAAGAGTACGACGAAACTGGAGTTTTATGAACATTGTATTTTTGGAAAACAAAAGCGCGTTAGTTTTAGTTGGGCGGTGCACAACATGAAAGGTACTCTATATTATATCCATTCAGATCTTTGGAGACCCTTTCCGGTTACTTCTAAAGGAAGCGGTGCTAAGTATCTGCTTACCTTCATTGATGATTTTTCGAGAAAAATTTGAGTCTACTTCTTGAAGTACAAAAATGATGTGTTTACTATATTCAAGTAATAGAAGACGTTTAAGAAGTAGACATGGAAGCAGATCAAGAGACTGAGGATGGACAATGGGTTAGAGTTTTGCAGTGGAGATTTCAACAATTTTTGCAAAAACGAAAAAATAGTTCGGTATCATACTGTTGTCTATACACCACCTTAGAATGGAGTTGCGAAGCGAATGAACCGAACTCCTTTGAAGAAAGCACGGTGCATGTTGTCTAATGCAAAGCTCGGAAAGGAGTTTTGGGAAGATGCGGTAAATACGGCGTGTTATATTGTGAATCGGTCACCTCATTCATCGCTAGGTTGTAAGACACCGGAGCAGGTATGGTCGGGAAAACATGTTGATTATTCAACACTTAAGGTGTTTGGTTGCTCCGCTTATGCACATTGCCGTGAAGGCAAATTGGATCCTCGAGTAAAGAAATATATATTTCTCGGTCATGCTACCGGCATAAAGGACTATATGTTGTGGTGTTCGGATCCAAAGTCATATAAATTTATGATTAGCAGAGATTGAGTTTTGATGAATCTGCTATGTTGAAACCGAATAATAAGGAATCTCCAGTTGAAGACGATTCGAAGAAGTATAAGCCGAGAGTTGATATTGAGATCGGTGATAGTTCGGGTTCGCAGAAGATTTCTCCTTCACCATTATCTAAAGAAGCTCAAGATGACCAGTTCCATAATGAGGAGTATTTGCTCGCTCGTGATCAACAGAGAAAGGGCATTAGACCGCTACAGAGGTATGGTTATAATGACCTAGTGGCGTATGCGCTGTCTGTTGCAAAGACGGTTGATAGTAGCGAGCCGACAAGTTATAAAGAAGCCATCTCATCCGATGAAACAGCTCGTTGGCCAGTTGCTATGAATGAAGAGATTTGAGTCTCTTCACAAGAACCAAACTTGGAAGCTTGTGAAGCCCGAAGGAGGAAAGAAGATAGTTAACTGCAAGTGGGTTTCAAGAAGAAAGAAAGTCACCAAGAGGCAGTTGATACGAGATATAAGGCGCAGTTGGTAGCTAAAGGCTATTCGCAGGTGCGGGGAGTTGACTTCACCGAGGTATTTTCTCCGGTTGTTAAACACATCTCTATACGTATCTTGCTCAGTTTGGTAGCTATGCAAGATTTAGAACTTGAACAGCTCAATGTGAATACTGCATTCTTGCACGGTGATTTGGTAGAGAAAATCTACATGCAACGGCCTGAAGGTTTCGAAGTCGAAGGTAAAGAAGACTGTTTGCTTGCTATAGAAGTCTCTCTACGGTTTGAAACAGTCACCAAGATGTCGGTATAAAAAGTTCGACACCTTCATGAAAGAAATAGGGTTTACGAGAAGTATGGACGACATTTGTGTATATTCAAAGAAACCCGCCGATGGTTCTTTCATATATTTGTTACTTTATGTTGATGATATGTTGATAAGCAGCAAAATATATGGCTGATAATATGAATTTGAGGGAACAGTTGAAAGATACGTTGAAGAACAAGGATTTGGGAGCGGCCAAGAAAATACTTGGTATGGAGATAAGGCGCGATCGCAAAAGAGGAAAGCTTTACTTGTCTCAACAACGATATGTTAAGAGAGTTTTGGAGCGTTTCGGCATGACATACATCAAATCTGTAAGTACTCCGTTGGCAGCTCATTTCAAACTTTCAACTCGTTCATCACCGCAGATAGATGATAAGATTAGATACATGTCGAATATTTCATATGCGAGTGTGGTGGGTAACGTTATGTATGCCATGGTTTATATACGACCCCGACATTTCACACGTCGTTAGTATTGTTAGTCGCTATATGGCATCTCTTGGTAAAAGTCATTGGTAGACGGTGAAATAGATATTACGATACCTTTAAGGTACGTTTAACGTGGGGTTGGTGTTTGGATGGAAAGATGACGATTTAGTTCGATTCGGCGACTCCGATTATGTAGGTGATCTTGACAGACACGGATCGATCACCGGTTATGTATTCTCTTTGGGAGGATGTGCCATTAGTTGGCGTGCTTCTTTACAGTCTACGGCAGCGTTGCTTATGATAGAGACGGAATATATGGTCGTTGTTGCGGTCGTTAAGAAGGCAATCTGGTTGAACGGACTATTTTCAGAACTTGGTATTTCAAAGGATACCATAATAGTCTACTGTGATAACCAAAACTCTATTCACTTGACAAAAAATCAGATGCATCGTGAGAGGACGAAGCACATCGACGTAAGGTACTGGTTCGTATAGGAAGTCGTTGAGAAAAAAAAAGATTATCGTGAAGGTACAACAGACAATCCGGCCGACATGTTGATAAAGTCTCTTTTTGTTGTTAAGTTTGAGCATTGCTTAAACTTAATTGGAGTGTATCACACTCATTTGAGCCCTTGAGAGGTTTTATGGTGAAGGTGGAGCTGCTATTATTTTGATGAAGGAGTTTGTGGAATGCGAGACAAAGTGGATATTTGTTAGATATGCCTCATATTTAGATTCCTGAAGATTTCCTGCTGAAGATTCGGAGTTATCACGAAGCTGCATGGAGATTTGATGTCATCTACAGGTCAGACGTTTAACAGTCTTGGCACTAGACATCTGCCTCTGCTATGTATGCATGAGCATACTTTGTTCAAACGTCTGTCTCGATGAGGTTCAAACGTCTGCCGAGCGCTCTGTAATTTTGGGAGACAAATCTCAACGTCTGGCCATCTTTTGTTCAGACGTCTGGTTCATGCTTTGGAATTTCGTGACTCTAAATGCCAGACGTTTGCCGATTCCTTTAGCAGACATCGGCCGTATGTTTGGGCCGGATATTTCCTTAGTTAGGAAATTAATTTTTTGAGGAAATTTTTTGTATGCTATATATATGATAACCTAGATCTGATACCGTTTGTTAATTTGTGAGAACCTATTGATAATTGTGAGAGATCTAGGGTTTGAGAGGAATTTGTATTCTCTATCGATTTGTACTCCTCCGGATTTTGATTATTAATAAAGGTTCATCTTCGCCTATTTGTTTTGTGGTTACTACTTATATTTCTATCTTGCCTGTGATTTGATTTTCTTCTCGCTATTGATTGTGTGTTTGCTTTGTGATTGTCTCGTATATGCAACGTAGCCTATAAAGAATCAGGGGTTCCAAAAGATAAAGCCAGGTAAAAAGATCATCATTGTCCACGGCCTGACAGCCCCAAATAATTCATATCGCTTGCGTTGCAAGTTAGAGAAATAGAATATACAGAAATAATTAGTGTTTATTACCTAATGAATGAATGAATGAATGCCGAGTTTGATTTGTGTTGTTTTGGTTGCAAAAGCTGGTTAGATGGAGAGACCGATCCAAATCAAAAGCGGGATGTTAAAACTGAAGCTATGGATGTGAAAGAACTAGCAGAGCAGTTGGAGTATTATGTTACCGATGTATCGATTGGGGGATGTCCTACATGGAGCTTTCTTAACTACATACCACACAGGCAAGATCGATTAATGAATTATTATAATTAAATCAAACTTGTGATTTATAATTAAGATTATGCTAGAATTTTATCAACTAATTTAGCATACTACAACATAAACATCAAAATTAGACAATCATTTTTGGTTTAAGGTTGGATTTGAGTGTTTTCAAGGGTTTTGATCGATGAGCAGAAGTGGTGTTTGTGCTCATGAATCACTTAAGGCGAGGGAGTATACCTCCTGCTATACAAGGTAAACTAAAGTTGGGGGGGGGGGGTTCATGTAATTAACCCTGTAAATTAAAATATCAGAGGATATTTGAGCCAAATATATAATATGATTTCTGGCTCAGGTACAAAACTTGAGGTAAGCTATTGAGTTTATGATTACGGTCAACAATTGAGGTGTGTAAGCAAAACAAACTACTTGCCAAGTGAGCTAACACAGATTGGAAGGTGCGGGCTAGCAGGAGCAGCTCTGGTAGTACCGTTGGCCTTCAGCCGATCTACTGAAACAGAACTACAGCAAGTTACTAGTGCAAAACCAAATAACATTTTGGATAGCTCACCATGCTCCTAGGATTATACATGCATGGATGACCCAGAAGCGGATTCTTAAGCTAGCTGTTTATGAGGGACACCCAGATATATATAGCTAACCAGAGGTCATACCGAAAATCGCTTAACATGCAGAGAAATATGGGCTACTATTAGTATTTCTCTTCCAATTAGTTCCAAAACTATATTAGTCAAACTAACTTACTTTTTACATAAGGGGCTTGGAGTAGCCCAAGGGGGAGACCCAGGATTGAGCCCAGGGTCTCCCATTTATGAGGGGGTGGCTAATTTTATCCCACCTATTATCTCAAAAAAAAATTACTTTTTACGTTTTAGTAACTGAACATGCAGAGATTGGCCACAGAAAGAGAGAAAAAAAAACAAAATGAAGTTGCAAGGTCATGCAGAATGTAGATGTAATGGAACACATTTTAACACTAGTAGATGATGAATGCACTACACGCACAAAGATAAATACAACAAATTATTTAAAAGACTGAACTAGCTAGCAATTACTATCAACACAAAATTTGTTTTTGAAAGTTCAAACCTATAGACGGAAGAGGGCCTTAGAGGATCGGAGATTGATAGGTTAGTGCCAGCAATAAATTCTGAACAATTCTAACTCGTCTAAGATCCTTAGTTTAATAATTGAGTATACATGTGACTACAAAAAACCTACAGCCAAGCAATGTAATAAGTTACGACTATAACCTCCATTTCCCTTTTTTTTTGACCGAGTAAAATTTCGCAAAACAATGATGTGCTGTAAATATCAAATCAAGTAGATTTGAGAATCACACGGTAACCTTTAACTGCATACCTATGCTTACAACATAATATTAAGATTGAATTTGCTTGTAGTTTAGTAGTCTTTCCATTATGTTATGTCCATGCGTTGATACACTAATGATATCTGCAACTTACCAATTCGAGAGAAAAGCTTTGCAGCAAGGCGTTTCTGAATCTCTCCATCAAGACCGATCATATTGCATTCAGCAACTGGGAGTTTAATCTTATGAACATTAGCAATCCAATCCCATACAATAATTGCACTGGGCGCATCTGGCAAGGCTATGATGATAGGAGAATCCCTGTGGAACTACCACACATTATAGCAAAAACGCTTCAATGGATACAATATCATGAGAACCCTGTACACTGTAGGCGGACAACTATTCCTCCATATAAATGGTTGGGCCAGCACGGTTCTAGGAGCACTTCTAACTCCTACATTGTGCCCTGTCAATTGAACGTGATGTTAAGATTACCTTCATTTATCATAAGAAATAAATTTTCTATAGATAATAATTCAGTAAAGTATTGGGCCATAATGAATTTGTTTGCTTGAAATCCTAATTTTATTGAGCAAGAATCCCCCCTCTTCCTTTATTACATCATCTACGGCAAGTTATCAATGCGACTGAGTTCAGATGTTCGGATTAACTGCATCAATACACACTATGTTCTAAATTCACATCTCCTATGTTATTTAAGGAAGTTCACATTTTACACAACCCATATGACATGTTACTGTCCCTTTTTAGAATTATTCATACAGAAAAATCTAGGAGAAAGAAAGGGAAAAATAGTATAAACACTTGGTCCCTAGCTAGAAAATTAGAATATGACATTCCACGACAGGGTTGGGTACAGGATGAAAAAGCGATTTCACCTTTAAAGATCAGTCCCGTCGAGAAAGTTTTCAATGCTAGGATAAGATAACCAAAGCGCACATAGTTCCATGTAGTTTTTCTTGCAACTTCTATTGAAACCACTCCCTTTTGTGCTCTTTCGCCAAGCTAGATATCAATATGTATCTCAGCATTTCCTTTCACAGGCATAGGCGAATGCTAAAATAAAAGCATATGCAGAAGCAGAAAGAACAGATTTACCCTCTACCAGAATAATATCTCTAGGTTTACAAAATCCTTCTCAACCAAAAGAGAGAAGGTAGCAGTATACCCAAAAAATCCATACAAAAGCAGAAATCAGAAATGACCACATACAAGGAGGTAGCAGTATATACAGCTAAAATAAATATTATATATCGAAAGACCAAGTCACACCAAAAGAAGCTGATGTGAATAATCTAAATTGTCTAAAACTTTCCATGTTGATCAATATCATAATTTTCAAAAGTATATGAGTGAATACGAAAATAAATCAGAAAGCAGAAGTAAGATGGATTGCAACAAACAATATTTTGCCCAAATTAAAGCACACGGTTCAGTAAAGGTGATGCTTTTCCTTTTTTGGATGCAATAGTAAAGGTGATGCTACACTCGGAGAGATGATCACACACAACCTTCATCAATATGTCAGCTTTTAGATAATTGGAGATAGAGGGAACTGCGTGTTTCCTTTCATACTAAATCTATATATTGATGATAATAGAAGCAACATGATGAATTTATTTCTCAGTTTGTAGTCTATAGCATAGAATTAAAACATCAATGCCTAAGGCATCCAATTGTTGTTCACTGGTGGCAATGTCTATGATACATGAGGTTTAAGAGTATTAGATAATAACAGATTCCACACTCTTCAATTTACCATCCAAGGAGAAAATTGAGAGTAGAATATCATCAATGATAGTACAATAGTTCAAATATAGTTGGATCAACGAATATCAATATATATTTCAAAGCTATCAGTTCTAATACAAACATCAACATGTCCTTTTAAAAAGCAGGAAAAGAACAAACAAGGAGAAAAAGATATCATGTCGCAATAAAAAAGTTGATCACATGGAAGCAGCATGCGAAACTGGTATGTACCTGGTCAATTCCATCGTCAGGAGGTGGTGGGAAAGAAAACAATAGTCTTTGAAACAAGAGAGAAAAAGCGACTTTTCAAATAGGCGTGATCAAAACACAGCATTCAACCCAGCATCAAAGGTGTAGGCCACCTTTCATGCAACATGTCTCATATTTTTCTCAAATATGTTGTAGCCGACATATAGCAGCAATAAATTTTGAAAATGCATCTCTATGATTAACAATGTTGATTCTGACAAGGTATCTAGTGAAGAACCGCCGGCATTCATCTTGATGTTAAGGATCAAGGACATCATCATGAAGTTACATCTTGACATGGAATCCCTCAAGGTTACCGCTGACCACACACATGCCATTAATGAAATTATCCCTAATAAAATATCGCTTGATAAATGATATTACTGTGTTAATACCCTCAGCATGGAAACCAATACATCATGCTGCTTTATGCTCATTTGTTGCACATGATTTTGACATTTTCGCAAATACAAAGAAACTATACCTACGGTGTTCCTTGTGAACAAAAAAGAGCATAATGACCATGTTATTATCACATTTATTTGAATTTAAGCATAAAATACGCATTCATAATTTTCATAATAATTCCCCTACAACAAGAAAGCGCCCAGGAGCGAGCGATAAAAGAATTATCTGAATTGCTTTTCCTCACTTGTTCTCTGTTTACCCTTTTTGGGACCTCCAGCAATTGAACGTTGAAACAAAAATGAGTTTAAACAAAACAAGTTATTTAGTGTTTTTAAAAGTTGACCAGAAGGTCCTGGGTTCGAGAGTTCCGGCAGCACAAGCGCGTACCGTTAACTAAACCCTATTGTCACAGGATGCAACTGGATGGGGTACCGTACTAGCTCATTTCAAATCGCATTATTATAGTGTGGTGGGTTCGTGCATATATTAGTAAAGTACCAAACATAGGTCAAACAAAAGAATATATATTGTTGGGCCCCAGTCCTTGCTCACGGAATAAAATGCCACACGGAACAAAGTGCCACGCCAAAGGACGGGGGACACCTCTTGAATTCGCAGGGGCCACCTCTTGAGTCCGTAGGACCCATCATAGAACAGTGGGGAATCTTCGGAATACATTCCGAATGAGAGCAGATCTGTACTATAAATGGAACGATACCACTCTTCAATGCAGAGGTGTCTTTTAAGTGAACCGGCATTACATGAGCTGAGAACTCCGTAGTTAAGCATGCTCAAGCCAGGAAAGTTCTGGGATGGATGACTTCCTAGGAAGTAGCCCTTGGTGGGGTCTGGTACGTCCCGAAGGACAAAACCGTGCGGTTTCGGCCAGAGCGGACAGTACCGTCTGTATTGGGGGTGGGGCATACATATAATATTTATCTGTCTAACATTAGTTTCATAGCTAAATATATAATATTAGTATAGTTGTTTTAACAAAAGATATTTAGTATTTAAGTTTGTTTGATAACTCGTTAACCTTTTATTTTAATTTACATCTAATATATTTTCAAATATTAGTTTATGTAACCAAATATATTATGATTGTCTAAGTAGTTATGATATTTAATATTTAGAAAGTTGTTTTGATAAATCTAGTATTATTTTATCCTTTTAAACTAAACTTAACCTATTTATACAATCATATCATATTTTAAACTAATCTATATATTTTATCTCTCTAAACAAAACTTTACCTATTTTAATCATATACGTATTTAAACTAATATATATATATATATATATATATATATATATATATATATATCAAACAATCTTTACAAACTCCCACATAATTTAATCTCTTTAATAGTATTTGAATCTCTCTTCAAATATGTTTCTCTTCTCAATATTTTATTCTCCTATCTTATAAGAACTTTACATATATTCATTAACATCATCTCTCTCCCCTTCTAATATAAATCAACCTTCTCTCTTTCCCATCATAATATTTTCTTCTTCTTCAAAATTAGACGAGCCATCAAAGTTTGTAGATTTGCTTCGTGTCGTCGTGTTTTTCGTCTCCAAGATAAATACTCTTGCTCCTTTCTTTTAATCGATGCAATATCGACGAACCTTTCCATAAAGTCTTGACCTTAAATTACCATATGTGTATTGAATTACTATAATCAAATTGTTAATATACTATATGAGACATTATATACATACATTTAATAAACTTAAAATGAATTATACTTATCGTGATTATGTAAACGTGTTAAATAATTTGAACATGTTTGCCTATTGCTATTATTTTAATAACCTTAAAAATATGTGCGTTGTTAAAACCTATCTACTACTTACAATAATATAATATTTATACTTTCCATTATCAACTAAATTATTGTTTATAATTTACATGTTATACCTGTATGATTTTAAATTACATGCTAAATTTTTGTAGCTAGATGACTGTAGCTACCAACATATGCGATTAACCGCTTATACATTATACTTATAATTCTATATATATAATAACTATATATCCTATGATTCTTGTATATATGATGGTAACCCTAGGTTTTAGCACACCCATTAACAAGAACTATAAAAATCATGCTTGTTACTGCAGCTCGTACCGGACTATATCAGTCGCTTGTTCATTCCACGGTTAGGCCCGTATTTCCTTACCCCTGGGGATCTACCCCTGGGTTGGAAATACTCCTGCTGAGGTTGACGCACACACTCGAACTCATGATAGGATAGATTATCTTTTAGTGACCAGTTACGATATGACCTGACCAACTTGACCTGTTTACATGTATATTTCATATTATTACTATATCCATATATGTATAAACATGTGCACATAGGTTTCACTACACTCACATATTCATGTTATCACACGACATACATACACTTTTACGTTGAGTACTTGTTGGAACGTTCTGACATCCCTAAGATTTGTCATCTCAAGTTTATAGACGGATTTTCAGGCCGAGCAGGATCAGAACGATTATGAGGAGTTTACAGAAGATCAGTAACCCATAGGTTCATTTCTTTTCAGTTAGCATTTAGCATGTGCACCCTTGCAGGACATTAGGATTTATGTGTCTTTTCGGATTTTGTATTATTTCGAATCTTTTATATCATAACCTTATTTTTGCGTCTTTATCTTAGGAACCTATTGCTAGTATTCTTTGTGATTTCGTTGTAGCATGATTATCAGTGTTGTCTATTCTGTTTTGGGACATTAAATTGACAGGTTTAGCTGGACAACCTTTATGTGACTATGGAAGGATCATTTCTTACCGTAGCTAGCACAACTGGCCTTTGTTACTCTACATATTTCCTTATTTTAAAAAGCGGGCGTGACAAGCTTTTGTTGGTATCAGAGCTGGTCCCTCAATAGTAGGTCTACGGTTTGAGAACGAACCATTATTCAAAGGTGGGGAGGATGTCAGATCCCGATCCTTACTCACGGAATAAAATGTCATACGGAACAAAGTGTCATGCCAAAGGACGGGGGCCACCTCTTGAGTCCGTGGGATCTGTACTATAAATGGAATTATACCACTCTTCAATACAAATGCGCCTTTTAAGTGAACCGGCACTACAAGAGCTTGAGAACTCCGTGGTTAAGCGTGCTCGGGTCAGGAAAGTTCTGGGATGGGTGACCTCCTGGGAAGTGCCCTGGTTGGGTCCGGTTCGCTTTGAAGGACAAAACCGTGCAGTTTCGGCTAGAACGGACAGTACCGTCTGTGTTAGGGGTGGGGCGTGACATATATTTTATTCATTTTGTTCAAGTTTCTATACAATTTGATATTTTGAAAAGGAAGGTAAAATACATCGAGCTCTCATTTGAGAGTTGAATGAAAATACTTAAAGCTATTTTAGTGTCAACTTGGTGAAAATTGATGGGTACTGTCCTATGTGGGGGGCATATCACTTTGCTGGTGTGCAAGTAGGACACCCTAGATGGGATGGGTCCACACTACCTCCTTTAAGGTAAGAGTATCATTTCATTTGAATATAAGTAATACTTTATTTGAAGTATATGTGGCATTTCATTTAAAATGCAAGTGGGACACCCTGAGCGGGGTCAACACAAGCCATGCATGAGTGAGACACCATGGGTGGGGTCCACACTACTTTATTTGAAGTAGGGAGCACTCCATTTGAAGTGTAGAAAGGACACCTAGATAGGGTCTACATATGTTAAAGAAACATGGATGTTTCTACCTAGGGAGGCCTATTTAGGGCCTCCCGGAAGATCGGGAGGCCATTCCGGAACCTTTCGAAGGCTGCTTCAAGCCAAGTCAGAAACTCTGAAGAGTTTCTCTGAAATGAAACTCATTTATTTGAGTTGGATCAATGAATAGCAATGTGTGATTCCATTCTCAATAGTTTGTACAGGATGAACACATAGAGTAGTATTCAATGGTAAAAACATGGTTTTGGGGTCATGTTTATGTGATAAGTGTGGTGCTTTTGGCACTGCATTCACTGAACATGTCTGATAAGTGAATAGGATATTCCTATTCACAAGTGGGTTGCGAACAAGGTTTTCCTATTCATGGATTATGAATCAGACATGTATTTCATATCTGAAATAATGGACAGGGTTTCCATGTTCACAGATATCCTAAAGACATATTTTTATGCCTTAGGGGTTAAATGAGATTTCCATTCATATGATTAACAGACATGTTTTTTATGTTTGAGGATGAATAGGGTTTTCTTATTCATACATGTTTTCAGAGACATAATTTGGTGTCTCGGAATGAATAGAATATTCTATTCATATATGTTTATATGGAAGAACATAGGGTTTTGACCCATGTTCTTCAAGAAAGAGTTTCTCTTTCTGTTTATGTGTGTGGGAAATATGATGGCCTATTTCTCAAATATACCGAACACGAGATGGCCCATTTTCTTGGTTCTGTCCATATAGTCAAGAACACGTTGTGTTATGAGTCATAAACATGGGCATACCAGTTCCACTTGTCATAAAAATATCAATTCAAATGATGGGGAGACTCATGAGGTAAATTTGAACAGGAATGGAGGAGATGTAAAAATTTGGAGGCCAAAAGGTCATATTAATCAAATTGGTGCAGATGTTGTTTGTAAGGAAGCTTACATAGATACTCAGGTTGCTGTTGCTGGTGATTCTAATAGTAGCACTGAGTTGATGGATGTTGGGCTTATGATAAATTCTCATGGAGATAACAGAGCTGAGGCTGATACTGCTGTTACAAATGATCTTCACAATAGTGAGGAGATTATTCGTGTGGATGTTGATGCTGTTTCTGAAGGTACTCCTTTAAATTTAGGTACTATTAACACTACCCATGAAGAAGGATATTTGGTTAGCACATGTGAAATGCAAAAGAAGATGTTAGTTAAAAGTTCAAGTTTTGGGAGTAACAATTTCTGCTCGCTCTCCACAGAACGTGGTAAAGAAGATTTCTCCAAAATCAGCAGATAAAAGTTACAATTATCCAAATTTCTCTATTAATCTTTCATCTTTTGAAAAAAGCAAATTTGTGCAAGAAGGAAAGAAGTCGATTGCTCACACTGTAAAATATCTTCAGAAAAAAGCTCAGGAATTTGTACAAAACAAATATGAGGCAGAGGTGATAAGGCAGGACAATGCTACAAAAAAGGATGCTAAATTAGGTATATCACACAGAAGAGTTGGGTTAAGACCTAAAAGGTCCAGGAAAAAGCTTTATGATTCTTCATAATATATGAATATCTGCTTCTGGAATGCAAGCGGGATAGCTAACCCTCAGACTCAATGGAGAATCAAAATATTTTTCAAAAAGCTTTATGATAAGGTTGCTAAGGCAACGGAGAAAGTTATTACTTGTCAGCAGGTTTATGATCAGGATCCTACAGATGATGATTTTCGGTTACTTTGACAAGAGCAGAGAGTTTATGAAGAAATTCTCAAGCAAGAAGAAGTTTTTTGGAAGCAAAAATCAAGAGTAAAGTGGTTAGCAGAAGGAGATAAAAATACAAGTTATTTTCATAATGCTACTAAAAGAAGACTCAACTCTAATAAGATTATCAAATTGCAGAATACTGCAGGTTATTGGGTGCAAGGGCAGGATAATCTCATTGCTCTTGCTGTGGAGCATTTCAAAAAAGCATTTTCCTCATAAGGAATTAGTCCTCATCATGATATTTCCAGTATTATTCCTGATTTGGTTTCAAATGAAGAGAATGCTTTGCTAATTGTTCCTCCTACTGAGGAGGAGTTGAAGCAGTGTGTGTTTTCTATGGACGGTGATAGTTAGTTCTCCAGGGCCTGATGGCTATACTATCAAAAAAATTCACTGTTCCATGGGATATTATTAAATCCAATTTGCTGGTGGCTGCTCAGTATTTTTTCAAGCATGGGTAAATTCCCATGGTAGTTAACTCTTCGTTGATTTGCCTCGCTCCAAAGAAAAAGGCCTGTACTTCTGTGGCTGATTATAGGCCTATCCGCTTATGTAACAATCTGTACAAAATCTTTACAAAGATCATAAGCGGAAGACTTGCTATTTTACTTCCCACTCTTATATTTCCAAATCAAGGGGCCTTTGTTAAAGGCAGGGTTATTGCTGATAACAATGCTCTTACACAGGAGTTGGTTACAGATTTGAATAAGAAAGTGAGAGGGCACAATGTCATCTTCAAATTAGATATGGAAAAAGCATTTGACAGGTTGGAATGGGGGTTTATCTTGCGAGTTTTGCAGGCTTTTGGTTTCTCCTCTAGGTTTATAAACCCTGTGAAGGGCTGTTTGAATAACCAGCATTTGTCTATTCTTATAAATGGTCAATTGGGAGGTTATTTTAGTGGCACCAGAGGGATAAGGCAAGGTGACACCTGGTTTCTCCTTCTGTATTCATTCTTGGATCTGAATTCTTAAGTAGGGGTCTCACTAAGCTGATGAATGATTGCTTCTCTTCTTCCTTTTTCTAGCAAAGGAGCTGGAGGTAACATTTCTCATTTACTTTATACTGATGATACTATTATTTTCACTAATGGCAGTGGCCCCAATCTTGATAAGCTTTTCAATTTTCCGCAACTGCATGAGAATCTCTCTGGGCAGAAAATTAACTAGTCTAAAAGTGCTTGGTACATCTCTCCTAATTGTCCTGCAAGGCTTGATGAAAGTATTTTAAATCATACTGGTATTTCTAAAGGTAATTAGCCTCTTTTATATCTTGGAGCTCCAATTCATTTGGGGAGAAACAAGGCTATATACTATAAAGAGCTAATTGATAGGATAAGGCTGAAATTGAGTGGTTGGCAAAATAAATTTTTGTCTAGTGCTGGCAGGCTCACTTTGATTATTCATGTGCTTGTTTCTATGCCTTTGTATATAGATGGCTGCTTGCAATCCTCCAACTTGCATTCTAAAAAGGATAAATTCTCTTCTTGCTAGTTTTTTTTTCTGGAGAGACAGTTCTGATGATAGTCATCATCATTGGGTTTCCCGGAACAACATTTGTAAACATGTTGATGAGGGAGGACTTGGGGTTAGAAGCTTAACTGAAATATATCTCGCTTTTAATCTGAAAAGAGCATGGAAATTTGTAACTGGTGAATATATGTGGGTTAAATTTCTGAAGGATATATATACAAAGAGTTCTGAGCTGACTGTCTCTTATTTTGCATCTCAGACTTGGAAAAAGTTCTCTTTACAAAGAGTTCTGAGCTGAGGAATTTGCTTCATGTCCTATTAATCCAGTTCTTGTCAAAGATTTACTTGGTAAAGATGGCTGGAATTTATCTTTTCTTCAACAAAATCTTGCAGATTATTTCGCAGATGAGATCATTTCTAAAAATTATGTGATTACTGACAATTCTGATAGCTTGATTTGGAATCCTAATTGGCAAGGAAATTTTACCTTGAAATCTACCTGGAATTTCATCAGAAGCAATGGTGGTAGAGTTCTGTTCTCTAAATTCTTATGTAGTTCTCAAGTTCCAAAAAGTTTTCTATTATGCACTAGGAGAATTCTTTTGAATACTTTACCGCTTGACTCTGTTATTCAAAGACTGGGTGTCTTGTTGCCTAGTAAGTTTTATGTTGTGTTAATTCAGGAGGATAATGCTCATCCCTTTCTTCAAAGTGACTGGGCAGCTGAAATTTGGGGGAATGTTCTATGTGTATTTGGTAAAGGATGCCGAGATAGAGACTGATTCTAAAGTATTAGCCGATGCTGTGAATGGCTTTTGTGCAGTACCTTGGAAGCTTTACTTTATTGTTAAGGCTATACAGTTCTTGCTTTCCAAAGTATTAGCCGATGCTGTGAATGCCGAGATAGAGACTTATTCTTTACAGAGGCTCCCTGCAGATATCCAAAGAATTGCCTTGCTTGAAAAATCTGCTCTCCCTATTATTAGAATTAGAACTGGAAGGTCTTTGTAGTTTTTTCAAGTTTCCTATCTTTTGCTAGAGATGGTTTTTAAGCTTGTATGAGCTCTTGGATGTTTTGTATGCTTTCGTCTTCTGAATAAAGTTGGAGGTCTGATTCCAAAAAAAAAAAACCCTACCTTATGGGAAACATACCATTTCTTACATACCAGCTATCTTCTGTTCTGATATTACTGAGTCTTTTCTCCTTCAGGGAATACGCGTGGGGGGAAGGGGGCACAGAAGTCAATTGCTAGACTAGATTTAGCAGATGGACAAATTCTAACAGATAAATCATATTAAGTTAATTCAAACATATGGATGATTAAAAAGAATGGGGCTATATATGATAGGTCTGAGGCATGCATGTTTGGTAGAAATATGATAAAGACCTTGGCATCGAGTTCGGATTAATTGCAAATATACATAATCGATGACAGGCAAGTGTTGAAATGTTCAGGCTATAGCAACAAATCAAAATTACAGACTATTAACTAACATAAAACAATGAACAAAGGAATACAAGATATCTTGAAGTCCCTAAGTAAAGATGATTTAGTCTGTATCAGATAAATCAATTAGGTTACATCTATATGTTACGATGACGATACATAATCTAGATATAAACTAAACAATCGTCCAAGCTATAGCTACAAATCAAAATTACTGACTATTGACTAACATAAAACAGTGAAGGCACAAAAGATATTTAGGAGCCAATAAGTAATAATGATTTAGACATCGGATATATCAATTGGGTTACACCGATAGGTTAGGATGAAGATGCATTATCTAAATATAAAATACGAAATCTCATGTGTGCAGGTTAGGAAGAAAATCCGATAAAGCTGTTGGTATCAGTATATACCTAATCATAATTCATCTGAACCTGATACTGAACACTTTATCAAATTTACTTCCCAAATCCTGACATGCAGGCATGAGCATGTATAATTAATGCCTCAAAGCTTTGATCCAACTGTTGGTACCGGATTTGGATAAAGAACAAGTATAATCAAGAGAGTGCAAGTGGTGTAATGTATGGGTTCAGAGTTCAGACTTCAGTAATCATAGCCACAATATAAGACGCGTAAGGTAATTAGCATATCACAATACAATTAGGAACAAGGGCTGTTTGGAAGGTAATAGATAAAGAAGGTTAGGCATACAAAAGATAAATCAAATAGACTCAACACTTAAATTAGGAAGATGGAACGGATTCAAAGTAAAAAGTACAAATACTTATGTGTACATGTGAAGAAGAAAATTTAATAAAGCACTTGGCATCGGTATACCCAATCGTGATTCATCTAAAACCGATACCAAGGGATTTATCAAAATTAGTTCCCAACACACACACAAAAACAAGTGTAAATTTATACTTCAATTCCCAGATACAACTCTCGGTCTCGCGTTTGGATGAATGAGAATGGGTATAAACAAGAGAGCGCATGTGTTGAAATGCCCATATTGAAATAAATAACATCTTAATATCAGGTCTCAATGATACAACTCTCGGTATCCAGTTCAGAGGAAATAAATTTTAGGTCCAATCAAGTGAGCATAAGTGTAGAATTGTCTAGGTTCAATTATCAACAACAACTGAGCCTTTTATCCCAAGCATATGGGGTAGGCTACATGAACCAACATGAGAATCACGCCGGGTCCAGCACATGAATCCTCTGTCTCCACTCACTTCTATCGAACAATATACTTTCATTGAGTCCTTTGGCAACCATATCGTTTCGTATCACCTCCATCCATGTTTTCTTCGGTCTCCCTTTTGCCCTTTTGCCATTACCCATATCGAGAGTATCTATTCGTCGAACCGGTGCTTCCATAGGTCTGCGTCGCACATGACCAAACCATCTAAGCCGGTTTTCCCGCATCTTGTCCTCCACGGGTGCAATTATCAATAGTAAAAAAGAAAAACATGGCTCAGTAAAACGAAGAGGAAAAATGTCTCAGTGAAACGAAGAGAGAAAGGACGCTAGAGTCAATTAAAAAAGATTGTTTAGCCAGCACGAAGATTCTAACTGATAAATGAACTCGGTAAGTTTCGAAAATGTATGGATAATGATAAGCAATTGAGGCATAAAGTGCGCTTTGTCATATGTGCAAGCTACAAACGAAATTTCATAACTCCCTTGTCATCGCGATTGAATTAATCGCGATTTGATATAATCACAGGAGCTTAAGGGTTGAATTGTCCAAGTTCAGCAAGCAATATTAAAAATGTCAAAATTAAACAAAGATAGAGCCGCTAAGAAGCAAATTAGTCTGAAAAGTGTGAAATGTTTCTCTAATACTAAAGGTCACATTAGAGGTTGACTTGTAAAAGTATCATGTTTGTTTAGAAAACTAAAATATCAGATGTTATTCTAATAATAAAGTCATAAAATAAGCCATCAACTTGTGAAATTGTACTTCGTTTGTTCACGGGCCAGACCCGAGTGACAACGAAACTTCCTTGTTCCTGTACCAAGCATGTTAACATGATTAGACATTTCATTTGTTCACTTTGAACTGGAATGAAATCGCTGCACTGCAATTCGGATAAATGATTGATAGATAAGTAACAGATAATTCTACGTAGTTCTATGACTTTATCTTTAAAAGCCTTGTACAAGAAAACAATACAATTTTACATACCTCTTAATGGATAATGGGTAAATTGTGGATCCTCTCCTGCTTCTCCTCTTCCCACAGCTAGCAACATGTGCACAAGACGCTGCCTTCGAAGACTGCCTGAAAACAAACTATCATAAGTATATAAATTGAGTCGACAGACATGTGTCTGCTTTAATCGCATGTTTACCTCCTCATGGAAATCTAGAACAGTTCGACAAGGAATTCCAACAGAGCGAAGGTGTTCATTATGCCTCTCTATGAACACGGCCCCAGTATTGCAAATTGATGCAAGTTTTTCTATAAGATTGGCCTGAAATGTATTAACTGTGGACCTATTTGCAATTCAGTGCAGATTAATGTAACTTCTCTACGAGATTAGCCTGAAATGTATTAAATAGTGGACACTTTGCAGCATCAGCTACTTTTCTCTAGCTATCAGATCAAAGTTGGTTGAAAACAGGGTTCTAGATTGTTTTATTTTTATTTATTTTTTGGATGAAAGACCAGGACTCAAACGAGTCCGTCCCATGATTTTTTTTAAAAAGGTACAAGAGAATACAACTGTATATTAACAAAGAATACAAAACAAAATCAACCCAAAAAGATTACATGTGCCCCCCAACACAAACTACGTCCAACTCAAGAACAGAAAAGAAAAGGAATGGAAAAAAGAATAGAAAGAGAGGAAGTAGAAAAGGAGCCTTCTAAATGAATGATAACTCTTTCTGCCGCTTCCTGTTATTTTCCAGCATCTCAGTTTTTGCTATGAAAGCTTGCATTCTTCCCTCCAATCTCCTTCTGATTGATTTGCCCCAAGTATTGTTAACACCAACAATCCCGCATTGGCTTTTTTTTGCCTGAAATCACATGAAAGTCGGTAGTAACTGCATTTTTACAGGCAGAATCAAAATGCTAAGATGAAAAATAGTTAAGACTTAAGAGGCTGCATTTTTCAAAAAACAGCGTGGATAGGGTATCACCAAATTGCACATTCACTTAATCTCATAAGCAATCAAAGCTTAACAATATAGTGAATAGCATCCAGCACCCCTATCCTCTCAAAAGATCAGAACAGCCCCAGAACAATTTTTCACTCTGCATTTGGGGGGGAGGGGGAGGAACTAAACCTACAAAGGGCCAAATTTTACCAGATAAGCAGAACCAAAGAGCAAAGTTAAAAAATAGTTAAGAGACTGCATTCTCAAATTAAGCTGGAGAGGGTACCACCAAATTGCACATTCACTTAATATCATAAGCAATCAAAGCTTAACAATATATTGAATAGCACCCAACATCCCTTTCCTCTCAATAGAGCAAAACAGCCCCAAGAACTAAAATGATAAAAGCAGTTGTCTTAAAACACTCAGCACTTAGGGAGAAGGAAGTTATCAACAAGAATAGGAACTGGATACATAAGAAGAGCAAGCATAGACAGTCAGCGAAATTAAGGTCCAAGAAAGCAGGAGAGGAGCAATCCTGATCCTTTGTAATGAGAGCCTAAACTATACAAACTGCTTCAGATTATAGGAATGAAAGGAAACCATGGGTTCTAGATTGTTATACAACAACTTATGAAGATACAAGCACAAAGTATTTACTGTTCATTAGAATAACAAAATTAAGTCAATTATATATATTATATATAAAAGCTCTGTTGGGTGCAGAATCAAGCTATTTTTTGTCTTTATCCCGGAAAATTAGCTCTGCCCCCTAGCTCTTGGAGAAATTTGCATTTGGCCCCTCACTTCTTAAGGAATCAATCTCCTTTCTCTCACACATGAATCCCTGCCCCCTAATTTTCTATATAAATGACAACCTCCCCTTTAAAGACTCGGGTTGTCTGAAAAATACATCTAGCCCCATCTCTTACATATAAAAAAATTATTGAGACTTCCATCAATCCCCTCTTCTTCGATAATATATGAATGATGTATCGTAAAATCATACTTGACCTTTTATCTTGATTGATGACAACAAAAACAATGTATACAATACTTTATTCTAAATTTTAATTGTGTTTCTTCTTTATAGTTTATTGTTGTTGCGATTATAAAAAAAATACTTCAATCAAAGTATTGATGGGTGTTTCTGAATTAATCCAAAGACGTTATACTTTTAATTTTTAGAGTGCTAGCCGACATTAAACTCAAAAGCTGTAGACTCAAAACTTCATTTCAATTTTCCTAAATATCTCATAGTATTCTGTTCTTTCTAAAATTATGCCATTGCAAAGAAGTGCATATATTGCGAAAGAAATATTTTTCACCACCGGTAATCATCAACATTTAACGTTATTTTTCATTATTGAATTTATTGCATTGCTTTAAACTTTTTTTAATACGAATAAATACAATAATTTCTATACAACTTATTTACAATCATTACTTGTGGAGATGAATTTCAATATAAATTACCACATAATAATTTTGTGTAAGACTTTAATTTATTGCATACAATAACCCCGTACATTTGTACGGGTCTGATTTAGAGAGATTTTTACGATCAAAAATAATTTACCGCAATCAAGAACGGCGTCGCTTTGCAGCTAGCCGGTGAGTATGGGTCGGTCCACAGGGATGGTGTTAATTTCCTAAATGTTCTTACGAGCTAATTCCAATGGGTGTTGGATCTTCTAATTAAATCTAAAAACTAAGTTATACGAGGATTAAGAAACTTGCTAGGATTAGGTCTAGGTAAAGTTTGATAAGATTAAATTTCACACCTCTTTCAATGCCCTAAATTAAATCTTTTTAGGAGTTATAGCAATTATTAGTAAAGGGGATTAGGATGATTGGGAAGAAACGATTTTTCTTCCTCTAGATCCTTGTCCGTCCTTTCTTAATAATTACCCTAACCTTTATGGAAGACATGCATGTACGGTCTTTTATACTACGGTTTCACCGTTACCTCGTGGGTAGGGTGCCGTAGGGAGCGGATCATGCATGCATGCATGAAGTTCTAATTATTGCAAATGATTGGGCACGAAAGAGATGAGAGATCTTCATCTCTCAAACTCTTCCCTATTCCTAACCCTAACAAGCGAGGAAATTACTCGCTCATTAAGGGATCTATTAAAAACATTATTTTTATTTTGTTTTTAGATATAAGAGATTAATTACCTACTGCAGTTTAAGAAATTCTACACTGGATTAAACTAAGGCAAAAGAATAATTTATCTAGGGCAAGAATTAATTATAGAACTAAGGCAGAAATTTAAAAAGAACTTACAGAATGATGCTCTCAAAACTTCAAAGGAATCTGAATTTTATTTATAAAAAACAATATTTAGAGTTCCTATTTATAGAAGATAGGAAATTAGGGTTACAATGACTCGCACATGTGCTATTACAAAATTGCCCTTAGCAAGACTAGTCAACGCACTGCTAGAGTTTCAGTAAAATTTTCCACCGACGCGTGCTATACCCGGCCACGGAACCGCGGCCCGAGGCCTGGTTTGTCCGCGGTTCCGCGGCCAAAAGAGGGAGTTGGGCTCTGCAACTTCTGGGCCTGGCTTCTCTTGACTTGTGATTCCTATTTCTATATGTCCTTTTTCAATTGGGCTTCTAGGTCTTCTCCAGATCTCTAGTGAACATTGTAGCGGACTTTTACCGTTGCTTCGTGACGAAGTCCTGAACCTTGCGTTGTTCTGTACTGATCTCTGTGTAAGCTTGATCAAGATTCTCTGTTTGTTGGTCAAAGTCTCACTTTTGCATTATCTTTTTCACTGTTTTAGATCCAAGAACCTGTAACCTGTAATATATAGCAGACATGCGTCAAAAGCACATGTTTATTTATAAAATGAATAAGAATGGGAAATATAATAATACAATATTATGGTATGAACAAATACCCCCAAACTTATCTTTTGCTCGTCCTCGAGCAAACCTAGTTTTATTCTCGACAAAAAACCTAACCGCACTTTCGCAGGGAAACGCGATTGCACTGAGCTCGTGCAACAAGCCGTTAAACCTTTAGGTGTCCCTAGTAGGAGGAGTGTTATCTCCTGAGGGTTTTCAGCGGATACTACCCACAAAATTCTATCAATTCGGCTTTTCGACTTTTGTTTTCCAATTATGTTTTCTAACAAGGAATTCTATTATCGTCGACTCGTAAATTATCCACTCATATTCTTCACACTTCCTCATCATTTAACTTAAGATTATATATGTTCTGCAGACCTACTCAGCTTTCGACATTTCTTAAGTTTTCCTTCTAGGGTTCCATCTCCACTTAGGAATTTTTATCAACTCTACTAAAGATACTGTTCCCCTCCGAATGGCGGCCAAGACGTTAAGACGTCTGTGCCTGAGATTCGGGGCAGATGCTATATGGTTTTATCCGTCTACCTCTCCGAAGATGCCAAGTTGATTTATGACACTGTGTATCGGAAGTTTAGACGGATGCGGCCGATGTAGCAGACTTCATCAGATTCCCCCTCGCTTGAGGGGTTTTTGATTGTGGGGACGCTCTTCCCTGCAGGCGCAAGCCCCTGCAGTTAATTACGCTACCGCATCACGGTAGCCACTTTCTCCTTCTCCAGAATTTCACTTCGTGTCATGTGTGTTTGTTTTGTTTGTGGTTGCCCGTGGATTGTATACGGAGACTGAGTAATACCGTCGCCCGTAGGACGTGGATTAGTCCAAATCCGTATTTACTTAGATTTGGGTTTGGTGTTTTAGTTTAAGAATACGTTAGCCGCGTTGAGGCTAAGATCAACTTAAACGTTCGTTAAGGATACATTAGTCCTGTTTGAGACTAGGATCAACTTAACGGGGTGATCCATTTAATATATGGCCGTCGGGACTCGTCGCCTCTCTGACGTCGTTGAAGGATTACAACGATAGGTGTCAGAGGAGTTCGGAGATGTACCCTTGAGCCAAATCTGATTTAGGGTTTTATAGTCCATTTGAATGTTTAAGGATACATTAGCCGTGTTTGGGGCTAAGATCAACTTAAACGGGATCGTTTAGATCCGGCAAAAGAGCATTTGGAGGCTCTATTGTTCCAGTTTTGGGACGTGGTGGTCCATGTTCCAGTTTAGGGACATGGTGGTCCATCGCCAGTTTAGGGACGTGGTGGTCCATGTTCCAGTTTAGGGACATGGTGGTCCATCGCCAGTTTTGGGACGTGGTGGTCCATGTTAGTTTCAGGACGTCTCGGTCCGATATTAGTTTAAAGACGTTTCGGTCCGACATTAGTTTAAGGACGTTTCGGTCCGATATTAGTTTAAGGACGTTTCGGTCCACGAGTTTAAGGGCCCCGCAGTCCATATCGATATGTGGTCGTCGGGACCCGTCACCTCTCTGACGTCATTGAAGGATTACAACGATAGGTGTCAGAGGAGCTCGGAGATGTACCCTCAAACCGGGGGTAAATTGGTTTAGGAGAGCAATTTAGCTCAGTCAATTTAATTTAAGGACTTATGGCCAAAATTGGGCTAAGTCCAGTTGAAAATGTCCAACGTTTTATCTGCTTTTGCATTGCATTTCTTTTTATTTTTATTTGGGCTTTGCCCAGAAAGGATGCAGAGCATCAATTTGTTTTGAGCTCTGCCCTTTATAAATGATGCAGAGCATCAATTTCATTTGGGCTCTGCTTTGCAATTTATTTTGGCCTGTTAGGTCTTTTTGACTTGGGCCTGGCCCTTCAAGTAATGCATTGTATTTGTGCAGAGCACTAAGAATCTTTTTAGATTCAAGAACAGAAGTGCAAAGCACTTTTTAATCTCTTGATCTAAATTTAGATCAAAGAAAAACAAGTTTTTCCTTGTTTTTCCTTATTTCAGAGAACCAAAGGTTCATAACAAGTGCAAGGCACTATTTTTTATTTTTTTTATCTATTTATTTATTGTTGAAGATCAATGATCTTGTTCTTAGATCAATGATCTGTTCATAAGAGAATTTTCTCTTCTTTTAAAGGTTTTTACCTTTTTTTTTTCCTCAAGGAGTTCTCAGGAGTTCTCAAGAGTTCTCTTCTCTTTTTTTTTAACCAGATGTTGATTGATCTTGAATTGAGGTCTGGAGTCCTTTTTATAGTGCCCATAAATTAGTTAAATTTGTTAAAAGAGATCTTTTTCTGAGTGATTTGGGGAATTTTCCCCACCGTTGGATCTTTGATCCAAAGGCCCCTGCTTTACAGAAGAAAATCTTCTTGTTTTAACAAGAACAGAAAAGATCTCTTTAAATCTCCATTCTGTTTTTTGCGCAACTCCCCAGCGCGTGACACGTGTCGCGCAGCGCGGCGTTCGCGCAGCTGCGCAGACACGTGTCGCGCAGCGCGGCGCTCGCGCAGCTGCGCAGGCACGTGCGCAGCTGCGCAGACGTGTCGCGCAGCGCGGCGCTCGCGCAGCTGCATTTGCGCCACTGCGCAGACACGTGTCGCGCAGTGCAGCGTTTGCGCAACTGACCGTTGCTTTCCTTTACTTTTTGTTTTTAAAAGAGCCCTGCTCTGATTGGACGCACTGCCTCGGGCGTTGCACTGACGTATCAACTTCAGACACGTGGCGCGTTGCGCGCAGCGCACGGGACTTGAAGCGTTGCTTCAGAATTTGAATTTTCAAAATTCAAACAGAGCCTTGCTCTGATTGGGGGAAACAAATGCCCCCCCACCGTTGCGCTCACGTGGCGCGCACGTGAGTGCAGCGGTGGCAAGATCCTGACCGTCGGATCAAAGGGGTCAGGTGAAAAGGCGCAGGCGCCTATAAATAGGACCCTTGGTCCTTGGTAATTCTTTACCACTTTCAAGAATTTGAATTTTCAGAGCCTAGCTCTTGCTTAAGAATTTTCAGAGCCTTGCTCTTGCTTCTTCCCAAGAACTTTAAAGTTCAGAACTTAGAATTACTCTAGGTAAAAAATTTAAATTAATCTAGATTAAATTTAATTAACAGAGCCTTGCTCTTATAGATCTTTGATCTAAAGAAAACCCCTTTGGGGTTTCTTCAACAGAGCCTTGCTCTCAAAACTTACAGATTTACATAGATCTGGTCCATGGGTTCTAACCCATGAACAGAGCTTTGCTCTTGAATCAAATGCAGATCTTTTTAGATCTGAAAAATGAGCAAAATTTTTTTATAAGAATTTTTTTTTATAAGTTTTCATGGATCTTTCCATTATTACCACAGAGCTATGCTCTTTTAAGGAATCTTGTTCCCCTGAGACCAGAGTTTGACAAATATCACTCTGTGACAGAGCTTTGCTCTAAAAGAGAAGATTTTCTCCTTGTCTCTAGGGATGTCCCATCAATGAGGGTATTTTCTTGGGAACCTTTTCATTAATTGGCAGTCTCATCTAATGATGGGGTTGTCTCATTAAATGATGTACCGTCATCTAGATTTTGTGGGTCCCTCTTTGGTCCCCTACCCACTACATCACAGTGTGGAATAAGATTTAAAATGCCAAGCGTTATAACACTAATGGTTATTTTTGTCTTTCTACAGGAAACATGTCTGACGACTTGTCTTTCCCCTTTGTTCGCTCGGAAGGAGGGTTCCCCTATTCGCCAGTGGACCGGGTGGCGTTTGCTCTGATTAAAGATCATGACCCCGAGTGCAAGAAACTCCACCTGTGGGGAAGATGGTACAGTCAAATCATTCAAGGTCGCCGCAGTTTCAGCTCCGCCTCGCCTTCTGAACCCATAGTTACGATCCCTTATGCGGACGAACCCCCGGTGAAGTATGCCGTGGAGGTTAAAAATTGGAATTCTGACGACCTCCTCCAGCCTGCAATCGGTGCCATCCCTGTGCAGCCGCCGCCGGCGATAGACATTCTGGGGAGGCGAATCTGTCAGGGTGAAGCACGCCCTTGGGGACAGGCTTACAATATTGGACTGATCCCGCGACCGCCCGCCGGATATTTGCAATGGGCCCGGTATATCTTGTCGGCGAAGAGGACTCATCTAACGAAGATTGGTTTATATTCGGCCATCTACGTTTCGCTTTTCGAGTATCCCTCTCCTCCAACGTGGTGGATCAAGGCCTTCATTAAACAATGGAATATCCCCACCCACACCTTCCTGATGACGGATAGGGAAGTCTCTATCTTCTTGGAGGAATTTGCTGAGATTTCGGGTCTACCAATGAGGGGGGAGCACTATGAGGAGCTGCTTCCTCCTGATGAATACATCTTTGCCACCAAGCCGCTGGTGTTTGACTTAACTCCGGAGAACGCCATTCAGCATCAGTATCCGGGCTTGGTGAAGGTGTTGGAGATCTATGAGGGACTCCACTTGGAATCGGCGACCGGGGCGTTAGTTTCGCAGATTT
Source organism: Agapanthus africanus (assembly GCA_030015575.1). Classification (NCBI taxonomy): domain Eukaryota; kingdom Viridiplantae; phylum Streptophyta; class Magnoliopsida; order Asparagales; family Amaryllidaceae; genus Agapanthus; species Agapanthus africanus. The sequence continues at coordinate 5,474,674 of CM057337.1, forward strand.
CATCGCTCGCTTCATTCGACCGGAGTTCTTATCAGAGCGGAGCGAGAAGTTCGCCCAGCTCGCTGACCCTTTTGGGTTCGGTTTGGATCGCCGACCCATAACGGAGAACGATCAAAGGGATTTTTATCTCCCCGGAACTGCTAGCATTCCTTTCTCAGAGATCGCCGTTCCTGGCATGGACGAGGAGACCTTTTTTATAGGGTTCTTGGGTTTATGGTTATGCAGCTTCGCGCTCTCCATGCACCCATGCCTCATGTGGCCCTCCGTCTTTTACCCGGCGCATCGAATGGTGGCTGGTTTGCAATTATCGGTAGGAATCGCCGGGCTGGCTTACCTTTACAATGGACTTAGCGTAGCGGCGGACGCTAGTGAGCCTGGGGCACAGCCTGCCAACTTCCCGATGCACTATTTCACTTCTTGGATGGAGATGCACGTGCAAGGGGTATTTGGTGCCCATAAGACTCCTCCGTTCTTTGAGAAATGTAGACTCTCGAGAGTCATGCGGTTGGTCGGGGCTTCAATTGTGGTTGCATCCCCACGGGATTCTAGGGGACTGCTCCTGCGTCCACATCTGGTCGGAGCGAAGATTTCCTTTGTGGATAAAGTCATCACCATAGGCTCAGAGACCACTAAGTCAGCGGTGCCATTGCGTGATGATTTTAAGGGCGGGGCTTCTGTATTGAAGGCTCGGGAAATCCTCCACCTCTACTCCATTCGGCCGGGCTATCTAGTGTTTAGGCAGAATGAGACAGCCCTGTTTATGAGGTATAACCCGCACCGATTCGCCCGGCAATCGAGCTACAACCAAGGGATCCCGATGGAAGCTTTCTTGGAGAAGCCCACGGTCAGCCAAGAGGGGATAAAGAATGCGCTGCACCATTTTACACGGCTTAACACAGGTTCCTATTTCTTTATCAGTGAACCCAGCTGTGTCTCCAAGATGCTCAATTCGTACATAGCCTGGTACGCGCATGCAATGGGTCCCGTTATCTTAACGGAGAAGCGTATGCTGGTTGACCGCAGGGGTGCACCTCCGGGCAGTGATCGCAAGGCCCCTTGCAGCCAAGGATCCCGGTCAATTCTCCGTTAAAAGATGCCGGAGTCGATCAACCATGCGTGTTGAGCTCCCCGCGTGGCCTGCCACTGCCTGCTACAGCGAATGCACCACCGGCGCCCCGCGCTCCCACAAAGACGGTTGATGTAGTATCGCCAGAGTTCGGCGCGGGAGCAGACATCGGGACCCGCCGCCCTAAGGTGACTGCCAAGCGCAAATTGACTCCGGGTGGACCTAGAGCCGGCGGGCAAAAGAAGAAAAAGTCCATCCTTTCCCTTGATGCGATCCTCAGCTTAGAGCCTGAGGCTCCTCTCACTGAAGGACTAAGTGAATATGGCAGCAACGAGGGCTTCTTGGTAGACCCTGCAGACACCAACTTGGCGGCCACCATTGCAGCTTCGGAGCGATCGGCGAGGCTTGAAGCGATGTTAAGTAAACTCGCTGAGTCGGGTAACCATCAACCGCTTTTCTCGTCATTTTATTGTACTTTTTATCATTTTCTTTAACTAATGTTTGCCCCATTTTTTTTAACAGGTGTCTCTACCGAAGAGGCTATTGCTGCTTTCTTGAAAACCTTCCAAGAAGAGGAAGAGAAACGTGCTCTAGTAGGCGTTGGTACGTTCCGCCCCCTTCTCTTTTTATAAGAAACATTTGTTATCTTTTCTGATGGTCAACCTAACCTTCTTTTGTCTCTTTGCAGGGGCTGTATCAGTTGATGCGGGGATCCTCCCCAGGCCTATTACTGAAGTCCCGGTCTCGTCGAGGCTGCTGCAGGAGCCTCGACTTGACAAAACGACGAGGGATGCCTTGAAAAATCTGGAGGCATCCCTATTCACGGACGAAGACGCCTCAATCAAAGAAGCCCTAGTGGCATCCGTCTCAACGGCTCGTGAGGAGAGGAAGCGGTTGAGACGCGAAGCAAAGGCGCGCAGAGCTGTTTTGGCGGCGGGAGCGGGCCCTAGCACCATCCCTCGCGCTGACACTCCCTCTGAAGAGGCCCCTGCCGCCCTGTCTACTGTTCATAGGCAAGTGGCGCGCGCGGTTCGAAGTGCAAATGATAAATCCTCTTCAGGTAGCATTTCTTTCAGAACCTTGTTGTAAGAATTATAAAGCCATTGGCTCTTATGCATTCCACCTTGCAGAGCCGAGTCCAACCGAAGGGGAGGCGGAGACCGTTGAACCCAGGGAAACGGAGGAAGCGGTGCCTGCCGAACCCGAGCTGATGGTGGGCAACGTCGTTGGGGCTACGGGACCCGAAGCAGAGGTTGGGGCATCTGTAGCCGAGAGGGTCATGGATGCCGAACCTGAAATGGCGGCAGATGAAATGATCGCCATAACCGAGCCGAGGGTAGTGGTAGGCGAGGCGCTTGAGGCTGGAGACCTCGCGGTGACGGTGAACGAGACAACCGTGACCGCAGAACCCGAGGGAGTAGCGGGTGAGGTGGCCACGATTCCTGAGGACGAGCCAACCGCTCTTTCTCAGGAATCGGGCAATGCTCCAATCATAGCCCTTCCCGTCTATGATCCCCCGTCTTCTCCAGGGCTTGCGAGCACAACAACGGTTCCCATTGAGTCAGGTGACGAGGCCACGGGTGGTGGTCTGATGTCAATGGAGGAAGGAATTGCCTCAGTCTCGGCTGGCAGTTCGTTGGGTAAATTTCGAGTTACTATCATTCTCTCCCTTTTTTTTATATCTTGCGATCCTTTCTAACAAGTTTGTTTTTGTTTTTAACGCAGGTGCGGCCGGTGCCGATGCTCCATTGCTTGAAGGAGCACCGTCAACTACTGCTTTGGCGGTGGTCACTTCCCAGCCTTCCCTTGTGCCATCGCGGATGTTGGAAGGTATGGATTTGCGACTCACAAGTTAATCTTTTAAACGTGTAGCTTATGTACTAACGTCATACCACTGTGTCCTTTTAGGAGTGCTCTTTGATCATCTATACCAAGTGTTGCTCCCACACTTCTCCTTCCCATCCGAACTCGCTTCTCCCTCTAGTGGTGCCGGTGAGTACATTTTCCTTTTGATGTCTTTGTTTCCCCCCCTTTTTTTAGCAACGGGATTATTTCTGACTTTTCCTCTTCCTTATTGTAGTGCCACAAATCGAAGGAGGGGACGCAAGACCTGCCGCGCCACCGGCCCTTCCGGCTTTGCCGTCCGTTGCAGCTGGTATAGTAAATTTCCTTTTTGATGACCCTTCAACATCTCTTGCACCGTTGTTTAACCATGTTTTGTTTTGCAGCTATCGTTCCGGCTCCGGTCCCTCTTGAGTCTCGTGTCCTTTCACCGGCAGGTCCCTTCTTGAAACGTCCATCTTCAAAGGGTGCCATGATGAGTTTGGGCATGCTGAGCGGGTATATCGAAGAGCTTAACGCGGACACTCTCCCCTTTGCTGCAGATTTTGCTGTCGAGGTTAACCCAATGTTGGCGGCGCTCGTAAACTTTCACAACGAAGGCGTCGTCAAATCTTGGGTTAACCACTGCAGGGAGATCGAGGCCTGCCTACATCGGCTGGAGTCGACGCGCCCTTCTCTTGAAGTTTTAGCCATAAGCACCCAACGGACAGCTTGGCTCGAGCAAAGCACTTCTTACTTCTGCCATTTGGAGCAAGAAGCAGCTTTACGGTTGAAGGAGCGTCAGAAATCTTCAAGCGCAACTGCTCGCCTGCGCGCTGAAGTTAGGACGAACGCTGCCGAGGTGAAAGCTGTCTTCGAAGGCCTTCTGGAGCGTATTTCTAATAGGCTAGCACTGAAGCGGAAACTTGATGCCGCCGAGCGTGATGCTCGAGGCCATGAAGCAGCTCAGCAGGTTGTTGGGGAACAGCTTGCATCCTTCAGGCAGCAGCGGGCTCAAGTAGAGGCCGAACTGGCGGTGGCGGCTGGTCAAGAGAAGGCGTGGAAGGAAGTATGCGAGCAATTGCTAAATCTATGCAAGACGCTTCCTTCTCAGTAATTCTCCTTGTATCATTTGTACTTGTAAAATAGATGTATATATTTTTTTATTCTTTAGTACAATGTATCCTGTACTCGATCAATATTTATGAATAAAAGATGCACATTTTTGTAATGTCTTGTGTCATTTCTCCGCCCCTTTTTTTTTTGCATGATATCTTTGATGAACCTTATTGGCCGATAACTTCATTTCTCCTAGAGATAGCGATGGCTTAGGCCGCAGGTTCAGGTCTACCGCCTAAGACTTTTCAACTCTATGAGCCATGAGGGTCTCATAGAGGCTTTTCTCCCTACGGGTCGAGAGGATCTCATAGGTGGATTTTCTCCTTAGGAATCGTGAGGATTCTTAAGTGTGGTTTTCTCTTATAAGTCGTAAGGATCCTATAAGAGAATTTTCCCTCTTACGAGTCGAGAGGATTCGTAAGCGGTTGTTTCCCTCCTTGTCGAAAATCGACTTTGGAGAGTGAGACCCGTGAATAGTATGCAAGAGACCATTTTGGATTGACTTGCAGGGCCCCATTGTTCAGGAAGCAAGCTTTTCAATCCTTGCTGCCTGAGGCTTCATCTTGCGAGTTGAGACGAACCGAGAATTCTCCCACGGAGACAGTGGTGGCTCTGCGAGTTGACATGGGTCAAGAGGCTCTCGTCACGGAGTGTTTGTATCCGTGAGTCGAGGAGTTTGCTAGGGATTATTTGTTTCCCGAGCACCAAGGATTATTTGTTTCCTTGGGGTTTGAAACGAGTCGGGGGTTCCCACGGAGGCACTGGTGGCTCTGCGAGTCGACGCGAATCAGAAGGCTCTCGTCAAGGAGTGTTTGTATCCGTGAGTCGAGGAGTTTGCTAGGGATTATTTGTTTCCCAAGCGCCAAGGATTATTTGTTTCCTTGGGGTTTGAAACGAGTCGAGGGTTCCCACGGAGGCACTGGTGGCTCTGCGAGTCGACGCGGATCAGGAGGCTCTCGTCAAGGAGTGTTTGTATCCGTAAGTCGAGGAGTTTGCTAGGGATTATTCGTTTCCCAAGCGCCAAGGATTATTTGTTTCCTTGGGGTTTGAAACGAGTCGAGGGTTCCCACGGAGGCACTGGTGGCTCTGCGAGTCGACGCGAATCAGAAGGCTCTCGTCAAGGAGTGTTTGTATCCGTGAGTCGAGAAGTTTGCTAGGGATTATTTGTTTCCCAAGCACCAAGGATTATTTGTTTCCTTGGGGTTTGAACCCTCTTTGTTTACGCCCTTAGATTGTATACAGGGATCGGTGTGATCTTAACTGTAGGGCCAAAGTTTTATCGTCATTTTTCTTTTATTTTATTTCCGCGATGCTCTATCATTTCAGCTTTTATATCGCGAAGGTCGCGATTGCCCAATCATTTCGGCTATTCTTCGCGGTGCCCAATCATTTCGGCTATTTTTTTATATCTTTACTCGCTGCTTTTTATTGCGAGCCGCCTCATCATTTTGGCTATTTCGCATGCATACATTTTACTTGCCGCTTTTTTTTTATTGCAAGTTGCCCCATCATTTCGGCTATTTCGTATGCATGTGCGGCCTACTGGCTTTTCGCCGTAAACCCGAAATTGGACACCGATTTCGGCATCAGCACCGCTACAACTGGGATATTGCCAGGAGCGAATCATCATTTGCCTTTATCGTTGTCGAACAAAGGAGGCTTAGCGACCAGGGTTAAGGTCTTGTCGACTAAGGCTTATGACTTTATGAGCCGTAAGGGTCTCACAAAGCTATTTCTCCCTACAAGTCGTGAGGATCTTATAGGTGTATTTTCTCCTTAGGAATCGTGAGGGTTCCTAAGTGTATTGTTCCTCTGTAAGTCGTAAGGATCCTACAGGAGGGTTTTCTCCTTGTAAGTCGAGAGGATTTACAAGGGTTATTTACCATTCAAACATATCCCTAGTCACGGATGGGACTTGGTTGGGGAAATGTTTATTCGTGCCCGTGGATTGTATACAAGGGCCAATATAGGACTACTTGTAGGACAACGTCGAAAGTTGTGGGGGTTGCTTAAGTACAGGTTTAGGTCTCTGTAACTTAAGACTTTCAAATCTTATGGGCCGTGAGGGTCCCATAAGAGATTTCTCCTTACGAGTCGTGAGGATCTCGCAAGTGTAATTTCTCCCTAGGAATCGTGAGGATTCCTAAGTGTGTTGCTCCTTTGTGAGTCGTAAGGATCTCACGCGGGCGGTTTCTCCTTATAAGGTCGAGAGGACCTTGTAAGTGTCTTTTAACGAGGTTGCGCCCTTTCGGGTTTTCACAAACACTCGCCGGTAGTCCTGCTGTTTTTACTTACGGAGCCCTTTCAGGTTTTCATCCGTGCCTTTTTTTGCTTATGGACATACCGTTTTTTATTATTCTTTTTATTTTTATATGTTTTTCTTTTATATCTCGTCAGCCTAAAGATGCTGCAGTAGTAGTTTAAAGACGTTTCGGTCTGCTATTAGTTTAAGGACATTTCGGTCCAATATTAGTTTAAGGACGTTTCGGTCCATCATGGAGAAGACTGGTTACATGCTTATAAAGTCCGAGCTTAGGAAGATAGCGAGAGGACATAGTCATCGTCATCTATCATTGACCTCGGCCGTGGTTCATTAAGCGTAGTATTTCTTTAGGAAGCGACCATTTATTGGCCTGAAAGGCCTTTCACCGTGCATATCCATAAGCAGATAGGCCCCACCCTGGTAGACCTTATCTATGATGTACGGGCCTTCATAGTTTGGCTCGAATTTCCCCCGCTTAGCGCGATTGGGGATCATAGGCCTTTTGACTACTAGCACAAGTTCGCCTTGGCGGAATGTCCTCGGCCGGGTCAGTCTCTCATATGAGCGCGTCATCTTTGCTTTATAAGCTTCCAGATTTTGTTGTGCTAGGAGCCGGGTTTCATCAAGAGCGTCAAGCTCTTCAAACCGTAGGTGAGCATTTTCTTCATCCGTCAGCTCGTAGTGAACTGCCACTCGCAGAGAGGGTAATTCTATTTCGAGGGGGAGTACTGCTTCCACGCCGAACACCAACGCGTAGGGCGTTGTGTTCGTGGCCGTTTTGAATGTAGTTCGATATACCCAAAGAGCCTCTTGCAGTCTCTCGTGCCAGTCTTTCTTATTTCGGGACACCGTTTTCTTTATGATTTTCGTCAAGGTCTTGTTAAAGGCCTCGGCGAGACCGTTAGCTCGCGGATTATAAACCGAGGAATATCTCCAGTCTATATTGTGTTGTTGCGCGAAGCGACTGATCTTGTGGCTTCTATAAGCTGGCCCATTATCGGAGATAATCCGTCTCGGCGTTCCAAACCGATATATGACGTGCGTTTTGAAGAAATGGAGGATATTCTCCGTCTTCACCTCTCTCGGCGGTACTGCCTCTGCCCATTTGGAGAAGTAGTCAGTCGTCGCCAGGATGAAACGATATCCCCTAGACGATGCTGGTTCGATAGGGCCGACTATGTTAGTTCCCCACATTTCGAACGGCCAGCTAGCCACCGTCGGATGCAATGGATTTGGATGCTGATGGATGAAGTCCCCATGAATTTGGCATGAGTGACACTGCTTCGCATATTCAAGGCAGTCCTGAATCATCGTGGGCCAGTAGTAGCCCATCCGTTTGATCTTCAACTTCATCTTTGGGCCCACTTGGTGAGAACCGCAAATTCCGTCATGAACTTCCTGAACGACTCTTTCCGCTTCGTCCGGTCCTAAGCATCTCAGCCACAGAAAATCAAATGACCTCTTGTATAGAGTATCATTGACGAAGGCGAAGGACAGAGCTCGTTTCATGAGCTGATGTCTTGCGGACGCCTCTTCGGGCATTCGGTGGGACTTAAAGTAGTCTATAAAGACTTCCCTCCAATCCTCAACCTTCTCAGGGTCTTTTATTTGTAAGGTCGCTTGTTCAGTCGCTCCCTTCTCTTTGGATGATTCCGGAGGTATTTCTGCGGGGGCGAGCACCCGATGACTTTGTACCATGATTCTAACATCATCGAGGTTCTCGTCAGCCATTTCTTTAGCAAGTTTGGCCAACGCGTCCGCTTTGCTGTTTTCCGCACGCGGTATGTTCTCCAAAGTATAGGAGGGAATTTGGGTCAGCAGTTGTTGCACCTTTTCACCGTATTTTACCAATTCCGGTTTGCATGTTTGGTAATCGCCGTTCACTTGACTAACGACTAGCTGGGAGTCCCCATATATGAGGAGGCTTTCAATTCCCATGTCGATGGCGATCTCGAGACCTGCTATCAAAGCTTCATATTCAGCTTCATTATTCGTTCTCGGCTCTGATAAGGAGAAAGCGAAGCGCATTATTCCTCCTTGTGGGGTCATGAAGATCAGGCCTACTCCCGATTTGATCATTGGCGTACTTTGTTTGTGCTTTTTCATGGAAGACGCTCCATCGAAATAAAGCTCCCAACGGGTATCACCACCGTCGATTGCGTCAAACGCATATTTGTCTGGCAAATCGCAATTCAAAGGAGAATCGGCAGGTATCGGGTGTTCAGCGAGGAAGTCGGCGATGGCCTGGCCCTTCACTGCTTTGAGAGGCTGATAGGTTATTGAGAACTCCATCAAGAGCAGAGCCCATTTGGCGAGTCGTCCCGTCAATATGGCCTTTGACATTAGATATTTAAGAGGGTCCACCTTTGAAATGAGACGGACTTCATGTGCTAATGCGTAATGTCTAAGCTTTGTTATTGCGAAGATCAACGCCATGCAGTGTTTTTCAATGGGGGAGTAGTTGCTTTCTGCCCCCAGCAGAACTCGACTTAAGTAGTAGAGTGCTTTTTCTTTCCCCTGGTCATTCTCTTGTGCCCATAATGCGCCTAAAGAACCTTCGAGGGCAGTTGTATAAAGGATAAGAGGTTTCCCCTTAACCGGGGCAGCCAACACTGGAGGGTTTTGCAAGTATTTCTTAATCTCGTCCAATGCGCCTTGGCATTTGTGATCCCAAACGAATGGGGTTCCCTTCTTCATCAGGTGGCTGTAAGGACGGCATTTTTCTGAAAGATTAGCTATAAACCGCCGAATGTAAGCGAGCTTTCCTTGGAGAGATCGCAGTTGCTTAAGGGTTCTTGGCGAAGGGATTTCCATAATCGCCCTGATTTTGGACGGATCTATTTCGATACCTCGGTGTCGAACGATGAACCCCAGGAATTTGCCCGAAAAAACCCCGAATGCACACTTAAGAGGGTTCATCTTCAAATTGTATTGTCGAAGGCGTCGAAATACAGTCTTTAGATGCTCGAGATGTTCCTCGTATGATTTGCTTTTAACAACGAGGTCGTCGATATAGCATTCGACGATTTCGTGTATAAGGTCGTCGAAAATCTTCGTCATAGCCCTCTGATAGGTGGCACCGGCGTTCTTTAGACCGAAGGGCATTACCTTGTAACAGAATATCCCCAAAGGAGTCCGGAAAGCCGTATGTTTCTGGTCTTCAGGATGCATTTTTATTTGATTATACCCTAATGAGCCGTCCATGAAGGAGAAAATCTCATGCGTGGACATATTGTCTATCATCAGTTCGGTGACTGGTACTGGGAAATCATCTTTCGGGCAGGCTTTGTTGAGATCCCGAAAGTCCACGCATATGCGCACCGTCCCATTTTTCTTCATCACTGGGACGATATTAGCAATCTATTCAGGGTATTGAACCTCCTGGATAAAGCCAGAGTCTATCAGCTTTTTGACTTCAGCGTTGATGCTCATCTCGAGCTCAAGCCGCATTCTTCTCGGCGCTTGTTTAACTGGCTTGACACTCGGGGATATTACCAGTCTATGTACAGCAACTTCTGGATCTAGTCCTGGCATCTCGGAATAGTTCCATGCGAAGCAATCTTTATGCTGTACAAGGACGTCCTTTAACGCAGCCACCTTCTCTTCGGACAGCAGCTCGCTGACAAATGTCGGTCGCGGATCGTTTATCGTCCCCAACTCAATTTTCTTGAGGTTATCTGCAGTGGTATGTATTCCATCCTCCAGTTCTTTCGGAGCTGGGGGAAATTCTGAGATTACCTCATCATTCCTGTTTTCGAGGCACCAGGAAAGGCTGTCCCTGTTCTCGGATTCTTCTCTTAGTATTGTTATCATGTGACAGGTGCGAATCCGCTTCCAATCCCAATGTGGAACTGGTATTTCTTTCGTGGCCTTGGGCTCGTGCTTTTGTGGTGGCGCTACCTTCCATTTGTCGGACAGAGCGAATTTACCAAGCTGATACTGATCTTCAACCCAATTCTTGAAGGTGAAGCAATCTTCAAGAGGATGACCTATTACTTGATGGTACGAGCAATAGTCCGGGTGTGAGCTTCACCCGCTTGTTCGGGGTGTTTAGACTCCGGCAATGTGAGCATTTGATGTTTTAGCGCAAGATCAAGTATCCTCTTCGTCTTGTCCCGAGGAAACGAGTACGCTCGACCCATTTTCTTCATGAGGAATAGATCAATAACGCTCGATTCCCGTCTGCGTGGCTTCTTAGCCCTGCTTTGTTGCTGTTGAGCGCCTTTTTGGCTTTTTAGTTTGTTTCTGCCTCCGCGTCGAGCCCTTTTTATAACAGGTTGACGGGGGGCGGCATTTTTGTCCTTTTCGGCCTGTTGGAGAAGGCGTTGCGTCTTGGCTTTCTCATAAATGGCTGTCTCGCGGTTGTGATCATCTCGGACTTTTTGACCAGCTTCCCTTATAAGCCTGTCCATTTGTTCTTCAAATGATGGGCCGGGCAATTTTTCATCAGGAACTTTTGCTGGCTTAGAATTAGCGTCCTCCCATTGAGCATCTGCTTCTTCATCGAGGTCATACATGATGTAACAGCTGTTTATTAGCTCTCGTTTCCTTGACCAGATGTATCCGAGTCCTTTTGTTTCCATTCTCCCGTTAGGCAGTTTACGTTGAGTCCCGGGGACGTTCCAGACCTTCTCATAGAATTTGGCTTTTCTAACGGTCTGTTGGAAGGGTATTCTTTGGCGTTTCAACAGCCTCTTCAAGCCCTCTGTATAATATCTAGGTAGACGGATGGGCTGAAGCCTGTCCAGCGTTGGATCCGCACCATGCCAAATCTCTTTTTCCACCTTGTTTTCTTCAGAACGGTAGAATAGGATTGGCTTCTCGCCTTTTCGTCCGGGAGGGATATAAAATGTCTGCAATTCTTCCACGCTGTCGGTGTCGAGCGCATCCAGTTCTTTATAATGTTCAAGCGGCACCATGGCTATTTGCAGACTTCGCTCTTCATCAGCAGAAGCTGGTATTGAAAGCCGAGCAGGGAATACAGCATGAAATTCATCCTCCGAGTCACTACCGAAGATCAATGAAGGAGCGGATGGTCCCGGCTTGGTGTATTGGGGCGGACCCGAATAAATTATATCCTCCTCCTCCTCGGTATCACTGCCGAAGACAGGGATGGTTGCGTTAGTTTTGTTTTCCGGCTTGTGACACCTTTCCATGTCTTCGAAACTCGGTAAGAAGTATTTGGCATCTTCATACTTGCGAACTTCATTTACGGAAAACGGATTCAATTCTCCTGCCACAGTGTACTCGAGACCATCCCTACAATATTTCATACACTGATGCTGTGTAGAAGGGATGATATTGTACTCGAGTAACCATGGTCGACTGAGTAGGGCATTGTAGTACGTCTTGGCATCTATGATGTGGAATTTAATATCTGTGACGAGCAACCCGAAGCGTAACGTCAATATCACAGATCCAAGAGTTTTTGATGATTGGGAGTCGAATCCGGAGATGGTGATTTTGTCTCGGGCGAGGTGTTGGACACTCATGCAAATTTCCTTTAACACCCGCACATTGAGTAGATTAACAGACGATCCGTTGTCGACCAAGATTTTACCTATCTTTATGTCATGGCAGTACCCTGAGACATAAAGGGGACGACTGTGTTCGCACGTCCTTAGGAGGAGGTCTTCATCACCAAAAGCAACGTCGGCCGTGTGCACCTCTTCCAATTCATCCTTCATTTTTTCTTCGGCCAGGAAGGCTTGGAACTGGTCCGGATCTTGTAGGGCCTTAATCAAAGAATCCCTCGCCTCTTTTGATAGTAACAGGGCATCAAGAATGCTGAGTTGTGAGGGTAGCCTTCTCATATGCGCTAAGACATTGTAATCTACCTTGTTTCTCTTCGGCGGGTTCTTGGCGTTTAACTCTTCCGCAACTCGGTCATCCAAGGCGATATCTTCGGAGACCTTCTCTTTCCCTTTGTCCTTCTTGTTTAGAGGTCCGAGATTCTTCTCAGGTAGCGTCCGGTTGCGTAGTTGGATGTTCTCGCAAACCCTCGGCCCTTCTTTTCCCGAAGTGGATTCTTTAAAAAGGGGCCAAGCTCTAGCTCTTCATCAGAATCGCTCCCGAATGTGGGTACTTGTGATCCCCCGGCGTCAATCATGCAACAATCACCGGTAGCTCTGTTAAGCCCTTCGATCGTTCCGTTCTGTTCTCGGCGAGTCTTGCGCTTTTCCCGCTTAAAATGTTGCCGGTGAGCAACATATCCTTGCCACCATCTAGCGAAAGCTTTGCACTCTTCAGTGGGGTGCGACACCTTCCGATGATATAGGCAATAGGAGGGGTGACTTTCCATTTCACCAGTAACGCTTTCCTCAGAGGATGGTAGCTTTATACCCATTGACACGGCTTTGGCAAACCTCTTTCTTACCTTGAATTTGCTATTGTCCGCCGTGAGTGCATTTTGCTCCAACGGGAGTATCTCAATTCTTTCGTCAAGGCGCTGGCGTTTGGCCCTTTCGAATATAACCGTTTCGCGCTCCCGATCAGCTTCGCTTTTTAAGAACGCTTCATTGAGGAACGCGTCAATCATTTCATCCGATGGTTTCGGAATTTTTAGTTCAGGATCTGCCCCCAGCTCTTCAGCACGAGGAGTCTCCTTATCGTTTACGAACGAATGGGAAATCATATGGCAGCTTGCCACATATTCCTCGGATTCGTCCGACGAACTACCTCCCTCATTTTCCTCTTGAAAGACATGGTTGAGGAACTCTTGGAATGTAATGGGGGTTCGTGCCTTCTGGTTGTACTCCTCCAGCGCGTCAATTTGTTTTTGCAAGTCTGTGCGCTTGTCACCAGGCTTCACGTGCTTCTTCGACTTCTTCTTCTTCTTCGAAGACTTCGATGGCTGGTTATGAGTGTTTGGGCCACTTCCACCAATCTTTTGAGTCGGCGAGGCTTTAGCATTCCTTCAATAATTTGCGGCTCTAATGGGTTATTCCATTTGATTGCCGGGCATGTTTGAAGATCATTTAGCATCCTCTTCGTTTTAGTTGACAATACAACCTGCCAAGGAGCTTCCTCAATGACGGAGCATGTTGCCCCCGGCGTATTCGTCCCTTTAGAGGTGTGGGGCTGCGGAGGATTCACCTTCCATTTGTCAGATAGCGCAAATTTGCCATGTCGGTACTGGTTTTCAAGCCAATTCTTGAAAACGTAGCAATCTTCGATCGGATGGCCTAGTACTCGATGGTAAGGACAGTAGTTGGGCTCGTTGACGTCACTTGGCTGCAACGGACGTTTTGGATCCGGCAGATTTATGAGTCTGTTGCGCAACGCCAGCTCAAATAACCTCCTCGTTTTATCGCGGGGAAAGGAATAAGGACGTCCCATCCTATCTTCAAGGGGTACGTACGGGCGCATATTATTTGGACGGGCAACCGGCTTCGAGTCGCTCGGTTGTTGTTGAGCATTAGCGACAACGATCGCTTTTCCCTTCCCTTTGTCATTTCGGGAATCCGGCTTTGGGAGAGGGGGTTTATGGCCCATCTGGTCCATCTGCGCTAGTTTGTCAATCAAAACCTGGAAGGTAGTCGGCCTGAAGAACATCATAAACTGTGAGATGGTTGCTTGTGGATCAAGGGTTCCAACAAACATTCCCACCGCAGGAGCTTCTTCTATGCGCTGCTCGCATTTTGACCATAAATTACGCCATCGTATAGCGTACTGAACCCATGTCTCGCCGGGTTTTACCCTGGCGTTAATCAGTGCCGTCATCGGGGTACGTTCACTGGCACTCGCGAAACGTTGAGTAAACAGCAGCTCCATCTCCGCGAAGGTTTTAATAGAGTCATTAGGGAGCTCAGAGTACCACTCGAACGCTGTATCTGATAAACTTCCAACGAACTGGCGAAGCAAAAGCTTGTCATCACCGCCGGTGTTGCCGCAAAGCGCCCTGAACTGTGCAACATGCTGATGGGGATTGCCGGTCCCCTTGTAGACATGGAACTTGGAAATTGTGTAACCCGGCGGGTACTTGATTTGGTCATACCAGCTTGGATATGGCCGCCCCGTTTTTACAACATGGCCAGCTGCCTCAGCCGCATGATGAACCCTTATTTGCTGGGCTATGTACTCGTCCAGATCAGTTTTAGAGATTGCATCCTCTTTAACCGTTGATAGAGCGGGTTGAGGATTTGATGCCTCTCCCCTATCATCTCCAAGGACGATCGGGGGTTCTTCAGCCGGAGGATCTTGTTGTATCATCATCCCTATCATGTCCTGGAAGAGGAGGCCCATACGCTGTATGTTGGTTGCTTGCTCAGCAGCCTCTTTGTCCTTCTTTTCCAATATTCGGCGAAGGAACTCGGCGTCAGTCTCTTCCTCCTGGCGCTCATCTGAGGACGTTTCAGGGTTTTCTTTTGGCTCTGTAAGTGCGGCCATAGCATTCATCATCTCCTGGAGCTTTTGTTGCTGCTCCTGAGCCTTGGTCACTGATGGGGTGAGCGGTCGGTGGCCCGTAGAAGTGCGGCTTTCCTCTTTTCCAGAAGCCATATAAACCGTATGAACTGTTATACCCTCTGACTTGGGGCGTTTAGGTTCACCACTTTTAAACTTTGCCGCTGTCACGGGAGCTTTCTCTGGCCTCCTTCTTTTGTGGACCATTGAGGTTGAAGGAGCCGTTGAAGTGGGCATCCTAGCAATTGTTGCCCCCTGCTGTTTGATGGGGCGGTCTTTGTCCTTTTCCACCTTTGCCTTTTTCTGGCGACGAAAGTGGTCTGGGTCAATCACGGAGTCTTGAACCCTCCGCCAAACTTTATAAATTTTTGACGACAGCCGTTGAGGGGGCTGTTCCTGTTTTGTCTCCGGAGCTTTCTCCATTGGTGGAGGAGATCTTTTCAAGGTAGCGATTGGAGAGTTCTTACGCACCCTCCTCAGTAGTTCAAAGTTGTTCCCAGTTGGAACAGCAGCGTTGACTTCCACCACTGGAGCAGGTGGAGTTAGCCCTGAGGGGGAGTTGCCCCCTGCCTTCCTCACTCGTTGCCAATGGCGACGTAGAGCACGACGAGCCGTTGGGATTGGCTCAGAGATTGAGATAATTTCTTTTTGCCCCCTGTTTGAGTGCGGGGCGATTGCCGATGTCAGCCTGTCGAAGATTGATGTCCTTTGACCAGCAGGGGCAAGAGTGGGAATCGTCAGTCTTGCAAAGACTGACTCTTTGATGGGAGAAGCCGCCTTAACGACTTCTGGAGCAGCGGCCGTTGCCCTCCTTGGGGTAGCCACTTTAGAGTTCTGATCTAATCTGGTGAAAACAGAGGCCGTTGGCTTGGCATTGTACGACTTGTTGACAGGGGCCGCAGTAGTTGAAAGTCGATCGAAGACCGACTTCTTAGGAGCTTCTTGTCCGGGCACAGGAGTGCTAAAGCTCGTTGGCGGGAGCATGGTCCCGAAGAAAAGCCCATGGTGGCTTGAGTTACCTGTTCCACTGGCATGGTGAACAAAGAGGCCATTATGCCCCCAGTTGAGGCCGGACGCGAGCTGCAACCGCAGTTGGAGCACTTCGAACAAGTTGAGGTCATCGATGCTTGATTTCTCTTCTGCACCAAATGAGAGACCAAATCTTAGTAAACTTGAAATCCAAAGGCAACCATTTAACAAACCGCGATTGGTTCGCGAAGATGACACACGAAGTGTGGAGTGGAAAGAGGAAAAGGTCCTACCGGGCGTGCCAGAATCTGTTCCCCTCCGAATGGCGGCCGAGACGTTAAGACGTCTGTGCCTGAGATTCGGGGCAGATGCTATATGGTTTTATCCGTCTACCTCTCCGAAGATGCCAAGTTGATTTATGGCACCATGTATCGGAAGTTTAGATGGATGCGGCCGATGTAGCAGACTTCATCAGATTCCCCCTTGCTTGAGGGGTTTTTGATTGTGGGGACGCTCTTCCCTGCAGGCGCAAGCCCCTGCAGTTAATTACGCTACCGCATCACGGTAGCCACTTTCTCCTTCTCCAGAATTTCACTTCGTGTCATATGTGTTTGTTTTGTTTATGGTTGCCCGTGGATTGTATACGGAGACTGAGTAATACCGTCGCCCGTAGGACGTGGATTAGTCCAAATCCGTATTTACTTAGATTTGGGTTTGGTGTTTTAGTTTAAGGATACGTTAGCCGCGTTGAGGCTAAGGTCAACTTAAACGTTCGTTAAGGATACATTAGTCTTGTTTGAGACTAGGATCAACTTAACGGAGTGATCCATTTAATATATGGCCGTCGGGACTCGTCGTCTCTCTGACGTCGTTGAAGGATTACAACGATATGTGTCAGAGGAGTTCGGAGATGTACCCTTGAGACAAAGCTAATTTAGGGTTTTATAGTCCATTTGAATGTTTAAGGATACGTTAGCCGTGTTTGGGGCTAAGATCAACTTAAACAGGATCGTTTAGATCCGGCAAAAGAGCATTTGGAGGCTCTATTGTTCCAGTTTTGGGACGTGGTGGTCCATGTTCCAGTTTAGGGACATGGTGGTCCATCGCCAGTTTAGGGACGTGGTGGTCCATGTTCCAGTTTAGGGACGTAGTGGTCCATCGCCAGTTTTGGGACGTGGTGGTCCATGTTAGTTTCAGGACGTCTCGGTCCGATATTAGTTTAAGGACGTTTCGGTCCATCATTAGTTTAAGGACGTTTCGGTCCGACATTAGTTTAAGGACGTTTCGGTCCACGAGTTTAAGGGCCCCGCAGTCCATATCGATATGTGGTCGTCGGGACCCGTCACCTCTCTGACGTCATTGAAGGATTACAACGATAGGTGTCAGAGGAGCTCGAAGATGTACCCTCAAACCGGGGGTAAATTGGTTTAGGAGAGCAATTTTGCTCAGTCAATTTAATTTAAGGACTTATGGCCAAAATTGGGCTAAGTCCAGTTGAAAATGTCCAACGTTTTATCTGCTTTTGCATTGCATTTCTTTTTATTTTTATTTGGGCTTTGCCCAGAAAGGATGCAGAGCATCAATTTGTTTTGAGCTCTGCCCTTTATAAATGATGCAGAGCATCAATTTCATTTGGGCTCTGCTTTGCAATTTATTTTGGCCTGTTAGGTCTTTTTGACTTGGGCCTGGCCCTTCAAGTAATGCATTGCATTTGTGCAGAGCACTAAGAATCTTTTTAGATTCAAGAACAGAAGTGCAAAGCACTTTTTAATCTCTTGATCTAAATTTAGATCAAAGAAAAACAAGTTTTTCCTTGTTTTTCCTTATTTCAGAGAACCAAAGGTTCATAACAAGTGCAAGACACTATTTTTATTTTTTTTGTCTATTTATTTATTGTTGAAGATCAATGATCTTGTTCTTAGATCAATGATCTGTTCATAAGAGAATTTTCTCTTCTTTTAAAGGTTTTTACCTTTTTTTCTCTTCTCAAGGAGTTCTCAAGAGTTCTCTTCTCTTTTTTTTTTAACCAGATGTTGATTGATCTTGAATTGAGGTCTGGGGTCCTTTTTATAGTGCCCATAAATTAGTTAAATTTATTAAAAGAGATCTTTTTCTGAGTGATTTGGGGAATTTTCCCCACCGTTGGATCTTTGATCCAAAGGCCCCTGCTTTACAGAAGAAAATCTTCTTGTTTTAACAAGAACAGAAAAGATCTCTTTAAATCTCCATTCTGTTTTTTGCGCAACTCCCCAGCGCGTGACACGTGTCGCGCAGCGCGGCGCTTGCGCAGCAGCGCAGACACGTGTCGCGCAGTGCGGCGTTTGCGCACCTGTGCTTGCGCAACTGCTCAGACACGTGTCGCGCAGTGCTACGCTTGCGCAGCTGCGCAGACACGTGTCGCGCGGTGCGGCGCTCGCGCATCTGTGCTTGCGCAGCTGCGCAGACACGTGTCGCCGCGCAATGCAGCGTTTGCGCAACTGACCGTTGCTTTTCTTTACTTTTTGTTTTTAAAAGAGCCCTGCTCTGATTGGACGTACTGCCTTGGGCGTTGCACTGACGTATCAACTTCAGACACGTGGCACGTTGCGCGCAGCGCACGGGACTTGAAGCGTTGCTTCAGAATTTGAATTTTCAAAATTCAAACAGAGCCTTGCTCTGATTGGGGGAAACAGATACAAGTTCTATTCTTCATTCCTTTCTCTTATCTAAACTCTAATCACATATCCCCACGTGTGTGTATAAATCACCCCTACACTTGGAAATTCAAATCAAGCAATCATACCCTTGTCCGTTGTCCAAAGTACTTATTAGTTGGTGATTTTTTAATTGAATTTTGCTTACTCATCCTTCATGCGACCGTTAATACTTCTTGAGGTATCAACGACCGATTACAAGATGCGTTTGCACTTTAAAGCGTACTTCCTAGTCTTACAACACCCAAGGCTTTTTAGCAGTGACTCCCAAACCAGTTGGTCTAAGGCACTAGGTGATGAAGCACCCTCGCTAAATATTTTTTCTATTTTTGCAGCCTTAAGTAATCACAAAAACCAGTGTTCATTTTTTTTATTCTTTATTCACACTTGAATATATATATATTTTTTTATTTTTCATTATACTAAGGACTTTAGACAAAAGCATTTCAAGGTCTCCTCTACTATTCCAAGCTTCAAGGTGCGTGATTGTGCAATTTGTAGGGTATACATTTTCAGAATCTATACTTAAGTTAGGAATTATTTTTCAAAGTTATACTCTAATAAAAATCAATACTTTTCCTTTATTTCGACTTAGCCCAAGAAGTGAACCCAAAATTTGCCTATTTCTAAATAAACTATAAAGACATATACTTTCTACCGTTAATCTTTAAAGAAGGTTATTTTTAGGGTTTTTAATTTACTAAGTCTAAAATCTAGTTGTTCCTAGCCAGTTAACCTATTTGTCAAACTCAAGTCAAATATGGCCAAAATTGAATACAATACTTTTTATAATTTTTGAAAATTTTCAATTTTTGTGGGTTTTCAAATAAATATGCAAATGCAAAAATATACATATGCAAATACGAAGGAAGAAAACTTACCGAGCATACCCCCAAACTTAAACTGGACAGTGTCCTCACTGTCATGCTGCACCAAATGGGTCGATAGTGTCGGCAATTTCCTGCTTATTATCAGATTTACAAATGATACACACCCCCAAACTTATTTGAAATAAATTTTTGGAAAAATTGATTGGAAATTCGAGGGTGAAAGTGGAGGAAAATCAATCAATGTAAATTGGCTCCTGCAAAAACAGGAGCTCCTCCGAATGGTCCGCTGTGAGGAACGGTTTCAATCGATATCCATTTACTTTGAATAAAGTACCGTCCTCTGAATTTTCAAGATCGACTGCACCGTGCGGATAAACGGTGCGGACTACAAATGGTCCTTTCCACCTAGAACGGAGCTTGCCGGGATGATAATGTAATCGAGTGTCATTGAGTAAAACCTGTTGACCAGGTTTAAACATTTTTCGCAGAAGGTGTTTATCATGGAACACCATAGTTCGGTTTTTAACAATTACGACATTATCATAAGCCTCATCCCGCAGCTCTTCTAGTTCATTTAACTGCAGCTTTCGATTGCTGCCCGCATCTCCTAATGATAAATGCAACTCTTTGATAGCCCAAAATGCCTTATGCTCAATCTCTACTGGGAGATGACAAGTCTTCCCGTAAACAAGCCGGTATGGAGACATACCAAGATAGGTCTTGTATGCAGTACGGAAAGCCCATAGTGCATCGATCAGTTTGAGTGACCAATCTTTACAGTTTTTAGAAACCGTTTTCTCTAAGATTTGCTTGATTTGCCGATTTGAAATCTCGGCTTGCCCACATGTTTGGGGATGGTATGGCGTTGACAGCTTGTGGGTAATAGAATATTTGCGCATTAAGGACTCAAAAGTCCTATTGCAAAAGTGAGAACCATTATCACTTATTATTGCTCGAGGGTGCCCAAATCGAGAAAAGATATGTTCTTTAAGAAATCGAACGACAATCTTATTGTTATTCGTTTGGCTGGGCACAGCCTCGACCCACTTTGAAACGTAGTCAACAGCCAAAAGAATATAAATATTCCCAAAAGAATTGGGAAATGGTCCCATGAAGTCTATTCCCCAAACATCAAAAATATCCACAACCAAAATTGGTTGGAGCGGTATTTCGTTTCTCCGCGATATCCGGCCCAAGTGTTGGCACCGGGAGCAAGTCTTGCAGTATTCATATGCATCCTTAAAGAGTCGTGGCCAATAGAAACTACACTGCAAGATTTTCTCAGCTGTCTTCTTTGGGCCAAAGTGCCCGCCACACGCTTGATCGTGGCAAAAAGACAGCACACTCTTAAACTCGTTTTCCGGTACACACCAACGAATGATTTGGTCGGAACAGTATTTAAAAAGATAAGGTTCATCCCAGTAAAAGTGCTTTGCTTGGGACAAGAATCGAAGTTTATCCTGTTTCGACCAATCTTTAGGTATCAAGCCGGTGGCTAAGTAGTTTACGATATCAGCGAACCATGGTTCGTAAGAAACGGTTAAGAGTTGCTCATCGGGAAAAACATCTTTGATTGGAAGTTCAAGTGTAGGCGAAGAAGGAAGTCGTGAAAGGTGATCGGCCACTACGTTTTCACATCCTCTTTTGTCCCTTATGACAAGGTCAAACTCTTGTAGCAAGAGGATCCAACGTATTAGCCTCGATTTAGCATCCTTCTTCGCAAAAAGGTGGCGAAGAGTTGAGTGGTCCGTATACACAATAACTGGAGAGCCGATTAAATAAGGCCGGAAATTTTCAAGTGAAAACACAACTGCTAAAAACTCCTTTTCTGTTGTTGTGTAGTTTAGTTGGGCCTCATTTAATGTGCGGCTAGCGTAATAAATCACGTGCGGCATCTTATTAATGTGCTGTCCAAGAACAGCACCAATGGAAAAATCTGATGCGTCGCACATAATTTCGAAGGGATGCGTCCAGTCTGGAGATGAAAGAATGGGCGCAGAAATGAGAGAGTGTTTCAATGACTCGAACGCTTCCATGCAAGTTGAGTCAAAATCAAATGTTGTATCCTTGGCCAATAAGAGAGTCAATGGTCTAGTAATTTTGCTAAAATCCTTGATGAACCGTCTATAAAAACCGGCGTGGCCAAGGAAAGCTCGGATGTCTTTGACGCATTTAGGAGGAGGAAGATTAGAAATGACTTCAATTTTGGCTCTATCAACCTCTATGCCGTTTTGCGAGATGACATGTCCTAAGACAATGCCTTCTCGTACCATAAAGTGGCACTTCTCCTAATTTAAAGTTAGGTTCTTATCCCTACAGCGGGTAAGAACTGCGTCAAGATGTAGTAAACACTCGTCGAAGGAGTCACAAAAAATGGAGAAATCATCCATAAAAATCTCCAAAAAATTTTCAACCATATATGAAAAGATCCCTATCATACACCGCTGAAATGTAGCGGGTGCATTGTATAACCCAAAGGGCATGCGACGATAAGCAAAAGTGCCAAAAGGACAAGTAAATGTGGTCTTGTCTTGATCCTCTTTGGCTATGGGGACTTGGTTATAGCCGGAATAGCCATCTAAAAAGCAGTAGAACTCGTGCTCAGCCAATCGTTCTGGCATTTGGTCAATGAAAGGTAAAGGAAAGTGGTCTTTCCTTGTCGCGGCATTGAGTTTTTTATAGTCGATGCAAACTCGCCACCCAGTTTGGGTGTGAGTAGGAATTAACTCATTTGCCTCATTGGTAATGACCGTGATGCCCAATTTCTTTGGCACAACATGAATGGGGCTAACCCACTGGCTATCCGAGATAGGGTAAATGATACCACTATCAAGACACTTAACAATCTCCTTCTTGACAGCCTCTTTCATAATGGGGTTGAGACGTCTTTGTGGATCCCTTACCGGCTTGGCATCATCCATCAAGTGTATATGATGTTCGACTATGAGGGGACTAATCCCTTTGATGTCCGCCATAGACCAGCCAAAAGCTTGCCGATTATTTTGTAAGACCATTAAAATGGCCTTCTCTTGCTTAAGAGCTAGAGAGGCCGATATGATAACGGGTAGGGTCTCATTCTCACCTAGATAAGCATATTTAAGGTGCGACGGCAAAAGCTTTAGTTCGAGTTTAGGAGGCGAAACAATAGATGGTAACAATGGAGTAACTGTTTCTAACTCGAAGGATTCCATCAAAGGTTCAAATCGAGTGTACGCAACCGAGTCTGATGGTTCAACTAACTCATCCGAAAAAGCAAAAGACTCAAACTCGGGTGGTGAGTCTTCAAAATCGTCTACAAAGGTGAAACACTCATAATCGTTATCCGCCGTGAAAGCTGTGTCGGATTCTAGGAGGAACGCACTAGTGGCGTTAACATTGCTGTGATCGAACAAAAAATTTTCGAACTCACAGTCCTCCTCCGCGATCTCATTGATCGAGCAAACATCAAGTACGCTAGCATTAGGCTCGGAAGGCTGATTCCCCAACTTAAAAATATTGAGTTCAATTGTCATATTGCCAAAAGATAGATTCATTGAACCATTACGACAATTGATCACCGCGTTGGAGGTCGCAAGGAATGGTCGACCAAGTATCACCGGAATTTGACTCCGGGGGTTAGCTACAGGTTGTGTATCCATAACAATAAAGTCAACGGGGAAAATGAAATCCCCTACTCTAATTAACACATCCTCCAACTCTCCCCTAAGATGGGTGATGGATCGGTCGGCCATTTGGAGAGTACAATGAGTGGGCTTAAGCTCTCCAACGCCTAATTGCTCGTACATAAAATAAGATAGCAAATTGACACTAGCACCAAGATCTAATAGTGCTCTATTGATGTTCTTGTTCTCAATTGTTATCGAAATAGTAGGACAACCGGGGTCCTTGTGCTTCTGGGGTAAAGATTGGACAAGAGCATCGCTAACAGCATTAGCCACGAAACCTTTCTTTGGTACTTGTGACTTCCTCTTTTTGGTGCATAAGTCCTTTAAGATTTTTGCATATGAAGGAACTTGTTGGATTGCATCCAAAAGAGGGATATTTATGCTAACATGTTTGAACAACTCTACAATCTTCTCCATTTGTGGAGTTGGTTTATTGGATCTCAACCGGTTTGGAAAAGGAACATTTTGAAAAGTTGTTGAGTCCAATTTTTGCGGATCAGATTGTGAAGTTGGAACGGATCCCGTGTAGATGTGTTCATGTTGTGAGAAGTGGGTCCGTTCGCGCTAGAAGAGGTAGAGCCGTGTGAAGGATGAAGAATAGGCTCTAACGAAGAAGAAGAAGAAGGTGAAGAAGATGAAGAAGGACCACCGTCAGGGGTATCATTGTTAATACCCACATTATTTTGCAACACTTTTCCGGATCTCAACGTGGTCACAGCATTTACGTTATGATTTTGCTGTTGATATGCAACATGTGCATGACCGGGGTTTGGCAGTGGTTGAGATGGGAGCTTTCCTTTTTCTCGCTCGCTCAATGCTGTATTGAGTTGTGCAATTTGTGCCTCAATAGATTTGATGCTTTGATCGTGTGAGACACTGTTTTGCACCAAAGATTGAATAGAAGTCTCTAATCTTGCCGCAGATTGTGTAGATTGCTTTAGGAACGCATCTAGACTTCTTTCGAGCGAGTTAACCTTGTCATTATTAGGTTGAACAAAATTATTTGGCGGGTAAGAATTGTTAGGCACAAAATTGTTCACTTGATTAGGGTAAGGTTGCTGTTGGAAAGGTTGCTGAAATTGAGTTTGTGGAGGTGCTTGTTGTTGTGGAGGAGGCGGCCTTTGAAAATTGTTGTTTCCTTGGAATTGTTGATTTTGGTTCCAAGCGAAATTTGGGTGACTCCTCCAACCCGGATTGTATGTCGAAGAGTATGGATCGTTTTTTTGTCGTTGCTGAAAGGCAGTATTGACTTGATCATGTCCTTGAGTAGATGCATTGTAAGGACACTCTTCGGTCAGATGTGATGGATCCGAACAACAAGCGCACACAGTTCGTGGAGGCATAACAGGGGCAGGAGAAGACGATGAGATTTTGGTCTCAATCACTTCTAGCTTTTTCATAAGAGCGGCCATCTCGGCCTTCATAGCAATCGACATATCTAAGTGATGTATGCCTGCCCTAGACTGACCATACTCTTTCAAGAAAACACACGAGACCGTGTGGGAAGAAAGGTAGAATATGGTCTCGGTGCCTCTTTCTATGAATAAAATTTAGAATTCTTTTGGAGAGCATCGGTGCCTCTTTTCATTTCATGAATTCAGATCTGACAACCCTGTGTTGATGTTTAGAGAGAGCCATCTATAAAGTAGGTAATTTTTCATTCTCTGCCCTAGTTTAGATTTAATTCCTTGCCCTAGATAATTGTTAGAGTTAGCTTTGGGGAAGGCTTTTGAGAGATGAGATCTCTCATCTCTTTCTTACCCATCATATATAATCAATAGGACTCCATGCATACACGCACACACCGCGCCCTACAACACCCTATCTCTCGAGGTAGCGGTGATACCGTAATATAAAGGCCCGGTTGCACGTGTTTTCCATGGAGGTTAGGGTAAGGATTGATAAAGGAAGGACAAGAACCTAGAGGAAGGAACACCTTCCCGAATGGATCTAATCCCCTACGGCATTCGTCTCGGCCCTAGATTATTTTTTATTGTAAAAATCTCTCTAAATCAAATGGCGCCTTTGCCGGGGATGGCGTGTCATTTCCTTTTTGCAATTTCGGGTTAATATTAAATTAAAAAATCATAAAAACTGAAAAATCAAAAAAATATAAAAATATATCATCTGTTATTTTTGGAAAGGTATTTTTGTGTGAATTTTGCAGGATCTACAATCGAAAGACGGATCTGGAAATTTCCAGAAAGCGAAACAGAAATCAGAAGATCAGAACAGAAGGGGGTCTAAAAACCAGAACTACAGAATTTTTCTTGGGACTTGCGCCGCCTGCGCCGCCGCTAAACAGCGGCCTAATCCCCTTTTTGACCGCGGAAGGGCGGCGGTCTTGTGTCGTCGTCATCCATAATTTTTCTCGGGAACCGTGCCTTACATCCCACCGCGAAAACGCGGCAGGAACGTGTTGGGGCCGCGGAAACTCGGCGGTCTCGTCACATCATCTTGAGAAAATTACACTGTAAGGTCCTCTGTTCTTGCTCTGGAAATCTAGATATATCTTTTCTGAAAAATTCCTGCAGAATTTTGTGCGCTTTAAAAGATCTTTTCCTTTCCAAATAACAAATTTTGTGCAGGATTCTTTGTGCTATGCTTAAAATAATAATTGATTGCAAGTGATCTTTTCTGATTTGCATATCCTTAATCTTTTTTGCTAAATTTTTTTTTCCAAATAAAGAGACAAAGAAAAAAGGAAAATTTTATCAGAAAACTTGCAACCTTTTGTCGCTAAGAGATTCTTGCACCACCTACCTTCTTCATCTTCTCTTTCTTCTATCATGGGTACCCCACATCATAAATCACTTTCCGAACTTTGGTATCCCGAACCTAACTTTGCGTCGTACGTCAATTGTTTCGGTTGATTTAAAGAAGATCCCTCCGTGCCCAAAATTTCTTTGAAAGATCAAATAGAAACGTCTAGGAGAAACAATTTGACTTTGCAACCCATTTTGTGTCAACCATGTCAACCTTTACCACCTTCATATGTTGATACCACTTTTTCAAGTCCTGCTGTAACTCCTAAACCGATGTCCATTGCTGAGCATATTGCTCAATCTCGTAGCCGATCTTTCACCCCTCTCCACTCATCTAGTTCTAGAGATCCACAAAACTATTCATCTTTTTATCCACATGTTGACCCTACCCCTGTCCAACCACCCACTTCCTACCAGTCCTACCCGACTTTCCCACCGTCACTAGACACTGT
Source organism: Agapanthus africanus (assembly GCA_030015575.1). NCBI lineage: Eukaryota > Viridiplantae > Streptophyta > Magnoliopsida > Asparagales > Amaryllidaceae > Agapanthus > Agapanthus africanus. Next base: position 5,500,720 of record CM057337.1, read on the forward strand.
TTCTACACAGCTTTTTGGGAGTTTCACATATCCAAACAATTTCGAATCTTTTACCGAAACCCCCTCACCACCCAAGTCTAGTTCGGAACAGTCGTTGGAGGCTTATATTTTAGTAACAAACAAAATGGTGAGGAATGTAGATGCATCCATATCCGCCCTTATACAACCTAGTGAACCGGTAGCTGGTTTCCAACTAGCTTCAAATTTTTCAATGTATGAGGAGGCGGTTGGACAGAGGGAGAATTTGAGAGGAGAGAGTGAGTTCTACACATTTCCAAATCAGACCTACCCATACCCACTTGAAGCCCACAACTCCGGTTTTCCATCGATTGTCCCAAATAGTTCACTAGTTAAAAATAAAAACGAGTTGTGTGACTTTGTAGTTCTTGATGTGCCAGATTGTGAAGAACCCCTTTCGAGTGAAATCACACTTAATCCTTTCGATCTTTACACCTCCACTGTAGAACCTAAATCGATAAATATCCATGCTTTTGATGAGGTGTCAGAAAATATTGATTTTCACTTGATTGAGGATATAGACGCCGGGAATATTTTGGATGATGAACCAGTAGATTTGATTGAAATTTTATGTCCAATTCATCATCCCGAGTCATTAAATGTTTCTCCCGAACTTCATATGCGTCTTGATTTTGATGATAATGGCATGGATGAATTAACTATTGAGGAGACTTATGAGGATAGTATTGAGGAGAGTCTTGAGGATAATATTGAGGTTGAACCATTTTTGTTTGATGTGTCGGATTTTCCAATTCAGCCTCCTGAACCTTTAACTGTTATATCACCCTCCCTCCTTTCCATCGTTCCGACCACGCACAAGATCACGCTTGACGACTGTGAGCTTAAAAACTTTTCCTTTGAATCTGACACAGTTCTCACAGCCGATGACACTTACGAGTGTTTCACTTTTTCGGACGATGTTGAAGTCTCACCGCCCGAGTTTGAGTCTTTTGAATTTTCAGATGAGTTAGTTGAACCATCAGACTCGGTTGCTTACAGTCGTTTCGAACCATTGATGGAATCTTTCAAATTCGAAACAGTTTACTACGGTGAGAATGAGCATATCCCTAATTCACTTCCTTTCGTCTGTCCTATCGTTCCGACCGTGCAAGAGACTGTTACGCCTTCATTTCCGCTACCGAGTTCGTTGTACCCATGTTTTCTTGCGAATCTTGAGGAATTTGACCCCATTTCTCGACGGGTTGATATATTAGCACAATCGCTTTTAATACATCGGTTATCACAAATTGTGCTAATTTATTCACTCGATTTACACCCTCAAGATCGTGCTACCCTTCTTTCTCTTTTCCGCCATTCTTCTCCTCCACCGAGACCATATTCTACCTTTCTTCCCACACGGTCTCGTGTGCTTCTCATTTCCTTTCTTTCCACTCCATTCTTTCACAATCGCTTCGTGGCGTCGTTGTAGTATAGTGGTGAGTATTCCCGCCTGTCACGCGGGTGACCCGGGTTCGATCCCCGGCAACGGCGCCATTTGATTTAGAGAGATTTTTACGATCAAAAATAATTTACCGCAATCAAGAACGGCGTCGTTTTGCAGCTAGCCGGTGAGTACGGATCGGTCCACAGGGATGGTGTTAATTTCCTAAATGTTCTTACGAGCTAATTCCAATGGGTGTTGGATCTTCTAATTAAATCTAAAAACTAAGTTATACGAGGATTAAGAAACTTGCTAGGATTAGGTCTAGGTAAAGTTTGGTAAGATTAAATTTCACACCTCTTTCAATGCTCTAAATTAAATCTTTTTAGGAGTTATAGCAATTATTAGTAAAGGGGATTAGGATGATTGGTAAGAAACGATTTTTCTTCCTCTAGATCCTTGCCCGTCCTTTCTTAATAATTACCCTAACCTTCATGGAAGACATGCATGTCCGGTCTTTTATACTACGGTTTTACCGTTACCTCGTGGGTAGGGTGCCGTAAGGAGCGGATCATGCATGCATGCATGAAGTTCTAATTATTGCAAATGATTGGGCACGAAAGAGATGAGAGATCTTCATCTCTCAAACTCTTCCCTATTCCTAACCCTAACAAGCGAGGAAATTACTCGCTCATTAAGGGATCTATTAAAAACATCATTTTTATTTTGTTTTTAGATATAAGAGATTAATTACCTACTGCAGTTTAAGAAATTCTACACTGGATTAAACTAAGGCAAAAGAATAATTTATCTAGGGCAAGAATTAATTATAGAACTAAGGCAGAAATTTAAAAAGAACTTACAGAATGATGCTCTCAAAACTTTAAAGGAATCTGAATTTTATTTATAAAAAAAGAGGCATGGCCTAATACAATATTTAGAGTTCCTATTTATAGAGAATAGGAAATTAGGGTTACAATGACTCGCACATGTGCTATTACAAAATTGCCCCTAGGAAGACTAGTCAATGCACCGCTGGAGTTTCAGTAAAATTTTCCACCGACACGTGCTATACCCGGCCGCGGAACCGCGGCCCGAGGCCTGGTTTGGCCGCGGTTCCGCGGCCAAAAGAGGGAGTTGGGCTCTGCAACTTCTGGGCCTGGCTTCTATTGACTTGTGATTCCTGTTTCTATATGTCCTTTTTCAATTGGGCTTCTAGGTCTTCTCCAGATCTCTAGTGAACATTGTAGCGGACTTTTACCGTCGCTTCGTGACGAAGTCCTGAACTTTGCGCTGTTCTGTACTGATCTCTGTGTAGGCTTGATCAAGATTCTCTGTTTGTTGGTCAAAGTCTCACTTTTGTATTATCTTTTATCTTTTTCACTGTTTTAGATCCAAGAACCTGTAACCTGTAATATATAGCAGACATGCGTCAAAAGCATATGTTTATTTATAAAATGAATAAGAATGAAAAATATAATAATGCAATATTATGGTATGAACAGGGTCCCTTGCTAGTTTTAGCCCTAGAAAGCTGTAAGGTGCATCAAGATCTAGTCTTTTTCTGTCCACAAATAACCCAATGAATTATGTTGGGCCCCTCAGATCCCAAGCTTTTGTTTCAAATCCCTTACAAAATTTACCCTCTAAAATTATTACCCTCCATTATATGTTTGGAATGGACGCGTGGCCAAATTATCGACATATGTCATATTTGACAATGGCGAAGAGAGGAAGGTTTTTTCCATCAAAATTCCATGGGCTGCTAAATAGATTTGGCGCTTCACTAAATTCCCTTCATTTGCCATGTTCAGAGTCTTCATCTGGTCTTGTTCATATATATTCTTGCTTTTAGATTTTTGTAAGTACATAAAAGCTTGGTGATCTTCAAAATTCTCCTGTGCAAGTTAAAAAAACACCAAGATCTCACTAAAGGTTCGAGAGGATGGGCTAAAGTCGTGGTGGCGCTAGACCAACTTTGCTGCTGGCATGATCGAAGGAGTCTTGATTTGAGTTCAAACTAAAGGTAAAGTAAACATTTTTTTGGAGTTATCCAATTTCTATTCATGTGTATGGTTAAATATCTATTTCAACTTTGATGTTGTAGATGTGATATTAAATCAATGTAACAGAAAGTAAAATGTTTCTAGCTGATGGATGAGGTTTTAGAATGTGGAAGGCACATGGCAGAGGAAAATTATTCTTTATACATTTATATCTTTCCCATATCAAGATCATGCCTCCTTCACATAAAAATTTTCACTCCATAAAAGATCTCTTCAAACATATCAAATTTTGCGGATGAACTTTTTGTTTACGAATTTATTTTTAGTTATGTTCCAAGGTCTTCTTACTTGGAATATCTAAATATTGTGCTCAATTTTAAATTCCAAGCATATGTAGTGTCTCTTATTTATTTATCAGTCACTTCTGTTACATGATGAACCCTTATAAAAAATTTATGATCATACCTCACTGCTTAGAGTCATCTTTGTACGGATAAAACTGGAATGCACAGTAAAACACTTGGATTATTGGTGATGATCGAATGTCTTAATTGAACATTGAAGTAATTATGATAGTATAATGGTTGCTTATAATAGTTTCAACTTTACTTCATGATGGTATATTGTTTGCACTTAATCAAACGTATACAACTCAAGGCATGCTTCATCTACGAAATGTGGGTCGGGATTTGTACCTTTCAGACTTCTCTACTGCATGAATTCCTTAATTCTAAAGTTCTCTACAAAGTTTATTTCTATAGTTCCGAACAAAATTTCTAAAGTTGCGCTGATAGGTTTTCTTCGTTCAGTTCATATAGGCTGGCAGACTACAAACATACACTTGGACCTCATGATTTCATTCCCGACGTTGCTTTTTTAGGTATTACACTTTATTAATATTTTGACATCTAAAATTGAGTGACAAAACTGGATTATAGAGTCTGCCAACAAAAACAGAATCTATTGAGCGTTGTGATCTCCTAATTGAGCAAAAAATAACCTATTATCTGTATTTTATCGTTACTTGATCATATTTTACCATTTGAGTTTAAGATGGAATGTGACATAACTTTAACATTATGTAAATTTTTGTTGATAGTTTTTCTCATGCAAGTAAACTAGGCAATATACATTATAACCGTTATGTCTAACACTACTACTATTAAATGCAGCTTTTATCTTTCCCCTTGTTACATATAACATATTCATGAGTAGATCCCTCAGCAGGTAGCTATGGCATTTGAGAAAGCTTCCGTGCATAGCACAGAGGCTCCTGCCGGTAGTAAATAAAACATCACGGGAAAAAAATTTGTATAAACTATAACCTCACGGAAATCATACAATATCTTACATACTATCTATCTTCAAGTGATATTATGACGTCTCTCAGGGATTAGAGCCACAGAAGTCAATTGCTAAGTAAGGTTTAGTTCATGGACATTCTAAACAAATAAATCATATTTGGGTTAAATCAATAAATAAGGATGATGCAAAAAGGACGAAGAAATATCAGGGAATTCTTAAGCATGCATGTCAGGCAGAAATATAATAAAGCCATTGAAATCAAGGTTGGGTTAATTGCATATAGACATAATGAAAGAAATGCAAGAATTTAAATGCCCAAGCTATAGTAACAAATCAAAATTACGGACAGTTGGCTAAATATAAAGCAATGAAAAATTACATAATATATTTAATAGTCACTAGTAAAGATTGTAAATACTACATCAGATAAATCAACCGGTTTGAATTCATAGGTTAGGATGATGATACATGATCATTCAAGCTAAGTAATAAATCAAAATTACAGACATGTTGACTAACATTAAACAATGAGCGAAGATGATATTTAGGAGTCAACAAGTAAAGATGGTATAGACTACATTTGTTAAATCAAATGGGTTACATCCATACGTTAGGATGAGGAAACACAATTCAGGTATAGGCTACACAATCTCATATGTGCAAGTTAGAAAGGAAATTTCATAAGGCTCTTGATATCAGAATACCCGATCATAATTCATTTGAACCCGACATCGAACGCTTTATCAAATTTGCTTCCTGACATGCAAGCTTGGGCATGTATAATTTTCACCTCAAAGCTTAATCCAGCTGTTGGTATCATAGTTATCAAAATCGTACGAATCACGATTCGAATCATACAATTCGATACGATTCAGTAAGTTTCTGATACAAATTGCATGCTCGAATCGGATTTATCATCAAATCGTACGATTCACGATTCGAATCATACGATTCGATTCATTTTTAACGATTCATGATTTGAATTGGTCAAGCTATTGGGCCGGATCTAAAGCTATCGGGTCGGGTTTAAATATTCTTGGCCCTTTCCTATTATAAAATAAGATCTACATGTTTAGAAAACTGAAGCTTATGGTTTATGTTTTTAAACTTGGTCAATATTTTTGATGCTTAATGTTTGTCATAGGGTTTAACACTTTGAACTATATGATATATTTTGCTTAATTATCTTATTTATAATGATTGATCGCATGTTCACATGAATTCTATTGATTTATATATCCTTTGTTGCATTTTGCATTTATATTATAATATTGATAATTTGATATATAAGTATTTGTTATGTGACTTATGGCCAATGTGCGACTGCGACTGGCAATTTCCTAAACACTATATCCTTTCTAATGCATTGTCCTATATTTCTAATCTAGTCATATAATGTTAAATATATATTTAGATGTCTAATTGTTGAGTTTTACACCAATGGATATCATATCTTACGATTTACGATACGATTCATAATAAAAACGATTTACGATTCATATCACGATTTGACAACTTTGGTTGTATTAGATTTGGATCAATAATACTATAATTGGTATAATCAAGAACATGCAAGTGGTGTAAATAGAAAGGTCCGGTTATCTATAGCCGCAGCGTAAGACACGAAAGCTAACTAAGATATCACAACACAATTATCAAAATTAGTCCCTATCATTGTTGTTAAAATCGTACGATTCGATACGATTCAGACAAATTTTGATACATATCGCAAGGTTGTATCGAGTAGTAATCGAATCGTACGATTCACGATTCGAATCGTACGATTCAATAAATGGGTCGGGTCTAAAATTTTCAGGTTGTTACTGAATTTTTTGAGTCCTATAACAATTTAAGATCTAGTTCATTGGTAAAATCCCTAATTTTACAATCTTCTTTAGTTCTCTCCCTGTCTCCCTCTCGTCCTCGCGAGCGAATCCTTCGAACTTACTCATCTTCGAGTCTTGGACTCGACGCCCCAGACTTTCTTGCTGTCTTTGAATCGACTTCCTCACCGTCTCATCCTCTCCTTAACACCTCATGCCTAACCTTCGACTTCTTTTCTTGCTCTGCCTCTCCCTCAACTTCCTCTCTATTACATTTTGCACATATTCATATGGCTTTTGTTTATCTTATTTATTATGATTGATCGCATATTCATAGTACTTTTGTTAAATTATTTATTCTTTGTTGTATTTTGCACATCTACAACTGTTCATTATGTCAGTTAAGCGACTGGTATATGACTGGACAATATATTTTTATAATGTATTGTCCTATATTGCTAATCTAATCATATAACTATTAAATATATAATTATATGTCTATTTGCTAAGCTTTGTACAAACGAATATCGTAGCTTACGATTTACGGTTCGATACGATATACAATGATTTATAAGAAAAACGATATATGATTCATATCACGATTTGACAACTTTGGTCCCTACATACACACAGGAGCATGTGTATTTTCTTTTTTTCCCACGGTTCCTTGATACAGCTTCGGATGAATCGAGAATCGCAAGTGCTGAAATGTCCAAATTTGAAATAACTAACAAGTCCCCATGGCCGAACTGTAGGTATCCGGAGGAGATGAATTAAATTAAATTTTCGGTTATAATCAAGAGGGCATAGGTGTTGAATTTGTCCAGGTTCAGTAATGAATAGTAAAGATAGAAAAACATGGGCTCAGTTAAATAAAGAGATAAAGAAAAAAGAAAAAAAGACAGCACTAAAATCATTAGTTCAATGGTAAATTAATAAAGTAGAACAACTCATGAATGATTTTATAAGAATCAGGACATGGGGGGGGGGGGGGGAGCCAACCAATTTTCCAGGCGGTCGGAGCATGCGGTGAGGATGTGGAGGAGGCGATCGTCGGAGCCGGTAAGGTTTTGGACGACGTCTGATGAGAGAGAAAGTTAGGGTTAGGGTTTTACCAGTGGAGTGTGAGATGAGATCACAGAGTGAGAGAGAGAGGAGACACCTTTATTATAGCCGCAGGAGACTTCGACGGAGTAAGATTCGGAGACTAGTTTCCCGTTTTTAAGAAAGAAAGAAGAGGCTGAGATGCCGTAAGATCCAGGCGAATGTCGTCGTGATCCAAACCCAACGGTCTTTTTTGAACATGGTCCAAAAGCGGATCCAATTCAACTCGGTTAAATAGCTGCTTGCTCATACCCGACCCGATTGATACATGTCACTAATAACCAATATTTTCTTAGTATATTAATCATAATTTATATATGCCTCCCTGCCTGTAATCCTTTTTTTTTCTTGGGGGTGGGGTTTTTTGTCCTATTTTAATGTTTATTTTTCAGAAATCGATACTGATTTTAATTCGAGAAAACGGCATGATACCCGCCATATTAGATCTTTAATGCACACTAAATTGTATCTAAATTGTGATGCAGCAGTTTATAGGTGTTTTAAAGTACGGTGGTTAAATATGATCTAGACATCGTGCCTGTCTAAAAAGGACCATGGGACCCATGCACATTGGTATTTCAAAGAAAGTTCAGTCCGACCGGAATTGGTGCATTTATTTTGATAAAACAATAATAAAGTTTCATGATTTGAAAACAACCAACCATAAATACCCACCTTGCCCAGCAGTTATACTAAAGTGCCTATAATTTTAGAGAGAAAATTCTCTTTTTCAATAAATTTTCTCATAAAGCGGGCGAAGGCCATCTACATCTACTCAAAAAGAAAACATCAATTTGGACCCCTCAAACTATAAATTACAGAAGGCAAAAATTATAAACAAAATGCCCAAAACAGAAACATACTTGCACCTTGGTCATCAGCTGCACATTATGCAAGATTCCTAATATCTAAGAAACTTTTACAGTCTTATAGAGCATCTCAACTCTCAAATGCATGGAGTAAAACTCAGATGGTAGGGCTAGGCCCCTGCAACAATAATGGTTCAACAATCAATTCATCAGGCACCTGCAACTACAAATTACACTTGGCAAAACTAAATAAACCAAAATACCAAACACTAAAACAAGGCAACCTTTACGAATCCAACGAAAATTTACAGATGCCTCGTAATAAGATACAGATTTTAACATTCCAACAAAACGTCTTGGTTTTCAAATACATGAAATAAAACTCAGTAGGGCTGCAATTCTTACAGAGACTCAAGTTTTCTGAGCAGGCCTCACTAGCCCCAAACCAGAACCACTACCCAAATGCTTAAAATCCCTCGCCTCCAAACGATCATCGTGTCCAGAAAACCCAGTCCCTCCTTTCTCCAACGGCACCAAGTTCCTCTCCTTACACCCCTTGTTACACGACAAACAAACCTTATCCACCGCCACAAACCGATCCGCACACTTCTTGCAAAAAACATGCCCACAAGTGCTCACAACTACTAGTGCCAGCGTGTTAGTGAGTGTAACCTTACAGCTCGGGCAAATATAACTTCTCTCTAGAGCCTTCGCCTTTTTCTTCTCATTGTTACTATCTTCAGTGAAGTGGATTGGGAAGAGAGATTTCAACTTGAGCTTCTCGTTTCCTTCGGGACAAGTCGTTGCGGTTGATGGAGCTTCGACTTTGATTGGGGCTCCGGGGGTTGCAGAGGGGAGCCAGAAGGCTTTCATGGTGCGGAGAGCTTCTTCTTCGTAGGAGGTGGCTTTTACGCTGTTGGCACCATGGAAGCCATTCCTGCCATCGGTGTGGCTGCGGTCGCTGTATTGGGGGACGGCTCCATGGTTTTGCTGGTCAAAAGCATTGAGCTCGCGGGCTTTTTGTTGTGCGAGTTTTTCTTCTTCCTCCTCTTTTTCCTGCTTCTGTTGAGCCATATGGGCAGTTGTCCTCCTGTTGACATTGAAAGAAAATTGACATCAATAATTTAGATTCCTTCAAAGGCACACACAGATACATTGAGCAGATAGCACTTTGCTAAATGCCAATCCTTGACTACAGTGGTCTAATATCTCTTTATTGCTTCCTTTTGTATATAGGACTGTGCCTCAATCTACCAGCCTCTCATTAAACCACATAATTTTCTTCCATCAAAGGATTGGTTGGTGTTGGATGGAAAATCAAATTCTTCCTCCTACATTTGGTGAAAAACAAGAGTGAACGCCAACCGTATGCATGGGTGTTGGGATAATTCCAAAGTAAATTACCCACTTTTCCCAGTATTTAGAATACTGATATAGTGATAATTGAATAAAATCAGATAAATTCATTTTTTTTTCTTGAGGAGAAATATTCCATATTTTTTTTAAAAAAACGCTTGGGTTGTAACAAGTCTCTCTAAAATACATAAAAAAAATTATTCTCCAAGATTATGAAGATCGGAGAATCAAATTAAAAAGAGAAGCCAGAGAGTAAACCATATGTCGTGGTTGCAGGTCTTCTACGTCGTGGTTGCAGTTTTTGATCTATACTTACAATAAATTGTACAGTACTACCGTTTACGAATAACGGAACTTCTTATTGATTCCCAAAGATCCTCAAAAGTTAAGAATTTGCCAATAGTCTTTGTAGGTTGTAAACTGACTGGGATTGCATGTGTAGGATCATGTATTGAAGTGTTAATGATGCGGTTAGGCATTGTAGTTTCTAATGGTAGAAGTGCAGCCGTGTCGTGCATCCATTACGTAAAATTTATCTACCTGGAATTGAGACATGACAAAAGGAAATAAAGAACACCAAACTGGGCTATTTTATATGAAAGGTTTTGCCTTTAAATTACAAAGAGCAAATAAAAATTGAGATGGTACTTGCAAACACATATTAACATGCAATGATCTTGACTGCTTTAAGAGATATCCAGCCAATCCTGCCTCCTTATAAGCAACAACCATCATGTTGTATTATAAGAGAATCGGCCATTTAAAAATATTGTAAATAAAACAATGAAGTTGTGTGCAATGCCATAGCCATACTATATACATAGAGTAGTGAGTCGTTCTAAAATTATTTTTATCTGCTACCAATGATGTTTATTGGGAATGATGTTTATTGAAAAAAATACCATTCAAATCTTTCCTAAAATCACATCTTTATACATATGTAGATCAAGATGTATGCCTATATTTGTGCCCCCAACCCAAATTTTTTACAAGCTTGTCGTGTCCTGTATCCCATGTTGGTGTTGTCCCACTCCCATACCGTACCCATGTCTATGAAACATATATCGAACAACTCTCAACACCTAACAGAATAATGCACTCACTTCCCTTTTCCTTTCCAAAATAGCGCCTTTGAGGCTTCAACTTCTTATTTCAACTAAGCTAAGGATTTTCCGGTATTACTGTGTGGGTAGTTGGTAGCTCCTGGGCACCGGGCGTATTTACCTTGTCTCGTCATGTATCCAAACTGGTAATACCTAGAGCTTCACCGGATGAAGTCATTGGATACTAAAACAGGCAATAAGAGAACATACACAATGGAATAAATGACGTTTTCAGGCCTGTAACCATGACTTCAGAATTTTAGGATACCATATCAAATCCCTCGACCAAGCTAGGGCTACCGAATAACCTTAATTTCATGTTCCAATCAATCAAATAAATCCAGGTCCACTAGATAAACACCTAACCACCACGTAAAAAGACAAAAGACAAATTTCTAGCAATTTAGGACCGAAATCGAATCAAATTGGATCTACAAGTCACCTCTGGATGTCCTTCTGTGAGAGCAAGCACTCAAAGATGCATTCTTTACAGAAAACGTGGCCTTTCTGGCAGCAGAGAGGATTGATGAAGGGCTTGAGGCAGAGGCAGCAAACATCGAAGGGCTTGATCGAATCTTTGCCGAGCCTCTCCTTCTGGTTCCCGTACCCTAACTTCTTCTCATCGTAGGTGAAGAACGCGAGGTCATTGTTGTTCTTCGAGTGACGCTAAGGCATCTCTCCTCCTTCTTCTTCTGATTGAGAGGGCCATGATTCGCGAGCAATCGAAACTCTAACCCTAAAATTGACACGGGAAAATATTGGGGATTTTCTTATAGAAAGGAACCCTGTGTTATTTTACATAAGGGCCCCTTCATATTTTACTCTTGTGCATCGAGTCCTATAGGATGTCGGAACAATTTCGGGTCCAATTCCCGATCCGGAACCGAATGTCTCTCTCACATTGAATGCAATAAAAAAATTTAAAAATTAAGATTTTTTGAAATTCATGATAGGCTATGTCAGAGACATTTCTGAAAAAGTCAGAGATAATTGATAACCGTAAAAATTTTAGAGAAAAGGGTTTAAAACAAAAAAATATTTAAGAATGTCTTTACTATTATAACTGGATGCGTGGAGAGAGCATGTCGTGCTCTCATATAAAAACGTGAAAATTCTTAAATCTAAGATGCTCTTCTGCATGATTGACTTTTGCATGTACAACATGTACATATGCTAGTATTATAGATCATTGAGAACAAATTTTTTAAAAAATCTTAGGCTTTCTCTTTGATTAAGAGAATAATGGAGCAAAGAGGCTAGGAGGCTTTTTCTTCAAACGGTGTTAAAAACTATACCCTCCATTTTATTCGACGATTGGCACAGTTTATCTTGAGCTTCATCGTCTAATATGTCGATACACCAAATTTCATAAGATTCTAACATCTTTCACAGTTGATTTAGCAATGTAAAAAGTTCTATTGTCGGTAAACCGTTGATTTTGCACCCACTAAATCAACGATAAAAAAGTGTTATAATCACATGAAAATTGGTGTATGGGTATATTATATGATGAAGATCAAGATGAACGGTGTTGATCGTCGAATAAAATGATGAAGGGTATAGTCTTTTAATGCCGCCTGACGAAAAAAAACTTCAGACCTCTTTCCTCCGTTATTCTCTTTAGTTAAGGCAATAGATTTCATAGATATTTTTAATCAATATAATGAATATATCCAAATCAAACTTTTATATCAATACACAATTACACACGTGCATGATTATTATAAGAGATAATGGAATCTCAGATGCCATAAGAGAGAATTTCCCCCTATGGCGTAAGAAAAAGTTAACTCTCATATTTTTTATGATCGGCATCTACCATCTTCTCATCCTCTTAGATGTTAATACACCAGATTTTATATGATTCTAACATCTTTTCATCATTAATGTAGTGGGTGCAAAATTAACAGTTTTCTAATAGGAGAACATTTTTAGCGTTTTTACATCATAAAATCAGCGGTGAAAACGTATTAGATACATATAAAATTTGGTGTATCCACATCTTAGAAGATGAAGTTGATGATGGTGAATGCCGATCGTCAAAATAATTGATGGAGGGTTGATTTTTTTCGACACCATGAGAGGAAATTCCTCATGTGTATCTTAGATTCCGTTTTCTCTTATTATAATCAACAAAAGCTTCAATAGTTGTAATATGAACTCTATGTTCATGAAAAAAGGACACGTGGAAAAAAATCCACATTTAAAAAAAATTAGCTTATCAAATCTTTTGGAATAATACAATAATAACAAAATATAATAATGAAACCTATCCTAATTTAATGGCATGCATCGCATGTGGTCTAATATCTCTTTATTGCTTCCTTTTGTATATAGGACTATGCCTCAATCTACCAGCCTTTCTCATTAAACCTCATAATTTTCTTCCATCAAAGGATTGGTTGGTGTTGGATGGAAAATCAAATTCTTCCTCCTACATTTGGTGAAAAACAAGAGTGAACGCCAACCGTATGCAAGGGTGTTGGAATAATTCCAAAATAAATTACCCACTTTTCCCAGTATTTAGAATACTGATATAGTGATAATTGAATAAAATCAGATAAATTCATTTTTTTTCTTGAGGAGAAATATTCCATATTTTTTTTAAAAAAACGCTTGGGTTGTAACAAGTCTCTCTAAAATACATAAAAAAATTTATTCTCCAAGATTATGAAGATCGGAGAATCAAATTAAAAAGAGAAGCCAGAGAGTAAACCATATGTCGTGGTTGCAGGTCTTCTACGTCGTGGTTGCAGTTTTTGATCTATACTTACAATAAATTGTACAGTACTACCGTTTACGAATAACGGAACTTCTTATTGATTCCCAAAGATCCTCAAAAGTTAAGAATTTGCCAATAGTCTTTGTAGGTTGTAAACTGACTGGGATTGCATGTGTAGGATCATGTATTGAAGTGTTAATGATGCGGTTAGGCATTGTAGTTTCTAATGGTAGAAGTGCAGCCGTGTCGTGCATCCATTACGTAAAATTTATCTACCTGGAATTGAGACATGATAAAAGGAAATAAAGAACACCAAACTGGGCTATTTTATATGAAAAGTTTTGCCTTTAAATTACAAAGAGCAAATAAAAATTGAATATTATCATAGATGGTACTTGCAAACACATATTAACATGCAATGATCTTGACTGCTTTAAGAGATATCCAGCCAATCCTGCCTCCTTATAAACAACAACCATCATGTTGTATTATAAGAGAATCGGCCATTTAAAAATATTGTAAATAAAACAATGAAGTTGTGTGCAATGCCATAGCCATACTATATACATAGAGTAGTGAGTCGTTCTAAAATTATTTTTATCTGCTACCAATGATGTTTATTGGGAATGATGTTTATTGAAAAAAATACCATTCAAATCTTTCCTAAAATCACATCTTTATACATATGTAGATCAAGATGTATGCCTATATTTGTGCCCCCAACCCAAATTTTTAAAAAGCTTGTCGTGTCCTGTATCCCATGTTGGTGTTGTCCCACTCCCATACCGTGCCCATGTCTATGAAACATATATAGAACTCTCAACACCTAACAGAATAATGCACTCACCTCCCTTTTCCTTTCCAAAATAGCGCCTTTAAGGCTTCAACTTCTTATTTCAACTAAGCTAAGGATTTTCCGGTATTACTGTGTGGGTAGTTGGTAGCTCCTGGGCACCGGGCGTATTTACCTTGTCTCGTCATGTATCCAAACTGGTAATACCTAGAGCTTCGCCGGATGAAGTCATTGGATACTAAAACAGGCAATAAGAGAACATACACAATGGAATAAATGACGTTTTCAGGCCTGTAACCATGATTTCAGAATTTTAGGATACCATATCAAATCCCTCGACCAAGCTAGGGCTACCGAATAACCTTAATTTCATATTCCAATCAATCAAATAAATCAAGGTCCACTAGATAAACACCTAACAACCAAGTAAAAAGACAAATTTCTAGCAATTTAGGACCGAAATCGAATCAAATTGGATCTACAACTCACCTCTGGATGTCCTTCTTCTGTGAGAGCAAGCACTCAAAGATGCATTCTTTACAGAAAACGTGGCCTTTCTGGCATCAGAGAGGATCGATGAAGGGCTTGAGGCAGAGGCAGCAAGCATCGAAGGGCTTGATCGAATCTTTGCCGAGCCTCTCCTTCTGGGTCCCGTACCCTAACTTCTTCTCATCGTAGGTGAAGAACGCGAGGTCGTTGTTGTTCTTCGAGTGACGCTGAGGCATCTCTCCTTGTTTTGATGATTGAGAGGGCCAGGATTCGCGAGCAATCAAAACTCTAACCCTAAAATTGACGGGATTTTCTTATAGAGAGGAACCCTGTGTTATTTTACATAAGGGCCCCTTCATATTTTACTCTTGTGCATTGAGTCCTATAGGATGTCGGAACAATTTCGGGTCCGATTCCCGATCCGACGCCGATTCCCGATCCGGATTCGAATGTCTCTCTCACATTGAATGCAATAAAAAAATTTAAAAATTAAGATTTTTTGAAATTCATGATAGGCTATGTCAGATACTTTTCTGAAAAAGTCAGAGATAATTGATAACCGTAAAAATTTTAGAGAAAAGAGTTTAAAACAAAAAAAATATTTAAGAATGTCTTTACTATTATAACTGGATGCGTGGAGAGAGCATGTCGTGCTCTCATATAAAAACGTGAAAATTCTTAAATCTAAGATGCTCTTCTGCATAATTGGCTTTTGCATGTGCAACATGTATATATGCTAGCATTATAGATCATTGAGAACAAATTTTTTAAAAAATCTTAGGCTCTCTCTTTGCTTAAGAGAATAATGGAGCAAAGAGGCTAGGAGGCTTTTTCTTCAAACGGTGTTAAAAACTATACCCTCCATCATTTTATTCAACGATTGGCACAGTTTATCTTGAGCTTCATCGTCTAATATGTCGATACACCAAATTTCATAAGATTCTAACATCTTTCACAGTTGATTTAGCAATGTAAAAAGTTCTATTGTCGGTAAACCGTTGATTTTGCACCCACTAAATCAACGATAAAAAAGTGTTATAATCACATGAAAATTGGTGTATGGGTATATTATATGATAAAGATCAAGATGAACGGTGTTGATCGTTGAATAAAATGATGAAGGGTATAGTCTTTTAACGCCGCCTGACGAAAAAACTTCAGACCTCTTTCCTCCGTTATTCTCTTTAGTTAAGGCAATAGATTTCATAGATATTTTTAATCAATATAATGAATATATCCAAATCAAACTTTTATATCAATACACAATTACACACGCGCATGATTATTATAAGAGATAATGGAATCTCAGATGCCATAAGAGAGAATTTCCCCCTATGGCGTAAGAAAAAGTTAACTCTCATCTTTTTTATGATCGGCATCTACCATCTTCTCATCCTCTTAGATGTTAATACACCAGATTTTATATGATTCTAACATCTTTTCATCATTAATGTAGTGGGTGCAAAATTAACAGTTTTCTAATAGGAAAACATTTTTAGCGTTTTTACATCATAAAATCAGCGGTGAAAACGTGTTAGATACATATAAAATTTGGTGTATCCACATCTTAGAAGATGAAGTTGATGATGGTGAATGCCGATCGTCAAAATAATTGATGGAGGGTTGATTTTTTTCGACACCATGAGAGGAAATTCCTCATGTGTATCTTAGATTCCGTTTTCTCTTATTATAATCAACAAAAGCTTCAATAGTTGTAATATGAACTCTATGTTCATGAAAAAAGGACACGTGGAAAAAAATCCTCACATTTAAAAAAAATTAGCTTATCAAATCTTATCAAATCTTTTGGAATAATACAATAATAACAAAATATAATAATGAAACCTATCCTAATTTAATGGCATGCATCACATGTGGTCTAATATCTCTTTATTGCTTCCTTTTGTATATAGGACTATGCCTCAATCTACCAGCATTTCTCATTAAACCTCATAATTTTCTTCCATCAAAGGATTGGTTGGAGTTGGATGGAAAATCAAATTCTTCCTCCTACATTTGGTGAAAAACAAGAGTGAACGCCAACCGTATGCATGGGTGTTGGGATAATTCCAAAGTAAATTACCCACTTTTCCCAGTATTTAGAATACTGATATAGTGATAATTGAATAAAATCAGATAAATTCATTTTTTTTCTTGAGGAGAAATATTCCATATTTTTTTTAAAAAAACGCTTGGGTTGTAACAAGTCTCTCTAAAATACATAAAAAAATTTATTCTCCAAGATACTGAAGATCGGAGAATCAAATTAAAATGAGAAGCCAGAGAGTAAACCATATGTCGTGGTTGCAGGTCTTCTACGTCGTGGTTGTAGTTTTTGGTCTATACTTACAATAAATTGTACTGTACTACCGTTTACGAATAACGGAACTTCTTATTGATTCCAAAAGATCCTCAAAAGTTAAGAATTTGCCAATAGTCTTTGTAGGTTGTAAACTGACTGGGATTGCATGTGTAGGATCATGTATTGAAGTGTTAATGATGCGGTTAGGCATTGTAGTTTCTAATGGTAGAAGTGCAGCCGTGTCGTGCATCCATTACGTAAAATTTATCTACCTGGAATTGAGACATGACAAAAGGAAATAAAGAACACCAAACTGGGCTATTTTATATGAAAGGTTTTGCCTTTAAATTACAAAGAGCAAATAAAAATTGAATATTATCATAGATGGTACTTGCAAACACATATTAACATGCAATGATCTTGACTGCTTTAAGAGATGTCCAGCCAATCCTACCTCCTTATAAGCAACAACCATCATGTTGTATTATGAGAGAATCGGCCATTTAAAAATATTGTAAATAAAACAATGAAGTTGTGTGCAATGCCATAGCCATACTATATACGTAGAGTAGTGAGTCGTTCTTAAATTATTTTTATCTGCTACCAATGATGTTTATTGGGAATGATGTTTATTGAAAAAAATATCATTCAAATCTTTCCTAAGATCACATCTTTATACATATGTAGATCTAGATGTATGCCTATATTTGTGCCCCCAACCCAAATTTTTTACAAGCTTGTTGTGTCCCGTATCCCATGTTGGTGTTGTCCCACTCCCATACCGTGCCCATGTCTATGAAACATAGATAGAACTCTCACACCTAACAGAATAATGCACTCACCTCCCTTTTCCTTTCCAAAATAGCGCCTTTGAGGCTTCAACTTCTTATTTCAACTAAGCTAAGGATTTTCCGGTATTGCTGTATGGGTAGTTGGTAGCTCCTTGGCACCGGGCGTATTTACCTTGTCTCGTCATGTATCCAAACTGGTAATATCCAGAGCTTCGCCGGATGAAGTCATTGGATACTAAAACAGGCAATAAGAGAACATACACAATGGAATAAATGACGTTTTCAGGCCTGTAACCATGATTTCAGAATTTTAGGATACCATATCAAATCCCTCGACCAAGCTAGGGCTACCGAATAACCTTAATTTCATATTCCAATCAATCAAATAAATCCAGGTCCAATAGATAAACACCTAACAACCATGTAAAAAGACAAAAGACAAATTTCTAGCAATTTAGGACCGAAATCGAATCAAATTGGATCTATAACTCACCTCTGGATGTCCTTCTCCTATGAGAGCAAGCACTCAAAGATGCATTCTTTACAGAAAACGTGGCCTTTCTGGCAGCAGAGAGGATCGATGAAGGGCTTGAGGCAGAGGCAGCAAGCATCGAAGGGCTTGATCGAATCTTTGCCGAGCCTCTCCTTCTGGGTCCCGTACCCTAACTTTTTCTCATCGTAGGTGAAGAACGCGAGGTCGTTGTTGTTCTTCGAGTGACGCTAAGGCATCTCTCCTTCTTCTGATGATTGAGAGGGCCAGGATTCGTGAGCAATCGAAACTCTAACCCTAAAATTGACGGGATTTTCTTATAAAGAGGAACCCTGTGTTATTTTACATAAGGGCCCCTTCATATTTTACTCTTGTGCATTAAGTCCTATAGGATGTCGGAACAATTTCGTGTCCGATTCCCGATCCGGATCCAAATGTCTCTCACATGGAATGCAATAAAAAAAATTTAAAAATTAAGATTTTTTGAAATTCATGATAGGCTATGTCAGAGACTTTTCTGAAAAAGTCAGAGATAATTGATAACCGTAAAAATTTTAGAGAAAAGAGTTTAAAACAAAAAAAATATTTAAGAATGTCTTTACTATTATAACTGGATGCGTGGAGAGAGCATGTCGTGCTCTCATATAAAAACGTGAAAATTCTTAAATCTAAGATGCTCTTCTGCATAATTGACTTTTGCATGTACAACATGTATATATGCTAGCATTATAGATCATTGAGAACGAATTTTTAAAAAAATCTTAAAGGCTTTCTCTTTGCTTAAGAGAATAATGGAGCAAAGAGGCTAGGAGGCTTTTTCTTCAAACAGTGTTAAAAACTATACCCTCCATCATTTTATTCGACGATTGGCCCAGTTTATCTCGAGCTTCATCGTCTAATATGTCAATACACCAAATTTCATAAGATTCTAACATCTTTCACAGTTGATTTAGCAATGTAAAAAGTTCTATTGTCGGTAAACCGTTGATTTTGCACCCACTAAATCAACGATAAAAAAGGGTTATAATCACATGAAAATTGGTGTATGGGCATATTATATGATGAAGATCAAGATGAACGGCGTTGATCGTCGAATAAAATGATGAAGGGTATAGTCTTTCAACGCCGCCTGATGAAAAAAACTTCATAGACCTCTTTCCTCCGTTATTCTCTTTAGTTAAGGCAATAGATTTCATAGATATTTTTAATCAATATAATGAATATATCCAAATCAAACTTTTATATCAATACACAATTACACACGTGCATGATTATTATAAGAGATAATGGAATCTCAGATGCCATAAGAGAGAATTTCCCCCTATGGCGTAAGAAAAAGTTAACTCTCATCTTTTTTATGATCGGCATCTACCATCTTCTCATCCTCTTAGATGTGAATACACCAGATTTTATATGATTCTAACATCTTTTCATCATTAATGTAGTGGGTGCAAAGTTAACAGTTTTCTAATAGGAAAACATTTTTAGCGTTTTTACATCATAAAATCAGCGGTGAAAACGTATTAGGTACATATAAAATTTGGTGTATCCACATCTTAAAAGATGAAGTTGATGATGGTGAATGCCGATCGTCAAAATAATTGATGGAGGGTTGATTTTTTTCGACACCATGAGAGGAAATTCATCATGTGTATCTTAGATTCCGTTTTCTCTTATTATAATCTACAAAAGCTTCAATAGTTGTAATATGAACTCTATGTTCATGAAAAAAGGACACATGGAAAAAAATCCTCACATTTAAAAAAAATTAGCTTATCAAATCTTTTGGAATAATACAATAAAAACAAAATATAATAATGAAACCTATCCTAATTTAATGGCATGCATCACATGTGGTCTAATATCTCTTTATTGCTTCCTTTTGTATATAGGACTATGCCTCAATCTACTAGCCTTTCTCATTTAACCTCATAATTTTCTTCCATCAAAGGATTGGTTGGTGTTGGATGGAAAATCAAATTCTTCCTCCTACATTTGGTGAAAAACAAGAGTGAACGCCAACCGTATGCATGGGTGTTGGGATAATTCCAAAGTAAATTACCCACTTTTCCCAGTATTTAGAATACTGATATAGTGATAATTGAATAAAATCAGATAAATTCATTTTTTTTTCTTGAGGAGAAATATTCCATATTTTTTAAAAAAAACGCTTGGGTTGTAACAAGTCTCTCTAAAATACATAAAAAATTTTATTCTCCAAGATTATGAAGATCGGAGAATCAAATTAAAAAGAGAAGCCAGAGAGTAAACCATATGTCGTGGTTGCAGGTCTTCTACGTCGTGGTTGTAGTTTTTGGTCTATACTACAATAAATTGTACTGTACTACCGTTTACGAATAACGGAACTTCTTATTGATTCCCAAAGATCCTCAAAAGTTTAGAATTTGCAAATAGTCTTTGTAGGTTGTAAACTGACTGGGATTGCATGTGTAGGATTATGTATTGAAGTGTTAATGACGCGGTTAGGCATTGTAGTTTCTAATGGTAGAAGTGCAGCCGTGTCGTGCATCCATTACGTAAAATTTATCTACCTGGAATTGAGACATGACAAAAGGAAATAAAGAACGCCAAACTGGGCTATTTTATATGAAAGGTTTTGCCTTTAAATTACAAAGAGCAAATAAAAATTGAATATTATCATAGATGGTACTTGCAAACACATATTAACATGCAATGATCTTGACTGCTTTAAGAGATATCCAGCCAATCCTACCTCCTTATAAGCAACAACCATCATGTTGTATTATAAGAGAATCGGCCATTTAAAAATATTGTAAATAAACAATGAAGTTGTGTGCAATGCCATAGCCATACTATATACGTAGCGTAGTGAGTCGTTCTAAAATTATTTTTATCTGCTACCAATGATGTTTATTGGGAATGATGTTTATTGAAAAAAAATATCATTCAAATCTTTCCTAAGATCACATCTTTATACATATGTAGATCTAGATGTATGCCTATATTTGTGCCCCCAACCCAAATTTTTTACAAGCTTGTCGTGTCCCGTATCCCATGTTGGTGTTGTCCCACTCCCATACCGTGCCCATGTCAATGAAACATAGATAGAACAACTCTCAACACCTAACAGAATAATGCACTCACCTCCCTTTTCCTTTCCAAAATAGCGCCCTTGAGGCTTCAACTTCTTATTTCAACTAAGCTAAGGATTTTCCGGTATTACTGTGTGGGTAGTTGGTAGCTCCTGGGCACCAGGCGTATTTACCTTGTCTCGTCATGTATCCAAACTGGTAATACCCAGAGCTTCGCCGGATGAAGTCATTGGATACTAAAACAGGCAATAAGAGAACATACACAATGGAATAAATGACGTTTTCAGGAATGCAACCATGATTTCAGAATTTTAGGATACCATATCAAATCCCTCGACCAAGCTAGGGCTACCGAATAACCTTAATTTCATATTCCAATCAATCAAATAAATCCAGGTCCAATAGATAAACACCTAACAACCAAGTAAAAAGACAAAAGACAAATTTCTAGCAATTTAGGACCGAAATCGAATCAAATTGGATCTACAACTCACCTCTGGATGTCCTTCTTCTGTGAGAGCAAGCACTCAAAGATGCATTCTTTACAGAAAACGTGGCCTTTCTGGCAGCAGAGAGGATCGATGAAGGGCTTGAGGCAGAGGCAGCAAGCATCGAAGGGCTTGATCGAATCTTTGCCGAGCCTCTCCTTCTGGGTCCCGTACCCTAACTTCTTCTTCTCATCGTAGGTGAAGAACGCGAGGTCGTTGTTGTTCTTCGAGTGACGCTGAGGCATCTCTCCTTCTTCTTCTTCTGATTTGAGAGGGCCAGGATTCGCGAGCAATCGAAACTCTAACCCTAAAATTGACACGGGAAAAATATTGGGGATTTTCTTATAGAGAGGAACCCTGTGTTATTTTACATAAGGGCCCCTTCATATTTTACTCTAGAGCATTGAGTCCTATAGGATGTCGGAACAATTTCGGGTCCGATTCCCGATCCGACACCAATTCCCGATCCGGATCCGAATGTCTCTCACATTGAATGCAATAAAAAAAATTTTAAAAATTAAGATTTTTTGAAATTCATGATAGGCTATGTCAGAGACTTTTATGAAAAAGTCAGAGATAATTGATAACTCTAAAAATTTTAGGGAATAGAGTTTAAAACAAAAAAATATTTAAGAATGTCTTTACTATTATAATTGGATGCGTGGAGAGAGCATGTCGTGCTCTCATATACAAACGTGAAAATTCTTAAATCTAAGATGCTCTTCTGCATAATTGACTTTTGCATGTACAACATGTATATATGCTAGCATTATAGATCATTGAGAACAAATTTTTAAAAAAATCTTAAAGGCTTTCTCTTTGCTTAAGAGAATAATGGAGCAAAGAGGCTAGGAGGCTTTTTCTTCAAACGGTGTTAAAAACTATACCCTCCATCATTTTATTCGACGATTGGCACAGTTTATCTTGAGCTTCATCGTCTAATATGTCGATACACCAAATTTCATAAGATTCTAACATTTTTCACAGTTGATTTAGCAATGTAAAAAGTTCTATTGTCGGTAAACCGTTGATTTTGCACCCACTAAATCAACGATAAAAAAGTGTTATAATCACATGAAAATTGGTGTATGGGCATATTATATGATGAAGATCAAGATGAATGGTGTTGATCGTCAAATAAAATGATGAAGGGTATAGTCTTTTAACGCCGCCTGACGAGAAAAACTTCATATACCTCTTTCCTCCGTTATTCTCTTTAGTTAAGGCAATAGATTTCATAGATATTTTTAATCAATATAATGAATATATCCAAATCAAACTTTTATATCAATACACAATTACACACGCGCATGATTATTATAAGAGATAATGGAATCTCAGATGCCATAAGAGAATTTCCCCCTATGGCGTAAGAAAAAGTTAACTCTCATATTTTTTATGATCGGCATCTACTATCTTCTCATCCTCTTAGATGTGAATACACCAGATTTTATATGATTCTAACATCTTTTCATCATTAATGTAGTGGGTGCAAAATTAACAGTTTTCTAATAGGAAAACATTTTTAGCGTTTTTACATCATAAAATCAGCGGTGAAAACGTGTTAGATACATATAAAATTTGGTGTATCCACATCTTAGAAGATGAAGTTGATGATGGTGAATGCCGATCGTCAAAATAATTGATGGAGGGTTGATTTTTTTCGACACCATGAGAGGAAATTCCTCATGTGTATCTTAGATTCCGTTTTCTCTTATTATAATCAACAAAAGCTTCAATAGTTGTAATATGAACTCTATGTTCATGAAAAAAGGACATGTGGAAAACAATCCTCACATTTAAAAAAAATTAGCTTATCAAATCTTATCAAATCTTTTGGAATAATACAATAATAACAAAATATAATAATGAAACCTATCCTAATTTAATGGCATGCATCACATGTGGTCTAATATCTCTTTATTGCTTCCTTTTGTATATAGGACTATGCCTCAATCTACCGGCCTTTCTCATTAAACCTCATAATTTTCTTCCATCAAAGGATTGGTTGGTGTTGGATGGAAAATCAAATTCTTCCAAAAACAAGAGTGAACGCCAACCGTATGCATGGGTGTTGGGATAATTCCAAAGTAAATTACCCACTTTTCCCAGTATTTAGAATACTGATATAGTGATAATTGAATAAAATCAGATAAATTCATTTTTTTTTCTTGAGGAGAAATATTCCATATTTTAAAAAAAAAACGCTTGGGTTGTAACAAGTCTCTCTAAAATACATAAAAAAATTTATTCTCCAAGATTATGAAGATCGGAGAATCAAATTAAAAAGAGAAGCCAGAGAGTTAACCATATGTCGTGGTTGCAGGTCTTCTACGTCGTGGTTGTAGTTTTTGGTCTATACTTACAATAAATTGTACTGTACTACCGTTTACGAATAACGGAACTTCTTATTGATTCCCAAAGATCCTCAAAAGTTAAGAATTTGCCAATAGTCTTTGTAGGTTGTAAACTGACTGGGATTGCATGTGTAGGATCATGTATTGAAGTGTTAATGATGCGGTTAGGCATTGTAGTTTCTAATGGTAGAAGTGCAGCCGTGTCGTGCATCCATTACGTAAAATTTATCTACCTGGAATTGAGACATGACAAAAGGAAATAAAGAACACCAAACTGGGCTATTTTATATGAAAGGTTTTGCCTTTAAATTACAAAGAACAAATAAAAATTGAATATTATCATAGATGGTACTTGCAAACACATATTAACATGCAATGATCTTGACTGATTTAAGAGATATCCAGCCAATCCTACCTCCTTATAAGCAACAACCATCATGTTGTATTATAAGAGAATCGGCCATTTAAAAATATTGTAAATAAAACAACGAAGTTGTGTGCAATGCCATAGCCATACTATATACGTAGAGTAGTGAGTCGTTCTAAAATTATTTTTATCTGCTACTAATGATGTTTATTGAAAAAAATATCATTCAAATCTTTCCTAAGATCACATCTTTATACATATGTAGATCTAGATGTATGCCTATATTTGTGCCCCCAACCCAAATTTTTTACAAGCTTGTCGTGTCCTGTATCCCATGTTGGTGTTGTCCCACTCCCATACCGTGCCCATGTCTATGAAACATAGATAGAACAACTCTCAACACCTAACAGAATAATGCACTCACCTCCCTGTTCCTTTCCAAAATAGCGCCTTTGAGGCTTCAACTTCTTATTTCAACTAAGCTAAGGATTTTCCGGTATTACTGTGTGGGTAGTTGGTAGCTCCTGGGCACCGGGCGTATTTACCTTGTCTCGTCATGTATCCAAATTGGTAATACCCAGAGCTTCGCCGGATGGAGTCATTGGATACTAAAACAGGCAATAAGAGAACATACACAATGGAATAAATGACGTTTTCAGGCCTGCAACCATGATTTCAGAATTTTAGGATACCATATCAAATCCCTCGACCAAGCTAGGGCTACCGAATAGCCTTAATTTCATATTCCAATCAATCAAATAAATCCAGGTCCAATAGATAAACACCTAACAACCAAGTAAAAAGACAAAAGACAAATTTCTAGCAATTATAGATCATTGAGAACAAATTTTTAAAAAAATCTTAATGGCTTTCTCTTTGCTTAAGAGGATAATGGAGCAAAGAGGCTAGGAGGCTTTTTCTTCAAACGGTGTTAAAAACTACACCCTCCATCATTTTATTCGACGATTGGCACAGTCTATCTTGATCTTCATCGTCTAATATGTCGATACACCAAATTTCATAAGATTCTAACATCTTTAACAGTTGATTTAGCAATGTATAAAGTTTTATTGTCGGTAAACCGTTGATTTTGCACCCACTAAATCAATGATAAAAAAGTGATGTAATCACATGAAAATTGGTCTATGGGCATATTATATGATGAAGATCAAGATGAACGGTGTTGATCGTCGAATAAAATGATGAAGGGTATAGTCTTTTAACGCCGCCTGACGAATAAAAACTTCATAGATCTCTTTCCTCCGTTATTCTCTTTAGTTAAGTAAGGCAATAGATTTCGTAGACATTTTTAATCAATATAATGAATATATCCAAATCAAACTTTTATATCAATACACAATTACACACGTGCATGATTATTATAAGAGATAATGGAATCTCAGATGCCATAAAAGAGAATTTCCCCCTATGGCGTAAGAAAAAGTTAACTCTCATATTTTTTATGATCGGCATCTACCATCTTCTCATCCTCTTAGATGTGAATACACCAGATTTTATATGATTCTAACATCTTTTCGTCATTAATGTAGTGGGTGCAAAATTAACAGTTTTCTAATAGGAAATCAATTTTAGCGTTTTTACATCATAAAATCAGCGGTGAAAACGTGATAGATACATATAAAATTTGGTATATCCACATCTTAGAAGATGAAGTTGATGATGGTGAATGCCGACCGGCAAAATAATTGATGGGGGGTTGATTTTTTTCGACACCATGAGAGGAAATTCCTCATGTGTATCTTAGATTCCGTTTTCTCTTATTATAATCAACAAAAACTTCAATAGTCGTAATATGAACTCTATATTCATGAAAAAAGGACACGTGGAAAACAATCCTCACATTTAGAAAAAATTAGCTTATCAAATCTTATCAAATCTTTTGGAATAATACAATAATAACAAAATATAATAATGAAACCTATCCTAATTTAATGGCATGCATCACATGTGCCGATACATTGACTGATTTAATCAATCTATTTTAAAGAAAATTAAAGATAAAGTAATTTAATGTAATAAACCATAAAATGCTACTTATTTTTTAGGGCAATTTTTAAATATAATCACGTGCAATGCACGTATCAAAACACTAGGCTGTAAAATGTGGCTTGTATATACAAAAGGGATGTTTTCTCTTATTGCTTTCACGATTTGCTTGATCAAAAGGTGCATCTCTTCCTCTCCTCTGGTTCTCTCTATTTTATTAAATCTGATTTACTTCTATATTGATTTATAAATATAGTTATTTCTACTTAAAGATTTCGTGGTTATTAACATGCACATATCTGCTATGATTAGCAAAAATTGTTCTTTTTTGGGGAAATTTTATTTAATTAAGCACCTGGGAAACCCATGATATGTACAGAGCCATGATTCAAATTAATAATTATGCATAGTAAAGAAATCACATAAATATAATGATGGATGTGTTTTTGTTTATTTTTCTTTCTTTCTTCCGTCTTTTTGACATAAAACCGTGTAAATACACCTAGTTTCAATATTAGAAAATATAATGAAATACTCTACATCATGTGATCAATGTTATTTTTTACATCTCAAGACACCATACTTATTGTCTATAATATGCATTATCAGTAGTTTAACCAAAATCATGAGAGTAATATCTCAAAAACTAGCTAGTATAAGAAATCTCAAATACTTCTGATCACATATCTTGGTTATGTCTCAAACGGTATAGCAACTATTTGCAATGTGAAAAATGCAGTAATATATGGATTATTGATGGAGGTAGGACTCCATTAGATGTTGTCCTCCGTCGATATGGTTGTGATAATACCTGATATCAGACACCTCCAAGATCATGACACGTGGCGTGTGACGTGTCCCAGAACTCAGAAGACAGGGCCCGCAGAGGCCGACCAGGCCACCATGTACCCGACCTGCGAGCACAAGGCTGGCTCACCTCGGGCCCCCTGCAAATTGACCTCCTCGGCCCTTAGCTCGCGCCGAGCTGCCACAAGACCAAGACTCCTCGGCCCCCTCCGCTCGTCCCCGAGCTCCCCAACCGAGGCCGTCTTCTTCGGTCCTCTGACCAACTCCACCGCTCACAGGCGTAACCGCCGCTCCGTGAATCTCGCCATGCGCAGATTCTCCGCCAGCAACATCCCACGTTCCACGCCATCACGATCCCCATTAATGGGCGATCCGCCCTCTACGCGGGCGTGACGTCGGGAGCATATCTGCCGGCGGAATCTTCGCGCCTGCTATTGTGTGCTACCGCCACTATATAAACCCCCATCACAGAGGGGTCAAGTAAGCCATTCTTTACACTTACGCCGTTACTCTGCTCGGATCTTGTCACTGACTTGAGCGTCGGAGGGTCCTCGGTGATACCAAACCACCCCGGGACTTCTTTGCAGGTACACGGCGGCAGCCTCTTCATCCCACCTTGTCCTCTCAAAACCCATTGAGACCCACACGCAACGAAGGACAGTCAACCCAGTTCGCCTCGAGATCAACGGAAGACAACATCTGACGGAGGCCCGAAAAGGAGCTCCATTAGTTGGTGCCGTCTGTGGGAAACTTAGGTTCCACAAAATACAAAGTTGACCTTCCAATCTCCTCCCTCATGGCAGACGACTATCATGGGGATCCCAGTACCAGCCGCCGCCTTCCGCTTACCGAAGGCGGGGATGAACCTCCCCCCATGACCGTCATCAACGCCCTCGCAGGCAGGATAGATCGCCTGCAATCCCTCATGGAGGCCCTCGTTCGCGTTCGAACGACCGCGCCCGGGCCCCCGATCGCTGTTCCTCCGCCTCCAGAAGACTCCTTCCCCGCTTGGACGGCCAACTACTAGCGGGCTGCATCCCCTCGCCACCGGTCCTTCGACCCGGTGCTCCCCGAAGCCCATTGGGAGCCCTAGGGCTCCACACCGAGATCCTCAGCCAGGGAGCCTCGCCCCGAGCCTCCTCGCGACCCCTACCCTCCAGAGGAAATGTCAGTCACCTCTCCTATCCGCGAGCGTGGCCGGCCCTACCATGGTCGGCGGGAACACACAGAAGGGGGCCACCCTGGCGGCTCAAGAGCTACCCCGTCCCGAGACCTGAGGCTCCTTATCGAGAGGAACCGGGGCCGCTCCCCGACGCAGTCCACCCGCAGCGGGGCCCGGGAATCCCGAGGCGCCGATTCCTCAAGGTACCACGGTCGGCTCGACGCCCTCGAGAAGAAGATCGAGGGCATGCGCCTAGAGGCTCGCCTCTCGAGCGACGGGGCTAAGTACGCCGCCGACTCGCTCATAAAGCCGTTCACCGAGGAACTGCTCGCCGTGCGCGTCTCATCGCGTAATAAGCCCCCGAAGGTCTCTCTGTTTGATGGGAAAACCGACCCGAAGGACCACTTGGACGCTTTCACCGCGGGAATGAGCTTCCAAGATCACTCCGACGCTGCCCAGTGCAGGGCCTTCCCGGCCACCCTCATCCGCGCGGGTCGGGACTGGTTCCGGGGGCTCGAGCCCTGCTCAATTTCAACCTTCGACGAGCTGGCCATCCAGTTCCTCGGCCACTCCGTGGGGAACCGTCGACAGAAGCGCACGGTCGACTACCTCTTCACAGTCAAGAGTGGGGACAAGGAAACCTTTAAGGCCTATATTGCCCGTTTCTACAACGCCCTCCTCGAGGTGCCCAAGCACCGGGACGAGACCGTCATAACGGCACTCAGATCCGGTCTGAGGCACAAAGAATGGTTGCGTTCCTTCACGCTGGCTCAACCTAAGACCATGGCCGAAGTCAAAGCGTGGACCAAGCGTGAGGTCCAGCTGGAGTCCGAAGTGAATGCCAACCTTCCCCGGGCGGATCGGCCCAACCAGAAGAAGAGGATTCGGGAGGACAGGCCGGAGCGTCAGCAGCCCTACCACCCGAAGTTCCAAGAGTATATCCCCTCAACGTCTCCCTCGCGGTGTTGCTGGAGGAGTCCCAGAATGAGGAGTTCTTCAAGTTCCCGCCGGTCTCACGTCAGGCCGCTAAGCGAACCCAGGGCCCCTACTGTGCTTTCTACCGGGTACTGGGCCACGCCACGGAGGACTGCAAACAGTTGAGGGACTACGTCGAGGAGCTCATCCGGTCTGGGCACCTCGCCACCTACCTAAGGGACAAGCGGCGGGCCGACCATAAGCGAGAGCAGCCTCGCCCTTCCACCGACCAGATCGTCGGCCAGATCATGCTCGTCTCGGGGGACAGCCGTCCCGGGGCTCAGGGGGCCCCACGCCCTACACCAACCGCCGGGGCCGACAGCCCTTCGGGAAGCTCGGCCTAGGCCAACCAAGTCATCTTTTAACCTGTACCTATCCTTTCTCTTTCCCTTTTCTAAAAGCAATGTAAATTTTTCCTAGGATCTACCATTGACTAAATAAAAAGATCGATGGAACATTGCGAAAAAGAAAGGAAATTTTTGTTCATTCAAAGGGTATTATGGGCTCCCCGGCCAAAAAAAAGGGGGGGTTGCAATAACGGGGGTAAGGGGCGCGCCGAGCACTGCTCGTGGTACTCGGCGAAGATCTCCGCCAACCGGGGACGCGCAAGTTCCAGCCTCTGCTCCCGGTTCCCCCCACGGGCGTCTACCCCGAGCCTTAGCTCGTAGCATTCCCGGATGAGCGCCTCCGAGCGCGCTAGTCGGTTTGCGGAAATCAAGCCGAAGTGCCTCAAGGACCGCAGCTTGCCCACGGCCTCGTCGAAGAGCTGCTCTGACAGGGGGTTGTAAAGCCCCGGCGATGCCTTCCAGATGGAGTACAACAATAGCTGCAGCAGGGAGGAGCGCCTAGGGAGCAGCCGACCGAAGTGCTCCTCAATGCAAGCAACCACCAACTGCACCGTGTCCTCGGTGTGGTCGCGGTCATAGAGATACACGTCTGCGGAACTGATGATTTCGGTGATGGTGAATGGGAAATCCTCCATTTTGATGGCCTATCTGCGAAGGGAAAAAACCAGTGCCCTTTATATAGCCCGCTGTGCAGCCCAACGGCCACCACGCGGCGTCCATCAAGTGTCGCCCGAACGAAACGAAGCGATGCCCACGTGACGTCCATCGCTGGTTACCCGGTGGAAATGAAACGACGCATTCCTGCCGCTTCACCTCCCCCGACATTCAATGCGCTAGATGCATGCGCCGTTGCCCCGCTCGTTCCCATTCCTCGCACCTACGGCCGGACGACCAGGCCGCGCCTAGTGAAAGATTCAACTCAGCAGCCTCCTCGGCCGGCAGCTCCCCTGCCACAACGCCGGGGATCAAAAAGCCCTCTCAGAGGCAGCCGAAGGCCAGAGGTTCCCTCGCTCGGCTATCCACCACGGCAGCTTCCCTGCCGCAAAGACGGAGATCGAAATGCCCTCCCAGAGGCAGTCGAGCGCGAGGTTCCCTCGCTCGGCTATCCCCCGCGGGCAGCTTCCCTGCCACAACGCCGGGGATCAAACAAGCCCTCCCAGAGGCAGTCGAGACACGAGAATCCCTCGCTCGGCTATCCCCGGCGGGCAGCTCCCCTGCCACAACGCCAGGGATCAAAAAGACCTCCCAGAGGCAGTCGAGGCACGAGGTTCCCTCACTCGGCTATCCTTCAGGACAAAAGCCCTCGCCAAGAGGCACCGGACAGTAACCCTGCCCAGCTAAGGGTCCTTGGTGGCTTCTTA
Source organism: Agapanthus africanus (assembly GCA_030015575.1). Classification (NCBI taxonomy): domain Eukaryota; kingdom Viridiplantae; phylum Streptophyta; class Magnoliopsida; order Asparagales; family Amaryllidaceae; genus Agapanthus; species Agapanthus africanus. The sequence goes on from CM057337.1 coordinate 5,532,157, forward strand.
CAGCCATATAGCTTTCCTCGCGCCAAGGGCCAAAGTCCTCCCAGAGGCAGTCGGGTCCTTGCCCGGCTATCCCCGGCTGGTAGCTTCCTACCACAACCGACAGGGATCAACGTCTTCGCCATGAGGCATTGGGCAGTAACCCTGCTCGGTCCCCGTCCTGAAGGATCAAAAGCCCTCCCAGAGGCAGTCGAGGCCCGAGGTTCCCTTGCTCGGCTATCCTCCGCGGGCAGCTACCCTGCCACAACGCCGGGGATCAAAAAGCCCTTATACTGAGGCCCCCGAGCAGCTACCCTGCTCGGTCAATCAACGGCTCCTACCCTCCACACCAGGGACCAGAAGCATCGGAACAACTACCCCGCCCAACCCCCGACCGCACAGCTACCCTGCCCGGTCACCCCCAGATGACGGGCGACACTCTTACTAAAAACCGAGGAGAAGGCTGTTCAAATCTAAACGATCTCCCCTCGACTCCGGGGCCCATAGAGATACCTCCTCGGAAATGCTCGTCAGCAAGCGATTGCAGTCAACTCGACGGACGATCATTAGACAGAGGGTCAACCTGACAGAAAAGCATGACGGCACAGGATAAATATCCCAAAATGAGTATTCGTCGCGGACAGATGGCAAAAGGAAAACTTTATCACGTCTGAAGAAGAAAAACTCTACTACTACTGCCAAACATAAGTTTTTTACAAAAAGTATTCTCTGGCTCCTCAGCCTTACAAAATTCAAAAGAAAACAAGATAAATACAGGAGGGCGGGGGCTTTACGCCTCGGGCCCGGGCACGGCCTCGAAGTCCTCAACCTCCACCACTGGGGGCGCTGGGTCCTCGGCCCCCTCCCCGCCGGGAGTCTTTTCCCCTTGCCCGTCGGCGCCCATGAGGGGGAACTCGGCCCGGAGGTCCGTGTCGTCGAATTCCGGCATCCTGGACTTCACGGCGTCAAGGGCGTCATGCCAGACGCGGGTCGTGGCCATAGCCAGGTCGTTGTAAAAATCCCTCGACCCCTTATAACTCGCCACGGCCTTCGACCCAGCCGACTTGAGGGCCTCGGCTGACGCCCCCAGCTCCTTCTGGAGGGTCTTCACCGTCTTCTTCAGGTTGCCGGCGAGCACCTGGGAGTCCCCGAGCCTGCCCTCGGCGATCGCGGTAGCCTCGCGATGCCGGGTGACCTCTCTCTTCCCGGCATTCACCTCGCCCTCCAGGGCGGCGATCCTCGCCGACGTCGCCTCCTGCTCCCGTCTGGAGCTCTCCCGTAGCGCGACAAGTTGGCCCGCGGCCTCCATCGCCGGTGCTACCACCTCGGTCTCCATGCGAAGGGTAAGGGCCACGTGCTGGAGAGTCTGGGAAGACACAAAAGGGGAAGGATAAGGAACATGAAGGAGAACACTAAATCTTGCCGCGCACTGGGGGCTTACCTGCACGGCTTCTTGGGCGATCGACGCCAGCCGGGCCTTGAAGGTTCCCCCAGGAACCCAATCCCCAGCTGAGGTCTCTATCTCGTGGAGGAGGCTGTCCGCGACCGACAGCCCGGATGGCACCGTGAACTGGAGCCCCCTTCCTCCACCACGGTCGGCGAAGACCGGCCCCGGGAAACTCTCCGGGAACTCCTCCTAAGCGGCTCCGGTGGAGAGCCGATCTCCTCTTCCGAGGCCGTGTCCTCCACAATCAGGGCCAGCTTCCGGCCCGACACTCTGCTGGGGCCCGGGGCGGGGTCCACCGCCGAGCGTCCTCGGGGGACCGCCATCGGGGCGGTGGGAGCGGGGGCAGCCTGCGCCCGGGAAGAACTGGCGCCCCCAGCAGGCTGCCTCGGTTGGCGCATAGCATCTCGGAGAACGCCGAAGTCCATGGATCCTGCACAAAACAAATACCCCACTTATCAGCAACGCGAGTAAAACATAAACCCAGAAAGTGAGACTAACTTACCAACGAACTCGACGGGGCTAAGCCCGGCCCAGCTCAAAACCCTCTCGGACAGCAGCACGTTGTATCGAGGGATGGGTTCCCACGACACCACTCTCACCGCGGCGGGGTTATCGGACAGGTTCCCCGGCAGACTCTTCTCCCTCGACCACTTGGTGGGCACCGACCAGTCCTCGCCCTCGGGAGGGGAGACGAAGAAAAACTTCTTCTTCCAATCGTGAATGGAGGAGGGCAAGGCCACGACCCCAGTCCCGGCAGCGACCCCGGGCCGCTTCCTAAAAGTAAAATAAACCCACCTCGGGTCGCCAGCTCGACCGCCGGGGTGACTCTTAAAGGCAAGGGAGGAATCGAGAAGGGAAAGGCTGAAAGGGACCGCCTGCAGCTTCAGGCGGATCAGGAACCCAAGGAGGATCCTCCACGCGTTCAGCACTAACTGGCCGAGAGCCAAGCCGAAGAAATTCAGGGCGGCGGCGACCTCAGGAGAGAAGGGCAAGCGCATTCCGCCCCAAAAAGCTTCCAAATAAAGGGCAATCTCCCTGCCCCGTACCTGGTCTGCCCTCTTTCCCTCCTCGGCCAGACGAAGCGTATAGAGCAGGGAAATGTGGAAGCGAGCTCGAGCATTGGCGAGCTCGTCCTTATGCCTCACCCAGCACGGGGTGCTGGGGGCTACACCTACCGCCTCCTCCCTGGAGGCGTCCCCTACCTCACGACCTCGGAGAGATGGCCCAGCCCCTGCTCCCTGAGGGGACTCGGACACATCTAAAGGAACCCTAGCGTCTACTCCTACGACGTATACTGATTCTACAGGGGAAGACATCTAACCTGGGAAGGAAATTCTTCAAAAGTTGGGAATGAGAGAGGGGAGACGGGCACCGAGCAGCTGGGGCTTGAGAATGAGGAATATGAGAGAGTGAGGGCCCTAGGGCGGGCCCCACCTATATTTATTACCGCATACGGCCTCATCCAATGGCGCCCATCATCTCCCGCCGAAACGGTTCCTTGCGCCCAGCGGCTCCGATCGCTCCACGTGGCAGCCCAGCGATTGACCGCGTCCCGTCAGACGCCGCAGACCTGCGCACGTCACATCAGCCAGTTGGCGCTCGCCACGTGGACCATCGCTTCAACTGCAGAGTGCACGAACCGGCACACCCTCCTTAAATGCAAAGATCTCGCCTCGATTCGCTAGTGGAAAAGACAACCGACGGCTCGAGGACTCATCCCGGCATAACCCTGAGAAGGAGCTCGCCTCGGAGGGCCCGGCAGTCCACTCCTGACCCGACCCGCTAGCTGGTTAGGACAAGAGTGGGGGGCTAATGATAATACCTGATATCAGACACCTCCAAGATCATGACACGTGGCATGCGACGTGTCCTAGAACTCAGAAGATAGGGCCCGCAGGGGCCGACCGAGCCACCCTGTACCCGACCTGCGAGCATAAGGCTGGCTCACCTCGGGGCCCCCTGCAAATTGACCTCCTCGGCCCTTAGCTCGCGCCGAGCTGCCACAAGACCAAGACTCCTCGGCCCCGTCCGCTCGTCCCCGAGCTCCCTAGCCGAGGCCGTCTTCCTCGGTCCTCCAACCAACTCCACCGCTCATAGGCGTAACCGTCGCTCCGCGAATCTCGCCATGCGCAGATTCTCTGCCAGCAACATCCCACGTTCCACGTCATCACGATCCCCATTAATGGGCGATCCGCTCTCTACGCGGGCGTGACGTCGGGAGCATAATTGCCGGCGGAATCTTCGCGCCTGCTATTGTATGCTACCGCCACTATACAAACCCCCATCACAGAGGGGTCAAGTAAGCCATTCTTTTACACTTACGCCGTTACTCTGCTCGGATCTTGTCACTGACTTGAGCGTCAGAGGGTCCTCAGTGGTACCAAACCACCCCGGGGCTTCTTTGTAGGTACACGGCGGCAGCCTCTTCATCCCACCTTGTCCTCTCAAAACCCATTGAGACCCACACGCAACGAAGGACAGTCAACCCAGTTCACCTCGAGATCAGCGGAAGACAACATCTGACGGAGGCCCGAAAAGGAGCTCCATCAGGTTGCGAACGATTTTGAGCGGTTGAGATTGGATATGAGAATTGTTGTGTGGACCTTAATGGGTTGTTGGATGTTGTCGACGCCGAGTTATCTGCAAGAGAAGTCCCGGAGTGGAAAACCACCGTAGGACACTCCGACGATCAAGTTAGCACCGTGGAATAAGAACAGGGCAGCGGCGTATTAGAATGAGGTCGAGTTACCTGAGTCGTCTGAAAGAGAGATTTATATAGCGGTTGCATAGAGCGAGCCGGCGCGAAATCCTCGCCGTTACGCCCCTGCGTTATGCCCGCGTTGATGGCGGGATCCGTTCATTAATGGTGGGGCACGCCAGCGTGGAACGCGGATTGCGGGACGGCGGATATCTCGCTTTGGCGAGATACACGGAGCCGTTACGGGGGCGCTTGGGCTCCGCACTCTCGGCGGAACAGGGGAGTCGAGGAAGCTCAGATCGATGGATAGCTCGGAGGCGAGCGAGGAGGCCGAGAAAGCTCAGAACGGTGGATAGCTCGGAGGTGAGCGAGGAGGCCGAGGAAGCTCAGCTCTGTAACAGCTCGGAAACGAGCAAGGAGGCTGGTAGAAGCTCGGTTGTAAGATTGCTCGGAGATGAGCTATTGGCTGGTTGTTAGGCGAATATGGAAGGTACTCCAGGGCGGTCTCTAAAAGGTCGGATGCAACTTCGGAGACGAGGTGCCGAGGAACGTTCCCAATGCATCATACTTATTCCAGCTCCGTATCCCCCAGAAATCTAGCGGGCTTACGTGGATGACACGTCATTCGCTACGTGTCTTGATCTGAGGAATTCCCGCTTATGAGCATCATCATTAGCCTTCCACTCTCATTTCGAACTATTTATGAGCGGTCTACTTAATTTTCTCTTCTCGGCTTGATGCCGAGAATTCTTCGTGGTGGATTGTCCGGGAACGACATGGCGTTTGGCAGTTGTGTCTTTTCGATCTTCGAGTCTACGTGGCGTCTCTCCGTGCACCTTAATTTTCGCGCGTATCCTCGATGACGTCAGTGGATCATTGAAAGGGCGGCACCATAATGGATACATCGCTTCGTCTGTTCGGGCCTGCTATCGACCGAACTCGAGCTTTATTTACTTGGGCCATGTTAGGAGTTTGCCTACTTCGGATACGTGCACCGGGTATAGGTCTGCCTGCTGATTTAATGCGAGGCTTAAGGATCCACCGTTGAGGCCGAGCAGGAAGATATCCGGCGGCCTCGTGACGAGGGCTTTTGGATCCACAGCTCTGTTGGGTAGGAAGCTACCGCGGTGGACGGGCCGAGAAAGAAGCTGTCCGGCTGTCTCGTGATGAGGACTTTGGATCCACGTCTTCGTTGGGCAGGAAGCTACCCGCGGTGGATGGGCCGAGCAGGAAGCTATCCGGCCGTCTCGTGATGAGGGATTTGGATCCACGTCTTCGTTGGACAGGAAGCTACCCACTGTGGATGGGCCGAGCAGGAAGCTGCCTGGAGGCTTCATGATAAAGGTTTTTAGATCCACATTTTCGTTGGGCAGGAAGCTACCCACAGTGGATGGGCCGAGCAGGAAGCTACCCAGCCGCTTCGTGATGAGGGCTTTAGATCCACGTCTTCATTGGGCAGGAAGCTACCCTCGTTGGATGGGCCGAGCAGGAAGCTACCCGGCCGCCTCGTGAGGGCTTTGGATCTACGTTTTCATTGGGCAGGAAGCTACTCACGGTGGATGAGCCGAGCAGGAAGTTACCCGCGGTGAATAGGCCGAGCAGGAAGATACCTGGCTGCCTCATGATGAGGGCTTTTGGATCCACGTCTTCATTGGGCAGGAAGCTACCCACCGTGGATGGGCTGAGCAGGAAGCTTCCCGGCCGCCTCGTAATGAGGGCTTTGGATCCACGTCTTCGTTGGGCAGAAAGCTACCCACTGTGGATGGGCCAAGCAGGAAGCTGCCCGGCAGCCTCGTGATGAGGGTTTTGGATCCACGTCTTCTTTGGGCAGGAATCTACCCACTGTGGATGGGCCAAGCAAGAAGTTATTCGGCGGCCTCATGATGAGGGCTTTTAGATCCACATTTTCGTTGGGCAGGAAGCTACCCACCGTGGATGGGCCAAGCAGGAAGCTACCCGGCCGCCTCGTGATGAGGGCTTAGATCCACGTCTTCGTTGGGTATCACGCCCCGCTTCCCAAAATACAGAATACGGGAGATGACTAGGCCTGCCATGCTTCTACGGTCAAGAAAATACCCCGCCATAGTCACACTTCGGCTTCTAGTAGTACATGACAGGCAGTATTCGTACTACAAGAAATGAGAAATGCAGTCACTAATTCTATCAAAACAGATATAAAACTAACCAGATAGAGTCAAAGGGAATGATAGCGCTGACGTCGCTGATCTAGATGTCCATAATATCCTCGAGGTAGGGAAGGTCCTGATCTGAGCTAAGTCCACTTCTCACTCTGAGTATGCATACTCATGTCGTCAGAGCGACACAATAGCAATGCGTGTGTGTGTGTGTGTAATACGTGCAATGATGATAAACATGGAGCAACAAACATAGAGTGATGATGTGAGCATGAAATAACCGGTACAGGTCAACGGTAAAGCATGTGTATCAAATCGGTAATCAATGCGATGTCCATATCACTAAACATATCAATCTCTAAGTCTCAAAGTCCATGTCACTAAACTTATCGTCAGTCCGAGAGTGAGTGTCAATCACCGCAGGAGTATTCCCAACCCAAGGGTAAGCCCCAGGGGCAAGGAAACACAGGCCCGAATCACGATCAGTAAGAATCAGTAACACGATCAGTATCAAAATCATGAAATCAAGAAATATGCCGGCAGTGAGACTCCTAAGATTCCGTTGATCGAACTCACACTCAAACTACCCCACACCCCGCATTCTACATCAAACACCGACCATGAATCTAAATACTAGTCGCTCCATGATAAGTCTACGCGAGAATTGGAGACAAGGTCTCCATCAAGCATGTCTCGACTGGTATCCAAGATAAATGGACAGTGCTCGATGTCTTACCTATGAAACTAATATAAGTGCTTCCATACCCGTCCCATACCAGTTATGGTTACACTTATATATGCCTCATAGGCATCGACAATGCAGTAACTAACTGATTCCGTTGATTGTGTACAAGTACGTGTCACTTTCATTATTCAATCACGCTTTTACACTAACGTACTTGCCACGATCCAATCACTAACATTTATCACTTGGTAATGTAACACGGGCACTAGGATATCGATGCAAATGAACACTAATTACAAGGGTATAACAGTCATGTAATATGATGGCGATACAGTAAATGCACTACTGAATACATATGAGCAACCGGTTTCGGTTGGATTAGAAAAATCACATAAAATCACATGTGTATAATTTGGCGAAATAATGTAAAAAGAGTAAATAGTGTATTAAATTATCTATACAGAAAAATTGGTTTTGAGTCAATCGGGTTTCAGGTTTGTGAGTTACGGTCATTTCATTTTAAGTGTTTACTGCTGGAAATCCAATTTCTGAACTGGAAGTCCGTTTCGTAACGCATTTTACTCCCAGTTGGGATCATAATTAGGCGATACTACAGTTAGATAATATTTAGATTTATCTGTTATGGTTCTAACTCATCAGACGGATCAATAATATCCATTGTACACAGTAAGATATACACTTCCTAAGGTTAAGGTATACATTCTGTTTCTGCATGAAACCGTAGAACACATCGATGGTTTAAAAGGTGTTATAAATATCAAACGACACCGGAATGCAATGAGACCAGTACCGTTGAAAATCTAATTCAATTCTCTACGTTTCTATCTATGGTTACACACACTTGCACACTTAAAAGGGGAGAAACATGCGTTCCAACACAGGTAAAAGTAAAGACTCTGGCTCTAAACTGCAGTCTAGAGCCATGAATCGCCTCAGTTTTCATCGTTATAACTTATTAAAATTCAGAGATAAACTATAGGGTGCTGTAGGTTTATTTATTGGGTTCGATACGAGCCATGGAACGATAAGATCCGATATATAAATGATTTATTATGATTTTAACGGTCTAACATGTCTGGGAAAAATTCAGATTTCGCAAGGGTTATCGGAACGTCATTTTATTGGTGAAGCGGTATTCATTTGCAAACAAATTTCTACAGAGTATTCTTTAACGGTAATGGAGTCTAATTTATCTCGGGTTTCTCCATATTTTGATTTAAGTTTACACATTGGATTCCGTGTTGAACACATAGATTTAGCAACCGATTAACGGTTGAAAAGTCGATTCAATTATTTGGCCTGCACGAAATTAATTCACGGGTTTCTATATGCCGTTAATCATAACATGTTAAACATAACATAGCAAGCTCGATTATGTCCCAAACAGTATTGTCAAATTGATCCAGACTTATTAGTAAAATTGCTATTGTATTTTTCGATATTCTGTATACTTATTGATATGAATAAAATAGCATGTAAAGCATGTATGAACTTGCTTTCAACGATCGAAGACGTGACACGACGCAACATAACATGGACACAGCACAACGATGATGATAACGCAGCAACGGCACGACAGCGACGAGGTGGATGCTGGGATCGCTTAGCGTCCCGAAACGGTTTCGGCAAGCATCAAGTATGCTATTTTAAAAAAATGGGGTGCCGAGCGAGCCCGAACCAAGGATCTAACTAGAGAATTAGGGTTTAACTAAGTAACTAAACAACTTTACTCTAAGTGAACAAGGAATACAATCTTTGTAGACCGGTCCTTCACTTCTAAAGTTCCGTGTAGTAGTCTCTTTGCTCCAAGTAGTGGTCTCCCGGACTCTCCTTAGGCTCTACTAGGCGAAAGGAACGAGCTTGCTCAAAGATCTTTGAGGTCGAAAATGATCTACGTCGAAGAATCACTAACTCAAGCTACCTCTTCACTAATAGATGAACTAGTGAAGAAACAACCTATACTAAATGGCTAGTTTTGTATAGATTGGTGAAGTAGGAATTTTTCTCACTTTAGAATTCTTTTTCTCCTTTTCTTTTTCTTCTCACTTGAAAGCTAGAGAGCAATGAAGGAGATGAAGAAAATATCAAGTGATCAAGTGTGTTGAACCATGAGTGAGAAAATATCTCATATAAACTCATGTAGAGACTAAACCATGGCTAAAGATAATGGTTAGGTTAATAAATATCTAGAGTAAGAAAAAATTAGTGGACTTAAGTCAAAACTTCTTCATGCTTCCACAAGCATCTCAAGCCTTGCTAGTTTCCATCTAATTTTGATTTTTCCCTTAATATTTAAACACCCAAATTATCTTAAGTTAGGTATGAGTCCCATACACCCAAGTCCAATATATCATTTAGCATGACACATAAATAAATACATTAATATATATCACATATATATTTGTATGTATTTAGGAGAAAAGAAATTCTTAAGTGAGCTAATATTAGTTAATATATATTAATATATAAAATATATAATTATATATATTAAATTATTAAATCAACATTTGATTTAATAATCCGGCTATATCACATACAGCCGCCTAACATTTATATGCATATCACATATACATATAACATATCACTGAATCAACACTTGATTCAACAATCCGGTTATATCACATATAACCTATATCGCGAGATTGGAATACGGTATCACATACACGTATTAATCTCGGTCCCGCATATATCACATATGTGCCCTACTTCGTTTCGCTTGAGCTAGAAAACCTCTATGTAGGACTTTAATGACTCGTCAATACACCGGCAGTAGGTAATGGTCATATCAATTACCCACAAGCCGTCAGCGGTACTAGTTGGACGTAAAGGTTGCCCGGGTATTGAGTGATCAGAAGATCAACAAGCAAGCTTGTTCATACTCCCGTTAGTCTAATAAGTAACACTACCGTACGGTTCGGTTTTTTCGCCTGATATGTCGCATACCGAGTTTAGGGGTGGTAAACGTCAGACCCCAATAACTTGATAAGTCATGCCGATATGAGGCTCATAACGGTGTAGGGTGTTTTTCGTCACCCCATTGATATGGGAATACGCGCGCGCTTGTCAGGCGCATTACAGATTCCCCCTGTTTAGGGTAGGCTGGGGTTTATTGATTGTGGGGATCCGAATCTCCGGCAGTCGCGGACTAAGCTGTCGTTAATTACCCCTCGCCTTTAGAGCGAGAGAACCTCCGATTAACGGGTTAAACTGGTCATGCGAACTCAATGTGCAGTGTTGTGTTTTGAAGGGGTTTTGGATATATCGGGGGCCCGCAGAGTTTTTACGGGGGTCTCGCTACCCGGATAGCGGGCTGGGGGTCAAGGGGGATAGCAGCCCCCTTGCGGGATGTGGGGCAGCGCCCCGTAAGAATTTTTTCTAACGGGAACAGTGTGGTGGAGTATGTGTGTGTGTGCATATATATATATAAGAAAGGGCATCAAAAGGATGCGTGGGAGAAAGCGCCAGCGCTTCATGTGCGCGGCACGTGGGCGCTTTGGGCGCTCACGCTATCGCTTTGGGCGCTGGCGTCTTGGGCGCCAGGGTGCTAGCGCCTCTCATGCCAGGCACGTGGGCGCACGGGCGCTCGAGCTTTGGGCGCTAGCGCCACACGTGCCAGGTACGTGGACGCTCGGGCGCTTGCGCTTTGGGCGCTTGGGCGCTAACGCCTCACGTGCCAAGCATGTGGGCGCTCGGGCGCTGGGCGGCAAAAGGGACTTGGTCCCTGCACTGGGAGTTGTACTCCCAGAAAGAAATACTTATTTTTTTTTTGTTTGTGTATGTGTGTGTGTGTGTGTGTGGAGTTAAACTCCTAAGATATTTTTGAAGCTGATGAAGGGGCTTCTCCCCTTGAGCCCTGGATCTTCCCCAAAGTGGGGTCTTTGGAGATGGGTCTCCTTCTTCCTCCTTTGTTGGCCGGCTCTTGGATAACAAGAGGGGTGAGATTTTAAAAATCTCTCCTTTTTAAGATCTGATGGAAGATCCAAGCTCCGCTTTGTGGGTTTTGTGGTGAAAAACTATTTAGTTTTGGAAAAGGAAGAGTAAAACTCTTGATTTAATTCAAAAGAAAGAAGAAGGCTTTTAACCTTGAGGAAGGAGAAGGAGGCTCAAAAAACCCTAAAGTTTTTAGAGAATGAAAAGTCTATATCTTTATTCATCATCATGTTGCTTTATATAGACTTACAAATTTACATATAGCCCATTGGGCTTTAAAAAATGGCATTTTGCCCATCCAATACCTCATGTGCTATTTCTTTTTGCACATAACTCATGAGCTTTACAAAAATTTGGCTTTATGCCCATTCATGCATAAAAAATTACATAAAAATTATTTATTACATGATTTCATTTTGGCATGGGGGAGGCTGACCGCGGGGCTCGACTTAGGCAAGGGCCCACTTGACCTGGGTTTGGGCCCACCTGGCTTGGGTTGACCTTGACCTTGACTTGGTCAACCGGGGTGCAAATTTTGACCCCAACAAAGTGCCCCTCATCAATAAATGTACACCGCGCATATGAGTTGTGTGCATTAAATTGATGGATCTTGAAGCTGGACTTCGAGGTGGAATATCATTCCGGGGGCGGAGCATCCCCCGGGGAGCATGATTCCTGGGGATCGGAGTATCATTCCGAGGATTGGAGCATAATTCCGGGATCGGAGCATCATTCCTGAAGAGCGGAGCATGATTCTAGGGATCAGAGCATAATTCTGAAGAGTGGAGCGTGATTCCAGGGATCGGAGCATAATTCCGAAGAGCGGAGCATGATTTCATGGATAGCATGATTCCAGGGATCGGAGTATAATTCCGAAGAGCGGAGCATGATTCCAGGGATCGGAGCATAATTCCGAAGAGCGGAGCATGATTCCAGGGATCGGAGCATAATTCCAAAGAGAGGAGCATGATTCCAAGGATCGGAGCATAATTCCAAAGAGCGGAGCATGATTCCAGGGATCGGAGCATGATTCCAGGGATCGGATCGGAGCATGATTCCAAAGGGTCGGAGCATAATTCCGATTTGCGGAGCATGATCCCAAGGTTGGAATATCATTCCGAGGATCGGAGCATAATTCCGAGGATCGGAGCATCATTCCGAAGAGCGAAGCATGATTCCAAGGATCGGAGCATAATTCCGATGAGCGGAGCATGATTCCAGGGATCGGTGCATGATTCCGATGAGCATAACTTCGGGGATCAGAGCATAATTCCGAGGATTGGAGCATCATTCCGAAGAGCGGAGAATAATTCCAGGGATCGGAGCATAATTCCGATGAGTGGAACATGATTCCAAAGGGTCGGAGCATAATTCCGACGGGCGACAGACATTCTGACCAGAGCATAATTTCGATGCAGAGGTTGATTCCCAGGTGAAGCATAATTCCGACAGGGAAGACAGATACTCCGAGGCGAAGTGTGATTTCGACACGGGGTACATTCTGAGGCGAAGGATGATTTCGACACAGAGCTTGTTAGTCGACTTGATTCCGAGGCGGAGCTTAATTCCGACGGGGATGTCGCTGGTTGATTCCGAGCCGAAGCATAATTCCGACAGGGAAGACAGATACACCGAGGCGAAGCTTGATTTCGACGCGGGGTACACTCTGAGACGAAGCATGATTCCGACGCAGAGCTTGTTGGTTTGATTTGATTTGGGTTGACATCAGTATCGCTACACTGGAATATGGTACCAGAAGTGAATCATCATTTGCCCTGAGAGGATTTGAGGATTTTGGTTTTTGTTTGGCATCAGTATCGCTACACTGGAATATGGTACCAGGAGCGAATCATCATTTGCGTTTGTTTATTAGGAAGCGATGGCTTAGGAGACAGGTTTTAGGTCCCTATGCCCTAAGACTTTTCAGTTTTATGAGCCGTAAGGGTCCCATAAAAGCATTTTCTCCCTACGAGTCGTAAGGATCCCGTAGGTGTATTTTCTCCTTAGGAGTCGTGGGGACTCCCAAGTGTGTTGCTCCTTTGTGAGTCGTAAGGATCTCACGCGGGAATTTTCTCCTCACAAAGTCGAGAGGACTTTGCGAGTGCATTTCATCTCTTTTTCATGAGTTTGCGCCCTTTCGGGTTTTCACAAACTCGCCGGCAGTCCTGCTGTTTTTACTCACGGAGCCCTTTCCGGTTTTTATCCGTGCCCATTTTGCTTGTGGACATACCTTTTTTTTTAATTAATTTTTTTTGAATCTTCATCGCCGGTGGGACTTTGAATGTGGTCTCGCCGGCAGGACTTGGGAGAGATTGGGATCGTTTTACGCCAGTGGATTGTATACGGTTTTGCAGGATGTATGATCCAGACCGTAGGGCCGGAAAAATTTCGGGACTTTGTTGGCCTCTACATCGCTGCACTGGAATATGGTACCAGGAGCGACTCATCACTCGCCGTTGGGATATGGGATTTGGAATTTGGTTGGCGTCTGCATCGCTGCACTGGAATATGGTACCAGGAGAGACTCATCATTCGCCATTGGGACATTCAGAGATTTGAAATTTTGGTCGGCGTCTGCATCGCTGCACTGAAATATGTACCAGGAGCGACTCATTATTCGCCGTTTTTTTACCGCGATTGCTCTATCATTTCAGCTTTTTTTATCGCGAAGGTCGTGATTGCCCTATCATTTCGGCTCGGTTGCCCCATCATTTCGGCTTTATTTTCATTTTTATTTTTACTCGCTGATTTTTATTGCGAGTTGCCCCATCATTTTGGCCTTTTATTATTATTATTATTATTTGTTTTATTTACACATTTTTACATTCCTAGTTTAACGACTTAGAGGTCGATTATTCCCAGTTTAATGACGTGGTGGTCGATTATTTTCAGAGAAAGGCAGATGTCTGAGAGAATCAGTTTCACGAAGAATTTCGGTCTCCGTTTGTATGAAATTGGCGGTCGCGGCTTGACTGTTTGTGAACACGCCTTTGGACAGTTCTATCTCTCCTGCCTTGTATTGCTTTTCGACCCAATCTTTGAAGACGAAGCAGTCCTCAATGGCATGACTTATCACTCTGTGATAGGGGCAGTATTTGGGGTCGTCAGTCATATTCGCTTCTTGCGGTCTTTTTGATTCTGGCAATTGTAGACCATTCCTCAGGGCGTCTTTGAATATTTTACGGGTTTTATCCCTTTTGAAGGAATAGACCTTATGCAGCTTCTTTTTCAGTGGAGATTCTCCTCCCTCTCCGAACACTGGCCTCCGAGGCTGGTTGGCATTAGGCCCGCTCATCCCTCGCTTATTTCAGTTAGCCGAAGTGTTGAAAGATTCAGTATCGTCGGAATTTCCGCCTTTGCGATTTTCGTCCTTTCGGTTTCTCCAGGACCTATTGTTATTTTGGGAGTCAGAGAAGGACTCCTGCTTTGAGCGTTCCAACATCTGAACTTTCCTGGTCAGCTCTTGGAATGTTTTGAGACCCGCGGTGTATAGAAACGGGGCCATCCAATTGTTGAGATTTCCGACGAGGAGACTGACAGATTGGTCCTGCTCTATCGGCGGTTCACATTTGACGGAGAGATTGCGCTATCAGGTTATAAAATCCGTGCTGCTTTCGTTGTTCTTTGGCTTGGTCCTTACGAGGTCGGCAATAGTGATCTTATCACTGACACTCATGAACCTTTGTCGGAACAAAGATTCCATTTGGACGAAAGTTGTGACGGAGCCATTCGGTATGCTCGTGTACCAGTCGAAAGCAACATCGGTCAAGCTATTAACAAACTGGCGGAGGAGAAGCGCATCATTGCCCTCCAGTATTCCTGCATGAGGCTTTAAAATGGGCGACGTGCTGATTCGCATTTCCCGTCCTATCAAATCTTCCGAATTTGGGGATGACATAGCCGCTATGAAATTCTACCAGATTATACTGAGCAGGATATGGCCTCCCGCTACTGCTAATATCTTTTTGCGCTTCGGCTTCAGCTACCAATGTTTTGACTTTATTGGCAACCAAATCCATGATTTGATCTTGAGTTAGCGGGCTACTGTCATCGGTAACCAAGGCATTTCCCGAGATAGGATGCAACTGACTTTCATGCGGTCTGCCCACCTTTGGATTTGAGGGAATAGGCGTCGACTGTCTCGGGACACCGTTTCCCGGTTCATGAGTAGAACCATGCGCTTGATTGGGCGGCTGAGAGGCAAATTGAGCTGTGAGTTATAAGACGACATTTGTCAAGTCATCAATTTTTTAGTAGAGCTTGGCCATCTCCTTATCTCTACTTCTGAGCTGCTTTCGGAGCTCCTGGAGAAGTTGCTGCTCTGCGTTCTTGGGACGGAAGATTGGCTCCTCTTCGCTTTCTGAGCCCGGCTCCTCATGAACCGATGGCTCTCTCTGCTTATCAGCCTCACTGGAAGGGTCTTCATTACCTTCCAGAGGAAGCCGGTCTTGGAATGTGGTGGCCATATTCACACCAGATTGGATTTGAGATGTGGTGGCCCCATCCTTGCTTTTGCTGCGAAGGTTGTCGCTGGGACACGTGCCTACCATGTAGACGGTGTGGATAACACATTCAGCCATCCTTTCATCACTGGCAGCTGGTTTTGCGGAGCGGTCCAGGCTTTGGAAATTCATAAATTTTAACATGGATAGAGCCCTAGCCCTTTTGTTGGCTCTGTATCTGAGCCGCTTCTGCCTCAGCTTCTCTGCCTTGAGCGCTTGGCAGGCTTCTGCTCTTCGGGAAGCCGCTATAGGCTGATTGATGGGGAGGCTTGAGAAGACATCCGCCCGCGTGTCCGTTGAAGGTATCGCCTGGGCTTGCCCACGACGTCTGGCAACTTCTTTTGTTCTTACGGCTTTGCCCCCAGTGTTAGTAATATGTATGCCCTAGAGCCCATTACTGTACATACGATATATATTGTAGTGGATGCTTGGACATATATAGGGAAGACTTTCTTGCTCGATATGATAGTATGCTATCTGGTTGCACTTTATCTTAACATGTACTCTGATTGTCTCTATGTTACATGTTGATAAAGTCCTTAGGATGAGTACTTGACTACCAGAACTATGATGCAGATCATACTAGTGGGGACAGTGTAGTCACTAAGTACATCCTTCAAATGTCCCTAGTCGTGGGTGTATCGAGACAGAGCATCGATATACCAGAGTAGACTAGCGTATAGCTTCTCGACCCATGTAGATGGGAGATGGATGATCCCATATCCATTGCTGTTTGACATCAGAGACAGTATACGGGTGCTCGGTGGAGACTGGGTACACTGGACGGACTTGCCGAGAACTCCCATATGGTATTATACCTATCGTCAGATGGCAATTCTATGGTGACACTGGTACAGGTTGGTCAGTAGACCCGAGATCGTCATAGAGTCTTGTGTGATTCCCATTGTGCTTTGATTTCCATCATACCACGTCCAAGAGGGCGTGCAAAATGGTGGCTTTTGGGCACAGCCCCGAGTCACATGGAGGCAATGAGCGATAGGAGGGGTTTCGTCTTTCCCGGTATAGGGGGTTGATGTTGAGCTGTGTTCGATTGGCTATAACAGGAAGTCCTTGGCCAAGGCAGCTTCAGAGATATACTGGTAAGTGTTATCAGTAGTTTCTCGACCCGTTATGAGCCTCATATCGACACGACTTATCGAGTTACTGGGGTTTGACGTTTACCACCCCTAGACGAGATATGCGACATATCAGACGAAGAGACCGGACTGTACGGTAGTGTTACTGATTGGATCCTCAGGAGTGTGAGCATGCTTGCTTGTTGATCTTCTGATCGCTCAATACCCGGGTGGCCGTTACGTTTAGCAGACCGCTTGCGGCTTGTGGGTGTTTGATATGATCATCACCTACTGCCGGCATATTGACGAGTCTTTAGAGTCCTACACAGGGGTTTCCTGGCTCAAGCGAAACAGAGTAGGAGCACATATGTGATATGTGTGGGACCGAGATTGATATGATATGAGATACCGTATTCTATTCTCGCGATTTGTGACATTGATCCGTTGTATGCGATATAGCCGGGTTATCGGATCAAGTGTTGATTCGATAAGTTGTTACACATGATATTAGTCGGTTATAGCCGGATTATTAAATCAAGAGTTGATTTAATAATTTAATATATAATTATATATTTGATATATTACATTACATTAACTAGTATTTGCTCACTTAAGATTTATTTTCTCACTTTGTGTGCACATTGTACATATGTGATATGTATGTTTGTGTACATGCATTGTGTCATGGTTGATGATACATGCATGATGGGTGTATGAGACTTATACCATGATTAGGATTAAGTTAGGGTTTTGTTTATTATCTTAAGATTTAACAAAAGAGTTAAACTTGGTCAAAGTTATCAAGCTTGAAGAAGCTTGGAGAAACTTTGACAAAGTTCACTCTTTTGTCATAACCTAAGATATTACTTGACCCAACCCTTAACCTCATACCTTGGTTAATTCTCTACATGAGTTAAGCATGATAGCTTTAACTCACCCATGGTTACTTAACTCATTATGGATGAATGATTGTGATGAGTTCTTCTTCTTCTTCTTCTTCAAGCTCCATGAAAAAGCTTGCTATCTATAATGGTGCTATGAGAAAAGGTGTGAGAAAATCAATTCTAAAGTGAGCCCACTTCCTACTTCATCATCCTCTACTACTTGCCATGTAGTATAGCGTGTTCTCTTCACAAAGTTCTTAACCTAGTGAAGGAATAGCTTGAGTTAGTGTCTCCCCGACGTAGATCATCTTCGGCCTCAAAGTCTTCGAAGCAAGCACGCTCGTTTCTTCATCGGAGCCTCTCTAGAGTCCGGGTTTTGAGATCGTAGCGGAGGGGACCACTACACGGAGCTATTTGAAGTGAAGGACCGGTCTACAAAGGTTGAGCCAAAAACAAGGCACAATAGGATCATCAGCTATTGCAAAGTGTTTGCATATAGTTATCCGTATATTTCTAGTTAACGATCTAGTTTAGGGTTAGCTAAAATGGCAAAATTTTAATTTGGTATGGACGATGCCTCCTGAAACCTTGCTGCCGTCGTAGGTAACCATTCAGTGGTATCAGAGCCATGCTAGAAATTTATACGGATATTGTTAAGATCACGAAACCGAAACAACTCCGTAACTTGAAACAGAAAATTGGAGTTTCTGTCGTTTTTAAAATATTATCAAAATTTTTTTAAACAAGTACAGAGTGATGTATGAGATATATCAAGAACACTGTGAAAATTTCAAGGGGTTTCAACATTTTTTGGCCGGCCACCATAGGTACCATATCGGCCCAATCCGAGCCCCCCCCCGAAATTTTGCCTGTGTTCCAGTGACTTGGTTTTGATGTTTCAGGTGTTGTTTATTTTGGCTAATTTTGCATGTGATGTAATCTTACACTATAAGCAAGTCGGAGTGTTTCGTATTCATAGTTTTAATATTGTTTCGGGTGTTTCACATATTGTCTAGACAATGTTAAAAAGTTCGATCGAATATCAAAAACCAATTTTTCCAAGTTTAACGTATTCGGAAAAACATGCAAGTGATTCTTTGGACCCTCTAGAAAAACGTAACCTTAACTCGATTATGTGGCCGTCAAAACCACCACTTGAACCCTAGGGTTTGTGGTAGTTTAGCGTTTCACATGTGAGGCGTTGGTTTGACCCTTCTACGACTGGTTCATAGGTATTGTGGTATCTTCTGGGTATTATTAAAATTGTGCTCAAGTGTTGAGCTGTCAGGAAATTGTGGGATTTTGATGAATCGATCGAAGGGTTTAACTTCGTCTGGATATTATGTGATGGGATACAATATTTGGAATCCACAAGTAGTTATGAGATAACTAATTTGAATGTTATAAATCTAGCGGTTTAGTTTTATTTGATCGGTTGCCATGGGATTTTGATGTGATCAAAACTCCGTCGCAATCACGTAGTGTACACGGATACTTGCCGGGTAAACTTAATAGATAGCCACGCCCTATAGCCCTGACCAAGTGACCGTAGGAGAACCCCATCGCCAAAAGCATCCGTTCGGGTGCTCGCAGCAGCGGTGTTCCTCCTTAGTGCACTTCGTCGACGGCATCGGGGGGTGCGGCTAAAGTTTCCGATGAGTATTCGATCAGAATGTCGGGAATCTTGTTGAATTGCCCGACTAGATATTGAAAAGTGTTTTCGAGATCTAGACTAAAATGCGGGGTTTATAATTGTTAGGCATGCGATATCTAAGGAATTCATTTGGTTAGGCATGAAATCCAAAGTATGTGATACGTTGGGTTTATGATGTCTAAGGTGGTTGCGGATTCCAACTGTTGTAGTTTTTCACTTTCTTTTCTGCGACTGTAAGTGTAAAATGTGGTGTATCGCCGGTTTTGGTGCTATATGTCAATGACAATTGGGATACGCATATTTACTTACGTTGATGACATGTGATGTTATGTGTTGCTGTGATATGTTATATTGGATCGTCGTGTTTTGAGTAGCCGGGGATTTTATGTGAGATGAGAGTTTTTTTTATTTTCATTCATGTAAAATTCATTGTATGTAGTATTCTTTTATTGGGGCACTTCCAGGTTGAGGATGATGTCACCATTGTATATTATTTACTTTTCCGCATTAGGATAGACCCAAGGCGGGGAGCACAAGTAACCGGGTTCTGGAGTCCAGTGGGAGATCATCTCGAGGAGTCGAGACCGGGTCTCCTAACTCTAGAATTGGCAGGATTGCTTGCCGCTCTCGTAGGGGTCTAGGGGTGTGGGATTGGCTATTCATCGCGACCGTGGAATCCGTGTTTTATACAGGCTTAAAATAAAACACGGAAATCCTAGTATATCCAATATTTCAGATGTTGTTCTTCTGCTGCGTTATCTGTGATGTGATCATTTGATATGTTGAGATAGATACAGGATATAGTATATATGATATATTATATAGACGTTGCTTATGTTTTACACCCGCGCTAGCACTGCCCCGCTCTGCCGTTAGTTACCTAACCTAACGGTGCACGAGGGGACATCGAGGCGAATGCGGATGGCATAAGAGTACGTTGTATTTATCTGTGATGTTTAGATAACCTAAAATGATGGGACTTCATTAATGAGATTAATGAAATAAAAGAAACCTAAAGATATCGTGGAATCGAATTTTCAAAAACAGGTAGCTCTAATTCTTGCTTTGTATAGCGGTATTCCTTGTAGAACATCCAGCACCTTATTCGATAAGGAAAGAGCCGAGATCCTTCACCGGGAGTGACCTCTTTAGCAATAAATGGCAGATGCTAAAACCCTCGGTTTGTCTTTTGATTACTTCTATAATTTTTGCTTTGCACAGTGGTGTTTGTGAAATATCCTGCACCTTATTCGATAAGGAAAGAACCGACGATCCCTTCACCGGGAGTGGCCTCTTTAGCAAAACTAGTAAAAGCCTAAAAACATTCCATTTTAAATCATTTGATTCTACGACAAGATTAAGTTCACTACGTAAAGGATTTTCTTAAAAACCCGTCGTAGCCCTCCGTCATTTCAAATAAGTACTTCATAGTATTCGTGCTGCGTTTGTTGGCCTCTGTCAAAGTGTAGTGTGCGGTAGCTATTTATGCTTATCTGCATAAGCATATGATGTGATTGATTTAGGGTAGTCGTGCGACCTTGTTGACCTATGTCAAGGGTCGTGCGGGTGGGTTTACTTCAATCAGGAAATGACGGGTTGAACTTGACTAGCCGCCTATGGTTTGTTGACCTCTGTCAAAGTCATAGGACGCTAGGGGTAAAATATTATTGGGAATTTCAAATGTTGAAATTTGCAATGAGATTGCATACCTCCTATGAGATAGTTAGATCCCGATACCCACTGCGAGTAAGAGTTACTCCTGTGAGAGTTTTACACATTACAATTAGCCGATCAAGTAGGTGTCAAGAAAGGTGTCAACGGGGTTACGCCTTTGGGAAAACGAGGTTTATTTTAATTAGGTCCGTGCGAAAGCACGGGGAACCTCCCTCAAAATACCGACACTGGCCTGGCCGAAAGATTGGCGAACTTGTAGGGTGTAATTAATCCCGGCTAGTCTTTCCTTTTAGGATTTGAAGGAAGATTTGACTAAAATAGTGGGAGTCATCCTGATTAGATAAATTAATAACCAATCTAATCTTGCAAGAGCATACGTTGAGTGCTTTCTTCTCTCTTTCTTCAGGTAGCGACCATGTCACGCCTTAATCAAGATAATAATACGGATGTATTGACCGAACCCGCTTGTTATACTGTGCTAGGGAACGTTGGTCCCGCTCTAACTTATAATTGTTATAAGACCGAGCAGGAAATATGGGATTGCCAGAATTCCCGTGCTACCCAAACGAAGAAAGTGTATGTTGATACATCTTCTTCGGGTGTATTCATTACAGAGAACTGTTTCTCAGTATCCTTTACGTCCTGGGTAGGAGATACCGGATCAGGATCCCGCAAATGTAATTTGTTATATGGGCTACAGATAGGTAGAGAACTGAGAAAGGGTGATAAGTTTTAAGAGTTAAAAATGGTGCAAGTATTGCAGCCAAGTCTGTTGGAAGTTATCACCCTGTATTACCAAATACATTGATTCTGAACGAATGTTATTAGATACCGAACCTGATATAAAATATCATATCAGTCTCTTTATTTAGTAAAGAAGGATATAATTTTGTATTGTTGGATAATGTTTTTGAACATTTCCTATATCAAGGGTTGATCGGTTCAGGCACGTTATCTAAAAGCATATACGTTCTAAATCAAACTACAGTTCTTAACGTACAGAACACACACAAGAGGAAGAGTTCAGAAATGAACGATTCCTTCTTGAGGCATTGTAGACTAGGTCATATTAATGCAACCCGACTAGCTAACTTACATAAAGATGCATATTTAAATCAGTTTGAATTTACATCTTGTGAAACTTGTCAGTCATGTCACAAAGATAAGATGATCATAGCTCCGTTTATTTGAAATAGAGAAAGAGTTAGTGAACTCTTAGGATTGATACATGTTGATGTATGTAGGTCCCCTGTCTACACATGCCAGGACCTGTTCTTTGTACTTCATTATATTCACTGATGATCTCTCAAGATTCGAACATATGTTCCTGTTGAAACACTGGTCTGAACCTTTTGAGATATTCAATGAATATAAGTTAGAAGTAGAGAACCAAAACATGCATAAGTATTATGTCCTTTGATGTGATCAAGGAGAAGAATACTTGAGTACGGAATTCCTGGACTATTCTAAAGGAGAATGAGATTCTCTCTCAGCATTACTCCTTCGTATACACCACAACATGTTGGATATCGGGGCAGAGCAATCGCACCCTATGTGATATGATATGCTCTATGATAAGTACTCCTGAGTTGCCTGTTTCCTTTTGGGGATTATGCACTTGAGAAGATGCATATCTATTGAATAGGGTTCCAATCAAATCAACTGCCTACCACTGCATATGTGATATGGTATGGGAAGAGCCCATCTCTTAAGGAAGTTAAGATTTGGGGTTGTCCGACCTATGTCTAAAAGCAAAATCCGGACAAGCTCGAGGCAAGGTCAGTTCTGTGGAAGTTTGTTGAATATCCCAAGCATTCGCAAGCGAATATCTTCTACCACACTGAGAAGCAAAAGGTGTTTTGTTTCTCAGCATGCCACCTTTAAGAAAGGGAATTTCTTGTGAAGAAATTAGTGGTCATGAGGTAGAACTGTAAGGAGTTCCAGCTATACAAAACTGCAGCTGATGATTTGGTAGAACCGAAGGATTCAATAGTTTCCAATGAACTTCAGCCTCTCCGCCGATCTAGGAGGGTTCCTCATCCACCCGAGAGATACTTCGGTTTTCTCTATGACAGTGGGAGCGAGATTTGCATCATGAGATGATGACCCAACTAGTTTCGAGTAGGCCATCAAGAGTAGGGACTCTATGAGAATGGCTAGATGCTAAGCGATTTGAGATGGAATCCATATACACCAACAAAGTATGGACTTTGGTTGCTTTATCTGAAGGGTTAAATCCCTATCAGAAGCAAGTATATCTTGAGAAGATTACTTGGCGTATATGGAAAAGTTGAGACTTTCAAAGCTATGCTTAAGTCCATCCAGATCCTACCTGCCACTGCTACATACCTTGGCTACGATATCTGGCGATTGGGTGTTATGACTGCTTTTCTAAATGATAATTTCGAAAAGAGCGTCTATAAGAACACAGCCAGAGGGCTTCGTAGACAGTGGAAGCAGCGGAAACGTGAGCAAGTTGCTTTATGAGTTAAAGCAGGTATCGCGGAGTTGGAACATCTTTTTTGATGTGGTAGTCAAAGAGTTTGACTTCATCAAAATGGTAGATGAACCTTGTATATACAAAAAGGGTAGTAGGGAGTATAGTGATGATCCTCGTATTGTACGTAGATGGCATACTCTTGATAGGAAAGGAGTTTCCTATGCTACGCTCGGTCAATCTCCTCTTATCATAAGGATTCTCTATATAGGATCAAGATGATACCTCCTAAATCCTAGGTTTTGGATCTATGAGATAGATCTAAATGGATGTTGGGATTCTCACTAGGTGTAGTGAGATGGTATCAATCGATCCTGGGGAGAATCACTGGATATGATCCAGGATGGTAAGGACGACTGAATGTCAGTCACAGGCATCTTTACCCTCAGTGGAGGGACGGTGTGGTGGAAGAGTTCCAAGCTAGATACCGTGGCATACTAGACGATAAAGGCTGGATAAATTGCTTATCTAAGATGCTACCAAAGAGTTAGTCTGGATGTATATAAGTTCATGAGATGAACTTCGTTCCTACCATTGTGAGACAATGGAGTTGTGGGTTTGGCCTAGGAACCCCCGTCCCATCAGAGATCCAGACATATTCTTAGGCAGTATCACCTGATCATGGAGATGGTTGATCTCCAAGGAGATCGAGGTTAGGAGAGTAGACACAGAGGACAACAGAGCGGATCCACTCACAAAGGCCTATTTCCCAGTAGAGACTATTATGGGATGGTTGAGTATGAGATACTTCAACCACTGCTGATTGTTGGGTATGAGATACTACAACAGATGGCCCTAGTGCAAATGGGAGATTGTTAGTAATATGTATGCCCTAGAGGCCATTACTGTACATACGATGTATATTGTAGTGGATGCTTGGACATATATAGGGAGGACTTTCTTGCTCGACATGATAGTATGCTATCTGGTTGCTCTTTATCTTAACATGTACTCTGATTGTCTCTATGTTACATATTGATAAAGCCCTTAAGATGAGCACTTGACTACCAGAACTATGATGCAGATCATACTAGTGGGGACAGTGTAGTCGCTAAGTACATCCTTCAAATGTCCCTAGTCGTGGGTGTATCGAGACAAGGTATCGATATACCAGAGTAGACTAGCGTATAGCTTCTCGACCCATATAGATGGGAGATGGATGATCCCATATCCATTGGTGTTTGATATTAGAGACAGTATACGGGTGCTCAGTGGAGACTGGGTACACTCGACGGACTCGCCGAGAACTCCCAGATGGTATTATACCTATCGTCAGATGGCAGTTCTCTGGTGACACTGGTACAGGTTAGTCTGTAGACCCGAGATCGTCATAGAGTCTTGTGTGATTCCCACCGTGCTTTGATTTCCATCATACCACGTCCAAGAGGGCGTGTAAAACGGTGGCTTTTGGGTACAGTCCTGAGTCACATGGAGGCAATGAGCGATAGGAGGGGTTTCGTCTCTCCCGGTATAGGGAGTTGATGTTGCGCTGTGCTCGATTGGCTATAACAGGAATTCCTTGGCCAAGGCAGCTTCAGAGATATACTGGTAAGTTTTATCAGTAGTTTCTCGACCCGTTATGAGCCTCATATCGACACGACTTATCGAGTTACTGGGGTCTGACGTTTACCACCCCTAGACGAGATATGCGACATATCAGACGAAGAGACCGGACTGTACGGTAGTGTTACTGATTGGATTCGCAGGAGTGTGAGCAGGCTTGCTTGTTGATCTTCGGATCGCTCAATACCCGGGTGGTCGTTATGTTTAGCAGACCACTTGCGGCTTGTGGGTGTTTGATATGATTATTACCAACCGCCGGCATATTAACGAGTCTTTAGAGTCCTACACAGGGGTTTCCTGGCTCAAGCGAAACGGGGTAGGAGCACATATGTGATATGTGCGGGACCGAGATTGATACGATACGAGATACCGTATTCTATTCTCGCGAGGCCCATAGGCTACACCTCCAGGTGAGGCGGAGCGTCGGTTGCATTGGCATTTGGAGCAGCTCGAGCAGTTGGAGGCCATTGATGCTTGATTTCTGCGCCAGGAAAAAGACCAAATCTTAGTAACTTGAAACCCAAAGGCAACCATTAACAAACCGCGATTCGTTCGCGAAGACGACACACGAAGTGTGGAGTGGAAAGAGGAAAAGGTCCCACCGGGCATGCCAGAATCTGTTCCCCTCCGAAAGACGGCGTAAGACGCATGGACGTCTTGCCTGAGATTCGGGGCAGATGCTAATTGGTGCTATTCGTCCACCTCTCCGAAGATACCAAGTTGATTTATGGCACCGTGTATCGGAGGTTTAAACGGATGCGTCCGATGTAGCAGACTTCGTCAGATTCCCCCTCGCTTGAGGGGTTTTTGATTGTGGGGACGCTCTTCCCTGCAGGCGCAAGCCCCTGCAGTTAATTACGCTACCGCATTGCGGTAACAACTTTCTCCTTCTCCAAATGGTCACTTCGTGTCGTGTGTGTTTGTTTTATGTTTGGTTGCCCGTGGATTGTATACGGAGACTGAGTTATGTCATCGCCAGTAGGACGTGGACTAGTCCAAATCCGTATTATCTTAGATTTAGGTTTGGGGGGCTGGGTTTAAGGATACGTTAGCCTCATTTGAGACTAAGATCAACTTAAACGTTTGTTAAGGATACGTTAGTCTAGTTTTAGACTAAGATCGACTTAACAGGATCGTTTAGATCCAACAAGAGAGCAATTAAGGGGGGTCCTGTTGTTTAGTTTAGTGACATTGCGGTCAATAGGTAGTTTAAGGACATTGCGGTCCAATGTTAGTTTTAAGACGTTGCGGTCAAGGTTAAGAACATCATAGTCCGAGGATTTAAGGACTCCACAGTCCGGCGTTAGTTTTAAGACATCACGGTCAAGGTTAAGGACGTCATAGTCCGTTGTTAGTTTTAAGACATCTCGGTCAAGGTTAAGGACATCATAGTCCGAGGATTTAAGGACTCCACAGTCCGGCATTAGTTTTAAGACATCACGGTCAAGGTTAAGGATATCATAGTCCATGAGTTTAAGGACCCCACAGTCTGTATCAATGTGTGGTCATCGGGACCCGTCACCTCTTTGAAGACGTTGAGGAATTACAACGCCAAGTATCAAAGGAGTGAAGAGATGTACCCTTGAACCAAGGTAGATTAAATAATCTTTGGCCCAATTTGGAACCAAGACCAATTAATTATATTATGAGCCCATTAGCCCAGTTACGTTTGAATTGAGGACTTATGGCCAGCTTGGGCTAAGTCCAATCATGTTTAGAATATTGGCCCTCTGTTGGTTCATTGAAAGAGAGGCTTTGCCTCTGGAAACTTAGCCAATTGGGCTAAAGCTAGTGTTAAACACTAAAGACCAACAGTGTTGAACACTGGAAATAAGATTAGCAAGTTAGTGTTAAACACTAAAAGATAATCAGTGTTAAACACTAAAGCAAATCAGTGTTAAACACTGGAAACAGAGATTTCAAATTAGTGTTAAACACTAAAGCAAATCAGTGTTAAACACTGGGAACAAAGTTTTCAAATTAGTGTTAAACACTAAGAAAATCAGTGTTAAACACTGGGAACAGAGTTTTCAAATTAGTGTTAAACAC
Organism: Agapanthus africanus; assembly: GCA_030015575.1. Taxonomy (NCBI): domain Eukaryota; kingdom Viridiplantae; phylum Streptophyta; class Magnoliopsida; order Asparagales; family Amaryllidaceae; genus Agapanthus; species Agapanthus africanus. Next base: position 5,558,948 of record CM057337.1, read on the forward strand.
TAAGAAGATCAGTGTTAAACACTGGGAACAAAGTTTTCAAATTGGTGTTAAACACTAAGAAAATCAGTGTTAAACACCGCAAATAGAGTTTTCAAATTAGTGTTAAATACTAAGAAAATCAGTGTTAAACACTGGGAACAAAGTTTTCAAATTAGTGTTAAACACTAAGGAGAGAGGGGTCACGTGTGGACACGTGAGAGCGTCCTGATTCCCCTTATTTTATTCTGCCAAAAGTATTGAATACTTTCTATAATTGCTCTTGGAGCATCACGTGCTGTCATGTGATGGGAATGTGGGTTTTTAACTGTTAAAGATTTTGCCAAGGGGTCACGTGGTAGCACGTGAGGGCGCCCATAGTTTCTGTTTCTTTTGCTTTTTCTTTGTGTCCTTCATGGGTTACGTAGGGCACGTGAGGCGTTGCCTCAAAGTTCTTTTCTGTGGATCTTTACAGGGGTCACGTGGTAGCACGTGACTCTGGTTCTTTGCATGTTTTAAAGATCTGTTCATCTTTTAAGAATTAAATTCTTCATAGGGTTAAACCCTAGCAATAAACTTTTAGAGGAATTAAATTCCTATTTTCCTCTGAAGAATTGTATTCTTAGATAGGGTTGAACCCTAATTTCTTTTCTGTAGGAATTAAATTTCCCATATATATAAAGAATTAAATTCTGGCATAGGGTGAAACCCTAATTTCTTTTTTAAGGGAATTAAATTTCTGTAAGTTTGAGAGAATTAAGTTCTCAATTAGGGTTAAACCCTTGTCCTGTCCATTCTGAAGAAATTAAATTCCTATAATTTTGTGAGAATTAAATTCTCAAAACTCAATTTCTCCTCTATATTTTAGATCTGCATGGCAGGATCTCAACCCAATAAGAATTAAATTCTCAATTCATGGGGAGATGTGCACTTTGCAGATGCTCAACCAGAGAAAGAACTAAGTTCTTTTCTTTATATAAGAGTTAAACTCTTCTGAGAATTAAATTCTCTTTTGAAGCCTCTCTCTTTTCTTACCTAGGGTTTTTCTTTTGCAGAGAATCAAATTCTTCCTTCTGAATTTTCAAGATTTCAAGGCTCTATATCTCTCTCTCTCTGTATTTTTCTCTCTTCCTCTTTTTTTTTAACTCTCTCCCTTGGCACCTATTTATAGGAGAAGGAAAAGAATCAATCTGTTTAGTGAATCTTTTATTGAAAGACCTGATTTGCTTATTGAGAGATTTGATTTATTTTCATCATTAATCTGGGCCTTTAGATTATTAGGTGAATTTTATTCACCATTGGATTTTAAATCCAAAGATATCTCTTTGTTATTTCGGTTAGATTTAGGGGGAAATCTTTCCATGTCCAAGATTTTTCCATAAATTGGTGATATTTAATCACCTTCAGATTTTTTAATCCAACGGTTTCAGATAATTCTTTTCCATTTTGGAAAGATTTGAATGATCTTTCCTCAGAATTTAATTCTATTAAAAAAAACATGGCTTTTAAATCCAGTCACGTGCAGCCACGTGACCCCCGGTCACGTGTCAGCACGTGACCCCCGGTCACGTGCAAGCACGTGACCCCCTGAAGGGACTCTTCTTCTGTGCTCTGTTCTCTGCCACTGCTTAACCATCACGTGCCAACACGTGACCACTGGTCACGTGTGCGCACGTGATGTCTCTTCTGAAGCTTTTTCCTGATTTTTAATCAGGGAACAAATGCCCCCACAGCGTTGTTCTCACGTGTCTGCACGTGAGTGCAACGCTGTCACTTTTATGACCGTCGGATCTGCCTTGGGAGTAGGGTAAATGAAACGTTTTCCATCCCATCCTATAAATGCCCATGTCTTTTCAGAAGCGCTTCCACTTTGCTTCATCTTCCTCCTTGCAAACTTTTTTCTGAGAATTTAATTCTCCTTCTCCAGAGCTTAGTTCTCTGCTCCACAATCTTCAGAGTTTATAACTCTGTTCAGGGAAAACCCATCTCTTCAGGTAGTGATCTTTGAACGATCGAGGAACCCTTATATATATTTTTCAAAAACTCTCTGGATTTTAAATCCAAACCAAGGGTTTCACCCTCTTTAACATGAACCCATTTTTTCTTCAAGTTCATCAACAAAAATAGAAAACCATTTAATCTTCGAACAGTGGATCTCTTAGGGTTCATCTGATCTTTAGGGAGATGATGGTGGCGGTTCAAACCCATGGAATTTAATTCCTTCCCAAGAAATGTTTCTGGGAATTTAATTCCCCTCTCTCAAAAGGAATTTAATTCCTACGAGGAACTAAGTTCTTCCCATGGGGGCTTCTTAGGGTTTTCTTGCCGTGGGTTGTCCTCCTGCAACCAATGAAGAAGAAGCTTGCAATGGTGTTTTCCTCTAGGGAATGTGCAGAGTCCACTGTCCATCTAGACAAGCATTCTTTTTGATTGGCTTGTCCATTAAATTCTCATGATTTTTATTTCAGATAATATGGCTGACCATTGGTATGATCTTGACGAGATCATTTCTTACGGAAACATTCATGCATTGGGCCGCAGCCAGAACCAGGAATTCACTAACGCTCAGTGTGCCGAGATCATGGGCCGCTTCTACGAGTACAATGGCCGGCTACTGCATCGTCGCTCTTCTCTTTTGAAACTCATCGTGAAGGCGATCTGGGAAGCGCTCCCTCTATTTTGTACTGGTGTACCACTCAGGGCATTGGACGCCGCCGAGGATAAAGTACACTCGGTGTATCTGATGAACCAATCTCAAAAAGAAGGCGAGACAATCTTATTGATCTCCTGCATCAGGCTTTTCAGCAATCAGCCATACTTTCCGCCTATCGGAGGGTGGAGGACATCCGTGAGGACCCCGACGCTTGTGATCGTGAGAGAAAACATACTAGGGTGGTTCGAAATGCCTGGAAGATCTTGGACAAGGTTACGTTCGAGTTTCTCAATCCATGCCCCGCGTCTGAGGTCTTACCGTTGTAAACGTGTTCTTTTCGTTTTGTATGAACTTTTTAAAGCATGAATGACAAGTTTTATTGTGTCCTTTTGTGTTTGCATGCCTTTTTTTTTGGGGTTTTGTCATTTTTGCTACTGTTGTTGCTGGTGTGTTTAGCGTGTAAGGTACAATTTTACCTTTTCGGTACACGTCAAGATTGATGCTCACGTGCTCCGCACGTGGGGTCCCTTTGATGGGGCTGTTCAACTTTGATACCATGTTTCTGTGCATGGCATTAGATGCAGGAAAGGAGCCTTGGAAATAGTTCCCTTTCTTGATTTCCAATGCCTTCCCCTTTTTAGGCCTTGGAAATAGTTCCATCACGCAATGTTCTCCGCGTGTAGCATTTAATGCTCCTCTTTATAGTCTTGAGGCCATAGCCTATTTTCTCTTCATAGAGAAATCTATTCTCACTATGGTGTGATTTGCCTTGAGAGACAACTGAGTGCCATGGCCTGCAACCGCCCTCATGCTCGTCGAAAGCCATGGGAAGTGCCTATCGAGGAGATGATCCCGCGTTTCGCCGCACGATTGGTGGATCCCCTCCTTACCGACGACGAATGCGACTCAGCGGTGTATGAACTCTCGACCCGTAGGGGGTTCCCCCTCCTAATAGGCTCCCTCTGGCTCCGGATGATTCTTTCTGCTGTGCTTGCCGACGTCCCTCCTCACCCGGCGAAGATGACCCTGGCGATGCTCGACGCGGCTGAAGAAAAGCTCGAGGGTTTTCACGAGGCGTGCCTGATTACTCAGGCTTTGAAAGATCGCCCAGTTCACCTTTTGAGCGAAATAAGAGCCCGGCGGGCTGTTATGTTTGCTTTTGCGGACGAACATGGCGCCAATCGGTGGGGAGCGACTCCTCGCGAGAACCGTCACTTTGATGTGTTGGAGAGAGCAGAGAGAGAGAGATGGAGAATTTTGTTCTTTGTTTTGTTAACCCTTGCGCTACCGATCCTTTGTTTGGCGACCTTTTCCCACTAGCGTAGTATATTCAAATTAGTTTTCGCATGCTTTATGTTGAACTTTCATGTATGCTGGGTACTCGTATGTATGTTTTTGCTTGCATAAATGAACTTTGTGTTCTTCTCATGAGAACTTTCTTTAATTACGAACACTATCACCATGTTGCATGCACATCAGAGCTTCGAGTATTATTTCTTTTCGGATATTCATATAGTTGCGAATGCATGCTTGATAAGATATACATCGGAAATTTTCTTGTTGCTTTCTATACCCGATGATGTGCGCGTGTTTTAGACCGACTATTGCTATCAACTGGGGCTTGTTTATACAGTCCCGAGCGTACCTATCCTGTTTCAGAGGCTGCGGTCATGATAGCGGGCTTGCGTGATCTGATAGAGCGATGTATAGCGAACATGACATCATGCGAGAAGAAGCTCGGCCGTAAATTCTCAAAAAGGGAGCTGGCCTCTAAGGCATTGAGCGAGCTTCAAACCAGCCTTACAGCCAAAGCCAATAAAGCGTATGAACTCTGGCGGGTACTTCAAGAGTCTATCAGAGAGGTGGTGACTCTTGATAAAGCTGCCGTGTTCACTCGCGAAAGGGTCGAGGCTCACAAGGCTACTGAGAAAGAGCTCGAAGGCCGGCTCGCCTCGTATCAGGCCCAGCAGGCTCAGGCGGAGGCCCGTCTTCTGGCGATCCTGAATCATGAAGCTGTGGCCCAGCAAAAGAAGGATGAGCTAGCAAAATTGCTAAATCGCCCGCCGGCTTGAAAACTTGTATCTTGTCCTTTCTTTTTTATTTTACATACTCCTGAATGAGAGTATTTTTTTTGCCTTTTCATGAATTGTACTTTGTATCCATTTTGGTTTATGAATAAAAGACATATTTTTCTTCTCAATGGTGTGTCTCTTTTTATTGAATGTGTTCTGCGGACAATTTATCTTGGTCTCCTTGCAGGGTAGCGATGGCTTAGGATTCAGGGTTAAGATCTGCCTCCTAAAACTTTTGAGCTTTATGAGCCGTGAGGGTCTCATAAAGAGTTTTTCTCCCTACAGGTCGAAAGGATCCCGTAGGTGTAAGTTCTTCTTAAGAATCGTGAGGATTCTTAAGCGGGTTTTCCCTTGGGAGTCGTAAGGATCTCACAAGAGAGTTTTCTTCCTTACAGGTCGTGAGGACCCGCAAGTGCTGGGTGCCGTTGCCCTTATCCGTATTTCACGGGGTCAGGGGTTGCTTTGAGATGTTTTTCAAGGTACCGTAGTTTAAAGACATTGTGGTCAAGGTTAAGGACCTCATAGTCCGTGGGTTTAAGGACTCCACAGTCCAATGTTAGTTTTAAGACATCACGGTCAAGGTTAAGGACATCATAGTCCGTGGATTTAAGGACTCCACAGTCCAATGTTAGTTTTAAGACATCACGGTCAAGGTTAAGGACATCATAGTCCATGGATTTAAGGACTCCACAGTCCGATATTAGTTTTAAGACATCACGGTCAAGGTTAAGGACATCATAGTCCATGGATTTAAGGACTCCACAGTCCGATGTTAGTTTTAAGACATCACGGTCAAGGTTAAGGACATCATAGTCCGTGGATTTAAGGACTCCATAGGCCGACGTGTGGTTACCGGGACCCGTCACCTCTTTGAAGACGTTGAGGAATTACAACGATGAATATCAAAGGAGTGAAGAGATGTGCCCTTGAATCAAGGTAAATTCAGTCTAGAATCATGGTGGTTGATCGTTAGTTTTAAGACATTACGGTCGAGGTTAAGGACATCATAGTCCGTGGATTTTAAGGACTCCACAGTCCGATATTTACTCTGGATGCTTCACACGGGTCCACTGCCGTGTTCGGCGAGGACCAGGCTCCGCTCTGGGCGTTTTCCGCAGGGTCAAAGAGTGACGTCATCCGCGTTCCTCGTGACCAGGAATTTTACACTAGATGCTTCACATGGGTTCACTGCCGTGTTCGGCGAGGACCAGGATCCGCTCTGGACGTTTTCCACGGGGTCAAAGAGTGACGTTATCCGCGTTCCACGTGACCAGGAATTTTGCTCTGGATGCTTCCCACGGGTTCACTGCTGTGTTCGGCGAGGACCAGGCTCCGCTCTGGACGTTTTCCACGAGGTCAAAGAGTGACGTTATCCGCGTTCCACGTGACCAGGAATTTTGCTCTGGATGCTTCACACGGGTTCACTGTCGTGCTTGGCGAGGACTAGGCTCCGCTCTGGACGTTTTCCACGGGGTCAAAGAGTGGCGTTATCCGCGTTCCACGTGACCAGGAATTTTGCTCTGAATGCTTCCTACGGGTTCACTGCCGTGTTCTGCGAGGACTAGGCTACGCTCTGGACGTTTTCCACGGGGTCAAAGAGTGGCGTTATCCGCGTTCCACGTGACCAGGAATTTTGCTCTGGATGCTTCCCACGGGTTCACTGCCGTGTTCTGCGAGGACCAGGCTCCGCTCTGGACGTTTTCCACGGGGTCAAAGAGTGACGTTATCCGCGTTCCACGTGACCAAGAATTTTGCTCTGGATTCTTCCCATGGGTTCACTGCCGTGTTCTGCGAGGACCAGGCTCCGCTCTGGACGTTTTCCACGGGGTTAAAGAGTGGCGTTATCTGCGTTCCACGTGACCAGGAATTTTGCTCTGGATGCTTCCCACGGGTTCACTGCCGTGTTCTGCGAGGACCAGGCTCCGCTCTGGACGTTTTCCACGGGGTCAAAGAGTGACGTTATCCGCATTCCACGTGACCAGGAATTTTGCTCTGGATGCTTCCCATGGGTTCACTGCCGTGTTCTGCGAGGACCAGGCTCCGCTCTGGACGTTTTCCACGGGGTCAAAGAGTGACGTTATCCGCGTTCCACGTGACCAGGAATTTTGCTCTGGATACTTCCCACGGGTTCACTGCCGTGTTCTGTGAGGACCAGGCTCCGCTTTGGGCGTTTTCCGCGGGGTCAAAGAGTGACGTTATCCGCGTTCCACGTGACCAGGAATTTTGTTGATTGTATCCGTATTTCACGGAGTTGGGATTTGACTTTCGGTGATCTGTACACCGCCGAGTCATGGAACTGGGAATCGCCGCTGTTCCGCTTTGCTCGAGGTCGTATTTGCCGCAACGAGACAAATGTTGAGACGATCTCCAGGTTATTTGTGGCTCGTCGAGATTCGGCTTCTTCTTCTGATGAAACCTGGGGGGGGAGGAGTATGATCCCTTCTTTGTTTGCACCCCTGGATTGTATACAGGGATTGATGTAACATCACATGTAGGGCATAAATTTAATTTTTATTTTATCTTTTTTTCCGCGATGCTCTATCATTTCAGCTTTTATATCGCGAAGGTCGCGATTGCCCCATCATTTCGGCTATTTTTCACGGTGCCCAATCATTTCGGCTATTTATTTTATTTTTTACTTACTGCTTTTTATTGCGAGTTGCCCAATCATTTCGGCTATTTTTCATGCATACATTTTTACTTGCTGATTTTGTCGCAAGTTGCCCCATCATTTCGGCTATTTTTCATATGCATGTGTGGCTTGCTGGCTTTTCGCTGCAAGCTTGGATTTAGACACCGATTTCAGCATCAGCACCGCTACAACTGGGATATTGCCATGAGCGAATCATCATTTGCCTCTGTCGATGTTGAACAAAGGTGGCTTAGTTAACAAGGTTAAGGGTCCTGTCGACTAAGGCTTTTGACTTCATGAGCCGTAAGGGTCTCACAAAGGTATTTCTCCCTACAATTCGTGAGGATCTTGTAGGTGTGTTTTCTCCTTGGGAATCATGAGGATTCCTAAGTGAGTGTTCTCTTGTAAGTCGTAAGGATCTTACAAAAGGGTTTTCTCCTTATAAGTCGAGAGGACTTACAAGGGTTGTTCACTATATGAACATATCCCTAGTCACGGATGGGACTTGGTTAGGGAAATATTCATTCGCGCCCATGGATTGTATACAAGGGTCAATATTGAGCCACTTGTAGGGCAATATCGAAGGTTGTGGGGGGGGGTTGCTTAAGAACAGGTTCAGGTTTCTGTAACTTAAGACTTTCAAATCTTATGAGCCGTGAGGGTCCCATAAGAGAGTTCTCCTTACGAGTTGTGAGGATCTCGCAAGTGTAATTTCTCCTTAGGAATCGTGAGGACTCCTAAGTGTGTTGCTCTCTTGTAAGTCGTAAGGATCTCACGCGGGTGGTTTCTCCTTACAAGGTCGTGAGGACCCTGCAAGTGTCCTTTAACGAGGTTACGCCCTTTCAGGTTTTCACAAACACTCGCCGGTAGCCCTGCTGTTTTTACTCACGGAGCCCTTTCGGGTTTTCATCCGTGCCCATTTCTCTTATGGACATACCGTTTTTATTTTTATTCTTTTTATATATATATATTTTTTATCGGCTTTAAGATGCTGCAATCCACCACAGTTTATCAACATCTCGGTCAACGGCTAGTTTTAGGACATAGTGGTCCGTTGTTAGTTTAAGAACGTTTCGGTTCGCTGTTAGTTTAAGGACATTTTGGTCCGCTGTTAGTTTAAGGACGTTTCAGTCCGTTGTTAGTTTAAAGACATTTCGGTCCGTTGTTGAAGAAGGCCTGTCACTATTTTATAGAGTTTAGGCTTAGGAAGATAGCGAGCGGACATAGTCGTCGTCATCTATCTTTGACCCGGGCCATGACTCGTTAGGAGTAGTATTTCTTCAGGAAGCGACCTTTTATTGGCCTGAAAGGTCTTTCACCGTGCATATCCATGAGTAGATAGGCTCCACCCTGGTAGACCTTGTCTATGATGTACGGGCCTTCATAGTTCAGCTCGAATTTTTCCCGCTTGGCGCGATTGGGGATCATAGGTCTTTTGACCACTAGCACGAGTTCGCCTTGGCGGAATGTCCTCGGCCTGGTCAATCTTTCATATGAGCGCGTCATCTTTGCTTTATAAGCCTCCAGATTTTGTTGCGCTATGAGCCGAGTTTCATCAAGGGCGTCAAGCTCCTCAAGCCGAAGGTGAGCATTTTCTTCGTCTGTCAGCTCGTAGTGGACTGCTACTCGTAGAGAGGGTAACTCTATCTCGAGGGGGAGTACTGCTTCCGTACCGAATACCAATGCGTATGGCGTTGTGTTCGTGGCTGTCTTGAACGTAGTTCGATACGCCGAGAGAGCTTCTTGCAATCTCTCGTGCCAGTCCTTCTTGTTTCGGGACACCGTCTTCTTCACGATCTTAGTCAAGGTCTTGTTGAAAGCCTCAGCTAGACCGTTAGCTCGGGGATTATATACTGAGGAATATCTCCAGTCTATGTTGTGTTGTTGCGCGAAGCGGCTAATTTTGTGGCTTCTGTAGGCTGGCCCGTTATCGGAGATGATCCGTCGCGGAGTTTCAAACCGATAAATGACGTGCGTCTTGAAGAAATGGAGGATATTCTCCGTCTTCACTTCTCTCAGCGGTATTGCTTCTGCCCATTTGGAGAAGAAATCAGTTGTCGCCAAAATGAATCGATGTCCTCTGGATGATGCTGGTTCGATGGGGCCGATTATGTCAGTCCCCCACATTTCGAACGGCCAGCTAGCCACCGTTGGATGTAGCGGATTTGGATGTTGATGGATAAAGTCCCCATGAATCTGGCACGAGTGGTATTGCTTCGCATACTCGAGGCAGTCTTGGATCATCGTGGGCCAATAATAACCCATTTGTTTGATCTTCAACTTCATCTTCGGTCCGGCTTGGTGAGAACCGCAGAGTCCGTCGTGAACTTCTTGGACGACTCTTTTTGCTTCTTCAGGTCCCAGGCATATCAACCACAGGGAATCAAATGACCTCTTGTACAGAGTGTCATTGACGAAGGCAAAAGATAGGGCTCGCTTCATGAGCTGGTGTCTTGAGGACGCATCTTCAGGAGTTCGACGGGATTTGAAGTAGTCTATGAAGACTTCTCTCCAATCTTCAACCTTTTCTTGGTCATTTATTTGCAGGGCCGTCTGCTCAGTTGCTTCCTTTTCCTCGGATGATTCCGGCGATATTTCTGACGGAGCAAGAACCCGACGGCTTTGTACCACGATTCTTACGTCATCGAGGTTTTCGTCGGCCAGCTCTTTAGCGAGCTTGGTTAATGCATCCGCTTTGCTATTTTCCGCACGCGGTATGCTTTCCAGAGTGTAGGAAAGAATTTGGGTCAACAGTTGCTGCACCTTTTCGCCGTATTTCACCAACTCTGGTTTGCATGTTTGGTAGTCGCCATTTACTTGACTGACGACCAATCGGGAATCTCCGTATATGAGGAGGTTTTCAATCCCCATGTCGATGGCGATCTCGAGACCTGCTATCAAAGCTTCGTATTCGGCTTCATTGTTCGTCCTCGGCTCTGTCAAGGAGAAGGCGAATCGCATTATCCCTCCTTGTAGAGTCACGAAGATGAGGCCTACCCCTGACTTGATTATGGGCGTACTTTGTTTGCGCTTCTTCATAGAAGATGCTCCATCGAAATAAAGCTCCTATCGGGTATCACCACCGTCGATCGCATCGAACGCATGTTCATCTGGCAGATCGCAATTCAGAGGAGAATCGGCAGGTATTGGATGCTCAGCGAGGAAGTCGGCGATGGCTTGGCCTTTCACTGCCTTGAGAGGTTAATAGGTTATCGAGAACTCCATCAAGAGCAGGGCCTATTTAGCGAGCCGAACTGTCAATATGGCCTTCGACATTAAATATTTAAGGGGGTCCACCTTCGAAATGAGACGGACTTCATGCGCCAACGCATAGTGCCTGAGCTTTGTTATCGCAAAGATCAGCGCCAGGCAGTGTTTTTCAATGGGGGAATAGTTGCCTTCTGCCCCCAGTAGAACCCGACTCAAGTAATAGAGAGCTCTTTCTTTCCCTTGGTCGTTCTCTTGTGCCCATAATGCACATAAGGAACCTTCGAGGGCAGTTGTATAAAGAATAAGAGGTTTTCCCTTGACTGGAGCAGCTAACACCGGCGGGTTCTGCAGGTACTGCTTGATCTCGTCCAGTGCGCCTTGGCATTTGTGGTCCCAGACGAATGGGGTTCCCTTCTTCATCAGGTGACTGTAAGGGCGGCACTTGCCTGAAAGGTTGGCTATAAATCACCGGATGTACGCGAGCTTTCTTTGGAGAGACCGCAATTGTTTGAGAGTCCTTGGCGGTGGCGTTTCCATGATCACCTTGATCTTTGACGGATCTATCTCGATACCCCGGTGCCGGACAATGAACCCTAGGAACTTGCCTGAGGATACCCCGAACGCGCATTTAAGAGGGTTCATCTTCAAGTTGTATTGCCGAAGGCGTTGAAATACGGTCTTCAGATGCTCTAAATGCCCCTCGTACGATTTGCTTTTCACCACGAGATCGTCGATATAACATTCGACGATTTCATGTATGAGGTCATCGAAGATCTTCGTCATGGCCCTCTGATAGGTGGCACCGGCGTTCTTTAAACCGAAGGGCATAACTTTGTAGCAGAATATACCCAGAGGAGTCCGGAAAGCGGTGTGCTTCTGATCTTCGGGGTGCATCTTTATCTGATTATACCCTGATGAGTCGTCCATGAAGGAGAAAACCTCGTGAGTGGACGTGTTATCTATCATCAGCTCGGTGACTGGTACTGGGAAGTCGTCCTTCGTGCAGGCTTTATTGAGATCCCGGAAGTCCACACATATGCGCACTGTCCCATTCTTCTTCATCACTGGGACGATGTTGGCGATCCAATCGGGATACTGAACTTCCTGGATAAACCCAGAGTCGATTAGCTTCTTGACTTCGGCATTGATGCTCATCTCGAGCTCGAGCCGCATTCTTCTCAGTGCCTGTTTAACTGGCTTAACATCCGGGGATATCGCCAATTTATGCACAGCAATTTCTGGATCTAGTCCTGGCATTTCAGAATAGTTCCATGCGAAGCAATCTCTATGCTGCATAAGCGCGTCTTTTAACGCAGCCACCCTTTCTTCAGATAGCAGCTCGCTGACGAATGTCGGTCGTGGGTCGTTCGCCGTCCCTAAGTCAATTTTCTTGAGGTTATCTGCGGTGGTATGTATTCCATCTTCCAGCTCTTTCGGCGCTGGTGGAAATTCTGAGATCACCTCGTCATCGCTGTTTTTGAAGCACCAGGGAAGGTCGTCCATGCGTCAAAAGACAACCTTTCAGGTGACACGTGAGAACAACGCTGTGGGGGCATTTGTTCCCTGATTAAAAATCAGGAAAAAGCTTCAGAAGAGGCATCACGTGCTCACACGTGACCAGTGGTCACGTGTTGGCACGTGATGGTTAAGCAGCGGCCAAAGAACAGAGCGCAGAAGAAGAGATGCCCATTCCAGGGGTCACGTGCTCACACGTGACTAGGGGTCACGTGCTCACACGTGACCAACGGTCACGTGGCCACACGTGACGGCTTTAAAAGCCTTATTTTTTAACAGAATTAAATTCTGAGGAGAGATCATTCAAATCTTTCCAAAATGGAGAAGAATTATCTGAAACCGTTGGATCAAGAATCTGAAGGAGATTAAATATCACCAATTTATGGAAAAATCTTGGACATGGAAAGATTTCCCGCTAAATCTAACCGAAATAACAAAGAGATATCTTTGGATTTAAAATCCAATGGTGAATAAAATTCACTTAATAATCTAAAGGCCCAGATCAATGATAAAGATAAAGCAAATCTCTCAATAAACAAATCAAATCTTTCAATGAAAGATTCACTAAACAGATTAATTCTTTTCTTTCTCCTATAAATAGGTGCCAAGGGAGAGAGTTAAAAAAAAAAAGAGGAAGAGAGAAAAATACAGAGAGAGAGATATAGAGCCTTGGAATCTTGAAAATTCAGAAGGAAGAATTTGATTCTCTGCAAAAGAAAAACCCTAGGTAAAAGAGAGAGGCTTCAAAAGAGAATTTAATTCTCAAAAGAGTTTAACTCTTATATAAAGAAAAGAACTTAGTTCTTTCTCTGGTTGAGCATCTGCAAAGTGCACATCTCCCCATGAATTGAGAATTTAATTCTCATTGGGTTGAGATCCTGCCATGCAGATCTAAAACATAGAGAAGGAATTGAGTTTTGAGAATTTAATTCTCACAAAATTATAGGAATTTAATTCCTTCAGAAAGGACAGGACTAGGGTTTAACCCTAATTGAGAACTTAATTCTCTCAAACTCACAGGAATTTAATTCCCTTAAAAAAGAAATTAGGGTTTCACCCTATTCCAGAATTTAATTCTTTACATATATGGGGAATTTAATTCCTACAGAAAAGAAATTAGGGTTCAACCCTATCTAAGAATATAATTCTTCAGAGGAAAATAGGAATTTAATTCCTCTAAAAGTTTATTGCTAGGGTTTAACCCTATGAAGAATTTAATTCTTAAAAGATGAACAGATCTTTAAAACATGCAAAGAACCAGAGTCACGTGCTACCACGTGACCCCTGTAAAGATCCACAGAAAAGAATTTGAGGCAACGCCTCACGTGCCCCACGTGACCCCTGAAGGACACAAAGAAAAAGCAAAAGAAACAGAAGCTATGGGTGCCCTCACGTGCTACCACGTGACCCCTTGGCAAAAGCTTTAACAGTTAAAAACCCACATTCCCATCACGTGACGGCACGTGATGCTCCAAGAGCAATTATAGAAAGTATTCAATACTTTTGGTAGAATAAAATAAGGGGAATCAGGGTGCTCTCACGTGTCCACACGTAACCCCTCTCTCCTTAGTGTTTAACACTAATTTGAAAACTTTGTTCCCAGTGTTTAACACTGATTTTCTTAGCGTTTAACACTAATTTGAAAACTCTATTTGCAGTGTTTAACACTGATTTTCTTAGTGTTTAACACCAATTTGAAAACTTTGTTCCCAGTGTTTAACACTGATCTTCTTAGTGTTTAACACTAATTTGAAAACTCTGTTCCCAGTGTTTAACACTGATCTTCTTAGTGTTTAACACTAATTTGAAAACTCTGTTCCCAGTGTTTAACACTGATTTGCTTTAGTGTTTAACACTAATTTGAAATCTCTGTTTCCAGTGTTTAACACTGATTTGCTTTAGTGTTTAACACTGATTATCTTTTAGTGTTTAACACTAACTTGCTAATCTTATTCCTAGTGTTCAACACTGTTGGTCTTTAGTGTTTAACACTAGCTTTAGCCCAATTGGCTAAGTTTTTAGAGGCAAAGCCTCTCCTTCAATGAACCAACAGAAGACCAATATTCTAAACATGATTGGACTTAGCCCAAGCTGGCCATAAGTCTTTAATTCAAACTTAACTGGGCTAATGGGCTCATAATATAATTAATTGGTCTTGGTTCCAAATTGGGCCAAAGATTATTTAATCTACCTTGGTTCAAGGGTACATCTCTTCACTCCTTTGATACTTGGCGTTGTAATTCCTCAACGTCTTCAAAGAGGTGACGGGTCCCGATGACTACACATTAATACGGACTGTGGGGTCCTTAAACTCATGGACTATGATGTCCTTAACCTTGACCGTGATGTCTTAAAACTAATGCCGGACTGTGGAGTCCTTAAATCCTCGGACTATGATGTCCTTAACCTTGACCGGGATGTCTTAAAACTAACAACGGACTATGACGTCCTTAACCTTGACCGTGATGTCTTAAAACTAACGCCGGACTGTAGAGTCCTTAAATCCTCGGACTATGATGTCCTTAACCTTGACCGCAACGTTTTAAAACTAACATTGGACCGCAATGTCCTTAAACCACCAATTGACCGCAATGTCACTAAACTAAACAGCATGGCTCCCTTAATTGCTCTCTTATTGGATCTAAACGATTCCGTTAAGTTGATCTTAGTCTAGAACTAGACTAACGTATCCTTAAAAAATGTTTAAGTTGATCTTAGTCTCAAATAAGGCTAACGTATCCTTAAACCCAAACTCCCAAACCCAAATCTAAGATAATACGGATTTGGACTAGTCCACGCCCTACGGGCGACAACATAACTCAGTCTCCGTATACAATCCACGGGCAACCAAACACAAAACAAACATACACGATACGAAGTGACCATCTGGAGAAGGAAAAAATTGTTACCGCAATGCGGTAGCGTAATTAACTGCAGGGGCTTGCACCTGCAGGGAAGAGCGTCCCCACAATCAAAAACCCCTCAAGCGAGGGGGAATTTGACGAAGTTTGCTACATCGGATGCATCCGTTTAAAGCTCCGATACACGGTGCCATAAATCAACTTGGTATCTTCGGAGAGATGGACGGATAGCACCAATTAGCATCTGCCCCGAATCTCAGGCAAGACGTCCGTGTGTCTTACGCCGTCTTTCGGAGGGGAACAGTGACATTGATCGGTTGTATGCGATATAGCCGGGTTATCGGATCAAGTGTTGATTCGATAAGTTGTTACACATGATATTAGTCGGTTATAGCCGGATTATTAAATCAAGAGTTGATTTAATAATTTAATGTATAATTATATATTTGATATATTACATTACATTACATTAACTTGTATTTGCTCACTTAAGATTTATTTTCTCACTTTGTGTGCACATTGTACATATGTGATATGTATGTTTGTATACATGCATTGTGTCATGGTTGATAATATATGCATGATGGGTGTATGGGACTTATACCATGATTAGGGTTAAGTTAGGGTTTTGTTTATTATCTTAAGATTTAACAAAAGAGTTAAACTTGGTCAAAATTATCAAGCTTGAAGAAGCTTGGAGAAACTTTGACAAAGTCCACTCTTTTGTCATAACCTAAGATATTACTTTACTTGACCCAACCCTTAACCTCATATCTTGGTTAATTCTCTACATGAGTTAAGCATGATAGCTTTAACTCACCAATGGTTACTTAATTCATTATGGATGAATGATTGTGATGAGTTCTTCTTCTTCTTCAAGCTCCATGAAAAAGCTTGCTAGCTATAATGGTGCTATGAGAAAAAGTGTGAGAAAATCAATTCTAAAGTGAGCCCACTTCCTATTTCATCATCCTCTACTACTTGCCATGTAGTATAGGGTGCTCTCTTCACAAAGTTCTTGACCTAGTGAAGGAATAGCTTGTGTTAGTGTCTCCCCGACGTAGATCATCTTCGGCCTCGAAGTCTTCGAAGCAAGCACGTTCGTTTCTTCATCGGAGCCTCTCTAGAGTCCGGGTTTTGAGATCGCAGCGGAGGGGACCACTACACGGAGCTATTTGAAGTGAAGGATCGGTCTACAAAGGCTGTATTCCTTGCTCACTAAATATTGCAAAGTGTTTGCATATAGTTATCTGTATATTTCTAGTTAACGATCTAGTTTAGGGTTAGCTAAAACGGCAAAATTTTAATTTGGCATGGACGATGCCTCCCGAAACCTTGCTGCCGTCATAAATAACCCTTCACCCAGCTGGGGCCATGGAGAGCCGTTTGAACACCGACTCGCGTTTAGGTTGAGGCGCCCTCGAGATCACCACATTTGGCATTTTGCCTTTCGAGGCCGGTTTGTCGGTTACCGGAGCTTGAAGAGCAGGGACGATGTTAGCTGGCACGAACAAAATAGAGCTAAATTGTAACAGCGGTTCTTCCCACTGTCGTCCGAGACTTTCCGGGAGGACCGTCCTGACGTCTATCTTCATCGTGTAGGAGACGGGAGCTAAGTTCATCTCTGGAGACATTGTTGAAAATTGATTGCTTGAAAACCTGCATGAAAGAGCATTATTTTAGTATAAATATAGATATGTATATTGATTGAGTTCGCATGGATATTTAACCCGAAATATGGGAGGAGAGATAGGTCCCACCAGGCGTGCCAGAATCTGTAGGGTGTTTTTCGTCACCCCATTGAGATGGGAATACGCGCGTGCTTGTCAGGCGCATTACAGATTCCCCTTGCCTAGGGTAGGCTGGGGTTTATTGATTATAGGGATCCGAATCTCCGGCAGCCTCGGACTAAGCTGCCGTTAATTACCCCTCGCCTTTGGAGCGAGAGAACCTCCGATTAACGGGTTAAACTGGTCATGCGAACTCAATGTGCAGTGTTGTGTTTTGAAGGGGTTTTGGATATATCGGGGGCCCCGCAGAGTTTTTACGGGGGGGAACAGTGTGGTGGAGTATGTGTGTGTGTGCATATATATATATATATATATATATATATATATATATAAGAAAGAGCATCAAAAGGATGTGTGGGAGAAAGCGCCAGTGCCTCATGTACGCGGCACGCGGGTGCTTGGGCGCTGGCGCTATCGCCTTGGGCGCTAGCGCTTTGGGAACTCGGACGCTTGCGCCTTTCGTGCCAAGCACGTGGGCGCACGGGCGCTCGCGCTTTGGGTGCTTAGGCGCTAGCGCTTTGGGTGCTAGCGCCATATGTGCCAGGCACGTGGGCGCTCACGCTTTGGGCGCTAGTGCTTTAGGCGCTAGCACCACACGTGCCAGGAACGTAGGCGCTCGCGCTTTTGGCGCTAGCGCCTCATGTGCCAGGCACGCGGGCACTCGGGCGCTCGCGCTTTGGACGTTTGGGCGCTCGGGCGTTGGGCGGCAAAAGGGACTTTGTCCCTGCACTGGGAGTTGTACTCCCAGAAAGAAATACTTATTATTTTGTGTGTGTGTGTGTGTGTGTGTGTGTGAGGAGTTAAACTCCTAAGTTATTTTTGAAGCTGATGAAGGGGCTTCTGCCTTTGAGCCCTGGATCTTCCCCAATGTGGCATCTTTGGAGATGTGTCTCATTCTTCCTCCTTTGTTGGCCGACTCTTAGATAACAAGAGGGGTGGGATTTTAAAAATCTCTCCTTTTTAAGATCTGATGGAAAATCCAAGCTCCCCTTTGTGGGTTATGTGGTGAAAAACTATTTAGTTTTGGAAAAGGAAGAGTAAAACTCTTGATTTAATTCAAAAGAAAGAAGAAGGTTTTTAATCTTGAGGAAGGAGAAGGTGGCACAAAAAACCCTAGAGTTTTTAGAGAATGAAAATTCTATATCTTTATTCATCATCATGTTGCCTTATATAGGCTTACACATTTACATATAGCCTCTTGGGCTTTAAAAAATGCCATTTTGCTCATCCCATGCCTCATGTGCTATTTCTTTTTGCACATAAGCCATGGGCTTTACAAAAATTTGGCTTTATGCCTATTCATGCATAAAAAATTACATAAAAATTATTTATTACATGATTTCATTTTGGCATGGGGGAGGCTAGCTGCGGGGCTCGGCTTGGGCATGGGCCCGCTTGACCTGGGCTTGGGGTTGACCTTGACTTGGTCAACCGGGGTGCAAATCTTGACCCCAACAAACGGGTCGAGAAACTAGTGATAACACTTACCAGTAAATCTCTGTATCAGCCCTGGCCAGAGACTTCCTGTTGTGGCCAATCGAGCACAGCGCAACATCAACCCCTAATACCAAGAGAGACGAAACCCTTCCTATCGCTCATTGCCTCCGTGTGACTTGGGACTGTACCAAAAAACCACCATTTTGCACGCTCTCTTGAACGTAGTAAGGTGGAAATCAAAGCACAGTGGGAATCACACAAGACTCTATGACGATCTCGGGTCTACAGACTAACCTGTACCAGTATCACTAGAGAACTGCTATCTGACGTTAGGTATAATACCATCTAGGAGTTCTCGGCGAGTCCTGTTCAGTGTACCCAGTCTCCACTGAGCACCCGTATACAATCTTTGATGTCAAACACCAATGGATGTGGAATCATCCATCGCCCGTCAAATAGGTCAAGAAACGTATACGCTAGTCTACTCTGGAATCTCGATGCCCCGTCTCGATATACCCACGACTAGGAACAATTAAAGGATGAACTTGTGGACTACCCTGGCCATACTAGTATGATATGCATCATAATCCTGGTAGTCAAGTACATCCTAAGGGCTTTATCAACTTGTGAGAGCAATACAATATCACAATACAAGCCTACATGTTAAGATAAAGAGCAACCAGATAGCATACTATCATGTCGAGCAAGAAAGTCCTCTCTATATATGTCCAAGCATTCATTATAATATACAATCATGTACAATAATGGCCTCTAGGGCATACATACAACTAACAGTGGGTGGCACGGACACGACACGGGTTGGGTTCGGCACAACTAGCAGTAGGGGCTACGATAGTGGCGGTAACGTGACGATAAGCACGGGGTTAGCTACGGCGTGGGCTGGGGTCCTAGCGGCCGCGACTTGGCGAAGGAGCTCGGAGTGGTAGAGCTCGGAGGAAGCTTGTAACGACTCTGATTTTACTGTACGAAATTTTTTAAATTAATGTACAAAATGGATTTTGCAAGCCTGAGTACACTTTAAAAGTTGTTTTTGTTTAAGAACGGTAAGAAGCAACTTGTAGCTCACTAATAAAACCATCCACTGCTGTGACATAGCCCCTGTGTTCGAATCCCATCAGCCATATATTATTTTTTCTGAATTTTTTAAAAAACTTTTTGAAAGCCTAAAAATTTACATGTGCACCGCACATAAGAAATGAAAAGACAGAAAATCAAACATGTGAAAATTAGAGTTAACAGCGGCATGGACACACGGCATCAATCCTCCGGCCTAGCTCACAAAATCGACCGGCGAGATCGGGCTTGGGACCGGTGCCGACAATCCGACTGTAGGGAAAAGTCCCCGTGCTCCGCACACAAAACCCTTTGGCCTACCCCATTACCCCTGCACTGTTTATTTTCTCTGCAATTTAACAGAGAATTCAATTTCACCTTTAGCCAATTTTTAATGCATTTTAATTCAATCTTTCAATTCCAAAACCCTAATTCCACACTATAAATACAACCGCATAGCCTAGCCCCTCCTCATTCTAAAAATTCTAGTCAAAAATATTAAAATTTTCTAAGTACAAGTGGAGTTGAAGTGGAGTTAGCCCAAGAATGACATCCGGTGAGGATCTACACAAGTTTTGGCGACCCCACGACGCCACGAAGGCAACCACCCTTTTCTTCTACCTCCCTTCCCTCCTTCTAGCTAGTAAGTCCCACCCCCTTCATCTCTTTATACTTAAAAAAGTCTCTTTTTATAAAATATGTCGGTAAGTGGAGTTATACCGATATTTGTTTCTAAAACCCTTAAAACTACATCTTTTATTAAGCATTACTCATTCATATTCTATACCTTGAATTGTTAAAAATGAAACTAATAATTAGAAACAACTTTCACCCTAAATCATCATGCTAGATAATTTTAAATTGAGTTTTACTTTTAAATACCATGAACTTTGTATTTACCGTATTTTATTACTTGGCTTAATCTTACCTTTAGAAAACATCTCGGGGTAATGACCTGCCCTTCACAACACACATATTGACATAGCACGATTCTCTTGGGAACCTATTTTTGTGGCGATTATAACTTTTCATTAAACTACAATGAACTATAAAACCCGTTTTTTTAAAATTGTATTATCAAAAATTCTTTGCGATTATGCCTCTACAATCAATTTTGGGGAACCCGGTATTAGATGGTGCGAATTATCGCACATTCTCAGGCTAGTAGAGCGAGATGCAGACCTCCTCACGGAGCATTCGGTCTCGAAAGATTTTAATACGATTTTTAAGAAAAACGAGATTTTCTATTTAATAATAAAAACTAAATTTTTAATAATTATATAAATATTATCAAACCACGTGTTTTCAAGTTATAATAAAATTCCATTTTTTCTAAAAGAATGACAGGTTTCACCAAAATACCATTAAGTATCGATATAAGACAAGTTTCACTAAAATACCATGAACTATTCAAGTTAAGTTAATATTCACTAAAATACTTCACATTCTTAAAATTCATAAATTATGGAAACCCTAAATAATATAAATAAATACTCGAGATTTAATTTGAAAGTAAATAAAATATTTTTCATAAAACCCCCTCGAGTTATATAAAATTACATTAAGGACCTTAATAAATACAGGTTTAAGCGGGATCAATTCTCTTGAACCTCAGGGAGCCGGAAAAAGTGAGTGCTTGCCTATTTAAGTTAGAAAACTAAAACAGAGTTATCAATGGTAATTGTCTTGGAAAAAGACACAAATCATGTCGTCCATGTGCAGCAGTTACCGATAACACGCTAATCTAATTCAGGATTCAAATCTGTTCTAAGTGTCTGACTCAAGTCTGAGTCCTAATCAATCCGACTCTAAGCCAAACATGAATCCAATTCTAACATGAATCCAATATACCAAACATGTATACTTGAACTTGAACATGAATACCAGAACAATATCAATCATGCAACATGACTTGACTTGACCGAACCATGGCTATGACTTGATTTGACTACATGACTACTTGTTTACATCCTGAACCAGACTACAAGAAACGACTTGTATCCATGGTCTCGGCAAGTCTGATAACTACAAATCTATACAATATACATTACGGGGTTTAATAGGGTAGACTTGTACGGAATGTGTTAAAAGTGGCACGATGACGGACATTAAAAGACACCTACATGAACATCTTGTGCCGTTGTCCCATGGGTTTTGACGGGGTCTTGTACTTTCCTGTTCCCATAGTCCACGAGATAGTTGGACTCCTCTCGTATACACTGATACATTCTGTACCAAGTTACAAACAACTACATTAGTATAACAAACATATATACTTGTACCAATTACCAGTTCTATTCTCTTTACTTGTCTATTCCATTCTTTCTTTGGGACTTACCGAGCGCTAGTTCGCTGACGACATTCCTGTCTCTTTCTTTTCTTAGAATGTTCGTCAGGAGGACTCGACTCTCAGGAGACCGAGCCCAGCCAGGAGGACTTGGATCAGTTCACAGAGGAGCCAGACTTTTAGTTTTTACTTGTACTTATTTCCTTTTCATTTGTATGCCACTTTTTAGGCATTGCTTTCATCATTGTACATTTCCTTTTCAAATCAGTTATAATATAAAGAAAGAATGTTAATAAAAGTTGTTGTTTATACTACATCTCTTGTCATTCCTGTGCTTTTATTTATATTGCTTATTTACGCTTAACATGTTTACTTCTGAGTAAATACGCCGCGGCCCGTCACGTCCACTTCTCCGTACACTGGGAAGCGGGACGTGACAGGTTTTGTTGGTGGCCCATGCAAGTCAGTTCTACATGAAGTCTTACCATGCAGGTCAGTTCTGCATGGAATCCTAAGCAATATATCACAAGAATTATAAGAATCAGCAACTAAACATTACTTGCATTTTTAATCTCTTGAATCTATCATAACCCTTCCTTTTCTCTCAAGGTTATGGATTCACCGAACAACACGAGCACCAACATGAATGGCAACACCCCACCACCACCTACCGTTACCGCTTCCATCAATGAGCAGACGGTATTGCTTGAGGCGATCAAGAGCCTCTTGGAGGGTCAGCAGTAGCAGATTGCTATCCTTTTGCACCACCCAGAGACTGAGGCACCCGGAGACAAACAATTCTGGGCATTGCACTCTAAGAACTTTTCTGGGAAAGAGAGCCTACTAGAGGCAGAGGAATGGGCTCAGTCCATTGAAGATGACCTGGCAGCAGCACAAGTGCCATAGATTGCTTGGGTGAGAGTTGCAAAGTTGCAACTAACTGACAACGTCATAGTATGGTGGAAGGATGAAGAAAGCCGTCTTGCCCAGCCGATTGAATGGAGGACATTTCGCGATTTGTTCGACATGAAATATTTCCCCGAGACTGCCCATTTCGACATGGAACAACGGTTCATCCACTTGCAGCAAGGTTCAATGTAGAACAAATCTGTGGATGAATACGATACTGAGTTTACCATGCACAACAGGTAAGATATGTCTTAATATCAATTTCTTGATATCACATATTACACTGCTAATACAAGGTCATAATAGGTTCACGGCACACCTTATCCCGACAACTGAGATCAGGGCACGGAGATTTCAACAAGGGTTGGACCCAGAGATCCAAGCTGCACTAACTACAGGGGATTCCCAACCCATGATCTTGCGCTGAAGGCCGCCCGACGATATGAGACAGTGGTGAAGAAGGGAAGACCTCAGACTGCCGGTGTGAAGCGCCCTGCCACTCAGATGGTAGGAGGAGCATCTTCCAGGCCTACTTTTGTACCCAGGAGACCGGGAGTACCATTTAACCGGACCAGTCCAGACTTTTGCTTCTATTGCAAAAGGAATGGACACCTGGCGAAGGACTGCAGGCGTGCGAATAGCTTATGCTTAGTTTATGGCGCATCTACTCACGCCATCAAAGCTTGCCCACATCGTCTCACCCCAGCTCCCGCACCCCGACCAGCTATCACCTTTCCGCAGCGGCCAGCTATTCAGGCTCCTGCACCTTGCTTAGCCCTGCCTGCTCCACCTCCTCATGGACCTCCTGCACAGCCTACTCGTCAGTTCCATCAGGCACAAAGGAACATACCTTAAGGACAGAGGAACGGACAGAGGAATGTACCTCCAGCAAGGAGGAATCTACCTAGGCGTTAGGCTTTCACAATGACCATGGAAGAAGCTGAAGCCACCGGCCAAGTCATCACTGGTAACTTCCCCTATTTCAAACATTTTCAATCCTTATACATCAATATATTTTTCTATACCTAAACATATCCCACACAACTTAGGTACAATCTTAGTAGCCTCCCTAACTGCCTTAACACTCTTTGATACTGGAGCATCATATTGCTTTATGTCGCAACGGTTCATCCGAACTCATGCGATTCCAGTTAAACCGCTCGTATCCAGCTAGAATGTCAGTTCAGGGAACGACGTTCTAAAGGCAACTCTAGGATATGATCTGTGTCCAGTGGTCGTCTGCAACAGAGAATTTTATGCGAACTTCAAGGTGCTGGACATACCGAACTTCGATGTAGTCTTGGGAATGGACTGGCTAGGAACTTTCTTCGCTACCATCGACTGTCGTCAAAGGAGGGTGGTGTTCAAGATACCAGATCATCCGATCTTTTATTTCAAGAAAGGAGACCGTACCCTGGAACCTAGCACCTATAAGGCTAAACCAAGGAAGGCAGTAATTGCAATAATACAAGCAGAAGAAGACAAGCCAGCGGTAGTTCGAGAGTTTAAGGATGTTTTCCCTGAAGACATCTCAGGTTTGCCTCCCGATCGAGTTCTTGAATTCAGCATTGACTTAGTACCTGGTGCACAATCGGTGATGAAAGCACCATATCGCTTAAGTACAGAAGGATTGAAGGAGATCCGTACTCAATTGGACGAACTTTTGAAGAAATGATGGATTCGTCCTGGTACTTCAAGTTGGGGATCTCCAGTTTTGCTCGTGAAGAAGAAAGAAGATTCATACAGAATGTGTATACACTACCAAGCTCTGAACGAAGTGACAATAAAGAACAAGTATCCATTACCGCGCATCGACGATCTGTTCAATCAGCTAAGTAGGTCTTGCGTTTTCTCAAAGCTAAATCTTCATTCAGGTTATCATCAGGTGAAGGTCAAAGAGTCTGATATTCCGAAGACGGCATTCAGGACTCGCTATGGTTATTATGAGTTTCTCATGATGCCATTTGGAGTGACCAATGCATATCCTATTTTCATGAATCCGATGAACCAGGTTTTTCGAGAGTACCTAGACATGTTTGTTGTTATTTTCATCGACGACATCCTGGTGTATTCAAAGAATCGGAAAGAACACGTCGAGCATTTGCGGATTGTCCTGGAGACATTGCGACAACATCAACTCTATGTCAAGTACAACAAGTGCGAATTTTGGTTAGATCAATTCGTATTTCTCGGGCACATTGTTTCGGGTGAAAGAATTTCAGTAGATCCAGCTAAGCTGTCAGCTGTCAGCGAACGGCCGACATCAAAGACGGTGAAGGATATTCAAAGTTTCTTGGGATTAGCAGGATACTACCGAAGATTCATTGAAGGTTTCTCGAAGATTGCAATACCCCTGACCAAACTCACAAGTAAAGATGAAGCATTTGTGTGATCACAAGGATATGAACAAGTTTTCGTAGAACTCAAGTCAAGATTGACATCAGCTCCTATTCTCGTAATACCGAACCAATCTGAAGGTTTCGTTGTGCATTGCGATGCATCCGGTAAGGGATTAGGATGCGTTCTATACCAGTATGGAAAAGTTGTAGCCTTTGCATCAAGACAATTGAAGATTCATGAGCGCAACTATCCAACATATGACTTGAAGTTGGCAGCCGTTATCTTTGCACTTAAGATTTGGCGCCATTATCTTTTGGGAGAACGAGTGGATATATTGTTAGGAATATGTATGCCCTAGAGGCCATTATTGTATGATATAGTGGATGCTTGGACATATATATAGAGGATTTTCTTTCTCGACATGATAGTATGATATCTGGTTGCCATTATCTTAACATATACACTTGTATTATTATACCGTCTCTCTGATACATGTTGATAAAGCCCTTATGATGTTTGCTTGACTACCAAGACTATGATGCAGATCATACTACTGAGACTTGTGTAGTCTACAAGCACATCCTTTAACAGTTCCTAGTCGAGGGAGTATCGAGACAGGACATCGATATTCCAGAGTAGACTGGTGTGTACGTTTCTTGACCCTGTAGGGGGCGATAGTTGATCCCATATCTATTGGTGTTTGAAATCAAAAATTGTACACAGGTGCTCATTAGAGAATGGGTACACCGAACAGGACTCGCCGAGAACTCCTAGTTGGTACTATACCTATCGTCAGATAGCAGTTCTCTGGTGACACAGGTACAGGTTAGTCTGTAGACACGAGATCATTATAGAGTCTTGTGTGGTTCCAACTGTGCTTTGATTTCCTCCTTACCACGGCTTAAAGGAGCCGTGCAAACAGGTGGATTTTGGGTACAGTCCCGAGTCACATGGAGGCAATGAGCGATAGGAGGGGTTTCGTCTCTCCCGGTATTGGGAGTTGATGTTACGCTATGCTGATTGGCTATAACAGGAAGTCCCTGGTCAGGGCTGTTGATGAGATTTACTGGTAAGAGTTATCAGTATTTTCTCATACCGTTATAGGCCACACATCGGCATGACTTGTCAAGTTATTGGGGTGTGACGATTCCACCCCCAGACTCGATATGCGACATATCAGACGAAGAGATCGGATTGTACGATAAGTGTTACTTATAGGCTTCATGGGAGTTTGGAAAAGCTTGCTTGTTGATATTCTATTCGCTCAATACCTGAGCAGCTGTTTCGTTCAGCTAGTACCGCTGACGGCTTGTGGGTAACTAATGCGATCATTACCTACTGCTGGCGTATTGACGAATCTTTAGAGTCCCACATAGTAGTTTCCTAGTTCAAGCGAAACGAAGTAGGGCACATATGCTGATATGTGCGGGGGCTGATTAAATACGAGTATATGATACCGTATTCTAATCTGGCGGTTATTTGATATCGATTAGGTTATATGTGATATAACCGGATTATTGAATCAAGTGTTGACTTAATAATGTGATATACAGATAAATGATATTAGTCGGTTATATGTGATATAACCGGATTATTGAAGCAAGTGTTGATTTAATAATATGATATATATTTATATTTGATATAATTATATATTAACTAATATAATTGCTCACTAATTATTTTTTTATCTTTATATATATATATATGAAGCATGGTTGATTTTCTATTTTTGGAAAATAGAAAAAACAGATGGAAAATGAAGAGCATGGGTGAAGCATGGCTTTTGATTTATTTATTCTTTTTCTTTACACTATAGAAGCATGGTCACCTTTTAATATTGATTAAAAGTGTATGCATCAATAAGTGAGAGATATTATAAGCCATTCTTCACTTGCATTCTAGACTTACATTCACAACACTTGTGATTTTCCTCACTTGAGCCCATTTTTCTCTCTAGCTCTCTCTCCATTTTTCCATCTTCTTCTTCCTCTTATACAAAACCCTAACCCTTACACAAGATGTGAATCACAAGGTTTTGAGATAAATCCTAGTGAGCTTAGAACCCCTACTTCACCATTCTACACTTGATTAGTGCTCAAGTGTAGTATGTTTCCTTTACTAAAGAGTTTAGTGAAAAGATAACTTGAATTAGCGGAGCTTCGGATGGATCATCTTCGGCACGAAGATCACAAAGAAAGCTCGATCCAACTTCAAGTGGAGCCTAGTGGAGTCACGTGGACTCCTACACGGAGCTTAAGAAGAGAAGGACACGGTCTACAAAGGTTGTCGCTTCTATCTCTTAGCTAGGTTTTGTGATATCATCATAGTCAACCCTAATCATCTAGTTAAATTCTCGGATAGTCTAGCTTAGCATCCCAATATTTTGAAAATTGCATGCTTGATGCTGGTTTAAAATTCATGGTGGTGCTATGGTAGACTTTCATGGTATCAGAGCCAAAATTAGAAGATTATATGATATTTATAGAACTACAAAAACGAAACAACCCCGAAACTGCAAACCCTAGAACCAAGTTTCTGTCGATTTTGAAACGAACTCTGAAAAAATTTTAAACAAGTGCAGAATCTTACATGTGATGTAATTAGAACACAAAAGAAAATCGAGACCCATACTCTTCTTTTTGGCCGGCGACATAGGCAAAAAGACCGGCCTTGTCGGTTCTACTGTATCATTTTGGGCTTGAGTTTGTTTTGTGTTCTGGTGTGGTGGTTTTAGGGTTTCAGGTTATGTTTGATTAGCCCAAAATTGCATGTGATGTTAATTTTGTTAAGGGGCTAATACGGAGTGTTTCGTAGTCGTAATTTTTACATCGTTTCGGGTTTAAGTTTGATATATGATACAGTAGTTGGAATCCACATTAAATTAGTTTTGTGAAAACTAGTTTGTTTGTAAATCTAGCATGTTAGTCTCTATTGATCGATTGCCACGAAGTTTCGATTCGGATCGAAACTCCATCGCAATTGCGTATCGTACGCGAATACTCGCCAGATAACTTTACTAGGTAGCCACGCCCCATAGCCTCGACCAAGTGACTTTAGGAGAACCCCGTTGCCAAAAGCATCTACTTGGGTGCTCGCGGCCACGTTGTTCCGCCTGAGCGCACTTGGTCGATGGCATCGGGAGTGCGGCCATCTACTAAAGTTTCCGAAGAATATTCGATCGGGTAGTCGGGAATCTTGTTGAATTACCTGACTAAATTATTGAAAAGTGTTTTCGATATGAGACTAAAATGCAAGATTTATAGGGTTAGGCATGAAATTCGGAATATGAGATATTTCGGGTTTATGATGTCTAAGGAAATGCGACTTCTAATTATTGTAATTTTTCATTTCTTTTCTGGGACCGTAAGTGTAATATGTGGTGTATTCCCGATCTCGTTGCTATATGTCTATGGAATTTGGGATACACATATTTACTTACGTTGATGATATGTGTTGCTGTGATATGTTATATTGGATCGTCGTGAATGAATAGCCAGGGGTTTTTGCGTGAGATAAGAGTTTTTCAATTTTCATTCATGTAAAATTTGTATATAATATTCTTTTATTGGGACACTTCCGGGTTGAGGATGATGTCACCATTGATATATATTATTTACTTTTCCGCATCAGGATAGACCCAAGGCGGGGAGCACAAGTAACCGGGTTCTAGAGTCCAGTGGGAGACCATCTCGAGGAGTCGAGACCGGGTCTCCTAACTCTAAAATTGGTAGGGTTGCTTGCCGCTCTCGTAGGGGTCTAAGAATGTGGGTTTGGCTATTCATCACGATCGTGAAATCCGTGTTTTTCATTATTGGCTTAATTTAAAATACGGACCTCCTAGTATATCCAATATTTCATATGTTGACTTCTGCTGCTTGGTTCTGTGATGTGATCATATAACTACGTAAGACGAATATTATATATAATAAACGTTGCTTATGTTTTGTACCCTCGCTAGTTCAGCCCCCGCTCTGCCGTTAGTTAAGTAACCTAACGGTGCACGACGCGGCCCCGTGGCGAAAGAGGATGGCATAAGCGTACGTTCTATTTTCGGGTTCTTTTTTGTGATGTTTAGGGAAACATAAATGATGGGACTTCATTAATGAGATTAATGAAAAGAAAGGAAACCTAAAGATATTGTAGAATTGAAATTTTTAAAAGGTAGCTCTAGTTTTTGCTTTACATAGTGGTATTCCTTGATGAATATCCAGCACCTCATTTGATGAGGAAAGAGCCGAGATTGATTCACCGGGAGTGACCTCTTTAGCAAAACTAGCAAATAGTACAACCCACTCGGTTTTGTTTTAATAGCTTCTCTATTTTTTGTTTTGCATAGTGGTGTTCCTTAATAAATATCCAGCACCTCATTCGATGAGGAAAGAGCCGAGATCCCTTCACCGGGAGTGACCTCTTTAACAAAACTACCAAAAGCTATAGAAAACACTTCTTTTCAAATCACTAGATTATACAATGATATCAAGTTCATTACGTTAAAGTTTTTCTTCAAAACCAGTCGTAGCCCTCCGTCATTTCAGATAAGTGCTATTTAGTATTCGTGTTATGTTTGTTGACCATAGCCAAGGCGCAGTGTACGGTAGCTGGTTAACGCTTATTTGCCGCATGTGATACGATTGGATTAGGGTAGTCGTACGGCTTTGTTGACCACAATTAAGGGTCGTACGGGTGGGTTTAATTCAATCACGAAATGACGGGTTGAACTTAGCTAGCGCTTATGATTTGTTGACCATAGTTAAGGTCATAAGTTGCTAGGGGTAAAAACAGATATTGGGAATTTCAAGTGTTGAAATTTACAATTAGCTGATCAAGTAAGAGTTATTCCTGAGAGAGTTTTCCACTTTACAATTAGCTGATCAAGCAGGTGTCTAAGAAATATGTTAACGGGGTTATACCCTTACGGAAATGAGGTTATTTAATTAGTTCCATACGAAAACATGGGGAGACTCTCTCGGAGTACCAATACCTGCCTGGTCGAACGATTGGCGAACTTGTAGGGTGTAATTAATCCCGGTTAATCTTACCTTTTAGGGTTTGAAGGAAGATTTGATAAAAACAGTGGGATCCATCCTGATTAGATAAAATAATAACCAATCTAATCTTGCAAAGAGCGCACGCAAAAGTGATTATCCTTCTCTCTCTCCTGGTAGTGACCAATGACATGCCTTAATCAAGATAATAGTATGGATGTATTGACCGAACCCACTTATTATACTGAGCTAGGTTCCGCTCTATCTTATGACTGTCATAAGTCTGATCAAGGAATAGTAGAATACCCAAATTCCCACGCCACCATACGAAGAAGGAGCATGTCGATGTATCTTCTTCGGGTGTGTTCGTTACCGAGAACTGTTTCTCAATTTGCTCTATGTCCTGGGTATTGGATATCGGATCAGGATCCCATATATGTAATTTGTTACATGGGTTAAGTAGAGGTAGAGAACTGAGAAAAGATGATATGTCCCTCAGAGAAGGGAATGGTACAATTGTTGCAGCCAAAGCAGTTGGCGAATATAACATTGTATTACTAAGTGGTAACACAGTGATTCTGAGCGACTGTTATTTCGTACCAAAAAATATTGTGAATGTTTTCCTAAATCAAGTGTTGATTGGGTATGGTACATTGTATAACAGTATATACGTTCTAAATCACAAAGCGGTTCTAAGTATACAGAACACACACAAGAGGAACAGTTTAGAAATGAAAGAAGCCTTCTTGTGGCATTGTAGACTATGTCATATCAATACGACAAGACTGGCTAAGTTGCATAAGGATGGATATTTGAATCCGTTCGAATTTACATCTTATGAAACTTGTTAGTCGTGTCTCAAAAGTAAGATGACCAAAACTCTATTTACTGGACATGGAGAAAGAGCCACTGAACTCTTGGGACTGATACATAGTGATGTATGCGGTTCTATGTCTACACATGCCAGGAATGGTTCCTCGTACTTTATTACATTCACCGATGATCTCTCAAAATATGGACATGCGTTCCTGATGAAACACAAATATGAATCTTTTAAGAAATTCAAGGAATATAAGTACGAAGTTAAGAACCGGACGGGTAAAAGTATTAAAATCCTTTGATCTGATCGGGAAGGAGAATACTTGAGTACGGAATTCAGAGACTACTTAAAAGAGAATGAGATTCTCTCTCAGCTTAGTCCTCCGTATACACCACAGCACAATGGAGTTTCGGAGCGGAGGAATCGCACCCTATTAGATATGGTGCGCTCTATGATGAGTAATGTTGAGTTGCCTATTTCCTTTTGAGGTTATGCACTTGAGATAGCTGCATACCTATTGAATAGAGTTCCGACCAAATCCGTGCCTATCACTCTATATGAGATATGGAATGGGAAGAGACCATCTCTTAAATGAGTTAAGATATGGGGTTGTCCGGCCTATGTTAAAAAGCGAAATCCGGACAAGCTCGAGGCAAGGTCTGTTTTGTGAAAGTTTGTGGGATATCTAAAGAATTCATATGGATATATTTTCTACCATACTGAGAAACAAAAAGTATTTGTTTCTCAACATGCCACCATTTTAGAAAAGGAATTTCTTGTGAAAGAAATTAGTGGTAAAGAGGTGGAACTGGAAGAAGTTCCAGCTACACAAACTATAACTGACGATTTGGTAGAACCGGGGGATTCAATAGTCCCCAACGAACCTCTGCCACTCCGCAGATCTAGTAGGGTTCCTCATCCGCCTGAGAGATACTACGGTTTTCTCATAGACGGTGGGAGCGAGGATTGCATCATGGAAGATGATGACCCAACTAGTTTTGAGCAGGCCATCACAAGTGGAGACTCTGTGAAATGGCTGGATGCTATGCGATCTGAGATGGAATCCATATACACCAACAAAGTATGGACTTTAGAAGTTGCTCCTGAAGGGGTAAAACCCATCGGGAGCAAGTGGATCTTTAAGTAGAAACTTGGTGTAGATAGAAAAGTTGAGACTTTCAAAGCTAGACTTGTAGCGAAAGGTTTTTTCAACAACCAGGTGTCGACTATGATGAAACCTTTTCTCCTGTTGCTATGCTTAATTCCATCAGGATCCTACTTGGCATTGTTGCATACCATGACTACGAAATCAGGCAGATGGACGTCAAGACCGCTTTTCTAAATGGTGACTTAGAAGAGAGCATGTACATCACACAGCCAGAGGGCTTCGTAGACAGTGGGAGCAGCGGAAAGGTGTGCAAGCTGCTTAAATCCATCTACGGATTAAAGCAGGCATCGCGGAGCTGGAACATCTTTTTTGATGAAGCTATCAAAGAGTTTGACTTCATAAAAAATGTAGATGAACCATGTATATATAAGAAGGTAGTAGAGAGTAAGGATGTCTTCCTCGTATTGTATGTAGATGACATACTCTTGATAGGAAACGATGTTCCTATGCTACACTCGGCCAAGCTCTTCTTATCATAAAAGTTCTCCATGAAAGATCTAGGTGATGCCTCCTACATCCTGGGGATAAAGATCTATAGAGATAGATCTAGACGAATGTTAGGATTGTCCCAATCCAGGTACATAGACACCATACTAAAGAGCTTTAGTATGGAAGATTCTAAGCGTGGTAATTTACCCGCTTGTTCAGGAATCACTCTCCCTAAAGAGATGTCTCCCAAGACTGATTTGGAGAGGGCTCGCATGCAACGGATACCCTATGCTTCGGCATTCGGGTCTATCATGTATGCGATGTTATGTACCAGACCAGATGCAGCTTACTCACTAGATGTAGTGAGTAGGTATCAATCAGATCCAGTGAAGAAACACTAGACAACTGTGAAGAACATTCTTAAGTATTTGAGAAGGACTAAAGAAATGTTCTTGGTATATGGTAACGGTGAACTCCAGGTGGAGTCCTTTACCGATTCGATTCTATAGTGATAAGGATGATAGTAAGTCGGTCTCGGGTTTTGTCTTCACCCTCAATGGAGGGGTGGTATGTTAGAAGAGTTCCAAGCAAGATACCGTAGCAGACTCGACAATGGAGGCTGAATACATCGCTGCCAACGATGCTGCCAAAGAGGCTGTCTAGATGAAGAAGTTCATAGCTGAACTTGGTGTGGTTCCATCCATTGAGCATCCAATACCTATGTATTGTGATAACAATGGAGCTGTGGTTTTGGCCAAGAAACCCCGGTCCCATCAGAGATCCAGACATATTCTTAGGCAGTATCACCTGATCAGGGAGATAGTAGATCGCCGGGAGATTGAGGTCAGGAGAATTGACACGAAGGATAACACAGCGGATCCACTCACGAAAGCCCTCCCCCAGATGCAATTCGAGAGAATTTTTGGGATGTTGGGTATGAGATACTACAACAACTGGCCATAGTGCAAGTGGGAGATTGTTAGGAATATGTATGCCTTAGAGGCTATTATTGTATGATATAGTGGATGCTTGGACATATATAGAGGACTTTCTTTCTCGACATGATAGTATGCTATATGGTTGCCTTTATCTTAACATGTACACTTGTATTATTATACTGTTTCTCTGATACATATTGATAAAGCCCTTAGGATGTTTGCTTGACTACCAGGACTATGATGCAGATCATACTACTAAGACTTGTGTAGTCTACAAGCACATCCTTTAACAGTTCCTAGTCGAGGGTGTATCGAGACAGCGCATCGATATTCCAGAGTAGACTAGTGTGTACGTTTCTTGACCCTGTAGGGGGCGATGGTTGATCCCATATACATTGGTGTTTGACATCAAAGATTGTACACAGGTGCTCATTAGAGAATGGGTACACCGAACAGGACTCGCCGAGAACTCCTAGTTGGTACTATACTTATCGTCAGATAGCAGTTCTCTGGTGACACTGGTACAGGTTAGTCTGTAGATCCGAGATCGTCATAGAGTTTTTTGTGGTTCCCTCTGTGCTTTGATTTCCTCCCTACCACGGCACAAAGGAGCCGTGCAAACAGGTGGATTTTGGGTACAGTCCCGAGTCACATGGAGGCAATGAGCGATAGGAGGGGTTTCGTCTCTCCCGCTATTGGGAGTTGATGTTGCGCTATGCTCGATTGGCTATAACAGGAAGTCCCCGATCAGGGCTGTTGATAAGATTTACTGATAAGAGTTATCAGTAGTTTTTCGTACCGTTATAGGCCACACATCGGCATGACTTATCAAGTTATTAGGGTCTGACAATTCTACCCCCAGACTCGCTATGCGATATATCAGACGAAGAGACTGGACTGTACGGTAAGTGTTACTTATAGGCTTCATGAGAGTTTGGACAAGCTTACTTGTTGATCTTCTATTCGCTCAATACCTGAGTAGCCGTTATGTTCAGCTAGTACCGCTGACGGCTTGTGGGTAACTAATGCGATCATTACCTACTGCTGGCGTATTGACGAGTCTTTAGAGTTCCACATAGAAGTTTCCTAGTTCAAGCGAAACGAAGTAGGGCACATATGCTGATATGTGCGGGGGCCTGATTAAATACGAGTATATGATACCGTATTCTAATCTGGCGGTTATTTGATATCGGTTAGGTTATATGTGATATAACCAGATTATTAAATCAAGTGTTGATTTGATAATGTGATATACAGATAAATGATATTAGTCGGTTATATGTGATATAACCGGATTATTAAATTAAGTGTTGATTTAATAATATGATATATATTTATATTTGATATAATTATATATTAACTAATATAATTGCTCACTAAGTATTTGCTTATCTTTATATATATATATATATATATATATATATATATATATATATGAAGCATGGTTGATTTTCTATTTTTGGAAAATAGAAAAAACAAATGGAAAATGAGGAGCATGGGTGAAGCATGGCTTTTTATTTATTTATTCTTTTTCTTTACACTATAGAAGCATGATCACCTTTTAATATTGATTAAAATTGTATGCTTCAATAAGTAAGAGATATGATAAGCCATTCTTCACTTGCATTCTAGACTTACATTCACAACACTTGTGATTTTCCGCGCTTGAGCTCATTTTGCTCTCTAACTCTCTCTCCATTTTTCCATCTTCTTCTTCCTCTTCTACAAAACTCTAACCCTCATATGAGATATGAATCATAGGGTTTTGAGATAAATCCTCGTGAGCTTAGAACCCCTACTTCACCATCCTACACTTGATTAGCGCTCAAGTGTAGTGTGTTTGCTTCACTAAAGAGTTTAGTGAAGAGGTAGATTGTATTAGCGGAGTTTCGGGTGGATCATCTTCGGCACGAAAATCGCAAAGGAAGCTCGATCCATCTTCAAGTGAAGCCTAGTGGAGTCGCGTGGACTACTACATGGAGCTTGAGAAGAGAAGGACACGGTCTACAAAGGTTATAGCCTCCATCTCTTAGCTAGGTTTTGTGATATCATCATAGTTAACCCTAATCATCTAGTTAGATTCTAGGATAGTCTAGCTTAGCACCCCAATTTTTTTTTAAATTGCATGCTTGATACCAGTTAGACCTCATGGTGGTGCTAGGGTAGACTTTCATATATACACGGACTACAAAAGTCTGAAGTATGTGTTTACTCAGAAGGAGTTGAATATGTAATAGATAAGATGGCTAGAACTTATGGCGGACTTCGACATCAAGCTATAATATCATCTAGGGAAGGTGAATATAGTTCCTGATGTACTTAGTCGCCGCCCACTATCAATGAATCTCACCGCACAATGGAAGCTATAGCAGGAATTGCACGGGATGGATATAGAAGTGGTTATGCCAGGTAACGCTTCGTATTTGATGAACTTACAAGTTCAGTCTACTATTATCAATTAGATCAAGGCTGTTCCCCTCCGAATCACGGAGACACGACCGCGCAGGTCCGTCTTGCCTGAGATTCGGGGCAGATGCTATTTGGTGCTATCCGTCCACCTCTCCGAAGATGCCAAGTTGATTTATGGTACCGTGTATCAAAAGTTTAAACGGATGCGTCCGATGTAGCAGACTTCGTTAGATTCCCCCTCGTCCGAGGGGTTTTTGATTGTGGGGATGCTCTTCCTTGCAGGCGCAACCCC
The DNA here is from genome assembly GCA_030015575.1 of Agapanthus africanus. Classification (NCBI taxonomy): domain Eukaryota; kingdom Viridiplantae; phylum Streptophyta; class Magnoliopsida; order Asparagales; family Amaryllidaceae; genus Agapanthus; species Agapanthus africanus. Next base: position 5,594,745 of record CM057337.1, read on the forward strand.
CTGCAGTTAATTACGCTACCGCATTGCGGTAACAACTTTCTCCTTCTCCAGCTGGTCACTTCGTGTCGTGGGTGTTTGTTTTGTTTATGGTTGCCCGTGGATTGTATACGGAGACTAATTTATGCTGTCGCCCGTAGGACGTGGATTAGTCCAAATCCGTATTTTCTTAGATTTGGGTTTGGGGTTTTACGTTTAAGGATACGTTAGCCTTATTTGAGGCTAAGATCAACTTAAACGTTCGTTAAGGATACATTAGTCTAATTTGAAACTAAGATCAACTTAACGGGATCGTTTAGATCCGACAAGAGAGCATTTGGGCTCTGTTGTTTAGTTTAGAGACATTTCGGTCGATTGCCAGTTTAGGGACATGGTGGTCCAACATTCCCATTTTGGGGACGAATATTGGTTTAAGGACATCATAGTCCATGAGTTTAAGGACCCCACAGTCCGTATCAATGTGTGTTTATCGGGACCCGTCACCTCTCTGACGACGTTGAAGGATTACAACGACAAATATCAGAGGAGTTCAGAGATGTACACTTGAACCGGGTGTAAATTGATTTGGGAGAGCGGTTGTGCTCGGTTCAATTTAATTTGAGAACTTATGGCCAGAATTGGGTTAAGTCTAGTTAGAAAATGTCTAACATTTTATTCAGGTTCTGCCTATTAGGCTTTTACTAGGGCTCTGCCCTTTTATTAATGCATAGCATTTTGTTTGGTCTATTAGGCCTTTATTTAGGCTCTGCCCCTTTTTTAAATGACGCACAACATCTAATTTGGTCTGTTAGACTTTTAATTGGGCTCTGCCCCTTCTGAATAATGCATTGTATTTGTTTTGGGTCTGTTAGACCTTTTAATTGGGCTCTGCCCTTTTCCAATAATGCAGAGCATTTAATATTCTGACAGTGCGCCACGTGGCCTGTCAGGCGCTCTGCGCCAATTAAAGAGCGCAAGCGCCAGCGCATGTAGAGGTGACACGTGTCACGCTCTGGTGAGCGCAAGTCTATTAGCGCAGTGCGCTGCGCCAGTACGCTGCGCTAGTGTGCTGCTGACATTTGGCGCATTCTGGTGGCTTGCGCCAATCTGAGAGCGCAATGCTCTGTTTTAATAGCGCAAGGCGTAGGTTGTTCTGTGATTGACACGTGGCGCCCTCTGGTGACTTGCGCCAATCCAAGGAGCGCAACACTGCAAATTAATAGTGTAGGGCAGCGTCCAATAGTGCAGAGCGCATCTTGATCAATTTTAGATTAAAGAAAAGAATCTTTTGAAGAGGTTCTACCTCAAGATTCAAGAACCAATGGTTCATCAAAAGGCTATGCCTTTATATAGATTAAATGATCTAGGAATGAAGTAAATTACTTCTTTTATTTTTGTGATTGGATCTTCTTTGATCTTTTTCTTTTTTATGTTGAAGATCTTGATCTTATTCTTAGATCTTTGATCTTTTTACAAGAAATTCTTCTTTTGAGATGATTTCATCTCTGTTCTTCAAGAATTAAAATTTTTTACCTTGAAGAAGATAGATCTTCTCAATTCTTTCAGAGTTCTTATCTTTTTTCTTCTTTCTCTGTAGCTGTGTCTATATGTCCTTTAGACTTGGAGTCTAGGGGCTTTTATATAGGGCCAATTAGTTTGTTAGGTTAGTTACAGAGATCTTTCTTTGATTGATCTGGGGATATTTCCCCACCGTTGGATCTTTGATCCTAAGGTCTCTGTTTTACAGAAGACAGTCTTCTTATTTTTAATAAGATTGGAAAGATCTTTCTAGAATTTTAATTCTGATTAATTATATAATTTATTATTTAAGTTTTGGCGCAAGTGCACCTACGCTTGACACGTGTCGCGCAGCGCAGAGCGCAAGTTATCCGAAGCGTTGCTTCCTTTATTATTTAAAATTTGAATTTTAAAACAGAGCCTTGCTCTGATTGGGGGTGCGCTGCCTTGGGCGCAGTGCTCCTTGCGCTGACGTGTCTGCTTTTGACACGTGGCGCTTTGCGCGCAGCGCAAGGAATCTGAAGCGTTGCTTCAATTTTTGAATTTCTGAAGTTCAAACAGAGCTTTGCTCTGATTGGGGGAAACAGAAGCGTTGCTTCGTTTCCCGCCTTGGAACTTGAACAGAGCTTTGCTCTGATTGGGGTAAACAAATGCCTCCCCACCATTGCGCTTACGTGGCCCCAAACGTGAGCGCAGCGGTGGCAGAATTCCAATCGTTGCGCCAACTTTTGGAAGTTGAAACGGCTCTCAATGCCTATAAATAGGACCTTTGGTCTCTTAGATGATTTTCATCTCTTTTCTTAAGAGTTTTCATTCAGAGCTTTGCTCTTTCGTTTAAGAACTTTTTAAGAGTTAGAACTCTAGAAAAATTTTAGGTAAAAATTAGATTAAATTAGATTAGATTAGTTTTAAGAGCCTTGCTCTTAATAGATCCCTGATCTGAAGAAGACCCATTTAGGATTTCACTTAGCAGAGCTTTGCTCTAAAGGGATCTAAAGAGAACTAAACAGAACCCTATTAGAGTTCCATTAATAGAACTCTGTTCTCTGAAAGATTTTTTCTTGTATATTCCTGATTCATCAATGGAGCTTTGCTCCTTCCCAATCATATAGAAGAACTCTTAAGAGTTTTTCATGGATCTTGGAGGTTAAAGATGACATTTTATTATATCGCCTTGCTTAATCATTTTGTCTGCTAATTCTGTTAATTTTCTTTTACAGGAGCAATGGACGCCCACATGTACGACCTTGATGAAATCATCTCTTACGGAGACATCCACCGACTCGGCCGTTCTCAGAACCGAGAATTTACCAATGCCGAGTGTGCCGAAATCATGAGCCGCTTCGACATATACAACGGTCAACTGCTTCCTCGACGCTCCCCTCTCCTGAAGCTTATTGTGGGAGCCATCTGAGAAGCTCTTCCCTTATTCTGTACTGGTGTGCTACTTAGGGTGTTGGATACCGCTGAGGATAAGGTGCATTCGGTATACCTGATGAACCTAATCTCGAAGAGACGGCGAGACAATCTTATCGATCTCCTGCACCAGGCCTTCCAACAGTCCTCCATACTCGCTGCCTATCGGAGGGAGGAGGACATCAGTGGGGACCCCGACGCTCGTGCTCGCGAAAGAAAGCACACTAGGATGGTTCGCCAGACTTGGAAAGTCCTGGACAAGGTCACCTTTGAATTCCTCAATCCATTTCCTGGATTTGAGGTTTTGCCATTGTAATCATCTCGATAATGCTGTTTTCGTTTATTGTCTTTATTGATGTAAGAATTTTCCGAGTATGAATGACAAATCTCATGCCTCCTTCCTTTCATTTCCTGCTTTGTTATTGGCATATTCTTTATGTAAGCGTAGCCTGTAAGCGATATAGAACATTCTGTCTCGAACACCTTGGGGAGTAGTGATAGCTTAGGGAGCAGGCTCAGGTCTGCTACCTAAGGCTTTTCAACTTCATGAGCCGTGAGGGTCTCATAAAGACTTTTCTCCCTACGAGTCGAGAGGATCTCATAGGTGTATTTTCTCCTTACGAATCGTGAGGATTCCTAAGTGCGTTTTCTCTTATAAGTCGTAAGGATCTTATAAGAGAATTTTCCCTCTTACGAGTCGAGAGGACCCGTAAGCGGTAGTTTCCCTCCTTATCGAGATTTGACTTTGGAGAGTGTGACCCGTGAATAGTATGCAAGAGTCCGTTTTGGACCGACTTGCAGGGTCCCATTGCTTAAGAAACAGGTTTTTTAATCCCCGCTGCCTAAGGCTTTTCCCTACGAGTCGAGACGAATCGAGAAGTTCTCGCAAGGACACTAATTTCCTCACGAGTCGAGACGAATCGAGCATTTCTCGTAAGAATATCCTAACGTCACAGTTAACCTCTGCTCTTTACGACAGAAGTCTGTTAGGGTCTGTGGTACTAGGGTTTTGTCCGTTGTACCGTCGCATTGGCTGATGTATTCCTCGATAGGCAATCTTACTGTTCGAGTAGCCTTGCGATTGTCGTGTCTCTGATCCCTTCAGGGGCTGGACAAGACGTCTTCAAGCAATCCTCCTAGGCAGTTTGACCGTTGGAAGAGCAAGCGTTAGGAATTTTGCCATGCCGCTTTTTACTTGAGGTTAGGCTCATTTTGGAGAGCCCCGATGAGTCATAACCACTCCGCGCTGGTGTGGGATGATCTGCGATAGTCTTTCCGGTTTTATATGAGTTTCTGTTAAGACCCTGAAGCTAGGAATTTGGCATTTGCTTCGTTTGCTGGCATTGCGTCCGCTATATCGAGACGAATGTCGCGGTTGTCTCTAGGTTGCTGGTGAACCGTCGAGATTTGGAACTAGGGATTTTGCCATGGCTCCTTTTGGTGATGTTGCGTCTGCTGTATCGAGACGAACGTCGAGGTGGTGACCACTCCGCGCTGGTGCGAGATGATCTCCGATTGTCTTTCAGGCTTTATATGACTTGCCGTTAAGACCTTGAAGCTAGGAATTTGGCCTTTGCTTCGTTTGCTTTGGCGTTGCGTCTACTGTATCGAGACGAACGTCGAGGTGGTAACCACTACGCGCTGGTGTGAGATGATCTCCGATTGTCTTTCAGGCTTTATATGATTTGTCGTTAAGACCCTGAAGCTAGGAATTTGGCCTTTGCTTCATTTGTTGGCATTGCGTCTGCTGTATCGAGACGAATGTCGCGATTGTCTCTAGGTTGCTGGTGAACCGTCGAGGTTTGGAACTAGGGATTTTGCCGTGGCTCCTTTTGATGATGGTGCGTCTGCTGTATCGAGACAAACGTCGAGATGGTGACCACTCCGCGCTGGTGCGAGATGATCTCCGATTGTCTTTCAGGCTTTATATGACTTGCCGTTAAGACCCTGAAGCTAGGAATTTGGCATTTGCTTCGTTTGCTTTGGCGTTGCGTCTGCTGTATCGAGACGAACGTCGAGGTGATGCCAGGATTTCGCCATCACTCCGCTTTGTTTTGACCATGAGGTCTTTCGTTGACGTTGCGTCTGCATCCTGCTGGACTGCGAAGGAACGCTGTTGTTGACATTGCGTCTACTGTAACGAGATGAATGCTGAGGTGAACTGGGATTTTGCTGTCACTCCGCTTTGTTTCGACCGTGAGGTCTTTTGTCGGCGTTGTATCCGTATCCTGCTGGACTGTGAAGGAATGCCGTTGTTGACATCTCGTCTGCTGTATCGAGACGAATGTTGAGGTGGAGCTGGGATTTTGCTGTCACTCCGCTTTGTTTCGACCGTGAGGTCTTTTGTCGGTGTTGCATCTGCATCTTGCTGGACTGCGAAGGAACGCTGTTGTTGGCATCTCGTCTACTGTATCGAGACGAATGTTGAGGTAGAGCTGGGATTTTGCTGTCACTCCGTATTTCGACCGTGAGGTCTTTTGTCGGTGTTACATCTGCATCCTGCTGGACTGCGAAGGGACGCCATTGCTGATTCTTAGGCTGTAGATATTGCCGTTAAGATTTGGAACTAGGGACTATGTCGTGGCTCCGTTTCGTCGCGACTCTGAGGTCGGTTTTTGACGTCATGCCTGCGTCTGGTTGAAGTGAGGAGAAACGCCGTTGGTGATCTCTAAATTGTCGATATCGATGTCGAGACCCTGAAGCTAGGGATCTTCTTTTGCTTCGTTTGTTGACATTGTGTCTGCAATATTGCGACAAATGTCGAGATTGTCTCTAGATTGTCTATGAACCGTCGAGATTTGGCTTCGCTTTCTGGTGAAGCCTGTTGGGAAGGTATGGTTCCCTTTTTATTTGTGACCCTGAATTGTATACAGGGATCGATGTGATCTCACCTGTAGGGCAAAAAGTTTCATTCTTATTTTATCTAATAAATTTCTTTTTCCGCGATGCTCTATCATTTCAGCTTTTTATATCGCGAAGGTCGCGATTGCCCAATCATTTCGGCTATTTTTCACGGTGCCCAATCATTTCGGCTATTTATTTCATTTTCACTCGCTGTTTTTTATTGTGAGTTGCCCCATCATTTCGGCTATTTTGCAAGCATACTTTTTTTTACTTGCTGATTTTTATTTGCAAGTTACCCCATCATTTCGGCTATTTCGTATGCATGTGTGGCTCGCTAGTTTTTTTTTGCCGTAAGCTTGGGATTAGACACCGATTTCGGCATCAGCACCGCTACAACTGGGATATTGCCAGGAGCGAATCATCATTTGCCTCTGTCGATGTCAAACAAAGGTGGCTTAGTAAACAGGGTGAAGATCCCGTCAACAAAGGCTTTTAACTTCATGAGCCGTAAGGGTCTCATGACGGTATTTCTCCCTGCGAGTCGTGAGGATCTCGTAGGCGTGTTTTTTCCTTAGGAATCGTGAGGATTCCTAAGTGTATGTTCCCTTATAAGTCATAAGGATCTCACGAGAGTGATTTCTCCTTATAAGTCGAGAGGACTTACAAGGGTTGTTCACCGTGCGAACATATCCCTAGTCACGGATGGGACTTTGTTAGGGAAATGTTTATTCACGCCCGTGGATTGTATACAAGGGTCAGTATTGAGCCACCTGTAGGGAAGAATTGAAGGTTGTGGGGGTTTGCTTAAGAACAAGTTCAGGTCTATGTAACTTAAGACTTTCAAATCTTATAAGCCGTGAGGGTCCCATAAGAGAGTTCTCCTTACGAGTCGTGAGGATCTCGCAAGTGTATTTTCTCTTTAGGAATCGTGGGGATCCCTAAGTGTGTTGCTCCCTTGTGAGTCGTAAGGATCTCACGTGGGTGGTTTCTCCCTATAAGGTCAAGAGGACCCTGTAAGTGTCCTTTAACAAGGTCGCGCCCTATCGGGTTTTCGCAAACACTCGCCGGTAGTCCTACTGTTTTTACTCACGGAGCCCTTTCGGGTTTTCATCCGTGCCCCCTTTGCTTATGAACATACCTTTTTTTATTCTCTCTTTTTTTATTCTTTTTATATAACGAGCTTGCGCCCTTTCGGGTTTTCACAAACACTCGCCGGTAGCCCTGCTGTTTTTACTCACGGAGCCCTTTCGGGTTTTCATCCGTGCCCACTTTGCTTATGGACATACCGTTTTTTTTTGTTTTTTTTACCACGTCAGCCTGGGGATGCCACGGGTTGGTAGTAGTTTAACGACGTTTCGGTCATAGGTCAGAGTCGCTTCCCAACGTGATAACTTGCGTTCCTTTGGTGTCGGCTATGTGACAGTTACCAACAGCTCTTTCGCGCTCATCTGTCGTGCTTTTTCGTTCCCGACGAGCCTTGCGCTTCACTTGTTGAACGTGTCGTCGATGGGCAACATATCCCTGCCACCAGTTTTTAAAGCCTATGCACTCCTCGGTGGGGTGTGCAATCCTCTGATGGTATAAGCAGAAGTCAGGATGTATGTCTGCTTCATCAAGACGTATATTGACAGAGGAATTTCCTTTCAAAGAGGGCAACTTCATTCCTATTGACAGGGCCCTAGCGAATTGATTCCTTACTTTAAGCTTGCTTTTGCTGGCGATAGGGATGCTTTGCTCCAGTCGGGGCACCTCGACCTTCTTATCCAGTCGTCGGCGTTTGGCCTTTTCAAATATGGCCATCTCACGCTTCCCGATTAGCTTTGCTTTTTAGATGAGCTTCGTTCAGGAATGCGTCAATTATTTTATCTGATGGTCGTAGAAGTTCCGGCTCGGGATTTGCCCCCAATTTCTTTGCGTCAGGAGCTTCTTCACCGTTTATTAACGAGTGAGAGATCATGTGGCAGCTTGCCACGTAATCCTCAGATCCATCCGACGAGTCTTCTTCATTGTCAACACTTCCGTCCTCAAGGACGTGGTTGAGGAATTCTTGGAGTGTGACTGGGGTCCACGCCTTCTGATTATATTCTTCCAGCGCATCAATCTGTTTATGTAAATCCGTGCGCTTGTCGCCAGGCTTTACGGGCTTCTTAGATTTCCTCTTCTTCTTCTTTGAAGATTTTGACGGCTGGGTGTGAGTGCTCGGGCCATCACCACCAATCTTTGGAGTTGGGCGCGGTTTCAGCATCCCTTCGATGATCTGGGGTTCCGCGAGTTCTTCCACCTGATCGCCGGGCATGTTTGGAGATCATTCAGCATCCTTTTGGTTTTGGCTGAAAGAACGACCTCCCATGAGGCTTCTTCAACAAGGGAGCATGTTGCCCCCGGCATATTCACCTTTTTAGGGGTATGAGGTTGCGGCGGGTTCACCTTCCATTTTTCGGATAACGCGAACTTGCCTTGTTGGTATTGGTCTTCAATCCAGTTTTTGAAGACGTAGCAATTTTCGATCGAATGACCCAATACTCGGTGGTAGGGGCAGTAATTGGGGTCATTGACGTCGTTTGGCTGCAACGGACATTTTGAATCTGGCAGATTGATGAGCCTGTTGCGCACTGCCAGCTCGAACAGTCTTCTTGTTTTATCTTGGGAAAACGAGTAAGGACGTCCTAGCCTCTCCTCGAGGGATAGGCGTGGACGCATATTATTTTGACGGACAACCGGTTTCAAGTTGCTCGGCTGTTGTTGAGCATTGGCGACGACGATCGCTTTTCCTTTCCCCTTTTCATTTCGAGAATCCGGCTTTGGAGGAGACGGTCTATGGCCCATCTGGTCCATTTGGGCTAATTTGTCAATCAAGGCCTAGAACGTAGTTGGTTTAAAGAACATCATGAACTGTGAAATAGTTGCATGAGGATCTAGGGTGTCCATGAACATGCCCACCGCTGGCGCTTCTTCGATACGTTGTTCGCATTTTGACCACAAGTTCCGCCATCGGATTGCATATTGAACCCAAGTTTCGCCCGGCTTTACTCTTGCATCGATCAAAACTGTTATTGGAGTTCGCTCGCCGGCGCTTGCGAAACGCTGGGTAAACAACAACTCCATTTCAGCGAAAGTTTTGACGGAGTCGTTCGGAAGCTCGGAGTACCATTCAAACGCCGTCTCCGATAAGCTGCCGACGAATTGGTGAAGCAGGAGCTTATCATCGCCGCCGGTGTTGCCACAAAGAGCCCTGAACTGGGCAACATGTTGATGGGGATTGCCTGTCCCCTTGTAGACATGGAATTTTGGGATCGTGTAGCCCGGAGGGTATTTGATCTGATCATACCAGCTCGGATATGATCGCCCTGTTTTAACGACTTGACCAGCCGCTTCATTCGCCTGGTGAACTCGTATCTGCTGAGCTATATAGTCGTCTAGTGTATCTTTGGAAATGGTTTCCTCCTTGGCTGCTGAATGAGCCGGAGGAGGATTAGATGTCTCCCCTCTATCGTCTTCAATAATGATCGGAGGGTCTTCAGCTGGAGGATCCGGCTGTAACATCATTCCTATCATGTCTTGAAAGAGAAGCGCCATTCGTTTTATGTTGGCAGATTGTTCCGCTGCCTCTTTGTCCTTCTTCTCGAGGATCCTGCGGAGGAACTCAGCATCGGTTTCTTGTTCTTGACGCTATTCTGACACCTCCGGGCTTTCTTTTGGTCCGGTGAGCGCGGCCATTGCAGTCAACATCTCCTGGAGCTTCTGCTGCTGCTCTTGAGCCTTAGTCACTGATCGCGTAAGCGGTCGATGACCTGTGGAGATATGACTATCATTTTTTCCAGATGCCATATAAACGGTATGTACCATTATGCCTCCAGACTTGGGGCGTTTGGTCTCGGCGTCTTTACGTTCTGCCGTATTCATAAGGGCTTTCCTTGGCCTCCTTCTTCTTTGAGCAGTTGATGTTGAGGGAGCCGTTGCAGTGGACACCCAGCCGGCTGACGCCTTCTGTGTTACCACGAGGTGGCTCTTTTCTTGATGAGCTTTAAGCTTCTTTGGCCGGCGAGAGTAGTCCTGGTTAATCACCGATTCCTGTATCTGTCGCCAGACTTTATAAATTTTGGAGGACAGCCGCTGAGGAGGTTGCTCCGGTTTGTTTTCTGTATCATTCTCCACGGGTGAAGGAGATCTTTTCAGCACTGCTGTGGGTGAATTCCTGCGCACCTTTTTAAGCAGCTCAAAGCTGTTTCCAGTTGGAACAGCGGCATCAACTTCCACCATTGGGGCTGATGGAGTTAGCCCAGAGGGGGAGTTGCCCCCAGCTTTTCTCACTCGGCGCCAGTGGCGACGTCGAGCGTGTCGAGCTGTTGGAGTTGGTTCGGGGACGGGGATGGCTTTGTCTTGCCCCCTGTTCAGATGAAGGGCTGTTGCTAGCGTCAGCCTCTTGAAAACTGATGTCTGTTGAGAAGCCGTATCCAACCGGTCAAAAACAGACTTCTGAGCAGGAGCGGGAATAGACTTCTGAGCAGGAGCGGGAACAGACTTCTGAGCAGGAGCGGGAACAGACTTCTGAGCAGGAGCGGGAACAGACTTCTGAGCAGGAGCGGGAACAGACTTCTGAGCAGGAGCGGGAGCATGGTCCTGAAGAATATCCCAGCGGTGGCTTGAGTTACCTGCTCCACCGGTATCTTGAAAAGGGAGACCGCTTGGGGCCCGTAAGTCACTCCTCCAGCAAGGACGGAGTGAGAGTTGCAGTTGCAGGTAGTGCAGTTTGAAGCCATTGATCTTCTGTTGTCTGCACGGAGCAAGACACCAAATCTAAGTACCTCGAATCCATAGGCAACCACAGCAAACCATGATCCGTTCACGAACACGACACACGAAGTGTGAAGTGGAAAGAGGAAGAAGTCCCACCGGGGGTGCCAGAATCTGTTCCCCTCCGAATCATGGAGACGCGACCGCGCAGGTCCGTCTTGCCTGAGATTCGGGGCATATGCTATTTGGTGCTATCCGTCCACCTCTCCGAAGATGCCAAGTTGATTTATGGCACCGTGTATCGAAGGTTTAAACGGATGCGTCCGATGTAGCAGACTTCGTCAGATTCTCCATCGTCTGAGGGGTTTTTGATTGTGGGGACGCTCTTCCCTGCAGGCGCAAGCCCCTGCAGTTAATTACGCTACCGCATCGCGGTAACAACTTTCTCCTTCTCCAGCTGGTCACTTCGTGTCGTGCGTGTTTGTTTTGTTTGTGGTTGCCCGTGGATTGTATACGGAGACTAACTTATGGTGTCGCCCGTAGGACGTGGATTAGTCAAAATCCGTATTTTCTTAGATTTGGGTTTAGAGTTTTACGTTTAAAGATACATTAGCCTTATTTGAGGCTAAGATCAACTTAAATGTTCGTTAAGGATACGTTAGTCTAATTTGAAACTAAGATCAACTTAACGGGATCGTTTAGATCCGACAAGAGAGCATTTGGGCTCTGTTGTTTAATTTATGGACATTTCGGTCGATTGCCAGTTTAGAGACATGGTGGTCCAACATTCCCATTTTGGGGACGAATATTGGTTTAAGGACATCATAGTCCATGAGTTTAAGGACCCCACAGTCCGTAGCAATGTATGGTTGTCGGGACCCGTCACCTCTCTGACGATGTTGAAGAATTACAACGAAAAATATCAGAGGAGTTCAGAAATTTACCCTTGAACCGGGTGTAAATTGATTTGGGAGAGCGGTTGTGCTCGGTTCAATTTAATTTAAGGACTTATGGCCAGAATTGGGTTAAGTCCAGTTAGAAAATGTCTAACATTTTATTCAGGTTCTGCCTATTAGGCTTTTACTAGGGCTCTGCCTTTTTATTAATGCATAGCATTTTGTTTGGTCTATTAGACCTTTATTTGGGCTCTGCCCCTTTTTTAAATGATGCACAGCATCTAATTTGGTCTGTTAGACTTTTAATTGGGCTCTGCCCTTTCTGAATAATGCATTGCATTTGTTTTGGGTCTGTTAGACCTTTTAATTGGGCTCTGCCCTTTTCCAATAATGCAGAGCATTTAATGTTCTGCCAGTACGCCACGTGGCCTGTCAGGCGCTCTGCGCCAATTAAAGAGCGCAAGACGCCAGCGCATGTGGAGGTGACACATATCACGCTCTGATGAGCGCAAGTCTATTAACGCAGTGCGCTGCGCTATTGCGCTGCTGACACGTGGCGCACTCTGGTGGCTTGCGCCAATCTGAGAGCGCAGTGCTCTGTTTTAATAGCGCAAGGCGCAGGTTGTTCTGTGATTGACACGTGGCGCCCTCTGGTGACTTGCGCCAATCCAAGGAGCGCAACAGTGCAAATTAATAGTGCAGGGCACTGTCCAAAGGCGCAGAGCGCATCTTGATCAATTTTAGATTAAAGAAAAAAAATCTTTTGAAGAGGTTCTATCTCAAGATTCAAGAACCAATAGTTCATCAAAAGGCTATGCCTTTATATAGATCAAATGATCTAGGAATGAAGTAAATTACTTTTTTTATTTTTGTGATTGGATCTTCTTTGATCTTTTTCTTTTTTATGTTGAAGATCTTGATCTTGTTCTTAGATCTTTGATCTTTTTAGAAGAAATTCTTCTTTTGAGATGATTTCATCTCTGTTCTTCAAGAATTAAAATTTTTTACCTTGAAGAAGATAGATCTTCTCAATTCTTTCAGAGTTTTTCTCTTTTTTTCTTCTTTCTCTGTATCTGTGTCTATATGTCCTTTAGACTTGGAGTCTAGGGGCCTTTATATAGGGCCAATTAGTTTGTTAGGTTAGCTACAGAGATCTTTCTCTGATTGATCTGGGGATGTTTCCCCACCGTTGGATCTTTGATCCTAAGGTCTCTGTTTTACAGAAAACAATCTTCTTATTTTTAATAAAATTGGAAAGATCTTTCTAGAATTTTAATTCTGATTAATTAAATAATTTATTATTTAAGTTTTGGCGCAAGTGCACCAGCGCTGACACGTGTCGCGCAGCGCAGAGTGCAGCGCAACTGCGCTAGCGCAACTGCGCTGACACGTGTCGCTCAGCGCAGAGCGCAAGTTATCTGATACGTTGCTTCCTTTATTATTTAAAATTTGAATTTTAAAACAGAGCCTTGCTCTGATTGGGGGTGCGCTGCCTTGGGCGCAGTGCTCCTTGCGCTGACGTATCTGCTTTTGACACGTGGCGTTTTGCACGCAGCGCAAGCAATCTGAAGCGTTGCTTTAATTTTTGAATTTATGAAGTTCAAGCAGAGCTTTGCTCTGATTTGGGGAAACAGAAGCGTTTCTTCGTTTCCCGCCTTGGAACTTGAACAGAGCTTTCTCTGATTGGGGTAAACAAAGGCAGCTCGAGCAAGTGATGCCAAGCGACAAAAGATCCGAGAGAAAGTAGAAAGTGGACTGCGAACAGACTTCATCATCCATAAAGACGAATCTTTGAGATATGGAAGCAGGTTGTGTGTACCACAAGGTTCTGTTCGGGAAGAGTTGATGAAAGAAACTTACAGCCCCCTTACTCAGTACACCCTGGTGGTACAAATATATACAAAGATCTATGACAACATTACTGGTGGCATGGAATGAAGTATGAAGTGGCCAGAAGCGTAGCTAAGTGCTTGGTGTGTCAGCAAGTAAAGGCTGAATATCACAGAACTGCTGGTCTATTTCAACCGTTACTTATCCCAGAGTGGAAATGGCATCACATCACCATGGACTTCGTGACTGTCCTTCCTCGCAATACGAAAGGTAATGATGCAGTATGGGTTATTGTGGATCGACTCACCAAGTCAGCTCATTTCATCCCATTTCGAGTTGGCCAATCTATTGAGACACTAGCAAAAAAGTACATGGAGGTAAGCATGAATCTAATGTAAGATTTAACCTCAAGATGTACTATTTTTGATACCCATGAACTCATGCAGGAGATCGTGAGATTACATGGAGTACCAATTTGCATCGTCTCCCACCGTGACACCAGATTCCGATCGCAGTTTTGGCAGAGTCTGCAAGCTAGCCTGGGAACGAGTCTGAACTTCAGCACAGCTTACCATCCACAAACAGATGGACAATCTGAGTGGAAAATTCAGATTCTAGAAGACATACTAAGAGCTTGTATGTTAGACTTCGGAGGATCGTGGGAAGATCACCTACATCTTGTGGAGTTTTCATACAACAACAGCTACCAGGCGAGTATTGGAATGGTACCATTTGCAGCGCTCTATGGAAAGAGGTGTCGATCACCACTAAGTTGGGACGACATCGGAGATCGGAAACTCCTTGGACCATAGATGATCGTGGCAACTATGGACGTAGTTCACACGATCAGGAAAATAATGTGCATAGTCCAAGACAGGCAGAAACACTGGGCTGATGCGAAGCGCCGTCACCTGGAGTTCCAACCTGGAAATGATGTATTCTTAACGATCTCTCCAAACCGAGGAGTAATCCGCTTTGGCAAGATGGGTAAGCTCAGTCCGAGACATATAGGACCGTTTGACATTCTCGAATGAGTCAGAGAAGTGGCATATCGTTTGGTACTACCACCTTCGTTGGAAGGAGTGCACAACGTGTTCCACATATTCCAGCTTCGAAGATATGTGAGCGACCCCATACACATCCTTGATCACTCCGAGCTCACTGTACAGACAGACTTAACTTGTAAGCAACAACCCGTTGAGATCCTGGACCGAAAGGTAAAGTCACTGAAGAACAAGAAAGTAAACTTGGTCCGAGTGATGTGGAGAAAAGATTCGTCAGGAGAATCAACTTGGGAAAGAGAAGATGACATGCGTGCAAAATACCCTTACTTGTTTGTAAATTAGTTCTTTTGTAATTGTAAATTTCGAGAACGAAATTTTTGTAAGGAAGGTAGAATATAACGACTCTGATTTTACCATACGGAATTTTTTAAGTTAATGTACAGAATGGAATTTGCAAGCTTGAATATACTTTAAATGTTGTTTTTGTTTAAGAACAGCAAGAAGCAACTTGTAGCTCACTGGTAAAGCCTTGCACTGCTGTAACATAGCCCCTGTGTTCGAATCCCATCAGCCATATATTATTTTTTCTGAATTTTTCTTTTAAACTTTTTGAAAGCCCAAAAGTTTACACGTGCACTGCACATAAGAAATGAAAAGACAGAAAATCAAACATGTGAAAATTAGAGTTAACAGTGGCATGGACACGTGGCATCAATCCACTGGCCTAACTCACAAAATCGACCGGCAAGACCGAGCTTGGGACTGGCGCCGACGGTCCGAATGTGGGGAAAAGTCCCCGTGCTCTGCACACAAAACCCTTTGGCCTACCCCATTACCTTTGCACTGTTTGTTTTCTCTGCAATTTAACAGAGAATTCAATTTCACCTTTAATC
The DNA here is from genome assembly GCA_030015575.1 of Agapanthus africanus. Taxonomy (NCBI): domain Eukaryota; kingdom Viridiplantae; phylum Streptophyta; class Magnoliopsida; order Asparagales; family Amaryllidaceae; genus Agapanthus; species Agapanthus africanus. The sequence continues at coordinate 5,609,856 of CM057337.1, forward strand.
CAATTTTTAATGCATTTTAATTCAATCTTTCAATTCCAAAACCCTAATTCCATACTATAAATACAACCCCATATCCTAGCCCCTCCTCATTCTGAAAATTCTAGTCAAAAATATCAAAATTTTCTAAGTACAAGTGGAGTTGAAGTGGAGTTAGCCCAAGAATGACTTCCGGCGAGGATCTACACAAGTTTCGGCGATCCCACGACACCACGAAGGCAACCACCCTTTTCTTCTACCTCCCTTCCCTCCTTCTAACTAGTAAGTCCCACCCCCATCATCTCTTTATACTTAAAAAAGTCTATTTTTATAAAATATGTCAGTAAGTGGAGTTATACCGATATTTGTTTCTAAAACCCTTGAAACTACATCTTTTATTAAGCATTACTCATTCATATTCTATACCTTGAATTGTTAAACATGAAACTAATAATTAGAAATAATTTTCACCCTAAATTATCATGCTAGATAGTTTTAAATTGAGTTTTACTTTTAAATACCATGAACTTTGTATTTACCGTATTTTATTACTTGGTTTAATCTTACCTTTAGAAAACATCTCGGGGTAATGATCTGCCCTTCACAACACACATATTGACATAGCACGATTCTCTTAGGAACCTATTTTTGTGGCGATTATAACTTTTCATTAAGCTACAATGAACTATAAAACCCGGTTTTCTTTGAATTGTATTATCAAAAATTCTTTGCGATTATGCCTCTACAACCCATTTTAGGGAACCCAGTATTAGATGGTGCGGATTATCGCAAATTCTCGGGCTAGTAGAGCAAGATGCAGACCTCCTCACGGAGCATTCGGTCTCGAAAGATTTTAATACGATTTTTTAGAAAAACGAGATTTTCTATTTAATAATAAAAACTAATTTTTTAATAATTATATAAATATTATCAAACCATGTATTTTCAAATTATAATAAAATTCCATTTTTTCTAAAAGAATGACAGGTTTAACCAAAATACCATTAAGCATCAATACAAGACAAGTTTCACTAAAATACCATGAACTATTCAAGTTAAATTAATATTCACTAAAATACTTCACATTCTTAAAATTCATAAATTATGGAAATCCTAAATAATATAAATAAATACTCGAGGTTTATTTTGAAAGTAAATAAATTTTTTTTCATAAAACCCCTCGAGTTATATAAAATTACATTAAGGACCATAGTAAATATAGGTTTAAGCGGGATTAATTCTCTTGAGCCTCAGGGAGCCGGAGAAAGTGAGTGCTTGCCTATTTAAGGTAGAAAACTAAAACGGAGTTATCAATGGTAATTGTCTTGGAAAAAGACACAAATCCTGCCGTCTATGTGCAACAGTTACCGATAACACCCTAATCTAATTCAGGATCCAAATCTGTTCTAAGTGTCTGACTCAAGTCTAAGTCCAAATCAATCTGAGTCTAATCCAAACATGAATCCAATTCTAACATGAATCCAATATACCAAACATGTATACTTGAACTTGAACATGAATACCAGAATAATATCAATCACGCAATACGACTTCACTTGACCAAACCATGGCTATGACTTGATTTGACTACATGACTACTTGTTTACATCCTATACCAGACTATAAGAAACAACTTGTATCCATGGTCTCGGCAAGTCTGATAACTAAAAATCTATACAATATACATTACGGGGTTTAATGGGGCAGACTGGTACGGAATGTGTTAAAAGTGGCACGATGACGGACACTAAAAGACACCTACATGAACATCATGTGCCGTTGTCCCGTGGGTTTTGACGGGGCCTTGTATTTTCCTGTTCCCATAGTCCACGGGATAGTTGGACTCCTCTCGTATACACTGATATATTCTGTACCAAGTTACAAACAACTGCGTTAGTATAACAATCATATATATTTGTACCAATTACCAGTTCTATTCTCTTTACTTGTCTATTCCACTTTCTTTGGGACTTACCGAGCGCTAGTTCGCTGACGACATTCATGTTTCTTTCTTTTATTGGAATGTTCGTCAGAAGGACCCGACTCTCAGGAGACCGAGCCCAGCCAGGAGGACTTGGATCAGTTCACAGAGGAGCCAGACTTTTAGTTCTTACTTGTACTTATTTCCTTTTCATTTGAATGTCACTGTGTAGGTATTGTTTTCATCATTGTACATTTCCTTTTCAAATCAGTTGTAATATAAAGAAAGAATGTTAATAAAAGTTGTTGTTTATATTACATCTCTTGTCATTCTTGTGCTTTTATTTATATTGCTTATTTACGCTTAACGTGTTTATTTCTGAGTAAATACGTCGCGGCCCGTCACGTCTACTTCTCCGTACACTGGGAAGCGGGGCGTGACAAAGCTGGCGGAGAAGGTGGTGATGGCATTGTGTCGGGTGGTTGACGGTTGACGATGATGGTGCTGTGGGGGAGCTGGAGGCGATGTTGTGAGGGTCGGGCAGAAGTGGGGCCGGGGCCGGGTTGGAGGTTGCATCGAGGAGCTAGGGTAGAGGGAAAAGGTGGTGCGGGAGCAAGGAAGCTCGGGTGAGGGGTGTTGGTGGTGATCAATGTTGGAGGGGGTTCGTCGGCGACGAAGCTCTGAGGTCGATGCGAGCGACGTGATGGTGGCGGCGAGGTGGTGTAAGCGATGAGAGATGGAAGGCTCGGGTGTTAGGTTTGTGAAGTGGAGGAGGACGGTGGTTGGTTCCGGTGAGGGGAGGAAGAGACGAGGTCGACGACGGTGGCGATGCAGGGGATGGCGACGACGAAGACGTGGATGAAGGGGGATGAGTTTGGAGAGAGGAGGGAGATGAGAGGGGAAGAGAGAAGACCAGCCACGATGGAGGTAGAGAGGGGAGAATTCAGAGGTCGGGGATCTCAGGTGGTTGCGGTGAGGGCGGGGACGTGGGTGTTGCGTGTCGTAGGGTTGTGAAGAAGAAGGGGGCTGGGACTCGAGATAAGAAAGAAGGAGAAGGGAAAAAGAGAAGAGAGAAAGAGAGAAAGGAGAGGGGGAAAAGAAATCGGGCCGGGTCGGGTCAGGCTTGGGTATAGGGTTTAGGGATAGGGTTTAGGGATAGGGTAGATTGAATTTGGGTTTAGAAATTTGGATTTAGGAAAATAATTTAGAGATAGAAAAAATAGAAAAGAAAATGGGATAGTATTTAATTAGGAAATATCTATAAAAAAAATACGGATGCAAGGAAATCGGGTTTTACATTGGGCAGGAAGCTACCTGCGGTGGATGGGCCGAGCAGGAAGCTACCTGGCCGCCTCGTGATGAGGGCTTTGGATTCACGTCTTCATTGGGTAGGAAGCTACCCACTGTAGATGGGCCGAACAGGAAGTTGCCTGGCGGCCTCATGATGAGGGCTTTGACGACGTTTGGAGGTGGAGTGGAACCACCCCAACCTCCATTGCGAAGCGAGGGATAGCTCGCGCTTGGACCTCCGTTGTGATGATCGCTGGTCATTATATCGAAGGCGGAAGATCAATTTTTATGGTGGAAAAGTCTTTCGTTTCCACAAACGGCGCCAACTGATGGAGGTCGGAATCTCCCTCAGATGTTATCCTCCATCGATCTGGTTGCGAGCGGTTCTGAACGGTTGAGGTTGGATATGAAAATTGTTGTGTGAACTTCAATGGGTTGTTGGATGTTGTCGACGCCGAGCTACCTGAAAGGGAAGTCACGGGGTGGGAAACCACCGTAGAACCCTCCGACGATCAAGTTAGCACTGTGGAATAAAAGCAGAGTAGCAGCGTATTAGAATGAGTTCGAGTTACCCGAGTCGTGTGAAAGAGGGGTTTATATAGCGGTCGCATAGAGCGAGCCGGCGCGAAATCCTCGCCGTTACGCCTCTGCGTTATGCTTGCGTTGATGGCGGGATCCGTTCATTACTGGTAGGACGCGCCGGCGTGAAACGCGGATCGCGAGGCGGCGGATATCTCGCTTTGGCGAGATACACGAAGCCGTTGCGGGGGCGCTTGGGGTCCGCGCTCTCGGCCGAACAGGGGAGCTGAGGAAGCTCAGATCGGTGGATAGCTCGGAGGCGAGCGAAGAGGCCGAGGAAGCTCGGAGCAGTGGATAGCTTGAAGACGAGCGAGGAGGCCAAGAAAGCTCAGCTCGGAAACGAGCGAGGAGGCTGGCGGAAGCTCGGTTGTAGGATTGCTTGGAGGTGAGCTGTTGGCTGGTTGCTAGGCGAATATAAAAGGCAATCCGATACGGTCTCCAAAAGGTCGGATGCAACCTCGGAGACGAGGTGCCGAAGAACGTCCCTAATGCATCATACTTATTCCAGCTCCGTAGCCTTCAAAAATCTAGCGGGCTTATGTGGATGACACGTCACCCGCTCCGAGGAATTCCCACTTATGAGTATCATCAATTATGTATATTGCTGATCGATATAATTTTTATCTAGGATTTCGGTCACAAATTTGGAAAATGGAAGAGAAACGGATGAGAAAGACGATGATGGTTGAAGACGGAGGAGAGTCAAAACAAGTGTTGCGATAACAAAAAAGCTAGTAACTAGGAAGCAAAGCATCGAGTTGCCTCTCGATCTCATAATCTCAATACTTATCAGACTTCCTGCAAAACATCTTCAAAGATTGAGATGTGCATGCAAGTCATGGAATTCGCTGATATCTGGAAATCGTTTCATCGCGGAATACTCCAACTTTCAAGCTAATGCTAGGAAGCCAAGTATCGTCTCGCTATATTGCAATGACTGATGGTTATGTGATTACTCGATGAAGTTTTCTTCCAAGGGAGACAATAACGAGTTTGATTTAAGGGAGGTTTTACGAGGGCGGTGTTATTATTCAATGACTAACTCTTATGATGGGTTGATACATGTGTTCGGTTATGCTGACGTCTATTTGGTGAATCTGAGCATCCAGAAACTAAGAGCACTCCCATTTGGATGCCCGCACTTCGAATTAACCTCCGTCATTCCTCAAGAAGGCCTAGGCTTTAATGCCATTATCGGAGAGTACAAAGTGGTAGACTATTTCATCATAGCCGGGGCATACACTCTCGATGCAAAGTCTATACATTTCGGGATTTCTATTTCCCTCATTGTTAGAAGGTACTGGTGATTAAAAAGAATCACAGGAACAGAATTTTGATGCAACAATAAATCTTGGCATCATTTTCTTACAGGATAAACCACTACAGTGATGCATTATCAAAATAACATCTTTTGGAACTTTCTCTATATTTTGGTTTAGCATGTTGGTTATATAGATATTTCACAATTAAGTAGGTCGATACCAATTGCACTTATTTAGACGTTTTTTTGTATGTTATCATCAAGTATATCTATTATATATGATTCTTAACTAACTTGTGTTGATTTCGATAGGTAGTCAATGATCCTCCACTTTCACCCTCCTCTCGTAATTTACTTGTTTTTGTTAATGGTGTCATACATTGGCCCGTGGAGAACAGCCCACATGGAGACGTATGTCCGGAGATTGCTCTTTGTTTTGAGATCAAGACCGACATGTTTGATGTGATTCTACATCCAGAAGGAGGATCAAGGTTTGCATGTTTGAGGGTGGTGGAGTTGGGGGTCATCTTTGAGTTAGGAGGTCAAGGGACGCAAATGGACAAATGGGTACTAAAAAGAGTACATCAAACACAAATGGATAAAACAATACCTCATTGATCTCTTGGCGATGTTTGATCACTCTCCGGCCTTATCTTTTCGTACAAACCAGTGGCAATTCATTATGGGAAGATTGTTCTTTTCAATGATAGTGGGAGGATGGATTGTTACGATCCTGGGATCGAAATTTTTGTGAAACATGAGAACTCGAAGACATATGTTGAATACGATGTGCCTTACACAGAGAGTTTAGTCTCGCCTAGCGCGAGGAGAAATTATTCAGTGTGCTGGCCGGGTGTAATATGTACACCCGGGTAGGAGAGAGAAAGAGATGAATATTGGGTACCTTTCGGATAAACTTGGTGGGATCCTATTCTTCTCTCTCATGACCATACTCGTATGGAAGCGCACTGTAGATTTTTTTCCTTAGTTGCAGGTTTTCGGAATCTAGCATAGATCTTCAAACATGCTGTTTGTATGTTGTTTTTTGTCACCCTATTGAGATGGGAATACGCGTCGCTTGTTAGGCGTATACAGATTCCCCCTGCCCCAGGTTAGAGTTTATTGATTGTGGGGGATCCGAATCTCCGGCAGCCGCGGACTAAGCTGCCGTTAATTACCCTCAATGTGCAGTGTGCGTATGTGTGTCTCAAGAGGTTTTGGGTATATCGGGGGCCTCGCAGAGTTTACGGGGGCCCGCTATCCGGATAGCGGGCTGGGGGTCAAGGGGCTTAGCAGCCCCCTTACGGAGTGCGGGGCAGCGTCTCGTTAGAAATTTTTCTAACGGGGATGTATTTTGAGTGTGGAGTGTATGAAAAAAGTGAGTAGCGTCTTAAGAATGCGTGGGGGCTGGGCACCAGCGCTTCACACGTGGGCGTTAGCGCCTGCAGAAAAAGGAGGCTTAACCCCGGGATTAGGAGTTAAACTCCGAGAGATTTTGGTAACTTCCAGAAAAAAGGAGGATCTTTATCTTTATGGACTTAAAACCCCAAAAGTATTTTGAGTGGAGTTAAACTTTCAAAATGATTTTATTTATGAAATTAAACTCCAAAAGATTTTTAATGGAGTTAAACTCCTAAAAGGATTTTATTTATGGAGTTAAACTCCAAAAGATTTTTTACAAATGGAGTTGAACTCTCAGAAATCTTTGGAGATGATCAAAGGGTACCCCTTTCTTCTTCCCTTTAGCCCTAGATCTTCTTTTGAGCCTTGGATCTTCCCGAAACGGGATTTTTGGGAGATGGGTCTCCTTCTCCTCTCTGTTGGCTCGATCTTAGAGAAAAATGGATGAGACTTAAAAATCTCCCCTTTGGGAGTTTGATGGAAGATCCGAGCTCCCCTTCAAGGGTTTTATGGTGAAAAACTGTTTTTTTTTTGGAAAAAAAGAGTTAAATTCTTGATTTAGTTAAAAAAAAAAGAAAAAGGGTTTAGAATCTTGAAGAAGGAGGAGGCACAGACACCTAATTTCTGAGGGAATGAAAAATTCTTTTTTTACATCATGTTTGCCTTTATAGGCTACACACTTTATATATAGCCCATTGGGTTTTGTCTAATAGCACTTGTGTCACCCATGCCTTATGTGCTTATTTCTTTTTGCACATAAGTCACGGGGTTTACAAAGTTTTGGCTTTCTGTCCATTTTTCATATATTTATTTCTAAAAAAAATACATTAAATTAATTTAGTGCTTCATTCTTTGACATGGAGCCGGCCCCTTCCATACTTGGTTCTGACTTGAGCTTGGGCCCACTTGGCTTGAGGGTTGATTGACTTTGACTTGGTCGATCGGTGCGCAACTTTTGACCCCAACACTGTTCTAGTTTATACATTCATTTGAACTTCTCATATTGTAAGCTATTTTTGCAGATATTATGACAAGTTACCTGAATAATTTTTAAACTCTGCAGAGTGTCTGCCCCTGAATTCCTTGCTGCATGCAATGTACATGGGTGAAACCCTGCGCATTTTCGAAGTGATTAATATCGGTTTGATAGCTAGAAATAAAGGGGTATCAGATACATTTTGACATTCGTCTTTCTTTTCTACTTGTAGGTACAGAATGGACAACGAAAATTATCCGGACATCAAACAATGTCCATGGTTGATATCAACTTCAAACATAGATAAAAATAATATCGCTTATCGGATATACTAGAAAACAGGGATCATTAACCATGCAATAAGCAAATAATTTTCCAAGGACCTGCATTTTTTTGGATAACCGCTATAATATACAGAACCTCAGTATTTCATGTCCGTATCCATACACATACTCCAGCCAGAAGTATGAATATCCATTTCTGTCAAATATGAAGCCTCAAAATACGTTCTGACCTGAAACAGTTTAGGTAATAATATCAATTGAGAAATGCCTCTTCTACGGGGTAAAATGATGCAGACAAAGTATCGGATCATGGCCATTGAAGAGCCATATATGCCCAAGATATATTTAGTGCCAAGAACACCTGATTCTGCTGGTTCTGATTGGAAGAATAAATAATTTGTGACATAAATTATTTATGGCTGACAAATAACATGTTTCAATTTACAAATATGGCAATAAAATGCACGGCGATTCCTAACTACCTCAACAGGATGAATTATTGATCTCTGCTCAAACCCTGTAACAATAACAGATGAAACTCTGCAAACACATATTTCTCTTTCGTGGAAAAGACAGAAACTCTGGACCTATCTTATTAAAAAGTAGGATTGGTGTAGAAATAAATAAGGAAAAAGAAGAAAAAAATTGTAATACCAAGATAAAATCAGACGCCAAATATAAAGTGATCCGAATCGTCGGAATACAACATATACATAGCACAAAACAACTTTAAAAGACAAAAAGACGATAATAGGACAGTTAAAAGAATATTATCAATTTATGGTATAAAATAAATTAAGCAGAGATGTCTGCTGAAAATCGCAGCATATTTCATTTTATTGCAGCAAGTTTGGAGTTTATCCTAAGGAGAACAGCACAGTACTAAGAGCAAGTAGCCGTAAGATCAAACTGAAATAAACATTAATGAAGAAGACAAATCTATAAACAGAGATGCCGTCTCAATATCCATCCTGAAACTTTACTACATATTCGCCATATGAAAACAATACAAAGTTAGCAAAATTCGATCTATATAAACCTTTTCCATCAAACACTGAACTTAAGGCCTCGACGGCATTTCTTATTCATTCTACACTTATATTTTTGAAATGAAGGAGCACACTTGAACATTGAAACAGGCACTGCTATAGTATAATCCAATGTCACCTAGAACACGGAACGTTTCAGTATGTGGAACGAAAATAGAAACGTGGAACGCCACTTGTTGTGGAACCCGGTACGATAAGGATAGTTTTCTTCCATATACTTAAGACGGAAAACATACCTCTAGAAAATGAAGTATTTGTGGATCGTTTATATGTATGTGTGTGTATTGATCTCTAATGGACATATATAATTCAATTTATTAAAACATATATATTTTTAGTATAATCTAACACAAACCCAATTATATGCTGCATTTAACATAAGTTTTTAATGGGTTCGATTAGAATGGTGATTTTTCTGATCCGGAGCGCTAGTGTTTCCGAATTGGGAACGATAGTTCTAATTTGCAATTCGCCAGTGGTACAGTGATTTATGGTAAAATAGGTATAATCAACATTTGTATCATATCCAACAAGGTTTAGGGACTACACAGACTCTTCCTAAGTAAATTATTCAATAAACAACTCAAACTTTAGAACTATATTACATGCAAGGTTGTTCTACACAAGTACATAACATTTACAAAGGTCAAAACCCTTCAAATACATTGAACATCTTACCATATACAAGCTATATCTACCATATAAACTGAATGGTAGCATATGATGTTACTTTTTAATCCTTAGAACTCATAGAAGAGCTGCTTCTCATTTGCAAACTACCAGTAGCGGTACTTCTTGTCTGGGAACCATTGGACGACAACTCCGAGGAAAATACAATATTCTCCGGGTTATCTACAAGTATCTGAAGCGCTCTAGGAATAGGTGGCATATTTGCTTCAATAACACCCTCCAAAATTTGAATCACTCGGCCAATCGATGGCCTCGAATCCTCATCATCCTGAATGCACCAACAAGCGACTTTCAAAGCTCTAACAACCTCTTCCAAATTCGCGTCGCCCCCTAATCTATCATCCAACAAGCTAGTTATCTCATCTCCTTCCATTAGTTTACTCGCCGCCAAAGAAGGAAAAATCACATGTTTATTCCCTTCACCGTGCTCCAGGTTCCTCTTTCCAGAAATAATCTCAAAGAGCATCATTCCGTAGTTGTGCACGTCGGCTTTGGCCGTGATTGCCACACCTAAGATCCACTCAGGAGCCAGATACCCTCGAGTTCCTCTCATTGTAGTCAGAACTTGGCTAAAGTCTCTACCAATGAGCTTCGCTAAGCCAAAATCCGCAACTTTCGGAACAAAAGAAGTATCTAACAGTATGTTTTCTGGCTTTATGTCGCAATGAACGATGCAATCTCTACACTGCTTGTGGAGATAATACAGGCCTCGAGCAATCCCGAGCGCGATTTGATACCTTGTCTTCCAATCTAAAACTTCATTGTAATTGTTTTGGAACAATTTGGTGTCTAGAGAACCATTGGGCATATACTCGTATAATAGTAGCTTGTGGATTCCTTCAGAGCAAAACCCACGAAGACGATCGAGATTAAGATGCTGGATCGTTCCGATAGTGCTCACCTCAGTTCTGAATTATTTCTCTCCTTGTTGAATCCCTTTGAGCTTTTTTTACAGCGATTACAGTGGAGTCGTTTAAAACCCCTTTGAACACCGACCCGAAACCTCCACCACCCAATTTTTCAGAGAAATTCTTCGTCACACTGCAAATCTCCAGATCTAAATGCAATCAAACCACCCTCTACTACCTTTCTTCTCCTCCTCTGTTGCCAGATCAGAAACCACACGATAGCCGATAAAGCTAATGCACCACAGACACAGCCTACTACAGAGCCGATAATGACCCCTGTATTGCTTTTAGACTTGGGAAGCTCAGATGCGGCGAGCCCAAGAAAAAGCGTTCCTCCGCAGAGATTGGCTGTATTGATCCTGGAGATTAAGCAAGTCCCCGTACCAAACTTAGCAGCCGCTGCTTCCATAAGAGTAGAAGGTACACGAGCAATTATTCAAGCAACCTGATTTGCAATCAGAGTCACTTTCGGCTTTCCAAACTTTGAGGATTGTCAGGTAATCTCATGTTCAGAATCGGAAAAAACCGATCCAGATCCTTTTCAATTTTGTCAGAGCTAGAGCTATTCTTATTGCCGCATTCCATCAACGGGGTGGTCGACCTCTTACAACCTCCGGCCCACTCGCTCAAACTCCAATCCAACGGCGACTTCTCTCGAAACCCTTTCACGCCGTTGCAAGACGACAAGACGTTCTCGTTGCATCTACCGTACGGCCCGCAAAGATTATGAACCTCTGGCATTGTGCTCTCGGCTGCGCCCAGAACTGCGCCCACGCGCCGCTAGCCTCCACCCAAGTCAGCTGCTTGATTTGTCCAAACAAATCCATGATGAACCTCGAGATGAGAGGTACTCGGTCTTCACTGAATAAGTGACTGGTTCTCCATGAAATTCGTCACATACTCAAAGTCATATATGTAGTTTGACGTCATCTATGGGACCGAGCAAAAGATATGCCCAATGGGATCCCAAGTCCCGCTACTCCAAAAATTATACGACGAATCATTCCAGAGAAGAGCCTGGGTGCAGTGTCATCTTGATTCCTCCAAGAAATCAAGCGTTGCAGCTCCCCGGTGACTTTATTCAGCCCAAGCTTGCCACCAGGGAGCCAGGTGTTGGTTTGGTGATCGATGCTTTGCCGAAGGGTGACATTTGGGTCGGACCCATCTCTCAACGGACAAAATTTGGGATTTAGCCACTTTTTAGAACTAATTAGGGATTTAACATAGTCTAAAAACTATTTAGAGAAATAGCAGATTCGGATCAAATCGAAGACACGTAGGCACCACGTAGGATTTACGGTTGGGAAGTTGGGCAAGAATCCACACTTGCAAAGTGCGTATTCAAGCTTTGGCTCTCTGGAATATTGGATACAATACATCACCGGACACAATACGTAACTGAATATAGGATTCAATACATCACCGAACACAATACGTAACTTAATATACGATATAGGATACAATACATCATTGCGGTTGATTCTGAAGTTGAGGTGGAAGCTTAGGGCATTGTGATTTTTTATGACCATAGTTTTTGCAATTGCTGCATCTGTTGTGTTCTTTTACCCCTTCTCGTCCTTCATCCATAACACCATTGATACGACAGCTTCGCGGCCTACCTTTCTTTCTCATATTGCTGGGTGAGAATATACATGGCTCACGATATTCCTCTCAGTGTCATTTATCTGGAACAGGACTAAATACAGGGCCATATAAGTCTCGATAATATCCTGCTAAATACCATGTGGCGCATAAGTGCTCGTATGGTAGGTTTGCTCCCGCAGAAGCTCGTGAACAAGCTGCATCACATGTTTGCATGAAATCTCTTGCAGTAAAGGTATATTACAACTGCAGCGACATCCATCACCGTTTATACCGACGTCATACGTCATTCCATTATTATCTACCACTTCCCAACGAAACTTAGAGAATCGATGAAGTTGGTAATGACTCACATCAGTATTTCTTTTTGTCAATATGCTCTCATTTCTCGGAGTGAACAGTGTAGGGTGTTTTTCGTCACGCCATTGAGATGAGAATACGCGCGCGCTTGTCAGGCGTATTACAGATTCCCCCTGCCTAGGTTCAGCAGGGGTTTATTGATTGTGGGGATCCGAATCTCCGGCAGCCACGGACTAAACTGCCGTTAATTACCCTTCGCCTTTGGGGCGAGAGAACCTTCGATTAACGAGTTAAACTGGTCATGCGAACTCAATGTGCAGTGGTGTGTTTTTGAGTGGTTTTGGATATATCGGGGGTCCCGCAGAGTTTTTACGGGGGCCCCGCTACCCGGATAGCGGGCTGGGGGTCAAGGGGGCTAGCAGCCCCCTTGCGGAGTGCGGGGCAGCGTCCCGTTAGAAATTTTTTTCTAACTGGGACAGTGTCGTGGAGTATGTGTGTGTGTGTGGACACACACACACACATAAGGAAAAAGGGCATCCAAAGGATGCATGAGAGAAAGCGCTTTGGACGCTAGGGCGTTGGCGCTTTGGGCGCGAGCGCCTCACGTGCTAGGCACGTGGGCGCTCGGACGCTGGCGCTTTGGACGCCAGTGCCTCACGTGGGCGCTCGGGCGCTTTGAGCGCAAGGGTGCTAGCGCCCCACATGCCAGGCACGTGGGCGCTCAGACGCTAGCGCTTTGGGCGCTAGCGCCTCACGTGCTAGGCACGTGGGCGCTCGGGAGGCAAAAAGGACTTGGTCCCTGCAATGGGAGTTGTACGCCCAGAAAGGAACACTTATATATATATATATATATATATATATATATATATATGAGGAGTTAAACTCTTAAGATATTTTGAAACTGATAAAGGGGCTTCTCCCCTTGAGCCCTGGATCTTCCCCAAAGTGGGGTTTCTGAAAATGGGTCTCTTTCTTCTTCCTGTCGTTTGGCCGGATCTTGGAGAAAGGGGGTGAGATTTAAAAATCTCCCCTTTTTGAGATCTAATGGAAGATCCAAGTTCCCCTTTGTGGGTTTTATGGTGAAAAACTATTTAGTTTTGGAAAAAGAAGAGTAAAACTCTTGATTTAATTCAAAAGAAAGAAGAAGGTTTTAGAACCTTGAGGATGGAGAAAGAGGCACAGGAACCCTAGTTTTTTTTTCGGGCGAATGAAAAATATATCTTTATTCATCATCATGTTGCCTTTTATAGGCTTACATATTTGCATATAGCCCCTTAGGCTTTACAAAAAATGGCATTTTGCCCATCCCATGGCTCATGTGCCATTTCTTTTTGCACATAAGCCATGGGCTTTACAAAAATTTGGCTTTATGTCCATTTTTCTTACATGCATGCATAAAAAATTACATCAAAATTATTTATTACATGATTTTTTTATTTGCATAGGGGAGGCTGGCCGCTTCATGTTCGGGCTCGACTCGGGCATGGGCCCACTTGATCTGGGCTTGGACCCACCTGGCTTGGGGTTGACTTTGACTTGGTCAACCAGGTGCAAATTTTGACTCCAACAAAATACCCCTCATCAATAAATGCACACCGCGCATATGAGTTGTGTGCATGAAATTGATGGATCTTGAAGCTGGACTTCAAGATGGAACATCATTCCGGGGGCAGAGCATCCCTTGGGGAGCATGATTTCCGGGGATCGGAGTATCATTTCGATTTGCGGAGCATAATTTCAGGGTCGGAGCATCATTCCGAAGAGTCGGAGCATAATTCCGATTTGCGGAGCATAATTCCAGGGTCGGAGCATCATTCCGAAGAGCGGAGCATAATTCCAGGGATCGGAGCATGATTCCGGGGATCGGAGCATCATTCCTGAAGAGCGGAGCATGGTTCCAGAGATCGAAGCATCATTCCAAAGAGTGGAGCATGATTCCAGGGATCGGAGCATCATTCCGAGGATCGGAGCATGATTCCGTTGAGCATAACTTCGGGGATCGGAGCATAATTCTGAGGATCGGAATATCATTCCGAAGAGCGGAGCATGATTCTAGAGATCGGAGCATAATTCCGATGAGCGGAGCATGATTCCAAAGGGGCGGAGCATAATTCTGACGGGCGGCAGACATTCTGACCGAAGCATAATTTCGATGCAGAGGTTGATTCCCAGGCAAAGTATAATTCCGACAAAGAAGGCAGATACTCTAAGGCGAAACATGATTTCGACACGGGGTACATTCTGAGACGAAGTATGATTCCGGCGTAGAGCTTGTTGGTCGACTTGATTCCAAGGCGGAGCTTAATTCCGACGAGGAGGTCGCTGGTTGATTCCGAGTCGAAGCATAATTCCGACAGGGAAGGCAGATACGCCGAAGCAAAGCATGATTTCGACACGGGGTACACTCTGAGACGAAGCATGATTTCGGCGCAGAGCTTGTTGGTCTACTTGATTCCGAGGCGGAGTTTAATTCTGACGACGAGGTCGCTGGTTGATTCCGAGCCGAAGCATAATTCCGACAGGGAAGACAGATACGCCGAGGCGAAGCATGATTTCGACATAGGGTACACTCTGAGACGAAGCATGATTCCGGCGCAGAGCTTGTTGGTCGACTTGATTCCGAGACGGAGCTTAATTCCGACGAGGAGGTAGCTGGTTGATTCCGAGCCGAAGCATAATTCCGACAGGGAAGGTGGATACGCCGAGGCGAAGCATGGTTTCGACACGGGGTACACTCTGAGATGAAGCATGATTCCGACGCAGAGATTATTGATTTGATTTGATTTGGGTTGACATCAGTATCGATATACTGGAATATAGTACCAGAAGCGAATCATCATTTGCCATGAGAGGATTTGGGAATTGGTTTTGGTTTGGCATCTGCATTGCTGCACTGGAATAATGCCAGGAGCAACTCATCATCTGCCCCGATAGGATTTGGGAATTGGTTTTTTGGGCGGCATCTGCATTGCTGCACTGGAGTAATGCCAAGAGCAACTCATCATTTGCGGGAGGATTTGGAAATTGGTGTCTTAGGAGACAGGTTTAGATCGCTATCACCTAAGACATTTCAATTTTATGGGCCGTAAGGGTCCCATAAAAGCACTTTCTCCCTACGAGTCGAAAGGATCTCGTAGTTGTATTTTCTTCTTAGGAGTCGTGAGGACCCCCAAATGTGTTGCTCCTTTGTGAGTCGTAAGTATCTCACGCGGGAATTTTCTCCTCACAAAGTCGAGAGGACTTTGCGAGTGCATTTCATCTCTTTTTCACGAGTTTGCGCCCTTTCGGGTTTTCACAAACTCGCCGGCAGTCCTGCTGTTTTTACTCACGGAGCCCTTTCGGGTTTTCATCCGTGCCCATTTTGCTTGTAGACATACCTTTTTTTTTTGAATTTTCATCGCCAGTGGGACTTTGAATGTGGTCTCGCCAGTAAGACTTGGGAGAGATTGGGATCGTTTTACGCATGTGGATTGTATACGGTTTTGCAGGATGTATGATCCAGACCGTAGGGCCGGAAAAATCTTGGGTCTTTGTTGGCGTCTGCATCGCTGCACTGGAATATGGTACCAGGAGCGACTCATCATTCGCCGTTGGGGTATGGGTTTGGAATTTGTTTGGCGTCTGCATCGCTACACTGGAATACGGTACCAGGAGCGACTCATCATTCGTCATTGGGAATTTGAGTTTTGTACGGCGTCTGCATCGCTGCACTGGAATATGGTACCAGGAGCGACTCATCATTCGCCATTGGGATTTGAGAAATTTGGAATTTTGGTTGGCGTCTGCATCGCTGCACTGGAATATGGTACCAGGTGCGACTCATCATTCGCTATTGCCTATTGGGAAGCGATGGCTTAGGAGACAGGTTTAGATCCCTATCACCTAAGGCTTTTCAATTTTATGGGCCGTAAGGGTCCCATAAAAGTATTTTCTCCCTACGAGTCGTAAGGATTCCGTAGGTGCATTTTCTCCTTAGGAGTCGTGAGGGCCCCTAAGTGTGTTTTTCCTTTGTGAGTCGTAAGGATCCCACGAAGGTTTGTTCTCCTCATGTATCGTGAGGACACGTGAGTGGGTCTTCCCAATGGAGCATAATTCCAAGGGCGGAGACCAGCCGCGTAACTGGTGATTACGGTGGGGCATAGGTATGATGAGAATTATTTGAGCCCGTGGATTGTATACGGTAGTCAATTTGGGGACTGACCGTAGGGCTGGGAGAATTTTGGGAAATTGGATTTTGGTTGGCGTCTGCATCGCTGCACTGGAATATGGTACCAGGAGCGACTCATCATTCGCCGTTTTTTTACCGCGATTGCTCTATCATTTCAGCTTTTCTTATCGCAAAGGTCGCGATTGCCCTATCATTTCGGCTATTTAATCGCGGTTGCCCCATCATTTCGGCTTTATTTTCACTTTTATTTTACTCGCTGATTTTTATTGCGAGTTGCCCCATCATTTCGGCTTTTCTTTTTATTTATTTGTTTACCATTCCTTTTTTTTTTATTTACACATTTTATTTTACATTCCCAGTTTAACGACTTAGAAGTCGACTGTTCCCAGTTTAATGACGTGGTGGTCGACTGTTTTCAGAGAAAGGCAGATGTCTGAGAGAATCAGTTTCACGAAGAACTTCGGTCTCTGTTTGTATGAAATTGGCGGTCGCAGCTGGATTGTTTGTTAACACGCCTTTAGACAATTCTATCTCTCCTGCCTTGTATTGCTTTTCGACCCAATCTTTGAAGACAAAGCAGTCCTCAATGGCATGACATATCACTCTGTGATAGGGGCAGTATTTGGGGTCGTCGGTCATATTCGCTTCCTGCGGTCTTTTTGACTCTGGCAGTTGTAGACCGTTCCTCACGGCTTCTTTGAATATTTTACGGATTTTGTCCCTTCTGAAGGAATGACCTTATCCAGCTTCTCTTTCAGTGGAGATTCTCCTCCCTCTCCGAACACTAGCTTCCGAGGCTGGTTGGCATTAGGCCCGCTCAACCCTTGCTTATTTCGGTTAGCCGAGGTATTGAAAGATTCAGAATCGTCGGAATTTCCGCCTTTGCAATTATCGTCCTTTCGGTTTCTTCAGGATCTATTGTTATTTTGGGAATTCGAGGAGGACTCCTGCTTTGAGCGCTCCAGCATCTGAACTTTCCTTGTCAGCTCTTGGAATGTTTTGAGACCCGCGGTGCATAGAAATGGGGCCATCCAATTGTTGAGATTTCCAACAAGGAGATTGACAGATTGGTCCTTCTTTATTGGCGGTTCACATTTGACGGAGAGATTGCGCCATCGGGTTATAAAATCCGTGCTGCTTTCGTTATTCTTTGGCTTGATCCTTACGAGGTCGGCGATGGTGATCTTATCGCTGACGCTTATGAACCTCTGCCGAAACAGAGACTCCATTTGGACGAAAGTTATGACGGAGCCATCCGGTATGCTCGCGTACCAGTCGAAAGCGACATCGGTCAGGCTATTAACGAACTGGCGGAGGAGAAGCGCATCATTGCCCCCAGTATTCCCGCATGAAGCTTTGAAGTGGGCGATGCGCTGATTCGCATTTCCTGTCCCATCAAATCTTCCGAATTTAGGGATGACATAGCCACTGGGAAATTCTACCAGATCATACTGAGCAGAATATGGTCTCCCGCTACCGCTAATATCTTTTTGCGTTTCGGCTTCAGCAACCAATGTTTTGACTTTGTTGGCAACCAAATCCATGATTTGATCTTGAGTTAGCGAGCTACTGTCATCGGTAGCCAAGAAATTCCCTGAGATAGGATGCGACTGGTTTTCGTGCGATCCGCCCACCTTTGGATTTGAGGGAATAGGCGTCGGCTGTCCCGGGACACCGTTTCCCGGTTCATGAGCAGAGCCATGCGCTTGATTGGGCGGCTGAGAGGCAAGTTGGGCCGTAAGCCGTAAGACGACATTTGTCAACTCATCGATCTTTGAGTAGAGCTTGGCCATCTCTTTGTCTTTGCTTTTGAGCTGTTTTCGGAGCTCTTGGAGAAGTTGCAGCTCTGTGGCCTTAGGATGGAAAGTTGGCTCATCTTCGCTTTCCGAGCCCGACTCCTCATGAACTGAGGGCTCTCTCTGCCTATCAGCCTCACTGGGAGGATTTTCATCACCCTCCGGAGGATGCTGGTCTTGGAATGTGGCAGCCATATTCACACCAGATTGGATTTGAGATGTGGTGGCCCCATCCTTGATTTTGCTGCGAAGGTTGTCGCTGGGACGCGTGCCCACCATGTAGAAGGTGTGGATAACACATTCAGACATCCTTTCATTACTGGCAGCTGGTTTCGCGGAGCGGTCCGGGCTTTGGAAATTCATAAATTTTAACATGGCCGGAGCCCTAACTCTTTTGTTGGCTCTGTATCTGAGCCGCTTCTGCCTCAGCTTCTCTGCCTTGAGCGCTTGGTAGGCTTCTAGTCTCCGGGAAGCCGCCATAGGCTGAGTGATGAGGAGCTTAGAGAAGATACCCAATTGAGCAGTTGTCAGGGGCATCGCCGGAGCTTTGCTCGAGATGCCCTGTTGCTTTGTTGGTGTTGATGGTCTTGCCCCCGGCTGGGGCCAAGGAGAGCCGTTCAAACACCGACTTGCGTTTGAGTTGGGGCGCCTTCGAGACCACCACATTTGGCCTCTTGCCTTTCGAGACCGGTTTGTCTGTCACCAGGGCTTGAGGTGCAGGGATGTCATTAGCCGAGACAAACAGAATAGATCCAAATTGTAGCAGCGGTTCTTCCCAATATCGTCCAAGACTTGCCGGGAGGACCGTCCTGGAGTCCATCTTCATCGTGTATGAGATGGGAGCTGAGTTTATTTTTGGAGACATTGTTGAGAAGTGATTGCTTGAAAACCTGCATGAAAGAGTATTATTTTAGTATAAATATAGGTATGTATATTGACTGAGTTCGCATGAACGTTTAACCCGAAATATGGGAGGAGAGATTGGTCCTACCGGACGTGCCAGAATCTGTAGGGTGTTTTTTGTCACTCCATTGAGATGGGAATACGCGCGCGCTTATCAGGCGCATTACAGATTCCCCCTGCCTAGGGTCGACGGGGGTTTATTGATTGTGGGGATCCGAATTTCCGGCAGCCGCGGACTAAGCTGCCGTTAATTACCCCTCGCTTTTGGGGTGAGAGAACCTCCAATTAACGGGTTAAACTGGTCATGCGAACTCAATGTGCAGTGGTGTGTTTTGGAAGGGTTTTGGATATATCAGGGGCCCCGCAGAGTTTTTACGGGGGTCCCGCTACCAGGATAGCGGGCTGGGGGTTAAGGGGGCTAGCAGCCCCCTTGCGGGATGCGGGGCAGCGCTCCGTTAGAAATTTTTTTCTAACATGGACAGTGTCGTGGAGTATGTATGTGTGTATATGTGTGTGTGTGTGCGTGCGTGCGTGCGTGTATATACATACATAAGGGAAAAGGGCATCCAAAGGATGCGTGGGAGAAAGCGCTCGGGCGCTAGCGCTTTGGGCGCTAGCGCTTTGGGCGCTAGCGCCTTACGTGTCAGGCACGTGGGCGCTCGGGCGCTAGCGCTTTGGGCGCCAGGGCGCTAGCGCTTTGGGCGCTAACGCCTCATGTGTTAGGCACGTGGGCGCTCGGGCGCTAGCGCTTTGGGCGCTAGAGCGCTTGCGCTTTGAGCGCAGGGAGCTAGCACCCCACGTGCCGGCACGTGGGCGCTCGAGTGCTAGCGCTTTGGGCACTAGCGCTTCACGTGCGAGACACGTGGGCGCTCGGGAGGCAAAAAAGACTTGGTCCCTGCAATGGGAGTTGTACGCCCAGAAAGGAACATTTATTATTTTGTGTGCGTGTATGTGTGTGTGTGTGTGAGAGAGAGAGGAGTTAAACTCCTAGGATTTTTTGAAGCTGATGAAGGGGCTTCTCCCTTTAAGCCCTGGATCTTCCCCAAAATGGGGTTTCTGGAGATGGGTCTCCTTTTTCTTCCTGTCGTTTGGCCAGATCTTGGAGAAAGGGGGTGGGATTTAAAAATCTCCCCCTTTTGAGATCTAATGGAAGATCCAAGTTCCCCTCTGTTGGTTTTGTGGTAAAATCTATTTAGTTTGGGAAAAGGAAGAGTAAAACTCTTGATTTAATTCAGAAGAAAGAAGAACGTTTTAGAACCTTGAGGAAGGAGAAAGAGGCACAGGAACACTAGTTTTTTTTTGGGGGGAATGAAAAGTATATCTTTATTCATCATCATGTTGCCTTTTATAGGCTTACATATTTGCATATAGCCCCTTTGGCTTTACAAAAAATGGCATTTTGCCCATCCCATAGCTCATGTGCCATTTCTTTATGCATATAAACCATGGGCTTTACAAAAATTTGGCTTTATGCCCATTTTGCTTACATGCATGCATAAAAAATTACATCAAAATTATTTATTACATGATTTTTTTATTTGCATAGGGGAGGCCGGCCGCTTCATGTTCGGGCTCGACTCGGGCATGGGCCCACTTGATCTGGGCTTGGGCCCATCTGGCTTGAGGTTGACTCTGACTTTGACTTAGTCAACCGGGAGCAAATTTTGACTCCAACAAACAGTTTGTCCCATTTAGCCGACACTTCACGACGTGTGATGAAGTACGTGTTGAAAGGGTAGAAGGTTCTAGCAATTAATGCCTGTATAGGTAATGCACGGGCTCCTTTAAGAATAATAGTCATAATACAATACCTTACACCGCCGTCCTTACATAACGCCCAACGATGTTCGTATCCTCCTGAACTTTTGTTAATCCAAGTATCCGCCCTCGGATTTATTTTTTTCAAACGGCTCTTTTTTTAGCATAAATTAAAGGATCTAAAGTACGGCCGGTTTCATACAACAAAAGTTGTAATACTTCATCTTTGAATATTCTTGCGAAATTAGTTCTGATATGCCTCAAAAAACAGCGATGATAATAGGGTGTAGGCCAACCCTGAGCTAGTGCCCTTAGAAGTCACTTCATCCGATCAGACAAAGTAATCGTGCGACGGCTTACACTAGGGATATATCTATGATACATGCCAAGAACCATTTCTAATTTGCTTGAGTTTCATCGCCGACAACCGTAAATGTCAAAGGATATAAACTCCATCCGCATTTACCCCGATAGCAACAAGCAAAGTCCCATAATTTTTACCGTATATGTATGCCATCAATGCTCAGAACTGGACAATAGTATGCAAATCTCTCAATTGATGGTCCAAATGCCCAAAACACGCCGGTAAACTGGATTGCGTTGGAGTCAGGTTCTCGTATGTGATCTCATAGACTGTGTCGGGATTGCTCTTTGTGATTACCTCCAAGTACCGTGGCAGAGTTTGATATGATTTCTCCCAATCCCTAAATATAATGTGCAAAGCCTTCCTTCTCACCTCTCATGCTTTGAAAAAAGAAATGTCAATATGATATGCCCCTTTTATTTGATCTTGAATCGCAGTCGGTGTCATATCAAACCGCCTCTTCAGGAAAGGTAAGATAATTGGCATATAAATGTTGACGTAGCATGTTTGTGTCCCACATCCCCAGAAGTATTTCGGCACCGATACTCCGGATTATATTCCTTTATATTGAAGTGTGTCGAAAACGTCAACCGTTTTGAAATTATTGTATGAAGTTTCTAAGGGTATTGTCCAGGGCCTGTACCTGAATTGTTAGCACATACTACAGTGTACGTTGATTAGGTACTCCTGGCTGTTTTGAATGACACACCTTTTAATGGGCCATGCACCGAGTTCTTGAATCAAATTTTCCTTCGTCGCAAACATCTGTCCGGCTTGAAATCTGACATTATCGTCGATTCCCGTTGCCCAACGAGTATCATCGATGAACATATTCTCAGTAGCATATGCTTGTACCATGGCATTATCGATCGCCTCATCAGGATGTGGCCCTTCGAACTCAACATATTCGTTGTTAGCTTATGCTTGATGCACCCACTGAATGTTTACTTTGTCTTCGACTGCGTATTGCATACTATCTTCTTTTGTACCATCACCTCCTTCACGATCAGTATCTTCATCATCACCATCTCTTTCATTTTCGGGGCCATCTCTTTCTTCAACGTGATGTGAGGAAAATGATCCCGCATAAGGTGTTGCACCTAAACATTCGTAGGGTGGCAAGTCATGAACTACATAAGGTGTTCCACCATCTAAAAATGCACCGGCACCGTATTCCCCTCGCATTGAACCGTGTTCGCATATGCTCTGGTACAAAAAATGAAGACCCGCACGACATATAAATTTAAAAATCACACGTCGATTAACTATGATTCGATATACGAAGAGCATAATCAATTTTATTTAATATAGTATGTTGCCTATTTCCTTTGGCCATCACCATTGTGCAGTCCATATTATACGGGTTTGACATTGCTGTCCATGCAAATCCAACCACAGTTATATATATTTGCGTCAACCCGCGTGCTATAGAATGGAACTTGCATAGAATTGAATTTGTCATCAGGCACGTTCGACTCTTCGGGACTGCACATGACCGTATTGAGCATGCGTGTAAATCCCCCTTGTGGTTCGGAAGTTTGATGTGATCGTACTTGTTCCCGCCAAAAATTTCTGCGCAAAAGAGTCCAAGGTATCAAATGACAGCGATACGCTTAAGGAAATGCGAACCAGTATCTTCCGGCCTGTATTTTGATAAACTCCTGAAAGATAAACAGATAAATTCTGATGATATTGGAAGCATCTCGAAAAACGCTTCGATTTGATATATTATGGGCCTCATAATTCATCCGGGATCAAAAGTTATATGCTATGCACTGTTCCCTGATTAAAAATCAGGAATTACCTCAATGAGGTATCACGTACTCACACGTGACCAATGGTCACGTGTTGACACGTGACAATCGAAACAGAAATGAAATAACAAACGGCTGAAGGAAATACCTCAATGAGGTATCACGTGCTCACACGTGACCAATGGTCACGTATTGACACGTGATGGTTAAAACAACAACATAAACAAGCGGCTGTTAAAGGAACCAATTTGGGGGTCACGTGCTCACACGTGACCAAGGGTCACGTGCCAGCACGTGACAGGCTTTGAAAGCCTTACAGTTTAATAGAATTAAAATTCTAAATTTCTCTAAAATCTTTCGAAATAGAATTAAAATTCTAAAAGCTTCTAAATCTGTCCAAATGGAAAAGGATTATGGGGACCGTTGGATTAAAGATCCAAGGGTGATTAAAAATCACCAATTTATGGAAAAATCTTGGACAAGGAAAGATTTCCCCTAAATCTCACCGAAAATAACAAACAGAATATCTTTGGATTTAAAATCCAACGGTGAATAAAATTCACTGAATGATCTAAAAGATCATATTAATGATGAAAACAAATCAAATCTTTCAATGAGAGATTTGCTAAACAAATTGATTCTTTTCCTTCTCCTATAAATAGGAGCCAAGAAAAGAAGAGGAGGAACCTTTTTTGGGAGAGAAAAACAGAGGGAGGAGAATTTAATTCTCAAGAGGGAAGAAAAGAAAAAAGAATTTAATTCTCAACAAAGAAAACCCTAGGTGAGAAAAGAAAGGGAATCAAAACTTCAAACAGAGAATTTAATTCTCAAAATCCAAGAGTTTAACTCTTATACAAAAAGGAACTTAGTTCTTCTTCTGATTGAAGATCTGCACAGAGCACATCTCCCCATAAGTTGAGAACTTAATTCTCATCGGGTCGAGATCCTGCCATGCAGATCCTAAACTTAGAAGGGGAATTGAGTTTTGAGAATTTAATTCTCCTAAAACAAAACTAGGGTTTAACCCTAATCAAGAATTTAATCCATTTACATATCTGGGAATTTAATTCCTTTAAAAAGAAATTAGGGTTTTACTCTAAATAAGAATTTAATTCTTAATCTTACAGAGAATTAAATTCTCAAAATAAAATGAAGAGACTTAAAAGATCTCCATGCATGCAAAAGACCAAGGTCACGTGTCCCCACGTGACCCCTGAAGAGATCCCCAGAAATAAGAAGGAGGAAAACTTTGAGGCAATTCCTCACATGCTCCCACGTGACCTACAAAACACAGAAAGAAAAAGCAAAGGAAATATGAGCTTTGGGCGCTCTCACGTGTCCCCACGTGACCCCTTAGCGAGTGCTTTAATGATCAGTGCATAAATCTCCATCACGTGTCAACACGTGATGCTTAAAACATGAAGAAGTGTTTAACACTTTATTGCAGAACGAAGAAAAGGAATCTGGTCCCACCTTAGGGTGCCCTCGCGTGTCCACACGTGACCCCTTTTTCTTTAGTGTTTAACACTAATTCGACAGCTTTATTCCCAGTGTTTAACACTGATTATCTTTTAGTGTTTAACACTAATTTGAAAATCTTATTTCCAGTGTTTACCACTGTTATCTTCTAGTGTTTAACACTAATTTGGGATTCTATATTTCCAGTGTTTAATACTGTTGTTCCCTGGTGTTTGACACTACTTTAGCCAAGTTGGCTAATTTTCCAGAGGCAAAAGTCTCTCCTCCAAATGAATCTCAAAATTGAGGAAATCAAAGATGAAAATGTTTAGCATTGCTAAATAATGTGGGTTTGAACCCAGACAAATGTTTAATGGTCTAACAAGAGCCAATATTTCTAACTTAATTGGACTTAGCCCAAATTGGCCATAAGTCCTCAATTCAGACTCAACTGAGCCAATGTGCTCATAACCTAATTAATTGATCTTAGTTTCCAAATTGGGCTACAGATTACTTAATCCACATTGGTTCAAGGGTACATCTCTGAGCTGCTCTTATATTTGTCGTTGTAATCCTTCAACGTCTTCAGAGGGGTGATGGGTCCCGACAGCCATACATTTTATGGACCACCATGTCCTTAAACTGGTAATGGACCACTATGTCCTTAAACTGGTATTGGACCACCATGTCCCTAAACTGGCAATGGATCACCATGTCCCTAAACTGGAACAATAGAGCCCCCAAATGCTCTTTTGTCCGATCTAAATGATCCCGTTAAGTCGATCTTAGCCCCAAACTGGACTAACGTATTCTTAACAACCGTTTAAGTTGATCTTAGCCTCAAATATGGCTAACGTATCCTTAAACCTTCAAACAGACTTTAGTCCCAAATTGGACTATAAATCCCCCAATCAACTTTGTTCAAGGGTGCATCTCTGAACTTCTCTGACATCTGTCGTTGTAATCCTTCAACGTCGTCAGAGAGGTGACGGGTCCCGATGGCCATACATGCAATGGACCACTATGTCCCTAAACTGGAACAATAGAGCCCCCAAATGCTCTTTTGTCGGATCTAAACGATCCCGTTAAGTTGATCTTAGTCTCAAACTGGACTAACGTATCCTTAACAAACGTTTGAGTTGATCTTAGCCTTAAATACGGCTAACGTATCCTCAAACCAAAACCCCAAACCCAAATCTAAGAAAATACGGATTTGGACTAATCCACGTCCTACGGGCGATGACATAAATTAGTCTCCGTATACAATCCACGGGCAACCATAAACAAAACAAACACCCACGACACGAAGTGAAATTCTGGAGAAGGAGAAAGTTGTTACCGCGATGCGGTAGCGTAATTAACCGCAGGGGCTTGCGCCTGCAGGGAAGAGTGTCCCCACAATCAAAAAACCCTCAAGCGAGGGGGAATCTGACGAAGTTTGCTATATCGGCCGCATTCGTTTAAACCTTCGATACATGTTGCCATAAATCAACTTGGCATCTTCGGAGAGGTGGACGGATAGCACCAATTTGCATCTGCCTCAAATCTCAGGCAAGACGTCCATGTCTTGGCTGCCGTTCGGAGGGGAACAGATTCTGGCACGCCCGGTGGGACCTTTTCCTCTTTCCACTCCACACTTCGTATGTCATATTCGCGAATGAATCGCGGTTTGTTAATGGTTGCCCTCGGGTTTCAAGTTACTAAGATTTGGGCTCTTTCTTAGTGCAGAAAGCAAACAACAATGGCGTTCAACTGCTCGAACTGCTCCAACTACAACTGCAACCGACGCTCCGCCTCACCTGGAGGTGTAGCCTATGGACCTCAGGCGGCATCACTGTTCACGATGCCGGTGGAACAAATCACCCAGGCTACTACTGGACTATTTTTCGGGACCATGCTCCCGCCAATGAGCTTCATTGCCCCAGTGCCCTTACCAGAAGTTCCTAAGAAGTCGGTCTTCGATCGACTTACAGCTGCTGCAGCCCCTCTCAACGGGTCGCCCAACACCAATGCCTCGGTCTTCTCCAGTCTAGGCTAAAACTCATGTGGGCCCACGATGAAGCTTGCAGTCCCTGAGAAGGTTATTCAAAAGAAAGTAGCCAAACCTACTCCTGAAGTCGTCAAGGCGGCTTCTCCTGCTAAGAGGTCGGTCTTCGTAAGACTGACCGTCCCAACTCCCACTTTCGCTCCTGCTGCTCAGAAGACATCAGTTTTTAATAGGCTGACACCGGCTACAGCCTCTCACCTGAACAGGGAGCAAGACAAGGCCGTCCCCGTCACCGAGCCAATTCCCGCAGCACGACATGCTCGACGTCGCCACTGGCGCCGAGTGAGGAAGTCGGGAGGCAACTCCCCTTCCGGGCTAACTCCTCCAGCCTCGACGGCGGAAATTAATGCTGCTGTTCCAACTGGGAACAGCTTTGAACTGCTAAATAAAGTGCGTAGGAATTCTCCTACCGCTGTACTGAAGAGGTCTCCTCCTCCACTGGAGAAGGTTACGGAAGCAAAGCCAGAACGGTCTCAATCCCCTCAACGGCTGTCCTCCAAGATCTATAAAGTCTGGCGCCAGGCCCGAGACTCGGTGATCGATCCAAATTTCTCCCGGCAGCACAAGAAACTGAAGGTCCAAAAGGAAGTCAGCCATTCTGCTAAGCCACGAAAAGCTGTCTGGGTGCCTACCTCGACGGCTCCCTCAACTTCGACCGCTCCTGAGAAAAGAAGGCCGGAGAAGATCCCTGTACCGGCGACAAATGTCAAAGGCGCTGAGCCCAAACGCCCTAAGTCCGGGGGCATTGTGGTCCATACCGTCTACATAGCGTCCGGGAAAGAGGACAGCCGTACATCTACAGGTCATAGACCGCTTACGCGATCAGTGACTAAAGCTCAGGAGCAGCAGCAGAAGCTCCAAGAAATGATGAATGCGATGGCCGCGCTCACTGGGCCAAAAGAAAGCCCCGAAGCGTCATCGGATCAACGCCGGGAGCAAGAAACTGACGCTGACTTCCTACGCAGAGTTCTCGAAAAGAAGGACAGAGAAGCAGCAGAACAAGCAGCTAATATAAAACAAATGGCGTTTCTTTTCTAAGATATGGTAGGAATGATGTTACAGCAAGATCCTCCAGCTGAAGATCCTCCAATTACCCTTGAAGACGACAGAGGAGAAACGTCGAATCCACCTCCGGCTCCTTCAGCAGCCAAGGAGGAAACTATCTCCAAGGCCGCCCTGGATGATTAT
The DNA here is from genome assembly GCA_030015575.1 of Agapanthus africanus. Taxonomy (NCBI): domain Eukaryota; kingdom Viridiplantae; phylum Streptophyta; class Magnoliopsida; order Asparagales; family Amaryllidaceae; genus Agapanthus; species Agapanthus africanus. Next base: position 5,637,529 of record CM057337.1, read on the forward strand.
ATTGCACAGCAGATACGAGTTCATCAGGCGAGTGAAGCAGCTGAGCAAATTGTTAGAACTGGACGGCCCTATCCGAGCTGGTATGACCAAATCAGTTACCCGCCGGGATATATGATCCCTAAGTTTCACGTATATAAAGGGACAGGGAATCCCCATCAGCATGTCGCTCAATTCAGGGCCTTATGCGGCAACACGGGAGGCGACGATAAACTGTTGCTTCGCCAATTCGTCGGCAGCTTAACAGAAACAGCCTTTGAATGGTATTCGGAGCTACTTAACGACTCTGTTAAAACATTTGCGGAGATAGAGCTGCTGTTTATACAAAGATTCACGAGCGTTAGTGAACGCACCCCGATAACAGCACTGATTAATGCCAGGGTAAGGCCAGGCGAGACGTGGGTTCAATACGCAAGACGATGGCGGAATCTATGGTCGAAGTGCGAACAACGCATCGAAGAAGCACCTGTGGTAGGCATGTTCGTGGGCACTCTTGATCCGCAAGCGACCATCTCGCAATTCATGATGTTCTTCAAGCCAACTACTTTCCAGGCCTTGATTGACAAGTTGGCCCAAATGGATCATAGATCATCTCCTTCAAAGACGGACCCTCGGAATGAAAAGGGGAAAGGGAAAGCAACTTTCGTCGCTAATACTCAACAACAGTCGAGCAACTTAAAGCCGGTTGTCCGTCAAAACAATATGCGTCCACGCCCATCCCTCGAGGAGAGACTGGGACGTCCTTACTTGTTTCTTCAGGATAAAACGAGAAGACTGTTCGAGCTGGCAGTGCGCAACAGACTCATCAATCTGCCGAGTCCAAAGCGTCCGTTGCAGCCAGGCGATGTCAACGATCCCAATTATTACCCTTACCACCAAATGGTAAGTCACCCGATCGAGAATTGCTTCGTCTTTAAAGGATGGATCGAAGATCAGTACCTATAAGGCAAGTTTGCACTGTCCGAGAAGTGGAAATTAAACCCACCACAACTGCACACTCCAAAGAAGACGGACACACCGGGAGCAACTTGTTCTTTTGTTGAAGAAGCTCCGTGGGAGGTCGTGCTGTCAGCCAAAACCAAAAAGATGCTGAATGATCCCCAGATCGTCGAAGGGATGCTGAAGCCGCGCCCAACTCCAAAGATCGGTGGTGATGGCCCAAGTACTCACACCCAGCCGTCGAAATCTTCAAAGAAGAAGAAGAAGAGGTCCAAAAAGCCCGTGAAGCCTGGCGACAAGCGCACGGACTTACAGAAACAAATTGACGTGCTGGAAGAGTACAATCAAAAGGTGCGGACTCCCATCACACTCCAAGAGTTCCTCAACCATGTCCTCGAGGACGAAAATGATGGAGAAGACTCAATCAGATGAATCTGAGGACTACGTAGCAAGTTGTCATGTGATCTCTCACTCATTAATAGATGATAAAGAGGCTCCTTGCACCAAGAAACCAGGGGCGGGTCCTAAACCAGAACTTTTGTGGCCGTCAGAAGAGATGATCAATGCCTTCCTGAACGAAACCCGTCTTTAAAGCAAAGCCGATCGAGAGCGCGAGATGGCCATATTCGAGAAAGCTAAACGCCGGCGACTGGACAAAAGGGTCGAAACACTCCCACCGGATCAAAATACATCCGACGCAAATGAAAGCAGGATCAAGACAAGGAAACGATTCGCCAAAGCCATATCGATGGGGATGAGGCTGCCCTCTTTCAGAGAAAATTCTCCTGGTGGTATTCATCTTGATGAAGCGGACGTACATCCTAACTTCTGCTTATATCATCAGAAAATCGCACATCCTACTGAGGACTGCAACTCCTTTAAGTGTTGGTGGCAAGGGTATGTCACTCACAGGAAACACTTCAATAGGATAAAGCGTGAAGCTCGTGGACAGCGGAAGAATGCGATAGATGAGCATAAAAGAATTGCTGGCGATTGTCATAGGGTTGATCCCGAGGGACTGCGAGTTCTCACCTTCGAGAGAGACTCTGACAAAAAAGCAGCCCTCAGCCCTCTCTTCAAGGAATCCATCTCTAAAACGAAAGAATTGAGGAGTTGCGAGAGCATTCAGCTTTGCAATTGCACAATACCCGGAAAAAATCTCGGACCCGCAAGCAACGGTTCGAACAAAAAGGATAAAGGAAAGGGAAAAACGGTCTTCGTCGCCAACACTCAACAACAGTCGAGTGGCCCTAGAACGGTTGTTCGCCAAAACAACAAGCGGCAACCCCTCTATGAAAAGTTGAAACGTCCTTACTCGTTTCCCCGGGACGAAACAAGGAGGCTGTTCGAACTAGCAGTGCGCGACGGGCTTATCACTCTACAGGAGCCGAAATGCCAGCTACAACTGAATGAGGTCAACAATCCTAATTACTGCCCTTACCACCAAGTATTGGGCCATCCGATCGAAAATTGCTACATCTTCAAAAACTGGATTGCAGACCAATACCAACAAGGCAAGTTCGCGCTGTCCAAAAACTGGAAGGTAAGCCCGCTACAACCACATGCTCCGAGAAAGGTGGATATGCCGGGGGCATCATACTCATTCATAGGGAAAGCGCTATAGACCAAAAAGTCAGTAAATTAGAGATTCGCCTCAAATACGGCGACAGCTGACCGAAACGTCCTTAGACTAACGACGGACCGCAATGTCCTAAAACTTGCAAATGACCGAAACGTCGTTAAACTACTCCCAACCCGCGGCATTTTCAGGCTGACGTAAAAATTAAAAAAACGGTATGTCCATAAGCAAAATGGGCACGGATGAAAACCCGAAAGGGCACCGTGAGTAAAAACAGCAGGACTGCCGGCGAGTCTTGTGAAAACCCGAAAGGGCGCAACCTCGTTCAAAAAAAAATGGTAGGTCCATAAGCAAAATGGGCACGGATGAAAACCCGAAAGGGCTCCGTGAGTAAAAACAGCAGGACTACCGGCGAGTGTTTGTGAAAACCCGAAAGGGCGCAACCTCGTTAAAAGACACTTGTAGGTCCTCTCGACCTTGTAAGGAGAAACCACCCGCGTGAGATCCTTACGACTCACAAGGGAGCAACACACTTAGGGATCCTCACGATTCCTAAGGAGAAATTACACTTGCGAGATCCTCACGACTCGTAAGGAGAACTCTCTTATGGGACCCTCACGGCTCATAAGATTTGAAAGTCTTAAGTTACAGAGACCTGAACCTGTTCTTAAGCAACCCCCCACAATCTTCGATATGGCCCTACAAGCGGCTCAATGCTGACCCTTGTATACAATCCACGGGCGCGAATAAACATTTTCCTAACCAAGTCCTACCCGTGACTGGGGATATGTCCATATGGTGAACAACCCTTGTAAGTCCTTTCGACTTATAAGGAGAAAACCCTTTTGTAAGATCCTTACGACTTACAGGGGAACATACACTTAGGAATCCTCACGATTCCTAAGGAGAAAATGCACCTACGAGATCCTCACGACTCGTAGGGAGAAGTACCTTTATGAGACCCTTACGGCTCATGAAGTCAAAAGCCTTAGTCGATGGGATCCTAACCCTATTTGCTAAGCCACCTTTGTTCGATATCGACAACGGCAAATGATGATTCGCTCTTGGCAATATCCCAGTTGTAGCGATGCCGATGCCTAAATCGGTATCAAATTTCAGGCCCTTTTATGGCAAATGATGATTCGCTCCTGGCAATATTCCAGTCGCAGCGATGCTGATGCTAAGATGAGCATCAGATCCCAAATCCTATACTCGCGAGAAAAAATCAGCGAGCCAAAAAAAAATGCATATGAAATAGCCGAAATGATGGGGCAACTTGCAACAAAATCAGCAAGTAAAAATGTATGCATACAAAAACAGCCGAAATGATTGGGCAACTCGCAATAAAAAACAGCGAGTGAAAATAAAATAAATAACCGAAATGATTGGGCACCGCGAAAAACAGCCGAAATGATAGGGCAATTGCGACTTTCACGATATAAAGCTGAAATGATAGAGCATCGCGAAAAGAAAATAATAATAAAAAATCAATGAAACTGTTGCCCTACAGGTGAGATCACATCGATCCCTGTATACAATCCAGGGGCACAAACAAAGAGGGAACCATACCTTCCCAACAGGTTCCACCAGAAAGCGAAGCCAAATCTCGACGGTTTATGGTCAACCTAGAGACAACCTCGACATTTGTCGCAATATTGCAGACACGATGTCAACAAACGGAGCAAAAGAAGATCCCTAGCTTCAGGGTCTCGACGTCAACACCGACAACTTAGAGATCACCAACGGCGTTTCTCCTCACTCCAACCAGATGCAGACGTAACGTCAACAACCGACCTCAGAGTTGCAACGCAACGGAACCATGGCAAAGTCCCTAGTTCCAAATCTCAATGGCCACATCTACAGCCTGGAGACCAACAACGGTGTGCCTCCTCATTCTAGCAGGACACAGATGTTACACCATCAAACGGAGCCACGGCATAGTCCTTAGTTCCAAATCTCGACGGTTCACAGACAACCTAGAGACCATCTCAGCATTCGTCTCGATACAGCAGACGAGATGTCAACGACGGCGTTCCTCCGCAGTCCAGCTGGATACAGATGCAACGTCAACAAAAGACCCCACGGTCGAAACAAAGCGGAGTGATGGCAAAATTCTAGCTCCATCTCAGCATTCATCTCGATACAGCAGACCAGATGTCAACGACGGCGTTCTTTCGCGGTCCATCAGGATGCAGATGCAACGTGAACGAAAGACCCCATGGTCGAAACAAAGCGGAGTGACGGCAATATCCCAGCTCCACCTCAGCATTTGTCTCGTTACAGCAGACGAGATGTCAACAACGGCGTTCCTTCGCAGTCCAACAAGATGCAGAAGCAACGTCAACAAAAGACCCCATGGTCAGTAAAACGGAGTGACGGCAAAATCCCAGCTCCACCTCGACATTCGTCTCGATACAGCAGACGAGATGACACTACGGCATCCTTCCTCCAACAGGATTCGGACGTGACAAAGCAAACGAAGCAAAAGGCCAAATTCCTAGTTTCAGGATCTTGACGGCAAGTCATATAAAGCCTGAAAGACAATCGGAGATCATCTCGCACCAGTGCGGAGTGGTCACCACCTCGACGATCATCTCGATACAGCAGATGAAATGTCACCCCAGCATTCTTCCTCCAGCAGGGTTCGGACGTGACAAAGCAAATGAAGCAAAGGCCAAATTCCTAGCTTCAGGGTCTTAACGGCAAGTCATATAAAGCCTGAAAGACGATCGGAGATCATCTTGCACCAGTGCGGAGTAGTTACCATCTTGATGTTCGTCTGGATACAGCAGACGTGATGTCACCCCAGCGTTCTTCCTCTAACAGGATTCGGACGTAACAAAGCAAATGAAGCAAAAGGCCAAATTCCTAGCTTCAGGGTCTTGACGGCAAGTCATATAAAGCCTGAAAGACAATCGGAGATCATCTCGCACCAGCGTGGAGTGGTCACCACCTCGACGATCGTCTCGATACAGCAGATGAAATGTAACTCCAGCGTTCTTCCCCCAGCAGGATTCGGACGCGCCAAAGAAAATGAAGCAAAATGCCAAATTCCTAGCTTCAGGGTCTTGACGGCAAGTCATATAAAGCTTGAAAGACAATCGGAGATCATCTCGCACCAGCGCGGAGTGGTCACCGCCTTGACGATCGTCTCGATACAGCAGACGAGATGTCACTACGGCATCCTTCCTCCAACAGGATTCGGACGTGACAAAGCAAACGAAGCTAAAGGCCAAATTCCTAGCTTCAGGGTCTTGACGGCAAGTCATATAAAGCCTGAAAGACAATCGGAGATCATCTCGCACCAGTGCGGAGTGGTCACCACCTCGACGATCATCTCGATATAGCAGATGAAATGTCACCCCAGTGTTCTTCCTCCAGCAGGGTTCGGACGTGACAAAGCAAACGAAGCAAAGGCCAAATTCCTAGCTTCAGGGTCTTAACGGCAAGTCATATAAAGCCTGAAAGACGATCGGAGATCATCTTGCACCAGTGCGGAGTGGTCACCATCTTGACGTTCGTCTCGATACAGCAGACGTGATGTCACCCCAGCGTTCTTCCTCCAATAGGATTCGGACGTGACAAAGCAAATGAAGCAAAAAGCCAAATTCCTAGCTTCAGGGTCTTGACGGCAAGTCATATAAAGCCTGAAAGACAATCGGAGATCATCTCGCACCAGTGCGGAGTGGTCACCACCTCGACGATCATCTCGATACAGCAGATGAAATATCACCCCGGCGTTCTTCCTCCAGCAGGGTTCAGACGCGACACTGAAACAAAACGGAGCCATGGCAAAATCCCTAGTTCCAAACCTCGACGGTTCACATGCAACCTAGAGACAACCGCAACATTCGTCTCGATACAGAAGACGCGATGCCAGCAAACGAAGCAAAGGCCAAATTCCTAGCTTCAGGGTCTTAACGGCAAGTCATACAAAGCCTGAAAGACTATCGGAGATTATCCCACACCAGCGCGGAATGGTTATGACTCATCGGGGCTCTCCAAAATGAGCCTAACCTCAAGTAAAAAGCGGCATGGCAAATTCCTAACGCTTGCTCTTCCGACGGTCAAACTGCCAAGGAGAATTGCTTGAAGACGTCTTGTCCAGCCCCTGAAGGGATCAGAGACACGGCAGTCGCAGGGCTACTCGAACAGCATGATTGCCTATCGAGAAATATATCAGCTGATGCGACGATACGATGGCCAAAACCCTAAGTACCACAGACCCTAACGGACTTCTGTCGTAAAGAGCAGAGGTTAACTGTAACGTTAGGATATTCTTGCGAGAAATGCTCGATTCGTCTCGACTCGTGAGGAAATTGATGTCTTTGCGAGAACTTCTCGATTCGTCTCGACTCGTGAGATAAAGCCTTAGGCAATAGGGATAAAAACCTGTTTCCTAAGCACTGGGGCCCTGCAAGTTGGTCCAAAACGGACTCTTGCATACTATTCACGGACCTCACTCTCCAAAGTCGAATCTCGACAAGGAGGGAAACGACCACTTACGAGTCCTCTCGACTTGTAAGCGGGAAAAATTCTCTTGTGAGATCCTTACGACTCTCAAGAGAAAATACACACTTAGGAGTCCTCACGACTCCTAGGGAGAAAATACACCTACGGGATCCTATCGACTCGTAGGGAGAAAAGTCTTTATGAGACCCTCACGGCTCATAAAGTTGAAAAGTCTTAGGTGGCGGATCCTAACCCTGTCTCTTAAGCCATCACTGCCCTGCAAAGAGGTCAAGACGGACCATCTATGAGCCGCACTTGCCAAAACAACATGCCACTGAAATGGAGAAGTTACTCATGAGCGTATAAACTACTTCACGCCAGAGTAAGACATAAAGAAATAGAAGGGTGCAGCTCATGGAGTTGAGAGTTTAGAACTATATCTCTTAAGAGTCGAGATTTGAGTCAATGATAAATGATGACGCTTGTGTCCGCTCCTTATCTTCTCAGATCAAGATTCTGAAAGTTATATACCAACCCGAAACTGGTCATACGCTATGCATTACTCTGCACTACTTTACCCACGTATATACTTACGTGGTCAAAGTAGTGGGGGGCATTTGTTCTCACCAAAAATTTCTGCGCAGAAGAGTCCAAGGAATCAAATGGCAGCGATACGCTTAAGGAAATGCGAACCAGTATCTTCTGGCCAGTATTTTGATAAACTCCTGAAAGATAAACAGCTAAATTCTGATGATATTGGAAGCATCTCGAAAAACCCTTCGATTTGATATATTATGGGCCTCATAATTCATCCGGGATCAAAAGTTATATGCTATGCACTGTTCCCTGATTAAAAATCAGGAATTACCTCAATGAGGTATCACGTGCTCACACGTGACCAATGGTCACGTGTTGACACGTAACAATCGAAACAGAAATGAAATAACAAACGGCTGAAGGAAATACCTCAATGAGGTATCACGTGCTCATACGTGACCAATGGTCACGTGTTGACACGTGATGGTTAAAACAACAACATAAACAAACGGCTGTTAAAGGAACCAATTTGGGGGTCACGTGCTCACACGTGACTAAGGGTCACGTGCCAGCACGTGACAGATTTTGAAAGCCTTACAGTTTAATAGAATTAAAATTCTAAATTTCTCTAAAATCTTTCGAAATAGAATTAAAATTCTAAAAGCTTCTAAATCTTTCCAAATGGAAAAGGATTATGGGGACCGTTGGATTAAAGATCCAAGGGTGATTAAAAATCACCAATTTATGGAAAAATCTTGGACAAGGAAAGATTTCCCCTAAATCTCACCGAAAATAACAAACAGAACATCTTTGGATTTAAAATCCAACGGTGAATAAAATTCACTGAATGATCTAAAGGATCATATTAATGATGAAAACAAATCAAATCTTTCAATGAGAGATTTGCTAAACAAATTGATTCTTTTCCTTCTCCTATAAATAGGAGCCAAGAAAAGAAGAGGAGGAATCTTTTTTGGGAAAGAAAAACAGAGGGAGGAGAATTTAATTCTCAAGAGGGAAGAAAAGAAAGGAGAATTTAATTCTCAACAAAGAAAACCCTATGTGAGAAAAGAAAGGGAATCAAAACTTCAAACAAAGAATTTAATTCTCAAAATCCAAGAGTTTAACTCTTATACAAAAAGGAACTTAGTTCTTCTTCTGGTTGAAAATCTGCACAGAGCACATCTCCCCATAAGTTGAGAATTTAATTCTCATCGGGTCGAGATCCTGCCATGCAGATCCTAAACTTAGAAGGGGAATTGAGTTTTGAGAATTTAATTCTCCTAAAACAAAACTAGGGTTTAACCCTAATCAAGAATTTAATTCTTTTACATATCTGGGAATTTAATTCCTTTAAAAAGAAATTAGGGTTTTACCCTAAATAAGAATTTAATTCTTAATCTTACAGAGAATAAATTCTCAAAATAAAATGAAGAGACTTAAAAGATCCCCATGCATGCAAAAGACCAAGGTCACGTGTCCCCACGTGACCCCTGAAGAGATCCCCAGAAATAAGAAGGAGGGAAACTTTGAGGCAATGCCTCACGTGCTCCCACGTGACCTACAAAACACAGAAAGAAAAAGCAAAGGAAATATGAGCTTTGGGCGCTCTCACGTGTCCCCGCGTGACCCCTTAGCGAGTGCTTTAATGATCAGTGCATAAATCTCCATCACGTGTCAACACGTGATGCTCAAAACATGAAGAAGTGTTTAACACTTAATTTCAGAACGAAGAAAAGGAATCTGGTCCCACCTTAGGGCGCCCTCGCGTGTCCACACGTGACCCCTTTTTCTTTAGTGTTTAACACTAATTCGACAGCTTTATTCCCAGTGTTTAACACTGATTATCTTTTAGTGTTTAACACTAATTTGAAAATCTTATTTCCAGTGTTTACCACTGTTATCTTCTAGTGTTTAACACTAATTTGGGATTCTATATTTCCAGTGTTTAACACTGTTGTTCCCTGGTGTTTGACACTACTTTAGCCAAGTTGGCTAATTTTCCAGAGGCAAAAGTCTCTCCTCCAAATGAATCTCAAAATTGAGGAAATCAAAGATGAAAATGTTTAGTATTGCTAAATAATGTGGGTTTGAACCCAGACAAATGTTTAATGGTCTAACAAGAGCCAATATTTCTAACTTAATTGGACTTAGCCCAAATTGGCCATAAGTCCTCAATTCAGACTCAACTGAGCCAATGTGCTCATAACCTAATTAATTGATCTTAGTTTCCAAATTGGGCTACAGATTACTTAATCCACATTGGTTCAAGGGTACATCTCTGAGCTCCTCTGATATTTGCCGTTGTAATCCTTCAACGTCTTCAGAGAGGTGATGGGTCCCGACAGCCATACATTTTATGGACCACCATGTCCTTAAACTGGTAATGGACCACTATGTCCTTAAACTGGTATTGGACCACCATGTCCCTAAACTGGCAATGGACCACCATGTCCCTAAACTGGAACAATAGAGCCCCCAAATGCTCTTTTGTCGGATCTAAACGATCCCGTTAAGTCGATCTTAGCCCCAAACTGGACTAACGTATCCTTAACAACCGTTTAAGTTGATCTTAGCCTCAAATATGGCTAACGTATCCTTAAACCTTCAAATAGACTTTAGTCCCAAATTGGACTATAAATCCCCCAATCAACTTTGGTTCAAGGGTACATCTCTGAACTCCTCTGACATCTGTCGTTGTAATCCTTCAACGTCGTCAGAGAGGTGACGGGTCCCGACGGCCATACATGCAATGGACCACTATGTCCCTAAACTGGAACAATAGAGCCCCCAAATGCTCTTTTGTCGGATCTAAACGATCCCGTTAAGTTGATCTTAGTCTCAAACTGGAATAACGTATCCTTAACAAATGTTTGAGTTGATCTTAGCCTCAAATACGGCTAACGTATCCTCAAACCAAAACCCCAAACCCAAATCTAAGAAAATACGGATTTGGACAAATCCACATCCTACGGGCAACGACATAAATTAGTCTCCGTATACAATCCACGGGCAACCACAAACAAAACAAACACCCACGACACGAAGTGAAATTCTGGAGAAGGAGAAAGTTGTTACCGCGATGCGGTAGCGTAATTAACCGCAGGGGCTTGCGCCTGCAGGGAAGAGCGTCCCCACAATCAAAAAACCCTCAAGCGAGGGGGAATCTGACGAAGTCTGCTACATCGGCCGCATCCGTTTAAACCTTCGATACATGTTGCCATAAATCAACTTGGCATTTTCGGAGAGGTGGACGGATAGCAACAATTAGCATCTGCCCCGAATCTCAGACAAGACGTCCATGTCTTGGCCGCCGTTCGGAGGGGAACAGTACTACTTCTTGATGCGATTGTACTGCTTCTTTCACCACTAACAACTGTATCGATAGATTTTCAGAATACAAGCTAAGCATCACGCTTGTATTCTCGTCTTCGACTATTTCGACACTTGTGTAGTCCTGACTTATGATCGGAATCTTGCATACCAAATTGATCTTATACTCCCTTGGATTTATTCACGTGGTTGCATAAATCTTTCGCTTCAACTCATTATATATGCACGATTTATTAACTCTCATCATTTTACTTTTTCCACCAACGTATTTCGGCCAACCACTCGCTTCAATATTTAAAGTTCCGTTATAACGATAAATCAACACATCCTCATTTTCCATCTTACTTAATATTAACAATAATTGTGAAATTATTCAAATCTCAATAAACAAACTTATACAATCTACAAATCCTAACTCTAACCCTAACACTCCCACTCTCACTAACACTAACACTAACAATAACAATAACAATAACCCAATTACTAACACTAACTCTAATTAGGGAAAACATCTCCCCTTCGATTTGGGATTTGTAAATTAGGACAATATCTCTAAAATCCTAATCCTAACCCTAACACTATCATTAATACTAACACTAACAATAACATTAACCCAATTTCTAACACTAACCCTAATTAGGGCAACGTCTCCCCTTCGATTTGGGATTTCTAAATTTGGCCAACATCTCCAAAATTTAAGATATGTGTTTTGTAAATTACGCAATAATACGAGCTGAATATTCAACAAATTCCAAAAAATAAATATCACAATAATCTAATCAATCCAATAAAATATAAAGCAAGTGATAGGAATGTCTTGATTATCTTGGAAGGACAAAAAATTTGTTTAAGTGAGCAAGAATTGCTAAGGAATTTTTTCCCTTCAGATTTCGAAAAAAATTCCCCCTTCGATCTAAATTTTTTTTTGTTGGGCGCTCGAGAGAGGGAGGGAGGATTCGAAAGGAGAGAGAGGAGTTACGTGAAGAGAGAGAGGATTAATAAAGAGAGGTGGGCCTACAGGTTGCTGCTTTGCAATGCATGAGCACACAATATAATCCGCACTTGCAAAGTGCGGATTCTAACTTGGTTCTTTGGAAGATAGCCAAGATGAATCCATACTTTGCAAGTGTGGATTCCAACTTGGCTCTCTTCCAAAGAGCCAAACCTTGAATTTGCACTTTCCAAGTGCGGAGTTTTAATTGTCCAACTTTCCAACCGTAAATCCTACATGGTGCCTACGCGTTTTCGATTTGACCCGAATCTGCTATTTTTCTAAATAGTTTTTAAACTATGCTAAGTCTCTAATTAGTTCTAAAAAGTTGCTAAATCCCAAATTTTGTCCATCTCTCAACTCGAGGTTCCCGGTATCGAGAAGGAAAGCAATGGTGGTGGAATTTGAGGAATTTAAGATTTTCATTATGTTTATGGACCAGATCGAGGGGTTTGATTAGTTTGAGAGCACCAGGTTTCCGTCAGGAGAGATCTTGAGGTGGGTTTTGTTGGGGTCGGCGATGGGGTCTCCCTGTTGTAGGGTGTTTTTCGTCACCCCATTGAGATGGGAATACGTGCGCACTTGTCAGGCGTACTACAGATTCCCCTTTCCTAGGGTAGGCTGGTGTTTATTGATTATGGGGATCCGAATCTCCAGCAGCCGCGGACTAAGCTGCCGTTAATTACCTCTCGCATTTGGAGCGAGAGAACCTCCGATTGACGGGTTAAACTAGTCATGCGAACTCAATGTGCAGTGTTGTGTTTTGGAGGGGTTTTGGATATATCGGGGGGCCCGCAGAGTTTTTACGGGGGTCCCGCTATCCGGATAGCGGGCTAGGGGTCAAGGGGCTAGCAGCCCCCTGCGGGGTGCAGGGCAGCGCCCCATTAGAAATTTTTTTCTAACAGGGAAGGTATTTTTAGTGTGGAGTATGTGTGTGTGTGTATAAAAAGGGAAAGGGCATCCAAAGGATGCGTGGAAAAAAAAAAAAGCGCCAGCGCTTTGGACGCTAGCGCTTTGAGCGCAAGGGTGCTAGCACTTTGGGCGCTAGCGCCCCACGTGCCAGGCATGTGGGCGCTCGGGCGCTAGCGCTTTGGGCGCCAGAGCGCTAGCGCCCCACGTGCCTGGCACGTGGGCGCTCGGGCGCTAGCGCTCTGAGCATAAGAGCGCTAGCGCCCCACATGCTAGGCACGTGGGCTCTCGTGCGCTAGCGCTTTGGGCGCTCGTGCGCTAGCGCTTTGAGCGCAAGGGCGCTAGCGCTTTGGGCGCTAGCACCTCACGTGCCAGGCACGTGGGCGCTCGGGAGGCAAAAGGGACTTGGTCCCTGCAATGGGAGTTGTACTCCCAGAAAGGAGCGCTTATTATTTTGTATATATGTATATATATATGAGGAGTTAAACTTCTAGGATATTTTGAAGCTGATGAAGGGGGTTCTCCCCTTAAGCCCTGGATCTTCCCCAAACTGGGGTTTATGGAGATGGGTCTCCTTCTTCTTCCTGTCGTTTGGCCGGATCTTGGAAAGGAGGGGAGACTTAAAAATCTCCCCTTTTGAGATCTAATGGCAGATCCAAGTTCCCCTTTGTGGGTTTTGTGGTGAAAAACTATTTATTTTTATAAAAGAAAGAGTAAAAATCTTGATTTAATTCAAAAGAAAGAACAAGGTTTTAGAACCTTGAGCAAGGAGAAAGAGGCACATGCCCTAAATTTTGGGGAATGAAAAGTATATCTTTATTCATCATCATGTTGCCTTATATAGGCTTACATATTTACATACAGCCCCTTGGGCTTTACAAAATAGAATTTTGCCCATCCCATGTCTCATGTGCTATTTCTTTTTGCACATAAGCCATGAGCTTACAAAATTTGGTTTTATGCCAATTTTGTTTACATTCATGCATGAAAAATTACATAAAAATTATTTATTACATGATTTCATTTTGGCATGGGGGAGGGCCGACCGCTTCATGTTCGAACTCGATCTGGGCATGGGCCCACTTGGCTTGGAGTTGACTTTGACTTTGACTCGGTCAACCGGGGTGCAATTTTCGACTTCAACAAAGTGCCCCCCATCAATAAATGCAGACCACATATGTGAGTCGTGTGCATGAAATTGATGGATCTTCTTTCGCATGGAGCCGATTTTCTTTGGTTCCCACCTTTTGGGATGCACTGCCCTTTTTACGACATGGACGGTCGACGCTTGATGCGTCTCCGAGACGGAGTGTCTGTGGTAGACGTTTTCCTGGCTCGGAGTAATTTGGTTCCCGCTTTGTAGGAAGCTTGCACTGCCTTTTTTGCGACATGGACGGTCAACGCTCTGATCCGGAACGATTTGGTTCCCGATTTGTGGGAAGCCTGCACTGCCCTTTTTGCGACATGGACGGTCGACGCTCTGATCCGGAGCGATTTGGTTCCCGATTTGTGGGAAGCCTGCACTGCTCTTTTTGCGACATGGACGGTCGACGCTTGACGCGTCTCCGAGACAGAGTGTCCGTGGTATACTTTTCTCTGGCCCGGAGTGATCTGGTTCTTGCTTTGTAGGAAGCCTGTACTGCCCTTTTTGCGACATGGACGGTCGACGCTCTGATCCGGAGCGATTTGGTTCCCGATTTGTGGGAAGCCTGCACTGCCCTTTTTGCGACATGGACGGTCGACGCTCTAACCCGGAGCGATTTGGTTCCCAATTTGTGGGAAGCCTGCACTGCCCTTTTTACAATATGGACGGTCGACGCTCTAATCCGGAGCGATTTGGTTCCCGATTTGTGGGAAGCCTGCACTGTCCTTTTTGCGACATGGACGGTCGACGCTCTGATCCGGAGCAATTTGGTTCCCGATTTGTGGGAAGCCTACACTGACCTTTTTGCGACATGGATGGTCGACGCTTGACGCGTCTTCGAGATGGAGTGTCCGTGGTAGACTTTTCCCTGGCCCGGAGTGATCTGGTTCCTGCTTTGTAGGAAGCCTGCACTGCACTTTTTACGACATGGACGGTCGACGCTTGATGCGTCTCCGAGACGGAGTGTCCGTGGTAGACTTTTCCCTGGCCCGGAGTGATCTGGTTCCTGCTTTGTAGGAAGCCTGCACTGCCCTTTTTACGACATGGACGGTCGACACCCTGAACCGGAGCGATTTGGTTCCCGATTTGTAGGAAGCCTGCGCTGCCCTTTTTGCGACATGGACGGTCGATGCTCTGATTCGGAGCGATTTGGTTCCCGATTTGTGGGAAGCCTGCACTGCCCTTTTGGCGACATGGATGGTCGACGCTCTGATCTAGAGCGATTTGGTTCCTGATTTGTGGGAAGCCTGCTCTACCCTTTTTGCGACATGGACGGTCGACGCTCTGATCCGGAGCGATTTGGTTCCCGGTTTGTGGGAAGCCTGCACTGCCCTTTTTGCGACATGGACGGTCGACGCTCTGATCCAGAGCGATTTGGTTCCCGATTTGTGGGAAGCCTGCACTGCCCTTTTTGCGACATAGACGGTCGACGCTCTGATCCGGAGCGATTTGGTTCCAGATTTGTGAGAAGCCTGCACTGCCCTTTTTGCGACATGGACGGTCGACGCCCTGGCCCTGAGCGATTTGGTTCCCGATTTGTAGGAAGCCTGCACTGCAACATGGACGGTCGACGCTCTGATCCGGATCGATTTGGTTCCCGATTTGTGGGAAGCCTGCACTGCCCTTCTTGCGACATGGACGGTCGACGCTTGACGCGTCTCCGAGACGGAGTGTCCGTGGTAGACTTTTCCTTAGCCCGGAGTGATCTGGTTCCTGCTTTGTAGGAAGCCTGCACTGCGCTTTTTGCGACATAGATGGTCGACGCTTGACGCGTCTCCGAGACGGAGTGTCCGTGGTAGACTTTTCCCTGGCCCGGAGTGATCTTGTTCCTGATTTGTAGGAAGCCTGCACTGCCCTTTTTGCGACATGGACGGTCGACGCTTGACGCATCTCCGAGATGGAGTGTCCGTGGTAGACTTTTCCCTGGCCCGGAGTGATCTGGTTCCTGTTTTGTAGGAATCCTGCACTGCCCTTTTTGCGACATGGACGGTCGACGCTCTGATCCGGAGCGATTTAGTTCCCGATTTGTGGGAAGCCTGCACTGCCCTTTTTGCGACATGGACGGTCGACGCCCCGACCCGGAACGATTTGATTCCCGATTTGTGGGAAGCCTGCACTGCCTTTTTTGCGACATGGACGGTCGACGCTCTGATCCAGAGCGATTTGGTTCCCGATTTGTGGGAAGCCTGCACTGCCCATTTTGCGACATGGACGGTCGATGTTGGAATTTGTTGGTTTGATTTGAGTTGACATCAGTATCGCTACACTGGAATATGGTACCGGGACCGAATCATCATCTGTCATGAGAGGATTTGGGAATTGGTTTTCTGTCGGCATCTGCATTGCTGCACTGGAATAATTCCAGGAGCAACTCATCATTTGCCCCGGGAGGATTTGAGAATTAGTTTTTTGTTTGGCATCTGCATTGCTGCACTGGAATAATACCATGAGCAACTCATCATTTGCCCCGGAAGGATTTGGGAATTGGTGGCTTAGGAGACAAGTTTAGATCCCTATCACCTAAGACTTTTCAATTTTATGGGCCGTAAGGGTCCCATAAAAGCATTTTCTCCCTACGAGTCGAAAGGTTCTCGTAGGTGTATTTTCTTCTTAGGAGTCATGGGGACTCCTAAGTGTGTTGCTCCTTTGTGAGTCGTAGGGATCTCACGCGGGAATTTTCTCCTCACAAAGTCGAGAGGACTTTGCGAGTGCATTTCATCTCTTTTTAACGAGTTTGCGCCCTTTCGGGTTTTCACAAACTCGCCGGCAGTCCTACTGTTTTTACTCACGGAGCCCTTTTGGGTTTTCATCCGTGCCCATTTTGCTTGTGGACATACCTTCTTTTTTTTCTTTTGAATCTTCACCGCCGGTGGGACTTTGAATGTGGTCTCGCCGGTAGGACCTAGGAGAGATTGGGATCGTTTTACGCCCGTGGATTGTATACGGTTTTGCAAGATGTATGATCCAGACCGTAGGGCCGGAAAAATTTTGGGACTTTGTTGGCGTCTGCATCGCTGTACTGGAATATGGTACCAGGAGCGACTCATCATTCGCCGTTGGGGTATGCGAGTTGGAATTTGGTTGGCGTCTACATCGCTGCACTGGAATATGGTACCAGGAGCGACTCATCATTCGCCACTTGGGAATTTAGATTTTGGCCGGCGTCTGCATCGCTGTACTGGAATATGGTACCAGGAGCGACTCACTATTCGCCATTGCCTATTGGGAAGCGATGGCTTAAGAGACAGGTTTAGATCCCTATCGCCTAAGGCTTTTCAATTTTATGGGCCGTAAGGGTCCCATAAAAGCATTTTTTCCCTGCGAGTCGTAAGGATCTCGTAGGTGTACTTTCTCTTTAGGAGTCGTGGGGACTCCCAAGTGTGTTTTTCCTTCGTGAGTCATAAGGATCCCATGAAGGTTTGTTCTCCTCATGTATCGTGAGGACACATGAGTGGGTCTTTCCAATGGACCATAATTCCAAGGGCAGAGACTAGCCGCGTAACTGGTGGTTGCAGTGGGGCATGGGTATGACGAGAATTATTTGAGCCCGTGGATTGTATACGGTAGTCAATTTGGGGGACCACCCGTAGGGCTGGAAGAATTTTTGGGAAATTGGATTTTTGTTGGCGTCTGCATCGCTGCACTGGAATATGGTACTAGGAGCGACTCATCATTCGCCTTTTTTTATCACCACGATTGCTCTATCATTTCAGCCTTTCTTATCGCGAAGGTCGCGATTGCCCTATCATTTCGGCTATTTATTCACGGTTGCCCCATTATTTCGGCTGTTTATTTTCATCTTTATTTTTACTCGCTGATTTTTATTGCGAGTTGCCCTATCATTTCGGATTTTTATTATTTTTTGTTTTATTTACACATTTTTACATTCCCAGTTTAACGACTTAAAGGTCGATTATTCCCAGTTTAACGACGTGGTGGTCATCTGTTTCCAGTTTAACTACTTGGGGTCATCTGTTTCCAGTTTAACGACGTAGAGGTCATCTGTTTCCAGTTTAACGACGTAGAGGTCATCTGTTTCCAGTTTAACGACGTAGAGGTCATCTGTTTCCAGTTTAACGACATAGAGGTCATCTGTTTCCAGTTTAACGACTTAGAGGCCATCTGTTTCCAGTTTAACGACTTAGAGGTCATCTGTTTCCAGTTTAACGACATAGAGGCCATCTGTTTACAGTTTAACGACATAGAGGCCATCTGTTTACAGTTTAACGACATAGAGGTCATGTAACGAGGAGCTTAGAGAAGATACCCGATTGAGCAGTTGTCAGGGGCACCGCTGGAGCTTGCCCGAGATGCCTTATTATTTTGTCGGTGTTGATGGCCTTGCCCCCAGCTGGAGCCAAGGAAAGTCGTTCAAACACCGGCTTGCGTTTGGGTTGGGGCGCCTTCGAGACCACCACATTTTGCCTCTTGCCTTTCGAGGCCGGTTTGTCTGTTACCGAAGCTTGAGGAGCTGGGATGGCGTTATCTGACATGAACATAATAGAGCCAAATGGAAGCGGCGGCTCCTCCCATTGTCGTCCGAGACTGGCCGGGAGAACCGTCCTGGAGTCCATCTTCATCGTGTAGGAGATGGGAGCTGTGCCTAGAGCTGAGATTGTCCTTGGAGACATTTTGCTGCATCCGAAGGTTGCAATTGGAGATTGTTAGCCTGCAAATAGAAACATGATTTCAGTACAGGCAATCGATATGTATATTGATTGAGTTCGCATGAACGTTTAACCCGAAATATGGGAGGAAAGATAGTTCCCACCAGGCGTGCCAGAATCTGTAGCGTGTTTTTCGTCACCCCATTGAGATGGGAATACGTGCACGCTTGTCAGGTGTACTACAGATTCCCCTTGTCTAGGGTAGGCTAGGGTTTATTGATTGTGGGGATCCAAATCTCCGGCAGCCGCGGACTAAGCTACTGTTAATTACCCCTCGCATTTGGAGCGAGAGAACCTCTGATTGACGGGTAAACTAGTCATGCGAACTCAATGTGCAGTGTTGTGTTTTGGAGGGGTTTTGGATAAATCGGGGGCCCCGCAGAGTTTTTACGCGGGTTCCGCTACCCGGATAGCGGGCTAGGGGTCAAGGGGGCTAGCAGCCCCCTTGCGGGGTGCGGGACGGCGTCCCGTTAAAATTTTTTTCTAACGGGGGAGGTATTTTTAGTGTGGAGTATGTGTGTGTGTGTGTGTGTATAAAGGGAAAGGGCATCCAAAAGATGCGTGGAAAAAAAGCGCCAGCGCTTTGGACGCCAGCGCTTTGAGCGCAAGGGCGGTAGCGCTTTGGGCGCTAGCGCCCCATGTGCCAGGCACGTGGGCGCTCGGGCGCTAGCGCATTGGGCGCTAGCGCCCCATGTGCCAGGCACGTGGGCGCTCGGGCGCTAGTGTAACAACCTAGTTCATTTATACCAATTCCAGTTCTCGTATTTTTCTTATTTATGGTATTTCTTGATTTATCATGTTTTGGGTGCGAATGGTATTTTATATGTTACTTTGCATTCGACCCGACCCGTTTGCTTGAACTTGTTTGATTCATATTTATGAACTATCTTGACTTGTTACATAGACATGTGCATTTTCATGAATACTGCATACTGGCATTTTATCTGGCATCGCATATTTTACCATATAACATTTTAAGTCACGCAAAATAATTTAAAATTACATAACTTGGCCTGCATGATACCCCTAACCCCGTGGTAGCATCCACGCATCTTGTTCTCGTCTTGTTCAGTGAAACAGACGTGTTTGGATGGCTACGCGCACGTACGTGCATCCGTTCTTGGGGGTATGCATTTTCGTTACCCGAGCTTTCAATTTGAAATTTGGACGTCGTATGTATTTTTCATATTTTAAATCTGAATTTTTAGACCCGATCCGGGTGTGATTTGGAATATTTTTGTATCCCGCCAAAATTCAAACTTTATTAAATTTAATATCTTTATTTCTTCTTTAAATCAACGTTTAAAATTTTATTAACAAACAAAAATCTTTTAATTTAAAATCCTAATTTTTTTTAACAACTCAGATCTCTCTCCCTCAACGCAGACCCCACATCTCTCTCTCCCCATTAAAATCCAACTTTCTTTCTCCTCTCGCACTCTCTCTCTTTCCTCTCGATCTCTCTCCTCTCTCTCTCTCTCCTCTCTCGGTCTCTCTCTATCTCTCTTTCGGTTTCTCTCTCTCTCTTCCCTCGTTCTTTCTTAAACCCCTTCCCTTTAATCCCAACACACGTTCTCTCTCTCCCTCACCTCATTCCATTTTTCCTGCCTCTGGCCCTCTCGTCACGAACCCATCGCCCCTGCCTCGCCTCGACGTTGCCACTACCGCCGAACCTCGACCTCGTCCACTCCTCGCCCATCGTCCTCGACCTCGCCTCCTCTCCGCCACCACAACCATCACCTCCACTTGCAACCCCTCACCGAACCCCGCCTGCAAACCCATCGACCTCGCCTGCTTGAACCCGCCGTCTTTTCCCCGCTCGAACCCATCACGAAACCCTCGCCTCCACCCTCGTCCGTCTCCTCACCTCTCCTTATCGCCCTCGTCCCCTCTCTCCAACCCCGACAAACCCGACCCAAGAAACCCAACTCCTCGTCGCCAGCCTCGTCGACACCCTCGTCGGCCTCACCTTCGACTTCGCCTCCCTCCGTTCATCTCCTATCCTCTCTGAAAACACCTACCAAGCTCCCTACAAACCCAACCCGATCCAACCCTGCACACCCATATACCTACTGCGGCCACCCCTCTGTCACCGTCATCCCTCATCACTGACCACTTTGTCAACTTCCCCGCGTCACCACCCCATTCTCCTTTCCTCCTCCTCTTCATCCTCTTCTCCTCCTTCTTTTCCTTTTCTCCTTCTTTCTTGCACCTAAACCCTAACAGCCGAGAAACCCTGCACACCCACTGCGTATTACCTGGCCGGAGCTCCGTTGATCTCGTCGCCACCATCTCGTCTCCCTGATACCAGTGCATAACCCCAGTAAGCTTTCCTTCTTCCCTCTTCTTCTTCCTCCTTCTTTCTTTCTTCTTTCTTCTCATTTCTTGATTCTTGAATATTGCATTCTCGTAGTTCGCCGGAGCCGGGATCGTCGCCGATGATCCAAACGATCCAGACGATGTACCTGACCTGTGTGATCACCCTTGTGCTTTACTTGGACCCGTTCCGTGTGCCGTGCGTGCGTCGCGACTTTTCTCCGACGTGAGACGTTCCGTACACATCCGTTCTCGTTCCGTCTAGGCAAGTTAATCTTGCTACATGCTATATAACTCATTATTTACCTATTTAAATAAATATCATACCTGTATTTTAAATCTAGTATCCCATGTTTTATATTATAGCTTTTCGATGTTCCGTTTGCATCCATTCATATCATTTCAGATCTAGGTCATGAAAACTTATCTTGTTACATACTAGATTACAATATACTGCATTCATATCAATATTTATATCACATATTGTTTAGTTGTACATCCCATAATACCATTTTACAGCTTTACTGTTTTTCGGATACCCGTTTGCATCCATCTCATTTAAATATATATATAATTGCATCCATAGATCACATTAATACATAACATTATGATATTAACACCCCATGTTTAATAAAGCGCATCCTAATTAGTATTGGAACTATAAATGTAACCCTAATCGATAATTGTGCATCCATATCTTTGAATTTATATCTATTTGCATACCATATCACATTATTCCATTTTATTGTTATATTAGTACTCCATACTTGATTTTGTGAACCCATACTTATTACAGTTTGATTATGAGCACCCACTTGACACTTGTGCACTACCTGACATGACTTGATACACTACTACTGACATGACTTGATACCTGTGCACTACTTGACATGACTTGATACAGGTACACCACCTGACATGACCTGATGTACCACAGCGTGACATATTACCTGATCTTGTTACTAATGTCGACAATCTTGACCTGTTTTCCCTACGGACATTTTCTGTTGTCTATGCAGACAAACCTGTACCTGCTTGATCCTGTGTTGGCATTAGTCTAAGATTTATCAATACTCGACTTACACACATAACCTTGGGGGTATGGGGAAATCAAGAATGTATCAGAACGTAACTCAAAGAGCTATTACATCTTATTACCGTGGTCCCGTGGGGTTGAACGGGACATAGACTCACCGTCTATTATATCGTGTTACCATGGTCCCGTGGGGTTGAACGGGGCATAGACCGATGAGTTACGATGAGAATTACATTAATTGATTTCGAATAACTTTAGAGTAAATAACCCTATAGCACAGGTTAGATTACTCACTGCACTTCACCTGTTTATATCCTATTCACTGATCTATATTCATGTTACGTTTTACTTGTTACTGAGGACTTGTTACTGTTCATACTTCATGCCTGCATATATTTCATTATATCCTGCTTGCCTTGAATTATTGATATTATGATGCACTATCGTCTGGGTTTTGCATGGCCCAGATCCCTTATCCTTATCGCAGGCTGTTTAGGAGTACTTTGATCAGCAGGCCGAGAAGTGAGGACCTGTTATTAGTTGGTTTAGTTTCCTTTCAGTATTTTCATTCCTGTTGTGAGCCCGCATTATGGGACGTACATTCCAGTCTATTATTGTATTGGAACTTTTTTTGCTTCCGCATTATTTTATTCTTGACTCGTTATTCTGGCTCATGGACATGTATTAGATAGTTGTTTATTACTGTTCTTGATATTTTCTAGACAACCGTAATGTGACTGTGGAGGGATGTTTCCTAGCCACAGGTAGCATGGTTGGCTCTGTCACATGCCGATCTTAGCGCACTCTGGGAAGCGGGGCGTGACAGCTAGCACTTTGGGCGCTAGCGCTCTGAGCGCAAGAGCGCTAGCGCTCTGAGCACTAGCACCCCACGTACCAGGCACGTGGGCGCTCAGGCGCTCGGGCACTAGCGCCTCACGTGCCAGGTACATGGGCGCTCGGGAGGCAAAAGGGACTTGGTCCCTGCAATGGGAGTTGTACTCTCAGAAAGGAGCGCTTATTATTTTGTATATATGTATATATATATGAGGAGTTAAACTCCTAGGATATTTTGAAGCTGATGAAGGGGGTTCTCCCCTTGAGTCCTGGATCTTCCCCAAAGTGGGGTTTCTGGAGATGGGTCTCCTTCTTCTTCCTTTCGTTTGGTCGGATCTTGGAAAAGGGGGGAGACTTAAAAATCTTCCCTTTTTGAGACCTAATGGCAGATCCAAGTTCCCCTTTGTGGATTTTGTGGTGAAAAACTATTTATTTTTATAAAAGGAAAAATAAAACTCTTGATTTAATTCAAAAGAAAGAAGAAGGTTTTAGAATCTTGAGGAAGGAGAAAGAGGCACATGCCCTAATTTTTAGGGAATGAAAAGTATATCTTTATTCATCATCATGTCGCCATATATAGGCTTACATATTTATATATAGCCCCTTGGGCTTTACAAAATAGCATTTTGCCTATCTCATGTCTCATGTGCTATTTCTTTTTGCACATAAGCCATGGGCTTACAAAAATTTGGCTTTATGCCCATTTTGTTTACATTCATGCATAAAAAATTACATAAAAATTATTTATTACATGATTTCATTTTGGCATGGGGGAGGGCCGACTGCTTCATGTTCGGACTCGACCTGGGCATGGACCTACTTGGCTTGGTGTTGACTTTGACTTTGACTTGGTCAACCGGGGTGCAATTTTCGACTTCAACACCTGTTAGCAACCCAGACCGGGGTTTTAGTGGGGACTTTGTTGAGGCTGTACCTGTAACGTTTCGGAATTTTTAAAAAAAATGTTATTTTAGTTTTTAAATGATGACAAAAGACTTTTATTAAAGGGTATGGTATTTAAGTGTAATAGTAATTAGTTTTAGATAAGATTTATTTGTAAAGGGGTTTTAAATGGTAAAAAGTCTTATTTGCAAAAAGGGTTTTTTTATTTTTATATGGATTTAAGTAGAGATGTGAGAGTAGTAGGTATTAAGAGTTGATTTAACCCTCACACAAAACACACCATGTATGCACAAGCCTACACCTTCTCCTTACACTACAACACACCTCACACTTTCTACACGCGCCGCCCCCTTCCATCAATTCACAACTCTTATGTTGTCTTTCAACCTCAAACTGAATATATCATTTCCTCCAACACTTCATCACAAAAATCAAATTAGTTTTTCACTATCTTAGAAAGGAATAGTAAGAGTTCTTCATGAAAATTGTTGCAAAAACAAAAGCCATGCCTACACAACTTCAAGAAACTTCAAGTGTGCACTTCTTGATCTTTGAATTTCTGTGGAATTCATCAAAATAGGTAAAATCCCATTATTTTCATATTACCTAAGAGTTTTTGTTTCAACTTGTTTAATATCTGAAATTTATATTCGTGTCAGGTTTTAGGCTCAAATTTGAATATGCTATTTTTTTAGTGTTCATGAAAATAAACTAATACTACTGGACGCTTGTTTTAGAACCTAGACCATACCCTACAAACCCAAGCCCATTCCTTCATTATTCGACCGCCGAAAAATTCATTTTGGCCGCCATTGGCAGTTTTCTTAGGGAGTTGGGTTTTTGTCAGGAGCTCTCTGTAGCTTATATTAGGTCTCTGGTATACTTAGTTTTTTTTTCCAGATTGTCTATACAAAAATCTGGAAGGTGTTTATTAGATATAGTGTGATATATCAGCGTATGATACGGATATTTCATATCAAATTTTGGTATTTTCTCTAATTATGACGATTCGGGATGGTTTTAGGTACCTTCACATATGTTTAGCACATGATAATCACACATTTTAAGTTACGTGAGTTTGGTTGACTTTTATTGTATATTCATCGTATCAGAAATCTAGCCTCTCACGTTCGAAAGTTTTATTTCAATATTAGGACCGGTTGCGGGGATTTCGGAAGCGGTAAGAAAGGGAAAAGAAGTGATTGGATTCGAATAGATCGAGACTTATTCTGGTGAGTAGACTAAATATCTACCGGGAGCATTGTATGGATGACGTATAACGTCCGAAATCCTAAAACTTTTGATAAACTGCTTTCTAGTCATTTTATTCGTATAAATATACTTAGATTCACATCGCATGCATTTATACATTTTAACACTGTCGCTTAACACTTGTTAAGACACCCGCACCATTCCGATAATTTTATGTTGCACTTGCACATACCGCATGCTACACATACACTCCATCGGTAATTAATATGCCACATACACTCATAGAACTTGCCATGTCACTTGCATTCTATCATACCCAGCTAGTATCGTAGGTTTCTGTTTATCACTCGGTATCATGTACTGTTCAATATATTCTACCTTATTACTATAGTTACTACGTCTTATTATGCGATATTGTTTTATGAGATTTCTGTTGCTACAGGATTTGAGACACTTCATGATATATTCGATAAAGACTTAATTGCGTTTATAAATTTTACGGTTTCTTGTGATATATGATGATACATCCACCATGAGCTAGATGTTTTCTGATTTGATTTTATTCCGAACCGAGTGGGGATATACGGTTGCGGATTTCTCCGATATCCGGATTGAGTGGGGGAGTATACAGTCGGATACATGGTGGATCCGGTCGAGACCGAGAGACAGGAAAGCCGCATTTGAGACGGGAAGCCTAGCGAGGACACTCGATACCGAAGATAGTTTGGTAAACACGACGGATATTTGTAGGATACCGACTAGTGTTGTTGGATATCAGGACCGTTCGGAGAAACGGTACCTGTGAGAATTGAAGATTTGTGTCGATGTTTTACATCGGATTTGATGATAGTTATGGATATTTTTAAGATATTGGAATATTTTGATGAGATTATCGTTTCTTTTTATACGGACATTGTTATGACATGCTTGTGTTTCATATTTACCTTATGCATGTTATTATACATTATGACTATATTGTGCGTAGGTTTAGTCGCTATTTCGGCTATGCATGCAATTTCCACTTTATGATGTTAGTCTTATTAACCGAGTTGGCAACTCACCCTGTTGTGCCTTAGCTCCTTGCAGGATAGATCGTGCGGACGCATAGCGGCATTGCAGACACGTACTTTGGAGTTTATCACAGCTTTTGCTAGGTGGGTTACATGCATAGTAACCATCTCTTTTGTATATTTGGTTCTTGGTATCTAGTGTTGCTCCATCAGACCGTCTATGTTGTTGACTTAGAGTGAGATATGACTTATGTATATTTTGGGTCGACTTCAGTAAAATCGGCTAATTATCTGTATTTATGCATTATACTTATATTATGATTGTGATTCTTCGCTTTTGAGCGTCGTATATGCATTATGTGGTTTTGATTCCGCCGATTGGCATTGAGATTGCTTCCAAGTGGGGATGCCATTATACTTTATGATTATGTACTTGTTTTTATCAAAAATTACAAAGGAGATGCTGCCAAAATTTCAAACGACGAAAACATTTTAAACCTATTTCAAACCACTCGACATATGCTTTAAAATAAACAATATTTTTAACTAAAAAAAAGGGTGTTTTCATATTAATTACCTTTTTGAAAACTTCACTTCTTTATTCTTTAAAAAGGGTTTAAATCTTGGTTTCTGGCTTACATGGATCGCATCGATATCTTTAGACGTCACGCAATCTAAGTGCCGGTTGCGTGCCAATTTGGGTCGTGACAGTACCAGATTCCTATGCAGAAGTTTGAAGAGTTACCTGGTTGGAAGAAGGCCAGCTCGAAGCTGCCTGAGATGAGCTTTTGAGATCCGGAGATGGAGCTGTTGAGGGTGATGGAGTCTGAGGCAGAGGTGAGGTGAGGAGAGAGGTGGACGAGGAGGAGGAGGATGGAGAAGAGAGGAGGAGCCGTGATGATGCTCGATATCGGTGATCTCCCAGATCATGACACGTGGCAGATGACGTGTCCCAGAGTATGCAAGAAATGGCCTACAGGGGCCGACCAGACTGCTCTTATGCCCGTCCTACCGACGAGGCTGGCTCACTTCCGAGCCTCAGCACAATTGGCCTCCTCGGCCTCACAGCTCGTTCCCGAGCTACCGCAGAAACAAGATGCCTCGGCTCTCCCGCTCGTCCGCGAGCTCTCCTGCCGAGGTCATCTTCCTCGGTCCATCAACCGACCCACGGCACCGCTCACAGGCGCAACCGCCATCCCGCGAATCTCGCCATGCACGAGATCTCCGCCGGCCATATCCCACGTTCTATGCCACCACGATCCCCCATTAACGAGCCTGTCTCGCCATTAATGGGAGGTCCCGCTCATCACGCGGGCGTGACGTCGGGAGCGTAACGGCCGGCGTGATTCTCGCGCCTGCTGCACCTACTGCCACCACTATTTAAACCTCTCTTTCAGACGGTCAAGGTTAGCCAATTCTACTCCACTAAGACGTTACTCTGCTCGGATTACCCCACTAAGTTGATCGTCGGAGGGTCCTCGGTGATCCAACCACCCCGGGACTTCCTTGCAGGTAGCTCGGCTCAACAACTTCAAACCCATTGAGATCCACACGCTTCAGGAGCGACAGCCTCCAGATCAAATCTCAGCCACCCATCGTCGCCATCAGCAGATCAACGGGAAGCAACATCTGAAGGAGATTCCGCCCTCCATCAGCTGGCGTGGAAAAGTAGATTCCATAAAAACAAAAGTTAGCCTCTCGATCTCACTCCAATGGCGAGCGATCATCAAGACGATCCTAGCGCCAACCGCCGCCTCCCTTTCAACAGTGGTACAAACGAGCCTCCTCCGCCGAATGCCATCAACGCCCTCGCCGGCCATATAGACCGACTCGCATCCTTCGTGGAGGCGCTCGTCCGCGTCCAAACGGCGGGGCAAAATCCCCAGGTCGCCGCTCCCCCGCCTCGGGACCGGGATCCCTACGGGGGAAGAGAAGACTCATCCCGTGTCGGCACGGCCGACCACCGCCTCGCTGCCTCCCACGACCGCGGATCCCCCAGGCCAGTACGTTCTGCGACCTGCTGGGCACCCAACAGCTCGACACCGAGGTTCGTCGCTAGAGCGCCCTGCCCCTAGGTCTTTCACGCGCCTGTCCCTCCTGAGGAAATGTCGGTCAGCTCACCTGTCACCAGGCATGACCGACACACCCTACCCCGATGGGGCCACGCAGGCGGGCTCGTCAAGGCAGCTCAAGGGCCACCTCACCCGGGGATTTGAGGAACCTTATTGAGAGGAACCGCGGCCGATGCCAGACGCAGGCCGCCAACAGCAGGGGCCTGGGATCAGAGTGCGCCGAGTCGTTGGGGTACCATGGCCGACTCGATTCCCTCGAGAAGAAGATCGAGAGTCTGCACCGGGAAGGTCACCGTTCGAGCGACGGGGCTAAGTATGTCGCCGACTCGCTCACAAAACCATTCACCGAGGAGATGCTCGCCGTCCACGTCTCCTCCCGCAACAAGCCCCCAAAGGTCTCCCTCTTCGACGACAAATCTGACCTGAAGGACCACTTGGATGCGTTCACCGAGGGGATGAGCTTCCAAGACCACTCCGATGCCGCCCAGTGCCGAGCTTTCCCGGCCACTCTCATCCGTGCCGGGCGAGACTGGTTCCGAGGACTAGAGAGGGCAAGGGACGAGAGAAGGGGACCGGAATGGCAAAAGACCTATCCCCCAAAGTTCCAGGAGTACACGCCGCTTAACGTCTCCCAGGCGGTGCTACTAGAGGAGGCCAAGGGCGAAGGGTTCTTTAAGCTCCCCCCGATCCCACGCTCGGCTTCAAAGCGAACCCGGGGCCCCTACTGCGGCTTTCATAGGTCACTGGGCCACTCAACAGAGAGCTGCAAACAACTCCGAGACTATATTGAAGAGCTCATTCGTTCAGGGCACCTCGCGGCGTACCTGAGGGACAAGCGGCAAGCTAACCACGAGCAGGAGCAGCGTCCCCCTCCAGCCGAGCAGACCATCGGCCAGATCATGGTAGTGTCAGCGAAGCATGCGTCTGATACCTCCGAAGCTCGGTATCCCATACCGAGCATGGATACCAACCGACGTGTGGGGGGCTCAAGCTGCATGAATAGAAGTATCTACTAGCATTCATTTTCTTTTCAAAGCAATGTACCATCTTCTTGAGGTCTTTTGTTTATATAATAAAAGGATCAATAAAGCATTGCAGAAAAGAAAAAGAATTTTATTCGCTCAAGAGGTACTGTAGGCTCCTTAGCCGTACACAAAAAAGAAGAAGAAAAATTACAACAGCGGGGAAATGGGGTGCAGAGAGCACTGCTCGTGGTACTCTGAGCATATCTCCTCCAGCCCAGCCCTCCCAGCGTCTAACCTCTGCCTCCGATCCCCCCGCCGTGAGCTTCGGCATCGAGCCTCAACTGGTAGCACTCACGGACGAGCGCTTCCGAGCGGTTTAGCCGGCCCGCGGAGATCAGGCCAAAGCACCTCAGAGACCTTAGCTTGTTGGCCTCGTCGAACAACATTTTAGATAAGGGGTTGTAAACCCCCGGCGACCCCCTCCAGATGGAGTACATCAGCAGCTGCAGGAGGGAGGACCGCCGGGGGAGCAATCGGCCGAAGTGGTCCTCAACCCTACCGATAACCAACTGCACCGTGTCCTCGGTGCAGTACAGGTCATAGAGGTAGACATCCTCGAAGCCTATGATGTCCTCGATGGTGAAGGGGAAGTCCTGCATTTTTGTGTTTCGGTTGTAAGGAAAAGAGCAATCAACAATCCCAAACGAGTCCATTTTGTAGCCAGCGATGCCTGGGAGTCCAACAGTCGCCCGTTTCACCCGCAACGCAGGCGCCACGCGGTGAGCGTTGCGCCTCCCCATGCGAAACTGAATGACACGACTCCGGTGCTTCGCCTCCACAGCGCCCTCGCAACACGAGCCCCCGCGACTGTCCCACTCCTCGGTACTCACCCTAGGAAGGTCGGACAGAGTCTCGCCAAGAGGCAACCGAGCAGCTCCACTGCTCGGTCCTTCCTCATGGAGCTAAGCCCTCAACAAGAGGCAGCCGAGCGGCTACCCTGCTCGGCTATCCCTGGCCGGTACCTTCCCTACCCCACGACGCCAGGGGTCAAAGCCCTCACTAAGAGGCAGCCGAGCGGCTACCCTGCTCGGCTATCCATGGCTGGTAGCTTCCCTACCCACGACGCCATGGATCAAAGCCTCACCAAGAGGCAGCCGAGCGGCTACCCTACTCGGCTATCCCTGACCGGTAGCTTCCCTACCCCACGATGCCAGGGATCAAAGCTCTCACCAAGAGGCAGCCGAGCGGCTACCTTGCTCGGCTATCCATGGCTGGTAGCTTCCCTACCCATGACGCCAGGGATCAAAGCCCTCGCCAAGAGGCAGCCGAACGGCTACCCTGCTCGGCTATCCCTGGCCGGTAGCTTCCCTACCCCATGACGCCACGGATCAAATCCCTCACGAAGAAGCAGCCATGCAGCTACCCTGCTCGGCTACCCCTGGCTGGTAGCTTCCCTGCCCCACAACGCCAGGGATCAAAGCCCTCACCAAGAGGCAGCCCTGCAGCTACCCTGCTCGGCTATCCCTAGATGGTAGCTTCTCTACCCCACGACGCAAGGGATCAAAGCCCTCGCCAAAAGGCACCGGGCGGCAACCCCGCCAGGACATCCTTAGTAGGCCTCCTACGCCCCTCCCGCGCTAAGGATGAAAAGCCCTCAAAAGAGGTAACCGCTTAGCACAATCCGTGCTCGGTTATCCTTGGCAGAACGCCAGGGATCAAAGCCCTCGCCAAGAGGCACCGGGCGGCAATCCCGCTCGGGCATCCTTAAGGATCAAAGCCCTCGCCAAGAGGCACCGAGCAGCTACCCTGCTTGGCCATCTTTAGCAGGCCTCTCACGGCCTCTCCCGCGCTAAGGATCAAAGCCCTCGCCAAGAGGCACCGAGCAGCTACCCTGCTCGGCCATCCTCAATAGGCCTCTCACGGCCCCTCCCGCGCTGAGGATCAAAACCCTCGCCAAGAGGCACCGAGCAACTACCCTGCTCAGCCATCCTCAGCAGGTCTCTCACGACCCCTCCCGCGCTGAGGATTAAAGCCCTCGCCAAGATGCACCGCACAACTACCCTGCTCGGCCATTCTCAGCAGGCTTCTTACGGCCCCTCCAACACTAGAGATCAAAGCCCTTGCCAAGAGGCACCGAGCAGCTACCCTGCTCGGCACCATCCTCAGTTGGCCAATTACGGCCCCTCCAACAACTAAGGAACGTGAACTCAACAAGAGGCATCCAGTCTATCAACGTCTTAGTGATCTACACTTCGACTTCAGGGCCATGGAGATACCATCTTATCGCCTGCCATGGAACACTTGGCAAGAGAGCAGACTCAAGTTGACACGTAATTGCCAGACAAAGAGAAGACACAACAGAAAGGCAGTCCCACGCAGATACAAGTGTTCACACATCAAGAAGAAGAATATGCGTGCAAACAAGACTGCAAGAAAAATACCTTTATTCACAAAAGTTAAAGCTTTTACAAGGTATTGTGGGCTCCCCAGCCTTACAAAATGCCCGGAAGCCTACCAAACTCCCGAGGAAACAAATAAAAAGGAAAAAGAAAAGCAAAAAGATGACGAGTCTCAGTCCTCAAGGCCGGGCGCATCCCCGGGAAGCTCAGCGACCGCGGCAGGGGCCTCGGCGTTGCCCTCGCCGGGTATCTCCTCCTCGGCCTCAGCCCCGATCTCCTCCCCCTGCTCATCGTCACTGCGAGGATATTCGGCTCGGAGATTTTGGTCGGCGAACTCCGGCACCCGAGC
This sequence comes from Agapanthus africanus, assembly GCA_030015575.1. Lineage (NCBI taxonomy): Eukaryota > Viridiplantae > Streptophyta > Magnoliopsida > Asparagales > Amaryllidaceae > Agapanthus > Agapanthus africanus. Next base: position 5,669,173 of record CM057337.1, read on the forward strand.
CTTGACGGCATCAAGGGCCTCATGCCAGATGGTGGTAGTGGCCGAGGCTAGGACGGTGTAAAATTCTTCCGATTTCTGGAAGTTCTCCACCGCCTTTGCCGCCAAGAGGTCGGCCCGTTTCTCCGCTTCTACCGCCGCCGCCAGCTCCATCCGGAGGGTGCTCACCGACTTCTTCATGGTGCCGATGAGCGCCGTGGAGTCCTAAAGCTTGGCCTCAGCAGCCTAGGCGGCTTTGCGGAGCCTGGAAGCCTCCTGCTTCGCCGCCGCCACTTTCTGCATCCCAGCCGTCGCCTCCAGCTTCACGGCTGCTAGCTCCTGCTTCCCGGCCACCACCTTGGCCTCGAGGGCAGCAACCCTCGCTGTCGCCGCTTCTAGCGCCCGCTTCGAGCTCTCCCTCAGCGAGGAGGACTCGCCCGTGGCTCGGATCGCCGGGCCTATCTCCTCCTCCTCCATCCGGATAGCAAGAGAGACGTGGTGGAGGACCTGGGGAAACAAGAAAGGCATCAGAAAGAAGAAGGATCACCAAGTCTCACAAAAGATGAAACGAGCAAAGTATGAGCACTAACCTGCACGGTCTCTTGGGCGATGGACGCCAGTTGCCCCTTCAGACTTCCCCCGGGGACCCTGCCCCCGGCCAACCTCTCCATGTCATGCAGAAGGCTATCGGCGATGGAGAGCCCTGAAGGCACCTCAAAGCGGAGCTCCCCATCATCCACCAAGATCGGGGAGGCCGGGTCCTGCGGGGCTGCGTGGGGGAACCTCTTGAGAGCCGGCAGCGGCGGGCTGGTCTCCGCCTCCGAGGCTGGGGCTTCCTGCCCCCGAGCCCTCTTTCGGGTCGGCGCCCTGCTGGACTCCGGGGCCCGATCCGCGCTCGAGCGATGGTGATGGACGGCTGCCGGAGGAGCCGGGGTCGGCGCCTGACGAGAAGAACTGGCCCCTCCAGCCCTCGACCCCTTCTTCGGCCTGCGTATAGTCGCTCGAAGGTGGCTCAAATCCATAGGTTCTGCACAAGACGAGATAAAATGGGGTCAGCGACACAAGCAAAAATAAAAATAAATACAAGCCTAACTTATCGACGAACTGGGCAGGGCTGAGCCCGGCCCAACTAAGGGCCCGCTCAGAAAGCAACACATCGGCCCGAGGAATGGGCTCCCACGCCGCCACTCTCACCGCATCGGGGTCGTTGGACGGGTTTCCCTGCCAGCACTTATCCTAAACCACTGGACGGGTACAGGCCAGTCCTCACCTTCTGGCGTCCCGACGAAGAAAAACTTCTTCTTCCAGTCGTGGATGGAAGAAGGCAGAACGACGACTCCCGACCCGGGCGCACTCCCCCGACGTTTCCTAAAGGAGAGATAGACCCACCTCGGGTCGCCCGCGTGAGAGCCGGGGTGACTTTTGTAGATGAGAGAGGAGGCAAGGATGGACAGACCGAAAGGAACCATCTGCAATTTCAAGCGGACCAGAAACCCATGGAGAATCCTCTAGGAGTTCGGCACTAACTGGCCCGGGGCTAACCCGAAGCAAGACATCGCTGCAGCGACCTCGGGAGAGAAGGGCAAGTGCATTTCGGCCCAAAAGGATTCCAGGTATAGGGCAATCTCTTTACCCCGCACCTGATCTGCCATCTCTCCTTCCCCGGCCAAACGCAGAGTATAGCCAGAAGGGAAATGGAAGCGGGCCCGATGTGACACCCGAGTTCACTTATACCAATTCCAGTTTCCGTAATTACCTATCCATGGTCTTTTCTTGATTTAGCGTGTTTGGGTCGAATAGTAGTTACTTGGTACATCGCATTCGACCCGACCCGCTTGCTTGAACCTGTTTAACTCTCATTTATAGGTTACCTTGACTTGTTGCATGGACTAGTGCATTTCATAATTTAGTATATACTGGTATTTTATCTAGTATCGCATCTGTTGCATATAACAATATAAATCACGTAAAATAATTTAAAATTGCATTTCAAACCCTGCTTGATACCCTAACCCTGTGATAGCGTCCTTGCATTGTGTTCTCGCCCCGTTCAGTGAAACGGACGTGTTTGGACGACTACGCGCATGTACGTGCGTCCGTTCTTGGGGGTATGCATTTTTATTACATAATCCTTCATTTTAAGTTTTGGGACTCACAAATAATTTTCGTATCTCAAATCCAAAATTTTGGACCCGACCCGGGCGCATTTCGGAATTATTTTGTATCCCGCCAAATTTTATTAATTCTTAAATTCCTTAATTCATTAAACATTTTTCTTAACAGCTCAGATTTCTTCACAACTAAATAAAATATTTTTAACAATTAAAATCTCTTTAATCTTTCTCCCAACCAATCGCAGTTTCCCTTTTGTTTTACTGGGCCCCACCATCTCCGAGACTCTCTCTCTCCCCTTCTCTTTCTATCTCTCTTTCCTCTTTCTTTCTTGGCGAATACTGCCAACTTTCTTTCTCCCTACTGTTCCTTTTCCCCCTCTCTCTCCTCTCGATCTCTCCTTTCTCTCTCTCTCTCCTCTCGTTCTTTCTCTCTCTCTCTCTCGTCTCTCTCTCTCGCGCTCCTATATATTTATTTTCCTATTCTTTTATATATCAAAAACCCTATTCCCCAGGTATTCCTCTCTCTTCCTCACGAGAATCTCTTCCTTGCTCTTGCCTTGCGCTCGCTCATCGCGGTCGTGCTCGTCGCCGCCCTCTCATCGCCGTCACCCCACGCCCTCCCCCACTCCTCGACCTCCTCTCCTCGCTCACCTCTTCTCCCCGACCATTGCAACCCATACTTTCGCCCGTCGCCTGCACATCTCCTTCACCTGCATCCTTCACCGTCGGCGACCCCACTTCCTCGTCGGCCTCCACTCGTCTTCCTCACCTCTCTCCAACCCCGACACCACCATCACCAACATCTGCAGCCCGATGAACCCATAACCGAGAACCCACAGAAAACCCATCTTCTCCAACTTCTCCTCGCCGTCACCCTCGTCGCCGGCAACCCCTCGCCGTTGCCACCATTCTCGTCACCACCCTCGTCTGATCCCATCTCCCTCTCCCCGACCTCATCCTAACCTTCCCTACACTCCTCGACGACCTTCTTTCCCCGAGCCTGTGCACACCCTCCTCGCCGGCGATCCCTGCCTCCACCTTGTCGACCTCACTGCCGACCACTCTTGTCGATCTCCCCTCTCGACCACCTCCATACCTATCTGTCCCTTCACCCGACGACTTCGCTGTAAACCCTTGCACCCACTTTCTCCGAATGCAACATCAACACTTCCTGCCTCGCCGGAGACCTCCTCGGCGACCGTACCTCGTCGTCGTCGTCATGTTCCCTGCCTCGCCTCACCTCCCTTCTAAACCCATGACACCAAACCCTAGTTCCTTTCTCTTCTTCTCTTCTTCTTATTCTCCTTTTCTTGGTTTCGTGAATACGCGTTTTCCGGTGGTCGATGGAGCCGTGCCCGTCGCTGTTGAGCCGGGTGACCCTGGGGACATTCCAGATAGCGTGATCGTGTTCTTGCCATACCTGGTTCTGTTCGGTGCTCGCGTGGACATATCGCGACGTTTCTCCCGATATCCGCCGTGGCACGTACCGCTTTGCGATCCGTCGAGGCAAGTGAAACTTGCTACATGCTATTTAATTTATTTTATATTTATTTGAATGCACAATCAACCTGTAGTATAAATCTAATACCATAGTCTCCATGACCCGTCATATCATATTAATTTATAGTCCGAGACATACCATGTTGCATTTAGTGTTACTATACATAGTACCCGCATTCATACTTAAATCGAATAACCATTATTTGCATAGCCACAATACTCCTTTTATATTGTATACCCTGTCGAACGACCGTCAGCATACTCCTAACCTGGTTTACATTAAATTGCATTTTTGATTGTCTTAGTACATACTAACACGATTTTATTATCCATTTTGCTATACTGCATTCATGTAATGTGGAAACCATCTCGTAAACTCAAATTGTTAACTGTACCACTAAGTAGTTTAATCTGCACCTATTGCTATCATGTTACTGTGCCTGTTTATTGTTCTGATAGTACCATGCTTGTTTATTCATAACCATGAGTATGCTAGTCGATTATGAGCATCCACATGTTATCTTGTATACCCTGACGTGACCGGCTACACTTATTACTTGACCTGAAATGGTACCGTACACTCTTGACATGACATGACATCTAAATACACTACTTGACTTGACCTGATGTACTATGGCTTTACCTGTTACCTGATCCTGTGTCTAATGCCAACAAACCTGACATGTAGTCCTTACGGACCGTTCCTGTTGTCTATCTAGACAAACCTGCACCTACCTGATTCTGTGTTGGCATTAGTTCTTGATTACTGAATACCTGACTTGACACACATAACTTGGGGGTATGGGGAAATCAATGATGAAACCTGACTTGTAACTCGACAGTTGCTTGCTTTTACTGATCAGTTTTTGAGGCCAGGCCCGCCTCGTGACGATGCTGCTGACATCGTTGGTCTGTATCCTTTTCCTTTTAGTGCCTAACGGCACGTCTCGGTTTCAGCCCGAGAGTCTTAGACCGTGGTCCCGGACATGCACGGGATACTATTGAGTTACATCAACGATTCATCAAATTGATTTCAAAGACTTAAGAGTAGATAACCCAATAGACCAGTTTAGTTTTACTCATTGCACTCTACCCTTCACTGCCCTGATTTATACTGCTGTTACACCTGCTTTATCATTCATGATTATATTTGTATTGCCTGTTACCCTGTTTATATTTTATTGCTTGATGTTATGACGCGCTGACGTCTGGGTTTTGCATGGCCCAGATTCTCTACCTTTGTTGCAGACTGATCAGGAGTTTTGCCGCTGTTAGACCGAGCGGTAAGGATTCTGTTGGTATCCCGCCTTACTTTCCAGGTGTTTATTTGATCCTTTGCTTCCGCATACTATATTATTTCTTGATTCATTTATTCTGGCTCATGGACATGTACTAGATAGTTCAGTTTACTTTCCTATTCTTGATATCTCTACAGCCGTAATGTGACTGTGGAAGGATTTTTCCTATCCACAGGTAGCATGATTGGCTATGTCACGTGCCCAGCTTAGCGTACTCTGGGAAGCAGGGCGTGACATGGTTCTTTTGGTATCAGAGACATGGGATATAGGTTAATCGGGTTTGATTCTTTTGTAGTTAGGTATTGGACCCAATACACGAATCAGAATACTCGTGATTAGGAACATGTCCTGCCATCTTGATTGTTGTGATTCTTGAATCATATCCTTCTTTTATCCTTCGCCTTGACGATATGCAAACCACTTTGCATCTCGACTTGAAACCTTTTTGGTTTTCTATTGTCTCTTCCTATTCTTTGATTCTGATACTAGGATTTGGGCGACTTGAGTGGAGTTATGTAATTGTACCCATGAACTGCAGCATGGTTACAATGCGGTACTCTATTTAAGTAACTTGGGGTCCTGGTCTTGATTCACTTCCTTATTCCATGGTCGTTATATTGCCTTGTCTCTCTTGCTTTCCAGTTCATGTTTTCTCACCAGCTTGAACCCTATTTACCGTGCTTAATCCTCTTCAGTGTCTTGATTTCGGATGAAGTCATCTTGGTATCCTACTTGTTCTTATCCTTCCGCATTGGAATTATTCAATTCTGGTGCATCCCTTTGTTTGTTGTTGTCTTGGAAATGGATTTTCTCGGCACTTTCCACACTCACATTGATTGTAGGGCAAAGAAAGTGATTTTCCAGATTCCCGGACATCCGGAGTTTGTTTTTCTGGAGGAAGCAGTTCGGTCGGGCCAGTCGACTTTAGGGCTAGGCCGACAAGCAGTGTTCTTTCGTTGATGGAAGTTGATAAGAAAGAAGCGCCAGCTGTTGTTCGAGATTTCATGGACGTGTTCGAGGACATCTCGGGTTTACCGAAAAACGAGATGTGGAGTTCGTGTTCCTGGTGCAGCGCCAATCTCAAAGGCGTATCATCCGATGGCACCAGTGGAGTTGGAAGAAGTCAAGAAGCAGGTTACCGAATTGCTAGAGAAGGAGTGGATTTCGCAGCAGCAACCCACCTTGGAGAGCTCCAGTTCTTCTAGTAAAGAAGAAAGATGGCACAAGGAGGATGTGCATCGATTATCGAGAATTAGACCAGGTAATTATTAAGAACAGGTACCCGATCCCTCGCATTGGCAAACTATTTGAGCAGCTTAGTGGCGCGAGGGTATTCTCGAAGCTGGATTTGCGGTCCGGATGTCATCAGGTCCGAGTTAAACCAGAAGATATTTGCAAGACTGCGTTCCGAACTCGGTATGAACATTACGAGTATTTAGTAATGCCCTTCGGAGTCACGAACGCACCGGCGATATTTATGGATTTGATGAACCGAATCTTTTCACCATTCTTGGACCAGTTTATAGTGGTGTTCGCTGAGGATATTCTGGTCTACTCGAGGAGCATTGAAGAGCATGCAGAACACTTGAAGATCGCACTGTAGACATTGAGGTAAGAAAGATTATATGCAAAGATGAGCAAGTGCAAGTTTTGGCTTGAAGAAGTAAAGTTTTGGGACATATCGTAGCTGGAGATGGAATCGCCGTTTACCCAGGGAAGATTGCAGCACTTCAAGACTGGCCGATTCCGAAGAACGTTGTAAAGATCAGAAGTTTCTTGGACTTGCAGGATTCTATAGAAGGTTCGTAGAGAATTTTTTTGCTCGTTTGGCTGAGCCTCTGACCAAGCTTATGCACAAGGAAGTACCATTTGTGTGGACAAATAAGTGTGCGTCAGCTTTTGAGGCGTTGGAGCAAAGTTTGATTACCACTTTTGTTTTAACCGTTCCAGACAGTTCCGGAGGATTGGTGTTTCACAGCAACGCATCTGGGAAAGGATTGGGATGTGTATTGATACAGCATGAGAAGGTTGGAGCTTACGCGTTGAGACAGTTGAAGACCCATGAGAAGAATTACTCAATTCATGACCTGGAGCTTGCGGCTGGGATTTTCGCTTGAAGATTTGGAGACACTACTTATTGGGCGAAAGGGGTCGAAATATTCACCGATCACAAAAGCCTAAAGTACATGTTCGCTCAGCAGGAGCTAATTGTGAGACAACGAAAATGGTTGAAGCTGACGGCTGACTACGATCTCGATCTTAAGTACCATCCGGGAAAGGTTAACGTTGTACCGGATGCGCTTAGTCGGTTGCCAGCAATTCAGATGTTGACTGCATGGAAGGAACTTACCGAAGACTTTCGAAGATTCGATCGGGAGGTTGTGCTACCGCATTCTTCGGGACAGTTGATGCAGCTGCAAGTACATTCATCGTTGATCGAGAATATTGAAGCAGTGCAATTGCAGGACCCAAGATTGCGGAAGTTTCGAGAACAGGTTGAGTCTGAACTTCGAACGGACTACTGCTTCATGAAGATGGTTCGTTGCGGTTTGGTAGCCATTTGTATATGCCAAAAGGAGATATTTACGAGAGTGTTATGATGGAGGCACACAGTTCCGCGTATTCTGTACATCCAGGAGGCATGAAGATGTACCGAGATCTACGACAGCAATTCTGGTGGAAAGGCATGAAACGGAAGATTGCTCGCTGTGTGGCAAAGTGCTTAGTATGTCAGCAAGTTAAGGCTGAACAGCAAAGGGTTGCTGGTTTATTGCAACCACTTCCGATTCCTCAGTGGAAGCGGGAACATATAACCATGGATTTCGAGACGGCTTTATCGCGGGGTCCAAAGGGTAACAGTGCAGTTTGGGTGATTGTTGGTAGATTGACCAAGGCAGCTCATTTCAAACCTTTTCGAGTTGGCCAATCAGCAGAAACTTTGGCAGAACGGTACATGCAGGAGATTGTAAGATTGCATGGAGTACCGGTGGGCATCGTGTCCGACCGTGACACTCGTTTCTTATCACACTTGTGGAGGAGCTTACAGGAAAATTTGGGGACTCGATTGAAATTTAGCACAGCTTATCACCCTCAAACAGATGGCCAGTCGGAGAGAACGATCCAAATTCTTGAAGACATGTTGAGAGCTTGCATGTTAGACTTCAAGGGTTCATGGGAGGATCATCTACACTTGGTAGAGTTTTCTTACAACAACGGTTTCCAGGCGACTTTTCGGATGGCTCCATTCGAAGCTTTATGTGGGCGCAAGTGTCGTTCACCTGTTTGTTGGGACGATGTTGGTGAACGAAGAGTGTGGGACCAGATTTGGTTGCGCAGACAGTTGAGAAGATTATCAATATCCGGAATCATGTGAAGGCAGCACAAGACCGACATAAGAGTTGGGCTGATACGTCGAGAGGACCTCTAGAGTTCGCTGTGGGTGATTTAGTATTCTTGAAGATGTCACCGACTAGAGGGGTGATCCGTTACGGGAGTCGAGAAAAGTTTAGTCCTCGATTCGTTAGACCTTTTAAGATTTTAGAGCGTATTGGAGAAGTGGCGTATTGTTTGGTGTTACCGCAATCTTTGGAGAATGTTCATGACGTGTTTCTTGTATCTCAACCCCGTTGGTATGCTCGAGATCAAATACATGTATTGGATCTTTCGGAGCAGACTGTACGAGAAGATTTAACCTTTGAGGAGCGAACAATATAAATTGTGGATCAAAGAGAAAAGGTTCTTATGAACAAAGTTATCCCACTTGTGCTTGTTTCTTGGAGTAATCGCTTGCTTGGAAAACCAACATGGGAACGAGAAGATGAAATCCGGCAGAAGTTTCCACATCTATTCTTGAGATTTCTTGTTTGTTTATCTTATCTTGTTCTTGGAATTTCGAGGACGAAATTCTTTTGTAGTTGGGTATAATGTAACACCCGAGTTCACTTATACCAATTCCAGTTTCCGTAATTACCTATCCATGGTCTTTTCTTGATTTAGCGTGTTTAAGTCGAATGGTAGTTACTTGGTACATCGCATTCGACCCGACCCGCTTGCTTGAACCTGTTTAACTCTCATTTATAGGTTACCTTGACTTGTTGCATGGACTAGTGCATTTCATAATTTAGTATACACTGGTATTTTATCCAGTATCGCATCTGTTGCATATAATAATATAAATCACGTAAAATAATTTAAAATTGCATTTCATAGCCTGCTTGATACCCTAACCCTGTGGTAGCGTCCTTGCATCGTGTTCTTGTCCCGTTCAGTGAAACGGACGTGTTTGGACGACTACGCGCACGTACGTGCGTCCGTTCTTGGGGGTATGCATTTTTATTACATAATCCTTCATTTTAAGTTTTGGGACTCACAAATAATTTTCGTATCTCAAATCCAAAATTTTGGACCCGACCCGGGCGCATTTCGGAATTATTTTGTATCCCGCCAAATTTTATTAATTCTTAAATTCCTTAATTCATTAAACATTTTTCTTAACAGCTCATATTTCTTCACAACTAAATAAAATATTTTTAACAATTAAAATCTCTTTAATCTTTCTCCCAACCAATCGCAGTTTCCCTTTTGTTTTACTGGGCCCCACCATCTCCGAGACTCTCTCTCTCCCCTTCTCTTTCTCTCTCTCTTTCCTCTTTCTTTCTTGGCGAATACTGCCAACTTTCTTTCTCCCTACTGTTCCTTTTCCCCCCCTCTCTCCTCTCGATCTCTCCTTTCTTTCTCTCTCTCCCCTCGTTCTTTCTCTATCTCTCTCTCGTCTCTCTCTCTCTCTCTCTCTTATATATTTATTTTCCTATTCTTTTATATATCAAAAACCCTATTCCCCAGGCATTCCTCTCTCTTCCTCACGAGAATCTCTTCCCTGCTCTTGCCTTGCGCTCGCTCATCGCGGTCGTGCTCGTCGCCACCCTCTCATCGCCGTCTCCCCACGCCCTCGTCCACTCCTCGACCTCCTCTCCTCGCTCACCTCTTCTCCCCGACCATTGCAACCCATACTTTCGCCCGTCGCCTGCACATCTCCTTCACCTGCACCCTTCACCGTCGGCGACCCCACTTCCTCGTCGGCCTCCACTCGTCTTCCTCACCTCTCTCCAACCCCGACACCACCATCACCCACATCTGCAGCCCGACGAACCCATCACCAAGAACCCACAGAAAACCCATCTTCTCCAACTTCTCCTCGCCGTCACCCTCGTCGCCGGCAACCCCTCATCGTCGCCACCATTCTCGTCACCACCCTCGTCTGATCCCATCTCCCTCTCCCCGACCTCATCCTTACCTTCCCTACACTCCTCGACGGCCTTCTTTCCCCGAGCCTGTGCACACCCTCCTCGCTGGTGATCCCTGCCTCCACCTCGTGGACCTCACCGCCGACCACTCTTGTCGATCTCCCCTCTCGACCACCTCCACACCTATCTGTCCCTTCACCCGACGACTTCCCTGTAAACCCTTGCCTTGCCTCACCTCCCTTCTAAACCCATGACACCAAACCCTAGTTCCTTCCTCTTCTTCTCTTCTTCTTATTCTCCTTTTCTTGGTTTCGTGAATACGCGTTTTCCGGTGATCGACGGAGCCGTGCCCGTCGCTGTTGAGCTGGGTGACCCTGGGGACATTCCAGATAGCGTGATCGTATTCTTGCCATACCTGGTTCTGTTCGGTGCTCGCGTGGACATATCGCGACGTTTCTCCCGATATCCGCCGTGGCACGTACCGCTTTGCGATCCGTCGAGGCAAGTGAAACTTGCTACATGCTATTTAATCTATGTTATATTTATTTGAATACACAATCAACCTGTAGTATAAATCTAATACCATAGTCTCCATGACCGTCATATCATATTAATTTATAGTCCAGGACATACCATGTTGCATTTAGTGTTACTATACATAGTACCCGCATTCATACTTAAATCGAATAACCATTATTTGCATAGCCACAATACTCCTTTTATATTGTATACCCTGTCGAACGACCATCAGCATACTCCTAACCTGGTTTACATTCAATTGCATTTTTGATTGTTTTAGTACATACTAACACGATTTTATTATCCATTTTGCTATACTGCATTCATGTAATGTGGAAACCATCTCGTAAACTCAAATTGTTAACTGTACCACTAAGTAGTTTAATCTGCACCTATTGCTATCATGTTACTGTGCCTGTTTATTGTTCTGATAGTACCATGCTTGTTTATTCATAACCATGAGTATGCTAGTCGATTATGAGCATCCACATGTTATCTTGTACACCCTGACGTGACCGGCTACACTTATTACTTGACCTGACATGGTACCGTACACTCTTGACATGACATGACATCTAAATACACTACTCGACTTGACCTGATGTACCATGGCTTTACCTGTTACCTGATCTTGTGTCTAATGCCAACAAACCTGACATGTAGTCCTTACGGACCGTTCCTGTTGTCTATCCAGACAAACCTGCACCTACCTGATTCTGTGTTGGCATTAGTTCTTGATTACTGAATACCTGACTTGACACACATAACTTGGGGGTATGGGGAAATCAATGATGAAACCTGACTTGTAACTCGACAGTTGTATGCTTTTACTGATCAGTTTTTGAGGCCAGGCCCGCCTCGTGACGATGCTGCTGACATCGTTGGTCTGTATCCTTTTCCTTTTAGTGCCTAGCGGCACGTCTCGATTTCAGCCCGAGAGTCTTAGACCGTGGTCCCGGGCATGCACGGGATACTATTGAGTTATATCGACGATTCATCAAATTGATTTCAAAGACTTAAGAGTAGATAACCTAATAGACCAGTTTAGTTTTACTCGTTGCACTCTATCCTTCACTGCCCTGATTTATACTGCTGTTACACCTGCTTTATCATTCATGATTATATTTGCATTGCCTGTTACCCTGTTTATATTTTATTGCTTGATGTTATGACGCGCTGACGTCTGGGTTTTGCATGGCCCAGATTCTCTACCTTTGTTGCAGACTGATCAGGAGTTTTGTCGTTGTTAGACCGAGCGGTAAGGATCCTGTTGGTATCCCACCTTAGTTTTCAGGTGTTTATTTGATTCTTTGCTTCCGCATACTATATTATTTCTTGATTCATTTATTCTGGCTCATGGACATGTACTAAATAGTTCAGTTTACTTTCCTGTTCTTGATATCTCTACAGCCGTAATGTGACTGTGGAAGGATTTTTCCTATCCACAGGTAGCATGGTTGGCTATGTCACGTGCCCAGCTTAGCGTACTCTGGGAAGCGGGGCGTGACACCCCAGCGGTGGCGAGATCACCCTCGTACCTCACCAAGGAAGGCACGCCGGGTGCTTCCGCCACCTCCACTCAGGGATCCGCTCCTGACACACGACCATGGGGAGAAGACCTGACCCCATTTCCCCGGGAAGACCCCAACTCAGCGGGAGAATCCCTAGAATCCACCCCTACGACATCTACAGACTCCCCAGAAGAAGACATCTAACCTGATTGAGAAGCCCTTGGGAAAGCAGAAGATCCGACCTAAGATGAGAGCGTCGAACTTACGAGATGAAAGATGAGGAAAATATGAAGATAGATGGGCCCTGATGAGGGCCCCACCACTACCTATAGCCTCCGGCGCCCCCATCCAACGGCGACCGTCGACTCCCGCCAAAAACAACCCTTCACATTCGACGACCCAGACTCTCCACCTAGCGCGCGCGCATTGGAAAGCATCCCATCAGACGCCAGAGGCCCGCGGCCCGTCGCGTCAGCCTACCAGCGCTCGACACGTGGGCCGTTGCTTCGTCAAAAGTGCGCACGATCCGGTGCCCCTATTTAATGCAGAAGATCTTGCCCTGATTCGCTGACGTCATACAGAAAAAGACAACGGATTGGCCGAGGATACGCCCGACGATATCTTCGGAAGAGAGCTCACCTCGGGTGACCCGGCAGACCACTCTCGGCCCGACCCGTCAGCTGATCGGGACGAGAGTGGGGGGCTAATGATGATGCTCGATATCGGTGATCTCCCAGATCATGACACGTGGCAGATGACGTGTCCCAGAGCATGCAAGAAATAGCCTACAGGGGCCGACCAGACTGCTCCTATGCCCGTCCTACCGAAGAGGCTGGCTTGCCTCCGAGCCTCAGCACAATTGGCCTCCTCGGCCTCACAGCTCGTTCCAAAGCTACCGCAGAAACAAGATGCATCAGCTTTCCCGCTCGTCCGCGAGCTCTCCCGCCGAGATCATCTTTCTCGGTCCATCGACCGACCAACGACACCGCTCACAGGCGCAACCGCCATCCCGCGAATCTCGCCATGCGCGAGATCTCCGCCGGCCATATCCCACGTTCCACGCCACCACGATCCCCCATCAACGAGCCTGTCTCGCCATTAATGGGAGGTCCCGCTCATCACGCGGGCGTGATGTCGGGAGCGTAACTGCCGGCGTGATTCTCACGCCTGTTGCACCTGCTGCCACCACTATTTAAACCCCTCTTTCAGACGGTCAAGGTAAGCCAATTCTACTCCACTAAGCCGTTACTCTGCTTGGATTACCCCACTAACTTGATCGTCGGAGGGTCCTCGGTGGTCCAACCACCCCGGGACTTCCTTGCAGGTAGCTCGGCTTAACAACTTCAAACCCATTGAGATCCACATGCTTCAGGAGCGACAGCCTCCAGATCAAATCTCAGCCACCCATCGCCGCCATCAGCAGATCAACGGAAAGCAACATCTGAAGGAGATTCCGCCCTCCATCAAGCCGTGAATTGTTTAAAAGAATGTGAGAATGAGAAGGGAGGGGTTTTTGAAGAAAAGCCGTGATTTTTATTGGGAGTATGAATGCAAGAGTTTGGCCTTTGTGGGTTTAATGGGTTTAATGGCTGAGGATGACTTTTGAAAGTGAGTTATGGAATGCTCACTATTTGGAAACAACATTTATTTGGGCCATTTTACTTACATTCCATTTTAATTACTAATCATAAAAAAAATCCGATTTTAATCGTGTTGGAAAATTATAAGCTTGTATTTTCTTTTTCTTTTTCTTTTTCTTTTTAGATGTTTACTTAAAACCCCACAAACTTAGGTAATTACTAAACCCCAAACTTGACGATTGCTTGTTACCCAAAACCTTTAAGTTGCTCGTTTTGCCCCCTCCAAATTTTCCGTCCAAAGAAGTCATGGCCGTCGGCTAATTTATAATATCTCCATCCACCCCACTTATAATCACACAATTCTATTCGATAAAACTGTCATTGCTCTCTTTTTTTTCATCTTTCTCTTCCTCGTGATATTGACCCTTATACCTTGGGCAACCGAAGGACGCCCTTCCCTTCGTTTTCAATTTTCCACTTGCATGAAACTTGCAATTAAGTCTGCATTTGCATTCCACTGCTCCATGGTTGGATAAGGTTAAGAAAAAATAACCATATTCTATTTCCAATTAGAGGATTTGAGAGTAATTACTGAACCCAGTTTGATTTGGGCTCTAATATATTGGGAATTTTAGATGAATATGAGTGAAGAAGAGTGATTTGGATGATTTTAATAACCCTATCCCGATTTTCTCTGTTAACTAGCTAACGGAACGAAGGACAAGGTTATTGGGGTATTAAGAGCAATTTCAAAGTTTTTGGAAGGGAGTAAGGAATTATCAATTTTTTAGGGTTTAGTAATAAACTATGTTCTAAAGGGTTTTAAGTTAAAAAAAACTCGTTTTATCACAAGAATCACAAGAATCGCTATTACCATGGAAAAGAAACTCTTACACTATGAGCTAAGTTTAATTGGTAAATTATAAACTTGAAGTTTAATTAGAGGATAACAATTGATAATTCATGACCAATGAGCGGCAACTCAGTTGGTATGGACACTTCGTCTTTTGGTGTGGGTGTGGGGTTCGAACCCCAAGAGGATAAGTGGCTGTAAATTAACGTTTTCGGGGCAAATTCATGGGTCTCCTGGATGAGCGTGGGGGGAGAGGGGGGATGGAGGGTGGGGATGCGCGCGCGCGTGTTGCAGGTTAAGGTTTACTAGCCATGCCAAAAATAAAAAATAAAAATTGATAATGCATGGAAACTAATATGCTATGTCTTTTCCTATCATGTAAGATATTGTTTTATTAGTTTCAGTTGCAAACGTTGGATTGTTTTATATAAAACGGTACCTGTAAAAGTAAAAGACCCATGCTTTAAAATTCGAATATAGAAATATTATTGAAACACAACAAATTTATCGAAACTAGCTTGACACTGTTAGAATGATATTTGAAATATTTCCATAATTATTTGGGCTATTTACTGTTTACTTCCTAATCCTCATGTATGCAGGTAACAAAAAAAAATTCGAGAAGTTGGTTGGTAGATGGTTTGCAAAGGTATTCTGTTTATCGATGATGAAATAGTGACAAATGCATTCAAGAATTTAACAAAATCAATTGACAAAACTTTTGACACGATTGTTGCATAGCAGATGAGCAAGATTTTTATAGATTAAGCTAATCCGACTATTCTTTTCCAGACCATATTTTTTTCAGATTGTAAGTATAATTGTGTAAGTTTCACCTGCGCTAAGAAAATAAAAGGAGGAAAAGAAATATTCGGCATTTGCAATTCATCATGCAAACACTCCAAATTAATTCCTTGGCTTGAGCAAGTGCAGTAAGGTTATATCAAAATTTTAGTTTTATAAAAACCAAGCCCAAAAACTTAAAAATTGAAATTGTCAAAGAAGGGAACAATCAATTTAGAAGAAAGAAAACATCAGCTCACCTCACATCATTTCTTCACAACAAAAGAAGAAATAAAATAAACTAACAACACATCAACAAAATCACATGTCCTTTCTCAATGCAGCATTCAGCTTCCACCCACAAAAAACGTGGTGGGACCCACATTTGATCTCGGCACAGGACTTGCCACGTGGATCGCGAACAGTGTATCCTGTTATATATAGACCCCCACTTGAAAAATCGATTTCGTGTGTCGCCGAAATATCAGGCGACTGCAAAAACAAACTTTTATGTGATTATCACGCTTGCATCAAAGTCTAATCTTAGTCCACAACTAAGATTATCCGAGATAATTACGGATTAGACCTGGTCATAAAAGTATTTTTTTAGCCGGATTAGTTGCCCTCTTTAGATTCCATTATTATTGTTGTTCAGTGGAGACTTCAACCTATTGAAAAGTAAAGGTTTTATTATTGTCATTTTATTATCATTCTTTTATATTGCCCTCCAAATCTTCACTGATTGTAAAAACACCTCTTGAATATTAGCATTTTGGAAAAAGTTCATTCTATCAAGTAAACAGTCAGCAGCTTAAATTAACTTGATCGGAGGTAATTGATGTCCTAAATTATCTCTAAATCTTTGTCTCGGCTCCGCAGAGCCCATTTCAAAGCCGCTTCATCCAAATAGCTCCACCCCCTCCCCACAACCACGCATGCTCTTGTGGGTGTTTTATGCTAATTCCGTGATCGAGTCTCAACTTGGACTGAGCTTCAGTGATTAAACGTAGAATTATTATTTGCGGATATTTGATATCCACAATGACTATATTTTTATCGCGTTAGAGATGTGTGATAGCCAAGGAGGTCTTTTTAGATAAGTTAACGGATCTGAAGGGGAGTGAAGCAAGGACACGAACCCCCTTAACTACAAAAGTAAGGAGTCTTTGCAAATTACAAAGATTTGGGAGTGTTTTTCCAACGAACAAAGATTTGGAGGGCCAATCTCGAAAAAAACCAAAATAAATTAGATAGTGTTACAATTGAATCCAGACACAATGCATTTGTTTATGTAGAGTTTCAAAGTGTTTGAATGGAACGACACTGTTTGTAGTTGAAATAAAAAATTCCAGGAAAAATGTTGGATCCTAGAAGCCCTTTGTGGCCTTTGTGTGAGGTGAATGCCATTTCATTTTCTGGTGGGTGCTGTTTTAAATGCGCACACAAGATGCTCGATGAAATGTTCTGATGGTGTGAATCGTCTTTCACAATTAAGAAAAAGGAATATACAGATAAAAGGTAAAAGTGAATTTTTTTTTTGTTTTTTTTGCTTTTTACGTTTCATTCAGTCATCTGATACAAAAATTTAAATGCCCTTATGGTATAAAACCATACAAATTGCCATAGACTTAGATACCTTCTGTTCGTTATTGCATAATCACTATGTGAAAATAAAGCGAGTGAGGTTAAGAGAAACGTAGGTGTTGTACTTATATCTTCAAAAATGTTTACAACTGTCGAATTTGCTGCTATGAACATAAGCAAATTTCCATCTTGAACTATGTGATTTATATTGTCTGTTGTGTTCATATACTAAGATAAAGATGCTATATTTTTTTCAGGCATCCGCTATACTCTCTAAGCTGTTTCTATAGTAGATGTTCGTATCATGATTAGCTTGAAAATGTACCAAAGATGACTATAAGAAAAGAAAAATAGTATAAGATCGATAATACTGTTTTTCTATGCTGACCTATAATTAATGATAGAACATCAACTTCTTAAAAAAAATTACTTCTTTACCATTCTCATGTAAAAGTAAAAGTCCTATGCTCTTCACATGCACATAATTCTCCTATATTGCTCTGTTACTTGTTCTTAATCACCATAAATATTAGTGAATTCAATTAAGCCTTCTAATGAATAATCTTTGTTCTGTAATGTTTTTATCAAGATGAAAACATTTGTTTCTAGGGTTTCTCCTTATATTTATGTATTTATGCTATGCTAAAATCTATTCCCTACCAAAATTTGATGTTTATCTTTGTTGAGCACACATTTTTCCATCTCTGTATCACTCACTACTACATGTAAAGCCTTCGGTCACCACAGAAATTTCATATATAAATCATTTATTTTGATACAATCCTTTCATTTTAATGTACACATCCCATACGCATATAATAACTATTCGAAAACACACTAATATGGTCAGTTGTATGACTCATGTCAGAATTCCGAAGAAATTGCTTCTCCAATACCCTAAGTGCACTTCAAAACCTGTGTATGTGTTATGATCTTATAGAACATGACATGAAAATATAATTATCAACAAATATTCCAAAAAACATTCATCTGCTACAATGCACCACATGGAGCTAAAAGGAATATGTAAACCGATAATCAGGTCGATCTCTTCTGGTTCTTATAACCAGTTTTTATATTAATCCTAGAGCATCAATCACAAGTCATATGAATGATCATAGGGGTGAATTGTATCCAAATCATTATTCACTATAACTTTAATATACTCTGTAATTGATTAAAAAAAATGTTATTTTTTGCATGATGTATGAAACCAAAACTTGACATTATTTGATTGAACATATATATCTAGACCAAAATAAGCTTGTTGTGTGGGATAGAGAAGAGGGTTTATAATCTTTAGAAGATCTCTTCAGTTGATGGTGTAGAATTTAAGTCAGAATTAGTTTACTCCTATACCTCATTTATGATTATTCTTGAAATCATAATTCAAATTGATTAGTTAGACATGTAATATAGAATATAGAATATTTGGTTGATATCACATTTGTGAGGCTTCCCATGAAATATGTATATACATATATGGATACTTAAAAATCTTAATTGAAATAAGTGGAGTCCATAGAGTATGATCATATTCATTTACTTTGTGTGTTTCTATTGGCACAATATATGTGCATGACCTTTTCTTTTCATTTGCAATAAAAAGAAATATGTTTATGTAGGAATTCAACATATTAGAATTCCTTTAACTTTAATGATACTCATTTGGAGACACACATTAAGTATGTTGTTTAGTATTTTTATCTATAAATTTATCATGCCTTATATCTAGGGAGCATGCCTTCAGTATTCGTACAAACCGCTTTCCCCGTTAACCAATTTATTAGAAAACTATATCGAATACGTGTTATGAACCATGGTTGGAACTGGTCGATTCTGATATCAGAAATGTATGATATAGTCCAATATTAAGAAATATTGGATTTAATATTTGTTAATTAGGTTATGTTTACAATCACTTAGTTGGTTTATTAATGATTAATGATTTTAATAATTGCTCATTAGGTTTAGGAGTTTAATTGATATCATTGATTACTTAAAATTTTATCAAAATTTTTATAGTTATATCACCGACTATTAAAAAAAAGACAATTAATTATTTTAAAATCTTAATTTGGATAATCACTCCTTAATTTTTATTTTTGAAAATTGGCCTCGATCTTCATTTGGCGTGATTAAACATCTATTAATATTAATACAATTTCGGGTTTGTGTTTGCACAAAAAGTAATATTCGGTCAGGAGGGCCGAATGAGACAAAATAGTTCGACCCAAATCACTACTTGAGAAATCAGCCAAAGGTTGTTGAAAGAAATGTAAAAGATTAGAACAAGATTTATGATAGATCGGAAATCAGTAGTTGTGAAACTTAAACACTAAGCAAGTGTAATCGGCCCAAACATGATTGATAAAAGATACTCATATCTATTTTTCATTAAGAGCCGATATAGGAAGATACGAGCGATACCGATTATCAAAGGGAACGATTCGTAAGATTCATCCAAAATCTTAACAAAAGGAGAGAAAATCAAGGAAGATATTACTTGAAGGTCAAGTTAAAACTAGGGCTGAGAGACTTTAAAAACAAAGGGTTTGATTATGAAAAAATCGCGCTCAATCAATTAACCAATTATCAATTTTTCTAGTTCTAAGGCTTTTCAGCCATCCTAATGTAACCTAGATCCTAATGATTAACGTCATCTTCATCGATGCCCTGTTGAGACTTGAAACGACCAGCCCTTCTCGATCAAGTATGCCTAAACGTTCCTTTAGAAAGCAAAACATGAAGACGAAGGAACGCCCATCGGCCCTCCTTTCGGCGCGCCAACACTCACATAGCACCGATTGGGGTACGGTCGAGAATGCGATGGTTAGATCAAGGCTATTATTATGGCTATGAGAGATTCAGATGTTCATCCTTACTCTCGTGACATGATAATAGAATCGATCTCGGTCTCTGACCGAGTCAAGCTTGGCAGTTGTAACGACTCTGAAATCTCTGTACAAAAAATACTTGTTTATTATATAGAAACGGTATTTCAGCCTGCTGTAAAGTTATAAATTATTTTTTTTAATAAAATTAAGAAACAATTTGTAGCTCATTGGTCAAGTCTCTACACTGCTGTGACATAGCCTGTGTATTCAATTACCCTTAGTCCCAATTATTTTTTAAAATTTTTCTTTTTAATTTTCGGAAGCCCAAGAGTTGCACGTGCAATACATGGAGAAACGAAAAGTTTTAGAAAAATCAAACAGGCGTAATGAGAAGTAAACACCGATTAAAGCACGTAGCACGAATCTCGAGGCAATTGCTGAAGAATCGACGGCCCATTCTCAAGTTTTGGCCGGCGGCGACGGTGGAGATGACTCCAAATGATCTTGTGCTTTGCACACTCGTCCCTTCAGCTCCTCTCAACTCCCCTATACTGTTTGATTTCCCTGTAATTAAACAGTGACCATTCAATTCACCATTTAATATCATTTTAATTCTTTTAATCCAAAATTTTAATTCCCAAATCCTAAATTCCTCACTATAAACACCAACCCATGCCCTAGCTCTCCTATATTCTGAAAATTTCTATCAAAATTATCCCAAAAGTTTCTATCAAAATTCTCCGAAAAGTTTCTAAGTGCAAGTGGAGTCAAGTGGAGTTAGCAACCAAGCTCTTTTCGTTGAAGATCGAAGTCGTTTCCGAAGTTTCCGCGACTCCACGAAACCCCTTTTCTATTCTTTAACCTCTTCCCAATGCTATACAATGAGTAAGTCCATTTTCTCTCTTTTTCTTTCATCTCAAATTATCTTCTAAAAATATATCGGTAAAGTGGAGTTAATTTCGATATGTGTAATGTTAACCCTTGTACTCCCCTCTTTAAGCGAGATAGGTCAAACTAATTTTCTCACACCATAAGTAACCTTATTTGCAATCATTTAGATTTTAGTTTAATGAAGTTTTCATGAGAAATAATCAAATAACGAACTTTTTTATTAAAATACCATGAACTTTAGTATAACTTTTCTCGATAACTAGTTTATCTACTTTTAGGAAAACTTCATAGGGTAATGACTTACCCCCCCACACTATGATTTCATAGCATGGTATTCTAAACATACGGCTAATTTAAAGAATAATTTTTACATTAAAATACCACACCTTTTCAATACGACTTTCTTTTAATCGATATTTTTAAATTCTTGGCAATTTCGCATCTACAACCCTCGTTAGGGGACCCGCTAATGGATAGTGCGGATTATCTCATATCCTTGAGATAGTAGAGCGAGATGCAGAACTTCTCACGGAGTATTCGTTCTCGAAAGAAAATAAAAATACGGTTTTTAAGAAAATACGACTTTTCTAAACAAACTAAATTTTAGAAAATTATATAAAACTATGAATTTGTATTTTCAATAAAAAAAAATATTATGAAACTATATTTTTAAAATAAAAAATTAGAATTTTTAATAAAATACCACCAAATTTCCAAAAGTAGTATTTTTTGTAAAAATACCATAAACTTTCAAAAAGCTTGATTTTACCACTAAAATAGCACAACAATTAAAATACACGTTCATAAAAACCCTAAATATTATAAATCACTCTCAAGGTTGTATTTTAAACTATATTAAAATATTTTTCATAAAACCCCTTCGAGATATACAAAACAATATTTTAAGAACTATAGACTAATATAGGCTTAAGAGATATCATTTCTCTTGAGCCTCGGGGAGCCGGAGCAAGTGAGTGCCTGTTTATTCAAGATAGACATCTTAACAGAGATAACTATCCTATATTTGTGAATGATCATATACAACTTTACCCATTCTCTGTTCATTTGGTTTCTATTCACATTTTATACTGTCTTCCCTTTGGGGACTTACCGGGCGCTAGTTCGCTGATGACATTCATCTCTAATTCTTTTCTTTGGAATTTTTGTCAGGAGGACCGGACTCTGAGGGTATAGATCCGAGCCAAAAAGATTTGGACCAGTTCGCTTCTCAGCCTGATTTCTAGCTCATGTTTGTATTTACTTCCAATATGCCATTATTTAGGCATTTGCTTTACCATTGTATCTTTTCATTACAAACAGTTGTATGTAAATTATAATGTAAATAAAGTTGCCGTTTCATTTTATTACTCTTGTTATTCTTGTACATTGTTATATTACTTAATTACGCTTAACGTACTTTCTTAGTAAATACGTTGCGGGCTTGCCACGTCACTGTTTCCATCTACCGGGAAGCAGAGCGTGACAGGTTTTTGTTGGTGGCCCATGCAGGTCAGTTCTGCATGAATTCTTAAGCAATATATCACAAGAATTATAAGAATCAGCAACTATACATTCCTTACATTTCAAATTTTTTGAATCTATCATAAACTTTCCTTTTCTATCAAGGTAATGGATTCTCCCAACAACACCAGCACCAACGTCAATGGCAACACACCACCACCTATCTTACCACCTCTCCTTACCGTTGCTACTCCGATTAATGAACATACGGTGCTTCTAGAAACCATCAAAAGTCTTCTGGAGGGCCAGCAGCAGCAGACTGCTATTCTCATGAACCGCTCTGAAGCCAAAGCACCTGGAGTAAAGCAATTTCGTACGTTGTATCCAAGGAACATTTCAGGGAAAAAGAGTCCTCTTGAGGCTGAAGAATGGGCCCAAAGTATCGAGAACGACCTTGCAGCAGCGCAGGTACCAGACACAACTTGGATTCGTGTGGCCAAATTCCAGCTCACCGACAATGCAAGAGTCTGGTGGAAAGTCGAGGAAAGCCGTCTCACACAACCAATAGAGTGGAAGACGTTCCGTGATCTGTTCGATGCGAAATTTCCCCCCGAGACTGCTCGCTTTGAGATAGAACAACAGTTCATGCACCTACAACATGGCTCTATGTGGGTAAAACCAGTGGATGAATATGATGCCGAATTCATTATGCTTAGCAGGTAAAGAATTCGTATCAAATTCTGTTCCGTAAAATACATCACTATCCTGACATCAACATCTTATCAGGTTCGCGTCATACTTGATCCGGACCAATGAGATTCAGGCTAGACGATTCCAACGGGGCTTAGACATGGAGATTCAGGCGGCTTTAGCTACAGACGACTATCTAACTCATGGACTCGCACCGAAGCCAGCATGTCGTTATGAAGCTGTGGTCAAGAAGAAGGGTATGTCTCAAACAACCGAAATGAAACTTCTTACTACCCAGATGATAGGAGGAGTCTTTTCTACGCCGACTTTTGCACCCAAGAGACCAGGAGGATAGTTTAACCGGTCCAGTCCAGATTTCTATTTCTACTATAAGAGAACTGAACACTTGGCGAAGGACCGCAGGCGTACAAGTGGCCTGTGTTTGATTTGTGGCGCATCTACTCACGCTATAGGAGCATGCCCATATCGTATTAACACATCACCAGCACCCAGACACGCAATTACAGCTCCGCAAAGGCCAGCCATTCAGGCACTTGCACCCCGCGTAGCTCTTCCTGCACCAGCTCCATGTGGACCACCTGCACAGCCTCAGCGTCAATTCCACCAGGCATAGAGAAACGTGCCTCAAGGGCAAAGAAATGTGCTTTCGGCGAGGAGGAATGTACCGAGACGACATGCTTTTACAATGACGGTCGAGGAGGCCGAAGCCATAGAACAAGTCATCACCGGTAAATTCCCTCATCCTTTCAACCTTTCAATTCTTGTGAATCGTTATACTTTCCCTATATCTAAACATGACCTTGTTGGGGTCAAAAATTACACCCCGGTTGACCAAGTCAAAATCAAAGTCAACCCCAAGCCAAGTGGGCCTAAGCCCAGGTCAAGATCGAGCATGGAAGAGACCGACCCCATGACAAAAATAATGAAGCCATAAATTGGTTTAATGTAATTCTTTTTTTATAGAAATAAATGTATGAAAAAATGGGCAGAAAGCCAAAATTTTGTAAACCCCATGGCTTATGTTCAAAAAGAAATAAGCACATAAGGCACGGGGTGGCATAAGTGCCATTTGGCAAAGCCTAAGGGGCTATATATAAAGTGTGCAGCCTATAAAGAAAAACATGATGAAAAAATCAAAGACAACTTTTTTCATTCTCTCAAAAATTAGGGTTCTGTGCCCCTTCTCCTTCCTCAAGATTCTAAACCCACTCTTTTTTTGAATTAACTCAAGAATTTAAATCTTTTTTTTCCAAAAAGAAACAATTTTTCACTATAAAACCTTTAAAAGGAAGCTTGGATCTTCCATCAACCACCCCAAAATGGGAGATTTTTAAGTCTCTCCCCTTTTTTTCCAAGATCTAGCCAACAGAGAAGAGGAGGAAGGAGACCAATTTCCTAAAAACCCTAGTTCGGGAAGATCCAAGGCTCAAAAGAAGATCCAAGGCTAAAAGGGTCCTCTTGGATCCTCCCTTTTTCTGGGAGTCTCCAAAGTCCCTCAGGAGTTTAACTCAAAATCCACATCCAATTTATTACATAGGAGTTTAACTCCAAAATCCAAATCTTTTGGGAGTTTAACTCCAAATTTATACCTAATTTCTGTTCAGGAGTTCAACTCCAAAGCCTCTCGGGAGTTCAACTCCCGGCCTAGGAGCTAAGCCCCTGTTTAGTTGATAAAACTGCATTTTTGATATGACATTTTTCTTACTATTTATACATAATAAAAGATGTTTATTATAAATATGACACATATAAGGGTTTATCTGCAAAAATACTATTTTCATGTGTTTATATATTATAATTAACATTATGAAGGAAAATATAAGCATATGATATCCATGTATTATTTGGTCCATTTAAATATGCTTACCTTATTAAATACCTTTGACCAATTCTCTTAAAACTATAATATCATGACAAATGGTTAAGATAATATCTCAACAAAAACAAATTCTACTAATATTATTTATTGAGATAATTGTGCAGGAATTATATCAGGACTGAAATTAAGGAAAATCTGAGTTGACGAGAACAAACGTGCCTACATAGAAAAGTAAACTGAAGAAATCAATTCGGGCAGAGACGTAGAGAAGATTTTCAGTTTCTAGTTATTCAAAAGATCACCAAGTGCTACACATATGAAGCCCCAGAAATTGGAGCCCAAGATCCCACTATTGGCGGCGGATCCGCGGCCTGTTAGGGAAGTTGCGATGTGAGATTTTTATGTTGGGATCCTAACAGCTAGTTGCCTTATTAGGAAACTAAAGATTCGGGGTATGCGACTATAAATAAGGACCGAGAGCCTATTGGAAAAATTATCAAACCGACGCGATCACGAAGTCCACAACGGCTCAAGAATTCTGGTTGATCATCAACAGTTCATCTACCTCCTTGTAATAGATCGAGAAGCAAACTAGGGTTTTGTAATCATTTTCTAAAGGAATAAAGTGTACTTGATCTTATTGATTAATAAAGGTAGTTGTTTTCTTATATCATTTTATTTTATGTAGTTTTCAATATGATTTTCCTTTCTATCTTTTCTTTTATCTCCAACATGCGCGAGTAATTCTCCGCTTGTTAGGGTTCATAGGATTAGGGTAGATTAATGGATGATGAAGATCCTTAAACTCTTTTTAAATCCTATAAAGTTTATAAACTTTATCAAAAGAATAGTTAACATCCTAATCGGGCGCGCTATCATTTCATTGATGGTCACGACCACGATTAGAGATTAGATTAACAATTGTTTTGGTAAAGGCTAGACATGAACGGAGATCCATGTCAAGATAGGGGTTAAGAGTGGGAACCCTATTCCCTCCAGAAACCCTAATCTACATGCATCACCGTCGATCTAGTTTTAAATCTATTAAAGGAAAGAAAGAGTAATCTTTAATTAATCATCCATAACTACTAAATCTTAACGAACCCTATAAGCCCCTTTCTACTATAAAACGTACATCCGTAATTAATCTAGATCTATATCCTGCATCCGTATTTGACATAGATCTAGAACCTACAACCATTCTTTATTCTTCCTCATTTCTTTTTCAACACGCCTAAAGTAAGATTAAAAGATTCAACGTTTCCCTGAGGACAACCCGTACTCATCTCGGTCTAGCTACACGCGACACCATTATTGATTGCGGTTATTACACAAACACTTTTTTCACGATCAATCAAATGGCGTCGTTGCCGGGGATACGTGCGTAATTTATTTTTCTTACTATTCGTATTGAATTCTTATTCGATCTATATTATAAAAATAAACAAAACTGCAAATTGTATATTTAACGATTATTGTGTGAATTTTGCGAGGGGATCTGGAGTCACAGAATTGAGGAAACAGAGATCCAGAGACATTAATCAAGATTCAGAGGAGCAAGGGAGGCCATGTAGCAAAAATCTCCACCTTTAGGTGACATGTCGGCGGCGGAAGCGCGGCAATAAGGCAAATTTGCGGCGGAAGCGTGGCTGAATTGGAGAATTAAGGTTCCAAACTTCTCCGGTAAATTTCTCAACTCTTTCTCTCTCCTCTGAAATCCAATAAAATATCTTTCCTGCAGAATTCTTTGCAAAATATCACCGCTCAAAAATCTTTTTGCAAAGTTTTGTAATTGGTTTGTTTATTCATATTTTAATACAGATTTTAAGGGGTAAGACCAAAATTCAAATTAGGTGGGGATTTTATCACCCTTCCTAAGCCCCGCAAATCACAAAATGAGCATCCACATCAATCCCACATTAATTTAAAAAATATCTAGACAAAACTCTAAGGACTGTCGCGCTCAATAAGGACAGAGGAAGGCCGTAGGTAATTTATCGCTTATCCACATTACTTTTGTGGTGCCTAGGCAAGTGTGTTTAAGGCAAGTGATTACTTAATTAGGCCCGCTATTTTCGGTGATTCGTATAATGGATACCTCCCACTTACTTGGCACTTACCTAGCCACAAGGGAAATAAAGGTGATAGAGGATTGATCCTGCGGCTTGTCCTTTGGAAGTCTAAGAGCGGTCTAGAGACTTGACCTAGGTAACCTTAGTTCTAAGGTTGATTGTGCATTTTTGTGTGATTTGTCTCACGTCCGACACTTTTTAAAACAAACCATTTTTAAATCAAAGACACGCTGCCACTTGCGCTAAACCCGCTTAGTGCATGCTCGGCTGGACACGGGATTCTAGTGCCCGTCTTTGTCCGCGTTCCTGCTATCGACTCCGAAATCGGTGCTTTTTCATCTTCTTTTCCCCACCACCCACCACATAGACCGAGATGGATGGTACTCTATCAAATTATAATAGCACCCTGCCACCGCCCGTAGGTGAGCAGAATCCACCGCGCATCTCTCTCCAAGAAAGATGCTATCCTATACGCGGTCCACTTCTTACCTGTCTATCCATTCTACCAGCCAACGGAGATAATTTTAAAATTAAACCCACTACATCAATCTGTTGCCCAAATTTCATGGGCTTGAGTCTGAAGACGCGTATGTTTTCATCACTAAATTCGAAAACGTATGCGCAATGATGTGTACTTCACAACTGTCCGTGGATGCTATGCGCTTGCATCTTCTCCCATTCACCTTGTGCGACTTGGCAAAAAAATGGCTTTATAATACTGCCGCACACTCTATTACCAATTGGGATGAATTCGTGATAGCATTCTTTAAGAAATTTTACCCAAATCATAAGACTGCCCGTATTAGGAGCGAGATCAACCAGTTTACCCAGCTTCCCAATGCACCATTTTGGAAGTGCTTTGAACGTTTTAAGGATCTGCTTATCCAATATCCTTATTATGGAATACATAGATGTGATTTGTGCCGAATTATATATGAGGGCATTAATCCAGCGACAAAGCAGATGCTTGAAATCATGTGTCAATGCAATTTCATGTCCAAAGGCGATGGTGAAGCCTGGAAATATCTGGAAGATCTCGCTGAAAACACTTTGCAGTGGGAAGTGTTAGACCACCTTCATCTAGGGGAGGTATTCATCAGCTCGATGTTTCCATCGCAGTAAAATCCGAAATGGCAGTGATGCAAAAGAAACTCGACGCTATTGAAAACAAATTCTCATCAGTCTCCCTAAACCAGGTAACGCTCCCCAAAACCGTGTGTGGTTGCTGTTCTGATCCATCACACTTGACGGAAGAATGGCCTATGAATGCACCGTTTTAAGGTCACGAGCAAACTAATGCTGCTTTTCAGCAGCGACGTAGAAACGATCATTTTTCTTCCACATACAAACAGGGGTGGAGGAATCATCCTAACTTTGCTTGGAACCAAAACCAAAAAAAAAAATCAAAACCAGTTCCAAAGCAATTACCAAAGACCTCCTCCACAGCAACATCAACCACCACCACAGAGTCAGCACCCCTTTCAATCGCAACCTTTTCAAAACCCGGCCAATAATTCTTTCCAAACGACCGGTACAGATAACTCCTCTTCACCCGCACAAACTTTGGATCTGTTTATGAGATATTCCATCCAAATGTCGGCTGATATGAGGTCTTCTATTGATACTATAAAGAAAGACTCTGCTTCCCACCGTTAGAGTATTAAATCAATAGAAGCCCAAATTGCACGATTAAACGCCGAAATGAGTGCTAGAGAGAAAGGAAAACTTCCGTCTCAACCCCTACCAAATCCTGGTCACTCACAAAGTTATAATGTGAGTGTCGTTACTACGTTGAGATCGGGAAGAGTGCTGGATAACCGAGTAGGTGAACAAGTTGATAACATTAGTGATACCAATGATATCCCGGCTTCTACTTCTTCCCCTAATTTGTCTGGCCTCCCACCTTCTTCCGAGCCTATTCTCCGTTTTCCCCAAGGCTCGAACCCTCAGCCCACTTCTATAAATCTATCTAAAATGATCCCCACTCCAATTCTGGGATCCATTCCATCCTCACAATCCTCTCCAATGTTGAACTCAACCCTTATTAATAAAACACCTTATCCAAACAGGTTAAGGGGTAACAGACCAAGTCCACAAATGGAGAAGATTGTGGAAAATTTTAAGCAAGTTAACATAAACATTCTTCTTCTAGATGCTATTAAACAAGTTCTATCTTATGCGAAAATCCTAAAGGACTTGTGCACTAGGAAAAGAAAAGTTCAAGTACCTAAAAAAGTTTTCCTTACGAGTAATGTGAGCACTGCTTTTACACAACAACTACCCAAGAAATGAAAGGACCCCGGAAGTCCTACAATTTCTATTTCTATTAGGGGTAAAAATATCAATCGTGCTCTACTCGATTTAGGTGCTAGTGTTAACTTACTTCCGTATTCTGTTTATGAGCAATTAGGGATCGGAAAGTTAAAACCGGCGCATTGCACTCTTCAGATGGCCGATCGATCTGTCACCCAACTTAGGGGTGAGCTAGAGGATGTGTTAATCAAAATCGGGGAATTTATATTTCCTGTGGACTTTATCGTTATAGATATACAGCCTGTAGCGAACCCATGAAATCAAATTCCGGTGATTTTAGGTCGACATTTTCTTGCGATTTCCAACGCTGTAATCAATTGCCGTAACGGTTCTATGAACCTATCCTTCGGGAAGATGTCAATTGAGCTTAAAATTTACGAGTTGGGAAGTGAACCCTCCGAACCCTATGCTTATGTGTGTTCTGTCGAAACAATAGATTCCGACAGCAACGAAATTGAAGAGCTTCACGATACTGATCTCGACTCTGCTATTACGTTATTGTCCGGGTCAACATCTAACACTATATGTGAACCTTTTATGGAGTCCTAGTATCATCCCATTCTTTCCGATGAGATTATTATTCGGGATATCGATGAAAGCTTTGAAGAAATCTTCTCTGAAGAACTCGCATTCTTAGAAGACATGGGCGTTGTGATGAATCAACCCCAACTCAAAGAAGTTGAACTGCCACATATTCTTCTTATCAAGACTGAGAATGCGAGTAATCCATCATCATTGTTTCGTCTCTACAAACCGAGACGTAAACCTTTTCCGTTGCACCGCTTATCTCCTCCCCACTTCTTCACATCAATAGGCGACACGTTCTTCCACCAACCTTGGTGCTTCCTCGATAAAATTTTGGAATGGTTGGTGTTGACTTTTGGTCTTTGTAATGCTTTACTTTGACTAATCACTTTAACCCCCCTCATAATTTTAAATTGTAACGCCCCATACCCGAGTACAGATGGTATTGTCCGCTTTGGCCGAAACTGCACGGTTTTTCCCTTTAGAGCGAACCGGACCCGACCAGGGGCTACTTCCCAGGAGGTCACCCATCCCAAAACTTCCCTGGCCCGATCACGCTTAACTACAGAGTTCTTAAGCTCCTGTAGTGCCGGTTCACTTAAAAGGCGCCTCTGTATTGAAAAGTGGTATCATTCCATTTATAGTATAGATCTGCCCCCTTTCGGAATGTATTCCGAAGAGTCCCCATTGTTCTACAGTGGGTCCCACGGACTCAAGAGGTGGCCCCCACGGATTCAAGAGGTGGCCCTCGCCCACTTAACAAGACACTTGGCGTGGCACTTTGTTCCGTGTGGCACTTTGCTCTGTGAGCAAGAACCGGGTCCCGACATAAATGCTTAATACGATTTTTCTCAAGTTTAAGAGGGGGGAATATTTTGGCTCTTGAAAGAAATTTTTTACAAAATTACGAGCCAAAAAAATAAGCTTGGGGGAGAATTTCACTTTCATTATTTCTTGTCCCCTTTGATAACTTTTCCTCCCAAGTCTATAGATTTTGTGATTTAAAAGATGACAACAGTGAGGACACTGCTGTAAACAGGTTTGGGGGAGGTTTGTGTTTATTCACGCATTACTTTGCATTATACTATATGTAAGCACAAAAATTTAAAGTTTTTTTATAATGAAAGTTTGAAAGTGAAAAATTATATATGAAACATATGAATAGTTTGAGAAAAATAAGAAAGTTAGAGATTTTCTTAAACAAAACTAGTAATAAGTAGTCATGAGCTGTTGTCCCAAGGGTTAGTAAGATGAAGAAAATTACTAATCTGAGGATAAAATTAAGTCTGAAAAATAGTCCTTATTCTTGAAGCCAAACATCTGAATGTTGATACCTTACTATACGCACTTACACATATCTTGAAACGTGGGATAGTAGAGGATACCTTGAAATGCTCTTGTCAAAAAGCCTTAGTATAAAAATAAAAATAATAAAAAAAAATAAATAAATAAATAAATTTAAGTGGTGAAGAAAAAAAATGAACA
The DNA here is from genome assembly GCA_030015575.1 of Agapanthus africanus. Taxonomy (NCBI): domain Eukaryota; kingdom Viridiplantae; phylum Streptophyta; class Magnoliopsida; order Asparagales; family Amaryllidaceae; genus Agapanthus; species Agapanthus africanus. The sequence continues at coordinate 5,700,248 of CM057337.1, forward strand.
CTTGTTTCGTAATTACCAAAGCAGCATAAAAAATATAGCGAGGGTGCTTTATCACATAGTGCCTTAGACCAACTGGTTTGTGAGTCACTGCTAAGCCTTAGGTGTTGCATGACGAGGAATTACGCCTAAATGCGCAAGCACATTTTGTAATCGGTCGGTTAGTACCTCAAGAAGTATTAACGGTCGCATGAAGAATGTGTGAGCAATTTTATCGAAAATATTCACCAACTATAAAGTATTTTGGAAGATGGACAAGAGTATGATAGCTTGAATTGAATTCTTTAAGTGTAGGGATGTCTTTTACATACACGTAGGGGTATATGATCAATGTTTGGATGAAAAATAGAGAGAAAGACTAAAGGCGGTGTTTTATTGAGGGATGATATGATTTCTAACATTTTTTCACGACCATTAAGATAAGGGCTCATGACAACCGAAAAGATGGTGTAGTTGAAAACTCTTCTTTTCAAACTCTATCTTTTAAAGTTCTTATGTTTATATGTAACTTTCACCATCTTTCTTTTATTATACGATTTTGTGGGTATAATCCGCTGAAAATCTCAGGAGACAACACTCCTCCTACTAGGGACACCTAGAGGTTTAACGGCTTGTTGCACGTGCTCAGTGCAATCGTGTTGCCTACTAAAGTGTGCTACTTAGTTTTTTTTCTTTTTATCCTTCTCTTGAATAACTAGTTTGCTCGGGACGATCAAAGATAAGTTTGGGGGTATTTGTTCAGTTGATAAAACTGCACTTTTGATATGTCATTTTCCTTACTATTTATATATAATAAAAAATGTTTATTATAAATATGATACATATAAGGGTTTATCCGTAAAAATACTATTTTCATGTGTTTATTTATTATAATTAACATTATGAAGGAAAATGTAAGCATATGATATCCATGTATTATTTGGTTCATTTAAATATGCTTACCTTATTAAATACATTTGGCCAATTCTCTTAAAACTATAATATCACGACAAATGGTTAAGATAATACCTCAATAAAAAAAAATTCTACTAACATTATTTATTGAGATAATTGTGCAGGAATTATATCAGGACTGAAATCAAGGAAAATCCGAGTTGACGAGAACAAACGTGCCTACATAAAAAAGTAAACTGAAGAAATCAATTCTGGCAGAGACCTAGAGAAGATTTTCAGTTTCTAGATATTCAAAAGATCACCAAGTTCTACAGAGATGAAGCCCCAAAAATTGGAGCCCAAGATCCTACTATTGGCGGCGGATCCGCAGCTTGTTAGGGAAGTTGCGATGTGAGATTTTTATGTTGGTATCCTAACAGCTAGTTGCCTTATTAGGAAACTAAAGATTCTGGATATGCGACTATAAATAAGGACCGAGAGCCTCTTGGAAAAATTATTAAACTGACGCGATCACGAAGTCCACGACGGCTCAAGAATCCTGGTTGATCATCAAAAGTTCATCTACCTCCTTAGAAGAGATCGAGAAGCAAACTAGGGTTTTGTAATCATTTTCTAAAGGAACAAAGTGTACTTGATCTTGTTGATTAATAAAGGTAGTTATTTTTTTACATCATTTTATTTTCTGTAGTTTTCAATATGATTTCCTTTTCTATCTTTTCTTTTATCTCCAACATGCGCGAATAATTCTCCGCTTGTTAGGATTCATAGGATTATGGTAGATTAATGGATGATGAAGATCCTTAAACTCTTTTTAAATCCTATAAAGTTTATAAACTTTATCAAAAGAATAGTTAACATCCTGATCGGGCGCGCTATCAATTCATTGATGGTCACGACCACGACTAGAGATTAGATTAACAATTGTTTTGGTAAAGGCTAGACATGAACGGAGATCCATGTCAAGATAGGGGTTAAGAGTGGGAACCCTATTCCCTCCAGAAACCCTAATCTACATGCATCACTGTCGATATAGTTTTAAATCTATTAAAGAATAAAAAAAATTAATCTTTAACTAATCATCCATGACTACTAAATCTTAACGAACCCTACAAGCCTCCTTCTACTATAAAACCTACATCCGTAGTTAATCTAGATCTATATTATGCATCAGTGTTTGACGTAGATCTAGAACCTACAGCCATTCTTTATTTTTCCTCCTTTCTTTTTCAACACGCCTAAAGTAAGATTAAAAGATTCAACGTTTCCCTGATGACAACCCGTACTCATCTCGGTCTAAATACACGCGACACCGTTATTACACAAACACTTTTTCACGATCAATCAGCCCTTTTCTCTGCTGGTGCTTTCATCGGCCGCGTGCCGTGCACGTGACCTGCTGGCGCTCAGCGGTCGCGTGCCGCGCATGTGACCTGCGGGCGCCCAACGTACATGCGTAGGGCACGTGATTCGCAGGCGTCCAGCGCCCACGCGCCACTCACGTGACCCGCGGGAGCCCAGCGCCCACGCGCCACTCACGTGACCCGTGGGCGCCCAGCGCCCACACGCCACTCATGTGACCCGCGGGCGTCCAGCGCCCATGCGCCACTCACGCGTCCTTAGGACGCTCCTCAGCCTTTTTTTATACACTCCATACTCAAAACATGTCCCCCGCTAGAAAAAATTTCTAACGGTGCGCTGTCTCGCACCCCACAAGGGGGCTGCTAGCCCTCTTGACCCCCAACCCGCTATCCGGGTAGCGGAACCCCCGTAAACTCTGCTAGGCCCCCGATATACCCAAGACCCTTCAAAACACAACACACGCACACTGCACATTGAGTTCGCATGACCAGTTTGACCGGTCAATCGGAGGTTCCTTCGCTCCAAAGACGAGGGGTAATTAACGGCAGGTTAGTCCGCGACTGCCGGAGATTCGGATCCTCATAATCAATAAACCCCGGCCTATCCTAGGCAGGGGAATCTGTAATGCGCTTGACAATCGACGCGTATTCCCATCTCAATAGGATGATGGAAAACACCCTACAGATTTTGACACGTCCGGTGGGACATTTTCTCTCCTCCCATATTTCAGGTTAATCGTTCATGCGAACTCAATCAACATATATATCGATTGCGTGTATTGAAGTCATTTTTTTCTTTTTTTCTTCTTTGTTTTCCTTTCTTGTGTGTACAGGTTAATAGCTTTCAGTTACAATCTCGAACTCAGCAATCATGTCTCGCAAGACGAGCTTCATTTCCGACGCGACCCCGATCTAGTAGGTGGTCAAGATCAACGCCCGTATGGTTCTCCATACAAGTCTCAGCCGGCAATGGGAGGAGTCACCCCGTAAATTTGGTTCCGTCACCATCTACCTTGCCGTAAGCTCTCATCTGGCAGAAATCCCGGCAAACTAGGTGGCCAAGTCGGTCTCAAAGGGCAAGAGGTCGAACATTGTGATCGCTAAGGAACACAACCCAAACTTAAGACGGTGTCCGAACGACTCTCTGGTGCTTCAGCTGGGGGCAAGACTTCCAGTACAAAAGGAAACATCAAATGTTGCGGAAAAACTTAGGCGATGACTCCAATAAGTGCACAATTAGGCATATCTCCAAAGCCCTCCATCGCCCGATCTATGGCGGCTTCCTGAAGAGCCGTAGCCATCCAAGTGCTCAAATCAGAAAAGTTAAGGCAAAAGAGGCTCAGGTATCGAGCTAACAAGAGGGCCAGGACTCTGGCCAAGTGGAATCTTATGAGGTTCCAAGAGTAGGGTTATCCCGTGACGACGGCTGAGTCGGCCGTAAAAGTCAGCAATTCCTTTGAACCTCTAAAGTGGGTTCAGAAAAATGCCATGACCGCCAGAATCAAGAAGGCAGCAGCCTGAATGATGCTACAAAGAGACGTGTCCCAGCCCCAACAGAGAAAGAATGCCACCGTATTTTCAAGGGTCTATTAGACGCTCCATGCCGCACGAAAACAGCGGGGAAAAGCCAAAAAGGAAGAGCCAACACTATTCAAGAACCCGGTCATGCCAGCAGCCTTCAGTCGATTGCCCGTTACCGAAAAAGAAGGGCCCCGACATCGGTCCACGAAATCAGCTACCACTAATGAAAGGATGGCTGGATATGCTATCCACACTGTCTATATGGCGGGCACGCGCCCTATTGACAACCTCCGCAGCAAAAGCAAGGATGGGGCCACCACATTCCAAGCCCAATCTGGCTTGAATGTGGTTGTCGCTTCCCAAGTTCAGCCGCCTCCGCTGGATGATGAAAACCCTCTCGATGAGGCTGATAGGCAGAAAGACCCCTCAGTCCATGTGGAGTCAAGCTCGGAAAACGAGGAAGATCCGACTTTCCGCCCCATGACCGCAAAGCAAGAGCTGCTTCAAGAGCTTCGAAAACAGCTCAGGAGCAAAGATAAAGAGATGGCCGAGCTCTATTCAAAAATTGACGACCTAACGAACGTTGTGGCAGCTTATGGCTCAAATTGCTTGGATGCCTCCCAATCAAGCACAAGTCTCTATTCATAAGACGGGTGATGACAACCCGAAGCAACCGATTCCTGTCCCTTAAGGTCCAAGATTGGGTGAGCCGCACGAAAGCCGGCCACATTCCGCTTCTGGGGACGCCTTGGCCCCAGATAGCGCCATCCCGCTAATACAAGATCGGATAATGGATTTGGTAACTAGCAAGGTTAGAACATTGGTAGCCGAAGCCGAAACTCAGAAAGAAACTGGCAGCAGTGGGCGGCCATATCCCGCACAGTACGATCTGATCGAGTTCCCGAGTGGCTACGTCATTCCTAAGTTCGGAAGATTTGATGGGACGGGAAACGAAAATCAGCACGTTGCCCACTTTAAAGCGTCGTGCAGAAATACAGGGGGCAATGATGCACTCCTTCTTCGTCAGTTTGTCAACAGCCTGACCGGTGTCGCTTTCGATTGGTACGCAAGTATACCAGACGGGTCTGTCACTACTTTTGCCCAAACAGAGTCTCTGTTTCGGCAAAAATTCATGAGTGTTAGTGACAAAATCTCCATCGCTGACCTCGTGAGAACCAAGCCGGTGAAAAACGAAAGCAACACGAACTTTATTACTCGATGGCGCAACCTCACTGTTAAGTGCGAACCGCCGCTAGAGCAAGACAGTCCGTCAGCCTCCTTATTGGGAACCTCAGCAATTGGATGATCCCATTCTTATGTACAGCAGGTCTTAAGACGTTTCAAGAGCTTACCAAGAAAGTCCAAATGCTGGAACGCTGGAAAAAAGAATCTACCCCGGACTCTCAGAGAGACAAGCCTTAGAAAAGCAAGAGGGACGAAAACCGTAGAAGTGGGAATTCCAGCAATACCAATGTCTTCAATGCATCCGATTGTAGCATTTCAGAAAAATAAAATATTATTTTTGGGAATTTATATAATTAAATAATAAATATTATGAATATTTTAATGATGCGGTATAATTATATACCGATAAATTGGGAAATATTTGGAAATTTTGTTAATTTTTGAATTTGAAAGTGATTATAAGAATGGAGCATTCATAGATTTTTATATAATTAATTATATTCCATTTTTATGCTAATCGCGATTAAATATCACTAATCGTGCATTAAGCTTGATTTATGCACATGACATGCACCATGTCATATTTCACATTTTTACATTTTCTACCATGCCTTTTTCTTTATTTTTCATGCATGGTTTGGTTTTAAATGAGGGGGAAAAGAAAAGAAAAGAAAAGGAATAAAGAAAGAGGTATGGGCAAGAGAGAGAAGTGAGAGAGAGGTGAGGGGTCATTTGATCATTCTCCTATTTGTTTTCCCTCCATTCTCTTCATCATTTTCCCTTCTCCATTCTCCGATGGCTGCCCTCCTCCCTCCACCTCCTCAACCTCCTCAAAACACCCACATTTCCACCTGAAAACACATCATTCCCTTCACTAAAAACATGCACAAGCTCACTACGACCTTGATGGATCAAGAAAATTTGGATTTTGAGCACTTGGGGTAACTTAAGAAATTTCTTGAGTTGCCAAAGGAGGTAATTCTTTTATCATTAGTGTAGTACTAGAATTACTTTAGCACCTATTTAAATTTAGAAGTGTTTTAGTGATGTTCAGTGAACTTTAAAAATTCCAAGTTGAGGTTAGGGTTTGATTTGAATCCAAAGGTGCAATTGAGGTGTAATTTGTGACTACAACCCCTGTAGTGATTGTATTTTGGACTAGAACCAGAGGCTAAACCCCCTTAAACCAAACATAGAAACCCCGATATCGGAAAATTGTGGGTTTGATGATGAAATTTAGGGATCTGCTACGACCCGGGGCACTTGAAAAATATTTAGCGATTACTGATATATGTGCAGGCAGAGTGGAGCATACCCTAAAGACCCGAGACCCCAATCCTTCACCATGGCCGCAAATAAATGCCTTCTGGCCGTAAATTGCGGCCAGGACTTGGCCCATGTGCCTCGTGCTTGTTCTGTAGCTCCTATATCAGTTAACTAGACCCTACACATATGCAAAATTGGATAATTTCATCTAAGGTAAAATCTGGAAGAGTTTTCCCAAGTTGCCGTTTTCGTTTTGCAGTTTTTAATAACTTGAGATTTGATATTCATGTTTTTTTTGTTGGTCGATTCACGTTTGTACGTCAATCGTCAAGAGTTGTTTGGTTATTCTTGCATGTGTAGACCATAGGTTTTAACCTATGTGTGATACGCGTGCCGTTTTGGTTTTCGTGTGCGATTTCGGTTTACGATACTATGTGTAATATGTAGGTACCCTCATGTGGACTTCGGATGATGAAGAAGAGAATGGCCACATCGACTTCGGCAAGTAAGGATCAGGTGAGTAGATATATATCTACGGGGGAAGTCGGGTGGATGGCGTATAGCACCCCCGCAGTTCGTAGTGTAGCCTATGATATATTATATTTATATATGAATATGTGTTATGTGAAACATGGATAGTTAGCAAGTAAGATCTTAGGTGATAATGTCGTTAGTTGGTTTCTTAGTCGTACACCCTAGAATAAGGTTTAAACACACGCGCGCGTGCACGCTTGCATTTGATTTACTTGTGCGTATGTGTGTGTGTGTGTGTATGTGTGTGTGTACATATACATGGATAATGAGGATAGTATATGGTACTTGGAGATGAGTCGATGATATTGGGTATGATGCCGCGAGATCGGTGATGTGACTTGGTTCGTATTATAAGATACGACATGAGATTATAGCGGGTCTTAGGCGATGTGTTTTCATACACACGCATATATATATGTTGATGGTATCGGAATATACTAGACTTTAGATCAGTACCCCTAATCCAGGATATGATGATAAGGATACCAGATGAATAATGAGATAAATGTGATATTCGACCCTACCCAGATTTGGGATGTCGTACGATGGATTTACCGTATGAGATATAATTATGATGATTGATCCGCACTCTTGACTCGAGAATGTCATATTATATATTGTATCGTACGTGATACTATTGAGGCGGGATCACCGACTACTAGATGTATATATATATTGACTCAGACTTAGGTGGTTTTCCTTATTTTCCTTACCCTTCTGATTAGTCCCTTAGTTTAGTCCTGTAGTTTATCAGATAGACGTTAGACTGGGCTCGAGTCATACCTATTTCCAAAACTAACGAATCGTGAATATTTTAAAGACAGGCCAAGGGATACTATAGATATTTCAAAGGACTTACCTTTTCTTAAAAACACCGTAGCCCCTATTTTCTAAACACCACGATTCGTGCTATTTCAAATGCCCAAACTGTATGACTCATATATTTAATATATATCCTTTATTGTTGCGTTTACTATTCATGTTCCGTATATTTTTACTATTCGTATCGCATTGCATGCTCATTTGTGTTTTCGTAGTTATTATGAAATCCATGCTATCAGGACACCAGTACCATTACCGATGATGAGTATGCTCCACGTACATCTGCTTGCCGGCTCACACACATCATCATCGGTAATTGCCATGTTACGTACACATTAGAAAACACTATTTCAATAGTATAAATTGCTAGCTGATAGTTTCGATATAGTACTAGTGCGCTTGCTTTTATATGCTAGTTTAATTATTGCATTCTTTGCTTGATATCTGATGCATTCATATATTCAATTTTCATGCAATATTATGGAGTTTATTGCCGGTAATTCATTGTTATTTACTCTTGAGATTGGGATTTCGGATTTCCATGAGATTTCTGGATTTGGAGAAACCGAAAAGATTTTATAAACTTATTATCATTTTAAAGATAGAAAATTGCGGTTTTCTCATGATATGATTTGAGAGGTGTTCACCATGAGTTTTCTCGGCTCTTGAGCGATATCATACACCCGATTCGAGGAGGAGGAGGAACCGTCTGTGGATGCATGGTGGAACCGATGCGGTACCCCAGGACAAGAAGGTCGCAGATGATAGTGTTGAGCCCGGCAGGGAAGCACTACCGACCGGTGATTTTATTGTGACTCGACGGATATCCGAAGGATACCGATCGGAGTATAGGCCAGTCCGGATTTCCGGAGCCTGAGGTATTGAGATTTGATGATATAGGCCAGTCCGGATTGCCGGAGCCTGAGATATTGAGATAGCGAGATATATATTTTTTGTCGATGCTTGACACGGATTCTATGTTGATTTCATTGATGATACTTCGATTTTTATACATAAATCTCACTGAGATAAGAAAATAGTTTTCTCATTTAGATGTATTCTGTTTTCATGCATTCATACATCATATATGATATGTTACTACCTGAGGCATTGACAAGAGCACTTGGTATTACACTCATGTATAGATGTTTACCCTGTCCATTAGCAGATGTTTCAGGTTATATATATTATATGGATATTGGTATGACCTAGGATAGAGTCATACATGCGATTTCTTCTCAGTGATATTTTCTACTCACGAGTTGGAAACTCACCCCTGTTGTGCCACAGTTTCCTGTAGGTTTTGCCGTACATGTTTCCTTGGCGGCTTTGCTAGCACACTGTTTCTTTCCGGGTGATTGCTTTGGTAGGTGGACTCACTTGCATCATGACCACCATTGTACATTTATTTATTCTGTTGTATCTAGTAAACTCCATCAACCAGACATGTATATTAGATAGACTTAGAAGACCAGTGTATATTCTTTCGACCTTAGAGTCACGCTTGTATTATTATGGTTTTCTGATGGTTATTGGTTTTCTTCTGAGTTTTGATCCTCGTCCTTCGGCGTTATATATTATATTGCTTGCGTGGTTGTGACCGCCAAGTGGCGAAGAGCTAGCTCCCGCTTGGGGATGCCTTTATTCATCATTTATATATATTTCATATTTGTACCTGTTTGGGGCCAGTATTTACAAAGGAGACTCTGCCGAAATTTTCGGGAAAATATGATATTGCTTTTAAATGTTTAATGCCATTTATGTTATGTAAACAACTTGCTTTAAAACAAGTTTCCTTTCACTTCTTATTTAAATGGTTTAGATTTCTGGGATTTTGGCTTACTTGAATTAGATGGGGCCCTATAGACTTCATATGATTCAAGTGCCAGTCACGTCCCATTTCGGGTCGTGACACCAATAATGAAGACAAGCGAAAGGCAGGCGAATCCAAAACCAACCTGTCTTGAAAGCCAGTGCTGGGAGGAGAAGGGCTTTCCCTAGAGGAGAAAAAGATCAAGGTTTACTCTTTCAGGAGGGACAAGGTCCGAAAGATATTCAAAGATACCCTGAACAACAGTAATTTTCAGAGTCGAAAAGACCTCACGAAGCAAAAATGACCGACAATCTTCTATATTGCCCGTACCACCGAGTAGTGAGCCATTCGATCGAGGATTGCTATATCTTCAAATACTGGGTCGAGAAGCAGTATAAGACTGGAGAGATCGAGCTGTCCAAGAGTGTGTTAGTGAAAAATCAAGTTGCAACCACCAACTTTATACAGACACAAGCTGAAGCCTTCTGGGAGCAGATAGCTGAACCCGCTACCCTGAGGAATGAAACTGACTCGCCGTAGCCTCCATGGAGCATGCACATATCTAAAAAGATAAAGAAAATGCTAATGCTACTTCAAAAAGAGCCCAGAACGGAATGGGAAGGTCAGAAGGTGCCCGCCGTTCCAGCTACCAATTTGGCTCAATCGGCCTTAAAATCTAAAAAGCTCAAGAATAAGAAAAGTGTGGCTTGACGCGAAAAAGAGTCTGCGGGAAGATCGACCATTCAAAAGTACATCGATTCTCTTGAAGACTATGAACAAAAGGAAAGAACTCTGATTCAATTGAAGGAATTCTTACCCGTAGAAGCGGTTGAAATTCCGGAGGAGCTAGAAGAAGAATCCGATAATGAGATTCCTATAGTGACCTGCTGCGTCGTTCACCTTGGTAGCGACTCCGAGGAAGAGCTTTATTTTCCCGAAGAGGACAAGGAGCTCGCCACAAAGGCCTACCAAATCCAGCTCAGAAGCGGCAGGGCTCTACCGCCAGGCAACGCCCCAAAAGGGAAGGAAAAACAACTAATGAAGAAAATGGCGGAGAGCTGGCTCATGAAAATTCGAGTCCTTCCTCGGTGGACTATAATGTCTTGGCTCATCTCCGAAAGCTTCCGTCTTTCCTGAGTATCTATGATGCCTTGGTCCTATCTAAGGAGCTTAGAGATGTTCTCATTCATGCTCTACAAAACCCCGAGCGGTACCAGGCTCGCTTTGCGGAAATTAATATGAAAGAAGCCCAGTACACTCTGCATACAGCCGCGGTCACATTTAAAGATGAAGACCTATTACTAGGAACAGCTGAGCACAACCGACCGCTTTACGTGACAGGGTACAGCGACGGAGATCGGATTAATCGCATATTGATTGGTCCAGGGTCCTCAGTGAACATCATGAACTTGCAGACTCTGAAGAGTTTGTCAATGGAAGTCCGATACCTGTCAAGGGAAAGGATTGTCATTCAAGGCTTCAATCAAAATTGCCAGCAAGTTTTGGGATCCATAGCTCTGCCGATCAGGTTCAGAAACCTATAAACTGAAGCCAAGATATACGTGATCGACGCCGACACGTCCTATAAGATTCTACTAGGAAGGCCGTGGCTTCACGATTACGGCATCGTTCCATCAACTCTCCATCAGTGCATGAAGTATACCAAAAATGGAGAAGAAAGACGCATTGACGGAGAAATCCAGCCGTTCGGTGTGCATGAAGTCTGATATGAAGATTCTCGGTACTTTGTGAATCTCCAAAGTGCTGAGCCACAGTTGACCAAAGACAGAACGACCCTGAAACTCAAAAGCAAATTTGAGCCGTCTGTCACTTTCAAAAGCAAAAACCCCCAAGTACGTCCGCATTTCGGCAGTGACACTGATTAGTCCGACGTTTGAATTCCGTCTGTCCATAAAAACCGCCCTCATCTTGGTAGCGATATGGACGAGTCTGATATCGAAGGCCCATCCGACAGCAAAATTCACCCTCGTTTAGGCAGTGACACTGAAGAATCAGAAGAAGAGGATCTATCTTGCAACATCTGTGCAGATCGGGCTTTTGTGCGAAAATCGAAGCTAAGAGAGACCTTCGAAGTTACGGAAGGGTCCCTAGCCATCACAAGGGTGCCGGAGCAGATGTGCAAAGAGCTCGACGCATTGTCAGTTTCCTCCATGGATCAGCTGAAAACCTTCTACGTTCCCGGAAGAAAGAGTGGGCAGAAGGGCATCCTATTTTATGGGTCAAATCCTGTCGTATTCCCGGACGATTTGTCTGCAGCGTGCTTTCCCTATGAAAGAGGCATAAGAGCCGTCCTAAACCCCATATATTATGCTCCCGAGATGCGGGAATATTTTAAAAAGTGCGGATGTCGGTTATATCAAACGGACTCCGAAGTGAAGTTTTATGAGGGGTTGTGGCACCCGCCTCATGTCCGAGCACTCATCGATGGATGAATCTCAGATAGGCAGGGCATAGGTTTCATTCAACCTGATATCAAGGCATGTTACATGATTCATATTGGTGAAGCCAGCAAAGAGTCAAATGATGAAGACGAACTAGTCGAGCCAGAAGAAGCCCCTCAAGAGTTCGAAGATGGAGGACAAGCAACCTTTGATAAGCTAGCCAAGGTTGATTTGGGAATGCCCAATAATCCAAGGCCGACCTTGTTCTCCTCCAAACGACGGCGCACAGGACCGCGATGGCCTGACGCTAAGATTCGGGGCAGATGCTAATTGGTGCTATCCGTCCACCTCTCCGAAGATGCCAAGTTGATTTATGGCACCGTGTATCGGAGGTTTAGACGGATGCGGCCGATGTAGCAGACTTCGTCAGATTCCCCCTCGCTTGAGGGGTTTTTGATTGTGGGGACGCTCTTCCCTGCAGGCGCAAGCCCCTGCAGTTAATTACGCTACCGCATCGCGGTAACAATTTTCTCCTTCTCCAGAATTTCACTTCGTGTCGTGTGTGTTTGTTTTGTTTGTGGTTGCCCGTGGATTGTATACGGAGACTGAGTAATGTCTTCGTCCGTAGGATGTGGATTACTCCAAATCCGTATTTACTTAGATTTGGGTTTGGTGTTTTTAGTTTAAGGATGCCTTAGTCGCGTTGCGGCTAAGATCGGCTTAAACGTTCGTTAAGGATACGTTAGTCCTGTTTGAGACTAAGATCAACTTAACGGGATCGTTTAGATCCGACAAAAGAGCATTTGGGCTCTATTGTTCCAGTTTAGGGACATAGTGGTCCATTTTCCAGTTTAAGGACGTGGTGGTCCGATATTAGTTTTAGGGACGTTTCGGTCCGATATTAGTTTAGGGACGTTTCGGTCCGATATTAGTTTAGGGACGTGTCCGATGTTAGTTTAGGGACGTCTCGGTCCGATATTAGTTTATGGACGTTTCGGTCCGATATTAGTTTAGGGACGTCTCGGTCCGATATTAGTTTATGGACGTTTCGGTCCGATGTTAGTTTATGGACGTTTCGGTCCGATATTGGGTGTGTGGCCGTTGGGACCCGTCACCTCTTTGACGTCGTTGAGGGATTACAACGATGGATGTCAAAGGAGTTCGGAGATGTACCCTCAAACCGGATGTAGATTGATTTAGGAGAGCCATTTTGCTCAGCCAATTTAAATTAAGGACTTACGGCCACGATTGGGCTAAGTCCAGTTGAGAATATTCAACATTGCTTTTGCTTTTCTCTTTATTTTTATTTGGGCTTTGCCCAGAAAGGATGCAGAACATAAATTTGTTTTGGGGCTATGTTCTTTATAAATGATGCAGAGCATCAATTTTATTTGGGCTTAGCCCTTTTATTGCTTTGCAATTTATTTTGGCCTGCTAGGTCTTTTTGATTTGGGCCTGGCCCTTCAAGTAATGCATTGCATTTGTGCAAAGCACCAAGAATCTTTTAGATTCAAGAAAAGAAGTGCAGAGCACTTTTTAATTTCTTGATCTAAATTTAGATCAAAGAAAAAAAAAGAATCTTTTCTTTCTTTCTGTCTCAGAGAACCAGAGGTTCATAGCAAGTGCAAGGCACTATTTTTATTATTTTTATTTATTTGTTAAAGATCACTGATCTTTTCCTTAGATCAATGATCTATTCCTTAGATCAATGATCTATTCCTAAGAGAATTCTCCCCTCTTTTAAAGATTTTTACCTTCTTTTTGTATTCTCAAGGAGTTCAAGAGTTCTCTTCTTTCTTCTTTCTTTTTTTTTTAAAACCAGATGATCCTTTTGAAATGAGGTTTGGGGTCCTTTTTATAATGCTCAAGAATTAGTTAAATTTGTTCAATAAATCTTTTCTGAGTGATTTGGGGAATTTTCCCCACCGTTAGATCTTTGATCCAAAGGCCCCTGTTTTACAGAAGAAATCTTCTTGTTTTAACAAAAACAGAAAAAATTTCCTTAAATCTTCATTCTGCTTTTGCGCAACTCCCCAGTGCATGACACGTGTCGCGCAGTGAGGCGCTTGCGCAGCAGCGCTTGCGCAACTGCGCGGACACGTGTCGCGCAGCGGAGCGCTTGCGCAGCAGCGCTTGCGCAACAGCGCGGACACGTGTCGCGGTGTGCTTGCGCAGTTGCGCTTGCGCAACTGCGCGGACACGTGTCGCGCTGCGGTGCGCTTGCGCAGTTGAGTGTTGCTTATGTTTTTTTTTTAAAGAGCCTTGCTCTGATTGGACGTACTGCCTTGGGCGTTGTGCTGCCGTGTCAACTTCTGACACGTGGCGCGTTGCGCGCAGCGCACGGGAACCGAAGCGTTGCTTCAAAATTTGAATTTTCAAAATTCAAACAGAGCCTTGCTCTGATTGGGGGAACAAATGCCCCCCCACCGTTGCGCTCACGTGGCGCGCACGTGAGTGCAGCGGTGGCAAGATCTCGACTATTGGATCATAGAGGTCAGGTGAAGAGACGCAGGCGTCTATAAATGGGACCCTTGGTCCTTAAATTTTTTTTACTGTTTCAAGAACTTTGATTCAGAGCCTTGCTCTTGCTTAAAAACTCTTAGAGCCTTTCTCTTGCTTCTTCCCAAGAACTTTGAAGTTCAGAACTTAGAATCATTCTAGGTAAAAATTTAAATTAATTTAAATTAAATTTAATTAACAGAGCCTTGCTCTTATAGATCTTTGATCTAAAGAAAACCCCTTTGGGGTTTCTTCAACAGAGCCTTGCTCTCATAGATCTTTGATCTAAAGAAGACCCCTTTGGGGTTTCATCCACAGAGCCTTGCTCTCAAAAATTTACAGAGATCTTGTTCCTGGGTTTTAACCCATGAACAGAGCCCTGCTCATAGATCAAATAGAGAACTCCTAAAAGTTTTCATGGATCTTTAAGATCCTAAAAATTTTAATCCTTAGGAGTTATAATTTTTCATTACTACTACAGAGTTAGGCTCTTTTTTTTTTTAGGAAGTTTTATTCCCTTGAGACCAGAGTTTGACAAATGTCACTCTGTGACAGAGCTTTGCTCTAAAAGAGGAGATTTCCTCCTTGTCTCTAGGGATTTCCCCCCCAATGAGGATATTCTCTTGTGGGTCTTTTTCATTAACTGACAGTCTCATCCAATGATGAGACTGTCTCATCAAATGATGCGCCGTCATCTAGATTTTGTGGGTCCCCGTCTGGTCCCCTACTCACTGCATTGTAGTGTGATGTAGGACTTTGAAAGGTGAAGCATTGGAACGCTAACGGCTATATTTTTTTCTTTTTCTACAGGAAACATGTCTGAAGATTTGTCTTTCCCTTTCATTCGCTCAGAAGGAGGGTTCCCACATTCGCCAGTGGACCGGGTGGTGTTTGCTCTGATTAAAGATCACGATCCCGAGTGCAAGAAACTTCACCTATGGGGAAGGTGGTACAGCCAGATCATCCAAGGCCGTCGCAGCTTTAGCTCCGCCTCGCCCTCTGAGCCCATAGTCGCGATCCCTTATGCGGACAAGCCTCCGGTGAAGTATGCCGTGGAGGTTAAAAATTGGAATTCCGACGACCTCCTCCAGCCTGCAATCGGTTCCATCCCGGTGCAACCGCCGCCGGCGATAGACATCTTGGGGAGGCGAATCTGTCAGGGTGAAGCACGCCCTTGGGGACAGGTTTATAATATTGGACTGATCCCGCGACCGCTTGCCGGATATTTGCCCTGGGCCCGCTACATCTTAGCGGCGAAAAGGACTCATCTGACGACGATTGGTTTATACTCGGCCGTCTACGTTTCACTTTTCGAATATCCCTCTCCTCCAACATGGTGGATAAAGGCCTTCATTGAACAATGGAATATCCCCACCCACACCTTCTTGACAGCGGATAGGGAAGTCTCCATCTCTTTGGAAGAATTTGCTGAGATTTCAGGTCTACCAGTGAGGGGGGAGCACTACGA
Source organism: Agapanthus africanus (assembly GCA_030015575.1). NCBI lineage: Eukaryota > Viridiplantae > Streptophyta > Magnoliopsida > Asparagales > Amaryllidaceae > Agapanthus > Agapanthus africanus. The sequence continues at coordinate 5,716,007 of CM057337.1, forward strand.
GGAGCTGCTTCCTCCTGACGAGTACGTCTTTGCCACCAAGCAGCTGGTATTTGACTTAACTCCAGAGAATGCCATCCAGCATCAGCATCCGGGCTTGGTGAAGGTGCTGGAGATTTATGAGGAACTGCATTTGGAATCGGGCGACCGGGGCGTCAGTTTCGCGGATTTCATTGCTCGCTTTATTCGCCCGGAGTTCCTATCAGAGCAGAGCGAGAAGTTCGCTCAGCTTGTTGACCCTTTTGGTTTCGGCTTGGACCGCCGATCTACATCGGAAAATGACCAGCAGGATTTTTATTTCCCCGGCACTGCCAGCGTCCTTTTCTCAGAGATCGCCGTTCCTGGCATGGACGAGGAGACTTTTTTCATAGGGTTCTTGGGTTTATGGCTATGCAGCTTCGCGCTCCCCATGCATCCACGCCTCATGCGGCCCTCCGTCTTTTACCCGGCTCATCGAATGGCGGCTGGTTTGCAGCTATCGGTAGGGATTGCCGGGTTGGCTTACCTTTATAATGGACTTAGCGTAGCGGCGGACGCTAATGAGCCTGGGGTACAGCCTGCTAACTTCCCGATGCACTACTTCACTTCTTGGATGGAGCTGCATGTGCGAGGGGTGTTTGGTGCCCATAAGACTCCTCCGTTCTTTGAGAAATACAAACTCCCAAGAATCATACGGTTGGTCGGGGCTTCAATTGTGGTTGCACCTCCGCGGGAGTCTAGGGGACTGCTCCTGCGTTCACATCTAGTCGGAGCAAAGATCTCTTTTGTGGATAAGGTCATCACCATAGGCTCAGAGACCACTAAGTCAGTGGTGCCGCTGCGCGATGACTTTAAGGGCGGGGCTTCTGTACTGAAGGCTCGGGAAATCCTTCACCTTTACTCCATTCGGCCGGGCTACCTAGTATTTAGGCAGAATGAGACGGCTCTCTTTATGAGGTATAACCCACATCGATTTGCCCGACAATCGAGCTACAATCAAGGGATCCCGATGGAAGCCTTTCTGGAAACACCCGCGGCCAACCAAGGGGGAATAAGGAACGCGATGCATCATTTCACCCGGCTCAATACAGGCTCCTATTTTTTTATCAGTGAGCCTAGCTGTGCCCCTAAAATAATCCATCCGTATGTAGCCTGGTATGCGCATGCTATGGGCCCAATCATTTTAATGGAGAAACGTCTGCTGGTTGACCGTAGGGCTGCGCCTCCTGGCGGTGATCGTAAGGCTCCCTTGCAGCCAAGGATCCAGGTCACCCTCCCGATAAAAGATGCCGGAGCTGACCGACCGCGCGTGTTGTGCTCCCCGCGTGGATTGCTACTGCCTACTACGGTGGATGCACCCCCGGCGCCCCGTGCTCCCACAAAGACGGTTAAAGTGGTATCGCCAGGGTCTGGCGCAGGAGCGGATATCGGGACTCGCCGCCCTAAAGTGACTGCCAAGCGCAAGGCTATTCCGAGTGGATCTAAAGCTGGCGGACAAAAGAAGAAGAAGTCCACCCTATCCCTCGACGCGATCCTTAGCTTAAAGCCTGCGGCTCCTCCTGCCGAGGCCATATGTGAGTATGGCAGCAATGAGGGCTTCGTGGTAGACCCTGCGGACACCAATTTGGCTGCCGCCATTGTAGCTTCGGAGCGATCGGCGAGGCTTGAAGCGATGTTAAGCAAACTCGCTGAGTCCGGTAATCATCAGACGCTTTATTTGTCGTTTTATTGCACTTTGTATTGTTATATTTAACTAACATTTGCTCCATTTTCAACAGGTGTCTCTACTGAAGAGGCTATTGCTGCCTCCCTGAAAACCTTCCAGGAGGAGGAGGAGAAGCGTGCCCTAGCAGGCGCTGGTATGTTTCACCCCTTTCTCTTTTATAAGGAAAGTTTGTTGTCTTTTTATGATAGTCAACCTGAACTTCTTTTGTTTCTTTGCAGGGGTTGTATCAATTGACGCAGGGATCCTTCCCGAGTCTGTCATCGAAGTCCCGGCTTCGTCGAAGTTGCCACAAGAGCCTCGGCTTGACAAGACGACGAGGGACGCCCTGAAAAATCTAGAGGCGTCCCTATTCACGGACGAAGAAGCCTCACTCAAGGAAGCCTTAGTGGCATCCGTCTCAACGGCTCGAGAGGAGCGGAAGCGGTTGAGAGGCGAAGCAAAGGCGCGCAGAGCTGCTTTGGCCACGGGAGCAGGCCCTAGCACTATTCCTCGTGCCGACACTCCTTCTGAAGAGGCCCCTGCTGCCCTGTCTACTGCTCATAGGCAAGTGGTGCGCGCGGCTCGGGGTGCAAACGATAAATCCTCTTCAGGTAGCATTTCTTTCAGAACCTTGTTATAAGAATTATCAAGCCATTGGCTCATATGCATTCCATCTTGCAGGGCCAAGTCCGACTGAGGGGGAGGCGGAGACCGTCGAACCCAGGGGAATGGAGGAAGCGATACTTGCCGAACCCGAGCCAACAGTGAGCACCGTCGTCGGGGCCACGACGCCTGAAACAGAAGTTGAAGGATCCGCCGCCGAGAAGGTCATTGATGCCGCGTCTGAAGTGGCGACAGATGAGATGATTGTCGAGCCGAAGGCGGTAGAAGTCGAAGCACTTGAGGCTGGAGACGTCACGGTGCCGATGGACGAGACAACCGTGACCGCAGAAACCGAGGGAGTATCGGGTGAGGCGGCCACGATTCCTGAGGAGGAGCGAACCGCTCTTTCCCAGGAATCTGGTAATACTCCGATCATAGCCCTCCCCGCGTATGGTTCCTTGCCGTCTCCCGGGCTCGCGAGCACAACAACGGTTCCCATCGAGTCGGGTGATGAGGCTACGGGCGGTGGTCTCATGTCGATGGATGAGGGGATTGCTTCAGTTTCTGCTTGTAGCTCGTCGGGTAAATTTTTGAGTCACCAGCGTTCCCTTTTTTTTCTATATATCTTGCGATCTCTTCTAACAAGCTTGTCTTTGCAGGTGCGGCCAGTGCCGATGCTCCATTGCTCGAGGGGGCACCGTCGACTACTGCTTTGGTGGTGGTCACCTCCCCGTCTTCCCTTGTACCATCACGGATGTTGGAAGGTATGGATTCATGACTCATGCATTAATCTTTCAAAAATGTAGCCTTGTACTAACGTTATACCATTGTGCCTTTGCAGGAGTGCTCTTCGATCATTTATATCAAGTGTTGCTCCCACACTTCTCTTTCCCATCCGAACTCGCTTCTCCCTCTGGTGGCGCCGGTGAGTATACTTTCACTATAATATCTTTATTTACCTCTTTTTTTTCTAGCAATGGGATAATTTCTGACTTTTCCTTTTCTTTATTGCAGTGCCACAAATCGAAGGAGGGGATGCAAGACCTGCCGTGCTACCTGCCCTTCCGGCTTTGCCGTCCGTTGCAGCTGGTATAGTAAATTTCCTTTTTTGGTAACCCTTCAACATCTTCCGAACCATCGTTTAACCATGTTTTGTTTTGCAGCTATTGTTCCGGCTCCGGTCCCCTTTGAGGCTCGCGTCCTTTCACCGGCAGGCTCTTTCTTGAGACGTCCATCTTCAAAGGGTGCTGTGATGAGTTTGGGCATGCTGAGCGTGTACATTGAAGAGCTCAATATGGACGCTCTCCCTTTTGCCGTAGATTTTGCTGCGGAGGTTAACCCGATGTTGGCGGCGCTTGTAAATTTTCATAACGAAGGCGTCGTCGAATCTTGGGTTAACCACTGCAGGGGGATCGAGGCCTGTCTATATCGGCTGGAGTCGATGCGCCCTTCTCCCGAAGTTTTAGCCCTGAGCACCCAACGCACAACTTGGCTCGAGCAAAGCACTTCGCACTTCCGCCACTTGGAACAAGAAGCAGCTTCAAGACTAAGGGAATGCCAAAAGACCTCGAACGAAACGGCCCATCTGCGCGTTGAGGTTGAGGCAAATGCTGCCCAAGTGAAGACTATCTTCGAGGGTCTCTTGGAGCGTATCTCCCATGGGCTAAACTTGAAGCGGAAGCTTGACGTAGCTGAGTGCAATATCCCAAGTCCGGAAGCTGCCTATCAGGCCGTCAGGGAGCAGCTTGCGTCGGTCTTGCAGCAGCGAGCCCAAGTGGAGGCAGAGCTGGCGGTGGTAGCCGATCGAGAGAAGACGTGGAAGGAAGTATGCGAGCAATTGCTAAATCTATGCAAGACGCTTCCTTCCCAGTAATTTCTCCTTGTATCATTTGTACTTGTAAAATATATGTATATTTTTTTATTCTTTAGTACAATGTATCCTGTACCCAGTCAATATTCATAAATAAAAGATACACATTTTTGTAACGTCCTGTGTCATTTCTTCGCCTTTCTTATTCTTTTCAGCATGACATATTTAATGCACCTTATTGACAGATAACTTCATTTCTCCCAGAGATGACGATGGCCTAGATTGCAGGTTCAGGTTTACCGCCTAGGACTTTTCAACTCTATGAGCCGTGAGGGTCTCATAGAGACTTTTCTTCCTACGGATCGAGAGGATCTCGTAGGCGGGCTTTTCTCCTTAGGAATCTCGAGGATTCCTAAGTGTGGTTTTCTCTTACAAGTCGTAAGGCTCCTGCAAGAGAGTTTTTCCTTCTCACGAGTCGAGAGGACCCGTAAGCGGTTGTTTCCCTCCTTATCGAAACTCGATTTTAGAGAGTGAGTCCCGCGTATAGTGTGCAAGAGACCAATTTAGATCGACTTGTAGGGTCCCATTGTTCAGGAAGCAAGTTCTCCTACCTCTGATGCCTGAGGCTTCATCTTGCAGATTAAGAAGCAAGTTCAATTTGTTGAAGAAATCCCTTTTCTGAAAGATTTGGCAGGATTTCCCCCACCATCGGATCTTTGATCTAGGGGCTTCTGTTTTACAGAAGATAATAACCGAAAATATTTCTTCAGAACCTTTTTGCTCAGCGCGAATGCTCCAGGGTATGACGCGTGTCGCACAGCACACAGTGCAGCACAACTGCGCTAGTACATCTACGCCGACACGTGTCATGCAGCGCACGACGCATACGCCGCTGAAGCGTTGCCTCCCTTGGTTTTGCTTGAAATAGAGCTTTGCTTTGGCTGGGTGCGCTGCTTTGGGGTGCTGCGCTGATGCGTTTGCGCCGGACACGTGGCGTGTAGCGAGCAGCGCAACGCAACTGCGCTAGCGCTTCCGTGCTGAAGCGTCGCTTCTTCAAGACAGAGCTTTGCTCTGATCGGGGAAGGACGAAGCGTTGCTTCATCTCCTGTCTCGGAATTCGAACGGAAATTCGCTCCAATTAGGGTAAACTGCCGTGACAACTTTTGGAAGTCGAAGAGGCACTTGAGGCCTATAAATAGGACTTTTGGTCCCCTCCAGATACTTATCATCTTCCAGATTTCCATTTTCGAAGACTTCAGAGCTTTGTTCTTGCCTTTAAGAACTCCGGTGCCTTGCTCCTTTTTCTTTTAAAGTTTTTTAGAAGAACTTTAGGTAAAATCGATTCTTAGATCAATCTTAAATAGCAGAGCTCTCGTCTAGTGGGTTTCATCTTTGAACATAGTTTTGCTCTCTAGGAATTTAGTCATCCATGTATATTATTGCTTTTCTATTGTTGATCTTCCTGTAATATTTTCTCCAGGCATAATGGCGGCGGTGCATCTATACAGTCTGCACGAGTTCATTACCTACGATGATATCCGCGCTCAGGGTCGTCAACAAAACCAGGAGTTTACAGACGCTGAATGTGCAGAAGTTATGGGTCGTCTGAACGCAAGCGGTGGTTGGCTGTTGCCTCGGCGTTCGGCTCTTTTGAAAGTCGTGCTGGGAGCAATATGGAGAGCACTTCCGGGTCTTCACGAGGCCCTACCACTCAATGCGCTGGATGATGCCGAGGACAAGGTGCATTCAGTGCACCTGACAGGGCTGATCTCAAAGAAACGACGGAACGACCTCGTTGACATCCTGCATTAAGTGTTTCAGCAGACGACGATCGTTGCTGCTTATCAAAGGCCGGAAGGGCTTACCGATGATATCGACACCGAGGAGCGCGAAAGACTGCGCATAAGAATAATTAGAAAGGCCAGAAGAACTCTGGATGGCCTTACTTTTGATTTCCTCAATCCGTGCCCCGGATCCGAGGTTATACCGTTGTAATATTTTGAACAATGTTTCTTATTCATTATTCTTATGCTTGTAAAAACTTTTAGCGGTATGAATGAAAACCCTCCCCTTTTCTATTTCAGCTTGTCTTATTTCTCGTCCTGAGTCTTCTGTCCATGCATAAATGAATGCGTCACGCATGCCAGATCAAATGTAGAACGGATATTCTTTCTGTCATCTTCTTTCTTTTAATGTCAGTAGGCTGTCTTAATAACCATGGTTGATGGATGTCTAAAATGAGTATTCCGACTTCCTCAGGAAATAGCGATGGCTTAGGCCGCAGGTTCAGGTTTACCGCCTAAGACTTTTCAATTCTATGAGCCGTGAGGGTCTCATAGAGGCTTTTCTCCCTATGGATCGAGAGGATCTCATAGGTGGATTTTCTTCTTAGGAATCGTGAGGATTCCTAAGTGTGGTTTTCTCTTATAAGTCGTAGGGATCTTATAAGAGAATTTTCCCTCTTACGAGTCGAGAGAATTCGTAAGCGGTTGTTTCCCTCCTCGTCGAAATTCGACTTCGGAGAGTGAGACCCGTGAATAGTATGCAAGAGACCATTTTGGATTGACTTGCAGGGCCCCATTGCTCAAGAAGCAAGCTTTTCAATCCTTGCTGTCTGAGACTTCTTCTTACAAATTGAGACGAATCGGGAATTTGCTCGCGGAGAGGGTGATGGCTCTGCGAGTTGACATGAGTTAAGAGGCTCTCATCACGGAGTGTTTGTATCCGTGAGTCGAGGAGTTTGCTAGGGATTATTTGTTTCCCGAGCACCAAGGATTATTTGTTTCCTTGGGGTTTGAAACGAGTCGAGGATTCCCACGGAGGCGCTGGTGGCTCTGCAGGTCGACGCGAATCAGGAGTCTCTCGTCAAGGAGTGTTTGTATCCGTGAGTCGAGGGATTTGCTAGGGATTATTTGTTTCCCGAGCGCCAAGGATTATTTGTTTCCTTGGGGTTTGAAACGATTCGAGGATTCCCACGGAGGCGCTGGTGGCTCTGCAGGTCGACGCGAATCAGGAGTCTCTCGTCAAGGAGTGTTTGTATCCGTGAGTCGAGGAGTTTGTTGGGAGAGTATGGCTCCCTCTTTGTTTACGCCCTTGGATTGTATACAGGGATCGATGTGATCTTAACTGTAGGGCCAAAATTTTATCATCATCATTATTTTTGTTTTATTTCCGCGATGCTCTATCATTTCAGCTTTTATATCACGAAGGTCGCGATCGCCCAATCATTTCGGCTATTTTTCGCGGTGCCCAATCATTTCGGCTTTTTTTATTTTATTTTTACTCGCTGCTTTTTATTGCGAGTTGCCCAATCATTTCGGCTATTTCGTATGCATACATTTTACTTGCTGTTTTTTATTGCAAGTTGCCCTATCATTTCGGCTATTTCGTATGCATGTGCGGCTTACTGGCTTTTCGCCGTAAACCTGAACTTGGACACTGATTTTGGCATCAGCACCGCTACAACTGGGATGTTGCCAGGAGCGAATCATCATTTGCTTTTTTCATTGTCGAACAAAGGAGGCTTAGCGACCAGGGTTAGGGTCCTTTCGACTAAGGCTTTTGACTTTATGAGCCGTAAGGGTCTCACAAAACTATTTCTCCCTACAAGTCGTGAGGATCTTATAGGTGTATTTTCTCCTTAGGAATCGTGAGGGTTCCTAAGTGTTTTGTTCCTCTGTAAGTCGTAAGGATCCTACAGGAGGGTTTTCTCTTTGCAAATCGAGAGGATTTACAAGGGTTATGCGAACATATCCCCAGTCACGGATGGACCTTGGTTAGGGAAATGTTTATTCGCGCCCGTGGATTGTATACAAGGGTCAGTATTGAGCCACTGGTAGGGCAATATCGAAAGTTGTGGGGGTTGCTTAAGCACAGGTTTAGATCTCTGTAACTTAAGACTTTCAAACCTTACGAGCCGTGAGGGTCCCATAAGAGCGTTCTCCTTACGAGTCGTGAGGATCTCGCAAGTGTATTTTCTCCTTAGGAATCATGGAGATCCCTAAGTGTGTTGCACCTTTGTGAGTCGTAAGGATCTCACGCAGGTGGTTTCTCCCTACAAGGTCGAGAGGACCCTATAAGTGTCCTTTAACGAGGTTGCGCCCTTTCAGGTTTTCACAAACACTCGCCGGTAGTCCTGCTGTTTTTACTCACGGAGCCCTTTCGGGTTTTCATCCGTGCCCATTTTGCTTATGGACATACCATTTTTTTTTATTCTTTTTATTTCCTTTTTCTCTTTTTTTTTACGAGGTCGCGCCCTTTCGGGTTTTCACGAACACTCGCCGGTAGCCCTGCTGTTTTTACTCACGGAGCCCTTTCGGGTTTTCATCCGTGCCCCTTTTTGCTTATGGACATACCGTTTTTATTTTATTTTATTTTTATATTTTTTTTTATATCTCGTCAGTCTAAAGATGCTGTGGTAGTAGTTTAAATACGTTTCGGTCTGCTATTAGTTTAAGGACATTTCGGTCCGCTGTTAGTTTAAGGACATTTCGGTCCGCTATTGAGAAGCTGGCTACTGCTTATAAAGTTTGAGCTTAGGAAGATAGCGAGCGGACATAGTCGTCGTCATCTATCGTTGACCTAGGCTGTGGCTCATTAAGCGTAGTATTTCTTTAGGAAGCGACCGTTTATTGGTCTGAAAGGCCTTTCACCGTGCATGTCCATGAGTAGATAGGCCCCACCCTGGTAAACTTTATCTATGATGTACGGGCCTTCATAGTTCGGCTCGAATTTTCCCCGCTTGGCGCGATTGGGGATCATAGGCCTTTTGACCAGTAGCACGAGTTCGCCTTGGTGGAATGTCCTCGGTCGGGTCAATCTTTCGTATGAGCGCATCATCTTTGCTTTATAAGCTTCCAGATTTTGTTGCGCTATGAGCCTAGTTTCATCAAGGGCGTCAAGCTCCTCAAGCCGAAGGTGAGCATTTTCTTCGTCCGTTAGCTCGTGGTGAACTGCCACTCGTAGAGAGGGTAACTCTATCTCGAGAGGGAGTACTGCTTCCGTACCGAACACCAATGCGTATGGCGTTGTGTTTGTGGCTGTCTTGAACGTGGTTCGATACGCCCAAAGAGCTTCTTGCAGTCTCTCATGCCAGTCTTTCTTATTTCGGGACACTGTTTTCTTTATAATTTTCGTCAAGGTCTTGTTGAAGGCCTCGGCGAGACCGTTAGCTCGTGGATTATAGACTGAGGAATATCTCCAGTCTATGTTATGCTGCTGTGCGAAGCGGCTGATTTTATGACTTCGGTAGGCTGGCCCGTTATCGGAGATGATCTGCCTCGGAGTTCCAAACCGATATATGACGTGCGTTTTGAAGAAATGGAGGATATTCTCCGTCTTCACTTCTCTCAATGGTACTGCTTCTGCCCACTTAGAGAAGTAGTCAGTCGTCGCTAGGATGAAACGATGTCCTTTAGACGATGCTGGTTTGATGGGGCCGACTATATCAGTCCCCCACATTTCGAATGGCCAGCTAGCTACCGTTGGATGCAACGGATTTGGGTGCTGGTGGATGAAGTCCCCATGAATCTGGCATGAGTGACATTGCTTCGCATATTCAATGCAGTCTTGAATCATCGTGGGCCAGTAATAGCCCATCCGTTTGATCTTCAACTTCATCTTTGGACCTGCTTGGTGAGAACCGCAGATTCTGTCATGAACTTCCTGAACGACTCTTTCCGATTCATCCGATCCTAAGCATCTCAGCCACAGAGAATCGAATGACCTCTTGTATAGAGTATCATTGACGAAGGCGAAAGACAGAGCTCGTTTTATGAGTTGATGTCTTGTGGACGCATCTTCGGGTATTTGGTGGGACTTGAAGTAGTTTATAAAGACTTCCCTCCAATCCTCAACCTTCTCATGTTCTTTTATTTGCAAGGTCGCTTGTTCAGTCACTCCCTTCTCTTCGGGTGATTCCGAAGGTATTTCTGCGGGGGCGAGCACCCGACGACTTTGTACCATGATTCTAACGTCATCGAGGTTCTCGTCAGCCATTTCTTTAGAAAGTTTGGCCAACGCGTCCGCTTTGCTGTTATCCGCGCGTGGTATGCTCTCCAAAGTATAGGAGGGAATTTGGGTTAGCAGTTGTTACACCTTTTCACCGTATTTTACCAATTCCGGTTTGCATGTTTGGTAATCGCCGTTTACTTGACTAACGACCAGTTGCGAATCTCCGTATATGAGGAGGTTTTCAATTCCCATGTCAATGGCGATCTCGAGGCCTGCTATCAGAGCTTCGTATTCGGCTTCGTTGTTTGTCCTCGGTTCCGTTAGGGAGAACGCGTAGCGCATTATCCCTCCTTGTGGAGTTATAAAGATGAGTCCTACCCCCGATTTGATTATAGGGGTACTTTGTTTGCGCTTCTTCACGGAAGATGCTCCGTCAAAATAAAGCTCCCATCGGGTATTATCACCATCGATCGCATCAAACGCATGTTCGTCTGGAAGATCGCAGTTTAAAGGAGAGTCGGCTGGTATCGGGTGCTCAGCAAGGAAGTCGGCGATGGCCTGGCCTTTTACTGCCTTGAGTGGTCGATATGCTATCGAGAACTCCATTAAGAGCAGGGCCCATTTAGCGAGTCGTCCTGTCAATATGGCCTTTGACATTAGATATTTGAGAGGGTCCACCTTTGAAATGAGATAGACTTCATGCGCTAATGCGTAATGTCTAAGCTTTGTTATTGCGAAGATCAACGCCAGGCAGTGTTTTTCAATGGGGGAGTAATTGCTTTCTGCCCCCAGCAGCACTCGACTTAAGTAGTAAAGTGCTCTTTCTTTCCCCTGGTCATTCTCTTGTGCCCATAATGCGCCCAAAGAACCTTCAAGGGCGGCCGTGTAAAGAATGAGAGGCTTTCCCTTCACTGGAGCAGCCAACACTGGAGGGTTTTGCAGGTACTGTTTGATCTCGTCTAGTGCGCTTTGGCACTTTTGATCCCAGACGAACGGGGTTCCCTTCTTCATCAGGTGGCTGTAAGGGCGGCACTTTCCTGAGAGGTTGGCTATAAATCGCCGTATGTACGCGAGCTTCCCTTGGAGAGACCGCAGCTGTTTGAGAGTTCTCGGCGGAGGCATTCCCATGATTGCCTTTATCTTGGACGGATCTATCTCGATACCTCGGTGTCGAATGACGAATCCCAGGAATTTGCCCGAGGAGACCCCGAATGCACACTTCAGAGGGTTCATCTTCAAGTTGTATTGTCGAAGACGTTGAAATACGGTCTTCAGATGCTCGAGATGTTCCTCATATGATTTGCTTTTAACAACGAGGTCGTCGATATAGCATTCAACAATTTCGTGTATAAGGTTATCGAAAATCTTCATCATGGCCCTTTGGTAGGTTGCACCGACGTTCTTTAAACCGAAGGGCATCACCTTGTAACAGAATATTCCCAGAGGAGTCCGGAAAGCCGTATGTTTCTGGTCTTCAGGGTGCATTTTTATTTGATTATATCCTGATGAGCCGTCCATGAATGAGAAAATCTCATGCGTGGACGTATTGTCTATCATTAGTTCGGTGACTGGTACTGGGAAATCATCCTTCTGGCAGGCTTTGTTGAGATCCCGAAAGTCCACGCATATGCGCACCGTACCATTTTTCTTCATCACTGGGACGATATTAGCAATCCATTCAGGGTATTGAACCTCTTGGATAAAGCCGGAGTCTATCAGCCTTTTGATTTCCGCTTTGATGCTCATTTCGAGCTCAAGCCGCATTCTTCTCGGTGCTTGTTTGACCGGCTTGACACTCGGAGATATTGCCAGTCTATGTACAGCAACTTCTGGATCAAGTCCCGGCATCTCGAAATAGTTCCATGCGAAGCAATCTTTATGCTGTACAAGGACGTCCTTTAACGCAGCCACCCTTTCCTCAGACAGTAGCTCGCTGACGAATGTCGGTCGCGGATCGTTTATCGTCCCCAACTCAATTTTCTTGAGGTTATCCGCAGTGGTATGTATGTCGTCCTCCAGTTCTTTCGGAGCTGGGGGAAATTCTGAGATCACCTCATCATTGCTGTTTTCGAGGCACCAGGGAAGGCTGCCCATGTTCTCGGATTCTTCTTGTAGCATCGTTATCATGTGACAGGTACGAATTCGCTTCCAATCCCAACGTGGAACTGATCTTTCTTTCGTGGCCTTAGGCTCGTGCTTTTGTGGTGGTGCTACCCTCCAGTTGTTGGACAGAGCGAATTTACCAAGCTGATATTGATCTTCGACCCAATTCTTGAAGGTGAAGCAATCTTCAAGAGGATGGCCTACTACTCGATGGTAAGAGCAATAGTCCAGATGTGAGTCTTCGCCTGCTTGTTCAGGGTGTTTAGACTCCGGCAGCGCGAGCATCTGATGTTTTAGAGCAAGCTCAAATATCCTCCTTGTCTTATCCCGAGGAAAAGTGTATGCTCGACTCATTTTCTTCATGAGGGATAGATCAATAACGCTCGACTCCCGTTTGCGTGGCTTCTTAGCCCTGCTTTGTTGTTGTTGAGTGCCTTTTTGGCCTTTCGACTTATTTCTGCTTTTGAGCCGAGCCTTCTTTATAACGGGTTGATAAGGAGCGGCATTTTCACCCTTTACGGCCTGTTGGAGAAGGCGTTGTGTCTTGGCTTTCTCGTAGATGGCCGTCTCATGGTTGTGATCATCTCGGACTTTTTGACCAGCTTTCTTTATAAGTCTGTCCATTTGTTCCTCGAACGACGGACTGGGCTCTCTTGCATCTGGAACCTTCACTGGCTTAGGATTAGCGTCCTCCCATTGAGCATCCGCTTCTTCATCAAGGTCATATACGACGTAGCAGCCGGGTAGTAACTCTCGTTTCCTTGAACGGATGTATCCAAGCCCTCTTGTTTCCATTCTCCCGTTAGGCAGTTTGCGTTGAGTCCCGGGAACATTCCAGACCCTGTCATAGAATTTGGCCTCTCTAACGGTCTGTCTGAAGGATATCCCCTGGCGTTTCAGCAGCTTCTTCAAACCCTCTGTATAATATCTGGGAAGACGGATAGGCTGAAGCCTGTCGAGCGCAGGATCTGCGCCATACCAGATCTCTTTTTTCATCTTGGTTTCTTCAGAGCGGTAAAACAGGATTGCCTTCTCGTTTTCTCGCCTGGGAGGGATATAGAATGTCCGCAGCTCTTCTACACTGTAGATATTAAGTGCGTTCAGTTCTTTATGATGTTTAGGCGGCACCATGGCGACTTGCAGACTTTGCTCTTCGTCAGCGGAAGCTTGTATTGAAGGTCGAGCAGAGAATACGACATGGACCTCATCCTCCGAGTCACTACCAAAGACCAATGTAGGAGTGGACGGTCCTGGCTTATTATGTTGGGGCGGAACCGAATAAACGATCTCCTCTTCTTCCTCGGTATCACTGCCGAAGACAGGGATGGTGGCGTTAGTTTTATTTTCCGGCTTGTGACACTTCTCCGTGTCTTCGAAATCCGGCAAAAAGTATTTGGCATCTTCGTATTTGCGGACCTCGTTCACAGAGAACGGGTTCAGTTCTCCCGTCACGGTATACTCGAAACCATCCTTAAAATACTTCATACACTGATGTTGTGTAGAAGGGATGATGTTGTACTCGTGTAACCATGGTCGGCCGAGCAAAGCGTTGTAGCATGTCTTGGCATCTATGACGTGGAACTTAATGTCCGTGACGAGTAATCCGAAGCGTAGCGTCAGTATCACAGATCCAAGAGTCTTTGACGATTGGGAGTCGAACCCGGATATGGTGATCTTGTCCCGAGCAAGGTGCTGGACGCTCATGCAGATTTCCTTTAACACCCGCACGTTGAGTAGGTTAACAGACGACCCGTTATCGATCAGAATTTTGCCTATCTTTATATCATGGCAGTATCCCGAAACATAGAGAGGGCGATTGTGTTCGCAAGTCCCAAGTAGAAGGTCCTCATCGCCAAAAGTAACATCAGCCGTGTGTATTTCCTCCAACTCATCCTTCATCTTTTCCTCGGCCAGGCATGCTTGGAATTATTCCGGGTCTTGGAGTGCCTTAATCAATGAATCTCTCGCCTCTTTTGATAGCAAAAGGGCGTCAAGAATGCTGAGCTGCGAGGGCAGTTTCCTCAGATGTGCTAAAACGTTGTAATCCACCTTATTCTTCTTTAGTGGGTTCTTAGCGGTTAACTCTTCCGCAACTTGGTCATCGAGAGTAATATCCTCAGAGACCTTTTCTTTCCCTTTATCTTTTCTGTTCAAGGGTCCGAGGTTCTTTTCAGGCAGCGTCCGATTTCGCAGCCGGATATTTTCGCAGACCTTCGGTTCTTCTTCTTTTCCTGAAGCGGACTCTTTAAAGAGAGGGGCAAGTTCTAGCTCTTCATCAGAATCACTCCCGAATGTAGGCACTTGTGATCCACCGGCGTCAATCATGCAACAACCACTGCTAGTTTTATCAAGCACTTTGATCATTCCGTTCTGCTCTCGGCGGGCTTTGCGCTTTTCCCGCTTAAACTGTTGCCGATGAGTAACATATCCTTGCCACCACTTACCGAAAGCTTTGCACTCTTCGGTGGGATGCGACACCTTCCGATGGTACAAGCAATAGGAGGGGTGGTTTTCCATTTCACCCGTAATGTTTTTCTCGGAGGGTGGTAGCTTTATACCCATCGACACAGCCTTAGCGAATCTCTTCTTTATCTTGAACTTGATTTTATCTGTGGTGGGTGTATTTTGTTCTAGCGGGAGTACCGCAATTCTTTCGTCAAGGCGCTGGCGTTTGGCCCTTTCGAATATAACCGCTTCGTTATCCCAATCAGCTTTGCCCTTTAAGAACGCCTGATTTAGGAATGCATCAATCACTTCATCCGACGGCTCCAGAATTTTTAGTGCAGGCTCTGCCCCCAGCTTTTCAGCGCGAGAAGTCTCCTCATCGGTTGTGGACAAATGGGAAATCACATGGCAACTTGCCACATGTTCTTCAGATTCATTTGACGAACTACCTCCCTCATCTTCTGCTTGGAAGACGTGGTTGAGGAACTCTTGCAATGTAATGGGAGTCCGCGCCTTCTGGTTGTACTCTTCCAGCGCGTCAATTTGCTTTTGCAAGTCCGTGCGCCTATCGCTAGGCTTCACCGGTTTTTTGGCTTTCTTCTTTTTCTTCGAAGACTTTGACGACTGGCTACTAGTGCTTGAACCCCCATCATTGGTCTTTGGAGTTGGACGTGGCTTTAACATCCCCTCAACGACCTGCGGTTCCAATGGGCTTTTCCACTTGATCGCCGGACATGTCCGAAGATCATTTAGCATTCTCTTCGTTTTTGATGATAATACAACCTCCCACGGAGTTTCTTCAATGACAGAGCATGTTGCCCCCGGCGTATTCGTCCCTTTAGAGGTGTGGGGCTGCGGGGGATTCACCTTCCATTTGTCAGATAACGCAAATTTTCCCTGTCTATACTGGTTTTCAAGCCAATTTTTGAAAACGTAGCAGTCCTCAATCGGATGGCCTAGCACTCGATGATAGGGGCAGTAATTAGGTTCGTTGACGTCACTTGGTTGCAACGGACGTTTTGGATCTGGCAGATTTATGAGTCTGTTGCGTAATGCCAGCTCGAATAACCTTTTCGTTTTATCGCGGGGAAAGGAATAAGGACGTCCCATCCTATTCTCCAGGGGTACGTAAGGGCGCGTATTGTTTGGACGAGCAACCGGCTTCAAGTCGTTCGGTTGTTGTTGAGCATTAGCGACAATGATCGCTTTTCCCTTTCCTTTGTCATTTCGGGAATCTGGCTTTGGGAGAGGGGGTTTATGACCCATCTGGTCCATTTGCGCTAGTTTGTCAATCAAAGCCTGGAAGGAAGTCGGCTTGAAAAACATCATAAACTGTGAGATGGTTGCCTGTGGATCAAGGGTTCCAACAAACATTCCCACCGCAGGGGCTTCTTCTATACGCTGCTCACACTTTGACCATAGATTACGCCACCGTATAGCGTACTGGACCCATGTCTCGCCAGGTTTTACCCTGGCGTTAATCAGTGCCGTCATCGGGGTACGTTCACTGGCACTTGCAAAACGCTGGGTAAACAGCAGCTCCATTTCCGCAAAGGTTTTGATAGAATCATTAGGGAGTTCAGAGTACCACTCGAACGCCGTATCTGATAGACTTCCAACAAACTGGCGGAGCAAAAGCTTGTCATCGCCGCCGGTGTTACCGCAAAGCGCCCTGAACTGGGCGACATGCTGATGGGGATTGCCAGTCCCTTTTTAGACATGAAACTTGGGAATTGTGTAACCCGGCGGGTACTTGATTTGGTCATACCAGCCTGGATATGGCCGCCCCGTTTTTACGACGTGGCCGGCTGCTTCGGCCGCATGATGAACCTTTATTTGCTGGGCTATGTATTCGTCCAGATCAGTCTTAGAGATTGTATCCTCTTTAGCTGTTAATAGAGCGGGCTGCGGATTTAATGTATCTCCCTTATCATCTCCAAGGACGGTTAGGGGTTCTTCAGCGGGAGGATCTTGTTGTATCATCATCCCTATCATGTCCTGGAAGAGGAGGCCCATCCGCTGTATGTTGGCCGCTTGTTCAGCAGCCTCTTTGTCCCTCTTTTCCAGTACTCGGCGAAGGAACTCAGCGTCGGTCTCTTCCTCCTGGCGCTCATCTAAGGACGCCTCAGGGTTCTCTTTTGGCCCAGTGAGTGCAGCCATTGTGGTCATCATCTCCTGGAGCTTTTGTTGCTGCTCCTGAGCCTTGGTCACTGATCGGGTGAGCGGTCGGTGACCCGTAGAAGTACGGCTTTCTTCCTTTCCAGAAACCATATAAACCGTATGAACAATTATGCCCCCTGACTTGGGGCATTTAGGTTCACCGCTTTTAAACTTTGCCGCTGACGTGGGAGCTTTCTCTGGCCTCCTTCTTTTGTGGGCCATCGAGGTTAAAGGAGCCGTTGGAGTGGGCATCCTAGCAACTGTCACCCCCTGTTGTTTAATGGGGCAGTTTTTGTTATTTTCCACCTTCGCCTTTTTCTGGTGACGCAAGTGGTCTGGATCGATCACGGAGTCTTGAACCCTCCGCCATACTTTATAAACTTTTGAGGATAGCCGTTGAGGGGGCTGTTCTTGTTTTGTTTCTGGAACTCTCCCCGCAGGTGGAGGAGATCTTTTCAAGGTAGCGGTTGGAGAGTTCTTACGCACTCTCCTCAGTGGTTCAAAGCTGTTCCCAGTTGGAACAGCAGCGTTGACTTCCACCATTGGAGCGGGTGGAGTTATCCCTGAGGGGGAGTTGCCCCCTGCTTTCCTCACTCGTCGCCAATGGCGACGTCGCGAACGACGAGCCGTTGGGACTGGCTCGGAAATCGAGATGGTTTCTTGTTGCCCCCTGTTTGAGTGTGGGGTAACTGCCGATGTCAGCCTGTCGAAGACTGATGCCTTTTGACCAGCTGGGGGAGGAGTGGGAACCGTCAATCTTGTGAAGACCGACTCTCTGATGGGAGAGGCCGCTTTAACGACTTCCGAAGCAGCGGCCGTTGCCCTCTTTGGGACGGCCACTTTATAGTTCTGACCTAGCCTGGTGAAAACGGAGGCTGTCGGTTTAGTAGCGGGCGACCCGTTGACAGGGGCTGTCGAAACAGTGAGCCGGTTGAAGACCGACTTTTTACCCACTTCCGGTGCAGGTATTGGTGCAGAAAAGCTTGCAGGTGGGATCATAGTCCCGAAGAACAAGCCGGTGGTGGCTTGGGTCAGCTGGTCTACCGGCAGAGTAAGGAAGGAAGCCGCTTGGGGCCCATATGCTACACTTCCTGGTGAGGTGGAGCGTCCGTTGCAGTGGCATTTCGAGCAGTTGGTACAGCTAGAGGCCATTGAATCTTGAATTCTGCGCCAGGTAAAAGACCAAATCTTAGTAACTTGAAATCCGAAGACAACCATTTAACGAACCGCGATTGGTTCGCGAAGACGACACACGAAGTGTGGAGTGGAAAGAGGAAGAGGTCCCACCGGGCGTGCCAGAATCTGTTCCCCTCCGAACGACGGCGCACAGGACCGCGATGGCCTGACGCTAAGATTCGGGGCAGATGCTAATTGGTGCTATCCGTCCACCTCTCCGAAGATGCCAAGTTGATTTATGGCACCGTGTATCGGAGGTTTAGACGGATGCGGTCGATGTAGCAGACTTCGTCAGATTCCCCCTCGCTTGAGGGGTTTTTGATTGTGGGGACGCTCTTCCTTGCAGGCGCAATCCCCTGCAGTTAATTACGCTACCGCATCGCGGTAACAACTTTCTCCTTCTCCAGAATTTCACTTCGTGTCGTGTGTGTTTGTTTTGTTTGTGGTTGCCCGTGGATTGTATACGGAGACTGAGTAATGCCGTCGTCCGTAGGACGTGGATTAGTCCAAATCCGTATTTACTTAGATTTGGGTTTGGTGTTTTTAGTTTAAGGATGCCTTAGTCGCGTTGCGGCTAAGATCGGCTTAAACGTTCGTCAAGGATACGTTAGTCCTGTTTGAGACTAAGATCAACTTAACGGGATCGTTTAGATCCGACAAAAGAGCATTTGGGCTCTATTGTTCCAGTTTAGGGACGTAGTGGTCCATTTTCCAGTTTAAGGACGTGGTGGTCCGATATTAGTTTTAGGGACGTTTCGGTCCGATATTAGTTTAGGGACGTTTCGGTCCGATATTAGTTTAAGGACGTCTCGGTCCGATGTTAGTTTAGGGACGTCTCGGTCCGATGTTAGTTTATGGACATTTCGGTCCGATATTAGTTTATGGACGTCTCGGTCCGATATTAGTTTATGGACGTTTCGGTCCGATGTTAGTTTACGGACGTTTCGGTCCGATATTGGGTGTGTGGCCGTTGGGACCCGTCACCTCTTTGACGTCGTTGAGGGATTACAACGATGGATGTCAAAGGAGTTCGGAGATGTACCCTCAAACCGGATGTAGATTGATTTAGGAGAGCCATTTTGCTCAGCCAATTTAAATTAAGGACTTACGGCCACGATTGGGCTAAGTCCAGTTGAGAATATTCAACATTGCTTTTGCTTTTCTCTTTATTTTTATTTGGGCTTTGCCCAGAAAGGATGCAGAACATAAATTTGTTTTGGGGCTCTGTTCTTTATAAATGATGCAGAGCATCAATTTTATTTGGGCTTAGCCCTTTTATTGCTTTGCAATTTATTTTGGCCTGCTAGGTCTTTTTGATTTGGGCCTGGCCCTTCAAGTAATGCATTGCATTTGTGCAAAGCACCAAGAATCTTTTAGATTCAAGAAAAGAAGTGCAGAGCACTTTTTAATTTCTTGATCTAAATTTAGATCAAAGAAAAAAAAAGAATCTTTTCTTTCTTTCTGTCTCAGAGAACCAGAGGTTCATAGCAAGTGCAAGGTACTATTTTTATTATTTTTATTTATTTGTTAAAGATCACTGATCTTTTTCTTAGATCAATGATCTATTCCTAAGAGAATTCTCCCCTCTTTTAAAGATTTTTACCTTCTTTTTGTGTTCTCAAGGAGTTCAAGAGTTCTCTTCTTTCTTCTAGTTTTTTTTTAAAACCAGATGATCCTTTTGAAATGAGGTTTGGGGTCCTTTTTATAGTGCTCAAGAATTAGTTAAATTTGTTCAATAAATCTTTTCTGAGTGATTTGGGGAATTTTCCCCACCGTTGGATCTTTGATCCAAAGGCCCCTGTTTTACAGAAGAAATCTTCTTGTTTTAACAAAAACAGAAAAAATTTCCTTAAATCTTCATTCTGCTTTTGCGCAACTCCCCAGTGCATGACACGTGTCGCGCAGTGAGGCGCTTGCGCAACTGCGCGGACACGTGTCGCGCAGTGAGGCGCTTGACTGCGCGGACACGTGTCGCGCAGCGGTGCGCTTGCGCAGCAGCGCTTGCGTAACTGCGCGGACACGTGTCGCGCAGCGGTGCGCTTGCGCAGCAGCGCTTGCGCAACTGCGTCGTGCGCTTGCACAGTTGGGGTTGCGCAACTGCGCAGACACGTGTCGCGCAGCCGTACGCTTGCGCAGTTGCGCTTGCGCAACTGCGCAGACACGTTGCGCAACTGCGCAGACACGTGTCGCGCAGCCGTGCGCTTGCGCAACTGCGCAGACACGTGTCGCGCTGCGTTGCGCTTGCGCAGTTGAGTGTTGCTTATGTTTTTTTTTTTTTTTTTTAAAGAGCCTTGCTCTGATTGGACGTACTGCCTTGGGCGTTGTGCTGCCGTGTCAACTTCTGACACGTGGCGCGTTGCGCGCAGCGCATGGGAACCGAAGCGTTGCTTCAAAATTTGAATTTTCAAAATTCAAACAGAGCCTTGCTCTGATTGGGGGAACAGACCTATATTAGCTTACTCTTGTCAGAGGAAATGAAAGAGCGGATAGTCGCCCTGCTGCATGAGTTCGTCGACTGCTTCGCATGGACGTACAAAGAAATGCCTGGCATTTCCCCTGAAGTGGCCGTGCATAAACTGGCTATATCTCCTAATGCTAAGCCAATCAAACAAGCTCCTCGAAGAATGCGAAGGGAACTGGAAGAAAAGGTCATCGAGGAAACCAAGAAACTCATCGATGCCGGCTTCATCAGGGAAGAGAAATACGCGGACTGGATCGCGTGTATCGTCCCAGTGAAAAGAAGAACGGGCAGATATGAGTTTGCGTCGATTTCAAGGATCTCAATAAGGCATGCCTTAAAGACGATTTCCCGCTTCCGATCATGCAAATGATGGTCGACGATATCTCAAATTACGAGCTGTTCACTTTCATGGATGGCTCGTCTGGATATAATCAGATCAAGATGTCGCCCGAGGACGAGAAACACACAGCATTCCGAACCCCGATCGGAATATACTAATACAAGGTGATGCCGTTCGGACTAAATAATGCATGCGCCATATATCAAAGGGCAATGAACAAAATCTTTGATGACTTAATCCATAAAGTCGTCGAATGTTACGTTGATGATTTGGTCGTTAAGACCGAAGCCAAGGCCGATCACATCCGAGATCTCAGAACCGTTTTCACCCGACTGAAGGAATAAGATCTAAAGATAAATCCTCTGAAGTGCGCTTTTGGCATGTCGTCGGAAAAATTCTTGGGCTTCATAGTTCGGCATCGGGGGATCGAAATTGACTTATCAAAGATAAAGACCATCATAGATATTCCTTCTCCAAAGAATCTGACGTAGTTAATATCCTTTTAAGGCAAACTCGCTTACATATGAAGGTTCATCTCGAACCTATCAGGGAGATGTCGACCTTTCTCAAAGCTCATGAAGAAAGGAGCTCCTTTCTTCTAGGACGTCAAATGTCAAGAAGCATTCAAAAATATCAAACAGTGCCTGTTGCACCCTCCGGTGCTTGCTGCTCCTATTCCAAATAAAGCATTGATTCTCTATACTGCTGCGCTAGATGGGTCACTCGGTGCGCTCCTTGCCCAGAACAACGAAGAGGGAAAAAAGAATACCCTCTACCACCTCGATTGAACGTTAGTCGGGGCGGAACATAACTATTCCCCGATCGAAAAGCAGTGTCTGGCCCTGATATTTGCAGTGAAAAAGCTAAGACACTATCTTCTCGCTCATCGGGTTATACTGATCTCCAATGTCGGCCCGCTCAAACACTTAATGACTAAAGCAAGCCTAACCGGTAGAATGGCAAGATGGGCTATCATGCTTCTTGAATTTGACATAATCTATACTCCTCAGAAAGCAGTAAAAAGGCAAGCCCTTGCCGACTTCCTTGCTGCTCATCCCGTACCAGAAGGGTCCCTACTCAATTACGAGTTACCCGACGAACAAGTGCTGCATCTCGAGGATGACGAACCATGTTGGGAACTCTACTTCGACGGAGCCTCATAATTAGGACCTCCAGCAAATCAAGCGTCCCACAAATAAAAGCAGAGATAGTGTAATGACCGTTTTTTCTAATACCTAAAAAAAAATATTTTATTTAAATTTCTAGTATCAAATAATTATTTACGTGTTTCTTTGATAGAAGAATATTTTTAAAGTAATGTTAATAATTTTCAAAGCATTGAAATATGATTAAAGAAATTTTCTAAAATCTATTTCTATTTTTCTAGGCTTAAAATGTTTGAATAAAATTTTATCATGCCTCAAAATAATTTACATATTTTTATTATCAATTAAAATAATTATTTCGTAATTAAAATATTTCCTAGAATAAAATAGATTTTTAAATAATTATAATAACTAGTAAATACCATACATATGGATATATTATTTAGTTTTAGCCTAAAATTATTTTTATACTAAAGATAACAATAAAATATATTTTCCGGAATTTTCCCATAATTTTCCTATATTTTAAACCATTTTAAACAATTTTTTAAACTAAATTCAGTTTTTAATAAATATCTGAGTGTTTTATTTATTTAATTAAAAAAATATTATATTAATCCCTTGATCCTGGACCGTTGGATACAAGATCCAACGGCCCAGTATCACCCGGCGGCGGCCACGTAGTGGGGACCATGCGAAAAAGCGTGGTCTCCTCTTGCGGCCACACAGGCGCAGGCCGTTGGATCAAGATCCAACAGCCATGAAGCGCTGGCGGCGGCGACTGATGATTCTGCAATCATTTGGGGTGCGGATTTTGGGGGATTTTAACAGATTTTTTGGATTTTATGGTTGGTAGAAAAACCCTATAAATAGACACCTTCAAACACTGATTTCTCACACCTCAGAACTCCAAAAATTCTGAAAAAAATATCCACGCCTTCGTATCGACGATGCCGACGCTGTGGTTTGACCCAAGTATCAAGGAAAAATCCGAGCGCGGAGCTATTGCGGATTTAGTGCAAGCCTACGTTTTGACTCATCTACATCCAACTCAAACAAAAGGTAGGATCCGTCTCTCTCCACTTCTCTGTCGCCTTCTTTCTCATGATGATCTTAGTTTCAACTTCTAATCATCAACCTCGTATTAAAATGGCGTTAAAAATATTCTGCGTGTCTATTTTTCGGTACCTCTTAATGATAATAATATCAACCCATGTTTAAAATGGCTTCTTTATTTACTCCTATATGTGTCATGCCCCGCTTCCCAGTAGACGGAAACGGTGACATGGTAAGCCCGCGACGTATTTATTCCGAGAAAGTCATTTCTCGAAATAAATACGCTAAGCGTCTATAAGCAACATAAACTAACAAGAATAAACAAAATAATGAATTCCAGCTGTGATTTATTACATTCATGATTCATAGTAGACAAAATATTTGAATACAAGATATTTAACATGATAACCCTTAACAAGGAGGCATACATAAATAAGCTGAAATGAAACGAAAAGCTGAATGAACTATACGTCTGTTTTTATGCGAACTGGTTGTACTCCTTTTCGACCACTTCTATCTTCTCTGTCTCAATGTCACCTGACGAATATTCCAAGAATAGAAAGAAGTGGGTGAAATGCCCGTCAGCGCACTAACGCTCGGTAAGTCCTAATAGAGAGGTGTAATATATAAATTGAGTGCAAGATGACATGTAATATAGTATAAATGGAAATTGTAATATGTGAACAAGTATGGTAATGTATATGGCAACTATATCAGCATGGAAATGTAACATGAGCATAGCAAACAAGTATAGCATGATCGTGGAGTGTAAGTATAGTGAATATGAAGTGAATGTAAGTGTCTTAAAAGGTCTCTAAAATGGTAAAATTAACTAACGTGAGTTCAAGTATGAATGTCAACCAATCTCAAGAGTATTCCCGAATCCAAGGCAATCGTCTAGGGGTAAGGAATCACAGGCCCAAAATATCGGGACTTCAATTGTTACTGAAGTATTCCAAACCCAACAGGCTATCATCCAGGGGCTTGGAAACACGGGCCCTCATTCATGAATTTATGATGTACCGTTTCAGCCCGGTACCACAGCAACGTTATTTATACCGTTTCTGCCCGATACCACAACAACGTTATTTGTTATAATGGGACTCATGAGATTCCGTTGGATTCATACTCAAACTACCCCAACACCCCGCGTATATTAGTCTGTGATTAAAGCTACAAGTCTTGCCCAAATCCATGAATACATAAGAGAGTGCAATCCAAGTATCGAGTCAAGTTCAAGTATTCAAGTCAATGGTTCATGTATTCATGTCAAGTGTTCATGTCAAGTCATTACGTATTCATGGTTCGGGTCAAGTCGAGTCAAGTGAACCTATTGGGTTCGGGTATTCATGATTGAGTCGTGTCAAGATCAAGTCATACCAGCATGTAATGGTTTAATCACAAGTCATATAGATAAAAATAGATAAGCAATCATAGAACATGATATGAGATAAGTATACAAGAAACGCCCAAAAACAATGTTGTAAATATGTGATATGTACGACTAGTTAATCAAGTTATTTGAATTCAGAATATAAATGAAAACATAGCCTTAAGTGTTATGCATATGCGAGTTTCAGTCTCGTTTAAATATGACTACCGGTTTGGGAGATATACATATTTTCGTATCGTCGCACAAAACAGATCAGAATCTGTTCAGCACCGTCACATATTTTTAAAACGCATTTTGAGTTAATTTTTATCAGGTTTCAGGCTACAAAGATTAATAAAAAATTGTAGGTCTTCCGATATAATTATCCAAAACACTAAGATTCGCACGATTTGGATTTCTGAAGCTCTAGTTATGATCGTTTTAATATCAACGTTTAAAACAGAAATTCAGATTTCTGGACAGCAACTATATGTTATATTGCAAAGCCTATATCGAGCTGTTTAATGCATTTATAAGTAATATAATATACAGAAAATTATAGTTCTATCAATTATCCATCTACACATCTAAAGTTTGTCACGAGCGGATATCGGGAGTTCGAGTTATGTCGTATTTAAAAACAGTGTGTGAATCGGAACAGATTCTGTCCAGATCCGTTACTAAATATTGTAACGCGGTTTTCTATATTTTACGTCGGTTTTCAGTAAAAACTTAAAACTAATAAAATCTATATATTTTGATGTAGATATATAAAATACTTGAGTTTACTCAATTTGGATATCGGTATACCAAGTTATGTGTTCTAGAAGTTGACCGATAACTGCAGTTTTCTGTTTTATGAACAGTGAATAAAAACGATGTAAATCCTAAACCGTTATACGGTTCGATCTAAAATTTTTACAGCATGTACAGAAAAATATATTATATCATATGTAAATTTCCTGAAATTTTCAGAAGTAAAAATTAATTTCTAGAAATTATTTGAAAAGTAAAGGTATTGATATGTCATATGTGAGAAATGAGAAAACCATGATATTTATTCGTAACTTAATTTTTTTTTTACAAACTTTAAATAAAGTAATATAAAATACAACAACCAACGATACAATACTAGTTAGTTACTATGAAATTTTAATATATGGATTGAGAGTAATAAAAAAACTTTACAAATTATATATTTGTGTATGTTTGTGTGTGTTTATTATTTATATATGTATCCATTTAATTAATTATTTAGGAACTATAATACGACAAGGAAAGTTTTTCATGGCAATATAAAAAAGAGAAAGAGAAAGAGATGGAGGGAGGGAAAGAGAGAAGAGACTTACATACACAAACCGGTATTGTCACCGGGCTTGTCTATCCATCGATAATCTTGCGTTACTAGCGAGATTTTCTTGAAACTTCTTGGTGTTTTTCTTCTAAGACTCTAGGTGAAGAGAGAGAATGGAGAGATAAAAAAATATGAGGAAGAAAATAAAGAGGGGGACAAATAAAGATGGTGTAATGGTGAATTATCTATAATAATATATGCATGCAACATGGGAATTAAAAGAGAAATGAAAGGTCACCATTCATTTTGGAAATGAAAGGTCTCATTTGTAAGTTATGAGAAGAATGAAAATTGATAAAAAATAATTGTAAGAATGGGGATTTGAACATGTGATCTATAGAATAACAATGCAAAAACTTAACCAATGAGCTACAAGATTGTTCATACAAATATTTAATAAGAATTAAATATATGATGTTGCTTAAAAAGAAAGTGGTCTTTTAGGCTCATAGTTTTATTAAAGAAAATGAAAATGAAATTGGATTTGAGTTATGGGCTGGGTTAGGTCTTATGTTTAATTTGAAAAAAGTTAAAATTTAGTTTTAAAGAAATGTGTTTGGAAAAAATAGATGGAATAATAAAATAATATATTTACAAAAAACAAAATATACAGAAAATACTAAGAATAAATAAATACAATATTTTACTAAAGAAAGAAAATACAGATGTATATTAATATTGGGGTCGTTACAATATGCAAAATGTTGCCCCCTCATACAACATGGAACGTGATATGCTTAATGTTATAACCCATGAGATAACAATTCATCCCTTACATACCCACACTTACGCATGCTACATTTGTGATATCGAAATAGGTTACTTCCACAAAATACCTGTAGGGTTCCTATCAACGGCAGCAAGGTTTCGGGAGGTATCGTCCATACCATTTTCAAAAATTTGCCGTTAAAAGGAACTCTAGACTAGAATCGTCAATTAGAATATAATACGGAAAACAAAGTAAACCATTTACTATCTAAGTGAAAAAGGAAATACAACCTTTGTAGATCGGTCCTTCACTTCATAAGCTCCTTGTAGTAGTCCCTTCGCTGCGATCGTCGAACTCCCGGTCTCTTGCATGGCTTCGCGTAGAGAAATGAGCGATCTTGCTTGAAGTCTTCGAGGCCGAAAATGATCTACGTCGAGAGAATACTAGCCCAAACTTCTACTTCACTAACTAGAGAATTAGTGAAGCAAACACCCTAAACTAAAGTGCTAATCTAGTAGAGGATGGTGAAATAGGAAGTGGGCTCGCTTTAGAATTTCTTTTCTCACAATATTTCCCTCTCTTTTGAAAACCCTAGCTAGTTTTTCTTTTGCTCAAGGAAGAAGAAAATGAATAATGTTTTTGCAAAAGAAAATGAGAGTGAACTAATCAAGAGAGAGAGTGAACCATGGTGAGTGAGTATCATATACTAACTCATGTAGAGACATAACCATGGCTAATTCAAATGGTTGGGTTAACAAATATCTAAAATAAAACAAAGTGAGTGGACTTTGTCAAAGCATCCATAAGTTTCTACAAGCTTCATGCACATAACAAATAATCCACTATTTTTTATTTACTTTAAACATTAAAACCCAACAACTTTAATTAGTATGGTGTATATCTCATAAACCCATGTAGTGTGTATCAACAACCATGATATAAAAAGAAAACACAATTTAATATATATCAAATATATATTAAGTGTGCACATGTAAGAAAAAATGCTTAAGTGAGCAAATGTTAGTTAATGTAAATTATTATATCAAATATACAATTATACATTAAATTATCAAATCAACTCTTGATTTAATAATCCGGCTATATCACATATAACCGACTAACATCCAATGTATTGACTTATTGAATCAACACTTGATTCGATAATCCGGCTATATCACATATAACCGACCGATACAAAAGTCGCGAGAATAGAATACGGTATCACATACACGCATTATTCTCGGTCCCGCACATATCATATATGTGCTTCTATTTCGTTTTGCCTGAGCCAGTAAAACCTCTGTGTAGAACTCTAAAGACTCGTCAATACGCCGGCAGTAGGTGATGATCACATCAAACACCTACAAGCCGTCAGCGGTACTAGCTGGACGTAACGGCTACCGGGGTATTGAGCGATCAGAAGATCGGCAAGCAAGCCCACTCCAACTCCTGCAAAAGCCTGATGATAACACTTGCCGTACAGTCCGGTCTCCTCGTCTGATATGTCGCATATCAAGTCTAGGGGTGGTAAACGTCAGACCCCAATAACCGATAAGTCATGCCGATATGTGGCTCATAACGGGTCAAGAAACTACTGGTAACACTTACCAGTAAATCTCTAAATCATCCCTGGCCAGGGACTTCCCTGTCATGGCCAATCGAGTACAGCGCAACATCAACTCCCAATACCGAGAGAGACGAAACCCCTCCTATCACTCATTGCCTTCATGTGACTCGGGACTGTACCCAAAACCCACCATTTTGTACGCCTTCTTGGACGTGGTAAGGTGGAAATCAAAGCACAGTGGGAATCACACAAGACTCTATGACGATCTCGGGTCTACTGACTAACCTGTACAAGTGTCACCGGAGAACTGCCATCTGACGTGAGGTATAATACCATCTGGGAGTTCTCGGCGAGTCCGTCCAGTGTACCCAGTCTCCACTGAGTACCCCTATACCATCTCTGATGTCAAACACCAATAGATATGGGATCATCCATCGCCCATCTCATGGGTCGAGAAGCGTATACGCTAATCTACACTGGTATATCGATGCCCCGTCTCGATACACCTACGAACATTAAAGGATGAACTTATGGACTACCATGGCCCCACTGGTATAATCTGCATCATAATCCTGGTAGTCAAGTACACATCCTAAGGGCTTTACCAACATGTAACCATAAGACAGTATCAAGAGACAAGTATACATGTTAAGATAAAGAGCAACCAGATAGCATACTATCATATCGAGCAAGAAAGTCCTCTCTATATATGTCCAAGGATCTAATATAATATACATCATATGTACAATACTGGCCTCTAGGGCATACATACAACTAACAATTTCTCACTTGCACTAGGGCCAGCTGCTGTAGTATCGCATACCGAGCACCCCGAAAAGTCTCTCGAACTGTATCTAGGGAATGGCCTTTGTGAGTGGATCTGCTATGTTGTTCTTCGTGTCAACCCTCCGGACCTCGATCTCCCGGCGATCAACTATCTCCCGGATCAGGTGATAGCGCCTCAGAATATGCCTGGATCGCTGATGGGACCTGGGTTCCTTGGCCAAAGCCACCGCTCCAATGTTATCACAATACAAAGGTATTGGATCCTTAATGGATGGAACTACTCCAAGTTCAGTTATAAACTTCTTGATCCAGACAGCCTCTTTGGCAGTATCGTTAGCAGCGATGTATTCAGCCTCCATAGTCGAGTCTACCACGGTTTCCTGCTTGGAACTCTTCCAGCTTACCGCCCCTCCGTAAAGGGTGAAGACAAATCCCGAGTGCGACTTAGAGTCGTCCTTATCACTTTGGAAGCTCGAATCGGTAAAGGACTCCACTTGGAGTTCTCCGTTACCATACACTAAGAGCATCTCTTTAGTCCTTCGCAAGTACTTGAGAATACTCTTCACAGCTGTCCAGTGACTCTCTTCAGGATCTGCTTGATATCTACTCACTACACTTAGTGAGTGTGCTACATCGGGTTGGTACATAGCATCGCGTACATGATAGAGTCTACTGCCGAAGCATAGGGTATCCCTTGCATGCGAGCTCTCTCCAAATCAGTCTTGGGAGACATCTCTTTGGAGAGAGTGGGCCCAGAGATCGTGAGTAAAAACCCACGCTTGGATTCTTCTATACTAAACCGCTTTAGTATGGTGTCAATGTACCTAGATTGGGACAATCCCAGTATCCGTTTAGATCTATCTCTATAGATCTTAATCCCCAAGATGTAGGAGGTATCCCCTAGATCTTTCATTGATAATCGTTGTGATAAGAAGAGCTTGACCGATTGCAGCATAGGAATATCATTTCCTATCAAGAGTATGTCGTCCACGTACAATACGAGAAAGACAACCTTGCTATCTGCTACCTTCTTGTATATACAAGGTTCATCTACGTTTTTGACGAAATCAAACTCTTTGATAACGACATCAAAGCATATGTTCCAACTCCGCGATACTTGCTTTAATCCATAAATAGATTTAAGCAGCTTGCACACCTTCCCGCTGCTCCCACCAACTATGAAGCTCTCTGGTTGAGTCATGTACACGCTCTCTTCTAAATCACCATTTAGAAAGGCGGTCTTAACATCCATTTGCCAGATTTCGTAGTCATGATATGCAGCAATGGCAAGCATGATCCGGATGGATTTAAGCATAGCTACTGGAGAAAAGGTTTAGTCATAATCGACACCTGGTCGTTGACGAAAACCCTTTATAACAAGTCTAGCTTTGAAAGTCTCCACTTTCCCATCTACAACAAGTTTTTTCTTGAAGATCCACTTGCTCCCAATGGGTTTTACCCTTTCAGGAGCATCTTCCAAAGTCTATACTTTGTTGGTGTACATGGTGTTCCCCTCCGAAAGATGCGGCAGACAAAAGTCTTGCCTGAATTTCAGGGCAGATACTAATTGGTGCTATCCGTCCACCTCTCTGAAGATGCCAAGTTGATTTATAGCACCGTATATCGAAGGTTTAAACGGATGCGGCCGATGTAGCAGACTTCGTCAGATTTCCCCTCGTTGAGGGATTTTTGATTGTGGGGACGCTCTTCCCTGCAGGCGCAAGCCCCTGCAGTTAATTACGCTACCGCATCGCGGTAACAACTTTCTTCTTCTCCAGATGGTCACTTCGTGTCGTGGGCGTTTGTTTTGTTTTTGGTTGCCCTTGGATTGTATACAGAAACTAATTTATGTTGTTGCCCGTAGGGCGTGGACTAGTCCAAATCCATATCTTTCTTAGATTTGGGTTTGGGAGGTTGGGTTTAAGGATACGTTAGCCTCATTTGAGACTAAGATCAACTTAAACGTTTGTTAAGGATACGTTAGTCTAATTTTAGACTAAGATCGAATTAACGGGATCGTTTAGATCCAACAAGAGAGCAATTGGGCTCTATTGTTTAGTTTATGGACATTGCGGTTGATTAGTTTAAGGACATTACGGTCCGTCGTTAGTTTAAGGACATCTCGTTCCGTCGTTAGTTTAAAGACATCACGGTCGAGGTTAAGGACATCATAGTCCGTGAGTTTAAAGACCTCACAGTCAAATGTTAGTTTAAAGACATTACGGTCGAGATAAGGACAACATAGTCTATGGGTTTAAGGACCCCACGGTCCAATGTTAGTTTAAAGACATCACGGTCGAGGTTAAGGACATCATAGTCCATAGGTTTAAGGACCCCACAGTCCAACGTTAGTTTAAAAACATCGTAGTCGAGGTTAAGGACATCATAATCCATGAGTTTAAGGACCCCACAGTCCAACGTTAGTTTAAAGATATCGCGGTCGAGGTTAAGGACATCATAGTCCATGAGTTTAAGGACTCTACAGTCCGTAATTTACGTCATAGTTTGTGAAATGTGTGGTTGTCAGGACCCGTCACCTCTCTGAAGACGTTGAAGGATTACAACGACAAATATCAGAGGAGTGAAGAGATGTACCCTCAAACCAAAGTGGATTAAGTGATCTGTAGTCCAATTTGGAACTAAGATCAATTAATTAAATTATGAGCACATTGGCTCAGTTAAGTCTGAATTAAGGACTTATGGCCAACTTGGGCTAAGTCCAATTGAATTTAAAGAGTTGGCCCTTTGTTGGACCATTAACACTTGTCTGGGTTCAAGCCCACATTATTTAGCAATACTAAACGAGAGTTTGAGGGATTTGATAACATTTTTATCTTTGACTGAGCATGGAACATTATATCTCTGAATTTTACTCAATTTTGAGATTCGGTTGAAGGGGAGTCTTTTCCCTCTGGAAAATTAGCCAATTTGGCTAAAAGTAGTGTTAAAGACTAGAGAACAGTAGTGTTATACACTAGAAATAAATCTCTCAAATTAGTGTTAAACACAAAAAAACAACAGTGTTAAACACTGGAAATAAGATTCTCAAATTAGTGTTAAACACTAAAAGATAATCAGTGTTTAACACTGAAAATAAAGCTCTCGAATTATTGTTAAACACTAAAGAAGAAGGGGTCACGTGGGGGCACGTGAGGACGCCCAAAGGTGGGGCCAGATCTCACTTTACTTTATTCTGCAAATAAGTGTTGAACACTTTTTGTTTTAAGCCATCACGTGTGGGCACGTGATAGGCACTCATGCACTGATTTGTTAAGGCATTTATTAGGGGTCACGTGGTAACACGTGAGAGTGCCCAAAGCCCACATTTCTTTTGCTTTTATTCTCTGTGTTTTGGAGGTCACGTGGGAGCACGTGAGGCATTGCCTCAAAGTTTTTTCCTTCTCATTTTTGGGGATCTTTTCGGGGGTCACGTGGGGCCACGTGACCTTAGTTCTTTGCTTGCATGGAGATCTTTTAAGTCTTCTTATTTTTAAAAATTAAATTCTCTGTAGGGTTAAACCCTAATTATAATTTTGGAGGAATTAAATTCCTATTGTGAAAGAATTAAATTCTTATGTAGGGTTAAACCCTAATTTCCTTTTAGGGGAATTAAATTCCCATATATGTAAAAGAATTAAATTCTTGTATAGGGTGAAACCCTAATTTCATTTTAGGAGGAATCAAGTTCCTGTAAATTTGAGAGAATTAAATTCTCAATTAGGGTTAAACCCTAGTTTTTTCCATCTTGAAGGAATTAAATTCCTGTAATTTTAGGAGAATTAAATACTCATATAGGGTTAAACCCTAGTTTTATCTTGAAGGAATTGAATTCCAGTGAGTTTGAGAGAATTAAATTCCCATATAGGGTTAAACCCTAATTTCATCTTGGACGAATTAAATTCCTGTAATTTTAGGAGAATTAAATTCTCTAAACTCAATTCTCCCTCTAAGTTTTGGATCTGCATGGCAGAATCTCAACCCGATGAGAATTAAATTCTCAACCTATGGGGAGATTTGCTTCTGCAGATCTTCAACCAGAGGAAGAACTAAGTTTTTTCTGCAGAAGAGTTAAACACTTAAATTGAGAATTAAATTCTCTTTTTTGTGAAGCTTTTGATTCCTTTTTCTTTTCTCACATAGGGTTTTCTTTCTTGAGAATTAAATTCTCCTTTCTTTTCTCTCTGCTATTTGCTTTTAGAAAATTTCAAGATCCCAAAATTCTATATCTCTCTTCTCTTCTTAGCTCCTATTTATAGGAGAAGGAAAAGAATCAATTTGTTTAGTAAATCTCTCATTGAAAGATTTTGTTTGTTTTCATAATTAATATGATCCTTTAGATCACACAGTGAATTTTATTCACCTTTGGATTTTCAATCCAAAAGATATTTTGTTTGTTATTTTTGGTGAGATTTTAGGGAAATCTTTCCCTGTCTAAAATCTTTCCATAAATTGGTGATTTTTAATCACCCTTAAATTTTTAATCCAACGGTTCCCCATAATCCTTTTTCGTTTGGAGAGATTTGAGAGAATTTTAGAATTTAATTCTATTAAGTTATAAGGCTTTCAAAGCCTGTCACGTGCTGGCACGTGACCCCTCCTCCTTCAGAACTTTAATTCTGTCTTTTAATTGGGCTAAAGACCATCATGTATCAGCACATGACCTTTGGTCACGTGTGAGCACGTGACGCTCCATTGGAGTCTTTTCTTAGCCATTTGTTTATATTTTTGCTTGACATAATTTAATTCTGTAAAGACATCACGTGTCAACACGTGATACCTCATTGAGGTAACTCCTGATTTTTAATCAGGGAACAAATGCCCCCACAGCATTGCTCTCACGTGTCTGCACGTGAGTGCAACGCTGTCACTTTTGTGACCGTTGGATCCATCTGGAGAATAGGGGAGATGAAACGTTTTCCATCACATCCTATAAATGCCAGTGTCCCTTCAGAAGCGGCTTCACTTTGCTCATCTTCTTCCTTACAAACTTTTTCCTTTTGAGAATTTAATTCTCCTCTCCAGAGCTTAGTTCTCTGCCTCAAAATTTTTTCAGAGTTTAACTCTGTTGAAAGATTCCCTTTCCCCAGGTAATAATCTTGAACGAATGAAAAACTTTTGCAGAAATCTCCATTGGATTTTAAATCCAGACCAAGGGTTTTTGCCTTTATAAAGAACACACACATTTTTTTAAAGTTCTTTAAAAAGAAAACCTTTCAATCCTTAAACAACAGACCTTGCTAGGGTTTCTCTGGTCTTCAGGGGTCAATGGTGGTGTTTGCCTTTTTCTATGGAATTTAATTCCATCTCAAAAAATATCTCTGAGAATTTAATCCCTTTTTCAAAAGGAATTTAATTCCTACGAAGAACTTAGTTCTTCCCAGCGAGCTTCTTGGGGTTTTCTTGCCCTGAGTTGTCTCTTTGCAACCAAGAAGAAGAAGTTTAAAGTAGTGCTTTCTGGGAATTTAATTCCCTTAATTCTGTTTGATTTGTTACAAAGTCCAAGATAGATTTCTTTTAGGGAAATGTGTAGGGTCATTTGAAATACACTGTTTATTTAATGAGAATCTTCTTTTTGTTTCATTATGATTGCTTTGCCTCATCATTAGCAAGCCGTCATCTTGATTTTGTGGGACCATGTGTTTTGTAACCAATGGTCCCATAAAATGAGTCCTCCGTCGCTTTCTTTCACTGTCTTTTTATATATATACATTTATAAACATATGTATATACTGTTGGCTTTGGTTTAACAGTTTCCCCTTATCTTATTTCAGGTACAATGACTTCTGTTCCGTATTTCCCTTTCACTCGCTCGGAGGCCGCTTTTCCTCAGTCGTCATCTGACGAAGAAGTGATGGCGATGTTCAGGGCTCATGACCCGAACTGCACCAACTTGCTTTTGTGGGGGAACCTGGTATGGTCACATCATCCGTGGCCGCCGAAGCTTTCTTTGCGAGATACCGACGGAGCCCACCTATCGTTCCTGCCGATGGATCCCCCAAGGACTGTCTTTGCCGTGGAGATGCCGAATTGGACCTCTATGGGGCGGCTTGAGCCTTCAACGACCGGTATTCCGAACCATCCGGTCCCGGCTATAGATATTCTGGGACGCCGCATTTGCCAGGGTGAAGCCCAGCCATGGGGGCAGATTTACAAAATAGGGCTCACCCCTCGACATCCCACGGGCTACCTTCTTTGGGCGCGGTACATCTTGTTTGCCCATCGCGCGCGACTGCAGAGGGTTGGGCTTTATTAGGCGATCTATGCGTCCCTTTTCACTACCCATCTCCTCACATCTGGTGGGTTAAGGCTTTCTTGAACCAGTGGAATCTCCCCACCAACACTTTCCTTTTAGGGGACCGCGAAGTTTCGATTTCCTTGAAAGAATTTCGCGAGATCTCAGGGCTGCCAATCAGGGGGACCTTCTACGAGGAATTGCTGCCTCCCGACGAGTACGTCTTTGAAACCGAGCCTGCAATGCTCGACGGCCTATCTACCGAGAACGTCGTCCGCCACAAGCGCCCGAGTTTGATCAAGGCCCTGGGCATCTTTGACAAACTGTTCACAGAATCAGAAGAGCTGGGTGTCACTTTTAAGAGTTTTATCGCTTGCTTCCTTCGCGAGGGTGTCCTATCGAAGACGGCTCCGAAGTTTGCGAACATCAATGACCCCTTTTGGTTTGGTTTGAACAGGCGTCCGACTAAGGAAGAGGATTTACCGCAGTACTATATTCCTATCATGTTGGCGGTGTCTTTTGAATCGATTGCTGCTCCCGGCATGGATGAGGAGACCTTTTTTGTAGGTTTTATCAGTGTTTGGCTCAGCTGGTTTGTCATCCCCATGCATCGCCGCTTCATGAGAGTCTCGGTTATCTACCCTGCTCATCGTATCGCTGAAAAGACACGGCTAGCCGTAGGCATCCCAGCGCTAGCGCATCTTTATCATGGGTTGGGCGCCGCGGCTAATACCTTAACTCCCGGCGTGAACGTAGTAAACTTCTCTCTTCATTACTTCATATCTTGGATTGAGATGCACGTGCTGGGGGCCTTTGCTGCGCACCAGAGACCCGCATTTTATGACGCTTACACTTTTCCGCGACTCATGCGGCTGGTGGATGCTTCTGCTCCCGACCCGACTCGGTTCGGGGCTATTCGCCTGTTAATCGCTCCCTACGCTAGCACAGGCAGACTGGTATTTATTGATCGGGACCTATCCTCTCCTTCAGGTCCAATTCAGCAACTATGCGACTTGTCGAAGGAAGAGGTACCTTCTCTGAAGCCTAAGAAAGCCATGCACCTGTACACCATCAGACCAGGTTATCTGGTATTTTGTAAGAACAGTGCGGCCCTTTTCATGCGGTATAACCCACACTGCTTTGCCCGGCAGCTTGGGTATGATCAGGGCGTCCCCTTCGACGCATTTACAGTCGCGCCCGTCCCAACACCTGAAGCCGTTCGTGACGCTGCTCATCACTTTGTGAGGCTGAACACCGGTTCTCGCTTCACGATTCCTGAAGCTGACCATATTCCCCGATGCGTGGGATCCTTTACGGGCTGGTACCTTCATCGGGTCAGTCCGATTATTGCTGAGAAGAAGAGGGTGCTTCTTGGATACAACGCTCCTATTCCAGCTCAAGCCACTGGAGTTCTTCCACGGCCGCGTGCACCAGTTCGCTTTCCCTTGAGGGATACCAGTGTTGCGCTTATCCCGGGGGCGGCGGAGGTGGACCTCACTCCTATAGTTGGTATGCCATTGGATACCCGGGCTCAGTCGAGGGGTAAGAGGGTGCCGGTAGCAGTACCATTGCCCGCGGCGTCGACAATGGCCGTGTCATCCTCGGTAGCACCGCCTAGCGAGGGCGTTGGAGGTGAGGGCGCTGAAGGTGAGGTGGGTCAGCGTCGTGCCAAAGTTCTACGGGAGAGGAAACGATTGTCTTCAGCGGCCGGTTCTGGGTCCAAGAGGCGAAGGAAGACGGCTGCCAACTTGCTCGACTCTTTAATAGAGTCTGAGCCTATTCTTCAGGATGAACCGTTGGCCGTGCAAAAATTGGACGTCGGCCTACTCTTCCCGAGTTCATCTGCCGAGGAAGGCGCACAATTGGCTGAGGCTATAAGACGTTTGCAAGATGAATTGGAGAACGTAAGGGTCCCGAAGAAGCCCTACCCTGCCGTTATCTTTTATGAAGACCCTCCGTGGATCCGGTGACGATTCATCGGCCTTCTGGAAGAATGGGGTGAAAGAGCCCTTAAACAGGCTGTTTCGGCCGACGCCGAGGACGCGCTTTCCTTGTGGACCGGCGGCCATGAGTCCACCCTCGGGCCTCGGCGAGCACATCTCCTTATGAAGGAGCGTCGGCTTGAACAAGCCATACTGGAAGCTCCCTTGCGCATCGGTATGTTTCTGTATTTCTTTGTAATATTTCATATTACTTGTATGCACATATATGTATCCTTATCCTTCTACAAACTTTGCAGGGACTTCGGCCGCGGCAGAGGCTCTAAGTCATGTTTTGGCCATAGAGTCTACTGATATCCCCAGTGAAGCACCCATCAGTGTGGAGGGGGTTGATGAAACTGTTGCTCTTGCGATAGAGTCTCCTGTGGTGGTTCCTGCTTCCGAAGCGCTTGCTCCCTCGGGGGAGGGACCTTTGGCAGTCGCCGTTCTAATGGATCTACCTGAAGGCGACCTGGAGGCTAGGGTGTAGGTAGCCGAGGCTACCTTCCTTTCATTGGAGCCCGTAGCAGCAGCCGGTGCTCCTCATTCCGAAGCCGCTGCACCGGCCCGCGTCTTCGATATTGTGCCCGAGGTCACGGCGGAGGCCGTTGAAGCTGCTATCCCTCCAGCTCAAAATGGGAGGAGCATCGAAGGTAACCTTCTATATTTTAAATTAGTAATCTTTCCATTATCTGAACTCTTTTGTCTTTTCAGAATTGCGTGGATTGGCGGCTTTTATTGCCGACTCGTCTCCCATGCAGTCTTTTCAGCGCCTGTTGGAGATGGCTGCTCCGCAAGCGATATCTCCACAGCGCATCGTCCTCTCTTCTGGGCAAGGTTAGTATTGTCTGCCTTCTTTTCACAGCATTATCACTATTTCATAAAATGGCATTGATGTCCTTTACAGTTCTGGAGGCCGACGACGAGGTCGAGATTCTTGAAGGGCCTGGAGAGCCTTCAGAGCCCTCTTGCATGACTGTGGGTAAGTAAAGTCCCAACGTTGTTCCATTTGTTCTTTTGCTTACACGTTCAGCTGACCGTTTATAAATCTGAACAGCTTTGCCGGTCCTTACCGTGCTGGAGTCACGCATCGCTATGCCACCCGGCCCCTATGCTCTACGTGCCTCGGACCGTATGGCAAAATTAAGTCTCGCCTCTCTGTCATCCCTAATCGAGGAACTTCATGCTGGCAGTGTAATCACGGCCGAAGCGTTTGCTGCTGAAGCCAATAGCTCTCTTCCCTTTCTTGCCACCTATCATAGCGAAGCAGTGGTGCAAGTCTGGGTTGAGTTTTGTCGGCAGGTGGAGGTTTGCTTGCATGTGCTTGAGTGTACCCGCCTTTCTTCGGAGGCTGTGGCTGCGAAGGCGAGCTTACAGGTCTTAATCGAGCGGTGCGCGGCGAATATGGTGTCATGCGAGAAGAGGCTCGGCCGTAAGTTTTCAGAGAGGGAGCTGGCTTCTAAGGCGCTGATGGAGCTTCAAGCTAATCTTACGGCCAAGGCCAATAAAGCGTATGAACTTTGGCGAGTGCTTCAAGAGGCCATCAAGGAGGTGGTAGCCATCGACAAAGCCGCCGTGTTCACTCGTGAAAGGGTAGAGGCTCATAAGGCTGCAGAAAAAGAGCTTGAAGGCCGGCTTGCCTCATATCAGGCCCAGCAAGCTCAGGCCGAGGCTAGTCTTTTGGCGATACCGAATCATGAAGGCGAGGCCCAGCGAAAGAGGGATGAGCTAACCAATCTGCTAAATCGCCCGCCGACTTGAAGACTTGTATACATATTTTTTTTATTCTTCCTTTGTACATACTTCTGAATAAGAGTATATTTTTTGTTCTTTCACGAATTGTACTTTGTATTCAATTTGATTCATGAATAAAAGACATATTTTTCTTCACGATTGTGTGTCCCTTTTTATTAAATGTATTCCGTGGATAGTCCATCTCGATCTCTTTGCAGGAAAACGACGGCTTAGGATTCAGGGTTAAGATCTGCCTCCTAAGACTTTTCAACTTCATGAGCCGTGAGGGTCTCATAAAGAATTTTCTCCCTACTGGTCGAGAGGATCCCGTAGGTGTAATTTCTCCTTAAGAATCGTGAGGATTCCTAAGTGTGTTTTATCTTAAAAGTCGTAAGGATCTCACAAGAGAGTTTGCTCCCTTACGAGTCGTGAGGACCCGTAAGTGATGGGTGAGATTATCATCATCCGCATTTCACGGAATCAGGAGTTGCTCTGGATGCTTCCCACGGGTTCACTGCCGTGTTCTGCGAGGACCAGGCTCCGCTCTGGACATTTCCCACGGGGTCAGGATTGACATAAGCCGCGTTCCACGTAACTAGGAATTTTGCTCTGGATGCTTCCCACGGGTTCACTGCCGTGTTCTGCGAGGACCAGGCTCCACTCTGGATGCTTCATACGGGGTCATTGCCATGCTCTGTGAGGATCAGGATCCGCTTTGGACGTTTCCCGCGGGGTCAGGATTGACATAAGCCGTGTTCCACGTAACCAGGAATTTTGCTCTGGATGCTTCCCACGGGTTCACTGCCGTGTTCTGCGAGGACCAGGCTCCGCTCTGGATGCTTCACACAGGGTCATTGCCGTGCTCTGCGAGGACCAGGATTCGCTCTGGACGTTTCCCGCGGGGTCAGGATTGACATAAGCCGCGTTCCACGTAACCGGGAATTTTGCTCTGGATGCTTCCCACGGGTTCACTGCCGTGTTCTGGAAGGACCAGGCTCCGCTCTGGATGCTTCACACGGGGTCATTGCCGTGCTCTGCGAGGACCAGGATCCGATCTGGACGTTTCCCACGGGGTTAGGATTGACATAAGCCGCGTTCCACGTAACCAGGAATTTTGCTCTGGATGCTTCCCACGGGTTCACTGCCGTGTTCTGCGAGGACCAGGCTCCGCTCTGGATGCTTCACACGGGGTCACTGCCGTCCTTTGTGAGGACCAGGATCCGCTCTGGATGTTTCCCACGAGGTCAGGATTGATGTAAGCCGTGTTCCACGTAACCAGGAATTTTGCTCTGGATGCTTCCCACGGGTTCACTGCCGTGTTCTGCGAGGACCAGGCTCCACTCTGGATGCTTCACACGGGGTCATTGCCATGCTCTGCAAGGACCAGGATCCACTCTGGACGTTTCCCATGAGGTCAGGATTGACGTAATCCGCGTTCCACGTAACCAGGAATTTTGCTCTGGATGCTTCCTACGGGTTCACTGCCGTGTTCTGCAAGGACCAGGCTCCGCTCTGGATGCTTCACACGGGTTCACTGCCGTGCTCTGCGAGGACCAGGATCCGCTCTGGACGTTTCCCACGGGGTTAGGATTGACGTAAGCCGCGTTCCACGTAGCCAAGAATTTTGCTATAGATGCTTCCCACGGGGTTCACTGCCGTATTCTGCGAGGACCTGCTCTGCTCTGGATACTTCACACGGGTTCACTGCCGCGCTCTACGAGGACCAAGATCCGCTCTGGACGTTTCCCATGGGGTCAGGATTGACGTAAGCCGCGTTCCACGTAACCAGGAAGGGTTGACTTTATCCGCATTTCACGGAGTCTGGATTATGACTCTCGGTCATCTGTGCACCGCCGAATCATGGAACTGGGAGTTACCGCTGTTCCTCTTTACTTGATGTTGTGTCTGTTGTAATGAGACGAATGTTGAGATGATCTCCAGGCTATCTGTGAACCGTTGAGATTTGGCTTCTTCTTTTGATGAAGCATCGGGAGGAAAGGTATGATCCCTTCTTTGTTTGCGCCCCTGGATTGTATATAGGGATT
Organism: Agapanthus africanus; assembly: GCA_030015575.1. Lineage (NCBI taxonomy): Eukaryota > Viridiplantae > Streptophyta > Magnoliopsida > Asparagales > Amaryllidaceae > Agapanthus > Agapanthus africanus. The sequence continues at coordinate 5,756,678 of CM057337.1, forward strand.
GATGTGATATCGCCTGTAGGGCAAAAATTTCATTTTTTTTATTTTATTTCTTTCCGCGATGCTCTATCATTTCAGCTTTTTATATCGCGAAAATCGCGATTGCTTAATCATTTCGGCTATTTTTCGCGGCGCCCAATCATTTCGGCTATTTATTTAATTTTTACTCGCTGCTTTTTATTGCGTGTTGCCCAATCATTTCGGCTATTTTGCATGCATACATTTTTACTTGCTGATTTTGTTTGCAAGTTGCCCCATCATTTCGGCTATTTCGTATGCATGTGTGGCTCGCTGGCTTTTCGCTGCAAGTTTGGAATTAGACACCGATTTCGGCATCAGCACCGCTACAACTAGGATATTTCCAAGAGCGAATCATCATTTGCCTCTGTCGATGTCGAAGAAAGGTAGCTTAGCGAACAGGGTTAGGATCCTGTTGACTAAGGCTTTTGACTTCATGAGCCGTAAGGGTCTCACAAAGGTATTTCTCCCTGCGAGTCGTGAGGATCTCGCAGGTGCGTTTTCTCCTAAAGAATCGTGAGGACTCCTAAGTGTATGGCTTCTCGTAATTCGTAGGGATCTTACAAGAGGGCTTTCTCCTTATAAGTCGAGAGGACTTACAAGGGCTGTTCACTGTGTAGACATACCCCTAGTCATGGATGGGACTTTGTTAGGGAAATGTTTATTCGCACCCGTGGATTGTATACAAGGGTCAGTATTGAGCCGCTTGGAGGGCAGTATCGGAGGTTGTGGTGGCTGCTTAAGAGCAGGTTCAGATCCCTATAGCCTAAGACTTTCGAATCTTATGATCCGTGAGGGTCTCATAAGAGGGTTCTCCTTACGAGTCGTGAGGATCTCGCAAGTGTAATTTCTCTTTAGGAATCGTGGGGATCCCTAAGTGTGTTGCTCCATTGTGAGTCGTAAGGATGTCACGCAGGTGTTTTCTCTTTACAAAGTCGAGAGGACCTTGCAAGTGTCTTTTAACGAGATTGTGCCCTTTCGGGTTTTCACAAAACTCGCCGGTAGCCCTGCTGTTTTTACTCACGGAGCCCTTTCGGGTTTTCATCCGTGCCCATTTTGCTTATGGACATACCGTTCTTATTTTTTTTCTCTCTTTCTTTTTTTTATATCAGCCCTGGGATGCTGCAATCCACAGTAGTTTATCGACGTCTCGGTCAACGGCTAGTTTTAGGACATAGTGCTCCATTGTTAGTTTTAAGGACATCTCGGTCCGTTGTTAGTTTAAGGATGTTTCGGTCCGTTGTTAGTTTAAGGACGTTTCGGTCCGTTAGCCGGCTACTACTTATAGAGTTTGGGCTTAGGAAGATAGCGAGCGGATATAGTCGTCGTCATCTATCATTGACCTAAGCCGTGACTCGTCAGGCATAGTACTTTTTCAGGAAGCGACCGTTTATTGGCCTGAAAGGTCTTTCACCATGCATGTCCATGAGTAGATAGGCTCCACCCTAGTAGACCTTGTTTATGATATACGTGCCTTCATAGTTCGGCTCGAATTTTCCCCGTTTGGCACGATTGGGGATCATAGGGCTCTTGACCACTAGCACGGGTTCGCCTTGGTGAAATGTTCTCGGCCTAGTCAATTTTTCATATGAGCGCGTCATCTTTGCTTTATAAGCTTCCAGATTTTGTTGCTCTATGAGCCGAGTTTCATCAAGGGAGTCGAGCTCTTCAAGCCGAAGGTGAGCATTTTCTTCATCCATTAGCTCGTAATGAACTGCCACTTGTAGAGAGGGTAGCTCTATCTCGAAGGGGAGTACCGCCTCTGTCCCGAACACCAATGTATATGGCATTGTGTTTGTAGCCGTTTTGAACATAGTTCGATATACCAGAGAGCTTCATGCAGTCTCTCATGCCAGTCCTTCTTGTTTCGGGACACTGTCTTTTTCACGATCTTCGTCAAGGTCTTGTTGAAAGCCTCAGCTAGACCATTAGCTCGGGGATTATAGACTGAGGAGTATCTCCAGTCTATGTTGTGCTGTTGTGCGAAGCGGCTGATCTTGTGGCTTCTGTAGGCTGGCCCGTTATCGGAGATGATCTATCTCGGAGTTCCAAACCGATAGATGGCGTGTGTCTTGAAGAAATGGAGGATATTCTCCGTCTTCACTTCCCTCAGCGGTATTGCTTCTGCCCATTTGGAGAAGTAATCAGTTGTCGCCAAAATGAATCGATGTCCTTTGGACGATGCTGGTTCGATGGGGCCGATTATGTCAGTCCCCCACATTTCAAACGGCCAACCAGCCACTGTCGGGTGTAGTGGATTTGGGTGCTGATGGATAAAGTCCCCGTGAATCTGGCACGAGTGGCACTGCTTCGCGTATTCAAGGCAGTCCTGAATCATCGTGGGCCAATAGTAGCCCATCCTTTTAATCTTCAACTTCATCTTCGGGCCTGCTTGGTGAGAACCGCAGAGTCCGTCGTGAACTTCTTGGACGACTCTTTTTGCTTCTTCAGGTCCCAGGCATCTTAACCACAGAGAATCAAATGACCTCTTGTACAGAGTGTCATTGACGAAGGCAAAAGATAAGGCTCGCTTCATGAGCTGATGTTTTGAGGACGCATCTTCAGGTGTTCGACGGGATTTGAAGTAGTCTACAAAGACTTCTCTCCAATCCTCGACCTTTTCTTGGTCTTTTTCCTGTAGAGCCATTTGCTCGGTCGCTCCCTTTTCCTCGGACAACTCCGGAGATATTTCTGCCGGTGCAAGAACCTGATAGCTTTGTACCACGATTCTTACGTCATCGAGGTTCTTATCGGCCAATTCTTTAGCAATCTTGGCTAATGCATCCGCGTTGCTATTTTACGCATGCGGTATTCTTTCCAAGGTGTAGGAAGGTATTTGGGTCAGCAGTTGCTGTACCTTCTCGCTGTACTTTACCAGTTTTGGTTTGCACGTTTGATAGTCACCGTTTACTTGACTAACGACCAGTTGGGAGTCTCCGTATATGAGCAGGTTTTCAATTCCCATGTCGATGGCGATCTTGAGACCTGCTATCAAAGCTTCATACTCGGCTTCATTGTTTGTCCTCGGCTCTGTTAAGGAGAAGGCAAAGCGCATTATCCCTCCTTGTGGAGTTACGAAGATGGGGCCTACCCCTGATTTGATTACGGGCGTGCTTTGTTTGCGCTTTTTCATGGAAGATGCTCCACAAAAGTAAAGTTCCCACCGGGTATCACTTCCGTCGATCGTGTCAAACGCATGTTCGTCTGGCATTTCGCAATTCAAGAGAGAATCGGTAGGTATCGGATGCTCGGCAAGGAAGTCGGCGATGGCCTGGCCATTCACTGCCTTAAGAGGCTGATAGGTTATCGAGAATTCCATCAATAGCATGGCCTATTTAGCGAGACGCACCGTTAATATGGCTTTTGACATTAAGTATTTGAGGGGTCCACTTTTGATATGAGATGGACCTCATGTGCCAATGTATAGTGTCTGAGCTTCGTTATTGCGAAGATCAACGCCAGGCAGTGTTTTTCAATGGGAGAGTAATTGCTTTCTGCCCCCAGCAGAACTCGACTCAGATAGTAGAGAGCTCTTTCCTTTCCTTGGTCGTTCTCTTGTGGCCATAATGCGCCTAAGGAACCTTCAAGGGCGGTTGTATACAGAATGAAAGGCTTTCCCTTGATTGGAGCAGCCAGCACTGGTGGGTTCTTCAACTATTGCTTGATTTTGTCCAGTGAATTTTGGCATTTGTGATCCCAAACGAACGGGGTTCCCTTCTTCATCAGGTGACTGTAAGGACGACACTTGCTGGAGAGATTGGCTATGAATCGCCGGATATACGCGAGCTTTCCTTGGAGAGACCGCAGTTGCTTGAGAGTCTTTGGCGGAGTCATTTCCATAATCGCCTTGATCTTTGACGGATCTATCTCGGTGTCAGACGATAAACCCTAGAATTTGCCTGAGGACACTCCGAACGCGCATTTAAGAGGGTTCATCTTCAAGTTGTATTGTCGAAGGCGTTAAAATACAGTCTTCAGATGCTCTAGGTGTTCCTCGTATGATTTACTTTTAACTACGAGGTCGTCGATATAGCATTCGACGATTTCATGTATAAGGTCATCGAAAATCTTCGTCATGGCCGTCTGATAGGTGGCACCGGCGTTCTTTAGACTGAAGGGCGTCACCTTGTAGCAGAATATACCCAGAGGGGTCCGGAAAGCGGTGTGCTTCTGGTCTTCTGGATGCATCTTTATCTGATTGTATCCCGATGACCCGTCCATGAAGGAGAAGACTTCGTGAGTGGACGTGTTATCTATCATCAGCTCAGTGACTGGTATTGGAAAGTCGTCCTTTGGGCAAGCTTTCTTGAGGTCCCGGAAGTCCACACATATGCGCACCGTCCCATTTTTCTTCATTACTGGAACAATGTTGGCGATCCAGTCGGGATATTGAACCTCTTGGATAAAACCATAGTCGATTAGTTTCTTGACCTCGGCGTTGATGCTCATCTCAGGCTCGAGCCCCATTCTCCTCGGTGCTTGTTTGATTGGCTTGGCGTCCGGAGATATTGCTAATTTATGGACAGCAATCTCTGGATCTAGTCCTGGCATTTTGGAATAATTCTATGCAAAGAAATCTCTATGCTGCATAAGCACGTCTTTTAGTGCAGCCACCTTTTCTTCAGATAGCAGCTCACTGACGAATGTTGGTCGTGGGTCACTTGCCGTCCCCAAATCAATTCTCTTGAGGTTATCTGCAGTGGTATGTATTCTATCTTCCAGCTCTTTTGGCGCCGGTGGAAACTCTGAGATCACCTCGTCATCATCGTTTTCGAAGCACCAGGGGAGGTCATCCCTATCCTCAGGCTCTTCTTTTGATAGTGTTATCATATGACAAGTTACGAGCTCGCTCCCAAGACCGATGTTGATCTGGTTCTACTCTCGCTGTATGCGCGGCTTTTAGTTCGTGCTTCTGCGATGGAGTTATCCTCCAACTGTTGGATAGAGTGAACTTGCCGAGCTGATATTGGTCTTCGACCCAGTTCTTGAAGGTGAAGCAGTCTTCGAGAGAATGTCCTATCGCTCGGTGATAAGAGCAATAGTCTGGGTGAGAGACCTCGTTAGCTTGCTCGGGGTGTTTGGACTCCGGAAGTGTAATCATCTGATGTTTTATGGCGAGATCAAGTATCTTCCGTGTTTTATTCTGAGGAAAAGAGTATGCTCGACCCATCTTCTTTATAAGAGACGAGTCCGGATTGCTCGATTCCCGATCGCGTGGCTTCTTGGTCCCGCTTTGTTATTGTCGAACGCCTTTCCCGCTTTTTGATTTATTTTCACCTCTGTGTCGGGCCTTTTGTATGATGGGTTGATAAGGAAGAGCACTGTCATTCTCCGTGACCTGCCAAAGGAGGCGCTGCGTCTTGGCTTTCTCGTAAATGGCCATTTCACGGTTATGGTCATCCCGGATCCTTTGACCCGCTTCCCTGATAAGATTTTCCATTCATTCTTCAAATGACGGACTCGGCATTTTGATGGTAGGATTTCGTTTTGGTTCAGGGTCAGCGTTTTCTGACAGGGCGTCCTCTTCTTCATCGAAGTCATATATGACATAGCTACCATGGACTTGTTCCCGTTTCTTGGATTGAACATATCCGAGCCTGACCGTTTCCATTCTCCCGTTGGGCAATTTGCGCCGAGTTCCGGGGACATCCCAAATCCTGTTGTAGAAACGAGCTTGTCGAGTAGTCTGTCTGAAAGGTACCCCTTGGTGCTTCAATAGCCTTTTCAAGCCTTCCGTGTAATATCTGGGCAGACGTATGGGCTGGAGCCTGTCAAGTGTAGAATCCGCGCCATGCCAAATTTCTTTTTCCACTTTGGTTTCCCCGGATCGGTAGAATAGGATCGCCTTTTCACCTGGGAGGGACGTAGAATGTCTGCAATTCTTGCACACTATAAGTTTCAAGTGCATCGAGCTCTTTGTAATGCTCCCACGGGACCATGGTAATTTGCAAACTCTGATTATTGTCAGCGGAGGCCTGTATTGACGGTCGAGCGGAAAATATAGCGTTAACTTCATCTTCCGAGTCACTGCCGAAGACCAACATTGGGGCGGATGGTCCCGGGTTGTTGCGTTGGGGCGGACCTGAGTAAACTATCTCTTCTTCCTCCTCGGTATCACTCCCGAAGACCGGAATAGTGGTGATAGCTTTGTTCTTCGGTTTGTGACATCTTTCCATATCCTCAAAATCTGGTAAGAAGTATTTTGCATCTTCGTACTTCCGGACTTCGTTCACGGAGAATGGGTTCAACTCCCCCGTTACAGTGTACTCAAGACCATCCTTGAAGTATTTTATACACTGATGTTGTGTAGAAGGGATGATGTTGTACTCGTGTAACCAAGGTCGGCCGAGCAAAGCATTGTAGCATGTCTTGGCATCAATGACGTGAAATTTAATATCTGTGACAAGTAGCCCGAAGCGCAATGTCAGTATCACGGACCCGAAAGTCCGTGATGACTGGGAGTCAAAACCGGAGATGGTGATTTTATCACGAGCGAGGTGCTGAACGCTCATGCAGATTTCCTTCAACACTCGCACGTTGAGGAGATTGATGGAGGACCCATTGTTGACCAGGATTTTGCCTGTCTTAATATCATGACAGTATCCGGAGACATAAAGGGGATGATTGTGTTCACATGTCCCAAGGAGGAGATCTTCATCGCCGAAGGTGATATCGGCTGTGTGCACTTCTTTTAGCTCGTCCTTCATCCTTTCTTCGGCGAGAAAAGCTTAGAATTTCTCTTGCTCTTGTAGCGCCTTGATCAATGATCTTTTACTTCTTTTGATAGTAAAAGGGCGTCGAAAATGCTGAGCTGCGAGGGTAACTTCCTCAAGTGCGCCAGAACGTTGTAGTCCACCTTACTTTTCTTTGGCTGGTCCTTGGCGGTCAGCTCTTTCATGACTTGGTCATCTAGAGCGATATCCTCAGAGACCTTTTCTTTTCCCTTATCTTTTCTATTTGTGGGTCCGAGATTCTTTTCTGGAAGTGTACGATTGTGCAGCTGAATATTGTCTCAGGTCTTCGGTTCTTCCTCTCTCCCAGAGGTGGATTCTTTGAAGAGAGGGCCAAGAGTCATTTCTTCATCAGAGTCGCTCCTGAAGGTGAGAACCTGCGATCCCCCGGCGTTGACCGTGCGACAGTTGCCGGTAATTCTGTTATGCTCCTCGGTCGTACTTCTCTGCTCCCGATGAGTTTTGCGTTTCATCCGCTTAAAATGTTGCCGGTGAGCAACATATCCCTGCCACCATCTTTTAAAAGAATTGCACTCTTCGGTGGGGTGCGCAATCTTTCGATGATATAAGCAGTAGCTAGGATGCGTTTTTGCTTCACCAAGATTGTTTCCTTCGGAAGGTGGCAGCTTCATTCCCATTGATATGGCTTTGGCTAACATCTTCCTCGTCTTAAACCTGTTTTTATTCGCAATGGAGCTATTTTGATCTGGCGGGGGTATTTCAGCCCTTTCGTCCAGTCGCCGACGTTTGGCCTTTTCAAATATGGCCATCTCACGCCCCCGATCAGCTTTGCTTTTAAGAAGAGCTGTGTTTAGGAATGCATCAATTATTTCATCTGATGGCCACAGGAGTTCTGGCTCAGGACCCGCCCCCAGTTTCTTTGTGCAAGGAGCCTCTTCATTGTCTACCGATGAATGAGAGATCACATGGCAACTTGCCACGTAATCTTCAGATTCATCCGATGAGTCTTTTCCATCATTTCCGTCGTCAAGGACGTGGCTGAGAAACTCTTGAAGTGTGACCGGAGTCCGCGCCTTCTGGTTATACTCTTCCAGCGCGTCAATCTATTTTTGTAGGTCCGTGCGCTTGTCGCCAGGCTTCACGTGCTTCTTGGATTTCTTCTTCTTCTTTGAAGATTTTGACGGCTGGGTGTGAGTGTTTTGGCTATCACCACCAATTTTTAGAGTTGGGCGCGGCTTCAGCATCCCCTCGATGATCTGGGGTTCCAGCGGATTCTTCCACCTGATCGCCGGGCATGTCTGGAGATCATTCAGCATTCTTTTGGTTTTCGCTGAAAAAGCGACCTCCCATGGAGCTTCTTCAACAAAAGAGCACGATACCCCGGTGTGTCCGTCTTCTTAGGAGTGTGCGGTTGTGGTGGGTTTACCTTCCGCTTCTCAGGCAGCGCAAACTTGCTTTGTTGGTACTGGTCCTCGATCCACCCCTTAAAGATGAAGCAATCTTCGATTGGATGGCTTACCGTTTGGTGGTAAGGGCAATAATTGGGATTATTCGCTTCGCCGAGTTGCAATGGTCGCTTTGGATTCGGCAGATTGATAAGCCTGTTGCGCATCGCCAGTTCGAATAGTCTCTTCGTTTTGTCCCGTGGAAACGAGTAAGGAAGCTTCATTTTCTCGTTATAGTAGCTCCGCCTCTTTTCCAGTTGATCCGTTAGTTTTGGAGCACTGGGCCGTTGTTGGGTATTCGCAACGAAGGTCGCCTTCCCTTTACCATTTTCGTTCCGCGGCTCCGGCTTCGGAGGAGACGGTCTATGACCCATCTGGTCCATTTGGGCCAGCTTGTCGATTAAAGCTTGGAACGTGGTCGGTTTGAAGAACATCATGAATTGTGAAATAGTTGCATGAGGGTCTAGAGTGCCCACGAACATGCCCACCGCTGGTGCTTCCTCGATGTGCTGTTTGCACTTTGACCACAGATTTCGCCATCGGATTACGTATTGAACCCAAGTTTCGCCCGGCTTCACCCTTGCATTGATTAATGCTATTATCAGGGTGCGTTCACTGGCACTCGCAAATCGCTGGGTGAATAACAACTCCATTTCTGCGAAAGTCTTGACAGATTCGTTTGGAAGTTCGGAGTACCACTCAAATGCCGTCTCCGATAAGCTGCCGACGAATTGGCGGAGCAAAAGATTGTCATCACCCCCGGTATTACTACATAGAGCCCTGAACTAGGCGACATGCTGGTGCGGATTTCCCGTCCCTTTATATACATGAAACTTAGGGATGGTATATCCCGGCGGGTACTTTATCTGGTCATACCAGCCTGGATATGGTCGCCCAGTTTTAACGACCTGGCTAGCCGCTTCATTTGCCTGGTGAGCTCGTATTTGCTGAGCAATATATTCATCCAGAGCAGCCTTGGAAATAGTTTCCTCTTTGGCTGCTGAAAGAGCCGGAGGAGGATTCGACGTCTCCCCTTTGTCGTCTTCAATAATGATCGGAGGGTCTTCGGCTGGAGGATCCAGCTGTAACATCATCCCGACCATGTCTTGGAAGAGAAGTGCCATTCACTTTATATTAGCCGCTTGTTCTGCGGCTTCTTTATCCTTCTTTTCAAGGACTATGCGAAGGAAGTCACCATCGGTTTCTTGTTCGTGACGCTGCTCCGATGACGCCTCCGGGCTTTCTTTTGGTCCGATGAGTGCAGCCATTGCAGTCAGCATCTCCTGAAGCTTCTGCTGTTGTTGTTCCGGACCCTTGTTATTGATCGGGTAAGCGGTCGATGGCCTGTCGAAGTGCGGCTTTCTTCTTTTCCAGAAGCCATGTAAACAATGTGTACCATCATGTCCCCAGACTTGGGGCGTTTGGGCTCAATACCTTTGCGGTTTGCCGCAGCCATAGGGGATTTCTCCGGCCTCCTTTTCTTTTGAGCAGTTGACGTTGAGGGGGCCGTTGCAGCGGGTACCCAGGTGGTTGTCGTCCTTTGTGGGTTGCCCGGACGGTTTTATTCCTGCTAAACCTTCAGCTTCTTCTGTCAACAGGGATAGTCTTGATCAATCACTGACTCCTTGACTCGTCGCCAAATTTTGTAAACTTTGGAGGACAGCCGTTGAGGAGGCTGGTCCGGCTTTATTTCTGTAACATTCTGCACCGGAGGAGATCTTTTCAGTATGGCGGTAGGAGAGTTCCTGCGCACCTTGTTCAGCAGTTCGAAGCTGTTCCCGGTCGGAACAGCAGCATTGACTTCCACCGTGGGGGCTGGTGGAGTTAGCCCAGAGGGAGAGTTGCCCCCAGCCTTCTTCACTCGGCGCCACCGGCGACGTCGAGTGCATCGAGCTGTTGGGATGGTTTCAGCTTGAGGGGTGACTTCGTCATGCCCCATGTTCTGGTGAGGCGTTGCCGGTATCAGCCTCTGGAAGACCGATGTCCGTTGAGTAGCGGTATTTAATCTATCAAAGACAGACTTTGGAGCGGGAACGGGAGCCGAAGTGGGAGTCGGAACAGTCAGTCTTGTAAAGATCGGCCTTTTGGCAGGAGGAGCCGCCTTGAAGAGTTCGGGAGCAGGGATGGTTACTCTCTTCGGAATAACCTTTTCTTGAATTGCAGGCTTCATCATGGGCCCACACAAACTTTGGCCCAATCTGGCGAAGACCGAGGCACTGGAATTGGATGACCTGTTGAGAGGGGCCGCAGTAGTTGTAAGCCGATCAAAGACCGACTTCTTGGTAGCTTCCTGTGCTGGTATAGGAGCGTTGAAGCTTATCGGTGGGAGCATGGTCCCGAAAAACAATCCAGTGGTGGCCTGCGTGACCTGGTCCACCGGCATCATGACCAGGGAAACCGCTTGGGGCCCGTAAGCTATGCCTCCAGATGAGGCAGAACGTAGGTTGCAGTTGCAGTTGGAACACTTCACGCAAGTTGATGCCATTGATTCTTCGCTTTCTGCACCAAGCAAAATGCCAAATCTCAGTACCTCGAACCCAAGGGCAACCATTAGCAAACCGCTGTTCGTTCGCGAACACGACACACGAAGTATGGAGTGGAAAGAGGAAAATGTCCCACCGGGCGTGCCAGAATCTGTTCCCCTCCGAAAGATGCGGCAGAGAAATGTGTTGCCTGAATTTCGGGGCATATGCTAATTGGTGCTATCCGTCCACCTCTCTGAAGATGCCAAGTTGATTTATGGCACCGTATATCGAAGGTTTAAACGGATGCGGCCGATGTAGCAGACTTCGTCAAATTCCCCCTCGTTGAGGGGTTTTTGATTGTGGGGACGCTCTTCCCTGCAGGCGTAAGCCCCTGCAGTTAATTACGCTACCGCATCGCGGTAACAACTTTCTCCTTCTCTAGATGGTCACTTCGTGTCGTGGGTGTTTGTTTTGTTTTTGGTTGCCCGTGGATTGTATACGGAGACTAATTTATATTATCGCCCGTAGGACGTGGACTAGTCCAAATCCGTATCTTTCTTAGATTTGGGTTTGGGGTGTTAAGTTTAAGGATACGTTAGCCTCATTTGAGACTAAGATCAACTTAAACATTTGTTAAGGATACGTTAGTCTCATTTTAGACTAAGATCAACTTAACGGGATCGTTTAGATCCAACAAGAGAGCAATTAGGCTCTATTGTTTAGTTTAGGGACATTGCGGTCGATTAGTTTAAGGACATTATGGTCCGTCGTTAGTTTAAGGAAATCTCGGTCCAACGTTAGTTTAAAGACATCACGGTCGAGGTTAAGGACATCATAGTCCATGAGTTTAAGGACCCCACAGTCCGTAATTTAGGTCATAGTCTGTGAAATGTGTGGTTGTCAGGACCTGTCACGTCTCTGAAGACGTTGAAGGATTACAACGACAAATATCAGAGGAGTGAAGAGATGTACCCTCAAACCAAAGTGAATTAAGTGATCTGTAGTCCAATTTGGAACTAAGATCAATTAATTAAATTATGAGCACATTGGCTCAGTTAATTCTGAATTGAGGACTTATGGCCAACTTGGGCTAAGTCCAATTAAATTTGAAGAGTTGGCCCTTTGTTGGACCATTAACACTTGTCTGGGTTCAAGACCACATTATTTAGCAATGCTAAACAAGAGTTTGAGGGATTTGATAACATTTTTATCTTTGACTGAGCATGGAACATTATAGCTCTGAATTTTACTCAATTTTGAGATTCGGTTGAAGGGGAGTCTTTTGCCTCTGGAAAATTAGCCAATTTGGCTAAAAGTAGTGTTAAACACTAGAAAACAGTAGTGTTAAACACTAGAAATAAATCTCTCAAATTAGTGTTAAACACAAAAAAACAACAGTGTTAAACACTGGAAATAAGATTCTCAAATTAGTGTTAAACACTAAAAGATAATCAGGGTTTAACACTGGAAATAAAGCTCTCGAATTAGTGTTAAACACTAAAGAAGAAGAGGTCACGTGGGGAAACTTGAGGACGCCCAAAGGTGGGGCCAGATCTCCCTTTACTTTATTCTGCAAATAAGTGTTGAACACTTTTTGTTTTTAGCCATCACGTATGGGCACGTGATAGGCACTCATGCACTGATTTGTTAAGGCATTTATTAGGGGTCACGTGGTAACACGTGAGAGCGCCCAAAGCACACATTTCCTTTGCTTTTATTCTCTGTGTTTTGGAGGTCACGTGGGAGCACGTGAGGCATTGCCTCAAAACTTTTTCCTTCTCATTTTTGGGGATCTTTTCAGGGTTCATATGGGGCCACGTGACCTTAGTTCTTTGCATCCATGGAGATCTTTTAAGTCTTCTTATTTTTAAGAATTAAATTCTCTGTAGGGTTAAATCCTAATTATAATTTTGGAGGAATTAAATTCCTATTATGAAAGAATTAAATTCTTATGTAGGGTTAAACCCTAATTTCCTTTTAGGGGAATTAAATTCCCATATATGTAAAAGAATTAAATTCTTGTATAAGGTGAAACCCTAATTTCATTTTAGGAGGAATTAAGTTCCTGTAAATTTGATAGAATTAAATTCTCAATTAGGGTTAAACCCTAGTTTTGTCCATCTTGAAGGAATTAAATTCCTGTAATTTTAGGAGAATTAAATTCTCATATAGGGTTAAACCCTAGTTTTATCTTGAAGGAATTGAACTCCTATGAGTTTGAGAGAATTAAATTCTCATATAGGGTTAAACCTTAATTTCATCTTGGAGGAATTAAATTCCTGTAATTTTAGGAGAATTAAATTCTCTAAACTCAACTCTCCCTTTAAGTTTTGGATATGCGTGACAGAATCTCAACTCGATGAAAATTAAATTCTCAACCTATGGGGAGATTTGTTTCTGCAGATCTTCAACCAGAGGAAGAACTAAGTTTCTTCTGCAGAAGAGTTAAACTCTTAAATTGAGAATTAAATTCTCTTTTTTGTGAAGCTTTTGATCCCTTTTTCTTTTCTCACCTAGGGTTTTCTTTCTTAAGAATTAAATTCTCCTTTCTTTTCTCTCTGCTATTTGCTTTTAGAAAATTTCAAGATCCCAAAATTCTATATCTCTCCTCTCTTCTTAGCTCCTATTTATAGGAGAAGAAAAAGAATCAATTTGTTTAGTAAATCTCTCATTGAAAGATTTTGTTTGTTTTCATAATTAATATGATCCTTTAGATCACACAGTGAATTTTATTCACCGTCGGATTTTCAATCCAAAAGATATTCTGTTTGTTATTTTTGGTGAGATTTTAGGGAAATCTTTCCTTGTCTAAAATCTTTCCATAAATTGGTGATTTTTAATCACCCTTGAATTTTTAATCCAACGGTTCCCTATAATCTTTTTTCGTTTGGAGAGATTTTAGAATTTAATTATATTAAGTTATAAGGCTTTCAAAGCCTGTCACGTGCTGGCACGTGACCCCTCCTCCTTCAGAACTTTAATTCTGTCTTTTAATTGGGCTAAAGACCATCACGTGTCAGCACGTGACCTTTGGTCACGTGTGAACACGTGACGCTCCATTGGAGTCTTTTCTTAGCCATTTGTTTATATTTTTGCTTGACAGAATTTAATTATGTAAAGACATCACGTGTCAACACGTGACCTTTGGTCACGTGTCAACACGTGATACCTCATTGAGGTAACTCCTGATTTTTAATCAGGGAACACATGGATTCTATCTCGGACCGCATTGCATCCAGCCACTTCACTGAGTCCCCACTCGTGATGGCCTGCTCGAAGCTAGTTGGGTCATCATCCTCAATGATGCAATCCTCGCTCCCACCATCCATGAGAAAAACGTAGTATCTCTCAGGTGGGTGAAGAACCCTACTAGATCGGCGGAGTGGCTGGGGTACATCGGGAACTACCGAATCCTCCGGTTCCACCAAATCTTCTGTCGTAGTCTGTTTTGCTGGAACCTATTCCAGTTCTACCTCCTTGCCACTAATCTCTTTTTCAAGAAATTCCTTTTCTAAAAAAGTTGCATATCGAGAAACAAACACCTTTTGTTCCTCGGTGTGGTAGAAGATATACCCGCGCGAATGTTTGGGATATCCAATAAATTTACACAGAATGGACCTTGCCCCAAGTTTGTCCGGATTTTGCGTTTTTACATATGCCAGACAACCCCATATCTTAACATAATTAAGATATGGTCTCTTTCCTTTCCATATCTCATATGGAGTGGTTGTCACAGATTTGGTGGGAACCATATTCAATAGGTCTGCAACTATTTCCAGTGCATACCCCTAGAAGGAAATAGGTAACTCAGCTGTGCTCATCATAGAGCGCACCATATCTAATAGGGTGCGATTCCTCCGTTCCGATACACCGTTTCGCTGTGGCGTATACAGAGGAGTTAGCTGAGAGAGAATCCCATTCTTTTTTAGGAAGTCCAGGAATTCATTGCTCAAGTATTCACCTCCTCGATCATATCGAAGGATTTTAATATTTTTCCCGGTTTGGTTCTCAAGTTCTTATTTATATTCTCTAAATTTCTCAAAAGTTTCTGATTCGTGTTTCATCAGGAACACATATCCGAATCTAAAGAGATCGTCAGTGAATGTAATGAAGTACGCAGAACCATTCCTGGCATGTGTAGACATGGGACCGCATACATCACTATGTACCAGTCCCAAGAGTTCCGTAACTCTTTCTCCGTGTCCCGTAAATGGAGTTTTGGTCATTTTGCCTTTGAGACATGACTGGCAAGTGTCATAAGATGAAAGTTCAAAAGGATTCAAATATCTATCCTTATGCAACTTAGCTAGTCGTGTCGTATTGATATGGCCAAGTCTACAATACCACAAGAAAGATTCGTTCATTTCTGAACTCTTCCTCTTGTGTGTGTTTGTTATGCTCAGAACTGTTGATTGATTTAGAACATAAATGCCATTGCACAACGTGCCTGATCCAACAAACTTTTGGTTCTGGAAAATGTTCATAACATTACCCTGTAATACAAAATTATATCCATCTTTACTTAATAAAGAAACCGATATAATGTTGCATATCAGGTTCGGCATGTAATAGAATTCATTCAGAATCAATGTATTACTAGTTGGTAATACAAGGTGATATTCCCCGACGGTTTTAGCTGCAACAATTGCACCATTTCTAACCCTTATGTCTTTATCACCTTCTCCAACTTCTCTACCTTTTCTCAGCCCATGTAACTGATTACATATATGGGATTCTGACCTGGTATCTAATACCCAGGACGTAGAACAAATGGAGAAACAGTTCTCTGTAACGAACACACCCGAAGAAAATGCATCAATATGTACTTTCTTCATTCGGGTGGCATGGGAATCCTGGTATTCCCCTAAATCCTGTTCAGTCTTATAACTTTTATAAGAAAGAACGGAACCAACATTCCCCAGCACAGTATAACATGCGGGTTCGGTCAATACATCCATATTATTATCTTGATTAAGGCATGATATGGTCGCTACCTGGAGAGGAAGAGAAGAAAACACTTTAGCGTATGATCTTGCAAGATCAGATTGGTTTTTATTTTATCTAATCAGGATGACTCCTACTGTTTCTGTCAAATCTTCCTTCAAACCCTAAAAGGAAAGACTAGCCGAGATTAATTACACCCTACAACTTCGCCGATCTTTCAGCCAGGCCAGTGTCAGTACTTTGAGGAAGGTTCCCCGTGCTTTTGCATGGACCTAATTAAAATAAATCTCGTTTTCCCAAAGGCATAACCCCGTTGACACCTTTCTAGACACCTACTTGATCGGCTAATTGTCCTGTGTAAAACTCTCCCGAGAGTAACAATTACTCACAATGGGTATCGGAATCCAACTATCTCATAGAAGGTATGCAATTTCATTGCAAATTTCAACACTTGAAATTCCCGATAATATTTTGCCCCTAGCGTGCCATGACTTTGACGCAGGCCAACAAACCATAGTACACTCGTCAAGTTCAACCCGTCATTTCTTGATTGAATTAAACCCACCCGCACGACCCTTGACGCAGGCCAACAAAGTCGCACGACTACCCTAATCCAATCTGCATCATATACATAAGCAGATAAATACTAGTTAGCTACCGCACACTACACCTTAACGCAGGCCAACAAACGTAGCACGAATACTAAGTAGGACTTATCTGAAATGACGGAGGGCTACGACAGGTTTTTCTGAAAACCTATTGCATAATGAACTTGATCTCGTTGTAGAAACAAGTGAATTTAGAAAAGGAGTGTTTTTTAGGCTTTCATTAGTTTTGCTAAAGAGGTCAATCCTGGTAAAGGGATTTTGGCTCTTTCCTCATCGAATAAGGTGCATGATATATCATATATATCACTATGCAAAGCAAAACTCCAAAAGCAATCAAAAAGCAAAGCGAGTGTTGTAGCATCTGCCAGTTTTGCTAAAGAGGTCATTCCCAGTGAAGGGATCTCGGCTCTTTCCTCATCGAATAAGGTGCAGGATATATCATATATATCACTATGCAAAGCAAAACTGTAGCTACCCTTTTTGAAAAATTTGATTCTACAACATCTTTTAGGTTTCTTTTCTTTCATTAATCACATTAATGAAATCCCATCATTTAAGTCACCTAAACATCACAGATAAATACGACGTACACTTATGCCATCCGCATTGGCCTCGATGTCCCGTCATGCACCGTTAGGTTAGGTAACTAATGGCAGAGCGGGGCAGGGCTAGCGCGGGTGTAAAACATAAGTAACGTCTATATAATATATCATATATACTATATACAGTATCCATCTCAACATATCAAATGATCACATCACAGATATCGTAGCAGAAGAAACATATGAAATATTGGATATACTAGGAGGTCCGTGTTTTATTTTGAGCATCTATAAAACACGGATTCTACGGTCGCGATGAATAGCCAAACCCACACCCCCAAGACCCGTACGAGAGCGGCAAACCACCCTACCAATTCTAGAGTTAGAAGACCCGGACTCGACTCCTCGAGCTGGTCTCCCACTGGACTCTAGAACCCGGTTACTAATGCTCTCCTCCTTGGGTCTATCCTAGTGTGGAAAAATAAATAATATACATATGGTGACATCAAACTCAACCCGGAAGTGCCCCAATAAAATAATATTACATACATATAATTTTACATGAATGAAAATAAAAACTCTCATCTCATATAAAAACCCCGGCTATTCAAAACGCGACGATCCAATATAACATATCCAGCATCACAGAACATCACATGTCATGACATCACAGAGAAAAGCCTAGACGATGTTAAACATTCCAATCGAATCATTAAACACCCAAATTACCCAAAAAAGCTCAACACTTGAGCGTAGTTTTAAAGTTATTCAGCACACGCCACAGTACCAATGAACCAGCCGTAGAAGGGCCAAACCAACGCCTCATATGTGGCACCGCTGAACCACCACAAACCCGAGGGTTCAGTGGAGGTTCTGACGGTCATATAATCGAGTTAAGGTTTTGTTCTTCTAGAGGGTCCATCGCATAACTTGCATGATCTTTGAAAGCTTTTTAACTACGGGAAAAATCCAACACTTGGAAAATTTCCCGACAAGGGTTAAAGCGGGTATTTGACATCCGATTGAACTTTTTAACAACGTCTAAAGTTACCCGAAAATAGTTAAAATTACGACTGAAACACTCCGAGTTGCCTTTGCTTTGAGTTAATCATCACATGAAAAAGTAGCAAAAATAAACAACACCTGAAACCCCAAATCCCAGAGAACAGACCATGAAAAAATTTTGGGACCCTGAGGACATACCCAGGCCGGCCTCCTCGGTTTTGCAGCCCATGTACTCGTTCCAAATCCGAGCACTGGGTCCCAAACTTCTTCCATGCTCCTAGGTTTGCTCATAGATGATTTTGCACTTGTTTGGAAAATTTTTGGATCTCTTTTTAAAATCGACAGAAACATGGAATTAGGGTTTCAGGTTTCGGAGTTTGTTTCGTATTTGTAATCTAACATTATCTGTATAATTTCCTAGCTAGGCTCTGATACCACTGTAGGGTTCCTATCGACGGCAGCAAGGTTTCGGGAGCCATCGTCCATGCCATTTTCAAAAATTTGCTATTAAAAGGAACTCTAAACTAGAATCGTTAACTAGAATATAATACGGAAAACAAAGTAAACCATTTACTATCTAAGTGAAAAAGGAAATACAACCTTTGTAGATCGGTCCTTCACTTCATAAGCTCCTTGTAGTAGTCCCTTCGCTGTGATCGTCGAACTCCCGGTCTCTTGCATGGTTTCGCATAGAGAAATGAGTGATTTTGCTTGAAGTCTTCGAGGCCGAAAATAATCTACGTCTAGGGAATACTAGCTCAAGCTTCTACTTCACCAACTAGAGAATTAGTGAAGCAAACACCCTAAACTAAAGTGCTAATCTAGTAGAGGATGGTGAAATAGGAAGTGGGCTCACTTTAGAATTTCTTTTCTCACAATACCCTCATTTTATTAAAAGGTTGTATTTGTTTAAAATATCTATATAAGATAAGATATTTGGAATAAATGTTTTAGATACGATATATATATATTTTACTTACACTTTATCCACCAACTACTTTAGTTTTGTTAAATCCCTTTACCTTTTTGAAAGAGGGTAATACTAATTCTAACTAACGGCATATGGTTTTTTCAACTTAGCTCTTTTCACTCGAAGGGATATCTTTATATTAATTCTTCTTAGAATGTTAACTAAAGTTTAATGAGTTACCCTAATAATAGGGTAATGTTTTACGCGAGTTTCTCGTAGTTGATAGAAAATCGTCCCTAAAAAGGACACAAATCCTGCCGTCCATGTGCGGCGGTTGCCAACACGAACGAATTTTCTAAAACGTTACCTCAAACTTAAAACACTATAATTTCATAAAATTATTATTTACAATAAAATACATCAATCCATCCTAAAAGGAGATAATTTCATTTAAATACTTTGACCTTTACTAAAAGGCTATTTTCAACAAAGACCATAACCCTTATAAAAGGATATCTAAAACTTTATTAAAAGATAATTTTCAAATAAATACCATAACCTTTTATTAAAAGGATATTTTCTCAGTAAAATATTATGGATTTCCAAAACGATAAATATTCCAAATATCATGGTTTTCTTATAAACAATAAATATAATTAAACATTATTATCATTTATTAACCAAGTGTTCTATAAGATGATACGAAGTACCTTACAAACTTAAGAAGATAACAAGATAAAATGAATGGTTGTGGAAGGCCATATTAAATGAGATTGTTCCCCTCCGAATGGCGGCCGACGACGACGTGTGGACGTCTTGCCTGAGATTCAGGGCAGATGCTATATGGTTTTATCCGTCTACCTCTCCGAAGATGCCAAGTTGATTTATGGCACCGTGTATCGGAGGTTTAGACGGATGCGGCCGATGTAGCAGACTTCGTCAGATTCCCCCTCGCTTGAGGGGGTTTTTGATTGTGGGGACGCTCTTCCCTGCAGGCGCAAGCCCCTGCAGTTAATTACGCTACCGCATCACGGTAGCCACTTTCTCCTTCTACAGAATTTCACTTCGTGTCGTGGATGTTTGTTTTGTTTGTGGTTGCCCGTGGATTGTATACGGAGACTATTTATTTCGTCGTCCGTAGGATGTGGATTAGTCCAAATCCGTATTTTCTTAGATTTGGGTTTTGGTTTAAGGACACGTTAGCCATGTTTGAGGCTAAGATCAACTTAAACGTTGTTAAGGATACGTTAGTCTGATATGAGACTAAGATCAACTTAACGGAAGAGCATTTTAGGACTCTATTGTTCCAGTTTAAGGACATAGTGGTCCATTGTATGCATGGCCATCGGGACCCGTCACCTCTCTGATGTCGTTGAAGGATTACAACGATAGGTGTCAAAGGAGTTCGGAGATGTACCCTTGAACCAAAGTTGATTGGGGGTCTTATAGTCTAATTTGGGACTAAAGTCTATTTGAGGGTTTAAGAATATGTTAGCCATATTTGAGGCTAAGATCAACTTAAACGGGATCGTTTAGATCCAACGAAAGAGCATTTGGGAGCTCTATCGTTCCAGTTTAGGGACATAGTGGTCCATTGCCAATTTAGGGACATGGGGGTCCATATTCCAGTTTAGGGATATGGTGGTCCATAGGTAGTTTAAGGACATTGCGGTCCATTGGATTTGTGGTCGTTGGGACCTGTCACCTCTCTGACGCCGTTGAAGGATTACAACGATAGGTGTCAGAGGAGTTCGGAGATGTACCCTCGAACCGGATGTAAATTGATTTAAGAGAGTCGCCGTGCTCAGTCAATTTAATTTGAGGACTTATGGCCATGATTGGGTTAAGTCCAGCTGAGAAATGTCCAACGTATTTATTTTCGGCCTATTAGGCCTGTGCTAGGGCTTTGCCCATGTTCAGTAATGCACAGCATTTTATTCTGGCCTGCTAGGCCTTTCTGATTTGGGCTCTGTCCCTTTATAAATGATGCAGGGCATCTGCTTGGGCTCTGCCCTCTTTAAAATAATGCATAGCATTTAATTTGGCCTATTAGGCTTTTTTAAATTGGGCCTGGCCCTTCTGCAAATAATGCAATGCATTAATTATTTGACAGTGGCTTGTTAGGCGCTTTGCACCAAATAATGAGCGCAAGCGCTCGTGGAAGCGACACGTGTCGCACTCTGGTGAGCGCAAGCGCAACAGCGCAGTGCGCTGTGTCAGTGCGCTGCGCTGTTGTGCTGTTGACACGTGGCGCTCCCTGGTGGCTTGCGCCAACCCAGGAACGCAACAGTGCAATTTTTGTAAGTGCAGAGCACTGTTTTATGTTTTGATCGATTTTAAATCAAAGAAAACAAGTTTTTCTTGTTTTCAAAGAACCAATGGTTCATAAGAAAGTGCAAAGCACTATTATTATTTATTTTTCTTTTTTATTGAAGATCATTGATCTTGTTCTCACATCAATGATCTGCTCATAAGAGAATTTTCTCTTTTTTCTAAAGGTTTTTACCTTTTTTTTTGTTCTTGAGGAATTCTCTCCAACTCTTCAGAGTTCTCAATGATGATGTTGATGCTTTTGAATTGAGGTCTAGGGTCCTTTATATAGTGCCCATAAATTAGTTATATTTGTTAAAGAAATCTTTCTCTGAGTGATTTGGGGAATTTTCCCCACCGTTGGATCTTTGATCCAAGGGCTTCTGTTTTACAGAAGAAAATCTTCTTGTTTTAACAAGAACAGAAAGATTTCTTTAAAATTTTAATTCTGTTTGGCACAAATATATCAGCGCCTGCCACGTGTCGCCCAGCGCAGCGCAACCGCGCTGCCACGTGTCGCGCAGCGCAACTGCGCTAGCGCAGAGCGCAGCACAACCGCGCTAGCACAACCGCGCTAGCACAACCGCGCTGCCACATGGCGCGCAGCGCAGAGCGCAGGTCAGCTGAAGCGTTGCTTCTTTAATTAAAGCTTGAATTTTAAACAGAGCCTTGCTCTGATTGGGTGCGCTCCCTGCGCTAACGTGTCTGATTTTGACACGTGGCGCTCTGCGCTCAGCGCAGGAGATCTGAAGCGTTGCTTCATTTATTTTAACTTTAATTTTCACTTTAATTTTCAAGACAGAGCTTTGCTCTGATTGGAGGAAAACAGAAGCATTGCTTTTTTTCCCACCTTGGAATTTGAATAGAGCTTTGCTCTGATTGGGGTAAACAAATGCCCCCCACCGTGGCGCTCACGTGGCTCCAAAACGTGAGCGCAACGGTGACAAAATCCCAACCGTTTCGGCAACTTTTGGAAGTTGAAAGGGCACTTGATGCTTATAAATAGGACCTTTGGTCCTTCACAGGTGATTATCATCTCCAAAAATTTTTATTTTCAGAATTCCAGAGCCCTGCTCCTTTGTTTAAACACTTTAAAAAGTTCAAACTTTAGAGAATTTTAGGTAAAAGTATTAATTTCGATTAAGTTAAATCAATTTTAAGAGCCTTGCTCTCAGTAGATCCCTGATCTAAAGAAGACCCATTTAGGGTTTCACTTAGCAGAGCTTTGCTCTAAAGGGGTCTAAAGAAGACTAAGGAGAACTTTATTAGGGTTCCATTAATAGAGCTCTGCTCTCTGAAAGATTTTCCTTGGATGTTCTCAATTCATTAATGGAGCTTTGCTCCTTCCAAATCATATAGAAGAACTCTTAAGAATTCTTCATGGATCTTGGAAGTTAAAGATGGCATTTGATACTATTATTATTATTATATCATTTTTTCCCAGAGCAAAGCTCTCAATATTCTTAGGGGATTTTCCTAAATTCTCCTCATAACTGATTTTTGACAGGTGTCACTCCTGTCTATAGAGCATTGCTCTCGAGGAGTTTTAACTCCATATACCTTCTCTTCATTGCTAATCTTCCAATGTTGCTTCCTTCAGGCATTATGGCGGTGCATCTATACAGTCTGCACGAGTTCATTACTTACGAGGATATCCGTGCACAGGGCTGTCAACAAAACCAAGAGTTTACAGACGCCCAATGTGCAGAGGTCATGGGTCGTCTGAACGCACGCACCGGCTGGCTGCTCTCTTGAAAGTCGTGCTGGGAGCAATCTGGAGAGCACTCCCGGGGTTTCACGAGGCCTTACCGCTCAATGCGCTGGACGATGCCGAAGACAAGGTGCATTCAGTGTACCTGTCGAGGCTGATCTCGAAGAAGCGGCGGGATAGCCTTATCGACATCCTGCATCAAATTTTCCAGCAGACGACGATAATCGCTGCTTATCGAAGACTAGGGGGCCTCGCCGAAGATCTTGACACACAGGAGCGCGAGAGGCTGCGCACGAGAATCATTAGAAAGGCCAGGAGAACTCTGGATGGCCTTACTTTTGAATTCCTCAATCCGTGCCCTGGATCTGAGGTTATTCCATTGTAATAATTTGAATAATGTTTTTGTTTATGATTGTAAGAACCCTTTGTAATGGAAAATTTCTCTTTTCAGCTTGTCTTATTTCTCGCTCTGAGTCTTTTGCACATGCATGAATGAGTGTGTCTCGAATGCTTAATCCAATGCCAATCAGATGTTCTCTTTGTCGCTTTCTTCTTTCTTTTATTATCCGCATGTTACCTTAGTGAACATGGTTGACAGACAATAGAGTAAGCATCTCAATTCCTTCAAGAGATAGTGATGGCTTAGGTCGCAGGTTCAGGTCTGCTGCCTAAGACTTTTCAATTCTATGAGCCGTGAGGGTCTCATAGAGACTTTTCTCCCTACGGATCGAGAGGATCTCGTAGGTGGGTTTTCTCCTTAGGAATCGTGAGGATTCCTAAGTGTGTTTTCTCTTATAAGTCGTAAGGATCTTATAAGAGAATTTTTCCCTCTTATGAGTTGAGAGGACCCGTAAGCCCTTGTTTCCCTCCTTGTCGAAACCCGACTTTGGAGAGTGAGACCCGTGAATAGTATGCAAGAGACCTTTTTGGGCCAACTTGCAGGGTCCCAATGCTTAGGAAACAGGCTTCTTTTATGCCCACTGCTTAAAGCTTTATCTCACGAGTCGAGCCGCCTCGAGAATTTCTCGCAAAAACATCAATTTCTTCACAAGTCGAGACGAATCGAGCGTCTCTCGCAAGAACATCCTAACGTCGCAGTTAACCTCTGCACTTTACGACAGAAGTCCGTTAGGGTCTGTGGTACTTAGGGTTTTGGCCGTCGTACCGTCACATAAGCTGATGTATTCTTCGATAGGCGATCGTGCTGTTCGAGTAGCCCTGTGACTGCCGTGTCTCTGATCCCTTCGGGGGCTGGACAAAACGTCTTCAAGCAATCTTCCTAGACAGTTTGACTGTCGGAAGAGCAAGCATTAGGAATTTTCCATGCCGCTTTTTACTTGAGGTTAGGCTCATTTTGGCGAGCCCCGATGAGTCATAACCACTCCGCGCTGGTGTGGGATGATCTCCGATAGTCTTTCAGGTTTTATGTGAGTTGCCGTCAAGACCCTGAAGCTAGGAATTTGGCCTTTGCTTCGTTTTGCTGGCATCGCGTCTGCTGTATCGAGACGAATGTCGCGGTTGTCTTTAGGTCGCTGATGAACCGTTGAGGTTTGGAACTAGGGATTTTGCCGTGGCTCCGTTTGTTTGATTGTCGCGTCTGAATCCTACTGGAGGGAGAACGCTGGGGTGACATCTCGTCTGCTGTATCGAAACGAACGTCGGGGTGGAGCTGGAATTTTTCTGTGGCTCCGTTTGTTTGGTTGTCGCGTCTGATCCTTACTGAAGGAAGAACGCCGGGGTGACATCTCGTCTGCTGTATCGAGACAAATGCCGAGGTGGAGCTGGGATTTTGCCGTAGCTCCGTTTGTTTGATTGTCGCGTCTGATCCCTATTGGAGGAAGAACGCTGGGGTGACATCTCGTCTGCTGTATCGAGACGAATGCCGAGGTGGAGCTGGGATTTTGCCATTACTCCGTTTTGTTTTGATGATCCTGCGTCTGCTGTGTCGAGATAAACGTCGAAGTGGTGACCATTCCGCACTGGTGTGAGATGATCTCCGGTTGTCTTTTAGGCTTTATATGACTCGCCGTTAAGACCTTGAAGCTAGGAATTTGGCCTTTACTTCATTTGCTTTGTCATGTTCGAATCCTGTTGGAGGAAGAACGCTGTTATGATATCTCGTCTGCTGTATCGAGACGATTATTAAGATGAATCTGGGATTTTCCCGTCGCTTCATTTTGTTTTGACCGCGAGGTCTTTTGTTGGTGTTGCATCTGCATCTTGATGGGCTGCGAAGGAACGCCGTTGCTAACATCTCGTCTGCTGTATCGAGACGATTGTTGAGATGAAGCTGGGATTTTGCCGTCGCTTCGTTTTGTTTTGACCGCGAGGTTTTTTGTTGGCGTTGTATCTGCATCTTGATAGAATGCGAAGGAACGCCGTTGTCAACATCTCGTCTGCTGTATCGAGACGATTGTTGAGATGAAGCTGGGATTTTGCCGTCGCTTCATTTTGTTTTGACCGCGAGGTCTTTTGTTGGCGTTGTATCTGCATCTTGATGGACTGCGAAGGAACGCCGTTGCTAACATCTCGTCTGCTGTATTGAGAAGATTGTTGAGATGAAGCTGGGATTTTGCCGTCGCTTCGTTTTGTTTTGACCGCGAGGTCTTTTGTTGGCGTCAAGATCCTGAAGCTAGGGATCTTCTTTTTGCTCTGTTTCTTGACATTGTGTCTGAAATATTGCGACAAATGTCGAGATTGTCTCTAGGTTGTCTATGAACCGCTGAGATTTGGCTTTGCTTTCTGATGGAGCTGATTGTTAGGGATTCTGCGTGTTCAAGTTTTAGTTAATTACCGCAATCAAGACGGTTTCGCTCGTAGCTAGCCGGTTGAGTACGGGTCGTCCGCAGGGAGATGGGAGTCTTTTTCTATGTGCTTTAACGAGTTAAGTCCAGTTTTTCAGATTTTGTTGTGATTAATTAAGTGTTAAAAAGATATGTAAAGAGAGCTTGTTAGGGTTAGGATTAGGTTAGTTTGAGTTAGGAGTCGCTCACCTCTTTCGTTGCCCCTCTTAATATCGGTGTTACGGTAATCGGCAACAACGGGGATTAGCACGACTAGGAAGGAACTTGCGAGTATAAGCTAGGCTTTCCAACGCATAAGTTCTTCCTTTTGGTGCTTGTCCGTCCGTTCTTGGCTCTTAGCCATAACCTCCGGTTAATTCAACCACAACCGGTCTCACTACGGAATCACCGCTATCATGTAGGATAGGGTGCCGTAAGGAGCGGATTGTGGTTCAATTAAAAGGAGTCGAATTAAGCTGTTGGGCAAGGAAAGAGTGAGAGAGATTTCCTTCTCTCAAACTTCCCTTATCCTACCCTAACAAGTATGAAACTACTCACACATCATAATGAAAAGAAAACAAAACAAAAGAGGAAGATAGAAAGAAAAAGATTAGAAGATAACAACTAGCTATTTGCGACCTCACCTTGGCAAGGATCAAGCGTAAGCATCATGGTTGTTTTAATGATAAAGGAAAAGAGAAAAGAAAGAAAGAACAAGAAATAACAACAACTAAGTTAACAAATTAAAATTACAAGCAATTATAAAAGAACAAGACAAGCATGATAAGTAAAAGGATCTTCTTTATTCACCATTCTTCACTCACAAAGCTCACTACAAGTTTTAATGGAGAAGAGATGAGAAAAGGAAGAAGAAACAAGTATTCTAAATCTAGAAAAATACAAGATTATGCACCCTTGGCTTCACAAGGATCTGGGCTATTTATAGGCAGGGAAATGGAAATCTAGGGCAAAATTCTGCCTGTACATAGAAAGACCAAAATACCCTCAAAAATTGGTCAACTGCCGCCACTATACGGCCGCGGATCCGCGGCCTAAGCCAGCTTATGCCGCGGAACCGCGGCCCTTTAGTGGAGTTAGGTGACCAATTTTTGTAGGGTTCCCTGGTTTGCTGTGCCCATGAGTCTGGTATATATCTTTTCTCAGATTTTCTTCACGATTTTTCCAGAATTTCTGTTGATCAAAAGGTGATTGGATGTGTATCTTTTGTCATGATTTTCTTGAGCTCCGCGTAGATTTCTTGGATCTTGTGTTGCCATTGAGCCTTGTGCATGAAGGTGACAATCGATTTGCCATTTTGTCTCCTAAACTGGTGTGTGGCAACAGACGGATAAAGAGCGGAGACCCGTGTTTTATCTGTGGTTGGCAGGAACCCGGATTTTGTCGTGTTTTTCCATGGATTTCACCGTTTAGAGCCGAGAACCTGTATCCTGCAATTGACTAGCAAACACGGCTCAAGAGTACCTACCGATATGCAATGTGATAAAAATTGGGCGGTATAAAAATGCAAAAATCTGATATGAACAAATACCCCCAAACTTATTATTTGCTCGTCCCGAGCAAAGCCAATTTATTCACAAAAAATTTCCTAACCTCACTTTCGCAGGGAACGCGATTGCACTGAGCATGTGCAACAAGCCGTTAAACCTCTAGGTGTCCCTAGTAGGAGGAGTGTTGTCTCCTGAGGGTTTTCAGCGGATACTACCCACAAAATCCGGTCAAGTTGGTTTTGTAAAATAACTAAGATTCAAACCCTAAAGTTTTGTTTCAGAAAATAACAATTCTATTATCCTAAGTCTAGACTATCGAACCTTTATTTTTCACACCTCGCTTCTTATTTAACTACAGATTTTATATGCCTTTACGTGCAGTGCAAATAGTGTCGTTAAGTTCCCGAAAGGTCGAATAAAGTCATTATGTCACACAATAAAGCCCAGTTAAGAATTTTGAAAGGATCACATAAGTTTTATAAAGAGTTAGGAATTTTTCAAGCTTGTTTTCCAGTAAGGTTTCAACTTCAGAATTTCAATCTTCCTTAACAGGAAACTAGGTCTTATTTTTCACTCCACCTTTTTCTTGTTTTCATTTCATACACACCTCTGTGAACGTGCAATAGTCTTTATCATAGAATAAAACCTTCATATCTCCGCTAAATTTTTTTTATAAAATCCTGTTTTTTATCAAGATTATTCTCACACAAAGAACCGTTAGGAATTTTAACTCGGAGAGAACACTTGCTTGATTTTGTTTTAATCTGGACTTTCTAGGCTTCTTAGCGAGCTTTGGGCCAATGCTCCCAAACCAGTTGGTTTTAGGGCATTAGGTGTAGAAACACCCCAGCGGACTTAATTACTCAAGTTACCTAGGTCCAAAAACAAAAGAAAGTTTGGCGTGAAAATCAGATGATTTAATACGAACGGAGATATAACCGGCAGTTCAGTTATTATTATTTTTTTTTTGGATAAAAGACGTGTTTAGTGGGTTCGGTGTGTAATCATTCCAATCAAGTTTCAGATGGGTTATTTTTCAGACTTAGTTCCAATTACGGCATCAATAACATTCCTTCATATTCGCTTTACTTCATAAACTATTCTTGACATTACTTATTTCAGAACAAACCTATTTGATCCTCAGAAAATCATTTATCTGTTTAAAAGTTTTTAAACATAAAAGACTTGTCATCTAATTCCCAAAAAACTCACGACACGTGTAGTGTGATGTAAAGACGTATATCAGCTATAGTTAACTTCAAAGGAGAGTTATCTTTCAGGTTTTCAAAATCTAAACATAAGATTTAGTTATTCTTATTTTATCAAACAAAACCGTCGAAATGTTGAATCAGAGTCCTCCCACTAGCTAACTTGACAGAAAAGTTTTTATGTTTTTAGAAAATTTTCAGATTTTTATGGATTTTATGGATTTTAATATGCAGATGCAAAATATACATATGAATGCGAAGGTAAGAAATGCGTACCGAGCGTACCCCCAAACTTAAACTGGACAGTGTCCTCACTGTCATTGCATGAAGAGATCATTTGAAGGGTTAAAATTGTCAGTTAGCGATACACAAATGTTTTTTTTTTGTGTTTTTGTTTTTAAAGAAAAGAAAAAGAATATCCACAAATATATACAAAATGGTTTATACATACCCCCAAACTTATTTGGAACAGTGTCCACTGTTCTTGGCTGGATAACCGAAGTTTAGAGGTAGGCAGAGGAAGATCAGGCAGGGTAAACCGGCTCCTGTAAGAACAGGAGCTCCTCTGTTGGTTCGGCGCTAAGGTACGGTTTGAGTCGGTGTCCATTCACTTTGAAAAATGAACCTTCCTTTGGATTTTCCAAATCCACAGCGCCCTGCGGATATACATTCCGCACAAAATACGGCCCTTTCCAGCGAGATCTGAGCTTTCCAGGATGGAAGTGAAGTCGGGTGTCGTAAAGCAGTACCTGCTGACCAGGTACGAAGGTTTTGCGCAAAAGGTGTTTATCGTGAAACACCTTCGTTCGATTCTTAACGACAACCGCGTTATCGTAAGCCTCATCCCTAATCTCGTTCAATTCGTTCAGCTGCAGCTTCCGATGGCTGCCCGCATCATCGAGAGACAGATTCAGCTCCTTTATCGCCCAAAATACGCGATGCTCTATTTCGACAGGTAGGTGGCAGGCTTTTCCGTACACAAGCCGATAGGGAGACATGCCAAGGTCGGTCTTATAAGCGGTTCGAAATGCCCAAAGGGCATCAGTGAGTTTTAGCGACCAATCCTTACGGTTCTTGGAAACCGTCTTCTCCAGTATCTGCTTGATTTGCCGATTTGAAACTTAGGCCTGCCCGCAGGTTTAGGGGTGGTAGGATGTGGATAGCTTATGATTAATGGAGTATTTCCGCATCAAGGCCTCGAAAGTCTTGTTGCAGAAATGACTTCCATTGTCGCTAATGATCGCTCGGGGGTGCCCAAAACGGGAGAAAATGTTTTCTTTAAGAAACCTAACGACAACCTTGTTGTCATTAGTCCGGCTGGGCACAGCCTCGACCCATTTAGAGACGTAATCAACAGCGAGAAGGATGTACAAGTTCCCGAAAGAGCTGGGAAACGGCCCTATGAAATCTATCCCCCAAACATCGAAAATCTCCACAACCAAGATCGGTTGGAGCGGCATCTCGTTCCTCCGGGATATCCGGCCCAAGTGTTGGCACCGGGAGCAAGTCTTGCAATAGTCATGAGCGTCTTTGAAAAGTTGTGGCCAGTAGAAACCACATTGCAAGATCTTCTCGGCTGTCTTTCTGGGGCCAAAATGCCCGCCACACGCTTGATCGTGGCAAAATGACAGCACACTCTTGAATTCCTCGTCAGGGACACACCGACGAATAATCTGGTCGGGACAGTACTTGAACAAATAGGGTTCGTCCCAGTAAAAGTGTTTTACTTGGGATAAGAAGCGAAGTCTGTCCTGACTTGACCAATCAGTCGGTAGTAATCCTGTGGCCAAATAGTTCACAATATCTGTGAACCAGGGTTCGCAAGATACTGTCAAGAGTTGTTCATCCGGGAAAACGTCGTTGATCGGAATTGAAAGCGAAGGCGAAGAAGGAAGTCGTGAGAGATGGTCGGCAACTACGTTTTCACATCCTCGTTTGTCCTTAACGACAAGGTCAAACTCTTGAAGCAAGAGGATCCAACGTATTAACCGAGATTTTGCATCTTTCTTCGCAAAAAGATGGCGCAGAGCAGAATAGTCTGTGTAGACAATAACTGGAGAGCCGATGAGGTAGGGCCTGAACTTTTCTAAAGCAAATACAACAGCTAAGAATTCCTTCTCAGTTGTTGTATAATTGAGTTGGGCGTCGTTCAGGGTTCGGCTCGCATAATAGATTACGTGCGGCATCTTGTTGATGTGTTGTCCAAGGACAGCACCAATGGCAAAGTCGGATGCATCGCACATAATCTCAAATGGGTGCGTCCAGTCAGGTGAAGAAAGAACGGGAGCAGAAGTGAGTGATCGTTTCAATGACTCGAATGCAGTCACACAGCTCGAGTTGAAGTCGAATGTCGTATCCTTGGCCAGCAAAAGAGTCAAGGGCCTAGCAATCTTGCTAAAGTCCTTGATGAACCGTCTATAGAAACCGGCATGGCCAAGGAAGGCTCGGATATCTCTGACGCATCGGGGAGGAGGTAGATTGGAAATGACCTTAATCTTTGCTTTGTCAACCTCTATGCCATTTTGCGAGATGATATGTCCTAAGACAATACCTTCGCGCACCATGAAGTGGCATTTCTCCCAATTCAAAGTGAGATTCTTGTCCTTACATCGGGTAAGGACAGCATCAAGATGCAACAAACACTCGTTGAAGGAATCGCCGAAGATGGAGAAATCATCCATGAAGATCTCCAGAAATTTTTCCACTATGTCTGAGAAAATTCCCATCATACACCGCTGGAAGGTAGCGGGCGCATTGCATAACCCAAAGGGCATGCGACGATATGCAAACGTGCCGAAAGGACAAGTGAATGTGGTCTTGTCCTGGTCTTTTTCGGCGATGGGAATTTGATTATAGCCAGAGTAGCCATCAAGAAAGCAGTAGTACTCGTGTCCGGCCAATCGTTCAAGCATTTGGTCAATGAAAGGTAGCGGAAAGTGGTCTTTCCGCGTTGCGGCGTTGAGTTTTCTGTAATCAATGCACACTCGCCACCCAGTTTGGGTGCGAGTAGGGATTAACTCGTTCGCCTCGTTAGTGATGACCGTGATGCCCGACTTCTTGGGGACAACATGAATGGGGCTAACCCACTGGCTATCAGAGATAGGGTAAATGATACCACTATCTAGACATTTTACAATCTCCTTCTTCACAGCCTCTTTCATGACTGGATTGAGACGTCTTTGTGGATTCCGGGCTGGTTTGGCATCATCCATCAGATGAATGTGATGCTTAACGATCAGGGGACTAATTCCCTTGATGTCCGCCATGGACCAGCCAAAAGCTTCCCTGTTGTTGTGCAAGACCGCAAGAAGGGCTTTCTCTTGCTCTGGAGCTAGAGAAGCCGAGATGATGACAGGGAGGGTCTCGTTCTCACCTAAGTAAGCGTACTTAAGGTGAGATGGCAAAGGCTTGAGTTCGAGCGTTGGAGGTGAAACGATTGAAGGCAAGATTGGTGCAAAGGTCTCGAACTCAAAAGACTCCAGCAAAGGTTCAAAACGAGTGTAAGCGACCGAGTCAGATGGTTCAGGTAACTCATCCGGAAATTCGAAAGATTCAAACTCGGGTTGTGCGCGGCTAAGATCGTTCGAGAACGTGAAACACTCGTAGTCGTTGTCGGGCGCAGAAACAGCAGCAGGTTCGAAGAGAAACGTACTAGTGGCTTCAAGATTATCGTGTTCAAGCAGAAACTCCTCGAATTCACACTCTTCAGGGGTGATCTCCTGGATCGAGCAGACGTCCAGTATATGAGCATTAGGTTCGGTGGGCTGATTCCCCAACCTAAAAATGTTGAGTTCAATCGTCATGTTTCCAAAAGAGAGGTTCATCGAACCATTGCGACAATTGATCACAGCATTTGAGGTTGCAAGAAATGGGTGACCGAGTATCACCGGAATTTGATTCCGGGGGTTAGCTACAGGCTGTGTGTCTAATACAATGAAGTCAACGGGGAATATGAAGTCCCCGACTTTTATTAACACATCCTCTAGCTCACCCCTAGGATTGGTGATCGATCGGTCGGCCATTTGGAGAGTGCAGTGCATGGGTTTCAGCTCTCCGACGCCTAATTGCTCGTATACTGAATACGGAAGCAGGTTAACACTGGCACCAAGATCTAATAGTGCGCGGT
The DNA here is from genome assembly GCA_030015575.1 of Agapanthus africanus. Classification (NCBI taxonomy): domain Eukaryota; kingdom Viridiplantae; phylum Streptophyta; class Magnoliopsida; order Asparagales; family Amaryllidaceae; genus Agapanthus; species Agapanthus africanus. The sequence goes on from CM057337.1 coordinate 5,788,950, forward strand.
TGATGTTCTTATCCCCAATGGTAATTGAAATCGTAGGACAGCCAGGGTCCTTCCGTTTTTGTGGTAAAGATTGGGTAAGGGCATCACTCACAGCACTAGCCAAGAAAACTTTCTTGGGTACCTGAGACTTCCTCTTTTTCGTGCATAAGTCCTTTAAGATTTTCGCGTAGGACGGGACTTGTTGGACGGCATCTAAAAGAGGAATGTTAATATTAACCTGCTTAAATAACTCCAGAATCTTCTCCATTTGAGGATTTTGTTTATTAGACCTCAACCGGTTTGGAAATGGAACATTTTGAAAATTGGTTGAGTCTAATGCTGGAGGAGGAGATTGTGGAGTTGGAACGGATCCCAGAACAGGTGTTTTCGTGGAGTGAGAAGTGGGTCCATTCAGAGCAGAAGAAGAGGAAGGAGAGCCTTGTGAAGAACGGAGAATAGGCTCAGAAGACGAAGAAGAAGAAGAAGCAGCGGCCGGGGTGTCATCGTTGATCCGTTTGCCAATGTTGTTTTGCAGCATCCTTCCCGATCTCAATGTGGTCACGGCACTCACATTATGATTCTGTTGTTCAAGAGAAACATGTACATTATGTGGGTGACCGGGATTTGGGAGTGGTTGGGACGGGAGCTTCCCCTTCTCTCGCTCGCTTAAGGCCGCATTCAGCTGTGCAATCTGGGCCTCGATGGTCTTGATGCTTTGCCCATGAGCGGCAGTGTGTTGCACTAAGGACTAAATGGAAGACTGGATGTTTGCGGTGGATTGTGTCGATTGTTTAACGAACGCCTCTAGACTTCGTTCGAGCGAGGAAACCTTATCGTTGTTTGACGGAACAAAGTTGTTTGGTGGAAAAGAATTGTTGGGTGCAAAGTTGTTCGTCTGATTTTGAAAAGGTTGGGGTTGGAAGGGCTGCTGATACTGAGTTTGTTGTTGCGCTTGTTGTTGCGGCGGAGGGGCCCTTTGGAAATTGTTGCCTTGGAATTGATTCTGATTCTGATTCCAGGCGAAATTGGGGTGGTTCCTCCAACCAGGATTGTAGGTGGAAGAGTATGGATCATTCCTTGGTCTCTGCTGGTGTCACGCCCCGCTTCCCAGAGTACGCAAGATTGGGCACGTGACATAGCCAACCATGCTACCTGTGGGTAGGAAGTATCCATCCACAGTCACATTACGGTTGTAAGGATATCAAGAACAAGATAAAAACTAATCTAATACATGTCCAAATCCATAATAACAAGAATCAATAAACAATAAGTGCGGAAGCTAACGATCCAATACAATGAATAAACAGTACGTCCCATAATGCGGGCTCACATCTGGAAATGAAAGAAAGAAATAAACTAAACCCTAAGGACTCACTGTTCAGCCTGCTGGCTGAAGTACTCCTGCTCGGTCGTCGACAATGGTACGGAATCTGGGCCATGCAAAACCCAGACGTCAGCGCGTCATGACATCAAGTATATAGTATAAACATGGTAATAAGCAATGCAAGTATGAACATGAATAAAGCAGTAGTAAGAAATAACAAGCAGGGTAATGTGCAATGGTGACTAAACTGTCCTATCAGGTTTTCTACTCTATAGTCTTTGAAACCAATTGATGAATCGTCGATGTAACCCAATAGTATCCCGTACATACCCGGGACCACGGCCACAATATTCTCGGCTGGAACCGAGACATGCCGTTAGGCACAGAATAGGAAAGTGTTAGTATCCCGTACATACCCGGGACCACGGCCACAATATTCTCGGCTGGAACCGAGACATGCCGTTAGGCACAGAATAAGAAAGTGTACACTCGGTATTACCCCGTACATACCCGGGATCACGGCCACAATATTCTCGGCTGGAACCGAGACATGCCGTTAGGCACAGAATAGGAATGTGTACACTCGAACGGTAGTGAACTGTCGAGTTACAAGTCAGGTTCATCTTTGATTTCCCCATACCCCCAAGCTATGTATGTCAGGTCAGGTATTCAGTAGTCAAGGACTAATGCCAACACAAAATCCGGTAAGAGTAGGTCTGTCTGGATAGACAGCGGGGATGGTCGGGTTTGTCGGCATTAGGCATGAAATCATGAAACAAATAATGTCATGGTACAACAGGATGAGTCGGTATGTATGTATATGTCAGGTGTAGCAGGGTCAGGCCCATAGGTAGTGCAATCGGGTAAGTGCTCACAACAGGTATACAATCAATAATGAACAGCAGCAGGAAACAGTAATTAACCATAATATTCCATGTAAACATAATGATGTTCTGTATTCTCTTATTAACAGGTTCAAGCACCTTTAGGGTGCACTGGTCATAAGGTGAAGCAATATCCACAATTATGAAGTAATGAAGCTACAGGAATTTACACTACGTATAATAATTGTCTCGTGAATGATTTAACAGTTTAAGCAGATATGATCTAGTCGTTTTATTTAGTTTAAATATGGATTGATGTGGGTTGATTAATTACGAGGAACTGTTGTAACGATTCCATGATAAAGATGACTGCAATAGTATGATATCAATTACCATCATTAGGTTGTCTTATAGTATGAAATCAATTGCGTGGCAAGACTAGATCTCGCACGCTAGCATGTTAGAGCAAGTATTCAGATACTTGCCTCGACGGTTCTGCAATCTGGAATACGGATGCGATGTCGGCAGAAAACACGATATGATAGCACGGGCCACGGATCGAGCCCTAACAGAGAACAACGGGATCACGCGGACCAGGGTACTTCGCAGGTGACCCCGGCTAGCTCGACGGCGCTGGAACGCCGGCGAGGCAACGGCGGCGGCTGCAAGGGCTGAATGGCCTCGGGGTGCGCGGGAGAGGGTGCTGCGGCGAGTGGATGAAAGGGTGGTCGGCTCTGGTGGTCGAGGGGGAGATTGGAGATGGCCCTGGTGACGACGGCGAGGTCGCCGGCGCGTTCTCCGGCGAACAGCGGAGGGTAGGCGATGGGTGAAGGGCTCGGGTTGGTGGTCCGGCGAGGGGAGGAGGGAAGCGACGACGAGGTCGGAACGAGGAGGGTGAGAGGGAGTCGTGGGAGTCGTCGGCGACGAGAGGTGGCGTCGACGGCGAGGTCTGCGGGGGTTGGAGGCGTCGTCGGGTTGGGTGCAGGTGCGGGAATCGGCGGGAGAACGAGAGGAGGAAGGTGCGGCTAGGTCGAGGAGGTGTTGATGGCGGCGACGAGGTCACGGGGAGGTCGGCGGTGAGGTCGCGAGGGCTAGGGTTAGGGTTTCGTGTGGGTTTCTCGCGATGGTAGAGGATGAGTGGGGAGGCGGCTGCATGGGGTTAACAAATATAAGAAGAGAGAGAGGGAGATTGGAGAGAGAAAGAGCGAGAGATTGAGGGAAGAGAGAGAGAGAGATAGGGAAATGGAAGCGGGCCCACGCGGGTATAATCCCACGCTGTGATTGGCTGATCACGAGATAGGGAAAAGATTTGAAATTAAATTTTGAAGGAGTTGGGTAGATAAAGCAGGTAAAGAAATATATTTTCGTATATTTTTAGTTTAAGGTATTAAATTAAAACGGGTCTTTTTGGCGCGAAATGAAATATTTCCAAATTGCGCCCGGGTTGCGCCCAAATGTTCCAAATTCAAATTATAGGATTTTAAGCGGGTTCCAAATTTTGAAAAGAGGTGTTTAGTGATTAAAATGCATGCCCCCAAGTCGGACACTTGCACGCGCGCGTAGTCGTCCAAACTTGCCCGTTTAGCCGAACGGGACGGAATCTCGACACGCGGACGCTACCACGCGACTAGTGGCGACGAGTAGGCCAACATGGACACTTTTAATTTCATTTTAGGGGTTAAAATTTGTTATGTGCCAAAATGACTTAACCGGTTAAAATTTAGCAATGAACCCCAGAGAACAGAATAATTGAAAAGGAGCAAAATATAACCCTCAACTAGTAATATAAATAGTATTATTGGGCTCGGGTGTTACATCTGGAATGCAGCATTAACCTGATCCTGTCCTTGCGAGGGTGGATTGTAAGGACACTCTTCGGTCAAGTGAGAAGGATCGGAACAACAAGTGCAGATGGTACGAAGGGGGAGAACAGGGGCAGGGGCAGGAGCAGGAGAAGAAAATTTGCTCTCTATCGCTTCAAGCTTTCTTGTTATTGCAGCCATTTCAGCTTTCATCGCAATAGAGATATCAAGTTGGTGAATTCCTACCCTAGACTGACCGGTAGAAGTGGAGGTAGAAGAAGAAGAAGTCGGTCTGGTGCTCTCCCATTGTAGCGTTTGCTCCGCAAGGTCGTCAAAGAATTGCCACGCTTCCTCGTCAGATTTTGATAGGAAGTGGCCCTGACAAATGGTTTCCGGCAACTGCTTCGTTGCTGGGTTCATGCCCTCGTATAAGGTTTGGCAAAGTTGCCATTTCTCTATACCGTGGTGACGACACTGAACAAGAAGGTCTTTGTACCGGTCAAAGCACTTCCAGAAGGGTTCAGAAGGAAGCTGAGAGAATTGGTTGATTTCATTTCGAATCCTTGCGGTTTTATGATTCGGATAAAATTTCTTTAGAAATGCTTTTACAAACTCGTCCCAACCGGTTATGGAGTGGGAAGCGATGCTATACAGCCATTTTTCAGCAAGATCGCATAAAGTGAACGGAATGACCCGTAGACGTATAGCATCGTCCGACAGTTGGGTAGTTTTCATCATGGCACAGACGTTTTGAAATTTGTTGATGAAGATATAGGCATCTTCAGATTCAAGCCCATGAAATCGTGGAAGCATGTTGATGAAGTGGGGCTTAATTTCAAAATTATCCCCATTGGCCGGTGGAAGAGAAAGGCAGGTGGGAAGTGCAGAACGGGTGGGGTAGAAACGATCCTGGAGCGCGATTCGCTGCGGCGCTACAACAGGTGGTGGTGGTGGGTTATTGGTCTCCGTAGGAGGTGGAGCCAATCCAGGGGTAGTCAAACAGATGTTCGGATTAAATCCCGACATCACGGAAGAAGAGGTTGGTGAATGTGAAGGTGAAGATGTATGAACAGAATTCCGGTCAACTTCGGAGTTGGCCGGCAAAGGAAGGGGTGAAAGAGGAGTGGACAGAGTTTCGACGTCTGAGTCGATCGCGTAGTCGGTAGCGACTAACGTAACGCGGACTAGACGGGCGCTAGTGTCCCGAGTCCAAGCGGACATACACTAAACGAGTTTAGTATAGTCAAAGCGGAGAAGGTGAGGGTAAGAAAACGTCAATGGAGAAAAACGATGGGTGGTGGGTGAAAAATGGATTTGGCGACAAAGGGCAAGTTTTTATAAAAGTTTGTTTTTTTTTCCTTTTTTTTGTGTTTTTTTTAGAAAGATCTTTACAGAAATAAGTACGGACTTACGGCTTTAAGCAATCACAAATAAGATATGCACAATCTCACCTAGATCTAGGGTCGTCTAGGACAACTAGACCTGCTCTTAACTGTTCCAGAGGGCTAGAAAAAGGACCTCAAACCGCCTCTTCTCCGTCTAATGCGGCCAGATAAGTGCCAGGTAAGTGGGAGGTTGTCCAACGCTTTCGCGAAGTTCCTTAATTAATAACCACTTTCCTTCGTCACACTTGCCTAGGCACCGCAAAAGTCAGATAGGATAAACGGCCGATGCCTGTAACTAGTCCTCTGTCCTATTGAGCGCGAAGTCCTTAGGGCTGAGTCTAGTATTTTTTAATTTTTAATCATGGTCAATGCATATGCTTTTTGTGATTTTTGGGGTCCTGGGAAGGGTGATGAAATCCCCACCCAATCTGAATTGGTTTCAAGCCCCTTAAGTCCGTATTAATGAATGCAAAGCAATAACAAATCAATTGCAAACAATTTTTATTTTTTTTTAGCGCGGCGCAAAGAATCCTGCACAAAAACAGTTTATTGGAAGGGGGAAGAGAGTTTGCGCAAAGAAATCTGCAGAAAACACAGTTTATTGGAGTCCAGAGGAGTGAGGAGGAGGAGAGAAACACTTACAGGGAAATTGGACCCCTGAGTCCACCAAAAGGCCGCGGATCCGCGGCCTAAGCACGCTTATGCCGCGGTTCCGCGGCTTTATGGTGTCCTTGAAGCTTCAGTTTGGTTGTAGATGCTTCCCTGGCTGTCCTCTTCTTTTCTGGATGTCTTGAATCTTGAATTGTTCACTGTACCTGCTCCAGAATTTTTAGTAGACCGTTTTTTTTCGTTTTGATCCGTCGCGGTGTAGCCGCGAAATTTGGGTCTATCTTCCCACGTCTTTGGCACTGAACTCGAACTCCGTATTATCCTGCACACTTGCACAAAAACTAATCAAAAATAACAAGATGATTTTTTTACAAAGTATATTTTTTTTGTTTTTCGGTTAGCTTTATATTCACAAATTAACCCGAAATTACACAAAGAAATAAACTACCGTCTCACCGGCAACGGCGCCATTTGATTGTTAGGGATTCTGCGTGTTCAAGTTTTAGTTAATTACCGCAATCAAGACGGTTTCGCTCGTAGCTAGCCGGTTGAGTACGGGTCGTCCGCAGGGAGATGGGAGTCTTTTTCTATGTGCTTTAACGAGTTAAGTCCAGTTTTTCAGATTTTCTTGTGATTAATTAAGTGTTAAAAAGATATGTAAAGAGAGCTTGTTAGGGTTAGGATTAGGTTAGTTTGAGTTAGGAGTCGCTCACCTCTTTCGTTACCCCTCTTAATATCGGTGTTACGGTAATCGGCAACAACGGGGATTAGCACGACTAGGAAGGAACTTGCGAGTATAAGCTAGGCTTTCCAACGCATAAGTTCTTCCTTTTGGTGCTTGTCCGTCCGTTCTTGGCTCTTAGCCATAACCTCCGGTTAATTCAACCACAACCGGTCTCACTACGGAATCACCGCTATCATGTAGGATAGGGTGCCGTAAGGAGCGGATTGTGGTTCAATTAAAGGGAGTCGAATTAAGCTGTTGGGCAAGGAAAGAGTGAGAGAGATTTCCTTCTCTCAAACTTCCCTTATCCTACCCTAACAAGTATGAAACTACTCACACATCATAATGAAAAGAAAACAAAACAAAAGAGGAAGATAGAAAGAAGGAGATTAGAAGATAACAACTAGCTATTTGCGACCTCACCTTGGCAAGGATCAAGCGTAAGTATCATGGTTGTTTTAATGATAAAGGAAAAGAGAAAAGAAAGAAAGAACAAGAAATAACAACAACTAAGTTAACAAATTAAAATTACAAGCAATTATAAAAGAACAAGACAAGCATGATAAGTAAAAGGATCTTCTTTATTCACCATTCTTCACTCACAAAGCTCACTACAAGTTTTAATGGAGAAGAGATGAGAAGAGGAAGAAGAAACAAGTATTCTAAACCTAGAAAAATACAAGATTATGCACCCTTGGCTTCACAAGGATCTGGGCTATTTATAGGCAGGGAAATGGAAATCTAGGGCAAAATTCTGCCTGTACATAGAAAGACCAAAATACCCTCAAAAATTGGTCAACTGCCGCCACTATACGGCCGCGGATCCGCGGCCTAAGCCAGCTTATTCCGAGGAACCGCGGCCCTTTAGTGGAGTTAGGTGACCAATTTTTGTAGGGTTCCCTGGTTTGCTGTGCCCATGAGTCTGGTATATATCTTTTCTCAGATTTTCTTCACGATTTTTCCAGAATTTCTGTTGATCAAAAGGTGATTGGATGTGTATCTTTTGTCATGATTTTCTTGAGCTCCGCGTAGATTTCTTGGATCTTGTGTTGCCATTGAGCCTTGTGCATGAAGGTGACAATCGATTTGCCATTTTGTCTCCTAAACTGGTGTGTGGCAACAGACGGATAAAGAGCGGAGACCCGTGTTTTATCTGTGGTTGGCAGGAACCCGGATTTTGTCGTGTTTTTTCATGGATTTCACCGTTTAGAGCCGAGAACCTGTATCCTGCAATTGACTAGCAAACACGGCTCAAGAGTACCTACCGATATGCAATGTGATAAAAATTGGGCGGTATAAAAATGCAAAAATCTGATATGAACAGGAGCCTGTTGGGAAGGTATGGTTCCCTCTTTGTTCGTGCCCCTGGATTGTATATAGGGATCGATATGATCTCACCTGTAGGGCAAAAGTTTCATTCGTTTTTTTATTATTATTTTATTTCCAGGATGCTCTATCGTTTCAGCTTTTATATCGCGAAGGTCGCGATTGCCCAATCATTTTGGCTATTTTTCATGCATACATTTTTACTTGCTGCTTTTTATTGCAAGTTGCCCCATCATTTCGGCTATTTCATATGCATGTGCGGCCTACTGGTTCTTCGTCGTAAACCTGAAATTAGACACCAATTTCGGCATCAGCACCGCTACAACTTGGATATTGCCAGGAGCGAATCATCATCTTCCTCTGTCGATGTCGAACAAAGGTGGCTTAGTGACCAGGGTTAAGGTCCTGTCGACTAAGGCTTTTGACTTCATGAGCCGTAAGGGTCTCACAAAGTTATTTCTCCCTACAAGTCGTGGGGATCTTGTAGGTGTATTTTCTCCTTAGGAATCGTGAGGATTCCTAAGTGTTTGTTCCTCTGTAAGTCGTAAGGATCCTACAGGAGGGTTTTCTCCTCATAAATCGAGAGGATTTACAAGGGTTGTTCACCATGCGAACATATCCCCAGTCTCGTATGGGACTTGATTAGGGAAATGTTTATTCGCGCCCGTGGATTGTATACAAGGGTCAGTATTGAGCCACTTGTAGGGAAATATCGAAAGTTGTGGGGGTTGCTTAAGCACAGGTTTAGGTCTCTGTAACTTAAGACTTTCAAATCTTATGAGTCGTGAGGGTCTCATAAGAGAGTTCTCCTTACGAGTCGTGAGGATCTCGCAAGTGTATTTTCTCCTTAGGAATCGTGGGGATCCCTAAGTGTGTTTCTCCCTTGTGAGTCGTAAGGATCTCACGCGGGTGGTTTCTCCTTACAAAGTCTAGAGGACCCTATAAGTGTTTTTTAACGAGATTGCGCCCTTTCGGGTTTTCACAAACACTTGCCGGTAGTCCTGCTGTTTTTACTCACGGAGCCCTTTCGGGTTTTCATCCGTGCCCACTTTGCTTATGGACATACCTTTTTTTATTCTTTTTATTTTCTTCTCTTTTTTTTTTACGAGGTCGCGCCCTTTCGGGTTTTCACAAACACTCGCTGGTAGTCCTGCTGTTTTTACTCACGGAGCCCTTTCGGGTTTTCATCCGTGCCCATTTTGCTTATGGACATACCGTCTTTATTTTTTATTTTATTTTATATATATATATATTCTTTTTTTTTATCTCGTCAGCCTGAGAATGCTGCGGTAGTAGTTTAAAGACGTTTCGGTCACTTGCAAATTTTAGGACATTGCGGTCCATTATTAGTTTAAGGATGTCTCGGTCCGGTGTCACCGTATTGGAGGCGAATATTTAGTTTATTGACTTTTCGGTCTATGGGGCTTTCTCTATGACTGAACATGATGCCCTCAGCGTATCCATCTTTCTCGGAGCGTGCGGTTGTGGCGAGTTCACCTTCCAGTTTTCGGACAATGCGAACTTGCCTTGTTGGTATTGGTCTTCAACCCAGTTCTTGAAGACGTAGCAATCCTCGATCAGATGGCCTACCGTTTGGTGGTAAGGGTAGTAATTGAGAGCGTTAACATCTCCTAGCTGTAACGGACGTTTTGGACTCGGCAGATTGATGAGTCTGTCACGTATTGCCAGCTCGAACAGTCCCCTTATTTTATCTTGCGGAAACGAGTAAGGGCGTTTCAACTTTTGCTGGAGGGGTTGCCGCTTGTTGTTTCGGCAAACAACCGGTCTAGGGCCACTCGATTGTTGTTGAGTGTTGGCGATGAGGGTCATTTTCCCCTTTCCCTTATCCTTTTTGCTCGATCCTTTGTTTACGGGGCCGAGATTTTTTCCGAATAGTGTGCGATTGCACGGCTGAACATTCTTGCAGCTCCTCAATTCCTTTATTTTTGAGATAGATTCCCCGAGAGAAGGGTTGGGGGTAGCTTCTTCATCAGAGTCGCTTCCAAAGGTGATAATTTGCGATCCCTTGGAGTCAGCTATATGACAATCGGCGGCGGCTCTTTTGCGCTCATCTATCGCATTTTTTCGACGTCTACGAGCTTCACATTTTGTCCTGTCAAAGTGTTGCTTTTGAGCCCTTGCCACCAACAGTTAAAGGATTCGCAGTCTTCGGTAGGATGTGTGATCTTCTGATGATATAAACAGAAGTCAGGGTGCATCTCTACCTCAGCGAGAGTATTTTCTTCAGAGGGCGGTAGCTTCATTCCTACTGATAGAGATTTGGCGAACCTTTCTTCGTCTTGAATTTGTTTTTATCCGTATTGGATGGCTTTTTCTTTGACGGGAATGCCTTGGCTTTTTCCAGTATGGCCATCTCACGCTCTTGATTGGCTTTTGCTTTCAGACGAATTTCATTTAGGAAGACATCGATCAACTCGTCTGATGGCTGTAGAATCTTCGGCTCAGGGTTCGCCATTGGTTTCTCAGCGCAAGGAGCGTCCTCATCCTCCGTCAGTGAATGAGAAATCACATGACAAGTCGCTACGTAGTCTTTAGATTCATCTGATGAATTTTCTCCATCGTTTTCGTCCTCGACAAAAGAACAAGTTGCCCTCGGCGTGTCCGTCTTCTTTGGAGAGTGCGGCTGTGGTGGGTCCGCCCTCCAGCTTTCAGACAGCACGAACTGGCCTCGTAGGTACTGATCCTCGATCCATCCCTTAAAGACGAAACAATCCTCGATCGGGTGACTTACTGTTTGGTGATAAGGGCAATAATTGGGATTATTAAGATCATCTGGCTGCGACAGACGCTTTGGACTCGGCAGATTGATGAGTCTATTATGCACTGCCAGCTCGAACAGTCTTCTCGTTTTATTTTGAGGAAACGAGTAAGGACGTCCTAGCCTCTCTTCGAGGGATGGGCGTGGACGCACGTTGTTTTAGTGAACGACTGGTTTTGAATTGCTCGGCTGTTGTTGAGCATTGGCGACGACGATCGCTTTCCCTTTTCCTTTGTCATTTCGAGAATCAGGTTTATGAGGAGACGGTCCATGGCCCATCTGGTCCATTTGGGCTAATTTGTCGATCAAGGCCTAGAAGGTGGTCGGCCTGAAGAACATCATGAATTGCGAGATGGTCGCCTGCGGATCGAGAGTGCCCACGAACATGCCTACCGCAGGTGCCTCTTCTATGCGTTGTTCGCATTTTGACCATAGGTTCCGCCATCGTGTTGCGTATTGGACCCACGTTTCGCCTGGCCTTATCCTGGCATTTATCAGTGCTGTTATCGGGGTGCGTTCACTAGCACTCGTGAATCTTTGTGTAAACAGCAGCTCCATCTCCACAAATGTTTTGACAGAGTCGTTAGGTAGTTCGGAATACCATTCAAAGGCTGTTTCTGCTAAGCTGCCGATGAATTGGCGTAGTAACAATTTGTCATTGCCTCCAGTATTGCCGCATAAGGCCCTGAATTGAGCGACATGCTGATGCGGATTCCCTGTCCCTTTATATACGTGGAATTTAGGGATCGTATATCCCGACGGGTAACCGATTTGGTCGTACCAGCTCGGATACGGTCGCCCCGTTTTTACGACCTGACCGGCTGCTTCGATCGCCTGATGAACCCGGATCTGCTGAGCTATATATTCGTCCAGGTCAGCTTTGGAGATCGCCTCCTCCTTGGCTGTTGACAGAGCAGGTGGAGGATTCGACGTTTCTCCCTTATCATCTTCAAGGACGATCGGGGGATCTTCAGCGGGAGGGTCTTGCTGAATCATCATGCCCACCATGTCCTGGAACAGGAGGGCCATTTTCTTTATGCTGGCTGCTTGCTCCGTGTTCACACCATAATATTGCATTATTATATTCCATATTCTTATTCTTTTTATAAATAAACAGGTGCTTTTGACGCATGTCTGCTACATGTTACAGGTTACAGGTTCTTAGACAGAAAACAGTGAAAATGATGTAAAGACAATGAAAAAGTGGACTTTGACCAACAAATAGAAGGATCTTAATTAAGCCTACACAAAAGATCAGTACAAGGCAACGCAAGGTCCATGATTACAAAGCAAACGGTTAAAAGTCCACTGCAATTATTCACTGGAGATCTGGAAGAAACATAGAAGCTATTTTAATAAAAGAACCAAATAATAAGGAAGCCCAAAGATTCAAGGCCCAATACTTCCCTTTAAAGAGACAGAGACATAAAATTTTACCAAAGCTTGAAGTCTACTTTGACTAGATCTTCCTAAGGATATTTTGGTAAATGTAGACATGCGAATCAATTGTAACCTAGGGTTTCTATCTCCTATAAATAGAAGCCCAAATCATTGTATTCTTTTCATGCCTCCCTTCATTAATAAATTTCAGCATTCTTTTGGAGAGCATCATTTTTTGTAAGTTCTTTATTTTCTGCCCTTGGTTAATTTTCTATTCTTGCCCTAGATAAATTTAATTCCTTGCCCTAGTTAATCTTTTATTCTCTGTCCTAGATAAATGTATTTTAATTCCTTAATGAGTGAGTAGTCTCCTCGCTTGTTAGGGTTAGATCTAGGGAAGGTTTGAGAGACGAAGATCTCTCATCCCCTTTCTTGCCCGTCATATATTTTCATAGAACTCAATGCATACCTTCTTATTCCGCTCCCTACGGCACTCTACCCACGAGGTAGCGGTGATACCGTAGTCTAAAGGCCCAGATTTTAAGGTTTTCCATGGAGGTTAGGGTAAAAATTAAGAAAGGAAGGACAAGGATCTAGAGGAAGAACAATCTTCCCAATCATCCTAATCCCTTTTATTAATATTTACCATAACACCTAATTAGATCTTCATATGGGTATAGAAAGCGGTGAGATTTATAGACTTTCCAAACTTAAGCTAGACCTAACCCTAGCAAGACTTAGATATAGATTAATTAGGTTTTTAGATTTAATAATCAATCCGAACACCCTTCGGAATTAACTCGTTAGCACGATTAGGAGATTCACAACATTCCTGTGGACTGACCCGTACTCACCGGCTAGCTTCATGCGACGCCGTTCTTGATTGCGGTTATAGATAGCTTTTGAGATCAAATCAAATGGCGCCATTGCCGGGGATGGCGTGTCATTTCCTTTTCGCGATTTCGGATTAATCATAAAATTAAAAAATCATAAAAATCTGAAAAATCAAAAAATATAAATATATATATATATATTGTTATTTTTGAAAGGGATACTTTGTTGTTTGAATTTTTGCAGGATATACAAATTTGGATCTGGAGATTTCCAGAAAGCAAAACAGGAAACAAAATATCGGAACAGAAGAGATTTTGAACAACAGAACAGTGGAAATTTTTTAGAGCAGTGAACCCCCCAAAACGCCGCGTTTCCGCGGCCATAACCTACCTTAGGCCGCGGAACCGCGGCCGCCTTATCAAATCAGACCCCATAATTTTTTTTGGGGACCCAAACCGACTATCCCACCGCGGAACCGCGGTGGGAACTACCATTGGCCGCGAAAGGGCGGTGGTCTTGAGGCATCATCTGGCGAAAATTTTCTGTAAGCTCTGCTCTTTCTCTTCTGCAAATATTGATATATTCTCTGTAGATATGCCTGCAGGATTTTGTGCACTTTAAAAATATATTTCCTTCCAAATAACGATCTTGTGCAGGATTTTTGGGCCCCGCTTGAAATAAAATTGATTGCAAGTAATATTTTGCTGTTGCATATCTTTTCTTTAAAATCTTTTTGCAACAAAATTTTTCCAAATAAAGAGAAAAAGAATAAAAATAAAAAGGACAAATTTTTTATAGAAACTTGCAAAATTTTTGGCCGCAAATAGATCCTTGCACCACCACAAACCTTCTTTCTTTTCAACCTTTCTTACAACATGGGTACCCCACATAATAAATCATTAGCCGAACTTTGGTATCCCGAACCTAATTTTGTGTCGTACGTCAATTTGTTCGGTCAATTTAAAGACGATCCTTCCTTGCTTAAAAAATCTTTGAAAGATCAAATAGATGCGTCTAGGAGAAACAGTTTCACTTTTCAACCCACTTTGTGTCAACCAAGTCAACCTTTACCACCTACATATGTTGATACCACTTCTTCAAGTCCTTCTGTCACTCCTAGGCCGATGTCCATTGCTGAGCATATTGCTCAATCTCGCAGTCGATCTTTCACCCCTCTCCACTCATCTAGTTCTAGGGATTCATAAGACTATTCACCTTCTTATCCACATGTTGACCCTACCCCTGTCCTACCACCCACTTCCTACCAGTCCTACCCGACTTTCCCACCGTCACTAGACATTGATTCTACACAGCCATTAGGGAGTTTTTCATATCCACACGATTTCGAATCTTTTACCGAAACCCCTTTACCACCCAAGTCTAGTTTGGAAGAGTCGTTGGAGGCATATATCGTAGCAACAAATAAAATGACTTGGAATGTGGAAGCGTCCGTGGCCGCCCTTATGCAACCTGCTGAACCGGTAGCTAGTTTTCCGCTAGCTTCAATTTTTTCAATGTATAAGGAGACGGTTGGACAGAGTGAGAATGTGAGAGGATTTCCAAATCAAACATACCCATACCCAATTGAAGCCCACAACTCCGGTTTTCCATCGATTGCCCTAAATAGTTCACCTGTTGAAAATAAAAACGGGTTGTGTGATTTTGTAGTGTTTGATTTGCCAAATTGTGAAGAACCCCTTTCGAGTGAAACCGCACTTAATCCTTTCGATCTTTACACCTCCACTCTAGAACCCAAATCGATAAATATCCCTGCTTTTGATGAGGTGTCTAAGAAAATTTATTTTCACTTGATTGAGAATATAGACGCCGGGAAAATTTCGGATAATGAACCTGTCGATTTGATTGAAATTTTATGTTCAACTCATCATCCCGAGTCATTAGATGTTTCTCCCGAACTTCACATGCGTCTGGATTTTGATGATAATGGCATGGATGAGTTGAATTTTGAGGAAAATTATAAGGATAGCATTGAAGAGAGTTTTGAGGACCATATTGAGGTTGAACCATTTTTATTTGATGTGTCGGATTTTCCAATTCATCCTCTTGAACCTTTAACTAAATCACCCTCCCTCCTTTCCATCGTTCCAACCACGCTTGAAGACTGTGAGCTTGAAAAATTTTCCTTTGAATCTGACACGGTCCTTACAGACGATAACACTTACGAGTGTTTCACTTTTTCGGACGATATTGATGACTCACCGCCTGAATTTGAGTCCTATACATTTTCATATAATTTTGTTGAACCATCAGACTCGGTTTCTTACAGTAGTTTCGAACCATTAATGGAATCTTTCAAGTTCGAGACAGTTTACTACGGTGAGAATGATAGTATCCCTAATTCACTCCCTTTCGTCCTTCCCATTGTTCCGACCGTACAAGTGACCGTTACGCTTTCATCTCCTATACCAAGTTCGGCGTACCCATGTTTTCTTGCGAATCTTGAGGTATTTGACCCCATTTCACGACGGGTTGATAGGTTAGTGCAATCGCTTTTAACACATCGGTCATCACATATTGCGCTAATTTATTCACTCGATTTACACCCTCAAGATTGCGCGACCCTTCTTTCTCCTTTCCACCCTTCTTCGCCCCCACCGAGACCATACTCTACCATTCTTCTTTACACACGGTCTCGCTTGTTTCTCATTTCTTTCCTCCACACCCCATTCTTGCACCAACTATACCATTTCCACGATAAGATTTTTGAATGGTTGGTGCTAACCTTTGGCTTGTGTAAGGCCAAGCTTAAGTTTGGGGGGAATCTTGTTGTATATATGTATATATTTTTGTTTTCTTTTTCTATAAAAAAATATAAAATTTAAAATATAAAAAAAAAATTGTAAATAAATAAACAGGGGAGTGCCGACATTTTGACCCTTTTGGTGTGGCATGACAGTGAAGACACTGTCAAGTTTAAGTTTGGGGGTATGCTCGGTACGTCTTCTTCCTTCGCATTCATTTGTACATATTTTTGCATTTGCATACTTATTTGAAAAACCATAAAAATTAAAAAATTTCAAAAATTATAAAAATTAATGTATTCAATTTTGGCTAATTGACTTGAGTTTAACAAATAGGTTAACTGGCTAGGAACAACTAGATCTTACACTTAGTGAATTAAAAACCCTAAAAATAACATTCCTTAAAGTTTAACAGTAGAAAGTATATGTCTTTATAGTTTATTTAGAAATAGGCAAATTTTGAGTTCAGTTCTTGGGCTAAGTTGAAACAAAGGAAAAGTATTGATGCTTTTATTAGAGTATAAGTTTGAAAAATAGTTCCTAACTTAAGTCTAGATTCTGAAAACGTATACCCTACAATTTGCACAATCACGTACCTTGAAACTTAGAATAGTATAGGAGACCTTGAAATGCTCTTGTCTAAAGTCCTTAGTACAATGAAAATAAAAGAAAAAAATGTGAATAAAGGGGAAAAAAATGAACACTGGTTTTTGTGATTACTTAAGGCTAAAAAAATAGAAAAATATTTAGCGAGGGTGCTTCATCACCTAGTGCCTTAGACCAACTGGTTTGGGAGTCACTGCTAAAAGCTTTGGGTGTTGC
The DNA here is from genome assembly GCA_030015575.1 of Agapanthus africanus. NCBI lineage: Eukaryota > Viridiplantae > Streptophyta > Magnoliopsida > Asparagales > Amaryllidaceae > Agapanthus > Agapanthus africanus. Next base: position 5,805,500 of record CM057337.1, read on the forward strand.
AAGACTAGGAATTACGCTTTAATGTGCAAACACATCTTGTAATCGGTTGTTGGTACCTCAAGAAGTATTAACGGTCGCATGAAAGATGTGTAAGCAAAATTCAATTAAAAATTCACCTATTAAGAAGTGCTTTGGACAACGGACAAGGGCATGATTGCTTGATTTGAATTTCCAAGTGTAGGGGTGATTTATACACACACGTGGGGATATGTGATTGGAGTTTAGATGAGAGAAAGGGATGAAGAATAGAACTTGTATCTTTAGTAGAGTTGATAGAAATTCCTGAGTGGAGATGGAACCCTAGAAGGAAAACTTAAGAGATGCCGAAAGCTAGGTAAGTCTATAGAGCATATATAATCTTAAGTTAAATAATGAGGAAGTGTGAAGAATATGGGTGGATAATTTACGAGTCGACGATAATAGAATTCCTTGTTAGAAAACCTAAATGGAGAACAAAAGTCGAAAAGCCAAATTGATAGGATTTTGTGGGTAGTATCCACTGAAAACCCTCAGGAGACAACACTCCTCCTACTAGGGACACCTAGAGGTTAACGGCTTGTTGCACGAGCTCAGTGCAATCGCGTTTCCCTGCGAAAGTGCGGTTAGATTTTTTGTCGAGAATAAAAAAATAAGTTTGCTCGAGGACGAGCAAAAGATAAGTTTGGGGGTATTTGTTCACACCATAATATTGCAATATTATATTCCATATTCTTATTCTTTTTATAAATAAACAAGTGCTTTTGACGCATGTCTGCTACATGTTACAAGTTACAGGTTCTTAGACAGAAAACAGTGAAAACGATGTAAAGACAATGAAAAAGTGGACTTTGACCAACAAATAGAAGGATCTTAATCAGGCCTACACAAAAGATCAGTACAAGGCAACGCAAGGTCCAAGATTATAAAGCAAACGGTTAAAAGTCCACTGCAATTATTCATTGGAGATCTGGAAGAAACATAGAAGCTATTTTAATAAAAGAACTAAATAATAAGGAAGCCCAAAGATTCAAGGCCCAATACTTCCCTTTAAAGAGACAGAGACATAAAATTTTACCAAAGCTTGAAGTCTACTTTGACTAGGTCTTCCTAAGGATATTTTGGTAAATGTAGACACGTGAATCAATTGTAACCTAGGGTTTCTATCTCCTATAAATAGAAGCCCAAATCATTGTATTCTTTTCATGCCTCCCTTCATTAATAAATTTCAGCATTCTTTTGGAGAGCATCATTTTTTGTAAGTTCTTTATTTTCTGCCCTATGTTAATTTTCTATTCTTGCCCTAGATAAATTTAATTCCTTGCCCTAGTTAATCTTTTATTCTCTGCCCTAGATAAATGTATTTTAATTCCCTAATGAGTGAGTAGTCTCTTCGCCTGTTAGGGTTAGATCTGGGGAAGGTTTGAGAGACGAAGATCTCTCATCCCCTTTCTTGCCCGTCATATATTTTCATAGAACTCTATGCATACCTTCTTATTCCGCTCCCTACGGCACTCTACCCACGAGGTAGCGGTGATACCGTAGTCTAAAGGCCCGGATTTTAAGGTTTTCCATGGAGGTTAGGGTAAAGATTAAGAAAGGAAGGACAAGGATCTAGAGGAAGAACAATCTTCCCAATCATCCTAATCCCTTTTATTAATATTTACCATAACACCTAATTAGATCTTCATATGGGTATAGAAAGCGGTGAGATTTATAGACTTTCCAAACTTAAGCTAGACCTAACCCTAGCAAGACTTAGATATAGATTAATTAGGTTTTTAGATTTAATAATCAATCCGAACACCCTTCGGAATTAACTCGTTAGCGCGATTAGGAGATTCACAACATCCCTGTGGACCGACCCGTACTCACCGGCTAGCTTCATGCGACGCCGTTCTTGATTGCGGTTATAGATAGTTTTTGAGATCAAATCAATCCGCAGCTTCTTTATCCTTCTTCTCCAATATGCGACGAAGGAACTCAGCGTCAGTTTCTTGTTCTTGACGCTCATCCGAGGACGTTTCAGAGCTTTCTTTTGGCCCAGTGAGTGCAGCCATTGCAGTCATCATTTCCTGAAGCTTTTGTTGTTGCTCCTGGGCTTTCGTCACGGATCGGGTGAGCGGTCGGTGACCCGTCGAAGCACGGCCTTCCTCTTTTCCGGAAGCCATATAAACAGTGTGCACTACCATACCCCCAGACTTGGGGTGTTTGTGTTCAACGCTTTTACGGTGTGCCTTGTTCACATGGGCTTTTTGCGGCCTCCTTCTCTTTTGAGTGATTGGCGTTGAGGGTGTCGCTGCAGTAGACACCCGAGTAGCCGTTGCTTCTTCTGGCCTAACAGAGTAGTCTTTCTCCTGCCGAACCTCTTTTTTTTCTGTCGGTGGAGATAGTTTTGATCAATTACCGACTCCTGGACCTATCGCCAGACCTTGTAAATTTTAGAGGACAGCCGTTGAGGGGGCTGCTCTAGCTTCTTCTCTGGAGCATTCTCCGCAGGTGAAGGAGTTCACTTCAACACCGCAGTAGGAGAGTTTTTGCGTACCGTGTTTAGCAATTCAAAGCTGTTCCCGGTTGGAACAGCAGCATCGGTCCCCACCGTTGGAGCTGGCGGAGTTATCCCAGAGGGGGAGTTGCCCCCAGCCTTTCTCACTCGGCGCCAGTGGCGACGTCGAGCGTGTCTTGTGGATGGAGTTGTTTCAGCTATACGGGTGGCTTCGTCATGCCCCCTGTGTTGGTCAGAATCTACTGGTATTAGCCTTTTAAAGACCGACGTCCGTTGAATGGGGACGGCCAACCTGTCAAAAGCAGACTTCAGAGCAGGGGAAGCAACCTTGGTGATCTCACAGGAAACTAGAGTAGGGATAGCTATCCGCTTCGGGATAACATCTTCTTGTTAGTTATATGTATGCCCTAGAGGCCATTACTGTACATAGGATGTATATTGTAGTGGATGCTGGGACATATATAGGAAGGACTTTCTTGCTCGACATGATAGTATGCTATCTGGTTGAACTTTACCTTAACGTGTATACTGATAGTCTCTCTGTTACATGTTGGTAAAGCCCTTAGGATGTGTACTACCTGGACTATGATGCGGATCATACTAGTGGGGACATGGTAGTCCATAAGTACATCCTTCAAAGTCCCTAGTCGTGGGTGTATCGAGACGGGGCATCGATATACCAGAGTAGACTAGCGTGTACCTTCTCGACCCATACAGATAGGCGATGGATGATCCCATATCCATCGGTGTTTGACATCAGAGATGATATACGGGTGCTCAGTAGAGACTGGGTACACTGGACGGACTCGCCGAGAACTCCCAGATGGTATTATACCTCACGTCAGATGGCAGTTCTCTGGTGACACTGGTACAGAGTAGTCTGTTGACCCGAGATCGTCATAGAGTCTTGTGTGGTTCCCACTGTGCTTTGATTTCCATCTTACCACGTCCAAGAGGGCGTGCAAAACGGTGGTTTTTGGGTACAGTCCCGAGTCACATGGAGGCAATGAGCGATAGGAGGGGATTCGTCTCTCCCGGTATAGGGGGTTGATGTTGCGCTGTGTTCGATTGGCTATAACCGGAAATCCCTGGCCAGGGTTGCTGAGATTTACTGGTAAGTGTTACCAGTAGTTTCTCGAATTGTTATAGACCTCATATCGACACGACTTATCGAGCTATTGGGGTCTGACGTTTACCACCCCTAGGCGAGATATGCGACATATCAGATGATCAGACCGGACTGTACGGTAGTGTTACTGGTTGGATTCACTGGAGTGTGAGCGGGCTTGCTCGTCGATCTTCAGATCGCTCAATACCCGGGTGGCCGTTACGTTTAGCAGACCGCTTGCGGCTTGTGGGTGTTTGATATGATCATCATCTGCTGCCGGCGTATTGACGAGTCTTTAGAGTCCTACACAGAGGTTTCCTGGCTCAAGCGAAACGAAATAGGAGCGCATATGAGATATGTGCGGGACCGAGAATAATGCGTGTATGTGATACCGTATTCTATTCTCGCGATGAATGTGTCGAATGGTTGTATGCGATATAACCTAGTTATCGAATCAAGGATTGATTCGATAAGCCGATACATTGTATATTAGTCGGTTGTGTGCGACATGACCGGATCATTGAATCAAGTGTTGATTTAATGATTTAATGCATAATTATATATTTGATATATTACTTTGCATTAACTAGTATTGGTTCACTTTAAATGGATTTTCTCACTTTTTGTGCACATTGTATATGTGATATACTTTTGTACACAAGATTGTATCATGTTTGATGATACATGCTAGTTTGGGTTTATGTACAGAATTAAACCATGGTTACTTAAGTGGTTAGGGTTTCATTTCCTTTTTCTCATTTATTTATTTCATTTATTCATTTTGAAATAAATAAGAATAAAGAGAAAGAATGGTGGCTTTATTTGTAGTTTAGTTGAAGCTTCATGAAGCTTTGACCAAAGTCCACCATTCTTATCTCATTCTTAACCCTAACCATTCAACTAACTTTGGTTAATTCTCTACACATTACCATGGTTAGATTATGATAAACATTCCATTTATTTTCCATTTTTGGAATAACTTATCATAAGACTTTCTTCTTCTTCTTCCTTTCTTCACTTGAAGAAAGCAAGCCTCATCAATGGTGGATTGATGAAACAAGTGAGAAATCCAATTCTAAAGTCTACCCACTTCCTATTTCTTCATCCTCTACCTCTTGCCAAGTAGTAGAGTGTGTTTCCTTCACAAGTTTTCTTGACTTGGTGAAGTCGGAGCTTGATTTAGTGATGCCTCGACGTAGATCATCTTCGGCATGGACTTCGATGATCTAGCCCGTCCATTCTCCGATGAAGCCGACGCTAGAGCCCAGGACTTGTTATGGACAGCGAGGAGACTTCATTGTGGAGCTATGGAGGTGGAGCACCGGATCTACAAAGGTTGTATTTCCGCTTCCTTTTTGTTAAGATGTTAACTAGTTTTGTTTCGCCTAGACATCTAGCATACGATCCGTAGTTTAGGGTTTCTCGGCACGTTAAAATTTGAAATTGGCATGGTTGATGCCTTGTGAGACCTCTTGGGAGTGCCTAGGAACCCTACAGTGGTATCAGAGCCTAGCTAGAGCCTTTGGCGAAGTCTAGACGGAGTTTGAAAGCCGGACGAACCGAAAACCCATTCCCAAAATAGCTCTCTGGACTTTTTCCAAATTCTGGGATTTTCCTAAATTAAAAATTGCTAAAAAATTCAGCAGGAATATCTAAGAGTTACTGTGAAATTCGTGGGCCCAATTCCACTATTCCACCGCGGTTCCGCGGCATGAGCAAGGCTCATGCGGGGGATCCGCGGCCGTACGGTCCTATATCACTGTTATATTTGCACAGTAACTCCTCTTTTCTGATGCTGGATTTTATGGGAATTTTTAAATTTTATTCAACAGTTGAATTTTCTGGGGTTGTTTTGGGGACTCGGTGTTTCGATCGGATTGTCAAATTTTGTCTATGTGGCTTTCCGGATAAATTTTAGAATATGTTAAAAAGTTCGACCGGATATAAATATCCAATTTTTCCCCTGTCGGGAAATTTCCAAGTGTTGGATTTTTCCGTAGTTTAATGACGTTCTAAGTAGTGCAAGTAACTTGATGGACCCTCTAGAAGACAACAAACCTTAACTCGATTATGTGACCGTCTTGAACTGCCCTTTGAACCTTCGGGTTTGGGGCAGTACGGCATGCCACATGTGAGGCATTGGCTTGACCCTTCTACGGCTGGACCGTTGGTACTGAGGCACGAACGGAATGTTGTTAGACTTATTTCATGTGTTGAGCTGTATCGGGAAAACTTGGGTGTTCGATTGTTCGATCGGAAAGTTTGACATTTTCTATTTATCAGGAATGAGATACAATAATTGGAATTCACAATAAGTTATGAGATAACTGAATGAATGTTATAAACATAGCACTTTAGTCTCACTTGATCGGTTGCCACGGAATTTTGATGTGATCAAAAGTCCATCGCAATCACGTAGCGTACGCGGATACTCGCCGGGTAAACTTAATTGACAGCCTCACCCCATAGCCCCGACCAAGTGACTGTAGGAGAACCCAGTCGCCGAAAGCATCCGTTCGGGTGCTCGCGGTAGCGGTGTTCCGCCTTGGTGCACTTCGTCGACGGTATCGGGGGTGCAGCCGCCTACTATAGTTTGCGACGAGCATTCGATCAGGATGTCGGGAATCTTGTTGAATTGCCCGACTTGATTTTGAAAAGAGTTTTCGATTTTGAGACTAAAATGCGGGGTTTATAATTGTTAGGAATGCGATGTCTAAGTAATTCATTTGGTCAGGCATGCGATGTCTGAGGTGGTTGCGGATTCCAACTGTTGTAGTTTTACACTTTCTTTTCTGTGACCGTAAGTGTAATATGTGATATCGCCGGTTTCGTTGCTATATGTCAACGACAATTGGGATGCGCATGTTTACTTACGTTGATGACATGTGATGTTATGTGTTGCTGGATATGTTATATTGGATCGTCGTGTTTGAATAGCCGGGGTTTTTTATGTGAGATGAGTGTTTTTCATTTTCATTCATGTAAAAACTTGTATGTAATATTCTTTTATTGGGGCACTTCCAGGTTGCGGAAGTTGTCACCCTTTGTATATTATTTATTTTTCCGCACTAGGATAGACCCAAGGAGGAGGGCACAAGTAACCGAGTTCTGGAGTCCAGTGGGAGACCAACTCGAGGAGTCGGGTCCGGGTCTCCTAACTCCAGAATTGGTAGGGTTGCTTGCCGCTCTCGTAGGGGTCTAGGGGTGTGGGTTTGGCTATTCATCACGACCGTGGAATCCGTGTTTTATACTAGCTCGTATTGAAAACACGGACGTCCTAGTATATCCAATATTTCATATGTTTCTTCTGCTGCGATATCTGTGATGTGATCATGTGATGTTCTGTGATAGATACAGTATATAGTATATATGATATATTATATAGACGATACTTATGTTTTACACCCGCGCTAGCCCTGCCCCGCTCTGCCGTTAGTTACCTAACCTAACGGTGCACGAGGGGACATCGAGACGAATGCGGATGGCATAAGTGTACGTCGTATTTATCTGTGATGTTTAGGTACTTAAATGATGGGACTTCATTAATGTGATTAATGAAAATAAAAGAAACCTAAGATGTTGTAGAATCGAATTTCAAAATAAAACAGGTAGCTACAGTTCTTGCTTTGCACAGAGGTATATATGATATATCCTGCACCTTATTCGATGAGGAAAGGACCGAGATCCCTTCACCGGGAGTGACTCCTTTAGCAATAACTGGCAGATGCTACACACTCGGTTTGTCTTTTGATTGCTTTTAAGAGTTTTTGCTTTGCACAGTGATATATATGATATATCCCGCACCTCATTCGACGAGGAAAGGACCGACGATCCCTTCACCGGGAATGACTCCTTTAGCAAAACTAGAAAAGCCTCAAAAACACTCCATTTCAAAATTCATTTGATTCTACAACGATATCAAGTTCATTACGCAATAGGTTTTCAGAAAAACCTGTCGTAGCCTTCCGTCATTTCAGATAAGTACTAGTTAGTATCCGTGCTACGTTTGTTGACTATGTTAAGGCGTAGTGTGCGGTAGCTAATTAGTGCTTATCTGCATAAGCATATGATGTGATTGGATTAGGGTAGTCGTGCGACTTTGTTGACTATGTTAAGGGTCGTGCGGGTGGGTTTAATTCAATCGGGAAATGACGGGTTGAACTTGACTAGCACTTATGATTTGTTGACTATGTTAAGGTCATATAGCTGCTAGGGGCAAAATATTATCGGGAATTTCAAGTGTTGAAATTTGCAATGAGACTGCATACCTTCTATGAGATAGTTGGATCCCGATACCCGCTGCGAGTAAGTGTTACTCCTGGGAGAGTTTTATACATTACAATTAGCCGATCAAGTAGGTGTCTAGAAAGGTGTCAACGGGGTTACGCCTCTGGGAAAACGAGGTTTACATTAATTAGGTTCGTGCGAAAGCACGGGGGACCTCCCTCAAAGTACCGACACTGGCCTGGCTGAAAGATTGGCGAACTTGTAGTGTGTAATTAATCCCGGCTAGTCTTTCCTTTTAGGGTTTGAAGGAAGATTTGATAAAAAGCAGTGGGAGCCATCCTGATTAGATAAAATAATAACCAGTCTATTCTTGACAGAGCGCACGCTGAGTGTTTTCTTCTCTCTCTCTCCAGGTAGCGACCATATCACGCCTTAATCAAGATAATAATACGGAATATTTGACCGAACCCGCTTGTTATACTGAGCTGGGGAACGTTGGTCCCGCTCCAACTTATAATTGTTATAAGACAGAGCAGGAAATTGGGGATTACCAGAATTCCCGTGCCGCCCAAACGAAGAGAGTGCATGCTGATGCATCATCTTCGGGTGTGTTCATTACAAAGAACTGTTTCTCTGTATCCTCTACGTCCTGGGTATGTGATACCAGATCAGGATCCCAGATATGTAATATGTTACATAAGGCTGCAGAAAGGTAGAGAACTGAGAACGGGTGATAAGTTTCATGAGGCAGAAAACGGGGCAAGTGTTGCAGCCAAGTCTGTTGGTCACTGTCACCCTGTATTCCAAATACATTGATTCTGAACGAATGTTATTAGATACCGAACCTGATATACAAAATCATATCAGTCTCTTTATTAGTAAAGAAAGGATATAATTTTGTATTGTTGGATAATGTTTTGAACATTTCCTATATCAAAAGTTGATCAGATCAGGCACGTTATCTAAAAGCGTTGATGTTCTAAATCAAACTACAGTTATTAGTATACGGAACACACACAAGAGGAAGAGTTCAGAAATGAACGAATCCTTCTTGAGGCATTGTAGACTAGGTCATATCAATGCGACCCGACTAGCTGAAGTTACATGAAGATGCATATTTAAATCAGTTTGAATCTACATCTTGTGAAACTTTCCATTCATGTCACAAAGATAAGATGACCACAGTTCCGTTTACTGGAAACAGAGAAAGAGTTAGTGAACTCTTGGGATGATACATGTTTATGTATGTAAGTCCCCTGTCTACACATGCCAAGACCGGTTCTTTGTACTTCATTACATTCTCTGATAATCTCTCAAGATTCAGACATATGTTCTTGTTGAAACACAAGTCCGAACCTTTTGAGATATTCATAGAATATAAGTTAGAAGTAGAGAACCAATAAGGGTATAAGTATTATGTCCTATGATGAGATCAAGGAGGAGAATACTTGTGCATAGAATTCCTGGACTATTCTAAAGGAGAATGAGATTCTCTCTCAGCATTACTCCTCCGTATACACCATAGCACGATGGTATATCGGGGTGGAGCAATCACACCCTATATGATAAGGTGTGCTCTATGATGAGTACTACTGAGTTACCTATTTCCTTTTTGGGAGTTATGCACTTGAGAAGATGCATACCTATTGAATAGGGTTCGAATCAAATCAGTTGCCTACCACTTCATATGTGATATGGAAAGGGAAGAGCCCATATCTTAAGTTGGTTAAGATTTGGGGTTGTCCGGGCTATGTCTAAAAGCATAATCCGGACAAGCTCGAGGCAAGATCTGTAATGTAGAACTGGAAAGGTTCCAGCTATACAAAATGCAGCTGATGATTTGAAAGAACCAAAGGATTCAATAGTTACCAACGAACCTCAGCCTCTCCGCCAATCTAGTAAGGTTCCTCACCCACCTGAGAGATACTTCGGTTGCTCTATGACAGTGGGAGCGAGGATTGCGTCATGAGATGATGACCCAACTAGTTTCGAACTGGCCATCAGGAGTGGGACTCTGTAAGAATGGCTGGATGCTTAGTGATCTGAGATGGAATCCTTATACACCAACAAAGTATGGACTTTGATTGCTATATCTGAAGGGTTAAATCCCCATCAGGAGCAAGTTTATCTTGAGAAGATTACTTGGTGTAGATGGAAAAGTTGAGACTTTCAAAGCTAGACTTGTGAAAGGTTTTTCGTCATCGACAAGGTGTGGATAATGATGAAACCTTTTCAAGTAGCTATGCTTAAGTCCATCCAGATCCTACTTGCCACGGCTACATACCATGACTACGATATCTGGTGGTTGGGTGTCATGACAACTTTTCTAAATGATGTTTTAGAAGAGAACGTCTATAAGTACAAAGCCAGAGGGCTTCATAGACAGTGGGAGCAGCGGAAACGTGTACAAGATGCTTTATAAGATAAAGCAGGTATCGTGGAGTTGGAACATCTGTTTTGATGTAGTAGTCAAAGAAGTTGACATCATCAAAATGGTAGATGAACCTTGTATAAACAAAAAGGTAGTAGGGAGTATGGTAATGATCCTCGTAGAGTACATGGATGACATACTCTTGATAGGGAAGGAGTTTCCTATGCTACGCTCGATCAATTTCCGCTTATCACAATGATTCTCTATATAGGATCAAAGTGATACCTCCTAAATCCTGGGTTTTTGGATCTATGAGATAGATCTAATTGGATGTTAGGACTCTCACTAGTTGTAGTGAGACGGTATCAACCGATCCTGGGGGGAATCACTGGAAGGGTTCCAGGGTGATAAAGACGACTGAATGTCAGTCACAGGCATTGTCTTTACCCTTAGTAAAGGGACGGTATGTTGGAAGAGTTCCAAGCTAGATACCGTGACATACTAGACGATAAAGGCACGATACATCGCTACTAACGATGCTCCCAAAGAGGCGGTCTGGATATATATTTGGTCATGAGATGAACTTAGTTCCTCCCATTGTGTGACAATGGAGTTGTGGCTTATGCCAAGGAACACCCGTCCCATCAGTGATCCAGACATATTCTAAGGCAGTATCACTTGATCATGGAGATGGTTGATCTCCAGGGTGATCGAGGTTTGGAGAGTAGACTCAGAGGACAACACAGCGGAACCACTCACAAAGGCCTGTTCCCAGAGAGAGACTTTTATGGGATGGTTGAGTATGAGATACTACAACCACTGCTACAGATGGCCCTAGTGCAAGTGGGAGATTGTTAGTTATATGTATGCCCTAGAGGCCATTACTGTACATAGGATGTATATTGTAGTGGATGCTGGGACATATATAGGGAGGACTTTCTTGCTCGACATGATAGTATGCTATCTGGTTGAACTTTACCTTAACGTGTATACTGATAGTCTCTCTGTTACATGTTGGTAAAGCCCTTAGGATGTGTACTTGACTACCTGGACTATGATGCGGATCATACTAGTGGGGACATGGTAGTCCATAAGTACATCCTTCAAAGTCGCTAGTCGTGGGTGTATCGAGACGGGGCATCGATATACCAGAGTAGACTAGCGTGTACCTTCTCGACCCATACAGATGGGCGATGGATGATCCCATATCCATCGGTGTTTGACATCAGAGATGATATACGGGTGCTCAGTAGAGACTGGGTACACTGGACGGACTCGCCGAGAACTCCCAGATGGTATTATACCTCACGTCAGATGGCAGTTCTCTGGTGACACTCGTACAGAGTAGTCTGTTGACCCAAGATCGTCATAGAGTCTTGTGTGGTTCCCACTGTGCTTTGATTTCCATCTTACCACGTCCAAGAGGGCGTGCAAAACGGTGGTTTTTGGGTACAGTCCCGAGTCACATGGAGGCAATGAGCGATAGGAGGGGATTCGTCTCTCCCGGTATAGGGGGTTGATGTTGCGCTGTGTTCGATTGGCTATAACCGGAAATCCCTGGCCAGGGTTGCTGAGATTTACTGGTAAGTGTTACCAGTAGTTTCTCGAATTGTTATAGACCTCATATCGACACGACTTATCGAGCTATTGGGGTCTGACGTTTACCACCCCTAGGCGAGATATGCGACATATCAGACGATCAGACCGGACTGTACGGTAGTGTTACTGGTTGGATTCACTGGAGTGTGAGCGGGCTTGCTCGTCGATCTTCAGATCGCTCAATACCCGGGTGGCCGTTACGTTTAGCAGACCGCTTGCGGCTTGTGGGTGTTTGATATGATCATCATCTGCTGCCGGCGTATTGACGAGTCTTTAGAGTCCTACACAGAGGTTTCCTGGCTCAAGCGAAACGAAATAGGAGCGCATATGAGATATGTGCGGGACCGAGAATAATGCGTGTATGTGATACCGTATTCTATTCTCGCGATGAATGTGTCGAATGGTTGTATGCGATATAACCTAGTTATCGAATCAAGGATTGATTCGATAAGCCGATACATTGTATATTAGTCGGTTGTGTGCGACATGACCGGATCATTGAATCAAGTGTTGATTTAATGATTTAATGCATAATTATATATTTGATATATTACTTTGCATTAACTAGTATTGGTTCACTTTAAATGGATTTTCTCACTTTTTGTGCACATTGTATATGTGATATACTTTTGTACACAAGATTGTATCATGTTTGATGATACATGCTAGTTTGGGTTTATGTACAGAATTAAACCATGGTTACTTAAGTGGTTAGGGTTTCATTTCCTTTTTCTCATTTATTTATTTCATTTATTCATTTTGAAATAAATAAGAATAAAGAGAAAGAATGGTGGCTTTATTTGTAGTTTAGTTGAAGCTTCATGAAGCTTTGACCAAAGTCCACCATTCTTATCTCATTCTTAACCCTAACCATTCAACTAACTTTGGTTAATTCTCTACACATTACCATGGTTAGATTATGATAAACATTCCATTTATTTTCCATTTTTGGAATAACTTATCATAAGACTTTCTTCTTCTTCTTCCTTTCTTCACTTGAAGAAAGCAAGCCTCATCAATGGTGGATTGATGAAACAAGTGAGAAATCCAATTCTAAAGTCTACCCACTTCCTATTTCTTCATCCTCTACCTCTTGCCAAGTAGTAGAGTGTGTTTCCTTCACAAGTTTTTTTGACTTGGTGAAGTCGGAGCTTGATTTAGCGATGCCTCGACGTAGATCATCTTCGGCATGGACTTCGATGATCTAGCCCGTCCATTCTCCGATGAAGCCGACGCTAGAGCCCGGGACTTATTATGGACAGCGAGGAGACTTCATTGCGGAGCTATGGAGGTGGAGCACCGGATCTACAAAGGTTGTATTTCCGCTTCCTTTTTGTTAAGATGTTAACTAGTTTTGTTTCGCCTAGACATCTAGCATACGATCTGTAGTTTAGGGTTTCTCGGCACGTTAAAATTTGAAATTGGCATGGTTGATGCCTTGTGATACCTCTTGGGAGTGCCTAGGAACCCTACACTTCTGGTATTGCTGGCTTTTTCATGGGCCCGTTGGAGCTTTGACCTAGCCTGTTAAAGACTGAGGCAGTGGTGTTGAGAGGGACCGCGGCAGTAGCAAGCCGATCGAATACCGACTTCTTGAGAGCTTCTTGTGACGGTACAGGGGCGTTGAAGCTCATGGGTGGGAGCATGGTCCCGAAGAATAGTCCAGTAGTGGCTTGCGTTACCTGCTCCACTGGTATCTTGAAAAGGGAGGCCGCTCGGGGCCCGTAAGTCACCCGTCTAGCGCGGACGGAACGAGAGTTGCAGTTACAGGCAGTGCAGTTTGAAGCCATTGATCTTCAGTTCTCTGCACGGAGCAAGACACCAAATTTTAGTACCTCGAATCCACAGGCAACCACAGCAAACCGCGATTTGTTCGCGAACACGACACACGAAATGTGGAGTGGAAAGAGAAAAAGGTCCCACCGGGCATGCCAGAATCTGTTCCCCTCCGAATGGCGGCCGACGACGACGTGTGGACGTCTTGCCTGAGATTCGGGGCAGATGCTATATGATTTTATCCGTCTACTTCTCCGAAGATCCCAAGTTGATTTATGGCACCGTGTATTGGAGATTTAGACGGATGCGGCCGATGTAGCAGACTTCGTCAGATTCCCCCTCGCTTGAGGGGTTTTTTGATTGTGGGGACGCTCTTCCCTGCAGGCGCAAGCCTCTGCAGTTAATTACGCTACCCGCATCGCGGTAGCCACTTTCTCCTTCACCAGAATTTCACTTCGTGTCGTGGATGTTTGTTTTGTTTGTGGTTGCCCGTGGATTATATACGGAGACTATTTATTTCGTCGCCCGTAGGACGTGGATTAGTCCAAATCCGTATTTTCTTAGATTTAGGTTTTGGTTTAAGGACACGTTAGCCATGTTTGAGGCTAAGATCAACTTAAACGTTGTTAAGGATACGTTAGTCTGATATGAGACTAAGATCAACTTAACGAAAAAGCATTTTAGGGATCTATTGTTCCAGTTTAAGGACATAGTGGTCCATTGTATGCATGGCCATCGGGACCCGTCACCTCTCTGACGTCGTTGAAGGATTACAACGATAGGTGTTAAAGGAGTTCGGAGATGTACCCTTGAACCAAAGTTGATTAGGGGTATTATAGTCTAATTTGGGACTAAAGTCTGTTTGAGGGTTTAAGAATACGTTAGCCGTATTTGAGGCTAAGATCAACTTAAACGGGATTGTTTAGATCCGACGAAAGAGCATTTAGGAGCTCTATCGTTCCAGTTTAGGGACATAGTGGTCCATTGCCAATTTATGGACATGGGGGTCCATATTCCAGTTTAGGGACATGGTGGTCCATAGGTAGTTTAAGGATATTGCGGTCTATTGGATTTGTGGCCGTTGGGACCCGTCACCTCTCTGACGTCGTTGAAGGATTACAACGATAGGTGTCAGAGGAGTTCGGAGATGTACCCTCGAACCGGATGTAGATTGATTTAAGAGAACCGCCGTGCCCAGTCAATTTAATTTGAGGACTTATGGCCATGATTTGGTTAAGTCCAGCTGAGAAATGTCCAACGTTTTTATTTTCGGCCTATTAGGCATGTGCTAGGGCTTTGCCCATGTTCAGTAATGCACAGCATTTTATTCTGGCCTGCTAGGCCTTTCTGATTTGGGCTCTGTCCCTTTATAAATGATGCAGGGCATCTGCTTGGGCTCTGCCCTCTTTAAAATAATCCATAGCATTTAATTTGGCCTATTAGGCCTTTTTAAATTGGGCCTGGCCCTTCTGCAAATAATGCAATGCATTAATTATTTGACAGTGGCTTGTCAGGCGCTTTGCGCCAAATAATGAGCGCAAGCGCTCGTGGAAGCGACACGTGTCGCACTCTGGTGAGCGCAAGCGCAACAGCGCAGTGCGCTGTGTTAGTGCGCTGCGCTGTTGTGCTGCTGACACGTGGCGCTCCCTGGTGGCTTGCGCCAATCCAGGAGCGCAACAGTGCAATTTTTGTAAGTGCAGAGCACTGTTTTATGTTTTGATCGATTTTAAATCAAAGAAAACAAGTTTTTCTTGTTTTCAAAGAACCAATGGTGTAAGTCGATGTACTACACCCCAATACTTGTGGGAAGGCGGAATTTTCAAAAACGAACTTGTTTAGTGAACGAACATCGACTAACCGCTTGAATCGAAGCTAAACTATAAATAACCAAACACAAAGTGTTTCTAAACTGCTGTGTTTAGGGATTATACCTAATGAACCAACTCCTTCGTCTTTACGATCTCCTTGTTCTCCTCGGCCTTCTCTTTGTAGTAGACGATCCACCCGAGAGCAAAACTCCAAGCTTAGCCTCTAAACTTGAGGCAACTAACCTTCTTGGATTGCTAATCAAAGAAGATAGATTGAGATAGAGTGATGGTTATGGATTGTTTAGTCTTACTAACCCTTGTACTCAACTCATGAGAGGGGAGGATTAGTCTTTTGAAGAGAGAGAGCTTGAGGAGAGAGAATGTGTAGATAATAATGATCATAGAATAGTGAGTCAAGAAGATATATATCAAGCATTTCCTTTTTGAAGAAAAGAATAAATAAAGAATTTAGCAACCATGCTTGAAAATATCTAGTGATGATTCATTATAATGACAAAAGACTTCTATGAATCATCAAGGTGACTCACTAATCACAATCATTTCATATGCCACCTTAACCTCCTTAGTCACCACCTTCTAGAAGCTTCCCGCATAATTACGAGAACGCCCCTCCTTTCCGCAAAAATACGGAAAAACTTTAGACTGTAAAAATCCAATAACCGGATACCAGTAACTGGCTTAAACCAAAGCCGACTGGTAAAAACTGTCCGAAAGTCGTACGTGCGTAAACACACGTATGCGTCCGAACCCTTGTCGTAAAACCATACGACCTCTATATCGTTTCGCCTGGAATAGGAAACTCTCTGTGTGGGACTCTAGAGACTCGACTACTACGCTGGCAGTGGGTTTAACCACAGACCGCAAGCGGCACTAGCTGTACGTAACGGTCCCCAGGTAGTTGTCGATAAGAAGGCCGATGAGGTAAATCATCCGAACTCCCACTGAGCCTGATGTGACAATCTCCGTACAGTCCGGTCTGTTCGTCTAAGACTATCGCATATCAAGCCTAGGGGGCGGCATGCGTCAGTCCCCTAATAGCTGTATAAGTCGTGTCGGAGCGAAGCCCATTACGCCCTGAGAAGCTACTGGAACCTACCAGTATA
This sequence comes from Agapanthus africanus, assembly GCA_030015575.1. NCBI lineage: Eukaryota > Viridiplantae > Streptophyta > Magnoliopsida > Asparagales > Amaryllidaceae > Agapanthus > Agapanthus africanus. The sequence goes on from CM057337.1 coordinate 5,821,995, forward strand.
TCTCGCTTGCCCTGGGCAGGGACTTTGCGTAATGGCTCTCTGACACAGTGCGATATCAACTCCCAATACCGGGAGAGACGAATCCTATCTAACCGCCACTGCCTCCAAGTGCTCGGGACTGCACCCAACTGCTACCTGTTTGCACGACTTCTTTGAGCCGTGGTAGGGTAACAATCTAAGAACAGTGGGACACACTCGAGGCTAAGTAGCAGTGTCAAGTCTGCGGACTATGCTGTACTCATATCACCTGGGAACTGATAACTGACAATGGGTATAATACCAACCAATCAGTTCCTCGGTGAGTCCTGTCCGGTGTACCCGTAACCTAACGAGCACCTGTATACTATCTCTAGTACGACGTGCTGATGGCTGTGGGACAGACCATCTCCCCAACTGGGATGAGAAGCGTATACACTTAGTCTACTCCGGAATATCGATGCCCTATCTCGATAATCCAACGACCAGGGACCTGTATAGGATGTTGCTTACAGACTACCCAGCCCCCACTAGTGTGATTGCCATCACGACGCTGGTAATCAAGCAAAGATCCTATGGGCTCTACTAATATGTATAAGTGATACGTTACAAGAGACATATGTACATATTAAAGTAGACACAAACCAAGTAGCATACTACCATTTTTAGCAAGACTGTATATCTAACTGTGAATATCCCAAGCTTCCATTAAGTAATATACAATCTAGTATGATACAATAATGGCCTCTAGGGCATATACACTAACAAATGGTTCATAAGAAAGTGCAAAGCACTATTATTATTTATTTTTCTTTTTTATTGAAGATCATTGATCTTGTTCTCAGATCAATGATCTGTTCATAAGAGAATTTTCTCTTTTTTCTAAAGGTTTTTACCTTTTTTTTGTTCTTGAAGAATTCTCTCCAATTCTTCAGAGTTCTCAATGATGATGTTGATGCTTTTGAATTGAGTTCTAGGATCCTTTATATAGTGCCCATAAATTAGTTAAATTTGTTAAAGAGATCTTTCTCTGAGTGATTTGGGGAATTTTCCCCACCGTTGAATTTTTGATCCAAGGGCTTCTGTTTTACAGAAGAAAATCTTCTGATTTTAACAAGAACAGAAAGATTTCTTTAAAATTTTAATTCTGTTTGGCGCAAATGCATCAGCGCTTGACACGTGTCACGCAGCGCAACTGCGCTGCCACGTGTCGCGCAGCGCAGAGCGCAGCGGAATTGCGCTAGCACAACCGCGCTGCCACGTGGCGCGCAGCGCAGAGCGCAACGTAACTGCGCTGCCACGTGGCGTGCAGCGCAAAGCGCAGGTCAGCTGAAGCGTTGCTTCTTTAATTAAAGCTTGAATTTTAAACAGAGCCTTGCTCTGATTGGGTGCGCTGCCTTGGGCGCTGCGCTCCCTGTGCTAACGTGTCTGATTTTGACACGTGGCACTCTGCGCGTAGCGCAGGAGATCTGAAGCGTTGCTTCATTTATTTTCACTTTAATTTTCAAGACAGAGCTTTGCTCTGATTGGAGGAAAACAGAAGCATTGCTTATTTTCCCACCTTGGAATTTGAACAGAGCTTTGCTCTGATTAGGGTAAAGAGAGATCAACTTCTTGATTACAAGTCCATGACATATACAACACAAGATACGGTTAAGGTTAGAATACGCGGATCTAGGTATGGAATACTTATATATGAGGATCCCTGCAGGCAGGGTGAACAGTCCAATGTGTAGACGACTACTGACCCAATGTGGACGACTACTGACCCAATATTCGGGCGAATACTAACCCTACTTAGGGTGAATGGTCAAATGTGTGGACAATTACTAACCCAATATCAGGCGAATACTAAACCTACTTGAGGGCGAATGATCTAATATGTAGATGGCATACAATGTGGAAATTCCATGCTTAGAGGTATACGCACTAACTCTAATTCGTCAAAACCTTTATACTGAACCACGGGGATGGGTAGTTTGATTAGGTAAGGAGATTCGGAACTCGGATTCCCCTACTACTCTATCATGATCCCGGTAAGTGAAACGGTACATTTCACTTCCCTAGTTGTTGTTCCGTGGCCACAATGGAATAATCGCGAGTATCCGGACCTTTGTTTAACAAACTAAAACGTCTACAATACCTATTGATACTCAACATTAAACTCACATCATGTGCTATACCCACCTGTTACCTTATCTACCTTTCGTTATGAGACGCGAGTTATTCAGTATGTTGAATGTGGATATTTTACCAGTTTAGACTTGTTGTTTATTATGGAACTGAAGGGCGGAAATACATGTGCACTTGAGTGATATTCACGCTAGATAAAACTCCATAGTAGTCATAGGACGCCTTTCGGGGATGTTCACGCTACCGCATTGATTGCCATCTCAGGCATGAGCGCCAGCTCATACTGCTTCTAGCTAGTCATGGGATATCTCAAGGATACGAGTATGTCCACCAGTCAATTCCATCCATGCACACCTTGTTTAACTTGATCTAACTCTCAGACTGAATATCTGTTTGACTTGACTTGAACTTTTACAAAATATATATCTCACACAACCTACTCATATTCACACATACCTTTGTCAACATATCTAATTTGTATATAATCTCATACCTTTATACACATGTACATCATATTCATTATATTTATACACACATGTCTGTTTCTATACCTTTACTCCCTTATGAGGAAATCCTACCCGAGTATAACTCGCTGATGGACTTTCCTTTTCTTCCTCTATCTTTGGAATGTCCGTCAGATGAGAATGAGTATTATGGAGAGAATCAAGGTGTGGAGCCAACTAATGAAGATTATGCAGACTTGACGATGGAAGATTAGCTAGATTTAATTTTTGTTGTTGCCCACATGTTTAGGGCTTTTATTTCTCCGTTGATATAATTAAACTACTTGGTTTATTTTACTCTTTCCTTTGGGATATAATAAAGTTTGGTTAATGGAAATAAATGTCTTTCGCTTTTATTATTTTGATCTTGGTACGCATCCTGCATGTTAGATATTCATACGCGGAACGTAACTGTATTGAATAGACCACCTTCAATACAGTTAGGTTTCGGACTTTGCCACGTCATCCTTCACTCTCTTTTGGGAAGCGGGGCGTGACAGATAGGATTATTGTTCATCACGCCATCGATGGAAACCCTACGGCGTTCTTTTGCTCTCACCGAGCCTTGCACAAACAACGAGGCTGAGTATGAGGCTCTGATAGCTAGTCTGGAGCTCGCCATAGAATTGGAAATCCTTCGTCTACGAGTCTACGGTGATTCCCAGCTTTTTGTCAACCAAGTAAGTGGCGACTATAAGATATACAAAACCGAATTATCTTAGTGCAGAAGCCGGATGGTGGAGCTTATGAAACAGTTCACCCACATTGAACTGATGAGAGTTCTTAGGGCGTTGAATGGAAAAGCGGACGTACTCGCTCGCTTAGCCAAGGAGCTAGCTGATCCTGATGTGGATGAAATTCTAATAACAGTCAGAAGCCGGCAAATTCTACCTCCGATCTTTTTGCGTGAAGATGGAAGCTTAGAACAAGAGAACAATCCTGCCGAAGAAGCTCTGATCATCCAAGATGAGCCCGATTAGAGAGAACCCTTCTGTAGGGTGTTTTTCGTCACCCCATTGAGATGGGAATACACATCGCTTGTCAGGCATACTACAGATTCCCCCTGCCTAGGGTAGGCAGGGGTTTATTGATTGTGGGGATCCGAATCTCCGGCAGCCGTGGACTAAACTGCCGTTAATTACCCCTCGCCTTTGGAGCGAGGGAACCTCCGATTGACGGGTCAAACTGGCCATACGAACTCAATGTGCAGTGTACATGTGTTGTGTCTTGAAAGGTTTTGGATATATCGGGGGCCTCGCAGAGTTTACGGGAGTCCCGCTACCTGGATAGCGGGCTGGAGGTCAAGGGGGCTAGTAGCCCCCTTGCGGGGTGCGGGGCAGCGCCCCGTTAGAATTTTTTTCTAACGGGGGAAGTGTGTATGTATATGAAAAAAAGGGAAAATAGCGTCCAAAGGACACGTGGGCGCTGGGCGTCAGCAGGAAAAGGGATTAGCCCCTATACTGGGAGTTGTACTCCCAATTGACTTTTGGAGTTGAACTCCTGACAAAGAGGACAAAGGGGCTTAGCCCTTGCACTCGGAGTTGTACTCCCAAAAATGAAAATTTATTATATATATATATATACATACATATTTGAGGAGTTAAACTCCTAAGATATTTTTGGAGCTGATGAAAGGGGACCCCTTTCTTCTCCCTTGAGCCATGGATCTTCCCCAAAATGGGGGCTTTAGAGGTGGGGTCTCCTTCTTCCTCCTCTTTATTGGCTGGATCTTGGATAAAAGAGAGTGATATTTTAAAAATCTCCCTTTTTGGAGATTTGATGGAAGATCCACGCTCCTCTTCAAGGGTTTTGTGGTGAAAAACTATTTCTTTTTCGGAAAAAGAAGAGTGGAACTCTTGATTTAATTCAAAAATGAAAGAAGGTTTAGAATCTTGAGCAAAGAGAAGGAGACAAAGAAAACCTAATTTTTGGGGAGAATGAATTCTTCTTTCATTTCATCATCATGTTGTCTTTTATAGGCTTACAAATTTACATATAGTCTCTTGGGCTTTACAAAATGGCATTTTGGCTATCACATTCCTTATGTGCTCATTTCTTTTACACATGAGCCATGGGCTTTACAAAAATTTGGCTCTATGCCTATTTTTCTTACATTCATGTATGAAAATTACATCAAAATTATTTATTACATAATTTTCATTTTGGCATGGGAGGGCTGGCCGCGGAGCTCGACTTGGGCATGGTCCCACTTGGCCTGGGCTTGGGCCCACCTGGCTTGGGGTGACTTTGACTTTGACTTGGACAACCAGAGTGTAATTTTTGACCCCAACACCTTCATAGAGTACCTCCGATACGACAAGCTGCCCGAAGGAAAATCTGCAAGGATTCATCTGAGGAAGAGAATTCTTTGATACATGTTTGTAAATAATACGCTATACCATAGATCATATGACTAACTCTGGCTCAGATGTCTGTCATCGGCGAAAGCCCAAAAAGTTATGAAAGAAGTTCACTCAGGCGTCTGCGGAGCTCACCAATCCGGCCCCAAAATGCTGCTTCAAATAAAACGGATTGGATATTACTGGCCTACCATGATAAGAATTGTGAAGAGCATGCAAAGAAGTGTCATCACTGCCAAATTCTCGGTGACTTCATTCACAAGTATCCCAATCCGCTGCATCCTACGGTGACGTCATGGCCCTTCAAAGTTTGGGGCACCGACATAGTTGGTTCAATTGATCCTCCATCATCTAAAGGCCACCAATTCACATTGGCCACCACTGACTACTTATCCAGATGGGCTGAAGTTGTCTCGCTAAAAAAAGTCAAGACAGAAGATATTCTGGCATTCTTTCGACATAATATCCTATACCACTTCGGTACACCTAGAAGAATCATTTCTGACAACGGGCCTTCTTTCAAGAGCTTCAAAATCTCAAGATTCGCTATTCAGCACAAGATAGACTGGAGATATTCCTCCATTTATAATCCAAGGGCCAATGAGCTAGCCGAAGACTTCAATAAAACTCTATGCAAGCTCCTGAGGAAAAATGCTTCAGCCAACAAAAGAGACTGGAATCTCAAACTTCATGAGACGTTGTGGGCATATCCTACCACGCACCGTACTCCAACTCAGTCCACTCCATACTCACTACTATTCGGAGCGGAAGCAATCCTCCCGCACGAAATCGAAGTTCCAAGCCTAAGAATGGCCATCCAACACAAGTTGACGGAGGAGGCTCCTTCGGCTCGAAGAGCTCGACGCCCTCAAAGAAAAGAGACTTGCGGTACAGCAAAATCTGGAGCTGTACCGAGCCCAAATGTCACGGGCCTATGATAAGATGACCCGTCTCTGTGCTTTTAAGAAAGGCAAATTGGTGTTGGTCCCCAAAAGACCAATCATCCCCAATCGACACGCCAAAGGAAAATTCGAGCCAAACCGAGAAGGACCATACGTCATCGAGAAAGTGTTTGATGGAGGATCCTGCCGGCTGATAAATGCCGAGGGAGAAAGGCTCATGCCACCCATCAGTGGCCGATACCTCAAGAAATACTACGCGTGAATGCTCCAAGTCGCATGCGAGTTGATCACACCGGCCCTACGGTCTGGATCATACATCCTGTAAAACCGTATACAATCCACGGGTATAAACGACCCATATCTCTATCAAGTCCTACCGGAGAGGCTATATTTAAAGTCCCACCAGCGATGAAGATCCGCCAATGTTAAAAAAAGGGTATGTCCACAAGAAAAATGGGTAAGGATGAAAACCCGAAAGGGCTCCGTGAGTAAAAATAGCAGAACTGCCGGCGAATTTGTGAAAACCCGAAATGGCGCAATAGCAGAACTCCTGGCACTACGCTTTAGTGTTAGGGTGCTGATGTCGACCGAAAAACCAAATCCCAAGTCCTCTCGGGGCAAATGATGAGTTGCTCCTGGCATTATTCCAGTGCAGCAATGCTGATGTCGACCCAAAAACCAAATCCTAAGTCCTCCCGGGCAAATGATTAGTTGCTCTTGACATTATTCCAGTGTAGCAATGTTGATGCCAAACAAAATCCAAATTCCAAGCTCCTCTCAAATTCGAAAGTCCCGCCAAATAAGGCAGAAATCAAACATATCAAATTAATGTTCTACCTGGTAGTGCTTCCAAGCTCAAAAGTCCCGCTGGATGGGTAGGGGACTCCCAAAAAAAATCAAATCAATCCCGACACCGTAGAAAGCGGAGAAAGTCAACTTCAACCCTGACACCGCAAAAACCGGAGCAAGTCAAATCAAATCCCGACACCGCAAAAAGCGGAGCAAGCACCGACCGTCTAAGTCGCAAAAAGTGCAGCACCGACCGTCCAAGTCGCAAAAAGGGCAGCACCGACCGTCCAAGTCAAAAAAAAGGGCAGCACCGACCGTCCACGTCGCTAAAATGGCAGCACCGACCGTCCACGTCCCAAAAAGGACAGCAACTACTATCCACGTCACAAAAAGGGCAGCAACAACCATCCACGTCTCTAAAATGGCAGCACCGACCGTCCAAGTTGAAAAAAGGGCAGCACCGACCGTCCACATCGCTAAAATGGCAGCATCGACCGTCCAAGTCGCTAAAATGGCAGCATAGACCCTCCATGTCGTTAAAAGGGAACCCAACCAAATCAAGTTCCATATAGAATAAGATCCATCAATTTCATGCACACAAGCTACACATGCGGTGTGCATATATTGATGGGGGGGCAATTTGTTGGGGTCAAAAATTACACCCCGGTTGACCAAGTCAAAATCAAAGTCAACCCTAAACCAAGTAGGCCCAAGCCCAGGTCAAGACTGAGCATAGAAGAAACCCGCCCCATGACAAAAAGAATGAAGCCATAAATTGGTTTAATATAATTCTTTTTTTATAGAAATAAATGTATGAAAAAAATGGGTAGAAAGCCAAAATTTTGTAAATCGCATGGCTTATGTGCAAAAAGAAATAAGCACATAAGGTATGGGGTGGCATAAGTGCCATTTGGCAATGCCCAAGGGACTATATATAAAGTGTGTAGCCTATAAAGGCAAACATGATAAAAAAATCAAAGACAACTTTTTTCATTCTCTAAAAAATTAGGGTTATGTTCCTCCTTCTCCTTCCTCAAGATTCTAAACCCTCTTTCTTTTTTTGAATTAAATCAAGAATTTAGCTCTCCTTTTTCCAAAAAGAAACAGTTTTTCACCATAAAACTCTTGAAGGAGAGCTCAGATCTTCCATCAAACCCCCAAAAGGGGAGATTTTTAAGTCCCGCCCCTTTTTCTCCAAGATCTAGCTAACAGAGAGGAGGAGGAAGGAGACCCATTTCCTAAAAACTCTAGTTCGGGAAGATCCAAGTCTAAAGGGAAGAAGAAAGGGGCCCTCTTGGATCCTCCCCTTTTCTGGGAGTTTCCAAAGTCCCTCAGGAGTTTAACTCCAAATCCACATCCAATTTATTACATAGGAGTTTAACTCAAAAATTCAAATCTTTTGGGAGTTTAACTCCAAATTTATACCTACTTCTGTTTAGGAGTTCAACTCCAAAGCCTCTCGGGAGTTCAACTCCCAGCCGAGGGGCTAAACCCCTTTCTCTGCTGGCGATTTCAGCGGTCGCATGCCGCGCACGTGATCCACTGGCGCCCAGCGATCGCGTGCCGCGCACGTGACCCGTGGGTGCCCAGCGCCCATGCACAGGGCACTTGACCCGCGGGCGCCCAGCGCCCACACGCCACTCACGCGTCCTTAGGACGCTCCTCAGCCATATTTTTATATACTCCACACTCAAAACACCCCCGTAAACTTTGCGAGGCCCCCGATATACCCAAGACCTTTCAGAACACAACACACGCACACTGCACATTGAGTTCACAAGACCGGTTTGATTCGTCAATCGGAGGTTCCTTCGCTCCAAAGACGAGAGGTATTTAACGGCAGCTTAGTCCGCGGCTGCCGGAGATTCGGATCCCCACAATCAATAAACCCCAGCCTACCATAGGCAGGGGGAATCTTTAATACGCCTGATAAGCGACGTGTATTCCCATCTCAATGGGGTGACGGAAAACACCTTACAGACCTCACGCAACTTAGGTACTATACTAGTAGCCACCCTTCCTGCACTCGCACTTTTCGACACTGGAGCTTTACACTGCTTCATGTCACAACGATTCGTGAGAACACACGTGATTCCAGTGAAGCCACTCATTTCAAGCCGGAATGTCAGTTCCGGGAATAGAGTCTTGATGGCAATTTTGGGATATGATCAGTGCTCAATTGTAGTTTGCGGTCGAGAATTCTACGCAAATTTCAAAGTACTGGACATACCAAATTTTGATGTTGTGTTGGGAATGGATTGGCTAGGGGTATTTTATGCTACCATTGACTGCCGTCAAAGGAGGGTAGTATTTGAGATACCCGATCATCCAGTCTTCTATTTCAAAAGCGGAGATAGAAACTTAGATCCAAGAAGCTACCGTGCTAAGCCAAAGAATGCAGAAGTGTTCCCTCTACCAGCCGAAGTCGAAAATCTGAGGTAGTTCGAGGATGTGTTTCCTTAAGACATATCAGGTTTGCCTCCCGATCGAGCTCTTGAATTTAGTATTGATTTACAACTTGGTGCACAACCAGTAATCAAAGCTCAATACCGATTAAGTACAGAGGGATCGAAGGAGATCCGTATTCAGTTGGACAAACTTCTAAAGAAAGGTTGGATCCATCCCAGTACTTCAAGTTGGTGATCTCCGATGTTACTAGTGAAGAAGAAGGAAGGTTCCTACCGGATGTGTATGGATTATCGAGCTCTGAACGAAGTGACAATTAAGAAAAAATATCCTCTACCGCGCATCGATGAACTTTTCGATCAGTTAAGTGGATCTTGTATCTTTTCAAAGCTATATCGTCATTCGAGTTACCATCAGGTGAAGGTCAAAGAGTCCGACATTACGAAGACGGCGTTTAGGACCCGTTATGGCCATTATGAATATCTCGTAATGCCATTTGGAGTGACCAATGCACCTGCCATATTTATGAACCTGATGAACCAAGTTTTTCAAGAGTACTTATACAGGTTTGTTGTTATCTTCATTGACGACATCCTGGTGTATTCAAAGAATCGGAAAGAACACGCCGAGCACTTACGCATTGTCCTAGAAACATTACGACAACACCAGCTCTATGCCAAATACAGCAAGTGTGAATTTTAGCTAGATCAAGTCGAATTTCTCGGACATATTGTTTCAGGCGAAGGAATCTCGGTGGATCCAGCTAAGGTGACAACTATCAGCAAGTGGCCGATACCAAAGACGGTGAAAGATATAAGAAGTTTGTTGGGCTTAGCAGGATACTACCGATGATTCATTAAAGGGTTCTCAAAGATCGCAGCACCACTGACCAAGCTTACATGTAAAGACAAAGCATTCGTGTGGTCAGAAACATGTGAGAAGGCTTTTGTAGAACTCAAGTCAAGATTAACCTATGCTCCTATTCTCGTAATACCGGATCAATCTGTGGATTCGATGTGCATTATGATGTGTCTGGTAAAGAATTAGGATGTGTTCTACACCAGCATGGAAAAGTTGTGGCTTTTGCACCAAGACAGTTAAAGGTCCATAAGCGTGACTATTTAACACATGATCTGAAACTGGCAACAGTGGTCTTCACACTCAAAATTTGGCTCCACTATCTTTTGGGAGAACGAGTGGATATATACACTGAGCACAAAATTCTGAAGTATGTATTTACTTAGAAGGAACTCAACATGCGGCAGAGAAGATGGCTAGAATTCATGGCGGACTTCGATATCAACCTACAATATCATCCTGGAAAGATAAACGTAGTTCCTGATGCACTTATTCGCCAGCCATTAGAAATGAATCTCACCGCTTAGTGGAGACTACAACAAGAACTGCATGGATTGGTGATTGAAGTAGTTGTACCAGGTAATGTTTCATGTAATGTTTCATCTTTGATGAACTTACAAATCCAGTCCACTCTTGTAAATCAGATCAAGGAAGCTTAAGAAAATGATGCCAAGCTACAAAAGATCCGAGAACAAGTGGAAAGTGGACCACGACCCAACTTCATCATCCACGAAAATGGATACTTGCGATATGGAAGCCGTTTATGTGTACCAGTCGGCTCTGTTCGAGAAAAGTTGATGAAAGAAGCTCACAGCTCTCCGTATTCGGAAACCCTGATGGTACGAAGATGTACAAGGATATAAGGCAACACTACTGGTAACATGGAATGAAGCGCGAAGTAGCAAGGAGCGTAGCCAAGTGTTTGGTGTGTCAGCAAGTGAAGACTGAATATCACAGAACTGCTGGTCTACTTCAACCGTTAGCAATTCCAGAATGGAAATGGCGGCACATCACCATGGACTTCGTGACTGCACTCCCTCACAGCATGAAGGGTAACGACACGATTTGGGTTATTATGGATCGACTCACCAAGTCGGCTCACTTTATTCCATTCGGAGTCGGCCAGTCAACTGAGACGTTAGTAAGAAAGTATATAAAGGTGAGTAAAAATCTAAAATAAGATTTATACCTTCAAGATGTACCATACTTGATACCCACAAACTCATGCAGGAGATCATGAAATCACAGGGGGTACCTGTTTGCATCATCTCCGATCGTGATACAAGATGCTGATCACAGTTTTGGTAAAGTTTGCAAGCTAGCCTGGGAACGAGTTTGAATTTCAGCACGGCGTATCATCTACAAATGGATGGAAAATCCGAGCAAACAATTATGATATTAGAAGATATGCTGAGAGCTTGCATGTTAGACTTCGGAGGTTCATGGGAAGATCACCTACACCTTGTGGAGTTTTCATACAACAACAGCTATCAAGCAAGTATTGGGATGCCACTTTTCGCAGCACTCTACGGACGGAAGTGTCATTCCCTGTTGAGTTGGGACGAAGTTGGAGATCGTAAACTTCTTGGACCAGAGATGATCGTGGCAACTGTGGATATGGTTCATACGATCCGGGAAAGGATGCGCATAGCCCAAGACCGACAGAAATATTAGGCAGATGCAAAGCGTTGACACCTGGAGTTCCAACCAGGTGAGCATGTATTCCTGAAGATCTCTGCAAATAGAGGAGTGATACGTTTTGGTAAGAGGGGAAATTAAGTCCAAGGTATATCGGACCGTTCGACGTCCTTAAACAAGTTGGAGAAGTAGCATACTGTTTAGCACTACCACCCTCATTGAAAGGACTGCACAATGTGTTCCACATATCCCAACTACGCCGATATGTGAGCGATCCCGGCCACATACTTGATCACTCAAAGATCACTGTACAGAGATCTTGGATCGAAAGGTGAAGACCTTATGGAATAAGGAAGTGAACTTGGTTCGGGTGATGTGGAGAAAAGACTCGCCGGGAGAATCGACATGGGAGCGAGAAGATGATATGCGTGCACGATAATCTCAGTTATTCGAAAATTAGTCCTTTATGTAAATTTCGAGGACAAAATTTTTATAAAGATGGTAGAATATAACGACTCTGAAATCTCTGTACAAAAATTACTTGTTTATTGTATAGAAAGAGTATTTCAGCCTGCTGTAAAGTTATAAGTTATTTTTGTTCAGTAAAATCAAGAAGCAATTTGTAGCTCACTCGTTAAGTCTCTACACTGCTGTGACATAGCATGTGTATTCGATCCCCCATAGTCCCAATTATTTTTTAAGATTTTTCTTTTTAATTTTTTGGAAGTCCAAGAGTTGCACGTGCAATATACGGAGAAACGAAAAGTTTCAGAAAAATCAAACAGGCGCAATGAGGAGTAAACGTCGATTAAAGCACCTAGCACGAATCTCGAGGCAATTGCTCAAGATCCGACCACCCATTCTCAAGTTTTGGCCGGCGCCGACGGTGGAGATGGCTCCAAATGACACCGTGCTTTGCACACTCGTCCTTTCAGCTCCCCTCAACTCCCCTACACTGTTTGATTTCCCGGAAATTAAACAGTGACCATTCAATCACCATTTAAAACCATTTTAATTCTTTTAATCCAAATATTTAATTCCAAAACCCTAAATTCTTCACTATATATACCTTCTCATGCCCTAGCTCCCCTCTATTCTGAAAATTTCTATCAAAATTCTCCCAAAAGTTTCAAAGTACAAGTGGAGTCAGGTGGAGTTAGCAATCAAGCTCTTTTCGTTGAAGATCAAAGTCGTTTCCGAAGCTTCCGCGATGCCATGGAACCCTCTCTCTATTCTTTAACCTCTTCCCAACGCTGTAGGGTTGCTAGGCACGCGCACAAGGGTCTACGAGGCATCAACCATGCCCGATTAAAAAATTAGCCGTGCCGAACAACCCGAATACGGAGCGAAAACTAACATGCTAAACACTTTAACACTAAGTGAGAGGGATTACAACCTTTGTAGATCCGGTCCTTCACTTCATATGCTCCGTGTTGAGGTCCCTTCGCTGCGATCATCGTGCTCTGGACTTTCGAGAGGCTTCACGAAGATAAAGGTGCAGTCTTGCTTCCGATCTTCGATACAAAGATGATCTACCTTGAAGTTTCATTAACACAAGCTAACATTCACTAAAATTGAGTGAACACTCTCATCTAAAGGGCAAGGGAAGATGAGGATGATGAAGTAGAATTTTTGCTCTTTATTTATCTTTTTCTCACATATTTTCATCACAAATATCAAAACAAGAAAGCTTTGCATGAAGAACTCAAGGAAGAAGAAGAATAGTGATCCATTTTCTTTTGTGATGAATAATGAAAGGATTAATATGATAAATAATGCAACCATGGTTGACTTAACCATTGTAGAGAATTAACCAAGGGTTAGGGTTTGGGTTGAGTTAAGAATGAATCACTTGAAAATATCTTTTCCAAAACAAAAAGAAAACCTTCTAGAATCTACTAGAAGTCATTAACCCAAATCAAACCCTAATCTTGATTAATCTTTACTAAACATGTTGCATTAGTTATCATATCATGTTACAATATTATATATCACATATATAATATTTATTGTAACCAAAAAAAATAATACAATTAACATATATCGCATATATATCAATGTATTACCCGAGTGAGAAAAAGAATCTTTTAGTGAGCTAATATTAGTTAATGTAATTTAATATATCATATATATTATTATACATTAAATTATCGAATCAACACTTGATCCGACAATCCGGCTATATCGCATATAACCGACTAATATTTATCCGTACCGATTCATCGAATCAACACTTGATCCGATGACCCGGCTGATATCATATATCGCGAGAATAGAATACGGTATCTCATATCGCATTATCCTCGGTCCCGCACATATCACATATGTGCTCCTACTCCGTTTTGCCTGAGCCAAGAAACCTCTGTGTAGGACTCTAAAGAATCGTCAATACGCCGGCAGTAGGTGATGATCATATCAAACACCCACAAACTGCAAGCGGTCAGCTAAACGTAACAGCTACCCAGGTATTGAGCGCTCAGAAGATCAACAAGCAAGCCTGTACATTCTCCTGTGAATCCAAACAGTAACACTCCCGTACAGTCCGGTCTCGTCGTCTGATATGTTGCACATCTCGCCTAGGGGTGGTAAACGTCAGATCCCAGTAGCTCGATAAGTCGTGTCGATATGAGGTCTAAAACAGTTTGAGAAACTACTGATAACACTTACCAGTAAATCTCAGCAACCCTGGCCAGGGATTTCCGGTTATAGCCAATCGAACACAGCACATCATCAACTCCCTATACCGAGAGAGACGAATCCCCTCCTATCGCTCATTGCCTCCATATGATTCGGGACTGTACCCAAAAGCCACCTTTTTGCACGCCCTCTTGGACGTGGTATGATGGAAATCAAAGCACAGTGGGAATCACACAAGACTCTATGACGATCTCGGGTCAACAGACTACTCTGTACCAGTGTCACCGGAGAACTGCCATCTGACGTGAGGTATAATACCATCTGGGAGTTCTCGGTGAGTCCATCCAGTGTATCCAGTCTCCACTGAGCACCCGTACACCATCCTTGATGTCAAACACCGATGGATATGGGATCATCCATCGCCCATCATATGGGTCAAGATGCGTATACGCTAGTCTACTCTGCTGTATCGATACCCTGTCTCGATACACCCTCGACTAGGAACAGTTATAGGATGTACTCGTCGACTACCGTGGCCCCACTAGTATGATCTCATCATAGTCCCAGTAGTCGAGTACATATCCTAAGGGCTTTATCAACATGTAATATAAAGACAATCAGAGTACATGTTAAGACAAAGTACAACCAGATAGCATACTATCATGTCGAGCAAGAAAGTCCTCCCTATATATGTCCAAGCATCCATTACAATATACATCGTATGTACAGTAATGGCCTCTTGGGCATACATATAACTAACAATCTCCCACTTGCACTAGGGCCATCTGTTATGGTATCGCATACCCAACAATTAGCTGCGGTTGAAGTACCTTATACTCAACCATCCCTTAAAAGTCTCTACTGGGAAAAAGGCCTTTGTGAGTGGATCCGCGCTGTCGTCCTCTGCGTCTACTCTTCTAACCTCGATCTCCCTGGAGATCAACCATCTCCATGATCAGGTGATACTGCCTAAGAATTATATCTGGATTTCTGATGGGACGGTAGTTCCTTGGCTAAAGCCACAACTCCATTGTCACACAATGGTAGGAACGAAGTTCATCTCATGAACTTATATATATCCAGACTGTCTCTTTAGTAGCATCCTTGGTAACGATGTATCTTGCCTTTAATCGTCTAGTATGTCACGGTATCTAGCTTGGAACTCTTCCAACATACCGTCCCCCCACTGAGGGTATAGACAATGCCTGCGACTGACATTCAGTCGTCCTTATCACCCTGGAACCTTTCCAGGGATTCTCCCCAGGATCGATTGATACCATCTCACTACAACTAGTGAGTATCCTAACATCCAATTAGATCTATCTCATAGATCCAAAAACCCAGGATTTAGGAGGTATCACTTTGATCGTATATGGTGAATCCTTGTGATAAGCGGAGATTGACCGAGCGTAGCATAGGAAACTCCTTCCCTATCAAGAGTATGTCATCCACGTACTCTACGAGGATCATCACCATACTCCCTACTACCTTTTTGTATATACAAGGTCCATCTACCATTTTGATGAAGTCAAACTCTTTGACTACCACATCAAAACAGACGTTCCAACTCCGCGATGCCTGCTTTATCACATAAAACATCTTGCACACGTTTTCGCTGCTCCCACTTTCTACGAAGCCCTCTGGCTGTGTACTTATAGACGCTCTCTTCTAAAACATCATTTCAGAAAAGCAGTCATGACACCCAACCACCAGATATCGTAGTCATGGTATGTAGCAGTGGAAAGTAGGATCTGGATGGACTTAAGCATAGCTTTGAAAGTCTCAACTTTTCCATGTACACCAAGTAATCTTCTCAAGATATACTCGCTCCTGATGGGGATTTAACCCTTCAGATAAAGCAACCAAAGTCCATACTTTGTTGGTGTATAAGGATTCCATCTCAGATCGATAAGCATCCAGCCATTCTTACAGAGTCCCACTCCTGATGGCCAGCTCGAAACTAGTTGGGTCATCATCTCATGATGCAATCCTCGCTCCCACTGTCATAGAGAAATCGAAGTATCTCTCAGGTGGTTGAGGAACCCTGCTAGATCGGCGGAGAGGCTGAGGTTCGTTGGTTACTATTGAATGCTTTGGTTCTACCAAATCATCAGCTGCAGTTTGTATAGCTGGAACATTTCCAGTTCTACATAACAGACCTTGCCTCGAGCTTGTCCGGATTTTGCTTTTAAACATAGGCCGGACAACCCCAAATCTTAACAAACATAAGATATGGGCTCCACCCTTTCTATATCACATATGAAGTGGTAGGCAATTGATTTGATTTGAACCCTATTCAATAGGTATGTAGCTTCTCAAGTGCATAACTCCCAAAAGGAAATAGGAAACTCAGTTGTACTCATCATAGAGCACACCATATCACATAGGGTGCTATTGCTCCGCCCCGATATACCATCGTGCTATGGTGTATACGGAGGAGTAATGCTGAGAGAGAATCTCATTCTCCTTTAGAATAGTCCAGGTAGTTCCGTGCTCAAGTATTCTCCTCCTTGATCTCATCAAAGGACATAATACTTATACCCGTATTTTGGTTCTCTACTTCTAACTTATATTCTGTGAATATCTCTAAAGGTTCGGACTTGTGTTTCAACAGGAACATATATCTGAATCTTGAGAGATCATCAGAGAATGTAATGAAGTACAAAGAACCGGTATTGGCATGTGTAGTCAGGAGACTTTCATACATCAACATGTATCAATCCCAAGAGTTCACTAACTCTTTCTCTGTTTCCAATAAACAGAGCTATGGTCATCTTATCTTTGTGACATGACTGGCAAGTTTCACAATATGTAAATTCAAACAGATTTAAATGTGCATCTCAATGTAACTTAGCTAGTCGGGTCGCATTGACATGACCTAGTCTACAATACCTTAAGAAGGATTCGTTCATTTCTGAACTCTTCCTCTTGTGCGTGTTCTGTATACTAAGAACTGTATTTTGATTTAGAACGTCAATGCTTTTAGATAACGTGCCTGAACCGATCAACTCTTGATATAGGAAATGTTCAAAACATTATCCAATAATACAAAATTATATCCTTTCTTTACTAATAAAGAAACTGATATGATTTTGTATATCAGGTTCGGTATCTAATAACATTCGTTCAGAATCAATGTATTCTGGTAATACAGGGTGATAGTGACCAACAGACTTGGCTGCAACACTTGCACCGTTTTCTGTCTCATGAAACTTATCACCCGTTCTCAGTTCTTTACCTATCTGTAGCCCATGTAACAGATTACATATGCGGGATCCTGATCCGGTATCTCATACTCAGGACGTAAAGGATACTGAGAAACAGTTCTCTGTAATGAACACACCCGAAGAAGATGCATCAACATGCACTTTCTTCGTTTGGGCGGCACGGGAATTCTGATAATCCCCAATTTCCTGCTCTGTCTTATAACAATTATAAGTTGGAGCGGGACCAACATTCCCCATCTCAGTATAACAAGCGGGTTCGGTCAAATATATCCGTATTATTATCTTTATTAAGGTGTGATATAGTCGCTACCTGGAGAGAGAGAGAAGAAAACACTCAGCGTATGCTCTTGCAAGATTAGATTGGTTATCTAATATATCTAATCAGGATGTCTCCCACTGTTTTAATCAAATCTTCCTTCAAACCCTAAAAGGAAAGACTAGCCGGGATTAAATACACGCTACAAGTTCGCCAATCTTTCAGCCAGGCCAGTGTCAGTACTTTGAGGGAGGTCCCCCGTGCTTTCGCACGAACCTAATTAAACTAAATCTCGTTTTCTCAGAGGCATAACCCCGTTAACACCTTTCTAGACACCTACTTGATCGGCTAATTGTAATGTGTAAAAGTCTCCCAGGAGTAACTCTTACTCGCAGCGGGTATCGGGATCCAACTATCTCATAGAAGGTATGCAATCTCATTGCAAATTTCAACACTTGAAATTCCCAATAATATTTTACCCCTAGCAGCTTATGACCTTGGCTAAGGTCAACAAATCATAAGTGCTAGCCAAGTTCAACCCGTCATTTCCCGATTGAATTAAACCCACCCGCATGACCCTTGGCTAAGGTCAACAAAGCCGCACGACTACCCTAACTCAATCGCATCATATGCTTATACAGATAAGCACTAATTAGCTACCGCACACTACGCCTTGGCTAAGGTCAACAAACGCAGCACGAATACTAAGAAGTACTTATCTGAAATGACGGAGGGCTACGACCGGTTTTTATGAAAACCTTTTGCGTAATGAACTTGATATCATTGTAGAATCGAGTGATTTTAAATGGAATGTTTTTGAGGCTTTTCTAGTTTTGCTAAAGGGGTCACTCCCGGTGAAGGGATCGTCGGCCCTTTTCTCATCGAATAAGGTGCAGGATATATACACCACTGTGCAAAGCAGAAACTATAGAAGCAATCAAAAGACAAACCGAGGGTTGTAGCATCTGCCAGTTATTGCAAAAGGAGTCACTCCCGGTGAAGGGATCTCGGTCCTTTCCTTATTGAATAAGGTGCTAGATGTTCTACAAGGAACACCGCTATGCAAAGCAAGAACTAGAGCTACCAGTTTTTAAACAAGTTTCTACAACATCGTAGGTTTCTTTTATTTCATTAATCTTATTAATGAAGTCCCATTTTATTATGCTTCACAAGCATCTCTTTTGAAACGAAATCTGCAATATAACATATATCTCATATATATAAAATATAAACATTCGTCTCAGGAAGTAATATGATCTCATCACAGAACATTGCAGCAGAAGAACATATATGAAATATTGGATATACTAGGACGTCCGTGTTTTCAATACGAGCCTGTATAAAACACGGATTCCACGGTCGCGATGAATAGACAAACCCACATCCCTAGACCCCTACGAGAGCGGCAAGCAACACTGCCAATTCTAGGGTTAGGAGACCCGGTCTCGACACCTCGAGATGGTCTCCCACTGGACCCTAGAACCCGATTACTTGTGCTCCCCTCCTTGGGTCTATCCTAATACGGAAAAATAAATAATATACAACAACGGTGACATCTTCCGCAACCTGGAAGTGCCCCAATAAAAGAATATTACATACAAATGAATTTTACATGAATGAAAAAGAAAAACTCTCATCTCACATAAAACCCCCGGCTATTCAAACGCGATGATCCAATACAACATATCACAGCAACACATAATATCTCATATCATCAACGTAAGTAAGTATGCGTATCCCGATTGTCGTTGATGTATAGCAACGAAGCCGGCGATACACCACATACTACGCTTACGGTCACAGAAAAGAAAGTGTAAAACTACAACAGTTGGAATCCGCAACCTCCTTAGACATCGCATGCCTAACCAAATGAATTCCTTAGACATCACATGCCTAACAATTATAAACCCCGCATTTTAGTCTCTTTATCGAAAATTCTTTTCAATGTCAAGTCGGGGAATTCAACAAGATTCCCGATATTCTGATCGAATGCTCGTCGCAAACTTTAGTAGACGGCCGCACCCCCGGATGCCGTCGACGAAGTGCACTAAGGCGGAACACCGCTGCCGCGAGCACCCGAACGGATGCTTTCGGCGACGGGGTTCTCCTACAGTCACTTGGTTGGGGCTATGGGGCGTAGCTATCTATTAAGTTTACCCGGCGAGTATCCGCGTACGCTACGTGATTGCGACGGAGTTTTGATCACATCAAAATTCCGTGGCAACCGATCATCTGAGACTGAACTGCTAGATTTATAATATTCAAATTAGTTATCTCATAACTTTTTGTGGATTCCAAATATTGCATCACAATTCCAGATAAAACAAAAAATGTTAAACTTTCCGATCGAACAATCAAACACCCAAGATTTCCCCAATATATCTCAACACTTGAAATCAGTTTAAAAACATCCATCACATGCCACAGTACCAATGGTCCAGCCGTAGAAGGGTCAAGCCAACGCCTCACATGTAGCACGCCGTACTGCCCCAAACCCTAAGGTTCAAAAGGCAGTTCAAGACGGTCACATAATCGAGTTAAGCTTTGTTGTCTTCTAGAGGGTCCACCACATTACTTGCATGACTTAGAATGTTCTTAAACACGAGAAAAAATCCAACTTTTGAAAAATTTTCCGACAGGGGAAAAAGTGAGTTATTGATATCCGCCCGAACTTTTTAACAGTTTCTAAAATTATCCGGACAAACTAAACAAAGTTAAATTATCCGATCGAATCAACGATTCCCCAATACAACCCTTGAAAACTCAACACTTGAGTGGAATTAAAATATTCCCAGAAAAACATAACAAGAAAGGGCCTAAAAATAATTACATGAAATTTCAGGGACTAAGTCCAAATTTTGGCCGCGGAACCGCCGCAAAACCCATGGTTTCGCCGCGTTTCCGCGGTCAAATTTTTGAGTTAGAGGTCCGTACTTCACCGTAATTCTTAGTTTTTCCTGCTTAATTTTTTGAGAATTTTTAATTCAGAAAAAACCTCATTTTTGAAAAATGTACAGAGAGGGTTCCGTGTCGGGGTTTCGGCGTTCGATAGGACTTTAAACTTCGTCTAGACTTCGCCTAAAGCTCTAGCTTGTCTCTGATACCACTGTAGGGTTGCTAGGCACGCGTACAAGGGTCTACGAGGTATCAACCATGCCCGATTAAAAAATTAGCCGTGCCGAACAACCCGAATACGGATCTTTAAACTAGAGATTAGGCGAAAACTAACATGCTAAACACTTTAACACTAAGTGAGAGGGATTACAACCTTTGTAGATCCGGTCCTTCACTTCATATGCTCCGTGTTGAGGTCCCTTCGCTGCGATCATCGTGCTCTGGACTCTCGAGAGGCTTCACGAAGAGAAAGGTGCAGTCTTGCTTCCGATCTTCGATACAAAGATGCTCTACCTTGAAGTTTCATTAACATAAGCTAACACTCACTAAAATTGAGTGAACACTCTCATCTAAAGGGCAAGGGAAGATGAGGATGATGAAGTAGAATTTTTTCTCTCTTTATTTATCTTTCTCTCACATATTTTCATCACAAATATCAAAACAAGAAAGCTTTGCATGAAGAACTCAAGGAAGAAGAAGAATAGTGATCCATTTTCTTTTGTGATGAATAATGAAAGGATTAATATGATAAATAATGCAACCATGGTGGACTTAACCATTGTAGAGAATTAACCAAGGGTTAGGGTTTGGGTTGAGTTAAGAATGAATCACCTGAAAATATCTTTTCCAAAACAAAAAGAAAACCTTCTAGAATCTACTAGAAGTCATTAACCCAAATCAAACCCTAATCTTAAATAATCTTTACTAAACATGTTGCATTAGTTATCATATCATGTTACAATATTATATATCACATATATAATATTTATTGTAACAAAAAAAAAAATACAATTAACATATATCGCATATATATCAATGTATTACCCGAGTGAGAAAAAGAATCTTTTAGTGAGCTAATATTAGTTAATGTAATTTAGTATATCATATATATTATTATACATTAAATTATCGAATCAACACTTGATCCGACAATCCGGCTATATCGCATATAACCGACTAATATTTATCCGTACCGATTCATCGAATCAACACTTGATCCGATGACCCGGCTGATATCATATATCGCGAGAATAGAATACGGTATCTCATATCGCATTATCCTCGGTCCCGCACATATCACATATGTGCTCCTACTCCGTTTTGTCTGAGCCAAGAAACCTCTGTGTAGGACTCTAAAGAATCGTCAATACGCCGGCAGTAGGTAATGATCATATCAAACACCCACAAGCTGCAAGCGGTCAGCTAAACGTAACAGCTACCCAGGTATTGAGCGCTCAGAAGATCAACAAGCAAGCCTGTACATTCTCCTGTGAATCCAAACAGTAACACTCCCG
Source organism: Agapanthus africanus (assembly GCA_030015575.1). Classification (NCBI taxonomy): domain Eukaryota; kingdom Viridiplantae; phylum Streptophyta; class Magnoliopsida; order Asparagales; family Amaryllidaceae; genus Agapanthus; species Agapanthus africanus. Next base: position 5,844,089 of record CM057337.1, read on the forward strand.
TACAGTCCGGTATCGTCGTCTGATATGTTGCATATCTCGCTTAGGGGTGGTAAACGTCAGACCCCAGTAGCTCGATAAGTCGTGTCGATATGAGGTCTATAACAGTTTGAGAAACTACTGATAACACTTACCAGTAAATCTCAGCAACCCTGGCCAGGGATTTCCGGTTATAGCCAATCGAACACAGCACATCATCAACTCCCTATACCGGGAGAGACGAATCCCCTCCTATCGCTCATTGCCTCCATATGATTCGGGACTGTACCCAAAAGCCACCTTTTTGCACGCCCTCTTGGACGTGGTATGATGGAAATCAAAGCACAGTGGGAATCACACAAGACTCTATGACGATCTCGGGTCAACAGCCTACTCTGTACCAGTGTCACCGGAGAACTGCCATCTGACGTGAGGTATAATACCATCTGGGAGTTCTCGGCGAGTCCATACAGTGTACCCAGTCTCCACTGAGCACCCGTACACCATCCTTGATGTCAAACACCGATGGATATGGGATCATCCATCGCCCATCATATAGGTCAAGATGCGTATACGCTAGTCTACTCTGCTGTATCGATACCCTGTCTCGATACACCCTCGACTAGGAACAGTTATAGAATGTACTCGTCGACTACCGTGGCCCCACTAGTATGATCTCATCATAGTCCCAGTAGTCGAGTACATATCCTAAGGGCTTTATTAACATGTAATATAGAGACAATCAGAGTACATGTTAAGACAAAGTACAACCAGATAGCATACTATCATGTCGAGCAAGAAAGTCCTCCCTATATATGTCCAAGCATCCATTACAATATATATCGTATGTACAGTAATGGCCTCTTGGGCATACATATAACTAACAAACGCTACACAATAAGTAAATCCTTTTTCTTTCCTTTTCTTTTATCTCAAATCATCTTCTAAAAACATATCGGTAAAGTGGAGTTAATTCCAATATATGTAATATTAACCCTTGTACTCCCCTCTTTAAGCTAGATAGGTCATACTAACTTTCTCACACCATTAGTAACCTTATTTGCAATCATTTAGATTTTATTTTAATGAAGTTTTCAAGAGAAATAATCAAATAACATACTTTTTCATTAAAATACCATGAACTTCAGTATAACCTTTCTCGATAACTAGTTTATCTACTTTTAGGAAAACTTCACGGGGTAACGACCTACTCCACATGCACACTATAGTTTCATAGCACGGTATTCTAAACATACAACTAATTTAAAGAATAAGTTTTACATTAAAATACCAAACTTTTTCAAAATGAGTTTCTTTTAATCGGTATTTTTAAATTCTTGGCAATTACGTCTCTACAACCCTCGTTAGGGGACCCGCTAATGGATGGTGTGGATTATTGTATATCCTTAGGATAGTAAAGTGAGATGCAGAACTCCTCACGGAGTATTCGGTCTCGAAAGAAAATAAAATTACGGTTTTTTAAGAAAAAACGACTTTTCTAAACAAACTAAATTTTGGAAAATTTTATAAAACTATGAATTCATATTTTCAATAAAAAAAATTATGAGACTATATTTTTAAAATGAAATATTAGAATTTTTAATAAAATACCACCAAGTTTCCAAAAGTAGTATTTTTCATAAAAATACCGTTAACTTTCAAAAAGTTAGGTTTTACCACTAAAATACCACAACAATTAAAATACATGTTCATGAAAACCTTAAATATTATAAACCACCATCGAGCTTGTATTTTAAACTATATTAAAGTATTTTTCATAAAACTCTTTTGAGATATACAAAACAATATTTAAGAACTATAGACTAATATAGGCTTAAGCGGTATCATTTCTCTTGATCCTCGGAGAGCCGGAGAAAGTGAATGCTTATCTATTCAGGGTAGTCAACTTAACGGAGTTATCAAATGGCAATTGTCTTGGAAAAAGACATAAATTCTGCCGTCCATGTGCAGCAGTTGCCGATTATTCCCGAACCTAAGAATTTCAAGAACTAAATCTTTTCATAAGATTCTGACTTCAACCTGAATCCAAATTCAAACCAGAATCCTAAAATCAAACACGAACTTGAGTACTTGATCATGAACCTGAACACTCGAATTCAAATATCAAATTCAAACTTGAACACTTGACTCGACTTGACCGAACCATAGTTATAACTCGAAATGAATATCTGAACACATGATTATATCTTGAACATGAACCTGAACAGTTTATATCCATGGTTTCGGTCAAGACCTATAATCTTAAAACTATACGATACAATACGCGGGGAAAAGGAGTAGATTGGTACGGAACGTATATCGTGGTACGAGAGGTCACTTTAAAAGACACCTACATGAATTCATGTGCAGTTATCCCGTAGGTTATTGATTGATGAAGTTTTTAGAGTTGTGTTTGTAGAATAACCGCAATCAATAATTATGTCGTGTGTAGCTAGACCGAGATGAGTACGGGTCGTTCTTAGGGAAACGTTGAATCTTTTAATCTTACATAGACGTATTGATTAGGAAAGGAGTAAGAATAAATAATGGTGAAGAATGGTTATAGGTTCTAGATCCACGTCAAACACGGATGCATGATATAGATCTAGATTAACTATGGATGTAGGTTTTATATTAGAAAGGGGCTTGTAGGGTTCGTTAAGATTTAATAGTCATGGATGATTAATTAAAGATTACTCTTTTATCTTTTAATAGATTTAAACTAGATCGACAAAGATGCATGTAGATTAGGATTTCTGGAGGGAAAAGGTTTCCCTCTCTTAACCCCTACCTTGACATGGATCTCCGTTCATGTCTAGCCTATACCAAAACAATCGTTAATCTAATCTTTAATCGCGGTCGTGGCTATCAATAAATTGATAGCGCGCCCGATTAGGATGTTAACTATTCCTTTGGTAAAGTTTATAAACTTTATAGGATGTAAAAAGAGTTTAAAGATCTTCATCATCCATTAATCTACCCTAATCCTACGAACCCTAAAAAGCGGAGAATTACTCGCGCATGTTCGGAAAAGAAAAGATAGAAAAGGAAATCATATTGAAAACTACAGAAAATAAAATGATATAAGAAAACAAATACCTTTATTAATCAACAAGATCAAGTACACTTTGTTCCTTTAGAAAATGATTACAAAACCCTAGTTTGCTTCTTGATCTCTTCTTAAGGAGGTAAATGAACTGTTGATGATCAACAAGGATTCTTGAGCTGTCGTGGACTTCGTGATCTCATCGGTCTGATAAATTTTCCAAGAGGCTCTCGGTTCTATTTATAGTCACAGAAGTTGAAAACCCTAGATTCTATAAGTTAGGGTTTGTTGAGACAATCTTACGTAGAAAATCCCATATCCCAACTCCCCTAACAGGCTGTGGATCCGCCGCTAATAGTGAGTGATCTTTGGCTCAAATTTCTGAGGTTTCATCTCTCTGACATACGGTGATCTTTTGAATATATGGAATTTGAAAATCTTCTCTAATTTTCTGCCAGATTTGATTTCTTCGATTTACTTGAATATTTCGGCAGATTTGATCTCGCCAATTCGGATTTCCTTGATTTCATTCATGATATAATTCCTGCACAATTATCTCAATAAACGATGTTAGTAGAATTTGTTTTTATTGAGATAATATCTTAACCATTTGTCATGATATTTTAGTTTTAAGAGAATTGGTCAAAGATATTTAATAAGGTAAGCATATTTAAATAGACCAAATATTACATGAATATTATATGCTTACATTTTCTTTCATAATGTTAATTATAATATATAAACACATGAAAATAGTATTTTTACGGATAAACCCTTATATATGTCATATTTATAATAAACATCTTTTATTATATAGAAATAGTGAGGAAAATGTCATATCAATAGTGCAGTTTTATCAACTGAACAAATACCCCAAAACTTAACTTTGATCGTCCCAAGCAAACTAGTTTTTCAAGAGGAGAAAAAGAAAAAGAAAAAGCTAAGTAGCACACTTTCGTAGGCAACACGGTTGCATTGAGAACGTGCAACAAGCCGTTAAACCTCTAGGTGTCCCTAATAGGAGGAGTGTTGTCTCCTGAGAGTTTTCAGCGGATTACACCCAAAAAATCCTATAATAAAAGAAAGATGGTGGAACATACATATAAATATAAGAACTTATAAAAGAAAAAACTTGAAAATAAGAGTTTCCAACTATACCAGCTTTTCAGTTGCTATGAGCCCTATCTTAATGGTCGTGAAAAAATGTTAGAAATCACATCATCCCTCAATAAAATATTGCCTTTAGTCTTCCTCCTTATCTTTCATCCAAACATTGATCATATACCCTCACGTGTGTGTAAAAGACATCCTTACACTTAGAGAATTCAATTCAAGCTATCATACTCTTGTCCATCTTCCAAAGTACTTTATAGTTGGTGAATATTTTTGATAAAATTGCTCACACATTCTTCATGTGACCGTTAATACTTCTTGAGGTACTAACCGATTGATTACAAAATGTGCTCGCGTATTTACGAGTAATTCCTCGTCATGCAACACCTAAGGTTTAGCAGTGACTCCCAAACTAGTTGGTCTAAGGCACTAAGTGATAAAGCACCCTCCCTATATTTTTTATGTTGCCTTAAGCAATTACAAAACCAGTATTTATTTTTTTTCTTCACCACTTATACTTTTTTTCCCTTCATACTAAGGCTTTTAGACAAGAGTATTTCAAGGTATCCTCTACTATCCCAAGTTTCAAGATGTGTGTAAATGCGTATAGTAGGGTATCAACATTCAGATGTTTGGCATCAAGAATAAGGACTATTTTTCAGACTTAATTTTATCCTCAGATTAGTAATTTCCTTCATCTTACTAACCTTTGGGGCAATGGCTCATAACTACTTATTACTAGTTTCGTTTAAGAAAATATCTAATTTTCTTACTTTTCTCAAACTGTTTCTATCTTTCATATGTAAATTTTCACTTTCAAACTTTCATCATTTAAATTTTTTTTTGTGCATATATATAGTATAATGCAAAATAATACATGAATAAGCACAAACCTCCCCCAAATCTGTTTTCAGCAGTGTCCTCACTGATGTCATCTGTTAAGCTTAAAAAAACTGTAGACTTGGGAGGAAAAGTAAAGGGGACAAGAAATAATGAAAGTGAAATCCTCCCCAAACTTATTTTTGGCTCACAATTTTGTAAAAAATTTCTTTCAAGAGCCAAAATATATCCCTCCCCCCAAACTTGAGTAAAATCGTATTAAGTATTTAAAATTATAGGGGGGGTTAAAGTTATTGGTCAAAGTAAAGCCTTATAAAGACCAAAAGTCAACACCAACCATTCAAAAATTTTATCGATGAAGCACCAAGGTTGGTGGAAGAACATGTCGCCTATTGACGTGCAAAAATGGGGAGGAGATAAGAGGTGTAATGGAAAAGGTTTGCGTCTCGGTTTGTAGAGATGAAACAATGACGATAGATTACTCGCATTCTCATTCTTGATAAAAAGAAGATATGGCGGTTCAACTTCTTTGGGTTGGGGTTGATTCATCACAACGCCCATGTCTTCTAAGAATGCGAGTTCTTCAGCGAAGATTTCTTCAAAGCTTTCATCGATATCCGGAATAATAATCTCATCGGAAAGAACGGGATGATACTCGTACTCCATAAAAGGTTCACATTTAGCATTAGATGTTGACCCGGACAACAACGTAGTAGCGGAGTTGAGATTAGTATCGTAAAGCTGTTCAAATTCGCTGATGTCGGCATTCATCGCTTCGACAGAAAATACTTGAGCATAGGGTTCGGAGGGTTCACTTCCCAACTTGTAAATATTAAGCTCAATTGACATCTTCCCGAAGGATAGGGTCATAGAGCCATTTCGACAATTGATTATTGCGTTGGAAGTTCCAAGAAAAGGTCGACCTAAAATCACCGGAATTTGGTTTCGTGGGTTTTCTACAGGTTGTGTATCTATAATGATGAAGTCCACAAGGAATATGAATTCTACGACTTTGATTAACATATCCTCTAGCTCACTCCTAGATTGGGTGATAGACCGATCGGCCATCTGAAGAGTGCAATGCGTCAGTTTTAACTCTCCGATCCCTAATTGTTCATACACAGAATACGGAAGCAAGTTAACACTAGCACCTAAATCAAGTAGAGCACGATTGATATTTTTACCCCCAATAGAAATAGAAATTGTAGGACTTCCGGGGTCCTTTCGTTTCTTGGGTAGTTGTTGTGTAAAAGCAGTGCTCACATCACTCGCAGGGAAAACTTTTTTAGGTACTTGAATTTTTCTCTTCCAAGAGCACAAGTCCTTTAGAATTTTTGCATAAGACGGAACTTGTTGAATAGCATCTAGAAGATGAATGTTTATGTTAACTTGCTTAAAAATTTCCACAATCTTCTCCATTTGTGGACTTGGTCTGTTGCCCCTTAACCTGTTTGGATAAGATGCTTTATCAATAAGGGTTAGGTCCAACATTAGAGAGGATTGTGAGGATGGAATGGATCCCAGAATTGGAGTGGGGATCGTTTTAAATAGATTTGTGGAAGTGGGCTGAGGGTTCGAGACTTGGGGAAAACGGAGAATAGGCTCGGAAGAAGGTGGGAGACTAGACGAATTAGGGGAAGAAGTAGAAGCCGGGGTATCATTGGTATCACTAACGTTATCAACTTGTTCACCCACTCGGTTATCCAGCACTCTTCCCGATCTCAACGTAATAACGACACTCACATTATAACTTTATGAGTGGCCAGGATTCGGTAGAGGTTGAGACGGAACTTTCCCTTTCTCTCTAGCACTCATTTTGGCGTTTAATCGTGCAATTTGGGCTTCTATTGATTTAATACTCTCACCGTGGGAGGCGGATTCTTTCTTTATGGTATCAATAGAAGACCTCATATCAGCTAATATTTGGATGGAATGTTTCATAAACAAATCCAAAGTTTGTGTGAGTGAAGAGGAGTTATCTGTACCGGTCGTTTGGAAAGAATTATTGGCCGGGTTTTGAAAAGGTTGCGATTGAAAGGGGTGCTGACTCTGTAGTGGTGGTTGATGTTGTTGTGGATGAGGTCTTTGGTAATTGCTTTGGAACTGGTTTTGATTTTGGTTTTGGTTTTGGTTCTAAGCAAAGTTAGGATGATTCCTCCACCCCTGATTGCATGTGGAAGAATAAGGATCGTTTCTAGGTCGCTGCTGAAAAGCAGCATTAGTTTGCTCATGACCTTGAAACGGTGCATTTATAGGACATTCTTCCGTCAAATGTGATGGATCGGAACAGCAACCACACACGGTCTTAGGGAGCGTTACCTGGTTTAAGGAGACTGATGAGAATTTGTTTTCAATAGCGTCGAGTTTCTTTTGCATCGCTGCCATTTCGGCTTTTACTGCGATGGAAACATCGAGCTGATGGATACCTCCCCTAGATGAAGGTGGTCTAACGCTTTCCCACTGCAAAGTGTTTTTAGCGTGATCTTCCAGATATTTCCAGACTTCACTATCGTCTTTGGACATGTAATTGCATTGACATATGGTTTCAAGCATTTGCTTTGTCGCTGGATTAATGCCTTCATATATAATTCGGCACAGATCCCATCTATGTATTCCATGATGAGGACATTGGACAAGCAGATCCTTAAACCGTTCAAAGCACTTCCAAAATGGTTCATTGGGAAGCTGGGTAAACTGGTTGATCTCGCTCCTAATACGGGCGGTCTTATGATTTGAGTAAAATTTCTTAAGGAATGCTATTACGAATTCGTTGGTAATGGAGTATGCGGCAGTGTTATAAAACCATTTTCTGCTAAGTCGCACAAAGTGAATAGGAGAAGACGCAAGCACATAGCATCCACGGACAGTTGTGAAGTACCCATCATTGCGCATACGTTTTCAAATTTAGTGATGAAAACGTGCACGTCTTCAGACTCAAGCCCATGAAATTTGGGCAACAAGTTGATGTAGTGGCGTTTAATTTCAAAATTATCCCTGTTAGCTAGTGGAATAAATAAATAGGTAGGAAGAGGACCACGTATAGGATAGCATCTCTCTTGGAGAGAAATGCGCGGTGGATTCTGTGCACCAACGGGCGGTGGCAGGGTGGTGTTATAATCTGGTGGAGTACCATTCATTTCGGTCGATATGGTGGGTGGTGGGGAAAAAGAAAATGAAGAAGTACCGACTTCGGAGTCGATAACCGAAATGCGGACAAGACGGGCACTAGAATCCCGTGTCCAGCCGAGCATGCACTAAGCGGGTTTAGCGCAAGTGCCAGCGTGTGTGGGATTTAAAATTGGTTTGTTTTGAAAAAGTGGGACTTAAGACAAATCACACAAAAATGCACAAACAACCCTAGAACTAAGGTTACCTAGGTCAAGTCTCTAGACCGCTCCTAGACTTCCAAAGGATAAGCCGCAGGATCAATTCTCTACCACCTCTTTATAACTCTTGAGGCTAGGTAAGTACCAGGTAAGTGGGAGGTGTCCGCTATACGAATCACCAAAAATAGCGGGCCTAATTAAGTAACCACTTGCCTTAGATACGCTTGCCTAGGCACCACAAAAGTAATGCGAATAAGCGATAGATTACCCACGAACTTCCTCTGTTCTTATTGAGTGCGACAGTCCTTAGAGTCTTATCTAGATATTTTTTAAATTAATGTAGGGTTGATGCGGATACTCGTTTTGTGATTTGTGGGGCTTAGGAAGGGTGATAAAATCCCCACCTAATCTGAATTTCGGTCTTGCCCCTTAAAATCCGTATTAAAATATGAATAAACAAACCAAGTACAAAACTTTGCAAAAAGATTTTTGAGCGGTGATATTTTGCAAAGAATCCTGCAGGAAAGATATTTTATTGAATTTCAGAGGAGAGAGAAAGAGTTGAGAAATTTACCAGAGAAGTTTGGAACCCTAATCCCTCAAATCCGCCGCGCTTCCGCCGTACTTTTGCTTATTTGTCGCGGTTCCGCCGCGAAGTGGAGGGATCTCGTGATGATTTTTGCTACGTGGTCTCCTGTACTCCTCTGGATCTTGATGAATGTCTCTGGATCTATGTTTTCTCAATTCTGTGACTCCAGATCCCCTCGCAAAATTCACACAATAGTCGTTAAATATATAATTTGCAGTTTTGTTTATTTTTATGATATAGATCGAATAAGAATTCAACACGAATAGTAAGAAAAATAAATTACGCACGTATCCCCGGCAATGGCGCCATTTGATTGATGAAGTTTTTAGAGTTGTGTTTGTAGAATAACCGCAATCAATAACGATGTCGCGTGTAGCTAGACCGAGATGAGTACGGGTCATCATCAGGGAAACGTTGAATCTTTAATCTTATTTTAGGCGTTTTGATTAGGAAAGGATGAAGAATAAATAATGGTGAAAATGGTTGTAGGTTCTAGATCCACGTCAAACACGGATGCAGGATATAGATCTAGATTAACTACGGATGTAGGTTTTATATTAAAAAGAGGCTTGTAGGGTTCGTTAAGATTTAGTAGTCATGGATGATTAATTAAAGATTACTCTTTTTATCTTTTAATAGATTTAAACTAGATCAACAGTGATGCATATTTTAGGCGTTTTGATTAGGAAAGGATGAAGAATAAATAATGGTGAAAATGGTTGTAGGTTCTAGATCCACGTCAAACACGGATGCAGGATATAGATCTAGATTAACTACGGATGTAGGTTTTATATTAAAAAGAGGCTTGTAGGGTTCGTTAAGATTTAGTAGTCATGGATGATTAATTAAAGATTACTCTTTTTATCTTTTAATAGATTTAAACTAGATCAACAGTGATGCATGTAGATTAGGGTTTCTGGAGGGAAAAGGTTTCCCTCTCTTAACCCCTACCTTGACATGGATCTCCGTTCATGTCTAGCCTTTTCCAAAACAATCGTTAATCTAATCTCTAATCGCGGTCATGGCTATCAATAAATTGATGGCGCGTCCAATTAGGATGTTAACTATTCTTTTGGTAAAGTCTATAAACTTTATAGAATATAAAAAAAGTTTAAGCATCTTCATCATCCATTAATCTACCATAATCTTACGAACCCTAAAAAGCGGAGAATTACTCACGCATGTTGGGAAAAGAAAAGATAGAAAGGGAAATCATATTGAAAACTACAGAAAATAAAATGATATAAGAAAAAAAATACATTTATTAATCAACAAGATCAAGTACACTTTGTTCCTTTAGAAAATGATTACAAAACCGTAGTTTGCTTCTCGATCTCTTCTTAAAGAGGTAGATGAACTATTGATGATAAACAAGGATTCTTGAGCTGTCGTGGACTTCGTGATCTTGTCGGTTTGATAAATTTTCCAAGAGCCTCTCGGTTCTATTTATAGTCACAGAAGTTGAAAATCCTAGATTCTATAAGTTAGGGTTTGTTGAGACAATCCTGCGTAGAAAATCACATATCCTAACTCCCCTAACAGGCCGCGGATCCGCCGCCAATAGTGGGTTTTGGCCGCGGTTTAGCCGCGTTTTGGTGGGATCTTTGGCTCAAATTTCTGGGGCTTCATCTCTCTGACATATGGTGATCTTTTGAATATATGGACTTTAAAAATCTTTTCTAAGTTTCTGCCAAATTTGATTTCTTCGATTTACTTGAATATTTCGGCAAATTTGATCTCGCCAACTCGAATTTTCTTGATTTCAGTCATGATATAATTTCTGCACAATTATCTCAATAGATTTGGAGCAAACAGTTTGACAGGCCTAGATTCTATATAACTTAAATGCGAATCTGGTGTTGGCATAGCAATTTTCAAAACCCATGAATATTGTTGGAAATATTGGTATTTCAGAACCAAATATGTCTTTTAATTTAATTATGCATGTGGTTCAAATCTCACGCTCGTCCATGTTCCTTAATTACAATATATATACATGTGTGTGTGTTTTCCTTGGTTTTAAGATGGTCATATAGGGCTATTGACCGAGTCAGCCATGGTCACATAGGACTGTTGACCAAGTCAACGTTCTTTTATTATTCTCTTTACAGCAATTAAATTGACTTAATTGCTTTTCTCTATTATTTATTTTAATTGTAATAAACTTCTCATTTATTTATTTTCATATTCACATATCTTGTTTTTTCCTAATGTATAGAGCAAGTCCTAAAAATATGATATAGAAAAGATAAATTTCTTCTTTTCTCTTCTCAATTTTTCCTTTCAACAAATCTATCTCCATAGCTATAGTTTCGAAACGTTTCATAAATCGCAGCAATCGAATGCACGATTACCTGCGGCGATCGTTTAATCATAAGGAGCGGCGCGTTTGGACGTTGTGAATTCGATCAAGTGCATCGAGAAGGATGCAAAACTACTTCTAAGGATAGAGCATTCTTTGCTCGTATCGGTCTCCATCGGAAAACTACGATAAGCAATTTCCTTTCTCATTTAATTCTTATTAGGATAAACTATTTAGATTTGTGGCTAATTTGTTTAATCATAATTTAATAGTATCTAATTATTTATAAATTTTTCCCTACAAAAACTAATTCATACGGCCAATTTTTATTCAATATAAAACAATGTGGATCCAAAAAGCTTAAGCAGATCATATTATTAAATTAACTTCAAACGCATGAATTGTAAAATTACGATACCAAATAACTAAAAGGAAGAGGATGATAATAGATATAGTCCACACAATGTTAAAAATGCATAGCACAAGATTAACACAAAACACAACACATGCCGTTGAATTAGTATTAATATTTATTTATCACATTCTCAACCATGTTCTTTACAAATTTCATGCATTTGCACTTACAACACTATCGAGCACACTCCATGTATTTGTTGCTTGTTAATGCAAATTTTTGCTCAGGAAAAGGAAAACAAAAACTTGATACATGACCGGTTACCTTTTCGTCTTTACTCTTATAATGCAAACTATTGACGGGTTTACAATTTCGATTGGATTGTGAATTGAGTCAATCTCAAGAAACTTTAGACGACCCGCATTGATGAGGCTCATGAACGAGAATACCCCAGATTGCGACACATGGAGATGACGTGTCGTCAGCGCATACCCTCTGGACCCCTGGGGGCTATGACGGAGAATCAGTGTGACACATTATGAGTCTTCTTCGGGACCCCGTGACGAGATGGTACCCGACCTTTCGGAAAAGCCATCCCGGAGTATCCCCCATATGCGCTTAGGCAGCCGGGCATCCTCGGTCTCCTTGCTCGACTCCAAGCTATCTACCGAGCTGAGATCCCTCGGCCTCCCTGTCCAACCAGGAGCACGAAGCCTAAGTGCCTCCGTAAAGGGTCCGTGTATCTCGCCAGAACGAGATTTCCGCCGCTTCACATCCCGCATCCCACGCTGGCCCGTTTCTCCATTAACAAGCGTATCATGCTATTAATGGGCGTATCCCGCTATCAACGCGAACGTACCGTAAGGACGTAACGGACGACGGAAATCTCATGTCGGATCGCCCCCACATGACCGTTATATAAACCACCTCTTCCAGACGATTCGGGTAAGTCAATTCAACTCCAATACACCGCTACGCTACCCCTATACCTCAGTAATTACTTGATCGTCGGAGGTTCCTACCCCGGGACTTTCTTTGCAGGTAGCCCGGTGTCAGCGACATCTAACAACTCATTGAGATCCACATGTCTAATTTCCACTCTCAATCCCAACCGTTCAAGACCGCTTGCAGCAAGATCGACGGAGGACAACATCTGAGGGAGATTTCCAACTCCATCAGTTGGCACCGTCTGTGGGAATGTGAAAGACTTTTCCACCACAAAAAGATGATCCCCCACCTTCTGTTCAATGGCAAGCGACGACCGCGACGATCCCAGCACGAGCTGTCCCGTCCCCCATAACTGAAGCAAGAGCGGTCCTACTCCCCCTCCTAACGTCATCAAAGCCTTATCCGCTAGGATCGACAGGCTCACGGCGATGGTGGACGCACTCGCCCGTATTTAAGCGGCCAGCCACGCCCACCAAACCGCGGTTCCCCTTCCCCGGGATGGCGACGTACACCTGTTAGCGGGAACACGCACTCAGGTCCTTGACCACAATCGCGCTCACCCTGATGTTAACGAATGCCGGCACGCCGATTCCGGTAGTTACAACCTGCCTGCGTAGAATGATTCAATGACTCGATGGGCGCCGGACAGTTCAACGCCCCGATCTCAGGGGAGACCAGGCCATCGTTCCGACACTCACCGTCTTCTCTCACCTCCCGAAGAGGTGTCAGTCAGTTCGCTTGGTTCTAGGCACGACCAACACCCCCACTCCCGTCGAGGCCGTGGAAACGACGAACGTCAGGGCTATTCAAGAAGGGGCTCACCTGAGAATTTAAGAAAGGTGATAGAGCAAAACCGGAGCCGCATCGTCGCGCAAGCCCGAAGCAGAGATAGCTGGCGCTCCGACTATGGAGAATCCTCGGGGTACCACCAACGGATCGAAGCCCTCGAAAAGAAAATCAAGGACATACGACAAGACGACCACACGGTCGACGAAAGGGTGAAGTACTCCGCTGATTCACTCACAAGACCATTTACATAATGACTCCTAGCTGAGCATGTCTCGTCCAGGAATAAACCGCCCAAAGTGCCTCTTTTTGACGGAAAGTCCGACCCGAAAGACCACTTGGACGCATTCACGGCTGCCATGAGCTTCCAAGACAACTCGGACGCAGCTCAATACAAGGCCTTCCCCACTACCCTTATCCGAGCCGATTGGAATTGGTTCCGAGGGCTTGCACCGCGCTCCATCTTGACCTTTGACGAGCTGGCTACCCAATTTCTCGATCATTTCGTCGATAACCGACGACAGAAAAAGACGGTCGACTACCTGTTCACCGTTAAGAGCGGAGACAAGGAATCCTTTAAGGGGTATGTCACCCGCTTCTACAATGCCCTCCTGGAGGTTCCCGAACACCGCGACGAAACGGTTATCACCGCGCTGAGGTCGGGTCTTAGGCACAAAGAGTGGCTCCGCTCTTTTGTATTGGCGCAACATAAGACCATGGCCAAAGTGAAAGCATGGACCGAGAGAGAAATCCAATTCGAGTCAGAGGTGAACTCCAACATGCCCAAAAGAGACCAAACAGACCGGAAAAGACGGGACAGGGAAGAGAAAAAGAAAGTTGATCGTCCGAAACCTTATTCCCCAAGGTTCCAAGAGTACACTCCTCTGAACATTTTCCAGACCGAGCTGTTAGAGGAGGCTAAAGCCGAGAGATTCTTTAAGCTCCTCCCAGCTACCCAGAGGATGGGCAAGCGGCTCGGCGGCCCGTACTACGCCTATCACAAGTCGCAGGGTCACCCGACTGAGAGCTACAAGCAACTCTGTGACTACATCGAGGAATTGATCTGCTCTAGACATCTGGCGAAATACCTACGAGAAAAGCGACAGACGGAGTAGGAGCAAAAATACCGAACCCCATCCGGGGAGTAAACAATCGGGCAAATCATGGTCATTTTGACGGATCCAACTCTAAAAAGTGGGGGAACCACTACCTCCTTCCAGTTGGGGGCGTAAGTGATCCACCCCATAAGAAATGCAGGAAGGATGACCCGATCATCTTCATCGACGAAGACCTTCACGGCATATCACTTCCTCACAATGACCCCTTTGTGATTACGGCCCGAGTTCACCGTTACGAGGTCCGGATAATATTGGTCGATTCAGGGAGCTCAGCGGATATCATGTTCTACGTCTGTTTCCAGCGTATGGGATTAGATTCATCCGACCTTCAGCCGACCTCCCACGTTCTCTCTGGGTTCACCAACCATTCCGTCCTGGCCGAGAGATCAGTCACCCTCCTTCTCAACGTTGGAGAAACGGGCAAGACGCGAACCGTATTGGTGAACTTCCTCGTTGCTAAGGTCCTGTCATCCTATAACATTCTCCTGGGATGCCCTATCTTAAACGCCCTCCGGGTTCAGATCTTGACTTACCTCCTTGCACTCAAATTCCCTTTAGATAATGGGGGAATAGGACGGGCCTATGGGGACCAACAAACCGCCAAGATCTGCCTCATCTCAACGTCCCCCACCGGAGAGCAAGGCGATGATTTTAAAGACACATGTGATCCTCAGAGGTCTTTAGATACACGCGAAGACCGAAAGGAATTTCGAGGCACCACGGTGGAAGCGTTGGCGGAAGTTCCATTCACAGAGGGAGTTGACGGCCGGACAGTTCGGATTGGCTCTTTCTTGACAGGGGACATCCGCGTTGGCCTGATTTGGTTCCTCCGAGACGACTCGGATGTGCTCGCTTGAACGCCAGTGGACATGCCCGGGATCAACCCCGAGGTGATCTCCCACAAGCTCGGGGTCGACCCGAAAGCCAGGCTGATCCGATAAAAGAAGAAAAGTTTTATGCCGATTAAACAGAATGCGGTAGAAGACGAGGTGGATCGATTGCTCACTGCCAACTTCATCAGAAACCTGGACTACTCGAATTGGCTGGCGAACGTGGTCATGGTCAAGAAGGAAAATGGGAAATGGCGCATGTTCGTCGATTTCACAGACCTGGATAAGGCTTGCCCCAAAGACAACTTCCCGCTTTCTCAGATAGACCAGCTAGTGGACAGCTCGGCCGACCATGAACTGCTAAGCTTCATGGACGCCTTCTCCGATTATAACCAGATCCGAATGAACCTAGCCGACGAAGAGCTGACAGCCTTCACCACGGATCAGGGGTATACTGCTACAGGGTAATGTCTTTCGGACTCAAGAACGCCGGGGCCACGTACCAGTGACTGGTCAACAAACTGTTCAAAGCACAGATTGGAAAAAACATGGAAGTCTACGTCAACGACATGCTTGTAAAATCCGCCTCGTCAGCCAGACACGCTGCCGACCTCGGCGAAGAGTTCGATGTCCTGCGAAAATACAAGATAAAGTTGAATCCAGCTAAATGGGCTTCGGCATCATAAGCCGGTGTTCACACCATAATATTACATTATTATATTCCCCATTCTTATTCTTTTTATAAATAAACAGGTGCTTTTGACGCATGTCTGCTACATGTTACAGGTTACAGGTTCTTGGACAGAAAACAGTGAAAACGACGTAAAGACGATGAAAAAAGTGGACTTTAACCAATAAACAGAAGACTCTTGATCAAGCCTACATAAGGAACAATTCACAAAGTAAGATTCAAGACATCGACTCAAAGCAAACGGGTAGAAGTCCACTACAATGTTCACTGGAAATCTGGAAGAGAACCAGAAGCTAAATGGAGAAAAGAACTAAACAAATAAAAAGCCCAAAGAACCCTGAAGCAGCCCAGAAAATATTATCATCTGAACTCATTAATGGGCCGCGGGACCGCGGCCCAAGCCCACCAATGCCGCGGTTCTGCGGCCACATGAAGCCCAAAGGAAAATAATTTTTTACCAAAATGTGGGTTCTGCGCTGACTGGTCAACCTAAGGGCAAATTTGTAATTGTAGACATGCGGATCAATTGTAACCTAGGATTTCTATCTCCTATAAATAGAACTCTAAATTATTGTAAACCTTATGCCTCCTTTTAATAATAAATTCCAAAATTCTTTTGGAGAGCATCGGTGTTTCTTTTCCATTCAGAAATTCAGATCTGACAAACCTGCATGGATGATTGGAGGGATGCATCTGTAAGTAGATTTAATTTCTCGCCCTAGTTTAGATTTCAATTCTTTGCCCTAGGTAGATTTAATTTCATGCCCTAGGAACTTGTTTACGGTTTAGCTTTGGGGAAGGATATTGAGAGATGAGATCTCTCATCCCTTTCTTACCCACCAAATATTTACAATAGGACTCCATGCATACACGCACATACCGCGCCATACGGCATCCTACCCCTCGAGGTAATGATGACACCGTAGTGTAAAGGCCCGGTTGCGCGCGTTTTCCATGGAGGTTAGGGTAAGGATCTCTAAAGGAAGGACAAGAACCTAAAGGAAGGAACACCTTCCCGAATGGATCTAATCCCCTTTATTGATAATTACCATAACTCCTCATAGATCTTCATTCGGGTAGAGAAAGCGTTGAGATTTAATTGCATTTCCAAACCATCCCTAAACCTAGCCCTAGCGAGAATAGATCTAGTTAATTGCCCTAGGTTAATTAGGTTTTTAGATTTAATAATCAATCCGAACACCCTTCGGAATTAACTCGTTTGAGCGAATAAGAAATTCACAAAATCCCTGTGGACCGACCCGTACTCACCGGCTAGCTTCATGCGACGCCGTTCTTGATTGCGGTTACAAATATTTTTGATCTATTTTTTAGAAAGCGCAAGCACGCTAAATCAAAAAATCAAATGGCGTCGTAGCCGGGGATGGCGTGTTATTTCCTTTTTGCAATTTCGGGTTAATCAAAATAAAAAAAAATTTGAAAAATCTGAAAAATCAAAAAAATATAAAAATATATCAATTGTTATTTTTGGGAAAGGATACTTTGTTGTTTGAATTTTGCAGGATCTACAAACAACTTCGGATCTGGAAAAATCCATAGAGCGAAACAGAAAAATACAGATCTGGAAAATAAGAGAAAATCAAAACAGAGAGACAGCAAAATTTTTGGGATCTGTAGCCGCCATCCGACCGTGAAAACGCGGCTGAACCCTGTCTCGGACCGCTGAACCGCGACCTTCCTGTGGAGTCGTCTGCTGAAAAAAATCTTAGGACTCGTGTCGACTCCCTCACCGCGGATCCGCCGCACAACACCTATTCAAACCGCGGAAACGCGGCCTTTTGGTGTCCTCAGTTCGTGGAATTTGCACTGTAAGCTTCCTGTTATTTCTCCTCTGCAAATTTCAATATATCTTCTGAAATATTCCTGCAAAATTCTGTGCGCTTTAAAAATATTCTCCTTTCCAAATAACAATCTTGTGCAGGATTTTTGGGCCCCTCTTAAAATAGAAATTGATTGCAAGTAATTTTTGCTGTTGCATATCTTTTCTCGAATATTTTTTTGCAACAATTTTTTCCAAATAAAGATTCTTTGTGATATGTTTAAAATAATAACTGATTGCAAGAAATATTTTTCGGTTGCATATCTTTAATTAAAAATCTTTTTGCAACAATTTTCAAATAAAGAAAAAGGAAAAGGAAAATTTTTATTAGAGAACTTGCAAACTTTTGCCGCAAACAAATCCTTGCACCACCACCCAACTTTCTTTCTTTCTTCTAACATGGGTACCCCACATAATAAATCACTTGCCGAACTTTGGTATCCCGAACCTAATTTTGCGTCGTTCGGCAATTTGTTCTGTCAATTTAAAGACGATCCTTCCTTGCCTAAAATATCGTTAAAAGATCAAATAGAGGCGTCTAGGAGAAACAGTTTGACTTTTCAACCCACTTTGTGTCAACCAAGTCAACCTTTACCACCTCCATATGTTGACACCACTTTTTCGAGTCCTTCTGTCACTCCTAAGCCGATGTCCATTGCTGAGCATATTGCTCAATCTCGCAGCCAATCTTTCACCCCTCTCCACTCATCTAGTTTTAGGGGCCCGCACGATTATTCAACTTTTTATCCACATGTTGACCCTACCCCTGCCCAACCACCCACCTCCTACCAGTCCTACCCGACCTTCCCACCTCCACTAGACACTGTTTCTACACAGCCTTTTGGGAGTTTCACGTATCCAAACAACTTCGAATATTTTACCGAAACCCCCTTACCACCCAAGTCTAGTTTGTAAGAGTCGTTGGAGGCTTATATCTTAGCAACAGACAAAATGACTAGGAATGTGGAAGCGTCCGTGGCCGTCCTTATGCAACCTAGTGAAGCGGTAGCTAGTTTCCCGCTAGCTCAAAATTTTTCAATGTATAAGGAGGCGGTTGGACAGAGTGAGAATGTGAGAGGATGTCCAAATCAAACCTACCCATACCCAATTGAATCCAACAACTCCAGTTTTCAAACATGTGTCCAAAATGATGAGTTGTGCGACTTTGTAGTGTTTGATTTGCCAAACTGTGAAGAACCCCATTCGAGTGAAACCGCACTTAATCCTTTCGATCTTTACACTTCCACTCTAGAACCCAAATCGATAAATATCCATGCTTTTGATGAGGTGTCTAAAGAAATTGATTTTCACTTGATTGAGGATATAGACGCCGGGAATATTTCGGATGATGAACCTGTCGATTTAATTGAAATTTTATGTTCAAATCATCATCCCGAGTTATTAAATGTTTCTCCCGAATCTCATATGCGTCTTGATTTTGATGATAATGGCATGGATGAGAAAAATATTGAGAAGAATTATAAGGATAGTATTGAGGAGAGTTTTGAGGATCATATTGAGGTTGAACCATTTTTGTTTGATGTGTCTGATTTACCAATTCATCCTCTTGAACGTTTAACTAAATCACCCTCCCTCCTTTCCATCGTTCCAACCACGCTTGAAGACTGTGACCTTGAAAAATTTTCTTTTGAATCTGACACAGTCCTCACAGACGATAACACTTACGAGTGTTTCACATTTTCAGACGATGTTGATGACTCACCGCCCGAGTTTGAGTCATTTACATTTTCAGATGAGTTAGTTGAACCATCAGACTCGGTTGATTATAGTAGTTTCGAACCATTGATGGAATCTTTTAAGTTCGAGACAGTTTATTACGGTGAGAATGAGACTATCCATGATTCACTCTCTTTCGTCTTTCCCATTGTTCCGACCGTACAAGAGACCGTTACGCCTTCATCTCCTATACCAAGTTCGGCGTACCCATGTTTTCTTGCGAATCTTGAGGGATTTGACCCAATTTCACGACGAGTTGATAGATTAGCACAATCAGTTTTCACACTTCGGTCATCACATATTGCGTTAATTTATTCACTCGATTTACACTCTCAAGATCGCGCGACCCTTCTTTCTCCTTTCCGCCATTCTTCTCCCCCACCGAGACCATATTCTACCATTTTTCTTTCCACACGGTCTTGCGTGTTTCTCATTTCTTTCCTCCACACCCTATTCTTGCACCAACTATACCATTACCACGATAAGATTTTTGAATGGTTGGTGCTAACCTTTGGCTTGTGTAAGGCCAAGCTTAAGTTTGGGGGCAATCTTTTTGTATATATGTATATATTTTTTGTTTTCTTTTTCTATAAAAAATTAAAAAAATATATATTTCAAAACAATAAAATAAAAAAAAATTATAAATAAATAAACAGGGGAGTGCCGGCATTTTGACCATTTTTGGTGTAGCATAACAGTGAGGACACTGTCAAGTTTAAGTTTGGGGGTGTGCTCGGTACGTCTTCTTCCTTCGCATTCATTTGTACATATTTTTGCATTTGCATACTTATTTTAAAACCCATAAAAATTGAAAATTTTCAAACATATAAAAATTAATGTATTCAATTTTGGCTAATTGACTTGAGTTTGAAAAATAGGTTAACTGGCTAGGAACAACTAGATCTTAGACTTAGTAAATTAAAAACCCTAAAAATAACCTTCCTTAAAGTTTAACGGTAGAAAGTATATGTCTTTGTAGTTTATTTAGAAATAGGCAAATTTTGAGTTCACTTCTTGGGCTAAGTCGAAACAATGGAAAAGTATTGATGTTCTTATTAGAGTATAAGTTTGAAAAATAGTTCCTAGCTTAAGTCTAGATTCTGAAAATGTATACCCTACAATTTACACAATCACGCACCTTGAAACTTGGAATAGTAGAAGAGATCTTGAAATGCTCTTGTCTAAAGTCCTTAGTACAATGAAAATAAATAAAAAAAAGTGTGAATAAAGAAAAAAAAAATGGACACTGGTTTTTGTGATTACTTAAGGCTGCAAAAATAGAAAAATATTTAGCGAGGGTGCTTCATCACCTAGTGCCTTAGACCAACTGGTTTGGGAGTCACTGCTAAAATCCTTGGGTGTTGCAAGACTAGGAATTACGCTTTAAAGTGCAAACGCATTTTTTAATCGGTCGTTGGTACCTCAAGAAGTATTAACGGTCGCATGAAGGATGTGTAAGCAAAATTCATTTAAAAATTCACCAATTAATAAGTACTTTGGACAATGGACGAGAGTATGATTGCTTGATTTGAATTTCCAAGTGTAGGGGTGATTTAAACACACTCGTGGGGATATGTAATTGGAGTTTAGATGAGAGAAAGGAGTGAAGAATAGAACTTGTATCTTTAGTGGAGTTGATAGAAATTCCTAAGTGGAAATGGAACCCTAGAAGGAAAACTTAGGAAATGCCGAAAGCTAAGTAAGTCTATAGAACATATATAATCTTAAGTTAGATGATGAAGAAGTGTGAAAAATATGGGTGGATAATTTATGAGTCGACGATAATAGAATTCCTTGTTGGAAAACCTAATTGGAGAATTAAAGTCGAAAAGCCAAATTGATAGGATTTTGTGGGTAGTATCCGCTGAAAACCCTCAGGAGACAACACTCCTCCTACTAGGGACACCTAGAGGTTTAACGGCTTGTTGCACGTGCTCAGTGCAATCGCGTTTCCCTGCGAAAGTGCGGTTAGGATTTTAGTGAATAAAAATAAGTTTGCTCGAGGACGAGCAAAAGATAAGTTTGGGGGTATTTGTTCACACCATAATATTACATTATTATATTCCCCATTCTTATTCTTTTTATAAATAAACAGGTTCTTTTGACGCATGTCTGCTACATGTTACAGGTTACAGGTTCTTGGACAGAAAACAGTGAAAACGACGTAAAGACGATGATAAAGTGGACTTTAACCAATAAACAGAAGACTCTTGATCAAGCCTACATAAGGAACAATTCACAAAGCAAGATTCAAGACATCGACTCAAAGCGAACGGGTAGAAGTCCACTACAATGTTCACTGGAAATCTGGAAGAGAACCAGAAGCTAAATGGAGAAAAGAACTAAACAAATAAAAAGCCCAAAGAACCCTGAAGCAGCCCAGAAAATATTATCATTTGAACTCATTAATGGGCCACGGAACCGCGGCCCAAGCCTACCAATACCGCGGTTCCGCGGCCACATGAAGCCCAAAGGAAAATAATTTTTTACCAAAATGTGGGTTCTGCGCTGACTGGTCAACCTAAGGGCAAATTTGTAATTGTAGACATGCGGATCAATTGTAACCTAGGGTTTCTATCTCCTATAAATAGAACTATAAATTATTGTAAACCTTATGCCTCCTTTTAATAATAAATTCCAAAATTCTTTTGGAGAGCATCGGTGTTTCTTTTCCATTCAGAAATTCAAATCTGACAAACCTGCATGGATGATTGGAGGGATGCATCTGTAAGTAGATTTAATTTCTCGCCCTAGTTTAGATTTCAATTCTTTTCCCTAGGTAGATTTAATTTCATGCCTTAGGAACTTGTTTACGGTTTAGCTTTGGGGAAGGATATTGAGAGATGAGATCTCTCATCCCTTTCTTACCCACCAAATATTTACAATAGGACTCCATGCATACACGCACATACCGCGCCCTACGGCATCCTACCCCTCGAGGTAACGATGACACCGTAGTGTAAAGGCCCGGTTGCGCGTGTTTTCCATGGAGGTTAGGGTAAGGATCTCTAAAGGAAGGCAAGAACCTAGAGGAAGGAACACCTTCCCGAATGGATCTAATCCTCTTTATTGATAATTATCATAACTCCTCATAGATCTTCATTCGGGTATAGAAAGCGTTGAGATTTAATTGCATTTCCAAACCATCCCTAAACCTAGCCATAGCAAGAATAGATCTAGATAATTGCCCTAGGTTAATTAGGATTTTAGATTTAATAATCAATCCGAACACCTTTCGGAATTAACTCGTTTGAGCGAATAGGAAATTCACAAAATCCCTGTGGACCGACCCGTACTCACCGGCTAGCTTCATGCGACGCCGTTCTTGATTGCGGTTACAAATATTTTTGATCTATCTTTTAGAAAGCGCAAGCACGCTAAATCAAAAAATCAGCAGGAAATTCCTCGGTTTCATGGTTACTAATTGATCTTATTTCGGATCGTGAATTTGTATGAATCAAATGAAAAGTAATCACAATCAAAATATTTATAACCGCAATCAATAATGGTGTCATTTGTAGTTTCGTTAATGAGAACGGATCGTCCTCAGAGATTCGTGTATTTGATCGGTCTTGCGTTAGATAAGTCGAAATGAAAATAGAAAAGAAAATTCAAGAAATAGATTCAAGACTTAATTGATTTGTCGTTTTAAGAAAATCAAGAAAATATATCAAGAATCAAGAAATCAAGAAGGTATCAAATATAAATTTGATTTATCAAGAATAAGAAGAATAGCTTGTAGGAATCGATCGAATTAGTAGCAATGATGAATACTAAAAATTACGAATCTTATTTATTAATGAATTTTAGCTAGATCGATGACGATGGATGAATATTAGGGATCTATTGAAGAAAATAGGGTTTCTCCTTCACTATCCCTTGTCTTTTCATTGATCATCATTCAACTCTAGCCTCTAGCAAAGAAAATCATCAATCATTTGATTCCTAATTTGCAACGAAATAATCAAGAACGTGATATCACTCCAAATTAGGTCATCGATGATTATTTTCCGTAAAGTTCACAATCCTCATAAGACTTAAGATTAGTTTAGGATTTCATCATCATTAGATCTACCGATTCTCTCGATTCCTTTACAAGCGGAGATTTCACTCACTCATCATGAAAATAAAAGAATCAAGAATGAGAAATTTCATAATGCAAGAATGTAAAGAAAGCGAGAATTACAATTATCACCTTTATTAAATCTCCTTCAAATTACACCTCTCAATTCAATATTAGAAGACTAGCTCTCGATCGCTCTTTTGAAAGAGGATTTGTCGTCAATTTTTGCGTGGCTCGATCGCCGTGAGTCATGGATCGGATGAGGATCTCTTGCTCTTAATGACGATCGGCGTTGCGATAAAAGATGTTCGATTGCTCGCTTGATTTTGCTCTTAATGGATCTTGATTTGATTGGATCTCAAGTTGTGTCACTCAACTTGAATTGAATTGTGGCTCAATTGTGTAACAACTAACAACCTTTTGAACCCCCAAAAATTAAGATCTAGATCCCCTTTTATATCCCCCAAATTAAGCTTCTTTCATAAGCTTGGTTGTTATCAGAGCCTTCTCGAAGAAGCTAGAAGGTTACATAGCATCTTGAGGAAGCTAGGCAGTTACAGAGAAGGTTCTGGAGAAGTCTCGACCACTACCGAACTGAGTCGGCCACGGATCAGCGGCGGATCGGGCTGGATCGGCCGCGGTTCCGCGGCCGAATGATGAGATCTCTGCATAAATTTCATGGGGTCTTCTAATGTTGGTATTTGGGTCTTCATGTAATATCTAGAATCTTATTATCTTTTCTGAATCACTATCAGATTTTATTTCTTTGACTTGCAGCGTTTTATTGGTAAATTTGTGATTCCAGTTCTTTGACCTGAATAATTTTCTGCACACAATCTCGATGAAAAGTGTTGAGATATACAATATCATACGTGAAGTAATAAACACACAATTTCCTATAAAGAATGTTGAATATATATACAACACGTGGTATTTGATATTTTCCAGAAAAACAGGTAATATGTGTTATATTTATATCAACTATTCTTAGATGATTAGAATAATGAGAAAATTGATGTGGTACAGATTGCATTATTTTCGACTGAACAAATTCCCCCAAACTTGATTTTGATCGTCTCGAGCAAACTTCTTTTATTCAAGATGCCACGCCCCGCTTCTCAGTATACGGGCAGAGGACGCGACGAGACCGCTACGTAAGTAAATACGCTAAACGTATCTAAGCAATATAAAAGTAAGCACAAGAGACAAGAGATATAAACTGAACAATAACTTTATTTATTAACATTCTTTTGTACAATGCATGAAAAGTAAATACAACTGAATAAAAAGCAATGCCTAAACAATGGCATAAAAGAAATGAAAGTACTGAATGGAAAGTGTACAATGACTAGAGCTCGGGGTCTTCACTGAACTGGTCCAAGTCTTCAGCAGTGGGCTCAATCTCTGACGGGTCCAAATCACCTGACGACATTCAAAGAAGAAAGAAATAGAATATCGTCAGCAAGCAGGTCGCTCGGTAAGTCCCAAACATAAGAAGAAAGTAAAATAGGCCGAATAAGAAGGTATGTTTTAAAGTTGTATTATAATATTGTAATGTTGTATTAACACTGTTGTTTGGAGCTTGGTACAGAAGAATGCCGGTGTATACGAGAGAAGTCTCTATATGCCAGAAATCAGAGGCAAGTATAGTACAAGGAACCGTTTATGCCACGGTACAACAGCAATTGGATTCATGTTAGGTGTATTAAGTTTTACTGTCTCGTGCCACTTCTAACACCTTCCGTACCAATCTACCCCTTAAACCCCGAGATGTCTTGTTTGTATTGTTTGTTTTGTAAATTGTATTGATTGTATAATTGGTTGACTGACCGAAACCATGATATCAGTAAACGGATGTAACCGTAGAATCATGTAAATGGAATAACAGGAGAACCATGTAAATGGAATGTATATCCATGGTTCGATTCGGTCAAGTTGTATAGATTGATAATTGGATTCATGTTGAATTGTAATATTGAAGATTATAGATTGTAGACTGTAAATTATAGATTGTAAATTGCTTGAATCATATTCAAGTCAGATTATACTGAGACTCAAACCGAGTCAGACAATTAGAAAAGTAAATTGAAGTTCTGATTGTTTTGATGTTATCGGTAACCGCTGCACATGGGCGGCAGGATTTGTGTCTTTTTCAAAGACGATTACCGTATTGATAACACCATTGTTAAGTTGTCTACCTTAGATAGGCAAGCACCCACTTCTCCGGCTCCCTGAGGCTCAAGAGATTGGTCCCGCTTAAACCTATATTTACTAGGTTCCTTAGGGTAATTTATAGAACTTGAGGGAGTTTTATGTAAAAATACTTTGTATAATTTTCAAAATACACCTTAAGTATTTATTATCGTATTTAGAGTTGTAATAAATGTAGATGTTATATTTGTGACAATTCTAATGAGAATATCCTAAATTCATAATAAAACGTATTTATTTGTAATATTGGTTTTGTATGGAATTCATGGTATTTTAGTGTAAACTTGATTCTTGTGATGTTTTTAGCAAAAGGTGGAATATTTATAATACTTCAAAATAGATATTTTTATGTTACATATACATATATTTATATAAAAATAATTTTTGTATATATCTATAATATTCTAGAAATCTCGTTTTCTTAAGATATCGTATTTTAAATCTTCCGAGACCGAATGCTCCTTGTGGAGGTCTGAATCCCGCACTACTAAGCCTGAGGATGTGCAATAATCCACACCATCCCGAACGGGTTCCCCAAAATGGGTTGCAGAGGCGCTTTGCAAAGATTGTATAAATACTAAATTCTTTAGAAAACGGTTTTATTAAGTAAATGGTATTTATTTGCAATGATGTCGTTTTCCCGTATTCTATATTCCCAAGGGTATTGTACTATGTTGCATATGAGTGTGTGAGGAGGTAGGTCATTACCTCGTGATCTACTTAAAGGTATAGCAAGGTTTTGTGATGTTGAAGGTGGAATTGAAACTATATGGTATTTACATGAAAAAAATGCGGTAAAATGAAATAGCAATTGTTTTGTGATATGAAACTTGATCAATTTGGTTGATTAGTATTTAATAGTCAACATGAGAGAGTTTAAGCATAATTGTATTAACGAGAAGTGAAGTTTTATATACAAACCGAATCGGAAATCGGATTGGTTCCGATTCCGTCGGGTTTTGTAAATCCGTATTTTAGAAAAGAAAATAGAGGTAGAATTTGGGGACTTATGGGTTTTGGACAACTAGAAGAGGGAGATGGTTCGGAAGGAGTTGGCGGTGCGTCGTTTCGTCGCCGAGAGTTCCTACGGACGTTGCCGGAAAATCCGCCGAAGAATTCACCGGAGCTTCGCCTTTCGCTCACTTCGATTGCATACAAAAGTTTCTTGAAAATTCTAGAGAGTTGGCTCAGAGTTTGGGGTGAGAGGGTAGTGTGTAGGGTTGGTATTTATAGGGTTAGGCTAGGGTTAGGATAGATGAAGGGTTTTAATTTAAAAATGTATTAAAATATATTAAAATGTAATAAAAGTGGAGTAAATAGGGTTTTAAAAGAGCTCTGAAAATGGTCTGAGGATAAAATTTTGCAGGTGTATAGGGGAGACCAAAAGACACATTTTTTGTGTTGGGGTCGTCGCCGGAATCGGCCGACTCGGCCGTGACTCGGTCGGAGGACTGAGTCGGCCGAGTCAAGGCCGATTTGGCCGATTCTCGGCCGATTCAGGCGGCCGGGATCCCCCCCGACGGTTCATCTGACCTCTGGCAATGTTACATTTTTGGGTGTAGTAGAGTTTTTCTGAGATATGCACGTTTAAACTCTTGGTATTCTAAAGGTTTAAAAAAAATCAATATTAAAAATAATGTGGGATATGAGATTTGAACTCTGATGGCTTGGTTCAGCAGTGCAAGGTATTACCAATGAGCCACAAGCTCCTTCTTGTAATTAAATTGCTAATTAATTACTAATATTGTGCTCAGGCAATAAATACCCCTTTATAGATTTTGAAAATTTTATGTAAAATCTTGTATAGGAAATTTAGGGTTGTTACATTCTACCCTCCTTATAAAAATTTCGTCCTCGAAATTTGTAAAAGGAAAGTGTAACAGATTCAAGAAAAGTGTGGTGATTGAAGTACCGACAGTGTGTGAAAAAAATAACAAGGTAGTGTAAGGGTTTTTTAAAAATATGAAAAATGTGTGAAGGAATAAAAGAATGCGAAGGTTTTGGTAAGATTGTAAAAGAGGTGAGGGAATTTTGGGTTAGGACAGATTCAAAGTATATGATTCAAGTAATATGAAATTGTAAGATTCAAGGAACATGAATTGTAAAGAATGTTTTAGTTGCTGGTTCTTGTGTTATATTGCTTAGGTTGTTCACGCAGAAAAGAACTGCATGATAGGATTTCATACAGTTCTGACCTGCATGGGCCACCAACAAAACCTGTCACGCCTCGCTTCCCAGTATACGGGCAGAGGACGCGAAGAGGCCACTACGTATTTACTGTGAAGTAAATACGCTAAGCGTATCTAAGCAATATAAAAGTAAGCACAATAGACAAGAGATATAAACTGAACAACAACTTTATTTATTAACATTCTTTTGTACAATGCATGAAAAGTAAATACAACTAAATAAAAAGCAATGCCTTAACAATGACATAACAGAAATGAAAGTACTGAATGGAAAGTGTACAATGACTAGAGCTCGGGGCCTTCACTGAACTGGTCCAAGTCTTCAGCAGTGGGCTCGATCTCTGACGGGTCCAAATCACCTAAAGACATTCAAAGAAGAAAGAAATAGAATGTCGTCAGCGTACAGGTCGCTCGGTAAGTCCCAAAGATAAGAGAAAAGTAGAATAGACCGAATAAGAAGGTATCTTTTAAAGTTGTATTATATTGTTGTAATATTGTATTAACGCTGTTGTTTGTAGCTTGGTACAAAAGAATGCCAGTTTATACGAGAGGAGTCTCTATATGTTAGAGACAAGAGGCAAGTATAGTATAAGAAACCGTTTATGCCACGGTACAACAGCAATTGGATTCATGTTAGGTGTATTAAGTCTTACTGTCTCGTGCCATTTCTAACACCTTCCGTATCAATCTACCCCTTAAACCCCGAGATGTCTTATTTGTATTATTTGTTTTGTAAATTGTATTGATTATATAATTGGTTGATTAACCGAAACCATGATATCAGTAAACGGATGTAACCGTAAAATCATGTAAATGGAATAACTGGAGAACCATGTAAATGGAATGTATATACATGGTTCGGTTCAGTCAAGTTGTATAGATTGATAATTGGATTCATGGATTCATGTTGAATTGTAATATTGAAGATTATAGATTGTAGATTTTAGACTGTAGATTGCAGATTGCAGATTGTAAATTATACTTGAATCATATTCAAGTCAGATTATACTAAGACTCAAACTGAGTCAGACAATTAGAAACGTAAATTGAAGTCCTGATTGTTTTGATGTTATCGGTAACCGCTGCACATGGACGGCAGAATTTGTGTTTTTTTCAAAGACAATTACCGTATTGATAACACCATTGTTAAGTTGTCTACCTTAGATAGGCAAACACCCACTTCTCCGGCTCCCTGAGGCTCAAGAGATTGGTCCCGCTTAAACCTATATTTACTAGGGTCCTTAGGGTAATTTATAGAACTTGAGGAGGTTTTACGTAAAAATACTTTGTATGGTTTTCAAAATACACCCAAAGTATTTATTATTGTATTTAAAGTTGTAATAAATGTAGATTTTATATTTGTGACAATTCTAATAAAAATATCCTAAATTCGTAATAAAAAGTATTTATTTGTAATATTGGTTTTGTATGGAATTCATGGTATTTTAGTGTAAACTTGATTCTTGTGATATTTTTAGCAAAAGGTGGAATATTTATAATACTTCAAAATAGATATTTTTATGTTACATATATATATATATATATATATATATATATATATATATATATATTTATATTTATATTTATATGAAAATAATTTTTGTATATATCTATAATATTCTAGAAATCTCGTTTTCTTAAGATGTCGTATTTTAAATCTTTCGAAACCGAATGCTCCTTGTGGAGGTCTGAATCTCGTACTATTAAGCCCGAGGATGTGCGATAATCCGAACCATCCTGAACGGGTTCCCCAAAATGGGTTATAGCGGCGCTTTGCAAAGATTGTATAAATACTAAATCCTTTAGAAAACGGTTTTATTAAGTAAATGGTATTTATTTGCAATGATGTCGTTTTCCCGTATTCTATATTCCCAAGGTTATTGTGCTATGTTGCATATGAGTGTGTGATGAGGTAGGTCATTACCTCGTGATCTATTTAAAGGTATAGCAAGGTTTTGTGATGTTGAAGGTGGAATTGAAACTATGTGGTATTTAGATGAAAAAAT
Source organism: Agapanthus africanus (assembly GCA_030015575.1). Taxonomy (NCBI): domain Eukaryota; kingdom Viridiplantae; phylum Streptophyta; class Magnoliopsida; order Asparagales; family Amaryllidaceae; genus Agapanthus; species Agapanthus africanus. Next base: position 5,874,052 of record CM057337.1, read on the forward strand.
CCGGTAAAATGAAATAGCAATTGTTTTGTGATATGAAACTTGATCAATTTAGTTGATTAGTGTTTAATAGTCAACATGAGAGAGTTTAAGCATAATTGTATTAACGAGAAGTGATGTTTTATAAAGAAACCGAATCGGAAATCGGATTGGTTCCGATTCCGTCGGGTTTTGTAAATACGTATTTTAGAAAAGAAAAGAGAGGTAGAATTTGGTGAATTACGGGTTTTGGAAAACTAGAAGAGAGAGATGGTTCGGAAGGAGTCGGCGGTGCGTCGTTTCGTCGCCGGGAGTTCTTACGGACGTTGCCGGAAAATCCGCCGAAGAATTTGCCGGACCTTCGCCTTTCGCTCACTTCGATTGCACACAAAAATTTCTTGAAAATTCTAGAGAGTTGGCTCAGAGTTTGGGGTGAGGGGGTAGTGTGTAGTTTAGGCTAGGGTTAGGGTAGATGAAGGGTTTTAATTTAAAAATGTATTAAAATGTAATAAAAGTGGAGTAAATAGGGTTTTAAAAGAGCTCTGGAAATGGTCTGAGAATAAAATTTTGCAGGTGTACAGGGGAGACCAAAAGACACATTTTTTGTGTTGGGGTCGTTGCCGGAATCGGCCGATTCGGCCGTGACTCGGTCGGAGGACTGAGTCGGCTGAGTCGATGCCGATTTGGCCAATTCCCAGCCGAGTCAGGCGGCCGGGATCCTCCCCGACGGTTCATCTAACCTCTGGTAATGTTATATTTTTGGGTGTAGTGGGGTTTTTGTGAGATACGCACGTTTAAATTCTTGGTATTCTAAAGGTTTAAAAAAACCAATATTAAAAATAATGTGGGATATGGGATTTGAATTCTGATGGCTTGGTTCAGCAGTGCAAGGTATTACCAATGAGCCACAAGCTCCTTCTTGTAATTAAATTGCTAATTAATTACTTATCTTGTGCTCAGGCAATAAATACCCCTTTATGCATTTTGAAATTTTTTTGTAAAAACTTGTATAGGAAATTTAGGGTTGTTACACAAGAGAAAGAGAAAATATAAAGAAAAAGAAAAACTAACTAGCACATTTTCGTAGGCAACACGATTGCACTGAGCATGTGCAACAAATCTTTAAACATGTAGGTGTCCCTAGTAGGAGGAGTGTTGTCTCCTGAGGGTTTCAGCGGATTGCACCCACAAAATCCTATAATAAAAGGAAGACTGTGAAAGTTACATATAAAAGATAAGAATTATAAAAGAAAGACTTTGAAAATTAGAGTTTCCAACTATACTAACCTTTTGGTTGTCATGGGCCCTATCTTAATAGTCATAAAAACATGTTAGAAATCACATCATCTCTCAATAAAACATCGTTTTTATTCTTCATCCCTACCTTTCTTCCAAACACCGATCATATACCCCTACGTGTGTGTAAAGGACATCCCTATATTCGGAGAATTCAATTCAAGCTATCATACTCTTGTCCATCTATCTCAGTACTTTTTTAGTCGGTGAATATTTAGATGGAATTGTTCACACATTTTTCATGCAACCGTTAACATTTCTTGAGGTACTAACTAACCGATTACTCAATGTGCTCACATATTAGGCGTAATTAGCAATTTTCTCATCTTGCAACGCCAAGGCTTAGCAGTGACTCCCAAACCAGTTGGTCTAAGGCATTAGGTGATGAAGCACGCTCGCTATATTTTTTTTATGCTGCCTTGGTGATTACAAAACCAGTATTCATTTTTCTTCACCATTTTATCTTTTATTTTTCATTTATTATTTTTTTCATACTTTGGCTTTTAGACAAGAGCATTTCAAGGTATCCTCTACTATCTCGAGTTTCAAGACGTGTGTAAGTGCGTATAGTAGGGTATCAACGTTCAAATGTTTGCCTTTCAAATAGGAACTATTTTCAGACTTATTTTTATCCTCAGATTAGTGACTTCTTTTATCTTACTTGGGACAACGGCTCATAACTGCTTATTACAAGTTTCGTTTAAGAAAACATCTAAATTTCTTGGTTTTCTTAAAAAAAATTCTAATCTTTTCGATATAATTTTTCACTTTCTAATCTTTTATTATAAATTTTTAGATATTAATATATTTTTTATATATATGTTTTGTGATTATGCAAAGTATGATGCAAAGTGATGCGTAAATAAGCACAAACCTCTCCCAGACCTGTTTACAACAGTATCCTCACTGTTGCCATCTGTTAAATATCAGAAACTTGTAGACTTGGGAGGAAATTTATTAACGGGGGAAATAATATATGAACATGAAAATCTCCCCCAAACTTATTCTTTTATTACTCACCTTCATTCTAAAGATGATGCGGTATTTTTCAAGATATGGAGGTGAGACAGAGGAATTTTAGTCAAGATAAAGTGGCTCATGTAAAAACAAGAGCTCCTCAGTGGGGTCGGTGGAAAAATACAGTTTTAATCTATGTCCATTCACTTTGAAAATTATACCGTTTTTAACATTTTCAACCTTAACTGCCCCGTGCGTGTGCACATACCGCACAACAATGGTCCTTTCCAATGAGATTGTAGCTTACCCGCATGAAGATGGAGACGTGAATCGTAAAGGACTTGTTGACATGTTGTAAAAGTTTTTCTCAAAATGTTTTTATCGTGAAATACCTTAGTCCGATTCTTTACTATCACAGCATTATCGTAAGCTTCATTGCGGAGTTCGCTTAGCTCGTTTATTTGCAGCTTCCGAAAGTTGCAGGCTTGATTTAAGCCAAAGTTCAGTTTTTTAATGGCCCACATTGCTTTATACTCAATCTCGACCGGAAGGTGGCAAGCCTTACCAAACACTAAACGATACAGAGGCATACTGAGATCAGTTTTATAAGTAGTACGGAATGCCCAAAGAGCATCCGTAAATTTGGTTGACCAATCATTCCGGTTTTTAGAAACAATCTTCTCCAGAATTAGTTTAACTTGCCTGTTAGAAATCTCAGCTTGCCCGCTCGTTTGGGGATGATAGGGTGTGGAAAGTTTGTGGTTGATTACATATCTCCGCATCAAAATCTCGAAAGACCGATTACAGAAATGCGTCCCGTTATTGCTAATGATAGCGCAAGGATGTCCAAATCGTGAAAAGATATTTTCTTTAAGGAACTTAATGACAACCTTATTGTCATTAGTGCGACAAGGAATATCTTCCATCCATTTCGAGACGTAATCAACCGCAAGCAATATGTACAAATTCCCAAAAGAGTTGGGAAAAGGACCCATAAAATCAATACCCCAAACGTCAAAAATTTCAACCACCAAGATCAGTTGAAGTGGCATCTCATTTCTCCGAGAAATCTTACCAGTGTGTTGACACTGTGGACAGATTTTGCAATGATCAAATGCATCTTTGAATAATGTTAGCCAGTAAAAACTGCATTGCAAAACCTTCTCCGCCGTCTTTCGAGGACCAAAGTGACCTCCACATGCCTAATCATGACAGAAAGTTAGAATGCTCTTGAATTCATCATTGAGGACACATCTGCGAATGATCTGGTCAGGACAATACTTAAACAAATAGGGTTCATCCCAGTAAAAGTGTTTTACTTAGGATAGAAATTGATGTTTGTCCTGTTTCGACCATTCGCGGGGAATAAGTCTTATTGCAAGATAATTCACAATATCCCAGAACCAAGGTTCGGTGGATACATTCAAGATTTGTTCGTCCGGAAAAGAGTCATTAATTGGCAGGGTCACAGTAGGTGAAGAAGTGATGCGCGAAAGATGGTTCGCTACTACATTTTCACATCCTTTCTTATCTCTAATGACACGATCAAATTCTTGTAATAGAAAGATCCAACGTATTAACCTAACTTTAGCATCCTTCATAGATTTCAAGGCGGAGTGATCAGTGTACACAATAATTGGTGAGCCAATCAAGTAAGGCCTGAATTTTTCTAATGCAAATACAACTGCCAAAAGTTCTTTTTCGGTAATTGTATAATTAATTTGAGTATCATTCAGGGTCTTACTTGCATAATAAATCACATGTGACATCTTCTCAATGTGATGTCCTAAAACTGCACCAACGGCAAAATCTGATGCATCACACATAAGCTCAAAATGGTGGTTCCAATCTGGAGATGATAGAACGGGTCTGTAGTGAGTGACTTTTTAAGTGAGTCAAATGCAGCCTCATAATCCGAGTCAAAGTAAAATGTTGTGTCCTTGGCCAAGAGAAGTGTTAAGGGTCTAGCTATTTTACTAAAATCCTTAATGAATCTCCGATAAAATCCTGCATGGCAAGAAAAGATCGTATATCTTTGACGCATTTAGGATGAGAAAGGTTATGAATAACATCTATTTTAGCTCTGTCAACCTCAATGCCTTTTCGTGAAATGACATGTCCAAGCACAATTCCTTCTTGGACCATGAAATGACAATTTTCCCAGTTCAAAATTAAGTTCTTCTCTTTACAACGAGTAAGAACTGCTTCAAGATGAGATAGGAAGTCATCAAAAGAACCTCCGAATATCGAGAAATAGTCCATGAAAATCTCCAGAAAATTCTCGACCTTGTCCGAGAATATCCCCGTCATACACCGCTAAAATGTAGCGGGAGCATTGCATTACCCAAAGGGCATGCGTCTGTAAGAAGTAACGAAAGGAAAAGTAAATGTGGTTTTGTCTTGATCCTTTTATGCAATAGGGACCTGGTTATAGCCAGAGTATCCATCCATAAAACAATAATATGCATGTCCGGCTAATCGTTCTAACATCTGGTCAATGAAAGGTAAAGAGAAGTGGTCTTTTCTCGTTGCGGCATTGAGTTTTCTATAATCAATACATCACGCCACCCAGTTTGAGTGCGTGTCTGGATCAACTCATTAGCCTCATTAGTTATGACCGTGATGCCAGATTTCTTAGGGACTACATGAATAGGACTTACTCATTGGCTATCAGAGATTGGGTAAATGATACTACTGTCAAGGCATTTGACAATTTCTTTCTTCACCGCCTCCTTCATAACGGGATTTAACCGTCTTTGTGGTTCTCAGGTTGGTTTGGCTCTATCCATAAAATGTATATGATGTTCAACAATCAAGGGACTAATCTCTTTGATGTCAGCCATTGTCCAACCAAAATCCTGCCTATTAGATCTCAAAACCGTCAAAAGAGCATTCTCTTGCTCTAGGGCTAGAGAAGCTGATATGATCACAGGTAAAGAATCATTCTTACATAAATATGCATATTTAAGATGAGAATGTAATAATTTGAGATCTAATGTCGGCGGAGAGACAATAGAAGGTGGGGTCGGTGAATGACATTCAGATTCTCGAAGAAGTGCAAAGCCTGCAAAGGATACAGACTCGGAAGGTGAAGAGTCAAAAGGTTCAGACTCAGGAGTGGACTCATCAAAGGTGTCCTCACTATGCGCAAGTGCAAGATCAAGCATTGATGTGCTAATGTCGTCGAGATCATCAAAGCAAAGTTCATCAACCTCGCAGCTTTCAGAAGCTATCCCGTGGACAGAACAGACATCAAGAATGTGAGTAGAGGGTTCAGATGGATGACTTCCAATATTATAAATGTTCAGCTCAATTGACATCTTTCCGAAGGATAGGGTCATAGAACCATTTCTACAATTAATGACAGTATTGGAAGTGGCAAGGAAGGGTCGATCAAGAATCACCGGAATTTGGTTCCGTGGGTTCGCTACAGGTTGTGTATCAAGAACAATGAAGTCCACAGGGAATATAAATGTCACGACCCGAAATATTAGCTCATGACCAGCACTTAAATCACGCAACGTTTAAAGGCGTAACGTAATTCAAGTAAGCTGAAACCCAGAAATCTAAACCTTTTAAGAAAAATAAAGGATGTGAAGTTTTGAAATTAGGGTATAATGAAATCAAGTTTTCTTAATGCATAGAAAAGGAACATGAAAATGCGAGTGAAATTTACTAGTTTGAAAACGTGTTTCGTATTTTAAAAATTTGGACAACACCTCATTTGTATATTTTGATCCAAAACCACAAATACATAACAAGAATAATGGCATTCTCAAGCGGGAGCTAGCTCTTCGCGAACCGGCGGATCACAACCACGCAAAGCAGTATAAGTATGTATACGACGCCCAACGGCGAAGTTCACCACAAAAGGTAAAGAAATAAGCAAGACATCAAAACCATAAGTAGCGGAAATACCCTCGCTCTAAGTCTCGCAACCACAAATCTCACTAAGTCTCATTACTTATACAAATACTAATTTTTGATTGATAGAGTTGATTAGATACAATATGAAATATAAATACAAGAGTGGGTACGATACAAATGTCCCACCTACCAAAGAAAAACACCCGAATGCAAATGTGTGCCAGCGATGCCGCTACTGATCCATGCGGGCAACTTGCAAGAACTGTGGCACAACGGTGGTGAGTTGCCAACTCGTGAGTAGAAAAACATCTACAAGTAAAAGTCGAATAAACAACGACTCCTAGGTCAACTATATCATAAAGGTAATACTATGATATCTAAGGTGACCGAGTCTGTATATGTGCCAACAAGATAGTCAATGCCTATAAGTATGTGGATAACATCCAACAGTATAATCAATGCATGTATGCATATGGATCTCGTCCACCCATATAATCAATGTATGTATACATGTGGATCTCGTCCCCCTATATAATCAATGTATGTATGCATGCGGATCTCGTCCACGTGTCAACCACTGACACAACAATATCATGCATGTAAATATCATAAAAGAATATGCATGAAAATATGAGGATATAAATCAACGTGTATCCCTTGTGAAACCTCAAAATCATGGAACCTGAGTGTCCAGTATCGACACTCGAAACATCATGAAACCCGTGTCCATCATCGACACGCAAATCTTCATATCTCTCGAGCTCCATCAGTCCGGATCGGCCCACGGGCTCCGTCAGTCCGGATCGGCCCATATCATCTCTCGACTTCGATCGGTATCCTCCGGATATCCGCCGAGCCTAAATACTATCACCGATGGGCAGTGCTCCCCTGCCAGGCTCACCGTCTAACAATACGAGTCTTCTCGTCAGGGGTACCTCACCGGGTCCACCATGTACCCGCGGATGGTACCTACCGCTCCTCGAATCGAGTTTTACATTCCACTCTCAGATCCGAGAAAACGCATGGTGGACGCACTGAAATATCATATCAAGAGAAACCGGGTTTTTAAAACAATACATACTTTCTTTTGAAATAACCACGGTTCTCAAATCCAGAAATCTCATGAAAACAGCATATCTCAATGCGTATGAACATAAAGCATGATGTATGCGACATCTAAAAGAATGTAAGCATATCCGTATATCATGCAGCATGGAACAGTGATGCAACAATATCAGGGATAACCGCTCTTTTAAAATGAATCACGTTTTTAAATATATACTGCGGTTCCCAATTTCTCCCAATTCAAATGCAACATCGTATAAGGTGCATATGTAACTATAGCAAGTAAACTATGTAAGGGGTCATATCATGATGCAGCAATCCTACTGTGTAGTGACATGGAAATTATCGATGATGAAGTGTGTGAGCCGGCAAATCTGTGTAAGTGTAACATACGCATCATCGATAATGGTGTAAGTGTACTAGCACAGGTATAAGCAATGCCATGAGATTAACATGAATGCAACATAATGTAAATCATCGGCTAAAAACTATAAGGTATACGTATCTACATGATCGAGTCGGTGAATCAATTAATCGGCACCCAGCCACAACACTACGTACGGTATAATCTATCGTACGACAACCCCTAGTCAAGGGTAAGGATCAATCGTCATAAAACTCATCACGTACGGAAAATCATCGTACGGCGTCACTAAACCATCGGGGATCCTATCATCCTATATGAAAAGGATGGGTACGGACCTAACGTCTCGTACGACATATCACACATGATTCACAACATTTATATATCTATATACCTACGTCCCAGGTCACATCCAAAACAAACTCATATCATGGGACCAGTAAAGGTATCAATCATCTCAGTCAACTCGCATCCTTATACCAACGTATCATCATATCACATGCCAAATCGTATTCTCTTTTCATCGCATCTAAATCTCACATACACACCCTAACCATACAATCAGTTTTTAAAAGATGTGAATCGTAGTTTTGAAAGTCGGGGCTACGGTGTTTTTAAGGAAAAGATATCATTTGCAAATCCGTAACGTCCGTTAAGGTATCTGTTTAAAAGATGCATACGATTCTTCAGTTTGGAAATAGTTATGGTTCGGATGACACATTTACGTCGGCTATCTAGTCTTATAGTACCCTAAACGGCAATATCGTCAAACATCATTCTCAAATTCCGTCATCACATATTAGCTATATCATATCACTTCTAACTATCCTTTAGTTTCTAATATGGTTCCCTAACTATCTTTTAACTCTATTTATAGTTTTCTATATAAGGTTCCCTTAACCATATTCTATATGTATAAATCGGTTTCCATCAAAGTTTGAGGGGTGCTATACGCCATCCACCCGACTTCCCCCGTGGATATAGATCCACTCATCTTGGTCTTCGCTTGCCGAAGTCGATGATGCCACGCTCCGTCGCCTCGGAATCCACGCGAAGGTACCTACAATAACAACACATATCGCAACTCTATAAAAATCAAGTTCTAAAATCCAATACGGCACGCGCATTTCTCATAGGTTAGAACCTATAGCTTACGCGTAAAAAATCAACCAGACAACCCTTGTTATTGATGTATAGACATCTAACAAACAAATACGAATCCAAATATCAAAAATGAGCATCTCAAAATTTGGAAAACATATCCAAAATCACACTAATGTGCCCCAGATTTTGACTCGGGTCAAACTAGCCAAAGTTGCACATATACAGGGTCTAGTTTACTGGAGAACAAGACATGGACCAAACACGAAGGGGTTCCAGCCCACCCTAGCCACAAACACGAAGGGGTTCCACCCCACCCTGGCCGCAAATTGCGGCCAGGAAGAATAAATCTGCGGCCTGGGTTTGGGGGTTGGGGTTTCATTGGTACACTCACAATCACCTGCTTACCTCTCTGTCTTTGCTAAATTATTTTTAGTGCCCCCGGATTACTCCAGATTCCATAATACTACCTCAAACTGTCAATTTAACTGATGTTGGAAAGGTTCTAAGTTCGTGTTCCCTATCCTAGGCCATACAAATCCACCCTAAGTTCTGTAGGCAGCCACTACACATCACCAATTCCAAACAAACACTTAAACCCTTCTCTTGGGATTTCTAAGATCACAATTCCACACACAATCAACCTCTAAACTACACAAAAATGCAAGGAAACTAAAACTAAACTAAAAGGAAGAATTTATACCTCTTTTAGGCAACTCAAGAAAACCCTAGCTCGACCAAAGACATCAAAATCCTACTTTGCTTGGTCCATTGCGATGAGGGTGAGGAGGTGGCCATTTTTTGTGAAAGGGGTTTAGGGTTTTGAGGAAGGGTTTGAGATGGGTCATGAGGGTAGAGGAGAGAGCTTGAGGTGAAGAAGGAGAAGAAAATGGTTGGGGGAAAATGAAAGGGGCAGCACTCTCCCTCTTTTTCTCTTTCTCACTCTCATTCTCTCTCCTAGCATGCTCTCATAACATCATTATATCCCCTCTCTCTCTCTCTCTCCTCAATCATTCCTCTTTTCTTTTCTTTTCTTTTCTCACCCAAAAACCAACCATAACATAAAATAACACAAATGAATATGTCATGGTGCATTAACCATGAAAAACTATAAAAACACGGATTTGGCCTAATCGCGATTAGCAGTGCACTAATCGAGTTTTTATCCAAACTACATATAATAAATTTTAAAATGCCAAATCCTTTAAATATATTTTTTAAATGAATAAATCATTTTAATTTCCATTTATTTCATAATTATCGGTATGTATTTATACCCTTTTTCGAAAACCCTAATTTCGCAATTCGGGCAGTTTTCGGGGAATATATTAGTTTAATATTAAATTGCAAAAATAGTATTTTATATTTTCTGAAATGTTACAATAAATTCCCTAACTTTTATCAACACATCCTCAAGTTCACCTCTAGATTTGGTGATTGATCGGTCTGCCATCTGGAGAGTACAATGAGCTGGTTTCAACTCTCCAATCCCTAACTGCTCGTAGACAGAGTATGGAAGTAGATTAACACTAGCGCCAAGGTCAAGTAAAGCATTGTTAATGTTTTTACCCCCAATAAAAATCGAGATTGTAGGACAGCCAGGGTCCTTACGTTTCTTTGGTAATTGTGGGGTAAAAGCGGTGCTAACATTATTTGTCATGAAGACCTTTTTGGGCACTTGAGTCTTCCTCTTCCTAGTGTACAAGTCCTTAAGAATTTTCGCATAAGCAGGAACTTGTTGTATAGCATCTAGGAGAAGGATGTTGATGTTAACATGTTTAAACAGTTCCATAATTTTCTCCATATGCGGACTCGGTTTGTTTCCCCTTAACCGATTCGGATAAGGAGTTTTAGCAATAAGAGCTGGGTCCGACATTGGAGAAGGCAGTGTGGGTGGAACAGATCTCAGAATTGAGGTGGGGATCGAGTGTGGTGGACTAGAAGAAGTGGGCTGAAGGTTCGAGCCTCGAGGAAAACGGAGAATAGGCTCGCAAGAAGGTGGTGTAGGGTCAGAAGTGGAAGTGGAAGTGGAAGCCGGGGTGTCATTAATTATTTCATTATGATCATCAATCTGTTCACCGACTTGATTATTCAGCACTCTTCCGGATCTCAACGTTGTGATGGCGCTCACATTGTAGTATTGTGAATGCCCAGGATTCGGTCGGGGTTGAGATGGAAGTTTCCCTTTCTCTCTATCACTCATTTCGGCATTTAATCATGCAATTTGTGCTTCTATCGATTTAATACTCACACCGTGGGAGGCGGAGTCCTTCTTTATATTATCGACAGAAGAATTTATATCAGCCGAAACTTGCATGAAATTGTTTAGAAGCAAATTCATGGTTTGTTCGAGTGAAAAAGAGTTATTGGTACCGGTCAAATGCAAAGAATTATTATATGGTGCAGAAGTGTTGACCAGATTTTTGAAAATTTTGTGGTTGAAAGGGGTGCTGACTCAGTTGTAGTGATTGCTGTTGTTGTGGAGGGACCCTTTGAAAATTATTTTGGTTTGGAGCCGTGTTTTGAGTTTGGTGTTCGTTCCAAACAAAATTAGGGTGATTCCTCCAACCCTGATTATAAGTGGAAGAATAAGGATCGTTTCTAGGTCGTTGCTGGAATGCGGCATTAGTGTGCTCTTGACCTTGAAACGGAGAATTCAAAGGACATTCTTCCGTCAAATGTGATGGATCAGAACAGCATCCACAAGCAGTTTTAGGGAGTGCCATCTGGTTTAGGGAGGCTAATAAAAATTTGTGTTCCATAACTTCAAGTTTCTTTTGCATAGCTACCATTTTAGCTTTGACTCCTATGGAAACATCCAGTTGATGGATACCACCCCTAGACGATGATTGACTAACACTCTCCCATTGCAAAGTTTATTCAGTGAAATCTTCTAAAAATTTCCAAGATTCACGATCATCTTTAGACCTGAAATTTCCTTGACACATGGATTCAAGCAACTGCTTCGTTGCTGGATTAATGCCCTCATATATGATTCGACAAAGATCCCATCTATGGATTCCGTGATGAGGACATTGGACTAACAGATCCTTGAATCGTTCAAAACATTTCCAAACTTGTTCATTGGAAAGTTGGGTAAATTGATTTATTTCGCTACGGACATGGGCAGTCTTATGATTAGGATAAAATTTCTTATGCAATGCTATAAAGAATTCATCCCAGTTTGAAATAGAATGTACAGTTGTGTTATAAATCCATTTCTCGGCTAAATCGCACAAAGTAAAAGGGAGAAAACGTGGACGCATAGCATCCATAGAAAGCTGTGAAGTACCGATCATAGCACATACGTTTTCAAATTTGGTGATAAAAACGTATGCATCTGCGGACTCGAGACCGTGAAATTTCGGCAAAAGATTGATGTACTGTGGTTTTATTGCAAAGTTATCCCCATTGGCTGGTGGAATGGAAAGACAGGTAGGAAGAGGACCTCGAATCGGGTAGCATCTCTCTTGGAGAGAAATGCGGGGTGGGTACTGCGCACCTGCGGGCGATGACAGAGTGGTGTTAAAGTTTGATGGAAATCCGTCCATCGCGGTGGATGTGGTAGTGGGTGAAGAAAAAGTAGATGTAGAATTACCGACTTCGGAGCCGATAGGAGGAACGTGGACAAGACGGGCACTAGAATCCTGTGTCCAGCCGAGCATGCACTAACGGTTTAGCACAAGTGGCAGCATAAGTGATAATTAGAGAAAAGTTGGTTTGGTGTTTTTTTTGAAAAAGACGGATTTTGAAAAATCACACAAAAATGCACAAGCAACCCTAGATCTAATGGTTACCTAGGTCAATTCTCTAGACCGCTCCTAAACTTCCAGAAGACAAATCGCAGGATAAATCCTCTACTGCCTCATTATCTCTCCTGTGGCCAGGTAAGTGCCAAGTAAGTGGGAGGTTCTCCGCTACGTATGTAGCGGGCCTAATTAAGTAACTACTTGCTTTAGACACACTTGCCTTAGACACCACAAAAGAAATGCGGATAAGCAATAGATTACCAACGACCTTCTTCTGTCCTAATTAGGAGCGATGGTCCTTAAAGTCTTGTCTAGATATTTTTTAGTTAATGAAAGGTGATGTGGATGCTAGTTTTGTGATTTTTAGGGCTTAGAAAGGGTAATGAAATCGCTACCTAATCTAAATTTGGTCTTTGCCCCTTAATTTCCGTATTAAAATATGCAAAACACGCAACAAATTTCTTTTAGCGGCACTTCGAATTTTTGCAAAGAATTCTGCAGAAAATGGTTATTGGACAAGAGCAGAGAGGAGATAAGAAAGTAAGAAGTATACCTGAGAAAACTGGGGCCCTGAATCGACTATCTCACCGCGGTTCCGCCGCAATTTCAAGGCAATGGCCGTGGATCTGCGGTCAGATTGCAATATCTTTGAACGAAATTTGGTACAGATGCTCATATTGCTTCACTGGACTTCCTGAGATGATCTGAATATTTTTCCCCTTGCTCCAATAATTCCAGATTCCCTTGCAAAATTCACAACTAATCGTTAAGCACTTGATGGGATGTTGATTTAAAAATTCTGATGGAATAATAAAAATTTTCAACTCAAATTGCAAAAAACGAACAAATTACGCATGCATCCCCGGCAACGGCGCCATTTGATTGATCTTATTTCGGATCGTGAATTTTTATGAATCAAATGAAAAGTGATCACAATCAAAATATTTATAACCGTAATCAATAACGGTGTTGTTTGTAGTTTCGTTAATGAGAACGGATCGTCCACAGAGATTCGTGTATTTGATCGGTCTTACTTTAGATGAGTCGAAATGAAAATAGAAAAGAAAATTCAAGAAATAGATTCAAGACTTAATTGAGTTGTCATTTTAAGAAAATCAAGAAAATATATCAAGAATCAAAAAATCAAGAAGGTATCCAATATAAATTTAATTTATCAAGAATAAGAAGAATAGCTTATAGGAATCGATCGAATTAGTAGTAATGATGAATACTAATAATCACGAATCTTATCTATTGATGAATTGTAGCTAGATCGATGATGATGAATGAAGATTAAGGATTTATTGAAGAAACTAGGGTTTCTCTTTCACTATCCCTTGTCTCTTCATTGATCATCATTCAATTCTAGCCTCTAGAAAAGAAAATCATCAATCATTTGATTCCTAATTTGCAACGAAATAATCAAGAACGTGATATCGATCCAAATTAGGTCTTCGATGATTCTTTTTTCCTAAAGTTCACAATCCTCATAAGACTTAAGATTAGTTTAGGATTTCATCATCATTAGATCTACCGATTCTCTCGATTTCTTTACAAGCGGAGATTTCACTCACGCATCATGAAAATAAAAGAATCAAGAATGAGAAATTTCATAATGCAAGAATGTAAAGAAAGCGAGAATTACAATTATCATCTTTATTAAATCTCCTTCAAATTACACCTCTCAATTCGAGATTACAAGACTAGCTCTCGATCGCTCTTTTGAAAGGGGATTTGTCGTCGATTTTTGCGTGGCTCGATCGCTGTGAGTCGTGGATTGGATGTGGATCTCTCGCTCTTTATGACGATCGTCATTGCGATAAAGGATGTTCGATTGCTCGCTTGATTTTGCTCTCAATGGATCTTAATTTGATTGGATCTCAAGTTGTGTCACTCAACTTGAATTGAACTGTGGCTCAATTGTGTAACAACTAACAACCTTTTGAACCCCCAAAAATTAAGATCTAGATCCCCTTTTATATCCCCCAAATTAAGCTTCTTCCATAAGTTTGGTTATTATCAGAGCCTTCTCGAAGAAGCTAGACGGTTACATAGCGTCTTGAGGAAGCTAGGCAGTTATAGAGAAGGTTCCAGAGAAGTCTCGACCGCTACCGATGTCACGCCCCGCTTCCCAGAGTACGCAAGATTGGGCACGTGACATAGCCAACCATGCTACCTGTGGGTAGGACGTATCCATCCACAGTCACATTACGGTTGTAGAGATATCAAGAACAATATAAAAAACTAATCTAATACATGTCCAAATCCATAATAACAAGAGTCAATAATCAATAAGTGCGGAAGCAAATGATCCGATACAATAAATAAACAATACGCCCCATAATGCGGGCTCACATCTGGAAATGAAATGAAACAACTAACTAATCACTAAGGGACTCACAGTTCAGCCTGCTGGCTGAAGTACTCCTGCTCGGTCGTCGACAGTGGTAAGGAATCTGGGCCATGCAAAACCCAGACGTCAGCGCGTCATGTCAACCAAATAATATAATATAAACATGGTAAAAAGCAATGCAGGTATGAACATGAATAAAGAAGTACTAAGAAATAACAAAGTAGGGTAATGTGCAGTGGTGACTAAACTGTCCTATCAGGTTTCTACTCTATAGTCTTTGAAATCAATTGATGAATCGTCGATGTAACTCAATAGTATCCCGTGCGTGCCCGGGACCACGGTCAAGGTTCTCAGGGCTGAATCCGAGACGTGCCGCTAGGCAGTAAAGTAGGTAGCAGGATGGACGAGTGATGTCAGCATCATCACTCCCGGACTGGCCAAGCCCGTAAGACTGATCAGAACAGGTATCAAACTGTTGAGTTACAAGTCGGTTTCACCTTTGATTTCCCCATACCCCCAAGTTATGTATGTCAGGTCAGGTATTCAGTAGTCCAGGATTAATGCCAACACAGGATCGGGTAAAAGCAGGTCTGTCTGGATAGACAGCAGGAATGGCCCATGAGGACCTCCAAGTCAGGTTTGTTGGCATGAGGCATGAAATCAGGTAACAGGTCAGGTCATGTTTCAACAGGTTGAGTCGATATGTACAGGGTGTCATGTCTGGTGTATCGGTATATGTGTCAGGTGTAGCAGGGTCGAGTCAGTATGTACTGTGATCGAGTGTGTGCTCACAACAGGTATACAATCGAATAGGTAACAGCAGCAAGAATTTAAAGTAAACAGCAATAATAGTCATTTAGTCACAATGGTATATGATCATGATGCGGTTGTATTATACTAATAGGTTCGAGCACCACTTGGGTGCAATAATCACAATGTAGCGCAATATTAATAACAGCAGGTAAAGAAGATACAAGTGTATGACTATCATCCTCTAAATGGTAAAATGATTAGCAGGTAGTTGTTATCAGGGTTACAGCGGCAAATTACGGTTTATGTTACAGTATCATGATATGTCATATTTCGCCCAAATGAGAAAGTAAATATACTTAGTTAATATTTGCAGGTTTTACGAATCAACCATATCTAATTGGTATAGCATAGCATGTAGCAAGTAATACTTGCCTGACCGGAACGTGAAACGGATATGTGTCCGATGTCTGCAAAGTTGCGACGCACGTACCGCACACGGAGCGGGTCCAAGCAACGCATGATGGTGATGATGCAGCCAAAACACTTCCTCTGGGTTGTCTGGATCGGCGGCGGTGATCCCGGCTCCGGCAAACTATGGAAAAATGGAGATCACGAATCCAAGAGAAAGAGACGAAGAGAAAAGAGAGGGCGATGATTGGTGATGGATCAACAGAGGAAAGCTTGGGCTTAGTCTCGGGGATGCATGCGGGTGGCCGGAGATCGAAGCCACGGCGCGGCAGCAGCAAGGTGCCGAGGGGGTCGAGGGTTCGCTGGTGGTTGGTGCGAAGGTGGGGCACCGGCGAAGGAGATGAGGGCGGTCGATGGCTGGAGAGGGTGATGGAGATCGGGGTTGAGGCTAGAGGAGTGGCCGGCGGTGGGGTTTGCGGGAACTGCAGGTGGGTTTCATGGGTTGAACTGCGACGGGAGGTGATGCAGGGTGAAGGTTGCAGGCGTCGTAGACGGGAAGATGATGATGGTGGTGTGAAAGAGGGTGAGGAGGTGGAGGCGACGTCGAAGTTGAGGGTCGACGACGAGGGCAGGCGAGGTCTTCCGGCGAGGCAAGGTGTGTGCAGGGTTAGGATGCAGGGGTGTTCGGGTAAGGGAGGAGATGGCGAGGAGAGGGATGCTGCCGAGGCCGAGGAGGCGATGAAGACGGTGGTGGTGGTGTCGCGGGGAGATCGGCGGCGACGGATCGGTGGCTAGGGCTAGGGTTCCGTGGGGTTTTCTCGTGGGTTTCTTCACGAGGAACAGTGGAAAATATATAGAGGGAGAGAGAGATCGATTTGATGAAGGGAGAGAGAGAGGTTTTAGAGAGAGAAAGAGATAGGGAAAGATTTTTGAGAGATAGAGAGAGAGAGGAGGCGGGCCCATGAGGGAAGCCTGATTGGCTGAGGCGAGATTTAAAAAGGAAATGTGAAAGGATTTAAATGATTTAACGGTTAAAGAAGATTATATTCGTATATATATTAGTTTTATGATATTTAATTAAATGGGCATTTTCGGCGCTAAATGAAACATTTCCAAATCGCGCCCGGGTTGCGCCCAAATGTTTCAAATTCAAATTATAGGATGTTAAGCGAGTTCCAAATTTTGAAAAGAGGTGTTTAATGATTAAAATGCATGCCCCCAAGTCGGACACTTGCACGCGCGCGTAGCCGTCCAAACTTGCCCGTTTAACCGAACGGGAAGAAATCTCGACCCGCGGACGCTACCACGCGACTAGTGGCGACGAGTAGGCCAACATGGATATTTTTAATTTCATTTTAGGTGTTAAAATTTGTTATGTGCCAAAATGACTTAACCGGTTAAAATTTAGCAATAAGCACCAAACTATCAGGATAATTGGAATGAGCAATATATAACACTCAACTAGCAATAGAAATAGTGTTATTTGGGCTCGGGTGTTACATCATACCCAACTAAAAAAAGAATTTCGTCCTCGAAATTCCAAGAATACAAGATAGATAGATACAGAAAAAGGTGAGGAAACTTCTGCCGGATCTCGTCTTCTCGCTCCCAAGTGGATTCTCCATGCAATCGATTACCCCAAGAAACTAGTACAAGTGGGATAACTTTGTTCTTAAGAATCTTTTCTCTTCGATCCTTGATTTCAACTGGTCGCTCCTCAAAAGTTAGGTCCTCCCGTACGGCCAACTCCGAATGATCCAAGACGCGAGTTTCATCATGAACATACCTCCGTAGTTGAGACACATGAAACACATCGTGCACTCCTGCCAATGACTGTGGTAACACCAAACGGTACGCTACCTCCCCAACACGCTCCAATATCTCGAAGGGTCCAACGAATCGAGGACTAAGCTTTCCCCGACTCCCAAAGCGAATCACTCCTCTAGTCGGTGATATCTTCAGGAATACCAAATCACCCACGGCGAACTCTAGAGGTCTTCTTGACGTGTCAGCCCAACTTTTCTGTCTGTCTTGAGCTGCCTTCATGTGCTTCCTGATTGTATTCACCTCCTCGACTGTCCGTACTACCAAATCTGGTCCTAGTAATCTTCGTTCACCAACGTCATCCCAACAAACGGGTGAACGGCACTTACGACCATACAACGCTTCAAACGGAGCCATCTGAATAGTCGCTTGGAAGCTATTGTTGTACGAAAACTCCACCAGGTGTAGATGATCCTCCCAAGAACCTTTGAAGTCCAACATGCAAGCCTTCAACATATCTTCAAGGGTCTGGATCGTCCTCTCCGATTGTCCATCAGTCTGAGGATGATAAGCTGTGCTAAACTTCAATCGAGTCCCCAAACTTTCTTGTAAACTCCTCCAAAAGTGCGACAAGAACCGAGTGTCCCGATCGGACACGATACTTACCGGCACTCCATGCAATCTGACAATCTCCTGCATGTATCGCTCTGCCAAAGTCTCCGTCGATTGACCAACCCGAAAAGAAATAAAGCGAGCTGCCTTGGTCAACCGATCAACAATCACCCATACTGCATTGTTGCCCTTTGGACTCCGCGGTAAAGCCGTCACGAAATCCATGGTTATATGTTCCCACTTCCACTGAGGGATCGGAAGTGGTTGCAATAAACCAGCAACCCTTTGGTGTTCAGCCTTGACTTGCTGACACACCAAGCACTTAGCCACGAAGCGAGCAATTTCCCGTTTCATACCTTCCCACCAGAAGTGCTGTCGAATATCTCGGTACATCTTTGTCCCTCCTGGATGTACAGAGTAAACTGAACTGTGTGCCTCCTTCATAAGTTCTTCACGCATACCCCCTTTTGGCGCACACACACGGCTACCATATCTCAACGAACCATCTTCGTGGATCAGTAAATCAGTCCGTAGTCCGGCTTCAACCTGCTCTCGAAACTTTTGCAGTCTAGGATCCTGCGATTGTGCCGCTTTAATCTTCTCAACTAAGGACGATTGTACTTGCAACTGCATCAACTGTCCCGTAGCATGTGGTAGCACAACCTCCAAATCAAATCTCCGAAAATCCGCAATGATCTCCCTCTGCGCGGTCAATACCTGAATCGCTGGTAACCGACTAAGCGCATCCGGCACGACGTTAACCTTTTCCCGGATGGTACTTAAGATCAAGGTCGTAGTCGGCCATCAGCTCCAACCATCTGCGTTGCCTCATGTTCAACTCCTTCTGAGTGAACACGTACTTCAAACTCTTATGATCTGTAAAGAATTCGACTCCCTCGCCCAAAAGGTAGTGTCTCCAAATCTTCAAGGCGAAGATCACGGCCGCAAGCTCCAAGTCATGAGTCGGATAATTCTTCTCATGAGTCTTCAGTTGTCTCGATGTGTAAGCGACGACCTTCCCATTCTGCATCAAAACACATCCCAATCCTTTTCCGGATGCGTCGCTGTGAATCACCAGTCCTCCTGAATTATCTGGTACGGTCAGGATCGGGGCGGTTATCAACTTTTGCTTCAACGTCTCGAAGGCCAATGCACATCCATCCGTCCAAACAAACGGTACCTCCTTACGCGTGAGCTTGGTTAACGGCTCAGCTACACGAGCGAAGTTCTCCACAAATCTTCTGTAGTATCCGGCGAGTCCAAGAAAATATTCTTTGGAGTTGGCCAATCTCGAACTGCTGCAATCTTCTCGGGATCAACGGCGATTCCATCGCCCGACACAACATGCCCCAGAAACTTCACTTCTTCCAGCCAGAACTCGCACTTACTCATCTTCGCGAATAATTTCTCCCGTCTCAGCGTCTGCAGTGCGATCCTTAAATGCTCAGCATGCTCCTCCGGACTCTTCGAGTACACCAGAATATCGTCAATGAATACCACAATAAACTGGTCCAGGTATGGTGAAAAGACCCTGTTCATCAAATCCATGAATATTGCCGGCGCATTCGTTACTCCGAAGGGCATCACTAGATACTCGAAATGTCCATATCGAGTTCGAAACGCCGTCTTGCAAATGTCTTCTGCTTTCACTCGGACCTGATGATATCCTGATCGCAAATCCAGTTTCGAGAATACCCTCGCGCCACTAAGCTGCTCAAAAAGTTCTCCAATGCGAGGGATCGGGTACTTGTTCTTAATAGTCACCCGATTCAATTCTCGATAGTCAATGCACATCCTTCTCGTGCCATCCTTCTTCTTTACTAAAAGAACTGGAGCTCCCCAAGGCGAGTTGCTGCTTTGAATCCAACCCTTCTCAAGTAATTCACCAACTTGCTTCTTAACTCCTTCCAATTCCATTGGTGCCATTGGATAGTAAGCTTTAGACACTGGCGCTGCACCAAGACTAAGGTCAATCGCAAACTCCACATCTCGCTTCGGCGGTAAGCCTGATATATCTTCAAACACATCCATAAAGTTACGAACAACTGCCTGCTCTTCTTTACTATCAACTTCTATAGCTGCAAGAACACTGTTTGTCGTCCTAGCCCTAAACTCGACTGGCCCGACGGAACTGCTTCCTTACCGCAACTGCTGTCTGCATCGTTGGCCGCGAAAGGTCCAGCGAGACTACTGAGTCTCGTCCATTCTGCTGCATGCACGTCCACGGTTGCTCCATTCTGCCTTAGTCCGATGAACTTCTCTTCCATTTCCTCCCGTGCAGTCCGCGGGAAGAATTTCTCCAGGAAACTCTTAGAGAAATCCGCTCAACTGATTGGCTTGGGCAAGCGGGTCTCCTCCACAAGCCATCACTCTCGGCGTAATCCACTAGCTGAAAGCGCACCACATCAACTCTCTTGTCTTCTGGGATCTGTGCCGCAATCAGCAAATTCTCCGTGTCACTAGCCTCTGCTCGGCGGGTAACAGCTCCTTTAAACCAGTAAATTTAGACGGACCCAAAGTCTGAAATCTGCTACGGTCCTTACTCGTTCGACTGGTCTAGTTCCATCGTTGTTTACAGACTGCTGAACGATCTGCAAACCTTCCTGAAACGAATCTGCTGTTGCTGAATCATCTCAGTCTGTCTCTTTGATTTCCAGCATTCCTCTTATCACTCCAAGCACGGCGGCTTCGTTCACACGCCTCCGGTACGTCTTCAACTTCTTACCTGTCATAATCCTGAACTCAAAACACCCAACATTAGCATGAGGATAGATTCTGAATGTGGATCAAGGCTAGAACTCCAAGATACTTAAATAGAGTACTGCATTGTAGCTATGCCGCGGTATCATAGCCGCAATTACTTAACTCCATCCAAGTCGCCCAAGTCCTAGAGATAACAAGAAATTAGGTTTTCGAATCGACATGCAAAGTAAGTTTGCACGTCGTAAAAGATATAATCCGGAAGAATGTGATTCAAGAATGGTAAGACGGTCAAGGTGGCAGGACATGTTTCCTAAACACGGGTATTCTGATTCGTGTATCGGGTACAATACCCAACTACAAAAGAATCAACCCAACTAACCTATGGCGCTCTGATACCAAAAGAACCATGTCACGCCTCGCTTCCCAGAGTACGCAAGATTGGGCACGTGACATAGCCAACCATGCTACCTGTGGGTAGGACGTATCCATCCACAGTCACATTACGGTTGTAGAGATATCAAGAACAATATAAAAAACTAATCTAATACATGTCCAAATCCATAATAACAAGAGTCAATAATCAATAAGTGCGGAAGCAAATGATCCGATACAATAAATAAACAATACGCCCCATAATGCGGGCTCACATCTGGAAATGAAATGAAACAACTAACTAATCACTAAGGGACTCACAGTTCAGCCTGCTGGCTGAAGTACTCCTGCTCGGTCGTCGACAGTGGTAAGGAATCTGGGCCATGCAAAACCCAGACGTCAGCGCGTCATGTCAACCAAATAATATAATATAAACATGGTAAAAAGCAATGCAGGTATGAACATGAATAAAGCAGTACTAAGAAATAACAGAGTAGGGTAATGTGCAGTGGTGACTAAACTGTCCTATCAGGTTTCTACTCTATAGTCTTTGAAATCAATTGATGAATCGTCGATGTAACTCAATAGTATCCCGTGCGTGCCCGGGACCACGGTCAAGGTTCTCAGGGCTGAATCCGAGACGTGCCGCTAGGCAGTAAAGTAGGTAGCAGGATGGACGAGTGATGTCAGCATCATCACTCCCGGACTGGCCAAGCCCGTAAGACTGATCAGAACAGGTATCAAACTGTTGAGTTACAAGTCGGTTTCACCTTTGATTTCCCCATACCCCCAAGTTATGTATGTCAGGTCAGGTATTCAGTAGTCCAGGATTAATGCCAACACAGGATCGGGTAAAAGCAGGTCTGTCTGGATAGACAGCAGGAATGGCCCATGAGGACCTCCAAGTCAGGTTTGTTGGCATGAGGCATGAAATCAGGTAACAGGTCAGGTCATGTTTCAACAGGTTGAGTCGATATGTACAGGGTGTCATGTCTGGTGTATCGGTATATGTGTCAGGTGTAGCAGGGTCGAGTCAGTATGTACTGTGATCGAGTGTGTGCTCACAACAGGTATACAATCGAATAGGTAACAGCAGCAAGAATTTAAAGTAAACAGCAATAATAGTCATTTAGTCACAATGGTATATGATCATGATGCGGTTGTATTATACTAATAGGTTCGAGCACCACTTGGGTGCAATAATCACAATGTAGCGCAATATTAATAACAGCAGGTAAAGAAGATACAAGTGTATGACTATCATCCTCTAAATGGTAAAATGATTAGCAGGTAGTTGTTATCAGGGTTACAGCGGCAAATTACGGTTTATGTTACAGTATCATGATATGTCATATTTCGCCCAAATGAGAAAGTAAATATACTTAGTTAATATTTGCAGGTTTTACGAATCAACCATATCTAATTGGTATAGCATAGCATGTAGCAAGTAATACTTGCCTGACCGGAACGTGAAACGGATATGTGTCCGATGTCTGCAAAGTTGCGACGCACGTACCGCACACGGAGCGAGTCCAAGCAACGCATGATGGTGATGATGCAGCCAAAACACTTCCTCTGGGTTGTCTGGATCGGCGGCGGCGATCCCGGCTCCGGCAAACTATGGAAAAATGGAGATCACGAATCCAAGAGAAAGAGACGAAGAGAAAAGAGAGGGCGATGATTGGTGATGGATCAACAGAGGAAAGCTTGGGCTTAGTCTCGGGGATGCATGCGGGTGGCCGGAGATCGAAGCCACGGCGCGGCAGCAGCAAGGTGCCAAGGGGGTCGAAGGTTCGCTGGTGGTTGGTGCGAAGGTGGGGCACCGGCGAAGGAGATGAGGGCGGTCGATGGCTGGAGAGGGTGATGGAGATCGGGGTTGAGGCTAGAGGAGTGGCCGGCGGTGGGGTTTGCGGGAACTGCAGGTGGGTTTCATGGGTTGAACTGCGACGGGAGGTGATGCAGGGTGAAGGTTGCAGGCGTCGTAGACGGGAAGATGATGGTGGTGGTGTGAAAGAGGGTGAGGAGGTGGAGGCGACGTCGAAGTTGAGGGTCGACGACGAGGGCAGGCGAGGTCTTCCGGCGAGGCAAGGTGTGTGCAGGGTTAGGATGCAGGGGTGTTCGGGTAAGGGAGGAGATGGCGAGGAGAGGGATGCTGCCGAGGCCGAGGAGGCGATGAAGACGGTGGTGGTGGTGTCGCGGGGAGATCGGCGGCGACGGATCGGTGGCTAGGGCTAGGGTTCCGTGGGGTTTTCTCGTGGGTTTCTTCACGAGGAACAGTGGAAAATATATAGAGGGAGAGAGAGAGAGATTTGATGAAGGGAGAGAGAGAGAGGTTTTAGAGAGAGAAAGAGATAGGGAAAGATTTTTGAGAGATAGAGAGAGAGAGGAGGCGGGCCCACGAGGGAAGCCTGATTGGCTGAGGCGAGATTTAAAAAGGAAATGTGAAAGGATTTAAATGATTTAACGGTTAAAGAAGATTATATTCGTATATATATTAGTTTTATGATATTTAATTAAATGGGCATTTTCGGCGCTAAATGAAACATTTCCAAATCGCGCCCGGGTTGCGCCCAAATGTTTCAAATTCAAATTATACGATGTTAAGCGAGTTCCAAATTTTGAAAAGAGGTGTTTAATGATTAAAATGCATGCCCCCAAGTCGGACACTTGCACGCGCGCGTAGCCGTCCAAACTTGCCCGTTTAACCGAACGGGAAGAAATCTCGACCCGCGGACGCTACCACGCGACTAGTGGCGACGAGTAGGCCAACATGGATATTTTTAATTTCATTTTAGGTGTTAAAATTTGTTATGTGCCAAAATGACTTAACCGGTTAAAATTTAGCAATAAGCACCAAACTATCAGGATAATTGGAATGAGCAATATATAACACTCAACCAGCAATAGAAATAGTGTTATTTGGGCTCGGGTGTTACAACCGAGCTGAGTCGGCCTCGGATCTGCGGCGGATCGGGCTGGATCAGCCGCGGTTCCGCGGCCGAATGATGTGATCTCTGCATCAATTTCATAGGGTCTTCTGATGTTGGTATTTGGGTCTTCATATGACATCTGGAATCTTATTATCTTTTATGAATCTCTGCCAGATTTTATTTCTTTGACTTGCAGCGTTTTATCGGCAAATTTGTGATTCCAGTTCTTTGACCTGAATAATTTTCTGCACACAATCTCGATGAAAAGTGTTGAGATATACAATATCATGCGTGAAGTAATAAACACACAATTTCCTATAAAGAATGTTGAATATATATACAACACGTGGTATTTGATATTTTCCAGACAAACTGGTAATATGTGTTATATTTATATCAACTATTCTTAGATGATTAGAATAATGAGGAAATTGATGTGTTACAGATTGCATTATTTTTGACTGAACAGTTACCCATCGAGGAATCGAGGCAAACCCAGAGAAAATCAGTGCCATCCTTAACATGACAATGCCCAAAAGCAATACTGATATCCCACGACTCACCGGGAGAGTGGCCGCATTGAGTCGCTTTATTTACAGAGCTGGGGGAAAATGCCTCCCTTTCTTCAGAGACCTCAGAAAAATTCCCAGGTTTGAATGGACCGAGGAATACCAGAACGCTTTAGAACAACTCAAGGCCCACCTGGTGACCCCGCCACTTCTTACCAGACCGGTTGAAGGTGATGAACGGTTACTATATTTAGTTATCTTCGACCAAGCCACAGGCTCAGTGCTCGTCAGGGAATTCTAAGGGACGCAGAAGCCGGTCTACTACGTGAGCCATATTTTCAAGGACGCGGAAACCAGATACCCGGTGTTCCCCTCCAAAGGACGGCGCACAAGACTGTGATGCCTTGGCACTGAGATTCGGAGCAGATGCTATTTGGTTTTTTCCGTCCACCTCTCCGAAGATGCCAAGATGATTTATGGCACCGTGTATCGAAGGTTTAAACGGATGCGGCCGATGTAGCAGACTTCGTCAGATTCCCCCTCATTCGAAGGGTTTTTGATTGTGGGGACGTTTTTCCCTGCAGGCGCAAGCCCCTGCAGTCAATTACGCTACCGTATCACGGTAACAACTTTCTCCTTCTCCAGATGGTCACTTCGTGTCGTGGGTGTTTGTTTTGTTTGTGGTTGCCCGTGGATTGTATACGGAGACTAATTTGTGTTGTCGCCCGTAGGACGTGGATTAGTCCAAATCCGTATTTTCTTAGATTTGGGTTTGGGGTTTTGGTTTAAGGATACGTTAGCCATATTTGAGGCTAAGATCAACTTAAACGTTTGTTAAGAATACGTTAGTCTGATTTGAGACTAAGATCGACTTAACGGGATCGTTTAGATCTGACAAGAGAGCATTTGGGCTCTGTTGTTCTCGTTTAGGGACATAGTGGTCCATTGCCAGTTTAGGGATATGGTGGTCCATGGAATGTATGGCCGTCGGGACCCGTCACCTCTCTGAAGACGTTGAAGGATTACAATGACAAATATCAGAGGAGTTCAGAGATGTACCCTTGAACCAATGTTGGTTGGGAGATCTATAGTCCAATTTGGGACTAAAGTCTGTTTGAAGGTTTGTAAGCATATGAGCTCGGTTGAACATTTTATTGTTCTAGCTGTTAAGCTTTTATTTGGGCTCTGCCCTTTTATAATGCATAGCATTCATTTTTAGTCTGTTAGACCTTTATTTGGGCTCTGCCCCTTTTTTTTTAAATAATGCACAGCATTTATATTTGGCCTGTTAGGCCTTTACTTGGGCTCTGCCCATTTTAAATAATGCATAACATTTTAGTGGGCTGACAATGCGCCACGTGGCTTGTTAGGCGCTTTGCGCCAATTTAAGAGTATAAGGCGCTAACGCATGCGGAGGTGACACGTGTCACGCTCTGGTGAGCGCAAGTCTGTTAGCGCAGTGCGCTGCGCCAGTGCGCTCTGACACGTGGCGTGCACTGGTGCAGTGCGCCATTCCAAGAGTGTAGTGCGCTATATTTAGGAGCGCAGAGCGCAGATTGTTCTGTGATTGACACGTGGCGCTCTTTGGTGACTTGCGCCAGTCCAAGGAGCGCAAAGACGCATTTCAAGAGTGCAAGGCACTGTTCAATAGCTCAGAGCACATCTTGATCTAATTAAGATCAAAGAAACAAGTTTTTCTTGTTCTAAAGAGGTTCTACCTCAAGATTCAAGAACCAATGGTTCTGATTCTCATCAAAAGGCAATGCCTTTATATAGATCAAATGATCTAGGACTGAAGTAAATTACTTCTTTTTTTTAATCTTTTAGATCTTCTTGATTTTTTTATATTGAAGATCTTGATCTTGTTCTTAGATCTTTAATCTTTTTTTTAGAAGAGATTCTTCTTAATCTCTGTTTTTCTAAAAATCAAATTCTTTACCTTTAAAGATGAAGAAGATGATCTTCTATCTTCAAAGGCTTGCCCTTTCAAATTTTTTAGAGAGTTTTCTCTTTTCTGTATATCTGTATATCTTTTCTTCTTCTTTTTTTTATTTTAGAAAGAAGGATCATTGGTCGTTGGGACCCACCATCTCTCCGACGACACTGAGAGATTACAGTGCCATGTATCGAAGGTGTGGAGGGATGTACCCTTTGAACCATGTCTCACTCATTAGGGGGGAGTACAGGCTGGAGCTTAAGCTTCTCGCTGCTGAAAAAGGCTTCTTCACGTGTTGGACGCACGTGCGTCGCATGTGTTGGGCGCACGTGCGTCGCACGTGTTGGGCGCTCATATTTGCACGTAGCGCACATGGAGCTTGCGCATATGCGCATTATGGAGGGGAGCAAGCTCCTATAGAGAACGAGTCTCCTTTTAATATTATTAAATGTTCTCATGTGGTGCGCACGTGCGTTGCATGTGGTGCGCGCGTGGCGGGCGCACGTGCGTTGCACGTAACGCATATGCGCATTATGGGGAGAAGCAGGGCTTCTATATATGGAGAACTAAGCTCCTTTTAATATTATTAAATGTTCTCATGTGGTGCGCACGTGGCGGGTACACGTGGTGCGCACGTGGCGGGCGCACGTGCGTTGCACGTAGCGCACATGCGCATTATGAGGAGAAGCAGAGCTTCTATATATGGAGAACTAAGCTCCTATGGAGAACTAAGCTCCTTTTAATATTATTAAATGTTCTCATGTGGTGCGCACGTGCGTTGCACGTAGTGCGCGTGTGGCGGGCACACGTGCGTTGCACGTAGCGCACATGCGCATTATGAGGAGAAGCAGGGCTTCTATATATGGAGAACTAAGCTCCTATGGAGAACTAAGCTCCTTTTAATATTATTAAATGTTCTCATATGGTGCGCACGTGCGTTGCGCGTGGTGCGTCCGTGGCGGGCACACGTGCGTTACACGTAGCGCACATGCACATTATGAGGAGAAGTATGGCTTCTATATATGGAGAACTAAGCTCCTTTGAGTATTGAATCCTTTGAGGATTGAACTCTCCCTTTCTAAGAGGTATCCCCTCTTATTTATATCGGAGTGGTAGAGAAGTCATCTCTCCTTTTCCCGATGTGGGACTAAAAATGTATTCCCCATGTAGTAGAGCATTACTTTAGATTACACGTGCATAGCACATTTGCTCATAACTTTTGATCTCGGATGAATTATGAGGTCCATAATATATCAAATCGAAGGATTTTTTGAGAAACTTTAGATACCATCAAAATTTAGCTGTTTCTCATTCCGTATTTTGCCAAAATACAGCTCGGAAAATACTGGTTCGCATCTTCTTCCTTAGATCACATATGCATAGACATTTGCTCATAACTTTTGATCCCGGATGAATTATGAGGCCCATAATATATCAAATCGAAGGTTTTTTTGAGATACTTTCAATATCATCAGAATTTAGCTGTTTGTCATTTGTGAGTTTGTCAAAATACAGCCCGGAAAATACTGGTTCACATTTTCTTAAGCGTATCGCTGCCATTTGATGCCTTGGGCTCTTTTGTGCAGAAATTTGGCGGGAAAAAATGCCCCCACTACTTTGCCCACGTAAGTATGTACGTGGGTGAAGTAGTGCAGAGTTATGCATGGCGTATGACCAGTTTCAGGTTGATAAATAATTTTCAGAATCTTGATCTGAGAAGATAACGAGCGGACACAAGCGTCGTCATTTATCATTGACTCAAATCTCGAATCTTAAGGGATATAGTTCCCAACCCTCAGCTCCATGAGCCGCACCCTTCTATTTCTTTATGTTTTACTCTGGCGTGAAGTAGTTTATATGTTCATGAGTAACTTCTTCATTTCAGTGGCATATAGTTTTGGCAAGTGTGGCCCATAGATGGTAGATAACAATTCATCCTGAATCCTTTTATAAGGTAGCGATGGCTTAGAAGACAGGGGTAGGATCTGCCACCTAAGACTTTTCAATTTTATGAGCCATGAGGGTCTCATGAAGATTTTTCTCCCTACGAGTCGAGAGGATCCCGTAGGTGTATTTTCTCCATAGGAATCGTGAGGTTTCCTAAGTGTGTTTTCCCCTATAAATCGTAAAGATCTTATAAGAGAATTTTCCCTCCTACAAGTCGAGAGGACCTGTAAGCGGTTGTTTCCCTCCTTGTCTAGATTCGACTTTGGAGAGCATGGCCCGTGAATAGTATGCAAGAGTCCGTCTTGGACCGACTTGCAGGGCCCCAGTGCTTAGGAAACCGGTTCTTATCCCGATTGCCTAAGGCTTTTCCTCACGAGCCGAGACGAATCGAGCATTTCTCGCAAGAATATCATAACGTCACAGTTAACATCTGCTCTTTACGACAGAGGTCCGTTAGGGTCTGTGGTACTAGGGTTTTGTCCATCGTACCGTCGCGTTGGCTGATGTATTCCTCGATAGGCAATCTTGCTTGTTCGAGTAGCCTTGCGACATGTCGTGTCTTTGATCTCTTCGGGGGCTGGACAAGACGTCTCCAAGCAATCCTCCTAGGCAGTTTGACCGTCGGAAGAGCAAAAGTTAGGAATTTTGCCATGCCGCTTTTTACTTGAGGTTAGGCTCATTTTGGAGAGCCCCGATGAGTCATAGCCACTCCGCGCTGGCGTGGGATGATCTCCGATAGTCTTTCAGGTTTTATATGAGTTGCCGTCAAGACCCTGAAGCTAGGAATTTGTCCTTCGCTTCGTTTGCTGGCATTGCGTTTTCTGTATCGAGACGAATGTCGCGGTTGTCTCTAGGTTGCTGGTGAACCGTCAAGATTTGGAACTAGGGATTTTGTCGTAGCTCCGTTGTTTGATTGTCGCGTCTGAATCCTGCTGGAGGAGGAACGCTGTAGTGACATCTCGTCTGCTGTGTCGAGACGAACGTCGAGGTGGTGATCACTCCATGCTGGTGTGAGATGATCTCCGATGGTCTTTCCGGTTTTATATAAGTTGCCGTCAAGACCCTGAAGCTAGGAATTTGGCCTTCACTTCGTTTGCCGGCATTGCATCTACTGTATCGAGACGAATGTCGCGGTTGTCTCTAGGTTGTTGGTGAACCGTCGAGGTTTGGAACTAGGGATTTTTCCGTGGCTCCATTGTTTGATTGTCGCGTCTGAATCCTGCTAGAGGAAGAACGTTGTGGTGACATTTCGTCTGCTGTATCGAGACGAACGTCGAGGTGGTGACCACTCCATGCTGGTGTGAGATGATCTCTGGTGGTCTTTCAGGTTTTATATGAGTTACCGTCAAGATCCTGAAGCTAGAAATTTGGCCTTCACTTCGTTTGTTGGCATGTCTGAATCCTGTTGGAGGAAGGACGCTGTAGTGACATCTCATCTGGTGTGATGAGACGAACGTCGAGGTGGTGACCACTCCATGTGGGGCGATCTCCGGTAGTCTTTCAGGTTTTATATGAGTTACTGTCAAGACCCTGAAACTAGGAATTTGGCCTTCGCTTCGTTTGCTTTGGCGTGTCCGAATCCTGTTGGAGGAAGGACGCTGTAGTGACATCTCGTCTGCTGTATCGAGACGAACGTCAAGATGGTGACCACTCCATTTGTGATGATCTCTGGTAGTCTTTCAGGTTTTATATGAGTTGCCGTCAAGACCCTGAAGCTAGGAATATTTCCTTTGCTTCGTTGTTTTGGCGCGTCCGAATCCTGTTGGAGGAAAAATGCTGGGGTGACATCGCGTCTGGTGTGATGAGACGGATGCTAAGGTGGAGCTGGGATTTTGCTGTCACTCCGCTTGGTTTCGACCATGGGGTCTTTTGTTGACATTGCATCTGCATCCTGCTGGACTGTGAAGAAACGTCGTTGTTCACATTGCGTCTGCTGAGACGAATGCTGAGGTGGAGTTGGGATTTTGCCATCACTCCGCTTTGTTTTGACATTACGTATGCATTGACGTTGCACCTGCATCCTGCTGGACTGCGAAGGAACGTCGTTGTTCACATTATGTCTGCTGTAACGAGATGAATGCTGAGGTGGAGCTGGAATTTTGCCGTCACTCCGCTTGGTGATGTTGCGTCCGAGTCCTGTTGGAATGAGGAGGATCACCGTTGCAGATTTTTAGGCTGCAGATATTGCCGTTAAGATTTGGAACTGGGGACTATGTCGTAGCTCCGTTCCGTTATGTTGCTTCCGTTCCTTGCTGGCATGAGGAGGAACGCTGTTGTTGGTCTTATGGGATGCAGACGTGACCGTCGAGACTTGGCTCTCTTTCTGATGGAGCCTGGGGAGGGAAGGTGTGCTTCCTTCTTTATTTGTGCCCCTGGATTGTATACAGGGATTGATGTGATTCGCCTGTAGGGCATAAATTTCATTTTTTCTTTATTTCTTTCCGCGATGTTCTATCATTTCAGCTTTTACATCGCGAATGTCGCGATTGCCCAATCATTTCGGCTATTTTTCGCGGTGCCTAATCATTTCGGCTATTTATTTTATTTTTACACGCTGTTTTTTATTGCGAGTTGCCCAATCATCTCGGCTATTTATTTTATTTTTACTCGCTGCTTTTTATTGCGAGCTGCCCAATCATTTCGGCTATTTGGCATGCACACATTTTTACTTGCTGATTTTGTTTGCAAGTTGCCCCATCATTTCGGCTGTTTTGTACGCATGTGTGGCTCGCTAGCTTCTTACTGCAAGCTTGGGATTAGACACCGATTTCGGCATCAGCACCGCTACAACTGGAATATTGCTAGGAGCGAATCATCATTTGCCTCTGTCGATATCGAACAAAGGTGGCTTAGCGAACAGGGTTAGGATTCTGTCGACTAAGGTTTTTGACTTCATGAGCCGTAAGGGTCTCATAAAGAATTTCTCCCTACAAGTCGTGAGGATCTCGTAGGTGTGTTTTCTCCTTATGAGTCGTGGGGATTCCTAAGTGTGTGTTCTCCTATAAGTCATAAGGATCTTACAGGAGTGTTTTCTCCTTATAAGTCGAGAGGACTTACAAGGGTTGTTCACCGTGTAAACATATCCCTAGTCGCGGATGGTACTTTGTTAGGGAAATGTTTATTTGCGCCCGTGGATTGTATACAAGGTCAGCAGTGAGTCGCTTGTAGGGCAGTATTGAAGGTTGTGAGGGTTGCTTAAGAACAGGCACAGATCCCTATAGCTTAAGACTTTTGAATCTTATGAGCCGTAAGGGTCTTATAAGATGGTTCTCCTAACGAGTCGTGAGGATCTCGTAAGTGTGTTTTCTTTTTAGGAATCATGGAGATTCCTAAGTGTGCTGCTCCCTTGTGAGTCGTAAGGATCTCACGCAGGTATTTTCTCCTTGCAGGGTCTAGAGGACCTTTTAAGTGTTTTTTAACGAGGTTGCGCCCTTTCGGTTTTTCACAAACTCGCCGGTAGTCCTGCTGTGTGCCCTTTCGGGTTTTCATCCGTGCCCATTTTGCTTGTGAACATGCCGTTTTCTCTTTTTTTTTCTTTTTTCTTTTTTTTCTTTTTTTCCTTCTTTTTTCTTCTTCTTCTTTTTTTTTAACGAGGTTGCGCCCTTTCGGGTTTTCACAAAACTCGCCGGTAGCACTGCTGTTTTTACTCACAGAGCCCTTTCGGGTTTTCATCCGTGCCCATTTTGCTTATGGACATACCGTTTTTTTTTATTTTAACGAGGTTGCGCCCTTTCGGGTTTTCATAAAACTCGCCGGTAGCCCTGCTGTTTTTACTCAAGGAGCCCTTTCGGGTGTTCATCCGTGCCCATTTTGCTTATGGACATACCGTTTTTTTTATTTTAACGAAATTGCGCCCTTTCGGATTTTCACAAAACTCGCCGATAGCCCTGCTGTTTTTACCCACGGAGCCCTTTCGGGTTTTCATCCGTGCCCATTTTGCTTATGGACATACCGTTTCTTTAACACGTCAGCCTGAGGATGCCGCGGGCTGGTAGTAGTTTAACGACGTTTCGGTCTTTTGCAAGTTTTAGGATATTGCGGTCCACCGTCGCCGTATTTGAGGCGAATCTTTAGTTTACTGATTTTTCGGTCTATGGGGCTTTTCCTATGAATGAGCATGATGCCCCCGGCATATCCATCTTTCTCGGAGCATGTGGTTGTGGCGGGCTCACCTTCCAGTTTTCGGACAACGTGAACTTACCCTGTTGGTATTGGTCTTCAACCCAGTTTTTGAAAACGTAGCAGTTTTCGATCGGATGGTCCAATACTTGGTGGTAAGGGCAGTAATTAGGATTGTTGACATCATTCAGTTGTAGCTGGTGTTTCAGCTCCGGTAGAGTGATAAGCCTGTTGCGCACTGCTAGTTTGAACAGCCTCCTTGTTTCATCCCGGGGAAATGAGTAAGGACGTTTCAACTTCTCATAGAGAGATTGTCGCTTGTTGTTTTGGCGAACAACCGGTCTAGGGCCACTCGATTGTTGTTGAGTGTTGGCGACGAAGGCCATTTTTCCCTTCCCTTATCCTTTTTGTTTGATCCCTTGTTTGCGGGTCCGGGATTCTTTCCGGGTAGCATACGATTGCACGGCTGAATGTTTTCGCAACTTCTCAATTCTTTCGTTTTAGAGATGGATTCCTTGAAGTGAGGGCCGAGGGATACTTTTTTGTCGGATTCGCTCGCGAAGGTGAGAACTCGCGGTTCCTCGGGATCAACCCTATGACAATTGTCGGCAATTTTTATACGCTCATCTGTCGCACTTTTCTGCTGTCGACGAGCTTCATGCTTTGTCCTGTTGAAGTGTTGCCTGTGTGCGACATACCCTTGCCACCAACACTTAAAGGAGTTGCAATCTTCAGTAGGATGTGTGATCTTTTGATGATATAAGCAGAAGTTAGGATGTACATCCGCTTCATCAAGATGTATCCTACCAGGAGAATTTTCTCTGAAAGAAGGCAGCCTCATCCCAATCGACATGGCTTTAGCGAATCGTTTCCTTGTCTTGATCCTTCTTTCATTTACGGCGGGTGTACTTTGATCTGGTGGGAGTGTCTCGACCCTTTTGTCCAGTCGCCGGCATTTGGCCTTTTCGAATATGGCCATCTCACGCTCCCGATCGGCTTTACTTTTTAGATGAATTTCACTTAGGAAGGCGTCGATCATTTCGTCTGACGGCCATAGAATTTCTGGTTCAGGGCCTGCCCCCCGTCTCTCGGTGCAAGGAGCTTCTTTATCGTCCATCGACGAGTGAGAGATCACATGGCAGCTTGCCACGCAATCCTCAGGTTCATCCGACGAGTCTTCGTCATCATCTCCGTCCTCAAGGACGTGACTGAGGAATTCCTGGAGCATGATTGGAATCCGCGCCTTCTGGTTATACTCTTCCAGCGCGTCAATCTACTTTTGTAGGTCCGTGCGCTTGTCGCCAGGCTTCACGGGCTTCTTGGATTTCTTCTTCTTTTTTGAAGATTTTGACGTCTGGGCGTGAACACTTTGGCTATCACCACCAATATTTGGAGTTGGGCGTGGCTTCAGCATCCCTTCGATGATCTGGGGTTCTAGCGGGGTCTTCCATCTGACCGCCGGGCATGTATGAAGATCATTCAGCATCCTTTTGGTTTTGGCTGACAGTATGACCTCCCATGGAGCTTCTTCAACAAAAGAACACGTTGCCATCGGTGTGTCCGTCTTCTTAGGAGTATGTAGCTGTAGCGGGTTTACTTTCCACTTCTCGGACAACGCAAACTTGCCTTGTAGGTATTGATCCTCGATCCATCCCTTAAAGACGAAGCAATCCTCGATCGAGTGACTTACCGTTTGTTGGTAAAGGCAGTAATTAGGGTCGTTGACATCGCCTGGCTGCAACGGAAGTTTTGGATTCGGCAGATTGATGAGTCTGTTGTGCACTGCCAGCTCGAACAGTCTCCTTGTTTTATCCTGAGGAAACGAGTAAGGACGTCCCAGTCTCTCCTCGAGGGATGGGCGTGGACGCACGTTGTTTTGGCGAGCAACCGGCTTTGAATTGCTCAGTCGTTGTTGAGTATTGTCGACGACGATCGCTTTCCCTTTTCCTTTCTCATTTCGAGAGTCTGGCTTTGGAGGAGACGGTTTATGTCCCATCTGATCCATTTGGGCCAACTTGTCGATCAAGGCCTGGAAAGTAGTTGGCTTGAAGAACATGAATTGCGAGATGGTCACTTGCGGATCAAGAGTGCCCACGAACATGCCTACCGCGGGTGCTTCTTCGATGCGTTGTTCGCACTTCGACCATAAGTTTCGCCACCGTATTGCGTATTGGACCCACATCTCGCCTGGCTTCACCCTGGCATTAATCAGTGCCGTTATTGGGGTACGCTCGCTGGCGCTTGCAAATCTTTGTGTAAACAGCAGCTCCATCTCCATAAATGTTTTGACAGAGTCGTTAGGTAGCTCCGAATACCATTCGAAGGCCGTTTCCGCTAAGCTGCCGACGAATTGGCGAAGCAACAGTTTATCATCGCCTTCGGTGTTGCCACGTAAGGCTCTGAATTGAGCGACATGCTGATGTGGATTCCCTGTCCCCTTGTACACATGGAATTTAGGGATCGTATATCCCGGCGGGTAACTGATTTGGTCATACCGGCCCGGGTAGGGTCGTCCGGTTCTAACAATTTTCCCAGCCGCTTCATTCGCCTGATGAACTCGTATCTGCTGAGCAATATAAACATCCAGGGCGGCCTTGGAGATAGTTTCCTCCTTGGCTGCTGAAAGAGCCGTAGGAGGATTAGATGTCTCCCCTCTATCATCTTCAATAATGATCGGAGGATCTTCGGCTGGAGGATCCGGCTGTAACATCATCCCGACCATGTCTTGGAAGATAAGCGCCATTCGCTTTATATTAGCCGCTTGTTCTGCGGCTTCTTTATCCTTCTTTTCGAGGACTCTGCGAAAGAAGTCAGCATCGGTTTCTTGTTCATGACGCTGCTCCGATGACGCCTTCGGGGTTTCTTTTGGTCCGGTGAGTGCAGCCATTGCAGTCAGCATCTCCTGAAGCTTCTGCTTTTGCTCCTGGGCTTTTGTCACAGATCGGGTGAGCGGTCGGTGACCCGTCGCAGCGCGGCTATCCTCTTCCCGGATGCCATATAGACAGTGTGCACCACCATGCCCCCAGACTTGGGGCGTTTAGATTCAGTGTCTTTGCGATTTTCCAAAGACGCAGGGATCTTCTCCGACCTCCTTCTT
Organism: Agapanthus africanus; assembly: GCA_030015575.1. NCBI lineage: Eukaryota > Viridiplantae > Streptophyta > Magnoliopsida > Asparagales > Amaryllidaceae > Agapanthus > Agapanthus africanus. The sequence continues at coordinate 5,909,930 of CM057337.1, forward strand.
TTGTAGGTGGTCGAAGTTGAGGGGGCCGTTGTAGTGGGCACCCACGTAGCTGTTGCTTTTTCTGGCTTGACAGAGTAGTCCTTCTCCTGCCGAACCTTCATCTTTTCCTGACGGCAGAGATAGTCTTGATCCATTACGGAGTCTTGGACTTGACGCCGGACCTTGTAAATTTTAGAGGACAGTCGTTAAGGAGGTTGCTCCAGCTTCACCTTTGGGGCACTCTCCATACGTGGAGGAGATCTTTTCAGCACAGCGGTCGGAGAGTTCTTGCGGACCTTCCTAAGTTGTTCAAAGCTGTTCCCAGTTGGAACAGCAGTATCAATTTCCGCCGTTGGAGTCGGCGAAGTCAGTCCAGAAGAAGAGTTGCCCCCAGCCTTCCTTACTCGGCGCCGGTGGCATATCCCTAGTAGGAGGAGTGTTGTCTCCTGAGGGTTTTTGTTAGTAATATGTATGCCCTAAAGGCCATTATATGGATAGTGGAAACTTGGACATATATATATATGGAGATAGATGACTTTTTTGCTCAACATGATAGTACGCTATCTGGTTTACTTTATCTGGACATGTAGATTTGATCATTTACACATGTTGATAAAGCCCAAAGGATATTTACTTGACTACTGTGATTATGATGCGGATCATACTGGTGGGGCACGTGTAGTCTATAAGCATATCCTTGAACTGTTCCTAGTCGAGGGTGTATCGAGACAGGGTATCGATATTCCAGAGTAGACTAGCGTATACCATTCTTGTCCCATATGATGGGCGATGGATGATCCCATATTCATCTGGTGAGGAGACACCAAAGATTGTATGCGGGTGCTCAGTGGAGACTGGGTACACTGAACGGACTCGCCGAGAACTCCTATGTGGTATTATATCTATCGTCGGATAGCAGTTCTCAGGGAACACTGGTACAGGTTAGTCTGTAGACCCGAGATCGTCATAGAGTCTTGTGTGTCCTCCCACTATACTTTGATCTCCACCCTACCACGGCTCTACTGAGTCGTGCAAACAGGTGATCTTTGGGTACAGTCTCGAGGCACATGGAGGCAATGAGCGATAGGAGGGGTTTCGTCTCTCCCGGTATTGGGGGTTGATGTTGTGCTATGCTTGATTGGCTATAACATGAAGTCCCTGGCCAGGGCTGCTGAGATTTACTGATAAGAGTTATCAGTAGTTTCTCAATCTGTTATGAGCCATACACCAGCATGACTTATTGAGTTACTAGGGTCGACGATTCCATCCCTGGACTCGATATGCAACATATCTGACGAAGAGACCAGACTGTACGGTAAGTGTTGCCAGTTGGCTCGACGGGAGTTTTTACAGCTTCGCTGGTTTTCTTCTGATCGTTTCAATACCCGGGTGGCCGTTACGTTTAGCTGACCTCTTGCAGCTTGTAGATGTTTGATATGATCATCATCTACTGCCGGCGTATTGACGAGTCTTAGAGTCCCACAATGAAGTTTCTTGGCTCAGGCAAAAAAGATGTGGTGTGCATATGAGATATGCGCGGGACCCGATTAAATACGGTTATGTGATAACGTATATTAATCGGGCATTTTCTATTTGTCGGATCGTATGTGATATGACCGGTTTGCTAAATCAAGTGTTGATTTAACAAATCACATTTAGATTAATTCTTTAATTAAATCCTTTTGTATGCATGCATGTATGCACATGATGATGTGCATGGACACATACATGCATACATAGTATCATGGTTGATGATACAAGAATGGTGGCAATGCAAGACTTATATTGAAGCTTTTATTTATATTTATCATTTTAAGTTAATGTAAAGAAAACTCACTCATGCTCCTTTATTCTTTAGTGGGTAGGCTTTATTTAACTTAATGAAAAGAATTTCCACCCATGCTTAATTCTTTATGAAAAGAATTTCCACCCATAATTATAGTGGGGATGGAATAATGATGATTATTCCTTCTCATCACTATATAAGGCTTCATATGTGATATGAAACAATGTGTACAATTAAGAAGAACAACAAGGGTGTGAAAACAAGTTATCATATTTGATATGATAGAAAGCTCAAGCTTAGCCACCATTATCTTCTTCTTCCTCTCTTGATTTCTCTCTTGAGAGAAGTTGATAAAAGAAAGGGTTTTAATTATTGAATATAAACCACATCATCATACTACACACATCTAGCCGATTTGTGTAGGGTGTTTGCTCTACTTCGTTCGCGAAACAAGTAAGGCAAGGAGCTTTGGGCAAAGGGACTTCGGGTGGATCATCGTGGACAAGGAAGGCTTCCATCGATCCGTTCCAAACTCTCATAGTGCCAAGGAGTCACCGAGGGAGATCTACAAAGGTTGTAATCTCTACTCATAGTGATAGTTTTACATTTGCATGTGATGCTTATTTGTATGAATCCCTAAAACTTCTAGTTTCTATTCTTGTTGAGTTAACTTAGCACCTCTAAAATTTTGATTATGGCATATGTGATGCTACCAAACCCTTGACGAGGTGCTAGGCTAACCCTTGAGTGGTATCAGAGCCAAGCTAGAGCTTTAGGCGATGCGTAGACGATGTTAAAAGTCCGATCGAACCACGAAACACCAATTTGGACCGCTCTCTGGAAATTTTTTGAAAATTGGATTTTTCCAAATTAAAAATTCTTAAAAAATTCAGCAGGCTTTTCTATGAATTACTGTATAAAAATTTTCAACGATCTCACTAAAACGCCGCGGAACCGCGGCCTAACCATGCTTTTTGCGGCGGTTCCGCGGCCGTTTTGTGGAATTAGGAATAGTGTTTTCTACAGTAGACCCGTATGTAATAGTACATGCCTCTGAGATATTTTAAACCTACTCAAGTGTTGAGTTTTCTGGAGATAAATTGTTTTTGGTGATTCGATCGGAAAGTTTAACTTCGTTCAGATTTTCAGATTATTTAGAACGTGTTAAAATGTTTGAACGAATATTAGAAACACATTTTTTCCTGTATTGGAAAAATTCCAAGTGTTGGATTTTTTCCCGAGTTCGAAACTTTCGAAAAACATGCAAGCGTATCTGTGGACACTCTAGAAGAACATAACCTTAACTCGATTATGTGACCGTCAAAACTGTCACTGAACCTTAGGGTTTGTGGTAGTTTAGCGTTGCCATATGTGAGGCGTTGGTTTGACCCTTCTACGGTTGGTCCATAAGGGGCTATGACATGTTCTAGAAATTTTTGAACTTGGCTCAAGTGTTGTGCAGTTTGGGAAATCTTGGGTGTTTGTTTATTCTATCGAAAATTTTAACATTGTCTATTCTATCTGGAATGTGATACAATATGTGGAATTCATATAGTTGGGCATGAAATACGAAGTATGTGATATTTCGAATTTATGATGTCTAAAGTGATTGTGGATTCCAAATGTTGTAGTTTTTCATTTTATTTTCTGCGACCGTAAGTGTAGTATGTGGTGTATCGCTGTTTTCGTTGCTATACGTCAACGATAATCGGGATACGCATACTTACTTACGTTGATGATATGAGATATTATGTGTTGTTGAGATATGATGAGTAGGATTGTCGCGAATGAATAGCCGGGGGTTTTTATTTGAGATGAGAGTTTTATTTTCATTCATGTATAAATCAATTGTATATTATTTACTTTTCCGCATTAGGATAGACCCAAGGAGGGGAGCACAAGTGATCGGGTTCTAGGGTTCAGTAGGAGGCCATCTCGAGGAGTCGAGACCGGGTCTCCTAAACTCTAGAATTGGCGGGATCACTTGCCGCTCTCGTAGGGGTCTAGGGGTGTGGGCTTGGCTATTCATCGCGACCGTGGAATCCGTATTTTCTATTGTTGGCTCGATACAAAATACGGACATCCTAGATATCCTTTTATATGCTTCTGCTGTTGATATTCTGTAATGTGATTACTTAGTATCTGAGACGAATGGATTATTATTATATATATGATATATAATAAACGTTGCTTATATTTTACACCCGCGCTAGTCCCGCCCCGCTATGCCGTTAGTTAAGTAACCTAACGGTGCATAACGGGACACTGTGGCGAATGCGGATGGTATAAGTATACGTTCTATTCTGTGATGGCTTAGGAACTTAAATGATGGGATCACATTAATGAGATTAATGTAAAGAAAAGAAACCTAATGATATTGTAGAATCAGATTTGAAACAAACTCGGCTTTTTTATGAAAAATGCATGTTTCAAAAAGATGCGGAGCTTAAGCCACTCCTTTTCTTAACTGTTTTGATTCTACAACGAGATCAAGTTCAAAGCGTTAAAGGTTTTCTTAAAAACCATCCGCAACCCTCCGTCATTTTAGGAAGCAGAGTACTTAGTATTCGTGCTGCGTATGTTGATTATAGTCAAGGCGTAGTGTACGGTAGCTAAGTGATGTCTTCCTACAAAGCATATGATGCGATTCGTTAGGACATTCATGTGATTATGTTGATCATAGTCAAGGGTCATATGGGTGGGTCTAGTTAATCACGAAATGACGGGTAGAATTTGACTAGTACTTATGATATGTTGACCATAGCCAAGGTCATAAGTGACTATGGGTAAAAACCATATCGGGAATTTCAAGAGTTGAAATTTGCAATGAGATTGCATACCATCTATATGATAGTTGGATCTCGATCTCACTGTGAGTAAGTGTTACTTCCAGGAGAGTTTTGCACTTTATAATTAGCTAATCCAGTGGGTGTCTAGATAGACTGACCGGTTAGCGAAACTGTAGAATGTAATTATTCCTGGCTAGTTTTCTTTTCAGGTTTTGAAAGAAAATTTGATAAAAGCAGTAGGAGACATCGATTAGATAAAATAATAACCAATCTAATTCTTTGCAAGAGCATTTCGCTAAGTGTATTCTTTTCTCTCTCCGAATGGCAGTTACAGATGTCAGGACTTAAGCTTCTACTTGAGAAAAATAAACTGACAGGACCAAATTATAAAGAATGGTTGAGGAACTTAAACATTGCACTTTCATATGATAAGGTATCATATGTCCTCAATACCGAAGCCCCACCCGTCCCAGGACCTGAATCATCTGTCTCGGATAGGGAGATCCGAAAAACTTGGGAAAATGACTGCAACACGGCCAAGTGCCTTGCGCTCGCTTCTATGGACAATGTCCATCAGAATCAACACGAGAATATAGATGTGCAATCCATCTTTCTTCACACAAAGGAGTTGTATGAAGAGCAATCTCGTACTTTGAGATACGAGGCATCTAGAAAGCTATTTCAGATGCGAATGGCCCCTGGTGCATCAGTTGGAGACCATGTTTTGAAAATGATTGGTCTTATTGAAGAACTTGAGGAACTGGGATGGACTATGGATAATGAGCAATATACGGATATTGTTCTACAGTCTCTCCCCCCTGCCTTTGCTCCGTTCATAGTGAATTTCAATATGAATGATTTGGAGAAATCATTGCCTGAACTTCTCAATATGTTGAGAAGTGCAGAGAACACGTTGAAAACGGCAAGGACTCCCGCTCTGCTTGCTGGGCCATCTTCCTCTTCATTCCCAAAAGCTAAGGCCAAGGGAAAGAAAAAGAAGAAGTCCATCAAACAGAAAGGTGGAGTTAGAAAGGCGAAGGGGAAAGACAAGGCCGGGGGTGTGGGAAGTGGAAAAGGAGAATGTTTTTACTGTCACAAGTCAGGACATTGAAAACGCAACTGTGCTGCATATCTTGCTGATCTCAAGAAGAAGAAGCATGCTGATACTTCCACTTCAGGTGTGTTTGTAACTGAAAACTGTTTTTCTTTAAACTCTGCATCCTGGGTATTGGATACCGGTTCTGGTTCTCACATCTGCAATTGTATGCAGGGATTGAGAAATAGTAGAGTTTTAAAGATTGGAGATCATACTCTGCGGGTTAGAAATGGTTCCAATATACATGCTGTATCCGTGGGAGAGTATCATCTAGGGTTGCCTTCAGGAAGTATTTTGGTTTTGAACCCGTGTTATTTAGTACCAAGTATGCTGTGTAACATAATATCCGTTTCTTTGTTGGACAATGAAGGATATCATTTTATGTTGCAAAATAATGTTATGAACATTAACTTGAATCAAGAGTTGATTGGGTATGGTACACTAAATAACGGTATTTACGTCCTGAACCAACACACAGTTTTCAATATACAACATACTAGTAAAAGAAAGTTTTCAGATATAAATGAAGCTTTTCTTTGGCATTGTAGACTTGGTCATATTAATAAAACAAGACTAAACAAGCTACATAAAGATGGATATTTAAATCCGTTTGAATATAAATCTTATGCGACTTGCCAGTCTTGTATCAAAGGTAAAATGACCAAAACTCCGTTTAGTGGACACGGAGAGAGAGCTGGTGAACTCTTAAGCCTCATACATAGTGATGTATGCGGACCAATGTCTACACATGCAAGAGGTGGTTTTTCATACTTCATCACTTTTACTGATGATTTCTCAAGATTCGGACACGTGTTTTTTATAAAGCACAAATCCGAAACCTTCGAGAAATTCAAGGAGTATAAACTTGAAGTAGAGAAGCAAACAGGCTTGAGCATCAAGAAACTTCGATCGGATCGAGGTGGAGAATATTTAAGTACAGAGTTTCTAGACTTCTTAAAAGAGAATGGGATTCTCTCTCAGCTCACTCCTCCTTACACACCACAGCACAATGGTGTGTCAGAACGGAGGAATCGTACCCTATTGGATATGGTATGATCCATGATGTGTGATGCTGAGTTACCGCTTTCCTTTTGGGGACATGCATTGGAGACAGCAATGTATCTATTGAACAGGGTTCCAACCAAGACCGTGTCTACCACTCCATATGAGATATGGAATGGAAAGAGACCATCTCTTAAAAGGTTTAGGATTTGGGGTTATCCGGCTTTTGTTAAAAAGCAGAATCCAGACAAACTCGAGACACGATCGGTCATGTGTAAATTTGTAGGGTATCCAAAACATTCGTATGGATATCTATTCTACCACAAAGAGGAACAAAAGGTGTTTGTTGCTCAACATGCCACATTTTTGGAAAATAAGATCTTTACGGAAAGTACTAATGGCAATGTGGTAGAACTAGAAGAGGTTCTAGAGACACAAATTACTCAGGAGGAATTGGTTGAAACTGATGTTGCAGTAGAACTTCAAGAACCTCAGCCGCTCAGGAGGTCTAGTAGAACTTCTCGCCTACCAGAGAGATACTATGGGTTTCTCATAGATGGTGATAGAGAAGATTGCATCATGGATGATGATGACCCTACTAGTTTTCAGCAAGCTATCACGAGTGGTGACTCAGTGAAATGGCTGGAAGCAATGAGATCCGAAATGGAGTCAATGTACACCAACAAAGTATGGACTTTGGACGTTGCGCCTCCTGGGATAAAACCCGTTAGGTGCAAATGGATTTTTAAGAGAAAGATTGGTGTAGATGGACAGGTGGAGACCTATAAAGCAAGGCTTGTAGCAAAAGGTTTTCGTCAAAGACCAGGCTTGGACTATGATGAAACTTTCTCTCCGGTAGCAATGCTTAAATCCATTAGGATCCTACTTGCTATTGCTGCTCACTATGATTATGAAATATGGCAGATGGACGTGAAAACTGCATTTCTAAATGGTGATTTAGAAGAATGCGTTTTTATGGATCAGCCAGAGGGCTTCATTGATAGTGGGAGCAGCGGGAAAGCATGTAGATTGCTTAAATCCATTTATGGATTAAAGCAGGCCTCAAGGAGCTGGAACATCTGCTTTGATGATACAATCAAAGAGTTTGATTTTATCAGAAATGAAGATGAACCATGTATTTATAAGAAGATTGTAGGGAGTACTGTCACATTCCTCGTATTGTACGTAGATGACATTCTCCTGATAGGAAATGATATTCCTATGCTACAATCGGCCAAACTATTCTTATCACAAAGGTTCTCCATGAAGGACCTGGATGATGCCTCGCGCATTTTAGGCATTAGGATCTATAGAGATAGATCCAAGAGATTATTGGGACTGTAACACCCGAGCCCAATAATACTATTTATATTACTAGTTGAGGGTTATTATTGCTCTTTTCCAATTATTCTGTTTTTCTGGGGTTTATTGCTAAATTTTAACCGGTTAAGTCATTTTGGCACATAACAAATTTTAACTCCTAAAATGAAATTTAAAATGTCCATGTTGGCCTACTCGTCGCCACTAGTCGCGTGGTAGCGTCCGCGTGTTCAGCTAACGAAACTCGAACAAGAAAAGAAATGAATCTTATTTTCTTAAGGGGCTTGCTTAATTCCGTCCCGTTCGGCTAAACGGGCAAGTTTGGACGACTACGCACGCGTACAAGTGTCCGACTTGGGGGCATGCATTTTATTCATTCGACACCTCTTTTCAAAATTTGGAACCCGCTTAAAATCCTACAATTTGAATTTGGAGCATTTGGGCGCAACCCGGGCGCGATTTGGAAATGTTTCATTTAGCGCCAAAAGTGCCCGTTTGATTTAAATATATTTAAACCATTATATATATATTCTGTTGTTTTAACGTTGAAATCACTGTTTGTTATCCTTTATATTTTTTTTGTTACCTTCAAAGATTCGTGCGCAGCCAATCACGAGAAAGGAAATTCTCGTGGGCCCCCCGTTTCACTCTATCTCTCTCTATCTATCTCATCAAATCTCCTTCTCTCTCTACCTCTACATTCCCTCTTCCTCTCTCTCTCTCTATTCCTTTATCTCTCTCTCCCTATATATATTTTCTCACGCAGCCGCCTCCTCCATCACGAGAACAACCCACGAAACCCTAACCCTAGCTCCTCGCGACCTCACCGCCGACCTCCCCGCGACCTCGCCGTCGCCGTCAGCACCTCCTCAACCTAGCCGCACCCTCTTCCTCCTTCCTCCGCCGATTCCCGCGCCTGCACCCAACCCCGACGACGCCTCCAACCCCCGCAGACCTCGCCGTCGACGCCACCTCCCGTCGCCGACGTCTCCCGCGACTCCCTCTCCCCCTCCTCGTTGCAACCTCGTCGTCGCTTTCCCTCCTCCCCTCGCCGGACCACCAACCCGAGCCCATAACCCCCATCAAGTACCCTCTACTGTTCGCCGGAGAACGCGCCGGCGATCCTCGCCGTCGTCACCAGAGCCACCTCCGTCTCCCCCTCGACCACCAGAGCCGACCACCCTCTCCTCCACTCGTCGCAGCACCCTCTCCCGCGCACCCCCGAGGCCATTCAAGCCTTTGCAGCCGCCGTCGTTGCCTCGCCGGCGTTCCAGCGCCGTCGAGCTCGCCGGGGTCACCCTGGTATATCTCTCTGTAAGCTTCCTCATCCTTCCTTTTGTGCAAATCACCCCCCGCTGATCGCATTAAGTTTATCGTGTGTTGCTAACTCGTTGCCGTGTTTTTGCTGGAATCCGACCGTGCCGTCTTGGCGAACCCGACGCTCCAGCGAAGTACCCTGGTCCGTGTGATCCCGTTGTTCTCTGTTGGGGCTCGATCCGTGGCCCGTGCTATCATATCGCGTTTTCTGCCGACATCGCATCCGTGTTCCGGTTTGCAAAACCGTCGAGGCAAGTATCTGAATACTTGCTTTAACATGCTAGCGTGCGAGATCTAGTCTTGCCACGCAGTTGAATATCATACTATATAATACAACAACTTAATGATGGTAATTGATATTATATTATAAGTTAGAATTGATAGTTGCAGTTATCTTTAACATGGAATCGTTATAATAGTTTCTCGTAATTAATCAACCCACTATCAATCCATATTTCAACTAAATAAAACAATTGGATCATATCTGCTTAATTGTTAAATCATTCATGAGACAATTATTAAACTTAGTGTAAATTCATGTAGTTTCATTACTTTATGATTGTGGATATTGCTTCACCTTGTGGCTTTTGCACCCTAAAGGTGCTTGAACCTGTTAATGAGAGAATACAAAACATCATTGTGTTTACATGGAATAATATGGTTATTTACTGTTTCCTGCTGCTGTTCATTATTTGATTGCATACCTGTTGTGAGCACATACCCGATTGCACTACATATTGGCCTGACCCTGCTACACATGACATATACATACATACCAACTCATCCTGTTGTACCATGACATTACTTGTTTCATGATTTCATGCCTAATACCGACAAACCCGACCATCCCTGCTGTCTATCCAGACAGACCTACTCTTACCGGATTTTGTGTTGGCGTTAGTCCTTGACTACTGAATACCTGAACTGACATACATAGCTTGGGGGTATGGGGAAATCAAAGGTGAAACCGACTTGTAACTCAACAGTTCGATACATGTTCTGATCAGTCTTACGGGCTTGGCCAGCCCCGGAGTGTTGATGCTGACATCACTCGCCTATCCTACTACCTTTTACTGCTTAGCGGCACGTCTCGGATTCAGCCCCGAGGATCTTGACCGTGGTCCCGGGCACGCACGGGATACTATTGAGTTACATCGACGATTCATCAATTGGTTTCAAAGACTATAGAGTAGAAACCTGACAGGATAGTTTAGTTACCATTGCACATTACCCTACTCTGTTATTTCTTAGTACTGCTTTATTCACGTTCATATTTGCATTGCTTATCACCATGTTTACATTATATACTTGATGTCATGACGCGCTGACGTCTGGGTTTTGCATGGCCCAGATTCCGTACCACTGTCGGCGACCGAGCAGGAGTACTTCAGCCAGCAGGCTGAACTGTGAGTTCCTTAGAGTTTAGTTTATTTATTTCATTTCATTTCCAGATGTGAGCCCGCATTATGGGACGTACTGTTTATTCATTGTATTGGATCATTAGCTTCCGCACTTATTGTTTATTGATTCTTGTTATTATGGATTTGGACATGTATTAGATTAGCTTATTATCTTGTTCTTGATATCCTTACAACCGTAATGTGACTGTGGATGGATACTTCCTACCCACAGGTAGCATGGTTGGCTATGTCACGTGCCCAATCTTGCGTACTCTGGGAAGCGGGGCGTGACATGGTTCTTTTGGTATCAGAGCCATACGTTAATTGGGTTGATTCTTTGTAGTTGGGTATTGCACCCGATACACGAATCATAATACCCGTGATTAGGAAACATGTCCTGCCACCATGACCGTTTTACCATCCTTGAATCATTCTTCCGGATCATGTCGACATGCAAACTTACTTTGCATTGTCAACTCGAAAACCTAACTTCTTGTTATCTCTAGGACTTAGGCGACTTGGGTGGAGTTAAGTAATTGCGGCTATGATACCGCGGCATAGCTACAATGCAGTACTCTATTTAAGTATCTTGGAGTTCTAGCTTTGGTTTATATATTGAATCTATCATCATGCTAATGTTGTTTGTTTTGATTTCAGGACCATGGCAGATAAGAATTTCAAGACGTATCAGAGGCGTGTGGACGAAGCCGCCATGTTAGGAGTGATACGTGGGATGTTGGAAAATCAGAAGAGGCAAACTGAGCTGATCCAGCAGCAAGCAGATTCATTTCAGGAGGGTTTGCAGGCTATTCAGCAGTCTATAAACACCGCTGTAGCGAAGCCAGTCGACCGAGTAGGGACCGTGGCAGATTTCAGACGGTTGGGTCCTACTACTTTCACTGGCTTGGAGGAGCCGTTGCCAGCCGAGCAGTGGCTAGTAGACACAGAGAATTTATTGATTGCGGCACAGATCCCAGAAGACAAGAGAGTTGATGTGGTGCGCATTCAGCTGGTGGATTACGCCCGAGAGTGGTGGCTTGTAGAGGAGACCCGCTTGTCCAAGCCAACCAGTTGGGCGGATTTCTCTAAAAGTTTCTTGGAAAAGTTCTTCCCGCGGACAGCACGGGAGGAAATGGAGGAGAAATTTATTGGGCTGAGACAAAATGGAGCAGCTGTGGATGTACATGCAGCGGAATGGACGAGACTCAGCCGCTTCGCTGGACCCTTAGTCGCCAAGGAGGCAGACAGGGCGCGAAGGTTCTTGCGCAGTTTGGATGTGGACATCCAGAGGCAGATTGTCTCCCTGGGTTTGACCACTTTCTCACAGGTTCTTACGGCAGCCAGAGAGCAGCAGAGTTTATCAGGATCGAAAGGGAACCTTCACCAGACAGCAGTTGCGGCCAGGAAGCCTGCATTTGTACCTAACCGAGATCATGGGCGCAGAGGTATTCCAGTGGACCGTCGAGGTGTAGCGCCAATGAAGAAGCCTGTGATCGTTGATCGAAGGAAGAGCGTGATTTGTGATTACTGCCGATTACCTGGGCACGTGCAGAAGGATTGTCGAAGGAGACTGGGACTTTGTATGGTTTGTGGAGCAGCCGATCACGCAGTTGGTGCTTGTCCGTCGAAGCTTCGCACGAGAGATGATATACGGAAGCCTCCGCAGAGACCGTTCCAAGGGCCGAAGCAGCTGACACAAGGACCCAACCGGGGTCGAGCTTTCACATTGACAGCGGAGGAAGCCAAGGCATCAGGAGAAGTAGTTTCAGGTACTGTACTCGTTCGTGGTTTTCCCGCATTGGCATTATTTGATTCCGGAGCATCCCACTGTTTTATGTCATCCAAATTTATAACTACACACTCGATCACCTGCACGACCCTGTCTAGTTTTTGGGACATACACACTGGGAATGGGAAAATCATAGCTAGTAAGGAATGTAAAGATTGTACTGTTGTTGTTTGCGGACGGGAGCTTTTTGCAGATTTCTTGGTGATTGATACGGGCAGTTATGAGGTTGTCTTGGGAATGGATTTTCTTGGCACTTTCCATGCCCACATTGACTGTAGGGCAAGGAAGGTAATTTTCCAGATTCCCGGACATCCTAAGTTTACTTTCATTGGAGGAAGCAGTTCTGTCGGGCCAGTCGAATTTAGGGCTAGGCCGACGAACAATGTTCTTGCGGCTATGGTTGTGGATAGTAATGAAGAGCCGGCAGTTGTCCGCGACTTTATGGATGTGTTTGAAGACATTTCGGGTTTACCGCCGAAGCGAGATGTGGAGTTTGCGATTGACCTTATTCCTGGTGCAGCGCCAGTATCAAAATCTTATTATCCAATGGCACCGGTGGAATTGGAAGAAGTTAAGAAACAAGTTGGTGAATTACTCGAGAAGGGATGGATTCGAAGCAGCAACTCACCTTGGGGAGCTCCAGTTCTTTTAGTAAAGAAGAAGGATGGCACGAGAAGAATGTGCATTGATTATCGAGAATTGAATCGGGTGACTATCAAGAACAAGTACCCGATCCCTCGCATTGGAGAACTTTTTGAGCAGCTTAGTGGCGCGAGGGTATTCTCGAAACTGGATTTGCGATCAGGATATCATCAGGTTCGAGTGAAGGCAGAAGACATTTGCAAGACGGCGTTTCGGACTCGATATGGGCATTTCGAATATCTAGTGATGCCCTTCGGAGTAACGAATGCGCCGGCAATATTCATGGATTTGATGAACAGGGTCTTTTCACCATACCTGGACCAGTTTATTGTGGTATTCATTGACGATATTCTGGTATACTCGAAGAGTCCGGAGGAGCATGCTGAGCATTTACAGATCGCACTGCAGACACTGAGACAGGAGAAATTATTCGCGAAGATGAGTAAGTGCGAATTCTGGCTGGAAGAAGTGAAGTTTCTGGGGCATGTTGTGTCGGGCAATGGAATCGCCGTTGATCCCGAGAAGATTGCAGCAGTTCGAGATTGGCCTATTCCAAAGAATGTTGCGGAGATAAGAAGCTTTCTTGGACTCGCCGGATACTACAGAAGATTTGTGGAGAACTTCGCTCGCATAGCTGAGCCGTTAACCAAGCTCACACGAAAGGAGGTACCGTTTGTTTGGACGGATGGATGTGCTTTAGCCTTCGAGACGTTGAAGCAGAAGTTGATAACCGCCCCGATCCTGACCGTACCAGATAATTCAGGAGGACTTGTGATTCACAGCGACGCGTCCGGAAAGGGATTGGGATGTGTTCTGATGCAGAATGGGAAAGTCGTCGCGTACGCATCAAGACAACTGAAGACTCATGAGAAGAATTATCCGACTCATGACTTGGAGCTTGCAGCCGTGATCTTCGCCCTGAAGATTTGGAGACACTACCTTTTGGACGAGAGAGTCGAGGTCTTTACAGATCACAAGAGTTTGAAGTATGTATTCACTCAGAAGGAGTTGAACATGAGGCAACGCAGATGGTTGGAGCTGATGGCCGACTACGACCTTGATCTTAAGTACCATCCGGGAAAAGTTAACGTCGTGCCGGATGCGCTAAGTCGGTTACCAGCCATTCAGGTATTGACCGCACAAAGGGAGATCATTGCGGATTTTCAGAGATTTGACTTGGAGGTTGTGCTACCCCATGCTACAGGACAGTTGATGCAGTTGCAAGTACAATCGTCCTTAGTTGAGAAGATTAAAGCGGCACAATCGCAGGATCCTAGACTGCGAAGGTTTCGAGAGCAGGTTGAAGCCGGGCTACGAACCGATTTACTGATCCACGAAGACGGTTCGTTGAGATATGGTAGTCGTGTGTGTGTGCCAAAAGGAGATGTGCGTGAAGAGCTCATGAAGGAGGCACACAGTTCAGCTTACTCTGTACATCCAGGAGGGACAAAGATGTACCGAGATATTCGACAGCACTTCTGGTGGGAAGGTATGAAACGGGAAATTGCTCGCTTCGTGGCTAAGTGCTTGGTGTGTCAGCAAGTCAAGGCTGAACACCAAAGGGTTGCTGGTTTGTTGCAACCACTTCCGATTCCTCAGTGGAAGTGGGAACATATAACCATGGATTTCGTGACGGCTTTACCGCGGAGTCCAAAGGGCAACAATGCTGTATGGGTGGTTGTCGATCGGTTGACCAAGGCAGCTTACTTTATTCCTTTTCAGGTTGGTCAATCGACAGAGACTTTGGCAGAGCGGTACATGCAGGAGGTTGTCAGATTGCATGGAGTACCGGTAAGCATCGTGTACGATCGGGACACTCGGTTCTTGTCGCACTTTTGGAGGAGTTTACAAGAAAGTTTGGGGACTCGATTGAAGTTTAGCACAGCTTATCATCCTCAAACTGATGGACAATCGGAGAGAACGATCCAGACCCTTGAAGATATGTTGAGAGCTTGCATGTTGGACTTCAAAGGTTCTTGGGAGGATCATCTACACCTGGTGGAGTTTTCGTACAACAATAGCTTCTAAGCGACAATTCAGATGGCTCCGTTTGAAGCGTTGTATGGTCGTAAGTGTCGTTCACCGGTTTGTTGGGATGATGTTGGTGAACGAAGGTTACTAGGACCAGATTTGGTGGTGCAGACAGTCGAGAAGGTGAATACAATCAGAAAGCATATGAAGACAGCTCAAGACAGACAGAAAAGTTGGGCCGACACGTCAAGAAGACCTCTAGAGTTCACCGTGGGTGATTTGGTATTCCTGAAGATATCACCGACTAGAGGGGTGATTCGCTTTGGAAGTCGGGGAAAGCTTAGTCCACGATTCGTTGGACCATTCGAGATATTGGAGCGTGTTGGAGATGTAGCGTACCGGTTGGCGTTACCACAGTCATTAGCAGGAGTTCACGATGTGTTTCATGTGTCTCAACTACGGAGGTATGTTCGTGATGAGACTCATGTCTTGGATCATTCGGAGTTGACCGTACGGGAGGACCTGACTTTTGAAGAGCGACCAGTTGAAATCAAGGATCGAAGAGAAAAGGTTCTTAAGAACAAGGTTATCTCTCTTGTGCTAGTTTCTTGGGGTAATCGATCGCATGGAGAATCCACTTGGGAGCAAGAAGACGAGATCCGGCAGAAATTCCCTCACCTTTTTCCAGTAGTTAGCCATCTTGTATTTTTGGAATTTCGAGGACGAAATTCTTTTGTAGTTGGGTATGATGTAACACCCGAGCCCAATAATACTATTTATATTACTAGTTGAGGGTTATATATTGCTCTTTTCCAATTATTCTGTTTTTCTGGGGTTTATTGCTAAATTTTAACCGGTTAAGTCATTTTGGCACATAACAAATTTTAACTCCTAAAATGAAATTTAAAATGTCCATGTTGGCCTACTCGTCGCCACTAGTCGCGTGGTAGCGTCCGCGTGTCGAGATTCCGTCCCGTTCGGCTAAACGGGCAAGTTTGGACGACTACGCACGCGTACAAGTGTCCGACTTGGGGGCATGCATTTTATTCATTCGACACCTCTTTTCAAAATTTGGAACCCGCTTAAAATCCTACAATTTGAATTTGGAGCATTTGGGCGCAACCCGGGCGCGATTTGGAAATGTTTCATTTAGCGCCAAAAGTGCCCGTTTGATTTAAATATATTTAAACCATTATATATATATTCTGTTGTTTTAACGTTGAAATCACTGTTTGTTATCCTTTATATTTTTTTTGTTACCTTCAAAGATTCGTGCGCAGCCAATCACGAGAAAGGAAATTCTCGTGGGCCCCCCGTTTCACTCTATCTCTCTCTATCTATCTCATCAAATCTCCTTCTCTCTCTACCTCTACATTCCCTCTTCCTCTCTCTCTCTCTATTCCTTTATCTCTCTCTCCCTATATATATTTTCTCACGCAGCCGCCTCCTCCATCACGAGAACAACCCACGAAACCCTAACCCTAGCTCCTCGCGACCTCACCGCCGACCTCCCCGCGACCTCGCCGTCGCCGTCAGCACCTCCTCAACCTAGCCGCACCCTCTTCCTCCTTCCTCCGCCGATTCCCGCGCCTGCACCCAACCCCGACGACGCCTCCAACCCCCGCAGACCTCGCCGTCGACGCCATCTCCCGTCGCCGACGTCTCCCGCGACTCCCTCTCCCCCTCCTCGTTGCAACCTCGTCGTCGCTTTCCCTCCTCCCCTCGCCGGACCACCAACCCGAGCCCATAACCCCCATCAAGTACCCTCTACTGTTCGCCGGAGAACGCGCCGGCGATCCTCGCCGTCGTCACCAGAGCCACCTCCGTCTCCCCCTCGACCACCAGAGCCGACCACCCTCTCCTCCACTCGTCGCAGCACCCTCTCCCGCGCACCCCCGAGGCCATTCAAGCCTTTGCAGCCGCCGTCGTTGCCTCGCCGGCGTTCCAGCGCCGTCGAGCTCGCCGGGGTCACCCTGGTATATCTCTCTGTAAGCTTCCTCATCCTTCCTTTTGTGCAAATCACCCCCCGCTGATCGCATTAAGTTTATCGTGTGTTGCTAACTCGTTGCCGTGTTTTTGCTGGAATCCGACCGTGCCGTCTTGGCGAACCCGACGCTCCAGCGAAGTACCCTGGTCCGTGTGATCCCGTTGTTCTCTGTTGGGGCTCGATCCGTGGCCCGTGCTATCATATCGCGTTTTCTGCCGACATCGCATCCGTGTTCCGGTTTGCAAAACCGTCGAGGCAAGTATCTGAATACTTGCTTTAACATGCTAGCGTGCGAGATCTAGTCTTGCCACGCAGTTGAATATCATACTATATAATACAACAACTTAATGATGGTAATTGATATTATATTATAAGTTAGAATTGATAGTTGCAGTTATCTTTAACATGGAATCGTTATAATAGTTTCTCGTAATTAATCAACCCACTATCAATCCATATTTCAACTAAATAAAACAATTGGATCATATCTGCTTAATTGTTAAATCATTCACGAGACAATTATTAAACTTAGTGTAAATTCATGTAGCTTCATTACTTTATGATTGTGGATATTGCTTCACCTTGTGGCTTTTGCACCCTAAAGGTGCTTGAACCTGTTAATAAGAGAATACAAAACATCATTGTGTTTACATGGAATAATATGGTTATTTACTGTTTCCTGCTGCTGTTCATTATTTGATTGCATACCTGTTGTGAGCACATACCCGATTGCACTACATATTGGCCTGACCCTGCTACACATGACATATACATACATACCAACTCATCCTGTTGTACCATGACATTACTTGTTTCATGATTTCATGCCTAATACCGACAAACCCGACCATCCCTGCTGTCTATCCAGACAGACCTACTCTTACCGGATTTTGTGTTGGCGTTAGTCCTTGACTACTGAATACCTGAACTGACATACATAGCTTGGGGGTATGGGGAAATCAAAGGTGAAACCGACTTGTAACTCAACAGTTCGATACATGTTCTGATCAGTCTTACGGGCTTGGCCAGCCCCGGAGTGTTGATGCTGACATCACTCGCCTATCCTACTACCTTTTACTGCTTAGCGGCACGTCTCGGATTCAGCCCCGAGGATCTTGACCGTGGTCCCGGGCACGCACGGGATACTATTGAGTTACATCGACGATTCATCAATTGGTTTCAAAGACTATAGAGTAGAAACCTGACAGGATAGTTTAGTTACCATTGCACATTACCCTACTCTGTTATTTCTTAGTACTGCTTTATTCACGTTCATATTTGCATTGCTTATCACCATGTTTACATTATATACTTGATGTCATGACGCGCTGACGTCTGGGTTTTGCATGGCCCAGATTCCGTACCACTGTCGGCGACCGAGCAGGAGTACTTCAGCCAGCAGGCTGAACTGTGAGTTCCTTAGAGTTTAGTTTATTTATTTCATTTCATTTCCAGATGTGAGCCCGCATTATGGGACGTACTGTTTATTCATTGTATTGGATCATTAGCTTCCGCACTTATTGTTTATTGATTCTTGTTATTATGGATTTGGACATGTATTAGATTAGCTTATTATCTTGTTCTTGATATCCTTACAACCGTAATGTGACTGTGGATGGATACTTCCTACCCACAGGTAGCATGGTTGGCTATGTCATGTGCCCAATCTTGCGTACTCTGGGAAGCGGGGCGTGACAGGGACTGTCCCAATCAAAATACATAGACACCATTCTAAAGAGGTTTAGTATGGAAGATTCCAAGCGTGGTGCCTTGCCTGCTAGTCATGGAATCACTCTCTCCAAGGACTTCTGTCCGAAGACTGATGAAGAGAGAGCTCGCATGAGCGTTATACCCTACGCTTCAGCCGTAGGATCTATAATGTATGCGATGTTGTGTACTCGCCCTGATGTGGCTTATGCACTGGCTGTAGTAAGCAGGTATCAATCCAACCCAGGGGAGAAACATTGGATAGCAGTGAAGAACATTCTTAAGTACTTGCGAAGGACTAAAGAATTGTTCTTGGTGTATGGTAATGGGGATCTCCAGATGGAGGCCTTTACCGATTCTAGCTTCCAAAGTGACAAGGATGACAGCAAATCAATCTCAGGGTTTGTATTTACCCTAAATGGAGGAGCGGTTAGTTGGAAGAGTTCCAAACAGGACACCGTTGCAGACTCCACGATGGAAGCTGAGTATATTGCTGCAAGTGATGCTGTTAAGGAAGCCGTCTGGATGAAGAAGTTCATTGCGGAACTAGGAGTAGTTCCAACCATTGTATTGTGATAATAACGGAGCTATAGCATTAGCCAAAGAACCAAGGTCCCATCAGAAGTCCAGACACATCCTAAGACGATATCATCTGATCCGGGAAATAGTAGATCGCCAGGAGATCGAGATTCGGAGAGTAGATACAAAGGATAACACAGCGGATCCACTCACCAAGGCACTTCCACAGCCTCAGCATGAGCGACTGTTTGAAATGTTGGGTATGAGATACGCCAATAACTGGCCTTAGTGCAAGTGGGAGATTGTTAGTAATATGTATGCCCTAAAGGCCATTATATGGATAGTGGAAACTTGGACATATATATATATATGGAGATAGATGACTTTTTTGCTCAACATGATAGTACGCTATCTGGTTTACTTTATCTGGACATGTAGATTTGATCATTTACACATGTTGATAAAGGCCAAAGGATATTTGCTTGACTACTGTGATTATGATGCGGATCATACTGGTGGGGCACGTGTAGTCTATAAGCATATCCTTGAACTGTTCCTAGTCGAGGGTGTATCGAGACAGGGCATCGATATTCCAGAGTAGACTAGCGTATACCATTCTTGTCCCATATGATGGGCGATGGATGATCCCATATCCATCTGGTGAGGAGACACCAAAGATTGTATGCGGGTGCTCAGTGGAGACTGGGTACACTGAACGGACTCGCCGAGAACTCCTATGTGGTATTATATCTATCGTCGGATAGCAGTTCTCAGGGAACACTGGTACAGGTTAGTCTGTAGACCCGAGATCGTCATAGAGTCTTGTGTGTCCTCCCACTATACTTTGATCTCCACCCTACCACGGCTCTACTGAGTCGTGCAAACAGGTGGTCTTTGGGTACAGTCTCGAGGCACATGGAGGCAATGAGCGATAGGAGGGGTTTCGTCTCTCCCGGTATTGGGGGTTGATGTTGTGCTATGCTCGATTGGCTATAACATGAAGTCCCTGGCCAGGGCTGCTGAGATTTACTGATAAGAGTTATCAGTAATTTCTCAATCTGTTATGAGCCATACACCAGCATGAATTATTGAGTTACTAGGGTCGACGATTCCATCCCTGGACTCGATATGCAGCATATCTGACGAAGAGACCGGACTGTACGGTAAGTGTTGCCAATTGGCTCGACGGGAGTTTTTACAGCTTCGCTGGTTTTCTTCTGATAGTTTCAATACCCGGGTGGCCGTTACGTTTAGCTGACCTCTTGCAGCTTGTAGATGTTTGATATGATCATCATCTACTGCCGGCGTATTGACGAGTCTTAGAGTCCCACAATGAAGTTGTTAGTGTATATGCCCTAGAGGCCATTACTGTATCATACTAGTTTGTATATTACTTAATGGATGCTTGGGATATTCACCTTGTATATACAATCTTGCTCAAAATAGTAGTATGCTACTTGGTTTGTTTCTACTTCAATGTGTACATGTGTTTATTTTTGTATATCGCCTATACACATTAGTAGAGCCCTTAGGATCTTTGCTTGACTACCAGCGATGTGATGGCCGTCACACTAGTGGGGCTGGGTAATCTATAAGCACATCCTTATGCAGGTCCCTGGTCGCAGGACTATCGAGACAGGGCATCGATACTCCGGAGTAGACCAGCGCATGCGCTTCTCATCCCAGTGTGGGAGACGGTCTGTCCCACAGCCGTCAGTACGTCGTACTTGAGATAGTATGCGGGTGCTCGTTAGGTTACGGGTACACTGGACAGGACTCGTCGGGAACTGACTAGTTGGTATTATACCTATCGTCAGTTATCAGTTCCCTGGTGACATGAGTACAGCTTAGTCCGCTGACTTGACACTGTCACTTCGCCTCGGGTGTGTTCCCACTGTACTTTGATTACTACCCTACCACGGCTCAAAGGAGTCGTGCAAACAGGTGGTGGTTGGGTGCAGTCCCGAAGCACTTGGAGGCAGTGACGGTTAGACAGGATTCGTTTCTCCCGGTATTGGGGGTTGACATCGCGCTGTGTCTAGGAGAGCCATTACACGAGTAGTCCCTGGCCAGGGCAAACGAGATATACTGGTAGGTTTCCAGTGTTATCTCAGGGTGTTTTGGGCTTCGCTCCGGCACGACTTGTACCGCTATTGGGGGACTGACGTTTACCGCCCCCTAGGCCCGCCATGCGATGTATCAGACGAACAGACCGGACTGTACGGAGAATGTCACACTCAGGCTCAGTAGGAGTTCAGATGGGTTTCGCCTCGTCGGTCTTCTTGTCGGCATTACCTGGGGACCGTTACGCACAGCTAGTGCCGCTTGCGGTCTGTGGTTAAACCCACTGCCAGCGTAGTGTCGAGTCTTTAGAGTCCCACACAGAAAGCTTTTCGCCTTTAGGCAAAAGAGTAGAGGTCGCATGGTATTGCGACAGGTCGCATGGTTTTGCGACAGGGTTCGGTCACATCCGTGCACTTGTGCACGTACAGTGTCCGGATAGTTTACACTAGCGGGCTTTGGTTTAAGCCAGATCCTAGTGTATCTTATGGGATTGGATTTATCCAGTTTGCATTCGTGTTCCTCGGAACGCGGATGCGGGTGTGTATGCACAGTTGACAGGGAGGCACAGACAGCGGATTCTCATTAGGGTTGTTGACAGTTGACCGTTGACTTTTTGACTTTTTGCTCAACCCTAATGAGAATATGATATGCGATTAACTATTATATTAATTAAGTATTATGTTGACTTGGTTGTTGACTTTTGTTGACTTTGTTGACTTGTTGACTTTGTTGACCGGTTGACTAGGCTTGACTAGTTGACCATCATGATAACCATGGTTATCATTTCATGCCAAAGACTTTTACTTGCTTGTTCATTTGAGTAAAATGAGTGCATGACATGATAAGGTTATGGTTGCTTCAACCATCACATAAGACTTTTATTGATATGATGAGTTATGATTACATTGGATTATGAGAGGGTGAGAGACAAAAGAGAGCCTCATTCTTTCTTGCTCATTCTCTCTCTTGTTCTTGAGCTCTCCTCTTGCTCTCACCCTCAACCTCTTGCTCCCTCTCTTGATCTATGGTTCTCTTGTCTCATGAGTTGAGAATCAAGAACCATAGATAAAATCCCATTCTATTTCTTCTCTACTCATTCTAGTTCACTAGGTTTAGCAAACCAAGTGAACTAGTTTCTTTAAAGAACGAAGAAGGAGCTAAAGGTTGGAGCCTTCAAGTGGATCTATCTTCGGCGTACGGAGACAACGAGAAGGAGCCATCGAACCACCATCGGAGCTTGAAGACGAAGGAGTTCAAGTTTAGGTATAACCATCTCCATCCGAGTAGCTAACTCTCTTTAGCAAAGTTTGCTAGTTTTAGTTTAGTTAAAGATCCCGACTTTGCTTAGTCCAAGTTGCCCCTTGCGCTAAAAATTTGATTTTCATACCGTTTCCGCCTCCCCGTAAGAACCGGGGGTCGCAACGTGGACTTACAGTGGTATCAGAGCCTAACTAAACTTAAACTAGCTTGGTAGTAAAGTGTAACGAAGTTCGGAACCGAAAAAAATCCAAAAACCTAACTTTTACAAAACCCAAGTTTCTGTTAAAATTTTTTCTGGTAAAAATGAAAAACTTTATACTTGTAAATTCGGCTCAGGGTTTTGTGTGAACACCCAAGAAAAACGTTGCCCTAATTCATTCAAACCGCCGCCCTTCCGCCGCACGAGGTAGGCATGTGCCGCGGAAGCGCCGCGGTTTGTCGTCTTCTGTGCATCGTTTTTCGTGCAGTGTGTGTCTGTGTTGGTTTTGGGATTTTTGAAATATATTATATGTCCCCAGATTTTCCAGAAAAGAAATTTCCTTTTGGGGTCCTATAATTCCGTATTTTTTCCGAACTTCACTGCACTTTGACTATGATGGTTATATCTGTGATGCTTGCATGTATTGAACGTCGGCTAATCGCTATAAGTCGATTGGTCGGGGTTATACATGATCTGTGTTTGATATTGGAATGTGTATATAAATATGTTGGATTGTCGCGGGTGAATAGCCGGGGGTTGTGAGACGAGAGTTTTCTTTTCTTGCAATTCATGTAAATTTGTAAATTGATGTAATAATTATTTGTATGGCCGCACAACCGGGTCGGGGTTGTAGCCGTCATTGTATAATTTCTTTTTACTGTTTTTGCTCCTAGGATAGACCCATGGAGGGGTGCACAAATTACCGGGTATGCCGAAGTGTCGAGTGGCCTACTCATGGAGATGAGGGAGGTTGCTACGCTTCGGGTACTTGGCGGGTAGTTTGCCGCACCCGTAGGGGTCTTGGGTGGGGTATTGGCTATTCACCGCGACCGTGTAATCTGTTTTTGTTACAGGCTCGTACAAATTACAGATTCCTAGTATATCCAATGTATTTATCTGTGATCTGAAATGTTTATCATTGCAGTATATCTATATATGATATTATTTAGGCGTTGCTTATGTTTTACAGACGCGCTAGCCCAGCCCCCGCTCTGTCGTTAGTTAAGTAACCTAACGGGTAATGACGGGGCCCAGTGGCGAATGCGAATGGCATAAGCGTACGTCATATTTTGGTTGTTTTCTGCAATGGTAGGATTAAATGATGGGACGCATTAAAAGAACTAATGCAAGAATATCACGCATTAAAAGAACTAATGCAAGATAATAAACCAAGTTAAAGTCGTTGGAACACTTTCGAAAAACCACTCGGTTCTTTTCAAAAACAACTTTTAAATGCGGAGCTTGAGCCACTCCTTTTAAAAGCTATCTCGTTCCATCGACCAAATCAAGTTCACTACGTTCAAGGTTTTGCCAAAACCATCCGTAGCCCTCCGTCGTTTCACATGAATAGTCAATAGTATTCAAGCTGTGTATGTTGGCCAAAGTCAAGGCACAGTGATTGGTAGCTATTGGGTGTTCATGTGTAGCATAGATAGATGCGTTGGTTTGGGACAGTCGTACTGCCATTTTGGCCAAAGTCAAGGGTAGGTACGGATGGATCCAAATTAACCTGGATAATGACGGGTAGAACTTGACATGTGACTTATGATATTTTGGCCAAAGTCAAGGTCATAAGAGCATGGGGCAAAAATCCACATCGGGAGTTTCATAAGTACTGAAACTTGCTAGATTTGCATACCATTTGGAGTGTGATGATTCTGGTAGGATTCCTTCAGTTTCGTCACGCGATGATATTTGGATCCCGATCCTACTGTGAGTATATGCTACTCCTCGGGAAATTTCTCACTAATCGATCAATGCTACAAACCTAGTAGGTGCCTAGAAAGGTGTTAGCGGGGCTACGCCCCCAGGGAAAAGAGGTTCTATAATTAAGGAACTTCGCGAAAGCGTTGGAAAACCTCCCTCGAAGTACCGACACCGGCCTGGCTGAACGGTTAAGCAAGTATTGTGTGGTGGGATTGATCCCGACTAATTCTTCCTTTATGGTTTGAGGAGGGATTCGAGAAACAGTGGGAGCCATCCTGTTTAGACAAACTAAAAACCACTCTAAACTTGCAAGAGCATCATGCTGAGTGTTTCTTCTTCTCTCTCCTAATTGCAGCGACCAATCAACATGACTGGACTTAAGTTACTCCTAGATAAAAACAAACTGACAGGGCCAAACTACAAAGATTGGCTCAGGAATGTCAAGATAGCAATCACTTATGACAAGCTGGGGTATCTTCTAACCACCAAAGCTCCCCCTGTCCCTGGTCCAACTTCCAGCGTCGCGGATAAGGAAATCCGCAAGACTTGGGAGATTGATAGCGCGAAGGCCAAGTGCCTCCTGCTTGCCTCGATGGACAACGAACATCAGAGGAGGCATGAGAATATGGACATGGAGTCCATATTGCTTCATACAAAAGAACTGTATGGAGAGCAGTCTCGTATCGCAAGATACGAAGCGTCGAAAAAGTTATTTTCGACAAGAATGGCCGTCGGATCATCAGTAGCCGAGCACGTGCTAAAGATGATCGGGTACATTGAGGAGCTCGCTGACCTAGGGATCACATTGGAGAGTGAGCTATATACGGATATAGTTCTCCAGTCCCTTCCTTCCACTTACGCCCAGTTCATACTGAACTTCAACCTACAAGAAAAAGAGGTTGAACTTTCAGAGCTCCTCAACATGCTGAGGAGCGCAGAGGGCACCCTACAGAAAGGTAGGGAAACATCCACTTTGTTTGTAGGAGGATCATCTTCTTCTAGGTCCAAGGCGAAAGCCAAGGGAAAGAAGAAGAAGGCCCCCGCCAAACCAAGGGGCGGTGTTAGTAAAGTGGATACGAAGGGAAAAGGTAAAGCAACAAAGATAGCGGGGAAGCTTGTGGATAAGGAAGAATGCTTCTATTGTCATAAGAGAGGACACTGGAAGAATGATTGCAGGGCCTGGAAGGCCAGAACACAGGAATTGAAGCAGGTTGCAGCTTCAGCTTCAGGTGTGTATGTTATTGAAAACTGTCTTTCAATAAACTCTACTTCCTGGGTATTGGATACCGGATCAGGATCTCATATCTGTAATTCTTTGCAGGCGTTGAGAAACCGTAGGGTTTTGAAGGCAGGTGACATGACCCTCAGAGTTGCGAACGGAGCTAGCATGGATGCTAAAGCCGTGGGGGACTATCACCTGGGAATGTCAGATGGACATGTTTTGGTTTTGCGTAATTGCTTTTTTGTACCCAACGCAACTTGTAATATCATTTCTGTATCTTTAGTTTCTAAAGAAGGTTATGAATTTGCGTTTGTAAGTAATGTTGTAAACATTCACCTTAATCAAGTTTTGATTGGGTCAGGTACTTTGAGTAATGGTATATACGTGTTAAACCAACCACAGATTTTTAATGTCCAGAATACACACAAAAGAAAGTCTCCAGAAATAAATCAGACTTTCTTATGGCATTGTAGATTGGGTCACATCAATGAAAGAAGGTTGACGAAGTTACATACAGAAGGGTATTTGAATGCGTTCGAATATCAGTCGTATGCCACTTGTCAATCCTGTCTCAAAGGAAAGATGACAAAGACTCCGTTTACTGGACATGGAGTAAGAGCGAGCGAGCTCTTGGGACTCGTACACAGTGACGTGTGCGGTCCAATGTCTACACATGCCCGAAGCGGACATTCTTACTTCATTACTTTTACGGATGACTTCTCAAGGTACGGTTATGTCTTCTTAATGAAACATAAGTCCGAGGCCTTTGGAAAATTCCAGGAGTATAAGAATGAAGTGGAGAAACAGACCGGCAAAAGTATTAAGATTCTAAGATCGGATCGAGGTGGAGAATACTTAAGTGCCGAGTTCCTGGACTATTTAAAAGAGAATGGAATTCTCTCTCAGCTTACTCCTCCATACACCCCGCAACATAACGGTGTATCGGAGAGACGGAACCGCACCCTATTGGATATGGTGCGGTCCATGATGAGTAACGCTGAGTTGCCGCGATCATTCTGGGGATATGCGCTAGAATCAGCCGCATACCTTTTGAACCGAGTTCCCACTAAGACTGTGCCTACTACGCCATTTGAGATGTGGTGTGGGAAGAGACCCCATCTTAATCACATTAAGATATGGGGAAGTCCAGCTTTTGTCAAAAAGCAGCATGCGGACAAGCTCGAGGCACGCTCAGTACTGTGCAAGTTTGTGGGATATCCAAAGAATTCCAAGGGATATTTCTTCTACTGTGAAGAGGAACAAAAAGTTCTTGTTTCTCGTCATGCCCACTTTCTAGAACACCAGTTCATAGAAAAAGAAATAAGTGGGAGCGCAGTAGAACTGGAAGAAATTCCAGAACCACGGACTATTACTGAAAGTTTAGTGGAACCAGAGGGTTCGGAAGAACAGGACATTCCTACGCCACTCCGCAGGAGTAGTAGGCAGACTCATCCGCCCGAGAGATACTACGGTTTTCTCGTAGACGGGGATAGAGAGGATTGCATCATAGACTATGATGAGCCTACTAGCTTCCAGCAGGCCGTTCAGAGCGTTGACTCAGTGAAATGGCTGGATGCAATGCGGACCGAAATGGAGTCCATGTACACCAACAAGGTATGGACGTTGGACATTGCTCCAGATGGGGTAAAACCCGTAGGATGCAAGTGGATCTTCAAAAGGAAGATTGGTGTAGATGGACAGGTTGAGACCTATAAAGCTAGGCTGGTTGCAAAGGGTTTCCGTCAAAGACCTGGCTTGGACTATGACAAAACCTTTTCTCCAGTAGCCATGCTGAAATCCATTCGGATCCTTCTTGCCATTGCTGCCTTCCACGATTATGAGATCTGGCAAATGGACGTAAAGACAGCTTTTCTAAATGGAAATTTAGAGGAGTGTGTCTATATGGACCAGCCAGAGGGCTTCATTCAGAGTGGGAGCAGCGGAAAGGTGTGCAAGTTGCTTAAGTCCATCTATGGACTAAAGCAGGCATCGCGGAGTTGGAACATCTGCTTTGATGAGACGGTCAAAGAATTTGGCTTTATCAAAAATCCAGATGAACCATGCATCTATAGTAGATTTGTAGCGAGAACTGTAGTATTCCTCGTTTTATACGTGGATGACATTCTCTTAATAGGAAATGACATTCCTATGCTACAATCTGTCAAGGGGTTCTTGTCACACAGGTTCTCCATGAAAGACCTGGGTGATGCCTCATACATTCTGGGTATCCGGATCTACCGTGACAGATCCAAGAGGATATTAGGACTTTCACAGTTCAGGTACATCGACACCATACTGAAAAGATTCAGTATGGAAGATTCAAAGCGCGGTAACCTACCGGCTTGTCACGGGATCACCCTCTCTAAAGAGATGTCTCCCAAGACTGATTTGGAGAGGGATCGCATGTCTATTATACCCTACGCTTCTGCGGTAGGCTCTATAATGTATACGATGTTGTGTACCAGACCGGATGTAGCTTATGCACTGAGTGTGGTAAGCCGGTATCAGTCTAACCCTGGGGAGAAACACTGGATAGCGGTAAAGAGCATTCTCAAGTACCTGAGAAGGACTAAGGAAATGTTCTTGGTGTATGGCGGAAAAGACCTCCAGATCGAGGCCTTTGCTGACTCCAGCTTCCAGAGTGACAAGGATGATTCCAAGTCCATGTCGGGTTTTGTCTTTACCCTCAATGGAGGGGCGGTGTGTTGGAAGAGTTCCAAACAGGAAACCGTTGCAGACACGACGATGGAAGCGGAATACATCGCTGCATCTGATGCCGCAAAAGAAGCTGTCTGGATGAGGAAGTTCTTGAAAGAACTTCAGGTGGTTCCGTCCATTGTTGATCCAATACCTCTGTATTGCGACAACAACGGGGCTATAGCTTTAGCGAAGGAACCCAGGTCCCATCAGAGATCCAGGCACATCTTGAGGCGGTATCACCTGATCAGGGAGATCGTGGATCGCCAGGAGATCGAGGTTCGGAGAGTCGCTTCAGAAGACAACACTGCAGATCCATTCACCAAGGCCTTGCCCCAGACTCAGTTCGAGCGGCTGATCGAGATGATAGGTCTTCGATACGCCAGTACATGGCCTTAGTGCAAGTGGGAGATTGTTAGTGTATATGCCCTAGAGGCCATTACTGTATCATACTAGTTTGTATATTACTTAATGGATGCTTGGGATATTCACCTTGTATATACAATCTTGCTCAAAATAGTAGTATGCTACTTGGTTTGTTTCTACTTCAATGTGTACATGTGTTTATTTTTGTATATCGCCTATACACATTAGTAGAGCCCTTGGGATCTTTGCTTGACTACCAGCGATGTGATGGCCGTCACACTAGTGGGGCTGGGTAATCTATAAGCACATCCTTATGCAGGTCCCTGGTCGCAGGACTATCGAGACAGGGCATCGATACTCCGGAGTAGACCAGCGCATGCGCTTCTCATCCCAGTGTGGGAGACGGTCTGTCCCACAGCCGTCAGTACATCGTACTTGAGATAGTATGCAGGTGCTCGTTAGGTTACGGGTACACTGGACAGGACTCGTCGGGAACTGACTAGTTGGTATTATACCTATCGTCAGTTATCAGTTCCCTGGTGACATGAGTACAGCTTAGTCCGCTGACTTGACACTGTCACTTCGCCTCGGGTGTGTTCCCACTGTACTTTGATTACTACCCTACCATGGCTCAAAGGAGTCGTGCAAACAGGTGGTGGTTGGGTGCAGTCCCGAAGCACTTGGAGGCAGTGACGGTTAGACAGGATTCGTCTCTCCCGGTATTGGGGGTTGACATCGCGCTGTGTCTAGGAGAGCCATTACACGAGTAGTCCCTGGCCAGGGCAAACGAGATATACTGGTAGGTTTCCAGTGTTATCTCAGGGTGTTTTGGGCTTCGCTCCGGCACGACTTGTACCGCTATTGGGGGACTGACGTTTACCGCCCCCTAGGCCCGCCATGCGATGTATCAGACGAACAGACCGGACTGTACGGAGAATGTCACACTCAGGCTCAGTAGGAGTTCAGATGGGTTTCGCCTCGTCGGTCTTCTTGTCGGCATTACCTGGGGACCGTTACGCACAGCTAGTGCCGCTTGCGGTCTGTGGTTAAACCCACTGCCAGCGTAGTGTCGAGTCTTTAGAGTCCCACACAGAAAGCTTTTCGCCTTTAGGCAAAAGAGTAGAGGTCGCATGGTATTGCGACAGGTCGCATGGTTTTGCGACAGGGTTCGGTCACATCCGTGCACTTGTGCACGTACAGTGTCCGGATAGTTTACACTAGCGGGCTTTGGTTTAAGCCAGATCCTAGTGTATCTTATGGGATTGGATTTATCCAGTTTGCATTCGTGTTCCTCGGAACGCGGATGCGGGTGTGTATGCACAGTTGACAGGGAGGCACAGACAGCGGATTCTCATTAGGGTTGTTGACAGTTGACCGTTGACTTTTTGACTTTTTGCTCAACCCTAATGAGAATATGATATGCGATTAACTATTATATTAATTAAGTATTATGTTGACTTGGTTGTTGACTTTTGTTGACTTTGTTGACTTGTTGACTTTGTTGACCGGTTGACTAGGCTTGACTAGTTGACCATCATGATAACCATGGTTATCATTTCATGCCAAAGACTTTTACTTGCTTGTTCATTTGAGTAAAATGAGTGCATGACATGATAAGGTTATGGTTGCTTCAACCATCACATAAGACTTTTATTGATATGATGAGTTATGATTACATTGGATTATGAGAGGGTGAGAGACAAAAGAGAGCCTCATTCTTTCTTGCTCATTCTCTCTCTTGTTCTTGAGCTCTCCTCTTGCTCTCACCCTCAACCTCTTGCTCCCTCTCTTGATCTATGGTTCTCTTGTCTCATGAGTTGAGAATCAAGAACCATAGATAAAATCCCATTCTATTTCTTCTCTACTCATTCTAGTTCACTAGGTTTAGCAAACCAAGTGAACTAGTTTCTTCAAAGAACGAAGAAGGAGCTAAAGGTTGGAGCTTTCAAGTGGATCTATCTTCGGCGTACGGAGACAACGAGAAGGAGCCATCGAACCACCATCGGAGCTTGAAGACGAAGGAGTTCAAGTTTAGGTATAACCATCTCCATCCAAGTAGCTAACTCTCTTTAGCAAAGTTTGCTAGTTTTAGTTTAGTTAAAGATCCCGACTTTGCTTAGTCCATGTTGCCCCTTGCGCTAAAAATTTGATTTTCATACCGTTTCCGCCTCCCCGTAAGAACCGGGGGTCGCAACGTGGACTTACAGAAGTTTCTTGGCTCAGGCAAAAAAGATGTGGTGTGCATATGAGATATGCGCGGGACCCGATTAAATACGGTTATGTGATAACGTATATTAATCGGGCATTTTCTATTTATCGGATCGTATGTGATATGACCGGTTTGCTAAATCAAGTGTTGATTTAACAAATCACATTTAGATTAATTCTTTAATTAAATCCTTTTGTATGCATGCATGTATGCACATGATGATGTGCATGGACACATACATGCATACATAGTATCATGGTTGATGATACAAGAATGGTGGCAATGCAAGACTTATATTGAAGCTTTTATTTATATTTATCATTTTAAGTTAATGTAAAGAAAACTCACTCATGCTCCTTTATTCTTTAGTGGGTAAGCTTTATTTAACTTAATGAAAAGAATTTCCACCCATGCTTAATTCTTTATGAAAAGAATTTCCACCCATAATTATAGTGGGGATGGAATAATGATGATTATTCCTTCTCATCACTATATAAGGCTTCATATGTAATATGAAACAATGTGTACAATTAAGAAGAACAACAAGGGTGTGAAAACAAGTTATCATATTTGATATGATAGAAAGCTCAAGCTTAGCCACCATTATCTTCTTCTTCCTCTCTTGATTTCTCTCTTGAGTGAAGTTGATAAAAGAAAGGGTTTTAATTGTTGAATATAAACCACATCATCATACTACACACATCTAGCCGATTTGTGTAGGGTGTTTGCTCTACTTCGTTCGCGAAACAAGTAAGGCAAGGAGCTTTGGGCAAAGGGACTTCGGGTGGATCATCGTGGACAAGGAAGGCTTCCATCGATCCGTTCCAAACTCTCATAGTGCCAAGGAGTCACCGAGGGAGATCTACAAAGGTTGTAATCTCTACTCTTAGTGATAGTTTTACATTTGCATGTGATGCTTATTTGTATGAATCCCTAAAACTTCTAGTTTCGATTCTTGTCGAGTTAACTTAGCACCTCTAAAATTTTGATTATGGCATATGTGATGCTACCAAACCCTTGACGAGGTGCTAGGCTAACCCTTGAGTTTTCAGCGGATTACACCCATAAAATCCTATAATAAAAGAGAGATGGTGAAAGTTATATAAAGATAAGAACTATAAAAGAAAGAAATTGAAAATAAGAGTTTTCAACTATACCAGCTTTTCGGTTGCTATGAGCCCTATCTTAATGGTCATGAAAAAATGTTAGAAATCATATTATCCCTCAATAAAACATCGCCTTTAGTTTTCATTCCTATCTTTCTTCCAAACATTGATCATATACCCCTACGTGTGTGAACTGGACTTCGCTACACTCAGAGAATTCAATTCAAGCAATCATACTCTTGTCCATCTACCTTAGTACTTTTTAATAAATATTTAGATGGAATTTTCTCACACATTCTTCATGCGACCGTTAATACTTCTTGAGGTACTAACCGACCGATTACTCATGTGCTTGCTACTTAGGTGTTTTTCCTCGTCTTGCAACACCTAAGGCTTAGCAGTGACTCCCAAACTAGTTGGTCTAAGGCACTAGGTGATAAAGCACCCTCGCTATATTTTTTATTGCTGCCTCGGTGATAACAAAACCACTATTCATTTTTCTTTTCACCATTTTATCTTTTATTCTCCACTTTTATTTTCTTTATACTTTGGCTTTTAGACAAGAGCATTTCAAGGTATGCTCTACTATCCCGAGTTTCAAGATGTGTGTAAGTGCGTATAGTAGGGTATCAACGTTCAAATGTTTGGCTTCCAGAATAGGAACTATTTTTCAGGCTTATTTTTATCCTCAGATTAGTAATTTCTTTCATCTTACTAACCCTTCGGACAACAGCTCATAACTACTTATTACTAGTTTCATTTAAGAAAACATCTAACTTTCTTGTTTTTCTTAAACTATTACTATCTTTTAAATATAATTTTTCACTTTCTACTATTTTATTATCACAATTTTTTTTGTGTGTGCTTATATATAGTATAATGCAAAGTAGGACGTAAATAAGCACAGGAGCGCTGAAAAACGACATCTTGGGAGCTTCTTGCGAAGGTACAGGAGCGCTGAAGCTCTTTGGCGGGAGCATGGTCCCGAAGAATAGCCCAGTGGTGGCTTGAGTTACCTGCTCCACTGGCATAGTGAAAAGGGAGGCCTCTTGGGGCCCGTAGGTTACTCCTCCAGATGGGACAGAGCGAGAGTTGCTGTTGCAGTTAGTACAGTTTGAAGCCATTGATTTCTTGAAGAGCTTGAATATTTTGCCCCCTGCGTCGACATTGGTCTTTGGCATGTGCCAGTTGTTTGAGGACCGTTTCCGTCGGCAAGGCTGCTGCTTGGGGAGCCTGCCTGTGGACGACAGACATCCTCTGCGCTTCCTCCATCGACGTTGAGGCACCGAGGGTGGGAGGTGGGAGCATCGACCCAAAAAGAAGCCCGTTGATTTCTTGAAGAGCCGAATTGCAGAGATTTGAGGCTGCAAGTGACCCATACTTGACTCCGCTGGATATGACAGAGCCTGAGTTGCTAGGGTGGGAGCAAATGCCATTCTTCATAAAGACGAAATGCCGGCTTCAATATCCACTCCCCTAAGGGCAACCAAAAACATACACACCGCGATTATTTGATCGCGGGAAAAACACGACACACGAAGTGTGGAGTGGAAAGAGGAAAAGGTCCCACCGGGCGTGCCAGAATCTGTTCCCCTCTGAAGGACGGCGCACAAGACTGCGATGTCTTGGCACTGAGATTCGGGGCAGATGCTATTTGGTTTTATCCGTCCACCTCTTCGAAGATGCCAAGTTGATTTATGGCACCGTGTATCGAAGGTTTAAACGGATGCGGCCGATGTAGCAGACTTCGTCAGATTCCCCCTCATTCGAGGGGTTTTTGATTGTGGGGACGCTCTTCCCTGCAGGCGCAAGCCCCTGCGGTTAATTATGCTACCGCATCGCAGTAACAACTTTCTCCTTCTCCAGATGGTCACTTCGTGTCGTGGGTGTTTGTTTTGTTTGTGGTTGCCCGTGGATTGTATACGGAGACTAATTTGTGTTGTCGCCCGTAGGACGTGGATTAGTCCAAATCCGTATTTTCTTAGATTTGGGTTTGGAGTTTTGGTTTAAGGATACGTTAGCCATATTTAAGGCTAAGATCAACTTAAACGTTTGTTAAGGATACGTTAGTCTGATTTGAGACTAAGATCGACTTAACGGGATCGTTTAGATCCTACAAGAGAGCATTTGGGCTCTGTTGTTCTAGTTTAGGAACATAGTGGTCTATTGCCAGTTTAGGGACATGGTGGTCCATGGAATGTATGGCCGTCGGGACCCATCACCTCTCTGAAGACGTTGAAGGATTACAACGACAAATATCAGAGGAGTTCAGAGATGTAACCTTGAACCATTGTTGGTTGGGAGATCTATAGTCCAATTTGGGATTAAAGTCTGTTTGAAGGTTTGTGAGCATATGGGCTCGGTTGAACATTTTATTGTTCTAGCTGTTAAGCTTTTATTTGGGCTCTGCCCTTTTATAATGCATAGCATTCATTTTTGTTCTGTTAGACCTTTATTTGGGCTCTGCCCCCTTTTTTTTAATAATGCACAGCATTAATATTTGGCCTGTTAGGCCTTTACTTGGGCTCTGCCCTTTTCTAAATAATGCATAGCATTTTAATGGTCTGACAATGCGCCACGTGGCTTGTCAGGCGCTTTGCGCCAATTTAAGAGCGCAAGGCGCTAGTGCATGTGGAGGTGACACATGTCACGCTCTGGTGAGCGCAAGTCTGTTAGCGCAGTGCGCTGTGCCAGTGCGCTGCGCTAGTGCGCTGCTGACACGTAGCGCGCATTGGTGCAGTGCGCCATTCCAAGAGCGCAGTGCGCTATATTTAGGAGTGCAGATTGTTCTGTGATTGACACGTGGCGCTCTCTGGTGACTTGCGCCAGTCCAAGGAGCGCAAAGGCGCATTTCAAGAGTGCAAGGCAATGTTCAATAACGCAGAGCGCATCTTGATCTAATTAAGATCAAAGAAACAAGTTTTTCTTGTTCTAAAGAGGTTCTACCTCAGGATTCAAGAACCAATAGTTCTGATTCTCATCAAAAGGCAATGCCTTTATATAGATCAAATGATCTAGGAATGAACTAAATTACTTCTTTTTTTTAATCTTTTAGATCTTCTTGATTTTTTTATATTGAAGATCTTGATCTTGTTCTTAGATCTTTGATCTTTTTTTTAGAAGAGATTTTTCTTAATCTCTGTTTTTCCAAAAATCAAATTATTTACCTTAAAGATGAAGAAGATGATCTTCTTTCTTCAAAGGCTTACCCTTTCAAATTTTTCAGAGAGTTTTCTCTTTTCTGCATATCTGTATATCTTTTCTTCTTTTTTTTATTTTAGAAAGAAGGATCATTGGTCGTTGGGACCCACCATCTCTCCGACGACACTGAGAGATTACAGTGCCATATATCGAAGGTGTGGAGGGATGTACCCTTTGAACCATGTCTCACTCATTAGGGGGAAAACAGGCTGGAGCTTAAGTTTCTCGCTGCTGAAAAAGGCTTCTTTGCATTCGCGCACTTGTGTCGCACGTGTTGGACGCACGTGCGTCGCACGTGTTGGGCGCTCATATTTGCACGTAGCGCACATGGAGCTTGCGCATATGCGCATTATGGGGGGAGCAAGCTCCTATGGAGAACGAGTCTCCTTTTAATATTATTAAATATTCTCATGTGGTGCGCACGTGCGTTGCACGTGGTGCGCGCGTGGCGGGCACACGTGCATTGCAGTAGCGCACATGCGCATTATGGGGAGAAGCAAGGCTTCTATATATGGAGAACTAAACTCTTATGGAGAACTAAGCTCCTTTTAATATTATTAAATGTTCTTATGTGGTGCGCACGTGGCGCACATGCGCATTATGAGGAGAAGCAGGGCTTCTATATATGGAGAATTAATCTCCTATGGAGAACTAAGCTCCTTTTAATATTATTAAATGTTCTCATGTGGTGCGCACGTGCGTTGCACGTGGTGCGCGTGTGGCGGGCACACGTGCGTTGCACGTAACGCACATGCGCATTATGAGGAGAAGCAGGGCTTCTATATATGGAGAACTAAGCTCCTATGGAAAACTAAGCTCCTTTTAATATTATTAAATGTTCTCATGTGGTGCGCACGTGTGTTGCACGTGGTGCGCGCGTGGCGGGCACACGTGCGTTGCACGTAGCGCACATGCGCATTATGAGGAGAAGCAGGGCTTCTATATATAGAGAACTAAGCTCCTATGGTGAACTAAGCTCCTTTGAATATTGAATCCTTTGAGGATTGAACTCTCCCTTTCTAAAAGGTATCCCCTCTTATTTATATGGGAGTGGTAGAGAAGCCATCTCTCCTTTTCCCGATGTGGGACTAAAAATGCATTCCCTATGTAGTAGAGCATTACTTTAAATTACACGTGCATAGCACATTTGCTCATAACTTTTGATCTCGAATGAATTATGAGGTCCATAATATATCAAATCGAAGGATTTTTCGAGACACTTTCGATACCATCAAAATTTAGCTGTTTCTCATTCCAGAGTTTGCCAAAATACAGCTCGGAAAATACTGGTTCACATCTTCTTCCTTAGATCACATGTGCATAGACATTTACTCATAACTTTTGATCCCGGATGAATTATGAGGCCCATAATATATCAAATCGAAGGTTTTTTCAAGATGCTTTCAATACCATCAGAATTTAGCTATTTCTCATTCCAGAGTTTGTCAAAATACAGCTCGGAAAATACCGGTTCGCATCTTCTTCCTTAGATCACATGTGCATAGACATTTACTCATAATTTTTGATCCCAGATGAATTATGCGACCCACAATATATCAAATCGAAGGTTTTTTCGAGATGCTTTCAATACCATCAGAATTTAGCCGTTTCTCATTTGTGAGTTTGTCAAAATACAGCCCGGAAAATACAGGTTCACATATTCTTAAGCGTATCGCTGCAATTTGATGTCTTGGGCTCTTTTGTGCAGAAATTTGGCGGGAGCACCCGGCTATAGACAAAATAGTCTTGGCACTCATCGTCGCTTCCAGGAAGTTACGACACTATTTTCAGGCGCACACAATCCTCGTCCTCACAGAAAGACCTCTAGGGAATATCCTCGCCTCCCCCGAATCGTCAGGCCGCCTAGAAAAATGGAGACGGGAACTGTCCTAATTCGACATCAAATACTGACCCAGACGGGCCATCAAACCTCAGGCCCTAGCTGATTTCATTGTCGAGTGCACCATTCCCATAAGGAAAGGAACGACTGCTCAAAGCCCCGACTCACGGCCCTTGGTCGAGGAAGTACCCGGCCCAATTCCGGACTGGGTGCTCTATGTAGACGGATCCTCTATAGAAGAAAGAAGTAGGGCATGCCTGAGCATCTGAGGCCCGAACGACGCGGAAATGGCGTACACCCTAAAGCTTGGTTTTAAGGCATC
This sequence comes from Agapanthus africanus, assembly GCA_030015575.1. Taxonomy (NCBI): domain Eukaryota; kingdom Viridiplantae; phylum Streptophyta; class Magnoliopsida; order Asparagales; family Amaryllidaceae; genus Agapanthus; species Agapanthus africanus. The sequence goes on from CM057337.1 coordinate 5,947,427, forward strand.
GAACAACGCCGCGGAATACGAGCCTTTCTTGCCAGGACTACGAATCACCTTCGGAGTGGGGCTGAAGACCATCCGTATACTTAGCGACTCTCTGCTAGTCGTCGGCCAAGTAACCAGTTGTTTCGAAGCCCGAGAATCACTCATGATAAAATACCCGGCGAAGGTAAAAGGCTTCGGAAAAACTTCGACGAAGTACAAGTGGAGAAAATTCCCAGAAATTTGAACGCCGAGGCTAATGCACTGCGCAAACTCGCCTCCTCCTATTCGGCCAATCACATGAGAAATGTCCTCTTTGAAGTCCTACCTTGGCCCAACATCAAAAATGGGGAGGCAACACTCCAAATCTACACGACTCAAGAAGACGCCCCAGACTGGAGAAAGCCCATCGTAGAATATCTGAAAGAAGGAGTTCTTCCAAAGGACCGAGCCGAGGCTCGTTAGCTTCGGGTCAAAACTCTCCATTTCATATGGAGCAAAGTAAACCTATACAAAAAGTCGTACACTCAACCTCTGCTCCGGTGTGTCGATCCCCATAAAGTAGACTACGTCCTATGGGAGATACATGAAGGGGTCGGAGGGGCGCATCAAGGGGCCCGCAGCCTGGTCCAAAAGAAACTGCTCCAGGGGTACTATTGGATGGGAATACATCTAGTTGCCGAGAAACTGGTTAGAAGATGCAAAAGCTGCCAACTTTTCGGCTGCATTCATCGCCTCCCCGCCACCGAACTAATGCCGTTTAGTTTCCCTTGGCCATTTGCACAATGGGGAATAGATATGGTGGGTCAGCTCCCCACCGGCACGGGTGGACACAAGTACATTCTTGTTGCGATAGACTACTTAACAAAGTGGATTGAAGCCGTGCCCATCAGGAAACCAGACGCCGTCTCTACGATAAAGTTCCTGCAGAACAATATAATCTTCCGGTTCAGAATCCCGAGGTGCATCATCACCGACCATGGGACCAACTTCGAGAATGAAAAAGTCAAGGAGTTTTGTAGCGACTACCACGTATTGATGAAGTTCGCCGCGGTAGCACACCTCCAATGTAATGGGCAAGGTGAAATAGCAAATTGAAGCGTCATTCGCGGGCTCCGGGCTTGCCTGGAAGGGATGCAAGGCAGCTGGGTTGAGGAACTGCCTCGTGTGCTTTAAGCACTGCGGACATTAAAGAAAACGCTAATGGGAGAAACCCTGCTCAGCCTCTGCTACGGCGCAGAAATTGGATTGCCCAGTTTTATGGTCGAAAACTTTGACGATGAAGCTAACACCTTAGCACTGCGAAGTAACTTGGACATCTTGTTAGAAAAACGAGATCGAGCGCAAATCAGAGTAGCCGCCTATCAGCAACAAACCGCCCGCTACTACAATACCTGAGTTAAGCATCGAGCCTTCAAGATAGGAGATTTGGTCTTACGGAGAAACTAGTTTGTAGACCAAGGGAGGCTACATAAGTTCTCTCTGAAGTGGGACGGACCATTTATCATAACGGAAGTATTGCCCGATGGAGCCTACCGCCTCCAGGACTCCAGAGGGCATAATTTCCCCCGGCCATATAACGCCGAAAAGCTCAAGTTGTATAAATAAACATGTACCATCTTTTGAATAATGCAATTCCTTTCCGCATTGACTAAGTTTTCCAAACTGAGTCCTCTCACAGAATAGACTTCTGCACCGCCCGGGGGCTCTAGCCCTTCATTCCTTTCCTCGGCACGAGCTTGGGGGTTGAAAAAAAAAAGTATGGAAAGGAAGAAAGAGACAATACACCATAATCTCAACCAAAGAAAGATTTATTTATTCAGAGGTATTATGGGCTCCTCAGCCTTACAACCATTACAGTAAAGGAGGAAGAGAATTAAGAAAATATTGGCGATGATACTCGGAAGAAAGCTCCTCCAGCCGAGCCCATACAGCCTCTGCCCACTCCCTCTGACGGTACCCGTGGACCCTAGAAGCCACGGACTCGCCGGGGCCCCCATCCGCCGAACATGACGCAACGACCAACCTTTGCTGGAAACACTCGAGATGAAGGTCCACCGAGCGGTCCCGCCTACTCCTCGAGATCAAGTTAAACTCGTGGACTGTATACATTTTATCAAACGCCTCTTCCATCAACTGAGGAGATAGGGTATTGTACAGACCCGGGGAAGACCTCCATATCGCGCAGATTAGCACTTGCAAGAGAGAAGATCGTCGGGGAATTAGGCGCCCACAGTGGCCCTCCAAGCGGCCTATCACGGCCTCGTACGTCTCTTCGGAACGATCGAGATTATAAAAATGCACGTCGTTCCGAGATATGATCTCCCTGATGGTGTATACGCGGCTGGTCATCTTCAATAAACACACGACTAGGAGGAAGCAAATATGAGAATTCGAAAATGAGACCATACCTTCGATATTTATAGCCTCAACAACAATCTTCCAACGCCCGAGATCTTCTCGTGCAACAACGCAAATCATGGAATATCGCAATTTCCCGATAAGGTATGGCCACATGTCATCTGTGACGGTCACCATTCCCTCCTATACGGTCACAAAAGGTTGAACGACGTTCCAAAGAAAAACTATCGAATTCAGAAAGCCCTCGCCAAGAAGCAACCAAGCAGCTTTCTGCTTGGCTCATCCGCTGAGGGCAGCTTCCTGCTCAGCCAATCCGCGGATCCAAAGCCCTCGACAAAAGGCAACCGAGTAGCTTCCTGCTCGGTTCATCCGCTGAGGGCAACTTCCTGCCCAGCGAATCCGCGGATCCAAAGCCCTCGAGAAGAGGCAACCGAGTAGCTTCCTGCTCGGTTCGTCCGCTGAAGGAAGCTTCCTGCCCAGCCAATCCGTGGATCCAAAGCCCTCGATAAGAGGCAACCGAGTAGCTTCCTGCTCGTCTCTCATCCTATGAGGGCAGCTTCCTGCCCAGCCAATCCGCGGATCCAAAGCCCTCGAAAAGAGGCAACCGAGTAGCGTCCTGCTCAGCTCATCTGCTGAGGGTAGCTTCCTGCCCGGCCAATCCGCGGATCCAAAGCCCTCGACAAGAGGTAACAAAGTAGCTTCCTGCTCGGATCATCCGCTGAGGGCACCTTTCTGCCAGGCCAATCCAATCTGCGAATCCAAAGCCCTCGTTAAGAGGTGGCAGAGTAGTTTCCTGTTGATCCTGCTCAAGACTTAGATATAGTACACACCGGTCTCCCTACCCTTGCTATCGCTCGATTCATACTCGATGCACCATCGTCGCCTTGGCTCCGGGGAAAAGGAGGGCACCGGGCCTACCCTTGGCTATCGCTCAATTCATACTCGATGCATGATCGTCGCCTCGATTCCGGGGAAAGGGAGGGCACCGGTCTATATATCCTTGGCTATCGCTCGATTCATACTCGATGCACGATCTTCAAATTAAGTCCGGGGAAAGGGTGGAAATCAGTCTGCCTATGCTTGGCTTAGCTCTTACGTTGCGCTCGCCTAACACTTGCGAAAATAGAAGCACACCGAAGGCGGGCTAAAAATACTTGCGAGATAAAAATGCTTGTGGGATAAAATGGCTTCGGAGATAAAAACTTGCGAGGTAAAAATGCTTACGGGATAAAAAGGCTTCGGAGATAAAAACACTTGCGAGCTAAAAATACTTGCGAGATAAAATACTTGTGAGGTAAAAATGCTTGCGGGATAAAAAGGCTTCAGAGATAAAAACACTTGCGAGCTAAAAATACTTAATTCATATTCAAAGTTATGTATAACGTATTATGGGCTCCCCAACCTTACAAAATTCCCGGAGGCATACAAAATTGATAACTAAAGCAAAATAGCTCAGGTCGCCTGCTCGACCGATCCTTCCCCTGGCTCGGTGCTTCCATCAGGGGATATAATGGCGACCTCGGGCTCGGCGCCTCCAACTGCCGCCACGTGCCCTCCGGCCGGCTCGGCACCTTTACCCTGTGGCACTTCCTCGGCTAGAGGATACCTACCGCGAAGCTCCAGATTGTCGAACATGGGCATGGCTTCCTTAACGGCGTCGAGGGCGTTGTGCCAACCGACGATCGCGGAATCGGCGAGGTCGAGGTAGAAATGGTCGGAAGTCTTATACTCCTCCACGGCCCTTTCCGTTCTGCCCTCCGCAAGGTTCGTCGCCCCCCAAGCATCCCGCTTGAATGAGTCTCTCTACCTCTTCATGGTATCGAAGAGCCCGTTGACCTCCCCTATCTGGGCCTGGATAGCCCGGTTGGATTCGGTCAGGAACCGATGGGACTCCTTCAATTTGGAGACTGTCAGACCCTCCGCGACCAATCTAGATTCGAGGAGGGCCGCCTTCGCCCGCTTTCTTTATCGCCGGGGCCACCTCCTCGGACTCCATTGCAGCGAGGAGGGCGCAGTGCTAGAGGACTTGAGGAAAACGGAAACCATGTTAAAAGCTAAAAACCGAGTAAAAAACACTTGAGAAATTCTTGGAAAAAGTTATCGACCTGAACAGCCTCCTGAGCTATCGCAGCCACCTGGGCCTTCATCGTGCCTCGGGGAATATTAGCCCCGCCGCCTTCTCCATGTCCGCCAGTAAACTGTCCGAGGGCACCTTGATGCATAACACGCCCTCCTGCACCTGAATCTCGGTCGAAGGCGGCCAAGAAACCACCCTCTTTGCTTCTTAAGGGGGGATTCGGCAGGGGGCGCCTCCGTCCTAGCTCGGGGCACGGCATACCGCGCGTGCTTTTGACCTCCTCCGCAGCGTTCCTCCGGAACTGGGGGCGCTGCGGAAGCCTTGGCAGGAAGAGCTTGTCGGGGAGCCATACTTGGAGCTAGCCGGGCTGAGCTAGCGCCACCGCCCTTCCTCCCCCGGGCCTTGGCGACCATGGCATCCATAATTTTCTGACGATCCATAGGCTCTGCGAGTTACACATAAGGAAAAGATCAGCAACGGAATTTTAACAAAGTCTAGATAGATCAATGAAGGCCCTGACTTACCTACAAAGCACGCGGGACTGAGAGTAGCCCAGCTCAGAGCCTGCCCGGAAAGCAGGACATCATCCCGCTGGATCGGTTCCACTGCGACACCACCCTTTCCTCGGAGGTGTTCGACTGCCTAACCCTTGGACAATCGGCCCTGTGCCACTGGATGTGCACCGGCCAATCCTCACCTTCCGGTGGCCCGATGAAGACGGACTTCTCCTTCCATTCGTGGATGGAAGAAGGGACAACCACTATCCCTGACCCGGCCTTCCTACGCTTATGTTTTTTAAACGAAAGATACACCTAGCTCGGTTCTTCCTTACTGGTACCGGGGTGATTTTTATAACAAAGGAACGTGGATGCTCAAATCAAAGGAGATCCGATCAATCTTCAGCCGGACTAGAAACCCGAGGAGGATTCTCCACGAATTCGGCGCTAGCTGGCCCGGGGCAAGATGGAAACAATGGAGCACGGCACAAACCTCAGGCGGGAAGGGCAGACGCATGCTCTCCAGAATGCTTCCAAGTACAGAACAATCTCTTTGCCCTGTACCTGGTCTGCCTGCTCACCCTCCCTGGCCAAACGGAGTGAATAACCGAAGGGGATATGAAATCGAACCTGGATGTCGAAAAGCTCATCCAAACAGTTCAAAACCGAGGGCGCATCGCGGGTGTTCCCGATGCGCACCTTGGGCGCCCTTGTTGCCCCCCGACGACGTGAGACAAGGGCGACACTCCCCCCAGAAGATGAAGAAGAAGTAAAGGAACTCTCTCGGCTATTGGAAGCCGAGGAGGAAGAAGACCCACTGGACTCGGCCTCAGAAACCAAAGCCTCATTTCCTGACTCGATCCCTACTACATCAACAGATATCTCGGAAGAAGACATCTAACCCGATTCAATAAAGGACTTGCCGAGGAAAATTTTAGATGAAGTTCCGACCTAAGCAGAAGGGCACCAGACAATCTTCAGGCAATGAGAGTCGACTAAGGCAAAGTGTCAACCATAAGAGAGCCCTTCCTATTTATGCACTCCACGAGAAGGTATCCAACGGCCCAAATCGGTTCCCGCCAAAACGAAAAGTCGCGCATAGCAGACATCAGGGCTCCACGTGGCGATCGGCCATTGAACATGTCCCCTTACGGCAGGATTCGGTGACAACCCCTTACGCCCCCGCCACCCAACAGCGGACACGTGGCACGTAATCCAACCGGCGGGTGAACGAAACGGTGTCCCCTCTTTAAAATCGCAATCATTTCACTGATCCGCTGACATCACCAAAGATACGCGTGGGAACTGAGGCGTTTCGTAAGCCGCCACGTGGATCTAATGACCCAAGAGGAGCTGCCGCCAAATGTCGCGTCGTCGTCGGGTAGCCCATCACAGGGAAATCTTCGGCTGAATCATTAAAAGTCGGGCTTACCACTCTCGACCCTGACCCATAAATAGATCAGGGCGAGAGTGGAGGGCTAATGATGAGGCCCATGAATGGAAATACCCCAGATTGCGACACGTGGGAGATGACGTGTCGTCGGCGCATACCCTCTGGACCCCTGGGGGATATGACGGGGAATCAGTGTGACACATCATGAGTCTTTCTCGGGACCCCCGTGATGAGGTGGTACTCGACCTTTCGGAAAAGCCTCCCCGGAGTACCCCCCATATGAGCTTAGGCAGCCGGGCATCCTCGGTCTCCTTGCTCGACTCCGAGCTATCTACCGAGCCGAGACTCCTCGGCCTTCATGTCCAACCAGGAGCACGGAGCCCAAGTGCCCCCGTAACGGCTCCGCGTATCTCGCCAGAACGAGATTTCCGCCGCTCCACGTCCCGCATCCCACGATAACACGTTTCCCCATTAACGAGCGTATCCCGCTATCAACGCGGACGTACTGTAAGGGCGTAACGGACGACGGAAATCTCGTATCAGATCGCCCACACGCGACCGGTATATAAACCACCTCCTTCAGAAGATCCGGGTAAGTCAATTCAACTCTAATACGCCGCTACGCTGCCCCTATATCTCGGTACTTACTTCATCGTCAGAGGGTCCTACGATGGTTCCCATCCCGGGACTTTCTTTACAGGTAGTCCGGTGTCAGCGGCATCCAACAACCCATTGAGATCCACACGTCCAATTTCCACTCTTAATTCCAACCGTTCAAGACCGCTTGCAATAAAATCAGCGGAGGACAACAGCTGAGGGAGATTTCCACCTCCATCACGCATAAATGGCTCCCGTTTGCCTTGAGAAAATGTAAATGCTTGGCTCTTAGGACTATGTTTAACATCTTTCAAGATATTGAAAGAAAAAGAAATTTGCACTTGTAACTCTTAATTTATATGCAGCCCACTAAAAGAGTAATAACTCAAATAAGGCAAAGTTGTTATTTAAACCAAGGCTTTCAGTTTCTATTATTTTAAACTAGAATTTTTACACGTCCGTATGCACATGAAAGATAAATGATGTAATAATAAAGAAGAATTTGTATAAATATATCAATATTGAGGATGTTATGTAAAAGTTTCTATTTCAAGTCCCAAGATGTATGAATGCATCTTTGGAGGAGGGAGGGAGAGAACATGGGAAGAGAGAAAAGTAATAAGTGAATAATATATATATAATTTTTTATGATGAGATGTACAACCTAAACGAGCGGCTTTGTTTGTAGGAATTTTTTCCTTATTTAGATTTTTATTTATTTGCAAAAGTGATGCAATAATGACACCGCTATCCAAAGGGCTTGTCTTATAATGGTAAAGATTTTTACCCCTCGTAGTTCCGATTGAATTCTTATCATGTTACTTGGCAAAAAAAAAGTTAATTTTAGATTTTGAGAATAAAAATTAATAAAATATTACTGTTTGTATATGCTCATCATATCAAAATTCTGAGAATTTTGAATTTTTAAAAATTTCTTTGAATATCTTTTGTTATTTTGAAATAGACAGTGAGATTTATGAAAAGAAAAAAAACCAAGCACAAGTAAGATAGAATAAAAACTTCTATTTTATTTTTTATTAAATAAATCTACAATTTATATTTGAGCATAGTAAATTGCTTACATCAAAACAATGTTATAATTTGTAAATTGTGTTTTTGAAGATGCATTTTATCACATCAACCTATCTGATATGTTCCTTTTTAACCTTCTACATTATAAATGTTAGTAAATAACATATACATTTGTCCACCCAACTTTAATATTAACATATACATGCATTGCATGTGCAAAAATACTTGTCTCTCTTAATTTCAATCCATGAAAATCTTGCATCATAATTAATTCACAATATGCTGTATGATTTTATTATTTTACAAGGTTTAAAAATGCTAAGGATAGATAGAATCCAAGGTTGTCAACCCCATATTCACTATTTAGTTAGATAGAACCTAGGGTTTCCAACAACAATTTGTATTGGTGCTAATTAAAGTACTATCCGACACTAATCACTTTAGATGGAATTTGAGGTCGATTTTTAGAAATTGACGTGACCGGGATCACGCTGAGGTGTTACATTCCGTTGATCTGCTGATGGCGGCGATGGACGGCTGAGATTGGATCTGGAGGCAGGCTCCTGAAGCGTATGGATCTCAATGGGTTTGAGGTTGTTTGGGCCGAGCTACCTGCAAGGAAGTCCCGGAGTGGTTGTACCACCGAGGACCCTCCGACGGTCAAGTTAGAGAGGAAATCCGAGCAGAGCAACGGCTTAGTGTAGTAAAAATAGCTTACTTAAACCGTCTGAAGGAGGGGTTTATATAGCGGTGGCAGCAGGCAGGGCAGGCGCGAGAGTCACGCCGGCCGTTATGCTCCCGACGTCACGCCCGCGTGATGGGCGGGATCTCCCATTAATGGTGAGACAGGCTCGTTAATGGGGGATCGTGATGGCGTGGAACGTGGGATGTGGCCAGCGGATATCTCGGGCATGGCGAGACTCCCGCGACGGCGGTTGCGCCTGTGAGTGGTACCGTTGGTCGGTCGATGAAACTGAGTAAGATGACCACGGCGGGAGAGCTCGCGGACGAGCGGGAGAGCCGAAGTATCTTGGTTCTGCGTTAGCCCGGAGACGAGCTGTGAGGCCGAGGAGGCCAATTGTGCAGGGTGCTCGGAAACGAGCCAACAGTTGTTTGTGGGACGGGCATAGGAGCGGCCTGGTCGGCTACTGTAGATCCTTTCTTGTGAGCTTTGGGACACGCCATCTGCCACATGTCGTGATCTGGGAGATCACCGATATCGAGTATCATCATTAGCCCCCCACTCTCGTCCCGACCAGCTGACGGGTCGGGCCGAGAGTGGTCTGCCGGGTCACCCGAGGTGAGCTCCTTTTCGAAGATAACGTCGGGCGTGTCCCCGAGCAATCTGTTGTATTTTCTGGATGACGCCAGCGAATCAGGGGTGAGATCTTCGCATTAAAGAAGGTGCGCCGGATCGGGCGCATGTCCACTGAAGCGACAACCCACGTGTCGGGCGCTGGTTGGTTGAGGCGACGGGTCGCAGGTTCCCTGCGCCCAATGGGGTGCGGCCAATGTGCGCATGACAGGTGGAGCGATGGTGGCCGTTGAACGCGAGGAGTCGTTTTGGCGGGAGATGATTACCGCCATTGGATAAGTACGCTGGCAGCTATAAATAGAGGTGGGGTTCGCTTCAAAGCCCATATCTCTTCATATTTTCCTCGTTCTTGATCTTGTAAGCTTGGCGCTCCCCTTTTTGGGTCGGATCTCAGCGTTTTCTCTCCTGAAAACTTCTCTCCATCAGGTTAGATGTCTTCTTCTTCTTTCTTCTGCTTCTTCTCCTTCTAAGTTGAGCCTCTCCCTTTGGCAGGACAAATGGATCGATTCAGGACTCTTGGTGCCCTCGGTGCTCAGTCTCGGAGGGGGGCCGGTGGTGCGTACGTGCCTCCGGCCGAACCGAGCCCCGCACCAAATATGCCACCGACGGCGGGGCCATTTGCCTCGTCACGATCTCCCGATGATTGTCCCGGCGGCGGCCAAAGGCTTCCACGGGTTCCTGAGCCCCAAACGAGAGATGCAGGAGAGGGCGAAGATGGGGTTCCTCTTAAGAGGAAGAGGACGGTTTCTCGCGTGCTACCGACAGAGATTTCGAAGGGGATTCCTGTGCAGGAGGGGGACGTCCACTTCGTGGTCCCGTCGGGGCTTTCCTTTGCTGCCAGCCTGCTTGCTGGTATGGAGGAGTCGGCCGGGGGCCAGATTCCGCGGGGGACCCTGAGGGCCCAGATGGTGGCTATAGCTCAGGAGGCGGTGCAGGTACGTACTCCCTCATGTGTTATTTCGAGCGCCCTTTCTTGAGTTCGAGTGTCTCTAAGTCTCTCTACTGTTTTTCGTCAGATCCTTCAGCATTGCGCCTTCGTAACTCGTATGGAGGCCGAGGGGGCTATCCATGCTACGAGGCTGGCGGGAGAGTCTTCTTCGGAGGCCGAGAATCTGCAACTTGAGCTGCGTCTGGAAAGGGAGAGGATGGCTGTCCTTGAAGCCCGATCGGCCGTCGCGGAGCTCGCCGTCTCAAAGTTGGTTCAGGCTCTGAATCTCGATGCTCTTCAGTGCCGGGAGTCCTATCACCGCCTGAGTGAGTCCCACCGATTCATCGAAGCGAAGTTGGTGGAACTGGCCGATCACTTTGCAGTCATGAAGAGGGCGAGGGATGCCAGCAGGCGGGATTCCGAGGCGGCGCTTCAGGCAGCGGAGGTTGCCGAGATTCGGGCTAGAATGGCGATGACTGATTACAAAGGGTCGGACCAGTTTTACGTCGACCTCGGCGAGGCCTCCGCCATTGCATGGAACAAAGCTCTTGATGCCGTCAAGGAGCAGTTTCCGGAGTTTGCCGATGGTGAGCTTAGTGCTCGGGTCCCACTTTCAGTGGTCATGCCTCCGGCCGATGGTGATGAGGGAAACGAGGTCTAGGCTGGGCTTGCGGCCCGAACTTTTTGGCTTTTCCTCCTCTCTCTTTTGTAAGACTTCGGGTAATTTGATAAGGCTGGGGAGCCCAAAATACCCTTGTAAAGACTTTTGGCTTTGTGAATAAAAACTTTTTTCACAGTATTTGCACAGTACTGCCTTCGTGCTATGTCGATTCTTCGTCTAGCGATTACGCGTCGAGTTGAATCTGTTCATTTGCCAAGTGTGCAAAGACCGACGGGAAGACGGTATCTCCATGGCCCCAAAGTCGAGGTGGGGATCGCTCAGACGTAGATAGACCGGACGCCTCTTATTGAGGTCATGTTCCTTAGCGTGGAAGGCTCGGAGAGGCATGCTAAGGATGGACCGAGCAGGGTGGATGCCCGGTGGCCTCTAGGCGAGGGCTTCGATCCCTGGCATTGTAAGGGCTGTACAAAGCCTGCTAGGGATGGACCGAGCAGTGAAGCTGCTCGGTTGCCTCTTGGCGAGGGCTTAGATCCTTAGCGCGGGAGGGGCCGTAAGGGGCCTATTAAGGACGGGGCCGAGCAGGGTAGCTTCTCGGTACCTCTTGGCGAGGGATTTGATCCCTGGTGTGTTGGGGTAGGGAGCTACCAGCCAGGGATAACCGAGCAAGGGCGGGGCCCGTTGCCTCTTGAGAGGGCTTTTGATCCTTAGCGTGGGAGGGGCCGTAACGGGACCGAGCAGGGTAGTTGCTCGGTGCCTCTTGGCGAGGCTTTGATCCCTGGTATGTTAGGGTAGGGAACTACCAGCCAGGGATAACCAAGCAAGGGCGGGCCCGGTTGCCTCTTGCGAGGGCTTTTGATCCTTAAGGATGGGCCGGACAGGGTTGCTGCCCGGTGCCTCTTAGCGAGATCTTTGATCCATGGTGTGTTGGGGTAAGGAGCTACCAGCCAGGGATAACCGAGCAAGGGCAGGCCCTGTTGCCTCTTGCGAGGGCTTTCGATCCTTAGCGCGGGAGGGGCCGTAAGAGGCCTACTAAGGACTGGCCGAGCAGGGTTGCTGCCCGGTGCCTCTTGGAGAGGGCTTTGATCCTTAAGGATGGCAAAGCAGGGTTGCTACCCGGTGCCTCTTGGTGAGGGCTTCGATCCCTGGCGTTGTGGGGTAGGGGGATACCGGCCAGAGATAGCCGAGCAGGGTAGCCGCTCGGCTGCCTCTTAGTGAGGGCTTAGATCCCGGGCGTTGCGAGGTAGGAAGCTATCGGCCAGGGATAGCCGAGCAGGGTAGCCGCTCGGCTGCCTTGTTTCCCCCAATCAGAGCAAAGCTCTGTTGAATTTCAAAATTCAAATTTTGAAGCAACGCTTCAAATCCCGTGCGCTGCGCACAACGCGCCACGTGTCAGAAGCTGATACGTCAGTGCAGCGCCCAAAGCAGCGCGTCCAATCAGAGCAAGGCTCTATTAAAAAAACAAAATTAAAAGAAGCAAAGCTTCAGTTGCGCAAGCGCTGCGCTGCGCGACACGTGTCAACGCAGTCGCTTTTGCGCAAGCGCTGCGCTGCGCGACACGTGTCAGCGCAGTTGCGCAAGCGCAGCTGCTGTGCGCTGCGTGACACATGTCACGCGCTGGGGCATTTGCGCCAAACAGAATTAAGATTTTAAAGAAATCTTTCTGTTCTTATTAAAACAAGAAGATTTTCTTCTGTAAAACAGAAGCCCTTGGATCAAAGATCCAACGGTGGGGAAAATTCCCCAAATCACTCAGAGAAAGATCTCTTTAACAAATTTAACTAATTTATGGGTACTATATAAAGGACCCTAGACCTCAATTCAAAAGCATCAACATTATCATTGAGAACTCTGAAGAATTGGAGAGAATCCTCAAGAACAAAAAAGGTAAAAACCTTTAGAAAAAAAGAGAAAATTCTCTTATAAACAGCATTGATCTGAGAAGAAGATCAATGATCTTCAATAAAAAGAAAAAAATAATAATAATAGTGTTTTGCACTTTCTTATGAACCAATGGTTCTTTAAAAACAAGAAAAACTTGTTTTAAAATCGATCAAAACATAAAACAGTGCTTTGCACTTGAAAAATTGCACTGTTACGCTCATGTGTTGGCGCAAGCCACCAGGGAGCGCCACGTGTCAGCAGCGCAATAGCGCAGCGCACTGACACAGCGCACTGCGCTGTTGCGCTTGCGCTCCTCAGATCATGAAACGTGTCACCACCATATGAGTTTGCGCCTTGCGCTCCTCAATTGGCGCAAAGCGCTTGACAAGCCACGTGGGGCAGTGTCAGAATATTAAATGCAATGCATTTTTAAAGGGCAGAGCCCAATCAAAGGTCTAATAGACCAAATAAAAGTACTGCATATTATTTTAAAAGGGCAGAACCCAATTAAAAAGTCTAAACAGACCAAAAATAATGCTATGCATTATTTAAAGGGCAGAGCCCAATTGAGAGGTCCAATGGACCAAAACAAATGCTCTGCATTATAATAAAAAGGGCAGAGCCCAGTCAAAAAAGGTATAAATGGCCTGAAATAATGCTATGCATTATTTAAAAAGGGGAAAGCCCAAACAAAGGCCTAACAGGCCAAATGCAAACAAAATGTGAACATTTTCAACTGGACTTAGCTCAGTCATGGCCGTAAGTCCTCAAACTAAATTGACCGAGCAAAATTGCTCTCCTAAATCAATTTACCTCCGGTTCGAGGGTAAATCTCCGAACTCCTCTGACACCTATCGTTGTAATCCTTCAACGACGTCAGAGAGGTGACGGGTCCCAACGACCACACATCAACATGGACTGCAGGGTCCTTAAACTCGTGGACCGAAACGTTCTTAAACTAATGTTGGACCGAAACGTTCTTAAACTAATGTTGGACCGAAACGTCCCTAAACTAATGATGGACCGAAATGTCCTTAAACTAATATTCGTCCCAAAATGGGAATGATGGACCGAAACGTCCTTAAACTAATGATGGACCACCACGTCCCTAAACTGGAACATGGACCACCACGTCCCTAAACTGGAACAGTAGAGCCCCTCCTAAACGCTCTTCTGTCGGATCTAAACGATCCCGTTTAAGTAGATCTTAGCCCCAAACACGGCTAACGTATCCTTAAGCATTTCAACAGACTACATATTCCATAATCAACTTTGGTTCAAGGGTACATCTCCGAACTCTTCTGACACTTGTCGTTGTAATCCTTCAACGTCGTCAGAGAAGTGACGAGTCCCGACGGCCATATATTAAATGGATCACCACGTTAAGTCGATCTTAGTCTAAAACAGGACTAACGTATCCTTAACGGACGTTTAAGTTGATCTTAGCCTCAATACGGCTAACGTATCCTTAAAATCAAAACCCCAAACCCAAATCTAAGTAAATACGGATTTGGACTAATCCACGTCCTACGGGCGACGGCACTACTTAGCCTCTGTATACAATCCACGGGCAAGCACAAATAAAACAAACACCCACGACACGAAGTGAAATTCTGGAGAAGGAGAAAGTTGTTACCGCGATGCGGTAGCGTAATTAACTGCAGGGGCTTACGCCTGCAGGGAAGAGCGTCCCCATAATCAAAAACCCCTCAAGCGAGGGGGAATCTGACGAAGTCTGCTACATCGGCCGCATCCGTCTAAACCTCCGATATACGGTGCCATAAATCAACTTGGCATCTTCAGAGAGGTGAACGGATAAAACCAAACAGTATCTGCCCCGAATCTCAGGCAAGACGAACCTACGCGGTCGCGTCTCTGTATTCGGAGGGGAATAGATTCTGGCACGCCCGGTGGGACCTTTTCCTCTTTCCACTCCACACTTCGTATGTTGTCTTCGCGAACGAATCGCGGTTTGTTAATGGTCGCCTTTGGATTTCAAGTTTACTAAGATTTGGTCTCTTGCTTGGCGCAGAAAAGAAAATCAAGCATCGATGGCCTCTACTTGTTCGAAGTGCTCTAACTGCAGCTGCAGGTCGTGTCCGGCCTCAACTGGGGGCATAACCTACAGGCCCCAAGCGGCCTCTTTGTTCACCATGCCCGTGGAGCAGATTACTCGAGCCACCACGGGGTTGTTTTTCGGAACTATGCTTCCGCCAACAAGCTTCAGCACCCCCGTGCCCGTACAAGAAGCTCCTAAGAAGTCGGTCTTCGATCGACTTTCAGTTACTGCGGCCCCTCTCAACGGGTCGCCCAACACCAATGCCTCGATCTTCTCTAGACTGGGCCAAAACTCCTGCGGGCCTACAATGAAGCTTGCTGTCCCGGAAAAGGTTATTCCAAAAAGAGTAGCCAAACCTGCTCCTGAAGTCGTCAAGGCGGCTTCTCCTGCTAAGAGATTGGTCATTACAAGATTGACCGTCCCAACTCCCGCTCCTGCTCTTGCTGCTCAAAAGACATCAGTCTTTAATAGGTTGACGCCGGCAACAGCCCCACACCTGAACAGGGGGCAAGAAGAAGCTGTTTCTGTCTCTGAATCGATACCGACGACTCGTCGCGCCCGACGACGCCACTGGCGCCGGATAAGGAAGACCGGGGGCAACTCCCCTTCTGGGATGACTCCGCCAGATCCAACGGTGGAAGTTAACGCTGCTGTTCCAACCGGAAACAGCTTTGAACTGTTGAATAGGGTACGCAGAAACTCGCCAACTGCGGTCCTTAAAAGATCTCCTCCACCTGTAGAGACCGTCGTGGAAGCAGAAAAGTCGGAGCAGCCTCATCAATCGCTGTCCTCCAGGATTTACAAGACATGGCGACGAGTCCGAGAATCTGTGATTGATCCCAATTCCTCTCGCCAACACAAAAAGTCAAAAGGTCGGCAAGAAGAAAATCCCTCGGTCAAGCAACGAAAGGCGACGACCGCTTGGGTGCCCAAAGCAACGGCCCCCTCAACTTCTACGGCCCATAAGAGAAGAAGGCCAGAAAAAGTCCCTACACCTATGGTGAATATCAAAGGTGGTGAACCCAAACGCCCTAAGCCTGGGGCATGGTAGTTCATACCGTCTACGTGGCGTCTGGTAAAGAGGACAGCCGCATATCAACAGGTCATAGACCGCTCACGCGATCGGTGACCAAAGCGCAAGAGCAGCAACAGAAGCTCCAAGAGATGATGAATGCTATGGCAACACTTACTGGGCCAAAAGAAAGCCCTGAAACGTCTTCGGATGAACGCCAGGAGCAAGAAACCGACGCCGAATTCCTTCATCGAATATTGGAGAAGAAGGACAAAGAGGCTGCTGAACAAGCAGCCAACATAAAGCGTATGGGCCTCCTGTTCCAAAACATGGTGGGGATGATGATCCAACAAGATCCTCCGGCTGAAGATCCCCCGATCGCCCTTGAAGACGATAGGGGAGAGACGTCAAATCCTCCGCCAGCTCTGTCAACAGCTAAGGAGGAGACAATCTCCAAAGCTGATTTGGACGAGTACATAGCCCAACAAATACGGGTTCACCATGCGACTGAAGCAGCTGGCCAGGTCGTAAAAACAGGGCTGCCATATCCAAGTTGGTACGATCAAATCAAGTACCCGCCCGGTTACACGATTCCTAAGTTCCATGTCTACAAGGGGACGGGCAATCCTCACCAGCATGTTGCCCAGTTCAGGGCACTCTGCGGCAACACCGGCGGTGATGACAACCTTTTGCTTCACCAGTTTGTTGGAAGTTTATCAGATACGGTGTTCGAGTGGTATTCCGAGCTCCCGAACGACTCTATCAAGACCTTTGCAGAGATGGAGCTGCTGTTTACCCAGTGTTTCGCAAGTGCCAGCGAGCGTACCCTGATAACGGCATTAATTAATGCCAGGGTGAAGCCGGGTGAGACATGGGTCCAATATGCTATACGGTGGCGGAACTTATGGTCAAAATGCGAGCAGCGCATAGAAGAAGCTCCTACAATGGGAATGTTTGTTGGAACCCTCGATCCGCAAGCAACCATCTCACAATTTATGATGGTTTTCAAGCCGACTACCTTCCAGGGCTTGATTGACAAGCTAGCGCAAATGGATCAGATGGGCCATAAACCCCCTCTTCCAAAGCCGGACTCCCGAAATGACAAGGGGAAGGGAAAAGCGATCGTTGTCGCTAATACTCAACAACAACCGAGCAACTCGAAGCCGGTTGTTCGTCAAAATAATATGCGCCCGTACGTAGCCCTTGAGGAGGGGCTAGGACGCCTTTACTCATTTCCCCGAGATAAAACGAGGAAGTTATTCGAGCTGGCGTTATGCAACCGACTCATAAATCTGCCGGAACCAAAACGGCCGTCGCAACCAAATGATGTCAATGAGCCCAACTACTGTCCTTATCATCGAGTACTGAGTCATCCGATCGAAGATTGCTACGTCTTCAAAAATTGGCTTGAAGACCAGTACCAACAGGGCAAGTTCGCGTTATCTGACAAATGGAAGGTGAATCCACCGCAGCCCCACACCTCTAAGAGGATGAATACGCTGGGGGCAACATGCTCTGTCGTAGAAGAAGCTCCTTGGGAGGTTATATCATCAGTCAAGACAAAGAGGATGCTAAACGATCTTCAAACATGCCCAGCGATTAGGTGGAAGAACCCGCTGGAATCTCAAATCATTGAAGGAATGTTGAAGCCACGTCCAACTCAAATGATCGATGGAGGTGGCCTAAGCATTCACAACCAGCCGTCGAAATCTTCAAAGAAGAAGAAAAAGAAATCAAAGAAGCCCGTAAAGCCTGGCGACAAGCGCACGGGCTTGCAAAAACAAATTGACGCGCTGGAGGAATATAACCAGAAGGCACGGACTCCCATTACATTCCAAGAGTTCCTCAATCACGTCTTTTAAGAGGAAGATGAGGGAGAAAGTTCATCTGATGAATCTGAAGAATACGTGGCGAGCTGTCATGTGATTTCTCATTCGTTCATGGACGATAAGGAGACTCCTTGTACTGAAACGCTGGGGGCAGATCCTGAACCAAAAATTCTGGGGCCATCGGATGAAGTAATTGATGCATTCCTCAATGAAGCTCTTTTAAAAAGTAAAGCTGATCGGGAACGCGAAACAGCTATATTTGAAAGGGTCAAGCGCCAACGACTTGATGAAAGAGCTGAGACGCTCCCGCTGAAGCAAAATACACCCACTGCGGATAAAATCAAATTCAAGATGAGGAAAAGGTTTGCTAAAGCCGTGTCAATGGGTATGAAGCTACCATCCTCTGAGGAAAGTGTTACTGGTGAAGCAGAATTGCACCCCTCCTACTGCTTATATCATCGGAAGGTTTCTCACCCCACTGAAGAGTGCAAAGCTTTCGATAGATGGTGGCAAGGATATGTTGCTCACCGGCAGCATTTTAAGCGGGAAAAGCGCAAGACTCTCCGAGAGCATAATGGTACGACTGAAGGGCTAAACGGAACTACCGGCAATTGTCGCATGGTGAACGCCCGGGGATCCCAAGTGCTCACATTCGGGAGCGATTCTGACGAAGAGCTGGCTCTTAGCCCCCTCTTTAAAGAGTCCACTTCAGGAAAAGAAGAAGAGCCGAAGGTTTGCGAAAATATCCGACTGCGTAATCGGACGCTACCCGAAAATAATCTTGGACCCTCAAACAAAAAAGATAAAGGGAAAGAAAAGGTCTCTGAAGATATCGCCCTAGATGACCAAGTCATGGAAGAGCTAACTGCCAAAGACCCGCCGAAGAAAAATAAGGTGGATTATAATATCTTAGCACATCTGAGAAAGCTACCCTCACAGCTCAGCATTCTTGACGCCCTTTTACTATCAAAGGAGGCGAGAGATTCGTTAATTAAGGCACTACATGACCCGGAGCAGTTCCAAGCTTTCCTAGCCGAAGAAAAGATGAAGGATGAATTGGAGGAAGTGCACACGGCAGATGTCACTTTTGGCGATGAAGACCTTCTCCTGGGGACGTGCGAACACAATCGCCCCCTTTATGTCTCAGGATACTGTCACGATATAAAGATAGGCAAAATCCTGATCGACAATGGATCCTCCGTTAACCTCCTCAATATGCGGGTGTTAAAAGAAATCTGCATGAGCGTCCAGCACCTTGCTCGGGACAAGATCACTATCTCCGGGTTCGACTCCCAATCATCAAGAACTCTTGGGTCTGTGATACTGACGCTACGCTTTGGGCTGCTCGTCACGGATATTAAATTCCACGTCATAGACGCCAAGACATGCTACAATGCTCTGCTCGGCCGACCATGGTTACACGAGTACAACATCATCCCTTCTACACAACATCAGTGTATGAAGTATTCTAAGGATGGCCTCGAGTATACCGTGGCGGGAGAACTGAACCCATTCTCCGTAAACGAAGTCCGCAAATATGAAGATGCCAAATACTTCTTACCGGATTTCAAAGACACGGAAAGGTGTCACAAGCCGGAGAACAAAGCTAACGCCACCATCCCTGTTTTCGGGAGTGATACCGAGGAGGAAGAGGAGATAGTTTATTCGGGTCCACCCCAATATAACAAGCCGGGACCATCTGCTCATACGTTGATCTTTGGTAGTGACTCGGAGGATGAGGTCCATGCTATATTCTCTGCTCAGCCTTCAATACGAACGTCCGCTGACGAAGAGCAAAGTCTACAAGTCGCTATGGTGCCGCTTAAACACCGTAAAGAACTGGATGCCCTTGATACCTACAATGTAGAAGAGCTGCAGACGTTCTATATCCCTCCCAGGCGAGAAGGCGAAAAAGCAAATCTATTCTACCGCTCTGAAGAAACCAGAGTGGAGAAAGAAATCTGGCATGGCGCGGATCCTACGCTTGATAGGATTCAACCCATCCATCTACCCAGATATTATACAGAAGGCTTGAAGAGGCTGTTGAAGTGCCAAGGGATATCCTTCAAGCAGACCGTTCGAAAAGCCAAGTTCTATGACAAGGTCCGGAACGTTCCCGGGACTCAGCACAAGTTACCTAATAGAAAAATGGAAACAATCGGGCTTGGATACATTCGGTCCAAGAAACGAGGGCTACTCCATGGTTGCTACGTCGTGCATGACTTCGATGAAGAAGCGGATGCTCAATGGGAGGACGCTAATCCTGAACCAGTAAAAGTTCTTGATGCAAAAGTGCCCAGTCCGTCGTTCAAGGAACAAATGGACAGGCTTATAAGGGAAGCTGGTCAAAAAGTCCGAGACGATCACAACCGCGAAATGGCCATCTACGAGAAAGCCAAAACGCAACGCCTCCTTCAACAGGCCGTCAAAGATGAAAGTGCCGCCCCTGTCAACCTGTTATAAAAAAGGCTCGACGTAGAGGCAGAAACAAGTCGAAAGGCCAAAAAAGCGCTCAACAGCAACAAAGTGGGACTAAGAAGCCACGCAAGCGGGAAATGAGCGGTTCCGATTTATCCCTCATAAAGAAAATGGGTCGAGCGTACTCGTTTCCTCGGGACAAGACGAAGAGAATACTTGATCTTGCTCTAAAACATCAAATGCTTACACTGCCGGAGTCCAAGAACCCCGAACAAGTAGGCAAAGTCTCTGATCCAAATTATTGCTCTTACCACCGAGTAATAGGGCATCCTCTCGAAGACTGCTTCACCTTCAAGAATTGGGTCGAAGATCAGTATCAGCTTGGCAAGTTCGCTCTGTCTGACAACTGGAAGGTAACGCCGCCACAGAAGCACGAACCCAAAGCCACGAGAACAGAGCCAATTCCACATTAGGATTGGAAGCGGATTCGCACTTGTCATATGATAACAATATTAAAAGAAGAGCCCGAGAACGTGGATAACCTTCTCTGGTGCTTCGAGAACAGCAATGATGAGGTGATCTCAGAATTTCCACCAGCGCCGAAGGAACTGGAGGATGGAATACACACCACTGCAGATAACCTCAAGAAAATTGAGTTGGGGACGGCGAATGACCCGCGGCCCACATTTGTCAGCGAGCTGTTATCTGAAGAAAGGGTGGCTGCGTTAAAGGACGTGCTTCTACAGCATAGAGATTGCTTCGCATGGAACTATTCCGAAATGCCGGGACTAGATCCAGAACTTGCTGTGCACAAATTGGCGATATCCCCGGACATCAAGCCAGTCAAACAGGCGCCGAGGAGAATGCGGCTCGAGCTTGAGATAAGTATCAACGCCGAGGTCAAGAAGCTGATCGACTCTGGCTTCATCCAAGAGGTCCAATATCCTGAATGGATCGCCAACATCGTTCCGGTGATGAAGAAGAATGGGACAGTGCGCATATGCGTAGACTTCCGGGATCTCAATAAAGCTTGCCTGAAAAACGATTTCCCAGTGCCAGTCACCGAATTGATGATAGAAAATACATCCACTCATGAGGTTTTCTCCTTCATGGACGGCTCATCAGGGTATAATCAAATAAAGATGCATCCCGAAGACCAGAAGCACACCGCCTTCAGGACTCCTTTGGGTATATTCTGCTACAAGGTGATGCCCTTCGGTTCAAAGAATGCCGGTGCTACTTATCAGAGAGCCATGACGCAGATCTTTGATGACCTTATACACGAAATCGTTGAATGCTATATCGACGATCTCGTGGTTAAAAGCAAATCATACGAGGAACATCTCGAGCATCTAAAGACTGTATTTCGATGACTTCGAAAATACAACTTGAAGATGAACCCTCTCAAGTGTGCATTCGGAGTTTCCTCGGGCAAATTCTTGGGATTCATCGTCCGACACCGAGGTATCGAGATAGATCCGTCAAAGATCAAGGCGATCATGGAAATGCTTCCGCCGAGAACTCTCAAACAGTTGCGGTCTCTCCAAGGAAAGCTCGCATATATTCGGTGATTTATAGCCAACCTCTATGGCAAGTGCCGCCCTTACAGCCACCTGATGAAGAAGGGAACTCCATTCGTCTGGGATCAAAAATGCCAAGGTGCACTAGACGAAATCAAGCAGTACCTGCAGAACCCGCCAGTGCTGGCTGCTCCGGTCAAGGGAAAACCCCTCATTCTTTATACAACCGCCCTCGAAGGTTCCTTAGGCGCATTATGGGCGCAAGAGAATGACCAAGGGAAGGAAAGAGCACTCTACTACTTAAGTCGAGTTCTACTGGGGGCAGAAAGCAACTACTCCCCCATTGAAAAACACTGCCTGGTGTTGATCTTCGCGGTAATAAAGCTCAGGCACTATGCGTTGGCGCATGAGGTCCATCTCATTTCGAAGGTCGACCCTCTTAAATATTTAATGTCAAAGGCCATATTGACGGGGCGACTCGCTAAATGGGCATTACTCTTGATGGAGTTCTCGATAACCTATCAGCCTCTCAAGGCAGTGAAAGGCCAAGCCATCGCCGATTTCCTCGCTGAGCATCCGATACCCGCCGATTCTCCTCTGAATTGCGATCTTCCAGACGAACATGCGTTTGATGCGATCGACGGTGGTGATACCCGATGGGAGCTTTATTTCGATGGAGCATCTTCCATGAAGAAGCGCAAACAAAGGACCCCTATAATCAAATCAGGGGTGGGACTCATCTTTGTAACTCCATAAGGAGGGATAATGCGCTTTGCTTTCTCCCTAACAGAGCCGAGGACAAACAATGAAGCCGAATATGAAGCTTTGATAGCAGGCCTCGAGATCGCAATCGACATGGGAATTGAAAACCTCCTCATATACGGAGATTCCCAACTGGTCGTTAGTCAAGTAAACGGTGACTACCAAACGTGCAAGCCAGAGCTGGTGAAGTACGGCGACAAGGTGCAACAACTGTTAACCCAAATCCCCTCCTATACTTTGGAGAACATACCGCGCGCGGAAAACAGCAAAGCGGACGCATTGGCCAAGCTCGCTAAGGAACTGGCTGATGAGAACCTCGATGACGTAAGAATCATGGTACAAAGCCGTCGGGTACTTGCCCCAGCGGAAATATCTCCGGAATCATCCGAAGAAAAGGGAGTGATTGAATAGGTGACCCTGCAAATAAAAGACCGGGAAAAGACTGAGGATTGGAGAGAAGTCTTTATAGACTACTTCAAATACCGTCGAACGCCCGAAGATGCGTCCTCACGACATCAGCTTATGAAGCGAGCTCTGTCTTTCGCCTTCGTCAATGATACTCTGTACAAGAGATCGTTTGATTCTCTGTGGTTGAGATGCCTAGGACCTGCTGAAGCGGAAAGGGTCATTCAGGAAGTTCATGACGGACTCTGTGGTTCTCACCAAGCAGGCCCGAAGATGAAGTCGAAGATCAAACGGATGGGCTACTACTGGCCCACGATGATTCAGGACTGCCTCGAGTATGCGAAGCAGTGCCACTCATGCCAAATTCATGGGGACTTCATCCACCAACATCCAAATCCACTCCATCCAACGGTGGCTAGCTGGCCATTCGAAATGTGGGGAACTGACATAGTCGGCCCCATCGAAGCAGCATCGTCCAAGGGACATCGATTCATCCTAGGAACGACTGATTACTTCTCCAAATGGGCAGAAGCAGTACCGTTGAGGGAAGTGAAGACGGAGGATATCCTCCATTTCTTCAAGATGCACGTCATATATCGGTTTGGAACTCCGCGACGGATCATCTCCGATAACGGGCCAGCTTATAGAAGCCACAAGATCAGTCGCTTCGCACAACAACATAATATAGACTGGAGATATTCCTCGGTTTATAATCCGCGAGCTAATGGTTTAGCCGAGGCCTTCAATAAGACCTTGACAAAGATCATGAAGAAAACGGTGTCCCGAAATAAGAAAGATTGGCACGAAAGACTACAAGAAGCTCTCTGGGCGTATCGGACTACGTTCAAGACGGCCACAAACACAATGTCCTACGCGTTGGTATTCGGTACAGAAGCAGTACTCCCCCTCGAAATAGAGTTACCCTCTCTACGAGTAGCGGTTCACTACGAGCTGACGGACGAAGAAAATGCTCACCTTCGGCTTGACGAGCTTGATGCCCTTGATGAAACCCGGCTCATAGCGCAACAAAACCTGGAGGCTTATAAAGCAAAGATGACGCGCTCGTATGAAAAATTGACCCGGCCGAGGACATTCCGCCAAGGCGAACTCGTGCTAGTGGTCAAGAGGCCTATGATCCCCAATCACGCCAAGCGGGGAAAGTTCGAGACAAACTATGAAGGCACGTACGTCATAGACAAGGTCTACCAGGGTGGAGCCTATCTACTCATGGATATGCACGGTGAATGACCTTTCAGGCCCATAAACGGTCGCTTCCTGAAGAAATACTACGCCTAATGAGTTACGGCCTAGGTCAATGATAGATGACGACAACTATGTCCACTCGCTATCTTCCTAAGCCCGAACTCTATAAGTAGTAACTGGCCTTCTTTAGCACCGGACCGAGACATCCTTAAACTAATGATGGACCGAAACGTCCTTAAACTAATGACTGGACCGAAACGTCCTTAAACTACTACCGCAGCATTCTTAGGCTGATGAGATGAATAAAAAAAATAATATAAAAAAATAAATAAAAATGTAATAAATAAAAACGGTATGTCCATTAGCAAAAAGGGCACGGATGAAAACCCGAAAAGGCTCCGTGAGTAAAAACAGCAGGGCTACCGGCGAGTGTTCGTGAAAACCCGAAAGGGCGCGACCTTGTAAAAAAAGAAGAAGAAGAAAATAAAAAGAATAAAAAAAATGGTATGTCCATAAGCAAAATGGGCACGGATGAAAACCCGAAAGGGCTCCATGAGTAAAAACAGCAGGACTACCGGCGAGTGTTTGTGAAAACCCGAAAGGGCGCAACCTCGTTAAAAGACACTTATAGGGTCCTCTCGACCTTGTAAGGAGAAACCACCCGCGTGAGATCCTTACGACTCACAAGTGAGCAACACACTTAGGGATCCCCACGATTCCTAAGGAGAAAATACACTTGCGAGATCCTCACAACTCGTAAGGAGAACTCTCTTATGGGACCCTCACGGCTCATAAGATTTGAAAGTCTTAAGTTACAGAGACCTAAACATGTGCTTAAGCAACCCCCACAACCTCTAATACTGCCCTACAAGTGGCTCAATACTGACCCTTGTATACAATCCACGGGCGCGAATAAACATTTCCCTAACCAAGATCCATCCGTGACTGGGGATATGTTCGCATGACCCTTGTAAGTCCTCTCGATTTACAAGAAGAAAACCCTCCTGTAGGATCCTTACGACTTACAGAGGAACATACACTTAGGAATCCTCACGATTCTTAAGGAGAAAATACACCTACAAGATCCTCATGACTTGTAGGGAGAAATAACTTTGTGAGACCCTTACGGCTCATGAAGTCAAAAGCCTTAGTCGACAGGACCTTAACCCTGGTCGCTAAGCCACCTTTGTTCGACATCGACAGAGGCACATGATGATTCGCTCCTGGTAATATCCCAGTTGTAGCGGTACTGATGCCGAAATCGATGTCTAAATTCAGATTTACGGCGAAAAGCCAGTAGGCCGCACATGCATATGAAATAGCCGAAATGATGGGGCAACTTGCAATAAAAAGCAGCAAGTAAAAATGTATGCATGCAAAATAGCCGAAATGATTGGGCAACTCACAATAAAAAACATCGAGTAAAAATAAAATAAACAGCCGAAATGATTGGGCAACTCGCAATAAAAAACAGCGAGTAAAAATAAAATAAACAGCCGAAATGATTGGGAACCGCGAAGAATAGCCGAAATGATTGGGCAATCGCGACCTTCGCGATATAGAAGCTGAAATGATAGAGCATCACGGGAATAAAACAAAAAAAAAGAAATGATAAAACTTTGGCCCTACAGTTGAGATCACATCGATCCCTGTATACAATCCAAGGGCGCAAACAAAGAGGGAACCATACTGTTCCAACAGGCTCCGCCAGAAAATGAAGCCAAATCTCGACGGTTCATCCCAACCCCGAAGAAACCAGTGTCTTCGGCAAAATCCTTCGACTCGAGGAGACAAGTGTCCTTGACGAAGAAAATCCTGATTCGCGTCGACTCGCAGAGAAACCAGTGTCTCCGCGGGAAATTCTCGATCCGTTTCAACACCAGGGAAACAAATATCCTTGGCAAAATCCTTCAACTCGAGGAAACAAGTGTCCTTGACGAAGAAAATCCTGATTCGTGTCGACTCGCAGAGAAACCAGTGTCTCCGCGGGAAATTCTCGATCTGTTTCAACACCAGGGAAACAAATATCCTTGGCAAATACTTCGACTCGGGGAAACAAGTGTCCTTGACGAAGAAAATCCTGATTCGCGTCGACTCGCAGAGAAACCAGGATCTCCGCGGGAAATTCTCGATTCGTTTCAACACCAGGGAAACAAATATCCTTGGCAAATACCTCAACTCAAGGAAACTAGCGTCCTTGATGAGAGCCTCCTGATTCGCATCGGCTCGCAGAGAAACCAATGTCTCCGCGGGAAATTCTCGGTTCGTCTCAACCCCAAAGAAACCAGTGTCTTCGGCAAAATCCTTCGACTCAGGGAAACAAGTGTCCTTGACGAAGAAAATCCTGATTCGCGTCGACTCGCAGAGAAACCAGTGTCTCCGCGGGAAATTCTTGATCCGTTTCAACACCAGGGAAACAAATAATCCTTGGCAAATACCTCAATTCAGGGAAACTAGCGTCCTTGATGAGAGCCTCCTGATTCGCATCGGCTCGCAGAGAAACAAGTGTCTCCGCGGGAAATTCCCGGTTCGTTTCAACTCCGAAGAAACCAGTGTCTTCGGCAAATCCTTCGACTCAAGAAAACAAGTGTCCTTGACGAAGAAAATCCTGATTCGTGTCGACTCGCAGAGAAACCAGTGTCTCCGTAGGAAATTCTCGATCCGTTTCAACACCAGGGAAACAAATAATCCTTGGCAAATACCTCAATTCAGGGAAACTAGCGTCCTTGATGAGAGCCTCCTGATTCGCATCGGCTCACAGAGAAACAAGTGTCTCCACGGGAAATTCCCGATTCGTTTCAACTCCGAAGAAACCAGTGTCTTCGGCAAATCCTTCGACTCAGGGAAACAAGCGTCCTTGACGAAGAAAATCCTGATTCGCGTCGACTCACAGAGAAACAAGTGTCTCCGCGGGAAATTCTCGATTCGTTTCAACACCAAGGAAACAAATATCCTTGGCAAATACTTCAATTCAGGGAAACCAGCGTCCTTGATGAGAACCTCCTTATTCGCATCGGCTCGCAGAGAAACCGGTGTCTCCGCGGGAAATTCCCGATTCGTCTCAACTTGCAAGATGAAGTCTCAGGCAGCAGGGATTAAAAAACTTGTTTCCTGAACAATGGGACCCTGCAAGTCGGTCTAAAATGGTCTTTTGCATTCTATTCACGGGTCTCACTCTCCAAAGTCGAGTTTTGACAAGGAGGGAAACAACTGCTTACGGGTCCTCTCGACTCGTAAGAGGGAAAAATTCTTTTATAGGATCCTTGCGACTTATAAGAGAAAACACACTTAGGAATCCTCACGATTCCTAAGGAGAAAACCCACCTACGAGATCCTCTCGATCCGTAGGGAGAAAATTCTCTATGAGACCCTCACGACTCATAGAGTTGAAAAGTCTTAGGCGGCAGATCTGAACCTGCAGCCTAAGCCATCGATATCTCTTGGAAAAAAACTAAGTTATCTGCCCATTATGTTTATCAAGTCAACATGCTGATAATAAGAGAAAGGGAGAAAGCGAAAGAGCATACAAGACATTGCAGAGAAAAAAATGTGTATCTTTATTCATTAACTCAAAGAAGTACAAGGTGAATAGTATAAAAGATTAAAGAATGGATACATGTTATTCGAAAAAAAAATTTACAAGTTTATTGGTACAAAGGTAGCTATTGGGAAGGAAGCGTCTTGCATAGCCCTATTAATTGGTCATGCACTTCCTTCCACGCCTTTTCCTGATCTGTCACCACCGCCATTTCTGCTTCCACCTGAGCCCTTTGCTGCAAGAGAGATGCAAGCTGCTCCCTGACGGCCTGCTGAGTGGCTTCGCGGCCTTAGGAATTACGCTCGGCAGCGTCAAGTTTCTGCTTCAGTTTCAGCCCATTTGAGATGCGCTCCAGAAGGCCCTCGAAGACAGCCTTTACCTCAGCAGCGTTCGCCTCAACTTCAGCACGTAGGCGAACAGTTTCGCTTGAAGACTCCTGACACTCCTTCAGCCTTAAAGCTGCTTCTTGTTCCAAATGGCGGAAATGAGAAGTGCCTTGCTCGAGCCATGCTGCCCGTTGAGTACTCAAGGCCAAAACCTCGGGGGCAGGACGCATCGACTTCAGCTGATGAAGGCGAGCCTCAATCTCCCTGCAGTGATTAACCCAAGATGCAATGATGCCCTCGTCATGGAAATTAACGAGTATCACCAGCATTGGGTTAACCGTCATGGTAAAATCTACAGCAGACGTAGGAGCCTCAACGTCGAGTTCCTCGATATAGTCGCTCAACATGCACAGACTATTCGCCGCGCCTTTCGAGGACTGATGTCTCAAGGAAGGAGCTGCAGGCATTGTAATGTGAGACTCAAAAGGCGCCGAGGCCGGAACGACAGCTGAAAAAACAAAATGCGATTAGATGACGGTTTGAGAAATATGGAAAAAGTCATTGATGAGATAGTCTACTATACCGGTTGAAGCAGGTGGCAAGGCCGGAAGGGCCGATGGAGCGACCGATCTTTCGTCTCCCCCTTCGATTTGTAGCACTGCAGTCAGGACGAGAAAAAGTTAGAAAATAATTCCATCACTGAAAAAGAAAGATATCAGTCGGAAACTATACTCACCAGCGCCACCAGAGGGAGAAGCGAGTTCAGATGGGAAGGATAAGTGTGGGAGCAACACTTGATAAAGATGGTTAAAGAGCACTCCTGAGAAGACACAACAGTACAACTTTAGTACACAAATTATACGTCTGAAAGATAAGATTAATAAGTTGCAAACCCATACCTTCCAACATCTTCGATGGTATGAGAGAGGGCTGAGAGGTGACCACCACCAAGGCAGTAGTTGAAGGCGCTCCCTCGAGCAATAGGGCATCGGCGCTGGCTGCACCTGCGTTACGAACAAAGGTGAACTTGTCAGAAAAGATTGTAAGGTAAAGAAAGACAGTAACTTGGGATATACCTGATGAGCTGCCGGCCGAAACAGAGGCGACTCCCTCCTCCATCGACATGAGGCCACCGCCCGTGGCCTCATCGCCTGACTCAATGGGAGCCGTCGTCGTGCTCGCGCGGCCAAGGGACGGCGGAAGATCGTAGACGAGCAGGGCAATGATCGGAGCATTGCCAGATTCTTGAGAAAGAACGGCTGACTCTTCCCCAAGAGTTGTACCCATCTCACCCGCTACTTCTTCGGGCTCTGCGGTCTCCATCGGCTCATCCGCCGTCACCACGAGGTCGCCGGCCCCAAGCGCCTCGTCCGCCACTACCCTGGGCTCAGTTATAACGGTCATTTCATCTGCCGCCACTTCAGGCTCGGCATCAATGACCTTCTCGACTGCAGATCCCTCAGCCTCCAACTCAGGCTCCGCAGCCCCAACGACGTTGCCCACCATCACCTTGGGTTCAGCAGGTGCCGCCTCCTCTGTTTCTTTGGGTTCAACGGTCTCCGCCTCCCCCTCGGTCGGACTTGGCCCTGCAGGATAGAATATATAAGAACCAACGGCTTTATAATTCTTACAACAAGATTCTGAAAGAAATATTACCTTAAGTGGATTTATCGTTTACACTCCGAACTGCACGCGCCACTTTCTGCGAGCAGTGGATAGGGCGACGGGGGCCTCTTCTGAGGGAGTATCAGCACGAGGGATGGTGCTTGGGCCCGCTCCCGTGGTCAAAGCAGCCATGCGCGCCTTCGCCTCGCGCCTTAGCTGCTTCCTTTCCTCCCGAGCCGTTGAGACGGACCCTACCAGAGCCTCTTTCATTGAGGCGTCCTCGTCCGTATACAGGGATGCCTCCAAATTCTTCAAGGCATCCCTCGTCGACTTGTCGAGTCAAGGCTCTCGCTGCAGCCCCGACGAGACTGGGACTTCGGTAGCAGGCTCGGGAAGAGTCTCCGCGTCACCTGGCGGAACCGGCATCGTGGTTCCTATGATAAAAAAAAGGGGGAGAGTTTAGATTGACCATAACACAAGGAAAATGAAAACTTGATGAATTGAAACTTACTAAGGCCTAAAGACGCTCTAAGGCGTTCCTCCTCTTGGAAAGTCTTGAGGGAAGCGGCAATGGCTTCTTCAGTGGTGATGCCTGTTGGAAGAAAAGAAGGAAAATATTAGTCAAAGGCAATAATAAAGATGTGATGCAATGGAAAATGCGACTAGTGATTACCTGATTCCGCAAGCTTAGCCAGCCATGCGTCACGCCTCGCCAACCGCTCCGAAGCTTCGAGGGCGGCCTCCAAGTCCGTGTCATCCGGCGGCATGACTAATCCCTCGTTAGTCCTATATTCACTCAAGCCCTCAGCATAGGGAGCATGGGGTTCCTGACCGAACACGACATCAGCGGCGAAGAGCGACTTCTTTTTCTTCTTCTGCCCACCAACCCTAGGTGCACCCGGGATCGACTTGTGCTTGGCAGGCACCTTGGGGCGGCGGGTCCCGATGTCTGCACCCACACCAGACTCTGGCGAGGCTACAACCACTATCTCTACTGGAGCATAGGGCGCTGGTGGTGCATCCGCAATATCGGGGAGCGGCAATCCGCGTGGAGGACTCTGCGCACGCGGTGGTCCGGCTCTAGCATCTTTTAGAGGGGGAACTACCGGGGTCCTTGGCACTAAAGGAGCGTTGCGGTCTACCTGGAGGCACACCCTTACGGTCGACCAGCAATCGCCTTTCCTCCTTTATAACAGCTCCCGTCGAATGATTGTACCATTCTATATATACATTGAGGAGTCGCGGGACGCAAGCCGGCTCACTGATAAAAAAGTGAGAACCCGTATTAAGACGCATAAAGTGGTGAAGCGCGCTCCGCATCCCTTCTTCATTAGCAACGGGTTCCAGCAGGAAAGCCTCTAACGGCACCCCTTGATTGTAACTCAGCTGTTGGGCGAAACGGTGCGGGTTGTATCTCATGAAGATCGCAGCACCATTCTGCCTAAACACCAGGAAGCCCGGTCTGGTGGAGTATAAGCGGAGGGTCTCCCGGGCCGTCAAACCTGAGGCTCCATCTTTAAAGGTGTCTTGCAATGGCCGCACCGCAGTGGTAGATGCCTTTCCAATAGTCAACACCTTATCGATGAAAGACATCCCGTCTCCAACGGTGTGGGGGCGAAGGAGTAAACCCATGGCGTTCCGTAGCGATGGAGTCACAATTGATGCGCCGATCAACTGTATGATGCGAGGGAAACCGCACCTATCGTAGAACGAGGGCCTTTTGTGCATGCCGAAGACACCTGATGTGTGTAGCTCGAGCCACGATACGAAGTAGTGCATCGGGAAGACCACGTGCAGTACCCCAGGCTCATTAGCATCCGCTGCTTGACTGAGGCCATGATACAAGTGTGCCAAGCCGGCAATCCCAACGGCCACTTTTACCCCGATGGTCATCCGGTGGGCTGGGTAAAAGACAGAGGGCCGCATATGGCGAGAATGCATCGGGATCGCAAACCAACTCAGTCATAGCCCAAGAAATCCTAAGAAGAAGGCCTCCTCGTCCATCCCAGGGGCTGCAACTTCTGCAAAAGACATGGTCGGGAAGTCAGGAAGGAAAAAACCCTTTTGGTCTATCTCCTTCACCGGCAAGTTATCCAAACCTAGACCGAAAGGATCATCAAGGGTAGAAAACTTGGCAGATTCTGACGATAGGACGCTTGGGCGAAGGAACCGAGCGATGATATCTTCAAAGCTAACTCCGCGACTCACATGTTCGATGAAAAGGGCCTCATAGATGTTCAACACTTTGATCAAACTTGAGAATTGGTGTTGAACAACGTTCTCCGGCGTGAGGCCCCTTACCGCCGGCTTGGCACTGAAGACATACTCGTCTGTCAGAAGCAATTCCTAATAGTGCTCCCCTATAACCGGTAAACCGAAGACCTCTGTGAACTCCTCCAGAGAAATTGACACTTCCCGATCCATTGCAAGGAAAGTGTGGGTAGGAATGTTCTACTGCTCCAAGAAAGTCTTGAACCACCAGGTGGGAAGCGTGGGATACTGGAAGAAGAAGACGTAAACCGCAGTATACAATCCTAACCTTATCAACTGCGACTTCTTCGTCGACAGGATATACCGGGCCCACGGCAGATAGCCGATCGGGGGGCGGGGGATCAGACCGATGTTATATGATTGCCCCCAAGGTCGCGCCTTGCCTTGACAGATACGGCATCCCAGGATATCCAAAACCATAGGACGCTGAACTGGAATTGCATCCATGGCGGGATGAAGAAAGCCCTTCGAGGTCCAATCAACCATCTCCACGGCATACTGCACCGAGGGTGGGGTGGCATAATGAATCGCCGTAATGGGTTCTGACGGTACTGCGCACGTGAAGCTCCGTCGACCCATGATAATCTGATTATACCACGACCCCCAAAGGTGGAGACTCTTATATTCCGGGTCGTGGTCCTTAATCATGGCTAGAACTTCGCGGTCCAAGGGCGCTTCAGGAAACCCTTCCTCCGAGCGAGCGAACGGGAATGAAGTATCGAGAGACATGGTCACTGCAAGGGAACAAAAAATAGCCGTTAGTGCTGCAATTCCAACGCTTGGCGTTTAAAAATTTTTAATTAAATGAATTTAAAAATTAATTAAATTAAAATTAATCACACTACACTGCAGTGCAGTGGGTAGGGGCCAAATGGGGACCCAAAAAATCTGGATGAAAGTGCCTCATTTAATAAGACAGCCCCATTATTGGGTGAGACTGTCAATTAATGAAAAGATCTCCAAGAGAATATTCTCATTAGTGGGAAATCCCTTCTTCCGAGCGAGCAAAGCTCTGTCACAGAATGACACTTGTCAAATTCTGGTCTCAAAGGAATAAAATTCCTTAAAAAGTGCTTAGCTCTGTAATGGTAATAAAAAAAATCCATCAAAAAGAAAATTTTAATTTTAAAAAGAAATTGAAAATTGAAAATTTTGGGATCTTGAAAATCCAAGAAAACTCTTAAGAGTTCATCATCAGAAGATCAAGAGATCAATATTCTGTCAATGAGCAAAGCTCTGTTTATGAAACCCCAAAGGGGATTTCTTTAGATCAAAAGATCTTTGAGAGCAAAGCTCTATTTATGAAATCCCAAAGAGGATTTCTTTAGATCAAAAGATCTATGAGAGCAAACCTCTTTTGGTTAGAATTGATTTAAATTAATTTAAATTAGTTTTACCTAAAGTTTTCTAACTTTGGAAACGAGAGCAAAGCTCTGAAGTTCTTAAGCAAGAGCAAAGCTCTGGAAAATCAAAATCTTGGAAATGATAAAGATTTCTAAGGGCCAGGTGTCCTATTTATAAGGTGCTTGCGCCCCTTCACCTCACCCATTGATCCAACGGCCAGGATCTTGCCACCGCTGCACTCACGTGCGTGCCACGTGAGCACAACGGTGGGGGGGCATTTGTTTCCCCCAATCAGAGCAAAGCTCTGTTGAATTTCAAAATTCAAATTTTGAAGCAACGCTTCAAATCCCGTGCGCTGCGCGCAACGCGCCACGTGTCAGAAGCTGATACGTCAGCGCAGCGTCCAAGGCAGCACGTCCAATCAGAGCAAGGCTCTATTAAAAAACAAAATTAAAAGAAGCAAAGTTTCAGTTGCGCAAGCGCTGCGCTGCGCGACACGTGTCAGCGCAGTCGCTTTTGCGCAAGCGCTGCGCTGCGCGACACGTGTCAGCGCAGCTCTGCGCTGTGCGCTGCGCGACACGTGTCACTCGTTGGGGCATTTGGGCCAAACAGAATTAAGATTTTAAAGAAATCTTTCTATTCTTGTTAAAACAAGAAGATTTTCTTCTGTAAAACAGAAGCCCTTGGAT
The DNA here is from genome assembly GCA_030015575.1 of Agapanthus africanus. Classification (NCBI taxonomy): domain Eukaryota; kingdom Viridiplantae; phylum Streptophyta; class Magnoliopsida; order Asparagales; family Amaryllidaceae; genus Agapanthus; species Agapanthus africanus. The sequence continues at coordinate 5,981,087 of CM057337.1, forward strand.
CAAAAATCCAACGGTGGGGAAAATTCCCCAAATCACTCAGAGAAAGATCTCTTTAACAAATTTAACTAATTTATGGGCACTATATAAAGGACCCTAGACCTCAATTCAAAAGCATCAACATTATCATTGAGAACTCTGAAGAATTGGAGAAAATTTCTCAAGAAAAAAAGGGTAAAAACCTTTAGAAAAAAAGAGAAAATTCTCTTATAAACAGATCATTGATCTGAGAAGAAGATCAATGATCTTCAATAAAAAGAAAAAAATAATAATAACAGTGCTTTGCACTTTCTTATGAACCAGTGGTTCTTTAAAAACAAGAAAAACTTGTTTTAAAATCGATCAAAACATAAAACAGTGCTTTGCACTTGAAAAATTGCACTGTTGCGCTCCTGTGTTAGCGCAAGCCACCAGGAAGCGCCACGTGTCAGCAGCGCAATAGCGCAGCGCACTGACACAGCGCACTGCGCTGTTGCGCTCCTCAGATCGTGACACGTGTCACCACCATATGAGTTTGCGCCTTACGCTTCTTAATTGGCGCAAAACGCCTGACAAGCCACGTGGGGCAGTGTCAGAATATTAAATGCAATGCATTTTTAAAGGGCAGAGCCCAATCAAAGGTCTAATAGACCAAATAAAAGTACTGCACATTATTTTAAAAGGGCAGAACCCAATTAAAAAGTCTAAACAGACCAAAAATAATGCTATGCATTATTTAAAGGGCAGAGCCCAATTGAGAGGTCCAATGGACCAAAACAAATGCTCTGCATTATAATAAAAAAGGCAGAGCCCAGTCAAAAAAGGTATAAATGGCCTGAAATAATGCTATGCATTATTTTAAAAAAGGGAAAGCCCAAACAAAGGCCTAACAGGCCAAATGCAAACAAAATGTGAACATTTTCAACTGGACTTAGCCCAGTCATGGCCGTAAGTCCTCAAACTAAATTGACCAAGAAAGATTGCTCTCCTAAATCAATTTACCTCCGGTTCGAGGGTACATCTCCGAACTCCTCTGACACCTATCATTGTAATCCTTCAACGACATCAGAGAGGTGACGGGTCCCGACGACTACACATCAACATGGACTGCGGGGTCCTTAAACTCGTGAATCGAAATGTCCTTAAACTAATATTGGACCGAAACGTCCTTAAACTAATGTTGGACCGAAACGTCCTTAAACTAATATTCGTCCCAAAATGGGAATGATGGACCGAAACGTCCTTAAACTAATGATGGACCACCACATCCCTAAACTGGAACATGGACCACCACGTCCCTAAACTGGAACAGTAGAGCCCCCCCTCCTAAACGCTCTTCTGCCGGATCTAAACGATCCCGTTTAAGTAGATCTTAGCCCCAAATACGGCTAACGTGTCCTTAAGCATTTCAACAGACTACATATTCCATAATCAACTTTGGTTCAAGGGTACATCTCCGAACTCCTCTGACACTTGTCGTTGTAATTCTTCAACGTCGTCAGAGAGGTGACGAGTCCCGACGGCCATATATTAAATGGATCACCACGTTAAGTCGATCTTAGTCTAAAACAGGTCTAACGTATCCTTAACGGACGTTTAAGTTGATCTTAGCCTCAATACGGCTAACATATCCTTAAAATCAAAACCCCAAACCCAAATCTAAGTAAATACGGATTTGGACTAATCCACGTCCTACGGGCGACGGCATTACTTAGTCTCCGTATAGAATCCACGGGCAACCACAAACAAAACAAACACCCACGACACGAAGTGAAATTCTGGAGAAGGAGAAAGTTGTTACCGCGATGCGGTAGCATAATTAACTGCAGGGGCTTGCGACTGCAGGGAAGAGCGTCCCCACAATCAAAAACCCCTCAAGCGAAGGGGAATCTGACAGTCTGCTACATCGGCCACATCCGTCTAAACCTCCGATACACGGTGCCATAAATCAACTTGGCATCTTCGGAGAGGTGGACGGATAAAACCAAATAGCATCTGCCCCGAATCTCAGGCAAGACGAACCTATGCGGTCGCGTCTCTGTATTCGGAGGGGAACATGCCTCTTTGCGAAGGCTTCGATCCCTAGTGTTGCGGGGTAGGGAGCTACCGGCCAGGGATAGCCAAGCAGAGTAGCCGCTCGGCTGCCTCTTTGCGAGGGCTTAGATCCCGGGCGTTGCCGGGTAGGAAGCTACCGGCCAGGGATAGCCGAGCAGGGTAGCCGCTCGGCTGCCTCTTGGTGAGGGCTTTGATCCTTAGCGCGGGAGGGGCCGAAAGGGGCCTGCTAAGGACGAATCGAGTAGGGTTGACGCCCGGTTGCGTGGAAACTTTCCGACCCTCCAGATGCATGGACATCGGAAAGGGCCATAGTCACGGATGACATGTGTCAGGGACGTACGGGGGAAGGCGGAATGTTTCGTGAAGCCACGTCAATATTGCCACATGGCGGCGTGGCATTGGATTAGCTGCCGCGATTCCCAAGATTCGCGCCTGTATGCGCGAGAATCCGAGTCCTTAAAGATTCGCTTGGGGTAAATAGAGAAGGAGATGGCAGTTCCTCCAGCATCGCTTTCTTTGAGACGACTGAGCGCGTGTATTTGATCAAAGAGATCTTCTCCCTTGATGACATCGCTTTGTATGACCTATCTCTGACCGAGGATGGGTACCGGGGAGTGGTTCAGCACCTAGAGGATCACTTTGGCCGGCTTCTCCCTTGGCGGTCGTCCATGCTTCAGATGCTGATGTACACGATCTGGAGGGGGTCCCGGGATCACGTCAGTCGGGCGCTTCTGTGGCGTCCCAGGTCCGCGCGCTGCGCCGGTGGGAGCGGGCTATAATGGCGAGGGCCTGGCCAACGGAAATCTACTCCGAGTATTACCAGGAATACTTCCTTGATCCCGTTCCACCTTTTTTGTGACCTTTCCTTTTTATATAAGGCTGAGAAGACCATGGTACTTTTTGGATGAATAAGACTCTTCTTTTGCAATGCTCTAGCGTTCCCTTCTTGTTATTTGAATGGAAAGGACTTTTTAGAAAAATTTACATTGTCTTTGTGAAAGGAGAGGTACACACTCGTAGGTATTCATTTTACTGGTACAGCTTGAGCTTCTCAGCGTTGTAAGGCCGTGGCAACTCGCGCCCGTCCGCGTCCTGCAAGCGGTAGGCTCCGCCAGGAAGCACCTCGGAGACAAGGAAAGGACCGTCCCATTTTGGGGCAAACTTATGCAGCCTGCCCTGATCAACGAACTCGTTTCTCCATAGGACAAGATCCCCGGTCCTGAAAGAGCGACGCTTGACCCGCGCGTTGTAGTATCGGGTAGTTTGCTGCTAATAGGCGGCAGCCCTGATCTGGGCCCGGTCTCGTTTCTCCAACAAGATGTCCAGGTTAGTCCGTAGTGCCGTGGTGTTTTCTTCATCGTCGAAGTGTTCAACCCGATGACTGGGTAGCCCGATCTCCGCTGGGACCATTGCCTCGGTCCTGTAGCAGAGACTGAAAGGGGTTTCCCCGGTGGGGGTCTTCTTTGACGTGCGCAAGGCCCATAAGACCCAAGGCAGCTCCTCGACCCAACTTCCTTGGCGTGCTTCTAGGCTGGTCTGGAGACCTCGGAGGACATCTCGGTTAGCAACTTCGGCCTGCCCGTTGCATTGGGGATGTGCGACCGCGGCAAACTTCATGAGGATATGATATTCATTGCAGAAATCCTACACTTTCTCGTTTTCGAAGTTCGTCCTGTGGTCGGTGATGATACACCTCGGGATGCCGAACCGAAGTATCAGGTTGTTCTGTGATTGGTTTGAAAAAGTGTTTGTAGAATAACAGCAATCAGAACGGTGTCGCGTGTAGCTAGACCGAGATGAGTACGGGTCGTCTTCTGGGAAACGTTGAACCTTTTATTCTTACTTTAGATGTGTTGAGAAAGAGAGGAGGGATAAAGAATATTATAGAATGGTTGTAGGATCTAGATCTACGTTAAACATGGATGCAAAATATAGATCTAGATTAACTACGGATGTAAGTTTATATAAGAAGGGGGCTTGTAGGGTTCATTAGGATTTAGTAGTTATGGATGATTAATTAAAGATTACTCTTTCTATCCTTTAATAGATTTAAAACTAGAACGACAGTGATGCATGTAGATTAGGGTTTCTGGAGGGAAAAGGAATCCCACTCTTAACCCCTATCTCGATATGGAACTCCGTTCATATCTAGCCTTTACCAAATCAATCATTAATCTAATCTCTAATCGCGGTCGAGACTAACAATGAATTGGTAGCGTGCCCGATTAGGATTTTAATGATTCTTTTGATAAAGTTTATAAACTTTATAGGACGTAAAAAGAGTTTAAGGATTTTCATCATCCATTAACCTACCCTAATCCTACGAACCCTAACAAGCGGAGAATTACTCGCGCATGTTGGGAGACGAAGAGATAGAGAGAGAATTCATAATGAAACTACAAATAAATAGAATAAGAAAAAGAACTACCTTTATTAATCAACAAAACTCATTTACACTTTGTTTCCTTAGAAAATGATTACAAATACTAGTTTGCTTCTCGATCTTTTCTAAGGAGGTAGATGAACCGTTGATGATCGGCCTGGATGCGTGAGCCATCTTGGACTTCGTGATCTCTTCAGCTTGATGATTTTTCCAAGAGGCTCTCGGTCCTTATTTATAGTCCCAAAACCAGAACCCTAGATGCCTAAATTGGAAACTAGTAGTTAAGATCCAAACTGAAAAATCCCAACTCCTAACTCGTCAAAACCGCGGCGGATCCGCGGCCAAAAGGTGGGTTTGGCCGCGGATCCGCGGCCAAATTGTGACATCTTTGGCTCAATCTTCTTGTGGGCTCTTCTGGTGATATATGGTGATCTTTTGAATATCTGAAAACTGAAAATCTTTTCTACGTCGCTACCAGAATTGATTTCTTTAGTTTACTTTCTTAATTAGGCAGGTTTGTTCCAACAACTTTGATTTCCTTGATTTCAGCCCTGAAAATTCTGCACAATAACTCAACAAATAATATTAGTAGAGATATTAACTTAACCTTTAAGAATTGGTCAAAGGTTTTAATAAGGTAAGCATATTAAGTGGGCCAAATGTCATATGGATATTATATGGTTACTTTTTCCTACCAAATGTTAATTATAATATATAAACACATGAAAATAGTATTTTTACAGATAAACCCTCTTATGTATCATATATTATAATAAACACCTTTTATTATATAGAAATAGTAGGAAAAATGTCATATTAAATGTGCAGTTTTATCAACTGAACATTCTGCAGGAACTTGATGGTCGTGGCGGCATCTGGTTTCCTCATAGAGACGGCATCGATCCACTTCGTGAAGTAATCTACTGCGACGAGGACATACTTATGCCCGCCCGTACTAGTTGGGAACTGGCCTATCATGTCCAATCCCCACTGGGCGAACGGCCACGGGGAGGTTAAAGCGGTCAGCTCGGTAGCCGGAAGGCGAGGTATGCTTCAGTGGAGTTGGCAACTTTTGCATCTCCTGACGAGCTTCTAGGCGTCTTCGTGAATAGTTGGCCAGTAGTACCCCTGGAGCAATACCTTCTGGATTAAGGTTCGGGCCCTTTGGTGTGCGTCGCCGACCCCTTCATGGAGGACGTAGTTGGATTCGTGGGGGTCGAGCACCGGAGTAGGGGCTGAGTGAAGAATTTCTTGTAAAGATTCCCATTGCTCCAAACAAAGTGACGGGTTTTGGCCCGGAGATAGCGGGCCGTTCCCCGATCTTCTGGGAGCGCACCATCCCTTAGGAATTCCACGAGGGGCTTCCTCCAGTCTTGGTCATCTTCCTGCGCCGCATATACACGAATTATTGTCGCCCCGTCTTCCACGCTGGGCCGTGGCAAGGTCTCGAAGAGAATAGATCGCTTGTTGTTGGCCGAGTAGGATGAAGCTAGCTTACTCAGGACGTCGGCTTGGGCATTGAGCTGCCTGGGTATTTTCTTTACCTGAACTTCGTCAAAGTTCTTCCAAAGTTTTCTTACCTCGGCTAGATACTTCACCATTAGAGGTTCCCGAGCCTCGAAATGGCCGGTCATTTGGCCAACGACTAGGGCTGAGTCACTGCGGATTCGAATTGTTTTCAGCCCCAGCCCGGAGGCCATGCGCAGTCCATCCAGCAGGGCCTCGCACTCTGCCGTGTTGTTTGAGTCCTTGAATCCGAGCTTTAGAGAATACTCCATTTCTACCTCGCTCAAGCCCCGAATTATGAGGCCGGCGCCACAGCCTTCCTCGGTTGAGGACCCGTCGACGTAAATGACCCACTCAGGGACCGAGTCGAGTATCCCCACAATCGGGTGTTGAGCCGCGAGGGTCGGCGTGGACTCCGGTTCCTTGCTGGGGATGGTGCATTCGACTATAAAATCGATCAGGGTATGTGCTTTGATGGCCTGCCTCAGGCGGTATTTTATGTCGAACTGGGACAGCTCCCACCTCCACTTCTCTAAGCGGCCCGAGGATTCGGGTGAGGCGAGAATAGCCCCCAACGGGCGCTCGGTGAGAACGAGAATAATGTGCACCTGGAAGTAGTGTCGCATCTTCCTTGAGGCCACAATGAGTGCCAAGACAATCTTCTCTATGGCTGGGTACCTCGTTTCTGCGTCTTTGAAGACGTGGCTCACGTAGTACACCGACTTCTGCGCTCCTTCGATCTCTCGAACGAGCACTGAGCTTGTTGCTTGGTCGGATACCGCCAGGTACAGCGATAGCTCGTCTCCCTCAACTGGTCGGGTGAGCAGCGGTGGCGTCGCAAGGTTCCTCTTTAATTGGTCAAAGGCAGTCTGGCACTCTTCTGACCACTCGAACCTCGGGATTTTCCTTAGAGCTTTGAAGAATGGGAGGCACTTTTCCCCAGACCTCGACATGAAACGGCTCAGAGCGGCTACCCGCCCTGTCAGTCGCATGATCTCGACGTTGGTCTTGGGCGCGGCCATGTTGAGGATAGCGTCGATTTCTTCCGGGTTAGCTTCGATCCCACGGTGGGTGACCATGAAAATGAGGAACTTTCCTCCGGTGACCCCGAATACGTACTTGGCGGGGTTCAGTTTCATCTTGAACTTGCGGAGCACCTCGAAGGCCTCGCCCAAGTCCTTGGCATGGTCGGTCGACGAGGCTGATTTGACGAGCATATCGTCGACGTAAACTTCCATGTTCCTGTCGATCTGTGGCTTGAACATGCGGTTGACCAACCGTTGGTACGTAGCTCCGGCGTTCTTGAGGCCGAAAGGCATCACCTTGTAGCAGTATACCGATTTGACGAGCATATTGTCGACGTAAACTTCCATGTTCCTGTCGATCTGTGGCTTGAACATGCGGTTAACCAACCGTTGGTACGTAGCTCCGGCGTTCTTGAGGCCGAAAGGCATCACCTTGTAGCAGTATACCCCCCCGGTCCGTTGTGAATGCGGTAAGATCTTCATCTACCGGATTCATACGGATCTGATTGTAGCCGGAGAAAGCATCCATGAAGCTCAAGAGCTCGTGGCCTGCCGAGCTGTCGACGAGATGATCTATCCGGGGTAGGGGATAGTTGTCCTTGGGGCAGGCCTTGTTGAGGTCGGTGAAGTCGACGCACATGCGCCACTTCCCGCTTGACTTCTTGACCAGGACTACGTTCGCCAACCACTCCGAATAGGGTACATTCCGAATGAAGTTGGCAGCGAGGAGCCGATCCACTTCGTCTTCGATAGCCTTCTGTTTGGCCGGGGCGAAGCTTCGCTTTTTCTTCCTGACGGGTCGGGCCGCAGGATCAACCCCGAGCTTGTGGGATATGATTTTGGGGTCGATCCCAGGCATGTCAGCAGGCACCCAGGCAAACACGTCGGAGTTGTTCCTGAGGAAGTGAACCAGGTCGTCTCGCTGAGTTCCTGTCAGAAGCGATCCGATCTGGACGATCTTTTCGCCGTCCCCTTCTACCAGGGGAACCTCCGTCAGTGGTTCGATCGGGGTTCCTCGGACCTCTTCTTGCTCGTCTCGAGTGTCCAGAGAACCCCTGATGTCGCCTTCACCCTCAACATCATCGGTCGGCTGCTCAGACGAAGATGTCGCGGTGAAGCATACATTTGCAATTCGCTGGTCTCCATAGACCCGACCTATCCCTCCCTGATCGAGAGGGAACTTCATCGCCAGGTGGTACGTCGATATCTGGGCCTGGAGGGAGTTCAGCGTTGGACGGCCGAGGAGGATGTTGTAGGCTGATGGGATTCTTGCTACGATGAATTCCACAGGCACTGTTCGCGTGTGACCGGCCTCCCCGACGTTAAACTGCAGAGTGACTACCCCTTCCGCCGGGATGGAGTGGTTGGTGAATCCCGAGAGGACGTGGGAGGTTGGCCTTAGGTCTGCTGGGGTGAGTCCCATGTACAGGAATCAGTTGTAGAAGAGAATGTCTGCCGAGCTTTCCGAATCGACCAGGATCCTATGCACCTCGTATTGATGGACCCGAGCCGTAATCACCAGGGGGTCGTTGTCGGGGCAGGGATATGCCGTGAAAGTCCCTGTCGTGAAAAATGATCGGCTCGGTCTCCTGAGCCTCTTCCTCAGACGGCTGTCGGCCTCCGCGGTTGGCGTGGGGTGCTGAGTCTCGCGAGTACTCGACGTACCTCCGCCGTCATGACCATGATTTTTGATGAGCCTCGGTTCCTTTCGGTGAGGTTCCTTATGCCTCCCAGTGAGGTTGCTTTTGAGCTGCCGTGGCGAGTCTCGCGTGCGCGACCCCGTCAAGGGAGGGGGTGCCGGTCATGCCCGCGAACAGGCGAGCTGACCACCGCCGCCTCAGGAGGGACAGGGATGCGACGAGACTCGGGGCGAAGCTCTCTGGAGTAAGACCTCGGAGCCAAACGAAGTGGTGCCCACCGGGTTATTGAATATGTCGACCCGGGGGACCTGCGGCTGTTGGAGACAGTGAGGCGACTGTAGGGTTACTAGGCACTCTCACAAGGTTCTACAAGGCATCAACCATGCCCGATTTAAATTTTAGACGTGCCGAACAATCCTAACCAAGATCTTAGACTAGAGATTAGGCGAAACAAATAGCAAGTAAACAACTTTACTTCTAAGAGTTTGGGATTACAACCTTTGTAGTCCGGTCCTTCACTTCATAAGCTCCGTGTTGTGGTCCCTTCGCTGTAATCATCAAGTTCCCGGACTCTAGAGAGGCTCCACGAAGAGAAAGATGCAAGCTTACTTCCGATCTTCGATAACAAAGATGATCTACCTTGAAGAAACTCAAACCCAAGCTCTTGCTTTGCTAATCAAGTATTAGCAAAGCAAACACCCTAATCTAAGTGGCTAGAATAGATGAGAATGATGAAGTAGGAATTTAGCTCTCATTTGTTTTCAATTTCTCACTTATTTTCATCACTTTGCAAAAAGCTAGAAAGTTTTTTCAAGAGGAAGAAGAAGAAGAATCTATTTGTGATGAATAATGAAAAGTATGTGAGATTAGAAATGCAACCATGGGTTAAGAATGAAAACTTAACCCATATAGAGAATTAACCATGGTTAAAGGGTTGGGTTGGGTTAAACAAATATCTACAAAAATATCAACACATAATATCTTTGCAAGAAACAAAACAAAAGTTTCTAGAAGCTTCTAGAAAAGATTAACCCAAATCAAACCCTAACCATGATTAATCTCCACTAATCATGTTGCATTTATAACCACAACATATTACAATATTATATATCACATATACAATATTTATTGTGACAAAATAAAAGTAATACAATTAACATATATCACATATATATCAATGTATTACCCGAGTGAGAGAAAAAATCTTTTAATGAGCTTATATTAGTTAATGTAATTTAATATATCAAATATATAATTATACATTAAATTATCAAATCAACACTTCATCCGATAATCCGGCTATTTCGCAAATAACCGACTAATATAATCTGTATCAGTTCATCGAATCAACACTTGATCCGATCACCCGGCTATATCACATATACCCGGCCGATATCACATATCGCGAGAATCTAATATGGTATCACATACACATTATTCTCGGTCCCGCACATATCACATATGTGCTCTTACTCCGTTTTGCCTGAGCCAAGAAACCTCTGTGTAGGACTCTAAAGAATCGTCAATACGCCGGCAGTAGGTGATGATCATATCAAACACCCACAAGCTGCAAGCGGTCAGCTAAACGTAACAACCACCCAGGTATTGAGCGATCAGAAGATCAACAAGCAAGCATGTACATTTTCCTGCGAATCCAATCAGTAACACTCCCGTACAGTCCGGTCTCTTCGTCTGATATGTCGCATATCTCGCCTAGGGGTGGCAAACGTCAGACCCCAGTAGCTTGATAAGTCGTGTCAATATGAGGTCTATAACAGTTCGAGAAACTACTGATAACACTTACCAGTAAATCTCAGCAACCCTGGCCAGAGATTTCCAGTTATAGCCAATTGAACACAGCGCAACATCAACTCCCTACACCGGGAGAGACGAAACCCCTCCTATCGCTCATTGCCTCCATGTGATTCGGGACTGTACCCAAAAGCCACCTTTTTGCACGTTCTCTTGGACGTGGTATGATGGAAATCAAAGCACAGTGGGAATCACACAAGACTCTATGACGATCTCGGGTCTACAGACTAACATGTACCAGTGTCACCAGAGAACTGTCATCTGACGTGAGGCATAATACCATCTGGGAGTTCTCGGCGAGTCCGTCCAGTGTACCCAGTCTCTACTGAGCACCCGTATACCTTCTCTGATGTCAAACACCAATGGGTATGGGATCATCCATCGCCCATCATATAGGTCAAGAAGCACATACGCTAGTCTACTCTGGAGTATCGATGCCCTGTCTCGGTACTCCCACGACTAGGAACATTTGAAGGATGTACTTGGCGACTACTCTGTCCCCACTAGTATGATCCGCATCATAGTCCTGGTAGTCAAGTACTCATCCTAAGGGCTTTATCAACATGTAACATAGAGACAATCAGAGTACATATTAAGATAAAGAGCAACCAGATAGTGTACTATCATGTCGAGCAAGAAAGTCCTCCCTATATATGTCCAAGCATCCACTACAATATACATCGTATGTACAGTAATGGCCTCTAGGGCATACATATAACTAACAGCGACGATCGGCCGTGTCTGCACGAGCGGAGCCTTCTCTCCCTCTGTAGGGGTTTCGGTCCCCCGGAGCGAGACCGGCGGTCTGGGGATCTTGCCCTGCCGTTTGGACGCGGATGAGCACCTCCACAACGGACGCGAGTCGGTCTATCCGGCCGGCAAGAGCGTTGATGGCATTCGGTGGAGGAGGTTCGCCTGCGCCTCCGTTGAGGGAGAGGCGGCGGCTAGTGCTTGGATCATCGTGATGATCGCTCGCCATTAGGTTGAGATCGGAAGATGAACTTTTGCTTTTGTGGAATCAAGGTCTTCCCACAGACGGCGCCAGCTGACGTGACCGGGATCACGCCGAGATGTTACCTTCCGTTGATCTGCCGATGGCGGCGATGGACGGCTGAGATTGGATCTGGAGGCAAGCTCCTGAAGCGTGTGGATCTCAATGGGTTTGAGGTTGTTTGGGCCGAGCTACCTGCAAAGAAGTCTCAGGGTAGTTGTACCACCGAGGACCCTCCGACGGTCAAGTTAGAGAGGAAATCCGAGTAGAGTAACGGCTCAGTGGAGTAAAAATGGCTTACTTGAACCGTCTGAAGGTGGGGTTTATATAGCGGTGGCAGCAGGCAGGGCAGGCGCGAGAGTCACGCCGACCGTTACGCTCCCGACGTCACGCCAGCGTCATGGGCGGGATCTCCCATTAATGGCGAGACAAGTTCGTTAATGGGGGATCGTGATGGAATGGAATGTGGGATGTGGCCGGCGGATATCTCGCGTATGGCGAGATTCACGGGACGGCTGTTGCGCCTGTGAGTGGTGCCATTGGTCGGTCGATGAGACCGAGGAAGATGACCTCGGCGGGAGAGCTCGTGGACGGGCGGGAGAGCTAGTGGACGAGCGGGAGAGCCGAGGTATCTTGGTTCTGCGGTAGCCCGGAGACGAGTTGTGAGGCCGAGGAGGCCAGTTGTGCAGGGTGCTCGGAAATGAGCCAACAGTTGTTTGTGGGACGGGCATAGGAGCGGCCTGGTCGGCTACTGTAGGTCCTTTCTTGTGAGCTTTGGGACACGTCATCTGCCACGTGTCATGATCTGGGAGATCACCGATATCGAGTATCATCAGAAATAAAAAACAATAAAGGTTGATTTTCGTAATTAAATTGTGAATTGGTTTTTTCTTTTTCCCTTCCGAGAAAACCGTATTTAAAACAATCACTCTGACACCATAAGGGTGTAAGAGATAAAGTGCACAAATAGTGATAAGGAAGCTGCGGATTAAGGAAAAATAGGGCTTTATTAGTGTAACCCACTTACATGACAAGAGAACGATTCAAAAAAAAATTGACATAATAGGTGGAATAAATTAAACATCCGTTCATAAATGGGAGATTCTGGGCTCGATCACGGGTCTCCTCAATAGGCTACTCCAAGCCCCACGAATGGGCTACTCCTAGCCACAACAATAAGTCCAATTTAATTCAAAATATTTTAATTTTTAAAAAATTCTTTTTTCCAAACAACATAAAATCTGATATTCCGATGCAAGACAACCAATATGTCCGAAACGACCTAATCTGGTACCAAAATTGGACATCCAATTCCGATATGAATATCGAGATTTTAAACCTTGCTACTTGCTATAAATAGTAATTTTATATCAGTGTATAAAGGAGATATATCCATTAAAAATAAAAGATTCTTAGAAAACAAGATTAGATTCTGACTATGTTTGTATTTGGATCATTAGTAATTCTGGTCGGTTTGCGTAGAAGGAAACCGACCCGAATTGCATTTGGATCCGAGTCGGGGAAATTCGATAGGGCTCGGGGGGAATTGAAATCGAAGATCAAATGAGGATGATTCTCTAAAAATAAAAATAAAAAAAATCTTATCTCTACAAAGAATCAAAATGTTGCGACAGTATGAAGCATTGGAGAAATTTTGCCCCCATATGGTATATGAATCCTTCGCCTCCCGTTATTTTTTATCTTAATGATTTGTTTGTTCAGTTGTTGTTTTTTATAAATTTTGTGTAAATTTTCCCCCTTTTTCATTTTGCCACGTAGGTTAAGTTCTATTCATGGGTTACTACATTTTATTTTGGTCTTCTCAAGGTTATTGTGTTCCATTGCCAAAAATTTGAGTTCTTGCCACTATTACTAATATTTCTTAGTATGGATTTTGAAAGTTAAATTTAGAAATTCTTGATCACCAAATTTCGTATCATTACTTAGAATCCACCGGAAGTAGCGTCATTGTGTCTTTGGTTTAGTGTACGTAGTGGCGGATCCAGAAAATTTGGTGAGGATGACGGAAATTAAACGGGCTTAAAATATTATAAATAACCTTCGAAATTAAAAAAAAAGGATCATCGAACATACATAAAAATTTGGGCAACACTTTCCAAATTAAGTCAATGGAAGTTTACTTGACATTGTTCTCTAGTAAATGAATCCGCCACTGTTCTCCAGTAAAACTTACAGCTTTTTCTTTTTCCCCTTCGAATTTGACAATCAACAAAACTGAACATAACAAATAAGCTCACCAGTCACCGAAACAAACCGCTAACGTTCAAATCGGCTCAAAATCCTAAAGAATTGGATCGAAACCCTCCCAAATCTAATCACAACGAGATCAAATCTCGCCACGAACCAGCTCAATCAACAAACCTTAAAAATCAATAATACAAAATCCAACACAAATTGGAGAAGCATTCGCGTACTTGAATTGCTGGAGCTATGGTTTCGATGAACCCTAGGTCGAAGGGGAGGAGAGAGAGGAGAGGGGGAGAGGATTGAGAGGAGATAAGAGGCGTGAGGGATCCTGCTAAAAGAAATTCAGGGGTGGCGACCATCCCCTCTGGGCTATGGATGGATCCGCCGCCGAGTGTAGGTAATTTTTTGGAAGCTACATTATGCTAGAGATATAAGAATTAGGGTTGCTATGGCTTCTGGATATTGTTGCGATGGGGACATGTAAGAAATAGGGTTAACCAAGCAATTAGCAAATGTAGGGCATGTTAATCAAGCCTGCTTGTTAATGATTTGGTTATTTGCTGTAGGGACCGCCACATGCAACACATCGGCTTACATGATCTATATACACCTATAAATAGATTATCACAATGCAACCTCGTTAATTTATTATCCTACACCTTCCTATATAAATGAAAATTTTAAACCGTTTATTATTTTTCGCGTACTATAGGCAGCCTCTAAATGGGCGTTTCATTATAAATTTATATAACCTTGTTCGAATGACACTTAGCAACATATAATCATCACTTATTATACTCACATCTAACATCATGTATGCTTCAAACACCTATGACACTTACTATACTCACTTACATGACGAGGAGGAGGGGAACTACCGTAAACTATTCTGTTTGCCCTCGAGGCTCATCAATTGAATTTTCTGGTTGTTTAGGTTCCTGAGCGGGCGCAATATTTTGTAGTGCGGCCGGAATAGGAGGCATGTTCACCTCCAAAACTCCCTCGAGCACCTGCACAACCTGCCCCATTGTTGGCCTCTGCTCCTCCGAATCTTGAATGCACCAAATCGCAACCTTGCACAGTCTGCTCACTTCCTCTATATCTGCGGCTCCCTCGAGTCTCTCATCCAATACGCACATCACGTCGCCTCCGACAATTTTTCTGGCAGCCCAAGATGGATAAAAGCTCAAACTCCCGTCTTCTGAATGCAGCGTGTTCCTCCTCCCCGAGACAAGCTCAAACAGCATCATCCCGAAGCTATAAACATCGATCTTCGCCGTTATTGGCAAGCCTGAGATCCATTCAGGCGCGAGATATCCGACTGTCCCCCTCATAGTCGTCAGCACTCTGCTAAAATCCCGTCCGATAAGCTTTGCCATCCCAAAGTCTGACACTTTTGGGCAGAAGGTGTCGTCTAAGAGTATGTTGTCTGGCTTGACATCGCAGTGCACGATGCATTCTCTGCACTTTTCATGGAGGTAAGCCAGCCCCCTTGCGGTCCCTAGGGCAATTTGGTGCCTCGCCTTCCAATTTAAAACCGTTGGGCGATCCTGAAAGAGGTGAAAATCTAAGGACCCCTCAGGCATGTAATCGTAGACAAGGAGTCGCTTGCTTCCTTCCAAGCAAAACCCACGGAGGCGTACTAAATTAAGATGCTGAATGGCGCCTAACGTGATGACTTCGGTTCTGAATTGTTTCTCTCCTTGCCCTATTCCTTCCAGCTTTTTGACGGCGATCGCGGTTGAATCCGGCATTGCTCCTTTGAAGACCGTACCGAATCCTCCGCTTCCCAATTTCTCCGAGAAGTTCTTCGTCATTCGTTGCAGCTCGCTGTAGCTAAATTGAATCAGTGAGCCCTCCACCGGTTTTGATGTTCGAGTCTGCTTCTTCCTTCGATAAAAAACCCAGCCTAGCCCAGATATGATGCAGATGATGGCGACCGGACCAAACACCGCACCAAGAACCACCGCAACCGTATTCTTATGCGTACTCCCTGATCTCGGGATATCGGTTGCTAAAAGCCGAAGAAAAACCGTGCCGCCTGCGCCGTCACCGTCATACAACTGCTTGAGGTTCCGCATCTCCCCCTTCCAGACCGAACAACCGCCACGATCATCATCATAAGCGTAACCATTACAGGAGCAGTTGTTCAAACATGCGGCCTCGCATTCTTTCGCGCTCTTGACCGCCAAGCTCTCTGGGCTCTCTGCAGGCAACCTCATGTTGGCCATCGCCAAGAATCCGTCTTCATCTCCACACCGCAGCCGGGATTTCCTCATGCACCCCGAGCTCCAATCGTTCAACCCCCAGTCGCGATCATTCGCCGGTCGGAACCCATCACTGCACTGGCAAACGGCCGAAGCCTTCTCATCGCAGACACCGAAAGGCCCGCAAAGAGAATATACATCGCAATGATGCAATGGCTGGGTAAACTCGGTCTGCCACTGCTGGCTGCTGTTCAGCCAAAACCATTGCCTGACCAGCCCGGTTGAATCCACGATGCATCGGGTGGTAATGGAGCTGTCTAAAATCGTATAGGTGGCGAATTTCCTGTCCTTACCGTCGACAAAGCTGAAGTTGAACACCGTCTTCTCTTTGGTTCCGGGGACGTTGCTGAAGAACTGGCCGTTCCAGAGACCGCTAGACCAATATATTTGAGACCCGTTCCAAAGGATAACATATTGATTGGAGCCATCAGGGTCCATGCTCTGAGAGAACAGGCCCGGTGCAGGGTCGTCGGGGTTTTTCCATGACGTCAGGCTTTGATACTCCCCGGTGATCTTGTCCACGCCAAGCCAACCCCCGGGCATCCAAGTATCGGTCGGGTGATTGAAGCTCTGCCAGAGGTAGCTTTCTGAATCTGACCCGTTAACTAAAACTAGATTCCCGGTATCAAGAAGGACGGCGGCGGTTGAAGAAGATGACGAACCCGTCGACGACGACCAAATCGGCTTCTTCCCGCTGCTGCTGAGGAGGACCAAATCGCCCGTTTCCGAGACGGTGAGCTTGGAAATGGAAGGGTCGGTGACAGGCGCGTCTCGGTTAGCAACCCATATTATGGTTTTGATCGGTATTTTCTTGTACCAGATGCCTATGTAGTGGTTTTGGGTGTTGTTGCCTGCTGTGAAGAAGCCAAGCTCAAAGCTGCCACCTTTGGAGACGATGGTTTGGTTGCCAGATAGAAGCTGGCCTCTTGAGATGCTGTCAGATGCGTTGATGAGATTGTTTCTGAGAGAGGAGAAGATCATGAGAATGGAGAGCAAGACATCTACAGCGAAACCTGATCTTGTTTTCTTAGGATCCATGATTATTTTCTTCACCTGCAGGTAACTACCTAATAGAAACATATATATATATCATATTGTTGGTTTTTTTTGGTTTTTTCTTCTTCTTTTGTTTTATAAGGCTCCTGCATATTTAGCACAAAAAAAGTTGTTCAAGGTAATTGAAAAATGGCAATTAATTAATTAATTCCCTTGTGATCAAGGACAAATACCACCAGCCAACTTGCTTGCTCGTTTGTGGTATAGATTCAATATTCACTACAATGACATCAGAATATTGACAGCATGAAACCGATTTTATTAAGCAATGCCTCTTGTTGAATAATCCATGATGCCTACATGCACTGTCTTGCACTAATTTTTAATCAATGCTCATTAGAAAACTTGTACTGATGAATACCTAAATCCCAATACGAAGGTAAATTTATAATATAGTGTTTATTACCATTATCTCTGCATATAAGCTAACACTTTTCTTAGCAAGCGTACAGAAGAAGGGCAAGATATAGTTGTGTACGAACGGAGCCGAGTTAGAAAAATATTAGGCGGAAAAGTAAGGTAATCAGAATTGACCGGACTAAAATGATGCAATAGATATGCTTTGATGACGTAAGATGTAATCTCAAGCCATACTCAATGCGTGGACTAGTCTTATGACAACAATTTTCAAGTTCCTTCCAGAATTTTGATTAGGTTGCATTAAAAGCAGACAGCTGGATTGAGGTGGAAGAAAGAAAGAAAGAAGGGGACACGGGGGTCATGAAGGTCAAATATAGCTATCAAAGTTATATGTTTTTTATAAATAATGTGGACCCAAATTGAAACAACCACGATTATTAATGCAATGTTACAAAAGTTGAGCTACAACGACCACGAGTGCCCCATGGATATAAGTCATGCTTAATCTATGAATGAATAAACATATTAAACAACATGCTGAATGAATGTAAGAGTGTTTCCATTATGTTGAAATTTGGATCAAGCAAGATAACTTGTACTGATCTATTTGAATTATGGTTTCAAGAAACATAAATTAGGTATTGGAGTAATCCATTGTTTTAGGCTTCAAGAGAGAACTGGTTAAATTCTGCTCCATCCATCAACCGGATGGAGCTTCCGAATTAAGATTAAATAAGCCATCAACCCTCTTCTATATCCAAAACAGGTTTGTAAAAAAAAAAATTAATGTTTTTAAATTTTTTGTACAAAAATTAATGTCACTTATACTATAGTACTTCATTTTGGTCTGGATATATCTCTTCAATCCAATCATTCAAGTTTTCGGTATCTTCATTCCTGTAAACAAGTAACACATATTTTGATCAATTATAGAGCATCCTAAAATTGCATTGAATACCATTATACTTCTTTCTTGAACTGAGTTAGGCTTTCATGGATTTGTAAGTTGGACCATGGATGATATAATTTCAAATTTTTATCTCTCGACATATTAGTTAGGGTTTGAGTTATATAGGAGCCAATTATTGAGAGGTATTTGGTGGGACCCATCCTCAGGCTGGGTCATGTGAGCACAACCATAGGACTGGGGTCAGTTTACCCTACAAGTTTTCTATTATAAATAAATAAAAGTTGCAATTTCCTTGGTCTTAGATGTACAGCCATGTTTTCCTGTGTCATGTCCATACAACGAGACTGTGACTCATTTTTTAATGGGACAGATTTCTTAAACTCTCGAACCGCCTTGCTTTTCACGGATCCAAGCTGTCATGATCTACATGTCACGGATAGTTTATGTATCAAAATTTATAAGATTTGGAGAATTCTAATATATCCATCAAATGATCTTGTTTATAATATATCGAAAAGACGTTAATGTTTTACTCTGTCGATGTGCTAAAAGTCTGCAAATTTCATGAATTTTGATATATAAGCTATCTATGACATGTAAATCACGATGAACGATCAAAATGGTGAAAAACACGACAACTTGGGAGTATGAGAAATTAGCCTCGTTTTAAAAATTGAGGCCCAGTTATATATCGCTACTGTATTAATGCCAAAGTTGGGGTGTATGGAGCATGGGTTAAAAAAAAAACCATTTAATTTTCTGTTATGTCAGCAATACTGATGTGTCAAAAAATAATAATTTTTTATTTATATTACACTTGAAATAAAATATAAAATATAAATTTAAGGTTATTATCAGTATTCATCCATAACAAACTCACCACCACTGAAAGATTTTAGGCTGCCATCATTTCTTTAACTCTCCACGTTCCCATCTTTGGAACTAATTCTTTAGAAATCTTTTAAAATCTTTATGATGTCAAAATATACTAACGTGTATCGCACGTGCAACATACTAGTATAGGCTTAATTCCCAAAAAAACCTTTGAGCAAAACTAGGAAAACCCCTAACCACTTTCAAAATTACGAGAAACCACCAATGGTACAATTTTTCCCACTTTTTAGATAACTTCATGCAATTTATTGCTGATGCGACACCTTATTTCTAATAGGTTTTCGTAGTGTTTGAAAATTTTATGGTAGATTTTTATATATTTTGAAAGTTTTGAGATAGTTTCTTGTGTATTTTAAAAGTTTTGAGCATTTCTCATAGTTGGCTATTTTAAATATTTTTTAATAAATCTTTATTATCTTAACTAAAATTATTTAAGATACTTCTGAAACAAAATATACTATCTCTATAATATTAAATAATAAAACTTAAACAGAAAAGTTAGTTAATAATATTATATAATATTGTCATAAACCAATATTATCATAACTTAGCATTTTTTAATAAATCTTTATTTTGATTTTGATTTTGATTTTGATTTTGATTTTGTTAAGCTGCATCTGCATCTTCCGTTTAAAGGGTACGTTTTTTTTATTTCCCATCTACTAATTTACTGCTGTGATGATGAATTTTTGTAATTATTTTTCCAAAGAAGTATTCGTAGTTTTTAACATGAGAATAATTTGCAAAAGGGAAACATAAAAAAAATTTCCTTAAAAAGAATTAGAGCTTGAGTTCTCATTTACTTGCAATAGCATTAATTGCATTAACTTCATAATAATAATAGAGACTACATGAATTCTTCACATCACATCAGATGGTATTTGTATAGCCCATCAACATATTATCAGAAGCTCTTCATGAGGTGATAGTTGTTTTTTGCATTCTTATGTTTTCTTTTCCATTAAAATTAAAACTTAATGGATTATGCACAAGATATGTTTAATTTTCACACCACAACAACACATCACGTTTTTGAGTTCAATTGACTAATTCTTGTGATTTTGTCTTGTTAGGGAAAATTAAAGAAAACAAGATGCCAATAATTAAACCGAACAAGACAAAGCGTTGTTGCGTGTATTCAAGTTAAAGATGACGGGTTTTGAACAGGGGCAAGAAGATCCCTGGGATCATTAGCAAGAGGTAAATAATTAAGAACAAGCAACAAGTATAACTCAAGCAACAATTTTTGTTTTTAGCTGTTTTGAGTTGATATTTAGCCTGATGTTTATTGTAATCTGTGAAGACCCTCAGCTTGTGGTAGTTCATTGCAGATCGTGGCGGTATTTTAATGTAATTTTTGTAGGGAAACCTTGTAGTATTTGCTTATAGTTTATTAAGATATTTGTAACAATTTCGTAGTTGCAGGAGAAAACATAGCAACATATAAAATCTTGATGGGTAGAACTCGGCCAAAAACAGAGATTCTGTAAAATTTTAACATCATCAACCTAAGGAAATCATAATATACAACATAACACCTATAATTAAATAGACGGCAGAGGGTTATGACTTCTATGCAGTAGATCGCTAATCTCACCCTTATACAAAGATTTAATATTGCTAAACTCAACGGTGTAAGTGACAAGGTCTTTGGGTTTACGGGGCATACCATCAATCCAAGTAAAAAGGTGGCAGTGGATAGTATTCAAAAGCTGGTCATGAGGAGTATGTATGTCATTAAAGATCCTATTGTTTCTAACTAACCAAATATTACAGCAGATAGAGTATTAGGAGGAGAAGCCATGTTTGATCAATATTTTTATGAATATCAGCTACCCTTCAACTTGTAATAGCATCATTGAAAGAAACATGGATGGTTAGTACCTTGATAGCTGAAATGATGTCCCTTCATATCCTACTACTTTACTTCCAAAAAATAGATAATTAGAAGACTCAATCATGCAATTATAAAAAATACAAGTAACATTATGAAACCAACCATTTTTAATCAAATTATCCTTGGTTAGAATCCTATTATTAGCTATCAGCCATACAAACTTTTTAATCTTGATAGGGGCAGAATGGCACCAGATGGTTTTGTAATAAGGAAAGTGCTGAGCAGTAGAATTAAAAAATCTGTAAGCCGACTTAACTGTGATCACACCAGTATTATTACCAGCCCATTTGATGTCATCCTTGAGAGCAAAATCAATAGAATACGTAGAAATAGAATGTTGAAGCCGAATAAGAGAATCTATGTCGGTCTCAGAGAGAGTTTTATTAAAAATTAGCTTCCATAACCAATTATCATTGTTAAAATGGTTCTGAGTGTGCACAAAGGCATCAGTATTCCAAGCCTTAGCATAGAGGGAAGGAAATTGAGTAGCCAAAGTGTCCTTGTTAATCCAGATATCAGTCTAAAAAGGAATCAAAAGACCATCACCCAGGTTCCAGCTAACATTTTCATAAAACATGTGCTTACGGACATCAAGATTTTTCCAAAAAAGTGAAGAGTTGTGAATATGAAAATTTCTGTTACAAACATTGTAAATAGACTTAAGGACAACAATAGAGCATGTATTAGTTTTATAAAGCTGCCATATCCATTTACACAGGAAGCAAATATTAAAATGCTCCAGGTTCTTAATACCTAAACCACCTTCATCTTTACTGAGACAGACTTTATCCCATTTTACCAAGGGGTAACCTTTCTTGTCATTATTAACCCCCTTCAAAGGTGGTAAGCTCTGAAGGTATCAATCTTTTTAATCACCCACTTAAGTAATTTAAAAAATGACATGTGGTATAAAGGCAACGAAGAAGAAATAGAGTTAATGAGAGTGAGTCTCCCCCTATACGAAGGTTTTTGACTTTCCAATTAGACAACTTACCCTACGTCCCGGCTATAAAAGTATTCCAACAATTTTTGTCAATAATACCAACTTTAAGAGGTAGCCTAATATATGTAGTAGGAAAAGATGAGAGTTTGCAATTGAGAATGTTAGCTAACTTATCACCAAGAAGCATTTTTTTTCCAAAAAAACATATAGAATTTTTGTGAAAATTAATCTTAAGGCCGGACATGCCCTTAAAGATAAACAGAATCATCTTCATGGTAAGAATTTCATTTTCACTAGCTTTGCAAAAAAGAATAGTATCGTCAACAAATTGCGTTGAAGGTAAGTTTTTGAGTTCACATCTAAGATTTGGGATAGATAGCTTGCCTTGATCCCTGGCCCTATACAACATTCTTGCCAAGACATCAAGTACAGGATTAAAAAGAATAGGAGATAAGGGGTTCCTTTGCTTCAGCCCTCCTCTGCATTTTATAATATTCCCCAGGCTTCCATTCACCTGAGAACCAGAGGAGTGCAATAACATGGAAATTTAACTAATCCATTCTGGTCCAAAGCCTTTCATTTTAAGTTTTAAGAACATCACGAAGAAAATTTCATTTCACAGAATCAAAGGCTTTTTGAAAATCAGTTTTAAGCAAAACAGTTTCAGACTTGGTCCTGGAACAAGCACTAACCAATTCATGTGCAATGGAGAAACAGTCAAGAGTAGATTTGTTAGCCATGAAAACAAATTGAATCATACACGACAAATCAGGGAGCAAGGGCCCTAATCTATTGGCAAGAATCTTGGTAAATATTTTGAAAATGCTACTAAAGCGGCTGATAGGTCTGAAATCCTTTGCTTGTTGAGCCCCCTCCATCTTAAGGATAAGGCATATAAAAGCATAATCGATCCTTTCCAAAGAACATTCCCCTTTGTGAATAAAATTAAAGAGCTCAACAAGTTCTTCTTTCGATAAATCCCAAAAATATTGATAAAACATCAAAGAGCACCAATCTAAACCTAGAGCTTTTTTTGCTCTTAGTTCAATGATAACTCCTTTGACTTCTTTAATACTAAAAGGCAAATAAAGAGCATTTTGCTGGATAGAGATAGAAAACCAAAGAAGATATCATGCAAATCAACATCAATATTAAGGGTAGACGGGGTCCCAAGTAAAAACTTATAAAAGCCGTGAAATTCCTTGTGCGCATCATCAGTGTTATTGGTTAATAAACCATTAACATCTATGGCATGAATAATATTGTGTTTTTTATGAAAATTTACCATATAGTGGAAAAAACAAGTGTTCAAATCACTATTTTTAAGCCATTGAACTCTTGATATTTGTTTCCAATAAATCTCCTCTTTTTATATTAATATCATGCAGTTCATTATTTAAATCTTTGAAACCAGCCATCATCTCATCATCAATAAGGGATCTCGTTTTTTTAACAGTTTCCCAGTCATCAATATCCTTTAAAATCTTTTTCTTTTTTTGTAAGATATTTTGAACACAATTTAATTATAGTTTAATTTAGGTATTTATGTGCAAATTTTTCGGACTTTCCTTGGAATAAATCAATAGCTAATTTTGCACTCGGATTTTTTTCTCTCTTTTTCCACACATTTTTGTGACAATTTTGTCAGATTTTGGATCAACCATCATTACCAATTTCTCGTTGGAGTTAATCGCAAACAAAAAAAATTATAAACTGACTCGATCTAATGAACGTAATTTTTTCCATTCAACTGCTACAAAAAGCATTATAAGGAAAGCTTTCACAGAATTGAACTGATTTTTCAACACCTACAAAGACAAGTTGTCTGATGAGCGGAAAACCGTGATGGTTTTTGCATTCCTTCTGTGTCGTTTTTAACAATGTCTTTCCTTATGATAAAAACAAATACTGAAAAGATCCCCATATTCCATTGAAATTCTGATGGAGGTCCTTTTCGGGTCTCCCTCAGATGTTGTATTCCGTCGATCTTCCGGTAGATTTGGAAGGTGATCTTCTGTTGCGTGCGGGTCTCAATGAGTTTTGAGGAAATTGGTGATTTGAGGAGTTTAACGCCGAATACCTGCAAAGAAGTCCCGGCGTGGTTTGGTACCACCGAGGACCCTTCGACGATCAAGTTAGTACGAGATCCGAGCAGAGTAACGGTTAAGTAGAATAAAAATGGCTTGCTTCACCCCTCTGTGATAGGGGTTTATATAGTGGCGGTAGCACGCGGCAGCAGGCGCGAGAATCTCGCCGGCCGTTACGCTCCCGACGTCACACCCGCGTAAAGAGTGGATCGCCCGTTAATGAGGATCGTGATGGCGTGGAACGTAGGATGTTGCTGGCGGAGAATCTGCGCATGGCGAGATCTGCGGAGCGGCGGTTACGTCTGTGAGTGGTGGAGTTGGTCGGTCGGAGGACCGAGGAAGATGGCCTCGGCTGGGAAGCTCGGGGACGAGCGAGAGGGCCGAGGAGTCTTGGTCCTGTGGCAGCTCGGGGCGAGCTGAGAGGCCGAGGAGGCCTATTTTCACGGGGTTCTGAGGAGAGCCAGCTTGTGCTTACAGGTCGGGTACAGGGGTGGCCTGGTCGGCCCGTGCGGCCCTTTCTTCTGAGCTCTGAGACATATCATCTGCCACGTGTCCCGATCTTGGAGACCGCCAATATTGAGCATCATCATTAGCCCCCCACTCTTGTCCCGACCAGCTAGCGGGTCGGGTCAGGAGTGGACTGCCGGGCCTCCCGGGGTGAGCTCCCTCCTAAGGTTTCGTCGGGACGAGTCCCCGGGCTGTCAGCTGTCTTTTTTGCCAGCAAATCAGGGCGAGATCTCTGCACTTAAGGAAGGTGCGCCGGTTCGCGCATCCTGTCACTGAAGCGACAGTCCACGTGTCAAGCATCGGTTGGCCGACGTGACGTGTGCAGACCTGCGACGTCTGATGGGATGCGGTCCAGTATGGGAAAGACAAGTGGAACGATCGGAGCCATTGGACGCGAGGAGGCGTTTTTTGGCGGGAGATGAAGGGCGCCGTTGGATGAGGTCGTTCGCGGGGATAAGTAGAGGCGGGGCCCGCTCCAGTGCCCCTACTCTTTCATATTTCCTTTATTCTAAGTTTTGGCAGCTCGGCGCTCTTCTTCTTTTGGATACATAGTTCGTTCTCACCCTTTAGGTTTCTCGTTCCAGGAGGAGGCCAGCGGCGCGGCCGTGCACCTGGCTGGCTTATGCCCTGCGCCGAACGTTCCGCCGGTGATAGGGCCGTTCGCTTCGTTGACGACTCCCGGTGATTGTTCCGGTGGCGGCCAGAGACATCCACGGTCATCCTAGCCCTAGACGAAAGGCAGAGGGGAGGGCGAGGACGGGGTCCCCCTTAAGAGGAAAAGGACAATCTCTCGTGCGCCACCGTCGATGGTTCCTGAGGGGATCCCCGTGCAGGAATGTGATGCCGTCTCCATGGCTTCATCTGGGATTTCCGTCGCTGCCGGCCTGCTCGCCGGGATAGAAGAGTCGGCCGGGGAAAGGCTTCCGCATGGCACTCTGAGGGCCCAAATGGAGGCCATAGCCCAAGGGGCGGTCCAGGTACAAACTTCTCTACGCGTTGTTTTTGACCTTCTTTTCTTTGGCTCGAGCGCCCCCGAGTTTGTCATCCACTTTCCATCAGGTCCTTCAACACTGCGTCCTTGCTATCCGTACGGAGGCCGAGGGGGCGTTCCACGCGCCAAGGCTAGTAGAAGCGTTTCCATCGGAGGTCGAGGCCCTGCGGCGTGACCTACGTCCGGAGAGGGCGAGGGCCGATGTCCTGGCAGCCCATGCAAAGGCTGCGGAGCTCGCCAATTCAGCGAATCGGGGCACCTACCGTCGCCTGAGTGCATCCCACCGAGTTGCCGAGAGGAAGCTGGCGGATTTGGCCGATCGTATTGCGGCCATGGAGAAGAGAGAGACGCCAGCAGGGGGATGCCGAGGCGGCGCTTTTGGTGGCCAAGACTGCCAAGGCTCGGGCTAGGAAAGCTGTGGCCGATTACAAGGTGTCTGAGCAGTTATACGTTGAGCTTGGCGAGTATTCCGCCGTCGCGTGGAATAAGGCTCTGTACGCCGTGAAAGAGCAGCTTCCCGAGTTCGCTGATGGCGAGCTCCGTGCTCGGGTCCTACTCCCGGCGGCAAGGCCTCCGGCAGACAGCGATGAGGGAGGCGAGGCGCACCCCTGGTGGAAAAACCTCCGGTGGTGAAGCCTCCGGCAGGCCGTGATGAGCGAGGCGCAAGGGGGGGTTTGCGACTTAGGCCCTTTTTGTAAGCCTCCGGGCAGTTTGTAAGGCTGGGGAGCCCAAAGTACCTTTTGTAAAGGCTTTGCCTTCGGTAATAAAACTTTTTTTCTTTGGTTTCATCGGTTTGCACTTTATCTTCTGTTTGTGAAGAATGCTCGTAAAATACCTCTGCTTGTACCGTTGGGCTTCCATGTCAGGTCGGCTATCTGTCCAGCGATCGTTCGTCGAGTTGATTTCGGTCACTTGCCAAGCGTGCCAAGCGCTGCTGAGAAGGAGGCGTCTCCATGGCCCCGAAGTCGAGGGGGGATCGCTCGAGACTTGGATAGACCTGATGCCCCTTGTTGGTGCCTCGAATCCTCTGCATGTGATGGGCAGAGGGTTGTCCGCCGTATTTGTGCCGAGGATGGTTGGGAAGCTGCTCGGTTGCCCCTTGGCGAGGGCTTCTGATTTCTTTCGCTGCGAGCAACGACCATTAGCTGGGGACGTTCGAGCGATGGCCGGGCTCGACTACTTCTGGGAGGACTTCGGGTCCTTAGCGTTGGAGGGGCTGCATGAAGCCCACTAAGGATGACCGGGCAGTGAAGCTGCGCGGTTGCCTCTTGGCGAGGGCTTTGATCTCTGGCGTCGTGGGTAGGCGACTACCAGCCTGGGACGACCGAGCGGGGTAGCCGCTCGGATGCCTCTTGCGAGGGCTTCGATCCCTGACCTCATGGGTAGGGAGCTACCAGCCGGAGTTGACCGAGCAGGGCAGCTGTTTCCCGCCGAAAACATGGAGACGCGACCGCGCGGGTCCGTCTTGCCTGAATTTCGGGGCAGATGCTAATTGGTGCTATCCGTCCACCTCTCCGAAGATTCCAAGTTGATTTATGACACCATGTATCGAAGGTTTAAATGGATGCGGCCGATGTAGCAGACTTCGTCAGATTCCCCCTCGTTAAGGGGTTTTTGATTGTGGGGACGCTCTTCCCTGCAGGCGCAAGCCCCTGCGGTTAATTACACTACCGCATCGCGGTAACCACTTTCTCCTTCTCCAGATGGTCACTTCGTGTCGTGTGTATTTATTTTGTTTTTTTGGTTGCCCGTGGATTGTATACGGAGACTAATTTATGTTGTTGCCCGTAGGGCGTGGATTAGTCCAAATCCGTATCTTCTTAGATTTGGTTTTGGGGGGTGGGTTTAAGGATACGTTAGTCTCACTTGAGACTAAGATCAACTTAAACGTTTGTTAAGGATACGTTAGTCCAATTTTTAGACTAAGATCAACTTAACAGGATCGTTTAGATCTGACAAGAGAGCATTTGGGCTCTATTGTTTAGTTTAGGGATATTGCGGTCGATTACCAGTTTAAGGACATGGTGGTCCAATGTTAGTTTAAAGACATCGCGGTCGAGGTTAAGGATATTATAGTCCGTGAGTTTAAAGACCTCACAGTCAAGATTAAGGACATTATAGTCCATGAGTTTAAAGACCTCACAGTCAAGGTTAAGGACATCATAGTCCATGGGCTTAAGGACCCCACAGTCCGTGGAATGATTGGTTATCGGAACCCGTCACCTCTCTGAAGACGTTGAAGGATTACAACGACAAATATCAGAGGAGTGAAGAGGTGTACCCTTGAACCAATGTTTATTGGGAAATCTGTAGTCCAATTTGGGACTAAAATCAATTAATTGGATTATGAGCACATGGGCTCAGTTAAATCTGAATTGAGGACTTATGGCCAGTCTTGGGCTAAGTCCAATCAATTCAAAATGTTTAACATTTATTTTGGGCTGTTAAGCATTTGTTTGGGCTCAGCCCTTTTAACAATGCTGAGCATTGATTTAGCTTCTGACAATGTTTGTCTTTTACTGAATGCTGAGCATTCATCATAGCTCTGGGGTGTTTCCCCCAATTAGAACGAAACTCTATTTCTAAGACTGAAAAGTAAAGCACCGCTTCATGAAAGAGGCTAAACACCAAAGGCAATTTATCCTTGCAAGAATCACGTGCAAATTAAATCATACGATGCACAAGCACAATAGAGAACTAAAATAAAAAGAACCCTAACAAATAATGAAGTACTTGATTAAAAGGAGAGATACTTGTTCATTATTATTATTATTACATTTAAAAAAGATCACCAAATATGGGATCGGAAAGACAAGGGTTCGCAAAAATAAGAAGAAGATTCTTCAGTTCCCTTTCTGTCTTCTCCACCACGTTGAAGCGTCGGTCCTCCCGAGAAGTAGACGCCCAACGATCATCGCCACATTCGTCAGAAAAGGTGGCGATGACAACCCGGCGAGCCCGTATCTGGCTCAGCAAGTGGAAAGAACAGTCCCTCAGGGCTTTGGTGATCAAGTGCGCTTCAAAGAAGCACTCGATCTTATCCTCGGCGGCGTCAAGCATTGCCGAGGACATCTCTACTGGAGGAGGAGGAAGATCGGCAAGCACCGAGGCAAGGATCATCCGGAGCCAAATGGAATGCGGAGGAAGAGGAGACCCCACACGAGTCAAAAGCTCGTACAGTGCAGCATCGCACTGCTCGTCCGTAAAAGAAGGGTCCACCAAGCGCGCAGCAAAACGGGGAACGATGTCCCGGATCGGCACTTCCCACGGTTGTCGGCGGGCATGAGGGCGGTTGCAGGCCATGATCGAAGAAGTTCTCTGAATATGAGAAAAGAAAAGGCTCGGCCTTGGGTTATATATAGACCCAAGCACAGAAAATTCTGTGCACAATGGAATTATTTCCAAGGCCCGGGAAATCAAAATTTCGGGGAAATACAAGTTTGACTTGAAAAGAGGAGATGAAAAGATATCTCAGGCGAAGCAATGCTTCCGATTCCCCCAATCAGAGCAAAGCTCTACCTTGAAAATCTAAATTTTAATAAATGAAGAAACGCTTCAGATCCCCTGCGCTGTGCACAGGATGCCACGTGTCAGGCACTGATACGTCAGCGCAGCGCCCAAGAAGGCGCGCCCAATCTGAGTAAAGCTCTATTTTAAGCAAAATTAAAGGAAGCAACGCTTCAGTTGCACAAGCACTGCACTGCGCGACACGTGTCAGCGCAGTTGCGCTGCGCGACACGTGTCAGCGCAGATGCGCTAGCGCAGTTGCGCTGCGCTGTGCGCTGCTTGACACGTGTCATGCGATGGGGCATTTGCGCCAAACAGAATTAAAGTTCTAAAGAAATCTTTTCTGTTCTTATTAAAACAAGAAGATTTTCTTCTGTAAAACAGAAGCCCTTGGATCAAAGATCCAACGGTGGGGAAAATTCTCCAAATCACTCAGAGAAAGATCTCTTTAACAAATTTAACTAATTTATGGGCACTATAAAAAGGACCCCAGACCTCAATTCAAAGAGAGGAACATTTTGTGAGAAATTAAACAGAGAGAGCTCTGAAGAATTGGAGAGAAATCCTCAAGAACAAAAAAAAGGTAAAAAGCCTTTAGAAAAAGAGAAAATTCTCTTATGAACAGATCATGGATCTAAAAACAAGATCAATGGTCTTCAATAAAAAACAAATAAAAACAGTGCTTTGCACTTTTTATGAACCTTTGGTTCTTTGAGATAAGAAAAACAAGAGAAACTTGTTTTCCTTGATCTAAATTAGATCAAGAAAGCAAACAGTGCTTTGCATTTCTTTTATGAACCTTTGGTTCTTGAATCTAAAAAATTCTCAAATTTAGAGTGCCTTGCACTTGCAAACTGCGCTGTTGCGCTCTTGGGAGAGCGCCACGTGTCAGCGTCTGAACCATTTGCGCTATGCGCTTTTGAAATAGAGTTTTGCTCTCTGAAATTGGCGCAACTCACCAGAGCGCGCCACGTGTCAGCAGCGCAAGCGCAGCGCATTAGCGCAGCGCACTGCGCTTGCATGACATGTGTCGTCACCACAAGCGCTTGCGCTCTTTGATTAGCGCAAAGCGCCTGAAATGCAATGCATTATTTAAAAAATGGGCCAAGCCCAAGTCAAAAAGACCTAAGATGCCAAGTTAAATTGCAAAGCAATAAAGGGCAGAGCCCAAGTAAAATTGATGTTGCGCATCATTTATAAATGGGCAGAGCCCAAAACAAATTGATGCTCTGCATCTTTTATGGGTAGAGTCCAAAAGAAAATGCAATGCAAAATCAAATAAAATGTTGAACATTTTCAACTGGACTTAGCCCAATCATGGCCGTAAGTCCTCAAATTAAATTGACTGAATCAATTTACAACCGGTTCGAGGGTACATCTCCGAACTCCTCTGACCCCTATCGTTGGAATTCCTCAACGACGTCAGAGAGGTGACGGGTCCCAATGACCACTTATTAATATCGGACCGAAACGTCCCTAAACTAATATCGGACCGAAACGTCCCTAAACTAATGATGGACCACTACGTCCTTAAACTGGCGATGGACCGAAACGTCCTTAAACTAATAATGGACCACCACGTCCCTAAACTGGAACATGGACCACCACGTCCTTAAACTGGAGCAATAGAGCCTTCAAATGCTCTTTTGCCGGATCTAAACGGTCCCGTTTAAGTTGATCTTAGCCCCAAACATGGCTAACGTATCCTTAAACATTCAAATGGACTATAGAACTCCAAATCAATTTTGGTTCAAGGGTACATCTCTAAACTCCTCTGACACCTATCGTTGTAATCCTTCAACGACGTTAGAGAGGTGATGAGTCCCGACGACCATATATTAAATGGATCATCACGTTAAGTTGATCTTAGTCTCAAAACAGGACTAACGTATCCTTAACGAATGTTTAAGTTGATCTTAGCCTCAATACGGCTAACGTATCCTTAAACTAAAAACACCAAACCTAAATCTAAGTAAATACGGATTTGGACTAATCCACGTCCTACGGGCGACGGCATTACTCAGTCTCCGTATACAATCCACGGGCAACCACAAACAAAACAAACACCCACGACACGAAGTGAAATTCTGGAGAAGGAGAAAGTTGTTACCGCGATGCGGTAGCGTAATTAACTGCAGGGGCTTGCGCCTGCAGGGAAGAGCGTCCCCATAATCAAAAACCTCTCAAGCGAGGGGGAATCTGACGAAGTCTGCTACATCGGCCGCATCCGTCTAAACCTCCGATACACGGTGCCATAAATCAACTTGGCATTTTCGGAGAGGTAGACGGATAAAACCATATAGCATCTGCCCTGAATCTCAGGCCTAGACGTACCTCGCGTCGTCGGCCGTCTTTCGGAGGGGAACAGATTCTGGCACGCCCGGTGGGACCTTTTCCTCTTTCCACTCCACACTTTGTGTGTCGTCTTCGCGAACCAATCGCGGTTTGTTAACGGTTGCCTTTGGATTTCAAGTTTACTAAGATTTGGTCTCTCACTTGGTGCAGAAGAGGAATCAAGTATCGATGGCCTCAACTTGTTCAAAGTGCTCCAACTGCAACTGCAGCTCGCGTCCGGCCTCAACTGGGGGCATAACCTACGGGCCCCAAGCGGCCTCTCTGTTCACCATGCCCGTGGAGCAGATTACTCAAGCCACCACGAGGTTGTTTTTCGGAACTATGCTTCCACCAACAAGCTTCAGCACCCCTGTGCCAGTACAAGAAGCTCCTAAGAAGTCGGTCTTCGATCGACTTTCAGTTATTGCGCCCCCTCTCAACGGGTCGCCCAACACCAGTGCCTCGGTCTTCTCCAGATTGGGCCAAAACTCCTGCGGGCCCGCAATGAAGCTTGCAGTCCCATAAAAGGTTATTCCAAAAAGAATAGCCAAACCTGCTCCTGAAGTCGTTAAGGCGGCTTCTCCTGCTAAGAGATCGGTCTTTACAAGATTGACCGTCCCAACCCCCACTCCTGCTCCTGCAGATCAAAAGACATCAGTCTTCAATAGGCTGACGCCGGCAACAGCCCCGTACCTGAACAGGGGGCAAGAAGAGGCTGTTTCTGTCTCTGAACCAATACCGACGACTCGTCGCCCCCGACGACGCCACTGGCGCCGAATAAGGAAGACTGGGGGCAACTCCCCTTCCGGGATAACTCCACCAGCACCAACGGTGGAAGTTAATGCTGCTGTTCCAACTGGGAACAGCTTTGAGCTACTGAATAGGGTACGCAGGAACTGGCCAACTGCGGTGCTCAAGAGAGCTCCTCCACCGGTAGAGACTGCCGTGGAAACAGAAAAGCCGGAGCAGCCTCCTCAATCGCTGTCCTCCAGGATCTACAAGATATGGCGAAGAGTCCGAGAATCTGTCATTGATCCTAACTTCTCTCGCCAGCACAAGAAGTCGAAAGGTTGGCAGGAAGAAAATCCCTTGGTCAAGCAACGAAAGGCGACGGCCGCCTGGATGCCCAAAGCAACGGCCCCCTCAACTTCTACGGCCCATAAAAGAAGAAGGCCGGAGAAAGTGCCGACGCCGATGACGAATATCAAAGGTGGTGAACCCAAATGCCCTAAGTCAAGGGGCATTGTAGTTCATACCGTCTATGTGGCATCTGGTAAAGAGGACAGTCGCATATCTACGGGTCATCGACCGCTTACGCGATCAGTGACCAAGGCGCATGAGCAGCAGCAGAAGCTCCAAGAGATGATGAACGCTATGGCCGCACTTACAGGGCCAAAAGAAAACCCTGAAATGTCCTCGGATGAACGCCAGGAGGAAGAAACCGACGCCGAATTCCTTCGTCGAATATTGGAGAAGAAGGACAAAGAGGCCGCTGAACAAGCAGCCAACATACAACGTATGGGCCTCCTCTTTCAAGATATGATAGGGATGATGATACAACAAGATACTCCGGCTGAAGAGCCCCCGATCGTCCTTGGAGACGATAGGGGAGAGATATCAAATCCTCCGCCAGCTCTGTCAACGGCTAAAGAGGATACAATCTCTAAAGCTGATTTGGACGAGTACATAGCCCAGCAAATACGGGTTCATCATGCGACTGAAGCAGCCGGCCAGGTCGTAAAAACGGGACGGCCATATCTAAGTTGGTACGACCAAATCAAGTACCCGCCGGGTTACACAATTCCCAAGTTCCATGTCTACAAGGGGACGGGCAATCCTCACCAACATGTTGCCCAGTTCAGGGCACTCTGCGGCAACACTGGCGGTGATGACAAGATTTTGCTTCGCCAGTTTGTTGGAAGTTTATCAGATACGGCGTTCGAGTGGTACTCTGAGCTCCCGAATGACTCTATCAAGACCTTCGCGGAGATGGAGCTGTTGTTTACTCAGCGTTTTGCAAGCGCCAGTGAACGTACCCCAATGACGGCACTGATTAACGCCAGGGTAAAGCCAGGCGAGACATGGGTTCAATATGCTATACGGTGCCGGAACTTATGGTCGAAGTGTGAGCAGCGCATTGAAGAAGCTCCCGCAGTGGGTATGTTTGTGGGAACCCTTGATCCGCAAGCAACCATCTCACAATTTATGATGTTTTTCAAGCCAACTACCTTCCAAGCCTTGATTGACAAGCTAGCGCAAATGGATCAGATGGGCCATAAACCCTCTCTTCCAAAGCCGGACTCCCGAAATGACAAGGGGAAAGGAAAAGCGATCGTTGTCGCTAATGCTCAACAACAACCGAGCGACTCGAAGCCGGTTGCTCGTCAAAATAATATGCGCCCGTCCGTGGCCCTTGAGGAGAGGATGGGACATTCTTACTCCTTTCCCCGCGACAAAACGAGGAGGTTATTCGAGCTGGCGTTACGCAACCGACTCATAAATCTGCCGGATCCAAAACGTCCGTTGCAACCAAATGATGTCAATGAGCCCAACTACTGTCCTTATCATCGAGTACTGGGCCATCCGATCGAAGATTGCTACGGCTTCAAAAATTGGCTTGAAAACCAGTACCGACAGGGCAAATTCGCGTTATCGGACAAATGGAAGGTGAATCCCCCGCAGCCCCACACATCTAAGGGGACGAATACGCCATGCTCCGTCGTTGAAGAAGTTCCTTGGGAGGTTGTACTATCAGCCAAGATAAAGAGGATGCTAAGCGATCTCCGGACATGTCCCGCGATTAGGTGGAAGAACCCGTTGAAACCGCAGGTCATTGAAGGGATGCTGAAGCTACGTACAACTCCAAAGACCACTGGTGGTGACTCAAGCACTCGCAACCAGCCGTCAAAATCTTCGAAGAAGAAGAGAAAGAAATCAAAGAAGCCCGTGAAGCGTGGCGACAGACGCACGGACTTGCAAAAACAAATTAACGCGCTGGAGAAATACAACCAGAAGGCACGGACTCCCATTACATTCCAAGAGTTCCTCGATCACGTCTTTCAAGAGGAAGATGAGGGAGAAAGTTCATCTGGTGAATCTGAAGAATACGCGGCGAGCTGTCATGTAATTTCCCATTCGTTCATGGACGATGAAGAGACTCCTTGTACTGAAACGCCGGGGGCAGATCCTGAACCAAAAATCCTGGGGCCATCGGATGAAGTAATTGACGCATTCCTCATTGAAGCTCTCTTAAAAAGTAAAGCTGATCGAGAACGCGAGGCGGTCATATTCGAAAGGGCCAAGTGCCAACGCCTTGACGAAAGAATTGAGATACTCCCGTTGGAGCGAAGTACACCCACTGCGGATAAAATCCAATTCAAGATGAGGAAAAGGTTTGCTAAGGCCATGTCAATGGGTATGAAACTACCATCCTCCGAGGGAAATGTTACTGGTGAAGCGGAAATGCACCCCTCCTATTGCTTGTATCATCGGAAGATTTCGCATCCCACTGAAGAGTGCAAAGCTTTCGATAGATGGTGGCAAGGATATGTTGCTCACCGGCAGCAGTTTAAGCGGGAAAAAGCGCAAGATCCGCCGAGAGCAAAACGGTACGACCGGAGGGCTTAACAGAATTACCAGCAATTGTCGCATGGTCAATGCCGGAGGATCACAAGTGCTTACATTCGGGAGCGATTTCGACGAGGAGCTAGAGCTTAGCCCCCTCTTTAAAGAGTCCACTTCGGGAAAAGAAGAAGAGCTGAAGATTTGTGAAAATATCCAGCTGCGTAATCACACGCTTCCCAAAAAGAATCTCGGGCCTTCAAATAAAAAAGATAAAGGGAAAGAGAAGGTCCCTGAGGAGATCGCCCTAGACGACCAAGTCATGGAAGAGCTAACTGCCAAAGACCCGCCGAAGAAAAATAAGGTGGATTACAACGTCTTAGCGCATTTGAGGAAACTACCATCGCAGCTCAGCATTCTTGACGCCCTTTTACTATCAAAGGAGGCGAGAGATTCGTTAATTAAGGCACTACAGGACCCGGAGCAGTTCCAAGCTTTCCTGGCCGAAGAAAAAATGAGGGATGAATTGGAGGACGTGCACACGGCAGATGTTACTTTTGGCGATGAAGACCTTCTCCTTGGGACGTGCGAACACAATCGCCCTCTCTACGTCTCGGGATACTGCCATGATATAAAGATAGGCAAAATCCCGATCGATAACGGATCATCTGTTAATCTCCTTAACGTACGGGTGTTGAAGGAAATCTGCATGAGCGTTCAACACCTCGCTCGAGACAAGATCACCATCTTCGGGTTCGACTCCCAATCGTCAAAGACTCTTGGATCTGTGATACTGACGCTACACTTTGGGCTACTCGTCACGGACATTAAATTCCATGTCATAGATGCCAAGACATGCTACAACGCTCTGCTCGGCCGACCATGGTTACACGAGTACAACATCATCCTTTCTACACAGCATCAGTGTATGAAATATTTTAGGGATGGTTTCGAGTATACCGTGACGGGAGAACTGAATCCGTTTTCCGTAAATGAAGTCCGCAAATATGAAGATGCCAAATACTTCTTGCCGAACTTCGAAGACACGGAAAGGTGCCGCAAGCCGGAGAACAAAACTAACGCTACCATCCCTGTCTTCGGCAGTGATACCGAGGAGGAAGAGGAGATAGTGTATTCGGATCCGCCCCAATACAACAAGCCAGGGACACCTGCTCCTACGTTGATCTTTGGTAGTGACTCGGAAGATGAGGTCCATGCTGTATTCCCCGCTCGACCCTTAATACAAGCGTCCGCCGATGAAGAGAAAAGTCTACAAGTTGCTATGGTGCCGCCTAAACACCATAAAGAACTGGATGCACTTGATATCTACAGTGTAGAAGAGCTGCGAACGTTTTATATCCCTCCCAGGTGAAACGGCGAAAAAGCAATTCTATTCTACCGCTCCGAAGAAACCAAAGTGGAAAAAGAAATCTGACATGGCGCAGATCCTACGCTGGACAGACTTCAACCCATCCGTCTACCCAGATATTATACGGAAGGTTTGAAAAAGCTGCTGAAACGCCAGGGGATATCCTTCAAGCAGACCGTTCGAAAAGCCAAGTTCTACGACAAAGTCTGGAATGTTCCTGGGACTCAACGCAAGCTGCCTAATGGGAGGATGGAGACGATCGGGCTCGGATACATTCGCTCCAAGAAACGAGAGCTGCTCCGCGACTGTTACGTCGTGCACGACTTCAATGAAGAAGCAGATGCGCAACGGAAGGACACTAATCCTGAACCAGTAAAAGTTCCTGATGCAAAAGTGCCCAGTATGTCGTTTGAAGAACAAATGAACAGGCTTATGAGGGAAGCTGGTCAAAAAGTCCGAGATGATCACAACCGCGAAATGGCCATCTACGAGAAAGCCAAAACACAACGCCTCCTTCAACAGGCCGTCAAAGATGAAAGTGCCGCCCCCTGTCAACCTGTTATAAAAAAGGCTCGACGCAGAGGCAGAAACAAGTCGAAAGACCAAAAAGACGCTCAACAGCAACAAAGCGGGGCTAAGAAGTCACGCAAACGGGAGACGAGCGTTATTGATCTATCCCTCATGAAGAAAATGGGTCGAGCGTACTCATTTCCTCGGGACAAGACGAAGAAGATACTTGATCTTGCTCTAAAACATCAAATGCTTACACTGCCGGAGTCCAAGAACCCCGAGCAAGAAGGCGAAGCCTCTGACCCAAATTATTGCTCTTACCATCGAGTAATAGGGCATCCTCTCGAAGACTGCTTCACCTTCAAGAATTAGGTCAAAGATCAGTATCAGCTTGGCAAGTTCGCTTTGTCTGACAACTGGAGGGTAGCGCCGCCACAGAAGCATGAACCCAAAGCCGCAAGAACAGAACCAACTCCATATTGGGATTGGAAGCGGATTCGCACTTGTCGCATGATCACAATATTAAAAGAAGGGACCGAGAACATGGACAACCTTCCCTGGTGCTTCGAAAACAGCAATGGTGATGTGATCTCAGAATTTCCGCCAGCTCCGAAAGAACTGGAGGATGGAATACATACCACCGCAGATAACCTCAAGAAAATTGAATTGGGAACGCTAAATGATCCGCGACCGACATTTGTCAGCGAGCTGCTGTCTGAAGAAAGGGTGGCTGCGTTAAAAGACCTGCTTATGCAGCACAAAGATTGCTTCGCATGTAAATATTCTGAAATACCAGGATTAGATCCAGAAATTGCTGTGCACAAATTGGCGATATCCCCGGACGTCAAGCCAGTCAAACAGGCGCCGAGAAGAATGCGGCTCGAGCTTGAGATGAGCATCAACGCCGAGGTCAAGAAGCTGATCGACTCCGGCTTCATCCAAGAGGTTCAATACCCTGAATGGATCGCCAACATCGTCCCGGTGATGAAGAAAAATGGGATAGTGCGCATATGCGTGGACTTCCGGGATCTCAATAAAGCCTGCCCGAAGGACGATTTCCCAGTGCCAGTCACCGAACTGATGATAGACAACACGTCCACTCATGAGGTTTTCTCCTTTATGGACGGCTCGTCAGGGTATAATCAGATAAAGATGCATCCCGAAGACCAGAAGCACACCGCCTTCAGGACTCCTTTGGGTATATTCTGCTATAAGGTGATGCCCTTCAGTTTAAAGAACGCCGGTGCTATTTACCAGAGGGCCATGACGAAGATCTTCGATGACCTCATACACGAAATCGTCGAATGCTATATCGACGACCTCGTGGTTAAGAGCAAATCATACGAGGAACATCTCGAGCACCTAAAAACTGTATTTCGACGCTTTCGACAATACAACTTGAAGATGAACCCTCTCAAGTGTGCATTCGGAGTTTCTTCGGGTAAATTCCTGGGATTCATCGTCCGACACCGAGGTATTGAGATAGATCCATCCAAGATCAAGGCGATTATGGAAATGCCTCCGCCAAGGACTCTTAAGCAGTTGCGATCTCTCCAAGGGAAGCTCGCATATATACGGAGATTTATAACCAACCTTTCGGGCAAGTGCCGCCCTTACAGTCACCTGATGAAGAAGGGAACTCCGTTCGTCTGGGATCAAAAATGCCAGGGCACGCTGGACGAGATTAAACAGTATCTGCAGAACCCGCTAGTATTGGCTGCTCCGGTCAAAGGAAAGCCTCTTATTCTTTATACTACAGCCCTCGAAGGTTCCTTAGGCGCATTATGGGCACAAGAGAACGATCAAGGGAAAGAAAGAGCACTCTACTACTTAAGTCGAGTTCTGCTGGGGGCAGAGAGCAACTACTCTCCCATTGAAAAACACTGCCTGGCGTTGATCTTTGCGATAACAAAGCTCAGGCACTACGCATTGGCACATGAAGTTCGTCTCATATCGAAGGTGGACCCCCTTAAATATTTGATGTCGAAGGCCATATTGACAGGTCGACCCGCTAAATGGGCTCTGCTTTTGATGGAGTTCTCGATAATGTATCAACCTCTCAAGGCAGTGAAAGGCCAGGCCATCGCCGACTTCCTTGCTGAGCACCCGATATCCGTCGATTCTTTTCTGAATTGCGATTTGCCAGACGAACATGCGTTTGACGCGATCGATGGTAGTGATACCCGATGGGAACTCTATTTTGATGGAGCGTCTTCCATGAAGAAGCGCAAACAAAACACCCCTATAATCAAGTCAGGGGTAGGCCTCATCTTTGTAACTCCACAAGGAGGGATAATTCGCTTCGCCTTCTCCTTAACAGAGCTGAGGACGAATAACGAAGACGAATATGAAGCTTTGATAGCAGGCCTCGAGATCGCCATTGACATGGGAATTGAAAACTTCCTCATATATGGAGATTCTCAACTGGTCGTTAGTCAAGTAAACGGCGACTATCAAACGTGCAAACCGGAGTTGGTGAAGTACGGTGAAAAGGTGCAACAACTGTTGACCCGAATTCCCTCCTATACTTTGGAAAGCATACCGCGCGCGGAAAACAGCAAAGCAGACGCGCTGGCCAAACTTGCTAAAGAACTGGCTGATGAGAACCTCGATGACGTTAGAATCGTGGTACAAAGCCGTCGGGTGCTTGCCCCAGCAGAAATATCTCCGGAATCATCCGAAGAGAAGGGAGCGACTGAATAGACGACCTTGCAAATAGAAGACCGGGAAAAGGCTGAGGATTGGAGGGAAGTCTTCATAGACTACTTTAAGTCCCACCGAATGCCTGAAGAAGCGTCCACAAGACATCAGCTCATGAAACGAGCTCTATCTTTCGCCTTCGTCAATGATACTCTGTACAAGAGGTCATTTGATTCTCTATGGCTGAGATGCTTAGGACCTGACGAAGCGAAAAGAGTCGTCCAGGAAGTTCATGACGGAATCTGTGGTTCTCACCAAGCGGGCCCGAAGATGAAGTTGAAGATCAAACGGATGGGATACTACTGGCCCACGATGATTCAGGATTGCCTCGAATATGCGAAGCAATGCCACTCATGCCAGATCCATGGGGACTTCATCCACCAATATCCAAATCCACTACACCCAACGGTGGCTAGCTGGCCATTCGAAATGTGGGGAACTGACATAGTCGGCCCCATCGAACCAGCATCGTCCAGGGGACATCGTTTCATCCTGGCGACGACTGATTACTTCTCCAAATGGGTAGAGGCAGTACCGCTGAGAGAGGTGAAGACGGAGAATATCCTCCATTTCTTCAGGACGCACGTCATATATCGGTTTGGAACTCCGCGACGGATCATCTCCGATAACGGGCCAGCCTACAGAAGCCACAAGATCAGTCGCTTCGCGCAACAGCATAACATAGACTGGAGATATTCCTCGGTTTACAATCCGCGAGCTAATGGTCTAGCTGAAACCTTCAACAAGACCCTGACGAAAATCATGAAAAAGACGGTGTCCCGAAATAAGAGAGACTGGCACGAGAGACTGCAAGAAGCTCTTTGGGCATATCGAACAACGTTCAAGACGGCCACCAACGCAACGCCATATGCGTTGGTATTCGGTACAGAAGCAGTACTCCCCATCGAGATAGAGTTACCCTCGCTACGAGTGGCAGTCCACTACGAGCTGACGAACGAAGAAAATGCTCACCTTCGGCTTGAGGAGCTTGATGCCCTTGAAGAAACACGGCTCATAGCGCAACAAAATCTGGAAGCTTATAAAGCAAAGATGACGCGCTCATATGAAAGATTGACCCGACCGAGGACATTTCGCCAAGGCGAACTCGTGCTAGTGGTCAAAAGGCCTATGATCCCCAATCGCGCCAAGCGGGGAAAGTTTGAGCCAAACTATGAAGGCTCATACATCATAGATAAGGTCTACCAGGGTGGGGCCTATCTACTCATAGATATGCACGGTAAAAGGCCTCTCAGGCCAATAAACGGTCGCTTCCTAAAGAGATACTACGCTTGATGAGCCACAGCCCAGGTCAATGATAGATGACGACGACTATATCCGCTCGCTATCTTCCTAAGCTCAAGCTTTATAAGCAATAGCCAGCCTTCTCCATGACGGACCGAAATGTCCTTAAACTAATAGTGGACCGAAATGTCCTTAAACTAATACCGCAGCATCCATAGGCTGACGGAAAAAAAAAGAAGAAAAATACAATAAATAAAAACGGTATGTGTTCATCACAGAAAACTGCATTTTATACCGCCCATTCTTATGCTCGTTTGTTTATGGGAAGGTGCTTTTAATCTGTGTTTGCTACATATTTACAGGCTACAGGTTCCTGGTCCAAAATAATGCAAATGATACAAAATCTCTACTGTTACGCCAAAATCCAGGACATCTGTTGCTAGCAGAAAAAAGCCGGGTTCCGATCATCCGTATCCGTCCAGTGCCGCGTACCTGTTCCAGAGACAAGACAAATGACAGTGGTCATTCATGTCTCAGACAAGCACAAAGCACGAGAGGGGCAGCACAAAGCACGAGAGGGTCAAACACAAAGCATGAGAGGGACAAACACAGAGCACGAGAGGGTATGGTGCATTCAATGCATAAAGTGTTGATTCAAAAATTCAAAAATTCAAACTTCCCTCCAAATTTTGGATGCATTCAAATTCAAATTAAAGGAAAGGTCTTGTTCTTTTGCCTATAAAAGGAAACCATTGGGTAAGTGAGAAGGAGTCCAATTTTTACCATACATTGTATCATTCTTTTGCTTAGCTTCCCCTTGAGGTCCTTACCTTCTCTTGATCTTTCAACCTCTTCATTGAGCTTAAACGTTTAAGGGTTGGTTATTAATCTCAAGGGTTGTATCATTATGGAATCAATAAAGCTCTTCTCTTTTGTGCTTCATTTCACATGAGTTCTTTACCCTTCTCTTGACCTTGCAACCTCTTGATTGAGCTTGCAAGTTTAAGGGTTGGCTATTGATCCCATGGCTTGTCTTGAGTTCTATGGTTCTTAGTGTTACTTTCTTGCTTATCTCTTTCTTGCATTTT
Organism: Agapanthus africanus; assembly: GCA_030015575.1. Taxonomy (NCBI): domain Eukaryota; kingdom Viridiplantae; phylum Streptophyta; class Magnoliopsida; order Asparagales; family Amaryllidaceae; genus Agapanthus; species Agapanthus africanus. The sequence goes on from CM057337.1 coordinate 6,022,906, forward strand.
TCATTCTTGTCTTTTATTACTTGCAATTTATTAACATGCACTTTAATTACTTGCTTGTAATCTTTTCTTTTCTTTGTTTATCTTTTTGTTCTCTCTTTTTGGTTCGTTTTTGTGAATGATTGTAATTATTGTTGTTAAGAATGAATACGATATTGTAAGTTAATGTTTCTTTGCTCATTTCCTTTTCCCGTTATTTTCCATTGAACTCCTCCCAAACGATACGCAAGCGCTCCGTTAGGCACCCTACCCTACCAAGGTAACGGTGATTCCTAACCGCGACCGGTTGCGTTCGGTTTGGCCCGAGGCGAAAGCAAGAGACAAGAACGGAAGGACAAGGGTAAATAAGCCGGATTCCACGAATACCGCGCTTAAATCCCCTAATCCACGTTGTTGCCGATTGCTCTAGCTTCAATTGGTCAAGACTCGGCTCAAAGGTTTTGAGTGCGGATTTCTTTAGCTTACATTTTCATATCTTTTCTTAACAACTTTATACTTGCAAATAATACACATAGGTTAGATCGAACAAACACATACAAATTCTTTATTGACTCGTCTAAAACAAGAAAGGATATACAACCATCTCCCTGTGGATCGACCCGTGCTCAACCGGCTAGCTGCAAAGTGACACCGTCCTGATCGCGGTTATAACTTTAGAACTTTGAACATCCGACACGCTCTTGGCGTGCGATCAAATGGCGCCGTTGCCGGGGAGACGGTAGCGTATTTTCTTTCTTGTTATTCGGGTTAATATTCTTTTTGTATATATTTATAAATAAAAAAATAAAATAAAATCTTTTTGTTATTTTTGATAATTTTTGTGACCAAGTCTGCAGATTTTTGCGGATTTGCAAACGGCGATTGCGGGGAGCAAAGTACGTTCAAGGCTAAGGTGATTGCAAAGTACAGTGCCAAAGATCCGGGTAGTTTGACCCGCGCAAGCGAACTTTTCAAGCTTACCGGATTTGATTCAACGGGGGTTTCCTAACCCAAAAACTTAACGGTACGTACTTTACTAACACCTTCTTCTCAAATCCGACGCATCCAATATACTATTCTTTGCAGGATTCTTTGTAAGTTCGCTAGCAATTGCTAAAAATTGACTAACCCGTATTTGTTGCAGTGCCGTGCTTAAACTAAAAAACGATTGTTTGATTCTTTATAGAATTTTTATTGAATTGCGCATTGCATACATTAATACGGACTTAAGGCCAAGCGAACCCCACAATATACGGTAAAGGATTTCATTACCTTTTCCGTGGCCCACAAATCACGAACTTGAGCATAACGTTTACCCGCACAAAATTTAAAAGAAACTAGACTTTAAGCCTTAAGGACTTCGCGCTCACTAGGAGAAGTTAACTGTGTTTAGAACCTTGCTTAACGGTATATTGTTTACGGGGTGTCTAGGAAAGTGTTAACGGCGAAACCGCCAAAAGAGAAAGGGTTATTTAATTAAGGAATTTCGCGAAAGCGTTGGAAAACCTCCTCTTATCTCTGCACTTACCTGGCCTCGTGATCAGTGTATTTTGAGCCCGTTTCTCGACACAGTTTTACTTCGACAATCAAGTTCTGGAGCAGGTCTAGTTGACCTAGGTGAACCCTAGAACGATTAAGTGTGTGGTATTTTTGTGTCGTGATTATTTTTGTCCAGATTCTTTTTGTGTGTATATTTCATTCTTTTGTTAATATCTAACTAACAAAAACAAAAAAAAACAATTAAAAAAATTAAAAAAAAAAATCACATTCTTTTCCCCCTCATTTTCTCTTCCTTTCTTTCTTTCTCTTTGTACCCCACCTCGAAAAACTCTTGCCGAACTTTGGTACCCACAACCAGACATTACTTCTTACGGTTCTTGCTTTGGCCGAACTTCGAACGATCCATCCATGCCAAAAATTTCATTGAGCGATAGGATAGACACGTCTAGGACAAACAATTTGACTCCGCAATCCACTTCGTATCGACCATTTCAAACATTCACCCCTTCTTACGTTGATACCCCTTCTTCGAGTCATGTTGCAACTCCAAGACCTATGTCTATTGCAGAATGTATTGAACAATCTCGTAGCCGATCTTTCACTCCTGTCACCACTTCAAATTCTTGGGATCAACAAATTCATTCACCTTCTTATCCAAATGTTGATCCTACCCCTGTCCAACCATTAAATCCTACCAGTCCTACCCAACTTTTGCACCTTCCCTAGACATTGCTTCTACACAGCCATTTGGGAATTTTCAGTATCCATACAACTTTGAATCTTTTACTGAAACCCCTTCACAACCTATGTCTAGTCTGGAACAGTCGTTGGAAGACTTTAGGGTAGCGTCAAGCCAACAAATGATGGATTTGAATGCGTCCATGGCCGCCCTCATACAACCTAGTGACCCGTTAGCTAGTTTTCAACTAGCTCCTAATTTTCCAATGTATGATGAGGCGGCAGGACAGGTTGAGAATTTTAGTGGAGAGAGTGAGAGTGAGATGTGTCCCCTTCCAAGTCAAACCTACCCGTCCCAAATTGAATCCCACAACTCCTGTTTTGAAAGTTTATCGAGTGTCCCACATGATTTATCAATTGCAGATAGAATGATGAATGAGTTGTGCGACTTTGTAGTGTTTGATTTACCCGATTGTGAAGTGCCCCTTTCGAGTGAAACCAATCCCAAACCTTTTGACCTCTACACCTCCACTCTAGAATCTGAATTGATTAATATCCATGCTTTGGTTGAGGTGTCTGAGAATATTGATTTTCACTTGATTGAGGATATTGACGCCGGGAATATTTTGGATGATGAACCTGTAGATTTGGCTGAGTTTTTCTCTCCAATTCATCATCCCGAGTCATTAACTATTTTTTCCGAACTTCATATGCGTCTTGATATTGATGATAAAGGCATGGATGAGATAAATTTTGAGGAGAATATCGAGGATAGTACTGAGGATGAAACGGTTTTAATTGATGAGTCGGATTTTCCAATTCATCCTGTTCCTTTCAGTGACTGTGTGCACCCTCCCGAACCCTTAAGATACCCTTCCTCAATCACTTCCCCCCACCCTTTCCATCGTTCCGACCATGCAAGAACCCGTATCACTTCCATTTCCATTGTCTGGTTTACCGAGTTCGGCGTACCCATGGTTTCTCACGAATCTTGAGGGATTTGACCCCATTTCTCGATGGGTTAATAGATTAGCACAAACGCTTCTTACACATCAGTCATCATAAATTGTGCTAATCTATTCACTCCATTTCCACCCTCAAGTTCGTATTCCACTTCCTTCTCCCTTCCGCCATTCTTCTTCTCATATACTGAGACCGTATCCCGCTTCTATCTCCATACGGTCTCGCGTATTCTCCATATCTTTTCTCTACACCTTCTTTCACCAACCCGCATATTACAGAGATAGAATTTTTGAATGGTTGGTGTTAACTTTTGGCCTGTGTAAGGCCTTGTATAGCTTGATACTGTTCTCTTTCCCCCCTAATCCTGAATTTCAACGCTTAACAGTGGAAACACTGTTTTACTTAAGTTTGGGGGGGACTTTTTTTTTTGTATATATATTTTGTTTTCCTTTTTGTTTTGTATATAATTTCTTTCTAGGGAGCGCCGACAATTTTGACCCTCTTGGTATAGCCTGACAGTGAGGGCACTGTCAAGTTTAAGTTTGGGGGTGCGCTCGGTAAGCTTTCTTCCTTCGCATTCATTTGTATATTTTGCATTTGCATACCTTATTAAAAACCCACAAAAATCGAAAAAGTTTCCAAAAATATAAAAACTTTGTCGTCAAGTTAGTTAATAGGGTAACTTAGATTTTTATTCTGAAAGTTTAGTTGATATATTAGAAATAACTAAATTCTAGGCTTAGGAATTGAAAACCCTAAAAATAACCTTCATTCTGTCTAACTTTGGTAAGTATACGTCCTTACAAATTTTTTTGAGTTCAGTTCTTGAGTTAAGTTAAGATGAAGGGAAAGTATTGAAGCTTTACTAGAGGATAAGTCTGAAAAATAGTTTCTTTTCTTGAGTTCAAATTCAGAAAGTATATACCCTACAAACTGCACTTACACGCACCTTGAAACTTGGGATAGTAGAGGATACCTAGAAATACTCTTGTCTGAAAGCCTAGTATGAAAGAAAAAACGGTATTTAAAGCTAAACACCAAAAGAGCATGTTGAAAAATATATCCGGTCTTAAAAAAGAAAAAGAAAAAGAAAAAGAAAAAGAATAAAAAAAGAATAAAATAGAATAAAATCAAGACCTGGAAATTGCTATTTACGCTTTAAAGTTCACACATTCAGTAATCGGTCATTAGTGCCTCAAGAAGCATTAATAGTCGCATGAAAGGTGTGTGAGCAAATCCGTCCATCCTTAATGAAAAGAAGTAGTATTTGGTATTATGGTAAGGGTATTATAGCTTGAATTGAATTCTTGAGTGTAGGGGTGCAAATATACACACACGTAGGGGTATACAATCGATGTTTGGATAAAAGATAGAAATAAAGAATAAGACTTGTATTTTCTGTAAAGTTGATAAAAATCCCTGATTTGAGGCCGCACTTTAGAAGGAAAACTCAGGAGAACCAAGGTTAAATAGATAGGAGGTGTGAAAAATAAGGGTTGAATATTTCTAACTTAGGATGATAGAGTTTCTAACGTAAATACTAAACTGTAGAAGTAGAATCGATGTTAACTTATGACACTAGCTTGACGGGATTTTGTGGGTTTAATCCGCTGAAAACCCTCAGGAGACAACACTCCTCCTACTAGGGACACCTAGAGGTTTAACGGCTTATTGCACGCGCTCAGTGCAATCGCGTTCCCTGCGAAAGTGCGGTTAGGATTCTCTTTTGTGAATAAATGGTTTTGCTCGGGATGAGCAAAAGATAAGTTTGGGGGTATTTGTTAGATTCTAACCTATGTGTTATATTTGCATAGACTGAAGCCACAAGATCAGTCGCTTCGCGCAACAGCATAACATAGACTGGAGATATTCCTCGGTTTACAATCCGCGAGCTAATGGTCTAGCTGAAGCCTTCAACAAGACCCTGACGAAAATCATGAAAAAGACGGTGTCCCGAAATAAGAGAGACTGGCACGAGAGACTGCAAGAAGCTCTTTGGGCATATCGAACAACGTTCAAGACGGCCACCAACGCAACGCCATATGCGTTGGTATTCGGTACAGAAGCAGTACTCCCCATCGAGATAGAGTTACCCTCGCTACGAGTGGCAGTCCACTACGAGCTGACGAACGAAGAAAATGCTCACCTTCGGCTTGAGGAGCTTGATGCCCTTGAAGAAACACGGCTCATAGCGCAACAAAATCTGGAAGCTTATAAAGCAAAGATGACGCGCTCATATGAAAGATTGACCCGACCGAGGACATTTCGCCAAGGCGAACTCGTGCTAGTGGTCAAAAGGCCTGTGATCCCCAATCGCGCCAAGCGGGGAAAGTTTAAGCCAAACTATGAAGGCTCATACATCATAGATAAGGTCTACTAGGATGGGGCCTATCTACTCATAGATATGCACGGTAAAAGGCCTCTCAGGCCAATAAACGGTCGCTTCCTAAAGAGATACTACGCTTGATGAGCCACAGCCCAGGTCAATGATAGATGACGACGACTATATCCGCTCGCTATCTTCCTAAGCTCAAGCTTTATAAGCAATAGCCAGCCTTCTCCATGACGGACCGAAATGTCCTTAAACTAATAGTGGACCGAAATGTCCTTAAACTAATACCGTAGCATCCGTAGGCTGACGGAAAAAAAGAAGAAAAATACAATAAATAAAAACGGTATGTCCATAAACAGAAAGGGCACGGATGAAAACCCGAAAGGGCTCCGTGAGTAAAAATAGCAGGGCTACCGGCGAGTGTTCGTGAAAATCCGAAAGGGCGCGACCTCGAAAAAAAAAGAGAGAAGAAAATAAAAAGAATAAAAAAAACGGTATGTCCATAAGCAAAATGGGCACGGATGAAAACCCGAAAGGGCTCCGTGAGTAAAAACAGCAGGACTACCGGCGAGTGTTTGTGAAAACCCGAAAGGGCGCAACCTCGTTAAAAGACATTTACAGGGTCCTCTCGACCTTGTAAGGAGAAACCACCCGCGTGAGATCCTTACGACTCACAAGGGAGAAACACACTTAGGGATCCTCACGATTCCTAAGGAGAAAATACACTTACGAGATCCTCACGACTCGTAAGGAGAACTCTCTTATGGGACCCTCACGGCTCATAAGATTTGAAAGTCTTAAGTTACAGAGACCTAAACCTGTGCTTAAGCAACCCCCACAACTTCCGATATTGCCCTACAAGTGATCCAATACTGGCTCTTGTATACAATCCAAGGGCGCGAATAAACATTTCCCTAACTAAGTCCCATCCGAGACTGGGGATATGTTCGCATGGTGAACAACCCTTGTAAATCCTCTCGATTTACAAGGAGAAAACCCTCCTGTAGGATCCTTACGACTTACAGAGGAACAAACACTTAGGAATCCTCACGATTCCTAAGGAAAAAATACACCTACAAGATCCTCACGACTTGTAGGGAGAAATACCTTTGTGAGACCCCTACGGCTCATGAAGTTAAGAGCCTTAGTCGACAGGACCTTAACCCTGTTCGCTAAGCCACCTTTGTTCGATATCGACAGAGGCAAATGATGATTCGCTCCTGGCAATATCCCAGTTGTAGCAGTGCTGATGCCGAAATCGGTGTCTAACTTCAGGTTTCCGGCGAAAAGCCAGTAGGCCGCACATGCATATGAAATAGCCGAAATGATGGGGCAACTTGCAATAAAAAGCAGCCGGTAAAAATGTATGCATGCAAAATAGCCGAAATGATTGGGCAACTCGCAATAAAAAAGCAGCGAGTAAAAATAAAAAAAATATAGCCGAAATGATTGGGCAACTCGCAATAAAAAGCAGCGAGTAAAAATAAAATAAACAGCCGAAATGATTGGGCACCGCGAAAAATAGCCGAAATGATTGGGCAATCGCGACCTTCGCGATATAAAAGCTGAAACGATAGAGCATCGCGGAAATAAAACAAAAAAAAAGATGATGATAAAACTTTGGCCCTACAGTTAAGATCACATCGATCCCTGTATACAATCCAAGGGCGCAAACGAAGAGGGAACCATACTTTCCCAACAGGCTCCGCCAGAAAACGAAGCCAGATCTCGACGATTCATCCCAACTCCGAAGAAACCAGTGTCTTCGGCAAATACCTCAACTCAGGGAAACAAACAATCCTTGACGAGAGCCCCCTGATCCGCGTCGACTCGCAGAGCAACCAGTGCCTCCGTGGGAAATTCTCGACTCGTTTCAACACCAAGGAAACAAATAATCCTTGGCGCTAGGGAAACAAATAATCCTTAGCAAATACCTCAACTCAGGAAACAAACAATCCTTGACGAGAGCCCCCTGATCCGCGTCGACTCGCAGAGCAACCAGTGCCTCCGTGGGAAATTCTCGACTCGTTTCAACACCAAGGAAACAAATAATCCTTGGCGCTAGGGAAACAAATAATCCTTAGCAAATACCTCAACTCAGGGAAACAAACAATCCTTGACGAGAGCCTCCTGATCCGCGTCGACTCGCAGAGCGACCAGTGCCTCCGTGGGAAATTCTCGACTCGTTTCAACACCAAGGAAACAAATAATCCTTGACACTAGGGAAACAAATAATCCTTAGCAAATACCTCAACTCAGGGAAACAAACAATCCTTGACGAGAGCCTCCTGATTCGCGTCGGCTCGCAGAGAAACCAGTGTCTACGCGGGAAAATTCCCGATTCGTCTCAACTTGCAAGATGAAGCCTCAGGCAGCAGGGACTAAAAAACTTGCTTCCTGAACAATGGGACCCTGCAAGTCGATCTAAAACGGTCTCTTGCATACTATTCACGGGTCTCACTCTCCAAAGTCGAGTTTCGACAAGGAGGGAAACAACCGCTTACGAGTCCTCTCGACTCGCAAGAGGGAAAAATTTTCTTACAGGATCCTTACGACCTATAAAAGAAAACACACTTAGGAATCCTCACGACTCCTAAGGAGAAAAACCCACTTACGAGATCCTCTCGATCCGTAGGGAGAAAAGTCTCTATGAGACCCTCACGGCTCGTAGAGTTGAAAAGTCTTAGGCGGCAGATCTGAACCTGCGGCCTAAGCCATCGCTATCTCTCGGAGAAATTAAGTTATCTGCCAATTATGTTTATCAAGACAACATACTGATAATAAGAGAAAGAAGAAAGCAACAGAGAGAGCATCCGATTTACATTTGATCAAGCGTTCGAGACACACTCATTCATGCATAAGCAAAAGACTCAGAACGAAAAATAAAGACAAGCTGGGATAAAAAATTTCCATTAATATTGCCAAAGTTCTTACAATCATAAGAGCAATAGACGAGAAACATTATTACAATGGAATAACCTCAGATCCAGGACACGGGTTGAGGAATTCAAAAGTAAGGCCATCCAGAGTTCTTCTGGCCTTTCTGATTATTCTTGTGCGCGGCCTCTCGCGCTCCTGTGTGTCAAGATCCTCGGCAAGCCCTCCCAGCATTCGATAAGCAGCGACTATCGTCGTCTGTTGGAAAATTTGATGTAGAATGTCGATGAGGCTGTCCCGCCGTTTCTTCGAGATCAGCCCCGTCGGGTACACTGAATGCACCTTGTCTTCGGCATCATCCAGCGCATTGAGCGGTAGGGCCTCGTGAAACCCCAGAAGTGCTCTCCATATTGCTCCCAGCACGACCTTCAAGAGAGCTGAACGACGAGGAAGCAGCCAACCACCGCTTGCGTTGAGGCGACCCATGACCTCCGCACACTGGGCATCCGTAAACTCCTGGTTCTGATGATGGCCCTGTGCGCGGATATCCTCGTAGGTGATGAACTCGTGCAAACTGTATAGACGCACTGCCATTATGCCTGGAGGAAACAACACAGGAAGATTAGCGATAAAAAAAAATACACAGAGAGTTAAACTTCTTGAGAACAAAACTCTATTAATTAAGATTGATCTAATTCAAGACTCATTCTTACTTGAATAGTTGTTGTTTAGGAAAATATAACTCGGAGAGTTCTTGAAGGCGAGAGCAAAGCTCTGAAGTTTCTGAAAATGAAAATTTTAAAGATAATAATCGTCTGTACAGGACCAAAGGTCCTATTTATAGGCATCAAGTGCCCTTTCAAATTCCAAAGGTTGCCATAACGGTTGGAATTCTGCCACCGTTGCGCTCGCATTTGGAACCATTCAAGTGCAACGGTGGGGGGGCATTTATTTCCCCCAATTAGAACGAAACCCTATTTCTAAGACTGAAAAGTAAAGCACCGCTTCATGAAAGAGGCTAAACACCAAAGGCAATTTATCCTTGCAAGAATCACGTGCAGATTAAATCATACGATGCACAAGCACAACAGAGAACTAAAATAAAAAGAACCCTTAACAAATAATGAAGTACTTGATTAAAAGGAAAGATACTTGTTCATTATTATTATTATTATTACATTTAAAAAAGATAACCAAATATGGGATCGGAAAGACAAGGGTTCGCAAAAATAAGAAGAAGATTCTCCAGTTCCCTTTCTGTCTTCTCCACCATGTTGAAGCGTCGGTCCTCCCGAGAAGTAGACGCCCAACGATCATCGCCACATTCGTCAGAAAAGGTGGCGATGACAACCCGGCGAGCCCGTATCTGGCTCAGCAAGTGGAAAGAACAGTCCCTCAGGGCTTTGGTGATCAAGTGCGCTTCAAAGAAGCACTCGATCTTATCCTCGGCGGCGTCAAGCATTGCCGAGGACATCTCTACTGGAGGAGGAGGAAGATGGGAAAGTACCGAGGCAAGGATCATCCGGAGCCAAATGGAACGCGGAGGAAGAGGAGACCCCACACGAGTCAAAAGCTCGTATAGTGCAGCATCGCACTGCTCGTCCGTAAAAGAAGGGTCCACCAAGCGCGCAGCAAAACGGGGAACGATGTCCCGGATCGGCACTTTCCACGGTTGTCGGCGGGCATGAGGGCGGTTGCAGGCCATGATCAAAGAAGTTCTCTGAAGATGAGAAAAGAAAAGGCTCGGCCTTGGGTTATATATAGACCCAAGCACAGAAAATTCTATGCACAATGGAATTATTTCCAAGGCCCGGGAAATCAAAATTTCGGGGAAATACAAGTTTGACTTGAAAAGAGGAGATGAAAAGATATCTCAGGCGAAGCAACGCTTCCAATTCCCCCAATCAGAGCAAAGCTCTACCTTAAAAATCTAAATTTTAATAAATGAAGCAACGCTTCAGATCTCCTGCACTGTGCGCAGGATGCCACGTATCAGGCGCTGATACGTCAGCGCAGCGCCCAAGAAGGCGCGCCCAATCTGAGCAAAGCTCTATTTTAAGCAAAATTAAAAGAAGTAACGCTTCAGTTGCGCTGCGCTGTGCACTGCGCGACACGTGTCACGCGCTGGGGCTTTTGCGCCAAACAGAATTAAAATTCTAAAGAAATCTTTTCTGTTCTTATTAAAACAAGAAGATTTTCTTCTATAAAACAGAAGCCCTTGGATCAAAGATCTAACGGTGGGGAAAATTCCCCAAATCACTCAGAGAAAGATCTCTTTAACAAATTTAACTAATTTATGGGCACTATAAAAAGGACCCCAGACCTCAATTCAAAGAGAGGAACATTTTGTGAGAAATTAAACAAAGAGAGCTCTGAAGAATTGGAGAGAAATCCTCAAGAACAAAAAAAAGGTAAAAAGCCTTTAGAAAAAGAGAAAATTCTCTTATGAACAGATCATAGATCTAAAAACAAGATCAATGGTCTTCAATAAAAAACAAATAAAAACAGTGCTTTACACTTTTTATGAACCTTTGGTTCTTTGAGATAAGAAAAACAAGAGAAACTTGTTTTCCTTGATCTAAATTAGATCAAGAAAGCAAACAGTGCTTTGCATTTCTTTTATGAACCTTTGGTTCTTGAATCTAAAAAATTCTCAAATTTAGAGTGCCTTGCACTTGCAAACTGCGCTGTTGCGCTCTTGGGAGAGCGCCACGTGTCAGCGTCTGAACCATTTGCGCTATGCGTTTTTGAAATAGAGTTTTGCTCTCTGAAATTGGCGCAACTCACCAGAGCGCGCCACGTGTCAGCAGCGCAAGTGCAGCGCACTAGCGCAGCGCACTGTGCTTGCATGACATGTGTCGTCACCACAAGCGCTTGCGCTCTTTGATTGGCGCAAAGCGCCTGAAATGCAATACATTATTTAAAAAATGGGCCAAGCCCAAGTCAAAAAGACCTAACAGGCCAAGTTAAAATGCAAAGCAATAAAGGGCAGAGCCCAAGTAAAATTGATGCTGCGCATCATTTATAAATGGGCAGAGCCCAAAACAAATTGATGCTCTGCATCTTTTATGGGTAGAGCCTAAAATAAAATGCAATGCAAAAGCAAATAAAATGTTGAACATTTTTAGCTGGACTTAGCCCAATCATGGCCGTAAGTTCTCAAATTAAATTGACTGAATCAATTTACAACCGGTTCGAGGGTACATCTCCGAACTCCTCTGACCCCTATCGTTGGAATTCCTCAACGACGTCAGAGAGGTGACGGGTCCCAACGACCACTCATTAATATCGGACCGAAACGTCCCTAAACTAATATCGGACCGAAACGTTCCTAAACTAATATCGGACCGAAACGTGCCTAAACTAATGATGGACCACTACGTCCTTAAACTGGCGATGGACCGAAACGTTCTCAAACTAATAATGGACCACCACGTCCCTAAACTGGAACATGGACCACCACGTCCTTAAACTGGAGCAATAGAGCCTTCAAATGCTCTTTTGCCGGATCTAAACGGTCCCGTTTAAGTTGATCTTAGCCCCAAACATGGCTAACGTATCCTTAAACATTCAAATGGACTATAAAACTCCAAATCAATTTTGGTTCAAGGGTAAATCTCTGAACTCCTCTGACACCTATCGTTGTAATCCTTCAACGACGTCAGAGAGGTGATGAGTCCCGACGGCCATATATTAAATGGATCATCATGTTAAGTTGATCTTAGTCTCAAAACAGGACTAATGTATCCTTAACGAATGTTTAAGTTGATCTTAGCCTCAATACGGCTAACGTATCCTTAAACTAAAAACACCAAACTCAAATCTAAGTAAATACGGATTTGGACTAATCCACGTCCTACGGGCGACGGCATTACTCAGTCTCCGTATACAATCCACGGGCAACCACAAACAAAACAAACACCCACGACACGAAGTGAAATTCTGGAGAAGGAGAAAGTTGTTACCGCGATGCGGTAGCGTAATTAACTGCAGGGGCTTGCGCCTGCAGGGAAAAGCGTCCCCACAATCAAAAACCCCTCAAGCGAGGGGGAATCTGACGAAGTCTGCTACATCGGCCGCATCCGTCTAAACCTCCGATACACGGTGCCATAAATCAACTTGGCATCTTCGGAGAGGTAGACGGATAAAACCATATAGCATCTGCCCCGAATCTCAGGCCTAGACGTACCTCGCGTCGTCGGCCGTCTTTCGGAGGGGAACATGGGGCTTATTCAAAGAACAATTTAAGTTATACCCAAGCGCGCATAAAAGCATGTAGTGCGCTTGGCACTTGAGCGCAGGGCACTATGGTTAAAGCGTTAGTGCGCTTGGCGCTTTGCGCCAGATGTGAAGCGCTAATGCGCTTGGCGCTTTGCGCCAGATGTGAAGCGCTAATGCGCTTAGCGCTTTGAGCTAAATGAAGAGCGCAGATGCGCTATAGTTGAAGCCTTGAGGCGTTTGGCGTTGGTGCCATATAATTAACTGCAGAGCGCTTTTAGTAATGCAGTGCACACGTGAGGAGCACGTGGCGCGCTTAGCGCTGAGCGCTAGATGAAGAGCACTAAGACACTTTTGAATTAGGAGCGGTAAGGCTCTTATTAGATTAGGAGCGCTAAGGCTCTTCTTAGGTTAACTTTGCGCTCTCCAGATTATCTGTTCTTTGATAGGAGGCTTTGTCTCAAAATTCTAAGAACAAAGTTCTTAGTTCATAGGAGATGTTTCAACCTCTTTTTGATGAAAGGCTTTGCCTTTATGGATCTGTGATTCTAAGAGAATTGAATAATTCTCCCCCCTTTATAATGAGATGTTCATAATCTCTTTTGTGAAAGACAACTTTGTCTTATAGATCTATGATCTGTGAAAGAAGTAAGTACTTCTGTTATTGAGACGATTTCGTCTATATATTCTTTTTACCTTGAAAAAGAATTGTCTTCTTTTTGCCGAGAGCTTCTTCTTCTTCTCGAGATTTTCTCAAAATTTATGGGGGGTTCCTCTGTACAAGACTTGAAGTTTTGGGTCCTTTATATAGGGGAAGATGGTTTGTTCAATCAGTTAAGGAGATCTTTTCTCCAATTGATTTGGGGAATTTCCCCACCTTCGGATCTTTGATCCGAGGGCTTCTGGTTTACAGAAGATAATCTTCTTGTTTTAACAAGATTGAGAAATCTTTCCCCTTTACAGAATTTGTTCTGTATTTTAGTGATTTTCAATCACCATTGGATCATTGATCCAACGGTGTTCCGAATTCAGGGCACAATCTTTTCTGTTTGGAAAGATTCAACGAAATTTTATTCTTGTTAATTGATGATTTAATCATATCCGTTGGATATTTGATCCAACGGTGAGAAACATTTAGTTCCAGCGCTAGCGCTTATGCGCTCTGCCCATGGTGCGCTACTTGGAGCGCAGCGCTCTTAGCGCTAGCGCACTCGTGCTTTGCACGTGGTGCGCTAGTCAAAGTCTTTGACTCTCAGCGTTGGCGCTCTTGGCGTTAGTGCTTTATGAAGCGCAGTTTTATTTTGAATTTCAAGACTTGAACAGAGCTATGCTCTGATTAGGGAAAATATTTCCTCATAACTTTTGATCCCGGATGAATTATGAGGCTCATAATATATCAAATCGAAGGATTTTTCGAGACACTTTCGATACCATTAGAATTTAGCAATTTCTTATTCGGGAGTTTTTCAAAATACAGTCCGGAAAATACTGGTTCACATTTTCTTAAGCGTATCGCTGCCATTTGATACCTTGGGCTCTTTTGCGCAGAAATTTTTGGCGAGAACAAATGCCCTCCACTACTTTGCCCACATAAGTATGTATGTAGGTGAAGTAGTACAGAGTTATTTATAGCGTATGACCAGTTTTGGGTTGGTATATAATTTTCAGAATCTTGATCTGAGAAGATAACGAGCGGACACAAGCGTCGTCATTTATCATTAACTCAAATCTCGACTCTTAAGGGATATAGTTCCAAACCCTCAATTCCATAAGCCGCACCCATCTATTTCTTTATATTTTACTCTGGCGTGAAGTAGTTTATATGCTCATGAGTAACTTCTCCATTTCAGTGGCATGTAGTTTTGGCAAGTGTGGCCCATAGATGGTAGATAACAGTTCATCTTGAACTCTTTATACGGTAGCGATGGCTTAGAAAACAGGATTAGGATCTGTTGCTTAAGACTTTCCAACTTTATGAGCCGTGAGGGTCTCACAAAGGCTTTTCTCCCTACGAGTCGTGAGGATCTCGTAGGTGTCTTTTCTCCTTAGGAGTCGTGAGGACTCCTAAGTGCATTTTCTCTTGAGAATCGTAAGGATCCCATAAGAGAATTTTCTTTATGCGCAGGGACACTAATTTCCCCGCAAGTTGAGACGAATCGAGAGATTCTCGCAAAGACACTGATTTCCTTGCGGGTCGAAACGAATCGAGAGGTTCTCGCCAAGGACGCTGATTTCCCTGAATCGAGATAAGAAGCGATGGCTTAAGAAACAGGTTCAGATCTGCTGCCTAAGACTTTTCAACTTTATGAGCCGTGAGGGTTTCACAAAGGCTTTTCTCCCTACGAGTCGAGAGGATCCCGTAGGTGTATTTTCTCCTTAGGAATCGTGAGGATTCCTAAATGTGTTTTCTCTTGAGAGTCGTAAGGATCTCACAAGAGAATTTTCTTTCTTACAAGTCGAGAGGACTCATAAGTGATTGATGAGTTGACCTACTCCTGAGTCAAAGCATTGCCCCAACAGGGAGGTCGAGGGTTGACTTTGGTTTGTCTGTGCACCACCGAGTCATGGAACTGGGAACTTTGCCGCGGCTCCGCTTTACTGACGTCGTATATTCCTGCAGAGACACTGATTTCTCTGCGAGTCGGCACGAATCGAGATGTTCTTGTTAAGGACGCTGATTTCCCTGAATCAAGGTATTTGCCAAGGACACTGATTTCCCTGGAGTCGAAACGAATCGAGGTATTCCTGCAAAGACATTGATTTCTCTGCGGTTCGGCGCGAATCGAGGTGCTATCATCAAGGACGCTGATTTCCCTGAATCGAGATTTTTGCCAAGGACACTGATTTCCCTGGGGTTGAGACAAATCGAAGTATTCCTGCAAAGACGCTGATTTCTCTGCGGGTCAACGCGAATCGAGATGCTCTAGTTAAGGATGTTGATTTCCCTGAATCGAGGAGGTTGCCAAGAACACTGATTTCCTCGGAGTTGAGACGAATCGATGTATTCCTGCAAAGACACTGATTTCTCTGTGGGTCAACGCGAATCAAGGTGCTCTCGTCAAGGACGCTGATTTCCCTGAATCGAGGTTTTAGCCAAGGACGCTGATTTCCTCGGAGTTGAAACGAATCAAGGTATTCCTGCAAAGACACTGATTTCTCTACGGGTCGATGCGAATCGAGATGCTCTCGTCAAGGACACTGATTTCCCTGAATCGAGGTTTTTGCAAAGGACACTGATTTTCTCGGAGTTGAGACGAATCGAGGTATTCCTGCAAAGACACTGATTTCTCCGCGGGTCGACGCGAATCGAGATGCTCTCGTCAAGGACGCTGATTTTCTTGAATCGAGGAGGTTGCCAAGGACACTGATTTCCCTGGGGTTGAGACGAATCGAGAGATTCCTGCAAAGACACTGATTTCCTTGCGGGTTGATGCAAATCGAGATGCTCTCGTCAAGGACACTGATTTCCCTGAATCGAGGTTTTTGACAAGGACACTGATTTTCTCGGAGTTGAGAAGAATCGAGGTATTCCTGCAAAGACGCTGATTTCTCTGCGGTTCGACGCGAATCGAGATGCTCTCGTCAAGGACGCTGATTTCCCTGAATCGAGGAGGTTGCCAAGGACACCGATTTCCCTGAGGTCAAAACGAATCGAGATATTCCTATAAAGACACTGATTTCTCTGCGGGTCGATGCGAATCGAGATACTCTCGTCAAGGACGCTGATTTCCTTGAATCGAGGTTTTTGGCTGACTCGTTTCCGAGACGGAGCGTTGATCCGGCGGGAAGGACATTGGTTGACTCTAGGTTGTCTATGGACCGTAGAGTCTTGGAACTAGGGACTTTGCCGTGGCTCCGCTTTGTTGACGTCTGTTTACCCCAATCAGAGCAAAGCTCTGTTCAAATTCCAAGGCGGGAGATGAAGCAACGCTTCTGTTTCCCCAATCAGAGCAAGGCTCTGTTTTCAAATAAAATTCAAATTTTAATAAAGAAGCAATGCTTCAGCTGACTTGCGCTTTACGCTGTGCGACACGTGGCAGCACAGTTGCGCTAGCTCAGTTGCACCGCGCGACACGTGGTAGCGCAGTTGCGCCGCGCTCTGCGTCGCGCGACACGTGTCAGCGCAGTTGCGCCGCGCTCTGCGCCGCGCGACTCGTGTCAGCGCAGTTGCGTTTGCGCCAAACAGAATTAAAATTCCAGTATGATCTTTCTGTTCTTGTTAAAACAAGAAGATTGTCTTCTGTAAAACAGAAGCCCTTGGATCAAAGATCCAACGGTGGGGAAAATTCCCCAAATCACTCAGAGAAGGATCTCTTTAACAAATTTAACAAATTAATGGGCACTATATAAAGGCCCCTAGACCCCAATTCAATAATGAACATCAAGATCAAAAACAACAACACAGAGAATAGTGAGAGCTCTGAAAAATTGTGAAAAGAACTCAAGAAGAGAAAAAAGGTAAAAACCTTTATAAAAAAAGAAGAATTTCTTCTGAATAGATCATTGATCTAAGAACAAGATCAATGATCTTCAATAAATAAAAAATAATAACAGCGCCTTGCACTTTTTTATGAACCATTGGTTCTGGAATCTTAAAGATTCTTTTCTTGAATCCAAAATTGGATCAAGTTATTGAACAATGCCCTACACTTGCAAAATCTGCACTGTTGCGCTCCTGGGTTGGCGCAAGCCACCAGAGAGCGCCACGTGTCAGCTCCAAGACCACTTGCGCTTTTAAGATAGAGCATTGCTCTCTGAAGTTGGCGCAACTCACCAGAGCGCGCCACGTGTCTGCAGCGCAACAACGCAGCGCACTGGCGCAGCGCACTGCGCTGTTGCGCTTGCGCTCACCCGAGCATGACACGTGTCATCTCCATATGCGCTTGCGCTCTATAATTGGCGCAAAAGCGCCTGACAGGCCACATGGCCACTGTCAGTTTGATTAATGCACTGCATTATTTACAGAAGGGCCAAGCCCAATTAAGAAAGGCTTAACAGGCCTAATTAAATACAATGCATTATTTTAAAGAAGGGCAGAGCCCAAACAGATGCTCTGCATCATTTATAAAGGGATAGAGTCCAAATCAAAAAGGCCTAGCAGGCCAGAATAAAATGCAGTGCATTATTAAACAGGGGCAAAGCCCTAGCACAGGCCTAATAGGCCGGAAATAAAAAACGTTAAATATTCTCAACTGGACTTAACCTAATCATGGCCGTAAGTCCTCAAATTAAATTGACTGAGCAAGACTGCTCTTTTAAATCAATTTACATCCGGTTCAAGGGTGCATCTCTGAACTCCTCTGACACCTATCGTTATAATCCTTCAACGATGTCAGAGAGGTGATGGGTCCCGACAACCACACATCGATACGGATTGCGGGGTCCTTAAACTCATGGACCGAAACGTCCTTAAACTAATATTCGTCCCAAAATGGGAACGTTGGACCGAAATGTCCTTAAACTAGTGTTCGTCCCCAAATGGGAATGATGGACCACCATGTCCCTAAACTGGAATATCGCCATTCGGAGGGGAACAGATTCTGGCACGCCCGGTGGGACCTTTTCCTCTTTCCACTCTATATTTCGTGTGTCGTCTTCGCGAACGAATCGCGGTTTGTTAATGGTTGCCTTTGGATTTCAAGTTACTAAGATTTGGTCTTTTGCCTGGCATAGAAATCAAGCATCAATGGCCTCCAACTGCTCGAGCTGCTCAAAGTACCAGTGTAACCGACGCTCCACCTCACCTGGAGGTGTAGCTTATGGGCCTCAAGTGGCCTCCATCCTTGCCATGCCGGTAGAACAGGTGACCCAGGCCACCACCGGCTTGTTTTTCGGAACCATGATCCCGCCTGCAAGCTTCACCATGCCAGTGCCCGCACCAGAAGCGAACAAGAAGTCGGTCTTCGATCGGCTCACTGCTACAACGGCCCCTTTCAACGGGTCATCCAATATCAAACCAGCAGCCTCTGTCTTTGCCAGGCTGAGCCAGAACCCTGATGGGCCCGCCAAGAAGCCCATGAACCCTAAAATGGCTGTCCCGAGGAAGAGAGCCACCCCTACTCCTGAAGTCGTCAAGGCGGCTTCTCTTGTTAAAGAGTCAGTCTTTTCAAGACTGACAATTTCGGCTCCTGCTCCTACTCGAGGATCTGTCTTTGACAGATTGAACATTGCCACTCAGGACAACATCAGTCTTTAAGAGGCTGACACCAGCAGCACCTCATTCGGACAGGGGGTAAGATGAACATGTCCCTATCGCTGAGCCAGTCCCAACGGCTCATCATGCTCGACGTCGCCACTGGCGCCGAGTAAGGAAGGCTGGGGGCAACTCCCCCTCAGGGCTAACTCCACCTGCTCCAGTTGTGGAAGTTAATGCTGCTGTTCCAACTAGGAACAGCTTTGAACCACTTAGGAGGGTACGTAAGAACTCTCCAATTGCTACGCTAAAAAGATCTCCTCCACCTGCGGAGAGGGTTTCGGAAACGAAGCTGGAGCAGCCCCCTCAGCTGCTATCCTCCAAAATTTATAAAGTTTGGCGAAGGGTTCAAGACTCCGTAATTGACCAAGGTCACTCTCGTCAGCAGAAAAGGGCGAAAGTGCAGGAAGAAAAGGACCGTCCAATCAAACAGCAAAGGACGACAATCACCAGGGTGCCCGCTGCAACGGCCCCTTCAACTTCAACGGCCCATAAGAGAAGGAGACCGGAGAAAATTCCTACGCCCGCGGCAAATGCCAAAGGCGGTGAGCCTAAACGCCCTAAGTCCGGGGGCATCGTGGTCCATACTGTATACATGGCGTCGGGGAAGGAGGACAGCCGTGCATCTACAGTTCATAGACCGCTTATACGGTCAGCGACCAAAGCTCAGGAGCAACAGCAAAAGCTCCAGGAAATGGTGAACACGATAGCTGCACTCACTAGGCCAAAAGAAAGCCCCGAAGCATCATCTGATCAACGCCAGGAGCAAGAAACTGACGCTGAATTCCTTCGCCGGATATTGGAGAAGAAGGATAAAGAGGCTGCTGAACAAGCAGCCAACATAAAGCGAATGGCCCTCCTGTTCCAGGACATGGTGGGAATGATGATCCAACAAGATCCTCCTGCTGAAGATCCTCCAATTTTCCTTGAAGACGATAGGGGAGAAACGTCAAATCCTCCACCGGCTCTGTCGACAGCCAAGGAGGAGACAATCTCCAAAGCTGACTTGGACGAATATATGCTCAGTAGATCCGGGTTCATCAGACGACTGAGGCAGCTGGCCAAGTTGTCAAGACGGGGCGGCCGTATCCAAGCTGGTACGATCAGATTAAGTACCCGCCGGGCTATACAATACCGAAATTCCATGTCTATAAGGGGACGGGCAATCCCCACCAGCATGTTGCCCAGTTTAGAGCGCGCTTTGCGGCAACACTGGCGGTGATGATAAGTTGTTACTTCGCCAGTTCGTTGGTAGCTTATCGGATACAACATTCGAGTGGTGCTCCGAGCTCCCAAACGACTCTATCAAGACCTTCGCGGAGATAGAGCTGCTGTTTACCCAGCGTTTCGCAAGCGCCAGCGAACGCACCCCGATAACGGCATTGATTAATGCCAGGGTGAAGCCGGGCGAGACATGGGTCCAATATGCTATACGGTGGCGGAACTTGTGGTCAAAATGCGAGCAACGCATTGAAGAGGCTCCGACAGTAAGGATGTTTGTGGGAACTCTTGATCCGCAGGCGACCATATCCCAATTCATGATGTTCTTCAAGCCAACTACCTTCCAGGCCCTGATCGACAAGCTAGCTCAGATGGATCAGATGGGCCATAGACCCCCCTCCAAAGCCGGACTCTCGAAATGAGAAGGGGAAGGGAAAAGCAATTGTTGTCGCTAATGTTCAACAACAGCCGAGCAACTTGAAACCGGCTGTCCGTCAAAATAATATGCGTCCACACCTATCCCTTGAGGAGAGGCTAGGACGTCCTTACTCGTTTCCACGAGATAAAACGAGAAGACTGTTTGAGCTAGCATTGCGCAACCGACTTATAAATCTGTCGGATCCAAGACATCCGTCGCAGCCAAATGATGTCAACGATCCCAACTACTGTCCCTATCATTGAGTACTGGGTCATCCGATCGAAGATTGCTACGTCTTCAAAAATTGGATTGAGGACCAGTACCAACAAGGCAAGTTCGCGTTGTCCGACAGATGGAAGGTGAACCCGCCACAACCTCATACCTCTAAAAAGGCCAATACGCCGGGGGCAACATGCTCTCTCGTTGAAGAAGCTCCATGGGAGGTCGTACTATCAGCTAAAACAAAGAGGATGCTAAACGATCTTCAAACATGCCCAGCGATCAGATGGAAGAACCCGTTGAAACCTCAGATCATTGAAGAGATGTTGAAGCCGCGCCCAATTCCGAAGACCGGTAGTAATGGCCCAAGCACTCACAACCAGTCGTCAAAATCTTCAAAGAAGAAATCCAAGAAGCCCGTAAAGCCTGGCGACAAGCGCACGGACTTACAAAAACAAATTGACGCACTGGAGGAATATAACCAGAAAGCACGGACTCCCATTACACTCCAAGAGTTCCTCAACCACGTCTTTCAAGAGGAAGATGAGGGAGACAGTTCGTCGGATGAATCCGAGGAATACGTGGCGAGCTGTCATATGATTTCCCATTCGTTTACAGACAATGAGGAAACTCCTTGCACCGAAAAGCTGGGGGCAGATCCTGAATCGGAAATTCTGGGGTCATCGGATGAAACAATTGACGCATTCCTCAACGAAGCTATGTTGAAAAGTAAAGCTGATCGGGAACGTGAGGCGGCTATATTTGAAAGGGCCAAGCGCCAGCGACTTGACGAAATAGTTGAAGCACTCCCGCCGAATCAAAGTACGTCCCTCGCAGATAAAAGCAAATTCAAGATGAGGAAAAGGTTTGCTAAGGCCATATCCATGTGTAAGAAGCTACCATCCTCTGAAGGAAGCATTACTGGTGAAGCAAAAATGCACCCTTCCTACTGCTTGTATCATCGAAAGATTTCGCACCGAACCGAAGAGCGCAGAGCTTTCGATAAATGGTGGCAGGGATATGTTGCTCACTGATAACATTTTACGCGGGAGAAGCGCAAAACCCGTCGGGAGCAGAAAGGTACGACCGAGGGGCTTAACAGAACTACCGGCAATTGTCTCATGGTTAACGCCGGAGGATCACAAGTGCCCACATTTGGGGGTGATTCTGACGATGAGCTGGCTCTTAGCCCCCTCTTTAAAGAGTCCACCTCGGGAAAAATAGAAGAGCAGAAGGTCTGTGAAAATATCCGGCTGCGTAATTGGACGCTACCCGAAAAGAATCTCGGACCCTCAAACAAAAAAGATAAAGGGAAAAAAAAGGTCTCTGAGGATATCGCCCTGGATGACCAAGTCATGGAAGAGCTAACTGCCAAGGACCCGCCGAAGAAAAGTAGGATGGATTACAACGTTCTAGCGCGTCTGAGGAAGCTACCCTCGCAGCTCAGCATTCTTGATGCCCTTTTACTATCAAAAGAGGCAAGGAATTCGTTAATCAAGGTACTACAGGAGCCGGAACAATTCCAAGCTTTTCTCGCCGAAGAAAAGATGAAGGACGAGCTGGAGGAAGTACACACAGCCGATGTCGCTTTTGGCGATGAAGACCTTCTCCTTGGCACGTGTGAACACAATCTCCTCCTCTATGTCTTAGGATACTGCCATGATATAAAGATAGGCAAAATCTTGGTTGACAATGGATCTTCCGTTAATCTCCTCAATGTGCGGGTGTTAAAGGAAATCTGCATGAGCGTCCAGCACCTTGCTCGGGATAAGATCACCATCTCCGGGTTCGACTCCCAATCATCGAGAACTCTTGGGTCCGTGATACTGACGCTACGCTCTGGGCTGCTCATCACAGATATTAAATTCCACATCATAGACGCCAAGATATGCTACAATGCTCTACTCGGCCGACCATGGTTACACGAGTACAACATCATCCCTTCTACACAGCATCAGTGTATGAAATATTTTAGGGATGGTCTCGAGTATACCGTGATGGGAGAACTGAACCCGTTTTCCATGAACGAAGTCCGCAAATATGAAGATGCCAAATACTTCTTGCCGGACTTTGAAGACACGGAAAGATGTTACAAGCCGGAGAACAAGGCTCACGCCACCATCCCTGTCTTCGGGAGTGATACCGAGGAGGAAGAGGAGATAGTTTATTCGGGTCCGCCCCAATACAACAAGTCAGGACCATCCGCTCCTACGTTGATCTTTGGTAGTGACTCAGAAGATGAGGTCCATGCTGTGTTTTCTGCTCGGCCTTCAATACAAACGTCCGCTGACAAGGAGCAAAGTCTGCAAGTCGCCATGGTGCCGCTTAAACATTATAAAGAACTGGATGCACTCAATATCTACAGAATAGAGAAACTGAGGACATTCTATGCCCCTCCTAGGCGAGAAGGCAAAAAGGCGATTCTATTCTACCGTTCCGGGGAAACCAAGGTGGAAAAAGAAATCTGGCACGGTGCGGATTCTACGCCTGACAGGTTTCAGCCCATCCGTTTGCCTAGATATTATACAGAAGGCTTGAAGAGGCTGTTGAAGCGCCAGAGGATACCTTTTAAGCAGACCGCTCGAAAAGCCAAATTCTATGACAGGGTCTGGAACGTTCCCGGGACTCAACACAAGTTGCCTAGTGGGAGGATGGAAACAATCGGGCTTGGTTACATTCGGTCCAAGAAACGAGAGCTACTCCGTGATTGCTACGTCGTACATGACTTCAATGAAGAAGCGGATGCTCAATGGGAGGATGCTAATCCTGAACCCATAAAAGTTCCTGATGCAAAAGTGCCCAGTCCGTCGTTCGAAGAACAAATGGACAAGCTTATAAGGGAAGCTGGTCAAAAGGTCCGAGACGACCATAATCGCGAAATGGCCATCTACGAGAAAGCCAAAACACAACGCCTCCTACAGCAGGCCGCGAAAAATGAAAGTGCCTCTCTCTGTCAACCTGTTATAAAAAAAGGCTCGACGTAGAGGCAAAAACAAGTCGAAAAGCGATAAAGGCGCTCGACAGCAACAAAGTGGGACTAAGAAGCCACGCAAGCGGGAATCAAGCGGTCCAGATCTATCCCTGTGAAGAAAATGAGTCGAGCGTACTCTTTTCCTCAGGACAAGACGAAGAAGATACTTGACCGAGCTATAAAATATCAGATGCTCACACTGCCGGAGTCCAAGCACCCCGAACAAACAGGCGAAGTCTCCCACCCGAACTATTTCTCTTATCATCGAGTAATAGGCCATCCTCTCGAAGATTGCTTCACCTTCAAGAATTGGGTCGAAGATCAGTATCAGCTCGGCAAGTTCGCTCTGTCTGACAACTGGAGGGTAACGCCGCCACAGAAGCACGAACCCAAAGCCATGAGAGCAGAACCAGATTCACATCGATCTTGGAAGCGAGTGCGTACCTGTCATATGATAACAATATCAAAAGAAGGGCCCGAGAATATGGATGACCTTCCCTGGTGCTTCGAAAACAGCATTGACGAGGTAATCTCAGAATTTCCACCAGCACCGAAAGAGCTGGAAGATGGAATACATACTTGTTCCCCTCCGAAGGATGGCGCACAGGACCGCGATGTCCTGACGCTGAGATTCGGGGCAGATGCTATTTGGTTTTATCCGTCCACCTCTCCGAAGATGCTAAGTTGATTTATGGCACCGTGTATCGGAGGTTTAGACGGATGCGGCCGATGTAGCAGACTTCGTCAGATTCTCCCTCGCTTGAGGGGTTTTTTGATTGTGGGGACGCTCTTCCCTGCAGGCGCAAGCCCCTGCAGTTAATTACGCCACCGCATCGCGGTAACAACTTTCTCCTTCTCCAGAATTTCACTTCGTGTCGTGTGTGTTTGTTTTATTTGTGGTTGCCCGTGGATTGTATACAGAGACTGAGTAATACCGTCGCCCGTAGGACGTGGACTAGTCCAAATCCGTATTTACTTAGATTTGGGTTTGGTGTTTTTAGTTTAAGGATGCATTAGTCGCGTTGCGGCTAAGATCAACTTAAACGTTTGTCAAGGATACGTTAGTCCTGTTTGAGACTAAGATCAACTTAACGGGGTGATCCATTTAATATATGGCCGTCGGGACTCGTCGCCTCTCTGACGTCATTGAAGGATTACAACGACAGATGTCAGAGGAGTTCGGAGATGTACCCTTGAACCAAGGTCGATTTGGAATTTTATCGTTCATTCGAGTGTTTAAGGATACGTTAGCCGTATTTGGGGCTAAGATCAACTTAAACGGGACCGTTTAGATCCGGCAAAAGAGCATTAGGAGGCTCTATTGTTCCAGTTTAGGGACGTAGTGGTCCATACTCCAGTTTAGGGACGTGGTGGTCCAATATTAGTTTAGGGACGTTTCGGTCCAATATTAGTTTATGGACGTTTCGGTCCAATATTAGTTTAGGGACGTTTCGGTCCAATATTAGTTTAAGAACGTTTCGGTCCAAATTCATATGTGGTCGTCGGGACCCTTCACCTCTCTGACGTCGTTGAAGGATTACAACGACAGGTGTCAGAGGAGTTCGGAGATGTACCCTTGAACCGGTAGTAAATTGATTTAAGAGAGCAATTTTGCTCAGTCAATTTAATTTAAGGACTTATGGCCCAAAATTGGGCTAAGTCCAGTTTCAATATAATTTTTTTTGTCTTTGGCCTGTGCTAGGGCTTTATCCCTTTTTAGTAATGCACTGCATTATTCTTGTTTTGGTCGGGCTTTGCCCTTTTCTAAATGATGCAGAGCATCTATTTTTTTGTTTGGGCTTTGCTCCCCCTTTTGAAATGCATAGCATTTTTTATTAGGCCTGTTAGGCCTTTTAATTGGGCTCAGTCCCTTTTCTTTAATAATGCAGAGCATTAAATACTTTGACAGTGCCCCACGTGGCTTGTCAGGCGCTTTGCGCTAAGTAATGAGCGCAAACTCATATGGTGGTGACACGTGTCACGCTCTGGTGAGCGCAAGCGCAACAGCGCAGTGCGCTGCGCTAATGCGCTGCGCTGTTGCGCTGCTGACACGTGGCGCGCCCTGGTGAGTTGCGCCAATTCCAGAGAGCAAAGCTCTATTTCAAGAGCGCAAGTTGATTTATAGCTGACACATGGTGCTTTCTCAAGAGCGCAACATCGCAGTTTGGAAGTGCAAAGCACTAAGAATCTTTTAGATTCAAGAACAGGAGTGCAGAGCACTATTTGATTTCTTGATCTAATTTAGATCAAAGAAAATAAATTTTTCTTTTTTTTGTTTCAAGAACCAGAGGTTCATAAAAAAGTGCAAAGCACTATTATTACTTATTTTTCTTTTTATTTAAAAATTATTGATCTTGTTCTTAGATCCATAATCTGTCCATAAGAGAATTTTCTCTTTTTCTTAAAGGTTTTTTACCTTTTGTTATTCTTGAGGAATTCTCAAGAGTTCTCTTCTCTTTTTTTTTAGAAAGATATTGATGCCTTTTAATTGAGGCCTAGGGTCCTTTTTATAGTGCCCATAAATTAGTTAAATTTGTTAAAGAGATCTTTCTCTGAGTGATTTGGAGAATTTTCCCCACCGTTGGATCTTTGATTCAAGGGCTTCTGCTTTGCAGAAGAAAATCTTCTTGTTTTAACAAGAATAGAAAAGATTTCTTGGAAATTTAATTCTGTTTGGCGCAGATGCCCCAGCGCGTGACACGTGTCGCGCAGCGCAACTGCGCTGACACGTGTCGCGCAGTGCAGAGCGCAGCGCAGCAGCGCTAGCACATCTGCGCTGACACGTGTCGCACAGCGCAGTGCTTGCGCAGCTGAAGCGTTGCTTCATAAAAATAGAGCTTTGCTCTGATTGGGCGCGCCTTCTTAGGCGCTGTGCTGACGTATCAGCGCCTGACATGTGGCGCGTTGCGCCCGAGATGTGAAGCTTTGCTTCAAAATTTTAAATTTTGAATTTCAACAGAGCTTTGCTCTGATTGGGCGAAACAAATGCCCCCCCACCGTTGCGCTCACGTGGCGCACACGTGAGTGCAGCGGTAGCAAACTCTTGATCGTTGGATCAAGGGGTGAGCTCAAGGGGCGCAAGCGCCTTATAAATAGGACCTCTGGCCCTTAGAAAAATCTCACCATTTTCTAGATTTTGATTTCCAGAGCTTTGCTCTTGTTTAGAACTCCAGAGCTTTGCTCTCGTTTTTAGAACTTTAGAGCTTTGCTCTCATTTTCCAAGTTAGAAAATTTTAGGTAAAATTAATCTTAAATTAAATATTTTAATTAACTAATAGAGTTTTGCTCTTACAGATTTTTTGATCTAAAGAGATCCCCATTGGGATTTTATAAACAGAGCTTCGCTCTCAAAAACTTGCAGATCTACAGGGATCTTGTTCATAGGTTTTAACCCATGAACAGAGCTTTGCTCATAGATCATCTGTGGATCTTTTAGATCTGATAAAATGAAAAATTTTCACAAGTTTTTCGTGGATTTTTCAAGATTTCAAAATTTTTAATTCTTTTAGGTGTAGACATTTTCTGATGGACCTTTCCATTATTACCATAGAGCTGTGCTCTTTTTAAGGAATTTTATTCCTTTGAGACCAGAATTTGACAAGTGTCATTCTGTGACAGAGATTTGCTCTGAAAGAGGAGATTTTCTCCTTGTCTCTAGGGATTCTTCCCCCTCTTTTTTTTTAAATGGAAATGTTTTCCTGGGGCCAACTGACAATCTCATCCAATGATGAGATTGTCTTATTAACTGACGTATTGTCATTTAGATTTTGTGGGTCCCTCTTTGGTCTCCTACTCACTGTACTGTGGTGCGGTGTAATTAATTAATTTTAATTTGATTAATGCATTTTCTTTTTTTAGACGCCAAACGTTGGAATTACAATACTAACGGCTAAATTGTTCTTTTTGCAGCGATCATGTCTCTAGACACTTCATTCCCGTTCGTCCGCTCGAAGGGGGGATTTCCTGAGGCACCCTCGGACCGTGAAGTCCTGACCATGATTAGAGAATATGACCCGGAGTACAAGAAACTCCATCTTTGGGGGTCTTGGTATAACCAGATTATTATGGGTCGACGCATCTTCACATGCGCAGTGCCGTCTGAGCCCATCACGACGATTCACTATGCTACCCCACCCTCGGTGCAGTATGCCGTGGAGTTGGTGGATTGGACATCGAAGGGTTTTCTACATCCCGCTATAGATGCGATACCGGTTCAGCGTCCTATGGTTTTGGATATCCTAGGGCGCCGTATCTGTCAGGGTGAAGCACGACCTTGCGGGCAATCTTATAACCTTGGTCTGATCCCCCGCCACCCGATTGGCTATCTTCCGTGGGCCCGGTACATCCTGTCGACGAAGAAGTCGCAGTTGATAAGGTTAGGACTGTACACCGCGGTCTACGTCTCTCTTTTCCAGTATCCCACGCTCCCCACCTGGTGGTTCAAAGCTTTCTTGGAGCAATGGAATATTCCTACCCACACTTTCCTTGCCATGGATCGGGAAGGGTCAATCTCCTTGGAGGAGTTTGCGGAGGTATCTGGCTTACCAGTGGCGGGGGAACATTATGAGGAGCTGCTCCCGACAGATGTGTACGTCTTTGGTGCTAGGCCGATGGTAAGGGGGGTCACACCAGAGAATGCCGTTCAACATCAATTTCCAAGCTTGATTAAAGTGTTGAACATATATGAGTCCCTCTTCGTCGAACATGGGGGTCGGGGAGTTAACTTAGAGGACTTCATTGCTCGTTTCCTTCGTCCAAGCGTCATTTCATCGGAAGCTGCCAAGTTCGCCATCCTGGATGACCCCTTCGGTCTAGGTGTGGACAACCTACCGGAGAAGGATATAGATCAAAAGGGTTTTTTTTTCCGGACTTCCCTACTATGTCATTTGCAGAAATTGCGGCCCCTGGAATGGATGAGGAGGCCTTTTTCTTGGGATTTCTTGGATTGTGGCTGAGCTGGTTTCCAATCCCAATGCACTCTCATCGGATGCGACCCTCTGTCTTTTACCCAGCCCATCGGATGGTCATTGGGGTAAAGGTAGCTGTTGGGATTGCTGGCTTGGCGCACTTATACCATGGCCTCAGTCGAGCAGCGGATGCTAATGAGCCCGGGGTACTGCATGTAGTCTTCCCGATGCATTACTTTGCATCGTGGCTCGAGCTACACACAGCGGGTGTCTTTGGCATGCATAAAAGGCCCTCGTTCTTTGACAAGTGCGGTTTTCCCCGCATTATACAGCTGATCGGTGCATCAATTATAACCCCATCACCGCGGAACGCCAGGGGCTTACTCCTTTGCCCTCACACCGTTGGAGCCGGTATGTCCTTTGTCGATAAGGTATTGACCATTGGAAAGGTGTCTACCACTGTGACGCGGCCATTACAAGATGTCTTTAAAGATGGAGCCTCAGTTTTGACAGCTCGGGAGACCCTTCACTTATATTCCATTAGACCGGGTTTCTTAGTCTTTAGGCAGAATGGTGTGGCAATTTTTATGAGGTATAACCCGCATCGTTTTGCCCAACAACTGGGCTACGATCAAGGGGTCCCCTTGGAAGCCTTCTTGCTGGAACCCACTGCCACTGAAGAAGGGATGGAGAACGCACTGCACCATTTCATGCGCCTGAATACGAGCTCTCATTTTTTTATCAATGCGCCGGCTTATGCTCCGAGACTCCTCAATGTGTACAAAGACTGGTACAATCATGCAACAGGAGCAGTTATAAAGGAGGAAAGGCGATTGTTGGTCGATCGTAAGGGTGTGCCTCCAGGTACCGATCGCAACGCTCCTTTGGTCCCAAGGACCCCAGTAGTTGCCCCTTTAAAAGAGGCCAGGACCGGACCATCGCGTGCGCGAAGCCCTCCACGTGACTCGTCGCTCCCTGATGTCGCAGATGCACCTACAGCGCCCCGTGCTCTGGCGGGGACAGTGGTTGTACCCTCGCCGGAGTCTGGCGTGGGTGCGGACATCGGGACCCGTCGTCCCAAAGTGGCTGCTAAACGGAAGTCGATCCCTCGTGAGCCTAGGGTTGGAGGGCAAAAGAAAAAGAAGTCGCTCTTCGCTGCGGACGTCGTGTTTGGTCAGGAACCCCATGCTCCCTATGCCGAGGGCCTGATCGGGACGAACGAAGGACTAGTGATGCCGCCGCCGGACGATACAGACTTGGAAGCCGCCCTCGAAACTTCGGCGTGGTTGGCAAAGCGTGACGCGTGGCTGGCCAAGCTTGTGCAATCAGGTAACTATTAGTCGCCTTTTCTTTATTGCAACATATCCTCTTCATTGCCTTTGACTAATGCTTTTCTTTCTTTCCTTTCGACAGGCATCACTGATGAAGAAGCCATCGCCGCTTCTTTGAAGACTTTCCAGGAGGAGGAACGTCTTAGAGCGTCTATGGGCCTTAGTAAGTTTTAATCCATCAAGTCTCCATCTCCCTCGTGTTATGGTCGATCTAACCTTTCTCTTTTTATTGCAGAAACCTCAATGCCGTTCCCACCAAGCGACGCAGATGTTTTACCCGCTGCCGATGTTCCCGCTTCCTCTGGGCCACCGCAGGAGGTTCGTCTTGAAGAGCCGATGAAGGATGCCTTAAAGGCTCTGGAGGCATCCCTGAACAAGGATGATGACGCCTTGAAGGAGGCGTCACTAAGATCCATCGTGACAGCCCGGGAGGAAAGGAAGCGGCAAAGGCGTGAGGCGAAGGCGCGTCGGGCTGCCTTGGCTGCGGGAGCGGGCCCCAGCACCGCCCCTCGTGCTGATACTCTATCTGAAGAGGCTCTTGTTACCTTATCCACTGCCCGCAGAGAGGTGGCGCGCGCAGTTCGGAGCGCAAATGGTAAATCCGCTTCAGGTAATATTTCTCTTAGAGTTTTTGTTATAAGGGTTTTTAATGTCATTGGTCCTTATATCCCTTATCTTGCAGGGCCGAGTCCGATCGAGGGGGAGGCGGAAACCGTTGATCCCAAAGAAACAGAGGAGGCGGTATCTGCCGAACTCGAGCCGACGGTGGGCAACGTCGTTGTGGCTTCGGAGCCTGAGGTGGAGGTCGAGGGGCCAGCAGCCGAGAAGGTCATTGATGCCGAACCTGAAGCGGTGGCAGATGATATGATCATTATAACTGAACCGAGGATGGTGGTGGACGAGGCGCTTGAGGCCGGCGGCCTCGTGGTGACAGTGGATGAGCCGATGGAGACGGCGGAGCTCGAAGTAGTTGCGGGTGAGATGGATACGACTCTCGGGGAAGAGTCAGTCGCTTCCTACCAAGAATCCGGCAACGCTCCAATCATTGCCCTCCCTGCTTACGATCTCCTGCCGTCTCCTGGTCGCGGTAGCACGACGACGGTCCACATCGAGTCGGGTGATGAGGCTACGGGCGGTGGCCTTATGTCGATAGAGGAGGGAGTCGCTTCTGTTTCGGCCGGGAGCTCCTCAGGTAAACCTTAGGTTACTGTCTTTCTTATTTTACAATCCTTTCTGACAAGTTCACCTTTCTTGTAACGCAGGTGCAGCCAGCGCCGATGCCCCACTGCTCGAGGGAGCGCCCTCAACGACTGCTTTGGCGGTGGTCACCTCTCAACCCTCTCTTATACCCTCGAAGATGTTGGAAGGTATGTGTTTACGATTTATTAATCTTATCTTCTAGACGTATAATTTGTGTACTAAAGTCACACTGTTGTGTTTCCAGGAGTGCTTTTTGATCATGTATATCAGATGTTGCTCCCACACTTTTCTTTCCCATCCGAGCTTGCTTCTTCCTCTGGTGGCGTTGGTGAGTATGATTTCCGTTGACATCCTTCCTCTTTTTTTATTAATGGAATTACCTCTAACCTCTTTTTCTCATCTCAACTGCAGTGCTACAGATTGAAGGAGGGGATAAGAGATCAGCTGCGCCACCAGCCCTTCCGACCTTGTCACCTGTCTCAACTGGTATAGGAACTATCACATTGATAAAGTCTTCCTTCTTTATTTTCAGAACTGTTATCTGATCACATCTTGTTTCTTTTCAGCTGTCGTTCTGATCTCGGCGCCCTTCGAATCTCGCATCATAATCCCGGCGGGTCCTTATCTGAGGAGTCTGTCTTCAAAAGGCGCCGCGAATAGTCTGCGCATGTTGAGTGACTACGTCGAGGAACTCGACGTTGAAACTCCTACATCTGCCGCAGACTTCGCTATGATGGTTAACCCGATGCTAGCAATACTCGTGAACTTTCATGATGAGGGCATCGTCGCATCTTGGGTTAACCATTGCAGGGAGATCGAGGCCCGCCTGCATCGGTTGGAGTCGCTGCGTCCCGCTCCCGAGGCCTTGGCTGCCAGTAATCAAAGAACAGCGTGGATTGAGCAGAGTGCTCCTTACTTCCATCACCTTGAACAAGAAGTCATTTCAAGACGTAAGGAGCGAGGTGAGACTTCGAGCAAGTCTGCCCAACTGCATGCTCGGGTGGAGGCCAACGCCGCACGGCTGAATGTTGTCTTTGAGGGCCTTCTGCAATGTCTTTCTGAAGGGTTATCATTGAGGCAACATCTTGATGTTGTCGAGCGAGCTGCACCCAGCCAGGAAGCAGCCCAGAAGGCGGCGGAGGAGCAACTTTCATCTTTCTTGCAGCAGCGAGCCCGGGTGGAAGCGGAGGTGGCCGCGGCAGCCGCTCAGGAAGAGGCGCTGAAGGAAGTGCGAGAGCAACTTATGGATTTACTAAAGACACTTCCTCATCAGTAATTATCCCCCTTTGTATCGTTTGTAATTGTAGATAAAAGAATGTATATATATACTTTTTCATTCTTTGACATAATGTATCCTATACCCAATCAAGTTTATGAATAAAAGATACACCCCTTTTTTTTTGTAATGTGTCATTTTCTCCGTCTTTTCTTTCTTTCATTATCAGCATGCCACCTTAGTAATCATGGTTGACGGATGATCAGAACGAGTATCCTGACTCTCTTAGGAAATAGTGATGGCTTAGGCCGCAGGTTCAGATCTGCTGCCTAAGACTTTTCAACTCTATAAGCCGTGAGGGTCTCATAGAGACTTTTCTCCCTACGGATCGAGAGGATCTCGTAGGTGGGTTTTCTCCCTAGGAATCGTGGGGATTCCTAAGTGTGGTTTTCTCTTATAAGTCGTAAGGATCCTATAAGAGAATTTTCCCTCTTACGAGTCGAGAGGATTCATAAGCGGTTGTTTCCCTCCTTGTCGGAAAATCGACTTCGGAGAGTGAGACCCGTGAATAGTATGCAAGAGACCATTTTGGATTGACTTGCAGGGTCCCATTGTTCAGGGAGCAAGCTTTCTTAGTCCATGCTGCCTGAGGCTTCATTTTGCAAGTTGAGACGAACCGGGAATTCTTCCGCAAAGACAGTGGTGGCTCTGCGTGGGTCAAGAGGCTCTCGTCACGGAGTGTTTGTATCCGTGAGTCGAGAAGTTTGCTAGGGATTATTTGTTTCCCAAGCGCCAAGGATTATTTATTTCCTTGGGGTTTGAAACGAGTCGAGGATTCCCACGGAAACGCTGGTGGCTCTGTGAGTTGACACGGATCAGGAGGCTCTCGTCAAGGAGTGTTTGTATCCGTGAGTCGAGGAGTTTGCTAGGGATTATTTGTTTCCCAAGCGCCAAGGATTATTTGTTTCCTTGGGGTTTGAAACGAGTCGAGGATTCCCATGGAGGCACTGGTGGCTCTGCGAGTCGACGCGGATCAGGAGGCTCTCGTCAAGGAGTGTTTGTATCCGTGAGTCGAGGAGTTTGCTAGGGATTATTTGTTTCCCAAGCGCCAAGGATTATTTGTTTCCTTGGGGTTTGAAACGAGTCGAGGATTCCCACGGAGGCACTGGTGGCTCTGCAAGTCGACGCGGATCAGGAGGCTCTCGTCAAGGAGTGTTTGTATCCGTGAGTCGAGGAGTTTGCTGGGATTATTTGTTTCCCGAGCGCCAAGGATTATTTGTTTCCTTCGGGTTTGAAACGAGTCGAGGATTCCCACGGAGGCACTGGTGGCTCTGCGAGTCGACGCGGATCAGGAGGCTCTCGTCAAGGAGTGTTTGTATCCGTGAGTCGAGGAGTTTGCTAGGGATTATTTGTTTCCCAAGCGCCAAGGATTATTTGTTTCCTTGGGGTTTGAAACGAGTCGAGGATTCCCACGGAGGCACTGGTGGCTCTGCAGGTCGACGCGAATCAGAAGGCTCTCATCAAGGAGTGTTTGTATCCGTGAGTCGAGGAGTTTGTTGAACACACTGGCTTCTTCGGTTGAAACGAACCGTCGAGGTTTGGCTTCATCGTCTGACGGAGTCTGTTGGGAAAGTATGGTTCCCTCTTTGTTTACGCCCTTGGATTGTATGCAGGGATCGATGTGATCTTAACTGTAGGGCCAAAGTTTTATCGTCATTTTTTTGTTTTATTTCCGCGATGCTCTATCATTTCAGCTTTTATATCGCGAAGGTCGCGATTGCCCAATCATTTCGGCTATTTTTCGCGGTGCCCAATCATTTCGGCTATTTATTTTATCTTTACTCGCTGCTTTTTATTGCGAGTTGCCCTATCATTTCGGCTATTTCGCATGCATACATTTTACTTGCTGCTTTTTTTTATTGCAAGTTGCCCCATCATTTCGGCTATTTCGTATGCATGTGCGGCCTAACGGCTTTTTTCCGTAAACCTAAAATTGGACACCGATTTCGGCATCAGCACCGCTACAACTGGAATATCGCCAGGAGCGAATCATCATTTGCCTCTGTCATTTTCGAACAAAGGAGGCTTAGCGACCAGGGTTAGGGTCCTGTCGACTAAGGCTTTTGACTTTATGAGCCGTAAGGGTCTTACAAAGCTATTTCTCCCTACAAGTCGTGAGGATCTTATAGGTGTATTTTCTCCTTAGGAATCGTGAGGGTTCCTAAGTGTTTTGTTCCTCTGTAAGTCGTAAGGATCCTACAGGAGGGTTTTCTCTTTGTAAATCGAGAGAATTTACAAGGGTTATACGAACATATCCCCAGTCACGGATGGACCTTGGTTAGGGAAATGTTTATTCGCGCCCGTGGATTGTATACAAGGGTCAGTATTGAACCACTTGTAGGGCAATATCGGAAATTG
Source organism: Agapanthus africanus (assembly GCA_030015575.1). Lineage (NCBI taxonomy): Eukaryota > Viridiplantae > Streptophyta > Magnoliopsida > Asparagales > Amaryllidaceae > Agapanthus > Agapanthus africanus. The sequence goes on from CM057337.1 coordinate 6,057,544, forward strand.
TGGGGATTGCTTAAGCACAGGTTTAGGTCTCTGTAACTTAAGACTTTCAAATCTTATGAGCCGTGATGGTCCCATAAGAGAGTTCTCCTTACGAGTCGTGAGGATCTCGCAAGTGTATTTTCTCCTTAGGGATCGTGGGGATCCCTAAGTGTGTTGCTCCCTTGTGAGTCGTAAGGATCTCACGCGGGTGGTTTCTCCTTACAAGGTCGAGAGGACCCTATAAGTGTCTTTTAACGAGGTTGCGCCTTTTCGGGTTTTCACAAACACTCGCCGGCAGCCCTGCTGTTTTTACTCACGGAGCCCTTTCGGGTTTTCATCCGTGCCCCTTTTGCTTATGGACGTACCGTTTTTTTTATTCTTTTTATTTTTATATTTTTTTTTCTCTTTTTTTTTACGAGGTCGCGCCCTTTCAGGTTTTCACGAACACTCGCCGGTAGCCCTGCTGTTTTTACTCATGGAGCCCTTTCGGGTTTTCATCCGTGCCCTTTTTGCTTGTGGACATACCGTTTTTTTTTAATTTTATTTTTTATATGTTTTTTTTTATATCTTGTCAGCCTAAAGATGCTGCGGTAGTAGTTTAAAGACGTTTCGGTCTGCTATTAGTTTAAGGACATTTCGGTCCGCTATTAGTTTAAGGACATTTCGGTCCAACATTGAGAGGTTGGCTACTGCTTATAAAACTTGAGCTTAGGAAGATAGCGAGCGGACATGGTCATCGTCATCTATCATTGACCTAGGCTGTGGCTCATTAAGCGTAGTATTTCTTCAGGAAGCGACCGTTTATCGGCCTGAAAGGCCTTTCACCGTGCATGTCCATGAGTAGATAGGCCCCATCCTGGTAAACTTTATCTATGATGTACGGGACTTCATAGTTTGGCTCGAATTTTCCCCGCTTGGCGCGATTGGGGATCATAGGCCTTTTGACCACTAGCACGAGTTCGCCTTGGTGGAATGTCCTCAGTCGGGTCAATCTTTCGTATGAGTGCATCATCTTTGCTTTATAAGCTTCCAGATTTTGTTGCGCTATGAGCCTAGTTTCATCAAGGGCGTCAAGCTCCTCAAGCCGAAGGTGGGCATTTTCTTCGTCCGTCAGCTCGTAGTGGACTGCTACTCGTAGAGAGGATAACTCTATCTCGAGAGGGAGTACTGCTTCCGTACCGAACACCAACGCGTATGGTGTTGTGTTTGTGGCTGTCTTGAACGTGGTTCGATACGCCCAAAGAGCTTCTTGCAGTCTCTCATACCAGTCTTTCTTATTTCGGGACACTGTTTTCCTTATAATTTTCGTCAAGGTCTTGTTGAAGGCCTCGGCGAGACCGTTAGCTCGTGGATTATAGACTGAGGAATATCTCCAGTCTATGTTATGCTGCTGTGCGAAGCGGCTGATTTTATGACTTCGGTAGGCTGGCCCGTTATCGGAGATGATCCGCCTCGGAGTTCCAAACCGATATATGACGTGCGGTTTGAAGAAATGGAGGATATTATCCGTCTTCACTTCTCTCAACGGTACTGCTTCTGCCCATTTGGAGAAGTAGTCAGTCGTCGCCAGGATGAAACGATGTCCCCTAGACGATGCTGGTTCGATGGGGCCGACAATGTCAGTTTCCCACATTTCGAACGGCCAGCTAGCCACTGTTGGATGTAGTGGATTGGGATGCTGATGGATGAAGTCCCCATGAATTTGGCATGAGTGACATTGTTTCGCATATTCGAGGCAGTCCTGAATCATCGTGGGCCAGTAGTAGCCCATCCGTTTGATCTTTAACTTCATCTTTGGGCCTGCTTGGTGAGAACCGCAGATTCCGTCATGAACCTCTTGAACGACTCCTTCCACTTCGTCCGGTCCTAAGCACCTCAGCCACAGAGAATCGAATGACCTCTTGTATAGAGTATCATTGACGAGGGCGAAAGACAGAGCTCGTTTCATGAGCTGGTGTCGTGCGGACGCATCTTCGGGCATTTGGTGGGATTTGAAGTAGTCTATAAAGACCTCCCTCCAATCCTCAACCTTCTCATGGTCTTTTATTTGTAAGGTCGCTTGTTCACTCCCTTCTCTTCGGGTGATCCCGGAGGTATTTCTGCAGGGGCGAGCACCCGACGACTTTGGACCATGATTCTAACCTCATCGAGGTTCTCGTCAGCCAGTTCTTTAGCGAGCTTAGCTAACGCGTCCGCTTTGCTATTTTCTGCGCGTGGTATACTTTCCAAAGTATAGGAGGGAATTTGGGTCAGCAGTTGTTGCACCTTTTCCCCGTATTTTACCAATTCCGGTTTGCATGTTTGGTAATCGCCGTTCACTTGACTGACGACTAGCTGGGAGTCCCCATATATGAGGAGGCTTTCAAAACCCATGTCAATGGCGATCTCGAGACCTGCTATCAAAGCTTCATATTCAGCTTCATTATTCGTTCTCGGTTCTGTTAAGGAGAAAGCGAAGCGCATTATTCCTCCTTGTGGGGTCACGAAGATAAGGCCTACTCCCGATTTGATCATTGGCGTACTTTGTTTGTGCTTTTTCATGGAAGATGCTCCATCGAAATAAAGCTCCCAGCGGGTATCACCACTGTCGACTGCGTCAAACGCATGTTTGTCTGGCAAATCGCACTTTAGGGGAGAATCGGCAGGTATCGGGTGCTCAGCAAGGAAGTCGGCGATGGCCTGGCCTTTCACTGCCTTGAGAGATCGGTACGTTATCGAGAACTCCATTAAGAGCAGGGCCCATTTAGCGAGTCGTCCCGTCAATATGGCCTTTGACATTAGGTATTTGAGAGGGTCCACCTTTGAAATGAGATGGACTTCATGTGCTAATGCGTAATGTCTAAGCTTTGTTATTGCGAAGATCAACGCTAAGCAGTGTTTTTCAATGGGGGAGTAGTTGCTTTCTGCCCCCAGCAGAACTCGACTTAAGTAGTAGAGTGCTCTTTCTTTTCCCTGGTCATTCTCCTGCGCCCATAACGCGCCTAAAGAACCTTCGAGAGCAGTTGTATAAAGAATTAGAGGCTTTCCCTTAACCGGAGCAGCCAACACTGGCGGGCTCTGCAGGTATTGCTTGATCTCGTCTAGCGTGCTTTGGCATTTTTGGTCCCAGACGAATGGGGTTCCCTTCTTCATCAGGTGGCTATAGGGACGACACTTGCCTGAAAGATTGGCTATAAATCGCCGTATGTATGCGAGCTTCCCTTGGAGAGACCGCAACTGTTTGAGAGTCCTCGGCGGAGGCATTTCCATGATTGCCTTGATCTTGGACGGATCTATTTCGATACCTCGGTGTCGAACAATGAATCCCAGGAATTTACCTGAGGAAACTCCGAATGCACACTTGAGCGGATTCATCTTCAAGTTGTATTGCCGAAGACGTTGAAATACGGTCTTCAGATGCTCGAGATGTTCCTTATATGATTTGCTTTTAACAACGAGGTCGTCGATATAGCATTCGACGATTTCGTGTATAAGGTCATCGAAGATCTTCGTCATGGCCCTTTGGTAGGTGGCACCGGCGTTCTTTAAACCGAAGGGCATCACCTTGTAACAGAATATTCCCAAAGGAGTCCGGAAAGCCGTATGTTTCTGGTCTTCAGGATGCATTTTTATTTGATTATATCCTGATGAGCCGTCCATGAATGAGAAAATCTCATGCGTGGATGTATTGTCTATCATCAGTTCGGTGACTGGTACTGGGAAATCATCCTTTGGGCAGGCTTTGTTGAGATCCCGAAAGTCCACGCATATGCGCACCGTCCCATTTTTCTTCATCACTGGGACGATATTAGCAATCCATTCAGGGTATTGAACCTCCTGGATAAAGCCAGAGTCTATTAGCTTTTTGACTTTAGCGTTGATGCTCATCTCGAGCTCAAGCCGCATTCTTCTCGGCGCTTGTTTAACTGGCTTGACACTCGGGGATATCGCCAATCTATGTACAGCAACTTCTGGATCAAGTCCTGGCATCTCGGAATAGTTCCATGCGAAGCAATCTTTATGCTGTACAAGGACGTCCTTTAACGCAGCCACCTTTTCTTCAGACAGCAGCTCGCTGACGAATGTCGGTCGCGGATCGTTTATCGTCCCCAACTCAATTTTCTTGAGGTTATCTGCAGTGGTATGTATTCCATCCTCCAGTTCTTTCGGAGCTGGGGGAAATTCTGAGATCACCTCATCATTGCTGTTTTCGAGGCACCAGGGAAGGCTGTCCATGTTCTCGGATTCTTCTTGTAGTATTGTTATCATGTGACAGGTATGAATTCACTTCCAATCCCAATATGGAACTGGTTTTTCTTTTGTGGCCTTAGGCTCGTGCTTTTGTGGTGGTGCTACCCTCCAGTTGTTGGACAGAGCGAATTTACCAAGCTGATATTGATCTTCGACCCAATTCTTGAAGGTGAAGCAATCTTCAAGAGGATGACCTACTACTCGATGGTAAGAGCAGTAGTCCGGGTGTGAGGCTTCGCCTGCTTGTTCAGGATGTTTAGACTCCGGCAATGTAAGCATTTGATGTTTCAGGGCGAGATCAAGTATTTTCTTCGTCTTGTCCCGAGGAAACGAGTATGCTCGCCCCATTTTCTTCATAAGGGATAGATCAATAACGCTCGACTCCCATTTGCGTGGCTTCTTAGCCCTGCTTTGTTGTTGTTGAGCGCCTTTTTGGCCTTTCGACTTATTTCTGCTTTTGAGCTGAGCCTTCTTTATAACAGGTTGACAAGGAGCGGTATTTTCATCCTTTACAGCCTGTTGGAGAAGGCGTTGCGTCTTGGCTTTCTCGTAGATGGCCGTCTCACGGTTGTGATCATCTCGGACTTTTTAACCAGCTTTCTTTATAAGTCTGTCCATTTGTTTCTCGAACGACGGACTGGGCTCTTTTGCATCTGGAACCTTCACTGGCTTAGGATTAGCGTCCTCCCATTGAGCATCCGCTTCTTCATCAAGGTCATAAACGACGTAGCAGCCGGGTAGTAACTCTCGTTTCTTTGACCGGATGTATCCAAGCCCTCTCATTTCCATTCTCCCATTAGGCAGTTTGCGTTGAGTCCCGGGAACATTCCAGACCCTGTCATAGAATTTGGCCTCTCTAACGGTCTGTTTGAAGGATATCCCCTGGCGTTTCAGCAGCTTCTTCAAACCCTCTGTATAATATCTGGGAAGACGGATAGGTCGAAGCCTGTCGAGCGCAAGATCCGCGCCATGCCAGATTTCTTTTTTCACCTTGGTTTCTTCAGAGCGGTAAAACAGAATTGCTTTCTCGTTTTCTCGCCTGGGAGGGATATAGAATGTCCGCAGCTCTTCTACACTGTAGATATTAAGTGCGTCCAGTTCTTTATGATGTTTGGGCGACACCATGGCGACTTGCAGACTTTGCTCTTCATCAGCGGAAGCTTGTATTGAAGGTCGAGCAGAGAATACGACATGGACTTCATCCTCCGAATCGCTACCAAAGACCAATGTAGGAGTGGACGGTCCTGGCTTGTTATGTTGGGGCGGACCCGAATACTCTATCTCCTCTTCTTCCTCGGTGTCACTGCCGAAGACAGGGATGGTGGCATTAGTTTTATTCTCCGGCTTGTGACACTTCTCCGTGTCTTCGAAATCCGGCAAGAAGTATTTGGCATCTTCGTATTTGCGGACCTCGTTCACAGAGAACGGGTTCAGTTCTCCTGTCACGGTATACTCGAAACCATCCTTAAAATACTTCATACACTGATGTTGTGTAGAAGGGATGATGTTGTATTCGCGTAACCATGGTCGGCCGAGCAAAGCGTTGTAGCATGTCTTGGCGTCTATGACGTGGGACTTAATGTCCGTGACAAGTAGCCCGAAGCGTAGCGTCGGTATCACAGATCCAAGAGTTTTTGACGATTGGGAGTCGAACCCGGAGATGGTGATCTTGTCCCGAGCAAGGTGCTGGACGCTCATGCAGATTTCCTTCAACACCCGCACGTTGAGTAGGTTAACAGACGACCCGTTATCGATCAGGATTTTGCCTATCTTTATATCATAGCAGTATCCTGAGACATAGAGAGGGCGATTGTGTTCGCAAGTCCCAAGTAGAAGGTCTTCATCGCCAAAAATAACATCAGCCGTGTGCACTTCCTCCAATTCATCCTTCATCTTTTCCTCGGCCAAGCATGCTTGGAATTGTTCCGGATCTTGGAGCGCCTTAATCAACGAATCTCTCGCCTCTTTTGATAGCAAAAGGGCATCAAGAATGCTGAGCTGTGAGGGCAGCTTCCTCAGATGCGCCAAAACGTTGTAGTCTACCTTATTTCTCTTCGGCGGGTTCTTGGCGTTTAACTCTTCCGCCACTTGGTCATCTAAGATGATATCTTCAGAGACCTTTTCTTTCCCTTTATCTTTTCTGTTCGAGGGTCCGAGGTTCTTTTCAGGCAGCGTCCGATTCCGCAGCCGGATATTTTCGCAGACCTTCGGTTCTTCTTCTTTTCCTGAAGCGGACTCTTTAAAGAGAGGGGCAAGTTCTAGCTCTTCATCAGAATCACTCCCGAATGTAGGTACTTGTGATCCACCGGTGTTAACCACGCGACAATCGCCAGCAGTTCCTTTAAGCCCTTCGGTCGTATTTTTTTGCTCCCGACGAGTTTTACGTTTTTCCCGCTTAAAGCGTTGTCGATGAGCCATATATCCTTGCCACCATCTATCGAAAGCTTTGCACTCTTGAGTGGGGTGCGAAATCTTTTGATGATATAAGCAATAAGACGGGTGCATTTTCGCTTCACCGGTAATTTCTTCTTTGGAGGATGGCAGCTTCATGCCCATTGATATGGCCTTAGCAAACTTCTTTCTCATCTTGAATTGGCCTTTGTCGGTAGCGGAGGTGTTTTGCTCCAGCGGGATCGTCTCAGCTCCTTCATCAAGTCGCTGGCGCTTGGCCCTTTCAAATATAGCCACCTCGCGCTCCCGATCAGCTTTACTTTTCAACCGAGCTTCATTAAGGAATGCGTCGATTATTTCCTCTGGTGGCCCCAGAACTTTTGGTTCAGGATCTGCCCCCAGCTTTTCGGTGCAAGGAGTCTCCTCATCGTTCGTGATCGAATGGGAAATCATATGACAGCTCGCGACGCATTCTTCAGCTTCATCTGACGAACTTTCTCCCTCTCCTTCCTCTTGAAAGACGTGGTTGAGGAACTCTTGGAGCGTAATGGGAGTCCGTGTCTTTTGGTTGTATTCTTCCAACGCGTCAATTTGCTTTTGTAAGTCCGTGCGCTTGTCACCAGGCTTCACGGGCTTCTTAGATTTCTTCTTCTTCTTTTTCGAAGATTTTGACGGCTGGCTGCAAGTGCTTGAACCGCCACCATCGGTCCTTGGAGTTGGACGTGGTTTCAACATCCCTTCAATGACCTACGGTTCCAACGGGTTCTTCCACTCGATCGCTGGACATGTCTGAAGATCGTTTAGCATCCTCTTTGTCTTGGCTGATAATACGACCTCCCAAGGAGCTTCTTCAATGACGGAGCATGTTTCCCCCGGCGTATTCGTCCCCTTAGCGGTGTGGGGCTGCGGGGGATTCACCTTCCATTTGTCAGATAACGTGAACTTGCCCTGTCGGTACTGGTTTTCAAGCCAATTCTTGAAAACGTAGCAATCTTCGATCGGATGGCCTAGTACTCGATGATAAGGACGGTAGTTGGGCTCGTTGATGTCACTTGGTTGCAACGTTTTGGATCCGGCAAATTTATGAGTCTGTTGCGCAACGCCAGCTCGAATAACCTCCTCGTTTTATCAAGGGGAAAGGAATAAGAACGTCCCATCCTATTCTCAAGGGGCACGTACGGTCGCGTATTATTTTGACGAGCAACCGGCTTCGAGTCGCTCAGTTGTTGTTGAGCACTAGCGACGACGATCTCTTTTCCCTTCCCTTTGTCATTTCGGGTGTCTGGCCTTGGAAGAGGGGGTTTATGACCCATTTGATCCATTTGCGCTAGTTTGTCAATCAAGGCCTGGAAGGTAGTCGGCTTGAAAAACATCATAAACCGCGAGATGGTTGCTTGTGGATCGAGGGTTCCCACAAACATACCCAACGCGGGAGCTTCTTCAATGCGCTGCTCACACTTTGACCATAAGTTCCGCCATCGTATAGCGTACTGAACCCACGTCTCGTCAAGTTTTACCCTGGCGTTAATCAGTGCTGTCATCGGGGTACGTTCACTAGCGCTTGCAAAACGCTGAGTAAACAATAGCTCCATCTCCGCGAAGGTTTTAATAGAGTCGTTCGGGAGCTTAGAGTACCATTCGAACGCCGTATCCGATAAGCTTCCAACAAACTGGCGAAGTAAAAGCTTGTCATCTCCACCGGTATTGCCGCAGAGTGCCCTGAACTGGGCAACATGCTGGTGAGGATTGCCCGTACCCTTGTAGACATGGAACTTGGGAATCGTATAACCTGGCGGGTATTTGATTTGAACGTACCAGCTCGGATATGGTCTTCCCGTTTTCACGACCTGGCCGGCTGTTTCGGTTGCATGATGAACCCTTATTTGCTGGGCGATGTATTTATCCAAATCAGCTTTGGAGATTGTGTCCTCTTTAGCTGTGGACAGAACTGGTGGAGGATTCGACGTCTCTCCCCTATCGTCTTCAAGGATGATCGGGGGATCTTCAGTAGGTGGATCTTGTTGAATCATCATACCCACCATATCCTGGAACAGGAGGGCCATCTTCTTTATGTTGGCTGCCTGCTCCGCAGCCTCTTTATCCTTCTTCTCTAGTACGCGACGAAGGAATTCAGCGTCCGTTTCTTGTTCTTGACGCTCGTCCGAGGACGTTTCGGGGGTTTCTTTTGGCCCTGTAAGTGCGGCCATAGCGTTCATCATCTCGTGGAGCTTCTGCTGCTGCTCCTGAGCCTTGGTCACTGACCTCGTATGCGGTCTATGACCTGTTGATATGCGGCTATCTTCTTTTCCCGATGCCATATAAACCGTATGAACTGTTATGCCCCCTGACTTGGGGCGCTTAGGTTCACCATTTTTAACTTTTGCCGCTGACGCGGGAGTTTTCTCTGGCCTCCTTCTTTTGTGGGCCGTTGAGGTTGAAGGAACCGTTGAAGTGGGCATCCTAGCGGCTGTTGTCCCCTGTTGTTTAATGGGACGGTCCTTGTCTTTTTCCACCTTCGCCTTTTTCTGATGACGAGAGTGACCCGGGTCAATTACGGAGTCTTGAACCCTCCGCCAAACTTTATAAATTCTTGAGGATAGCCGTTGAGGGGGCTGTTCTTGCTTCGTTTCTGAAACTCTCTCCACAGGTGGAGGAGATCTCTTCAGTGTAGCGGTTGGAGAGCTTTTCCGTACCCTCCTCAGCAGTTCAAAGCTGTTCCCAGTTGGGACAGCAGCGTTGACTTCCACCACTGGAGCCGATGGAGTTAGCCCTGAGGGAGAGTTGCCCCCTGCCTTCCTCACTCGTTGCCAATGGCGACGTCGAGCAGTTGGGATTGGCTCAGAGATTGAGATAGCTTCTTTTTGCCCCCTGTCTGAATGAGGCGCCGCCGGTGTTAACCTCTTAAAGACTGAGGTTGTCTTCTGAGGGGTGATATTCAACCTACCGAAGACGGATCTTTGAGCAGGGGTAGGAGCAGGAATCGTCAGTCTTGAAAAGACTGACTCTTTGACAGGGGAAGCCGCCTTGATGACTTCTGAAGCAGCAGCTGTTGCCCTCCTTTGGACAGCCATTTTAGAGTTCAGATTTAGCCTGGTGAAAACGGAGGCTGTCGGTTTGGTAGCGGGCGACCCGTTGACAGGGGTCGTGTAGCAGTGAGCCGGTCGAAGACCGACTTCTTGTTCACTTCCGGTGTAGGTATGGGCTCAGAGAAGCTTGTAGGTGGGATCATGGTCCCGAAGAACAGACCAGTGGTGGCTTGGGTCACCTGATCTACCGGCAGAGTGAGGAAGGAAGCCGCTTGGGGCCCATATACTACACCTCCCGGTGAGGTGGAGCGTCCGTTGCAGTGGCATTTCGAGCAATTGGTGCAGTTAAATGCCATTGAATCTTGAGTTCTGCGCTAGGCAAAAGACCAAATTTTAGTAACTTGAAGTCCGAAGGCAACCATTAACAAACAGCGATTGGTTCGCGAAGACGACACACGAAGCGTGGAGTGGAAAGAGGAAGAGGTCCCACCGGGCGTGCCAGAATCTGTTCCCCTCCGAAGGACGGCGTACAGGACCGCGATGTCCTGACGCTGAGATTCGGGGCAGATGCGATTTGGTTTTATCCGTCCACCTCTCCGAAGATGCCAAGTTGATTTATGGCACCGTGTATCGGAGGTTTAGACGGATGCGGCCGATGTAGCAGACTTCGTCAGATTCCCCCTCGCTTGAGGGGTTTTTTGATTGTGGGGACGCTCTTCCCGATAGGCGCAAGCCCCTGCAGTTAATTACGCTACCGCATCGTGGTAACAACTTTCTCCTTCTCCAGAATTTCACTTCGTGTCGTGTGTGTTTGTTTTATTTGTGGTTGCCCGTGGATTGTATACGGAGACTGAGTAATACCGTCGCCCGTAGGACGTGGACTAGTCCAAATCCGTATTTACTTAGATTTGGGTTTGGTGTTTTTAGTTTAAGGATGCATTAGGCGCGTTGCGGCTAAGATCAACTTAAACGTTTGTCAAGGATACGTTATTCCTGTTTGAGACTAAGATCAACTTAACGGGGTGATCCATTTAATATATGGCCGTCGGGGCTCGTCGCCTCTCTGACGTCATTGAAGGATTACAACGACAGATGTCAGAGGAGTTCGGAGATGTACCCTTGAACCAAGGTCGATTTGGAATTTTATCGTTCATTCGAGTGTTTAAGGATACGTTAGCCGTATTTGGGGCTAAGATCAACTTAAACGGGACCGTTAGATCCGGCAAAAGAGCATTAGGAGGCTCTATTGTTCCAGTTTAGGGACGTAGTGGTCCATACTCCAGTTTAGGGACGTGGGGGTCCAATATTAGTTTAGGGACGTTTCGGTCCAATATTAGTTTAAGAACGTTTCGGTCCAAATTCATATGTGGTCGTCGGGACCCTTCACCTCTCTGACGTCGTTGAAGGATTACAACGACAGGTGTCAGAGGAGTTCGGAGATGTACCCTTGAACCGGTAGTAAATTGATTTAAGAGAGCAATTTTGCTCAGTCAATTTAATTTAAGGACTTATGGCCCAAAATTGGGCTAAGTCCAGTTTCAATATATTTTTTTTTGTCTTTGGCTTGTGTTAGGGCTTTACCCCTTTTTAGTAATGCACTGCATTATTCTTGTTTTGGTCGGGCTTTGCCTTTTTCTAAATGATGCAGAGCATCTATTTTTTTGTTTAGGCTTTGCCCCCCCTTTTGAAATGCATAGCATTTTTTATTAGGCCTGTTAGGCCTTTTAATTGGGCTCAGTCCCTTTTCTTTAATAATGCAGAGCATTAAATACTCTGACAGTGCCCCACGTGGCTTGTCAGGCGCTTTGCGCTAAGTAATGAGCGCAAACTCATATGGTGGTGACACGTATCATGCTCTGGTGAGCGCAAGCGCAATAGCGCAGTGCGCTGCGCTAATGCGCTGCGCTGTTGCGCTGCTGACACGTGGCGCGCCCTGGTGAGTTGCGTCAATTCCAGAGAGCAAAGCTCTATTTCAAGAGCGCAAGTTGTTTTATAGCTGACACATGGCGCTTTCTCAAGAGCACAACAGCGCAGTTTGGAAGTGCAAAGCACTAAGAATCTTTTAGATTCAAGAACAGGAGTGCAGAGCACTATTTGATTTCTTGATCTAATTTAGATCAAAGAAAATAAATTTTTCTTTTTTTTGTTTCAAGAACCAGAGGTTCATAAAAAAGTGCAAAGCACTATTATTACTTATTTTTCTTTTTATTAAAAAATTATTGATCTTGTTCTTAGATCCATAATCTGTCCATAAGAGAATTTTCTCTTTTTCTTAAAGATTTTTTACCTTTTGTTATTCTTGAGGAATTCTCAAGAGTTCTCTTCTCTTTTTTTTTTTTAGAAAGATATTGATGCCTTTTAATTGAGGCCTAGGGTCCTTTTTATAGTGCCCATAAATTAATTAAATTTGTTAAAGAGATCTTTTTCTGAGTGATTTGGAGAATTTTCCCCACCGTTGGATCTTTGATCCAAGAGCTTCTGCTTTGCAGAAGAAAATCTTCTTGTTTTAACAAGAATAGAAAAGATTTCTTGGAAATTTAATTCTGTTTGGCGCAGATGCCCCAGCGCGTGACACGTGTCGCGCAGCGCACTGCGCAGCGCAACTGCGCTAGCGCATCTGCGCTGACACGTGTCGCGCAGTGCGAAGCGCAGCGCAACTGCGCTAGCGCATCTGTGCTGACACGTGTCGCGCAGCGCACCTGCGCTAGCGCATCTGCGCTGACACGTGTCGCGCAGCGCAGTGCTTCATAAAAATAGAGCTTTGCTCTGATTGGGCGCGCCTTCTTGGGCGCTGTGCTGACGTATCAGCGCCTGACATGTGGCGCGTTGCGCCCGAGATGTGAAGCTTTGCTTCAAAATTTTGAATTTTGAATTTCAACAGAGCTTTGCTCTGATTGGGCGAAACAATACTACTGCAGATAACCTCAAGAAAATTGAGTTGGGGACGGCGAACAGCCCACGACCGACATTCGCCAGCGAGTTGCTATCAAAAGAAAGGGCGGCTTCATTAAAAGACGTGCTTATGCAGTATAGAGATTGCTTTGCGTGGAACTATTCCGAAATGTCAGGACTAGATCCAAAAATCGATGTTCACAAACTGGCAATATCTCCGGACGTCAAGCCGGTCAAACAAGAGCCAAGAAGAATGCGGCTCGAGCTTGAGATGGGTATCAATGCTGAGTTCAAGAAGCTAATCGACTCTGGCTTTATCCAGGAGGTTCAATATCCTGAATGGATTGCCAACATCATCCCGGTGATGAAGAAAAATGGGACGGTGCGCATATGTGTAGACTTTCGGGATCTCAATAAAGCCTGCCCAAAGGACGATTTCCCAGTGCCAGTCACCGAGTTTATGATAGACAGTATGTCCACTCATGAGATTTTCTCCTTCATTGACGGCTCATCAGGATATAATCAGATAAAGATGCATCCTGAAGACCAGAAGCACACCGCTTTCCGGACCCCTCTGGGGATATTCTGTTACAAGGTGATGCCCTTCAGTCTAAAGAACGCCGGTGCCACCTATCAGAGGTCCATGACGAAGATCTTCGATGACCTTATACATGAAATCGTCGAATGCTATATCGACGACCTCGTGGTTAAAAGCAAATCATACGAGGAACATCTCGAGCATCTAAAGACCGTATTTCAACGCCTTCGACAATACAATTTGAAGATGAACCCTCTCAAGTGTGCATTCGGAGTTTCCTCGGGCAAATTCCTGGGATTCATCGTCCGGCACCGAGGTATTGAGATAGATCCGTCAAAGATTAAGACGATCATGGAAATACCCCTGCCCAGAACTCTGAAACAGCTGCGGTCTCTCTAAGGGAAGCTCGCGTACATACGGCGATTTATAGCCAACCTTTCAGGCAAGTGTCGTCCTTACAGCCACCTGATGAAGAAGGGAACCCCGTTCGTCTGGGATCAAAAGTGCCAAAGCACGCTAGACGAAATCAAGCAGTACTTGCAAAACTCGCCAGTGCTGGCTGCTCCGGTCAAGGGAAAGCCCCTCATTCTTTATACAACCGCCCTCGAAGGCTCTTTAGGCGCATTATGGGCACAAGAGAACGACCAAGGGAAAGAAAGAGCACTCTACTACTTAAGTCGAGTTCTGCTGGGGGCAGAAAGCAATTATTCTCCCATCGAAAAACACTACCTAGCGTTGATCTTCGCGGTAACAAAGCTCAGGCACTATGCGTTGGCGTATGAAGTCCGTCTCATTTCGAAGGTGGACCCTCTTAAGTATTTAATGTCGAAGGCTATATTGACGGGGCGACTCGCTAAATGGGCCTTACTCTTGATGGAGTTCTCGATAACCTATCAGCCTCTCAAGGCAGTGAAAGGCCAGGCCATCGCCGACTTCCTCGCTGAGCATCCGATACCTGCTGATTCTCCTCTGAATTGCGATCTGCCAGACGAACATGTGTTTGACGCGATCGACGGAGGTGATACCCGATGGGAGCTTTATTTCGATGGAGCATCCTCCATGAAGAAGCGCAAACAAAGTACCCCTATAATCAAATCAGGGGTAGGCCTTATCTTCGTGACTCCATAAGGAGGGATAATGCGCTTTGCCTTCTCCTTGACAGAGCCGAGGACGAATAATGAGGCCGAATATGAAGCTTTGATAGCAGGCCTCGAGATCGCCATCGACATGGGAATTGAAAACCTCCTCATATACGGAGACTCCCAACTGGTCGTTAGTCAAGTAAACGGCGACTACCAGACGTGCAAGCTAGAGTTGGTGAAGTACGGCAAAAAGGTGCAACAACTGTTGACCCAAATTCCTTCCTACACTTTGGAAAACATACCGCGTGCGGAAAACAGCAAAGCGGATGCGTTGGCCAAGCTCGCTAAAGAACTGGCTGATGAGAACCTCGATGACGTCAGAATCATGGTACAAAGCCGTCGCGTGCTTCCCCCAGCAGAAATATCTCCGGAATCATGCGAAGAAAAGGGAGCGACTGAGCAGACGACCTTGCAAATAAAAGACCGGGAAAAAGCCGAGGATTGGAGAGAAGTCTTTATAGACTACTTCAAATACCGTCGAACGCCCGAAGATGCGTCCTCAAGACATCAGTTTATGAAACGAGCTCTGTCTTTCGCCTTCGTCAATGATACTCTGTACAAGAGGTCGTTTGATTCTCTGTGGTTGAGATGTCTGGGATCTGACGAAGCGAAAAGAGTCGTTCAGGAAGTTCACGACGGACTCTGCGGTTCTCACCAAGCAGGCCCAAAGATGAAGTTGAAGATTAAACGGATGGGTTACTACTGGCCCACGATGATTCAGGACTGCCTCGAATATGCGAAGCAATGCCACTCATGCCAAATCCATGGGGACTTCATTCACCAGCATCCAAATCCACTACATCCAACGGTGGCTAGCTGGCCGTTCGAAATGTAGGGAACTGACATAATCGGCCCTATCGAACCAGCATCGTCCAGGGGACATCGTTTCATCCTGGCGACGACCGATTACTTCTCCAAATGGGCAGAAGCAGTGCCGTTAAGGGAGGTAAAGACGGAGAATATCCTCCATTTCTTCAAGACGCACGTCATATATCGGTTTGGAACTCCGAGACGGATTATCTCCGATAACGGGCCAGCTTACAGAAGCCACAAAATCAGTCGCTTCGCGCAACAACACACTATAGACTGGATATATTCCTCGGTTTATAATCTGCGGGCTAATGGTCTAGCCGAGGCCTTCAACAAGACCCTGACGAAGATCATGAAAAAGACGGTGTCCCGAAATAAGGACTGGCATGAGAGACTGCAAGAAGCTCTCTGGGCGTATCGAACTACGTTCAGGACAGCCACGAACACAACGCCGTACGCGTTGGTATTCGGTACAGAAGCAGTACTCCCCCTCGAGATAGAGCTGCCTTCTCTACGAGTGGCAGTCCACTACGAGCTGACGGACGAAGAAAATGCTCACCTTCGGCTCGAGGAGCTTGACGTCCTTGATGAAACCCGGCTCATAGCGCAACAAAATCTGGAGGCTTATAAATCAAAGATGACGCGCTCATAAGAAAGTTTGACTAGGCCGAGGACATTCCGCCAAGGCGAATTCGTGCTAGTGGTCAAAAGACCTATGATCCCCAATCGCGCTAAGCGGGGAAAATTCGAGCCGAACTATGAAGGCCCGTACATAATAGACAAGGTCTATCATGGTGAGCCTATCTACTCATGGATATGCACGGTGAAAGGCCTTTCAGGCCAATAAACGGTCGCTTCCTGAAGAAATACTACGCTTGATGAGCCACAGCCTAGGTCAATGATAGATGACGACGACTATGTCCGCTCGTTATCTTCCTAAGCTCAAGCTCTGTAAGTAATAGCAGGCCTTCTCCTGATGGACCGAAACGTCCTTAAACTAATGATGGACCGAAACGTCCTTAAACTAATGACGGACCGAAACGTCCTTAAACCACTACCGCAGCATCCTTAGGCTGACGAGATGAATATAAAAAAATATATATATAAAAAAAATAAAAAAATAAATGGTATGTCCATGAGCAAAATGGGCACGGATGAAAACCCGAAAGGGCTCCATGAGTAAAAACAGCAGGGCTGCCGGCGAGTGTTCGTGAAAACCCGAAAGGGCGCGACCTCGTAAAAAAAAGAGAATAATAAAAAAAATTAATAAATAAATAAATAATAAACGGTATGTCCATAAGAAAAATGGGCACGGATGAAAACCCGAAAAGGCTCCGTGAGTAAAAACAGCAGGACTACCGGCGAGTGTTTGTGAAAACCCGAAAGGGCGCAATCTCGTTAAAAGACACTTACAGGGTCCTCTCGACCTTGTAAGGAGAAACCACCCACGTGGGATCCTTATGACTCACAAGGGAGCAATACACTTAGGGATCCTCGCGATTCCTAAGGAGAAAATACACTTGCGAGATCCTCACGACTCATAAGGAGAACTCTCTTATGGGACCCTCACGGCTCATAAAATTTGAAAGTCTTAAGTTACAGAGACCTAAACCTGTGCTTAAGCAACCCCCAAAACTTCCGATATTGCCCTACAAGTGGTTCAATTCTGACCCTTGTATACAATCCACGGGCGCGAATAAACATTTCCCCAGCAAAGTCCCACCCGTGACTAGGGATATGTACATATGGTGAATAACCCTTGAAAGTCCTCTCACTTACAAGGAGAAAACCCTCTTGTAGGATCCTAACGACTTATAGAGGAACATGCACTTAGGAATCCTCACGATTCCTAAGGAGAAAACACACCTACAAAATCCTCACGACTTGTAGGGAGAAATACCTTTGTGAGACCCTTACGGCTCATGAAGTTAAAAGCCTTAGCCGAAAGGACCCTAACCCTGTTCGCTAAGCCATCTTTGTTCGACATCGACAGAGGCAAATGATGATTCGCTCCTGGCGATATCCCAGTTGTAGCGGTGCTGATGCCGAAATCGGTGTCTAATTCCATGCTTATGGCAAAAAGCCAGCAAGCTACGCATGCATACGAAATAGCCGAAATGATGGGGCAACTTGCAATAAAAAGCAGCAAGTAAAAATGTAAGCATGCAAAATAGCCGAAATGATGGGGCAACTTGCAATAAAAAGCAGCAAGTAAAAATGTATGCACACAAAATAGCCGAAATGATGGGGCAACTCGCAATAAAAAGCAGCGAGTAAAAATAAAATAAACAGCCGAAATGATTGGGCACCGCGAAAAATAGCCGAAATGATTGGGCAATCGCGACCTTCGCGATATAAAAGCTGAAATGATATAGCATCACGGAAATAAAGCAATAAAAAAATGATGATGAAACTTTTTCCCTACAGGTGAGATCACATCGATCCATGTATACAATCCAAGGGCACAAACAAAGAGGGAACCATACCTTCCCAACAGGCTCCGCCAGAAAGCAAAGCCAAATCTCGACGGTTCACCAACAGCCTAGAGAAAACCGCGACATTCGTCTTGATGCAGCAGACGCAGTGCCAGCAAACGAAGCGAAGATCAAATTTCTAGCTTCACGGTTTTGACGGTAACTCATATAAAACCTGAAAGACCACCAGAGATCATTTCAACCCCCAGGGAAACCAGTTCCTTGGCAGCATCCTCAATTCAGGGAAACTAGCGTCCTTGATGAGAGCCTCCTGATTCGCGTCGGCCCTCAGAGAAACCAGTGTCTCTGCAGGAATACTCCGATTCATTTCAACCCCGAGGAAACCAGTGTCTTCGGCAAAATCCTTCGACTCAGGGAAACCAGTGTCCTTGACGAGAACATCCTGATTCGCGTCGACCCGCAGAGAAACTAGCGTCTTTGCAGGAATACATCGATTCGTTTCAACCCCAGGAAAACCAGTGTCCCTGGCAAATACCTCAATTCAGGGAAACTAGCGTCCTTGATGAGAGCCTCCTGATTCGCGTCGGCCCTCAGAGAAACCAGTGTCTCCGCAGGAATACTCCGATTCGTTTCAACCCCCGAAGAAACCAGTGTCTTCGGCAAAATCCTTCGACTCAGGGAAACCAGTGTCCTTGACGAGAACATCCTGATTCGCGTCGACCCGCAGAGAAACTAGCGTCTTTGCAGGAATACATCGATTTGTTTCAACCCCAGGGAAACCAGTGTCCCTGGCAAATACCTTAATTCAGGGAAACTAGCGTCCTTGATGAGAGCCTCCTGATTCGTGTCGGCCCGCAGAGAAACCAGTGTCTCCGCAGAAATACTCCGATTCTTTTCAACTCCGAAAAAACCAGTGTCTTCGGCAAAATCCTTCGACTCAGGGAAACCAGTGTCCTTGACGAGAATATCCTGATTCGCGTCGACCCGCAGAGAAACTAGCGTCTTTGCAGGAATACATCGATTCGTTTCAACCCCAGGGAAACCAGTGTCCTTGGAAGATACCTCAATTTAGGGAAACTAGCGTCCTTGATGAGAGCCTCCTGATTCGTGTCGGCCCGCAGAGAAACCAGTGTCTCCGCAGGAATACATCGATTCGTTTTAACCCCAAGGAAACCAGTGTCCTTGGCAAATAACTCAATTCAGGAAAACTAGCGTCCTTGATGAGAGACTCCTGATTCGCGTCGGCCCGTAGAGAAACCAGTGTCTCCGCAGGAATACTCCGATTCGTTTCAACCTCGAAGAAACCAGCGTCCTTGGCAAAATACTTCAACTCAGGGAAATTAGTGTCCTTGACGAGAACTGCTCGATTCGTTTCGACCCGTGAAGAAATTAGTGTCTTCGCGAGGACTTCCCGATTCGTTTCGACTTGGAAGATAAAGCCTTAGGTAGCAGGGATTAAAAAACTTATTTCCTAAGCACTAGGACCCTGCAAGTCGGTCTAAAACGGTCTCTTGCATACTATCCATGGGTCTCACTGTCCAAAGTCGAATCTCGACAAGGAGGAAAATAACCACTTACGAGTGCTCTCGACTCGTAAGAGGGAAAATTCTCTTATAGGATCCTTACGACTTATAAGAGAAAACGCACTTAGGAATCCTCACGATTCCTAAGGAGAAAATCCACCTACGAGATCCTCTCGATCCGTAGGGAGAAAAGTCTCTATGAGACCCTCACGGCTCATGAAGCTGAAAAGCCGTAGGTAGCAGACCTGAACCTACTTCCTAAGCCATCACTATTGCCCAAGATGTTCAAGACAGAATATTCTATATCGCTTACAGGCTACGCATATTTAAAGAATGTGCCATTAACAAAGCAGAAAATAATAGGAAGGAGGCAAAAGATTTGTCATTCATACTTGGAAAATTTTTACATCAATAAAGACGATAAACAAAGACATTATTCAAATAATTACAACGACAAAACCTCAGATCCTGGACAGGGATTGAGGAACTCGAAAGTGACCTTGTCCAAGACTTTCCAAGCTTGGCGAACCATTCTGGTGTGCTTCCTTTCGCGAGCACAGGCGTCGGGATCCCCACTGATGTCCTCCACCCTCCGATAGGCAGCAAAAATGGCGGACAGTTGAAAGGCTTCGTGCAAGAGATCGATAAGATTGTCTCGCCGTCTCTTCGAGATTAAATTCATCAGGTACACTGAGTGCACCTTGTCCTCGGCGGCGTCCAATGCTCTAAGCGGCACGCCGGTAAAGAATAGGGGAAGCGCTTCCCAGATGGCTCCCACAATAAGCTTCAACAGAGGGGAGCGCCGAGGAAGCAGTTGACCGTTGTACGCGTCGAAGCGACTCATGATCTCTGCACATTCGGCATTGGTAAATTCTCGATTTTGGGAACGGCCGAGTCGGCGGATGTCCCCGTAGGAGATAATCTCATCGAGATCGTACATGTGGGCGTCCATCACTCCTATAAAAGAAGATCGACAAAATTAGCAACTCGTAAGAGTTTTGCTATATGATTTAAAAAGGAGCAAAGCTCCATCAATGAATCAAGAAGTTACAAATAGAGTTCCCCTTAGTTCTTTTTAGACCCCTTTAGAGCAAAGCTCTGCTAAGTGAAACCCTAAATGGGTCTTCTTTAGATCAGGGATCTATTGAGAGCAAGACTCTTAAAATTGATTTAATTTAATCCAAATTTTTACCTAAAATTCTCTAGAGTTTGAACTTTTAAAAATGCTTAAACAAGAGAGCAAGGCTCTGAATAAAAATTCTTATGAAGAGATGAAAATCATCTAAGGGACCAAAGGTCCTATTTATAGGCATCAAATGCCCTTTCAACTTTCAAGAGTTGCCGCGACAGTTGGAATTTTTCCACCGCTGCGCTCACGTTTGGAGGGCCACGTAAGCGCAACGGTGGGGGGCATTTGTTTACCCCAATCAGAGCAAATCTCTGTTCAAATTCTAAGGCGGGAGATGAAGCAACGCTTCTGTTTTCCCAATCAGAGCAAGGCTCTGTTTACAAATAAAATTCAAATTTTAATAAAGAAGCAACGCTTCAGCTGACTTGCGCTCTGCGCTGCGCGACACGTGGCAGCGCAGTTGCGCTGCGCTCTGCGCTGCGTGACATGTGTCAAGCGCAATTGCATTTGCGCCAAATAGAATTAAAATTCCAGTAAGATCTTTCTGTTCTTGTTAAAACAAGAAGATTTTCTTCTGTAAAACAGAAACCCTTGGATCAAAAATCCAACGGTAGGGAAAATTTCCCAAATCACTCAGAGAAGGATCTCTTTAACAAATTTAACAAATTAATGGGCACTATATAAAGGCCCCTAGACCCCAATTCAATAATGAACATCAAGATCAAAAACAACAACACAGAGAATAGAGAGAGCTCTGAAAAATTGTGAAAAGAACTCAAGAAGAGAAAAAAGGTAAAAACCTTTATAAAAAAAGAAGAATTTCTTTTGAATAGATCATTGATCTAAGAATAAGATCAATGATCTTCAATAAATAAAAAATAATAACAGTACCTTGTACTTTTTTATGAACCATTGGTTCTGGAATCTTAAAGATTCTTTTCTTGAATCCAAAATTGGATCAAGTTATTGAACAGTGCCCTGCACTTGCAAAATCTGCACTGTTGCGCTCCTGAGTTGGCTCAAACCACCAGAGAGCGCCACGTGTCAGCTCCAAGACCACTTGCTCTGTGCGCTTTTAAGATAGAGCATTGCTCTCTGAAGTTGGCGCAACTCACCAGAGCGCGCCATGTGTCAGCAGCGCAACAGCGCAACGCACTGGCGCAGCGCACTGCGCTGTTGTGCTTGCGCTCACCCGAGCATGACACGTGTCATCTCCATATGCGCTTGTGCTCTATAATTGGCGCAAAAGCGCCTGACAGGCCATATGACCACTGTCAGTTTGATTAATGCACTGCATTATTTACAGAAGGGCCAAGCCCAATTAAGAAAGGCTTAATAGGCCTAATTAAATGCAATGCATTATTTTAAAAAAGGGCAGAGCCCAAACAGATGCTCTGCATCATTTATAAAGGGACAGAGCCCAAATCAAAAAGGCCTAGCAGGCCAGAATAAAATGCAGTGCATTATTAAAAAGGGGCAAAGCCCTAGCACAGGTCTAATAGGCCGGAAATAAAAAACGTTAAATATTCTTAACTGGACTTAGCCTAATCATGGCTGTAAGTCCTCAAATTAAATTGACTAAGCCAGACTGCTCTTTTAAATCAATTTACATCCGGTTCAAGGGTGCATCTCTGAACTTCTCTGACACCTATTGTTGTAATCCTTCAACGACGTCAGAGAGGTGATGGGTCCCAACAACCACACATCGATACGGACTGCGGGGTCCTTAAACTCATGGACCGAAACGTCCTTAAACTAATATTCGTCCCAAAATGGGAACGTTGGACCGAAATGTCCTTAAACTAATGTTCGTCCCCAAATGGGAATGATGGACCACCATGTCCCTAAACTGGAATATGGACCACCATGTCCCTAAACTGGAACAATAGAGCCAATTGCTCTCTTGTCGGATCCAAATGATCCTGTTAAGTTGATCTTAGTCTGGAGATTAGACTAACGTATCCTTAACGAACGTTTAAGTTGATCTTAACCTCAATATGGCTAACGTATCCTTAAACAAAAACCCCAAACCCAAATCTAAGAAAATACGGATTTGGACTAATCCACGTCCTACGGGCGACGGCATAACCTAGTCTCCGTATACAATCCACGGGCAACCACAAACAAAACAAACACACACGACACGAAGTGAAATTCTGGAGAAGGAGAAAGTTGTTACCGCGACACGGTAGCGTAATTAACTGCAGGGGCTTGCGCCTGCAGGGAAGAGCGTCCCCACAATCAAAAACCTCTCAAGCGAGGGGGAATCTGACGAAGTCTGCTACATCGGCCGCATCCGTCTAAACCTCCGATACACGGTGCCATAAATCAACTTGGCATCTTCGGAGAGGTGGAAGGATAAAACCAAATAGCATCTGCCCCGAATCTCAGGCAAGACGTTTATCGTGTCTCCACCGCGCCATTCGAAGAGGAACAACGTCGCGTCCGAATCCTGCTGGAATGAGAAGGAACGCCGTTGTTAATCTTCTGGGATGCAGATGTTGCTGTTGAGATCTGACTTTCCCTTTTGACAAGATCTGGTAGGGGACATGTTGTTTCCTTTTCATTTATGCCCATGGATTGTATACAGGGGTCAGTATGGACTCGCCTGTAGGGCAAAAAGTTTCATTCTTTCATTTTTTTTCTTTCCGCGATACTCTATCATTTCAGCTTTTTACATCGCGAAAATCGCGATTGCCCAATCATTTCGGCTATTTTTCGCGGTGCCCAATTATTTTGGTTATTTTTCTTTTTACTCGCTGCTTTTTATTGCGAGTTGCCCAATCATTTCGGCTGTTTTTGTATGCATACATTTTTACTTGCTGATTTTGTTGTAAGTTGCCCCATCATTTCGGCTATTTCATATGCATTTTTGGCTCGCTAATTTTTATCGCGAGTGTGGAACTTGGAATCTGATGCCAATCTTAGCATCAGCATCGCTGCGACTGAAATATTACCAGGAGCGAATTATCATTTGCCACGAAAGGACTTGGAATTTGATACCGATTTAGGTATCAGCATCGCTACAACTGGGATATTACCAGGAGCGAATCATCATTTGCCTCTGTCGATGTCGAACAAAGGTGGATTAGCAAACAGGGTTAGGATCCCGTCGATTAAGGCTTTTGACTTCATGAGCCGTAAGGGTCTCATAAAGGTGTTTCTCCCTACGAGTCGCGAGGATCTCGTAGGTGCGTTTTCTCCTTAGGAATCGTGAGGATTCCTAAGTGTGTGTTCTCTTATAAGTCGTAAGGATCTTACAAGAGTGTTTTCTCCTTATAAGTCGAGAGGACTTACAAGGGTTGTTTGCCGTGCGAGCATATCTCCAGTCTCCGGTGGGACTTCGTTAAGGAAATTTTTATTCATGCCCGTGGATTGTATACAAGGGTCAGCATTGAACCGCTTTTAGGGCAAAATGGGGGGGTATGACTGCTTAAGAACAGGTTCAGATCCCTGTAGCTTAAGGCTTTTGAATCTTATGATCCGTGAGGGTCTCATAAGAGGGTTCTCCTTACGAGTCGTGAGGATCTCACAAGTGTAATTTCTCCTTAAGAATCGTGGGGATCCTTAAGTGTGTTTCTCCTTTGTGAGTCGTAAGAGTCTCACGCAGGTGGTTTCTCCTTACAGGGTCGAGAGGACCTTGCAAGTGTCTTTTGACGAGATTGCGCCCTTTCGGGTTTTCACAAAACTCGCCGGTAGTCCCGCTGTTTTTACTCACGGAGCCTTTCGGGTTTTCATCTGTGCCCATTTCGTTTATGGACGTACCCCCCCTTTTTTACCACGTCACCGTGGGGATGCCGTGGGTTTGTAGTAGTTTAAAGACGTTTCGGTCAGTGGTCCGAGATTTTTCGGGCAACGTACGATTACGCGGCTAGATGTTCTCGCAAATCTTCGCATCTTTTGTGTCGGAGGTGGATTCCTTGAAGAGAGGGCTGAGGGCGATTTCTTCGTTAGAGTCGCTTCCAAAGGTGATAACTTGCGATCCCTTGGTGTCGACTATGCGACAATTGCTCTTTTGCGCTCATCTGTCGTGCTTTTCTGTTCTCGACGAGCCTTGTGCTTCACTCGTTGAACGTGTTGTCGGTGGGCAACATATCCCTGCCACCAGTTTTTAAAGGCTATGCACGCCTCGGTAGGGTGTGCAATCCTCTGATGGTATAAGCAGAAGTTAGGATGTATGTCCGCTTCATCAAGATGTATACTGCCAGGAGAATTTCCTCTAAAAGAGGGTAACTTCATTCCTATTGACAGGGCCCTGGCGAATCGTTTCCTTACTTTAAACTTGCTTTTGCTGACGATAGGGATGCTTCGATTCGGTTGGGATGCCTCGACCTTTTCATTCAGTCGCCGGCATTTGGCTTTTTCGAATATAGCCAGTTCGCGCTCTCGACTGGCTTTGCTTTTCTGACGGGCTTCGTTCAGTAGCAAGTCGATCATCTCGTCAGACGGTTCCAAGGGTTTTGGCTTCGATCCTGCCCCCAGCTCTTTTATGCTGTCTTCTATCGTCGAGTGAGCTTCTTCGTTAGTTAACGCCAAATGAGAGATCATGTGGCAACTTACCACATAGTCCTCAGATTCTTCTGACGAGTCATCCCCGTCGTTATTGTTGTTATCTTCGCTCTCAAGGATATTGTTGAGAAATTCTTGGAGTGTGACCGGGGTTCGCGCTTTCTGGTTATATTCCTCCAGCGCGTCAATATGCTTTTGCAGATCCGTACGCTTGTCATCAAACTGCACGGGCTTTTTAGTCTTCTTCTTTTTCTTCGAAGACTTTGACGGCTGGGCCTGAATGTTTTGTTCACCATCACTATTAACTACCAATGTTGGGCGTGGTTTCAGCATCCCCTCGATAATCTCCGGTTCTTACGGACTTTTCCACCTGATCGCCGGACATGTTTGAAGATCTTTCAGCATTTTTTCAGTTTTTGCCGAAAGAACAACTTCCCATGAAGCTTCCTCTATGAATGAACACGATGCCCCCGGCATGTCCATCTTTTTCGGAGCATGTGGTTGTGGCGGGTTCACCTTCCAATTTTCAGACAACGCGAATTTGCCTTACTGGTATTGTTCTTCAACCCAATTTTTGAAGACATAGCAATGTTTGAGTGGATGGCCCAATACTCGGTGGTAGGGGCAGTAATTGGGATCGTTGATGTCGTTTGGTTGCGGTGGGTGTCTCGACTCCGGTAGAGTAATGAGCTCATTGCGCACTGCCAATTCAAACAGTCTCCTTGTCTTATCCCGGGGAAACGAATAGGGACGTCTCAACTTCTCATCGAGGGATTACCGCTTGTTGCTTTGGCGAACAACTGGTCTCAGGCCACTCGGTTGTTGTTGAGCGTTGGCGACGAAGGTTGCTTTTCCTTTGCCCTTCTCGTTTCGAGGCTCCTTCTTCGAGGAAGACGGTCTATGGCCCATCTGATCCATTTGGATCAGTTTGTCAATCAAGGCCTGGAAAGTAGTCAGCTTGAAAAACATCATGAACTGCGAAATGGTCGCCTGCGGATCAAGAGTACTCACGAACATGCCTACCGCAGGTGCTTCCTCGATGCGCTGCTCGCACTTCGACCATAGATTCCGCCATCGTATCGCATATTGCACCCATGTTTCGCCTGGCTTCACTCCGGCGCTAATTAATGCGGTGATCGGGGTGCGCTCGCTAGCGCTTGCGAAACGTTGGGTGAACAGCAATTCCATCTCCGTAAAAGTTTTGACGGAGTCGTTGGGAAGCTCTGAATAGCGCTCAAAGGCCGTTTCCGCCAAGCTGCCGACGAATTGGCAAACCAGTAGCTTATCATCTCCTCCAGTGTTGCCGCAAAGAGTTCTGAACTGAGCGACATGTTGATGGGGATTGCCTGTCCCCTTGTACACATGGAATTTAGGGATCGTGTATCCCGGCGGATACTTTATTTGGTCATACCAACCCGGATAGGGTCGTCCGGTTTTAACAATTTGCCCAGCCGCTTCATTCGTCTGATGAACTCGTATCTGCTGAGCGATGTAATCATCCAGGGTAGCTTTTGAGATGGTCTCCTCTTTGGCTGCTGAACAAGCCGGAAGAGGGTTTGACGTTTCCGCTCGGTCGTCTTCGAGGATAATCAGAGGATCTTCGGCTGGAGGATCCGGCTGTATCATCATCCCGACTATGTCTTGGAAGAGAAGCGCCATTCGTTTTATATTAGCCGCTTGTTCTGCTACTTCTCTGTCCTTCTTTTCGAGGACGCTGCGGAGGAATTTAGCATCGGTTTCCTGTTCATGACGCTGCTCTTATGACGCCTCCGGGCTTTCTTTTGGCCCAGTGAGTGCGGCCATTTGCGTTAGCATTTCCTGAAACTTATGTTGCTTCTCCTGGGCTTTTGTCACGGATCGCGTAAGCGGTCAATGACCTGTGAAGATACGGTTGTCCTCTTTTCCGGATGTCATATAGACGGTATGCGCCACCATGCCCCCAGCCTTGGGGTGTCTGGGCTCAGTGGTCTTGCGATTCGTCGCAGATGCAGGGATTTTCTCCGGCCTTCTCCTCTTGTGGGCGGTCGAAGTTGAGGGGGCCGTTGCAGTGGGTACCCAAGTAGCTGTCGCCTTCTGTGTCTTGATAAGATGGTCGTCTTCTCGTTGAGCTTTAAGCTTCTTTGATCGGCGAGAGTAGTCCTGGTCAATCACCGATTCCTGGACCTGTCGCCAGACTTTATAAATTTTGGAGGACAGACGCTGAGGGGGCTGCTCCGGCTTCTTTTCTGTAGTAATCTCCATAAGTGGAGGAGATCTCTTCAGCACGGCAGTCGAAGAGTTCTTGCGAACCCTCCTAAGCGGTTCAAAGCTGTTCCCAGTCGGAACAGCAGCATTGATTTCTACCATGGGCGCTGGCGGAGTTATTCCAGAAGGGGAGCTGCTCCCAGCCTTCCTTACTCGGCGCCAGTGACGACGGCGAGCATGTCGCGCAGATGGTGTTGGTTCAGCTATGGGGATGGCTTTGTCATGCCCCCTGTTCTGGTCAGGCGCTGCTGGTACCAGCCTCTTGAAGACCGACGTCCGTTGAGCAGCAGTATCCAATCTGTCAAAGACAGACCTTTGAAATATTTTTTTCTTATACACTTTTTCCTATACAAATTTTTTATACACTTTTTCCTTTACAATTTTTTTTCAAATATTTTTTTAAAAAAATCCATAAAGGGGTATTTATTGCCTGAGCATAAGACTTAAATAATTGATTAGCAATTTAATTACAAGAAGGAGCTTATAGCTCATTGGTAATATCTTGCACTGCTGAACCAATCCACCAGAGTTCAAATCCCATACCCCACATTATTTTTAATATTATTTTATTTTAAATCCTTTGGAAACCCAACAGTCCACACACCATAACTTCCAAAAATTGAACCACACTTTAAAAACTAAATATACCAGAGGCTACACTAGACGACCCCCCACCTCCCCATGCCCTGACTCGGCCCGATTCGGGCCGGCGCCGCCGGCCGGACTCGTCCGGACGGCCGAGTTCCCTTCTTCAATATTATGTCTCTTCATCTTCTAAACCCACCTGTACACTTCAAATTCCTAGATCGGTTTCAGAGACCTTTGAAATCCCCATTTACTCCATTTTAATGATTTTTTAATACATTTTTACATTAAAACCTTTCATATACCCTATTTACTCCAATTTTTAATGATTTTATACATTTTTACATTTTTTTAAATTTAAAACCCCTTCACCTACACTACCCCTAGCCTACCCTATAAATACACCCCCTACTCTCTACCCTCTTATCCCAAAATCCTAAGCTCACTCTCTCAAAATTTTCCAAGAGTTGTGTAATTTGAAAACAAGCTCGCGACGAAACTCCGACGAAATTCCGGCGGAAATTCCGGCGACGTTTTTAGGAACTACCGGCGACGACGCAACGCATCGGCAATCCTTTTAGTTCCCCCTCACTCTAGTGTAATCGAAAACCCGTAAGTTTCATTCTATCCCTCTTTCTATTTCACTAAAATACGAAACTACGAAACCCGACGGAATCGGAACAAATCCGATTTCCGATTCGGTTTTCTATAAAATTTCACTTCTCACCAATACATTCATGCCTAAACATCTTTATGTTGACTATTAAACTTTTAACAATCAATTTGAATAAGTTTCATCACATGAAATGATAGTCTTTTCAATTTATCGTATTTTTCACTTAAATACCATAATGTTTCGATTTCACATTTAACCCCTTAACTTTGATATACATTTAAAGTAGAGCACGAGGTAATGACCCACCTCCATACACACGCATATACAACCTAAAATGATATCATCAAAAGCTTAGAATACGATAAAACAATACTTTCATTTAGATACCATATTTTTAGTAAAATCAATTCTAAAAGTTTAGCTTTGATACACTTTTAAATAAATATCTCTTATTAGGAAAACACGATAAGTTGTGCGCATCGATCGTTTATCTAAACCTGACTTTGTGCTGTCTAGACTAGGCAAGTGAGCAAAGGTAACTTTAAAAGGCCCGTCTCACGATTCGTGAGCGGATTCCTCCTTTCCTCATTTGTACTTACCTGGCCACAATTGGCGGTGAAGAGGCGATTTGAGACTTCTACTGACTTGTCGTTTAGACCATTTATAAATAGCCTAGTTGACTTAGGAAACCCTAGAATCTAAAATACGGAAAATTTACATTTTACAAATAAATACCTTTTACTTTATAAAACCGTTTTCTAAAGGATTAGTATTTTACAATCTTTGCAAAGCGCCGCTACAACCCATTTTTGGGGAACCCATTCGGGATGGTGCGGTTTATCGCATATTCTCGGGCTTAGTAGTGCGAGATTCAGACCTCCGCAAGGAGTATTCGGTCTCGAAAGTTTTAAAATACGATATCTTAAGAAAATGAGATTTTTAGAATATAAAATATTTACTAAAATTATTTTTTTGTATAAATATATGTATATTTATCATTTAAATATCTATTTTATTATGATAAAAATATTCCACCTTTTTCTAAAAATCACAAGAATAAATTTTACACTAAAATACCATGAATTTCAAATAAATCAATATTACAGATAAATACCTTTATTTATAAAACTAGAATATTTTCACTAGAAATGGCACAATATAAAATCCACATTCATTACAACTCTAAAAACGAGTAATGAATACTTGAGGTGTATTTTGAAAAGTATATAAAAGTATTTTTACATAAAACCCCCTCAAGTTTTATAAATTATCCTAAGGACCCTAGTAAATATAGGTTTAAGAAATAATCAAGACTTTGTTTACATTTCTAATTGTCTGACTCGGATTTGAGTCTGATTATATCTGACTTGAATATGATTCAAGTATAATCTACAATCTACAATATTCCAATTCAATATGAACACATGAATCCGTGAATCCAGTTATCAATCTATACAACTTGACTGAATCAAACCATGGATATACATCCATTATCCAGTTATTCCATTTACATGATTATGCAGTTACATCCGTTTACTGATATCATGGTTTTGGTCAGTCATCCAATTACACAATTCAATTTACAAGACAATACAATACAATACAGTACTATCAATAACATAACTACACGGGGTATTGGGATAGTTCATTCGTGAATCCAACATAATCTCAAGAGTCCCCCTAGATCATGAATCCATGTCTACTAACATAAGCAAACAATCATAAGGGCCCGTGTTTCCATGCTCCTGGACTGTGGCCTGTTGAGTTTGGAATACTTCGGCGACGGTTGAAGTCCCGCTACTAACATATCATTTTGGCCCGTGGTTCCTTACCCGTGGATTACAGCCTGTTGGGTTTGAGAACACTCTTGAGATTAGTTGACATTTACCCTTGAACTTACGATAACAACAGCATTAACACTAAAACAATATAATACAACTGTAAAAGCTACTCTCTCTCTCTTACTCCCTGTCTATTCTATTTCTCCTCTTATCTTTAAAACTTACTGAGCGAGCTGTTCGCTGACGACATTCTCTTTCTTTCTTCTTTGAGTGTCGTCAGGTGGTTTGGACCCGGCAGAGATCGAGCCATCTACAGAAAACTTGGAGCAGTTTGTCGAAGACCCAGCACTGTAGTTTCATTGTACACCTTTCCATTCAGTACTTTTCATTCCTGTTATGCCACTGTTTAGGCATCTTTTTATTTCAGTTGTATTTCCTTTTTATGCATTGTATAAAAGAATGTTCATAAATAAAAGTTGCTGTTTTTATTATCCCTTGTGTATTTATTTTATATTGCTTAGATACGCTTAGCGTATGTGCTTCTGAGTATGTACGTAGCGGACCTCGTCGCGTCCCCGTACACTGGGAAGCGGGGCGTGACAAGACCCGTCGACGTAGATGACCCACTCAGGAACCGAGCCAGCCCTCTCCGTGATGGGATACTGAGTTGCGAGGGGCGGCGTGGACTCCGGTTTCTTGCTAGGGATGGTGAATTCGACGATGAAATCGTCTAAGGCCTGCGCTTTGATGGCCTGCCTCGGGCGATATTTTATGTCAAACTGAGATAGTTCCCACCTCCACTTTTCTAAGCGACCCGAGGACTCCGGTGATGCAAGGATAGTCCCCAACGGGCGCTCGGTGAGGACGATGATGGTGTGTGCTTGGAAGTAGTGCCGCATCTTTCTCGAGGCCCCCACAAAGGCCAAGGCAATCTTCTCTATGGCTGGATATCTCGTTTCTGCGTCCTTAAATACGTGGCTCACATAGTACACCGGCTTCTGCGCTCCACCGACCTCCCAGACGAGCACCGAGCCTGCTGCTTGGTCGGATACCGCCAGATACAGAGACAGCTCGTCTCATTCAACTGGTCGGGTGAGCAGCGGTGGCATTGCGAGGTGCTTCTTCAATTGGTCGAAGGCGGCTTGGCATTCCTCCGACCACTCAAACCTCGGGATCTTCCTTAGAGCCTTAAAGAATGGGAAGCATTTCTCCCCTGACCTGGACATGAAACGGCTCAGAGCGGCGACTCGTCCCGTGAACCGCATGATCTCGACGTTGGTCTTGGGCGCGGCCATGTTGAGGATAGCATCGATTTTCTCTGGGTTAGCTTCGATTCCACGGTGAGTGAACATGAAACCGAGGAACTTTCCCCCGGTAACTCCGAATGCGCATTTGGCGGGGTTTAGCTTCATCTTGAACTTGCGGAGCACTTCAAAGGCCTCGCCCAGATCCCTGGCATGGTCGGCTGATGAAACGTATTTGACTAGCATATCGTCAATGTAAACCTCCATATTCCTGCCGATTTGTGGCTTGAACATGCCATTGACCAACCGTTGGCACATGGCCCCGGCGTTCTTGAGGCCAAAGGGCATCACCTTGTAGCAATATACCCCCCGGTCCGTTGTGAACGTGGTGAGATCTTCATCTTCCGGATTCATACGGATCTGGTTGTAGCCGAAGAAAGCATCCATGAAACTCAACAGCTCGTGGCCGGCCGAGCTGTCGACGAGCTGATCTATCCGAGGGAGAGGATAGTTGTCCTTGGGGCAGGCCTTATTGAGGTTGGTGAAGTAGATGCACATGCGCCACTTCCTGCTTGACTTGTTGACCAGAACTACGTTCGCCAGTCACTCCGAGTAGGGTACATTCCTGATGAAGTTGGCGGCGAGAAGTCGATCAATCTCCTCTTCGATAGCCTTCTGTTTGACTGGGGCGAAGCTTCGCTTCTTCTGTCTGACGGGTCGGGCCGCAGGATCAACCCCGAGCTTGTGGGAGATGATTTTGGGGTCAATCCCAAGCATGTCAGCAGGCGCCCAGGCGAAGACGTCGGAGTTACTTTTGAGGAATCTGACCAGGTCATTTCGCTGAGTCCCTGTCAGGAGTGATCCGACCTGGACGGTTTTTTCCTCGTCCCCTTCTGTCAGGGGCACCTCGGTCAGTGGTTCAACCATTGTCCCCCGGACTTCTTTCCGCTCGTCTCGGGTGTCCAGAGAACCCTCGATGTCGTTATTTACCTCAGCGTCGTTGGCCGGCTGCTCGGACGAAGATGTTTCGGTAAGGCATACCTTCGCGGCCCGCTGGTTCCCATAGACTCGACCTATCCCGCCCTGATCGAGAGGGAACTTCATCGCCAGGTGGTAGGTCGATATCTGGGCCTGGAGGGAGTTCAGCGTCGGGCGGCTGAGGAGGACGTTGTAGGCCGATGGGACCTTTTCTACGATGAAGTCCACAGGCAACGTACGTGTGCGTCCGGGCTCCCCGACGTTGAACTGCAGGGTGACCACCCCTTGCGCCGGGATAGAGTGGTTGGTGAACCCTGAAAGGACGTGGGAGGTCGGTTTCAAGTCTTCTGGGGTGAGCCCCATGCACAGAAAGCAGTCGTGGAAGAGGATGTCTGCCGAGCTGCCCGAGTCGACAAGTATCCGGTGGACCTCGTACCGGTGGATTCGGGCCGTGATCACTAGAGGGTCGTTGTGGGGCATGGATATACCGTGGAAGTCTCCGTCGCCAAAGGTGATAGGCTCATGGGCCCTAGCCTTTTTGCTCGGGCGGCTGTTGGCATTTATTGCCGGCGTGGGGCGCCGAGTCTCGCAGGAGCTCGACTGGCCCCCTGTTGTCATGACCATAGTTCTTGATGGGCCTCGGTTCCTTCCGGCGAGGTCCCCTGGGCCCCGGGGTAGGGTGGTCCCCGAGCTGCCTTGGCGGGCTTTGTGGGCGCGACCCCGTCAAGGGAGGGGATGTCGGTCGTGCCTGGAAGCAGGCGAGCTGACCACCACCGCCTCGGTAGGGACTGGGGGCGACAAGGCCTGAGGCGAGGCTCTCCGACGTGGGACTTCGAGGTTGAATGGGAAGGATCGAGGGGCCTGCGACCGCCGGGGTCCGCGAGGCGGTGGCCGGCGGAGGAGTCGATGACATTCGGTTGAGGTTCACCCGTACCTCCGTTGAGGGGGAAGTGGTGGCTGGTACCAGGATCTTCAGGGTGATTGCTTGCCATGTAGATGGAGATCAGAAGGCCAACTTTGTTTTTGTGGAGTTTGCGTTTCCGACAGACGGCGCCAACTGATGGAGGTCCTTTTTGGGTCTCCCTCAGATGTTGTCTTCCGTCGATCTCCTGGTAGATTTGGAAGGTGATCTCATGTTGCATGCGGGTCTCAATGGGTTTTGAGGAGATTGGTGATTTGAGGAATTTAACGCCGAATACCTGCAAAGAAGTCCCGGGGTGGTTTGGTACTACTGAGGACCCTCCGACGATCAAGTTAGTACGAGATCCGAGCAAAGTAATGGCTAAGTAGAATAAAAATGGCTTACTTGACCCCTCTGTGATGGGGGTTTATGTAACAACTCCATTTTTAGTGTACATAAATTTGATTTAAATTTAAAGTATACTTGGAGTATTTAATATTGCTGTTACCACTTTAAGTATTTATTTGACATAATAATTACAAGAAGGAGCTTGAAGCTCATTGGTAATACATTGCACTGCTGAACCAAGCCACTAGAGTTCAAATCTCATGCCCCACATTATTTTTTATATTTATTTGTTTTAAATTTTATAGAAGCCCAACAGTCCACCTGAGATAACTCCCAAACTTTGAACTGAACCTGAAAAACTAAATATACCAGAGCCTTACTCAGGCACCCCCCCACCCACCTAGCCTCCGACTCGTCCTGACTCAGCCGAGTCGGCTGGCGGACCGGCCGACTCGGACCGGCGCCGCCGGCCGGACTCGGCGGGTCGGCCGAGTCGTCAACTGCAAAATCGTGACTTTTTATCTCCCCACCTCCACTGCATACTTTATTTTTGTAGACCACCTCCAGAGAGCCCATTAACACCTAATTACTCCAATTTTTAATGAATTTCCTATATTTTTTACATTTTTAATTAAAAACCCTACACCTACCCTAACCCTATAAATACACCCCTACCCCCTGCCCTTTCATCCCAAAATTCTGAACCCACTCTCTTAAAATTCCAAGAATTGTGTGTACTTTGAAAACGAGCGAAAGACGAAGCTCCGGAGAAATCTACGGCGAACTTCCAGCGATCGTTTTAGGAACTACCGGCGACGAC
Organism: Agapanthus africanus; assembly: GCA_030015575.1. Taxonomy (NCBI): domain Eukaryota; kingdom Viridiplantae; phylum Streptophyta; class Magnoliopsida; order Asparagales; family Amaryllidaceae; genus Agapanthus; species Agapanthus africanus. The sequence continues at coordinate 6,091,665 of CM057337.1, forward strand.
ACAACACATCGGCAATTCCCCTATTTCCATTTCACTCTCTTGTGTGACCTAAAACCCGTAAGTCCCATTTTCTATCTATCTCTTCTATCTAAAAATATGGATTTATAAAACTCGACGGAATCGGAACAAATCCGATTTCCGATTCGGTTTCTTCATAAAACTCCACTTCTCGTTAACATAATTATACTTAAACTCCTTCATGTTGACCATTAAACACTAATCAACTAAATTGATCAAGTTTTATTTCATAAAATGATGTCTATTTCAATTTATCGTATTTTTCACTTAAATACCACATTGTTTCAATTCTACATTTAACCCGATTAAACTTGCTATACCTTTAAGTAAATCATGAGGTAACGATCTACCTCCTCACACACTCATACGCAATATAACACGATACCCTCGAGAACCTAGAATACGAGAAAACAAACATTTTCATTTAAATACCCTTTACTTAATAAAACTATTTCTACAAGATTTAGTATTGAAACATCTTTGCAAATAAATACCACTTCTTATGAAAATAGGATAGGTTGTGGACATCGGTCATTTATCTAAACCTGATTTTGTGGTGTCTAGGCTAGACAAGAGAGAAAGGTAACTTTAAAAGACCCGTCTCACGGTGATTCGTGAGCGGATCACTCCTTTCTTCACTTGTACTTACCTAGCCACAATCGGCGGTGGAGAGGCGATTTGAGCTATCTCACAACTTGTTGCTTTGGACCAGTTAGGAGCAGTCTAGTTGACTTATAAGACTCTAGAACATACAATACGGAAAACGATACTTTTTCAATTAAATACCATGATTAATAAAATTGTTTTCCTTAACGATTAGTATTTATACATATTTTTGCAAAGCGCCGCTACAACCCATTTGGGGAACCCGTTCGGGATGGTGCGGATTATCACACATCCTCGGGCTTAGTAGTGCGAGATTCAGACTTCCGCAAGGAGCATTCGGTCTCGAAAGATTTAAAATACGACATCTTAAGAAAACGAGATTTCTAGAATATTATAAATATATTGCAGGGTGTTTTTCGTCATCCCATTGAGATGAGAATACGCGCGTGCTTGTCAGGCGTATTACAGATTCCCCCTGCCTAGGGTAGGCGGGGGTTTAATGATTGTGGGGATCCGAATCTCCGGCAGCCGCGAACTAAGCTGCCGTTAATTACCCCTCGCCTTTGGAGCGAGAGAACCTCCGATTGACGGGTTAAACTGGTCATGCGAACTCAATGTGCAGTGTTGTGTTTTGAAGGGGTTTTGGATATATCGGGGGCCCCGCAGAGTTTTTACGGGGGTCCCGCTACCCGGATAGCGGGCTGGGGGTCAAGGGAGCTAGCAGCCCCCTTGCGGGGTGCGGGGCAGCGCCCCATTAGAAATTTTTTCTAACGGAGGACAGTGTCGTGGAGTACGTGTGTGTGTACATGTGTATACATATGTATATATATAAAAAGGGGGAAAGGCATCCAAAGGATGCGTGAGGCCAGCGCTTTGAGCGCAAGAGCGCTGGGCGCTGGAGCGCAAGCGCGCCACGTGTCGGCACGTGGGCGCTTTGCGCTCGAGCGCAGGGCGCTGGAGCGCAAGCGCGCCACGTGTCGGCACGTGGGCGCTTAGCGCTTGGGCGCCGGCGAGAAAAAAGGGGCTTTTAGTCCCAGAACCAGAAGCTATGCTTCAGAAAGGAAATATTTATTATATATATATATATGTATATATATGAAGTTAAACTCCTAGCATGTTTTGAAGCTGATGAAGGGCTTCTCCCCTTGAGCCCTAGTTCTTCCCCAAAGTGGGGTTTCTAGAGATGAGTCTCCTTCTTCTTCCTTTGTTTGGCCGGATCTTGAAGATCAAGAGATATGAGATTTTAAAGATCTCTTCTTTTTAAGATCTAATGACAGATCCAAGTTCTCCTTTATGGGTTTTGTGGTGGAAAACTATTTAGTTTTGAAAAAGGAAGAGTAAAACTCTTGATTTAATTCAAAAGAAATGAGAAGGTTTAGAACCTTGGAGAAGGAGCAGGAAGCACAAACCCTAGGTTTTTTAAGAGAATAAAAAGTATTACTTTATTCATCATCATGTTGCCTTTTATAGGCTTACGTATTTACATATAGCCCATTGGGTTTCACAAAATGGCATTTTGCCTATCCCATGGCTCATGTGCCATTTCATTTCTGCACATAAGCCATGGGCTTACAAAATATTGGCTTTATGCTCATTTTGCATACATTCATGTATAAAAAAATTACATAAAAATTATTTATTACATGATCTATATTTTGGCATGGAGGGGGCTGGCCGCGGACTCGACTTAGGCATGGGCCCGCTTAACCTGGGCTTGGGCCCACCTGGCTTGGGGTTGACCTTGACTTTGACTCGGTCAACCGAGGTGCAAATTTTGACCCCAACAAAGTGCCCCCCATGAATAAATGCACATCGCACATTTGAGTTGTGTGCATGAAATTGATGGATCTTGAAGTTGGACTTCGAGGTGGAATATCATTCCAGGGGCGGAGCATCATCCCGGGGAGCATGATTCCCGGGGATCGGAGCATCATTCTGATTCGCGGAGCATAATTCCAGGGATCGGAGCATCATTCCAATGAGTGGAGCATCATTCCAAAGATCGGAGCATCATTCCGATGAGCGGACCATGATTCTAAGGATCGGAGCATCATTCCGAAGCGCGGAGCATAATTCCAGAGATCGGAGCATCATTCCGATGAGTGGAGCATGATTCCAGGGGATCGGAGCATCATTCCGATGAGCGGAGCATGATTCCAGGGGATCGGAGCATCATTCCGATGAGCGGAGCATGATTCCAGGGGATCGGAGCATCATTCCGAAGAGCAGAGCATTATTCCAAGGATCGGAGCATTATTCCGATGAGCGGAGCATGATTCCAGGGATCGGAGCATCATTCTGAAGGGCGGAGCATGATTCCAGGGGATCGGAGCATCATTCCGATGAGCGGAGCATTATTCCAGGGATCGGAGCATCATTCTGATGAGCGGAGCATAATTCCAAGGATCGGAGCATTATTCCGAAGGGTGGAGCATAATTCCAGGGATCGGAGCATCATTCCGAAGAGCGGCAGACATTCTGACCGAAACATAATTTCGATGCAGAGGTTGATTCCCAGGCGAAACATAATTCCGATATGGAAGGCAAATACTCCGGGGTGAAACATGATTTCGACACGGGGTACATTCTGAGACGGAGCATGATTCCGACGCAGAGCTTGCTGGTTGACTTGATTCCGAGACGAAGCATAATTTCGACAGGGAAGGCAGGTACACCGAGGCGAAGCATCATTTCGACACGGGGTGCATTCTGAGACGAAGCATAATTCTGACGCAGAGCTTGCTGGTTGACTTAATTCCAAGACGGAGCATAATTCCGATGAGGAGGTCGTTGGTTGATTCCAAGCCGAAGCATAATTCCGACAGGGAAGGCAGATACACCAAGGCGAAGCATGATTTCGACACGGGGTAAATTCTGGGACGGAGCATGATTCCGCCGTAGAGGTTGTTGGTTTGATTTGATTTTGGTTGACATCAGCATCGCTACACTGGAATATGGTACCAGGAGCGAATCATCATTTGTCATGAGAGGACTTGGGAATAGGTTTTTTTTTTGTTTGGCATCAGCATCGCTACACTGGAATATGGTACCAGGAGCGAATCATCATTTGCGTTTGCTTATTAGGAAACGATGGCTTAGGAGACAGGTTTTAGGTCCCAATCACCTAAGATTTTTCAATTTTGTGAGCCGTAAGGGTCTCACAAAGCATTTTCTCCCTATGGGTCGTAAGGATCCCATAAGTGTATTTTCTCCTTAGGAGTCGTGGGGACTCCTAAGTGTGTTGCTCCTTTGTGAGTCGTAAGGATCTCACGCGGGAATTTTTTCCTCACAAAGTCAAGAGGACTTTGTGAGTGCATTTCATCTCTTTTTCACGAGTTTGCGCCCTTTCGGGTTTTCACAAACTCGCCGGCAGTCCTGCTGTTTTTACTCACGGAGCCCTTTCGGGTTTTCATCCGTGCCCATTTTGCTTGTGGACATACCTTTTTTTTTTGAATCTTCACCGCCAGTGGGACTTTGAATGTGGTCTCACCGGTAGGACTTGGAAGGGATTGGGATTGTTTTACGCCCGTGGATTGTATACGGTTTTGCAGGATGTATGATCCAGACCGTAGGGCCAGAAAAATTTCGGGACTTTGTTGGCGTCTGCATCGCTGCACTGGAATATGGTACCAGGAGCGACTCATCATTCGCCGTTGGGGTATGGGATTTGGAATTTGGTTGGCGTCTGTATTGCTGCACTGGAATATGGTACCAGGAGCGACTCATCATTCGCCACTTGGGATTTGGAATTTGGTTGGCGTCTGCATCGCTGCACTGGAATATGGTACCAGGAGCGACTCATCATTCGCCATTTGGGATTTGAGTTTGGAATTTGGTTGGCGTCTGCATCGCTGCACTGGAATATGGTACCAGGAGCGACTCATCATTCCCAACTTGGGGATTGGGGAGCGATGGCTTAGGAGACAGGTTTAGATCCCTATCACCTAAGACTTCTCAATTTTATGGGCCGTGAGGGTCCCATAAAAGCATTTTCTCCCTACGAGTCGTAAGGATCCCGCAGGTGTATTTTCTCCTTAGGAGTTGTGAGGACTCCTAAGTGTGTTTTTCCTTTGTGAGTCGTAAGGATCCCACAAAGGTTTGTTCTCCTCATGTATCGTGAGGACACATGAGTGGGTCTTCTCAATGGAGCATAATTCCAAAGGCGAAGACCAGCCGCGTAACTGGTGATTGTGGTGGGGCATGAGTGTGATGAGAATTATTTGAGCCCGTGGATTGTATACGGTAGTCAATTTGGGGACTAGCCGTAGGGCCGGGGGAATTTTGGAAAATCGGATTTTGGTTGGCGTCTGCATCGCTGCACTGGAATATGGTACCAGGAGCGACTCATCATTCGCCGTTTTTTTTTTGCATTTTTTTGTTTTACCGCGATTGCTCTATCATTTCAGTTTTTCTTATCGCGAAGATCGCGATTGCCCTATCATTTCGGCTTTTAGTCGCGGTTACCCCATCATTTCGGCTTTTCTTTATTTTTCTTTTATTTACACATTTTTTTGTTTATTTACATATATTTATATTTTTTTTACATTCCCAGTTTAACGACTTAGAGGTCGATTATTCCCAGTTTAATGACATGGTGGTCAGCTGCTTCCAGTTTAACGACTTAGTGGTCATCTGTTTCCAGTTTAAACACTTAGAGGTCTATTGTTCTCATAGAAAGGCAGTTGTCTGAGAGAATCAGTTTGACGAAGAACTTCGATCTCCGTTTGCATGAAATTGGCGGTCGCAGCTGGACTGTTTGTTAACACGCCTTTAGACAGTTCTATCTCTCCTGCCTTGTATTGCTTTTCGACCCAATCTTTGAAGACGAAGCAGTCCTCAATGGCATGACCTATCACTCTGTGATAGGGGCAGTATTTGGGGTCGTCGGTCATATTCGCTTCTTACGGTCTTTTTGACTCTGGCAGTTGTAGACCGTTCCTCAACGCGTCTTTGAATATTTTACGGATTTTGTCCCTTCTGAAGGAATAGACCTTATCCAGCTTCTCTTTTAGTGGAGATTCTCCTCCTACTCCGAACACTGTCTTCCGAGACTGGTTAGCATTAGGCCCGCTCAACCTTTGCTTATTTCGGTTGGTCGAGGCATTGAAAGATTCAGAATCGTCGGAATTTCCGCCTTTGCGATTATCGTCATTTCGGTTTCTCCAGGACCTATTGTTATTTTGGAAATCCGAGGAGGACTCCTGCTTTGAGCGCTCCAGCATCTGAACTTTCCTGGTCAGCTCTTGGAATGTTTTGAGACCCGCGGTGCATAGAAATGGGGCCATCCAATTGTTGAGATTTCCGACGAAGAGGCTGACAGATTGGTCCTGCTCTATCGGCGGTTCGCATTTAACGGAGAGATTGCGCCATCGGGTTATAAAATCCGTGCTGCTTTCATTGTTCTTGGGCTTGGTCCTTACGAGCTCAGCAATGGTGATCTTATCGCTGACGCTCATGAATCTTTGTCGAAACAAAGATTCCATTTGGACGAAAGTAGTAATGGAGCCATCCGGTATGCTCGCGTACCAGTCGAAAGCAACATCGGTCAAGCTATTAACGAACTGGCGGAGGAGAAGCGCATCGATGCCCCCAGTATTCCCGCATGAGGCTTTGAAGTGGACGATGTGCTGATTCGCATTTCCCGTCCCATCAAATCTTCCGAATTTAAGGATGACATAGCCGCTAGGAAATTCTACCAGATCATATTGAGCAGGATATGGTCTCCCGCTACTGCTAACATCTTTTTGCGCTTCAGCTTCGGCTACCAGTGTTTTGACTTTGCTGGCAACCAAATCCATGATTTGATCTTGAGTTAGCGGGCTACTGTCATCGGTAGCCAAGACATTTCCCGAGATAGGATGCGACTGATTTTCATGCGGTTTGCCCACTTTTGGATTTGAAGGAATAAGCGTCGGCTGCATTGGGACACCGTTTCCCGGTTCACGAGCAGAGCCCTGCGCTTGATTGGGCGGCTGAGAGGCAAGTCGGGCCGTGAGCTGCAAGATGACGTTCGTCAAGTCGTCAATTTTGGAGTAAAGTTTGGCCATCTCCTTGTCTTTACTTCTGAGCTGTTTTCGGAGCTCTTGGAGAAGTTGCTGCTCTGCATTCTTGGGACGGAAGATTGGCTCCTCTTCACTTTCCGAGCTCGACTCCTCATGGACCGAAGGGTCTTTCTGCCTATCATCCTCATCGAGAGGGTTTTCATCATCCAGCGGAGGCGGCTGTTCTTGGGAAGCGGCAACCACATTCAAGCCAGATTGGATTTAAGATGTGGTGGCCCCGTCCTTCCTCTTGCTGCGCGTGCCCACCATGTAGACAGTGTGGACCACATATCCAGCCATTTCCTCGTCTTTGGCGGGGTAACCCTGTTCCTCGAACCTTATGAGGTTCAGCCTAGCAGGAGCCCTACCCCTTTTGTTGACTCTATATCTGAGCCTTTTCTGCCTTAGCTTCTCAATTTTAAGGGCTTGGCGGGAATCTGTTTCCTGGGAAGCCACCATGAGTCGATTAGTGGGAGCTTAGAGAAGACACCCGATCGAGCAGTTGTCAAGGGCACCGCCAGAGCTTGCTTGAGACGCCTTGTTGCTTTATTGGTGTTGATGGCCTTGCCCCCAGCTGGGGCCAAGGAGAGTCGTTCAAACACCGGCTTGTGTTTGAGTTGGGGAGCCTTCGAGACCACCACATTTGGCCTCTTGCCTTTCGAGACCGGTTTGTCTGTCACCGGGGCTTGAGGAGCTGGGATGGCGTTAGCTGACACGAACAGAATAGAGCCGAATGGTAGTGGCGGTTCTTCCCATTGTTGCCCAAGACTGGCCGGAAGGACCGTCCTGGAGTCTATCTTCATCGTGTAGCAGACGGGAGATGTGCTGAGAGCTGAGATTGCCCTTGGAGACATGTTGTTGCGTCCGAGGATTGCAGTCGAAAGTCGTTAACCTGCAAATAGAAGCATGGTTTCAATACAGGAAATCAATGTATATGTTGATTGAGTTCGCATGGATATTTAACCCAAAATATGGGAGGAGAGATAAGTCCCACCGGGCGTGCCAGAATCTGTAGGGTGTTTTTCGTCACCCCATTAAGATGGGAATACGCGCGCGCTTGTCAGGCGTATTACAGATTCCCCCTGCCTAAAGTAGGCCGGGGTTTAATGATTGTGGGGATCCGAATCTCCGGCAGCCGCGGACTAAGCTGCCGTTAATTACCCCTCGCCTTTGGAGCGAGAGAACCACCGATTGACGGGTTAAACCGGTCATACGAACTCAATGTGCAGTGTTGTGTTTTGAAAAGGTTTTGGATATATCGGAGGCCTCGCAGAGTTTTTACGGGGGTCCCGCTACCCGGATAGCAGGCTGGGGGTCAAGAGGGCTAGCAGTCCCCTTGCGGGGTGCGGGGCAGCGCCCCATTAGAATTTTTTTCTAACGGAGGACAGTGTCGTGGAGTACGTGTTTGTGTATATGTGTATACATATGTATATATATATAAAAGGAGGGAAAGGCATCCAAAGGATGCGTGAGGCCAGCGCTTTGAGCGCAAGAGCGCTGGCGCGCCACGTGTCGGCACGTGGGCGCTTTGCGCTCGAGCGCTGGGCGCTGGGGCGCTGGCGCGCCACGTGTCGGCACGTGGGCGCTTTGCGCTCGAGCGCATGGCGCTTGAGCGCTGGCGCGCCACGTGTCGGCACGTGGGCGCTTTGCGCTCGAGCGCATGGCGCTGGAGCGCCACGTGTTGGCACGTGGGCGCTTGGCGCTTGAGCGCTTGGGCGCCGGCGAGAAAAATGGGGCTTTTAGTCCCAGAACCAGAATTTATGCTTCAGAAAGAAAATATTTATTATATATATATATATATATATATATGTATATATATGGAGTTAAACTCCTAGCATGTTTTGAAGCTGATGAAGGGCTTCTCCCCTTGAGCCCTAGTTCTTTCCCAAAGTGGGGTTTCTAGAGATGAGTCTCCTTCTTCTTTCTTTGTTTGGCCGGATCTTGAAGATCAAGATATGTGAGATTTTAAAGATCTCTTCTTTTTAAGATCTAATGACAGATCCAAGTTCCCCTTTATGGGTTTTGTGGTGGAAAACTATTTAGTTTTGGAAAAGGAAGAGTAAAACTCTTGATTTAATTCAAAAGAAATGAGAAGGTTTAGAACCTTGGAGAAGGAGCAGGAAGCACAAACCCTAGGTTTTTTGAGAGAATGAAAAGAATTACTTTATTCATCATCATGTTGCCTTTTATAGGCTTACGTATTTACATATAGCCCCTTGGGCTTCACAAAATGGCATTTTGCCTATCTCATGGCTCATGTGCCATTTCATTTCTGCACATAAGCCATGGGCTTACAAAATATTGGCTTTATGCCCATTTTGCATACATTCATGTATAAAAAAATTACATAAAAATTATTTATTACATGATCTATATTTTGGCATGGAGGGAGCTGGCCGCGGGCTCGACTTGGGCATAGGCCCGCTTGACCTGGGCTTGGGCCCACCTGGCTTGGGGTTGATCTTGATTTTGACTCAGTCAACCGGGGTGCAAATTTTGACCCCAACATATATACAAAGATTATTTTCATATAAATATATGTATATGTAACATAAACATATCTATTTTTGAAGTATTATAAATATTCCACCTTTTCTACAATACCACAAGAATCAATCTTACACTAAAATACCATGAATTCCATACAATACCAACATTACAAATAAACACCTTCTATTATGGAATAGGATATTTTCACTAGAAATATCACAATATGAAATCTACAATCATTACAACTCTAAAGACGATTAATAAATACTTGAGGTGTATTTTGAAAAGTATATAAAAGTATTTTTACATAAAACCCCTCAAGTTCTATAAATTACCCTAAGGACCCTAGTAAACATAGGTTTAAGCGGGACCAATCTCTTGAGCCTCAGGGAGCCGGAGAAGTGGGTGCTTGCCTATCTAAGGTAGACAAATTAATAAAAACAATCAGGACTTCAATTTACTTTGCTGATTGTCTGACTCAGTTTGAGTCTCAGTATAATCTGACTTGAATATGATTCAAGTACAATCTCCAATCTTCAATATTCCAATTCAACATGAATCCATGAATCCAATTATCAATCTATACAACTTGACTGAACCGAACCATGGATATACATTTCATTTATATGGTTCCCCTGTTATTCCATTTACATGATTCTATGGTTACATTCGTTTACTGATATCATGGTTTCGGTCAGTCATCCAATTATACAATCAATACAATTTACAATACAATACAATACAAACAAGACACTACGGGGTTTAAGGGGTAGATTGGTACGGAAGGTGTTAAATGTGGCACGAGACGGTAAGATTAAGACACCTAACCTATATTTCGTTGCTGTTGCACCGTGGTTTAACGGTTCCTTGTACATTCCGTTTGCCCTGGTCTCTAGCATATAGAGACCCCTCTCGTATACACTGACATCCTTCTGTACCAAGCTACAAACAACAGCGTTAACACAACATTACAACAATATAATACAACTTTAAAAGATACATTCTTATTCTTTCTATTCTACCTTCCTCTTATCTTCGGGACTTACCGAGCGACATGTTCGCTGACGACATTCTATTTCTTTCTTCTTTGAATGTCGTCAGGTGATTTGGACCCGTCAGAGATCGAGCCAACTGCAGAAGACTTGGATCAGTACAGCGAAGATCCTGAGCTCTAGTCATTGTACACTTCCATTCAGTACTTTTCATTTCTGTTATGCCATTATTTAGGCATCGCTTTTATTTCAGTTGTATTTCCTTTTCATGCATTGTACAAAAGAATATTAATAAATAAAGTTGTTGTTTTTATTATACCTTGTCTCTTATGCATTTATTCTTTTATATTGCTTAGTTACGCTTAGCGTATTTACTTCTGAGTAAATATATAGCGGACCAGTCCCGTTCCCTTCGCCGTATACCGGGAAGCGGGGCGTGACAGTTTATATAGTGGCGGCAGCACGCAGCAGCAGGCGCGAGAATCTCGCCGGTAGTTACGCTCCCGACGTCACGCCCGTGTAAAGAGTGGATCGCCCGTTACTGGGGATCATGATGGCGTGGAACGTGGGATGTTGCTGGCGGAGAATCTGCACATGGCGAGATTTGCGGAGCGGCGGTTACGCCTGTGAGTGGTGGAGTTGGTCGGTCGGAGGATCGAGGAAGATGGCCTCGGCTGGGGAGCCCGTGGACGAGCGAGAGGGCCGAGGAGTCTTGGTCCTGTGGCAGCTCGGGGCGAGCTGAGAGGCCAAGGAGGCCAATTTTCAGGGGGCTCTGAGGAGAGCCAGCTTGTGCTTGCACGTCGGGTACAGGGGTGGCCTGGTCGACCCCTGCGGCCTTTTCTTCTGAGCTCTGGGACACGTCATCTGCCACGTGTCCCGATCTTGGAGACAGCCAATATTGAGCATCATCAAATTCCTTAACGAAACATGTTAAAAGAAAAGAAAAAGGAAACAAACACACACAACAGAGATTAAAATTGATATGATACTTCTTGAATACCTTTTGACTCTAACATCCAAAAGTTCCTTCCATTGAAGGATTATCAAACTATAAAGTTTTTTTTTCTTTTCCTCCTGTTCTATAAGTTTGTAGATTTTTTCTGGTAAATTGCTTAATAATCTCTCAAATGACTCGGTGTTTCATATATCCTGCTGTTAGTACCGTATAGTTTATTTTATAGCACTTTAATATCATATAGTATTTCGTCGTTTGCACCTTGATACCTTCTGTTATCTAGCTGTTAGAATATGTCTAAAATGATTCTCACATGCATTGCATGTGTTTGTTTTAGAATTCTTCAGCCTCTATCTAACGCATCAAAAACTTGACGCTTGAAGAGAATCCCCAAAGAAACTAAATAGTCGCTAAGATAACCCGCTTCAGATTCTGTGGGATCTCGTAGAGTTTTTTGGGGCTTTGGAGTTTGACGAGTTGGCCTCATTTTATAAATGGGTTTTTTACTTGTAGCCTCCAAAACATACCAAATTCCTCTCTGCCCCAAAACTTGATATTTACTTTTTACTCCACCAAAATTAATATTATACTTTATTTTATCCACTTTATGATTTCCGTCAGTTTTTAACGGCATAACATCAGGTTTTTCTTTAAAATATCACAACCGCCATTTTTCTTTGAAAACACACAATTTCTTCCTCAAATTGAAATTAGGGTTTAGGTTTTTGCAGCACCTTTCTTAAAATCGACCATAAAATCAAAAGTATTTTCAACATCCTTCTTTAGTTATGAAGAAATTGAATGCTTCTTCGATTTTACTTGTATTCGGATAAATGGTAAATCTAAAATATATGGAGAAAAATTAAAGTGAACGGGTTTTTTTCTGATAGAAATTGTACAGGGGTAAAATGATGTAATTTATTAGTTTTGGAGGTAAAATGTAAATACCAAGTTTTGAGGGATTAGAAAGTAATCTGCTACGTTTTGAGGGACTACAAGTAAAACACTAGCCTCAATTGATCGTCTCCTTATATATATATATATATATATATATATATATATATATATATATATATAACATCGTCACCGTCTACCTTGTTTTTCATGTCATGATGAATATGTATGGAAAAATTTAGATGATTTAAAGTATTGTAAAGGGTTAATCATGTATTCCTAATTTATATAATTTTCACAACACATAAAAACCATTCATTTTGTAATCACATAATCCATGAACCATAATACTTAGAATTTATAAAATTTCGTAAGCTTGGTGGGTTTTTGATGGAGGTCCTTTTCGGGTCTCCCTCTGATGTTGTCTTCCGTTGATCTCCCGGTGGATTTGGAAGGTGATCTCCTGTTGCGTGCGGGTTTCAATGGGTTTTGAGGAGATTGGTGACTTGAGGAGTTTAACGCCGAGTACCTGCAAAGAAGTCCCGGGGTGGTTTGGTACCACCGAGGACCCTCCGACGATCAAGTTAGTATGAGATCCGAGCAGAGTAATGGTTAAGTGGAATCAAAAATGGCTTACTTGACCCTTCTGTGATGGGGGTTTATATAGTGGCGGCAGCACGCAGCAGCAGGCGCGAGAATCTCGCCGGCAGTTACGCTCCCGACATCACGCCCGCGTATAGAGCGGATCGCCCATTAATGGGATCATGATGGCGTGGAACGTGGGATGTTGCTGGCGGAGAATCTGCGCGTGGCGAGATTTGCGGAGCGGTGGTACGCCTGCGAGTGCCTGCGAGTGGTGGAGTTGGTCGGTCGGAGGAATCGAGGAGGATGGCCTTGGCAAAGGAGCTCGGGAACGAGCGCAGGGGCCGAGGAGTTTTCGGTCTTGTGGCAGCTCGGGGCGAGCTGAGAGGCCGAGGAGGCCAAATTTCAGGGGCCTCTGAGGTGAGCCAGCTTGTGCTTGCAGGTCGGGTAGAGGGGTGGCCTGGTCGGCCCCTGTGGCCCTTTCTTCTGAGTTCTGGGACACGTCATCTGCCACGTGTCTTGATCTTTGAGACCGCCAATACTGAGCATCATCATTAGCCCCCCACTCATGTCCCGACCAGCTAGCGGGTCGGGTCAGGAGTGAACTGCCGGGCCGCCCGGGGTGAGCTCCCTCCTAAGGTTTCGTCAGGATGCGTCTCCGGGCTGCCAGCTGTCTTTTCTGCCAGCGAATCAGAGCGAGATCTATGCATTTAAGGAAGGTGCGCCGGTTCGTGCATCCTGCCACTGAAGCGATGGTCTACGTGTCGAGTGTCGGTTGGCCGACGCGACGTGTGCAGACCTGCGGCGTCTGACGGGGCGCGGTCCAGTGTGGGAACAACAAGTGGAGCAATCGGAGCCGTTGGACGCGAGGAGGCGTTTTGGCAGGAGATGAAGGGCGCCGTTGGATGAGGTCGCTTGCGGTGATAAATAGGGGTGGGGCCCGTTCCAGGGCCCCTACTCCTTCATATTTCCCCGTCCTAAGTCCTGGTTGCTCGGCGCTCGTCTTCTCTCTTCCGCTTTCGTTTCCCGAGGATTCCTCTTCTCATGGTTAGATGTTTTCCTTTATGGAGTCAGTAGATGTCGTAGGAGTAGGTTCTAGGGACCCTTTAGTTGATCTTGAGTCCTCCCAGGGAGTTGGGGTCGGATCCTCTCCCCGGGATCGCACGGCGGGGGCAGCCCCCAGGGAGGAGGCGGTAGATGCTGCCCCTGGCGCCTCGTGTTGGGTGAGGCATGAGGACAAGCTCGCCAATGCTCATGCTCGTTTCCATATCTCCTCACGTTATACGCTTCGTCTGGCTAAGGAGGGAGAGGGGGCAGACCAAGTATGGGGCAGGGAGATCACCCTGTCTTTGGAAGCTTTTTGGGGTGGAATGTTCCTGCCCTTCTCTCCCGAGGTTGTCGAAGCGCTGAACTTTTTTGGGTTAGCCCCTGGCCAGTTAGTGCTGAACTCATGGAGGATTCTCCTCGAGTTCCTGATCCGCCTGAAGTTTCAGGCGGTTCCCTTCAGCCTCTCCCTCCTTGATTCTTCCCTCGTCTTCAAAAATCACCCTGGTGGTCGAGCGGGCGACCCGAGATGGGTCTACCTCTCTTTCAGAAAGCGACAGGGGGCGCCACCGGGATAAGGGTTGTGGCCCTGCCTTCTTCCATTCACGACTGGGAGAAGAAGTTCTTCTTCGTTTTCCCTCCCGAGGGCGAGAACTGGCCCGTGCCTACAAAGTGGTCGAAGGAGAAATACTTGCCGGGGAACCAGTCCAGTGACCCCGTTGCGGTGAGAGTGGCGTCGTGGGTGCCCATCCCCCGATTCGACATGCTGCTGTCTGAGAGGGTCCTGAGCTGGGCTGGGCTCAGCCCCGTTGAGTTCGTCGGTAAGTTTAGGCTTGCTTTTTGGCTTATATATTGCTTGTGTCGCTAACTTCTTTACATTTGGTTTTGCGTAGGACCCATGGATATGGACGAGCTTAAAGCCTCCATGCGCCAGCCGAGGAGGGTCACGAAGGCCGGAGGCGCCGGCCCTTCCAGGTCGAAGCCCGCCCCGGCTCCTTCTCCTCTGGTGGTCACATCCCGTGAGCGTTCCGGGGCGGATCCTGCCCCGAAGCCTAGTGGAGCGTCGGGCCGGAAGCGGGCTCGGATTCTGGAAGACCCGGCCTCGGAGGAGGAGATCGGCTCTCCATCAGAGCCGCTCAAGAGGGGTTCCCGGAGGTCTTCCTGGGGCCCACCCTCACCGATCATGGTGGAGGAAGGAGGCCTCCAGTTCGCGGTGCCCTCGGGGCTATCCGTCGCGGACAGCCTGCTCCACGAGATAGAGAAATCGGCGGGGGGTAGGGTCCCCGGGGGGACCTTCAGGGCCCAGATGGCGTCCATCGTGCAAGAGTCCGTGCAGGTAAGTGTTTGGTTTTTTGTGAGATTCGGCGCCTCCTTCATGTTTTTGATCTCTTTCCTATCTTTCAGGTTCTCCAGCACGTTGCCCTTTCCCTATGCATGGAGGCCGAGGTGATAGCCCCGACAATGAAGGCTGCAGGCCAGCTCGCCTCGCTGGAAGAGAGCTCCAAGCAGGAGCTGGAGGCAGTGATGGCGAGGGTTGCCGCGCTGGAAAGCGAGGTGGAGGCCGGGAAACGGGAGGTTTCCCGGTACCGCGAAGCCACCGTGGCTGCCGAGGTCAAGCTTGAGGACGCTCAGGTGCTTGCCGGCAACTTGAAGAAGACGGTGAAGACCCTCCGGAAGGAGCTGGGCGCAGCGGCCGAGTCGGCGAAGTCGGCCGACCTGAGTGCGGCGAAGTTGGCCGACCTCTCGGCGGCGAAGGTGGTGGAGGGCTACAAGAAGTCAAAGGACTTCTATGATGACCTGGCCATGGCCACAACCCTCATCTGGCACAAGGCCCTCGACGCCGTTAAGGCCCGGATGCCGGAGTTCGCCGACGAAGAGCTCCGGGCCGAGTACCCCCTCGCGGACGCCGAGGAGCAGGGGAAAGAGTTCCCTGACGAGGAAGCCGCCGAGGACCCTGTTCGTCCCGCGGTGAATGTCGAGGACCCCGAGGTCGCGCCCGGCCCCGAGGCCTAAAGCCCCCGTCTTCCTCCTCCTTTTATTTTGTTGTTTCTGGAATTTTTGTAAGCCTCCGGGCAGTTTGTAAGGCTGGGGAGCCCAAAATACCCTTTGTAAAGTGTTTGCCTTCGGTAATAAAACTTTTTTCTTTCTTTGGTTTGCACTTTATCTTCTGTTCGTGAAAAATGCTCGTAAAATTTCTCTTCTTGCACTGTTGGGCTTCCATGTCAGGTCGGCTATTTGTCTAGCGATATTTCGTCGAGTTGATTTCGATTACGTTCCAAGCCTGCTGAGAAGGAGGCGTCTCCATGGCCCCTGAAGTCGAGGAGGGATCGCTCGAGACTTGGATAGACCTGATGCCTCTCGTTGGTGGCTCGGACCCTCTGCATGTGATGGGCAGAGGGCAGTCCGCCGTATTTGTGCCGAGGATGGATGGGAAGCTGCTCGGTTGCCCCTTGGCGAGGGCTTCTGATTTCTGGCGCTGCTAGCAACGACTACTAGCTGGGGATGGTCGAGCGAGGTTCGGGCTCGACTGCTTCTGGGAGGACTTTGGGTCCTTAGCATTGGAGGGGCTGTAAGAAGCCCACTAAAGATGACCAGGCAGTGAAGCTGCGTGGTTGCCTCTTGGCGAGGGCTTTGATTTCTGGTGTCGTGGGTAGGCAACTACCAGCCTGGGACGACCGAGTGGGGTAGCTGTCACGCCCTGATTCCCAAAATACGGAATACGAAGGGTTGACAAGGCCAGCCATGCTCCTACGGTCAAGGAAATATCCTGCCATAGTCACACTTCGGCTTCTAGCTTTACGTGGTAATCAGTAATCAGTGCACAGGTAATGAGAAATGCAGTCACTAAATCAAAAAAAATGCAAAAGAACTAACCAGATTGAGATCAAGAGAGTATAGCTCTGGGTCGCTGATCAAGATGTCCGCGATGTCCTCGAGGCACGTCAGGTCCTGGTCCAAGCTAGATCCACTTCTCACTCTGAGCATGCATACTCAGGTCGTCAGAGCGACACGATAGCAATATATATATATATATATATATATATATATATATATATATATAGATACAAATGTGAGCGCATGCAATGATGATGAATATGAAACAGTAAGCATGAAGTAACCAAATACAGGTAGTTAATAGAACAGGTAAACAGTAAAGCAGCAAACAGTATGGCAGTTATGTTGAATCAGTAAGCAATGCATGTCAATGTCACTAACCCTATCAGTCTCTGAGTCTCACTCTACAGGTCGCAAAGCCTATCGTCAGTCCAAGTGTGAGAGTCAACCACTCGTGAGTATCCCCCACCCAAGGATAGGCCCAAGGACAAGGGAACACAGGCCCGAGTCGCTCGCTAATAATCAGTAATATCCCCATATATCTCCAGAGTCGTTGTATGTGCCGGCAATAGGACTCCCGAGATTCTGTTGAACTCACACTCAAACTACCCCACACCCCGTGGTTTATATCAAACGCCAAGCATAAACCCAAATACCAGTCGGTCCGTGACAAGTCTACGCGAGAACTGGAGACAGGATCTCCATCAAGCATGTCTCGATGGATACCCAAGATAAATGGACAGTGTTTGGTGCCTTACCTATGAAACCCATATAAATGCTTCCATAATCGTCCCATACCAATTATAGTTACACTTACACATGCCCCATAGACGTCGACAATGCAATATATCAATAGGATCCGATGATTGTGCACAAGTACGTGTCACTTCCACTTATTCATTCATGCTTAAACACTAACGTACTTGCCACAATCAGACCACTAATACCTAACACTGGGTAATGCACATGATCACTAGGTTACCGATGCAGTGACCTGTACACGATATGATGATAATACAATAATTACCATATGAATGGAATACCATCAGTCAGTGTCCTACCACTTGCATAATTTACTATAAATCATACGTGCAGAATTAAGTAAAACAATGTAAAAGGGGTAAACAGTATATTGAATTATCTATCCATCAAAATTGTTTTCACGCCAATTGGGTTTCAGGTTTGCTAATTATGACCATTTCAATTTTAGTGTTCACGGTTGGAAATCCGGTTTCAGAATCGGGAGCCCATTTCGTAACACACTTTAATCCCCGTTGGGATCGTAATTAGGCGACACTATAGTTGAATGATATTTAGGGTTATCGTTTAGGTTTCCATCTCAATTGGCGGATCAGTAATATACTATATAGACAGGGAGTTATGGACAGGTTATGTTCGATGTGTAAAATCTGCCTCTGCAGAATTCAGCAAAACGTATCAACATTATAAAATGAGTTTAAAATATCAAACAGTTGAGGAATACAGTGAGACTAGTGGGATAAGGAAGCTAACTCAATTTTCTTCGTAATGATATAGGGTTACGCATATCCTCATATTTGAACAGGAGTGTACCGGGATCTAAAAACAGGGGTTAACTGGGATTTCCGTTCTGGACTGCAGTCCAGAATCGTAATCCTCCGCAATTATCTCTATCATACTTTGTTAAAGTTCAGTGATGAACTATGGAATACAGTAGGTTAAACAGTCATCTTCGATACGATCCATGGAGCGCTAAAATTCGATTTGTACATAATTTATTATAAATTTTACAGTTTAGCATGTACGAATGTTTTCAGGTTTTACGACAGAAATCGGGACACCATTTTACTTGAGCAAACGATATTGTATTGGAACCAAAGTCTCAAGGGACATTCATTATAACTCGGGCCATCACATGTTATTTGTTGTCGTCAATTTAACGGGGTTTGTAGGTCATGGTTTACGTCGAACACCTATAATAGTATCAGATCGCAATCGAAATGAATAAATATAGCATGAAGCAAGTATTAAAACTTGCCTGACGACGATCGATGGTCACGAAGGCGATGATGGCGGCAGCCTGCAGCGACGGCATGGTTAGCACAGTGACATGCACACGACACGGCAGTAAATGGCCAGGTTTGAGCTTGGCTAGGCTTTGGTGAGCCAGACGAAGCTTGGAGGCGACGGTAACAGAAGGTGACGGTCAAGGCCGCGACGATGATAAGCCCAGCAGCAACGACGGTGAGAGGTCACGTACGGGTCCTGCACGGCAGTGGCAACGGCAGCAAGCTCAGGGGTGAGCCCGGGTCTTTTCTCGGAGCAGCGGAGAGGTGGAGTCGTCGTGGCAGCGGAGGGCGGCGTTGGTTGGCCGGAGCAGGTGAGGGCGATGGGTGTGGGCGAGGGGTGCTCGGGGGAGAGGGTCAGAGCTCCGATGACGTGGGGACAGCGAGGGTGCTCGCGAAGGGAGTGGGTGCAGTGAAGGAGGTGAGGGAGCTCGGAAAGGCGATGGGTGTTGCGGCCGGCGCGGGTTGGAGTTGCGGTGGTGGTGCGCAGGAGGAGAGGAAGGTGGCGACGGGCTCACGGGAGGAGTAAGGGAATGCAGGGCTTGACGAGGGGATGAAGAGGTCGGTGGCGAGGTGGAGGAGACGAGGAGGAGCTCGTATCGAAGGAGGCGAAGGCGGTAAGGTGGAGTGGACGTCGGCGCTGGGGGTTCTTGCGTAGGGAAAGAGGGGGAGACGGCGGTGGGAGAAAGAGGGAGAGAGAAAGAGATATTGCAGAGGGAGAGAGAGAGAGAGAGATGTTGCAGAGGGAGAGAGAAGAGGGAGAGGCGTAAGAAGGAGGACGGAACCGTTGAGGGGAGCGGGTCATGGGAGGGAACGCGCGCGCGTCGTGGGCATGAGAGAGGCGGGGGAGGGGACGTGGTCGCGACGACGTGGCCAAAGGAGAACGGGCAGGAACGAGAGAAGGCGGTGGGGAAGATGGATAGTGGTCGGGTCGCGTAGGGAAGGAGTCGGGTCGGGTAGGGTTCGAGCGAGTTGGGCCGGGCTCAGAGGAATTTAAAATTAATTGGGAATGGAGAGATGGGCCGGCTTGGAGATTAATAAAAATAAAAAAAAATAGTGGGGAGTGGGCCGGCTTGGAAATTATAAAAGGAAATGGAGAGTTAGGGTATGGGTTTGGGCTGAGAAGAGAGGGGGAGAGTGGCTGGTTTCGGGGAAAAAGGGAATGGGGAAAATAAAAGAAGTTGGGAAAAGGAGATGGGCCGGGCTCGGGAAAATAAAAGGGAAAAGGAAAAGGGAAATTAGAAAATAGGGTTAGGGTTACAAAAGGAAACAAGATACAATGAAGGGATTAGGGTTTTTAAAATACTTAAAATAATTATAAATATCAATAAGTAAATTCTGTAAGTGACCCTTAAAAAAAATACGGATATTGGCGTATAAAAGAACTGGGTATTATATCATACCACCCTTAAAAAATTTCGTCCTCGAAATTTAAAATAAACGATAAGCTATAAAATAATAAGCGAAAATCTACCACATCGAACACTAACACATAGTGGTTTACTTAAAAACAGTTAGATAAAAATTGAAAGTCTATATATGTATAAGAACTAACGCAACTAAAAGGGCAGGTCTAAGTAAGTACAAGGCAGAATCAACTATAAGGGTAAACTATATGTACAAGAGAATAAAAATAGCAATAACAACCAATAGTGAAAGGTTTGCCGATAGGCCAGAGTATTTTAGAATAAATGTATCGATCAAACAATTTTAAAATAACTTAGAAAACCCACATGGTGAAAATAAGAGACATAGAACAAAGTAAAATGTGCGATATATGGTTGCGCCATTGAAAACGTGAAGAATAGTAAAGCATTTGAAATGGGTAAAACGGAAGTAGTCAATAACACACAATTTTTTTGCAAACACGAGGTAGTGGAAGCTAAATTTCGAATACGATGTCACTGAATGTAATTATGGTAATAGGAGATAGCATAAAAATGTATAGGGGCTAGCCAGGGTAGGGATTACAATGGAGTATGGCCCACTCAAACGGTCGGACTGCAGTACTTCAAACTGAATGTCGAAGAGACTGGGGTCGGGTCGGCATAGGGTGCAATGGTGAACAGTCATGAATCTCAAGAGGGAAGAAATTTATTGGGAAGGGAAAACAGTCAATAAATCATGCGAACCAAAAAATCAAAAGATTAGCGAACTCAGAAATTTTATTGTCATTCCAGAAAATTCCAAACAAGGCATTCTCGAAAAATAAAAGATGGCCCTAAACTATACATAGATTTATTTGGCCAGAGGAGACAAAACTAAATCACGTCAGTCTCGGTTATGGGAGTTCAATAGGTTACGGTAGGCTCGTGTGCTCAGATAAGGGCGTCCATTTCCATAGCGCCTCACAGGGATCGCCACTGGAGGTTCTTCTGCCGCGGGGTCTTGTTCTTCCGGTCCTTCTCCCTCGGCTGGATCTTCTTCATCGAGATTTGCTTCCACGTGATTCTCTTCTTCTGGACCTTCTTCTATGGGATTTTCTTCCACTGGATTTTCCCTAAGGTCTTCCTCCCCTGGATTTTCTTCTATCGGGTCCTCTTCGGGGTCTTCTTCCTCCCCGTCGGAATCACTGATCATGTCAACTTCTGGGGCTGCGACTCTCTCGTCCTCGGAATCGCTGTTTCCGAAAATAACCTATGGGCTGTTGATCTCGTCATCTGAACTTACCAGTATGCAGTCCAAGGAAACGCACGACCGCGTGTCCTCATCTAGAGGCGGCGCTGCTCCAGGGTGGGCCATGACCTGAAAAGAAAGAGTCATGATTAGGCAGTGGAACACACCAAGAAAATAACTAAGGATACGGAGCACAAGGAAAATATGCGGTAGGTAAGGACTGAAAAATCAAAAGAAATTAGAATACTGATGCAATAAGTAGTATAAGTAAAGTGAGTGGCAAGGGGACGATACATACATCACAACTCAGAATTTTATTTCATTCAACTAAAAGTTCAACGGATACAAGATCTTAAACGAAAGGAAATATTTACAAAAGAGTGACAACATTTTTATTGAAAGCAGAAAGGCGATAATTCTTCTTGGATTTCTAGACCGCTGCATTCTCGTCACGCGAGTTGAATCCTGCACTGGGTCCGTACTATCCTCGAATCTCGAACTACGAAATAACCATCACTTAGCAGGAGTGGAGAGTGTGGACGAATCTCCTCCTTGTAGCTCCTTCCTCCGAGGGCAACCATTGACAAGATGTTCGCTGGATCCGCAAATCAGGCACTGCCCTTTGGCGCTGCGACAGTCTCTCTGAAGGTGTCCCGGCTTCTTGCAGTATCCACAACGTTGAGCCTTCCGCTGCTTCCGCTGCTAGAGAATAAGTGGGCGCTTCATCTTCACCTCTTTTCCTTGTTTAACAGGGATTCCCTTACGATTGGAGGCTTCCGCTGGTGCCTGAATCATCTGCCTTCCTAATCCTTCAGCTAACAGGTCGTTCGTTCGCTCCTGGGCTTCTTTCAAACCTTGCAGCACATTCAAAATCTCGACGGTCTAATTCTGGAGAGTGGAGATAGAAGAAGAGTCGTTGGAAGACATGATCCTAAAACAACAATTTTGAAGACGATAAAAGGCATAGGAATTAAAGTCAAAATATGACATAGAATAAACAACGAAACAAGAGTATCGGGTGAGGTGAAACTCAAATGAGTGGAAATCAAATGTAGAACTCCAAGTCACTCAACAAAGTACAGTATTGTAACCATGCTGCAATTCATACTTACAATCACGTAACTCTACTAAGTCACCCAAAACTCTAGCGAATGGATCAATATGTATAGCAGAATCACTATGTAAGTCAAGATCAAGAATGACAAGTTTACAATCTAGACCGAAGGATGTCTAAGATTGTCAAGCCCTACACGGAAACTGCAATCTCAATCAAAGCAAAACCTGGCTATGATACCAACAAAACTATGTCATGCCCCGCTTCCCAAAATACGGAATACGAAGGGTTGACAAGGCCAGCCATGCTCCTACGGTCAAGGAAATATCCTGCCGTAGTCACATTTCGACTTCTAGCTTTACGTGGTAATCAGTAATCAGTGCACAGGTAATGAGAAATGTAGTCACTAAATCAAAAACAAATGCAAAAGAACTAACCAGATGGAGATCAAGAGAGTATAGCTCTGGGTCGCTGATCAAGATGTCCGCGATGTCCTCGAGGCACGTCAGGTCCTGGTCCAAGCTAGATCCACTTCTCACTCTGAGCATGCATACTTAGGTCGTCAGAGCGACACGATAGCAATATATATATATATATGTATAGATACAAATGTGAGCGCGTGCAATGATGATGAATATGAAACAGTAAGCATGAAGTAACCAAATACAGGTAGTTAATGGAACAGGTAAACAGTAAAGTGGTAAACAGTATGGCAGGTATGTTGAATCAGTAAGCAATACATGTCAATGTCACTAACCCTATCAGTCTCTAAGTCTCACTGTACAGGTCGCTAAGTCTATCATCAGTCCAAATGTGAGAGTTAACCTCTCGTGAGTATCCCCCACCCAAGGGTAGGACCCAAGGACAAGGGAACACGGGCCCGAGTCGCTCGCTAACAATCAGTAATATCCCCATATATCTCCAGAGTCGCTGTATGTGCCGGCAATGGGACTCCCGAGATTCTGTTGAACTCACACTCAAACTACCCCACACCCCGTGGTCTATATCAAACGCTAACCATAAACCCAAATACCAGTCGGTCCATGACAAGTCTACGCGAGAATTGGAGACAGGATCTCCATCAAGCATGTCTCGACAGATACCCAAGATAAATAGACAGTGTTTGGTGCCTTACCTATGACACCCATATAAGTGCTTCCATAATCGTCCCATACCAATTATAGTTACACTTACACATGCCCCATAGACGTCGACAATGCAATATATCAATAGAGTCCGCTGATTGTGCACAAGTACGTGTCACTTCCACTTATTCATTCATGCTTAAACACTAACGTACTTGCCACAATCAGACCACTAATACCTAACACTGGGTAATGCACATGATCACTAGGTTACCGATGCAGTGACCTCTACACGATATGATGAGAATACAATAATTACCATATGAATGGAATACCATCAGTCAGTGTCCTACCACTTGCATAATTTACTATAAGTCATGCGTGCAGAATTAAGCGAAACAATGTAAAAGGGGTAAATAGTATATTGAATTATCTATCCATCAAAATTGGTTTCGCGCCAATTGGGTTTCAGGTTTGCTAATTATGACCATTTCAATTTTAGTGTTCACGGCTGGAAATCCGGTTTCAGAATCGGGAGTCCATTTTGTAACACACTTTAATCCCCGTTGGGATCGTAATTAGGCGACGCTATAGTTGAACTATATTTATGGTTATCGGTTAGGTTTCCATCGCAATTAGAGGATCAGTAATATACTATATAGACAGGGAGTTATGGATAGATTATGTTCGATCTGTAAAATCTGCCTCTGCAGAATTCAGAAAAACGTATCAACATTATAAAATGAGTTAAAAATATCAAACAGTTGAGGAATCTAGTGAGACCAGTGGGATAAGAAAGCTAACTAAATTTTCTTCGTAATGATATAGGGTTCCGCATATCCTCATATTTTAACAGGAGTGTACCGGTATCTAAAAGCAATGGTTAACTGGAATTTCCGTTCTGGACTGCAGTCCATAATCGTAATCCCCCGCAATTATCTCTATCATACTTTGTTAAAGTTCAGTGACGAACTATGGAATAAAGTAGGTTAAACAGTCATCTTCGATACGAGCCATGGAGTGCTAAAATTCGATTTGTACATAATTTATTATAAATTTTACAGTTTAGCATGTATGAAAGTTTTCAGGTTTTACGACAGAAATCGGGACACCGTTTTACGTGAGCAAACGATATTGTATTGGAACCAAAGTATCAAGGGACATTCATTATAACTCGGGCCATCACATGTTATTTGTTGTCGTCAATTTAACGGGGTTTGTAGGTCATGGTTTACGTCGAACACCTATAATAGTATCAGATTGCAATCGAAATGAATAAATGTAGCATGAAGCAAGTATTAAAACTTGCCTGACGACGATCGATGGTCACGAAGGCGATGATGGCGGCAGCCTGCAGCGACGGCATGGTTAGCACAGTGACATGCACACGACACGGCAGTAAATGGCCAGGTTTGAGCTTGGTGAGGCTTTGGTGAGGCAGACGGAGCTTGGAGGCGACGGTAACCGGAGGTGACGGTCAAGGCCGCGACGATGATAAGCCCAGCAGCAACGACGGTGAGAGGTCACGTACGGGTTCTTCACGGCACCAGCAGCGGCGACGGCAGCGAGCTCAGGGGTGAGCCCGGGTCTTTTCTCGGAGCAGCGGAGAGGTGGAGTCGTCGTGGCAGCAGAGGGCGGCGTTGGTTGGCCGGAGCAGGTGAGGGTGATGGGTGCGGGCGAGGGGTGCTCGTGGGAGATAGTCGGATCTCCGGTGATGTGGGGACAACGAAGGTGCTCGCGAAGGGAGTGGGTGCAGTGAAGGAGGTGAGGGAGCTTGGAAAGGCGATGGGTGCTGTGGCCGGCGTGGGTTGGAGTTGGCCTGGTGCTGCGCAGGAGGAGAGGAAGGTAGCGACGGGCTCACGGGTGGAGGAAGGGAATGCAGGGCTTGGCGAGGGGATGAAGAGGTCGGTGGCGAGGTGGAGGAGACGAGGAGGAGCTCGTGTCGAAGGAGATGAAGGCGGTAAGGTGGAGTGGACGTCGGCGCTGAGGGTTCTTGCATAGGGAAAGAGGGGGAGACGGCGGTGGGAGAAAGAGGGAGAGAGAAAGAGATGTTGCAGAGAGGGAGAGAGAGAGATGTTGCAGAGGGAGAGAGAAGAGGGAGAGGCGTGAGAAGGAGGAGGGAGCCGTTGAGGGGAGCGGGTCGTGGGAGGGAATACCCGCGCGTCGTGGGCATGAGAGAGGCGGGGGAGGGGACGTGGTCGCGACAACGTGGCCAGAGGAGAACGGGCGGGAACTAGAGAAGTCAGTGAGGAAGAGGGATAGTGGTTGGGTCAGGTAGGGAAGGAGTCGGGTCGGTAGGGTTTGGGCGAGTTGGGTCGGGCTCAGAGGAATTTAAAATTAATTGGGAAGGGAGAGATGGGCCGACTTGGAGATTAATAAAAATAGAAAAAGATAGAGGGGAGTGGGCCGGCTTGGAAATTATAAAAGGAAATGGAGGGTTAGGGTTTGGGTTTGGGCTGAGAAGAGAGGGGGAGAGTGGCTGGGCTCGGGGGAAAAGGGAATGGGGAAAATAAAAGAAGTTGGGAAAAGGAGATGGGCCTGGCTCGGGAAAATAAAAGGGAAAAGGAAAAGGGAAATTAGAAAATAGGTTAGGGTTACAAAAGGAAACAAGATACAATGAAGAGATTAGGGTTTTTAAAATACTTAAAATAATTATAAATATCAATAAGTAAATTATGTAAGTGACCCTTAAAAAAAATACGGATATTGACGTATAAAAGAACTGGGTATTACAGTAGCCGCTCGGATGCCTCTTTCAAGGGCTTCGATCCCTGACGTCATGGGTAAGGAGCTACCAGCCGAAGATGACCGAGCAGGGTACCTGCTCGGTTGCCTCTTGGGAGGGCTTTGATCCTTCAGGACGGGGACCGAGCGGGGTTACCGCCCGGTGTCTCTTAGCGAGGGCTTTTGTCCTGAAGGATAACCGAGCGAGGGATCCTCGGGCTCGACTGCCTCTGGGAGGGCTTTCTGATCCCTGGCGTTGCGGTAGGGAACTACCAGCCTGGGATGACCGAGCGGGGTAGCCGCTCGGATGCCTCTTGCGAGGGCTTCGATCCCTGGCGTCATGGGTAGGGAGCTACCAGCCGAAGATGACTGAGCAGGGTAGCTGCTCGGTTGCCTCTTGCGAGGGCTTTGATCCTTCAGGACGGGGACCGAGCAGGGTTACTGCCTGGTGACACTTGGCGAGGACATTGATCCCTGTCGGTTGTGGTAGGAAGCTACCAGCCGGGGATAACCGAGCAAGGACTCGGCTGCCTTTGGGAGGACTTTGGTTCTTGGCGCGGGAGGGGCTGTAAGAAGCCTATCAAGGACCCTTGGCCAGGCAGGGTTACTGCCCGGTGCCTCTTGGTGAGGGCTTTTATCCTGAAGGATAGTCGAGCGAGGGATCCTCGGGCTTGACTGCCTCTGGGAGGGCTTTCTGATCCCTGGCGTTGCGGTAGGGAAGCTACCCGCCAGGGATAGCCGAGCGAGGGTCGGGCTCGACTGACTCTGGGAGGACTTTCTGATCCCTGGCATTGCGGTAGGGAAGCTACCCGCCAGGGATAGCCGAGCGAGGGTCGGGCTCGACTGCCTCTGGGAGGACTTTCTGATCCCTGGCATTGCGGTAGGGAAGCTACCCGCCAGGGATAGCCGAGCGAGGGTCGGGCTCGACTGCCTCTGGGAGGACTTTCTGATCCCTGGCATTGCGGTAGGGAAGCTACCCGCCAGGGATAGCCGAGCGAGGGTCGGGCTCGACTGCCTCTGGGAGGACTTTCTGATCCCTGGCATTGCGGTAGGGAAGCTACCCGCTAGGGATAACCAAGCAGGGTAGCTGTTGGGTTGCCTCTTGGCGAGGGCTTCGATCCCTGGTATTGTGAGTAGGGAAGCTACCGGCCAGGGATAGCCGAGCAGAGAAGATGCTCGGCCGCCTCTATGGAGGACTTTGATCCTTAGCGTTGGAGGGGCCTTAGGAGGTGGGCTAAGGATAACCGGGCAGGGTAACTGCTTGGCTGAATCTTCATGAGGTTTTGCCCGACCATCCAGTTGCAGGTATGGGGAACAGGAACGGTCGCGGCGGGTGTATGCGTAGCATGCACATTGAATGTGGGGGGAGGCGAAGCGCCAGGGTCGCGTTGCTCCGATTCTTACAGAGAAGGCTCGATGATCGCCGCGTAGCAGTGATTTCTTGGGCGAGAGCGGGCGACTGTTGAGTTCCGTTGGGGCGCAGCGGCTATATAAGGCTGAAGGAGCACTAGTCCTTCCTTTCCTCACAAACAGAGAGTCGAGAATGTAGGACTTCCCCTTTACCATCCCTGAGATCATCCACTTCAAAGACGTATATCTCTATGACCAGAACTGAACCGAGGACACGGAGCAGTTGGTATATGGGAGCATCGAGGACCACTTCGGCCGGCTGCTCCCCCGACGCTCCTCCCTGCTGCAGCTGCTGATGTACTCCATTTGGAGGGCGTCGCCGGGGCTTTACAACCCCCTGTCTGAGCAGCTCTATGACGAGGCCGTGGGCAAGCTGCGGTCTCTGAGGCGCTTCGGCTTGATCTCCGCGAACCAGCTGGCTTTCTTGGAGGCGCTCGTCCGCGAGTGCTGCGAGTTGAGGCTCGGGGTCAACGCACTCGGGGGGAACCGAGGGAAGAGGTCGGATCTCGCGAGGCCTCGGCCGGCGGAGATCTTTACCGAATATCATGAGCAGTGCTCTCTGCACCCCCTTCCCCCGCTGTTGTAATTTTCTTTTTCTTTTTGTATGTATGGCTGAGGAGCCCATAATACCTTTTTTGAATAAATGAGATCTTTTCTTCTTTTTCGCAATGTTCCGTTGATCTTTATTAAATTAACAATAGACCCTAGGAAGATTTTACATTGCCCCAAAAGAAAGATACATGTTAATAGATGACCTTATTGTTGGAGATAGTGCCCTCAGAGTCAATTATTGGATCACAGGCACGTGATTGCAATGATTGAGGGAGGACCTATCCCGGGACGACAGTCTTACTCGAGATGATAGTATGCTATCTGGTTTATCTTTATCATTGTGTACTGTTTTAGGTGCCTGACAAGTCGCTATTACACGTTGGTAGAGCCCCTAGGATTCTTGCTTGACCACCAGCAGTATGAGGGCGATCATATAAGTGGGAGCTGGGGTCTATATGCACATCCTTAAAAGGTCCCTAGTCGTGGAAGATTCGAGACAGGGCATCGTTTCTCCAGAGTAGACTAGTGTATACAGTCGAGACCCCGACGAGGGGCGGTGGCCGGTCTCACAAGCCACTGGTGTCAGTTGGTTCACCTAAGATATATACAGGTGCTCATTGGGTTATGAGTACACCGGACAGGACTCGCCGGGAACATGCTAGTTGGTCTTATACCTGACGTCAGATAGCAGTTCCCTGGTGACATGTGTACAGGTTAGTTCATCGACCTGGGGATCGTCATTTGTCTCGTGTGAGTTCCCACTGTACTTTGATTACTACCCTACCACGGCTCAAAGGAGTCGTGCAAACAGGTTTTAGTTGGGTACAGTCCCGAGCCACATGGAGGCAGTGAGCGGATCTTCGGGGGTTCGTCTCTCCCGGTATTGGGAGTGAGGTCGTGCTGTGTCTAGGAGAGCCATTACACGAAGTCCTTGGCCAAGGCAGGAGATTTACTGGTAGGTATTCCAGTAGTATCTCAGGGTGTTCTGGGCTACACTCCGACACGACTTGTACCGCTTTTGGGGGTCTGACTTTTACCAACCCCCTAGGCCC
This sequence comes from Agapanthus africanus, assembly GCA_030015575.1. Lineage (NCBI taxonomy): Eukaryota > Viridiplantae > Streptophyta > Magnoliopsida > Asparagales > Amaryllidaceae > Agapanthus > Agapanthus africanus. The sequence goes on from CM057337.1 coordinate 6,120,660, forward strand.
GCCATGCGATGCTCGTAGACAAACGGACCGGACTGTATGGATATTGTCACTGACAGGCTCAGTAGGGTGTCAGGATGAGTTCGCTCATCGACGTCCCTTTTAGTCAATAGCCGGTGGCCCGTCACGTATTGGCTTATACCTCTGACGTGCTAGTGGTTAAATCCACAGCCATAGTATTGACGAGTCTTTAGAGTCCACCACACATTCAGTCACTCAGCTTTCGGGAGAAACGCTGTAGAGGCCGTATGGAGATATGGCAGGGTCCGATCAGATACGTGCGGTATTGCACGGATCAGGATCGGACGGTTTTGTACTAGAGGCCGTATAGTTATATGGCAGGGTTCGATCAGATACGTGCGGTATTGCACGGATCAGGATCGGACGAACATTACTAGCCGGCTTTGTTTTAAGCCGGATCCTAGTATAGTACAGTGTAGATTTTGTCTCTTTGCATTTGTATCCGGACGGAATACAGATGCGGGTGTGTATGCACAGTATCGGGGTTTTCCTGTAATTTATTACAGGACCAGTTTTCTGGAGTTGCCAGTTTGTATTCCGTTCCGGCCGGTTTTCCTTTGTTCTTTCCCGGCCGGACTTTTTCCGATGGAGGGGGTTATTTGCAATTGTGTAAATAACATTTTATGGAGGGTTTATTTGTGAGATGAGAGATTATGATGGCATCTTTTCTTTTCCACCATCCTTTTTGATTCTCTTGCATTAATGGTGATTAAAGAGAGGGTATGGTTTTGATATGATTTGAGTATGGTTGATGTTTGTTTATGGTCACCTCTTCTTTTCTCCTACCATCACCTCCCTCTTGCATTTTTGTACACACCCCTCCACCATTCTCATAAGGTGTGGCCGGCCAATTTTAGAAGAGGGAGAGAGAGAGGTTCATTTGTGTGTAGATATATTTGATCATCTCATTTTCTTTGAAAAAGATTGAGAGCTTCATTTCCCTCCAAAGCTCATTCTTCCTTCACCTCCATCAAAGGCAACATAACACCAAAGTGAGACATAGCCTCTACCCTACACATTCTACAGCAAATCTTGGACGCGTCGGCCAGCCAACTTCGCGCCCGAGTTGCCTCGGTATAGAGGCGGGAGCCCGTAAAAGAAACAGGCGTTGTGGTGCCCTTCCGGCAAGGAGGCGACGACCGGAGTTTCCGCGAGAGATCGGGACGATGACGAGAAGACCGGAGGACTCGGATCACTCGGTATATCTCTTCCCTATCTTGTTACTTTGCTAGATCTAGTTTAATGGCCCGATCCGGGGTTTAGTGCGCGGTGGTGCCGGTTTGCTAAGTTCGCAAAATTAAAGTTTATCCCCGTTTCCGCATTTGGCCGTCGGTTCGACGACCGGGGCGCTGCCGTGCACTTACAGTGGTATCAGAGCCTCGCCATTAACTTCGTCTAGCTTCGTTTGATGTGTTTTACATTTCCGATCGACCAAAATTCCAAAACTTGCATTTTTGTTCACATCAGTTTTCTGTTGAAATTTTTTGGTCTCGAAAAATTTTTCAGGTTGTCTCAGAATGATGTGCAGGGAGTTCTAAGACTGCTGTAAAAATTCGACGCAGTGACTCGATCACTGAAGCGCGGAACCGCGGCCAAACCCCCCTTGGGCCGCGGTTCCGCCGCACATTGGTGTCGTCACTGCATCATATTTTTCCAGTGGGCTTCTGGGCTAATTTTAGGGGTTTTGGAATATTAAAATTGGGCCCAGAATTTCTGTGAGTGCTACAGTATTGCTTGGGGGCCCACTTGTTAATTTTTGATCGATCGGATATTTTAAACACATTATTTCACAGTATTTACATTATATCTGCGACCGTGAATGTCACTCGATCGGTAAATCCGGTCTAACCGCTGTAGCCCGGTTAGACGGATTTGCGAATGTGACTTTCACGTTGATGTTCTGTGTTTTGCTGTGATGTTGCGGATCGGTCGTGGGGGATAGCCTGGATGCAATGCTAGTACAGTTTTGTTGTATCATGTACATTTGATATTGCGGGGCGAGCGTCCGACATGTGGACTGCCGTCACTGCCTGTTTGTATTATTATTTTGGGGCACGACCAGGTTGCGGTCGATGTACCCGTTGTATGTATATTTTACTTTCTGTACTAGGGTTACCCCGCGGAGGGGTGCACGGATAGCCGGGTTCTAGAAGGCAACAAGCCCGCATCTCATGGCATTGGGACGGAGGGGGCTTCACTCCAGGATTGGCTGGCTATTCGCCGCACTCGTAGGGGGTATAGGATTTCATTGCACAGGCTATCCACACGACCAGGGGAACGTCGGGTTTTCAGTAGTGGCTCTGTGAAACCCGGGGATCCCAGATATCTGTATTGTTCTGTGATGCTGTACATTTCTGTGATGTTGCATTTTATTCACGCCTTGAGCGAAATATAATATATTGGTATATATATTAGTAGATGTTGTATATGTTTTTCATCCGCGCTAGTCCAGTCCCCGCTCTGCCGTTAGTTAGCTAACCTAACGGGTGATGACGGGACCCAGTGGCGAATGCGGATGGCATATACGTACGTCAGTATATTTTCGTTCTTTGTGGTGTGATCAATTGGTGGGATTGCGTTGATTCGGATCAATGCAAGTTAAAACAAACCTATTCTGATGTTGTTGGAACACTTTTCAAAAAGCTATTATTGCAAGGACGTTCACTTTTGTTTTGCATCGTGGTATTCATTTGGAATATCCTGCTCCTCAGTCGACGAGGCAAGGGCCGAGATCCCTTCACCGGGAGTGACCCCTTGGACAGAAGTTTGCGTCAGGGCACTAACTTCACTATAGCCGATTACTTTTGCTTTGCATCGCGGTATTCATTTGGAATATCCTGCACCCCATTCTACGGGGAAAGAGCCGAGATCCCTTCACCGGGAGTGACCTCTTTAGTAAAGGTTTTCGTCACTATATTTTCTAAAAAGCTATCCGTTCCTTCAACGATATCAAGTTCATTACGTTAAAGGTTTTTGCCAGAAACCATTCGTAGCCCTCCATCATTTCAGTTAAATATTCGGTAGTATTCAAGCTATGTATTTTGACCTCACGCCAAGGCATAGTGTTTGGTAGTTGCCGGGTATTTATCTGTTGCATAGATAGATGCGTTGGTTTGGGACGGTCGTACTACTATTTTGGCCTACGTCAAGGGTATGTACGGGTGGGTTCAAATTAACCTGGACAATGATGGGTAGAACTTGACATGTGACTTATGATATTTTGACCTCACACCAAGGTTATAAGAGCATGGGGTAAATATCACATCGGGAGTTTCAAAAGAACTGAAACTTGCCAGATATGCGCATACCTTCTGGAGTGTGATGACGTGAGCGGATTACGTCACGTTATCATGCGATGAGAGTTGGATCCCGATTCCTACTGATGAGTTGGTTTACTCCTCGGGTGACCCCGACTAATTCTTCTTTCAGGTTTGGAGGAGAATTTGAGGTACAGTGGGAGGTTTCCTGATTGGATAAATTGGTAACCATTCTGATCTAGGATAGAGTGCACGCTGAGTGTTTCTTTTCTCTCTCTCTTTGGCAGCGACCATTGACCCGACCCTAAGACTATGACTCAGTGACCAAGTTGACCGAACTTTCTTAACACTGGCTTTTGGATTGTCAGAGTTGCAGACCTCATTGCCACTCCTACTTTTTCCCTTTTCTCCAGGACACCCCGTATTACTACGAACGTCCACTTCCATTGGACAAAACCATCGTATGGTTAGATACGAACTCGAAGGAATTTATTCGAGGATGGTTTCCGGTTCTGGAGAAAACGGATAGGATTATTCAGTTGTCTTTTCCCTTTTACCTTCTCTCAAGTTGTGAGTACTCCTTGGTTTAGGAGATAGTACACCTATTATGCAAATTGGATAGTCTTCTTCCAAACCTTAGGCTGGTGCCGACCGGTAGGGAATGAAGAAAACCAATTAGCCTAAACGGTGTGCAGAAGGTATTAAGATTAAGACAAAGCAAGGGATTAGTAAGAGGGCAAAGTAAATTGCGACTGATATTCACGACCAAACCAAGTTTTTCTTCGCCAATCCTAAATCACCTTTGTATTTCTCCAGGACACTCCGTATCACTACGAAGATCCACAGTTTATTGGATACTCCATCGTATGGTTATATACGAACTCGAAAGGAACTTGTTCCAGTTCGGGGATGGATTCTGGTCCAGGAGAAATAGGAATAAGGTTTATTCCGTTGTCTTTTATCTTCACCTTCTCTCGCATTGCGAGTGCTCCTAAGATTAGGACAGTACACCCATTATGCTTATTGGATAGTCTTCTTCCAAACCATAGGCTGGTGCCGAACGGTAGGGAAGGAAGAAAACCATTTGGCCTAAATGGGTGTGCAGAAGGTAATGACTAAAGACATATAAAGGGATTTGGTGAGGTGGCAAAGAATTATACGGTTATAGTTGTGAATCTGGATAATGGTAGATGCATTACTAGGAATACCAGGATACCCCATCGAAACATTTCAATGTTTCAGTTCAACTGTGTACTGTTAAAAGAAAACTGTTTTCCCGATTGGACACTTGCTCCAGGGTATGTATTTACCAGGTTTGATTCTCACATCTGTATGGTTTTACAGATGATGAGTGGGAGTAAGTTATTGGGAATTGGGTGATCATCCTCATTATATCGGGATTCGTTGTAATCGGTGATATTTGAGGAGATCACCTGGGCTGTTTGCCGGTCGGCAAATATTTGGTTTTGAATATCCGCTGTTGTGCACCAATTTCAAATTGATATATCTGTATGTCTATTTTCATAGAGTGAGATATACCTTTTGATATTATGTCGATGACATTTACCTATATCAGTGGATGGTTAGGTAAGGAGCATTAAACAACGGTGTAATTCTTCTTAACCGTAAGTACAGTTTTCAACCTACGACACACAGTGAAAGAGTTGTTAGACTCGGCGGACTTATACAGAGTATTGTATGTTGTCCAGTGTCCATTAGGACAGAGGGGTTGGTCCTCATACTATATTCTGTTTACTTTTAACTTCTCTAATTCTTAGACATGTGTTTCGTAGAAACACAGGGTCTAAGTTTTGAGGAGTTATAGGTATTTGAATAGAGTAGAGAACCAGGTGTAGCAAGTATCGGGATTCTTCAAAGTGATCGAAGATGTAGATACTTGTGTATGGTATTCAGTTGATAGTAATGATAAAGAGAAATTGCTTCTCTTTCAGGTTACTCATAATTGGAAGCATTCCTAAGTTGAGTAACGCTGATCGGCCTCTCTCCATTTAGTTGACATGCACTGGAGATAGCTGCATGATTTGAATCTGGTTCAATTAAATCAGTGCCTCTGGTTCTATATTGGATATAGTACAGTTCATATCTTAACATTGTTAAGGTACGGGGAGTTGTCCGGCTTATGATTAAAACCAGACTCTGGATAACTCAAGGCACGTTTCTGTAATGGCTGTTTGTGGGTTGACCCAGGCTTTGACGAGGGTTGACTTTCTACCATAAGAAAGATCAATAGTGATATTGGTCTTGACTCGCCACAGTTTTAATTAAAATGGATTTTTTCAAAAACAGTAGTGGGAGTATGGTAGAACTGGAAGTGATTCCAGAACCGCAAACGATTACTGAAGATTTAATAAGGAACCTAAAGATTCAATCTGGTTTGACATTCCATTGGCCACTCCGCAGATAAGGTGGGTAACTTCAGGCACCCGAGAGGTACTCCGGTAGCCTCAAGGACGGTGACAGGGAAGTTCTTATTTACCCACACTTGCCATTGTTGTTGTTCCAGGCTGCGAGACCCGGCAGGAGGATGAGTATAGCGTCGTTTTAAACTAGCTTTAGAAGTGCACGTCTATATGACTCTGCCAGAGGGTTGTTGTAGTCAGTGGGAGCAGCGGAAGCATTGGTGGACATCAGGCTTATGTCTATTTGTAGACTAAAGCAGATGTAGCGGAGATAGATCATCTATTTCTGATGTGACAGTCATAGGTTTGACTTCATCAGAATAGAGGATGGATCTGTTGAGAAGGTAGTAGGGTGTGATATCCTGGTATTTGGATGACATACACAGAGTAGGAAAAGAAACTCCTATACTACGATCGGTTGTACTTTGGTCGTCACACAGTGGTTTCTCCACAAAGGACTTGGACATTATATCAGACATACTGGTTACTAGATCTATGGTTTTAGATCTGGATTTGGGTGGTTTCCCAATGAGGATACTTTGACAGCATTCTAAGAGTATTTAGAATGGACGACTCCTGGCACGGTAGTGTACCTGCAGGTGATGGAGTCACCCTCTCTAAAAGTGTCTTATAGACTAAAGTAGAGAGGGATGTGCATGATTGGCAGATCACTTGCTTAGGCAATTGAGTCAATCATGAGATGTCAAGTACCACACCAGATGTTGTTCTTGCACTAGATGCAATAAGTTGACATTGATCCAATCCTGGAGAAACAGTCGGAAGCAGTTTTAGAACATAAGTGGATGTTCTAGGGATATGATAACGACAGCCTCATTTGGGAGACAGTTATCATTCCAGGCTTCCAAGGTGACATGGATGACAAGGAGGTTGTCAGAGTTATAGTTTTCCTTCTAACGAGGGGCAGTATTTTGGACAGGTGATCCAAGGCAATACTGAGGGAGGCATGGCGCAGGATACTGATTAAGTTCAGTTGACGATACAGTCGAAGAAGTTTGGATTTGGAGTTCATTTATGAACTAGGTCCCATCAGACATCCAGACATTCTAAGACAGGTATTGCTCATTTCGGGAGATGGCTTTCTCCGCGAACTTGAGATATAGAGAGACATAGAAAGAAACATCATGGCGGATCCACTCACTGAGGCTAATCCTCGAACGCAAGAGTTTCGCAAACATGCTTTGTGAGACTGACTAGTAGAGGAGTTGGGTGTTCGGTATCACACGGGCTGTGAGTATGCGACATCGCAATAATTAGCCCTGAGTGCAAGTGGGAGATTGTTGGAGACAGTGCCCTCAGAGTCAATTATTGGATCACAGGCACGTGATTGCAATGATTGAGGGAGGACCTATCCCGGGACGACAGTCTTACTCGAGATGATAGTATGCTATCTGGTTTATCTTTATCATCGTGTACTGCTTTAGGTGCCTGACAAGTCGCTATTACACGTTGGTAGAGCCCCTAGGATTCTTGCTTGACCACCAGCAGTATGAGGGCGATCATATAAGTGGGAGCTGGGGTCTATAAGCACATCCTTAAAAGGTCCCTAGTCGTGGGAGATTCGAGACAGGGCATCGTTTCTCCAGAGTAGACTAGTGTATACAGTCGAGACCCCGACGAGGGGCGGTGGCCGGTCTCACAAGCCACTGGTGTCAGTTGGTTCACCTAAGATGTATACAGGTGCTCATTGGGTTATGAGTACACCAGACAGGACTCGCCGGGAACATGCTAGTTGGTCTTATACCTGACGTCAGATAGCAGTTCCCTGGTGACATGTGTACAGGTTAGTTCATCGACCTGGGGATCGTCATTTGTCTCGTGTGAGTTCCCACTGTACTTTGATTACTACCCTACCACGGCTCAAAGGAGTCGTGCAAACAGGTTTTAGTTGGGTACAGTCCCGAGCCACATGGAGGCAGTGAGCGGATCTTCGGGGGTTCGTCTCTCCCGGTATTGGGGGTGAGGTCGCGCTGTGTCTAGGAAAGCCATTACACGAAGTCCTTGGCCAAGGCAGGAGATTTACTGGTAGGTATTCCAGTAGTATCTCAGGGTGTTCTGGGCTACACTCCGACACGACTTGTACCGCTTATGGGGGTCTGACTTTTACCAACCCCCTAGGCCCGCCATGCGATGCTCGTAGACGAACGGACCGGACTGTACGGATATTGTCACTGACAGGCTCAGTAGGGTGTCAGGATGAGTTCGCTCATCAACGTCCCTTTTAGTCAATAGCTGGTGGCCCGTCACGTATTGGCTTATACCTCTGACGTGCTAGTGGTTAAATCCACAGCCATAGTATTGACGAGTCTTTAGAGTCCACCACACATTCAGTCACTCAGCTTTCGGGCGAAACGCTGTAGAGGCCGTATGGAGATATGGCAGGGTCCGATCAGATACGTGCGGTATTGCACGGATCAGGATCGGACGGTTTTGTACTAGAGGCCGTATAGTTATATGGAAGGGTTCGATCAGATACGTACGGTATTGCACAGATCAGGATCGGACGAACATTACTAGCCGGCTTTGTTTTAAGCCGGATCCTAGTATAGTACAGTGTAGATTTTGTCTCTTTGCATTTGTATCCGGACGGAATACAGATGCGGGTGTGTATGCACAGTATCGGGGTTTTCCTGTAATTTATTACAGGACCAGTTTTCTGGAGTTGCCAGTTTGCATTCCGTTCCGGCCGGTTTTCCTTTCTTCTTTCCCGGCCGGACTTTTTCCGATGGAGGGGGTTATTTGCAATTGTGCAAATAACATTTTGTGGAGGGTTTATTTGTGAGATGAGAGATTATGATGGCATCTTTTCTTTTCCACCATCCTTTTTGATTCTCTTGCATTAATGGTGATTAAAGAGAGGGTATGGTTTTGATATGATTTGAGTATGGTTGATGTTTGTTTATGGTCACCTCTTCTTTTCTTCTACCATCACCTCCCTCTTGCATTTTTGTACACACCCCTCCACCATTCTCATAAGGTGTGGCCGGCCAATTTTAGAAGAGGGAGAGAGAGAGGTTCATTTGTGTGTAGATATATTTGATCATCTCATTTTCTTTGAAAAAGATTGAGAGCTTCATTTCCCTCCAAAGCTCATTCTTCCTTCACCTCCATCAAAGGCAACATAACCCCAAAGTGAGACATAGCCTCTACCCTACACATTCTACAGCAAATCTTGGACGCGTCGGCCAGCCAACTTCGCGCCCGAGTTGCCTCGGTATAGAGGCAGGAGCCCGTAAAAGAAACAGGCGTTGTGGTGCCCTTCCGGCAAGGAGGCGACGACCGGAGTTTCCGCGAGAGATCGGGACGATGACGAGAAGACCGGAGGACTCGGATCACTCGGTATATCTCTTCCCTATCTTGTTACTTTGCTAGATCTAGTTTAATGGCCCGATCCGGGGTTTAGTGCGCGGTGGTGCCGGTTTGCTAAGTTCGCAAAATTAAAGTTTATCCCCGTTTCCGCATTTGGCCGTCGGTTCGACGACCGGGGCGCCGCTGTGCACTTACACTTATTAGCGTGGCCCGAGCTCCACGGAGGCTTGTTGGTCTCCGCGTTCGGCACCGGGTACAGGGCTTCCTGAGCGCCGGACTGGTCATCCGCCGAGACGAGCATGATCTGGCCGATGGTCAGCTTGGCGGGAGGGGGACGCTGCTCCTGCTCGCGATCGGCCTGCCGTTTGTCCTTTAAGTAGGCAGCGAGGTGTCCCGATCGGATGAGCTCCTTGATGTAGTCCCGGAGTTGCTTACAATCCTCCGTGACGTGGCCCAGCGTCCGGTGGAAGGCGCAGTAAGGGCCCCGGGTTCACTTTGAGGCCTGCTGCCGGATTGGAGGGAACTTGAAGAACCCCTCGCCTTGGGCCTTCTCTAGTAACACCGAGAGGGAGACGTTCAGCGGGGTGTAGGGCTGCTGACGCTCCGGCCTTTCTTCCCGAGCCCTCTTCTTCTGGTCGGACCGTTCTGCTCGGGGGAGGTTCGCGTTCACCTCGGACTCCGGCTGAATCTCGCATTCGGTCCACGCCTTGACCCCGGCCATGGTCTTAGGCTGTGCCAACGCAAAGGAGCGCAGCCACTCCCTGTGTCTAAGACCAGATCTGAACGCCGTGATGACGGTCTCGTACCGATGCTCGGGGACCTCGAGGAGGGCGTTGTAGAAGCGGGTGATGTAAGCCTTGAACGTCTCCTTGTCCCCGCTCTTAATTGTGAAGAGGTAGTCGACGTGTGCTTCTGCCGACGGTTCCCAACGAAGTGGCCGAGGAACTGAGTAGCCAGCTCGTCGAAGGTCGAGATTGAGCGAGGCTCAAGTCCTCGGAACCAGTCCCGACCAGAGCAGATGAGGGTGGCTGGGAAGGCCCGGCACTGGGCGGCGTCGGAATGGTCCTGGAAGCTCATCCCTGTGGTGAAAGCATCCAAATGGTCTTTGGGGTCGGTTTTCCCGTCGAACAGAGAGACCTTCGAGGGCTTGTTGCGCGAGGAGACGTGGACAACGAGCAGTCACTCGGTAAACGGCTTGGTGAGCGAGTCGGTGGCGTACTTAGCCCCGTCGCCCGAGAGGTTACCTTCCCAGCGCATGCCCTCGATCTTCTTTTCGAGGGCGTCGAGTCGGCCGCGGTACCCCGAGGATTCGGCGCCTTGTGATCCCTGGCCTCTGATGTGGGAGACCTGTGTCTGGGCGCGGCCTCGGTTCCTCTCGATGAGGTCCCTCAGATCCCCGGGCGAGGCGGATCTCAAGCCGTCTTGGCGAGCCCCCTCTGTGCGACCTCGTCGAGGGAGGGGATGTCGATCATGCCTGTCGACAGGCGAGGTGACCGACATCTCCTCAGGGGGGTAAGGGCCGCCAGGAGGCTTGAGGCGAGGCGCTCTGGCGGCGGATCTTGGTGTGGAGCCGTGGGGCGCCCAGCGGGCCTCAGGGAGTATCGGCCCGTGGGATCTGTGGCCAGGGGTCATAGTCTGCTGATGGTCAGCCGTGCCGACGAGGGCAGAGCCTTCTGGAGGTGGAGGAGCGGCGGTCTGGGCCCCTGGCCCGGCCGTCTGGACGCGGACGAGCGCCTCCACGAGGGACTGTAGCCGATCTATTCGGCTGGTGAGGGCGTTGATGATGGTCGCCGGGGAAGGTTCATCCGTGCCTCCGGTGAAGGGAAGGCGGCGGTTGGTACCTGGATCTTCGGGGTGGTCGCTCGCCATGTGGATGGAGATCGGAAGGCCAACTTTGTTTTTTGTGGAGTTTTCCACACTGACGGCGCCAACTGATGGAGGTCCTTTTCGGGTCTCCCTCAGATGTTGTCTTCCGTTGATCTCCCGGTGGATTTGGAAGGTGATATTCTGTTGCGTGCGGGTCTCAATGGGTTTTGAGGAGATTGGTGACTTGAGAAGTTTAACGCCGAGTACCTGCAAAGAAGTCTGAGGATGGTTTGGTACCACCGAGGACCCTCCGACGATCAAGTTAGTACGAGATCCGAGCAGAGTAACGGCTAAGTGGAATCAAAAATGGCTTACTTGACCCCTTTGTGATGGGGGTTTATATAGTGGCGACAGCACGCAGCAGCAGGCGCGAGAATCCCGCCGGCAGTTACGCTCCCAACGTCACGCCCGCGTAAAGAGCGGATCGTCCATTAATGGGATCGTGATGGCGTGGAACGTGGGATGTTGCTGGCGGAGAATCTGCGCGTGGCGAGATTGGCGGAGCGGCGGTTACGCCTGCGAGTGGTGGAGTTGGTCGGTCGGAGGAACCGAGGAGGATGGCCTTGGCAAAGGAGCTCGGGAACGAGCGTGGGGGCCGAGAAGTTTTCGGTCTTGCGGCAGCTCAGGACGAGCTGAGAGGCCGAGGAGGCCAAATTTCAGGGGCTCTGAGGTGAGCCAGTTTGTGCTTGCAGGTCGGGTAGAGGGGTGGCCTGGTCGGCCCCTGTGACCCTTTCTTTTGAGTTCTGGGACACGTCATCTGCCACGTGTTCGGATCTTGGAGACCGCCGATACTGAGCATTATCAGTTTTCTTTTGACAATTTACCCAAAAATAAAACATCTAAAGTCCGAACGTCCGCAGTTCCATTCCCGAACTTTCCTCCCACTTCAAGCTATTCCCTCTCTCTCTCTCTCTCTCTCCCCCCCCCCCCCCCGAAACAAATCAGAAGAAACAAATCAGAAGGGAAAAAAGAAGAAGAAGGAACCAAACCCTAAACCCTAACCCTAGCAAGGATGCAAGACTCAACCACTCAATCCCCAGCCAAATCCTCCACCCCCACCTCCCACACCATCCAGCCCTCGTCCCCCCGCTTCTTCTTCTCCTCCTCCGCCGCGGCCAACCCCGCTGCCGCCTCCCACCGCCGCATCGCCATCGCCGTAGACCTCTCCGACGAGTCCGCCTACGCCGTCAGGTGGGCCGTCCAGAACTACCTCCGCCCCGGCGACGCCGTCATCCTCCTCCACGTACGCCCCACCTCCGTCCTCTACGGCGCCGACTGGGGATCCATCTCCTCTGACGCTCAAGCCACTGAGGAGTCCCAGCAGAAGCTCGAGGACGATTTCGACGCCTTCACCACCACCAAGGCCCAGGATCTCGCTCAGCCCCTCGTCGATTCGCAGATCCCCTTCAAGATTCACATCGTGAAGGACCACGACATGAAGGAGAGGCTGTGCCTTGAGGTGGAGAGGCTGGGGCTGAGCGCCGTGATCATGGGGAGCCGAGGGTTTGGGGCTTCGAGAAGGAACAGCAAGGGGAGGCTGGGGAGCGTCAGCGACTACTGTGTGCATCACTGCGTGTGCCCTGTGGTGGTGGTCAGGTTCCCTGATGAGGGGATGGGAGCGGAGGCGGGGCCGGCTGTGGTGGCAGAGGAGAAAGTGGAGGAGGCGGAGCTGCATCCAGTGCCGGAGGAGGAGCAGGAGTATCATGATGCTGACGAGGAGCAGAAAGGTATGATGCTGTCTTTAAGGCTTGTTAATTTGATCTTTGATGGTAATTATGTAAAGCACGCTAAAAACACAACCTTGCCCATTAAATTGACACTTGATAGCTTTAATAATGGCGATTCAATGAGGTGCATCTACATGAGGCAAAAAAAGAAATGAAAAAGGGATCAGGCCTAGTGTTTATTAAATATATATATTTGGGGGGAAATTTACTTGTTAGTTCTGATGTATATGATAAATTAGGATAATGAGAAGATGGATTTTTGTGATACATTGACTGAATATAGTTGATGTTATGGGTAAGTAAAAGATGTGATCTTTTGATTTTGACTTTATGTGATACATAATAATGTTAGCGATGATGATTATTAGTTATATATGTTATTTTTTTTACAGATGTTATTGTTAACAGTAATGTGGTTATGCTTTTTAGTGTATATAATGATTTCTTTCTTCCAATCACATTTACTGATTCTGAGTGATTGCACAAATCACCTTTTCTAGTGATCGATTTGGTAGATGGAAAAGGTTTGATTTTTTTGGGGGAAAAAATTTCATGTCATCATGCTGATTAGGAACATCAAGATTTGCACCGGAGTCTTGGGAACCCAGACCTGTAGACTTTATGCGTGATGGTTTATTCCTATTGACAGATGCCATCTTTGGGTTTTATATTATGAGTCATGTTAATGTTCATTCTATTTAGTAAAATGATACCCTTTCTCCAATTGCCTTTATCAATGGTTAGAGTTGATTAGAGATGTGAAAATTCATGGTGATTAGCATATACAATAGTTTGTTCTTATTGATTTTGTTTGGTACTATGATGATTATTAGTTTCTTTCTTAAAAAGGATGTAATTGTCTACAATATTTATTAGAGGCGGACAGAAGCAAAAAGTGATAATGCCTTTTCGTGTGTATAATGATTTCTTACTTCAAATTGTCTTTGCTGATACAAGTCGATTGCTCAGGTCACCTTTTCTAGTAATTGATTTGGTATATGGAAAATTATGATTTCATGAACTTTTTCATGTCATGATACTAACAAGGAATATCAAGGTTTGCATATGAGGTCTTGACCTATAGACTTCATTTGTGATGGTTTATTCCTATTGGAAGATGTTATCTTTGAATTTTATTTTAGGAGGCATGTGGATGCTTATTCAATTTAGCAAACATGATACCTTTTGTCCAATTGCCTATTATTAATGGTTAGAGGTGTTTAGAGATGTGAAAAATTCTTGGTGCTTCACTTATACAGCAGTTTGTTCTTGTTCATTTTGTTTGTTACTATGATATTGTTGATAGTGTATTACTGTTAGGTATTCGGGCAGATTAGCTAAAAAAGCTGTCTTCTTATAAAAGATGTGGCCTTTGATGCTCATTAGTCATTATACGAATGTTGTAAATAAAAGAAAAAACTTATCACTTTGTTTATTTTATTTAGTTGCAAAAGACATGATGAGAAAAAATGCTAGGTTTTCCCTGTGGGGAAAATTGTTAAAGCGTTTCATCTATCTTGTGTTTTAAATGTTTAGCGGAACTCAATCCTAATCATGCTAACAACTAATTCTATACCAATTGGGCATAGCTCATGTAATCAGAATTTCCTCGAGAAAGTGAGAAGTTGCCTCCCAAAAGGGTAGCATAAAAAAAAACCATTTTTATAAATGATTTATTTGCTTTTCGATTGAGTTTAATTCAATTTTTAATTGGAGTTTAATGCCTTGGAGTTTTTTCTTGACTTTACTAGTGGTGTTGTGCTTTGATAGAAGTTTTTCCCCTCCTTTGAAATAGTATATGTGATTAGGGATTAAAAAATGGCTTACATTTGGTTTCTTGTCCTTTGTAATTTTATTAGGACCGGGTTCGTTTACCTTGGAAGGGTTGGAACTTTTGTATATTTTAATAATATAGTCATTATACTTGTACAGCATTTAACCCGTGGACATGAACTTTAAAAAGCCAACAAAAACCTATTGAGCTATGGGAGTCACTTGATGTTTTTTTTTCTTTTGCCAAAGTCACTTGATGATGTTTCTGTGAAGCATCAAGTATAACTGTAATTGTGAAGCATTAAGTATACTTAATGCTCAAGTATAAGCATTAAGCATTAAGTATAACTGTTATTGGGAACTAAGGGCTTAGCGTGACTGGATAAGTTATACAAATATTGTAAATAATGACAAAATGATTGACTAATAGGATGGATACCAATGATACACACGCACGCAAGCGCACGAGCGCGCGCGCACACAAAGTTATACTATTGGGAAGAAATTATACTAATACTAAAAAGCTATTTATTTTATTTGATGATTAATGGAGTATAGGTAGAAGTGAAGAGATCGGACTATGGCTTGCAATTCATTGATTTAAATGGTACTTATTGTTGGTTTTGTAGGGAGATAATATAAGAGTTTTGGGAAAAACAAGTTTTGTGAAGATATATTGATATGGCACAGTATCATGATGGAGCAGTTAACTCTGTCGTCATTGGTGTACACTGAAGGCTCAGGACTATAATTTCTTATATCTATGTGTGGTTATGGATGAGCTTACTAAGCAAATTGCGAAATTCAAAATGAAGTCTTGTGGTGCTAAGGTTTGCTAATAACATTGTTTTAGTTGATTAGTCTAAACTCTAAAGAAGACATGATTCCCAAACTATGGACAAAAGTTTTAGAATCTAGATGAGTTTGCTGCATATTTTTTCCCCATCTTCATGGCACTCTGCTAGGCATAGTTCCTTACTAGGTAATTCTTTCTTTCTAGAGTTTGTTTCAACCCTCATGCAGCATTATTCATCTGGTTCTATTTTTTTTTAATTATTATTCTACCCCTTACCGTATTATGATGTTTAATTACTAGTAGGAAAGACATAGATGTAAAGTCACCTAGAAGCTTGGCTCTTCTTTTGCTGTATGACGTAGGAATAGAATTCTTTTTCTTCATATTCTTCTTACAGATGCTTGCAAGTTGTTGGTATTATTTCTTATAGTTCATCAGCAATGATGTTATGGTAATTCTTTCGTTTGACATGTTAGTGAAAACTTGTTCTTTTGTCGTGACTTTAGTTTGGTCTTGTTTGGACATTTGCTTTTGACTCTGTATTCTTCATATGCGAAGTCCTGTCTGCAATTCAAAATTTAACCATTTCAGCTCCATTGTGTGCTTACATAAGGATAATGTTTCATCTGTAGTTAAAGCAAAAAAGAAGAAGAAGAAAGATTTAGCCTTTGAGCAAAATATAGCATCAATGAGATCTTTTGTAGCGAAGTTAGAGCAAAATATAGCATCAATGCTTGACTATTAGTTTAAGTAATTCTCATCTAGAAAAAGAAAAAGGTGATATCGATAGTGTTGTTATGATGTGTTCGGCATTGGTTTTTGGCTGTCTGTCACAGTTTTATGTCATAGACCAGGATGGCAAGATGCATGATATAGTTTTGTAGTCATAAGATTGAACTTATGCGGGACCTACTCCTTCCCTATTATTGATAAATATTAGCCTCTTACTGCTGGTTGCACGCCTTGAAGTCTTGAGCTTCCAACTTCTCGTTACAATTGTCGTTCAGTACCAGCTCTTCCATTCCTTGGGAGTTGGTATGTTATATTCGTTATATAAACATTAAATGTTGCATTCAATTTAATTATGCCCCATGTTATTCTGAAGGCACACAACAGTTTTCATAATTGCAACTGAATGCCCTCTTGAAAGTTATAAGTTGAAACAAACTATTAAACTACAGTTCTCAGGCAAATAAGATATGAACTCCTCCTCTAAGCTTGCATTCACAATTCACACTAGGGAAACACTTTATTTAGGAGAAATTTAACGGTGGTTATATCTAGTTTGTGGATGACTGGTTATGTTGTAACCAATATTATTTTATTGTTTTGACCACATGGACTTCCACGTGCACTCCATATTAGACTATAAAATAAGTAAACATTTATATGGTTAATTACGTAATGGACCCCCAAAACTTAGCTAATTGCCAACCACCAAACCCGAACTCCCTACTCCCCAAACCAAAAAAAGAAAAAAGGAAGGAAAATAGCGTTTTAGACACTCTTGGAGGACCCCCGATTGTCCCAAAAAAGCATCTTTATGAAATATTCCTCAAACTTGTTTCGAGGCGGATGAGAAAGGCGGGGGCTCGATTAGGGCAGAGGGAGGTTGGGCGGAGCAAAGATGGGGGTGTGGTGGAGGATGAGGAGGTGTTGGATAGGGTTAGCTTTTAGTGTTGGGTTTGCAAGGAAAGGAAGAGGAGGGTGACCGTGGTGGGCGAAGCGGCGGCGGCGGCGTGGATGGATGGGTTAAGGTTAGAGAATAAGAAAGATGGAGGATGAAGAGAAGGGATATTATTTGGTTTTAGGGTTTAGGTAATCAAGTATTTAATGATTTAACATTTTTGGTTAGGATTTAAATATAAGGAAAATAAATTTGATGGATAGTAACCATTGTTCGCATCCTTTCAGAGTAACTTAAAAAGCTTTGGGGGTAGTGGGGGATGATAATTACCAATTTTTAATTTTATTTTTTCGGTCTATTTTTTTTGGTGGGGGGGGGGGGTTGGTGTGCTATCCTCTTCTTCTTCTCTCCTCTTTCCCTTCTCCCTTGAATATCTCGAAACCTCGCTATCCCCAAGCAGTCCCCTTACTCTTTCTGTTGATCAAGCAAAGCCTCTTTTATCTTCCCATTCAACAAACAAAGGTCACATTATATCGGCTAATGATTGCATCGGTTCATCCCTTTTCTCGTCCACTGCTGCCACAACCGTTATTCTAGAAGCAATCAACAATGACACCATATTTAGTTTTATTTTTTGCATCTGTAGTATGTAATTATCTTATATTTGTTATCTAGCTATAAAATAAGTATTTTTTGAAATATATTATTGGAAGTTATTTGTTTCCCTTTGTCTCTTATACAGGTTGCATAAATCATATTTTAAATATGATAACAAAAAAAAATTCTTTTGATTGTTAATGATGATTGTTTTAGAACACAAACTCTTCATTAATGACTGTTGCAAGAATATTCCTCTTTTGAATTGGTCGATACTGTTATGAGATTGGGGTTTCTGTGAGATTGTTGATACAAAGAAAAATAGTTGGATTGAAATTGTTGATTCTAAGAACAAGGGTTGGTTCAAGACTGATGATTGAAGAGAAAGAGCTGGATCGTACGAAAATGTGAGATTTACCGCTTTGTTAGAACTTTGAGGCCTCTGATTATGACTTAAAGATCTACAGTCCTGCTCTTGAAAAGCATATAAACAAAGAACTTCCTTATTTCTAGTTGAAATTCTTATTTTGATTGATTTTCGTCTCTATTCACATATATGAATTCAGATTTTATTTATTTATTTATTTTTGTAAAGAAATGGCCCTTAAATATCGTCATTGATTCCAATTGCGGTGTGATGTTCCTTCAAGAGTGTGTGTGTGAGAGAGAGAGAGAGAGGTTTTATGGTTGCAGAGATGTGAGAGCGAGGTGAGTTCACGTGGAAGTCTATCTTGTCAAGATAATTAAATTTGATTGCTTTTACAAGGTAACTAGTCATCAGGTGACTTGTTATGTAACAGCCACCATAATATTTATTGTTCTGTAGCATCTTGTTTCAATCTTTTACTAATAACAAGCATTGAAGTTTGCATACATAAACTTGAACCTTTACGTTTCTTATCATCCTAACAATTGGAAAATAAAATTATTTTTTATTACTGTTAAACAGTGCCCAAACATGCAGAATTCTTTTAGTTGAAATGTACTTTTGCTGAGTGTAATCTAGTATGTAATATATTTAAACAACAATAGGGAGAAGAGGATCAAATAAGTTGGAGGAAGTTATGTAGTGATAGAATTACCTTCTGACTTTCTAGTGTCATGTGCTCATGGAATGCTTTCATTATATAGATCTTTCCTTGCACAAGTTACAGGGTATTGCTGCATGCTTGTCTTCTTTGCTGCATCAAAACCGTGCTTGTTCTTGGTGTGCATATATTTGTTGAACAGGGCCTCGATGAATACAGTAATTTTAGAAGCATCATCCTCATCCATGCAAAGAGTCGACTTTAAATATTTTGGGGTCTTTGTTTTGCAGATGCTTGATGGATATCAATTTACGCACGGTCCTCTTCAATCAAGGTAAAAGAAAATGCAGCATACGTTTAGAGTGTGTATCAAAGCCTTGAAACAGCAGTGGTCGCCAAAACCGGCCTTGCACCAGCATTCTCCGGATACCCATTTTTACTTATGCTAACTACCACTTGATCTCCTTTGCTGCAGATAGTGAAATGAGGAGCTGTAATGGCGGAAGGGAAAGGAAATGGGCCGTGGCCTTTTATGGAGGGGACTATGCTATGTGTTAAAAGTGATGCTAAGTTCTCTGCTTTGCTTGTTTACCTTTGTGATGTCTGCATCATAGACTTTAGTGATTGTTCGATCTTATAGTTTCTGAAGCACTTGGATTTTTCGTTGTGTGCGTCTGAAGGGTGTAATGCTATCATTGTGAGATACTTATGTGGTTGAAGGCTTTCCCTTCTGGTTTGAGGAGTTGTTTATAGAATTTTAGTCAGATGTTTCTTAAGCGATGAATATGCACTTGGGCTGCCTGTTTTAAGTTCAGAGGCTGTTTTGCTAATGTGCGTGTTAATTTGCTGGTAGCACTAATATTCCACGATTAAAAAATAAAAGAATGCCTGTTTTTAAGTAACAAGCTCTAAGCAAAAGTGAGATGCTGTACTGTGCTTGTATGGTGTTTTTCATTCATATCTTTTATTTTCTTTTTATTCTGTTGAATCTTGAAACTGATACATATAGTTCCTTTTTATGTCTGGCCTTAGATACAACTTGTGGTTGGGAGCGAGATGTTTGTGAAACTTTACAGGGTTCGGTGATCCTTGCTGAAAGCTTTTGCACCATATGCAGAAGAATCCTGTTAAAACTGCCCTGAGGAGCTTTGCAGAGGTCCAGAAAACCAAGATATGCAACTTCCATGCTAGAACTTGCTAGAATTGAACCAAAATATTGCCTCCATCACATTCATAAACTCCATCTCAGTAGTGATCTCGGAAAAATTATATTCTGCATGATAGAGATGGCTAGGAGATTGATGCCTGCGATTGTTGGTATGATCTTGTTTTAGTCGAAGATCATTCATTTCCTTTTGGTGGTTTGGTCTCCATTTGAGAGGCAAGCTGGTGCTTGATATTCGTAGCAATCCCAAGCTTGAGCTGGTTCTTCTCAGCACCGGAAACAATCAACATCGTAATGTCTTGTTTCTGCACTTTGTTCATCGATGCGGCTCACGAGGGTGAGAAAGCACAGCAGCCATTGATCCTCCCAGTCCCTGCAACACCATCTTTTCCCATCGATCCAGATCTCCGTTTGCTCTTAGAACTCCCTCTTCTTTCTGAATTATGCCGAACAATAATTTTAACTTTACGCAATTCTATTTCTTGTTAATGCAATTGTTTGGAAAAACTTAGATTTAGATTGAATGAATCCTTCAACTGTAAGATGCAACATTGTTTGTCACATTCCCACATGCTCAATTTCTCCAATTAAACAGAAGAAAAAATTGCAAGAGAAATAAGAGGGGCTATTACCAACTTATGTTTGCATACTTTCACTAACAATCAAAATCCAGAAAAATACAAAAACCAATGTCTCCTTAAACCAACTGAAAGTTGCCAAATTATTGAAACCCCAGCACATAACCGGAAAACCTAAATACTCACTTATATTTATTTCATAATTGGCAGTTGACCTAATAAAAGAAATGTTCTTTTTTCAAAGTGTGCCCTCGCTTTGGCTTCGCCTAATAGGATTACTGGGTTTCAAACTTACCGGCTTCCTCTCCATTTCGGGCACATAATTAACAGGTTTAGATCCAATAGGTGGTAAAAACTGCAGATGACGATTCCCCAGATTTCGGCCCCTCGACTGCTTCAGCAGTGACCCAACATCATGGCTTGACCGAACATGATTTAATGCTAACTTTTGAAGACCAGATCCGTGTGATCCTCTTCGAGTGAGAGTATTATCTGTTTTCTTAATGGATCGAGACATACGATCTGGGATTTCTTTTGCGCCACTAGCTTTCATGGCCTGTTTGTTGTAGTAAACAAGATTAGGGAGGAGACTGAGTAAATATTTCTTGAGCTGCTCGTCTCCAACATTTCTTTGAGCAGGGTTGCCTTCAAGGTTGATTGCTTGCAAAGAAGCGTAATTCGAAGCCAGCTGGCCAAGGCCTTTAGCTGTTGAGATTTTGTTGCTACGAAGATCGAGAGTGTTCAATTTGAGGAGACGATGAAGACCTTCTATGTCGCTGATCTTGTTACTGGCTAAGTACAGCTCTTTGAGTGAGGAACATGAGGCCAAACCTTCAAAAGTCGATAGACAATTGCATGTGATTAGTGTGTAATATAGAGAAATTGCTGTCAATTTTTATTTATTTGTTTTTGTTTTCTCTGTATGAAATGTAGTTATAAATAGCAGGAAAGGGGTATATGATTCCACATGCTTATTTAGACATGAGTTCAAATGTAAACGTAAAACCAACCCGTAAAAGCATGGTATCGTCTAATATCAAGGCTAATTTAACAAAACCACCCTAAGGTTTGGGGGGGTGTCACATACTCACATATTCCCCCAAGTCTCAAAATGTTTTAAAAGACGGCCCTTATATTTACTAGCTTGTAAAACGCCTGAAATCTTATAATAAACTAATAAAATGACAAAATAACCCTAATTTACATATAAGACTCCAATATATTTTCCCTTTTCCAACTTTTTCTCTCCATTTCACTTTGCTTTTTTTCTTTCCTCGTATGTTCCTATTTTTCTTTATTCCGCATTTTATTTTCTAATCTTTGAATATTTTACCTTATAATTCAATATTTTTTTGGGAAAATTGTTTTCGGGCATAGTTTGTAGTGATGACTTATTTTTAAACCCATAAAGTTCCAAAAGTGTGAAAACACCCAATACTTGTAAAATACGGATGTTTCAAGTCCAAAATAGACGGTATGTATTATACTTAGGATATTTTTGCAAAAAATCCAGATTTGCCCTCATTCTTTTTAGGGTAAATTGTCAAAAAGCCCCCGGCCCGCTTCAAAATTGTGTAAAACCCCCTGGGCCTTTTGCTGTTGTTAAAAAAACTCCTAGGTCCAATCAAAACCCCATTATACTAATATCTAAGTAGCTGCATGTAATATCCAAGCAGTTGCATGTAATATCCAAGCAGTTGAGAGAATACAAGGCCTAAATGAAATACAACCCATGGGTTTTTTCACAAAGATTTTGAACAGTAGCCCTTCCCAACAATTTCAAAAATTAAAGGGGCTTTTAAACAGGTCCCGAGCGGGCCGGGGCTTTTTGACAATTTACCTTTCTTTTTAATTAAATATACATATGATTATTCTCTAAAAAATAAAAAAAATTAAAAGTTTATTTTCCTCTAGCGACCACTATAGTTCACTCCTCTCTCGATCTCCTCTTCTAATTCCCCAATTTCCTTTCCCCGATCTTCTCACTCAATTTATGCATCTTCACAAATCCCTCATTTCCAATCTAATGACCTCCCGATTCCTTTATCTCCGCTCCTAAATTCTACATCCCAGTTTTCAAATCCCTAATCTCCAATCTAATTCCCCGATCTCCACTCCCAATCCCCCATCTCCTCTCCCAATTTTTCCATCTCCGTTTCTATTACGGCTAAAACTAAGGCAAGGAATAATAAAGAGGGAAAAATAACGCCGCGGAAAACTAAGGCAAGTAATAACAAAAAAGAGGGTTTCGAAAGAAGATAGCTTAAAAAAATTTGGCACACAATAATAAAGAGGAAATTATAAAGAAGTCGCAGAAAATTATTGATATGTAACCAAAAACCTCACTTTATATTTTTTGGGAAGTCTTAAAGTTATCATGTTCTAATATCTTAGAAAATCTTAAAAGGATATTATACGCAATGCATACATAAATAAGTATTCAAATCAAGATTTTGGTTTAAAATAATGTCAAAGTAAATTTTTGGGTTTATTTGACAATTTTGGAAAATCGTGGGTTTAAAAAGTCATCTCTCTATACTATGCCTATAAACGATTTTCCTATATTTTAATATTTTTTTCAAAAAAATTATCTATTAACGCTATCTGCTAATTACACCTCTTTTTTTTTTAATGAAGCTAATTAATCCACACGTTGCTTTTCATTCCATATCCATAATTTCATTTTATCTTTTTCGCAATTGGTGTTTACAGTTCAATCTATTACAGTAATTCTAGGCCTAGTTTGATTTCTTGATGTCATGAACTTATAAGAAAACCAAATTTATTGTCAATGGAGGGAGATAAAGAAGAAAAAAGAGAGTTAGATTATTGTGTTTGTGTAAGGGAAGATAATCTCATTAAACAAAAAATGAATTTTTTTAAAACATGATAAAGTATTCTTTATTGATTATATTCTTTATTGTTTTTCTTAACATAAGGATAAAATATTATTTTTTCTATAGAAGGATGGAAAGGTGTAGTTTTGAAAGGACAAATAAACTTTAGGCGAAGTCCTGTTGCATATTGATACACAGCGGGGTTAAATGATATACCCTCAAAACCTAAGAAGACGCCATGAAATTATTTCAAATTATTAGGGGCATATATGATTCACCCCCAAAACTCATAAGTGAAATTTAGCCAATATGTAAATTAATCCTATGTGTAAAAAATCCTTAAATACAAGGATCTTCATTGTTTTAGATATCCTCCGATACAATATTGTCAGAGACTCAGAAAAGAATGATATCCGATATATCATCTTTAGAGCCTCATTGTCATGAATGGATAAAATGTTGGATATAGTGCTCTCAAGGCAATTATTATAATTGCAGGTAGGCAATTATGATAATTGCAGGAGAACCTATACGAGTATAACAGTCTTGCTCGAGATGATAGTATGCAATCTGGTTTGTCTTTATCATGATGTGTATACGTTTTACTTATTATTGCGTGTCGTTAATACATAATGATAAACCACATAGGATTCTTGCTTAACTACCAGAATTATAATGGCGATCATATACATGGGGTCTGGATAGTCCATAAGCACATCCTTAAATGTTCCTAGTCATAGAAGTATCGAGACTGGATATCGATATTCCAGA
The DNA here is from genome assembly GCA_030015575.1 of Agapanthus africanus. Classification (NCBI taxonomy): domain Eukaryota; kingdom Viridiplantae; phylum Streptophyta; class Magnoliopsida; order Asparagales; family Amaryllidaceae; genus Agapanthus; species Agapanthus africanus. The sequence goes on from CM057337.1 coordinate 6,144,447, forward strand.
GTAGACTAGTGTACACTTTCTAGACCCCGACGAGGGATGGTGGCCGGTCTCACAAGCCATTGGTGTTTTGGCACCTAAGATTGTATACAGGTGCTTACTGAAGGTGAGTATACTGAACGGACCCTCCGAGAATTTTTAGATGGTGTTATACCTATCGTCAGATAGCAGTTCTCTGGTGACATGGGTACATTGTAGTCTTTAGACCCGAGATCGTCATTTGTCTCGTATGAGTTCCGAATGTACTTTGATTACTACCCTACTACGCTCAAAAGAGTTGTGCAAACAGATTTTAGTTGGATACAGTCCCGAGCTACATGAAAGCAGTAAGCGGTCGGAAGGGATTCGTCTCTCCTGATATAGAGAGTTGATGTCACGCTGTGTTCGGTTGGCTATCACCGTAAATCCCTGGTCATGGTGAATGAGATTTACTGATAGGAGATTAGTAGTTTCTCGGTAGGTGATGAGCTTGACACCGAAACTACTTATCGGTTATTAGGGGTCTGACGTTATCCAGCCCCTAAATTCGGCATACGACACTCTCAGACGAAAAGACCGGACTGTATGGAGATTGTCATTTACCGGCTCGGTAAGGTACGGACGGACTTGATTGTCAATCTTCCTTTCGACACATGCTTGGGTAGCCATTACGTACACAGCTACTACCACTGACGTGCTTGTGATTATGGATTTATCCAGTAACTCACTGCCAGCGTATTGTCGAGTCTTTAGAGTCCCACACAGAGGGTTTTCCTGATTCAGACGATACGATATATAGACCTTATGTTGATACGTGCAGGGGTCCGATTAAATACATGTACCGGCTACATAGACTTTAATCGGACATTTGATAATACTAACCATCTTAGGATTAAGCGGAATTATTAAATCAAGTATTGATTTAACAATTTACATATATATATATTGATATATATATATTCTAGTATTATATTCACTATTCATTTTCTCCCTCTTGGCTATTCGTATTTTTATACAGATACGCACATGTGTTCGATACATATACCGAGGTATTGTGTATATTATGAATAGATATTCTAGAATGAGGACACCTCATTTGTTGATTTTCTTTTTAGAAAATCAAAGGAAATGAGGTAGAAAGGAGAGCATGGTTAAGAGGATGGGCTCATTTTTAAATTATAAAATGAGTATGGCATATTTCTCTAAGATGAAAAATACCTCACTAGACTTCATTTAGCTATGGTTAATTCTTTCTCCTCTTCCTCCTCCTTCATCATGAGCTTTGCTATCTTGATTTGGAAAATAAGAGAAATTGAAAGTGATAAATCTCTATATCCTTCACTCTATTCCTAACAAGTTTAGATGGTGAGTTGCTTTCTCAAAATTCGCTTTGGAGTGAAACTGGAGCTTAGATCAATTTCCCTCAGGTGGATCAAGTTCGGCAAGGATGATCGTCTCTCAAGCTCGTTCCTGACGGCCTACGGAGTTTGGAGAGGTCTTCTATGATTGAGTGGACACGCTACAAAGGTTGTATGTTCACAAACTTTAGCTAGATGTCTTGTTTAGTTCACTAGTTTAGTGTTTGGATCGATTTCTAGGGTTGCGGTTCCAAGTGCTCGCTTGAAATTTTTGTTTTGTATTCCGCCTTCGTTTCTCGCTTCCGCTGCGCGAGTGCCAGGAACCCAGCATAAAAAGTTTTGTATCGGTTTGATAATATGTACTCCCTTATATTGCTATTGCATATAGAAAAACCTAACTAATACAAACCTTATCCTAGGTTGCACGGACACGTCCTTTTGGTTGCTGTATCCGTGCCGACACGGATTCGTGCCCGACACTTGCACGATACATATTTTCCATATCTCGCTTCGAAACAAGGCGTCTTTGTATTTGGATACGTGTCGGACAAGTATCAAACACATGTTGAACACGTTTTAGTGAATCCACGACACCAAAAAAACTATTTTTCAATTAAAAGCGATAAAACCCTAATCTTTTTTATAACTTTCTAGGTTTGTTGACTTTTCTTTTTCTTTTAATCAATTTTGCTGCTTAATATAATTTCTATGTGAAATATATCAAGTATTTTTCTTGAAGTTATTAGGAAAATACTGAAAGTATATGATTTTGCTAAAATTAGTTAGGAAACTACTGAAATTATGTTAAATACAGGTAAGAACATGCTAAAATCATATATCTTTTATGGAAATTGCTATAGTTGCGCTAAAATAACTAAATTATTTGTTGAATTTTGATAAATACAATCAAAAAATGTTGAAATACTAAGGTTTTTGTTGAATATGTTGTTGCAATGATATATATATATATATATATATATATATATATATATATATATATATATATATATCAAAACACTGTATAGATGATATGAACTGCCTAAACAAGAATTCTTGAACGGTGAACAACCAGAGCCTATTACTCACTACATCAAAAAAATTCCATTAACGAACCCATGGAAATCCACCGGAAAATAAAAAATACGCATGCCCGATGAAATGTTGTTGCTATCTGCTCCAATAACGAATCATTAGTTTAACTGAATAACTAAAAAAAATTGATAAACCTTTCTCTTTTGTCTCAAGTCGATGGATCTTCTCAATTGGAAGATCTCCCATATGGATAATACATATTCTGGTTGACCGAGCCTAATTCTAATTGTTTTGTTATGAAGCAAAGATATTCATGGAGACGGTTCGTCCTATTCAGATATTCTTCAAATATTCATGACCAAGAGGTACTAGATTCTCTTTCGGATAGGACCTGAAAAGAGAAGGCTGGAATGCCAGTATGTGTGTGTGTCCCCGTATCTTATATTTTGGGATATTTCCATATCACCAATGTCATATCGTATCGTGTCTGTGTCCCTGTGTCCGTGCAACCTTGATATCCAATATTTAAAATCTCGAATCAATTTAGGTTGCCTGCCTGAGCTAACAACTGTTAAGTGGGTAGGCAGTCCATTATTGTTTATAGTACCATAATTACATTACCACCAAGAACCTGTTCCATAGCTGTGAAAAGGATTGTGCTCCCAAGTCTGAAGTCATACATCTTCTTAGCATTATTCAGTTTTTCAACCCTTGGTGTGCTAAAAGGGATTTGAACCATGCCCCATGCATACTCATCTTTACATAATGTTTCCACAATGTATTAGCACCCAATTACATATTACAACACCAATCCTTTATCCCAAAATTTTGGGGTCGGCTATATGAATTTGTTTCTTCCATTTTGCTATGCGAAGGGTTGTTTTCTTGGTTAAATTAACAATTAACATATCGTTCTTAATTGCCTCAATTAATGTTCATTTAGGCCTATCCAGCCCACATGCATAATAGCAATATAAACCTTTCCTACATCTTTCAGGAAGCAGCCATGTACTCTAAAAGCCTAAAGGGAAGCATGATAGAAAATTGAAACCGTATTTCATATCTTCATCAGATTTCACATCACCAAGTATGACATATAAGCATCAATCAAGTTAGATTGTATCAGTTTGTACAAAACTAAAGAATGAACTACTTATATGATCTTACTGGTAAATCTGTAAAACATATATAAAAATAGGAAACGATGTTAACAACTTGGCCAATCCTAACAATGTTAACAACAAGAAGATGAAGAAGAAATATCAGAGTAATCACAAATACAGAAATTTAAACACGATGTTAACAACAAGGTAAACATTGAATTGCCAATTGATAAATATTTGAATGTGTCATACCATGGCCAATCCTAACAACTCGGTTGTAACTCAGGTCCAATACACGAAGGCGTGTTAGATCGCGAAGCCCTTCAATAATTGCAATGTTATTCTTTGACAAATTTAGCATGTGAAGTCCTCTTGGTAGAGATCCTGGCGTTATCCGAACTGCACGAAGAATTGTATTTTCAAGAAGATCAGAAAAGACTGAAGCCCTTTCTTAAACCAGCATTGGCAATAACCATGCAAAATGAAATAGTAATTTAATAACATCATCAAGATATGCATACCTATGGAATTTCCTGATAAATTAAGTACCCTTAGGCTAGAGAATGCGCTAAGAAATGGAACAGCAACCAAGCCAAGGTTCACCATCTGCGCTGATGCTGATGTGGCAGTCAAGGATGAAATATAATTGTGAGCCACTTCCATGCCAAGATTACTTTTAGCATCGATCCTAAAGTCAAGAACACTGACTTCAGAATGAGGCTCCTGGGTCAAAAATGTATTGGAGCTTTCCCCAGTCTCTTCTACAATGTTTTCATTTTCAATATCAATTTGGCTGATCCAGTCTTCGATGCGCCTAATGGTGAATTCTTTGGGATTCAGGTCATCGCAGTTCTGGATAGGAGACTTTGCCTTAAGTTTTTTCATCTTTTCATTTTCTGTTTCTCTTTCCGCATTTTCATTTCCTGATGCAATATGGTCATCAGAGCAATCATACCTTTCATTCCAGTATTTTTCATGTACCTCATGGCCTTCAGTTAATACGCCACTTGTATCTGAGCCTTTTCTAACTTCATCAGAATCTTGTGGAGGATTATGAGAAATATCTTCGTCACCATCGTGAAACTCATCCATCTCTCCATTTAGAGTATGCAAATTTCCAAAAGACCTTGATCGAGGCCTCACTCTGTTAGTGTCGGTACCTTCTATATGATTATGTGAATTTACTTGTAGGTTAGATACCGAATGCGACCTTGAAAAGGCATGTTCATTATCTTCTACTAAATCGGTTGAATGATCATCGACATCAGCATGTTGATTGCCATCAAATCCTTTCAAAACCTCTATAGAGAAGAGTGAATGAACCAAATGGTTTCCATTCTGCTGATTTTCAAAATTGAAATCTTTTTCATGATTATATAACTCTGGGGATGTGTCTCCATCAAGAGAACCATTGATTCTCTCCAAGCTCTTTTCATGGAAGGAATTAAATGAGAATTTTCGGTCTAATTCACCACCATTCACTATATCACCACTAGAGAAACCTCTTTCTTCTTCTAGGATGTTTCCAAGAGAATGACTTTTCTTCATGCTAGTCTTCGGAAGAATTTCTTGATTACCCTCCATAAAATCGCCATTCAATTCAGATTTCCAAAAGTCTCCATGAGACGAGGGGGGGCTTGTAGTTTGCTCAACACTGCTATTTGAATGACTGTAGTCAACATTCGGAATGTAACTAGCAGAACCAAAATAAACCTTTCTCTCTTGATCGTCGGATTTTTGTTGTGAAGGCAAATGCATTCTGGTGCCCAAATGTTGAACTTTCTGATGCAATAATGGGATTGTTAGTTTCAATACCCGGATTCAAATTTCCTTCAGGTTGCAAAGAAGATTCGGCTAAATTATACTAAACTACCCTTAACTATCACTGTTATTCTCTAAACTAATGGATGTTTTTCATTACGGTAAATTATCATAATAAAAAAATATAACGGAAGTTTCTCTCTTGATTGTCGGATTTAAGGGATTTTTTACTAAAGTCAAATTTCCCTTTAGATGTAGCACTTTGAAGGAGCTTGCTGTAGTTAAATAAAAAAAACCTCCCCATGGTTTATTGAAAAATGACAACAGTGAAGGGCACTTTAGTGTTCTTTCGCCAAGAAAATAAGAACAGCAAATTGGAATAATAATTTCACATACCTTTGGTCTTTGGGAAAGGCTTGGAGTAGAGAAGCATGAAAACTTAACCATTATAACCAACTGTACAAAAATTCAAGCACCCATAATTCAATATATGAGATTTGGAGTTCCAGAATCAGAAGGACCAAATTTCAGAGTAGAACTAGCTATCGTATGACTTAGGCAATTGTATCATGCAGTATAATATTAGCCGTCTTTGCTAATATTAGCCGTAATCAAGAGAAAGGCCTTCAAGAACACGACAAAGTCTCCAAATCGAGGATGATTTTGATCCAAGGAGACAGACCGATGAGATTACGCGATCATTACAACCCCACACCCACTTAGAGGTGCGAGAATGATTTGACCTTTTTGCAGCGGCCAGAGTGAAAGAAAGCTTTTATCAACTAGGTATTCCCAGAGCCAAATACATAAAGCCAGAAGCAATCCTGCAATAAATTTCGATTCATAAATTGAAGGAACACAAATAGCAATAACAAGTCTCGACAGTTATTTATATAAAAACCCTAAAATGGTAAGAATTCGCAAGATATTAAAACATATATATGCATGAAGTTTCTTGAAAACGGTAAAGGTCAGTACAATCTAGTATTGGACCATTCTGGTATTATACTACTAAAAGGCTTTAGCTATCATTTTAGGCTAAAATAAATAGTTGACGTTAAAAAATTTAGCACAACAAAAGTTACTTATTAGGAATTCTCTTTTAAAAAAATGATTTCTGCTCTGTTTCCCAAAAATTACTGGATCCTATACGAATCTAGCAGTTTTCAGAACCTGGTGATTATTTTCCATATATTCTTCTCATTTAAGGTTTTTTTTACCGTTTTCTTAATTCTTTTTATGTAAACATTGGGTAAATTAAACAACAATAACTTCAATTATCGCTTTTTCACAAAAATGCCTTAACAATTTTAATTAATGAAAAATACCTTGAATACCATTGATTTTTTCACTAAAATAACTCCTATTGTATTTTGTCCAATCAAGTAATTTTTTGGTGATGTGGACTTTTTAATGACAAATATAACCCTACTAAATGATAATTTTGCAATTCTCTCTTCTTTCCCTCCCCCATCTTCCTCCCCTCTATCCTCCTCTCAGCCAACCATCTTACCTATCCTCCTCTATCCCTTCCTTTCCTCCTCCACAGCTCCACCGCTTCCGCCTCTTTTTCCTCCACCTTCTCTTGTCCACCTTATTCATCTCTCCTCAACCACCACAACGTCCTCCTCTTCTACATCCTCCACATCGTCATTTCCCTCCAAGCTCCTCAATACCGTGTTTTAGCTGAAGTCCATAACCACCACCCATCTGTCCTCTAGTTCTCCCATCTCATGGAAATGATATTTAACGTATTAAGGAGCAAAACACAATTTTCTTAACACCGTCAGGGTATGTTAGCGTAACATAATTAGTTTAAGGTATTTAGAGTAATTAAGCTATTTTAGTGAAAAATAGGAATAGTTCAGGGTATTTTAGTGCAATTTACCCTTAAACATTGAACATTCCTTTCTGTTTATCTCATTACCTTCTTTGATATGAAGATGTACATATGTGGCAATTAAGTCACAAAACTTTTTCTCATAGTATAAAAATTCACATTTTAATTTGTATTGGTATTGCATCTGTTACAATAGTCTCAGATACATAACTGATCTGTAGAGGCAAAAGCAGGATACTATTAGATACATATTTTTGCCTTTTAGATAAGTATATATGATGGACAAGAAACCTTCCGAATTGGCAAATTCCCAAGAAGATGGGTTTGGCTATGAAGCAAAACTTCATGAACGATTTGACAATGCTTTGGATCAACTACAAATTTGGTGTTAACCCTTGATTTTTTTAGCCTCAAACTTCACGCCGAGAAAACCATGGTCACTGGCCAGGAGGGCTTGCCATAAACCTAAAACAAACATTTGGCATCCTCCAAGATCTCCTGGAGAATTCTAGAAGAAGGGATAAGGTTATATAGACTTGGACTTGCTCAAAATTATCATTTTGAACTACCCAAAAAACAAAACTAAGACTAAATCAGAATGCATGTTTACAAAAATTCTACAAATTAAATAAGAAAAAGAACTTTAGAAGTGGGTACTGCATTGCTAATTGGATCGAATGGTTAACTTCGAAAACTAACATGAAAAGTTATAAATCTAATGTCACTGGTCATTGAATGGTAACATCAACAACAACAACAATTCTTTGAGCATAACATCAAAGCCGTCGCAACATCAAGTAATCCAATAAATATCTAATCTATCCTTACTCTGAGCTTACAGTATATATAACAACAGACAACAGGAATTCTTCAACAAAACAAAATATATCAGGCCTAACTCGCATCAAGTAATGTTAGAGATATAAAATCTATTCTTACTCTAAATTCCTAGTATGACAACGACAACAAGTAGCAACATGGCAACAACAAGCCTTTTTCTTAAGCTTTCAGGGTCGGCTACATGAATTTCCAGTAGCTATAATTAATACATGAAAAACTGTCGAATGCTAGCTTCTCAAAGTATCCAGACAGAAACTCCTTGTACCAGTTAACAAAAGGATACTTACTGTCAACTTATTGTTCGGTTGCATTAGACAACTGTTTGCCTAAAATGCAGTTAAATAATAACACCCCGCAAAACAATAAAAAAAAAACACTAAAAATACCAACCAAAAAAACTCTCTTTAACTTCCATCAGGTATGATTTTGTAAACATCTGCCCTAAGCAGTCAATTGAAAGAAATAAACTCCTACTTCTCATAGTGGTTCTTCAATTAAGATCAACCCAAGAGATCAATACTACATAAAACTTTTTCCATCTTCTGAGCAAACTAGCAACATAACCACTCAAAGAAAAATTTATATCAAATCACGATATAACGAAGAAATCACACAACAATAAAACTTCGAAACAGCATCTCTGAAGGATATATGCATCGAAAACTCTCTCCAAGCAATCGAAAACAACAAACCCAATTCAATCAGAGCTCATAAAGCAAATTTCTCAATGAGATCAACCATCTTATCACCTAAAATAATGTTCCACCCTAAGCAGCCAGCAATGAGTAGCAGACACAATCCTTATAAAAAAGCAGCAATGAACAATTCAAAACAGAAACATGTTCACTCTCCACCAAACCTGCAACTCATCTAAGAAACATCACATCTTTAATTTCCATATTCAAAAAAGGCTTAACATCTAGAAGCACAAGAATCAAACTTTAAGATTTTTCTGAGATAAGAACCAAACTTCTGCTGTTCTACATGTAATTCAGACCGTTTTCTTCATCTACCTACCAAATTTCCAATAGATTCAACAAACAAAACAATCAAGACAATCAAACTCGTTACCTAACATCCATAAAATTACTAAATAAATAATAAGGAAAACGCAAATACTAATACTAACAACACCCATTAGATCAATACTCAAAAAAGTTTGGAGATTTAGAGCACAAGAACCAAACTTTTACACATAGCGGCATCAAATTTCCTATCTAATTACCAAATTTGCAAAACCCAACAAACGTAAATCAAAACTAATCAAAAACAGCATCACATATCTCAAAACTTCATCAAATTAACACCAAAAAAATTGGGGGGGAAACGATACCTTATCGCAGCCAGATTGGACCGCTAGCTTCTTCCAAAATGGCGACTTGGAGCCAAGAAAAGAACAAAGAATTTTTATTATAAGAAGGGGAAAAAAAACTAGAGAAAAAAAATTTGAAATTTATTGGAATAAAAAAAAGGGGGGACTAAAATGAGGGGCAGAGATAAAAAGGGAGAGGCTGCGGTGGAAGTTTATACAGAGCCCTGACCACAGAGGGTTTTCAGGTGGGGCCCCGATATACAACAAAAGAAGAATTTTCCAGGTTTCATAAAATAAGTTACAACCTTTTTTAAAGTTTATAATACATTTGTTATGATATGTAATATTTTTTTAAAAATTTTGCATTCTTTTATTATCCATGTTAATTAAAGATTATCTAATCTCAATTATATAAACTAGCTATTTGGCAAGAGCGATACAAGTGATTAGGTTAATAAAATATCCAAAAATATGTAATTCGAGATTTTGCAATTTAAATATATATTTATTTTACTGGTTCGATTAGTTGCTTTTCAAGCTTCACATATCAGAAGTTGGTCATGGTTTTTTAATATATTGTCTCATTTTCCGAGTGGATTGACCAATGTAAGTTTCATGTTTGTTATAACAGTTGAAGCTTAGCGTAAATCTTTTAAAATATTTTTTGTTTAAGACTGTTTTTATTAGGAAAGATTTCCTTACATATTTTTGTGATTATAAATCTTTCAATAACTTTTTTGATTTTATTTGTTGGAAATTTTTTTATTTTATTAAAGTGTATACATACATCTTTGAGATTCAATACAAATCAATTAAATTCAAAATCTAAATTGCATCTTCTTCAAGATCTTTTATTGTATCAAAACCCTATGATTAAAAGCTCGCTTTTTTTTATTCGTGTCCTCTTCTTAAAACTCAGTCTCCGTCATCTTCAAATTCCTTTTCTCGACAAAACTTTCCCACATAAACTTCACTGTGTAGAGATCTCAAATTCAATCAGTTTTAATCGGTCACGATCTCCTTGACCACATCAACGGCTCCAAGTCTCCTCCTCCGAGAACTATCGCTGACGTCCATAACATCACCTAGCGTGTCGAAAATCCCGACTACTATCAATAGTACCGTAAGGATCAACTTATTCTCAACGCTATCCTCGGCAGTTGTGTCAAGACGATCCAGCCTCACATTTTCTATGTTTTCTCATCCAAGAAAGTATGGGATCTGCTTATTATTCTCCTTGCGAACAAATCTCGCTCACGAGTTATGTCGCTCAAGGAACGCCTCATCAACAATCAACGTGGTTTGCGATCTATAATCAAGTACCTACAAGCGATGCGATTTATCTCCGGCGATCTTGTTCTCGCCAACCACCCTCTTTCCGAAGATGACCTTGTTCTTCACATCCTCGCAGGCCTTGGACCTAAATTCAAAGAAACCACCACCGTTATTCGAGTTCGTGATAACGACATCACCTAATTACAAAAATCTGCATCAGTTATGAAAATATTTCCTAATAATTTTGATAAACATTTTAAAGGTTATTGATTCCATAAGAATTTCTCGCATCAAAGAGAGTTGAAGGTGTTGGCCATTTTATAATTAAAAAAAACTTCTTATTTTTGAATGTTTAATCCGAACTAAATATGAGAGACTCGTGTACAAGTTAGGCAAAATGCCTTGAAATCTCCAAACAAACTCACAGGTCTCATATTGCTTGATACGGGGCTTCTTTTCTTATTTTAAAAAAAGAAAAAGAAGGACAAATATCTCTGTATACAAAGAGTACACAAATCTAGTCCTGATAATGCTTATTGGCGACCTCCAAGATCAGGACACGTGGCAGATGACGTGTCCCAAGACTCAGAAGAAAGGGCCCATAGGAGCCGACTTGGCCACCCTGTATCCGACCTGCAAACACAAGCTGGTCCTCCTCAGGGCCCCCCGCAAATTGGCTTCCTCGGCCCCGTAGCTCGCACCGGGCTGCTACAAGACCTGGACTCCTCGGCCTCCTCGCTCGTCCCGAGCTCCAGGCAGTGGCCGTCTTCCTCGGACCTCCGACCAAAGTCACCACTCACGGGCGTAACCGCCGCTCCGCGAATCTCGCAATGCGCGGATTCTACGCCAACAACATCCTACGTTCCACGCTATCACGATCCCTATTAATGGGCGATCCGCTCTCTGCACGAGCGTAACGTCGGGGGCGTAACCGCCGGCGAGATCCTCGCACCCGCTGCTGCGTGTCACCACCGCTATATAAACCCCCATCACAGAGGGGTCAAGTAAGCCATTCTTTACACTTACGCCGTTACTCTGCTCGGATACCGTCACTGACTTGAGCGTCGGAGGGTCCTCGGTGGTACCAAACCACTCCGGGACTTCTTTGCAGGTACACGGCGGCAGCCTCCTCATCCCGCTTTGTCCTCTCAAAACCCATTGAGACCCACAAGTGACGAAGGACAATCAACCCAGTTCACATCGAGATCAACGGAAGACAACATCTGACGGAGGCCCGAAAATGAGCTCCATCAGTTGGCGCCGTCTGTGGGAAAACAAATTCCATAAAATACAAAGTTGACCTTCCTATCTTCTCTCCCATGTCGGACGACCATCCTAGGGATCCCGGTACCAGCCGCCGCCTTCCACTCACCGAAGGCGGGGACGAACCTTCCCCCATGACCGTAATCAACGCCCTCGCGGGCCGGATAGATCGCCTGCAATCCCTCGTGGAAGCCCTCGTCCGTGTCCAAACGACTGCGCCCGGGCCCCAGATCGCTGCACCGCCGCCGCCAGAAGGCTCCGCCCCTGTCCGGACGGCCGACCACCAGCAGGCTGCATCCCCTTGCCACCGGTCCCTCGAACTGGTGCTCCCTGAGGCCCGCTGGGCGCCCCAGGGCTCCACACCGAGATCCGCCGTCAGGGAGCCTTTCCCCGAGCTTCCTCGCGACCCTTACCCTTCTGAGGAAATGTCGGTCACCTCTCCTATCCACAAGCGTGGCCGACCCCATCATGGTCGACGGGAACGCATGAAAGGGGTCCGTCCCGGCGACTCAAGGGCTTCCCCATCCCAGGACCTGGGGCACCTCATCGGGAGAAACCGGGACCGCTCCCATACGCAGTCCGCCCGCGGCAGGGCCCGGGAATCCCGAGGTGTCAATTCCTCAGGGTACCACAATCGGCTCGACGCCCTCGAGAAGAGGATCGAGGGCATGCGCCGAGAAGCCTACTTCTCGAGCGACGGGGCTAAGTATGCCTCCGACTCGCTCACGAAGCCCTTCATCGAGGAACTGCTCGCCGTACGTGTCTCCTCGCGCAATAAACCCCCAAAGGTCTCTCTGTTCGACGGAAAAACTGACCCGAAAGACCACTTGGACGCCTTCACCGCGGGGATGAGCTTCCAAAATCACTCTGACGCCGCTCAGTGCAGGGCCTTCCCGGCCACCCTGATCCGCTTGGGTCGGGACTAGTTCTGGGGGCTCGAGCCCCATTCAATATCAACTTTCGAGGAGCTAGCCACCCAGTTCCTCGGCCATTTCGTGGGAAACCGTCGACAGAAGCGCACAGTCGACTACCTCTTCACGGTCAAAAGCGGGGACAAGGAAACGTTCAAGGCCTACATCACCCGCTTCTACAACGCCCTCCTCGAAGTGCCCGAGCACCGGGACGAGACAGTCATAACGACGCTCAGGTCCGGTCTGAGGCGCAAAGAATGGTTGCGCTCCTTCGCGCTAGCTCAACCTAAGACCGTGGTCGAAGTCAAGGCGTGGGCTGAGCACGAGGTCCAGCTGGAATCCGAAGTGAATGCCAACCTTCTTCGGGCGGATCGACCCGACCAGAAGAAGAGGATTTCCAAGAGTACACCCCCCTCAACGTCTCCCTCGTGATGTTGCTGGAGGAGACCCAGAATGAGGGGCTCTTCAAGTTTCCCCCGGTCTCACGCCAGGGCGCCAAGCGAGGCCGGGGCCCTTATTGTGCTTTCCACCGGGTGCCGGGCCACGCCACGGAGGTCTGCAAACAATTGAGAGACTACGTTGAGGAGCTCATCCGGTCTGGGCACCTCGCCTCCTACATAAGGGACAAACGGCAGGCCGACCGTAAGCAAGAGCAACCTCACCTTCCCACCGACCTGACCATCGGCCAGATCATGCTTGTTTCAGCGGACGGTCGACCCGGGGCCCAGGGAGCCCCATGCTCTATGCCCAGCGCGGGGGCCGACGGCCCTCCAGGGAGCTCGGCCCATGCCGATAAAGTCATCTTTTAGGCTGTACCCTTTTTTTATTTTTACTTTGTTATTTCATTTTTTTAGCGCGAGTTCTTCCCAAGATCTACTGCTAAGTTTGATAAAGATCAGTGAAGTATTGCGCAAAATAAAGAAAAGCGTTGTTTTATTTGAAGGGTATTATGGGCTCCTCGGCCATACATAAAAAAAGGGGAAGAAAAAGGGGGGGTTACAATAGTGGGGGAACGGGATGCAGTGAGCACTGTTCGTGGTACTCGGTAAAAATCTCCAACAGCCGGGGCCTCGCAAGTTCCAGCCTTTGCCCCCGGTTCCCCCCACGGACATCGACCCCGAGCCTCAGCTCGTAGCATTCGCGGACGACCGCCTTTGAACGGGCCAGCCGGTTCGCGGAAATCAGGCCGAAGCGCCTCAAAGACCGCAGCTTGCCCACGGCCTCATCGAAGAGCAGCTCCGACACGGGGTTGTGAACCCCCGGTGATGCCCTCCAGATAGAGTACATCGGTAGCTGCAGCAGGGAGGAACGTCTGGGGAGCAACCGGCCGAAGTGATCCTCAATGCGCCCGTAAACCAACTGCACAGTGTCCTCGGTGCAGTAGGGGTCGTAGAGGTACACATCTCCGAAGCTGACGATGTCGGGGATGGTGAACGGAAAATCCTCCATTCTCGATGGCCTGTCTGCGAAAGGGGGGCTAGTGCTCCTTATATAGCCCGAGGCACTGCCCAACTGTATCCCGCTTTTGCCTAGGGAGTCTCCGCCACGTGGCTTCCATCGAGCGTTATCTGGTGAGAACGAAGCGACGCGTCCCTGTCGCTTCGCCTCCCCCCCCGCATTCATTGACATGGCTGCCAACGCCATTGCCCTGACCGTTCCTATTCAGCACCCACAGCTGACGGTTAGGCTGCTCCCCGTCGAGCCCGAGGACCCCTCACTTAACTTTCCCCCGCGGGCAGCCTCCCTGCCGTGATGCCGGGGATCGAAAAGCCCTCTCCGGGGCAGTTGAGCCCGAGCTTCCATCGCTCGACTATCCCCAGCGGGCAGCTTCCCTGCCTCAACGCCGGGGATCAAAAAAGCCCTCCCAGAGGCAGTCGAGCCCGAGCTTCCCTCGCTCAGCTATCCCCAGCGGGTAGTTTCCTTGCCTCAACGCCGGGGATCGAGAAAGCCCTCCCAGAGGCAGTCGAGCCCGAGCTTCCCTCGCTCGGCTATCCCCAGTGGGCAGCTTCCCTGCTTCAACGCTGGGGATCGAAAAGCCCTCTCAGAGGCAGTCGAGACCCGAGGTTCTCTCGTTCGGCTATCCTCAGCGGGCAGCTTCCCTGCCACAACGCCGGGGATCGAAAAGCCCTCTCAGAGGCAGTCGAGGCCCGAGGTTCCCTCGCTCGGCTATCCCCGGCGGGCAGCTTCACTGCCACAACGCTGGGGATCAAAGAAGCCCTCCCAGAGGCAGTCGAGGCCCGAAGTTCCCTCACTCGGCTATCCTTCAGGACAAAAGCCCTCGCCAAGAGACACCGGGCAGCAACCCTACCCGGCCAAGGGTCCTTGGTAGGCTTCTTACAGCCCTATAGTTTTTTCTCGCGTCAGGGACCAAAGTCCTCCCAGAGGCAGTCGGGTCTTTGCCCGGCTATCCCCGGCTGGTAGCTTCCTACCACAACCGACAGGGATCAAAGTCCTCGCCAAGAGGCACCGGGCGGTAACCCCGTTCGGTCCCCGTCCTGAAGGATCAAAAGCCCTCGCAAGAGGCAAACCAAACAGCTACCCTGCTCGGTCATCTCCAGCTGGTATTTCCCTACCGCAACGCCAGGGATCAGAAAGCCCTCGCCAAGAGGCACCGAGCAGCTACCCTGCTCGACCACCCTTCCTAGGCCTCTCACGGCCCCCCAGCGTCAAGGATCAAAGCCCTCGCCAAGGGCCACCGAGCAGCTACCCTGCTCGGCCATCCTTCGTAGGTCTCTCACGGCCCCTCCAGCGTCAAGGACCAAAGCCCTCATCGTGAGGCCGCTGAATTCCTTCCTGCTCGGCGCATCCCCAGCGGGCATCCTCCTACCCAACAAGAGACGTCAGGTTTGTCCAAGCCTAAACGATGTCCTTTCGACTCAGGGGCCCAGGGAGTAGCTCCTCGAAAACGCTCGTAGGCAAGCGATCGCAGTCAACTCGACGGGCGATCGTTAGACAGAGGGCTAACCTGACAATAAAACACAACGGTGCAGGCAAGAATAAATAACATTCTTCACAAACAGGCAGAACATGGAAGCTAAGGAAAAACTTCATCGCTACCAACAAAAACAGTTTTTGTTTACAAAGGGTATTTTCCGGCTCCCCAGCCTTACAAAATTCAAAGGAAAACAAAATAAAGACACGAGAACGGGAGCTCTACGCCTCGGGGCCGGGCGCGACCTCGAGGTCCTCGACCTCCACCACCGGGGGCGCCGGGTCCACGGCCATCTCCTCGCCAGGGACTTCTTCCCTTTGCTCGTCGGCGCCCACGAGGGGGAACTCAGCCCGCAGGTCCGCTTCGTCGAACTCTGGCATCCGGGACTTAACGGCATCGAGGGCGTCGTGCCAAATGCGGGTCGTGGCCACGGCCAGGTCGTGGTAAAAATCCTTCGACCCCTTATAGGACGCCACCGCCCTCGATTCGGCCGACTTAACCGCCTCGCCCCCCCCCCCCCCCCCCCCCGCTCTTTCCGGAGGGTCTTCACCGTCTTCTTCAGGTTGCCGGCGAGCACCTGAGAGTCCCCGAGCTTGCCCTCGGCGATCACGGCGGCCTCGCGATGCCGGGCGACTTCTTTTTTTCCAGCGTCCACCTCGCCCTCCAAGGCAGCGATCCTCGCCGACATCGCCTCCTGCCCCCGCCTGGAGCTTTCCTTCAACGCGACGAGCTGGCCCGCGGCCTCCATCGCCGGGGCTACCACCTCGGTCTCCATGCGAAGGGCGAGGGCCACGTGCTGGAGAGTCTGGGAAGACACAAAAAGGGGAAGGATAAGGAATATGAAGGAGAACACTAAATCTTGCCGCGCAATGGGGGCTTACCTGCACGGCTTCTTGGGCGATCGACGCCAGCTGGGCCTTGAAGGTTCCCCCAGGAACCCGACCCCCAGCCGAGGTCTCTATCTCGTGGAGGAGGCTGTCCGCGACTGACAGCCCGGATGGCACCGTGAACTGGAGCCCCCCTTCCTCCACCACGGTCGGCGAAGACCGACCACGGGAAACTCTCCGAGAACTCCTTCTAAGCGGCTCCGGTGGGGAGCCGATCTCCTCCTCCGAGGCCGTGTCCTCCACAATCAGGGCCCGCTTCCGGCCCGACACTCTGCTGGGGCCCGAGGCGGGATCCACCGCCGAGCATCCTCGGGGGACCGCCACCGGGGCGGTGGGAGCGGGGGCAGCCTGTGCCCGGGAAGAGCTGGCACCCCCAGCAGGCTGCCTCGGTTGGCGTATAGCATCTCGGAGAACGCCAAAGTCCATGGATCCTGCACAAAACAAACACCCCACTTATCAGCAACGCGAGTAAAACATAAACCCAGGAGGTAAGCCTAACTTACCAACGAACTCGACGGGGCTAAGCTCGGTCCAGCTCAAGACCCTCTCGGACAGCAGCACGTCATAACGGGGGATGGGCTCCCATGACGCCACTCTCACCGCGGCGGGGTCGATGGACAGGCTCCCCGGCAGGCACTTCTCCCTCGACCATTTGGTGGGCACTGGCCAGTCCTCACCCTCGGGAGGGGAAACGAAGAAAAACTTCTTTTTCCAATCATGAATGGAGGAGGGCAAGGCCACGACACCGGTCCCGGCGGCAACCTCGGGCCGCTTCCTAAAGGCAAAATACACCCAC
This sequence comes from Agapanthus africanus, assembly GCA_030015575.1. NCBI lineage: Eukaryota > Viridiplantae > Streptophyta > Magnoliopsida > Asparagales > Amaryllidaceae > Agapanthus > Agapanthus africanus. The sequence continues at coordinate 6,161,733 of CM057337.1, forward strand.
CTGGGGTCGCCCGCTCGACCGCCGGGGTGACTCTTGAATGCAAGGGAGGAATTGAGAAGGGAAAGACTGAAAGGAACCGCCTGCAGCCTCAGGCGGATCAAGAACCCGAGGAGAATCCTCCATGAGTTCGGCATTAACTGGCCGGGGGCCAGACCGAAGAAGTTTAGAGCGGCGATGATCTTAGGAGAGAAGGGCAGGCGCATTCCGCCCCAAAAAGCTTCCAAGTACAGGGCAATCTCCCTGCTCCGCACCTGATCGGCCCTCTCTCCCTCCTTGGCCAGACGAAGCGTGTAGCGCGGGGGAATGTGAAAGCGAGCCCGAGCGTTGATGAGCTCGTCCTCATGCCTCATCCAGCACGGGGTGCAGGGAGCCACATCTGCCGCCTCCTCCCTGAAGGCGGCCCCCGCCTCACGACCCCGGGGAGAGGGGCCAGCCCTTGCTCCCCTGGAAGACTCGGACACATCTAAAGGAACCTTAGCACCTATCCTTACAACATCTACCGATTCTACAGAAGAGGAAGACATCTAACCTTGGAAAAGAAATTCTTCAGGGGCTGAAGCAAAGGAGGGGAGACGAGCGTCGAGCAGCTGGGGCCTGAGGGAGGAAAATATGAAGGAGTAAGGACCCTAGGCTGGGCCCCACCCACATTTATCACCGCCTGCGACCTCATCCAACGGTGCCCGTCGTCTCCCGCCGAAACGGCCCATTGCGCCCAGCGGCTCAGATCGTTCCACGTGGCAGCCCCGCGATTGACTGCGTCCCATCAGACGCTGCAGACCTGCGCGCGTCACATCGGCCGGTTGGCGCCCGACACGTGGACCGTCGTTTCGGCTGCAGAGTGCACGAACCGGCGCACCTTCTTTAAATGCAAAGATCTCGCTTTGATTCGCTAGCGGAAAAGACAACCGACGGTCCGAGAACTCGTCCCGACAAAACCCTAGAAGGGATCTCACCTCGGGAGGCCCGGCGGTCCATTCCTGACCCGACCCACTAGCTGGTCGGGACAAGAGTGGGGGGCTAATGATAGTGCTCGATATTGACGACCTCCAAGATCAGGACACGTGGCAGATGACGTGTCCCAAGACTCAGAAGAAATGGCCCACAAGGGCCGACCTGACCACCCTGTACCCGACCTGTAAACACAAGCTGGCCCTCCTCGGGGCCCCCCGCAAATTGGCTTCCTCGGCCCCGTAGCTCGCACCGGGCTGCCACAAGACCTGGACTCCTCGGCCTCCTCGCTCGTCCCGAGCTCCAGGCCGTGGCCGTCTTCCTCGGACCTCCGACCAAAGTCACCGGTCACGGGCGTAACCGCCGCTCCGCGAATCTCGCCATGTGCGGATTCTACGCCAACAACATCCCACGTTCCACGCTATCACGATCCCCATTAATGGACGATCCGCTCTCTGCGCGAGCGTGACGTCGGGGGCGTAACCGCCGGTGAGATCCTCACACCCGCTACTGCGTGCCACCACTGCTATATAAACCCCCATCACAGAGGGGTCAAGTAAGCCATTCTTTACACTTACGCCGTTACTCTGCTCGGATACCGTCACTGACTTGAGCGTCGGAGGGTCCTCGGTGGTACCAAACCACCCCGTGACTTCTTTACAGGTATACGGCGGCAGCCTCCTCATCCCGCTTTGTCCTCTCAAAACCCATTGAGACCCACACGTGACGAAGGACAATCAACCCTGTTCATCTCGAGATCAACGGAAGACAACATCTGACGGAGGCCCGAAAAGGAGCTCCATCAAGTCCCATGATTCCATAACAAGTAATACAATTAATAATTGTGGAACAATTGGCATTTAAATAGATTTGTTCAAAATTTAGGTTAATATTTATATTTCAATTGAGAAGATATTATAATCATATCAAGCAGAAATATCACCGCTTGAAGTCGGACATTTTTATGTTGACTAAGAAAATGCACACAAAAATAAATTCAAAAGGACAGCGGAGTTGACTATACTACCCCCATGCTCTTGAGTTTATTACATGATCAACTCCACATTTCTTTGAGCTGGCCAGCAGCATCAGCATGCATGTGGGGACGGTAGGGCATTTTAGGGAATGCAGCTGAAATACTTTATTTGGTACTGGACACTAGTTCCTGAATAGCTGGCTGTGGCATGGGACCAGCAAGTTTGGTTGTTGTTGCTCGAGACCCACAAAGATCGCATTAGAAATTACTCGACTTTCGACTAGTTTCTTAAAGAATAATATTTTATATTGAAAATTGTTAAAAAATATAAACATAATTACATATATATGAGAGAATGATATGACACGTTCTTTCTCTAGAATACTCACACGGATTTTTCTCCCTGTTTGCATTTTTAAATGATAAATTTTTTGTCATACCCCCATGCTCTTGAATTTACTATTGCAGAGTATGGATTTGGTCACGGTTTTAACCGTGACCACAGATACATTTGGTCACGGTTAAAGCCGTGACACAACCGTCGCCTAAAACACCGTCACGAGTACCCTAGTTACGCCCTTAACCGTGAACATATATTTTTTTAGTCACAGTTAAGACCGTGGCCATATATGTGGCGTTACAAAAAACGATTCAAACAACTAAATGAAATCTGTGTAGAGTCCACATATATGATTACGGTTATAACCGTGACCAGTTTATGGTCACGATTTAAATCATGACCATAGGAGATATATGGTCACGATTTACAACGTGACCAAAAAGTTAAAGCGTGATGTAGGAAACGTGCTATAGCAGGTAACCGTGACTATATAGTCCCTGTGGTTACGGTTTAAACTGTGACCATATGATAGTGAAGGTTACCTACTACCAGTAGGTAACTGTTAATATATCTTATGGTCACAATTTAAACCGTGACCAAATATATTATCAATTTTTTAAAACTGAAATCCGCGCGCTACTTTCAATTACAAACAGCGATAAATAATAATTATATAATCAAATTGTAGGGTGTTTTTCGTCCCCCAATTGAGATGAAAATACGAGTCACTTGTCAGGCGTATTACAGATTCCCCCTGTCTGGGATAGACTGGGGCTTATTGATTGTTGGGATCCGAATCTCCGACAGCCGCGGATTAAACTGTAGTTAATTACCCATCGCTTTTGGAGCGAGAGAACCTCCGATTGATGGGTAAAACCGGTCATGCGAACTCAATGTGCAGTGTGCATGTGTTGTGTTTTGAAGGAGACTTAGGCATATCGTGGGCCTCGCAGAGTTTACGGGGGTCCCACTACTCGGATAGCGGGTTGGGGATCAAGGGGGCTAGCAGCCCTCTTAAGGGGTGTGGGGCAGCGCCTTGTTAGAAATTTTTTCTAACGGGGGACGTGTTTTGAATATGGAGCGTGAGGAAAAAAGAGGGGTGAAGAGTAGGGGTGGTAATTGAACGAGCCAACTCGGGTTCGATTAAGGTTCAGCTCGGTATCAGCTCGTTCAAATTCGGTTCATTTATTAATGAGCCGGACATGAGCCAGAAAGCCTGGCTCGTTTATTAAATGAGCCGGACTCGAGCTCAGCCAGGCTCGTTCGGTATTGACTCGGGTTCGGCTGGGTTACATAATTTGAAAAAAAAAGTAATATGTAATATATAGCAGATTCTATACAACTCTCAGAACACTTAATTCAATTAAATGACAGTATATAAAGTGTACTGAGATAAATATAAAACCCAGCACTTAGACCCATTCAATGCCCTAAATGTTAATGTTTTTTATTTTTTCCATATTTCAAAACTCTGAGTTTTAGGCATTATTGTTAATTATGTTTTTTTTCTTGGAAGATACTATTAATATGAGTAAATGAGCTGAAAACGAGCCGAGCTCAGTTGAGCTCGGCTCGTTTAGTTAATGGGCCACAAATGAATCGAACACGAGCTGGGCATGTTTAATCAAACTGGACTTGAGCTGAGCATCTCTAGCTCGATTAACTAAACGAGCCGGACTTGGGCCGACAAAAAGAACCACGATCCGAACTCGAGCCGAACTTGGCTCGCTCAAGCTCGGCTCGTTTACACCCCTAGTGAAGAGCGTCCTAAGGACGCGTGCGTGGCATGCGGGCACTGGGCTTCAGTGGGTCACGTGCGCTGGGTGCCAGCCGAAAAAGAGGCTTAACCCCTAGGCTTGGAGTTGAACTCCCGAGGGGCTTTGGAGTTGAATTCCTGAACATGAATTGGGTGTAGATTTGGGGTTGAACTTCTGAACATGAATTATGTGTAGATTTGGAGTTAAACTCTCAAAAGATATGGATTTGGAGTTAAACTCCTTTGAGAACTTGGATCTTGGAGTTGAACTCCTTAAAAATTTTCGGGGATGATCAAAGAGGACCCCTTTCTTCTCCTTGAGCCTTGGATCCTCCCAAAATGAGATTTTTGGAGGTGGGTCTTCCTCCCCCTCCTCTCTTTTTACTGGATCTTAGGGAAAAAGGGAGGTGAGATTAAAAATCTCCCTTTCAGGAATTGATGGGAGATCTGAATTCCCTTTCGAGGGTTTTATAGTGAAACTTTATTTAGTTTTGAGAAAAAGAGAGCAAAGCTCTTGATTTAATTGGAAATGAAGAAGAAAAAAAACTTGAAAGAGAGAAGATAGAGACACAAACTCAAGAATTTTTAAGAGAATGAAAGTTCTTTTTTATTTTTTCATTATGTTTGCCTTTTATACGCTACATACTTTACATATAACCCTTAGGCTTTTCTTAATGCCACTTGTGCCTCCTCATGCCTCATGTGCTTATTTTTTTTGCATATAAGTCATGGGGTTTACAAAATTTTTGCTTTTTGCCGCATTTTTCATACATTTAATTCTAAAAAAAGAATTTAAACTAATTTATTGCCTTCTTTTGGCATGGAGCCGGCCCCTTCCATGTTTGGTCTTGATTTGGGCTTGGGCCCGCTTGCTTGGGCTCGGGCCCACTTGGCTAAGGGTTGACTGGCTTTGACTTGGTCAGCTGGAGTGTAATTTTTGATCCCAACAAAGTGCCCCCCATCAATAAATGCACACTGCGTGTATGAGTTGTGTGCAAGCAATTGATGGATTTTGTTCTATATGGAGATTAATTTGATTTGGTTCCTGTTCCCTTACGAAAAAGGGGTGGGGGAACGTTCCCCACTAAAACAGCCCCATGTGTTTAACACATGAGTGCCTATATGCAACGCATATAGGCACTGCAGTTAAAACATCTGCTAGGCTAATGGAGCCTCACGTGCCCACACGTGAGCACCTATATGTAAAGCTTATTGGCGCTGAATTTAAGCAATCGATAGGTTAAAATTGAGCCTCACGTGTAAGCACGTGAGCGCCTATATACAAAGCATATAAGCGCTGCATTCAAACAAATGGCAAGCCAAAATGGCTCACGTGTTAACACGTGATACATTCATATGCTGTTGCATATAAGCAAACAAGCTTAATCCAATTGGGATCACGTGCTACACGTGAGTGCTCTTAAAACCTTCGAAGCTGATTGAATTAAATTCTAAACAACAGGATTAAAACTATATTTGGAAAATATTTTCTTAAATCTTCCTAATATGGAAAGATCTTTCTCTAACAAAGAATCTCGAATAAACTATCTGATAGAATTAAATTCTATATATATGGGAAATATTTTTCTGATCTTCCTTAAATTAGAAAGATCATCTTTGTAAAATGAAGGACCTTTGGATCAAAAATCCAACGGTGATCGTCTGATAGAATAAAATTCTATAAAAGATATTCATATAAATAAAATTCTATGATAGAATAAAATTCTAATCTTGTTAAACTAACAAGATATTCAAATGATAGAATAAAATTCTATCTTACAAAAATATTTCCTAATCTGGTTAAAAACAAATAAGAAATCTTCTCTGTTAAACAGAGAGCCTTTATTAAAAATCCAACGGTGAATAAAATTCATTAGAACAATTGGATTGATTATGAAATCAATCATGATATTTTAATGGAGGATTTTCTTAACAAATTGATTCTTTTTCTTCTCATATAAATATGAGTAAGGAGAGAAGGAGAAAAGAGAGACGATACAAAGAGAGAAGAGAAGAAAAATACAGAGAGAATTATCTCAAAGAAGAAGATCACCCTCCTATTCCCTTACAAAAAATAAATAATAAATAAAAAGCGATGGGAAAATTCCCCCAATGGAGCATCACGTGCCTACACGTGATGCGCCTTGGAGCAAAGGCTATAGGCATCGCGCTTAACAAAAAGGGCTGTCAACACGTGATGCTTTTCTCTAGGACTGCGGCATATAAGCAAACCGGCCCAAAGTTATGGGTCACGTGCTACACGTGAGGGCTCCCAATGCTTTCTGAGCCGATAGAATCAAATTCTAAATACAAGGATCAGAACCCTATTTTGGAAATATTTTCCCCAATCTTTTTAAACAAGAAATATTGTGCTCTGTAAATCAGAGTACCGTTGGATCAAAAATCCAATGGTGGTTAAAAATCACCAAGATACAGAATAAGTTCTGTATGGGAAAATATTTTCCCAATTTTGTTAAAAACAAAAGAAATGTCTTCTGTAAAACAGAAGTCTTTGGATCAAAGATCCAACGGTGGATATATTCCTCAAATCAATTAAGAAATCTCTCAATGAGAGATTTTCTTAACTAAATCAACAAATCAGCCTCCACTATATAAAGGACCCAAGACTTCAAGTCTTAAAAAGAAGAACCCCCCATAAACTGCAAGTTCAAAAGAAAAGAAGAAACCCTAGGTTAGGTAAGAAGGAACAAAACACAGAGAATATCTTACTTCTTCTTCGTCTCCACAAGAGTTTAACTCTTCCAAACGACTTAGTTCTTTTTTCTGGTAAAAGATCTGCAGATGCAGATTTCCCCATAAGTTGAGAATTTAATTCTCATCGGGGAGATTCTGCCATGCAGATCTAAAACCTAGGGGAAGATCTAAGTTCAGAGAATTTAATTCTCCCAAAAGGCATATAGGAATTTAATTCCTCTGATAAAACTAGGGTTTAACCCTTCATATAAGAACTTAGTTCTTTCTTCTGGTGAGAGATCTGCAGAAGCAGATCTCCCCACAAGTTGAGAATTTAATTCTTATCGAGGAGACTCTGCCATACAGATCCAAAACCTAAGAGAAGAACTAAGTCCAAGGAATTAAATCCTTATAAAAATGTATAATAAGGGATTTGAGATTTTTTTAAGACTCAGAGAAAAAATTCCATGCATATTGATGATCACGTGTTCACACGTGATCACCTGTGATGAGCTTAAAAGAGAGACTAAAATAAATCACGTGTTCACACGTGACCCCCCTCGCTGATAGTGCTTGGTACTTTTTAAAAAGAAGAGGGAATAAACCCAAGGAAACAATGTCCAACTCTGAGGCGTCTCACGTGCTCATACGTGATGGCCACAAGGATAAAGTGTTTAACACTTATATAAAGATGGGGAATAAAACCAAGCGAACACCGCCACCTTTAAAAGTATCACGTGGGACACGTGAGCGCTCTCAAATTCCAGTGTTTAATATTGCCTCAGAGCATCACGTGGGAGCACGTGAGTACTAAAGGTACATTAGTGTTTAACACTATAAGGAACCAGCTCCAACCTTAAATCAGTTAAGTTCCTCCTGAGATTAAATCTCCAAACAAACCGAGCCTCTATGCTCAGAACTGATAACTCCTCGATTTTGAATCTGGTTCAAGGGTATCTCTCTCCACATGTCTGATATATATCGTTGTATTCCTTCAACGTCTTCAGAGAGGTGGAGGGTCCCAATAACCAATAACTCTCGGCGCACCCCCAAACCAATAAGCCAAAACTCCACGGACTATGATGTCCTTAAACTCCACGGACTATGATGTCCTTAAACCCAACTGACCATAACGTCCCTAAACTAAAGCAATAGAGCCTAAATGCCCTTTTGTTGGATCTAAATGATCCTAAAACCTCGTTAAGTAGATTTTAGTCTAAAATTAGACTAACGTATCCTTAACAAATATTTAAGTTGATATTAATCTCAAACGAGATTAACGAGCCTTAAATCCACCAAACTCAAATCTAAGAAAATACGGATTTGGATTAATCCCCGCCCTATGGGCGACAACATTAGTCTCCGTATACAATCCACGGGCGACCTAAAAGAAAACAAATATACACGACATGAAGTGAACATATGGAGAAGGAGAAAGTGGTTATCGCTACGCGGTAACGTAATTAACTGCAGGGGCTTGCGCTTGCAGGGAAGAGCGTCCCCACAATCAAAAACCCTTCGCCAACGAGGGGGAATCTGACGATGTCTACTACAACGGCCACATCCGTCCAAACCTCCGATGCACGGTGTCACAAATCAACTTGGCATCTTCGGAGAGGTGGACGGATAAATCCAAATAGTATCTGCCCCCAAAAGCCAGACGTCCCTAGCATCCCGGTCTCGTTTTTCGGCGGCGAATAAATTCTGGCACGTCCGGTGGGACCTTTTTCTCTTTCCATTCCACATTTCATGTGTCATGTTTTTCCGCGATCAAATAATCGTGGTATATATGTTTGTGGTTGCCCTTGGGTGATGGGATACTGAAGCCAGTGTTGCGTCTCTATGAAGAATGGCGTTTGCTCCCTGGCAACTCAGGCTCTGTCACATCCAGTGGAGTCAAGTATGGGCCACTTGCAGCCTCAAATATCTGCAATCCGGCTCTTCAAGAAATCAACGGGCTTCTCTTTGGGTCGATACTCCCACATCCCACCCTCGGTGCCTCAACGCCGATGGAGGAAGCCCAGAGGAAGTCTGTCTTCCACAGGCCGGTTCCCCTGGATGCAGCTTTGCTGACGGAATCAGTTCTCAAACAACTGGCACCTGCCAAGGACCAAGGATGATGCAGGGGGCAGGATATTCAAGCTCTCAAAGGAAATAGGGGGCAGGCTCGGTAAAATCCTGAAGCTAATCAAATCCCGGCCGTAAGAAACGGTCGACGTCGATATCGGCATCATACTAAATGAGCTGGGGTCAGTTCTCCGTATGGTCCTGTTTCAACCCCGGTGGTGAATGTTGTTGTTCCAACTGAGACCAACTTTAAACTGTTGCGAAGGGTCAGACAAAATTCTCCTACCGCAATATTAAAGAAATCTCCGCAGCCCATGGAGATCCCACAAGAGCAGAAACCAGTTCGCTCCTTGAGACAACTTTCCTCATTTATATATAAGGTGTGGAAGCAGGTGAAGGGGACTCATCCCAAGACGGATCCTGATACAGCGGTTCCTCCCAAAACTAAAGCGTCTTTTCACAAAAAATAGATGCCTATTAAAGGTCGAGTGTCCGGAGCAAACTCCAAACACTCCAAGCCTGGGGGCATGGTAGTTCACATAGTCTATGCGGTGAATTCCAAAGACAAAGTTCGAACTTCTGCTAGTCACCGACCTCAAACTCGGTCCCTGACAAAAGTTCAACTGCAACGTGGAAAGCTGCAAGAGATGCTCGCTCAGGCGGCAGCAAACGCTAATCTATCGCCTAAGGAAAATCCCGAGGACGCGCCCGAAGAAAGAGTAGAGAAGGAGTTGGATATTGATTTCCTAAAGCGCACTCTGAAAAAGAGAGATGAAGAAGCGACAGAAATGTCCACTAAAATGAACCAGATGGCCCTTCTGATTCAGAATATAGCTGGAATGATGGTTCAATCGGAACCACTGGCAGATGAACCACCGGTAGTTGGTCTTAAAAATAAGGATGACATTTCAAATCCTCTGCAAACCTCATTAACGGCTGAGGAGGAAATGATTCCTAAAAGAAAAGCTGGACACATATATCGCTCAGAAAGTCAAAACTCACTATGCCAGTGAAGCATCAAATAGGCCAATCAAGACTGGTCGACCGTATCCGGCGTGCTACGATCAAATACAGTACCCGCCAGAATACATACTTCCGACTCCACATGTACAAAAGAACTGGGAATCCTCGCCAGCACATTGCGCGATTTAAATCCATATGCGGAAATACTGGAGGAAATGACATACTACTACTCTGACAGTTCGTCAGCGGTTTGGCGGGCATCACCTTCATATGGTATGCAGAACTCCCAAATGATTTGGTGAAGAGCTTCAACGAAATGGATATGCTCTTCTGTCAGAGATTCGCTAATGAGAACGAACATACTACCGTAACGGCGCTGGTCAACGAAAGGGTTAGACCGAATGAGATTTGGTTTCAATATGTTACCCGATGGCGAAATCTCTGGTCAAATACAAGCAATGCATCGATGAAGTTGCATCCATGGGAATGCTCATAACCACCTTTGACCCAAATTCAAAGGCGTCCTCGTATATGGCCTTCTTCAAGCCGACGGCTTTTCAAGAACTCTTGGATAAAATGGCTCGATTGGATCAAATGGGTCAAGACTCTTTCTCATCCGATGATGACGAGTGAAAGCCGGAGGCAAGATGGCGTTTGTCGCCTACGCTTAACAAAAATAAGCGGCTCTGAAGCAACCTGTCGCCAAAATAGCAACAGCGTGGGTACTCGCTCCCCCCGAGATATACACAGGGGGCATATTTCTCACTAGCGGAAGAATCTCTATGCGGGATGGTCCTTTCTTCTCGAAAGACAGGAAGGATATTAAGGGGCTTACAAACAGGTCCTACAATCTAGTGGAATGCCCCGCTAAAAAAAAGGGTATATCCACAAGCGAAATGGGCACGGATGAAAACCCGAAAGGGCATTGTGAGTAAAAACAGCAGGATTGCCGACGAGTTTGTGAAAACTCGGAAGGGCGCAATCTCGTTTTAAAAAAACAAAAAAAACGGTACGTCCGCAAGCAAGATGGGCACGGATGAAAACCTGAAAGGGCACCGTGAGTAAAAATAGCAGGACTGCCGGCGAGCTTGTGAAAATCCGGAAGGGCGCAACCTCGTTGAAATAATTACACTTACGAGATCCTCATGACTCGTGAGGAGAATCCCCTTTGTGAGACCCTCACGGCTGATAGGATTCAAAAGACTTAAGTTACAGGGATCTAGACCTGTTCTTAAGCCGTCATATCTCTTAAACTGCCCTACAGGCGGTCCATATTGACCCTTGTATACAATCCAGGGGCACAAATAAATATTTCTTTGCCAAGTTCTGCAAATGGCAAGAAATGTCCCCATATGGTGAATAACACTTGTAGGTCCTCTCGACTTATAAGGAGAAAACACTCTTATGAGATCCTTACGACTTATGAGAGAAAACATCACTTAGAAATCCTCACGACTTCTAAAGAGAACATACACCTATGAGATCCTCACGACTCGTAGGGAGAAATACCTTTATGAGACCCTTACGGCTCGTAAAGTCAAAAGTCTTAGTTGACAGGATCCTAACCCTGTCTACTAAGCCACCTTTGTCCAAATCGACAGGGGAAAATGATGAGTCGCTCCGGGCAATATCCCAGTTGTAGCGATACTGATGCCTGAACAGGGGACAAACTCCAAGTCAACCTCTTCGGCAAGTGTCGTCCCTACAACCATCTAATGAAGAAAGGGGACCCCGTTCTTCTGGAATCATAAATGCCAAAGTACGCTGGATGAAATCAAACAATATCTGCAGAGCCTGCCGGTACTCACCGCTCCGGTCAAGGGAAAGCCCCTCATCCTGTACACAACCGTCCTTGAAGGTTCTTTGGGCGCGCTATGGGCACAGGAGAACGACCAAGGGAAAGAGAGAGCCCTTTACTATTTGATTCGAGTTCTCCTGGGGGCAGAAAACAACTACTCCCCTATCGAAAAACACTGCCTGGCGTTAATCTTCGCGATAACGAAGCTTCGGCATTATGCCTTGGCACACGAGGTCCATCTCATATCAAAAGTGGATCCTCTCAAATATTTGATGTCAACAGCCATACTAACAGGAAAGCTCGCTAAATGGACCCTCCTTTTAATGGAGTTCTCGATAACATATCGACCTCTCAAGGCAGTGAAAGGCCAGCCATCGCCGACTTCCTTGCTGAGCATCCGATACCTGCCGATTCACCCCTAAATTGCGAATTGCCAGACGAGCACGCGTTTTACATGATCGACGGGGAGAGAAGAGAGAGTGATACCCGATGGGAACTCTACTTCGATGGGGCATCTCCCGTGAAAAAGCGAAAGCACAGCTCCCCCATAATCAAATCTGGGGTAGGCCTCATCTTCGTGACTCTATAAGGAGGGATAATGCGCTTTGCCTTTTCATTAACAGAGTCGAGGACAAACAATGAAGCGGAATATGAGGCTTTGATAGCACGTCTTGAGATCGTTGTCGACATGGGAATCAAAAACCTCCTCATATACGGAGACTCCCAGCTGGTCGTTAGTCAAGTAAACGATGACTATCAAACGTGCAAACCAGAGTTGGTAAAGTACGGCGAGAGAGTGCAACAACTGCTGACTCAAATTCCCTCCTACGTCCTGGAAAGCATACCGCATACAGAAAATAGCAAAGCTGATGCTAGCCAAGCTCGCTAAAGAACTGGCTGACGAAAACCTCGATGACGTAAGGATCGTTATGCAAAGCCGTTGGGTTCTTGCACCAACAGAAATATCTTCGGAGTCGTCTGAAGAAAAGGAAACGACCAAGAAAACAACCCTACAAATAGAGGACCAAGGAAAGGCTAAGGATTGGAGAGAAGTCTTTATAGACTACTTCAAATCCCGTCAAACGCCGGAAGATGCATCCTCAAGACATCAGCTCATGAAACGAGCTTTGTCTTTCGCCTTCGTCAATGATATTATGTATAAGAGATTGTTCGACTCTCTGTGGCTAAGATGCCTGGGATCGGAAGAAGCAAGGAGAGTCGTCCAAGAAACTCACGATGGACTCTGCGGTTCTCATCAAGCCGGGCCAAAGATGAAGCTGAAAATTAAAAGAATGGGCTACTATTGGCCCACGATGATTCAGGACTGCCTCGAATACGCGAAGCAGTGCCACTCGTGCCAAAATCATGGAGACTTCATCCACCAGCATCCAAACCCACTACACCCAACAGTGGCTAGCTGGCCATTCGAAATATGGGGAACCGACATAATTGGACCAATCGAACCGGCGTTATCCAAAGGACATCGGTTCATATTAGCAACAACCGATTACTACTATAAATGGGTAGAAGCAATACCTCTAAGAGAAGTGAAGACGGAGAACATCCTCCATTTCTTCAAGACACACGTCATCTATCGGTTCGGCACTCCGCGACGGATTATCTCCAACAACAAACCGGCCTACAGAAGTCACAGAATCAGCCGCTTCGCACAGCAGCATAACATAGACTGGAGATACTCCTCGGTCTATAATCCCCGAGCTAACAGTCTGGCTGAGGCTTTCAACAAGACCTTAACGAAGATCATAAAGAAGACGGTGTCCAAAAATAAAAAGGGACTGGCACGAGAGACTGCATGAAACTCTCTGGGTGTATCGAACCACGTTCAAAACGGCTACGAATACAACACCGTATGCGTTGGTATTCGGCACAGAAGCAGTACTCCCCTTGGAGATAGAGCTACCCTCTTTACGAGTAGCGGTTCATTATGAACTAACAGATGAAGAGAATGCTCAGCTTCGGCTAGAGGAGCTCGACGCCCTCGATGAAACTCGTCTCATGGCGCAGCAAAACCTAGAAGCTTACAAAGCAAGGATGACGCGCTCATACGAAAAATTGACTAGGCCGAGAACATTCCGCCAAGGCGAACTCGTGCTAGTCGTAAAAAGACCTATGATCCCTAATCGTGCTAAATGGGGGAAATTCGACCCAAACTATGAGGGCCCGTACATCATAGACAAAGTCTACCAAGGTGGGGCCTACTTGCTCATGGATATGCATGGCGAAAGACCCTTCCGGCCAATAAACGGCTGATTCCTTAAGAAAAACTATGCCTGACGAGTCACAGCCCAGATTAATGATAGATGACGATGCTTGTGTCCGCTCGCTGTCTTCCTGAGTACCAAACTCTGTAAGCACTATCCGGCAAAACTTCGCCGCAAAAACGGACCGAAACGTCCTTAAACTAAAAATGGACTGCAATGTCCCGAAACTAGCTACGGACCGAAACGTCTTTAAACTACTAACCGCAACATCTTTAAGCTAACGCGCCAAAAGAAAAAAAAAACGGTACGTTCATAAGAGAAATGGGTACGGATAAAAACCTGAAAGGGCTCCATGAGTAAAAATAACAGGACTACCGGCGAGTTTGTGAAAATCCGAAAGGGCACAGACCCGTAAAAAAAATTCATGCACACTTGCAAGGTCCTCTCGACCTTGTAAGGAGAAAAGACCTGCGTGAGATCCTTACGACTCACAAGGGAGCAACACACTTAGGGATCCCCACGATTCCTAAGGAGAAATTACACTTACGAGATCCTCACGACCCGTAAGGAGAATCCTCTTATGAGACCCTCACGGCTCATAGGATTCAAAAGCCTTAACCTACAGAGATCTGAACCCGTTCTTAAGCCATCACATTCCCCAGATTGCCCTACAAACGGTTCAATATTGACCCTTGTATAAAATCCACGGGCACAAATAAACATCTCCCCCACCAAGTTCCACCAATGGCGCGAAATGTCCTCATGTGGTGAACGGCACTTGTAAGTCCTCTCGACTTATAAGGAGAAAACACTCTTGTAAGATCCTTATGACTTATAAGAGAACACGCACTTAAGAATCCTCACGATTCCTAAGGAGAAGACGCACTTATGAGATCCTCACGACTAGTAGGGAGAAACACCTTTATGAGACCCTTACGGCTCATGAAGTCAAAAGCCTTAGTCGACAGGATCCTAACCCTATTTGCTAAGACACCTTTGTTCGAATCGACAAAGGCAAATGATGATTCGCTCCTGGCAATATCCCAGTTGTAGCGATGCTGATACCTAAATCGGTAACAAATTCCAAGTCCTTTCACGGCAAGCGATGATTCGCTCCTGGCAATATTCTAGTCGCAGTGATGCTGATGCTAAGATTGGTCTAAGATCTCAGGTCCATACTCGCAACAAAACCAGCGAGCCAAAAAATACAAAAAATATATATAACCGAAATGTTTGGGCAACTCACAATAAAAAGCAGCGAGCAAAAAGAAAAAATAGCCGAAATGATTGGGCACCGCGAAGAATAGCCGAAATGATTGGGCAATCGCGACTTTCACGATATAAAAAGCTGAAATGATAGAGCACCGCAGAAGGAAATAAAGAAAAAATGAAAGAATGAAACTTTTTTCCCTGCAGGTAAGTTCATAGTGACCCTTGTATACAATTCATGGGCATAAGCGAAAAAGAAACTACATTTCCCCACCTGGCTACGTCAAAGGGAAGTCAGATCTCGACGACCACATCTGTAGCCTAGAGACCAACAACGGCATTCCTCCTCATTCCAGCAGGATACGGACGGGACACCACCAACCGGAGCCACGACAAAGTCCCTAATTCTTACGGTTCACAGACAACCCCGACACCGCAGAAAGCGGAGCAAGTAAACCCCGATACCGCAGAAAGCGGAGCAAGTCAACCCCGATACCGCAGAAAGCGGAGCAAGTCAACCCCGACACCGCAGAAAGCGGAAACAAGTCAGCCAATGACCTCCGTCTCGGGAAAAAGTCAGCCAATGACCTCCGTCTCGGAAACAAGTCAGCCAATGACCTCCGTCTCGAAAACAAGACAACCAATGAACTCCGTCTCGGAAATAAGTCACCCAACCCCCAGGGAAATTAGTGCCCTTGGCAAAACCTCTCGATTCAAGAAAATCAGCGTCCTTGGCGATAACCTCTCGATTCATTTCGACTCGCAATGAAATCGGTGTCTTTGCAGGAATCTCTCGATTCGTCTCGACCCCAGGGAAATCAGTGTCCTTGGCAAAACCTCTCGATTTAGGGAAATCGGCGTCCTTGAAGAGAACCTCTCGATTCGTTTCGGCCCGCAAGGAAATCAATGTCTGTGCGAGAATCTCTCGATTTGTCTCGACCTGCGGGAAAATTAGTGTCCCTGCGCATAAAGAAAATTCTCTTGTAGGATCCTTACGATTCTCGAGAGAAAACACACTTAGGAGTCTTCACGACTCCTAAGGAGAAATTACACCTACGAGATCCTCTCGACTCGTTGGGAGAAAAGTCTTTATGAGAACCTCATGACTCATGAAGTTGAAAAGTCTTAGACGGCAGATCTAAACCTGTTTCCTAAGCCATTGCAGCCCTACAAGAAGATCAAGATAAACTACATATGGGCCACATTCACCGGAGTTACATGCAAACATGAGATATAAAAAAATATATATGTCTTTTATTTATGAATTCAAAGTGAAAACAAGATACATGCCATAAAAAGAGTCAAAATGGATACAAAATATTCTCTTATTCAGGAGTGAATACAAGAAAAGGAGAATATACAAAAAATCTTTAAGCCAGCGGACGGTGCAATAAGTTCGTCAGTTCATCCTTCTTCCGCTGGGCCTCGGGTTCAAGCTTGGTTATTGCCACGAGACGGGTCTCTGACTGAGACTGTTGAGCCTGATACGGGGCGAGCCGACACTCAAGCTCCTTTTCAGCAACTTTATGAGCTTCAACCATCTCACGGGTAAAGATAACGACTTTATCAATAGCCACCACTTCCGTGATAGCTTCTTGAAGCACCCGCCAAAGTTCATACGCACGAGTGGTCTTAGCAGTGAGTTGAGCTTGAAGTTCCCCCAAAGCATTTGAAGCTAGATCCCTCTCCGAAAATTTCCGGTTGAGCCTCTTTTCGCAAGACTGAAGATTATAGGCGCACCGCTAAATCCACCCTCGCAGGCTCACCTTGGCAGTTAAGAGCTCAGAAAGAAGGCGTATACACTTGAGATTATGTAAGTAAGCCTCCACCCTACGACAATACTTAACCCAAACATGCACCAATGCCTCATCATGATAAGTAGCAAGGAAGGGTAAAGAAGTATTGGCTTCGGCAGCAAATTCTTCGGCCGTAACAGAATTTCCAGCACGAAATTCAATGAGAGCCGCCAGGGAGTAGATGCTTTGTCTCTCCATCCTTTCAGACGCGCGCCGGGCATAGGGACCCGGTGGCATGAAGATCCGAGATTCCGACGGAGTTAGGGTTGGCAGAGCTGTCAAGATTTATGAACGGCCAGTGAGAGTCACAAACATGGAATAGACAAAGCAATGCCAAAGATAAAACCTTACTTACCCATAGTCATACAAGGGGGGTTTGAGAGATCCCCTGGCCCATCGAGGATCTCGACCTCGTCATCGGATTCCAGAACTATGGAGCGCATATTAGCGTCATTATAAAGAATAATAATAAAACGAAAAGGGTCAAAGAATACCAACCTTGCCCGGAAGAAAGGACTATGCTTTGCGTGGGTATCGCCTGTGGGGCAGCCATATCAAGCAAACGCTGGAAGGTTTTCTTAGGAGATAGATCCACGATGGAGGCCGCCAATTCCCGCAATTCTGAAGGAAAGAAGGGTTCAGATAACAGAGGGATCATTAAAGAGAAATATAGAGTATTACCTTCGATACTTCACCCTCCTTGAACTGGAGGGATGGCAGCTTCGGCAGGCTCCTCCACACCCTCGGGTACATCGCTGGGGATATAGGCCAGTGAGGCAGCTTCCAATTGAGGAACAACAGTTGCCACCGGGAGTTCCAAGACAGGACTAACGGCTCCGAAAACCTCTTCTACACCCTTCGGTGCGCCACTAGAGATGTCCATAGGATTTGTGACCGGTGAGGTGACCTCTGCTGGAAGAATAAACACTGGAGGAACAGAAGTTACCACCGGAAGATCCACAGCAAGACCAAAAGCTTTAATAGTCTCTTCTACACCTGTCGGTGCATTACGGGAGATATTCGTATAATTTGCAGCTAAGGCCCGATCTGGACTCGAACACATTTCTACTACAGAAGTCCCTGCAAAGTTTTTGCAAAGATAAGAAGATATGAGAAGCGATACAAACTACTGGCCAAAAGGAAAAAAAGGAAAACGTTCATACCGATACGCCAGGACGCCTCTATTATAGCTTTTTCAAGCCGTCGTTCCTTCCTGAGGAAATGCGCTCGCCGAGGTTCGAAAGCAGATTCATGGCCACGGTCTTCAACGCCAGTTCATCTTCGGAAGCGGCTGAGATACGCTGCTTGAGGGCTATTTCATCTTCCTGTCGCAGAGGACCCATATGTACTCTCTGTAGCGATGGGGGATCTTTATAGAAGATAATCGGAGGGTAGGTCCTCTTCGGGATGTGCACATTCTCAGTCTCGTCCTGTGAACGCCTTAAGGCTTTACCCAATTGCGCGGCTTCTTCAGCAGACGAGCCAGGGTAAATGAGACCATCATCCGACTCTACATCGATATTGGCTCGTCTTGAACAATAGGTTCGGATTCCAGCAAAAGGTCAATCAAGCCAGCAACTGTTTTCTTCCTCCTTTTTGAACTTGAGCTAACAATAGAAGAGGATCGCTTCCTCCCATTTGGCGCTTTGATACGGCGCTGCCCAACTTCGCCTCTAATATCCTCTTTTGACGATACTACCGGTGACGACACTGCCATTGATGACGCCGCAACTGATGAAACTGCTGCTGGCGCCTTGTCGGAAGCCTTTGCCTGGGCTCTAGTACGCATTGGCATACCAACTGTGAAAGGAGTCGATTCCGCATCCACCACCTCAGGGATAAGTAAGGCACCATTACCCCTCAATGGAGGGCGAACCACTGTCCGCGGTCGTGGCGGAACGCCCGTGGCTTGGGTCGGGACGGGAGCTCTATATCCGAAGAGTATCCGCTTCTCCTCGGCAATGATGGGACTAACTCGATGACGGTACCAACCCGTAAAAGACCCCACACATCTTGGAATATAGTCGGTCTTGGGGATCATGAAACGAGAGCCGGTGTTCAGCCGCATGCAGTGATGAATGATGTCATGAACAACTCCCAGAGATGAGCTAGGATCCACCAAAAATGCCTCGAAGGGGACACCCTGGTTATAACCCAAGCCGAGCAAAGCGGTGCGGATTATACCACATGAAAAGAGCCATATCATTTTGATGGAACACCAAATAACTCAGCCTAATCGAATACAAGTGCATAATTTCCTTAAGCTTTAAGGATGGTGTCCCCCTTTCGATAAATCAAATAGCTGTTAAATAGGTCCCGAAGGAACAGAGAGGACTCGGTCATTGAATACCATCCCACCTTCGTTAGCATATGGGTTAAGCAACACACGAAGGGCCCCTAGCTGAGTTGGATCAGTAGCAAAAGCATCCACCAACCTCATGAGCCGCGGGAAGGTGTAAGCGTCATAGAAATCTGGCTTCTGATGCGCTGCGAACGCCCCCAATACATGCATCTCGATCTACGACGTAAAGTAGTGGAGGGAGAAACTCACAACATCTATACCCGGGGTTGAAGTATTGGCTGCAACACTCAGCCCATGGTATAAGTGTGATAGCCCCGCGATACCCATGGCCGGTCGTGTCCCTATAGCCACGCGATAAGCAGGATAGATGACCGAAGCTCTCATGAAGCGACGATGCGTTGGAATGGCGAACCAGCTAAGCTAAAGGCTAATAAAACCGACGAAGAAGATCTTTTCGTCCATGCCAGGAGCCGCAATCGAATCGAAGGACACAGCCGACAAGATCGGGATATAAAACTGCGGTAAATCTTCTTCTTTGGCGGGCAGTTTATTTAGCCCAAAGCCAAAAGGGTCGTTAATGTTCGCAAACTTTAGAGCCGTCTTGGACAAAGCATCTTCACGGATAAAGCAGGCAATGAAGCTCTCAAAAGTGACGCCGTGACCTTCCGATGCCGAGAAAAGTTTCTCAAAAATAACCAAAACCTTGATTAATCTAGGGTGCTTATGGCGGACGGCGTTTTCAGTCGTCAAGCCATCAAGCGAAGCCGACATCGTCTCAAACACATACTCATCAGGAGGCAACAACTCTTCATAATGCTCTCCCCTAATTGGTAGACCCAAAACCTCGCGAAACTCTTCCAATGAAATAGAGACCTCGCGATCCCCTAGCAAGAAGGTGTTGGTAGGAAGATTCCACTGTTTCATAAAAGCCTTAACCCACCAGACATAAAAGGACTGATAATGAAAAAGGGACGCATACACCGCCTGATAGAGCCAGACCTTTTGCAATCGCGCACGATGGGCAGACAGAACATATCGAGCCCAGGGAAGATAGCTCGTTGGGTGGCGAGGGGTAAGCCCTATCTTATAAAATTTTCCCCAGGGTTGAGCTTCACCCTGGCAAATGCGACGCCCCAAGATATCTATGGCCAGCAAGGCTGGTTGGGCATCCCAGCTGTCGACGGCTCAAACCGGCCTATAGGAGTCCAATCAGCCGTCTCCACCGCAAAAGCAGTCTGCAGACGCTCCATCGGCAAAATTAGGCGAAGAGGCTATGTTGGCACTTCGAAAAATAAAGCTGCGGCGGCCCCGGATGATATGCCCATACCAAGTTCCCCACAAGAGCAAACTGGTACAGTCCCTGTCATGGGCCCTGATCATCGCCATTGCTTCTTCGTCCGACGGCGATTGTGGAAAAGCAGCGTCCGAGCGAGTAAAAGGAAAGTAGGGAAGAGAAGCCATTGTTCCTGAAATAAAGGGGGGAAAACTATTAATGCAACTTATACGTGTGTATATGTATATATATGTATGTATAAACAGCAGAAGAAAATGACAAGAAGTTTATTCCATGGGACCATTGATTGCAAAAATAATGGACCCCACAAAATCAGTTTGACGGCTCGCCAATCACGAGGCAGGGTAATCATTGTTAGAATAAAAAAAGATTCTCAATAAATGCACATTGGAGTTCAAACGACTTGGGACATCCTAAAAAAAGAACACCCATTACAAACTCTGTCAAATGGATAAAAAAATAAAGGAAAAATCCTTTGAAAAGATTCTCAAGAACGCTAGGGAATAAATTTCCCAAAGGCCTATAGATCTTTTAGAGCTAAGCTCTGTAATGAGAAATTAAATTCCTTTTACACAATGGAATTAAATTCCAAGGATCTTAAAAAGATCGGTGACAGGGTAAAACCCTAAGAGGAGGATCAACGATCCCCATTGATTCAAGATCTTAGAATCTACAAAAAAAAGTGTGATTTGGATCTTTAAGAAACCAATCTAAGAGAAGACCAATGCTCTGCCCCGGATTTAAAATCCATGATGAAAAGAACAAAAAAGAGGGGGGGGGGTTCCATTCATGATCCTTACCAAGGAAAAAGTTTTAACAGAGTTTAACTCTACGATTCCAGTAAGCAGAGAACTAAGCTCTGAAGAGAAGAATTAAATTCTCAAGAAAATAACCAAGGAAGAAGATAAAAGAACAGTGTCTGCCTAAAGACCAAATCCTTGCATTTATAAAACGTGACAAGGACGGTTCACCTCCCCGTTCCCCTAGGCCATCCAACGGCTGTAAAGGTGACAGCGTTGCACTCACGTGCAAGCCACGTGAGAACAACGCTGTGGGGGCATTTGTTCCCTTACCAAAAATAAATAATAAATAAAAAGCAATGGGAAAATTCCCCCAATGGAGCATCACGTGCCTATACGTGATGCGCCTTGGAGCAAAGGCTATAGGCATCGCGCTTAACAAAAAGGGCTGAAATTAACCATTACATGTCAACACGTGATGCTTTTCTCTAGGACTGCGGCATATAAGCAGACCAGCCCAAAGTTATGGGTCACGTGCTACATGTGAGGGCTCCCAATGCTTTCTGAGCCGATAGAATCAAATTCTAAATACAAGGATCAGAACCCTATTTTGGAAATATTTTCCCCAATCTTTATAAACAAGAAAGATTGCGCTCTATAAATCAGAGCACCGTTGGATCAAAGATCCAATGGTGATTAAAAATAACCAAGATACAGAATAAATTTTGTATGGAAAAATATTTTTCCAATCTTGTTAAAAACAAGAGAAATGTCTTCTGTAAAACAGAAGTCCTTGGATCAAAAATCCAACGGTGGATATATTCCTCAAATCAATTAAGAAATCTTTCAATGAGAGATTTCCTAAACTAAATCAACAAATCAGCCTCCACTATATAAAGGACCCAAGACTTCAAGTCTTAAAAAGAAGAACCCCCCATAAATTGCAAGTTCAAAAGAAAAGAAGAAACCCTAGGTAAGAAGGAACAAAACACAGAGAATATTTTACTTCTTCTTCGTCTCCATAAGAGTTTAACTCTTCCAAAGAACTTAGTTCTTTCTTCTGGTAAAAGATCCGCAGAAGCAGATCTCTCCACAAGTTGAGAATTTAATTCTCATTGGGGAGATTCTGCCATGCAGATCCAAAACCTAGGGGAAGATCTAAGTTCAGAGAATTTAATTCTCCCAAAAGGCATATAGGAATTTAATTCCTCTGATAAAACTAGGGTTTAACCCTTCATATAAGAACTTAGTTCTTTCTTCTGGTGAGAGATCTGCAGAAGTAGATCTCCCCACAAGGTGAGAATTTAATTCTCATCGGGGAGACTCTGCCATGTAGATCCAAAACCTAAGAGAAGAACTAAGTCCAAGGAATTAAATCCTTATAAAAATATATAATAAGGGATTTGAGATTTTTTAAGACTCATAGAAAGAATTCCATACATATTGATGATCGCGTATTCACACGTGACAACCTGTGATGAAATCAAAAGAGAGACTGAAATAGATCACATGTTCACACGTGACCCCCCTCGCTGATAGTGCTTGGTTCTTTTTAAAAAGAAGAAGGAATAAACCCAAGGAAACAATGTCCAACTCTGAGGCGCCTTACATGTTCACACGTGATGGCCACAAGAAAAAAGTGTTTAACACTTATATAAAGATGGGGAATAAAACCAAGCGAACAATATCACCTTCAAAAGTGTAAGTGCACGGCGGCGCCCCGGCCGTCAATCCGACGCCGGAATGCGGAAGCGATGCTATTCTTTAACTTTTCAAACCGGCACCACCGCGCACTATAAACCCGGATCGTGCCATTAAACTAGTCCTAGCCAAGTACAAGATGGGAAGAGAGATATACCGAGCGATCCGTGTCCTCCGGTCTTCTCGTCGTCGTCTCGATCTCCCGCGGAATGTCCGGTCTCCACCTCCTCGCCGGAAGGGCACCACGTCGCCTGCTTCTTTTACGGGCTTCCACCTCTATACCGAGGCAACTCGGGCACGAAGTTGGCGAGCCGATGTGCCCAAGGTTTGCTGTAGAATGTGTGTAGAACTCATGTCTCATTTGGGGTAGTGGAGGAAAGGAGATATGAACTTTTAGAGATCAACTTGGGGATTTTTGCAAGCATCAAGAGAGTGAAAAATCCCCCACCAAAATGAATCACCCCCCACCCCTTTAGTGGCCGGCCATCCATGGAGAGAATGAGAGGATTGTATCAAAAAGATAGCCACAAGAATAATGCAAGTGAGAGGAATGGTCATCATGCAAGAATCATCATCACTAGCAAAACCAACACACCAAACCCACCATCATGACCCTCCATCATCACTCACAAAAGTCAAGTCATCATGGAGTCAAAACAAGTCAGTGGATGGTGCACCATCATGAAAACCATCATGATGCAACTAAATGCAAAGACAACCCTCCAAATAGCTAATTTGCACAAATGCAAATAAGCCCTCCTCCACCAATCTTCGGCCAAGGAAAGATACAAAGAAATATGGCCGAAACGGAAAGCAAACTGGCAACTCCAGAAAACTGGTCCCGTAATAAATTACAGGAAAACCCCGCTACTGTGTATACACACCCGCATTTGTATTCCGACCGAAATACAAATGCAATGAGACAAAATCTACACTGTACAATACTAGGATCCGGCTTAAACCAAAGCCTGCTAGTATTAACTGTCCGATCCTGATCCGTGCAACGCCGCACGTATCTAATCGAACCCTGCCATATCTCCATACGGCCTCTACAGCGTTTCACCCGAAAACTTGAGCAACTGAATGTGGGGGACTCTAAAGACTCGTCAACACCTTGGTTGTGGATTTAACCACTAGCACGTCAGAGGTATAAGCCAATACGTGACGGGCTACCAGGTATTGACCAAAAGGGATGTCGATGAGCGAACTCATCCTGACACCCTACTGATCCTGTCAGTGACAATATCCGTACAGTCCGGTCCGTTCGTTTATGAGTATCGCATGGCGGGCCTAGGGGGTTGGTAAAAATCAGACCCCCAAAAGCGGTACAAGTCGTGTCGGGGTGTAGTCCAGAACACCCTGAGATACTACTGGAATACCTACCAGTAAATCTCCTGCCTCGGCCGAGGGCTTCATGTAATGGCTCTCCTAGACACAGCGCGACCTCACCCCCAATACCGGGAGAGACGAACCCCTGAAGATCCGCTCACTGCCTCCATATGGATCGGGACTGTATCCAACTAAAACCTGTTTGCACGTCTCCTTTGAGCATGGTAGGGTAGTAATCAAAGTACAGTGGGAACTCACACGAGACAAATGACAATCCTCAGGTCGATGAACTAACCTGTACACATGTCACCAGGGAACTGCTATCTGAAGTCTGGTATAATCCCAACTAGCAGGTTCCCGGCGAGTCCTGTCCGGTGTACTCATAATCCAATGAGCACCTGTATACATTTTAGGTGAACCAACTGACACCAGTGGCTTGTGAGACCGGCCACCGCCCCTCGTCGGGGTCTCGACTGTATACACTAGTCTACTCTGGAGTATCGATGCCCTGTCTCGAAACTCCCACGACTAGGGACCTTTTAAGGATGTGCTTGTAGACTACCAGCTCCCACGTATATGATCGCCCTCATACTGCTGGCAGTTAAGCATGAATCCTAGGGGCTTTATCAACATGTAATAGCGACCTGTCTGGTCACCTAAAGCAGTACACGATGATAAAGATAAACCAGATAGCATACTATCATCTTGAGTAAGACTGTCCTACTGGGCAGGTCCTCCCTCAATCATTGCAATCACGTGCCTGTGATCCAATAATTGACTCTGAGGGCACTATCTCCAACAATCTCCCACTTGCACTCAAGGCTAATTATTGCGATGTCGCATACTCACAGCCCGTGTGATACCGAACACCCAACTCCTCTACTAGTCAGTCTCACAAAGCTCGTTTGCGAAACTATTGCGTTCGAGAAATAGCCTCAGTGAGTGGATCCGCCTTGATGTTTCTTTCTATGTCTCTTTATATCTCATGTCCGCGGAGAAAACCATCTCCCGAAATGAGCAATACATTTCTTAGAATGTGTCTGGATATCTGATGGGACCTTGATCATAAATGAACTCCAAATCCAAACCTCTTAGACTGTATCGTCAACTGAACTTAATCAGTATCCTGCGCCATGCCTCCCTCAGTATTGCCTTGGACCACCTGTCCAAAATACTGCCCCTCGTCAGGAGGAAAACTATAACTCTGACAACCTCCTGGTCGTCCAGGTCACCTTGGAAGCCTGGAATGATAACTGTCTCCCGAATGAGGTTGTCGTTATCATATCCTTAGAACATCCACTTATGTTCTAAAACTGCTTCCGACTGTTTCTCCAGGATTGGATCAATATCAACTTATTGCTTCTACTGCAAAAACAACATCTGGTGTGGTACTTGACATCTCATGATTGACTCAATTGCCTAAGCAAGTGATCTGCCAATAATGCGCATCCCTCTCCCCTTTAGTCTGTAAGACATCTTTAGAGAGGGTGACTCCATCAACTGCAGGTACACTACCGTGCCAGGAGTCGTCCATTCTAATTACTCTTAGAATGCTGTCTAAGTACCCTTAATTGGGAAACCACCCAAATCTAGATCTAAAACCATAGATCTAGTAACCAGTATGTCTGATATAATGTCCAAGTCCCATGTGGAGAAACCACCGTGTGACGACCAAAGTATAACCGATCGTAGTATAGGAATATCACTTCCTACTCTGTGTATGTCATCCAAATACCAGGACATTACACCCTACTACCTTCTTAACAGATCCATCCCCTATTCTGATGAAGTCAAACCTATGACTGTCATGTCAGAAATAGATGATCTATCTCCGCTACATCTGCTTTAGTCTATAAATAGACATAAGCTACTTTTCCACCAATGCTTCCGCTGCTCCCACTGACCACGACAACCCTCTGGCAGAGTCATATACACGTGCACTTCTAAAACTAGTTTAGAACGGCGCTATACTCATCCTCCTGCCGGGTCTTATAGTCTGGAACAACAGCAATGACAAATCTGGGTAAACACGAACCTCCCTGCCACCGTCCTTGAGGCTACCGGAGTACCTCTCGGGTGCCTGAGGTTACCTACCGTATCTGCGGAGTGGCCAATGGAATATCAAACCAGATTGAATTTTTAGGTTCCTATCAAATCTTCAGTAATCGTTTGTGGTTCTGGAATCACTTCCAGTTCTACCATACTCCCACTACTATTTTCTGAAAAAATCCATTTTTGTGTTAAAACTGTGGCGAGTCAAGAACAATATCACTATTGATCTTTCAGATGGTAGAAAGTCAACCCTCGTCATAGCCTGGGTCAACCCACAAACAGCTATTACAGAAATGTGCCTTGAGTTATCCAGAGTCTGGTTTTAATCATAAGCCGGAAAACTCCCCGTACCTTAACAATGTTAAGATATGAACTGTACTATATCCAATATAGAACCAGAGGCACTGATTTAATTGAACCAGATTTAAATCATGCAGCTGTCTCCAGTGCATGTCAACTAAATGGAAGGAGGCCGATCAACGTTACTCAACTTAGGAATACTTCCAATTATGAGTAACCTGAAAGAGAAGCAAGTTCTCTTAATCATTACTATCAGCTGAATACCATACACAAATATCTACATCTTCTATTACCTTGAAGAATCCCAATACTTGCAACACCTGGTTCTCTACTTTATTCATATACCTATAACTTCTCAAAATTCGGACCCTGTGTTTCCATGAAACACCTGTCTAAAAACTAGAGAAGTCATAAGTAAACTGAATATAGTACGAGGACCATCCGCTCTGTCCTAATGGACACTAGACAATATACAATACTCTGTACAAGTCCCTTGAGTCTAATAACTCACTCCCTGTGTGTCGTAGGTTGAAAACTGTACTTATGGTTAAGAAGAATTACACCGTTGTTTAATGCTCCTTATCTAACCATCCACCGATATAGGTAAATGTCAACGACATAATTTCAAAAAGGTACATCTCACTCTATGAAAATAGACGTACAGATATATCAATTTGAAATTGGTGCATTATAACGGATATTCAAAACCAAATAATCGCCGTCCGGCAAACAACCCAGGTGACTTCCTCAAATATCACCAATTACAACGAATTCCGATATAATGAGGATGATCACCTAATTCCCAATAACTTACTCCCACTCATCATCTGTAAAACCACACAGATGTGAGAATCAAACCTGGTAAATACATACCCTGGAGCAAGTGTCTAATAGGGAAATCAGTTTTCTTTTAACAGTACACAGTGAAACTGAAACATTGAAATGTTTCGATGGGGTATCCTAGTATTCCTAGTAATGCCTCTTCCATTATCCAGATTCACAACTATAACCGTATATTTCTTTGCTACCTCTCCAAATCCCTTTATATGTCTTTAGTCATTACCTTCTGCACACCCCTTTAGGCCAAATGGTTTTCTTCCTTCCCTACCGTTCGGCACCAGCCTATGGTTTGGAAGAAGACTATCCAATAAGCATATTGGGTGTACTACCCTAATCCAAGGAACACTCGCAATGCGAGAGAAGGTGAAGATAAAGGACAACCGAATAAACCTTATTCCTATTTCTCCTGAACCAGAATCCATCCCCGAACTGGAACAAGTTCCTTTCGAGTTCGTATATAACCATACGATGGAGTATCCAAATAACTGTGGATCTTCGTAGTGATTCGGAGTGTTCTGGAGAAATACAAAGGTGATGTGGGAGTGGTAATGAAATACTTGGTTTGGTCGTGAATAGCAGTCGCAATTTACTTTGCCCTCCTTCTAATCCCTTTCTTTGTCTTTACATAATACCTCCTGTACACTATCGTTAGGCTAATTGGTTTTCTTCATTCCCTACCGTTCGGCACCAGCCTAAGGTTTGGAAGAAGACTATCCAATTTGCGTAATAGGTGTACTATCTCCTAAACTAAGGAGTACTCGCAACCTGAAAGAAGGTAAAAAGGAAAAGACAACCGAATAGTCCTATTCGTTTTCTCCAGAACCGGAAACCATCCTCGAATAAATCCCTTCGAGTTCGTATATAACCATACGATGGTTTTGTCCAATGGAAGTGGACGTTCGTAGTAATACGGGGTGTCCTGGAGAAAAGGGTAAAAGTAGGAGTGGCAATGAGGTCTGCAATTCTGACAATCCAAAAGCCAGTGTTAAGAAGGTTCGGTCAACTTGGTCACTGAGTCATAGTCTTAGGGTCGGGTCAATGGTCGCTGCCAAAGAGAGAGAGAAAAGAAACACTCAGCGTGCACTCTAACCTAGATCAGAATGGTTACCAATTTATCTAATCAGGAAACCTCCCACTGTACCGTCAAATTCTCCTCCAAACCTAAAAGAAGAATTAGTCGGGATCATCCGAGGAGTAAACCAACTCATCAGTGGGAATCGGGATCCAACTATCATCGCATGATAACGTGACGGAATCCGCTCACGTCATCACACTCCAAAAGGTATGCGCATATCTGGAAAGTTTCAGTTTCTTTAGAAACTCCCGATGTGATTTTTGCCCCATGCTCTTATGACCTTGACTATGGCCAACAAATCATAAGTCACATGTCAAGTTCTACCCGTCATTGTCCAGGTTGATTTGAACCCACCCGTACAAGCCCTTGACTATGGCCAACAAGGCTATACGACTGTCCCAAACCAACGCATCTATCTATGCTACATATGAACACCCAATAGCTACCAAACACTGTGCCTTGACTATGGCCAACAAACACAGCTTGAATACTATTGACTATCCATATGAAACGACAGAGGGCTACGAATGGTTTCTGGCGAAAACCTTTAACGTAATGAACTTGATATCGTTGAAGGAACAGATAGCTTTATAAAAATATAGTGGCGAAAACCAATGCTAAAGAGGTCACTCCCGGTGAAGGGATCTCGGCTCTTTCCCCGTAGAATGAGGTGCAGGATATTCCAACCGAATACCACGATGCAAAGCAAAAGTAATCGGCTATAGTGAAGTTATTGCCCTGACGCAAACTTTTGTCCAAGGGGTCACTCCCGGTGAAGGGATCTCGGCCCTTGCCTCGTCGACTGAGAAGCAGGATATTCCAACTGAATACCACTGTGCAAAACAAAAGAGAACGTCCTTGCAATAACAGCTTTTTGAAAAATATTCCAACAACATCAGATTAGGTTTGTTTTTAACTTGCATTGATTCGAATCAATGCAGTCCCATCAATGGATCACACCATAAAGAACGAAAATATACTGATGTACGTATATGCCATCCGCATTCGCCACTGGGTCCCGTCATTACCCGTTAGGTTAGCTAACTAACGACAGAGCGGGGACTGGACTAGCGCGGATGCAAAACATATACAACATCTACTAGTATATATATATCAATATATAATATTTCGCTCAAGGCGTGATAAAATGCAACATCACAGAAATGTACAGCATCACAGAACAATACAGATATCTGGGATCCCCGGGTTTCACAGAGCCGCTACTGAAACCCGACGTTCCCCTGGTCGTGTGGATAGCCTGTGCAATGAAATCCTAGACCCCTACGGGCGCGGCAAGTTACCCGCCAAAACCTGAAGCGAGGCAGCCCCCTTCAGCAACGTGAATGGACCACCCAGCACTTCACGGAATCCGGTAACTTGGGCACCCCTCCTGGGTCAACCTATACCCCCTACGAGTGCGGCGAATAGCCCGCCAATTCTAGAGTAAAGCCCCCTCCGTCTCAATGCCATGAGATGCGGGCTTGTTGCCCTCTAGAACCCGGCTATCCGTGCACCCCTCCGCGGGACAATCCTAGTACAGAAAGTAAAATATACATACAACGGGTACATCGACCGCAACCTGGTCATGCCCCAAAATAATAATATACAGACAGGCAGTGACGGCAGTCCACATGTCGGACGCTCACCCCGCAATATCAAATGTACATAATACAACAAAAAACTGTACTAGCATTGCATCCAGGCTATCCCCCACGATCAATCCGCAAAATCACAGCATAATCACAGCATAATCACAGAACATCAACGTGAATATCACGTTCGCAAATCCGTCTAACCGGGCTATAGCAGTTAGACAGGATTTACCGATCGAGTGACATTCACGGTCGCAGATATAATGTAAATACTGTGAACTAATGTGTTTAAAATATCCGATCGATCAAAAATTACCAAGTGGGCCCCAAGCACTACTGTAGCACTTAAAGAAATCCGGGCCCAAAAAATAACATTCCAAAAGCCCTATTTTACACTCAGGAACTCTCTGCAAAATTTTGGGGTCATGAACAGTGCAAGTCGCGGCGGAACCGCGGCCCAAGCATGGGTTTGGCCGCGGTTCCGCGGTGATGTAGTGTGTTCACGAGATCAAAATTTCACATAATTCTTAGAATTCCTTGCACATCATTCTGAAACAACCTGAAAAATTTTTGGAGCTAAAAAAATTTCGACAGAAAACTGATGTGCATGAAAAAGCGGGTTTTTGGAATTTTGTTCGATCGAAAGTGTAAACATATTAGACAAAGCTAGACTAGGTTAATGGCGAGGCTCTGATACCACTGTAAGTGCACGGCGGCGCCCCGGCCGTCAATCCGACGCCGGAATGCGGAAGCGATGCTATTCTTTAACTTTTCAAACCGGCACCACCGCGCACTATAAACCCGGATCGTGCCATTAAACTAGTCATAGCCAACTACAAGATGGGAAGAGAGATATACCGAGCGATCCGTGTCCTCCGGTCTTCTCGTCGTCGTCCCGATCTCCCGCGGAATGTCCGGTCTCTACCTCCTCGCCGGAAGGGCACCACGTCGCCTGCTTCTCTTACGGATTCCCACCTCTATACCGAGGCAACTCGGGCACGAAGATGGCGAGCCGACATGCCCAAGGTTTGCTGTAGAATGTGTGTAGAACTCATGTCTCATTTGGGGTAGTGGATGTTGCCTTTTAGTGGAGGAAAGGAGATATGAACTTTTAGAGATCAACCTGGGGATTTTTGCAAGCATCAAGAGAGTGAAAAATCCCCCACCAAAATGAATCAACCCCCACCCCTTTAGTGGCCGGCCATCCATGGAGAGAATGAGAGGATTGTATCAAAAAAATAGTCACAAGAATAATGCAAGTGAGAGGAATGGTCATCATGCAAGAATTATCATCACTAGCAAAACCAACACACCAAACCCACCATCATGACCCTCCATCATCACTCACAAAAGTCAAGTCATCATGGAGTCAAAACAAGTCAATGGATGGTGCACCATCATGAAAACCATCATGATGCAACTAAATGCAAAGACAACCCTCCAAATAGCTAATTTGCACAACTGAAAATAAGCCCTCCTCCACCAATCTTCGGCCAAGGAAAGATACAAAGAAATATGGCCGAAACGGAAAGCAAACTGGCAACTCCAGAAAACTGGTCCCGTAATAAATTACAGGAAAACCCCGCTACTGTGTATACACACCCGCATTTGTATTCCGACTGAAATACAAATGCAATGAGACAAAATCTACACTGTACAATACTAGGATCCGGCTTAAACCAAACCCTGCTAGTATTAACCGTCCGATCCTGATCCGTGCAATGCCGCACGTATCTAATCGAACCCTGCCATATCTCCATACGGCCTCTACAGCGTTTCGCCCGAAAACTTGAGCAACTGAATGTGGGGGACTCTAAAGACTCGTCAACACCTTGGTTGTGGATTTAACCACTAGCACGTCAGAGGTATAAGCCAATACGTGACGGGCTACCAGGTATTGACCAAAAGGGACGTCGATGAGCGAACTCATCCTGACACCCTACTGAGCCTGTCAGTGACAATATCCGTACAGTCCGGTCCGTTCGTCTATGAGCATCACATGGCAGGCCTAGGGGGTTGGTAAAAGTCAGACCCCCAAAAGCGGTACAAGTCGTGTCGGAGTGTAGCCCAGAACACCCTGAGATACTACTGGAATACCTACCAGTAAATCTCCTGCCTCGGCCGAGGGCTTCGTGTAATGTCTCTCCTAGACACAGCGCGACCTCACCCCCAATACCGGGAGAGACGAACCCCTAAAGATCCGCTCACTGCCTCCATGTGGCTCGGGACTGTACCCAACTAAAACCTATTTGCACGTCTCCTTTGAGCGTGGTAGGGTAGTAATCAATGTACAGTGGGAACTCATACGAGAAAAATGACGATCCTCAGGTCGATGAACTAACCTGTACACATGTCACCAGAGAACTGCTATCTGACGTCTGGTATAATCCCAACTAGCAGGTTCCCGGCGAGTCCTGTCCGGTGTACTCATAACCCAATGAGCACCTGTATACATCTTAGGTGAACCAACTGACACCAGTGGCTTATGAGACCGGCCACCGCCCCTCGTCGGGGTCTCGACTGTATACACTAGTCTACTCTGGAGTATCGATGCCCTGTCTCGAAACTCCCACGACTAGGGACCTTTTAAGGATGTGCTTGTAGACTACCAGCTCCCACGTATATGATCGCCCTCATACTGCTGGCAGTCAAGCATGAATCCTAGGGGCTTTATCAACGTGTAATAGTGACCTGTCTGGTCACCTAAAGCAGTACACGATGATAAAGATAAACCAGATAGCATACTATCATCTTGAGTAAGACTGTCCTACTGGGCAGGTCCTCCCTCAATCATTGCAATCACGTGCCTGTGATCCAATAATTGACTCTGAGGGCACTATCTCCAACAAAAAGTATCACGTGGGACACGTGAGCGCTCTCAAATTCCAGTGTTTAACATTGCCTCAGAGCATCACGTAAGAGCACGTGAGTACTAAAGGTACATTAGTGTTTAATACTATAAGGAACCAGCTCCAACCTCAAATCAGTTAAGTTCCTCCTGAGATTAAATCTCCAAACAAACCGAGACTCTATGCTCAGAACTGAAAACTCCTCGATTTGGAATCTGGTTTAAGGGTACATCTCTCCACACCTCTGATATATGTCGTTGTAATCCTTCAACGTCTTCAGAGAGGTGGAGGGTCCAAATAACCAATAACTCTCGGCGCACCCCCAAACCAATAAGCCAAAACTCTACGGACTATAATGTCCTTAAACTCCATGGACTATGATGTCCTTAAACCCAATGGACCGCAACGTCCCTAAACTAAACTCTACAAACTATGATATCCTTAAACTCCATGGACTATGATGTCCTTAAACTCAATGGACCGCAACGTACCTAAACTAAACTCTACGGACTATGATGTCCTTAAACTTCATGGACTATGATGTACTTAAACCCAATGGACCGCAACGTCCCTAAACTCAACTCTACGGACTATGATGTCTTTAAACTTCATGGAATATGATGTCCTTAAACCCAATGGACCGCAACATCCCTAAACTAAACTCTACGGACTATGATGTCCTTAAACTCCATGGACTATGATTTACTTAAACCCAATGGACCGCAACATCCCTAAACTAAACTCTATGGACTATGATGTTCTTAAACTCTACGGACTATGATGTCCTTAAACCCAATGGACCGCAACGTCCCTAAACTAAACTCTACGGACTATGATGTCCTTAAACTCCACGGACTGTGATGTCCTTAAACCCAACGGACCGTAACATCCCTAAACTAAAGCAATAGAGCCCAAATGCTCTTTTGTTGGACCTAAATGATCCTAAAACCTTGTTAAGTAGATCTTAGTCTAAAATTAGACTAACGTATCCTTAACAAACATTTAAGTTGATCTTAATCTCAAATGAGATTAACGAGCCTTAAATCCACCAAACCCAAATCTAAGAAAATACGGATTTGGACTAATTCCCGCCCTAGGGGCGACAACATAAATTATTCTCTGTTGGATATAGTGCCCTCAGAGTCAATTATTGGATCACAGGCACGTGATTGCAATGATTGAGGGAGGACCTATGCCGGTAGGACAGTCTTACTCGAGATGATAGTATGCTATCTGGTTTATCTTTATCATCGTGTACAGCTTTAGGTGACCTTACAGATCACTATTACACATTGATAGAACCCTTAGGATTCTTGCTTGACTACCAGCAGTATGATGGCGATCATATACGTGAGAGTTGGGTAGTCTATAAGCATATCCTTAAAAGGTCCCTAGTCGTGGGAGTTTCGAGACTGGGCATCGATACTCCATTAGTAGACTAGTGTATACAGTCGAGACCCCGACTAGGGGCGATGGCCGGTCTCACAAGCCATTGGTGTCAGTTGGATCACCTAAGATGTATACAGGTGCTCATTGGGTTATGAGTACACCGGACAGGACTCACCGGGAACATGCTAGTTGGTATTATACCTGACGTCAGATAGCAGTTCCCTGGTGACATATGTACAGGTTAGTTCATCGACCTGAGATCGTCATTTGTCTCGTGTGAGTTCCTACTGTGCTTTGATTACTACCCTACCACGGCTCAAAGGAGTCATGCAAACAGGTTTTAGTTGGGTACAGTCCCGAGCCACATGGAGGCAATGAGCGGATCGGCAGGGGTTTCGTCTCTCCCGGTATTGGGGTGAGATCGCCCTGTGTCTAGGAGAGTCATTACACGAAGTCCTTGGCCAAGGCAGGAGATTTACTGGTAGGTATTCTAGTAGTATCTCAGGGTGTTCTGAGCTACACTCCGACACGACTTGTACCGCTTTTGGGGGTCTGACTTTTACCAACCCCTTAGGCCCACCATGCGATGCTCATAGACGAACGGACCGGACTGTACGGATATTGTTACCGACAGGCTCAGTAGGGTGTCAGGATGAGTTCGCTCATCGATCTCCCTTTTGGTCAATACCTGGTAGCTCGTTACATATGGCTAATACCTCTGACGTGCTAGTGGTTAAATCCACAGCCAAAGTATTGACGAGTCTTTAGAGTCCCTCACAGACAGTTTCTCAAGTTTCGGGCGAAACATTGTAGAGGCCGTATGATATATGGCAGGGTCCGATCATATACGTGCAGTATTGCACGGATTATGATCGGACGGATCATACTAGTGGGCTTTGGTTTAAGCCGGATCCTAGTATTAGATTTGTTGGATTACTTTAGTCTCATCGCATTCGCATTTAGTCGGAATGCGGGTGCAGGTATGTATATACAGGTGAGGGGTATCCTTGTGATCCGTCACGAGTTTACTTTAGATGTTGCCGTATCTTTTTATTTTTGCAAACATTTGGATTAATGTTTGTTAATGGAAATTGTGAGCTAAATATCATCATTTGGAGCATTAATTGTGACACATGCACAAGTGGTGACTCATGGTCTCTTTCTTTGTTCATGCGTCACATAAGATGATGGATTTGTAGTGATATGATAAGAGGAGAGAGAGAGAGGGGGGCTGCCATGAAGAGGCTAGCTCTCATATTATTCTTCTCACTCTCTCATTTTATAAGATATCACAAAAGGAAAAAGAAAGCTTCTTCTTCTTCTTCCTTCTCTAGCTCATAATCTCCATCAATGGCCACACCTTCAACCTCCATCCATCTTATGGATGTAAGAGACAAAGTGATCACAAACATTCTCTACATCACCTTGGACACGTCGGCTAGCACACTTCGTGCCCGAGTTGCTTCAGATGAAGCGGGAGCCCATAAAAAGACTCATAGATGTGGTGCCCTTTCCGACGAGGAGATCGAGACCGGAGTTGCCGCGGGGAGCTTGGGATGTGGCCAAAGACCGAAGGACATGGATCGATCGGTATAGCTTTCCAACCCTCTCTCTAGATAGCTAGTTGTAGGTTAATGGTTCGATCCGGGTTTTAAGCATACGATAGCGCCGGTTTCTAGTTTGAAAAAGTTTTGTTTCCGCATTTTGGCCTCGGATAGACGGCCGGGGCTCTACCGTAGACTTACATGGTATCAGAGCCACGCCATTAACCTTTACTAGCTTACTCTAACGTGTTTAGAACTTCGATCGAACGAAATTTTCAAAAACTGCATTTCCAAGTCATCAGTTTCTGTCGAATTTTTCTTGTAGTCAAAAAATTATTTTGTGTGCTGCAGAAAAACAGGCAGGGTTTTTTAAGAGAACTGAGAAAATTTGGTCGGCTGATTTCACTGTAGCGCGGCGGATCCGCGGCCGTACCCACGTTTTGGACGCGGATCCACCGCAGTACTGTAGCCACAGTGCACGAAATTTTCTGAGGTGGTCTCTGACTTGGAAATGTGGTTTCTGGTATTTTTTGTTTGGGCCCAGATTTGTCTGAGTACTGAGAATTGTGCTTGGGGCCCACTTCGGAAAATTTTTGTCGATCGAAAATTTTAAACATGTTAGTTCACAGTATTTACATTATATCCACGACCGTGAATGTCATTTGATCGGTAAATCCTGTCTAATTGCTATAGTTTTTTTAGACGGATTTGCGAACGTGACATTCACGTTGATGTTCTGTGTTATGCTGTGATGTTGCGGATTTGTCGTGGTGGATAGTCTGGATGCAATGGTAGTACAGTTTGGTTGTATTTGTATATTTGATATCGCGGGGCGAGCTTCCGACATGTGGACTGCCGTCACTGCCTGGTTGTATATTATTCTTTTGGGGCACGACCGGGCTGAGGTCGATGTACCCGTTGTATTTATTTTTACTTTCTATACTAGGATTACCCCGCGGAGGGGTGCACGGGTAGCCAGGTTCTAGAGGGCAACGGGCCCGAATCTTATGGCTTTGAGACAGAGGGGGCTTCACTCTAGAATTGGCGGGCTATTCGCCGCACTCGTAGGGGTACAGGTTGTCCCAAGGAGGGGTGCTCAAGTTACCGGATTCCGTGAAGTGCTGGGTGGTCCATTCACTTTACTGAAGGGGGATGCCTCGTTTCAGGTTTTGGCGGGTAACTTGCCGCGCCCGTAGGGGTCTAGGATTTCATTGCACAGGTTATCCACACGACCAGGGAAACGTCGGGTTTCAGTAGCGGCTCTATGAAACCCGGGGATCCCAGATTATCTGTATTGTTCTGTGATGCTTATTACATTTCTGTGATGTTGCATTTTATCACGCCATGAGCGATTATTATATATTAATATATATACTAGTAGATGTTGTATATGTTTTACACCCGCGCCAGTCCAGTCCCCGCTCTGTCGTTAGTTAAGTAACCTAACGGGTGATGACGGGACCCAGTGGCGAATGCGGATGGCATATACGTACATCATATTTTCGTTCTTTTGTGGTGTGATTAATTGATGGGATTGCATTGATTCGGATCAATGCAAGCTAAACAAACCTATTCTGATATTGTTGGAACATTTTTCAAAAAAAAAAAAGCTGTTATTGCAAGGACGTTCTCTTTTGTTTTGCACAGTGGTATTCGGTTATGAATATCCAACACCTTAGTCGACGAGGCAAGGGCCGAGATCCCTTCACCAGGAGTGACCCCTTGGATAGAAGTTTGCGTCAGGGTAATAACTTAACTATAGCCGATTACTTTTTGCTTTGCATCATGGTATTCAGTTGGAATATCCTGCACCTCATTCTACGGGGAAAGAGCCGAGATCCCTTCACCAGGAGTGACCTTTTTAGCAAAGATTTTCGCCACTATATTTTTATAAAAAGCTATCCGGTTCCTTCAACGATATCAAGTTCATTACGTTAAAAGGTTTTTCGCCAAAAACCTGCCGTAGCCCTCTGTCATTTCAGATTAGTATTGCTTAGTATTCGTGCTACGTTTATCGTGCATTGCCGAGGCGTAGTGTTCGGTAGCTCTGTAATGCTTTCTGTCGCATGGATATGTGGATTGGTTAGGACAGTCGTACGGTTATGTTGGCATTGTCAAGGACTCATACGGATGGGTTTAACGCAATCAAGATAATGACGGGTTGAACTTGACTAGGACTCTTTGATATGTTGGCATTGTCAAGGTCACTTGGGTCTTAGGGGTAAAAACACACATCGGGAGTTTCTAAAGAAACTGAAACTTGCCAGGCATGCGCATACCTTGTGGAGTGTGATAATGTGAGTGGATTCCATCACATTAACATGCGATGATAGTTGGATCCCGATTCCCACTGATGAGTTGGTTTACTCCTCGGGTGATCCCGACTAATTCTTCTTTCAGGTTTGGAGGAGAATTTGAGATTACAGTGGGAGGTTTCCTGATTAGATAAAGTGATAACCATTCTGATCTAGGTTAGAGTGCACGCTGAGTGTTTCTTTTCTCTCTCTCTTTGGCAGTGACCATGACCCGACCCTTGACTATGACTCAGTGACCAAGTTAACCGAACCTTCTTAAAGCACTGGCTTTTGGATTGTCTGAGTTGCATACCTTATTGCCACTCCTACCTTTACCCTTTTCTCCAGAACACCCCGTATTACTACGAACATCCACTTCCATTGGATAAAACCATCGCATGGTTATATACGAACTCGAAGGAACTTGTTCCAGATTCGAGGATGGTTTCCAGTTCAGGAGAAAATGAATAGGACTATTCAGTTGTCTTTTCCTTTTACCTTCTCTCAGGTTGCGAGTGCTCCTTGGATTAGGACAGTACACCCATTACGCTAATTGGATAGTCTTCATTCAAACCATAGGCATGTGCCGAATGGTAGGGAATGAAGAAAACCATTTAGCCTAAAAGGTGTACAGAAGGTATTAAGTTAAGACAAATAAATGGATTAGTAAGAGGGCAAAGTAAATTGCAACTGCTATCATTCATGACCAAACCAAGTATTTCATCGCCACTCCTATATCACCTTTGTATTTCTCCAGAACACTCCGTATCACTATGAAAATCCACAGTTTATTGGATACTCCATCGTATGGTTATATACGAACTCGAAGGGACTTGTTCCCGTTCGGGGATGGATTCTGGTTCAGGAGAAATAGGAATAAGGTTTATTCAGTTGTCTTTTATCTTTACCTTCTCTCGGGTTGCGAGTGATCCTAGGATTAGGGCAGTACACTCATTA
This sequence comes from Agapanthus africanus, assembly GCA_030015575.1. Taxonomy (NCBI): domain Eukaryota; kingdom Viridiplantae; phylum Streptophyta; class Magnoliopsida; order Asparagales; family Amaryllidaceae; genus Agapanthus; species Agapanthus africanus. The sequence goes on from CM057337.1 coordinate 6,200,760, forward strand.
TGCTTATTGGATAGTCTTCTTCCAAACCATAGGCTGGTGCCAAACGGTAGGGAAGGAAGAAAACCATTTGGCCTAAAGGGGTGTACAGAAGGCAATGACTAAAGACATATATAGGGATTTGGAGAGATGGCAAAGAAATATACGGTTATAGTTGTGAATCTGATAATGGAAGAGGCATTACTAGGAATACCCGGATACCCCTTCGAATCATTTATATGTTTCAGTTTCACTGTGTATTGTCAAAAGAAAATTGATTTCCCAATTAGCCCTTGCTCCAGGGTATGTATTTATCAGGTTTAATTCTCACATCTGTATGATTTTACAGATGATGAGTGGGAGTAAGTTATTGGGAATTGGGTGATCATCCTTGTAACACCCGAGTTCATTTATACCAATTCCAGTTCTCGTATTTTCTTTATTCGTGATATTTCTTGATTTAGCGTATCTTGGGTGCGAATAGTATTTTACACTTTATATTGCATTCGACCCGACCCGCTTGCTTGAACCTGTTTGACTCTTATTTATAAATTATCTTGACTTATTGCATGGACTAGTACATCTCATGATTTAGTTTATACTGATGCTTTATCTAGTATCGCATCTTTTGCATATAACAATTTAAATCATGAAAAATAATTTAAAATTACATTTTATATCCTGCATGATACCCCTAACCCCGTGGTAGCATCCGCGCATCTTGTTCTCGTCCCGTTCAGTGAAACAGACGTGTTTGGATGGCTACGCGCACGTACGTGCATCCGTTCTTGGGGGTATGCATTTTCTTTAACTGAGCATCCATTTTGAAATTTGGAAGCTGCATATATTTTTAATATTTTAAATCTGGATTTTTAGACCCGACCCGGCCCTGTTTTGGAGTAAATTTGTATTTGCCAAAATCCCAATCGGACTAATATTATACTCTAATATTCTTTTCACACTATTAATAATCTTTAAATACTAACCATATATATATTCCTCTAACAACCTCTCTCCCTCTCTGCGCCTGACACAATCTCAACCTCTCTCTCTCTCTAATTATATATCTTTGTATAATAAATCTTTTAAATATTTTTATAACTTACCTTTTTTTAAAACTCACGCCCACGTAACCTCTCTTCTTCCTTCATTTTTCTGTTTCCCGCCTCCTCGTCTTCACCCACGCCTGCGCTCGCCTCATGCCGCCGGCTACTCTCACCTCGCCGTCGACAACCTCGTTGACCTCGCTTTCCTCACCTCTCATCCCTCTCCTCCTTCTCCTCACCTATATAACCCTGCACACCCTTGAAAAACGACGCAAGAACCCGCTGCAGCCCTCGCCTGCACACCGGCACTTCGCCGGAGCTCCAACCCCGTTGTCACCGTCCCCATTACCATGACCTCCTCCAACCTCAACCCCGATCTCCATCATCTTTTCCCCAGCCATCAACCGCCTCGTCGTCGACCCCTAGCACCTCGGTCAGCAAGCTCATCAGCTCTTCCGATCCCATCTCGCCAGCACCCATTTCTTCGCCGGCGCCTCACCATCGCGCCAAACACCAGCTTTTACCCTCGGCCAACACCCACGACCCTTCGACCCTAACTCCAGCCGCACCTTGCTGTTACCGCACCCTGGCCTCGAACTCCGGCCATACTCATCATCCCCGGAGACCCTCGTCGACGCCACCCATCTCGCTGAACCATCGCCATCTTAATATTTTCCCTCTCCATAACCTGAGCAACACCCTATCGCCGAGAACCCCCGCATCTCTCGAGCGTGAACCGAACTAGAGCCCTACTCAACATTCGTCGTCGTCTCATTTTTTCCAGCGAGGCTGAGATCCTTTTTCCCGGCGACTTCTTGGCCCCTCCGTCATCCCTCTCTAGAATCCAATCTGAGATCACCTCCCCTCTTGGCCGATTGACAACGAACCCTTGACATTCGTCAGCCCATTCGACGCGACTCCGAGGCGAGAACCGAGGCTCCAATGTGTGGCCTGCAATTACATGAACGATGTGATCATTTCTCTGCCTTTAGATCTCTATTTCGTCAATAGTCGTGTATGCGCACAAAGTGTTCGACGAAATGCCCCAATGGAGATTTTCCGTAGTTTATCGCATTCTTGCTGCGCGGCGCATATCTGTGGATCCCCGAGGCAAGTGAAACTTGCTACATGCAACTATATTATTTATACAAATTTATTTCATGATTGAACCGGTAAATTGAACCTAAGGCTATTAGTTTACATTCTTGCGTTTCGATGTCAAATTATATCATTATAAGACTCGGATTTTTAAATTATAACTTGTTGCACCTTGAAGTACAATATCTCATACCCACATCCGTGGTTAGATTATTTACTAGTTAACTGCATAACCCATAGCACTGTTAAATAGTTTCTACCCCGAATACCTGGTTGCATCCATTGAACATATTTTATATATCATTGCATCTCTAGACCAGTTAATCCATAATAACGAGATTTAAAAATTCTATATTTGTTTAAGCGTAGGATACTTAAAGTTGGAACCACAACCCTAACTCTAATCTATAACTGTGCATCCTCATGCTTTAATCTGTACCCTTGCATATATCACCACCGTGTTTCATTTTTATTGTTTCACTAGTACCCATGCTTGTTTGGTTTATACATGCTTATGCTAGTTTGAATATGAGCACCCATATAACATCTTGTGCACCCTGACATGACTTGCTACACCTACTACTTGACACGACATGGTACCGTACACTCTTGACATGACATGATACCTTTATACATTACCTGGATTGACATGATGTACCATGGTCTTACCTGTTACCTGATCTTGTGTCTAATGCCAACAAACCTGACCTGTTGTCCTTACGGACCGTTCTTGTTGTCTATCCAGACAAACCTGTACCTGCCTGATCCTGTGTTGGCATTAGCTCTAGATTATTTAATACCTGACTTGAACACTTATAACTTGGGGGTATGGGAAAATCAGTATTGTAACCGAATATAACTCAAAGGGCCATCCTATTGTTTGCCGTTTTTCCGGGCGTTACGGAATACCTATTGTTTGCCGTTTTTCCGGGCGTTACGGAATACCTATTGTTTGCCGTTTTTCCGGGCGTTACGGAATAATCACCGATAAGTTACGATGGGGATTACATTACTTGATTTCAAAGACTTGAGAGTAAATAACCCAATAGACCAGTTTAGTTTACTCACTGCACACTATCCTTCACTGTCCTGATTTATATTGCTGTTACACCTGCTTTACCATTTATGATTATACTTGCATGTCGTGTTACCCTATTTATATTATTGCTTGATGTTATGACGTGGTGACGTTTGGGTTTTGCATGGCTCAGATCTTCTACCTTTGTTGCAGACTGATCAGGAGCATTGCCGCTGTTAGACCGAGCGGTGAAGATCCTGTTGGCATGCAGTTTTACTTTCCATGTGTTTCATTTATTGTATCCTTGCTTCCGCATATTATCATTATTTCTTGACTCATTCTTTCGGGCTCATGGATATATACTAGATAGTTTAGTTTATGTTTCCAGTTCTTGATATCTCTACAGCCGTAATGTGACTGTGGAGGGATTTTTCCTATCCACAGGTAGCATGGTTAGCTATGTCACGTGCTCATCTTAGCGTACTCTGGGAAGCGGGGCGTGACATGGTTCTTTTGGTATCAGAGCCATAGGATATAGGTTAATCGGGTTTGATTCTTTTGTAGTTGGGTATTGTACCCAATACACGAATCAGAATACTCGTGATTAGGAACATGTCCTGCCACCTTGTTATCGTGATTCTTGAATCATATCTTTCTCTTGATCCTTGTCTTGACGATATGCAAACGACTTTGCATCTCGGCTTGAAACCTTTTTAGTTCTTTATTGTTTCTCCCTGTTCTTTGATTCTGATACTAGAATTTGGGCGAATTGAGTGGAGTTATGTAATTGTACCCATGAACTGCAGCATGATTACAATGCGGTACTCTATTTAAGTAACTTGGAGTCCTGGTCTTGATTCACTTCCTTGTTTCATGGTCGTTATATCACCTTACTTCTCTTGCTTACCAGTTCTTGTTTTATCGCCAGCCTGAATCATGTTTACTGCACTTAATCCTCTTCAGTATCTTGACTTCGGATGAAGCCATCTTGGTATCCTACTTGTTCATATCTTTCCGCATTGGAATTATTCAATTCTGGTGCATTCCTTTGTTTGTTGTCGTCTTGGGAATGGATCTTCGCGGAACTTTCCACGCTCATATTGATTGTAGGGAAGGGACAGTGATTCTCCAGATTCCCGGACATCCGGAGCTTGTTTTGCTGGAGGAAGCAGTTCTGTCGGGCCAGTCGAGTTTAGGGCTAGGCCGACAAACACTGTTCTTTTGTCGATGGAAGTTATTAAGGAAGAAGCGCCGGATATATTTCGAGAGTTCATGGACGTGTTCGAGGACATCTCGGGTTACCGCAAACGAGATGTGGAGTTTGCGATTGATCTTGCTCCTGGTGTAGCGCCAATCTCATGGGCGTATTATCCAATGGCACCAGTGGAGTTGGAAGAAGTCAAGAAGCAGGTTGCCGAATTGATAGAGAAGGAGTGGATTCGCAGCAGCAACTCACTTTGGAGAACTTCAGTTCTTCTAGTAAAGAGGAAGGATGGCACAAGAAGGTTGTGCATCGATTACCGAGAATTTAAAACCAGGTGATTATTGAGTTTAAGGACCCGATCTCTCGCATTGGAGAATTGTTTGAGCAGCTTTGTGGCGCAAGGGTATTCTCGAAGCTGGAGTTGCGATCCGGATATCATCAGGTCCGAGTTAAATTAGAAGATATTCGTAAGACTGTGTTCCGAACTCGGTATGGACATTACGAGTATTAGTGATGCCCTTTGGAGTAACGAATGCACCGGCGGTATGTATGGACTTGATGACCGAATCTTTTCACCGATCTTGGACCAGTTTATTGTGGTTTTCATTGATAATATTCTGGTCTACTCAAAAGAGTATTGAAGAGCATGCAGCACACTTGAAGATCGCACTGCAGACATTGATGCAAGAAAGATTGTATGCAAAGATGAGCAAGTGCGAGTTTGGCTTGAAGAAGTAAGTTTTGGAGCATATCGTAGCTGGAGATGAAATTGCCGTTTATCCAGGGAAGATTGCAGCAGTTCAAGACTGGCCGATTCCGAAGAACGTTGTAGAGATCAGAAGTTTTTTTGGACTTGCACGATATTACAGAGGTTCGTAGAGAATTTTGCTCGTTTGGCTGAGCCTTGACCAAGCTTACGCGCAAGGAAGTACCATTTGTATGGACGGATAAGTGTGCGTTGGCTTTTGAGGTGTTGAAGCAGAGGTTGATAACCGCACCTGTTTTAACCGTACCAGACGGTTCCGGAGAATTGGTGATTCACAATGACGCATCTGGGAAAGGATTGGGATGTGTTTTGATGCAGCATGGGAAGGCTATAGCGTACGCATCGAGACAGTTGAAGACCCAAGAGAAGTATGGCCCAACTTCTGACTTGGAGCTAGCAGTTGAGATGTTCGCTTTGAAGAGTTGGAGACACTACTTATTGGGCTAAAGGGTCGAAGTATTCACCGATCACAAAAAGCCTGAAGTATGTGTTCACATAGAAGGAGCTTAATATGAGGCCGCGTAGATGGTTGGAGCTGATGGCTGACTACGATCTTGATCTTAAGTACCATCCGGGGAAAGTTAATGTTGTGCCGGATGCGCTTAGTCGGTTGCCAGCAATTCAGATGTTGACTGCACAGAAGGAGATTATGGAAGACTTTCGGAGATTCGAGTTGGAGATCGTGCTACCGCATTCTTCGGGACAGTTGGTGCAGCTGCAAGTACATTCGTCGTTGATCGAAAATATTAAACCAGCGCAGTTACAGGACCCAAGATTGCATAAGTTTCGAGAACAGGTTGATGCTGGATTTCGAACAGACTACTGCTTCATGAAGATGGTTTGTTGCGGTATGGTGGCTGTTTGTGTGTGCCAAAAAAAAGTGATATCTACGAAGAAGTTATGAAGGAAGCACACAGTTCCGCGTATTCCGTACAACTAGGAGGCGCGATGATGTAGCGAGTTATACGACAGCATTTCTGGCGGAAAGGCATGAAACAGGAGATTGCCGCTTTGTAGCAAAGTGCTTGGTGTGTCAGCAAGTCAAGGCTGAACCTCAAAAAGTTGCTGTTTGTTGCAACCACTTCCGATTTCTCAGTGGAAGTGGGAACATATAACCATGGATTTTGACGGCTCTACCAAGGAGTCCGAAAGGCAACAATGCAGTTTGGGCGATTGTTAATCGATTGAGTAAGGCAGCTCATTTCATACTATTTTGAGTTGGTCAATCAACAGAAGGTTTGGCAGAACGGTACATGCAGGAGATTGTAAGATTGCGTGGAGTACCGGTGAGCATCATGTCCGACCGTGACCCTCGTTTCTTATCGCACTTCTGGAAGAGCTTACAGGAAAGTTTGGGGACTTGATTGAAGGTTTAGCACAACGTATCATCATTAGACCGACGGCCAGTCGGAGAGAACGATCCGGACTCTTGAAGACATGTTGAGAGTTTGCATGTTAGACTTCAAAAGTTCACGGGAGGATCAGCTACACTTGGTGGAGTGTCGTACGACAATAGCATTATATGGTCGCAGGTGTCGTTCACATGTTTGTTGTTACGACGTTGGAAAACGAAGATTGTTGGGATCGATTTTGATCGTGCAAACTGTGGAGGAAGTTAATACTTTCCGGAATTATATGAAGGCAGCAAGATCGGTAGAAGAGTTAGGCAGATACGTTGAGAAGACCTCTAGAGTTCGCCGTTGGTGATTTGGTATTCTTGAAGGTATCACCGACTAGAGGGGTGTTTCGTTTCGGATGTCGAGGAAAGCTTAGTACTCGATTCGTTGGACCTTTTGAGTTTTGAGCGTGTTGGAGAAGTGGCATATCGTTTGGTGTTACTACAATCTTTGGTGAATGTTCATGACGTGTGTTACGTACCTCAACTCCGTAGGTATGTTCGAGATGAAACTCATGTGTTGGATCTTTCGGGGCAAACTGTACGAGAAGATTTAACCTCTGAGGAGCGACCGATGTCAATTGTGGATCGAAGAGAAAAAGTTCTTATGAACAAAGTTATCCCTCTTGTACTTGTTTCTTGGGGTGATCGCTCACATGGAGAATTAACTAAGGAACGAGAAGATGAATTCCGACAGAAGTTTCCACATCTATCCTTGTAGTTTCTTGATTATTTATCCTTTCTTGTTCTTGGAATTTCGAGGACAAAATTCTTTTGTAGTTGGGTATAATGTAACACCCGAGTTCATTTATACCAATTCCAGTTCTCGTATTTTCTTTATTCGTGATATTTCTTGATTTAGCGTATCTTGGGTGCGAATAGTATTTTACACTTTATATTGCATTCGACCCGACCCGCTTGTTTGAACCTGTTTGACTCTTATATATAAATTATCTTGACTTATTGCATGGACTAGTACATCTCATGATTTAGTTTATACCGATGCTTTATCTAGTATCGCATCTTTTGCATATAACAATTTAAATCACGAAAAATAATTTAAAATTACATTTCATATCCTGCATGATACCCCTAACCCCGTGGTAGCATCCGCGCATCTTGTTCTCGTCCCGTTCAGTGAAACGGACGTGTTTGGATGGTTACGCGCACGTACGTGCATCTGTTCTTGGGGGTATGCATTTTCTTTAACTGAGCATCCATTTTGAAATTTAGAAGTTGCATATATTTTTAATATTTTAAATCTGGATTTTTAGACGAGACCCGGGCCTGTTTTGGAGTAAATTTGTATTTGCCAAAATCTCAATCGGACTATTATTATATTCTAATATTCTTTTCAAACTATTAATAATCTTTAAATACTATCCATATATATATTCCTCTAACAACCTCTCTCCCTCTCTGCGCTTGACACAATCTCAACCTCTCTCTCTCTAATTATATATCTTTGTAAAATAAATCTTTTAAATATTTTTATAACTTACCTTTTTTTAGAACTCACGCCCACGTAACCTCTCTTCTTCCTTCATTTTTCTGTTTCCTGCCTCCTCGTCTTCACCCACGCCTGCGCACGCCTCATGCCGCCGCCTACCCTCACCTCGCCGTCGACACCCTCGTCGACCTCGCTCTCCTCACCTCTCATCCCTCTCCTCCTTCTCCTCACCTATCTAACCCTGCATACCCTTGAAAAACGATGCAAGAACCCGCTGCAGCCCTCGCCTGCACACCGGCACCTCGCCGGAGCTCCAACCCTTTTGTCACCGTCCCCATTACCACGACCTCCTCCAACCTCAACCCCGATCTCCATCATCTTTCCCCAGCCATCAACCGCCTCGTCGTCGACCCCTAGCACCGCGGTCGGCAACCTCATCAGCTCTTCCGATCCCATCTCGCCAGCACCCATTTCTTCGCCGGCGCCTCACCATCGCGCCAAACACCAGCTTTCACCCTCGGCCAACACCTACGACCCTTCGACCCCAACTCCAGCCGCACCTTGCTGTTACCGCACCCTGGTCTCGAACTCCGGCCATACTCATCATCCCCGGAGACCCTCGTCGACGCCACCCATCTCGATGAACCATCGCCATCTTTATATTTTCCCTCTCCATAACCTGAGCAACACCCTATCGCCGAGAACCCCCTCATCTCCCGAGCGTGAACCGAACTAGAGCCCTACTCGACATTCGTCATCGTCTCATTTTTTCCAGCGAGGCTGAGATCCTTTTTCCTGGCGACTTCTTGGCCCCTCCGTCATCCCTTGCTAGAATCCAATCTGAGATCACCTCCCCTCTTGGCCGATTGACAACGAACCCTTGACATTCGTCAGCCCATTCGACGCGACTCCGAGACGAGAACCGAGGCTCCAATATGTGGCCTGCAATTACATGAACGATGTGATCATTTCTCTGCCTTTAGATCTCCATTCCGTCAATAGTCGTGTATGCGCGCAAAGTGTTCGACGAAATGCCCCAATGGATATTTTCCGTAGTTTATCGCATTCTTGCTGCGCGGCGCATATCTGTGGATCCCCGAGGCAAGTGAAACTTGCTACATGTAGGGTGTTTTTCGTCACCCTATTGAGATGGGAATAAGCGCGCGCTTGTCAGGCGTACTACAGATTCCCCCTGCCTAGGGTAGGCCGGGGTTTATTGATTGTGGGGATCCGAATCTCCGGCAGCCGCGGACTAAGCTGCCGTTAATTACCCCTCGCCCTTGGGACGAGGGAACCTCCGATTAACGGGTTAAACTGGTCATGCGAACTCAATGTGCAGTGTACGTGTGTTGTGTTTTGGAAGGGGGGTTTGGATATATCGGGAGCCACGCAGAGTTTTTATGGGGGTCCCGCTACCCGGATAGCGGGCTGGGGGTCAAGGGGGCTAGCAGCCCCCTTGCGGGGTGCGGGGCAGCGCCCCGTTAGAAATTTTTTTCTAACAGGGACAGTGTCGTGGAGCATGTGTGTGTGCAAATATGTATACATATGTATATATATATGTATATATGTATCTATGTATATATATATAAAAGAAAGAAAGGGGAAAAGGCATCCAAAGGATGTATGGGGGGCAGCACCTTGGGCGCTGTGCGCCTAGGTGCTGTGTGCTCAGGCGCTAGAGTGCCACGTGTCGGCACGTGGGCGCTCTGCGCTTGAGCGCATGCGCGCTATGTGTCGGCACGTAGGCGCTTTGCGCTTGAGCGCAAGCGCGCCACGTGTCGGCACGGGGGAGACTTGCGCTCGGGCGCTTGCGCTTGAGCGCAAGCGCGCCACGTGTCGGCACGTGGGCGACTTGCGCTCGGGCGCTTGCGCTTGAGCGCAAGCGCGCCACGTGTCGGCACGTGGGCGCTCTGCGCTTGAACGCCGGCGAGAAAAAGTGGCTTTTAGCCTGAGAAACAGAAGCTATGCTTCAGAAAGGAAATATTTGTTATGTATATATGTATGGAGTTAAACTCCTGGGATATTTTGAAGCTGATGAAGGGGGTTCTTCTTCTTCCTTTTGTTGTTTGGTCGGATCTTGAAGATCAAGAAGTAGGAGATTTTAAAAATCACTCCTTTTTGAGATCTGATGGGAGATCTGAGTTTCCCTTTGTGGGTTTTGTGGTGGAAAACTACTTAGTTTTGGAAAAGAAAGAGTAAAACTCTTGATTTAATTCAAAAGAATTGAGAAGGTTTAGAACCTTGGAGAAGGAGCAGGAGGCACAAAGAACCCTAGTTTTGGGGGGAATGAAAAAGTCTCTTTTTTATTCATCATCATGTTGCCTTTTATAGGCTTACATATTTACATATAGCCCCTCGGGCTTTGCAAAATGGCATTTTGCCTATCCCATGGCTGATGTGCCTTTTCATTTTGCACATAAGCCATGGGCTTACAAAAATTTGGCTTTATGCCCCTTTTGCATACATTCATGTATAAAAAATTACATAAAAATTATTTATTACATGATTTTTTTGTTGGCATGGCGGAAGGCCGGACGCTTTGTGTTCGGGCTCGACCTTGGCATTGGCCCACTTGTTTCGGGCTTGGGCCCACCTGGCTTGGGGTTGACCTTGACTTTGACTTGGTCAACCGGGATGCAAATTTTGACTTCAACAAAGTGCCCCCCATCAATAAATGCACACCACATATATGAGTCGTGTGCATGAAATTGATGGATCTTCTTTCACGTGGAGACGACTTGCCTTGGTTCCCACTTTTTGGGATGCACTGCCCTTTTTACGACGTGGACGGTCGACGCTTGATGCGTCTCCGAGACGGAGTGTCCGTGGTAGACGTTTCCCTGGCTCGGAGCGATCTGGTTCCTGCTTTGTAGGAAGCCTGCACTGCCCTTTTTACGACATGGACAGTCGACGCTTGACGCGTCTCCAAGACGGAGTGTCCGTGGTAGACGTTTCCCTGGCCCGGAGTAATTTGGTAGACGTGCCCCCGGCACGGAGTGTCTGTTGTCGGACGTTTCCCCGAGACGGAGTGCCTGCTGTAGGACGTTTTCCCGATGCAGAGTGTCGCTTGTTGACGTATCCTTGGCACGAAGTGTTTGCTTGACGTTTCCCCAGCATGGAGTGTCATTGTCGGACGTTTCCCTGATGCGGAGTGTCTGCGTTGGACGTTTCCCCGATGCAGAGTGTCGGGTTGACTTTTCCCCGGCACGGAGTGTCGCTGATCGACTTTTCCCCGGCGCGGAGTGTCGGTGGTTGATTTTTCCCCGACACGGAGTGTCGCTGATCGACTTTTCCCCGGCGCGGAGTGTCGGGTTGACTTTTCCCCGGCACCGAGTGTCGCTGATCGACTTTTCCCCGGCGCGGAGTGTCGGTGGTTGACTTTTCCCCGGCACGGAGTGTCGCTGATCGACTTTTCCCCGGCGCGGAGTGTCGGGTTGAATTTTCCCCGGCACGGAGTGTCGCTGATCGACTTTTCCCCGGCGCGGAGTGTCGGTGGTTGACTTTTCCCCGGCACGGAGTGTCGCTGATCGACTTTTCCCCGGCGCGGAGTGTCAGGTTGACTTTTCCCCGGCACGGAGTGTCGCTGATCGACTTTTCCCCGGCGCGGAGTGTCGGTGGTTGACTTTTCCCCGGCACGGAGTGTCGCTGATCGACTTTTCCCCGGCGCGGAGTGTCGGGTTGACTTTTTCCCGGCACGGGGTGTCGCTGATCGACTTTTCCCCGGCGCGGAGTGTCGGGTTGACTTTTCCCCGGCACGGAGTGTCGCTGATCGACTTTTCCCCGGCGCGGAGTGTCGGTGGTTGACTTGATTCCGAGGCGGAGCATAATTCTGGCAGGGAAGGTAGATATTCCGAGGTGAAGCATGATTTCGACACGGGGTAAATTCTGGGACGGAGCATGATTCCACCATAGAGGTTGGTTTGATTTGATTTGGGTTGACATCAGCATCGCTACACTGGAATATGGTACCAGGAGCGAATCATCATCTGTCTTGAGAGGATTTAGGAATTGTTTTTTTTTTAGCATCTGCATTGCTGCACTGGAATAATGTCAGGAGCAACTCATCATTTGCCCCGGAAGGATTTGGGTTTGGTTTGTTCGGCATCTGCATTGCTGCACTGGAATAATGCCAGGAGCAACTCATCATTTGCCCCGGGAGGATTTGGATTTGGTTTGTTCGGCATCTGCATTGCTGCACTGGAATAATACCAGGAGCAATTCATCATTTGCCCCGAGAGGATTTGGATTTGGTTTGTTCGGCATCTGCATTGCTGCACTGGAATAATGCCTGGAGCAACTCATCATTTGCCCCGGGAGGATTTGGGAATGGTTTTTTTTTTATGTTTGGTATCTGCATTGCTGCACTGGAATAATGCCAGGAGCAACTCATCATTTGCCCCGAGAGGATTTGGGAATTAGGGTTTTTGTTTGGCATCTGCATTGCTGCACTGGAATAATGCCAGGAGCAACTCATCATTTGCCCCGAGAGGATTTGGAAATTGGTGGCTTAGGAGACAGGTTTAGATCCCTGTCACCTAAGGCTTTTCAATTTTATGGGCCGTAAGGGTCCCATAAAAGCATTTTCTCCCTACGAGTCGAAAGGATCTCGTAGGTGTATTTTCTCCTTAGGAGTCGTGGGGACTCCTAAGTGTGTTGCTCCTTTGCGAGTCGTAGGGATCTCACGCGGGAATTTTCTCCTCACAAAGTCGAGAGGACTTTGCGAGTGCATTTCATTTCTTTTTTTTTTTACGAGTTTGCGCCCTTTCGGGTTTTCACAAACTCGCCGGCAGTCCTGCTGTTTTTACTCACGGAGCCCTTTCGGGTTTTCATCCGTGCCCGTTTTGCTTGTGGACATACCGTTCTTCTTTTTTTCTTTTTTTTGGAGAGATCGGGATTGTTTTACGCCCGTGAATTGTATACGGTTTTGCAGGATGTATGATCCAGATCGTAGGGCCAGAAAAATTTCAGGACTTTGTTGGCGTCTGCATTGCTGCACTGGAATGTGGTACCAGGAGCGACTCATCATTCGCCGTTGGGGTATGGGACTTAAAATTTGGTTGGCGTCTGCATCGCTGCACTGGAATATGGTACCAGGAGCGACTCATCATTCGCCACTTGGGGATTGGGGAGCGATGGCGTAGGAGACAGGTTTAGATCCCTGTCACCTAAGACTTTTCAATTTTATGGGCCATGAGGGTCCCATAAAGGTATTTTCTCCCTGCGAGTCGTAAGGATCCCGCAGGTGTATGTTCTTCTTGGGAGTCGTAAGGACTCCTAAGTGTGCTTTCCCTTTGTGAGTCGTAAGGATCCCACAAAGGTTTGTTCTCCTCATGTATCATGAGGACACATGAGTGGATTTCCCTCGTTCCCAGTTTAATGACTTAGAGGTTTACTGTTTCCAGTTTAACGACTTAGAGGTCATCTGTTTCCAGTTTAAAGACTTAGGGGTCTGTGGTGCCCAGTTTAACGACGTAGCGGTCATCTGTTTCCAGTTTAACGGCTTAGCGGTCATCTGTTTCCAGTTTAAAGACTTGGTGGTCATCTGTTTCCAGTTTAAAGACTTAGAGGTCATCTGTTTCCAGTTTAACGACGTAGAGGTCATCTGTTTCCAGTTTAACGACTTGGAGGTCATCTGTTTCCAGTTTAACGACTTGGTGGTCATCTGTTTCCAGTTTAAAGACTTAGAGGTCTATTGTGCCCATTTTAACGACTTGGCGGTCATCTGTTTCCAGTTTAACGACTTGGTGGTCATCTGTTTCCAGTTTAAAGACTTAGAGGTCTATTGTTTCCAGTTTAACGACTTAGAGGTCATCTGTTTCCAGTTTAACGACTTGGGGGTCTATTGATGGCGAGCTTGGAATTTTGGGGTGGGGGCCGGCATCAGCGATGCTAACACTGAAGCAAAGGTGCTAGGAGCAATTCATCATTTGCCTACTCTTGTTGGCGGAGCGATGGCTTAGGAGACGGGTTTAGGTCCCTATCGCCTAAGGCTTTTCAATTCTATGGGCCGTGAGGGTCCCATAAAAGCATTTTCTCCCTGCGAGTCGTGAGGATCCCGCAGGTGTATTTTCTTCTTAGGTGTCGTGAAGACTCCTAAGTGCGTTTTTCCTTTGTGAGTCGTAAGGATCCCACAGAGGTTTGTTTTCCTCATGTATCATGAGGACCATGAGTGGATTTCCTTAATGGAGCATAATTCCAAAGGCGGAGACCAGCCGCGTAACAGGTGATTACGGTGGGGCATGGGTATGATGAGAATTATTTGAGCCCGTGAATTGTATACGGTAGTCAACTTGGGGACCAACCGTAGGGCCGGGAGAATTTTGAAAAATTGGATTTTGGTTTGCGTCTGCATCGCTACACTGGAATATGGTACCAGGAGCGACTCATCATTCGCCGTTGTTTTGTTTTTTTTTTTTTTTTACCGCGATTGCTCTATCATTTCAGCTTTTCTTATCGCGAAGGTCGCGATTGCCCTATCATTTCGGCTTTTATTCGCGGTTGCCCCATCATTTCGGCTTTTATTTCATTTTTATTTTACTCGCTGATTTATATTGCGAGTTGCCCAATCATTTCGGCTTTTATTTTTTTTCTTTTATTTACACTTTTTTTTATTTACATTTTTTTTTACATTCCCAGTTTAACGACTTAGAGGTCGATTGTTCCCAGTTTAATGACGTGGTGGTCGATTGCTTCCAGTTTAAAGACTTGGTGGTCTGTCATTCCCAGTTTAATGACGCGGTGGTCCTTTTTGCTTATCCCAGCTCCTTGAACTTTGTTCTTGGCGGAGCTGTGTTGATGACCTAGCCCCGTGGCTTGCCGATACATCCGAGGATTGTGAGGTTTTTCCAAGATTATATTGGTCCTCTGCCCAATCTTTGAAGATATACCAGTCTTCGATGGTATGACCCACCACTCTATGATATGGGCAGTACACGGGATTGCCGGTCATGTTCATTTCCTGTGGCCTCTTTGGAACAGGCAGTTGCAGACCGTTGTTCAAGGCGTCCATGAATATTTTGCGGACTTCATCCCTCCTGAAGGAGTACACCTTCTTCTTTCTCTCCATTGGAGTAGGTGCCTTTACTGATGCTGGTCCTCGAGGCCGATCGGTCTTTGGTTTGCCCTTTTCAGATAATGGCACATGTCTGGGAGGATTAGGTTCCCGAAAGGCTTCGGTCTCCATTTGCATGAAATCGGCGGTCGTAGCTTGACTTTTTGCTAACGTGCCTTTAGACAGTTCTATCTCTCCCGCCCTGTATTTCCCTTCGACCCAATCTTTGAAGACGAAGCAGTCCTCAATGGCATGACCTATCACCCTGTGATAGGAGCAATATTTTGGGTCGTCGGTCATATTCTCTTCTTGTGGTCTCTTTGATTCTGGCAGTTGTAGACCGTTTCTTAGGGCGTCCCTGAATATCTTGTGGACCTTTTCCCTCTTGAAGGAATAGACCTTTTCCAGCTTCTCTTTTAAAGGCGACTCCCCACCGGCATATGTATCGGAGGGACTGGAGGCTGGTTGCGGCCGTTTTTCACGAAGGCGCTCCGCTTTTAAGTTGAAAGGGATATCAGTTGGCTGCCCCCGGGTATCAATCCCTGGCTCATGAACCAAAACTTGATTCTGCTGTAATTGCAATCGGGCGACTTGGGTCACGAGATCTGCCACGACGTTTGCCAGCTCGTCGACTTTGGAATAGACCTCGGCCATCTTCTCATCCTTGTCCTGAAATTGCCTTTGAAGCCATTGGAATAATGCTTGTTCTGTAGTTCCGGCTATGACAACCGGGTAATCTTTATTGCCTGAGCTCAATTCCGTAGGAACCACGGGCTCCTCTGGCTTATCGGCGTGAGCGGGATCTTCATCATTTAGATCGAGTCGATGCTGGGTAGCGTCAACCATATCATCACCATGGCTGTGAAGAAGAGGAGGGTTCGTTTCTTCTTGTCCGGCCATGTAGACAGTGTGGACCACTTACCCAGCCATCTCTTTATCTTTGGCGGCTGATTTCGCGGAGCGGTCCGGGCTTCGGAAATTCATAAATTCTAACATGGCCGGAGCCATGGCCCTTTTGTTGGCTCTGTGTCTGAGCCGCTTCTTCCTCAGTTTCTCTGCCTTGAGCGCTTGGCAGGCTTCTGCTCTCCGGGAAGCCGCCATAGGCTGAGTGATGAGGAGCTTAGAGAAGATACCCGATCGAGCAGTTGTCAAGGACACCGTCGGAGCTTGCTCAAGAGGCCTTGTTGCTTTGTCGGTGTTGATGGCCTTGCCCCCAGTTGGGGCCAAGGAAAGTGGTTCAGATACCGACTTGCGTTTGGGTTGGGGCGCCCTCGAGATCACCACATTTGGTCTCCTGCCTTTCGAGACCGGTTTGTCTATTGCTGGAGCTTGAGGAGCTGGGATGGCGCTAATTGGTATGAACATAATAGAGCCGAATGGTAGCAGCGGCTCCTTGATTGACACGAAAAAGTGTGTTTTTGTAGTTTAACCGCAATCAGAACGGTATCGCGTATAGCTAGACCGAGATGAGTACGGGTCGTCCTCTAGGAAACGTGGAACCTTTTACTTTTACTTTAGATGTGTTGAGAAAGAGAGGGGGGATAAAGAATTTTATAGAAAGATTTCTAGATCTACGTTAAACAAGAATGTAAAATATAGATATAGATTATTTTAAAGATGTAATTAATATAATAAGAGGGCTTGTAGGGTTCGTTAGGATTTAGTAGTTATGGACGATTAATTAAAAATTACCCTTTTTATCCATTAATAGATTTAGAACTAGAACGACGGTGATGCGTGTAGATTAGGGTTTCTGGAGGGAAAAGGAATCCCACTCTTAACCCTTATCTCGACACGGAACTCCGTTCATATCTAGCCTTTACCAAAACAATCATTAATCTAATCTCTAATCGTGGTCGGAACTAGCAAAGAATTGCTAGCGCGCCCGATTAGGATGTTAATGATTCTTTTGATAAAGTTCCTAAACTTTATAGGACTTAAAAATGGTTTAATTATTTTCATCGTCCATTAGTCTACCCTAATCCTACGAACCCTAACAAGCGGAGAATTACTCGCGCATGTTGGGAGAAGAAGATGAAAAGAAAGAGAGGAAGAACATAATGTAAAAAAAGAACAAACAATTAAATAAAAAAAACTACCTTTATTAATCAACTCCTTCAAACTACACTTTTAATCCATAGAAAATGATTACAAAACTTGATTTGCTTCTCGATCTTTCCTAAGGAGGTAGTCGAACAGTCGATGATCAGCCTGGATGCGTGAGCGTCGGGAGCTTTGTGATCTCTTCGGCTTGATGGTTTTTCCAAGAGGCTCTCGATGCCTTTTTATAGTGCAAACCCAGAATCTTATTGTTAAGAAGTTGGTAAAATATAGTTTGGACTCACACCAAAAAATCTTGCATAACAACTCCTCATTATTGCGGCGGATCCGCGGCCCAAGGGTGTGTTTGGCCGCGGATCCGCGCTCAAGGGATGTGATCAATTGATTATTTTTCTTGGGCTTTCATCTGGTGACATGTGGCAATCCTAGGCATCTTCATATTTCAGAAATCTTCTCTCGGTTGCTTCCAGACTTTGTCTCCAAGTTTGCTTCTTAATTTGGCAAGATTTCTTCAACAAATTGATTTGTTTGTTAAATCCTGCATAACAACTTGGAAATATTCTGCACAACAACTCAAATAAGATTTAGTAGACCTAGTTCTACTAGGATTAGGTCAATGAATTTATTTGCATACATTTTCCTACCAAATACTAATTAAAATATATTAACACATGGAAAATAATGTTTTTACACATAAACCCTCATATGTATAATATATTATAATAAAGTCCTTTTTTAATATAAAAATGGTAGGAAAAATGTACTACAAATGTGCAGTTTTATCGACTGAACAAATACCCCCAAACTTATCTTTGATCGTCCCGAGCAAACTAGTTTATTTAAGAGGAGAAAAAGAAAGGAGAAAACTAAGCACACTTTCGTAGGCAGATACGATTGCACTGAGCACGTGCAACAAGCCGTTAAACCTCTAGGTGTCCCTAGTAGGAGGAGTGTTGTCTCTTGAGGGTTTTCAGCGGATTACACCCACAAAATCCTATAACAAAAGAAAGATGGTGAAATTTACATATAAAGATAAGAACCATAAAAGAAAGACTTTGAAAAGAAGAGTTTCCAACTATGCTAGCTTTTCAGTTGTCATGAGCCCTATCTTAATAGTCATGAAAAAATGTTAGAAATCACATCATCCCTCAATAAAACATCGTCTTTATTCTTCATTCCTATCTTTCTTCCAAACATTGATCATATAACCCCACGTGTGTGAAATGGACATCCCTACACTCGGAGAATTCAATTCAAGCTATCATACTCTTGTCCATCTACCTTAGTACTTTTTAATTTAATGAATATTAAAGATTTGCTCACACATTTTCGTGCGACCGTTAATACTTCTTGAGGTACTAACCAACCGATTACTCATGTGCTTGCTAATTAGGTGATAATATTTTCCTCGTCTTGCACCACCTAAGGCTTAGCAGTGACTCCCAGACCAGTTGGCCTTAGGGCACTAGGTGAAGAGGCACCCTCGCTATATTTTTTTATTGCTGCCTTGGCGATACAAAACCAGTGTTCATTTTTTTCTTTTCACCATTTTTATATTTTCTTCATATTTTTTTTATTTCCTTCATACTTTGGCTTTTAGACAAGAGCATTTCAAGGTATCCTCTACTATCCCGAGTTTCAAGACGTGTGTAAGTGCATATAGTAGGGTATCAACATTCAAATGTTTGGCTTTCAGAATAGAAACTATTTTTCAGACTTATTTTTATCCTCAGATTAGTGACTTCCTTCATCTTACTAACCCTTGGGACAACAGCTCATAACTACTTATTACTAGTTCGTTTAAGAAAACTTCTAATTTTCTTGGTTTTCTTAAACTATTCCTATCTTTTGGATGTAATTTTTCACTTTCTACTCGTTTGTTATAAATTTTTTTTTAAAAATTTTTGAAAATGTTGTGCTTATGCAAAATATGATGCAAATTAATGTGTACATAAGCACAAACCTCCCCCAAACCTGTTTACAGCAGTGTCCTCACTGATGTCATCCGTTAAGCTCAAAAACCTGTAGACTTGGGAGGAAATTATTAATGGGGGCAATAATATATGAAAGTGAAAATCCTCCCCCAAACTTATTTTAGGCTCACAAATTTGTAAAAATCATTTTCTTTCAAGAGCCAAAATATACCACCCCTCCCCCAAACGTGAGTTAAACAATTTTAATCTTTTAAAAATCATATGAGGGAGTCAAGGTTATTGGTCAATGCCAAGCTTTGCAAAGACCGAAGGTCAACACCAACCATTCAAAAATTTTATCAATGAAGTACCAAGGTTGGTGGAAGAATATGTCACCTTTCGACAAGAGGAAGTGGGGAGGTGACAAGAGCTGTAATGGAAAAGGATTGCATCTCAATTTGGAGAGACGACACAGTGATAGTAATGATGGATTACTCGCATTATCATGATTGTCCAAAAGAAGGGGTGGAGGTCCAATTTCTTCATCTTGGAGTTGATTCATCTCAACACCCGTTTCTTGTAAAAATGCGAGTTCATCAGCGAAAATTTCCTCAAAGCTTTCATCGATACCCCGAAAAATAATGTCATCAGAAAAAATGGGGTGATCGTCAGACTCTATAAAAAGTTCCTTATCAGCGTTAGATGTTGACCCGGACAACTCGGTGGAAGAGTCCGTGTCTAACAACAACATATGAAAAGAGTCAGAATTATGAGGTTGATCATATTCGCTGCTGCCGACATCCATTAATGCGACAGAACACACATGAGCATAGGGTTCGGAGGGTTCACTTCCCAACTTATAAATGTTAAGCTCAATTGACTTCTTTCCAAAGGATAGGATCATAGAGCCGTTTCTACAATTAATTACTGCGTTGGAAGTGGCCAAAAAGGGTCGACCGAGTATCACCGGAATTTGATTGCGTGGGTTTGCTACAGGTTGTGTATCTATAACGATAAAGTCCACAGGGAATATGAATTCCCCGACTTTGATTAACACATCCTCTAGCTCACCCCTAGGTTGGGTGATAGATCGATCGGCCATCTGAAGAGTGCAATGCGCAGGTTTTAATTCTCCGATCCCTAATTGCTCATAAACAGAATACGGAAGCAAGTTAACACTAGCGCCAAGATCGAGTAGAGCACGATTGATATTTTTACCCCTAATAGAAATTGAAAGTGTAGGACTTCCGGGGTCCTTTCGTTTCTTAGGAAGTTGTTGTGTAAAAGCAGTGCTCACATTACTCGCAAGGAAAACTTTTTTAGGTACTTGAACTTTTCTCTTCCTAGTGCACAAGTCCTTTAAGATTTTTGCATATGACGGAACTTGTTGAATAGCATCTAGGAGAGGAATGTTTATGTTAACTTGCTTAAAAATTTCCACAATCTTCTCCATTTGTGGACTTGGTCTGTTGCCCCTTAACCTGTTTGGATAAGGTGCTTGATCAATAAGTTTTGGGTCCAACGTTTGTGGAGAAGACTGTGGAGACGGATTCGATCCCAAAATTGGAGTGGGCATCGACTTAGATAGATTTGGCGAAATGTTCGAGCCTTGGGGAAAACGGAGAATAGGCTCGGGTGAAGGTGGGAGACTAGACGAATTAGGGGAAGAAGAAGAAGCTGGGGTATCATTGGTGTCACTATCATCACACTGCTCACCCACTCGGTTATTCAGCACTCTCCCCGATCTCAACGTAGTAATGGCATTTACATTATGACTTTGTGAATGGCCAGGATTCGGTAGGGGTTGAGATGGGAGTTTCCCTTTCTCTCTCGCACTCATTGCGGCGTTTAACTGTGCGATTTGGTTTTCTATTGATTTAATACTCTCCCCATGGGAGGAGGAGTTTTTCGTTAGGGTATCAATAGAAGACCTTATCTCAGCCGAATTTTGCATGGATTGTTTCATGAACATATCCAAAGTTTGTGCAAGTGAGTTGTCAGTACCGGCCACTTGTGGTGTAGAAATGTTGGCCGGATTTTGGAAATTTTGTGACTGAAAGGGGGGCTGATTCTGTGGTTGTGGTTGCTGTGGAGGAGGTCTTTGATAATTACTTTGTTGGTTTTGATTCCAAGCAAAGTTAGGATGATTCCTCCATCCTTGATTATATGTGGAAGAATAAGGATCATTTCTAGGTCGCTGCTGAAAAACAGCATTAGCTTGAAACGATGCATTCATAGGACATTCTTCCGTTAAGTGTGAAGGATCCGAACAGCAACCACAGACAGTCTTAGGAAGCGTGACCTGATTTAGGGAGAATGTTGAGAACTTGTTTTCAATAGCATTGAGTTTCTTCTGAATCGCTGCCATTTCGGCTTTTACTGCGATAGAAACGTCGAGCTGATGAATACCTCCCTTAGTTGAAGGTGGTCTTACGCTTTCCCACTGCAACGTGTGTTCAGCAAAGTCTTCCAGATATTTCCATGCTTCACCGTCATCTTTAGACATAAAATTGCATTGAAACATTGTTTCAAGCATCTGCTTTGTCGCTGGATTAATGCCCTCATATATAATCCGACATAAATCCCATCTTTGTATTCCGTGATGGGGGCATTGGACAAGCAGATCTTTGAAATGTTCAAAGCACTTCCAAAATGGTTCATTGGGAAGCTGGGTGAACTGGTTGATCTCGCTCCTAATATGTGCAGTCTTATGATTTGGGTAAAACTTCTTAAGAAATGCTACAACAAATTCATCCTAATTAGTGATAGAGTGTGCGGCAGTATTGTAAAGCCATTTTTCTGCCAAGTCGCACAGTGTGAATGGGAGAAGACGTAAGCGCATAGCATCTAAGGTCAATTGTGAAGTACCCATCATTGCGCATACGTTTTCGAATTTGGTGATGAAAACGTACGCGTCTTCCGACTCAAGCCCGTGAAATTTGGGCAGCAGATTGATGTAGTGGGGTTTAATTTCGAAATTATCCCCGTTAGGTGGTGGAAGAGATAGACAAGTAGGAAGAGGACCACGAATAGGATAGCATCTCTCTTGGAGAGAGATGCGCGGTGGATTCTGCTCACCTGCGGGCGGTGGCAGCGTGGTGTTATAATTAGATGGAGTGCCGTCCATCACGGTTGATGTGGTGTGTGGTGGGGGAAAAGAAGATGAAGAAGTACCGACTTCGGCGTCGATAGACGGGAACGCGGACAAGACGGGCACTAGGATCCCGTGTCCAGCCGAGCATGCACTAAGCGGGTTTAGTGCAAGTGGCAGCGTGTGTGTGATTTAAAAATTGGCTTGTTTTGAAAAAGTGGGACTCAACACAAATCACCCTATGATGCACAAGCAACCCTAGAACTAAGGTCGTCTAGGTCTGCTAGACAGCTCCTAACTAAGGCTAGAAATAGGACCTCAAACCGCCTCTTCACGGACAAGTACGGCCAGGTAAGTGGGAAGGAACCACCACTACAGTGGGCCTAATTAAAAACCACTAGCCTAGACACCGCAATGTCAGTTAGGATAAACGGCCGATGCCTATACTAGTCTTTTTCCTATTGAGCTCGACAGTCCTTAGAGTCTGGTCTAGATATTTTTTAAATTAATGAAGGGTTGATCTGTATGCTCGGTTTGTGATTTGTGGGGCTTAGGAAGGGTGATGAAATCCCCACCTAATCTTGATTTGGTCTTTGCCCTTAAAATCCGTATTAAATATGCAAAACAAAACCAATAACAAAACTTTTGCAAAAAAATTTTTGAGCGGCGCAATTTTGCAAAGAATCCTGCAGAAAATAGATTTTATTGGATTTGAGGGGAGAGAGAAAGAGTTGAGAATCTTACCAGAGGAGTTTGAGCCCTTGATCCCCTTGTAAGGCCGCGTTTCCGCCGCAGATGCTCCTTTGTGCCGCGGTTCCGCCGCAAGGTGGATGGTTCAGTTGCTGAAAATTTTTTTGTGATCTCCTTTGCTCCTCTGGATCTCTAAAAATGTCTCTGTTTCCTGTTTTCCTCAATTCTGTGACTCCAGATCTCCTTGCAAAAATCCACGCACAAATCGTTAAATATGCAATTTGCAGTTTTGTTTTAATAATGATATGGCTCGTCTAAGAATTCAACACAAATAGTAAAAATAAAAAATTACGCACGTATCCCCGGCAACGGCGCCATTTGATTGACACGAAAAAGTGTGTTTTTGTAGCTTAACCGCAATCAGAACGGTATCGCGTATAGCTAGACCGAGATGAGTACGGGTCGTCCTCTGGGAAACGTGGAACCTTTTACTTTTACTTTAGATGTGTTGAGAAAGAGAGGAGGGATAAAGAATTTTATAGAAAGATTTCTAGATCTACGTTAAACAAGAATGTAAAATATAGATCTAGATTATTTTAAAGATGTAATTAATATAATAAGAGGGCTTGTAGGGTTCGTTAGGATTTAGTAGTTATGGACGATTAATTAAAAATTACCCTTTTTATCCATTAATAGATTTAGAACTAGAACGACGGTGATGCGTGTAGATTAGGGTTTCTGGAGGGAAAAGGAATCCCACTCTTAACCCTTATCTCGACACGGAACTCCGTTCATATCTAGCCTTTACCAAAACAATCATTAATCTAATCTCTAATCGTGGTCGGAACTAGCAAAGAATTGCTAGCGCGCCCGATTAGGATGTTAATGATTCTTTTGATAAAGTTCCTAAACTTTATAGGACTTAAAAAGGGTTTAATTATTTTCATCGTCCATTAGTCTACCTTAATCCTACGAACCCTAACAAGCGGAGAATTACTCGCGCATGTTGGGAAAAGAAGATGAAAAGAAAGAGAGGAAGAACATAATGTAAAAAAGAACAAACAATTAAATAAAAAAAACTACCTTTATTAATCAACTCCTTCAAACTACACTTTTAATCCATAGAAAATGATTACAAAACTTGATTTGCTTCTCGATCTTTCCTAAGGAGGTAGTCGAACAGTCGATGATCAGCCTGGATGCGTGAGCGTCGGGAGCTTCGTGATCTCTTCGGCTTGATGGTTTTTCCAAGAGGCTCTCGATGCCTTTTTATAGTGCAAACCCAGAATCTTATTGTTAAGAAGTTGGTAAAATATAGTTTGGATTCACACCAAAAAATCTTGCATAACAACTCCTCATTATTGCGGCGGATCCGCGGCCCAAGGGTGTGTTTGGCCGCGGATCCGCGCTCAAGGGATGTGATCAATTGATTATTTTTCTTGGGCTTTCATCTGGTGACATGTGGCAATCCTAGGCATCTTCATATTTCAGAAATCTTCTCTCGGTTGCTTCCAGACTTGGTCTCCAAGTTTGCTTCTTAATTTGGCAAGATTTCTTCAACAAATTGATTTGTTTGTTAAATCCTGCATAACAACTTGGAAATATTCTGCACAACAACTAAAATAAGATTTAGTAGACCTAGTTCTACTAGGATTAGGTCAATGAATTTATTTGCATACATTTTCCTACCAAATACTAATTAAAATATATTAACACATGGAAAATAATGTTTTTACACATAAACCCTCATATGTATAATATATTATAATAAAGTCCTTTTTTAATATAAAAATGGTAGGAAAAATGTACTACAAATATGCAGTTTTATCGACTGAACACTCCTCCCATTGTCGCCCGAGACTGGCCGGAAGGACCGTCCTAGAGTCTATCCTCGTCGTGTAGGAGACGGGAGCTGAGTTCATCATCGAAAACATCGTCGGGAGGTGATTGCTTGAAAATCTGCATGAAAAAGAATTACTTTTAGTATAAATACAGGTATGTATATTGATTGAGTTCGCATGAACGCTTAACCCGAAATATGGGAGGAGAGAATGGTCCCACCGGGCGTGCCAGAATCTGTAGGGTGTTTTTCGTCACCCCATTGAGATGGGAATACGCACGCGCTTGTCAGGCGTACTACAGATTCCCCTTGCCTAGGGTAGGCCGGGGTTTATTGATTGTGGGGATCCGAATCTCCGGCAGCCGCGGACTAAGCTGCCGTTAATTACCCCTCGCCCTTGGGACGAGGGAACCTCCGATTAACGGGTTAAACTGGTCATGCGAACTCAATGTGCAGTGTATGTGTGTTGTGTTTTGAAAGGGGGGTTTGGATATATCGGGAGCCATGCAGAGTTTTTACGGGGTCCCGCTACCCGGATAGCGGGCTGGGGGTCAAGGGGGCTAGCAGCCCCCTTGCGGGGTGCGGGGCAGCGCCCCGTTAGAAATTTTTTTCTAACAGGGACAGTGTCGTGGAGCACGTGTGTGTGCAAATATGTATACATATGTATATATATATATGTATATATGTATATATATATAAAAGAAAGAAAGGGGGAAAAGGCATCCAAAGGATGTATGGGGGGCAGCACCTTGGGCGCTGTGCGCCTAGGTGCTGTGTGCTCAGGCGCTAGAGTGCCACGTGTCGGCACGTGGGCGCTCTGCGCTTGAGCGCTGGGCGCTTGAACGCATGCGCGCTATGTGTCGGCACGTAGGCGCTTTGCGCTTGAGCGCCTGCGCTGGAGCGCAAGCGCGCCACGTGTCGGCACGGGGGAGACTTACGCTCGAGCGCTTGCGCTTGGGCGCAAGCGCGCCACGTGTCGGCACCGGGGCGACTTGCGCTCGGGCACTTGCGCTTGAGCGCAAGCGCGCCACGTGTCGGCACGTGGGCGACTTGCGCTTGAGCGCAAGCGCGCCACGTGTCGGCACGTGGGCGACTTGCGCTTGAGCGCTTGCGCTTGAACGCAAGCGCGCCACGTGTCGGCACCGGGGCGACTTGCGCTCGGGCGCTTGCGCTTAAACGCAAGCGCGCCACGTATCGGCACGTGGGCGCTCTGCGCTTGAACGCCGGCGAGAAAAAGTGGCTTTTAGCCTGAGAAACAGAAGCTATGCTTCAGAAAGGAAATATTTGTTATGTATATATGTATGGAGTTAAACTCCTGGGATGTTTTGAAGCTGATGAAGGGGGTTCTTCTTCTTCCTTTTGTTGTTTGGCCGGATCTTGAAGATCAAGAAGTAGGAGATTTTAAAAATCACTCCTTTTTGAGATCTGATGGGAGATCTGAGTTTCCCTTTGTGGGTTTTGTGGTGGAAAACTACGTAGTTTTGGAAAAGAAAGAGTAAAACTCTTGATTTAATTCAAAAGAATTGAGAAGGTTTAGAACCTTGGAGAAGGAGCAGGAGGCACAAAGAACCCTAGTTTTGGGGGGAATGAAAAAATCTCTTTTTTATTCATCATCATGTTGCCTTTTATAGGCTCACATATTTACATATAGCCCCTTGGGCTTTGCAAAATGGCATTTTGCCTATCCCATGGCTCATGTGCCTTTTCATTTTGCACATAAGCCATGGGCTTACAAAAATTTGGCTTTATGCCCCTTTTGCATACATTCATGTATAAAAAATTACATAAAAATTATTTATTACATGATTTTTTTGTTAGCATGGCGGAAGGCCGGACGCTTCGTGTTTGGGCTCGACCTGGGCATTGGCCCACTTGTTTTGGGCTTGGGCCCACCTGGCTTGGGGTTGACCTTGACTTTGACTTGGTCAACCGGGGTGCAAATTTTGACTTCAACACTACATGCTACTATATTATTTATACAAATTTATTTCATGATTGAACCGGTAAATTGAACCTAAGGCTATTAGTTTCCATTCTTGCGTTTCGATGTCAAATTATATCATTATAACTTGTTGCACCTTGAAGTACAATATCTCATACCCACATCCGTGGTTAGATTATTTACTAGTTAACTGCATAACCCATAGCACTGTTAAATAGTTTCTACCCCGAATACCCGGTTGCATCTATTGAACATATTTTATATATCATTGCATCTCTAGACCAGTTAATCCATAAAAACGAGATTTAACAATTCTATATTTGTTTAAGCGTAGGATACTTAAAGTTGGAACCACAACCCTAACTCTAATATATAACTGTGCATCCTCTTTAATCTGTACCCTTGCATATATCATCATCGTGTTTCATTTTTATTGTTTCACTAGTACCCATGCTTGTTTGGTTTATACATGCTTATGCTAGTTTGAATATGAGCACCCATATAACATCTTGTGCACCTTGACATGACTTGCTACACCTACTACTTGACACGATATGGTATCGTACACTCTTGACATGACATGACACCTTTATACATTACCTGGCTTGACCTGATGTACCATGGTCTTACCTGTTACCTGATCTTGTGTCTAATGCCAACAAACCTGACCTGTTATCCTTACGGACCGTTCTTGTTGTCTATCCAGACAATTCTGTACCTGCCTGATCCTGTGTTGGCATTAGCTCTAGATTATTTAATACTTGACTTGAACACTTATAACTTGGGGGTATGGGAAAATCAGTATTGTAACCGAATGTAACTCAAAAGGCCATCCTATTTTTTGCCGTTTTTCCGGGCGTTACGGAATACCTATTATTTGCCGTTTTTCCGGGCGTTACGGAATACCTATTGTTTGCCATTTTTCCGGGCGTTACGGAATAATCACCGATGAGTTACGATGGGGATTACATTACTTGATTTCAAAGACTTGAGAGTAAATAACCCAATAGACTAGTTTAGTTTACTCACTGCACACTACCCTTCACTGCCCTGATTTATATTGCTGTTACACCTGCTTTACCATTTATGATTATACTTGCATGTCGTGTTACCCTGTTTATATTATTGCATGATGTTATGACGCGGTGACGTTTGGGTTTTGCATGGCTCAGATCTTCTACCTTTGTTGCAGACTGATCAGGAGCATTGCCGCTGTTAGACCAAGCGGTGAAGATCCTGTTGGTATGCAGTTTTACTTTCCATGTGTTTCATTTATTGTATCCTTGCTTCCGCATATTATTATTTCTTGACTCATTCTTTCGGGCTCATGGACATGTACTAGATAGTTTAGTTTATTTTTCCAGTTCTTGATATCTCTACAGCCATAATGTGACCGTGGAGGGATTTTTCTTATCCACAGGTAGCATGGTTAGCTATGTCATATGCTCATCTTAGCGTACTCTGGGAAGCGGGGCGTGGCATGGTTCTTTTGGTATCAGAGCTATAGGATATAGGTTAATCGGGTTTGATTCTTTTGTAGTTGGGTATTGTACCCAATACACGAATCAGAATACTTATGATTAGGAACATGTCCTGCCACCTTATTATCGTGATTCTTGAATCATATCTTTCTCTTGATTCTTGTCTTGACGATATGCAAACGACTTTGCATCTCGGCTTGAAACCTTTTTGTTTCTCTATTGTTTCTCCCTGTTCTTTAATTCTGATACTAGGATTTGGGCGACTTGAGTGGAGTTATGTAATTGTACCCATGAACTGCAGCATGGTTACAATGCGGTACTCTATTTAAGTAACTTGGAGTCCTGGTCTTGATTCACTTCCTTGTTTCATGGTCGTTATATCACCTTGCTTCTCTTGCTTACCAGTTCTTGTTTTATCGCCAGTCTGAATCATGTTTACTGCGCTTAATCCTTTTCAATATCTTGACTTCGGATGGAGTCATCTTGGTATCCTACTTGTTCATATCTTTCTGCATTGGAATTATTCAATTCTGGTGCATTCCTTTGTTTGTTGTTGTCTTGGGAATGGATCTTCGCGGCACTTTCCACGCTCATATTGATTGTAGGGAAGGGACAGTGATTCTCCAGATTCCCGGACATCTGGAGCTTGTTTTGCTGGAGGAAGCAGTTCTGTCGGGCCAGTCGAGTTTAGGGCTAGGCCGAAAAACAATGTTCTTTTGTCGATGGAAGTTATTAAGGAAGAAGCGCCGGATATATTTCGAGAGTTCATGGACGTGTTCGAGGACATCTCGGGTTACCGCAAACGAGATGTGGAGTTTGCGATTGATCTTGCTCCTGGTGCAGCGCCAAGCTCATGGGCGTATTATCCAATGGCACCAGTGGAGTTGGAAGAAGTCAAGAAGCAGGTTTCCGATTTGATAGAGAAGGAGTGGATTCGCTGCAGCAACTCACTTTGGAGAACTCCAGTTCTTCTAGTAAAGAGGAAGGATGGCACAAGGAGGTTGTGCATCGATTACCGAGAATTTAAAACCAGGTGATTATTGAGTTTAAGGACCCGATCCCTCGCATTGGCGAATTGTTTGAGCAGCTTAGTGGCGCGAGGGTATTCTCGAAACTGGAGTTGCGATCCGGATATCATCAGGTCCGAGTTAAATCAGAAGATATTCGCAAGACTGTGTTCCGAACTCGGTATGGACATTAGGAGTATTAGTGATGCCCTTCGGAGTAACGAATGCACCGGCGGTATGTATCGACTTGATGAACCGAATATTTTCACCGATCTTGGACCAGTTTATTGTGGTGTTCATTGATAATATTCTGGTCTACTCAAAAGAGTATTGAAGAGCATGCGGCACACTTGAAGATCGCACTGCAGACATTGATGCAAGAAAGATTGTATGCAAAGATGAGCAAGTGCGAGTTTGGCTTGAAGAAGTAAGTTTTAGGGCATATCGTAGCTAGAGATGAAATAGCCGTTTATCCAGGGAAGATTGCAGCAGTTCAAGACTGGCCGATTCCGAAGAACGTTGTAAAGATCAGAAGTTTTCTTGGACTTGCAGGATACTACAGAGGTTCGTAGAGAATTTTGCTCGTTTGGCTGAGCCTTGACCAAGCTTACGCGCAAGGAAGTACCATTTGTATGGACGGATAAGTGTGCGTCGGTTTTTGAGGCGTTGAAGCAGAGGTTGATAACCGCACCTGTTTTAACCGTACCAGACGGTTCCGGAGAATTAGTGATTCACAGCGATGCATCTGGGAAAGGATTGGGATGTGTTTTGATGCAGCATGGGAAGGCTATAGCGTACGCATCGAGACAGTTGAAGACCCAAGAGGAGTATGGCCCAACTTCTGACTTGGAGCTAGCAGTTGAGATGTTCGCTTTGAAGAGTTGGAGACACTACTTATTGGGCGAAAGGGTCGAAGTATTCACCGATCACAAAAAGCCTGAAGTATGTGTTCACACAGAAGGAGCTTAATATGAGGCCGCGTAGATGGTTGGAGCTGATGGCTGACTACGATCTTGATCTTAAGTACCATCCGGGGAAAGTTAATGTTGTGCCGGATGCGCTTAGTCGGTTGCTGGCAATTCAGATGTTGACTGCACAGAAGGAGATTATGGAAGACTTTCGGAGATTCGAGTTGGAGATCGTGCTACCGCATTCTTCGGGGCAGTTGGTGCAGCTGCAAGTACAGTCGTCGTTGATCGAGAATATTAAACCAGCGCAGTTACAGGACCCAAGATTGCATAAGTTTCGAGAACAGGTTGAGGCTGGATTTCGAACAGACTACTGCTTCATGAAGATGGTTTGTTGCGGTATGGTGGCTGTTTGTGTGTGCCAAAAAAAAGTGATATCTACGAAGAAGTTATGAAGGAAGCACACAGTTCCGCGTATTCCGTACAACTAGGAGGCGCGATGATGTAGCGAGTTATATACGACAGCATTTCTGGCGGAAAGGCATGAAACAGGAGATTGCCCTTTGTAGCAAAGTGCTTGGTGTGTCAGCAAGTCAAGGCTGAACCTCAAAAAGTTGCTGTTTGTTGCAACCACTTTCGATTTCTCAGTGGAAGTGGGAATATATAATCATGGATTTTGACGGCTCTACCAAGGAGTCCGAAAGGAAACAATGCAGTTTGGGCGATTGTTAATCGATTGACTAAGACAGCTCATTTCATACTATTTTGAGTTGGTCAATCAACAGAAGCTTTGGCAGAACGGTACATGCAGAAGATTGTAAGATTGCGTGGAGTACCGGTGAGCATCGTGTCCGACCGTGACCCTCGTTTCTTATCGCACTTCTGGAAGAGCTTACAGGAAAGTTTGGGGACTTGATTGGCGGTTTAGCACAACGTATCATCATTAGACCGATGGCCAGTCGGAGAGAACGATCCGGACTCTTGAAGACATGTTGAGAGTTTGCATGTTAGACTTCAAGAGTTCGTGGGAGGATCAGCTACACTTGGTGGAGTGTCGTACGACAACAACATTATATGGTCGTAGGTGTCGTTCACCTGTTTGTCGGTATGACGTTGGAAAATGAAGATTGTTGGGATCGATTTTGATCTTGCAAACTGTGGAGGAAGTTAATACTATCCGGAATTATATGAAGGCAGCAAGATCGGCAGAAGAGTTAGGCAGATACATTGAGAAGACCTCTAGAGTTCGCCGTTGGTGATTTGGTATTCTTGAAAGTATCACCGACTAGAGGGGTGTTTCGTTTCGGAAGTCGAGGAAAGCTCAGTACTCGATTCGTTGGACCTTTTGAGTTTTGAGCGTGTTGGAGAAGTGGCATATCGTTTGGGGTTACTACAATCTTTGGTGAATGTTCATGATGTGTGTTATGTATCTCAACTCCGTAGGTATGTTCGAGATGAAACTCATGTGTTGGATCTTTCGGAGCAGACTGTATGAGAAGATTTAACCTCTGAGGAGCGACCGATGTCAATTGTGGATCGAAGAGAAAAGGTTCTTATGAATAAAGTTATCCCTCTTGTACTTGTTTCTTGGGGTGATCGCTCACATGGAGAATTAACTAGGGAACGAGAAGATGAATTCCGGCAGAAGTTTCCACATCTATCCTTATAGTTTCTTGATTATTTATCCTTTCTTGTTCTTGGAATTTCGAGGACGAAATTATTTTGTAGTTGGGTATAATGTAACACCCGAGTTCATTTATACCAATTCCAATTCTCGTATTTTTTTTATTCGTGATATTTCTTGATTTAGCATATCTTGGGTGCGAATAGTATTTTACACTTTATATTGCATTCGACCCGACCCGCTTGCTTGAACCTGTTTGACTCTTATTTATAAATTATCTTGACTTATTGCATGGACTAGTACATCTCATGATTTAGTTTATACTGATGCTTTATCTAGTATCGCATCTTTTGCATATAACAATTTAAATCGCGAAAAATAATTTAAAATTATATTTCCTATCCTGCATGATACCCCTAACCCCATGGTAGTATCCGTGCATCTTATTCTCGTCCCGTTCAGTGAAACGGACGTATTTGGATGGTTATGCGTACGTACGTGCATCCGTTCTTGGGGGTATGCATTTTCTTTAACTGAGCATCCATTTTGAAATTTAGAAGTTGCATATATTTTTAATATTTTAAATCTGGATTTTTAGACCCGACCCGGGCCTGTTTTGGAGTAAATTTGTATTTTCCAAAATCTCAATCGGACTAATATTATATTCTAATATTCTTTTCAAACTATTAATAATCTTTAAATACTAACCATATATATATTCCTCTAACAACCTCTCTCCCTCTCTGCGCCTGACACAATCTCAACCTCTCTCTCTCTCTCTCTAATTACATATCTTTGTATAATAAATCTTTTAAATATTTTTATAACTTACCATTTTTTAAAACTCACGCCCACGTAACCTCTCTTCTTCCTTCATTTTTCTGTTTCCCGCCTCCTCGTCTTCACCCACGCCTGCGCTCGCCTTATGTCGCCGGCTACCCTCACCTCGCCGTCGACACCCTCGTCGACCTCGCTTTCCTCACCTCTCATCCCTCTCCTCCTTCTCCTCACCTATCTAACCCTGCACACCCTTGAAAAATGACGCAAGAACCCGCTGCAGCCCTCGCCTGCACACCGGCACCTCGCCGGAGCTCCAACCCTGTTGTCACCGTCCCCATTACCACGACCTCCTCCAACCTCAACCCCGATCTCTATCATCTTTTCCCCAGCCATCAACCGCCTCGTCGTCGACCCCTAGCACCGCGGTCAGCAACCACATCAGCTCTTCCGATCCCATCTCGCCAGCACCCATTTCTTCGCCGGCGCCTCACCATCGCGCCAAACACCAGCTTTCACCCTCGGCCAACACCCACGACCCTTCGACCCCAACTCCAGCCGCACCTTGCTGTTACCGCACCCTGGCCTCAAACTCCGGCCATACTCATCATCCCTGGAGACCCTCGTCGACGCCACCCATCTCGCTGAACCATCGCCATCTTAATATTTTCCCTCTCCATAACCTGAGCAACACCCTATCACCGAGAACCCCCGCATCTATTGAGCGTGAACCGAACTAGAGCCTTACTCAACATTCGTCGTCGTCTCATTTTTTCCAGCGAGGCTGAGATCCTTTTTCCCGGCGACTTCTTGGCCCCTCCGTCATCCCTCTCTAGAATCCAATCTGAGATCACCTCCCCTCTTGGCCGATTGACAACGAACCCTTGACATTCGTCAGCCCATTCAACGCGACTCCGAGGCGAGAACCGAGGCTCCAATGTGTGGCTTGCAATTACATGAACGATGTGATCATTTCTCTGTCTCTAGATCTCCATTCCGTCAATAGTCGTGTATGCGCAAAAAGTGTTCGACGAAATGCCCCAATGGAGATTTTCCGTAGTTTATTGCATTCTTGCTGCGCGGCGCATATCTGTGGATCTCCGAGGTAAGTGAAACTTGCTACATGCTACTATATTATTTATACAAATTTATTTCATGATTGAATCGGTAAATTGAACCTAAGGTTATTAGTTTCCATTCTTGCGTTTCGATGTCAAATTATATCATTATAAGACTCGGATTTTTAAATTATAACTTGTTGCACCTTGAAGTACAATATCTCATACCCACATCCGTGGTTAGATTATTTACTAGTTAACTGCATAACCCATAGCGCTGTTAAATAGTTTCTACCCCGAATACCCGGTTGCATCTATTGAACATATTTTATATATCATTGCATCTCTAGACCAGTTAACCTATAATAACGAGATTTAACAGTTCTATATTTGTTTAAGCGTAGGATACTTAAAGTTGGAACCACAACCCTAACTCTAATCTATAACCGTGCATCCTCATGCTTTAATTTGTACCCTTGCATATATCATCACCGTGTTTCATTTTTATTGTTTCACTAGTACCCATGCTTGTTTGGTTTATACATGCTTATGCTAGTTTGAATATGAGCACCTATATAACATCTTGTGCACCTTGACATGACTTGTTACACCTACTACTTGACACGACATGGTACCGTACACTCTTGACATGACACCTTTATATATTACTTGGCTTGACCTGATGTACCATGGTCTTACCTGTTACCTGATCTTGTGTCTAATGCCAACAAACCTGACCTGTTGTCCTTACGGACCGTTCTTGTTGTCTATCCAGACAAACCTGTACCTGCCTGATCCTGTGTTGGCATTAGCTCTAGATTATTTAATACTTGACTTGAACACTTATAATTTGGGGGTATGGGAAAATCAGTATTGTAACCGAATGTAACCCAAAGGGCCATCCTATTGTTTGCCATTTTTCCGGGCGTTACGGAATACCTATTGTTTGCCGTTTTTCCGGGCGTTACGGAATACCTATTGTTTGCCGTTTTTCCGGGCGTTACGGAATAATCACCGATGAATTACGATGGGGATTACATTACTTGATTTCAAAGACTTAAGAGTAAATAACCCAATAGACCAGTTTAGTTTACTCACTGCACACTACCCTTCACTGCCCTGATTTATATTGCTGTTACACCTGCTTTACCATTTATGATTATACTTGCATGTCGTGTTACCCTGTTTTTCACGTCCCGCTTCCCAAAATACGGAATACGAGGGGTAGACAAGGCCAGCCATGCTCCTACGGTCAAGAAAATATCCTGCCGTAGTCACACTTCGGCTTCTAGTTTTTCATGGTAAACAGTAAATAATGCGCAGGTAAAGAGAGATGCAGTAACTGAAGGAAACAATGTAAAGAACTGACCTGAGAGGGAACAAATATAGATATAACTCTGGATATCAAATCGAGATGTCTGTCATATACGTCTAGTCCTGATCCAGGCTAAATCTTCTCCTCACACTGAGCATGCATACTCAGGTCGTCAGAGCGATACAATAGCCGGCATGGGACTCCCTAAATATATAAGCCGGCATGGGACTCCCGAGATTCTGTTGAATTCACACTTAAACTACCCCACACCCCGTGGTCTACATCAAACGCTAACCATAACCCTAAATACTAATCGATCCGTGACAAGTCTGCGGGAGAACTGGAGGCAGGACCTCCATCAAGCACGTCCCGACTAATACCTAAGATAAATGGCAGTGTCTGGTGCCTTATCTGTGACACTCGTGCAAGCGCTTCCATAAGTGTCCCATACCACTTATAGTCACACGTACACGCATCCCACAGACGTCGACAATGCAATAGAATAATAGGGTCACTGATTGTGTACAAGTACGTATCACTTTCACTTATTCACTGATACACGAACACTGACGTACTTGCCACAATCATCACTAATACCTAACACTGGGTGAATGCACGTTATCACTATGTTATCAATGCAACGACGTGTGTATGATATGATGCCTAAGCAGTATATAAAGCATGTTTAGGATGTCCTCAATCAATAACCTACCACTTGCACAAATTATCATAAATCGTACGGTTACAATTTAGTGAGACGATGAACAGGTAATAATTAGTATGTTCAGTTATTTATCCATCGAAATTAGTTTCACGCCAATCGGGTTTCAGGGTCATTATTTGTGGCCATTTCATTTTAAGCGTTCACGGCTGGAAATCTGGTTTCAGAATCAGAAGTCCGTTTCGCAAAGCATTTTAATCCCAGTTGGGATCAGATTTTAGCGACATTACAGTTGGATGAATTCTAGGGTTTTTAGTAAGGTTTTCAACGCAATAGAAGGATCCTCAATCGCGTCTGTACGTCAGGAGATATACACGGTTTATTACTAATGTGTCAGTTCTGATTCAGCTGAGACTGTTATGCGTCCCGATCATTTAAATTGCAGATTAAATATCAAACGGTAACGAAACAGAATGAAACCAATTGTGTTGTCTAGCTAACAGATTTAACTATAATAAGCAGTGGAGTTCCCCAATCTACAATTTAAGGAGATCATGTGGTATCCATTACGGAACAGCAAGCAACAACTGGAGTCGCTCTGGAGTGCAGTCCAGAGTCGCACTCCGATCCAAAAATCAACACAGTTCAAGTACAGGAATATTTGGAAACCAGTATAGAGTTATAGTTCGTCGAGTCGTATTCGATTTAAGCCCTTGAGCGCGTCGTTTCAGTGTGTATACAATTTATGGTGATTTTAATAGTTTTCAGGTACAATAAAATTCCAGTTTTATGGTCAAACTTAGGGGTAGTCGTTTTAGTCGTTAACGGTCATATTTTCTAGCGAAACTTGCACAAGGTGTTCATCACAACAAGGGCCCAAGTAATTAATCCAGTTCCGTCAATTTAGAAAAGTATTTTCTTTGGAAACACGCGTCGAGAAGGTCATGGCATATATTAGATTAAACTGTAACCTTTAATCTATATACTTAGCGATTGTAACTTAGGTAAAATAGCATGTAAGCAAGTAAAGAACTTGCCTGGACACGTGTCGACGAAGGTACGACAGTGGTAACGGCACGATCGCGACACACGCGCGGCTCGGCACCTGACTTGGCTCGAACACGAGTCTCGGCAACGACGGCTCGCAGTTTGGTGGTCGGGGCTCGGCTGTGAAGCTTGGCCCTTGTGCGTCAAGGGGTTCGACGATGGGTGATGATGACGATGGTGAGAGTGTTAGAGAGAGAGAGAAGTGAGAGGGGGAGAGAGAGAGAAATGAGAGAGAGAGAGAGTAGGCAGAGAGAGAGAGAGAGTGTAGACAGAGGGAGAGAGAGAGGGAGTGAGAACTCGAGAACAGAGGAGGGAGAAAGGTGCAGAGAGATGGCGAAGGAAACGCGCGCGAGATTGGCGGGAGAGCCGTTGGGGAAGACGCACTGTTGGTGTGGGTCGGGTCGGGTCGAAGGTTGATGCGGGCTGCGGCTGTTGGATGAGAAGAGTGGGCCGGGCCTTGATAAAAATGAATTTCCATTTTTTGTGTGGGCTGGGAGTAATGCTGGGCTCGGGATTTAGGCTGAGGAGAAAATAAAGGAAATTTGAGAAGAAAAGAGAGGATGGGCCAGGGTCGATTGGGCTGCAACATTATAAAAAAAACAGAATTATAAAGAAAAATGTGAAGAATATTTCTGGGCCGCTGGAAATTTACTTAGAGGAAAAATGGAATAAAACTGGGGGCAGCTGGGCTGAAGATTAGTTGAAGAGAAAGGAAAATTAAATAGAGAATATTAAGGGAGTGGGCTGGCTCGGTGGGCTGGGGGTTTAAAGAATTAATAATAAAGTGAAATTAAAGTTCTGGGCTTGGAATTTGGGCTGTGGGATAATTTAAGAATATAAGAATTAAGCTTTGGGTTAGGATTTGGGTTTTTATTGGCACAAGAAAAATAGGGTTTTGAAGAATTAAATTTCTAAATAACATAAATGAAATTATAATTAAAATAAATAGAATTCTAAAGTACAAAATACAAATTTGGTATAAAAGAGGCTGGGTATTACAATCATACTACCCTTACAAAAATTTCGTCCTCGAAATTTAAAATAAACGATAACTTATACCCACATAGGCGAAAGCTATTATATTGCAACTAACACATAAAGATTTACTAGAAATATGTGGACGTAGAAATTTGAAATTATACATATGTAGGAACAATTATAAATACGGAAATATAAATAACAACAATAACGAACAATATTATTCGAGGCGTACTCGATAAAATCGAAATTCAAATATGTGCACGTATAAGTATATTAGAGGTAGCACGGCAGAAAAATAAGTATAAGGCACTATTATTTATAATAGTAAACATAGTCACAAAACCCCAAAATAAAATAACGAGAATAAAGTAGCGAAAAGTAGTCGGTAGGTTAAAACATTTTAAGATAATGTATCGATACAATAGGTTTAAAATAATTTAGAAAACTTGTATAGTGAAATTAAGAAATATGGTCCAAAAGTATGCGCGGTGTAAGGTTGCGCTA
Organism: Agapanthus africanus; assembly: GCA_030015575.1. Classification (NCBI taxonomy): domain Eukaryota; kingdom Viridiplantae; phylum Streptophyta; class Magnoliopsida; order Asparagales; family Amaryllidaceae; genus Agapanthus; species Agapanthus africanus. The sequence continues at coordinate 6,238,665 of CM057337.1, forward strand.
CTGAAAATGAAAATAATAGTGTACTTAAAATACAAAAACGGAGTAATCAGTAACACGGACCAAAATGATGAAAACTAAATTTTTGAATAACACTGTCCCTATATATAGTTAGGGTAATAGGAAGAACACAAAATTGCATAGGCTAGCTAGGGTAATGATTACAAGGAAGTGTGGCTCAATCAGAAGGTTGGTATGTAGCGGCTTTAGGCTGAAGATCAAGAAGATTGGGATCGGGTCAGCACAGAAAATAAGGGTGAGCAATAAAGAGCTATAAGGAGAAAAATGTATGGGGAGGATACTGGTCGGTACATCATGTGAATCAAAATGTGAAAAGTTAGTGAACTCGGTATTTCATATCCAGAAGGATCTCAAACAGGGTACAGACGAAGGATGAATGGTGGCTCATTCCAAGGATCAGGGTGCGGTACTTTCTAGTCGAATCGAGGGTGAAAACTATACAATGAGTAGGGGTGGACAGTCAGGGATCTCAGCAGAAAATAATTGGATAAGGGCAATAAACAAGCATCAAGCGAACCAAAAATCAAAAGGTTTATGAATTCAGAAGATTTATTTCATTCAAGAAAATCTGAAATAAGGCATTCTCAAAGACGGAAAGTGGCCCTAAACTATACACATTCTATTTGGCCGGAAAGACAACATCAAAAGAAATTCCGTCAGCCGCGGTTGTGGAGATTCAGTAGGTTGCGGTAGGCTCGCGTGCTCAGGTAGGGACGTCCATTTCCATAGCTCCTCGCAGGTATCGCTATTGGAAGTTCTTCCACCACAGGATCTTGATTTTCTGGTCCTTCTTCCTCGGATAGAGCTTCTTCATCGAGATCTGATTCCATGTGATCCTCTCCTTCTGGGTTCTCTTCCATGGGATTTTCCTCCACTGGATTTTCTTCTATCGGGTCTTCATCGGGATCTTCCTCTATCGAGTCTTCCTCTATAGGGTTCTCTTCAGGATCTCCTTCTTCTTCGTCGGAATCAGCTATCATGTCAAACTCTGGGGTGGCTACTTCTTCGTTCTCTGAATCGTTGTTTCCGAAATTAACCTGGAGACCGTTGATCTCATCGTCAGAACTCATCAGCGTGTGGTCTAAGGAAACGCATGACTGTGCATCCTCGTCTAGATGCGGCGCTGCTCCAGGGTGGGCCATGGTCTGAAAAGAAAAGTCATGATTAGATAGTGGGATACATTAAGGAAAAAGCTCAGGGTACGAAGTATAGGTAAATATGCGGTTGCAGGGAACTGAAAAATCAGGATAGAAACGCTGTGATAACGAATAATATAAATAAGGAGAAAACAAGAGAATGATGCATATATTATGATTTAAGTTTTATTGCATTCAATCAAAAGTTCAGTGGATACAAGATTTCAAACTGAAAGAAATATTCATAAGAAGATGACAACATTATTACTAAGAGTAGAAAACATAAAATTCTTCTTTGATTGCTAGACCGCTACAACCTAGTAGCGCGAGTTGGATCCTGCGTTGGGTCTGCTTTATCCTCGAAGCGCGAACCATGCAATAATCGTCACTCGGCAGAAGTGGGGAGTGTGGACGAGTTTCCTCCTTGTAGTTCTTTCCTTTCTGGGCAGTCGTTGATGAGATATTTGTTGGACCTGCATATCAGACATTTCCCTTGGGCGCGGCGACAATCCCTCTGAAGGTGTCCTGTCCTCTTACAATACCCACAACATGGGGTCTTCTGCTGCTTCTGTCGCGGTGAAACAAATTGACGCTTCATCTTCTTCTCTTTTCCTCGTCGAACGAGGATTCCCTTATGATTGGAGACTCCCACTGGTGCCTGATTCACTTGCCTTCTCAGTCCTTCGGCCAACAAGTCGTTTGTTCGCTCCTGGGCGTCCTTTAGACCTTGCAGTACACTCAGAATCTCAATGGTCTGATTCTGGGGGACGGATATAGATGAAGAGTCGTTGGAAGATATGATCCTGAAACAACAATTTTTGAGGACGATATAAGTCACACGCTATACGAATCAAAATATAACATGGATAGGACAAGGATTCAAGAATATCAAAAGTGATGAATTTACTACAAGTGGGGAAATCAACTGTATGACTTTAAGTCACTTGAATAGAGTACGGCAGTGCAATTGCAACCACGTAACCTTGTCAAGTCACCCGAAACCATAGCGGATGGATAACTGAACAATCAACATGAATATGGATCAAGGATATGAAGTTTACAATCCTGACTGAGGGATGTCTTGGATTGTCAAGCTTTACACGGAAAACTGCAATCCCAATCGAAGCAAAACCTGTCTCTGATACCAACTAAACCATGTCACGCCCCGCTTCCCAAAATACGAAATACGAGGGGTAGACAAGGCCAGCTATGCTCCTACAGTCAAGGAAATATCTTGCCGTAGTCACACTTCGGCTTCTAGTTTTTCAAGGTAAACAGTAAATAATGCGCAGGTAAAGAGAGATGCAGTAACTGAAGGAAACAATGTAAAGAACTGACCTGAGAGGGAAAAAATATAGATATAACTCTGGATATCAAATCGAGATGTCTGTCATATACGTCTAGTCCTGGTTCAGGCTAAATCTTCTCCTCACACTGAGCATGCATACTCAGGTCGTCAGAGCGACACAATAGCAATATAATATATATAAAATCATGTGACAATTCTAACAGTGGTAATAGATATGTGAAACAGTACATCAATGACAGCATGAATATGGATGTGCAGTAATCAATGCAGCGGAGCAGTAAAGCAGTAGAACGATATGTCACGTATGTCAACACAGTATATAAGGTATATAAATGCCAGTATCCCTATCAGTCTCTAAGTCTCACTGTACAGGTTACTAAGCCTATCGTCAGTCCAAGTGTGAGAGTCAACTACTTGCGGGTGTCCTCCACCCAAGGGTAGAACCCAAGGGCAAGGGACCACGGGCCCAACATGTAACATGTATATCACGGTGTATATCACATACCCTGTAAATCTCCATATAACTCCCTAAATATATAAGCCGGCATGGGACTCCCGAGATTCTGTTGAATTCACACTTAAACTACCCCACACCCCGTGGTCTACATCAAATGCTAACCATAATCCTAAATACAAATCGATCCGTGACAAGTCTGCGCGAGAACTGGAGGCAGGACCTCCATCAAGCACGTCCCGACTAATACCTAAGATAAATGGCAGTGTCTGGTGCCTTATCTGTGACACTCGTGCAAGCACTTCCATAAGTGTCCCATACCACTTATAGTCACACGTACACGCATCCCACAGACGTCGACAATGCAATAGAATAATAGGGTCACTGATTGTGTACAAGTACGTATCACTTTCACTTATTCACTGATACACGAACACTGACGTACTTGCCACAATCATCACTAATACCTAACACTGGGTGAATGCACGTTATCACTATGTTATCAATGCAACGACGTGTGTATGATATGATGCCTAAGCAGTATATAAAGCATGTTTAGGATGTCCTCAATCAATAACCTACCACTTGCACAAATTATCATAAATCGTACGGTTACAATTTAGTGAGACGATGAATAGGTAATAATTAGTATGTTCAGTTATTTATCCATCGAAATTAGTTTCACTCCAATCGGGTTTCAGGGTCATTATTTGTGGCCATTTCATTTTAAGCGTTCACGGCTGGAAATCTGGTTTCAGAATCAGAAGTCCGTTTCGCAATGCATTTTAATCCCAGTTGGGATCAGATTTTAGCGACGTTACAGTTGGATGAATTCTAGGGTTTTCAGTAAGATTTTCAACGCAATATACGGATCCTCAATCGCATCTGTACGTCAGGAGATATACACGGTTTATTACTAATGTGTCAGTTCTGATTCAGCTGACACTGTTATGCGTCCCGATCGTTTAAATTGCAGATTAAATATCAAACGGTAATGAAACAGAATGAAACCAATTGTGTTGTCTAGCTAACAGATTTACCTATAATAAGCAGTGGAGTTCTGCAATCTACGATTTAAGGAGATCTTGTGGTATCCATTACGGAACAGCAAGCAACAACTGGAGTCGCTCTGGACTGCAGTCCAGAGTCGCACTCCGATCCAAAAATCAACACAGTTAAAGTACAGGAATATTTGGAAACCAGTATAGGGTTATAGTTCGTCGAGTCGCTTCGATTTAAGCCCTCGAGTGTGTCGATTCAGTGTGTATACAATTTATGGTGATTTTAATAGTTTTCAGGTACAATAAAATTCCAGTTTTATGGTCAAACTTAGGGGTAGTCGTTTTAGTCGTTAACGGTCACATTTTCCAGCGAAACTTGCACAAGGTGTTCATCACAACAAGGGCCCAAGTAATTAATCCAGTTCCGTCAATTTAGAAAAGTATTTTCTTTGGGAACACGCGTCGAGCAGGTCATGGCATATAATTAGTTTAAACTGTAACCTTTAATCTATATACTTAGCGATTGTAACTTAGGTAAAATAGCATGTAAGCAAGTAAAGAACTTGCCTGGACACGTGTCGACGAAGGTACGGCAGCGGTAACAGCATGATCGCGACACACGCGCGGCTCGGCACCTGACTTGGCTCGAACACGAGTCTTGGCAACGACGGCTCGCAGTTTGGTGGTCGGGGCTCGGCTGTGAAGCTTGGCCCTTGTGCGTCAAGGGGTTCGACGATGGGTGATGATGACGATGGTGAGAGTGTTAGAGAGAGAGAGAAGTGAGAGGGGGAGAGAGAGAGTAGGCAGAGAGAGAGAGAGAGAGTGTAGACAGAGGGAGAGAGAGAGGGAGTGAGAACTCGAGAACAGAGGAGGGAGAAAGGTGCAGAGAGATGGCGAAGGAAACGCACGCGAGATTGGCGGGAGAGCCGTTGGGGAAGACGCACTGTTGGTGCGGGTCGGGTCGGGTCGAAGGTTGAAGCGGGCTGCGACTGTTGGATGAGAAGAGTGGGCCGGGCCTTGATAAAAATGAATTTCCATTTTTTGTGTGGGCTGGGAGTAATGCTGGGCTCGGGAGTTAGGCTGAAGAGAAAATAAAGGAAATTTGAGAAGAAAAGAGAGGATGGGCCAGGGTCGATTGGGCTGCAACATTATAAAAAAAACAGAATTATAAAGAAAAATGTGAAGAATATTTCTGGGCCGCAGGAAATTTACTTAGAGGAAAAATGGAATAAAACTGGGGGCAGCTGGGCTGAAGCTTATTTGAAGAGAAAGGAAAATTAAATAGAGAATATTAAGGGAGTGGGCTGGCTCGGTGGGCTGGGGGTTTAAAGAATTAATAATAAAGTGAAATTAAAGTTCTGGGCTTGGAATTTGGGCTGTGGGATAATTTAAGAATATAAGAATTAAGCTTTGGGTTAGGATTTGGGTTTTTATTGGCACAAGAAAAATAGGGTTTTGAAGAATTAAATTTCTAAATAACATAAATGAAATTATAATTAAAATAAATAGAATTCTAAAGTACAAAATACAAATTTGGTATAAAAGAGGCTGGGTATTACACTGTTTATATTATTGCTTGATGTTATGACGGGCTGACGTTTGGGTTTTGCATGGCTCAGATCTTCTACCTTTGTTGCAGACTGATCAGGAGCCTTGTCGCTGTTAGACCGAGCGGTGAAGATCCTGTTGGTATGCAGTTTTACTTTCCATGTGTTTCATTTATTGTATCCTTGCTTCCGCATATTATCCTTATTTCTTGACTCATTCTTTCGGGCTCATGGACATGTACTAGATAGTTTAGTTTATTTTTCCAGTTCTTGATATCTCTACAGCCGTAATGTGACTGTGGAGGGATTTTTCCTATTCACAGGTAGCATGGTTGGCTATGTCACGTGCTCATCTTAGCGTTACTCTGGGAAGCGGGGCGTGACAATCCTCATTATATCGGGATTCGTAGTAATTGGTGATATTTGCGGAAATCGCCTGGGTTGTTTGCCGGACGGCAAATATTTGGTTTTGAATATCCGTTGTTATGCACCAATTTCAAATTGATATATCTGTACGTTTATTTTTATAAAGTGAGATATAACTTTTTGAAATTATGTCTATGACATTTACCTATATCAGTGGATGGTTAGATAAGGAGTATTAAACAGCGGTGTAATTCTTCTTAACCATAAGTACAGTTTTCAACCTACGGCACACGGGGAATGAGTTATTTGACTCAGGGGACTTATACAGAGTATTGTATTTTTTCCAGTGTCCATTAGGACATAGGGGTTGGTACTCGTACTATATTCTGTTTACTTGTGACTTCTCTAGTTCTTAGACATGTGTTTCGTAGAAATGCAAGGTCCAAGTTTTGAGAAGTTATAGGTATAAGAATAAAGTAGAGAACCAGATATTACAAATATCAGGATTCTTCAAGGTGATCGAAGATGTAGATACTTGTGTATGGTATTCAGTTAATAGTAATGATTAAGAGAACTTGCTTCTCTTTCAGGTTACTCATAATTGGAAGTACTCCTAAGTTGAGTAATGCTGATCGGCCTCTCTCCATTTAGTTGACATGCACTAGAGACAGCTGCATGATTTGAATCTGGTTCCAATTAAATCAGCGCCTCTGTATCTATATTGGATATAGAACAGTTCATATCTTAACAATGTTAAGGTACGGAGAGTTATCCGGCTTATGCTTAAAACCAGACTCTGGATAATTCAAGGCACGTTTCTGTAATGGCTGTTTGTGGGTTAACCCGGGCTATGACGAGGGTTGACTTTCTACCATCTGGAAGGTCAATAGTGATATTGTTCTTGACTCGCCACAGTTTTAGTAAAATGGATTTTTTCAGAAAACAGTAGTGGGAGTATGGTAGAACTGGAAGTGATTCCAGAACCGCAAACGATTACTGAAAATTTGATAAGAACCTAAAGATTCAATCTAGTTTGACATTCCATTGGCCACTCCACAGATATGGTGGGTAAGCTCAGGCACTCGAGAGGTACTTCAGTATGCTCAAAGACGGTGACAAGGATGTTCTTGTTTATCCAGACTTGCCATTGCTGTTGTTCTAGACTGTGAGACCCGGCAGGAGGATGAGTATAGCGCCGTTCTAGACTAGCTTTAGAAGTGTACGTGTATATGACTCTGCCAGAGAGTTGTCATAGTCAGTGGGAGCAGCGGAAGCATAGTGGACAGGTAGCTTATGTCTATTTATGGACTAAAGCAGATAAGCGGAGATAGATCATTTATTTCTGATGTGACAGTCATAGGTTTGACTTCATCAGAATAGGAGATGGATCTGTTAAGAAGGTAGTAGGGTGTGATGTCCTGGTATTTGGATGACATATACAGAGTAGGAAGTGAAATTCCTATACTACAATCTGTTGTACTTTGGTTGTCATACAGTGGTTTCTCCACATAAGACTTGGATATTATATCAGACATTCTGGTTACTAGATCTATGGTTTTAGATCTAGATTTGGGTAGTTTTCCAATCAGGGTACTTAGACAGCATTCTAAAGGTGTTTTAGAATGGACGACTCCTGGCACGGTAGTGTACCTGCAGGTGATGGAGTCACCCTCTCTAAAGGTGTCTTACAGACTAAAGGGGAGAGGGATGTGCATGATTGGCAGATCACTTGCTTAGGCAATTGAGTCAATCATGAGATGTCAAGTACCACACCAGATATTGTTTTTTGCACGAGATGCCATAAGTTGATATTAATCCTATCCTGGAGAAACGTTCGGAAGCAGTTTTAGAACATAAGTGGATGTTCTAGGGATATGATAACAACCGCCTCTTTTAGGAGACGGTTATCATTACAGGCTTCCAAGGTGACCTGGATGACAGAGTGATTGTCAGAGTTGTGGTTTTCCCTCTGACGAGGGGCAGTGTTTTGGACAGGTGATCCAAGCGGATACTGAGGGAGGCATGATGCAGGATACTGATTAAATTCAGTTGACGATACAGTCTAAGAAGTTTGGATTTGGAGTTCATTTATGAACTAGGTCCCTTCAGATATCCAGACATATTCTAAGACAGGTATTGCTCATTTCGGGAGATGGCTTTCTCCGCGAACTTGAGATAAAGAGAGACATAGAAAGAAACATCAGGGCGGATCCACTCATTGAGGCTATTCCTCGAACGCAATAGTTTCGCAAACGGGCTTTGTGAGACTGATTAGTAGAGGAGTTAGGTGGTCGGTATCACACGGGCTGTGAGTATGCGACATCGTAATAATTAGCCTTGAGTGCAAGTGGGAGATTGTTGGATATAGTGTCCTCAGAGTCAATTATTGGATCACAGGCACATGATTGCAATGATTGAGGGAGGACCTATGCCGGTAGGACAGTCTTACTAGAGATGATAGTATGCTATCTGGTTTATCTTTATCATCGTGTACAGCTTTAGGTGACCTTACAGATCACTATTACACATTGATAGAACCCTTAGGATTCTTGCTTGACTACCAGCAGTATGATGGCGATCATATACGTAAGAGTTGGGTAGTCTATAAGCATATCCTTAAAAGGTCCCTAGTCGTGGGAGTTTCGAGACTGGGCATCAATACTCCATTAGTAGACTAGTGTATACAGTCGAGACCCCGACGAGGGGCAGTGGCCGGTCTCACAAGCCATTGGTGTCAGTTGGATCACCTAAGATGTATACAGGTGCTCATTGGGTTATGAGTACACCGGACAAGACTCGCCGGGAACATGCTAGTTGGTATTATACCTGACGTCAGATAGCAGTTCCCTGGTGACATGTATATAGGTTAGTTCATCGACCTGAGATCGTCATTTGTCTCGTGTGAGTTCCCACTGTGCTTTGATTACTACCCTACCACGGCTCAAAGGAGTCGTGCAAATAGGTTTTAGTTGGGTACAGTCCCGAGCCACATGGAGGCAGTGAGCGGATCGGCAGGGGTTTCATCTCTCCCGGTATTGGGGGTGAGATCGCGCCGTGTCTAGGAGAGCCATTACACGAAGTCCTTGGCCAAGGCAGGAGATTTACTGGTAGGTATTCCAGTAGTATCTCAGGGTGTTCTGGGCTACACTCCGACACGACTTGTACCGCTTTTGGGGGTTTGACTTTTACCAACCCCCTAGGCTCGCCATGCGATGCTCATAGACGAACGGACCGGACTGTACGGATATTGTCACTGACAGGCTCAGTAGGGTGTCAGGATGAGTTCGCTCATCGACCTCCCTTTTGGTCAATACCTGGTAGCTCGTTACGTACGGCTAATACCTCTGACGTGCTAGTGGTTAAATCCACAGCCAAAGTATTGACGAGTCTTTAGAGTCCCCCACAGACAGTTTCTCAAGTTTCGAGCGAAACGTTGTAGGGGCCGTATGATATATGGCAGGGTCCGATCATATACGTGCAGTATTGCACGGATCATGATCGGACGGATCATACTAGTGGGCTTTGGTTTAAGCCGGATCCTAGTATTAGATTTGTTGGATTACTTTAGTCTCATCGCATTCGCATTCAGTCGGAATGCGGGTGCATGTATGTATATACAGGTGAGGGGTATCCTTGTGATCCATCACGAGTTTACTTTAGATATTGCCGTATCTTTTTATTGTTGCAAACATTTGGATTAATATTTGTTAATGGAAATTGTGAGCTAAATATCATCATTTGGAGCATTAATTATGACACATGCACAAGTGGTGACTCATGGTCTCTTTCTTTATGCATGTGTCACATAAGGTGATGGATTTGTGATGATATGATAAGAGGAGAGAGAGGGGCTGCCATGAAGAGGCTAGCTCTCATATTATTCTTCTCACTCTCTCATTTTATAAGATATCACAAAAGGAAAAAGAAAGCTTCTTCTTCTTCTTCCTCCTCTAGCTCATAATCTCCATCAATGGCAACACCTTCAACCTCCATCCATCTCATGGATGTAAGAGATAAAGTGATCACAAACATTCTCTACATCACCTTGGACACGTCGGCTAGCACACTTCGTGCCCGAGTTGCTTCGAATGAAGCGGGAACCCGTAAAAAGACTCGTAGATGTGGTGCCCTTTCCGACGAGGAGATCGAGACCGGAGTTGCCACGGGGAGCTTGGGATGGTGGCCAAAGACCGAAGGACATGGATTGATCGGTATAGCTTTCCAATCCTCTCTCTAGATAGCTAGTTGTAGGTTAATGGTTCGATCCGGATTTTAAGCATACGATAGCGCCGGTTTCTAGTTTGAAAAAGTTTTGTTTCCGCATTTTGGCCTCGGATAGACGGCCGGGGCGCTACCGTAGACTTACAGTCTCCATATATAATCCACGGGCAACCTAAAAGAAAACAAATACACACGACATGAAGTGAACATCTGGAGAAGTAGAAAGTGGTTATCGCTACGCGGTAACGCAATTAACTGCAGGGGCTTGCGCCTGCAGGGAAGAGCGTCTCCACAATCAAAAACCCCTCGCCAATGAGGGGGAATCTGACGAAGTCTACTACAATGGCCACATCCGCCCAAACCTTAGATGCACGGTGTCACAAATCAACTTGGCATCTTCGGAGAGGTGGACGGATAAATCCAAATAGCATCTACCCCCAAAATTCAGGCCAGACATCCCTAGCGTCCCGGTCGCGTCTTTCGGTGGCGAACACCTCCTAAAAACCCTAGGTAAAAAGAAGAAAAAACACAAAGAGCATTCTTTGTTTCTCTAAGGTTTTAACCCTTCATATAAGAACTTAGTTCTTTCTCTGGCCGAGATCTGCAGAAGCAGATCTCCCCACAAATTAAGAATTTAATTCTCATCGGAAAGATTCTGTCATGCAGATTCAAAACTTAGGGGAAAGAATTGAGTTCAAAGAATTTAATTCTTGCAAAAACATATGGGAATTTAATTCCTTTGAAAACTAAGGTTTAACCCTATAAAAAAAATTTAATTCTTACAAAATGAGAGGCATGAGATCCTCCAAACCCTAGGGTCATTAACATGAGATTGAAATCTCCAAACACCAAGAAGGAAAGATTGATGAATCATTATCATTTAAACACTATAACGAGGACCGCACGTGTTTCCCATGCAAACGCTTAAAAAGAAGAACAAGAAGTGCCTCCTATGACAGTCACGTGTTCTGCATGCGATCTCCAATCAAGTGCTCAGCACTTAAAAAAAAAGGAGGAGGGGATAAAACCCAAAAGGCAATGCCCAACTTTGGGGCGTCTCACGTGCTCATACGTGAGTGCCACAATGACCGAGTGCTCAGCACTTATAAAAGAAAGAGGGAATAGAAACCAGAGAACAACTTCCATTTTGGGGCGCCTCACGTGCCCACACGTGAGCGTCTCCAAAGTGTAGTGTTTAACACTGATTCAGAGCCTCACGTGGGAACACGTAAGTGCTGAACATAACCGAGTGCTCAGCACTTATAAAAGAAAGGGGGAATAGAACCCAGAGAATAACTCCCACTTTGGGGCGCCTCGCATGGCCACACGTGAGCGCTTCCAAAGTGCAGTGTTTAACACTGATTCAGAGCCTCACGTGGGAACACGTGAGTGCTGAACATACACCAGTGCTTAGCATTATGGAAAATCAACTTCAGTCTCAAATTAGCTAAGTCTTCCTGAGGTCAAAACCTCTTTGATCTCCAAATCAACCGAGCCTCTGTGCTCATGTTTTCCCAAACTAATCTCAGTCTCAAACATGACTGATGACCCCTCAACTGATGATATCCAAAACGATATTCATCCTACATTCCTCCGAGGAAATCTCAGTCTCAAAATACGACTAATGATTTCTGGGTTGACCGCCAACTCTCTTTTCCTTCAAACACGGGAATTGGTTCAAGGGTACATCTCTCCATACCTCTGATACATGTCGTTGTAATTTCTTAACGTATTCAGAGAGGTGGCGGATCCCGATAACCAACCGCTTTTCAGTGCACTTCTCAAACTGACGTGCACACCCCAGATCAAATCACATCCCAAACTGGATGTATCGCATATCATCGTTGCTCATCCCGCCACACTGGACCGAAACGTCCTTAAACTACAACGGACTGTAACGTCCTTAAACTAAAACCTCACCTCAAAAATGGCGATGTACGGACTGAAACGTCTTCAAACTAAACGTTTCCTCCGAAATGGCGACAACGGACCGTAACGTCCTTAAACTAAAGCCTCACCTCAAAAATGGTAATCTACCGACTGAAACGTCCTGAAACTAAACGTTGTCTCTAAAACGGCGACAGCGGACCGCAACGTCCTTAAACTAAAGCCTCGCCTCAAAAAATGGTGATCTACAGACCGAAACGTTCTCAAACTAAACATTGTCTCTAAAATGGCGACAATGGACCGTAACGTCCTTAAACTAAAACTTCACCTCCAAAATGGTGATCTACAGACCGAAATGTCCTCAAACTACAACTTCGCCTCCAAAACAGCGATAAGGGACCGAAACGTCCTTAAACTAAAACAACAGAGCCCAAATGCTCTCTTGTTGGATCTGAAACAAAAATGATCCTAACACCCTGTTAAGTAGATCTTAGTCTCAAATTAGACTAATGTATCCTTAACAAAAAACTAACCGGGACCCCAAATGCTCACATATATTTAAGTCGATCTTGATCTCAAAGCATATCAACGGTCCTTAAATCAACCCAAACCCAAATATAAGATATACAGATTTGGACTAATCCACGCCCTACGGGCGACAACATAAATTAGTCTCCGTATATAATTCACAGGCAACCAAAAATAAAACAAACACACACGACACGAAGTGAACTTCTGGAGCAGGAGAAAGTGGTTATCGCGATGCGGTAACGTAATTAACTGCAGGAGTTTGTGCCTGCAGGGAAGAGCGTCTCCACAATAAAAAAAATCCCATGAACGAAGGGGAATCTGACGAAGTCTGCTACAACGGCCGCATCCGTCCAATCCTCCAATATACGGTGCCATAAATTAACTTGGCATCTTCGGAGAAGTAGACGGATAAACCTAAATAGCATCTACCCCTAAATTTAGGCAAGATGACCTACGCGGTTCGTCTCTGTTTTCGGCGGTATACAGATTCTGGCACGCCCGGTGGGACCTTTTCCTCTTTCCACTCCACACATCGTGTGTCGTGTTTCGTGAACAAAATCACGGTTTACTATGGTTGCCCCTGGATTCGAGGTACTAAGATTTGGTGTCTTGCTCCTGTGCAGAGAAAAGAAGATCAATGGCTTCCAAGTGTACCTGCAACAACAACTCCCGCTCTGTCCCTGCTGGAGGAGTGACATACGGGCTAAATGCGGCCTGCATCTTTTCTATGCCAGTGGAGCAGGTGAATCAGGCCACCACTGGATTGTTCTTCAAGACCATGCTCCCGCCAGCAAGCTTCAGCTCACCAGTGCTATCATAAGAAGCTCCAAAGAAGTCGGTCTTTGATCGACTTGCAACCACTACGGCCCCTCTCAACGGGTCGTCCAAGTCTGCCACCTCAGTCTTCAACAGGATGAACCAAAGCTCAAGTGGGCCCGCAAAGAGGCTTGCAATACCCGAAGGGGTTATCCCGAAACGGATAGCCGTTCTAGCTCCGGCGGGTGAAGTCGTCAAAGGGGATTCTCTTACTAAAGGATCGGTCTTCGCAAGATTGACCGTTCCAACTCCTGCTACGGGCCAAGTCATCAAAAAGGCTTCCCCTACCAGAAAGTCGGCCTTCACAAGATTGACCTTCCCCTCTCAACGGACATCAGTCTTCAATAGGCTGGCACTGGCAGTATCCCTTCATCAGAGCAGAGGGCATGACGAAGCCACTCCTACAACTGAGGCAATCCCATCTGCAAGGCATGCTCGACGTCACCACTGGTGCCGAGTGAGGAGAGTTGGTGGCAACTCTCCCTCTGGACTTACTCCACCAGCTCCAATGGTGGAGGTTGACGCTGCTGTTCCAACTGGGAACAGTTTTGAACCGCTAAAGAGGGTGCGAAAGAACTCTCTGACCGCAGTGCCGAAGAAATCTCCCCTACCTGTTGAAAACATGATACAGGCGAAGCCGGAGCAGCCCCCTCAGCGTCTGTCCTCCCAAGTCCACAGAGTCTGGCGGAAAGTCCAAGATTCCGTGATCAACAAGAACTACTCTCATCAACCGAAGAAAATGAAGGTTCGACAAGAGGACAATCATCCCTCCAGCATGCAGCGAGGGACTTCTCAGGCGCCTATTACAATAGCTCCTTCGACTTTGACTTCTTACAAAAAGAGAAGGCCGGAGAATCTCCAACCGCCGACGGCAAATCCCAAGGGTGATGGATCCAAACGCCCCAAGTCTTGGGGCATGATCGTGCACATCGTGTACATGGCTTCCGAAAAAGAGGAGAGCCGTGTTTCTGTGACTCATCGGCCGCAAACTCGGTTGTTGACGAAAGCTCAGGAGCAGCAACAAAATCTCTAGGAGATGCTGATGAAAATGGCAGCACTCACCGGGCAGAAAGAAAGCCCGGAAGCAGCGTCTGAACAACGCTAAGAGCAGGAGATAGATACGGAGTTCTTGCGAAGGGTGCTGGAGAGAAAAGATAAGGAGGCTGCAGAACAAGCGGCTAATATAAAACAGATGGCGCTCCTGTTCCAAGACATGGTTGGAATGATAATCCAACCAGAACCTCCAGCCGAAGAGCCACCGATAATCATCGAGGACGACAGAGGGGAAACATCAAACCCTTTTTTGGCTTTATCAATGGCCAGGGTGGAGACGATCTCCAAGGCTGCTCTCGATGACTACATATCTTAGTAAACACGAGCTCATCAAGCCAAAGAAGCGGCTGGCCAAGTCGTTAGAACCGGGTTACCGTACCCAGGCAGGTACGATCAAATCAAATACCCGCCAGGATATACGATCCCCAAATTCCATGTGTACAAGGGGACAGTCAATCCTAATCAGCACGTCGCTCAGTTCAGAGCATTATACGGCAATACTGGAGGTGACGACAAATTGCTGCTTCGCCAGTTCATTGGCAGCTTGTCAGAGACGGTGTTTGAATGGTACTCAGAGATCCCAAATGACCCCGTCAAAACATTCACAGAAATATAGCTTCTATTCATACAGCGGTTCACCAGCGCAAGCGAGCGCACCCCGATCACAGCATTATTCATTGCTAGGGTGAAGCCAGGAGAGACCTGGGTTCAATACGCAATCCGGCGGCGGAACCTATGGTCAAAATGTGAACAACGCATAGAAGAAGCTCCTGCCGTGGGCATGTTCGTAGGGACCCTCGATCCTCAGGCGGCTGTATCTCAGTTTATGATGTTCTTCAAGCCGACCACCTTCCAGGCCTTGATCGACAAGCTGGCCCAAATGGACCAGATGGGCCATGGGCCGTCCTCTTCAAAAACGGATCCTCGGAATGCAAAGAGTAAAGGGAAAGCGGCCTTCATCGCCAACACTCAACAGCTACTGAGTGACCTGAAACCGGTTGCCCGCCAAAACAACGAGCGCCCGCGCCAATCCCTGGAAGAGAAGCTAGGCGTGCTTACTCGTTCCCCCGTGATAAAATGAGGAGATTGTTTGAATTGGCAATGCGCAAAAAACTCATCACACTGCCGGATCCGAGACGTCCATTGCAGCCTGGTGACGTCAAAAGTCCCAACTACCGCTCCTACCACAGAGTAGTGGGCCACCCAATTGAAGATTTCTACGTCTTCAAAAACTGGGTCGAGGACCAATACCGTCAAGGGAAATTCGCGCTGTCTGAAAACTAGAGGCTGAATCCGCCACAGAGGCACGCTCCTAAAAAGGTGGATATGCCGGGGGCATCATGCTCGTTTGTGGAAGAAGCTCCTTGGGAAGTGGTCCTTTTAGCTAAAACTAAAAGAATGTAGAAGGATTTTCAAGCATGTCCGACGATCAAATGGAAAAGCCCGCTGGAGCCCGAGATCATTGAGGGAATGCTTAAACCGCGCCTAACACCGAAAGCTGGTAACGATGGGCAAAACACCTAGGTCAAGCCTTCAAAGTCTTCGAAGGGAAAGAAGAAGACCAAGAAGCCCGTATAGCCCAACGATGAGTGCACAGACCTGCAAAAATACATCGATGGGCTGGAAGAATACAACCAAAAGGTACGGACCCCAGTCACACTCGAAGAGTTTCTCAACCATATCCTTGAGAATGGAGATAGCGATGATGATAAGGGAAATGACCTGTCACGACCCAAAGTTCGGCCTGTGACCGGCACTTAACCACGTAACGTCTACAGGCGTAACGCGACTAAGTAAGCCGAAACCCAGAAATCAAAACCATTAAAAGTCGACAGCACCTCTTTTGTAAAAACTAGCCCCGAAACGGGTACAACACATGATATAAATAAAATGACTGATAATAAGAATAAAGCATCCCCAAACGGGAGCAATCACGCCCAATGGCGGAAACAACCACCATAAGAATAATATACGACGCCGTAGCGAAGAATGAGCAAAATAAGTGAAGACAGCATAAAAGATAAAACTGCACAAATAAAGCTGGCTCACACGAGCTCGACACCCAGAGTCCAAAATAATATACATCGTCCTCACAACTGGTCTCTAAGTCAATACATGAAATGGTAGATGGAGAGTACTAGATACAATAGAGTGTACAAATGGAAAATAAACGGATACCGCAAAAACCCACCTATAAGCAAACGGCTCACACGCCAACTGCAGTGGTATCCGTAGCAAAAAGATACAAGGAAGTAGCCCTGCCGCAACTATTCTGAGGGTCAACCTGCACACACTGTGGCACAACGGGGGTGAGTTGCCAACTCGTGAATAGTAAATAACATATATAGGTAATCGCGAGTATGCACGTACTGCGATGCTCTAACATGTGCAATCTGATAACTTCAATATGGTAATCTGGGTATGCAATAATCATGCAAGGTACTCTATCAGGTACAACAACTATATGATGCAATGCATATCTATGAATGCCGAGTATGGGATAAAATATCATCTGCACGAATCATCATCATGGAAAAATACCCGGTGTCCATCAATTACACCTCAAATCCCAGTAAAACTCAGGCGCCGTCAATCTAATCGGCCCTCATATCCTGTAAATCTCCCGGAAAACATGAGTGTCCAACATCGGCACTCGAGAATATCATGAAATACTCGTGTCCAGCATCGACACGCAAATCCTCATATATCGGGCTCCATCAGTCCAGATCGGCCCACGGGCTCCGTCTGCGGATTCGGCTCTCGGCCTCGGCAGTATGGGTTGGCCCGTATCCATCTCTCGACTCTGGTCAGTATTCTCCGGATAACCTCCAAGTCCAACCAATCACCGGTAGGTAGTAGTCCGTTTGCCAGGCTCACCGTCTATATACACAGTATCCCTTTCTTGCCCCGGGGTACCATACCGGGTCCACCATGTACCCGCAATCGGCCTCATCCAGCTCCTCGAATCGGGTTCACATGTCACACGTCTCAGAACCGAGAAAACGCATGGTGGACGCACTGAAATATCATATCAAGAGAAACCGGGTTTTTCAAAATAGTGCATACTTTCTTAAAATAATACCACGGTTCTCAAATCCAGAAATCACATGAATCCAAAACTCAATGCGTAAATCCATTCAATGTGTCGTACGCCGCATAAAATCGTACTATGAGAAAAAGGGGGAAAACCGCTCTTTTAAATGGATCCAGTTAAAAATATTTCATGCGGCCCCTAATTTTTCCAAAATCGAAGTCAGCACCATCTATGTATGTGCAAGAGTATGTATATAGGCATGGATGCATAGGGATATATATACGCAAGTATGGATGAACAATATGCATGTATGCCAATGTGGATGTACAAGTGGGTATATACGCAAGCATTAGTGTACAATATGTGTACGTGCCAATATGGATGTACAAATAGTATATACGCAAGCATGAGTGTACACAAAGGGACAAAATCGTTTCTAAACATCAACGATGAGGTGATCTAAACGATGTATGGTTCGTAGTAATCCTATAGTGCGATTGTCATGGAAATTACTAACGGTGTGTGTGTAACATACAATTATGCTCGTGCAGCATGAACCGTTAGTAACAGTACGGTGTCTCATAACTACTATATCCATATGCAACAAGAGAGGGGTATGCAACTATGGTACATATGCACAACGTATGAATATATGAATATAATATGTGGTTACAACATCCTATTAAGCCCTGACGCATAACGCCATATGGGCGATTTCCCCGTAGATGTTAAATCTACTCACCGTGATCTCGTGCTAAGTGTAGCCAACTACCTGCTTTCCTTTCTTCGCGGCGTCCGACGTCCCCACCTGCGATCCTAGAATTTATACAAAATAACGCACATAAGGAAAATCCTGCAAAAACGTGATATCAAGACATTACGAAAAACTAGCGTCGCAAGCTAAATGCGTGTGTATACGTAACACCAAAACGTGTGTGCATACGTCACAAACCATCTCGACACGTTGTGGTACACAACAACACGCTGTGACACACAGCAACACCAAACCCATCTCATAACGTATGTGTCACGCAAGTACCGCTACACAAACAATAGGTAAATGGTCCCAGATTCTTACCTGGAACAAAACCAAGAAAATAAACAATACCAAACACATAAAAACACACACAGACACCCCCCTGCACAGCACCAAGCCCCAATTCCCTCAGGAGGCCGGCGAGCTCGGATTTGGGAGGGGTCTCGCCGGATTTTGGGTAGGGAAACGGACTCTAAATCCTACACAATACTCTAAAATGCCTGCACATCATTCTTTATATGTTTGCAAAACAAGGATAAACTCATAGATATAGCAGATTTACCGTATCCCATGATTTTGTTTAAAAACGTTTTAAAAACACCAATTTGGTACATTAAGTTACATTTGAGTAATCAGAAGAAAAATGCTTTGATTAAAAGACACCATCAACACATAAAGTAGTTAATCTAACCATAAAAACCCTAGCTTAACTTAATCTTCACCCAAACCACCCATGATTACAAAAACCCACAAAATACTAAAACTAGCTATACTATCTCAGATCTAACCCACTGTAAAAACCCAAAAACCAAACGGTATCAAAGATCCAAAAACTATAGCAGGAAGCTACCCTAGAAGGTTCAAGCCCCCAGCCCCTCCCTAGGCCGAGGTCGCCGGATTCCTCCCCCTCGTCGCCGGCCAAAACCGCCCAGGTTGGGCTCGAACTCCACCCACACACTCAGGGTGACTAGGTCTATCCATTTACATTGTTTTGGTTTACTAGCAACTCACAGGGTAACAACAAGTTACAAGTATCAAAACACGACACTAAAATACGATATTCGAGCAAAACTGGAACTTTAAGGCTCAAGAACAGAACTACAATGCAATACTACACAAAAACTAACAAATTATCAGTTAGGGAGGTATACCTATACAAGTTGCTCCAAAAATCCACACTTTCCTTGCATCATGGGTTAACTTGGGGTATATGATCAATTTTTGTGGAAGAAGTGGTGAATTTTAATGAGGTGAGGTGGGGATCTTAAAGAAATTGGGTTGAGGTTTGTTGAGGGCTGAAGTGCTTCAGTTTTGAGAGAGGGAGAGAGGAGGAAAAATATGGGAGAAAGAATAATGGAAATTCAAATAATAGAGAGAGAGAGTGAGAGGGGGTTAGGGGATAAAGCATGGCACATTCTCTCTCCTCATTTAATGCCAAGCATGCTTTGTCTCCTCTCTCTCTCTCTTCCTCCTTCTCCAAGTCAACCCCAAAAGGAAAAATTCATTTCTTTTTCCTTTTTTTTTCTTTTTTCTGTTTTTTGAAACTAAAACACTTAATTTAATTACATAATTATCTAATGAAATGGTCAAAGCACCATGGCTACTAAGCATGGTTTAACCCCAAAATTAGCCCTAGTTTACATGCACATGTGTGTGCAAGCCCAAATTAAATTCTAATAAAATCTTCATTAATTTTTATAAATTATTTAAAAACCATTTTGGTAAACCTTTTTACTAAAACTATATTATCGCTTAATTAATCGCTAATCGCATCCTAAGGTGTTACAATCTTCCCCCTTTAAAGAAATGCGTCCCCGAATTAAAAATTTTTACTAGGTGTATCTTCAAAGAGATGAGAGAATTTCTTCCGCATGTCGCCTTCGGCCTCCCAAGTAATTTTCTCACCATTCGGGCTGCGCCAAAGAACTTTCACAGTTGGCAAGACCTTTGATCGAAATTTCTTCACCTGCCGGTCCAATATCACTACTGGCTGCTCGGTGAACGAAAGATCGCGCTCAAACTGAACGGTCTGGTGCTGAATCATGTGAGAAGGGTCATGAAGGTATCTGCGAAGCATCGACACATGGAATACGGGATGAACATCTGGAAAGTCGGGTGGAAGAGCCAAACGATATGCAACCACGCCCATACGCTCGAGGATCTCGAAGGGACCTATAAATCTGGGGCTAAGCTTCCCTTTCCGCCCAAATCTCATCACGCCCTTCATCGGAGAGACCCTCAGAAAAACATGATCGCTAACGGCGAACTCGAGTCTGCGGCGGCGTCTGTCAGCATACGACTTCTGCCTGCTCTGAGCCGTCCTCATCCTATCTGTAAGTCCATGTTGCCCACCCCGGTACTTGCGGGGAGGCGGAAAACGGAATAAAAATCAAATTTTTATTAGCTTAGGCAACATGGACTAGACTATGAAGGATCTTTGCTAAACAAAAACAAGCTAAAGCTAACTAGAAACTAGCTAAGTGCTAGAAATGTTATACCTTGGGCTTTAGTCCTTCTCTCCTTGCTCCTTGGAGTGGTGGAAGGAGGTCACCTTAGTCGTCTTCTCACGTCGAAGAAAGATCCACCCGAAAGCCTCGACCTTTGGCTTCAACTCCAAGCTAGAAGTAACTAGGGTGCAAGAAGTGCTAATCCTTGAACCCTAGATGAGAGTAGAGATAATCAAGAAAGGGTTTTTCTCAAGCTCAAGTGTTTCTCAACACATGAGAGGGGAGAGCTTGAGGGAGAGGAAGAACAAGAGAGAGAATGTGAATAATAGAATGAGAGAATAATATGAAGCATACTCTCATATATGTGAATTATTGTAATTAGAAAATTAGTGAGATAATTGTCATGGCTTAATCAAGACATGACCATTATCATTTCATTTTTAATGCAAATTGCAAGGATCAAAGAGCATCTTCCAAATGAAATGATGATGGTCAAAGTGTCAACAAGGTCAACAAGTCAAGATGGGTCAAATGGTCAACAACCATAACCATACACAATTATTAAACTAATATCAATTAACAATAATACACACATAAGCATTAGGGTTAATAAAATGACAATAGTCATTAACCCTAATCAAAGTCCTCTCCCTCTGTCTCAAGCAACTGTGCATAAGCACCCGTATTCGTGATCCGAGGAACACGAATACAATGAGAAAAAGCCAATCCCAAATCATATACTAGGATCCGGCTAAAACCAAAGCCCGCTAGTATAAGCTGTCCGGACAGCAAACGTGCACAAGTGCGCGGATGTGAACGAACCCTGTCGCAAAACCATGCGACCTCTACTCATTTTGCCTAAAGGCGAATAGCTCTCTGTGTGGGACTCTAAAGACTCGACACTACGCTGGCAGTGGGTTTAACCACAGACCGCAAGCGGCACTAGCTGTACGTAACGGTCCCCAGGTAGATGTCGATAAGAAGAATGACGAGGTGAACCCCATCTGAACTCCTACTGAGCCTGTATGTGACAATCTCCGTACAGTCCGGTCTGTTCGTCTGATACATCGCATGGCGGGCCTAGGGGGGCGGTGAACGTCAGTTCCCTAATAGCGGTACAAGTCGTGTCGGAGTGTAGCCCAGAACACCCTGAGATAACACTGGAAACCTACCAGCATATCTCGCTTGCCCTGGCCAGGGACTACTCGTGTAATGGCTCTCCTAGACACAGCGCGATGTCAACCCCCAATACCGGGAGAGACGAATCCTGTCTAATCGTCACTGCCTCTAAGTGCTTCGGGACTGCACCCAAAAACTACCTGTTTGCACGACTCCTTTGAGCCGTGGTAGGGTAGTAATCAAAGTGCAGTGGGAACACACTCGAGGCGAAGTGACAGTGTCAAGTCAGCGGACTAAGCTGTACTCATGTCACCTGGGAACTGATAACTGACGATAGGTATAATACCAACCAACAGTCCCTGACGAGTCCTGTCCAGTGTACTCGTACCCTAACGAGCACCCATATACTATCTCAAGTACGACGTACTGACGGCTGTGGGACAGACCGTCTCCCACGCTGGGATGAGAAGCGCATACGCTAGTCTACTCCGGAGTATCGATGCCCTTTCTCGATAGTTCAACGACTAGGGACCTGTATAAGGATGTGCTTATAGATCACCCAGCTCCCACGAGTGTGAGCGCCATCACCACGCTGGTAATCAAGCAAAGATCCTAAGGGCTCTACTAATATGTATATCAGCAATATGCTAAAAGAAACACATGCACATATTAAAGCAGAGACAAACCAAGTAGCATACTACCATTTCGAGCAAGATTGTATATACAACTGTGAATATCCCAAGCTTCCATCAAGTAATATACAAACTAGTATGATACAGTAATGGCCTCTAGGGCATATACACTAACAATCTCCCACTTGCACTAAGGCCGTGTACTGGCATATCGAAGACCTATCATCTCGATCAGCCGCTCGAACTGAGTCTGGGGCAAGGCCTTGGTGAATGGATCTGCTGTGTTATCTTCTGATGCAACCCTCCGAACCTCGATCTCCTGGCGATCTATGATCTCCCTGATCAGGTGATACCGCCTTAAGATGTGTCTGGATTTCTGATGGGACCTGGGTTCCTTCGCTAAAGCTATAGCCCCGTTGTTGTCGCAATACAGAGGTATTGGGTCAACAATGGACGGAACCACCTGAAGTTCTTTCAAGAACTTCCTCATCCAGACAGCTTCTTTTGCGGCATCAGATGCAGCGATGTATTCCGCTTCCATAGTCGAGTCAGCAACGGTTTCCTGTTTGGAGCTCTTCTAACATACCGCCCCTCCATTGAGGGTGAAGACAAAACCCGACATGGACTTGGAATCATCCTTGTCACTCTGGAAGCTGGAGTCAGCAAAGGCCTCAATCTGCAGGTCTTTTCCGCCATACACCAAGAACATCTCCTTAGTCCTTCTCAGGTACTTGAGAATGTTCTTTACTGCTATCCAATGTTTCTCCCCAGGGTTTGACTGATACCTGCTTACCACACTCAGTGCATAAGCCACATCCGGTCTGGTACACAACATCGCATACATTATAGAGCCTACCGCAGAAGCGTAGGGTATAACAGACATGCGATCCCTCTCTAAATCAGTCTTGGGAGACATCTCTTTGGAGAGAGTGATCCCGTGACAAGCCGGTAGATTACCGCGCTTGGAATCTTCCATACTGAATCTCTTCAGTATAGTGTCGATGTACCTGGACTGCGAAAGTCCTAATATCCTCTTGGATCTGTCACGGTAGATCCGGATACCCAGAATGTATGAGGCATCACCCAGGTCTTTCATGGAGAACCTGTGTGACAAGAACCCCTTGACAGATTGTAGCATAGGAATGTCATTTCCTATTAAGAGAATGTCATCCACGTATAAAACGAGGAATACTACAGTTCTCGCTACAAATCTACAATAGATGCATGGTTCATCTGGATTTTTGATAAAGACAAATTCCTTGACCGTCTCATCAAAACAGATGTTCCAACTCCGCGATGCCTGCTTTAGTCCATAAATGGACTTAAGCAACTTGCACACCTTTCTACTGCTCCCACTCTGAATGAAACCCTCTGGCTGATCCATATAGACAGACTCCTCTAAATGTCCATTTAGAAAAGCTGTCTTTACGTCCATCTGCCAAATCTCATAATCGTGGAAGGCAGCAATGGCAAGAAGGATCCGAATGGATTTCAGCATAGCTACTGGAGAAAAAGTTTCGTCATAGTCCAAACCAGGTCGCTGACGAAAACCCTTTGCTACCAGTCTAGCTTTATAGGTCTCAACCTGTCCATCTACACCAATCTTCCTTTTGAAGATCCACTTGCATCCTACGGGTTTTACCCCATCTGGAGCAATGTCCAACATCCATACTTTGTTGGTGTACATGGACTCCATTTCGGTCCGCATTACATCCAGCCATTTTACCGAGTCGACGCTCTGAATGGCTTACTGGAAGCTAGTAGGCTCATCAAAGTCTATGATGCAATCCTCTCTATCCCCGTCAATGAGAAAACCGTAGTATCTCTCAGGCGGATGAGACTGCCTACTACTTCTGCGGAGTGGCGTGGGAATGTCCTGATCTTTCGAACCCTCTGGTTCTACTAAGCTTTCAGTAATAGCTTGTGGTTCTGGAATTTCTTCCAGTTCTATTGCGCTCCCACTTATTTCCTTTTCTAAGAACTGATGTTCCAGAAAATGGGCATTACGAGAAACAAAGACTTTTTGTTCCTCTGCGTAATAGAAAAGATACCCCCTGGAGTTCTTTGGGTATCCCACAAACTTGCACAGTACTGAGCGTGCCTCGAGCTTATCCGTATGCTGCTTTTTGACATAAGCTGGACATCCCCAAATCTTCAGGTATTGAAGATAGGGTTTCTTCCCACTCCATAACTCATATGGTGTGGTAGGCACAGTCTTAGTTGGAACTCGGTTCAAAAGGTATGCAGCTGATTCTAGCGCATATCCCCAGAACGATCGCGGTAACTCAGCGTTACTCATCATGGACCGTACCATATCCAATAGGGTTCGGTTCCGTCTCTCCGGTACACCGTTATGTTGCGGAGTGTATGGAGGAGTAAGCTGAGAGAGAATTCCATTCTCTTTTAAGTAACCCAGGAACTCGGCACTCAAGTATTCACCACCTCGATCAGATCTCAGTGCCTTGATACTTTTGCCTGTTTGTTTTTCTACTTCATTCTTATATTCCTGGAACTTATCAAAAGCTTCGGATTTATGCTTCATTAAGAAGACATGTCCGAACCTTGAGAAATCATCCGTAAAAGTAATGAAGTAAGAATAACCGCTTCGTGCATGTGTAGACATTGGACCGCACACGTCGCTGTGTACGAGTCCCAAGAGCTCGCTCGCTCTTACTCCGTGTCTAGTGAATGGAGTCTTTGTCATCTTTCCCTTGAGACGGGATTGACAAGTTGCATATGATTGATATTCGAACGAATCCAAATATCCTTCTGCATGTAACTTAGTCAACCTTCTCTCATTGATGTGACCCAGTTTACAATGCCATAAGAAAGTTTTATTGATTTCTAGAGACTTTCTTTTGTGTGTATTCTGGACATTGAAAATCTGTGGTTGGTTTAATACGTATATACCGTTGTTCAATGTACCTGACCCAATCAAAACTTGATTAAGGTGAATGTTCACTACATTACTTACAAATGCAAATTCATAACCTTCTTTAGATAATAAAGATACAGAAATGATATTACAGGTTGCATTTGGTATATAATAACAACTACGTAAAACCAAAAAGTGTCCATCAGACAATCCCAGGTGATAGTCCCCCACGGCCTCAGCATTCATGCTAGCACCGTTTGCAACTCTGAGGGTCATGTCACCTGCCTTCAAAACTCTACGCTTTCTCAACGCCTACAAAGAATTACAGATATGAGATCCTGATCCGGTATCCAATACCCAGGATGTAGAGTTTATTGATAGACAGTTTTCAATAACATACACACCTGAAGCTGAAGCTGCAACTCGCTTCAAATTCTGTGTTCTGGCTTTCCAAGCCTTGCAATCCTGTTTCCAGTGACCACTTTTGTGACAGTAGAAGCATTCTTCCTTCCCCACCAGCTTTCCCGCTACTTTTGTTGCTTTTCCTTTTCCCTTCGTATCCACTTTACTGACACCGCCTCTTGGTTTGGCGGGGGCTTTCTTCTTCTTACCCTTGGCTTTCGTCCTGGATCTAGAAGAGGAAGATCCTCCTACAAACAAAGTGGATGTCTCCCTACTTTTCTGTAGGGTGCCCTCTGCACTCCTCAGCATGTTGAGGAGCTCTGAAAGTTCAACTTCTTTTTCCTGTAAGTTGAAGTTCAGGATGAACTGGGCGTAAGTGGAAGGAAGGGACTGGAGAATCAAGTCCGTATAGAGCTCATTCTCCAACGTGGTCCCAAGTTCTGCGAGCTCCTCTATGTAGCCAATCATCTTAAGCATGTGTTCCGCTACCGATGATCCGACGGCCAACCTTACCGAAAAAAACTTCTTCGACACTTCGTATCTGGCGATACGAGACTGCTCTCCATACAGTTCTTTTGTATGAAGAAATATGGACTCTAGGTCCATATTCTCGTGCCTCCTCTGATGTTCGTTGTCCATCGAGGCAAGTACGAGGCATTTGGCCTTCGCGCAATCTATTTCCCATGTCTTACGGATTTCCCTATCCGCGACACTAGTTTTAGGACCTGGGACAGGGGGAGCTTTGGTGGTAAGGAGATACCCCAGTTTGTCGTAAGTGATTGCCATCTTGACATTCCTGAGCCAATCTTTGTAGTTTGGCCCTGTCAATATGTTTTTATCTAGTAATAACTTAAGTCCGGTCATGTTGAATGGTCGTTGCAATTAGGAGAGAGAAAAGAAACACTTTAGCATGATGCTCTTGCAAGTTTAGAGTGGTTTTTAATTTGTCTAAACTGGATGGCTCCCACTGTCTCTCGAATCCCTTCTCAAACCGTAAAGAAAGGATTAGTCAGGATCAATCTCACCGTACAATACTTGCTTAACCGTTCAGCCAGGCCAGTGTCGGTACTTCGAGGGAGGTTTTCCAACGCTTTCGCGAAGTTCCTTAATTAAGTAACCTCTTTTCCCTGTGGGCGTAGCCCCGCTAACACCTTTCTAGACACCTACTAAGTTTATAGCATTGATCGTTAAGTGAGAGTTTTCCCGAGGAGTAGCATATACTCACAGAAGGATCGGGATCCAAATATCATCGCGTGATAAAACCGAAGGAATCCTACCAGAATCATCACACTCCAAATGGTATGCAGCGCTAGCAAGTTTCAGTACTTATGAAACTCCCGATGTGGATTTTTGCCCCATGCTCTTATGACCTTGGCGTGAGGTCAAAATGTCATAAGTCACATGTCAAGTTCTTCCCATCATTATCCTGGTTAATTTGAACCCACCCGTACCTACCCTTGACGTAGGCCAAAATGGCAGTACGACTGTCTCAAACCAACGCATTCTATCTATGCAACAGATAAATATCCGGCAGCTATCAATTACTATGCCTTGGCGTGAGGTTAAAATACATAGCTTGAATACTACCGAATATTTAACTGAAATGATGGAGGGCTACGGATGGTTTTGGCGAAACCGTGAACGTAGTGAACTTGATATAATCGATGGAACGAGATAGCTTTTAAAAGGAGTGGTTCAAGCTCCGCGTTTAAAAGTTTAGTTTTGAAAAGAACCGAGTGGTTTTCAAAGTGTTCCAATCGACTTTTACTTGGTTTATTTTTTTGCATTAGTTCTTTTAATGCATCCCATCATTTAATCCTACCATTGCAGAAAACAACCAAAATATGACGTACGCTTATGCCATTCGCATTCGCCACGGGGCCCCGTCATCACCCGTTAGGTTACTTAACTAACGACAGAGCGGGGGCTGGGCTAGCGCGGCTGTAAAACATAAGCAACGCCTAAATAGTTATCATATATAAATATATAGCAATGATAGACATTACAGATCACAGATGAATACATTGGATATACTAGGAATCCGCAATCCGTTCGAGCCTGCAACGAAAAGCGGATTACACGGTCGCGGTGAATAGCCAAATACCCCACCCAAGACCCCTACGGGTGCGGAAAACTACCCGCCAAGTACCCGAAGCGAAGCAACCTCCCTCACCACCGTGAGTAGGCCACTCGGCACTTCGAGATACCCGGTAGTTTGTGCACCCCTCCATGGGTCTATCCTAGGAGCAAAAACAGTAAAAAGAATTATACAATGACGGCTACAACCCCGACCCGGTTGTGCGGCCAAACAAATAATAATATTACATCAATTTACAAGTTGCAATGAATGAAAGAAAAGCAACACTTATCTCACATCCACCCCGGCTATTCATCCGCGACAATCCAACCCATTCATATACACATACCATCATCAATCACAGATCACAGATATGTATAACCCCGACTAATCGACATATAGCGATTAGCCGACGTTCAATACATATAAACATCACAGATATAACCTTTTAGTCAAAGTGTATTGAAGTTCGGAAAAAATACGGATTTATAGGCCCCCAAAAACAAATTTCTATTTTGGAAAATCTGGGCACATATAAACCATCTTAAAAATCCTAAAACCAAGCCAGAAATACACTGCACTAAAATCGACCCAGAGAAGAGCCAAGATGGCCGCGGTTGCGCGGCAATAGCTTGCTATTGCTGCGGAACCGCGGCTCTTTGGTCGAATCTTTGGATCGTTTTTGGTGGCTTTCTTCACAAAACCCTGAGATGATTTTTGGAGTATAACAAATTTTATTTTGAACAGAAAAAATTTTAACAGAAACTTAGGGTTTTTAAAACTCGGTTTTTCGATTTTTCCGATTCGAACTTCGATACACTCTACTACCTAACTAGTTTATGTTTAGTTAGGCTCTGATACCACTGTAAGTCCACGTTGCCCACCCCGGTACTTGCGGGGAGGCGGAAAACGGAATAAAAATCGAATTTTTATTAGCTTAGGCAACATGGACTAGACTATGAAGGATCTTTGCTAAACAAAAACAAGTTAAAGCTAACTAGAAACTAGCTAAGTGCTAGAAAGGTTATACCTTGGGCTTTATGTCCTTCTCTCCTTGCTCCTTGGAGTGGTGGAAGGAGGTCACCTTAGTCGTCTTCTCACGTCGAAGAAAGATCCACCCGAAAGCCTCGACCTTTGGCTTCAACTCCAAGCTAGAAGTAACTAGGGTGCAAGAAGTGCTAATCCTTGAACCCTAGATGAGAGTAGAGATAATCAAGAAAGGGTTTTTCTCAAGCTCAAGTGTTTCTCAACACATGAGAGGGGAGAGCTTGAGGGAGAGGAAGAACAAGAGAGAGAATGTGAATAATAGAATGAGAGAATAATATGAAGCATACTCTCATATATGTGAATTATTGTAATTAGAAAATTAGTGAGATAATTGTCATGGCTTAATCAAGACATGACCATTATCATTTCATTTTTAATGCAAATTGCAAGGATCAAAGAGCATCTTCCAAATGAAATGATGATGGTCAAAGTGTCAACAAGGTCAACAAGTCAAGATGGGTCAAATGGTCAACAACCATAACCATGCACAATTATTAAACTAATATCAATTAACAATAATACACACATAAGCATTAGGGTTAATAAAATGACAATAGTCATTAACCCTAATCAAAGTCCTCTCCCTCTGTCTCAAGCAACTGTGCATACGCACCCGTATTCGTGATCCGAGGAACACGAATACAATGAGAAAAAGCCAATCCCAAATCATATACTAGGATCCGGCTTAAACCAAAGCCCGCTAGTATAAACTGTTCGGACAGCAAACGTGCACAAGTGCGCGGATGTGAACGAACCCTGTCGCAAAACCATGCGACCTCTACTCATTTTGCCTAAAGGGGAATAGCTCTCTGTGTGGGACTCTAAAGACTCGACACTACGCTGGCAGTGGGTTTAACCACAGACCGCAAGCGGCACTAGCTGTACGTAACGGTCCCCAGGTAGATGTCGATAAGAAGACTGACGAGGTGAACCCCATCTGAACTCCTACTGAGCCTGTATGTGACAATCTCCGTACAGTCCGGTCTGTTCGTCTGATACATCGCATGGCGGGCCTAGTGGGACGGTGAACGTCAGTCCCCTAATAGCGGTACAAGTCGTGTCGGAGTGTAGCCCAGAACACCCTGAGATAACACTGGAAACCTACCAGCATATCTCGCTTGCCCTGGCCAGGGACTACTCGTGTAATGGCTCTCCTAGACACAGCGCGATGTCAACCCCCAATACCGGGAGAGACGAATCCTGTCTAACCGTCACTGCCTCCAAGTGCTTCGGGACTGCACCCAAAAACTACCTGTTTGCACGACTCCTTTGAGCCGTGGTAGGGTAGTAATCAAAGTGCAGTGGGAACACACTCGAGGCGAAGTGACAGTGTCAAGTCAGCGGACTAAGCTGTACTCATGTCACCTGGGAACTGATAACTGACGATAGGTATAATACCAACCAACAGTCCCCGACGAGTCCTGTCCAGTGTACTCGTAACCTAACGAGCACCCGTATACTATCTCAAGTACGACGTACTGACGACTGTGGGACAGACCGTCTCCCACGCTGGGATGAGAAGCGCATACGCTAGTCTACTCCGGAGTATCGATGCCCTGTCTCGATAGTCCAACGACTAGGGACCTGTATAAGGATGTGCTTATAGATCACCCAGCTCCCACGAGTGTGAGCGCCATCACCACGCTGGTAATCAAGCAAAGATCCTAAGGGCTCTACTAATATGTATATCAGCAATATGCTAAAAGAAACACATGCACATATTAAAGCAGAGACAAACCAAGTAGCATACTACCATTTCGAGCAAGATTGTATATACAACTGTGAATATCCCAAGCTTCCATCAAGTAATATACAAACTAGTATGATACAGTAATGGCCTCTAGGGCATATACACTAACACTATCTCGAATCAACTGTATCTTCTCAGTCGTCTCCTGTACGATCTGCGGCCCCAAAATACTGCTCTCGCTGAGCTCTGTCCAACACACGGGCGATCGACATCTTCTCCCATACAAAGTCTCGAAAGGTGCCATCTGAATCGTATCTTGGAAGCTATTATTGTAGGAGAACTCCACCAAGGGCAAATGACGATCCCAGCTGCCACCGAAATCTAGAATACAAGCTCGAAGCATGTCCTCAAGAGTCTGAATAGATCGCTGACTGGCCGTTGGTCTCCGGATGGAAGGCTGTGCTGAAACTCAAGCGGGTACCCAAAGCCTCCTGAAGCCTCTGCCATAGTCGGCTGGTGAACTGGGTGCCTCGGTCGGACACGATACAATTCGGGACGCCATGCAATCGTACAATCTCGTCGATGTAAATCTGGGCATACTGAGCAAATCCAAAAGTGGTCTTCACCGGCAGAAAGTGAGCCGCTTTCGTCAATCGATCCATGATAACCCAAATGGAGTCGTACCCTCGACTGGTCCTGGGTAGACCCACAATGAAGTCCATAGAAATCTGCTCCCATTTCTACTCCGGAATAGGCAACGGCCGTAGCTCTCCTGTGGGCCTCTGGTGCTCGGCCTTGACTTGCTGACAAGTCTGGCATCTCAACACGAAGTCTGTGATGTCCCTCTTCATCCCTTCCCACCAGTAAACATCTCTCAGATCATGGTACATCTTGGTGGAACCTGGATGAACGCTGTACGCTGATCGATGCGCCTCCTCGAGAATTTCACGCCTCAGTCCCTCAGAATCCGGTACGCATAGTCGAGTCCCAAATCGCAGCATCTCCTGATCATCGATCACAAACTCGGATTCTCTACCCTGTCTGATCTGCTCCCTGATCTCTGAAAGACGGTCATCACTGGGCTGCGCCTCACGGATACGGTTAAGCAACTGTGGACGTGCAAGAATATGCGCAAGCTGTCCCTGTTCATATCATAATTTTGCATTATTATATTCCCCATTCTTATTCATTTTACAAATAAACAGGTGCTTTTGATCCATGTCTGCTACATAGTTGCAGGTTACAGGTTCTCGAAACAAAACAGTGAAATTGATGAAAAGACAATACAAAAGTGAGACTACGACCAACAAATAGAAGGATCTTGATCATGCCTATAGTTTGAGGGACAAATGAAGATCAATGAACGATTTCACAAAGTACAAAGGCGGTGCAAGGTTCAAGACTTCGACACAAAGCAAACGGTAAAAGTCCACTACATTATGAACTGTGGAAATCTGGAAGAGACTAGAAGACATTCTGAAGAACTAAGTGAAGAAAAGCCAAGTAAAAAGCAACAGAAAGAACCCCAGAAAAATCCAGCCAAAGACCCCACTAGATGGCCGCGGATCCGCGGCCAAACAGTGCATATGGCCGCGGATCCGCGGCCGTGCTAGGCACGTGTCGGTGCAAACTTTGACGGTGTGGCGGTGCGTTGACTGGGCTTCTTAAGGTAAATTTGTAAATGCAGATAGGGATCAGATATAACCCTAGGGTTTTTATAATCTATAAATAGAAACCCTAAAGCTCTTTTTGGGTATGCCTCTTTTTATTGATAAAATTCAGAATTCTATTTCACTGTAATGTTTTGAAGAGTGCATCGAATAAAAGTAAGTAGTTTTTTTTCCTTGCCCTAGTTAATTTCTTTTCTGCCGTAGTTTAGTAATTTTATTTATCTGCCCTAGTTAATTAGTTAGAAATTTTACTTATTTCCGTAGACCAGATAATTAGGTTATTAAAAACAATTATAAAAAATGTCTCTTTTTAACAATTCCCTAATGAGTGAGTGGTTCCTCACTTGTTAGGGTTAGGAATAGGAAAGGTTTGAGAGATGGAAATCTCTCACCCCTTTTTTGCCCATCATACAATTTTTATAGGACTCCATGCATACACACACACCGCTCACTACGGCACCCTATCCCACGAGATAGCGGTGATACCGTAGTTTAAAAGACTGGTTGTGTATATTTTCCATGAAGGTTAGGGTAAGAATTAAGAAAGGAAGAACAAGGACCTAGAGAAAGAAACATAGTTTCTTCCCGATCGTGCTAATCCCCTTTATTAATTATTACCATAACACCTAAATAGATCTTAAACAGGGCATTGAAAGCGGTGAGAAATCTTAAATTTTCAAACTTAACCTAAACCTAACCCTAGCAAGGTTTTAATCCTAATCTAGATCAACCTTAGTTTTTAGTGATAATCAATCCAACCCCAATTCGAATTAACTCGTTAGAACAAATAGAAAGTACACAAAATCCCTGTGGACCGACCCGTACTCACCGGCTAGCTACCAAGCGACGCCGTTCTTGATTGCGGTAAATTCTTTGATTCATCTTTTAAAAGTGCACACACGCAAAATCTCTCCATATCAATCAAATGGCGCTATTGCCGGGGATGGCGTAGTTATTTTCTTTTTGCAATTTCGGGTTAATATAAAATCATAAAAATCATAAAAACTGAAAAATAAAAAAATTATAATTTTTTTATCATCTTGTTGTTTTTTGAAGGGTGTTTTGTTTGAATTTTGCAGGATCGACGAACGGATTCAGATTTGGAAAAATCCAGAGATCGAAACAGAAAACAACAGATCTGAACAACAGAGGAGTACCATAACAGAGCAACAGAAGAAGTTTGGAGGCCTGATCCTTCGTGTTGACCGCGGAACCGCCGCCAAAAGGTGACTTTGAACACGGATCCGCCGCGGGTTGCGGACGTCAGCAACCCAAAACCCCCCTGTAAGCCTTCTTTTCTTCTCCGAACCCCGTGATATCCTCTGAAAATTTTTCCTGCAGGGTTCTTTGCGCAAAAACTTCTCCCCTTCTCCAATACCTTGATCTTGTGCAGGGTTCTTCGCGCCGCAATAAAAAAATTGTTTGCAAGTGTTTGATTGTGTTTACTGCTTTGTATCGTTAAAATTGACTTTAAGGGGCTTGAACACTAATCCAGATTGGGTGGGATTTCATTACCCTTCCTAGAGTTGCGCCACGGCAGCGCCCCGGCCGTCTATCCGAGGCCAAAATGCGGAATCAAAATTTTTCCTTACTTGGAAACTGGCGCTACCGCGGACAATAACCCGGATCGTAACCATTAACCGATACTAGCAAACAAGAGAAAGGGTGAGAGATATACCGAGTGATCCGAGTCCTCCGGTCTTCTCGTCGTCGTCCCGATCTCCCGCGGAAACTCCGGTCGTTGCATCCTTGCCGGAAGGGCACCACATCGTCTGTATCTTTTACGGGCTCCCACCTCAATACCGAGGCAACTCGGGCACGAAGCTGGCCAGTCGACGTGCCCAAGATTTGCTGTAGAATGTAGTGTAGATGATGCTTGTCTCATTTGGGGTTTTTAGTTGCCTTGATGGAGGAATAAGGTTATGGAAAAATGGTGCCTTCATTTTTCCAAAACTAGATGAATGAGATGATGAAATGAGTGCTACAACAAAAATGGAAATTTCTCTCATTGCTCATCCAAAGTGGCCGGCCATTCTCCTTTGGGAAAAGGTGGAGGGAATGAATAAAACATGAAGGGAGGTGAGTGTAGGATCAATCAAGAGGTGACCACAAACAAACATGAACCATGCTTATTATTTACAACCACATCAAATCTCATTAAAGCAAAAGCATGGATGAAAGATTCTAATCCTATCATAATCAAACCAATAGCATGAAACCCCTCCACAATGTGTTATTTGCAAACTTGCAAATAACACCCTCCATCGGAAAAGTCCGGCCGGGAAAGAACAAAGGAAAACCGGCCGGAACGGAATGCAAACTGGCAACTCCAGAAAACTGGTCCCGTAATAAATTACAGGAAAACCCCGATACTGTGCATACACACCCGCATCTGTATTCCGTCCGGATACAATGCAATGAGACAAAATCTACACTGTACTAAACTAGGACCGGCTTAAACCAAAGCCGGTTAGTAATATCCGTTCGATCCTAATCCGTGCAATACCGCACGTATCGGATCGAACCCTGCCATATATCCATACGGCTACTAGTACAAACCGTCCGATCCTGATCCGTGCAATACCGCACGTATCTGATCGGACCCTGCCATATCTCCATACGGCCTCTACAGCGTTTCGCCCGAAAGCTTGAGTAACTGAAAGTGTGGTGGACTCTAAAGACTCGTCAATACAATGGCTGTGGATTTAACCACTAGCACGTCAGAGGTATAAGCCAATACGTAACGGGCCACCAGCTATTGACCAAAAGGGACGTCGATGAGCGAACTCATCCTGACACCCTACTGAGCCTGTCAGTGACAATATCCGTACAGTTCGGTCCGTTCGTCTATGAGGATCGCATGTCGGGCCTAGGAGGTTGGTAAAAGTCAGACCCCCAAAGGCGGTACAAGTCGTGTCGGAGTGTAGCCCAGAACGCCCTGAGATACTACTGGAATACCTACCAGTAAATCTCCTGTCTCGGCCGAGGGCTTTGCGTAATGGCTCTCCTAGACACAGCGCGACCTCACCCCCAATACCGGGAGAGACGAACCCCTACAGATCCACTCACTGCCTCCATGTGGCTCGGGACTGTACCCAACTAAAACCTGTTTGCACGACTCCTTTGAGCCGTGGTAGGGTAGAAATCAAAGCACAGTGGGAACTCACACGAGACAAATGACGATCTCAGGTCGATGAACTAACCTGTACACATGTCACCAGGGAACTGCTATCTGACATCTGGTATAAGACCAACTAGCAGGTTCCCGGCGAGTCCTGTCCGGTGTACTCATAACCCAATGAGCACCTGTATACATCTTAGGTGAACCAACTGACACCAGTGGCTTGTGAGACCGGCCACCGCCCCTCGTCGGGGTCTCGACTGTATACACTAGTCTACTAATGGAGTATCGATGCCCTGTCTCGAAACTCCTACGACTAGGGACCTTTTAAGGATGTGCTTATAGACCGCCAGCTCTCACGTATATGATCACCATCATACTGCTGGTAGTCAAGCAAGAATCCTAGGGGCTCTATCAACGTGTAATAGCGACATGTCAGGTCACCTAAAGCAGTACACGATGATAAAGGTGAACCAGATAGCATACTATCATCTCGAGTAAGACTGTCCTACCGGGATAGGTCCTCCCTCAATCATTGCAATCACGTGCCTGTGATCCAATAATTGACTCTGAGGACACTATCTCCAACACCTAGGACCCCAAAAATCACAAAAAGCATATTGCATTGATCATCAAGTTAATTAAAAAAGATTAGACTCAGCCTTAAGGACTATCGCGCTCAATAGGAAAAAGGAATAGTTGTAGGCATCGATCGTTTATCTAAACCAGACTTTGTGGTGCCTAGATTAGACAGGTGGGGAAAGGTAACTTTAAAAGGCCCGTCTCACGGTGATTCGTGAGCGGATCTCTCCTTTCTCTACTTGTGCTTACCTGGCTATAATTGGCGGTAAAGAGGCGATTTGAGGTCCTCACATCTTGCCCTTTAGAACAGTTAGGAGCAGTCTAGTTGACCTAGGTGACCCTAGATCTAGGCTTGATTGTGCATTTTATGATTGCTTGAACGTGTGTCTAAGCCTTTTATTGAAAATCTTTTTGCAAAAAGCTCCTTATATAAAAAAAAACATAAAAAGGAAAAAAAATTTACAAAAACTTTCCACTTGCCGCTAAGAAATCCGTTGCACCCCACTTACACCCACTTTCTTCTCATTGACGTTTTCTTACCCCCACCTTCTGTTTTCACCTTTTGACTAGACTATCTCTTTAGTGTATGTCCAGTTGGACTAGGGACACTAGTGCCCGATTAGTCCGTGTCTCGTTAGTGCCGACTGACGACACTTTCGACTCCGAAGTCGAAATTCCATCCACTTCTTTACCTTCACCTTCATATTCTTCGTCTTCTAAGGAGATGTCGGGATTCAATCCTAACAACCCCTTACCCGCGGGACTGATTCCACCTCCACTAGGTGCGAATAACCCACAACACCCACCTGTTGACGCGCCCCAACGAATCGCGCTCCAGGATATTTTCTATCCTATCCGCACCGCTTTACCAACTTGTCTTTCACTTCCACCGACTAATGGGGATAATTTTGAGATTAAACCCCACTTCATCAACATGTTGCCCAAATTTCACGGACTGGAATCCGAAGATGCCTCTATCTTCATAAACAAATTCCAGAATGTTTGCGCAATGATGAAGACCACACAACTTTCAGATGATGCTATAAGGCTACATGTTATTTCATTCACCTTATGTGACCTAACCGAGAAATGGTTATATAGCACAACATCACACTCGATTAAAAATTGGGAAGAATTTGTTAAAGCTTTTCTAAAAAAATTTTACCCACACTACAAGACCGCGAGAATTCGCAATGAGATTATTCAATTTTCCCAGCTTCCTTCTGAACCTTTTTGGAAGTGTTTTGAAAGATTTAAAGACCTACTTGTTCAATGCCCTCACCACGGTATCGAGAATTGGCAACTTTGCCAAATTTTATATGAAGGATTGAACCCAGAAACTAAGCAGTTGTTGGAAACCATTTGTCAAGGTCACTTTCTAACAAAATCAAGCGAGGAAGCTTGGTAGTTTCTTGACGATCTTGCTGAACAAACACTTCAGTGGGAAAGCACTAAGACCACCTCATCTTCTTTATCAGGTCAGTCTAGGGCAGGCATACATCAACTAGACATGTCGATTGCAATGAAGGCCGAAATGGCCGCACTTACGAAAAAACTAGAAGCAATTGAGAGCAAATTCTCATCGCCTTCTCCTGCCCCTGCTTTACCCCCACGCACTGTTTGCGCTTGTTGTTCGGATCCATCCCATCTTACAGAAGAGTGTCCTTACAATCCACCTGTTCAAGGACAAGATCAAGTCAATGCTGCCTTTCAGTAAAGAAAAAGAAATGATCCATACTCTTCGACTTATAATCCTGGTTGGAGGAGCCACCCAAATTTTGCTTGGAATCAAAATCAACAATTCCAAGGCAATAACAACTTTCAAAGGCCTCCTCCTCCACAACAACAAGCACCTCAACAAACTCAATATCAGCAACCTTTCCAACCACAACCTTACCCAAACCAAATGAACAATTTTATGCCCAACAACTCTTATCCTCAAAACAATTTTGTTCAACCAAATAATGATAAGGTTTCCTCCTTAGAATGAAGTCTAAATGCGTTTTTAAAACAATCTACACAATCTGCAGCAAGATTGGAGACTTCTATTCAGTCTTTGGTGAAAAACAGTGCTTCATATGATCAAAGCATCAAATCAATTGAGGCCCAAATTGCACAACTAAATGCTGCGTTGAGCGAGAGAGAAAAGGGAAAGCTTCCGTCTCAACCATTGCCAAATCCCGGTCACACACACAACGTACATGCTGCTTATGAACAACAAATCATAATATAAATACTGTGACCACGTTGAGATCTGGAAGAGTGTTGCACAATAACGTGGGTATTAGTGATGACTCCCCTGCCGGTGCTTCTTCGTCATCATCATCTTCTTCTTCTTCTTCATCTTCATCTTCTTTAGAGCCTATTCTTCATTCTTCACAAGGCTCTACATCTACTAATTCGAACGGAACCACATCTCACTTCACGAACACACCAACACTGGGATCTATTCCAACTCCGCAATCTACTCCACAAACATTGGACTCAACAGATTTTCAAAATATTCCATTTCCAAACAGGTTGAGGTCCAATAAACCAACTCCACAAATGGAGAAGATTATGGAGTTATTCAAACAGGTTAGCATAAACATACCTTTCTTGGATGCAATCCAACAAGTCCCTTCTTACGCTAAAATCTTAAAGGACTTATGCACCAAGAAGAGGAAGTCACAAGTACCAAAGAAAGTTTTCGTGGCTAGTGCTGTAAGTGATGCTCTTGTCCAATGTTTACCCCAAAAACATAAGGACCCCGGCTGTCCTACAATTTCGATAACAATTGGGGATAAGAACATCAATAGAGCACTTTTAGATCTTGGTGCTAGTGTTAATTTTCTACCCTATTCAGTATACGAACAATTAGGCATTGGAGAGCTTAAACCCACTCATTGTACTCTCCAAATGGCCGACCGATCCATCACCCATCCTAGGGGTGAGTTAGAGGATGTGTTAATTAAAGTAGGGGACTTCATTTTCCCCGTTGATTTCATTGTTATAGATACACGGCCTGTAACTAACCCCCGGAGTCAAATTCTGGTGATACTCGGTCGACCATTCCTTGCGACTTCTAATGCGGTGATCAATTGTCGAAATAGTTCGATGAACCTATCTTTTGGAAATATGACAATTGAACTCAACATTTTTAAGTTGGGGAATCAGCCTTCCGAGCCTAATACTATTATACTTGATGTTTGCTCGATCTACGAGATCACGCAGGAGGACTGTGAGCTCAAAAAATTTCTGTTCGATCACAGCAATTTTGACGCCTCTAGTGCATTCCTCTTAGAATCTGACACAACTTTCACACCGGAAAACGATTACAAGTGTTTCACTTTTTTGGACGATTTTGAAGACTCACCACCCGAGTTTGAGTCTTTGATTTTTCGGATGAGTTAGTTGAACCATCCGACTCGGTTGCTTACACTTGATTTGGACCATTGTTGGAATCCTTCAAGTTCGAGACAGTTTCACCAATGTTACCATCAATTGTTTCACCTCCGAAACTCGAACTCAAGCTTTTACCGTCTCACCTTAAATATTCTTACCTAGGTGAGAATGAGACCCATCCTGTTATCATATCGGCCTCTCTAGCCCTCGAGCAAGAGAAAGCCCTTTTAATGGTCTTACAAAATAATCGGCAAGCTTTTGGCTGGACTATGGCGGACATCAAGGGGATTAGTCCCCTCATAGTTGAACATCATATACATATGGTAGATGATGCCAAGCCAGTAAGGGATTCACAAAGACGCCTCAACCCCATAATGAAGGAGGCTGTCAAGAAGGAGATTGTAAAATGTCTTGATAGTGGTATCATTTACCCTATCTCTGATAGCCAATGGGTTAGCCCCATTCATGTTGTCCCAAAGAAATCAGGCATAACGGTCATAACCAATGAGACGAATGAGTTAATACCTACTCGCACCCAAACTGGGTGGCGAGTTTGCATCGACTATAGAAAACTCAACGCCGTGACACGGAAAGACCACTTTCTGTTACCTTTTATTGACCAAATGCTAGAACGA
Organism: Agapanthus africanus; assembly: GCA_030015575.1. Taxonomy (NCBI): domain Eukaryota; kingdom Viridiplantae; phylum Streptophyta; class Magnoliopsida; order Asparagales; family Amaryllidaceae; genus Agapanthus; species Agapanthus africanus. Next base: position 6,278,476 of record CM057337.1, read on the forward strand.
TTGGCTGGGCATGAATTTTACTGCTTTTTGGATGGCTATTCTGGCTATAATCAAGTCCCCGTCATCGAAAAGGATCAAGACAAGACTACATTTATTTTTCCTTTCGGTACATTCACTTACCGTCGCATGCCCTTTGGGTTATGCAATGCACCCGCTACTTCCCAGCGGTGTATGATGGGGATCTTTTCTGACATGGTGGAGAAATTTTTGGAGATCTTTATGGATGATTTCTCCATTTTCGGCGACTCCTTCGATGAGTATTTGCTACACTTAGACGCAGTTCTTACCCACTGTAGGGATAAGAACCTCACTTTAAATTGGGAGAAATGCCACTTTATGGTACGAGAGGGCATTGTCTTAAGACATGTCATCTCGCAAAACGGCATAGAGGTTGATAAAACCAAGATTGAAGTCATTTCCAATCTTCCTCCTCCTAAATGCGTCAAAGACATCCGAGCCTTTCTTAGCCATGCCGGTTTTTATAGACGGTTCATCAAGAATTTTAGCAAGATAGCTAGACCCTTGACTCTTTTATTGGCCATGGACACAACTTTTGATTTTGACTCAACCTGCATGGAAGCGTTCGAGTCATTGAAACACTCACTCATTTCTGCGCCCATTCTTTCATCTCCCGACTGGACGCATCCATTTGAAATTATGTGCGATGCATCCGATTTCGCCATTGGTGTTGTCCTTGGACAGCACATTAATAAGATGCTGCACGTAATTTATTACGCTAGCCGAACATTAAATGAGGCCCAATTGAATTACACAACAACAGAAAAAGAATTTTTAGCCGTTGTGTTTGCACTTGAAAAATTCCGGTCTTATTTAATCGGCTCTCCAGTAATTGTTTACACGGACCATTCAGCTCTTTGCCATCTTTTTGCGAAGAAGGATGCTAAATCCCGGCTAATACGTTGGATTCTCTTGCTACAAGAGTTTGACCTTGTCATAAGGGACAAAAGAGGATGTGAAAATGTAGTTGCCGACCACCTTTCACGACTTCCTTCTTCGCCTACACTCGAAATTCTTATTAAAGATGTTTTTCCCGATGAGCAGCTCTTAACCGTGTCATGCGAACCTTGGTTCGCAGATATAGTAAACTATTTGGCCACCGGACTGATACCTAAAGATTGGTCGAAACAGGACAAGCTCCGATTCCTGTCCCAAGTAAAACACTTTTACTGGGATGAACCGTATCTCTTTAAATACTGTTCCGACTAAATCATTCGTCGGTGTGTCCCCAAAAACGAGTTTAAGAGTGTGCTGTCTTTTTGCCACGATCAAGCGTGTGGCGGGCATTTTGGCCCCAAGAAGACAGCAGAAAAGATCTTGCAGTGTGGCTTCTACTGGCCACGACTTTTTAAAGACGCTTATGAATACTGCAAGACATGCTCTCGGTGCCAACACTTGGGCCGGATATCGCGGAGAAATGAAATGCCGCTCCAACCAATTTTGGTTGTGGATATTTTTGATGTTTGGGGAATAGACTTCATGGAATCATTTCCTAATTCCTTTGGGAATATGTATATTCTATTGGCTGTTGACTATGTGTCAAAATGGGTCGAGGCTGTGCCCAGCCGAACGAATGATAACAAGGTTGTTGTTCGATTTCTTAAGGAAAACATCTTTTCTCGGTTTGGGCATCCTCGAGCGATTATAAGTGATAATGGATCTCACTTCTGTAATAGGACTTTCGAGTCCTTAATGCGCAAATACTCTATTACTCACAAATTGTCAACACTTTATCATCCCCAAATTTGTGGGCAAGCTGAGCTTTCGAATCGGCAGATTAAACAAATTTTGGAGAAAACGGTTTCTAAAAACCGTAAAGATTGGTCACACAAACTGATTGATGCACTATGGGCATTCCGTACTGCCTACAAGACCGATCTTGGTATGTCTCCATACCGGCTTGTTTATGGGAAGGCTTGCCACCTTCTTGTTGAAATTGAACACAAGGCATTTTGGGCGATTAAAGAGTTGAATTTATCCATGGGAGATGCGGGCAGAAATAGAAGGCTGCAATTGAATGAATTAGATGAGCTGCGTGCGGTAATTGTTAAAAACCGAACGAAGGTGTTCTATGACAAACAACTTATGCGCAAAACTTTAAAACCTGATCAACAGGTTTTACTTTATGACACTCGGTTGCACTTCCATCCTGGCAAGCTCAAATCTAGATGGAAAGGGCCGTTTTTGGTACGCACCGTATATCTGCACGGTGCGGTAGATCTAGAAAACCCGGAGGACGGTACAATGTTTAAAGTAAACGGACATCGACTCAAACCGTTCCTCACTGCGGAACCGTCGGAGGAGCTCCTGTTTTTGCTGGAGACGATTTATACTGACTGATCTTCTTCCATTTACCCCCAAATTTTCGATCATCTAGCCAAAACATTGTTTCAAACAAGTTTGGGGGTATGTATCATTTGTAATTTATAAATACAAAATAACATAAAAAAATAAAAAAATTTTGAAAATAAAAATAAATTTTTTAGGGGTATTTTTGTAAATTTTCAGATTTTAAAATAAAATAAAATTTTTATTTGCAAATAATTTCCTCTTTTCAGAGGGCTTTATTTGCAAATATCCATCACTCTCCCCTATATAAAGACCCCGACCCCTTTCTCTGATCACAAACCCTAATTTCATCTTCTAAAAAAACCTAGCCGCCACCGCTTCAATTTCTGCAGAGAGACCTCATCCTCCTGCCGCGAAACTGCCGCCAGACGCAAGCTCCCGCCGCTGATCCGCCGTGCTTCCTGGTCTTCACCCCCTGAATTTTTCAGGGAAGGTTTGATTTCGGATAACCCTTTTTGTTTTTAAATTTTTTGATCTGTAGTTATCTGATGGCACACAGTATGCAACTTGAACGTGATTTTTCACAAATTTTTTCACATACGGTGTATGGAAGTTATTTTGCGAATGAGATAGCACGTAGGGGCTTGAACTTTTTGATATATAATCATCCAAACGCCTACGCCCTTCCGGAATTAGTCACTCGTTTTTACGAGTGCATGGAAGATGGGTGTCTCACCCAATTCGGCTTTATAAAATTGCAGTGGGGTGATAGGGAAGTTATCATCGATAGGAACATCATACATGAAGTCACATTAATCCCTCGGATACCCGCTCATGATCAACCATTACAATTTGAGGATTACATGCCCTTGATGGGCAATGATTGCTCAAGGGAACAGCGGAAGGGGATCCAAGCGAGAACCCTTTTCGTCAATATTTTAACTGTGTGCCGTTGGGCACAAAACAATATTTTTGGTAGTTCCCACAACACCACATTTTTTACACCCTCACTGCATATTGTGCATACCTTCATGACAAGAAACCATTGTTTCGACATGTGCACAGTTTTACTGAACTCTATTGGTGCGGGCAAAAGGGCCGCAAATTATCCTTGTCCAATGCTTGTTACACAACTATGTCGATATTTCCTACCCATGGAGGAGTTCGAATTTTACATGCTTGGAGGCATGCCCGTCAGGTCTCTTGTTGAGGGCGTTTCTATGTCCTATACACGATTGACGGATGTGTGGTCGAGAACTGAACTGGCGGAGCACGTATCCGCCCGAACACCAAGCTCCAGCTCGACTGCGAGCGAAGGAGAACTAACCCCTTTAGAACATGAAAATTTGATGCGAAGAGCTGTTAAGGGGATAGATGAGTTGATGGGGATATTGAGGGAGCATGATCGGCGGTTGACTGAGGTAGAGCAGGGGATTCGAACCCTGCTAGGTAGGGCTGAGCGTTCCCGCTCACGCTCAAGAGCGCGGCGTGGGGCCGAGCAGTGAGGGCACTGTTTTTGATAAGCTTGGGAGAGTTGGTGGTTGTAAATAGTTATCTTTTACATTGCATATTTTTTATAAAATTTTTTGTATATATTTTTTCTTTTTCTTTTGCATATTTAAATTCCGCATTGCATCTATATAAAAAAAATCATAAAAATTGAAAAAATGAAAAAGAAAATACAAAAAGAAAAATCAAATAAAAAACTGAAAAATTTAAAAAACTATAAAAATTAAAAATTCAATTTTGGCCATAATTGACTTGAGTTTGACAAGAAGGTTAACTAGTTAGGAATAACTAGATCCTAGACTTAGTAAATTAAAACCCTAAAAATGACCTTTCTTAAAATTTAACGGTAGAAAATATATGTCTTTGTATTTTACTTAGAAATAGGCATATTTTACTTAGAAATAGGCAAATTTTGAGTTCACTTCTTGGGCTAAGTCAAAATAAGGGAAGAGTATTGATATTTTTATTAAAGTGTATGTCTGAAAAATAATTCCTAAGCTTAAGTCTAAATTCTGAAAATATATACCCTATAATTTGCACAAATACGAACCTTGAAACTTGGAATAGTAGAAGAGACCTTGAAATGCTCTTGTCTAAAGTCTTTAGTATGAAGGAAAATAAAATAAAAATACAAGTGTGAATAAAGAGATAAAAAAATAAACACTGATTTTTGTAATTACTTAAGGCTGCATACATAGAAAAAATATTTAGCGAGGGTGCTTTATCACCTAGTGCCTTAGACCAACTGGTTTGGGAGTCACTGCTAAAGCCTTAGGTGTTAGAAGACTAGGAATTACGCCTTAATGTGCAAACACATTTTGTAATCGGTCGTTAGTATCTCAAGAAATATTAACGGTCGCATGAAGGATGTGTGAGCAATTTCATCTAAAAATTCACTAATTGAAAAGTACTTTGGACGATGGACAAGAGTATAATAGCTTGATTTGAATTTCCAAGTGTAGGGGTGATATATACACACACGTAGGGGTATATGATTGAGCTTTGGATGAGAGATAAGAATGTAAAATAGGATTTATATCTTTAGTAGAGATGATAAAAATTTCTAACTTGAGATGGAACCTTAGAAGGAAAATTCAAAAGATGCTAAAAACTAAGTAAATTTACAAAACATATACAATTTTAAGTTAAATGATAAGGAAGCGTGAAAAATACGGGTTGATAATTTCTGAGTTGAAGATAATAGAATTTCTTGTTAGAAAACCGAATTGGAGAATAAAAGTCAATAGGCCGAATTGATAGGATTTTGTGTGTAGTATCCGCTGAAAACCCTCAGGAGACAACACTCCTACTACTAGGGACACCTAGAGGTTTAACGGCTTGTTGCACGAGCTCAGTGCAATCGCGTTTCCCTACGAAAGTGAGGATCAGGTCTTTTTCGAGAATAAAACTAGTTTTGCTCGAGGACGAGCAAAAGATAAGTTTGGGGGTATTTGTTCATATCATAATTTTGTATTATTATATTCCCCATTCTTATTTATTTTACAAATAAACAGGTGCTTTTGATCCATGTCTGCTACATAGTTGCAGGTTACAGGTTCTCGGAACAAAACGGTGAAATTGATGAAAAGACGATACAAAAGTGAGACTACAACCAACAAATATAAGGATTTTGATCATGCCTATAGTTTGAGGGACAAATGAATATCAATGAACAATTTCACAAAGTACAAAGGCAGCGCAAGGTTCAAGACTTCGACACGAAGCAAACGGTAAAAGTCCACTACATTATGCACTGTGAAAATCTGGAAGAGACTAGAAGACATTCTGAAGAACCAAGTGAAGAAAAACCAAGTAAAAAGCAACAGAAAGAACCCCAGAAAAATCCAGCCAAAGACCCCACTAGATGGCCGCGGATCCGCGGCCAAACAGGGCATATGGCTATGGATCCGCGGCCGTGCTAGGCACGTGTCGGTACAAACTTTGACGGTGTGGCGGTCCGTTGACTAGGATTTTTAGGGTAAATTTGTAAATGCAGATAGGGATCGGATGTAACCTTAGGGTTTCTATAATCTATAAATAGAAACCCTAAAGCTCTTTTTGGGTATGCCTCTTTTTATTGATAAAATTCAGAATTCTATTTCACTGTAATGTTTTGAAGAGTGCATCGAATAAAAGTAAGTAGTTTTTTTTCCTTGCCCTAGTTAATTTCTTTTCTGCCGTAGTATAGTAATTTTATTTATCTGCCCTAGTTAATTAGTTAGAAATTTTACTTATTTTCCGTAGATCAGATAATTAGGTTATTAAAAACAATCATAAAAAATGTCTCTTTTTAACAATTCTCTAATGAGTGAGTAGTTCCTCACTTGTTAGGGTTAGGAATAGGAAAGGTTTGAGAGATGGAAATCTCTCACCCCTTTTTTGCCCATCATACAATTTTTATAGGACTCCATGCATACATACACACACCGCTCTCTACGGCACCCTATCCCACGAGGTAGCGGTGATACCGTAGTTTAAAAGACCGGTTGTGTATGTTTTTCATGGAGGTTAGGGTAAGAATTAAGAAAGGACGGACAAAGACCTAGAGGAAGAAACATAGTTTCTTCCCGATTGTGCTAATCCCCTTTATTAATTATTACCATAACACCTAAATAGATCTTAAACAGGGCATTGAAAGCGGTGAGAAATCTTAAATTTCCAAACTTAACCTAAACCTAACCCTAGCAAGGTTTTAATCCTAATCTAGATCAACCTTAGTTTTTAGTGATAATCAATCCAACCCCAATTGGAATTAACTCGTTAGAACAAATAGAAAATACACAAAATCCCTGTGGACCGACCTGTACTCACCGACTAGCTACCAAGCGACGCCGTTCTTTATTGCGGTAAATTCTTTGATTCATCTTTTAAAAGCGCACGCACGCAAAATCTCTCCATATCAATCAGTTCCCCGGTCGGAGTAAACTCGAACTGTACTCGGCTGTCGCGTAGAATCTGCCAATCTACCGACGACTGCCTCTGCACTGCGCTCAAACAAGATAGACTACCTCCGGGCTCCGACTCAAAGCATCCGCCACTACATTCGCCTTGCCCGGATGATAAAGGATCTCGCAATCATAGTCCTTCACTAGCTCCATCCAACGGCGCTGTCTCAGATTCAGGTCTTGCTGCTGAAATATATACTTCGAGCTCTTGTGGTCCGTGAATAGCTGGCACGTCTCGCCGTATAGGTAATGTCTCCAGATCTTGAGTGCAAACACCACTGCAGCCATCTCTAAATCGTGAGTGGGGTAGTTCTGTTCATGTTTCTTCAGCTGCCGAGAAGCATACGCGATAACCCTGTCATGCTGCATCAATACGCACCCTAGTCCCACTCGAGAAGCGTCACAATAGACCATAAATCCGCCCGATCCCGAAGGCAATGATAACACCGGCGCCGTAGTCAAACGGGTTTGCAACTGCTGAAAGCTATGCTCGCACGCCTCCATCCAATCGAAAGGAACTCCTTTCCGGGTCAACCCGGTCAACGGTGCAGCGATACGGGAGAAGTCCCGAATAAATCGTTGGTAGTAGCCAGTCAGGCCTAGGAAACCACGGACCTCCGTAACTGATGCTGGTCTGGGCCAATGCTGAACGGCTTCGATCTTCTTCGGGTCCACACATATACCATCTCTCATCACCACGTGACCCAAGAAGTCTACACTGTCAAGCCAGAATGCGCACTTGGAGAATTTAGCGAACAGTTGATGCTCCCTCAAGGTCTGCAACGTAATATGCAAGTGCTGCTCGTGCTCCTCTTGGCTCCGGAAGTACACTAAGATATCGTCGATGAATAAGATGATGAACTGATCAAGATACGGCCTGAAGACGTGGTTCATCAAATCCATAAACACTGCCGGGGCGTTGGTGAGTCCGAACGACATCACCAAAAACTCATAGTGGCCGTAACGCGTTCGAAAAGCCGTCCTCGGAATATCCTCTTGCCGAACCCGCAACTGATGGTAGCCTGATCGCAGATCAATCCTCGAAAAGTATCCCGCACCCTGAAGCTGGTCAAACAAGTCGTCAATACGTGGTAAAGGATATCCGTTCTGTATGGTAACCCTGTTCAGCTGGCGGTAATCAATACACAAGTGTAAACTGCCGTCCTTCTTTTTGACGAGCAGGACAGGAGCACCCCAAGGAGACACACTAGGTCGAATAAGCCCTTTATCCAGCAAATCTTGCAACTGACCTTTCAACTCTCTAAGCTCCACCGGGGCCATCCGGTAAGGTGGTATGGAAATAGGCCCCGTGCCGGGAATCAAGTCAATGCAGAAAACAATATCGCGCTCAGGCGGTAGCCCAGGTAGCTCGTCAGGGAACACATCAGGGAACTCACTAACAATCGGGATATGGTCCAAGGGAACCTCTGCAGCTCTAGTATCACAAACGTAGGCTAGAAATCCCTGACATCCCCTTCTTAAAAGCTGTCCAGCGCGAAAAGACGAAATCAGACTGTGAGGGGTGGCACCATGGTCCCCCTGCACAACAAAAACCGACTCGCCGGGAAAACAAAACCTAACTGTTTTCTCGCGGCAGTCCACAGACGCATAGCACGTAGCTAGCCAATCCATGCCCAGGAGAACGTCGAAGTCCAACATCTCAAGAAGGATCAAGTTGACAGGCAACTCCCTCTCGTCAATACGGACAACACACGATCGAAACACGTGCCTCGCAATAAACGACTCTCCAACGGGAGTGGTCACAACAAGCGGCTGGTCAAGCAAACTCGACTCTCTGTTTAAACTCGGCACGAAGTGTGTGGAAACGTACGAGTGTGTAGACCCCGGATCAAACAACATGCGTGCGTCAACAGAACATACTGAAAGAGTACCTGAGACCACTGCATTGGACGCCTGCACGTCCTGGTGCGTCAAAGCAAAAACCCATGCCTGCCCTCCACCTGCGACTGGCGGTCCTCTGCCGGCAACTGGCTGTCCTCTGCCTCGGCCACCTCGTCCTCTCTGAACGAACCTCCATGACCCCGACCTCTTGGTGCATAAGTCTGACGCGGAGTAACAACAGCTGCAAGAGGCAACACTCTCTGAGGTGGTGAAGGTGGTAAAGTGATATGCGGTACTGCTGTCTCGCCCTCACGTGGCTCCGGATAATCTCAAACACGATGATAAGTACTCCCGCATCAGAAACATCTAGATGGTGCTGGCTGACCCTCCTGGGGATAAGAGTTGAATAGCTGACTTCGTCCCGAGCCTCCGCTACCCCCCGTACCTGAACGGAACCTGTCGCGGCGTCTAAACAGCTGTCTCTGTGCTGACGTATCTGTATGAACCCTTTTCGGCCCTGGAACTACCGAAGTCTCAGCAAGGCGCTCCTCGACTAATAGGGCTGCATTTACTACTACGGCATAGGTCTCGTAATGCTGTGCGCTGATTGCAAAAAACAACGGGGTAAGCAATCCTCGAACAAACCTCTTGACTCGCATCTCCTCAGTAGCTACTAAATATGGAGCATACGTAGATAGCTCGGTAAACAGTACGTCGTACTCTGCCATCGTCATCTCCGGAGTCTGACGTAAAGACTCGAACCTGCATGCCCTAGAATCTCTGACACTCTGTGGAAGGAAACGGGCAAGAAACACCGTCACGAACTCCGTCCAGGTCATAGGAGGAAGACCTACTGCTCTGCCCTTTTCTACCGACTCGCACCACTTTTGCGCAAGACCTTCCAGGTGAAAGCTCGCGAACTCTACCCATCTCGCATCGGCGCATCTCAGTGAACGGCATATCCTGGCCATCCGATCAATAAAGGACTGCGGATCCTCGGCTGCATCGGAGCCTGTGAAGACCGGAGGCTTCAGCCTCATAAATTCAGATAGCGACACTGTGATAACCTCTGTAGCTGCAGGTGCAACTGCCTGAACTGTAGGTACCATCGCGGTTCCTATAACGGGTGGAAATACCTATGGTTGCTGCGCTCGAAGTGCCTCAACTAACGACCCCATCATCTGGCGCATCTCCTGCATACCGGCCCCTAGCATAGTGATCTGGTCTGTCGAAGGAGGAACAATCTACTCCGGTATGACAGGTGTACTGTCCGGGTCAGTCCACGTCTCAGATGAGTCAACTCTAATCTCGGCTCTCGCGGCCGCTCTCTGCGCCCTCGTAGTCTTCGACGGCATAATGACTGGAACTGAAACAAGATTCGATAAGAATACGGGAATCGAATCACAAAAATGTATATAATTACGAAGGAATCTCAACCAATAAGTCCTAAGGTCACTTAGGCGAAGTACCGTGTCGTGAATATGCCGCGGAACATACACACGCTACGCCACTCTGCTTCAGCTACTTACTCCATCATACCAAGGTCATCCTACACTCCGAAAGGTAAAACCTCGTTCTGATACCAACTTTGTCACGATCCAAAGTTCGGCCCGTGACCGGCACTTAACCACGTAACGTCTACAGGCGTAACGCGACCAAGTAAGCCGAAACCCAGAAATCAAAATCATTAAAAGTAGTAAATGATGAAAACATTAGTTTAAAACATTTAGAAAGTGATAATCTTTAAAGTTTAAGTTATTTTCTTAAAAATTTCGGCAGCACCTCCTTTGTAAAACTAGCCTCGAAATGGGTACAACACATGATATAAATAAAATGACTGATAATAAGAATAAAGCATCACCAAACGGGAGCAGTCACGCCCAACGGCGGAAACAACCACCACAAGAATAATATACGACGTCGTAGCCAAGAATGAGCAAAATAAGTGAAGACAGCATAAAAGATAAAACTGCACAAATAAACCCGGCTCACACGAGCTCGACACCCAGAGTCCAAAATAATATACATCGTCCGCACAACTGGTCTCTAAGTCAATACATGAAATGGTAGATGGACAGTACTAGATACAATAGAGTGTACAAATGGAAAATAAACGGATACCGCAAAACCCACCTATAAGCAAACGACTCACACGCCAACTGCAGTGGCATCCGTAGCAAAAAGATACAAGGAAGTAGCCCTGCCGCAACTACTCTGAGGGTCAACCTGCACACACTGTGGCATAACAGGGGTGAGTTGCCAACTCATGAATAGTAAATAACATATAATGGTAATCGCGAGTATGCACGTATTGCGATGCTCTAACATGTGCAATCTGATAACATCAATATGGTAATCTGGGTATGCAATAATCATGCAAGGTACTCTATCAGGTACTACAACTACATGATGCAATGCATATCTATGAATGCTGAGCATGGGATAAAATATCATCTGCACGAATCATCATCGTGGAAAAATACCCGGTGTCCATCAATTACACCCCAAATCGCAGTAAAACTCAGGCGCCGTCAATCTAATCGGCCCTCATATCCTGTAAATCTCCCGGAAAACATGAGTGCCCAATATCGGCACTCGAGAATATCATGAAATACTCATGTCTAGCATCGACACGCAAATCCTCATATATCGGGCTCCGTCAGTCCGGATCGGACCACGGGCTCCGTCTGCGGATTCGGCCCTTGGCCCCGGCAGTACGGGTCGGCCCGTATCCATCTTTCGACTCTGGTCAGTATCCTCCGGATAACCGCCAGGTCCAACCAATCACCGGTAGGTAGTAGTCCCTCTGCCAGGCTCACCGTCTGTATACACAGCATCCCTTTCTTGCCCTGGGATACCATACCGGGTCCACCATGTACCCGCAATCGGCCTCATCCAGCTCCTCGAATCGGGTTCACATGTCACACGTCTCAGAACCGAGAAAATGCATGGTGGACGCACTGAAATATCATATCAAGAGAAATCGGGTTTTTCAAAACAATGTATATTTTCTTAAAATAATACATGGTTCTCAAATCCAGAAATCACATGAATCCAAAACTCAATACGTAAATCTATGCAATGTGTCGTATGCCGCATAAAATCATACTATGAGAAAAAGGGGGAAAACCGCTCTTTTAAATGGATCCAGTTAAAAATATTTCATGCGGCCCCTAATTTTCTAAAATCGAAGTCAGCATCATCTATGTATGTGCAAGGGTATGTATGTAGGCATGGATGCACAAGGATATATATACGCAAGTATGGATGAACAATATGCATGTGCGCTAATGTGGATGTACAAGTGGGTATATACGCAAGCATTAGTGTACAATATGTGTACGTGCCAATATGGATGTACAAGTAGTATATACGCAAGCATGAGTGTACACAAAGGGACAGAATCATGTCTAAACATCAATGATGAGGTGATCTAAACGATGTATGGTTCGTAGCAATCCTATAGTGCGATTGTCATGGCAATTACTAACGGTGTGTGTGTAACATACAATTGTGCTCGTGCAGCATGAACCGTTAGTAACAGTGCGGTGTCTCATAACTACTATATCCATATGCAACAAGAGAGGGGTATGGAACTATGGTACATATGCACAACCTATGAATATATGAATATAATATGTGGCTACAACATCCTATCAAGCCCTGACGCATAACGCCATACGGGCGATTTCTCCATAGATGTTAAATCTATTCACTGTGGTCTCGTGCTAACTGTAGCCGACTACCTGCTTTCCCTTCTTCTCGGCGTCCGACGTCCCCGCCTGCGATCCTAGAATTTACACAAAATAACGCACATAAGGCAAAATCCTGCAAAAATGCGATATCAAGACAATACGAAAAACTAGCGTCGCAAGCTAAACGCGTGTGTATACGTAACACCAAAACGTGTGTGCATACGTCACAAACCACCCCGACATGCTGTGGCCACAACAACACGCTGTGACACACAGCAACACCAAACCCATCTCGTAACGTACGTGTCACGCAAGTACCGCTACACAAACAATAGGTAAATGGTCCCAGATTCTTACCTGGAACAAAACCAAGAAAATAAACAATAAAAAACACATAAAAACACACACAAACACCCCCCTGCACAGCACCAAGCCCCAATTCCCTCAGGAGGCCGGCGAGCTCGGATTTGGGAGGGGTCTCGCCGGATTTTGGGTAGGGAAACGGGCTCTAAATCCTATATAATACTCTAAAATTCCTGCACATCATTCTTTATATGTTTGCAAAACAAGGATAAAATCATAGATATAGCAGATTTATCGTATCCTATGATTTTGTTTAAAAACGTTTTAAAAACACCAATTTGGTACATTAGGTACATTTGAGTAATCAGAAGAAAAAGGCTTTGATTAAAAGACACCATCAACACATAAAGTAGTTAATCTAACCATAAAACCCTAGCTTAATTTAATCTCCACCCAAACCACCCACGATCACAAAAACCCACAAAACACTAAAACTAGCCATACTATCCCAGATCTAACCCACTGTAAAAACCCAAAAACCAAACAGTATCAAAGACCCAAAAACTATAGCAGGAAGCTACCCTAGAAGGTTCAAGCCCCTAGCCTTTCCCCAGGCCGAGGTCGCCGGATTCCTCCCCCTCGTCGCCGGCCAAAACCGCCCAGGTTGGGCTCGAACTCCACCCACACACTCAGGGTGACTAGGTCCATCCCTCTACATTGTTTTGGTTTACTAGCAACTCACGGGGTAACAACAGGTTACAAGTATCAAAACACGACACTAAAATACGATATTCGAGCAAAACTGGAACTTTAAGGCTCAAGAACAGAACTACAATGCAATACTACACAAAAACTAACAAATTATCAGTTAGGGAGTTATACCTATACAAGTTGCTCCAAAAATCCACACTTTCCTAGCACCATGGGTTAACTTGGGGTGTAGGATCAATTTTTGTGGAAGAAGTGGTGAATTTTGATGAGGTGGGGTGGGGATCTTGAAGAAATTGGGTTGAGGTTTGGTGAGGGCTGAAGTGCTTCAGTTTTGAGAGAGGGAGAGTGTCACTACCCGAAAGTACGGACATGACCGGCACTTAGACTACGAAACGTCTCGAGGCGTACGTAATCTAAGTAAGCCGAAAACCCAGAAATCCAAACCAAGAAAAGTAGTAGAGTGTAGGAAAAACCATTTTAAATCAACCAGTTTGCAACGTATGCCGAAATATACATTTTAAAATCATAAGTCTTTTCAAAAAAATTTCGGCAGAGTTTCCTTTGTAAAAACTGACCCCAAACGGGTACAAAACCTGATAAAGTATATATAATGAGAAAAATGCATCCCCAAGCAGGAGCTAGCTCTTCGTCAATCGACGGTCACAACCACACAAGCAATATAATATACAACGCCTAAAGGCGAGGATCACAACAGTAAAGGAAACTCAAACAGCATGGAATCCATAGAAATGTAACGCGCGACTCTAAGGTCGAAAGAATAAACATCACTGGTCTCTATCTCAAATAAATACATGTTTGGTTGATGGAACTTCTAGATACAACTGAAATATAATATACAATGTATAATGATGGTACGATACAAATAAACCCACCTACTAGCAAGTCACCCGAAAGAAGCAGTGCCAGCAAAGCCGTAATGAAACCTGTACGGCAAAACCTGCAAGAAACTGGGGCAAAACGGGGGTGAGTTGCCAACTCGTGAGTAGAAAAACATCTACGAACAGAAATCGCATGTATGACGCAATCCTAGGTCATACGATCATAATATATTCTCAAATATATAACCAGCAGCCTATAACAATGGCTAGGGTAAATGTCTAACCCAAGTTTAATCCCATGTCCCCGTGTCAGTGCCTCAGGTAGCAATGTATGAATGCATGAAACAGACATGTACTGAAGAAAACTGCTTTCATAAATTAGTGAGATTTCTGTATTTTTAAAATGAGGTATCATAAATGAAATCAGCATAAACAGTGCCTAGCATCGACACAAAACAAGTATCCAAAAAATCTCGATATCTCTGTGTCGCAATCTCTGTACCTCAATGTCTCAAAATCTCAATGTCTCAATCACAATATCTAAGGCGCCGTCAGTCCAGACCGGCTCCTACCATCCATCTCAATACCACGACGGTATCCTCCGGATATCCGACGTGTCGGGTAAAATCACCGGTCGGTAGTGTTCCCCTGCCAGGCTCAACGCCATCTCCTACGATCTTCTTTCCCCGGGGTACCGCACCGGGCCCACCATGTACCCGAAACGGTTCATCCGCCTCCTCGAATCGGGTCTCGAAATCCATCAGCAAACTCATGGTGGACGACTCATACATCATGGGAAAACCACACTTTTTATTTAAAAAGAGAGAAAGGAAGCTTATATAAGTTTTGCGGTTTTCCCCCAAATCCAGAAAATCTCATGGAAATCCGAATTCAAATCATCAATAGCATGTAAAACCATGAATACAGGCATGAGAATCCATGAATGCGGCATAACAATGAATAACAGTATGCATGAAGTGACAAGTAATAATTACAATGTCTAAACTGGCATATAAGAAAAGTACACTAATATCATGTCAAACTACTAGCTAACAAGCTAAATCAAGCAATAATATTCTCTAAGTGTACGTGACATGGCAATTACCGATGAAGATATGTGTGAGCCGGCAAGTAAGTGTACGTGGAACATACACATCATCGGTAATGGTGTTGGTGTCCTAACAGCATGATATTAACAATAGAATATGAATTACAATAAATATGCTATGCGGAGCAACAACAATAATGAGCGGGAGCTAAATACTAGACACAATGATAGCTAAACTGCATTTAATGTCATAAGAGTCATACAGCTATACCAACTATAGGGCTGAGCTAATAGACTAACTGAAGGTAAGGGAAACCGCCTAACCTCTGAGTCGATACCTATATATATATATATATATATATATATATATATATATTAGTCGGTGATCCCACCTCGATAATATCACATCCGATACCATATCTCTATAATTAGTTATTCCCAAGTCAAGAGTGCGGATCAAACATCAATACATAGCTCGTACGTAAATCCGTTGTACGGCATCCCCAAATCTGGGTACATGTCAATATCACATTCATCATATTACTCATCTGGTATCATCTTTATCAAAGATCAAAATCCGGGTACTGATCTATGTCTAGTACAATACTAATATCATCAATCTAATCATGATCCGACTGCTGATCTACAGCCTCCTACAAACCGATATCATCATCATATAGCGTCATAAAGAGGTATACATCGCCCAATACGACCTATTATAAATATCATATCATATCATATCATATCTCGTATCACGATCACATGTCAACCATTTTATTTATATCACTAATCACATGGCATCGTCATCCAAAGATCCGCTATATCATCATGACGTATCTCAAGTACGAATCCTGCCATATCACCGAGATCATAATCTCAAATCTCATCGACTCATCTCAATCCCAAGTATCATCCTCAAATCCCGTATATGAACATATTGTCCCATACCCATGTGAACACATAACTATATAATCCCAAGTATGCACATATGAAAGAAGAATGAATGCAAGTATGGGTGTGTGTGCATGTGTGGTGCAACCACTACTCTAGGGTTTCGCGACACCAAATCACTCCAAACACCCGAAATATCCATCTTTAGCATCATTAATGTCAAACAATATATAATAAGTGTATGGGTGTATATGCATCCGTATACATCACCACGAACTGCGGGGGTGCTATACGCCATCCACCCGACTTCTCCCCGTAGATATAAATCTACTCACCTTGCTTTTCGTGTTCCGATGCCGATGTCACTATTTGCATCTCCAACGTCTCGACGTCACATGGGGTACCTATAAGGATATCACAAATGCTAAAGCACATGAAAACCATGTCGGAAACCAAAACGGTACACGCTACGCCCATAGGTAAAAACCTATAGCCTTGCGTGCAAACACAGCCAATAACCCTTTGCCGTTGGTGTTCAAACGCCACCCGACAGAAACGAATCATCAAATACCAAAATCCATGCTAAAACAAGTCATAAATCATGCGCCAACTCAAGAAAATCAACCCAGATTCTATCCTGATTGGAATCAGACAAAACTGCACATACCCAGGGTCAAGTTTACAGGGTAAAAGGCTACAGAACAAAACGAGGGGGTTCCAACCTACAATGGCCACAATTTGCGGCCATAGGGATTAAATCTGCGGCCACAGCAAGGGATTAGGGGCTAGGGTTTTGTGGGGTGGTTCCAGGGTGCCTGCACAGCATACTGCCAAGTCAATTTTATTTTAGGATGTCTCGGGTGATAGCAGATTTCAGAAATGCTAAAAAGTCGACAAAATGCTAAATTACGCCAAGTCGAACAAATCTGGTATATTGGTGAAATCTGGGACAAATCTTGGTTTAACTGGTCTCAAACACACTTAATAAGGCTACACTAACAATCAAAACCATCACCTGGTCAAGTCTCACTCAAATTTTCCTAAAACTAACACTAATTCACATAATAACCCTAAATTCAGCTTTAACGACCATAATCAAGCAAGAAAGGAGTTAGGTTGCGAGATTATACCTCAAGGGATCATAGGATGTAGGAGAAGAGGAGAAGGAGAAGGAGAAGGAGAAGGAGAAAGGGCTGTTGCTACTGCTTTTTGTGGCTGTTTTGTTGCTGTTGCTGCTGTTTCTGGCTGCTGCTGCTTGCAAATGCTGCTTCTGCTGTTGCTATTTTTTTCTTTTGTTGTTGTTGCTGTAGTGGTTGTGGCTGTTGTTGCATCAGCTACAGCTGTTGATGTTGTTTATGTTGTTGGTGTGGTGAAGTGTGAGAGTGGGAGATGTGAGTGAGAGGGAGAGATGTGAGGGAAAAGCAAAAGATTTGAAATAAGATGGATCATGACACACCCTAGAGCCACCTCTCTCTCTCTCTCTCTCAATAAATGCTTGCATGCTCAAGCCATCATGGCTCTCTTTCTCACCACAAGTCAACCCCCATCCTAATCACCCTTAAACAAAACCAAAACCCTTAATTAAAAACTAGTTAACTTAACCAAGTGGGTTAGACCACCATGGTCATTTAAACATGGTTTAACCCTAGGCTACCATGAATCCAAAACATGAAACAAGTGTGACAAGTGTGGAAAATGATATGTGCACATTTTTGCACAAAAAGCCAAAAATCCAATTAGCGATTTTTAATCGCGATTAACACTAAAATAGTATATACTTAACCATAAAAACTTAAAAATGACATATTTCCACAAAATACCCCATTTTAGAATTTCCATAACTTTTTCCAGAATTTTCCCCATTTATCGGTATTTAATTATACCGAAATATTAAAATATTCATTAAAAATTAATATTAAATTATAAAAATTCCCAAAAATAATATTTTATTTTTTGAAATGTTACAGAGAGAGGAGGAAAAATATGGGAGAAATATTAATGGAAATTCAAATAATAGAGAGAGAGTGAGAGGGGGTTAGGGGACAAAGCATGGCATATTCTCTCTTCTCATTTAATGCCAAGCATGTTTTGTCTCCTTTCTTTCTCTTCCTCCTTCTCTAAGTCAACCCCGAAGGAAAAATTCATTTTTTTCTTTTTTCTTTTTTTTTGAAACTAAAACACTTAATTTAATTACATAATTATCTAATGAAATGGTTAAAGTACCATGGCTACTAAGCATGGTTTAACCCCAAAATTAGCCCTAGTTTACATGCACATGTGTGTGCAAGCCCAAATTAAATTCTAATAAAATCTTCATTAATTTTTATAAATTATTTAAAAACCATTTTGGTAAACTTTTTTACTAAAAACCATATTATCGCTTAATTAATCCCTAATCGCAGGTGTTACATGACCCGTCGGGAGAAACCGAAGATTATGTGGCAAGTTGCCACATGGTTTCTCATTCGTCGTTAAATGACGGAGAAACTCCTTCGACGTCGGGAAGCAACGCAGAGGAACTAGGGGCAGGATCGGTGCCAAAATCCCTGGAGCTGCAAGAAGACCCAATTGACAGGCTGCTAAACGAAGCCCTTCAAAAGAGCAAAGCTGACCGAGAACGTGAAACGACCATATACGAAAAGGCCAAGCGTCGGCGTCAGGATGAAGAAGCCGCGGTAAGGGTTGGTCGAAAAGTACTCCACCCAAGCCAAAGCACACCTGCTACACACAAGAGCAGGATCAAAGCGGAGAAGCGGTTCGCCAAAGCCTTGTTAATGGGAATGAAGTTTCCCCTTCTCATGGAAAAAACTCCCGGGAGTACGCGCCTCGACGAAGCGGATGTACATCCGAACTACTACTTATAACATCGAAGGGCCACACACCCCATCGAAGAGTTCAATGCCTTCAAGAAGTGTGGCAAGGATACGTTGCTAATCGGCAGCACTTCAAACGAATGAAGCGCAAAACCAGTCGACAACAAAGAAGCGCGATAGATGAGCGTGAAGGAACGGCTGTCAACTATCATATGGTTGGTACCCGTTCGACAAGAGGAAAATCTCAAGTTCTTACGATTGGAAGCGATTCTGAGAAAGAAATAACCCTCTGCCCTCTCTTCAAAGAATCCACCTCTGGAAAAAAAGAAGAGGAGAAGAACTGTGAGAACATTCAGCCGCATAACCGTACGTTGTCTGAAAAGAACCCCCGGCCTACAAACAAAGATTCGAGCAAAAGAGACAAGGGGAAAGAAAAAGTCCTTGAGGAAATTACCCTCGATGATAGAGTCATTAAAGAGCTCGCAGCCAAGGACCCGCTTAAGAAAAATAAGGTGGATTACAATGTCATGGCACATCTGAGGAAGATACCCTCACAACTGAGCATACTGGATGCTCTCCTCCCGTCCAAAGAGGCACGAGATTCTCTGATCAAGGCACTGCCAGAGCCTGATCAGTTCCAAGCTTTATTTGCGGAAGAAAAGATGAAGGACGAGCTGGCAGAGGTTCATACAACTGATATTACATTCGGCGATGAAGATCTCCTCCTTGGAACGTGCGAGCACAACCGTCCTTTATATGTCATCGGGTACTGCCACGACATTAAGATAGGAAAGATCCTGGACGACAACGGGTCCTCCATTAACCTTCTCAACGTGAAGGTGCTGAAGGAGATTTGTATAAACGTTCAACACCTGGCTCGGGATAAAATTACCATCTCTGGGTTTGACTCCCAGTCATCACGGACGCCTGGGTCCGTAATATTGACATTACGCTTTGGGCTTCTCTTCACTGACATCAAATTTCATGTCATCGACGCCAAGACTTGCTATAACGCTCTGCTCGGCCGGCCTTGGTTACATGAGTACAACGTCATCCCTTCTACACAACATCAGTGTATGAAGTATTTCAAAGACGGTCTCGAGTACACAGTTACAGGGGTGCTAAACCCGTTCTCTGTAAATGAAGTTCGCAAATATGAAGACACAAAGTACTTCCTACCAGACTTCCAAGACATGGAAAGATGTCATAAGCCGGAGAACCAACAAAAAGCCGTTGCCACTATTCCGATCTCTGGTAGCGATACCGAGGAAGATGAAGAAATAGTCTACTCGGGGCAACCCCAAGGAAACAGGTCAGGACCATCTACTCCTATTTTGGTCTTTGACAGTGAATCTGAAGACGAAGTCAACGTAGTGTTCTCCCTCCGTCCGTCAATGCAGACCTTCACTGGAGCGCTGATCAGAGTTTACAAATTACCATGGTTCTGCAGCGGCATTATAAAGAGCTTGATGCGCTCAATACATACAGCGTACAAGAGCTGCAGACCTTCTACGTTCCTCCTAGGCAAAGAGGTGAAATTGCAATCCTCTTCTATCAGTCTACGGAGACCAGAGTGTAAAAAGAAGTCTGGCATGGTGCCGAACTTGCGCTTGACAGGCTTCAACCAATCTGTCTACCCAGATATTACACAGATGGATTGAAAAGGCTATTAAGATACTAGGGTGTACCCTTCAAACAAACCGTTCGACAAGCCCAGTTCTACAAAAATATTTGGGACGTTCTCGGGACTTAGCGAAATATGCCCAATGGGAGAATGAAGAAGATTGGGCTCAGATACGTTCGGTCAAATAAACGAGAGCGATTCCACAATTGCCGCGTCATAAATGGCTTTGGTAAAGAAGGGAACGTTTTTCCAAACGGTCATAACATTGAACCAGAGCGAGATCCCGCCATAAGAACGTCAAGTTCGTCGTTCGAAGAGCAGGTTGCCACGCTAATAAGGAAAGTAGGTCAAAAGGTCCGGGATGGCCACAGCCGTGAAATGGCCATTTACGAAAAGGCCAGAACGTAGCATCTCCCTCAGCAGTCTACGGAAAGAGAAGATTATGATCCTCAGCCCGCTGTACGCTCTCGTAGCAAGAAAAAAGCTCGACGCAGAGGCAACAACAAGGGGAAGAACGAGAATGATGTTCGAAAACAGTGAAGTGGATCCAAGAATCCCCGCGATCGAGAAAAAGTCAGTTGGAATCCATCGCTAATGAAGAAGATGGGTCAGGAATACTCTTTCCCCAAGACTAGACAAGGAAAATATTCGACCTTGTAATTAAGCATCAAATAATGACGCTCCCGGAGTCTCAGCACCCTGAACAAATAAACGAGGTCCATCACCCGGCTTATTGCTCCTACCACCGAGCAATATGGCATCCTCTGGAAGACTGCTTCACCTTCAAAGACTGGGTTGAAGACCGGTATCAGCAAGGCAGGTTTGCTCTATCCGACAGCTGGAGGGTAACCCCACCATGAAAGCATGAGCTAAAAGCAACCAATGTCATGAGGGTAAATCCAGATCAACATCGAGCTTGGAAACAAACTCATACTTGCCACATGATAACATTCTCAAAGGAGGGGGAGCATGAGAATATGGACGACCTCTCCCACTGCTTCGCAAATGAGAATGAGGACGAAATGATCTCAGAATTTCCAATAGCGCCAAAAGTGCTGGAGGATGGGATATACACTACGACGGACAATCTAAGGAAAATTAACTTGGGAACGGAAAACTATCCAAGGAGAACTGTTCCCCGCCGAAACACGGGAGACGAGACCGCGTAGGTCCGTCTTGCCTGAATTTCGGGCTAGATGCTAATTGGTGCTATCCGTCCACCTCTCCGAAGATACCAAGTTGATTTATGACACCGTGTATCGAAGGTTTAAACGGATGCGGCCGATGTAGCAGACTTCGTCAGATTCCCCCTCGTTGAGGGGATTTTTGATTGTGGGGACACTTTTCCCTGCAGGCACAAGCCCCTTCAGTTAATTACGCTACCGCATCGCGGTAACCACTTTCTCCTTCTCCAGATGGTCACTTCGTGTCGTGGGTGTTTGTTTTGTTTTTGGTTGCCCGTGGATTGTATACGAAGACTAATTTATGTTGTCGCCCGTAGGGTGTGGATTAGTCCAAATCCGTATTTTCTTAGATTTGGGTTTGGGGGTTGGGTTTAAGGATACGTTAGTCTCATTTGAAACTAAGATCAACTTAAACGTTTGTTAAGGATACGTTAGTCTAATTATTAGACTAAGATCAACTTAACGGGATCGTTTAGATCCAACAAGAGAGCAATTGGGCTCTATTGTTTAGTTTAGGGACATTGCGGTCGATAATTAGTTTAAGGACATTACGGTCCAATGTTAGTTTAAGGACATCTCGGTCCAATGTTAGTTTAATGACATCTCGGTCCAAGGTTAAGGACATCGTAGTCCGTGAGTTTAAAGACATCACTGTCAAGGTTAAGGACATCATAGTCCGTGAGTTTAAAGACCTCACAGTCAAGATTATGGACATCATAGTCCATAGGCTTAAGGACCCCACAGTCCATGAAATGTATGGTTGTCGGGACCCGTCACCTCTCTGAAGACATTGAAGGATTACAACGATAAATATCAGAGGAGAGATGTACCCTTAAACCGAAGTGGGTTGAGAGACCTGTAGTATAATTAGGACTAAGATCTGTGATTTATGAGCATATGAACTCAATTAATCTGTATTGAGGACTTATGGCCAATTTGGGCTAAGTCCATTCAATTACAATGTTCAACATTTGTTTTTGAGTTGTTAGATGTTTGTTTGAGCCCAATCCCCTTAAAAATGCTAAGCATTGGTTTGGTCTCTGACAATATTTTGTTTTTAGTTGAATGCTGTGCATTTATCATAGCTCCAGGCTTATTCAAAGAACGATTTATGTTCTGTCCAAGCGCACATAAAAGCATGTGGCGCACTTGACACTAGCGCCAGTCGATGAGCGCAGTGCGCTATAGTTAAAGCGCTAATGTGCTTAGCGCTTTGCGCCAGATATGAAGAGCGCTGATGCGCTTAGCGCTTTGCGCTAGATGCAGAGCGTTGATGCGCTATGGTTGAAGCGTTGAGGCGTTTGGCGCTGGTGCTATATATGAGCACAGAGCGCTTTTAGTAATGCATCACACACGTGAGGAGCACGTGGCGTGCTTAGTGCTGAGCGCTAGCTATTGAGCGCAGTGCACTGTATTTGAAGCGCTATGGCACTGCAACGCTTTGCGCTAGATGAAGAGCACTAAGGCACTTTTGAATTAGGAGCGCTAAGGCTCTGATTAGATTAGGAGCGCTAAGGCTCTTCTTAGGTTAGCTTTGCGCTCTGCAGATTATCTATTCTTTGATAAGAGACTTTGTACTCAAGATTCTAAGAACAAAGTTCTTAGTTCATAGGAGATATTTCAATCTCTTTTTGATAAAAGGCTTTGGCTTTATGAATCTTTGATCCTAAGAGAATTGAATAATTCTCCCCCCTTTATAATGAGATATTCATAATCTCTTTTGTGAAAGACAACTTTGTCTTATAGATCTATGATCTGTGAAAGAAGTAAATACTTCTATTTGTATTGAGACGATTTCGTCTTTCTATTCTTTTTACCTTGAAAAAGAATTGTCTTCTTTTGCCAAGAGCTTTTTCTTCTTCTTGAGATTTTCTCAAAGTTTCGGAGGGGGGGGGGGGGTTTCCTCTTTTTGAGACTTGAAGTCTCGGGGCCTTTATATAGGGCAAGATGGTTTGTTCAATTAGTTAAGGAGATCTTTTCTCCAATTGATTTGGGGAATTTCCCATCGTTGGATCTTTGATCCAAGGGTTTCTGGTTTACAGAAGATAATCTCCTTGTTTTTTTTAACAAGATTGGGAAATCTTTCCATGTAGAATTTATTCTGTCTTTGGTAATTTTTATTTACCATTGGATCATTGATCCAACGGTGCACTGATTTACAGAGCACAATTTTGTTGTTTGGAGAGATTTTGAGAAATCTTTCCTTAACAGAATTTAATTCTGGTTAATTAATGATTTATCATTATTATTAGATCTTTGATCTAACGGTAGGGAGCTTTTAGTTCCAGCGCTAGCGCTTATGCGCACTGCCCATGGTGCGCTACTTGGAGCACAGCGCCTTTAGCGCTAGCGCGCACGTGCTTTGCACGTGATGCACTACTTGGAGCGCAGCGCATCTAGCACTTGTGCCTATGCGCTTTGCACGGGGTGCGCTCGTTGTAGCGCAACGCTTTTATAAAAGCGCAGCTTTAATTCGAATTTTGAATTCTGAACAGTGCTTTGCTCTAATTGGGGAAACAAATGCCCCCTACCGTTGCGCTCACGGGGCCCATACGTGGGTGCAACGGTGGCAGCATCTCCACTTTTGGATCAACCGAGGAATTGAAAGGGCGCTTAGTGGCTATAAATAGGACCCTTGGTCCTTAAGATGACTTCTGTTCATCTTCAATCCTTCTTGAAAATTTATTTTCTCCTTCAGAGCGCAGCTCTTCCTCTTAAGAATTTTCCTAAGGACAGAAATCTGTCAGATATTTTAGGTAAAAGATTAAATCTTTTTGAAATATCTTTTAGGGTTTTACCCATTAACAGAGCCTTGCTCTTCATAAATCTTTGATCTAAAGAAAATCCTTTTTAGGGTTTTATTAACAGAGTTTTGCTCTCTTGGAATCACAAATCTAAAAGGATCTTGCTTATGATTTCTTAATCCATTAATGGAGCTTTGCTCCTTTCAGATCATATAGAAGAACTCTTAAGAGTTTGTTCATGGATCTTGAAGATCAAATTGAAATTTTATTTTTGATGGATTATTCCATCATCTTCTCAGAGCAAGGCTCTTAGGATTTTCTTGAGGAATTTTTTTCCTTCATCATTAGACTTTGACAGATGTCTGTCTAGTGAAGAGCGCTGCTTTCAATGGGAGTTTTACTCTTATGCCCGAGGGATTTCTCATTTAATGAGAATCAATTGTGGATTTCCTCATTTAATGACAGCCTCGTCAAATGATGAGGTTGTTTTATTAATGATGATGTCATCTAGATTTTGTGGGTCCCCTTTGGTCCCTTTTGACTGCATTGCAGTGCGGTACGGATTTTAAAGTACCAAGCGTCAAAGTTTAAATTATAGCACCAGGGGTTGACTTTTGTTTTTTCGCAGGTGACATGTCTTTCGACACTTCTTTTCCATTCATCTGCTCAGAAGGCGGATTTCCTGAGGCGCCCGTAGACCGAGAGGTTTTTGCGCTGATCAAAGACCATGACCCGGAGCACAAGAGTCTGCATCTATATGGGAAATGGTACGATCAAATTATCATGGGCCGATGGAGCTTTTCCTGTGCGACACCCTCGGAGCCTATTTCGGCGATCGCTTATGCAGATGCACCTCCGATAAATTACGCTGTGGAGGAGGTCAACTGGACTTCAGAGGGTCTCCTTTGGCCTTCTATGGCCGCAATACCCGTGCAGCCACCGGTGGCCTTGGATATTCTAGGACAACACATTTATCAAGGCGAGGCACGCCCGTGGGGACAGCCATACAATGTAGGACTAACTCCCCGTCACCCAGCCGAATATTTGCAGTGGGCTCGGTATATTTTATCAGCGAAGAAATTACAGTTGCTGAAGCTCGGATTGTATCCTGCCATTTACGCTTCTTTGTTTCAATATTCCACACCTCCTACATGGTGGGTCAGGGCATTTCTGGAGCAGTGGAACATTCCGACCCACACCTTCCTCCTATCAAATCGAGAAGTCTCCATTTCTTTGGTGGAGTTTGCTGAGGTCTCGGGTTTACCCGTTAGGGGGGAACATTATGAGGAATTGCTTCCCCCAGATGAGTATATTTTCGCCACCAAATCAGTGGTAATGGATCTTACTCCCGAGAACTCTATTCAACACCAATTTTCGAGTTTGATAAAGGTGTTGAATATCTATGAGAACCTCTCTCTTGCATCCGAAAGTCGTGGGGTTAATTTTATGGCTTTCATCGCTAATTTTCTTCGCCCAGAAGTATTGAAGGAAGAAGTCGAGAAATTCGCCAGTCTTGACGACCCCTTCGGCTTAGGTTTGGGTAACCTGCCGGCGGAGGCAGATCAGAAGAGCTTCTTTCTACCCGATACCCCGGTCATCCCTTTTGCAGAGATGGCGGCTCCTGGGATTGATGAACAAACGTTCTTTTTAGGGTTTCTTGGGTTATGGCTGAGTTGGTTTGCGCTTCCCATGCACCCTCGCCGTATGAGGCCGTCCGTCTTCTATCCTGTGCATCGGATGGTTGCTGGGATACAAGTGGCTGTAGGATCGCTGGGTTAGCCCATGTGTATCACGGCCTCAGCTTGGCAGCTGATACCACTGAGCCAGGGGTGCGGTCGGTAAATTTCCTGATGCATTATTTCACGTCATGGCTTGAGTTGCACGTGCTAGGCATCTTTGGTATCCACAAGAGGCCAGGTTTTTATGACAGGTGCAGGTTCCCTCGGATCATGCGACTGGTTGGGCTTCTATTGTGACTCCAATGCAACGGGAAGCTAGAGGCTTGCTTCTTCGCCCGCGCATGGTTAGAGCTGGCATGTCCTTTACTGATAAAGTTTTGACTGTCGGCCAGGAATCGGGGAAGACGGTGCTGCCATTGCAGGATATATTTAAAGATGGGGCCTCCATCTTGAAAGCTCGAGAGATTCTTCATTTGTACTCTATCCGACCGGGCTTTCTAGTATTTAAGATGAATGACTCGGCTTTATTTATGAGGTATAACCCACATCGCTTTGCTCAGCAGTTAGGCTACAATCAGGGCGTCCCACTCGAGGCTTTCTTGGTAGAACCAGCTGCCACTGAAGAGGGTACTCGGAGCGCACTACATCATTTTATGCGCCTAAACACAGGGTCTAACTTCTTCATCAGCGAACCGAGTTGTGTTCCGCAAGCCCTGAACGTGTATGTGGCGTGGTACCAACATTCGATGGGTGCCGTCATTAGGGAGGAAAAACGATTGCTACTTGATCGCAAGGGCGCAGTGCTGGCTGGTGATTGAAATGTTTCTCTAAAGTGACGGAACATTGTTCATCCTCCCTTGAGAGAGGTCACTGCAGTTGAGCCTCCATACATGCTAAGCCCTATGCACGGTTTGCCCCCATCCAGCGCGCCTGAAAAAGAGGTGGCTGCCGCGTCCCCCGAGTCGGATGTAAGAAAAGAAATTGGGACTCGTCATCCAAAGGTGCCTACTAAACACAAACTCGTGTTATCGTCCACCGGCGCTCGTCCTCAGAAGAAAAAGAAACAAGTACTTTCTTTGGACACCAAATTAGGCTCGACGCCCCTTGCTCTGTCTAGCGAAGGCTTTAGTGAATATGGGACCAATGAGGGTTTATTCGGGACGCTCGACGATACCGATTTGGAGGCTGCCATCGAAGCTTCCAAACAGTCAGCCATCCTCGAAAAAGAACTGGCTGCCCTTACGCAGTCAGGTATACTTCTCCCTTATCTCTCCGCTGTTCATTTCACTTTTTTTTAACATGCTTTGACTGACGCCTGCTGTTTTAACAGGTGCCTCTACAGAAGAAGCCATTGCTGCTTCGCTTAAAACATTCGGAGAGGAGGAAAGGCTTCGTGCCTCATTGCCAACAGAGGCTTTGTAGGGTGTTTTTCATCACCCCATTGAGATGGGAATACGAGCGCGCTTGTCAGGCGCAGTACAGATTCCCCCTGCCTAGGGTAGGCCGGGGTCTATTGATTGTGGGGATCCGAATCTCCGGCAGCCGCGGACTAAGCTGCCGTTAATTACCTCTTGCCTTTGGAGCGAGGGAACCTCCGATTGACGGGTTAAACTGGTCATGCGAACTCAATGTGCAGTGTACCTATGTTTTGTTTTGGTGATGGGTTTGAATATATCGGGAGCCACACAGAGTTTTTATGGGGGTCCCGCAACCCGGATAACGGGCTGGGGGTCAAGAGGGCTAGCAGCCCCCTTACGGGGTGCGGGGTAGCGCCCCGGCCTAAATTTTTTTTGAGGGGGACAATGTTGTGGAGTGTGTGTGTATCTATACATATATACATGTATACATATACATAAAAAAGGGAAAAAGCGTCCAAAGGATGCGTGGGGCCAGCGCCTTGAGCGCTGTGCGCTTAGGCGCTAGCGCACCACGTGTCGGCACGTGGGCGCTTGGCGCTTGAGCGTTGGGCGCTGGAGCGCTAGCGCGCCACGTGGGCGCTTGGCGCTTGAGCATTGGGCGCTCGAGCGCTAGCGCGCCACGTGTCGGCACGTGGGCACTGGACGCTTGAGCGTGAGCGCGCCACGTGTCGGCACGTGGGCGCTGAGCGCTTGAGCGCAAGGCGCTCGGGCGCCGGTGCGAAAGAGGGGATTTTTAGCCCCAGAAATGGGATTTAAAATCCCGAACGAGGGTTAAGGGTGGAGTTAAACTCCTAAGATGTTTTGGAGTTGATGAAAGGGTTCTTCTTTGGAGCCCTGGGTCTTCCCAAAAATGGGGTTTTCGGAGATGAGCCTCCTTCCTCCTCCTCTGTTGGCAAGATTTTTAAGATCAAGAGATATGAGATTTTAAAAATCTTTTCTTTTTGAGATCTAATGAAAGATCTGAGTTCTCCTTTATGGGTTTTGTGGTGAAAAACTATTTAGTTTTATAAAATGAAGAGTAAAACTCTTGATTTAATTCAAAAGAAAGAAGAAGGTTTTAGAATCTTGAGGAAGGAGAAAGATCTCAGATCTAATTTTTTTTTGGAGAGAAAAAAGTTGTTGGGATATTTTCATTATCCTTACCTTTATAGGCTATTCACTTTACACATAGCCCCTTGGGCTTCACAAAATGGCATTTTGCCTATCCCATGGCTCATGTGCCATTTCTTTTTGCACATAACCATGGGCTTTACAAAAATTTGGCTTTATGCCCATTTCTCTTACATTCATTCGTAAAATAAAATAAAAGAAATACAATAAAATTATTCATTACAATTTTTTTTTATCTTGGCATGGGGGAGGCTGACCGCTTCATGTTCGGACTCGACCCGGGCATGGGCCCACTTGATCTGGGCTTGGGCCCACTTGGCTTGGGGTTGACTTTGATTTTGAGTTGGTCAACCGGAGTGTAAATTTTTATCCCAACAAATTTCCCCTATCAATAAAAGCACACCACACACGTGGGTCGTGTGCATTGGATTGATGGATCTTCTTTCACGTGGAGGCGACTTGATTTGGTTCCCGCTTTTGGGAAGCTGACACTGCTCTTTTTACGACATGGACGGTCGATTCTGCCCTTTTTGCGATTTGGACGGTTGGTGTTGCCCTTTTAGCGACGTGGACGGTCGGTTCTGCCTTTTTTTATGACTTGGACGGTTGGTGCTGCCCTTTTTGCGACATGGACGGTCGGTTCTGCCCTTTTTGCGATTTGGACGGTCGGTGCTGCCCTTTTAGCGACGTGGACGGTCGGTTCTGCCCTTTTTGCGACTTGGAGGTCGGTGCTGCCCTTTTTACGACTTGGACGGTCGGTGTTGCCCTTTTAGCGACGTGGACGGTCGGTTCTGCCCTTTTTGCGACTTGGACGGTCGGTTCTGCCCTTTTTGCGACTTGGACGGTCGGTGCTGCCCTTTTAGCGACATGGACGGTCGGTTCTGCCCTTTTTGCGACTTGGACGGTTGGTGCTGCCCTTTTAGTGACATGGACGGTCGGTTTTGCCCTTTTAGCGACATGGACGGTCGGTTCTGGACTTGATTTGCTCCGTTTCTTGCGGTGTCAGGGATGAAGTTGACTTGTTTCCGAGGTGGAATTTGATTCTGCCAGGGAGGTCATTGGTTGTTTTGCTGATTTGATGTGATTTGGATTGACATCAGCATCGCTACACTGGAATATGGTACCAGGAGCGAATCATCATTTGCCATAAGAGGATTTGGGGATTTTGGTTTTGGTTTGGCATCAGTATTGCTACACTGGAATATGTTACCAGAAGCGAATCATCATTTGCCATAAGGAAATTTCCCTCGTTCCCAGTTTAACGACTTAGAGGTCTTTTGGATTGGAGTTTGGAATTTTGAGGTTAGGGTAGTGTTCATATCAGATTTTTGCATTTTTATACCACCCAATTTTTATCACATTGCATATCGGTAGGTACTCTTGAGCCGTGTTTTCTAGTCAATTGCAGGATACAGGTTCTCGGCTCTAAACGGTGAAATCCATGGAAAAATACGACAAAATCCGAGTTCCTGCCAACCACAGATAAAACACGGGTCTCCGCTCTTTATCCGTCTGTTGCCACACACCAGTTTAGGAGACAAAATGACAAATCAATTGTCACCTTCATGCACAAAGCACTATGGCAACACCAAGACCAAGAAATCTACGCGGAGCTCAAGAAAATCCATGTCCAAAGTCCACCTTTCCCTCAACAGAAATTCTGGAAGAAATGTGGATGTATTTTCAGAAAATACATATACCAGACAAGAGGGGACAGCAGACCAGGGAAGTACCAAGAACCCCATGCCCTGACTCCACCAGAGTACGGCGGATCCACGACATAAGGAGGCTTAGGCCGCGGATCCACGGCCATACTGTCGAGTCAGAAGGTCGTATTTCAGGGGTAGATTGGTCTTTTCAGTTGTGTTCTGGTGGTTGCCCTAGGTTTTCATTTTTTAGCCTATAAATAGCCCAGAACTTTGTGAAGGAAAGGGTGCATAATCTTGTATTTTTTCTCTAGGTTTTAGAATTCATGTTCTTCTTCCTCTTCTCATCTCTTCTCCATTAAAACTTGTAGTGAGCTTGTGAGTGAAGAATGATGAATAAAGAAGAACCGTTTATTATTATGCTTGTCTTATTCTCTTGTTAATTGTTGTAATTTTCATTTGTTAACTTAGTTGTTGTTATTTTTCTTGTTGTTTCTTTCTTCTCTCTTTTCTTTATCCTTAACACAACCATGATGCTTACGCTTGATCCTCGCCAAGGTGAGGTCGCAAATAGCTAGTTGTTATCTTCTAATCTCTTTCTTTCTATCTTCCTCTTTTGTTTTGTTTTATTTTTTTTGTATCATGATGTGTGAGTAGTTTCATACTTGTTAGGGTAGGATAAGGGAAGTTTGAGAGAAGGAAATCTCTCTCACTCTTTCCTTGCCCAACAGCTTAATTCGACTCCCGTTAATTGAACCACAATCCGCTCCTTACGACACCCTATCCTACATGATAGCGGTGATTCCGTAGTGAGACCGGTTGTGGTTGAATTAACCGGAGGTTATGGCTAAGAGCCAAGAACGGACGGACAAGCACCAAAAGGAAGAACTTATGCGTTGGAAAGCCTAGCTTATACTCGCAAGTTCCTTCCTAGTCGTGCTAATCCCCGTTGTTGCCGATTACCGTAACACCGATATTAAGAGGGGCAACGAAAGATGTGGGAGACTCCTAATTCAAACTAACCTAATCCTAACCCTAACAAGCTCTCTTTACATATCATTTTACCGCTTAACTAATCACAACAAAATCTGAAAAACTGGACTTAACTCGTTAAAGCACATAGAAAAAGATTCCCATCTCCCTGCGGACGACCCGTACTCAACCGGCTAGCTACGAGCGAAACCGTCTTGATTGCGGTATTTAATTAAAACTTGAACACGCAGAACTTCTAACAATCAAATGGCGCCGTTGCCGGGGAGACGGTAGTTTATTTCCTTGTGTAATTTCGGGTTAACTTGTGAATATAACCGAAAAACAAAACAAAAAAATATACTTTGTAAAAAATTTTATCTTGTTATTTTTGATTAGTTTTTGTGCAAGTGTGCAGGAAAATTCGAAGTTCGAGTTCAGTGGCCAAGACGTAGAATATACGAAGTTCAAGTTCAGTACCAAAGACGTGGGAAGATAGACCCACATTTCGCGGCTACACCGCGACGGATCAAAACGAAGCAAACGGTCTACTGTAAAAATCTGGAGCAGATACAGTGAGAAAATAAAAATTCCGCACATCCAGACAAGCAGAGGACACCCAACAGAACCAACCCAACAAAACCGAAGCATCAATTCCACTACATTGCCGCGGAAACGCGGCATAAGCAAGCTTAGGCCGCGGATCCGCGGCCGTTTGGAGCTTTCAGAAGCCCAAAATTTGGGTACTTCTCTCTCTCCCCTCTCCCACTCCTCTGGACTCCAATAAATTGTGTTTTCTGCAGATTTCTTTGCGCAAACTCTCTTCCCCCTTCCAATAAACTGTTTTTGTGCAGGATTCTTTGCGCCGCGCTAAAAAATAAAAATCGTTTGCAGTTGATTTGTTACCGCTTTGCATTCTTTAATACGGACTTAAGGGGCTTGAAACCAATTCAGATTGGGTGGGGATTTCATGACCCTTCCCAGGACCCCAAAAATCACAAAAGCATATGCATTGTCCATTGTAATTAAAAAATACTAGACTTCAGCCTTAAGGACTTCGCGCTCATTAGGAGAAGTTAAACCGTGTTTAGAACCTCGCTTAACGGTATATTGTTTACGGGGTGTCTAGGAAAGTGTTAACGGCGCAACCGCCAAAAGAGAAAGGGTTATTTAATTAAGGAACTTCGCGAAAGCGTTGGAAAACCTCCCCTTATCTCTGCACTTACCTGGCCTCGTGATCAGTGTATTTTTAAGCCCGTTTCTCGACACAGTTTTGCTTCGACAATCAAGTTCTGGAGCAGGTCTAGCAGACCTAGGAGACACTAGATCTAGGTGTGATTGTGCATATCTTGTTTGTGATTGCTTAAAGCCGTAAGTCCGTACATATTTCTGTAAAGCTCTTTTTAAAAAAAAAAAGGAAAAATTAAAAAACTTTTATAAAAACTTGCCCTTTGTCGCCAAAATCCATTTTTCACCCACCACCCATCGCCTTTCTCCATTGACGTTTTCTTACCCTCACCTTCTCCGCTTTGACTATACTAAACTCGTTTAGTGTATGTCCGCTTGGACTCGGGACACTAGCGCCCGCCTAGTCCGCGTTACGTTAGTCGCTACCGACTACGCGATCGACTCAGACGTCGATACTCCGTCCACTCCTCTTTCACCCCTACCTTTGCCGGCCAACTCCGACGTTGACCGGAATTCTGTTCATACATCTTCGCCTTCACCTTCACTTTCACCGACCTCTTCTTCCGCGATGTCAGGATTTAATCCGAACATCTCTTTGACCACCCCTGGATCGGCTCCACCTCCTACGGAGACCAATAACCCACCACACCCGCCTGTTGTAGCGCCGCCGCGAATTGCGCTCCAGGATCGTTTCTATCCCACCCGTTCTGCACTCCCCACCTGCCTTTCTCTTCCACCGGCCAATGGGAATAATTTTGAAATTAAGCCCCACTTCATCAACATGCTTCCACGATTTCATGGGCTTGAATCTGAAGATGCCTATATCTTCATCAACAAATTTCAAAACGTCTGTGCCATGATGAAAACCACCCAACTGTCGGACGATGCTATACGTCTACGGGTCATTCCGTTCACTTTATGCGATCTTGCTGAAAAATGGCTGTATAGCACCGCTTCCCATTCCATAACCAGTTGGGACGAGTTTGTTAAAGCGTTTCTCAAAAAGTTCTATCCGAATCATAAAACCGCAAGGATTCGAAACGAAATCAACCAATTCTCTCAGCTTCCTTCTGAACCCTTCTGGAAGTGCTTTGACCGGTACAAAGACCTTCTTGTTCAGTGTCCTCACCACGGTATAGAGAAATGGCAACTTTGCCAAACCTTATACGAGGGCCTGAACCCAGCAACGAAGCAGTTGTTGGAAACTATCTGTCAGGGCCACTTCCTATCGAAATCTGACGAGGAAGCGTAGCAGTTCTTTGACGACCTTGCGGAGCAAACGCTACAATGGGAGAGCACCAGACCGACTTCTTCTTCTTCTACCTCCACTTCTACCGGTCAGTCTAGGGTAGGAATTCACCAACTTGATGTCTCTATTGCGATGAAAGCTGAAATGGCTGCAATAACAAGAAAGCTTGAAGCGATAGAGAGCAAATTTTCTTCTCCTGCTCCTGCCCCTGTTCTCCCCCTTCGTACCATTTGCGCTTGTTGTTCCGATCCTTCTCACTTGACCGAAGAGTGTCCTTACAATCCACCCTTGCAAGGACATGATCAGGTCAATACTGCATTTCAGCAAAGACCGAGGAATGATCCATACTCTTCCACCTACAATCCCGGTTGGAGGAACCATCCCAATTTCGTCTGGAATCAGAATCAGAATCAATTCCAAGGCAACAACTTCCAAAGGCCCCCTCCGCCGCAACAACAAGCGCAACAACAAACTCAACATCAATATCAGCAGCCCTTCCAACCCCAACCTTTCCAAAATCAGACGAACAACTTTGCACCGAACAATTCTTTTCCACCAAACAACTTTGTTCCGTCAAACAACGATTAGGTTTCCTCGCTCGAACGAAGTCTGGAGGCGTTCGTCAAACAATCGACTCAATCCACCGCAAACATCCAGTCTTCTATTCAATCTTTAGTGCAACACACTGCCGCACACGGGCAAAGCATCAAGACCATCGAGGCCCAGATTGCACAGCTGAACGCGGCCTTAAGCGAGCGAGAGAAGGGGAAGCTCCCGTCCCAGCCACTCCCAAATCCCGGTCACCCACATAATGCACATGTTGCTCTTGAACAACAGAACCATAATGTGAGTGCCGTGACCACACTGAGATCGGGAAGGATGCTGCAAAACAACATCGGCATACGGATCAATGATGACACCCCGGCCGCTGCTCCTTCTTCTTCTTCTTCTTCGTCTTCTGAGCCTATTCTCCGTTCTTCATAAGGCTCTTCTTCCTCTTCTTCTGCTCTGAATGGACCCACTTCTCACTCCACGAAAACACCTGTTCTGGAATCCGTTCCAACTCCACAATCTCCTCCTCCAGCATTAGACTCAACCAATTTTCAAAATGTTCCATTTCCAAACCGGTTGAGGTCTAATAAACAAAATCCTCAAATGGAGAAGATTCTGGAGTTATTTAAGCAGGTTAACATTAACATTCCTCTTTTAGATGCTGTCCAACAAGTCCCGTCCTACGCGAAAATCTTAAAGGACTTGTGCACGAAAAAGAGGAAGTCTCAGGTACCCAAGAAAGTTTTCTTGGCTAGTGCTGTGAGTGATGCCCTTACCCAATCTTTACCACAAAAACGGAAGGACCCTGGCTGTCCTACGATTTCAATTACCATTGGGGATAAGAACATCAACCGCGCACTATTAGATCTTGGTGCCAGTGTTAACCTGCTTCCGTATTCAGTATACGAGCAATTAGGCGTCGGAGAGCTGAAACCCACGCACTGCACTCTCCAAATGGCTGACCGATCGATCACCCATCCTAGGGGTGAGCTAGAGGATGAGTTAATAAAGGTCGGGGACTTCATATTCCCCATTGACTTCATTGTATTAGACACACAGCCTGTAGCTAGCCCCCGGAATCAAATTCCGGTGATACTCGGTCGCCCATTTCTTGCAACCTCAAATGCTGTGATCAATTGTCGCAATGGTTCTATGAACCTCTTTTTTGGAAACATGATGATTGAACTCAACATTTTTAGGTTGGGGAATCAGCCTGCCGAACCTAATGCTCATATACTGGATGTCTGCTCGATCCAGGAGATCACCCCAGAAGAGTGTGAATTCGAGGAGTTTCTGTTTGATCACGATAATCTTGACGCCACTAGTGCGTTTCTCTTCGAACCTGCTGCTGTTTCTGCGCCCGACAACAACTACGAGTGTTTCACGTTCTCGAACGATCTTAGCCGCGCATAACCCGAGTTTGAATCCTTCGACTTTCCGGATGAGTTACCTGAACCATCCAACTCGGTTGCCTACACTCGTTTTGAACCTTTGCTGGAGTCCTTTGAGTTCGAGACCTTTGCACCAATCTTGCCTTCAATCGTTTCACCTCCAACGCTCGAACTCAAGCTTTTGCCGTCTCACCTTAAGTACGCTTACTTAGTTGAGAACGAGACCCTCCCTGTCATCATTTCGGCTTCTCTAGCTCCAGATCAAGAGAAAGCCCTTCTCGCGGTCTTGCACAGCAACAGGCAAGCTTTTGGCTGGTCCATGGCGGACATCAAGGGGATTAGTCCCCTGATCGTTGAGCATCACATTCATCTGATGGATGATGCCAAACCAGCCCGGGATCCACAAAGACGTCTCAATCCAGTCATGAAAGAGGCTGTGAAGAAGGAGATCGTAAAATGTCTAGATAGTGGTATCATTTACCCTATCTCTGATAGCCAGTGGGTTAGCCCCATCCACGTTGTCCCCAAGAAGTCGGGCATCACGGTCATAACCAACGAGACGAACGAGTTAATCCCTACTCGCACCCAAACTGGGTGGCGAGTATGCATTGATTACAGAAAACTCAACGCCGCAACGCGGAAAGACCACTTTCCGCTACCTTTCATTGACCAGATGCTTGAATGATTGGCCGGACACGAGTACTACTGCTTTCTTGATGGCTACTCCGGCTATAATCAAATTCCCATCGCCGAAAAAGACCAGGACAAGACCACTTTCACTTGTCCTTTCGGCACGTTTGCATATCGTCGCATGCCCTTTGGGTTATGCAATGCGCCAGCTACCTTCCAGCGGTGTATGATGGGAATTTTCTCAGACATGGTGGAAAAATTTCTGGAGATCTTCATGGATGATTTCTCCATCTTCGGCGATTCCTTCAACGAGTATTTGCTGC
Organism: Agapanthus africanus; assembly: GCA_030015575.1. Classification (NCBI taxonomy): domain Eukaryota; kingdom Viridiplantae; phylum Streptophyta; class Magnoliopsida; order Asparagales; family Amaryllidaceae; genus Agapanthus; species Agapanthus africanus. The sequence continues at coordinate 6,315,086 of CM057337.1, forward strand.
ATCTTGACGCTGTCCTTACCCAATGTAAGGACAAGAATCTCACTTTGAATTGGGAGAAATGCCACTTCATGGTGCGCGAAGGTATTGTCTTAGGACATATCATCTCGCAAAATGGCATAGAGGTTGACAAAGCAAAGATTGAGGTCATTTCCAATCTACCTCCTCCCCGTTGCGTCAGAGATATCCGAGCCTTCCTTGGCCATGCCGGTTTCTATAGACGGTTCATCAAGGACTTTAGCAAGATTGCTAGGCCCTTGACTCTTCTACTGGCCAAGGACACGCCATTCGACTTCAAATCGAGCTGTATGACTGCATTCGAGTCATTGAAAAGCTCACTCACTTCTGCTCCCGTTCTTTCTTCACCTGACTGGACGCACCCATTCGAGATTATGTGCGATGCATCCGACTTTGCCATTGGTGCTGTCCTTGGACAACACATCAACAAGATGCCGCACATAATCTATTATGCGAGCCGAACCCAGAACGACGCCCAACTCAATTATACAACAACTGAGAAGGATTTTTAGCTGTTGTATTTGCTTTAGAAAAGTTCAGGCCCTACCTCATCGGTTCTCCAGTCATTGTCTACAACGACCATTCTGCTCTGCGCCATCTTTTTGCGAAGAAAGATGCAAAATCTCGGTTAATACGTTGGATCCTCTTGCTTCAAGAGTTTGACCTTGTCATTAAGGACAAACGAGGATGTGAAAACGTAGTTGCTTACCATCTCTCACGACTTCCTTCTTCGCCTTCGCTCCCAATTCCGATCAACGACGTTTTCCCGGATGAACAACTCTTGACAGTATCTTGCGAACCCTGGTTCGCAGATATTGTGAACTATTTGTCCACGGGATTACTACCGACTAAATGGTCAAGTCAGGACAGACTTCGCTTCTTATCCCAAGTAAAACACTTTTACTGGGACGAACCCTATCTGTTCAAGTACTGTCCCGACCAGATTATTCGTCGGTGTGTCCCTGACGAGGAATTCAAGAGTGTGCTGTCATTTTTCCACGATCAAGCGTGTGGCGGGCATTTTGGCCCCAGAAAGACAGCTGAGAAGATCTTGCAATGTGGTTTCTACTGGCCACAACTCTTCAAAGACGCTCACGAATATTGCAAGACTTGCTTCCGGTGCCAACACATGGGCCGGATATCCCGGAGGAACGAGATGCCGCTCCAACCGATCTTGGTTGTGGAGATTTTCGATGTTTGGGGGATAGATTTCATGGGGCCATTTCCCAGCTCTTTTGGGAACTTGTACATCCTTCTCGCTGTTGATTACGTCTCTAAATGGGTCGAGGCTGTGCCCAGCCGGACTAACGACAACAAGGTTGTCGTTAGGTTCCTTAAAGAAAACATTTTCTCCCGGTTTGGGCACCCCCGAGCGATCATTAGTAACAATGGAAGTCATTTCTGCAACAAGACTTTCGAGGCCTTGATGCGGAAATACTCCATTAATTATAAGCTCTCTACGCCCTACCACCCCCAAACCTACGGGCAGGCCGAAGTTTCAAATCGGCAAATCAAGCAGATACTGGAGAAGACGGTTTCCAAGAACCGTAAGGATTGGTCGCTGAAACTCACTGATGCCCTTTGGGCATTTCGAACCGCTTATAAGACCGACCTTGGCATGTCTCCCTATCGGCTTGTGTACGGAAAAGCCTGCCACCTACCTGTCGAAATAGAGCATCGCGCATTTTGGGTGATAAAGGAGCCGAATCTGTCTCTCAAGGATGCGGGCAGCCATCGGAAGCTGCAGTTGAACGAACTGAGCGAGCTTAGGGATGAGGCTTACGATAACGCGGTAGTCGTTAAGAATCGAACGAAGGTGTTTCACGATAAACACCTTTTGCGCAAAACCTTTGTACCTGGTCAGCAGGTACTGCTTTACGACACCCGACTTCACTTCCATCCAGGAAAGCTCAGATCTCGCTGGAAAGGGCCGTATTTTGTGCGGAATGTGTATCCGCAGGGCGCTGTGGATTTGGAAAATCCAAAGGACGGTTCACTCTTCAATGTAAATGGACACCGATGCAAACCGTACCTTAGCGCCGAACCAACAGAGGAGCTCCTGTTCTTACAGGAGCCGGTTTACCCTGCCTAATCTTCCTCCGCCTACCTCCAAACTTCGGTTATCCAGCCAAGAACAAGTGGACATTGTTCCAAATAAGTTTGGGGGTATGTTCAAACCATTTTGTATATATTTGTGTATAGTCTTTTTCTTTTCTTCAAAAACAAAAACAAATAAAAATTGTGTATCGCTAAACCGACAATTTTGACCTTTCAAATGATCTCTTCATGCAATGACAGTGAGGACACTGTCCAGTTTAAGTTTGGGGGTACGCTCGGTACACATTTCTTACCTTCGCATTCATATGTATATTTTGCATCTGCATATTAAAATCCATAAAATCCATAAAAATCTGAAAATTTTCTAAAAACATAAAAACTTTTCTGTCAAGTTAGCTAGTGGGAGGACTCTGATTCAACATTTCGACGGTTTTGTTTGATAAAATAAGAATAACTAAATCTTATGTTTAGATTTTGAAAACCTGAAAGATAACTCTCCTTTGAAGTTAACTATAGCTGATATACGTCTTTACACCACACTATACGTGTCGTGAGTTTTTGGAAATTAGATGACAAGTCTTTTTATGTCTAAAAACTTTTAAACAGATAAATGATTTTCTGAGGATCAAATAGGTTTGTTCTGAAATAAGTAATGTCAAGGATAGTTTATGAAGTGAGTGAATATGAAGGAATATTATTGATGCCTTAATTGGAACTAAGTCTGAAAAATAACCCATCTGGAACTTGATTGGAATGATTACACACCAAAACCCACTAAACACGTCTTTTATCCAAAAAATAACTGAACTGCCAGTTATATCTCCGTTCGTATTAAATCATCTGATTTTCACGCCAAACTGTCTTTTGTTTTTGGATCTTGGTAACTTGAGTAATTAATTCCGCTGGGGTGTTTTTACACCTAATGCCCTAAAACCAACTGGTTTGGGTGCATTGGCCCAAAGCTCGCTAAGAAGCCTAGAAAGTCCAGATTAAAACAAAGTCAAGCAAGTGTTCTTTCCGAGTTAAAATTCCAAACGGTTCTTTGTGTGAGAATAATCTTGATAAAAGACAGGCTTTTATAAAAAAAATTTTAGCGGAGATATGAAGGTTTTAGTCTATGATAAAGACTATTGCACGTGCACAGAGGTGTGTATGAAATGAAAACAAGAAAAAGATGGAGTGAAAAATAAGACCTAGTTTCTTGTTAAGGAAAATAGAAATTCTGAAGTTGAAACTTTACTGGAAAACGAAACTTGAAAAATGCTTAACTCTTTATAAAACTTGTGTGATCCTTTTAAAATTGTTATCAGGGCTTTATTGTGTGACATGATGACTTTATTCGACCCTTCTGGAACTTAACGACACTATTTGCACTGCACGTAAAGACATATAAAAGCTGTAGTTAAATAAGAAGCGAGGTGTGAAAAATAAAGGTTCGATAGTCTAGACTTAGGATAATAGAATTGTTATTTTCTGAAACAAAACTTTAGGATTTGAATCTTAGTTATTTTACAAAACCAACTTGACCGGATTTTGTGGGTAGTATCCGCTGAAAACCCTCAGGAGACAACACTCCTCCTACTAGGGACACCTAGAGGTTTAACGGCTTGTTGCACATGCTCAGTGCAATCGCGTTCCCTGCGAAAGTGAGATTAGGAAATTTTTTGTGAATAAATTGGCTTTGCTCGGGACGAGCAAATGATAAGTTTGGGGGTATTTGTTCATATCAGATTTTTGCATTTTTATACCGCCCAATTTTTATCACATTGCATATCGGTAGGTACTCTTGAGCCGTGTTTTCTAAACAATTGCAGGATACAGGTTCTCGGCTCTAAACGGTGAAATCCATGGAAAAATACGACAAAATCCGAGTTCCTGCCAACCACAGATAAAACACGGGTCTCCGCTCTTTATCCGTCTGTTGCCACACACCAGTTTAGGAGACAAAATGACAAATCAATTGTCACCTTCATGCACAAAGCACTATGGCAACACCAAGACCAAGAAATCTACGCGGAGCTCAAGAAAATCCATGTCCAAAGTCCACCTTTCCCTCAACAGAAATTCTGGAAGAAATGTGGATGTATTTTCAGAAAATACATATACCAGACAAGAGGGGACAGCAGACCAGGGAAGTACCAAGAACCCCATGCCCTGACTCCACCAGAGTACGGCGGATCCGCGGCATAAGGAGGCTTAGGCCGCGGATCCGCGGCCATACTGTCGAGTCAGAGGGTCGTATTTCAGGGGTAGATTGGTCTTTTCAGTTGTGTTCTGGTGGTTGCCCTAGGTTTTCATTTTTTAGCTTATAAATAGCCCAGAACTTTGTGAAGGAAAGGGTGCATAATCTTGTATTTTTTCTCTAGGTTTTAGAATACATGTTCTTCTTCCTCTTCTCATCTCTTCTCCATTAAAACTTGTAGTGAGCTTGTGAGTGAAGAATGATGAATAAAGAAGAACCGTTTATTATTATGCTTGTCTTATTCTCTTGTTAATTGTTGTAATTTTCATTTGTTAACTTAGTTGTTGTTATTTTTCTTGTTGTTTCTTTCTTCTCTCTTTTCTTTATCCTTAACACAACCATGATGCTTACGCTTGATCCTCGCCAAGGTGAGGTCGCAAATAGCTAGTTATTATCTTCTAATCTCTTTCTTTCTATCTTCCTCTTTTGTTTTGTTTTATTTTTTTTGTATCATGATGTGTGAGTAGTTTCATACTTGTTAGGGTAGGATAAGGAAAGTTTGAGAGAAGGAAATCTCTCTCATTCTTTCCTTGCCCAACAGCTTAATTCGACTCCCGTTAATTGAACCACAATCCGCTCCTTACGGCACCCTATCCTACATGATAGCGGTGATTCCGTAGTGAGACCGGTTGTGGTTGAATTAACCGGAGGTTATGGCTAAGAGCCAAGAACGGACGGACAAGCACCAAAAGGAAGAACTTATGCGTTGGAAAGCCTAGCTTATACTCGCAAGTTCCTTCCTAGTCGTGCTAATCCCCGTTGTTGCCGATTACCGTAACACCGATATTAAGAGGGACAACGAAAGATGTGGGAGACTTCTAACTCAAACTAACCTAATCCTAACCCTAACAAGCTCTCTTTACATATCATTTTACCGCTTAACTAATCACAACAAAATCTGAAAAACTGGACTTAACTCGTTAAAGCACATAGAAAAAGATTCCCATCTCCCTGCGGACGACCCGTACTCAACCGGCTAGCTACGAGCGAAACCGTCTTGATTGCGGTATTTAACTAAAACTTGAACACGCAGAACCTCTAACAATCAGGTAGGCATTAGCGTTGCTAACACTGAAGCGCATGTGCCAGGAGCAATTCATTATTTGCCTTTTCCTGTTGGGGGAGCGATGGCTTAGGAGACAGGTTTAGGTCCCTATCACCTAAGGCTTTTCAATTTTATGGGCCGTGAGGGTCTCATAAAAGAATTTTCTCCCTACGAGACGTAAGGATCCCGCAGGTGTATGTTCTCCTTAGGAATCGTGAGGATTCCTAAGTGTGTTGCCTCTTCGTGAGTTGTAAGGATCTCACAAAAGTTTGTTCTCCTCATGTATCATGAGGACACATGAGTGGGTCTTCCAAAACGGAGCATAAGTCTAAGGGTGAAGACCGGCCGCTGGATTGGTGATTGTGGTGGGGCATGGGTATGCTGAGAATTATTTGAGCCTGTGGATTGTATACGGTAGTCAAGTTGGGGACTGGCCGTAGGGCTGGAGAATTTTGAGAAATTGGATTTTGGTTGGCGTCTGCATCGCTACACTGAAATATGGTACCAGGAGCGATTCATCATTCGCCATTTGGGGACTTGGAATTTGGATCTTGTTTGGCATCGGCATTGCTACACTGGAATAATGCCAGGAGCAACTCATCATTTGCCTTGGGAGGACTTGGGATTTGGGTTTTTGGTCGGCATCAGCACCGCTAACACTGAAGCAAAATGCCAGGAGCGACTCATCATTTGTCGTTGCCCGTTAGGGAACGATGGCTTAGAAGACAGGTTTGGGTCCTTATCACCTAAGGCTTTTCAATTTTATGAGCCGTGAGGGTCTCATAAAAGCGTTTTCTCCCTACGATTCGAGAGTATCTCGCAGGTGTATGTTCTCCTTAGGAATCGTGAGGATTCCTAAGTGTGTTGCTCTTTTGTGAGTCGTAAGGATCTCACGCAGGGATTTTCTCCTCACAAGGTCGAGAGGACTTTGCGAGTGTATTTCATCTTTTTTCACGAGTTTGCGCCCTTTCGGGTTTTCACAAACTCGCCGGTAGTCTTGCTGTTTTTACTCACGGAGCCCTTTCGGGTTTTCATCCGTGCCCATTTTGCTTGTGGACTTACCCTTTTTTTTTCTTTTTTTCTTTTTTTTTTTCCTTCTGTTTTTTGCCGCTGGTGGGAATTTAAAAGTAGTCTCACCGGCAGGATTTGGGAGAGATAGGGGTCATTTACGCCCGTGGATTGTGTACGTTTTTGCAGGATGTATGATATGGACCGTAGGGCGGGTGTGCTCAATTCGCCTACGACTTGGAGCATTCACACGTAATATTTCTTGAGATATCGGCCATTGATGGGTGGCATGGGCCTTTCTCCCTCGGCACTTATTAGTTGGTAGGATCCCCCGTCGAACACTTTCTCGATGACGTATGGTCCTTCCCAGTTTGGCTCGAATTTTCCCTTGGCATGTCGATTGGGGATGATCGGTCTTTTGAGGACCAACACCAATTCACCTTTCTTGAAACCGCGGAGACAGGTTATCTTGTCATAGGCCCGTGACATTTGGGATCGGTATAGCTCTAGATTTTGCTGCACCGCGAGCCTCTTTTCTTCGAGGGCGTCGAGCTCTTGAAGCCGAATGAGCACGTTTTTCTCCTCCGTCAACTCGTGCTGAACGACCATTCTTAAGCTTGGAACTTTGACTTCGAGGGGGAGGACCGCCTCCACTCCGAAGAGCAATGAGTATGGAGTGGACTGAGTTGGAGTATGGTGCGTGGTACGATATGCCCACAACGCCTCGTGAAGTTTGAGATTCCAGTCTCTCTTGTTGGCTGAAGCATTTTTCCTCAGGAGCTTGCATAGAGACTTATTGAAGGCTTCGGCCAGCCCATTGGCTCTTGGATTATAGATGGAGGAATATCTCCAGTCTATCTTGTATTGAGTAGTGAATCTTGAGACTTTGAAGCTCTTAAAAGAAGGCCCGTTGTCAGAAATGATTCTTCTTGGTGTACCGAAGCGGTATAGAATATTATGCTGGAAGAATGTCAGAATATCTCCTGTCTTGACCTCTTTTAGCGGGACAGTTTCAGCCCATCTGGAGAAGTAGTGTTTTGCGGCCAGTATGAAACGGTGGCCTCTAGATAACGGAGGGTCAATTGGGCCAACTATGTCGGTTCCCCAGACTTCGAAGGGCCACGATGCCACTGTAGGATGCAATGGATTGTGATGCTTGTGAATAAAATCACCGTGAATTTGGCAGATATAACATTTCTTTGCATGCTCTCCGCAATCCCGTATCATGGTGGGCTAGTAATACCCAAGCCGTTTAATTTGCAGTCGCATCTGGGGCCAGATTGGTGAGCACCGCAAACGCCTGAGTGAACTTCTTTCATTACTTTTTAGGCTTCGGCCGATGACTGGCACCTGAGCCAGAGTTGGTCATATGACCTGCGGTATAGTGTGTCATTTACAAACACGTATTGGAGAGCTCTCTTCTTCAGCTGAACCCTCGCAGACCTTCCTTTGGGCAGCTTGTCGTATCGGAAGTACTCTATGAAGGGTTCTCTCCAATCGGGCTCGTCTTGAACGATCGAAGCTTCTTCGGCGGGACTGCTCTTCTGTTCCGTGCTTTCTCTTCTCGTAGAGAGACAGGGGGTAGAATTTGCTGGCTCCTGACTGTGATCAGAATTTCGTCCATGTCAGGATCAGCCAGCTCCTTGGCTAAGCGAGCGTGTACGTCAGCCTTTCCGTTCAATGCTCTAGGGACTCTCATTAGTTCAATGTGAGTGAACCGTTTCATGAGTTTCACCACCCGGCTTCTGCACCGTGCTAACTCAGGTTTGTATATCTTATAGTCGCCGTTTACTTGGTTGACGACAAGTTGGGAGTCACCGTAAACCCGTAGACGAAGGATTTCCATTTCTATGGCGAGCTCCAAACCAGCTATCAGAGCTTCATACTCGGCCTCATTGTTTGTGTGAGGCTCGGTGAGAGCAAAAGAACGCCGTAGGGTTCCCATTGATGGCGTGATGAACACCAATCCTATCCCTACTTTTTTTCTCCGGGATGCTTGATTTACTGGAGGTCCTTATCGATGATGCCCCATCGAAGTGGAGCTCCCAACATGGCTCATCATTCTCGAGATGCAGCACTTGTTCGTCGGGTAACTCGCAATTGAGTGGTAACCCTTCTGGTGTGGGATGAGCAGCGAGAAAGTCTGCAAGAGCTTGCCCTTTTACTGCTTTCTGAGGAGTATAAACTATGTCAAACTCAAGTAGCATGACAGCCCATCTTGTCATTCTGCCGACTAGGCTTGCTTTGGTCATCAAGTGTTTGAGCGGGTCAACCTTGGAGATCAGCATAACCCGATGAGCGAGCAAATAGTGCCTCAGCTTCTTCACAGCAAATATCAGAGCCAGGCATTGCTTTTCGATCGGGGAATAGTTGTGTTCCGCCCCGACTAAAGTTCGACTGAGGTAGTAGAGGGCATTCTCTTTTCCCTCCTCGTTGTTCTGAGCAAGGAGTGCACCGAGTGACTCATCTAGCGCAGTAGTGTAGAGAATCGGCGGTTTATTTGGAATGGGAGCGGCCAGCACTGGAGGGTGCAACAAGTACTGTTTGATGCTTTCGAATGCTTCTTGACACTCGGCATCCCAGACAAAAGGAGCTCCTTTCTTCATGAGCTTTGAGAAGGGCCTCCATCTCCCCGATAAATTTGAGATAAACCTCCGTATATAAGCAAGCTTGCCTTGAAAAGATTTTAGCTGTGTCAGACTCTTCGGAGGGGGCATCTCTATGATGGCCTTTATCTTTGATGGGTCAACTTCGATCCCTCGATGTAGGACTATGAAGCCTAGGAATTTTCCAGATGACACGCCAAAAGCGCACTTTAAAGGATTCATCTTCAGATCGTATTCCCTTAGTCTGGTGAGAACGGTCCTAAGATCTTGGATGTGGTCGGCCTTGGCTTTAGTTTTGACGACCAGATCATCAACATAGCATTCGACGACTTTATGGACTAGGTTATCAAAGATATTGGTCATTGCCCTTTGATATGTAGCGCCTGCGTTCTTCAGTCTGAACGACATCACTTTGTAGTAGTATATTCCGATCGGGGTTCGAAATACTGTGTGCGTCTCATCCTCAGGCGACATCTTGATCTGATTATACCCGGACAAGCCATCCATAAAGGTGAACAGCTCGTAATTTGAGGTGTTATCAACCATCATTTCCATGACCGGTAGCGGGAAGTCGTTTTTAGGACATGCCTTGTTGAGGTCCCTGAAATCGATACAAACTCGGATCTGCCCATTTTTCTTCTTCACTGGGACTATGCATGCGATCCAGTCCGCATATTTTTCCTCCCCGATGAAGCCGGCATCGATGAGTTTCTTGGTTTCCTCGATGACCTTTTCTTCCAACTCCCTTCTCATTCTTTGAGGAGCTTGTTTGACTGGCTTAGCATCAGGAGATATAGCCAGCTTATGCACGGCTACTTCAGGGGAAAGGCCAGGCATTTCTTTGTACGTCCACGCGAAGCAGTCGACGAACTCGTGCAGCAGGGCTATTATCTGCGCTTTCATTTCCTCTGACAAGAGCGAGCTGATGTAGGTCGGCCTTGGATTATCGGGTGTTCCTAAGTCAATCTCGGTTAGCTCGTCAAAGGTTGCTTGCCCACCATCTTCGAGTTCTTGAGGAGCTTCTTATGGTTCGGCTATCTCGTCATCATCATTTGATCTTTCACTAGCTTCACCAATATGGATCATGTAGCACGCCTTAGACTCAGGATGGATGAAACCTATGCCCCGCCTATCTGGAATTCGTCCATCGATGTGTGCTCGGATCTGAGACGGATGCCATAGTCCTTCATAAAACTTTGCTTCGAACTCCGTTTGATATAGCCGGCATCCGCACCTTTTGAAATATTCCCGCATCTCGGGTGCATAATATCTGGGATTGAGGACGGCTCTTATGCCCCTCTCATAGGGAAGGCATGCGACAGACAAATCGTCCGGGTGCACAACAGGATTTGACCCATAAAACAGGATGCCTTTCTGTCCCCTTTTCCTTCCGTGGACGTAGAAAGTTTTCAGCTGGTCCACGGTAGAGACTGATAATGCATCGAGCTCTTTGCACATCTGCTCCGGTACCCTTGTGACGGCTAGGGACCCTTCCGCAATTTCGAAGGTCTCTCGTAGTTTTGCTTGTTGCATGGGGGTCCAATTTGCACCGCTGTTGCACGGCAGGTCCTCTTCTTCCGATTCTTCAGTGTCGCTGCCAAGATGAGGGCGGACTTTGCTGCTAGATGGGGATTCAGTGACAGATTTGTCCGTATCGCTACTGAAATGAGGGCGAGTTTTACAGAAGGACGACTTCCAACGCCGGACTCATCAGTGTCGCTACCGAAACGCGGGCGCACTTGGGCGTTTTTGCTTTTGAAAGTGACAGCTGGCTCGGATTTGCTTTTGAGTCTTAGGGCCGCTCTATCCCAAGTCAGTTGTGGCTTAGCATTTTGGTGGTTCATAAAGTACTGAGAATCTTCATATCGGACTTCATGCACACCGAACGGCTGGATGTCTCCGTCAATGCGTCTTTCTTCGCCATTTTTAGTATACTTCATGCATTGATGGAGAGTTGACGGGACGATGCCTTAATCGTGGAGCCACGGCCGTCCCAAGAGAATCTTATAAGACGTGTCGGCGTCGATCATGTATATCTTAGCTTCAGTTTGCAGATCCCCGAATTTGATTGGCAGAGTTATGGACCCCAGAACTTGCTGGCAATTTTGGTTGAAGCCTTGAATGACAATCCTTTCCCCTGACAGGTGTCGGACGTCCATTGACGAACTCTTCAGCGTCCGCAAGTTCATGATGTTCACTGAAGACCCCGGATCAATCAATATGCGATTAATCCGATCTCCGTCGCTGTACCCAGTCACGTAAAGCGGCCGATTATGCTCAGCCGTTCCCAGTAGCAAGTCTTCATCCTTAAACGTGACTGCGGCGGCTTGCAAAGTGTACCGAGCTTCTTTCATATTAATTTCCGCAAAGCAAGCCTGATACCGCTCGGGGTTTTGTAGAGCGTGAAAGAGAACATCTCTAAGCTCTTTGGATAGGACCAAGGCATCATAGATGCTAAGGAGAGACGGAAGCTTTCGGAGGTGAGCCAAAACATTATAGTCTACTGGGGAAGGACTCGAATCTTCATGGGTAAGTTCTCTGCCATCTTCTTCATTAGCGACCTATTTTTCCTTCCCTCTTGGGGCATTGTCCTGATTTGGCGGTAGAGCTCTACCGCTTCTGATCTAGATTTGATTGGCCTTTGTGGCGAGCTCCTCGTCCTCTTCGGGAAAACAGAGCTCCCCCTCAGAGTCGCTGCCCAGATGGATGGCGTAGCAGGTCACTATAGGGATCCCTTCATTGGAGTCTTCTTCTACCTCTTCCAGAATCTCAGCCGCTTCTACAGGGAAGAACTCTTTCAATTGAATTAGAGTCCTTTCCTTCTGTTCATAGTCTTCGAGAGAATCAATATATTTTTGAATGGTCGATCTCTCTGCAGACTCTTTTTCGCGCCGAGCTGCACTTTTCTTCTTCTTGAGCTTTTTGGACTTTGAGCCTGATGGAGCCGCATTGGCAGCTGGCATGGTAGGCTTTTTCTGCCTTTCCCATTCTGTCCCGGGCTCTTTATGAAGTAGCTTTATCATCTTCTTCATCTTATGAGATATGTGCGTACTCCACGGAGGCTGCGGTGGGTCCGTTTCATCTCTCAGGGTAGCGGGTTCGGCTGTCTGCTCCCAAAAGGCTTCAGTTTTTGTCTGTATAAAGTTGGTGGTTGCAACTTGATTGTTCACCAACACACTTTTGGACAGCTCGATCTCTCCAGCCTTGTACTGCTTCTCGACCCAGTACTTGAAGATATAGCAATCCTCGATCACATGGCTCACTACTCGGTGGTACGGGCAATACAGGGGATTGTCGGTCATTTTTGTTTCTTGGGGTCTTTTCGACTCCGGCAATTGTAGGCCGTTGTTTAGGGAATCTTTAAATTTCTTGCGGACCTTGTCCCTTCTGAAAGAGTAAACCTTGTTCTTTTTCTCCTCTAGGGAAGGCCCATCTCCTCCCAGCAATGGCTTTCGAGACCGGTTGGTTTTGGATTCTCCCGCCCTTCGCTTTTCTTCATTGTCGGACGCATTGAAGACATTGGTACTGCTGGAACTCCCGCTTCTACGGTTGTCGTCCCGCTTGCTTTTCCAAGTCCTGTCTCTCTAAGAGTCCGAGGTAGACTCTTGCTTCGAGCGTTCCAGCATTTGGACTTTCTTGGTTAGCTCCTGAAATGTCTTGAGGCCCGCTGTACACAAGAATGGGACTATCCAATTGCTGAGGTTCCCAATGAGAAGGTTGACGGACTGGTCCTGCTCCAGCGGCGGTTCGCACTTGACCGTGAGATTACGCCATCGGGCGATAAAGTCTGTGTTGCTTTCATTCTTCCCCGTCTTGGTCCTCACAGGGTCGGCAATGGAGATTTTATCACTGACACTCATGACCCTTTGCCGAAACAGAGACTCCATTTGGGCAAAGGTAATGACGGACCTGTCTGGTATACTCGCGTACCAGTTAAAGGCGACACCGGTCAGGCTGTTGATAAATTGACGAAGAAGGAGCGCGTCGTTGCCCCCTGTATTTTCGCACGAGGCTTTGAAGTGGGCGACGTGCTGATTTGCATTCCCCGTTCTGTCAAATCTTCCGAACTTAGGAATGACGTAGCCGCTCGGGAACTCGATCAGATTGTACTGTGCAAGATATGGCTGCCCACTACTGCCAATTTCTTTCTGAGCTTCAGTTTCAGCCACCAATGTTTTAACTTTGCTGGTGACTAATTCAATTATCCGATCTTGTGTTAGCGGGAAAGTGCTATCTAGGGCCAAGGCGTCCCGAGAAGCGGAATGTGGCCGACTTTCGTGCGGCTCGACCAGTCTTGGACCTAAAGGAACTGGCATTGGCTGCTTCGGATTGTCATCACCCGGCTGATGAGGAGCGACTTATGCTTGATTGGGAGGCGCTTGAGCAATTTGAGCCGTAAGCTGCATCACAACATTCGTTAGGTCGTCAATTTTCGAATAGAGCTTGGCCATCTTTTTATCTTTGCTCCTGAGCTGTTTTCGAAGCTCTTGAAGCAGCTCTTGCTCCGCGGTCCTGGGGCGGAAAGTCGGCTCTTTCTCGCTGTTTGAGCTTGACTCTGCATGGACCGAGGGGTCTTTCTGCCTATCATCCTCATCGAGAGGGTTTTCTTCATCCAGCGGAGGCAGCTGTTCTTGGGAAACGACAACCACATTCAAGCCAGATTGGGCTTGGGATGTGGTGGCCCCATCCTTGCTTTTGCTGCAAAAGTTGTCGCTGGGGCGCTCGCCCACCATATAGACCGTATGGATAATATATCCAGCCGTCTTTTTATCACCGGCGGCTGATTTCACAGATCGTTGTCTTGGCCCCCCTGTTTCGGTAACGGGCAGTCGATTGAAGGCGGCTAGCCTGACCAGGTTCTTGAATGGTGCTGGCGTTTCTTTTCTGGGTTTGCCCCACTGCTTTCGTACGGCACAGAGTGCCTGATAGACTCTTGAAGAGACAGTGTTATACTTTTTCTGTTGGGGCCGGGACACGTCTCTTTGTAGCGACGTTCGGACCGCTTTCTTCTTGATTCTGGCGATCATGGCATTTTTCTGAACCCACTTCAGAGGTTCGAAGGAATTGCTGATTTTTACGGCCGATTCAGTCAATGTTGCAGGATGACTCTGCTCTTGGAATCTCACACGACTCCACCTGGCCGGAGTCCTGGCCCTCTTGTTGGCTCGATACCTGAGCCGCTTCTGCCTTAACTTTTCTGTTTTAAGCGCTTAGCAGACTTTGGCTCTTCGAGAAGACGCCGTAGATCGATTGATAGAGAGGCCAGAGGAGACGCTCGATCGTGCATTTGTTGGAGTCATCGCTTGAGCTCGTCCGCAACGTTTGATGTTGCCCTTCGTACCGGAAGTCTTGCCCCCAGCTGGAGCGCTAGGGAGTCGTTCAGACAACATCTTAAGTTTCGGTTGTGGTGCCTTAGCGATCACAACATTTGGCCTCTTTCCCCATGAGACCAGCTTGGCCGCCTGTTTCGCTGGGATTTCTGCCAGATGAGCGCTTCTGACAGGATAGATGATGACGGAACCAAACTGGCGGGGCAGTTCCTCCCACTGTCGACTGAGGCTTGCGGGGAGAAACACACGAGCATTGATCTTGACCATGTACGAGGTTGGGGTCACGTTGGAAGCTGAATTCATCTTGGGAGACATTGTCGTTGGAAAGCTAATTGCTGCACGAAAAAAAACATCATTTCAGTATAGGCAATCAATATGTATATTGATTGAGTTCGCATGAACGTTTAACCTGAAATATGGGAGGAGAGAAAGGTCCCACCGGGCGTGCCAGAATCTGTAGGGTGTTTTTTATCACCCCATTGAGATGGGAATACGTGCGCGCTTATCAGGCGCAGTAAAGATTCCCCCTGCCTAGGGTAGGCCGGGGTCTATTGATTGTGGGGATCCGAATCTCCGGCAGCCGCGGACTAAGCTGCCGTTAATTACCCCTTGCCTTTGGAGCGAGTGAACCTCCGATTGACGGGTTAAACTGGTCATGCGAACTCAATATGCAGTGTACATGTGTTTTGTTTTGGAGGGGGGTTTGGATATATCGGGAGCCACACAGAGTTTTTACGGGGGTCCCGCTACCCGGATAGCGGGCTAGCGCGCCACGTGTCGGCACATGGGTGCTTGGCGCTCGAGCGCTAGCGCGCCATGTGTCGGCACGTGGGCACTGGGCGTTTGAGCGCTAGGTGCTCGAGCGCTAGCGCGCCACGTGTCGGTACGTGGGCGCTGGGCGCTTGAACGCTGAGCGCTCGAGCGCTAGCGCGCCACGTGTCGGCACGTGGGCACTGTGTGCTTGAGCGCAAGGCGCTCAGGTGCTTAGGCGCCGGTGCGAAAGAGGGGATTTTTAGCCCAAGAAATGGGATTTAAAATCCCGAAAGAGGATTTAGGGTGGAGTTAAACTCCTAAGATGTTTTGGAGTTAATGAAAGGGGTTCTTCTTTGGAGCCCTGGGTCTTCCCAAAAAAATGGGGTTTTCAGAGATGTGCCTCCTTCTTCCTCCTCTGTTGGCAGGATCTTTAAGATCAAGAGATGTGAGATTTTAAAAATCTTTTCTTTTTGAGATCTAATGGAAGATCTGAGTTCCCCTTTATGGGTTTTGTGGTGAAAAACTATTTAGTTTTATAAAATGAAGAGTAAAACTCTTGATTTAATTCAAAAGAAAGAAGAAGGTTTTAGAACCTTGAGGAAGGATAAAGATCTCAGATCTAATTTTTTTTGGAGAGAAAAAAAGTTGTTGGGATATTTTCATTATCCTTGCCTTTATAGGCTATTCACTTTACACATAGCCCCTTGGACTTCACAAAATGACATTTTGCCTATCCCATGGCTCATGTGCCATTTCTTTTTGCACATAACCATGGGCTTTACAAAAATTTGGCTTTATGCCCATTTCTCTTACATTCATTCGTAAAATAAAATAAAAGAAGTACAATAAAATTATTTATTACAAAATTTTTTTATCTTGGCATGGAGGGAGGCTGACCGCTTCATGTTCGGACTCGACCCGGGCATGGGCCCACTTGATCTGGGCTTGGGCCCACTTGGCTTGGGGTTGACTTTGATTTTGACTTGGTCAACCGGGGTGTAAATTTTTACCCAACAGGCTTCACTTGAACGACCGATGACGGATACCATAACGGTTCTGGAGGTAAAACCTAGCTCTGATGATAATATCCCCTTGGCGGAGGTCCTGAAGAAGTCTTCCCTCTCTGTCAAAACCGAGAAGCAGCTCAAAAAGCGGGCGGCAAGGGAAAGGAAGCGATCTTCTACAGTCATTAGCTCTAGGCCAAAGCAGGGGAAGAAGACCGTTACTAGTCCGCCGGAAGACAGTCTTCTTTTTCCTGGTTCATCTGTCGAGAAAGCCGCACAATTGGCTGAGGCTATAAGACGCTCATAGGATGAATCCGAGAATGTAAGGATCCCAAAGAGGCCTTATCCTGCCGTTATCTTTTACGAAGATTCTCTATCGATACGGCGGATATTCATAAGTCCTTTGGAAGAAGGGGGCAAGATAGCCCTGAAGCAGGCTGTCTCAGCCGACGCTAAAGATGCACTTTCGTTGTGGACCGGTGGCCATGAGTCTACCCTCGAACCTCGACAAGCATATCTCCCGAGGAAAGAGCGTCGGCTTGAACAAGCCATACTAGAAGCTCCTTTGCGCATTGGTACACTTATATATCCTTTTGTAGTATTTTGCACTGCTTATATATATATATATATATACATATCCTTATCCTCGTGCAAACTTTGCAGGGACTTTGCTGATGGCAGAGGATCTGAGTCCAAGTCGTGCCCTAACTATAAATTTTGCAAATATCCCCGATGAAACACTCGTAGGTGTGGAGGGGATTGCCAGGTTGCCATTCCTGCTATAGAGCTTCTACTGACGGCCTCTGTTCTTTCCGCGCCCGTTGGCCCTGAAGAGGTGCCTTTACCCGTCGTAGATTTAATGGACCTTTCCGGTGATGGCCTAGAGACGGTGGAACAAGTGGCTGAGATTACCGCTCCCGAAGTGGTTGCTGTGCCTCAACCAACAAACGTTTTCGGTGATGTTCCCGATGGTACGGAGGAGGCTGCTGAGGCTGCTATCCCTCCTGTTCAAAGCGGGAGGAGTATCGAAGGTATTATCCCATACTTTGTTTTAAATGATATTTCGATTATCTGAACCTTCCTTGTCTTTTTCAGAGCTACGAGGCTTGGCGGTGTCCATTGCTGGCCTGTCTCCCAGGAAGTCTTTCCAGCGTCTGCTGGAACTGGCTGCTCCACAGGCGATATCCCCTCAGCGCATCATTCTATCTTTCGGACAAGGTTAGCATTGTTCGCTCCTTTCTCGGTATTGTTACTTATTCATATAACAATGTTCATGTCTTCTGTAGTTCTGGAAGCTGATGATGAGGTTGAGGTCCTCGATGGGCCTGGGGATCTTCCAGACTCTTCTTGTATAAACGTGGGTAAGTAAAGTTTCGACGCCTTTGCATCTGTCCTCTGTTTGCAACCTTCGCTGATCATTTATCAATCTTTAACAGCTCTGCCTACTTTTACCCCGTTGGAGACTCGCATTCTCATGCCGTCTGGCCCTTATGTGCTGTGTGTATCCGAACGTATGGCCAAGTTAAGTCTTCACTCTTTGTTAGGATTGATCGAAGACCTTCGTGTTGGTAGCTCACTTACGGCTGAAGAATTTGCTGCTGAAGCCAACAGTTCTCTCCCCTTTCTTGCCACTTATCACAGTGAAGCATTGGTGCAAGTCTAGGTCGAATTCTGTCGTCGAGTGGAGGCTTGCTTGTATAGTCTTGAATGCGCGCGCCTTCCTTCGGAGGTGGTGGCTGCGAAGACAAGCTTACAGGAGCTGATTAAGCGGTACGCCGCTAATACGCTTTCCTGTGAAAAGAGGCTCCGCCGAAAGTTCTCAGAGAGGAAGCTGGCTTCAACCGCGCTCGGGGAGCTTCAATCCAAACTTACAGCTAAGACCACCCACGCATATGAACTTTGGCAGTAGCTTCAAGCCACAATCAAGACCGTGGTGGCTGTTGATAAAGCTGTTATCTTTACCTGCACAATGGTTGATACTCATAAAGCTACTGAGCAAGAGCTTGAAGGCCGGCTTGCCTCGCATCAGGCCCTACAGTCGGAAGGGGAGGCCCGTCTTGCAGCCATAGTCAATTTTGAAGTAGAGACCCAAGAAAAGAAGGATGAACTGATGAACCTTTTGAATCATCCGCCAGCTTGAAAGATGTATTATTTTTTATTCTTTCTTATACGTGTTCTTAACTGAAAATATATTCTTAATTCTTTCATAAATTATACTTTGTATTCATTTTGATTCATGAATAAAAAGACGTATATTTTTTTTATGGTGATGTGTTCATTTTAAGATATGCATTTCGTTGATAGTTTATTTAAATCTCTTTGCAAGACTGCCTTTCTTTTTCAAGTTAAGATATTTGTGATTTGATTTATCCCTGAAACGGAGCATTGCTCTATGATGGAGAAGTTATGAATTAATGTATATATATATATTTTTTAAGACGAAGCATTGCTCTGGTTGAGAGGGTCATGAGTTGATATTTTTCCGTGTCGGAGCTTTGCTTGACGATAGGTAGTGTCGGAGCATTGCTCAACGACAAGGGGAGTTATGAGTTATCATGTATCCAAGTCGAGGCTTTGCCTGACGATAAGGGAATGTCGGAGCATTGCTCGATGACAGGGGGATGATATGTGTCCAAGTCGAAGCTTTGCTTAACGATGAGGAGGTGTCGGAGAATTGCTCGACGACAGGGATCGACATAAGGTCCAAGTCGAAGCTTTGCTTAACGATGAAGAAGTGTCGGAGCCTTGCTCTACGACAAAGGTTGACATAAGCCATACGGGGTCAAGAATGAAATTAGCCATATGGTGTCAGGGGTTGACTTTATCCGCATTTCACAGGGTCAAGGGTTGCTCTGGATGCTTCCCATGGGGTCGGTTTGACATAGCCGTGTTTTGCGAGGATCAGGCTCCTCTCTGGACGTTCCTACGGGGTCAGGATTGACATAGGCCGTGTTCCACGTGACCAGGAATTTGCTCTGGATGCTTCCCACGGGGTCGGTTTGAAATAGCCGTGTTCTGCGAGGACCAGGCTTCGCTCTGGACGTTTCCCATGGGGTCAGGATTGACATAGGCCGTGTTCCACATGACCAGGAAGTTTTCTCTGGATGCTTCCCATGGGGTCTGATTGACATAGTCATGTTCTGCGAGGACCAGGCTCCACTCTGGACGTTTCCCACGGGGTCAGGATTGACATTGGCCATGTTCCACATGACCAGGAATTTGCTCTGGATGCTTCCCACGGGTTCTGATTGATATAGCCGTGTTCTGCGAGGACCAGGATCCGCTCTAGATGTTTCCCACGGGGTCAGGATTGACATAGGCCGTGTTCCACATGACCAGGAGGTTGCTCTGGATGCTTCCCACGGGGTCGGTTTGACATAGCCGAGTTCTGCGAGGACCAGGCTTCGCTCTGGACGTTTCCCACGGGGTCAAGATTGACATAGGCCGTGTTCCACGTGTCCAGGAATTTTCTCTGGATGCTTCCCACGGGGTCTGATTGACATAGCCATGTTCCGCGAGGACAAGGCTCCGCTCTGGACGTTTCCTACGGGGTCAGGATTGACATAGGTCGTGTTCCACATGACCAGGAATTTGCTATGGATGCTTCCCATTGGGTCTGATTGACATAGCCGTGTTCTGCGAGGACTAGGATCCTCTCTGGACGTTTCCCACGGGGTCAGGATTGACATAGGCCGTGTTCCACGTGACAAGGAATTTGCTCTGGATGCTTCCCATGGGGTCTGATTGACATAGCCGTGTTCTGCGAGGACCAGGATCCGCTCTGGACGTTTCCCACGGGGTCAGGATTGACATAGGCCGTGTTCCACGTGACCAGGAATTTGCTCTGGATGCTTCCCACGGGGTCTGATTGATATAGCCGTGTTCTGCGAGGACCAGGATCCGCTCTGGACGTTTCCTACGGGGTCAGGATTGACATAGGCCGTGTTCCACGTGAACAGGAATGGTTGACTCTCGGTTGTTTGTGCATCGTCGAGTCATAGAACTGGGAATTTTGTCGCAGCTCCGATTTGTTGATGTCGTGTCTGTTGAAATGAGATGGATATTGAGATGATCTCCAGGCTGTCTGTGAACCATTGAGATTTGGCTTCTTCTTATGATGGAGCCTGGAGGGGAAGGTATGGTACCCTCTCTGTTTGTGCCCCTAGATTGTATATAGGGATCGATGTGATCTCACCTGTAGGGCAAAAATTTCATTCTTTCAAATTTTTTTTCTTTCCGCGATGCTCTATCATTTCATCTTTTTATATCGCGAAAGTCGCGATTGCCTAATCATTTCGGCTATTTGTTTTCATTTTTACTCGTTGTTTTTTATTGCGAGTTACCCAATCATTTCGGCTATTTTGCATGCATATATTTTTACTTGCTGATTTTGTTTGCAAGTTGCCCCATCATTTCGGCTATTTCGTATGCATATGTGGCTCGCTGGCTTTTGCCACGCGTTTTGGGATTTGACACCAATCTCGGCATCAGCATCGCTGCAACTGGGATATTGCCAGGAGCGAATCATCATTTGCCTCTGTCGATGTCGAACAAAGGGGGCTTAGCAGACAGGGTTAGGATCCTGTCGACTAAGGCTTTTGACTTTACGAGCCATAAGGGTCTCATAAAGGTATTTCTCCTTGCGAGTCGTGAGGATCTCGTAGGTGCATTTTCTCTTTTGGAATCGTAAGGACTCCTAAGTGTATGGCTTCTTGTAAGTCGTAAGGATCTTACAAGAGTATTTTCTCCTTTTAAGTCGAGAGGACTTACAAGGGCTGTTCATCATGTAGACATATCTCTAGTCACGGATGGGATTTTGTTAGGGACATATTTATTCGCGCCCGTGGATTATATACAAGGGTCGAGACGCTTGTAGGGCAGCATTGGAGGTTGTGATGGATGCTTAAGAACAGGTTCAGATCCCTGTAGCTTAAGGCTTTTGAATCCTATGAGCCATGAGGGTCTCATAGGAGGGTTTTCCTTACGAGTCGTAAGGATCTCGCAAGTGTAAGTTCTCTTTAGGAATCGTGGGGATCCCTAAGTGTGTTGTTCCCTTGTGAGTCGTAAGGATCTCACGCAGGTGGTTTCTCCTCACAAGGTCGAGAGGACCTTGCAAGTGTACTTTAACGAAGTTGCGCCCTTTCGGGTTTTCACAAACTCGCTGGTAGCCCTGCTGTTTTTACTCACGGAGCCCTTTCGGGTTTTCATCCGTGCCCATTTTGCTTATGGACATACCGTTTTTTTTGTGTCAGCCTTAGGATGCCGCGGTCCGTAGTAGTTTATCGACGTCTCGGTCAACCGCCAGTTTTAGGACATAGTGGTCCGTCGTTAGTTTAAGGACGTTCCGGTCCGATGCCAGTTTTAGGACGTAGTGATCCATTGTTAGTTTAAAGACGTTTCGGTCCGTTGTTAGTTTTAGGACATTTCGGTCCGTCGCCAGTTTTAGGACATAGTAGTCCATTGTTAGTTTAAGGACGTTTCGGTACATTGTTAGTTTTTAGGACATTTTGGTCTGACAAAAAGGAAGCCGGCTACTACTTACAGAGTTTAGGCTTAGGAAGATAGCGAGCGGACATAGGCGTCGTCATCTATCGTTGACCTAGGCCGTGACTCGTCAGGCGTAGTATTTTTTCAAGAAGCGACCGTTTATTGGCCTGAAAGGTCTTTCACCATGCATGTCCATGAGTAGATAAGCCCCGCCCTGGTAAACTTTGTCTATGATATACGGGCCTTCGTAGTTCGGCTCGAACTTCCCCCGCTTGGTACGAGTAGGGATCATAGGTCTTTTGACCACTAGCACGAGTTCTCCTTGGCGGAATGTTCTCGGCCTAGTCAATCTCTCATATGAGCGCGTCATCTTTGCTTTGTAAGCCTCCAGATTTTTTATGCAATGAGCCGGGTTTCATCGAGGGTATCGAGCTCCTCAAGCCGAAGGTGAGCATTTTCTTCGTCTGTTAGCTCGAAGTGAACCGCCGCTCGTAGAGAGGGTAACTCTATCTCGAGGGGGAGTACCGCTTCTGTGCCGAATACTAATGCATACGGCGTTGTGTTCGTGGCCGTTTTGAATGTAGTTCGATATGCCCAGAGAGCTTCATGCAGTCTCTCGTGCCAGTTCTTTTTATTTCGAGATACCGTCTTTTTCACAATCTTCATCAAGGACTTGTTGAAAGATTCAGCTAGACCATTAGTTCGGGGATTATAGCCGAAGAATATCTCCAGTCTATGTTATGCTGTTGTGCAAAGCGGCTGATCTTGTGGCTTCTTTAGGCTGGCTCGTTATCGGAGATAATCCGTTGCGGAGTGCCAAACCAATAAATGACGTGTGTTTTGAAGAAATGGAGGATATTCTCCTTCTTCACCTCCCTCAGCGGTACTGCTTCTGCCCATTTGGAGAAATAATCAGTTGTTGCCAAAATGAATCGATGTCCTCTGGACGATGCTGGTTCGATGGGGCCGATTATGTCAGTTCCCCACATTTCAAACGGCCAGCTAGCCACCGTTGGATGCAGTGGATTTGGATGCTGATGGATAAAGTCCCCGTGAATCTGGCACGAGTGGCATTGCTTCGCGTATTCAAGGCAATCCTGGATCGTCGTGGGCCAATAGTAGCCCATCCTTTTGATCTTCAGCTTCATCTTCGGGCCGGCTTGGTGAGAACCGCATAGTCCGTCATGAGTTTCTTGGACGACTCTCTTTGCCTCTTCAGGTCCCAGGCATCTTAGCCATAAAGAGTCAAATGATCTCTTATACAGGGTATCATTGACGAAGGCAAAAGATAGAGCTCGCTTCATGAGCTGATGTTTTGAGGATGCATCTTCAGGTGTTCGACATGATTTGAAATAGTCTATAAAGACTTCTCTCCAATACTCAGCCTTTTCCTGGTCTTTTATTTGCAGAGCCATTTGCTCGGCGCTCCCTTTTCTTCGGACGATTCTGGATATATTTCTGCCGGTGCAAGAACCTGACGGCTCTGCACAACGATCCTCACGTCATCGAGGTTTTCGTCGGCCAATTCTTTAGCGAGCTTGGCTAATGCATCCGCTTTGCTATTTTCCGCATGCGGTATGCTTTCCAAGGTGTAGGAAGGAATTTGAGTCAACAGTTGCTGTACCCTCTCGCCGTACTTCACCAACTCTGGTTTGCACGTTTGATAGTCGCCGTTTACTTGACTAACGACTAGTTGGGAATCTCCGTTTATGAGGAGGTCTTCAATTCCCATGTCGATAGCGATCTCAAGACCTGCTATCAAAGCTCCGTATTCGGCTTCGTTGTTCATCCTCGGCTCTGTTAAGGAGAAGGCAAAGCGCATTATCCCTCCTTGTGGAGTCACGAAGATGAGACCTACTCCGGATTTGATTATAGGGGTGCTTTGTCTGCGCTTCTTCATGGAAGATGCCCCATCGAAATAGAGTTCCCACTGGGTATCATTCTCTCTTCTCTCTTCATCGATCGTGTTAAATGCGTGCTCGTCTGGCAATTCGCAGTTCAAAGGAGATTCGGCAGGTATCGGATGCTCAGCGAGGAAGTCAGCGATGGTCTGGCCTTTTACTGCCTTGAGGGGGCGATAAGTTATCGAGAACTCCATCAAGAGCAAGGCCCATTTAGCGAGCCGTCCCGTTAATATGGTCTTCGACATCAAATATTTGAGAGGATCCACCTTTTATATGAGATGGACCTCATGTGCCAACGCATAGTGTCTGAGTTTCGTTATCGCGAAGATCAACGCTACGCAATGTTTTTCGATGGGAGCATAATTACTTTTTGCCCTCAGTAGAACTCGACTCAAATAGTAGAGAGCTCTCTCCTTCCCTTGGTCGTTCTCTTGTGCCCACAGCTCGCCTAAGGAACCTTCGAGGGCTGTTGTATACAGGACGAGAGGTTTTCCTTTAACGGGAGCGGCCAATACTGGCGGATTCTGCAGGTATTGCTTGATTTCGTCCAGTGTGCTTTGGCATTTGCGATCCCAGACGAACGGAGTTCCTTTCTTCATCAAGTGACTGTAGGGGCGGCATTTTCCGGAGAGGTTAGCTATGAACCGCCTGATATACGCGAGCTTTCCTTGGAGAGACCGCAGTTGCTTGAGAGTCTTTGGTGGGGGCATTTCCATAATCGCCTTGATCTTCGACGGGTCTATCTCGATGCCTCGGTGTCGGACGATGAATCCTAGGAATTTGCCCGAGGAATCTCCGAATGCGCATTTGAGAGGATTCATCTTCAAGTTGTATTTCCGAAGGCGCTGAAACACGATCTTCAGATGCTCTAAATGTTCCTCGTATGATTTGCTTTTAACTACGAGGTCGTCGATATAGCATTCGACAATTTTATGTATGAGGTCATCGAAGATCTTCGTCATGGCCCTCTAATAGGTGGCACCGGCGTTCTTTAGACCGAAAGGCATCACCTTGTAGCGGAATATGCTCAAAGGTGTCCGGAAAGCGGTATGCTTCTGGTCTTCGGGATGCATCTTTATCTGATTGTATCATGATGAGCCGTCCATGAAGGAGAAAACTTCGTGAGTGGACGTATTATCTATCATCAGCTCAGTGACCGGTATTGGGAAGTCATCCTTCGGGCAGGCTTTATTGAGATCCCGAAAATCTACGCATATAAGCACCGTCCCATTTTTCTTCATCACTGGGACGATGTTGGCGATCCAGTCGGGATACTGACCTTCTTGAATGAAGCCGGAGTCGATTTAGCTTCTTGACCTCGGCGTTGATGCTCATCTCAAGTTCGAGCCGCATTCTTCTCGGTGCTTGTTTGATCGGCTTGACGTCCGGAGATATCGCCAATCTGTGCACAGCTATTTCTGGATCTAGCCCCGGCATCTCGGAGTAGTTCCATGCAAAGTGGTCTTTATGCTGTATGAGCACGTCCTTTAGCGTAGCCACCTTTTCATCAGACAACAGCTCACTAACGAATGTCGGCCGCGGGTCACTTGCCGTCCCCAAATCAATTTTCTTGAGGTTATCTGCAGTAGTATGTATTCCATCTTCCAGCTCTTTTGGCGCCGGTGGAAACTCTGAGATCACCTCGCCATCATCGTTTTCGAAACACCATGGGAGGTTATCCATATTCTCGGGCTCTCCTTCTGACAGTGTTATCACGTGGAAGGTACGAGATTGCTTCTAGGTCCGACATTGATCTGGTTCCATTCTCGCTGCATACGGGGCTTTCGGTTCATTCTTCTGTGGCGGGATTATCTTCCAACTGCTGGATAGAGTGAATCTGCCGAGTTGATTCTGGTCTTCAACCCAGTTCTTGAAGGTGAAACAGTCTTCAAGAGAATGCCCTATTGCTTGGTGATAAGAGCAATAGTCTGGGTGAGAGACCTCGTCCGCTTACTCGGGATGCTTGGACTCCGGGAGTGTCATCATCTGGTGTTTCATGACAAGATCGAATATCTTCTTTGTCTTGTCTTGAAGAAAATAATATTCTCGACCCATCTTCTTTATAAGAGATGAATCCTGGTTGCTCGATTCTTGATTGCGTGGCTTCTTGGTCCCGCTTTGTCGCTGTCGAATGCTTTTCTCGCTCTTTGATTTATTTTTTCCTCCGCGTCGGGCCTTTTGTATGACGGGTTGACAAGGAGGAGCGTTTTCATTTTTCGCAGCCTGTTGAAGGAGACGTTGCGTTCTGGCTTTCTCGTAGATAGCCATTTCGCGATTATGGTCATCTCGAACCTTTTGACCCGCTTCCCTTATAAGCTTGTCCAATTGTTCTTCGAACGACGGGCTTGGTATTTTCACGATGGGAGCTCGTTTTGGTTCAGGGTTAGCATCTTCCCACAGAGCATTTCCTTCTTCATCGAAGTCATGTATGACGCAGCAGTCACGGAATAGCTCCCATTTCTTGGATTGAATATATCTAAGCCCGATCGTTTCCATTCTTCCGTGGGCAACTTCCGCTGAGTTTCGGGGACGTTCCAAATCTTGTTGTAGAACTGGGCTTGTTGAGCGGTCTGTTTGAAGGGTACACCTTGGCGCCTCAACAGTTTTTTTAATCCGTCTGTGTAATATCTGGGCAGACGGATGGGCTGGAGCCTGTCAAGCGTAGAACCGGCGCCGTGCCAGATTTCTTTCTCCACTTTGGTTTCTCCGGATCGGTAGAATAGGATCGCCTTTTCACCCTTTCGCCTGGGAGGGACATAGAATGTCTACAGTTCCTGCATACTATAGGCATTAAGTGCATCGAGCTTTTTGTAATGTTCCCGCGGAACCATGGCGATTTGCAAACTTCGATCATCATCAGAAAAGGCTTGAATTGATGTCCGAGCAGAAAATACGGCATTGACTTCATCTTCCGAGTCGCTGCCGAAGATCGGCATAGGGGTGGACGGTCCCGGCTTGTTGCATTGGGGCGGACCTGGATAAACTATTTCTTCTTCCTCCTCGGTATCACTCCTGAAGACCGGAATAGTGGTGATAGCTTTATTCTTATCCTCGGGTTTGCGATATCTTTCTGTATCTTCGAAATCAGGCAGGAAGTACTTTGCAACCTCATATTTGCAAACTTCGTTTACGGAGAACGGGTTAAGTTCCCCTGTTACGGTGTACTCGAGACCATCCTTGAAGTACTTCATACATTAATGTTGTGTAGAAGGGATAATGTTGTACTCGTGTAACCAAGGCCTGCCGAGCAAAGCATTGTAGCATGTCTTGGCATCAATGACATGAAACTTAATGTCCATGACAAGCAGCCCAAAGCGTAACGTCAGTATCACGGACCCAAGCGTCCGTAATGACTGAGGGTCAAACCCGGAGATGTGATTTTATCCCGAGCAAGGTGTTGAACGCTCATGCATATCTCCTTCAACACTCTTACATTGAGGAGGTTAACGGAGGACCCATTGTCAACCAGGATTTTGCCTATCTTGATATCATGACAGTATTCAGAGACATATAGGGGACGGTTATGCTCACACGTCCCGAGGAGGAGGTCTTCATCGCCGAAGGTGATAGCGCCGTGTGTACTTCTTCCAGCTCGTCCTTCATCTTTTCTTTGGCGAGGAAAGCTTGGAACTGTTCGGGCTCTTGCAGTGCCTTGATCAAAGAATCTCTTGCTTCTTTTGATAGCAGAAGGGCGTCGAGAATGCTGATCTGCGAGGGTATCTTCCTCAAATGTGCCAGAACTTTGTAGTCCACCTTGTTTTTCTTTGGCGGGTCCTTGGCTGTCAGCTCTTTGACGACTTGATCTTTTAGGGCGATGTCCTCAGGGACCTTTTCTTTTCCTTTATCCTTTTTGTTTGAAGCCTGGTTGGCGGGTTCAAGATTCTTTTCAGGCAGCGTGCGATTGCGCAGCTGAATGTTCTCGCAGTTTTTCGGTTCTTCCTCTTTTCCCGACGTGGATTCTTTGAAGAGAGGGCCAATAGTCATTTCTTCGTCAGAGTCGCTCCCGAAGGTGAGAACTTGCGATCCCCCAGCGTCAACCATGTGATAGTTGCCGGTAGTTCTTTTATGCTCTTCGGTCGTATTTCGTTGCTCCCGATGAGTTTTGTGTTTCATCCTCTTGAAATGTTGTCAGTGAGCAACATATCCCTGCCACCATCTTTTAAAGGCTATGCACTCTTCAGTAGGGTGCGCAATCCTTCGATGATATAAGCAGTAGCTAGGATGTATTTCCGCTTTACCAAGAGTGTTTCCTTCGGAGGGTGGCAGCTTCATTCCCATCGATATGGCTTTGGCGAACCTCTTCCTCGTCTTGCACCTGCTTTTATTTGCGGCGGATGTACTTTGATCTGGCGGGGGTGTTTCAACCCTTTCGTCCAGTCGCCGATGTTTGGCTTTTTCAAATATGGCCATCTCACGCTCTCGAGCAGCTTTACTTTTAAGAAGAGCTTCGTCCAGGAATGCATCAATCATTTCGTCTGATGGCCCTAGAAGTTCCGGTTTAGGATCTGCCCCCAGTTTCTCTGTGTAAGGAGCTTCTTCATCGTCTATCGATGAGTGAGAGATCACATGGCAACTTGCCACATAATCTTCAGATTCATCCGACAAGTCTTCTTCATTGTCACCATCTCCGTCTTCGAGGACGTGGCTGAGAAATTCTTGGAGTGTGACTGGAGTCCGCGCTTTTTGATTATATTCATCCAGCGTGTCAATCTTCTTCTGCAGGTCCGTGCGCTTGTCACCAGGCTTCATGGGCTTTTTGGTCTTCTTCTTCTTCTTCAAAGACTTTGATGGCTGGGTGTGAGCACTTTGACCATCACCACCAATTTTTTGAGTTGGGCGCGGCTTCAACATTCCCTCGATAATCTCAGGTTCCAGCGGATTCATGTTTGGAGATCCTTCAGCATTCTTTTAGTTTTGGCTGAAAGAGCGACCTCCCATGGAGCTTCTTCTATGAAAGATCATGATGCCCCCGGTGTGTCTGTCTTCTTGGGAGCGTGTGGCTGTGGTGGGTTCACCTTCTAATATTCGGACAGTGCAAACTTGCCCTGTTGGTATTGGTCTTTGATCCAGCCTTTAAAGACGAAGCAATCTTCAATTGGATGGCTTACCGTTTGATGGTAGGGGCAATAATTGGGACTATTAGCCACGCCGGGCTGCAACAGCCATTTTGGATTCGGCAGATTGATGAGCCTGTTGCACACCGCTAGCTTGAACAATCTCTTCGTTTTGTCCCGGGGGAACGAATAAGGGCGCTTCATCTTCTCATTATAGAATTGCCGCCTCTCGTCTAGGCGATCAGTTAGTTTTGGGGCACTGGGCTGCTGTTGAGTATTCACGACAAAGGTCGCCTTCCCATTACCCTTTTCGTTCCGCGGCTCCGGCTTTGAAGGAGACGGTCTATGACCCATCTGGTCCATTTGGGCTAGTTTGTCGATCAAGGCCTGGAATGCGGTCGGCTTGAAGAACATCATGAATTAGGAAATAGTTGCTTGAGGATCAAGAGTGCCCATGAACATGCCTACTGCCGGCGCTTCCTCGATGCGCTGTTCACATTTTGAACACAAATTTCGCCATCGTATTGCGTATTGCACCCACGTTTCATCTGGCTTCACTCTGGCATTGATCAATGCCGTTATTGGGGTGCGTTCACTAGCACTCGCGAAATGCTGGGTGAATAGTAACTCCATCTCTGTAAAGGTTTTGATAGAATCGTTTGGAAGCTCCGAATACCACTAGAACGCTGTTTCCGATAAGCTACCAACAAACTGACGGAGCAGAAGTTTATCATCACCTCCGGTGTTGCCGCACAAGGCTCTGAATTGAGCGACGTGTTGATACGGATTTCCCGTCCCTTTATATACATGGAATTTAGGGATCGTATATCCCGGCGGGTACCTTATTTGGTCATACCAGCCTGGATATGGTCGTCCAGTTTTAACGACCTGCCCAGCTGCTTCATTCGCCTGGTGAACTCGTATTTGCTGAGCGATGTAGTCGTCCAAGGTGGCCTTAGAAATTGTCTCTTCTTTGGCTGCTGAAAGAGCCGGAGGGGGGTTCGATGTCTCCCCTCTGTCGTCTTCAATGGTGATCGGGGGGTCTTTAGCTAGAGGCTCCGGCTGTAATATCATCTCGGCCATGTCTTAGAACAAAAGATCCATTCGTTTTATATTGGCTGCCTGCTCCACGGCCTCTTTTTCTTTCCTCTCGAGCATTCTTCGGAGGAATTAAGCATCAGTTTCATGCTCCCGACGCTGCTCTGAGGTCTCTGGATTTCCTTTTGGCCCAGTAAGTGCGGCCATTGCAGTCAGCATCTCCTAAAGTTTCTGCTGCTGTTGTTCCTGAGCCTTCGTTATCGGTCGGGTAAGCGGTCGATGACCCGTGGAAGCACGGCTATCCTTTTTTCCAGAGGCCATATAAACGGTATGTGTTACCATGCCCCCAGACTTGGAGCGTTTAGACTCAGCGTCTTTACGGTTTGCCGCGTTCATAGGGGCTTTCTCTGGCGTCCTTCTCTTGTGAGCAGTTGTAGTCGAGGGGGCCGTTGCAGCGGGCACCCAGACGACTGTCTTCTTTTGTGGCTTGACAGGATGGTTTTCTCCTTGTCGAGCTTTAAGCTTCTTTGATCGGCGAGAGTAGTCCTGGTCAATCACCGATTCCTGGACCTGTTGCCAGACTTTATAAATTTTGGAGGACAGCCGCTGTGGGGGCTGCTCCGGCTTCTTTTCTGTAGTAATCTCCATAGGTGGGGGAGATCTCTTCAGCACGGCAGTCGGAGAGTTCTTGCGAACCCTTCTAAGCAGTTCAAAGCTGTTCCCGGTTGGAACAGCAGCATTGATTTCCACCATGGGAGCTGGCGGAGTTAGTCCAGAAGGGGAGCTGCCCCCAGCCTTCCTTACTCAGCGCCAGTGACGACGGGGAGCATGTCGTGCAGATGGAGTTGTTTCAGCTATGGGGATGGCTTCGTCATGCCCCTTGTCTTGCCGGAGGGTTGTTGCCGGTGTCAGCCTTTTGAAGACTGACGTTCGCCGAGAAGTAATGTCCAACCTATCGTAGGCAGATTTCCGAGTAGGGGAAGCAACCTTGATGATTTTGCCTGGAACAGGAGCTGAAATAGTCAGTCTTGTGAAGACCGACCCTTTGGCAGGAGAAGCCGCCTTGTCGACTTCAGGAGCAGGGATGGCTATCTTTTTAGGGATAACCCTTTCTGGTATCGCGGGTTTCTTCATGGGCCCAACTGAGTTTTGGCCCAGTCTGTCAAAGACTGAGGCGTTAGAGCTGGAAGACTCGTTGAGAGGGGCCGCAGTAGTTGTAAGCCGATCAAAGACCAACTTCTTTTGAGCTTCTTGTGTTGGCACAGGAGCGCTGAAGCTCGTTGGTGGGAGCATGGTCCCGAAGAACAATCCAGTGGTGGCCTGAGTGACATGTTCCACCGGCATAGCAAATATGGAGGCCGCTTGGGGCCCGTAAGTCAGTCCTCCGGACGGGACGGAGCGAGAGTTGCAGTTGCAGTTAGTGCAGGTTAAAGCCATTGATCTTCTGTTTTCTGCATAGAGCAAGACACCAAATCTTAGTACCTCGAACCCCAGGGCAACCATATCAAACCGCGACTCGTTCACGAACATGACACATGAAGTGTGGAGTGGAAAGAGGAAAAGGTCCCACCGGGCGTGCCAGAATCTGTTCCCCGCCGAAAAACGGGAGACGAGACCGTGTAGGTCCGTCTTGCCTGAATTTCGGGGCAGATGCCAATTGGTTCTATCTTTCCACCTCTCCGAAGATGCCAATTTGATTTATGACACCGTGTATCGAAGGTTTAAACGGATACAGCCGATGTAGCAGACTTCGTCAGATTCCCCCTCGTTGAGGGTTTTTTTTTATTGTGGGGACGCTCTTCTCTGCAGGCGCAAGCCCTTGCAGTTAATTACGCTACTGCATCGCGGTAACCACTTTCTCGTTCTCCAGATGGTCACTTCATGTCGTGGGTGTTTGTTTTGTTTTTGGTTGCCCGTGGATTGTATACGGATACTAATTTATATTGTTGCCCGTAGGGCGTGGATTAGTCCAAATCCGTATTTTCTTAGATTTGGGTTTGGGGGTTGGGTTTAAGGATACGTTAGTCTCATTTGAAATTAAGATCAGGTTAAACGTTTGTTAAGGATACGTTAGTCTAATTTTTAGACTAAGATCAACTTAACGGGATCGTTTAGATCTAACAAGAGAGCAATTGGGCTTTATTATTTAGTTTAGGGACATTGCGGTCGATAATTAGTGTAAGAACATTACGGTACAATGTTAGTTTAAGGACATCTCGGTCCAATGTTAGTTTAAGGACATCTTGGTCCATGTTTAAGGACATCGTAGTCCGTGAGTTTAAAGACATCACAGTTGTTGACCGCCGGAAGCCGGGAAGACTGGACGTCTTGCCTGAATCTGGGGGCAGATGCTAATTGGTGTTATCCGTCCACCTCTCCGAAGATGCCAAGTTGATTTATGGCACCGTGTATCGAAGGTTTAAACGGATGCGGCCGATGTAGCAGACTTCGTCAGATTCCCCCTTGTTTGAGGGGATTTTTATTGTGGGGACGCTCTTCCCTGCAGGCGCAAGCCTTGCAGTTAATTACGCTACCGCATCGTGGTAACAACTTTCTCCTTCTCCAGATGGTCACTTCGTGTCGTGGGTGTTTGTTTTGTGTTCGGTTGCCCGTGGATTGTATACGGAGACTAAGTTATGTTGTCGCCCGTAGGGCGTGGACTAGTCCAAATCCGTATCTTTCTTAGATTTGGGTTTGGGGGTTTGGGTTTAAGGATACGTTAGCCTTATTTGAGGCTAAGATCAACTTAAACGTTTGTTAAGGACACGTTAGTCCAATTTTATACTAAGATCAACTTAACGGGATCGTTTAGATCTGACAAGAGAGCAATTGGGCTCTATTGTTTAGTTTAGTGTCATTGTGGTCGATAATTAGTTTAAGGACATTACGGTCCAGGGTTAGTTTTAAGACATTGCGGTCGAGGTTAAGGACATCATAGTCCGTGAGTTTAAGGACCTCACAGTCCGGTGTTAGTTTTAAGACATCACGGTCAAGGTTAAGGACATCATAGTCCGTGAGTTTAAGGACCTCACAGTCCGGTGTTAGTTTTAAGACATCACGGTCGAGGTTAAGGACATCATGGTCCGTGAGTTTAAGGACCTCACAGTCCGATGTTAGTTTTAAGACATCACGGTCGAGGTTAAGGACATCATAGTCCGTGAGTTTAAGGACCCCACAGTCCATAGTAATGTGTGGTCGTCGGGACCCGTTACCTCTCTGACGACGTTGAAGGATTACAACGACAGATGTCAGAGGAGTAAAAAGATGTACCCTCGAACCGGGTGTAAATTGATTGGAAGAGCAGGTGTGCTCAGTTCAATTTAAATTGAGGACTTATGGCCAGACTTGGGCTAAGTCCAGTTAAAAATGTTTAACATTTTTATTTTTGTTCTGCCTGTTAGGCCTTTGTTTGGGCTCTGCCCTTTTAATAATGCCAAACATTGGGCTCTAACATTTTGTCTGGTATTAAATGCATAGAATTTATCAGAACAAAGTATGTTCTGGTAGCGCGCCACGTGGCGCACTAGGTGCTTTGCACCAGTCAAAGAGCGTATTGCGCTTCTGTCGGTTAGCGCACACGAGGAGGATACGTGTCGCTTAGCGCTAAGTGCTAATTTGTTAGCGCACTGTGCTTTTAATTTATGAGCGCGCTGTGCTAGTTTATGGGTGCGCCAGTGAGTGACACGTGGCGCGCTTGGCGCTGAGCGCCAACCCAAGAGCGCAACGCTGTTTTCAGGAGCGCAAAGCGCAGATCATGTCCATGGTTGACACGTGGCATGTTATGGCGCTGAGCGCCAGTCCAAGGAGCGCAGGGACGCAGTTCATGAGTGCAAAGCACTTTCCAATAGCGCAAAGCGCATTTTGATCAATTTAAGATTAAAGAACAAGTTTATGTTCTTCTTAAAAGAGGCTTTGCCTCAAGATTCAAGAACTAAGTTCTTATTCTTATAAAAGGCTCTGCCTTTATGTTCTGTCCAAGCACACATAAAAGCATGTGGCGCACTTGACACTAGCGCCAGTCGATGAGCGCAGTGCGCTATGGTTAAAGCACTAATGTGCTTAGCGCTTTGCGCCAGATATGAAGAGCGCTGATGCGCTTAGCGCTTTGCGCTAGATGCAGAGCGCTGATGTGCTATGGTTGAAACGTTGAGGCGTTTGGCGCTGGTGCCATATAAGGAGCGCAGAGCGCTTTTAGTAATGCAGAGCACACGTGAGGAGCACGTGGCACGCTTAGCGCTGAGCGCTAGCCAATGAGCGCAGTGCGCTGTATTTGAAGCGCTATGGCACTGCAGCGCTTTGCGCTAGATGAAGATTACTAAGGCACTTTTGAATTAGGAGCGCTAAGGCTCTTATTAGATTAGGAGCACTAAGGCTCTTCTTAGGTTAACTTTGCGCTCTGCAGATTATCTGTTCTTTGATATGAGACTTTGTACTCAAGATTCTAAGAACAAAGTTCTTAGTTCATAGGAGATATTTCAATCTCTTTTTGATGCAAGGCTTTGCCTTTATGGATATGTGATCCTAAGAGAATTGAATAATTCTCCCCCCTTTATAATGAGATGTTCATAATCTCTTTTGTGAAAGACAACTTTGTCTTATAGATTTATGATCTGTGAAAGAAGTAAATACTTCTGTTTGTATTGAGACGGTTTCGTCTTTCTATTCTTTTTACCTTGAAAAAGAATTGTCTTCTTTTGCCGAGAGCTTCTTCTTCTTCTTGAGATTTTCTCAAAGTTTCTGGGGGGGGTCCTCTTTTTGAGACTTGAAGTCTCGGGGCCTTTATATAGGGCAAGATGGTTTGTTCAATTAGTTAAGGAGATCTTTTCTCCAATTGATTTGGGGAATTTCCCATCGTTGGATCTTTGATCCAAAGGCTTCTGGTTTACAGAAGATAATCTTCTTATTTTTTTTTACCAAGATTGGGAAATTTTTCCATGCAGAATTTATTCTGTCTTTGGTAATTTTTATTTACCATTGGATCATTGATCCAACAGTGCTCTAATTTACAGAGCACAATTTTGTTGTTTGGAAAGATTTTGAGAAATCTTTCCTTAACAGAATTTAATTCTGGTTAATTAATGATTTATCATTATCATTAGATTTTTGATCTAACGGTGGGGAGCTTTTAGTTCCAGCGCTAGCGCTTATGCGCTCTACCCATGGTGTGCTACTTGGAGCGCAGCGCCCTTAGCGCTAGCGCGCACGTGCTTTGCACGTGGTGCGCTACTTGGAGCGCAGCGCATCTAGCACTAGCGCCTATGCGCTTTGCACGGGGTGCGCTAGATGTAGCGCAGTGCTTTTATAAAAACGCAGCTTTAATTCGAATTTTGAATTCTGAACAGAGCTTTGCTCTAATTGGGGAAACACCAACGTTCGTCAATGAGCCGCTGTCTAAAAAGCAGGTGGCCACACTGAAGGACGTGTTTATACAATATAAATATTTCTTCGCATGGAATTATTCTGAGATGCCAGGACTAGATCCAAAAATAGCGGTGCATAAACTGGCGATATCGCCAGACGTCAAGCCAATCAAACAGGCACCAAGAAGAATGCGGCTTGAACTTGAGATGAGTATCAACGCCGAAGTCAAGAAACTAATTGACTCCGGCTTCATTCAAGAAGTTCAATATCCTGAATGGATCGCCGACATTGTTCCAATGATGAAGAAAAATGGGACGGTGTGTATCTGCGTGGACTTCCGGGACCTTAACAAAGCTTTTCCGAAGGATGACTTCCCAGTACCTGTTACCGAGCTGAGGATCAATAACAAATCCACCCATAAAGTATTCTCTTTTATGGATGGATCTTCATACTACAATCAAATAAAAATGTATCCTGAAGACCAAAAGCACACCGCCTTCTGAACTCCGCTAGACATATTCTGCTATAAGGTGATGCCCTTCGGCTTGAAGAACGCATGCGCTATCTATCAGAGGGACATGACGAAGATCTTCGATTATCTCATACATGAGATTGTCGAATGTTATATCGACGACCTTGTGGTGAAAAGCAAATCGTACGAGGAGCACTGAGAACATCTGAATATAGTGCTCCAGCGTCTTCAGAAGTACAATCTGAAGATGAATCATCTGAAATGTGCATTTAGAGTCTCTTCAGGCAAATTCATAGGATTCATCATACGACACCGAGGCATCGAAATAGACCCATCAAAGATCAAGGCAATTATGGAAATACCCACGCCAAGAACTCTCAAACAATTGCGGTCTCTCCAAGGAAAGCTCGCATATATCCGACGGTTCATAGCTAATCTCTCCGGAAAATGCTGCCCCTACAACCATCTAATGAAGAAGGGGACCCCGTTCATTTAGGATCATAAATGCCAAAGTGCACTGAATGAAATCAAGCAATACTTGCAGAACCCGCCGGTACTGACTGCTTCGGTTAAAGAGAAGCCCCTCATCCTGTACACAACGGCCCTTGAAGCTTCTCTAGACGCGCTATGGGCACAGGAGAATGATCAGGGAAAGGAGAGAGCTCTCTACTATTTGAGTCGAGTTCTCCTGGGGGAAGAAAACAACTTCTCGCCCCTCGAAAAGCATTGTCTGGCACTGATCTTAGCGATATCGAAGCTCAAAGACTACGCCTTGGCACATGAGGTCCATCTCATATCAAAGGTGGATCCTCTCAAATATTTAATGTTAAGAGCCATACTAACAGGAAGGCTCGCTAAGTGGTCCCTCCTCTTGATGGAGTTCTCGATAACGTTTCAATCCCTCAAGGCAGTGAAAGGCCAGACCATCGCCGACTTTTTGGCTGAGCATCCGATACCAGCCGACTCTCCCATAAATTGCGAATTTCCAGATGAACATGCGTTTGACGCAATTGAAGGGGAGAAGGAAGGAAATAATTCCCGATGGGAACTATACTTCGACGGAGTATCTTCCTTGAAGAAGCGAAAGCAAAGCACCCCATAATCAAAGTTGGGGTGGGCCTTATCTTCGTGACTCCGCAAGGAGGGATAATGCGTTTCGCCCTTTCCTTAACAGAGCCGAGGACAAAAAATGAGGCTGAGTACGAAGCTTTGATAGCGAGTCTTGAGATTGCTGTCGACATGGAAATCGAAAACCTCCTCATATATAGAGATTCCCAGCTAGTCGTTAGCCAAGTAAATGGCGACTATCAGACGTGTAAATTGGAATTGGTAAAAAATAGCGAAAGAGTGCAACAACTGCTGACTCAAATTCCCTCCTACATCCTAGAAAGAATACCGCTTGCGGAAAATAGCAAGGTGGATGCGTTAGCCAAGCTCGCTAAAGAACTAGCCGACGAAAACCTCGATGATGTAAGGATCATTGTGTAAAGCCGCCGGATTCTCGCACAAGCAGAAATATCTCCAGAGTCGTTTGAAAGAAAGGAAGCAACCAAACAAGCAGCCTTCCAATTAGAGTATGAAGAAAATGCTAAGGATTGGAGAGAAGTATTCATAGACTAATTCAAATCCTATCGAACACCCGAAAATGCATCTTCAAGACATCAGCTCATGAAACGAGCTTTGTCTTTTGCCTTCGTCAATGATACTCTATATAAAAGATCGTTCAACAGTTTGTGGCTAAGGTTCCTGGGAACAGAAGAAGCAAGGAGAGTCATCCAAGAAACCCACGATGGACTCTACGGTTCTCATCAAGCAGGGCCAAAAATGAAGCTGAAGATCAAGGGAATGGGTTACTATTGGCCCATAATGATTCGGGACTGCCTCGAATATGCGAAGCAGTGTCACTCGTGCCAGATTCAAGGGGACTTCATCCACCAGCATCCAAATCCGCTACACCCAACACTGGATAGTTGACCGTTCGAAATTTGGGGAACCGATATTGTAAGTCCACGGTAGCGCCCCGGCCGTCTAACAGACGCCAAATGCGGAACAAAAACTATTTACAAATGGCGCTATCGTGTACCGTAACCCGGATCTGCCATTAAAACTAAACTAACAAATTACAAAGTGGGTAGAAATGTTATACCGAACGATCCGAGTCCTTCGGTCTTCAACCATCATCCCACGCTTTGTTGCGGTTGCTCCGATCTCCTGAATCTCCAATCTTCTCATCCAGGTGGCACCACGTCGACGGATCTTTAAACGGGCTCCTGCCTCTGAACCGAGGCAACTCGGTCGTCAAGTTTGCTAAAAGAGACAACCAAGATGATGTAGAGAATGAGTAGAACACTTTGTCTCGTTACGTCCAAGTCTATGGACGAATGGTTAATGAAGTTGCCTTTTTTGGATCGAGTGAAATGAGAAATGAGGCTATCTTAATTTCTATGAATCTAATACAATAATCTTTTCAAAACAACAACCATAACCCTCATAAGAGAGGGGGACGGCCAATTTATAAGGAGGTTGGGGTGAGTGTAGGAGAGGGGGAGGTGACCACAAAGATATGATACTTATCATAACATGAATACAAAGCATGAGTCATACGACACCTAGTATGAACACATTAATGTAAAGAATGACTCATAACCCTTAGTCATCAAGTATTAATGAATCATTAAATGCACTAATGAGTCATAAAGATGCATGAACCTAGTCACCACCTTCTAGAAGCCTCTAGAAGCTTCCACACTCATCTCAAGAAAAGATAAATCCGTATTTAACCGACTGTCAAATACGGCTGATAGAAAACAGGAAACTGGCAACTTCCAAAAGTGATTCTGAAACGAATTTCAGGATAACCCCGTATCAGTATAAACATACACGCATTTGTATTACGACCGAATACAAATGCAACCGAGACAAAGATATTATATCTACACAGTATAATACTCGGATCCGGCTTAAACCAAAACTGACCAGTATTATCTGCCCGAAAAATGACACGTGCGAAAACGCACATGCATTTTCCGAACCTTGCTATAAAACCATACGGCCTCTACAACGTTTCGTCCGAACTTGGGAAAGTGTCTGTGGGGGACACTAATGACTCATCAACACACTGGCACTGGGTATAACCTCTAGCACGTCAGAGGTACAAGCTGTACGTAACGGTTTGCCTATGTATTGATTGGAAGAGAAGCTGACGATCGAACTCATCCATAAACCCTACTGAGCCTAACAGTGACAATATACATACAGTCCGGTCCGTTCGTCTATGAGTATCGCATATCTGCCTAGGGGGATAGTAACGTCAGACCCCCAATAGCGGTATAAGTCGTGTCAGAGAGTGGCCCAGAACACCCTGAGATACTATTGGAGTACCTACCAGTAAATCTCCTTCCTCGGCCGAGGGCTTTGTTTAATGGCTCTCCCAGACACAGTGCGATCTCACCCCTAATACCGGGAGAGACGAATCCCCTGCCGATCCGCTCACTTGCCTCCATGTGGCTCGGGACTGTACCAACTAAAACCTGTTTGCACAACTCCTTTGAGCGTGGTAGGGTAGTAATCTAAGCACAGTGGGAACTCACACGAGACAAATGACGACCTCAGGTCGATGAACTAACCTGTACACATGTCACCAGGGAACTGCTATCTGACGATATGTATAATACCAACTAGCATGTTCCCGGCGAGTCCTGTCCGGTGTACTTATAACCCAATGAGCACCTGTATACATCTTAGGTGAACTAACTGACACCAATGGCTTGTGAGACCGGCCATTGCCCCTCGTCGGGGTCTCGACTGTATACACTAGTCTACTCTGGAGTATCGATGCCCTGTCTCGAAACTCCCACGACTAGGGACACTTTAAGGATGTGCTTACAGACCCCAGCTCCCACGTATATGATCGACATCATACTGCTGGTAGTCAAGCAAGAATCCTATGGGCTCTATCATCATGCAATAGTGAACTAAAATATGTATACGATGACAAAGACAAACCAGATAGCATACTATCATCTCGAGCAAGACTATCATATCGGTATAGGTCCTTCCTTAATCATTGCAATCACGTACCTGCGATCCAATAATTGACTTTGAGGGCACTATCTCCAATAGATATAATCGGGCCCATCGAACCAGTATCATCCAAAGGTCATCGGTTCATATTGGCAACAACTGATTACTTCTCTAAGTGGGCAGAAGCAGTACCGCTAAGGGAAGTGGAGACGAAGAATATCCTCCATTTCTTCAAGACAAATGCCATCTACCGGTTCGGCACTCCGCGACAGATCATCTTGGATAATGGGCTGGCCTACAGAAGCCATATGATCAGCCGCTTCGCACAGCAGCATAATATAGCCTGGAGATACTCTTCAGTCTATAATCCCTAAGCTAACGGTCTAGCTGAGGACCTGTGAAAACCTGAAAGGGCGTGATCTTGTCGTTAAAAAAAAAGAAGATATGTCCACAAGCGAAATGGGAACAGATGAAAACCTGAAAGGACGCCGTGAGTAAAAACAGCAGGGCTACCGGCGAGCTTGTGAAAACCCAAAAGGGCGCATTCTCGTGAAATTTTCACTTACGAGATCCTCTCGACTCTTAAGGAGAACTCCCTCTATGAGACCCTCATGGCTCATAGGATTCAAAGCCTTAAGCTACAGGGACCTGAACCCATTCTTAAGCCGTCGTATTCCCCAAGTTGCTCTACAGGCGGTCCGATATTGGCCCTTGTATACAATTCACGGGCACAAATAAACGTTTCCCCTACGAAGTCCCACCAATGATGAGGAATTTTCTCATATGGCGAACGACACTTATACATCCCTCTCGACTTATAAAGAGAAAACACTCTTATAAGATCCTTACAACTTATAAGAGAACGCACACTTAGGGATCCCCACGATTCCTAAAGAGAAAACACTCTTATGAGATCCTTACGACTTATAAGAGAACACACACTTAGGGATCCCCACGATTCCTAAGGAGAAAATACACCTATGAGATCCGCACGACTCGTAGGGAGAAATACCTTTATGAGACCCTTACGGCTCGTAAAGTCAAAAAGCTTTAGTCGATAGGATCCTAACCCTATTAGCTAAGCCACCTTTGTTCAAATCGACAGAGGAAAATGATGATTCGCTCCTGAAAATATCCCGATGGTAGCGATACTGATGCCTAAATCGGTATCAAATTCTAAGTCCTTTCAAGGAAAATGATGATTCGCTCCAAGCAATATCCCAGTCGCAGCGGTGTTGATGCCAAGATTGGTATCGGATGTCAAGTTCTATACTCGCAACAAAAATCAGCAAGCAAAAATATGTATATAAAAATAGCCGAATTGTTTGAGCAACTCGCAATAAAAAACAACGAGTAAAAAGAAAAAAATATAGCCAAAATGATTGGGCAATCGTGACTTTCGCGATATAAAAAACTGAAATGATGGAGCATCATGGAAACAAAAAAGAAAAATGAAACTTTTGCCTTGCAGGTGAGTCTACACCGACCCCTGTATACAATCCATAGGCACAAATGAAAAAGGGAACCATGTTTTCCCACCAGGCTCTGTCAAAGGGAGAGCCAAGTCTCGACGGTTCACAAACAACCTAGAGATCACCTCAACACTTGTCTCATTTCAGCAGACGCAATGCCAACAATGATGTTCCTTCTCACTCCAGCAGAATGTAGACGCGACGTCAACAAAGACCCCAGAGTCGAAACAAAGCAGAGCCATGGCAAAGTCCCTAGTTCCAAATCTCGACGGTTCATAAAAAACCTAGAGACCACCTCGACACTCGTCTCGTTACAGCAGACATAGTGTCAAAAACGACGTTTCTTCTCACTCCAGCAGTATGCAGACGCAACGTCAACAAACGACCCTAGGGTTGAAACAAAGCGGAGCCATGGCAAAGTCCCTAGTTCCAAATCTCGATGGTTCACAGACAACCTAGAGACCACCTTGACATTCGTCTCGTTATAGCAGACGCAGTGTCAACAATGATGTTTCTTCTCACTCCAGAAGGATGCAGACGCGACGTCAACAAGCGACCCCAGGGTAAAAAAAATGGATCCATGGCAAAGTCCCTTGTTCCAAGTCTCGACGGTTCACAGACAACCTAGAGACCACCTCGACATTCGTCTCGTTACAGCAGACGCAATGTCAACAACAGCGTTTCTTCTCACTCCAGCAAGATACAGACGCAACGTCAACAAAGCAGAGCTATGGAAAAGTCCCTAGTTCCAAGCCTCGACGGTTCACAAAAAACCTAGAGACCACCTCGACATTCGTTTCATTACAGTAGACGCAGTGTCAACAATGGCGTTTCTTCTTACTCCAGCAGGATGCAGACGCAACATCAACAAATGAACCTAAGGTCAAAACAAAGTGGACCCATGGCAAAGTCCCTAGTTCCA
This sequence comes from Agapanthus africanus, assembly GCA_030015575.1. NCBI lineage: Eukaryota > Viridiplantae > Streptophyta > Magnoliopsida > Asparagales > Amaryllidaceae > Agapanthus > Agapanthus africanus. Next base: position 6,356,880 of record CM057337.1, read on the forward strand.
AGTCTCGACGGTTCATAAACAACCTAGAGATCACCTCGACATTCGCCTCATTACAGCAGGCGCAGTGTCAACAAAGGAAGCGAAGGACAAATTCCTAGCTTCAAGGTCTTGACGGCAACTCAAATAAAACCTGAAAGACTATCGGAGATCATCCCATACCAGCACGGAGTGGTTATGACTTATCGGGGCTCCCAAACTGAGCCTAACCTCAAGTAAAAAGTGGCATGGAAAAATTCCTTCCGCTTGCTCTCTCGACGGTAATATGACCTAAGGAGATTACTTGAAGATGTCTTGTCCAGCCCCTGAAGGGATCAGAGACAAGACAGTCGCGGGGTTACCCGAACAGCAGCGTAAAGTCTGCATATCGAGGAATGCATAAGCCAACGCGATAGTACGACGGACAAAAACCCTAGTACCATAGAACCTACGGAGCTCTATTGTAAAGAGCAGGGGTTAATTGTAACGTTAGGACAGGTTTGCCTACAAGCCCAAGGGAGGTAAACTAAAAAAACTCCGAAATGAGTCCATAAATTACAAACTCCGAAATGAGTGAATAAATTACAAGCTCCGAAATGAGTTCATAGACTAGAAACTCCGTGATGAGTGAATAAACTACAAACTCCGAAATGAGTATATAGACTACTTCACACCAGATCAAGACATCGAAGAAAAGAGAAATACCAGTTTGAAATAAAATATGTCTTTTATTCATGAATTTAAGTGAATACAAGATACATTTCATTCAGAAATCAAAATGAATACATGTTATTCATACTCTTAATTATGAATGAATACAAAATAAGAAGAAGGAGAATATACAGCGACAAAAATGTTTAAATCGGCGGACGGTTCAACAGGCCAGCAAGTTCATCGTTCTTCCGGTGGACTTTGGCTTCAAGCTCCACCAGTGCTGCAAGATGAGTCTCTGACTGGGTCTGTTGAGTCTGGTATGAAGAAAACCAACTCTCTAGATCTTTCTCGGCGACCTTATGGGCTTCAACCATCTCACGGGTAAAAATAACAGCTTTGTCAAGAGCCACCACCTCTGTAATGGATTCTTAAAGCACCCGCCAAATTTCGTATGCACTGGCGGTCTTGCCAAGTTCCCCTAAAGCTTTTGAAGCCAACTTCCTCTTTGAAAACATCCGGTTGAGCCTCTTTTCGCATGACTGGAGATTGGTGTTTCCCCTAATCAGAGCAAAGCTCTGTTTGAAATTTAAATTTTTAAATGAAGCAATGCTTCAGATGCAGCGCCAAGTGCGCTGCACCCTAAGCAGCGCACCACGTGCAAAGCACGCATGCGCTAGTGCTAGGTGCGCTGCGCTCTAAGCAGCGCACCACGTGCAAAACACGGGTGCGCCAGCGCTGGAACTAAAAGCTCCCCATCGTTAGATCAAAGATCTAATAATAATGATGATTCATTAATTGATCAGAATTAAATTCTGTTAGGGAAAGATTTCTCAAAATCTTTCCAAATAACAAGATTGTGCTCTGTAAATCAGAGCACCATTGGATCAATGATCCAATGGTGATTAAAAATCACTAAAAATACAGAATAAATTCTGTTTAGAAGATTTCCCAATATTTGTTAAAAACAAGAAGATTACCTTCTGTAAATCAGAAGCCCTTGGATCAAAGATCCAACGATGGGAAATTCCCCAAATCAATTGGAGAAAAGATCTCCTTAACTGATTGAACAAATCAGCTTGCCCTATAAAAAGGCCCCAAGACTTCAAGTCTAGCATATACAGAAGCATAGAGAGAAACCTCCTCAAAAACTTTGAGAAATTCAAAGAGAAAGAGCAAGATCTCAGAAGAAGATTTTTCTTCAAGGTAAAAAAGAATGGTGATGAACAGAGAGATGAAATCATCTCGTAATTAATTTAAAAAGAAGGATTCACTTCTTTAAAAGATCATAGATCTACAATAACAAAAAGTCTTTCACAAAGAGATCAAAAGACCTCATCATAAAATAAAAGAAGAATTCACTTCTTCCTTACAGATCATAGATCCATAAAGACAAAGCCTTTCATTAACATAAGAGATTGAATAACTTTTTGTTCTTAGAATCTTGAGACAAAGTTTTTTTTTAGATCACAAAATTGATCATATGCGCTTTGCACTTTGGAACTGAGCTTTGCGCTTTTGAACCGCGCTTCTGCACCCATCAATTGGCGCTTAGCGCCAAGCGCGACAGGTGTCCCTTACGTATGCGCTCTTAACAGCTAGCGCTCTGCGCTCTTAAACCAGCGCACTGCGCTCATGGGCTGGCGCCCAGCGCCAGGCGCACCACGTGTCAATTACGTATGTGCCACTGAACTAATAGCGCAATGCGCTCATAAACTAGCGCAATGCGCCCATCATCTGGCGCCTAGCGCCAAGCGTGACATGTGTCCCTCACGTGTGAGCTATTCGGCAGAAGCGCACTGCGCTCTTTGAATGGCGCAAAGCGCCAGGCGCGCCACGTGTTGCGCTGATAGAACGAAAATCATTCTTTAAATAGGCCCAGAGCTCTGATAAATGCTCAGCATTCAATAAAAGACAAAATATTGTCAGGATGCAAGTCAATGCTCAGCACTATTAAAAGGGCCAAGCCCAAATAAAGGCTTAACAGCCCAAAATAAAATGTTAAACATTTTAACCTGATTGGACTTAGCCTAAGATTGGCCATAAGTCCTCAACTCATATTAATTGAGCCCATCTGCTTATAAATATTTTAACAGATCTTAACCCTAAATTGGACTACAGATCTTTCAACTAACTCACATCGGTTCAAGGGTACATCTCTGAACCCCTCTGATATATGTCGTTGTAATCCTTCAACGTCTTCAGAAAGGTGACGGGTCCCGACAACCAAACATTCCACGGACTGTGGGGTCCTTAAACCCATGGACTATGATGTCCTTAACCTCGGACTGTGGGGTCCTTTAAAACCCATGGACCGAGATGTCCTTAAACTAACATTGGACCGTAATGTTCTTAAACTAATTATCGACCGCAATGGCCCTAAACTAAACAATAGAGCTCAAATGCTCCTTTGTTGGATTTAAACGATCCCGTTAAGTTGATCTTAGTCTAAAATTAGACTAACGTATCCTTAACAAACGTTTAAGTTGATCTTAGTCTCAAATGAGACTAACGTATCCTTAAACCCAACCCCAAACCCAAATCTAAGAAAATACGGATTTGGACTAATCCACGTCCTACGGGCGACAACATAAATTAGTTTCCGTATACAATCCACGGGCAACCAAAAACAAAACAAACACCCACGACACGAAGTGACCATCTGGAGAAGGAGAAAGTAGTTACCGCGATATAGTAGCGTAATTAACTGCAGGGGCTTGCGCCTACATGGAAGAGCGTCCCCACAATCAAAAACCCCTCAAGTGAGGGAAAATCTGATGAAGTCTGCTACATCGGCCGCATCCGTTTAAACCTTCGATACACGGTGTCATAAATCAACTTGACATCTTCAGAGAGGTGGACGGATATCACCAATTAGCATCTGCCCCGATATTCAGGCAAGACGGACCTGCACGGTCGTGTCTCCGTGTTTCGGCGGGGAACAGATTCTGGCACGCCCGGCGGGACCTCTTCCTCTTTCCACTCCACACTTCGTGTGTCGTGTTCACGAACGAATCGCGGTATAATATGGTTGCCCTTGGGTTCGAGGTACTAAGATTTGGTGTCTTGCTCCGTGCAGAATACAAAAGATCAATGGCTTCAAAGTGCTCCAGTTGCAACTGCAACTCCCGTTCCGCCTCATCTAGAGGTGTAGCCTACGGGCCCCAAGCGGCCTCCCTGTTCAAGATGCCAGTGGAGCAAGTAACTCAGGCCACCACTGGTCTATTCTTCGGGACAATGCTCCCACCCATGAACTTCAATACCCTAATGCCGTTGCAGGAGGCTCCAAAGAAGTCGGTCTTTGATCGACTTACCACCACCGTGGCCCCTCTAAATGGGTCGCCCAACTCCACTGCCTCAGTTTTTTAACAGAATAAGCCAGAGCTCCAACGGGCCCATGAAGAAGCCCGCAATACCAGAAAGGGTTATTCCAAAAAGGATAGCCATTCCCGCTCTCGAAGTCGTCAAAGAGGCTTCTCTTGCCAAAGGGTCGGTCTTCACAAGGCTGACTGTTCTTGCTCCCGCTCCAGGCGAAGCCCTCAAAGCTGTTTCCCCTGCCCAGAGGTCTGTCTTTGACAGATTGGACATTACTTCTCAACGGACGTCAGTCTTCAATAGGCTGACAACGATAACCCTTCGCCAAAACATAGGGCACGATGAAGTCACCCCTACAGCTGAGATAATCCCAACGGCTCGACACACTCGACGTCGCCACTGGCACCGAGTAAGGAAGGCTAGGGCAACTCTCCTTCTGGACTGACTCCGCCAGCTCCCATAGTGGAAATCGATGCTGCTGTTCCAACTGAGAACAGCTTTGAATTGCTTAACAAGGTGCGCAGGAATTCACCAACTGCCATACTGAAAAGATCTCCTTCACCCGTGGAGAATGATACAAAGAAGAAGCCAGAGTAGCCCCCTCAGCGTCTGTCCTCCAAAATTTACAAAGTCTGGCGACAGGTCCAGGAATCGGTGATTAACCAGGATTACTCTCCCCGATCAAAGAAGATTAAAGCTCGGGAAGAAAAGAGCTACCCGTGGTACCACAGAAGATGTCATCCGTTTGGGTGCCTGCTGCAACGGCTCCCTCAACGTCAACCGCTCACAAGAAAAGGAGGTCGAAGAAAGCCCCTTGGGCCGCGGCGAACCGCAAGGATGCTGAACCTAAACACCTTAAGTCTGGGGACATGGTAAGACACACCGTTTATATGGCTTCTGGAAAAGAGGAAAGCCGTGCTTTTACGGGTCATCGACCACTTACCCGATCGATAACAAAGGCTCAGGACCAACAGCAACAAAAACTTCAGGAGATGCTGACTGCAATGGCCGCACTCACTAGGCCAAAAGAAAATCCAGAAACCTCAGAGTAGCATCGGGAACAAGAAATTGATGCTGAATTCCTCCGAAGAATGCTCGAGAGGAAAGAAAAGGAGGCCGCGGAACAGGCGGCCAACATAAAACGAATGACTCTTTTGTTCCAAGACATGGCTGGGATGATGTTACAGCCGGAACCTCCAGCTGAGGACCCCCCGATTATCATTGAAGATGATAGAGGAGAGATATCGAACCCTCCTATGGATTTTTCAGCAGTTAAGGAGGAGACCATCTCCAAGGACGCTCTGAATAACTACATTGCTCAGCAAATACGAGCTCACCAGGCGAATGAAGCGGCCGGGCAGATCATTAAGACTGGACGACCCTATCCAGGCTGGTATGACTAAATAAGGTACTCGCCGGGATATACGATCCCCAAATTCCACGTATATAAAGGGACGGGAAATCCGCATCAGCATGTCACTCAGTTCAGGGCCTTGTGCGGCAACACTGGAGGCGACGACAAACCGTTGCTTCGCCAATTCGTTGGTAGCTTGTCGGAAACGGCGTTCGAGTGGTATTCTGAACTTCAAAATGACTCTATCAAGACATTTGCGGAGATGGAGCTACTGTTCACCCAGCATTTCGCGAGTGCTAGTGAACGCACCCCAATAACGGCATTGATTAACGCCAGGGTAAAGCCAGGTGAAACGTGGGTGCAATACGCAATACGATGGTGGAATCTATGGTCGAAATGCGAGCAGCGCATCGAAGAAGCGCCAGCGGTGGGCATGTTCGTGGGCACTCTTGGCCCTCAAGCGACCATCTCCTAATTCATGATGTTCTTCAAGCCGACTACGTTCCAGGCCTTGATTGACAAACAGGCCCAAATGGATTAGATGGGTCATAGACCGTCTCCTTCAAAGCCGGAGCCACGGAATGAAAAGGGCAAAGGGAAAGCGACCTTCGTCGCTAATACTCAACAGCAGCCCAGTGGTCCAAAATTAACGGATCACCTAGACGAGAGACGGCGATACTATAATGAGAAAATAAAGCGCCCTTATTCGTTTTCCCGGGACAAAACGAGGAAATTGTTCGAGCTGGCGGTGCGCAACAGGCTCACTAATTTGCCGAATCCAAAACGCCCATTTCAACCCGGTAAGGCTAATAGTCCTAATTATTGCCCCTACCATCAAGCAGTAAGCCATCCAATTGAAAATTGCTTCGTCTTTAAAGGATGGATTGAAGACCAATACTACCAGAGCAAGTTCGCACTGTCCGAGAATTGGAAAGTAAGCCCGCCCTAGCTGCACGCTCTCAAAAAGACAGACACTTCGGGGGCGTCATGCTCTTTTGTAGAAGAAGCCCCATGGGTGGTCGTTCTTTCAGCCAAGAAGAAAAGAATGATAAAGGATCTCCAAACGTGCCAGGCGATCAGGTGGAAAAATCCACTGGAACCCGAGATCATCGAGGGAATGCTGAAACCGTGCCCAACTCCAAAAATTGGTGGTGATAGCCGAAGCGCTCATACCCAGCCGTCAAAGTCTTCGAAGAAAAAGAAGAAATCCAAGAAGCCCGTGAAGCCTGGTGACAAGCGCACGGACCTGCAAAAACAGATTGACGCATTGGAAGAATATAACCAGAAGCCACGGACTCCAGTCACACTCCAAGAATTTCTCAGCCACGTCCTTGACGACGGAGATGATGAAAATAAAGGAGACTCGTCGGACCAGCCTGAAGATTATGTGTCAAGCTGCCATGTGATCTCTCACTCGTCGATAGACGATGAAGAAGCTCCTCACGCAGAGAAACTGGGGGCAGATCCTGAGCCGGAACTTCTAGGACCATTAGACAAAATGATTGATGCATTTCTAAACAAAGCTCTTATTAAATGCAAAGCTGATCGAGAGCGCGAGATGGCCATATTTGAAAAGGCCAAATGCCAGCGACTGGACGAAAGGGTCGAAACACTCCCACCAGATCAAAGTACATCCGCCGCAAATAAAAGCAGGCTCAAGACGCGGAAAAGGTTGGCCAAAGCTATATTGATGGGAATGAAGCTGCCACCCTCTGAAGGAAACACTCCTGATGAAGCGATATACATTCTAGCTACTGCTTATATCATCGAAAGATTGCTCACCCTACCGAAGAGTGCAACGCTTTTAAAAGCTGGTGGCAGGGATATGTTGCTCACCGACAACATTTCAAGCGGATGAAACACAAAACTCGTCGAGAGCAAAGAAATACGACCGAGGAGCGCAAAAGAACGGCCGACAACTGTCACATGGTCGACGCTAGGAGATCGCAAGTTCTTACCTTTGGGAGCAATTCTAATGAAGAAATAGCTCTCGGCTCTCTCTTCAAAGAATCCACTTCAGGAAAAGAGGAAGAACCGAAGAGCTGCGAGAACATTCAGCTGCGCAATCGCACATTACCTGAAAAGAATCTCGGACCTGCAAATAAGGGATCGAACAAAAAGGAAAAGGGGAAAGAAAAGGTCCCTGAGGACATTGCCCTAAATGATCAAGCCATCAAAGAGCTGACATCCAAGGACTCATCACAACAACAATAACTGAGCCTTTTATCCCAAGCATATAGGGCTGACAGCCAAGGACCCACAAAAAAAACAAGGTGGATTACAACGTTCTGGCACACTTGAGGAAGCTACCTTCACAGCTAAGCATTCTCGATGCCTTCTTGTTATCAAAAGAAGCAAGAGACTCTCTGATCAAGGCGTTACAAGAGCCCGAACAGTTTCAAGCTTTCCTCGCCGAGGAAAAGATGAAGGACGAGCTGGAAGAAGTGCATACGGCCGATATCACGTTCGGCGATGAAGATCTTCTCCTCGAGACGTGCGAGCATAACCGTCTCCTTTATGTCTCCGGATACTGTCATGATATCAAGATAGGCAAAATCCTGGTTGACAATGGGTCCTCCGTCAAGATAGTCAGAGGACAGTACCTGGATATATTTTGCATGCATTGATAGTTCGAAGGGATTTCCAAAGAGCGAGCTATGGTCTCGATATATATATACCTACGTGTCCGATATGACACGAAACGTTTTAAAAACAAGGAAACCCTTCCAAATTGCTTTCAAAACGGCGGAACGTACCTATCAAACAAAGGATATATATATATACGTATATAGTATTTTCTTATGAAAAATGTCCACCACTGTGCAGTGTTATGCGCATCGCACAGCGACTTAAAAAGATTTGGCATGCCTTTACATCAGCTATTCACATGTATAGATTGGATGTCTACATGTATAGTTCTGATCTATATCATGTTGGTTTTGTATTGGATTTGACATTTGTATCTTTACCATGACTCCGATGATTGCGGGATGCTTGATGGAGTTTTGTTTTTGAGTTATCTGCTCAGTACTCATGCGCATGCATTGCGCTATGATGTTTTATGTATTGATGTTTTCGGAGCCCCGACGACTTGGACCTTGTATCGAAATGTTTTAGTACCTTGGGGTTTAAATTTAAATTCGGGGACCGAATTTCTTTAAGGGGGGTAGATTGTAACATTTCAAAATAATAAAATATTATTTTTGGGAATTTTTATAATTTTATTTTATTTTATGAATATTTTAATATTCCGGTATAATTAAATACAAATAAATGGGGAAAATTTTGGAAAATTATGGAAAACTCTAAAATAGGGTATTTTATGGAATTATGCCATTTTAAAGTTTTTAAGATTAGTTATATGCTAATTTAGTGTTAATCGCGATTAAAAATCGCTAATTGGATTTTTAGCTTTTTTGTGCAAAAATGTGCACATATCATTTTCCACACTTCTTACACTTGTGTTACATTTCTTTTTGCCATGGTTGTTCTTTTGGGTTCACAATTGGAGTGAGAAGGAAAAGAAAAGAAAAGGAAAAAGGTAAGTGATGATGAGAGAGAGAGTATGTTGCTTTTGACTTTTGATCCTTTCCTCCATTTCCCCATCTCATTTCTCTCTCCCCCTCCATGAGCTGCTGCTGCTCCTCTTGCCCTTTCCCTCTCCTCCTCCCTCTTCAAACCCTAGATCCACCATGAAACCAATCCCAAAACCCTATTCCCACTTCACAAAAAGTGTTCCCGAGCTCACTAGCTACACATTGAACCTAGCAAGAATGGATTTGGAGGACTTTGAGCAACTCAAGAATTTTCTTGAGTTGCCAAAGGAGGTAATTTCTGCACCCCTAGTTTAGTAATTCAATTCTTATTGCATCCATACTAGTTTCATATCGATATTGTGTCGTTTTGTGGATTTTGAAGAATTCAAGTTAGGGTTTAGGGTAAAACTGAAATCAAAGGTGAAATGGAGGATGGTAGTGACCTTAGAAACCCTGGTGCGATGTTAGTTTAGACCCAAACCTGAAATTGAAACCAGAACACGGAATTACGGAATCGATATCGGGGAAAACTGTAAATCTGGGAGTGTTTTGTGGAATCTTCTATCATCCCGAGACCCCAAAAATAAAACTGAGTTGACAGTGAGATGTGCAGGCACCATGGAACCACCACACCAAGCCCTAGCCCCTAATTCTTTGTTTGGGCCGCAGATTTAATCCCTCTGGCCGCAAATTGCGGCCAGATCAGGTTGGAACCCCTTCGTTTTTGTTCTGCAGCCTTTTGCCCTATAAACTTGACCCTGGGTATGTCTAGTTTTGACTGATTCCATCTAGAGTAAAATCTGGGATGATTTTCCTATGTTGGTGCATGGTTTACGACTTGTTTTAGCATGGATTTTGGTATTTTGTGTTTCGTTCCTGTCGTGTGGCGTTTGGACGTCAACGACAAGCGGATATTGAACGTGTTTACATGCGAGACGATAGGTTTTTACCTATGTGAGTAGCGTGTGCTATTTTGGTTTCCGATGTGATTTTCATGTGCTTTAGCGTTGTGATATACTTATAGGTACCCTACGTGATGTTGAGGCAAAGAAGATGAAGATAGCGACATCGGCATCGGCACACGAGAAGCAAGGTGAGTAGATTATATCTACGGGGAGAAGTCGGGTGGATGGCGTATAGCACCCCCGCAGTCCGTGGTGATGTATACGAATACGTATACAAACATATATTTATTATGTGTTGTTTAGGATTGTTGATGGTAATATTGATATTATTGGTGATAAAGATGTATTGGTGTAGTATAGTGCGAAACCCTAGAGTAGTGGTTGCACTCACACATACACGTACACATATACTTGCATACATTCTTTCATTTATCTGTGCGCATCTGGAGGTTTGTATATCTACACATGGGTATGGGACTATGTGTTCATATACGGGATTGAGGATGATACATGAGATTGAGATGAGTCGATGAGCTTTGATTGAGGCCGTGAGATTCGGCGATATGACAGAGTTCGTTTTTGTGATGTGATATGATGGTAGTGATACCGGATATGTGATGAGATGAATGTGATATTGACCCGTACCCAGCGATTGGGAAGCCGTACGACGATTTACCGTACGAGCTTTATATTGATGTTAGATCCGCACTCATGACTCGAGGATGTTATATGATATACGGTATCGTACGTGATACTATTGAGGCGAGATCACCGACTATATATATATATATATATATATGTATTTCGACTCAGATTTAGGTGGTTTCCATACCCCTCCCGGTTGACTTGATTGTTGGGTTCGTAGTTCGCATAGTAGGAGTTAGACTAGACCCGAGTCAGACCTATTTCAAAACTAACGAATCGGGGATATTTTAAAGATAGGCAGAAGGGTTTATACGGATATTTTCAAATGACGCATCTTTTCTTTAAAATATCGTAGCCCTTATTTTACCAAAAGCCCTGATTCGTCTTATTTCAAAAGGCAAGGTTGCAGGATATATCTATTGAGGCAGGTTCTTTATTGTTGCGTTGATTATTCGATTCCGCATATTCATGCTATTTGCATTGCATCGCTTGTATTGTTGATATATTTCAGTCATGCTGATAGGACACCAGCACCATTATCGATGATGCGTATGTTCCACGTACACTTGTTTGCCGGCTCACACACTTCATCATCGATAATTGCCATGTCACTACACTGTAGTACTGTTGCATTCAGGATATGATTCTTGCATGACAGACCGTTATGCTTATATTTGTTTTACATGTCGCATGCATCATGCTTTCTGATTATACGCATTGAGATATGTTGTTTCCATGATATTTCTGGATTTGGGAACCGTGGATATTTCAAAAGAGAATGTGAAATTGTTTTAAAAACCCGGTTACCCTTGATATGATATTTCAGTGCGTCCACCATGTGTTTTCTCGGTGCTGAGAGCGACATGTGAAACCCGATTCGAGGAGGCGGATGAGGCCGATTGCGGGTACATGGTGGACCCGGTATGGTTCTCCGGGGCAAGAAATGTTTTTCGTGGAGTAGACGATGAGCCTGGCAGGGTGGCGAGTACCTACCGGTGATTGGTTGGACCTTGCGGTTATCCGGAGGATACCGACCAGAGTCGATAGATAGATATGGGCGTACTGCCGGGGCCGAGGGCCGATACCGCAGACAGAGCCCGTGGGCCGATCCGGACTGACGGAGCCCGATATATGAGGATTTACGTGTCGATGCTGGGCACAGTTTTCATGATGTTTTCGAGTGTCGATGCTGGGCACTCCGGTTCCATGATTTTGACGTGTCGCGAGGGACACAGATGGTTTATATCCTCATATTATTCCCATGAATATGCTGATGATATTTACATGCATGGCGGTTATTGTCATTGGGTGACGAGTGGACGGGATCCACGTATATGCAGATTTGATTACATTGATCATACCTCACATTCATGATATGCTATGACCTGAGGCACTAGCACGAGCACTTGGCACTACACTCATGTATAGAGATTTCATCGCCAATTTAGCATGCTTCAGCTTTATTCATATTGAGGTTTATATATATCTGATCATATTGACCTAGGATGGGTCATGCATTCGATCTCTGCTTGTAGATATTTTCTATTCACGAGTTGGCAACTCACCCCCGTTGTGCCACAGTTCTTGCAGGTTTTGCCGTACAGGTTCCATAGCGGCATTTCTGGCACACTGCTTCCTTATGGGTGACTTGCTTGGGTAGGTGGGTTCTTTTGTATCAGAACCGCCATTGTTCATGTATTATTCATTGTATCTAGAATTTCATCAACCAAAACTTGTATATTGTTTCAGACTTAGAAAGCAGTGTTGTATTATTTCGACCTTAGAGTCGCGCTTGTAGTATTACGGTTTTCTGGCTGTTTTGAGTTCTTTTTGGGTTTTGATCCTCGCCCTTTGGCGTTGTATATTATCATTGATTGCGTGGTTGTGACCTTCGATTGACGAAGAGCTAGCTCCCGCTTGGGATGCCTTTTATCATTTCATTTATATTATTCTTGTTGTACCCCGTTCGGGGCCAGTTTTTACAAAGGAAACTCTGCCGAAATTTTCAGGAAAGGTTACACATTTTAAAAATACATATTCGGCTTAGTTATTTAAAAACATTGATTTTTGAAACATGATTTCCTTACTTCTTAAAACCAGTTTTCCTTATTTACTCTTTAAATGGTTTTAGATTTCTGGGCTTTTGGCTTACTTGGATCAGATGGGGTCCTATAGACTTCATATGGTTCAAGGGCCAATCACGTGCTCTTTCGGGGCGTGACAAAGTTGGTATCAGAGCGCTAGGTTGACCTTGGTTCGAGTCTAAGTTTGACTATGTGGAGCCTATGGCGTTATATATATACGGAACTTAGGCTTGACCTTACGGAACTTAGACTTAGTCGAGGGGGTATTAGACCCGAACTTTCGTCGCGTACGATGACCCTTGGTTGATGGAATAGGTGACTAGAGTAGAGTGACGTACCGTGGGTATGTTCCGCGGCATACTTACGACACGCCACTCCGCTTAAGAAACCTTAGGTTGTAAATTTCCTTGCACCGTATTATATTCCTTCTTATGATCTATCCTCATCGATTCTGGTTATGGTTTTGCTGCCGCGATTGCACGGGCAGAGTGAGCTACGGCTCGAGTTGCGTCAGCATGAGCTCTTCGTGGACGAGGACTGACCAGGGCGTGATTCCCGAGACATACGATTGCATTTTGAGGAGCCGTCTTATTATGTTTTCGCGACATGAGTGTTGGATTGATCGCTTTTACGAGATTTCCGAATGTGCTGATCAGCACCAGAGGATTGAGCCACTGATAGAGGCCAGCCAGGATGTGATGACCGTTGATATTATCGCTTATCCAGGGTGATTGAGGCGCTGTTTAGCGTATAAACGAATGAGCCAGTCGTTGCTGCTAATGATGAGATATCGCCCATATGATTGGAGCTACTGCAGCATGAGCATATTCTTAGAGATATGATAGTGAGTCGCTAGTCACCGAGGATTAATGACTAGGACATATGGTTCGTTCGCTTAGCCCGATGCGAGGTCATTAGATAGATTGATTCCAACTAGAGGCGACTTCACGCAGATTCGTTGAGAGTCGATTGAGACGACCGAGTGTCAGGAACCCATTTTCCAAGTTTAAAGTATTCGGAAAGACATGCAAACGATTCTATGGACCCTCTAGAAGAATGAAACCCTAACTCGACATAATGACCGTGTGAAAGCCTTTGAACCTTAGGGTTTACGGCAGTTCCGCGGCACCATTAGTGAGGCTTGGGTTTGCCCTTCTATGGCTGGACCACCGATGCTGTGGTATGTACTCGATAATATTAAACTGTACCCGAGATGTTGTGCTCTTGGGGGATTGTGAGGTTCTGAGGAGTCGGTCGGATGGTTCGACATCTTTCGGATATTGTGATGGGACACTGCTTGGGAGACTCCAGATGCGAGCATAGCCGTTGGGGCGCAGTCTGTGTAGCCGAGGAGATGAGTCCGAATCGGATGATATTGAAGCAGAGTGGAGTAGAGTTCGCATGAGATTTCGACGAGATGACGTTCCACTCCGCTGAAATCAGAGATGCGATACGCACGTGGAGGACGTGGTCGGCTAGATATCTTCTACTGAGTGACGAAGATACCGAGTTCGTGATTTCGAGTCCGTGTTAGAGACTTCGGAGGGACCGTAGCCGAGGGCATTGCAGTGCGCAGATAGAGACGCGATGTCGAAATGGTCGATGATACAGACAAGCGGGACAAAAAGTTCGTGCGAGATGCAGACGAGCTGGTGCTACACCCCGTTAAGATTAAAGGTCGGATATGCATACAGAGGCACAGGGATGCGACCAGCTTCCGAGGAGATGTTGTACTAAGGGCGTAGGCGTCCAGAGAGCAAGGAAAGATTATGCTAGAGTACCGGCCCTATACAGTTTGGCCTAGGGAAAATCAGAAGAGATCTTGAGCAGGGATCCCTTCCAATACACTGCCGCAATAAGATTTGCACCAGGAGCAGATGCGTGATGTGCATTCAGAGGACCCGAGGTCGGCGCCAGAGATGTGCTGCGTTACGAGCGGTCGTGAGGATTGACCGAGTGATGACTTAAAAAGTGCCAGAACGGGATCGTTCCTGTCAGCACACCTGACCGGGCCGATGAGCCGATGGATTGCAAGATAGAAAATCCACAGGGAAGATGAAGACCCAGAGACAGAGGACGCCAGCCGCGAGCATGAGGCAAGTAGATATCTTGCACCGCTAGCATTGGATGTACCGGCACCTTCTCGGCCTCGAAGGAGGATTTACCGACGACGGTATTTATGATTTGTGATTTTGTTATTTGATTATCACGTATCCGTCATCTTGGATTTCGGTATTTTGGGCGTTCTGTTTGCATAATTTAATCTTGATGACTGAGTTCTATGATATTTGATTTTGTGCACCATGGTTGCACCTACTGGGTATTTATACCTTGCGCATAGTTATTACTCTTGAGGTATTGATTGTGATTTCACGCGTATTTTATACCGGTGATTTGATTTACGCTTCCAGCGTAGTTTTCATGTACTTTTAGTGTTTTGATTTGAGTTGTGCACGCTGATGCACACGGTTGTGAGCTTTCCCATCGCGGTACACTTGATTTTGATTGAGCCGCATTATATCGTCGGTTTGACCCTGATATTTATGATTCTTGCACTCCGTGCAGTCGACTGGACTTACGCATGTTCGACGTTTGCTATTCGATTTTGTGATTCCGTGCATGTTGAGTGCGCAAGGTCTAGATTTTCATTCGTGCACGATGGATGCACCGATTTGGATTTTCGCGCATGTTGGGCGCATGTTTTGAGATACGATTTTGGTGCACACCCGATGCACTAAATCGAGATTCTTCGTGCATGTCAGATGCACCGGATTTTTGGCTGTCAGGCACACACGTTGCCTATGACAGATGCTTTGTGCACACCCGTTGCACCTAAATGTTGTTTTGTGCACCTGTATGGCACATATATGGTTTTTGATTTCCGTGCGCACCAGACGCACAGGGTGGTGTTATGTGCATTTTTGGGATTTATTCCTTTTGGAGCAGTACATTTTTATGATATTGGATATTGTTTTCATACTGAGCAGGACTAGTCAGAGGACAGTACCTGGATATATTTTGCATGCATTGATAGTTCGAAGGGATTTCCAAAGAGCGAGCTATGGTCTCGATATATATATACCTACGTGTCCGATATGACACGAAACGTTTTAAAAACAAAGAAACCCTTCTAAATTGCTTTCAAAACGGCGGAACGTACCTATTAAACAAAGGATATATATATATATATACATATATAGTATTTTCTTATGAAAAACGTCCGCCACTGTGCAGTGTTATGCGCATCGCACAGCCACTTAAAAATATTTGGCATGCCTTTACATCAGCTATTCACATGTATAGATTGGACGTCTATATGTATAGTTCTGTTCTATATCATATTGGTTTTGTATTGAATTTGACATTTGTATCTTTACCATGACTCCGATGATTGCGGGATTCTTGATGGAGTTTTGTTTTTGAGTTATCTGCTCAGTACTCATGCGCATGCATTGCGCTATGATGTTTTATGTATTGATGTTTTCGGAACCCCGACGACTTGGATCTTGTATCGAAATGTTTTAGTACCTTGGGGTTTAAATTTAAATTCGGGGACCGAATTTCTTTAAGGGGGTAGATTGTAACATTTCAAAATAATAAAATATTATTTTTGGGAATTTTTATAATTTAATTTAATTTTAATGAATATTTTAATATTCCGGTATAATTAAATACAAATAAATGGCGAAAAATTTTGGAAAATTATGGAAAACTCTAAAATAGGGTATTTTATGGAATTATGCCATTTTAAAGTTTTTAAGATAAGTTATATGCTAATTTAGTGTTAATCGCGATTAAAAATCGCTAATTGGATTTTTAGCTTTTTTGTGCAAAAATGTGCACATATCATTTTCCACACTTGTTACACTTGTGTTACATTTCTTTTTGCCATGGTTGTTCTTTTGGGTTCACTATTGGAGTGAGAAGGAAAAGAAAAGAAAAGGAAAAAGGTAAGTGATGATGAGAGAGGGAGTATGTTGATTTTTACTTTTGACCCTTTCCTCCATCATTTCCCCGTCTCATTTCTCTCTCCCCCTCCATGAGCTGCTGCTGCTCCTGCCCTTTCCCTCTCCTCCTCCCTCTTCAAACCCTAGATCCACCATGAAACCAACCCCAAAACCCTATTCCCACTTCACAAAAAGTGTTCCCGAGCTCACTAGCTACAGATTGAACCTAGCAAGAATGGATTTGGAGGACTTTGAGCAACTCAAGAATTTTCTTGAGTTGCCAAAGGAGGTAATTTCTGCACCCCTAGTTTAGTAATTCAATTCTTATTTCATCCATACTAGTTTCATATCGATATTGTGTCGTTTTGTGGATTTTGAAGAATTCAAGTTAGGGTTTAGGGTAAAATTGAAATCAAAGGTGAAATTGAGGATGGTAGTGACCTTAGAAACCCTGGTGCGATGTTAGTTTAGACCCAAACCTGAAATTGAAATCAGAATACGGAATTACGGAATCGATATCGGGGAAAACTGTAAATCTGGGAGTGTTTTGTGGAATCTTTTATCATCCCGAGACCCCAAAAATAAAACTGAGTTGACAGTGAGATGTGCAGGCACCATGGAACCACCACACCAAGCCCTAGCCCCTAATTCTTTGTTTGGGCCGCAGATTTAATCCCTCTGGCCGCAAATTACGGCCAGATCAGGTTGGAACCCCTTCGTTTTTGTTCTGCAGCCTTTTGCCCTATAAACTTGACCCTGGGTATGTCTAGTTTTGACTGATTCCATCTAGGGTAAAATCTGAGATGATTTTCCTATGTTGGTGTATGGTTTACGACTTGTTTTAGCATGGATTTTGGTATTTGGTGTTTCGTTCCTGTCGTGTGGCGTTTGGACGTCAACGACAAGCGGATATTGAACGTGTTTACATGCGAGACGATAGGTTTTTACCTATGTGAGTAGCGTGTGCTATTTTGGTTTCCGATATGATTTTCATGTGCTTTAGCGTTGTGATATACTTATAGGTACCCTACGTGATGTTGAGGCAAAGAAGATGAAGATAGCGACATCGGCATTGGCACACGAGAAGCAAGGTGAGTAGATTATATCTACGAGGAGAAGTCGGGTGGATGGCGTATAGCACCCCCGCAGTCCGTGGTGATGTATACGAATACGTATACACACATATATTTATTATGTGTTGTTTAGGATTATTGATGGTAATATTGATATTATTGGTGATAAGGATGTATTGGTGTAGTATAGTGGGAAACCCTAGAGTAGTGGTTGCACTCACACATACACGTACACATATACTTGCATACATTCTTTCATTTATCTGTGCGCATCTGGAGGTTTGTATATCTACACATGGGTATGGGACTATGTGTTCATATACGGGATTGAGGATGATACATGAGATTGAGATGAGTCGATGAGCTTTAATTGAGGCCGTGAGATTCGGCGATATGACAGAGTTCGTTTTTGTGATGTGATATGATGGTAGTGATACCGGATATGTGATGAGATGAATGTGATATTGACCCATACCCAGCGATTGGGAAGCCGTACGACGATTTACCGTACGAGCTTTATATTGATGTTAGATCCGCACTCATGACTCGAGGATGTTATATGATATACGGTATCGTACGTGATACTATTGAGGCGAGATCACCGACTATATATATATATATGTATATCGACTCAGATTTAGGTGGTTTCCATACCCCTCCCGGTTGACTTGATTGTTGGGTTCGTAGTTCGCATAGTAGGCGTTAGACTAGACCCGAGTCAGACCTATTTCAAAACTAACGAATCGGGGATATTTTAGAGATAGGAAGAAGGGTTTATACGGATATTTTCAAATGACACATCTTTTCTTTAAAATATCGTAGCCCTTATTTTACCAAAAGCCCTGATTCGTCTTATTTCAAAAGGCAAGGTTGCAGGATATATCTATTGAGGCAGGTTCTTTACTGTTGCGTTGATTATTCGATTCCGCATATTCATGCTATTTGCATTGCATCGCTTGTATTGTTGATATATTTCAGTCATGTTGATAGGACACCAGCACCATTATCGATGATACGTATGTTCCACGTACACTTGTTTGCCGGCTCACACACTTCATCATCGATAATTGCAATGTCACTACACTGTAGTACTGTTGCATTCAGGATATGATTCTTGCATGACAGACCGTTATGCTTATATTTGTTTTACATGTCGCATGCATCATGCTTTCTGATTATACGCATTGAGATATGTTGTTTCCATGATATTTCTGGATTTGGGAACCATGGATATTTCAAAAGAGAATGTGAAATTGTTTTAAAAACCCGGTTAACCTTGATATAATATTTTAGTGCGTCCGCCATGTGTTTTCTCGGTGCTGAGAGCGACATGTGAAACCCGATTCGAGGAGGCGGATGAGGCCGATTGCGGGTACATGGTGGACCCGGTATGGTTCCCCGGGGCAAGAAATGTTTTTCATGGAGTAGACGATGAGCCTGGCAGGGTGGCGAGTACCTACCGGTGATTGGTTAGACCTGGCGGTTATCCGGAGGATACCGACCGGAGTCGATAGATGGATATGGGCGTACTGCCGGGGCCGAGGGCCGATACCGCAGACAGAGCCCGTGGGTCGATCCGGACTGACGGAGCCCGATATATGAGGATTTACCTGCCGATACTGGGCACAGTTTTCATGATGTTTTCGAGTTTCGATGCTGGGCACTCCGGTTCCATGATTTTGACGTGTCGCGAGGGACACAGATGGTTTATATCCTCATATTATTCCCATGCATATGCTGATGATATTTACATGAATGGCGGTTATTGTCATTGGGTGACGAGTGGACGGGATCCACGTATATGCAGATTTGATTACATTGATCATACCTCACATTCATGATATGCTATGACCTGAGGCACTAGCACGAGCACTTGGCACTACACTCATGTATAGAGATTTCATCGCCAGTTTAGCATGCTTCAGCTTTATTCATATTGAGGTTTATATATATCTGATCGTATTGACCTAGGATGGGTCATGCATTCGATCTCTGCTTGTAGATATTTTCTATTCACGAGTTGGCAACTCACCCCCGTTGTGCCACAGTTCTTGCAGGTTTTGCCGTACAGGTTCCATAGCGGCATTTCTGGCACACTGCTTCCTTATGGGTGACTTGCTTGGGTAGGTGGGTTCTTTTGTATCAGAACCGCCATTGTTCATGTATTATTCATTGTATCTAGAATTTCATCAACCAAAACTTGTATATTGTTTCAGACTTAGAAAGCAGTGTTGTATTATTTCGACCTTAGAGTCGCGCTTGTAGTATTACGGTTTTCTGGCTGTTTTGAGTTCTTTTTGGGTTTTGATCCTCGCCCTTTGGCGTTGTATATTATCATTGATTGCGTGGTTGTGACCGTCGATTGACGAAGAGCTAGCTCCCGCTTGGGATGCCTTTTATCATTTCATTTATATTATTCTTGTTGTACCCCGTTCGGGGTCAGTTTTTACAAAGGAAACTCTGCCGAAATTTTCAGGAAAGGTTACACATTTTAAAAATACATATTCGGCTTAGTTATTTAAAAACATTGATTTTTGAAACATGATTTCCTTACTTCTTAAAACCAGTTTTCCTTATTTACTCTTTAAATGGTTTTAAATTTCTGGGCTTTTGGCTTACTTGAATCAGATGGGGTCCTATAGACTTCATATGGTTCAAGGGCCAGTCACGTGCTCTTTCGGGGCGTGACAAAGTTGGTATCAGAGCGCTAGGTTGACCTTGGTTCGAGTCTAAGTTTGACTATGTGGAGCCTAGGGCGTTATATATATACGGAACTTAGGCTTGACCTTACGGAACTTAGACTTAGTCGAGGGGGTATTAGACCCGAACTTTCGTCGCGTAGGATGACCCTTGGTTGATGGAATTGGTGACTAGAGTAGAGTGACGTACCGTGGGTATGTTCCGCGGCATACTTACGACACGCCACTCCGCTTAAGAAAACTTAGGTTGTAAATTTCCTTGCACCGTATTATATTCCTTCTTATGATCTATCCTCATCGATTCTGGTTATGGTTTTGCTGCCGCGATTGCACGGGCAGAGTGAGCTACGGCTCGAGTTGCGTCAGCATGAGCTCTTCGTGGACGAGGACTGACCAGGGCGTGATTCCCGAGACATACGATTTCATTTTGAGGAGTCGTCTTATTGTGTTTTCACGACATGAGTGTTGGATTGATCGCTTTTACGAGATTTCCGAATGTGCTGATCGGAACCAGAGGATTGAGCCACTGATAGAGGCCAGCCAGGATGTGATGACCATTGATATTATCGCTTATCCAGGGTGATTGAGGAACTGTTTAGCGTATAAATGAATGAGCCAGTCGTTGCTGCTAATGATGAGATATCGCCCATATGATTGGAGCTACTGCAGCATGAGCATATTCTTAGAGATATGATAGTGAGTAGCTAGTCACCGAGGATTAATGACTAGGACATATGGTTCGTTCGCTTAGCCCGATGCGAGGTCATTAGATAGATTGATTCCAGCTAGAGGCGACTTCACGCAGATTCGTTGAGAGTCGATTGAGACGACCGAGTGTCAGGAACCCATTTTCCAAGTTTAAAGTATTCGGAGAGACATGCAAGCGATTCTATGGACTCTCTAGAAGAATGAAACCCTAACTCGACATAATGACCGTGTGAAAGACTTTGAACCTTAGGGTTTACGGCAGTTCCGCGGCGCCATTAGTGAGGCTTGGGTTTGCCCTTCTATGGCTGGACCACCGATGCTGTGGTATGTACTCGATAATATTAAACTGTACCCGAGATGTTCAGCTCTTAGGGGATTGTGAGGTTCTGACGAGTCGGTCGGATGGTTCGACATCTTTCGGATATTGTGATGGGACACTGCTTGGGAGACTCCAGAAGCGAGCATAGCCGTTGGGGCGCAGTCTGTGTAGCCGAGGAGATGAGTCCGAATCGGATGATATTGAAGAAGAGTGGAGTAGAGTTCGCATGAGAAAGCTTACAGCCGGTGAAAGAAAGTACGTTCCACTCCGCTGATCAGAGATGCGATACGCACGTGGAGGACGTGGTCGGCTAGATATCTTCTACTGAGTGACGAAGATACCGAGTTCGTGATTTCGAGTCCGTGTTAGAGACTTCGGAGGGACCGTAGCCGAGGGCATTGCAGTGCGCAGATAGAGACGCGATGTCGAAATGGTCGATGATACAGACAAGCGGGACAAAAAGTTCGTGCGAGATGCAGACGAGCTGGTGCTACACCCCGTTATGATTACAGGTCGGATATGCATACAAAGGCACAGGGATGCGACCAGCTTCCGAGGAGATGTTGTACTAAGGGCGTAGGCGTCCAGAGAGCGAGGAAAGATTATGCCAGAGTACCAGCCCTGTACAGTTTGGCCTAGGCAAAATCAGAAGAGACCTTGAGCAGGGATCCCTTCCAATACACTGCCGCAATAAGATTTGCACCAGAAGCAGATGCGTGATGTGCATTCAGAGGACCCGAGGTTGGCGCCAGAGATGTGCTGCGTTACGAGCGGTCGTGAGGATTGACCGAGTGATGACTTGAAAAGTGCCAGAACGGGATCGTTCCTGTCAGCACACCTGACCGGGCCGATGAGCCGATGGATTGCGAGATAGGAAATCCACAGGGAAGATGAAGACCCAGAGACAGAGAACGCCAGCCGCGAGCATGAGGCAAGTAGATATCTTGCGCCGCTAGCATTGGATGTACCGGCACCTTCTCGACCTCGAAGGAGGATTTACCGACGACGGTATTTATGATTTGTGATTTTGTGATTTGATTATCACGTATCCGTCAGCTTGGATTTCGGTATTTTGGGCGTTCTGTTTGCATGATTTAGTCTTGATGACTGAGTTCTATGATATTTGATTTTGTGCACCATGGTTGCACCTACTGGGTATTTATACCTTGCGCATAGTTATTACTCTTGAGGTATTGATTGTGATTTCACGCGTATTTTATGCCGGTGATTTGATTTACGCTTCCAGCGTAGTTTTCATATACTTTTAGTGTTTTGATTTGAGTTGTGCACGCTGATGCACACGGTTGTGAGCTTTCCCATTGCGGTACACTTGATTTTGATTGAGCTGCATTATATCGTCGGTTTGATCCTGATATTTATGATTCTTGCACTCCGTGCTGTCGACTGGACTTATGCATGTTCGACGTTTGCTATTGGATTTTGTGATTCCGTGCATGTTGAGTGCGTAGGGTCTAGATTTTCATTCGTGCACGATGGATGCACCGATTTGGATTTTCGCGCATGTTGGGCGCATGTTTTGAGATACGATTTTGGTGCACACCCGATGCACTAAATCGAGATTCTTCGTGCATGTCAGATGCACCGGATTTTTGGCTGCCAGGCACACACGTTGCCTATGACAGATGCTTCGTGCACACCCGTTGCACCTAAATGTTGTTTTGTGCACCTGTATGGCACATATATGGTTTTTGATTTCCGTGCGCACCAGACGCACAGGGTGGTGTTATGTGCATTTTTGGGATTTATTCCTTTTGGAGCAGTACATTTTTATGATATTGGATATTGTTTTCATACTGAGCAGGACTAGTCAGAGGACAGTACCTGGATATATTTTGCATGCATTGATAGTTCGAAGGGATTTCCAAAGAGCGATCTATGGTCTCGATATATATATACCTACGTGTCCGATATGACACGAAACGTTTTAAAAACAAGGAAACCCTTCTAAATTGCTTTCAAAACGGCGGAACGTACCTATCAAACAAAGGATATATATATATACGTAAATAGTATTTTCTTATGAAAAACGTCCACCACTGTGCAGTGTTATACGCATCGCACAGCTACTTAAAAAGATTTGGCATGCCTTTACATCAGCTATTCACATGTATAGATTAGATGTCTACATGTATAGTTCTGATATATATCATATTGGTTTTGTATTGGATTTGACATTTGTATCTTTACCATGACTCCGATGATTGCGGGATGCTTGATGGAGTTTTGTTTTTGAGTTATCTGCTCAGTACTCATGCGCATGCATTGCGCTATGATGTTTTATGTATTGATGTTTTCGGAGCCCCGACGACTTGGACCTTGTATCGAAATGTTTTAGTACCTTGGGGTTTAAATTTAAATTCGGGGACCGAATTTCTTTAAGGGGGGTAGATTGTAACATTTCAAAATAATAAAATATTATTTTTGGGAATTTTTATAATTTAATATTATTTTAATGAATATTTTAATATTCCGGTATAATTAAATACAAATAAATGGGGAAAATTTTTGGAAAATTATGGAAAACTCTAAAATAGGGTATTTTATGGAATTATGCCATTTTAAAGTTTTTAAGATTAGTTATATGCTAATTTAGTGTTAATCGCGATTAAAAATCGCTAATTGGATTTTTAGCTTTTTTGTGCAAAAATGTGCACATATCATTTTCCACACTTGTTACACTTGTGTTACATTTCTTTTTGCCATGGTTGTTCTTTTGGGTTCACTATTGGAGTGAGAAGGAAAAGAAAAGAAAAGGAAAAAGGTAAGTGATGATGAGAGAGAGAGTATGTTGCTTTTGACTTTTGACCCTTTCCTCCATCATTTCCCCATCTCATTTCTCTCTCCCCCTCCATGAGCTGCTGCTGCTCCTGCCCTTTCCCTCTCCTCCTCCCTCTTCAAACCCTAGATCCACCATGAAACCAACCCCAAAACCCTATTCCCACTTCACAAAAAGTGTCACGAGCTCACTAGATACACATTGAACCTAGCAAGAATGGATTTGGAGGATTTTGAGCAACTCAAGAATTTTCTTGAGTTGCCAAAGGAGATAATTTCTGCACCCCTAGTTTAGTAATTCAATTCTTATTGCATCCATACTAGTTTCATATCGATATTGTGTCGTTTTGTGGATTTTGAAGAATTCAAGTTAGGGTTTAGGATAAAACTGAAATCAAAGGTGAAATTGAGGATGGTAGTGACCTTGGAAACCCTGGTGCGATGTTAGTTTAGACCCAAACCTGAAATTGAAACCAGAATATGGAATTACGGAATCGATATCGGGGAAAACTGTAAATCTGGGAGTGTTTTGTGGAATCTTCTATCATCCCGAGACCCCAAAAATAAAACTGAGTTGACAGTGAGATGTGCAGGCACCATGGAACCACCACACCAAGCCCTAGCCCCTAATTCTTTGTTTGGGTCGCAGATTTAATCCCTCTGGCCGCAAATTACGGCCAGATCAGGTTGGAACCCCTTTGTTTTTGTCCTGCAGCCTTTTGCCCTATAAACTTGACCCTGGGTATGTCTAGTTTTGACTGATTCCATCTAGGGTAAAATCTGGGATGATTTTCCTATGTTGGTGCATGGTTTACGACTTGTTTTAGCATGGATTTTGGTATTTGGTGTTTCGTTCCTGTTGTGTTGCGTTTGGACGTCAACGACAAGCGGATATTGAACGTGTTTACATGCGAGACGATAGGTTTTTACCTATGTGAGTAGCGTGTGCTATTTTGGTTTCCGATGTGATTTTCATGTGCTTTAGCGTTGTGATATACTTGTAGGTACCCTACGTGATGTTGAGGCAAAGAAGATTAAGATAGCGACATCGGCATTGGCACACGAGAAGCAAGGTGAGTAGATTATATCTACGGGGAGAAGTCGGGTGGATGGCGTATAGCACCCCCGCAGTCCGTGGTGATGTATACGAATACGTATACAAACATATATTTATTATGTGTTGTTTAGGATTGTTGATGGTAATATTGATATTATTGGTGATAAGGATGTATTGGTGTAGTATAGTGCGAAACCCTAGAGTAGTGGTTGCACTCACACATACATGTCCACATATACTTGCATACATTCTTTCATTTATCTGTGCGCATCTGGAGGTTTGTATATCTACACATGGGTATGGGACTTTGTGTTCATATACGGGATTGAGGATGATACATGAGATTGAGATGAGTCGATGAGCTTTGATTGAGGCCGTGAGATTCGGCGATATGACAGAGTTCGTTTTTGTGATGTGATATGATGGTAGTGATAACGGATATGTGATGAGATGAATGTGATATTGACCCGTACCCAGCGATTGGGAAGCCGTACGACGATTTACCGTACGAGCTTTATATTGATGTTAGATCCGCACTCATGACTCGAGGATGTTATATGATATACGGTATCGTACGTGATACTATTGAAGCGAGATCACCGACTATATATATATATGTATATCGACTCAGATTTAGGTGGTTTCCATACCCCTGCCGGTTGACTTGATTGTTGGGTTCGTAGTTCGCATAGTAGCCGTTAGACTAGACCCGAGTCAGACCTATTTAAAAACTAACGAATCGGGGATATTTTAGAGATAGGAAGAAGGGTTTATACGGATATTTTCAAATGACGCATCTTTTCTTTAAAATATCGTAGCCCTTATTTTACCAAAAGCCCTGATTCGTCTTATTTCAAAAGGCAAGGTTGCAGGATATATCTATTGAGGCAGGTTCTTTACTGTTGCGTTGATTATTCGATTCCGCATATTCATGCTATTTGCATTGCATCGCTTGTATTGTTGATATATTTCAGTCATGCTGATAGGACACCAGCACCATTATCGATGACGTGTATGTTCCACGTACACTTGTTTGCCGGCTCACACACTTCATCATCGATAATTGCCATGTCACTACACTGTAGTACTGTTGCATTCAGGATATGATTCTTGCATGACAGACCGTTATGCTTATATTTGTTTTACATGTCCCATGCATCATGCTTTCTGATTATACGCATTGAGATATGTTGTTTCCATGATATTTCTGGATTTGGGAACCGTGGATATTTCAAAAGAGAATGTGAAATTGTTTTAAAAACCCGGTTACCCTTGATATGATATTTCAGTGCGTCCACCATGTGTTTTCTCGGTGCTGAGAGCGACATGTGAAACCCGATTCGAGGAGGCGGATGAGGCCGATTGCGGGTACATGGTGGACCCGGTATGGTTTCCCGGGGCAAAAAATGTTTTTCGTGGAGTAGACGATGAGCCTGGAAGGGTGGCGAGTACCTATCGGTGATTGGTTGGACCTGGCGGTTATCCGGAGGATACCGACCAGAGTCGATAGATGGATATGGGCGTACTGCCGGGGCCGAGGGCCGATACCGCAGACAGAGCCCGTGGGCCGATCCGGACTGACGGAGCCCGATATATGAGGATTTATGTGCCGCTGCTGGGCACAGTTTTCATGATGTTTTCGAGTGTCGATGCTGGGCACTCCGGTTCCATGATTTTGACGTGTCGCGAGGGACACAGATGGTTTATATCCTCATATTATTCCTATGCATATGCTGATGATATTTACATGCATGGCGGTTATTGTCATTGGGTGACGAGTGGACGGGATCCACGTATATACAGATTTGATTACATTGATCATACCTCACATTCATGATATGCTATGACCTGAGGCACTAGCACGAGCACTTGGCACTACACTCATGTATAGAGATTTCATCGCCAGTTTAGCATGCTTCAGCTTTATTCATATTGAGGTTTATATATATCTGATCGTATTGACCTAGGATGGGTCATGCATTCGATCTCTGCTTGTAGATATTTTCTATTCACGAGTTGGCAACTCACCCCCGTTGTGCCACAGTTCTTGCAGGTTTTGCCGTACAGGTTCCATAGCGGCATTTCTGGCACACTGCTTCCTTATGGGTGACTTGCTTGGGTAGGTGGGTTCTTTTGTATCAGAACCGCCATTGTTCATGTATTATTCATTGTATCTAGAATTTCATCAACCAAAACTTGTATATTGTTTCAGACTTAGAAAGCAGTGTTGTATTATTTCGACCTTAGAGTCGCGCTTGTAGTATTACGGTTTTCTGGCTGTTTTGAGTTCTTTTTGGGTTTTGATCCTCGTCCTTTGGCGTTGTATATTATCATTGATTGCGTGGTTGTGACCGTCGATTGACGAAGAGCTAGCTCCCGCTTGGGATGCCTTTTATCATTTTATTTATATTATTCTTGTTGTACCCCGTTCGGGGCCAGTTTTTACAAAGGAAACTCTGCCGAAATTTTCAGGAAAGGTTACACATTTTAAAAATACATATTCGGCTTAGTTATTTAAAAACATTGATTTTTGAAACATGATTTCCTTACTTCTTAAAACCAGTTTTCCTTATTTACTCTTTAAATGGTTTTAGATTTCTAGGCTTTTGGCTTACTTGGATCAGATGGGGTCCTATAGACTTCATATGGTTCAAGGGCCAGTCACGTGCTCTTTTGGGGCGTGACAGAAGCACAAATGGACAAGCTTATAAGGGAAGCGGGTCAAAAGGTCCGGGATGACCATAACCGCGAAATGGCCATTTACGAGAAAGCCACGACGCAACGCCTCCTTCAACAGGCCGCTGAGAATGACAATGTTCCTCGTCGCCAAAAGACCCGGCGAAGAGGCAAAATGAAACCAAAGAACGGAAAAAACATTCGACAGCAGCATAACAGGTCTGAGAAGCCACGCGATCAAGAATCGAGAAGCCGGGATCCGTCTCTTATAAAGAAGATGGGTCGAGAATATTCTTTTCACCAAGACAAGACGAAGAAGATATTCGATCTTGTCATAAAATATCAGATGATGACGCTCCCAGAGTCTAAGCACCCTGAGCAAGTAGGCGAGGTCTCTCACCCAGAATATTGCTCCTATCACCGAGCGATAGGACATCCTCTCGAAGACTTTTTCATATTCAAAGACTGGGTAGAAGACCAGTATCAGTAAAGCAGGTTCGCTCTATTCAGCAGTTGGAGGGTAACCCCGCTGCAGAAGCATAAACCCAAAGTCACGAGAGTAGAGCCGGATCAACATCGGTTGTGGAAGCGATTTCGCACCTGTCACGTGATAACAATGCCAGGAGAAGGAATATGCGAAGATATAGCTGATCTCCCCTGGTGCTTCGAAAACGATGATGACCAGGTGATCTCCGAATTCCCACCGGCACCAAAAGAGCTAGAAGACGGGATACATACTGCTGCAGATAACCTCGTAAAAATTGACTTGGGAACGGCAAACGAACCACGGCCGACGTTCGTCAGTGAGCTGTTGTCTGAAGAAAAAGTGGCCATGCTAAAAGACGTGCTCACGCAGTATAAAGATTGCTTTGCAAGGAACTATTCCGAGATGCCAGGACTGGATCCAGAGATCGCTGTACACAAATTGGCAATATCTCCGGACATCAAGCCGATTAAACAAGCACCGAGAAGAATGCGGCTCGAGCTTAAGATGAGCATCAATGCCGAGGTCAAGAAGCTAATCGACTCCGGATTTATCCAAGAGGTTCAATATCCTGACTGGAACGCCAACATCGTCCCAGTGATGAAGAAAAATGGGACGGTGCGCATATGCGTAGACTTTCGGGATCTCAATAAAGCTTGCCCGAAGGATGATTTTCCTGTATCGGTTACCGAGCTGATGATAGATAACACGTCCGCTCATGAAGTCTTCTCCTTCATGAACGGCTCATCGGGATACAATCAAATAAAGATGCATCCTGAGGGTTAAAAGCATACCGCTTTCCGGACCCCTTTGGGCATATTCTGCTATAAGGTGATGCCTTTCGGTCTAAAGAATGCCGGTGCCACCTATCAGAGGGCCATGACGAAGATCTTCGATGGCCTCATACATGAAATCGTCGAATGTTATATTGACGATCTCGTAGTGAAAAGCAAATCATACGAGGAACATTTAGAGAATCTGAAGATCGTGATTCAGCGCCTTCGGAAATACAACTCGAAGATGAACCCTCTCAAGTGCGCGTTCGGAGTTTCCTCGGGCAAGTTCCTAGGATTCGTCGTCCGACACCGAGGTATCGAGATAGACCCGTCGAAGATCAAGGCAATTATGGAAATGCCCCCGCCAAATACTCTCAAGCAATTGCGGTCTCTCAAACGAAAGCTCACGTACATCTGACGATTCATAGCCAATCTCTTCGGCAAGTGCCGTCCTTACAGTCACCTAATGAAGAAATGGACTCCTTTCGTCTGGGATCGCAAATGTCAAAGCGCGCTGGACGAAATCAAGCAATATCTACAGAAACCTCCGGTGCTAACCGCTCCAGTCAAGGAAAAGCCTCTCATCCTGTATACAACAGCCCTCGAAGATTCCTTAGACGCATTATGGGCACAAGAAAATGACCAAGGGAAAGAGAGAGCCCTCTACTACTTGAGTCGAGTTCTACTGGGGGCAGTAAGTAATTATTCTCCCATCGAAAAACATTGCCTGGCGTTGATCTTCGCGATAACGAAGCTCAGACACTACGCGTTAGCACATGAGGTCCATCTCATATCAAAGGTGAATCCTCTCAAATATTTGATGTCAAAGGCCATATTAACGGGACGTCTCGCTAAATGGGCCTTGATCTTGATGGAGTTCTCGATAACTTATCGTCCCCTCAAGGCAGTGAAAGGCCAGGCCATCGCCGACTTTCTCGCTGAGCATCCGATACCTGCCGATTCTCCTTTGAATTGCGAATTGCCCGACGAGCACGAGTTTGACACGATCGACGGTGAGATAAGAGAGAGTGATACCTAGTAGGAACTCTATTTCGATGGGGCATCTTCCATGAAGAAGCGCAAACAAAGCACCCCTATAATCAAATTCGGGGTAGGCCTTATCTTTGTGACTCCACAAGGAGGGATAATGCGCTTCGCCTTCTCCTTAACAGAGCCGAGGACGAATAATGAAGCCGAATATGAAGCTTTGATAGCAGGTCTTGAGATTGCTATCGACATGGGAATTGAAAACCTCCTCATATACGGAGACTCCCAACTGGTCGTTAGTCAAGTAAACGGCGACTATCAGACGTGCAAGCCAGAGTTGGTGAAGTACGGCAAGAGAGTACAACAATTGCTGGCTCAAATTCCTTCCTACACCCTGAAAAGCATACCGCATGCGGAAAATAGCAAAGCGGATGCATTGGCCAAGCTCTCTAAAGAATTGGCCGACGAGAACCTCGATGACTTGAGGATCATTGTGCAAAGCCTTCGGATTCTTGCACCAGCAGAAATATCTCCGGAATTTTCTGAAGAAAAAGGAGCGACCGAGCAAACGACCCTACAAATAAAAGACCAGGAAAAGGCTATGGATTAGAGAGAAGTCTTTATAGACTACTTCAAATCCTGTCGAACACCTGAAGATGCGTCCTCAAGACATCAGCTTATGAAACAAGCTCTGTCTTTCTCCTTCGTCAATGATACTCTGTATAAGAGATCATTTGATTCTCTATGGTTAAGATGCCTCGGACCTGAAGAGGAAAAACGAGTCGTCCAAGAAACTCATGACGGACTCTACGGTTCTCACCAAGCCGGGCCGAAGATGAAACTGAAGATCAAAAGGATGGGCTACTATTAGCCCACGATGATCCAGGACTGCTTCGAATACGTGAAGCAGTGCCACTCGTTCCAGATTCACGGGGACTTTATCCATCAGCATCCGAATCCACTACATCTAACGGTGGCTAGCTGGCCATTCGAGATGTGGGGAACTGACATAATCGGCCCTATCGAACCGGCATCGTCCAGAGGACATCGGTTCATACTGGAAACAACTGATTACTTCTCCAAGTGGGCAGAAGCAGTACCACTAAGAGAAGTGAAGACAGAGAATATCCTCCATTTCTTCAAGACACATGTCATTTACCGGTTCGGCACTCCGCGACGGATTATCTCCAATAACGGGCCAGCCTATAGAGGCCAATAAATCAGCCGCTTCGCACAACGACATAACATATACCGGAGATATTCATCAGTCTATAATCCCCGAGCTAACGGTCTAGCTGAGGCTTTTAACAAGACCTTGACGAAGATCGTGAAAAAGACGGTGTCTCGAAATAAAAATGACTGGAACGAGAGACTGCATGAGGCTCTCTGGGCATATCGAACTACGTTCAAAACGGCCACAAACACAACGCCGTATGCATGGTATTCGGTACAGAAGCGGTACTCCCACTCGAGATAGAATTACCCTCTCTACGAGTGGCGGTTCACTACGAGCTAACAGACGAAGAAAATGCTCACCTTCGGCTTGAGGAGCTCGACGCCCTTGATGAAACCCGGCTCATGGCGCAACAAAATCTGGAGGTTTATAAAGCAACGATGACGCGCTCATATGAAAGACTGACTAGCCCGAGAACATTCCGCCAAGGCGAACTCGTGCTAGTGGTCAAAAGACCTATGATCCCCAATCATGCCAAGCAGGGGAAATTCGAGCCGAACTATGAAGGACCGTATATCATAGACAAAGTCTACCAGGGTGGAGCACATCTACTCATGGACATGCATGGTAAAAGACCTTTCAGGCCAATAAACGGTCGCTTCCTGAAAAAATACTATGCCTGACGAGTCATGGCCTAGGTCAACGATAGATGACGACGCCTATGTCCGCTCGCTATCTTCCTAAGCCCAAACTCTATAAGTAGTAGCTGGCTTTCGGACCAAAACGTCCTTAAACTAACGACGGACCGAAATGTCCTAAAACTAACGACGGACCGAAATGTCCCTAAACTAACCACGGATCGAAACGTCCTTAAACTAACGACGGACCGAAACGTCCTTAAACTAACGACGGACCGAAACGTCCTTAAACTAACAATGGACCACTATGTCCTGAAATTGGCTACTTACTGAGATGTTGATAAACTACTACGGACTGCAGCATCCCAAGGCTGACACAAAAAAATAATATAAAAAAAAGGGTATGTCCATAAGCAAAACGGGCATGGATGAAAACCCGAAAGGGCTCCGTGAGTAAAAACAACAGGTCTACCAGCGAGTGTTGTGAAAACCCGAAAGGGCGCAATCTCGTTAAAAGGCACTTACAAGGTCCTCTCGACCTTGTGAGGAGAAACCACCTGTGTGAGATCCTTACGATTCACAAAGGAGAAACACACTTAGGGATCCCTACGATTCCTAAGGATAAACACACTTACGAGATCCTCACGACTCGTAAGGAGAATTCCCCCTTTGAGACCCTCACGGCTCATAGGATTCAAAAGCCTAAAGCTATAGGGATCTGAACCTATTCTTAAGCAGCCATCACAACCTCCAATTCTTCCCTACAAGTGGTTCAATATCGACCCTTGTATACAATCCACGGGCGCGAATAAACTTTTCCCTAACAAGGTCCTACCCGCGATTAGGGATATGTTTACACGGTGAACAACCCTTGTAAGTCCTCTCGACTTATAAAGAGAAAACACTCTTGTAAGATCTTTATGAATTACGAGAAGCCATACACTTGGGAATCCTCATGATTCTTAAGGAGAAAGCGCACTTACGAGATCCTCATGACTCATAGGGAGAAATACCTTTATGAGACCCTTACGGCTCGTAAAGTTAAAAGCCTTAGTCGACAAGATCTTAACCCTGTTTGCTAAGCCATCTTTGTTCGACATCGACAGAGGCAAATGATGATTCTCTCCTGGCAATATCCCAGTTGTGGCGGTGCTGATGCCGAAATCGGTGTCTAATTCCAAGCTTGCAGCGAAAATCCAGCGAGCCACACATGCATAGGAAATAGCCGAAATGATGGGGCAACTTGCAACAAAATTAGCAAGTAAAAATGTATGCATACAAAATAGCCGAAATGATTGGGCAACTCGCAATAAAAAGCAGCAAGTAAAAATAAAAAAATAGCTGAAATGATTGGGCAATCGCGACTTTCGCGATATAAAAGCTGAAATGATAGAGCATCGCGGAAAGAAATAAAAAAAATTCTGAATGAATAAAACTTTTGCCCTACAGATGAGATCACATCGATCCCTGTATACAATCCAGGGGCACAAACAAAGAGGGAACCATACATTACCACCAGGCTCCATCAGAAAAAGAAGCCAAATCTCGACGGTTCACAGACAGCCTGGAGATCATCTCAACATTCGTCTCATTTCAACAGACGTAACATCAGCAAAACGGAACCGCGACAACTCCCAGTTCCATGACTCGGCGGTGCACAGACAACCGAGAGTCAACTCCCAACTCCGTGAAATGCGGATAAAGTCAACCCTTACTGGTCACGTGGAACACGACCTATGTCAATCCTGACCCCGTGGGAAACATCCAGAGCGGAGCCTGGTCCTCGCAAAACACGGCTATGTCAACCCTGACCCCATGGAAAGCATCCAGAGCAAATCCTGCTCTAGTGGAACATGGCCTATGTCAATCCTGACCCCATGGGAAACGTCCAGAGCGGATCCTGGTCCTCGCAGAACAAGACCTATGTCAATCCTGACCCCGTGGGAAGCATCCAAAGCAAATCCTGGTTTCGTGGAACACGGCCTATGTCAATCCTGACCCGTGGGAAACGTCCAGAGCGGAGCCTGGTCCTCGCAGAACACGGCTATGTCAATCCTGACCCCATGGAAAGCATCCAAAGCAAATCCTGGTTTCGTGGAACACGGCCTATGTCAATCCTGACCCTGTGGGAAACGTCTAGAGCGGAGCCTGGTCCTCGCAGAATATGGCTATGTCAATCCTGACCCCATGGGAAGCATCCAGAGCAAATTCCGGTTTCGTGGAACACGGCCTATGTCAATCCTGACCCCGTGGGAAATGTCCACAGCGGAACCTGGTCCTTGCGGAACACGACTATGTCAATCCGACCCCGTGGAAAGCATCTAGAGCAAATCCTGGTTACGTGGAACATAGCCTATGTCAATCCTGACCCCGTGGAAAGCGTCCAGAGCAGATCCTGGTCCTTGCGGAACACGGCCATGTCAATCCTGACCCCGTGGGAAGCATCCAGAGCAGATCCTGGTTTCGTGAAACAAGGCCGATGTCGATCCTGACCCCATGGGAAACGTCCAGAGCGGAACCTGGTCCTTGCGGAACACGGCCTATGTCAATCCGACCCCGTGGGAAGCATCCAGAGCAAATCCTGGTCACGTAGAACACGGCCTATGTCAATCCTGACCCCATAGGAAACGCCCAGAGCGGAACCTGGTCCTTGCGGAACACGGCTATGTCAATCCGACCCCGTGGGAAGCATCTAGAGCAAATCCTGGTCACGTGGAACACAGCCTATGTCAATCCTGACCCCCTGGGAAACGCCCAGAGCAACTCCTGACTCCGTGAAACATGGATGATGTCAATCTCATCAAACACTTACGGGTCCTCTCGACCCGTAAGGAAGAAAACTCTCTTGTAAGATCCTTACGACTTAAGAGAAAACACACTTAGGAATCCTCACGATTCCTAAGGAGAAAATACACCTATGAGATCCTCTCGACTCGTAGGGAGAAAAGTCTTTATGAGACCCTCACGGCTCATGAAGTTGAAAACCCTTAGGCAGCAGATCTGAACCTGCTTCCTAAACCATTGCTACCTCTCGAAGAATTCAAAACGGAATGCTCTCTCTATCATCTGCAGGCTACGCTTACTAAAGTGACATGCCGATAACAAAGAAATGAAGAAAGCAAGAGATGACACAAGATATTACGAAAGAAATGTATCTTTTATTCATAAATTCAATTGGGTACAAAATACATCATATGAAAGAATAAAAAATGGATACATTTTATTCAAAATTACAAATGGTGCAAAAACAATTATTGGGAGGAAAGCGTTTTCAATAGACTAATCAGCCGCTCGCGCACTTCCCTCATCCCCTTTCCATGGTCAGCTGTCGCGGCCAACTCTTCTTCAACCTAAGCTCGTTGCTGCAAATAGGATGAAAGTTGCTCTTCGACGACCCGCTGAGCTGCCCCACATTCTTTGCATCTCGCTCGATGAGGTCGAGCTTTTGCCTCAGCGTGAGCCCGTCAGAAATACATCGTAGAAGGCTTTCGAAGATAACTTTCAGCTGTGCAGCGTTTGCATCAACTTGATCATGAAATCGAGCAGATTTGCTTGAAGTCACTTCGCACTCCTTACACTTTAAGGCCGCTTCCTGTTCAAGATGGCGGAAGTAGGGAGTGCTCTCCTCGACCCATGCAGCCCGCTGGGAGTTCATAGCCAAGACCTCGGGGGCAGGACGTCCAAACTCGAGCTCATGCATACAGGCCTCGATTTTTCTGCAGTGATTAACCCAGGACTCCACGATGCCTTCACTATAAAAGTGCACGAGCGTCGCCAGCATGGGATTAACCTCAGCATCAAAATCTGCAGCAAGGGCAGGAGTCTCCGCGTCAAGCTCCTCGAGGTGATCGATCAACATGCATAGACTAT
The DNA here is from genome assembly GCA_030015575.1 of Agapanthus africanus. Classification (NCBI taxonomy): domain Eukaryota; kingdom Viridiplantae; phylum Streptophyta; class Magnoliopsida; order Asparagales; family Amaryllidaceae; genus Agapanthus; species Agapanthus africanus. Next base: position 6,392,550 of record CM057337.1, read on the forward strand.
TCACAGCGCCTTTTGAAGAGGGACTTCGAGAAAAGGGGCCTGCTGGCATTATGACTCGAGATTCGAACGGAGCTGAAGTCGGTATCACAGCTACAAATCAAATCACAGTCAAATAATGGTTCAAGAAATAAAGGAGGTTCATGAACAACGGAGCTTACTATACCGACTGCAGCAGGTGGCAAGACCGAGAGTACCGGTGGTGCAACTGTTCTTTCGTCTCCTCCTTCGATCTATAAGGCTGCAATTAAAACAAAGAAGAATTAGAAATGATTTGACTGCTCGTAAAAGAAAAGAAAAGACGTTGGCTAAAGGCTGTACTCACCAGCTCCGCTAGAAGAGGCAATCTCTGACTGGATGGAGAAATGTGGGTGCAGCACCTGATACAGGTGATCAAAAACGACTCTTGCAAGGATGTAATAATGCAATGTCAATACATAAAGTATACTGCCTACAATGAAACTGACGGGTCACAAATCCGCACCTTCTAGCATTTGAAAGGGTACGAGAGAAGGCAAGGGTGCGGTCACCATCAAAGCAGCAACTGGAGATGCTTCCTCGGGTGGCACAACCTCAACGCTCATCATACCTGCATTAGAAATAAGAGAAACATTGTCAAAAGAGATTGAAAGAGATTGCAGAATAAATGAGAGAGTAATAACCCAAAATCTACCTGGTGAGTCGCTGGTAGAGACTGGGCCAGGGCGCCACTGGATGTAGCGAATGCTTCACCCTCCTCCACCGGAACGGTCTCACCACCTATAGCCTCATCCCCGACTCTACGAGAGTCGTCGTGACACTCGCAGCACCCGGCAACGGTAAGGAGCCGCAAGGGGAAAGAGTGGCGATTGGAGCAGTGCCAGACTCTTGAGAAAGAGTGGCTACCTCAGGCTCGGCAATTATAGCCATCTCACCTACGGCTACTTCAGGCTCGGTGATTGCAGCCATCTCACCTACCGCTACCTCATCAAGACTCGGCCCTGCAGGATAGGATATATGAGAATCTGAAAATTAAAACTTTGATAAAAATAACTCAATGTCACATTACCTTGGGTCGGTTTTTCGACTGCTTCCCGAGCCGCACGTGCTGCCTATCTGTGGGCGGTAGATAAGGCAGCCGAAGCATCTTATGAAGGAGTAAGGGCAGGGGTAGCAGCGCTTGAATCTGCACCCGCGGCCAAGGCAGCGTTACGCTCCCTTGCTGCGCGCATTCTACGCTTCCTTTCCGCTCGGGCCGTGAGAGCGGATCTTCTCAAGACCTCCGTCAACGGGACGCCATCGTCCGCGCCAAGGATTACCTCTGGAGCCGTTATGGAATTCGTCATCGGTTGCTTAAGTGAAGCTTCTTTCGGCAATACCGGCGGAACTGAGACTTCGATAGCCGACCCTGGAAGCGTCTCCGCACCGCCCTACGAAGTCGGTACCACACCTGGAATAACCTGAGTAGAGGTAGTTCCTGTAATAAGATCAAAAGGAGGGGTCAGATTACCCATAAGAAACGGGAGTAGAGACGCGGTGAACCGAAATGTACTGATGCTTAAGGATACTCGAAGTCTTTTCTCTTCCTCAAAAGTCTTGAGAGAAGCCGCGAGAGCTTCTTCGGTGGAAATTCCTGTTAAAGAAGGAAAAGTGTCAGTCAAAACATGATGATAAAAATATGATGCAATGAAAAAAGGTATGGCTGATGTTTACTCGATGGCGCGAGGATGGCCGGTCCCGTTTTGTAGCTTGCTAGTCGCTCAGAAGCTGCAATAGCAGCCTCGAGGTCGGTATCGTCCGGCTCTATGAATAGAACCTCATTGGTCCCATATTTGCCCAAGCCCTCACTATAAGGAGCATGAGGCTCCTGACCAAATACAACGTCGGCAGAGAGGATCGACTTCTTCCTCTTCTGCGAGCGAGCTCTGGTCGCAGCCAGCACAAGCTTACGCTTGGTGGGCACTTTGGGACGACGAGTCCCGATATCTGAACCCACGCCAGACTCAGGGGAAGCTACAGTTACCGTTTCCACGGGAGCATGGGGTATTGGTAGCTCGGGCCTATCTTGCGGGACCTCGACCACAACAACTTCTCTTAAGGGAGGACAGACAATGGTCCGTCTCTTCAGAGGAACACTTGGATTACTGGCCGGAGCGGTACCCTTGCAATCAAGAAGCAATCGCTTCTCCTCCCTGATGACGGCGCCCATTGAATGCTGATACCATTCCACATGCACATTCAGGGCCTTCGGAATACATCTCGGTTTGCTAATAAAGAAGTGGGACCCTGTGTTCAGGCGCATAAAATGATGCAGCGTGCTCTGTATTCCCTCTTCGGTAGCAGCAGGTTCTGCCAAGAAAGCCTCAAGTGGGACACCCTGATTGTAACTCAGCTGCTGGGAGAAATGATGCGGATTGTATCTCATGAATAACGCCGTATCATTTTGCCTGAATACGAGAAAGCCCGGCCTGATGGAGTACAGATGAAGAATCTCCCGAGCTTTCAACACAGAGGCCCCGTCTTTAAAAATGTCTTGCAATGGCAGCACCGCTTTTGAAGTTTCCTGGCCGACGGTCAAGACTTTGTCGGTGAAAGACATACCATCTCCAACAGTGCGTGGACAAAGGAGCAAACCCCTAGCTTCCCGCGGTGACGGACTTACGATGGAGGCATCAACCAGCCGCATTATCCGAGGGAACTTGCATCTGTCGTAAAAAGAAGGTCTTTTGTGGATACCGAAGATCCCAAGCACGTGCAACTCTAGCCATGAGGTGAAGTAATGCATTGAGAAGTTGGCAGGCTGCACCCCTGGTTCACTAGTATCCACTCCCAAGCTGAGGCCGTGATATAGGTGGGCTAACCCGGCGATCTCGATGGCCACTTGTATTCCGGCAACCATTCGATGCGCATGGTAGAAGACAGAAGGCCTCATGTAACGAGGGTGCATAGGAAGCGCGAACCAGCTTAACCATAAACCGAGGAACCCGAGAAAGAACGCTTCCTCATCAATGCCCGGAGCGGCAATTTCTGACAGGGGGATGATCGCGACGTCGGGAAGAAAGAAATCCTTTTGATCGGCTTCTAATATTGGTCGACGATCCAAGACAAAACCGAAAGTATCATCAAGTTTAGCAAACTTTTCACCTTGTTGCGACAAAATATCTGGGCGAAGAAAACGGGCAATGAAGTCCGCAAAGCCGACCCCCGGCCTCCGGATTCAAGAAAGAGGCTCTCATTCATATTCAACACCTTTATCAGACTTGGGAACTGGTGCTGAATGGCGTTCTCTGGGGTAAGACCCATTACCACTGATTTGGTGGCAAAAACATACTCATCCGGAGGAAGCAGCTCCTCGTAGTGCTTTCCCCTAACTGGTAAACCAGAAATCTCGGCAAATTCCTCCAAGAAAATGGAGACCTCTCGATCCAATAGGAGGAAGGTGTGGGTCGGAATGTTCCACTGCTCTAAAAATGCCTTGATTCACCATGTGGGAGGTGCAGAATACTGGAACAAGAAAGCGTAGATCGCAGGGTATAAGCCAAGCTTCAGCAGCTGTAATTTCTTTGCCGATAAGATATATCGGGCCCACTATAAGTATCCGGCTGGATGACGGGAGTTAGTCCGATGTTGTAGGGCTGTCCCTAAAGGCGCGAATCGTCCTGACATATGCGCCACCCTAGGATGTCCAAAGCCACCGGCGGCTGCACGGGTACTGCAGCAATAGAAGGCCGAAGGAGACCTTCTAAAGTCCAATTTACCTCCTCTACAGTATAATTGATCGGGGGTGCATCTGCATAAGGGATCGCAGAGATAGGCTTCGAGGGTGTCGCCCAAGAAAAGCTCCGGCGGCCTTTGATAATTTGATCATACCATCTACCCCATAGGTGAAGATTCTTGTGCTCCGGGTCATGGTCTTTGATCAGCGCAAGAACCTCTCGGTCTACGGGCGCCTCAGAAAATCCGCCTTCTGAGCGGACGAACGGAAAAGAAGTGTTGAAAGACATGTCACCTACACAAAAAGGAACAAAAGTCAACCCTCAGTGCTATAATTTAAACTCTGATATTTGGTACTTTAAAATTCGTACCGCACTACAATGCAGTAAAAAGGGGACCAAAGGGGGACCCACAAAATCTAGATGACAGTTCATCATTAATAAGACAACCTCATCATTTGATGAGACTGTCAATTAAATGAGGAAATCCTCAATTGATTCTCATTTAATGAGAAATCTCTCGGGCTAAGGAGTAAATCTCCCCTTGAGAGCAGTGCTCTGTGACAGAATGACACCTGCCAAGTTCTAATGATAAAGGAATAAAAGTTCCTCAAGAGTCTGGCTCTGTAAAGATGATGGAAAAACCGATCAGAAAAAATTGAAATCAATTTTTTATATATGAATTAAAATTCTAAGATCTCTAAGATCTATGAACAAACTCTGTGAGTTCTCCATAAGAGATTAACAAATCTCCGTTATTCAAGAGAGCAAAGCTCTGCTAATGGATCAAGAAACCCTCAAAAGGTTTTCTTTATATCTAAGATCTATGAAGAGCAAAACTCTGTTAATGGGTAAAACCCTTATAACATTTTTTTAATCTAAGATCAATGAAGAGAAAAGCTCTGTTAATGGGTGAAACCCTAGATTATTAGAAAGCTCTTTGAAAGATTTAAACATTACCTAAAATTTTAACAGAGTTCTGTCCTTAAGAAAGTTCTTAAGCCAAAGAGCTTTGCTCTGCAAGAGAATAATAATTCTCAGAAGGAAGAAGATGAACAATGGTCATCTCAGAGGGCCAAGAGTCATATTTATAGGCATTGAAATGCCTTTTCAACTTCTGAGTTGATCCAAGGGCGCAGATGCTGCCACCGTTGCACTCACATGTGGGCCACGTGGGCGCAATGGTGGGGGGCATTTGTTTCCCCCAATCGGAGCAAAGCTCTGTTTGAAATTTAAATTTTGAAATGAAGCAACGCTTCAGATACAACGCCAAGTGCGCTGCGCCCTAAGCAGCGCACCACGTGCAAAGCACGCGCGCGCTAGCGCTAGGTGCGCTGCTCTCTAAGCAGCACACCATGTGCAAAGCACGCGTGCGCTAGCGCTGGAACTAAAAGCTCCCCACCGTTAGATCAAAGATCTAATAATAATGATGAATCATTAATTGATCAGAATTAAATTCTGTTAGGAAAAGATTTCCCAAAATCTTTCCAAATAACAAGGTTGTGCTCTGTAAATCAGAGCACCGTTGGATCAATGATCCAATGATGATTAAAAATCAGTAAAAATACAGAATAAATTCCGTTTAGAAGATTTCCCAATCTTTGTTAAAAACAAGAAGATTACCTTCTGTAAATCAGAAGTCCTTGGATTAAAGATCCAACGATGGGAAATTCCCCAAATCAATTGGAGAAAAGATCTCCTTAACTGATTGAACAAATCAACTTGCCCTATAAAAAGGCCCCAAGACTTCAAGTCTAGCATATACAGAAGCATAGAGAGAAACCCCCTCATAAACTTTGAGAAATTCAAAGAAAAAAAGCAAGTTCTCAGAAGAAGATTTTTCTTCAAGGTAAAAAAGAATGGTGAACAGAGAGATGAAATCATCTCGTAATTAATTTAAAAAGAAGGATTCACTTCTTTAAAAAATCATAGATCTACAAAGATAAAAAGTTTTTCACAAAGAGATCAAAAGACCTCATCATAAAATAAAAGTAGAATTTACTTCTTCTTCACAGATCATAGATCCATAAAGGCAAAGCCTTTCATCAACACAAGAGATTGAAGAACTTTTTGTTCTCAGAATCTTGAGACAAAGTCTCTTTTTAGATCACAAAATTGATCATATGCGCTTTGTGCTCTGGAACTGATCTTTGCGCTCTTGAACTGCGCTTCTGCGCCCATCAACTGGCGCTCAGCGCCAAGCGCGAAACGTGTCCCTCACGTATGCGCTCTTAATAGCTAGCGCTTTGCGCTTTTGAACCAGCGCACTGCGCTCATGGGCTGGCGCTCAGCGCCAGGCGCACCACGTGTCAATTATGTATGTGCTACTGAACTAATAGCGTAATGCGCTCATAAACTGGCGCAATGCGCCCATCATCTGGCGCCTAGCGCCAAGCGCGACACATGTCCCTCACATGTGCGCTATTCGGCAGAAGCGCACTGCGCTCCTTGACTGGCGCAAAGCGCCAAGCGCGCCACGTGTTGCGCTGATAGAACGAAAATCGTTCTTTAAATAGGCCCAGAGCTCTGATAAATGCTCAGCATTCAATAAAAGACAAAACATTGTCAGGATGCAAGTCAATGCTCAGCACTATTAAAAGAGCCAAGCCTAAATAAAGACTCAACAACCCAAAATAAAATGTTAAACATTTTAACCTGATTAGACTTAGCCCAAGATTGGCCATAAGTTCTCAACTCATATTAATTGAGCCCATCTGCTCATAAATATTTTAACAGATCTTAGCCCCAAATTGGACTACAGATCTTTCAACCAACTCACATCGGTTCAAGGGTACATCTCTAAAACCCTCTGATATATGTTGTTGTAATCCTTCAACGTCTTCAGAGAGGTGACGGGTCCCGACAACCAAACATTTCACGGATTGTGGGGTCCTTAAACCCATGGACTATGATGTCTTTAACCTCGGACTGTGGGGTCCTTTAAAACCCATGGACTATCATGTCCTTAACCTCGGACTGTGGGGTCCTTTAAAACCCATGGACCGAGATGTCCTTAAACTAACATTGGACCATAATGTCCTTAAACTAATTATCGACCGCAATGTCCCTAAACTAAAAATAGATCCTAAATGCTCCTTTGTTGGATCTAAACGATCCCGTTAAGTTGATCTTAGTCTAAAAAATAAACTAAAGTATCCTTAACAAACGTTTAAGTTGATCTTAGTCTCAAATGAGACTAACGTATCCTTAAACCCAACCCCCAAATCCAAATCTAAGAGTATGAAATAGAAGCTTTCTCGCGCGCGCCTTCAAAAATCAGCAGATGACTAAATTTGAAAATATGGATTTGGACTAATCCACATCCTACAGGCGACAACATAAATTAGTCTCCATATACAATCCACGGGCAACCAAATACAAAACAAACACCCACGACACGAAGCGACCATCTGTAGAAGGAGAAAGTGGTTACCGCGATGCGGTAGCATAATTAACTGCAGGAGCTTGCGCATGCTGGGAAGAGCGTCCCCGCAATTAAAAACCCCTCAAGTGAGGGGGAATCTGACGAAGTCTACTATATCGGCCGCATCCGTTTAAACCTTCGATACACGGTGTCATCAATCAACTTGACATCTTCGGAAAGGTGGACCGATAGCACCAATTAGCATCTGCCCCGAAATTCAGGCGAGACGGACCTGCGCGGTCGTGTCTCCATGTTTCGGCAGGGAACAATTGGCTGCACACCGTTCAATCCATCCCCGCAGGTTCGCTTTTACAGTTAAGATGTCGAAGGGAAGGCGTATGCACTTGAGGCCATGTAGACAGGCCTCCCCTCGGCGACAGTACTCAACCCAGGCACGCACCAATGCTTCGTCATGATAGGTGGCGAGGATAGACAAGGAAGCGTTGGCTTCAGCAGGAAATTCTTCGGCCGTGACAGAGATACTAGCGTGAAGATCTTCAATGAGAGCCGCCAGGGAGTAAATGCTTTGTTTTGCCATCCTTTCAGACGCACGTCGGGTATAAGGGCCTGGTGGCATGGGGATCCGAGACTCTAATGGGGCCAGGGATGGCAAAGCTGTGAAGATTTAGGGGCGGTAAGTTATGTTTCCAAACATAGAGTAAACAAAACGATTTTCGAAATAAAGCTTCACTTACCCACAGTCATGCAAGGCGGATTTAAGAGATCCCTTGGGCCATCAAGAATCTCGACTTCATCGTCGGCTTCCAGAACTGTAGTTTGAAATGGAAAGCTTATTAGCATCAATATAGAAATATAAAAAAAGGGGGTGAAAGAATACAGACCTTGGCTAGAAGAGAGTACTAAGCTTTGCGGAGGTATTGCTTGTGGGGCCGCCAGGTCAAGCAATCGCTGGAAGGTTTTTCTCGGGGAAAGATCCACAATGGAAGCTGCAATCTCCCGCAATTCTGAGGGAAGGGAAAATTTAGAGGAGAGACCATAAAATAGAATATGTATGTGTGGAAGATTACCTTCGATGCTTCGCTCGTCCTGAACTGGAGGGATGACAGCTTCAGCAACTTCTTCTACACCCTCCGGTGAGTCATTGGCGATAACTATGGGACCCATGGCCCGTAAGACCATCTCTGCCGAAGGGATAAACACTGAAGGGACAGAAGCCACTACCGGGAACTCCACAGCAAGGGTAGCAGCTTCAGTAATCTCCTCTACACCCACCGGTGCGTCATGCGAGATATTCATAGAATCGGTAGCCATGGCTTGATCTGGATTCGAATCCACTTCCGCTGCAGAAGTCCTTGCAAAGTTTTCGCAAAAATAAGAAGACATAAAAGTAATACAAATTACTCACTGTTGGGGTCAAAATTTGCACCCCGGTTGACCGAGTCAAAGTCAAGGTCAACCCCAAACCAGGTGGGCCCAAGCCCAGGTCAAGCGGGCCCATGCCCAAGTCGAGCCCGCGGCCAGCCTCCCCATGCCAACAATAAAATCATGTAATGAATAATTTTTATGTAATTTTTGTTAGTGTATATGCCCTAGAGGCCATTACTGTATCATACTAGTTTGTATATTACTTGATGGAAGCTTGGGATATTCACCTTGTATAAACAATCTTGCTCAATATAGTAGTATGCTACTTGGTTTGTTTCTACTTCAATGTGTACTTGTGTTTATTTCAGTATATCACTTATACGCATTAGTGGAGCCCTTAGGATCTTTGCTTGATTACCAGCGTTGTGATGGCAGTCACACTAGTGGGGGCTGGGTAATCTATAGGCACATCCTTATACAGGTCCCTAGTCGTAGGACTATCGAGACAGGGCATCGATACTCCGGAGTAGACTAGCGTATGCGCTTCTCATCCCAGTGTGGGAGATGGTCTGTCCCACAGCCATCAGTACGTCGTACTGGAGATAGTATACGGGTGCTCGTTGGGTTACGAGTACACTGGACAGGACTCGTCGGGAACTGACAGGTTGGTATTATACCTATCGTCAGTTATCAGTTCCCAGGTGACATGAGTACAGCTTAGTCCGCTGACTTGATACTGACACTTCGCCTCGAGTGTGTTCCCACTGCACTTTGATCACTACCCTACCACGGCTCAAAGGAGTCGTGCAAACAGGTGGTGGTTGGGTGCAGTCCCGAAGCACTTGGAGGCAGTGACGGTTAGACAGGATTCGTCTCTCCCGGTATTGGGGGTTGACATCGCGCTGTGTCTAGGAGAGCCATTACACGAGTAGTCCCTGGCCAGGGCAAGCGAGATATACTGGTAGGTTTCCAGTGTTATCTCAGGGTGTTTTGGGCTTCACTCCGACATTACTTGTACCGCTATTGGGGGACTGACGTTTTACCGCCCCCTAGGCCCGCCATGCGATGTATCAGACGAACAGACCGGACTGTACGGAGAATGTCACATTCAGACTCAGTAGGAGTTCAGATGGGGTTTCACCTCGTCAGCCTTCTTGTCGCATCTACCTGGGGACCGTTACGCACAGCTAGTGCCGCTTGCGGTCTGTGGTTAAACCCACTGCCAGCGTAGTGTCGAGTCTTTAGAGTCCCACACAGAGGGTATTCGCCTCTGGGCAAAACAGAGTAGAGGTCGCATGGTTTTGCGACAGGGTTCGTTCTCATCCGCGCACTTGTGCACGTTTGGAGTCCGGACGGATTATACTGGCAGGCTCTGGTTTGAGTCAGATACTGGTATATGTTTTGGGGGTTGCTTTTATATCTTGGTATTCTTGTTCCTCGGAACGAGAATGCAGGTGTGTATGCACAGTTGCTTGAGGCGGAGAATGAGGTTTTTCATTAGGGTTTCGGAACGGGTGCGTATGCACAGTTGACAGTTATCATTTTCCAAACCCTAATGGATTTATATATTATCTATTAATAATAGTAATTAAATAAGAATTATGTTATGGTTGTTTTTCTTGTTGACTTGTTGACCTTGGTTGACTTGTTGACCATTGACCACTTTTTCATGCCTTGAAAGTCTTCCTTGATTCATGCTTACACTTCATTAAAAGAGGTATGATAGTGGTCATTCCAAAATAACCATCAACTATTCTTATTTCAATTATTATCATTTAGATAATTCATTTCTTTTGCAATATGGTTGCAAGAAAGAAATAATTGAGCTCATTCTATCATTCTCACTCTCTCTCCTCATTTCATCTTCTTCCTCCTCTTGAAAAGAGAAACCTTCTCATGTGTTGAGATTCATTCTCTTTAGATAGAAAAGCAAACCCTAATCACTCTCTACTCATTCTAGGATGAAGGATTAGCAAGCCGGAAACCCTAGTTCACTCAAAGATCGAGGAAGAGCCCAAAGTCGAACCTTCGAGGTGGATCCATCTTCGACGGGAGAAGGCGACGAAAAGAGAACCATCAACCTCTACAAGGTTTGAAGAAGAAGGAGTTCAAGTTTAGGTATAACCATCTTCCATAGTAGCTAACTCTCTTTAGCTTGTTAACTAGTTTTAGTTTAGACAACGATCCCGACAAAGTTTAGTCCATGTTGCCTCTTGCGATAAAAATTCGTTTTTTATACCGTTTCCGCCTCCCCGTAAGTACCGGGGGTCGCAATATGGACTTACAGTGGTATCAGAGCCTAACTAAACTTAAACTAGCTTGGTAGTAAGGTGTAACGAAGTTCGGAACCGAAAAAATCGCAAAACCGGAAAATCAAAACCCTAACTTTCTGTTGAATTTTTTTCTGCTCAAAATGAAAAACTTTATACTTGTAAAATAGTCTCAGGGTTTTCTAAGAACACACAAGAAAAACGATATCATGTTTCCTCCAAACCGCCGCGCTTCCGCGGTCTCACCTATTCATCTGGCCGCGGAACCGCCGCAAGTTGGTGTCTTCTTTGCATCGTTTTTCGTGCAGTGTTCTTCTGTGTTGGTTTTGGGATTTTTAAGATATATTATATGTACCCAGATTTTCCAGAACTGAAATTCACTTTTGGGGTCCTATAATTCCGTATTTTTTCCGAACTTCACTGCACTTTGGCTATGTTGGTTATATCTGTGATGTTTGCATGTATTGAACGTCGGCTAATCGCTATAAGTCGATTAGTCGGGGTTATACATGATCTGTAATGTTCTGGAATGTGTATATGAATGTGTTGGACTGTCGCGGGTGAATAGCCGGGGTGGATGTGAGATGAGCTTTTGTTTTTCTTTCATTCATTGTAAATGTAAATTGATGTAATAATATTATTTGTTTGGCCGCACAACCGGGTCGGGGTTGTAGCCGTCATTGTATAATTCTTTTTACTGTTTTTGCTCCTAGGATAGACCCATGGTGGGGTGCACAAACTACCGGGAACATGGAGGGTAGTTTGCCGCACCCGTAGGGGTCTTGGGTGGGGTATTTGCTATTCACCGCGACCGTGTTATCCGCTTTTCGTTTCAGGCTCGAAAGGAATGCGGATTGCTAGTATATCCAATGTATTCATCTGTGATCTGTAATGTCTATCATTGCTTTCTATTTAGGCGTTGCTTATGTTTTACAGCCGCGCTAGCCCAGCCCCCGCTCTGTCGTTAGTTAAGTAACCTAACGAGTGATGACGGGACCCCGTGGCGAATGCGAATGGCATAAGCGTACGTCATATTTTGGTTGTTTTCTGCAATGGTAGGATTAAATGATGGGACGCATTAAAAGAACTAATGCAAGAATATCACGCATTAAAAGAACTAATGCAAGATAATAAACCAAGTTTAAGTCGATGGAACACTTTCGAAAAACCACTCGGTTCTTTTCAAAAACTAACTTTTAAATGCGGAGCTTGAGCCACTCCTTCTAAAAGCTATCTCGTTCCATCGATTATATCAAGTTCACTACGTTCACGGTTTCGCCAAAACCATTCGTAGCCCTCCATCATTTCAGTTAAATATACGGTAGTATTCAAGCTATGTATTTTGACCTCACGCCAAGGCATAGTGATTGGTAGCTGCCGAATATTTATCTGTTGCATAGATAGAATGCGTTGTTTTGAGACAGTCGTACCACCATTTTGGCCTACGTCAAGGGTAGGTACGGGTGGATTCAAATCAACCGGGATAATGATGGGAAGAACTTGACATGTGACTTATGACATTTTGACCTCACGCCAAGGTCATAAGAGCATGGGGCAAAAATCCACATCGGGAGTTTCATAAGTACTGAAACTTGCTAGATTTGCATACCATTTGGAGTGTGATGATTATGGTAGGATTCCTTCATTTTCGTCACGCGATGATATTTGGATCCCGATCCTACTGTGAGTATATGCTACTCCTCGGGAAATTTCTCACTAAACGATCAATGCTATAAACCTAGTAGGTGCCTAGAAAGGTGTTAGCGGGGCTACGCCCCCAGGGAAAAGAGGTTCTTAAATTAAGGAACTTCGCGAAAGCGTTGGAAAACCTCCCTCGAAGTACCGACACTGGCCTGGCTGAACGGTTAAGCAAGTATTGTACGGTGGGATTGATCCCGGCTAATTCTTCCTTTGTGGTTTGAGGAGGGATTCGAGAGACAGTGGGAGCCATCCTGTTTAGACAAATTAAAAACCATTCTAAACTTGCAAGAGCATCGTGCTAAGTGTTTCTTCTCTCCCCCTGCAGCGACCAAATCGAAATGACTGGACTTAAGTTACTTCTAGATAAAAACATATTGACAGGGCCAAACTACAAAGATTGGCTCAGGAATGTCAAATTGGCAATCTCTTACGACAAGCTGGGGTATCTTCTTACCAGCAAAGCTCCCCCCGTCCCAGGTCCCACCTCCAGCGTCGCGGATAAGGAAATCCGTAAGACTTGGGAGATAGACAGCGCGAAGGCCAGATGCCTCGTACTTGCCTCGATGGACAACGACCATCAGAGGAGGCACGAGAATATGGATTTGGAATCCATATTTCTTCATACAAAAGAACTGTATGGAGAGCAGTCTCGTATCGCAAGATACGAAGTGTCGAAGAAGTTATTTTCGACAAAGTTGGCCGTCGGATCATCGGTAGCGGACCACGTGCTTAAGATGATTGGCTACACTGAGGAGCTCGCGGAACTTGGGACCACGTTGGATAGTGAACTTTACACGGATATAATTCTCCAGTCCCTTCCATCCACTTACGCCCAGTTCATACTGAATTTCAACTTGCAAGAAAAGGAAGTTGAACTTTCAGAACTCCTCAACCTGCTGAGGAGCGCAGAGGGCACCCTACAGAAGGGTAGGGATACATCCACTTTGTTTGTAGGAGGATCTTCTTCTTCTAGGTCCAAGGCGAAAGCCAAGGGAAAGAAGAAGAAAGCCCCCGCCAAACCAAGAGGCGGTGTTAGTAAAGTGGGTGCGAAGGGAAAGGAAAAGGCAACAAAGATAGCGGGGAAGCTTGTTGGTAAAGAGGAATGCTTCTATTGTCACAAGAGTGGACACTGGAAGAAAGATTGCAGGGCTTGGAAAGCCAGGACACAGGAACTGAAGCAGGTTGCGGCTTCAGCTTCAGGTGTGTATGTTATTGAAAACTGTCTTTCTATAAACTCTACTTCCTGGGTATTGGATACCGGATCAGGATCTCATATCTGTAATTCTTTGCAGGCGTTGAGAAACCGTAGGTTTTTGAAGGAAGGTGACATGACCCTCAGAGTTGCGAACGGAGCTAGCATGGATGCTAAAGCCGTGGGGGACTATCACCTAGGAATGTCAGATGGACATGTTTTGGTTTTGCGTAATTGCTTTTTTGTACCCAACGCAACTTGTAATATCATTTCTGTATCTTTGGTTTCTAAAGAAGGTTATGAATTTGCGTTTGTAAGTAATGTTGTTAACATTCACCTTAATCAAGTTCTGATTGGGTCAGGTACACTGAGCAATGGTATATACGTATTAAACCAACCACAGATTTTCAATGTCCAGAATACACACAAAAGAAAGTCACCAGATATTAATCAGACTTTCTTATGGCATTGTAGATTGGGTCACATCAATGAGAGAAGGTTGACGAAGTTACATACAGAAGGGTATTTGAATGCGTTCGAATATCAATCGTATGCCACTTGTCAATCCTGTCTCAAGGGAAAGATGACAAAGACTCCGTTTACTGGACATGGAGTAAGAGCGAGCGAGCTCTTGGGACTCGTACACAGTGACGTGTGCGGTCCAATGTCTACACATGCCCGAAGCGGACATTCTTACTTCATTACTTTTACGGATGACTTCTCAAGGTACGGTTATGTCTTCTTAATGAAACATAAGTCCGAGGCCTTTGGAAAATTCCAGGAGTATAAGAATGAAGTAGAGAAACAGACCGGCAAAAGTATCAAGATTCTAAGATCGGATCGAGGTGGAGAATACTTAAGTGCCGAGTTCCTGAATTACTTAAAAGAGAATGGGATTCTCTCTCAGCTTACTCCTCCTTACACCCCGCAACATAACGGTGTATCGGAGAGACGGAATCGGACCCTATTGGATATGGTACGGTCCATGATGAGTAACGCTGAGTTACCGCGATCATTCTGGGGGTATGCGCTAGAAACAGCTGCATACCTATTGAACCGAGTTCCTACTAAGACTGTGCCTACCACACCATATGAGTTATGGAGTGGGAAGAAACCCCATCTTCAGTACCTGAAGATTTGGGGATGTCCAGCTTATGTCAAAAAGCAGCATACGGACAAGCTCGAGGCGCGCTCAGTACTGTGCAAGTTTGTGGGATACCCAAAGAACTCCAGGGGGTATCTTTTCTATTACGCAGAGGAGCAAAAAGTCCTTGTTTCTCGTAATGCCCATTTTCTGGAACATCAGTTCTTAGAAAAAGAAGTAAGTGGGAGCGAAATAGAACTGGAAGAAATTCCAGAACCACAGACTATTACTGAAAGCTTAATGGAACCAGAGGGTTCAAATGAACAGGACATTCCTATGCCGCTCCGCAGAAGTAGTAGGCAGTCTCATCCGCCCGAGAGATACTACGGTTTTCTCATAGACGGGGATAGAGAGGATTGCATCATAGACTATGATGAGCCTACTAGCTTCCAGCAGGCCGTTCAGAGCATTGACTCGGTAAAATGGCTGGATGCAATGCGGACCGAAATGGAGTCCATGTACACCAACAAAGTATGGACGTTGGACATTGCTCCAGACGGGGTAAAACCCGTAGGATGCAAGTGGATCTTCAAAAGGAAGATTGGTGTAGATGGACAGGTTGAGACCTATAAAGCTAGACTTGTAGCAAAGGGTTTCCGTCAAAGACCTGGCTTGGACTACGACGAAACCTTTTCTCCAGTGGCTATGCTGAAATCCATTCGGATCCTTCTTGCCATTGCTGCCTTCCACGATTATGAGATTTGGCAGATGGACGTAAAAACCGCTTTTCTAAATGGAAATTTAGAGGAGTGTGTCTATATGGATCAGCCAGAGGGTTTCATTCAGAGTGGGAGCAGCGGAAAGGTGTGCAAGTTGCTTAAGTCCATCTATGGACTAAAGTAGGCATCGCGGAGTTGGAACATCTGTTTTGATGAGACGGTCAAGGAATTTGACTTTATCAAAAATCCAGATGAACCATGCATCTATAGTAGATTTGTAGCAAGAACTGTGGTATTCCTTGTTTTATACGTGGATGACATTCTCTTAATAGGAAATGACATTCCTATGCTACAATCTGTCAAGGGTTTCTTGTCACACAGGTTCTCCATGAAAGACCTGGGTGATGCCTCTTACATCCTGGGGATCCGGATCCATCGTGATAGATCCAAGAGGATATTAGGACTTTCACAGTCCAGGTACATCGACACCGTACTGAAAAGATTCAGTATGGAAGATTCCAAGCGCGGTAACTTACCGGCTTGTCACGGGATCACCCTCTCTAAAGAGATGTCTCCCAAGACTGATTTGGAGAGGGATCGCATGTCTATTATACCCTACGCTTCTGCGGTAGGCTCTATAATGTATGCGATGTTGTGTACCAGACCGGATGTAGCTTATGCACTGAGTGTAGTAAGCCGGTATCAGTCAAACCCTGGGGAGAAACATTGGATAGCGGTAAAGAACATTCTCAAGTACCTGAGGAGGACTAAGGAGATGTTCTTGGTGTATGGCGGAAAAGACCTCCAGATTGAGGCCTTTGCTGACTCCAGCTTCCAGAGTGACAAGGATGATTCCAAGTCCATGTCGGGTTTTGTCTTTACCCTCAACGGAGGGGCGGTGTGTTGGAAGAGTTCCAAACAGGAAACCGTTGCAGACTCGACTATGGAAGCGGAATACATCGCTGCATCTGATGCCGCAAAAGAAGCTGTCTGGATAAGGAAGTTCTTAAAAGAACTTCAGGTGGTTCCGTCCATTGTTGACCCAGTACCTCTGTATTGCGACAACAACGGGGCTATAGCTTTAGCAAAGGAACCCAGGTCCCATCAGAGATCCAGGCACATCTTGAGGCGGTATCACCTGATCAGGGAGATCGTGGATCGCAAGGAGATCGAGGTTCGGAGGGTTGCTTCAGAAGAGAACACTGCAGATCCATTCACCAAGGCCCTACCCCAGACTCAGTTCGAGCGGCTGATCGAGATGATAGGTCTTCGATACGCCAGTACATGGCCTTAGTGCAAGTGGGAGATTGTTAGTGTATATGCCCTAGAGGCCATTACTGTATCATACTAGTTTGTATATTACTTGATGGAAGCTTGGGATATTCACCTTGTATAAACAATCTTGCTCAATATAGTAGTATGCTACTTGGTTTGTTTCTACTTCAATGTGTACTTGTGTTTATTTCAGTATATCACTTATACGCATTAGTGGAGCCCTTAGGATCTTTGCTTGATTACCAGCGTTGTGATGGCAGTCACACTAGTGGGGGCTGGGTAATCTATAGGCACATCCTTATACAGGTCCCTAGTCGTAGGACTATCGAGACAGGGCATCGATACTCCGGAGTAGACTAGCGTATGCGCTTCTCATCCCAGTGTGGGAGATGGTCTGTCCCACAGCCATCAGTACGTCGTACTGGAGATAGTATACGGGTGCTCGTTGGGTTACGAGTACACTGGACAGGACTCGTCGGGAACTGACAGGTTGGTATTATACCTATCGTCAGTTATCAGTTCCCAGGTGACATGAGTACAGCTTAGTCCGCTGACTTGATACTGACACTTCGCCTCGAGTGTGTTCCCACTGCACTTTGATCACTACCCTACCACGGCTCAAAGGAGTCGTGCAAACAGGTGGTGGTTGGGTGCAGTCCCGAAGCACTTGGAGGCAGTGACGGTTAGACAGGATTCGTCTCTCCCGGTATTGGGGGTTGACATCGCGCTGTGTCTAGGAGAGCCATTACACGAGTAGTCCCTGGCCAGGGCAAGCGAGATATACTGGTAGGTTTCCAGTGTTATCTCAGGGTGTTTTGGGCTTCACTCCGACACGACTTGTACCGCTATTGGGGGACTGACGTTTTACCGCCCCCTAGGCCCGCCATGCGATGTATCAGACGAACAGACCGGACTGTACGGAGAATGTCACATTCAGACTCAGTAGGAGTTCAGATGGGGTTTCACCTCGTCAGCCTTCTTGTCGGCATCTACCTGGGGACCGTTACGCACAGCTAGTGCCGCTTGCGGTCTGTGGTTAAACCCACTGCCAGCGTAGTGTCGAGTCTTTAGAGTCCCACACAGAGGGTATTCGCCTCTGGGCAAAACAGAGTAGAGGTCGCATGGTTTTGCGACAGGGTTCGTTCTCATCCGCGCACTTGTGCACGTTTGGAGTCCGGATGGATTATACTGGCAGGCTCTGGTTTGAGTCAGATACTGGTATATGTTTTGGGGGTTGCTTTTATATCTTGGTATTCTTGTTCCTCGGAACGAGAATGCAGGTGTGTATGCACAGTTGCTTGAGGCGGAGAATGAGGTTTTTCATTAGGGTTTCGGAACGGGTGCGTATGCACAGTTGACAGTTATCATTTTCCAAACCCTAATGGATTTATATATTATCTATTAATAATAGTAATTAAATAAGAATTATGTTATGGTTGTTTTTCTTGTTGACTTGTTGACCTTGGTTGACTTGTTGACCATTGACCACTTTTTCATGCCTTGAAAGTCTTCCTTGATTCATGCTTACACTTCATTAAAAGAGGTATGATAGTGGTCATTCCAAAATAACCATCAACTATTCTTATTTCAATTATTATCATTTAGATAATTCATTTCTTTTGCAATATGGTTGCAAGAAAGAAATAATTGAGCTCATTCTATCATTCTCACTCTCTCTCCTCATTTCATCTTCTTCCTCCTCTTGAAAAGAGAAACCTTCTCATGTGTTGAGATTCATTCTCTTTAGATAGAAAAGCAAACCCTAATCACTCTCTACTCATTCTAGGATGAAGGATTAGCAAGCCGGAAACCCTAGTTCACTCAAAGATCGAGGAAGAGCCCAAAGTCGAACCTTCGAGGTGGATCCATCTTCGACGGGAGAAGGCGACGAAAAGAGAACCATCAACCTCTACAAGGTTTGAAGAAGAAGGAGTTCAAGTTTAGGTATAACCATCTTCCATAGTAGCTAACTCTCTTTAGCTTGTTAACTAGTTTTAGTTTAGACAACGATCCCGACAAAGTTTAGTCCATGTTGCCTCTTGCGATAAAAATTCGTTTTTTATACCGTTTCCGCCTCCCCGTAAGTACCGGGGGTCGCAATATGGACTTACAATTTTTTTATGCATGAATGGGCATAAAGCCAAATTTTTGTAAAGCCCATGGCTTATGTGCAAAAAGAAATGGCACATGAGCCATGGGATGGGCAAAATGCCATTTTGTAAAGCCCAAGGGGCTATATGTAAATATGTAAGCCTATATAAGGCAACATGATGAAAATATCTAATAGACTTTTTCATTCCCCCCAAAAAAACTAGGGTTCTTTGTGCCTCCTGCTCTTTTATCAAAGTTCTAAACCTTCTTCCCCCTTTTCAATTAAATCAAGAGTTTTACTTATCCTTTTCCCAAAATAAATAGTTTTTTACCACAAAACCCACAAAGGGGAACTTAGATCTTCCATCGGATCTTAAAATAAGAGATTTTTAAAATCTCATACTTCTTGTTCTTCAAGACCCAGCCAACAGAGGAGGAAGGAGGAGACCCATCTCCAAAAATCCCATTTTGGGAAGATCCAGACCCAAAGGGAGAAACAAAGCAGCCCCTTCTGATCATTTCTAAACTTTTTAGGAGTTTAACACCACAAATCGGGAGCACAGCTCCCAGAGCAGAGACCAAAGTCCCCTTTCTGTTTGACGCCCAGCGTCCAGCATCCAGAGCGCTAGCGCCCACGTGCCAAGCACGTGGTATGCCCAGCGCCTCGTGCGCTTGTACCCATGTGTCGAGCACGTGGTGCGCCCAGCGCCCAGAGCGCTAGCGCCCACGTGCCGAGCACGTGCTGCGCCCAGCGTCCAGAGCATTCGCGACAACGTACCGAGCACATGGTGCGCCCAGAGCCCAGAGCGCTCGTGCCCAGCGCCCAGCGCTTGCGTGTCATGCACGCGAGGCGCTGGCCCCCATGCATCCTTTGGATGCCCTTTCCCTTTATATATATATATACATACACACACACATACACCACGACACTGTCCCTATTAAAAAAAAATTCTAACTGGGCGCTTCCCCACACCCCGCAAGGGGGCTGCTAGCCCCCTTGACCCCCAGCCCTCTATCCGGGTAGCGGGGCCCCCGTAAAAACTCTGCGGGGCCCCCGATATATCCAAAACCCCTCCAAAACACAACACTGCACATTGAGTTCGCAAGTCCAGTTTAACCCATCAATCGGAGGTTCTCTCGCTCCAAATGCGAGGGGTTATTAACGGTAGCTTAGTCCGCGGCTGCTGGAGATTCAAATCCCCACAATCAATAAACCCTAGCCTACCTTAGGCGGGGGAATCTGTAATCCGCCTGACTAGCGCACGCGTATTCCCATCTTAATGGGGTGACGAAAAACACCCTACACTCACCAAAATAAGAACGTGAAAAATACGCATACCAATACTCTAGGAAGCTTGAAGTATGGATTTTTCGAGCCGTTGTTCTTTTCTCATTAAATATGCTCGCCGGGCTTCAAGCGCAAATGAATGACTACCCGTCTTTAGTGCAAGCTCGTATTCGGAAGTGACCGAGATGGGCTGTTTAAGAGCCCATTCTTCTTCCATTAATAGAGGACCCATGTGTACCCTCCGTAATGATGGGTCAACATGTCACGCCCCGCTTCCCAGAGTACGCAAGATTGGGCACGTGACATAGCCAACCATGCTACCTGTGGGTAGGAAGTATCCATCCACAGTCACATTACGGTTGTAAGGATATCAAGAACAAGATAATAAACTAAACTAACACATGTCTAAATCCATAATAACCAGAGTCAATGATAAATAAGTGCGGAAGCAAATGATCCAATGCAATAATAGAAAGGTACGTCCCGTAATGCGGGATCACACCTGGAAATAAAATGCAATAAATGAACTAACCACTACAGAACTCACAAATCAGCCTGTTGGCTGAAGTACTCCTGCTCGGTCGTCGACAGTGGTACGGAATCTGGGCCATGCAAAACCCAGACGTCAGCGCGTCATGACATCAAGTATATAATGTAAACATGGTGATAAGCAATGCAAATATGAACATGAATAAAGCAGTATTAAGAAATCAGAGCAGGGTAATGTGCGATGGTGACTAAACTATCCTGTCAGGTTTCTACTCTATAGTCTTTGAAATCAATTGATGAATCGTCGATGTAACTCAATAGTATCCCGTGCGTGCCCGGGACCACGGTCAAGATCCTCGGGGCTGAATCCGAGACGTGCCGCTAAGCAGTAAAAGGTAGTAGGATGGGCGAGTGATGTCAGCATCAACACTCCGGGGCTGGCCAAGCCCGTAAGACTGATCAGAACATGTATCGAACTGTTGAGTTACAAGTCGGTTTCACCTTTGATTTCCCCATACCCCCAAGCTATGTATGTCAGGTCAGGTATTCAGTAGTCAAGGACTAATGCCAACACAAAATCCGGTAAGAGTAGGTCTGTCTGGATAGACAGCAGGAATGGTCAGGTTTGTTGGCATTAGGCATGAGATCAGGTAACAGGTAAAGCCATGGTACATCAGGTCAACCAGATAATGTATAAAGGTGTCATGTCATGTCAAGAGTGTACGGTACCATGTCATGTCAAGTAGGAAGTGTAACAGGTCATGTCAGGAAGCACAAGATGTCATGTGGGTGCTCATAATCAAACTAACATAAACATGTGTATAAATAAACAAGCATGAGTACTATCTGAACAATAACTGGAACATGTAATATGATATGCCAATAGATATAATTTCAAGGATATGGATGCACAGTTATCGATTAGGGTTACATTTATAGTTCCAATATTAATTAGGATACAATTTATTAAACATGGAGTGTTAATATCACATTATTATATAGTGATGTGATCTATGGATGCAATTATATGTATCTTAAATGCGATGGATGCAAACGGGTATCCGAAAAGTTATAAAACTATAAAATGGTAATGTGGGATGTACAACTAAACAATATGTGATATAATAATATTAATATGGATAGCATATTCAAAGCGATTAGTAACTATAAAAGATGTATTGATTAACCATGCACAAGAAGGTTCCGTTCAGAAATTTAGCGTCACCCTAATTTGTAAAATAGCTTAAAAATAACAAATGTTCTCCAAAAGAGACGTATCTTATACCAAAACAAAGATAATTCAATAAGGTTTTCAGTTTTATAAGTATAAGCATCTCAGGTTATCCCTACAAAAAGTTATGAATATTCAAAGTTGAAAGTTTGCTGCTGGAATTTCCCTGGACAGCAGTTTAGAGACGTGTTCATTTGCATTTTACGTTAATTAAACAATTTATTTTGCAAGTAAATATTTCAGAGTTATAGTATTCTGAATTAGCTTCGTAACAAACTAAAGAACGTATCCTAATGATTTTTCTATGATTTATAATGAATTTTATAAGATAAGGTGTACAGTAAATTTCAGATTTGTCATATCCGATTTTTCAACGACATTTCATATGTAAACTATAAGATTTTCAAATGTATAATATTATAAAATGAAGATTATAAAAGTATATAGCATGTAGCAAGATTAACTTGCCTCGATGGGTCGCGAATCGGGAAAACGGAACGTTAACCGTCGGCGGGGAAAACTCGCGACGGCGCACGGTTCACGGAATGAACCCAAACGACGAACAAAGGAACCACACGGGTCGGGGTATCTCGCTGGAACGTCGAGAAACGTCACCGGCACGACGGAATTCCGGTAACAAAAGAACAGTTAAAAGAAATGAGAAATGTGACATGAAGCAAGAAGAGAAAAATGATAAAGAGAAGTACGAGAGAATATATAAGGGGTAGAGAGAGAGAGAAAGTGGAGAGAGAGAAGAAGGAGAGAGAGAAAGTGGGGACCACGGGGTTAAAGGGGAGGTTGCGATTGGCTGAGAGAATAAATTGAGAAGGATATAAAAGATTGTAAAAATATTATATGGTTAACTTAAAGATTTAAAAGATAGGTAATGAACAGTAAGATATCAGATTAGTTAGAAAAATATATGCGAAGGTTTTAATAATATTAAAAAATTTGGGATTTTGGCGCCAAATGAAACATTTCCAAATTGCGCCCGGGTTGGGTCCAAAAATTCGAAATTCAAATAATAGGATTTTAAGCGGGTTCCAAATTTTAAAATGAAATGTTTTATGATTAAAAAGCATACTCTCAAAACGGACACACGTGCGTGCACGTAGCCATCCAAACTTGCCCGTTTTACTGAACAGGACGAGAACACAATGCACGGACGCTACCATGAGGCTAGGGGTGTCAAGTAGGCCAAGATGAATATTTTCAATTTTATTTTAGATGCTAAAATTTGTTATATGTAGAAATGACTTTGCCGGGTAAATTTTACAGTAAGCAACAAACAAGCAAATTAAATGAAATGAGTACCACACTATGCTCAAACAGTAACTGAAAATAGTAGCATTGGGCTCGGGTGTTATATTATACCCAACTACAAAAAGAATTTCGTCCTCGAAATTCTAAGAATACAAAGATAGATAACTACAAGAAAAGGTGAGGAAACTTCTACCGGATTTCATCTTCTCGTTCCCAAGTGGATTCTCCATGCGATCGATTACCCCAAGAAACTAGCACAAGTGGGGTAACCTTGTTCTTAAGAACCTTTTCTCTTCGATCCTTGATTTCAACTGGTCGCTCTTCAAAAGTTAGGTCCTCCCTTACGGTCAACTCCGAATGATCCAATACGTGGGTTTCATCTCGAACATACCTCCGTAGTTGAGATACACGAACCACATCGTGCACACCTGCCAAGGACTGTGGTAACGCCAAACGGTACGCTACCTCTCCAACACGCTCCAATATCTCGAAGGGTCCAACGAATCGAGAACCAAGCTTTCCCCGACTCCCAAAGCGAATCACCCCTCTAGTCGGTGATATTTTCAAGAATACCAAATCACCCACGGTGAACTCCAGAGGTCTTCTTGACGTATCTGCCCAACTCTTCTGTCGGTCCTGTGCTGCCTTCATATGATTTCTGATAGGGTTAACCTTCTCAACTGTCTGCACAACCAAATCTGGTCCCAATAATCTTCGTTCACCGACATCGTCCCAACAAACAGGTGAACGGCATTTACGACCATACAAAGCTTCAAATGGATCCATCTGAACAGTTGCCTGAAAACTGTTGTTGTAAGACAACTCCACCAAAAGTAGATGATCCTCCCAAGACCCCTTGAAGTCCAACCTGCATGTTCTTAACGTATCCCCAAGAGTTTGGATCGTTCTCTCCGACTGACCATCAGTTTGAGGATGATAAGCTGTGCTAAACTTCAATCGAGTCCCCAAACTTTCCTGTAAACTCCTCCAGAAGTGTGATAAGAACCGAGTGTCCCGATCGGACACGATGCTCACCGGTACTCCATGCAATCTTATGATCTCCTGCATGTACCGCTCTGCCAAAGTCTCTATTGATTGACCAACCCGAAAAGGAATAAAGTGAGCTGCCTTGGTCAACCGATCAACAATCACCCTTACTGCATTGTTGCCTTTTGGACTCCGCGGTAAAGCCGTCACGAAATCCATGGTTATATGTTCCCACTTCCACTGAGGAATCGGAAATGGTTGCAATAAACCAGCAACCATTTGGTGTTCAGCCTTGACTTGCTGACATACCAAGCACTTAGCCACGAAGCGAGCAATCTCCCGTTTCATGCCTTCCCACCAGAAATGCTGTCGAATATCTCGGTACATCTTTGTCCCTCCTGGATGTACAGAGTACGCTGAACTGTGTGCCTCCTTCATAAGCTCTTCACGCACATCTCCTTTTGGCACACACACACGGCTACCATATCTCAACGAACCGTCTTCGTGGATCAGTAAATCGGTTCGTAGTCCGGCTTCAACCTGCTCTCGAAACTTTTGCAGTCTAGGATCCTGCGATTGCGCCACTTTAATCTTCTCAACTAAGGACGACTGTACTTGCAACTGCATCAACTGTCCTGTAGCATGTGGTAGCACAACCTCCAAGTCAAATCTCCGAAAATCCGCAATGATCTCTCTCAGTGCAGTCAATCTCTGAATTGCTGGTAACCGACTCAGCGCATCTGGCACGACGTTAACTTTTCCCGGATGGTACTTAAGATCAAGGTCGTAGTCGGCCGTCAGCTCCAACCATCTGCGTTGCCTCATGTTCAACTCTTTCTGCGTGAACACGTACTTCAAGCTCTTATGATCTGTAAAAACTTCGACTCTTACGCCCAAAAGGTAGTGTCTCCAAATCTTCAAAGCGAAAATCACAGCCGCAAGCTCCAAGTCATGAGTTGGATAATTCTTCTCATGGGTCTTCAGTTGTCTTGATGCGTATGCTACGACCTTCCCATGCTGCATCAAAACACATCCCAATTCTTTCCCAGATGCGTCGCTATGAATCATCAGTCCTCCGGAATTGTCTGGTACGGTCAGGATAGGGGCGGTTATCAACTTCTGCTTCAACGTCTCAAAGCCAACGCACACTTATCCGTCCATACAAAAGGTACCTCCTTACGCATAAGCTTGGTCAGCGGTTCTGCCAAACGAGCAAAGTTCTCCACAAATATCCTGTAGTATCCGGCTAATCCAAGGAAACTTCTTATCTCAGCTACATTCCTTGGAATAGGCCAATCTCGAACTGCTGCAATCTTTTCGGGATGGACGGCGATTCCATCACCCGACACGACATGTCCCAGAAATTTCACTTCTTCCATCCAGAATTCGCACTACTCATCTTCGCATAAAGCTTCTCCTGTCTCAACATCTGCAGGACCTAATGATATCCGGATCGCAAATCCAGTTTCGAGAATACTCTCGCGCCACTAAGCTGCTCAAAAGTCCTCCAATGCGAGGGATCGGGTACTTGTTCTTAATAGTCGCCCGGTTCAATTCTCGATAATCAATGCACATCCTTCTCGTGCCATCCTTCTTCTTTACTAAAAGAACTGGAGCTCTCAAGGCGAGTTGCTGCTTCGAATCCAACCCTTCTCAAGTAATTCACCAACTTGCTTCTTAACTCCTTCCAATTCCACTGGTGCCATTGGATAGTAAGCTTTAGACACTGGCGCTGCACCAGGACTAAGGTCAATCGTGAACTCCACGTCTCGCTTCGGCGGTAAGCCCGATATATCTTCAAACACGTCCATAGAATCACGAACAACAGCCGGCTCTTTACTTTCATCACTTCCATTGATGCAAGAACATTGTTTGTCGGCCTAGCCCTAAACTCGACCGGCCCGACAGAACTGCTTCCTTACCGCAACTGCTGTCTGCTGTGAACTCCCAATTTTCCTGATATGCTCTGCTGTTCTCGAGCTGCCGTAAGAACCTATGAGAAAGTGGTCAAACCCAGGGAGACGGTTTGCCTTTGGATGTCCACATCCAAGCTGCGCATGGACCTTCGTGCCCTGTCTGCATCGTTGGCGACTAAAGGTCCAGCGAAACTGCTGAGTCTCGTCCACTCTGCTGCATGCACGTCCACGGGTGCTCCATTCTGCCTCAGCCCAATAAATTTCTCTTCCATTTCCTCCCGTGCAGTCCGCGGAAAGAACTTCTCCAGGAAACTCTTAGAGAAATCCGCCTAACTGCTTAGCTTGGGCAAACGGTTCTCCTCCACAAGCCACCACTCTCGGCGTAATCCACTAGTTGAATGCGCACCACATCAACTCCTTTGTCCTCTGGAATCTGTGCCGCAATCAGCGAATTCTCCGTGCTGACTAGCCACTGCTCGGCTGGCATGGCTCCTCCAAACCAGTGAAAGTAGTAGGACCCACACGTCTGAACTCTGCCACGGTCCCTACTCGGTCAACTGGTCTAGTTCCAATCTTGTTCACAGACTGCTGAACGATCTGCAAACCTTCCTGAAACGAGTCCGCTTGCTGCTGGATCAGCTCGGGCTGTTTCTTTGATTTCCAGCATTCCTCTTATCACTCCAAGCATGGCGGCTCCGTTCACACGCCTCTGGTACGTCTTCAACTTCTTACCTGTCATAATCCTG
Source organism: Agapanthus africanus (assembly GCA_030015575.1). Lineage (NCBI taxonomy): Eukaryota > Viridiplantae > Streptophyta > Magnoliopsida > Asparagales > Amaryllidaceae > Agapanthus > Agapanthus africanus. Next base: position 6,419,241 of record CM057337.1, read on the forward strand.
AACTCAAAACACCCAATATTAGCATGATGATAGATTCTGAGTATAGATCAAGGCTAGAACTCCAAGATACTTAAATAGAGTACTGCATTGTAGCTATGCCGCGGTATCATAGCCGCAATTACTTAACTCCACCCAAGTCGCCTAAGTCCTAGGGATAACAAGAAATTAGGTTTTCGAGTTGACAATGCAAAGTAAGTTTGCATGTCGACATGATCCGGAAGAATGATTCAAGGATGGTAAAACGGTCAAGGTGGCAGGACATGTTTCCTAATCACGGGTATTATGATTCGTGTGTCGGGTGCAATACCCAACTACAAAGAATCAACCCAATTAACCTATGGCTCTGATACCAAAAGAACCATGTCACGCCCCGCTTCCCAGAGTACGCAAGATTGGGCACGTGACATAGCCAACCATGCTACCTGTGGGTAGGAAGTATCCATCCACAGTCACATTACGGTTGTAAGGATATCAAGAACAAGATAATAAACTAAACTAACACATGTCCAAATCCATAATAACCAGAGTCAATGATAAATAAGTGCGGAAGCAAATGATCCAATGCAATAATAGAAAGGTACGTCCCGTAATGCGGGATCACACCTGGAAATAAAATGCAATAAATGAACTAACCACTACAGAACTCACAAATCAGCCTGTTGGCTGAAGTACTCCTGCTCGGTCGTCGACAGTGGTACGGAATCTGGGCCATGCAAAACCCAGACGTCAGCGCGTCATGACATCAAGTATATAATGTAAACATGGTGATAAGCAATGCAAATATGAACATGAATAAAGCAGTATTAAGAAATCAGAGCAGGGTAATGTGCGATGGTGACTAAACTATCCTGTCAGGTTTCTACTCTATAGTCTTTGAAATCAATTGATGAATCGTCGATGTAACTCAATAGTATCCCGTGCGTGCCCGGGACCACGGTCAAGATCCTCGGGGCTGAATCCGAGACGTGCCGCTAAGCAGTAAAAGGTAGTAGGATGGGCGAGTGATGTCAGCATCAACACTCCGGGGCTGGCCAAGCCCGTAAGACTGATCAGAACATGTATCGAACTGTTGAGTTACAAGTCGGTTTTACCTTTGATTTCCCCATACCCCCAAGCTATGTATGTCAGGTCAGGTATTCAGTAGTCAAGGACTAATGCCAACACAAAATCCGGTAAGAGTAGGTCTGTCTGGATAGACAGCAGGAATGGTCAGGTTTGTTGGCATTAGGCATGAGATCAGGTAACAGGTAAAGCCATGGTACATCAGGTCAACCAGATAATGTATAAAGGTGTCATGTCATGTCAAGAGTGTACGGTACCATGTCATGTCAAGTAGGAAGTGTAACAGGTCATGTCAGGAAGCACAAGATGTCTTGTGGGTGCTCATAATCAAACTAACATAAACATGTGTATAAATAAACAAGCATGAGTACTATCTGAACAATAACTGGAACATGTAATATGATATGCCAATAGATATAATTTCAAGGATATGGATGCACAGTTATCGATTAGGGTTACATTTATAGTTCCAATATTAATTAGGATACAATTTATTAAACATGGAGTGTTAATATCACATTTTTATGTAGTGATGTGATCTATGGATGCAATTATATATATCTTAAATGCGATGGATGCAAACGGGTATCCGAAAAGTTATAAAACTATAAAATGGTAATGTGGGATGTACAACTAAACAATATGTGATATAATAATATTAATATGGATAGCATATTCAAAGTGATTAGTAACTATAAAAGATGTATTGATTAACCATGCACAAAAAGGTTCCGTTCAGAAATTTAGCGTCACCCTAATTTGTAAAATAGCTTAAAAATAACAAATGTTCTCCAAAAGAGACGTATCTTATACCAAAACAAAGATAATTCAATAAGGTTTTCAGTTTTATAAGTATAAGCATCTCAGGTTATCCCTACAAAAAGTTATGAATATTCAAAGTTGAAAGTTTGCTGCTGGAATTTCCCTGGACAGCAGTTTAGAGACGTGTTCATTTGCATTTTACGTTAAATAACAATTTATTTTGCAAGTAAATATTTCATAAAGTTATAGTATTCTGAATTAGCTTCGTAACGAACTAAAGAACGTATCCTAATGATTTTTCTATGATTTATAATGAATTTTATAAGATAAGGTGTACAGTAAATTTCAGATTTGTCATATCCGATTTTTCAACGACATTTCATATGTAAACTATAAGATTTTCAAATGTATAATAGTATAAAATGAAGATTATAAAAGTATATAGCATGTAGCAAGATTAACTTGCCTCGATGGGTCGCGAATCGGGAAAACGGAACGTTAACCGTCGGCGGGGAAAACTCGCGACGGCGCACGGTTCACGGAATAAACCCAAACGACGAACAAAGAAACCACACGGGTCGGGGTATCTCGCTGGAACGTCGAGAAACGTCACCGGCACGACGGAATTCCGGTAACAAAAGAACAGTTAAAAGAAATGAGAAACGAGACATGAAGCAAGAAGAGAAAAATGATAAAGAGAAGTACGAGAGAATATATAAGGGGTAGAGAGAGAGAGAAAGTGGAGAGAGAGAAGAAGGAGAGAGAGAAAGTGGGGACCACGGGGTTAAAGGGGAGGTTGCGATTGGCTGAGAGAATAAATTGAGAAGGATATAAAAGATTGTAAAAATATTATATGGTTAACTTAAAGATTTAAAAGATAGGTAATGAACAGTAAGATATCAGATTAGTTAGAAAAATATATGCGAAGGTTTTAATAATATTAAAAAATTTGGGATTTTGGCGCCAAATGAAACATTTCCAAATTGCGCCCGGGTGGGTCCAAAAATTCGAAATTCAAATAATAGGATTTTAAGCGGGTTCCAAATTTTAAAATGAAATGCTTTATGATTAAAAAGCATACTCTCAAAACGGACACACGTGCGTGCACGTAGCCATCCAAACTTGCCCGTTTTACTGAACGGGACGAGAACACAATGCACGGACGCTACCACGAGGCTAGGGGTGTCAAGTAGGCCAAGATGAATATTTTCAATTTTATTTTAGATGCTAAAATTTGTTATATGTAGAAATGACTTTGCCGGGTAAATTTTACAGTAAGCAACAAACAAGCAAATTAAATGAAATGAGTACCACACTATGCTCAAACAGTAACTGAAAATAGTAGCATTGGGCTCGGGTGTTACACAACATCGTAGAATACAACCGGGAGTAAGCTTTTTTCAGGGTGCACACATTTTCAGTCTAGTCTTGTGAGCGCTTTGAAGCCTCGGCCTACTGCGCGGCCTCCTCGGCAGACGAACCGGGAAAGAGAAGACCGTCGTCCAGCTCCTGCATAGATATCGGCTCATCCTGAATGAAGGGCTCGGATTCAAGCAGAGTGTCGAGTAGGCCGGCGACCGATTTCTTTCTCCTCTTGGAGCTTGTGCTAACGCTAATAGAGGAGCGCTTCCTCCCCTTAGTGCTTTGGCGCGACGCTGCCCAACTTCACCTTCGGTATCGCCCTTTAGTGACACCACCGCTGGTGACACTGCCGCTGGTGCTTCATTAGAAGCCTTTGCTTCGGCTCTAATGCGCACTGGCATACCAACAGTGCGAGGGGTCGATTCCATTTCTGCGGTTTTAGGGATAAGTACCAAACCACTATCTCTCAGTGGAGGGCGAACCACTGAGCGTGGTCGTAATGGGCGTTGGTGGCCTGAGCTGGAATGGGAGCTCTACCCTCGAAAAGCACCCGTCTCTCCTCTGCAATGACGGGGCCGACCCGATGGCGATACCAACTGTAACAACCCTAACTTTCTGTACAATTTTTTTTTTCAAAAATACAGAAAGGAACACCTGAGCCTGAGCATAAGTTATAAGTTTGATTTGCTTTTGAACAGCAAGAAAGCACTTGTAGCTCACTGGTAAGGCCTTGCACCACTGAGACATAGCACCCGAGTTCAAATCCCATCAGCCACATTATTTTTTAGTTAAATTTCTTTTAATATTTTTAGAAGCCCAAGAGTCTACACGTGCACTACACGACACTGACTATTTAAATATGTGCACGAGGGTAATTAGAACGACAGGGATACGTGGCCCCAATCCAAGCTCTGTGTTCCCCCCCAATAAGAGAGTAAGGCTCTGTTCAAATTTTGAATTGAGGCAGCGCCTCACGTGCAAAGCATGAAAGCGCCAGCGCCAAGAGTTAAAAACTCTGAGGCAGCGCCAAGAGTTAAAAACTCTGAGGCAACGCCTCACGTGCAAAACACGAGAGTGCCAGCGCCCAGAGTTTAAAACTCTGAGGCAGCGCCAAGAGTTAAAAACTCTGAGGCAGCGCCTCACGAGCAAAGCATGAGAGCGCCAGCGCCAGAACTAAAAGTTCTCCACCCTTGAATCAAAAATCCAACGAAGATGATAAATCATCAAATTACAGAATTAAATTCTGTTGAGGAAATATTCCTTGAATCTTCCTAAAACAAGAAAGGTTAATCTCTGTAAAACAGAGCACCGTTGGATTAAAGATCCAATGGTGATTAAAAATCACCAAGATACAGAATAAGCTCTGTACGGAAAAATATTTTCCCAATCTTGTTCAGAACAAGAAAAATATCTTCTGTAAAACAGAAGGCCTAGGATCAAAGATCCAACAGTGGATAAAATCCCCAAATCAATTAGAGATCTCTCAATGAGAGATTTCCTTAACTAAATCAACAAATTAGCCTCCACTATATAAAGGACCCAAGACTTCAAGTCTTGTACAGAGGAACCCCTTATAAACTTCAAGTTCAAAAAAAAAGAGCAAGCAAAAAGAGCTTTCAGAGAGAATAAATAAGAAGAACTTTCTTCAAGGTAAATAGAGATCATTGTATCTCATCTGCATACCCAAGGGTTTAACCCTTATAAAAGAACATAGTTCTTTCCCTGGATCTGAGATCCATGAGACAAGTCTCCTACAAATGAGAATTTAATTCTCGCTGGGATGAATTTATTCTTGGGGATTGAAGATCCAAGGAAGAACAAAGAATTGAACTCTTCAGAAAAAATGCACAAAGAAGGAAACAACGCTGAGCGCCTCACGTGCCCTTCACGTGGGCGCTGCTAATAAAATAAAGAGTGCTCTGTACTCAATGGTTGGCGTCCAGTACCAAGCGCCCCACGTGCCCTCATATGGGCGCTAATAAAATAAAGAGTGCTCTGCACTCAGTGGTTGGCGCCCGGCGCCAAACGCCCCACGTGCCCCTCACGTAGGCGCTGTTTAACATAAAGCGCTCTGTAAATAGAGCCCAATACCATAAAAGGGACCGAGCCCAAACAAGTGTTTAACACTTTATTCAATACTAAGCGGACTGAGTCCAAGTTGACCAAAAGTCCCTAATTCAGATCAACCAAGCCCATATGCTCACATTCTTTCTAAATTGGTCTTAGTCCCAAGCCCAACTACAGATCTCCCAACTGACATTGGTTCAAGGGTACATATCCCTACACCTTTGATATATGTTGTTGTAATTCTTCAACGTCTTCAGAGAGATAGCAGGTTCCGACAACCAACAATTCCATGGACCGCAACGTCCTTAAACTAACAACGGACTGCAACGTCCTTAAACTAGCAATGGACTGAAACGTCCCTAAACTAACAACGGACCGAAATGTCCTTAAACTAACAATGGACCGCAATATCCTTAAACTAGCTGTGGACCGTAATGTCCTTAAACTAGCTATGGACCGTAACGTCCTTAAACTAAAATGACAGAGCCCAAATTCTTTTTCATTGGATCACAAATGATCCCGAACCCCCGTTAAGTAGATCTTAATCCAACATCGGATTAACGTATCCTTAACAAATATTTAAGTTGACCTTAATCTCAAACGAGCTTAACGATCCTTGAATCAACCCAAACCCAAATCTAAGAAAATACGGATTTGGACTAATCCACGCCCTACGGGCGACAACATAAATTAGTCTCTATATACAATCCACGGGCAACCAAAAAAATAAATCAAACACACACAACACGGAGTGACCTTCTGGAGCCGGAGAAAGTAGCTACCGCGATACGGTAACGTAATTAACTGCAGGGGCTTGCGCCTGCAGGGAAAAGCGTCCCCACAATCAAAAACCCCTCACAATGAGGGGGAATCTGACGAAGTCTGCTACAATGGCCGCATCTATCCAAACCTCCGATACACGGTGCCATAAATCAACTTGGCATCTTCGAAGAGGTGGACGGATAAAACCAAATAGCATTTGCCCCCAAAATTCAGGCCAGACGTCCTAACGTCCCGGTTGCGTCTTTCGGCGGTAAACAGATTCTGGCACGCCTGGTGGGACCTTTTCCTCTTTCCACTCCACACTTCGTGTCTTGTGTTCGCGAACGAATCGCGGTTTAATATGGTTGCCCCTGGATTCGAGGTACTAAGATTTGGTGTCTTGCTACATGTAGAAGAGAAGATGACATCGATGGCTTCTAACTGCACCAATTGCAACAGCAACTACCACTCCGTTCCTGTTGGAGGAGTGACTTATGGCCCCCAAGCGGCCTCCATCTTTACGATGCCAGTGGAGTAGGTGACTCATGCCACCAATGGATTGTTCTTCGGGACCTTTCTCCCGCCAATGAGCTTCAACGCTCTAGTGCCGTCACAGGAAGCTCCAAAGAAGTCGGTCTTCGATCGGCTTGCAACTACCGCGGCCCCTCTCAACGGGTCTTCCAAGTCTTCTGCCTCAGTCTTCGACAGGCTGAGCCTAAGCTCAAATGGGCCCACGAAGAGGCTCGTAATACCGGAGAAGGCTATCCCAACTCCTGCTGCAGGTGAAGCGTCCAAACTACTTCCCCTACTCGAAAGTCGGCCTTCGACAGGTTGACCATTCCTTCCCAGCGGATGTCAGACTTTGACAGGCTGGCACCAATAACAGCCTCTCCTCAAAGCAGGGGGCATGACGAACCTATTCCGATGATAGAGGTGATCCTGGCTACATGACATGCTCGACGTCGTCACTGGCGCCGAGTAAGGAAAGCTGGAGGCAGTTCCCCTTCTGGACTTACCCCACCAGCTCCAACGGTGGAAATTGATGCTGCTGTTCCAATTGGGAACAGCTTTGAGCCGCGCATGAGGGTGCGCAAGAACTCTCCAACTGCCGTGTTGAAAAAGTCTCATCCACCTGTGGAGAACGCTATAAAGGCAAAGCCGGAACAGCCCCTCAGCGGCTGTCCTCTAAAATCCACAGGGTCTGGTGGAAAGTCCAAGACTCTGTAATCGACAAAGACTACACCCGCCGACCGAAGAAAATCCGGCAAGAGAAGGACCATCCCGTCGTACCGCAGAAGGTATCCTCTTCATGGGTGCCTATTGCAGTAGCTCCCTCAACTTCGACCGCCCATAAAAGGAGAAGGCCGGAGAAGATTCTCGTGCCGGTGACAAATCTCAAGGGCACTGAACCTAAACGCCCCAAGTCTGGGGGAATGGTAGTGCACACCGTCTATATAGCTTCCGGAAAAGAGGAAATCCGTGCTTCTGGGGGTCATCGACCACTTACGCGGTCCGTAACAAAGGCTCAGGAGCAACAACAGAAACTCCAGGAGATACTGACAAAGATGGCCACACTTACTGGGCAGAAAGAAAGCCCGGAAGCGTCGTAGGAGCAACGCCAGGAACAAGAAACCGACGCCGAGTTCCTACGAAGAATGCTCGAAAAGAAAGATAAAGAGGCCGCGGAATAAGCGGCTAATATAAAACAAATGGTGCTCCTATTCCAAGCCGTCAAAGTCTTCGAAGAAGAAGAAGACCAAGAAGCCCGTGCATCCTGATGACAAGCACACGGATCTGCAAAGGAATATTGACACACTAGAGGAATATAACCAGAAGGCGCGAACCCCGGTCACACTCCATGAGTTTCTCAACCACATCTTTGAAAGCGGAGATAATGACAATGACGACGGAGACGACTCGTCAGAAGAACCCGAGGATTAGGTGGCATGTTGTCACATGATCTAGTTGGACATAGTGCCCTCAGAGTCAATTATTGGATCACAGGCACGTGATTGCAATGATTGAGAGAGGACCTATCCCGGTAGGACAGTCTTACTCGAGATGATAGTATGCTATATGGTTTATCTTTATCATCGTGTACTGCTTTAGGTGACTTAACATGTCGCTATTACACGTTGATAGAGCCCCTAGGATTCTTGCTTGACCACCAGCAGTATGAGGGCGATCATATAAGTGGGAGCTGGGGTCTATAAGCACATCCTTAAAAGGTCCCTAGTCGTGAGAGTTTCGAGACAGGGTATCGATACTCCAGAGTAGACTAGTGTATACAGTCGAGACCCCGACGAGGGGCGGTGGCCGATCTTACAAGCCATTGGTGTCAGTTGGTTCACCTAAGATATATACAGGTGCTCATTGGGTTATGAGTACACTGGACAGGACTCGCCGGGAACATGCTAGTTGGTCTTATACCTGACGTCAGATAGCAGTTCCCTGGTGACTGTGTACAGGTTAGTTCATCGACCTGGGGATCGTCATTTTTCTCGTGTGAGTTCCCACTGTACTTTGATTACTACCCTACCACGCTCAAAGGAGACGTGCAAACAGGTTTTAGTTGGGTACAGTCCCGAGCCACATGGAGGCAGTGAGCGGATCTTCAGGGGTTCGTCTCTCCCGGTATTGGGGGTGAGGTCGCGCTGTGTCTAGGAGAGCCATTACACGAAGCCCTCGGCCGAGACAGGAGATTTACTGGTAGGTATTCCAGTAGTATCTCAGGGTGTTCTGGGCTACACTCCGACACGACTTGTACCGCTTTTGGGGGTCTGACTTTTACCAACCCCCTAGGCCCGCCATGCGATGCTCATAGATGAACGGACCGGACTGTACGGATATTGTCACTGACAGGCTTAGTAGGGTGTCAGGATGAGTTCGCTCATCGACATCCCTTTTGGTCAATACCTGGTAGCCCGTTACGTATTGGCTTATACCTCTGACGTGCTAGTGGTTAAATCCACAACCAAGGTGTTGACGAGTCTTTAGAGTCCCCCACATTCAGTTGCTCAAGTTTCGGGCGAAACACTGTAGAGGCCGTATGGAGATATGGCAGGGTTCGATCAGATACGTGCGGTATTGCACGGATCAGGATCGAGCGGATAATACTAGCCGGCTTTGGTTTAAGCCGGATCCTAGTATGGTACAGTGTAGATTTTGTCTCATTGCATTTGTATTTCGGTCGGAATACAAATGCAGGTGTGTATACACAGTAGCGGGGGTTTTCCTGTAATTTATTACAGGATCAGTTTTCTGGAGTTGCCAGTTTGCTTTTCGTTTCGGCCATATTTCTTTGTATCCTTCATTGGCCGAAGTTTGGTGGAGGAGGGCTTATTTGCATTTGTACAAATAAGCATTTGTGGAGGGTGTTATTTGCATTTTGTTGTATCATGATTATTCCTCCACCATTTGACTTCTTCTTGTCATCATGGTTTGACTTGTGGAAAGATGATGGTTGTTTTGGAGTGTGGTTTTGGTTTTGTGATCATTTCCCTTCATGATATCTTTTGATTCTCATCTTGCATTATTGATCCCTAAACTCCCTCATTCACCCTCTCTCTCTCCATATTCATGCATGGGCCAGCCACTAACTAGGGGAAGGGGATTTTTCTCTTTTGGTTGTGAGAAAAATGTTAATCTCATTCTTTGCATGCTACATTTTTCTTACCTCTCCCCTAGTTCATTCTCCTCCACAAAATGGGGGCTCGTGAACAGTCCTAACCACCGCGGAACCGCGGTTAAACCCATGCTTGGGCCGCGGTTCTGCCGCGACTTGAACTGTTCAGTCCCCCAAAATTCTACAGAATGCTCCTGAGTGGAAAATAGGTTTTCTGGAATGTTATTTTTTGGGCCCAGATTTCTTGATGTGCTACAGTAGTACTTGGGGGCCCACTTGGTAAATTTGATCGATCGGATATTTAAAACACATTAGTTCACAGTATTTACATTATATCTGCGACCGTGAATGTCACTTGATCGGTAAATCCTGTCTAACTGCTATAGTCCGGTTAGACGGATTTGCGAACGTGACTTTCACGTTGATGTTCTGTGTATTGCTGTGATGTTGCGGTTTGGTCGTGGGGGATAGCCTGGTTGCAGTGGTAGTACAGTTTTGTTGTATTATGTACATTTGATATTGCGGGGCGAGCGTCCGACATGTGGACTGCCGTCACTGCCTGTTTGTATTATTATTTTGGGGCACGACCAGGTTGCGGTCGATGTACCCGTTGTATGTATATTTTACTTTCTGTACTAGGATTGCCCCGCGGAGGGGTGCACGGATAGCCGGATTCTAGAGGGCAACGGGCCCGCATTTCATGGCATTGATACGGAGGGGGCTTCACTCTAGAATTGGCGGGCTATTCGCCGCACTCGTAGGAGGTACAGGTTGACCCAGGAGGGGTGCCCAAGTTACCGGATCCCGTGAAGTGCTGGGTGGTCCATTCACGTTGCTGAAGGGGGCTGCCTCGCTTCAGGTTTTGGCGGGTAACTTGCCGCGCCCGTAGGGGTCTAGGATTTCATTGCACAGGCTATCCACACGACCAGGGGAACGTCGGGTTTCAGTAGTGGCTCTGTGAAACCCGGGGATCCCAGATATCCGTATTGTTCTGTGATGCTGTACATTTCTGTGATGTTGCATTTTATCACGCCTTGAGCGAAATATAATATATTGGTATATATATTAGTAGATGTTGTATATGTTTTGCATCCGCGCTAGTCCAGTCCCCGCTCTGTCGTTAGTTAGCTAACCTAACGGGTAATGACGGGACCCAGTGGCGAATGCGGATGGCATATACGTACATCAGTATATTTTCGTTCTTTGTGGTGTGATCAATTGATGGGACTGCGTTGATTCGGATCAATGCAAGTTAAAAAACAAACCTAATCTGATGTTGTTGGAACAGTTTTCAAAATGCTGTTATTGCAAGGTCGTTCACTTTTGTTTTGCATCGTGGTATTCAGTTGGAATATCCTGCTCCTCAGTCGACGAGGCAAGGGCCGAGATCCCTTCACCGGGAGTGACCCCTTGGACAAAAAGGTTGCGTCGGGGCAATAACTTCACTATAGCCGATTACTTTTGCTTTGCACCGTGGTATTCAGTTGGAATATCCTACACCTCATTCTACGGGGAAAGAGCCGAGATCCCTTCACCGGGAGTGACCTCTTTAGCAAAGGTTTTGGTTACTGTATTTTCTAAAAGCTATCCGTTCCTTCAATGATATCAAGTTCACTACGTTAAAGGTTTTCGCCAGAAACCATTCGTAGCCCTCCGTCGTTTCATATGGGTGGTCAATAGTATTCAAGCTGTGTATGTTGGCCAAAGTCAAGGCACAGTGATTGGTAGCTATTGGGTATTCATATGCAGCATAGATAGATGCGTTGGTTTGGGGCATTCGTACTACTATTTTGGCCAAAGTCAAGGGTATGTACGGGTGTGCTCAAATTAACCTGGAGAATGACGGGTAGAACTTGACATGTGACTTATAATATGTTGGCCAAAGTCAAGGTCATAAGAGCATGGGGCAAAAATCACATCGGGAGTTTCAAAAGAACTGAAACTTGCCAGATATGCGCATACCTTCTGGAGTGTGATAGCGTGAGCGGATTCCGTCACGTTATCATGCGATGATAGTTGGATCCCGATTCCCACTGATGAGTTGCTTTACTCCTCGGGTGATCCCGACTAATTCTTCTTTTGGGGTTGGAGAAGAATTTGACGGTACAGTGGGAAGTTTCCAGATTAGATAAATTGGTAACCATTCTGATCTAGGATAGAGTGCACGCTGAGTGTTTTTTTTCTCTCTCTCTTTGGCAGCGACCATTGACCCGACCCTAAGACTATGACTCAGTGACCAAGTTGACCGAACCTTCTTAAACACTGGCTTTTGGATTGTCAGAGTTGCAAACCTCATTGCCACTCCTACTTTTACCCTTTTCTCCAGGACACCCCGTATTACTACGAACGTCCACTTCCATTGGAAAACACCATCGTATGGTTATATACGAACTCGAAGGAATTTATTCGAGGATGGTTTCCGGTTCTGGAGAAAACGAATAGGACTATTCAGTTGTCTTTTCCTTTTACCTTCTCTCAGGTTGCGAGTACTCCTTAGTTTAGGAGATAGTACACCTATTACGTAAATTGGATAGTCTTCTTCCAAACCATAGGCAGGTGCCGACCGGTAGGGAATGAAGAAAACCAATTAGCCTAGCGATGGTGTACAGAAGGGATTATGTAAAGACAAAGAAAGGGATTAGAAGGAGGGCAAAGTAAATTGCGACTGCTATTCACGAACAAACCAAATATTCCTTCGCCAATCCTAAATCACCTTTGTATTTCTCCAGGACACTCCGTATCACTACGAAGATCCACAGTTTATTGGATACTCCATCGTATGGTTATATACGAACTCGAAAGGAACTTGTTCCAGTTCGGGGATGGATTCTGGTTCAGGAGAAATAGGAATGAGGTTTATTCGGTTGTCTTTTATCTTCACCTTCTCTCGCATTGCGAGTTCTCATAGGATTAGGACAGTACACCCATTATGCTTATTGGATAGTCTTCTTCCAAACCATAGGCTGGTGCCGAACGGTAGGGAAGGAAGAAAACCATTTGGCCTAAAGGGGTGTGCAGAAAGTAATGACTAAAGACATATAAAGGGATTTGGAGAGGTGGCAAAGAATTATACAGTTACAGTCGTAAATCTGGATAATGGAAGAGGCATTACTAGGAATACCCGGATACCCCTTCGAAACATTTCAATGTTTCAGTTTCACTGTGTACTGTTAAAGGAAAACTGATTTCCCGATTAGATACTTACTCCAGGGTATGTATTTACCAGGTATGATTCTCTCATCTGTATGGTTTTACAGATGATGAGTGGGAGTAAGTTATTGGGAATTAGGTGATCATCCTCGTTATATCGGGATTCGTTGTAATCGGTGATATTTGAGGAAGTCACCTGGGTTGTTTGCCGGTCGGCAAATATTTGGTTTTGAATATCCGCTGTTATGCACCAATTTCAAATTGATGTATCTGTACGTCTATTTTCATAGAGTGAGATATACCTTTTTGAAATTATGTCTATCACATTTACCTATATCAGTGGATGGTTGGGTAAGGAGCATTAAACAGCGGTGTAATTCTTCTTAACCATAAGTACAGTTTTCAACCTACGACACACAGTGAATGAGTTATCAGACTCAAGGGACTTATACAGAGTATTGTATGTTGTCCAGGGTCCATCAGGACAAAGGGGTTGGTCCTCGTACTATATTCGGTTTACTTATGACTTCTCTAATTTTTAGACGGGTGTTTCGTGGAAACACAGGGTCCGAATTTTGAGGAGTTATAGGTATAAGAGTAAAGTAGAGAACCAAGTATTGCAAGTATCGGGATTCTTCAAGGTGATCGAAGATGTAGATACTTGTCATTGGTATTCAGTTGATAGTAGTGATTAAGAGAACTTACTTCTCTTTCAGGTTACTCATAATTGGAAGCATTCCTAAGTTGAGTAACGCTGATCGGCCTCCTTCCATTTAGTTAACATGCACTGGAGACAGCTGCATGATTTGAATCTGGTTCAATTAAATCAGTGCCGCTGGTTCTATATTGGATATAGAACAGTTCATATCTTAACGTTGTTAAGGTACGGGGAGTTGTCCGGATTATGCTTAAAACCAGACTCTGGATAACTCGAGGCACGTTTCTGTAATGGCTGTTTGTGGGTTGACCCAGGCTATGAAGAGGGTTGACTTTCTACCATCTGGAAGATCAATAGTGATATTGTTCTGAACTCGCCACAGTTTTAATAAAAATGGATTTTTTTCCTTCAGAAAACAGTAGTGGGAGTATGGTAGAACTGGAAGTGATTCCAGAACCACAAACGATTACTGAAGATTTGATAAGAACCTAAAGATTCAATCTGGATTGACATTCCATTGGCCACTCCGCAGATACGGTGGGTAACTTCAGGCACCCGAGAGGTACTCCGGTAGCCTCAAGGACGGTGACAGGGAAGTTCTTGTTTACCCTGCCTTGCCATTGCTGTTGTTCCAGACCGTGAGACCCGGCAGGAGGATGAGTATAGCGTCATTCTAAACTAGCTTTAGAAGTGTACGTCTATATGACTCTGCCAGAGGGTTGTCGTAGTCAGTGGGAGCAGCGGAAGCATTGGTGGACAAGTGGCTTATGTCTATTTGTAGACTAAAGCAGATGTAGCGGAGATAGATCATCAATTTTTGATGTGACAGTCATAGGTTTGACTTCATCAGAATAGGGGATGGATCTGTTAAGAAGGTAGTAGGGTGTGATGTCCTGGTATTTGGATGACATACACAGAGTAGGAAGTGATATTCCTATACTACAATCGGTTATACTTTGGTCGTCACACAGTGGTTTCTCCACATGGGACTTGGACATTATATCAGATATAGTGGTTACTAGATCTATGGTTTTAGATCTAGATTTGGGTGGTTTCCCAATTACGATACTTAGACAGCATTCTAAGAGTATTTAGAATGGAAGACTCCTGGCACGGTAATGTACATGCAGGTGATGGAGTCACCCTCTCTAAAGGTGTCTTACAGACTAAAGGGGAGAGGGATGTGCATGATTGGCAGATCACTTGCTCAGGCAGTTGAGTCAATCATGAGATGTCAAGTACCACACCAGATGTTGTTCTTGCACTAGATGCAATAAGTTGATGTTGATCCAATCCTAGAGAAACAGTCGGAAGCAGTTTTAGAACATAAGTGGATGTTCTAGGGATATGATAACGACAGCCTCATTCGGGAGACAGTTGTCATTCCAGGCTTCCAAGGTGACATGGATGACAAGGAGGTTGTCAGAGTTATAGTTTTCCTTTTGACGAGGGGCAGTATTTTGGACAGGTGATCCAAAGCAATACTGAGGGAGGCATGGCGCAGGATACTGATTAAGTTCAGTTGACGATACAGTCTAAGAAGTTTGGATTTGGAGTTCATTTATGAGCTAGGTCCCATCAGACATCCAGACACATTCTAAGACAGGTATTGCTCATTTCGGGAGATGGTTTTCTCCGCGAACTTGAGATATAGAGAGACATAGAAAGAAACATCAAAGCGGATCCACTCACTGAGGCTATTCCTCGAACACAATAGTTTCGCAAACGAGCTTTGTGAGACTGACTAGTAGAGAAGTTGGGTGTTCGGTATCACACGGGCTGTGAGTATGCGACATCGCAATAATTAGCCTTGAGTGCAAGTGGGAGATTGTTGGAGATAGTGCCCTCAGAGTCAATTATTGGATCACAGGCACGTGATTGCAATGATTGAGAGAGGACTTATCCCGGTAGGACAGTCTTACTCGAGATGATAGTATGCTATCTGGTTTATCTTTATCATCGTGTACTGCTTTAGGTGACCTGACATGTCGCTATTACACGTTGATAGAGTCCCTAGGATTCTTGCTTGACCACCAGTAGTATGAGGGCGATCATATAAGTGGGAGCTGGGGTCTATAAGCACATCCTTAAAAGGTCCCTAGTCGTAGGAGTTTCGAGACAGGGCATCGATACTCCAGAGTAGACTAGTGTATACAGTCGAGACCCCGACGAGGGGCGGTGGCCGGTCTCACAAGCCATTGGTGTCAGTTGGTTCACCTAAGATGTATACAGGTGCTCATTGGGTTATGAGTACACCGGACAGGACTTACCGGGAACATGCTAGTTGGTCTTATACCTGACGTCAGATAGCAGTTCCCTGGTGACATGTATACAGGTTAGTTCATCGACCTGGGGATCATCATTTGTCTCGTGTGAGTTCCCACTGTACTTTGATTACTACCCTACCACGCTCAAAGGAGACGTGCAAATAGGTTTTAGTTGGGTACAGTCCCGAGCCACATGGAGGCAGTGAGCGGATCTTCAGGGGTTCGTCTCTCTCAGTATTGGAGATGAAGTCGCGCTGTGTCTAGGAGAGCCATTACACGAAGCCCTCGGCCGAGACAGGAGATTTACTGGTAGGTATTCCAGTAGTATCTCAGGGTGTTCTGGGCTACACTCTGACATGACTTGTACCGCTTTTGGGGGTCTGACTTTTACCAATCCCCTGGGCCCGCCATGCGATGCTCATAGACGAACGGACCGGACTGTACGGATATTGTCACTGACAGGCTCAGTAGGGTGTCAGGATGAGTTCGCTCATCAACGTCCCTTTTGGTCAATACCTGGTAGCCCGTTACGTATTGGCTTATACCTCTGACATGCTAGTGGTTAAATCCACAACCAAGGTGTTGACGAGTCTTTAGAGTCCCCCACATTCAGTTGCTTAAGTTTTTGGGCGAAACACTGTAGAGGCCGTATGGAGATATGGCAGTGTTCGATCAGATACGTGCGGTATTGCACGGATCAGGATCGAGCGGATAATACTAGCCGGCTTTGGTTTAAGCCGAATCCTAGTATAGTACAGTGTAGATTTTGTCTCATTGCATTTGTATTTCGGTCGGAATACAAATGCGGGTGTGTATACACAGTAGCGGGGGTTTTCCTGTAATTTATTACAAGATCAGTTTTCTGGAGTTGCCAGTTTGCTTTCCGTTTCGACCATATTTCTTTGTATCCTTCATTGGCCGAAGTTTGGTGGAGGAGGGCTTATTTGCATTTGTACAAATAAGCATTTGTGGAGGGTGTTATTTGCATTTTGTTGTATCATGATTATTCCTCCACCATTTGACTTCTTCTTGTCATCATGGTTTGACTTGTGGAAAGATGATGGTTGTTTTGGAGTGTGGTTTTGGTTTTGTGATCATTTCCCTTCATGATATCTTTTGATTCTCATCTTGCATTATTGATCCCTAAACTCCCTCATTCACCCTCTCTCTCTCCATATTGATGCATGGGCCGGCCACTAACTAGGGGAAGGGGATTTTTCTCTTTTGGTTGTGAGAAAAATGTTAATCTCATTCTTTGCATGCTACATTTTTCTTACCTCTCTCCTAGTTCATTCTCCTCCACAAAATGGGAACCTCCATGAACCCCAAAATGAGACATGGTTCTATAAACATTCTACAGCAAATCTTGGGCACGTCGACTCGCTAGCTTCGTGCCCGAGTTGCCTTGGTATAGAGGTGGGAGCCTGTAAAAGAAGCCGGCGACGTGGTGCCCTTTCCGGCGAGGAGGTGGAGACCGGACATTCCGCGGGAGATCGGGACGACGACGAGAAGACCGGAGGACACGGATCGCTCGGTATATCTCTCTTCCCCATCTTGTAGTTAGCTAGAACTAGTTAATTGTTGGAGATAGTGCCCTCATAGTCAATTATTGGATCGCAGGTACGTGATTGCAATGATTGCGGAGGACCTATCCCGGTAGGACAGTCTTACTCGAGATGATAGTATGCTATCTGGTTTGTCTTTATCAGTCGTGTACATGTTCAGGTGACTGATTGCATGTTACACTTTGATAGAGCCCTTAGGATCTTGCTTTACTACCAACTGTATGATAGCGATCATATACGTGAGAGTTGGGTAGTTTAGATGCATATCCTTAATTGTGGTCCCTAGTCGTGGGAGTTTCGAGACAGGGCATCGATACTCCGGAGTAGACTAGTGTATACAGTCGAGACCCCGACGAGGGGCGGTGGCCGGTCTCACAAGCCACTGGTGTCAGTTGGATCACCTAAGATGTATACAGGTGCTCATTGGGTTATGAGTACACCGGACAGGACTCGCCGGGAATCTGCTAGTTAGTACTATACCTATCGTCAGATAGCAGTTCCCAGGTGACATGTGTACAGGTTAGTTCATCGACCTGAGGTCGTCATTTGTCTCGTGTGAGTTCCCACTGTGCTTTGATTACTACCCTACCACGGCTCAAAGGAGTCGTGCAAACAGGTAGCTTTTGGGTACAGTCCCGAGCCATATGGAGGCATGTGAGCGGATCGGCAGGGGATTCGTCTCTCCCGGTATTGGGGGCGAGATCGTGCTGTGTCTAGGAGAGCCATTACACATAGCCCACGGCCGTGGCAGGAGATTTACTGGTAGGTACTCCAGTAGTATCTCAGGGTGTTATTGGGCTACACTCCGACACGACTTATACTGCTTCTGGGGGTCTGACGTTACTAGCCCCCTAGGCGGATATGCGATACTCATTGACGAACGGACCGGACTGTATATACATTGTCACTGTTAGACTCAGTAGGGTTTCTGGATGTGTTAGCTCATCGGCCACCCTTGAGTGCGCTCATCAGTCTCCCTTAAGTTCAGTCCGTGGGCAACCGTTACGCATAGCTAGTGCTGCTGACGGTTTGTGGTTAAACCCACTGCCAGGGTACTGAAGAGTCATTAGAGTCCCCCACAGACAGTTTCCCAAGTTTCAGGCGAAACGTTGTAGAGGCCGTATGGTTTTATGGCAGGGTTCGGAAAATACACGTGCGTTTACGCACGTGTCAGTTTTCGGGCAGATGATACTGGTCGGCTTTGGTTTAAGCCAGATCCGAGTATTATATTGAGTAGGTATAATATCTTTGTCTCAGTTGCATTTGTATTCGGTCGTAATACAAATGCGGGTATATTTATACAGTTACGGGGTTGTCCTGAAATTCGTTTCAGGATCACTTTTGGAAGTTGCCAGTTTCCAGTTTTCTATCAGCCGTCTTTTAACATTTGGTTAAAGACGGATTTATCTTTTCTTGGATGAGAGTGAGTCGTGCTTCTAGAAGGTTCTAGAAGGTTCTAGATTGGGTGAGGTGTCGAGTGACTCATGCTTTGAATTCAACCATTTTTTGTTAAGCTTAAGATATTTAGTTTGTGTTCACATTTGATATTTTGCTTAAGCTTACTCTCTTGCTCCTACGGTCACCTCCCTCCATCATATAAAATGGCCGGCCCTCTCTCTCCTCCTCACTTCACTTGATGTTTCATTTTGGTTAGAAAAGATATGATATATTTGGGGTGCATGGAATTTTACAGTTCATTTCATTCCATCACCCGATTCCCTCGGCAACTTCATTAACCGATCGTCCACGGATTTGGACGAAGTGAGACAAAGTCATCTACTCATTCTCTACATCAATTCTTGGTCGTCTCTTTTAGCAAACTTGACGATCGAGTTGCCTCAAGTCAGAGGCGGGAGCCCGTTTAAAGAATCGGTGATGTGGTGCCACCTCGACGAGGAGATCAAAGATCGACGAGATCGGAGCAGCCGCAACGGAGCGTGGGATGATGGTTAAAGAACGAAGGACTCGGATCGTTCGGTATAACCTTTCTACACTCTTTACAGTTTGTTAGTTTAGCAATAATGGCAGATCCGGGTTAAAGTATACGATAGCGCCAGTTTAAAAGTTTTTATTCCGCATTTGGCGTCTGCTGACGGCCGGGGCGCTAACGTAGACTTACAGTGGTATCAGAGCCTCACCATTTTCCTATACTAACTTGTGCTAACGCGTTTAAAACATCGATCCGACCGGAAATCAAAAATCACAAAATTACAACTTGACAGTTTCTGTTGTTTTTAAATGGCTTCAAAAATTAATTCTGCATGTCTTAAAAATCCGTGCAGGGTTTTTTAAGGGTACGGACAAAATTTGAGCAATTGATCTCACCAGATCGCCGCGGATTAGCGGCCAAACCCATGGTTTGGCCGCCCATCCGCGGCCGTTCTAGAGGATCACTGCACCAAATTTTTTCTGTGTGTTCTCTTTTGGATTTTGGGGTTTTTGGTAAATATCGTTTTGGCCCAGGTTTTGTTACTGTTCACCAGTAAGTCGTGGGGCCCACTTTTTGATATTTGGTCGATCGAAATTTAAACACGTTAGTTTGCAGTGCTTACATTATATCTCCGACCGGGAATGTCATTTGATCGGTAAACCGCGTTTGATTGCTATAGTTCTTTTAGACGGGTTTGCGAACATGACATTCGCGTTGATGTTCTGTGTTGTGCTGTATTGTTGCGGATTTGTCGTGGTGGATAGCAGTGTGCAATGGTAGTACAGTTTGTGTTTATTTGTACATTTGATATTGCGGGGCGAGCGTCCAACTTGTGGACTGCCGTCACTGCCTGTTGTATAATATTTTTCTGGGGCACGACCAGGTTGCGGTCGATGTACCTATTGTACTATTTTTCATTACTGTACTAGGTTTTACCCCGCGACGGAGTGCACGGATAGCCGGGTTCTGGAGGGCAACGGGTCCGCATCTCATGGCTTTGGGAGGCAGATGGGCCCCACTCTAAAATTGGCAGACTATTCGCCGCACTCGTAGGGGGTACGGGTTGACCCAAGGAGGGGTGCTCAATTTACCGGATTCCGTGAAGTGCCGGGTGTTCCATTCACTGTGCTGTGGGGACTACCTCGCTTCAGGTTTTGGCGGGTAACTTGCCGCACCCGTAGGGGTCTAGGTTTCATTGCACAGGCTATCCACACGACAGGGGAACGTCGAGTTTCAGCAGCGGCTCTGTGAAACTCGGGGATCCCAGATTATCTGTATTGTTCTGTGATGCTTATTTCTTTTCTGTAATGCTGCATATTATCACGCCTGGAGCGATTATGTATATTGGTTTATATACTATTAGATGTTGTATATGTTTTACACCCGCGCTAGTCCAGTCCCCGATCTGTCGTTAGTTAAGTAACCTAACGGGTGATGACGGGACCCAGTGACGAATGCGGATGGCATATACGTACATTTTATTTTCGTTCTTTTCTGGTGTGATTGATTGATGGGACTGCGTTGATTCTGATCAATGCAATGTAATACAAACCTGTTTTAGTTGTTGGAACAATTTTAAAAAGTGTTATTGCAAAGGCATTTCCTTTTGTTATGCATAGCGGTATTCGGTGTGAATATCCTGCACCTCATTCGACGAGGCAAGGGCTGATATCCCTTCACCGGGAAAGACCCCTTGGACAGAAGTTTGCGTCAGGGTAATAACTTCACTATAGTCGATTACAAGTTGCTTTGCATAGCGGTATTCAGTGGAATATCCTGCACCTCATTCCACGAGGAAAGAGCCGAGATCCCTTCACCGGGAATGACCTCTTTAGCAAAGGTTTTCGTCACTATATTTTAAAAAAGCTATCAGGTTCCTTCAGCGATATCAAGTTCACTACGCTAAAGGTTTTTCGCCAAAAACCAGTCGTAGCCCTCCGTCGTTTCTTATGGATGGTCAGTAGTATTCAAGCTATGTTTGTTGGCATACGTCAAGGCATAGTGTTTGGTAGCTGCTGGGTATTTATTTGTTGCATAGATAGATGAGTTGGTTTGGGACAGTCGTATTACCTTGTTGGCATACGTCAAGGGTATGTACGGGTGGGTTCAAATTAAAAAGATAATGACGGGCAGAACTTGACATGTGACTTATGATTTGTTGACATACGCCAAGGTCATAAGAGCATGGGGCAAAAATCGTATCGGGAGTTTCTAAAGAAACTGAAACTTGCCAAGTATGCGCATACCTTCTGGAGTATGAGTAACGTGGATGCATTCCATCACGTTATCATACGATGAGAGTTGGATCCCGATTCCCACTGATGAGTTAGTTTACTCTTCGGGTGATCCCGATTGATTCTTCTTTAGGTTTGGAGGAGAATTTGACAGGACAGTGGGAGGTTTCCGGATTAGATAAAGTTATGACCATTCTGATCTAGGTTAGAGTGCACGCAGAGTGTTTCTTTTCTCTCTCTCTTTGGCAGCGACCTTTGACCGACCCTAGACTATGACTCAGTGACTAGGTTGACCGAACCTTCTTAAAATACTGGCTTTTGGATTGTCTGAGTTGCATAAGTCATTGCCACTCCTTCTTTTACCCTTTGAATTTCTCAGAACACCCGTATTACTACGGATATCCACTTCCATTGGATAGATCCATCGTATGGTTATATACGAACTCGAAGGGACTTCTTCAAGGATGGATCCAGGTTCAGGAGAAATAGAATTGGTTTATTCAGTTGTCTTTTATTATCACCTTCTCTCAGGTTGCGAGAGCTCCTTGGTTTAGGAGAGTACACCTATTACGCTTATTGGATAGTCTTATTCCAAACCATAGGCAGGTGCCGAAAGGTAGGGAATGAAGAAAACCAATTAGCCTAAGTAGGGTGTGCAGAAGGCAATATGTAAAGACAAAATAAAGGGATTAGAAAAAGGGCAAAGTAAATTGCGACTGTAATCATTCACGACCAAAACCGCGTACTTAATCGCCACTCCTATTTCACCTTTTAAAAGAATAAGGTATTATTCAGTTGTCTTTTATCATCACCTTCTCTCGAGATGCGAGTGCTTCTTGGTTTAGGAGGGTACACCTATTATGCTTACTGGATAGTCTTCTTCCAAACCATAGGCTGGTGCCGAACGGTAGGGAAGGAAGAAAACCATTTAGCCTAACGATGGTGTACAGAAGGTAACGACTAAAGACAAATAAAGGGATTTGGAGAGATGGCAATAAAATATACGGTTAAAGTCATGAGTTGGATTATGGAAGAGGCATTACTATAAATACCAGGATACCCCTACGAAACATTTTCATGTTTCAGTGCATTGTTAAAGGAAAACTGTTTTCCCGATTAGACACTTACTCCAAGGGTATGTATTTACCAGGTTTCATTATCATATCTGTATGGTTTTACAGATGATGAGTGGGAGTAAGATATTGGGAATTAGGTGATCATCCTCATTATATCGGAATTCGTTGTAATTGGTGATATTTGAGGAAATCGCCAGACTACAGTTTTCCACCTACAACGCACAGGTTATGAGTTGTTCAACTCAGCGGACTTATACAGAGTATTGTATGTTGTCCAGTGTCCATCAGAACAAAGGGGTAGGTCCTCGTACTATGTTCTGTTTACTTATAACTTCTCTAGTATTTAGACAAGTGTTTCGTAGAAATACAATGTCTAAGTTTTGAGAAGTTGTGGGTATAAGAATAAAGTAGAGAACCAGGTGTCACAAGTATCGGGATTCTTCAAAGAGATCGAAGATGTAGATTCTTGTGATTGGTATTCAGATGATAGTGATGGTTTTGAGAAACGTGTTTCTCTTTCAGGTTACTCATAATTGGATGGATTCCTAAGTTGAGTAATGCTGATTAGCCTCTTTCCATTAAGTTGATATGCACTGGAGACAGCTGCATGATTTGAATATAGTTCCAATTAAATAAGTGCCAAAGTTTCTGTATTGGATATAGAATGGATCGTACCTTAAAAGAAATTAAGGTACGGGGAGTTGTCCAGCTTATGCTTAAAACCAGACACTGGATAACTCAGGGCACGTTTCTGTAATGGTTGTTTGTGGGTTGACCCTGGCTATGTCGAGGGTTGATATTCTACCATTTGGAAGATCAATAGTGATATTGTTCTTGACTCGCCACAGTTTTAGTAAAAATGGATCTTTTTCAGAAAACAGTAGTGGGAGTATGGTAGAACTGGAAGTGATTCCAGAACCGCGAACGATTACAGAAAATTTAATAGGACCTATATAATCAATCAGGTTTGACATACCAATAGCCACTCCGCAGATTTGGTGGGTAACCTCAGACACCCGAGAGGTACTTCGGTAGCCTCAAGGACGGTGACAGGGAGGTTCTAATCTACCCAGACTTGACACTACAGTTGTTCCAGACTATGAGACCAGGCAGGAGGATAAGTATAGCGTCGTTCTAAACTAGTTTTAGAAGTGTACGTGTATATTATTCTGCCAGAGGGTTGTCGTAGTCAGTGGGAGCATCGGAAGCATAGTGGGCAAGTAGCTTATGTCTATTTATAGACTAGAGCAGTTATAGCGGAGATAGATCATCTAATTTTGATGTGACAGTCATGGGTTTGACTTCAATCAGAATAGGGGATGGATCTGTTAAGAAGGTAGTAGGGTGTGATGTCATGGTATTTGGATGACATACACAGAGTGGGAAGTAAAATTCCTATACTACGATCGGTTGTACTCTGATCGTCACACAGTTGTTTCTCCAGACAGGATATGGATATAATATTTGACATTCCGATTTCTAGATCTATAGTTTTAGATCTGGATTTGGGTAGTTTCCCACTGTGGGTACTTTGACAGATATTCTAATGGTTTTTAGAATAGTTGACTCCTAGCATGGTAGTGTACCTGCAGGTGATGGAGTCACCCTCTCTAAAGGTGTCGTATAGACTAAAGGGGAGAGGGATGTGCATGATTGGCAGATCACTTGCTTAGGCAATTGAGTCAATCATGAGATGTCAAGTACCACACCAAATGTTGGTTTTGCACTAGATGCAATAAGTTTGTATTAATCCAATCCTGGAGAAACATAAGGAAGCAGTTTTTAGAACATTAGTACATGTTCTATGGATTTGATAACGGCAGCCTCTTTCGGGAGACGGTTATCATTCCAGGCTTCAAAGGTGACATGGATGACAGAGTGATTGTCAGAGTTTTAGTTTTCCCTCAGACGAGGGACAGTATTATGGACAGGTGGTTCCAGAGGATACTGTGGGTGGCATGATGCCGGATACTGATTAGGTTCAGTGATCCATACAGTCTAAGAAGTTTGGATATGGAGTTCATTTATGAACTAAGGTCCCATCAGATATCCAGACATATTCTAAGACAGGTACTACTCAATTCGGGAGATGGCTTTCTCCGCGAACTTGAGATTAAGAGAGATATAGAAAGATACTTCAAGGCAGATCCACTCACTGAGGCTATTTCTCGAACACAATAGTTTTACAAACGGGCTTTGTGAAACTGATTAGTAGAGGAGTTGGATGTTCGTTTTCACACGGGCTGTGAGTAGTCGACATCGTAATAATTAGCCTTGAGTACAAGTGGGAGATTGTTGGAGATAGTGCCCTCATAGTCAATTATTGGATCGCAGGTACGTGATTGCAATGATTGCGGAGGACCTATCCCGGTAGGACAGTCTTACTCGAGATGATAGTATGCTATCTGGTTTGTCTTTATCAGTCGTGTACATGTTCAGGTGACTGATTGCATGTTACACTTTGATAGAGCCCTTAGGATCTTGCTTTACTACCAACTGTATGATGGCGATCATATACGTGAGAGTTGGGTAGTTTAGATGCATATCCTTAATTGTGGTCCCTAGTCGTGGGTGTTTCGAGACAGGGCATCGATACTCCGGAGTAGACTAGTGTATACAGTCGAGACCCCGACGAGGGGCGATGGCCGGTCTCACAAGCCACTGGTGTCAGTTGGATCACCTAAGATGTATACAGGTGCTCATTGGGTTATGAGTACACCGGACATGACTCGCCGGGAATCTGCTGGTTAGTACTATACCTATCGTCAGATAGCAGTTCCCAGGTGACATGTGTACAGGTTAGTTCATCGACCTGAGGTCGTCATTTGTCTCGTGTGAGTTCCCACTGTGCTTTGATTACTACCCTACCACGGCTCAAAGGAGTCGTGCAAACAGGTAGCTTTTGGGTACAGTCCCGAGCCATATGGAGGCACGTGAGCGGATCGGCAGGGGATTCGTCTCTCCCGGTATTGGGGGCGAGATCGTGCTGTGTCTAGGAGAGCCATTACACATAGCCCACGGCCGTGGCAGGAGATTTACTGGTAGGTACTCCAGTAGTATCTCAGGGTGTTATTGGGCTACACTCCGACACGACTTATACTGCTTCTGGGGGTCTGACGTTACTAGCCCCCTAGGCGGATATGCGATACTCATTGACGAACGGACCGGACTGTATATACATTGTCGCTGTTAGACTCAGTAGGGTTTCTGGATGTGTTAGCTCATCGGCCACCCTTGAGTGCGCTCATCAGTCTCCCTTAAGTTCAGTCCGTGGGCAACCGTTACGCATAGCTAGTGCTGCTGACGGTTTGTGGTTAAACCCAGTGCCAGGGTACTGAAGAGTCATTAGAGTCCCCCACAGACAGTTTCCCAAGTTTCGGGCGAAACGTTGTAGAGGCCGTATGGTTTTATGGCAGGGTTCGGAAAATACACGTGCGTTTACGCACGTGTCAGTTTTCGGGCAGATGATACTGGTCGGCTTTGGTTTAAGCCAGATCCGAGTATTATATTTAGTAGGTATAATATCTTTGTCTCAGTTGCATTTGTATTCGGTCGTAATACAAATGCGGGTATATTTATACAGTTACGGGGTTGTCCTGAAATTCGTTTCAGGATCACTTTTGGAAGTTGCCAGTTTCCAGTTTTCTATCAGCCGTCTTTTAACATTTGGTTAAAGACGGATTTATCTTTTCTTGGATGAGAGTGAGTCGTGCTTCTAGAAGGTTCTAGAAGGTTCTAGATTGGGTGAGGTGTCGAGTGACTCATGCTTTGAATTCAACCATTTTTTGTTAAGCTTAAGATATTTAGTTTGTGTTCACATTTGATATTTTGCTTAAGCTTACTCTCTTGCTCCTACGGTCACCTCCCTCCATCATATAAAATGGCCGGCCCTCTCTCTCCTCCTCACTTCACTTGATGTTTCATTTTGGTTAGAAAAGATATGATATATTTGGGGTGCATGGAATTTTACAGTTCATTTCATTCCATCACCCGATTCCCTCGGCAACTTCATTAACCGATCGTCCACGGATTTGGACGAAGTGAGACAAAGTCATCTACTCATTCTCTACATCAATTCTTGGTCGTCTCTTTTAGCAAACTTGACGATCGAGTTGCCTCAAGTCAGAGGCGGGAGCCCGTTTAAAGAATCGGTGATGTGGTGCCACCTCGACGAGGAGATCAAAGATCGACGAGATCGGAGCAGCCGCAACGGAGCGTGGGATGATGGTTAAAGAACGAAGGACTCGGATCGTTCGGTATAACCTTTCTACACTCTTTACAGTTTGTTAGTTTAGCAATAATGGCAGATCCGGGTTAAAGTATACGATAGCGCCAGTTTAAAAGTTTTTATTCCGCATTTGGCGTCTGCTGACGGCCGGGGCGCTAACGTAGACTTACAGTGGTATCAGAGCCTCACCATTTTGCTATACTAACTTGTGCTAACGCGTTTAAAACATCGATCCGACCGGAAATCAAAAATCACAAAATTACAACTTGACAGTTTCTGTTGTTTTTAAATGGCTTCAAAAATTAATTCTGCATGTCTTAAAAATCCGTGCAGGGTTTTTTAAGGGTACGGACAAAATTTGAGCAATTGATCTCACCAGATCGCAGCGGATTAGCGGCCAAACCCATGGTTTGGCCGCCCATCCGCGGCCGTTCTAGAGGATCACTGCACCAAATTTTTTCTGTGTGTTCTCTTTTGGATTTTGGGGTTTTTGGTAAATATCGTTTTGGCCCAGGTTTTGTTACTGTTCACCAGTAAGTCGTGGGGCCCACTTTTTGATATTTGGTCGATCGAAATTTAAACACGTTAGTTTACAGTGCTTACATTATATCTCCGACCGGGAATGTCATTTGATCGGTAAACCGCGTTTGATTGCTATAGTTCTTTTAGACGGGTTTGCGAACATGACATTCGCGTTGATGTTCTGTGTTGTGCTGTATTGTTGCGGATTTGTCGTGGTGGATAGCAGTGTGCAATGGTAGTACAGTTTGTGTTTATTTGTACATTTGATATTGCGGGGCGAGCGTCCAACTTGTGGACTGCCGTCACTGCCTGTTGTATAATATTTTTTTGGGGCACGACCAGGTTGCGGTCGATGTACCTATTGTACTATTTTTCATTACTGTACTAGGTTTTACCCCGCGACGGAGTGCACGGATAGCCGGGTTCTGGAGGGCAACGGGTCCGCATCTCATGGCTTTGGGAGGCAGATGGACCCCACTCTAAAATTGGCAGACTATTCGCCGCACTCGTAGGGGGTACGGGTTGACCCAAGGAGGGGTGCTCAATTTACCGGATTCCGTGAAGTGCCGGGTGTTCCATTCACTGTGCTGTGGGGACTACCTCGCTTCAGGTTTTGGCGGGTAACTTGCCGCACCCGTAGGGGTCTAGGTTTCATTGCACAGGCTATCCACACGACAGGGGAACGTCGAGTTTCAGCAGCGGCTCTGTGAAACTCGGGGATCCCAGATTATCTGTATTGTTCTGTGATGCTTATTACTTTTCTGTAATGCTGCATATTATCACGCCTGGAGCGATTATGTATATTGGTTTATATACTATTAGATGTTGTATATGTTTTACACCCGCGCTAGTCCAGTCCCCGATCTGTCGTTAGTTAAGTAACCTAACGGGTGATGACGGGACCCAGTGACGAATGCGGATGGCATATACGTACATTTTATTTTCGTTCTTTTCTGGTGTGATTGATTGATGGGACTGCGTTGATTCTGATCAATGCAATGTAATACAAACCTGTTTTAGTTGTTGGAACAATTTTAAAAAGTGTTATTGCAAAGGCGTTTCCTTTTGTTATGCATAGCGGTATTCGGTGTGAATATCCTGCACCTCATTCGACGAGGCAAGGGCTGATATCCCTTCACCGGGAAAGACCCCTTGGACAGAAGTTTGCGTCAGGGTAATAACTTCACTATAGTCGATTACAAGTTGCTTTGCATAGCGGTATTCAGTGGAATATCCTGCACCTCATTCCACGAGGAAAGAGCCGAGATCCCTTCACCGGGAATGACCTCTTTAGCAAAGGTTTTCGTCACTATATTTTAAAAAAGCTATCAGGTTCCTTCAGCGATATCAAGTTCACTACGCTAAAGGTTTTTCGCCAAAAACCAGTCGTAGCCCTCCGTCGTTTCTTATGGATGGTCAGTAGTATTCAAGCTATGTTTGTTGGCATACATCAAGGCATAGTGTTTGGTAGCTGCTGGGTATTTATTTGTTGCATAGATAGATGAGTTGGTTTGGGACAGTCGTATTACCTTGTTGGCATACGTCAAGGGTATGTACGGGTGGGTTCAAATTAACAAGATAATGACGGGCAGAACTTGACATGTGACTTATGATTTGTTGACATACGCCAAGGTCATAAGAGCATGGGGCAAAAATCGTATCGGGAGTTTCTAAAGAAACTGAAACTTGCCAAGTATGCGCATACCTTCTGGAGTATGAGTAACGTGGATGCATTCCATCACGTTATCATATGATGAGAGTTGGATCCCGATTCCCACTGATGAGTTAGTTTACTCTTCGGGTGATCCCGATTGATTCTTCTTTAGGTTTGGAGGAGAATTTGACAGGACAGTGGGAGGTTTCCGGATTAGATAAAGTTATGACCATTCTGATCTAGGTTAGAGTGCACGCAGAGTGTTTCTTTTCTCTCTCTCTTTGGCAGCGACCTTTGACCGATCCTAGACTATGACTCAGTGACTAGGTTGACCGAACCTTCTTAAAATACTGGCTTTTGGATTGTCTGAGTTGCATAAGTCATTGCCACTCCTTCTTTTACCCTTTGAATTTCTCAGAACACCCGTATTACTACGGATATCCACTTCCATTGGATAGATCCATCGTATGGTTATATACGAACTCGAAGGGACTTCTTCAAGGATGGATCCAGGTTCAGGAGAAATAGAATTGGTTTATTCAGTTGTCTTTTATTATCACCTTCTCTCAGGTTGCGAGAGCTCCTTGGTTTAGGAGAGTACACCTATTACGCTTATTGGATAGTCTTATTCCAAACCATAGGCAGGTGCCGAAAGGTAGGGAATGAAGAAAACCAATTAGCCTAAGTAGGGTGTGCAGAAGGCAATATGTAAAGACAAAATAAAGGGATTAGAAAAAGGGCAAAGTAAATTGCGACTGTAATCATTCACGACCAAAACCGCGTACTTAATCGCCACTCCTATTTCACCTTTTAAAAGAATAAGGTATTATTCAGTTGTCTTTTATCATCACCTTCTCTCGAGATGCGAGTGCTTCTTGGTTTAGGAGGGTACACCTATTATGCTTACTGGATAGTCTTCTTCCAAACCATAGGCTGGTGCCGAACGGTAGGGAAGGAAGAAAACCATTTAGCCTAACGATGGTGTACAGAAGGTAACGACTAAAGACAAATAAAGGGATTTGGAGAGATGGCAATAAAATATACGGTTAAAGTCATGAGTTGGATTATGGAAGAGGCATTACTATAAATACCAGGATACCCCTACGAAACATTTTCATGTTTCAGTGCATTGTTAAAGGAAAACTGTTTTCCCGATTAGACACTTACTCCAAGGGTATGTATTTACCAGGTTTCATTATCATATCTGTATGGTTTTACAGATGATGAGTGGGAGTAAGATATTGGGAATTAGGTGATCATCCTCATTATATCGGAATTCGTTGTAATTGGTGATATTTGAGGAAATCGCCAGACTACAGTTTTCCACCTACAACGCACAGGTTATGAGTTGTTCAACTCAGCGGACTTATACAGAGTATTGTATGTTGTCCAGTGTCCATCAGAACAAAGGGGTAGGTCCTCGTACTATGTTCTGTTTACTTATAACTTCTCTAGTATTTAGACAAGTGTTTCGTAGAAATACAATGTCTAAGTTTTGAGAAGTTGTGGGTATAAGAATAAAGTAGAGAACCAGGTGTCACAAGTATCGGGATTCTTCAAAGAGATCGAAGATGTAGATTCTTGTGATTGGTATTCAGATGATAGTGATGGTTTTGAGAAACGTGTTTCTCTTTCAGGTTACTCATAATTGGATGGATTCCTAAGTTGAGTAATGCTGATTAGCCTCTTTCCATTAAGTTGATATGCACTGGAGACAGCTGCATGATTTGAATATAGTTCCAATTAAATAAGTGCCAAAGTTTCTGTATTGGATATAGAATGGATCGTACCTTAAAAGAAATTAAGGTACGGGGAGTTGTCCAGCTTATGCTTAAAACCAGACACTGGATAACTCAGGGCACGTTTCTGTAATGGTTGTTTGTGGGTTGACCCTGGCTATGTCGAGGGTTGATATTCTACCATTTGGAAGATCAATAGTGATATTGTTCTTGACTCGCCACAGTTTTAGTAAAAATGGATCTTTTTCAGAAAACAGTAGTGGGAGTATGGTAGAACTGGAAGTGATTCCAGAACCGCGAACGATTACAGAAAATTTAATAGGACCTATATAATCAATCAGGTTTGACATACCAATAGCCACTCCGCAGATTTGGTGGGTAACCTCAGACACCCGAGAGGTACTTCGGTAGCCTCAAGGACGGTGACAGGGAGGTTCTAATCTACCCAGACTTGACACTACAGTTGTTCTAGACTATGAGACCAGGCAGGAGGATAAGTATAGCGTCGTTCTAAACTAGTTTTAGAAGTGTACGTGTATATTATTCTGCCAGAGGGTTGTCGTAGTCAGTGGGAGCATCGGAAGCATAGTGGGCAAGTAGCTTATGTCTATTTATAGACTAGAGCAGTTATAGCGGAGATAGATCATCTAATTTTGATGTGACAGTCATGGGTTTGACTTCAATCAGAATAGGGGATGGATCTGTTAAGAAGGTAGTAGGGTGTGATGTCATGGTATTTGGATGACATACACAGAGTGGGAAGTAAAATTCCTATACTACGATCGGTTGTACTCTGATCGTCACACAGTTGTTTCTCCAGACAGGATATGGATATAATATTTGACATTCCGGTTTCTAGATCTATAGTTTTAGATCTGGATTTGGGTAGTTTCCCACTGTGGGTACTTTGACAGATATTCTAATGGTTTTTAGAATAGTTGACTCCTAGCATGGTAGTGTACCTGCAGGTGATGGAGTCACCCTCTCTAAAGGTGTCGTATAGACTAAAGGGGAGAGGGATGTGCATGATTGGCAGATCACTTGCTTAGGCAATTGAGTCAATCATGAGATGTCAAGTACCACACCAAATGTTGGTTTTGCACTAGATGCAATAAGTTTGTATTAATCCAATCCTGGAGAAACATAAGGAAGCAGTTTTTAGAACATTAGTACATGTTCTATGGATTTGATAACGGCAGCCTCTTTCGGGAGACGGTTATCATTCCAGGCTTCAAAGGTGACATGGATGACAGAGTGATTGTCAGAGTTTTAGTTTTCCCTCAGACGAGGGACAGTATTATGGACAGGTGGTTCCAGAGGATACTGTGGGTGGCATGATGCCGGATACTGATTAGGTTCAGTGATCCATACAGTCTAAGAAGTTTGGATATGGAGTTCATTTATGAACTAAGGTCCCATCAGATATCCAGACATATTCTAAGACAGGTACTACTCAATTCGGGAGATGGCTTTCTCCGCGAACTTGAGATTAAGAGAGATATAGAAAGATACTTCAAGGCAGATCCACTCACTGAGGCTATTTCTCGAACACAATAGTTTTACAAACGGGCTTTGTGAAACTGATTAGTAGAGGAGTTGGATGTTCGTTTTCACACGGGCTGTGAGTAGTCGACATCGTAATAATTAGCCTTGAGTACAAGTGGGAGATTGTTGGAGATAGTGCCCTCATAGTCAATTATTGGATCGCAGGTACGTGATTGCAATGATTGCGGAGGACCTATCCCGGTAGGACAGTCTTACTCGAGATGATAGTATGCTATCTGGTTTGTCTTTATCAGTCGTGTACATGTTCAGGTGACTGATTGCATGTTACACTTTGATAGAGCCCTTAGGATCTTGCTTTACTACCAACTGTATGATGGCGATCATATACGTGAGAGTTGGGTAGTTTAGATGCATATCCTTAATTGTGGTCCCTAGTCGTGGGAGTTTCGAGACAGGGCATCGATACTCCGGAGTAGACTAGTGTATACAGTCGAGACCCCGACGAGGGGCGATGGCCGGTCTCACAAGCCACTGGTGTCAGTTGGATCACCTAAGATGTATACAGGTGCTCATTGGGTTATGAGTACACCGGACATGACTCGCCGGGAATCTGCTAGTTAGTACTATACCTATCGTCAGATAGCAGTTCCCAGGTGACATGTGTACAGGTTAGTTCATCGACCTGAGGTCGTCATTTGTCTCGTGTGAGTTCCCACTGTGCTTTGATTACTACCCTACCACGGCTCAAAGGAGTCGTGCAAACAGGTAGCTTTTGGGTACAGTCCCGAGCCATATGGAGGCACGTGAGCGGATCGGCAGGGGATTCGTCTCTCCCGGTATTGGGGGCGAGATCGTGCTGTGTCTAGGAGAGCCATTACACATAGCCCACGGCCGTGGCAGGAGATTTACTGGTAGGTACTCCAGTAGTATCTCAGGGTGTTATTGGGCTACACTCCGACACGACTTATACTGCTTCTGGGGGTCTGACGTTACTAGACCCCTAGGCGGATATGCGATACTCATTGACGAACGGACCGGACTGTATATACATTGTCGCTGTTAGACTCAGTAGGGTTTCTGGATGTGTTAGCTCATCGGCCACCCTTGAGTGCGCTCATCAGTCTCCCTTAAGTTCAGTCCGTGGGCAACCGTTACGCATAGCTAGTGCTGCTGACGGTTTGTGGTTAAACCCAGTGCCAGGGTACTGAAGAGTCATTAGAGTCCCCCACAGACAGTTTCCCAAGTTTCGGGCGAAACGTTGTAGAGGCCGTATGGTTTTATGGCAGGGTTCGGAAAATACACGTGCGTTTACGCACGTGTCAGTTTTCGGGCAGATGATACTGGTCGGCTTTGGTTTAAGCCAGATCCGAGTATTATATTTAGTAGGTATAATATCTTTGTTTCAGTTGCATTTGTATTCGGTCGTAATACAAATGCGGGTATATTTATACAGTTACGGGGTTGTCCTGAAATTCGTTTCAGGATCACTTTTGGAAGTTGCCAGTTTCCAGTTTTCTATCAGCCGTCTTTTAACATTTGGTTAAAGACGGATTTATCTTTTCTTGGATGAGAGTGAGTCGTGCTTCTAGAAGGTTCTAGAAGGTTCTAGATTGGGTGAGGTGTCGAGTGACTCATGCTTTGAATTCAACCATTTTTTGTTAAGCTTAAGATATTTAGTTTGTGTTCACATTTGATATTTTGCTTAAGCTTACTCTCTTGCTCCTACGGTCACCTCCCTCCATCATATAAAATGGCCGGCCCTCTCTCTCCTCCTCACTTCACTTGATGTTTCATTTTGGTTAGAAAAGATATGATATATTTGGGGTGCATGGAATTTTACAGTTCATTTCATTCCATCACCCGATTCCCTCGGCAACTTCATTAACCGATCGTCCACGGATTTGGACGAAGTGAGACAAAGTCATCTACTCATTCTCTACATCAATTCTTGGTCGTCTCTTTTATCAAACTTGACGATCGAGTTGCCTCAAGTCAGAGGCGGGAGCCCGTTTAAAGAATCGGTGATGTGGTGACACCTCGACGAGGAGATCAAAGATCGACGAGATCGGAGCAGCCGCAACGGAGCGTGGGATGATGGTTAAAGAACGAAGGACTCGGATCGTTCGGTATAACCTTTCTACACTCTTTACAGTTTGTTAGTTTAGCAATAATGGCAGATCCGGGTTAAAGTATACGATAGCGCCAGTTTAAAAGTTTTTATTCCGCATTTGGCGTCTGCTGACGGCCGGGGCGCTAACGTAGACTTACATTAATGGCCCGATCCGGGTTTTAGTGCGCGGTGGTGCCGGTTTGAAAAATTAAAGTTAACCATCGCTTCCGCATTTGGCCTCGGGATGGAGGCCGGGGCGCCGCCGTGCACTTACAGATCTCTCATTCACCAATAAATGACGAAGAAGCTTACTCGGTGTCAGAAGATAACATAGAGGAGCTGGGGGAAGGATCGGTACCAAAATCCCTGGAACCATCAGACGAGTTGATTGACATGTTGCTGAACGAAGCCCGTCAGAAGAGCAAAGCTGATCGTGAACGTGAAATGGCCATATTCGAAAGGACCAGGCGTCGGCATCAAGTTAAAGAAGTCATGGTAGGGATGAGTCGCAAAGCACTCCAACCAAATCAAAGCACGCCCACGGCAGACAAAAACAGGCTTAAGACATGGAAACGGTTCACTAAAGCCCTGTCAATGGGAATGAGGCTGCCATCTTTCAAAGGAAATACTCCTAGCGGTATACACCTTGACGACGCGGATGGGCATCCTAACTACTGCTTATACCATCGAAGGATTATACATCCTACCGAAGAGTGCAATGCCTTCAAGAAGTGGTGGTAAGGATACGTTGCTCACCGACAACATTTCAAGCGGGTGAAATACAAAACTCGTCGGGAACAGAAAAACACGACAGATGAGCATAAAAAAACTGCCAGCAACTGTCACATGGTTGATACCAAGAGATTTCAAGTTCTCACATTCGGAAGCAATTCTGATGAAGAAGTAGCCCTCGGCCCTCTCTTCAAGGAATCCACCTCAGGAAAAGAGGAAGAGATAAAGAATTGTGAAAACATTCAGCCGTGTAATCGTACGTTTCCCGAAAAGAATCTCGGACCTACGAATAAGGGATCGAACAAAAAAGATAAGGGGAAGGAAAAAGTCCCTGAGGATATGGCCCTCGATGATCGAGTCGTCGAAGAGCTGGCAGCCAAGGACCCGCCCAAGAAAAACAAAGTGGATTACAATATCCTGGCACACCTGAGAAAGATACCCTCACAGCTAAGCGTTTTGTATGCCCTTCTGTTGTCTAAAGAGGCACGAGATTCTTTGATAGGGCATTACAAGAGCCCGAGCAGTTTCAAGCTTTCCTTGCCGATGAAAAGATGAAGGACGAGCTGGAAGAAGTGCACACAACTGACATCACTTTCGGCGATGGAGATCTCCTCCTCGGAACGTGCGAGCACAACCGTCCCATGTATGTCATCGGGTACTGCCATGACATCAAGATAGGGAAGATCTTAGTCGACAACAGGTCCTCTGTCAACCTCCTAAATGTGAGGGTGCTAAAACAAATCTGCAAGAGTGTTCAGCACCTCGCTCGGGATAAAATCATCATCTCCGGGTTTGACTCCCAGTCATCACGGACGCTTGGGTGTAATACTGACGTTACACTTTGGGATGCTCGTCACTGACATCAAATTTCATGTCATTGACACCAAGACCTGCTACAATGTTTTGCTTGGCAGGCCTTGGATACATGAGTAATACATCATCCCTTCTACACAAAATCAGTGTATGAAGTATTTCAAAGATGGTCTCGAGTATACCGTGACGGGGGAATTAAACCCATTCTCCGTAAATGAAGTCCGAAAGTATGAAGACGCCAAGTACTTCCTACCAGACTTCGAAGACACGGAAAGATTTCATAAACCAGAGAACAAACAAAAAGCTATCGCCACTATCCTGATCTTCGGGAGCGATACCGAGGAGGAAGAAGATATAGTCTATTTGGGTCCGCCCCAATGTAATAGGCCGGGACCATCTACCTCTATTCTGGTCTTTGGCAGTGACTCTGAAGACGAAGTCAACGCAGTGTTCTTGGTCCGTCCATCAATGCAGGCCCTCACTGGAGATGATCAGAGCTTGCAAATCGCCATGGTTCCGCGACAACACTATAGAGAGCTTGATGCGCTTGAGACATATAGCGTGCAAGAGCTGCAGACATTCTACGTCCCTCCCAGGTGGAGAGGTGAAAAGGCGATCCTATTCTAGCGATCCGGGGAGACTAATCGAAAGAGAAGTCTGGCATGGTGCCGATTTTGCGCTCGACAGGCTCCAACCCATCCGTTTGCCCAGATACTACACAGAGGGATTGAAAAGGTTATTGAGATGCCAAGGCGTACCCTTTAAGCAAACCGCGCGACATGCCCAATTCTACAACAGGATCTGGAATGTCCCCGGAATTCAGCAAAAAATGCCTAATGGGAGAATGGAAACGATTGGGCTTGGATATGTCCAATCCAAGAAACGGGAGCGATTCCATGGCTGCCATGTCATAAATGACCTCGATGAAGAAGGGGATTCTTTTTTAGAAGACGCTGACGTTGAACCAAAATGAGGTCCTGTCATAAAAATACCAAGTCTGTCATTTAAAGAATAGATGGACAAGCTAATAAGGGAAGCGAGTCAAAAGGTCCGGGATGACCACAGCTGCGAAATGGCCATTTACTAGAAAGCCAGGATGCAACGTCTCCTTCAGCCGGCCACGGAGGATGATGATGCCCTTCACCGACAGCCCGCCATGTATTCTCTACGCAAGAAAAAGGCTTGACGCGGAGGCAAAAAAAAGTTAAAGAATGGAAAAAACGTTCGACAGTGGCAAAACAGATCCAAAAGGCCACGCGATCGAGAAAAGGTCAGCCGGAATCCGTCTCTTATGAAAAAGATGGGTCGAGCATATTCTTTCCCTCGAGACAAGACAAGGAGAATCTTTGACCTTGTTATGAAATATCAAATGATGACACTCCCGGAGTCTCGGCACCCCGATCAAGCAAACGAAGCTCATCACTCGGATTATTGCTCCTATCACCGAGCGAGAGGACATCCTCTTGAAGACTGCTTCACCTTTAAAAACTGGGTCGAAGACCAATATCAACTCAGCAGATTCGCTCTATCCAACAGTTGGAGGATAGCCCCACCACAAAGGCATGTGCCAAAAGCAACGTATATGGCGAGAGTAGAACCAGATCAACATCGGTCTTGGAAACGATCTCGTACCTGTCACGTGATAACGCTGTCGGAATAAGGAGTGTATGAGAATATGGATGACCTCTCCTGGTACTTCAAAAATGAGGATGAAGATGAGTTGATCTCAGAATTTCTAACGGCGCCAAAAGAGTTGGAAGATGGGATACACACCACGACGGACAGCGTGAAAAAATTGACTTGGGGACGGCAAACGACCCGCGACCAACGTTCGTCCGTGAGCTGCTGTCTAAAGAACAGGTGGCTACGCTAAAAGATGTGCTCATGCAGTATAAAGACTTCTTCGCATGGAACTATTCCGAGATGCCGGGATTAGATCCAGAAATAGCGGTGCATAAATTGGCGATATCTCCGGACGTCAAGCCAGTCAAACAAGCACCAAGAAGGATACGGCTCAAACTTGAAATGAGTATCAACGCCAAAGTCAAGAAGCTAATCGACTCCGTCTTCATCCAAGAAGTTCAATACCCTGACTGGATCGCCAATATTGTCCCAGCGATGAGGAAAAATGGGATAGTGCACATCTGCGTGGACTTTCGGGACCTTAACAAAGCCTGTCCGAATGATGACTTTCCCGTACCGGTTACCGAGATGATGATAGATAATACATCCACTCATGAAGTCTTCTCCTTCATGGATGGGTCATTAGGGTACAATCAAATAAAGATGCATCCCGAAGCCAAAAGCATAGCGCTTTCCGGACTCCTCTGGGCATATTTTGCTATAAAGTGATGCCTTTCGGTCTGAAGAATGTAGGCGCTACCTACCAGAGGGCCATGACGAAGATCTTCGACGACCTCATATATGAGATTTTCGAATGTTACATCGATGACCTCGTAGTGAAAAGAAAATCGTACGAGGAACACTGGGAGCATTTGAAAATAGTGTTCCAACGTCTTCGTAAGTATAACCTGAAGATGAACCCTCTTAAACGCGCATTTGGAGTCTCCTCAGGCAAATTTCTAGGGTTCATCATACAACATCGGGGTATCGAAATAGACCCATCAAAAATCAAGGCGATTATGGAAATGCGCACTCCAAGAACATTAAAACAATTGCGGTCTCTACAAGGGAAGCTCGCATATATCCGACGGTTCATAGCTAACCTCTCCGGAAAATGTCGTCATTACAGTTACCTGATGAAGAAGGGAACCCCGTTCGTTTGGGATCGTAAATGAAAAAATGCACTGGACGAAATCAAGCAAAACCTGCAGAATTCGCCGGTACTGACCGCTCCGGTCAAGAAAAAGCCCCTCATCCTGTACACAACCGCCCACGAAGGTTCCTTAGGCGCACTATAGGCACATGAGAACGATCAGGGGAAGGAGAGATCCCTCTACTACTTGAGTCGAGTTCTCCTGAGGGTAGAAAACAACTACTCCCCTATCGAAAAACACTGCCTGGCGTTAATCTTCGTGATAACGAAGCTCAGACACTATGCTTTGGCGCATGAGGTCCATCTCATATCAAAAGTGGATCCTCTCAAGTCAAGAGCCATACTAACAGGACGACTCGCTAAATGGGCCCTACTTTTAATGAAATTCTCG
The DNA here is from genome assembly GCA_030015575.1 of Agapanthus africanus. Lineage (NCBI taxonomy): Eukaryota > Viridiplantae > Streptophyta > Magnoliopsida > Asparagales > Amaryllidaceae > Agapanthus > Agapanthus africanus. The sequence continues at coordinate 6,458,232 of CM057337.1, forward strand.
ATAACACACTAATCTCTCAAGGCAGTGAAAGGCCAGGCCATCACCGACTTCCTCGCTGAGCATCTGATACCTGACGACTCACCCTTAAATTGCGAACTGCCAGACGAGCACGCGTTTGAAACGATCGAAGGGGAGAAAGGATGGAGTGATACCCGATGGGAACTCTATTTCGACGGAGCATCATCCATGAAGAAGCGACAGCACAACACCCCCATAATCAAATCTAGGGTAAGCCTTATCTTCGTGGCTCCGCATGGAGGGATAATGTGCTTTGCCTTTTCCTTAACAGAGCCGAGGACAAACAATGAAGCAGAATATGAGGCTTTGATAGTAGGTCTTGAGATCGCTGTCGACATGGGAATCGAAAACCTCCTCATATACGGAGACTCCCAGCTGGTCGTTAGCCAAGTAAACGGTGACTATCAGACGTGCAAGCCAGAGTTGGTAAATTATGGCGAGAGAGTGCAACAGTTACTAATTCAAATTCCCTCCTACACCCTGGAAAGCATACTGTGTACAGAAAATAGCAAAGCGGACGCGTTAGCCAAACTCGCTAAAGAACTGGCTGAAGAAAACCTCGATGACGTAAGGATCATTGTATAAAGCCGTCGGGTTCTTGCACCAGCAGAAATATCTCCGGAGTCGTCTGAAGTAAAGGAAGCGACCAAGCAAACCGCCCTACAAATAGAGGACCGAGAAAAGACTAAGGATTGGAGAGAATTCTTTGTAGACTACTTCAAATCCTATCGAACACCTGAAGATGCATCCTCAAGACATCAGCTCATGAAATGAGCTCTGTTTATCGCCTTGATCAATGATACTCTATATAAGAGATCGTTCGACTCTCTATGGTTGAGATGCCTGGGACCGGAAGAAGTGAGGAGAGTCGTTCAAGAAACCCACGACGGACTCTGCGGTTCTCATCAAGCCGGGCCAAAGATGAAGCTAAAGATCAAAACAATGGGCTACTATTGGCCCACGATGATTCAGGACTGCCTCGAATACGCGAAGCAGTGCCACTCGTGCCAAATTCATGGGGACTTCATCCACCAGCATCCAAATCCGCTACAACCAACAGTGTCTAGCTGGCCGTTTGAAATATGGGGAACCGATATAATTGGGCCCATCGAACCAACGCCATCCAAAGGACATCGGATCATATTGGAGACAACTGATTACTTCTCTAAATGGGCAGAAGAAGTACCGCTAAGAGAAGTGAAGACGGAGAACATCCTCCATTTCTTCAAGACACATGTCATCTATCGGTTCGGCACTCCGCGACGGATTATCTCTGATAACGGGCCGGCCTACAGAAGTCACAAAATCAGCCGCTTCGCACAGCAACATAATATAAACTGGAGATACTCTTCGGTCTATAATCCCCGAGCTAACGGTCTAGCTGAGGATTCAACAAGACCTTGATGAAGATCATAAAGAAGACGGTGTCCAGAAACAAAAAGGACTAGCACGAAAGACTACTTGAAACTCTCTGGGCTTATCGGACCACGTTCAAAACGGCCACAAATACAACGCCATTTGCGTTGGTATTCGGCACAGAAGTGGTACTCCCCCTCGAGATAGAGTTACCCTCTCTACGAGTGGCAGTTCATTACGAGCTAAAAGATGAAGAGAATGCTCATCTTCGGCTTGAAGAGCTAGACGCCCTCAATAAAACTCGTCTCATGGCACAACAAAACTTGGAGGCTTACAAAGCAAAGATGACATGCTCATACGAAAGATTGACTAGGCCGAGAACATTCCGCCAAGGCGAACTCGTGCTAGTTGTCAAAAAACCTATGATCCCCAATCGTACCAAACGGGGGAAATTCGAGCCGAACTATGAAGGCCCGTACGTCAAAGACAAAGTCTACCAAGGTGGGGCTTACTTGCTCATAGATATGCATGGCGAAAGAACCTTTCAGCCAATAAACGGCCGATTCTTGAAGAAGTACTACGCCTGACAAGTCACGACTCAGGTCAATGATAGATGACGACGCCTATGTCTGCTCGCTATCTTCTTGAGTCAAGACTCTAAAAGTAGTATCTAACGATACCCCATCCCAAACATGGAAAACAACGGACCAAAACGTCCCTAAACTAACAATGGACCGAAACGTCCCTAAACTAATAACGGACCGAAATGTCCCTAAACCTAAACTAACAATGGACCGAAATGTCCCTAAACTAACAATGGACCGCAATGTCCAGAAACTAGCTACGGACTGTAACGTCCTTAAACTACTATGAACCGCAGCATCCTTAGGGTAACGTGGAAAAAAACGGTATGTCCATAAGCGAAATGGGCACGGATGAAAACCCGAAAGAGATCCATGAGTAAAAATAGCAGGGCTACCGGTGAGTTTGTGAAAACCCGAAAGGGCGCAGGCTCATAAAAATTTTCCTGTGCACTTATAGGGTCCTCTCGACCTTATAAGGAGAAAATACCCGCGTGAGATCCTTACGACTAACAAAGGAGCAAAACATTTAGGAATTCTCACAATCCCTAAGGAGAAATCACACTTACGAGATCCTCACGACTTTTAAGGAGAATTTCCCTCCCTATGAGACCCTCACGGCTCACAGGATTCAAAAGTCTTAAGATACAGGGACCCGAACCTGTTCTTAAGCCATCATATCCCCAAAATGCCTTACAGACGGTCAATATTGACCCTTGTATACAATCTACGGGCATAAATAAGCGTTCCCTCGCCCAGTTCCACCAATGGTGTGAAATCCCCCTATTTGGTGAACAACCCTTGCAGGTCCTCTCGACGTGCAAGGATAAAATGCTCTTGTGAGATCCTTACGACTCTCAAGAGAAAACGCAGTTAGGAGTCCTCATGACCCCTAAGGAGAAATTACACCTACGAGATCCTCATGACTCATAGTGAGAAATACCTTTATGAGACCCTTACAGCTCCCGAAGTCAAAAGCCTTAGTCGTAAGGTCCCTAACCCTGTCTACTAAGCCACCTTTGTTCGATAGCGGCGAAGGCAAATGATGATTCTCTCCTGGCAACGTTCCAGTAGTAGCAATACTGATGCCTAAATCGGTAACAAATTCCAAGTCCTTTCATGGTAAGTGATGATTTGCTCCTGGCAATATCCAGTCGCAGCGATACTGATGCTAAGATTTGTAGGGTTCCTAGGCACACTAATGAAGTCTCACAAGGCATCAAACATGGCTAATTCTAGTTTTACATGTGCCTACAGACCCTAATACGGATCGTTAACTAGAAATTTAGGCGAAAAACGAATGCGATGCAAGTAAACAACTTTAACATAAAGGAAAGAAGCTACAACCTTTGTAGATCCGGTCCTCCACCTCCTAGGCTCCGTGATGATGTCCCTCCACTGTCCAAATTGAATCCATGACTCTAGCATCGGCTTCATCGGAGAAAAGGGCGGACTTGGTCGTCGGTTCGATGCCGAAGATGATCTACATCGAGGCATCACAAGATCAAGCTCCAACTTCACCAAGCCATAAAAACTTGTGAAGGAAACACCCTATACTACTTGGCAAGAGGTAGAGGATGAAGAAATATGAAGTGGGTTCACTTTAGAATTGGATTTCTCACTTGTTTTCATCACTTGCCATTGATGTAGCAAGCTTTTCTTCATGGAAGAAGAAGATGAAGAAGAAGAAGAAGATATATGATAAGTGTTTCAAAAAGAAAATAAAAATGAATACTTATCATGTCTTCAACCATGGTTTAGTGTAGAGATTTAACTAAGGTTAGATGAGTGGTTAGGGTTAGAGAAGAGACAAGAATGGTGGACTTGTTCAAAGCATCAAGAAGCTTCAACAAGCAAACAAAACAAGCCACCATTCTCTTTTCTTCTATTCTTAAATAAATAAATAAATAAAAAGAATAAGTAAATGAAATGAAACCCTAATCACTAACTAACCATGGTTTAATTCTTTACACAAACCCAAGCTAGAATGTATCATCAAACATGATACAATCAAGTGCACAAAAAAAAATATATCACATATACAATGTGCATTTCAAGTGAGTAAATCCATTTAAAGTGAACCAATACTAGTTGATGCAAAGTAATATATCAAATATATAATTATACATTAAATCATTAAATCAACACTTGATTCAATGATCCGGTCATGTCGCATATAACCGGCTAGTATCCAATGTATCGACTTATCGAATCAATCCTTGATTCGATAACTAGGTTATATCGCATACAACCATTCGACACATTCATCGCGAGAATGAAATACGGTATCACATACACGCATTATTCTCGGTCCCGCACGTATCTCATATGCGCTCCTATTTCGTTTCGCTTGAGCCAGGAAACCTCTGTGTAGGACTCTAAAGACTCGTCAATACGCCGGCTGCAGATGATGATCATATCAAGCATCCACAAGCCGCAAGTGGTCTGCTAAACGTAACGGCCATCCGGGTATTGAGCGATCAGAAGATCGACGAGCAAGCCTGCTCACACTCCTGTGAATCTAACCAGTAACACTTACCGTACAATCCGGTCTGTTCGTCTGATATGTCGCATATCTCTCCTAGGGGTGGTAAACGTCAGACCCCAGTAGCTCGATAAGTCATGCCGACGTGAAGTCCATGACATGTGTGAAACTACTGATAACACTTACCAGTAGGTCACTACAACCCTGGCCAGGGATTTCCTGTTATGGCCAGTCGAGCATAGCGCAACATCAACCCCCAATACCGGGAGAGACGAATCCCCTCCTATCGCTCATTGCCTCCATGTGAATCGGGACTGTACCCAAAAACCACCTGTTTGCATGACTCAGTAGAGCCATGGTAGGGTGGAAATCAAAGCACAGTGGGAGACACACAAGACTCTATGACGATCTCGGGTCAACAGACTAAGCTGTACCAGTGTCACCAGAGAACTGCCATCTGACGTGAGGTATAATACCATCTAGGAGTTCTCGGCGAGTCCGTTCAGTGTACCTAGTCTCCACTGAGCACCCGTATACCATCTCTGATGTCAAACACCAATGGATATGGGATCATCCATCGCCCATCACATGGGTTGAGAAGATATACGCTAGTCTACTCTGGAATATCGATGCCCCGTCTCGATATTCCCACGACTAAGAACTATGAAGGATGTACTCATTGACTACCCAGGCCCCACTAGTATGATCTGCATCATAGTCCTGGAAGTCGAGTACACATCCTAAGGGCTTTATCAACATGTAATCAGAGAGAGACAGAAAATATACATGTCAAGATAAAGAGCAACAAGATAGCGTACTATCATGTCGAGCAAGAAAGTCCTACCTATATATGTCCCAGCATCCACTACAATATACATCCAATGTACAGTAATGGCCTCTAGGGCATACATATAACTAACAATCTCCCACTTGCACTAGGGCCATCTGTAGCAGTAGTTGTAGTATCTAATACTCAACCATCCCCAAAAAATCTCTTTTTGGGAAAAGGCCTTCGTGAGTGGATCCACCGTGTTGTCCTCTAAGTCTACTCTCCTGACCTCGATCACCCTGGAGATCAACTTCCTCCATGATCAGGTGATGCTGCCTCAGAATATGTCTGGGTCACTGATGGGACCAGGGTTCCGGGGCCAAAGCCACACTTCTATTGTCACACAATGGTAGGAACCTAGTTCATCCTATGAACCAATATACACCCAAACTGCCTCTTTGGCAGTATCTTTAATAGCGATGTTACCAGCCTTTATCGTCTATTTTGTCACGGTATCTAGCTTGGAAATCTTCCAACATACCGTCCCTTTACCGAGGGTAAAGACAATGCCTGCGACTGACATTTAGTCGTCCTTATCACTCTGGAACTTTTCCAGCGATTCTCCCCAGGATCGAGAAGGTATCACCTTTATCCTATTTGGAGAATCCATGTGATAATAGGAGATTGACCGATCGTAGTATAGGAAACTCTTTTCCTATCTAGAGTATGTTGTCTACGTACAATACGAAGATCAGCACCATACTCCCTACTGTCCTTTTTGTATATATAAGGTTCATCTACCATTTTGATGAAGTCAAACACTTTGACTATCACATTAAAACAGACGTTCCAACTCCGCGATGCCTGCTTTATTATCTAAAGCAACTTGCGCATGTTTCCGCTACTCCCACTGTTTACGAAGCCCTCTGGCTATGTTCTTATAGACGTTCTCTTCTAAATCAATATTTAGAAAAGTAGTCATGGCACCCAACCACCAGATATCGTAGTTATGGTATGCAGCAATAGCAAGTAGGATCTAGATGGACTTAAGCATAGTCCCTAGAAAAAGTTTCATCATTATCCACACCTGGTTGATGACTAAAACCTTTAACAAGTCTAGCTTTGAAAGTCTCAACTTTTCCATCTACACCAAGTAATCTTCTCAAGATATACTTGCTCCTGATGGGAATTTAACCCTTCAGATATCGCAACCAAAGTCCATACTTTGTTGGTGTGTATGGATTCCATCTCAGATCGCTAAGCATCCAGCCATTCTTATAGAGTCCTTACTCTTGATGTCCTGCTCGAAACTAGTTGGGTCATCATCTCATGATGCAATCCTTGCTCCCACTGTCATCGAGAAACCGAAGTGTCTCTCAAGCAGGTGAGGAACCCTGCTAGATCGGCGGAGAGGCTGAGGTTCGTCGGGAACTATTGAATCCTTTGGTTCTGTCAAATCATCAGCTGCAGTTTGTATAGCTGGAATATTTCCAGTTCTACATAACTGACCTTGCCTTGAGCTTGTCCAGATTTTGCATTTAGACATAGGCCGGACAACCCCAGATCTTAACTTACTTAAGAGATAGGCTCTTCCCACACCATATCTTATATGGAGTGGTAGGCACTGATTTGATTCGAACCCTATTCAATAGGTATGCAACTTCATAAGTGCATAACTCCAAAATGAAATAGGTAACTCAGTAATACTCATCATAGAGCACACCATATCTAATATTGTGCGATTGCTCCACCCCGATACACCGTTGTGCTGTGGTGTATTCAGAGGAGTAACACTGAGAGAGAATCTCATTCTCTTTTAGAATAGTCCAGGAATGCGATGCACAAGTATTCTCCTCCCTGATCTTATCATAGGACATAATACTTATACCCGGTTTTTGGTTCTCTACTTCTAACTTATATTCTGTGAATATCTCAAAAGGTTCGGACTTGTGTTTCAATAGGAACATATGTCAGAATCTTGAGAGATCATCAGAGAACGTAATGAAGTATAAAGAACCAGTCCTGGCATATGTAGACAGGAGACCTTACATACATCATAATGTATCAGTCCCAAGAGTTTACTAACTCTTTCTCTGTTTCCAACAAACAGAGCTATGGTCATCTTATCTTTGTGACATGACTGGCAAGTTTCACAAGATGTAAATTCAAACTGATTTAAATATGCATCTAAAATGTAACTTCAGCCAGTCGGGTCGCATTGATATGACCTAGTCTACAATGCCTCAAGAATGATTCGTTCATTTCTGAACTCTTCCTCTTGTGTGTGTTCCGTATACTAGGAACTGTAGTTTGATTTAGAACATCAATGCTTTCAGATAACGTGCCTGAACTGATCAACTTTTGATATAGGAAACGTTCAAAACATTATCCAACAATACAAAATTTTATCATTTCTTTACTTGTAAAGAGACTGATATGATTTTGTATATCAGGTTCGGTATCTAATAACATTCATTCAGAATCAATGTATTGGTAATACAGGGTGACAGTGACCAACAGACTTGGCTGCAACACTTGCCCCGTTTTCTGTCTCATGAAACTTATCACCCGTTCTCAGTTTTTTTACCCTTTTTGTAGCCCTATGTAACAGATTACATATCAGGGATCCAGATCCGGTATCATATACCCAGGATGAGGAGGATATTGAGAAACAGTTCTTTGTAATGAACACACCCGAAGATGATGCATCAGCATGCACTCTCTTCGTTTGGGCGGCACGGGAATTCTGGTAATCCCCAATTTCCTGCTCTGCCTTATAACAATTATAAGTTGGAGCGGGACCAACGTTCCCCAGCTCAGTACAACAAGCGGGTTCGGTCAATATCCGTATTATTATCTTGATTAAGGCGTGATATGGTCGCTACCAGGAGAGAGAGAGAAGAAAACACTCTGCGTGCGCTCTTGCAAGATTAGATTGGTTATATATTTTATCTAATCAGGATGGCTCCCACTGTTTTTATCAAATCTTCCTTCAAACCTTAAAAGGAAAGACTAACCGGGATTAATTCCACTCTACAAGTTCGCCAATCTTTCAGCCAGGCCAGTGTCAGTACTTTGAGGGAGGTTCCCCGTGCTTTCGCACGGACCTAATTACAGTAAACCTCATTTTCCCAGAGGCGTAACCCCGTTGACACCTTTCTAGACGCCTACTTGATCGGCTAATTGCAAAGTGCAAAACTCTCCCAGGAGTAACAATTACTCGCAGTGGGTATCGGGATCCAACTATCACATAGAAGGTATGCAATCTCATTGCAAATTTCAACACTTGAAACTCCCGATAATGGTTTTTATCCCTAACACTTATGACCTTAACTAAGGTCAACAAATCATAAGTACTAGTCAAGTTCTACCCGTCATTTCGTGATTAATTAGACCCACCCACAAGACCCTTAACTAAGGTCAACAAAGTCACGCGACCGTCCTAACTAATCGCATCATATGCGGTGTAGGAAGACATCACTTAGCTACCGTACACTGTGCCTTAACTAAAGTCAACAAACACAGCACGAATACTAAGTACTCTACTTCCTAAAATGTCGGAGGGTTGCGAATGGTTTTTATGAAAACCTTTAACGCTTTGAACTTGATCTCGTTGCGGAATCAAATGTTTTTAAATGGAATGTTTTCGAGGCTTTTCTAGTTTTGCTTAAGGGGTCACTCCCGGTGAAGGGATCGTCGGCCCTTTCCTCGTCGAATGAGGTGCGGGATATATCATATATATCACTGTGTAAAGCGGAAACTATAGAAGCGACCAAAAACAAACCGAGGGTTGTAGCATCTGCCAGTTATTGCTAAAGGAGTCACTCCCGGTGAAGGGATCTCGGTCCTTTCCTCATCGAATAAGGTGCAGGATGTTCTATAATGAACACCGCGATGCAAAGCAAGAACTGTAGCTACCTGTTTTATTTTGAAATTCGATTCCACAACATCTTTTAGGTTTATTTTCTTTCATTAATCTCATTAATGAATATCCCATCATTTAAGTCCACCTAATCATCACAGATAAATATAACGTACGCTTATGCCATCCGCATTCGCCTCGATGTCCCGTCTGCACCGTTAGGTTAGGTAACTAACGCCAGAGCGAGGCAGGGCTAGCGCGGGTGTAAAACATAAGCAACGTCTATATAATATATCATATATACTATATATAATATCTGTCACAGAACATCACAGATAAATCACAGCAGAAGAAACATATGAAATATTGGATATACTAGGACGTCCGTGTTTTCAATACGAGCCAGTATAAAATACGGATTCCACGGTCGTGATGAATAGCCAATCCCACACCCCTAGACCCCTACGAGAGCGGCAAGCAACCCTACCAATTCTAGGGTTAGGAGACCCGGACTCGACTCCTCGAGTTGGTCTCCCACTGGACCCCAGAACCCGGTTACTTGTGCTCCCCTCCTTGGGTCTATCCTAGTGCAGAAAAGTAAATAATATACAAAAGGTGAAATCTTCCGCAACCTGGAAGTGCCCCAATAAAAGAATATTACAAACAAGTTTTTACATGAATGAAAATGAAAAACACTCATCTCACATAAAAAAAACCCGGCTATTCAAACACGACGATCCAATATAACATATCCAGTAACACATAACATCACATGTCATCAACGTAAGTAAATATGCGCATCCCAATTATCGTTGACATATAGCAATGAAACCGGCGATATCACATATTACAGTTACGGTCACAGAAAAGAAAGTGTAAAACTACAACAGTTGGAATCCGCAACCGTTTAGACATCGCATGCCTAATCAAATGAATTCCTTAGACATCGCATGCCTAACAATTATAAACCCCGCATTTTAGTCTCAAAATTGAAAACACTTTTCAATATAAAAGTCGGGCAATTCAACGGGATTCCCGACATTCAGATCGAATGCTCGTCGCAAACTTTAGTAGGCGGCCGCACCCCCGATACCGTCGACGAAGTGCACTAAGGCGGAACACCGCTGCCGCGAGCACCCGAACGGATGCTTTCGGAGACGGGGTTCTCCTACAGTCACTTGGTCGGGGCAATGGAGTGAGGCTGTCTATTAAGTTTACCCGGCGAGTATCCGCGTACGCTACGTGATTGCGACGGACTTTTGATCACATCAAAATTCCGTGGCAACCGATCAAGTGAGACTAAGCTGCTATGTTTATAATATTCATTCAGTTATCTCATAACTATTTGTGAATTCCAATTATTGCATCAGATTCCGGATAAATAGAAAATGCTAAACTTTTCGATCGAACAATCGAACACCCAAGTTTTCCCGATACAGCTCAACACATGAAATAAGTCTAACAGCATTCAGTTCGTGCCTCAGTACCAACGGTCCAGCCGTAGAAGGGTCAAGCCAACGCCTCACATATGGCACGCCGTACTGCCCCAAACCCGAAGGTTCAAAGGGCAGTTCAAGACGGTCACATAATCGAGTTAAGGTTTGTTGTCTTCTAGAGGGACCATCGCATTACATGCACTACTTAGAACGTCGTTAAACCCTGGAAAAGTCCAACAATTGGAAATCTCCCAACAGTGGAAAACTTGGGTATTTATATCCGGTCGAACTTTTTAACATATTTTAAAATTACCCCGAAAACACACACTGACAAAATTAGACAATCCGGTCGAAACACCGAGACCCCAATACAACCCAGAAAATTCAACTTTTGAATAAATATTAAAAATTCCCAGAAAATCCAGTACCAGAAAATAGGAATTACTGTGAAAAAATTATTGGGCACTGTGACAATAAGGCCGTGGAACCGCCGCATAAGCCTTGCTTATGCCGCGGTTCTGCCGCACTCTTGTTGAATCATGGACACGTTTTGCACAGTAATTCTTAGGATTCCCTGCTGATTTTTCTGCATATTTTTAATATAGAAAAACCCACATTTTACAAAATTGTCCAGAGAGCATGTTTAGGGTTAGGGTTTCGGTCCGAATGGATTTCTAACTCCGTCCACGCATCGCCTAAATCGGTAACAAATTCCAAGTCCTTTCATGGTAAGTGATGATTTGCTCCTGGCAATATCCAGTCGCAGCGATACTGATGCTAAGATTTGTAGGGTTCCTAGGCACACTAATGAAGTCTCATAAGGCATCAAACATGGCTAATTCTAGTTTTACATGTGCCTACAAACCCTAATACGGATCGTTAACTAGAAATTTAGGCGAAAAACGAATGCGATGCAAGTAAACAACTTTAACATAAAGGAAAGAAGCTACAACCTTTGTAGATCCGGTCCTCCACCTCCTAGGCTCCGTGATGACGTCCCTCCGCTGTCCAAATTGAATCCATGACTCTAGCATCGGCTTCATCGGAGAAAAGGGCGGACTTGGTCGTCGGTTCGATGCCGAAGATGATCTACATCGAGGCATCACAAGATCAAGCTCCAACTTCACCAAGCCATAAAAACTTGTGAAGGAAACACCCTATACTACTTGGCAAGAGGTAGAGGATGAAGAAATAGGAAGTGGGTTCACTTTAGAATTGGATTTCTCACTTGTTTTCATCACTTGCCATTGATGTAGCAAGCTTTTCTTCATGGAAGAAGAAGATGAAGAAGAAGAAGATATATGATAAGTGTTTCAAAAAGAAAATAAAAATGAATACTTATCATGTCTTCAACCATGGTTTAGTGTAGAGATTTAACTAAGGTTAGATGAGTGGTTAGGGTTTGAGAAGAGACAGGAATGGTGGACTTGTTCAAAGCATCAAGAAGCTTCAACAAGCAAACAAAACAAGCCACCATTCTCTTTTCTTCTATTCTTAAATAAATAAATAAATAAAAAGAATAAGTAAATGAAATGAAACCCTAATCACTAACTAACCATGGTTTAATTCTTTACACAAACCCAAGCTAGAATGTATCATCAAACATGATACAATCAAGTGCACAAAAAAAAATATATCACATATACAATATGCATTTCAAGTGAGTAAATCCATTTAGAGTGAACCAATACTAGTTGATGCAAAGTAATATATCAAATATATAATTATACATTAAATCATTAAATCAACACTTGATTCAATGATCCGGTCATGTCGCATATAACCGGCTAGTATGCAATGTATCGACTTATCGAATCAATCCTTGATTCGATAACTAGGTTATATCGCATACAACCATTCGACACATTCATCGCGAGAATGAAATACGGTATCACATACACGCATTATTCTCGGTCCCGCACGTATCTCATATGCGCTCCTATTTCGTTTAGCTTGAGCCAGGAAACCTCTGTGTAGGACTCTAAAGACTCGTCAATACGCCGGCAGCAGATGATGATCATATCAAGCATCCACAAGCCGCAAGCGGCCTGCTAAACGTAACGGCCACCTAGGTATTGAGCGATCAGAAGATCGACGAGCAAGCCTGCTCACACTCCTGTGAATCCAACCAGTAACATTTACCGTACAGTCCGGTCTGTTCGTCTGATATGTCGCATATCTCGCCTAAGGGTGGTAAACGTCAGACCCCAGTAGCTCGATAAGTCATGCCGACGTGAAGTTCATGACATGTGTGAAACTACTGATAACACTTACCAGTAGGTCACTGCAACTCTGGCCAGGGATTTCCTGTTATGGCCAGTCGAGCATAGCGCAACATCAACCCCCAATACCGGGAGAGACGAATCCCCTCCTATCGCTCATTGCCTCCATGTGAATCGGGACTGTACCCAAAAACCACCTGTTTGCACGACTCAGTAGAGCCGTGGTAGGGTGGAAATCAAAGCACAGTGGGAGACACACAAGACTCTATGACGATCTCGGGTCAACAGACTAAGCTGTACCAGTGTCACCAGAGAACTGCCATCTGACGTGAGGTATAATACCATCTGGGAGTTCTCGGCGAGTCCGTTCAGTGTACCCAGTCTCCACTGAGCACCCGTATACCATCTCTTATGTCAAACACCAATGGATATGGGATCATCCATCGCCCATCACATGGGTCGAGAAGATATACGCTAGTCTACTCTGGAATATCGATGCCCCGTCTCGATATTCCCACGACTAGGAACTATGAAGGATGTACTCATTGACTACCCAGGCCCCACTAGTATGATCTGCATCATAGTCCTGGAAGTCGAGTACACATCCTAAGGGCTTTATCAACATGTAATCAGAGAGAGACAGAAAATATACATGTCAAGATAAAGAGCAACCAGATAGCGTACTATCATGTCGAGCAAGAAAGTCCTACCTATATATGTCCCAGCATCCACTACAATATACATCCAATGTACAGTAATGGCCTCTAGGGCATACATATAACTAACAAGATTGGTATCAGATCTCAAGTCCATACTCGCAACAAAATCAGCGAGCCAAAAATACATATAAAAATAGCCGAAATGATTGGGCAACTCGCAATAAAAAGCAGTGAGTAAAAAGAAAAATAGCCAAAATGATTGGGCACGCGAAAATAGACGAAATGATTAGGCAATCGCGACTTTCGTGATATAAAAGCTGAAATGATAGAGCATCGCGGAAAGAAATAAAAAAATGAAAGAATGAAACATTTTCCCTACAGGCGAGTCCATACTGACGCCTGTATACAATCCATGGGCATAAACGAAAAGGGGACCACATTTCCTAACAGACTCTGTCAAAGGGAGAGTCAGATCTTGAAGGCAACATCTGCATCCCAGAAGATCAATACAGCATTCCTTCTTGACACCGCAGAAAGCGGAGCAAGTCAACCAATGACCTCCCCGCCGGAACAATGCTCCGTCTCGGAAACAAGTCAACCAATGACCTCCCCGTCGGAACAATGCTTCGACTCGGAAACAAGTCAACCAATGACCTCCCCGTCGGAACAATGCTCCGTCTCTGAAACAAGTCAACCAATGACCTCCCCGCCGGAACAATGCTTCGACTCGGAAACAAGTCAACCAATGACCTCCCCGTCGGAACAATGCTCCGTCTCTGAAACAAGTCAACCAATGACCTCCCCGCCGGAACAATACTCCATCTCTGAAACAAGTCAACCGATGACCTCCCCGCCGGAACAATGCTCCGTCTCGGAATCAAGTCAACCGATAATCTCTCGATTCATCTCGACCCCCAGGGAAATCAGTGTCCCTGCGCAAACCTCTCAACCCATGAAAAGAAAACTCTTTTGTGAGATCCTTACGACTCTCAAGAGGAAACGCACTTAGGAGTCCTCACGACCCCTAAGGAGAAATTACACCTACGAGATCCTATCGACTCGTAAGGAGAAAAGTATTTATGAGACCCTCATAGCTCATAAAGTTGAAAAGTCTTAGGCGGCAGATCTGAACCTGTCTTCTAAGCCATCGCTGCCCTATAAAGGAGATCAAGATAGACTATCTTCAAGATACATTTGCCAAAGAGACACGCCCATATGAAATGAAGGATGTCTTTTATTCTTGAATTCAAGTGAATACAAATACATTTCACAAAGGAATCAAAATGAATACATTTTATTCATAAACCGCAAGTTTACAGTAAAAATAGGGTACAAAGACGGTTATTGAGGAGGAGGCGTCTTTAACAAATCAGCCAGCCACTCACGCGCTCCTCTCAATCCTTTCTCGTGATCGGCCGCCGCGGCCAACTCTGCTTCAACTTGGGCCCGTTGTCGTAAACAAGACGAAAGCTTTTCATCGGTTCCTAGTATGGAAGCTTCGCAGTCCTTCACGACCCGCTAGGTAGAGTCAAGCGTCCGCCTCAGCGTCAACCCATCCGAAATGCATCGCGGGAGATTGTCGAAGACAGTTTTTAACTGCGCAGCATTCGCTTCAACCTGTGCGCGTAACCGGGAAGATTCGCTTGAAGCTACTTCATGTTCCTTTCGCCTCAGGGTCGCCTCTTGTTCAAAATGGCGGATGAAAGGAACACTACTCTTGACCCACGTAGCCTGCTGGGAGTTCGAAGCTAATACTTTAGGAGCGAGATGCTTGAGCTCAATCTCGTGCAGGCAAGTCTCGATCTTTCTACAGTAATCAACCCAAGAGCCGACAAGATCTTCACCATGGAAGTTCACGAGTGTCGTCAGCATTGGATTGACTTCAACATAAAAATCCGTAGAAGAACTGAGGGCCTCGGCATCGAGATCTTCGATGAATTCGCTCAACATTCGCCGGCTATTCGCAGCGCCCTGGAAGATGTGCGTTTAGAAAAAGGCCCTGCCGGCATTGGGATGCGAGACTCAAACGGAGCTGGAGTCGGTGCGATTGCTGCAAAACAAATTATGGTCAAAATCGACTCGGGAGGTAAAGAAAATACACAAGCGATGGAGTCTACTATACCGGCTGTGGCAGGTGGAAAAATTAGGAGTACCGGAGGCGCAGCTATTATCTCATCTCCTACTCCGATCCGTGACGCTGCGATCAGTATAAAGAAGACTCGGCAACAATACGTCTATTCATAAAAGAAAGAAGGAGAAAATAGCTAAAGGATATACTAACCAGTACCAGTAGGCGGAATGACTTCCGACTGGAAGGAGAAATGCGGGTTCAATACCTAGTATATATGGTCGAAAAGGACTCCTGCATAATTGTGACAATATACTGTCAATGCAAGGAAGATGGTATCCATAGTTAAACTAAATAAGTCGCAAATCCATACCTTCCAACATTTGAGAGGACACGGGAGAAGGCGAAGGGATGGCGACTGTCAGAGCAGCGACTGGTGACGCTTCTTCAGATGGCATAACCTCGGGATTCACCGTGCCTGTACTCAAGACAAACAAAATATCTTTAGAAGGGCTGAAAAAGATTGAAAAGCTTGAAAATAGTGACTCAGCAATTACCTGATAAATCAAGGACCGAAACCATGGCGGAGACATCACCGGGTGTAACGGCTTCTTCGCTTTCTCTCAGAGGAGTAGATTCCACGCCCATAGCTTCATCCCCTGACTCGACGAGGGCCGTCGTGATGCTTGCAACGCCCGCCGATACCAAGGAGCCACAGGGAGAAAGGGCAGTGGTCTAGACAGTCCCAGATTCCAGAGAGAGGACAGCAACTTTAAGCACGGTAACCGCCAGTGTTTCACTCGTTATCCCATTGCCAAGACTTGGCCCTGCAGAAAATGCACATGTCAAAATTCGAAGATCAAGTTCTAGTAAAAGACTCAGCGTTACGTTACCTTGGAGCAACTTTTCGGTTTCTTCCCGACCGCGCGCGCAAACTGTCTACGGGCGGTAGACAACGCAGAGGGAACATCCGCCGAAGGAGTATCAGCAAGCGGAATGATGCTTGAGCCTGCACCCACGGCCAAGCTGGCATCGCATTCCCTCGCCGCATGCTTCCTACGCTTCCTTTCGGTCTGAGCAGTGAGAAGTGATCTCCTCAAGACCTCTGATAAGGGGACGTCGTCGTCCAAACCAAGATCTGCCTCTGGAGCCGTTATGGCATCCTTCATTTGCTGCTTCAGTAAAGCCTCCTACGGGGATGATGGGAGAGCTGGGGCCACAACAGCTGGCTCCGGAAGTTTTGCCGCATCGCTGCTCGGGATAGGCACTACACTTGGAATAACCCGAGTCATGGTAGTCCCTGCAACAAGATGAAAGAAAGGATCAGAGCACGAATAAAGAAAAGAATCAAGGCATAATGAACGGAATTTTACCAAGGCCCAAAAAAGCGCGGAGCCTCTCTTCCTCCTCGAATGTCTTAAGGAAAGCTGCAAGAGCCTATTCAGCAGAAATATCTGTTGAAGAAGAAAGCGTCAGTAGAAGCATAATAAAAGAAGATAACCGCGGAATAATGTAACCGAAGTATACCTGACTTCACGATAGTGATCAGTGCCGCTTCATCGCGAGCCAGTCGCTCGGAAGCCACAAGGGCAGCTTGGAGATCAGTATCATCCGCAGGTGCGATGAACAAACCCTCATTGGTCCCATACTCACACAAATCCTCACTGTAAGGAGCATGTGGCTCCTGGCCAAATATGACGTCGGCACAAAACATCGACTTCTTCTTTTGCGAGCGAATGCCGGCAGCCGATGACAAGAGCTTGCGCTTAACGGGCATCTTTGGGCGGCGGGTCCCGATTTCTATACCAACGCCAGACTCCGGGGATGCTGCAGCTACCGTTTCTATAAGAACACAGGGTAGAGGCTCCTCAGGAAAGGCGCGCGGGACCACAACCGCAGCAGCTTCTCTTAAGGAAGGACGAACTGTGGTCCGTCGCTTTAAGGGGATAGCTGGATTATCAGCAGGGACCGCACCCTTGCGATCGAGCAGTAACCGCCTTTCTTCCCTAATAAAAGCACCCGTCGTATACTGGTACCACGCCACGTATGCGTTCGAGGCTTTCGGAACATAGCTCGGCTCACTGATGAGAAAGTTGGACCCAGTATTTAGCCGCATGAAGTAGTGCAGCGCGCTGCGGATACCCTCTTCCGTAGCAACCGGCTTAGCTAAAAAAGCCTCAAGCAGGACACCCTGATTGTAACCCGACCGTTGAGCAAAACGGTGCGGGTTATACCTCATGAACAATGCCGAGGCGCCCTGTCTGAACACTAGAAAGCCTGGCCTGATTGAATAAAAATGCAGAATCTCCTAAGCCTTCAATGCAGGAGCCCCGTCTTTGAAGGTATCGCGCAGCGGCTGCACCGTCTTAGTGGATTCCTTGCCGATAGTTAAGAACCTATCGACGAAAGTCATGCTATCCCCAACCATACGCGGGCGAAGGACCAGACGCTGAGCCTTATGCTGTGACGGATCTAAAGTAGAAGCGTCAACTAGAAACATAACCCGGGGGAAATTATAACTGTCATAAAAGCGGGGCCATTTATGGACTCCAAAAGCGCCAAGCACATGCAGCTTGATCCACGACGTGAAATAGTGCAGCGGGAGATGTACGGGTTGTACCCCCGGTTGAGTTGTGTCTGCCGCTAAGCTTAGGCCATGATACAGGTGAGCCAGCCCAGCGACCCCGATGGCCACTTGCGTCCCGGCAACCATTCGGTGAGCCGGATAGAAGAAAGATGGTCTCATATAGCGAGGGTGCATTTGGAGCACAAACCAGCTTAACCATAGGCCGAGGAACCCTAAAAAGAACGTCTCTTCGTCGACGTCTGAAGCTGTGAGCTCTGTAAAGGGTATGACCGGGGTGTCTGGGATGAAGAAATTTCTTTGATCCGCTTCCGCTGTCGGCTGGTTGTCCAAGCCAAAACCAAAAGGATCGTCAAGCTTGGCGAATTTCGTAGCTTGTTTTGACAAGACATCCGGGCGAAGAAAGCGGGCGATGAAATCCGCGAAGCTGACTCCGTGCCCTCCGGACTCGAGAAACAAACTCTCGTAAATGTTCAACACCTTGATTAGGCTCGGGAATCGATGTTGAATAGCATTCTCTGGAGTGAGACCCATCACCACCGATTTGGTGGCGAAGATGTAATCATCGGGGGGAAGTATTTCCTCGTAATGTTCCTCTCTGACGGGTAGGCCCGAAATTTCTGCAAAATCCTCCAAGGAGATCGAAACCACTCGGTCCGATAAAAGAAAGGTGTGAGTCGGGATATTCCACTGTTCCAAGAAAGTCTTGACCCACCATACATGAGGCGCGGGATACTGGAAAAGAGACGCGTAGATAGCGGGGTATAACTCGAGCTTTAACAACAGCGACTTTTGGGCCGACAAGATGTATCGAGCCCACTGCAAGTATCCAGCTGAGTGGCGAGAAATCAAGCCTATCATGTATACCTGTCCCCAAGAGAGAGACTCTCCTTGACATATGCATCGTCCTAGAATATCTAAAGCCATCGGCGGCTGTACAAGTATCGAGCCCATAGAGGGCTGGAGGAGACCCTCCGTAGTCCAGTTAACCTCTTCCACAGTGTAATTCACCTGGGCCGAGTCGGCATAATGAATGGCAAAAATTGGCTCTGAAAGCCCCGCACAAGAGAAACTGCGCCGACCCCGAATAATTTGGTTGTACCAAAAACCCCAAAAGTGAAGAGACTTCTGCTCCGGGTCGTGATCTTTAATCAGTGCAAAAACTTCCCGATCCACGGGCGTGTCGGCGTATGCACTCTCTGGGCAAACAAATGGGAAAGAAGAGTCAAAAGACATAGTACCTGTGTGAAAAGAAATCAGGATTAGATGTCAATCCTACATTACAAATTCTGATATTTGGTACTTTAAATTTGTACCACACTACAATGCAGGAAAAAGGGACCGAGGGGGACCCACAAAATCAAAATGACGGCTTATCATTAATGAGACGGTCAATCATTAAGGAGGAAATCCTAAAATGATTCTCATTTAATGAGAAACTCATTAGGCCAAGGAGTTAAACTCACTCGAGAGCAGTGCTCTGCAAACAGAAATCACATCTGTCAACTTTAATTATGAAGGGAATAAAAATTCCCCAAAATTTCTAAGAGCCATGCTCTGTGAAAATGATGAAGTAATCCATCAGAAGCCTAAAATGCAAAGTTTTTTACAGAGTAAAAACTTTAAGATCTTTAAGATCTACAGAACGAACTCTAAGAGTTCTTCATAGAGATGAACAGTATTCTAATTAATGTGTTAAGTAACCCTAAAAATCAATTTTAAGATCTACGATCTGAGAAGAGCAAAGCTCTGTTAATAGGTTCGATCCTTACCAAATTTGGGCAGAGTTCTAACTCTAAAAGGAATTTTCTTGGGCAGAGATCTAAGCTCTGAAGGGAGAATTAAATTCTCAGAAACAAGAAAGGAAGAAGATGAACAGAAGTCATCTCAAGGGCCAAAGACCCTACTTATAGGCGCTGGAAGACGATCCGACTTCCAAGGTGATCCAACGGTGGAAAGGTTGCCACTGCTGCACTCACGTGTGAGCCACGTGAGCGCAACGGGGGGGGGGGGCATTTGTTTCCCCCCAATAAGAGAGCAAGGCTCTGTTCAAAATTTGAACTGAGGTAGCACCTCACGTGCAAAGCATGAGAGCGCCAGCGCCAAGAGTTAAAAACTCTGAGGCAGTGCCTCACGTGCAAAGCACGAGAGCGCCAACGCCCTGAGTTAAAAACTCTGAGGTAGCGCCTCACATGCAAAGCACGAGAGCGCCAGCGCCAGAACTAAAAGTTCTTCACCCTTGGATCAAAGATCCAACGAAGATAATAAATCATCAAATTACAGAATTAAATTCTATTGAGAAAATATTCCTCGAATCTTCGTAAAACAAGAAAGGTTAATATCTGTAAAACAGAGCACCGTTGGATTAAAGATCCAATGGTGATTAAAAATCACCAAGATACAGAATAAGCTCTGTACGGGAAAATATTTTCCCAATCTTGTTGAGAACAAGAAAAATATTTTCTGTAAAACAGAAGGCCTAGGATCAAAGATCAAACGGTGGATAAAATTCCTAAATCAATTAGAGATCTCTCAATAAGAGATCTCCTTAACTAAATCAACAAATCATCCTCCACTATATAAAGGACCCAAGACTTCAAGTCTTGTACAGAAGAACCCCCCTATAAACTTCAAGTTCAAAAAAAAGAAGAGCAAGCAAAAACAGCTTTCAGAGAGAAGAAAGAAGAAGAATTTCTTCAAGGTAAATAGAGATCATAGTATCTCATCTGCATACCCAAAGGTTTAACTCTTATAAAAGAACATAGTTCTTTCCCCGGATCTGAGATCCATGAGACAAGTCTCCCACAAATGAGAATTTAATTCTCGCTGGGATGAGTTTGTTCTTGGGGATTGAAGATCCGGAGAAGAACAAAGAATTGAACTCTTTAGAAAAAATACACAAAGAAGGAAACAGCGTTAAGGGCCTCACGTGCCCTTCACGTGGACGCTGCTAATAAAATAAAGAGTGCTCTGCACTCAGTGGTTGGCGCCCATCACCAAGCGCCCTACGTGCCCCTCACATGGGCGCTAATAAAATAAAGAGTGCTCTGCACTCAGTGATTAGCGCCCGGCACCAAGCGCCCCATGTTCCCATCACATGGGCGTTGTTTAACATAAAGCGTTCTGTAAATAGAGCCCAACACCATAAAGAGTGTTTAACACTCCATAAAAAACAAAGAAATGGGGTGAGAGTCAGTGCCCATATCAATGCTTAGCATTGTTGCACATAAAAAGGACCGAGCCCAAAAAAGTGTTTAACACTTTATTCAATACTAAGTGGACTGAGTCCAAGTTGACCAAAAGTCCCTAATTCAGATCAACCGAGCCCATGTGCTCACATTCTTTCTAAATTGGTCTTAGTCCCAAGCCCAAATACAGATCTCCGAACTGACATTGGTTCAAGGGTACATCTCCCCACACCTCTGATATATGTCGTTGTAATTCTTCAGTATTTTTAGAGAGGTGGAGGGTCCTGACAACCAACAATTCTATGGACCGCAACGTCCTTAAACTAGTAATGGACCGCAACATCCTTAAACTAACAACGGACCGCAACGTCCTTAAACTAGCAGCAGACCGCAACGTCCTCAAACCGGCAACGGACCGAAACGTCCGCAACTTCCTTAAATCGGCAACGGACCGAAACGTCCTTAAACTAGCAACGGACCGCAATGTCCTTAAACTAGCTGTGGACCGTAATGTCCTTAAACTAGCTGTGGACCGCAACGTCCTTAAACTAAAATGACAGAGCCCAAATTCTCTTTCATTGGATCAAAAATGATCCCGAACCCCCGTTAAATAGATCTTAATCCAACATCGGATTAACGTATCCTTAACAAATATTTAAGTTGATCTTAATCTCAAACGAGGTTAATGATCCTTGAATCAACCAAAACCCAAATCTAAGAAAATACGGATTTGGACTAATCCATATCCTACAGGAAACAACATAACTAGTCTCCGTATACAATCCACGGGCAACCAAAAAAAAAAACAAAAAAAACACACATGACACGAAGTGACCTTTCGGAGCCGAAGAAAGTGGTTACCGCGATACGGTAACGTAATTAACTGCTGGGGCTTGCGCCTGCAAGGAAAAGCGTCCCCACAATAAAAAAAAACCCACACAATGAGGGGGAATCTGACGAAGTCTACTACAATGGCCGCATCTATCCAAATCTCCGATACACGGTGCCATAAATCAACCTGGTATCTTCGGAGAGATGATCGGATAAAACCAAATAGCATCTGCCCCTTAAATTCAGGCCAGACGTCCTAACGTCCCGGTCGCGTCTTTCGGCGGTAAACACCCCCGCCCTAAGAATCCGACCGGAGAGAATCCCCTATGGGCCGGCGCCGCCGGTCCAACCAAGTCCGAAGCCCATTTTTTTTGAAAACCCTAGACCCTTGGACTACCCCTTAACTCCAGTATTGTTTATTTTCTCTGCACATTTCCAGAGAATTAAAATCACCTTTAAATCTCATTTTAATGCAAATTTTAATGCATTTTTCATCACCTCTAAAACCTAATTTTCCCTATAAATACCCACTTCATTTTTACATCCTTTCACACTGAAATTCTATACAAAAACTCTACAAAATTTTCAAGTCCAATAGTGTACAAGTGAAGTTAGCAAAAGGGTGAAGTTCTGGCAACGATACAAAGAGTTTCCGGCGACGAAACGATGTACCGGCGCTTCCCTACTATTCCTCTTTCTCTCCTTTATCTTTGTAACCAGTAAGTCCCCTCTCCCCTCTCTTCTTCTTCCATAAAAATATTCATTTCTAAAACTCGACGGAAGCGGAGTTAATCGGACTTCCGATTCGGTTTTTCTTCAAAAACTCAATTTTTCTTAATCCAGAACATACCATACTCTCACATATTGTTTATTGAACATTAATAAATCTATTAAAATAAGTTTCACATTAAAAGATTCATTTTTGTAACTTTTATCGCACTTTTTCAGAAAAATACCATATACTTACATTTCGACATAATAACTTTATACCTTTAGATAGTCCACGAGGTAATGACCTACCTCATCACAACACTCATCTCTAACATAGCACGATAAATTTTTGGTCAATAGAATACGGGAAAATACGACTTTACAAATAAATACCCTACACTTACAAAACCGTTTTCTTTAAAAAGATATATCAACAATATCCATGCAATGACGCCTCTACAATCCATTTTGGGGACCCCGTTCAGGATGGTGCGGATTATCGCACATCCTCAGGCCTAGTAGAGCGATATGCAGACCTCCGCAAGAAGCATTCGATCTCGATGGAATTTTTATACATTTTTTCTTTAGAAAATGATATTTCTACAAGAAAATAAATAAATTATTTTCATATATATATATATATATATATAAACAAAATATATATTTTAATTATATAAATATTCCAAGTTTTCTAAATCAAAGGAATTACTATTACATGAAAATACCATACAAATACAACACTAGTACAATATTTCAAGAAAATACCATATATTATAAAACTAGGTTCTGTTCACTAAAAATTTCACATTTATAAAATATACATCTATAAAAACCCTAAAGAAGATAATTAAACGCTTGAGGTGTATTTTGAAATTACGCCAAAACTATTTTTACATTAACCCCCTCTCAAGTTATACTAAATTACAATAAGGGCCCTAGTAAACATAGGTTTAAGCGGGACCAGTTGTTCACACCATAATATTGCATTATTATATTCCCCATTCTTATTCTTTTTATAAATAAACAGGTGTTTTTGACGCATGTCTGCTACATGTTACAGGTTACAAGTTCTTGGACAGGAAACAGTGAAAACAATGAAAAGACGATGCAAAAGTGGACTTTTGACCAACAATTAGGAGGATCTCAGTCAAGCCTAGACGAAGAACAGTTCACAATCAATAAGGCAACGCAAGATCCAAAATGTCAAGGCAAACGGTTAAAAGATCAATACAAGTGTTCACTGAAGATCTGGAATCACTGTAGAAGCCAAAATGGAAAAATAACTGAAGAAATGAAAATACCAGAAGAACATAAAGAAGACCAAAAAAAATTGTCAAATGATCACACTAAAGGGCCGCGGAACCACGGCCCAAGCGCGCCATTGCCGCAGTTTCGTAGCCTTATGAAGCCCTCACACAGATATTTTTTTACCAAAACGTCGTGGCGGTGCTGAAAAGATTTCCTAAGGGCTATTTTTGTAATTTCAGACATGCGAAACAAATGTAACCCTAGGGCTTCCTATTCTTTATAAATAGAAACTCTAATCATTGTAATTTCTTTATGCCTCCTTTTAATAAAAATTCAGAAATCCTTTTTTGGAGAGCATCGGTGTTTCCTTTCCATTCAGAAATTCAGATCTGACAAACCTGCATGGATGATTGGAGGGATGCATCTGTAAGTATATTTAATTTCTCGCCCTAGTTTAGATTTCAATTCTTTGCCCTAGGTAGATTTAATTTCATGCCCTAGGAACTTGTTTAGGGTTTAGCTTTGGGGAAGAATTTTGAGAGATGAGATCTCTCATCCCTTTCTTACCCATAATACATTTTGAATAGGACTCCATGCATACACGCACACACCGCGCCCTACGGCATCCTACCCCTCGAGGTAACGATGACACCGCAGTATAAAAGCCCGGTTGCGTGCGTTTTCCATGGAGGTTAGGGTAAGGATCTCTAAAGGAAGGACAAGAACCTAGAGGAAGGAACACCTTCCCGAATGGATCTAATCCCCTTTATTGATAATTACCATAACTCCTCACAGATTTTCATTCGGGTATAGAAAGCGTTGAGATTTAATTGCATTTCCAAACCATCCCTAAACCTAACCCTAGCAAGAATAGATCTAGATAATTGCCCTAGGTTAATTAGATTTTTAGATTTAATAACAACTCCGAACACCTTTCGGAATTAACTCGTAAGAACGAATCGGAGATTCACAACATCCCTGTGGACCGACCCGTACTCACCGGCTAGCTTCATGCGACGCCGTTCTTGATTGCGGTTAACAAATATTTTTGATCTATGTTTTAGAAAGCGCAAGCACGCTAAATCACTCGAATCAAATGGCGCCGTTGCCGGGGATGGCGTAGAAATTTCCTTTTCGCGATTTCGGGTTAATCATAAAATTTTAAAAAAATCATAAAAATATAAAAAACCAAAAATTATAAAAATATATATATTTTGTTATTTTTGGAAAGGATACTTTGTTGTTTAAATTTTGCAGGATATACAAAATCGGATCTGGAAATTTTCAGAAAGCAAACCAGAAAACGAGATATCGGAACAGAAAGGATTTTAAAAAACAGAATTGCAAAAAAAAATTTGAGCCCTAACTCCCCCAATCCGCCGCGATTCCGCGGCCAAAACCCACTTTAAGCCACGGAACCGCGGCCATCTTGGAGAATCGGAACGTCAGAAAATTTTTTGGGGTTCGTGCTGACGAGACCGCCGCGAAAATGCGGCATTAATGCATTTAAACCGCGGAAACGCGGCCTTATGGTGTCTTCAGGTGATGGAATTTGCACTGTAAGCTCTCTGATATTTCTCCTCTGTAAATTTTAAGATATTTTCTGGAAAATGTCTGCAGGATTTGTTGCGCTTTAAAATAATTCCCCTTCCAACTAACAATCTTGTACAGGATTTTTAGGCCCCCCTTGAAATAAAATTGATTGCAAGTAATATTTAGCTGTTGCATATCTTTTCTATAAAATATTTTGCTGTTGCATATCTTTTCTCTAAAATCTTTTTGCAAAATTTTTTTTTTCCAAATAAAGAGAAAAAGAATGAAAATAAAAAGGACAAATATTTTATAAAAAAACTTGCAAAATTCTTTAGCCACAAATAAATCCTTGCACCACCACAACCCTTCTTTCCTTTCCCCTTCTTCTAACATGGGTACCCCATACAATAAATCATTAGCCGAACTTAGGTATCCCGAACCTAATTTTGCGGCATATGTCAATTTGTTCGGTCAATTTAAAGACGATCCCTCCATGCCTAAAAAATCTTTGAAAGATCACATAGAGGTGTCTAGAAGAAACAGTTTAACTTTTCAACCCATTTTGTGTCAACCAAGTCAACCTTCACTACCTTCGTATGTTGACACCACCTTTTCAAGTTTTGCCGTAACTCCTAGACCGATGTCCATTACTGAGCATATTGCTCAATCTCGCAGCCGATCTTTTACCCCTCTCCACTCATCTAGTTCTAGGGATCCGCACGATTGTTCACCTTTTTATCCACATGTTGACCCTACCCCTGCCCAACCACCCACTTCCTACAAGTCATACCCGACCTTCCCACCTTCACTAGACACTGTTTCTACACAGCCATTAGGGAGTTTCACATATCCAACCAATTTTGAATCTTTCCACCGAAATCCCCTCACCACCTAAGTCTAGTTTGGAAGAGTCGTTGGAGGCTTATATTGCAGCAACAAATAAAATGACTAGGAATGTGGAAGCGTCTGTGGCCGCCCTTATGCAACCTAGTGAACCGGCAGCTAGTTTTCAACTAGCTTCAAATTTTTCAATGTATAAGGAGGCGGTTGGACAGAGTGAGAATGAGAGAGGATTTTCAAATCAAACCTACCCTTACCCAATTGAAGCCCACAACTCCTGTTTTCCATCGATTGCCCTAAATAGTTCACCTGTTGAAAATAAAAATGAGTTGTGTGATTTTGTAGTGCTTGATTTGCCAAACTGTGAAGAACCCCCTTCGAGTGAAACCGCACCTAATCCGTTTGACCTTTACACCTCCACTCTAGAACCCACATTGATAAACATCCATGCTTTTGAGGAGGTGTCTAAAGAAATTGATTTTCACTTGATTGAGGATATAGACGCCGGGAATATTTCGGATGATGAACCTATCGATTTAATTAAAATTTTATGTTCAAATCATCATCCTGAGTTATTAAATGTTTCTCCTGAATCTCATATGCGTCTAGATTTTGATGATAATGACATGGATGGGTTAAATATTGAGGATAGTATTGAGGAGAGTCTTGAGGATAATATTGAGGTTGAATCATTTTTGTTTGATGTGTCTGATTTTCCAATTCATCCTCCTGATCCTTTGACTGTTATATCACCCTCTCTCCTTCCCATCGTTCCGACCCCGCTTGAAGACTGTGAGCTTGAAATCTTTTCCTTTGAATCTGACACAGTTCTCACAGACGATAACACTTACGAATGTTTCACTTTTTCGGACGACGTTGATGACTCACCGCCCGAGTTTGAGTCCTTTACATTTTCAGATGAGTTAGTTGAACTATCGGACTCGGTTGCTTACAGTAGTTTCGAACCATTAATGAAATCTTTTAAGTTCGAGATAATTTACTACGGTGAGAAAGAGACTATCTCTAATTCCCTCCCTATCGTCATTCCTATTGTTCCGACCGTACAAATGACCGTTACGCTTTCATTTCTTATACCAAGTTTGGCGTACCCATGTTTTCTTGCGAATCTTGAGGGATTTGACCCCATTGCACGACGAGTTGATAGATTAGCACAATCAGTTTTCACACTTCGGTCATCACATATTGCGCTAATCTATTCACTCGATTTACACCCTCAAGATCGCGCGACCCTTCTTTCTTCTTTCCGCCATTCTTCTCCCACACCGAGACCCTACTCTACCAACCTTCTTCTCATTCGGTCTCGTGTGCTTCTCATCATTTTTCTTTCCATCCCATTCTGGCACCAACTATACCATTACCATGATAAGATTTTTGAATGGTTGGTTCTAACCTTTAGCTTGTGTAAGGCCAAGTTTAAGTTTGGGGGGAACCTTGTTGTATATATATATATATATATATATATATATATATATATATATTTTATTTTTTTTTCTTTCTTTTTTTATATAAAAAATAACAAAAAAATTTCAAAACAATAAAATAAAAAAAATTATAAATAAATAAACAGGGGAGTGCCGACATTTTGACCCTCTTGGTTTAGTATGACAGTGAGGACACTGTCAAGTTCAAGTTTGGGGGTATGCTCGGTACGTCTTCTTCCTTCGCATTCATGTGTACATATTTTTGCATTTGCATATTTATTTGAAAACCCATAAAAATTGAAAATTTTCAAAAATTATAAAAATCAATGTATTCAATTTGGTCTAATTGATTTGAGTTTGACAAATAGGTTAACTGGCTAGGAACAACTAGATCTTAGACTTAGTAAATTTAAAACCCTAAAAATAACCTTCCTTAAAGTTTAACGATAGAAAGTACATGTCTTTGTAGTTTATTTAGAAATAGGCAAATTTTGGGTTCACTTCTTGGGCTAAGTCGAAACGAAGGAAAAGTATTGATGTTTTTATTAGAGTATAAGTTTGAAAAATAGTTCCTAACTTAAGTCTAGATTCTGAAAGCGTATACCCTACAATTTGCACAATCACGCACCTTGAAACTTGGAATAGTAGAGGAGACCTTGAAATGCTCTTGTCTAAAGTCCTTAGTACGAAGTAAATAAAAGAAAAAAAAGTGTGAATAAAGAAAAAAATGAACACTGGTTTTTGTGATTACTTAAGGCTGTAAAAATAGAAAAATATTTAGCGAGGGTGCTTCATCACCTAGTGCCTTAGACCAACCGGTTTGGGAGTCACTGCTAAAGCCTTGGGTGTTGCAAAACTAGGAATTACGCTTTAAAGTGCTAACGCATCTTGTAATCGGTGGTTGATACCTCAAGAAGTATTAACGGTCACATGAAGGATGTGTAAGCAAAATTCAATTAAAAATTCACCTACTAATAAGTACTTTGGACAACGGACAAGGGTATGATTGCTTGATTTGAATTTCCAAGTGTAGGGGTGATATTTATACACACACGTAGGGATATGTGATTGGAGTTTAGATGAGAGAAAAGAATGAAGAATAGAACTTGTATCTTTAGTAGAGTTGATAAAAATTCCTAAGTGGAGATGGAACCCTAGAAGGAAAACTTAAGAAATGCCGAAAGCTAAGTAGGTCTGCAGAACATATATAATCTTAAATTAGATGATGAGGAAGTATGAAGAATATGGGTGGATAATTTACGGGTCGACGATAATAGAATTCTTTGTTAGAAAACCTAATTGAAAAACAAAAGTCGAACAGCCAAATTGATAGGATTTTATGGGTAGTATCCGCTGAAAACCCTCAGGAGACAACACTCCTCCTACTAGGGACACCTAGAGGTTTAACGGCTTGTTGCACGTGCTTAGTGCAATCACGTTTCCCTGCGAAAGTGCGGTTAGGTTAGGATTTTAGTGAATAAAAATAAGTTTGCTCGAGAACGAGCAAAAGATAAGTTTGGGGGTATTTGTTCACATCATAATATTGCATTATTATATTCCCCATTCTTATTCTTTTTATAAATAAACAGATGCTTTTGACGCATGTCTGCTACATGTTACAGGTTACAGGTTCTTGGACAGGAAACAGTGAAAACAATGAAAAGACGATGCAAAAGTGGACTTTTGACCAACAATTAGGAGGATCTCAGTCAAGCCTAGACGAAGAACAGTTCATAATCAACAAGGCAACGCAAGATCCAAAATATCAAGGCAAACGGTTAAAAGATCACTACAAGTGTTCACTGAAGATCTGGAATCACTGTAGAAGCCCAAATGGAAAAATAACTGAAGAAATGAAAATACCAGAAGAACCTAAGGAAGACCAAAAAAAATTGTCAAATGATCACACTAAAGGGCCGTGGAACCGCGGCCCAAGCGCGCCATTGCAGCGGTTCCGCGGCCTTATGAAGCCCTCACACAGATATTTTTTTACCAAAACGTCGCGGCGGTGCTGAAAAGATTTCCTAAGGGCTATTTTTGTAATTTCAGACATGCGAAACAAATGTAACCCTAGGGTTTCCTATTCTTTATAAATAGGAACTCTAATCATTGTAATTTCTTTATGCCTCCTTTTAATAAAAATTCAGAAATCCTTTTTTGGAGAGCATCGGTGTTTCCTTTCCATTCAGAAATTCAGATCTGACAAACCTGCATGGATGATTGGAGGGATGCATCTGTAAGTATATTTAATTTCTCGCCCTAGTTTAGATTTCAATTCTTTGCCCTAGGTAGATTTAATTTCATGCCCTAGGAACTTGTTTAGGGTTTAGCTTTTGGGAAGGATTTTGAGAGATGAGATCTCTCATCCCTTTCTTACCCATAATACATTTTGAATAGGACTCCATGCATACACGCACACACCGCGCCCTAAGGCATCCTACCCCTTGAGGTAACGATGACACCGTAGTATAAAAGCCCGGTTGCGCGCGTTTTCCTTGGCGTGAGGTCAAAATACATAGCTTGAATACTACCGAATATTTAACTGAAATGATGGAGGGCTACGAATGGTTTTGGCTAAACCGTGAACGTAGTGAACTTGATATAATCGATGGAACGAGATAGCTTTTAAAAAAGGAGTGGCTCAAGCTCCGCATTTAAAAGTTGGTTTTAAAAAGAACCGAGTGGTTTTTCGAAAGTGTTCCAACAACTTTTACTTGGTTTATTTTTCTTGCATTAGTTCTTTTAATGCGTGATATTCTTGCATTAGTTCTTTTAATGCGTCCCATCATTTAATCCTACCATTGCAGAAAACAACCAAAATATGACGTACGCTTATACCATTCGCATTCGCCACGTGGCCCCGTCATTACCCGTTAGGTTACTTAAATAACGACAGAGCGGGGGTGTTCAGTCGATAAAACTGCACATTTGTAATACATTTTTCCTACCATTTTTATATTAAAAAAGGACTATATTATAATATATTATACATATGAGGGTTTATGTGTAAAAACATTATTTTCCATGTGTTAATATATTTTAATTATCATTTGGTAGGAAAATGTATGCAAATAATATTATTGATCTAATTCTAGTAGAACAAAGTCTACTAAAATCTTATTTGAGTTGTTATGCAGATTATTTCCAAGTTGTTATGAAGGATTTAACAAACAAATCAATTTGTTGAAGAAAACTTGCCAAATTAAGAAGCAAACTTGGAGACCAAGTCTGGAAGCAACCGAGAGAATATTTTAAAGATATGAAGGTGCCTTGGATTGCCAAATGTCACCATCAGAAAGCCCAAGAAAATTGACGAAGTAATCTTCACCGTTGAGCGCGGATCCGCGGCCAAACCCACCCTTGGGCCGCGGATCCGCCGCAGTTTGATGAAGTTGGAATGCAAGATTTCGGGATATTTACAACTGCTGAATTTTACCAACTTCTCAACAAAAAGATTCTGGGTTTGCACTATAAAAAGGCACCGAGAGCCTCTTGGAAAAGCTATCAAGCCGAAGAGATCACGAAGCTCCCGACGCTCACGCATCCAGGCTGATCATCGACTGTTCGACTACCTCCCTAGGAAAGATCGAGAAGCAAATCAAGTTTTGTAACCATTTTCTATGGATTAAAAGTGTAGTTGAAGGAGTTGATTAATAAAGGTAGTTTTTTTTAATTGTTTGTTTTCTTTTACATTATGTTTTCCATCTCTTTCCTTTCATCTTCTTCTCCCAACATGCGCGAGTAATTCTCCGCTTGTTAGGGTTCGTAGGATTAGGGTAGGTTAATGGGGGATGAAAATAATTAAACCCTTTTTAAGTCCTATAAAGTTTAGGAACTTTATCAAAATAATCATTAACATCCTAATCGGGCGCGCTAGCAATTCCTTGCTAGTTCCGACCGCGATTAAAGATTAGATTAATGATTGTTTTGGTAAAGGCTAGATATGAACGGAGTTCCGTGTCGAGATAAGGGTTACGAGTGGGATTCCTTTTCCCTCCAGAAACCCTAATCTACACGCATCACCGTCGTTCTAGTTCTAAATCTATTAATGGATAAAAAGGGTAACTTTTAATTAATCTTCCATAACTACTAAATCCTAACGAACCCTACAAGCCCTATTATTATATTATTTAAATCTCCAAAATAATCTAGATCTATATTTAACATTCTTGTTTTAAGTAGATCTAGAAACTTTTCATAAAATTCTTTATTCATCCTCTCTTTCTCAACATATCTAAAGTAAAAATAAGGGGTTCCACGTTTCCCAGAGGACGACCCGTACTCATCTCGGTCTAGCTACGCGCGACACCGTTATTGATTGCGGTTAACTACAAACACACAATTTTCATATCAATCAAATGGCGCCGTTGCCAGGGATACGTGCGTAATTTTTTATTTTTACTATTTGTGTTGATTTCTTAGACGAGTCATATCATTATTAACACAAAACTGCAAATTGCATATTTAACGATTTGTGCGTGGATTTTTGCAAGGAGATCTGGAGTCAAAGAATTAAGGGAAACAGGAAACAGAGACATTTTTAGAGATCCAGAGGAGCACAGAGGGACACAGAAAAAATTTCATCAAGCGATCCAACCACCTCGCGGCGGAAGCGCGGCACAAAGTGCTTCCTGCGGCGGAAACGCAGCTGCTTGGAGGAATTAGGGCTACGGAATTCTCTGGTAAGATTCTCAACTCTTTCTCTCTCTCCTCAAATCCAATAAAATCTATCTTCTGCAGGATTCTTTGCAAAATTGCGCCGCTCAAAAATCTTTTTGCAAAAGTTTTGTGATTGGTTTTTTTTTGCATATTTAATACGGATTTTAAGGGGAAAAGACCAAATCAAGATTAGGTGGGGATTTCATCACCCTTCCTAAGCCCCACAAATCACAAACCGAGCATATAGATCAACCCTTCATTAATTTAAAAAATATCTAGACCAGACTCTAAGGACCGTCGCGCTCAATAAGGACAGAGGAAGGTCGTGGGTAATCTAACGTTTATCCGCATTACTTTTGTAGTGCCTAGGCAAGTGTGACAAAGGCTAGTGGTTTTTAATTAGGCCCACTGTAGTGGTGGTTCCTTCCCACTTACCTGGCACTTACCTCGCTACAAGGGTAGTACGGAGGCGGTAGAGGATTTATCCTGCGGCTTGTCCTTTGGAAGTCTAGGAGCGGTCTAGAGACTGGACCTAGGTAACCTTAGTTCTAGGGTTGCTTGTGCATTTAGGGAGATTTGTCTTGAGTCCCACTTTTTCAAAACAAGCCAATTTTAAATCACACACACGCTGCCACTTGCACTAAACCCGCTTAGTGCATGCTCGGCTGGACACGGGATCCTAGTGCCCGTCTTGTCCGCGTTGCTTCTATCGACACCGAAGTCGGTACTTCTTCATCTTCTTTTCCCCCACCACACACCACATCGATCGTGATGGACGACACTCCATCTAATTATAACACCACGCTGCCACCGCCCGCAGGTGCGCAGAATCCACCGCGCATCTCTCTCCAAGAGAGATGCTATCCTATTCGTGGTCCCCTTCCTACTTGTTTATCTCTTCCACCACCTAACGGGGATAATTTCGAAATCAAACCCCACTACATCAATCTGCTGCCCAAATTTCACGGGCTTGAGTCGGAAGACGCGTACGTTTTCATCACCAAATTCGAAAACGTATGCGCAATGATGGGTACTTCACAATTGACTTTAGATGCTATGCGCTTACGTCTTCTCCCATTCACATTGTGCGACTTGGCAGAAAAATGGCTTTATAATACTGCCGCACACTCTATCACTAATTGGGATGAATTCGTCGTAGCATTTCTTAAGAAGTTTTACCCAAATCATAAGACTGCACATGTTAGGAGCGAGATTAACCAGTTCACCCAGCTTCCCAATGAACCATTTTGGAAGTGCTTTGAACGTTTCAAAGATCTGCTTGTCCAATGCCCCCATCACGGAATACAAAGAAGGGATTTATGTCGGATTATATATGAGGGCATTAATCCAGCGACAAAGCAGATGCTTGAAACAATGTGTCAATGCAATTTCATGTCTAAAGATGACGGTGAAGCTTGGAAATATCTGGAAGACCTCGCAGAAAGCACTTTGCAGTGGGAAAGCGTAAGACCACCTTCAACTAAGGGAGGTATTCACCAACTCGATGTTTCCATCGCAGTAAAAGCCGAAATGGCAGCGATGCAGAAGAAACTCGATGCTATGGAGAACAAATTTTCATCATTCTCCCTAAATCAGGTTACGCTTCCTAAGACCGTTTGTGGTTGCTGTTCGGATCCTTCACACTTAACGGAAGAATGTCCTATGAATGCATCGTTTCAAGCTAATGCTGCTTTTCAGCAGCGACCTAGAAACGATCCTTATTCTTCCACATATAATCAAGGATGGAGGAATCATCCTAACTTTGCTTGGAATCAAAACCAACAAAGTAATTATCAAAGACCTCCTCCACAGCAACCACAACCGCAGAATCAGCCCCCCTTTCAGTCACAAAATTTCCAAAATCCAGCCAACATTTCTACACCACAAGTGGCCGGTACTGACAACTCACTTGCACAAACTTTGGAGATGTTCATGAAACAATCCATGCAAAATTCGGCTGAGATAAGGTCTTCTATTGATACCCTAACGAAAAACTCCTCCTCCCATGGTGAGAGTATTAAATCAATAGAAAACCAAATCGCACAGTTAAACGCCGCAATGAGTGCGAGAGAGAAAGGGAAACTCCCATCTCAACCCCTACCGAATCCTGGCCATTCACAAAGTCATAATGTGAATGCCGTCACTACGTTGAGATCGGGGAGAGTGCTGAACAACCAAGTGGGTGAGCAAGTTGATGATAGTGACACATTTGATACCCCTTCTTCTTCTTCTTCCCCTAACTCGTCTAGTCTCCCACCTTCATCCGAGCCTATTCTCCGCTTTCCCCAAGGCTCAAACATTTCACCAAATCTATCTAAGTCGATTCCCACTCCAATTTTGGGATCGAATCCGTCGCCACAGTCTTCTCCACAAACGTTGGACCCAAAACTCATTGATCGAGCTCCATTTCCAAACCGATTAAGGGCCAACCGACCTAACCCGCAAATGGAGAAGATTGTGGAAATGTTTAAGCAAGTTAGCGTGAATATTCCTCTCCTAGATGCTATTCAACAAGTCCCATCTTATGCAAGAATCCTTAAAGACTTGTGCACTAGGAAGAGAAAAACTCAAGTGCCTAAAAAGGTTTTCATGACGAGTAATGTTAGCACAGCTTTTACCCAACAAATACCAAAGAAACGTAAGGACCCCGGCTGTCCTACAATCTCTATTTCTATTGGGGGTAAAAATATAAATCGTGCTTTACTCGATCTAGGCGCTAGCGTCAACTTGCTTCCTTATTCGGTATACGAGCAGTTAGGAATTGGAGAGTTAAAACCCGCCCATTGTACTCTTCAAATGGCTGATCGATCTATCACCAAACCTCGGGGCGAACTAGAGGATGTGTTAATTAAAGTCGGGGAATTCATATTTCCCGTGGACTTTATTGTTTTAGATACACAACCTGTGGCAAACCCACGCAATCAAATCCCGGTGATACTTGGTCGACCCTTCCTAGCAACTTCTAATGCTGTGATTAATTGTCGTAACGGTTCTATGAACTTATCCTTCGGGAAAATGACAATTGAGCTTAATATTTACAAGCTAGGAAGTCAGCCATCAGAACCTTCTGCTCATTTGCTGGATGTTTGCTCCATCCACGAGATAGCTCCCGAAAGCTGCATGGATGAAGAGCTTTGCTTTGATGTTCTCGACAACACTAATGAGACATCGTTTGATCTTGCACCACTTTATAGTGAGGATATGTTCAATGAGTCCGACCTTGAGATTGAACCCGTTGACTCGTTGCAAAAGTCAGCAGCACTTTCCGAGTCAATATCTTATGCAAGTTTTGAACCTCTTAAGGAGTCCGAACATCATTCCGTTACCCCTCCTTCTATTGTCTCTCCGCCAATTCTTGATCTCAAACCGCTACCTTCTCATCTTAAATATGCATATTTAGGAGAGAATGAGACCTTGCCAGTAATTATATCCGCTTCTCTAGCCTTAGAGCAAGAGAATGCACTTTTGGCAGTGTTGAGATCAAATCGGGAAGCATTTGGTTGGACAATGGCCGACATCAAAGGGATTAGTCCCTTAATTGTTGAACATCACATACATCTGATGGATGAAGCCAAACCAACCCGAGATCCACAAAGACGGTTAAATCCCGTTATGAAGGAGGCGGTAAAGAAAGAAATCGTCAAGTGTCTTGATAGTGGAATAATTTACCCCATATCTGATAGTCAATGGGTAAGTCCAATTCATGTGGTCCCTAAAAAGTCTGGCATCACGGTCATCACTAACGAGGCTAATGAGTTAATCCAAACACGCACCCAAACTGGGTGGCGCGTATGTATCGATTACAGGAAACTCAATGCCGCGACGAGGAAAGATCACTTCCCTCTACCTTTCATTGACCAGATGTTAGAACGATTAGCGGGACACGAATACTACTGTTTCTTGGACGGATACTCTGGTTACAACCAGGTCCCCATCACCGAAAAAGATCAAGATAAAACCACTTTTACTTGTCCTTTCGGAACTTTTGCTTATAGACGCATACCCTTTAGGTTATGCAACGCTCCCGCTACATTTCAGCGGTGCATGATGGGGATATTTTCAGATATGGTGGAAAATTTTCTAGAAATTTTTATGGACGATTTCTCCATTTTTGGGGACTCCTTTGAGGACTGCCTTCGTAATCTTGACGCTGTTCTTACCCGCTGTAAGGATAAGAACTTGACTTTGAATTGGGAAAAATGCCATTTTATGGTTCAAGAAGGTATTGTACTTGGACATATAATTTCACATAAAGGCATTGAGGTCGACAGAGCTAAAATAGATGTCATTCAAAACCTCCCTCGTCCCAATTGCGTCAAAGATATACGATCCTTCCTCGGTCATGCAGGATTTTATAGGAGATTTATTAAGGACTTTAGCAAAATTGCTAGACCCTTAACCCTTCTATTGGCCAAGGACACTACTTTTCACTTCAATTCGGATTGTGAGGCTGCTTTTGAATCACTTAAAGAATCACTCACTACAGCCCCCGTTCTATCATCTCCGGATTGGAACCACCCGTTCGAGCTTATGTGTGACGCATCAGATTTTGCTATTGGTGCTGTCTTGGGACAGCATATTGATAAGATGCCACATGTAATTTACTATGCAAGTAGGACCTTGAATGATGCACAAATAAATTACACAACTACCGAGAAAGAACTCTTGGCAGTTGTATTTGCATTAGAGAAATTCAGACCCTACTTGATTGGCTCGCCTATTGTGGTTTACACAGATCACTCCGCCCTACGACATCTTTTAACGAAGAAGGATGCAAAGGCCAGGCTAATACGTACTATTGTTACAAGAATTTGATCTTGTTATCAAAGACAAGAGTGGATGTGAAAATGTAGTAGCCGACCATCTTTCACGCATCACTTCTTCGCCAACTGTGACCGTGCCGATAAATGACTCATTTCCCGACGAACAGCTCTTGAATGTATCCTACGAACCTTGGTTCGTGGATATCGTGAACTATCTTGCGACAGGACTTATACCTAGCGATTGGTCGAAACAAGACAAACTTCGATTTTTATCCCAAGTAAAATATATTTACTGGGATGAACCATATCTATTCAAGTATTGTTCCGATCAAATCATTCGCAGGTGTGTCCCTAACGATGAATTCAAGAGCGTGTTATCATTTTGTCATGATCAGGCATGCGGCGGTCACTTTGGACCTCGAAAAACGGCGGAGAAAGTTTTGCAATGTGGCTTTTATTGGCCAACATTATTTAAAGATGCATTTGAACATTGCAAAACTTGTCCGCGATGTCAGCATTTGGGCCGGATTTCACGAAGGAATGAGATGCCGCTCCAACCTATATTGGTTGTGGAAATATTTGATGTTTGGGGTATTGATTTTATGGGCCCCTTTCCCAACTCCTTTGGGAATTTATATATCTTGTTAGCGGTTGATTATGTCTCGAAGTGGGTGGAAGCTGTACCGTGTCGCACTAATGACAACAAAGTTGTCATTAAGTTCCTTAAAGAAAACATCTTCTCGCGATTCGGACACCCTCGCGCTATCATTAGCGACAACGGGACACATTTCTGCAATAGGTCTTTCGAGACCTTGATGCGGAAATATTCAATCACTCACAAGCTTTCTACGCCCTATCATCCCCAAACAAGCGGGCAGGCTGAGATCTCAAATAGGCAGATCAAACAGATTTTGGAGAAGACGGTTTCTAAGAACCGTAAAGATTGGTCAACCAAATTGACGGATGCTCTTTGGGCATTCCGCACCGCTTATAAGACCAATCTTGGTATGTCTCCATACCGCCTTGTGTTTGGGAAGGCATGTCACCTCCTTGTCGAGATTGAACATAAGGCAATGTGGGCTATTAAAGAGCTTAATTTTGATCTTGATCATGCTGGCGGCTTTCGAAAGCTGCAATTGAATGAGCTAAGCGAACTCCGCGATGAAGCTTACGATAATGCGGTGATAGTAAAGAATAGGACTAAAGTGTTTCACGATAAAAATCTTTCTAGAAAAACCTTCACATCGGGGCAACAAGTCCTTCTTTATGATTCACGTCTCCATCTTCATCCGGGTAAGCTTAAATCTCGTTGGAAAGGACCTTTTGTGGTGCGGTATGTATACCCGCACGGGGCGGTTAAAGTCGAAAATTTGAAAAACGGTTCGATTTTTAAAGTAAATGGGCATAAATTAAAACCGTATTTTTCTGCTGACCCCGCGGAGGAGCTCCTGTTTTTACAGGAGCCGCTTTATCAAAACTAAAATTTCCTCCGCCTCACCTCCATGTTTTTATATCATTTTCTCATTTTAAAAATGGAGGTGAGTAAAAAATGGATTTGATTGCATATCTGTGCGTGTCAAAGAATAAGTTTGGGGGGAATTTTTCATTTAACTATTATTTTACCCCTTGTATCTCTCCCTTAGTATACAGGTCCATGTTCTCAAAAGGCTACATCAGTGAGGACACTGCTGAAAACAGGTTTGGGGGGGAGGTTTGTATTCACTGAATTATCTTTGACACCGGGCATTAAAAAAAATTTTTTTTTTATAACAAAAGAATAGGAAGTGAAAAATTACATCCAAAAGATTAGAATAGTTTAAGAAAACCAAGAAAATTAAAAGTTTTCTTACACGAACTAGTAATAAGTAGTTATGAGCTGTTGTCCCAAGGGTTAGTAAGATGAAGGAAGTCACTAATCTGAGGATAAAAATAAGTCTGGAAAATAGTTTCTATTCTGGAAGCCAAACATTTGAATGTTGATACCCTACAATATGCACCTACACACGTCTTAAAGCTCGGGATAGTAGAGGATACCTTGAAATGCTCTTGTCTAAAAGCCAAAGTATGAAGGAAATAAAAAAAAATGAAGGAAATATAAAAATGGTGAAAAGAAAAAATGAACACTGGTTTTGTATCACCAAGGCAGCAATAAAAAAATATAGCGAGGGTGCCTCTTCACCTAGTGCCCTAAGGCCAACTGGTCTGGGAGTCACTGCTAAGCCTTAGGTGGTGCAAGACGAGGAAAATATTATCACCAAATCAGCAAGCACTTGAGTAATCGGTCGGTTAGTACCTCAAGAAGTATTAACGGTCGCATGAAAAGGTGTGAGCAAACCTAAGTATTCATAAAATTAAAAAGTACTGAGGTAGATGGACAAGAGTATGATAGCTTGAATTGAATTCTCCGAGTGTAGGGATGTTATTTACACACACGTGGGGTTATATGATCAATGTTTGGATGAAAGGTAGGAATGAAGAATAAAGACGATGTTTTATTGAGGGATAATGTGATTTCTAACATCTTTTCATGACTATTAAGATAGGGCTCATGACAACTGAAAAGCTGGCATAGTTGGAAACTCTTCTTTTCAAAGTATTTCTTTTATGGTTCTTGTCTTTATATGTAAATTTCACCATCTTTCTTTTGTTATAGGATTTTGTGGGTGTAATCCGCTGAAAACCCTCAGGAGACAACACTCCTCCTGCTAGGGACACCTAGAGGTTTAACGGCTTGTTGCACGTGCTCAGTGCAATCGTGTCTGCCTACGAAAGTGTGCTTAGTTTTCTCCTTTCTTTTTCTCCTCTTAAATAAACTAGTTTGCTCGGGACGATCAAAGATAAGTTTGGGGGTATTTGTTCAGTCGATAAAACTGCACATTTGTAATACATTTTTCCTACCATTTTTATATTAAAAAAGGACTATATTATAATATATTATACATATGAGGGTTTATGTGTAAAAATATTATTTTCCATGTGTTAATATATTTTAATTATCATTTGGTAGGAAAATGTATGCAAATAATATTATTGATCTAATTCTAGTAGAACAAAGTCTACTAAAATCTTATTTGAGTTGTTATGCAGATTATTTCCAAGTTGTTATGAAGGATTTAACAAACAAATCAATTTGTTGAAGAAAACTTGCCAAATTAAGAAGCAAACTTGGAGACCAAGTCTGGAAGCAACCGAGAGAATATTTTAAAGATATGAAGGTGCCTTGGATTGCCAAATGTCACCATCAGAAAGCCCAAGAAAATTGACGAAGTAATCTTCACCGTTGAGCGCGGATCCGCGGCCAAACCCACCCTTGGGCCGCGGATACGCCGCAGTTTGATGAGGTTGGAATGCAAGATTTCGGGATATTTACAACTGCTGAATTTTACCAACTTCTCAACAAAAAGATTCTGGGTTTGCACTATAAAAAGGCACCGAGAGCCTCTTGGAAAAGCTATCAAGCCGAAGAGATCACGAAGCTCCCGACGCTCATGCATCCAGGCTGATCATCGACTGTTCGACTACCTCCCTAGGAAAGATCGAGAAGCAAATCAAGTTTTGTAACCATTTTCTATGGATTAAAAGTGTAGTTGAAGGAGTTGATTAATAAAGGTAGTTTTTTTTAATTGTTTGTTTTCTTTTACATTATGTTTTCCATCTCTTTCCTTTCATCTTCTTCTCCCAACATGCGCGAGTAATTCTCCGCTTGTTAGGGTTCGTAGGATTAGGGTAGGTTAATGGGGGATGAAAATAATTAAACCCTTTTTAAGTCCTATAAAGTTTAGGAACTTTATCAAAATAATCATTAACATCCTAATCGGGCGCGCTAGCAATTCCTTGCTAGTTCCGACCGCGATTAGAGATTAGATTAATGATTGTTTTGGTAAAGGCTAGATATGAATGGAGTTCCGTGTCGAGATAAGGGTTACGAGTGGGATTCCTTTTCCCTCCAGAAACCCTAATCTACACGCATCACCGTCGTTCTAGTTCTAAATCTATTAATGGATAAAAAGGGTAACTTTTAATTAATCTTCCATAACTACTAAATCCTAACGAACCCTACAAGCCCTATTATTATATTATTTAAATCTCCAAAATAATCTAGATCTATATTTAACATTCTTGTTTTAAGTAGGTCTAGAAACTTTTCATAAAATTCTTTATTCCTCCTCTCTTTCTCAACACATCTAAAGTAAAAATAAGGGGTTCCACGTTTCCCAGAGGACGACCCGTACTCATCTCGGTCTAGCTACGCGCGACACCGTTATTGATTGCGGTTAACTACAAACACACAATTTTCATATCAATCAGGGGGCTGGGCTAGCGCGGCTGTAAAATATAAGCAACGCATAAATAATATCATATATAGATATATTGCAATGATAGCCATTTCAGATCACAGATGAATACATTGGATATACTAGGAATCCGCAATTCGTACGAGCCTGTAACGAAAAGCAGATTACACGGTCGTGGTGAATAGCCAAAATCCCACCCAAGACCCCTACGGGTGCGGCAAACTACCCGCCAAGTACCTGAAGCGAAGCAACCTCCCTCAACTCCGTGAGTAGGCCACTCGGCACTTCGGCATACCCGGTAGTTTGTGCACCCCCTCCATGGGTCTATCCTAGGAGCAAAAACAGTAAAAAGAAATTATACAATGACGGCTACAACCCCGACCCGGTTGTGCGGCCATATAAATAATTATTACATCAATTTACAAATTTACATGAATTGAAAGAAAAGAAAACTCTCGTCTCACAACCCCCGGCTATTCACCCGCGACAATCCAATGAATTCATATACACATTCCAATGATATTACAGATCACAGATTTGTATAACTCCCACTAATCGACATATAGCGATTAGCAGAAGTTCAATACAAATGTCACATCACAGATAAAAAACCCGTCAGCTTAAGTCTTTAGAAGTTCGATAAAAAAATACGGATTTTTAGGCCCCAAATATAAAATTTTCGTTCTGGAAAATCTGGGCTGAAAAGACATATTTCAAAAATCCCAAAACAACCCCAGAAATACACTACACAAAGTTTGGACCTCGGCCGAGTCAACTCGGCCGCGGAACCGCGGCGGGAGCATGCTCCCGCCGCGTTTCCGTGGCGCTTTGATCGGTTCGTGGGACCAAATTTTGTGGTTATTCAATAAAAAGTCTGAGCCGATTTTTAAGATGAAATTTATCAATTTTTGAACAGAAAAAAAATCGGCAGAAACTTGACATATCGGGTTCGTTTCGTGACCTTTTCTTTGATCGATCTTCTAGTTACTTTGCTAACATGTTAGATAGAGTTTAACTAGGCTCTGATACCACTGTAAGTCCATGCTACCTCTCCCGGTACTTTCGGGCATGCGGAATTTGGTGAAAAACAATTTTCTAGAGGTGGTAACATGGACTCAAAACCGGATCTTTGTTAAACATCTAACTAACAACCTAACTAGGAGTTGTTAACTACTCGGTTAGGGGGTTATACCTTTCCTTCTTGAACTCCTTCGTCTTCGACTCCTTCCGGCGTACGGATCGGCCTCACCTCGTCGTCTCCTTGCACCGAAGATGGATCCACTCGAAAGCTTCTACCTTTGGCTTCTTCTTCGAACTTTGAAGAAACTAGATCACTTGGCTTGCTAGGCCTTGTGAACTAGAATGAGTAGAGAAATGTTTTGGTTTCTTTTTATCTCTAAGGCAATGAGTCTCAACACATGAGAATGGTTTGCCTTGAGGTAGAGAGAGCAAGAGGAAGAGGGAGAGCTTGAGAATGAGAGAGCTCAAGAGAGAGAAAGCAA
The DNA here is from genome assembly GCA_030015575.1 of Agapanthus africanus. NCBI lineage: Eukaryota > Viridiplantae > Streptophyta > Magnoliopsida > Asparagales > Amaryllidaceae > Agapanthus > Agapanthus africanus. The sequence goes on from CM057337.1 coordinate 6,501,284, forward strand.
ATGATAGAATGAACCATACTCTTCTCATTCTCACCTCTCATAATCCAAAAGCCATCATAACAAAAATAGTAATCAAGTATTGTGTAAATGGTTTAAGTCAAAATGGCTATATCATTTCATGCACTCATTTTGCATAAATAAACAAGCAAGCAAAAGTCTTTGCCATGGAATGATAGCCATTGTCATGATGATGATCAACTAGTCCAACCTAGTCAACCGGTCAACAAAGTCAACAAGTCAACAAAGTCAACCCCTCAACAACCATGTCACTATAATACTTAATTAATATTAATGTTAATCATATATCATATTCTCATTAGGGTTGAGCAATAAGTCAATAGTCAACAGTCAACGGTCAACAACCCTAATGAGAATCCTCTGCCTCTGTCTCTCCGTCAACTGTGCATACACACCCGCATCCGCGTTCCGAGGAACACGAATACAAACGAGATAAAACCAATCCCAAAACGTACACTAGGATCTGGCTTAAACCAAAGCCCGCTAGTGTTAACTGTCCGGACACTGTACGTGCACAAGTGCACGGATGTGACCGAACCCTGTCGCAAAACCATGCGACCTGTCGCAAAACCATGCGACCTCTACTCTTTTGCCTAAAGGCGAATAGCTTTCTGTGTGGGACTCTAAAGACTCGACACTATGCTGGCAATGGGTTTAACCACAGACCGCAAGCGGCACTAGCTGTGCGTAACGGTCCCCAGGTAGATGCCGACAAGAAGACTGACGAGGTGAAACCCATCTGAACTCCTACTGAACCTGAATGTGACAGTCTCCGTACAGTCGGGTCTGTTCGTCTGATACATCGCATGGCGGGCCTAGGGGGCGGAAAACGTCAGTCCCCTAATAGCGGTATAAGTCGTGTCGGAGTGAAGCCCAAAACACCCTGAGATAACACTGGAAGCCTACCAGTATATCTCGCTTGCCCTGGCCAGGGACTACTCGTGAAATGGCTCTCCTAGACACAGCGCGATATCAACTCCCAATACCGGGAGAGACGAATCCTGTCTAACCGTCACTGCCTCCAAGTGCTTCGGGACTGCACCCAACTACTACCTGTTTGCACGACTCCTTTGAGCCGTGGTAGGGTAGTAATCTAAGTACAGTGGGAACACACTCGAGGCGAAGTGACAGTGTCAAGTCAGCGGACTAAGCTGTACTCATGTCACCTGGGAACTGATAACTGACGATAGGTATAATACCAACCGGTCAATTCCCGACGAGTCCTCTCCAGTGTACTCGTAACACAACGAGCACCCGCATACTATCTCCAGTACGACGTACTGATAGCTGTGGGACAGACCATCTCCCACAATGGGATGAGAAGCGCATACGCTAGTCTACTCCGGAGTATCGATGCCCTGTCTCGATAGTCCTGCGACTAGGGACCTGCATAAGGATGTGCTTATAGATTACCCAGCCCCCACTAGTGTGACTGCCATCACAACGCTGGTAATCAAGCAAAGATCCTAAGGGCTCCACTAATGCGTATAGGTGATATAATAAAATAAACACATGTACACATTGAAGTAGAAACAAACCAAGTAGCATACTACTATTTTGAGCAAGATTGTATATACAAGGTGAATATCCCAAGCTTCCATTAAGTAATATACAAACTAGTATTATACAGTAATGGCCTCTAGGACATATACACTAACAATCTCCCACTTGCACTAAGGCCATGTACTGGCGTATCGAAGACCTATCATCTCGATCAGCCGCTCGAACTGAGTCTGGGGCAAGGCCTTGGTGAATGGATCTGCAGTGTTATCTTCTGAAGCAACCCTCCGAACCTCGATCTCCTGGCGATCCACGATCTCCCTGATCAGGTGATACCGCCTCAAGATGTGTCTGGATCTCTGATGGGACCTGGGTTCCTTCGCTAAAGCTATAGCCCCGTTGTTGTCGCAATACAGAGGTATTGGATCAACAATGGACGGAACCACCTGAAGTTCTTTCAAGAACTTCCTCATCCAGACAGCTTCTTTTGCGGCATCAGATGCAGCGATGTATTCCGCTTCCATCGTCGAGTCTGCAACGGTTTCCTGTTTGGAACTCTTTCAACACACCGCCCCTCCATTGAGGGTAAAGACAAAACCCGACATGGACTTGGAATCATCCTTGTCACTCTGGAAGCTGGAGTCAGCAAAGACCTCGATCTGGAGGTCTTTTCCGCCATACACCAAGAACATCTCCTTAGTCCTTCTCAGGTACTTGAGAATGTTCTTTACCGCTATCCAGTGTTTCTCCCCAGGGTTTGACTGATACCGGCTTACTACACTCAGTGCATAAGCTACATCCGGTCTGGTACACAACATCGCATACATTATAGAGTCTATCGCAGAAGCGTAGGGTATAATAGACATGCGATCCCTCTCCAAATCAGTCTTGGGAGACATCTCTTTAGAGAGGGTGATCCCTTGACAAGTCGGTAGATTACCGCGCTTGGAATCTTCCATACTGAATCTTTTCAGTATGGTGTCGATGTATCTGGACTGTGAAAGTCCTAATATCCTCTTGGATCTATCACGATGGATTCGGATCCCCAGGATGTATGAGGCATCACCCAGGTCTTTCATGGAGACCCTGTGTGACAAGAACCCCTTGACAGATTGTAGCATAGGAATGTCATTTCCTATTAAGAGAATGTCATCCACGTATAAAACGAGGAATACTACAGTTCTCGCTACAAATCTACTATAGATGCATGGTTCATCTGGATTTTTGATAAAGCCAAATTCCTTGACCGTCTCATCAAAACAGATGTTCCAACTCCGCGATGCCTGCTTTAGTCCATAGATGGATTTAAGCAACTTGCACACCTTTCCGCTGCTCCCACTCTGAATGAAACCCTCTGGTTGGTCCATATAGACACACTCCTCTAAATTTCCATTTAGAAAAGCGGTCTTTACGTCCATTTGCCAGATCTCATAATCGTGGAAGGAAGCAATGGCAAGAAGGATCCGAATGGATTTCAGCATAGCCACTGGAGAAAAGGTTTCGTCATAGTCCAAGCCAGGTCTTTGACGGAAACCCTTTGCAACAAGTCTAGCTTTATAGGTCTCAACCTGTCCATCTACACCAATCTTCCTTTTGAAGATCCACTTGCATCCTACAGGTTTTACCCCGTCTGGAGCAATGTCCAACGTCCATACTTTGTTGGTGTACATGGACTCCATTTCGGTCCGCATTGCATCCAGCCATTTCACCGAGTCAACGCTCTGAACGGTCTGCTGGAAGCTAGTAGGCTCATCATAATCTATGATGCAATCCTCTCTATCCCCGTCTATGAGAAAACAGTAGTATCTCTCGGGCGGATGAGACTGCCTACTACTCCTGCGGAGCGGCGTAGGAATGTCCTGTTCTTTTGAACCCTCTGGTTCTACTAAGCTTTCAGTAATAGTCTGTGGTTCTGGAATTTCTTCCAGTTCTACTGCGCTCCCACTAATTTCCTTTTCCAAGAACTGGTGTTCTAGAAAGTGGGCATTACGAGAAACAAGGACTTTTTGTTCCTCTGCGTGGTAGAAAAGATACCCCCTGGTGTTCTTTGGGTATCCCACAAACTTGCACAGTACTGAGCGTGCCTCGAGTCTGTCCGCATGCTGCTTTTTGACAAAAGCTGGACATCCCCAGATCTTCAGATATTGAAGATAGGGTTTCTTCCCACTCCATAACTCATATGGTGTGGTAGGCACAGTCTTAGTGGGAACTCGGTTCAAAAGGTATGCGGCTGATTCTAGCGCATATCCCCAGAATGATCGCGGTAACTCAGCGTTACTCATCATGGACCGTACCATATCCAATAGGGTTCGGTTCCGTCTCTCCGATACACCGTTATGTTGCGGAGTGCATGGAGGAGTAAGCTGAGAGAGAATTCCATTCTCTTTTAAATAGTCCAGGAACTCGGCACTCAAGTATTCACCACCTCGATCCGATCTTAGAATCTTGATACTTTTGCCGGATTGTTTTTCTACTTCATTCTTATATTCCTGGAACTTTCCAAGGGCTTCGGATTTATGTTTCATCAAGAAGACATAACCGTATCTTGAAAAGTCATCCGTAAAAGTAATGAAGTAAGAATAACCGCTTCGCGCATGTGTAGACATTGGACCGCACACGTCGCTGTGTACGAGTCCCAAGAGCTCGCTTGCCCTTACTCCGTGTCCAGTAAACGGAGTCTTTGTCATCTTTCCTTTGAGACAGGATTGACAAGTGGCATATGATTGATATTCGAACGGATTCAAATATCCTTCTGTATGTAACTTCGTCAACCTTCTCTCATTGATGTGTCCCAGTCTATAATGCCATAAGAAATTCTGATTGATTTCCGGAGACTTTCTTTTGTGTGTATTCTGGACATTGAAAATCTGTGGTTGGTTTAATACGTATATACCATTGCTCAATGTACCTGACCCAATCAGAACTTGATTAAGGTGAATGTTTACAACATTACTTACAAACGCAAATTCATAACCTTCTTTAGAAACCAAAGATACAGAAACGATATTACAAGTTGCGTTGGGTACAAAAAACCAATTACGTAAAACCAAAACATGTCCATCTGACATTCCCAGGTGATAGTCCCCCACGGCCTTAGCATCCATGCTAGCTCCGTTTGCAACTTTGAGGGTCATGTCACCTGCCTTCAAAACCCTACGGTTTCTCAACGCCTGCAAAGAATTACAGATATGAGATCCTGATCCGGTATCCAATACCCAGGAAGTAGAGTTTATTGAAAGACAGTTTTCAATAACATACACACCTGAAGCTGAAGCCGCAACCTGCTTCAGATCCTGTGTTCTGGCCTTCCAAGCCCAGCAATCATTTTTCCAGTGTCCCTTCTTATGACAATAGAAGCATTCTTCCTTATCCACAAGCTTTCCCACTTTCTTTGTTGCTTTTGCCTTTCCCTTCGTATCCACTTTACTAACACCGCCCCTTGGTTTGGCGGGGGCTTTCTTCTTCTTTCCCTTGGCTTTCACCTTGGACCAAGAAGAGGAAGATCCTCCTACAAACAAAGTGGATGTTTCCCTACCTTTCTGTAGGGTGCCCTCTGCGCTCTTCAGCATGTTGAGGAGTTCTGAAAGTTCAACTTCCTTTCTTGTAAGTTGAAGTTCAGGATAAACTGGGCGTAAGTGGAAGGAAGGGACTGGAGAATCAAGTCCGTATAGAGCTCATTCTCCAACATGGTCCCAAGGTCCGCGAGCTCCTCAATGTAGCCAATCATCTTAAGCACGTGTTCCGCTACCGATGATCCGATGGCCAATCTTGCCGAAAATAACTTCTTCGACACTTCGTATCTTGCGATACGAGATTGCTCTCCATACAGTTCTTTAGTATGAAGAAATATGGATTCGAGGTCCATATTCTCGTGTCTCCTCTGATGTTCGTTGTCCATAGAGGCAAGCACAAGGCACTTGGCCTTCGCGCAGTCTAGTTCCCAGGTCTTACGGATTTCTTTATCCGCGACGCTGGTTTTGGGACCTGGGACAGGGGGAGCTTTGGTGGTAAGAAGATACCCCAGCTTGTCGTAAGTGATTGCCATTTTGACATTCCTGAGCCAATTTTTGTAGTTTGGCCCTGTCAGTATGTTTTTATCTAGAAGTAACTTAAGTCCAGTCATGTTGATTGGTCGCTGCAATAAGGAGAGAGAGAAGAAACACTCAGCATGATGCTCTTGTAAGTTTAGAATGGTTTTTAGTTTGTCTAAACAGGATGGCTCCCACTGTCTCTCGAATCCCTCCTCAAACCAAAAAGAAAGAATTAGTCAGGATCAATCTCACCGTACAATTCTTGCTTAACCGTTCAGCCAGGCAAGTGTCGGTACTTCGAGGGAGGTTTTCCAACGCTTTCGCGAAGTTCCTTAATTAAATAACCTCTTTTCCCTGGGGGCGTAGCCCCGCTAACACCTTTCTAGACACCTACTAGGTTTATAGCATTGATCGTTAAGTGAGAAATTTCCCGAGGAGTAGCATATACTCACAGTAGGATCGGGATCCAAATATCATCGCGTGACGAAACTGAAGGAATCCTACCAGAATCACCACACTCCAAATGGTATGCAACACTAGCAAGTTTCAGTTCTTTTGAAACTCCCGATGTGGATTTTTGCCCCATGCTCTTATGATCTTGGCGTGAGGTCAAAATGTCATAAGTCACATGTCTAGTTCTTCCTATCATTATCCAGGTTAATTTGAACCCACCCGTACCTACCTTTGACGTAGGCCAAAATGGCAGTACGGCTGTCCCAAACCAACGCATTCTATCTATGCAACAGATAAATATCCGGCAGCTACCAATCACTATGCCTTGGCGTGAGGTCACAATACATAGCTTGAATACTACCGAATATTTAACTGAAATGATGGAGGGCTACGAATGGTTTTGGCTAAACCGTGAACGTAGTGAACTTGATATAATCGATGGAACGAGATAGCTTTTAAAAAAGGAGTGGCTCAAGCTCCGCCTTTAAAAGTTGGTTTTAAAAAGAACCGAGTGGTTTTTCGAAAGTGTTCCAACGACTTTTACTTGGTTTATTTTTCTTGCATTAGTTCTTTTAATACGTGATATTCTTGCATTAGTTCTTTTAATGCGTCCCATCATTTAATCCTACCATTGCAGAAAACAACCAAAATATGACGTACGCTTATGCCATTCGCATTCGCCACGGGGCCCCGTCATTACCCGTTAGGTTACTTAACTAATGACAAAGCGGGGGCTGGGCTAGCGCGGCTGTAAAACATAAGCAACGCATAAATAATATCATATATAGATATATTGCAATGATAGCCATTTCAGATCACAGATGAATACATTGGATATACTAGGAATCCGCAATTCGTACGAGCCTGTAACGAAAAGCAGATTACACGGTCGCGGTGAATAGCCAAAATCCCACCCAAGACCCCTACGGGTGCGGCAAACTACCCGCCAAGTACCCGAAGCGAAGCAACCTCCCTCAACTCCGTGAGTAGGCCACTCGGCACTTCGGCATACCCGGTAGTTTGTGCACCCCCTCCATGGGTCTATCCTAGGAGCAAAAACAGTAAAAAGAAATTATACAATGACGGCTACAACCCCGACCCGGTTGTGCGGCCATATAAATAATTATTACATCAATTTACAAATTTACATGAATTGAAAGAAAAGAAAACTCTCGACTCACAACCCCCGGCTATTCACCCGCGACAATCCAATGAATTCATATACACATTCCAATGACATTACAGATCACAGATTTGTATAACTCCCACTAATCGACATATAGCGATTAGCAGAAGTTCAATACAAATGTCACATCACAGATAAAAAACCCGTCAGCTTAAGTCTTTAGAAGTTCGATCAAAAAATACGGATTTTTAGGCCCAAAACATAAAATTTTCATTCTGGAAAATCTGGGCTGAAAAGACATATTTCAAAAATCCCAAAACAACCCCAGAAATACACTGCACAAAGTTTGGACCTCGGCCGATGCAACTCGGCCGCGGAACCGCGGCGGGAGCGTGCTCCCGCCGCGTTTCCGCGGCGCTTTGATCGGTTCGTGGGACCAAATTTTGTGGTTATTCAATAAAAAGCCTGAGCCGATTTTTAAGATGAAATTTATCAATTTTTGAACAGAAAAAAAATCGGCAGAAACTTGACATATCGGGTTCGTTTCGTGACCTTTTCTTTGATCGATCTTCTAGTTACTTTGCTAACATGTTAGATAGAGTTTAACTAGGCTCTGATACCACTGTAAGTACATGCTACCTCTCCCGGTACTTTCGGGCATGCGGAATTTGGTGAAAAACAATTTTCTAGAGGTGGTAACATGGACTCAAAACCGGATCTTTGTTAAACATCTAACTAACAACCTAACTAGGAGTTGTTAACTACTCGGTTAGGGGGTTATACCTTTCCTTCTTGAACTCCTTCGTCTTCGACTCCTTCCGGTGTACGGATCGGCCTCACCTCGTCGTCTCCTTGCGCCGAAGATGGATCCACCCGAAAGCTTCTACCTTTGGCTTCTTCTTCGAACTTTGAAGAAACTAGATCACTTGGCTTGCTAGGCCTTGTGAACTAGAATGAGTAGAGGAATGTTTTGGTGTCTTTTTATCTCTAAGGCAATGAGTCTCAACACATGAGAATGGTTTGCCTTGAGGTAGAGAGAGCAAGAGGAAGAGGGAGAGCTTGAGAATGAGAGAGCTCAAGAGAGAGAAAGCAAATGATAGAATGAACCATAATCTTCTCATTCTCACCTCTCATAATCCAAAAGCCATCATAACAAAAATAGTAATCAAGTATTGTGTAAATGGTTTAAGTCAAAATGGCTATATCATTTCATGCACTCATTTTGCATAAATAAACAAGCAAGCAAAAGTCTTTGCCATGGAATGATAGCCATTGTCATGATGATGGTCAACTAGTCCAACCTAGTCAACCGGTCAACAAAGTCAACAAGTCAACAAAGTCAACCCCTCAACAACCATGTCACTATAATACTTAATTAATATTAATGTTAATTATATATCATATTCTCATTAGGGTTGAGCAAAAAGTCAATAGTCAACGGTCAACGGTCAACAACCCTAATGAGAATCCTCTGCCTCTGTCTCTCCGTCAACTGTGCATACACACCCTCATCCGCGTTCCGAGGAACACGAATACAAACGAGATAAAACCAATCCAAAAACGTACACTAGGATCTGGCTTAAACCAAAGCCCGCTAGTGTTAACTGTCCGGACACTATACGTGCACAGGTGCACGGATGTGACCGAACCCTGTCGCAAAACCATGCGACCTGTCGCAAAACCATGCGACCTCTACTCGTTTGCCTAAAGGCGAATAGCTTTCTGTGTGGGACTCTAAAGACTCGACACTACGCTGGCAGTGGGTTTAACCACAGACCGCAAGCGGCACTAGCTGTGCGTAACGGTCCCCAGGTAGATGCCGACAAGAATACTGACGAGGTGAAACCCATCTGAACTCCTACTGAGCCTAAATATGACAGTCTCCGTACAGTCCGGTCTGTTCGTCTGATACATCGCATGGCGGGCCTAAGGGGCGGAAAACGTCAGTCCCCTAATAGCGGTACAAGTCGTGTCGGAGTGAAGCCCAAAACACCCTGAGATAACACTGGAAGCCTACCAGTATATCTCGCTTGCCCTGGCCAGGGACTACTCGTGTAATGGCTCTCCTAGACACAGCGCGATGTCAACTCCTAATACCGGGAGAGACGAATCCTGTCTAACCGTCACTGCCTCCAAGTGCTTCGGGACTGCACCCAACTACTACATGTTTGCACGACTCCTTTGAGCCGTGGTAGGGTAGTAATCTAAGTACAATGGGAACACACTCGAGGCGAAGTGATAGTATCAAGTCAGCGGACTAAGCTGTACTCATGTCACCTGGGAACTGATAACTGACGATAGGTATAATACCAACCGGTCAGTTCCCGACGAGTCCTGTCCAGTGTACTCGTAACCCAATGAGCACCCGCATACTATCTCCAGTACGACGTACTGATGGCTGTGGGACAGACCATCTCCCACACTGGGATGAGAAGCGCATACGCTAGTCTACTCCGGAGTATCGATGCCCTGTCTCGATAGTCCCGCGACTAGGGACCTGCATAAGGATGTGCTTATAGATTACCCAGCCCCCACTAGTGTGACTGCCATCACAACGCTGGTAATCAAGCAAAGATCCTAAGGGCTCTACTAATGCGTATAGGTGATATAATAAAATAAACACATGTACACATTGAAGTAGAAACAAACCAAGTAGCATACTACTATTTTGAGCAAGATTGTATATACAAGGTAAATATCCCAAGCTTCCATTAAGTAATATACAAACTAGTATTATACAGTAATGGCCTCTAGGGCATATACACTAACAATAACAACTCCGAACACCCTTCGGAATTAACTCGTAAGAACGAATCGGAGATTCACAACATCCCTGTGGACCGACCCGTACTCACCGGCTAGCTTCATGCGACTCCGTTCTTGATTGCGGTTAACAAATATTTTTGTTCTATCTTTTAGAAAGCGCAAGCACGCTAAATCACTCGAATCACCAGTCTCTTGAGCCTTAGGGAGCCGGAGATATGGATGCTTGCCTATTTAAGATAGAAAATCTAATAAATGTTGTTATCAACACGGTAATTGTCTTGGAAAAGGAGACAAATCCTGCTATCCATGTGCAGCAGTTACCGATAACATCAAAACCTAACTTAGGACTTCAAATTCTTTTCTAATTGTCTGACTCAGACTGAATCTAAATTTAATCAATTTGATTAGAATACGATTCAAGTATAAACTTACAATACAACAATTCAATATGAATCCGTCTATACAATCTATTTCAATATACAACTTGACTAAACCGAACCATAGATATACATCCATCTACATGATTCTCCAGTTACATCCATTTACTGATATCATAGTTTCAGCAAGTCATCTATCTATATATAACAATACAATACAATACAATCAATACAATAAGAAACTACAGGGTTTATAAGGGGTAAACTGGTACGGAATATGTTAAAGGTGGCGCGAGGTGGTCACTTAAGATGTAATTACATCCATGCCGTTGTTCCGTGGTATTATCGACGGAGCCTTGTACTACGGGTTACCAAAGTCCACGATGTAAGTTAGACTCCTCTCGTATACACTGGCATCTTGTTTACCAAGCTACAAACAACAGCGTTAACAATATAAACAAACATTATAAGATATACACACTCTCTGTCTACCCTATCTCTACTCATCTTTGGGACTTACCGAGCGATTGTTCGCTGACGACATTCCGTTTCTTTTTTCTTTGGAATGTTGTCAGGTGGATCGGACCTTCTGAAGATAGAGGCCAGCAGCGAGGACTTGGATCTGATAGCCTTCGACCCAGAGCTCTAGTTTACTTATACATTTCATTTTCATTTCTGTTATGCCACTGTTTAGGCATTGCTTTCATTCCATGTATTTACTTTTCATTGTATTGTAAAAAGAATATTAATAAATAAAGTTGCTGTTCATTTACATCTTGTCTCTTATGTACATTTTATTGTATATTTCTTAGATACGCTTAGCATGTTTACTTCTGAGTAAATACGTAGTGGGCTCGTCGCGTCCTCTGCCCGTATACTGGGAAGCGGGGTGTGACAGGTTTTGTTGGTGGCCCATGCAGGTCTGCTCTGTATGGACAACCTAAGCAATATAATACAAAAACCAGCAACTAAAAACATTCTTTACAATTCACATTCCTTGAATCTTCCAATTTCATATATTTTGAATCTGTCTTAACCCAAATTTTCTTTCAAGGTTATGGATTCCCCAAACAACACCAGCACAAATGTCAACAACACTCCCCCAGCTCTACCGCTTACACCGGCCGTAGCTACTCCTATCAATGAGCAGACGGTACTTCTTGAGGCAATCCGCAGCCTCCTGGAGGGACAGCAACAACAGACTGCTATCTTGATAAACCGTCCAGAGGCAGAAGCACCTGGGGTGAAGCAATTCAGGGCCTTGCACCCCAAGCAGTTTTCGGGAAAAGATAGCCTTCTGGAAGCTGAGGAATGGGCTCAAAGTATTGAATATGACCTGGCAGCAGCATAAGTGCCAGAGGTCGCTTGGGTACGAGTTGCAAAGCTGCAGCTCACTGATAATGCACGGGTCTGGTGGAAGGCGGAAGAATGCCGTCTTACCCAACAGATCGAATGGAGGACTTTCCATGATATGTTCGGCGCAAATTACTTTCCCGAGACTACCAGATTCGACATGGAACAACAGTTCATCCACCTACAACAGGGTTCAATGTGGACCAAATCAGTGGATGGGTATGATGCTGAGTTTACTATGCTCATTCGATTCGCGACACACCTAATTCCGACGGATGGGATCAGAGCCCGACGATTCCAACAAGGGGTAGATCCGGAGATCCAGGCTGCATTATGTTAGTGTATATGCCCTAGAGGCCATTACTGTATCATACTAGTTTGTATATTACTTGATGGAAGCTTGAGATATTCACAGTTGTATAGACAATCTTGCTCGAAATGGTAGTATGCTACTTGGTTTGTTTCTACTTTAATGTGTACATGTATTTCTTTTAGTATATCGCCTATACACATTAGTGGAGCCCTTAGGATCTTTACTTGATTACCAGCGTTGTGATGGCAATCACACTAGTGGGGGCTGGGTAATCTACAAGCACATCCTTATACAGGTCCCTAGTCGTAGGATTATCGAGACAGGGCATCGATACTCCGGAGTAGACTAGCGTATACGCTTCTCATCCCAGCAGGGGAGACGGTCTGTCCCACAGCCGTCGGTATGTCGTACTTGAGATAGTATGCGGGTGCTCGTTAGGTTACGAGTACACTGGACAGGACTCGTCGGGAACTATTGGTTGGTCCTATACCTATCGTCAGTTATCAGTTCCCAGGTGACATGAGTACAGCTTAGTCCGCTGACTTGATACTGTCACTTCGCCTCGAGTGTGTTCCCACTGTTCTTAGATTGCTACCCTACCACGGCTCAAATGAGTCGTGCAAACAGGTAGCAGTTGGGTGCAGTCCTGAAGCACTTGGAGGCAGTGACGGTTAGACAGGATTCGTCTCTCTTGGTATTGGGGGTTGATATAGCGCTGTGTCAAGGAGAGCCATTACACATAGTCGTCCCTGGCCAGGGCAAGCGAGATATACTGGTAGGTTATCCAGTGTTGTCTTAGGGTGTTCTGGGCTACACTCCGACACGACTTGTACCGCTATTAGGGGATTGACGTTTACCACCCCCTAGGCCCGCCATGCGATATTCTCAAACGAACAGACCAGACTGTATGGAGATTGGCACATTCAGGCTCAGTAGGTGTTCGGATGGGTTCACCTCATCAGTCTTCTTATCGGCATCTACCTGGGGACCGTTACGTACAGCTAGTACCGCTTGTGGCCTGTGGTTAATCCCACTGTCAGCGTAGTGTCGAGTCTTTAGAGTCCCACACAGAGAACTATTCTCCTTTGGGCAAAACAGAGTAGAGGTCACATGGTTTTGCAACAGGGTTCGTTCACATCCGCGCACTTGTGCGCGTTTGGTGTCCGGGCAGTTATTACCAGCGGGCTTTGGTTTAAGCCAGATCCTAGTATATGTTTTGGGATTGGTTTTATCTCATTGTATTCGTGTTCCTCGGAACACGGATGCGGGTGTGTATGCACAGTTGACAGAGGCAGAGGCAGAGGATTCTCATTAGGGTTGTTGACCGTTGACTTTTTCTAAACCCTAATGAGAATAAAAAATATGATTAATAATAATATTAATTAAGTATTATTGTGCCATGGTTGAGTTGAAAGTTTGACTTTTGTTGACTTGTTGACTTTGTTGACCGTTTGACTATTTCGGACTTGTTGACCATCATCATTTCATTGCTATGACTTTTGTTTACTTGTTGTTCTTTACAAAATGCATTAAATGCATGAAATGATAATGGCCATTGAAACTAACCGTCACAATACTTAATTATTATTATTATCATGATTATTTTCTCTTTTGTGAGCATGGTTGCAAATTATTGAGCTCATTCTATCATTCTAATTCTCTCTCATCCAAAGCTCACCCTCTTCCTCTCTCTCAAGGCTCTCATGTCTCATGTGTTGAGAAGCATGAGCCATTGAGATAAAACCCTAAAAACACTTCTCTACTCACTCTAGAGTACAAGGTCTAGCAAGCCAAGAACTTTAGTTTCCTCTCGGTTGAGGTAGGAGCTCAAGGTAGAAGCTTTTGGGTGGATCCTTCTTCGACAACAAGGAGACTACGAGGTGGAGCCGATCCAACCACTCCAAGGAGCAAGAAGAGAAGGAGTTCAAGACCTAGGTATAACCCCTTAACTTGTAGTTAGTTTGCTAGGTGTTTGTTTAGCAAAGATCCTATTTTCTAGTCCATGTTACCTTTACCATAAAAATCGTTTTTTACCGTTTCCGCATCCCCGTAAGAACCGGGACGGGTAACATGGACTTACAGTGGTATCAGAGCCTGGTTAAACAACAACTAGCATGTTAGCAAAGTATTTAGAATTTCGATCGGAGAAAAAAAATCACAAAACACGTCCGAGAACTGAACTCTCTGCCGATTTTAAAACTGTTCAAAAAATGATTCCACATACACTAAAAATCGGTTCAGGGTTTTGTAGGAACACACAACAAAAATGATCCACTGACTCGGTCAACGCGCCGCGGAACCGCGGCGAGAACATGCTTCTTGCTGCGGATCCGCGGCCGAGTTGAGTCGGCCGTGAATCATTTTTGCTGCAGTGTTCTCAATGTTCTGTTTTGGGATTTTTAGAATATTTTGTTTCTACCCAGATTTTCCAGAGAACAAAGTTGTGTTTGGGGTAGTTACAAATCCGTATATTTGATCGAAGTTCTGTAGACTTTAGCTAATGGGTTATATCTGTGATGTGATATATGTATTGAGCGTCTGCTAATCTCTATACGTCGATTAGTGGGGGTTATGCATATCTGTAATCTGTAATGTTGATGGTTTGTGTATATGAACTCGTTGGATTGTCGCGGATGAATAGACGGGGGGTTGTGAGATGAGAGTTTTCTTTATCTTTCATTTGACGTAATATGTAAATTGATGTAATATTATTTGTATGGCCGCACATCCGGGATGAGGTTGTAGCCGCCATTGTATATTATTTCTTTTACTATTTTTGCTCCTAGGATAGACCCAAGGTGGGGTGCACAAACTACCGGGTACCTCAAAGTGCCGAGTGGCCTACTCACATTGTTGAGGGAGGTTGCTTCACTTTGGGTATTTGGCGGGTAGTTTGCCGCACCCGTAAGGGTCTAGGGTGGGGTCTTGGCTATTCATCGCGACCGTGTAATCCGCTTTTCGTTGCAGGCTCGAACGAAACGCGGATTCCTAGTATATCCAATGTGTTCATCTGTGATCTGGAATGGCTATCATTGCATCTGACGAATGTATATATCTATATATGATATCTAGTAGGCGTTGCTTATGTTTTGCATCCGCGCTAGTCTAGCCCCCGCTCTGTCGTTAGTTAAGTAACCTAATGGGTAATGACGGGGCTCCGTGGCGAATGCGGATGGCATAAGCGTACGTCATATTTTTGTTGTTTTCTGCAATCGTAGGATTAAATGATGGGACGCATTAAATTAATGCAAGAAAATAAACCAAAGTAAAGTCGTTGGAACAATTTCAAAACCACTCGGTTTCTTTTCAAAAACCAACTTTTAAACGCGGATCTTGAACCACTCCTTTTAAAAGCTATCACGTTCCTTCGATTATATCAAGTTCACTACGTTCACGGTTTCGCCAAAACCATTCATAGCCCTTCGTCATTTCATATGGATAGCCAATAGTATTCAAGCTGTGTTTGTTGGCCAAAGTCAAGGTATAGTGATTGGTAGCTATTGGATATTCATATGCAGCATAGATAGATGCGTTGGTTTGGGACAGTCGTACTGCCTTGTTGGCCAAAGTCAAGGGTAGGTATGGGTGGGTTCAAATTAACCTGGAGAATGACGGGTAGAACTTGATATGTGACTTATGATTTGTTGGCCAAAGTCAAGGTCATAAGAGCATGGGGCAAAAATCCACATCGGGAGTTTCTAAAAAAACTGAAACTTGCTAGCGCTGCATACCATTTGGAGTGTGATGATTCTGGTAGGATTCCTTCAGTTTTGTCACACGATGATATTTGGATCCCGATCCTACTGTGAGTATATGCTACTCCTCGGGAAATTTCTCACTTAACGATCAATGCTATAAACCAAGTAGGTGTCTAGAAAGGTGTTAGCGGGGCTACACCCACAGGGAAAAGAGGTTATTTAATTAAGGAACTTCACGAAAGCGTTGGAAAACCTTCCTCGAAGTACCAACACTGGCCTGGCTGAACGGTTAAGCAAGTATTGTACGGTGAGATTGATCCCGGCCAATTCTTCTTTTTTGGTTTGAGGAAGGATTCGAGAAACAGTAGGAGCCATCCTGTTTAGACAAACTAAAAACCACTCTAAACTTGCAAGAGCATCATGCTCAAGTATTTCTTCTCTCTCTCCTAATTGCAGCGACCAATCGTCATGACCGGACTTAAGTTACTACTAGATAAAAATATACTGACAGGGCCAAACTACAAAGATTGGCTCAGGAATGTCAAAATGGCAATCACTTATGACAAGTTGGGGTATCTCCTTACCACCAAAGCTCCCCCTTTCCCAGGTCCCACCTCCAGCGTCGCAGATAAGGAAATCTGTAAAACCTGGGAGATCGACCGCGCGAAGGCCAAGTGCCTCGTGCTTGCCTCTATGGACAATGAACATCAGAGGAGGCATGAGAATATGGACCTCGAATCCATATTTCTCCATACTAAGGATCTGTATGGAGAGCAATCCTGTATCGCCAGATACGAAGTCTCGAAAAAGTTGTTTTCGGCGAGATTGGCCATCGGATCATCCGTAGCAGAACACGTGCTTAAGATGATTGGCTACATTGAAGAGCTCGCGGACCTAGGGACCACGTTAGAGAACGAGCTCTACACTGACTTGATTCTCCAGTCCCTTCCTTCCACTTACGCCCAGTTTATCCTGAACTTCAACTTGCAAGGAAAAGAAGTTGAACTTCCGGAGCTCCTCAACATGTTGAGGAGTACAGAGGGCACCTTACAGAAAGTAAGGGAAACATCCACTTTGTTTGTTGGGGGATCTTCCTCTTTTATTTCCAAGGCGAAAGCCAAGGGAAAGAAGAAGAAAGCCCCCACTAAACCAAGGGGCGGTGTTAGTAAAGTGGAAGCGAAGGGAAAGGCAAAGGCGACAAAGATAGCGGGACAGCTTGTGGGGAAGGAAGAGTGCTTCTATTGTCATAAGAAATGACACTGCAAAAAGGATTGCAGGGCTTGGAAGGCCAAGAACCAGGACCTAAAGTAAGTTGTGGCTTCGGCTTTAGGTGTGTATGTTATTGAAAACTGTCTATCAATAAACTCTACTTCCTGGGTATTAGATACTGGATCAGGATCTCATATCTGTAATTCTTTACAGGCTCTGAGAAAGCGTAGGGTTTTGAAGGCAGGTGATATGACCCTCAGAGTTGCAAACGGAGCTGGCATGGATGCTGATTCCGTGGGGGACTATCACTTGGGATTGTCAGATGGGCATGTTTTGGTTTTACGTGATTGTTATTTTGTACCCAGTGCGACTTGTAATATCATATCTTTATCTTTAGTGTCTAAAGAAGGTTATGATTTTGCATTTGTAAGCAATGTTGTAAACATTCACCTTAATCATGTTCTGATTGGGTCGGGTACATTAAGCAAGGGTATATACGTATTAAACCACCACAGATTTTCAATGTCCAGAATACACACAAAAGAAAGTCTCCAGAAATAAATCATGCTTTCTTATGGCATTGTAGACTGGGTCACATCAATGAGAGAAGGTTGACGAAGTTGCATACAGAAGGATATTTGGATCCGTTCGAATATTAATCATATGCAACTTGTCAATCCTGTCTCAAAGGAAAGATGAGAAAGACTCCGTTCGCTGGACACGGAGTAAGAGCGAGCGAGCTCTTGGGGCTTGTACACAGCGATGTGTGCGGTCCAATGTCTATACATGCGCGAAGCGGTTATTCTTACTTCATTACTTTTACGGATGATTTTTCAAGGTAGGGATATGTCTTCTTAATGAAACATAAATCTGAAGCCTTTGGAAAATTCCAGGAATACAATAATGAAGTAGAAAAACAAACAGGCAAAAGTATCAAGACACTGAGATCTGATCGAGGTGGTGAATACTTGAGTGTCGAGTTCCTGGATTACCTAAAAGAGAATGGAATTCTCTCTCAGCTTACTCCTCCATACACTCCACAATATAACGGTGTATCGGAGAGATGGAACCGAACCCTATTGGATATGGTACGTTCTATGATGAGTAACGCTGAGTTGCCGCGATCATTCTGAGGATATGCACTAGAATCAGCTGCATACCTTTTGAACCGGGTTCCAACTAAGACAGTGCCTACCTCACCATATCAGATGTGGAGTGGGAAGAAACCCTATCTTAAGCACATTAAGACATGGGGATATCCAGCTTTTGTCAAAAAAGCAGCATGCGGACAAACTCGAGGCACGCTCAGTACAGTGCAAGTTTGTAGGATATCCAAAGAACTCCAAGGGATATTTCTTCTATTGCGAAGAGGAACAAAAAGTTTTTGTTTCTCGTCATGCCTGCTTCTTAGAAACTGAATTTTTAGAAAATCAGATAAGTGGGAGCGCGATAGAACTGGAAGAAATTCCAGAACCACGAGCTATTACTGAAAGCTTAGTAGAACCAGAGGGATCGAAAGAACAGGACATTCTTGCGCCGCTCTGCAGGAGTAGTAGGCAGTCTCATCCGTCCGAGAGATACTACGGTTTTCTCATAGACGGGGATAGAGAGGATTCCATCATTGATAATGATGAGCCGACTAGCTTCCAGCAGGCCATTTGGAGCGTTGACTCGGTAAAATGGCTGGATGCAATGCGGACCGAAATGGAGTCCATGTACACCAACAAAGTATGGACTTTGGACGTTGCTCCAGAAGGGGTAAAACCCGTAGGATGCAAATGGATCTTCAAGAGGAAGATTGGTGTAGATGGACAGGTTGAGACCTATAAGGCTAGACTTGTTGCAAAGGGTTTTCGTCAAAGACCAGGTTTGGACTATGACGAAACCTTTTCTCCAGTGGCTATGCTCAAATCCATTTGGATCCTTCTTGCAATTGCCGCCTTCCACGATTATGAGATTTGGCAGATGGACGTAAAGACCGCTTTTCTAAATGGAAATTTAGAGGAGTGTGTCTATATGGACCAGCCAGAGGGTTTCATTCATAGTGGGAGCAGCGGAAAGGTGTGCAAGTTTCTTAAGACCATTTATGGACTAAAGCAGGCATCGCGGAGTTAGAACATCTGTGTTTGGATGTTCTTTACACACACGTAGGGTTATATGATCGGTGTTTGGAAGAAAGATAGGAATGAAGAATAAAAACGATGTTTTATTGAGAGATGATGTGATTTCTGACATTTTTTCATGACTACTAAGATAGGGCTCATGACAACCGAAAAGCTAGTGTAGTTGGAAACTCTAATTTTCAAAGTCTTTCTTTTACAATTCTTATCTTTATATGTAACTTTCACGGTCTTCCTTTTATTATTGGATTTTGTGGGTGCAATCCGCTGAAAACCCTCAGAAGACAACACTCCTCCTACTATGGACACCTAGAGGTTTAAAGGCCAGTTGCACGTGCTCAGCGCAATCGTGTTGCCTACGAAAGTGTGCTAGTTAGTTTTTCTCTTTCTTTATTTTCTCCTTCTTTTTTTAATAAAACAGTTCGCTCGAAACGACCGAAAATAAGTTTGGGGGAATTTGATCAGTCGAAAATATTGCATTTCTAACACATCAATTTCCCTACTATTTGCACTCGTCTAGAGTTGTTCGGTATGATTATAGCACATATTAGCAAATCATCCGTAAAATACCAAATAACATGCGTTATATATTATAACCGACATTTTTGAGGGAAATTGAGTGTTTATAATTGCATGCATCATCTTTGTATAGCGCAACACTTGTCTCGAGAATGTGTGCAGGAAATTCCAGGAAAAGAGCCGAAACTGTCAAAAGTGCTGATAAAAATACGCCAAGTCCAAGACTTGTGATCTGGCAGTGATATAGAAAGAAATATGAGATTCCATATATCAGAAATATACCAAAAGGCCAACACAAGGCAGCACAAGAAATTGGAAGCACAGAGGCCTCTAACGCGCCGCGGATCCGCGGCCATAGTGCCCTATTGGCGGCGAATCCGCGGCTCAATGGTGACGTCAGCGCAGCATATTTCTTCACGTGGTTTCCTGCAACGGCCAATGCTTCCAGAAGACTCCAGAATACCACGTGGCTTCATCCAAAAGGCTCGGCCTAACAACCTAGCCCTAGAATATACCTTATTCTAGAATATTCCCTCCAACAAACTTCTTCTAGAAGCCTCTCTCTAACAACCTTTTTGGAGGGAAATTTGAATTTGAATTCTAGATCTAGGGTTGAAGTGGTTAATAAAGGAAAGCTAGATCTAGGGTTTTGGGTTGTTCATGGGTTGTTGAAAATTGATCCAAATGTTGGTGATAGTGCCCTCAGAGTCAATTATTGGATCACAGGCACGTGATTGCAATGATTGAGGGAGGACCTATCCCGGTACGACAGTCTTACTCGAGATGATAGTATGCTATCTGGTTTACCTTTATCATCGTGTACTGCTTCAGGTGACCTGACAGGTCGCTATTGCACGTTGATAGAGCCCCTAGGATTCTTGCTTGACTGCCGGCAGTATGAGGGCGATCATATAAGTGAGAGCTGGAGTCTATAAGCACATCCTTAAAAGGTCCCTAGTCGTTGGAGTTTCGAGACAGGGCATCGATTCTCCAGAGTAGACTAGTGTATACAGTCGAGACCCCGACGAGGGGCGGTGGCCGGTCTCACAAGCCACTGGTGTCGGTTGGATCACCTAAGATGTATACAGGTGCTCATTGGGTTATGAGTACACCGGACAGGACTCGCCGGGAACATGCTAGTTGGTCTTATACCTGACGTCAGATAGCAGTTCCCAGGTGACATGTGTACAGGTTAGTTCATCGACCTGGGGATCGTCATTTGTCTCGTGTGAGTTCCCACTGTACTTTGATTACTACCCTACCACGGCTCAAAGGAGTCGTGCAAACAGGTTTTAGTTGGGTACAGTCCCGAGCCACATGGAGGCAGTGAGCGGATCTTCAGGGGTTCGTCTCTCCCGGTATTGGGGGTGAGGTCGCGCTGTGTCTAGGAGAGCCATTACACGAAGTCCTTGGCCAAGGCAGGAGATTTACTGGTAGGTATTCCAGTAGTATCTCAGGGTGTTCTGGGCTACACTCCGACACGACTTGTACCGCTTTTGGGGGTCTGACTTTTACCCACCCCCTAGGCCCGACATGCGATGCTCATAGACGAACGGACCGGACTGTACGGATATTGTCACTGACAGGCTCAGTAGGGTGTCAGGATGAGTTCGCTCATCGACGTCCCTTTTGGTCAATAGCTGGTGGCCCGTTACGTATTGGCTTATACCTCTGACGTGCTAGTGGTTAAATCCACAGCCATAGTATTGACGAGTCTTTAGAGTCCACCACACTTTCAGTTACTCAAGCTTTCGGGCGAAACGCTGTAGAGGCCGTATGGAGATATGGCAGGGTCCGATCAGATACGTGCGGTATTGCACGGATCAGGATCGGACGGTAAGTACTAGAGGCCATATAGTTATATGGCAGGGTTCGATCTGATACGTGCGGTATTGCACGGATCAGGATCGGACGAACATTACTAGCCGGCTTTGTTTTAAGCCGGATCCTAGTTTAGTACAGTGTAGATTTTGTCTCTTTGGATTTGTATCCGGTCGGAATACAGATGCGGGTGTGTATGCACAGTATCGGGGTTTTCCTGTAATTTATTACGGGACCAGTTTTCTGGAGTTGCCAGTTTGCATTCCGTTCCGGCCGGTTTTCCTTTGTTCTTTCCTGGCCGGACTTTTCCGATGGAGGGGGGTTATTTGCAAGTTTGCAAATAACACTTTGTGGAGGGGTTTCTTGCAAAAGTATTGATTATGATATCTTTCATCCATCACTTGCATTAATTAAGACTTGAAAGGGTATGGGTTGGATTTAAATGAAGTATGATTGATGTTTTGTTTATGGTCACCCTTGCTTTCTACTACACTTACCTCCCTCTTGCATTTTGTTCACAATTCCCTCCACCATTCTCATATCATGAAGGGCCGGCCACAATTTGGGAATGGAGAGAAAAATGAGAGGTTTCATTTTAGTGAAAGAAATTAATCATCCATCTCATTTTCATTGCTACCGAAATCCCCAAGTTCATTTCTTGTTGATTCCTCCATC
This sequence comes from Agapanthus africanus, assembly GCA_030015575.1. NCBI lineage: Eukaryota > Viridiplantae > Streptophyta > Magnoliopsida > Asparagales > Amaryllidaceae > Agapanthus > Agapanthus africanus. The sequence continues at coordinate 6,523,263 of CM057337.1, forward strand.
AAGGCAACATAACCCCAAAGAGACAAGCATCATCTACACTACATTCTACAGCACTTCTTGGACATGTCAACTTGCCAGCTTCATGCCCGAGTTGCCTCGTTATAGAGGCGGGAGCCCGTAAAAGATGCAGGCGATGTGGTGCCCTTCCGGCGAGGAGGCGACGACCGGAGTTTCCGCGAGGAGATCGGAGTGGAGATGAAGACCGGAGGACTCGGATCAGTCGGTATATCTCTTCCCCGTTTTGTTGTTAGCTTAGACTAGTTAATGGTTCGATCCGGGTGTTTAGTGCGCGGTGGTGCCGGTTTGCTAAGTCCGCAAAATTAAAGTTTATCACCGCTTCCGCATTTGGCCGTCGGATTGACGGCCGGGGCGCCGCCGTGCACTTACACCAAACACCCACAAGTTGAGTGACACAACTTGTGCATTCAAACCCCAACCCTAATCCAAAAATCCAAAGCCAAAAATCAAGATCACCGAGTGCAATTCATGAAAGAATCCATCAACCTTTTAGAAGCGAAGCAGATCTTCAACCGAGCAAGTGATCCAAGACGATCCGCGACTCACGGAGACGGTGCGGAGCGAAATCGACGATCTAGTTCTTTCCTCGAATCATGTAGATCTTGAGAGAATTGTAACAAAATTGTTGATAAATAAATGGTAAAATTTCTTTATCTTGCTTACTTTTATATTTGAGCATTATGATTAGATTTCAATTCTTGATTGTGTTCTTTGATATGATGCTTGAGTAAAAACTCCGCTCGTGGAGGAATCGAGAAAATTGATAGGTTGATGATGATTAGATTCTTGTACGATTATTAATTCCTATGAGTTTTGTAAACTCTAGTAAATTGAAGTATCGACAATCTAGTTTCGAGCGATACTTTCTTGAATGTTTTCGCTCTTAATTAGCGATCCACGATCGATACTTGAATTTACTAGAGGCTAGAATGTGAATGAAATCAACGAAAGGACAAGGGATAGATGATGAAACCCTAGTTTCCGCAAGAAATCCCTAATTCTCGTTGATTGTCATCGATCTAGTATCAAATCATCAATGGATAAGAAAACGTAATCACAAGTTTTCATCACTACTATCGATTCGATCGATTCCTACGAGCCTCATTTCAAATCTTGATAACTAATTCAATTTGGATAATTCTTGATTCTCGATTCTTGATCTTTAGTATTTCTTTAAAATTCTTGAAACTAAATTTCAAAATTCATGAATCATTTTCTTTTCTTCTTTTCATTTCGACTCATCTAAAACAATAGCAAGCAAAACACACATCTCTGTAGACGATCCGCACTCACTAACGCGCTACATCGACACCGTTATTGATTGTGGTCAAAAATTTCTTTGATTGTGATTTCTATATATTTTCAAAACACGACACACAAAGAATGATTCACTCAAATGGCGCCGTTGCCGGGGATGTAACCCGAACAGAAAATCTCTTGCCGAGCTTTGGTGTCCACAACCAGATATTAAATGTTTTCGTAATCCCTTCGGTATACCGTCCGGCTCTTCCATGTCCTTAAGAGATCATATAGAACAAGCAGGAAGAAACAGTTGGCCACCTCAGTCTAGGTCCTATCAACCGTATCCCAATTCTACATCCGTTCCAGTTGATACTCCGAGTAAGGATGCCCCGAGACGAATGTCCGTTGCTGAGCATATAGCTAGGGCTAGAAACCAAAGTTTCAATCCGAACCAATATCAACCATACCCTAATTCCACATCTGTTTCAATTGATACCCCGAGTGAGGATGCCCCGAGACGAATTTCCATTGCTGAGCATATAGCTAGGGCTAGAGGCCAAAGTTTCAACCCGGATCAATATCAACCATTACCTCCACTTTCCAAAGAAGAGTTTGATAGGCGGTTTGTAGCATGTATGATGTCCAATAGCCAACCAACGAACCAATATCAAAATTCTTCTTATCATAACTTTGATCCTACTCCTACCCAATTTTCACAACCATTCTGTTCCTATCAATCCAATCCGACTTTTCCACCTTCTCTAAACGATCCTTCTGATCGGTCATTTAGAAGTTTTAACTGTCCACCAGAATTTCAATCTTATCCTGAAACTCCTTATCGACCGAAGTCTATTCTTGAGCAGACATTAGAGCAATATGTGGAATTGACGAACCAATTTAGGAAGGTAACAGCATGGATGCAAGCAAATAATCTCAAACCAGCCCAGAATTTTTCGGGCATGGGACAAAATAAGAATTTGGGTAGTGAGAGAGAGCTGTACACCTATCCTAATCAAACATTCCCTTTCCAAACTGAAATCCACAACTCCAGTTTCACAGATTCATCGAGTACACCAAAGGATTCACCAATTGACGATAGAATGTATGACAAGTTGTGTAATAATGCAATGTTTGATTTACCCGACTGTGAAGGGTCCATTCCAAGTGAAACCATGCCAAAACCGTGTGATCTCTACACCTCCACTCTTGAACCAAAACAGATTGAAAACCGTGCTTTTGATGAGGTGTTTGAGAATTTTAACCTTCACTTAAATGAGGTGATTGACGTTGGGGATATATTGATTGATGAACCCGAAATTTTGGATGAGTTTGTCCCACCAACTCATCAGATCCTTTCACTTCCTTGTGGTCATCATCTTGAGCCTTTAATTCTTCCCGAACCCCAAATACGTCTTGAAGTTGTTGATATTTGTATACCCGAAGAGCAGACCGAAATCCAGCCTTCATTTCCTATATCTGGTTTACCGACACTAGACACATCAATAGGTTCACCCATTTCATCTTCCAGTATCTCTGGTTCTTCTTCCATTCCTCAAATGATAGTGAGTGTTGATGAATCAAAATCCGATAGTTCAAGTTTGACAAGCCCAGAAAGCCAACTTGATTTGGATATTTTTGAAAATGAGGTAGATGAGTTTTTCACCTCCACATATTTTGACAAATCAAGTATGGTAAAATCTGGCACAACTTTTTGACAACAAAATATTCGATCATATGATCGATAAAAGTTTTGAAGAACTTTTTGCTGACGAACTTGAGTTTTTAAACAACACGGATTTTGTGATTGATCAACATCCATCTATAGAAGTTGAACCGCCGCCACTCCTTCTTCCTAATCATTCACATTTATCCTCATTCTTTCTTTTCTCTAATTTAAAATTCAAAACCTTTCCAGACCATCTCTTATCCCTCCCTCACTTTTTCTTGACACGATACAACACATTCTTCCACCAACCTATACGCTTTATCGATAAATTTTTTGAATGGTTGGTGTTAACTTTTGGTCTTTGTAAGGTCTTACTTTGACCAAATACTCACCCCCTCTTAAAATGCTTCTAATTGGCTAACTCATGTTTGAGGGGGGGGTGTATTTTTGGCTCTTGAAATAACTGTTGTCCTCAATATTGTGAGCCAAAAATAAGTTTGGGGTAGGATTTTCACTTTAATATATTTTGCCCCCGTTAATAAATGTCCTCCCAAGCTTACAGGTTTTTTAACGTTTAGCAGATAGCAACAGCGAGGACACTGTTGAAAACAAGATTGGGGGAGGTTTGTGCTTATTTTCGAATCACTTCGCATACTTCACATAAGCACAAAACATATCATTTAAAACCTATAAAAATTTAAAAATTTTAAATAAAAATAAAAAAAATTGTACATAAATAAGATAATAAAAGATTAGATAGTGAAAAATTGCATCCAAAAGATTAGAAAAATTTAAGAAAACCAAGAAAATTACAAGTTTTCTTAAACGAACTAGTAATAAGTAGTTATGAGCCGTTGTCCCAAGGGTTAGTAAGACGAAAGAAGTCACTAATCTGAGGATAAAAATAAGTCTGAAAAATAGTTCCTATTCTGGAAGCCAAACATTTGAATGTTGATACGCTACTATACGCACTTACACACGTCTTGAAGCTCGGGATAGTAGAGGATACCTTGAAATGCTCTTGTCTAAAAGCCAAAGTATGAAGGAAATAAAAAATGAATAAAATATAAAATGGTGAAGGAAAAAATGAACACTGGTTTTGTTATCGCCAAGGCAGCAATAAAAAAATATAGCGAGGGTGCCTCTTCACCTAGTGCCTTGGACCAACTGGTCTAGGAGTCACTGCTAAGGCTTAGGTGGTGCAAGACGAGGAAAACACCTAATAAGGAAGCACATGAGTAATCGGTCGGTTAGTACCTCAAGAAGTATTAACGGTCGCATGAAAATGTGTGAGCAATCTCATATTCATTAATTAAAAAGTACTGAGGCAGATGGACAAGAGTATAATAGCTTGAATTGAATTCTCCGGGTGTAGGGATGTTCTTTACACATACGTAGGGTTATATGATCGGTATTTGGAAGAAAGATAGGAATAAAGAATAAAGACGATGTTTTATTGAGAGATGATGTGATTTCTGACATTTTTTCATGACTATTAAGATAGAGCTCATGACAACCGAAAAGCTAGTGTAGTTGGAAACTCTAATTTTCAAAGTCTTTCTTTTACAATTCTTATCTTTATATGTAACTTTCACGGTCTTCCTTTTATTATTGGATTTTGTGGGTGCAATCCGCTGAAAACTCTCAGAAGACAACACTTCTCCTACTAGGGACACCTAGAGGTTTAAAGGCTAGTTGCACGTGCTCAGTGCAATCGTGTTGCCTACGAAAGTGTGCTAGTTAGTTTTGCTCTTTCTTTATTTTCTCCTTCTTTTTTTAATAAAACAGTTCGTTCGAAACGACCGAAAATAAGTTTGGGGGAATTTGATCGGTCGAAAATATTGCATTTCTAACACATCAATTTCCCTACTATTTGCACTCGTCTAGAGGTGTTCGGTATGATTATAGCACATATTAGCAAATCATCCGTAAAATACCAGATAACATGTGTTATATATTATAACCGACATTTTTGAGGGAAATTGAGTGTTTATAATTGCATGCATCATCTTTGTATAGCGCAACACTTGTCTCGAGAATGTGTGCAAGAAATTCCAGGAAAAGAGCCGAAACTGTCAAAAGTGCTGATAAAAATACGCCAAGTCCAAGACTTGTGATCTGGCAGTGATATAGAAAGAAATATGAGATTCCACATATCAGAAATATACCAAAAGGCCAACACAAGGCAGCACAAGAAATTGGAAGCACAGAGGCCTTTAACGCGCCGCGGATCCGCGGCCATAGTGCCCTATTGGCGGCGGATCCGCGGCTCAATGATGACGTCAGCGCAGCATATTTCTTCACGTGGTTTCCTGTAATGGCCAATGCTTCCAGAAGACTCCAGAATTCCACGTGGCTTCATCCAGAAAGCTCGGCCTAACAACCTAGCCCTAGAATATACCTTATTCTAGAATATTCCCTCCAACAAAGTTCTTCTAGAAGCCTCTCTCTAACAACCTTTTTGGAGGGAAATTTTAATTTGAATTCTAGATCTAGGGTTGAAGTGGTTATAAAAGGAAAGCTAGATCTAGGGTTTTGGGTTGTTCATGGGTTGTTGAAAATTGATCCAAACACCCACAAGTTGAGTGACACAACTTGTGCTTTCAAACCCCAACCCTCATCCAAAAATCCAAAGCCAAAAATCAAGATCACCGAGTGCAATTCAAGAAAGAATCCATCAACCTTTTAGAAGCGAAGCCGATCTTCAACCGAGCAAGTGATCCAAGACGATTCGCGACTCACGGAGACGGTGCGGAGCGAAATCGACGATCTAGTTCTTTCCTCGAATCTTGTAGATCTTGAGAGAATTGTAACAAAATTGTTGATAAATAAATGGTAAAATTTCTTTATCTTGCTTACTTTTATATTTGAGCATTATGATTAGATTTCAATTCTTGATTGTGTTCTTTGATATGATGCTTGAGTAAAAACTCCGCTCGTGGAGGAAACGAGAAAATTGATAGGTTGATGATGATTAGATTCTTATATGATTATTAAGTCCTATGAGTTTTGTAAACTCTAGTAAATTGAAGTATCGACAACCTAGTTTCGAGCGATACTTTCTTGAATGTTTTCGCTCTTAATAAGCGATCCACGATCGATACTTGAATTTACTAGAGGCTAGAATGTGAATGAAACCAACGAAAGGACAAGGGATAGACGATGAAACCCTAGTTTCCGCAAGAAATCCCTAATTCTCGTTGATCATCATCGATCTAGTATCAAATCATCAATGGATAAGAAAACGTAATCACAAGTTTTCATCACTACTATCGATTCGATCGATTCCTACGAGCCTCATTTCAAATCTTGATAACTAATTCAATTTGGATAATTCTTGATTCTCGATTCTTGATCTTTAGTATTTCTTTAAAATTCTTGAAACTAAATTTCAAAATTCATGAATCATTTTCTTTTCTTCTTTTCATTTCGACTCATCTAAAACAATAGCAAGCAAAACACACATCTCTGTGGACGATCCGCACTCACTAACGTGCTACATCGACACCGTTATTGATTGCGGTCAAAAATTTCTTTGATTGTGATTTCTATACATTTTCAAAACACGACACACAAAGAATGATTCACTCAAATGGCGCCGTTGCCGGGGATGTAACCCGAACAGAAAATCTCTTGCCGAGCTTTGGTGTCCACAACCAGATATTAAATGTTTTCGTAATCCCTTCGGTATACCGTCCGGCTCTTCCATGTCCTTAAGAGATCATATAGAACAAGCAGGAAGAAACAGTTGGCCACCTCAGTCTAGGTCCTATCAACCGTATCCCAATTCCACATCCATTCCAGTTGATACTCCGAGTAAGGATGCCCCGAGACGAATGTCCGTTGCTGAGCATATAGCTAGGGCTAGAAACCAAAGTTTCAATCCGAACCAATATCAACCATACCCTAATTCCACATCTGTTTCAGTTGATACCCCGAGTGAGGATGCCCCGAGACGAATTTCCATTGCTGAGCATATAGCTAGGGCTAGAGGCCAAAGTTTCAACCCGGACCAATATCAACCATCACCTCCACTTTCCAAAGAAGAGTTTGATAGGCGGTTTGTAGCATGTATGATGTCCAATAGCCAACCAACGAACCAATATCAAAATTCTTCTTATCATAACTTTGATCCTACTCCTACCCAATTTTCACAACCATTCTGTTCCTATCAATCCAATCCGACTTTTCCACCTTCTCTAAACGGTCCTTCTGATCGGTCATTTAGAAGTTTTAACTGTCCACCAGAATTTCAATCTTATCCTGAAACTCCTTATCGACCGAAGTCTAGTCTTGAGCAGACATTAGAGCAATATGTGGAATTGACGAACCAATTTAGGAAGGTAACAGCATGGATGCAAGCAAATAATCTCAAACCAGCCCAGAATTTTTCGGGCATGGGACAAAATGAGAATTTGGGTAGTGAGAGAGAGCTGTACACCTATCCTAATCAAACATTCCCTTTCCAAACTGAAATCCACAACTCCAGTTTCACAGATTCATCGAGTACACCAAAGGATTCACCAATTGACGATAGAATGTAAGACAAGTTGTGTAATAATGCAATGTTTGATTTACCCGACTGCGAAGGGTCCATTCCAAGTGAAACCATGCCAAAACCGTGTGATCTCTACACCTCCACTCTTGAACCAAAACAGATTGAAAACCGTGCTTTTGATGAGGTGTTTGAGAATTTTAACCTTCACTTGAATGAGGTGATTGACGTTGGGGATATATTGATTGATGAACCCGAAATTTTGGATGAGTTTGTCCCACCAACTCATCAGATCCTTTCACTTCCTTGTGGTCATCATCTTGAGCCTTTAATTCTTCCCGAACCCCAAATACGTCTTGAAGTTGTTGATATTTGTATACCCGAAGAGCAGACCGAAATCCAGCCTTCATTTCCTACATCTGGTTTACCGACACTAGACACATCAATAGGTTCACCCATTTCATCTTCCAGTATCTCTGGTTCTTCTTCCATTCCTCAAATGATAGTGAGTGTTGATGAATCAAAATCCGATAGTTCAAGTTTGACAAGCCCAGAAAGCCAACTTGATTTGGATATTTTTGAAAATGAGGTAGATGAGTTTTTCACCTCCACATATTTTGACAAATCAAGTATGGTAAAATCTGGCACAAAACTTTTTGACAACAAAATATTCGATCATATGATCGATAAAAGTTTTGAAGAACTTTTTGCTGACGAACTTGAGTTTTTAAACAACACGGATTTTGTGATTGATCAACATCCATCTATAGAAGTTGAACCGCCACCACTCCTTCTTCCTAATCATTCACATTTATCCTCATTCTTTCTTTTCTCTAATTTAAAATTCAAAACCTTTCCAGACCATCTCTTATCCCTCCCTCACTTTTTCTTGACACGATACAACACATTCTTCCACCAACCTATACGCTTTACCGATAAATTTTTTGAATGGTTGGTGTTAACTTTTGGTCTTTGTAAGGTCTTACTTTGACCAAATACTCACCCCCTCTTAAAATGCTTCTAATTGGCTAACTCATGTTTGAGGGGGGGTGTATTTTTGGCTCTTGAAATAACTGTTGTCCTCAATATTGTGAGCCAAAAATAAGTTTGGGGTAGGATTTTCACTTTAATATATTTTGCCCCCGTTAATAAATGTCCTCCCAAGCTTACAGGTTTTTTGACGTTTAGCAGATAGCAACAGCGAGGACACTGTTGAAAACAAGATTGGGGGAGGTTTGTGCTTATTTTCGAATCACTTCGCATACTTCACATAAGCACAAAACATATCATTTAAAACCTATAAAAATTTAAAAATTTTAAATAAAAATAAAAAAAATTGTACATAAATAAGATAATAAAAGATTAGATAGTGAAAAATTGCATCCAAAAGATTGGAAAAATTTAAGAAAACCAAGAAAATTACAAGTTTTCTTAAACGAACTAGTAATAAGTAGTTATGAGCCGTTGTCCCAAGGGTTAGTAAGACGAAAGAAGTCACTAATCTGAGGATAAAAATAAGTCTGAAAAATAGTTCCTATTCTGGAAGCCAAACATTTGAATGTTGATACGCTACTATACGCACTTACACACGTCTTGAAGCTCGGGATAGTAGAGGATACCTTGAAATGCTCTTGTCTAAAAGCCAAAGTATGAAGGAAATAAAAAATGAATAAAATATAAAATGGTGAAGAAAAAAATGAACACTGGTTTTGTTATCGCCAAAGCAGCAATAAAAAAATATAGCGAGGGTGCCTCTTCACCTAGTGCCTTAGACCAACTGGTCTAGGAGTCACTGCTAAGCCTCAGGTGGTGCAAGACGAGGAAAACACCTAATAAGGAAGCACATGAGTAATCGGTCGGTTAGTATCTCAAGAAGTATTAACGGTCGCATGAAAATGTGTGAGCAATCTCATATTCATTAATTAAAAAGTACTGAGGCAGATGGACAAGAGTATGATAGCTTGAATTGAATTCTCCGGGTGTAGGGATGTTCTTTACACATACGTAGGGTTATATGATCGGTGTTTGGAAGAAAGATAGGGATGAAGAATAAAGACGATGTTTTATTGAGAGATGATGTGATTTCTGACATTTTTTCATGACTATTAAGATAGGGCTCATGACAACCGAAAAGCTAGTGTAGTTGGAAACTCTAATTTTCAAAGTCTTTCTTTTACAATTCTTATCTTTATATGTAACTTTCACGGTCTTCCTTTTATTATTGGATTTTGTGGGTGCAATCCGCTGAAAACCCTCAGAAGACAACACTTCTCCTAATAGGGACACCTAGAGGTTTAAAGGCTAGTTGCACGTGCTCAGTGCAATCGTGTTGCCTACGAAAGTGTGCTAGTTAGTTTTGCTCTTTCTTTATTTTCTCCTTCTTTTTTTAATAAAACAGTTCGTTCGAAACGACCGAAAATAAGTTTGGGGGAATTTGATCAGTCGAAAATATTGTATTTCTAACACATCAATTTCCCTACTATTTGCACTCATCTAGAGGTGTTCGGTATGATTATAGCACATATTAGAAAATCATCCTTAAAATACCAAATAACATGTGTTATATATTATAACCGACATTTTTGAGGGAAATTGAGTGTTTATAATTGCATGCATCATCTTTGTATAGCGCAACACTTGTCTCGAGAATGTGTGCAGGAAATTCCAGGAAAAGAGCCGAAACTGTCAAAAGTGCTGATAAAAATACGCCAAGTCCAAGACTTGTGATCTGGCAGTGATATAGAAAGAAATATGAGATTCCACATATCATAAATATACCAAAAGGCCAACACAAGGCAGCACAAGAAATTGGAAGCAAAGAGGCCTCTAACGCGCCGCGGATCCGCGGCCATAGTGCCCTATTGGCGGCGGATCCGCGGCTCAATGGTGACGTCAGCGCAGCATATTTCTTCACGTGGTTTCCTGTAACGGGCAATGCTTCCAGAAGACTCCAGAATACCACGTGGCTTCATCCAGAAGGCTCGGCCTAACAACCTAGCCCTAGAATATACCTTATTCTAGAATATTCCCTCCAACAAACTTCTTCTAGAAGCCTCTCTCTAACAACCTTTTTGGAGGGAAATTTGAATTTGAATTCTAGATCTAGGGTTGAAGTGGTTATAAAAGGAAAGCTAGATCTAGGGTTTTGGGTTGTTCTTGGGTTGTTGAAAATTGATCCAAACACCAACAAGTTGAGTGACACAACTTGTGCATTCAATCCCCAACCCTAATCCAAAAATCCAAAGCCAAAAATCAAGATCACCGAGTGCAATTCAAGAAAGAAGCCATCAACCTTTTAGAAGCGAAGCCGATCTTCAACCGGGCAAGTGATCCAAGACGATCCGCGACTCACGGAGACGGTGCGGAGCGAAATCGACGATCTAGTTCTTTCCTCGAATCTTGTAGATCTTGAGAGAATTGTAACAAAATTGTTGATAAATAAAAGGTGAAATTTCTTTATTTTGCTTACTTTTATATTTGAGCATTATGATTATATTTCAATTCTTGATTGTGTTCTTTGATATGATGCTTGAGTAAAAACTCCGCTCGTGGAGGAATCGAGAAAATTGATAAGTTGATGATGATTAGATTCTTGTACGATTATTAAGTCCTATGAGTTTTGTAAACTCTAGTAAATTGAAGCATCGACAACCAAGTTTCGAGCGATACTTTCTTGAATGTTTTCGCTCTTAATTAGCGATCCACGATCGATACTTGAATTTATTAGAGGCTAGAATGTGAATAAAATCAACGAAAGGACAAGGGATGGATGATGAAACCCTAGTTTCCGCAAGAAATCCCTAATTCTCGTTGATCATCATCGATCTAGTATCAAATCATCAATGGATAAGAAAACGTAATCACAAGTTTTCATCACTACTATCGATTCGATCGATTCCTACGAGCCTCATTTCAAATCTTGATAACTAATTCAATTTGGATAATTCTTGATTCTCGATTCTTGATCTTTAGTATTTCTTTAAAATTCTTGAAACTAAATTTCAAAATTCATGAATCATTTTCCTTTCTTCTTTTCATTTCGACTCATCTAAAACAATAGCAAGCAAAACACACATCTCTGTGGACGATCCGCACTCACTAACGCGCTACATCGACACCGTTATTGATTGTGGTCAAAAATTTCTTTGATTGTGATTTCTATATATTTTCAAAACACGACACACAAAGAATGATTCACTCAAATGGCGCCGTTGCCGGGGATGTAACCCGAACAGAAAATCTCTTGCCGAGCTTTGGTGTCCACAACCAGATATTAAATGTTTTCGTAATCCCTTCGGTATACCGTCCGGCTCTTCCATGTCCTTAAGAGATCATATAGAACAAGCAAGAAGAAACAGTTGGCCACCTCAGTCTAGGTCCTATCAACCGTATCCCAATTCCACATCCGTTCCAGTTGATACTCCGAGTAAGGATGCCCCGAGACGAATGTCCGTTGCTGAGCATATAGCTAGGGCTAGAAACCAAAGTTTCAATCCGAACCAATATCAACCATACCCTAATTCCACATCTGTTTCAGTTGATACCCCGAGTGAGGATGCCCCGAGACGAATTTCCATTGCTGAGCATATAGCTAGGGCTAGAGGCCAAAGTTTCAACCCGGATCAATATCAACCATTACCTCCACTTTCCAAAGAAGAGTTTGATAGGCGGTTTGTAGCATGTATGATGTCCAATAGCCAACCAACGAACCAATATCAAAATTCTTCTTATCATAACTTTGATCCTACTCCTACCCAATTTTCACAACCATTCTGTTCCTATCAATCCAATCCGACTTTTCCACCTTCTCTAAACGATCCTTCTGATCGGTCATTTAGAAGTTTTAACTGTCCACCAGAATTTCAATCTTATCCTGAAACTCCTTATCGACCGAAGTCTAGTCTTGAGCAGACATTAGAGCAATATGTGGAATTGACGAACCAATTTAGGAAGGTAACAGCATGGATGCAAGCAAATAATCTCAAACCAGCCCAGAATTTTTCGGGCATGGGACAAAATGAGAATTTGGGTAGTGAGAGAGAGCTGTACACCTATCCTAATCAAACATTCCCTTTCCAAACTGAAATCCACAACTCCAGTTTCACAGATTCATCGAGTACACCAAAGGATTCACCAATTGACGATAGAATGTATGACAAGTTGTGTAATAATGCAATGTTTGATTTACCCGACTGCGAAGGGTCCATTCCAAGTGAAACCATGCCAAAACCGTGTGATCTCTACACCTCCACTCTTGAACCAAAACAGATTGAAAACCGTGCTTTTGATGAGGTGTTTGAGAATTTTAACCTTCACTTGAATGAGGTGATTGACGTTGGGGATATATTGATTGATGAACCCGAAATTTTGGATGAGTTTGTCCCACCAACTCATCAGATCCTTTCACTTCCTTGTGGTCATCATCTTGAGCCTTTAATTCTTCCCGAACCCCAAATACGTCTTGAAGTTGTTGATATTTGTATACCCGAAGAGCAGACCGAAATCCAGCCTTCATTTCCTACATCTGGTTTACCGACACTAGACACATCAATAGGTTCACCCATTTCATCTTCCAGTATCTCTGGTTCTTCTTCCATTCCTCAAATGATAGTGAGTGTTGATGAATCAAAATCCGATAGTTCAAGTTTGACAAGCCCAGAAAGCCAACTTGATTTGGATATTTTTGAAAATGAGGTAGATGAGTTTTTCACCTCCACATATTTTGACAAATCAAGTATGGTAAAATCTGGCACAAAACTTTTTGACAACAAAATATTCGATCATATGATCGATAAAAGTTTTGAAGAACTTTTTGCTGACGAACTTGAGTTTTTAAACAACACGGATTTTGTGATTGATCAACATCCATCTATAGAAGTTGAACCGCCACCACTCCTTCTTCCTAATCATTCACATTTATCCTCATTCTTTCTTTTCTCTAATTTAAAATTCAAAACCTTTCCAGACCATCTCTTATCCCTCCCTCACTTTTTCTTGACACGATACAACACATTCTTCCACCAACCTATACGCTTTACCGATAAATTTTTTGAATGGTTGGTGTTAACTTTTGGTCTTTGTAAGGTCTTACTTTGACCAAATACTCACCCCCTCTTAAAATGCTTCTAATTGGCTAACTCATGTTTGAGGGGGGGTTGTATTTTTGGCTCTTGAAATAACTGTTGTCCTCAATATTGTGAGCCAAAAATAAGTTTGGGGTAGGATTTTCACTTTAATATATTTTGCCCCGGTTAATAAATGTCCTCCCAAGCTTACAGGTTTTTTGACGTTTAGCAGATAGCAACAGCGAGGACATTGTTGAAAACAAGATTGGGGGAGGTTTGTGCTTATTTTCGAATCACTTCGCATACTTCACATAAGCACAAAACATATCATTTAAAACCTATAAAAATTTAAAATTTTTAAATAAAAATAAAAAAAATTGTACATAAATAAGATAATAAAAGATTAGATAGTGAAAAATTGCATCCAAAAGATTGGAAAAATTTAAGAAAACCAAGAAAATTACAAGTTTTCTTAAACGAACTAGTAATAAGTAGTTATGAGCCGTTGTCCCAAGGGTTAGTAAGACGAAAGAAGTCACTAATCTGAGGATAAAAATAAGTCTGAAAAATAGTTCCTATTCTGGAAGCCAAACATTTGAATGTTGATACGCTACTATACGCACTTACACACGTCTTGAAGCTCGGGATAGTAGAGGATACCTTGAAATGCTCTTGTCTAAAAGCCAAAGTATGAAGGAAATAAAAAATGAATAAAATATAAAATGGTGAAGAAAAAAATGAACACTGGTTTTGTTATCGCCAAAGCAGCAATAAAAAAATATAGCGAGGGTGCCTCTTCACCTAGTGCCTTAGACCAACTGGTCTAGGAGTCACTGCTAAGCCTCAGGTGGTGCAAGACGAGGAAAACACCTAATAAGGAAGCACATGAGTAATCGGTCGGTTAGTATCTCAAGAAGTATTAACGGTCGCATGAAAATATGTGAGCAATCTCATATTCATTAATTAAAAAGTACTGAGGCAGATGGACAAGAGTATGATAGCTTGAATTGAATTCTCCGGGTGTAGGGATGTTCTTTACACATACGTAGGGTTATATGATCGGTGTTTGGAAGAAAGATAGGGATGAAGAATAAAGACGATGTTTTATTGAGAGATGATGTGATTTCTGACATTTTTTCATGACTATTAAGATAGGGCTCATGACAACCGAAAAGCTAGTGTAGTTGGAAACTCTAATTTTCAAAGTCTTTCTTTTACAATTCTTATCTTTATATGTAACTTTCACGGTCTTCCTTTTATTATTGGATTTTGTGGGTGCAATCCGCTGAAAACCCTCAGAAGACAACACTTCTCCTACTAGGGACACCTAGAGGTTTAAAGGCTAGTTGCACGTGCTCAGTGCAATCGTGTTGCCTACGAAAGTGTGCTAGTTAGTTTTGCTCTTTCTTTATTTTCTCCTTCTTTTTTTAATAAAACAGTTCGTTCGAAACGACCGAAAATAAGTTTGGGGGAATTTGATCGGTCGAAAATATTGTATTTCTAACACATCAATTTCCCTACTATTTGCACTCATCTAGAGGTGTTCGGTATGATTATAGCACATATTAGAAAATCATCCTTAAAATACCAAATAACATGTGTTATATATTATAACCGACATTTTTGAGGGAAATTGAGTGTTTATAATTGCATGCATCATCTTTGTATAGCGCAACACTTGTCTCGAGAATGTGTGCAGGAAATTCCAGGAAAAGAGCCGAAACTGTCAAAAGTGCTGATAAAAATACGCCAAGTCCAAGACTTGTGATCTGGCAGTGATATAGAAAGAAATATGAGATTCCACATATCATAAATATACCAAAAGGCCAACACAAGGCAGCATAAGAAATTGGAAGCAAAGAGGCCTCTAACGCGCCGCGGATCCGCGGCCATAGTGCCCTATTGGCGGCGGATCCGCGGCTCAATGGTGACGTCAGCGCAGCATATTTCTTCACGTGGTTTCCTGTAACGGGCAATGCTTCCAGAAGACTCCAGAATACCACGTGGCTTCATCCAGAAGGCTCGGCCTAACAACCTAGCCCTAGAATATACCTTATTCTAGAATATTCCCTCCAACAAACTTCTTCTAGAAGCCTCTCTCTAACAACCTTTTTGGAGGGAAATTTGAATTTGAATTCTAGATCTAGGGTTGAAGTGGTTATAAAAGGAAAGCTAGATCTAGGGTTTTGGGTTGTTCTTGGGTTGTTGAAAATTGATCCAAACACCAACAAGTTGAGTGACACAACTTGTGCATTCAATCCCCAACCCTAATCCAAAAATCCAAAGCCAAAAATCAAGATCACCGAGTGCAATTCAAGAAAGAAGCCATCAACCTTTTAGAAGCGAAGCCGATCTTCAACCGGGCAAGTGATCCAAGACGATCCGCGACTCACGGAGACGGTGCGGAGCGAAATCGACGATCTAGTTCTTTCCTCGAATCTTGTAGATCTTGAGAGAATTGTAACAAAATTGTTGATAAATAAAAGGTGAAATTTCTTTATCTTGCTTACTTTTATATTTGAGCATTATGATTAGATTTCAATTCTTGATTGTGTTCTTTGATATGATGCTTGAGTAAAAACTCCGCTCGTGGAGGAATCGAGAAAATTGATAAGTTGATGATGATTAGATTCTTGTACGATTATTAAGTCCTATGAGTTTTGTAAACTCTAGTAAATTGAAGCATCGACAACCAAGTTTCGAGCGATACTTTCTTGAATGTTTTCGCTCTTAATTAGCGATCCACGATCGATACTTGAATTTATTAGAGGCTAGAATGTGAATAAAATCAACGAAAGGACAAGGGATGGATGATGAAACCCTAGTTTCCGCAAGAAATCCCTAATTCTCGTTGATCATCATCGATCTAGTATCAAATCATCAATGGATAAGAAAACGTAATCACAAGTTTTCATCACTACTATCGATTCGATCGATTCCTACGAGCCTCATTTCAAATCTTGATAACTAATTCAATTTGGATAATTCTTGATTCTCGATTCTTGACCTTTAGTATTTCTTTAAAATTCTTGAAACTAAATTTCAAAATTCATGAATCATTTTCCTTTCTTCTTTTCATTTCGACTCATCTAAAACAATAGCAAGCAAAACACAAATCTCTGTGGACGATCCGCACTCACTAACGCGCTACATCGACACCGTTATTGATTGCGGTCAAAAATTTCTTTGATTGTGATTTCTATATATTTTCAAAATACGACACACAAAGAATGATTCAATCAGGGATAACGCCTACCTTATAAATCTGCCCACAGGGTTGAGCTTCACCCTGAAATATTCGGTGCCCCAAAATATCAATGGCCACCATGGGTTGGTTGGGTATCCCGGTCGTTGACGGCTCAAATTGGCCCGCGGGAGTCCAGTTAGTCTCCTCCACCGCATAAGCAGTCCGTGGGCGTTCCGTCAATGATATAGAGCAGATGGGCTCTGTCGGCTCTTCGCAGGTAAAACTGCGGCGACCCTTGATGATACGACCGTACCACGTCCCCCCACAAGAGAAGACTAGTATGGTCCCTGTCATGTGCCTTGATCATCGCCATAACCTCCTCGTCCGATGGCGACTGCGGAAAAGAGGCTTCTGAGCAGGTGTAGGGGAAGTCGGGAAGCGATGCCATTGTTCCTAAAATAAAAAAACACATTTAATAATAATAATAAATAATAAGGTAACATAAAATAAAAAAACAGAAAATCTTGATGTGACGGGACCACTGCATGCAAAACCAATGGACCCCACGAAATCTAAATAGCGGCTCACCAATGATGAGGCAAAATAATCATTGAGAGAATAAAAAAGGATTCTCATCAAGAAAACAGTAAAGTTTAAACGAATCTTAAAGCAAGTTCTATTAAAAAGCACAACAGATTCAAATCTACATTAGGAGCATTAAAACCCTAAAATACTCGAGAACATTAGGGAATAAAATTCCCCAAAAAAACTCTCTGAGTTGTTAGTTGTATGTATGCCCTAGAGGCCAGTATTGTACAGATTATGTATATTATATTGGATGCTTGGACATATATAGAGATGACTTTCTTGCTCGACATGATAGTATGCTATCTGGTTGCTATTTATCTTAACATGTACACTAGTCTCTTTATACTGTCTTATAGTTACATGTTGGTAAAGCCCTTAGGATTTGTACTTGACTACCTAGACTATGATGCAGATCATACTAGTGGGGACATGGTAGTCCATAAGTACATCCTTCAAGGTCCCTAGTCGGAGGTGTATCGAGACGGGGCATCGATATACCAGAGTAGACTAGCGTATACGCTTCTCGACCCATGTGATGGGCGATGGATGATCCCATATCCATTGGTGTTTGACATCAGA
Source organism: Agapanthus africanus (assembly GCA_030015575.1). NCBI lineage: Eukaryota > Viridiplantae > Streptophyta > Magnoliopsida > Asparagales > Amaryllidaceae > Agapanthus > Agapanthus africanus. The sequence goes on from CM057337.1 coordinate 6,541,103, forward strand.
GATGGTGTACGGGTGCTCAGTGGAGACTGGGTACACTGGACGGACTCGCCGAGAACTCCCAGATGGTATTATACCTCACGTCAGATGGCAGTTCTCAGGTGACACTTGTACAGGTTAGTCTGTAGACCCGAGATCGTCATAGAGTCTTGTGTGATTCCCACTGTGCTTTGATCTCCACCTTACCACGTCCATGAGGGCGTGCAAAACGGTGGTCTTTGGGTACAGTCCCGAGTCACATGGAGGCAATGAGCGATAGGAGGGGTTTCGTCTCTCCCGGTATTGGGAGTTGATGTTGCGCTGTGCTCGATTGGCCGTAGCAGGGAAGTCCCTGGCCAGGGCTGTTCAGAGATTTGCTGGTAAGTGTTACCAGTAGTTTCTCGACCCGTTACGAGCCTCACATCAGCACGACTTATCGGGTTATTGGGGTCTGACGTTTACCACCCCTAGACTTGATATGCGACGTATCTGACGAAGAGACTGGACTGTATGGTAAGTGTTACTGGTCGGATTCGCAGGAGTGTGAGCGGGCTAGCTCGTCGATCTTCTGATCGCTCAATACCCGGGTGGCCGTTACGTTTAGCAGACCGCTTGCGGCTTGTGGGTGCTTGATATGATCATCATCTGCTACCGGCGTATTGACGAGTCTTTAGAGTCCTACACAGAGGTTTCCTGGCTCAAGCGAAACGAAATAGGAGCGCATATGAGATATGTGCAGGACCGAGAATAATGCGTGTATGTGATACCGCATTTCATTCTCGCGATATATGTTTCGATTGGTTATATTCGATATGACCTAGTTATCGAATCATTGATTCGATAAATCGATACATTGGTTTCTAGCCGGTTATGTGCGACATGACCGGATCATTGAATCAAATGTTGATTTAATGATTTAATGCATAATTATATATTTGATATATTGCATTGCATTAACTAGTATTGGTTCACTTTAAACGGATTTTTTCTCACTTGGATTGCACATTGTATATGTGATATACTTTTGTGCACTTTTTGTATCATGTTTGATGATACTTGATCATATGGTTAAGTGAATAGAATTAAACCATGGTTATTTTGTAATTAGGGTTTTCCATATTTATTTATTCATTTATTTGTTTATTTATGTGGATAAATTCAAAATGAGAATGGTGGCTATTTTTGTTTCATATATGAAGCTTCATGAACCCTTGACTTTAGCAACCATTCTTATCCTCTTGCTTAACCCTAACCCACTCTACTAACCATGGTTTATTCTCTACACCTAACTTGAGTTAGAGTTATGATAAGTATAGATTTTCTTTTTATTTTATACAACACTTATCATAATTCTAGCTCTTCTTCTTCTTCATCTTCAAAAGAAAAGCTCAAGGTCCATCAATGGCAACTTGAGTTAAAGTGAGATAAATCCAATTCTAAAGTGAACCCACCTCCTATTTCTTCACCCTCTACCTCTTGCCAAGTTGTTTTGGGTGTTTACTTCACAAGTTTTACTAGTTTGTGAAGTCGGAGCTTGAGTTTGTGCAACCTCGACGTAGATCGTCTTTGACACAAAGCCGACGACCTATTCCGCTTGTTTTCCCGATGAAGCCGACGATCGAGTCGAGGATTCATGATGGACAGCGAGGACATGACCACGTGGAGCTAAGGAGGCGGAAATCCGGATCTACAAAGGTTGCAGCATCTCAACTTTAGTTAAATAGTTAACTAGTTTTCCGTTTCGCCTAAATATCTATTCTAAGATCCGTAGTCTAGGGTTTCTCGGCACCAAAAATTTTAAATTGGCATGTTCGATGCCTTGTGAGACCTTACTAGAGTGCCTAGGAACCTTTCACTGGTATCAGAGCCTAGCTAAAACCTTAGGCGAAGTCCAGACGGAGTTTGAAGTCCGAACAAACTCGAAAACCCAATACAAACATGCTCTCTGTACTTTTTATAAAAACGTGGATTTTTCCAGATTAAAAATTGCCAAAAAATTCAGCAGGGAATTTAATGAGTTACTGTGAAACACGTGATGATAAATCCATTATTGAAGCGCGGATCCGCGGCCCCTTCCATAGAACTAGCGGCGCTTCCGCGGCCATCCTGTACATTTACATCACGTGGCTTGCACAGTAATTCATGTTTTGTAGTGCTGAGTCTTCTGGAAATTTTTAATATTTTTTCCAGAGTTGAATTTTTCTGGGTTGTTTTGGGATTTCATGGACTCGATCGGATTATCAAATTTCGTCTTTGTGTTTTTCCAGATAACTGTAGAATATGTTAAAAAGTTTGACCGGATATAAATACCCAGGTTTTCCCCTGCCGGAATAATTCCAAGTGTTGGATTTTTCTGTGGTTAAAAGACGTTCGAAGTAGTGCAAGTAACGCGATGGTCCCTCTAGAAGACACAAACCTTAACTCGATTATGTGACCGTCTTGAACTGCCCTTTGAACCTTCGGGTTTGGGGCAGTACGGCGTGCCACATGTGAGGCGTTGGCTTGACCCTTCTACGGCTGGACCGTTGGTACTGAGGCATGAAGTGAATGTCTTTGAACCTATTTCATGTGTTGATCGGTGTCGGGAAAACTTGGGTGTTCGAATGTTCGATCGGAAAGTTTAATATATTCTATTTATCCGGAATTGGATACAATAATTGGAATTCACAAACAGTTATGAGATAACTGGATGAATGTTATAGATCTAGCAGTTTAGTTTCACAAGATATCGAAAAGAGTTTTCGATGATGGGACTAAAATGCGGGGTTTATAACTGTTAGGCATGTGATGTCTAAAGAAGTTGCGGATTCCAATTGTTGTAGTTTTACACTTTCTTTTCTGTGACCGTAAGTGTAGTATGTTCATATCGCCGGTTTCGTTGCTATACATCAACGACAATTGGGGTATGCATACTTACTTACGTTGATGACATGTGATGTTATGTGTTGCTGGATATGTTATATTGGATCGTCGTGTTCGAATAGCCGGGGGTTTTTATGTGAGATGAGTGTTTTTCATTTTCATTCATGTAAAAACTTGTATGTAATATTCTTTTATTTGGGGCGCTTCCAGGTAGCGGAAGTTGTCACCCGTTGTATATTATTTACTTTTCCGCATTAGGATAGACCCAAGGAGGGGAGCACAAGTAACCGGGTTCTGGGGTCCAGTGGGAGACCAACTCGAGGAGTCGAGTCCGGGTCTCCTAACCCTAGAATTGGCAGGATTGCTTGCCGCTCTCGTAGGGGTCTAGGGGTGTGGGATTGGCTATTCATCACGACCGTGGAATCCGTGTTTTATACTGGCTCGTATTGAAAACACGGACGTCCTAGTATATCCAATATTTCATATGTTTATTCTGCTGCGATATCTGTGATGTGATTCTGTGATGGATATAGTATATAGTATATATGATATATTATATAGACGTTACTTATGTTTTACACCCGCGCTAGCCCTGCCCTGCTCTGTCGTTAGTTACCTAACCTAACGGTGCACGAGGGGACATCGAGGCGAATGCGGATGGCATAAGTGTACGTCATATCTATCTGTGATGTTTAGGTATTTAAATGATGGGACTTCATTAATGTGATTAATGAAAGATAAGAAACCTAAGATGTTGTGGAATCAAATTTTAAAATAAAACAGGTAGCTACAGTTCTTGCTTTGCATAGCGGTATATATGATATACCCTGCACCTTATTCGATGAGGAAAGGACCGAGATCCCTTCACCGGGAGTGACTCCTTTAGCAATAACTGGCATATGCTACACATTCGGTTTGGCTTTGATTGCTTTTAAGAGTTTTTGCTTTGCACAGTGATATATATGATATATCCCGTACCTCATTCGACGAGGAAAGGGCCGACGATCCCTTCACCGGGAGTGACCCCTTTAGCAAAACTGGAAAAGCCTCAAAATCACTCCATTTCAAAACTTCATTTGATTCTACAACGATATAAAGTTCATTACGCAAAGGGTTTTTAAAAACCTGACGTAGCTCTCCGTCATTTCAGATAAGTAATAGTTAGTATTCGTGCTGCGTTTGTTGACTCAGTCAAGGCGTAGTGTGCGGTAGCTGATTACTATTTATCTGTTTATGCATATGATGCAGATTGGATTAGGGTAGTCGTGCGGCCTTGTTGACTTAGTCAAGGGTCGTGCGGGTGGGTTTAATTCAATCAGGAAATGACGGGTTGAACTTTACTTGCGGTCTATGGTTTGTTGACTCAGTCAAGGTCATAGATCGCCTGGGGCAAAATATTATCGGGAATTTCAAGTGTTGAAATTTGCAATGAGATTGCATACCTTCTATGAGATAGTTGGATCCCGATACCCACTGCGAGTAAGAGTTACTCCTGGGAGAGTTTTACACATTGCAATTAGCTGATCAAGTAGGTGTCTAGAAAGGTGTTAACGAGGTTACGCCTCTGGGAAAACGAGGTTTACATTAATTAGGTTCGTGCGAAAGCACGGGGGACCTCCCTCAAAGTACCGACACTGGCCTGGCTGAAAGATTGGCGAACTTGTAGTGTGTAATTAATCCCGGCTAGTCTTTCCTTTTAAGGTTTGAAGGAAGATTTGATAAAAAGCAGTGGGAGCCATCCTGATTAGATAAGATAATAACCAATCTGATCTTGCACGAGCATACGCTAAAGTGTTTTCTTCTCTCTCTCTCCAGGTAGCGACCATTTCATGCCTTAATCAAGATAATAATATGGATGTATTGACCGAACCCGCATGTTATACTGTGCAGGGGAACGTTGAACCCGTTCTATCTTATAAGTGTTATAAGAATGAACAGGAAACTGGAGAATATCTGGATTCTCACACCGCCCAAACGGAGAACATGCATGTTGATGCATCATCTTCGGGTGTGTTTGTCATTGAGAACTGTTTCTCAGTTCACCCTACGTCCTGGGTATTAGATACCGGGTCAGGATCCCACATATGTAAGATGTTACATGGGCTGCGAAAAGGTAGAGAACTGAGAAAAGGTGAACATTCCGTTCATGTAGGGAATGGGGCAAATGTTGCAGCCAAAGCAGTTGGCATATATCACCTAGTATTACCAAATGGTGATACACTAGTCCTGAATGAGTGCTATTATATACCGAACATGATGTGCAACATTATATCAGTTTCTTTATTAAGTAAAGAAGGTTATAATTTTGTAGTAAAGGATAATGTTATGAACATATTCCTAGATCAAAGGTTGATTGCATCAGGCTCGCTACATAATGGCATATTCATTCTCAATCAAAATACAGTCTTCAATATACAAAACACCCACAAAAGGAAAAGCTCAGAAATGAACGAATCCTTCTTGTGGCACTGTAGACTTGGCCATATCAATGAGACACGACTAGCTAAGTTGCATAAGAACGGATATTTGAATTCATTCGAATTATCATCTTATGACACTTGCCATTCATGTCTCAAAGGAAAAATGACCAAAACTCCGTTTAAAGGACACGGAGAAAGAGTTACTGAACTCTTGGGACTGGTGCATAGTGATGTATGCGGTCCAATGTCTACACACGCCAGAAATGGTTCTTCCTACTTCATTACATTCACTGACGATCTCTCTAGATACGGGCATGTGTTCCTGTTGAAACACAAGTCTGAAGCTTTTGAGAAATTCAAAGAATATAAGCACGAGGTAGAGAACCAAACGGGCAAAAGTATTAAGGTTCTTCGATCTGATCGAGGAGGTGAATACTTAAGCAGTGAATTCCTGGATTATCTAAAAGAGAATGGGATTCTCTCTCAGCTTACTCCTCCTTATACACCACAGCACAACGGTGTATCGGAACTAAGGAATCGCACCCTATTAGATATGGTGCGTTCAATGATGAGTAATGCTGAGTTACCTATTTCCTTTTGGGGGTATGCGCTTGAGACAGCCATATACCTATTGAATCTGGTTCCGTCTAAATCTGTACCTACCACACCATATGAGATATGGAGTGGGAAGAGACCATATTTTAAGCGAATTAAGATATGGGGTTGTCCGGCCTATGTGAAAAAGCAAAATCCGAACAAACTCGAGGCACGATCAGTCCTTTGCAAGTTTGTGGGATATCCTAAGAATTCTCAAGGATATTTTTTCTACCAAGCTGAGGAACAAAGAGTGTTTGTTGCTCAACATGCCACCTTTTTGGAAAGGGAATTTCTTGCAAAAGAAATTAATGGCATAGAGGTAGAGCTGGAAGAGGTTCCAGCACCACAAACTGCAACTGACAATTTAGTAGAACCAAAGGATTCAGTGGTGCCCGACGTACCCCAGCCTCTCCGCCGATCTAGTAGGGTTCCTCGTCCACCTGAGAGATACTATGGTTTTCTCATTGATGGTGGTAGTGAGGATTGCATCATGGAGGATGATGACCCAACTAGCTTCGAGCAGGCCATCACGAGTGGGGACTCAGTGAAATGGCTGGATGCTATGCGGTCCGAGATGGATTCCATGTACACCAACAAAGTATGGACTTTGGAAGTTGCTCCTGAAGGGGTAAAACCCATTGGGAGCAAATGGATCTTCAAGAAGAAATTTGGTGTAGATGGGAAAGTGGAGACTTTCAAAGCTAGACTTGTAGCAAAGGGTTTTCGTCAAAGACCAGGTGTGGACTATGACGAAACCTTTTCTCCAGTGGCTATGCTTAAATCCATCCGAATCATGCTTGCCATTGCTGCCTTTCATGACTACGAAATCTGGCAAATGGATGTTAAGACCGCCTTTCTAAATGGTGATTTAGAAGAGTGCGTGTACATGACTCAGCCAGAGGGCTTCGTAGACAGTGGGAGCAGCGGGAAGGTGTGCAAGCTGCTTAAATCCATTTATGGATTAAAGCAAGCATCGCGGAGTTGGAACATCTGCTTTGACGTCGTTATCAAAGAGTTTGATTTCGTCAAAAATCCAGATGAACCATGTATCTACAAGAAGGTGGCAGAGAGTAAGGTTGTCTTCCTCGTATTGTACGTGGACGACATACTCTTGATAGGAAATGATATTCCTATGCTGCAATCGGTCAAGCTCTTCTTATCACAAAGATTCTCAATGAAAGATCTTGGTGATGCCTCCTGCATATTGGGGATCAGGATCTATAGAGATAGATCCAAACGGATTTTGGGATTGTCCCAATCCAGGTACATTGACACCATACTAAAAAGGTTTAGTATGGAAGAGTCCAAGCGTGGGAACATGCCCACGATCTCTGGAGTCACTCTCTACAAAGAGATGTCTCCCAAGACTGATTTGGAGAGAGCTCGCATGCAAGGGATACCCTATGCTTCGGCGGTAGGCTCTATCATGTATGCGATGCTATGTACCAGACCCGATGTAGCATACTCGCTAAGTGTAGTGAGCAGGTATCAAGCTGATCCTGGAGAGAGTCACTGGACAGCTGTGAAGAGCATTCTCAAGCACTTACGAAGGACTAGAGTTATGTTCTTGGTGTATGGTAACGGAGAACTCCAAGTGGAGTCCTTTACCGATTCCAGCTTCCAGAGTGATAAGGACGACTCTAAGTCGCAGTCGGGTTTTGTCTTTACCCTTTACGGAGGGGCGGTTAGCTGGAAAAGTTCCAAGCAGGAAACCGCGGCAGAATCGACGATGGAGGTTGAATACATCGCTGCCAACGATGCTGCTAAAGAAGCTGTCTGGGTCAAGAAGTTCATTACTGAACTTGGAGTGGTTCCATCCATTGAGCATCCAATACCTTTGTATTGCGATAACAATGGAGCGGTGGCTTTGGCCAAGGAACCCAGGTCCCATCAGCGATCCAGGCATATTCTGAGGCGGTATCACCTGATCCGGGAGATAGTTGATCGCCGGGAGATCGAGGTTAGGAGGGTTGACATGAAGAACAACACGGCGGATCCACTCACGAAGGCCATTCCCCAGATACAGTCTGAGAGACTCTTCGGGATGCTCGGTATGAGATACTACAGCAGCTGGCCCTAGTGCAAGTGGGAGATTGTTAGTTATATGTATGCCCTAGAGGCCAGTATTGTACAGATTATGTATATTATATTGGATGCTTGGACATATATAGAGATGACTTTCTTGCTCGACATGATAGTATGCTATCTGGTTGCTATTTATCTTAACATGTACACTAGTCTCTTTATACTGTCTTATAGTTACATGTTGGTAAAGCCCTTAGGATTTGTACTTGACTACCTAGACTATGATGCAGATCATACTAGTGGGGACATGGTAGTCCATAAGTACATCCTTCAAGGTCCCTAGTCGGAGGTGTATCGAGACGGGGCATCGATATACCAGAGTAGACTAGCGTATACGCTTCTCGACCCATGTGATGGGCGATGGATGATCCCATATCCATTGGTGTTTGACATCAGAGATGGTGTACGGGTGCTCAGTGGAGACTGGGTACACTGGACGGACTCGCCGAGAACTCCCAGATGGTATTATACCTCACGTCAGATGGCAGTTCTCAGGTGACACTTGTACAGGTTAGTCTGTAGACCCGAGATCGTCATAGAGTCTTGTGTGATTCCCACTGTGCTTTGATCTCCACCTTACCACGTCCATGAGGGCGTGCAAAACGGTGGTCTTTGGGTACAGTCCCGAGTCACATGGAGGCAATGAGCGATAGGAGGGGTTTCGTCTCTCCCGGTATTGGGAGTTGATGTTGCGCTGTGCTCGATTGGCCGTAGCAGGGAAGTCCCTGGCCAGGGCTGTTCAGAGATTTGCTGGTAAGTGTTACCAGTAGTTTCTCGACCCGTTACGAGCCTCACATCAGCACGACTTATCGGGTTATTGGGGTCTGACGTTTACCACCCCTAGACTTGATATGCGACGTATCTGACGAAGAGACTGGACTGTATGGTAAGTGTTACTGGTCGGATTCGCAGGAGTGTGAGCGGGCTAGCTCGTCGATCTTCTGATCGCTCAATACCCGGGTGGCCGTTACGTTTAGCAGACCGCTTGCGGCTTGTGGGTGCTTGATATGATCATCATCTGCTACCGGCGTATTGACGAGTCTTTAGAGTCCTACACAGAGGTTTCCTGGCTCAAGCGAAACGAAATAGGAGCGCATATGAGATATGTGCAGGACCGAGAATAATGCGTGTATGTGATACCGCATTTCATTCTCGCGATATATGTTTCGATTGGTTATATTCGATATGACCTAGTTATCGAATCATTGATTCGATAAATCGATACATTGGTTTCTAGCCGGTTATGTGCGACATGACCGGATCATTGAATCAAATGTTGATTTAATGATTTAATGCATAATTATATATTTGATATATTGCATTGCATTAACTAGTATTGGTTCACTTTAAACGGATTTTTTCTCACTTGGATTGCACATTGTATATGTGATATACTTTTGTGCACTTTTTGTATCATGTTTGATGATACTTGATCATATGGTTAAGTGAATAGAATTAAACCATGGTTATTTTGTAATTAGGGTTTTCCATATTTATTTATTCATTTATTTGTTTATTTATGTGGATAAATTCAAAATGAGAATGGTGGCTATTTTTGTTTCATATATGAAGCTTCATGAACCCTTGACTTTAGCAACCATTCTTATCCTCTTGCTTAACCCTAACCCACTCTACTAACCATGGTTTATTCTCTACACCTAACTTGAGTTAGAGTTATGATAAGTATAGATTTTCTTTTTATTTTATACAACACTTATCATAATTCTAGCTCTTCTTCTTCTTCATCTTCAAAAGAAAAGCTCAAGGTCCATCAATGGCAACTTGAGTTAAAGTGAGATAAATCCAATTCTAAAGTGAACCCACCTCCTATTTCTTCACCCTCTACCTCTTGCCAAGTTGTTTTGGGTGTTTACTTCACAAGTTTTACTAGTTTGTGAAGTCGGAGCTTGAGTTTGTGCAACCTCGACGTAGATCGTCTTTGACACAAAGCCGACGACCTATTCCGCTTGTTTTCCCGATGAAGCCGACGATCGAGTCGAGGATTCATGATGGACAGCGAGGACATGACCACGTGGAGCTAAGGAGGCGGAAATCCGGATCTACAAAGGTTGTAGCATCTCAACTTTAGTTAAATAGTTAACTAGTTTTCCGTTTCGCCTAAATATTTAGTCTAAGATCCGTAGTCTAGGGTTTCTCGGCACCAAAAATTTTAAATTGGCATGTTCGATGCCTTGTGAGACCTTACTAGAGTGCCTAGGAACCTTTCATGAGTCTCTCTCAGAGCCAAACTCTGTGAATAAGGAATTAAATTCCTTTAATAAAGGGATTAAATCCCAGAAAACCCCCATGGTCAGGAGGCAAAGATTGATGATTCATTATCATTTAAACACTATAACGAGGACCGCACGTGTTTCCCATGCAAACGCTTAAAAAGAAGAACAAGAAGTGCCTTCTATGGCAGTCACGTGTTCTGCATGCGATCTCCAATCAAGTGCTCAGCACTTATAAAAAAGGAGGAGGGGATAAAACCCAAAAGGCAGTGCCCAACTTTAGGGCGTCTCACGTGCTCACACGTGAGCGCCATAATGACCGAGTGCTCAGCACTTATAAAAGAAAAGGGGAATAGAACTCAGAGAACAAATCCCACTTTGGGGCGCCTCACGTGCCCACACGTGAGCGCATCCAAAGTGCAGTGTTTAACAATGATTCAGAGCCTCACGTGGGAACACGTGAGTGCTGAACATAACCGAGTGCTCAGCACTTATAAAAGAAAGGGGGAATAGAATCCAGAGAATAACTCCTACTTTGGGGCGCCTCACGTGGCCACGCGTGAGCGCTTCCAAAGTGCAGTGTTTAACACTGATTCAGAGACTTACGTGGGAACACGTGAGTGCTGAACATACACCAATACTTAGCATTATTGTAAATCAACTTCAGCTTCAAATTGGCTAAGTCTTCCTGAGGTCAAAACCTCTTTGATCTCCAAATCAACCGAGCCTCTGTGCTCATATTTTCCGAAACTAATCTCAGTCTCAAATATGACTGATGACCCCTCAACTGATGATATCCAAAACGATATTCATCCCACATTACCCCGAGAAAATCTTAGTCTTAAAATACGACTAACGATTTCTGGGTTGACCACCAACTCCCTTTTCCCTCAAACACGGGAATTGGTTCAAGGGTATATCTCTCCATATCTCTGATACATGTCGTTGTAATTTCTCAACGTCTTCAGAGAGGTGGCGGGTCCCGATAACCAACTGCTTTTCAGTGCACTTCCCAAACTGAAGTGCACACCCCAGATCAAATCACATCCCAAACTGGATGTATCGCATATCATCGTTGCTCATCCCGTCACACTGGACCGAAACGTCCTTAAACTACAACGGACCGTAACGTCCTTAAACTAAAACCTCACCTCAAAAATGGTGATCTACAGACCGAAACGTTCTCAAACTAAACGTTGCCTCTAAAATGTCGACAACGGACCGTAACGTCTTTAAACTAAAGTCTCACCTAAAAAATGGTGATCTATAAACCGAAACATCCTCAAACTAAACGTTATCTCCAAAACGGCGACAACGAACCGTAACGTTCTTAAACTAAAACCTCACCTCAAAAATGGTGATCTATACACCGAAACATTCTCAAACTAAACGTTGTCTCCGAAACGGCTAAAACGGACCGTAACGTCCTTAAACTAAAAGCTCACCTCCAAAGTGGTGATCTACAGACCGAAATGTTCTCAAATTACAATTTCGCCTCCAAAACGGCGATAAGGGACCGGAACGTCCTTAAACTAAAACAACAGAGCCCAAATGCTCTCTTGTTGGATCTGAAACAAAAATGATCCTGACACCCTGTTAAGTAGATATTAGTCTCAAATTAGACTAACGTATCCTTAACAAAAAATAAACCGAGGCCCCAAATGCTCATATACATTTAAGTCGATCTTGATCTCAAAGCAGATCAATGATCCTTAAATCAACCTAAACCCAAATCTAAGATATACGGATTTGGACTAATTCACGCCCTACGGGTGACAACATAAATTAGTCTCCGTATACAATTCACGGGCAACCAAAAATAAAACAAACACACAACACGAAGTGAACTTCTGGAGCAGAAGAAAGTGGTTATCGCGATACGGTAACGTAATTAACTGTAGAGGCTTGCGCCTGCAGGGAAGAGCATACCCACAATAAAAAAAACCCTCACAAACGAGGGGGAATCTGACGAAGTCTGCTACAATGGCCGCATCCGTCCAAACCTCCGATATACTGTGCCATAAATCAACTTGGCATCTTCGGAGAGGTGGATAGATAAACCCAAATAGCATCTACCCCCAAATTCAGGCAAGACGACCTACGCGGTTCGTCTCTGTTTTTTGCGGTAAACAGTTCCTTGTGGAGGATCGGTGCTACCCTTTTAGCGACGTGGACAGTCGGTGCTGCCCTTTTTGCTACTTGGACGGTCGGTGCTGCCATTTTAGCTACGTGGACAGTCGGTGTTGCCCTTTTTGCGACTTGGATGGTCCGTGCTGCCATTTTAGCAACGTGGACGGTCGGTGCTGCCATTTTTGCGACTTGGACGGTCGGTGCTGCCCTTTTTGCGACTTGGACGGTCGGCGCTTGATTTGACTTGCTCCGCTTCCTACGGTGTCAGGGTTGAAGTTGACTTGCTCCATTTCTTGCGGTGTCGGGATTTCATTTGACTTGCTTTGCTTTCAGCAGTGTTGGGATTTGATTGGACGGTCGATGCTGCCAGCGGGACTTTTGAGTTTGGAAGCGTTACCGGGTGGTGTTAGGAATATATATGCCCTAGAGGCCATTATTGTATGATATAGTGGATGCTTGGACATATATATAAAGGACTTTCTTTCTCGACATAATAGTATGCTATCTGGTTGCTTTTTATATTAACATGTACACTTGTTTTATTATACTGTCTTTTTGATACATGTTGATAAAGTCCTTAGGATGTTGGCTTGACTACGAGGACTATGATGCAGATCATACTAGTGTACTCCGCAAGCACATCCTTTAACAATTCCTAGTCGAGAGAATATCGAGACAGCGCATCGATATTCCAGAGTAGACTAGTGTATACGTTTCTTGACCCTGTATAGGGCGATGGTTGATCCCATAACCATTGGTGTTTGACATCAAAGATTGTACACAGATGCTCATTAAAGAATGGGTACATCCAACAGGACTCGCCCAGAACTTCTAGATGGTACCATATCTATTGTCAGATAGTAGTTCTCTAGTGACACTTGTACAGCTTAGTCTGTAGACCCGAGATCGTCATAGTGTCTTGTGTGGTTCCCACTGTGCTTTGATTTCCTCCCTACCATGGCTCAAAGGAGTCGTGCAAACAGGTGGATTTTGGGTACAGTCCTGAGTCACATGGAGGCAGTAAGCAATAGGAGGGGTTTCGTCTCTCCCGGTATTGGGAGTTGATGTTGCGCTATGATCGATTGGCTATAAGAGCAAGTCCCTGGGCAGGGCTGATGAGATTTACTAGTAAGTGTTATAAGTAGTTTCTTGAAAGGTTATAGGCCACACATCGGCATGACTTATCAAGTTATTGGGGTTTGACGATTCCACTCTCAGACTAGATATGCGACATATCAGACGAAGAGACCAGACTGTACGATAGGTGTTGCTGATAGGCTCTACGGGAGTTTGGACAAGTTTGCTTGTTGATCTTCTATTCATTCAATACTCGGGTAGCCGTTACATTCAGCTAGTACCGCTGACGGCTTGTGGGTATCTGATATGATCATTACCTACTACTGGCGTATTGACGAGTCTTTAGAGTCCCACACAGAGGTTTCCTAACTCAAGCGAAACAAAGTAGGGAACATATGGAGATATGTGTGGGAGCTTGATTGAATACTAGTATGTGATACCGTATTCTAATCTAGCGATATGTGATATCAGTCAGGTTATATGTGATATAACCGGATTATTGAATCAGGTGTTGATTCAATAATTTGTTATATATATATATATATATATATATTTGATATTGGCCGGTTATATATGATATGACCAGATTATTGAATCAAGTGTCGATTTAATATCTAATATTGAATATTAGCCAGTTATATATGATATAACCGGGTAATTGAATCAATTGTTGATTTAATGTTTTGATATACATATATATATATATGATATTAGTCGGTTATAAATGATATAATCGGATTATTGAATCAAGTGTTGATTTAATAATTTAATATATATTTATATATTTGATATATATATATATATATAAACTAATATTAGCTCACTAAAGATTTTATTCTCTTGATATATATATATATATATATATATATATATATTTAAATTTATATTTATATTTGTATCATGGTTGATGATACATATAACTAGGGTGTGTGAGAATTAAATTGGAGTGAAGATAATGATAAATATAAATGAATTAAAGAAAATAAGAATGAGTCATTGCATAGATGCTTGGAGAAGCATGTAGAAACCATGACTCATCTCATTTTTCTTGTTTTATTCATTGGATATTTATCATTCTTTTCATCCTTATCTTATCACAAGAGTTCATGGTTCACATATTCATCCAAGTTCATCCTCATCTCCTTCATTCTCTTCTCAAGGATTTTCTTGAGTTGAGAAAAGAAAAGAGAAAAATAATTTCTGGTAAGCATATCTCTTACTTCATCAACCTACACCAATTTAGCCCATTAGTTTAGCTTGTTTGCTTCACTAATACCTTGATTAGTGAAGAGTGGGCTTGAGTGAGAGAGACTTCAAGATGGATTATTTTCGGTATCGAAGACTACAAGCAAGCTCGATCAGTTCTTCAAGTGGAGCCTAAAGAAGAGTTCTACGAACTACTATTTGGAGCTTTAGAAGTGAAGGACCGGTCTAAAAAGGTTGTATGCTCTATTCACTTAGTGTAGAACTTGTTTGGTTGCTACAAAACCCCAATTCTCTAGTTCGATTCTAGATTAATATACTTAGCACTCTAGAAATTTTTTTTTAAATTGCATACTTGATGCTCATTGAAATCTAGTAGAGGTGCTAAAACATACTTTCATAGTATTAGAGCCAAGCTAGAGACTTAGGCGAAGTCTAGACGACGTTAAAGTTTTCGATCGACGTTTCAAAACCCGATTTTTGGTAATAACTGTCCATTTTTTCAAAAGTTGATAATTTCACAATTAAAAATGTTTAGAAAATCGTGCAGGGTTTTCTATGAAGGCTCATGAAATACGAGATCTTAATTCCATCACTTGGCCGTGGACCGCCGCCTATACCCTGTATTAGCCGCGGTTCCTCCGCGCAAGTATGGTGTTACGACCTCATTTTTCATGTTCTGCTTCAACTTGACATTCTGGACCCGGCATGATTCTCATGTTGGTTCATGTAGCCTACCGCATATGCTTGGGATAAAAGGCTTAGTTGTTGTTGTTGTCAAGTGGTTGAGGTCTCTATGAATTGATGGTATTTGAAATATCGATCGAAATGTTTAATATCGTCTGGATAACTTTGGATATGTGATACAATTTTTGGAATCTACATTGATTAGTTTTGTGAAAACTAGTTAACGATTTGTAAATCTCGCGTTTTAGTCTCAAATGATAGATTGCCACAGAGTTTGGATTTGGATCGAAACTCCGTCGAATCTCGTATCGTACGTGAATAGTTGTCGGGAGACACTAGTAGACAGCCACACCCCATAGCCCCAAGCAAGTGACTATAGGAGAACCCCATGGCCAAAAGTATCCACTCGGGTGCTCGCGGCCGTGGTGTTCCGCCTAAGTGCACTTCGTTGACGGCCTCGGGGGTACGGCCATCTACTAAAGTTCCCAACGAGAATTCGATCATATAATTGGCAATCTTGTTGAATTGCCCGACTTGATTTTTGAAAAGTGTTTTCAATTCGAGATTTAAATGCAAGGTTTATTGAGTTAGGCATGAAATCCAGAATATGTGATAATCCGGGTTTATGATGTCTGAAGATTATGAGAATTCTAATTATTGTAGTTTTCATTTCTTTTCTGCGACCATAAGTGTAATATGTGGCAGTATCCCCGATCTTGTTGCTATACGTCAACGATATTAGGGATACACATATTTACTTATGTTGATGACATGTGATGTTATTGTGTAGCTATCGATATGTTATATTGGATCGTCGTGAATGAATAGCCGGGGGGGTTTACGTGAGATGAGAGTTTTTCAATTTTCATTCATGTAAATATTTGTATGTAATATTCTTTTATTGGGACACTTCCGGATTAAGGTTGTTGTCTCTATTTGATATATATTATTTACTTTTCCGCTTTAGGATAGACCCAAGGCAGAGAGCACAAGTTACCGGTAACTAGAGTCCAGTAGGTGGTCATCTCGAGGAGTCGAGACCGGTCTCTTAACTCTAGAATTGGCAGGTTTGCTTGCCGCTCTCGTAAGGGTATAGGGATGTGGGCTTGGCTATTCATCACGACCGTGGAATCCGTGTTTTTCATTACTGGATTAATCTAAAACACGAACCTCCTAGTATATCCTATATTTCATATATATGCTTCTGCTGATTCTATGATGTGATGTGATCATATAACTACGTGAGACGGATTCTATTTATATATATGATATACTAGTAGACACTATATATGTTTTTCATCCGTGCTATTCCTGAACCCGCCATACCGTAAGTTAAGTAACCTTACGGTGAAGACCCGGGTCCTTGTAGTGAATGCTGATGACATATATGTGTGTTTTATTTTCGTTTCTTTTGTGATATTTAGGAAACATAAATGATGGGACGTCATTAATGAGATTAATGAAAAGAAAAAAACCTAAAAGATGTTATAGAATCAAATTTTTCAAAACGGTAGCTCTAGTTCTTGCTTTGCATAGCGGTATTCCATTATGAATATTCCGTACCTCATTGGATGAAGAAAGAGCCTATATCCCTTCACCGGGAATGACCTCTTTAGCAAAATTAGTATATGCTACAACCCACTCGGTTTGTTTTGAAAACTACTCGATTTTAAAGCGGAGCTTAAACCACTTCTTTTCGAATCACTAAATTCTACAACGATATCAAGTTCATTACGCTAAAGGTTTTCTTCAAAACCAGTCGTAGCCCTCCATTATTTCAGATAAGTACTATTTAATATTCGTGCTGCGTTTTTTGACCTTGTCAAGGCGTAGTGTTCGGTAGTTGATTAGTGCTTATCTGCCGTATGGTGATGCGATTGGATTAGGGTAGTCGTACGGCCTTGTTGACCTTGTCAAGGGTCGTGCAGGTGGATTTAATTCAATCACAAAATGACGGGTTGAACTTGGCTTGCGGTTTATGGTTTGTTGACCTTATCAATGTCATAAACCGCATGGGACAAAAACAGATATCGGGAATTTCAAGTGTTGAAATTTTGAATGAGATTGCATACCTTCTATATGATAGTTGGATCCCGATACCCACTGTGAGTAAGTGTTACTTCTGGGAGATTTTTCCACTTTACAATTAGCTAATCCAATAGGTGTCTAAGAAAGGTGTTAACGGGGTTATGCCCCTGCGGAAATGAGGTTATTTAATTAGTTTCATGCGAAAGCACGGGGAGACTCTCTCGGAGTACCAATACCTTCCTGGCTGACCGATTGGCGAACTTGTAGGGTGTAATTAATCCTGGCTAATCTTACCTTTTAAGGTTTGAAGGAAGATTTGATAAAAACATTCGCAGCCATCCTGATTAGATAAGATAATAACTAGTCTAATTTTGCAAGAGCGCACGCAAAGTGTTTTCTTCTCTCTCTCCCCCTCCAGGTAGCGACCATATCAAGCCTTAATTAAGATAATAACATGGATGTATTGACTGAACCCTCTTATTATACTGGGCTGGGGAACGTTGGTTCCGCTCTATTTTGTGACAACTGTCATAAGTCTGGGTAAGGGGTAGGGGAATGCAAGGATTCCCAAGCAACCCGAATGAAGAAAGAGCATGCTGATGCATCTTCTTCTGGTGTGTTAGTTATTGAGAACTATTTCTCAGTCTGCTCTACGTCTTGGATATTGGATACCGGATCAGGATCCCATATTTACAATCTGTTATAAGGGTTAAAAAGAAGTAGAGAACTGGGAAAGAGTGATATATCTCTCAGAGTAGGGAATGGAGCAATTGTTGCTGCCGAAGTGGTCGGCGAATATCATCTAGTATTACCAAATGGTAATACATTGAGTTTGAACGACTGTTATTACGTACCGTCGATGATGTGAAATATAATATCCGTTTCTTTATTAGATAAAGAAGGTTATAACTATGCATTAGAGAAAAATGTTGTGCATATTTTCCTAAATCAAGTGTTGATTGGGTTTGGTACGTTATGTAAAGGTATATATGTTCTAAATCAAAATATAGTTCTAAATATACAGAACACACAAGAGGAAAAGTTCAGAAATGAACGAAGCCTTCTTGTGGCATTGTAGACTTGGTCATATCAATGCGACCATACTAGCTAAGTTGCATAAAATGGATATTTGAATCCGTTCGAATTTACATCTTATGAAATTTGTAATTCATGTCTTAAAGGAAAGATGACCAAAACTCCATTTATTGGACACGGAGAAAGAGCTACTGAACTCTTGGGAATGATACATGATTTAAAGAGATTTTATCGATCAAAAATATATTACCGCAATCAAGAACGGCATCGCTTGGTAGCTAGTCGGTGAATATGGGTCGGTCCACAGGGATGTTGTAAATCTCCTAAATGTTCTTACGAACTAATTCCAAAGGGTGTTGGATCTTTTAATTAAATCTAAAAACTAAGTTGTGTTATACTAGGATTAGGAAACTTGTTAGGATTAGGTTTAGGTAAAGTTTGGTAAATAAAGATCTACACCTCTTTCCAATGCCTTAAATTAGATATCATATTAGGGGTTATGGTAAATATTAATAAAGGGGATTAGGATGATTGGGAAGATATTTCTTCCTCTAGATCCTTTTCCTTCCTTTCTTAATCTTTACCCTAACCTCCATGGAAAACTTACAGATCCGGTCTTTTATACTACGGTATCACCGCTACCTCGTGGGTAGAGTGCCGTAGGGAGCGGAAGATGAAAGTATGCATGGAGTTCTAATTGTTCATAAGAGATTGGCAAAGAAAGAGATGAGAGATCTTCATCTCTCAAACCCTTGCCTATTCCTAACCCTAACAAGCGAGGAAACTACTCGCTCATTGAGGGATCTAAGAAAGACATAATTTTTATGATTTTGTTTTGATTTAAGAGATGAAAAATCTACTACAAGTTAATAAAAATTCAAAACTATATTAAACTAGAGCAAGAAAAGAGATTACCTAGGGCAGAAATTAAAACTAAAACTATGGCAGAAAAATAAACCTACTTACGATTGATGCTCTCCAACTTCAAAGAAAATCTGAAATTTTATTGATGAAAAGTGGCATGAAAAAATACAATGAATTGGGTCTCTATTTATAGGATATAGAAAACCCTAAGTTTACAATTGCCACACGTCTGCATTTACAAAAATACCCTTAGGAAGACTAGTCAGCGCCGCAACAAAACTTGGTAAAAAAATCTTCAAGCTCGGGCTCTATATGGCCGCGGAACCGCGGCGGGAGTAGGGGTTGGGCCGCGGTTCCGCGGCCCATTGGTTGACTCGGAGTGTTATATTTTCTGGGCTTTTTCTAGGCTGTTTGGTCTTCTTATTTCTTTGGTTCTTTACTCAATTGGGCTTCTCTATTTCTTCCAGATCTCCCAGTGAACAATTGCAGTGGACTTTTTCCGTTCGCTTTGACATCTTGGACCTTGTGCTGTTTTGTACTGATCTTCGTATAGGCTTGATCAAGATCCTTCTATTTGTTGGTCGTAGTCTCACTTTTGCATCGTTTTTTTTTATCTTTTTCACTGTTTTCGCTCCAAGAACCTGTAACCTGTACTAAGTAGCAGACATGGGTCAAAAGCACCTGTTTTATTTGTAAAATGCATAAGAATGGGGAATGTAATAATGCAATATTATGATATGAATAAATACCCCCAAACTTATCTTTTGCTCGTCCTCGAGCAAACTTATTTTTATTCTCAACAAAATCCTAACCGCACTTTCGCAGGGAATCGCGATTGCACTGAGCTCGTGCAATAAGCCGTTAAACCACTAGGTGTCCCTAATAGGAGGTGTGTTGTCTCCTGTGGGTTTTCAGCGGATACTACCCACAAAATCCTATCAATTTGGCTTTTTCGACTTTTGTTCTCCAATTAGGTTTTCTAACACGGAATTCTATTATCGTCGACTCGTAAATTATCCACCCATATTTTTCACACTTCCTCATCACTTAACTTAAGATTATATATGTTCTATAGACTTACTTAGGTTTCGGCATCTCTTAAGTCTTCCTTCTAGGGTTCCATCTCCACTTAGGAATTTTTATCAACTCTACTAAAGATACAAGTTCTATTCTTCACTCCTTTCTCTCATCTAAACTCCAATCACATACCCCTACGTGTGTGTATATATTACCCCTACACTCGGAAATTCAAATCAAGCAATCATACCCTTATCCGTTGTCCAAAGCACTTATTAATTGGTGAATTTTTAATTGAATTTTGCTTACACATCCTTCATGCGACCGTTAATACTTCTTGAAATACCAACAACTGATTATAAGATGTGTTTGCACATTAAAGCGCAATTCCTAGTCTTGCAACACCCAAGGCTTTAGCAGTGACTCCCAAACCAGTTGGTCTAAGGCAGTAGGTGATGAAGCACCCTCGCTAAATATTTTTCTATTTTTAGCCTTAAGTAATCACAAAAACCAGTGTTCATTTTTTTTCTTTTATTCACACTTGTATTTATTTATTTATTTTTTTTTTTTATTTTCTTCGTACTAAGGACTTTAGACAAGAGCATTTCAAGGTCTCTTCTACTATTCCAAGCTTCAAGGTGCGTGATTATGCAAATTGTAAGGTATACATTTTCAGAATCTAGACTTAAGCTTAGGAATTATTTTTCAAATTTATACTCTAATAAAAATATCAATACTTTTCCTTTGTTTTGACTTAGCCCAAGAAGTGAACTCAAAATTTGCCTATTTCTAAATAAACTACAAAAACATATACTATCTACCGTTAAATTTTAAAGAAGGTTATTTTTAGGGTTTTTAATTTACTAAGTCTAAGATCTAGTTGTTCCTAACTAGTTAACCTTTTTGTCAAAATCAAGTCAATTAGGCTAAAATTGAATACATTAATTTTTATAAATTTTCTTTTGAAATTTTCAATTTTTATGGGTTTTTCTTTTTCTATATTTTTTTTATTTTTTCAAATTTTTCAATTTTTATGATTTTTATATAAGGATGCAATGCAGAAATATACATATGAATGCGAAGGAAGAAAACTTACCGAGCATACCCCCAAACTTAAACTGGACAGTGTCCTCACTGTCATGCTGCACCAAGTGGGTCGATAATGTCGGCAATTTCCTGTTTATTAACATATTTACAAATGATACACACCCCCAAACTTATTTGAAATAAAGTTTTGGAAAAGTTAATTGGAAATTCGGGGGTGAAAGTGGAGGAGATTTAATCGGTGTAAAGCGGCTCCTGCAAAAACAGGAGCTTCTCCGATGGGTCCGCAGTGAGAAACGGTTTCAATCGATGTCCATTTACTTTGAATAAAATACCGTCCTCCGGATTTTCAAGATCAACCGCACCGTGCGGATAAACGGTGCGAACTACATAAGGTCCTTTCCACCTAGAACGGAGCTTGCCGGGGTGATAATGTAACCGAGTGTCATGGAGTAAAATCTGTTGACCAGGTTTAAATGTTTTTCGCAGAAGGTGTTTATCGTGGAACACCTTAGTTCGGTTTTTAACAATTACGGCATTATCATAAGCCTCATCCCGTAGCACTTCTAGTTCATTTAATTGCAGCTTTCGATTGCTGCCCGCATCTCTTAATGATAAATTCAACTCTTTGATAGTCCAAAATGCCTTATGCTCAATCTCTACTGGGAGGTGGCAAGCCTTCCCGTACACAAGCCAGTATGGAGACATACCAAGATCTGTCTTGTATGCAGTACGAAAAGCCCATAGTGTATCGATCAGTTTGAGTGACCAATCTTTACGGTTTTTAGAAACCGTTTTCTCCAAGATTTGCTTGATTTGCCGATTTGAAACCTCGGCTTGCCCACATGTTTAGGGATGGTATGGCGTTGACAGCTTGTGGGTAATAGAATATTTGCGCATTAAGGACTCAAAAGTCCTATTACAAAAGTGAGAACCATTATCACTTATTATCGCTCGAGGGTGCCCAAATCGAGAAAAGATATGTTCTTTAAGAAATCAAACGACAACCTTATTGTCATTCGTTCGGCTAGGCACAGTCTCGACCCACTTTGAAACGTAGTCAACAGCCAAAAGAATATAAACATTCCCAAAAGAATTTGGAAATGGTCCCATGAAGTCTATTCCCCAGACATCAAAAAATTCACAACCAAAATTGGTTGGAGGGGCATTTCGTTTCTCCGCAATATCCGGCCCAAGTGTTAGCACCGGGAGCAAGTCTTGCAGTATTCATATGCATCTTTGAAGAGTCGTGGCCAATAGAATCCACACTGCAAGACTTTCTCGGCTGTCTTCTTTGGGCCAAAGTGCCCGCCACATGCTTGATCGTGGTAAAAAGACAGCACACTCTTACACTCGTTTTCCGGTACACACCGACGAATGATTTGGTCGGAACAGTATTTAAAAAGATAAGGTTCATCCCAGTAAAAATGCTTTGCTTGGGACAAGAATCGAAGTTTATCTTGTTTCGACCAATCTTTAGGTATCAAGCCGGTGGCTAAGTAGTTTACGATATCAGCGAACCATGGTTCGCAAGAAACGGTTAAGAGTTGCTCATCGGGAAAAACATCTTTTATTGGAAGTTCAAGTGTAGGCGAAGAAGGAAGTCGTGAAAGGTGATCGGCCACTACGTTTTCACATCCTCTTTTGTCCCTTATGACAAGGTCAAACTCTTGTAGTAAGAGAATCCAACGTATTAGCCTCGATTTAGCATCCTTCTTCGCAAAAAGGTGGCGAAGAGCTGAATGATCCGTATACACAATGACTGGAGAGCCGATTAAATAAGGTCGAAATTTTTCAAGTGCAAACACAACTGCTAAAAACTCTTTTTATGTTGTTGTGTAGTTTAATTGGGCCTCATTTAGTGTACGGCTAGCGTAATAAATTACTTGTGGCATTTTATTAATGTGTTGTCCAAGAACAGCACCAATGGCAAAATCTGATGCGTCACACATAATTTCGAAAGGATGCGTCCAGTCTGGAAATGAAAGAATGGGCGCAGAAATGAGAGAGCGTTTCAATGACTCGAACGCTTCCATGCAAGTTGAGTCAAAATCAAATGTTGTGTCCTCGGCCAATAAGAGAGTCAAAGGTCTAGCAATCTTGCTAAAATCCTTGATGAACCGTCTATAAAAACCGGCGTGGCCAAGGAAAGCTCGGATGTCTTTGACGCATTTAGGAGGAGGAAGATTAGAAATGACCTCGATTTTGGCTTTATCAACCTCTATACCGTTTTGCGAGATGACATGTCCTAAGACAATACCTTCTCGTACCATAAAGTGGCGCTTCTCCCAATTTAAAGTTAGGTTCTTATCCCTACAGCGGGTAAGAACTGCGTCAAGATGTCGAAAACACTCGTCAAAGGAGTAACCAAAAATGGAGAAGTCGTCCATAAAGATTTCCAAAAACTTTTCCACCATGTTCGAAAAGATCCCCATCATACACCGTTGAAATGTAGTGGGTGCATTGCATAACCCAAAGGGCATGCGACGATAAGCAAAAGTGCCAAAAGGACAAGTAAATGTGGTTTTGTCTTGATCCTCTTTGGCGATGGGGACTTGGTTATAGCCGGAATAGCCATCTAAAAAGCAGTAGAACTCGTGTCCAGCCAATCGTTCTAGTATTTGGTTAATGAAAGGTAAAGGAAAGTGGTCTTTCCTTGTCGCGGCATTGAGTTTTCTATAGTCGATGCAAACTCGCCACCCAGTTTAGGTGCGAGTAGGAATTAACTCATTTGCCTCATTGGTAATGACCGTAATGCCCTATTTCTTTGGCACAATATGAATGGGCAAACCCATTGGCTATCCGAGATAGGGTAAATGATACCACTATCAAGACATTTAACAATCTCCTTCTTGACAGCCTCTTTCATTATGGGGTTGTGGCGTCTTTGTGGATCCCTTACCGGCTTGGCATCATCTATCAAGTGTATATGATGTTCAACTATGAGGGGACTAATCCCCTTTATGTCCGCCATAGACCAGCCAAAAGCTTGCCGATTATTTTGTAAGACCATTAAAAAGGCCTTCTCTTGCTCGAGAGCTAGAGAGGCCGATATGATAACGGGAAGGGTCTCATTCTCACCTAGATAAGCATATTTTAGGTGCGACGTCAAAACCTTTAGTTCGAGTTTAGGAGGTGAAACAATAGATGGTAATAATGGAGTAGCTGTTTCAAACTCGAAGGATTCCATCAAAGGTTCAAATCGAGTGTACGCAACCAAGTCGGATGGTTCAACTAACTCATCCGAAAAAGCAAAAGACTCAAACTCGGGTGGTGAGTCTTCAAAATCGTTTACAAAGGTGAAACACTCATAATCGTTGTCCGCCGTGAAAGCTGTGTCAGATTCTAGGAGGAACGCACTAGTGGCGTCGACACTGCTGTGATCAAACATAAAATTTTTGAACTCACAGTCCTCCTCCGCGATCTCATTTATCGAGCAAACATCAAGTACGCTAGAATTAGGCTCGGCAGGCTGATTTCCCAACTTGAAAATGTTGAGTTTAATTGTCATATTGCCAAAAGATAGATTCATTGAACCGTTACGACAATTGATCACCGCGTTAGAAGTCGCAAGGAATGGTCAACCAAGTATCACCGGAATTTGACTTCGGGGGTTAGCGACAGGTTGTGTATCCATAACAATAAAGTCAATGGGGAAAATGAAATCCCCTACTCTAATTAACACATCCTCCAACTCTCCCCTAGGATGGGTGATGGATCGGTCGGCCATTTGGAGAGTACAATGAGTGGGCTTAAGCTCTCCAACGCCTAATTGCTCGTACACCGAATAAGATAGCAAATTGACACTAGCACCAAGATCTAATAGTGCTCTATTGATGTTCTTGTCCCCAATTGTTATCGAAATAGTAGGACAACCGGGGTCCTTATGCTTTTGGGGTAAAGATTGGACAAGAGCATTAGCCACGAAAAATTTCTTTGGTACTTGTGACTTCCTCTTTTTGGTGCATAAGTCCTTTAAGATTTTTGCATATGAAAGAACTTGTTGGATTGCATCCAAAAGATGCATATTTATGCTAACCTGTTTGAAAAACTCTACAATCTTCTCCATTTGTGGAGTTGGTTTATTGGATCTCAACCGGTTTGGAAAAAGAACATTTTGAAAAGTTGTTGAATCCAATTTTTGCGGATCAGATTGTTGAGTTGGAACGGATCCCCGTGTAGATGTGTTTATGTTGTGAGAAGTGGGTCCGTTCAAGCTAGAAGAAGTAGAGCCGTGTGAAGGATGGAGAATAGGCTCTAACGAAAAAGAAGAAGAAGAAGGGGAAGAAGATGAAGAAGGACCACCGGCAGGGGTGTTATTGTTAATACCCATATTATTTTGCAACACTTTTCCAGATCTCAACGTGGTCACAGCATTTACGTTATGATTCTGCTGTTCATATGCAACATGTGCGTGACCGGGATTTGGCAGTGGTTGAGACGAAAGCTTTCCTTTTTCTCACTCTTTCAACGCAACATTGAGTTGTGCAATTTGTGCCTCAATAGATTTGATGCTTTGATCGTGTGAGGCACTGTTTTGCACCAAAGATTGAATAGAAGTTTCTAATCTTGCAGCGGATTATGTAGATTGCTTTAGGAACGCATCTAGACTTCTTTCGAGCGAGTTAACCTTGTCATTCTGAGGTGGAACAAAATTGTTTGGCGGGTAAGAAGTGTTAGGCACAAAATTGTTCACTTGATTAGGGTAAGGTTGCTGTTGGAAAGGTTGTTGAAATTGAGTTTGTGAAGGTGCTTGTTGTTGTGGAGGAGGAGGCCTTTGAAAATTGGTGTTTCCTTGGAATTGTTGATTTTGGTTCCAAGCGAAATTTGGGTGACTCTTCCAACCCGGATTGTATGTCGAAGAGTATGGATCATTTCTTTGTCGTTACTGAAAGACAGCATTAACTTGATCATGTCCTTGAGTAGATGCATTGTAAGGACACTCTTCAGTGAGATGTGATGGATCCGAACAACAAGCACAAACAGTTCGTGGAGGCACAACAGGGGCAGGAGAAGGCGATGAGATTTTGGTCTCAATCGCTTCTAGCTTTTTCATAAGAGTGGCCATCTCGGCCTTCATAGCAATCGACATATCTAAGTGATGTATGCCTGCCCTAGATTGACCAATAGAAGAAGATGATGATGTGGTCTTGGTGCTCTCCCACTGAATTGTTTGTTCACTAAGGTCCTCAAGAAACTGCCACGCTTCCTCACTAGATTTGGATAGAAGGTGACCTTGACAAATAGTTTCTAGCAACTGTTTCGTTGACGGGTTCAATCCCCCGTATAATGTTTGGCAAAGTTGCCAATTTTCGATCCCATGGTGAGGGCATTGAACGAGTAGGTCTTTGAATCTTTCAAAACACTTCCAAAATGGTTCGGAAGGAAACTGGAAAAATTGTATAATCTCATTACAGATTCTAGCAGTTTTGTGATGAGGATAGAACTTTTTAAGAAAGGCTTTCACAAACTCTTCCCAATTCTTAAATGAATGCGACGCGGTGTTGTATAGCCACTTCTCGGCTAAGTCACATAAGGTGAAAAGAATGACCCTTAGCCTTATAGCATCGTCGGATATTTGGGTAGTTTTCATCATAGCGCAAACGTTTTGGAATTTTTTGATAAAGATATATGCATCTTCGGATTCCAAACCATGAAACTTAGGCAGCATATTGATGAAGTGGGGTTTGATCTCAAAATTGTCCCCATTTGCTGGTGGGAGTGAAAGACAAGTAGGTAGGGCGGTGCGGATGGGGTAGAAGAGATCCTGGAGCGCGACTCGTGTGGGCGCTTCAACAGGCGGGTGATTCGGGTTATTCGCACCTAACGGAGGTGGAATCATTCCCGTCGGTAAGGTGTTGTTAGGATTGTATCCCGACATACCTTCGGAAGAAGAATTTGAAGGTGAAAGTGAAGAAGTGGAAAGGATTTCGACTTCGGAGTCGAAAGGTTAGTCAGTCGGTACCAACGAAACACGGACTAATCGGGCGCTAGTGTCCCTAGTCCAACCGGGCATACACTAAAGGGGCAGTGTAGTCAAAAGGTGAAAAACAAAATGTGGAGGTAAGAAAACGTCAATGAGAGAAAGTGGTGTAAGTGAAGTGCAAAGATTTCTTTAGCGACAAGTTGCATGTTTTGAAAAGATTTTTCCTTTTTTATGTGAGATTTTTGCAAAAAGATTTTTAAGAAGAGACTTTTGACACAAATGCAATCAACCACAAATGCACAATCAGGCCTAGATCTAAGGTCACCTAGGTCAACTAGACAGCTCTTAACTGTTCCAAAGGGCTAGAAATAGAACCTCAAACCGCCTCTTCACCGCCAATTGCGGCCAGGTAAGTGCCAGGTAAGTGGGAGGCTCCCCACTACAAGTAGCGGTCCTAATTAAATAACCACTTGCCTTAGACACACTTGCCTAGATACCGCAAAGTCAGGTTAGGATAAAAGGCCGATGCCTATAACTAGTCCTCTGTCCTATTGAGCGCGATGTCCTTAGGGCTGAGTCTAGTATTTTTTAATTAAGAATGGTCAATGCAAATGCTTTAAGTGATTTCTGGGGTCCTGGGAAGGGTGATGAAATCCCCACCCAATTTGAATTGGTCAAAAGCCCCTTAAAGTCCGATTAAAATATGCAAAGCAGTAAATCACTTGCAATCAATTATTGTTTAGCACGACGCAAAGAATCCTGCAGAGAATCAATTATTGGAAAGGGGAAGATTTTTTTAGCGCAAAGAATCCTGCAGAAGATTTGGCAAAAAGATATATTGAGGTTGGCAGAGGAGGAGAAAAGAAAACAAACAGAGCAAAATTCAGGAGCTGACGTGGCACAACGACCGCGGTTCCGCGGTTCGGGGCGCAGTTAAGCCGCGGTTTAGCGGCGGGATGGTGGGATCAGGGCTCTGAAAAAATTCTGTAGCTCTGCTGTTCCAATCCTCTTCTGTTCTGATGTACCTTTTTCAGTTTTGCACTCTGGAATTTTCCAGATCCGTCGATCCTGCAAAGATTCACACGAGAAACCCTTCAAACAATAAAAGATGATAGAATTTTTAAATTTTTGATTTTTTCAAATTTTTATGGTTTTTATATTTTATATTAACCCGAAATTACAAAAAGGAAATTGTACGCCATCCCCGGCAACGGCACCATTTGATTTAAAGAGATTTTATCGATCAAAAATATATTACCGCAATCAAGAACGGCGTCGCTTGGTAGCTAGCTGGTGAATACGGGTCGGTCCACAGGGATGTTGTAAATCTCCTAAATGTTCTTACGAGCTAATTCCAAAGGGTGTTGGATCTTTTAATTAAATCTAAAAACTAAGTTGTGTTATACTAGGATTAGGAAACTTGTTAGGATTAGGTTTAGGTAAAGTTTGGTAAATAAAGATCTACACCTCTTTCCAATGCCTTAAATTAGATATCATATTAGGGGTTATGGTAAATATTAATAAAGGGGATTAGGATGATTGGGAAGATATTTCTTCCTCTAGATTCTTGTCCTTCCTTTCTTAATCTTTACCCTAACCTCCATAGAAAATTTACAGATTTGGTCTTTTATACTACGGTATCACCGCTACCTCGTGGGTAGAGTGCCGTAGGGAGCAGAAGATGAAAGTATGCATGGAGTCCTAATTGTTCATAAGAGATTGGCAAAGAAAGAGATGAGAGATTTTCATCTCTCAAACCCTTCCCTATTCCTAACCCTAACAAGCGAGGAAACTACTCGCTCATTGAGGGATCTAAGAAAGACATAATTTTTATGATTTTGTTTTGATTTAAGAGATGAAAAATATACTGCAAATTAATAAAAATTCTAAATTATATTAAACTAGAGCAAGAAAAGAGATTATCTAGGGCAGAAAATAAAACTAAAACTAGGGCAGAAAAATAAACCTACTTACGATTGATGCTCTCCAACTTTAAAGAAAATCTGAAATTTTATTGATGAAAAGAGGCATGAAAAAATACAATGAATTGGGTCTCTATTTATAGGACATAGAAAACCCTAGGTTTACAATTACCGCACGTCTGCATTTACAAAAATACCCCTAGGAAGACTAGTCAGCGCCGCAACAAAACTTGGTAAAAAAATCTTCAAGCCCGGGCTCTATATGGCCGCGGAACCGCGGCGGGAGTAGGGGTTGGGCCGCGGTTCCGCGGCCCATTGGTTGACTCGGAGTGTTATATTTTCTGGGCTTTTTCTGGGCTGTTTGGTCTTCTTATTTCTTTGGTTCTTTACTCAATTGGGCTTCTCTATTTCTTCCAGATCTCCCAGTGAACAATTGCAATGGAATTTTTCCGTTCGCTTTGACATCTTGGACCTTGTGCTGTTTTGTACTGATCTTCGTGTAGGCTTGATCAATATCCTTCTATTTGTTGGTCGTAGTCTCACTTTTGCATCGTTTTTTTTTTTATATTTTTCACTGTTTTCGCTCCAAGAATCTGTAACCTGTACTAAGTAGCAGACATGGGTCAAAAGCACCTGTTTTATTTGTAAAATGCATAAGAATGGGGAATGTAATAATGCAATATTATGATATGAACAATACATATTGATATATGCGGTCCTATGTCTACACATACCAGGAATGGTTCCTCGTACGTTATTACATTCACCAATGATCTCTCAAAATTCGGACATGTGTTCCTGTTGAAACACAAATCTGAAACTTTTGAGAAATTCAAGGAATATAAGAGCGAAGTAGGGAACCAGACGGGTAAAAGTATTAAAATCTTTCGATCTGATCAAGGAGGAGAAAACTTAAGCACAGATTTCCAAGATTATCTAAAAGAGAATGGGATTCTCTCTTAGCATACTCTTCCGTATACACCACAACATAATGGAATATTAGAGCGGAGGAATAGCATCCTATTATATATGGTGCTGATTAGCACACGCTTTCGCGTTGTCGTTTTTCAAAGAATTTAAAGTTAACCGCAATCAGGACGGCGTCGCGTGTAGCTAGCCGCGATGAGCACGGGTCATCCGCATGGAGATGGTACGTTTTGCGTTCTTGTTATGACGAGTTAATGCAAGGTTTGGAACGGTTCATTTCTAACCTAAGTGTTGCATATGCAAAGTATAAGTTGTTAGGAATAAAGATAGGTTAGTGTAAGTTAGGGAAGTCCGTACTCAATCCTTTGTACCGAGCTTGACTATTGAAGCTAGATTAATCGACAACAACGTGGATTAAGGTGATTAAGCACGGTATTTGTGAAATCCGGCTTATTGAACCTTGTCCGTCCGTTCTTTTCTCTTGACTTTCGCCTCTGGCCAAACCGAACGCAACCGATCACAGTTAGGGATCACCGATATCTTGGTAGGGTAAGGTGCCTAACGAAGCGCTTGAGTAAGTTTGGGAGAAGTTTAATTGGTGAATATCAGGCAAAGGAAATGAGCAAATGGAATTTTTAACTTACATAACCATTCTCTTTCCTAACAACACCATTATTCACAAACCATCAAAACAACAAAAATAAAGTGCAAATGAAATGAAATAAAAGGAATAACACAACATTGCAAGTAAGTAAATGGCAAGAAATAAATTTCAAGTAAGTAAAAGAGATAGAAAATGAATAATAGAACCCAAGTGCAAAATAAAAGCTTTATTAATTTCAAGTGATGATACAAACCATGAGTTCAATAACCAAAACTTAAACTTGCAAGCTCAATGAAAAGATTGCAAGATCAAGAGAAGTCTAAGAACTCAAGGTGAACTAGTTATGCACATGACTTCAAAATGAAAAGAGAAAACAAAGAGTAACTTATAGCTTAAAGTATATCCAAAAGTGCTCCTTTTCCTTTGCTCACTGGTCTAGTATTTATAGGAACAAAATAAGATTAAACAAACAATATAAATAAGATGATGTGACCCAAATAAACAACCATAAGAAAAATAGGGAGCTTTGGGCATGAAAGGACCGACAGCGCCGGATTTATTGACCATCTCGGCAGTTGAATTGATGATTTTGGGGCTCGTATTGGTTCTGTGATGTTGTGTGCTCTCCATAATCCCACTGGTATTGTTTGATTTTTCTATATGAACTTGGTTATACTCAGTAGACTTGGAGGAAAACTTGATATTTTAAATCACATCACAACTTTTAGCATTTATCACATCACCTCACTTGTGCCCACTTGTGCCATGGGCAGCCCCACCATGGTCCATGTGCCAAAGAGTTATGTGCACACTTGTATTGTGTTGGGCCAAAATTGTGTACACATTTATTTGTTGTAAATGAACTCTTTGGATATCGAGTGGTTTGCAGTTCCGGTTGCAGTGTCGGCTAACAAATGTTATATCCATGAATTTGATTGTGTTTCCAGTATTTTGTCACGAATACATGTAATCTGTATTTACTGAGCAGACACTGGTTAATAGTACCGATATATAAAAAAACAGATAATGAATGAGTGGTATTAAAATACAATTTTTTATGATGAACAGGTGCGCTCTATGATGAGTGTTGCTGAGTTACCCATTTCCTTTTGGAGTTATGCACTTGAGACAACTGCATACCTATTGTATCGGGTTCCGACCAAATCCGTGCCTACCACTCCATATGAGATATGGTATGGGAAGAGACCATCTCTTAAACGAGTTAAGATATGGGATTGTCCGGTCTATGTTAAAAAACATAATCTGGACAAACTCGGAACACGATCGGTTCTTTGTAAGTTTGTGGGATATCTAAAGAATTCATATGGATATATATTCTACCATAAGGAGGAACAAAGAGTGTTTTTTTCTTAATATGCCACCTTTTTAGAAAAGGAATTTCTTATAAAAGAAATTAGTGTTAATGAGATAAAGCTGGAAGGGGTTCCAGATACACAAATTACAACTAAAGATTTTGTAGACCCGGAGGATTCGATAGTCCCAGACGAACCTCAGCCACTCCACAGATCTAGTAGGGTTTCTCATCCACCTGAGAGATACTACGGTTTTCTCGTAGACGGTGGGAGCGAGGATTGCATCATGGAAGATGATGACCCAACTAGTTTCGAGCAGGCCATCACAAGTGGGGACTCTGAGAAATGGCTGGATGGTATGCAATCTGAGATGGAATCCATGTACACCAACAAAGTATGGACTTTGGAAGTTGCTCCTGAAGGGGTAAAACTCATTGGGAGCAAGTGGATCTTTACGAAGAAAATTTGCGTAGATGGAAAGGTTGAGACCTTCAAAGCTAGACTTGTAGCAAAAGGTTTTCGTCAACGACCGGGTGTCAATTATGATGAAATCTTTTCTCCAGTGGCTATGCTTAAGTCCATCAGGATCCTATTTGCCATTGCTGCATACCATGACTATGAAATATGGAAGATGGATGTCAAGACCGTTTTTCTAAATGGTGATTTAGAAGAGAACGTTTATATGACACAGCCAGAGGGCTTCGTAGACAGTGGGAGCAGCGGAAAGGTGTGCAAGCTGCTTAAATCAATCTACGGATTAAAGAAGGCGTCGCGGAGCTAGAACATCTGTTTTGATGTAGCAGTCAAAGATTTTGACTTCATCAAAAACGTAGATGAACCATGTATATATAAAAAGGTTGTAGAGAGTAAGGTTGTCTTCCTCGTATTATATGTGGATGACATACTCATGATAGAAAATGATGTTCCTATGTTGCACTCGGTCAAACTCTTCCTATCATAAAAGTTCTCCATGAAAGATCTGGCTGATGCCTCCTACATCCTAGGGATAAAGATCTATAAGGATAGATATAAAGGGATGTTGGGATTGTCCCAATCCAGGTACATAGACACCATACTAAAGAGATTTAATATGGAAGATTCTAAGCGTGATAATTTACCTGCTTGTTTTGGAATTACTCTCTCCAAAGAGATATCTTCCAAAACTGATTTGGAGAGGGCTCGCATGAACATGATACCCTATGCTTCTGCGGTTAGGTCTATCATATACGCGATGTTATGTACCAGACTGGATGTAGCTTACGCATTTAGTGTGGTAAGTAGGTATCAATTAGACCCAGGGGAGAAGTACTGGATAGCTGTGAAGAACATTCTTAAGTACTTGAGAAGGACTAAAGAGATGCTTTTGGTGTATGGTAACGGAGAACTCCAGGTGGAGTCCTTTACCGATTCGAGCTTCGAGAGTGATAAGGATGACAGCAAGTCTGTCTCGGGTTTTGTCTTCATCCTCAATGGAGGGGCGGTATGTTGAAAGAGTTCCAAGCAAGATATCGTAGCAGACTCGACGATAGAGGCTGAATATATCGCTGCCAATGATGCTGCCAAAGAGACTGTCTGGATGAAGAAGTTCATTACTGAACTTGGTGTGGTTCCATCCATTGAGGATCCAATACCTTTGTATTGTGATAACAATGGAGCTATGGCTTTGGCCAAGGAACCCCGGTCCCATCAGCGATTCAGACATATTCTGAGGTGGTATCACCTGATCCGGGTGATAATTGATCGTCGGGAGATCGAGGTCAGGAGAGTAGATACGAAGGATAACACGGCAGATCCACTCATGAAGTCCCTCCCCCATACGCAGTTTGAGAGACTTTTTAGGATGTTGGGTATGCAATACTACAACAACTGGCCTTAGTGCAAGTGGGAGATTGTTAGGAATATGCATGCCCTAGAGGCCATTATTGTATGATATAGTGGATGCTTGGACATATATATAGAGGACTTTCTTGCTCGACATGATAGTATGTTATCTGGTTGCTCTTTATCTTAACATGTACACTTGTTTTAGTATACTGTCTCTCTGATACACGTAGATAAAGCCCTTAGAATGTTGGCTTGACTACTAGGACTATGATGCAGATCATACTAGTAGAGCTTGTGTAGTTCGCAAGCACATCCTTTAGCAGTTCCTAGTCAAGAGAGTATCGAGACAGGGTATCAATATTCTAGAGTAGACTAGTGTGTACATTTCATGACCCTGTATGGGGCGATGGTTGATCCCATAACCATTGGTGTTTGAAATCAAAGATTGTACACAGGTGCTCATTAGAGAATGGGTACACCGAACAGGACTCACCGAGAACTCCTAGATTGTACCATACCTATCGTCAGATAGTAGTTCTCTGGTGACACTTGTACATCTTAGTCTGTAGACTCGAGATCGTCATAGTGTCTTGTGTGGTTCCCACTGTGCTTTGATTTCCTCCCTACCACGACTCAAATGAGTCATGCAAACAGGTGGATTTTGGGTACAGTCCCGAGTCACATGGAGGCAGTGAGCGATAGGAGGGGTTTCGTCTCTTCCGGTATTAAGAATTGATGTTGCGCTATGCTTGATTGGCTATAACAGCAAGTCCCTAGACAGGGCTGATGAGATTTACTGGTAAGTGTTATCAGTAGTTTCTCGAAAAGTTATAGGCCACACATCGGCATGACTTCTCAAGTTATTGGGGTCTGACGATTCCACCCCCAGACTCGATATGCGACATATCAGACGAAGAGACCAGACTATACGGTAAGTATTTCTGATAGGCTCTACGAGAGTTTGGACAAGTTTACTTGTTGATCTTCTATTCGTTCAATACGTGGTTAGCCGTTACCTCTAGCTAGTACCGCTGATGGCTTGTGTGTATCTGATGTGATCATTACCTACTGCTGGCGTATTGATGAGTCTTTAGAGTCCTATACAGAGGTTTCCTAGCTTAAGCGAAACGAAGTAGAGCACATATGGAGATATGTGCGGAAGCTTGATTGAATACGAGTATGTGATGCCGTATTCTAATCTAGCGATATGTGTTATCAGTCAGGTTATATGTGATATAACCGGATTATTAAATCATGTGTTGATTCAATGATTTGTTTTGTGTGTATATATTTGATATTGGCCGGTTATATATGATATGACCGGATTATTGAATCAAGTATTGATTTAATATCTAATATTGAATATTAGCCGGTTATATATGATATAACCGGGTAATTGAATCAAATGTTGATTTAATGTTTTGATATACATATATATATATGATATTAGTCGGTTATATATGATATAACCGGATTATTGAATCAAGTGTTGATTTAATAATTTGATATATATTTATATATTTGATATATATATATATATATATATAAACTAATATTAGTATCATGTTTGATGATACATATATTTGTATCATGTTTGATGTACATTGAACCAGGATGTGTGAGAATTACATTGGAGTGAAGATAATGATAAATATAAATGAATTAAAGAAAATAAGAATGAGTCATTGCTTAGATGCTTGGAGAAGCGTGTAGAAGCCATGACTCATCTCATTTTTCTTGTTTTATTCATTGGATATTTATCATTCTTTTCATCCTTATCTTATTACAAGAGTTCATGGTTCACATATTCATCCAAGTTCATCCTCATCTTCTTCATTCTTTTCTCTACTCTTCTCTAGGATTTTCTTGAGTTGAGAAAAGAAGAGAGAAAAGTAATTTCTAGTAAGCAAATCTCCCACTTCATCAATTTACACTAATCTAGCCCATTAGTTTAAATTGTTTGCTTCACTAATACCTTGATTAGTGAAGAGTGAGCTTTGAGTGAGAGAGACTTCAAGGTGGATCATCTTCAGCATCGAAGAGTACAAGCAAGCTCGATCCTTTCTTCAAGTGGAGCCTAACGAAGAGTTTTAAGGACTACTACTTAGAGCTTTAGAAGTGAAGGACCGGTCTACAAGGGTTGTATGCTCTATTCACTTAGTGTAGTACTTGTTTGCTTGCTACAAAACCCTAATTCTCTAGTTCGATTCTAGGTTAGTATACTTAGCACTCTAGATTTTTTTTAAAATTGCATACTTGATGCTCATTGAAACCTAGTAGAGGTGCTAAGATATACTTTCAGGTGGGACATTGATTTGATCTGTTTGATTTCTGCCTTGTTTGGTGGGACTTTTGAGTTTGAGAGGAACTTGAAATTTGGATTTTGTTTAGCATCAACATTTCTGCACTAGAATAATGCCAGGAGCAACTCATCATTTGCCTCGGGAGAAGTTGGGATTTGGTTTTTTGGTCGGCATCAGCACAGCTAACACTAAAGCGTAGTGTCAGGAAAGACTCATCATTTGCCTTTGGGAAAACTTAGGGTTTGAGTTTTGAGTTGGCATCAACACCGCTAACACTGAAGCGTAGTGGCAGGAGTGACTCATCATTTGCCTTTGCCTGTTGGGGAGCGAGGGCTTAGAAGACAGGTTTAGATCCCTATCACTTAAGGCTTTTCAATTTTATGAGCCGTAAGGGTCTCATAAAAGCATTTTCTCCCTATGAGTTGAGAGGATATCGCAGGTGTATTTCTCCCTAGGAATCGTGGGGATTCCTAAGTGTGTTACTCCTTTATAAGTCGTAAGGATTCACGCAGGGATTTTCTCCTCATAAGGTCGAGAGGACTTTGCGAGTGTATTTCATCTTATTTCGTGAGTTTGCGCCCTTTCGGGTTTTCACAAAATCGCTGGCAGTCCTGTTGTTTTTACTCATAGAACCCTTTCTGGTTTTCATCCATACCCGTTTTGCTTATGGATATACCCCTATTCTTCTTTTTTTCCCCTTTTTTGTTTCATCGCTGGTAAAACTTGGGAGAGATAGGTGTCATTTGCGCTCATGGATTGTATACGGTTTTATAAGATGGATGATCCATACCATAGGGCCGGTGTGCTCGATTTGTCTACGACCTGGAGCATTCATGCATAGTATTTCTTGAGGTATCGGCCATTAATGGGTGGCATGGGCCTTTCTCCCTCGGTACTTATTAGTTGATAAGATCCTCGGTCGAACACTTTCCCAACGACGTATGACCCGTCCTAATTTGGATCGAATTTTTCCTTGGCATGTCGATTGGGGATGATCGGTCTTTTGAGGACCAACACCAATTCGGCTTTCTTGAAACCACGGAGACGGGTCATCTTGTCATAGGCCCATGACATTTGGGCTCGGTACAGCTTCATATTTTGCTGTACCGTGAGCCTCTTTTCTTCAAGGGCGTCGAGCCCTTTGAGCCGAATGAGAATGTTTTCCTCCTCCGTCAACTCATGCTGGACGATCATTCTTAGGCTTGGAACTTCGACTTCAATGGGGAGGATTGCCTCCACTCCAAAAAGTAAAGAGTATAGAGTGGATTGAGTTAGAGTGCGGTGCGTGGTACGATATGCCTACAATGCCTTGTGGAGCTTGAGATTCCAGTCTCTCTTGTTGGCTGAAGTATTTTTCCTTAGGAGCTTGCATAGAGTTTTATTGAAGGTTTCGGCTAGCCCATTGGCTCTTGGATTATAGATGGAGGAATATCTCCAGTCTATTTTGTGCTGAGTAGCAAATCTTGAGACTTTGAAGCTCTTAAAAGAAGGCCCGTTGTCAGAAATGATTCTTCTAGGTGTACCGAAGCGATATAGAATATTATGTCGGAAGAATATCAGAATATCTTCTGTCTTGACTTCTTTTAGCGGGACAGTTTCAGCCCATTTGGAGAAGTAGTCAGTTGCAGCCAATATGAACCAGTGGCCTTTGGATTACGGAGGATCAATTGGACCAACTATGTCGGTGCCCCAAACTTCGAAGGGCTATGACGCCACCGTAGGATGCAGCAGATTGGGATGCTTGTGAATGAAGTCACCGTGAATTTGGCAGAGAGGACACCTCTTCGCATGCTCTTCGCAATCCCTTATCATAGTGGGCCAATAATACCCAATCCGTTTAATTTGAAGCTGCATTTTGGGGCCAGATTGGTGAGCTTCGCAGACGCCCGAGTGAACTTCTTTCATGATTTTTTGGGTTTCGGCCGATGACAGACACCTGAGCCAGAGTTAGTCATATGATCTGTGGTATAGTGTATTATTTACAAATACGTATCGGAGAGCTCTCTTCTTCAGCTGAACCCTCACAGATTTTTCTTCGGGAAGCTTGTCGCATCGGAGATACTCTATGAAGGGCTCTCTCCAATCGAGCTTGTCTTGAATGATCAGAATTTTTTCGGCAGGATTGCTCTTTTGTTCTGCGCTTTCCTCTTCTTATAAAAAGACCGAGGGTAGAATTTGCCTGCTCCTGACTGTGATCAGAATTTTATCCACTTCGGGATCAGCCAGCTCATTGGGTAGGCAAGCGAGTACGTCTGCTTTCCCGTTCAATGCCCTAGGAACTCACATCAGTTCAATGTGGGTGAACTGTTTCATGAGTTCCACCACCCGTCTTCTGTATCGAGTTTACTCAGGCTTATATATTTTGTAGTCGCCGCTCACTTAGTTGACGACAATTTAGGAGTCACTGTAAACCCGCAGCCGAAAAATTTCCATTTCTATGGCGAGCTCCAGACCAGCTATCAGAGCTTCGTACTTAGCCTCATTGTTTGTGCAAAGCTCGGTAAGAGCGAAGGAACGTCGTAGGGTTCCTCCTAATTGCATGACGAACACCAATCCTATCCCTGCTTTTATCTCCGGGACGTTTGATTTGCTGGAGGTCTTTATTGATGAGGCTCCATCAAAGTAGAGCTCCCGACATGGCTCGTCATCCTCGAGGTGCAGCACATGTTCGTCGGGTAACTTGTAATTGAGCGTTGACCCTTCTAGTATAGGATGAGCAGCAAGGAAGTCGGCGAGGGCTTGCCCTTTTACTGCTTTCTGAGTAGTATAGATTATGTCAAATTCAAGCAGCATGATAGCCCATCTTGTTATTCTACCGGCTAGGCTTGTTTTGGTCATTAAGTGTTTGAATGGGTCGACCTAGGAGATCAACATAACCCGATGAACGAGCAGATAGTGCCTCAGCTTCTTCACAGTGAATATCAGAGCCAAGCATTGCTTTTCAATCGGAGAATAGTTGCGTTCTGCCCTGATTAAACTTTGACTGAGGTAGTAGAGGACATTTTCTTTTCCCTCCTCGTTGTTCTGGACAAGGAGCACGCCGAGTGACCTGTCTGGTGCAGCAGTGTAGAGGATCAGCGGTTTGTTCGGAATGGGAGCAGCAAGCACTTGGGGGGTGCAACATATACTGTTTGATACTTTCGAATGCATCTTGAAATTCACCATTCTAGACAAAAGGAGATCCTTTCTTTATGAGCTTTGAGAAATGCTTACATCTCCCTAATAAATTCGAGATACCTTCGTATATAAGCAAGCTTGCCTTGAAAGGATCTCAGCTGTGTCAGATTCTTTGGAGGAGGCGTCTCCATGATGGTCTTTATCTTCGACGGGTCAACTTCGATCCCCCGATGTCGGACTATGAATCATAAGAATATTCCCAACGACACACCAAAAGCGCACTTCAGAGGATTCATCTTTAAATCGCATTCCCTCAGTCTAGTGAAAACGGTTCTGAGGTCTTGGATGTGATCGGCCTTAGGTTTAGTCTTGATGACCAAACCATCAACATAACATTCGACGACTTTATGGATTAAGTCATCAAAGATTTTGTTCATTGCCCTTTGATATGTGGCACATGCGTTCTTCAGTCCAAACGGCATCACTTTGTAACAGTATATACCGATCGGGGTTGGGAATGCTGTGTGTTTCTTATCTTCGGGCGACATCTTAATCTGATTATATCCAGACGAGCCATCCATGAAGGTGAACAGATCGTAATTTGAGATATCGTCGACCATCATTACCATGACTAGAAGCGGAAAATCGTCTTTAGGGCATGCTTTGTTGAAGTCCCTAAAATCAACGCAAACTCGGATTTGCCCATTTTTCTTCTTCACTGGGACGATGCATGCGATCCAGTCCGTATATTTCTCTTCTCTGATGAAGCCAGCATCGATAAGTTTCTTAGTTTCCTCGATGACCTTTTCTCCTACCTCCCTTCTCATTCTTCAAGGAGCTTGTTTGACTGGCTCGACATCAGGAGATATAGCCAGCTTATGCATGGCCACTTCAGGAGAGAGGCCAGGCATTTCTTTGTACGTCCATGCGAAGTAGTCGACGAACTTATGTAGCAGGGAGATTATCTATTCTTTTATTTCCTATGACAAGAGTAAGCTAATGTAGGTTGGCCTTGGATTATCGGGCATTCCTAAATCAATCTCGGTTAGCTCATCGAAGGTTGCTTGTCTGCTATCTTCAAGCTCTCGAGGGGCTTCTTCTGGCTCGGCTAGCTCGTCGTCGTCATTTGACCTTTCAATGGCTTCACCAACATGGATCATGTAGTATGCTCTGAAAACAGGTTGAATGAAACCTATGCCCTGTCTATCTGGGATTCGTCCATCGATGAGTGATCGGACCTGAGGCGGATGCCATAGCCTTTCATAAAACTTCGCTTCAGAGTACGTTTGATATAACCGACACCCGCACTTTTTAAAATATTCCCGCATCTCGAGCGCATAATATCTAGGGTTTTGGATGGCTCTTATATCTCTTTCATATGGAAGGCATGTGACAGACAAATCGTCCGGGTGCACGACATGATTTGACTCATAAAATAGGATACCCTTCCGCCCACTCTTTCTTCCAGGAACATAGAAGGTTTTCAGCTGGTCCACGGTTGAGACTGACAATACATCGAGCTCTTTGCACATCTTCTCTGGCACCTTTGTGACGGCTAGGGACCCTTCTGTAACTTTGAAGGACTCTCTTAGCTTTGCTTTTTGCATGAGAGCCCAATCTGCACAGCTATTGCAAGGCGGGTCCTCTTCCTCTGATTTTTCAGTGTTGCTGTATAAACAAGGGCGAATTTTGTTGCCGGATGGGCCTTCAATATCAGACTCGTCCATATCGCTACCGAAATGAGGGCGAGATTTTCGGAAAGACAGAATTCCAGTGTCGGACTCAACAGAGTCACTGCCGAAACGCAGATGCACTAGGGTTTTTTGCTTTTGAAAGTGACAGCCGGCTCAGATTTGCTTTTGAGTTTCGGGGTTTTTCTGTCTTTGGTCAGCTGTGGCTCAGCAAGTTGGAGGTTCACAAAGTACCGAGAATCTTCATATCGGACTTCATGCACACCAAACAGCTGGATGTCTTAGTCAATGCATCTTTCTTCTCCATTTTTGGTATACTTCATGCACTGATGGAGAGTTGATGGAACAATGCCGTAATCATGAAGCCACAGCCTTCCTAGGAGAATCATATAGGACATGTTGGCATCGATCATGTATGTTTTAGCTTCGGTTTGCAAATCCCCAAATTTAATTGGCAGAGCTATGGACCCCTGAAGTTGCTGGCAGTTTTGATTGAAACCTTGAATGACAATCCTTTCTCTTGACAGATATCGGACGTCCATTGACAAACTCTTTAGAGTCCGCAAGTTCATGATGTTTACTGAGGATCCTGGATCAATCAATATGCGATTAATCCGATCTCCGACGCTGTACCCGGTCACGCAAAGCGGCCGGTTATGCTCAGCTGTTCCCAGTAGCAGGTGTTTGTCCTTAAACGTGACCA
The DNA here is from genome assembly GCA_030015575.1 of Agapanthus africanus. NCBI lineage: Eukaryota > Viridiplantae > Streptophyta > Magnoliopsida > Asparagales > Amaryllidaceae > Agapanthus > Agapanthus africanus. The sequence goes on from CM057337.1 coordinate 6,582,689, forward strand.
CAGAGGTATGGAGCATGTACTGGGGTTCTTTCATAGTAATTTCCGCAAAGCGAGCTTGGTATCACTCGAGATTTTGTAGAGCATGAATGAGAACATCTCTAAGCTCCTTAGATAGGACCAAGATATCGTAGATGCTCAGGAAAGATGGAAGCTTCCGGAGATAGGCCAAAACATTATAGTCAGGAAGGACTCGAGTTTTCATGAGTCGGCTCCCGCCATCTTCTTCATTAGCGACTTGTTTTTCCTTTCCTTTTAGGGCGTTGCCCTGATTTGGCGGTAGAGCCCTGCCTCTTCTGAGCTGGATTTGGTTAGCCTTTGTGGCAAGCTCCTCGTCCTCTTCGGGAAAACATAGCTCTTCCTCAGAGTCGCTGTCACACCTGCTACCTAAAATACGGAATACGGGAGACGACTAGGCCAGCCATACTCCTATGGTCAGGGAAACAATCCCGCATAGTCACACTTCGGCTTCTAGCATTACATGGTAATCAGTAAACACAGCACAGAAGTAAAGGAAACACATCACTAGTTTATTATATCAAATTTCGTTGTTCACAATTTACAATAGTTCGAAAGAAAAGAAACTACTAACCAAGTGCGAATACAAGGTTTATTTATGGAAAGCAGTAAAAATAATGTTGGTACGTCCGTCTAGATCTCTACGAGCTCGAACGGTAAGTTTGACTCCTGAACTGGGTCGTCTCCAAGCTCTGAGCATGTATACTCAAGTCCTCTTGGCGTGCAATAGCAATATTATGATAATAATAACGAGGCAAGAAATAAAAGTAATAACGGTGGAGACAATAAATGCAGGTAATCGATATGTCAATAATCAAAGCAATGTATGACCTGTGTTTCTATTGGTCTCTAAGTCAATTTTGAAATCGAGTTTGTGGAAAGGAGTGATCATATTTAACGAGGATCTTGTGTATACCCGAGACTATGACTCACTGTTGCCCGGGACATAACCCTGTCAGCCGGACCGCTAAGTCCAAAACTAATATAAATAAGAGTCGCTGTTCGAACGATCATCCTCTAACTCGCTAACCTCGCAAAATACGAGTTCCTTTCCACTTCTATTTCCCCTTTTCCTCAGGTTTCACTATTTATAAATATGGGCTAGTTGTGTACAAGTATGCACCAATAACGCTGCTCTATTCACTATTCACTATATTGTTCACTATCACAAATCGTTCACTTTTCACTGGCGTACTCAGCACAACTAAATCGATACCACTCACGTCGACAATGTAATATACACTAAGAATTAATAAGGATGCTCACTATCACTAAGGGTATCACAGTAGGGTAAATATGTGAATCATGCCGCTAAGCAAATCATATACAATAAGTCACTACGCGTCTTAGGAATTTAGAAAAATAATCATATCAAATCATACGATCATAATTAAGTTAAATGAAACCAAAGGGGTAGAAAGTAAACTTAATTAGAAATTCAACGAAAGTGGTTTCAAATCAATCGGGCTCCGGGTTTGCGGATTACGATCATTTCTTTTTAAGTGTTCTCTGCTGTAAATTCAGTTCCTGAACTGAAAGTCCGTTAACACAGTTTTCACCCTATTGGAATCATAATTAGGCAACGCTATAGTAGGGTAATATTTATATTTATTAATTAGATTTCCAACGAACTAGTCGGATCAACAATATCCATTCTGTATTAGAAGATATGCACTGTTTAAGATCAGAGTATGCGTTATGTCCTTGCTTGGGATTGCAGTATGTATCGATAATTTAAAATATAATTAAAATAACTAACAATGGTAAACGAATGAAACCACCACCAATAGTCAGTTAACAGAATAATATTCGCAATAGTATATGGTTCCACAAAATATCATTTTCATACAGAGTTATAGAAGCATTTTAATCCAGGTTTCGACAAGCAGTGCTGCTTTGGACTGTAGTCCAAAATAAGGTAAGTTCTCTATTTCCGGTGTTCAAATGTTATATTTAACAGCAAACCTATATATCAAGTTAAATACTATGCAGTAAACTTTGCAATGAACCCAAGCATACTGCGATTGGATTTTTCTGTAATTAATTATGAGTTTAACGGTGTTCAGTAAAACGCGAGTTTCGGTATAGAAGCTAGGGACGTCACTTTATGGGTAAAACGATATCAATTTGCAGTCAGATCTCTACGGGATATTCATTAATAGTAACGGGGTCTAAATACCATGAGTTCCGTCATTTTAGATTATGATTTCGCATAGGGTTTCATGTCGAACACCTAGGCTACGGTGGCCGACGGTGAGAGAGGTGGCACGGTTGAGCTTGGACGGCGGTAGAGGAGGTCAAGGTGGTGGTAAAGATGGCTAAGTGGAGCTCGGGTTTTTGAGAGGGGAACCGAAGGTGGAGGGCGAAGCTCGGTTGGGTTGCCGTGGTGGCAGGGTTGCGAGTGGTGGTGGTTCTATGGTGGAGGAGACGGAGGTGGTCGACATGGACAGTGGGCATCAGTGAGGTGATGAGTATGAGCGGTGGAGAGAAAGAATGAGAAGGTGAGGGAGCGAGGCTCGAGCTCGTCGACGGAGGAGGAAGCAGTGGTGGGTGCTCAGGCGGCGGTGATCTCGATGATGATGGTGGGGTAGGTCACGCAGGGTTGCAGGCGATAGATGTTGGAGGTCATGGGCGGTCGGCGCTTGGAGGAGAAAGGAGACGAGAAAGAGAGGGGGAGAAAGAATGAGAGGTGAGAGAGAGTGTGTGTGAACAGGGAGGGGAAGGAGGGATTTTAAGGAAAGAGAGAGTGAGATTTAATATTTTATTAAAAGAATTAAATAAGGATTATAGTAATTAATTTAAGATATAGAATTTAATGGGAATTGATTTGGGTATTAAGTGGGATTAAATGGGTGGATTCAAAAGAAATGTGGCAGTTGGGGAGAGAGTTGGATTTGGATTATTGGGCTTAAGGTTTGAATTTGTGATTGGGTTATGGGCTTGGGGTAGGGTATAATTTAAGAAATAAATATTAGGGTATTAACAATTAGATTAGAGTTTGGAAAAATAATTGAGATTTAAATTAGGAGAAAAAGGGATTGGAAGGAATATATATAGAGCAAATTAAATAGAAAGATATAGGGAAAAATAGGATATGAAAAATAATAGAAGTTGAATTAGGGAAAAATATTATTAAAATACGGATACTATATATACACAAGGAAACCAGTTATTACATCATACCTTCTTTACAAAATTTTCGTCCTCAGAATTAAGGAACGAAAACAAACAGAGATACAGAAAATTACACGAAAAGATATAGGAACCGCGAATGGATATCCTCCTCACGTTCCCAGGTAGATTCCCCAGGTGAACGACCGTCCCAAAATACTCGGACTAATGGAATGACCATATTCTTCAGCACCTTCTCTCTGCGGTCGAGTATAGTAGTTGGCTGCTCCACATAAGATAAGTCGGTACCCAATGTCAATTCTGAATGATCGAGAACGTGATTTTCGTCTCAAACGTAGCGCTAAAACCGTGACACATGAAATGTGTTGTGTACGCCAGCTAACGATGGGGGTAAGGCAAGTCGGTAAGCCACTTCCCCTACTAGCTCCGAATAGTCCGATGAATCAGGGACTGAGTTTCCCGCGACTCCCAAACCTGATAACACCGCGGGTAGATGAAATCTTCAGGAATACATCGACTTAGAATTCTAACGATCTCCTGCTGGTATCTACTTGACTCTTCTGTCGGTCCTAAGCCGTCTTAATGCGCTGTTTGATCATCTAGGCCTTGTCTACCGTCTGAACTATAAGTTTGGGGCTCAGTAATCTTCGCTCACCAACGTCATCCCAACAAACAGGGGATCGACATTTCCGTCCGTAAAGTGCTTCGAATGGAGCCATCTGGATGCTAGCTTGGAAGCTGTTGTTATAAGAAAACTCCACTAGATGGAAGTGATCCTCCCAAGAACCCTGAAATTCTAGCATGTACGTCCTCAACATATCCTCGAGCATCTGAATAGTACACTCAGACTGTCCATCCGTCTGTGGATGGTAAGCTGTATTAAACTTGAGATGTGTACCTAGAATCTCCTGTAATCTCTTCCAAAAGTGTGAAATGAATCTGGTGTATCAATCTGATACTATGCTAACTGGAACTCCGTGAAGTCGCACTACTTCTTGCTTGTACTTCTTGTTCCCCGCCGGAAGACGCGACCGGGACGTTGGGACGTCCGGCCTGAAATTCGAGGGCAGATGCTAATTGGTGCTATCCGTCCACCTCTAGGAAGATGCCAAGTTGATTTATGACACCATGTATCGAAAGTTTAAACGGATGCGACCGATGTAGCAGAATTCATCAGATTCCCCCTCGTTGAGGGGGTTTTGATTGTGGGGACGCTCTTCTCTGCAGGCGCAAGCCCCTGAAGTTAATTACGCTACCGCATCGCGGTAACCACTTTCTCCTTCTCTAGATGGTCACTTCGTGTCGTGTGTGTTGGTTTTTTTTTTGTTGCCCGTGGACTGTATACGGAGACTAATTTGTGTTGTTACCCGTAGGTCATGGATTAGTCCAAATCCGTATTTTCTTAGATTTGGGTTTGGGGTTGGGTTTAAGGATACGTTAGTCTCATTTGAGACTAAGATCAACTCAAACGTTTGTTAAGGATACGTTAGTCTAATTTTAGACTAAGATCAACTTAACGGGATCATTTAGATCCAACAAGAGAGCATTGGGCTCTATTGCATAGTTCAGAGACATTGCGGTCGATTACCAGTTTAAGGACATGGTGGTCAAAGGTTAAGGACATCATAGTCCATGGGCTTAAGGTCCCCACAATCCGAGGTTAAGGACATCATAGTCCATGGGTTTAAGGACCCCACAATCCATAAAATGTTTGGTTGTCGGGACCCGTCACCTCTCTGAAGACGTTGAAGGATTACAATGACATTTATCAGAGGAGTAAAGAGATGTAATCTTGAACCAATTTTGGTTGGGAGATCTGTAATCCAATTGGGACTAAGATCTGAGATTTACGAGCATATGGGCTCAATTAATCTGAATGAGCGGTTTATGGCCAACTTGGGCTCGGCCCACTCAGTTAAAAAATATTAAAACATTTGACAATGCTGAGCATTGATTTGAATTCTGACAATGTATTTGTCTTTTACTGAATGCTGAGCATTCATCATAGCTCTGGGCTTTATTTATAGAACAATTTATGTTCTTTTAGCGCACACGTGAGGAGCACGTGACGTGCTTGGCGCTTTGCGCCAGTCAATGAGTGCAGAGCGCTTCTGCTGGGTAGCGCACACGTGAGGAGCACGTGGCGCGCTTGGCGCTTTGCGCCAGATAATGGGTGAGTTGCGCCAGTTTATGAGCACAAAGCGCTATTTTATGAGCGCAAAGCGCTGTTTGTTCAGTGGCGCACACGTGAGGAGCACGTGGTGCGCTTAGCGCTGAGCGCCAGTCCAAGAGCGCAAAGCGCTATCTGTTAAGTGGCACACACGTGAGGAGCACGTAGGGCACTTGGCGCTGAGCGCCAGTCCAAGAGCGCAAAGCGCTAGTTTATGAGCGCTGAGCGCAAAGCGCTATCTGATCAGCTATAAGATCTGAGAAATAAATTCTCATTTATAAGAGACTTTGTCTTAAGGTTCTAAGAACAAAGTTTTTATTTTATAGGAGATGTTTCAATCTCTTATTTTGGTGAAAGGCTTTGCCTTTATGGATCTGTGATTCTAAGAGAATTGAATTATTCTCCTCCTTTTTTATAATGAGATGTTCATGCTCTCTTTTTGTAAAAGACTTTAGTCTTATAGGTCTATGATCTGTGAGAAGAATTGTGTTCTTCTTCTTATTCTTTTATGATGAGATCCTTTGATCTCTTTGTGAAAGACCTTGGTCTTATAGATCTATGATCTTAAAGAAAGAAGTGAATTCTTCTTTTATATGGGATGATTTCATCTCTCTGCTCCTTTTACCTTGAAGAAAATCTTCTTCTTTTGAGATCGTGCTCTTCTTTCTGAGATTTCTCACAGTTTTTAGGGGGGCTCCTCTCTTTGTTTCTCTATCTCCTTCTCTGTTTTTTCTATATAAGACTTGAAGTCTTAGGTCCTTTTTATAGGGCGAGCTGATTTGTTCAATCAGTTAAGGAGATCTTTTCTCCAATTGATTTGGAGATTTCCCCACCGTTGGATTTTTGATCCAAGGGCTTTTGATTTACAGAAGGCAACCTTCTTGTTTATAACAAGATTGAGAAATTTTCCCATACAGAATTTATTCTGTGTTTTGGTGATTTTTAATCACCTTTGGATCATTGATCTAACAGTGCTCTGATTTATAGAGCACAATCTTCTTGTTTGGAAAGATTTTGAAGAATCTTTCCTTAACAGAATTTTATTCTCGTTAATTGATGATTTATCATCTTTATTGGATCTTTGATCTGACGGTGGGGAGCTTTTAGTTCCAGCGTTAGCGCACCCGTGCTTTGCACGTGGTGCACTGCTTAGAGTGCAGCGCACCTAGCGCTAGCGCACACGTGATTTGCAAGTGGTGCGCTGCTTAGAGTGCAGCGCTTCTAGCGCTAGCACATACGTGCTTTGCATGTGATGCGCTCCTTATAGTGCAGTGCACCTAGCGTTAGCGCACACGGCTTTGTACGTGGTGCGGTACTTGGGGCGCTGCTATGAAGCGTTGCTTCATTTTAAAATTTGAAATTTGAGCAGAGCTTTGCTCTGATTGGGAGAAACAAATGTCCTCCACCATTGCGCTCACGTGGCCTACATGTGAGTGCAGCGGTGGCAGCATCTGCGCCCTTTGATCAACTCAGAAGTTGAAACGGCATCTCAGTGCCTATAAATAGGACCCTTGGCCCTTGAGATGATTTCTGTTCATCTTCTTTCTTGTTTTTTCCCGAGAACTAATTCTCTTTTAGAGCATAGCTCTTCATCTTAAGAATTTTCTTAAGGACGGAACTCTGTCAAAACTTAGGTAAAGATCAAATCATTTAAAGGATCTTTTAATAACCTAGTGTTTTACCCATCAACAGAGTTTTGCTTTTCATAGATCTTCGATCTAAAGAAAACCTTTTTTAGGGTTTCATTAATAGAGCTTTGCTCTCTTGAATTAATAGATCTAAATAGATCTTTCTTGGGGTTTCTTAACCCATTAACAGAGCTTTGTACTTTTCAAATCATGTAGATTTATTAATCTCTTATGAAGAACTCTTAAGAGTTTGTTCATGGATCTTGATGATCTCAGAATTTTAATTCATCGAGAATTTTACTTCAATTTTTCTGACGGGTTATTCTATCATTTTTATAGAGCAAGGCTCTTGAGGAATTCTCTTTAGGGAATTTTTTTATTCCTTCATCATTAGAATCTGACAGATGTCATTCTATCACAGAGCATTGCTCTCAAGGGGAGATTTACTCCTTGGCCCGAGGGGTCCTCATTGAATGAGAATCTCTTTGAGGATTTCCTCATTTAATGACAGTCTCATCAAATGATGAGACTGTTTTATTAATGATGAACTGTCATCTAGATTATGTGGGTCCCTTTTGGTTCCTTTTCACTGCATTGCAGTGCGGTACGGATTTAAAGTACCTAATGATAGAACTTAAACTGTAGCAATGACGGCTGAAAATTTGTTCTTTTCCACGCAGGTACTATGTTTTTTGACACTTTCTTCCTGTTCGTCCGTTCGGAAGGCGGATTCCCCGAAGCGCCCGTAGACCGAGAAGTTTTTGTACTGATCAAAGACCATGACCCGGAGCACAAGAATCTTCATTTATGGGGAACATGGTATAACCAAATCATCAGGGGTCGGCGGAGCTTTCTTGCGCGGTACCCTCGAATCCCATTTCGGCGATTTCTTACGCCGACCCACCCCCAGTGAACTATGCCGTGGAGGAGGTCAATTGGACTTCAGATGGTCTCCTTCAGCCTTCTTTGGCTGCGATACCCGTACAGCCTCTAATGGCGTTGGATATTCTAGAGCGGCGTATATGCCAGAGTGAGTCGCGCCCTTGGGGACAGCCATACAACATAGGCTTGACTCCCCGACATCCAGCCGGATATTTGCAGTGGGCCCGGTACATTCTGTCCGCCAAGAGGTTGCAGTTGTTGAGGCTCGGGTTGTATCCCGCGGTTTACGTTTCTCTCTTTCAGTACTCCATGCCTCCTACATGGTGGGGTAAAAGCCTTTTTAGAATAATGGAATATTCCAACTCACACCTTCCTTTTGTTGGATCAGGAAGTCTCCATCTCTTTAGAGGAGTTCGCGGAGATTTCTGGCTTGCCTGTTAGAGGGGAGCATTATGAGGAACTACTTCCTCATGATGAATATGTCTTTGCCGCCAAGTCGGTGATGATGGGCCTTACCCCGAACAACGCCATTCAACATCAATCACCAAGTTTGATTAAAGTGTTGAATATCTATGAGGGCCTATTTCTCGAGTCTGGGAGCCGTAGGGTTAATTTTATGGATTTTATCGCTCGTTTTCTCCGCTCGGAGGTACTGTCGAAGGAATCCGCGAAGTTCGCCAAACTTGACGATCCTTTTTGCTTAGGTTTGGGCAACCTGCCGACGGCGGAGGCGGATCAGAAGAGTTTTCTTTCTCCCTGACACCCTGTTCAGACCATAATATTGCATTTATCATTCCCCTATTTCTTATCTTTTTATAAATAAACAGGTACTCTTGACGCACGTTTGCTGCATATTACAGGATACAGGTTTCTGGAGCAAATACAGTGAAAAAGACACAAAACAACAGAAAAAGGGACTTTTGACCGACAAGCAGACCGATACTAGTCACGCCCAGTTCACATAGGTGCAAGGCAATGAATGTCAAGGTGAAACGGTTAAAAAGCCCAAGACAAGTCTTCACTGAAGATCTGGAGAAGACCCAAAAGCCCAACAGAGAAAGTACATATAAAAATCCAGAGCCCAAGAACCATTGAAGAAACCCCAGAAGTCTGAAAGCCCAAGTCCACAGTTTGGCCGCGGATCCGCGGCCAAACCCAGCCTGGCGCCGCGGATCCGCGGCCATACAAGGCCCGTGTCGGTGCATATTTTCTGAGGCGGCGCGTCGGTGCAGATGTTAGGATTTTACGTGGGCAAATCTGTAATTTTGCATGTGCGAGAGTCTGTAACCCTAGGTTTCCTATTTTCCTATAAATTGTAATTTTAGATCTGTAAAACGCAATGCCTCTTTTCAATAAATAAAATTCAGAAATTCTGGAAGTGACATTCAGATCTGTTCTTTATCGCTTGGAGGGAGCCATCACTTCTTTTATTCTTTTAATGTTATTTCATCCCCTAATGAGCGAGTAGTCTCCTCGCTTGTTAGGGTTAGCCTTAGGGAAAGGGTTGAGAGATGAGATCTCTCACCCCTTTCAATGCCATATTAAACTAACCCATTAAGAACTCCATGCATGCGCGCACAACCGCTCCCTGCGGCACCCTACCCCTCGAGGTAACGGTGAACCGCAGTATAAAGGGCCGGTTGCGCGCGTTTTCCATGGGGGTTAGGGTAATTAACGATAAAGGAAAGATACGAATCTAGAGGAAGAAAACATCTTCCCAAAAGAGTCGTATCCACTTTATCGATAATTAATATAACACCTAATGGATCTAAAATACGGCATTGAAAGCGGTGAGGAAACATCAATCTCCAAAACTTCCTCTAAGCCTAACCCTAGCAAGAATTTAAATTAGATTAATTAAGTTTTAGATCTAGATTTTTATAAAACCAAAACGACAAATAGAATCAACTCGTTAAGACACACTAAAGGAATTTACCCGTCTCTGTGGATCGACCCGCACTCACCGGCTAGCTGCGAAGCGACGCCGTTTCTTGATTGCGGTAATTTACAATTTTTGACACAAATCAAATGGCGCCGTTGCCGGGGACGGCGTAATATTTCTTTTTGTGAATTTTCGGGTTGATATAAATTTTAAAAAATTATAAAAATCTGAAAATATAAAAAAATATAAAAATTATCAATTTTGATCTGTTTGAAGGGTTTATTGTTTGAATCTTGCAGGAACAGCGAAAACTCTCGGATCTGGAATTTTACAGAGGGAAATACAGAAAAGTACACATAAGAACAGAGAGGAACTGAAGGTACAGAACAGCAGGAAATTTTTCAGAGCGCGATCCCACAAGCCGACCGCGTTTCCGCCGCATAGGGGGGCCATCTGCCGCGGTTCCGCGCTCTTAGTGCCACGTCAGCGCACCAAATTTTGCTGGTTTGATTTCTCCTTCTCCCCTCTGTCAACCTCCATATATCTCTCTGTAAAAAGTTTTCTGTAGGAATTCTTTGCGTAAAGAGTCTTTCTCCCCCTTCTAAATAACAGATCTTTGCAGGTTTCTTTACGCCGCGCTAAAAATTTTTGATTGCAAGTGAAATTTTATTTGTTTTGCATAATTTAACCGGACTCTAAGGGGCTATTTGACCAAACTCAGATTGGGTGGGGATTTCATCACCCTTCCCAGGACCCCAGAAAACACCTAAAGCATTTTGCATCGACCACAACTAATTAAAAAATATTAGACTCAGACCTAAGGACAGCGAGCTCAATAGGAAAAGGACTAGGGTAGGCATCGGCCGTTTATCCTAACCGATATTGCGATGTCTAGGCTAGTGGTTATTAATTAGGCCCACTGTAGTGGTGGTTCCTTCCCACTTACCTGGCCGTATTTGTCCGTGAAGAGGCGGTTTGAGGTCTATTTCTAGCCCTAGTTAGGAGCTGTCTAGCAGACCTAGGCGACCCTAGATCTAGGCCTGATTGTGCATGTGTGGTTGACACATTGGTGTCACGAGTCCCTTTCCTAAAACCTCTTTGCAAAACCTTCACATAAAAAAAAAAAGAAAAAGAAAAAGAAAAATCTTTTACAAACTTGCAACTTGCCGCTAAAGAAAACTTGCAAACTCACTTCCACCACTTCTTCTCACTGACGTTATCTTACCCCCACATTCTGTTTTTTTTTCTGACTGCACTACCCTTTAGTGTATGTCATTTTGGACTAGGGATACTAACGCCCGATTAGTCCGTGTTTCGTTGGTACCGACCAACGAACCCTTCGGCGAACCCTTCGTCGAAATTCCCTCCATTTCCTTACCTCCACCGTTAAATTCTTCTTTCGAATGTATGTCGGGATTCAACCCCAACGATACCTTACCGACGGGAATGATTCCACCTCCACCAGGTGCGAATAACCCGAATCTTCCGCCTGTTGTAGCGTCCGCACGAGTCGCGCTCCAGGATCTCTTCTACCCCGTCCGCACTTCTTTACCCACATGTCTTTCACCCCCACCGGCAAATGGGGATAATTTTGAAATAAAACCACGCTTCATCAATATGCTGCCTAAGTTTCATGGTTTGGAATCCGAAGATGCATATATTTTCATTAATAAATTCCAAAACGTTTGCAGCATGATGAAGACAACCCAATTAAGTGATGACGCAATAAGGCTAAGGGTCATTCCTTTCACCTTATGTGACCTAGCCGAGAAGTGGCTATACAGCACCGCATCACATTCCATTAGAAATTGGGACGAGTTTGTGAGAGCTTTTCTGAAAAAGTTCTATCCTCACCACAAAACTGCTAGAATCCGAAACGAGATTATACAATTTTCACAGCTTCCTTCCGAACCATTTTGGAAGTGCTTCGAGAGATTTAAAGACCTACTCGTTCAATGCCCTCATCATGGGATAGAAAATTGGCAACTTTGCCAAACATTATACGAGGGATTGAATGCAGCAACGAAGCAGTTGCTAGAAACAATATGTCAAGGTCATTTTCTCTCCAAGTCTAGCGATGAAGCTTGGCAGTTTCTTGAGGACCTAAGTGAGCAAACAATTCAATGGGAGAGTACCAAGACCACATCATCTTCTTCTAGTGGTCAATCTAGGGCAGGCATACATCAAATAGATATGTCGATAGCTATGAAGGCCGAGATGGCCTCACTTATGAAAAAGCTAGAAGCCATTGAGATCAAAATCTCATCGTCTTCTCCTGCCCCTACTCTACCCACACGAACTGTTTGTGCTTGTTGTTCTAACCCATCGCATTTAACCGAAGAGTGTCCTTATAATGCACCTATTCAAGGACAGGAGCAAGTCAATGCTGCATTTCAGCAACGACAAAGAAACGATCCGTACTCTTCGGCATACAATCAGGGGTGGAGGAGTCACCCAAATCAACAGTTCCAAGGGAATAATAATTTTCAAAGACCTCCTCCACAACAACAACAAGCACCCTTACAAACTCAAAACTAGCAACCTTTCCAACAACAACCTTATACAAATCAAATGAACAATTTGGTTCAACCAAATGATGATAAGGTTAGCTCGCTCGAGAAAAGTCTAGAAGCATTTCTCAAGCAAACTACAGAATCCGCAGCAAGATTTGAAAGTTATGTTCAATCTTTAATGAATAACAATGTCTCACACGATCAAAGTATCAAATCTATTGAGGCACAAATTGCACAATTAACTGCTGCGTTGAGCGAGAGAGAAAAGGGAAAGCTTCCATCTCAACCATTGCCCAATCCCGGTCACGCACAAAACGCATATCACAATCACAATGTAAATGCGGTGACCACGTTGAGATCCGGAAGAGAGTTGCAAAATGATGTGGAAACTAGTGATGACATCCCCGCCGGTGGTTCTTCTTTTTCTTCCCCTTCTTCATTTTCTTCACTTCCTTCTTCACCTTTTTCTTTAGAGCCTATTCTCCACCCTTCACACGGCTCTACTTCTTCTGACTCGAACGGACCCATTTCTCACAACACGAACACATCCGCACTGGGATCCGTTCCTATTCCACATTCTACTCCACAGACTTTTGACTCAACAAATTTTCTGAATGCTCCATTCCCAAACAGGTTGAGTCCTAATAAACCAAATACACAAGTGGAGAAGATTGTGGAGATATTTAAGCAGGTTAGCATAAATATACCTCTCTTGGATGCTATCCAACAAGTCCCGTCATATGCGAAAATCTTAAAGGGCTTATGCACCTCGAAGAGAAAGGCATCTCAAGTACCCAAGAAAGTGCTAGTGGCTAGTGCAGTGAGCAATGCTATTAACCACCATCAAACCTTACCCCAAAAACGAAAGGACCCCGGCTGTCCTACGATTTCAATTACAATTGGGGATAAGAAAATTAATCAAGCACTTTTAGTTCTTGGGTCTAGTGTTAACCTGATTCCTTACTCCGTGTACGAACAATTAGGGGTTGGAGAGTTGAAACCCACTCGTTGCACTCTCCAAATGGCTGATCGATCAATCACCTATCCAAGGGGTCAACTAGAGGATGTGTTGATCAAAGTCGGGGAATTCATATTCCCCGTTGATTTTATCGTTATGGATACACAACCTGTTGCTAACCCAATAAACCAAATTCCGGTTATTCTTGGTCGACCATTTTTGGCCACTTCCAATGCCGTAATAAATTGTCGCAATGGCTCCATGACTCTATCCTTCGGAAAGAGGTCTAGCGAGTTCAATATTTATAAGATGGGAAGTCTGCCCCCCGTGCCTAAAAGTAGTACACGAGAAGTTTGCTCTATTCACGAAATCACGCAAGAGGACTGCGAGCTTGAAAGATTCTTGTTTGATGAAAACAGTTTTGACGCCACTAGTGCGTCCCTCCTTGAGCCTACCACCGTTGACACAACCGATATTGATTATGAATGTTTCACTTTTTTGGATGATGACGACTCACAGCCCGAATATGAGTCTTTTGAATTTTTGGATGAGTCAGTCGAACCATCCGAATCGGTTGTTTGCAGTGATTTCGAACCTGTGTTAGAGTCCTTTAAGTTCGAGGTAGATTCCGCAATGATTCTTTCGCCTCCGAAACTCGAACTAATGTCCTTACCGCCTCACCTTAAATATGCTTACATAGGTGAGAATAAGACTTTTCCCATTATCATATCAGCCTCTCTAGCCTTCGAGCAAGAGAACGCTATTTTAAAAGTCTTACAAGATAGGCGGCAAGTTTCCAGTTGGACTATGGCGGACATCGAGGAGATAAGTTCCCTCATAAGTGAATATCATACACAATTGATGGATGATGCCATGTCAATAGAGGACCCACAGGAATATCTTGGGGGTATTGTGGTGAGTCAACCTCCTCCCTTAGAAGTTGAAATACCCCCATTTCTTTTAATAAGGTACGAGAATGCCAACACTCCACTGATTGCTGATCATTTACATTCTCGTTTCAATGCATCACCATCACCTGTATATTCACCTCCACACCTCCCATACCACCACTTCTATCTTCCCCAATTCTTTGCGGACCACCACAACTTATTTTTCCACCACCCAATATTCTTTACTGATAAATTTTTCAACTGGTTGGTGTTGACTTTTGGCCGATGCAAGGTTTGGCAGTATTGTCTAACTTAGTTTAATTGAAGTTTGGGGGAGGGTCTTTTTGTATATATTTTTGTTTTTCTTAACAATAAAAAAAACTATAAACAAATAAACAGGGGAGTATCGGTATTTTGACCCTCTTGGTTTAGTATGACAGTGAGGACACTGTCAAGTTCAAGTTTGGAGATATGCTCGGTACGTCTTCTTCCTTCGCATTCATTTGTACATATTTTTGCATTTGCATACTTATTTTAAAACCCATAAAAAAAATTCAAAAATTATAAAAATAATTGTATTCAATTTTGGCTAATTGACTTGAGTTTGACTAATAGGTTAACTGGTTAGGAAAAACTAGATCTTAGACTTAGTGAATTAAAAACCCTAAAAATAACCTTCCTTAAAGTTTAATGGTAGAAAGTATATGCCTTGTAGTTTATTTAGAAATAGGCAAATTTTGGGTTCACTTCTTGGGCTAAGTCAAAATGAGGGAAGAGTATTGATGTTCTTATTAGAGTATAAGTTTGAAAGATAGTTCCTAGCTTAAGTCTAAATTCTGAAAATGTATACCCTACAATTTGCACATTCACGTACCTTGAAACTTGGAATAGTAGAAGAGACCTTGAAATGCTCTTGTCTAAAGTCCTTAGTACAATGAAAATAAAAAGAAAAAAAAGTGAATAAAGAAAAAAATGGACACTGGTTTGTGTGATTACTTAAGGCTGTAAAAATAGAAAAATATTTAGCGAGGGTGCTTCATCACCTAGTGCCTTAGACCAACTGGTCTGGGAGTCACTGCTAAAGCCTTGGGTGTTGCAAGGACTAGGAAGTACGCTTTAAAGTGCAAACGCATTTTGTAATCGGTCGTTGGTACCTCAAGAAGTATTAACGGTCGCATGAAGGATGTGTAAGCAAATTTCATTCACCAACTAATTAGTACTTTGGACAATGGACAAGGGCATGATTGCTTGAATTGAATTTTCAAGTGTAGGGGTGATCTATACACACACGTAGGGGTACGTGATTGGAATTTAGATAAGAGAGAGGAATGAAAGATAAAATTTGTATCTTTAATAGAGTTGATAGAAATTCCTGAGTGGAGATGTAACCCTAGAAGGAAAACTTAAGAAATGCCGAAAGCTAAGTAAGTCTACATAACATATATAATCTTAAGTTAAATAATGAGGAAGTGTGAAGAATATGGGTGGATAATTTACAAGTATAAGATAATAGAATTCCTTATTAGAAGACCTAATTGGAGAACAAAAGTCAATGGGCCGAGTTGATAGGATTTTGTGGGTGTAATCCGCTGAAAACCCTCAGGAGACAACACTCCTCCTACTAGGGACACCTAGAGGTTTAACGGCTTGTTGCACATGCTAAGTGCAATCGTGTTTCCCTGCGAAAGTGCGGTTAGGATTTTAGAGAATAAAATAATAAGTTTGCTCGAGGACGAGCAAAAGGTAAGTTTGGGGGTATTTGTTCAGACCATAATATTGCATTTATCATTCCCCTATTTCTTATCTTTTTATAAATAAACAGGTACTCTTGACGCACGTTTGCTGCATATTACAGGATACAGGTTTCTGGAGCAAATACAGTGAAAAAGACACAAAACAACAGAAAAATGGACTTTTGACCGACAAGCAGACCGATACTAGTCACGCCCAGTTCACATAGGTGCAAGGCAATGAATGTCAAGGTGAAACGGTTAAAAAGCCCAAGACAAGTCTTCACTGAAGATCTGGAGAAGACCCAAAAGCCCAACAGAGAAAGTACATATAAAAATCCAGAGCCCAAGAACCATTGAAGAAACCCCAGAAGTCTGAAAGCCCAAGTCCACAGTTTGGCCGCGGATCCGCGGCCAAACCCAGCCTGGCGCCGCGGATCCGCGGCCATACAAGGCCCGTGTCGGTGCATATTTTCTGAGGCGGCGCATCGGTGCAGATGTTAGGATTTTACGTGGGCAAATCTGTAATTTTGCATGTGCGAGAGTCTGTAACCCTAGGTTTCCTATTTTCCTATAAATTGTAATTTTAGATCTGTAAAACGCAATGCCTCTTTTCAATAAATAAAATTCAGAAATTCTGGAAGTGACATTCAGATCTGTTCTTTATCGCTTGGAGGGAGCCATCACCATTAGTAAGTGTTTTTCTTTTATTCTTTTAATGTTATTTCATCCCCTAATGAGCGAGTAGTCTCCTCGCTTGTTAGGGTTAGCCTTAGGGAAAGGGTTGAGAGATGAGATCTCTCACCCCTTTCAATGCCATATTAAACTAACCCATTAAGAACTCCATGCATGCGCGCACAACCGCTCCCTGCGGCACCCTACCCCTCGAGGTAACGGTGAACCGCAGTATAAAGGGCCGGTTGCGCGCGTTTTCCATGGGGGTTAGGGTAATTAACGATAAAGGAAAGATACGAATCTAGAGGAAGAAAACATCTTCCCAAAAGAGTCGTATCCACTTTATCGATAATTAATATAACACCTAATGGATCTAAAATACGGCATTGAAAGCGGTGAGGAAACATCAATCTCCAAAACTTCCTCTAAGCCTAACCCTAGCAAGAATTTAAATTAGATTAATTAAGTTTTAGATCTAGATTTTTATAAAACCAAAACAACAAATAGAATCAACTCGTTAAGACACACTAAAGGAATTTACCCGTCTCTGTGGATCGACCCGCACTCACCGGCTAGCTGCGAAGCGACGCCGTTTCTTGATTGCGGTAATTTACAATTTTTGACACAAATCACACCCCGGTCGTCCCTTTTGCAGAGCTGGCAGCTCCTGGGATCAACGAAGAAACTTTCTTTTTGGGGTTCTCGGGCTATGGCTGAGCTGGTTTGCGCTTCCGATGCACCCTCGCCATATGAGGCCATCCGTCTTCTACCCAGCGCATCGAATGGTTATTGGGGTGAATGTGGCCGTCGGGGTTGCTGGGTTAGCCCATTTGTACCACGGCCTTAGCCTAGCGACAGATACTACTCAACTGGGGGTGCAGCCCATGAACTTCTCAATGCATTACTTCACCTCGTGGCTTAAGTTGCATGTGCTTGGCGCCTTTGGAATTCACAAAAGGCCCCTTTTTTTTATGAAAGATATAACTTTCCTCGACTGCTGCGGCTGGTTGACGCTTCTATTTTGGAACCGACTCCACGAGAGGCTCGGAGCTTACTCCTTCACCCACGTACTGTTGGGGATAGCATGACCTTTGTTGACAAGTTCTTAAATATTGTCAAAGAAACCGCGAAGGCGGTGCAGCCGCTGTGGGACACCTTTAAAGATGGCGCCTCTACCTTAAAAGCTCGAGAGATTCTCCACCTATATTCGATCAGGCTGGGCTTTCTGGTGTTTAGGCAGAATGACATGGCGTTGTTTATGAGATACAACCCACATCGTTTTGCCCAACAATCCAGCTACAATCAGGGTGTTCCGCTTGAGGCCTTTCTAGCTGAGCCGCCCGCCACAGAAGAAGGCATCCGCAGCGCTCTACACCATTTCATGAGGCTCAACACCGGTTCTAACTTTTTGATCAGTGAGCCAAGCTGCGTCCTAAAGGTGTTGAACATGTACGTAGCGTGGTACCAGCATGCGATGGGTGATGTCATCAGGGAAGAAAAAAAGTTGTTACTTGATCGTAAGGGTACAGCCCCTGCTGGTAATCCAGCTATTCCTTTGAAGCAACGGGCCGTCGTTCGTCCTCTTTTGAGAGAAGTTGGTGCGGTTGTGGTACCACGTGAGATGCCTGAGTTGCCGCTGCCCCGTGCTCCCGTCGAAGCGGTCGTCGTGGCGTCTCCTGAGTCCGGCTTGGGTGTGGAGATCGGGACTCGCCATCCGAAGTTGCCTGCTAAACGCAAGTTTGTGTTACCGGCAGCCGGTACTCGCTCGCAGAAGAAGAAGAAGAAGTCGATTCTTTCTGCAGATGTTGTACTCGGCCAGGAGCCCCATGCTCTTTATAGCGAAGGTTTAAGCGAATACGGGACCAACGAGGGTCTATTCATAGCGCCAGAAGATACTGATCTGGAGGCCGCCATCGCAGCTTCCGAGCGACAAGCTAGCCACAAAGCGGGACTGATCATCCTCGCTGAGTCAGGTAGTCTTCAGTCGTATCTTTTTGTCGTTGCATTACATTTTTATTATCGTGTTTTGACAGACACTTTTTCTTCAACAGGCATTTCCACTGAAGAGGCTCTCGCGACTTCCCTCAAGACTTTTAAGGAGGAAGAGAGGCTTCGCGCTTCGCTAGGCGTTGGTATATTTCGGCTTATCATGCCTTCATTCCCCTTTCTTATGGGTAATCTGACCCTTCCTTTTCATCTTATTGCAGGAACTACCTTGGCTCTGGTTATCCTGAGTGCAACGCCGACTTCGTAGGGTAGTGCGGAGATGCTCCCAAGGCCGGCTACCGAAGTGCCAGCTTCTCCAGTGTTGCCAAAAAAGGCTTCACTTAAGCAACCGATGACGGATGCCACAACGGCTCCAGAGGTAGCTCCTGGTGCGGACGATGACGTCTCCTTGACGGAGGTTCTAAGAAGATTAGCTCTCACGGCCCAGGCAGAAAGGAAGCGTAGAAGGCATGCGGCAGGAGAACGTAACACCGCCTTGGCCGTAGGTGCAGGCTCGAGTGCTGCTTCTCCTGTCCCTGTTTCTTCAGAGGGTGCCCCGGCCGCCCTGTCTACTGCTCATAGACAGGCGGTACGCACGGCTCGAGAAGCAATTGAAAAGACGTCTCAAGGTAATGTAACACTGGGTCCTTTGTCAGAATTTGATCTTCATATTCTCATATATCTTACCCTGCAGGGCCAAGTCATGGTGAGTAGGTAGCGGGTGAGATAACGGCAACCACTGAGCCCAAAGCGGCTACTCTTTCCCAAGAGTCCGGGACTGCTCCAATTGCCGCTCTTTCTGCCTGCGGTTCCCTGCCATCACCTGACATTGCGAGTGTCATGACGGCTCTCGTGGAATCAGGTGACGAAGCCACGGGTGGCGAAACTATCCCCCTGAATGAGATCGAAGAAGTCGTGATTCTTGGTGATGCTCCTGTCACCGTTTCGGCTGATGACCTGTCTGGTAGGTCTCGGGTCGTTGCATTCTTTTCGTTTTGCAATCCTTTCCGATGACATTCTGTTCCTTTCGAATGTAGGTGTGGCGAGCGCTGAGGTTGTAACACCTGAAGAAGCACCACTAGTTGCCGCTCTAACAGTCGTTGCCCCTTCGTCTCCTCTTATATCTTCTCAACTGCTGGAAGGTATGAGTTTGCGATCAATTTAATTGGGGACAGCATTTTTCGTGTACTGATCATGTATCATCGTAATCTTGCAGGAGTTCTCTTTGATTATCTATATCAAGTGCTGAACCCGCACTTCTCCTTCCAGTTGGAGATTAGTCCGCCCGTTGGTGTCGGTGAGTATCTCTTCTAACCGACGTCTTCTTTAACGGGCAACCATGTTATTGATAATTCTTCTTTGCATTACTTGTAGCCTTAAAAATTGAAGGAAGGGACGAGGGTATCGTCGTGCCACCGGTACTCCCAGCTCTGCCCCCTGTTGCAGCCGGTATAGTAAACTCTATTGTTCGTGTATCTTCTTTATTTCTTGAGCTGACATCTGATTATGATTTTTGTTGCAGTAGTCACACCGACTCCAGCTCCATTCGAGTCTCGCATCATAATGCCGGAAGGGCCCTTTTCTAGACGTCCATCTTCAAAAGGCCCTGTGACCAGTCTGCGTATGCTGAGTGAATACATCGAGGAGTTTGACGCGGAGGCCCCTACATTCGCTGCAGATTTTGCTGCCAAGGTTAATCCAATGTTGGCGATGCTTGTGAACTTCCATAATGAAGGCGTCGTTGAGTCGTGGGTTAACCACTGCAGGAAGATTGAGGCCTGCCTGCATGAGTTTGAGCTTAGGCATCCTGCTCCTAAAATATTGGCTTTGAACTCCCAGCGGGCTGCTTGGGTTGAGCAGAGCGTGTCCTTCCTCCGTTATTTTGAACAAGAAGCGATCTTGAGGCGGAAGGAATGCGAGGAAGCTTCGGGTGAATCTGCCCGGCTGCGCACCCATGTTGAAGCGAATGCCGCGCAACTAAGAGCCGTCTTTGACAATTTGCAACGATACATTTCGGACGGGTTGGCATTGAGGCGGAAGCTCGACTCCATTAAGCAGGTTACGTAGAGTCGTGAAGCTGTCCAACGGGAAATCGATGAGAAGGTTTCATCATGCTTGCAACAACGGGATCGAATTGAAGCAGAGCTAGCCGCGGCGGCTGACCATGAGAAGGCATTGAAAGGAGTGCGCGAGCAACTTGCTGACTTATTGAAAACGCCTCCTACTCAGTAGCTGTTTTGCATAGATTGAACACTTGTAATCTTTAAATAACATGTATCCATTTTTTATTCTTTCATATGATTTAACTTGTACTCCACTGAATTCATGAATAAAAGATACACATTTTTTGTTCTAATGTTGCTTTCTTCTCTTTGCTGTGTCATTACCATATGATTTTAGCAAGTGTGCTCTGTAGATAGTAAGTGACGGTCCATCTTAGACTCTTTACAGGGTATCGATGGCTTAGGAAACAGGTTCAGGTCTGCTGCCTAAGACTTTTCAATTTTATGAGCCGTGAGGGTCTCATAAAGACTTTTCTCCCTATGAGTCGAGAGGATCTCGCAGGTGTATTTTCTCCTTAGGAATCGTGAGTATTCCTAAGTTTGTTTTCTCTTGAGAGTCATAAGGATCTCACAAGAGAACTTTCTCCTTACAAGTCGAGAGAACTCGTAAGTGATTGATGGGTTGACCTGCTCCTGAGTCGAAGCATTGCTTTGACGGGGAATTCGAGGATTTACTCTGGCTATTTCCCAGGGAGTCAGAATTAACTTTAGCCGTGTTCCACGGGACCAAGAGGGGTTGACTTTATCCGCATTTCACGAAGTCAGGAGCTGACTTTATCCGCATTTCACGGAGTCAGGGGTTGACTTTATCCGCATTTCACGGAGTCAGGGGTTGACTTTATCCGCATTTCACGGAGTCAGGGGTTGCTCTGGACGTTTCCCATAGGGTCAGGATTGACATTATCCGTGTTCCACAGGACCAGGATTTGCTCTGGGCGCTTGCCACGGGGTCAGGATTGACATTAGCCGTGTTCTTCAGGACCAGGATTTGCTCTGGGCGTTTCCCACGGTGTCAGGATTTACATTAGCCGTGTTCTTCAGGACTAGGAGGTGCTCTCTCGGTTGTCTGTGAACCGTCGAGGTTTGGAACAAGGACTTTGCCATGGCTCCAAGGTTGATTATCGCGTCTGAATCCTGCTGGAATGAAGAGGAACGATGTTGGTGATCTCTAGGCTGTCTGTGAACATTCGAGATTTGGAACAGGGACTTTGCCATGGCTCCAAGGTTGATCTTCGCATCTGAATCCTGTTGGAATGAGGAGGAACGTTGTTGGTGATCTCTAGGCTGTCTGTAAACCGTCGAGATTTGGAACAGGGACTTTGCCATGGCTCCAAGGTTGATTGTCGCGTCTGAATCCTATTGGAATGAGGAGGAACACTGTTGGTGATCTCTAGGCTGTCTGTGAACCGTCGAGATTTGGCTCTCTTTCTGATGGAGCCTGGTGGAAAGGTATGGTTTCCTCTTTGTTTGTGCTCCTGGATTGTATACAGGGATCGATGTGATCTCACCTGTAGGGCAAAAAGTTTCATTTTATATATTTTTCATTCCGCGATGCTCTATCATTTAAGTTTTTATATTGCGAAAGTCGCGATTGCCTAATCATTTCGGCTATTTTTCGCGGTGCCCAATCATTTCGGCTATTTGTTTTATTTACTCGCTGCTTTTATTGCGAGTTGCCTAACCATTTCGGATATTTTGTATGCATATATTTTACTTGCTGATTTTGTTGCAAATTGCCCCATCATTTCGGCTATTTCATATGCATTTGTGGCTCGCTACGAGTTTGGGATTTGATACCGATTTAGGCATCAGCATCGCTACAACTGGGATATTGCCAGAAGCGAATCATCATTTGCCTATGTCGATCTCGAACAAAGGTGGCTTAGAAAACAGGGTTAGGATCCTATTGGCTAAGGCTTTTTGACTTTACGATTCATAAGGGTCTCATAAAGGTATTTCTCCCTATGAGTCGTGAGGATCTCGTAGGTGCGTTTTATCCTTAAGAATCGTTAGGAGTCTTAAGTGTATGGTCTCTTATAAGTCGTAAGGATCTTATAAGAGTATTTTCTCCTTATAAGTCGAAAGGACTTGCAAGGGTTGTTCACCGTGCGAGCATATCCCTAGTCGCTGATGAGACTTTGTTAGGGAAATGTTTATTCGCGCCCGTGGATTGTATACAAGGGTTGATATTGAGACGCTTGTAGGGAAGCATTGGAGATTGTGATGGCTTAAGAACAGGTTTAGATCCCTGTAGCTTAAGGCTTTTGAACCCTGTGAGCCATGAGGGTCTCAAAGGGGAATTCTCCTTACGAGTCGTGAGGATCTCGTAAGTGTAATTTCTTCTTAGGAATCATGGGATCCCTAAGTGTGTTGCTCCCTTGCGAGTCGTAAGGATCTCACGCAGGTATTTTCTCCTCACAAGGTCGAGAGGACCTTGCAAGTGTCTTTTAGCGAGTTTTCGCCCTTTCGGGTTTTCACAAACTCGCTAGTAGTCCTGCTGTTTTTACTCACGGAGCCCTTTCGGTTTTTCATCCGTGCCCCTTTCGCTTGTGGACGTACCCTTTTTTTTGGGTGTCAGCCTTAGGATGCTGCGGTCCGTAGTAGTTTATAGACGTCTCGGTCAACAGCCAGTTTTAAGATATAGTGGTCCATTGTTAGTTTAAGAACGTTTCGGTCTGTTTGCCGGTTACTACTTATAGAGTTTGGGCTTAGGAAGATAGCGAGCGGACATAGGCGTCGTTATCTATCGTTGACCTAGGCCGTGACTCGTCAGGCGTAGTATTTTTTTAGGAAGCGACCGTTTATTGGCCTGAAAAGTCTTTCACCATGCATGTCCATAAGTAGATAAGCTCCATCCTGGTAAACTTTGTCTAGAATATACGGGCCTTCATAGTTCGGCTCAAATTTCGCCCATTTGGCACGATTGGGGATCATAGGTCTCTTGACCACTAGCACGAGTTCGCCTTGGCGGAATGTTCTCGGCCTAGTCAATCTCTCGTATGAGCGTGTCATTTTTTCTTTATAAGCTTCCAAGTTCTGCTGCGCCATGAGCCGGGTTTCATCAAGGGTGTCGAGCTCCTCAAGCCGAAGGTTAGCATTCTCTTCGTCTGTTAGCTCGTAGTGAACCGCCACTCGTAGAGAGGGTAACTCTATCTCGAGGGGGATTACCGTTTCTGTGCCGAATACCAATGCATGCGGCATTGTGTTTATGGCCATTTTGAACGTAGTTCGATACGTCCAGAGAGCTTCATGCAATCTCTCGTGCCAGTCCTTTTTATTTTTGGACACCGTCTTTTTCATGATCTTCGTCAAGGTCTTGTTAAAAGCCTCAGCTAGACTGTTAGCTTGGGGATTATATACCGAAG
The DNA here is from genome assembly GCA_030015575.1 of Agapanthus africanus. NCBI lineage: Eukaryota > Viridiplantae > Streptophyta > Magnoliopsida > Asparagales > Amaryllidaceae > Agapanthus > Agapanthus africanus. Next base: position 6,606,578 of record CM057337.1, read on the forward strand.
AGTATCTCTAGTCTATGTTATGCTGTTGTGCGAAACGGCTGATCTTGTGGCTTCTATAGGCCGGCCCGTTATCAGAGATAATCCGTCGTGGAATGCCGAACCCGTAAATGACGTGTGTCTTGAAGAAATGGAGGATATTCTCCGTCTTCACTTCTCTTAGCGGTATTGCTTCCGTCCACTTGGAGAAGTAATCAGTTGTCGCTAAAATGAATCAATGTCCTCTGGATGATGCCAGTTCAATGGGCCCGATTATTTCGGTTCCCCGCATTTCGAACGGCCAGCTAACCACCGTTGAGTGTAGCGAATTTGGATGCTGATGAATAAAGTCCCCGTGAATCTGGTATGAGTGGTATTGTTTCGCATATTCGAGGCAGTTTTGGATCATTGTGGGCCAATAATAGCCCATCCTTTTGATCTTCAGTTTCATCTTCGGCCCGGCTTGGTGAGAAACGCAGAGTCCGTCGTGAGTTTCTTGGACGACTCTCTTTGCCTCTTCAGGTCCCAGGCATCTTAGCCACAAGGAGTCAAACGATCTCTTATACAGAGTATCATTTACGAAGGCAAAAGACAGAGCTCGTTTCATGAGCTGATGTCTTAAAGATGCATCTTCAGGTGTTCGACGGGATTTGAAGTAGTCTATAAAGTCTTCTCTCCAATCCTTAGCCTTTTCCTGGTCTTTTATTTGTAGGGCCGTTTGCTCGGTTGCTCACTTTTCTTCGGACGACTCCGGAGATATTTCTACCGGTGCAAGAACCCGACGGCTTTGCACAACGATCCTCACGTCATCGAGATTCTCGTCGGCCAATTCTTTAGCAAGTTTGGATAATGCATCCACTTTGCTGTTTTCCGCGTGGTATGCTTTCCAGGGCGTAGGCAGGGATTTGAGTCAGCAATTGTTGTACTCTCCTGCCGTACTTTACCAATTCTGGTTTCCATGTCTGATAGTGCGCCTAGAGAACCCTCGAGGGCGGTTGTATACAGAAAGAGAGGCTTTCTCTTGACTGGAGTGGTTAGCACCGGAGGATTCTGCAGGTATTGCTTGATTTCGTCTAGTGCGCTTTGGCATTTGCGATCCCAGACGAAAAGGGTTCCCTTCTTCATCAGGTGACTGTAAGGACGGCACTTGCCGGAGAGATTGGCTATGAATCGCCGGATATATGCAAGCTTTCCTTGGAGAGACCGTAACTGCTTGAGAGTTCTTGGCGGAGGCATTTCCATTATCGCCTTGATGTTCGATGGGTCTATCTTGATGCCTCGGTGTCGGACGACGAATCTTAGAAACTTGCCCGAGGATACTCCGAACGTGCATTTGAGAGGGTTCATCTTCAAGTTGTATTTCTGAAGGCGCTGAAACACGATCTTCAGATGCTCCCAACGCTCCTCGTGCGATTTTCTTTTCACCACAAGGTCGTCGATATAGCATTCGACGATTTCATGTATGAGGTCATCGAAAATCTTCATCATGGCCCTCTGATAGGTGGCACCGGCGTTCTTCAGACCGAAGGGCTTCACTTTGTAGAATAATATGCCCAGAGGAGTCCGGAAAGTGGTATGCTTCTGGCCTTCGGGATGCATCTTTATCTGATTGTATCCTGATGAGACATCCATGAAGGAGAAAACTTTATGAGTGGACGTATTATCTATCATCAGCTCGGTGACCGATACTGGAAATTCTTCCTTCGGGCAAGCTTTGTTGAGATTCCGAAAGTCCACACAGATGCGCACTGTCCCATTTTTCTTCATCACTGGGACAATGTTGGCAATTCAATCAGGGTACTGAACTTCTTGGATGAAGCCGAAGTCGATTAGCTTCTTGACCTCAGCGTTGATGCTCATCTCAAGCTCGAGCCGCATCCTTCTCGGCGCTTGTTTGACTGCCTTGATGTCTGGAGATATCGCCAATTTGGGCACAGTAATCTCTGGATCTATTCCCGACATCTCGGAATAGTTCCATGCGAAGCAGTCTTTATACTGCATAAGCACGTCTTTTAGCATAGCCACCCTTTCTTCAGACAATACCTCACTGACGAATGTCGGCCGTGGGTCGTTTGCCATCCCCAAGTCGATTTTTCTGAGGTTATCTGCAGTAGAATGTATCCCATCTTCCAGCTCCTTTGGCGCTGGTGGAAATTCTGAGATCACCTCGTCTTCGTCCTCATTTTTGAAGCACTAGGAAAGGTCATCCATATTCTCGGGTTCTTCTTCTGACAGCGTTATTACGTGACAGGTACGAAATCGTTTCCAAGACCGATGTTGATCTAGTTCTACTCTCGCTATATACGTCGCTTTCGGTTCATGCTTCTGTGGCGGGGTTATCCTCCAACTGCTGAATAGAGCAAACCTGCCTTGTTGATATTGGTCTTTGACCCAGTTCTTGAAGGTGAAGCAGTCTTCGAGAGGATATCCTATTGCTCGGTAATAGGAGCAATAGTCCGGATGAGAGACCTCGCCTGCTTGCTCGGGGTGCTTAGACCCCGGGAGGGTAATCATCTGATATTTTATGACAAGATCGAGTATCTTCCTTGTCTTTTCTTGGGAAAAAGAATACGCTCGACCCATTTTCTTTATAAGAGATGAATCCTGGTTGCTTGATTCTCAATCGTGTGGCTTCTTGGACCCGCTTTGTCGCCGTCGAACGCTTTTTTCGTTCTTGGGTTTATTTCTGCCTCTGCGTTGGGTCTTTTGTATGACGGGCTGGCGACGAAGGGCATCGTTATTTTCCATAGCCTGCTGAAGGAGGCGCTACGTTCTGGATTTCTTGTAGATGGCCATTTCGCGATTATGGTCGTCTCAAACCTTTTAATCCGCTTTCCTTATAAGCTTGTCCATCTGTTCTTCGAACGACGGACTTGGCACTTTCACGGCGGGACCTCGTTTTGGTTCAGGATTAGCATCTTCCCACAGAGCATCTCCTTCTTCATCGAAGTCATGTATGACGTAGCAGCCGTAGAATCGCTCCCATTTCTTGGATCGGATATATCCAATCCCGAACGCTTCCATTCTCCCGTTGGGCAATTTTCGCTGAGTTCCGGGGATGTTCCAGATCCTGTTGTAGAACCGAGCTTATCGAGCAGTCTATTTGAAGGGTATGCCTTGGCGCCTCAACAGCCTTTTTAATCTTTCTATATAGTATCTGGGCAGGCGGATGGGCTGGAGCCTGTCAAGCGTAGAATCGGCACCATACCAGATTTCTTTCTCCACTTTGGTTTCCACGGATCGATAAAAGAGGATCGCCTTTTCATCTTTTCGCCTGAGAGGGACATAGAATGTCTGCAGTTCCTACACGCTGTAGGTATCAAGTGCATCGAGCTCTTTGTAGTGCTCTCGCGGAACCATGGTAATTTGCAAACTCCGATCATTGCCAGCGAAGGCTTGTATCGATGGTCGTACAGAAAATATGGCATTGACCTCATCTTCTGAGTCGCTGCTAAAGACCAGAATAGGGGTGGACGGTCCTGGCTTGTTGCATTGGGACGGCCTTGAATAAACTATTTCTTCTTCCTCCTCGGTATCACTCCCGAAGACCGGAATAGTAGTGATAGCTTTGTTCTTCGGTTTATGGCATCTTTCCGTGTCTTCGAAATCTGGTAAGAAGTATTTTACGTCTTCATACTTTCTGACTTCATTTATGGAGAATGGGTTCAATTCCTCTATCACGGTATATTCGAGACCATCCTTGAAATACTTCATACACTAATGTTGTGTAGAAAGGATGATGTTGTACTCGTGTAGCCAAGGCCTGCCGAGCAAAGCATTGTATCATGTCTTGGCGTCAATGACGTGAAATTTAATGTCCGTGACGAGCAGCCTAAAGCGTAATGTCAGTATCACAAACCCGAGCGTCCTTGATGACCGGGAGTCAAACCCGGAGATAGTGATCTTAGCCCGAGCGAGGTGTTGAATGCTCATGCAGATTTCCTTCAACACTCTTACATTGAGGAGGTTAACGGAGGACCCATTATCAACCAGGATTTTTCCTATCTTGATATCATGACAGTATCCGGAGACATAAAAAGGACGGTTATGATCGCACGTCCCGAGGAGGAGATCTCCATCACCAAAGGTGATATCGGCTGTGTGCACTTCTTCTAGCTCGTCCTTCATCTTTTCTTCGGCGAGGAAAGCTTGGAACTGCTTGGGCTCTTGCAGTGCTTTGATTAAAGAATCTCTCGCCTCCTTATATAGCAGAAGGGCATCGACAATGCTGAGCTGTGAAGGTATCTTCCTCAGGTGTGCCAGAACGTTGTAATACATCTTCTTTTTCTTGGGCGGGTCCTTGGCTGCAAGCTCTCTGATGATTCGATCATCGAAGGCGATATCCTCAGGGATATTTTCTTTCCCCTTATCCTTTTTATTCGATCCCTTGTTTGCGGGTCCGAGGTTCTTTTCAGGTAGCGTGCGATTGCGCAGCTGAATGTTCTCGCAGGTTTTCATCTCTTCTGTTTCAGAGATGGATGTTTTGAAGAGAGGGCTGAGGGCTATTTCTTCATCGGAATTACTTCCGAAAGTGAGAACTTGCAATCCCCCAGAATTAACCATGTGACATTCACCGGCTGTTCTTTTATGCTCCTCTGTCGTGCTTCTTTGTTCCCGACGAGTTTTGCGTTTCATCCGCTGAACGTGTTGTCGGTGGGCAACATATCCCTGTCACCAGTTTTTAAAGGCCATGCACTCTTCGATAGGATGTGTAATCCTCTGATGGTATAAGCAGAAGTTAGGATGTACGTCCGCTTCATCAAGATGTATACCGCCGGGAGAATTTCCTTTGAAAGAGGGCAACTTCATTCCCTTTGACAGGGCTCTAGCGAATCGTTTCCTTGTCTTGAACCTGTTTTTATTTGCGGCGGATGTACTTTGATCTGGTGGGAGTGTTTCAACCCTTTCGTCCAGTCGCCGGCGTTAGGCCTTTTCAAATATGGCCATTTCGCGCTCCCGATCAGCTTTTCTTTTCAGAAGAGCTTCATTCAGGAATGCGTCAATCATTTCGTCTGATGGTTTTAGAAGTTCCAACTCGGGATCTGCCCCTAATTTCTCTACATCCAGAGCTTCTTCATCGTTTATTAACGAGTGAGAGATCATATGGCAGCTTGCCATATAATCCTCAAGTTCATCCGACGAGTCTTCTCCATTGTCATCATCTCCGTCCTCAAGGACATGGCTGAGAAACTCTTGAAGTGTGACCGGGGTTCGCGCCTTCTGGTTATATTCTTCCAGCGCGTCGATGTGTTTTTGCAGGTCCGTGCGCTTGTCGGCAGGCTTCACGGGCTTTTTAGTTTTCTTCTTTTTCTTCGAAGACTTTGACGGATGGGCCTGAGCGTTTTGATTATCGCTACCAATTTTTGGCGTCAGGAGCGACTTCAGCATTCCCTCAATGATCTCGGGTTCTAGCTGATTTTTCCACCTGATCGCTGGGCATATTTGGAGATCCTTCAGCATTCTTTTCATTTTGGCTGAAAGAGCGACCTCTCATGGAGCTTCTTCGACAAAAGAGCACGATGCCCCCGGTGTGTCCGCCTTTTTGAGAGCGTGCGGCTGGGGCGGGCTTACTTTCCAATTCTCGGACAGTGCAAATTTGCCCTGTTGGTATTGGTTCTCAATCCACCCTTTGAAGAAGAAGCAATTTTCGATTGGATGGCCTATAGCTTGGTGATAGGGGCAATAATTGGGATTATTAGCCTCACCGGGTTGCAAGGGGCATTTTGGATCCGGTAAGTTGATGAGCCTGTTGCGCACCGCCAGCTCGAACAATCTCCTCGTTTTGTCCCGGAGAAATGAATAAGGACGCTTCATTTTCTCATTAAAGAATCTCCGTCTCTCGTCTAGACGATCAGTTAGTTTTGGGCCACTGGGCTGCTGTTGAGTATTGGAGACGAAGGTCGCTTTCCCCATCCTTTTTCGTTTCGAGGCTCCATTTTTTAGGAAGACGGTCTGTGACCCATCTGGTTCATTTGGGCCAGCTTGTTAATCAAAGCCTGGAAAGTAGTCGGCTTGGAAAACATCATGAATTGGGAAATGTTCGCCTTAGGGTCGAGAGTACCCACGAACATGCCTACCTCAGGCGCTTCTTCAATGCGCTGCTTGCACTTGGACCATAGATTCCGCCACCGTATCACGTATAGCACCCATGTTTCTCCTGGCTTCACCCTGGCATTGATCAATGCTGTGACTGGGGTACGTTCGCTAGCGCTCGTTGTAACAACCCCAAACTTACTGTACAACTCTGTACAATTTTTTTCAAAAATACAGAAAGGGGTATTTATTACCTGAGCACAAGATAAGTAATTAATTAGCAATTTAATTACAAGATAGAGCTTGTGGCTCATTGGTAATACCTTGCATTGCTGAACCAAGCCACCAGAGTTCAAATCGCATACCCCACATTATTTTTAATATTGTTTTATTTTTGATTTTTAGAAAACCAACAGTTTACACGTGCATTATTCACAAAAAACCCCACTACACCCAACAACAGCAGTGAGTAGATGAAGCGGCAAGGGGGACCCCACCAACTGACTCGGCCTAGTCGGCCGGCGAACCGGCCGACTCGGGCCGGCGCCGCCGGCCGGACTCGGCCGGACGGTCGAGTCCCCAACACAAAAGTTGGGGCTCTTGGCATTCTCTACCCTCCTGCACACTTCATTTTCCCAGATCGGTTCCAGAAAATTCATAAAGCCCCATTTACTCCATTTTTAATACATTTTAATATATTTTTACATTTTTTTCAATTAAACTCTTCATCTACCCTAACCCTAGCCTAACCCTATAAATACTACCCCTAAACACTACCCCCTCATCCTAAAATTCTGAGCCAACTCTCAAGAAATTCCTAGAAACCCTAGTGTACTTTGGAAAAAGTGAAAGGCGAAGCTCCGACGAATTTTCCGGCCATCTTCCGACGACGATCCTAGGAACTCCCGACGACGAAATGACGCATCGTCGACTCCTCTCATCTCCCCTTCCTCTCCTATTTTAACTAAACCCATAAGTCCAAATTTCCCTTCTCTAATCTTTTCTAAAAATACGGAATTACAAAACCAGACAGAATCGGAGCAAATCCAATTTCCGATTCGGTTTCTTTCTAAAACTCTCACTTTTCTTTAATACAATCTTATTAAACCATTATATGTTGACTATTAAACACTAACTAATTATATTGAACAAGTTCCAAATCAAAAGAAATTGCTATTTCCATTTTACCGTACTTTTTTATTTAAATACCATATAGTTTCATTTCGACATTTAAACCATCATAAACTTGCTGTACCTTTAAGTAGATCAAGAGGTAATGACCTACCTCCTCACACACCCATATGCAATATAGCACAATACTTTCGGGAACATAGAATATGTGAAAACGAAACATTTCAAATAAATACCATTACTATTAAAACCGTTTTATAAAAGATTAAGTATTTTACAAATCTTTGCAAAGCGCCGCTACAACCCACTTTGGGGATCCCGACTGGGATGGTGCAGATTATCGTACGTCTCTGGGATTAGTTGTATGAGATTCAGATCTCCGCAAGAAGCATTCGGTCTCGAGAGATTTAAAATACGACATCTTAAGAAACTGAGATTTTTAGAAATATAAAATATATATTAAAATTATTTTTATATAATTATTTATATATGTAATATTAAAATATCTATTTTGAAATAATATATATATTCCAACTCTTTTCAAAAATCACAAGAATCATTTTACATTAAAATACCACGAATTCCATACAAGTCAATATTACAAATAAATACCTTTTATGAATTTAGGATATTTTCACTAGAAATATTACAATTATAAAATCCACACCTATAATAACTCTAAAGACGATAACTAATAATTGGGGTGTATTTTGAAAATTATACAAAAGTATTTTTACATAAAATCTCCTCAAGTTCTATAAATTACCCTAAGGACCCTAGTAAATATAGGTTTAAGCGGGACCAATCTTTTGAGCCTCAGGGAGCCGGAGAAGTCGGTGCTTGCCTATCTAAGGTAGACAACTTAACAACGGTGTTATCAATACGGTAATCGTCTTTGAAAAAGACACAAATCCTGCCGCCCATGTGCAACGGTTACCGATAATATCAAAACAATCAGAACTTCAATTTACTTTTCTAATTGTCTGACTCAGACTGAGTCTTATTAATAAACTGACTTGAATATAATTCAAGTACAATCTCCAATCTACAATCTGTAATCTACAATATTACAATTCAACATGAATCTATTCAATCTATATTGACTGAACCGAACCATGGATATACTTCCATTTACATGATTATCCAGTTACATCCATTTACATGATTCTTCAGTTACATCCATTTACTGACATCATAGTTTCGGCAAGTCATCAAATTATACAATCTATATTTTACAATTCAATTACAAGTTGCAACACAAACAATACAAACAAGACATCGCGGGGTTTAAGGGGTAGATTGGTACGGAAGGTGTTAAAAGTGGCACGAGACTGTAAGATTAAGACGTAATTACATCCATGTCGTTGTTCCGTGGTATTATCGACGGAGCCTTGTACTTTCAGTTTTCCCTGTCTCTGGCATATAGAGACTCATCTCGTATACACTGGCATCCTTCTGTACCAAGCTACAAATAACAGCGTTAACACTACATTATAACAATATAATACAACTTTAAAAGCTACCTTCTTATTCTATTTATTCTACTTCTCCCTTATCTTTGGAACTTACCGAGCGATTTGTTCGCTGACGACATTCTCTTTCTTCTTCTTCATCAGGTGATATGGACATTCCTGAGATCGAGCCCACTGCTGAAGACTTGGATCACTTCGTAGAAGACCCAAAGCTTTAGTTCACTGTACACTTTCATTTTCAGTACTTTTCCTTTTCTGTTATGTCATTGTTTAGGCATTGCATTATTTCAGTTGCATTTACATTTCCATGCATTGTACAAAAAGAATGTGAATAAATAAAGTTGTTGTTTTATTATAACTTGGCTCTTATGCATTTACTTTTATATTGCTTAGGTACGCTTAGCATATTTACTTCACAGTAAATACGTAGCGGTCTCGTCGCGTCCTCTACCCGTATACTAGGAAGCGGGGCGTGACAGGTTTTGTTGGCGGCCCATGCAGGTCAGAGCTGTATGAAATACTATCATGCAGTTCTGTTCTGTGTGAACAACCTAAGCAATATAACACAAGAACCAGAAACTAAAACAATCTTTACAATTCATGTTTCTTGAATCTTACAATTTCATATTCTTTGAATCATATACTTTGAATCTGTTCTAACCTAAATTTTTTCATTCAAGGTTATGGATTCCCCAAACAACACTAGTGTTCCAGCCAAAATTTTGGCTCAAAACCCGCTCCTTATAAAATAATAACAATAAATAAATAAATAAATAAACAATAATAATAATAATAATAATAATAAAGGGGAAAATCTCCCAATCAGAGCAAATCTCTGTTCAAATTCCAAGGCGGGAAACGAAGCAACGCTTCTGTTTCCCCAATCAGAGCAAAGCTCTGCTTTGAAAATTAAAGTGAAAATTAAAGTTAAAATAAATGAAGCAACGCTTCAGATCCCCTGCACTGCGCGCAGAGCGCCATATGTCAAAATCAGACACTCCAGTGCAGGGAGCGCAGCGCCCAAGGCAGCGCACCCAATCAGAGCAAGGCTCTATTTAAAATAAAATTAAAAAAAGTAACGCTTCAGTTGCGCTGCGCTCTGCGCTGCGCGACACGTGGCAGCGCGGTTGCGCTGCGCTCTGCGCTAGCGCGGTTGCGCTGCGCTCTGCGCTGCGCGACACGTGTCAAGCGCAGGCGCGCTTGCGCCAAACAGAAAAATTCTGAAAGATCTTTCTGATCTTATTAAAACAATAAGATTCTCTCCTGTAAAACAGGAGCCCTTGGATCAAAGATCCAATGGTAGGGAAAAATCCCTAAATCACTCAGAGAAAGATCTCTTTAACTAATTTAACAAACTAATTGGCACTATATAAAGGCCTCTAGACCCCAAATCTAAAACAGAAAAGAAACAGAGAGAGAATTCAGAGAACTTCTAAAAAAGAAAAGTTTGAGAAGAACTCAGAAAAAAGAAAAAAAGGTAAACCTTTGAAAAGAAGAATTTCTTCTGAAAAGATCAATGATATAAGAACAAGATCAAGATCTTAAAATAAAAAGAGGAGATAAAATAATAAAAAAATAATAATAAGAAGTAATATACTTCTTTATTAGATCATTTGATCTACAAAAAGGCATTGCTTTTTGATGAACCACTGGTTCTGGAATCTTAAAAGATTCTTTTCTTGAATCCAAAATTGGATCAAGATATTAAAACAGTGCCTTACACTTGTAAATCTGCACTGTTGCACTCTTGGGTTGGCGCAAGCCACCAGAGAGCGCCACGTGTCAGCTCCAGAACAACTTGCGCTATGCGCTTTTAAAATAGAGCATTGCTCTCTGAAATTGGCGCAACTCACCAGAGCGCGCCACGTGTCAGCAGCGCAACAGCGCAGCGCACTGGCACAGCGCACTGCGCTTGCGCTCACCAGAGCGTGACACGTGACACAACCACATGAGTCTGCAAAGGCTTGCGCCCACGACACGATGTGAAATTCTGGAGAAGGAGAAAGTTGTTACCGCGATGCGGTAGCGTAATTAACAGATGGGGCTTGCGCCTGCAGTGAAGAGCGTCCCCACAATCAAAAAACCTCCTTGCAAATAACAGCTTTTTGAAAATTGTTCCAACAACATCAGATTAGGTTTGTTTTTAACTTGCATTGATCCGAATCAACGCAGTCCCATCAATTGATCACACCACAAAGAACGAAAATATACTGATGTACGTATATGCCATCCGCATTCGCCACTGGGTCCCGTCATTACCTGTTAGGTTAGCTAACTAACGACAGAGCGGGAACTGGACTAGCGCGGATGCAAAACATATACAACATCTACTAGTATATATATGAATATATAATATTTCGCTCAAGGCGTGATAAAATGCAACATCACAGAAATGTACAGAATTACAGAATAATACAGATATCTAGGATCCCCGGGTTTCACAGAGCCGCTACTGAAACCCGACGTTCCCCTGGTCGTGTGGATAGCCTGTGCATTGAAATCCTAGACCCCTACGGGCGCGGCAAGTCACCCGCCAAAACCTGAAGCGAGGCAGCCCTCTTCAGCAACGTGAATGGACCACCCAGCACTTCACGGAATCCGGTAACTTGGGCACCCCTCCTGGGTCAACCTGTACCCCCTACGAGTGCGGCGAATAGCCCGCAAATTCTAGAGTAAAGCCCCCTCTGTCTCAATGCCATGAGATGCGGGCCCGTTGCCCTCTAGAATCCGGCTACCCGTGCACCCCTCCGCGGGGTAATCCTAGTACAGAAAGTAAAATATACATACAACGGGTACATCGACCGCAACCTGGTCGTGCGCCAAAAGAATAATACAAACAGGCAGTGACGGCAGTCCACATGTCGGACGCTCGTCCCGCAATATCAAATGTACATAATACAACAAAACTGTACTAGCATTGCATCCAGGCTATCCCCCACGACCGATCCGCAATATCACAGCAAAATCACAGAACATCAACGTGCATGTTACGTTCGCAAATCCGTCTAACCGGGCTATAGCAGCTAGACAGGATTTACCGATCAAGTGACATTCATGGTCGCAGATATAATGTAAATACTGTGAACAAATGTGTTTAAAATTTTTCGATCGATCAAAATTTTACCAAGTGGGCCCCAAGCTTTACAGTAGCAGATAAAGAAATTCTGGGCCCAAAAAGAATGTTCCAAAACCCCTATTTTCACTATTTAAAGATTACTGTGCAAAATTGGTGCACTGAAGGCTCTATACTGCGGCGGAACCGCGGCCCAAAGTGGGGTTTGGCCGCGGTTCCGCGGTCATCTTGCCGTATCAGTACACCAAATTTTCACAGATGTCTTATCTTTCTCTGCACATCACTCTGCAATATACTGAAAAAAATTTGGAGCAAAAAAAATTTCGACAGAAAACTGATATGCATGAAAACGCGGTTTTGGGATTTTTGCTCGATCGAAACTTTAAACACATCAAACAAAGCTAGACTATGTTAATGGCGAGGCTCTGACACCACTGTAAGTGCACGGCGGCGCCCCGGCCGTCAATCCGACGCCGGAATGCGGAAGCAATGCTTAACTTTAATTTTCAAACCGGCACCACCGCACACTATATGTTAGTTATATGTATGCCCTAGAGACCATTACTATACATAGGATGTATATTGTAGTGGATGCTTGGACATATATAGGGAGGACTTTCTTGCTCGACATGATAGTATGCTATCTGGTTGATCTTTACCTTAACGTGTACACTGATTGTCTCTCTGTTACATGTTGGTAAAGCCCTTAGGATGAGTACTTGACTACCTGGACTATGATGCGGATCATACTAGTGGGGACAGGGTAGTCCATAAGTACATCCTTCAAGGTCCCTAGTCGTGGGTATATCGAGACGGGGTATCGATATACCAGAGTAGACTAGCGTATACCTTCTCGTCCCATACAGATGGGTGATGGATGATCCCATATCCATTGGTGTTTGACATCAGAAATGATATACGGGTGCTCAGTAGAGACTGGGTACACTGGACGGACTCACCGAGAACTCCCAGATGGTATTATATCTTACGTCAGATGGCAGTTCTCTGGTGACACTGGTACAGAGTAGTCTGTAGACCCGAGATCGTCATAGAGTCTTGTGTGGTTCCCACTGTGCTTTGATTTCCACCTTACCACGTCCAAGAGGGCGTGCAAAACGGTGGCTTTTGGGTACAGTCCCGAATCACATGGAGGCAATGAGCGATAGGAGGGGATTCGTCTCTCCCGGTATTGGGGTTGATGTTGCGCTATGCTCGACTGGCCATAACAGGAAATCCCTGGCCAGGGTTGCAGTGATCTACTGGTAAGTGTTATCAGTAGTTTCACACATGTTATGGACCTCACGTCGTCATGACTTATCAAGCTATTGGGGTCTGACGATTACCACCCCTAGGCGAGATATGCGACATATCAGACGACGAGACCGGACTGTACGGTAAGTGTTACTGGTTGGATTCACAGGAGTGTGAGCGAGCTTGCTCGTCGATCTTCTGGTCGCTCAATACCCAGGTGGCCGTTACGTTTAGCAGACCGCTTGCGGCTTGTGGGTGTTTGATATGATCATCACCTGCTGCCGGCGTATTGACGAGTCTTTAGAGTCCTACACAGAGGTTTTCTGGCTCAAGCGAAACGAAATAGGAGAGCATATGAGATATGTGCGGGACCGAGAATAATGCGTGTATGTGATACCATATTCTATTCTCGCGATGAATGTATCGATATGGTTGTATGCGATATAACCTAGTTATCGAATCAAGGATTGATTCGATAAGCCGATACATTGGATATTAGTCGGTCACATGCGATATGACCGGATCGTTAAATCAAGTGTTGATTTAATGATTTAATGCATAATTATATATTTGATATATTACTTTGCATTAACTAGTATTGGTTCACTTTAAATGGTTTTTCTCACTTGTTTGTGCACATTGTATATGTGATATATTTTTGTGCACAAGAATGTATCATGTTTGATGATACATGCTCACTTGGGTTTGTGTAAAGATTAAACCATGGTTGTGTAATGGTTAGGGTTTTCATTTTCTTATCTATTTATTTATTTATTTATTTTAGAAAAGAAGAAAAGATAATGGTGGCTTGTTTTGTTTGCTTGTTGAAGCTTCTTGAAGCTTTGAACAAGTCCACCATTCTTGTCTCTTCTCTAACCCTAACCATTGATCTAACCTTAGTTAAATCTCTACACTAAACCATGGTCGAATACATGATAAGTATCATATTGTTTTCTTTTTAAAGATAACTTATCATATATTATCTTCTTCTTCTTCTTCTTCAAGAAGAAAAAGCTTGATAGCTTCAATGGCAACTTGAGCAAATGAGTGTGAAATCCAATTCTAAAGTGAACCCACTTCCTATTTCTTCATCCTCTACCTCTTGCCAAGTAGTATAGGGTGTTTTCTTCATAAGTTTCATGACTTGGTGAAGTGGGAGCTTGATCTTGTGATGCCTCGACGTAGATCATCTTCGGCTTCGAAGTCGACGACCTAGCCCGCCCATTTCTCCGATGAAGCCGACGCTAGAGTCCGGGATTCGATTTGGACAGCAAGGAGACTTCATCATGGAGCTATGGAGGTGGAGAACCGGATCTACAAAGGTTGTATTTCCGTTCACTTAGAGTAAAGTCGTTTACTTGTATTTGTTTCGCCTAAAATTCTAGTTAACGATCCGTATTAGGGTTTCTCGGCACTTGTAAAATTTGAAATTGGTATGGTTGATGCCTTGTGAGACCACATTAGTGTGCCTAGGAACCCTACAGTGGTATCAGAGCCTAGCTAGAGCCTTAGGCGATGCGTAGACGAACTTTGAAACCCGATCGAACCGAAACCCGAACTTCAAAATGCTCTCTGGACTTTTTTCAAAAACTGGGTTTTTTCCAGATTAAAAATGCTTAAAAAATTCAACAGGGAATTCTAAGAATTACGGTGCAAAAATTACTTAAAGATATGTCTAAAGCGCGGCGGAACCGAGGCAGAAGCATGCCTTCTGCGGCGGTTCCGCGGCCAATTGATGACATCAGCCAACCATTTTTGCACAGTAATTCCTCATTTTTAGTGCTGGATTTTATGGGAATTTTTAATATTTATTCAAGAGTTGAATTTTCTGGGATGTATTGGGGGTTCGTAGATTCGATCGGATTATCAGACTTTGTCTATGTGTTTTCCGGATAATTATTGAATATGTTAAAAAGTTCGACCGGATATAAATACCCAATCTTTCCCCTGCCGAAAAATTTCCAAGTGTTGGATTTTTCTGTGGTTTAAAGACGTTCTAAGTAGTGCAAGTAACGCGATGGTCCCTCTAGAAGACAACAAACCTTAACTCGATTATGTGACCGTCTTGAACTGCCCTTTGAACCTTAGGGTTTGGGGCAGTACGGCGTGCCACATGTGAGGCGTTGGCTTGACCCTTCTACGGCTGGACCGTTGGTACTGAGGCATGAAGTGAATGTTTTTAAACTTATTTCATGTGTTGATCTGTATCGGGAAAACTTGGGTGTTCGAATGTTCGATCGGAAAGTTTAACATTTTCTATTTATCCGGAATGTGATACAATAATTGGAATTCACAATAAGTTATGAGATAACTGAATGAATGTTATAAATCTAGCGGTTTAGTCTCACTTGATCGGTTGCCACGGAATTTTGATGTGATCAAAAGTCCGTCGCAATCACGTAGCGTACGCGGATACTCGCCAGGTAAACTTAATAGACAGCCTCGCTCCATAGCCCCGACCAAGTGACTGTAGGAGAACCCCGTCGCCGAAAGCATCCGTTCGGGTGCTCGCGGCAGCGGTGTTCCGCCTTGGTGCACTTCGTCGACGGTATCGGGGGTGCAGCCGTCTATTGAAGTTTGCGACGAGCATTCGATCAGGATGTCGGGAATCTTGTTGAATTGCCCGACTTGATATTGAAAAGTGTTTTCGATAATGAGACTAAAATGCGGGGTTTATAATTGTTAGGCATGCGATGTCTAAGTAATTCATTTGATTAGGCATGTGATGTCTAAGGAGGTCGCGGATTCCAACTGTTGTAGTTTTACACTTTCTTTTCTGTGACCGTAAGTGTAATATGTGATATCGCCGGTTTCGTTGCTATATGTCAACGACAATTGGGATGCGCATATTTACTTACGTTGATGACATGTGATGTTATGTATTGCTGGATATGTTATATTGGATCGTCGTGTTTGAATAGCCGGGGGTTTTTATGTGAGATGAGTGTTTTTTATTTTCATTCATGTAAAAACTTGTATGTAATATTCTTTTATTGGGGCACTTCCAGATTGCGGAAGATGTCACCCTCTGTATATTATTTACTTTTCCGCACTAGGATAGACCCAAGGAGGGGAGCACAAGTAACCGGGTTCTGGAGTCCAGTGGGAGACCAACTCGAGGAGTCGAGTCCGGGTCTCCTAACTCTAGAATTGGTAGGGTTGCTTGCCGCTCTCGTAGGGGTCTAGGGGTGTGGGTTTAGCTATTCATCGCGACCGTGGAATCCGTGTTTTATACTGGCTCGTATTTAAAACACGGACGTCCTAGTATATCCAATATTTCATATGATTCTTCTGCTGCGATATCTGTGATGTGATCATGTGATATGTTCTGTGTTGGATACAGTATATAGTATATATGATATATTGTATAGACGTTACTTATGTTTTACACCCGCGCTAGCCCTGCCCCGCTCTGCCGTTAGTTACCTAACCTAACGGTGCATGAGGGGACATCGAGGCGAATGCGGATGGTATAAGTGTACGTCATATTTATCTGTGATGTTTAGGTACTTAAATGATGGGACTTCATTAATGTGATTAATGAAATAAAAGAAACCTAAAGATGTTGTAGAATCGAATTTCAAAAATAAAACAGGTAGCTACAGTTCTTGCTTTGCATAGCGGTATATATGATATATCCTGCACCTTATTCGATGAGGAAAGGACCGAGATCCCTTCACCGGGAGTGACTCCTTTAGCAATAACTGGCAGATGCTACACACTCGATTTGTCTTTTGATTGCTTTTAAGAGTTTTTGCTTTGTACAGTAATATATATGATATATCCCGCACCTTATTCGATAAGGAAAGGACCGACGATCCCTTCACCGGGAGTGACTCCTTTAGCAAAACTAGAAAAGCCTCAAAGACACTCCATTTCAAAATTCATTCGATCCTACAACGATATCAAGTTCATTACGCAATAGGTTTTCAGAAAAACCTGTCGTAGCCCTCCGTCATTTCAGATAAGTCATGTTTAGTATTCGTGCTGCGTTTGTTGACCTTGTCAAGGCGCAGTGTGCGGTAGCTAACCAGTATTTATCTGCTTATGCATATGATGCAGATTGGGTTAGGGTAGTTGTACGACCTTGTTGATCTTGTCAAGGGTCGTGCGGGTGGGTTTGATTCAATCAAGAAATGACGGGTTGAACTTGACTTACGGTCTATGGTTTGTTGACCTTGTCAAGGTCATAGATCGTTTGGAGCAAAATATTATCGGGAATTTCAAGTGTTGAAATTTGCAATGAGATTGCATACCTTCTATGAGATAGTTGGATCCCGATACCCGCTGCGAGTAATTGTTACTCCTGGGAGAGTTTTACACATTACAATTAGCCGATCAAGTAGGTATCTAGAAAGGTGTCAACGGGGTTACGCCTCTGGGAAAACGAGGTTTACATTAATTAGGTTCGTGCGAAAGCACGGGGGACCTCCCTCAAAGTACCGACACTGGCCTGGCTGAAAGATTGGCGAACTTGTAACGTGTAATTAATCCCGGCTAGTCTTTCCTTTTAGGGTTTGAAGGAAGATTTGATACAAAGCAGTAGGAGCCATCCTGATTAGATAAAATAATAACCAATCTGATCTTGCAAGAGCGCACGCTGAGTGTTTTCTTCTCTATCTCTAGGTAGCGACCATATCACGCCTTAATCAAGATAATAATACAGAATATTGACCGAACCCGCTTGTTATACTGTGCTGGGGAACGTTGGTCCCGCTCCAACTTATAATTGTTATAAGACAGAGCGGGAAATAGGGGAATACCAGAATTTCTTTGCCGCCCAAACGAAGGAAGTGCATATGATGCATCTTCTTCGGGTGTGTTCATTACACAGAACTGTTTCTCAGTATCCTCTGCGTCCTGGGTATCTGAAACCGGAACAGGATCCCAGATATGTAATATGTTACATAGGGCTACAGCTAGGTAGAGAACTGAGAACGGGTGATAAGTTTCATGAGGCAGAAAACGGGGCAAGTGTTGCAGCCAAGTCTGTTGGTTACTGTCACCCTGTATTAAAAATACATTGATTCTGAACGAATGTTATTAGATACCGAACCTGATATACAAAATCATATCAGTCTCTTTATTAGTAAAGAAATGATAAAATTTTGTATAGTTGGATAATATTTTGAACATTTCCTATATCAAAAGTTGATCGGTTCAGGCACGTTATCTAAGAGCATTGATGTTCTAAATCAAACTACAGTTCTTAGTATACGGAACACACACAAGAGGAAGAGTTCAAAAATGAACAAATCCTTCTTGAGGTATTGTAGACTAGGTCATATCAATGCGACCCGACTAGCTTAAGTTACATATAGATGCATATTTAAATCAGTTTGAATTTACATCTTGTGAAACTTGTCAGTCATGTCACAGAGATAAGATGACCAGAGCTCCATTTACTGGAAACAGAGAAAGAGTTAGTGAACTCTTGGGATGATACATGTTGATGTATGTAGGTCCCCTGTCTACACTTGCCAAGACTGGTTCGTTATACTTCATTACATTCTCTGATGATCTTTCAAGATTCAGACCTATGTTCCTGTTGAAACACAAGTCCGAACCTTTTGAGATATTCACAGAATATAAGTTAGAAGTAGAGAACCAAAATAAGGGTATAAGTATTATGTCCTATGATGAGATCAAGGAGGAGAATACTTGAGCATGGAATTCTTGGACTTTTCTAAAGGAGAATGAGATTCTCTCTCAGCATTACTCCTCTGAATACACCAAAGCACCATGATATATCGGGGCGGAGAAAAAACACCCTATGTGATAAGGTGTGCTCTATGATGAGTACTACTGAGTTACCTGTTTCTTTTTGGGAGTTATGCACTTGAGAACCTGCGTACCTATTGAATAAGGTTCCAATCAAATCAGTTGCCTACCACTTCATATGTGATATGATAAGGGAAGAGCCCATCTCTTAAGTTAGGTAAGATTTGGGGTTGTCCAGCCTATGTCTGAAAAGCAAAATCCGGACAAGCTCGAGGCAAGGTCTGTGATGTAGAACTGGAAAGGTTCCAGCTATACAAACTACAGCAGATGATTTGATAAAACCAAAGGATTCAATAGTTACCAACGAACCTCAGCCTCTCCGTCGATCTAGTAGGGTTCCTCACCCACCTGAGAGATACTTCGGTTACTCTATGACAGTGGGAGCGAGGATTGCATCATGAGATGATGACCCAACTAGTTTCGAGCTGGCCATCAGGAGTGGGACTCTGTAAGAATGGCTGGATGCTTAGCGATCTGAGATGGGATCCATGTACACCAACAAAGTATGGACTTTGGTTGCTATATCTGAAGGGTTAAATCCCCATCAGGAGCAAGTATATCTTGAGAAGATTACTTGGTGTAAATGGAAAAGTTGAGACTTTCAAAGCTAGACTTGTTAAAGCTTTTCTTCATCGACCAGGCGTGGATAATGATGAAACCTTTTCAAGTGGCTATGCTTAAATCCATCCAGATCCTACTTGCCACGGCTACATACCATGACTACGATATCTGGCGGTTGGGTGCCATGACTGCTTTTCTAAATGATGTTTTAGAAGAGAACATCTATAAGTACACAGCCAGAGGGCATCATAGATAGTGGGAGCAGCGGAAACGTATACAAGATGCTTTATAGGATAAAGCAGGTATCGCGGAGTTGGAACATCTGTTTTGATGTGTTAGTCAAAGAGTTTGACATCATCAAAATGATAGATGAACCTTGTATAAACAAAAAGGTAGTAGGGAGTATAGTGACGATCCTCGTAGAGTACGTGGATGACATGCTCTTGATAGGGAAGGAGTTTCCTATGCTACGCTCGGTCAATCTCCGCTTATCACAATGATTCTCCATATAGGATCAAAGTGATACCTCATAAATCCTGGGTTTTGGATCTATGAGATAGATCTAACTGGATGTTAGGATTCTCACTAGTTGTAGTGAGATGGTATCAATCGATCCTGGGAAGAATCACTAGAAGGGTTCCAGGGTGATAAGGACGACTGAAAGTCAGTCACAGGCATTGTCTTTACCCTCAGTAAAGGGGCGGTATGTTGGAAGAGTTCCAAGCTAGATACCGTGGCATACTAGACGATAAAGGCTGGATACATCGCTACTTAAGATGCTACCAAAGAGGCAGTCTGGATGTATATTTGTTCATAAGATGAACTTAGTTCCTCCCATTGTGTGACAATGGAGTTGTGGCTTATGCCAAGGAACGCCCGTCCCATCTGTGATCCAGACATATTCTAAGGCAGTATCACCTGATCATGGAGATGGTTGATCTCCAGGGTGATCGAGGTTAGGAGAGCAGACTCAGAGGACAACACGGCGGATCCACTCACAAAGGCTTTTTCCCAGAGAGAGACTTTTATGGGATGGTTGAGTATGAGATACGACAACCACGGCTGTCAGATGGCCCTAGTGCAAGTGGGAGGTTGTTAGTTATATGTATGCCCTAGAGGCCATTACTATACATAGGATGTATATTGTAGTGGATGCTTGGACATTTATAGGGAGGACTTTCTTGCTCGACATGATAGTATGCTATCTGGTTACTCTTTACCTTAACGTGTACATTGATTGTCTCTCTGTTACATGTTGGTAAAGCCCTTAGGATGTGTACTTGACTACCTGGACTATGATGCGGATCATACTAGTGGGGACATGGTAGTCCATAAGTACATCCTTCAAGGTCCCTAGTCGTGGGTGTATCGAGACGGGGCATCGATATACCAGAGTAGACTAGCGTATACCTTCTCAACCCCAGATGGACGATGGATGATCCCATATCCATTGGTGTTTGACATCAGAGATGATATACGGGTGCTCAGTGGAGACTGAGTACACTGGACGGACTCGCCGAGAACTCCCAGATGGTATTATACCTTACGTCAGATGGCAGTTCTCTGGTGACACTGGTACAGAGTAGTCTGTTGACCCAAGATTGTCATAGAGTCTTGTGTGGTTCCCACTGTGCTTTGATTTCCACCTTACCTCGTCCAAGAGGGCGTGCAAAACGGTGGTTTTTGGGTACAGTCCCGAGTCACATGGAGGCAATGAGCGATAGGAGGGGATTCGTCTCTCCCGGTATAGGGGTTGATGTTGCGCTGTGTTCGATTGGCTATAACCGGAAATCCGTGGCCAGGGTTGCTGAGATTTACTGGTAAGTGTTACCAGTAGTTTCTCGAATTATTATAGACCTCATATCGACACGACTTATCGAGCTATTGGGGTCTGACGTTTACCACCCCTAGGCGAGATATGCGACATATCAGACGACGAGACCGCACTGTACGGTAAGTGTTACTGGTTGGATTCACAGGAGTGTGAGTGGGCTTGCTCGTCGATCTTCTGACCGCTCAATACCCGGGTGGCCGTTACGTTTAGCAGACCGCTTGCGGCTTGTGGGTGATTGATATGATCATCATCTTCTGCCGGCGTATTGACGAGTCTTTAGAGTCCTACACAGAGGTTTCCTGGCTCAAGCGAAACGAAATAGGAGCGCATATGAGATATGTGCGGGACCGAGAATAATGCGTGTATGTGATATCGTATTTCATTCTCGCGATGAATGTGTCGATTGGTTGTATGCGATATAACCTAGTTATCGAATCAAGGATTGATTCGATAAATCAGTACATTGAATACTAGTCGGTTATATGCGATATGACCGGATCGTTAAATCAAGTGTTGATTTAATGATTTAATGTATAATTATATATTTGATATATTACTTTGCATTAACTAGTATTGGTTCACTTTAAATGGATTTTCTCACTTGGTTTGTGCACATTGTATATGTGATATACTTTTGTACACAAGTTTGTATCATGTTTGATGATACATGCTAACTTGGTTAAGTGTATGATTAAACCATGGTTAGTTAATGGTTAGGGTTTCATTTGATTTATTTATGCCTTTATTTATTTTGTTTTGACAAAAGAAAAAGAGAAATGAAAACAAAAGGGTTGCTTTCAAAGATGAAGCTTGTTGAAGCTTCATGAAGGTTTGACCAAAGTGACCATTTTGGCTTCATGTCTAAACCTAACCATTCACTAACCCTAGTTAATTCTCTACACCTAACCATGGTTAGCATATGATAAGAATTCCTTTTCTTTTCTATTTTAATTATTCTTATCATATTCATCTTCATCTTCTTCTTCATTTTGAACAAGAAGAAAACCTAGCCACCATCAATGGCAACTAGTGAAAAAGAGTGAGAAATCCAAATCTAAAGTGAACCCACCTCCTATTTCTTCATCCTCTACCTCTTGCCAAGTAGTATAGGGTGTTTTCTTCACAAGTTTCATGACTTGGTGAAGTGGGAGCTTGATCTTGTGATGCCTCGACGTAGATCATCTTCGGCATCGTAGTCGATGACCTAGTCCGCCCATTTCTCCGATGAAGCCGACGCTAGAGCCCGGGATTCGATTTGGACAGCGAGGAGACTTCATTGCGGAGCTATGGAGGTGGAGGACCGGATCTACAAAGGTTGTATTTCCGTTCTTGTAGTTAAGTTGTTAACTAGTTTCATTTGTCGCCTAAAATTCTAGTTAAGGATCTAGTTTAGGGTTTCTCGGCACTTGTAATTTTTGAAATTGGCATGGTTGATGCCTTGTGAGACCTCCTTAGTGTGACTAGGAACCCTACACAAAATTATCGGGAATTTCAAGTGTTGAAATTTGCAATGAGATTGCATACCTTCTATGAGATAGTTGGATCCCGATACCCGCTGCGAGTAAGAGTTACTCTTGAGAGAGTTTTACACATTACAATTAGCCGATCAAGTAGGTGTCTAGAAAGGTGTTAACGAGGTTACGCCTCTGGGAAAATGAGGTTTACATTAATTAGGTTCGTGCGAAAGCACGGGGACCTCCCTCAAAGTACCGACACTGGCCTGGCTGAATGATTGGCGAACTTGTAGTTTGTAATTAATCCCGGCTAGTCTTTCCTTTTAGGGTTTGAAGGAAGATTTGATAAAACCAGTGGGAGCCATCCTGATTAGATAAAATAATAACCAATCTATTCTTGCAAGAGCGCACGCTGAGTGTTTTCTTCTCTCTCTCTCCAGGTAGCGACCATATCACGCCTTAATCAAGATAATAATACGGAATATTGACCGAACCCGCTTGTTATACTGAGCTGGGGAACGTTGGTCCCGCTCCAACTTATAATTGTTATAAGACAGAGCAGGAAATTGGGGATTACCAGAATTCCCGTGCCGCCCAAACGAATAGAGTGCATGCTGATGCATCATCTTCGGGTGTGTTCATTACAAAGAACTGTTTCTCAGTATCCTCCGCATCCTGGGTATGTGATACCAGATCAGGATCCCAGATATGTAATTTGTTACATAGGGCTGCAAAAAGGTAGAAAAACTGAGAACGGGTGATAAGTTTCATGAGGCACAAAATGGGGCAAGTGTTGCAGCCAAGTCTGTTGGTCACTGTCACCCTGTATTCTAAATACATTGATTCTGAACGAATGTTATTAGATACCGAACCTGATATACAAAATAATATCCATCTCTTTATTAGTAAAAAAATGATAAAATTTTGTATAGTTGGATAATGTTTTGAACATTTTCTATATCAAAAGTTGATCGGTTCAGGCACGTTATCTAAAAGCATTGATGTTCTAAATCAAACTACAGTTCTTTAGTATACGAAACACATACAAGAGGAAGAGTTCAGAAATGAACGAATCCTACTTGAGGCATTGTAGACTAGGTCATATCAATGCGACCCGACTAGCTGAAGTTACATGTAGATGCATATTTAAATCAGTTTGAATTTACATCTTGTGAAACTTGCCAGTCATGTCACAGAGATAAGATGACCATAGCTCCGTTTACTGAAAACAGAAAAAGAGTTAGTGAACTCTTGGGATGATGCATGTTGATGTATGAAGGTCCCCTGTCTACACTTACCAAGACCGGTTCTTTATACTTCATTAAATTCTCTGATGATCTCTTTTAATTCAGACATATGTTCCTGTTGAAACACAAGTCAGAACCATTTGAGATATTCACAGAATATAAGTTAGTAGTAGAGAACCAATACGGGTATAAATATTATGTCCTTTGATGAGATCAAGAAGAAGAATACTTGAGCACGGAATTCCTGGACTATTCTAAAGGAGAATGAGATTCTCTCTCAGCATTACTCCTCCGTATACACCATAGCATGATGGTATATCGGGGAGGAGCAATCACACCCTATGTGATAAGGTGTGCTCTATGATGAGTAATACTGAGTTACCTGTTTCCTTTTTGGGAGTTATGCGCTTGAGAAGCTGCATACCTATTGAATAGGGTTCAAATTCAAATCAGATGCCTACCACTTCATATGTGATATGGAAAGGGAAGAGCCCATATCTTAAGTTAATTAAGATTTAGGGTTGTCCGGGCTATGTCTAATAGCAAAATCCGGACAAGCTTGAGGCAAGATCTGTTATGTAGAACTGGAAAGGTTCCAGCTATACAAACTACAGCAGATGATTTGATAAAACCAAAGGATTCAATAGTTACCAACGAACCTCAGCCTCTCCGCCGATCTAGTAGGGTTCCTCACCCACCTAAGAGATACTTCGGTTTCTCTATGACAGTGGGAGCGAGGATTGCATCATGAGATGATGACCCAACTAGTTTCGAGCTGGCCATCAGGAGTGGGACTCTGTAAGAATGGCTGGATGCTTAGCGATCTGAGATGGAATCCATGTACACCAATAAAGTATGGACTTTGGTTGCTATATCTGAAGGGTTAAATCCCCATCAGGAGCAAGTATATCTTGAGAAGATTACTTGGTGTAGATGGAAAAGTTGAGACTTTCAAAACTAGACTTGTTAAAGCTTTTTCGTCATCGACCAGGCGTGGATAATGATGAAACCTTTTCAAGTGGCTATGCTTAAGTCCATCCAGATCCTACTTGCCACGGCTACATACCATGACTACGATATCTGGTGGTTGGGTGTCATGACTGCTTTTCTAAATGATGTTTTAGAAGAGAGAGTCTATAAGTACACAGCCAGAGGGCTTCGTAGACAGTGGGAGCAGCGGAAACGTGTACAAAATGCTTTATAGGATAAAGCAGGTATCGCGGAGTTGGAACATCTGTTTTGATGCCTTAGTCAAAGAGTTTGACATCATCGAAATGGTAGATGAACCTTGTATAAACAAAAAGGTAGTAGGGAGTATAGTGACGATCCTCGTAGAGTACGTGGATGACATGCTCTTGATAGGGAAGGAGTTTCCTATACTACGCTCGGTCAATCTCCGCTTATCACAAGGATTCTCCATATAGGATCAAAGTGATACCTCATAAATCCTGGGTTTTGGATCTATGAGATAGATCTAATTGGATGTTAGGATTCTCACTAGTTGTAGTGAGATGGTATCAATCGATCCTGGGGAGAATCACTGGAAGGGTTCCAGGGTGATAAGGACGACTGAAAGTCAGTCACAGGCATTGTCTTTACCCTCAGTAAAGGGACGGTATGTTGGAAGAGTTCCAAGCTAGATACCGTGGCATACTAGACGATAAAGGCTGGATACATCGCTACTTAAGATGCTACCAAAGAGGCAGTCTGGATGTATATTTGTTCATGAGATGAACTTAGTTCCTCCCATTGTGTGACAATGGAGTTGTGGCTTATGCCAAGGAACGTCCGTCCCATCAGTGATCCAGACATATTCTAAGGCAGTATCACCTGATCATGGAGATAGTTATTCTCCAGGGTGATCGAGGTTAGGAGAGTAGACTCAGAGGACAACACGGCGGATCCACTCACAAAGGCCTTTTTCTCTGAGAGAGACTGTTATGGGATGGTTGAGTATGAGATACTACAACCACTGCTATCAGATGGCCCTAGTGCAAGTGGGAGATTGTTAGTTATATGTATGCCCTAGAGGCCATTACTATACATAAGATGTATATTGTAGTGGATGCTTGGACATATTTAGGGAGGACTTTCTTGCTCGACATGATAGTATGCTATCTGGTTGATCTTTACCTTAACGTGTACACTGATTGTCTCTCTGTTACATGTTGGTAAAGCCCTTAGGATGAGTACTTGACTACCTGGACTATGATACGGATCATACTAGTGGGGACAGGGTAGTCCATAAGTACATCCTTCAAGGTCCCTAGTCGTGGGTATATCGAGACGGGGCATCGATATACCAGAGTAGACTAGCGTATACCTTCTCGTCCCATACAGATGGGCGATGGATGATCCCATATCCATTGGTGTTTGACATCAGAGATGATATACGGGTGCTCAGTGGAGACTGGGTACACTGGACGGACTCGCCGAGAACTCCCAGATGGTATTATACCTTACGTCAGATGGCAGTTCTCTGGTACACTGGTACAGAGTAGTCTGTAGACCCGAGATCGTCATAGAGTCTTGTGTGGTTCCCACTGTGCTTTGATTTCCACCTTACCACGTCCAAGAAGGCGTGCAAAACGGTGGCTTTTGGGTACAGTCCCGAATCACATGGAGGCAATGAGCGATAGGAGGGGATTCGTCTCTCCCGGTATTGGGGGTTGATGTTGCGCTATGCTCGACTGGCCATAATAGGAAATCCCTGGCCAGGGTTGCAGTGATCTACTGGTAAGTGTTATCAGTAGTTTCACACATGTTATGGACCTCACGTCGGCATGACTTATCAAGCTATTGGGGTCTAACGTTTACCACCCCTAGGCGAGATACGCGACATATCAGACGACGAGACCGGACTGTACGGTAAGTGTTACTGGTTGGATTCACAGGAGTGTGAGCGGGCTTGCTCGTCGATCTTCTGATCGCTCAATACCCGGGTGGCCGTTACGTTTAGCAGACCGCTTACGGCTTGTGGGTGTTTGATATGATCATCACCTGCTACCGGCGTATTGACGAGTCTTTAGAGTCCTACACAGAGGTTTCCTGGCTCAAGCGAAACGAAATAGGAGCGCATATGAGATATGTGCGGGACCGAGAATAATGCGTGTATGTGATACCGTATTCTATTCTCGCGATGAATGTATCGATATGGTTGTATCCGATATAACCTAGTTATCGAATCAAGGATTGATTCGATAAGCCGATACATTGGATATTAGTCGGTCACATGCGATATGACCGGATCGTTAAATCAAGTGTTGATTTAATGATTTAATGCATAATTATATATTTGATATATTACTTTGCATTAACTAGTATTGGTTCACTTTAAATGGTTTTTCTCACTTGTTTGTGCACATTGTATATGTGATATATTTTTGTGCACAAGAATGTATCATGTTTGATGATACATGCTCACTTGGGTTTGTGTAAAGATTAAACCATGGTTGTGTAATGGTTAGGGTTTTCATTTTATTATCTATTTATTTATTTATTTTAGAAAAGAAGAAAAGATAATGGTGGCTTGTTTTGTTTGCTTGTTGAAGCTTCTTGAAGCTTTGAACAAGTCCACCATTCTTGTCTCTTCTCTAACCCTAACCATTGATCTAACCTTAGTTAAATCTCTACACTAAACCATGGTTGAATACATGATAAGTATCATATTTTTTTCTTTTTAAAGATAACTTATCATATATTATCTTCTTCTTCTTCTTCTCCAAGAAGAAGAAAAAGATTGATAGCTTCAATGGCAACTTGAGCAAATGAGTGAGAAATCCAATTCTAAAGTAAACCCACTTCCTATTTCTTCATCCTCTACCTCTTGCCAAGTAGTATAGGGTGTTTTCTTCACAAGTTTCATGACTTGGTGAAGTGGGAGCTTGATCTTGTGATGCCTCGACGTAGATCATCTTCGGCATCGAAGTCGACGACCTAGCCCGCCCATTTCTCCGATGAAGCCGATGCTAGAGTCCGGGATTCGATTTGGACAGCAAGGAGACTTCATCATGGAGCTATGGAGGTGGAGAACCGGATCTACAAAGGTTGTATTTCTGTTCACTTAGAGTAAAGTCGTTTACTTGTATTTGTTTCGCCTAAAATTCTAGTTAACGATCCGTATTAGGGTTTCTCGGCACTTGTAAAATTTGAAATTGGCATGGTTGATGCCTTGTGAGACCACATTAGTGTGCCTAGGAACCCTACACTATAAACCCGGATCGTGCCATTAAATTAGTCCTAGCTAACTACAAGATGGGGAAGAGAGATATACCGAGTGATCTAAGTCCTCCGGTCTTCTCGTCGTCGTTCCGATCTCCCGCGGAATCTCCGGTCTCCACCAAGTCGCCGGAAGGGCACCACGTCGTCGGCTTCTTTTACGGGCTCCCACCTCTATACCAAGAAAAATCGGGCACGAAGTTGGCGAGTCGACGTGCCCAAGGTTTGCTGTTGAATGTGTAGTGCTCTTTTCTCATTTGGGGTAGTGGATGTTGCCTTTGTGGTGGAGGAAATGATATATGTTTATGGAGATGGAGTTGTGGGGATTTTTTTTCAAGCTAAAGATAAAAAATCCCACACAAATAAAATGGGCAGCCCCTCTCATCTTTGGCCGGCCATCCATCTTGGGAGAGGAGAGAATGAGAAAAATATGAGTGAGGCAAAAGTCCAAGGGGGTCTCATCATGCAAGGAAGAGAGAGAAAGGTAATGATAAGAAGAAATGATCACAAGTAAATCCAACACTCAAACCCATCATCGTGTCCCTCCATCATCATACACAAAAGTCAAGCCATGATGAGGTTATGAAGTCAAATGAAGGCTACACTCATCATGAAGCAACAACATGCAAAGACCACCCTCCACAAATGCTTATTTGCACAAATGCAAATAAGCCCTCCTCCACCAATCTTCGGCCAATGAAGGATACAAAGAAATATGGCCGAAACGGAAAGCAAACTGGCAACTCCAGAAAACTGATCCCGTAATAAATTACAGGAAAACCCCGATACTGTGTATACACACCCGCATTTGTATTCCGACCGAAATACAAATGCAATGAGACAAAATCTACACTGTACTCTACTAGGATCCGGCTTAAACCAAAGCCGGCTAGTATTATCCGTCCGATCCTGATCCGTGCAATACCGCACGTATCTGATCGAACCCTGCCATATCTCCATACGGCATCTACAGCGTTTCGCCCGAAAACTTGAGCAACTGAATATGGGGGACTCTAAAAACTCGTCAACACCTTGGTTGTGGATTTAACCACTAGCACGTCAGAGGTATAAGACAATACGTGACGGGCTACCAGGTATTGACCAAAAGGGACGTCGATGAACGAACTCATCCTGACACCCTACTGAGCCTGTCAGTGACAATATCCGTACAGTCCGGTCCGTTCGTCTAGGAGCATCGCATGGCGGGCCTAGGGGGTTGGTAAAAGTCAGACCCCTAAAAGCGGTACAAGTCGTGTCAGAGATCAGCCCAGAACACCCTGAGATACTACTGGAATACCTACCAGTAAATCTCCTGCCTTGGCCAAGGACTTTGCATGTTCTGGCTCTCCTAGACACAGCGCGACCTCACCCCCAATACCGGGAGAGACGAACCCCCGAATATCCGCTCACTGCCTCCATGTGGCTCGGGACTGTACCCAACTAAAATCTGTTTGCACGTCTCCTTTGAGCGTGGTAGGGTAGTAATCAAAGTACAGTGGGAACTCACACGAGAAAAATGACGATCCTCAGGTCGATGAACTAACCTGTACACATGTCACCAGGGAACTGCTATCTGACGTCAGGTATAAGACCAACTAGCATGTTCCCGGCGAGTCATGTCCGGTGTACTCATAACCCAAAGAGCACCTGTATACATCTTAGGTGAACCAACTGACACCAGTGGCTTGTGAGACCGGCCACCGCCCCTCGTCGGGGTCTCGACTGTATACACTAGTCTACTCTGGAGTATCGATGCCCTGTCTCGAAACTCCCACGACTAGGGACCTTTTAAGGATGTGCTTATAGACTACCAGCTCTCACGTATATGATCGCCCTCATACTGCTGGCAGTCAAGCAAGAATCCTAGGGGCTCTATCAACGTGTAATAGCGACCTGTCAGGTCACCTAAAGCAGTACACGATGATAAAGGTAAACCAGATAGCATACTATCATCTCGAGTAAGACTGTCCTACCGGGATAGGTCCTCCCTCAATCATTACAATCACGTGCCTGTGATCCAATAATTGACTCTGAGGGCACTATCTCCAACAATCTCCCACTTGCACTCAAGGCTAATTATTGCGATGTCGCATACTCACAGCCCGTGTGATACCGAACACCCAACTTCTCTACTAGTCTGTCTCACAATGCTCGTTTGCGAAACTATTGCGTTCGAGGAATAGCCTCGGTGAGTGGATCCGCTTTGATGTTTCTTTCTATGTCCCTCTATATCTCAAGTTCGCGGAGAAAGCCATCTCCCGAAATGAGCAATACCTGTCTTAGAATGTCTGGATGTCTGATGGGACCTAGCTCATAAATGAACTCCAAATCCAAACTTCTTAGACTGTATTGTCAACTGAACTTAATCAGTATCATGCGCCATACCTCCCTCAGTGTTTCCTTGGACCACCTATCCAAAATACTGCCCTTCGTCAGAAGGAAAACTATAACTCTGACAACCTCCCTGTCGTCCAAGTCACCTTGGAAGCCTGGAATGATAACTGTCTCCCGAATGAGGCTGTCGTTATCATATCCCTAGAACATCCACTTATGTTCTAAAACTGCTTCCGACTGTTTCTCCAGGATTGGATCAATGTCAACTTATTGCATCTAGTGCAAGAACAACATCTGGTGTGGTACTTGACATCTCATGATTGACTCAATTGCCTGAGCAAGTGATCTGCCAATCATGCACATCCCTCTCCCCTTTAGTCTATAAGACACCTTTAGAGAGGGTGACTCCATTACCTGCAGGTACACTACCATGCTTGGAGGAATCCATTCTAAATACTCTTAGAATGCTGTCTAAGTACCCTTAATTGGGAACCACCTAAATCTAGATCTAAAACCATAGATCTAGTAACCAGTATGTCTGATATAATGTCCAAGTCCCATGTGGAGAAACCACTGTGTGACGACCAAAGTGTAACCGATCATAGTATAGGAATATCACTCCCTACTCTGTGTATGTCATCCAAATACAATGACATCACACCCTACTACCTTCTCAACTGATCCATCCCCTATTCTGATGAAGTCAAACCTATGACTGTCACATCAGAAATTGATGATCTATCTCCGCTATATCTGCTTTAGTCTATAAATAGACATAAGCCGCCTGTCCACCAATGCTTCCGCTGCTCCCACTGACTACGACAACCTTCTGGTAGAGTCATATAGACGTACACTTCTAAAGCCAGTTTAGAACGACGCTATACTCATCCTCCTGCCGGGTCTCGCAGCCTGGAACAACAGCAATGGCAAGTGTGCGTAAACAAGAACCTCCCTGTCACCGTCCTTGAGACTACCGGAGTACCTCTCAGGTGCCAGAGGTTACCCACCGTATCTGCGGAGTGGCCAATGGAATGTCAAACCAGATTGAATCTTCAAGTTCCTATCAAATCTTCAGTAATCGTTTGTGGTTCTGGAATCACTTCCAGTTCTACCATTCTCCCACTACTGTTTTCTGAAAAAATCTATTTTTATTAAAACTGTGGTGAGCCTAAAACAATATCACTATTGATCTTCCAGATGGTAGAAAGTCAACACTCGTCATAGCCTGGGTCAACCCACAAACAGCCATTACAGAAACGTGCCTTGAGTTATCCAGAGTCTGGTTTTTAAGCATAGGCCGGACAACTCCCCGTACCTTAACATCGTTAAGATATGAACTGTTCTATATCCAATATAGAACCAGAGGCACTGATTTATTTGAACCAGATTCAAATCATGCAGCTGTCTCCAGTGCATGTCAACTAAATGGAAAGAGGCCGATCAGCGTTACTCAACTTAGGAATGCTTCCAATTATGAGTAACCTGAAAGAGAAGCAAGTTCTCTTAATCATTACTATCAACTGAATACCACACACAAGTATCTTCGATCACCTTGAAGAATCCCGATACTTGCAACACCTGGTTCTCTACTTTATTCATATACCTATAACTTCTCAAAACTTGGACCCTGTGTTTCTACGAAACACCTGTCTAAAAACTAGAGAAGTCATAAGTAAACCGAATAAGGTACGAGGACCAACCCCTCTGTCCTAATGGATACTGGACAATATACAATACTCTGTACAAGTCCCTTGAGTCTAAAAACTCACTCCCTGTGTGTTGTAGGTTGAAAACTGTACTTATGGTTAAGAAGAATTACACCGCTGTTTAATGCTCCTTACCTAACCATCAACTGATATAGGTAAATGTCATCGACATAATTTCAAAAAGGAATATCTCACTCTATTAAAATAGACGTACAGATATATCAATTTGAAATTGGTGCATTGTAACGGATATTTAAAACCAAATATTCGCCGTCCGGCAAACAACCCAGGTGACTTCCTCAAATATCACCGATTACAACGAATCCCGATATAATGAGGATGATCACCCAATTCCCAATAACTTACTTCCACTCATCATCTGTAAAACCATACAGATGTGAGAATCATACCTGGTAAATACATAGCCTGGAGCAAGTGTCTAATTGGGAAATCAGTTTCCTTTAACAGTACACAGTGAAACTGAAACATTGAAATGTTTCGATGGGGTATCCTGGTATTCCTAGTAATGCCTCTTCCATTATCCAGATTCACAACTGTAACCGTATATCTCTTTGCCACCTCTCCAAATCCCTTCATATGTCTTTAGTCATTACCTTCTGCACACCTCTTTAGGACAAATGGTTTTCTTCCTTCCCTACCGTTCGGCACCAGCCTATGGTTTGGAAGAAGACTATCCAATAAGCATAATGGGTATACTGTCCTAATCCTAGGAGCACTCGCAATGCGAGAGAAGGTGAAGATAAAAGACAACTGAATAAACCTTATTCCTATTTCTCCTGAACCAGAATCCATCCCCGAACTGGAACAAGTTCCTTTCGAGTTCGTATATAACCATACGATGGAATATCCAATAAACTGTGGATCTTCGTAGTGATACGGAGTGTCCTAGAGAAATACAAAGGTGAAGTGGGAGTGGTAATGAAATACTTGGTTTGGTGGTGAATATCAGTCGCAATTTACTTTGCCCTCCTTCTAATCCCTTTCTTTATCTTTACATAATACCTTCTGTACACCATCGTTAGGCTAATTAGTTTTCTTCATTCCCTACCGGTCGGCACCTGCCTATGGTTTGGAAGAAGACTATCCAATTTGCGTAATAGATGTACTGTCTCCTAAACCAAGGAGTACTCGCAACCAGAGAGAAGGTAAAAGGAAAAGACAAATGAATAGTCCTATCCGTTTTCTCCAGAACCGGAAACCATCCTCGAATAAATCCCTTCGAGTTCGTATATAACCATACGATGGTTATGTCCAATGGAAGTGGACGTTAGTAGTAATACGGGGTGTCCTGGAGAAAAGGGTAAAAGTAGGAGTGGCAATGAGATTTGCAACTCTGACAATCCAAAAGCCAGTGTTAAGAAGGTTCGGTTAATTTTGGTCTCTAAGTCATAGTCTTAGGGTTGGGTCAATGGCCGCTGCCAAAGAGAGAGAGAAAAGAAACACTCAGCGTGCACTCTAACCTAGATCAGAATGGTTACCAATTTATCTAATCTGGAAACCTCCCACTATAACGTCAAATTCTCCTTCAAACCTAAAAGAAAAATTAGTCGGGATCACCCGAGGAGTAAGCCAACTCATCAGTGGGAATCGGGATCCAACTATCATCGCATGATAACGTGACGGAATCCGCTCACGTCATCACACTCCAGAAGGTATGCGCATATCTGGCAAGTTTCAGTTTCTTTAGAAACTCCCGATGTGATTTTTACCCCATGCTCTTATGACCTTGACTTTGGCCAACAAATCATAAGTCACATGTCAAGTTCTACCCGTCATTGTCCAGGTTGATTTGAACCCACCCGTACAAGCCCTTGACTAGGGCCAACAAGGTTATACGACTGTCCCAAACCAACGCATCTATCTGTGCTACATATGAACACCCAATAGCTACCAAACACTGTGCCTTGACTATGGCCAACAAACACGGCTTGAATACTATTGACTATCCATATGAAACGACGGAGGGCTAAGAATGGTTTCTGGCGAAAACCTTTAACATAATGAACTTGATATCGTTGAAGGAACGGATAGCTTTTTAGAAAATATAGTGACGAAAACCTTTGCTAAAGAGGTCACTCCCGGTGAAGGGATCTCGGCTCTTTCCCCGTAGAATGAGGTGCAGGATATTCCAACTGAATAACACGATGCAAAGCAAAAGTAATCGGCTATAGTGAAGTTATTGCCCTGACGCAAACTTTTGTCCAAGGGGTCACTCCCGGTGAAGGGATCTCGGCCCTTGCCTCGTCGACTGAGGAGCAGGATATTCCAACTGAATATCACTGTGCAAAACAAAAGTGAACGTCCTTGCAAATAACAGCTTTTTGAAAAATGTTCCAACAACATCAGATTAGGTTTGTTTTTAACTTGCATTGATCCGAATCAACGCAGTCCCATCAATTGATCACACCACAAAGAACGAAAATATACTGATGTACGTATATGCCATCCGCATTCGCCACTGGATCCCATCATTACCCGTTAGGTTAGCTAACTAACGACAGAGCGGGGACTGGACTAGCGCGGATGCAAAACATATACAACATCTACTAGTATATATATCAATATATAATATTTCGCTCAAGGCGTGATAAAATGCAACATCACAGAAATGTACAGCATCACAGAACAATACAGATATCTGGGATCCCCGGGTTTCACAGAGCCGCTACTGAAACCCGACGTTCCCCTGGTCGTGTGGATAGCCTATGCAATGAAATCCTAGACCCCTAAGGGCGCGGCAAGTCACCCGCCAACACCTGAAGAGAGGCATCCCCCTTCAGCAACGTGAATGGACCACCCAGCACTTCACGGAATCCGGTAACTTGGACACCCCTCCTGGGTCAACTTGTACCCCCTACGAGTGCGGCGAATAGCCCGCCAATTCTAGAGTAAAGCCTCCTATGTCTCAATGCCATGAGATGCGGGCCCATTGCCCTCTAGAATCCGGCTACCCGTGCACCCCTCCGCGGGGTAATCCTAGTACAGAAAGTAAAATATACATACAACGGGTACATCGACCGCAACCCGGTCGTGCCCCAAAAGAATAATACAAACAGGCAGTGACGGCAGTCCACATGTCGGACGCTCGCCCCGCAATATCAAATGTACATAATACAACAAAACTGTACTAGCATTGCATCCAGGCTATCCTCCACGACCGATCCGCAATATCACAGCAAAATCACAGAACATCAACGTGAATGTCACGTTCGCAAATCCGTCTAACCGGGCTATAGCAGCTAGACAGGATTTACCGATCAAGTGACATTCATGGTCGCAGATATAATGTAAATACTGTGAACAAATGTGTTAAAAAAAATTCGATCGATCAAAATTTTACCAAGTGGGCCCCAAGCTTTACTGTAGCAGATAAAGAAATTCTGGGCCCAAAAAGAATGTTCCAAAACCCTTATTTTCACTGTTTAAAGATTACTGTGTAAAATTGGTGCACTGAAGGCTCTATACTGCGGCGGAACCGCAGCCCAAAGTGGGGTTTGGCCGTGGTTCCGCGGTCATCTTGCCGTATCAGTACACCAAATTTTCACAGATGTCTTATCTTTCTCTGCACATCACTCTGCAATATACTGAAAAAATTTTGGAGCAAAAAAAATTTCGACAGAAAACTGATATGCATGAAAACGCGGTTTTGGGATTTTTGCTCGATCAAAACTTTAAACACATCAAACAAAGCTAGACTATGTTAATGGCGAGGCTCTGATACCACTGTAAGTGCACGGCGGCGCCCCGGCCGTCAATCCGACGCCGGAATGCGGAAGCGATGCTTAACTTTAATTTTCAAACCGGCACCACCGCGCACTATAAACCCGGATCGTGCCATTAAACTAGTCCTAGCTAACTACAAGATGGGGAAGAGAGATATACCGAGTGATCCGAGTCCTCCGGTCTTCTCGTCGTCGTCCCGATCTCCCGCGGAATCTCCGGTCTCCACCAAGTCGCCGCAAGGGCACCACGTCACCGGCTTCTTTTACGGGCTTCCACCTCTATACCGAGGCAACTCGGGCACGAAGTTGGCGAGTCGACGTGCCCAAGGTTTGCTGTAGAATGTGTAGTGCTCTTTTCTCATTTGGGGTAGTGGATGTTGCCTTTGTGGTGGAGGAAATGATATATGTTTATGGAGATGGAGTTGTGGGGATTTTTTTTCAAGCTAAAGATAAAAAATCCCACACGAATAAAATGGGCAGCCCCTCTCATCTTTGGCCGGCCATCCATCTTGGGAGAGGAGAGAATGAGAAAAATATGAGTGAGGCAAAAGTCCAAGGGGGGTCTCATCATGCAAGGAAGAGAGAGAAAGGTAATGATATGAAGAAATGATCACCAGTAAATCCAACACTCAAACCCATCATCATGTCCCTCCATCATCATACACAAAAGTCAAGCCATGATGAGGTTATGAAGTCAAATGAAAGCTACACTTATCATGAAGCAACAATATGCAAAGACCACCCTCCACAAATGCTTATTTGCACAAATGCAAATAAGCCCTCCTCCACCAATCTTCGGCCAATGAAGGATACAAAGAAATATGGCCGAAACGGAAAGCAAACTGGCAACTCCAGAAAACTGATCCCATAATAAATTACAGGAAAACCCCGATACTGTGTATACACACCCGCATTTGTATTCCGACCGAAATACAAATGCAATGAGACAAAATCTATACTGTACTATACTAGGATCCGGCTTAAACCAAAGCCGGCTAGTATTATCCGTCCGATCCTGATCCGTGCAATACCGCACGTATCTGATCGAACACTGCCATATCTCCATACGGCCTCTACAGCGTTTCGCTCGAAAACTTAAGCAACTGAATGTGGGGGACTCTAAAAACTCGTCAACACCTTGGTTGTGGATTTAACCACTAGCAGTCAGAGGTATAAGCCAATACGTAACGGGCTACCAGGTATTGACCAAAAGGGACGTCGATGAGCGAACTCATCCTGACACCCTACTGAGCCTGTCAGTGACAATATCCGTACAGTCCGTTCCGTTCGTCTATGAGCATCGCATGGCGGGCCTAGGGGGTTGGTAAAAGTCAGACCCCCAAAAGCGGTACAAGTCGTGTCAGAGATCAGCCCAGAACACCCTGAGATACTACTGGAATACCTACCAGTAAATCTCCTGTCTTGGCCAAGGACTTTTCATGTTCTGGCTCTCCTAGACACAGCGCGACCTCACCCCCAATACCGGGAGAGACGAACCCCCGAAGATCCGCTCACTGCCTCCATGTGGCTCGGGACTGTACCCAACTAAAACCTGTTTGCACGTCTCCTTTGAGCGTGGTAGGGTAGTAATCAAAGTACAGTGGGAACTCACACGAGACAAATGACGATCCTCAGGTCGATGAACTAACCTGTACACATGTCACCAGGGAACTGCTATCTGACGTCAGGTATAAGACCAACTAGCATGTTCCCGGCGAGTCATGTCCGGTGTACTCATAACCCAATGAGCACCTGTATACATCTTAGGTGAACCAACTGACACCAGTAGCTTATGAGACCGGCCACCGCCCCTCATCGGGGTCTCGACTGTATACACTAGTCTACTCTGGAGTATCGATGCCCTGTCTCGAAACTCCCACGACTAGGGACCTTTTAAGGATGTGCTTATAGACTACCAGCTCTCACGTATATGATCGCCCTCATACTGCTGGCATTCAAGCAAGAATCCTAGGGGCTCTATCAACGTGTAATAGCGACCTGTCAGGTCACCTAAAGCAGTACACGATGATAGAGGTAAACCAGATAGCATACTATCATCTCGAGTAAGACTGTCCTACCGGGATAGGTCCTCCCTCAATCATTGCAATCACGTGCCTGTGATCCAATAATTGACTCTGAGGGCAATATCTCCAACAGGATAAAACTAAATAGCATCTGCCCCGAATCTCAGGCGAGACGTCCATGTCTTGACCGCCGTTCGGAGGGGAACAGATTCTGGCACACCCGGTGGGACTTTTTCCTCTTTCCACTCCACACTTTGTGTGTCGTGTTCGCGAACAAATCGCAGTTTGCTATGGTTGCCTATGGATTCGAGGTACTTAGATTTGGTGTCTTGCTCCATGCAGAAAATAGAAGATCAATGGCTTCAAACTGCACTAACTGCAACTGCAACTCTCGCTCCGTCCTTGCTGGAGGAGTGACTTATGGGCCCCAAGCGGTCTCCCTTTTCAAGATGCCAGTGGAGCAAGTAACTCAAGCCACCGCTGGACTATTCTTCGGGACCATTCTCCCACCGATGAGCTTCAATGCCCCAATGACGTCGCAAAAAGCTCCAAAGAAGTCGGTCTTTGATCGGCTTGCTACTACCGCGGCCCCTCTCAACGGGTCGCCCAACTTCAATACCTCAGTTTTCAACAGACTGGGCCAGAATGTCTACAAGCCCGCGATACCCGAAGCTGCCATCCCAAAGCGGATAGCCATCCCGGTTCAAGCGGACGAAATTATTAGAAAGGCTCCTCCTTCCAAGAAGTCAGTTTTTACAAGGCTGGCCATTCCGGTTGCTGCTCCAGGCGAGGTCCTCAAAGCTGCTTCCCCTGCCCAGAGGTCTGTCTTTGACAGATTAGACATTGCTTCTCAACAGGTGTCAATTTTCGACAGGCTAGCACCAATAACAGTCTCTCCTCAAAGCAGGGGGCATGACGAAGTCACCCTTATAGCTGAAACAACTCCATCCGCACGACACACTCGACGTCGCTACTGGTGCCGAGTGAGGAAGGCTGGGGGCAACTCCCCTTCTGGGATAACTCCGCCAGCTCCGATGGTGGGGATCGATACTGCTGTTCCAACCGAGAACAACTTTGAACTGCTCAACAAGGTGCGCAGAAACTCTCCTACTGCGGTGTGAAGAGAACTCCTTCACCTGTGAAGAACACTCCGGAGAAGAAGCTGGAGCAGCCCCCTCAACGGCTGTCCTCTAAAATTTACAAGGTCTGGCGACAGGTCCAGGAGTCGGTGATTGATCAAGACTATCTCCGCCGACAGAAAAAAATGAAGGTTCGGCAGGAGAAGGATTACTCCGTCAAGCTACAAAAAGCAACAGCTACTTGGGTGCCCACTACAACGGCCCCCTCAACTTCGACTACTCAAAAAAGAAGGATGTCGGGGAAGATCCCTGTGTCTTTGGCAAATCGCAAAGACACTAAATCTAAACGCCCCAAGTCTGGGGGCATGGTGGTGCATACCGTTTATATGGCTTCCGGAAAGGAGGATAGCCGCGCTTCGACGAGTCACCGACCGCTCACCCGATCCGTGACAAAAGCCCAGGAGCAACAACAGAAGCTTCAGGAAATGATGACTGCAATGGCCGCGCTTACCGGGCCAAAAGAAAGATCGGAGGCATCATCAGAGCAGCGTTATGAACAAGAAACTGACGCTGACTTCTTACATAGAGTCCTCGAAAAGAAGGACAAAGAAGCCGCAGAGCAAGCGGCTAACATAAAACAAATGGCGCTCCTCTTCCAAGATATGGTATGGATGATGTTACAGCCGGACCCTCCAGCTGATGACCCTCAAATCATTGTTGAAGACGATAGAGGGGAGACATCTAATCCTCCTCCGGCTCTTTCAGCAGCCAAGGAAGAAACCATTTCCAAGGCCGCACTGGATGACTATATAGCTCAGTAAATACGAGCTCATCAGGCGAGTGAAGCGGCTGGGCAAGTTGTTAAAACTGGATGACCCTATCCGAGCTGGTATGACCAAATCAGTTACCCGCCAGGATATACGATCCCTAAGTTCCACGTATATAAAGGGACAGGGAATCCCCATCAGCATGTCACTCAATTCAGGGCTCTTTGTAGCAACACTGGAGGCGACGACAAGCTCCTGCTTCGCCAATTCGTCGGCAGCCTATCGGAGACGGCCTTTGAATGGTATTCAGAGGTACCTAATGACTCTGTCAAAACATTTGCGGAGATGGAGCTACTGTTTACACAAAGATTCACGAGTGCTAGTGAACACACCCCGATAACAACACTGGTTAATGCCAGGGTAAGGCCGGGCGATACCTGGGTTCAATATGCAATACGGTGGCGAAACTTATGGTCGAAGTGCGAACAACGCATCGAAGAAGCACCTGCGGTAGGCATGTTCGTGGACACTCTTGATCCGCAAGCGACCATCTCCCAATTCATGATGTTCTTCAAGCCGACTACTTTCCAGGCCTTGATTGACAAGCTAGCCCAAATGGATCAGATGGGCCATAGGCCTTCCTCTTCGAAGACGGAGCCTTGGAATGAAAAGGGCAAAGGGAAAGCAACCTTCGTCGCCAACGCTCGACAACAGCCGAGCAACTCAAAGCCGGTTGTTCGCCAAAACAACGTGCGTCCGTGCCCATCCCTCGAGGAGAGACCGGGACGTCCTTACTCATTTCCTCAGAATAAAATAAGGAAACTGTTTGAGCTGGCAGTGCGCAACAGATTCATCAATCTGCCGAATCCGAAATGTCCGCTACAGCCAGGCGATGTCAATGATCCTAATTACTGCCCCTACCATCGAGCAGTAAGTCATCTGATCGAAGATTGCTTCGTCTTCAAAAACTGGGTTGAAGACCAATACCAGCAGGCAAGTTCGTGCTGTCCGAAAACAGGAAGGTGAGCCCGCCACAACTACATGCTCCAAAAAAGATGGATATGCCGGGGGCATGATGCTCATTCATAGAGAAAGCCCCATAGACCGAAAAGTTAGTAAACTAGAGATTCGCCTCAAATACGGTGACGGTAGACCGAAACGTCGTTAAACTAACAATGGACCGCAATGTCCTAAAACTTGCAAATGACCGAAACGTCTTTAAACTACTACCGCAGTATCCTCAGGCTGGCGTGGTAAAAAGAAAAGAAAAAAAACGGTATGTCCATAAGCAAAATGGGCACGGATGAAAACCCGAAAGGGCTCCGTGAGTAAAAACAGCACGGCTACCGGCGAGTTTTGTGAAAACCCGAAAGGGCGCAACCTCATTAAAAAGAATAAAAAAAAAGAAGAAGACAGTATGTCCATAAGCAAAATGGGTACGGATGAAAACCCGAAAGGGATCCGTGGGTAAAAACAGCAGGGCTACCGGTGACTGTTTGTGAAAACCCGAAAGGGCGCAACCTCGTTAAAATACACTTACAGGGTCCTCTCGACCTTGTAAGGAGAAACCACCTGCGTGAGATCCTTATGACTCACAAGGGAACAATACACTTAGGGATCCTCACGATTCCTAAGGAGAAATTACACTTGCGGGATCCTCACGACTCGTAAGGAGAACTCTCTTATTGAACCCTCACGGCTCATAAGATTTGAAAGCCTTAAGTTACAAAGACCTGAACCTGTTCTTAAGCAACCCCCACAACCTCCGATATTGCCCTACAGGCGGCTCGATACTGACCCTTGTATACAATCCACGGGCACGAATAAACATTTCCCTAACAAAGTCCCACCCGTGACTAGGGATATATCCATACAATGAACAACCCTTATAAGTCCTCTCGACTTATAAGGAGAAAACACTTTTGTAAGATCCTTACGACTTATAGGGGAACATACACTTAGGAATCCTCATGATCCTTAAGGAGAAAACGCACCTACTAGATCCTCACGACTCGTAGGGAGAAATACCTTTGTGAGACCCTTACGGCTCATGAAGTCAAAAGCCTTAGTCGACAGAATCTTAACCCTGTTTGCTAAGCCACCTTTGTTCGACATCAACAGAGGCAAGTGATGATTCGCTCCTGGCAATATCCCAGTTGTAGCGATGCTGATGCCTAAACCGGTATCAAATTCTAGGCCCTTTCATGGCAAATGATGATTCGCTCCTGGCAATATTCCAGTTGTAGCGATGCTGGTGCTAAGATTGGCGTCAGATTCCAAGTTCCACAATCGCGATAAAAAATAAAAAAAAATATGTATGTGAAATAGCCGAAATGATAGGGCAACTTGCAATAAAAATCAGCAAGTAAAAATGTATGCATGCAAAATAACCGAAATGATTGGGCAACCGCAATAAAAACCAGCGAGTAAAAATAAAATAAATAGCCGAATTGATTAGGCACCGCGAAAAATAGCCGAAATGATTGGGCAATCGCGACCTTCGCGATATAAAAGCTGAAATGATAGAGCACCACGGAAAGAAAATAATAATAAAAAAAAGAAAATGAATGAAACTTCTGCCCTACAGGTGAGATCACATCGATCCCTGTATACAATCCAGGGGCACAAACAAAGAGGGAACCATACCTCCCCAACAGGCTCCACTAGAAAGCGAAGCCAAGTCTCGACGGTTCATAGACAACCTAGAAACAACCTCGACGTTTGTCGCAATATTGTAGACACGATGTCAACAAACGGAGCAAAAGAAGATCCTTAGCTCCAGGGTCTCGACGTCGATATCGACAACTTAGAGATCACCAACGGCATTTCTCCTCACTCCAGCCAGATGCATACGTGACGTCAACAACCGACCTCAGA
Organism: Agapanthus africanus; assembly: GCA_030015575.1. Lineage (NCBI taxonomy): Eukaryota > Viridiplantae > Streptophyta > Magnoliopsida > Asparagales > Amaryllidaceae > Agapanthus > Agapanthus africanus. Next base: position 6,649,139 of record CM057337.1, read on the forward strand.
GTCGTAACGAAACGGAGCCATGGCAAAGTCCCTAGTTCCAAATCTCAATGGCCACATCTATAGCCTGGGGACCAACAACGGTGTGCATCCTCATTCCAGTAGGACACAGATGTTACACCATTAAACGGAGCCACGGCATAGTCCTTAGTTCCAAATCTCGACGGTTCGCAGACAACTTAGAGACCACCTCAGCATTCGTCTCGTTACAGCAGACGCAATGTCGACAATGGCATTCCTTCGCAGTCCAACAAGATGCAGAAGCAACGTCAACAAAAGACCCCATAGTCAGTAAAGCGGAGTGACGGCGAAATCCCAGCTCCACCTCATCATTCGTCTCGATACAGCAGACGCAATGTCAACAACAGTGTCCTTCCTTCGACAGGATTCGGACACACCAAAGCAAACGAAGCGAAGGCCAAATTCCTAGCTTCAGGGTCTTAACGGCAAGTCATATAAAGCCTGGAAGACAATCGGAGATTATCTCGCACAAGCACGGAGTGATCACCACCTCGACGTTCGTCTCGATACAGCAGACGCAACGCCAAAGCAAATGAAGCGAAGGCCAAATTCCTAGCTTCAGGGTCTTAACGGCAAGTCATATAAAGCCTGAAAGACAATCGGAGATCATCTTGCACCAGTGCGGAGTGGTCACCACCTTGACGTTCGTCTCGATACAGCAGACGAGATGTTACCCCAGCGTTCTTCCTCCAACAGGATTCAGACGCGACAATCAAACAACGGAGCTACGGCAAAGTCCTTAGTTCCAAATCTCAACGGTTCATCAGCAACTTAGAGACATCTGCGACATCGTCTTGATACAGCAGACGCGATACCAGCAAACGAAGCGAAGGCCAAATTCTTAGCTTCAGGGTCTTAACGGCAAGTCATATAAAGCCTGAAAGACAATCGGAGATCATCTTGCACCAGTGCGGAGTGGTCACCATCTTGACGTTCGTTTCGATACAGCAGACGTGACAATCAAACAGCGAAGCCACGGCAAAGTCCCGAGTTCCAAACCTTAACGGTTCATCAGCAACCTAAAGACATCCGCGACATTCGTCTCGATACAGCAGACGCGATGCCAGCAAACGAAGCGAAGGCCAAATTCCTAGCTTCAGGGTCTTAACGGCAAGTCATATAAAGTCCGAAAGACAATTGGAGATCATCTTGCACCAGTGCGGAGTGGTCACCACATCGGCATTCGTCTCGATACAACAGACGAGATGTCACAACAACATCCTTCCTCCAACAGGATTCGGACACACCACAGCAAGCGAAGCGAAGGCCAAATTCCTAGCTTCAGGGTCTTGACGGTAACTCATATAAAACCGGAAAGACAATTGGAGATCATCTCGCACCAGCGCGGAGTGGTCACCACCTCTATGTTCGTCTCGATACAGCAGACGCAACATCATCAAACAGCGGAGCCACAGCAAAGCCCCTAGTTCCAAACCTCGACGGTTCACCAGCAACCTAGAGAAAACCGCTACATTCGTCTCGATACAGCAGACACGATGCTAGCAAACGAAGCAAAGGCCAAATTTCTAGCTTCAAGGTCTTAACAGCAGGTCATATAAAGACTGAAAGACAACCGGAGATCATCTCACAGCAGTGCGGAATGGTCAACACCTCGACGTTCGTCTCGACACAGCAGACATAACATCATCAAACAGCGGAGCCATGGCAAAATCCCTAGTTCCAAACCCCGACGGTTCACCAGCAACCTAGAGACAACCGCGATATTCGTCTCGATACAGCGGACGTAATGCCAACAAACGAAGCAAAGACCAAATTCCTAGCTTCAGGGTCTTAACGGCAACTCATATAAAACCTGAAAGACTATCGGAGATCATCCCACACCAGCGCGGAGTGGTTATGACTCATCGGGGCTCTCCAAAATGAGCCTAACCTCAAGTAAAAAGCGGCATGGCAAAATTCCTAACGCTTTCTCTTCCGACGGTCAAACTGCCAAGAAGGATTGCTTGAAGACGTCTTGTCCAGCCCCCGAAGGGATCAGAGACACGGCAGTCGCAGGGCTACTCAAACAGCACGATTTCCTATCGAGGAATATATCAGCCAATGTGACGGTACGACGGGCAAAACCCTAGTACCACAGACCCTAACTGACCTTTGTCGTAAAGAGCAAAGGTTAACTGTGACGTTAGGATATGCTTGCGAGAACTGCTCGATTCGTCTCGACTCGTGAGGAAATTGATGTCTTTGCGAGAACTGCTCGATTCGTCTCGACTCGTGAGGAAAAGCCTTAGGCAGCGGGGATTAAAAAACCTGTTTCCTAAACACTGGGATCCTGCAAGTCGGCCTAAAACGGTCTCTTGCATACTATCCACGGATCTCACTCTCCAAAGTCGAATCTCGACAAGGAGGGAAACAACCGCTTACGGGTCCTCTCGACTCGTAAGGGGGGAAAAATTCTCTTATAGGATCCTTACAACTTATAAGAGAAAACACACTTAGGAATCCTCACGGTTCCTAAGGAGAAAATACACCTATGAGATCCCCTCGATCCGTAGGGAGAAAAGTCTTTGTGAGACCCTCACGGCTCATAAAGTTGAAAAGTCTTAGGCTACAAGGACCCTAAACTTGTCTCCTAAGCCCTCAATTCCATGGCTACTCATAATTTTGCACTACTTCACCCACGTACATACTTACATGGGCAAAGTAGTGGGGGGCATTTGTTCCCACCAAAATTTTGGCTCAAAACCCGCTCCTTATAAAATAATAACAATAAAAATAAATAAATAATAAATAAATAAATAATAATAATAAAGGAGAAAATTTCCCAATCAAAGCAAGGCTCTGTTCAAATTCCAAGGCGGGAAACGAAGCAACGCTTCTGTTTCCCCAATCAGAGCAAAGCTCTGCTTTGAAAATTAAAGTGAAAATTAAAATTAAAATAAATGAAGCAACGCTTCAGATCCCCTGCGTTGCGCGCAGAGCGCCACGTGTCAAAATCAGACACTCCAGCACAGGGAGCGCAGCGCCCAAGGCAGCGCACCCAATCATAGCAAGGCTCTATTTAAAATAAAATTAAAGGAAGCAACGCTTCAGTTGCGCTGCGCGACACGTGTCAGCGCAGTTGCGCTGCGCTCTGCGCTGCGCGACACGTGTCAAGTGCAGGTGCGCTTACGCCAAACAGAAAAATTCTGAAAGATCTTTCTGATCTTTTTAAAACAATAAGATTCTCTCCGGTAAAACAGGAGCCCTTGGATCAAAAATCCAACGGTAGGGAAAAATCCCTAAATCACTCAGAGAAAGATCCTTTAACTAATTTAACAAACTAATTGGTACTATATAAAGGCCCCTAGACCCCAAGTCTAAAACAGAAAAGAAACAGAGAGAGAATTCAGAGAACTTCTTAAAAAGAAAAGTTTGAGAAGAACTCAGAAAAAAAGGTAAACCTTTGAAAAGAAGAATTTCTTCTGAAAAGATTAATGATCTAAGAACAAGATCAAGATCTTAAAATAAAAAGAGGAGATAAAATAATTAAAAAAATAATAATAATAAGTGATATACTTCTTTATTAGATCATTTGATCTACACAAAGGCATTGCCTTTTGATGAACCAGTGGTTCTGGAATCTTAAAAGATTCTTTTTTTGAATCCAAAATTGGATCAAGATATTAAAACAGTGTCTTGCACTTGTAAATCTGCACTGTTGCGCTCTTGGGTTGGCGCAAGCCACCAGAGAGCGCCACGTGTCAGCTCCAGAACAACTTGCGCTATGCGCTTTTAAAATAGAGCATTGCTCTCTGAAATTGGCGCAACTCACCAGAGCGCGCCACGTGTCAGCAACGCAACAGCGCAGCGCACTGGTACAGCGCACTGCGCTAATTGCGCTTGCGCTCACCAGACATGACACGTGTTACCTCCACATGCGCTTGCGCTCATTAATTGGCGCAAAGCGCCTGACAAGCCACGTGGCACACTGTCAGGAGATTTAATGCTCTGCATTATTTAAAGAAGGGCTGAGCCCAATTAAAAAAGGCCTAACAGGCCTAATAAATGCCATGCATTATTTTAAAAAAAAAAGGCAGAGCCCAAACAAAGGTCTATCAGACCAAAACAGATGTTGTGCATCATTTAAAAAGAGGCAGAGCCCAAATAAAGGTCCAACAGAGACCAAGATTAATGCTATACATTATTAAACAAAGGGTAAAGCCCAAGCCAAGACCTAACAGGCCAACCACAAATAAAAATGTTGAACATTCTCAAGTGGACTTAGCCCAATTCTGGCCGTAAGTCCTCAAATTAAATTGACCGAGCATGATTGCTCCCTTAAATCAATTTACATCCGGTTCAAGGGTACATCTCTGAACTCCTCTGACACCTGTCTTTGTAATCCTTCAACGTCATCAGAGAGGTGACGGGTCCCGATGGCCATACATGTAATAGACCACCATGTCCCTAAACTGGCAATGGACCCCCATGTCCCTAAACTGGAACATGGACCACTATGTCCCTAAACTGGAACAATAGAGCCTCCAAATGCTCTTTTGTCGGATCTAAACGATCCCGTTTAAGTTGATCATAGCCTCAAATATGGCTAACGTATCCTTAAACCTTCAAACAGACTTTAGTCCCAAATTGGATTATAGATCCCCCAATCAACTTTGGTTTAAGGGTACATCTCTGAACTCCTCTGACATCTGTCGTTGTAATCCTTCAACGTCGTCAGAGAGGTGATGGGTCCCGACGGCCATACATGTAATGGACCACCATGTCCCTAAACTGGAAATGGATCTAAATGATCCTGTTAAGTTGATCTTAGCCTGGAAATTAGGCTAACGTATCCTTAACAAACGTTTAAGTTGATCTTAGCCTCAAATACGGCTAACATATCCTTAAACCAAAACCCCAAACCCAAATCTAAGGAAATACGGATTTGTACTAATCCACGTCCTACGGGTGACGACATAAATTAGTCTCCGTATACAATCCACGGGCAACCACAAACAAAACAAACACCCATGACACGAAGTGAAATTCCGGAGAAGGAGAAAGTTGTTACCGCGATGCGGTAGCGTAATTAACTGCAGGGGCTTGCGCCTGCAGGGAAGAGCGTCTCCACAATCAAAAACCCCTCAAGCGGGGGGGGGGGGAATCTGACGAAGTCTGCTACATCGGTCGCATCCATCTAAACCTCCGATACACGGTGCCATAAATCAACTTGGCATTTTCGGAGAGGTGGACGGATAAAACCAAATAGCATCTGCCTCGAATCTCAGGCGAGACGTCCATGTCTTGGCCGCCATTCGGAGGGGAACAACTAGCACCAACTTCAACAACACTCCACCACCACTGCAAATTACTCCTGCCGTAGCTGCTCCGATCAACGAGCAGACGATTCTGCTTGAGGTAATCCGCAGCCTCCTAGAGGGACAACGGCAGCTCTTGAACCGTCCCGAGGCTGAAGCACCTAGGGTGAACCAATTCAGATCTTTACATCCTAAACAGTTTACAGGAAAAGCGAGCCCACTGGAAGCTGAGGAATGGGCTCAGAGCATTGAAGATGATCTGGCAGCAGCACAAGTGCCAGAAATAGCTTGGGTTCGTGTTGCAAAATTATAGCTCACGGACAATGCACGGGTCTGGTGGAAGGCGGAAGAAAGCCGTCTTAACCAACCTATCGAATGGAAGACTTTCCGAGACATGATTGACGCAAAGTACTTCCCTGAGACTACCAGGTTCGACATGGAATAGCAGTTCATTCATCTACAATAAGGTTCGATGTAGACCAAGTCAGTAGATGTGTATGACACTGAGTTCACCATGCTCAGTCGGTAAGATATGTCTCAATGTTCAATTTTATATCACATATTACACAGCTAACACAAGACCGTAACAGGTTTTCGGCCCATCTACCGACTGCTGAGAGCAGGGCTAGAAGATTTCAGCGAGGGTTGGACCCGAAAATCCAAGTTGCTCAAGCTACAGGGGATTTCCCAACCTATGATTTGGCTTTGAAGGCTGCCCGAAGATATGAGGCAGTAGTAAAGACGAAGGGCAGACCTCAATCTGCCGGTTTGAAACACCCTGTCACTCAAATGGCAGGAGGATCCTCTTCCAGGCCATCGTTCGAACCCAGGAGAATTGAAGAACCCAATAACCAGCCAAGACCACATTTCTGTTTCCATTGCAAGAGAGATGGACATTTGATAAAGGACAGTAGGCGCACAAAAGGCCTGTGCCTAGTTTGTGGTGCATCCAATCACAGAATTGAGACCTTCCCATATAGATACAACTCAGTTCACACACCCACCAACTACCCGCAGCAGCCAGCTATTCAGGCTCCTGCAACTCGTCCTACACTCCCAGCACCACCTCCACGTGGATTTCCTGCACAGCCAAATCGCCAATTCCATCAGGCACTAAGGAACATGCCTCGAGGACAGAGGAATGTGCCTCCAGCTAGGAGGAACGTGCCACGGCGTTAGGCTTACACCTTAACAGCCGTAGAAGCCGAGACGGTTGACCAAGGTAACACTAGTAAGTCTCTTTCACATTTTTTTAAAACCCTTGCACCACCTTGTTATTTTTCATACACTGTCAGTACTTCAGTCACTAAACTTCCTTGAATCTGTTACACTTTCCTTTTACAAATTTCGAGAACGAAATTTTTATAAGGAGGGTAGAATGTAACAACTCCAAACTTTCTGTACAACTTTCTGTACAATTTTTTTCAAAAATACAGAAAATGGGTATTTATTTCCTGAGCACAAGATAAGTAATTAATTAGCAATTTAATTACAAGAAGGTGCTTGTGGCTCATTGGTAATATCTTGCACTGCTGAACCAAGCCACTAGAGTTCAAATCGCATACCCCACATTATTTTTAATATTGTTTTATTTTTTATTTTTAGAATACCAACAGTTTACACGTGCATTACTCACAAAAAACCCCACTACACCCAAAATGTTAACAGCACTAGTGAGTAGATGAAGCGGCAAGGGGGACCCCCACCAACTGACTCGTCCTGACTCGGCCGAGTCAGCCGGCAGACCGGCCGACTCGGGCCAGCGCCGCCGGCCGAACTCGTCCGGACGGCCGAGTCCCCAACACCAAAGTTGGGGCTCTTGGCATTCTCTAACCCCCTGCACACTTCATTTTCCCAGATCTGTTCCAGAGAATTCATAAAGCCCCATTTACTCCATTTTTTAATACATATTAATATATTTTTACATTTTTTTCAATTAAAATCTTCATCTACCCTAACCTAGCCTAACCCTATAAATACCAACTCTAAACACTACCCGTTCAGTCCAAAATTCTGAGCCAACTCTCAAGAAATTCCTAGAAACCCTAGTGTATTTTGGAAGAAGCGAAAGGTGAAGCTCCGGCGAATTTTTCGGCCATCTTCCGACGACGATCCTAGGAACTCCCGACGATGAAACGATGCACCGTCGACTCCTCTCATTTCCCCTTCCTCTCCTCTGTTAACTAAACCCATAAGTCCTAATTTCCCATCTCTAATCTTTTCTAAAAATACGGAATTACAAAACCCGACGGAATCGGAGCAAATCCGATTTCCGATTCGGTTTCTTTCTAAAACTCTCACTTTTCTTTAATACAATCTTGTTAAACCATTACATGTTGACTATTACACACTAACTAATCATATTGAACAAGTTTCATATCAAAAGAAATTGCTATTTCCATTTTACCATACTTTTTCATTTAAATACCATATAGTTTCATTTCGACAATTAAACCATCATAAACTTGCTACACCTTTAAATAGATCACGAGGTAATGACCTACCTCCTCACACACTCATATGCAACATAGCACAATACTTTCGGGAACATAGAATACGGGAAAACGAAACATTTCAAATAAATACCATTACTATTAAAACCGTTTTCTAAAAGATTAAGTATTTTACAAATCTTTGCAAAGCGCCGCTACAACCTACTTTGGAGAACCTGACTGGGATGGTGCGGATTATCGCACGTCCCTGGGCTTAGTAGTGCGAGATTCAGACCTCCGCAAGGAGCATACGGTCTCGAGAGATTTAAAATACGATATCTTAAGAAAATGAGATTTTTAAAAATATAAAATATATATTAAAATTATTTTTATATAATTATGTATATATGTAACATTAAAATATCTATTTTTAAATAATATATATATTCCAACTCTTTTCAAAAATCAAAAGAATCATTTTACATTAAAATACCACGAATTCCATACAAGTCAATATTACAAATAAATACCTTTTATGAATTTAGGATATTTTCACTAGAAATATCACAATTATAAAATCCACACCTATGATAACTCTAAAGATGAAAACTAATACTTGAGGTGTATTTTGAAAATTATACAAAAGTATTTTTACATAAAACCCCCTCAAGTTCTATAAATTACCCTAAGGACCCTAGTAAATATAGGTTTAAGCAGGACCAATCTCTTAAGCTTCAGGGAGCCAGAGAAATGGGTGATTGCCTATCTAAGGTAGACAACTTAACAACGGTGTTATCAATACGGTAATCGTCTTTGAAAAAGACATAAATCCTGCTGCCCATGTGCAGCGGTTACCGATAATATCAAAACAATCAGGACTTCAATTTACATTTCTAATTGTCTGACTCAGACTGAGTCTTATTAATAAACTGACTTGAATATAATTCAAGTACAATCTACAATTTACAATCTGCAATATGCAATTTACAATATTACAATTCAATCTATATTGACTGAACCGAACCATGGATATACTTCCATTTACATGATTATCCAGTTACATCCATTTACATGATTCTTCAGTTGCATCCATTTACTGATATCATGGTTTCGGCAAGTCATCCAATTATACAATCTATATTTTACAATTCAATTACAAGTTGCAGCACAAACAATACAAACAAGACATTGCGGGGTTTAAGGGGTAGATTGGTATAGAAGGTGTTAAAAGTGGCACGAGATTGCAAGATTAAGACGTAATTATATCCATGCCGTTGTTCCGTGGTATTATCGACGGAGCCTTGTACTTTCAGTTTGCCCTAATCTCTAGCATATAGAGACTCCTCTCGTACACACTGGCATCCTTCTGTACCAAGCTACAAACAACAGCGTTAACACTACATTATAACAAAATAATACAACTTTAAAAGCTATCTTCTTATTCTGTCTATTCTATTTCTCCCTTATCTTTGGGACTTACCGAGCGATTTGTTCGCTGACGACATTCTCTTTCTTTCTTCTTTGAATGTCGTCAGGTGATCGGGGCATTCCTGAGATCGAGCCCACTGCTGAAGACTTGGACCACTTCGTTGAAGACCCAGAGCTTTAGTTCACTGTACACTTTCATTTTCAGTACATTTCCTTTTCTGGTATGCCATTGTTTTATTTCAGTTGTATTTACATTTCCATGCATTGTACAGAAAAAATGTGAATAAATAAAGTTGATGTTTTATTATAACTTGCCTCTTGTGCATTTACTTTTATATTGCTCAGTAACGCTTAGTGTATTTACTTCACAGTAAATACGTAGCGGTCTCGTTGTGTCCTCTACCCGTATACTGGGAAGCGGGGCGTGACACTCGCAAAACGTTGGGTGAATAGAAGCTCCATCTCTGCAAATGTCTTTATAGAGTCATTCGGGAGTTCTGAATACCACTCGAATACTGTCTCCGACAAGCTGCCAACAAACTGGTGGAGCAGTAGTTTATCATCAGCTCCAGTGTTGCCGCACAGAACCCTAAATTGAGCAACGTGCTGGTGTGGATTTCCCGTCCCCTTATATACGTGGAATTTGGGGATCGTGTATCCCGGCGGGTACTTTATTTGGTCATACCAACCCGGATAAGGTCGTCCAGTCTTAACAATTTGCCCAGCCGCTTCATTGGCCTGATGAGCTCGTATCTGCTAAGCGATGTAATCATCCAGGGATGCTTTTGAGATGGTCTCCTCTTTGGCTGCTGAACAAGCCGGAAGAGGGTTTGACGTCTCCGCTCGGTCGTCTTCTAGGATAATCGGATGATCTTCAGCCGGAGGATCCGGTTGTATCATCATCCCGACCATGTCTTGGAAGAGAAGCGCCATTCATTTTATATTGGCTGCTTGTTCTGCTGCTTCTCTGTCCTTCTTTTCGAGAACTCTGCGTAGAAAGTCAGCATCGGTTTCCTGTTCATGACACTGCTCTGAGGATGTCTCCAGGCTTGCTTTCGGTCTTGTGAGTGCGGCCATAGCTGTTAACATCTCTTGGAGCTTTTGTTGTTGTTACTCTTGAGCCTTAGTCACCGATCGCGTAAGCGGCCGATGACCTGTGGAGATACGGCTATCCTCTTTTTCGGATGCCATATAGATGGTGTGCACCACCATGCCCCCGGACTTGGGGTGTTTAGAATCAGTGTCTTTGCGATTTGCCAAAGACGCATGGATCTTCTCCGACCTCCTTCTGTGAGCAGTCGAAGTTGAGGGGGCCGTTGCAGTGGGCACCCAAGTAGTTGTCTCTTTCTGTGACTTGACAGGGTAGTCCTCTTCTTGCCAAACCTTCATCTTTTTCTGTCGGCGGGGATAGTCTTAATTTACCACGGAGTCCTGGACCTATCGCCAAACTTTATAAATTTTAGAAGACAGCCGCTGAGGGGGCTGCTCCAGCTTCGCCTTTGGGGCATTCTCCATAGGTGGAGGAGATCTTTTCAGTACAGCGGTTGGCGAATTCCTGCGCACCCTGTTAAGTAGTTCAAAGCTGTTCCCGGTTGGAACAGCAGCATCAACTTCCATTATTGGAGCTGGCGGAGTCAGTCCAGAAGAGTAATTGCCCCCAGGTTTCCTCACTCGGCGCCAGTGGCGACGTCGAGCATGTCGTGCAGCCGGGATCACCTCCGCTGTTGGATCAGCTTTTCCATGCCCCCTATTCTGATGAGAGTCTGCAGTTGGCACCATCCTGCCAAAGACGGATGTTCGCTGAGAGGGAATGGCCAATCTTGAAAAGGCCGATTTTCGTACAGGGGAAATGGCCTTTTGTTACTTCACCCGGAGTGGGAGCTGAAACGACCAGTCTTGTGAAGACCGACCCCTTAGCCGGAGAAGCCGCCTTGGTGACTTTAGGAGTAGGAATAGATATCCGCTTCGGGATAACGCCTTCTGGTATTGCGGGCTTCTTCACAGGCCCGTTGGATCTTTGGTCCAGTCTGCTAAAAACCGAGGCGTTTGGTTTGGGCGACCCGTTAAGAGGGGCCGCAGTAGTGGTCAGCCGATCAATGACCGACTTCTCCTGAGCTTCTTGCAATAGTACAGGGGCATTGAAGCTCATCGGTGGGAGCATGGTCCCGAAGAATAGCCCAGTGGTGGCTTGAGTTACCTGATCCACTGGCATCTTGAACAGGGAGGCCGCTTGGGGCCCGTAGGTTACTCATCCGGATGAGGTGGAACGGGAGTTATTGTTGCAGCTGGAGCAGTTAGAGGCCATTGATGTTCTTTTTTCTGCACGAGAGCAAAACCAAATCTTAGTACCTCGAACCCAAGAGCAACCATATTAAACCGTGATTCGTTCGCGAACACGAAACACGAAGTATGGAGTGCAAAGAGGAAAAGGTCCCACCGGGTGTGCAAGAATCTGTTCCCCGCCGGAAGACGCGACCGGGATGTTAGGACGTCCAGCCCGAAATTCGAGGGCAGATGCTAATTGGTGCTATCCTTCCACCTCTCCGAAGATGCCAAGTTGATTTATGACACCATGTATCGAAGGTTTAAACAGATGCGACCGATATAGCAGACTTTGTCAGATTCCCCCTCGTTGAGGGGTTTTTGATTATGGGGATGCTCTTCCCTGCAGGCGCAAGCCCCTGCAGTTAATTACGCTACTGCATCGCGGTGACCACTTTCTCCTTCTCCAGATGGTCACTTCGTGTCGTGTGTGTTGGTTTTGTTTTTGGTTGTCCGTGGATTGTATACGGAGACTAATTTTTGTTGTCGCCCATAGGGCGTGGATTAGTCCAAATCCGTATTTTCTTAGATTTGGGTTTGGGGTTGGGTTTAAGGATACGTTATTCTCATTTGAGACTAAGATCAACTCAAACGTTTGTTAAGGATACGTTAGTCTAATTTTAGACTAAGATCAACTTAACGAGATGATTTAGATCCAACAAGAGAGCATTGGGCTCTATTGCTTAGTTCAGGGACATTGCGGTCGATTACCAGTTTAAGGACATAATGGTCCAAGGTTAAGGACATCATAGTCCATGGGCTTAAGGACCCCACAGTCCGAGGTTAAGGACATCATAGTCCATAGGCTTAAGGACCCCACAGTCCGAGGTTAAGGACATCATAGTCCATCGGTTTAAGGACCCCACAGTCCATGAAATGTTTGGTTGTCAGGACCCGTCATCTCTCTGAAGACGTTGAAGGATTACAACGATATTTATCAGAAGAGTAAAGAGATGTACCCTTGAACCAATTTTGGTTGGGAGATCTGTAGTCCAATTGAGACTAAGATCTGAGATTTATGAGCATATGGGCTCAATTAATCTGAATGAGGGGTTTATGGCCAACTTGGGCTCGGCCCACTCAGTTAGAAAATGTTAAACATTTGACAATACTGAGCATTGATTTGAATTCTGATAATGTTTTTGTCTTTTAATGAATGATGAGCATTCATTATAGCTTTGGGCTTTATTTATAGAACAAATTATGTTCTTTTAGCGCACACGTGATGAGCACATGACACGCTTGGCGCTTTGCGCCAGTTAAAGAGCACAGAGTGCTTCTGCTGGGTAGCGCACACGTGAGGAGCACGTGGCGCGCTTGGATCTTTGCGCCAGATAATGGGCGCGTTGCGCCAGTTTATGAGCGCAAAGCGCTATTTTATGAGTGCAAAGAGCTGTTTGTTCAGTGGCGCACACGTGAGGAGCACGTGGTGCGCTTGGCGGAGCGCCAGTCCAAGAGCGCAAAGCGCTATCTGTTAAGTGGCAACACACGTGAGGAGCACGTGGTGTGCTTGGCGCTGAGCGCCGGTCCAAGAGCGCAAAGCGCTAGTTTATGAGCGCAAAACGCTATCTGATCAGCTTTATGATCTGAGAAATAAATTCTCGTTTATAAGAGACTTTGTCTCAAGGTTCTAAGAACAAAGTTCTTATTTTATAGGAGATGTTTCACTCTCTTATTTTGGTGAAAGGCTTTGCCTTTATAGATCTGTGATCCTAAGAGAATTGAATTATTCTCCCCCTTTTTTTATAATGAGATGTTCATGCTCTCTTTTTGTAAAAGACTTTAGTCTTATAGATATATGATCTGTGAGAAGAATTAGGTTCTTCTTCTTATTCTTTTATAATGAGATCCTTTGATCTCTTTGTGAAAGACCTTGGTCTTATAGATCTATGATCTTAAACAAAGAAGTGAATTCTTCTTTTATATGAGATGATTTCATCTCTCTGTTCCTTTTACCTTGAAGAAAATCTTCTTCTTTTGAGAGCTTGCTCTTCTTTCTGAGATTTCTCACAATTTTTAGGGGGGTTCCTCTGTTTGTTTCTCTATCTCCTTCTCTGTTTTTTCTATATGAGACTTGAATTCTTAGATCCTTTTTATAGGGCGAGGTGATTTGTTCAATCAGTTAAGGAGATCTTTTCTCCAATTAATTTGGGGATTTCCCCACCGTTAGATTTTTGATCCAAGAGCTTCTGATTTACAAAAGGCAACCTTCTTATTTTTAACAAGATTGGGAAATTTTCCTATACAGAATTTATTCTGTGTTTTGGTAATTTTTAATCACCTTTGGATCATTGATCCAACGGTGCTCTGATTTACAGAGCACAATCTTCTTGTTTGGAAAGATTTTGAGGAATCTTTCCTTTACAGAATTTTATTCTAGTTAATTAATGATTTATCATCTTTATTGGATCTTTGATCTGACGGTGGGGAGCTTTTAGTTCCAGCGCCAGCGCACCCGTGCTTTGCACATGGTGCGCTGCTTAGAGCGCTAGCGCACCTAGCACTAGCGCACACGTGCTTTGCATGTGGTACGCTGCTTAGAGTGCAGCGCTCCTAGTGCTAGCGCACACGTACTTTGCACGTGGTAAAAGCACGTGGTGCGCTACTTGGGGCGCAGCGCACTTGGCACTGCTTCATTTTAAAATTTAAAATTTGAACAGAGCTTTGCTCTGATTGGGGGAAACACTTCTCTGCAAGCGACTCTGTCGACTGTCTCACTGGGAAAGGTATAAAGTGTGCTTCTTTCGTAAGGCGGTCGACGATAACCAGACGACGTTATTGCCTCTTGGGCTTCGTAGTAAGGCGGTCATGAAATCCATAGTGATTTGCTCCCATTTCTATTCGGGTAGCGGAAGCGGTTATAACAATCTCGCTGTCCTCTAGTGTTCAGCCTTTACCTGATGGCATATTAAGCATTTGGACACAAACCTTGCAATCTCCTGCTTCATCCCTTTCCACCAATAGTGCTGCCTCAAATCTTGGTACATTTTCGTGGCTCCCGGATACACTGAGTAAGCTGACTATGAGCCTCGGCTAGTATATCGAACATCCCCCTGGGGAACATGGAGTCTGCTACTGAATCTCAAAGAACCGTCTCGATGTATGAGCAATTCTGTCCTTAGTCTGGCTTCCACTTGCTCTCTGAACTTCTGCAATCGAGGATCATCAGCCTGTGCAGCCTTAATGCGATTTACCATAGAAGACTGCATCTGTAATTGCCAAAAATGCCAGGTTGCTCTCGGTGTAACAACCTCCACTTCTAGCTTCTGAAAGTCCTCACTGATACTCCTTTGGCTGGTCAACATCATGACCGCTGGCTTGCAACTGAGAGCGTCGGGTATGACATTTACTTTTCCTGGATGGTACTGTAAATATAAGTCGTAGTCCGCCATCAGTTCTAGCCATCGGCGTTGCCGCATATTTAATTCCTTCTGAATGAACACGTATTTCAGACTCTTGTGATCCGTGTAGTGTTTACCGTCGAAAGACGCCACTGGAACGTTAGGACGTCTGGCCTGAATTTTAGGGGTAGATGCTATTTGGTTTTATCCGTCCACCTCTCCAAAGATGCCAAGTTGATTTATGGCACCGTATATCGAAGGTTTAAACTAAAATAATAGAGCTGAATTATCTGGCACTTCAAGGCGAAAACCATTGCCGCTAACTCCAAGTATTGGGGGGAAACATGTACACTTCCTATTTTTTGCCTAAAAGGTACTGTTTCCAGATCTTCAAGGCGAAAACCACTACCTCTAACTCCAAGTCGTGTGTTGGGTAGTTCCTCTCGTGATTCTTCAGCTGCTGTGAGGCATAAGCAACTATCCGACCGTGCTGCATCAGAACACAACCTAAACCTTTCCCAAAAGCATCGCTGTGTATCACCAACCCACCCGAATTATCGGCACTGTAAGAATAGGAGCCGTGATCAACTTTTTTTTCAGTAACTCAAAAGCCTAAGTACATTCCTCTGACCACACGTAAGGCACTTCCTTTCGTGTCAGTTTTGTCAAGGGTTCAGCAACTCGTGCAAATTCCTGAACGAAATGCCGATAACATCCTGCCAATCCCAGGAAGCTTCTGATCTCTGCCGCTGCTTTCGGTGTCGGCCAATCCCTAACAGATTCTATCTTCGCTGGGTCCACTAAGAGGCCTTCACCCGAAACAATGTGTCCCGAGAACTGCATTTTGTCCAGCCAGAATTCACACTTGCTCAATTTTGCGTATAGCTTTTCTTCCCGTAGAATTTGTTGTACAGTTCGCAAATGTTTGGCATGCTCCTCTCGAGTCTTAAAGTAGACTACTATGTCGTCGATGAATACAACGAAAAACGTGTCCAAGTATTTTGGAAATACCCTGTTCATCAGATCCATGAATATTGCTTGAACATTAGTAACACCGAACGGCATGACAAGGAACTCATATTGCCCGTATCGGGTTCGGAAAGCTGTCTTGCATATATCTTCCACCGTTACCCTGATCTGGTGATAACTTGAACGAAGATCCGGCTTCGAAAATACCTTCGCACCACCCAATTGATCAAATAAGTCGTTGATGCGCGGAATGGGGGTATTTGTTCTTTATCGTTACTCTCTTCAGTTCAGGGTAGTTTATGCACATCTGTAGTGATCCATCCTTCTTCTTCACTAACAAGACCGGTGTACCCCACGGCGAAGCGCTTGGGCAAATAAATACCTTCTCTAAAAGATCTTCAATTTGCTTCTTCAATTCTGCCAATTCAACTGGTGTCATTCTGTACGGTGCTTTAGAAATTGGTGATGTACCTGAAATCAGGTCGATTGAGAATCCCAAGATGCGTGGGGGTGGTAGACCTAGTAAATATTCAGGGAACACATCGAGAAATTCCCGAACGATCTCTGGTGCTGGGTTCTCATCAATATCTATAACCGTTAACACCTTCGGCTTGGCTCTATACTTGGCTGGCTCCAAGGATTCGCTTCCGCCTTCGAAAACAAACTCAGGGTGATTGGGGATGCGTAAGGTCACATTCTTAGCTCTGTAATCGATGATCGCATGGAATGTACTCATCCAATCCATCCCAAGAATCGCGTCATAGCTGCCTGTCCTGATTAAAAGTAAATTCGCATAGAATTCCCTGCCACACACTACAACTGGACAAAACCTACATTCTCGACTAGACACTATAATTCCATTACCCATATGTATTTCCCATCCCTTGGTCAATGGTTCATGCGGTATGGAGTGAGTGTCGAGGAAATGTGCAAGTATAAAACAACGTGATACTCCAGAATCAAATAGTACTCTAGATGGTATAGAATAAACGAGTAGAGTACCTGTAACAACTTCACCTAAGGCCTCTGCCTGCTCGGCAGTCAGGGTGAAAGCCCGCCCTTGACCGCGTCCCGTATTGGTCTGCCTCTGCTCTAATGACCTTTGCTAATGCGGTACAGATCCTCCCTGTAACTCTATTCGCTGAGAGCAACCACTAACCCTGTGCTGGATAGATCCGCAAATCAAACATTAACCCTTGGCACGGCGACGGTCCTTCTGGGTATGCCCGTCCCTGTGACAGTAGCCGCTGAATAAAGCCTTCCTCTGTGGTTGCTGCTGTGGCACGAAGGGACGCTTCATCTAAGTCATCCGTGGCCTGTGAACAGGTATGACCCCTCGGGATGATGTATGAGTACGTGTCGGGACAACTGGGGGCCTCCTGTCACTCGAGCTGGGGCCCCTGGATTTATTGATTAGCTTCTCCTGAATTCATGCAATGTTGAGTACCTGTGCGAAAGTCTATAACTCGAGTGACGCAATCAACTGTTGCAGCTCAAAGTCAAGTCCCTGCAAGAAACGTCTGTCCCTGGCGGCCTCTGAAGCGACCATATATGAAGCGAATCAGCTCAGACGGTTGAACTCTGCCGCATACACGTCAACAGGGCGACCGTTTTGCTTCAGCAAGATAAATCTTTCTTCCATTTCTGCATTGGCGGTGGAGGGAAAATAGTGGTCTAAGAAGCGTTCTTTGAACTTGCTCCACTCAATCGGCCTATCAAGTCTGCTCTCTTCGACAGGCCACCAAGTACGGGCTTCGTCCTCCAACTGGATCTTTATCACGTTCACTTTCTTTTCATTGGGGACCTGTGCGGCCGTCAGTAGGTTCTCCACATTGACCAGCCATTGCTCGGCCTCGAGTGGTTTGGCTAGCCTGGTAAATACAGCTGGGTGTAGGCTTTGGAAATCCAACACAGTGCTAACTCTGGCAAGTGTAGCTGGTGCAGCGACGCCCTAAGAGCGGCAATGAGAGCGGAGAGTCTTCCTAATGCGGTAATTGCCCTAAGACCTTCGGTAAGTAGGTCCGTCTTTCTCTCTTGGTCTTCCAAGAGGGTCGTCAGTGTGTCCAGGATCCTCATTGTCTTATCCTGAGAGCTAGAGTCCGAAGAGAGGTCGTTCGGGGATGTCATGTCGCTGGAAAATTGATGAACGGATATGATTAGATATAAGGATGAAAGTGAAAGATAATGAAGTGAAAATAATATAATAAAGCATAGTTAATGTTATCCCTTAATACTGAAGCCTGGCGCTCTGATACCAACAAAACCATGTCATGCCCCGCTTCCTAAAATAAGGAATACGGAAAGCGGCTAGGCCAGCCATGCTCCTACGGTCAAGGAAACAATCCTGCCGTAATCACACTTCGGCTTCTAACATTACATGGTAATCAGTAAACACAGCGCAGAAGTAAAGGAAAATATCACTAGTTTATTACATCAAATTTCGTTGTTCACGGTTTAAAATTTTCCGAAAGAAAATAAACTACTAACCAAGTGCGAATACAAGGTTGATTTATGGAAAGCGGTAAAACTACTGATGGTACGTTCGTCTAGATCTTTGCAAGCTCGAACGGTAGGTCTGACTCCTGAACTGGGTCCTCTCCAAACTCTGAGCATGCATACTCAGGTCGTCAGGGCAAATATTATGATAATAATAATGAAGCAAGAAATAAAAGTAATAACGGTGGAGACAATAAATGCAGGTAATTGATATGTCAATAATCAATGCAATGTATGACTTTACTATTGGTCTCTAATTCAATTTTGAAATCGAGTTTGCAGAAAGGAGTGATCATATTTAACGAGGGTCTCGTGCATACCCGAGACTACGACCCACTGTTGCCCAGGACATAACCCTGTCAGCTGGACCGCTAAGTCCAAATCTAATATAAATAAGAGTCGATGTTCGAATGATCATCCTCTAACTCTCTAACCTCGCTAAATACGAGTTTCTTTCCACTTCGATTTCCCCTTTGCCCCAGGTTTCACTAACTATAAGTATGGGCTAGTTGTGTACAAGTACGCACCAATAACGCTGCTCTATTCACTATTCACTGTACTGTTCACTATCACGAATCGTTCACTTTTCACTGGCGTACTCGGCACAACTAAACCGATACCACTCACATTGATAATGCAATATACACTAAGAATTAATAAGGATGCTCACTATCGCTAAGGGTATCACAGTAAGGTAAATATGTGAATTATGCCGCTAAGCAAATCATATGCAACAAGTCATTATGCGTCTTAGGAATTTAGAAAAATAATCATATCAAATCATACAATCATAATTAAGCAAAATGATACCAAAGGGGTAGAAATTAAAATTAATTATCAATTCAACGAAATTGGTTTCAAATCAATCAGGTTCCTAGTTTGCGAATTACAGTCATTTCTTTTTAAGTCTTCTCTACTAGAAATTCAGTTCCTGAACTGAAAGTCCGTTTCGTAACACAGTTTTCACCATGTTGTGATTATAACTAGGCGACACTAAAGTTGGATAATATTTATATTTATTAATTAGGTTTCCAACGCACCAGACATATCGACAATATCCACTCTGTGCTAGAAGATATGCATTGTTTAAGATCAGGGTATGCGTTTTGTCCCTGCTTGGGACTGCAGTACGTATCGATGATTTAAAATATGATTAAAATAGCAACGATGGTAAAAACGAATTAAACCACCACCAATAGTCATCTAACAGAATAATCATCAAAACAGTACAGGGTTCCGCATAATATCATTTTCATACAGATTTGTAGAAGCATTTTAATCCAGGTGTCGACAAGCAGTGGTGCTCTGGACTACAGTCCAAAATCAGGTAAGTTATCTGTTTCCGGTATTCAAATGTTATATTTAATAGAAAACCTATATATCACGTTAAAGAATATGCAGTAAAATTCACAACGAGCCCAAGCACGCTGCAATTGTATTTTTCTAGAATTAATTATGAATTTAACGGTGCTAAGTGTTCGGTAAAACGCGAGTTTTAGTATAGACGCTAGAGACGTCACTTTATGGGTAAAACGATATAAATTTGCAGTCGGATCTCTATAGGGTATTCATTAATAGTAATGGGGTCTAACTATCATGAGTTCCATCAGTTTAGATTATGATTTCTCATTGGGTTTCGTGTCGAACACCTAGGCTACTTATATGGTATTTAGTTGAAAAGTTCGTTCTTTTAGACATTCGATACTAGACGTTATTCACGTGAGTTCTAAATAATGTTAACGCGGGTATAAAAATCTTTTTTGATTTCCATTAACACGAAGGTTCAAAAAACCATTCAATTATCACCAAGGATTCAAAATATACATACATACATACGCGTGTGTGTATAAAATGAAGACCTCTAAACCAATATAAATGGCATGTAAACCAAGTTTTGAAATTTCTTGACGACGAGCACGACACGATAATGATGACAACGAACAAAAATTAAATGCTTATTGCGACAAGCGCTCGATGATATGTTGTAGCTTGAGTGTGAAGGCTTGGGAGTTTGGCTTTGGTGTTGGCTGGGGCTAGGCGAGGGGAGCTCGGCTCGAGGCCAGGGCGGCAGCGATGAGGAGGTGGTCCAGGGGGTTCGTCGGCGGCTCAGTGGCGTTGACGATGGTATTGAGGGAGGAAGTGGGTGCAGTGGGTGAGTGAGGTGGCGACGGAGGTGAAGCTCCGGTGATCGGCGGTGAGAGGGGTAGCACGGTTGAGCTCAGGCGGCAGTAGAGGAGGTCGAGGTGGCGGTAAAGATGGCAAATTGGAGCTCGTGTTTTATAGAGGGGAGCCGAAGGTGGAGGGCGAAGCTCGGTTGGGTAGCCGCGGTGGCAGGGTTACGAGTGGTGGTAGTTATGTGGTGGATGAGACGGAGGAAGTCGACGTGGATAGTGGGCGCCGACAAGGTGATGAGCATGAACGGTGTAGAGAAAGAATGATAATGTGAAGAAGTGGGGCTCGAGCTCGTCGATAGAAGAGGAAGAGGCGGTGGATGCTCAGGCGGTGGTGATCTCGACGGTGATGGAGGAGCAGGTCGCGCGGGGTTGCAGGAGATGGATGTTGGAGGTTGTGGACGGTCGACGCTTGGAGGAGAGAGGAGACGAGAAAGAAAGAGGGAGAAAGAACGAGAGGTGAGAGAGAGAGTGAACAGGAAGGGGAGAGAGGGATTTTACGGAGAGAGTGATTTAATATTTTATTAAAAGAATTAAATAAGGATTACGGTAATTAATTTGAGATAGAGAATTTAATGGGAATTGATTTGGGTATTAAGTGGGATTAAATTGGGGAATTCAAAAGAAATGTGGCAGTTAGGGAAAGAGTTGGATTTGGGTTATTGGGCTAAAAATTTGAATTTGTGATCGGGTTGTAGGCTTGGGTTAGGGTATAGTTTAAGAAATAAATATTAGGGTATTAATAATTAGATTAGAATTTGGAAAAATAATCGAGATTTAAATTAGGGGAAAAAAATAAAAGGATTGTAAGGAATAGAGCAAATTAAATAGAAAGATATAGGGAAAAGTAGAATATGAAAAATAATAGAAGTTGAATTAGGGAAAAATATTATTAAAATACGAATACTATATATACACAAGGAAACCAGTTATTACAGTCGCTACCAAGGTGGATGATGTAGTAGGTCACTATAGGGATCTCGTCATTGGAGTTTTCTTTTAGCTCCTCCAGAATTTCAGCCGCATCTACGGGGAAGAACTCCTTCAATTGAATCAGAGTTCTCTCCTTCTATTCATAGTCTTTGAGAGAATCTATGTACTTTTGAATGGTCGATCTCCCTGCAGACTATTTTTCGCGTCGAGCTGGACTTTTCTTCTTCTTGAGCTTTTTGGATTTTGGGCCTGATTGAGCTGAATCGGCAGCTGGAATGGTGGGCTTGTTCTGGCCTTCCCATTCAGTTCTGGGCTCTTTCTGAAGCAATTTTAACATTTTCATTGTCTTTTTGGACATGTGCATGCTCCATGGAGGCTGCGACGAGTTAGTTTCATTTCTCAGGGTAACGGGTTCAGTTGTCTGCTCGCAGAAGGTTTCAACTTGTTTCTGCATAAAGTTGGTGGTTGCAGCTTGATTGTTCACCATCACACTCTTAGACAGCTCGATCTTCCCAGTCTTGTACTGCTTTTGACCCAGTGTTTGAAAATATAACAATTCTCAATCGCATGGCTCACTACTCGGTGGTACGGGCAATATAGAGGATTGTTGGTCATTTTTGTTTCGTGGGGTCTTTTCGACTTGGGCAATTGCAGACCGTTATTCAAGGTATCTTTGAATATCTTGCGGACCTTATCCCTTCTGAAACAGTAAACCTTGTTCTTCTTCTCCTCTAGAGAAGGCCTTTCTCCTACTAACACTGGCTTTCAAGCCCGGCTTGTTTTTGATCTGCCCGCCTTTCTCTTATCTTCACTGTCAGACGCATTAAAGGCATTGGTCTTGTTGGAGCCCCCACTTTTACGGTTGTCGTCTTTTCTGCTCTTTCAAGACTTGTCACCCTAAGAGTCCGGGGTAGACTCTTGCTTCGAGCGTTCCAATATTTGTACTCTCTTGGTCATCTCCTAAAACGTTTTGAGGCCTTCTATACACAAAAATGGGACTATTCAATTGCTGAGGTTCCCAATGAGAAGGCTGACGGACTGGTCCTACTCTAGCGGCGGTTTGCACTTAACAGTGAGGTTGCGCCATCGGGTAATAAAGTCCGTGTTGCTTTCGTTTTCCCCCGGCATGGTTCTCACGAGGTCAGTAATGGAGATTTAGTCACTAACACTTATGAATCTTTACCGAAATATAGACTCCATTTGGGCGAAAGTAGTAACGGACTAGTCTGGTATGCTTGAGTACCAGTTGAAAGCGATAATTAGTCTAAAATATTGCACATTTGAATGAATATTTTCTCTACTATTGTTAAGTACTAAAAGATATTTATTGTAAATTTAGAACATATAAGGGTTTATTTTTTAAAATTTTTATTATCATATGTTTCTACATTATAATTAACATAATGAGGGAAAATATATGCATATAATATTTAAATGAAATATTTGTAAATTAAAATATTCATACCATATCAAATATTTCTAATCAATATTCTTAAGATATTATATCATTTAAATGGTTAGAATAATATTTCAAAAATACCAAATGCTACCAATACTTTAATTTGAGATATTGTGCAGATATTAGTTCGGGTCTGGAATCCAAATAAGAGATCCAAGTCAAATCGGGATATCGGAACCGAATCTGCCAAAATTTAGAAGCAAATCAAGAGATCTAGCAACGGCAGAGACTCAGAGTATTATTTTCAGAATCTAAACATCAAAAGGATCTCCACATGTCAACACAAGAAACCAGAAAAAATCCTAAGTCATGATCCCACCAAAGCGCGGCGGAAGGTCGGCCAAACGTGGCATTTTGCGGCGGTTCAGCGGTCAAATCTAAGCCGTTGGATGTGAGATTTTGGGATCATGATTTTAACTGCAAATATTCTTATATGGAATCTAGAGTTTCTGGTTTCAAGAACTATATAAGGGACCGAGAGCTGTACATTGAAAATCATCACCGAAGAGATTAAGAAATCCAAGAGATCCACGTACCCGAGTGATCATCATCTATTCATCTACCTCCAACGAGAGAAAGATCTAGAGAAAACTAGGGTTCTTGTAATCGACTTTCTAAGGAGAATTGTAAATACAATAGTTGATTAATAAAAGTAGTTTTTAGTTTAATTCTCTTTGCATTTATTTTCCGCATTAAATTTCTGCACTTACTTTTCTGCATCTTCATTATGCTTTCATTCACCTTCATCCTCTCTTCTAAGTTAACCATGAGCGAGTAATTCCTAGCTTGTTAGGGTTTGTAGGATAGGGTAGAACAATAGATGAGAAAATCTTGTAACTTCTTTTATACATTTTAAAGTTTATAAATTTTAGCAAAATAATTGTTAATCTCCTTATCAGGCGCGTTACCAATTTATTGATAGTCACGACCACGATTTGAGATTGGTTTAACACTTGTTTTGTTAAGGGCTAGACATGAATAGAGATAAATAAAAGGACAAGGGTTAATTGTGAAGAAACACTAATTTCTTCCAAAAACCCTAATCTACATTCATCACTATCGATCTAGTTTTAAACTATTAAAAGATAAAAGGAGTCATTTTTAATTATTCATCCATTACTACTAAGTCCTATGAACCCTACAAGTCTTTTCATTATAAATCTTATATCCGTTTTAAAATATAATGACAAATAATCACCCATCTTTCATCAACTCATCTAAAGCAAGAAAAGAGTACGCGTTTCCTTACGGACGACCCGTACTCATCGCGGCTAGGTACTAGCGATACCGTCTTGATTGCGGTTATTTTCGAACACACTTTTTAACGATCAATCAAATGGCGCCGTTGCCGGGGAAACGGTCGTAATTTTTTTCTTGTTATTCGGGTCGATTTCTTATAAAATCCAACAAATATAAAATAAACAAAACCACATCTTGTGCTTTTAACGATTATTGTGCGAGTTTTGAAAGGGAATCTGGAGTAATTGGAGTAGGCAAATAGAGATTCAGAGACTTTCAACTTGGACCAGAAGAGTATAGGTGGGGCCTACAGAAAAATTAGCAAAAGTTCCTTCCAAACCGCGGTGGAACTGCGACATTTGGGTGCTATTGGCGACGGAACCGCGGCTTTATTGAGGAATTGGGACCCCAAAATCCTCTGGTATTTTCTTATTATCTTTTTCTCTCCTCTAAAGCTCCAATAAATTAATTTTACCTGCAGAATTCTTTGCAAATATCGCCGCTAATAATCTTTTTGCGTGTTTTAGATTTTGGTTTATTTTGCATATCTAAAACGGACATTAATGGGCAATAAACCCAAAATTCAGATTAGGTGGCGATTTCATCACCCTTCCTAGGCCCCACAAATCACAAACGAGCATGCGCATAACCCTACATTAATAAAACAATATCTAGATCAAGCCCCTAAGGACTGTCGCGCTCAATTAGGACAGAGGAAGATCATGGGTAATCTAATGCTTATCCGTATATTTCTCGTAGTGTCTAAGGCAAGTGTGACTAAGAAAAATGGTTACTTAATTAGGCCCTCTATTTCGGTGATTCATATAGCGGATACCTCACACTTACCTAGCCGCAAGATTGATAAGGAGGTGTTAGAGGATTGATCGTACGATTTGTCCTTTGGAAATCTAGGAGCGGTCTAGTAAATTAACCTAGGTAACCCTAGTTCTAGGTATTGTTTATGCACGTTTGTCGAGTCCCTCTTTCAAAGCAAAAAAAATTCCAAAATCCAAAAAGAGCTTAAATCATTTCCATTTCACCCTCTTTTCTTTTCACTTTCTTATAATGGGTAACCCAAACAGATGAACTATTGCCGAGCTTTGCTATCCAGAATCAGATATTTCTTGTTTTCGTAATTGCTTCGGTAAAAATTCGGACTCTACCATATCTT
Organism: Agapanthus africanus; assembly: GCA_030015575.1. Lineage (NCBI taxonomy): Eukaryota > Viridiplantae > Streptophyta > Magnoliopsida > Asparagales > Amaryllidaceae > Agapanthus > Agapanthus africanus. The sequence continues at coordinate 6,674,376 of CM057337.1, forward strand.
TAAGGGATAGGATAGAGCGCGTAGAAAAGAATAGATGGATACCTCACTCAAGGTCCTATCAACCGCATCAAAATTCAATATCTTCTTATGTTGATAATCCGGGAACTTCTAAACGCATGTCCATCGCTGAGCATATTGCGAAGGCTAATAGCCAAAGTTTTAATCCTTTCACTAATCAAAAACCGTTAGGAAAACAAACACCATCATTTCTATATGAAAATATTGATACTCGTTTTGAGACGAATATGACATCTTTTACACCCATGACCATTGCTGAACAAATAGCAATTGCCAAACGCCAACTAACCAATCAATCTCAATATTCTTTATATCACAATGTTGATCCTAATCCTGTTTATGAAACTTGGATACACCCTTCTAATTCTTATCCACAGTACCAAACTTTCACACGCTCTCATGTTGGCACTTATCTTGATGCTAATGGGTCATGTCATAAACGCATGTCGATTGCAGAACACATTGAACTTACCCGTAGCCAACAATTAAAAGCATCTATTGTTGATACTTCTCTTCAGGCTAATGGTGTTTCCCCCAAAAAGAGAGCAAAGCTCTGTTCAAAATTTGAAATTTGAACTGAGACAGCGCCTCACGTGCAAAGCATGAGAGCGCTCGCGCCAAGAGCGCCAGCGCTAAGAGTCAAAGACTCTGAGGAAGCGCCAAGAGCGCCAGCGCCATGAGTCAAAGACTCTGAGGCAGTGCCTCACGTGCAAAGCACGAGAGCGCCAGCGCCAAGAGTCAAAGACTCTGAGGCAGCACCTCACGTGCAAAGCACGAGAGCGCCAGCGCTTGAACTAAATGTTCTCCACCATTGGATCAAAGATCCAACGAAGATGATAAATTATCAAAGAACAGAATTAAATTCTGATTGAGGAAATGTTCCTCAAATCTTTCTAAACAAAAAAGATTGTGCTCTGTAAATTAGAGCACCGTTGGATCAAAGATCCAAAGGTGATTAAAAATCACCAAGATACAGAATAAGTTCTGTATGGGAAAATATTTTCCCAATCTTGTTAACAAGAAAAATGTCTTCTGTAAAACAGAGGACCTTGGATCAAAGATCTAATGGTAGGAAACATCCCCAAATCAATCAGAGATCTTTCAATGAGAGATTTCCTTAACTGATTCAACAAATCAGCCTCCCCTATATAAAGGACCCAAGACTTCAAGTCTTCCACAGAGAAATCTTCCCATAAGTTTCAAAATCGAAAGAAGAAGAACAGAAGAACTTCCCTATAAACTTCAGAGTTCAAGGTGAGAACTACCTCTCTTCAAGGTAGAGAAAAACAAAGAGATCATAGCATCTCCTCATAAAAAAAGAAGAACTTAGTTCTTAGATCCACGAGACAAAGTCTCTCATAAAGAAAAACAAAAGAGATCAGAGCTTCTCCTTTTAAAAGAAGAACTTAGTTCTTAGATCCATAAGACAAAATCTCTCATAAACGAGAATTTAATTCTCAGTGCACCGAACTGATCAGAAATGCCAAAAACAGTGCCTGGCGCTCAGCGCAGGGCGCTCTACGTGCTCCTCGCATGAGCACTATTTTATAAAGAGCGCTTTAGCGCTCCAAGTCTGGCGCGCAACGCCAACCGCTCCACGTGCTCCTCACGTGAGCACTATTTTATAAAGAGCGCTTTAGCTCTCCAAGTCTGGCGCTCAGTGCCAAGCACTCCACGTGCTCCTCACGTGGGCGCTATTTTTTTAAAATGGAGCGCTTTACCACTCCAAGTCTGGCGCTCAGCACCGAGCGCTCCACGTGCTCCTCATGAGGGCGCTGATGAAATAAAGAGTGCTCTGTACATAGAGTTCAGCGCCATAAAGAGTGTTCAACACTCAATAAAAAACAAAAAAAGAGGGATGTCAGAACCCAAATCAATGCTCAGCATTGTTGAAAAAAAGGGACTGAGCCCAAACAAAGGTTCAACATTTTATTCAAAACTGAGTGGACTGAGTCCAAACAAATGTTCAACATTTTATTCAAAACTGAGTGGACTGAGCCCAAGTTGGTCACAAATCCCTAATTCAGATCAACCAAGCCCATGTGCTCACAATCTCTTTAATTGGTCTTTGTCCCAAACCTGACTATAGATATCCCAACCAACATTGGTTCAAGGGTGCATCTCTTCACACCTCTGATGTGTGTCGTTGTAATTCTTCAACGTTTTCAGAGAGGTGGAGGGTCCCAATAACCAATAACTTTTGGCACATCCCCAAACTGTCAAACTAAAACCCTACAGACTATGATGTCTTTAAACATGGACTATGATGTCCTTAAACCTAATGGACCGTAACGTCCCTAAACTAAACTCTACGGACTATGATGTACTTAAACTCTATGGACTATGATGTCCTTAAACTATGGACTATGATGTCCTTAAACTCCATGGACTATGATGTCCTTAGACAATGGACCGCAATGTCCCAAAACTAATGACGGACCGCAACATCTCTACACTAAGACGATAGAGCCCAAATGCTCTTTCTTTGGATCAAAAATGATCTTGAACCCCCGTTAAGTAGATCTTAGTCTAAAACTTAGACTAACGTATCCTTAACAAACATTTAAGTTGATCTTAATCTTAAAAAAATTAACGATCCTTAAATCAATCAAACCCAAATCTAAGAAAATACGGATTTGGACTAATCCACGCCCTACGGGCGACAACATAAATTAGTCTCTGTATACAATCCATGGGCAACCTAAAACAAAACAAACATATACGACACGAAGTGAACATGTGGAGAAGGAGAAAGTGCTTATCGCTACGCGGTAACGTAATTAACTGTAGGGGCTTGCGCCTGCAGGGAAGAGCGTCCCCACAATCAAAAAACCCTCACAATGAGGGGGAATCTGACGAAGTCTGCTACAACGGCCGCATCTATCCAAACCTCCGATATATAGTGCCATAAATCAACTTGGCAACTTCGGAGAGGTGGATGGATAAAACCAAATAGCATCTACCCCTAAAATTCAGTCCAGATGTCGCAACGTCCCGGTCGCGTCTTTAGGCGGTAAACAGATTCTGGCACGCCCGGTGAGACCTTTTCCGCTTTCCGCTCCACACTTCGTGTGTCGTGTTCGCGAATGAATAGCGGTTTAATGTGGTTGCCCTTGGATTCGAGGTACTAAGATTTGGTGTCTTGCTCCGTGCAGAAGAGAAGATGGCATCAATGTCTTCCAACTGCACCAATTGGAACAACAACTCCCGCTCCGCCCTATCTGGAGGAGTAACTTACGGGCCCCAAGCGGCCTCCATCTTCGCAATGCCGGTGGAACAGGTGACACAGGCCACCACTGGATTATTCTTCGGGACCATGCTCCCGCCAATGAGCTTTAACGCTCCAGTGCCGTCACAGGAGGCTCCAAAGAAGTCGGTCTTTGATCGGCTTACCACTACCACGGCCCCTCTCAACGGGTCGTCCAAGTCCAACGCCTCAGTCTTTAACAGATTAGGCCAAAGCTCAAGTGGGCCCGTGAAGAAGCCTGCAATACTTGAATGAGTTACCCCGAAGCGGATAGCCATTCCAGCTCCGGTAGATGAAGTCATCAAAGAGGCTTCTCCTACTAAGGGATCGGTCTTTGCAAGACTGGCCATCCCAATTCTTGCTTCGGGTGAGTTCGTTATAAGTACTTCCCCCACCCGAAAGTCAGTCTTCGACAGGTTGGACGTTTCTTCTCAGCGGACACTGGTCTTCAACGGGTTGACTCTAGCAGCCCTCCACCAGAACGGGGGCATGATGAAGCCACCCCCATAACTGAGCCAATCCTATATGCAAGACATATTCGACGTCGCCACTGCCGTCGAGTGAGGAAAATTGGGGGCAGCTCTCCCTCTAGACTGACTTCACCAGCTCCAATGGTGGAAATTGATGCTGCTGTTCCAACTGGGAACAGCTTTGAGCCGCTCAGGAGAGTGCGCAAGAACTCTCCGATTGCTGTGTTGAAAAGGTCTCCTCCATTCGCTGAAAATGTTGCTAAAGCGAAGACGGAACAGCCCTCTCAACGGCTGTCCTCTAAAATCCACAGGGTCTGGCGAAGAGTCCAAGACTCTGTAATCGACAAAGACTACTCCCACCGACAGAAGAAAATGAAAGTTCGGTAAGAGGAGGATCATCTGACCACCATCGTACCACGGAAATCATTGGCTGCAACAGCCCCCTCAACTTCAACCGTCATAAAAGGAGAAGGTCGAAGAAGATCCCCGTGTCCGCGACAAATCTCAAAGGCGCTGAATCCAAATGCCCCAATTCTGGGGGCATGGTAGTGCACACCATCTACATGGCTTCCGGAAAGGAGGAAAGCCGTACTTCTAAGGGTCATCGACCAATCACACGGTCTGTGACGAAAACTCAGGAGCAACAGCAGAAACTCCAGGAGATGCTGACAAAGATGGCCGCACTCACTGGGCAAAAGGAAAGCCCGGAAGTATCGTCGGATCAACGCCAGGAGTAGGAAAACAACGCCGAGTTCCTCCGAAGAATGCTCGAAAAGAAGGATAAAGAAGCTGCGGAACAAGCGGCTAACATAAAACAAATGGCTCTCCTGTTCCAAGATATGGTGGGGATGATGATCCAGCCGGACCCTCCAGCCAAAGATCCCCTAATAATCATTGAAGACGACAGAGGAGAGACATCAAACCCTCTTCCGGCCTTTTCAGCGGCCAAGGAGGAGAAGATCTCTAAAGATGCACTAGATGATTATATAGCTCAACAGATACGAGCTCATCAAGCGAACGAAGCCGCTGGCCAAGTCGTCAAAACTGGGCGACCATATCCGGGCTGGTACGATCAAATTAAGTACCCGCCAGGATACACGATCCCTAAATTTCATGTTTATAAAGGGACGGGCAATCCCCATCAGCTCGTCGCTCAGTTCAGGGCTCTGTACGGCAATACCGGAGGCGACGACAAATTGCTACTTCGCCAGTTCGTCGGCAGATTAGCGGAGACGGCTTTTGAATGGTATTCGGAGCTTCCCAATGACTCCATCAAAACATTCACAGAAATGGAGTTTCTATTCACCCAGCATTTCGCAAGCGCTAGGGAATGTACCCCAATCACAGTGTTGAAGCCAGGAGAAACATGGGTTCAGTATGCAATCTGGTGGTGGAACCTATGGTCGAAATGCGAACAACGCATAGAAGAAGTTCCTGCCGTGGGCATGTTCGTGGGAACCCTCGATCCGCAGGCGACTATATCCCAATTCATGATGTTTTTCAAGTCGAACACCTTCCAGGCCTTAATCGACAAGCTGGCCCAAATAGGCCAGATGCGCCATAGGCCGTCGTCCTCGAAAACAGATCCCTGGAATGAAAAGGGCAAAGGGAAAGCAACCTTCATCACCAATGCTCAATAACAACCAAGTGGCCTAAGACTGGTTGTTCGCCAAAGCAACAAGCCGTGATCTCTCGATGAGAAATTGAGACGTCCTTACTCGTTTCCCCGGGATAAAATAAGGAGACTGTTCGAACTGGCAGTGCGCAATAGGCTCATCACTCTGCCAGAGCCGAGACACCCACTGCAACCGAACGACGTCAACAATCCTAATTACTGCCCCTACCACCGAATAGTGGGCCACCCAATCGAAGATTGCTACGTCTTCAAAAACTGGGTTGAAGACCAGTACCAATAGGGCAAATTCACACTGTCTGAAAACTGGAGGGTAAACCCGCCGCAACCGCACGCTCCTAAAAAAGTGGACACGCCGGGGGCATCATGCTCATTTATAGAAGAAGCTCCATGGGAGGTCGCTCTTTCAGCCAAAACGAAAAGAATGCTGAAGGATCTTCAAGCATGTCCGGAGGTTAGATGGAAAAGCCCGCTGGAACCTGAGCTCGTTGAGGGGATGCTGAAACCGCGCCCAACATCGAAAGTTAGTAGCAATGGGCAAAATACCCGGGCCCAGCCGTTGAATTCTTCGAAAAAGAAGAAGAAGACCAAAAAGCCCACGCAGTCTGATGATAAGTGCACTGATCTGCAAAAGTCTATTGACGCGCTGGAAGAATACAATCAGAAGCCGTGAACCCCGGTCACACTCCAGGAGTTTCTCAGCCATATCCTGGAGAGCGGAGATAATGACAATGATGAGGGAAAGAACTCATCAGAAGAACCCGAGGATTATGTGACAAGTTGTCACATGATCTCTCATTCGTCGCTAAATAACAAAGAAGCTCACTCGGCATCAGAAGATAATGTAGAGAAGCTGGGGAAAGATCGGTGCCAAAATCCTTGGGTCCGTCAGAAGAGATGATCGACATGCAACTGAACGAAGCCTGTCAAAGAGCAAAGCTGATCAAGAACTTGAAATGGACATATTCGAAAAGGTCAGGCGTCGGCGTCAAGTTGAAAAAGTCGCGGTAGGGATGGATCAAAAAACACCCCAACCAGATCAAATCACACCCTAAATGGGTGTATCCCACTTTATCGTCATGTATCCCATCACGTAACAAATACACGTGCATGCAGGATAAATAACGGACCGAAACGTCTTTAAACTACTACAAACCGCAGCATCCTTGGGCTGACGCAAATAAACGGTACGTCCATAAGCAAGATGGGCACGGATGAAAACCCGAAAGGGCTCCATGAGTAAAAATAGCAGGGCTACCGGCGAGTTTGTGAAAACCCGAAAGGGCGCAGACTCGTAAAAAAATTCATGCACACTTGCAAGGTCCTTTTGATCTTATAAGGAGAAAATACCTTCCTGAGATCCTTACAACTCACAAGAGAGCAACACACATAGAGATCCCCATGATTCCTGAGGAGAAATTACACTTACGAGATCCTCACGACTCGTAAGGAGAACCCTCTTATGAGACCCTCACGGCTCATAAGATTCAAAAGCCTTAAGCTACAGGGATATGAACCTGTTCTTAAGCCATCACATTTCCCAGACTGCCCTACAGGCAGTCAATATTGACCCTGTATACAATCCACGGGCACAAATAAACGTCTCCCCTACCAAGTTCCATCAATGGCGTGAAATCCTCCTATTTGGTGAACAAACACTTATAAGTCCTCTCGACTTATAAGGAGAAAATACTCTTATGAGATCCTTACGAATTATAAGAGAGAACACCACTTAGAAGTCCTCACGACTTCTAAGGAGAACATACACCTATAAGATCCTCACGACACGTAGGGAGTAACACCTTTATGAGACTCTTACGGCTCATGAAGTCAAAAACCTTAGTCGAAAGGATCCTAACCCTGTTCGCTAAGCCACCTTTGTTCGAATCGACAGAGGCAAATGATGATTCGCTCCTAGCAATAATCCAGTCGCAGCGATGCTGATGCTAATATTGGCATCAGATTCCAAGTTCTATACTTGCAACAAAATCAGCAAGTAAAAGAAATGCATATGAAATAGCCGAAATGATGGGGCAACTTGCAAAAAAATCATCAAGTAAAACATATGCATACAAAAATAGCCGAAATGATTGAGTAACTCGCAATAAAAAGCAGCGAGTAAAAAAAATAGTCGAAATGATTGGGCACCACGAAAAATAGCCGAAATGATTGGGCAATCGCGACTTTCGCGATATAAAAAGCTGAAATGATAGAGCATCGCAGAAAGAAAAAAAAAATGAAATGAAACTTCTGCCCTACAGGCGAGTCCATACTGACCCCTGTATAAAATCCATGGGTATAAACGAAAAAAGGAACTACATTTCCCCACCAGACTCTGTCAAAAGGAGAGTCAGATCTCGAAGGCAACATCTGCATCCCAGAAGATCGACACGGCGTTCATTCTCAACACCAGCAAGATGCAGACGTAACGTCAACAACCGACCTTAGGGTCGCAACGAAGCGGAGCCATGGCAAAGTCCTTAGTTCCAAATCTCGACGGCCACATCTGCAGCCTAGAGACCAACAGCGGCGTTCATCCTCGTTCCAGCAAGATACAGACGCGATATCACCAATCGGAGCCACGACATAGTCCTCAGTTCCAAGACTCTACAACCTAGAGTCAACCCGACACCGCAGAAAGTGGAGCAAGTCAACCCCGACACCGCAGAAAAAGGAGCAAGTCAACCCTGACACCGCAGAAAGCGGAGCAAGTCAACCCGGACACCGCAGAAAGCGGAGCAAGTCAGACAAAGACCTCCGTCTCGGAAACAAGTCAACCAACCTCCAGGAAAATCAGTGTCCGTGGCAAAACCTCTCGATTCAGGGAAATCAGCGTCCTTGGCGAGAACCTCGATTCGCGTTGACCCACAAGGAAATCGGTGTCTTTACAGGAATCTCTCGATTCCTCTCGACCCCAGGGAAATCAGTGTCCTTGGTAAAACCTCTCGATTCAGGGAAATCGGCTTCCTTGGCGAGAACCTCTCGATTCGTGTCGACCCGCAAGGAAATCAGTATCTTTGCAGGAATCTCTCGATTCGTCTCGACCCTAGGGAAATCAGTGTCCTTGGCAAAACCTCTTGATTCAGGGAAATCAGCGTCCTTGGCGAGAACCTCTCGATTCATGTCGACTCGCAAGGAAATCAGTGTCTTTGCATGAATCTCTCGATTCATCTCGACCCTAGGGAAATCGGTGTCCTTGGCAAAACCTCTCGATTCAGGGAAATCAGCGTCCTTGGCGAGAACCTCTCGATTCGCGTCAACCCGCAAGGAAATCAGTGTCTTTGCAGGAATCTCTCGATTCGTCTCGACCCCTAGGAAATCAGTGTCCTTGGCAAAACCTCTCGATTCAGGGAAATCGGCGTCCTTGGCGACAACCTCGATTCGTATCGACCCGTAAGAAAATCAGTATCTTTGCAGGAATCTCTCGATTCGTCTCGACCCCAGGGAAATTGGTGTCCTTGGAAAAACTTCTCGATTTAGGGAAATCAGCGTCCTTGGCGAGAACCTCTCGATTCGCGTCAACCCGCAAGGAAATCAGTGTCTTTGCAGGAATTTCTCGATTCGTCTCGACCCCTGGGAAATCAGTGTCCTTGGAAAAACCTCTTGATTCAGGGAAATCGGCGTCCTTAGCGAGAACCTCGATTCATATCGACCCGCAAGAAAATCAGTGTCTTTGCATGAATCTCTCAATTCGTCTCGACCCTAGGGAAATCAGTGCCTTTGGCAAAACCTCTCGATTCAGGGAAATCAGCGTCCTTGGCGAGAACACTCGATTCGCGTCGACCCGCAAGGAAATCAGTGTCTTTGCAGGAATCTCTCGATTCGTCTCAACCCCACCTCTCGATTCAGGGAAATCATCATCCTTGGCGAGAACCTCGATTCGCGTCGACCCGCAAGGAAATCAGTGTCTTTGCGAGAATCTCCCGATTCATCTCTACCACCGGGGAAATTAATGTCCCTACGCATAAAAGAAAATTCTCTTGTGAGATCCTTACGACTCTCAAGAGAAAACGCACTTAGGGGTCCTCACGACCCCTATGGAGAAATTACACCTACGAGATCCTTTCGACTCGTAGGGAGAAAAATCTTTATGAAGCCCTCACGGCTCAAGTTGAAAAGTCTTAGGTAGCAGACCTGAACCTGTTTCCTAAGCCGTCGCTACCCTACAAAGAGGTTAAGATGGACTGCTATCTACTATCTGCAGGCCAAATTTGCTAAAGAAACATGCCAATGACACAGCGAAGAAAAGAAAGCGATAGTACGGGATAAAATAATGTATCTTTATTCATGAATTCAATTGAATACAAGATACATCATATAGAAAAAAATGAAATGAATACATGTTATTCATAGATTACAAATTTCCAGTCGATACAAAGGAGGCTGCTGAGAAGGAGGCATTTTCAACAAATCAGCCAGCTGCTCGCGCACTCCTTTCAATCCTTTCTCGCAATCAGCCGCCGTGGCCAACTCTGCTTCGACTCGGGCCCGCTGTCACAAACAAGACGAAAGATTTTCATCTTTTCCCAGCATAGCAGCTTCGCAGTCCTGCACAACCCGCTCCGTAGAGTCAAACGCCCGTCTCAGCGTCAACCCATCCGAGATGCATCGCTGGAGATTGTCAAAGACAACTTTCAGCTGTGCAGCGTTCGTTTCAACCTGGGCACGCAATTGGACATACTCGATGGAGGCCGCCTCATGTTCCTTCCGTCTCAGGGTCGCCTCTTGTTCAAAATGACGAAAGAAAGGAACACTCTGCTCGACCCATGCAGCCCGTTGGGAATTCAAAGCCGATACTTCTGGAGCGGGACGCTTGAGCTCAATCTTATGCAGGCAAGCCTCGATTTTTCTGCAATAATTAACCCAAGACTCGATGACACCTTCGTCAAGGAAGTTCACGAGCGTCGCCAGCATAGGATTAACCTCAGCAGCAAATTCTGCAGCAGATGCGAGGGCCTCGGCATCAAGATCCTCGACGAACTCGCTCAACATTCGCAGGCTAGTCGCAGCACCCCTGGAAGATGGGCGTTTAGCGAAAGGCCCTGCCGGCATTGAGATTCGAGACTTAAAGGGAGCTGGAGTCGGTGCGATTGCTGCAAAACAAATCATCATCAAATGTCGACTCGGGAGGTAAAAGAGAATACACGAGCGATAGAGTCTACTATACCGGCTGTGCCAGATGGCAGAATTGGGAGTACCGGAGGTGCGGCTATCCCCCTGTTTCCTCCTCCGATCCGTGATGCTGCAATCAATATAAAGAATACTTAGCAACAGTACGGCTATTCATAAAAGAAAGAAAGAAACAATAGTTGAAGGATATACTAATCGATACCAGCGGGCGGAGCAACTTCCGACTAGAAGGAGAAATGCGGGTTCAGCACCTGGTACAAATGGTCAAAAAGGACTACTAAAGAGTTGCGAAAATACACGGTCAGTACAAGGAAGACGGTGTTCATAGTTCAACTAAATAAATCGCGAATCTATACCTTCCACCATTTCGGAGGACATAGGAGAAGGCGAGAGAACAACAACCGTCATGACGGCGATAGGAGGTGCTTCAGATGGAACAATTTCTACGTTCACTGCACCTACAAAAAAAATCGTCAGAAGAAGCTGAACAAGATTGTAAAATGAAAGGAGAACAATGACTCAAGACTTACCTGACAGGTCATCAACCAAAACCGCGACGGAAGCATCACCGGGCGTTGCAGCTTCTTCGCTCTCCTTCAGAGGAGTAGTCTCTGCGCCCATGGCTTCATCCCCTGATTCGATGAGGGCCGTCGTGACACTTGCAATGCCCGCCGATAGCAGGGAACCACAAGGGGAAAGAGCGGCGGTTTGGGCGGTCCCAGACTCCCAAGAGAGAGTAGCCACTTCGGGCACTCTGGTCGCCATCGTCTCGCCTGCCATTTCATTGCCAGGACTCGGCCCTACGGGATATGATGTATAAGAATTTGCAGATCGAGTTCTAATAAAAAAAAGACCGGTCATTACGTTACCTAGCGAAGGATTCTGGGTTGCCTCCTGAGCCGCACGCGCAATCTGTCTATGGGCGGTAGACAGGGCAGCTGGAGCACCCTCTGAAGGAATAGCGACAGATAGAGTGATGCTTGAGCCTGCACCTACAACCAAAAAGGCATCACTGTTCCCCTGCGAATGGCTGCCGAGACTGGAGACATCTCGCCTGAGATTCGGGGCAGATGCTATGGTTTTATCCGTCCACCTCTCCTAAGATGCCAAGTTGATTTATGGCACCGTGTATTGGAGGTTTAGACGGATGCGGCCGATGTAGCAGACTTCGTCAGATTCCCCCTCGCTCGAGGGGTTTTTGATTGTGGGGACGCTCTTCCCTGCAGGCGCAAGCCCCTGCAGTTAATTACGCCACCGTATCGCGGTAACAACTTTCTCCTTCTCCAGAATTTTACTTCGTGTCGTGGGTGTTTGTTTTATTTGTGGTTGCCCGTGGATTGTATACGGAAACTAATTTATGTCGTCGCCCGTAGGACATAGATTAGTCCAAATCCGTATTTTCTTAGATTTGGGTTTGGGGTTTTGGTTTAAGGATACGTTAGCCATATTTGAGGCTAAGATCAACTTAAACATTTGTTAAGGATACGTTAGTCCTATTTGAGACTAAGATCAACTTAACGGGATCGTTTAGATCCGACAAAAGAGCATTTAGGGGCTCTGTTGTTCCAGTTTTGGGACATGGTGGTCCATTGAATGTATGGACGTCGGGACCCGTCACCTCTCTGACGACGTTGAAGGATTACAATGACAGATATCAGAGGAGTTCAGAGATGTACCCTTGAACCAAAGTTGATTAGGGGATCTATAGTCCAATTTGGGACTAAAGTCTGTTTGAAGGTTTAAGGATACGTTAGCCATATTTGAGGCTAAGATCAACTTAAACGGGATCGTTTAGATCCGACAAAAGAGCATTTGGGCTCCATTGTTCCAGTTTAGGGACATAGTGGTCCATCATTCCCATTTTGGGGATGAATATTAGTTTAGGGACGCATTAGTCCATGAGTTTAAGGACGCGTCAGTCCATGAGTTTAAGGACCCCACAGTCCATATTGATGTGTGGTTGTCGGGACCCGTCACCTCTCTGACGACGTTGAAGGATTACAACGACAAATATCAGAGGAGTTCAGAGATGTACCCTTGAACCAATGAGTTGGTTGAAAGAGCAGATGTGCTCAGTTCAAGATGATTTCAGGACTTATGGCCAGTTTGGGCCAAGTCCAATTATGTTTGAAATATTGGCCCTTTGGGCCATTAGACATTTGTCTGGGTTCAACCCCTCATCATTCAGCAGTGTTAAACAGAGATTTGGGAGCTCTGACAACATTTTGTCTTTGATTTCCTCAATTTTGAGATTCATTTGGAGGAGGGACTTTTGCCTCTGGAAAATTAGCCAATTTGGCTAAAAGTAATGTTAAACATTTAGAGAACAACAGTGTTAAACACTGGAGATAGAACTCTCAAATTAGTGTTAAACACTAAAAGACAATCAGTGTTAAGCACTGGAAATATAATCTTTAATTTAGTGTTAAACACTAGAAACAATCAGTGTTAAACACTGGAAATATAATCCCCAAATTAGTGTTAAACACTAAAGACAGAGGGGTCACGTGTGGACACGTGAGAGCGCCCAAAGGGGGGACTAGATCCCTTTTCTTCGTTCTGCAATTAAGTGTTAAACACTTTTCATTTCTTGGCCATCACGTGTGGGCACGTGATAGGCATCCATCCATTGGATATTAAAGGGATTTGTTAGGGGTCACGTGGGGACACGTGAAGGCGCCCTAAATGTGGAGCCAGATCTCCTTTGTTTTATCCTCAAATCTGCGAATAAGTGTCACACTTTTCATTTTTATTTCGAGCATCACGTGTTGACACGTGATGGGGATTTATACGCTGACTGTTAAAACGTTTGCTAAGGGGTCACGTGGTAACACGTGAGAGCGCCCAAAGCTTAGATTTCCCTTGCTTTTATTCCCTTTATCTTGGAGGTCACGTGAGAGCACGTGAGGCATTGTCTCAAAGCTTCTTTCTTCAGGGATCTTTTTTAAGGGTCACGTGGGGATACGTGACCTCAGCTCTTTTCATGCACAGAGATCTTTTAAGTCTTCTTATTTTAAGAATTGAATTCTCTGTAGGGTTAAACCCTAATTATGATTTTAGAGGAATTAAATTCCTATTGTGCAAGAATTAAATTCTTAAGTAGGGTTAAACCCCAACTTCTTTTTAGAGGAATTAAATTACCATATATGTAAAAGAATTAAATTCTTATATAGGGTGAAACCCTAATTCTGTCTTGAAGGAATTAAATTCATATGATATTGGGAGAATTGAATTCTCATGTAGGGTTAAACCCTAATTTGTTTTGGGAGAATTAAATTCTCTAAACTCAATTCCACCTCTAAGTTTTAGATCTGCATGGCAGGATCTCAACCCGATGAGAATTAAATTCTCAACTTATGGGGAGATGTGCTCTGTGCAGACCCTCAACAAGAGGAAGAACTAAGTTCTTTGTAAAAGAGTTAAACTCTTAGATTTTTGAGAATTAAATTCTCTGTTTGAAGTTTTGATCCCCTTTCTTTTCTCACCTAGGCTTTTTCTTTGTTGAGAATTAAATTCTCCTCTCTTTGTTCTTCTCTCCAAAAAGGTCCCCTCTCTTTTCTTCTTGGCTCCTATTTATAGGAGAAAGAAAAGAATCAATTTGTTTTGTGAATCTTTCATTGAAAGATTTTAATTGATTTCATAATTAATATGATCCTTTAGATCACACAATGAATTTTATTCACCGTTGGATTTTAAATCCAAAGATATTCTGTTTGTTATTTTCGGTGAGATTTAGGGGAAATCTTTCCTTGTCCAAGATTTTTCCATAAATTGGTGATATTTAATCACCCTTGGATTTTTAATCCAACGGTCCCCATAATCCTTTTCCATTTGGAAAGATTTAGAGAAATTTAGAATTTTAATCCTATTTGGAAAGATTTAGAGAAATTTAGAATTTTAATTCTATTAAACTGTAAGGCTTTCAAAGCAAGTCACGTGCTGACACGTGACCCTTGGTCACGTGTGAACACGTGACCCCCAAATTGGTTCCTTTAACAGCCACTTATTTATGTTGTTGTTTTAACCATCACGTGTAAGCACGTGATACCTCATTGAGGTTTTTCCTTCAGCCATTTGATTTTATTTTTGTTTTAACTATCACGTATCAACACGTGACCATTGACCACGTGCGAGCACGTGATACCTCATTGAGGTAATTCCTTATTTTTAATCAGGGAACAGTGCATAGCATATTTGCTCATAACTTTTGATCCCGGATGAATTATGAAGCCCATAATATATCAAATCGAAGGGTTTTTCGAGATGCTTCCAATAACATCAGAATTTAATAGTCACTCCTTTGGAAGTTTATCAAAATACAGGCCGGAAGATACTGGTTCGCATTTCCTTAAGCGTATCGCTGCCATTTGATACCTTGGACTCTTCTGCGCAGAAATTTTTGGCGGGAACAAATGCCCCCTACTACTTTTCCTACGTAAGTATATACGTGGGTGAAGTAGTGCAAAGTTATGAGTACCCATGGAATTGAGGGCTTAGGAGACAGGTTTAGGGTCCTTGTAGCCTAAGACTTTTCAACTTTATGAGCCGTGAGGGTCTTACAAAGACTTTTCTCCCTACGGATCGAGAGGATCTCGTAGGTGTATTTTCTCCTTAGGGGTCATGAGGACTCCTAAGTGTGTTTTCTCTCATAAGTCATAAGGATCTTATAAGAGAATTTTCCCTCTTACGAGTCAAGAGGACCCGTAAGCGGTTGTTTCCCTCCTTGTCGAGATTCGACTTTGGAGAGTGTGACCCGTGGATAGTATGCAAGAGACCGTTTTGGATCGACTTGCAGGGTCCCAGTGCTTAGGAAACAGGTTTTTTAATCCCCGCTGCCTAAGGCTTTTCCTCACGAGTCGATACGAATCGAGCATTTCTCGCAAAGACAGTAATTTCCTCACGAGTCGAGACGTATCGAGCATTTCTCGCAAGAATATCCTAACGTCACAGTTAACCTCTGCTCTTTACGACAGAAGTCCATTAGGGTCTGTGGTACTTAGGGTTTTGGCCGTCGTACCGTCGCATCAGCTGATATATTCCTCGATAGGCAATCGTGCTGTTCGAGTAGCCCTGCGAGTGCCGTGTCTCTGATCCCTTCGGGGGCTGGACAAGACGTCTTCAAGCAATCCTCCTTGGCAGTTTGATCGTCGGAAGAGCAAGCGTTAGGAATTTTGCCATGCCGCTTTTTACTTGAGGTTAGGCTCATTTTGGAGAGCCCCGATGAGTCATAACCACTCCGCGCTGGTGTGGGATGATCTCCGATAGTCTTTCAGGTTTTATATGAGTTACCGTCAAGACCCTGAAGCTAGGAATTTGGCCTTTGCTTCGTTTGCTGGCATTGCATCTTCTGTATCGAGATGAATGTCGCGGTTGTCTCTAGGTTGGTGGTGAACCGTCGAGGTTTGGAATAAGGGATTTTGCCGTGACTCCTTTTGGTGATGTTGCGTCTGCTGTGTCGAGACGAACGTCAAGGTGGTGACCACTTCGGACTGGTGCGAGATAATCTCCGATTGTCTTTCAGGCTTTATATGAGTTACCGTCAAGACCCTGAAGCTAGGAATTTGGCCTTTGCTTAGTTTGCTTGCATTGCGTCTGCTGTATCGAGACGAATGTCGTGGTTGTCTCTAGGTTGCTGGTGAACCGTCGAGGTTTGGAACCAGGGATTTTTCCGTGACACCTTTTGGTGATGTTGCGTCTTCTGTGTCGAGACGAACGTCGAGGTGGTGACCACTCCGCACTGGTGCGAGATAATCTCCGATTGTCTTTCAGGCTTTATATGACTTGCCTTCAAGACCCTGAAGCTAGGAATTTGGCCTTTGCTTCATTTTCTTTGGCGCGTCCGAATCCTGCTGGGGGAAGAACGCTGGGGTGACATTTCATCTGTTGTATCAAGACGATCGTCGAGGTGGTGACCGCTCCGCGCTGGTGCGAGATGATCTCCGATTGTCTTTCAGGCTTTATATGACTTGCCGTCAAGACCCTGAAGCTAGGAATTTGGCATTTTGCTTCATTTGCTTTGGCGCGTCCGAATCCTGCTGGGGGAAGAATGCTGGGGTGACATTTCATCTGCTATATCGATACGATCGTCGAGGTGGTGACCACTCCATGCTGGTGCGAGATGATCTCCGATTGTCTTTCAGGCTTTATATGAGTTGCCGTCAAGACCCTGAAGCTAGGAATTTGGCCTTTGCTTCATTTGCTTTGGCGTGTCGGAATCCTGCTGGGGGAAGAAAGCTGGGGTGACATTTCATCTGCAGTATCGAGACGATCGTCGAGGTGGTGACCACTCCGTGCTGGTGCGAGATGATCTCCGATTGTCTTTCAGGCTTTATATGAGTTGCCGTCAAGACCCTGAAGCTAGGAATTTGTCCTTTGCTTCATTTGCTTTGGCGCATCCGAATCCTGCTGGGGGAAGAACGCTGGGGTGACATTTCATCTGCTGTATCGAGACGATCGTCGAGGTGGTGACCACTCCGCACTGGTGCGAGATAATCTCCGATTGTCTTTCAGGCTTTATATGACTTGCCGTTAAGACCCTGAAGCTAGGAATTTGGCCTTTGCTTCGTTTGCTTTGGTGTGTCCGGATCCTGTTGGAGGAAGGACGCTGTAGTGACATCTCGTCTGCTATATCGAGATGAATGTCGTGGTGGTGACCACTCCATGTGGGATGATCTCTGATTGTCTTTCCGGTTTTATACGAGTTACCGTCAAGATGTTGAAGCTAGGAATTTGGCCTTCGCTTCATTTTCTTTGGTGTGTCCGAATCCTGTCGAAAGAAGGGCACTGTTGTGACATCTCGTCTGCTGTATCGAGGCGAACGTCGAGGTGGTGACCACTCCACGCTGATGTGGGATGATCTCCGATAGTCTTTCAGGTTTTATATGAGTTACCGTCAAGACCCTGAAGCTAGGAATTTGGCCTTCGCTTCGTTTGCTTTGGTGTGTCTAAATCCTGTCGAAGGAAGGACACTGTTGTGACATCTCGTCTGCTGTATCGAGACGAACGTCGAGGTGGTGACCACTCCACGCTGATGTGGGATGATCTCCGATAGTCTTTCAGGTTTTATATGAGTTACCGTCAAGACCCTGAAGCTAGGAATTTGGCCTTCGCTTCATTTGCTGGCACTATGTCTGCTGTATTGATATGAATACCGTGGTGGGGCTGGGATTTTGCCGTCACTCCGCTTTGTTTCGACCAGGGGGTCTTTCACTGACGTTGCATCTACATCGTGCTGGATTGCGAGGGAATGCCGTTGTTGACATTGCGTCTGCTGTAACGAGACGAATGCTGGGGTGGAGCTGGGATTTTGCCGTCACTACGCTTTACTGACCATGGGGTCTTTTGTAGACGTTGCTTCTGCATCTTGTTGGACTGCGAAGGAACGTCGTCGTCAACATTGCGTCTGCTGTATCGAGACGAATGCTGAAGTGGAGCTGGGATTTTGCCGTCGCTCCGCTTTGTTTCGACCGTGAGGTCTTTTGTTGACGTTGCATCTGCATCCTGCTGGACTGCGAAGGAACGCCATTGTTGACATCTCGTCTGCTGTATCAAGACGAATGCTGAGGCGAAGCTGGGATTTTGTCGTCGCTCCGCTTGTTTCGACCATTGGGTCTCTTGTTGACGTTGCATCTGCATCCTGCTGGACTACGAAGGAACGCCGTTGTTGACATTGCGTCTGCTGTAACGAGACGAATGCCGAGGTGGAGTTGGGATTTTTCCATCACTCCGCATTGTTTCGACCATGAGGTCTCTTGTTGACGTTGCATCTGCATCCTGTTGGACTGCAAAGGAACACCGTTGCTGATTCTTAGGCTGTAGATATTGCCTTTAAGATTTGGAACTAGGGACTTTGCTATGGTTCCGTTTCGTTGCGACTCTGAGGTCGATTGTTAACGTCACGTCTGCATCTGGTTGGAATAAGGAGAAACGTCGTTGGTGATCTCTAAGTTGTCGATATCGATGTCGAGACCCTGAAGCTAGGGATCTTCCTTTGCTTCAATATTGAGACAAATGTCGAGATTGTCTCTAGGTTGTCTGTGAACCGTCGAGATTTGGCTTCGCTTTCTGATGGAGCCTGTTGGGAAGGTATGGTTCCCTCTTTGTTTGTGCCCCTGGATTGTATACAGGGATCGATGTGATCTCACCTGTAGGGCAAAAAGTTTCATTCTTTCATCATTCATTTTCATCATTTTTTTTATTCTTTCCGCGACGCTCTATCATTTCAGCTTTTTATATCGCGAAGATCGCGATTGCCCAATCATTTCGGCTATTTTTCGCGGTGCCCAATCATTTCGGCTATTTTTCTTTTTACTCGCTGCTTTTTATTGCGAGTTGCCCAATCATTTCAGCTGTCTTTGTATGCATACATTTTTACTTGCTGATTTTGTTTGCAAGTTGCCCCATCATTTCGGCTATTTCGTATGCATTTTTTTTGGCTCGCTGATTTTTTTCTTGCGAGTAGGGGATTTGGTATCTGATACCAATCTTAGCATCAGCATCGCTGCGACTGGAATATTGTCAGGAGCGAATCATCATTTGCCGTAAAAGGACTTGGAATTCGATACCGTTTTAGGCATCAGCATCGCTACAACTGGGATATTGCCAGGAGCGAATCATCATTTGCCTCTGTCGATGTCGAACAAAGGTGTCTTAGCAGACAGGGTTAGGATCCCATCGACTAAGGCTTTTGACTTCATGAGCCGTAAGGATCTCATAAAGGTGTTTCTCCCTATGAGTCGTGAGGATCTCATAGGTGCTTTTTCTTCTTAGGGATCGTGAGGATTCCTAAGTGTATGTTCCCCTGTAAGTCGTAAGGATCTTACAAAGGGTTTTCTCGTTATAAGTCGAGAGGACTTACAAGGGTTGTTCACCGTATGGACATATCCCCAGTCACGGGTGGGACTTGTTAGGGAAATGTTTATTCGCGCCCGTGGATTGTATACAAGGGTCAGTATTGAGCCGCTTGTAGGGCAATATCGAAGGTTGTGGGAGGTTGCTTAAGAACAGGTTCAGGTCTCTCTAACTTAAGACTTTCAAATCTTATGAGCCGTAAGGGTCCCATAAGAGAGTTCTCCTTACGAGTCGTGAGGATCTCGCAAGTGTAATTTCTCCTTAGGAATCATGAACATCCCTAAGTGTGTTGCTTCCCTGTAAGTCGTAAGGATCTCACGCGGGTGGTTTCTCCTCACAAGGTCGAGAGAACCCTGTAAGTGTCTTTTAACGAGATTGCGGCCTTTCAGGTTTTCACAACACTCGCCGGCAGCCCTGCTGTTTTTACTCACGGAGCCCTTTCGGGTTTTCATCCGTGCCCATTTTGCTTATGGACATACCTTTTTTTTGTTTTTGTTTTTTTGTTTTTTTTTTGTTTTTTTTTAACGAGTCTGTGCCCTTTCGGGTTTTCACAAACATCGCCGGTAGTCCTGCTGTTTTTACTCACAGCGCCCTTTCGGGTTTTCATCCGTGCCCATCTCGCTTGTGGACGTACCGTTTTTTTTTTTTTACCACATCAGCCTGAAGATACCGCGGGTTGGGAGTAGTTTAACGACGTTTCGGTCATTTGCAAGTTTTAGGACATTGCGGTCCACCGTTTCCGTATTTGAGGCGAATTTCTAGTTTACGGACTTTTCGGTCCATAGGGCTTTCCCTATGAATGAGCATGATGCCCCCGGCATATCCACCTTTCTCGGAGCATGTGGTTGTGGCGGGCTTACCTTCCAGTTTTCGGACAGCGCGAACTTGCCCTGTTGGTATTGGTCTTCAACCCAGTTTTTGAAGATGTAGCAATTTTCGATCGGATGGCCCAATACTTGGTGGTAAGGGCAGTAATTAGAATTGTTGACCTCATTCAGTTGTAGCTGGCATTTCAGCTCCTGTAGAGTGATAAGCCCGTCGCGCACTGCTAGTTCGAACGGCCTCCTTATTTCGTCCGGGGAAACGAGTAAGGACGTTTCAACTTTTCATAGAGGGGTTGCCGCTTGTTGTTTTGGCGAACAACTGTTCTAGGGCCACTCGACTGTTGTTGAGTGTTGGCGACGAAGGTCGTTTTTCCCTTTCCTTTATCCTTTTTGTTCGAACCGTTGCTTGCGGGTCCGAGATTTTTTCCGGGTATCGTGCAATTGCAAGGCTGAATGCTCTCGTAACTCCTCAATTCTTTCGTTTTAGAGATGGATTCCTTGAAGAGAGGGCCGAGGGCTGCTTTTTGTCGGAGTCGCTCTCGAAGGTGAGAACTCGCGGTCCCTCGGGATCAACCCTATGACAATCGCCAGCAATTCTTTTATACTCATCTGTCGCATTCTTCCGCTGTCTACGAGCTTCACGCTTTGTCCTATTGAAGTGTTGCCTGTGAGCGACATACCCTTGCCACCAACACTTAAAGGAGTTGCAGTCCTCAGTAGGATGTGCGATCATCTGATGATATAAGCAGAAGTTAGGATGTGCGTCCACTTCATCAAGATGTATACCACCAGGAGAATTTTCTATGAAAGAGGACAGCCTCATCCCATCGATATGGCTTTAGCGAATCGTTTCCTTGTCTTGATCCTGTTTTCATTTGCGGAGGATGTACTTTGATCTGGTGGGAGTGTTTCAACCTTTTTGTCCAGTCGCCGGCGTTTGGCTTTCTCGAATATGGCCATCTCGCGCTCTTGATCAGCTTTGCTTTTAAGACGGGCTTCGTTCAGGAATGCGTCAATCATTTCGTCTGATGGTCCTAGAAGTTCTGGCTTAGGATCTGCCCCCAGCTTCTCTGTGTAAGGAGCTTCTTCGTCATTTATTGACGAGTGAAAGATCACATGGCAGCTTGCCACATAATCTTCAGATTCATCCGACGAGTTTTCTCCATTGTCATCATCTCCGTCCTCAAGGACGTAGCTGAGAAATTCTTGGAGTGTGACTGGGGTCCGTGCTTTCTGATTATATTCTTCCAACGCGTCAATCTGTTTTTGCATGTCCGTGGGCTTGTCACCAGGCTGCACGTGCTTTTTTGTCATCTTCTTCTTCTTCGAAGACTTTGACGGCTGGGTATGAGCGCTGGGGCCTTTACCATCGATCTTTGGAGTTGGGCGCGGCTTCAGCATCCCTTCGACAATCTGGGGTTCTAGCGAGTTCTTCCATCCGATCGCCGGGCATGTCTGGAGATCATTCAGCATCCTTTTGGTTTTGGCTGATAGCACGACCTCCCATGGAGCTTTTTTAACAAAAGAACAAGTTGCCCCCGGTGTGTCCGTCTTTTCCGGAGTGTGTGGCTGCGGTGGGTTTACCTTTCACTTCTCGGACAGCGCAAACTTGCCTTGTAGGTATTGATTCTCAATCCATCCCTTAAAGACGAAGCAATCTTCGATTGGATGGCTTACCGCTTAGTGGTAAGGGCAATAATTAGGATCGTTGACATCACCTGGCTGCAACGGATGTTTTGGACTCGGCAGATTGATGAGTATATTGCGCACGGCCAGCTCGAACAGTCTCCTCGTTTTATCCTGAGGAAACGAGTAAGGACGTCCCAGTCTCTCCTCGAGGGATGGGCGTGGTCGCACGTTGTTTTGGCGAACAACCGGCTTTGAGTTACTCGGCTGTTGTTGAGTATTGGCGACGACGATCGCTTTACCTTTCCCTTTTTCGCTTCGGGAGTCCGGCTTTGGAGGAGATGATCTGGGACCCATTTGATCCATCTGGGATAGCTTATCAATCAAGACCTGGAAAGTCGTCGGCTTGAAGAACATCATGAATTGGGATATGGTCGCTTGAGGGTCGAGAGTACCTACGAACATGCCCACGGCAGGAGCATCTTCGATGCGCTGCTCGCAGTTTGACCATAGATTACGCCACCGTATCGCATACTGGACCCAAGTTTCGTCTGGCCTTACCCTGGCGTTGATCAATGCCGTGATCGGGGTGCGTCCGCTAGCACTCGCGAATCTTTGTGTAAACAGTAGCTCCATCTCCGCAAATGTTTTGACAGAGTCGTTAGATAGCTCCGAATACCATTCAAAGGCTGTTTCTGCTAAGCTGCCGACGAATTGGCGAAGCAGCAGTTTGTCGTCGCCTCCAGTGTTGCCGCATAAGGCCCTGAATTGAGCAACATGCTGGTGTGGATTCCCTGTCCCCTTGTACACGTGGAATCTAGGGATCGTATATCCCGGCGGGTAACTGATTTGGTCGTACCAGCACGGATAGGGTCGTCCGGTTCTAACAATTTGCTCAGCCGCTTCACTTGCCAGATGAGCTCGTATTTGCTGAGCTATATAGTCATCCAGTGCGGCCTTGGAAATGGTTTCCTCCTTGGCTGCTGAAAGAGCCGGAGGAGGATTGGATGTCTCCCCTCTATCGTCTTCAATAATGGTCGGAGGGTCTTCAGCTGGAGGATCCTGCTGTAACATCATTCCTACCATATCTTAGAAGAGAAGCGTCATTTGTTTTATATTGGCCACTTGTTCCGCGGCTTCTTTGTCCTTCTTTTCGAGGACTCTGCGTAGGTAGTCAGCGTCAGTTTCTTGTTCATGACGCTGCTCTGATGATGCCTCCGAGCTTTCTTTTGGCCCGGTAAGTGCGGCCATCGCAGTCATCATTTCCTGAAGCTTCTGCTGCTGTTCTTGGGCTTTTGTCATGGATCGGGTGAGCGGTCGGTGACCCGTCGAAGCACGGCCTTCCTCCTTTCCGGAATCCATATAAACAGTGTGCACTATCATGCCCCCAGACTTGGGGCGTTTAGATTCAGTGTCTTTGCGATTTGCCAAAGACACAGGGATCTTCCCCGACCTCCTTCTTTTTTGAGTGGTCGAAGTTGAGGGAGCCGTTGCAGTGGGCACCCAAGTAGCTGTTGCTTTTTGTGGCTTGACGGAGTAATCCTTCTCCTGCCGAACCCTCATCTTTTTCTGTCGGCGGAGATAGTCTTGATCGACCACTGACTCTTGGACACGTCGCCAAACTTTGTAAATTTCAGAGGATAGCCGTTGAGGAGGTTGCTCCGGCTTCTTTTCTGTATCATTCTCCACAGGTGAAGGAGTTCTCTTCAGCAATACAGTAGAAGAGTTTCTGCGCACTTTGTTGAGCAGTTCAAAGCTGTTCTCGGTTAGAACAGCAGCCTCGATTTCCACCGTTGGGTTGGTGGAGTAAATCCAGAGGGGAAGTTGCCCCAGCCTTCCTTACTCGGTGCCAGTGACGACGTCGAGCGTGTCGTGCGGATAGAGTTGGTTCAGCCGTAGGGGTGACTTCCTCATGCCCCCTGCTTTGAGGAGAGACCGTTATTGGTGCTAGACTGTCGAAGACTGACACCCGTTGAGAAGCAATGTCTAATCTGTCAAAGACAGACCTCTGGGCAGGGGAAGCAGCTTTGAGGACCTCGCCTGGATCAGCAACCGGAATGGCCAGCCTTGTAAAAACTGACTTCTTGGAAGAAGGAGCCTTTCCAATGATTCCGTCCGCTTGAGCCGGGATGGCTATCCGCTTTGGGAAGGCAGCTTCGGGTATCGCGGGCTTGTAGACGTTCTAGCTCAGTCCGTTGAAAACTGAAGTGTTGGAGTTGAGCGACCCGTTGAGAGGGGCCACGACAGTGGTAAGTCAATCAAAGACCGACTTCTTTGGGGCTTCTTGCAACGTCATTGGGGCATTGAAGCTCATCGGTGGGAGCATGGTCCCGAAGAATAGTCCAGGGGTGGCTTGAGTCACCTGCTCCACTGGCATCTTGAAAAGGGAGGCCGCTTGGGGCCCATAAGTCACTCCTCCAGTAAGGACGGAGCGAGAGTTGCAGTTGCAGGTAGTGCAGTTTGAAGCCATTGATCTTCTGCTTTCTGCACGGAGCAAGACACCAAATCTTAGTACCTTGAATCCACAGGCAACCACAGCAAACCGCGATTCGTTCGCGAACACGACACACGAAGTGTGGAGTGAAAAGAGGAAGAGGTCCCACCGGGCGTGCCAGAATCTGTTCCCCTCCGAATGGCGGCCGAGACTGGAGACGTCTCGCCTGAGATTCGGGGCAGATGCTATATGGTTTTATCCGTCCACCTCTCCGAAGATGCCAAGTTGATTTATGGCACCGTGTATCGGAGGTTTAGACGGATGCGGCCGATGTAGCAGACTTCGTCAGATTCCCCCTCGCTCGAGGGGTTTTTGATTGTGGGGACGCTCTTCCCGGCAGGCACAAGCCCCTGCAGTTAATTACACTACCGCATCGCGGTAACAACTTTCTCCTTCTCCAGAATTTTACTTCGTATCGTGGGTGTTTGTTTTATTTGTGGTTGCCCGTGGATTGTATACGGAGACTAATTTATGTCGTCGCCCATAAGACATGGATTAGTCCAAATCCGTATTTTCTTAGATTTGGGTTTGGGGTTTTGGTTTAAGGATACGTTAGCCATATTTGAGGCTAAGATCAACTTAAACATTTGTTAAGGATACGTTAGTCCAATTTGAGACTAAGATCAACTTAACGGGATCGTTTAGATCCGAAAAAAGAGCATTTAGGGGCTCTGTTGTTCCAGTTTAGGGACATCGTGGTCCATTGAATGTATGGTCGTCAGGACCCGTCACCTCTCTGACGACGTTGAAGGATTACAACGACAGATATCAGAGGAGTTCAAAGATGTACCCTTGAACCAAAGTTGATTAGGGGATCTATAGTCCAATTTGGGACTGAACTCTGTTTGAAGGTTTAAGGATACGTTAGCCATATTTGAGGCTAAGATCAACTTAAACGGGATCGTTTCAATCCGACAAAAGAGCATTTGGGCTCTATTGTTCCAGTTTAAGGACATAGTGGTCCATCATTCCCATTTTGGGGACGAATATTAGTTTAGGGACGCATTAGTCCATGAGTTTAAGGACGCGTCGGTCCATGAGTTTAAGGACCCCACAGTCCATATTGATGTGTGGTTGTCGGAACCCGTCACCTCTCTGACGACGTTGAAGGATTACAACGACAAATATCAGAGGAGTTCAGAGATGTACCCTTGAACCAATGAGTTGGTTGAAAGAGCAGATGTGCTCAGTTCAAGATGATTTCAGGACTTATGGCCAGTTTGGGCCAAGTCCAATTATGTTTGAAATATTGGCCCTTTGGGTCATTAGACATTTGTCTGGGTTCAACCCCTCGTCATTCAGCAGTGTTAAACAGAGGTTTGGGAGCTCTGACAACATTTTGTCTTTGATTTCCTCAATTTTGAGATTCATTTGGAGGAGGGACTTTTGCCTCTCGAAAATTAGCCAATTTGGCTAAAAGTAATGTTAAACACTCAGAGAACAACAGTGTTAAACACTGAAGATAGAACTCTCAAATTAGTGTTAAACACTAAAAGACAATCAGTGTTAAGCACTGGAAATATAATCTTTAATTTAGTGTTAAACACTAGAAACAATCAGTGTTAAAAACTGGAAATATAATCCCCAAATTAGTGTTAAACACTAAAGACAGAGGGGTCACGTGTGGACACGTGAGAGCGCCCAAAGGGGGGACTTGATCCCTTTTCTTCGTTCTGCAATTAAGTGTTAAACACTTTTCATTTCCTGGCCATCACGTGTGGGCACGTGATAGGCATCCATCCATTGGATATTAAAGGGATTTGTTAGGGGTCACATGGGGACACGTGAAGGCGCCCTAAATGTGGAGCCAGATCTCCTTTGTTTTATCCTCAAATCTGCGAATAAGTGTTACACTTTTCATTTTTATTTCGAGCATCACGTGTTGACACGTGATGGGGATTTATGCGCTGACTGTTAAAACGTTTGCTAAGGGGTCACGTGGTAACACGTGAGAGCGCCCAAAGCTTAGATTTCCTTTGCTTTTATTCCCTTTATCTTGGAGGTCACGTGAGAGCACGTGAGGCATTGCCTCAAAGCTTCTTTCTTCAGGGATCTTTTTCAAGGGTCACGTGGGGACACGTGACCTCAGCTCTTTTCATGCACAGAGATCTTTTAAGTCTTCTTATTTTAAGAATTGAATTCTCTGTAGGGTTAAACCCTAATTATGATTTTAGAGGAATTAAATTCCTATTGTGCAAGAATTAAATTCTTAAGTAGGGTTAAACCCCAACTTCTTTTTAGAGGAATTAAATTACCATATATGTAAGAGAATTAAATTCTTATATAGGGTGAAACCCTAATTCTATCTTGAAGGAATTAAATTCGTATGATTTTGGGAGAATTGAATTCTCATGTAGGGTTAAACCCTAATTTGTTTTGGGAGAATTAAATTCTCTAAACTCAATTCCCCCTCTAAGTTTTAGATCTGCATGGCAGGATCTCAACCCGATGAGAATTAAATTCTCAACTTATGGGGAGATGTGCTCTGTGCAGACCCTCAACAAGAGGAAGAACTAAGTTCTTTGCAAAAGAGTTAAACTCTTAGATTTTTGAGAATTAAATTCTCTGTTTGAAGTTTTGATCCCCTTTCTTTTCTCACCTAGGCTTTTTCTTTGTTGAGAATTAAATTCTCCTCTCTTTGTTCTTCTCTCCAAAAAGGTCCCCTCTCTTTTCTTCTTGGCTCCTATTTATAGGAGAAAGAAAAGAATCAATTTGTTTTGTGAATCTTTCATTGAAAGATTTTAATTGATTTCATAATTAATATGATCCTTTAGATCACACAATGAATTTTATTCACCGTTGGATTTTAAATCCAAAGATATTCTGTTTGTTATTTTCGGTGAGATTTAGGGGAAATCTTTCCTTGTCCAAGATTTTTCCATAAATTGGTGATATTTAATCACCCTTGGATTTTTAATCCAACGGTCCCCATAATCCTTTTCCATTTGGAAAGATTTAGAGAAATTTAGAATTTTAATCCTATTTGGAAAGATTTAGAGAAATTTAGAATTTTAATTCTATTAAACTGTAAGGCTTTCAAATCTAGTCACGTGCTGACACGTGCCCCTTGGTCACGTATGAACACGTGACCCCAAAATTGGTTCCTTTAACAGCCGCTTGTTTATGTTGTTGTTTTAACCATCACGTGTCAACACGTGACCATTGGTCACGTGTAAGCACGTGATACCTCGTTGAGGTATTTCCTTCAGCCATTTGTTTTTATTTTTGTTTTAACTATCACGTGTCAACACGTGACCATTGACCACGTGCGAGCACGTGATACCTCATTAAGGTAATTCCTGATTTTTAATCAGGGAACAGTGCATAGCATATTTGCTCATAACTTTTGATCCCGGATGAATTATGAAGCCCATAATATATCAAATCGAAGGGTTTTTCGAGATGCTTCCAATACCATCAGAATTTAATAGTCCCTCCTTTGGAAGTTTATCAAAATACAGGCCGGAAGATACTGGTTCGCATTTCCTTAAGCGTATCGCTGCCATTTGATACCTTGGACTCTTCTGCGCAGAAATTTTTGGTGGGAACAATCACATTCCTTCGCCGCACGCTTCCTACGTTTCTTTTCGGTCTGAGCAGTGAGAAGTGATCTCCTCAAGACCTCTGTCAAAGGGACGTCATCGTCCGAACTAAGCTCTGCCTCTTGAGCCAATACGGTGCTGTCATCGGCTACTTGAGCGAAACCTCTTGCGGTAACACTGGGGGAGCTGGGGCCCAATAGCTGGCTCTGGAAGCGTCTCCGCATCACCACTCGGGATCGGCACCGCACTCGAGATAACCTGAGTCAAGGTAGTCCCTGCAATAAAATGAAAGTACGGGTCAGAGCATGAACGAAGAACGGAATGAAGACATAATGAGTTAAATTATACCAAGGCCTAAAGAAGCACGGAGCCTCTCTTCCTCTTCGAATGTTTTGAGGGAAGCAGCGAGAGCCTCTTCGACAGAAATGCATGTTGAAGAAGAAAACGTCAATAAAAGCATAATAATAAGGAAGGAATGAACGGGAAAAATACAACTGAAGTATACCTGACTTTGATATGGTGATTGTAACGACCCCAATATTAATATACCTCCGTATTTTCTTTCTTTAGTAAAATATTGTATTTATTTATTCTTAGTATTTTCTGTATATTTTGTTTTTTTTATAAATATATTATTTTATTCTTCCATCTATTTTTTTCCAAACACATTTCTTTAAAACTAAATTTTAACCTTTTTTTCAAATTAAATATAAGACCTAACCCAGCCCATAACTCAAATCCACCCATAACTCAAATCCAATTTCATTTTCATTTTCTTTAATAAAACTATGAGCCTAAAAGCCCACTTTCTTTTTAAGCAACATCATTTATTTAATTCTTATTAAATATATGTATGAACAACCTTGTAGCACATTGGTTAAGTCTTTATATTGTTATTTCATAGATCACATGTTCAAATCCCCATTCCTGCAATTATTTCTTTTATCAATTTTTTATTCTCCTCATAACTTACAATTGAGACCTTTCGTTTCCAAAATGAATGGTGACCTTTCATTTCTCTTTTAATTCCCATGTTGAATGCATATATTATTATACATAATTCTCCATTACACCATCTTTATTTGTCCTCCTCTATCTTTTCCTTCTTCACATTTTTCTATCTCTCACTTCTCCCTCTTCACCTAGAGTCCAAGAAGAAGAACACAATGAAGTTTTCAAGAAAATATCGCTAGTAACGCGAGATTATCGATGGATAAACAAGCCCGGTGACAATACCGGTTTATGTATGTAAGTCCCTTCTCTTTTTCCCTCCCTCCATATCCTTCTATCTATCTTTCTCTTGTTATATTGCCATGAAAAACTTCGCTTGTCATATCATAGCCCCTAAATAATTATTTAAATTGATACATATATAAATAATGGACACATACAAACATACACACATATATAATTTGTAAAGTCTTTTTCATTACTCTCAATTCATATGTTAAGATTTCATAGTGACTAATTAGGATTGCATCGTTTGTTGTTGTATTTTAAATTACTTTATTTAAAGTTTGTAAAAAAAATGAAGTTACAAATAAATACCATGGTTTTCTAATTTCTCACATATGACATATCAATACCTTTACTTTTAAAATAATTTTTAGAAATTAATTTTTACTTCTGGAAATTTCAGGAATTTACATAGGATAGAATATATTTTTATATACATGCTGTTAAAAAATTTTAGATCGATCCGCATAACGGTTTAGGAACTACATCGTTTTTATTCACTGTTCGTAAAAATAGAAAACTGCATTTATCGGTTAACGTTTTAGACACATAACTTAGTCTAACGATACCTAAATTAAGTAAAATCAGATATTTTGGATATCTACATCGAATAATATAGATTTTCTAAGTTTTATATTTTTGCTGAAAACCTACGTAAAATATACAAACTGCGTTACAATATTAAGCGACGAATCTGGACAGAATCTGTCCTGATTCGCACCCTGTTTTTAAATTGGACATAACTCGAACACCCGATATCCGTTTGTGACAAAATTTAGATGTGTAGATGCAAAATTGATATAAATATAATTTTATGTATACTAGATTACTTAGAAATTCATGAAACAACCCGATATAGGCTTTGCAATAGAATATATAGTTGCTGTCCAGAAATCTGAATTTCGATTTTAAACGCTGATATTAAAACGATCATAACTAGAGCTTAAGAAATCCAAATCGCATGAATATTGGTTCTTTGGATAATTACATCGAAATACCTACAATTTTCTGATAATTTTTGTAACCTGAAACCCGATATAAATTAACTCAAACTGTGTTTTAAAAATATATGACGGTGCTGAACAGATTCTGATCTGTTTTGCGCGACGATACGAAAACATGTATATCTCCCAAACCGGTAGTCGTATTTATGCGAGACTGGAACTCACGTGTGCATAACACTTAAGGCTATGTTTTCGTTTATATTCTGATTTCAAATGACTTGTTTAACAAGTCAAACATATCACATATTTACAGCATTGTTTTGAACGTTACTTGTATGCTTATCTCATATCATGTTCTGTAATTACTTATTTATTTTTATTTATATGACTTGTGATTAAATCATTACATATTAGAATTGACTTGATCTTGACACGACTCTATCATGAATACTTGAACCATGTATGTACACATGAACCAACTTGACATCGAACCATGAATACAATTGGCATGACTTGCACTTGACATGACTACATGAACTCAATCTTGAAAACTTGATATCATACATCACCTTTTGTATTCATGGATTCGATCAAGACTCATAACATTAATCATAGACTTATATACACAGGGTTTTGGGGTAGTTCATGCGTGAATCCAACGAAATCTCAAGAGTCCCTCTAGATCATGAATCCATGTCTACTAACACAAGCAAGCTATCATGAGGGCACGTGTTTTCTTGCTCCTGTATTACAGCCTGTTGAGTTTGGAATACTTCAACACTAGGTTGAAGTCCCGTTGCTAACATTTGATTCAGGCCCGTAGTTCCCTACCCCTGAATTACAGCCTGTTGGGTTCGAGAACACTCTTGAGATTGGTTGACATTCAACCATGAACTTACGTTAGATTAGTATACCCAAGTGGAGACTTGTTAAGACACTTACCTTCACTGCATGTTCATTACACTTACATTATATGGCTATGTTACTTTTATACTACCATGCTCATGATATCAAGTTTATATACTCGTCACACATTACTATACTTGTTCATTTATATTACAATAAAACCGCATGCTAAATAAACTTGACAAGATGATATGACATACTCAATAATTCATATTATAATTTTTCCCTATCATTACATTTTTTTCTTTACTTTCCTTTTCTTTGGGACTTACCGAGCGAAAGTTCGCTGACAAGCATTTCATCCATCTTTCTTTCTATCTTGGAATGTTCGTCAAGTGGCATTGAGACAGAGCAGATTGAAGCGGTCGAAGAGGAGTACAACCAGTTCGCATCACAACCCGACGTCTAGTTTCATTTCAGCTTATTTATGTTTTTTTTGTTACGGCTTATCATGTTATTGTATCTTGTATTCAGATATTTTGTCAATTGTGAATCTTGAATGTAATAAATCAAAATTGGATTTCATTCTTTTGTTTATTCTTATTAGTTTATGTTGCTTATAGACGCTTAATGTATTTATTTCGAAAAATGACCTTCTCGGAATAAATACGTCGCGGGCTTGCCACGTCACCATTTCCATTTACTGGGAAGCGGGGCGTGACAGTGATCAGCGCCACTTCTTCATGAGCCAGTCACTCGGAAGCCATAAGGGCAGCCTGGAGATCAGTATCATCCGCAGGCGCGATGAATAAGCCCTCATTTGTCCCATACTCGCACAAACCCTCGCTGTATGGAGCATGAGGCTCCTGGCCGAGTACGACGTCGGCAGAAAATAGCGACTTCTTCTTCTTTTACGAGCAAGAACCGGCGGTCGATGACAAGAGCTTGCGCTTGGCGGGCAGTTTTGGGCGACGAGTCCCGATCTCCGTACCCACGCCAGACTCCGGGGATGCTACCGCTACCGCTTCTACAGGAAAACGGGATAAAGGCTTATCAGGAAAAGTGTGCGGGACCATAACTGCAGCAGCTTCTCTTAAGGAAGGACGAACGATGGTCTGTCGCTTCAAGGGAACGGCTGGATTATCAGCTGGGACAACGCCCTTGCGATCAAGCAATAATTGCTTTTCTTCCCTAATAACAGCACCCATCGCATATTGGTACCACGCCACATATGCGTTCGAGGCTTTCGGGACGCGACTCGGCTCACTAATAAAAAAGTTGGACCCGGTGTTTAGCCGCATGAAATGGTGCAGCACGTTGCGGATACCCTCTTCTGTATCAACCAACTCAGCTACAAAAGCCTCAAGCGGGACATCCTGATTGTAACTCAATTGTTGAGCGAAACGGTGCGGGTTGTACCTCATGAACAAAGCTGAGTCGTTCTGCCTAAACATTAAAAAGCCCGGCGTGATTGAATATAAATGTAGAATCTCCCGAGCCTTCAAGGTAGAAGCCCCGTCTTTGAAGGTGTCGCACAGCAGCTACACCATTTTTGTGGATTCCTTACCGATGGTTAAGACCTTATCAATGAAGGTCATGCCATCCGCGACCGTACGCGGGCGAAGAACCAGATCTCGAGCCTCTCGCTGTGACGGATCTAAAGCAGAAGCGTCAACTAGCAACATAACCCGAGAAAAATTATAACTGTCGTAGAAACGGGGTCGCTTGTGGACTCCAAAAGTATCGAGCACATGCAGCTCAATCCACGACGTAAAATAGTGCAACGGGAGATTTACGGGTTGTACCCCTGGCTGAGTAGTGTCTGCCGCTAAGTTGAGGCCATGATACAAGTAAGCCAGCCCAGCGACCCCGACGGCCACTCGCATCCCAATAACCATTCGGTGAGTCGAATAGAAGACGGATGGCCTCATATAGCAAGGGTGCATGGGAAGCACAAACCAGCTTAACCATAGGCCGAGAAACCCCAAAAGGAACGCCTCTTCGTCGATATCTGAAGCTGCGGGCTCTGCAAAGCGGACGACCGGGGTATCTGGAAAAAAGAAATTCCTTTGATCTGCCTCCGCTGTTGGCTGGTTGTCCAAGCCAAAACCAAAAGGGTCGTCAAGCTTGGCGAATCTCATAGCTTGTTTGGACAAGGCTTCCAGGCGAAGAAAGCGGGCGATGAAATCCGCGAAGCTGACTCCGTGCCCCCCGGATTCGAGAAACAGACTTTCGTAAATCTTCAACACCTTGATCAAACTGGGGAATTGATGTTGAATGGCATTCTTTGGGGTAAAGCCCATCACCACTGATTTAGTGGCAAAAATGTACTCGTCAGGAAGAAGTAGCTCCTCGTAATGTTCTCGCCTGACGGGTAAGCCAGAGATCTCCGCGAACTCCTCCAAGGAGATTGAAACTTCCCGATCTGAGAGGAGGAAGGTGTGAGTCGGGATATTCCATTGTTCCAAGAAAGCTTTGACCCACCATACAGGGGGCCTAGAATACTGGAAGAGAAATGCGTAAACTGCGGGGTACAACCCAAGCTTTAGCAGCAATGATTTCTTGGCTGAAAAGATGCATCGAGCCCACTGTAAGTACCCAGCTGGATGGTAAGGAGTCAAGCCTATCATGTATGGCTGTCCCCAAGGGCGCGACTCGCCTTGACATATGCGCCTTCCCAGTATATCTAAAGCCATCGGCGGCTGTACGGGTATCGCGGCCATAGAGGGCTGAAGGCGACCCTCCGAAGTCCAGTTAATCTCCTCTACGGCATAGTTCACTGGGAGTGAATCGGCGTAGTGGATCGCTGAAATGTGCTCCAAAGGCACCGCACAAGAGAAGCTGCGTCGACCCCGGATGATTTGATTGTACCACGACCCCCATAGATGAAGAGATTTCTACTCCGGGTCATGATCTTTAATGAGCGTGAATACTTCCCTATCCATGGGCGCGTCAGCAAATGCGCTCTCCGGACGAACAAATGGGAAAGAACTGTCAAAAGACATAGTACCTACGCGAAAAAAGAATAAGGATTAGCTGTCAATGCTACAGTCCAAATTCTGACACTTGGTACTTTAAACTTGTACCACACTGCCATGCAGTGGAAAGGGACCAAGGGGGACCCACAAAATCAAGATGAAGGCTCATCATTAATGAGACAGTCACTCATTAAAGAGGAAATCCTAAAAGGATTCTCATTTAATAAGAGTTAAACTCCCTCGAAAGCAACGCTCTGCAAACAGAAATGACATCTGTCAACTGTAATCATGAAGGGAATAAAATTCCCCAAAATTTCTGTGAGAACGATGGAGTAAACCCATCAAAACCCTAAAAAAGCAAAGTTTTTTGCAAAGTAAAAACTCCAAGATCTTCAAGATCTGTGAACAAACTCTAAGAGTTCTTCATGGAAGATGAACGGTGTTCCAATTCATGGGTTAAAATCACCCTAAAAAATTATATCTTGAAGATCTATGATCTAAAGATGAGCACGGCTCTGTTAATAGGTAAAACCCTAAAACATTTTTTAAGATCTATGATCTGAGAAGAGCAAAGATCTGTTAATAAGTTCAATCCTTACCAAATTTGGGCAGAGTTTTGACTCTAAAAAAAGTTTCTTAAGGAAGAGAGCTAAGCTCTGAAAGGGGAAGAATTATATCCTCAGGAGAAACAAGAAGAAAAAAGCAAGAAGATGAACATAATTCATCTCAAGGGCCAAAGGCCCTATTTATAAGCGCTGGAAGTCGATCCAACTTCCAAGTTGATCTAACGGTGGAAACACTTCCACCGCTGCACTCACGTGCAAGCCACGTGAGCGCAACTGTGAGGGGGGCATTTGTTTCCCCCAATCAGAGAGCAAAGCTCTATTCAAAATTTGAAATTTGAACCGAAGCAGCGCCTCACGTGTAAAGCACGAGAGCACTAGTGCCAAGAGCGCCAGCTCTAAGAGTCAAAGACTCTGAGGAAGCGCCAAGAGCGCCAGCGCCATGAGTCAGACTCTGAAGCAGTGCCTCACGCGCAAAGCACGAGAGCGCTAGCGCCAAAAGCGCTAGTGCCAAGAGTCAAAGACTCTGAGGCGGCGCCTCACGTGCTAAGCACGAGAGCGCCAGTACTAAAACTAAATGTTCTCCACCATTGGATCAAAGATCCAATGAAGATGATAAATTATCAAAGTACAGAATTAAATTCTGATTGAGAAAATGCTCCTCAAATCTTTCTAAACAAGAAAGATTGTGCTCTGGAAATCAGAGCACCATTGGATCAAAGATCCAATGGTAATTAAAAATCACCAAGATACAGAATAAGTTCTGTATGGGAAAATATTTTCCCAATCTTGTTAAAAACAAGAAAAATGTCTTCTGTAAAACAGAAGCCCTTGGATCAAAAATCCAATGGTGGGAAACATCCCCAAATCAATCAGAGATCTCTCAATGAGAGATTTTCTTAACCGATTCAACAAATCAGCCTCCCCTATATAAAGGACCCAAGACTTCAAGTCTTGCACAGAGAAATCTCCCCATAAGTTTCAAAATCGAAAGAAGAAGAACAGAAGAACTTCCTTATAAACTTCAGAGTTCAAGGTGAGAACTACCTCTCTTCAAGGTAGAGAAAAACAAAGAGATCATAGCATCTCCTCCAAAAAAGAGAAGAACTAGTTCTTAGATCCATGAGACAAAATCTCTCATAAAGAAAAACAAAAGAGATCATAGCATCTCCTCCTAAAAGAAGAACTTAGTTCTTAGATCTATGAGACAAAGTCTCTCATAAACGAGAATTTAATTCTCAGAGCACCGAACTGATCAGAACTACCAAAAACAGTGCCTAGCGCTCTGCGCAGGGCGCTCCACGTGCTCCTCACGTGAGCGCTATTTTATAAAGAGCGCTTTAGCGTTCCAAGTCTGGCGCAAAGCGCTCTACGTGCTCCTCGCGTGAGCACTATTTCATAAAGAGCGCTTTAGCGCTCCAAGTCTGCCGCTCAACGTCAAGCGCTCCATGTGCTCCTCACGTGAGCGCTATTTTTTTAAAAGGAAGCGCCTTAGCACTCCAAGTCTGGCGCTCAGCGCCGAGCGCTTCACATGCTCCTCACGTGGGAGCTGAAGAAATAAAGAGCGCTCTGTATATAGAGTTCAGCGCCATAAAGAGTGTTCAACACTCAATAAAAACAAAAAAAGAAGGGTGTCAGAACCCAAATCAATGCTTAGTATTTTTGAATAAAAAGGGATTGAGCCCAAATAAAGGTTCAACATTTTATTCAAAACTGAGTGGACTGAGTCCGAACAAAGGTTCAACATTTTATTCAAAACTGAGTGGACTGAGTCCAAACAAATGTTCAACATTTTATTCAAAACTGAGTGGACTGAGCCCAAGTTGGCCACAAGTCCCTAATTCAGATCAACCAAGCCCATGTGCTCACAATCTCTTTAATTGGTTTTAGTCTCAAACCTGACTACAGATCTCCCAACAAATATTGGTTTAAGGTTACATCTTTTCACACCTCTGATATGTGTCATTTTAATTCTTCAACGTCTTAAGAGAGGTGGAGGGTCCCAATAACCAATAACTTTTAGCACATCCCCAAACTGTCAAACTAAAACCCTACAGACTATGATGTCTTTAAACATGGACTATGAGCTCCTTAAACTCATGGACTATGATGTCCTTAAACCCAATGGACCGTAACGTCCCTAAACTAAACTCTACGGACTATGATATCCTTAAACTCTATGGACTATGATATCCTTAAACTATGGACTATGATGTCCTTAAACTCCACGGACTATGATGTCCTTAAACAATGGACCGCAACGTCCCTAAACTAAGACGATAGAGCCCAAATGCTCTTTCTTTAGATCAAAAATGATCCTGAACCCCCGTTAAGTAGATCTTAGTCTAAAACATAGATTAACGTATCCTTAACAAACATTTAAGTTGATCTTAATCTTAAAAAAAGGATAACGATCCTTAAATCAATCAAACTCAAATCTAAGAAAATACGGATTTGGACTAATCCACGCCCTACGGATGACAACAAAAATTAGTCTCCGTATACAATCCACGGGCAACCTAAAACAAAACAAATATACACGACACGAAGTAAACATCTGGAGAAAGAGAAAGTGGTTATCGCTACGCGGTAACGTAATTAACTGCTGGGGCTTGCGCCTGCAGGGAAGAGCGTCCCCACAATCAAAAACCCCTCACAATGAGGGAAAATCTGACGAAGTCTGCTACAATGGCCGCATCTATCCAAACCTCCGATATATGGTTCCATAAATCAACTTGGCATCTTCGGAGAGGTGGATGGATAAAACCAAATAGTATCTGCCCCCAAAATTCAGGCCAGACGTCGCAACGTCCCGGTCGCGTCTTTAGGCGGTAAACAAATGGGGCAAGTCATAAACGCATGTCGATTGCAGAACACATTAAACTTGCTCGTAACCAACAATTAAACACATTCTAACCATACTCAACTTTTTCACCTTATTTAGACAGTGCTTCTGAAAATCAATTATAAAGTTCCACGGTACAAAGAGAATCCTTCATTGGAACTTCTTCACAAACCATGTCTAGTCCTGAAATAGAGTTAGAATTGAGTAGTGAAAAAGAACAAGAGATCCATCAAAGTCAAACCAAAACCAATTCTTTTGATCTCGATACCCTCCTTCCTGCACTCCAACTGAATGTATTCAATGATCAACCGCTTAACAATCTAAGTGCTGAGGTGCCCGAGAATAACATATTTGAATTTTCCAATAGTAAGTGTAAAAGAAAGCCTTACACCATTCCAAATCAAACCGATCCTTATTTAACTATACTTGATATTTCATACATTTCAATACCATCAAGTGAACCAAGTGATTTATCGATTGAGAATAGTATAATTGATGAATTTTTAAAGAACTGTTCATTTGATTTGACTGAAAATGTTAGTGAGAGCGGTGATGAGAATATCGTTGAAGATGAACCCGTTATGTTAGATCAGTTGGATTTTCCGAACCATCATGTCCTTTCTATTGAATATAAATATCTTTCTATACAATTAACCGATCCTATTCTTACCACCGACCTATCCGATACGCAGAACGACATTCAGCCTTCATCTCCCACATCTAGTTCAACAATGCTCGACACCCAAATTTGTTTACCCATTTCATCACCCGCTTTATTTGGTTCTTCTAATCTTCTTTCAATTCCACCGAGTTTTGATGAACGACACTTCGATATTTCGAGTTCTATGATTCTTGAAAGACCACTCGATTTAGACTCTGTTGAGAATGAGGGAGACAATCTTTTCGAGTCTCCTACCTCCATAATTTCTGACGAATCGAGTGTTTTGAATCTTGGTGCGCAAAAGACTGACCTTAGAACTTTTAACCATCCTAATGAATCTGCATATTCCAGTAATTTAGATATCGATTCCTTTCTTTCTGATGAAATTATTACTCGGACCATAGATGAAAATTTAGAAAATATTTTCGCCGAAGAACTCGCGTTCCTTAAAGACTTGGATGTTGTGATGAATTAACCTCCACCCGAAGAAGTTGAACAACCACCCCTTCTTCTTATCAAGTACGAGAATACGAATATTCCACCTACTCCTTATCGTTCATATTCGTGTTTTCGTTCACCATCACTGTTTCGTCTCTACCAACCGAGACGTAAATTCTTTCGATTACACCTCTTATCTTCTCCCCATTTCTTCACGTCTATCTGTGACGTGATCATCTACCAACCATGGTGTTACATTGATAAAATATTCGAATGGTTGGTTTTGACTTTTGGTCTTTATAAAGCTTTGCATAGACCAATAACTTTACCCCCCTTATGATTTTAAATGCTTAAAATACAGTTTTAATTAAGTTGGGGGGAGAAAAATATTTTGGCTCTTGAAAGAATTTTTTTTACACAATTGTGAGCCAAAAATAATTTTGGGGGAGGATTTCACTATCATTAATTGTTTTCCCCTTTACTAATCATTGAGAACTTTTCCTCCCAAGTCTACAAGGTTTGAGCTTAAAAGGTGACATCAGTGAGGACATTGCTGCAAATAGATTTGGGGGAGATTTGTGCTTATTCACGCATCATTTTTCATTATACTAAATAAAACCACTAATTTTTTTTTGCTAATAAAAATTAGAAGGAAAAATACATAAAAAAGATATGAAGAAATTTAAGAAAAGCAAGAAATGTTTTAAAATGAAGCTACTAATAGGTTGTCATGAGCTGTCGTCTCAAGGGTTAGTAAGATGAAGGAAATCACTAATCTGATGATAGAAATAAGTCTAAAAAATAGTCCCTATTCTTAAGTCCAAACTTCTGAATTTTGATACCCTACTATACGCACTTGCACACATCTTAAAACTTGGGATAGTAGAGAATACCTTGAAATGCTCTTGTCTAAAACCCTTAGTATGAAGAGAAAAAATATATAAACAAAAATATAAATGACACATAAAATATAAATGGTGAAGAAAAATGAACACTGGTTTTGTAATTACTTAAGACAGCAGAAAAAATATAGCGAGAGTGCCTTATCACCTAGTGCCTTAGACCAATTGGTTTAGGATTCACTGCTAAGCCTTAGGTGCTGTAAGACTAGGAGATTGCTAATTACGCCTAAAAGAGTGAGCATATTTGGTAATTGGTTGGTTAATACCTCAAGAAGTATTAACGGTCGCATAAAGAATGTATGAGCAATTCCATCTGAAAATATTCACCGACTAAAAAGTATTAAGGAAGATGGACAAGAATATGATATCTTGAATTGAATTCTCTAAGTGTAGGGATGTGTTTTACACACACGTAGGGGTATATGATCTATGTTTGGAAGAAAGATAGAAAGGAAGACTAAAGACAATATTTTATTGAGGGATGATGTGATTTCTGATATCTTTTCACGACTATTAACATAGGGCTCATGTCAACAAAAAAGCTTGTGTAGTTTGAAACTCTTATTTTCAAGTTATTTCTTTTATATGTTCTTTATATGTAACTTTCATCTTCTCTCTTCTATTATGGGATTTTGTAACGACCGTGTTTTCTAATACCTAATAAAAATATATTTTATTTAAATTTTTGCTATCAAATAATTATTTACGTGTTTCGTTGATAGAAAAATATTTTTAAAGTAATGTTAATAATTTTCAAAGCATTGAAATATGATTAAGGAATTTTCTAAAATCTATTTATTGTTTTTATAGGCTTAAAATATTTTAATAAAAATTTATAATGCCTTAAAATAATCTACATATTTTTATTATAAATTAAAATAATTAATTCGTAATTAAAAATATTTTAAAGGATAAACTAGATTTTAAATAATTATAATAACTAGCTAATACCATAGAAATGGATATATTATTTAGTTTTAGCCCAAAATTATTTTTATACTAAAAATAACAATAAAATATATTTTCTGAAATTTTTCCATAATTTTCCCGTATTTTAAACTATTTTTAACAATTTTTAAAACCAAATTCAAATTTTAAATAATAAACAGTTTATTATTTTTATTTAAAAAAATTATATTAATCCCCTTAACCTGGACCGTTGGATACAAAGATCCAATGGCCCATAGACCCTCGGCGACGCCCACGTGGTGGGGACCACGCGAAAACGCGTGGTCCCCACACGCAAACGCAGACGAAGAGCTTGGCGGCGCGATCTCGGCCGTTGGATCATCATCCAACGGCTGAGATGAAGGGCGGAGGTGGAAATCATCAGCTAATGATTTTGCAATCGTTTCGGCATGGATTCTGAGGATTTTTTTAACATTTTTTGGTTTTTATGGTTGCTAAAAAAACGCCCTATAAATAGAGACCTTCAATTAGTGAATTCTCACATCTCAGAACTCAAAAAATTCTGAAAAAAATATCCACACCTTCGTATCGACGACGCTGACGCTGTGGTTCTATCCAAGTATCGAGGAAAAATCCGAGCGTGGAACTATTAAGGATTTAGTACGAGCCTACGCTTTCAACCCATCGGCATCCGACTCAAACAAAAGGTAGGATCCGCCTCTCTCCACTCCTCTGTCACCTTCTTTCTTATAATATCTTGGTTTCAACTCCTAATCCCTAATCTCATATTAAAATGATATTAAAAATATTCTTCCATGCCTATTTTTTGTACCTCTTAATGATGATAATATTAGCCCATGTTTAAAACGGTCTTTAATTACCTCTATATGCGTGAATATTGCACCCTCATCCTACACGAAATATGATATGCTTAATATTATAGTCCACGGGGCATCAATTCACCCCTTACATACCCACACTTACCCCTATTACCTTTGTGATCTCGAAATAGGTTTCTTCCACAAAATACCCTCGTTTTGTTAAAAGGTTGTATTTGTTTAAAATATCCATATGAGATAAGATATTTGGAATAAATGTTTTAGATACGACACACACACACACACACACACACACACACATATTTACTTACACCTTTTTCACCAACTACTGTAATTTTGTTAAATTCCTTTACCCTTTGAAAGGGGATAATACTAAATCTAAATAACGGTATATGGTTCTTTCCAACTTATCCCCTTTCACTCGAAAGGATGTTTTTATATTAATTCTTCTTAGAATGTTAACTAAAGTTTAATGAGTTACCCTGATAATAGGGTAATGTTTTACGCGAGTAGCTCGTGGTTAATAGGCAATCGTCCCTGAAAAGAACACAAATCCTATCGTCCATGTTCAACAGTTGCCAATACGAACGTATTTTCTAAAACGTTACCTCAAACTTAAAACACTATAATTTCATAAAATTATTATTTACAATAAAAAAAACCTCAATCCATCCTAAGAAGAGATAATTTCATTTAAATATCTTGACCTTTACTAAAAGGCTATTTTCAACAAAGACCATAACCCTTATAAAAGATATTTTCCAAAATAATATCTAAAATTTTATTAAAAGACAATTTTCAAATAAATACCATAACCTTTTATTAAAAGGATATTTTCTCAGTAAAATATTATGGGTTTTCCAAAATGATAAATATTCCAAACATCATGGTATTCTTATAAAATAAATAAATAAATATAATTAAACACTATTATCCTTTATTAACTAAATGTTCTATAAGATGATACGAAGTATATTACAAACTTTAAAAGATAACAAGATAAAATGAGCGGTTGTGGAAGGCCATGTTAAATGAGATCAACTTTGAAATACAAGTTTACGACATACATGACACATGATACGATTAGGGTTAGAATGCGCGGATCTAGGTATGGAATACTTATATATGAGGATCCCTGCAGGCAGGGTGAACAGTCCAATATGTGGACGACCACTAACCCGATATTCGGGTGAATACTAACCCTACTTTCAGGGTGAATGTTCTAATGTGTGGACAACTACTAACCCAATATTCGAGCGAATACTAACCCTATTTAAGGGCGAATGATCCAATATATGGATGACATACAATGTGGAAATTCCATGTCTAGAGGTATACGCACTGACTCTAATTCGTCAAAACCTTTATACTGAACCACGGGGATGGGTAGTTTGATTAGGCAAAGAGATTCGGAACTCGGATTCCCCTACTAATCGATCATGATCCCGGAAAGTGAAACGGTACATTTCACTTCCCCAGTTATTGTTCCGTGGCCACAACGGAATAATCGCGAGTATCCGGACCCTTGTTTAACAAACTAAAACGTTTACAATACCTATTGATACTCAACACTAAACTCACATCATGGGTTATACCCACCTGTTACCTTATCTACCTTTCTTTATAAGACACGAGTTATTCAGTATCTTGGATGTGGATATTTTACCAATTTAGACTTGTTGTTTATTATGGAACTGAAGGGTGGAAATACCTGTGCACTTGAGTGATATTCACGCTAGACAAAACTCCATAGTAGTCATGAGACACCCTTCGGGGATGTTCATGCTACCGCATTGATTGCCACCCCAGGCACGAGCGCCAGCTAGTCATGGGATGCCTCAAGGATACGAGTATGTTCACCAGTTAATTCCATCAATACACACCTGGTTTAACCTGATCTAACTCTTAGACTGAATATCCATTTGACTTGACTTGAACTTTTACCAAACATATACCTTACACAACCTACTCATATTCACATATACCTCTGTCAACATATATAATTTGCATACAACCTCATACCTTTATACCCATGTATATCATATTCATTATATTTATATACACCTGTTCGTTTCTATACCTTTACTTCCTTATGAGGCAATCCTACCCGAGTATAACTCGTTGACGGACCTTCCTTTTCTTTCTCTATTTTTGGAATGTCCGTCAGATGAGAATGAGTATTATGGCGAGGATCAAGGTGTGAAGCCAACTAATAAAG
Organism: Agapanthus africanus; assembly: GCA_030015575.1. NCBI lineage: Eukaryota > Viridiplantae > Streptophyta > Magnoliopsida > Asparagales > Amaryllidaceae > Agapanthus > Agapanthus africanus. The sequence goes on from CM057337.1 coordinate 6,717,589, forward strand.
ATTATGTAGACTTGACGATGGAAAAATAGCTAGATTTAATTTTTGTTGTTGCCCACATGTTTAGGGATTTTGTTTCTCTTTTGATGTAATTAAACTACTTAGTTTATTTTACTCATTCCTTTGGGATGTAATAAAGTTTGGTTAATGTAAATAAATGCCTTTCGCTTTTATTATTTTGATTTTGGTACACATCCTGCATGTTAGATATTCATACGCTTAACGTAACTGTATTGAATAGACCACCTTCAATACAGTTAGGTAGCGGACTTTGCCACGTCATCCTTCACCTTCTTTTGGGAAGCGGGGCGTGACAGATTTTTTCGGTGTAGTCCGCTGAAAACTCTCGGGAGACAACACTCCTCCTACTAGGGACACCTAGAGGTTTAAAGGCTTGTTGCACGTGCTCAGTGCAATCGTGTTGCCTACGAAAGTGTGATGGTTAGTTTTTTCTCTTTTTTCTCTTTAATAACTAGTTTGCTTGGGAAGATCAAAGATAAGTTTGGGGGTATTTGATTAGTCTAAAATATTGCACATTTGAATGAATATTTTTCCTACTATTGTTAAGTACTAAAAAGTGTTTATTGTAAATTTAGAACATATGAGAATTTATTTGTAAAAATTTTATTATCATATATTTCTACATTATAATTAATATAATGAAGGAAAATATATACATATAATATTTAAATGAAATATTTGTAAATTAAAATATGCATATCATATCAAATATTTCTAATCAATATTCTTAAAATATTATATCATTTAAAGGGTTAGAATAATATCTCAAAAATACCAAATGCTACTAATATTTTGATTTGAGATATTGTGCAGATATTAGCTCGGGTCTGGAATCCAAGTAAGAGATCCAAGTCAAATCGGGATATTGGAACAGAATCTGCCAAAATTTAGAAGCAAATCGAAAGATCTAGCAACGGCAGCGACTCGGAGTATTATTTTCAGAATCTAGACATCAAAAGGATCTCTACATATCAACACAAGAAGCCAGAAAAAATCCCAAGTCATGATCCCACCAAAGCGCGGCAGAAGGGCTGCCAAACGTGGCATTTTGCGCTGGTTCAGCGGTCAAATCCAAACCGTTAGATGTGAGATTTTGGGATCATGATCTTAACTGCATATATTCCTATATGAAATCTAGGGTTTCTGGTTTCAAAGACTATATAAGGGTGTCACGCCCCGCTTTCCAGTATACGGGAAAGGGGGCACGGCGAAATCTCTACGTATTTACTCAGAAGTAAACACGCTAATCGTGTCTAAGCAATATAAAGTAAAAGCACACAAGAGACAGGAAAGTAAATGAACATCAACTTTATTTATTAAACATTCTTTTACAGGTACAACTGGAAATGTAAATACATAGATGGAAAGCAATGCCTAAACAATGGTATGAACTGAAATGAAAATATGTACAAGTAAAATATAATGCTCCGGGTCTTCAGTGTACTACCCCAAATGCTCCTGGCTGGTCTCGAGCTCTAGTGCGTCCGATCCACCTGACAATATTCCAAAGAAGAAGAGAAATAGGAATGTCGTCAGCGAACAATCGCTCGGTAAGTCCCAAAGGTGAGTAGAGGTAGAATAGACAAAAGGAGAATATAAGTTTTAATGGTTTATTATATTGTTAACGCTGTTGTTTGTAGCTTGGTACAGAAGATACCAGTGTATACGAGAGAAGTCCAACTTACACCGTGGATTTTGGTAGCCCGTAGTACAAGGCTCCGTCGAAAATACCACGGAACAACGGTATGGATGTAATTACGTCTTAAGTGACCACGTCTTGCCACCTTTAACATATTCCGTACCAGTTTACCCCTTATAAACCCCGTAGTGTATTATTGTATTGATTGTATTGATTGTATTGTATTGTCTTGTATTGTAAATTGTATATGAATGACTTTGCCGAAACCATGATATCAGTAAATGGAACGGAAATAATGGATGTACATGTAGATGGAGTATATCCATGGTTCGGTTCAGTCAAGATAGATTGATATAGATTGAATAGACAGATTAATGTTGAATTATAGTTTATATTTGAATCAAATTCAAGTCAGATTGATTAGATTGAGACTCAGTCTGAATCGAACACATTGAAAAGAACTTGAAATCCTGAGTTAGTTTTGATGTTATCGGCAGCTACTGTATATGGACGGCAGGATTTGTGTCTTTTTCCAAGACAATTACCGTGTTGATAACACCGTTTTTTATATTGTCTATCTTAAATAGGCAAGCACCCATATTCTCCAGCTCTCTGAGGCTTAAGAGACTAGTCCCTCTTAAACCTATGTTTACTAGGGTCCTTATTGTAATTTAGTATAACTTGAGAGGGTTTTATGTAAAAATAGTTTTGGTATAATTTCAAAATACACATCAAGTATTTAATTATCATGTTTAGGGTTTTTATAGATGTATATTTAATAAAAGTGAAATTTCTAGTGAGTAGAACCTAGTTTCATAGTATATGGTATTTTATTGAAATATTAGAATTGTTTTGTATTTGGATGGTATTTTCATGTAATGATGATTCCTTTGATTTGGAAAACTTGGAATATTTATTTATATAATATAATTAAAATAAATATTTTGATAATAGTTATATATATATATATATAATAAAAATAATTTTTATTTATTTTTGAAAAAATCTCATTTTCTAAAGAAAAATACATTAAAATCCCACCGAGATCGAATGCTCCTTTTGGAGGTCTGCATCTCACTCTACTAGGTCTGAGGATGTGCGATAATCCGCACCATCCCGAACGGGGTCCCCAAAAATGGGTTGTAGAGGCACAATTGTAAGGAATTGTTTAATACATCTTTTTATAGAAATGGTTTTATAAGTTAAAAGTATTTATTTGTAAAGTCGTTTTATCCCAAGAATAAATTCCCAAAACTTTATTGTGTTATGTCAAAGATGTGTATTATGATGAGGTAGGTCGTTACATCATGAGTTACTAAAGGTAATACAAATTTATATTGTTTTATGTCGGAAAATGAAGTATGTAGTATTTTACTGTAAAACTACGATAAAAATTGCAGTAAAGAATATTTTGAGATGAAACTTATTTTAATAGATTTTTTATGTTTGTTAAATAATATGTGAGAGTATAGAGTTTTATTTATTAAGAAAAGTAACGTTTTAAAGAAAAACTTAATCGGAAGTCGGATTAACTCCGCTTCCGTCGGATTTTAGAAATGAATGTTTTTTATAGAAGAAGAAGAGAGGGGGAGAGTGGACTTATAAGCTAAAGAATAAGAGAATAGAAAGGGGAAGCTATTGGAACCGTCGGGGCGTCGTTTCGTCTCCGAAATTTTCTCGAAACGTCGTCGGATCTTCGCCCTTTGCTAACTCCACTTGTACAACTTGAGACGTGGAAATTTTATAGAGTTTTTGTAATGAAATTTTGAATGAGAAGGGGTGAAATGTAGTGTGGTATTTATAGGGAAAATTAGGGTTTAGGGTAATGAAAAATAGAATTAAAATGTGCATTAAAAATGGATTAAAGAGGGGATTTATCATTCTCTGGATAAATGCAGAGAAATCAAACAACATGGTGGTAGTGGGGTAGGCCAAGGGGTGATAGGGTTAAATTTTGGGAGCATTTGGTACGGTTTGGACCGATGGTGCCGGCCCAAATCAAGATCTCGCCGGTCATCTTAGAGGGGATGGGGCTTGGATTGGGGCCACGTGTCCTAGGCTGTATAAATGGAATTTTCCACATGGTTTTTTATTGTAGCTTTTCATTTTACGTGCGGGGCACGTGCAAACCTTTGAGCTTCTAAAAATTTAAAAGAAAAATCAATAAAAATAATATATGGCTGATGGGATTTGAACTCAGGTGCTATGTCTCAGCAGTGCAAGGTATTTACCAGTGAGACACAAGCTCTTTCTTGCTGTTCAAAAGAAAATTAAATTTATAACTTTTGCTCAGGCTCAGGTGTTCCTTCTGTATTTTTGAAAAAAAAATTGTAAGAAAGTTTAAGGTTGTTACAAAGGGATCGAGAGCTGTACATTGAAAATCATCACCGAAGAGATCAAGAGATTCAAGAGATCTACGTATCCGAATGATCATCATCTATTCATCTACCTCCAACGAGAGAGATCTAGAGCAAACTAGGGTTCTTGTAATCGACTTTCTAAGGAGAATTGTAAATGCAATAGTTGATTAATAAAGTTAGTTTTTAGTTTAATTCTCTTTGCATTTATTTTCCGCATTTAATTTCTGCACTTATTTTTCTGCATCTTCATTATACTTTCATTCACCTTCATCCTCTCTTCTAAGTTAACCATGAGCGAGTAATTCCTAATTTGCTAGGGTTTGTAGGATAGGGTAGAACAATACATGAGAAAATCTTGTAAATTCTTTTAAACATTTTAAAGTTTATAAATTTTAGCAAAATAATTGTTAATCTCCTTATCGAGCACGCTACCAATTTATTGATAGTCATGACCACGATTTGAGATTGGTTTAACAATTTTTTTGTTAAGGGCTAGATATGAATAGAGATAAATAAAAAGACAAGGTTAATAATAGGGAAACACTACTTTCTTCCAAAAACCCTAATCTACATTCATCACTATCGATCTAGTTTTAAACTATTAAAACATAAAAGGAGTCATTTTTAATTATTCATCCATTACTACGAAGTCCTATGAACCCTACAAGTCTTTTCATTATAAATCATATATCCGTTTTAAAATATAATGACAAACAATCACCCATCTTTCATCAACTTGTCTAAAGCAAGAAAAGAGTTCACGTTTCCTTGCGGACGACCCGTACTCATCGCGTCTAGGTACTAGCGACACCGTCTTGATTGCAGTTATTTTCGAACACACTTTTTAATGACCAATCAAATGGCGCCGTTGCCGGTGAAACGGTCGTAATTTTTTTCTTGTTATTCGGATTGATTTCTTATAAAATCCATCAAACATAAAATAAACAAAACCGTATCTTGTGCTTTTAACGATTATTGTGCGAGTTTTGAAAGGGAATCTGGAGTAATTGGAGCAGGCAAATAGAAATTCAGAGACTTTCAACTTGAACCAGAAGAGTATAGGTAGGGCCTGCAGAAAAATTAGCAAAAGTTCCTTCCAAACCGCGGCGGAACCGTGACATTTGGGTACTATTGGCGGCGGAACTGCGGCTTTATTGAGGAATCGGGACCCCAAAATCCTCTGGTATTTCCCTATTATCTTTCTCTCTCCTCTAAAGCTATAAATTGATTTTACCTACAGGATTCTTTGTTGGATATAGTGCCCTCAAAGTCAATTATTGGATCGCAGGCATGTGATTGCAATGATTGAGGGAGAACATATACTAGTAGAATAGTCTTACTCGAGATGATAGTATGCTATCTGATTTGTCTTTATCATCGTGTACATGCTTCAGGTGACATTACAGATCACTATTACACGTTGATAGAGCCCATAGTATTCTTGCTTGACTACCAGTAGTATGATAGTGATCATATATGTGAGAGTTGGGTAGTCTATAAGCACATCCTTAACGTGTCCCTACTCGTGAGAGTTTTGAGACTGGGCATCAATACTCTGAGAGTAGACTAGTGTATATGGATCGAGACCCTGACGAGGGGAGGTGGCTGGTCTCACAAGCCATTGGTGTCAGTTGGTTCACCTAAGATAGTATACAGGTGCTCATTGGGTTATGAGTACACCGTACGGACTCGCCGGGAACATGCTAGTCGGTATTATACCTGTCGTTAGATAGCAGTTCCCTGGTGACATGTGTACAGGTTAGTCTATCGTCCTGAGATCGTCATTTTTCTCGTGTGAGTTCCCACTGTGTTTTGACTACTACCCTACCACGGCTCAAAGGAGTCATGCAAACAGGTTTTAGTTGGGTACAGTCCCGAGCCACATGGAGGCAGTGAACGGATCGGTAGGGGATTCGTCTCTCCCGGTATTGGGGGTGATATCGCACTGTGTTTAGGAGAGCCATTACACAAAGTCCTTGGCCAAAGCAAGTGAGATTTTCTGGTATGTATTCCAGTAATTTCTCAGGGTGTTCTGAGCTACACTCCGACACGACTTATACCGCTATTAGGGGTCTGACGTTTACCATCACCCTAGGCCCGATATGCGATACTCATAGACGAACGGACCTGACTGTACGGATATTGTCACTGTCAGGCTTAGTAGGATTTCAGGATGAGTTCGCTCACCGGCCTCCCTTTCGCTCAATACCTGGGTAGCCGTTATGTACAGCTAGTGCCACCGATGTGCTTGTGGTTAAACCCACTGCCAGCGTATTGACGAGTCTTTAGAGTCCCACACAGAGGGTTTCCCTAGTTCGGGCGAAACGTTGTAGAGGCTGTATGGTTTTATGGTAGAGTTCGATCATATACGTGTACCTGTGCACGGATCATGATCGGACGGATCATACTAGTGGGCTTTGGTCTAATCCGAATCCTAGTATTAGATTGTTGGAATATTTTCGTCTCGTTGTATTCGTATTCAGTAGGAATACGGATGCAGGTATGTATATACGGATGAGGGGTAATCTTGTAATTTATTACGAGATTACTTTTGAAGTTGCCAATTTCTTTTCTCGATTTAAACATTTGGTTTAATGTTTAATTTGTAAATTTGTGAGTCTTGATTTTTGGCCATTCCTTGCTGGGAATTTCGTGGGGATTTCTTGAGTGTGCTGGGAATTTTTTCAGTGGGAAATTTCGTGGGCAATGGTGAGTCATTGGTTTTTCTTTAATGAGTTTTGTTTGTGAGTGCATAGGATATTTTCATGAGATATTTGTGTGATCTTTTGGGTGAGGGTTGCTGAGATTTTTTTTTGGGGGTGAGTGAGAATTCTTGTGTTGCAATTAACCATCCATACACACACACACCCTCACAAATGAACAGAGAACATTTTTTTCTTCAATGGCCGAGCTCATTTCCAGCAAGCTTTTTTCAAAGCCAAAATTCTATGCTCAATTCTTCATCTCACTTGGCAACTTCATCCACCTCCACCCAAATCCTTTGGTGCTTTGAGACAAAGTATTCACATACTATCTCTACTTCACCTTGGGTATCTAGGCTAGCAAACTGGATGCCCGAGTTGCCTCGGTTTTGAGGCGGGAGTCCGTATTACTAATCCTCGACGTGGATCGTCTTCGACGAGGGAGACCGGAGAGCCAACTTGTTCGGGGCAGCCGTGATGAGCTTAGACAGAGGTTGAAGACTGAAGGACACGGATCGATCGGTATAACCTCTCTAAACTCTTTTCAGTATAACTAGTATAGGGTTAATGGCACAATCCGGGTTTTAGGGTTACGTTAGCGCCAGTTTGAAAAGTTTTTTGTTCCGCGTTTGGCATCGGATTGACGGCTGGGACGCTGGCATAACCTTACATGGTATCAGAGCCAACCCATTAACCATATACTGGTGGTTTAGACAATGTTAAAATATCAAAACCGAAACAACTCCAAATCAATACCAACTAGTATTCCATTCTCTATCAATTTTTCCGAGTCTTCTAAAAAATATTTTAGCAATTGCAGAAGACTACTTAGCTGACCACTAGACTACACACCAAACACGAGCCCCTAACTCTACAATTGGACCGGTCACAATGAGATAAAATCTGGCCTGGCCGGTTTTTTGGTGGGCATGGGACTTGAATTTTGGTGTGCCATTTGGTCTCTGGAATGTTAGTTCAGTGGTGTTGTTTGTTTAGCCCAGTTTGGATATGGTTTTATCTTGTGGTTTGGGGCTATTCGGGGGTTCTTTCGAAGTCGATATTCTCTAACATTGTTTAAAGTTTGCAGTACTTACATTACTATCTGCGACCGTGAATGTCACTTGATCGGTACAACTTGTCTGATCGCTATAGTTCTTTTAGACGGGTTTGCGAACGTGACATTCACGTTGATGTTCTGTGTTGTGCTGTGTTGTTACGGATTTGTCGTGGTGGCTAGCTTGGATGCAATGGTAGTGCAGTTTAGTTTTATTTTTATATTTGATATCGCGGGGCGAGCGTCCAATATGTGGACTGCCGTCACTGCCTGTTTGTATATTATTCTTTTGGGGCACGACCGGGATGAGGTCGATGTCACCGTTGTACATATTTTCTTTTCTGTACTAGGATTACCCCGCGGTGGAATGCACGGATAGCCGGGTTCTAGAGGGCAACGGGCCCGCATCTCATGGCTTTGAGACAGAGGGAGATTCACTCTAGAATTGGCGGGCTATTCGCCGCACTCGTAGGGGGTACAGGTTGACCCAAGGAGGGGTGCTCAAGTTACCGGATTCCGTGAAGTGTTGGGTGGTCCATTCACTTTATTGAAGGGGCTGCCTCGCTTCTGGTTTTGGCGGGTAACTTGCCGCACTCATAGGGGTCTGGGTTTTCATTGCACAGGCTATCCACACGACCAGGGGACCGTCGAGTTTCACTTGCGGCTCAAAGGAAACCCGGGGCTCCTAGATTATCTGTATTGTTCTGTGATGCTTATTACTTTTCTGTGATGTTGCATTTATCACGCCTGGAGCGATTATTATATATTGTTATATATATACTACTAGATGTTGTATATGTTTTACACCCGCGCTAGTCAAGTCCCCGCTCTGTCGTTAGTTAAGTAACCTAACGGGTGATGAAGGGACCCAGTGGCGAATGCAGATGGCATAAACGTACATCATATTTTCGTTCTTTATTAGTATGATTAATTGATGGGACTGCATTGATTCTAATCAATGCAAGGAAAACAGACCTATTCGATGTTGTTGGAACAATTTTCAAAAAGCTGTTATTACAAGGATGTTTTCTTTTGTTTTGCACAGCGGTATTCGGTTATGAATATCCAGCATCTCATTCGACGAGACAAGGGCCGAGATCCCTTCACCAGGAGTGACCCCTTGGGCAGAAATTTGCGTCAGGGTAATAACTTCACTATAGTCGATTATTTTTATTTTGCACAGCGGTATTCAGTTATGAATATACAGCACCTCATTCTACGAGGAAAGAGCCGAGATCTCTTCACCGGGAGTGACCTCTTTAGCAAAGGTTTTCTCCACTATATATTTATAAAAAGCTATCCGGTTCCTTCAACGATATCAAGTTCATTACGTTAAACGTTTTTCGCCAAAAACCATTCGTAGCCCTCCGTCATTTCAGATAGGTAGCACTTAGTATTCATGCTATGTATGTTGGCCTTCGTCAAGGCATAGTGTATGGTAGCTATTTGTTACTTTTCTGTTGCATAGATAGATGCGTTGGTTTGGAACAGTCGTACTACTATTTTGTCCTTCGTCAAGGGTATGTACAGGTGGGTTCAAATTAACCTGGACAATGACGGGTAGAAATTGACATGTGACTTATGATATATTAGCCTTCGTCAAGGTCATAAGAGCATGGGGTAAAAATCACATCAGGAGTTTCTAAAGAAACTGAAACTTGCTAGACATGCGCATACCTTCTGGAGTGTGATAACGTGAGTGGATTCCATCACGTTATCATGCGATGATAGTTGGATCCCGATCCCACTGATGAGTTGGTTTACTCCTCGGGTGATCCCCGACTAATTCGTCTTTCAGGTTTGGAGGAGAATTTGAGGTTACAGTAGGAGACATCATGATTAGATAAAGTGATTAACCATTCTGATCTAGGTTAGAATGCACGCAGAGTGTTTTTTTTCTCTTTCTCTTTGGTAGCGACCATGACCCGACCCTAGACTATAACTCAGTGACCAAGTTAACTGAACTTTCTTAAAACACTGGCTTTTGGATTGTCTAAGTTGCATACATCATTTCCACTCCTTCTTTTACCCTTTGCATTTCTCCAGAATACCTCGTATCACTACGAACATCCACTTCCATTGGATAAATCCATCGTATAGTTACATATGAACTCGAAAGAACTTGTTCCAGATTCGAGGATGGATTCTGGTTCTGGAGAGATTGAATAGGATTATTCAGTTTTCTTTTCCTTTTTCCTTCTCTCAGGTTGTGAGTACTCCTAAGATTAGGAGAATACACCTATTACGCTTATTGAATAGTCTTCTTCCAAACCATAGGCAGGTGCCGAAAGGTGGGGAAGGAAGAAAACCAATCAGCCTAAGTGTGGTGTACAGAAGGTAATAAGTAAAGACAAATAAAGTGATTAGAAAGAGGGCAAAGTAAATTGTGACTGCTATCATTCACGACCAAACCACGTATTTCATCGCCACTCCTACTTCACCTTTGAATTTCTCCAGAACACATCGTATCACTACGAAGATCCACGGTTATTGGATAATCCATCGTATGGTTATATACGAACTCGAAGGAACTTGTTCCACTTCGAGGATGGAGTCTAGTTCAGGAGAAATAGAATAAGGTTTATTCAGTTGTCTTTTATCTTTACCTTCTCTCTAGTTGCGAGTACTCCTAGGACTAAGAGGGTACACATGTTACGCTTATTGGATAGTCTTCTTCCAAACCATAGGCTGGTGCCAAACGGTAGGGAAGGAAGAAAACCATTTAGCCTAAGGGGTGTACAGAAGGTAATGAGTAAAGAAAAATAAAGGGAATTGGAGAGATGGTAAGGAAATATACGGTTACAGTCATGAATCTGGATAATGGAAGAGGCATTACTAAGAATACCCGGATACCCCTTCGAAACATTTTAATGTTTCAGTTTCACTATGCGTTGTTAATAGAAAACTGATTTCCCAATTGGATCTTTACTCCAGGGTATGTGTTTACCAGGTATGATTCTCACATCTGTATGGTTTTACAAATGATTAGTAGGAGTAAGTTATCAGGAATTAGGTGATCGTCCTCATTATATCGGGATTCGTTGTAATTGGTGATATTTGAGGAAATCGCCTAGTTTTTTGCCGGACGACAAATATTTGGTTTTGAATATCCATTGTTATGCATCAATTTCAAACTGATATATTTATACGTTTATTTTATAAAGTGAGATATAAATTTTTGAAATTATGTCCATGACATTTACCTATATCAGTTGATGGTTAGGTAAGGAGCATTCAACAGCGGTGTAATTCTTCATAACCATAGTACAGTTTTCAACCTACGACGTACAGGGTTTGAGTTATTAAACTTAGGGGACTTATACAAAGTATTGTATGTTGTCCAGTTTCCATTAGTACAGAGGGGTTGGTACTCGTACTATATTTTGTTTACTTGTGACTTCTCCAGTTTTAGACATGTGTTTCGTAGAAATACAAAGTCTAAGTTTTGAGAAGTTATAAGTAAAAGAATAAAGTAGAGAACCAGGTGTTGCAAGTATTGGGATTCTTCAAGGTGATCGAAAATGTAGATATTTGTGTGAGGTATTCAGTAGATGGTAATGGTTTTGAGAAACTTGTTTCTCTTTCAGATTACTCATAATTGGATGCACTTCTAAGTTGAATAATGTTGATCGGCCTCTCTCCATTTAGTTGACATGCACTGGAGACAGCTGCATGATTTGAATCTGGTTCCAATTAAATCAGTGTCTCTATTTCTATATTGTATATAGAATGGTTCATATCTTAACGTTGTTAAGGTACGAGGAATTGTCCGGCTTATGCTTAAAACCAGACTCTGGATAACTCAAGGAACGTTTCTGTAATGGCAGTTTATGGGTTAACCCGGGCTTTGAAGAGGGTTAACTTTCTACCATTTGGAAGATCAATAGTGATATTGTTCTTGACTCGCCACAGTTTTAGTAAAATGGACTTTTTCAGAAAACAGTAGTGGAAGTATGGTAGAACTGGAAATGATTCCAGAACCGCAAACGATTACTGAAAATTTAATAGGACCTAAAGATTCAATCGGGTTTGACATTCCATTAGCCACTCCGTAGATATGGTAGGTAACCTCAGACACCCGAGAGGTACTCCGGTATCCTCAAGGACGGTAACAGGGAGGTTCTTGTTTACCCAGACTTGCCATTACTGTTGTTCTAGACTATGAGACCCGGCAGGAGGATAAGTATAGCGTTGTTCTAAACTAGCTTTAGAAGTGCACGTGTATATGACTCTGCCAGAGGGTTGTTGTAGTCAGTGGGAGCAGCGGAAGTATAGTAGAAAAGTAGCTTATGTCTATTTATAGACTAAAGCAGATATAGAGGAGATAGATCATCTATTTTTAATGTGGCAGTCATGGGCTTTGACTTCATCAGAATAGGAGATGGATCTGTTAAGAAAGTAGTAGGGTGTGATGTCCTGGTATATGGATGATATACATATAGTAGGAAATGAAATTCCTATACTACGATCGGTTATACTGTAGTTGTCACACAGTGGTTTCTCCATATAGATTATAGATATAATATCAGACATTCTGGTTACTAGATCTATGGTTTTAGATCTAGATTTGGGTATTTTCCCAATTCGGGTACTTAAACAGTATTCTAAAGGTATTTTAGAATGGACGACTCTTGGCATGTTAGTGTACCTGCAGGTGATGGGAACTGGGTCCCATCAGATATTCAGACATATTCTAAGACAGGTATTGCTCATTTCGGAAGATGGCTTTCTCCGCGAACTTGAGAGAAAGAGAGACATAGAAAAAAACATCAGGGCGGATCCACTCACTAAGGCTATTTCTCGAAAGCAATAGTTTTACAAACGAGCTCTGTAAAGCTGATTAGTAGAGAAGTTGGGTGTTCGGTATCACACGGGCTGTGAGTATGCGACATCGCAATAATTATCCTTAAATGCAAGTGGGAGAGTGTTGGATATAGTGCCCTCAAAGTCAATTATTGGATCACAGAAACGTGATCGCAATGATTGAGAGAGGACCTATACCGGTAGAACAGTCTTACTCGAGATGATAGTATGCTATCTGGTTTGTCTTTATCATCGTGTACATACTTCAGGTGACATTACAGATCACTATTACACATTGATAGAGCCCATGGGATTCTTGCTTGACTACCAGCAGTATGATGGCGATCATATACGTGAAAGTTGGGTAGTCTATAAGCACATCCTTAAAGTGTCCCTAGTCGTGGGAGTTTCGATACTGGGCATCGATACTCCGAGAGTAGACTAGTGTATACAAATTGAGACCCCGACGAGGGGCGGTGGCTGGTCTCACAAGCCATTGGTGTAAGTTGGTTCACCTAAGATAGTATACAGGTGCTCATTGGGTTATGAGTACACCGGACGGACTCGCCGGGAACATGTTATTCGGTATTATACCTGTCGTCAGATAGCAGTTCCCTGGTGACATGTGTACAGGTTAGTCTATCGTCCTGAGATCGTCATTTGTCTCGTGTGAGTTCCCACTGTGCTTTGACTACTACCCTACCACGGCTCAAAGGAGTCATGCACACAGGTTTTAGTTGTGTACAGTCCCGAGCCACATGGAGGCGGTGAGCGGATCGGCAGGGGATTCGTCTCTCCCAGTATTAGGGGTGATATCGCGCTGTGTTTAGAAGAGCCATTACACAAAGTCCTTGGCCAAGGCAAGTGAGATTTACTGGTAGGTATTCCAGTAGTTTCTCTGGGTGTTCTGGGCTACACTCCGACACGACTTATACCGCTATTGGGGGTCTGACGTTTACCATCCCCCTAGGCCCGATATGCGATACTCATAGACGAATGGACCGGACTGTACGGATATTTTCACTGTCAGGCTCAGTAGGATTTCAGGATGAGTTCGCTCGTCTGCCTCCCTTTCGCTCAATACCTGGGTAGCCGTTACGTATAACTAGTGCCACCGACATGCTTGTGGTTAAACCCACTGCCAGCGTATTGACGAGTCTTTAGAGTCCCATACAGAGGGTTTCCCTAGTTCGGGCGAAACGTTGTAGAGGCTGTTGGTTTTATGGCAGGGTTCGATCATATACGTGTACTTGTGTACGGATCATGATCGGACGGAACATACTAGTGGGCTTTGGTCTAAGCCGAATCCTAGTATTAGATTGTTGGAATATTTTTGTCTCGTTGTATTCGTATTCAGTAGGAATACGGATGCAGGTATGTATATATGGATGAGGGGTAATCTTGTAATTTATTACGAGATTACTTTTGAAGTTGCCAATTTTTTTTCTCAATTTAAACATTTGGTTTAATGTTTAATTTGAAAATTTGTGAGTCTTGATTTTTGGCCATTCCTTGCTGGGAATTTCGTGGGGATTTCTTGAGTGTGCTGGGAATTTTTTCAGTAGGAAATTTCGTGGGCAATGGTGAGTCATTGGTTTTTCTTTAATGAGTTTTGTTTGTGAGTGCATAGGATATTTTCATGAAATATTTGTGTGATCTTTTGGGTGAGGGCTGCTGAGATTTTTTTGGGGGGGTGAGTGAGAATTCTTGTGTTGCAATTAACTATCCATATACATACACACCCTCACAAATGAACAGAGAACATTTTTTCTTCAATGGCCGAGCCCATTTCCAGCAAGCCTTTTTCAAAGCCAAAATTCTATGCTCAATTCTTCATCTCACTTGGCAACTTCATTCACCTCCATCCAAATCCTTCGGTGCTTTGAGACAAAGTATTCACACACTATCTCTCCTTCACCTTGGGTATCTAGACTAGCAAACTGGATGCCTGAGTTGCCTCGGTTTTGAGGCGGAAGCCCGTATTACTAATCCTCGACATGGATTGTCTTCAACAAGAGAGACCGGAGAGCCAACTTGTTCGGGGCAGCTGCGACGAGCTTGGACAGAGGTTGAAAACTGAAGGACACGGATCGATCGGTATAACCTCTCTAAATTCTTTTCAGTATAACTAGTATAGGGTTAATGGCACAATCCGGGTTTTAGGGTTACGTTAGCGCCAGTTTGAAAAGTTTTTTGTTCCGCGTTTGGCCTCGGATTGACGGTCGGGGCGCTGGCGTAGCCCTACATTCTTTGCAAACATCGCCGCTAAAAATCTTTTTGCGTGTTTTAGATTTTGGTTTTTTTTGCATATCTAAAACGGACAGTAAAGGGCAATAAACCCAAAATTCAGATTAGGTGGCGATTTCATCACCCTTCCTAGGCCCCAGAAATCACAAACGAGCATGCACATAACCTTAAATTAATAAAAAATATCTAGATCAAGCACCTAAAGACTGTCGCAGACAAAGAAAGGTCATGGGTATTCTATTTCTTATCCGCATTTTTCTTGTGGTGTTTAAGGCAAGTGTGACTAAGGAAAGTGGTTACTTAATTATGCCCGGTATTTCGGTGATTCGTATAGAGGATACCTCCCACTTCGCTGGCACTTACCTGGCCGCAAGATTGACAAGGAGGCGGTAAAGGATTGATCGTACGATTTTTCCTTTGGAATTCTAGGAGCGGTCTAGTAAATTAACCTAGGTAACCTTAGTTCTAGGTATTGTTTGTGCACGTTTGCCGAGTCCCTCTTTCAAAGAAAAACAATTTTCAAAATCCAAAAAGAGCTTAAATCATTTCCATTTCACCCTCTTTTCTTTTCACTTTCTTATAATGGGTAACCCAAACAGACGAACGCTTGCCGAGCTTTGCTATCCAGAATCAGATATTTCTTGTTTTCGTAATTGCTTCGGTACAAATTCTGACTTTACCATATCTTTAAGGGATAGGATACAGCGTGCAGAAAAGAACAGATGGATACCTCATTCAAAGTCCTATCAACCACATCAAAATTCAACTTCTTCTTATATTGATAATCCGGGAACTTCTAAACGCATGTCCATCGCTGAGCATATTGCGAAGGCTAATAGCCAAAATTTCAATCCTTTCACTAATCCAAAACTGTTAGGACAACAAACACCATCATTTCCATATGAAAATATTAATACTCGTTTTTAGGCTAATATGACATTTTTTACACCCATGATCATTGCTGAACAAATAGCAATTGCCAGTCGCCAACTAACTAACCAATCTCAATATTCTTCATATCACAATTTTGATCCTAATCATGTTTATGAAACTTGGGTACACCCTTCTAATTCTTATCCACAGTACCAAACTTTTACACACTCTCATGTTGACACTTATCTTGATGCTAATAGGACAAGTCATAAACGCATGTCGATTGCAGAACACATTAAACTTGCTATAACCAACAATTAAAAGCATCTATTGTTGATACTTCTCTTCAGGTTAATGGGGCAAGTCATAAGCGCATGTCGATTGCAGAACACATTGAACTTGCTTGTAACCAACAATTAAACACATTCCAACCATACGGTGAAAATCAATTAGGAAGTTCCACGGTACAAAGAGAATCCTTCATTGGAACTTCTTCACAAACCATGTCTAGTTCTGAAGTAGAGTTGGAATTGAGTAGTGAAAAAGAATAAGAGATCCATCAAAGTCAAACCAAAACCAATTCTTTTAATCTCGACACCCTCCTTCCTGCACTCCAACCAAATGTATTCAATGATCAACCGCTTAACAATCTAAGTACTGAGGTGCCCGAGAATAAAATGTTTGACTTTCCAATAGTGAGTGTGAAAGAGAGCCTTACACCATTCCAAATCAAACTGATCCTTATCCGACTACACTTGATATTTCAAACCTTCCAATACCATCAAGTGAACCAAGTGATTTATCGATTGAGGATAGTATTATTGATGAATTTTTAAAGAACTGTTCGTTTGATTTGACTAAAGATGTTAGTGAGAGTGGTGATGAGAATATCATTGAAGATAAATCAGTTATGTTAGATGTGTTGGATTCTCCGACCCATCATGTCCCTTCTATTGAATACAAACATCTTCCTATACAATTAACCGATCCTATTCTTACCACCGACCTATCCAATACGCAGAACAATATTCAGCCTCCATCTCCCACATCCGGTTCAATAATGCTCGACTCCCAAATTTGTTTACCCATTTCATCACTCACTTTCTTTGGTTCTTCTAATCTTCTTTCAACTCCACCGAGTTTTGATCAACGCCACTTCGATATTTCGAGTTCTATGATTCTTGAAAGACCACTCGATTTAGACTCTATTGAAAATGAGGGAGACAATCTTTTCGAGTCTCCTACCTCCATAATTTCTGACGAATCGAGTGTTTTGAATCTGGGTGCGCAAAAGACTGACCTTGGAACTTTCAACCGTCCTAGTGAATTTGCATATTCCAGTAATTTGGATATCGATTCCTTTCTTTCTGATGAAATTATTACTCGGACCATCGATGAAAGTTTCGAAAATATTTTCGCCGAAGAACTCGCGTTCCTTAAAGACTTGGATGTTGTGATGAATCAACCTCTCCCCGAAGAAGTTAAACCACCACCCCTTCTTCTTATCATGTACGAGAATACGAATATTCCACCTACTCCTTATCGTTCATATTCGTGTTTTCGTTCACCATCACTATTTCGTCTCTATCAATCGAGATGTAAATCCTTTTGATTACACCTCTTATCTCCTCCCCGCTTCTTCACGTCTATCTGTGACGTGATCATCTACCAACCATGGTGTTACATTGATAAAATATTCGAATGGTTGGTGTTGACTTTTGGTCTTTGTAAAACTTTGCATAGACCAATAACTTTACCCCCCTTATGATTTTAAATGCTTAAAACACAGTTTTAATTAAGTTTGGGGAGAGAAAAATATTTTGGCTCTTAAAAGAAAAACAAAATTTTACACAATTGTAAGCCAAAAATAAGTTTATGAGAGGATTTCACTATCATTAACTGTTGTCCCCTTTACTAATCATTGAGAACTTTTCCTCCCAAGTCTATAGGGGTTGAGCTTAAAAGGTGATATCAGTGAGGACACTGCTGCAAATAGGTTTGGGGGTGATTTGTGCTTATTCACGCATTATTTTGCATTATACTAAATAAAAGCACTAAATTTTTTTTTATAATAAAAGTTAGAAGGAAAAATACATATAAAAGATAGGAAGAAATTTAAAAAAAGCAAGAAAATTAGATGTTTTAAAACGAAACTAGTAATAGGTAGTCATAAGCTGTTGTCTCGAGAGTTAGTAAGATGAAGGAAATCACTAATCTGAGGATAGACATAAGTCTAAAAAATAGTCCCTATTCTTGAATCCAAACTTCTGAATTTTGATACCCTACTATACGCACTTGCACACATCTTGAAACTTGGGATGGTAGAGGATACCTTGAAATGCTCTTGTCTAAAATCCTTAGTATGAAGAGAAAAAAATATTTAAAAAATATAAATGACGCATAAATTATAAATGGTGAAGAAAAATGAAAACTGGTTTTGTAATTACTTAAGGAGCAGAAAAAAATATAGCGAGGGTGCCTTATCACCTAGTGCCTTAGACCAACTGGTTTGGGAGTCACTGCTAAGCCTTAGGTGCTGCAAAACTAGGATATTGCTAATTACGCCTAAAATAGTGAGCACATTTGGTGAGCGGTTGGTTAGTACCTCAAGAAATATTAATGGTCGCATGAAGAATGTGTGAGCAATTCCATCTGAAAATATTCACCGACTAAAAAGTATTAAGGAAAATGGACAAGAATATGATAGTTTGAATTGAATTCTCTAAGTGTAGAGATATCTTTTACACACACGTAGGGGTATATGATCGATATTTGGAAGAAATGTAGAGAGGAAGACTAAAGATGATGTTTTATTGAGGGATGGTGTGATTTCTGATATCTTTAACTATTATGATAGGGCTCATGTCAACTAAAAAGCTTGTGTAGTTTGAAACTCTTATTTTCAATTTCTTTCTTTTATATGTTCCTTACTTTTGTATGTAACTTTCATCTTCTCTCTTTTATTATGAGATTTTATGGGTGTAGTCTGCTGAAAACCCTCAGGAGACAACACTCCTCCTACTATGGACAGGTAGAGATTTAAAGGCTTGTTGCACATGCTCGGTGCAATCGTGTTTCCTACGAAAGTGTGCTGGTTAGTTTTTTCTCTTTCTTTTTCTCTTTAATAACTAGTTTGCTCGGTACGATCAAAGATAAGTTTAGGGTATTTGATTAGTCTAAAATATTGCACATTTGAATGAATATTTTCCCTACTATTGTTAAGTACTAAAAGGTTTTTATTGTAAATTTAGAACATATAAGGGTTTATTTGTAAAAAAATTATTGTCATATATTTCTACATTATAATTAATATAATGAGAGAAAATATATGCATATAATATTTAAATGAAATATTTGTAAATTAAAATATGCATATCATATCAAATATTTCTAATCAATATTCTTAAGATATTATATCATTTAAATGGTTAGAATAATATCTCAAAATTACCAAATGCTACTAAAAATTTGATTTGAGATATTGTGCAGATATTATCTCGGGTCTGGAATCCAAGTAAGAGATCCAAGTCAAATCGGGATATCGAAACCGAATCTGCCAAAATTTAGAAGAAAATCGAGTGATCTAGCAACGGCAGAGACTCAGAGTATTATTTTCAGAATATAGAAATCAAAACGATCTCTACATGTCAACACAAGAAGCTAGAAAAAATCCCAATTCATGATCCCACCAAAGCGCGGCGGAAGGTCGGCCAAACGTGGCATTTTGCGGCGGTTCAGCGGTCAAATATAAGCCGTTGGATGTGAGATTTTGGGATCATGATCTTAACTGCATATATTCCTTTATGAAATCTAGAGTTTCTGGTTTCAAGAACTATATAAGGGACCGAGAGCTGTATATTGAAAATCATCACCGAAGAGATCAAGATATCCAAGAGATCCACGTATCCGAGTGATCATCATCTATTCATCTAGCTCCAACGAGAGAGAGATCTAGAGCAAACTAGGGTTCTTGTAATCGACTTTCTAAGGAGAATTGTAAATACAATAGTTGATTAATAAAGATAGTTTTTAGTTTAACTCTCTTTGCATTTATTTTCCGCATTTAATTTATGCACTTACTTTTCTGCATCTTCATTATGCTTTCATTCACCTTCATCCTCTCTTTTAAGTTAACCATGAGCGAGTAATTCCTAACTTGATATGGTTTGTAAGATAGGGTAGAACAATAGATGAAAAAATCTTTTAATTTCTTTTATACATTTTAAAGTTTATAAATTTTAGCAAAATAATTGTTAATCTCTTTATTGGACGCACTACCAATTTATTGATAGTCACGGCCACGATTTGAGATTCGTTTAACACTTGTTTTGTTAAGGGCTAGATATGAATAGAGATCAATGAAAAGATAAGGGTTAATAGTGAGGAAACCCTAATTTCTTCCAAAAACCCTAATCTACATTCATCACTATCGATCTATTTTTAAACTATTAAAAGATAAAATGAGTCATTTTAAATTATTCATCCATTACTACTAAGTCCTATGAACCCTACAAGCCTTTTCATTATAAATCTTATATCCATTTTAAAATATAATGACAAATAATCACTCATTTTTCATCAACTCATCTAAAACAAGAAAAGAGTTCCCGTTTCCCTACGGACGGCCCGTACTCATCGTGGCTAACTACTAGCGACACCGTCTTGATTGCAGTTATTTTCAAACACACTTTTTAACGATCAATCATATGACAACTGGGGCAAGCCAGCTTACCTTGAGTTGTCCACTCTGACAGCATGCCGTAAGCTGTAAAATTATTAATAGTCCACAACAAAACAGCCTGTATCTGAAAAAATTGTTTACCATCTGTATCATAAGTTCTCACGCCAGGTTCCCACAACAAATTTAACTTATACGTCGATATTTTTTCCAGGAGACGAGAGACCGTCGATTAAAAGCGCCAACATAAAATAAGACCGCGTCATAGCTCTCCATGGCGGCAGGTTGTATATTGTCACCACAACGGGCCAAGTAGTGTGAGTACGCCCACCACGAACCATCCCAAATGGACTGTAACGACTCTGAAATCACTGTACAGAATTTTTTTTATTATTGTACTGAAAAGAGTATTGCAGCCTGTTTAAGAGTTAAAAGTTATTTTTGTTAAATAAAAACAAGAAACAACTTGTAGTTCAATGTTAAAGCCTCTACACTACTGTGACATAGCTTGTGCGTTCGAATCCCATCAGACCCAATTATTCTTTTAGATATTTTCTTTTTAATTTCTGGAAGCCTAAGAGTTGCACGTGCAATACACGGGGAAATAAAAATTTTCAGAAAAATCAAACATGCACAATGAGGTGTACACACCCACCTTGACATGTGGCACAAATCACGAGATGGGCCAACCAAATCCGACCGCCCATTCCTCAATATTGACCGCCGCCGACGGTTGGATATTGTTCAAATCACCCCGTGCTTTGCACACTTGTCCCTTCGACTCTCTTTAACTTCTCTGCACTGTTTGATTTTCATGCAATCAAACAGAGACCCTTCAATTCACCATTTAACACATTTTTAATACTTTTTAATCCAAAATTTTAAATTCTCAAACCCTGATTCTCCACTATAAATACCACCTCATGCCCTAGCTCCCCTCTATTCTGAAAATTTCTAGCAAAATCATCTCAAAAATTCCTAAATGTAAGTGGAGTCAAATGGAGTTAGCAACCAAGCTCCTTCTATCGAAGATTGAAGCCGTTTCCAGAGCTCCCGCGACGCCACGAAGCCCCCTCTCTTCTTCCTTACTCTCTTCTCGATATTATCAAACCGTAAGTCTCTCTCATCTCTTCTTCTTTTTATCTCAATTCATCTCCTAAAAATATATCGATAAAGTGGAGTTACTTCCGATACATTTCTTTTTAAACTTAGAACTCCCTTTTCCTTTATACTTCGGTCAAACTAATTTTACCACCCTACTTGTAACTTTGATTAAAATATTTTAGCTTCGAGTTTAACCAAGATTTTCATATGAAACAAACATAAACGAACTTTTTCATTAAAATACCTTGAACTTTAGTATCAATCTCTTTTCGATAATTGTTAAAACAATATGTTTAGAAAAACTTCACAGGGTAATGACTTACCGCACACACACATTTTGGTTACATAGCACGATGTATATATATATGGTTGGTTCAAAGAATAGCTTTTCATTAAAATACTACATCTTTTCAAAACAGGGTTTTTTTTAAAGCGGTATTTTGTAATTCTTGGCAAATACGCCTCTACAGCATTCGTTAGAGAACCCACTAATAGATGGTGTGGATTATCGCACGTTCTTGGGATAGTAGAGTGAGATGCAGAACTTCTCACGGAGTATTCAATCTCGAAAGGAAATAAAATACGGTTTTTAAGAAATGCGATTTTTCTAAACAAAAATAATTCTTTTGAAAAATTATATAAAAATTATAAATCTGTATTTTCAATAAAAATATATTATGAAACTATATTTTTAAAATAAAAGATTAAAATGTTAGTAAAATACCATCAAGATATCAAAAAGGGCTAGTTTTCAATAAAACACCATAACTTTTAAAATCTAAGTTTTTATCATTAAAATACCCCAATAATTAAAATACATGCCCATGAAAACTCTAAATCTTGTAAATCACCCTCGAGATTATTTTTAAAAAAATATTAACATATTTTTTATAAAACCACCTCGAGATATGCAAACAATATTTTAAGGACTATAGAATTAACATAGGTTTAAGCAGTATCATTTCTCTTGAGCCTCAGGGAGCCAGAGAAAGTGAGTGCTTGCCTATTTAGACTAGACAACTTAACGGATTTATCAATGGCAATTGTCTTGGAAAAAACATAAATCCTGCCGTCCATATGCAGCAGTTGCCGATTACTCCCGACCGTAAGAATTCAAGATTTAAATCCGTTCATAAGTTTCTGACTCAATCTGAGTCCAAACTCAAACCAGAATCCAAAATCGAACACGAACTTGAATACTTGATCATGAACCTGAATACTCGAATTCAAACATCAAACTTAAACTTGTATACTTGACTCGACTTGACCGAACCATGGTTATAATTTGACATGAACTCGACACTTGAATACTTGATTATATCTTGAACATGAACATGAATATTTTATATCCATAGATTCGGCCAAGACCTGTAATTTTAATCTATACAATACAATACGCGGGGATAAAATGGTAGATTGGTACGGAATGTATATCATGGCATGAGAGATCACTTTAAAAGACACCTACATGAATTCACGTGCCGTTGTCCCGTGGGTTATGACGGTGCCTTGTACTAAATTTTACCATAGTCCACGGGTAAGATGGACTCCTCTCATATACATGAATACCTTCTTTATCAAACTACAAACAACCACGTTAGAATAACTATTTTATACCTGTGAATGATCATATACAATTTTACCTGTCCTCTGTTCTTTTAGTTTCTATTCACATGATATACTATCTTCTCTTACTTCTTTTGGGACTTACCGAGTATTAGTTCGCTGACGACATTCCTTTCTGTTTCTTTCTTTGGGATGTTCTTCAGGAGGACCAGACTCTGAGGAGATAGAGTTAAGCCCGGAAGACTTGGACCAACTTGCTGCACGGCCAGATTACTAGCTCTTTCCAGCCTGCACTTACTTTCTGTATGCCATTATTTAGGCATTTTCTTTACTTATTGTATCTTTTATTTTCAGACAGTTGTATGTAAAGTTGAATGTAAATAAATTTGACGTTTCATTTTATTACTCTTGTCATTCTTGTTCATTGTTATATTGCTTAATTACGCTTAACGTATTTGTTTTATAGTAAATACGTTGCGGGCTTGCCACGTCACCGTTTCCGTCTACTGGGGAGCGAGGCGTGACATGGACTGAAACCATCGCTCACAATTCCCAACCTCACGTCATGAGGGTATGCACTGAATGAAGAATTTTTTTCATCTAAAACTTTCCATGACATCGAATCTTTGGGATGACTCGTTTTTCCCTCTTCACGATGCGCTTTATGGTGCCGCTGTATTTCGGACGCCGTCACTTCAGACATAAATAACCATTGCAGTCTCTGTATTAATGGAAAATGACAAAGAATCTTCACAGGCACATCACTCGACTGAGGTTCTTTCTTAGGCTTAAATCGGCTGGTCCCGCACACGGGGCAGTTTCTGAGTGTGGCGTGTTCATTCTGGAACAAAACACAATCATTCTCACAGGCATGTATCGTATGATACTTCAAGCCGATGTTTGTGATTATCTTTTGTGCCTCGTACCAGCTCGATTGCACTTCATTTCCGTCGGGAAAAACTTCCTTCAACAGTTCTAGGAGATTGGTGAAAGACTGGTCACTCCATTTATTCTTGCACTTGATCTGGAAGAGACATAAAAAAAAGGATAGTTTTGAAAACTCTTTGCAATTTAGATATAGCGGAATCCTAGAGTCAGCCTTATACTTCTCTAATAATGAGGGTCCAGTGCTTTCCGTATCATAAAGAAATCCAGTGGCATTTATAAGCTCATCCATGTCATCGATCGGCGCGAATATGGCATCATCTTCTTCGACGGCTTCGTCTACTTCAAACTACTATTTCTCTTCCTCCTCTTGTTCTACTATTCGTTGCCACCCTGCGGTTTCTATTTCGACGAATTCGTTTTCTGTCTCTTGAACCCATGCCTCGTCTCCCATTACAACGAATTTTCTCCGTGAAGTTCCCACGTAGTGTAATCTCTAACGAAACTGTACCTCACGATGTGTAACTCAACATCCAACTTCTTGAGCAATCGCTTATTCATACACTTAGAGCAAGGATAATAAATTTCATGCTCTTTCGGTAACCCAATACGTGCGTAGGCAAAATCGGTGAAAAAGCTAACACCGTCAACAAAAAAGCAGTTGACTCTCGAGAGAGTATCGACGTATATCCAACTCTTGTCTTGGAGGTACAGGAATGCCATATTGGAACAGCCCGGACGAAGCAAGATTCCTATAGACAAGACGCATCAGATTAAGATTTTTTGACAAGTACACGATAGACGGGATATTAAGAAGCGTTGGTGCTAGGTTTAATTGATGACTTGGTTAATTTAAGTTTCAATTAATGATTTAGCTATAAAGATTATCAAGGACCGAGAGCAAATGCTCATAGGTAGGGAGTTGGATTCTTCTTCTAAAAAGATGATGATGATGATGATGATATTAAATGTTCTATATTGGATGTCGATGGTAGCGGCTGTCGGGGGTAGGGCACCTATCTCATTAAGAATGTATAAACTATATATCCATTCACTCGTTTCGAGAAAATTTCAGCAGCACCTCCCGCTGTTCTTCGAGTACATTGTAATAGAAAAGATGATCGTTTCAATACTGTTAAACAACATTGAAACGGGTATCTAATCTATCGTTGTACACGGAGAATCAACGGAAAGGTACCGACGAAACATCTCGAAACGAATGAAAAATACAAGTGATGCAGGTGTCTGCTTTATACATTCCTAACTTGTCCACATGGGACAAATCTACCGATTATCATACGATTGAATATTAATTCTCTTCACATAGATTACGTGACGATTGTTAGAAACCGAACGATATTTAACAACCTTCGTGTAGTTTTATGTCACGGCGAATATCGCACGTATGTTAACCGATAGATGGGAACTAAGTCGCGTTTTGATTTTCGCATATGATTATCGATGAGGATATGAAAATTTCATATTATCATCAAGTTTCATACACTTAGTTTAAAATTTAATTTGGATTGGTTTTACGTTTACGTATCAATTTCAAAGTTTCAAAGTTTTTGGTTTAGGGTATAATTTTTTTAATTTAAGGGTTTTCTTAATCGAGTTTAAAATTTTGGATTTAGGTTTGGGGTTAGGGTGGGATTTGACAAGAGTTCAATATAGAGGAGAATGATGATGAATTAATATTTGGCCTTATTTGTATGTGTGTGTTTATGTGTGTATGCTTGTGTATGTATGCACGCGCACTCGCACACATAAGCGCACCCCCTAAGCAACTTATTTCTTGCATTTTACTAAATTACACTAAAATACCCTTAATTATTCATGGTGTTCCCGCCAAAATTTTCGGCCAAGAGCTACTTGTTCTCTTATAAAAAAAGGGGGAGAATCCTCAAAATTTGGCCTCACGTGTTAAACACGTGGGCGCTCATATGCAAATCATATGGGCGCTAAAAATAAAACAATTAATGGCCAAACAGACCTCACATGTAAAACACGTGAGCGCTCATATGCAAAGCATATGAACGTTGAATAAAATAAACTTAAAGGGCCAAACAGGCCTCACGTGTAAAACACGTGAGCGCTCATATGCGAAGCATATAAGCACTGAACATAAATAACAAAGGGCCAAACATGCCTCACGTGTTAAACACGTGAGCGCGCTGAACATAAACAGGCTAAAACCCACAGCAGGGGTCACATGTTAAACACATGAATTCTCTTGCCTCTCATATGCAAAGTATGTGAACACCCCCAATTTAAAATGTTCCTATCAAATTCTAGAATTAAATTCTATTTGGGAAATATTTTCTTAATCTTCCTTAAACTAGAAACATCTTCTCTGTTAAACAGAGGACCCTTGGATCAAAGATCCAGCAGTGATCATATGATAGAATAAAAATCTATCACAGAAAAATATTTTCCTAATCTTATAACAAGAATAAAATTCTATATTAACAAGATATCCATATTAAGAAAATATATTTCTGATCTTGTTATACTAAAATGATTTAATAGAATAAAATTCTAATCTTGTTAAAACTAACAAGATATTCATAATCTTGTTAAACAAACAAGAATCTTCTCTGTTAAACAGAGAGCCTTTGGATTAAAAATCCAACGGTGAATAAAATTCACCGATTGATCTAAAAGATCATGAAATCAATCATGATCTCTCAATAAGAGATTTCCTTAACAAATTGATTCTTTTTCTTCTCATATAAATAGGAGCGAGGAGAAGAAGAGAAACACACACAGAGGAAGAGGGGAAGAAAAATAGAGAGAGGATTTAATTCTCTAAAGAAGAGGAACCCTTCCCAAAAGCTCTCACAAAAAATATAATTTAATTCTCAAACCAAGAATTTAACTCTTCTCAAAAGAACTTAGTTCTTCCTCTGGTTAAGATCTGCGGAAGCAGATCTCCCCACAAGTTAAGAATTTAATTCTCATCGGGGAGATTCTATCATGCAGATCCAAAACCTAAGGGAAAGAACTGAGTCCAAAAGAGTTTAACTCTTACAAAACATATGGGAATTTAATTCCTCTAAAACTAGGGTTTAACCCATTAAAAAGAAATTAATCCCTGCAAAGAACAAAAGAGAACTTGATTCTTCAGAACTATAGAAGAACAGCCTGATGATTCATTAGCATTCAAACGCTACATAAAAGCTCACGTGTTCCCACGTGAGCACCTTTGAGGAACAAAAAGGGAAAGACTGAGATCTAGCCACGTGACCCCACATGACCCCTAAAAAGTGCTCAGCATTTATAAAAAAGAAAAGGGAATAAACCCTATTTTTGGAGCGCCTCACGTGACCCCACGTAACCCCTGAGATGTGCTCAGCACTTATAAAAGAGGAAAGGGACTAAACCCTAATTTTGGGGCGCCTCGCGTGATCCCACGTGACCCCCTAACAGTGCAAGAGAATAAAAGAGGCAGCGTCCAACTCTAAGCGCCTCACGTGCCATACGTGACCCCCCATAGTGCTTAGCACTTGTAAAAGAGCAAGGGAATAAACCCAAGCGAACGGAGCCAACTTTCAAGAGCATCACGTGCAACACGTGATCAATCCCAAATTCCAGTATTCAACACTGCTTTAGAGCCCCACGTGCCACACGTGAGCGCCTTCAACTTTCAGTGTTTAACACTGCCTTGAGAGCATCACGAGGGAACACGTGTGCACTAAAAATAAATCAGTGTTTAACACTATAAGAAGCCGACTTCAACCCCAGATTGTCTAAGTCTTTCTTAAGATTAAATCTCTAAATAAACCGAGCCTTCATGCTCATGACTGATGACTCCTCAATCTGAAATCTGGTTCAAGGGTACATCTCTTCACATCTATGATACATGTCGTTGTAATTCTTCAACGTCTTCAGAGAGGTGGAGGGTCCCAATAACCACTAATTCTTGGCGCACCCCTAAATTGATGAGTCAGAAACTCCATAGATTATGATGTCCTTAAACCTCTACGGACCGTAATGTCCTTAAACTAACTACGGACCGCAATGTCCCTAAACTAAACTCTACGGACTATGATGTCCTTAAACTCTATGGACTATGAGGTCCTTAAACTCATGGACTATGATATCCTTAACCCAATGAACTGCAATATCTCTAAACTGAACTCTATGGACTATGAGGTCCTTAAACTCATGGACTATGATATCCTTAAAACCAATGGACCGCAATGTCTTTAAACCCAATGAACCGCAATGTCCCTAAACTAAACTCTATAGAATATGACGTCTTTAAACTGTGGACTATGATGTCCCTAAAACCAATGGACTGTAACGTCCCTAAACTAAAACGATAGAGCCCAAATACTCTTTCGTTGGATCTAAATGATCTCAAAATCCTGTTAAGTAGATCTTAGTCTAAGAATTAGACTAACGTATCCTTAACAAATATTTAATTTGATATTAATCTCAAAAGAGGTTAACGATCCTTAAAATCAAACAAAACCCAAATCTAAGAAAATACGGATTTGGACTAATCCCCGCCCTACGGGCGACAACATAAATTAATCTCCGTATACAATCCACGGGCAACCAAAATAAAAACAAACACACATGACATGAAGCGACCTTCTGGAGCAGGAGAAAGTGGTTACCGCGATGCAGTAACGTAATTAACTGCAGGGGCTTGCGCCTGCAGGGAAGAGCGTCCCCACAATCAAAAAACCCTCACAATGAGGGGGAATCTGACGAAGTCTGCTACAACGACCGCATCCATCCAAACCTCCGATGCACGGTGCCATAAATCAACTTGGTATCTTCGGAGAGGTGGACGGATAAATCCAAATAGTATCTGCCCCCAAAATTCAGGTCAGACGTCCCAACGTCCCGGTCACGTCTTTCGGCGGCGAACACATGGTTTTTCGCTAAACTGCCTTAAATTAACTAAATTACTATAAATTTCTGTAACACCCCAGTATATTTATACTATATATTTTGGTATTTTAAATTTTGCGGCAAAATTCTTTACTATTGTTGCTTTTGGGTTGCGAATGATGAAATTAGTAGCAGTGGTCATTATCCAACCCGACCCGCATATTTAAAACCCAACATGGTTCGAGATTATATCAAATATTTGCTAGTACGGTATATCCATGCGAATCGAGTGCTAAATATATACATAATATATTTTAATCTCTACATATCTCTTTATAATACAATATAAAAACAAATAATATTATTTTCTTATCTAGCCTTGCATGGCATATTAACCCATATCAGGTGGTTGCGCGCATATATCATATTCATATCCTAAAGGTTAGACAAACTAGTAATTGGATCGCTACGTATATTTACGTTGATTTTATTTGGGGGTATATGTTTTTAATTATAGACATTTACATTATGGTTAAAATCCTTACGTATATTCTTTATATTTAAAAACTATATTTTTGAAGAGAGACGGGTAATATTCGGAGTAATCTGGTATTATCTGTAAAATCCCACTATATATATATATATATATATATATATATTACATTATCATAACTAATATATATCTAACAGTTATATATATATATATATAAATTAATTTAGTATAACTCTCTCTCTCTCTGTTTCTCTCGTCGCCGCCCCCCTCTCGTCGTCGTCGTCTCCATCTTCTCGCCATCATCTCTTCCTCGCCGTCAGCTCCTCCATCCTCCCCATCTCCAAAGACCACCTAAGCTAACCCCAACACCAAGAACCCACCTTCAACCTGACCGTCGACCTCGCCGCCTGAATGCGACCACCCCCATCCACTTCCCTCCTCATCAACAACCCCAGAGCACCTACACCACACCGCACCCTCTTCTTCTCCTTCTCCTTCTCAATCCTCGATCACCTTCAACCCCCTCACTGGCCACGGCGCCTCGCCATCGGCCTCCCCGTCACCTCGTCGCTACCATCTCTTCTGTCCTCGTTAACCTAAAACCCCAGCAACACCAACAATCTATCTTCTTCTTCTTTCTTCTTTCTTCTTTCTTCTTTTCTTCTCTTTTCCGATCAATTTTCGTCGTAGTTGCGCACGTCGCCGATGACCCAGTCACAGTCTTCGTTTAGCCCAATTACCACGTAACGCAGTTGCTCAGCCAGGTCAAGTCCTGCGTAGGTGAGTTTTGCATCGTGACGTTATTGGCGTCGGAACGTAATATCCGAATACTCGTCATGAGATTTCGATAAGGAAAGTTTTAAACTTGCAACATACTATTTTGTTATATCAATATTTATATGATTAACTATAGTACATATGTTTTAATATTCAGCAAATATTATCGATTTTCCGTTTTATATTATCGGTATGTATCCATACCGATAATGATTTATGTAATTGCATTTCAGATCATCATAATATTATTATCATACTATATCGATTTAGCATTTTATCTAGTTTGCAATATACATGGTAATGGACGTAAAATGGTTATTACAGATAGATACATATGCATTCTGGCATTAGTTGTACCTACCGTATTTCGATACTGGTTACAGTTTTACATTTGGTGTCTATTTTGGTTAAAATATATTGCATGACATTTTCACAACCCATTACCAGACTTGTTACTTGGATCTTTTACTAATACCAACAATCCTGATTTATTTTCCTGACGGACGTGACTTATTATCTATATAGATAAGATCTGTACCTGCTTGATCCTGTGTTGGCATTAGTTTTATATCATCAATACCTGATTTGAACACAAAACCTGGGGGTAAGGGAAAATCAATAATGAAACCTGACTTGTAACTCAACAGTTCGATACTTCAAGATACTGATCAGTCGATACGGGCTTTGGCCGACCCCGGAATGATGTTGTCGACATCATTCGTCTGTACATAATACCTGTTTTACTGCTTAGCGGCACGTCTCGGATTCAGCCCCGAGAGTCTTGACTGTAGTCCCGGGCACACACGGGATACTATTGAGTTACATCGACGATTCTATTTAATTGATTTCAAAGACTTGTAGAATAGATATCTAGAAGCACAGACTTTAGGATACATATCACATACATATAGCTCACTGTTTTACACCTATGTTTATTATTTATATTCATGTCTAATCATAGCCTCCTATCCTGATTATTACTATTATTTTGATATTTATGACGTACTGACGTCTGGGTTTTGCATGGCCCGGTTCCTCTAACATTATCGCAGGTAGATCAGGAGTATTTTAGCAAGCAACCCGAGCAATGAGGAGCTAGATGTTTAGTTTTAGAGATGCTTAGTTTATTTTATTTCGTGGTTTTATTTTATCGATGTGATCCCATAAGGGACGTGATTCAAATACTGTTTTTTTATTGGATCTTGATTCGTTTCCGCTATATGCATTTCTTAGCTTTTATTTACTATGGCAGATGGACATGTGTTAGTGAGATTTTATTTTACTGTTCTTGATATCTGCTTGACAGCCGTAATGTGACTATGGAGGGATTATTCCTAGCCATAGGTAGTATGATTGGCTCTGTCATGTGATGTATTTACGTATTTTGGGAAGCGGCGCATAACAATTTCGCTAAAACACCCTTAACTATTCTAGTTTTTCACTAAACCACCTTCAAAATTTAACTAAATGATTTCTCTTAGGAAATTAATTAAATTACTATAAATTTCATTAAAACATCTTTAACTTTTGTTGTTTTCACTAAAATATCATTAAAATTTTAAATAAAAAAACCCTATTTGCTCAATGATATTATTTACACTAAAATACCCTTAACTATTGTTGTTTTACACTAAAATACCCTTAACTATTGTTGCTTTTCACTAAATTACCTACAAAAATTCGCTAAATTACCCTAGCCCTAAACTTAACACCAACCCTAACCATAAACCCTAACCTAACCATATCCCTAACCCTAATCATAGCCCAGACCCTAAACCTAACCCTAATCATAGCCCAGACCCTAAACCTAACCCTAATCATATCCCTAACACTAATTAACCCTAACCCTAACCCAAATCATTACTCTAACCCTAATTAACCCCAATATATACCGGCATTAACCCCTAATTAACCTTAACCTCCTAACCATAACCCTAACCCCCTAATTCTAACCCTAACCCAAATCAGAATCCTAACCCTAACAAAATTGCAAGTTAAATTCTTGAAATCGAGAAAATCATATTCAAAATTTATGAAAATTAAATTTAAAATTGAAGAAACTAACCTGCGGCGGCGGCAAATCGAGGAAAAATAAACGGTGGCGAAACTTGAGGCGGTGAGCGCGGCGGTGAGGAGCTCGATGAGCGTCGACGGCTTGGTATCGATGCGGTCAGCAAAGCTCCAGGCAAGGTGCGCGTCTGGGTCCAGCGACGAGGAGGCGGTGGAGATCGTCAGAGGTGGCGACGATATGCTCAGCGGTGGAAACAAGAAGATAAGGGTGGGATTTTTTGGGGGGGAGGAAATGAAAATAGGGTCGAGAAAAAAGAGGATAAGAAGATTTATCTTCAGTGGGTTGTAGGGCCCGCCATAATTTTTATTTGTAGAGGTTTTATTAACCGTGACCACATCTTCTATAACCGTGACCATAAGTTGGTCACGGGTAAAACCGTGACCAAATGCCTGCTACCAGGCACATTTGTAGTAGTAACTTAGATGAGTTTTGATAGCTTTAATAGAACATACGGGTGTTGTAGACCTTTAGCTCAAATGGTAACTTATGTTATCAGCAAAACCATTATCGATTTGTAAGTTATCAAACGACCCAAAAAAAAAAAAGAGAAATATGTTTTGCATTTAGTTAATATATTGCATAGAAAGAAGTCATTAGAATCCACTTACACATTTCTAAAACCAACAAAAGCGGATTCACCAACCTAATCGTAACTCAAATGTTGAAAACTAGGATGGACAAATTCAATAACATAATACAACAGCAGCAGCAGCAGCAACTAAGCCTTTTATCCCAAGCATATGGGGTAGGCTACATGAACCAACATGAGAATCACGCCGGGTCCAGCACATTAATCCTCTGCCTCCACTCACTCCTATCGAACAATATACTTTTATTGAGGCCTTTGGCAACCATATCTTTTTGTATCACCTCCATCCATGTTTTCTTCGGTCTCCCTTTTGCCGTTTTGACATTGCCTATATCGAGAGTATCTATTCATCAAACCGGTGCTTCCATAGGTCTGCGTCGCACACGACCAAATCATCTTAGTTGGTTTTCCCGCATCTTTTCCTCCATAAGTGATACACTAACTTTTGCACGAATATCCTCATTTCGCACCTTATCTTTTCTAGTGTTACCATATATCCAACGAAGCATGTGCATCTCCTCTACGTGCATCTTCTGTGTATGATGCTTCTTAGGAACCCAGCATTCTGTACCATATAATAAGGCAGGCTGAATAGCGCTCCGATAAAACTTCCCTTTCAACTTTAATGGAAATTTATGTTCACACAAAATCCCTGTTGCACTCCTCCATTTCAACCAACCAGTTTAGATCTTTGATTAACATCGCTACCGATCTCCCCATTCTTTTGGATGATGGAACCTAGATATCTAAATTGATCGTTCGGTGATATCTCTTGCCCTTCCAATGTTATACCAATGTGGTTTTGACTTCTCTATTTTCTAAATTTGCAATGCATATATGCTGTCTTGGACCTGCTCAATCTGAACCACCAAGATTCCAACGTTTGCCTTCATAACGCCAATTTGGCATTAACCCCTGCTTTTGTCTCATTTACTAGAACAATATCATCATCGAATAACATACACCAAGATACCTCATCTTGGATAGTTCTTCTAAGCTCATCCATCACGATGGTAAACAGGAATGGACTTAATGCAGATCTTTGATGTAAACCAATTGTAATCGGAAAATCACTCATTAGACCATCTCAAGTTCTGATATTTGCCACTACTCCATCGTACATGTCCTTGATTATGTCAACGTATTTGACGGGGACCCCCTTCTTCATCATTGTCCCCCATAATACCATCTCTAAGTATTTTGTCGTACGCTTTCTTTAAATCAATAAATATCATATGCAAATCTCTTCTCCTCTCTCGAAAACGCTCGACAAGTTAACAAAGCAAATGAACAGCCTCTGTCGTCGATCGTCCAGACATGAACCCAAACTGGTTCTCTGTTATCTTAATATCCTTCATTAGCTTGTGTTCAATCACTATGTCCCAATGTTTTATGGTGTGACACATAAGTTTTATTCCACGGTAGTTTGAGAAATTTTTAATGTCACCCTTGTTCTTGTAGATAGGTATAAGGGTACTTTTCCTCCATTCATTTGGCATCTTTTTGATCTGCCAAATCTTATTAAACAGCTCTGTTAGCCATTTAACGCCTATTTCTCCTAAGTAGCTCCAAAGCTTGATAGGAATCCCGTCTGAACCAACCACTTTTCTTAATCTCATTCTCTTCAAAACTTCTTTAACCTTAGGCGGTCTTATTTTACGCATGAAATCACGGTTTATATCTTAAAATTGAATGACAAGCCCATCCAAATTCTTAGTAAAGCTCTCATTGAATAATTTGTCAAAATAATCTCTTCACCTTTTCTTGATATTCTCAAATCGAACTAAAACCTTCTGATCTTCATTTTTGACACACTTCACCGCACATAAGTCTCTGGTCTTCCTTTCCCGCCTCCGAGCAATCTAGTATATATCATTTTCAGCCTCCTTAGTGTCTAATTTCTCGTACACCTCCTTGTAGACCTTAGATTTAGCTTCCCAAACAGTTTTTTAACTTCCTTTTTAACAATTTTATACTTCTCAAATCTCTCTACATCTCTGCTTTTCTTCAAATCTTAATAAAAATCCATCTTAATTTTAATAGCGGCTTTTACTTCTTCATTCCATCATAATGTGTCCTTAAATGGTGGAGCACCACCTCTCGACTCACCAAATAGATCTCTAACTACCCTCTTGATACAACTAGCCATTTTCTTTTATGTTCTGTCTGAATCATCTTCACACTGCCAATCCGCCTCTTGAACTACAGGATCTATAAAAGCCTTTTGGTTACCTTCCTTCAATCGCCACCAATTAATTCTAAGCTCTACCTTACATCTAATCTTCCTAGATCCTCTTCTAAATCGAAAATTTTGAACTAAAAATCTATATTGAGTGGTTACACTCCACCTGACACTACCTTACAGTCGATACAACAAGCTCCATCTATCCTTCTTTTCAGAAAAAAGTCTATTTGACTTGCACTTGATCCGCTACTAAAGGTGATAAAGTGAGACTCTCTTTTCTTAAATCAAGTGTTTGCTAAGATCAAGTCATAAGACAAGGCAAAATCTAGAATCGAGCTATCTGCTTTATTCCTTTGTCCAAAACCAAAACCTCCATGGATAGTATCAAACCCATTACGACTAGTACCTACATATCCATTGAGATCACCACTAATAAATAAATTCTCTCCACTAGGTATCTTTTGCACCATCTCATTTAAATCCTCCCAGAATAGACGCTTACTTGTGTCATCAAGACTTATTTGTGGTGCATAAGCACTAATAATATTAAGAATCTCCCCACCTAGAATAAGCTTAACCAGTAAAACTCTATCACATTTTCTCTTAATCTCAACTTGTAGGGTTACCTAGCACGGCAGCAAGGTTTCGGGAGGTATCGTCCATACCATTTTACAAAAAATTTCCATGCCACTTAACCCTAACCCTAGAATCTTAACTTGAGATTTAGACAATACATAGTGTAAACAACTTTACAACTAAGTGAACAAGGAATACAACATTTGTAGACTGGTCCTTTACTTCAATAGCTCCGTGTAGTAGTCCCCTCGCTCCAAGTAGTGATCTTCCGGACTCTAGGGTGGCTCCATAAGATGAAAGGAACAAGCTTGCACGAAGTCTTCGAGGCCGAAAACGATCTACGTCGAAAAGACACCAATCCAAACTAACTCTTCACTAATTAGGGATTAGTGAAGCTAACACCCTAAACTAAATGGGTAATCTAGTAGAGCATGATGAAGTAGGATTTTTGCTCACTTTAGAATTAATATTCTCACTCTATTTCTTCACCTTGAGAAAGCTAGAGAGCTCAATGAAGAAGATGAAGCAAATAATGGATGAGAAGGTGAATGCCAACCATGGGTGAGTTTGTATCATATACTAACTCATGTAGAGACTAAATTATGGGTAAGAATAATGGTTAGGTTAATAAATATCTCATGTAAAACAAAGTTAGTGGACTAAGTCAATGGTTAGCAACAAACTTCTCCAAGCTTCTAGCCATGACAATTTTCCAACCAATTTTGATTTACTTTGATAAATAAAAATCCTAGGATTATCATAAGCATGTTGTGAGTCGCATACACCCATGAAGCATGTGGCATCAAGCATGACACAAATAAAATGTATATGAATATATATCACATATATACTATATGCACACAAGTGAGAAAAAGAAATGTTTAAGTGAGCTAATATTAGTTTATGTAATTCAATATATCAAATATATAAATATATATTAAATTATTAAATCAACACTTGATTTAATAATCCGGCTATATCACATATAACCGACTAATATCATATGTATCATCTTATCGAATCAACACTTGATTCGATAACCCGGCTATATCACATATAATCGACCGATACAAATATCAACTTATCGAATCAACATTTGATTCGATAACCCGGCTATATCTCATATACCGACCAAAATAAAAATCGCGAGAATAGAATACGGTATCACATACACGTATTAATCTCGGTCCCGCACATATCACATATGTGCTCCTACTTCGTTTTGCCTGAGCCAGTAAACCTCTGTGTAGGACTCTAAAGACTCGTCAATACGCCGGCAGTAGGTGATGATCATATCAAGCACCACAAGCCGTCAGCGGTACCAGCTGGACGTAACGGCTACCCGGGTATTGAGTGATCAGAAGATCAATAAGCAAGCCTGCTCATACTCCTGTAACGCCTGTCAGTAACTGATTGACACGAAAAAGAGTGTTTGTTTGTAGTTAACCGCAATCAATAACGGTGTCGCGTGTAGCTAGACCGAGATGAGTACGGGTCATCCTCTGGGAAACGTTGAATCTTTTACTCTTACTTTAGATGTGTTGAGAAAGGAGGAAGAAATAAAGAATGTTGTAGAATGGTTTCTAGATCTACGTTAAACAAGAATGTAAAATATAGATCTAGATTATTTTAGAGATGTAGATAATATAATAAGAGGGCTTGTAGGGTTCGTTAGGATTTAGTAGTTATGGACGATTAATTAAAAGTTACCCTTTTTATCCATTAATAGATTTAGAACTAGAACGACGGGGATGCGTGTAGATTAGGGTTTCTGGAGGGAAAAGGAATCCCACTCTTAACCCTTATCTCGACACGGAACTCCGTTCATATCTAGCCTTTACCAAAACAATCATTAATCTAATCTTTAATCGAGGTCGGAACTAGCAAAGAATTGCTAGCGCGCCTGATTAGGATGTTAATGATTCCTTTGATAAAGTTCCTAAACTTTATAGGACTTAAAAAGGGTTTAGTTATTTTCATTATCCATTAGTCTACCCTAATCCTACGAACCCTAACAAGCGGAGAATTACTCGCGCATGTTGGGAGAAGAAGATGAAAAAATAGAGAGGGAAAATATAATGTAAAATGCAAAAGAATTAAATAAAACAACTACCTTTATTAATCAACTTGAACAATCTACACTTTTATTCCGTAGGAAATGATTACAAAACTAGTTGCTTCTCGATCTTTCCTAAGGAGGTAGTCGAACAGTTGATGATCAGCCTGGATGCGTGAGCGTCTGGAGCTTCGTGATCTCTTCGGCTTGATGTCTTCTAACTTTAGCCTTTGGTCCTTTATATAGCCCTCAAAGAAGAAAAACTAGTTACCATATATAATGACTTCCTAATATGGTGACTTTCCATGCCTGAATTCTGAGTCCCTGTCAGTATTGATTTTATGATTTTGGCAGATTTTTGATCCTGACATCTTGAACATCTTGATCTCTTGACCTGAGCTAAATCTTGCACAATATCTCTATGAATAATGTTAGTTTATTTATTAAATTAGAGAGAGTATCTTAATCACTATATATGGTAATAAATCTTTAAGAAACATGATTAAGAATATTTGATATGCTATGCATCTTTTAATTGCTAAAATATTATGCATATATTTTGAAATATTATTCTAACTATTTGTATGATATTATATTTTTTAAGAATTGTGATTAGAACATTTGATATGATATGCATATTTTCAATTACCAAAATATTATATAAATATAAAATGCTTATATTTTCCTTCATAATATTAATTATAATATATAAACATATGGAAAATAGTATTTTGCAGATAAATCCAAATATGTTTAATATTTATAATAAACACCTTTTATTATTTAAGAAATGTAAGGAAAATACTTATACCAAAGTACAATATTTTCAACTGAACAAATACCCCCAAACTTATCTTTGATCGTCCCGAGCAAACTAGTTTATTCAAGAGAAGAAGAAAAAAGAAAGGAGAAAACTAAGCACACTTTCGTAGGCAAACACGATTGCACTGAGCACGTGCAACAAGCCGTTAAACCTCTAGGTGTCCCTAGTAGGAGGAGTGTTGTCTTCTGAGGGTTTTCAGCGGATTACACCCACAAAATCCTATAATAAAAGAGAGATGGTGAAATTTACATATAAAGATAAGAACCATAAAAGAAATACTTTGAAAATTTAGAGTTTCCAACTAAACTAGCTTTTCAGTTGTCATGAGACCTATCTTAATGGTCATGAAAAGATGATAGAAATCAAATTATCCCTCAATAAAATATCTTCTTTATTCTTCATTCCTACCTTTCATCCAAACATCGATCATATACCCCTACGTGTGTGTAATGGACATCCCTACACTCGGAGAATTCAATTCAAGCTATCATACTCTTGTCCATCTACCTCAGTACTTTGATGAATATTTAGATTTGCTCACACATTTTCATGCGACCGTTAATACTTCTTGAGGTACTAACCGACCGATTACTCATGTGCTTGCTAATTCGGTGATAATATTTTCCTCGTCTTGCACCACCTAAGGCTTAGCAGTGACTCCCAGACCAGTTGGCCTTAGGGCACTAGGTGAAGAGGCACCCTCGCTATATTTTTTTATTGCTGTCTTGGCGATAACAAAACCAGTGTTCATTTTTTTTTTCTTTTCACCACTTTTATATTTTCTTCATTTTTTTATTTCCATCATACTTTGGCTTTTAGACAAGAGCATTCCAAGGTATCCTCTACTATCCCAAGTTTCAAGACGTGTGTAAGTGCATATAGTAGGGTATCAACATTCAAATGTCTGGCTTCCAGAATAGAAACTATTTTTCAGACTTATTTTTATCCTCAGATTAGTGACTTCCTTCATCTTACTAACCTTTGGGACAACAGCTCATAACTACTTATTACTAGTTCGTTTAAGAAAACTTCTAATTTTCTTGGTTTTCTTAAACTATTCCTATCTTTTGGATGTAATTTTTCACTATCTACTCTTTTGTTATAAAAGAAAATTTTTAAATTTTTTTTTTTGAAAATGTTGTGCTTATGCAAAATATGATGCAAATTGATGTGTAAATAAGCACAAACCTCCCCCAAACTTGTTTTCAACAGTGTCCTCACTGTTGCTATCTGTTGGATCACAAAAACCTGTAAGCTTGGGAGGACATTATTAATGGGGGCAAGAATATATGAAAGTGAAAATGCTCCCCCAAACTTATTTTTGGCTCATAAATTTGAGGACAAAAGTTATGTTCAAGAGCCAAAAATATACCCCCCTCAAACATGAGTTAGACAATATGAAGCTTTTTAAGAGGGGGTGAGTCATTTGATCAAAGTAAGACTTTACAAAGACCAAAAGTTAACACCAACCATTCAAAGATTTTATCAGTATAGCGTATAGGTTGGTGGAAGAATGTGTTGTATCGAGTCAAGAAAAAATGGGGAAGGGATAAGAGGTGGTCTGGAAAGGGTTTGAAATTAGAGAAAAGAAAGGATGAATGTGAATGATTGGGAAGAAGGAATGGTGGCGGTTCAACCTCTATAGGTGGAGATTGATCAATCACAAAATCCGTAATGTTTAAAAATTCAAGTTCGTCAGCAAAAAGTTCTTCAAAACTTTTATCAATGGTGTGATTGAACATTTTGCTGTCAAAGAGTTTTGTGCCAGAATTTATCCAACTTGATTCAACAAAAATTATTGAGGTAGAGGATTTGAAAAACTCATCTACCTTATTTTCAAAAATATCCAAATCAAGTTGAATTTCTGGTATTATTGAACTTGAATTAATAGATTGTGGTTCATCAAAACTCACTGAAACTATAGGAACAGAAGAAGAACCGGAGAAAGTAGAAGGTGAAATGGGTAAACAGATTGGTGTGTCGAGTGTTGCTGAACCAGATGTGGAAGATGGAGATTGTATTTCGTTCTGATCTTCGGGTATACCATTATCATCAACTTCAAGACATATGTGGGATTCGGGAAGAATTAAAGGCTCAAGATGATGACCACAAGGAAGTGAAAGGATTTGATGAATTGGTGGGGCAAATTCATCCAAAATTTCGGGTTCATCAATCAATATATCCCCAACGTCAATCACCTCATTCAAGTGAAGGTTAAAATTCTCAAACACCTCATCAAAAGTATGGTTTTCAATCAGTTTTGGTTCAAGAGTGGAGGTGTAGAGATCACAAGGGTTGGGTATGGTTTCACTTGAAATGGACCCTTCACAGTCGGGTAAATCAAACACTACAAAGTCATACAACTTATCAGTCATTCTATTTGGTGTACTTGATGAATCTATGAAACTGGAGTTGTGGATTTCAGTTTGGAATGGGGAGGTTTGATTAGGAAGGGTGTATAATTCTGTCTCTCTACCCAAATTCTCATTTTGTCCGATGCCCGTATTATATACTGAAAAATCTTGGGCTGGTTCGGAACTCGTTGCCTTTTCATATTTAGCCATGCTTTCCTTCCATTCCTCTCTAATGCGGTTCATCATCACTATACCTTCTTCTAATTTCCGCTCAAGACTAGACTTTGGTTGATAAGGGGTTTCAGTATAAGATTGAAATTCCTGTGGATAATTAAAACTCCCAAATGACTGATTAGAAGAACTGTCTAGAGAAGGTGGAAACGTCGGATTGGATTGATAGGAATAGAATGGTTGCGAAAATTGGGTAAGAGTAGGATCAATATTATGATAAGAAGAATATTAATATGGGTTGGTCGGTTGGCTATCAAACTCTTCTTTGGAAAGTGGAGGTGATGGTTGATATTGGTCCGGGTTGAAACTTTGGCCTCTAGCCCTAGCTATGTGCTCAGCAATGGACATTCGTCTAGGGGCTTCCTCACTCTGGGTATCAACTGAAACAGGTGTAGGATTAGGATACGGTTGATAAGACCTAGACTGAGGTGGCCAACTGTTTCTTCCTGCTTGTTCTATATGATCTCTTAAGGACATGGAAGAGCCGGACGGTATACCGAAGGGATTTCGAAAACAAGAGATATCTGGTTATGGACAGCAAAGCTCGGCAAGTGTTCTTCTGTTTAGGTCACCCATTATAAGAAGATAAGAAGGGGGAAGAGGTAAAAATGGAAGAAAATAATTGGTTTGTTTTGAAAAATGACGGATTTAGACAAATCACACAAAAATGCACAAACAACCCTAGAACTAAGGTTACCTAGGTCCAGTCTCTAGACCGCTCCTAGACTTCCAAAGAACAAGCCGCAGGATAAATCCTCTACCGCCTCCGTACTACCCTTGTAGCCAGGTAAGTGCCAGGTAAGTGGGAAGGAACCACAGTAGTGGGCCTAATTAAAAACCATTAGCCTTTGACACACTTGCCTAGGC
Source organism: Agapanthus africanus (assembly GCA_030015575.1). Classification (NCBI taxonomy): domain Eukaryota; kingdom Viridiplantae; phylum Streptophyta; class Magnoliopsida; order Asparagales; family Amaryllidaceae; genus Agapanthus; species Agapanthus africanus. Next base: position 6,759,385 of record CM057337.1, read on the forward strand.
ACTACAAAAGTAATAAGGATAAACGATAGATTACCCACGACCTTCCTCTGTCCTTATTGAGCGCGACAGTCCTTAGAGTCTGGTCTAGATATTTTTTAAATTAATGAAGGGTTGATCTAGATACTCGGTTTGTGATTTGTGGGGCTTAGGAAGGGTGATGAAATCCCCACCTAATCTTGATTAGGTCTTTGCCCCTTAAAGTCCGTATTAAAATATGCAAAACAAAACCAATCACAAAACTTTTGCAAAAATATTTTTGAGCGGCGCTATTTTGCAAAGAATCCTGCAGAAAATAGATTTTATTGGATTTGAGAGGAGAGAGAAAGAGTTAAGAAAGATACCAGAGAAGTGTGAAACCCTAGATCTCCTGTTTCCTCAAGTCCGTGACTCCAGATTCCCTCGCAAAATTCACACACAAATTGTTAAATATGCAATTTGCAGTTTTGTTTTAATAATGATATGAATCGTCTAAGAATTCAACACAAATAGTAAGAATAAAAAATTACACACGGATCCCCGGCAACGGCGCCATTTGATTGACATGAAAAAGAGTGTTTGTTTGTAGTTAACTGCAATCAATAACGGTGTCGTATGTAGCTAGACCGAGATGAGTACGGGTCGTCCTCTGGGAAACGTTGAATCTTTTACTCTTACTTTAGATGTGTTGAGAAAGGAGGAAGAAATAAGAATGTTGTAGAATGGTTTCTAGATCTACGTTAAACAAGAATGTAAAATATAGATCTAGATTATTTTAGAGATGTAGATAATATAATAAGAGGGCTTGTAGGGTTCGTTAGGATTTAGTAGTTATGGACGATTAATTAAAAGTTACCCTTTTTATCCATTAATAGATTTAGAACTAGAACGACGGGGATGCGTGTAGATTAGGGTTTCTGGAGGGAAAAGGAATCCCACTCTTAACCCTTATCTCGACACGGAACTCCGTTCATATCTAGCCTTTACCAAAACAATCATTAATCTAATTTCTAATCGCGGTCGGAACTAGCAAAGAATTGCTAGCACGCCCGATTAGGATGTTAATGATTCCTTTGATAAAGTTCCTAAACTTTATAGGACTTAAAAAGGGTTTAGTTATTTTCATCATCCATTAGCCTACCCTAATCCTACGAACTCTAACAAGCGGAGAATTACTCGCGCATGTTGGGAGAAGAAGATGAAAAAATAGAGAGGGAAAACATAATGTAAAATGCAAAAGAATTAAATAAAACAACTACCTTTATTAATCAACTTGAACAATCTACACTTTTATTCCGTAGGAAATGATTACAAAACTAGTTGCTTCTCGATCTTTCCTAAGGAGGTAGTCGAACAGTTGATGATCAGCCTGGATGCGTGAGCGTCTGGAGCTTCGTGATCTCTTCGGCTTGATGTCTTCTAACTTTAGCCTTTGGTCCTTTATATAGCCCTCAAAGAAGAAAAACTAGTTACCATATATGGTGACTTCCTAATATGGTGACTTTCCATGCCTGAATTCTGAGTCCCTGTCAGTATTGATTTTATGATTTTGGCAGATTTTTGATCCTGACATCTTGAACATCTTGATCTCTTGACCTGAGCTAAATCTTGCACAATATCTCTATGAATAATGTTAGTTTATTTATTAAATTAGAGAGAGTATCTTAATCACTATATATGGTAATAAATCTTTAAGAAACATGATTAAGAATATTTGATATGCTATGCGTCTTTTAATTACTAAAATATTACGCATATATTTTGAAATATTATTCTAACTATTTGTATGATATTATATTTTTTAAGAATTGTGATTAGAATATTTGATATGATATGCATATTTTCAATTACCAAAATATTATATAAATATAAAATGCTTATATTTTCCTTCATAATATTAATTATAATATATAAACATATGGAAAATAGTATTTTGCAGATAAATCCAAATATGTTTAATATTTATAATAAACACCTTTTATTATTTAAGAAATGTAAGGAAAATACTTATACCAAAGTACAATATTTTCAACTGAACAGTAACACTACTGTACAGTCCGGTCTCTTCGTCTGATATGTCGCATATCCAGTCTAGGGGTGGTAAACGTCAGGCCCCAGTAACCGATAAGCCGTGTCGATATGAGGCTCAAAATGGGTCGAGAAACTACTGATAACACTTACCAGTAGATCTCCATATCATCCCTGGCCAGGGACTTCCTGTTATAGCCAATCGAGCACAGCACAACATCAACCCCCAATACCGGGAGAGAAGAATCCCCTCCTATCGCTCATTGCCTCCATGTGATTCGGGACTGTACCCAAAAGACACCGTTTTGCACGTTCTCTTGAACGTGGTAAGGTGGAAATCAAAGCACAGTAGGAATCACACAAGGCTCTATGACGATCTCGGGTCTACAGACTAACATGTACTAGTATCACCAGAGAACTGCTATCTGACGATAGGTATAAAACCAACTAGGAGTTATCGGCGAGTCCGTTCAGTGTACCCAGTCTCCACTGAGCACCTGTATACCATCTTTGATGTCAAACACCAATGGATGTGGGATCATCCATCGCCCATCATATGGGTCAAGAAGCGTATACGCTAGTCTACTCTGAAATATCGATGCCCTGTCTCGATACACCCTCGACTTGGAACAATTACAGGATGCACTTGTAGACTACCCTGGCCCCACTAGTATGATCTCCATCATAGTCCTGGTAGTCAAGTAGACATCCTAAGGGCTTTATCAACATGTGAGAGCAAGACAGTATCACAATACAAGTGTACATATTAAGACAAAGAGCAACCAGATAGCATACTATCATGTCGAGTAAGAAAGTCCTCTCTATATATGTCCAAGTATCCACTATAATATACATCATATGTACAATAATGGCCTCTAGGGCATATACATAACTAACAATCTTCCACTTGCACTAAGGCCGGTAGTTGTAGTATCTCATACCCAACATCCCGAAGAGTCTCTCAAATTGTATATGGGGTATGGCCTTCGTGAGTGCATCCGCCGTGTTGTTCTTCGTGTCAACTCTCCTGACTTCGATCTCCCGGCGATCAACTATCTCCCGGATCAGGTGATACCGCCTTAGAATATGCCTGGATCGCTGATGGGACCTGGGTTCCTTGGCCAAAGCCACTGCTCCATTGTTATCACAATACAAAGGTATTGGATGCTCGATGGAAGGAACCACACCAAGTTCGGTTATGAACTTCTTCATCCAGGCAGTCTCTTTGGCAACATCGTTGGCAGCGATGTATTCAGCCTCCATCGTCGAGTCTGCCATGGTTTCCTGTTTGGAACTCCTCCAACAAACCGCTCCTCTATTGAGGGTAAAGACAAATTCCGAGACCGACTTAGAGTCGTCCTTATCACTCTGGAAGCTCGAATCGGTAAAGGAATCCACTTAGAGTTCACCGTTACCATACTCCAAGAACATCTCTTTAGTCCTTCTCAAGTACTTTAGAATATTCTTCATATCTGTCCAGTGACTCTCTCCTGGATCTGCTTGATACCTACTCACTACATTTAGTGAGTATGCTATATCGGGTCTGGTATATAGTATCGCGTACATGATAGAGCCTACTGCCGAAGCATAGGGTATCCCTTGCATGCAAGCTCTCTCCAAATCATTCTTGGGAGACATCTCTTTGGAGAGAGTGAATCCTGAGATCGTGGGTAAATTCCCACGATTGGATTTTTCCATACTAAACCCCTTTAGTATGGTGTCAATGTACCTGGATTGGGACAATCCCAGTATCCGTTTAGATCTATCTCTATTGATCTTAATCCCCAAGATGCAGGAGGCATCACCTAGATCTTTCATTGAGAATCTTTATGATAAGAAGAGCTTGACCGAGTGCAGCATAGGAATATCATTTCCTATCAAGAGTATGCCATCCACGTACAATACGAGAAAGACAACCTTACTCTCTGCCACCTTCTTGTATATACAAGGTTCATCTACGTTTTTGACGAAGTCAAACTCTTTGACTATGACATCAAAACAGATGTTCCAACTCCGCGATGCATGCTTCAACCCGTAGATGAATTTAAGCACCTTGCACACCTTCCCGCTGCTCCCACTGTCCGCGAAGCCCTCTGGCTGAGTCATGTACACGCTCTCTTCTAAATCACCATTTAGAAAGGCAGTCTTAATATCTATTTGCCAGATTTCGTAGTCATGGTATGTAGCAATGGCAAGTAGGATCCGGATGGACTTAAGCATAGCCACTGGAGAAAAGGTTTTATCATAATCCACACCTGGTCTTTGATGAAAACCTTTTGCAACAAGTCTAGATTTGAAAGTCTCAACTTTTCGATCTACACCAAGTTTTTTCTTGAAGATCCACTTGCTCCCGATGGGTTTTACCCCTTCAGGAGCATCTTCCAAAGTCTATACTTTGTTGGTGTATATGGATTCCATCTCAGATCGCATTGCATCCAGCCATTTCATAGAGTCCCCACTCGTGATGGCCTGCTCGAAGCTTTTTGGGTCATCATCTTCCATGATGCAATCCTCGCTCTCACCATCAACGAGAAAACCGTAGTATCTCTTAGGTGGATGAGGAACCCTACTAGATCGGCGGAGAGGCTGAGGTTCATTGGGAACTATCGAATACTCCGGTTCTACTAAATCTCCTATCGTAGTTTGTGCTGCTGGAACCTCTTCCAGTTCTACCTTAAGGCCACTAATTTCTTTCACAAGAAATTCCTTTTCTAAAAAGGTGGCATGCCGAGAAACGAACACCTTTTGTTTCTCGATGTGGTAGAAGATATACCCTTGTGAATTTTTGGGATATCCTACAAACTTGCACAAAACAGACCTTGTCTCGAGTTTGTCCGGATTATGCCTTTTGACATAGGCCGGACAACCCCATATCTTAACATAATTAAGACATGGTCTTTTCCCCTTACATATCTTATATAGAGTGGTAGGCACAGATTTGGTAGGGACCACATTCAATAGGTGTATGGTTGTTTCAAGCGCATAACCCTAAAAAGAAATAGGCAACTCAGCGGTGCTCATCATAGAGCGCACCATATCCAATAGGGTGCGATTCTTCCGCTCCGATACACCGTTGTGCTGTGGTGTATACGGAGGAGTAAGGTGAGAGAGAATCCCATTCTCTTTTAGATAGTCCAGGAACTCATTGCTCAAGTATTCTTCTCCTCGATCAGATCGAAAGATTTTAATACTTTTACCCGTCTGGTTTTCAACTTCATACTTATATTCTTTGAATTTCTTAAAAACTTCAGACTTGTGTTTCAACAGGAACACATGTCCGTATCTTGAGAGATCGTCAGTGAATGTAATGAAGTATGAAGAACCATTCCTGGCATGTGTAGACATGGGACCGCATACATCACTATGTATCGGTCCCAAGAGTTCCGTAACTCTTTCTCCGTGTCCAGGAAATGGAGTTTTGGTCATCTTGCCTTTGAGACATGAATAGCAAGTTTCATAAGATGATAATTCAAACGGATTCAAATATCCATCCTCATCTAACTTAGCTAGTTGTGTTGCATTGATATGACCTAGTCTACAATGCCACAAGAAGGATTCGTTCATTTCTGAATTCTTCCTCTTATGTGCGTTTTGTACATTAAGAACTGTGGTTTGATTTAGAATGTATATACCATTATTTAACGAGCCTGATCCAATCAACTTTTGATTCAGGAAGATGTTCATAACATTATCCTCTACTACAAAATTATATCCTTCTTTACATAATAAAGAAACTGATATAAGATTGCATATCAGGGTCGGTATGTAATAGCATTCGTTCAGAATCAATGTATTACCATTTGGTAATACAAGGTGATATTCGCCAACTGTTTTGGCTGCAACATTTGCACCATTCTCTACTCTTACGGAATGATCACCCATTTCCAGTTCTCTACCTTTTCTTAGCCCATGCAACATATTACATATGTGGGATCCTGATCCGGTATCTAATACCCAGGACGTAGAGTGTACTGAGAAACAGTTCTCGGTAACTAACACACCCAAAGAAAATGCATCAACATACTTATTCTTCGTTTGGGTAGCGTGAGAATCCGGATATGTCCCTATTCCCTGCTCAGTCTTATAATAATTATAAGAGAGAACGGAACCAACGTTCCTCTACTCAGTATAACAAGCGGGTTCGGTCAATACATCCATATTATTATCTTGATTAAGGCCTGACATGGTCACTACCTGGAGAGAGAGAGAAGAAAACACTTTAGCGTATGCTCTTGTAAAATTAAATTGGTTATTATCTTATCTAATCAGGATGGCTCCCACTGTTTTTATCAAATCTTCCTTCAAACCCTAAAAGGTAAGACTGGCCGGGATTAATTACACCTTATAAGTTCGCCAATCTTTCATCCAGGCCAGTGTCGGTACTTAGAGGGAGGTTCCCTGTGCTTTCGCACGGACCTAATTAAAACAAATCTCGTTTTCCCAGAGGCATAACCCCATTAACACCTTTCTAGACACCTACTTGATCGGCTAATTGTGATGTGTAAAACTCTCTAGGAGTAACTCTTACTCGCAGTGGGTATCGGGATCCAACTATCTCATAGAAGGTATGCAATCACATTGCAAATTTCAACACTTGAAATTCCCGACAATATTCTTCCCCTAGCGTCCTATGACCTTGACAGAGGTCAACAAACCATAGGCTGCTAGTCAAGTTCAACCCGTCATTTCCTGATTGAATTAAACCCACCCGCACGACCCTTGACGGAGGTCAACAGGGTCGTACGACTACTCTAATCCAATCACATCATATGTAGCAAATAAGTACTAGTCAGCTACCGCACACTACGCCTTGACGGAGGTCAACAAACGTAGCACGAATACTAAGTAGCACTTATCTGAAATAATGGAGGGCTACGACAGGTTTTTAAGAAAAGCTTTTGCGTAATGAACTTGATATCGTTGTAGAATCGAGTGATTTTGAAAAGGAGTGTTTTTTAGGCTTTTTACTAGTTTTGCTAAAGAGGCAACTCCCGGTGAAGGGATCTCGGCTCTTTCCTTATCGAATAAGATGCAGGATATTTCATAAATACCACTATGCAAAGCAAGAACTAAAAGAAGCAATCAAAAGAAAAAACCAAGTAGGTTGTAGGATCTGCTGGTTTTTCTAAAGAGGTCACTCCCGATGAAGGGATCTCGGCTCTTTCCTTATCAAATAAGGTGCTGGATATTCTACAAGGAATACCGCTATGCAAAGCAAGAACTAGAGCTGCCCTTTTTGAAAATTTGATTCTACAACATTTTTTAAGTTTCTTTTCTTTCATTAATCTCATTAATGAAGTCCCATCATTTAAACTTCCTAAGCATCACAGAAGAAACGAAAATACAACGTACGCTTATACCATCCGCATTCGCCACAGTGTCCCATTATGTTCGTTAGATTACTTAACTAACGGCATAGCGGGGCGGAACTAGCGCGGGTGCAAAACATAAGCAACGTTTATTATATATAATATATACAATAATAAAGTATTCATCTCACGCATATAAAGTGATCACATCAGAGAATATCAGCAGCAGAAGATAACATATGAAATATTGGATATACTAGGAATTCCGTGTTTTAAATTAAGCCAGTATAAAACACGGATTCCACGGTCGCGATGAATAGCCAAACCCACATCCCTAAACCTCTACGAGAGCGGCAAGCAACCCTCCCAATTCTAGAGTTAGGAGACCCGGTCTCGACTCCTTGAGATAGTCTCCACTGGACTCCAGAACCCGGTTACTTGTGCTCCCCACATTGGGTCTATCCTAATGCGGAAAAGTAAACAATATACATCAATGGTGACATCATCCTCAACCTGGAAATGCCCCAATAAAAGAATATTGCATACAAGTTTTTACATGAATGAAAATGAAAAACCCTCATCTCATATAAAAACCCTCGGCTATTCAAAACACGACGATCCAATATAACATATCCCAGCAACATATAACATCACATGTCATCAACATAAGTAAATATGCGTATCCCAATTGTCGTTGACATATAGTAACGAAATCGGTGATACACCACATATTACACTTACGGTCGCAGAAAAGAAAATGTCAAACTACAACATTTGGAATCCACAGTCACCTTAGACATCATAAACCCGAAATATCACATACTTCGAATTTCATTCCTACCAATATGAATTCCAAATATTGTATCACATTCCACAAATAGGTAGACGATATTAAGCATTCCGATCGAATCAACAAACACCAAAATTTTCCAAAAAGCTCAACACCTGAGCGTAATTTAAAAATACTCAGAACATGCTACGGTACTTATGGACCAACCGTAGAAGGGCCAACCCTTGCCTCACCTATGGCGCCGCGGAACTACCGCAAATCCTAGGGTTTGGCGGCGGTTTTTACGATCATAGAATCGAGTTAAAGTTTCGTTCTTCTAGAAGGTCCATCGCATTACTTGCATGATTTTTGAATGTTCTTTAACTTGGAAAAATCCAACTCTTGGAAAATTCCAGCGAGGGTTAAAGTGGGTATTTGATATTCGTTCAAACATTTTAACGTCGTCTAAATAACCCGAAATAATGTTAGAATTACGACTACGAAACACTCCGAATTTCCTTTATAAAAAATTAACATCTCATGCAATTTTAGAAAAAACAAGTAACACCTGAAACACCAACACCCAGAGACCAAACCACCAAACAAAACGAACCCCAACAGAGATCAAAGGGCCGGCCTGCTCGGATTTTTCATCTCGCCGGGTCAAATCCGGCGGATGAGGTTCATATTTGTTTGGTGATCATATTACATCCCATGTAACATTCTGCAGTTGCTAAAAAAAATTTCTAGGCCTTTTAAAAATCGACAGAAACTAGATTTCAATGTTTCAAGTTTCGGAGTAGTTTCAGTTTCGTAATCTAACAAATATCGTCTAATTCTCTAGCTTGGCTTTGATACCACTGTAGGGTTACCTAGAACGGCAGTAAGGTTTCGGGAGGCATCGTCCATGCCATTTTACAAAAAATTGCCATTCTACTTAACTCTAACCCTAGAATCTTAACTTGAGATTTAAACAATATATAGTGTAAACAACTTTACAACTAAGTGAACAAGGAATACAACCTTTGTAGACCGGTCCTTCACTTCAATAACTCCGTATAGTAGTCCCCTCGCTCCAAGTAGTGATCTTCCAGACTCTAGAGTGACTCCACAAGATGAAAGGAACAAGTTTGCACGAAGTCTTCGAGACCGAAGATGACCTACGTCGAGGAGACACCAACCCAAGCTACCTCTTCACTAATTAGGGATTAGTGAAGCTAACACCCTAAACTAAATGGGTAATCTAGTAGAGGATGATGAAGTAGGATTTTTACTCACTTTAGAATTAATTATCTCACTCTATTTCTTCATCTTGAGAAAGCTAGAGAGCTCAATGAAGAAGATGAAACAAATAATGGATGAGAGAGTGAATGGCAACCATGGGTGAGTTTGTATCATATACTAACTCATGTAGAGACTAAAATATGGTTAAGAATAATGGTTAGGTTAATAAATATCTCATGTAAAACAAAGTTAGTGGACTAAGTTAATGGTTAGCAACAAGCTTCTCCAAGCTTCTAGCCATGACAATTTTCCAACCAATTTTGATTTACTTTGATAAATAAAAACCCTAGAATTATCATAAGCATGTTGTGAGTTGCATACACCCATGAAGCATGTGGCATCAAGCATGACACAAATAAAATGTACATGAATATGTATCACATATATACTATATGCACACAAGTGAAAAAAAGAAATGTTTAAGTGAGCTAATATTAGTTAATGTAATTCAATATATCAAATATATAAATATACATTAAATTATTAAATCAACACTTAATTTAATAATCCGGCTATATCATATATAACCGACTAATATCATATGTATCATTTTATCGAATCAACACTTGATTCAATAACCCGTCTATATCATATATAACCGACCGATACAAATATCAACTTATCGAATCAACATTTGATTCGATAACTCGGCTATATCTCATATAACTGACCGATATCAAAATCGCGAGAATAGAATACGGTATCACATACACGTATTAATCTCGGTCCCGCGCATATCACATATGTGCTCCTACTTCGTTTTGCCTGAGCCAGCAAATCTCTGTGTAAGACTCTAAAGACTCGTCAATACGCCGACAGTAGGTAATGATCATATCAAGCACCCATAAGCCGTCAGCGGTACTAGCTGGACGTAACGGCTATCCGGGTATTGAGCGATCAGAAAATCAACAAGTAAGCATGCTCATACTCATGTAAAGCCTGTCAATAATACTACCGTACAGTCCGGTCTCTTCGTCTGATATGTCGCATATCCAGTCTAGGGGTGGTAAACGTCAGACCCCAGTAACCGATAAGTCGTGTCGATATGAGGCTCATAACGGATCGAGAAATTACTGATAACACTTAGCAGTAGATCTCCATATCAGCCCTGGCCAGAGACTTCCTATTATAGTCAATCGAGCACAGCGCAACATCAACCCTGGCAACGATGTGTTTCAATAACATAATAGATAGTTGAAATTATGTACATATAACTAGCAAGGGCCTTCGTGCAATACACGGATCTGAAGTCCAAGTGAAGAGAAATCATATTAAGTTAAAAGTTTATTGTTATATGATTTGTAAGTTGTGATTTCTCATATTTATGAACTTTATGTGCAGAATATGTGAAGTATTAACTTGCAATTATCTCATCATTTTTCTTCACTTTTCAATATTTTCTTTGCTATTATCTCGGCATTTATGAACTTTATATAACATATGAAAATCGCAATTTTTTTATGAAAATCGCAATTTTTTTCTAAAAATCTCAAAATTTTCCTTTCTTAATATTTTGCTTCTTATAGCAAATGATCATCACGAAATATACCAAAATTCCAAAAAAAATTATTTTCTTCAAATTTTCATCATTTTGTTCAAATTTTCATCATTTTGCAAGCTACAACACTGGAACATGAGAAAATTTTAAGAAACTCAAAATTTCTATTTTCTTCGGTTTTCCAATATTTAGTCACTGTAGTTCAAGAAAATCAGAAAAAAATTCGAAAATAAAATATTTTTTGTTTTCTTTGGTTTTCCAATATTCTCTATGATATAGCAGATGAAAATCACATAATTATCAAAAATTTCTATTTTCTTTCTTTTTTCAATGTTATGCATGCTATAACACATGAAAATCATGAGTTTTCAAAATTTTCAATTTTTCCTTTTTTCGGGTTTTTAATATTTTACATGTTATAACTCCTGACAATCACTAAATTTACGAGAATCCTAAAATTATTTGTTTTCTTAAAAGGGGTTTTTACTTATAGCCCCCTAAAATATAGCAAATTTCTTTCTATCCCCAAAACTTGGTATTTACTTTTTACCCCCAAAACTAAAAGGATACATTATTTTACCGCCCTTTACGATTTCCGTCAACTTTTAACGGCACAACATCATATTTTTTTAAAAATATCCCAACCACTTTTTTTTCCTTTGGAAATATTCAATTTCTTTCTCAAACTGAAATTAGGGTTTATTCTGCCGCATCTTTCTCAAAATCGGCTGTGAAATCAGGAGTATCTTCAACGTCCTTCTCTAGTTATGAAGAAATTGAATACTTCTGCGATCTTACATATTTTTTCAGGTAATTGGTAAATCTAAAATTTATGGAGAAAAATTAAAAGTAATGATAACGTGGTTTTTTTCTGACGGAAATCGTAAAAGAGATAAAATGATATATTTTATTAGTTTTGGAGGTAAAAAGTAAACACCAAGTTTTTGGGATATAGAGAAATTTGCAATATTTTGGGGGGCTACAAGTAAAAAACCATTCTTTAAATTTACAATATTTTGTATGTTACATACGAAATTTGCAAAATTTTCAAAAAACTTTAAAAAATTCGGTTTTCTTCGTTTTTTAATATTTTTATGCATATGAAAATAGCGAAATTTTCAAAAATCTTAAAATTTTCTATGCACTTCGGTTTTTCAATATCTTGCTTATTATAGGTCACAAAAATCGTGATTGCTTCATAAAATTTTCTATTTTTTTCAAATCTATAATATTTTGCATGTTATAGCATACACAAATCATGAATTTTTTTAAAACTCAAAAAAAAATTCTCTTTTTTCAAAATTTAAATATTTTGCATGTTATCGCTCACAAAAATTTCATAAATCTTAATATTTTCTATTTTATTTGGTTTTTCAATATTTTTCTTGCTAGCACATAAATATCGAGAACTTCTCAAAAATATAAAAAAAATTATTTTCTACATTTTTCAATATTTTGCTTCTTATAACATGTGAAAATCACTATTTTTTTTGAAAATTTTAAAAATATTTGTTTTCTTCGGTTTTGTAATTTATTCTATGCAATGTAGCACGCGAAAATTGTGAAATTTTTAAAAATCTCAAAATATTATGTTCTGTTCAGGTTTTATTATTTTATTTGCAATATAGAGCATAAGAACTACAATATTTTCGAAAATCCAAAAAAATTCTAATTCTCCCTGGTTTTCCTACATTTTGATTGTATGTTTTCTGTATTTCTGGAGCATTTTGCGTTAGCATATGAAAATCGCAAATTTTCATAAATATAAAAAATTTCTGTCTTTTCCTTTTTCATTAGTTTGCATGTTATATATATCACAAAAAAATCATGAAATTTCAAAATTCTCAGAATATTTTGTTTCTTCGGCTTTTTTAATATCTTAATGATTATTGTTTCAAAATACTTCCAGGAATCAAGGAGACAAAAGTCTACATCAAGTAAAAAAAGATTAGGTCACATATTGTTATTAAGAATCTAACAGAATAAATAAATCCGATCCGAATGACGAAGATTTCGTATGAGCGGGAACCCTTGGCAAAACAAGAGAATCACTAATTTTTAAAAATTCGTAAAATTTTCTTCTTCTTTTTAGTTTTTCAATAATTTATTTTTATAGTATATGAAAATCGTAAAATCTACAAAAAATCTCAGAAATTTTCTGTTTTATTCTATTTTTTGTTTGCTATAGCACACAAAAATAATGAAGTTTTTAACTTTTCCCCTATATTTTACATTGCTACAGCTATAATTGTATAGCACAAAAAAATCGTAAAATTTTCAAAAACTTTAAAATTTCCAATTTTCTTTCTTTTTTCAATTTTTTGTATGTTATAACACACGAAAACCGTGTTTTTTTTCAATATCTCAAATTTTCTATTTCTTACAAAATCTTAATATTACATGTACTATAGCACATTCTTTGGTTTTCGTACAATTCTTTTGCAATAAGAAAATTGAGAAAATTTTAACTTCAAAAATAATTGTCTTTTTCTAAAAAGCTAGGTAGTGAAAGAAAAATTAGAAAGAGACATTAAAGAGGATCAATCACAATTTTCCAATCATATAAATCTAGCTATATGGTATAAAATAGTATTAAAAATAGGGCTTATTTACTGAAAACACTTGACTGATTTAGGCCAGAATAAGAAAACTTCTAATACCTTTGAAACTATTAAGAAACTACTCAATATTGATCAATGTTATTGTTCATGTTAAATGGCCATTTTTCTCTTTTCATAATATAATTATTGATCAAACATTACATTTTAAATAATTTATAATTATTAAATACTAATTAAATTACTATTATAATTTTTTGGTGAGCTGGAGCACATGCTCAGCGGCCGATGGCTGCGACAGTAGGGTTGATGAGGAGGAGGAGATTGATGATGGTGGTGGTGGTGGTGATGGTGGGGATAAAGAAAAGAAGGAGGAGGTTGATGGTGATGATGAGGAGGAGGAGATTTGATGGAGCTCCTTTTCGGGCCTCCGTCAGATATTGTCTTCCGTTGATCTCGCGGTGGACTTAGTTGGTTATCTTCCTTCGTGTGCGGGTCTCAATGGGTCTTTGGAGGAAGACGTGAGGTGAGGGAGGTGTTGCCGAGTACCTGCAAAGAAGTCCCGGGGTGCTTTGGTACCACCAAGGACCCTCCGATGCTCAAGTTAGTGATGAGATCCGAGCAGAATAACGGCATAAAAGTGTAAAAAAAATGGCTTACTTGACCCTTCTGTGATGGGGGTTTATATAGCAGTGGCGGCACGCAGCAGCAGGCTCGAGAATCTCGCCGGCAGTCATGCTCCCGACGTCACGCCCGTGTAAAGAGCGGATCGCCCATTGATGGGGATCGTGATGGCGTGGAACGTAGGACGTTGCTGGCGGAGAATCTGCGCATGGCGAGATTTGCGGAGCGGCGGTTACGCCTGTGAGTGGTGGAGTTGGTCGGTCGGAGGGACCAAGGAATACGGCCTCGGCTGGGGAGCTCGGAGACAAGCAAGAGGGCCGAGAGGGCCGAGGAGTCTTGGTCCTGTGGCAGCTCGGGGCGAGCTGAGGGGCCGAGGAGGCTAATTTGCAGGGGGCCCGAGGAGGGCCAGCTTGCGCTTGCAGGTCGGGTACAAGGGTGGCCTGGTCGGCCTCTGTGGGCCCTTTTTCTGAGTTCTGGAGCACGTCACTTGCCACATGTCATGATCTTAGGGATCGCCAATATCGAGCACTATCATTAGCCCCCCACTCTTGTCCCGACCAGCTAGTGGTCGGGTCAGGAGTGGACTGCCGGGCCTCCCGAGGTGAGGTCCCCTCTAGGGTTTCGCCGGGACGAGTCCTCGGGCCGTCGGTTGTCTTTTCCGCTAGCGAATCAAAGCGAGATCTTTGCATTTAAAGAAGGTGCGCCGGTTCGTGCACTCTGCAGTCAAAGCGACAGTCCACGTGTCAAGCGTTGATTAGCCGATGCGACGTGCGTAGGCCTGCGGCATCTGAAGAGACACGGCCCAGCGCTGGGCTGCCACGTGGAACGATCAGAGCCACTGGGCGCGAGGGGTCGTTTCGGCAGGAGACGATGGGCGTCGTTGGATGAGACCGTATGCGGCACTAAATATGGATGGAGCCCACCCTAGGGCCCTTACCCTTTCATATTTTCCTCTCTCAATCCCCAGCTGCTCGGCGCTCGTCTTCCCTCTTTCGTTTCCAACCTTTGAAGAATTTTTTTTCCCAGGTTAGATGTCTTCCTCTGTAGAATCAGTAGACGTCGTAGGAGTAGATGCTAGGGTTCCTTCAGAAGTGTCTGAGTCTCCTCGGGGAGTAGGGGCTGGGCCCTCTCCTCGGGGCCGTGAGGCGGGGGCCGCCTCCAGGGAAGAGGCGGCAGATGTGGCCCTCAGCACTTCGTGCTGGGTGAGGCATGAGGACGAGCTCGCCAACGCTTGGGCTCGCTTCCATATTCCCCCGCGCTACACGCTTCGTCTGGCCGAGGAGGGAGAGAGGGCAGACCAGGTACGGGGCAGGGAGATTGCCCTGTATTTGGAAGCTTTTTGGGACGGAATGCGCCTGCCTTTCTCTCCTGAGGTCATCGCCACTCTGAATTTCTTCGGTTTGGCCCCCGGCCAGTTAGTGCCAAACTCGTGGAGGATTCTCCTTGGGTTCTTGATCCGCCTGAGGCTGCAGGCGGTTCCTTTCAGTCTCTCCCTTCTTGATTCCTCCCTCGTTTTCAAGAGTCACCCCGGCGATCGAGCTAGCAACCCAAGATGGGTTTATTTTACTTTTAGGAAGCGGCCCGGGGTCACTGCCGGGACCGGGGTCGTGGCCTTGCCCTCCTCCATTCATGACTGGAAAAAGAAATTTTTCTTCGTTTCCCCTCCCGAGGGCGAGAACTGGCCAGTGCCCTCCAAATGGTCGAGGGAGAAGTGTCTGCCGGGGAACCTGTCCAACGACCCCGCCGTGGTGAGAGTGGCGTCGTGGGAGCCCATCCCCAGACATGACGTGCTGCTGTCCGAGAGGGTCTTGAGCTGGGCCGGGCTTAGCCCCATCGAGTTCGTCGGTAAGTTAGGCTTGCTTTCTGGGTTTATGTTTCACTCGTGTTGCTGATATGTTGGGTGTTTGTTTCGTGCAGGATCTATGGATTTCGACGTTCTCCGAGATGCTATGCGCCAGCCAAGGCAGCCTACTGGGGCCGGGGGCGCCAGCTCTTCCCGGGCGCAGCTTGCCCCGGCTCCTACCGCCCCGGTGGCGGGGACCCGAGGACGCTCGGCGGCGGGTCCCGCCCCGGGCCCCAGCAGAGCGTCGGGTCGGAAGTGGGCCCTGATTGCGGAGGACACGGCCTCGGAAGAGGAGACCGGCTCTCCCCCGGAGCCGCTCAAGAGGGGTTCCCGGAGACCCTCCCGGGGACGGTCCTCGCCGGCCATAGTGGAGGAAGGGGGTTTCGGTTTGCGGTGCCGTCGGGGCTGTCGGTTGCGGACAGCCTCTTGCACGAGATAGAGACCCCGGCCGGGGGTCGGGTCCCTGGGGGAACCCTCAAAGCTCAGCTGGCATCGATCGCCCAAGAATCCGTGCAGGTAAGCCCCCAATCCACTTGTGAGGTTTGGTGCCTTCTTCGTCTCTCTGATCCTTTTTATGTCTTCTCTGGTTCTCCAGCATGTAGCCCTCGCCCTTCGCATGGAGACTGAGCTGGTAGCCCCAGCGGTGGAGGCCGCGGGCCAGCGCGCCGCGTTGCAAGAGAGCTCCAGACTGGAGCAGGAGGCGATGTCGACGAGGATCGCCGCCTTGGAGGGCGAGGTGGACGCCGGAAAAAGGGAGGTGGCCCGGCATCGCGAGGCCGCCGTGATCGCCGAGGGCAAGCTCAAGGACTCTCAGGTGCTCGCCGGCAACCTGAAGAGGACGGTGAAGGCCCTCCGGAAGGAGCTGGGGGCGGCGGCAGAGGCAGCTAAGTCGGCCGAGTCGAGGGCGGTGGCGATCTACAAGGGGTCGAAGAATTTTTACAACGACCTGGCCATGGCCACGACCCGCATTTGGCACGACGCCCTTGATGCCGTTAAGTCTCAGATGCCGGAGTTCGACGACGCAGACCTCCGGGCTGAGTTCCCCCTCGTGGGTGCTGACGAGCAATGGGAAGAAGTCCCCGGCGAGGAGATGGCCGAGGACCCAGCACCCCAAGTGATGGAGGTCGAGGACCTTGAGGTCGCGCCCGGCCCCGAGGCGTAGAGCCCCCGTTCTCCTATCTTCGTTTTGTTTTCCTTTTGAATTTTGTAAGGCTGGGGAGCCAAAAAATACCCTTTGTAAAAAGAACTTTGGTCTTTGGCAGTAGTGATAAATTCTTTCTTTAGCTCCGTAGAATTGCGTTCTTCCATCTGTTTGTTGGGATATTTTTGCTTGCGCCGTTGTGCTTTTATGTCAGGTCGGCCCTCTGTCTAACGATCGTCCGTCGAGTTGACTGCAATCGCTTGCCGACGAGCGTTTCCGAGGAGGTATTCCCTGGGCCCCGGAGTCGAGGGGAGATCGTTTAGAGTTGGACAGATTTGACATCCATTTCTGATTTGGAGTAATTGCCACCATCTGGGGGTGACCGGGCAGGGTAACTGCGCGGTTGCCTCTTGGCGAGGGCTCCGACCTCTAGCGTCGAGGGTAGGGAGGTACCAGCCGGAGTTTGACCGAGCAGGGTAGCTGCTCGGGTGCCTCTTACGAGGGCTTTTGATCCTTGTCTCTGTTGGGTAGGAAGCTACCCGTCGGGATGCGCCGAGTAGGAAGGGGGCTCGGCGGCCTCGCAAGGAGGGTTTCAGATCCTCAGCGTTTGATGGGCAGGAGGACGCCCGCTGGGATGCGCCGAGTAGGAAGGAACTCGGCGGCCTCACGATGAGGGCTTGAGATCCTCAGCATCTGATGGGCCCCGCTGGGGATGCGCCGAGCAGAAGGAACTCGGCGGCCTCGCGGTGAGGGCTTGAGATCCTCGACGCTGGAGGGGCCGTTTAAGGCCTGCAAAGGATGGCCGATCAGGACAGCTGCTCGGTACCTCTTGGCGAGGGCTTTGATCCTTGACGCTGGAGGGGCCGTGAGAGGCCTGCGAAGGATGACCGGGCAGTGAAGCTGCGCTGTTGCCTCTTGGCGAGGGCTTTGATCTCTGGCGTCGTGGGTAGGCAACTACCAGCCTGGGATAATCGAGCGGGGTAGCCGCTCGAATGCCTCTTGTGAGGGCTTTGGTCCCTGGCGTCGCAGGTAGGGAGCTACCGGCCGGAGTTTTTTTTACCGAGCAGGGTAGCTGCTCGGTTGCCTCTTGCGAGGGCTTTGATCCTTCAGGACGGGGACCGAGCAGGGTTACTGCTCAGTGCCTCTTGGCGAGGACTTTGATCCCTGTCGGTTGTGGTAGGAAGCTACCAGCCGGGGATAGTCGGGCGAGGACCCGACTGCCTCTGGGAGGACTTTGGTCCTTGGCGCGGGAAGAGCTATTTAGGCTGTAAGAAGCTTACTAAGGACCCTTGGCCGGGCAGGGTTACTGCCCGGTGCCTCTTGACGAGGGCTTTTGTCCTGAAAGATAGCCGAGCGAGGGAATCTTGGGCTCGACTACCTCTGAGAGGGCTTTTTGATCCCCAGCGTTATGGCAGGGAAGCTGCCCGCTGAGGATAGCCGAGCGAGGGAACCTCGTGCTCGACTGCCTCTGAGAGGGCTTTTTGATCCCCGGCATTGTGGAAGGGAAGCTGCCCGCTGGGGATAGCCGAGCGAGGGAACCTCGGGCTCGACTGCCTCTGAGAGGGCTTTCTAATCTCCGGTGTTGTGGCAGGGGAGCTACCCGCTGGGGATAGCCGAGCAGGGTAGCTGCT
Organism: Agapanthus africanus; assembly: GCA_030015575.1. Classification (NCBI taxonomy): domain Eukaryota; kingdom Viridiplantae; phylum Streptophyta; class Magnoliopsida; order Asparagales; family Amaryllidaceae; genus Agapanthus; species Agapanthus africanus. Next base: position 6,778,046 of record CM057337.1, read on the forward strand.
GGGCTGCCTCTGGGAGGACTTTCTGATCCCCGGCGTTGTGGCAGGGGAGATGCCTGCTGGGGATAGCCGAGCGAGGGATCTTCGGGCTCGACTGCCTCTGGGAGGGCTTTCTGATCCCTGGCATTGTGGTAGGGAAGCTACCCGCCAGAGATAGCCGAGCAGGGTAGCTGCTGGGCTGCCTCTTAGTGAGGGCTTAGATCCTTGGGTGAGGTGGCCCTCGAGCCGCCATGGCGAGCCCCCTCTGTGCGACCCTGTCAAGGGAGGGGGTGTCGGTCTATTCGGCCGGCGAGAGCGTTGATGACGGTCGCCGGAGGAGGTCACCCGCACCTCCGGTGAGGAGGAGGCGGCGGCTGGTATCTGGATCTTCAGGGTGATTGCTTGCCATGGGGATGGAGATCGGAAGGCCAACTTTGTTTTTTGTGGAGTTTGGTTCCCACAAACGGCGCCAACTGATAGAGCTCCTTTTCGGGCCTCCGTCAGATGTTGTCTTCCGTTGATCTCGCGGTGGACTTAGTTGGTTATCTTCCTTTGCGTGCGGGTCTCAATGGGTCTTTGGAGGAAGAAATGATGTGAGGGAGGTGTTGCCGAGTACCTGCAAAGAAGTCCCGGGGTGGTTTGGTACCACCAAGGACCCTCCGACGCTCAAGTTAGTGATGAGATCAGAGCAGAATAACGGCATAAAAGTGTAAAAAATGGCTTACTTGACCCCTCTGTGATGGGGATTTATATAGCGGCGGCAGCACGCAGCAGCAGACGCGAGAATCTCACCGGCAGTCACGCTCCCGACGTCACGCCCGCGTAAAGAGTGGATCGCCCATTGATGGGGATCGTGATGGCGTGGAACGTGGGACGTTACTGGCGGAGAATCTGCGTGTGGCGAAATTTGCGGAGCGACGGTTACGCCTGTGAGTGGTGGAGTTGGTCGGTCGGAGGGACCGAGGAATACGGCCTCAGCTGGGGAGCTCGGAGACGAGCAAGAGGTCCGAGAGGGCCGAGGAGTCTTGGTCCTGTGGCAGCTCGGGGCGAGTTGAGGGGCCGAGGAGGCTAATTTGCAGCGGGCCCGAGGAAGGCCAGCTTACGCTTGCAGGTCGGGTACAAGGGTGGACTGGTCAGCTTCTGTGGGCCCTTTTTCTGAGTTCTGGGGCACGTCACCTGCCACGTGTCATGATCTTGGGGATCGCCAATATCGAGCACTATCAAGATTTATTATGGTAGGGTTGAAGAAGAGGAGGAGGTTGATGGTGATGGTGATGGGGAAAGGGGGTCAAGGGGCAGGTGAGGAGGAGGTTAGGGAAGGGGGTGAGGGCCGGAGCCGGAGATCGGGACGAGAAGGAGGCATGGCGATGAGGATGGTTGTGGAGTGATGAACTGATGAAGATGAGATGAGGCTGATGATGAAGATGAAGGTATAGGGGCGAGGAGGGGAGCGGGGACCGGAGGTCGGGACAGGATGGCGCCGGTGATTCAATTCCCCTCGTCCTAAGAAGAAGAATGTTATATTTATTTTTATGTTTTAATAATTTTTTGAAAGTAAGGTTAGAGTTGGATAGGAGTATTTTTGAGTTTTAAAAAATCTACTTACAAACGGTGTTAACGTGTCACCGTTAAATTCAGTAGTTTCTTGATTATTTAAAAGGTAATGTGAGTTTAGCCTGTTGGGATTTTTTAGTAAATGAGCCTAAATATTGAGTAGGGAGTTGATAAAAAAATTTCCATGACCAAAATGTAGTAAAAGAATTAAATAGGGCCTAGATAAAAAAAACGACTAAAGTCCAAACTAAATAAAACAATATTCTTTCAAATAACTTTATATATATTATACTAGCAATAAGATGTTTGAAATCAAGAAAAACCATATTAATTAAAAAAATTATAGGTATATGATTTATAAGTTGTAATATCTCATATTTATAATGTTTTTATAAAAAATATATGAAGAATTAAGTTGCAAATACCTTGGTATTTTTCTTCGAGTAGTTTTATTTTATTTTAATAAAAAAATGGTGTATGCCACGCCACACCAGCATTCATTATAGATCAGTAATGAAACACAAAAGTTGTGATTAAGTTTTAATATTTTTATTGCTATAATACACAAAACTCGTGAAATTTTTAAAAATATCAAAATATCCATTACTCTTGGTTTTTTAGTAGTTTGCTTATTATATCATATAAGAATCAGAAATTTACAAAAAAAACTTGACTTTTTTTATTTTCACCATTTTGTAGGCTTTGCATATGAATATGGCGAAATTTTAAAATCATCAAAAAATTTATTTTCTTTGGCTTTCCAATATTTTGCTTGTCAAGAAAATCATGAAATTTCAAAAATAAAATATTTTTTCTTTAGTTACAATATTTTCCATGATATACCACACAAAAAAATCATAAAATTTTCAAAAATCTGTTTTTCTTCATTTTTTTTTCTCAATATTACGGTACCGTAGCACACGGAGTTCATGGTATTTTCAGAAATCTTCAAATTTTCTATTTTATTCCATTTTTTAATAATTTGCATGCTATATCACATGATAATTGCAAAATTTACAAAAATCCAAAATTATTTGTTTTCTTCAAATTTACAATATTTTACATGCTAACATATGAAAATTTGCGTAATTTTTTAAAATTTCAAAAATTTCTGGTTTTTTAACATTTGGTTTGCACACTGCCCGAAAATCACGATATTTTCAAGAAATCTCAAAAAGGTTTAATTTTCTTCGATTTTTCAATATTTTATATGCTATATAGAATACAAAATTATGAGATTTTCAAAATTTTCTGTGTTGCTCGGGTTTTCAATATTTTGTAGGCTCACACGAAAATTGTGATGTCTTTAAATATTCCCAAAAGTTCTGTGTTTTTCAAAAACTAAGTCAACAATTTTTAGAAACTTGAAAAAATCATATTGTCTTTAAAATATTATTTTGCATGATACATAGCATAGAAAATCGCAAAATTTTCAAGAATTTTGCATGGTACATAGCACAAAAAGATCGCAATTAATGCTTTCAGGACAAATTCGTGGATCCCCTAAATGCATGTGTGCGTTGATGATTGTGTGTGCCGTGTGTGAACATGGTGTGTGCTTGGATGAGGCCAGTTCGCCGTTTGGGGAGGGGTTGATTCTACATTGGTAATGTGTGCTTGGGTGAGGCCAGTTTTGTAAATCTATGTTACACGCTCTATATTGTTTGTAGAGAGGCAGAATATACAAAAAACAAATTTTAAACATGCAACAAAGATAATAACCCAAGATCTACCATAAGCCCTAAATAGCAAAACTACATAGGTAATTATTCAAGTATGTTAGAATGTTGTACCTATCAGATTCGTGTCTTTCGAGTCTTGATTCCTTTTCTTAAGCTCCTTTTGGGGTCTTTGATATTGCTTGGTTGTCGGGCTCCTAAATCCCAGATGATCCACCCGAAGGTTCTAGGTTCAAGTTTCACCTTCAAAAGAAACTAAATTAGCTGGTTTGCTAATCTAGCTAGTTTAGATTGTGTGGAGATGATTAAGTGGTAAACTTTTTTATCTCAAGACCCTTGATTCTCAACACATGAGAATGGTAAGGCATAGGAAGAGAAAGAAGAGAGAAAAGAGAATGGTAACCCTAGAAAAGAAAGTGAGCATGAAGAATGGCTTGGTAAAAAATATCAAGGATTTTTCTTTTCACAAAAATCTAGCCATACTTCAATAGTATTCTCAATAAATGCTCAAGCCATGCTTCATGCCATGCCATCTTTACACCTCATTTTTCTATTTATCAATAAATAGAAATACATATTATGAGATGTACCCTTCTAGAAGGTATTTTGTATAAATACAAAATATTTTCTACCGTATATATATACCCGTATTCATATCAAAATACGAATACCCAAGAGATAGAATAATACCACTAAAATAATACAAGTATTAAATCAATATCCGATTTAATAAACCGATTTAATCCTAAACCCGCTGGTATTAAAATACGTCCGATTAAATTCCGCACAACTAGTTCACGTAATCAATCGGAAGCCTGCACATATAAACATATGGACTCCATATCGTTTCGTCTGAACCAGAGAAACTCTATGTGTGGGACTCTAAATCCTCGACAGTACGCTGGCAGTGGGTTTAACTACAAGCGCGTCAGCGGTACTAGCTGTACGTAACGGCTATTCAGGCACTTGTCGAAAGGAAGGCTGATGAGCAAACTCATCCGAACCCTTACTGAGCCTAACCGTGATAATATCCGCACAGCCCGGTCTGTTCGTCTGAGAGTATCGCATAACCGGTTTAGGGGGCGGTTAACATCAGACCCCTACTAACCTGATAAGTCGTGCTGGTGTGGCTCAAGACCATCCGAGAAATTACTGACCTAACTATCAGTAATTCTCAACTGTCCTGGCAAGGGACTTATGGTGTTGACCAACCAAACACAGTGCGATATCGATTCCATATACCTGGAAAGACGAATCTCTAACAATCACTCACTGCCTCCATGCAGTGCGGGACTGTACCCAACTAAAATCTGTTTGTATGATTCCTTTGAGCCGTGGTAGGGCAGTAATCAAAGCACGGTGGGAACTCACACGAGACAATTGATGATCTTAGGTCTACAGACTACTTATACACATGCCACATGAGAACTACCATTTGACGCTAGATATAATACAATCCAGCAGTCCTCGGCGAGTATATTCAGTGTACCCACCCATAGTGAGCACCTGTATACAATCTTAGATGAAACACACCAATGGCTGTGAGACTAATCATCGCCCCTCGTCGGGGTCTAGAAACATATACACTAGTCTACTCTAGAATATCGATGTTCTGTCTCGATATTCTTAGGACTAGGGACGGTTTAAAGATATGCTTATAGACTGCCCGCCCAGCCCTTACAAGAATGACCGCCATCACAACGCTGGTAGTCAAGCAATTATCCTACGGGTTTTATCAACATGTATAAGTATTACGTAATATCAGATAAAACATATGCACATATTAAGATAAAATCAAATCAGATAGCATACTATCATTTCGAGCAAAATTGTCATGTACATATATATACATATCCATAGTGTCCATTACAGATAATGGCATTTAGGGTATACATCGCTGTCGGGAAGGGGGAACCAATGTGGTTGATTCAACATTGGTAATCTTCTGTAAACAATTACTTTTGCCCTAATTTCTATACAACTAGCTAATGCAGAGGTTTCCAGAACCACATCTTTATAATCTTCATATTCCTTCTATCTTTATAATCTTGGCACAACGCCAGAGTTTATTTGGTATAATACAAGAAATTATTCGGCAGAACCCGAAAAATTATTCGGCATAACGGATGCAAAACGTCCAAACATGAAATAAAATGAGATGGCATATTTCGAACATTCTTTTAACAATTTTGTGGAGGTCCACGAGACTATATCTTTCACTCTCATGCCAAAATACATACATCCGGTACATAATTTTTTTTCCCCTTTGTGCTATAAATGATCCCAAACTTGCCTTTTTAACTTGGATTAAACCTCATAACTGAAAATGGCATACACAACAATTTCTTGATAACTGAATGTAGCATCCACAACCATTGATCGTTACATTTGTTTGCTAACAAAACATTATACAAGCCATCACATGCTGATAAATAGATGAAGAAACTGACATGTTAAATGGGGGGAAGAGTAAATATAAACACAGCTTCCTACTTAGGTTTATAAACCCAATAAAAAATAATATACAAATACAAAATGAATGTTTATTCTTGTCGGTTGTCTAATTTAAACTTGAGAGTAAGCCAGCAACCACAAAATCATATATTAGTTAGATCTTCACTAGGGCCTTCAAACTTTTCCAGTGCCTCTTGTAATCGGAGTTTGAAACCAAACTTCTCCTCAGGAGGAGGAAATTAACTGAAACTTTTCACGGCTGGGTAGAAGAGCAAAACAACCATCTGCAGTGCACAAACAATATCTCAGTGATAATCTGATAAATGAAAGTTTAAGAAGCAGCAAAAGGTAAAGCAGGCAGAGAAATACATATTTCTTAAACCAATTTCATCGATTCTTATTTCTTAAACAAATTTCGCTTCAAATTGCTTTTACAGCTAACCAGTGGACATGGAACTATAGAACTTAGCTGCACAAAGGCAGGAATATCCAAATATTGTACGTGATTATTCTAATGCAGGCCTCTACTTTTGCGGTTTAAAAAGCTTGCTTAGTGATTCATTTTCGAAATGATTAGTTAATCAATTTATGGATACAAATATCATACTTGCATAGATTATTCTGTTCGACTTGCCTAATCATCACTAATTCAAAATTTAGACAAGTTTCTTTCTTTACATCTATAAATTGCAATGTCCCGACTCACAACCAAGATTAGCGCCTTGGTTTGCGGAGAGTCAAGTGAGCACATGATTACAAAAACGGCCCCTCTCATAAAGCAAGGGTTAGTACTAAGTAACCTATCCTTTCACCTTTGACAACAAAAGTATGCAAACACAAATCACCGACACGTGTTTTCTATTAATCAAATAAGTTAACAATTTCTATTAATCAAATAAGTTAACAACAAAAGCATCTCCCACATCGATCGACATCTCAGACTAATCTCTTATCCGCCTTTTAAAAAGGCAGTGTGAGACAATAACTCTAAGAAGTTGTACTTTCCACTAGTCAAAGGACAGATCGATTAAGTTGTTGTTGCCTAGGTCACAAAGCCTAAACAGATATCTGTTATAAAGAATCATCAACAATGCATAGTAGTACAGAAAATGCTGGATACCTCAGCAGTCAGATGCATAATTTATTGAGAATCGAGTAGGGATTTTTATTGTAATGTTTCAAGGCAATTTAGTGAAAAGCAACAATATTAAGGGCAGTTTAGTGAAATTAAGCGAAACTTTAAAAATATGCCACCCCTTCTCCATATAGTGCAACCATATAAGAATATGGTTTACCCTAGATATTGCTGGCTCAAGAAACAATGAGAAAGAATGCCAAAAAAAATATTTTCAACCAATGTTGCAATAATATATATTGTGTTGATATAGGAACAATCAAGTTCCATGATAATGGAAATGCTAGATTGAAAAGATAAATCATGCCTGATTTTCCCAAAAAAAAAACCATAATAATAATATCAATTTTAAATAATATCCTAAAAAATGCAAAGCAGTTCTACATGAAGATAGCATCACCATGTTTTCGAATTATATTTCTGATAAAACTGTATCGTCTGTACCTTTTTCAGATTAGATTCATGAACCCAATTATGATGGATATAATTTAACAAAATTGAGCATAATTTGTGTAAGCTTTATACTGTTGCCTTTTGCATTCTGCAGTTTAAGCAACTCTGAAGTTTTCCAATTCATGATAACGAGCATCACCTCTAAAGCAAATCCTATTAATCCTTTCCATGGCACCGAAACTTCGAAATTATGAGGAGGGTCGAAGGATTTATTTTTATATTCTAACACGCCCCCGCAGATCGAAAGCCTTTGGACCTGGGCTTTGCACAACAGTATTTTTAATTTAAATAAATCTATTTAATACGCATCTGGAGAGAATCGAACCTAGCTGATACGATATACGATGTAATACATCTCTTCCATTGCACCAAAATTTCAAAATTATGATGAGGGTTGAGAGATTTATTTTTATATTCTAACACCAATTATGGGGACGATATGGTGATATAAACTATGTTGTGGCCAGTACAATGATATGAAAGATAAAGTTGTCTAATGAACACTTTAATTAAAGGGGCCACTTGAAAAGATGTGTTTGTTTCCATAAACTTCAATGGACCATAATCACATAATTTCTGAACCTTCATGCTTGCCCCCATACTACTGCACATGTCAAGTTCATGTCTGGTCCTATATTAGATGTCTTTATCATTAGTCACACTCATGGTAACCCCCCACCCCCCTAATGATATCGTCAGCGTTGTCCGCCTATCCAGTAATTCTATAAACCGTAGTATCGATCCTTTTTTAATAGCCTCAATCGACAATAACGCATTATTTACATTTACATTTCGAATTTTGACATAGTGTACCAAAGTATCATTGCCAGCAAAACAAGACCAGCAAAATTTGGGCACCACAATGTGAAAAGTGTGGCTTACATTTGCTAGGTTCAGTTTGACCTCAAACTATGGTGCATGCACCGGGACCACTGCTAAAAATATGAATCACACAGCCATTATGGGACCCACCTCTCACCAATAGTCACTTGACATGTCATCAAACAGCATCAAAATCTTCCTCCAAACGATTGGCTGATCCCCGAACAAATCCTGCTTGCTCTCTTCTAGTTTCCTAGTGGCTGAGAATAAAACTAAAGAAGCAACGAAGTTCTTTACGCAATCACCTTCTTCTACCTATATATCAACACAGACCCTACAATCTTAACAAAAAAGAGTAAAGCTTTTTTTTTTTCCATCTCTTTCGATTCTACCCACTCATCACCGAATCCACAAACTTGTCGCAGAGAAAGTTTATTCCTGATAATTATAATTAACTGGACTATTAGTTAGAGTGGGACCTATTGGTCCGTGTTAACATCAAGCAAAGTCCATCCAACCACCAAGCACCAAGATATTATCGATCTCAAAATCCACCAAACAAATGGAGACCACGTTTAATCGGACATTTGAATTGGACTGATGCTGACGGACAAACCCCGCCTTCCTATCTCCCACCACAACCACCCACAATTATTAGTTTTTTCCCTTTCCAAATAGAAACTTAGACGGAAACATTCTTTCATTTTCTAGAAACTAGAAGTAATTTAAGGTTCAGCTTGAAGTGAACCAAGGAATAACAATTTTTATTCTAGCTAGAACCAACTCATATATACTACTTTATTTGCAAATGCGCCAATTCTTTATATCAAGCCATCTTAGTACGACTAGTGTTTAAACTTCTATTTGTATTTACTTTGATCGGCGACGGGCTCTTGAAAAACGAAACTTCGAGAACTTGACAGTCTAAACATTAGTCCCATGTAAATAAAGAACCACCTAAATTTAAGACAAAGGGATCTAAATGCATTCAGATTAATTGGGAATGGTGGACTCACTTGGATAGGAAGAAGAGCTGAAGGGCATGATATGGACCGATAACTGGCATTAACCGGAGCGAACAATGCATGGTTTCTTGCGGTCTTTCAAGGGCCTAAAGGCATCGGACATGGCCTCATCATCGCCCACAGTTCTGACCGGGTCATGAAGAGCTCTTCTGTTTGGTTGACAACTCTGCGATGAAGATGAAGAACATGGCAGCTCATTCTGAAAGGATGATGTCACGACAAGATCCCTTGTTAAATCAAAATCATGATCTGAACAATTTTCTTTCTCAGTTCTAAGTCGTTACCTTTTTTTAAAGAAAATTAGATACAATTAAAACAGGGATAAATAAGAAATAATTTCTATGGAACAGAAAAAATACCAAACAAATTCATGTTCATGCAAACATTAAAGTTCTTCCGCTCTCTGTCCATTGAAATCTACTCCTTTTTTATCAGCCACCATTTTTTTCACTTGAAATTTATTTTTTTAGACTCTTTGTTTATTTGTAAATAATAGTCGAATTTAATTCTTGTAAGCAAACCATATATCTGCTCCTTGGATTTTATTCACATCTTGTTTTAATTGAATTTGGCAAAAAGACAAGTCTCTCTAATGTTCACAGTTCTCTTCAAGCAAAACGACTAATTTTGAGCAGCAAAAAAATAAAAATAAAAAATTAAATGATGATAATTGAATTTTGTTTAGTATGTTGAAATATATAAGGGGGAAAATAAATAAATAAATGGAAATCTATATATTTGCAATTACTAACATCATGAAAATCCCTGAGAAATGAGGGAAAAAATTAAAATCACATCAATTGGATAAATTGGATGGCACCTGTAGATCCACATTTTGCCTCATCCTCTTCAACGACGACCCATTCCTAGTTCTCCCCATCGACGTCTCTTCCTCCCCGCGACTCGACGAGCTCGACACCGGCGGCGCCTCCTCCTCCTCCGCCGTCCACGGCACCACCTGCTCCTCCCCCTCCTCCTCCTCCTCGCTTTCTCTATCGTCGTCGTCTTCGTCGTCGTCATCATCATCAACTCTAGCATCCGCTTCAATTCTCTGCCTCTCTCCGCTGTCCCCTTCATCATCATCGTCGTCACTCTTCTTGGCCGTCGATCTCCCGGCGACGCAACGGTCACAGACGGAGACGGTGGGGCCGAGCCTGGGGCCCTCGGCCCTCCAGGGGGTGGGGGCCTGGCAGCAGCGGCAGAGGAGCACCCTCGAGTGGCGGGCGACGAGGGAGTTGGCGCCGTGGACCTTGGCGTCGCACTCGAAGCAGAGGCTCGCCTCGTCGGACTCGCAGTACACCCTCGCCGTCCCTGGACATAGCTCGCATCCCATCATCTTTTCCTTCTTTCTTCTTCGCTTTCGATTTTGATATTTCTGATTATGCTTTTAATTTGATTTGAAATTCTTTTTTCCTCTTTTTTTGTTTTTCCTTTTTTGCGTGGGGAAGAGATTGGGAGGAAAATGGAAATGAGGGCAACTTGCTGCCATTTAAACCACCAATACTTTTTCATTCTTCTTTGTTTGCAAAGGACGGTTTTGCCCTTGTTCTAGAAGATACCACTAACGGGCTTTTCTCTGCTCATCTTATATACCGGAGGAGATATTTTATCATAAGAAAATTATGGCTGCACGAGATCAGCTAAGGCGAAATGTTGGATGGATCTCATCCTACTTACAACAAATTTGGATTTCTGGTTTAACCCTCTTACGTCTACCGTGAGTTACTTGTGGGTGCACACAACAACCATTACTCTTTTATTCTTGAAGATATTACATAATAATCCAAAATTAAACTTTTTTATAGTATCAAACTCATGACAACTATTCTAGTTATAATATCGAGAAAAAGCAGATAGCCGGAAGCTTCCAACCGACATAATCTTAATGTCATGTGTCGCAGCCACGACGCATGTAATTAAACAAAAATGGATCAAAACCTTATGAATTGTTTAAACGACCAAGGTAATTATATGTGCCATTCTTCTTTGCCAGTAGGGGTAACGCGGTCACTTCCAACTGTTAGAAAACCAGTGACCCGTCCCGAAGCGGTTTTGTCCCCCACCCCCAAACCCAAGCGCTGCAGTTGAGGTCCACGTGTCGCGCCCTGACGCCCCCTGTGTCGGATATTTCCGCGCTCGCGTGGCGCCATTCTCTCCGTCCGACGTGGCGGGCTGCTATCCACCAGCGGCAAGGCCCACGTGACTCGCACATGACTAGCAGGGGCCCACCGCCGTCGAGGAATCGTTTTCAACAAATCCTGAGCCAAAATTTTCAATTCAGACCTCCAGTTTTTTAATTATCATAATAATTGGGGACATTTGGGACCTCGTGGCTCTTCCACCGCCACGATTGGGGCATGTGAAGTGGGGAGGGAGGCGAGAGGATCGAGGCGGTGCAGACGTGGCTGGCCCACGTGAGGAGCACGATGGGGAGCTGCCACGTAGGATGATCATCAGCTGGCGAGGTGGCAGAACTGAAATGTTTCATATGAGCCCTTCTATTATTATTATCTTTTCCTTGATTCAATTTTTTGAATATCTCCACCGTTATAACTCAACACAAAAAATTTCTTCCATTAAAAGAAATCAAAAAAATAGAGAAAAATCCATGGGAGGCGTCTAGAGTAACAGCATATCATGTTATATCATGTCATTATCTGATATGCATGCAATTACCTATATACCCTTCAACAATTTTCAATACAAAATACCTTCATTCTGGAAAATGAAAAACCTTAATAAAAAGTTCCCTCGACTAATGACCATCAAGGAAACATACAAAAAATCATGACACGTGATGATTTTCTTCATCACACACGTGCATGTTACCAGTAACTTAGAATCCAAGGGATGATACGTGACATTTTGTCGTTTTTCATGGAAAAACTCAAAAAAATCATAAAATTTCTACATTTATCTCTAAATTCTAGATTTTCTACGTTATTCTCATTCTCTCTATCCATCTCATATCCCAAAAAAGACCATGTATCTTGGAACTTGATAAGAAAGTCTACATATACCCCCTCAATATTTATTTAATTATACATACTCATTTTTATTATAGTTTTCTCTTTCAACTTTCCCATGCATTGCACGTGCATAAATTCTAATTTATTTAGATGGAGTTCCTTTGGATTTTATTTTGATGAATCAAAGAGTGATTTTCCCTTCCTCCAACAATTTCCAAGAGAGGCCATCTTAAAATCGGTCAATATACATGCTTTTTTATTTCTTTTATATATCCACGCGTTTATCGGAACGAACAAATTTATAGACATAGAATAAATAAGCATATACGCGTAGTATCTGATAGAAAAAGAGATACGGATAATCTAGACGAGCTAACAAGCGTCACATATTAACTTTGCAAAAGCGAAGAATCAAAACCATCAGAAAGATACATTGGCAAGGGTGATAATGAGAAACAGTCCTCTATCCTTGTCTCCATTGATTAATATAAGCATTAAAACATGCAAGGTGGTGAATCTTTTTCTGGCTCTAAATCAATTGCAGCCAGCCGAAAACAAGAGGCCAGCAGCAGAGAATAAAAGGAGATCTGATACGCTTCCCACGTGTCGAGAGCCCATGTCGAGAAACTGTGCAAATAGCTTGAATGCATGGCTCATGGCTCTAATATTTTTGATTTAATTTTGGGGATTTGGTGGGAGAAAAATTGTGGTGGGTGTTGTGCGGGGGATCACGGTGTCTACTAGGCCGGGTCTGATCCGAGTTGACCGGGCTTCGGACAGGGCTTAGACGACAGACTTAGAGTCGTCTGTCGAGAATCTGTTTTTTCATATTTGATTATTTTAAATAGGTGGTTCCACCCGAAGTGGTACAAATAAAATCTGTTTGGCAATGAGTACAAACAACTCGCTTGTCTTTACCTGCAACTGTTTGTACTACAAAATGTTACCAAACATCAGAAGTTTTAGCTTTTTTGTGTTTAGGGGCAGAAGCTCTTACTTCAGGAACGGCAGGAGCATGAACTTTTTCAGGGACATGACAGTAGCAGGGATCTCATAATTAGGAGTAAAAGAATTAAAATTAGTTTGCAGTATATTAGTTAATCTCTGTCTCTCTTGTGAATCTATATCGATTTGAAATGAACGTCTCCGTGAAGATGAAATATCCCTGTTACCTTATGAAAATGAACCTAACATTCTTAATTAAAAATATTAATAAGAGAGACAGAGAGATGGTAAAAAATATACGAGAAAATATATAATCAATACAAAAAAAAACCTGATTCCAAATAGCATAATTAAATTAGCGAAACTGAAGTAAAGATTGAGACCGCGGCAATGAATATTGCGTGATTCTAATTTTAACAGTAAACTTCTCGGAAATTAAAGAGAGTGATTGGGAGATTGAAAATTTTGTTGTTGTGAATTGTGAGAAGAATGAGAAGTGTAGATGGGTATTTATACAGTTTTGGATTAGAGGTATAGGAATGTATAATTTTGAGTGGGGGGTTTTAGATAATTTTACAACCCTCCACGTTAATTCAAAATTCTCCATTTTATTAAAAAACCCATCCTCACGTAAAAAAAAAAACATCCTAAGGAAATGACCGGCCCCACCCTAAAAAACTTCCCAAAGGCCAAACGGCCAAATTCAAATTTGGTCGGTGTGGCCGGGTTATGATCAAAGCCGGGCCGAGCCGTCGGGCCGCCAACGGCTGGCCGGCCCAGCTCGGCCCGGTACCGAGCCTTGGAAATGGTCGGGCTTGCCCGGGCCCGCCACATGGCACTCGGGTTGGACCGGGCCGGGCCATTTTTTAGCCCGGCCAGGCGACACCTTGAAGTGGGGATGAGCTGGTGAATTGTATGGGCGCACATAACGTGGGGTGAAATTAATTTATTAATATCTGCGGCTAGATTTCATACAGACAGTGAGTTTAAAAAGTACTTAATCTATTTTCTAAAAATCTGCAGCAATTAACAAAACATTTTTTTCTTAAAAATCGAAACCTTTTTCGAGTAGGATTCGGAGTTCAACACATCAAATGACACTTTTTTGCAAAAAAAAAAAAAAATAGAGAAAAATATGAAAGGACAATGATTAGATTTTAGTAAGTAATTTTATATCCTAACATTAATATTTATATTTTGAGACTTGATGATGCTCTATATTGGCAACCTTCCAGATCAGGATACGTGGCAGATGACGTGTCCCAGAACTCAGAAGAGAGGACCCACAGGGGCCGATCAGGCCGCCCATGTACCCGACCTACAAGTACAAAACTGGCTCACCTCAGGGCCCCTGCAAATTGGCCTCCTCGGCTTCTCAGCTCGCCTCCGAGCTACCGCAGGACCAAGATATCTCGGCCCTCTCGCTCGTTCCCGAGCTCTTCCGCCGAGACCATCTTCCTCGGTCCCTCCGACCGACCAACTCCACCATTCACAGGCGTAACCGCCGCTCCGCAAATCTCATCATGCGCAGATTCTCCACCAGCAACATCCCACGTTCCACGCCATCACGATCCCCATTAATGGGCGATCCGCTCTTTACGCGGGCGTGACGTCGGGAGCGTAACTGCCGGCGAGATTCTCGCGCGCTGCTGCTGCATGCCACCACCGCTATATAAACCCCCATCACAGAGGGGTCAAGAGAGCCATTTTTTACACTTTTATACCGTTACTCTGCTCGGATCTCATCACTAACTTGAGCGTCGGAGGGTCCTCGATGGTACCAAACCATCCCGGGACTTCTTTGCAGGTACTCGGCAACAGCTTCCTCACCTCACCTCTTCTTCCAAAAACCCATTGAGACCCACACGCAACGAAGGATAAACAGCTAAGTTCACCGTGAGATCAACGTAAGACAACATCTGACGGGGGCCCGAAAAGGAGCTCCATCAGTTGGCGCCATCTGTGGGAAACACAACTCCACAAAAAAACAAAGTTGGCCTTCCGATCTCCATTCCCATGGCAAGCGATCATCCTGAAGATCCAGATACCAGCCGCCGCCTCCCCCTCACCGGAGGCGTGGGTAAACCTCCTCCGGCGACCGTCATCAACGCCCTCGCCGGTCGAATAGACCGACACCCCCTCCCTTGACGGGGTCGCACAGAGGGGGCTCGCCACGTCCAGGCAGTAACCCTGCCCGGCCAAGGGTCCTTGGTAGGCTTCTTACAGCCCTATAGCTCTTCCCACGCCAAGAACCAAAGTCCTCCCAGAGGCAGTTGGGTCCTTGCTCGGCTATCCCCGGCTGGTAGCTTCCTACCACAACCGACAGGGATCAAAGTTCTCGCCAAGAGGCACCGGGCAGTAACCCTGCTCGGTCCCCGTCCTGAAGGATCAAAAGTCCTCCCAGAGGCAGTCGAGTCCGAGGATCCCTCGCTCGGCTATCCCTGGCGGGTAGCATCCCTACCGCAACGCCAGGGATCAGAAAGTCCTCCCAGAGGCAGTCGAGCCCGAGGATCCCTCGCTCGGCTGTCCCCGGTGGGTAGCTTCTCTACCGCAACGCCGGGGATCAGAAAGCCCTCGCCAAGAGGCACCAAGCAGCTACCCTGTTCGGCCATCCTTCGCAGGCCTCTCAGGGACCCTCCAACGTCAAGGATCAAAGCTGTAACAACCCTAATTTTTATACACTTTTTCCTATACAAATTTTTTTTCAAAATATTTTTAAAATCCACAAAGGGGTATTTAAGCCTGAGCACAAGATTTAGGTAATTATTTTTGTTTTTAATTACAAGCTACAAGAATGAAATAACTCCATTTTTAGTGTACAAGAAATTACTTTAAATTTAATGAATACTAGGAGTATTTATTCTTGCTGCTATCAGTTTAAGTAATTAAAAACCACAATAATTACAAGAAGGAGCTTGCAGCTCATTGGTAATACCTTGGACTGCTGCACCAAGCCACCGGAGTTCAAATCCCATGCCCCACATTATTTTTGTATTTATTTTGTTTTAATTTTTTTTAAAAGTCAACGGTAAAAAGGCCATAACTCCCAAAATATGTACTGGACAACAAAAAGTAAATATACCAAATTGTACCCCCAGAAAATCCCCGGCCACTGGAAGCCTGACTTGGCCCGACTCGGCGCCGCCGGCTGGCGAATCGGCCGACTTGGTCCGGCCGATCCGGCCGGACTTGGCCGGACAGCCGAGTCACCAACTGAAAAAAGTTGGCTCTTGACTTGGTAAACCCTCTTGCACACTTATTATACCTAGATCGGTTTTAATTTGGCCAATAAATCCCTTTTACTCCTAGGTTTAATGATTTTTAATGATTTTTATATATTTTTTTAATTAAAACCCTAACCCTAGCCTAGCCCTATATAAAGACCCCTACCCTCTACCATTTCACCTCACCACTCTAAGTCCACTCTCCCAAATTCTCGAGAACTCGGTGCAAAGAGCGAGAAGCGAAGCGCTGCCGAAACCGACGACGGATTCCGGCGGTCGGATCAGAACCTTCGCGACGTTTTCGACGCATCGACAATCACCACCTTCTTTAGCCCCCTTAGCTTGTCCAAATCCGTAAGTCCCATTTCTTCTATCTCTTTTTTCCTTAATGTAAAAATACGACTTTTTGGAACCCGACGGAAATCGGACAAACCGATTTCCGATTCGGTTTTTCTATAAATTTCCACTTGTCACCTAATACATAACACCTACCTATATTCATGTTGACTATTAATCACCTATAAACCAATTTAAACAAACTTTCTCACATGAAATGATAGCTTCTTTGCAAAACCGTATTCTTTTCATAAAAATACCATGAAGTTCATTTTTCTTAGTTTAATTAATTCCCTCACTCCTAAATAGGTTTATCTTGATCACTAAACTTGTAGAAACCAATTTGAATGAATTTTCACACATGAAATGATAACGTTTTCGAATACCGTATTCTTGCGCTTTAATACCTTCAAGTTCAATATATCATGTTTAACCTCTAAAACTTCATTAAAACTTAAAATAAGTCACGAGGTAATGACCTACCTCTACACACACGCAAATATAACTCTAATTGATAAACGTCAAAATATAGAATACGAAAATATAGGACTTTTCACTAAAATACCATATTTTTTATAAATCTTTCTTGAAAGCTCTAAGTTGTACACAATTCTAAATAAAATCTTTTAAAATGAAACCACGATATGTCATGGACATCGATCGTTTATCTAAACTGTCTTGTGGTGTCTTGGCAAGTGTGTCTAAGGCTGGTGGTTTTTAATTAGGCCCACTACTGTGGTTCCTTCCCACTTACCTGGCACTTACCTGGCCGCAATAGACGGTGAAGAGGCGATTTGAGGCTTCTAATGACTTGTCGTTTAGACCTTAGAAATAGGTTAGTTGGCTTAGGAAACCCTAGAAACTAAAATACGGAAATTTACACCTTTTACAAATAAATACCTTTTATTTATAAAACCGTTTTCCTAAATGAATAGTATTTGTTAAACCTAAGCAAAGTGCCACTACAACCCGCTTTTGGGGAACCCGTTAGGGATAGTACGGTTCATCGTGCGCCCGCGGGCTAGTAGTGCGAGATTCAGACCTCCGCAAGGAGCATTCGGTCTCGAAAGGTTTAAAATACGGCATTTAAGAAAAAATTAGATTTTGGAAAATAAAATATTATTTAAAATTATTCTTGTATTAATATATATTTAATTATCATTTAGACACCTATTTTATTATAATATAAAGTTTCCACTTTTCCTAAAAAAATTACAAGATTAAAAGTTACATTAAAATACTATGAAATTTCAAATAAATCAATTAATACTTTCATTAGAATATATTCACTAGAATAACACAAATAAAATTCATACTCATTATAACTATAAAGACGAATAATAAATACTTGAGGTGTATTTTGAAAACTATACAATAGTACTTTTTACATAAAACCCACTCAAGTTTTATAAATTACAATAAGGCCTCTAATAAATATAAAACTTCAAATTATCTTTCTTTTAGTCTGACTCGGGTTAGAGTCTGACTATTTCTTATCTGAATATGAATCAAGTCAATCTATATTCTTTATATTTCAACTCAAGATGAATACAGGAATCCCAGAATCCAGTTCACAATCTATATAACTTGACTGAACCGAACCATGGATATTCCTTTTACATGTTTCCCAGTATTCCATTTACATGACTCTACGGTTATAACCGTTTTCTGATATCATGGTTTCGGTCAGTCAATCAAGTCAATCATGCAATCATTACAAGTTTTACAAGATAACAATACAAATAAGGTATCGCGGGGTTTAAGGGGTAGATTGGTACGGAAGGTGTTAAAGGTGGCACGAGATGGTAAGATTAAGACACCTAACCTAAATCCAATTGCCGTTGTTCCGGGTTGTATAACGGAGCCTTGTACTTCCATTTGCCCTGGTCTCTAGCATACTGAGACCCCTCTCGTATACATTGGCATCCTTCTGTACCAAGCTACAACAACAGCGTTAACACCATATTACTATAACATGACAATACAATACAACATTAAAAGCTACTTTCTCTCTCTCTCCTACTCTTGTCTATTTCTCCCTCTTACCTTTGGGACTTACCGAGCGATCTGTTCGCTGACGACATTCTGTTTCTTTCTTTTTTGAATGTCGTCAGGTGACCTGGACCCGGCAGAAGTTGAGCCAACACAAGAAGATTTGGAGCAATTTGTCGAAGACCCTGCAGTATAATTTCATTGTACCTTGTTCTTTTCAGTATTTTCATTTCCTGTTATGCCACTGTTTAGGCATCGCTTTTCATTTCAGTTGTATTTCCTTTTCATGTATTGTACAAAGAATGTTATTAATAAAAGTTGCTGTTATTTCTACATCTTTTGTCTCTTGTGATTTATTTTATATTGCTTAGCTACGCTTAGCGTATGTACTTCTGAGTACATACGTAGTGGGCCTTGTCGCGTCCACTTCGCCGTACACTGGGAAGCGGGGCGTGACAAAAGCCCTCGCCAAGAGGCACCGAACAGCTACCCTGCTCGGCCATCCTTCGCAGGCCTCTCAGGAACCCTCCAACGTCAAGGATCAAAGCCCTCGCCAAGAGGCACCGAGCAGCTACCCTGCTCGGCCATCCTTCGCAGGCCTCTTACGGCCCCTCCAGCGTCATGGACCAAAGACCTCATCGTGAGGCCGCCGAGTTCCTTCCTGCTCGGCGCATCCCCAGCGGGCATCCTCCTGCCCATCAGATGCTGAGGATCTCAAGCCCTCACCGTGAGGCCACCGAGTTCCTTCTACTCGGCGCATCCCCAGCAGGCATCCTCCTGCCCATCAGACGCTGATGGTCTGAAGCCTTTATCGCGAGGCCACCGAGTTCCTTCCTGCTCGGCGCATCCTCAGCGGGCATCCTCCTGCCCATCAGATGCTGAGGATCTCAAGCCCTCACCGCGAGGCCGCCGAGTTCCTTCTGCTCGGCGCATCCCCAGCGGGCATCCTCCTGCCCATCAGACACTGAGGATCTGAAGCCCTCATCGCGAGGCCGCTGAGTTCCTTCTGCTCGGCGCATCCCCAGCGGGCATCCTCCTGCCCATCAGACGCTGGGGATCTCAAGCCCTCACCGCGAGGCCGTCGAGTTCCTTCTGCTCGGCGCATCTCCAGCGGGCATCCTCCTGCCCATCAGATGCTGATGGTCTGAAGCCCTCATCGTGAGGCCGCCGAGTTTCTTCCTGCTCGGCGCATCCCCAGCGGGCATCCTCCTGCCCATCAGATGCTGAGGATCTCAAGCCCTCATCGTGAGGCTGCCGAGTTCCTTCCTGCTCGGCGCATCCCAGCGGGCATCCTCCTGCCCATCAGACGCTGATGGTCTGAAGCTCTCATCGCGAGGCCACCGAGTTCCTTCCTGCTCGGCGCATCCCTAGCGGGCGTCCTCCTGCCCATCAAACGCTGAGGGTCTGAAGCCCTCTTCGCGAGACCACCGAGCCCCTTCCTACTCGGCGCATCCCGGCGGGTAGCTTCCTACCCAACAAAGACAAGGATCAAAGTCCTTCCAGACTCGACTACCCCTGGCTGGTAGCTTCCCTGCTCGCAACGTCAGGGGTCAAGACCCTCGCCAAGATCAACCGAACAGCTTCCCTACTCGGTCATCCCCAGCAGGCATCCTCCTGCCCAACAGACACTGCGGGTTTGTAGCCCTCATAACGAGGCCACTGAGCCCATCACATGCAGCGGATCCGAATCCCCAACGAGAGACATCAGGTCTACCCAAACCTGAGTAATCCCCCTCGACTTCGGGGCCATGGAGATGCCTCCTTCTCAGCAGCGCTTGGCACACTCGGCAAGTGATCGAAATCAACTCGACGACCGATCGCTCCACATGTCACGCCCACACTGGGCTGCACCCCATCAGTCTACAGGTTTGCACACGTCGCGTCGGCCAACCGACGCTTGACACGCAGACAGTCGCTTCAGTGACAGGATGCACAAACCGGCGCGCTTTCCTTAAATGCAGAGATTTCGCCCTGGTTCGCTGGCAGAAAAGGCAGCTGACAGCCCGTGGACGCGTCCTGACGAAATCTTAGGAGGGAGCTCTCCCCGGACGGCCCGGACGGCCCTGCAGTCCACTCTTGGCCTGACCCGCCAGCTGGTCAGGACAAGAGTGGGGGGCTAATGATGATGCTCTATATTGGCGACCTTCCAGATCAGGACACGTGGCAGATGACGCGTCCCAGAACTCAGAAGAGAGGGCCCACAGGGGCCGATCAGGCCACCCCTGTACCCGACCTACAAGTACAAAGCTGGCTCACCTCAGGGCCCCCTGCAAATTGGCCTCCTCGGCTTCTCAGCTCGCCTCCAAGCTACCGCAGGACCAAGATACCTCGGCCCTCTCGCTCGTTCCCGAGCTCTCCCGCCGAGACCATCTTCCTCGGTCCCTCCGACCGACCAACTCCACTACTCACAGGCGTAACCGCCGCTCCGCAAATCTCGTAATGCGCAGATTCTACACCAGCAACATCCCACGTTTCACGCCATCACGATCCCCATTAATGGGCGATCCGCTCTTTACGCGGGCGTGACGTCGGGAGCGTAACTGCCGGCGGGATTCTCGCGCCTGCTGCTGCATGCCACCACCGCTATATAAACCCCCATCACAGAGGGGTCAAGAGAGCCCTTTTTTACACTTTTATGCTGTTACTCTGTTCGGATCTCATCACTAATTTGAGCATCGGAGGGTCCTCGGTGGTACCAAACCACCCCGGGACTTCTTTGCAGGTACTCGGCAACAGCTTCCTCACCTCACCTCTTCCTCCAAAAACCCATTGAGACCCACACGCAACGAAGGATAAACAGCTAAGTTCCCCGTGAGATCAACGGAAGACAACATCTGACGGAGGGTCGAAAAGGAGCTCCATCAAGACTTCTTGGAATAATTCTGAACGAGAATCAACATCCAGGGCTTGAATAGTCTCAATGTCATGAAAAATATAGATGAACACTCATCAATGGGTTTAAGTTTTTTTGATGAAACTCCAAATATATAGAAAGCGCATGTATTCCAACACGGTTAGTCTCCGGTTACAAGGAATTTGAATGGTACTTGCAATTTTTTTATGGGGAGTTATAAGTTAAAATCTGTGTAGCTAGCATTGATCCTTGTTAATTTGATGTCACATGCATGACACTTTATCAAGGAAATACCAATAGTTTATAATCTATCAATTTCAACTGAATAACTTCAATACCATATTAATATGCTCTTTTAAGGCATTGCATGATTAAGCCTAGGGAAAACATGTTCCTAGTTAATTATCCTGTATTTGTATATGGCCAAAAGGGGCTTGTGCCTGCAGTGGCCTGATCCAGACCACTGCGGGAGCAAGGATTTTTTGCAATTAACCCCTCAACATCTTCATGTATATGTATTAATGTATATGATTTTAATATGGTTGTGGGGGCTTGAAGCCACATAAGCCTCTTTGTATATATGGGCCCTGTTTGAGAGAATTGTTCTACTTGACAAGAACATGGCTTATGGTCTTTGCAAGTTATCATTGATGGTATGGAGTGAAAGAGTAATTTTAACCGACTGGGAACAGCTCAGTTGACACCAATTTTTTCTCCAATTTAAGAGGTACCGAGTTTAATCCTCAAAATGGATTGATTTCAGCAAAAAGCATTTTAATTTAGTTTTTTGGTTGATAAAAATTGTAATGGGTGCTGGTTGGCTGGTCTAGTTTACTAAAAGTAATCTTGTGTTGGGTTTAATTAAAAGTTGATTTATTTATTTATTTTGAAAATTAGATTCACACGAATTAAATTATGGATCAGGTTTTCAATTTATAATAGCACTCATTTGCAAGTTTCACGTCATGAACATATTTATTTTATTCTTTATAAGAATAAGATTTGCACATTTATTTTGCCGATGGCAGCACATCAAGTAAATGAATAATTCACATTATATGCACCTTATTTCACATAAAAGTTCTTACAATTTGGCTCTCAACCAAGATAAATCCTTAACCAAATAGTGTTCTATCACCAAGCTCACGATCTAAATTATAGTTAAAAAAGATCATAAATTTTTATTTTATATACATAAATTAGATGTTGGTGTAAACTAATTTCAATTTTCTAATAGATATCTTTTTATATCCAATAGGTAATTCCACTCTGATGGAGGTCTTGATCTTCTTTGGATGTTGTCCTCCGTCGATCTGGTTGTGAGCGGTTTTGATGGAGTATGAGAGTTGTTGTGTGGATCTCAATGGATTGTTGGATGCTGTTGAGCCCAAGCTACCTGCAGGGGGGACCACCGTAGGACCCTCTGACGATCAAGTTAGTTCCGTGTAATGAGAGAAGAGTAGTGGTGTATTAGAATGAGTTCGCCTTACCTGAATTGTCTGAAAAAGGGGTTTATATAGCGGTCGCATGGAACGAGTCGGCGCGAGATCCTCACCGTTCGTTACGCCCCTGCGTTATGCCCGCGTTGATGGCGAGATCCGTCCATTAATGACGGGATACGCTCATTAATGGGGGGACATGCCATTGCGGGATGCAGAACGTAGGGCGGCGGATATCTCGCGTTGGCGAGATATACGGAGCCGTTGCGGGGGCACTTGGGCTCCGCGCTCTCGGTTGATCGGGGAGGCCGAGGAAGCTTGGCTCGACGGATGGCTCGAAGACGAGCCGGGAGGCCTAGGAAGCTCAGCCCTGCAACAGGGAGACGAGCAAAGGGGGCGTAAGTTCGGCTGCTGAATTGATCAGGGGCAAGAAGTGGGGGTGTAAGCTTGGTGACGAAGTCCAAGGAAAGTCCCCAATGTAACACACTGATTCTACCTCCGTAGCCCCCAGGAGCCTAGCGGGTTTATGTGGATGACATGTCATCCGCTAGGTGTCGTGATATGAGGAATTCCCACTTATGAGCATCATCATTAGCCCCCCGCTCTCGTTTCGACCTATTTATGGGTCGGGTCGAGAGTAGCGTGCTTGGTTTTCTTTGCTCAGCTTGGCGCCGAGAATTCTTCGTGGTGGATTGTCCGGGAACGACATGGCGTTTGGTAGTCACGTCGTTTCGATTTTCGAGTCCACGTGGCGTTTTCCCATGCGCCTTAATTTTCGCGCGTATCACCGATGACATCAGCGGATCGGTGAAATGATTGCGCTTTAAAGAGGGGCGCCATTTCACTTGATCGTCAGTTGGGCTACAGGCCACGTGCCCAACATTGGTTGGCGGGGCACGACAGGCTGTCTTTGACTTCTGCAACGAAGAGACGTCTCCAATGGTCGATCGCCATGTGGAGCCTCGACGGCCGCTAGGTGCGACGCTTCGTTTTAGCGGGAATCGATCTGGGCTGTAGGATGTTCTTTTTGGAGTGTATAAATAGGAGGGGACTATCTTAAGACCGACACTTTGTCTTAGTTGCCTTTCATCGTTTGAAGATTGCCCGGCGCATCTCCGCTTATGTCGGATTTTCTGCTGAATTTTCCCCGGCAAACCCTTTCCTTGAATCAGGTTAGATGTCTTCCTCCGAGGTGTCTGTGGATATAGTAGGGGTAGAGTCAGGCGATGAGGCTCCAGTTTCTGGGGCCGAGTCCAGCGGGTCTACCTCCTTCTCGGCTTTAGATAGCCGAGAGAGTTCTTCTACTGCGTCTTCTATGTCGGGTTCGCCCCCCAGAGTCAGGGCCGCCTTTGTCACTCACCAGCGGGCAGCGGTAAAGGCTCCCAAGGTGCGTATCGGGAATACCCGCAATGCACCCTCCGTCTTGAATCGTCTAGATGAGCTTTCCGACATCCGGACTCGATTCCATATCCCCTCTGGCTATTCACTCCGTCTGGCCAGAGAGGGTGAGCGGGCAGACTAAGTGCGGGGCAAGGAGATTGCTCTGTATCTGGAAGCATTCCAGGCAAGGATGCGTTTGCCCTTCTCATCCGAGATTTGTGCGGTGCTCCATTGTTTCCGTCTTTCCCCGTGCCAGCTAGTGCCGAACTTGTGGAGGATCCTCCTCGGGTTTCTGGTCCGGTTAAAATTTGATCCGATCCCTTTCGATTTGAGCCTCCTCCTGTCTTTTCTTCGTTATAAAAATCACCCCGGTACCAGTAAGGAAGAGTCGAGCTGGGTGTACCTGTTGTTTAAAAAATGCAAGGGTAGGACGACCGGGTCGGGGGTAGTGGTCGTCCCTTCTTCCATCCATGAATTGAAGGAGAAGTTCGTCTTTGTCGGGCCTCCGGAGGGTGAGGACTGGCCTGTGCCCACCCAGTAGCACATGGCTGATTGCCCGAGGGTGAGACAACATGGCTGATTGCCCGAGGGTGAGACAGTCGATCTCCCCCGAGGCGAAGGTGGTGTCCCAGTGGGAACCGATCCAGCGGGCTGATGTCCTGCTCTCCGAGCAGGTTCTGAGCTGGGCCGGGTTCAGTCCTGCGCGTTTTTGGGTAAGTTTGGGTTCTTGACGACCTGTTTATACTTCGCCAAAATTCTTTTGCCGTTTCAATGTTGCTGACCTTTTTCTCATTTTTGCAGAGCCCATGGATCGATAAAAAATTATGGCCGCCATGGCCGCCAAGGCCCAGGGAAGAAAGACCGGTATCGCAAGCTTGTCCCGACTCGGTCCGAGCGCGGCTTCTAGGCAAACTCCTCCGGCTAAGGCTTCCGCAGCGCCCCCAGTCCTGGAAGAACGCCGCCGGGGGTTGGGGGTGGGGACAGAAGCCTGTGCGGGACCCGGCGTCCCGGGTTAAGGCGGAGGTGACCCCCCCGCCGAATCCCCCCTCAAGAGACAGAAGAGGGTGGTTTCTCGGCCACCCCCTACCGGGATTCAAGTGCAGGAGGGTGACTTCTGCATTGAGGTGCCCTCGAGGCTATATGTGGCCGACAGCTTGCTGGCGGACATGGAGAAGTCGGCTGGGGCCAAGATTTCCTGGGGAACCATGAAGGCTGTAACAACTCCAATTTTAGTGTATAAAAATTTGTTTAAAAGTTAATGTATACTTGGGGTATTTTCAATTCCTGTGAGTACTATAAGTAATTATTTTGCTTTTTAATAGCAAGATGGAGCTTGTAGCTCATTGGTAAGATATTGCACTACTGAACCAAAGTACCATAGTTCAAATCGCATCCCCCACATTATTTTTAATATTGTTTTCTTTTAAATTTTTAGAAGTCCAAGGGTCTACTCGTGCATAACCCGTAAAACCAAAGGTCACACTAAAAACAAAATACCCCACTGTGCTAACCAGACGACGACAGACCTTCGACGGCGAGCCCCGGCCCGACTCGGCCAACTCGGGCCCGCGACTCGGCCGGCAAGGCCGGGTCAACTCGACTGAATCCGAGTTGACCTTCATGAAACTTGTGCCTCTTTGTCTTCTGAAAACTCCTGTATACTTTAAAAATCCTGCACATTAACAAAGCTATTCAAAACTCCATTAAACCCTTTTTAAATAGAATTTTTAATACAACCTTTCACCTACCCTAACTCTGGTTTTACCCTATAAATACCATCCCTAAACACACACCCCTCACTCAAAATTCTGTCCAAACTCTAAAGAAAACTCTATAGAATTTTAGTGTGCAATTGGAGTTAGCGAAGGGCGAACCTCCGGCGAAATTCCGACGACGACCCTAGGAGCTCCCGGAGATGAAACGACGCACCGGTGCCTCCTACCGCTTCCTCTCCCTCTTCTCTTGACTCTAAACCCATAAGTTTCACCTCCCTTCTCTCTAATCTATTCTTAAAACTTCTTTTATTAAACCCCGACGGAAGCGGAGTTACATCCGACTTCCGATTCGGTTTCCTTTATAAAGTTCAATTTTGCTTAACACAACCATATTAAACTCTTACATCTTGACTATTAATCAGTAACAAAATATGTTGAACAAGTTTCATAGCAAAATATTTCATTTTGTAATTTTTACCGCTCTTTTTCAGTAAAATAGCATGTAGTATAGTTTCGACTTTAGAACATCATTAAACTTGCTATACCTTTAAGTAGATCACGAGGTAATGACCTACCTCCTCACAACAATCATATGCAATATAGCACAATACCTTTTGGAAAATATAGATTCGGAAAATACCGTTTTACACAAAATTACCTTTAACTTATAAAAAACTGTTTTCTACAAGATTACGTATTTTTACAAATCTTTGCAAAGCGCCGCTACAACTCATTTTGGGGAACCCGATTAGGATGGTGCAGATTACCTCACATCCCTGGGCTTAGTAGTGCGAGATTCAGACCTCCGTAAGGAGCATTCGGTCTCGACAGATTTAAAATACAAATATTTTAAGAAAATGAGATTTTTAGAAAATAATAAATTAAAAAGTATTTTTATAAATATTTAAATATATATGTATTATCAAAATATCTATTTATGTTATAATATCAATATTCAAACTTTTCTAAGTCAAAAGAATCACTTTATATGAAAATACCATGAAATTCAATACAAGTAACCACTTTACAATTAAATACTATGTATTATGAAAATTAGGTTTATCTCACTAGAAATGTCACATATATAAAATCGACATCTATGAAAACTCTAAAGACGATAATAAAATACTTGAGATGTATTTTGAAAACTATACAAAATTATTTTTACATAAAACCCCCTCAAGTTCTATAAATTACCCTAAGGACCCTAATAAACATAGGTTTAAGCGGGACCAGTCTCTTGAGCCTCAGGGAGCCGGAGATATGGGTGCTTGCCTATTTAAGGTAGAAAACTTAACAAACGGTGTTATTAACACGGTAATCGTCTTTGAAAAAGACACAAATCCTGCCGCCCATGTGCAGCGGTTACCGATAACATCAAAACCTAATTCAGGACTTTAATTTCTTTTCTAATTATCTGACTCAGACCGAGTCTCATTACAAATAATCTGACTTGAATATGATTCAAGTACAATCTACAATATAACAATTCAATACGAATTCATGAATATATATATTCAATCTATTCAATCTGTATTGATTGAACCAAACCATGGATATACTTCCATTTACATGATTCTCCAGTTACATTCATGATTCTCTAGTTACTGATATCATCGTTTCGGCAAGTCATCCAATTATACAATCTATATTACAAGACAATACAAGTTGCAATACAACACAAATAATACAATCAAGACATCACGGGATTTAAGGGATAGATTAGTACGGAAAGTATTAGAAGTGGCACGAGACTGCAAGACTTAAGATATCTAACTTGCATTTCCGTTGCTGTTGTACCGTGGCATAAACGGTTCCTTGTACTCCCGTTGCCCTTAGTCTCTGGCATATAGAGACTCCTCTCATACACACTGGCATTCTTCTGTACCAAACTACAAACAACAACGTTAACCATATAATACAACTTTAAAAGCTACACACACACTCTCTCTGTCTATTCTATTTTTCCTTCATCTTTGGAACTTACCGAGCGATTGTTCGCTGACGACATTCCTTCTCTTTCTTCTTTGGAATGTTGTCAGGTGATCTGGACACTCAGGAGATCGAGCCTATCAACGAAGACTTGGATCAGCTTGCCTACGACCCAGAGCTCTAGCTTCATTGTACACATTTTATTTCAGTACTTTTCATTTCTGTTATGCCACTGTTTAGGCATTGCTTTCATTCAGATATATTTACTTTTCCATGCATTTTACAAAATAATGTTAATAAATAAAGTTGTTGTTCTATTACATTTGTCTCCTGTGTATATTTCTTTTATATTGCTTAGTTACGCTTAGCGTATTTACTTCTGAGTAAATAAAGTAAACACGTAGCGGCTTCGTCGTGTTCTCTGCCCGTATACTAGGAAGCGGGGCGTGACAAAGGCCCAAGTGGCCGCAATAGCTTAAGAGGCGGTTCAGGTCGGTAGCTTTCTTTAAAAATTTCTTAAGCTTTATTTTCTCAGTTTCAGTTTTTTAACACGTTTGCTGTTTTCTCCAGGTTCTTCAGCACTGCGCTCTCCTTGTCACCATGGAGTCCGAGGAGATCGCCCCGACAATGAAGAAGGCGGGCGAGTCCTCCTCACGAGAGGAAAAGTTTCTTCTTCAATTGCAGCAAGCAGAAGAGAAGGCGGCCTTCCTTGACTCGAGATTGGTCGCCGAGGGGCTGACGGTCTCCAAGTTGAAGGAGTCCCATCGGCTTCTAACCGAATCTAACCGAGCTATCCAGGCCCAGATGGAGGAGGCGAACGGGCTTTACAACGCCATGAAAAGGTCGAGGGACGCCCTCAAAAAGGATGCCTGGGGGTCTTGTGATGCGGCGAAGCTTGCTAAGAGCAGGGCAGAGAGGGCCGCGGAGGAGTACAAGGCGTCCGATCAGTTTTACCTCGATCTCGCCGACTTCACGACCGTCGGGTAGAACAATACCCTCAACGCTATCAAAGAGGCTATGCCCGAGTTTGTCGACCACGAGCTTCGCGCAAAGTGCCCCTCACCGATGAAGCGCCACACGGGGGCGGCACCGAGCTGGCCTTAGAAGGCGAGGCTGCTGGTGGAAGAGCCGACCCTAAGGTCGCCGTTGCGGTTCTCGGCAGAGGCGGTGAGCAGGGAGAGGTGGCGGCCGAACGGGCAGTTTGAGCTATCCCCCTCCCTATTTTTCTTCTTTCAGAATTTTGTAAGCCTCCGGACGTTTTTGCAAGGCTGAGGAGCCCACAATACCTTGTATATAATTTTGATCGTAAATAAAGCATATATTTTTCTTTGCTCAAGTGTCTTCATTCTGCAATTGTTTTTAGCTCACAAGTCTTTTTATCATGCTAGAGTTAGGCCGGTGTCCACCCTTTCTAGGTGACGATCGCGTATCGAGTATGAGTTGAACGATAGCTAAGTGTAAGAAGGTCGGTATCCTTCCTTTCCCCGGAGTCGAGGTGACGATCGCGCATCTAGTATGAATCGAATGATAGCCAAGTGTAGGAAGGTCGGTATCCTCCTTTGATCGTATGTCGAGTGTGAATCAAGCAATAGCCAATTTTGAATAGATCAGCGTCCCTCGATTCCCTTTTGAAAGAGCCGAGCATGAGTATGTTCGGCAGGTCTTGGATTCATGTTTTTATTGGGCAGGATACTACCCGTTAGGGATGGATCGAGCAGGAATCTGCTCGGCGGCCTCATGATGAGGGCTTTGGATCCACAGCATTGTTGGGGCAGAAAGCTGCCCGCTGTAGATAAGCCGAGTAGGAAGCTATCCGGTCGCCTCGTGATGAGGGCTTTGGATTCACAACATTGTTGGGCAGGAAGATGCTCGCTGTGGATAAGCCGAGCAGGAATCTGCCGGTGGTCTCGTGATGAAGGCTTTGGATCCACTTCTTTGTAGGGCAGGAAACTACCCATTGTGGATGAGCCGAGCAGGAAGCTACCCGGTCTCCTCATGATGAGGGCTTTGGATTCACAGCGGTGTTGGACAGGAAGCTGCCCGCTGTGGATAAGCCGAGCAGGAATCTGCCCGGCGGCCTTATGATGAGGGTTTTGGATCCATAGCGTTGCTGGGCAGGAAGCTGCCCACTGTGGATAAGCCGAGCAGGAAGCTACCCGGTCGCCTCATGATGAGGACTTTCTGAACTCCCTAGTGCCTCCGTGGGGGCGTCGTTCAACCTTCCGTGGTCCATATAAGTGGTAATGGTGACCATCATGGATGACACGTGGTAGTACTGTATCAGGAAATTAAGATATTTCGTGATTTGCGTCACTGCGCGAGTAGATTTCTATCACGCCTAGCTTCCCAACATACGGAATATGAGGGTGACAAGGCCAGCCATGCTCCTACGATCAAGGAAAAATCCCGCCATAGTCACATTTTGGCTTCTAGTATTATATGGTAATCAGTAAAACACAACACGGATAAAGATAACGCAGTCACTAAAACTATCGGATATAAAGAAATCTGAGCTCAATGGAAGTAAACAAGATGACAACTAATCAGGGATATCAATGGAGAAATATAATTGGTTCACTGGTCTGGATCTTCACGGTCTTCTCGAGATCAGACGAATCCACCCCTATCACTGAGCATGCATACTCAAGTCGTCAGGATGATGCAATAGCAATATTATAATAGTATTAATGAGGCAAGAAAAATAAAAGTAATAATGATGGAGGTAATAAATGCAGGCAATCGATATGTCAATAAACAAATGCAATGTATGATCTGTGCCCCTATCGGTCTCTAAGTCACTTTGAAATCGAGTTGTGGAAAGGAGTGATCATGTTTAACGAGGGTCTTGTACGTATCCGAGACTACGGCCCACTGTCGCCCGGGACATAATCCTGTCAGCCGGACCGCTAGGTCCAAACCTAATATATAAGAGTCGCTGTTCGAATGATCATCCTCTAAATGACTGATCTCACTAAATACAATTTCCTTTCCATTTCGATTTTCCCTTTTTCCCCAGATTTCACTATCTAATAGTATGAGCTAGTTGTGTACAAGTACGCAACAATAACACGGTTTTATTCACTATTCACTGTATTGTTCATTATCACGAATCACTCATTTTTCACTGGCGTACTTGACACAACCAAATCGATACTATTCACGTTCGACAATGCATTATACACTGAAAATTAATAAGGATGCTCACTATCGCTGGAGGTATTACAGTCGGGTAAAACCGTGAATCATGCCGCTAAAACAATTTATATGCAATACGGGTCACTATGCGTCACATGAACTTATAAAAATCGCATTAAATCATACGTTCAAAATTAAGAAAAATGATACAAAAGTGGTAATAAGTAAACTCAGTCGGCAGTTCAACGAAATTGGTTTTAAGTCAATCGGGTTTCGGATTCGCAAATTACAGTCGTTTCATTTTAAATGTTCGCTGCTGGAAATTGAGTTCCTGAACTGAAAGTCTATTTCGTAACACAGTTTTCGCCCTGTTGAGATCAAAATTAGGTGACTCTATAGTTGAACAATATTTAGGTTTATTAGTTAAGTTTACAACACACCAGAAGGATTGATAATATTCATAGTGTACTGGAAGTTATGCATTATATAGTATTGGGGTATACGTTCTGTCCCTGCTTTGGACTGCCGTATGTACTGATGGTTTAGATGTGATTAAAATAGCAAAAGACGGTAAAAAAGAATGAAACCACTTCCAATAGTTAGCTACATGGTGGAAGGTGGTTATGGTGGTGGCCAGTGCTGCAGCTCAGGTGACGGCGTGAGGAGGAAGAGGGGTGGTGTGAAGGGCTCGCCGTTGACGGAGATGAGTGTGTTGGGGTGGCTCAGTTGGGTCTTGGCGATAGCAGCGAGGTGCCGGTGATGTATCGGTGGTGGTGACGATGAGGGGTGGAGCTCTGGCGACGAGGACTGCAGGCAGGGGTCGCAGCTCGAGAATGATAGTGAGGCGAGCTCTGGCGATGAGAAGCTCGTCGGGGATGGCAGCGCCAAAGGGGCCGAGTGATGTAGGAGGGTGCTATCGAAGATGAAGCTCGGTGATGGGGTGCTACAGCGAAGTGGGTTGCGGTGGCCGGAGGTGTCCCATGGGTGGTAGGGGATGAGGGCAGTGGAAATGGGTCATAGTGGATCAAGAAGGAGGTGCGTCGGTGGTTGATGGGTCCGCCAGAGGTCGAAGGTGGAGGTGCGGTTGGTGAACAGCGGCGGAGGTTTTCACTTGCCTGTGACGACCAACGGTCATGGGAAAAGAGATGGAGGAGGGCTCGGTTGGTGGTGTTATCGCGGTGGGGGTTGGTGATTGAAGGAGGCGGTAAGGGTGCTCGGGTGACGAGGAGGTGGGGTGAAGTGCGAGGGGTCATGGTCAGAGCTTGGTGGGCTTAAGAAATAGGTTTTGGTGTGGAGGCAGTGGGCCCGAGTTTGGGATGAGAGAAGGAGAGGGGACGAGAGAGAGAGAGAGAGAGAGAGAGAGAGAGAGAGAGAGAGAGAGAGTAACGGGAAATATATAATTATCAGGTTTTAATGAAATTAAATTGTATAGGATTTGGATTTAAATGAGAATATATTTTTTTTTGAATTTGAAAGGAAAAGAGAAGGTAATCTGTTGGTTAAGGTAAGGTTTTGGATTGTTGGGTTTGGGCTCAAGAAAGTTTTGAAGGAAAGAGTGGGATTTAAATGTGGACTTGGGCTTAGGGTTAGATCTATAGGAAACAAAATAATTATAATATAATACAAAATTTAAAATGGATAAAATATTTTATTTGAATACAGGTATTGGCGTAGATAAAGACTGAGTATTACATCATACCACCCTTACAAAAAAATTCGTCCTCGAAATTAAAAGAACGAAAAGAGAGAGAAAAGGCGGTACAAATGGATACCCGAAAAGATGTGGGAATCGTGAACGTATATCCTCCTCACGTTCCCAGGTAGATTCCCCAAGTGAACGACCTCCCCAAGACACTCGGACTAACAGAATGACTTTATTTTTCAGCACTTTCTCTCTATGGTCGGGTATGGTAGTAGGCTGCTCCACATAAGTCAAATCGGCACCCAAATTCAATTCAGTGTGATCGAGGACATGACTGTCTTCACGAACGTAGCGTCGCAATTGTGACACATGAAATGTGTTGTGTACGCCTGCTAACAAAGGAGGGTAAGGCAAGGCGATAAGCCACTTCTCCGACTCGCTCCAGTACCTCGAATGGTCCAATGGATCGGGGACTGAGTTTCCCGCGACTTCCAAACCTGATAACACCGCGGGTAGAAGAAATCTTCAGAAACACATGATTCCGACCTCGAATTCTAGTGCTCTCCTGCTGGCATCCACCCAACTCTTCTGTCGGTCCTGAGCCGTCTTAATGCACTGTCTGATCATCTGAACCTTGTCTACTGTTTGAACAACAAGTGCGGGGCCCAATAATCTTCGCTCACCCACGTCATCCCCAAGTAACAGGAGATCGACATTTCCGCCCATAAAGTGCTTCGAATGGAGTCATCTGGATGCTAGCTTGGAAACTGTTGTTATACGAAACTCCACTAGATGAAGGTGGTCCTCCCAAGAACATTGAAAGTTGTTCAGTTGATAAAACTGCACATTTAATATGACATTTTCCCTACTATTTCTATATAATAAAAGGTGTTTATTATAATATATGATACATATGAGGATTTATCTGTAAAAATGCTTTTTTCATGTGTTTATATATTATAATTAACATTTGGTAGGAAAAAGTAAGCATATAATATCCATGTAACATTTGGCCCATTTAAAATATGCTTACCTTATTAAATGGTTAAGTTAATATCTCAATAAAACAAACTCTACTAATATTATTTGTTGAGTTTGTTGTGCAGAATTTTCAGGGCTGAAATCAAGAAAATCAAAGATAGAACAAATCTGTCTAATTAAGAAAGTAAACTAAAGAAATCAAGTCTGGCAGTGACGTAGAAAAGATTTTCAGTTTCCAGAGATTAAAAAGATCAACACGTGTCATAAAGATAAAGCTCCAGAAGACCAAATCAAGCGATCTCCCTATAAGGCCGCGGATCCGCGGCCAAACCCACCTATTGGCCGCGGATCCGGTCCAGATGTATTGGGAGTTGGGATTTTGTTGTTGAGATCGTAACTACTGGTTTCCAAATTAGGAAGCTAGGGTTCTGGCTCTGGGACTATAAATAAGAACCGAGAGCCTATTGGAAAAATTATCAAGCTGAAGAGATCACGAAGTCCAAGACGGCTCACGCATCCAGGCTGATCATCAACGGTTTATCTACCTTCTTAGAAGAGATCGAGAAGCAAACTAGCATTTTGTAATCATTTTCTAAGGGAACAAAGTGTAAATGAATTTTGTTGATTAATAAAGGCAGTTGTTTTTCTTATTCTATTTCTTTATAGTTTTAATATGATTTCTCTCTCCATCTCTTCTTCTCCCAACATGCGTGAGTAATTCTTCGCTTGTTAGGGTTCATGGGATTATGGTAGGTTAATAGATGATGAAGATTCTTAAACTCTTTTTAAGTCCTATAAAGTTTATAAACTTTATCAAAAGAATAGTTAACATCCTAATTGGGCGCGCTATCAATTCATTGATAATCACGACCACGGTTAGAGATTAGATTAACAATTGTTTTGGTAAAGGCTAGATATGAACGGAGTTCCATGTCGAGATAGGGGTTAAGATGGGGAACCTTTTTCCCTCCAGAAACCCTAATCTACATGCATCACTGTCGTTCTAGTTTTAAATCTATTAAAAGATAAAAAGAGTAATCTTTAATTAATCATGCATGACTACTAAATCCCAATGAACCCTACAAGTCCTCTTTTAATATTAAACTTACCTCCGTAGTTAATCTAGATCTATATTTTGCATCCGTGTTTAACGTAGATCAAGATCCTACAACCATTCTTCACCATTCTTTATTCTTCCTCCTTTCTTTTTCAGCACGCCTAAAGTAAGAATAAAATATTCAACGTTTCCCAGAGAACGATCCGTACTCATCTCGGTCTAGCTACACGCGACACCGTTATTGATTGCGGTTACAACACACTTCTAAAAATAGATCAATCAAATGGCGCCGTTACCGGGGATACGTGCGTAATATTTTTTCTTACTATTCATGTTGAATTCTTATTCGAAATATATCATAAAAATAAACAAAACTGCAGATTGTATATTCAACGATTATTTGTTGAATTTTGCAAGGGAATCTGGGTCACGGATTTGAGGAAACAGAGATTCAAAGACATTCATCAAGATCCAGAGGAGCAGAGGAGGCCACGTAGCAAAAATCTTCATTAAATCTTCCTAGTCGGCGGCGGAACCGCAGCACAAAGAGTCTATTGGCGGTGGTACCACGGCTTATTGGGGGATTTAGGGTTGCAAACTTCTCTGGTATTTTTTCTATATCTTTCTCACTCCTCTGAAATCTAATAAAATATCTTTTCTGCAGGATTCTTTGCAAAATTTTGCCGCTCAAAAATCTTTTTGTAAAGTTTTGTAATTGGTTTGTTAATTCATATTTTAATACGGATTTTTAAGGGGCAAGACCAAAATTCAGATTAGGAAGGGATTTTATTACCCTTCCTAAGCCCCACAAATCACAAACCGAGCATCTGTATCAATCGTACATTAATTTAAAAAATATATAGACAAGACTCTAAGAATTGTCACGCTCAATAAGGACAGAGGAAGGTCGTGGGTAATCTATCGCTTATCCGCATTACTTTTGTGGTGCCTAGGCAAGTGTGTCCAAGGCAAGTGGTTACTTAATTAGGCCCGCTATTTTCGGTGATTCATATAGCGGATACCTCCCACTTACCTGGCACTTACCTGGCCACAAGAGTAGTAAAGAGGTGGTAGAGGATTGATCCTATGGCTTGCCCTTTGGAAGTTTAGGAGCGGTCTAGAGACTTGACCTAGGCAACCTTAGTTTCAGGGTTGTTTGTGCATTTTTGTGTGATTTGTCTAAGTCCGACACACTTTTTCAAAAACAAACCAATTTTAAATCACACACACGCTGCCACTTGTGCTAAACCCGCTTAGTGCATGCTCGGCTGGACACGGGATTCTAGTGCCCGTCTTGTCCGCGTTCCTGCTATCGACTCCGAAGTCGGTACTTCTTCATCTTCTTTTCCCCCACCACCCACCACATCGACTGAAATGGACGGTACTCCATCAAATTATAATACCACCCTGCCACCGCCCGTAGGTGAGCAGAATCAACCGCGCATTTCTCTCCAAGAGAGATGCTATCCTATCCATAGTCCACTTCCCACTTGCTTATCTATTCCACCAGCCAACGGGGATAATTTTGAAATTAAATCCCACTACATCAATCTGTTGCCCAAATTTCACGGGCTTGAATCTGAAGACGCGTATGTTTTCATCACTAAATTCGAAAACGTATGCGCAATGATGGGTATTTCACAACTGACTGTGGATGCTATGCGCTTGCGTCTTCTCCCATTCACTTTGTGCGACTTGATAGAAAAATGGTTTTATAATATTGTCGCACACTCTATTGCCAATTGGGATGAATTCATGATAGCATTTCTTAATAAATTTTACTCAAATCATAAGACCGCCCATGTTAGGAGCGAGATCAACCAGTTTACCCAGCTTCCCAACGAACCATTTTGGAAGTGCTTTGAACGTTTCAAGGATCTGCTTGTTCAATGTCCTCATTATAGAATCAATAGATGGTATTTGTGCCAAATTATATATGAGGTCATTAATCCAGCGACAAAGCAGATGCTTGAAACAAATTTTCAATGCAATTTCATGTTTAAAGATGATGGTGAAGCTTGGAAATATCTGGAAGATCTCGCTGAAAACACTTTGCAGTGGGAAAGCATAAGACCACCTTCATCTAGGGGAGCATTCATCAGCTCGATATTTCCATCGCAGTAAAAGCCGAAATGGCAGCGATACAAAAGAAACTCGAAGCTATGGAAAACAAATTTTCATTAGCCTCCCTAAACCAGGTTACGCTACCCAAAACCATGTGTGGTTGCTGTTCCGATCCATCACACTTGACGGAAGAATGTCCTATGAGTGCACCGTTTCAAGGTCACGAGCAAACTAATGCTACTTTTCAGCAGCGATCTAGAAACGATCCACATTCTTCCACATACAATCAAGGGTGGAGGAATCATCCTAATTTTGCTTGGAACCAAAACCAAAATCAAAATCAAAACCAGTTCTAAAGCAATTACCAAAGACCTCCTCCACAGCAACAGCAACCACCACAACAGAACCAGCACCCCTTTCAATCACAAAATTTTCAAAATCCGGTCAACAATTCTGTACCTTCTAATAATTCGACCGGTACCGATAACTCCTCTTCGCTCGCACAAACTTTGGATTTGTTTATGAAACATTCAATCCAAATATCGGCTAATATGAGGTCCTCTATTGATACCATAAAGAAAGAATCCGCCTCCCATAGTGAGAGTATTAAATCAATAGAAGCCCAAATTGCACGATTAAACGCCGAAATGAGTGCTAGAGAGAAAGGGAAACTTTCGTCTCAACCCCTACCAAATCCTGGCCACTCACAAAGTTATAATGTGAGTGCCGTCACTACGTTGAGATCGGGAAGAGTGCTGGATAACCAAGTGGGTGAACAAGTTGATGATGTTAGTGATACCAATGATACCCCGGCTTCTACTTCTTCCCCTAATTCGTCTAGTCTCCCACCTACTTCCGAGTCTATTCTACGCTTCCCACAATGCTCGAACCTTCAGCCCACTTCCACAAATCTATCTAAAACGATCTCCACTCCAATTCTGGGATCCACTCCATCCCCACAATCCTCTCCAATGTTGGACCATACCCTTATTGATAAAGCACCTTATCCAAACAGGTTAAGGGGCAACAAACCAAGTCCACAAATGGAGAAAATTGTGGAAATTTTTAAGCAAGTTAACATAAATATTCCTCTCCTAAATGCTATTCAACAAATTCCGTCTTATGCGAAAATCCTAAAGGATTTGTGCACTAGGAAGAGAAAAGTTCAAGTACTTAAAAAAGTTTTCCTTGCGAGTAATGTGAGCACTGCTTTTACACAACAACTACCCAAGAAACGAAAGGACCCCGGAAGTCCTACAATTTCTATTTCTATTGGGGATAAAAATATCAATCGTGCTCTATTTGATTTAGGTGTTAGTGTTAACTTGCTTCCGTATTCTATTTATGAGCAATTAGGGATCGGAGAGTTAAAATCGGCGCATTGCACTCTTCAGATGGCCGATCGATCTATCACCCAACCTAGGGGTGAGCTAGAGGATGTGTTAATCAAAGTCGGAGAATTTATATTTCCTGTGGACTTTATCGTTATGGATACACAACCTGTAGCGAACCCACGAAACCAAATTCCGGTGATTTTAGGTCGACCTTTTCTTGCAACTTCCAACACTGTAATCAGTTGCCGTAACGACTCTATGAACCCATCCTTCGGGAAGAAGTCAATTGAGCTTAACATTTACAAGTTGGGAAGTGAACCCTCCAAACCCCATACTCATGTGTGTTCTGTCGAAACAATAGATTCCGACAGCGGCGAAATTGAAGAGCTTCACGATACTGATCTCGACTCCACTATTACGTTGTTGTCCGGGTCAACATCTAACGCGGAATATAAACCTTTTATGGAGTCCGAGTATCATCCTGTTCTTTCTGATGAGATTATTATTCGGGATATCGATGAAAAGTTTGAAGAAATTTTTGCTGAAGAACTCGCATTCTTAAAAAATACGGGTGGTATGATGAATCAACCTCAACACAAAGAAGTTGAACCATCACCACTTCTTCTTATCGATAACAAGAATGCGAGTAATCCATCATCATTATTTCGTCTCTACAAACCGAGACGTAAATCTTTTCCATTACACCTCTTATCGCCTCCCCACTTCTTCACATCAATAGGTGACATGGTCTTCCACCAACCTTGGTGCTTCATCGATAAAATTTTTGAATGGTTGGTGTTGACTTTTGGTCTTTGCAAGGCTTTACTTTGACCAATAATTTTAACTCCCCCAATAATTTTAAATGCTTAATACGATTTTACTTAAGTTTGGGGGGGATATTTTGGCTCTTGAAAGGAATTTTTTTATAAGATTGTGAGCCAAAAATAAGTTTGGGGGAGGATTTCACTTTCATTATTTCTTGTCCCCTTTTTCCTCCTAAGTCTACAGGTTTTTGAGCTTAACGGATGACATCAGTGAGGACACTGCTGTAAACAGGTTTGGGGGAGGTTTGTACTTATTTATGCGATACTTTGCATCATACTATATATAAGCACAAAAAAAAATTTTGATAATAAAAGTTTGAAAGTGAAAATTTACATATGAAAGATAGGAATAATTTGAGAAAAACAAGAAAGTTAGAGGTTTTCTTAAACAAAACCAGTAATAAGTAGTTATGAGCTGTTGTCCCAAGGGTTTGTAAGATGAAGGAAATTACTAATCTGAGAATAAAATAATCTTGAAAAATCGTCCCTATTCTAGAAGCCAAACATTTAAACGTTGATACCCTACTATACGCACTTACACACATCTTGAAACTCGAGATAGTAGAGCATACCTTGAAATACTCTTGTCTAAAAACCAAAGTATGAAGAAAATAAAAGTGGAGAATAAAAGATAAAATGGTGAAAAGAAAAATGAACACTGGTTTTGTTATCACCGAGGCAGCAATAAAAAAATATAGCGAGGGTACTTCATCACCTAGTGCTTTAGACCAACTGGTCTGGGAGTCACTGCTAAGCCTTAGGTGGTGCAAGACGAGGAAAATACTAATACACATAATCAGCAAGCACATGAGTAATCGGTCGGTTAGTACCTCAAGAAATATTAACGGTCGCATGAAAAATGTGCGAGCAAATCCATCCAAATATTCATCAAATTAAAAAGTACTGAGGTAGATGGACAAGAGTATGATAGCTTGAATTGAATTCTCCGAGTGTAGGGATGTTCTATACACACACACGTAGGGCTATATGATCGATGTTTGGATGAAAGGTAGGAATGAAGAATAAAGATGATGTTTTATTGTGGGATGATGTGATTTCTAACATCTTTTCATGACTATTATGATAGGGCTCATGACAACTGAAAAGCTAGTGTAGTTGGAAACTCTAAGTTTTCAAAGTCTTTCTTTTATAGTTCTTATCTTTATATGTAAGTTTCACCATCTTTCTTTTATTATAGGATTTTGTGGGTGTAATCCAATGAAAACCCTCAGAAGACAACACTCCTCCTACTAGGGACACCTAGAGATTTAACGGCTTGTTGCACGTGCTCAGTGCAATCGTGTTGCCTACGAAAGTGTGCTTAGCTTTCTCCTTTCTTTTTCTCCTTCTCTTGAATAAACTAGTTTGCACGGGACGATCAAAGATAAGTTTGGGGGTATCTGTT
The DNA here is from genome assembly GCA_030015575.1 of Agapanthus africanus. Lineage (NCBI taxonomy): Eukaryota > Viridiplantae > Streptophyta > Magnoliopsida > Asparagales > Amaryllidaceae > Agapanthus > Agapanthus africanus. The sequence continues at coordinate 6,818,372 of CM057337.1, forward strand.
CAGTTGATAAAACTGCACATTTAATATGACATTTTTCCTACTATTTCTATATAATAAAAAGCATTTATTATAATATATGATACATATGAGGATTTATCTGTAAAAATACTATTTTCATGTGTTTATAAATTATAATTAACATTTGGTAGGAAAAAATAAGCATATAATATCCATGTAACATTTGGCCAATTTAAAATATGCTTACCTTATTAAATGGTTAAGTTAATATCTCAATAAAACAAACTTTATTAATATTATTTGTTGAGTTTGTTGTGCAGAATTTTCAGGGCTGAAATCAAGGAAATCAAAGCTGTTAGAACAAACCTGTCTAATTAAGAAAGTAAACTAAAGAAATCAAGTATGGCAGTGACGTAGAAAAGATTTTCAGTTTCCAGAGATTAAAAAGATCACCACGTGTCATAAAGATAAATCTCCAGAAGACCAAATCAAGCGATCTCCCTATAAGGCCGCGGATCCGCGGCCAAACCTACCTATTGGCCGCGAATCCGCCGCGGTCTAGATGTATTGGGAGTTGGGATTTTGTTATTGAGATCGTAACTACTGGTTTCCAAATTAGGAAGCTAGGGTTCTGGCTCTGGGACTATAAATAAGGACCGAGAGCCTCTTGGAAAAATTATCAAGCTGAAAAGATCACGAAATCCAAGACGGCTCACGCATCTAGGCTGATCATCAACGGCTCATCTACCTCCTGAGAAGAGATCGAGAAGCAAACTAGCATTTTGTAATCATTTTCTAAGGGAACAAAGTGTAAATGAATTTTATTGATTAATAAAGGTAGTTGTTTTTCTTATTCTATTTCTTTGTAGTTTTAATATGATTTCTCTCTCCATCTCTTCTTCTCCCAACATGCGTGAGTAGTTCTTCGCTTGTTAGGGTTCATGGGATTAGGTAGGTTAATGGATGATGAAGATCCTTAAACTCTTTTTAAGTCCTATAAAGTTCATAAACTTTATCAAAAGAATAGTTAATGTAACGCCTTACATTTCGGTTAGTGTTCGTTTAGACGTTAATGCGGGGTTACTATAAAAAGTTTACCAATTCGGGTTCCTCACAATTTATAACATTTAATTAATAATTTATTATTATTTGTTATGGACATGCACGCACGTGTGCACGTAAATGTGAGTTTTGTTTGTGCTAATTTTGTTGTTAGCAACCTTGACACTTAACCTAATCTTTCCTTAACCCTAATTCCTTTGATCTTTTGTGAGAAGAGGGGAGATATTTGTGTTGGAGTGATGAGGTGTGAGTGCATTAATGTGAAGGCATGGTTAGCAATTAATGCTAATGATACACTTACCTCTCATTCTCACACTACACTCACCTCCCTCTCTCATTTCCTCACACACACTCTCATTTCTTATCTCTTTTCAATTATTCTTCATCTCTCCCTCAATACAACTGAACACTCTCATTTCCCTCACCAATTCATCTCAAATCCTTCACAAATACCACAAAAATCACATCTTTTCTTGGTTTTTGCCTCTTGGATGCCTAGGAGCATGCAAAGCTTGGATCTTTGAGTTCTTTGGTGTATGTAATGATCTCTTTATGTTGTTTATGTAGTTTTTGTGCTTTGTAAATTGTTAGATTTAGTTTAGATTGTTTAAAGTTTAGTTTTGTGCAAAATAGCGTATGTTTAGTGTCGTTTGTGACATCCGTGTTCTGCTGTGACCCGGAGATTTTACTAAAAAATTAAACAATTTTGTTGTGTTGTACCTGTGACCGTAGCACTTCACCTGGAGCACGAACCCCATCAGCTCGGACTCAGCCGGCGACTTCTGAAGGCAATTCCGGCGACATCGGCCCCTGGGTGGAGTTGGGGTTTGGGTTTTTGTGGGTAGGTCTATACTGTAGTTTGGGTAAGTTTGGTCTTGTTTGATTATTGAGTTTTCTTAGTATGCAAAATCTGGGATCACCTAGGTAGTTCTAGTGTTTTGTGTCAGCGCTATACGCTATACGACACGGATCGTGCACTTTGTGTGGTTTTGCTCTTAGGTTGTTTTCGTCGTGTCGCTACGCACGTTAGCCACAATACGAACACTTGAGAGTATATTTTGTGTTGTTGCGTCGGTCAAATATAGTTTGTATGTGTTTTGGGTATATTGCTAATATATATTTGTTTTGTTGTTTTAATGTTGTAGGTTCGCAGGCGGGGACTTCAGACACTGCTACAAAGGGAAAACAGGTGGTAGACTTCACCTATCCAGGAGTGTTAGTGAGTAGATTTAACATCTACAGGGGAATCGCCTGCATGGCGTTATGCGTCTGGGCTAGAAATGACTTGACCTGTCGCATATTCTATGTCATATTTAGAATTGCGCATTCACCCTACTGCTTAGTTATTGTTGTGCTTGAACTAGTATCCTTAGGGCACTGCCCATATTATTGACGATTCATGTTGCACGAGCACTGATTGTATGCTACCCACACTGTCAATAATTGCCATGACACGCACAACCCACTTATAGATATGATATGGTTTGGTTAGGAATATTGATACATTGATTCATATTTCTTATCGCATTGACATATAGCATACATGTATATCTACATGCTTACACATATGCATTCACATACTTACATGCTAGATACCTGTATACCTATAGAGTATTGTACCATCAGTGATAGGTACATACACACTTAATGCCATAGCTACAGGTATACCTTGTACACATATTTCACTTATACCCAGGGGGTATACTACATCATTATTTATAGGTAGATACATATACCTTGCTATACCTTATTGTTTACACATATATCTGGTTATAGCTACATGTTTACCTTTACTTGATGTTATTTAGACTCCGATAAATTAGGAACCGCATGATATTTATATTAACTTGTTGCAGTTAATTAGCGGCTTTTCCTTTATATGCTTACATTTCGGTTTTATGTTGCATATATTATATTCATGGATTTTTCGCATTGAGCTATGAATTTTTCATGATGTTTTCTGGATTTGGGGACCGTGAGAGTTCATGAAATTATGCATAATTTGAAAAACCCGGTTTCCCTTGATATGATATTTCAGCATCCACCATGAGATTTATCGGTTCTGATATATATATATATATATATATATATATATATATATATATATATATATATATACACCCCTGCGAGGAGGCGTTGAGGCCGTATGAGGGTACATGGTGAGGCCCGGAGGTACCCCGGGGCAAGACGATTGATGGACCTTGCCGATTGAGCCTGTCAGGGGAACCATACCATCCAGTGACATTACCAATGACTCAGCGGTTATCATAGGGATACCGATGGGAGTCATGTATGTATGATACGTGGAAAGACGAGGGTCAGAGCTAGGCACTCGTGCTTTTCGGATAGCGTGTGATGCGTACCTATCAGGGTGCCAGTCTTGGTGACAGCACCTGATAGATCGGCATTTATATGTCGATGCTTGACACATTGGTTTCATAATATTTCTTTTTACTCCTAAGTATATATAACAGTGGAATGGGACGCTGTTATATATGCCTTTACACCAATATTAGTGGAATGAGACGCTAATATATGTGTATTGATATCATATTTATTCATGTAAATATATTTAGGATGTTAGAGATTTACTTGATATTGGATTTGGGATATAGGTGATTCATTTGATATTGGATACAGGATATTTATGAGATTGCTGATTTGTACATTCAGGATATATGAGATTTATTCGATAGTGTACATTCAGGATTTGTGAGACTTGTATGATACAAGAGCCAATTTGGGGGCTGATTTGAGGAATTGGGATTTGGATTGTCTTCATGGATTGTGATCCTACCACGATGTCAGGATTCCGTGAAAATGACATATTTCATTCCATACTCCACATTTATTGGTTATGCACTGCTTCATGTATTAGTAGTACCTGTTAGTGTACCTTTCATGACTGTTGCATTTACATACCTTTATTTATATACATTGTTTCATGTATAGTTGTACCTGTTAGTGTACCTTTCATAATTGTTGCATATATACACTTTCATATCATTATTGCATGATTATTGCATACTGATTATCATATTATTATTGCTTCATATATTAGTTGTACATGCTAGTGTACTTTTCATGATTATTACATTCATATGACCTTTTATTGCTATTAATTGCATATGTTAGATTCACGCTGTACGTGCATAATTGCGATTACCTGCATATGTTATTTACTATTCACGAGTTGGCAACTCACTCCCGTTGTGCCACAATTGTTTTGCAGGGTGTTTCCCCAGAATAGTCGAGACAGGCTATTCATCTATCTGATCATCTTTTGCTGCGGATACCGCTTCAGCTCATAATGTGCAGTTTTGCTTAGGTGGGTTCTATGGTTATCCGTATTGTTGTATTGTATATTCGTTGTATCCTTGTACTCTCCATCTACTATATTTTCTTGCTGACTTAGATACTTGGTGAGGACGATATTGTATTTTATTTTGTGACTTGTTGTGTTTTATACAGTTTCCTTTCTATCGTCTTTTATTTCTTCGCTACGGCGTCGTATATTTGTTGTGGTGGTTGTTTTCTGCCTTTGGGCGTGTATTTGCTCCCGTTTGGGGATGCTGTACTTTTATTTATGTTGTACCCATTTTTGGGGCTAGTTTTTACAAAGGAGGTGCTGCCAAAATTTTAAGGAAAGAAAGTTGGACTTTTAAAGAATTTTGGTTGTGATTTCAAAGACTTTTAAACAATATTTCTTATCTTTTCTTGTCTTTTAATGGTTTAGATTTCTGGGTTTTGGCTTTGTTTTACCGCGTTACGACTGTACACGTTGCGTAGTATTAGGGCCGTCACGTGCCAATTTCGGGTCGTGACAAAGTTGGTATCAGAGTGCTAGGTTTTACCTTTCGGAGTGTAGGATGACCTTGGTATGATGGAGTAGGTAGCTTAAGCAGAGTAATGTAGTGTGTGTATGTCTGCAGCATACTCACGATGCGGTACTCCGCCTAAAGCGACCTAAGTACAAATTGCTTGAAATTCCTTCCTTGATGATTCATATCCTTGCGATTCGATTTCCATGTTCATATCGAATCCTATCTCTATTTATAGCCTTTGCCGCCGACGACTATAGGGACTCAGAGTGATGCAGCGAGGGCCGAGATCAGAGTTGACTCAGGTAGGTCAAGGACTGACCAGGATGGCACGCTCGATGCACAGGTGCAGACGGATCCGCCTTCGACAGATGGTATCGCTAGGCTTGTGGCAGAGATGCAGGACATGCGCCAGACGATGGGTTCATTGGTTGAGGCCATTCAAGTGCAGCGACAGGAGGTTGTCAACCCTGTTACCCAGTTGTTTTTTGCGGTCAGCATGCAGCATTCCGTCACCTACATAGCACCAGTGGATGCAGCCCCAGTTACGAGACACGTATTCCAGAGACTTTGAGAGTTCCGGAACCGTGGAGGACTCGTACCGGTGTATCAGCCCAGAGACAGAGGCTTAGTCGTTGAGGCAGCTTTCGTGACCGTCGCGGGAGTAGCAGAGGGTTAGGATGAGGAGAGTAGTGTTAGCTAGATCAGTCGTTGTTGTGTTAACTTCTGTCAGCGATTCCTTAGTTGCGTGACACGTAATTCGGTCGTGTGCCAATCGGATAGGAGATAGAGATTCGTCCGTCGTTTTGATCCTTCTAGAGAAGTTGGATTTGACGTTATTCTGGGCACGGAATGGTTATCTACGTGCTAGGCGTCTGTGGACTACCGCGAGAAAACTGTCAGGTTTTGTTTTCCCGGCAAGTCAGTTCCTGTTGTGTAGGGGGACAGTTGTGCCGCCTCTCATAGCTTGAATTCAGCCTTTTCGCTAGTTGGCTTTTGAGGAGAGTATGTTGAGAATTCTTGGCGTTCATTCATGATACCGGAGCCACAGTGGGATTGTTGGACCGGGTTTCTATCGTGCGAGAGTTTTCCGACGTTGTTCTTGATGAGCCAACGAAGCTTAAGGAGCTTAAGGATCAGCTGCAGAGTTGTTTGTTAGGGGGCTTGTGCGTCTGAGTGTTTCGCATTAGGGAGCTCCTATTTCTGTTCGTCAAGGAGAAAGACGGAAGATTGAGGTTGTGTATTGATTGATCGTCAATTGAACCAGCTTACGGTGCGAATGGGTATCCTTTACCTCGCATTGACGATTTCTTCGATCAGCTCCAGAGTGTGAGACATTTTCTAAGTTTGTTCGGGATCAGGTCATCATTTTTGCGGGTTCGGAGTGATGACATTCCGAAGACTGCCTTGTGTGTGCTACGGGTTTTGTGTGTTTTGGTGGTGTCATTGGACTCACCAATGCCCTAGCAGCATTCGTAGATATGATGAATCGGATTTCTTCAGGCTGTTCCTCGACCAGTCATTGTTGTGTTATTGACGACATTCTAGTCTATTTCAATGTGTCTTGAGGGACAGGAGTAACACTTGAGAATTTGTTTTGCAGACGTTGGGAGAGCCCCAGCGATTTGCTAGATTATCGAAGTGTTCCTTCAGGCTTGTTTGTGTTAACTCCTAGGTCTTGTAGTTACGGGAGACGGTTTTCATATGGTTCTGAGGAAGATTGAGGCCATACAGCTTTGGCCCAGACTTGTGTTTGGATGGAGGTCCGCAGATTTTTGGGCTTGGCAGGTTTTTACCGCCGTTTCGTGCAGGATTGCTAGTGTAGTACTGCACCGTTGACTGAACTGACCGGAGAGGAGGTTTCTTTTCTTTGGACTGAGGCATGCGTGCGGAGTTTTTCAGCAGTTGAAGAATCGGTTAACAACTGCATCAGTTCTTTCTTGTTTTCTAGTTCGGGCGACTTTATTGTTTAACTGTATTGTTTCGCGAGTGTGGCTCGATTGTGTACTGAGGTGACACTATAGAGTTATCGCTTTTGCTTCCCTACATCTGGAGGAAGTACGAGCAGGATATCCCACTCATGATCTGGAGATGGCCGCGGTGGTCTTGCGTTGGAGATTGGAGACACTACTTGTTCGAGAGTCGTGTCAGATTTTCACGGATCACCAGAGCTTAATATACATCTTCTTGCAGCGGGTTATGATTGTTGAGATAGTTTTCTGTAGATTTACAGTTCTTGTTCGGTCGTTGAGTACAGCTTAGGTTCGCCTCTACTGAGGGGACAGCTTGCTCATGTCCGCGTCCGACCACTTTTCCTTAATCAGTTTCACGTGGCACTGCCCGCCGATACTCGTTCGTCAGAGATTCATAAGCATACTTAGCTGGGTAATGATTCGGAGTCCTTGAATTGTGACAAGGGTGTGCTAAGTTTAGGGACGCGTTTGTGTACCTGATACTTTTGGGTAGAGACGCGAAATCCTAGAGCAGGCACATCTGTCAACGCTCTGTACTCATTCAAGTTCCACCAACATTGACGTGATTTGTGAGATAGTTACGGGTGGGCAGGGTTATAAAGAGAAGTTTCGGGTTTCGTTTCAAGGTGTCTGTCTTGTGGTGTGCTTTGGTTGAACATCTGAGACCGGCTGGAGAGTTGTAACCTTTAACCGTTCCGAAGTAGGAGTGGGAGCAGATCTCCACGAATTTCGTTATGGTGTCTACCCAAGTTTAGTCAGGGTGTGACTCCATTTGGATGTTTATTGTCCGGTTTTGCTCGGTTTTGCTCAGTTTGCTCAGTTGTTCTTTGTTAAGTTTGTGCGTTGCACGGAGTTTCTTCATGGGTCGTATCCAATGAAGGCACCCTGTTCGCTTCCCGTCTTGGGTAGGAACTTTAGGAAGCCTTGGGTACTGGTTGAGCTTTAGCTCCATCTTTCCATCCGCAGGATGATGGTTTTGTGAGAGTGGGCTATACCGACTCTAGAGGTTATGCTTGTGCGTACGTACTAATTGTTGTCGGCAGTTGGGATCGTCACTTGCCATTGTTAGGATTCTCCTTTGGTAGCAGTTATCAGGAGGCATTCCAATTGGCAACTGTTAGGTTTAGGGGTTAGGTCGTGTCGATCACCAGTCTATTTTTCTAACTCTGCGTAGTAGGATTTTTGGACCCCAGCTAGTCTAGAGATTTCGGAGATGATCCAGTTGATTCAGGTCAGGATGAGAGTAGCCCAGTGCAGACAGAGGTCTTATGCCGACCGTGATGGTCGTAGACTTGAGTTCGCAGTGGGAGATCATGTAATCCTACGGACTTTCCGATGAATGACGAGTTGAGTTTTGGGAAGCTTACCCTGGAATTGTAGGTCCTTTTGAGATCCTTAAAGCGAGTTAGTTTCATTGCCTTTAATTTGGCACTTCCGCCCAGATTTTTGAGTATTCACCCCGTATTCCTTGTGTCGATACTCTGCAATTACCTTCATGACCTTTCTCATATGATTCAGCACCAGACCATTTAGCTTGGACGCGATCTTTCGTTCACCAGCAGCCAATTGTGTTAATGGCTCGGCAGGTGGAGAAACTTCGGTCAAGGGTCTTGCCATCTGTGAAGGGTTTTCTTGGACGTAGCCGTATGGTGAGATAGTCACTTGGGAGGCTGCAAACGAGATTTGAGAATTTGTAATCTTCTCTTTGAAGGTATGCTTAGTGAGAACTTTAAATTCGGGGACGAATTTTTATTGGGGGGGGGGGAGATTGTAACGTCTTAGATTTCGGTTAGTGTTCGTTTAGACGTTAATGCGGGTTTACTGTAAAAATTTTACCAATTCGACTTCCTCACATTTTATAACATTTAATTATTAATTTATTATTATTTATTATGGACATGCACGCACGTGTGCACGTAAATGTGAGTTTTGTTTTTGCTAATTTTGTTGTTAGCAACCATGGCATTTAACCTAATCTTTGCTTAACCCTAATTCCTCTGATCTTTTGTGAGAAGAGGGGAGATATTTGTGTTGGAGTGATGAGGTGTGAGTGCATTAATGTGAAGGCATGGTTAGCAATTAATGCTAATGATACACTCACCTCTCATTCTCACCCTACACTCACCTCCCTCTCTCATTTCCTCACACACTCTCTCATTTCTTATCAATTTTCAATTATTCTTCATCTCTTTCTCAACACAACTGCACATTCTCATTTTCCTCACCAATTCATCTCAAATCCTTCACAAATATCACAAAAATCATATCTTTTCTTGGTTTTTGCCTCTTGGATGCCTAGGAGCATGCAAAGCTTGGATCTTTGAGTTCTTTGGTGTAGGTAATGATCTCTTTCTGTTGTTTATGTAGTTTTTATGCTTTGTAGATTGTTAGATTTAGTTTAGATTGTATAAAGTTTAGTTTTGTGCAAAATAGCATATTTTTAGTGTCGTTTGTGACATCTGTGTTCTGCTGTGACCCGGAGATTTTACTAGAAAACTAAACAATTTTGTTGTGTTGTACCTGTGACCATAGCACCTCACCTGGAGCACGAACCCCATCAGCTCGGACTCGGCCGGCAACTTCTGAAGGCAATTCCGGCGACATCGGCCCCTGGGTGGAGTTGGGGTTTGGGTTTTTGTGGGTAGGTCTATGCTGTAGTTTGGGTAAGTTTGGTCTTGTTTGATTGTTGAGTTTTCTCAGTATGCAAAATCTGGGATCACCTAGGTAGTTTTTAGTGTTTTGTGTCAGCGCGATACGTTATACGATACGGATCGTACACTTTGTGTGGTTTTGCTCTTAGGTTGTTTTCGTCGTGTCGCTACGCACGTTAGCCACAATACGAATACTTGAGAGTATGTTTTGTGTTGTTGCGTCGGTCAAATATAGTTTGTATGTGTTTTGGGTATATTGCTAATATATATTTGCTTTGTTGTTTTAATGTTGTAGGTTCGCAGGCGGGGATTTCAGACACTGCTACAAAGGGAAAACAGGTGGTAGACTTCACCTAGCCAGGAACGTTGGTGAGTAGATTTAACATCTACAGGGGAATCGCCCGTATGGCGTTATGCGTCTGGACTAGAAATGACTTGACCTGTCGCATATTCTATATCATATTTAGAATTGCGCATTCACCCTACTGCTTAATTATTGTTGTGCTTGAACTAGTATTCTTAGGAAACTGCACATATTATTGACGATTCATGTTGCACGAGCACTGATTGTATGCTACACATACCGTCAATAATTGCCATGACACGCACAACCCACTTATAGATATGATATGGTTTGGTTAGGAACATTGAGACATTGATTCATATTTCTTATCGCATTGACATATAGCATACCTGTATATCTACATGTTTACACATATGCATTCACATACTTACATGCTAGATATCTGTATACCTATAGAGTATTGTAGCATTAGCGATATGTACATACACACTTAATGACATAGTTACAGGTATACCTTGTGCACATATTTCACTTATACCCAGGGGGTATATTACATCATTACTTATAGGTAGATACACATACCTTGCTATACCTTATTGTTTACACATATATCTGGTTATAACTACATGTTTACCTTTACTTGATGTTATTTAAACTCCGATAAATTAGGAACCGCATGATATTTATATTAATTTGTTGCAGTTAATTAGCGGATTTTTCTTTATATGCTTACATTTCGGTTTTATGTTGCATATATTATATTCATTGATTTTTCGCATTGAGCTGTGGATTTTTCATGATATTTTCTGGATTTGGGGACCTTGGGAGTTCAAGAAATTATGCATTATTTGAAAAACCCGGTTTCCCTTGATATGATATTTCGGCATCCACCATGAGATTTATCGGTTCTGATATATATATATATATATATATATATATATATATATATATACCCCTGCGAGGAGGCGTTGAGGCCGTATGAGGGTACATGGTGGGGCCCGGAGGTACCCCAGGGCAAGACGATTGATGGACCTTGCCGATTGAGCCTGTTAGGAGAACCATACCATCCGGTGACATTACCAATGACTCAGCGGTTATCATGGGGATACCGATGGGAGTCATGTACGTATGATACGTGGAAAGACGAGGATCAGAGCTAGGCACTCGTGCTTTTCGGATAGCGTGTGATACGCACCTATCAGGATACCAGTCTTGGTGACAGCACCTGATAAATCGGCATTTATGTGTCGACACTTGACATATTGGTTTCATAATGTTTCTTTTTACTCCTAAGTATATATAACAGTGGAAAGAGACGCTGTTATATATGCCATTACACCAATATTAGTGGAATGGGACGCTAATATATGTGTATTGATATCATATTTATTCATGCAAATATATTTAGGATGTTAAAGATTTACTTGATATTGGATTTAGGATATAAGTGATTCATTTGATATTGGATACAGGATATTTATGAGATTGCTGATTTGTACATTCAGGATATATGAGATTTATTCGATAGTGTACATTCAGGATTTATGAGACTTGTATGATACGAGAGCCAATTTGGGGGCTGATTTGAGGAATTAGGATTTAGATTGTCTTGATGGATTGTAATCCTACCATGATATCAGGATTCCGTGGAAATGACATATTTCATTCCATACTCCACGTTTATTGTTTATGCACTGCTTCATGTAATAGTAGTTCCTGTTAGTGTACCTTTCATGACTGTTGCATTTACATACCTTTATTTATATACATTGCTTTATGTATAGTTGTACCTGTTAGTGTACCTTTCATGATTGTTGCATATATACACTTTCATATCATTATTGCATGATTATTGCATATTGATTGTCATATTATTATTGCTTCATGTATTAGTTGTACATGCTAGTGTACTTTTCATGATTATTGCATTCATATGACATTTTATTGCTATTAATTGCATATGTTAGATTCACGCTGTACGTGCATACTTGCGATTACCTGCATATGTTATTTACTATTCATGAGTTGGCAACTCACCCCCGTTGTGACACAGTTGTTTTGCAGGGTGTTTCCCTAGAGTAGTCGAGGCAGGCTATTCATCTATCTGATCATCTTTTGCTGCGGATACCCTTCAGCTCATAGTGTGCAGTTTTCCTTAGGTGGGTTTTGTGGTTATCCGTATTGTTGTATTGTATATTCGATGTATCGTTGTACTCTCCATCTACTATATTTTCTTGTTGAGTTAGAGACTTGGTGAGGACGATATTGTATTTTATTTTATGACTTGTTGTGTTTTATACAGTTTCCTTTCTATCATCTTTTATTTCTTTGCTACGGCGTCGTATATTTGTTGTGGTGGTTGTTTTCCGCCTTTAGGCGTGTATTTGCTCCCGTTTGGGGATGCTGTACTTTTATTTATGTTGTACCCATTTTTGGGGCTAGTTTTTACAAAGGAGGTGCTGTCAAAATTTTAAGGAAAGAAAGTTGGACTTTTAAAAAATTTGGGTTGTGATTTCAAAAACTTTTAAATAATGTTTCTTTTCTTTTCTTGTCTTTTAATAGTTTAGATTTCTGGGTTTTGGCTTTCTTTTACTGCGTTACGACTGTAGACGTTGCGTAGTATTAGGGCCGTCACGTGCCAATTTCGGGTCGTGACAGTTAACATCCTAATTGGGCGCGCTATCAATTCATTGATAATCACGACCACGGTTAGAGATTTGATTAACAATTATTTTGGTAAAGGCTAGATATGAACAGAGTTCCATGTCGGGATAGGGGTTAAGAGTGGGAACCTTTTTCCGTCCAGAAACTCTAATATACATGCATCACTGTCGTTCTAGTTTTATATCTATTAAAGGATAAAAAGAGTAATCTTTAATTAATCATCCATGACTACTAAATCCCAATAAACCCTACAAGTCCCCTTTTAATATTAAACTTACCTCCGTAGTTAATCTAGATCTATATTTTGCATCCGTGTTTAACGTAGATGTAGATCCTACAACCATTCTTCACCATTCTTTATTCTTTCTCCTTTCTTTTTCAACACGCCTAAAGTAAGAATAAAATATTCAACGTTTCTCAGAGAACGACCCGTACTCATCTCGGTCTAGCTACATGCGACACCGTTATTGATTGCGGTTACAACACACTTCTAAAAATAGATCAATCAAAAGTCTAGCGTGCACGCCCTCAACACGTTCTCGAGCGTCTGAATAGTACGCTTGGACTGTCCGTCTATCTATGGATGGTAAGCCGTGCTGAACTTGAGACGTGTACCCAGATTCTCTTGTAAGCTCTTCCAAAAGTGCAAAATGAATCTAGTGTCCCGATCTGATACTATACTACCGGAACTCCGTGAAATCGCACTACCTCTTGCATGTATTTCTCCGCAAGCGACTCTGTCGAATGTCCCACCCTAAAGGGTATAAAGTGTGCTGCTTTCGTAAGACGGTCGACGATAACCTAAACGGCGTTGTTGCCTCTTGGACTCCGTGGTAAAGCAGTAACAAAGTCCATAGTGATGTGCTCCCATTTTCATTCGGGTATCGGAAGCGGTTGCAGCAGTTCATCTGTTCTCTGGTGTTCAGCCTTTATTTGCTGACATACTAAGCACTTAGATACAAATCGTGCAATCTCTCGCTTCATCCCGTTCTACCAACAATGCTGCCTCAGATCTCGATACATTTTCGTGCCTCCTGGTTGCACAGAATAAACTGAACTATAGGCCTCAGCTAGTACTTCTTCTCGAACATCCCCTTTAGAAACGCAGAGTCTGCTACCGAATCTCAAGGATCCGTCTCGATGTATGAGTAAGTCTGTCCTTAGTCCGGCTTCCATCTGCTCTCTGAATTTTTGCAATCGAGGATCATTAGCTTGTGCAGCCTTGATGCGATCTACCAGTGAAGACTGCACCTGTAACTGCCAAAACCGCCTGATTGCACTCGGTGTAACAAGCTCTAGTTCGAGCTTCTGAAAATCCTCAATGATGCCCATCTGACTGGTCAACATCATGACCGCTGGCTTGCGACTAAGAGCGTCTGGTACGACATTTACTTTCTTCGGATGGTACTTTAAGTCTAATTCGTAGTCCGCCATTAGTTCTAACCATCGGCGTTGTCTCATATTCAATTCCCTCTGAGAGAACACGTATTTCAGACTCTTATAATCTGTGTACACTTCTACCTTTCCGCCCAGTAAGTAATGTCTCCAGATCTTTAATGCGAAAACCACCGCAGCTAACTCCAAGTCGTGTGTTGGGTAGTTCTTCTCATGATTCTTGGGCTGCCGTGAAGCATAAGCAACTGCCCGACCGTGTTGCATCAGAACGCAGCTTAAACCATTCCCTGAATCATCGCTGTGTATCACCAAACCACCTGAATTGTCCGGCACTGTAAGAATAGGTGCCGTGGTCAATTTTTGTTTTATTCCCTCAAAAGCCTGAGTACATTCCTCCGTCCATACGTATGGCACTTCCTTCCGTGTTAGCTAAATTGGGGGTCAGGTGATTGCAAGGTTCAAGGATGGGATAAAGTAATTTCTTGCAATAAGGGAAAGAAATTTTTGTAAGAAGGATCAATTTATGAATCAAGCGGGCTTTAAAGGTACAATATTTTAGGAAAATTTAATCGAACCAGAACTTTATTATTCAGAAAAATTTGGCAGAGTACAACTGAGAGATAAACGTGGCCCTAAACTATACATCGTTTTTATTTGGCTCGAAGAAAAGAAAATAAGCCGCGTCAGTCGCGATTGTGGAAGTTCAACAAGTTGCGGTAAGTTCTCGTGCTAAGATTGTGGCATCCATTCTTATAGTGTCTTGTCGGGATATCTGCTTGAGATTCTTCAGCCTCGAGTTCCTCATCACTTGAAGTTTCATCCTCCGATTCCTTCTCGGCTGGAGCTTCGTCTTCAGATTCCTCCCCTATAGGGTTTTCTTCTCCTGGCTCTTCCTCTTCGGTGGGAGCTTCCTCATCGGAATCCTCCACTATATGTTCTGCCTCTTCCGGGTCCCTTTCTGGATCCTCGTCCATAGGGTCTTCCTCAGGATTCTCCTCTTCAGGATCCTTATCTGGATCCTCCTCTACCGCATTTTCCTGTGGATCCTCTTCTATCGGGTATTCTCCGGGATCCCCTTCCACTGCATTTTCCTGTGGATACCCTTCTATCGGGTCTTCTTCGGGATCTTCCTCCTCAGGGTCATCTTCTGGATCCTCCTCTTCATCGTCAGAATCATTAATCATATTGATCTCCGGAACTGCGACATCGACTCCCTCGTCCTTGGATTCGCTGTCGTCGAAAATAATCTGTGGGCCATCGACCTCGTCGTTTGAACTCACTAATATACAGTCAAAAGAAATGCAGGACTGAGTGTCCTCATCGAGAAGCGGTGCCGCCCCAGGGTTGGCCATGGTCTGAAAAGTAAGGGTCATGATCAGATAGCGGAACACGAAAGGAATTAACAACTCATGATGCAGGATACGAGGAAAAGATAAGGTAGATAAGATTCAAAACATGAACATGAATGGTGATGCACAAGTAGTATATGGAAGTGAAAGCAAGGAAACGAAGTATAATTCAAGGGATCCCTAAATTGAACTGCAATCTTATTCTAAACCCGGCGCTCTGATACCAACAAAGCCATGTCACGTGCTGCTTCCCAAAATACGGAATACGAGGGTGACAAGGCCAGCCATGCTCCTACGATCAAGGAAAAATCCTACCGTAGTCATATTTTGGCTTCTAGCATTATATGGTAATCAGTAAAACACAACACGATAAAGAGAATGCAGTCACTAAAACTATCAGATATAAAGAAATCTGAGCTCAATGGAAGTAAACAAGAGGGCAACTAACCAGGGATATCAATGGAGAAATATACCTGGTTCACTGGTCTGGATCTTCACGGTCTTCTCGAGATCAGACGAATTCACCCCTATTACTGAGCATGCATACTCAAGTCGTCAGGGCGACGCAATAGCAATATTATAATAGTATTAATGAGGCAAGAAAAATAAAAGTAATAATGATGGAGGTAATAAATGCAGGCAATCGATATGTCAATAAACAAATGCAATGTATGATCTGTGTCCCTATCGGTCTCTAAGTCACTTTGAAATTGAGTTGTGGAAAGGAGTGATCATGTTTAACGAGGGTCTCGTACGTACCCGAGACTACGGCCCACTATCATCCGGGACATAACCCTGTCAGCCGGACCGCTAGGTCTAAACCTAATATATAAGAGTCGCCGTTCGAATGATCATCCTCTAAATCACTGACCTCGCTAAATACAATTTCCTTTCCACTTAGATTTCCCCTTTTTTTCCCCAGGTTTCACTATCTATTAGTATGGGCTAGTTATGTATAAGTACACATCAATAACACGGTTTTATTCACTTTTCACTGTATTGTTCATTATCACGAATCACTCACTTTTCACCGGCGTATTTGACACAACCAAACCGATACTATTCACGTTCGACAATGAATTATATACTGAAAATTAATAAGGATGCCCACTATCGCTGGAGGTATTACAGTCGGGTAAAACTTTGAATCATGCCGCTAAACAATTTATATGCAATACAAGTTACTATGCGTCTCATGAACTTATAAAAATCGTATTAAATCGTACGTTCAGAATTAAGTAAAATGATACAAAAATGGTAATAAGTAAACTCAGTCGGAAGTTCAAGGAAATTGGTTTCAAGTCAATCGGGTTTCGGGTTCGCAAATTATAGTCGTTTCATTTTAAGTGTTCGCTGCTTTAAATTTAGTTCCTGAACTGAAAGTCCATTTTGTAACACAGTTTTCACTCTGTTGGGATCAAAATTAGGCAACTCTATAGTTGAACAATATTTAGGTTTATCAGTTAGGTTTCCAACGTAGTAGAAGGATTGATAATATCCATAGTGTACTGGAAGTTATGCATTATATATTATTGGGGTATACGTTCTGTCCCTGCTTGGGACTGCCGTATGTACTGATGGTTTAGAATGTGATTAAAATAGTAAACGATGGTAAAAACGAATGAAATCACTTCTAATAGTTAGATAGCATATTCATATTCGCTATGGTATAGGGTTCTGCATAATAACATTTTCACACAGCAACGTGAAAGCATTTCAAATCGAGTATCGACAGCCAGTGCTGCTCTGGACTGCAGTCCAGAGCCGTAATTCTCCCAGATTTTCTTTATCATGACTCATTAGGATTTAGTAGAAAAATATATTACTGCAGGTTATTACGTCATCTTCGATATGAGTCCTGAAACACCACAATCCGATTGATACATAATTTATTATAAATTTTACGGGTTAGCATGTATGAAAATTTCAGATTTTACGACGGAAATTGGGATACCATTTTACATGAGCAAACGACATTGTTTTGCAGCCAAAATCTTATAGGATATTCATTATCCTTACATGGTTTCT
This sequence comes from Agapanthus africanus, assembly GCA_030015575.1. Lineage (NCBI taxonomy): Eukaryota > Viridiplantae > Streptophyta > Magnoliopsida > Asparagales > Amaryllidaceae > Agapanthus > Agapanthus africanus. The sequence continues at coordinate 6,835,577 of CM057337.1, forward strand.
TTAAACACAAGTTCCTATATTTTAAAATAGGTTTTAGTCTAGGATATGTTCGAAAATTAGCTTAAGTAAACGGTTATCAATGAAAAGTAGATTTCATACTTGACGAGCATGAGATTTGAACCATATGAATTATGAGCGTTTTCAAATACGGGGTAAAAGCCACTAAATGGATTAATTCACTAAAAGCAACAAATCGTGCCCGTATTGGCAAATGATTCGATTACAGTATTCGATTCAAGCATATAATCATAATAGAACTACTTAACTAATATATCTATATAGCATGTAAAAGCAAGCGAAATTCACTTGCCTGTGACGACCGACGGTCACAAAGACGATGATGGCGGCGACGATAATGGCCATTGCGACATTGGCTTGTATGGCGGCGTAGGTGACAGAGGTGGCGGCGGCAACGAGCTCGGTTCGAGGGAAAGGGTAGCTTGGAGTGAGGGGTGTTGTGGAAGAGGTCAACGACGGTGGCTCAGGGTGCTCGGCGGCGGCGATAGTAGATGGTGGAAGGTGGTTATGGTGGTGGCTTGTGCTGCAGCTCAGGCGACAGCTCGAGGAGGAAGAGGGGTGGTGTGAGGGGATCGCCGTTGAAGGAGATGAATGTGTTGGGGTGGCTCGGTTGGGTCTTGGCGATAGCAGCGAGGTAGCGGTGATGTATCGGTGGTGGCGACGATAAGGGGTGGAGCCCCGACGATGAGGACTGCAGGCGAGGGTCGCAGCTCGGGAATGATAGTGTGGCAAGCTCTGGCGAAGAGAAGCTCATTAGGGATGGCCGAGGCAAAGGGGTCGAGTGATGTAGGAGGATATTGTCAAAGATGAAGCTCGATGATGGGGTGCTGCAGCGAAGTGGGTTGCGGTGGCTGGAGGTGGCCCGTAGGTGGTAGGGGATGAGGGTGGTGGAGGTGGGTCACGGTGGCTCAAGAAGGAGGTGCGTCGGTGGTTGATGGGTCCGCCGGAGGTCGAAGGTGGAGGTGCGGTTGGTGAACAACGGCGGCGGTTTGGTGGTGGGTTAAGCAGGAAAAGAGAAAGAGGAGGGCTCAGTTGGTGGTGTCATCGCGATGGTGGTCGGCGATTGAAGGAGACGGCAAGGGTGCTCGGGTGATGAGGAGGTGGGGTGAAGCGCAAGGGATCGTGGTCGGAGCTCGGTGGGCTTAAGAAATTGGTTTTGGTGAGGAGGCGGTGGGCTCGAGTTTGGGATGAGAGAAGGAGAGGGGGGCGCGCGCGCGAGAGAGAGAGAGAGAGAGAGAGAGAGGTGAGAGAGGGAGAGTGAACGAGAGGTGAGAGAGAGAGTGAAACGGGGGGGGGGTTATTATAATAATTAATTGAAAAATTATAAAGAAGAGAGAGAGAGAGAGTGAGAGAGTGAGTAACGGGAAATATATAATTATAAGGTTTTAATGAAATTAAATTGTGTAGGATTTGGATTTAAATAAGAATATATTTTTTTTGAATTTGAAAGGAAAAGAGAAGGTAATCTGTTGGTTAAGGTAAGGTTTTGGGTTGTTGGGCTTGGGCTCAAGAAAATTTTGAAGGAAAGAGTGGGATTTAAATATGGACTTGGGCTTAGGGTTAGGTCCATAGGAAACAAAATAATTAGAATATAATACAAAATTTAAAATGGGTAAAATATTTTATTTGAATACAGGTATTGGCGTAGATAAAGACCAGGTATTACAATCTCGTCCGTTGGAAGATATTTGTTGAGGCTATAAATACCGAAGGTGTATCGGTTTCTTCCTAATCTTGTATTCCCCGAAGATGACCGACCGCATGTATACCATCAGGGAGATTGTTTCTTGTAACGACGTGTGTTTTTATAACCTTGATCATTCTGAGGAGACGTACGAGGCAATGATAGGCCGCTTGGAGGGCCACTGTGGACACTTACTTCCCCGGCGATCTTCTTTCCTCTAAGTGCTAATTTATGTCACGCCCCGCTTCCCAGTATACGGGTAAGGAGACGCGGCAGGGCCGCGACGTATTTACTCAGAAGTAAACACGCTAAGCATAAATATGCAATATAATAAATGTACAAAAGAAATGACAAAATATATAAATCAACAGCAGCTTTTTATTGATTAAATATTCTTTACAATGCACTGTAAAGTAAATACAATACTGAAAACTTGTCACGCCCCACTTCCCGGTGTACGGAGAAAGGGACGCGACAAGGCCGCTACGTATTACTCTGAAGCAAATACGCTAAACGTATTTAAGCAATATAAATAAAATGCACAAGAGACAAAAGATATAATTGAACAACAACTTTATTTATTCACATTCTTTTACAGTACATGGAAAAGTAAATACATCTGAATGAAAGAAATGCCTAAACAGTGGCATAACAGAAATGGAAAATACTGAAATGAAATGTGTACAATGAATCTAAAGTTCTGGGTCGCAGGCTAGCTGATCCAAGTCCTCGCGGATAGGCTCGATCTCCTGAAGGTTCAGATCACCTGACAATATTCCAAACAAGAAAGAGAAGGGATGTCGTCAGCAAACAATCGCTTGGTAAGTCCCAAAGATAAGGGAGAAGTAGAATAGGCAGAGAGAGTGAGTGCAGCTTTTAAAGTTGTATTATATTGTTATAATGTTGAATTTAGTGTTAACGCTGTTGTTAACGTAAGTTCAAAAGTGAATGCCAACCAATCTCAAGAGTGTTCTCGAACCCAACATGCTGTAATCCAGGGGTAGGGAACCACGGGCCCGAATCAAATGTTAGTAACGGGACTTCAACCTAGTGTTGAAGTATTCCAAACTCAACAGGCTGTAATCCAGGAGTAAGGAAACACGGGCCCTCATGATAGATTGCTTGTGTTAGTAGATATGGATTCATGATCTAGGGGGACTCTTGAGATTTAGTTGGATTCACGTATGAACTACCCCAATACCCCGTGTATTTATTGTATTGATAGTACTGATGGTATTGCATTGTATTGTTTTGTAAATTGAATTGTATAGATGGATGACTTGCCGAAACCATGATATCAGTAAATGGATGTAACTGAAGAATCATGTAAATGGAAATATATCCATGGTTCGGTTCAGTCAATACAAATTGAATAGATTGAACAGATTGATTATATGGATTCATGGATTCATCTTATAATGTAGTTTGTACTTGAATCATATTCAAGTGAGATTGATTATAATGAGACTCATTCCGAGTCAGACAATTATAATAGAAATTGAAGTACTGAATTAGGTTTTGGTGTTATCGGTAACCGCTGCACATGGGCGACAGGATTTGTGTCTTTTTCAAAGAGGATTACCGTGTTGATAATATCGTTTGTTAAGTTATGTACCTTAAATAGGCAAGCACCCATATCTCTGGCTTCCTGAGGCTCAAGAGACTGGTCCCGCTTAAACCTATATTTACTAGGGTCCTTTTTGTAATTTATAAAACTTGAGGGGGTTTTATGTAAAAATAATTTTGTATAATTTTCAAAATACACCTCAAGTATTTTATTATCGTCTTTAGAGTTTTCATAGATGTAGATTTTATATATGTAACATTTCTAGTGAGTAAAACCTAATTTTCATAATATATGGTATTTAATTGTAAAGTATTGAACTTGTATAGAATTGCATGGTATTTTCATGTAAAGTGATTCTTTTAGATTTAGAAAAGTTGGAATATTTATACTATATCAAAAATAGATACTTTGATGATACATACACACACACACACACATATATATATTTATATAAAATAATTTAATTTATTATTTTTCTAGAAATCTCATTTTCTTAAGATATTTGTATTTTTAAATCTTTCGAGACCGAATGCTCCTTGCGGAGGTCTGCATCTCGCACTACTAAGCCTGAGGATGTGCGATAATCCGCACCATCCCGAACGGGTTTCCCAAAATCGGTTATAGCGGCGCTTTGCAAAGTTTTGTTAAAATACATCATCTTGTAGAAAAAGGTTTTAATAGTAAAAGGTATTTATATGTAAAATTGCATTTTCCCGTATTTTATGTTCCCGAAAGGTATCGTGCTATATTGCATATGAGTGTTGTGCGGAGGTAGGTCATTACCTCGTGATCTATTTAAAGGTATAGCAAGAAATATGATGTTTAATGTCAAAACTAAAGTATATGGTATTTTACTGAAAAAGTACGATAAAAATTACAATATGAAATATTTTGCTATGAAACTTGTTCATGATGTTTTGTTAATATTTAATAGTCAAGATGTGAGGGTTTGATATGTTTGTATTTAAGAAAAGATGGAATTTTTAAGAAAAACCGAATCGGAAGTCGGATTAACTCCACTTCCGTCGGGTTTTAGAAATACAAGTTTTTAGAGTAGACAAGAAAAGGGGGAAGAGGGACTTACTGGAATTTAGCTTATAAAAGTGGAAGGTGGAGTGGAAGTAGGTTCCGGTGTGTCATTTCATCGCCGGGAGCTTCTAGGGTCGTTGTCGGAAGTTCGTCGGAGCTTCGCCCTTCACTAACTCCACTTGTACACAAAGGTCTAGAGATTTTTCTTGAGTGTTTGGACAGAGTTTGTGAGTGAGGGGGGGTGTGTGATTTAGAGTGGTATTTATAGGGTAATCTAGGGTTTAGAGTAGATGAAAGGTTGTATGAAAATTGTATTAAAAATTGTATTTAAAATAAAGTAAATAGGTGTTTTTATTGACTCTGTAAATGTGCGGGGTATTTAAAGTGTACAGGGTTATGAGGGAGATCAAAAGACACAATTTTCCAGAATAAAACTCGGATTTGGCTCCGAGTCGGCCGGCGGCGCCGGCCGATCCCACCGAGTCGCCGGGCCGATTCAGGTGAGTCGGGCCGAGTCTTGTCGTCATGTGTCCATCGCCTACCCCTGGGCCGAGTCTTATCCTACCCCTGGGCCAGTTTGTTTTATATGTGACTTTTGGTTTTACATGTGATGCACGTGTAGGCTCTTGGGTTTCTAAAAATTTAAAAGAAAACTAATTTAAAAAAAATTACCGTGGCTAATGGGATTTGAACTCTGGTGCTTTGGTTCAGCAGTACAAGGTCTTACCAATGAGCTACAAGCTCTTTCTTGTTATTTAAAAGCAAAACAATCTTATAATTTATGCTCAGACAAAAGTACCCCTTTATGTATTTTTGAAAAAAAATTGTACAGAAAGTTTAGGGTTGTTACAAAAGCAATGCCTAAACAATGGCATGAACTGAAAATAAAAGTATATACAAGTGAACTAGAGCTCTGGGTCCTCAATGAACTGCTTCAAATCGTCCTGGCCGGGCTCAATCTCCAGAGAGTCGGGTCCTCCTGACAACATTCCAAAGAAAGAAGAGAAACAGAATGTTGTCAGCGAACAATCGCTCGGTAAGTCCCAGAAGATAAAGAAGAATAGACAGAGAATAGAACAGGTAAAGTATATATGGTTATGTTTGTTATATTAACGTAGTTGTTTATAGTTTGGTACAGAATGTGCCAGTGTATACGAGAGGAGTCCAACTTGCTCCATGGACTAACGTATATGGAGTACAAGGCCTCATCAAAACCTACGAGACAACGACAACGGATGTTCAGGTTAGGTGTATTAAAGTGACTATCATTGTGCCACTTTTAACATATTCCGTACCAGTCTACCCCTTTAAAAAACCCCGTAATGTATTTTGTATTGATTGTAATGATTTGTTGTAGAAGACTTGCCGAAACCATGGTATAGATTGTTCCTGTAAACGGATAATGATGTAAACGGATAGTCATGTAGTCAAGTCAATATATATGCATGGTTCGGTCAAATCAAGTCATGTTGATATTGGATAGTATTCAGGTATTCATATTTAAGTTCCAGTATATATGGATTCATGTTGTATTGGAGTTATATTTGAATTGTGTTCATGTTGGAATTGTATTCAAATTAGACCGAGACTCTAACTGAGTCAGACACTTAAACAGAATTTGATTCCTGAATTAGGTTTTGGAGTTATCGGTAACTGCTGCACATGGACGGCAAGATTTGTAAGTTTTTCCAAGCCAATTACCATCGATAACCCCATTTTAGTTTTCTACCTTAAATAGGCAAGCACTCACTTTCTCCGGCTCTCTGAGGCTCAAGAGAATTGGTCCCGCTTAATCCTATATTTACTAGGGTCCCTAATGTAAATTGATATAACTTGAGGGGGTTTTATGAAAAATAGTTTTAGTATACTTTCAAAATAAACCTCAAGTATTTATTTATCGTATTTATGGTTTTCATGGATGTAAATTTTTAAAGTGAGGTATTCTAGTGAATAAATATCTAGCTTGAATAATATATGGTATTTTTGTGTAAATTTGACTTGTATGGATTCTTGATGGTATTTTCTTGAAACTTGTGATTCTTTTGTTTGGAAAAACATGGAATTTATTATATATTTAAAATAGATGATTTGATAATATATATATATTAAAAATAAAATTTATTTATTAAATAGAAAATCACGTTTTTCTTAAAAATAGCATTAAAAATTCCATCTAGATTGGATGCTTCGTGAGGAGGTCTGCATCTCGCTCTACTAGTCCCGAGGATGTGTGATAATCCGTACCATCCCGATCGGGTTCCCCAAAATGGGTTATAGTGGCTTAATTGCAAGGAATGTATATAATACAAGTTTAAAGAATACGGTTTTTAATAGTTTATGGTATTTTAATGTAAAGTCGTATTTGACCCAAAGATATTGTATTCAAGCAATCGTGTTTTGTTAAGATGTGTGTTGTGAGAGGTAGGTCATTACCTCATGAGATTTTTCTAAAGGTAATACAAGTAAATATGATAAAAGATGCCGAATATAAAGTTCATGGTATTTAACCATAAAAGTATAATAGAAATTGTTTTACATGGAGTTTTATAGTGAAATTTGTTTCTAATATTTTAGTTAATGTTTAACAAGCAAGGTATAAAAATTTGAATAACTGTTTCCTAAGAAAAATTATTATTTTAAAGAGAATAGAATTTAAAAGCCGGGTAACTCCACTTACCGACATCATTTGAAAAGAAGAAGTATTGAGACGTGATAAGAAGAGAGTAGAAGGGACTTATGGTTTGAAAAGAGAGAGAGGAGGTATGGGAACAAGATGGAAACTTCATGGAGTCGCGGTGTCACCGGAATTGTGCCGATTTGTCTCCGGAAAGTGATCTTGGGCTAACTCCACTTGTACACTTCTTTGACTTGGAAAATTTTGAGAATTTTTGATAATAGATTTCAGAATGGAGAGGGCTAGGATGTGATGTAGTATTTATAGGAGAAATTAGGGTTTTGAGAATTGAAAAGAGGAATTAAAATGCATTTAACATTGGATTAATGGGTGATTTTAATCCTCTATTAATTTTTAGGAAAAACAAACAGAAGAGGAGTACTGCGGGGAGGCCAAAGGGTTAGGGTTCAAAATATAGGGGCATTTCCAACGGTTTGGCCCGGCGGCGCTGACCAATTTGTAATCTTCGCCGGTCGTTGGGTGGGGTTTGGGTCTGGATTTGTACCACGTGTCCCTATCATTACATATAATATTTTCCACATATTTGTTTTCTATTACTTTTCATTTTTACGTGTATAGCACATGTAAACTTTTGGGCTTCCAAAAAGTTTAAAATAAAAATTATTAAAAATAATATGTGGCTGATGGGATTCGAACACAAGGGCTATGGCACAGCAGTGCAAGGCTTTACCAATAAGCTACAAGTTGTTTCTTGTTGTTTTTCAAACAAAATAATACTTAAAGTATACTCAGACTTGCAAATACTCCATTCAGTACATTAAGTTGAAGAAAATTATGTATATTTAAACAGAGTCGTTACAATCTACCCTCCTTACAAAATTTTCGTCATCGAAATTTACAATTATTTAAGGACTAATTTACAAAAAAATAAGGGTATCTTGCATGGATGTTTTCTTCTCTTTCCCATATTGATTCTCCTGACGAATCGTTTCTCCACATCACCCGAACCAAGTTTACTTCCTTGTTTCGAAGCGACTTTACTTTTTTGTCCAGGATTTCAACGGGCTGCTGCTCAAAAGATAGATCCATCTGTATAATGAGCTCGGAGTGATCAAGAAAGTGTCTGGGGTCACTCACATACCTTCGGAGCTGGGATATGTGAAACAAATTGTGCACTCCTTCCAATGAAGGTGGAAGGGCTAATTGGTATGCCACTTTTCCGACTCGTTCGAGTATGTCGAACGGTCCAATAAATCTCGGACTGAGCTTACCCCCTCTTACCAAAGATAATCACTCCACGGTTTGGAGAGATCTTTAAGAACACACGATCTCCCGATTGGAACTCTAAGTGTCGGCATTTTGCATCAGCCCAGTGCTTCTGTCGGTCTTGGGCTATGCGTATTCTTTCCCTGATCGTGCAGACTACATCCACAGTTGCTAAGATCATCTCAGGTCTAAGGAGTTCCCTATCTCCGATGTTGTCCCAACTTAATGGTGAACGACACTTCCTTCCATAGAGAGCTGCAAAGGGTGCCATTCCAATACTCGCTTGGTAGCTGTTGTTGTATGAAAACTTCACAAGATATAGGTGATCTTCCCACTATCCTCCAAAGTCTAATATACACGCTCTTAGCATATCTTTAAGGATCTAAATCGTTCGCTCAGACTGACCATCTATTTGTGGAGGATAAGCTGTGCTGAAGTTCAGACTCGTTCCCAAGCTAGCTTACAGACTTTGCCAAAACTACGATTGGAATCTGGTGTCACGATAGGAGACAATGCAAACCGGTACTCCATGTAATCTCACGATCTCCTGCATGAGTTCATGGGTATCAGAAATAGTACACTATGAAGAGTTAAATCTTAGTTAGATTCAGACTTACTTCCATGTACTTCTTTGCTAGTGTCTCAGTAGATTGGCCAATTCAAAATGGAATGAAGTGAGCCGATTTTGTGAGTCGATCCACAAAAACCCATACCGCATCGTTACTTTTCATGCTGCGAGGAAGTGTAGTCACGAAGTCCATGGTGATGTGTTTCCACTTCCATTCTAGAATAGGTAACAGTTGAAGTAAATTAGTAGTCCTGTGATATTCAGCTTTTACTTGCTGACACACCAAGCATTTGGCTACGCTTCTGGCTACTTCACGCTTCATTCCATGCCACCAGTAATGTTGCCGCAGATCTTTGTACATCTTTGTACCACCAGGGTGTACTGAGTATGGAAAGCTAGGAGCTTCTTTCATCAACTCTTCTCGAACAGGACCTTGTGGTACACACAATCTGCTTCCGTATTTCAAAGATCTGTCTTCATGGATGATGAAGCATGTTCTAAGTCCACTTTCTACTTGTTCTCTGATGTTTTGCAACTTGGCATCACTTGCTTGAGCTGCTTTAATCTGATCAACAATAGTGGATTGAACTTGTAAATTCATCAACTCTGAAGTATTACCTGGCATAAACACTTCAATCTCCATCTTGTGCAAATCTTGCTGTAGCTTCCACTGTGCGATGAGATTCATTGATAGTGGCTGGCGACTAAGTGCATTGGGAACTACATTCACCTTCCCTGGATGATATTGTAGATTGATGTCGAAGTCCGCCATAAGTTCTAACCATCTTCTCTGCCGCATATTCAGCTCTTTCTGAGTAAACACATACTTCAGACTTTTGTGGTCTGTGTATATATCTACCCATTCTCCAAGTAGATAATGACGTCAAATCTTCAGTGCAAATATAACTGCTGCCAATTCTAAGTTATGCGTTGGATAATTGCGCTCATGAATCTTCAACTGTCTTGATGCATAAGCTATAACCTTTCCAACGCATAACTTAGAATTGGTCCGGTATTACGAGAATAGGCACTAATTTCAATCTTGACTTGAGTTCTACAAAAGCATGTTCGCATGTTTCTGACCACATGAATGCTTCATCTTTACGTGTGAGCTTGGTCAGGGGTGTTGCAATCTTCGAAAAGCCTTCTATAAATCTTCGGTAGTATCCCGCATATCCCAAGAAACTTCGAATGTTTTTCACTATCTTTGGTGTCGGCCATTCACTTACTGCTGATACTTTAGATGGATCCACAGAGATTCCTTCGCCCGAAACGATATGTTCGAGAAATCCGAATTGATCTAGCCAAAATTCGCACTTGCTGTACTTGGCATAGAGTTGATGCTTTCGCAAAGTCTCCAAGACAATCCTCAAATGTTCAATGTGTTCTTTCCGACTCTTCGAATATACCAGGATGTCATCGATGAATATGACAACGAACTTGTCTAGGTACTCTCGGAAAACCTGGTTCATCAGATTCATAAATAAGGCTGGTGCATTGGTCACTCCAAATGGCATCACGAGAAATTCATAATATCTATAGCGAGTCCTGAATGCCGTCTTCGGAATATCAGACTCTTTGACCTTCACCTGATGATAACCCGAATGAAGATCTAATTTTGAGAAAACGCAAGACCCACTTAGCCGATCGAACAGATCGTCGATTCACGGTAGTGGATACTTGTTCTTTATCGGGACTTCGTTCAGAGCTCGGTAGTCAATGCACATTCTGTATGAACCTTCCTTCTTCTTCACAAGCAAAACTGAAGATCCCCAGCTTGAAGTACTGGGACGAATCCGTCCCTTATGCAGAAGTTCGTCCAGCTGAGTACGGATCTCCTTCAATCCTTTTGGACTTAAGCGATATGGTGCTTTGATCACCAGTTGTGTACCAGGTACTAAGTCAATATTGAATTCAAGAGCTCGATCGGGAAGAAAACCTGATATGTCTTCAGGAAATACATCGTCGAACTTTCAAACTACCCTTGGCTTTGATTCTTCCTTTGCTTGTAGTGTTGCAACCATGGCCTTCTTTAGTTTAGCTTTGTATATGCTAAGCTCCAGTGTACGGTCTCCACTCTTGAAATAAAAGACTGGATGGTCTGAAATCTCGAACACTACTCTCCTTTGACGACAGTCAATGGTAGCGTAGAAAGTTCCTAACCAATCTATACCCAAAATTATATCGAAGTTCGGTATGTCCAGCACCTTGAATCAACATAAAATTCTCTGCTGCAGACGACCACTGGACACAAGTCATATCCCAAAGTTGCCTTTAGAACGCCGTTCCCTGAACTGACATTCCAGTTGGATACAAGTGGTTTGACTAGAATTGCATGAGTTCGGACGAACCGTTGCGACATAAAGCAATGTGATGCTCCTGTATCGAAGAGTGCTAGTGCAGGGAGTGAGGCTACTAAGATTGTACCTAAGTTATATGGGATATGTTTAGGTATAGGAAAAGATATTTTGATATGTATAAAGGCTGAAAGAAAGTTTAAAAAGAAAGGGAGTTACCAATGATGACATGGCCAGTGGCTTCAGCTTCTTCCACAGTCATTGTGAAAGCCTGTCACCTAGGTACATTCCTCCTTACTGGGGGAGCATTCCTTTATCCGTTCCTCTGTCCTTGAGGTCGGTTCCTTTGTGCTTGATGGAACTGATGAAAAGGAGGTGCAGTAGGTCCATGAGAAGGTGGAGCTGGGAGAGCAAGATGAGGAGTAGGTGCCTGGATAGCTGGCCGCTGCGGATAGGCGATTGCTGGTCTGGGTGTAGGGTTTGGATTGAATCTATGAGGACAAGATCCAATATCGTGTGTGGATGAGCCACAGACTAAGCAAAGGCGATTTGCATGCCGGCAATCCTTCTCTAGGTTTCCATTTCTTTTGCAATAGAAACAGAAATCTGGACTCGGCCGGTTAAAAGACACTCCTGGTCTCCTGGGTATAAACGATGGTCTGGAAGAGGCTCCTCCTGCTATCTGAATAGCATGATGCTTCACACCGGCAGATTGAGGTCTATCCTTCTTATTTACCACCGCCTCATATCTTCGGACAGCCTTCAAAGCCAAATCATGGGTTGGAAAATCCCCTGTGGCTAATGCAGCTTAGATCTCCAGGTCCAACCCTGTTAGTGTATATGCCCTAGAGGCCATTACTGTATCATACTAGTTTGTATATTACTTAATGGAAGCTTGGAATATTCACCTTGTATATACAATCTTGCTCAAAATAGTAGTATGCTACTTGGTTTGTTTCTACTTCAATGTGTACATGTGTTTATTTTAGTATATCGCCTATGCACATTAGTGGAGCCCTTAGGATCTTTGCTTGATTACCAGCGTTGTGATGGCAGTCACACTAGTGGGGCTGGGTAATCTATAAGCACATCCTTATGCAGGTCCCTAGTCGCAGGACTATCGAGACAGGGCATCGATACTCCGGAGTAGACTAGCGCATGCGCTTCTCATCCCAGTATGGGAGACGGTCTGTCCCACAGCCGTCAGTACGTCGTACTGGAGATAGTATGCCGGTGCTCGTTGGGTTACGAGTACACTGGACAGGACTCGTCGGGAACTGACCGGTTAGTATTATACCTATCGTCAGTTATCAGTTCCCAGGTGACATGAGTACAGCTTAGTCCGCTGACTTGACACTATCACTTCGCCTCGAGTGTGTTCCCACTGTACTTTGATTACTACCTTACCACGGCTCAAAGGAGTCGTGCAAACAGGTAGTAGTTGGGTGCAGTCCCGAAGCACTTGGAGGCAGTGACGGTTAGACAGGATTCGTCTCTCCCGGTATTGGGGGTTGACATCGCGCTGTGTCTAGGAGATCCATTACACGAGTAGTCCCTGGCCAGGGCAAGCGAGATATACTGGTAGGCTTCCAGTGCTATCTCAGGGTGTATTGGGCTTCACTCCGACACGACTTGTACCGCTATTAGGGGACTGACGTTTACCGCCCTCTAGGCCCGCCATGCGATGTATCGGACGAACAGACCGGACTGTACGGAGATTGTCACATTCAGGCTCAGTAGGAGTTCAGATGGGTTTCACCTCGTCAGTCTTCTTGTCGGCATCTACCTGGGGACCGTTACGCACAGCTAGTGCCGCTTACGGTCTGTGGTTAAACCCACTGCCAGCGTAGTGTCGAGTCTTTAGAGTCCCACACAGAAAGCTATTCGCCTTTAGGCAAAAGAGTAGTGGTCGCATGGTTTTGCGACAGGCCGCATGGTTTTGCGACAGGGTTCAGTCACATCCGTGCACTTGTGCACATTTAGTGTCCGGACAGTTTACACTAGCGGGCTTTGGTTTAAGCCAGATCCTAGTGTACGTATTGGGATTGGTTTTATCCAGTTTGTATTCGTGTTCCTCGGAACGCGAATGCGGGTGTGTATGCACAGTTGACGGAGAGACAGAGGCAGAGGATTCTCATTAGGGTTGTTGACCGTTGACCGTTGACTATTGACTTTTTGCTCAACCCTAATGAGAATATGATATATAATTAACAATAATATTAATTAAGTATTGTGGTGACATGGTTGTTGAGGGGTTGACTTTGTTGACTTGTTGACTTTGTTGACCGGTTGACTAGGTTGGACTAGTTGACCATCATGATGGCAATGGCTATCATTTCATGGCAAAGACTTTTCACTTGCTTGTTCTCTTGTGCAATATGAGTGCATGAAATGATATAGCCATTTTGACTTAAACCATTTACACAATACTTGATTACTATTTTTGTGATGATGGCTTTGGATTATGTGAGCCAAGAGAGAAAAGTCTTTCTCATTCTATCATTTTCATTCTCTCTCTTGTTCTTGAGCTCTCATCTTCTTCCTCTTGCTCTCCCTCTTCTTAGTCTATGGTTCACTTGTCTCATGTGTTGAGAACCAAGAACCATAGAGAAAATCCCAACACACTCTTCTCTACTCACTCTAGTTCATAAGGTTTAGCAAACCAAGTGAACTAGTTTTCTTCAAAGACCGAAGAAGAAGCCAAAGGTAGAAGCTTTCAGGTGGATCGATCTTCGGCGCAAGGAGACGACGGGGTGAAGCCGATCCGGACAACCATCGAGGCTTGAAGACGAAGGAGTTCAAGAAAGAAAGGTATAACCCCCTAACCGAGTAGTTAACAACTCCCCTAACCGAGTAGTTAACAACTCCTAGTTAGGTTGTTAGTTAGATGTTTAACAAAGATCCGGTTTTGAGTCCATGTTACCACCTCTAGAAAATTGTTTTTCACCAAATTCCGCATGCCCGAAAGTACCGGGAGAGGTAGCATGGACTTACAGTGGTATCAGAGCCTAGTTAAACACTACCTAACATGTTAGCATAGTAACTAGAAATTCGATCGGAGAAAAAGTCGCGAAATACACCCGGATTTCAAACTTTCTGTCGATTTTCAAAGTGCTGCAAAAATTATTTGAGATATACCAAAAATCGACTCAGGCTTTTTAGAAGAAACTGCAAAAATTCGACCCACTGAATCGATCAACGCGCCGCGTTTCCGCGGCGGGAGCTTGCTCCCACCGCGGAACCGCGGCCGAGTTGACTCGGTCGTGGGGTTTTATTTTTGCAGTTTGTTCATAGGGGTATTTTGGGATTTTTGGAATATGTATTTTCTGCCCAGATTTTCCAGAACAAAAATTTTGTGTTTGGGGCCTGAAAATCCGTATTTTTGATCGAACTTCTAAAAGACTTAAGGTGACGAGTTTTTCTGTGATGTGATATTTGTATTGAACGTCTGCTAATCGCTATATGTCGGTTAGTGGGGGTTATACAAATCTGTGATCTGTAATGTTATTGGAATGTGTATATGAATTCATTGGATTGTCGCGGGCGAATAGCCGGGGGTTGTGAGACGAGAGTTTTCTTTTCTTTCAATTCATGTAAATTTGTAAATTGATATAATAATTATTTGTATGGCCGCACAACCGGGTCGGGGTTGTAGCCGTCATTGTATAATTTCTTTTTACTGTTTTTGCTCCTAGGATAGACCCATGGAGGGGGTGCACAAACTACCGGGTATGCCGAAGTGCCGAGTGGCCTACTCACGGAGTTGAGGGAGGTTGCTTCGCTTCGGGTACTTGGCGGGTAGTTTGCCGCACCCGTAGGGGTCTTGGGTGGGGTATTGGCTATTCACCGCGACCGTGTAATCTGCTTTTCGTTACAGGCTCGTACGAATTGCGGGTTCCTAGTATATCCAATGTGTTCATCTGTGATCTGAAATGGCTATCATTGCAATATATCTATATATGATATTATTTAGGCGTTGCTTATGTTTTACAGCCGCGCTAGTCCAGTCCCCGCTCTGTCGTTAGTTAAGTAACCTAACGGATAATGACGGGGCCCCGTGGCGAATGCGAATGGCATAAGCGTACGTCATATTTTGGTTGTTTTCTGCAATGGTAGGATTAAATGATGTGACACATTAAAAGAACTAATGCAAGAATATCACGCATTAAAAGAACTAATGCAAGAAAATAAACCAAGTTAAAATCGTTGGAACACTTTCGGAAAACCACTCGGTTCTTTTCAAAACTAACTTTTAAATGCGGAGCTTGAGCCACTCCTTTTAAAAGCTATCTCGTTCCATCGATTATATCAAGTTCACTACGTTCACGGTTTTGCCAAAACCATTCGTAGCCCTCCGTCGTTTCACATGAATAGTCAATAGTATTCAAGCTGTGTATGTTGGCCAAAGTCAAGGCATAGTGATTGGTAGCTATTGGGTATTCATGTGTAGCATAGATAGATGCGTTGGTTTGGGACAGTCGTACTGCCATTTTGGCCAAAGTCAAGGGTAGGTACGGATGGATCCAAATTAACCTGGAGAATAACGGGTAGAACTTGACATGTGACTTATGATATTTTGGCCAAAGTCAAGGTCATAAGAACATGGGGCAAAAATCCACATAGGGAGTTTCAAAAGAACTGAAACTTGCTAGTGTTGCATACCATTTGGAGTGCGATGATTCTGGTAGGATTCCTTCAGTTTTGTCATGCGATGATATTTGGATCCCGATCTTACTGTGAGTATATGCTACTCCTCGGGAAATTTCTCACTTAACGATCAATGCTATAAACCAAGTAGGTGTCTAGAAAGGTGTTAGCGGGGCTACGCCCCCAGGAAAAGAGGTTATTTAATTAAGAAACTTCGCGAAAGCGTTGGAAAACCTCCCTCGAAGTACCGACACTGGCCTGGCTGAACGGTTAAGCAAGTATTGTACGGTGAGATTGATCCTGACTAATTCTTCCTTTTTGGTTTGAGGAGGGATTCGAGAAACAGTGGGAGCCATCCTGTTTAGACAAACTAAAAACCATTCTAAACTTGCAAGAGCATCATGCTGAGTGTTTCTTCTCTCTCCTAATTGCAGCGACCAATCGACATGACTGGACTTAAGTTACTTCTAGATAAAAACATACTGACAGGGCCAAACTACAAAGATTGGCTCAGGAATGTCAAGATGGCAATCACTTACGACAAGCTGAGGTATCTTCTTACCACCAAAGCTCCCCCTGTCCCAGGTCCCAAAACCAGCGTCGCGGATAAGGAAATCCGTAAGACCTGGGAACTAGATTACGCGAAGGCCAAGTGCCTCGTGCTTGCCTCTATGGACAACGAACATCAGAGGAGGCACGAGAATATGGACCTCGAATCCATATTTCTCCATACAAAAGAACTGTATGGAGAGCAGCCTCGTATCGCAAGATACGAAGTGTCGAAGAAGTTATTTTCGGCAAGGTTGGCCGTCGGATCATCGGTAGCGGAATACGTACTTAACATGATTGGTTACATAGAAGAGCTCGCGGACCTTGGGACCACGTTGGAGAATGAGCTCAATACGGACTTGATTCTCCAGTCCCTTCCTTCCACTTACGCCCAATTTATCCTGAACTTCAACTTACAAGAAAAGAAAGTTGAACTTTCAGAACTCCTCAACATGCTGAGGAGCGCAGAGGGCACCCTACAGAAAGGTAGGGAAACATCCACTTTGTTTGTAGGAGGATCTTCCTCTTCTAGGTCCAAGGCGAAAGCCAAGGGTAAGAAGAAGAAAGCCCCCGCCAAACCAAGGGGCGGTGTTAGTAAAGTGGATACGAAGGGAAAAGCAAAAGCAACAACAAAAGTGGGAAAGCTTGTGGATAAGGAAGAATGCTTCTATTGTCATAAGAAGGGACACTGGAAGAATGATTGCAGGGCTTGGAAGGCCAGAACACAGGATCTGAAGCAGGTTGCGGCTTCAGCTTCAGGTGTGTATGTTATTGTAAACTGTCTTTCAATAAACTCTACTTCCTGGGTATTGGATACCGGATCAGGATCTCATATCTGTAATTCTTTGCAGGCGTTGAGAAATCGTAGGGTTTTGAAGGCAGGTGACTTGACCCTCAAAGTTGCAAACGGAGCTAGCATGGATGCTAAGGCCGTGGGGGACTATCACCTGGGGTTGTCAGATGGACACGTTTTGGTTTTGCGTAATTGCTATTTTGTACCCAACGCAACTTGTAATATCATTTCTGTATCTTTGACTTCTAAAGAAGGTTATGAATTTGCGTTTGTAAGTAATGTTGTAAACATTCACCTTAATCAAGTTCTGATTGGGTCAGGTACATTAAGCAATGGTATATACGTATTAAACCATCCGCAGATTTTCAATGTCCAGAATACACACAAAAGAAAGTCTCCGGAAATCAATCAGACTTTCTTATGGCATTGTAGACTGGGTCACATCAATAAGAGAAGGTTGACGAAGTTACATACAGAAGGATATTTGAATCCGTTCAAATATCAATCGTATGCCACTTATCAATCCTGTCTCAAAGGAAAGATGACAAAGACTCCGTTCACTGGACACGGAGTAAGAGCGAGCGACCTCTTGGGACTCGTACACAGCGACGTGTGCGGTCCAATGTCTACACATGCGCGAAGCGGTTATTCTTACTTCATTAATTTTACGGATGACTTTTCAAGGTACGGTTATGTCTTCTTAATGAAACATAAGTCCGAAGCCTTTGGAAAATTCCAGGAATATAAGAATGAAGTAGAAAAACAAACCAGCAAAAGTATCAAGATTCTAAGATCGGATCGAGGTGGAGAATACTTAAGTGCCGAGTTCCTGGACTATTTAAAAGAGAACGGAATTCTCTCTCAGCTTACTCCTCCATACACTCCGCAACATAACGGTGTATCGGAGAGACGGAACCGAACCCTATTGGATATGGTACGGTCCATGATGAGTAACGCTGAGTTACCGCGATCATTCTGGGGGTATGCGCTAGAATCAGCTGCATACCTTTTGAACCGAGTTCCAACTAAGACTGTGCCTACGACACCATATGAGACGTGGTGTGGGAAGAGACCCTATCTTAATCACATTAAGACATGGGGAAGTCCAGCTTTTGTCAAAAAGCAGCATGCAGACAAGCTCGAGGCACGCTTAGTACAGTGCAAGTTTATGGGATATCCAAAGAACTCCAAGGGATATTTCTTCTACTGCGAAGAGGAACAAAAGGTTTTTGTTTCTCGTCATGCCCACTTTCTAGAACACCAGTTCTTAGAAAAGGAAATTAGTGGGAGCGCAGTAGAACTGGAAGAAATTCCAGAACAATAGACTATTACTGAAAGCTTAGTGGAACCAGAGGGTTCAAAAGAACAAGACATTCCTGCGCCACTCCGCAGGAGTAGTAGGCAGTCTCATCCGCCCGAGAGATACTACGGTTTTCTCATAGACGGGGATAGAGAGGATTCATTCATAGATTATGATGAGCCTACTAGCTTCCAGCAGGCCGTTCAGAGCGTTGACTCGGTAAAATGGCTGGATGCAATGCGGACCGAAATGGAGTCCATGTACACCAACAAAGTATGGACGTTGGACATTGCTCCAGACGGGGTAAAACCCGTAGGATGCAAGTGGATCTTCAAAAGGAAGATTGGTGTAGATGGACAGGTTGAGACCTATAAAGCTAGACTTGTTGCAAAGGGTTTCCGTCAAAGACCTGGCTTGGACTATGACGAAACCTTTTCTATAGTGGCTATGCTGAAATCCATTCGGATCCTTCTTGCCATTGCTGCCTTCCACGATTATGAGATCTGGAAAATGGACGTAAAGACCGTTTTTCTAAATGGAAATTTAGAGGAGTGTGTCTATATGGACCAACCAGAGGGTTTCATTCAGAGTGGGAGCAGCGGAAAGGTGTGCAAGTTACTTAAGTCCATCTATGGACTAAAGCAGGCACCTTCTGGAGTATGATAACATAAGTGGATTCCTTCACGTTATCATAAGGGGTTCTTGTCGCACAGGTTCTCCATGAAAGACCTGGGTGATGCCTCATACATCCTGGGGATCCGGATCCATCGTGATAGATCCAAGAGGATATTAGGACTTTCACAGTCCAGGTACATCGACACCATACTGAAGAGATTCAGTATGGAAGATTCCAAGCGCGGTAACCTACCGGCTTGTCACGGGATCACCCTCTCTAAAGAGATGTCTCCTAAGACTGATTTGGAGAGGGATCGCATGTCTATTATACCCTACGCTTCTGCGGTAGGCTCTATAATGTATGCGATGTTGTGTACCAGACCGGATGTAGCTTATGCACTGAGTGTGGTAAGCCGGTATCGGTCAAACCCTGGGGAGAAACACTGGATAACGGTAAAGAACATTCTCAAGTACCTAAGAAGGACTAAGGAGATGTTCTTGGTGTATGGCGGAAAAGACCTCCAGATCGAGGCCTTTGCTGACTCCAGCTTCCAGAGTGACAAGGATGATTCCAAGTCCATGTCGGGTTTTGTCTTTACCCTCATTGGAGGGCTGTGTGTTGGAAGAGTTCCAAACAGGAAACCGTTGCAGACTCGACGATGGAAGCGGAATACATCGCTGCATCTGATGCCACAAAAGAAGCTGTCTGGATGAGGAAGTTCTTGAAAGAACTTCAGGTGGTTCCGTCCATTGTTGATCCAATACCTCTGTATTGCGACAACAACGGGGCTATAACTTTAGCGAAGGAACCCAGGTCCCATCAGAGATCCAGACACATCTTGAGGCGGTATCACCTGATCAGGGAGATCGTGGATCGCCAGGAGATCGAGGTTCGGAAGGTTGCTTCAGAAGATAACACTGCAGATCCATTCACCAAGGCCTTGCCCCAGACTCAGTTCGAGCGGCTGATCGAGATGATAGGTCTTCGATACGCCAGTACATGGCCTTAGTGCAAGTGGGAGATTGTTAGTGTATATGCCCTAGAGGCCATTACTGTATCATACTAGTTTGTATATTACTTAATGGAAGCTTGGGATATTCACCTTGTATATACAATCTTGCTCAAAATAGTAGTATGCTACTTGGTTTGTTTCTACTTCAATGTGTACATGTGTTTATTTTAGTATATCGCCTATGCACATTAGTGGAGCCCTTAGGATCTTTGCTTGATTACCAGCGTTGTGATGGTAGTCACACTAGTGGGGCTGGGTAATCTATAAGCACATCCTTATGCAGGTCCCTAGTCGCAGGACTATCGAGACAGGGCATCGATACTCCGGAGTAGACTAGCGCATGCGCTTCTCATCCAAGTGTGGGAGATGGTCTGTCCCACAGCCGTCAGTACGTCGTACTGGAGATAGTATGCGGGCGCTCGTTGGGTTACGAGTACACTGGAAAGGACTCGTCGGGAACTGACCGGTTAGTATTATACCTATCGTCAGTTTTCAGTTCCCAGGTGACATGAGTACAGCTTAGTCCGCTGACTTGACACTATCACTTTGCCTCGAGTGTGTTCCCACTGTACTTTGATTACTACCCGACCACGGCTCAAAGGAGTCGTGCAAACAGGTAGTAGTTGGGTGCAGTCCCGAAGCAGTTGGAGGCAGTGACGGTTAGGCAGGATTCGTCTCTCCCGGTATTGGGGGTTGACATCGCGCTGTGTCTAGGAGAGCCATTACACGGGTAGTCCCTGGCCAGGGCAAGCGAGATATACTGGTAGGCTTCCAGTGTTATCTCAGGGTGTATTGGGCTTCACTCCGACACGACTTGTACCGCTATTAGGGGACTGACGTTTACCGCCCCCTAGGCCCGCCATGCGATGTATCAGACGAACAGACCGGACTGTATGGAGATTGTCACATTCAGGCTCAGTAGGAGTTCAGATGGGTTTTATCTCGTCAGTCTTCTTGTCGGCATCTACCTGGGGACCGTTACGCACAGCTAGTGCCGCTTGCGGTCTGTGGTTAAATCCACTGCCGGCGTAGTGTCGAGTCTTTAGAGTCCCACACAGAAAACTATTCGCCTTTAGGCAAAAGAGTTGTGGTCGCATGGTTTTGCGACAGGACGCATGGTTTTGCGACAGGGTTCAGTCACATCCGTGCACTTGTGCACGTTTAGTGTCCGGACAGTTTACACTAGCGGGCTTTGGTTTAAGCTAGATCCTAGTGTACGTATTGGGATTGGTTTTATCCAGTTTGTATTCGTGTTCCTCGGAACGCGAATGCGGGTGTGTATGCACAGTTGACGGAGAGACAGAGGCAGAGGATTCTCATTAGGGTTGTTGACCGTTGACCGTTGACTATTGACTTTTTGCTCAACCCTAATGAGAATATGATATGTAATTAACAATAATATTAATTAAGTATTGTGGTGACATGGTTGTTGAGGGGTTGACTTTGTTGACTTGTTGACTTTGTTGACCGGTTGACTAGGTTGGACTAGTTGACCATCATGATGACAATGGCTATCATTTCATGGCAAAGACTTTTCACTTGCTTGTTCTCTTGTGCATTATGAGTGCATGAAATGATATATCCATTTTGACTTAAACCATTTACACAATACTTGATTACTATTTTTGTGATGATGGTTTTGGATTATGTGAGCCAAGAGAGAAAAGTCCTTCTCATTCTATCATTTTCATTCTCTCTCTTGTTCTTGAGCTTTCATCTTCTTCCTCTTGCTCTCCCTCTCCTTAGTCTATGGTTCACTTGTCTCATGTGTTGAGAACCAAGAACCATAGAGAAAATCCCAACACACTCTTCTCTATTCACTCTAGTTCATAAGGTTTAGCAAACCAAGTGAACTAGTTTTCTTCAAAGACCGAAGAAGAAGCCAAAGGTAGAAGCTTTCAGGTGGATCGATCTTCGGCGCAAGGAGACGACGGGGTGAAGCCGATCCGGACAACCATCGAGGTTTGAAGACGAAGAAGTTCAAGAAAGAAAGGTATAACCCCCTAACCGAGTAGTTAACAACTCCTAGTTAGGTTGTTAGTTAGATGTTTAACAAAGATCCGGTTTTGAGTCCATGTTACCACCTCTAGAAAATTGTTTTTCACCAAATTCCGCATGCCCGAAAGTACCGGGAGAGGTAGCATGGACTTACAAACCCTTGCTGAAATCGTCTAGCCCTGATCTCAGCAGTCGCTATGAGACGGGCCGCAAACCTGTTACGGTCTTGTGTTAGCTGTGTAGTATGTGATATTAGAAATTTGAATATTTAAGATATATCTTACCTGCTCAACATAGTGAATTCAGTGTCATACTCATTGTTCCCCTCCGAACGGCGGCCGGGACGTCTGAGGCGTTAGGTTCGGGGCAGATGCTAGTTGGTGCTATCCGTCCACCTCTCCGAAGATGCCAAGTTGATTTATGGCATCATATATCGAAGGTTTAAACGGATGCGACCGATGTAGCAGACTTCGTCAGATTCCCCCTCGTTTGAGGGGTTTTTGATTGTGGGGACGCTCTTCCCTGCAGGCGCAAGCCCCTGCAGTTAATTATGCTACCGCATTGCGGTAACAACTTTCTCCTTCTCCAGATGGTCACTTCGTGTCGTGGGTGTTTGTTTTATTGCCCGTGGATTGTTTACGGAGACTGAGTTATGTCGTCGCCCGTAGGGCGTGGACTAGCCCAAATCCGCATTATCTTAAATTTGGTTTTGGGGGGGGGTTTGGTTTGAGGATACGTCAGCCCTACTCGAGGCTAAGATCAACTCAAACGTTTGTTAAGGATACGTTAGTCTAACTTTGTGACTAAGATCAACTTAACGGGATCGTTTAGATCCGACAAAAGAGTGTTTGGACTCTAATGTTCCAGTTTAGGGACATAGTGGTCTATCGTCTGTATGGCTGTCGAGACCCATCACCTCTCTGAAGACGTTGAAGGATTACAACGACAGATGTCAGGGGAGTTCAGAGATGTACCCTTGAGCCGGAGTTAATTTGGAGGATTCGTAGTCCAGTACGTTTGAGGGTTTAAGGACGCGTTAGCCATCTTCAAGGCTAAGATCAACTTAAACGGGACCGTTTAGGTCCAACAAAAGAGCATAGGAAAGGGCTCTATTGTTCTAGTTTAGGGACGTTGCGGTCCATGGGTAGTTTAAGGACATTGCGGTCCGTGGGTAGTTTAAGGACATTGCGGTCCGAAGGTAGTTTAAGGACATTGCGGTCCGTTGTTAGTTTTAAGACATCTCGGTCAAGGTTAAGGACGTCGTAGTCCATGGGTTTAAGGACCCCACAGTCCGGTATGTGCTCTGGATGCATCACACGGGTTCACTGCCGTGCTTAGCGAGGACCAGGCTCCGCTCTGGACGTTTTCCGTGGGGTCAAAGAGTGACGTTATCCACGTTCCGCGTGACCAGGAATTTGTATGAGTTTAAGGACCCCACAGTCCATATCATGGGTGGTCGTCGGGACCCGTCACCTCTTTGAAGACATTGAGGGATTGCAATGCCAAGTATCAAAGGAGTGAAGAGATGTACCCTAGAACCGGAGTGGCTTGAGCAGTCCGTGGCCCAATTTGAGGTCATGACTGATTAATTATATTATGAGCCCATTGGCCCAATTAGTCACGAATTGAGGACTTATGGCCAGCTTGGGCTAAGTCCCATCATGTCTGGAATATTGATTCCTTGTGAGTCCATCGAGGGAGAAGCTTTGCCTCCATCCCTTTAGCCAATTGGGCTATAGACTAGTGTTAAACACTTCAAAGCAATCAGTGTTGAACACTGGGAATGAGTTTGACAAGTTAGTGTTTAACACTAGAAGAATAATTGGTGTTAAACACCAGCAACAAGGCCTTGGTATGATCATAAGCACTAAAACAGCTCAGTGTTGAACACTGGCAATGGGGATCTTAAATTAGTGCTGAATATTAAAACAATTAATATTGAACACTACGAACAAAATTCTTTAATTAGTGTTGAACACTAAGGCCCGATAGCATTTCAATACTGGATTCGAGGGTTTTAATTTAGTGTTAAACACTACAGCAAGAACGGTCACGTGGCCCCACGTGAGAGTGCCTTCCCTTCAATGATTCTGCCGAAATTACTGTGTCTTTGATAGCGTCACGTGTTAGCATGTGACGGGCATTCAAATGCCTATGTGTTAAGGCTTCTGCTGAAAGTCACGTGGGTCACGTGGGGTGTTGCCTCCAAGGGGCTCTCTGTAGGGCTTTTGGGGGGGTCACGTGGTGACACGTGACCCTGCCTTAATGTTGTTTTTAGAGGATTTGTTACTCCTTTTTCAGGAATTAAATTCCAGAAACTTTTAATTTCAGAGGAATTAAATTCCTATCTCCTTTTGAAGGCTTATATTCTGGAATAGAGTTTAAATCTGAGTTTTCCGTGGGAATTAAATTCCTTGTTTATGCGAAAAACCGAATAGGGTTAAACCCTAACAAAAGCTTTTAAGGAATTAAACTCCCCTTTTCTGAGGATTATGATTAAAGGACTTAAATTCCCACTGTTTCGACAGAACTATGTTCTTGATTAGGGTTCAACCCTGCTTCTTTTGTTTTGAAGGAATTAAATTCCCATAATACAGGGTTGAACCCTAACCTTATTTTGGAGGAATTAAATTCCTATAGTTCTATGAGAGTTAAATTCTCATACTTGCATTCCTTCTCTATGTTTTGGATCTGCATGGCAGGATCTCGACCCATTGAGAATTAAATTCTCAACCTTAAGGGGAGATGTGCACTTTGCAGATCCTCTATCAAAGAGGGAGGAGATATGCTCTCTCGTTTTATGCCTCAGAGTTAAACTCTGTTGAGAATTAAATTCTCTTTCTTTCCAAAAGGCTTTCCCTTTCTTACCTAGGGTTTTTGCAGAAGATCTGAGTCTTTTTCAAGTATCAAAGCTCTTCTCCTTTTCTCTTTTCTTCTCTGCGTATGTATATTTTTTTTGTGTCCCTTGGCTCCTATTTATAGGAGAAGCAGCCGAATCAATCAGTTTTTTGACGAATCTTCATTGAGATTTGATTTGCGTCCATCATTCATTTTGGGCCTTTGGATTATTAGGTGAATTTTATTCACCATTGGATCTTAAATCCAGAGATTCTCCTTTGTTATTTTGGTTAGATTTAAGGGGGAAATCTTTCCAAACCCGAGATTTTCCCATAGATAGATGATATTTAATCATCTCTGAATCTTTAATTTGATTGGTCCCAAATAATTACTTTCCTTTGGAAAGATTCGAATTTCCTTCAGAATTTAATTCTGTCGTCAAAAATGGGCTTTGAAAGCCGGTCACGTGTGACCACGTGACCCATGGTCACGTGTAGACACGTGACTCTCTTTGGAATGAGCCTTTTCCTTTCTTTTGCGCTCTATCTTCTGATCGCTGCCTAAGCGTCACGTGCTACCTCGTGACCCCTGGTCACGTGTGAACACGTGACCCTTGTTTGAACTCTTTTTCCTTGGTTCGTTTGGAGAACGAGTCTGCTGTCTTGAACGTCACGTGCCAACACGTGACCCTGGTCACGTGGGAACACGTGACCTCTTCTGAAGCCTTTTTCTTGACTTGATCAGGGAACTGGTGTGTCTTTGACGTTTGCATTTAAATGTCACGTGTCGCCACGTGACCCGGGTCACGTGTCGCCACGTGACCCGGGTCACGTGGGAGCATGTGACTCTTTCTGAAGCCCCTTTTCTTCAACGTAGTCAGGAAACTGGACTTGCCCTGATGATGTGCTTAGGTGTCACGTGCCAACACGTGACCGCTAGTCACGTGTAAGCACGTGACCCTCTTCTGAAGCTTTTCCCAGAAGCTTTCCTGATTTTAAATCAGGAAACAAATGCCCCCACAGCGTTGTTCTCACGTGTCTGCACGTGAGTGCAACGCTGTCACCTCTTGTGACCGTTGGATTTGCTTTGGGGGAGTAGGGTAGACGAAACGTCCTTTTAGAAGCGCCTTCACTTTTTCATGTCCTTCCTTTCAAACCTTTCTTTTAAGAATTTGATTCTCATTCTCAGAGCTTAGTTCTCTGATGTGTCTGTGCAGTGCCGCCTCATTTTCCATCAAAGGCTAGTGCTCACGTGTTGCGTATGCAGGGATCTGCTTGATGGGGACGTTTCGTTTCCCTAACCTAATTCCAATGCGTCATTGGATTTCATTTCCAACGCTCTCCCTTTCTTTTCGGGCTTTGAGAATAGTTCCACCATGCACAACATTTTTTTGTGCATGGCATTAAATGCGCCCCTTTATAACCTGAACCTTATGCCTTACTTCTTTTCTTCACAGAGAAACCCATTCATACCTTAAGGTGGTCATTTTTGAGAACCCGATCAATCTCCATGGCTTGCGATCGTCCCCATGCTCGTCGGCAACCATGGGAGGTGCCCCTTGAGGAGATAATTCCTCGCTTCGCTGCGCGGCTGGCGGATCCCTTTCTCACCGATGCTCAATGTGACACGGTGATGTACGAGCTACTGACCCGTCGGGGTTCTCCTCTTCCCATGGGCTCCATTTGGCTCCGGATGATCCTCCTGTCTGTGCTTGCCGATATACCCCCTCATCCGGCGGAGATGACTTCGGCGATCCTTGACGCGGCGGAGGACAAGCTTGAGTGCTTTCATGAGGCTTGTCTAATCACTCAAGCTCTGAAGGATCACTCAGTTCATTTACTGAGTCAGATAAGAGCTCGTCGGGCCGTCATGTCTGCTTTCGCTGATGAGCACGGCTCCAACCGGTGGGGAGCGACTCCTCGCGAAAACCGCCGTTTTGACGTGCTGGAGAAGGCGGAAAGGGAGTTGGAGAATTTTGTGTTTTGCTTTGTTAACCCTTGTATTTCTGATCCCTTGTTTGGTAATCTTTTCCCACTGATGTAGCATGTTTGAATCAATGTACTCCTTTAATCATTGGTGGTTTGCATGCTTTCTGTTGAATTTTCATGCTTGTCAGATAGTTGTACGTGTGTCTTGCTTGCGTAAATGAGCTGTCTGTTTTTCTTTAATTACGAGCACCATCGTTACGTTGCATGCACATCAGTGCCTCCGGCAACATTTCCTTTTAAACATTCGTACATTTGCAAATGCGTGCTTGATAGGATACAGATCAGAAACTTGCCACGTTATCTCCCGTATCGGGTGGTTTGTGCTGGTTTTAGATCGAGTATTGTTGTCGAAGGGAGGTTTATAAATGAAGACATATTCTTCTCTTCAATGGTGTGTCCCCTTTCTATTGAATGTATTCTGCGGATACTCTATCTCGATCTCTTTGCAGGACAGCGATAGCTTAAGGCTCCGGGTTAAGATCTGCTTGCTAAGACTTTTGCATTTTACGAGCCACGAGGGTCCCATAAAGAGTTTTTCTCCCTACAGGTCGAGAGGATCCCATAGGTATGAGTTCTTCTTAAAGATCGTGAGGATCCTTAAGCGGTTTTTTCCTTGAGAGTCGTAAGGATCTCACAAGAGAGTTTTTCTTCCTTACAGGTCGTGAGGGCCTGCAAGTGCCGGATGTGATCACCCTTATCCGTGTTTCACGGAGTCGGGAGTTTCTCAAGGTATCGTAGTTTAAAGACGTCACGGTCAAGGTTAAGGACCTCATAGTCCGTGGATTTAAGGACTCCACAGTCCGCTGTTAGTTTTAAGACATCACGGTCAAGGTTAAGGACCTCATAGTCCGTGGATTTAAGGACTCCACAGTCCGGTGTTTGGTTGCAGGGACCCGTCACCTCTTTGAAGACGTTGAGGAATTACAACGCCAGGCATCAAAGGAGTGAAGAGATGTACCCTTAAACCAAGGCAAAGTCTGTAGGGAATCGGGGTGGTTGATCGTTAGTTTTAAGACATCACGGTCGAGGTTAAGGACGTCATAGTCCGTGGATTTTAAGGACTCCACAGTCCGGTATTTGCTCTGGATGCTTCACACGGGTTCACTGCCGTGCTTGGCGAGGACCAGGCTCCGCTCTGGACGTTTTCCACGGGGTCAAAGAGTGACATTATCCGCGTTCCACGTAACCAGGAATTTTGCGCTAGATGCTTCACACGGGTTCACTGCCGCGTTAGGCGAGGACTAGGCTCCGCTCTGGATGCTTCGCACGGGTTCACTGCCATGCTCTGCGAGGACCAGGATCCGCTCTGGACGTTTTCCACGGGGTCAAAGAGTGACATTATCCGTGTTCCACGTGACCAGGAATTTTGCACTAGATGCTTCACACGGGTTCACTGCCGCGTTAGGCGAGGACTAGGCTCCGCTCTGGATGCTTCGCACGGGTTCATTGCCATGCTCTGCGAGGACCAGGATCCGCTCTGGACGTTTTCCACGGGGTCAAAGAGTGACATTATCCGCGTTCCACGTGACCAGGAATTTTTGCACTAGATGCTTCACACGGGTTCACTGCCGCGTTAGGCGAGGACTAGGCTCCGCTCTGGATGCTTCGCACGGGTTCATTGCCATGCTCTGCGAGGACCAGGATCCGCTCTGGACGCTTTCCACGGGGTCAAAGAGTGACATTATCCGCGTTCCACGTGACCAGGAATTTTGCACTAGATGCTTCACACGGGTTCACTGCCGCGTTAGGCGAGGACTAGGCTCCGCTCTGGATGCTTCGCACGGGTTCACTGCCATGCTCTGCGAGGACCAGGATCCGCTCTGGACGCTTTCCACGGGGTCAAAGAGTGACATTATCCGCGTTCCACGTGACCAGGAATTTTGCACTAGATGCTTCACACGGGTTCACTGCCGCGTTAGGCGAGGACTAGGCTCCGCTCTGGATGCTTCGCACGGGTTCATTGCCATGCTCTGCGAGGACCAGGATCCGCTCTGGACGTTTTCCACGGGGTCAAAGAGTGACGTTATCCGCTTTCCACGTAACCAGGAAGTTTGCACTAGATGCTTCACACGGGTTCATTGCCGTGTTAGGCGAGGACTAGGCTCCGCTCTGGATGCTTCGCACGGGTTCACTGCCATGCTCTGCAAGGACCAGGATCCGCTCTGGACGTTTTCCACGGGGTCAAAGAGTGACGTTATCCGCTTTCCACGTAACCAGGAAGTTTGCACTAGATGCTTCACACGGGTTCACTGCCGCGTTAGGCGAGGACTAGGCTCCGCTCTGGATGCTTCGCACGGGTTCACTGCCATGCTCTGCGAGGACCAGGATCCGCTCTGGACGTTTTCCACGGGGTCAAAGAGTGACGTTATCCGCTTTCCACGTAACCAGGAAGTTTGCACTAGATGCTTCACACGGGTTCACTGCCGCGTTAGGCGAGGACTAGGCTCCGCTCTGGATGCTTCGCACGGGTTCACTGCCATGCTCTGCGAGGACCAGGATCCGCTCTGGACGTTTCCCACGGGGTCAAAGAGTGACGTTATCCGCGTTCCACGTGACCAGGAAGTTTGCACTAGATGCTTCACACGGGTTCACTGCCGCGTTAGGCGAGGACTAGGCTCCGCTCTGGATGCTTCACACGGGTTCACTGCCATGCTCTGCGAGGACCAGGATCCGCTCTGGACGTTTTCCATGGGGTCAAAGAGTGACGTTATCCGCGTTCCACGTGACCAGGAAGTTTGTACTGATTGTATCCGCATTTCGCGGGATGGAGGCTTGACTGTTGGCAATATGTATACCACCGAGCCATGGAACTGGGAGCTGCCGCTGCTCTGCTTTGTTTGAAGTCATGTCCGTTGTTACGAGGCGAGTGTTTGGATGATCTCTAGGTCGCTTGTGGCCCATCGAGACCTGGCTTCTTTTTCTGATGAAACCTGGGGGAGAAGTATGATCCCTTTTTTGTTTACGCCCTTGGATTGTGTACAGGGTGTGATGGAATATCACCTGTAGGGCATAAATTTTATTTTTATTTTATTTCTTCTTCCGCGATGCTCTATCATTTCAGCTTTTATATCGCGAAAATCGCGATTGCCCAATCATTTCGGCTATTTTTCGCGGTGCCCAATCATTTCGGCTATTTATTTATTTTCTGCTCGCTGCTTTTTATTGCGAGTTGCCCCATCATTTCGGCTATTTTTCATGCCTTCATTTTTACTTGCTGCTTTTTATTGCAAGTTGCCCCATCATTTCGGCTATTTTGTAGGCATATGTGGCTTGCTAGCTTTTCGTTACAAGCCTGGGTTTTAGGCACCGATTTTGGCATCAGCACCGCTACAACTGGAACGTTGCCAGGAGCGAATCATCATTTGCTTTTGTCGATGACGAACAAAGGTGGCTCAGCAAACAGGGTTAAGGGTCCTGTCGACCAAGGCTTTTGACTTCATGAGCCGTAAGGGTCTCACAAAGGTATTTCTCCCCGCGAGTCGTGAGGATCTCGTAGGTGTGTTTTCTCCTTAGGGATCGTGAGGATTCCTAAGTGTGTGCTCCTCTGTAAGTCGCAAGGATCCTACAAGAGGACTTTCTCATTATGGGTCTAGAGGACCTATAAGGGTTGGACTTTGTTGGGGAAATGTTTATTCGCGCCCGTGGATTGTATACAAGGGTCAGTATGGAGCCGCTTGTAGGGCAGTATTGGAGGTTGTGGAGGATTTTGCTTAAGAACAGGTTCAGGTTTCTGTAACTTAAGACTTTCAAATCTTATGAGCCGGGAGGGTCCCATAAGAGAATTCTCCTTACGAGTCGTGAGGATCTCGTAAGTGTATTTTCTCCTTAGGAATCGTGAGGATCCCTAAGTGTGCTGCTCCTTTGTGAGTCGTAAGGATCTCACGCAGGTGGTTTCTCCTTACAGGGTCGAGAGGACTCTGTAAGTGTCCTTTAACGAGGTTGCGCCCTTTCGGGTTTTCACAAACACTCGCCGGTAGTCCTGCTGTTTTTACTCACGGAGCCTTTTCGGGTTTTCATCCGTGCCCATTTTGCTTATGGACATACCGTTTTTTTTTATTTATATCATTTTTACTCTTCTCTTTTTTTTTACAAGGTCGCGCCCTTTCGGGTTTTCACGAACACTTGCCGGCAGCCCTGCTGTTTTTACTCACGGAGCCCTTTTCGGGTTTTCATCCGTGCCCATTTTGCTTATGGACATACCGTTTTTTTTTTATCATTTTTTTTTTATTTATCCATCTCGTCAACCTAAGGACGTTGCGGTGGTAGTTTAGGGACGTTTCGGTCCGTCGATAGTTTAAGGACGTTTCGGTCCGCTGTTAGTTTAAGGACGTTTCGGTCCGACGATAGTTTAAGGACGTTTCGGTCCGTCGTTATAGGAAGGCCGGCTGCTGCTTGTAAAGTCTGAGCCTAGGAAGATAGCGAGCGGACATAGTCGTCGTCATCCATCATTGACCTAGGCTGCAGCTTATTAAGCATGGTATTTCTTCAAGAAGCGGCCGTTTACTGGCCTGAAAGGCCTTTCACCGTGCATGTCCATGAGTAGATAGGCTCCACCCTGGTAGACCTTGTCTATGATGTACGGGCCTTCATAGTTTGGCTCAAATTTTCCTCGCTTGGCGCGATTGGGGATCATAGGTCTTTTGAGCACTAGTACGAGTTCGCCTTGGCGGAATGTCCTCGGCCTGGTCAATCTTTCGTACGAGCGCGTCATCTTTGCTTTGTAGGCCTCTAGATATTGTTGCGCTATGAGCCGGGTTTCGTCGAGGGCATCAAGCTCCTCAAGCCGAAGGTGAGCATTTTCTTCGTTCGTCAGCTCGTGGTGGACTGCTACTCGTAGAGAGGGTAACTCTATCTCGAGGGGGAGAACTGCTTCCGTCCCAAATACCAACGCGTACGGCGTTGTGTTCGTGGCCGTCTTGAATGTAGTTCGATAAGCCCAAAGGGCTTCTTGCAGCCTTTCGTGCCAGTCTCTCTTATTCCTGGAGATGGTCTTTTTTATGATCTTCGTCAAGGTCTTATTGAAAGCCTCGGCCAGACCGTTAGCTCGTGGGTTGTAAACTGAAGAATATCTCCAGTCTATATTGTGCTGCTGTGCGAAGCGGCTAATCTTATGGCTTCGGTAGGCCGGCCCATTATCGGAGATAATCCGTCGTGGAGTTCCGAACCGATAGATGACGTGCGTCTTGAAGAAATGGAGGATATTCTCCGTCTTCACTTCCTTCAGTGGTACTGCTTCTGCCCATTTGGAGAAGTAATCAGTTGTCGCCAGGATAAAGCGGTGTCCCCGGGATGATGCTGGCTCAATGGGGCCGACTATGTCAGTCCCCCACATTTCGAATGGCCAACTAGCCAGCGTCGGGTGCAGTGGATTCGGATGTTGGTGGATGAAGTCTCCATGGATCTGGCATGAGTGGCATTGCTTCGCATACTCGAGGCAGTCCTGGATCATCGTGGGCCAGTAGTAACCCATCCGTTTAATTTTTAACTTCATCTTTGGGCCCGCTTGATGAGAACCGCAAAGCCCGTCGTGAACTTCTTGAACGACTCTTTCTGCTTCGTCAGGTCCCAAGCATCTCAGCCATAGAAAATCAAACGATCTCTTGTACAGGGTATCGTTGACGAAAGCGAAGGATAGAGCTCGTTTCATAAGCTGATGTCTTGAGGACGCTTCTTCGGGCATTCGGTGGGACTTAAAGTAGTCTATGAAGACTTCCCTCCAGTCCTCAGCCTTCTCACGGTCTTTTATTTGTAGGGTCGCTTGCTCAGTCGCTCCCTTTTCTTTATACAATTCCGGAGGTATTTCTGCCGGGGCGAGCACTCGACGGCTTTGTACCACGATTCTGACGTCATCGAGGTTCTCGTCGGCCAGTTCTTTAGCGAGTTTGGCCAACGCGTCTGCTTTGCTGTTCTCCGCGCGCGGTATGTTCTCTAGAATATAGAAGGGGATCTGGGCCAACAGTTGTTGCACCTTTTCGCCGTACTTCACCAATTCTGGTTTGCACGTTTGGTAGTCACCATTTACTTGGCTAACGACCAGCTGAGAATCCCCGTATATGAGGAGGTCTTCAATTCCCATGTTGATGGCGATTTCGAGGCCTGCTATCAGGGCTTCGTATTCGGCTTCATTGTTTGTCCTTGACTCTGTTAAGGAGAAGGCGAAGCGCATTATCCCTCCTTGTGGAGTTGCAAAGATAAGGCCTATCCCCGATTTGATGATCGGGCTACCCTGTTTCTGTTTCTTTATGGAGGACGCTCCATCGAAATAGAGTTCCCATCGTGTGCTTCCACCGCCAATTGCGTCAAATGCATGCTCGTCCGGCAAATCACAGTTCAGAGGAGAGTCGGCCGGTATCGGGTGTTCAGCGAGGAAGTCAGCAATGGCCTGGCCTTTCACTGCCTTGAGGGGTTGATATGTTATCGAGAACTCCATCAAGAGCAAGGCCCATTTAGCGAGTCTTCCCGTCAATATAGCCTTTGACATCAGGTATTTAAGGGGGTCCACCTTCGAAATGAGACGGACTTCATGCGCCAACGCATAGTGCCTGAGCTTCGTTATTGCAAAGATTAATGCCAAGCAATGTTTTTCGATGGGCGAGTAATTGCTTTCTGCCCCCAGCAGCACTCGACTTAAGTAGTAAAGCGCTCTTTCTTTCCCCTGATCATCTTCCTGTGCCCATAATGCGCCCAAAGAACCTTCAAGGGCGGCCGTGTAAAGAATGAAAGGCTTTCCTTTCACCGGGGCAGCCAACACCGGCGGATTTTGCAAGTATTGTTTGATTTCGTCTAGTGCACCTTGACATTTGTGATTCCAAACGAACGGGGTTCCCTTTTTCATCAGGTGGCTGTAAGGACGGCATTTGCCCGAAAGATTAGCGATAAACCGCCGGATGTATGCGAGCTTCCCTTGGAGAGACCGCAACTGCTTGAGGGTTCTTGACGGAGGCATTTCCATAATCGCTTTAATCTTTGACGGATCTATTTCAATACCTCGGTGTCGAACGATGAATCCCAGGAATTTACCCGAGGAGACTCCAAACGCGCACTTGAGGGGATTCATTTTCAAATTGTATTGCCGAAGGCGTTGAAATACGGTTTCGAGATGCTTTAAATGCTCTTCGTATGACATGCTCTTCACTACGAGGTCATCGATATAGCATTCGACGATGTCGTGTATGAGATCGTCGAAGATTTTTGTCATGGCCCTTTGATAGGTGGCGCCAGCGTTCTTTAGGCCAAAGGGCATAACCCTGTAGCAGAATATGCCCAAAGGAGTCCGGAAAGCGGTGTGCTTCTGGTCTTCGGGATGCATCTTTATCTGATTGTATCCTGATGAACCACCCATAAAGGAGAAGACCTCGTGAGTGGATGTGTTATCTATCATTAGCTCGGTTACCGGCACCGGGAAATCGTCCTTTGGGCATGCTTTATTGAGATCCCTGAAATCCATGCATATGCGCACCGTTCCATTCTTCTTCATTACCGGGACGATGTTGGCAATCCAGTCGGGATATTGGACTTCCTGGATAAATCCGGAATCGATCAACTTCTTGACTTCGGCGTTGATGCTCATCTCCAGCTCAAGTCGCATCCTCCTTGGCGCCTGCTTGACTGGCTTGATATCTGGGGATATTGCTAATCTATGCACCGCAATCTCCGGATCCAATCCTGGCATCTCGGAGTAGTTCCACGCGAAGCAGTCTTTATGCCGTAGGAGCACGTTCTTTAACGCGGCCACCTTTTCCTCGGATAACAGCTCGCTGACAAATGTCGGTCGCGGGTCGTCTGCCGATCCCAGCTCGATCTTCTCGAGGTTATCTGCGGTAGTATGTATACCGTCTTCAAGTTCTTTCGGAGCGGGCGGAAATTCCGAGATCAACTCATCATCGCTGTTCTCGAAACACCGGGGAAGGTCATCTTCGTTCTCGGGTTCTTCTTTTAATATCGTAATCATATAACAGGTGCGAACCCGCTCCCAAGACTGAGGTGGATCCGGTTCTGCTCTTGTGGCTTTGGGCTCGTGCTTTTGCGGCGGCGTCACTCTCCAACCGTCGGATAAAGCGAATCTACCCCGTCGGTACTGGTCCTCGACCCAGTTCTTGAAGGTGAAGCAGTCTTCGGTAGGATGTCCTATGGCTCGGTGATAAGAGCAATAACTCGGATGAGAGACCTTGCTAGCTTGCTCAGGATGTCTGGACTCTGGAAGCGTGATCATTTGATGTTTTATAGCGAGGTTGAGCAACCTCTCCGTCTTGTCTCGGGGGAAGGAGTACGCTCGACTCATCTTCTTCATGAGGGACAAACCCGAGCAGCTTCTTGATTTATTTCCGTCTCTGCGTCGGGCCTTTCGTACAACGGATTGACGAGGATATGCGTCTTTGTCTTTTGCAGCACGTTGAGATAGACGTTGCGTCCTGGCCTTCTCGTAGATGGCCATTTCGCGGTTGTGGTCTTCCCGAGCTTTCTGACCCACTTTCCTGATAGGCTTGCCCATTCGTTCCTCAAACGACGGACTTGGCGCTTCGATCGCGGGGTTTAGCTTTGATGAGGGATTGGCCTCTCCTAACAGGGCGCCTTCTTCTCCATCGGAGGTGTATATGGCGTAGCTGCCGTGGGCTCGCTCCCGTTTTCCGGCTCTTGCGTATCCAAGCCCGAGTGTTTCCATCTTCCCGTTGGACAATTTGCGTTGAGTCCCGGGGACATCCCAAATCCTGTTATAGAACCGAGCCTGCCGCACCGTCTGTCTTAAGGGTACTCCTTGGCGCTTCAATAACTTCTTCAATCCATTTGTATAGTATCTAGGCAGACGGATGGGTTGGAGCCTGTCAAGTGTAACATCCGCGCCGTGCCAGATCTCTTTCTCCACCTTCGACTCTGAGGATTGGTAGAATAGGATCACCTTCTCACCCCTTCGCCTGGGAGGGACGTAAAATGTTTGCAGGTCCTGCATGCTGTGAGCTTGAAGCGCGTCGAGATCCTTATAGTGTTCTTGCGGTACCATGGTGATTTGCAGACTATGGTCCTCGCAAAGGGGTGCCTGTATTGACAGCCGACTGGAGAATACGGCGTTAACCTCGTCCTCCGAATCACTCCCGAAGACCGGTATGGGGGTGGGCGCCCCCAGGTTGTTGCGTTGGGATGGCCCTGTATACACTATTTCCTCCTCCTCTTCGGTATCGCTCCCAAAAATGGGAATGGTGGCGGCGGCTTTGTCCTCTGGGTCGCGACACCTTTCTGTATCTTCGAAATCTGGCAAAAAGTATTTCGCGTCTTCGTATTTGCGAACTTCGTTTACAGAAAACGGGTTCAACTCGCCTGTTACGGTGTACTCGAAACCATCCTTGAAGTACTTCATACACTGATGTTGCGTAGAAGGGATGATGTTGTACTCGTGTAGCCAAGGACGACCGAGCAAGGCGTTGCAGCAGGTCTTGGCGTCAATGACATGGAATTTGATGTCTGTGACGAGAAGTCCGAAGCGTAACGTCAGTATTACAGATCCGAGAGTCCGTGATGATTGAGAGTCGAAACCGGAGATAGTAATTTTGTCACGAGCGAGGTGTTGCACACTCATGCAGATTTCCTTCAACACCCGAACATTAAGGAGGTTAACGGAGGATCCATTATCCACCAGGATCTTGCCTATCTTGATGTCATGGCAGTATCCAGAGACATATAGGGGGCGGTTGTGGTCGCACGTCCCGAGAAGGAGGTCTTCATCACCGAAAGTGACATCGGCCGTATGCACTTCCTCCAGTTCATCCTTCATCCTTTCAGTGGCGAGGAAGGCTTGGAATTGCTCGGGTTCTTGTAACGCCTTAATTAGTGAGTCTCGCGCTTCTTTCGATAATAGGAGGGCATCAAGAATGCTAAGCTGAGAAGGTAGCTTCCTTAGGTGCGCGAGGATGTTATAGTCTACCTTACCCTTTTTGGGAGGGTCTTTGGTAGTTAGCTCTTTTGTGACCTGGTCATCTAAAGTGATATCTTCAATGACCTTTTCCTTTCCCTTATCTTTTCGGCCGACGGGCCCGAGATTCTTTTCTGGGAGCGTGCGATTGCGCAGCTGAATGTTCTCGCAGATCTCCGATTCCTCCTCTTTCCCCGAGAAAGATTCTTTAAAGAGAGGGCCCAGAGCCATTTCTTCATCAGAGTCGCTCCCAAAGGTGAGAACTTGTGACTCCCTGGCGTTAACCATGCAACAGTTGCCAGTCGTTATGTTGTGCCCATCGACAGTGCTTCTTCGCTCCCGACGGATCTTGCGTTTCATGCGCTTAAAATGTTGCCGATGAGCAACATATCCTTGCCACCATATCTTAAAGGCGTCGCACTCCTCCGTGGGATGTGAGATTTTCCGATGATACGTGCAATAGTCAGGGTGCGTCTCTACCCCATCGTGTGTGTTTCCTTTCGAGGGTGGTAGCTTCATCCCCATTGACATGGCTTTGGCAAACCTTTTTCTCGTCTTGAATATCTTCTTGTCTGCTTCGGATGCCTTATGCTCTGTCAGGGGTAGTTCAACTCTTTCGTTCAGTTGCCCGCATTTGGCTCCTTCCGACGTGGTCATCTCACGCTCCTGGTCCGCTTTACATTTTAGACGAATCTCGTCTAGAAAAGCGTCGATCATTTCATCTGTTGGCCATGCACGTTCTGGTACAGGCTCTGCCCCCAGTTTCCTAATGCCAGGAGTTTTCCCATCATCGGCAAACGAGTGGGAGATTACATTACAACTCGCCACATATCCTTCAGATTCATCCGACGAGCTTTCTCCATCATCTTCCTCTTGAAAGATGTGGTTGAGGAACTCTTGCAGTGTGACAGGAGTCCGCGCCTTCTGATTGTACTCTTCCAACGCGTCGATTTGCTTTTGTAAGTTCGTGTGTTCTTTTCCAGGTTTCACGGACTTCTTGGATTTCTTCTTCTTTTTCTTCGAAGATTTTGACGATTGGGCGTGAGTATCTGGGCTCTTACCGCGAGCCTTTGTAGTCGGGCGGCGCCTTAGCATCCCTTCGATAATTTGAGGTTCAAGAGGGTCCTTCCATTTGACCGCAGGGCACGCATGAAGGTCTCTCAGCATTCTTTTGGTTTTAGTTGATAGCACGACCTCCCATGGAGCTTCTTCAATAAAAGAACATGTTGCCCCCGGTGTATCCGCTTTCCTAGGAGCATGCGGCTGTGGTGGGTTCACCTTCCACTTTTCGGACAGTACAAACTTCCCCTGGAGGTATTGGTCTTCAATCCATCCTTTGAAGACGAAACAATCTTCAATCGGATGGCCTACCGTTTGATGGTAAGGGCAGTAGTTGGAGTCATTCACCTCGGTGGGTTGCGGCGGTCGCCTTGGATTTGGTAGGTTTATAAGCCTGTTGCGTATCGCCAGCTCGAATAACCGCTTCGTCTTGTTTCGTGGGAACGAGTAGGGATGCTTCATTTTCTCATTATAATACCGACGCCTTTCCTCCAGTTGATCTGCCGGTTTCGGGGCGTTAGGTTGCTGTTGGGCATTCGCAACAAAGGTTGCCCTCCCTTTACCCTTGTCATTCCGAGGTTCCGACTTCGGTGTAGGTGGTCTATGACCCATCTGGTCCATCTGAGCCAACTTGTCGATTAAAGCTTGGAATGTGGTTGGCTTAAAGAACATCATAAACTGGGAGATAGTTGCGTGGGGGTCTAGGGTTCCCACGAACATGCCCACCGCAGGTGCTTCCTCGATACGTTGCTCACATCTCGACCACAAGTTCCGCCAGCGTATAGCGTACTGGACCCAGGTTTCGCCCGGTTTTACCCTGGCGTTAATAAGTGCGGTTATTGGAGTGCGTTCGCTGGCACTTGCAAATCGCTGAGTGAACAACAACTCCATTTCAGCGAACGTTTTGATGGAATCGTTCGGGAGTTCTGAATACCATTCGAACGCTGTTTCTGATAAGCTGCCCACGAACTGGCGAAGCAACAATTTATCGTCACCGCCGGTGTTACCGCAGAGGGCCCGGAACTGGGCAACATGTTGATGGGGATTGCCGGTCCCCTTATACACATGGAATTTCGGTATCGTATAGCCTTGCGGGTATTTGATTTGATCGTACCGGCTCGGATACGGCCGCCCCGTTTTCACGACTTGACCAGCTGCCTCAGTCGCATGATGAACTCGGATTTGCTGGGCTATGTAGTCAGCTAAGTCAGCCTTAGAGATTGCCTCCTCCTTGGCCGTTGAAAGGGCTGGTGGTGGATTTGATGTTTCTCCTCGGTCGTCTTCAAGAACGATCGGGGAATCGTCGGCGGGTGAGTCCTGCTGGATCATCATTCCTATCACGTCTTGAAAGAGAAGGCCCATCCGTTGTATGTTGGATGCTTGTTCAGCAGCCTCTTTGTCCCTTCTCTCCAGTATTCGGCGAAGGAATTCAGCGTCTGTTTCTTCCTCCCGGCGTGCGTCTGAGGACGTTTCTGGGTTTTCTTTTGGTCCGGTGAGCGCGGCCATCGCATTCATCATTTCTTGAAGCTTTTGTTGCTGCTCCTGGGCTTTCGTCACGGATCGGGTTAGGGGTCGGTGGCCCGTGGAAGTGCGGCTTTCCTCTTTCCCAAAGGCCATGTAAACAGTGTGCACCACCATGCCCCCAGACTCAGGGCGTCTGGGTTTAGTGCTTTCAGTCGTCGCTACATGCTGTGAGGTCCTCTCTGGCCTCCTCCTTTTGTGAGTCAGTTGATCACCAGCTTTTTGGGGTTTAGCCTGGTGACCGGCTTCAGGTTGGATTTTCAGCTTCTTGTGCCGGCGGGAGAAGTTTGGATCGATGATCGAGTCTCGGGCCTGCCGCCAAGCCTTATAGATTTTGGAAGACAGCCGTTGAGGAGATCGGGGCTGTTCGGGTTTTGTTTCCTCAACCTTTTTCAATGAGGGAGGAGACCTCTTCAGTACTGCCGTGGGGGAATTCCTTCGCACCTTATTTAGCATTTCAAAACTGTTCCCAGTTGGAACAGCAGCATTGACCTCTGCCACCGGGGCCGCTGGAGTCAGCCCGGAGGGAGAGTTGCCCCCAGCCTTCCTTACTCGGCGCCAATGGCGGCGTCGAGAGCGTCGAGCGGGCGGCGTTGGGTCAGCAGTAAGAATGGCTCCTTCTTGCCCCCTGTGTGGATGGGGGGTTGTTGTTGGCGTTAGCCTATCGAAGACCGATGTCCTCTGGGAAGCGGGAGCAAAGGCCGGAGCCGTCAATCTTGTAAAGACTGACTTTTTGGCTGGAGAGGTCGCCTTGGCGATTTCGGGAACGGGAACGGCCACTTTCTTAAGAGCAGCCTTCTCTGAGATTGTAGGCCTCGTGATGAGCTCGCAGGATTCCTGGCCCAATCTAGAGAAGACCGAGGTATCGACGTTGGGCGACTCGTTGAGAGGAGTCGCGGCAGGGGTAAGACGATCAAAGACCGACTTCCCGAGAGTTTTCTTCGTCAGCACTGGAGCGGTAAAGTTTGTCGGCGAGATCATAGTCCCAAAGAACAATCCTGTGGTGGCGCGAGTGACCTGTTCCACTGGCATTGTGAATACCGAAGCAGCTTAGGGTCCATAGGCTATACCTCCTGGCGAGGCAGAGCGTCGGCTGAAATTGCCATCTGAGCAGTTGGAGGATTTCGCAGGGGTGGAAGCCATCGATCCTTTGCTTTCTGCAATAAGCGAGATGCCAATTCTCAGTACCTTGAAACCCGAGGGCAACTATTAGCGAACCGCGATTGGTTCGCGAATCACGACACACGAAGTGTGGAGTGGAAAGAGGAAAAGGTCCCACCGGGCGTGCCAGAATCTGTTTCCCTCCGAACGGCGGCCGGGACGTCGGGACGTCTGAGGCGTTAGGTTCGGGGCAGATGCTAGTTGGTGCTATCCGTCCACCTCTCCGAAGATGCCAAGTTGATTTATGGCATCATATATCGAAGGTTTAAACGGATGCGACCGATGTAGCAGACTTCGTCAGATTCCCCCTCGTTTGAGGGGTTTTTGATTGTGGGGACGCTCTTCCCTGCAGGCGCAAGCCCCTGCAGTTAATTACGCTACCGCATTGCGGTAACAACTTTCTCCTTCTCCAGATGGTCACTTCGTGTCGTGGGTGTTTGTTTTATTGCCCGTGGATTGATTACGGAGACTGAGTTATGTCGTCGCCCGTAGGGCGTGGACTAGCCCAAATCCGCATTATCTTAAATTTGGTTTTGGGGGGGGGTTTTTTGGTTTGAGGATACGTCAGCCCTACTCGAGGCTAAGATCAACTCAAACGTTTGTTAAGGATACGTTAGTCTAACTTTGTGACTAAGATCAACTTAACGGGATCGTTTAGATCCGACAAAAGAGTGTTTGGACTCTAATGTTCCAGTTTAGGGACATAGTGGTCTATCGTCTGTATGGCTGTCGAGACCCATCACCTCTCTGACGACGTTGAAGGATTACAACGACAGATGTCAGGGGAGTTCAGAGATGTACCCTTGAGCCGGAGTTAATTTGGAGGATTCGTAGTCCAGTACGTTTGAGGGTTTAAGGACGCGTTAGCCATCTTCAAGGCTAAGATCAACTTAAACGGGACCGTTTAGGTCCAACAAAAGAGCATAGGAAAGGGCTCTATTGTTCTAGTTTAGGGACGTTGCGGTCCATGGGTAGTTTAAGGACATTGCGGTCCGTGGGTAGTTTAAGGACATTGCGGTCCGAAGGTAGTTTAAGGACATTGCGGTCCGTTGTTAGTTTTAAGACATCTCGGTCAAGGTTAAGGACGTCGTAGTCCATGGGTTTAAGGACCCCACAGTCCGGTATGTGCTCTGGATGCATCACACGGGTTCACTGCCGTGCTTAGCGAGGACCAGGCTCCGCTCTGGACGTTTTCCGTGGGGTCAAAGAGTGACGTTATCCACGTTCCGCATGACCAGGAATTTGTATGAGTTTAAGGACCCCACAGTCCATATCATGGGTGGTCGTCGGGACCCGTCACCTCTTTGAAGACATTGAGGGATTACAATGCCAAGTATCAAAGGAGTGAAGAGATGTACCCTAGAACCGGAGTGGCTTGAGCAGTCCGTGGCCCAATTTGAGGTCATGACTGATTAATTATGTTATGAGCCCATTGGCCTAATTAGTCACGAATTGAGGACTTATGGCCAGCTTGGGCTAAGTCCCATCATGTCTGGAATATTGATTCCTTGTGAGTCCATCGAGGGAGAAGCTTTGCCTCCATCCCTTTAGCCAATTGGGCTATAGACTAGTGTTAAACACTTCAAAGCAATCAGTGTTGAACACTGGGAATGAGTTTGACAAGTTAGTGTTTAACACTAGAAGAATAATTGGTGTTAAACACCAGCAACAAGGCCTTGGTATGATCATAAGCACTAAAACGGCTCAGTGTTGAACACTGGCAATGGGGATCTTAAATTAGTGCTGAATATTAAAACAATTAATATTGAACACTACGAACAAAATTCTTTAATTAGTGTTGAACACTAAGGCCCGATAGCATTTCAATACTGGATTCGAGGGTTTTAATTTAGTGTTAAACACTACAGCAAGAACGGTCACGTGGCCCCACGTGAGAGTGCCTTCCCTTCAATGATTCTGCCGAAA
The DNA here is from genome assembly GCA_030015575.1 of Agapanthus africanus. Classification (NCBI taxonomy): domain Eukaryota; kingdom Viridiplantae; phylum Streptophyta; class Magnoliopsida; order Asparagales; family Amaryllidaceae; genus Agapanthus; species Agapanthus africanus. Next base: position 6,877,953 of record CM057337.1, read on the forward strand.
TTACTGTGTCTTTGATAGCGTCACGTGTTAGCATGTGACGGGCATTCAAATGCCTATGTGTTAAGGCTTCTGCTGAAAGTCACGTGGGTCACGTGGGGTGTTGCCTCCAAGGGGCTCTCTGTAGGGCTTTTGGGGGGGTCACGTGGTGACACGTGACCCTGCCTTAATGTTGTTTTTAGAGGATTTGTTACTCCTTTTTCAGGAATTAAATTCCAGAAACTTTTAATTTCAGAGGAATTAAATTCCTATCTCCTTTTGAAGGCTTATATTCTGGAATAGAGTTTAAATCTGAGTTTTCCGTGGGAATTAAATTCCTTGTTTATGCGAAAAACCGAATAGGGTTAAACCCTAACAAAAGCTTTTAAGGAATTAAACTCCCCTTTTCTGAGGATTATGATTAAAGGACTTAAATTCCCACTGTTTCGACAGAACTATGTTCTTGATTAGGGTTCAACCCTGCTTCTTTTGTTTTGAAGGAATTAAATTCCCATAATACAGGGTTGAACCCTAACCTTATTTTGGAGGAATTAAATTCCTATAGTTCTATGAGAGTTAAATTCTCATACTTGCATTCCTTCTCTATGTTTTGGATCTGCATGGCAGGATCTCGACCCATTGAGAATTAAATTCTCAACCTTAAGGGGAGATGTGCACTTTGCAGATCCTCTATCAAAGAGGGAGGAGATATGCTCTCTCGTTTTATGCCTCAGAGTTAAACTCTGTTGAGAATTAAATTCTCTTTCTTTCCAAAAGGCTTTCCCTTTCTTACCTAGGGTTTTTGCAGAAGATCTGAGTCTTTTTCAAGTATCAAAGCTCTTCTCCTTTTCTCTTTTCTTCTCTGCGTATGTATATTTTTTTTGTGTCCCTTGGCTCCTATTTATAGGAGAAGCAGCCGAATCAATCAGTTTTTTGACGAATCTTCATTGAGATTTGATTTGCGTCCATCATTCATTTTGGGCCTTTGGATTATTAGGTGAATTTTATTCACCATTGGATCTTAAATCCAGAGATTCTCCTTTGTTATTTTGGTTAGATTTAAGGGGGAAATCTTTCCAAACCCGAGATTTTCCCATAGATAGATGATATTTAATCATCTCTGAATCTTTAATTTGATTAGTCCCAAATAATTACTTTCCTTTGGAAAGATTCGAATTTCCTTCAGAATTTAATTCTGTCGTCAAAAATGGGCTTTGAAAACCGGTCACGTGTGACCACGTGACCCATGGTCACGTGTAGACACGTGACTCTCTTTGGAATGAGCCTTTTCCTTTCTTTTGCGCTCTGTCTTCTGATCGCTGCCTAAGCGTCACGTGCTACCTCGTGACCCCTGGTCACGTGTGAACACGTGACCCTTGTTTGAACTCTTTTTCCTTGGTTCGTTTGGAGAACGAGTCTGCTGTCTTGAACGTCACGTGCCAACACGTGACCCTGGTCACGTGGGAACACGTGACCTCTTCTGAAGCCTTTTTCTTGACTTGATCAGGGAACTGGTGTGTCTTTGACGTTTGCATTTAAATGTCACGTGTCGCCACGTGACCCGGGTCACGTGGGAGCATGTGACTCTTTCTGAAGCCCCTTTTCTTCAACGTAGTCAGGAAACTGGACTTGCCCTGATGATGTGCTTAGGTGTCACGTGCCAACACGTGACCGCTAGTCACGTGTAAGCACGTGACCCTCTTCTGAAGCTTTTCCCAGAAGCTTTCCTGATTTTAAATCAGGAAACACTCATCCACAGATTTGGTCTACATCGAATTTTGTTGAAAGTGGATGAATTGCTGCTCCATATCAAAACGGGCAGTCTCAGAAAAATATTTCGTGTCGAACGTCTTGCGAAAAATCCTCCATTCGATCGGCTGGTCAAGACTATTTTCTTCCGCCTTCCACCATAACCTGGCATTGTCAGTTAGTTGCAACTTTGCAACTCTTACCCAAGCGATCTCTGGCATTTATGCTGCTTCCAGACCGTCTTCGATCGACTGAGCCCATTCCTCTGCTTCCAAAGGGCTCTCTTTCCCAAAGAATTGTTTAGGGTGCAATGCCCGAAATTGTTTTACTCCGAGCGCCTCACCTTCTGGGCGATTCATTAGGATAGCAGTTTACTGCTGCTGTCCCTCTAAGAGGCTCTTGATCGCCTCGATCAATACTGTCTGTCCGTTAATAGGAGCTGCTACGGTAGGTATAAATGGAAGAGGTGGTGGTGTGGTGTTGCCGTTGACGTTCATGCTCGTATTGTTCGGGGAATCCATAACCTTGAAAGAAAAATAGGGTTAGGATAGATTCAAGGAATATGAAATGTAAAATACGTTTAGTTGCTAATTCTTATCATTCTTGTGATATATTGCTTAGTTTTCCATACAGAACTGACCCTGCATGTTATGACTTCATGCAAAACTGACCTGCATGGGCCACCAACAAAACCTGTCACGCCCCGCTTCCCAGTATATGGGTAAGGAGATGCGGTAGGGTCGCGACGTATTTACTCAGAAGTAAACACGCTAAACGTAAATAAGCAATATAATAAATGTACACAAGAAATGACAAAAGATATAAATCAACGGCAACTTTTTATTGATTAAACATTCTTTACAATACACTGGAAAGTAAATACAATACTGGAAAGTAATGCCTAAATAATGGCATGAACTGAAAATAAAAGTATATACAAGTGAACTAGAGCTCTAGGTCCTCAATGAACTGCTCCAAATCGTCCTGGCTGGGCTCAATCTCCGGAGAGTCGGGTCATCCTGACAACATTCCAAAGAAAGAAGAGAAAAGGAATGTCTTCAGCGAACAATCGCTCGGTAAGTCCCAAAAGATAAAGAAGAATAGACAGAGAATAGAACAGGTAAAGTATATATGGTTATGTTTGTTATGTTAAAGTAATTTTTTGTAGCTTGGTACAGAATGTGCCAGTGTATATGAGAAGAGTCCAAGTTACTCCGTGGACTAAGGTATATAAAGTTCAAGGCCCCGTCAAAACCCACAGGATAACGGCAACGGATGTTCGGGTTAGGTGTATTAAAGTGACCATCATCGTGCCACTTTTAACACATTCCGTACCAGTCTACCCCTTTAAAAAACCTCGTAATGTATTTTGTATTGATTGTAATAATTTGTTGTAGAAGACTTCCGAAACAGTGGTATAGTTTGTTCCTGTAAACGGATAAGGATGTAAACGGTTAATCATGTAATCAAGTCAATATATATGCATTGTTCGGTCAAATCAATTCATGTTGATATTGAATAGTATTCTGGTATTCATGTTCAAGTTCCAGTATATATAGATTCATGTTGTATTGGAGTTATATTTGAATTGTGTTCATGTTGGAATTGTATTCAAATTAGACCGAGACTCTAACTGAGTCAGACACTTAAACAGAATTTGATTCCTGAATTAGATCTTGGAGTTATCGATAACCGCTGCATATAGACGACAGGATTTACGAGTTTTTCCAAACCAATTACCATTGATAACCCCGTTTTAGTTTTCTACCTTAAATAGGCAAGCACCCACTTTCTCCGGCTTCCCGAGGCTCAAGAGAATTGGTCCCGCTTAAACCTATATTTACTAGGGTCTTTAATGTAAATTGATATAACTTAGGGGGTTTTACGAAAAATAGTTTTAGTATACTTTCAAAATAAATCTCAAGTATTTATTTATTATATTTATGGTTTTCATGGATGTAAATTTTAAAAGCGAGGTATTCTAGCGAATAAATACCTAGCTTGAATAATATATGATATTTTTGTGCAAATTTGACTTGTATGGATTCTTTATGATATTTTCTTGAAACTTGTGATTCTTTTGTTTGGAAAAACATGGAATTTATTATATATTTAAAATAGATGATTTGATAATATTTATATATATTTATTAAAAATAATTTTTTTTATTAAATAGAAAATCACATTTTTCTTTAAAATTGCATTAAAAATTCCATCGAGATCGGATGCTCCGCGAGGAGGTCTGCATTTCACTCTACTAGTCCCGAGAATGTGTGATAACCCGCATCATCCTGATCGGGTTCCCCAAAATGGGTTGTAGAGGCTTAATTGCAAGGAATGTACATAATACAAGTTTAAAGAATATGATTTTTAATAGTTTATGGTATTTTAATGTAAAGTCGTATTTGTCCCAAAGATATTGTTTTCAAGCAATCGTGCTATGTCAAGATGTGTGTTGTGAGAGGTAGGTCATTACCTCATGAGATTTTTCTAAAGATAATACAAGCAAATATGATAAAAGATGTCGAATATAAAGTTGGTGGTATTTAACCGTAAAAGTGTAATGGAAATTGTTTTACATGGAGTTTTATAGTGAAATTTGTTTCTAAGATTTTAGTTAATATTTAACAAGTAAGGTATAATAATTTGAATAATTGTTTCGTAAGAAAAATTGTTGTTTTAAAGAGAATAGAATTTACGGATAACTTACTTACCGACGTTATTTGAAAAGAAGAAGTTTTGAGAGGTGATAAGAAGAGAATAGAGGGGAATTACGGTTTGAAAAGAGAGAGAGGAGGTATGGGAACAAGATGGAAACTGATTGATCGTTTCCGTGTCGTGTGTAAAATGTTTCACAACCAAAGAAATTTATACCACAATCAATTGACGGTGTCTATAGTAGTTTCGTCAATGAGAACGGATCGTCCACTGAGAAAGTATGATTTGCTCGTTATTTTCTTAGTTGAGTTGAAATTTAAAGAATAAAAGAAAATTCACGAAAATTGATTCAAGATTTGTGAGTTTTTATTTTCAAGAAACTTAAAGAAAGTAAAGATCTAAAATCAAGAATTAAGAAATATTCCCAAATTGTTTGAATTATCAAGATTTGTAAAGAGGCTTGTCGGAATCGATCCAATTGATAATGATGATGAATACTAATTAATACAAATTCTTATCTATTGAAGATTTGTTGCTAGATCGATGACGATCAATGAGAATTAGGGATCTATTGAAGAAACTAGGGTTTCTTCATTATCATCCCTTAACCTTTCATTGATTATCATTCAAATTCTAGCCTCTAGTAAATTAAATCACCGGTCGTTGATCATTAATTTGGAGCGAAAACATTCAAGAAAGCGATCTCGCTCAAATTAGGTTTTCGATGATTCAATTTTCTAAAGTTTACAAAACTCATAAGATTTAAGAATCGTTCAAGAATTTAATCATCATCATCTACCTATTTTCTTGATTCCGATACAAGCGGAGATTTCACTCACAAATCATGAAAAAAAGAACGAATAAAGAATCGATAAATTTTCATAATGCATGAATGTAAAGAAAAACAAGATTTACAACATTCACCTTTATTAATCAACGATTAGGTACAATTCACTCAACTCGAGGTTACAAGATTTGAGGATGTAACTAAATCCGCCGAAATTAGCTTCGCATCGATCTTCTTGAGTTGCAGATCGTCATGGATCTCTTGCTCGGATGAAGGTCGGCGTTGCTTCAAAGGATCTCCATTTTAATGCTTGATTCGCTTCTCGATGAATCTTGATTTAGCTTTTGAATTGGATTTGAGGCTAGGGTTTTGGATCACAAGTTGTGTCACTCAATTTGTGTTTGGAATTGTTGAACAACCCTCAACAACCTTTGTAATGATGCCTTAGGTGCCCATTTATAGTTTGCTGGAGATAGTGCCCTCAAAGTCAATTATTGGATCGCAGGTACGTGATTGCAATGATTGAGGCAGGACCTATACCGATATGACAGTCTTGCTCGAGATGATAGTTTGCTATCTGGTTTGTCTTTATCATCGTATACATGCTTTAGTTCACTATTGCATGATGATAGAGCCCATAGGATTCTTGCTTGATTACCAGCGGTATGATGGCGATTATATACGTGGGAGCTGGAGTCTATAAGCACATCCTTAAAAGTGTCCCTAGTCGTAGGAGTTTCGAGACAGGGCATCGATACTCTAGAGTAGACTAGTGTATACAGTCGAGACCCCGACGAGGGGAAATGGCCGGTCTCACAAGCCATTGGTGTCAGTTGATTCACCTAAGATGTATACAGGTGCTCATTGGGTTATAAGTATACCGGACAGGACTCGCCGGGAACATGCTAGTTGGTATTATACATATCGTCAGATAGCAGTTCTCTGGTGGCATGTGTACAGGTTAGTTTGTCAACCTGAAATCGTCATTTGTCTCGTGTGAGTTCCCACAGTGCTTTGATTTCTATCCTACCACGCTCAAAGGAGTTGTGCAAACAGGTATTTTTTGGGTACAGTCCCGAGCCACATGGAGACAGTAAGCGGATCGTCGGGGATTCGTCTCTCCCGGTATTGGGGGTTGATGTCACGCAGTGCACGGGTGACCATCACTAGAAATCCTTGGCCAAGGTAGTGGAGAATTACTGATTTGGATCAGTAGTTTCTCAGGTGGTGATGGGCTTCATACCGACACGAATTATCGCGTTATTAGGGGTCTGACTTTATCTACCCCCCTAGACTCGATATGCGATACTCTTTAGACGAACACACCGGACTGTATGTATATTGTCACTGTTAGGCTCAGTAGGGTTTATGGACGAGTTTGCTCGTCAGCTTCCCTTCCAATTAGTACATAGGCAACCGTTACGTACAGCTTGTACCTCTGACGTGCTAGAGGTTATACCCAGTGCCAGTGTGTTGATGAGTCATTAGAGTCCCCCACAGACACTTTCCTAAGTTCGGGCGAAACGTTGTAGATGCCGTATGGTATTATGGCAGGGTTCGGAAAATGCACGTGCGTTTTCGCACGTGTCATTTTTCGGGCTGATAATACTGGTAGGCTTTGGTTTAAGTCGGATCCAAGTATTATACTGTGTAGATATAATATCTTTGTCTCAGTTGCATTTGTATTCGGTCGTAATACAAATGCGGGTATGTTTATACTGTTACGGGGTTATCCTGAAATTCGTTTCAGGATCGCTTTTGGAAGTTGCCAGTTTCCAGTTTTCTATTGGCCGTATTTAACATTCGGTTAAATGCGGATTTATCTTTTTTTCTTGGGTGAGTCATGAGTGTGAGTCATGCTTCTAGAAGGTTCTAGAAGTGGTGATTAGGCTTGTGACTCATTTGTTCATTAATGATGCTTTAATTGTGCATTTATTGTGTTCATACTTGGTGTCATTTGTGAGTCATGCTTTGATGTTATGTTATGATAAGTTCAAAGCTAATGGTCACCCCTCCCTAGCTCCTACACTCACCTCCCTCCCTCTACAAAGTGGCCGGCCCCTCATTGTGAGGATTAGTGGTTGTTCATTTGATTTGCTTGAAAAGATTATGATAGTTTGGTGTATGGAAATTTCTTAGTTCATTCCATCACAATTCCAATTGGCAACTTCATTAACCGTTCGTCCATAGCCTTGGACATAACGAGACAAAGTGTTCTACTCATTCTCTACATCATCTTGGTCGTCTCTTTTAGCAAACTTGACGATCGAGTTGCCTCGGTTCAGAGACGGGAGCCCGTTTAAAGATCCGTCGACGTGGTGCCACCTGGACGAGAAGACTGGAGATTCAGAAGATCGGAGCAGCCGCAATAAAACGTGGGATGATGGTTGAAGACCGAAGGACTCGGATCGTTCGGTATAACTCTTTTACCCACTTTGTAGTTTGTTAGTTTAGCTTTAATGGCAGATCCGGGTTATAGTACGCGATAGCGCCAGTTGTAAAAAGTTTTTGTTCCGCATTTGGCGTCTGTTAGACGGCCGGGGCGCTACCGTGGATTTACAGTGGTATCAGAGCCTCACCATTAAGCTATACTAACTTGTGCTAACGCGTTTAAAATATCGATTGAACGGATTTTCGAAAACTGCAAAATTCCATGTTAAAGTTCCTATCGATTTTAAACAGTTTCTAAAAATTATTTTACATATCACAGAAAACAAAGCAGGGTTTTTTAAGCAAACGGAGAAATTTTGAGCACGTGATCCCACATGATCGCCGCGGATCCGCGGTCAAACCTAGGGTTTGACCGCGGAATCGCGGCAGTATTGTGGGAACAGTGCATCAAAATTCTCCAGTAGGCTTTCCTTGGGAAATTGTGTTTTTTTGTGCTGTTCATTTGGGCCCAGTTTTTGTTACTGTAAAGCAGATGTACGTGGGGCCCACTTCGGGAAATTTTGTCGATCGAAATTTTAAACTTGTTAGTATGCAGTACTTACTTTATATCTCCGACCGGGAATGTCATTTGATCGGTAAACCGCGTCTAATTGCTATAGTTCTTTTAGACGGGTTTGCGAACGTGACATTCGCGTTGATGTTTTGTGTTGTGCTGTGATGTTACGGATTTGTCATGGTGGATAGCAGGGTGCAATGGTAGTGCAGTTTGGATTTATTTGTACATTTGATATTGCAGGGTGAGCGTCTAACATGTGGACAGCCGTTACTGCCTGTTTGTATAATATTCTTTTGGGGCATGACCGGGTTGAGGTCGATGTACCCGTTGTACATATTTTTATTTCTGCACTAGGTTTATCCCGCGAAGGAGTGCACGGATAGCCGGGTTCTGGAGGGCAACGGGTCAGTATCCCATGGCTTTGAGAGGCAAAGGAACCTCACTCTAGAATTGGCAGACTATTCGCCGCATTCGTAGGGGGAACAGTTTGACCCAAGGAGGGGTGCTCAATTTACCGGATTCCGTGAAGTGCCGGGTGTTCCATTCACTATGCTGTGGGGGACTACCTCGCTTCAGGTTTTAGCGGGTAACTTGCCGCACCCGTAAGGGGCTAGGTTTCATTGCACAGGCTATCCACACGACCAGGGGAACGTCAGGTTTCAGTAGCGGCTCTGTGAAACCCGGGGATCCCAGATTATCTGTATTTTTCTGTGATGCTTATTACTTTTCTGTAATGTTGCATATTATCACGCCTGGAGCGATTATTGTATATTGGTATATATACTATTAGATGTTGTATATGTTTTACACCCGCGCTAGTCCAGCCCCCGCTCTGTCGTTAGTTAAGTAACCTAACGGGTGATGACGAGACCCAGTGGCGAATGCGGATGGCATATACGTACATTTTATTTTTCGTTCTTTCTGGTGTGATTGATTGATGGGACTGCATTGATTTTTATCAATGCAAGGATAAAACAAACCTATATTTGATGTTGTTGGAACAAATTTTAAAAAGTGTTATTACAAAGATATTTACTTTTGTTTTGCATAGTGATATTCAGTTAGAATATCCCGCACCTCATTCGACAAGGTAAGGGCCGAGATCCCTTCACCGGGAGTAACCCCTTGGGCATAAGTTTACGTCAGGGTAATAACTTCACTATAGTCGATTACAAGTTGCTTTGCATCGCGGTATTCAATTGGAATATCCTGCACCTCATTCCATGAGGAAAGAGCCGAGATCCCTTCACCGGGAGTGACCTCTTTAGCAAAGGTTTTTCGCTACTATATTTTTATAAAAAGCAATCAGGTTCCTTCAGCGATATCAAGTTCGTTACGTTAAAGGTTTTTCGCCAAAAACTAGCCGTAGCCCTGTTAGTGTATATGCCCTAGAGGCCATTACTGTATCATACTAGTTTGTATATTACTTAATGGAAGCTTTGGATATTCACCTTGTATATACAATCTTGCTCAAAATAGTAGTATGCTACTTGGTTTGTTTCTACTTCAATGTGTACATGTGTTTATTTTATTATATCACCTATACGCATTAGTGGAGCCCTTAGGATCTTTGCTTGATTACCAGCGTTGTGATGGCAGTCACACTAGTGGGGCTGGGTAATCTATAAGCACATCCTTATGCAGGTCCCTAGTCGCAGGACTATCGAGACAGGGCATCGATACTCCGGAGTAGACTAGCGCATGCGCTTCTCATCCCAGTGTGGGAGATGGTCTGTCCCACAGCCATCAGTACGTCGTACTGGAGATAGTATGCGGGCGCTCGTTGGGTTACGAGTACACTGGACAGGACTCGTCGGGAACTGACCGGTTGGTATTATACCTAACGTCAGTTATCAGTTCCCAGGTGACATGAGTACAGCTTAGTCCGCTGACTTGACACTATCACTTCGCCTCGAGTGTGTTCCCACTGTACTTTGATTACTACCCTACCACGGCTCAAAGGAGTCGTGCAAACAGGTAGTAGTTGGGTGCAGTCCCGAAGCACTTGGAGGCAGTGACGGTTAGACAGGATTCGTCTCTCCCGGTATTGGGGGTTGACGTCGCGCTGTGTCTAGAAGAGCCATTACACGAGTAGTCCCTGGCCAGGGCAAGCGGGATATACTGGTAGGCTTCCAGTGTTATCTCAGGGTGTATTAGGATTCACTCCGACACGACTTGTACCGCTATTAGGGGACTGACGTTTACCGCCCCCTAGGCCCGCCATGCGATGTATCAGACGAACAGACCGGACTGTACAGAGATTGTCACATTCAGGCTCAGTAGGAGTTCAGATGGGTTTCACCTCGTCAGTCTTCTTGTCGGCATCTACCTGGGGACCGTTACGCACAGCAAGTGCCGCTTGCGGTCTGTGGTTAAACCCACTGCAGCGTAGTGTCGAGTCTTTAGAGTCCCACACAGAAAGCTATTCGCCTTTAGGCAAAAGAGTAGAGGTCGCATGGTTTTGCGACAGGTCGCATGGTTTTGCGACAGAGTTCGGTCACATCCGTGCACTTGTGCACGTACAGTGTCCGGACAGTTTACACTAGCGGGCTTTGGTTTAAGCCAGATCCTAGTGTACCTTTTGGGATTGGTTTTATCCAGTATGCATCCGTGTTCCTCGTAACGCGGATGCGGGTGTGTATGCACAGTTGACGGAGAGACAGAGGCAGAGGATTCTCATTAGGGTTGTTGACCGTTGACTATTGACTTTTTGCTCAACCCTAATGAGAATATGATATATGATTAACAATTATATTAATTAAGTATTATGGTGACATGGTTGTTGAGGGGTTGACTTTGTTGACTTGTTGACTTTGTTGACCGGTTGACTAGGCTTGACTAGTTGACCATCATGATAACAATAGCTATCATTTCATGGCAAAGACTTTTGCTTGCTTGCTCTCTTGTGCAAAATGAGTGCATGAAATGATATGACTATTGTTGCTTAAACCATCACATAATACTTGATTGCTATGATGTGTTATGATGGTTATGGATTATGAGAGCCAAATGAGAAAAGTTTTCTCTCATTCTATCATTCTCATTCTCTCTCTTGTTCTTGAGCTCTCATCTTCCTCCTCTTGCTCTCCCTCTCTTGAGTCTATGGTTCACTTGTCTCATGAGTTGAGAACCAAGAACCATAGATAAAATCCCAAACAAACTCTTCTCTACTCACTCTAGTTCACAAGGTTTAGCAAACCGAGTGAACTAGTTTCTTCAAAGTTCGAAGAAGGAGCCAAAGGTAGAAGCTTTCAGGTGGATCGATCTTCGGCGCAAGGAGACGACGGGGTGAAGCCGATCCGGACAACCATCGAGGCTTGAAGACGAAGGAGTTCAAGAAAGAAAGGTATAACCCCTTAACCGAGTAGTTAACAACTCCTAGTTAGGTTGTTAGTTAGATGTTTAACAAAGATCCGGTTTTGAGTCCATGTTACCACCTCTAGAAAATTGTTTTTCACCAAATTCAGCATGCCCGAAAGTACCGGGAGAGGTAGCATGGACTTACAGTGGTATCAGAGCCTAGTTAAACTTTATCTAACATGTTAGCAAAGTAGCTAGAAGATCGATCAAAGAAAAAGTCCCGAAATGAACCCCGATATCATGCTTGTTGTCGAATTTTTTCTCTGTTCCAAAAATGATAAATCATACTTTAAAATTCGGCTCAGGGTTTTTATAAAAAACTGACAAAATTTCGTCCACTGAACCGATCAAAGCGCCGCGGAAACGCGGCGGGAGCGTGCTCCCGCCGCGGTTCCGCGGCCGAGTTGACTCAGTAGTGGGAAATTTTGGTTGCAGTTTGTTCAGTGGGGTATTTTGGGATTTTTGGAATATGTATTTTCTGCCCAGATTTTCCAGAACTAAAATTTTGTGTTTGGGGCCTGAAAATCCGTATTTTTGATCGAACTTCTAAAAGACTTAAGCTGACGGGTTTTTCTGTGATGTGATATTTGTATTGAACGTCTGCTAATCGCTATATGTCGATTAGTGGGGGTTATACAAATCTGTTATCTGTAATGTTATTGGAATGTGTATATGAATTCATTGGATTGTCGCGGGTGAATAGTCGGGGGTTGTGAGACGAGAGTTTTCTTTTCTTTCAATTCATGTAAATTTGTAAATTGATGTAATAATTATTTGTATGGCCGCACAACCGGGTCGGGGTTGTAGCTGTCATTGTATAATTTCTTTTTACTGTTTTTGCGCCTAGGATAGACCCATGGAGGGGGTGCACAAACTACCGGGTATGCCGAAGTGCCGAGTGGCCTAATCACGGAGTTGAGGGAGGTTGCTTCGTTTCGGGTACTTGGCGGGTAGTTTGCCGCACTCGTAGGGGTCTTGGGTGGGGTATTGGCTATTCACCGCGACCGTGTAATCTGCTTTTCGTTACAGGCTCGTACGAATTGCGGATTCCTAGTATATCTAATGTGTTCATCTGTGATCTGAAATGGCTATCATTGCAGTATATCTATATATGATATTATTTAGGCGTTGCTTATGTTTTACAGCCGCGCTAGCCCAGCCCCCACTCTGTCGTTAGTTAAGTAACCTAACGGGTAATGACGGGGCCCCGTGGCGAATGCGAATGGCATAAGCGTACGTCATATTTTGGTTGTTTTCTGCAATGGTAGGATTAAATGATGGGACACATTAAAAGAACTAATGCAAGAATATCACGCATTAAAAGAACTAATGCAAGAAAATAAACCAAGTTAAAATCGTTGGAACACTTTCGAAAAACCACTCGGTTCTTTTCAAAACCAACTTTTAATTGCGGAGCTTGAGCTACTCCTTTTTTTTAAAAAGCTATCTCGTTCCATCGATTATATCAAGTTCACTACGTTCACGGTTTAGCCAAAACCATTCGTAGCCCTCCATCATTTCAGTTAAATATTCGGTAGTATTCAAGCTATGTATTTTGACCTCACGCCAAGGCATAGTGATTGGTAGCTGCCGGATATTTATCTGTTGCATAGATAGAATGCGCTGGTTTGGGACAGCCGTACTACCATTTTGGCCTACGTCAAGGGTAGGTACGGGTGGGTTCAAATTAACCTGGATAATGATGGGAAGAACTTGACATGTGACTTATGACATTTTGACCTCACGCCAAGGTCATAAGAGCATGGGGCAAAAATCCACATCGGGAGTTTCAAAAGAACTGAAACTTGCTAGTGTTGCATACCATTTAGAGTGTGATGATTCTGGTAGGATTCCTTCAGTTTTGTCATGCGATGATATTTGGATCCCGATACTACTGTGAGTATATGCTACTCCTCGGGAAATTTCTCACTTAACGATCAATGCTATAAACCAAGTAGGTGTCTAGAAAGGTGTTAGCGGGGCTACGCCCCCATGGAAAAGAGGTTATTTAATTAAGGAACTTCGCGAAAGCGTTGGAAAACCTCCCTCGAAGTACCGACACTGGCCTGGCTGAACGATTAAGCAAGTATTGTACGGTGAGATTGATCCTGACTAATTCTTCCTTTTTGGTTTGAGGAGGGATTCGAGAAACAGTGGGAGCCATTCTGTTTAGAAAAATTAAAAAACCATTCTAAACTTGCAAGAGCATCGTGCTGAGTGTTTCTTCTCTCTCCTAATTGCAGCGACCAATCGACTGACTGGACTTAAGTTACTTCTAGATAAAAACATACTGACAGGGCCAAACTACAAAGATTGGCTCAGGAATGTCAAGATGGCAATCACTTACGACAAGCTGGGGTATCTTCTTACCACCAAAGCTCCCCCTGTCCCAGGTCCCAAAACCAGCGTCGCGGATAAGGAAATCCGTAAGACCTGGGAATTAGACTGCGCGAAGGCCAAGTGCCTCGTACTTGCCTCTATGGACAATGAACATCAGAGGAGGCACGAGAATATGGACTTGGAATCCATATTTCTTCATACAAAAGAACTGTATGGAGAGCAATCTCGTATCGCAAGATACGAAGTGTCGAAGAAGTTATTTTCGGCAAGATTGGCCGTCGGATCATCGGTAGCGGAACACATGCTTAAGATGATTGGCTACATTGAGGAGCTCGCGGACTTTGGGACCACGTTGGAGAATGAGCTCTATACGGACTTGATTTTCCAGTCCCTTCCTTCCACTTACGCCCAGTTCATACTGAACTTCAACTTACAAGAAAAGGAAGTTGAACTTTCAGAACTCTTCAACATGCTGAGGAGCGCAGAGGGCACCCTACAGAAAGGTAGGGAAACATCCACTTTGTTTGTAGGAGGATCTTCCTCTTCTAGGTCAAAGGCGAAAGCCAAGGGAAAGAAGAAGAAAGCCCCCACCAAACCAAGGGGCGGTGTTAGTAAAGTGGATACGAAGGGAAAGGCAAAAGCAACAAAGAAAGTGGGAAAGCTTGTGGATAAGGAAGAATGCTTCTATTGTCATAAGAAGGGACACTGGAAGAATGATTGCAGGGCTTGGAAAGCCAGAACACAGGATCTGAAGCAGGTTGCGGCTTCAGCTTCGGGTGTGTATGTTATTGAAAACTGTCTTTCAATAAACTCTACTTCCTGGGTATTGGATACCGGATCGGGATCTCATATCTGTAATTCTTTGCAGGCGTTGAGAAACCGTAGGGTTTTGAAGGCAGGTGACATGACCCTCAAAGTTGCAAACGGAGCTAGCATGGATGCTAAGGTCGTGGGGGACTATCACCTGGGAATGTCAGATGGACATGTTTTGGTTTTGCGTAATTGCTTTTTTGTACCCAACGCAACTTGTAATATCATTTCTGTATCTTTGGTTTCTAAAGAAGGTTATGAATTTGCGTTTGTAACCAATGTTGTAAACATTCAGCTTAATCAAGTTCTGATTGGGTCAGGTACATTAAGCAATGGTATATACGTGTTAAACCAACCACAGATTTTCAATGTCCAGAATACACACAAAAGAAAGTCTCCGGAAATAAACCAGACTTTCTTATGGCATTGTAGACTGGGTCACATCAATGAGAGAAGATTGACGAAGTTACATACAGAAGGATATTTGAATCCGTTCGAATATCAATCATATGCCACTTGTCAATCCTGTCTCAAAGGAAAGATGACAAAGACTCCGTTCACTGGACACGGAGTAAGAGCGAGCGAGCTCTTGAGACTCGTACACAGCGACGTGTGCGGTCCAATGTCTACACATGCGCGAAGCGGTTTTTCTTACTTCATTACTTTTACGGATGATTTTTCAAGATTCGGACATGTCTTCTTAATGAAACATAAGTCCGAAGCCTTTGGAAAATTCCAGGAATATAAGAATGAAGTAGAAAAACAAACCGGCAAAAGTATCAAGATCCTAAGATCGGATCGAGGTGGTGAATACTTGAGTGCCGAGTTCCTGAACTATTTAAAAGAGAACGGAATTCTCTCTCAGCTTACTCCTCCATACACTCCGCAACATAACGGTGTATCGGAGAGACGGAACCGAACCCTATTGGATATGGTACGGTCCATGATGAGTAACGCTGAGTTACCGCGATCATTCTGGGGGTATGCACTAGAATCAGCCGCATACCTTTTGAACCGAGTTCCCACTAAGACTGTGCCTACCACACCATATGAGTTACGGAGTGGGAAGAAACCCTATCTTCAATATCTGAAGATCTGGGGATGTCCATCTTTTGTCAAAAAGCAGCATGCGGACAAACTCGAGGCACGCTCAGTACTGTGCAAGTTTGTGGGATACCCAAAGAACACCAGGGGGTATCTTTTCTACCACGCAGAGGAACAAAAAGTCCTTGTTTCTCGTAATGCCCACTTTCTAGAACACCAGTTCTTGGAAAAGGAAATTAGTGGGAGCGCAGTAGAACTGGAAGAAGTTCCAGAACTACAGACTATTACTGAAAGCTTAGTGGAACCAGAGGGTTCAAAAGAACAGGACATTCCTACGCCGCTCCGCAGGAGTAGTAGGCAGTCTCATCCGCCCGAGAGATACTGCGGTTTTCTCATAGACGGGAATAGAGAGGATTGCATCATAGATTATGATGAGCCTACTAGCTTCCAGCAGGACGTTCAGAGCGTTGACTCGGTAAAATGGCTGGATGCAATGCGGACCGAAATGGAGTCCATGTACACCAACAAAGTATGGACGTTGGACATTGCTCCAGACGGGGTAAAACCCGTAGGATGCAAGTGGATCTTCAAAAGGAAGATTGGTGTAGATGAACAGGTTGAGACCTATAAAGCTAGATTGGTTGCAAAGGGTTTTCGTCAAAGACCTGGTTTGGACTATGACGAAACCTTTTCTCCAGTAGCAATGCTGAAATCCATTCGGATCCTTCTTGCCATTGCTTCCTTCCACGATTATGAGATCTGGCAGATGGACGTAAAGACCGCTTTTCTAAATTGAAATTTAGATGAGTGTGTCTATATGGACCAACCAGAGGGTTTCATTCAGAGTGGGAGCAGCGGAAAGGTGTGCAAGTTGCTTAAGTCCATTTATGGACTAAAGCAGGCATCGCGGAGTTGGAACATCTGTTTTGATGAGACGGTCAAGGAATTTGGCTTTATCAAAAATCCAGATGAACCATGCATCTATAGTAGATTTGTAGCGAGAACTGTAGTATTCCTCGTTTTATACGTGGATGACATTCTCTTAATAGGAAATGACATTCCTATGCTACAATCTGTCAAGGGGTTCTTGTCGCACAGGTTCTCCATGAAAGACCTGGGTGATGCCTCATACATCCTGGGGATCCGGATCCATCGTGATAGATCCAAGAGGATATTAGGACTTTCACAGTCCAGGTACATCGACACCATACTGAAAAGATTCAGTATGGAAGATTCCAAGCGAGGTAACCTACCGGCTTGTCACGGGATCACCCTCTCTAAAGAGATGTCTCCCAAGACTGATTTGGAGAGGGATCGCAAGTCTATTATACCCTACGCTTCTGCGGTAGGCTCTTTAATGTATGCGATGTTGTGTACCAGACCGGATGTAGCTTATGCACTGAGTGTGGTAAGCCGGTATCAGTCAAACCCCGGGGAGAAACACTGGATAGCGGTAAAGAACATTCTCAAGTACCTGAGAAGGACTAAGGAGATGTTCTTGGTGTATGGCGGAAAAGACCTCCAGATCGAGGCCTTTGCTGACTCCAGCTTCCAAAGTGACAAGGATGATTCCAAGTCCATGTCGGGTTTTGTCTTCACCCTCAATGGAGGGACGGTGTGTTGGAAGAGTTCCAAACAGGAAACCGTTGCAGACTCGACGATGGAAGCGGAATACATCGCTGCATCTGATGCCGCAAAAGAAGCTGTCTGGATGAGGAAGTTCTTGAAAGAACTTCAGGTGGTTCCATCCATTGTTGATCCAATACCTCTGTATTGCGACAACAACGGGGCTATAGCTTTAGCGAAGGAACCCAGGTCCCATCAGAGATCCAGACACATCTTGAGGCGGTATCACCTGATCAGGGAGATCGTGGATCGCCAGGAGATCGAGGTTCGGAGGGTTGCTTCAGAAGATAACACTGCAGATCCATTCAACAAGGCCTTACCCCAGACTCAGTTCGAGCTGCTGATCGAGATGATAGGTCTTCCATACGCCAGTACATGGCCTTAGTGCAAGTGGGAGATTGTTAGTGTATATGCCCTAGAGGCCATTACTGTATCATACTAGTTTGTATATTACTTAATGGAAGCTTGGGATATTCACCTTGTATATACAATCTTGCTCAAAATAGTAGTATGCTACTTGGTTTGTTTCTACTTCAATGTGTACATGTGTTTATTTTATTATATCACCTATACGCATTAGTGGAGCCCTTAGGATTTTTGCTTGATTACCAGCGTTGTGATGGAAGTCATACTAGTGGGGCTGGGTAATCTATAAGCACATCCTTATGCAGGTCCCTAGTCGCAGGACTATCGAGACAGGGCATCGATACTCCGGAGTAGACTAGCGCATGCGCTTCTCATCCCAGTATGGGAGATGGTCTGTCCCACAGCCATCAGTACGTCGTACTGGAGATAGTATGCGGGTGCTCGTTGGGTTACGAGTACACTGGACAGGACTTGTCGGGAACTGACCGGTTGGTATTATACCTATCGTCAGTTATCAGTTCCCAGGTGACATGAGTACAGCTTAGTCCGCTGACTTGACACTATCACTTCGCTTCGAGTGTGTTCCCACTGTACTTTGATTACTACCCTACCACGGCTCATAGGAGTCGTGCAAATAGGTAGTAGTTGGGTGCAGTCCCGAAGCACTTGGAGGAAGTGACGGTTAGATAGGATTCGTTTCTCCCGGTATTGGGGGTTGACGTCGCGCTGTGTCTAGAAGAGCCATTACACGAGTAGTCCCTGGCCAGGGCAAGCGGGATATACTGGTAGGCTTCCAGTGTTATCTCAGGGTGTATTAGGCTTCACTCCGACACGACTTGTACCGCTATTAGGGGACTGACGTTTACCGCCCCCTAGGCCAGCCATGCGATGTATCAGACGAACAGACCGGACTGTACGGAGATTGTCACATTCAGGCTCAGTAGGAGTTCAGATGGGTTTCACCTCGTCAGTCTTCTTGTCGGCATCTACTTGGGGACCGTTACGCACAGTTAGTGCCGCTTGCGGTCTGTGGTTAAACCCACTGCCAGCGTAATGTCGAGTCTTTAGAGTCCCACACAGAAAGCTATTCGCCTTTAGGCAAAAGAGTAGAGGTCGCATGGTTTTGCGACAGGTCGCATGGTTTTGCGACAGAGTTCGGTCACATCCGTGCACTTGTGCACGTACAGTGTCCGGACAGTTTACACTAGCGGGCTTTGGTTTAAGCCAGATCCTAGTGTACCTTTTGGGATTGGTTTTATCCAGTATGCATCCGTGTTCCTCGTAACGCGGATGCGGGTGTGTATGCACAGTTGACGGAGAGACAGAGGCAGAGGATTCTCATTAGGGTTGTTGACCGTTGACTATTGACTTTTTGCTCAACCCTAATGAGAATATGATATATGATTAACAATTATATTAATTAAGTATTATGGTGACATGGTTGTTGAGGGGTTGACTTTGTTGACTTTGTTGACCGGTTGACTAGGCTTGACTAGTTGACCATCATGATAACAATAGCTATCATTTCATGGCAAAGACTTTTGCTTGCTTGCTCTCTTGTGCAAAATGAGTGCATGAAATGATATGGCTATTGTTGCTTAAACCATCACATAATACTTGATTGCTATGATGTGTTATGATGGTTATGGATTATGAGAGCCAAATGAGAAAAGTTTTCTCTCATTCTATCATTCTCATTCTCTCTCTTGTTCTTGAGCTCTCATCTTCCTCCTCTTGCTCTCCCTCTCTTGAGTCTATGGTTCACTTGTCTCATGAGTTGAGAACCAAGAACCATAGATAAAATCCCAATCAAACTCTTCTCTACTCACTCTAGTTCACAAGGTTTAGCAAACCGAGTGAACTAGTTTCTTCAAAGTTCGAAGAAGGAGCCAAAGGTAGAAGCTTTCAGGTGGATCGATCTTCGGCGCAAGGAGACGACGGGGTGAAACCGATCCGGACAACCATCGAGGCTTGAAGACGAAGGAGTTCAAGAAAGAAAGGTATAACCCCCTAACCGAGTAGTTAACAACTCCTAGTTAGGTTGTTAGTTAGATGTTTAACAAAAATCCGGTTTTGAGTCCATGTTACCACCTCTAGAAAATTGTTTTTCACCAAATTCCGCATGCCCGAAAGTACCGGGAGAGGTAGCATGGACTTACAAGCCCTCCGTCATTTCTTATGGATGGTCAGTAGTATTCAAGTTATGTTTGTTGACCTTCGTCAAGGCATAGTTCTTGGTAGCTGCGGGGTATTCATTTGTTGCATAGATAGATGTGTTGGTTTGGGACAGTCGTATAGCCTTGTTGATCTTCGTCAAGGGCTTGTGCGGGTGGGTTCAAATTGACCTGGACAATGACGGGTAGAACTTGACATGTGACTTATGATTTGTTGACCTTCGTCAAGGTCATAAGAGCATAGGACAAAAATCACATCGGGAGTTTCAAACATACAAGAAACTTGCCCAGCATGCGCATACCTTTTGGAGTGTGATAACATGAGTGGCTTCCATCAAGTTATCATGTGATGATAGTTGAATCCCGATTCTCACTGATGAGTTGGTTTACTCTTCGGGTGATCCCGACTAATTCTTCTTTCAGGTTTGGAGGAGAATTTGAGATAACAGTGGGAGGTTTTCTGATTAGATAAAGTGATAACCATTCTGATCTAGGTTAGAGTGCACGCAGAGTGTTTCTTTTCTCTCTCTCTCTCTTTGGCAGCGACCATTGACCGACCCTAGACTTTAACTCAGTGACCAAATTGACCGAACCTTCTTAAAATACTGGCTTTTGGATTGTCCGAGTTGCATAAGTCATTGCCGCTCCTTCCTTTACCCTTTGCATTTCTAAGAACACCCCGTATTACTACGGATATCCACTTCCATTGGATAGATCCATCGTATGGTTATATACGAACTCGAAGGGACTTCTTCGAGGATGGATCCAGGTTCAGGAGAAAAGAATTGGTTTATTCAGTTGTCTTTTATTATCACCTTCTCTCAGGTTGCGAAGGCTGCTTGGTTTAGGAGAGTACACCTATTACGCTTATTGGATAGTCTGCTTCTGAACCATAGGCAGGTGCCGAAAGGTAGGGAATGGAGAAAACCAATTAGCCTAAGTAGGGTGTACAGAAGGTAATAACTAAAAACAAAATAAAGGGATTAGAAAGAGGGCAAAGTAAATTACGACTGTTATCATTCACGACCGAAACACGTACTTCATCGCCACTCCTATTTCACCTTTGCTTTTTTCCCCAGTTCGGGAGAAATAGAATAAGGTATTATTCGGTTGTCTTTTATCATCACCTTCTCTCAAGTTGCGAGTACTCCTAGGATTAGGAGAGTACACCTATTATGCTTACCGGATAGTCTTCTTCCAAACCATAGGCTGGTGCCGAACGGTAGGGAAGGAAGAAAACCATTTAGCCTAACGATGGTGTACAGAAGGTAACGACTAAAGACAAATAAAGGGATTTGGAGAGATGGCAAAGAAATATACGGTTACAGCTATGAATAGGATTATGAAAGAGGCATTACTAAGAATACCAGGATACCCCTACGAAAATTTTTCATGTTTTAGTGCATTGTTGAAGGAAAACTGATTTCCCGATTACATACTTACTCCATGGTATGTATTTACCAGGTTTCATTCTCATATCTGTATAGTTTTATAGATAATGAGTGGGAGTAAGTTATTGGGAATTAAGGTGATCATCCTCATTATATCGGAATTCGTTGTAATTGGTGATATTTGAGGAAATCGCCTGGGTACAGTTTTCAACCTACGATGCATAGGTTTTGAGTTATTCAAACTCAGGGGACTTATACAGAGTATTGTATGTTGTCCAGTGTCCGTCAGGACAAAGGGGTAGGTCCTCGTACTATATTCTGTTTACTTGTGACTTCTCTAGTTTTTAGACAAGTGTTTCGTAGAAATACAATGTCTAAGTTTTGAGAAGTTGTTGGTATAAGAATAAAGTAGAGAACCAGATGTCGCAAGTATCGAGATTCTTCAAAGAGATCAAAGATGTAGATTCTTGTGAATGGTATTCAGATAATAGTAATGGTTTTGAGAAACTTGTTTCTCTTTCAGGTTACTCATAATTGGATGGATTCCTGAGTTGAGTAATGCTGATTAGCCTCTCTCCATTAAGATGAGATGCACTGGAGACAGCTGCATAATTTGAATCTGGTTCCAATTAAATTAGTGCCTCTATTTCTATATTGTATATAGAATGGTTCATATCTTAACGATGTTAAGATACGGGGAGTTGTCCAGCTCATGCTTAAAACCAGACACTGGATAGATCAAGGCACGTTTCTGTAATGGCAGTTTGTGGGTTGACCCTGGCTTTGACGAGGGTTGACATTTCTACCATCTGGAAGATCAATAGTGATATTGTTCTTGATTCACCACAGTTTTATTAAAATGGACTTTTTCAGAAAACAGTAGTGGGAGTATGGTAGAACTGGAAGTTATTCCAGAACTGCAAACGATTACGGAAAATTCAATAGGACCTATATATTCAATCAGGTTTGACATTCCAATAGCCACTTCGCAGATATGGTGGGTAACCTCAGACACCCGACAGGTACTCCGGTACCCTTAAGGACGGTGACAGGGAGGTTCTTGTTTACCCAGACTTGACACTACTGTTGTTCCAGACTATGAGACCCAGCAGGAGGATACGTATATCGTCGTTCTAAATTAGCTTTAGAAGTGTACGTATATATTATTCTGCCAGAGGGTTGTCGTAGTCAGTGGGAGCAGCGGAAGTATAGTGGACAAGTAGCTTATGTCTATTTATAGACTTCAGCAGTTATAGCGGAGATAGATCATCTAATTTTGATGAGACAGTCATGGCTTTGACTTCACCAGAATAGGGGATGGATCTGTTAAGAAGGTAGTAGGGTGTGATGTCCTGGAATTTGGATGATATACACAGAGTAGGAAGTAAAATTCCTATGCTACGGTCGGTTGTACTTTGGTCGTCACACAGTTGTTTCTCCACAAAGGATATGGATATAATATCAGACATTCTGGTTTCTAGATCTATGGTTTTAGATCAAGATTTGGATAGTTTCCCAATGTAGGTACTTTGACAGTATTCTAATAGTATTTTAGAATAGATGACTCTTGGCATGGTGGTGTACCTGCAGGTGATGGAGTCACCCTCTCTAAAGGTGTCTTAGAGACTAAAGGAGAGAGGGATGTGCATGATTGGCAGATCACTTGCTTAGGCAATTGAGTCAATCATGAGATGTCAAGTACCACACCAGATGTTGTTTTTGCACTAGATGCGATAAGTTTATATTAATCCAATCCTGAAGAAACATTAGGAAGCAGTTTTAGAACATAAGTGTATGTTCTACGGATTTGATGATGACAGCCTCTTTCGAGAGACGGTTATCATTCCAGGCTTCCAAGGTGACATGGATGACAGAGTGATTGTCAGAGTTATAGTTTTCCCTCTGACGAGGGACAGTATTAGTCCAAGAGGATATTGTGGGAGGCATGGTGCTGGATACTGATTAGGTTCAGTGATCGATACAGTCTATGAAGTTTGGATTTAGAGTTCATTTATGAACTAGGTCCCATCAGATATTCAGACATATTCTAAGACAGGTATTACTCGATTCGGGAGATGGCTTTCTCCGCGAACTTGAGATTTAGAGAGATATAGAAAGAAACATCAGGGCGGATCCACTCACTGAGGCTATTTCTCGAACACAAGAGTTTTTACAAACTAGCTTTGTGAAACTGATTAGTAGAGGAGTTGGGTGTTCGGTATCACACGGACTGTGAGTATGCGACATCGCAATAATTAGCCTTAAGTGCAAGTGGGAGATTGTTGGAGATAGTGCCCACAAAGTCAATTATTGGATCGCAGGTACGTGATTGCAATGATTGAGGCAGGACCTATACCTATATGACAGTCTTGCTTGAGATGATAGTTTGCTATCTGGTTTGTCTTTATCATCTTATACATGCTTTAGTTTACTATTGCATGATGATAGAGCCCATAGGATTCTTGCTTGACTACCAGCAGTATGATGGCGATCATATACGTGGGAGCTGGAGTCTATAAGCACATCCTTAAAAGTGTCCCTAGTCGTGGGAGTTTCGAGACAGGGCATCGATACTCCAGAGTAGACTAGTGTATACAGTCGAGACCTCAACGAGGGGCAATGGCCGGTCTCACAAGCCATTGGTGTCAGTTAATTCACCTAAGATGTATATAGGTGCTTATTGGGTTATGAGTACACCAGACAGGACTCGCCGGGAACATGCTAGTTGGTATTATACATATCGTCAGATAGTAGTTCCCTGGTGGCATGTGTACAGGTTAGTTTGTCGACCTGAAATTGTCATTTGTCTCGTGTGAGTTCCCACTGTGCTTTGATTTCTACCCTACCACGCTCAAAGGAGTTGTGCAAACAGGTATTTTTTGGGTACAGTCCCGAGCCACATGGAGACAGTGAGCGGATCGTCGGGGATTCGTCTCTCCCGGTATTAGGGGTTGATGTCGCGCAGTGCACGGGTGGCCATCACTAGAAATCCTTGGCCAAGGTAGTGGAGAATTACTGATTTGGATCAGTAGTTTCTCAGGTGGTGATGGGCTTCATACCGACACGAATTATCGCGTTATTAGGGGTCTGACTTTATCCAACCCCTAGACTCGATATACGATACTCTTTAGATGAATGGACCGGACTGTATATATATTGTCACTGTTAGGCTCATTTAGGGTTTATGGATGAGTTTGCTAGTCAGCTTCCCTTCCAATCAGTACATAGGCAACCGTTACGTACAGCTTGTACCTCTGACGTGCTAGAGGTTATACCCAGTGCCAGTGTGTTGATGAGTCATAAGAGTCCCCCACAGACACTTTCCCAAGTTCGGGCGAAACGTTGTAGATGCCGTATGGTATTATGGCAGGGTTCGGAAAATGCACGTGCGTTTTCGCACGTGTCATTTTTCGGGCAGATAATACTGGTAGGCTTTGGTTTAAGCCGGATCCAAATATTATACTATGTAGATATAATATCTTTGTCTCAGTTGCATTTGTATTCGGTCGTAATACAAATGCGGGTATGTTTATATTGTTACGGGGTTATCCTGAAATTCGTTTCAGGATCGCTTTTGGAAGTTGCCAGTTTCCAGTTTTCTATCGGCCGTATTTAACATTCGGTTAAATGCGGATTTATCTTTTCTTCTTGGGTGAGCCATGAGGGTGAGTCATGCTTCTAGATGGTTCTAGAAGTGGTGATTAGGCTTGTGACTCATTTGTTCATTAATGGTGCTTTAATTGTGCATTTATTGTGTTCATACTTGGTGTCATTTGTGAGTCATGCTTTGATGTTATGTTATGATAAGTTCAAAGCTAATGGTCACCCCTCCCTAGCTCCTACACTCACCTCCCTCCCTCTACAAAGTGGCCGGCCCCTCATTGTGAGGATTAATGGTGGTTCATTTGATTTGCTTGAAAAGATTATGATAGTTTGGTGTATGGAAATTTCTTAGTTCATTCCATCACAATTCCAATTGGCAACTTCATTAACCGTTCGTCCATAGCCTTGGACGTAACGAGACAAAGTGTTCTACTCATTCTCTGCATCATCTTGGTCATCTCTTTTAGCAAACTTGACGATCGAGTTGCCTCGGTTCAGAGGCGGGAGCCTGTTTAAAGATCCGTCGACATGGTGCCACCTGGACAAGAAGACTGGAGATTCAGAAGATCGGAGCATCCGCAACAAAGCGTGGGATGATGGTTGAAAACCGAAGGACTCGGATCGTTCGGTATAACTCTTCTACCCACTTTGTAGTTTGTTATTTTAGCTTTAATGGCAGATCCGGGTTATAGTACGCGATAGCGCCAGTTGTAAAAAGTTTTTGTTCCGCATTTGGCGTCTGTTAGACGGCCGGGGCGCTACCGTGGACTTACATTGTCACGCCCCGCTTCCCAAAATACGGAAAACGAGGT
The DNA here is from genome assembly GCA_030015575.1 of Agapanthus africanus. Classification (NCBI taxonomy): domain Eukaryota; kingdom Viridiplantae; phylum Streptophyta; class Magnoliopsida; order Asparagales; family Amaryllidaceae; genus Agapanthus; species Agapanthus africanus. The sequence goes on from CM057337.1 coordinate 6,903,596, forward strand.
ACGACTAGGCCAGCCATGCTCCTACGGTCAAGGAATCATCCTGCCGTAGTCACACTTCGGCTTCTAGCACTACATGGTAATCAGTAATTAAAGCACAGTATTAAAGGAATCACATCACTAATTTATTACATTAAAATCCCATTGTTCACAATTTTACAGATAACAAGAACAATAACTAACCAAGTTCGATCTCACAATCTCTTTTATGGAAAGCAGTAAATGAAGAAGGAACACCAACTATATCTCCGTGAACTCGAAGGATAGATCCGTCTCCGGTGCCGGTCCTCGCGCGGAATCTGAGCATGCATACTCAGGTCGTCAGAGCGACACAAATAATAATATTATTATAAGCAGATGAAACAGGTAAATGAGGTATTACTGGTATGAGAATAATGCAAGTAAACACTATATCACAGTTTGATGCAGAATATGTTAAGTGTCCCTATCGGTCTCTACGTCATGTTTGAAATCACATAGTGGAAGGAGGATCATGTTTAACAGGAGTCTCGTACATACCCGAGACCACGGCCCACACGCCCGGGACATAACCCTGTCAGCCGGATCGCCAGATCCTGTCCTACACGAATAAGTATCACAGTTCGAATGATCATCCTCTAAACACGGTCCCGCTAAATAAGATACTCTTTCCACTTTGATTTCCCCTTTTTCCCCAGGTTACACTATTTAAGATATTGATCTATTTGTGTACGAGTATACCAATGTCACGGTTTCATCACTGTCCACTATATCAATCACTGTCCACTGTACCAATCACTATCACGATTATTCACTTTCCATTGGTGTACTCGTCACTCCTAAATCAACACCGATCACGCACGATAATGCAATGTCCACACGCACTAACACTGTGTAAATGACAAGGGTATGATATATGTATTGTATGCTACCAATAAACACGGTATGTTATGAATTAGCATGCACGTCATGAATTTAAGTAAATTGCACAAATTAATATATTACAAATTCAGCAGAAATGATGTAGGTAAGATATATAGAACAATCAGTCAGTAATTCATCAAAATTTGTTTCAGTCCAATCGGGGTTTCGGTTTTCAAGATATAACTGTTTCAGTTTAAGTGTTCACGGCTGGAATTTCAATTTCAGAGCTGAACTTCTGTTTCGCAACACGAATTGCACCCAGTTGGGCTCAAAATTTAGCGATGACACAGTTAGATGAAATCTAGGGTTTTCGATAAAGTATTCAACGCAACAGACGGATCCTCAATCGCATCTGTACGCTGAAAGTTATATACAGTTTAATCTCAAATGTCATTCCAGAAAGTGTTCTGGACAGCTTTATGTTCTGCTCTTTTAAAATAAGTTTAAAATAACAAACTACGATGAATCGGAATGAAACCACTTGTTTTCTTTCACTAACAGGTATATCTTATAACTACTGAAAGTTCCGTATCATGCGATTTCAGGAAACACGGGGACGCAGGACTTTAGACAGAACGCACTAATCAGAAACGCTCTGGACTGCAGTCCAGAGTCGTGTTCCAATCCACTTATCTTCATGGTTTCAGAACAGAAAACATTAAAATTCTACATAGGGTTAAAGTTCATCGAGTTGGCTTCGATTTAAGCCCTCGAACGCATTTTTCCAATATGTGTATGATTTATAGTGATTTTATGCATTTTCAGTTACGAGAGAATTCCAGTTTTAAACAACATGTTTGGGGGTATCGATTTTTGTTACAAACGATCGTGTTTTCCAGCGAATTTCTCACACATCATACATCATTAAAAGGGCCAACAGAAGGTATAGGTTGCCGTCAATTTAGACAAATATTTCTATTAGTAACTAACATCGAGCACTTAGGTTTTAACATGTATAGGAAATCGGTAGGTTGTAAACTACATTATCTAGGTGGGTAACCCTATTATTATAGCATGAAGCAAGTAAATACTTGCCTGAAGAATGCCTCGGGGTCGTACGGCAACAGCGTCGTCGCGAACGCGCGGTACACGCCACGTATCGAATTCCCGCGAGCCTCGGACTAAATGTGGATCTCGCGTCGGGGTTGTTCGGAGTCGTCTTGTGCGTGTGAAACTGCCGTCGATGCTCTGTTGGTCTCCCGGTTGCGCTGTGATCGACGACGTAGGCGGCGGTCGCTCCGGCGAAGTGCAACAGTTCAAAGTTTGGAAGTGGGTTTGGTGATCTTGGGTTTAGTGTGTTTTTGGAGGGGAGGATTAATCAGTGGGGCTTGGGAATTGTGGCGAGGGTGATGAGGCTGCAGTTTGAGGGGGTGGACGACGTCGTGGGTTGCCGGCGTCGAGGAGGCGTGCAGGGGTGATTCGAGCTCGTCGGTAGGAATGGGTTTCTGTGCAGGGGATAATTGAGAGGGCTCGGTTAGAAGAATAGTGAAGTCGTGGAGGGGGCGCTGGTGGAAGAGGAGTGGTTGAAGGTTGCCGAGGGATTGTCGTCGTCGTCGTCGGAGGTGGAGGTCGCAGTGGGTTAAGGGAATTTGGCTCGGTGAAAGTTGAGGAGAGAGGTGAGGAATTTGTTTTGTGATGGAGTTGGTGAGTAAGAGAGATGAGGGCGACGAGATTGACCACGTGGGGGCAACGGTCGGGCGAAGGCGTGGGCGACGGCGAGGGAGGCGTGTCTCGCGCGCGCGTTACGGAATGTAGCCGTTGGAATTTTTTTTTTTTTGAAGAGGGAAGAAGAACAGTGAGGGTCGGGTCGGGCCTTGAAGAGGAGAAACGGGCACGGGCTGTAGGGAGTGGGCTTGGTTAATGGGAGCGGGCCGCAATAAAAGAATAATTCCCTAAAAATTTCCGTGGGCTTCAGAAAAGGAACGGGCCGGTAAAAATAAAAAAACAATTAACTCTCAAAAAGAAATGGGCTGAGAGTAAAACTTGAGTTAAGGATTTATTTATAAAAAATGGGATTGGGCTGAGGGCATATTAAGGAGAACGGGCCAGAAAAATATATAGGGAATTTATTTAAAAAATTTAGTGGGCTGGGTAAAAATATAAGGGCTGTATGTTTAAAATTTGCTTAAGGTTAGGCGTTTTGCTCATTTTGGTTTGTTTCGGCTTTGGTTTTAAATATTATGTTATGGCTTTTAGGGTTTGGAAAGATATAATCTTTAGAATTCAAGCAACCACCTTCTACAGAATAATTACGAGGCAAGGTAAATCTCGGAAATTTGGAAAATACAAGGAAAATTCTTGTAGATGGAGAGCGGGGATTTACATACATAGTTTTCCCTTAAGCTTCCCCTAGAAGCTAGATCTAGCTTCCCTTGGAAGCTTGGTTGTTGTAGGGAAGTTTCTAGATTAAGGTAGTTAGCTAGCTTGCATGAGAAGCTTGGTAGGTGTTAAATTTGCATAAGAAGCTTGGCTGTTAGAAGGGAAGCTTCTGGAGAATTCGAGGAACTGAAACGTCTTGAAGAAGTTTGGCCATTTAAATAGAAGCCTCGGAAAAAGTTTTCTTCCACCGATGAGTCAACGCGGCCGCGGATCCGTGGCGGATCGGCCTGACTCGGCTGCGGATTCGCGGCCGTTTGATGGAGTTGCTGCATGAAATCTTCATGGTATTTTGGTGTTGGCTTTATGGCACTTTCCTGATATCTGGAATATTTTTATACTTTCTTGTTTAGTGCCAGATTTCAAGTCTTGGACTTGATGCGTTTTATCAGCACTTTTATCAGTTCCGGCTCTTTTACCTGGAGAATTTCCTGCACACAATCTCAAGACAAGTGTATGATATACAAAAATCATGTATGCAATAATAAACACACAATTTCCCTCAAAATGCCGGTTATAATGTATAATACATGTTATTTGATATTTTGTAGACGAATTGTTAATATGTACTATATTTATACCAAACACCTTTAGATGATTGCAAAGAGTAGGAAAATTGATGTGTTAAAAATGCAATATTTTCGACTGATTAAATTCCCCCAAACTTAATTTTGGTCGTCTCGAGAAAACTTGTTTTATTCAAGAGAAGGAGAAAATATAAGAAAAAGAAAAACTAACTAGCGCACTTTCGTAGGCAACACGATTGCACTGAGCACGTGCAACAAGCCTTTAAACCTCTAGGTGTCCCTAATTGGAGGAGTGTTGTCTCCTGAGGCTTTTCAGAGGATTGCATCCAAAAAATCCAATAACAAATGGAAGACCGTGAAAGTTACATAGAAAGATAAGAATTGTAAAAGAAATACTTTGAAAATTAGAGTTTCCAACTATACTTGCTTTTCAGTTGTCATGAGCCCTATCTTAATAGTCATGAAAAAATGTTAGAAATCACATCATCTCTCAATAAAACATCGTCTTTATTCTTCATTCCTACCTTTCTTCCAAATATCGATCATATACCCTTACGTGTGTGTAAAAAGCATCCCTACACTCGGAGAATTCAATTCAAGCTATCATACTCTTGTCCATCTATCTCAGTACTTTTTAATCAATGAATATTTAGATGGATTTTGCTCATACATTTTTCATGCGACCGTTAATACTTCTTGAGGTACTAACCGACCGATTACTCATGTGCTTGCTTATTAGGCGTATTAGTATTTTCCTTGTCTTGCAACACCTAAGGCTTAGTAGTGACTCCCAAACCAGTTGGTCTAAGGCACTAGGTGATGAAACACCCTCGCTATATTTTTTTTATTGCTGCCTTGGTGATAACAAAACCAGTGTTCATTTTTCTACACCATTTTATATTTTTATTTATTATTCCCTTCATATTTTGGCTTTTAGATAAGAGCATTTCAAGGTATCCTCTACTATCCCGAGTTTCAAGACCTGTGTAAGTGCGTATAATAGCGTATCAACATTCAAATGTTTGGCTTTCAGAATAGGAACTATTTTTCAGACTTATTTTTATTCTCAGATTAGTGACTTCTTTCATCTTATTAACTCTTGGGACAATGGCTCATAACTACTTATTACTAGTTCGTTTAAGAAAACTTCTAATTTTCTTGATTTTCTTAAATTTTTCTAATCTTTTGGATGTAATTTTTCACTATCTAATCTTTTATTATCTTATTTATGTAAATTTATTATTATTATTATTATTTTTTATGTTTTGTGCTTATGCAAAGTATGATGCAAATGATGCGCAAATAAGCACAAACCTCCCCCAAACTTGCTTTCAACAGTGTCCTCACTGTTGTCATCCGCTGGATCACAAAAACCTGTAAGCTTGGGAGGAAATTTATTAACAGGGGCAATAAATATGATCGTGAAAATCCTCCCCCAAACTTATTTTTGGCTCACAAACTTAAGTAAAAAAATTTATTTTCAAGAGCCAGATTATACCCCCCCAAACTTGAGTTAGACAGTGTTAAGCTTTGAAAATCATAAGAGGGGGTCAAAATTACTGGTCAATGCCAAGGTTTGCAAAGACCGAAAGTCAAAACCAATCATTCAAAGATTTTATCAGTATAGTGCACACGTTGGTGGAAGAACATGTTATAAGGAGTCAGGAAGAAGTGGGGAAAAGGTAAGTGGTGGAATAGAATGTGTTTGCGTCTCATTTTGGAGAGACGACACAGTGATTGTGATGGATTACTCGCATTCTCTTTATAGTCCAGAAGAAGGGGAGGAACTTCAATTTCTTTGTATTGAGGTGGATTCATCTTAACACCCGTGTCTTTTAAAAATGCGAGTTCATCAGCGAAAATTTCCTCAAAACTCTCATCGATACCCCGAAGAATAATGTCATCAAAAAGCGTGGGGTGATCTTCAGACTCCAAAAACGGTTCATAATCAGTGTTAGTTGTTGGCCCGGACAACTCGGTGGAAGAGTCCGTATGTGCATAATACATAGTTGCGTCAAACAGAAACATATGAAAAGAGTCTAGATCAGTATCATGAGGCTGATCAAATTCGCTGCTGTCGACATCCATTAATTCGACAGAACAGACCTAAACAGAAGGTTCAGAGGGTACACTTCCCAACTTGTAAATGTTCAGCTCAATTGATATCTTCCCGAAGGATAGGGTCATAGAACCGTTACGACAGTTGATTATAGCATTGGAAGTGGCCAAAAAGGGGCGATCATGGATCACTGGAATTTGATTCCGTGGGTTCATTACAGGCTGTGTATCAATAACAATAAAGTCCACAGGGAATACAAATTCCCCGATTTTATTAATACATCCTCTAACTCACCCTTAGGTTTGGTGATTGATCGGTCGACCATCTGGAGAGTGCAGTGAGCTGGTTTCAACTCTCCAATCTTTAACTACTCATAAACCGAGTAAGGAAGCAAGTTAACACTTGCGCCAAGGTCAAGTAGAGCACGGTTAATGTGTTTACCCCCAATAGAAATAGAAATTGTAGGATAGCCAGGGTCCTTACATTTTCTAGGTAATTGTTGGGGAAAAGATGTGTCTACAGTACTCGACATGAACACCTTTTTTGGCACTTGAGTCTTCCTCTTCCTAGTGCACAAGTCCTTGAGAATTTTCGCATAAACCGGGACTTGTTGTATAGAATCTAAGAGAGGGATGTTGGTGTTAACCTGTTTAAAAATTTCAGTGATCTTCTCCATTTGCAGACTTGGTCTGTTTCCCCTTAACCGATTAGGATAAGGAGCTTTAGCTATAAGAGCGGGGTCCAACATTGGAGAAGATCGTGTGGGTAGGAAAGATCCCAGAATAGGAGTGATGATCGTCTTTGGTGGACTAGAAGAGATATGCTGAGGTGTCGAGCCTTGAGGAAAACGGAGAATAGGCTCGGGAGAAAATGGTGGGTTAGACGAACTGGGGTCAGAAATAGAAGTAGAAGTGGAAGGAAAAATCTCAGTCGGGGAATCATCGATTTATTCTTCATTATTATCAATCTCTTCACCGACATGGTTGTCAAGCACTCTTCCAGATCTCAACATGGTGATAGCGCTCACATGATGTGAATAGCCAAGATTTGGTAGGGGTTGAGCTGAAAGTTTCCCTTTCTCTCTAGCACTCAATTCGGCATTTATACGGGCAATTTGTGCTTCCATCGATTTAATACTCTCGCTTTGGGAGTCATATTTTTTTTGGATTTTATCGACAGAAGACTTCATCTCAGCCGAAACTTGCATGATATTTGTCAGAAGCAAATTCATGGTTTGTTCGAGTGGAGAGGAATTATCAGTACCGGTCACATGCAAAGAATTCTTATATGGTGCAGGCGTGTTGACCGGATTTTGAAAATTTTGTGATTAGTAGGGGTGCTGACTTATTTGAAGTGGTTGCTATTGTGGTGGAGGACCCCTTTGAAAATTATTTTGGTTTGGAACCGTATTTTGAGTTTGTGATTGGTTCCAAGCAAAGTTAGGGTGATTCCTTCAACCCTGATTATAAGTGGAAGAATACGGATCGTTTCTAGGTCTCTGTTGGAAAGCAGCATTGGTATGCTCTTGACCTTGAAACGGAGAATTCAATGGACATTCTTTCGTAAGATGAGATGGATCAGAACAGTATCCACAGACAGTTTTGGAGGGCGACATCTGATTTAGGGAGGCTGCTAAAAATTTATGTTTCATAGCTTCAAGTTTCTTTTGCATTACTGCCATTTCAACTCTAACTCCTATGGAAACATCAGATTGGTGGTTACCACCCCTAGACGATGATTGGTTTACACTCTCCCACTGTAAAGATTTTTCAGCGAAATCTTCTAAAAATCTCCAGGCTTCACCATCATCTTTATTCATGAAGGTGCCTTGACACATGGATTCAAGAGTCTGTTTTGTTGTAGGATTAATGCCCTCATATATGATTCTGCACAGATCCCATCTAGGAATTCCGTGATGAGGATAATGAACTAACAGATCCTTGAAGCGTTCAAAACACTTTGAGAATGGTTCATTTGGAAGCTGGGTAAATTGATTTATTTCGCTACGAGCTCGAGCTATCTTATGATTAGGGTAGAATTTATTTAGGAAAGCTGTTACGAATTCTCCCCAGTTCGAAATAGAATGTGCGGCCGTGTTATAAAGCCACTTCTCGTCTATATCGCACAAAGTGAATGGAAGAAGACGTAATCTCATAGCATCCACAGAAAGCTGTGAAGTACCTATCATAGCGCATACATTTTCAAATTTGGTAATAAAGACGTATGCGTCCTCAGACTCGAGACCGTGATATTTGGGTAAAAGATTGATGTATTGTGGTTTGATTTCAAAATTATCCCCATTGGCTGGTGGAATGGTGAGACAGGTCGAAAGAGAACCTCGCATAGGGTAACATCTCTCTTGGAGAGAGATGCGGGGCGGATTCTGCGCACCTGCGGACGGTGGCAGGGTAGTGTTAAAGAAGTTCGATGGAGAACCGTCTATCGAAGTGGGTGTGGGTGTGGGTGTGGGTAAAGAATAAGTAGACGTAGAAATACCGACTTCGGAGTCGATAGGAGGAACGCGGACAAGACGGGCACTAGAATCCCGTGTCCAGCCGAGCATGCACTAAATGGTTTAGCACAAGTGGCAGCGTTGTGATAATTAAGGAAAAGATGAGTTTGGTATTTGGTTTGAAAAAGTACGGATTTTTTTGAAAAATCAAATCACAAACAATGCACAAGCAACCCTAAATCCAGTGGTCACCTAGGTCAAGTCTCTAGACCGCTCCTAGACTTCCAGAAGACAAGTCGCAAGATAAATCCTCTACTGCCTCTTTGCCCCTTCTGTGGCCAGGTAAGTGGGAGGTTCTCCACTACATAAGTAGTGGGCTTAATTAAGTAACCACTTGTCTTAGACACACTTGCCTTAGACACCACAAAAGAAACACGGATAAGCAATAGATTACCCACGACATCCTTCTGTCCTAAGTGAGCGCGATGGTCCTTAGAGTCATGTCTAGATATTTTTTAGTTAATGAGGGTGATGCGGATACAAATTTGTGATTTTTGGGGCTTAGGAAGGGTAATGAACTCCCCTACCTAATCTGAATTTGGTCTTTACCCCTAAATTTCCGTATTAAAAATGCAAACAACCAAGATCAAACGCGCACAATTTTTCTTTTTGCGGCGCTGCGAATTTTTGCAAAGAATCCTGCAGAAATTGGTTATTGGACAGAGCAGAGAGGGGATAAGAAAGACAGAAGTATACCTGAGAGGTTTGGTGCACTGAAACAGCTAGAATACCGCGGAACCGCCGCAATATGCTACCTATGGCCGCGGATGCACGGTCTGATGTTGAGATCTCTGCACAAAAGTTGGTGCAGATGCTCCTGTTGGCTCACTGAACTCTTTGAGACGTTCTGAAAATTTTTCCTCTTGCTCCAGAGATTCCAGATCTCCTTATAGCAAATGACAACAAATCGTTAAGCGCTTATTGCGAATTTTGATCTAAAAATTCTGATGGAATAATAAATTTTCCAACTCAAATTACAAAAAAACGAACAAATTAGCACACTATCCCCGGCAACGGCGCCATTTGATTGATCGTTTCCGTGTCGTGTGTAAAATTTTTCACAACCAAACAAATTTATACCGCAATCAATTGACGGTGTCTATTGTAGTTTCGTCAATGAGAACGGATCGTCCACTGAGAAAGTGTGATTTTCTCGTTATTGTCTTAGTTGAGTTGAAAATTAAAGAATAAAAGAAAATGCACGAAAATTGATTCAAGATTTGTGAGTTTTTATTTTCAAGAAACTTAAAGAAAGTAAAGATCTAAATCAAGAATCAAGAAATGTTCCCAAATTGTTTGAATTATCAAGATTTGTAAAGAGACTTGTCGGAATCGATCCAATTGATTGTGATGATGAATACTAATTATTACAAATTCTTATCTATTGAAGATTTGTTGTTAGATTGATGACGATCAATGAGAATTAGGGATCTATTGAAGAAACTAGGGTTTCTTCATCATCATCTTTTGTCCTTTCATTTATTATCATTCAAATTCTTGCCTCTAGCAAATTAAATCACCGATCGTTGATCATTAATTTGGAGCGAAAACATTCAAGAAAGCGATCTCGCTCAAATTAGGTTTTCGATAATTCAATTTTCTAAAGTTTACAAAACTCATAAGATTTAAGAATCATTCAAGAATTTAATCATCATCATCTCCCTATTTTCTCGATTCCGATACAAGCGGAGATTTCACTCACACATCATGGAAAAAAGAACGAATCAAGAATCGATAAATTTTCATAATGCAAGAATGTAAAGAAAAGCAAGATTTACAATATTCACCTTTATTAATCGACGATTAGGTACAATTCACTCAACTTGAGATTACAAGATTTGAGGATGTAACTAAATCCACCGAAATTAGCTTCGCATCGATCTTCTTGAGTCGCGGATCGTCATGGATCTCTTGCTCGGATGAAGATCGGCGTTGCTTCAAAGGATCTCCATTTGCTTGCTTGATTCGCTTCTCGATGAATCTTGATTTGGCTTTTGAATTGGATTTGAGGCTAGGGTTTTGGATCACAAGTTGTGTCACTCAACTTATGTTTGGAATTGTTGAACAACCCTTAACAACCTTTGTAATGATGCCCTAGGTGCCCTTTTATAGTTTTCCCTCAAGCTTTCCCTAGAAGCTAGATCTAGCTTCCCTTGGAAGCTTGGTTGTTGTAGGGAAGTTTCTAGATTAAGATAGTTAGTTAGCTTGCATGAGAAGCTTGGTAGGTATTAAGCTTGCACAAGAAACTTGGCTGTTAGAAGGGAAGCTTCTGGAGAATTCGAGGAACTGAAACGTCTTGAAGAAGTTTGGCCATTTAAATAGAAGCCTCGGAGAAAGTTTTCTGCCACCGATGAGTCAACGCGGCCGCAGATTCGCGGCGGATCGGCCTGACTCGGCCGCGGATCTGCGGCCGTTTGATGGAGTTGCTGCATGAAATCTTCAGGGTATTTTGGTGTTGGCTTTATGGCACTTTCCTGATGTCTGGAATATTTTTATACTTTCTTGTTTACTACCAGATTTCAAGTCTTGGACTTGACGCGTTTTATCAGCACTTTTAACAGTTCCGGCTCTTTTACCTGGAGAATTTCCTGCACACAATCTCGAGACAAGTGTTTGATATACAAAGATCATGTATGCAATAATAAACACACAATTTCCCTCAAAATGCCGGTTATAATGTATAACACATGTTATTTGATATTTTGTAGAAAAATTGCTAATATGTGCTATATTTATACCAAACACCTTTAGATGATTGCAAAGAGTAGGGAAATTGATGTGTTAAAAATGCAATATTTTCGACTGATCAGAAACTTCGTGGAGTCATGGTGTCGCCGGAATTGTCCCAAATTATCGCCAGAAAGTGACCTTGGGCTAACTCCACTTGTACACTTCTTTGACTTAGAAAAATTTGAGAATTTTTTATAATGAATTTCAGAATGGAGAGGGTTAGAATGTGATGTGATATTTATAGGAGAAATTAGGGTTTTGAGAATTGAAAAGAGGAATTAAAATGCATTTAATATTGGATTAATGGGTGATTTTAATCCTCTGTTAATTTTCAGGAAAAACAAATAGAAGAGTAGTGGAAGGAGGCCAAGTGGTTAGGGTTCAAAATATGGGGGGCATTTCCTACGGTTTGGCCCGGCGGCGCCGGCCAATTTGCAATCTTCGCCAGTCGTTGTGTGGGGTTTGGGTCTGGATTCATGCCACGTGTCCCTATCAGTACATATAATATTTTCCACATGTTTGTTTTCTATGAATTTTCATTTTTATATGTATAGTACGTGTAAACTTTTGGGCTTCCAAAAAGTTTAAAAGAAAAATCATTAAAAATAATATGTGGCTGATGGGATTCGAACACAGGGGCTATGTCACAACAGTGCAAGACTTTACTAATGAACTAGAAGTTGTTTCTTGTTGTTTTTCAAACAAAATAATCTTAAAGTATACTCAGGCTTGGAAATACTCCATTCAGTACATTAACTTTAAGAAAATTTTGTACATTAAAATAGAGTCATTACAATGCGATATGGAGGACTTCCACGGGTCTGTACAATACCATATCTCCGCAGTTGATGGATGGGGCATTTGACAAGATGCATATGGCCTACGATCTTGGTCTGATCTTGAAGAGCAGGTGGGACCACTCAGTGGACTTTCTTCTGGAGAGTTTTCAGCAAAGGTTGGTCGTTGAATCTTGCTCGGCGGATGGGGTCCCCGGCGAGTCCGTGGCTTCTAGGGTCCATGGGTACCACCAGAGGGAGTGGGCCGAGGCTGCTTGGGCTCGGCTGGAAGAGATTTCTTCTGAGTATCATCGATAATGTTTTCTTAATTCTCGCCCTCCTCTGCTATAATCGTTGTAAGGCGGGGAGTGTTGGATATGTATGCTCTAGAGGCTTTCATTGTACAGGATGTTAGGGATATATATGTACATGACAATCTTGCTTGATATGATAGTATGCTATTTGGTTTGAGTTTATCTTAACATATGATGTGTTTTACTTTGTATTTCATATCTTATATACATGTTGATAAAGCTCGTAGGATTTTTTCCTGACTACCTGCGTTGTGATGGTGATCATACTTGTGGGAGCTGGGTAGTCAAAAGGCACATCCTTAAAAGCGTCCCTAGTTGTAAGAGGATCGAGACTGGGCATCGTTACTCCAGAGTAGACTAGTGTATACATATCTAGACCCTGACGAGGGGCGATGGATTGGTCCTGCAACCTTTGGTGAGGTGCTCCTTAGATTGTATACAGGTGCTCACTGGTGTGAGTACACCGGACAAGACTCGCCGAGAACTGACTAGTTGGTATTATACCTAGCGTCATATAGCAGTTCTCTGGTGATATGAGTGCAGATAGTCTGTCGACCTGAGGTCATCATTTGTCTCGTATGAGTTCCCACTGTACTTTGATTACTATCCTACCACGGCTCAAAGGAGTCGTGCAAACATGTTTTAGTTAGGTTCAGTCCCGAGCCACATGGAGGCAATGAGCGACTGTTAGGGATTCGTCTCTCCTAGTATAGGGAGTCGATATCGCGCTGTGATCGGTTGGTCATTACCATAAGTCCCTAGCCAGGGCTGATTGAGAATTATTAGTGGTCGGACCAGTAGATTCTTGGATGGTCTTGAGCCACACCGACAAGACTTGTCTGGTTATTAGGGGTCTGACGTTTTCTGCCCTCCTGGACCTTACATGCGATGCTCTCAGACGAACAGACTGGACTGCATGGAGATTGTCATAGATAGGCTCAGTAGGGGTTTCGGATGAGTTCGCTCATCGGCTTCCTTTTCGACATGTACCCGAGTTGCCATTACATATAGCTAGTACCACTGACGGACTTATGGTTAAACCCACTGCCAGCGTACTGTCGAGTCTTTAGAGTCCCACACAGAGGGTTTCTCTGGATCAAGCGAGACGATGTAGAGGCCATATGGTCTTACGGCAGGATTTCGATCAAATACGTGTACTGGCTACACGAATGATGTTCGGACAGATAATACTAGTAGGATTTGGTTTAAGCCGGATCCTAGTATTACACTATTGGATTATACCTGTCTCTGTGTATCCGTATTTTTCGGAATACGGATACGGGTATACAAACACACACGCGCGCGGTGAGGGCATTCTTGTGATTTCATAAGAATGGGCTTCTAGAAGGAGACACCTCATTATTGATTTATCCTTTTTTGATAAAGGATTAATGAGGTGGAAATTAGGAGACACTTAAGGAATGGGTTGAAAGTATGGCTTTGTTAATTGTTTATTCATTTGGAGTTCCTATTCAAGCACGGTTGATTATTTTGAGACTAAAATAATCCATGCTTGAATTATTGCCACAAGACTTAGCCATTCTTTCATCTCATTCTCTACATCATTATCACATTCTCATTCATTATCACATTCTCATTCTCTCTCCTAGGTTTTGCTCTCCTTCTCCCTCAAGCTCATCCCTTCACATGTGTTGTGATCCATTGAGCTTTGAGACTAAACAATCCATAGATCACACTCTACATCTACTTAGTAATCTCATCTAGCACATTAGATCACTAAGTTATCTCACTTGAGGTTGGAGCTTGACCATAGGCCCTCGGGTGGATCTTCTATTAGCTAAAGAAGACCGGCAACCGAGTTCGTTGGAAGCTTTGGAGGAGCCAAAGAAAGGAGTTCAAACTTGAAGCTCGATCCAAGGAGTAAAGAACCACTTGAAGACCCGAAGGACTTGACACGAGGGAATAACACTTTAACCGAGTAGTTAACGCCCTCTTGTAGTTATGTTTTTGCTAGTTAAGGTTTAATCAAGATCCTACAATGGATAAAGTCTATGTTGCAAAGCCAAACATAATCTTTTGATGTGAGAAAAAATCGTTTTTGATGTATTCCGCCTCCCCGCGAACAAGTGGGGTGTGCTACATATACTTACACTGGAATAAGAGCCTAATTAAACCCTAGCTAACAGATTAAATGAAGTATAAAACTACGAAACCGAAATAACTCCAAAACTACGAAACATGAATCCAAGTTTCTGTCGATTTTTGCAGAGCCACAATTTTTTTTAAAAATATTGCAGAGTGCTCCTTTACTTGTGAAATGAACACACAAAAAAACGATGCAATTCCACTTTAGCATGGCCGACCAAAAGCCTATTTTTCCCGGCTTCACCCGTTCAAATGTGTGGGATTGCGTCGAAATTTGTTCTGTGTTCTTCTCTCTTGGATTTAGGGTTTCCGGTGTTGTTTGATTTTGCCAATTTTGACTATATTGTTAACTTTTTACTGGGGCAATTTCGGAGTGTTTCGAAATCGTAGTTTTAGTGTCATTTAAGTTTCAGCTGTTATCTGTATTGATATATGTGTTCGTAAACTTCCGCTAACTGCTATATATCGGTTAGTTGGGGGTTGCACATATCTGTGATGTTGGTTTGTGTATATGAACTTTATTGGATCGTCGATGATGAATAGCCGGGGGATGTGAGATGAGTGTTTTCTTTTCTTTCATTCAATGTAATTTGTAAAAGTGACGTAACATTATTTTGCGGGGCACATCCGGGTTGAGGTTGTAGCCACCATTGTACTATTTTCTTTTACTGTTTTTGCTCCTAGGATAGACCCAAGATGGGGTGCACAAACTACCGGGTTTTTTGAAGTGCCGAGTGGTCTACTCACTTTGTTGAGAGAGGTTTCTTCACTTCGGAAATTTGGCGGGTAGTTTGCCGCACCCGTAGGGGTCTAGGGTGGGGTTTGGCTATTCATCACGACCGTGAAATTCGTCTTTCGTTATCGGCTTAAACGAAGCGCGGAATTCCTAATATATCCAATATGTTTATTTGTGATCTGGAATGCCTATTATTGCGTGAGACGAATGTATATATCTATATATGATATTTAGTAGGCGTTGCTTATGTTTTGCACCCGTACTAGTCCAGCCCCTGCTCTGTCATTAGTTATGTAACCTAACGGGTGATGACTGGGCCCCGTGGCGAATGCGGATGGAATAAGCGTATGTTGTATTTTTTTTCTTTTGCTGCAATGATAAGGTTAATTGATGGGACCGCATTAATTCTAATTAATGCAAGAAAATAAATCTAAAATCTGTTGTCGTTGGAACAATTATAAAACCACTCGGTTTTCTTCAAAAAGAAATTTTAAAAGCGGAGCTTAAACCACTCCTTTTCAAAAGATATCAGGTTCCATCGACTATATCAAGGTCAATACGTTAACGGTTTTTTCGCCAGAAAACCAGCCGTAGCCCTCCGTCATTTCAGATAGATATCTACTAGTATTCATGCTATATATTTTGACCTTCGCCAAGGCATATTGTTTGGTATCTAGTAAGTGCTTATCTGTGGCATAGATAGATGCATTAATCTAGGACAGACGTACAGCTGTTTTGATATTCGTCAAAGGTTTATACGAATGGGTCTAGCTTAATCTGGATAATGACGGGTAGAACTTGACTTGCGACTTATGATGTTTTGGCCTTCGTCAAGGTTATAAGCGCACGGGGCAAAAATCACATCGGGAATTTCAAACATAAAGAAAATTTGCTAGTGTTGCATACCTTCTTGAGTGTGGTGTTTTTGGTAGGCTTCCTTCAGATTCATCACACAATGATAGTTGGGTCCTGATCCTACTGTGAGTATCCGCTACTCTTCGGGAAACAATTTCACTTAAACAGTTAATGCTATAAACCAAGTAGGTGTCTAGAACGGTGTTAGCGAGGTTAAGCCTCTAGGGAAAAGAGATTATATAATTAAGGAACTTCGCGAAAGCGTTGGAAAACCTCCCTCGAAGTACCGAAACTAGCCTGGCCGAAAGGTTAAGCAAGTATTGTGACGTGCGATTAATCCTGACTAATTCTTCTTTTAGGGTTTAGAGAAGAATTCGAGGAAACAGTGGGAGCCATCCTGTTTAGATAAACTAAAAACCAATCTAAACTTGCAAGAGTATATGCTGAGTGTTTCTTTTCTCCTCTCTTAAATTGCAGCGACCATGACAGGACTTAAGCTTATATTAGATAAAAATAAACTCGCTGGGCCAAACTATAAAGGATGGCTAAGGAATGTCAATATGGCCCTTACATATGATAAGGTCGCATACGTCCTCACGGCGAAAACTCTCCCTGTTCCCGGTCCAGCATCTTCGGTCGTGGACATTGAGGTCTGTAAAACCTGGGATCTTGATTGCGCGAAGGCCAAGTGCCTCGTACTGGCCTCCATGGACAATGAACATCAGATGCGGTATGAGAAGATGGACCTTGATTCCATCTTCCTCCATACCAAAGAATTATATAGAGAGCAGTCTCGTATCGCAAGATACGAGACCTCGAAGAAACTTTTTCAAGCGAGGTTGGCCATCGGATCGGGGACCACATCCTGAAGATGATTTCTCTCATCGAAGAGCTCGTGGACCTAGGAACCACGTTGGAAAATGAGTTGCACATCGACTTGATCCTCCTGTCCCTTCCCTCCACCTATGCCCAGTTCATATTGAACTTCAATATCAAAAGTATGGAAGTTACACTTTCTGAGCTTCTTAACATGTTGAGGATGGCAGAGGGCACCTTGCAAAAGGGCAAGGAAACACCCGCTCTGATTGTTGGAGGATCTTCTTTTTCTAGATCCAAGGCCAAGGCCAAGGGGAAGAAGAAGAAGAAGGCCCCTACCAAATCGAGGGTAGGTGTGCAGAAGGTGGCGGGAAAGGGAAAGGAAAAGATGGGAGGGGCAGCCCCAAAGGACGAGTGCTTCTATTGTAAGAAAAAGGGTCATTGGAAGAAGGACTGCAGGGCCCTAAAGGCCAAGAACCAGGACACGAAGCAGGTTGTGGCTTCGGCTTCAAGTATGTTCATGATTGAAAACTGCTTTTCTATAAACTCTACTTCCTGGGTATTGGATACCGGATCAGGATCTCACATCTGTAATTCTTTGCAGGCACTGAGCAGCCGTTAGGTTTTGAGGAAAGGTGATATGACCCTCAGGGTTGGCAATGGAGCCAGTGTGGACGCAGTTGCAGTGGGGGAATATCACCTTGGATTGGCGAGTGGACATATTTTGTTGTTACATAACTGTTTTTTTGTACCCAGTATGGTGTGTAATATTATATCAGTATCTATTATCAAATCAAGGATATAATTTTGCACTTGTAAGCAATGTTATTAACATTCACCTGAATCATGAAATGGTCGGATCGGGTACACTAAGCTACGGAATATACATTCTCAATCAACATCAAGTTTTCAACATTCAAAACACACTAAAAAGAAAAATACTAGAATCAAACCAAGCTTTTCTATGGCATTGTAGACTCGGTGATATCAATGAAACACGGCTGACTAAGTTACATAAAGAAGGATACTTAGATCCGTTTGAGTATCAATCATATGAAAATTGTTAATCATGTATCATAGGAAAGATGACAAAAACTCTGTTCACTGGACACGGAGAAAGAGCCACTGATCTCCTGGGACTCATACACAGTGACGTATGTGGGCCAATGTCTACACATGCACGAAGTGGCTATTCCTACTTCATTACTTTCACATATGATTTCTCTAGGTATGGACATGTATTCTTAGTGAAACATAAATCTGAGGCCTTTGAGAAATTTTAAAAGTATAATAATGAAGCAGAAAAGAAAACCGGCAAGAGTATCAAGATGCTCCGTTCCGATAGGGGCGGAGAATACTTAAGTGCCGAGTTCCTGAGATACCTAAAAGAGAATGGAATTCTCTCTCAGTTTACTCCTCTATACACACCACAACACAACGGTGTATCGGAAAGACGGAATCGCACCTTACTTGATATAGTGCGTTCCATGATGAGTAATGCTGAGTTGCTTCCCTCCTTCTGGGGTTATGCACTGGAATCTGCTGCATACCTATTGAAAAAGGTTCTAACTAAGTCTGTGCCTGCCACTCCATATGAAATGTGGAGTGGGAAGAAACCCTGTCTTAAGTATTTAAAGATATGGGGCTGTCCTGCCTTTGTCAAAAAGGTTCATCCGGACAAACTCGAGGCACGTTCAGAACTATGTAAATTTGTGGGATACCCCAAGATTTTTAGGAGGTATTATTTCTATCACGCTGAGGAACAAAATATCTTTGTTTCTCATCATGCCCGCTTCATGGAAACTCAATTTCTCGAAAAAGAGATAAGTGGGAGCACGATGGAGCTGGAAGAAATTCCAGAACCACAGACTATTACTGAAAACTTAGTAGAACCTGATACTTTAATGAAACAGGACGTATCCACACCACTCCGCAGATTTAGTAGGCTATCTTATCCGTCCGATAGATACTACAATTTTCTCGTAGATGGGGATTGAGAAGATTGCATCATCGATGATGATGAACCCACTAATTTTCAGCAAGCTATCATAAGTAAAGACTCGGTGAAGTGTCTGGATGAAATGCGAACCGAGATGGAATCCATGTACACAAACAAAGTTTGGACTTTGGATTTTGCACCTACTGGGGTAAAACCAGTAGGGTGCAAATGGATCTTCAAAAAGAAGATTGGTGTAGATGGTCAGGTAGAAACCTAAAAAGCTAGACTTATTGCTAAAGGTTTTCGTCAAAGACCAGGATTGGATTATGACGAAATATTTTCACCAGTGGCTATGCTTAAATCCATTCGGATCCTACTTGCCATTGCTGCCTTCCATGACTATGAGATCTGACAGATGGATGTTAAAACCGCCTTTCTAAATAGAAGTTTAGAAGAGTGTGTTTTCATGGATCAACCAGAGGGCTTCATAGACAGTGGGAGCAGTGGAAAAGTGTACAAGTTGATTAAATACATTTATGGATTAAAGCAGGCATCGCAGAGTTAGAACATCTGCTTTGATGAGACGGTCAGAGAATTTGACTTTATCAAAAATATAGATGAACATTGTATTTATAAGAAAATTGTAGGGAGAGCTGTGGTGTTCCGCGTTTTATACGTTGATGACATTCTCCTGATAGGAAATGACGTTCCTATGCTACAATCGGCCAAGCTATTCTTGTCACAGAAGTTCTCTATGAAAGACCTGGGGGATGCCTCGTACATTCTGGGGATTAAGATCTATAGTGACAGATCTAAAAAAATGTTGGGACTTTCACAGTCGAGGTACGTAGACACCGTACTAAAGAGGTTTAGTATGGAAGATTCTAAGCGCGGCAGTTTGCCCGCTTGTCACGGAATCACCCTCTCCAAAGACATGTCTTCCAAGACTGATAAGGAGAAGGCTCGCATGAGCATAGTACCCTACGCTTCGGCAGTAGGGTTAATAATATATGTGATGCTATGTACCAGACCAGATGTAGCTTATGCACTCAGCGTGGTCAGCAGGTATCATTCTGACCCAGGTGAGAAACATTGGATAGCAGTTAAGAACATTCTTAAGTATCTGAGAAAGTCTAAAGAGATGTTGCTGCTGTACAGTAATTGGGACTTCCAGATCGAGGGTTTTACTGACTCTGGCTTCCAAAGTGACAAGGATGACTCTAAATCTATCTCGGGTTATGTGTTCACTCTCAACGGAGGGGCGGTCTGTTGGAAGAGCTCTAAACAGGATACCGTAATAGACTTGACGATGGAGGCTGAGTATATCACTACGAGCGATGCCGCAAAAAAGGCAGTTTGGATCAGGAAGTTTGTTTCTGAACTTCAGGTGGTTCCATCCATTGATAATCCAATACCTTTTTATTGCGATAACAACGGAGCCATGGCTTTGGCAAAGGAACCACGGTCCCATCAGAAATCCAGACATATCTTGAGGCGGTATCACCTGATCAGGGAGATCGTGGATCACCAGGAGATCGAAGTATGGAGAGTGGACACAAAAGAAAACACGGCAGATCCATTCACCAAGGCCATCCATCAAATCCAGTTCGAGAGACTGTTCGAGATGTTGGGCATGCGGTACGCCAGCTACTGGGTCTAATGCAGACAGTGGGTACTCATTGCGCCAATTACAGGCCTTAGTGCAAGTAGGAGATTGTTGGATATGTATGCCCTAGAGGCCTTCATTGTACAGGATGTTAAGGATATATATATATATATATATATATATATATATATATGACAATCTTACTTGATATCATAGTATGTTATTTGGTTTGACTTTATCTTAACATATGATGTGTATTACTTTGTATTTCATATCTTATATATATATTGATAAAGCCCGTAGGATCTTTGCCTTACTACCTGCGTTGTGATGGAGATCATACTTGTGGGAGCAGGGTAGTCAAAAGGCACATTCTTAAAAGCGTCCCTAGTTGTTGGAGTATCGAGACTGGGTATCGTTACTCCAGAGTAGACTAGTGTATACATATCTAGACCCTGATGAGGGGCGATGGATTGGTCCCATAACCATTGGTGAGGTGCACCTAAGATTGTATACAGGTGCTCACCGGGTGTGAGTACACCGGACATGATTCGCCGAGAACTGACTAGTTGGTATTATACCTAGCGTCAGATAGCAGTTCTCTGGTGACATGAGTGCAGATAGTCTGTCGACCTGAGATCATCATTTGTCTCGTGTGAGTTCCCACTGTGCTTTGATTACTACCCTACCACGGCTCAAAGGAGTCGTGCAAACAGGTTTTAGATGGGTACAGTCCCGAGCCACATGGAGGCAGTGAGCGACTGTTGGGGATTCGTCTTTCCCGGTATAGGGAGTCGATATCGCGCTGTGATCGGTTGGTCATTACCATAAGTCCCTGGCCAGTGCTGATTGAGAATTACTAGTGGTCGGACCAGTAGATTCTCGGATGGTCTTAAACCACATAGACACTACTTGTCTGGTTATTAGGGGTCTGATATTTTCCACCCTCCTGGACCTTACATGAGATGCTCTCAGACGAACAGACCAGATTGCAAGGAGATTGTCACGGATAGGCTTAGTAGGGGTTTCGGATGAGTTCGCTCGTCGGCCTCCTTTTCGACATGTATCTGGGTTGCCGTTACGTACAGCTAGTGCCACTGACGAACTTATGGTTAAACCCACTGCCAGCGTACTGTCGAGTCTTTAGAGTCCCATACAGAGGGTTTCCCTGGATCAGGCGAGACAATGTAGAGGCTGTATGGGGTTTCGATCGCATACGTGTATTGGCTACACGAATGATGTTCGGATGGATAATACCAGTAGCATTTGGTTTAAGCCGGATCCTAGTATTACACTATTGGATTATACTTGTCTCTGTGTATCCGTATTTTTCGGAATACAGATACGGGTATATATATATATATATATATATATATATATATATATATATATATATACACGGTGAGGGCATTCTTGTATTTCACAAGAATGAGCTTCTAGATGGAGACACCTCATTATTGATTTATCCTTTTTTGATAAAGCATTAATGTGGTGGAAATTAGGAGACACTTGAGGAATGGGTTGAAATCATGGCTTTGTTAATTGTTTATTCATTTAGAGTTCCTATTCAAGCATGGTTGATTATTTTGAGACTAAAATAATCCATGCTTGAATTATTGCCACAAGACTTAGCCTATCTCTCATCTCATTCTCTACATCATTATCACATTCTCATTCTCTCTCCTAGGTTTTGCTCTCCTTCTCCCTCAAGTTCATCCCTTCACATTTGTTGTGATCCATTGAGCTTTGAGACTAAATAATCCATAAATCACACTCTACATCTACTTAGTAATCTCATCTAGAACATTAGATCACTAAGTTACCTCACTTGAGATTGGAGCTTGACCATAGGCCCTCGGGTGGATCTTCTATTACCTAAAGGAGACCGGCAACCGAGTTTGTTGGAAGCTTCGAAGGAGCCAAAGAAAGGAGTTCAAACTTGAAGCTCGATCCAAGGAACAAAGAACCAATTGAGGACCCGAAGGACTTGATACGAGAGTATAACAGTTTAACCGAGTAGTTAACGCCCTCTTGTAGTTTAGTTTTTTCTAGTTAAGCTTTAATCAAGATCCTACAGTGGATAAAGTCTATGTTGCAAAGACAAACATGATCTTTTGATGTGAGAAAAAATCGTTTTTGATGTGTTCGTCCTCCCCGCGAACACGCGGGGTGTGCTACATAGACTTACACAGAGCCCCTAGTACCTCTGAAATAAATAAATTTGTCTTTGGTTGTAGTGTATTGTCTCCTTTTCTCCCCTCTGTACATTTTATATTAAAGCTTAAAAAACCTTGGAGTCTCGGAACCGAGAAAAGAAACAAAGGGCTAGATCCCCACGTTGGTGCAAAAATCCTCTTCTGTGAGAAGACCTAGTTCGGAAGGCTTAGTTTAATGCTGAAAGGAATTACATTATTTAAAAGAGTGTACATGTTTATTTATACAACTTATGATTTTCGGTGTTATAAGGCCCCCGGCGTCCTACAGGCGGTATGCTCCATCGGGTAACACTTCTGTTACGAGAAATGGTCCGTCCCATTTCGGGGAGAACTTATGTAGTCTCCCTTGGTCTATGAACTCATTTCTTCATAAGACCAAATCTCCCGTCTTGAAGGCCCGATTTTTAACTCGGGCTTTGTAGTATCGAGCGGTTTGCTGCTGATAGGTGGCTGCTCAGATTTGCACTCGGTCTTGTTTTTCCAATACGACGTCCAAGTTGCTTCGGAACACCGAGGTGTTGGCTTCACCGTCAAAATGTTCGACACTATAACTGGGCAGTCCAATTTCCACGGGAACCATTGTCTCGGTACCGTAGTAGAGGCTGAATGGGGTTTCTCCCGTGGGTGTTTTTTTATGTCTGCAACGCCCATAGCACCCGTGGCAGTTCCTCGACCCAGTCGCCTTGCCTTCCTTCCAAGCGGGATTGGATACCATGAATGACGCTTCGGTTCGCTATCTCGGCCTACCTGCTGCATTGTGGATGTGCGACCGCGGAAAATTTCATCAGTATGTGGTAGTTGCTGCAAAACTATTTGATTTTATCGTTTTCGAAGTTCGTCCTATGGTCGGTAATTATGCACCTCGAGATTCCAAATCGGGAGATTATGTTGTTCTGCAGGAATTTTATCGTAGAGGTGGTGTCTGGTTTCCTGATGTGCACGGCCTCTATCCATTTCGTGAAGTAGTCCACAGCGACAAAGTTGTATCTGTGTCCATCCGTGCCAGTGGGGAGTTGACTTACTGTACCCATCCCCCATCGTGCAAACGGCCAAGGGGAACTGAGTGGCGTTAGTTCAGTGGCAGGGAGACGGGGTATGCTGCCGAAGAGTTGGCAGTTCTTGTATCTTCTGACCAGCTTCTCGGCATCCTGGTGTATTCTCGGCCATTAGTATCCGTGGAGCAGCATTTTCTGGACCAGGGTGCAGGCCCCTTGATGCGCTCCCCCGACCCCTTCATGTATCTCTCGCAGAACGTAGTCTGCATCGTGGGGGTCGATGCACCGGAGCATAGGCTGAGTGTATGACTTCTTGTACAGGTTTCCGTTGCTCTAGATGAAATGGTGTGCTTTTGCCCGAAGCCGGCGAGATTCTCCTCGGTCTTCGGGAAGTACACCGTCCTTTAGGAATTCTACGAAGGGCTTTCTCCAATCTTGGCCTTCTTTCTGAGTTGTGTAGATCTGGAGCATTACCTCTCCATCTTCCATGCTGGGTCATGGCAAGACTTCGAAGAGGATATTTCTTTTATGGCTGGCCTTATAGGAAGAAGCGAGCTTGCTTAAGGCGTCGGCCCGGGTGTTCAACTTTCTGGGAATCTGCTCCACTTGAACTTCTTTCGAAGCTTTTTTTATCTCAGCCAGGTATTTTATCATAAGTGGCCCTCGGGCCTCGAAACGTCCAGTTACTTGGCCGACGACTAGCACGAAGTCGCTGCGTACCCTGATGGTCTTCAGCTCTACCCCGGAAGCGATTCGTAGACCTATCAACAAGGCCTCGTACTCCGCGGCGTTGTTTGATGCCCTAAAACCGAGCTTTAAAGAGTACTCCATTTTCGCCATATCCAGGCCACGGATGATCAGACTAGCCCCGCTCCCCTCATTTGTGGAGGATCCATCCACATAAAGTACCCAATCCGAGATGGGGTCGGGAGCCTCCTCGATCGAAGGACGTAGTTCGGGGCCCTGCGCTGCCGTTCCTTCTTTAGTGTGGATGGTGCATCCGACAACAAAATTCGCTAAGACCTGTGGTTTGATGTCTTGTCTGGGGCGGTATTTAATGTCGAATTGGGATAATTCCCATCTCCATTTCTCCAGACGACCTGATGATTCGGGGGAGGTGAGAATTGACCCTAAAGGTCGCTCGGTGAGGAAGAGGATCGTGTGCGCTTGGAAATAGTGTCGAAATTTCCTGGAGGCGATGCCAAGTGCCAGGATTATTTTCTGTATGGCCGGATATCTTATTTCCACGTCCTTGAAAACATGGCTTACGTAGTAGACCGGTCTCTGTATACCTTCGAATTCTTTGACGAGCACTGAGCTTGCAGTTTGGTCGGAGACCACTAGATATAGTAAAAGCTCGTCACCCTCGACCGGTTGGGTGAGTAGCAGTGGGGTCACTAGGTGCACCTTGAGTTGTTCGAAAGCGTTTTGGCACACCTCAGACCATTCGAATTTAGGAATTTTCCTTAGGGCCCTGAAAAACGGGAGGCACTTCTCTTCAGATCTGGACATAAAGTGACTCAGGGCAGCTACCCTCCCCGTGAGTCGCATGATGTCGACATTGCTTTTGGGTGTTGCCATGTTGAGGATGGCGCTGATTTTTTCTGGGTTCGCTTCGATTCCTCGGTGGGTAACCTTGAACCTGAGGAACTTCCCACTGGTGACTCCAAACACACACTTAGCTGGGTTTGGCTTCATTTTTTACTTGCGCAGGACGTCGAATGCCTTGCCGAGGTCTTTAGTGTGCCCGGATGACGAGGCAGATTTCACGAGCATGTCATCGACGTAGACCTCCATGTTTCTCCCAATCTGCGGTTTGAATAGCTTGTTGACCAGGCGCTGATACGTGGCCTCAGCGTTCTTGATTCCGAAGGGTATCACTTTGTAGCAGTATACCCCCCAATCAGTGGTGAAGGCGGTAAGTTCTTCATCGGCTGGGTTCATCCGGATTTGATTGTACCCGGAGAAAGCGTCCATGAAGCTCATAAATTCGTGGCTGGCCGAAACGTCCACTAGCTGGTCAATCCGAGGAAGTGGATAGTTGTCTTTGAGGCAGGCCTTGTTCAAGTTCGTGAAATCGATGCACATGCGCCATTTCCCATTTGCCTTCTTGACCATGACCATGTTTGCCAACCAATCTGAGTAGTCCAGGTTTCTGATGAAATTGGCGGCGAGCAATCGATCCACCTCATCTTCTATCTCCTTTTGTTTAACCGGCGCAAAACTTCTCTTCTTTTATCGGACGGGTCGGGCTTTCGGGTTGACCCCGAGCTTGTGGGAGATCACTTCGGGGTTGATCCCGGGCATGTCTATTGGCATCTAAGCGAATACGTCCGAGTTTCCTCGGAGGAAATGGATCAGGTCTTCGCGGTGGTCCCCTGTCAAGAGAGAGCCGGTCTGGACTGTCCGGCCATCGACTCCTTCTATGAGGGGGATTTCCATCAATGCTTCCATCAGGGCATCTCGAATTTCCTTTTGGTCATCGCATGTATTTAAAGACCCTTAAAAATCATGCGCGTTTTCAAAATCGTCGTCCTGCTCTCCGGCCGGGGACGTCTAGGCAAGGCAAATCTTGGCGGTTTGCTGGTCCCCATAGGCCCGGCCTATCCCTCCATGATCCAGAGGGAATTTGAGCTCAAGGTGATAAGTCGAGATCTGGGCATGGAGGGCGTTTAAGGTAGGGTGTCCCAAGAGAATGTTATAGGATGAAGGGACCCTAGTGACGAGGAAGTTCACCGGTATGGTTCGCGTATTGCCCGCTTCCCTAATGTTGAGGACGAGGGCGGCCGATCCCTTGGCCTGGACGGAATAGTTGGTGAACCCAGAGAGGACATGGGAGGTCGGCTGAAGTTCGGATGGTTCTAGCCCCATACGCTGGAAACAGTCGTGGAACATGATATCTGCCTGTTGGAGTCAAAAATTACACCCCGGTTGACCATGTCAAAGTCAAACTCAATCCAAGCCAAGTGGGCCCATGCCTAAGCTGAGCCTGAACATGAAGAGGCCGGCCTCCCCCATGCCCAGAAGAAAATTATGTAATAAATAAGTTTGATATAATTTTCATGCATGAATCTAAAATAAATGGGCAAAAAGTCCAATTTTTGTGAAGCCCATGGCTCATGTGCAAAAAGAAGTGAGCACATAAGGCATGAGATGGGCAAAATGCCATTTTGTAAAGCCCATGGGGCTATGTGTACATTTGTAAGCCTGTATAAGGCAACATGATGATGAAACGAGAACAATTCATTCCCCTCAAAATCTAGGTTTTCTGTGCCTCCTTCTCCTTCCTCAAGGTTCCAAACCTTCTTCCTCCTTTTTTGAATTAAATTAAGAGTTTAACTTTTCTTTTTACAAAAAGAAACCATTTTTCATCATAAAACCCTTGAAGGGGAACTCAGATCTCCCATCAAATCCCCAAAAAGGGATGATTTTTAAGCCTCACCCCTTTTCCTCCAAGATCCAGCCAACAGGGAGGAGGGAGAAGGAGTCCCATCTCCAAAAATCCCACTTTAGGAAAGATCCAAGGCTCAAAAGAAAACCCAGGTCTCAAGGGAGAAGAAAGGGGCCCCCTTTCATCATCTCCGAAAATCTCTTGGGAGTTTAACTCCACAATATATATATATATATATATATATATATATATAATAAATCTTTCTTTTAGAAGTTCAACTCCAAAAGTCAATCGGGAGTACAACTCCCAATGCAGGGGCTAAGCCCCTTTGTCCTTTTCTTTTAGGAGCTTAACTCCAATAATCAATTGGGAGTACAACTCCCAGCGCCCTCGTACCAAGCACGTGAGGTACTGGCGCCCAGCACCCGCGTGCCAGGCACATGAGGCGCCAGCGGCCAGCGCCCTTTGGACGCTATTTTGTTCTCCGTGGAGGTCTTGTTCTCCTTCAGATGTTGTCCTTCGTCGATCTGGTTGCGATCGGTTTAGATGGAGTATGAGAGTTGTTGTGTGGATCTCAATGGCTTGTTGGATGCTGCTGAGGCCGAGCTACCTGTCCCGAGGTGGGAAACCAATGTTGGAACCTCTGACGATCAAGTTAGTACCGTAGAATGCGTAACGGCGTATTAGAATGAGTTCGCCTTACTTCAGTCGTCTGAAAGAGGGGTTTATATAGCGGTCGCATGGAGCGAGCCGGCGTGAGATCCTCGCCGTTTGTTACGCCCCTGCGTTATGCCCACATCAATGGCGGGATCCGTCTGTTAATGGTGGGATAAGCTCATTAATGGGGGGACGCGCCAGCGTGGGATGAGGAACGTGGAGCGGCGGATATCCTGCGTTGGCGAGATACACGGAGCCGTTGCAGGGCCGCTTGGCTACGCACTCTCGGTTGATCAGGGAGGCCAAGGAAGCTCGGCTCGACGGATGTCTCGGAGACGATCCGGGAGGCTGAGGAAGCTCAGCCCTACAAAAGCTCGGAGATGAGCAAAGGGGGTGTAAAATCGGCTGCTGGATTGTTCAGGGGCAAGAAGTGGAGGTGCAAGCTTAGAGACGAGGTCCGAGAAAAGTCCCCTATGTAATACACCAGGAGCCCAGTGGGCTTATGTGGATGACACGTCATCCGCTACATGTCATGGTATGAGGAATTCCTATTTATGAGCATCATCACACTTTATTGCCCAAAATAAGCGATTCAACAGCCTCCCAATTAATTCTCAATTTGAATCACAGAGTCGAGATCTTGAATCCAAGTTCGATGGGTTGGAAAAAATGAAGGATGATATTTTGAAAGTTCTTTTTTTTTACTGAAATTTATGATTTTAGATATAACCCTAAATGTTTTGGTTTGCAACCACAATTCACATCCAGAAAGCTTGAACTTGAAGCGTTCACTAGACAATGAAAATACTCTGTTAAATTTTGAATCTATGCAATCAATGCATATACACTATAGGGTTGCCTAATTAGTGTATTACCAATGGTTGCCTAAGTGAGAATCAGAGATGTCCTAATAGGAATACTGTGTTGGATATGTATGCCCTAGAGACCTGTATTGTATAGGATACTAGGGATATATATGTGCAGGACAATTTTGCTCAGTTATATGGTATACTATTTGAGTTATCTTTATCTAAACACCTGTATATGTTTTTTTGCGGTTTTTTATTGCTTATATATGTTGATAAATACTCGTTACAGTAGTATACTATTTTGGTTTGTTTTTATCTTAACATGTGCATATATTATACTCGATATCATATATGGCGGATACATATTGATAAAGCCTGTAGGATTTTGCTTGACTACCAGCGTTAGGATGACGATAATACTTGTAGCAGCTGTGTAGTCCATAGGCACATCCTTAAAGGTCCCAAGTCATAGGAGTATCGAGACCGGGCATCGATATTCTAGAGTAGACTTTTGTATACGTTTCTAGACCCTGATGAGGGGCGGTGGTTGGCCCCACAGCCATTGGTGTGATCACCTAAGATTGTATACAGGTACTCACTGGGGGTGAGTACACTGGATGGACTCACCTAGAACCTCTAGATGGTATTATACCTATCGTCAGGTGACATGAGTACAAGTTAGATTTTATACCTGTGATCATCATTTTTCTCGTGTGAGTTCCCACTGTACTTTGATCACTACCTTACCATGGCTCTACTGAGTCGTGCAAACAGGTTTTGGTTGGGTACAGTCCCGAACTACATAGAGGCAATGAGTGATTGTCAGGAATTCGTCTTTCTCGGTATTAGGAGTCGATATCACACTATGTTTGGTTGGCCAGAAGTATAAGACCTTAGTCAAGACAGTTGAGATTTATTGATGATTAGATCAGTAGATTTTCGGATCGGTCCTGAGCCAAATCGAAATGACTTATCAGGTTATTAGGGATCCAACGTTTACCACCCCTAGACCCGGTATGCGATACTCTTAGACGAACAGACCTGACTGTACGGAGATTGTCACGGATATGATCAGTAGAGGGTCGGATGTGCTTGCTCGTCGGCCTTCCTTTTCGACAGATATCTGGGTAGCCGTTACGTACAGCTAGTGCCGCTGACGTACTTGTGGTTAAAACTACTGCCAGCATACTATCGAGTCTTTAAAGTCCCACACAGAGAGTTTACCTGGTTTAGACGAAATGATGTAGTATCCGTATTTTGATACGTTCAAGGTTCCGATCGAATGATAATACTAGTCGGCTTAAGATTAAATCAGATTATTAAATTAGGTATTGATTCAATTATTTACATATACATATTTCGGTAGGTATATTCTAGTGTTATCCAGGCTTTCGATCAGATGGTTGATAATATAGCCGGCTTAGGATTAAGCCGGATTATTAAATCAGGTATTGATTTAATAATTTACATATGCATATTTCGATATGTATTTTCTAGTATTATGTTCTTTATATTATTCTATCTCTTTGAGTATTCGTATTTTGATATGAATACGGGTATATATATACGGTAGAGTGTATTCCGTATTTATACGGAAAACATTCTAGAAGGAGGACACCTCATTTCCATGGTTTTTCTTTTATTGAAAATTGAAATGAGGTGGAGGGGTGAGGTGGAAAGAAGAATGGTGTGAAGCATGGTTGAATAGGGTATTCATTTGTCTATACTATTCAAGTATGGTTGGATTATATATTTGCAAAAATCCATTTTGATAAAACCTTGCTTGCATTATTTTGTTGTGATGAGATATTCATTTCACCATTGTCTTTCTCTCACCATTCTTGAGCTCCTTCATCCTCTTCACCCTAAACTCTCATGAGTTGAGAATCAAGGGTGAAGAGAGATAGAAAAAAAAAATACTATAACCACACACTCAATAACTAGACATTCTAGATTAGCAACCTAGAGCCTTTAGTTCTCCACTAGGTTTTTGAGTGGAGCTAGAGCCATGAACCACATCTCTCAGGTGGATCATCTTCAACGGAGGAAGACCGGAGATCAAGCTCGATCACGGAGACCCCATGGAGCTAAGAAAGAGGGTAGAAGACCAAAGGACACAAATCTTTCGGTATAACTCTCTATCACAGTAGCTAGATCTCTTTAGTTTGCTAGTTTAATGTTTTGTTAGATTCTAGGGTGTGGTTTCTAGCGCCAAGTTTTTTAAAAGTCAAAGTTTTTCGTTTCGCAACGGCCGCGGTTGGCGGCCAGGGCGTTAGGAACCCCAACATGGTTGTTCAGTCGAAAATATCGCACTTTTGATATATCATTTTCCTTAATTTTCTTAAATATCTAAAGATGTTTATTATAATTATAGAACATATTGGAGTTTATCTGTAAAAATACTATTTACCATATGTTTATATATTATAATTAACATCATAAAGAAAAATATATGCATATAATATTTATATAATATTTTGATAATTTAAATATGCATATTATATCAAATATCCTTAATCAATATTCTTAAAATATAATATCATATCAAATGGTTAGGATAATATCTCAAAAATACCAAATATTACTGACATTATTCATTGAGATATTGTGCAAGGTTTAGCTCAGGCCAGGAGATCGAGATATTGAGATGTCGGAAATCAAAAATCTGCCGATAAAATTAAATAAAATCGAAGAATCAATACTGGCAGAGACTCAGAAAAGATATGAAGATTCCAGACATCAAATAAATCTCCATGTGTCACAATGAAGCAGCCTCAGAATTTTGAAGCAATGATCACACCAAACGGCCACAGTTCCGCAGCCAAAACATGCCATATGCGACGGATCCGCTGCCGATTCAATGAGTTAGGATTTAGGATTTTTAGGTTAGATTTTCAATAGTAAACCCTATTTCTTGGGATATATAGTTTCTGGTATTGGGACTATATAAAGGACCGAGGGCTAAACTTAGAAATTATCAATCTTTTACATGAAGCAAATCACCGTCAAAAAACAAGTGATCCAAGATAGGTCCGCGATTCGACATGATAAGGCGACGTGAGATTCGACGGAGCATCTACTTCCTACGAGGCAGAGATCGAGAGCAACTTCTTCTTCCTCTTGTAATCTAAACTCGAAGGCTTTGTACTTTTGAAGTTGATTAATAAAGGTAGATCATTAGATTAATTATTTAGTATTTACTTTCTGCATTATGATCTCATTCTCTATCCGTTCTTCTTCTATCTCCATCATGCGCGAGTAATTCTACGCTTGATAGGATTCTCAGGATTATGGTAGAACAATAGATGAGAAAATACTTTAATTTCTTTTAAGTCTTATGAAGTTTATAAAGTTTAGCAAAAGAATCGTTGACATCATAATCGGAAGCGCTACCAATTTATTGCTAGTCTCGACAGCGATTTGAGATCAGATTAACAATTATTTTGTTAAGGGCTAGATATGAATAGAGATCAATGAAAGGACATTGGTCAATAGTGGGGAAATCCTAATTTCTTCCAAGAACCCTAATCCCCATTCATCACCATCAATCTAGTTTTAAATCTATCAATAGATAAAAAAGTAATCTTTATTAGTCATCCATGACTACTAAATCCGAACAAACCCTACAAGCCTTCTTCTTATATATTCTATATCCGTATTTAAACTAGATCTTAAAACTATATATTCTACATCCGTGTTTAAAATAGATCTAGAAAATATTCTCCTTTCTTCTTTTACTGTAATCAGTCTGTCTAAACTAAGATTAAAAGTTCCACATATCCCTGCAGACGACCCGTACTCATCTCGGCTAGTTATACGCGACACCGTTATTGATTGTGGTTACTACACACTCTAAAATAGAATCAATCAAATGGAGCCGTTGCCGGAGATACGTACGTAATTTTTTTTACTATTCGTGTTGAATTCTTATTCGATCCATATCATAAAACAAAACAAAACCGCATCTTTCATATTTAACGATTAGTGAGCGATTTTTGCGAGGGAATATGAAGATACTAGAACAAGGAAATCAAGATTCAGAGACTTTCCAAGTATTCTAGAGGAGCATAGAAGGGCAAGGGAACAATTTTTTTCAAATGATCCCACCAAGGCACGGCGGAACCGCCGCAATATTGAGCATTTAGCCGCGGAACCGCGGCCACTTGGGGGACTTGACTTCCTATATTTCTCTGGTATCTTTCTGTAACAACCCCAAATTTCCAATACAAGTTTTTACAAAAAAAATTCAAAAAAATCCATAAAGGGGTATTTTAGCCTGAGCACAAGTTATAAGTAATTATTTTGCTTTTTAATTACAAGTTAAAAGAATGTAACAACTCCATTTAGAATGTACAAAAATTTGCTTTAAAATTAATGTATACTTGGGGTATTTACATTTACTATTATTACTTTAAGTAATTAATTAGCTCCATAATTACAAGAAGGAGCTTATAGCTCATTGGTAATACCGTGCACTGCTGAACCAAGCCATCAGAGTTCAAATCCCATACCCCATATTATTTTTAATATTGATTTTTTTTAAAACCTTTAGAATACCAAGAGTTTACACGTGCATATCTCACAAAAACCCCCACTACACCCAAAGATGTAACATTTTTAGGAGTTAGATGAACCGTTGGGGGGGATCCCGGCCGCCTGACTCGGCCAGGAATCAGCCAAATCGGCCTTGACTTGGTCTGACTCCGTCCTCAGACCGAGTCACGGCCGAGTCGGCCAATTCTGGCGACGTCCCCAATATGAAAGTTGTGTCTTTTCATATTACCTATGCACCTGCAAAATTTCAGCCTCAGACCATTTCCAGAGCTCTTTAAAAACCCCGATTACTCCACTTTTAATACATTTTTATCACATTTTATCATATTTTTATTTTAAACTTTTCATCTACCCTAACCCTAGCTTAACCCTATAAATACCAACTCTACATACTACCCTCTCACCCTAAAAATCCTGAGCCCACTCTCTCAAAAATTTTCCAAAAATCGTGTACTTTGAAAACAAGCTCAAGGTGAAGCCCCGACGAAATTCCGGCGTAACTTCCGGCGATCATCTTAGGAACTATCGGCGACGACGCAACACACCGACAATCTCTCTAGTTCCCTCTCACTCTCTTGAGTAATCTAAAACCCGTAAGTCCCTTTTCTATCTCTCTTTTCCATTCTCAAAATACGAAATTACAAAACCCGACGGAATCGGAACAAATCCGATTTTCGATTCGGTTTTCTATAAAATTCCACTTTTCACTAATACAACTATACTTAAACTTCCTCATGTTGACTATTAAACACTAATCAAACAATTTGAACAAATTTCATCACATGAAATGATAGCTATTTCAATTTATCGTATTTTTCGCTTAAATACCACATTGTTCCAATCCTTCATTTAACTCCATCAAACTTGTTATACATTTAAACTAGATCACGAGGTAACGACCTACCTCCTCACACACTCATATGCAACACCCCCGAGAACCTAGAATACGAGAAAACAAACATTTTAATTTAAATACCATATACTTAATAAAACCATTTCTAAAAGATTTAGTTTTGATACACTTTTAATGAAGTACCACTTATTATGAAAATACGATAAGTCGTGGACATCGATCATTTATCTAAACCTGACTTTGTGGTGTCTAGACTAGGCAAGTGAGAAAAGTAACTTTAAAAGGCCCGTCTCACGATGATTCGTGAGTGGATCCCTCCTTTCTTCACTTTTACTTACCTGGCCACAATTGGCGGTGAAGAGGCGATTTGAGACATCTCACAACTTATCGTTTTAACTTAGGAGATATTAGAACATACAATACCGAAAATATATATCTTTACAAATAAATACCAATTACTTCATAAAACCGTTTTCTAAAAGATTTAGTATTTTACAATCTTTGCAAAGCGCCGCTACAACCCACATTGAGGAACCCATTCGGGATGGTGCGGTTTATCGCACATTCTCGGGCTTAGTAGTGCGAGATTCAGACCTCTGCAAGGAGCATTCGGTCCCGAAAGATTTAAAATACGACATCTTAAGAAAATGAGATTTTTTAGAATATAAAATATTTATTAAAATTATTTTTGTATAAATATATGTATATTTATCATTAAAATACCTATTTTATTATGATATAAATATTCCACATTTTTCTAAAAATTACAAGAATAAATTTTACACTAAAATACTATGAATTCCAAATAAATCAACTTTACAAATAAATACCTTTATTTCTGAAACTATGATATTTTCACTAGATATATCACAATACAAAATCCACCTTCATTACAACTCTAAAGACGAATAACGAATACTTGAGGTGTATTTTGAAAAGTATATAAAAGTATTTTTACATAAAACCCCCTCAAGTTTTATAAATTACCCTAAGGACCCTAGCAATTATAGGTTTAAGAAATAATCAAGACTTCGATTTACATTTCTAATTGTCCGACTCGGGTTTGAGTCTGATTATATTTGACTTGAATATGATTCAAGTACAATCTACAATTTTCAATATTATAATTCAACATGAATCCATGAATCCGATTATCAATCTATACAACTTGACCGAACCAAACCATGGATATACATTCCATTTACATGGTTCTCCAGTTATTCCATTTACATGATTCTACGGTTACATCAGTTTACTGATATCATGGTTTCGGTCAGTCTTTCAATTATACATTCAATACAATTACAGTACAAAACAATACAAATAAAACACTACGGGGTTTAAGGGGTAGATTGGTACGGAAGGTGTTAAAGGTGGCACGAGACGGTAAGATTAAGAAACCTAACATGAATCCACTTGCCGTTGTTCCGGGTTGTATAACGGAGCCTTATACTTCCATTTGCCCTGGTCTCTAGCATACTGAGACCCCTCTCGTATACACTGGCATTCTTCTGTACCAAGCTACAGACAACAGCGTTAATACAACATTATAACAATATAATACAACATTAAAAGATACTCTCTCTCTCTTTCTTCTTTTCTACTTCTCCCTTATCTTTAGAACTTACCGAGCGATCTGTTCGCTGACGACATTCTATTTCTTTCTTCTTTGAATATCGTCAGGTGGTTTGGACCCGACAGAGATCGAGCCATTTGCAGAAGACTTGGATCAGCTTGCTGAAGAACCAGAGCTCTAGTTTCATTGTACATTTTCCATTTAGTACTTTTCATTTCCTGTCATGCCATTGTTTAGGTATCATTTTTGTTTCAGTTGTATTTCTTTTTCATGCATTGTATAAAAGAATGTTAATAAATAAAAGTTGTTGTTTTTATTATACCTTGCCTTTTGTGTATTTTCTTTTATATTGCTTAGTTACGCTTAGCGTATTTGCTTCTGAGTAAATATGTAGCGGGCCAGTCGCGTCCCCTTCGCCGCGGAATGGGAAGCGGGGCGTGACACTTTCTCTATACTTTCTCTCTCATCTTAAAATCCTATAATATATTTTTCTGCAGGATTCTTTGCAAAATATCGCCGCTCAAAAATATTTTTGCGTGTTTTGTTTTGCGGGTTGTTTTTGCATATTTTAATACGAACTTTAAGGGGCAAGACCAAAATTCAGATTATGTGGGGATTTCACCACCCTTATTAGGTCCCACAAATTACAAAACTAGCATCTGCATCACCCTACATTAATTAAAAAAATATCTAGACCAAAACTCTAAAGACCGTCGCGCTTAATTGGGAAAGAGAAAGGTCGTAGGTAATCTATCACTTATCCGCATTTCTTTTGTGGTGTCTAGGGAAGTGTGTCTAGGAAAGCGGTTACTTAATTAGGCTCGCTATTTTCGGTGATTCGTATAGCGGATACCTCCTACTTATCTCCCACTTACCTGGCCATAAGAGTTATAAAGAGGTGATAGATGATATCCTGCGACTTGTCCTTTGGAAGTCTAGGAGCGGTCTAGTGACTTGACCTAGGTGACCTTAGTTCTAGGATTGTTCGTGCATTTTTTTTGATTTGTTGAATCAACTCTCAAGTCCTTCTTTCAAAGCAAAACAATCCAAATAGAGCTTAAATCTTTCCCCTTCCTCTTTCCTTCTTATAATGGGTAACCCAAATAGAAGAAATCTTGCCGAGGTTTGCTATCCAGAACCAAATATTTCTTGTTTTCGTAATTGCTTCGGTATACCATCCGACTCTACTATGTCTTTAAGAGATCAGATAGAGCAAGCGGAAAGAAACAGTTGGACACCTCACTCCAGGTCCTATCAACTGTATCAAAATTCTACATCTTCTTATGTTGATACTCCATTTAAAGCGTGTGAGGGAACTCCTAAACGCATGTCCATCGCTGAGTATATAGCGAGGGCTAACGGCTAAAGTTTCAATCCGATCAAACCGTTAGGACAAGAAACACCATCACTTTCTAAGGAAGATATTGCTATTTGTTTTGCGGCGTATATGACATCTGTTGCCAGTCGCCAACCAACCAACCAATATCAATATTCTTCTTATAACAATTTTGATCCTACTCCTGTCCAATTTTCATAACCATTAGATTCCTATCAATCCTACCTGACTTTTACACCTTCTCTAGACAATTCTTCTAATCAGTCATTTGGGAGTTTTACCTATCCACAAGAATTTCAATCTTATGCTGAAACCCCTTACCGACCCATGTCTAGTCTTGAACGGACCATGGAAGAATATCGGGTAGCGTCGCGCAGCGCTATAGAGGAATTGAATGCGTCCATGACCGCTCTCATACATCAAAATGAACGAGCAACTAGTTTCGAACCAGCTCAAAAATTTTCAATGTATGATACGGAAATAGGACAAATTAAGAATTTGGGTAGTGAGAGAGAGAGCGGTACACCCTTCCAAATCAAATCTCCCCATCCCAAATTGAAATCCACAACTCCACTTTCATAGATCTATTGAGTACACCAAATGATTCACCAATTGAAGATAGAATGTCTGATGAGTTGTGCGATTTTGTAGTGTTTGATTTACCTGATTGTGATGGGGCCATTTCAAGTGAAGACACACCCAATCCTTATAATTTCTATACCTCCACTCTAGAACCACAATTGATTGAATGCCTTGCTTTTGATGAGGTGTCTGAGAATTGTAACCTTCACTTGATTGAGGAGATTGACGTTGGGGATATATTAGATGATGAACCCAAAATTTTGGATGAGTTTGTCCCACCAACTCATCAGGTCATTTCACTTTTGTATGGACATCATCTCGAACCTTTAACTATTCTTCCCGAACCCCATACGCGTCTTGAAATTGATGATAAATGTATGACCGAAAACCAGAACGAAATTCAGCCTTCATTTCCCACATCTGGTTTAGCAATACTTGACACACCAATTTGTTTACCCATTTCATCTCCCACTTTCTCTGGTTCTTCTTCTATTCTTCCTTTAATTTTTGCGAGTGTTGATGAATCACAATCCGATATTTCGAGTTCGATAATTCTAGAAAGACAACTTGATTTAGACTCTTTTGAGAATGAGATATATGAGCTTTTTGAGTCTTCTACCTCCAAAATTTTTGACAAATCAAGTGTATTGAATTCTGGCGCGACACTTATTGACATTGAAACGTTCAATCGGACCATCGATGAAAGTTTCGAAGATATTTTCGCCGACGAACTCGCATTTCTAAACGACACAGATTTTGTGATTAATCAACCTTCACCTGAAGAAGTTAAACCACCACCATTTCTTCTTATCCCATACGAGAATGTGAGTATTCATCCTATTCCTAATCATTCACATTCTCGTTTCCATTCACCATTATTGTTTCGTCCTATCAACCGAGACGTAAACTATACCGCCTCCTACCTCCCCACTTCTTTAAATCTCTGATCTTCCACTAACCAGTGTATTACATCGATAAAATATTTGAATGGTTGGTGTTGACTTTTGGTCTTTGTAAAGTTTTGCATAGACCAATAACTTTAACCCCCCTTATAATTTTAAATGCTTAATACTATTTTACTCAAGTTTGGGGGGAGAAAAATATATTTTGGCTCTTGAACGAAAATAAATTTTTTATAAAATTGTGAGCCAAAATAAGTTTGGGGGAGGATTTCACTGTTATTATTTCCTGTCCCCTTAAATAACTTTTCCTCCCAAGTCTACAGTTTTTTTGTGACACTTAACAGATGACATCAGTGAGGACACCGCTGTAAACAGGTTTGGGGGAGGTTTGTGCTTATTCACGCATTATTTTGAATTATATTATATAAAAGCACAAAAAAATTTGATAATGAAAGTTTGAAAGTGAAATATTACATATGAAAGATAGGAATGGTTTGAGAAAATCAAGAAAGTTAGATATTTTCTTAAACAAAACTAGTAATAAGTAGTTATGAGCCGTTGTCCCAAGGGTTAGTAAGATGAAGCAAATTACTAATCCGAGGTTAAAAATAAGTCTGAAAAATATTCCCTATTCTTGAGGCCAAACATTTGAACGTTGATACCCTACTATACGCACTTAAACACATTTCGAAACTTGAGTTAGTAGAGAATACCTTGAAATACTCTTGTCTAAAAGCCTTAGTATGAAAAATAAAATAAAAATAAAAAAAAGGTATAAGTGGTGAAGAAGAAAAAATAAACACCGATTTGGTAATTACTTAAGGCAGCATAAAAAATATGGCGAGGGTGCTTTATCACCTAGTGCCTTAGACCAACAGGTTTTGGAACCACTGCTAAGCCTTAGGTGTTGCAAGACAAGGAATTACGTCTAAATGCGCGAGAATATTTTTAATCGGT
The DNA here is from genome assembly GCA_030015575.1 of Agapanthus africanus. Taxonomy (NCBI): domain Eukaryota; kingdom Viridiplantae; phylum Streptophyta; class Magnoliopsida; order Asparagales; family Amaryllidaceae; genus Agapanthus; species Agapanthus africanus. Next base: position 6,942,676 of record CM057337.1, read on the forward strand.
CGGTTAGTACCTCAAGAAGTATTAACGGTCATATGAAGAATGTGTGAGCAATTCCATTTAAAATATTCACCGACTATAAAGTACTTTGGAAGATGAACAAGAGTATGATAGATTGAATTGAATTCTCTAAGTGTAGGGATGTCTTTTACACACACGTAGGAGTATATGATCGATATTTGGAAGAAAGATAGGGAGAAAGAATAAAAACGATATTTTATTGAGGGATGATGTGATTTCTAATATCTTTTCACGACCATTAAGATAGGGCTCATGGCAACTGAAAAGCTAGTATAGTTGGAAACTCTTATTTTCAAGTTCTTATCATTATACGTAACTTTCATCTTTTTTTCTATTATAGAATTTTGTGGGTGTAATCCGCTGAAAACTCTCATGAGATAACACTCCTCCTACTAGGGACATCTAGAGGTTTAACGACTTGTTGCACGTGCTCAGTGCAATCGTGTTGCCTACAAAAGTGTGCTAGTTAGTTTTTCTTTTTCTTTTCTTTTTCTTTTTCTCCCTCTCTTGAATAACTAGTTTGCTCGGGACGATCAAAGTTAAGTTTGGGAGTATTTATTTAGTTGAAAATATCGCACTTTTGATATATCATTTTCCTTACTTTTCTTAAATATCCGAAGATGTTTATTATAAATATAGAACATATTTGGGTTTATCTGTAAAAATACTATTTACCATATGTTTATATATTATAATTAACATTATGAAGGAAAATGTATGCATATAATATTTATATAATATTTTGATAATTTAAATATGCATATCATATCAACCATCTTTAATCAATATTCTTAAAATATAATATCATATCAAATGGTTAGGATAATATCTCAAAAATACCAAATATTACTAACATTATTCATTGAGATATTGTCCAAGGTTTAGCTCAGGTCAGGAGATCGAGATATTGAGATGTCGGACATCAAAAATCTGCTGATAAAGTTAAATAAAATCGAAGAATCAATATTGGCAGAGACTTAGAAAAGATATGAAGATTCCAGACATCAAATAAATCTCCACGTGTCACAATGATGCAGCCTCAGAATTTTGAAGCAATGATCACACCAAATGGCCGCGGTTCCGCGGTCAAAACATGCCATATGCGATGGATCCGCGGCTGATTCAATGAGTTAGGATTTAGGATTTTTAGGTTAGATTTTCAACAGTAAACCCTAATTCTTGGGATCTATAGTTTCTGGTTTTGGGACTATATAAAGGATTGAGGGCTAAACTTAGAAATTATCAATCTTTTATACGAAACAAATCACCGTCAAAGAACAAGTGATCCAAGACAGGTCCGCGATTCGACGTGATAAGGCAACGTGAGATTCGATAGAGCATCTACTTCCTACGAGGCAGAGATCGAAAGCAACGTTTTCTTTCTTTTATAATCTAAACTCGAAAGCTTTGTACTTGTGAAGTTGATTAATAAAGGTAGATCATTAGATTAATTAATTAGTATTTACTTTCTGCATTATGATCTCATTCTCTATCTGTTCTTCTTCTATCTCCATCATGCGCGAGTAATTCTCCGCTTAATAGGGTTCTTAGAATCAGGGTAGAACAATAGATGAGAAAATACTTTAACTTCTTTTAAGTCTTATGAAGTTTATAAACTTTAGCAAAAGAATCGTTAACATCCTAACCGGGCGTGCTACCAATATATTGCTAGTTTCGACCGCGATTTGAGATCAGATTAACAATTGTTTTGTTAAGGACTAGACATGAATAAAGATCAATGAAAGGACAAGGGTCAATAGTGGAGAAACCCTAGTTTCTTCCAAGAACCCTAATTCTCATTCATCATTATCAATCTAGTTTTAAATCCATCAATAGATAAAAGGAGTAATCTTTATTAGTCATCCATGACTACTAAATCCGAATGAACCCTACAAGCCTTCTCTTTATATATATTCTATATCCGTATTTAAACTAGATCTTAAAACTATATATTCTACATCCGTGTTTAATATAGATCTAGAAACTATTCTCCTTTCTTCTTTTAATCTAATCAACTCGTCTAAAGTAAGATTAAAAGTTTCACATATCCTTGCGAACGACTCGTACTCATCTCGGCTAGCTACACGCGACACCGTTATTGATTGCGGTTACTACACACTCTAAAATAGAATCAATCAATGGGATCAGAGCCACCTAAACTTTAGAATCTAGTAGTAGACGATGCTTTAGCTTCAAAACCGAAAAATTCCGATTTTCAAAACCACACTCTCTGTCCAAATGTTTTTTGATCTCTGAAATTTTTTTAAACAAGTGCAGAGGCTTACTCCTGACATGTTAGTGACACACAATGAAAACAAGGAAGTTTTGCTATACAAAAACCGCCAGAAATCCCCATATTCCCGCTATGGGCGGTTTTTTGGTGTCTTATGGTCCTCGTTTTCATTCAGTGTCTTGGGTTTTGAGAATTAGGATTTTTAGTCTTGTTTGATTTGCCCCAGATTTCATTTAGTGTTGTCTTTGCTTTGGGGCAACTTGGAAAGTTTAGAATTTGAAACTTTTGCATCTTTGATCTCTATGATATGGTGTATATGTTTTCAAACGCCGTTTAATTGCTATATGTCATTTAGACGGGGTTTCACATTGTCATACCCCGCTTCCCAGAGTGCGCAAAGTACGACATGTGACAGAGCCAACCATGCTACCTGTGATTAGGAAATATCCCTCCACAGTCACATTACGGCTGTTTATAAGATATCAAGAATAGAAAATATATAAAAACTAACTAGTTCATGTCCATTTGCCATAATAACTAGAGTCAAGAAAATGTATAAGCGGAAAATAATTAAATCCAATAAACAACATCTGAAAATACTTCCCAATATGGGCTCACATCAAGAAATGAAAGCTGTGAAAAATAACTAAACTAAATATCACTAAACACAATTCCTTACTGCTCGGCTTGACGGCTAAAGTACTCCTGTTCAGCCTGCGATAGAGATAGAGGAACTGGGTCATGCAAAACCCAAATATCAATGCATCATAATACCAAAATAACAGTAATTACTAGGATGTAGCAAGATATGTAAACATGAATATAAATCACAACATAAATATAAACAGTGAGGTACATGTGTGTATGTGATGTGTAACCTAAAACTGAACTTCTAGGTTATCTATTCTAAAGTCTTTGAAATCAATTAATATAATTCTCATCATAACCCAACAGTCTATACCCCGTTCATTCCCCATGGGACCACGGTAAAAGGATTATTCCATAACGTCCGGAAAAACGACAAACAAGATATTCCGTAACGCCCGGAAAAATGGTAAACATGTAATTATTCCGTAACGCCCGGAAAAACGGCAAACAAGATATTCCGTAACACCCGGAAAAACGGCAAACAGGATATTCCGTAACACCCGGAAAAATGACAAACATGTAATAATAGCCTTTTGAGTTACGTTTCGGTTACATTCTTGATTTTCCCTTTACCCCCAGGTTTGTGTTCAAGTCAGGTATTGCCAATATAGATCTAATGCCAATATAGGATCAATCAGGTACAGTTCTCGTCTATGCAGACAACAAGTTATGTCCGTCAGGAAAGCATGTCAGTATTGTTGACATTAGTAACAAGATCCAAGTAATGAGTCAAGTAGTGTGTCGTGAACATATCATGTAATATATATTAACCCAAAATAGATACCAATGTAAAACTGTAATCAATATCGAAACACGACTAATGCCACGATGCATATGTATCTATCTGTAATAACCATTATACGTCCATTTCCATGTATGATGAAATGTAGACAATATATTGAACTAATATAGTAGTATGATAACGTTGTGACATTCCGGTATGCAACTAGATAAGCAATTATCAGTACGGATAAAGACGGATACTATAAAACTGTAAATCGGTAATATTTGCCGAATATTAAAACACATGCACTATTATTTATTAAATAGATATTGATATAATAATATTAACGGGGATAACATATTCAATCCGATTAATAACTATAAAAGTGGTATTGATTAACCATGCACAAGAAAGTTCCGTTTAGAAATTCAGCGTCTCCATGATTTGTAAAATATCTTTAAAATAATAAATGTCCTCCAAAAAGGACGCGTCATATACCAAAACATAGCTAATTTAATAAGGATTTCATTTTTATAAGTTAAAATATCTCAGGTTGTTCCTACAAAATTTTATGAACGTTCGAACTTGAAAGTTTGCTGCTGGAATTTACCTGGACAACAGTTCATAGGTATTTTCATTTACAGTTTACGTTATTTAAACAATTTATTTTGCAAGTAAATATTTCACAGGGTTATAGTATTATGAGTTTGGCTTCGTAACGAATTAAAGAACGTATGCTAATGATTTATCTATGATTTATAATGAATTTTATAAGGTAAGGTGTACGGTAAATTTCAGATTTGTCGTATCCGCTTTGCAACGACGTTTCATGTGTAAACTATAATATTTTCAAACTATATTTTGTATAACATTATAAAATAAAGATTATAAAATAATTAATGGTAATAATAAGAAATATTACGACGATATATATATTTATAGATATAATTATAGTATGTCGCAAGTTGTAAACTTGCATACAATGTATATTATAAAACTGATTAACGTTAAATAACTACGGTGTATAAATTATATAGATATAGCTGTATGATAATGATAATAATAATATGACAACATATAAGTAAATTACATAAACCATCGCATGTAGCAAGTTATAAACTTGCCTCGAAACAAATGTGATGAACAGAAGCAACACGATACTATACAAATCAACACCAAGTTTTGATGGCTCGGTTAATGTTCTAGGATGTGGCTGGAGTTGCGTCGGCGAGAATGGGTGTGGGCTTGAAGAACGAAGAAGGTGAATATATAAATTGATGAGAGAGAGAGAGAGAGAGAGAGAGAGATGTTATGTGGAGAGAGAGAGCGCTTTTGTGTTTAATATAAATATATATATAGTATAGTTTAAATTAAGTTATAAATATATATTAATTTTAATGTATATAGATAATATCAAACTACAACCAATCTCCACCAAAATCCCATCAAAAATATATTTTGGAAAATAATTCATATATGTAAACTTCTCAACCATAATACAAGAATATATTTTAAATAACTTATACCCCTAATTTAAGATTTAAAAGGGTTCTAAAAATATATTTGGATTTAGTAAATATTTGATATTAGATATCTTGAGATTTAAACGTAAAAGATAAAAGCAAAATAAGATATGGGATGTCAACCATATGATGATAGTTAACAAAATATAACTTATTCTTAATTTGTGGCTATTAAAAGATATATGATCTAAATATATGATATATAAAGATCTAAAAATATAATGTAGGTATTATACTAAATTCATATAGATACACTTTACTGGTATCAATCTTACACCATATTGGGTTCTAAACTTGTTGGTCGGGTCGGATAACGACTACCAGTATTCGAATCATTTGCAACCTAATAGATAGAATAGAAGAAATATAAAGCAAGTGTTAAAATACCAATTAATGTCGTATAATCTTATTAGGATGTTACATTATACCCAACTAAAGAATTTTGTCCTCGAAATTCCCGGAACAAGAAAAGATAAGAAAACATGAATCTAAGAAAAGAGGTGTGGAATGTTCTGTCGAATCTCGTCTTCACGTTCCTAAGTAGATTCTCCGTGTGAACGATTCCCCCATGAAACAAGTACTAGAGGACACTTCTGTCGATCATGTGCCACCTTTATATGATTTCGGATCACGTTGACTTTCTCCACGGTTTTCACTATAATATCCAGTCCCAATAATCTTCTTTCTCCAATATCGTCCCAACAGACGGGCGAGTGACATTTATGACCATATAATACTTCGAATGAAGCCATCTGTATAGTCGCCTGAAAACTGTTATTATAAGAAAACTCCACTAAATGTAAATGATCCTCCCATGAAACCTTGAAATCTAACATGCATGCTCTCAACATATTTTTAAGAGTTTGGATAGATCTTTCAGACTTGCCATCTGTCTGAGGATGATAGGTCGAGCTAAATTTCAAGCGAGTTCCCAAACTTTCTTGTAGACTCCTCCAAAAGTGTGATAGAAATCGAGTATCACGATCGGAAACGATACTCACGGGTACTCTATGCAATCTCACAATTTTCTGTATGTACCGCTCTGCCAAAACTTTCGTTGACTGACTAACTCGAAACGGTATAAAATGAGCTACATTGGTCAAGCGATCGATAATAACCCAAACTGTATATTGCCCCTTGGACTCCGTGCTAAAGCTGTCACGAAATCCATGGTTATATGTTTCCATTTCCATTGAGGAATCGGAAGTGGTTGCAACAAACCAGCTACCCTTCGATATTCAGCCTTGACTTGCTGACACACCAAGCAGTTCGATACGTAGCGAGCAATCTCCATTTTTATGCCTTCCCACCAGAAATATTGTCGCAGATCACTGTATATCTTTATGCCTCCCGGATGTACTGAATACGCGGAACTATGAGCCTCCTTCATGACTTCTTCTCGAACATCTCCTTTAGGCACACATAAACGACTACCATATCGTAATAAACCATCTTCATGAATTAACAAGTCCGTTCCAAGTACCGCTTCTACTTGTTCTCAAAACTTCTGCAATCTTGGATCGTATAACCGCGTTGCTTTAATGTTATCGATCAAGGATGACTGTACTTGCAACTGTATCAAATGTCCCAAAGAATTCGGTAGTACAATCTCCAATTAGAATCTCTGAAAATCATCTATAATCTCCTTTTGTGCAGTCAACATCCGTATAGTTGGCAACCGACTTAGCGCATCCGGCACTACATTAACTTTCCCGGATCGTATTTTAGATCAACATCATAATCAGCCATCAGCACCAACCATTTACGTTGCCTCATGTTGAGCTCTTTATTTCTGTGTGAACACATACTTTAGACTTTTGTGATCGGTAAATACTTCTTCCCTTTTGCCCAATAAGTAGTGTCTCCAAATCTTCAGAGCAAAAATCACTGCTGCTAACTCCAGATCATGAGTTGGGTAGTTCTTCTTATGAGTCTTTAATTATCTTGATGCATAAGCTATGACCTTCCCATACTGTTTTAGAACACATCCCAAGCCTTTCTCAGATGCGTCTGTAACAACTCCAATTTTGGTGTACAAAAATTTGCTTTAAAATTAATGTATACTTGGAGTATTTACTTCTGCTATTATCACTTTAAATATTTAATTCACTCCTTAATTACAAAAAGGAGCTTGTAGCTCATTGGTAATACCTTGCACTGCTGAACCAAGCCACCAGAGTGCAAATCCCATACCCCACATTACTTTTAATATTATTTTGTTTTAAATTTTTTAGAAGTCCAACAGTCAACACGTGATAACTTCAGAATTTTCCACTACACCTGAAAACTTAAATGTTCCAGAGGCTTCTCCAGGCGACTCCCCACTTTCCCAGCTCCCGACTACGCCTGACTCGGCCGAGTCGACCGGCGGACCAGCCGACTCGGGCCGGCGCCGCCGGCCGGACTCGGTCGGTCGGCCGAGTCATCAACACCAAAAATTTGCCTCTTCGTCTTCTTAACCCCCCTGCACACTCCATTTATTCAGATCGTTTCCAGAGAGCTTTTAATACCTCTTTTACTCCATTTTTAATGAATTTTCATATATTTTTTACATTTTTTAAATTAAAACCCTTCATCTACCCTAACCCTAGCCTAACCCTATAAATACCAACCCTACACACTACCCCCTCACCCCAAAACTCTGAGCCCACACTCAAGAATACTTTGAAAACGAGCAAGAAACGAAACTACAGCGAATATCCGGCGAACTTCCGACGACTATCCTAGGAGCTCCCGGCAGCGAAACGAAGCACCAGCGACTCTTCCCGATCCATCTCCCTCTCCTTGTTGTCTTAAACCCGTAAGTCCCCTTTTCTATCTTTCTTTTCTTTCTAAAAAATACGGAATTACAAAACCCGACGAAATCGGAACAAATCCGATTTCCGATTCAGTTTCTTTATAAAACTTCACTTTTCTTTAATACAATTATGCTTAAACCCTTTCATGTTGACTATTAAACACTAATCAACCAAATTGATCAAGTTTCATATCATAAAAATAATTGCTATTTCATTTTACCGTATTTTTCATTTAAATACCATATAGTTTCAATTCTACATATACCATCACAAAACTTGTTATACCTTTAAATAGATCACTAGGTAATGACCTACCTTCTCACACACTCATATGCAACATAGCACCATACCCTTGGGAACATAGAATACGGGAAAGCGACATATTTTCATTTAAATACCATTTACTAAATAAAATCGTTTTCTAAAAGAATTAGTATTTATACAAATTTTTGCAAAGCGCCGCTACAACCTATTTTGGGGAACCCGTTCAGGATGGTGCGGATTATCGCACATCCTCAGGCTTAGTAGTGCGAGATTCAGACCCCCGCAAGGAGCATTCGGTCTCGAAAGATTTAAAATACGACATCTTAAGAAAATGAGATTTTTAGAATATAAAATATATATTAAAATTATTTTTGTATAAATATATGTATATTTATCGTTAAAATACCTATTTTGTTATGATATAAATATTCCACATTTTTCAAAAAAAAATCACAAGAATCAATTTACCTTAAAATACCATACAAAACCAATATTACAAATAAATACCACTTATTATGAAAATGAGATATTTTCACTAGAAATATCACAATATAAAATTTACTTTCATTACAACTATAAAGACGATTAATAAATTCTTGAGGTGGATTTTGAAAACTATACAAGAGTATTTTTAGATAAAACCCCCTCAAGTTCTATAATTTACCCTAAGAACCCTAATTATAGGTTTAAGCGGGACCAATCTCTTGAGCCTCAGGGAGCCGGAGAAGTGGGTGCTTTCCTATCTAAGGTAGACAACTTAACAAACGGTGTTATCAATACGGTAATCGTCTTTGAAAAGACACAAATCCTGTCGCCCATGTGCAGCGGTTACCGATAAAATCAAAACAATCAGGACTTCAATTTACTTCTCTAATTGTCTGACTCAGATTGAGTCTCATTATAATCTGACTTGAATATGATTCAAGTACAATCTACAATCTACAATCTACAATTTACAATATTACAATTCAACATGAATCCATGAATCCATTATCTCATATATTCAATCTATCAACTTGACCGAACCGATCCATTGGTATACATCCATTTACATGATTCTACAGTTATTCCATTTACATGATTATACAGTTACATCCGTTTACTGATATCATGGTTTTGGTCAGTCATCCAACTATACAATCTTTACAATACAATACAACAATACAATCAAAACACTACGGGGTTTAAGGGGTAGATTGGTACGGAAGGTGTTAAAAGTGGCACGAGACAGTAAGATTAAGACACCTAACCTATATTCCGTTGCTGTTGTACCGTGGCTTAACGGTTCCTTGTACATTCCGTTTGCCCTGGTCTCTAGCATATAGAGACCCCTCTCATATACACTGGCATTCTTCTGTACCAAGCTACAAACAACAGCATTAACACAACATTACAACAATATAATACAACTTTAAAAGATACCTCTTATTCTGTCTATTTCTCCCTTACCTTTGGGACTTACCGAGCGACCTGTTCGCTGACGACATTCTCTTTCTTTCTTCTTTGAATGTCTTCAGCTGATCTGGACACTTCAGAGATCGATCCCATTGCTGAAGACTTGGACCGGTTCAGTGAAGACCCCGAGCTCTAGTCATTGTACACTTTCCATTCAGTACTTTTCATTTCTGTTATGCCATTGTTTAGGTATTGCTTTATTTCAGTTGTATTTATTTTCCATGCATTGTACAGAAAGAATGTGAATAAATAAAGTTGATGTTTTTATTATATCTTGTCTCTTGTGCTTTATTTTTATATTGCTTAGATACGCTTAGCTTATTTACTTCACAGTAAATACGTAGCGGCCTCGTCGCGTCCTTTTCACCGTACACCGGGAGGCAGGGCATGATAGGCTTTGTTGGTGGCCCATAAAGGTCAGAGCTGTATGAAACTCTATTATGTCGTTCTGTTCTGCTTGAACAACCTAAGCAATATAACACAAGAATCAGCAACTAAAACATTCTTTACAATTTATGTTCCTTGAATCTTATCATTTCATGTACTTTGAATCTGTCCTAACCCAAATTTTTCTTCAAGGTTATGGATTCCCCGAACAACATCAGCACTAATGTCAACAACACACCTCCACCACTACCACTCACACCTACCGTCCATGTTCCGATCAACGAGCAGACGGTTCTACTTGAGACAATCCGAAGCCTCCTAGAGGGACAACAGCAGCAGGCTGCTCTTTTAATGAACCGTCCCGAGGCAGAAGCATCTGGGGTGAAGCAATTCAGGGCTTTGCACCCCAAACAGTTCTCAGGAAAGGAAAGCCCACTGGAAGCTGAGGAATGGGTTCAGAGTATCGAAGATGATCTGGCAGCGGCACAAGTGCCAGAATTAGCTTGGGTTCGTGTTGCAAAATTACAGCTCACGGACAACGCACGAAACTGGTGGAAGGCGGAAGAAAGCCGTCTTGAACAACCCACCGAATGGAAGACTTTTCGTGACATGTTCGACGCTATGTACTTTCCTGAGACTGTCAGGTTCGACATGGAACAGCACTTCATCCATCTGCAACAAGATTCGATGTGGACCAAGTCAGTAGATGAGTATGACGCTGAGTTCACCATGCTCAGTCGGTAAGATATGTCTCAATAATTCGAATTTTTATATATCACATATTACACAGCTAACACAATATTTTTAATAGATTTGTGGCACACCTGATACCGACGGATGAGATCAGAGCCCGTCGATTTCAACAAGGTTTGGATTCGGAGATCCAGGCTGCACTGGCCACAGGAGATTTTCCGACTCATGAATCGGCTCTGAAAGCTGCCCGCCGTTATGAGGCAGTGGTAAAGGCGAGGGGAAGACCTCAGTCTGCTGGATTTAAGCGCCCTACCAACCAGATGGCAGGAGGAGCCTCGTCCAAGCCACCTTTTGTGCTAAGGCGACCCGGAGTATCGAATCATCGTCCTAGCCCAGCCTTTTGTACCTACTGCAAGAGAACTGGACATATGATGAAAGACTGCCGGCGAGCTAACCGTCTTTGCTTAGTCTGTGGCTCAGCTACTCATGATATTGGGTCTTGTCCCCAAAGACAAAACCCAGTTGCTGCACCCAGGCCAGCAATTACCTATCCGCAGCGACCAACCCTTCAGGCACCTGCTCTAAGGCTTGCACTACCTACACCACCCAGAGGACCACAAGATGCACCACCTCCTCGTCAGTTCCATCAAGCTCAAAGGAACGTTCAGAGGAATGCTCCTCAGACCGGGAGGAATGTACCAAGGCGCCAGGTTTTCACGATGACAGTGGAAGAAGCTGAGGCCACTGGCTAAGTTATCACTGGTAACCCTTTCTTTCTCAAAATTTCTTTCAGTCTTGGAATTTATCCTACATACGTTTCCTATACCTAAAACATATCCCACATACCTTAGGTACAATCTTAGTATCCTCAATACCTGCACTAGCACTGTTTGATACTGGAGCATCTCACTGCTTTATGTCGCAAAGGTTTGTCCGAACCCATGCGATTCCAGTCTCACCGCTTGTATCCAGCTGGAATGTCAGTTCAGAAAATGGAGTTTTAAAGGCAACAATAGGATACAGCTTGTGTCTGGTAGTCGTCTGCAGCCGAGAATTTTATGCCGACTTCAAAGTGCTGGACATACCGAACTTCGACGTGGTTCTAGGTATGGATTGGCTTGGAACTTTTTATGCTACCATCGACTGTCGTCAAAGGAGAGTAGTATTCGAGATTCCAGACCATCCGGTCTTCTATTTCAAAAGCGGAAACCGTACCCTTTAGCCAAGTACCTACAAAGCGAAGCCAAGGGAAGCAGTAGTTGCAGCAGCTCAAGTGGAGGAAGAATCAAGACCAGATGTGGTTCGAGAGTTCGACAATGTGTTTCCTGATGATATATCAGGTTTGTTTCCCGATCGAGCTCTTGAATTCAGCATTGATTTAGTACCAGGAGCACAATCGGTGATCAAAGCACCTTATCGATTAAGTTCGGAAGGGTTGAAGGAAGTCCGAACACAGTTGGACGAATTACTGGCGAAAGGATGGATTCGTCCCAGCACTTTAAGTTGGGGATCACTTGTACTACTTGTGAAGAAGAAGGAAGGTTCATACAGAATGTGCATCGGTTACAGAGCCTTGAACGAAGTCACTATAAAGAACAAGTATCCACTCCCACGCATCGATGATTTATTCGATCAACTAAGTGGATCTTGTGTTTTCTCTAAATTGGATCTTCGTTCAGGTTATCATCAAGTGAAGGTCAAGGAAGCTGATATTCACAAAACAGTTTTCAGAACTCGCTATAGACATTACGAATTTCTAGTGATGTCATTTGGAGTGACCAACGCACCAGCAATATTCATGAACCTAATGAATCAAGTTTTCCGGGAGCACTTAGACAGATTTGTTGTCATCTTTATCGACGACATACTTGTGTATTCAAGGAGTCAGAAAGAGCAAGCAGAGCACCTACGAATTGTCCTGAAAACTCTTCGACAACATCAACTCTATGCCAAGTACAGCAAGTGCGAGTTTTGGCTAAAGCAAGTTGGTTTTCTTGGACATATCGTATCAGGAGAAGGAATCTCTGTGGATCCAGCGAAAGTTTCAGCAGTTCGCGAATGGCCTACACCAAAGTCAGTGAAGGACATTCGAAGTTTCTTGGGTTTAGCTGAATATTACAGAAGGTTCATTGAAGGCTTTTCAAAGATAGCAACACCCCTGACCAAGCTCACACGTAAAGATAAAGATTTTGTGCGGTCAGAAGCATGCGAATAAGCTTTCGTAGAACTCAAGTCAAGGTTGACATCAGCACCTATTCTCGTCATACCGGAGCAATCTGGAGGATTCGAAGTGCATTGCGATGCATACGGTAAGGGATTAGGATGCGTTCTACATCAGCATGGTAAAGTTGTGGCTTATGCTTCAAGACAGCTGAAGATTCATGAGCGCAATTATCTGACGCATGATCTGGAGTTGGCAACCGTCATCTTTGCTCTCAAGATTTGGCGTCATTATCTACTTGGTGAACGAGTGAACATCTACACAGATCATAAGAGCCCGAAGTATGTGTTTACTCAGAAGGAGTTGAATATGAGGCAGAGAAGATGGTTAGAACTCATGGCGGACTTTGACATCAACTTGCAATATCACCCAGGGAGGGTGAATGTGGTTCCTGATGCTCTTAGTCGTCAACCTTTATCAATGAATCTCACCACTCAGTGGAAGCTTCAACAAGACTTGCATCAGATGGAGATAGAAGTAGTCATGCCAGGTAATGCTTCAAGTTTGATGAATTTACATGTTCAATCAACCATTGTCAATCAGATCAAAACAGCTCAAGTAAGTGATGCTAAGTTGCAAAAGATCAGAGAACAAGTGGAGAATGGACCCAGAACAGACTTCATCATCCATGAAAACGGATCTTTGAGATACGACAGCAGATTGTGTGTACCAAAAGGTCCTGTTCGGAAAGAGTTAATGAAAGAAGCTCACAGCTCTCCCTACTCAGTACACCCTGGAGGTACCAAAATGTACAAAGATCTACGTCAGAATTATTGGTGGCATGGAATGAAGCGTGAAGTAGCCAGAAGTGTCACAAAATGCTTGGTGTGTCAGCAAGTAAAGGCTGAATATCACAGGACTGCTGGATTACTTCAACCGTTACTAATCCCAGAATGGAAGTGGCAACACATCACGATGGATTTTGTGACTTCTTTTCCTCACAGCACAAAGGGTAACGATGACGTATGGGTCATTGTGGATCGACTCACAAAGTCGGCTGACTTCATCCCATTTCGAGTGGGACAATCAACTGAGACACTAGCAAAGAAGTACATAAAGGTAATAATCTACTTAAAGATTTAAACTCTTCATAATGTACTATTTCTGATACCCATGAACTCATACAGGAAATTGTGAGACTTCATGGAGTACCGGTCTGCATTGTCTCCGATCGTGACACTAGGTTCCGATCGCAATTTTGGCAGAGTCTGCAAGTAAGCTTGGGAACACGTCTAAACTTTAGCACGCCTTATCATCCACAAACTGATGGTCAGTCTGAGCGAACTATTCAGATCTTGGAGGATATGCTCAGAGCATGTATGTTAGACTTCAAAGGATCGTGGGAAGATCACCTACATCTTGTGGAGTTTTCGTACAACAACAGCTACCAAGCAAGCATAGGAATGGAACCTTTTGCAGCACTGTATGGAAAGAAGTGTCGATCGCCATTAAGTTGGGACGACATCGGAGATAGGGAACTTCTTGGACCAGAGATCATAGTAGCGACTGTTGATGTGGTTCGTACTATCAGGCAAAGGATGCGCATAGCCCAAGATCGACAGAAGCACTGGGCTGATGCAAAGAGACGTCACTTGGAATTCCAGCCAGGAGATCATGTGTTCTTAAAGATATCTCCGAACCACGGAGTGATCCGATTTGGAAGGCGGGGTAAGTTAAGTCTGAAATACATTGGATCGTTCGACATACTCGAACGAGTCAGTGAAGTGGCATTCCACTTAGTGCTTCCACCTTCATTGGAAGGAGTGCATAATATGTTCCACATATCTCAACTCAGAAGGTATGTGAGTGACCCCAGTTATGTTCTTGATCATTCCGAGCTCACTATACAGCCTGATTTATCTTGTGAACAACAACCTGTGGAGATCCTGGACAGGAAAGTGAAGACACTTCGGAACAAGAAAGTTAACCTGGTCCGAGTGATGTGGAGGAAAGACACTCCAGGAGAGTCCACTTGGGAAAGGGAAGATGAAATGCATGTAAGATATCCACACCTTTTTGTAAACCAGCCCTCAAATAAAAGTTGTAAATTTCGAGAACGAAATTTTTGTAAGGAGGGTAGACTGTAACAACTCCATTTTTGGTGTACAAAAATTTGCTTTAAAATTAATGCATACTTGGAGTATTTACTTCTTCTGTTATCACTTTAAGTATTTAATTCACTCCTTAATTACAATAAGGAACTTGTAGCTCATTGGTAATACCTTGCACTGCTGAACCAAGACACCAGAGTTCAAATCCCATACCCCACATTATTTTTAATATTATTTTGTTTTAAATTTTTAGAAGTCCAACAGTCAACACGTGATAACTTCAGAATTTTCCACTATATCTGAAAACCTAAATGTTACAGAGGCTTCACTAGGCGACCCCCCACCTTCCCAGGTCCCGACTCGGCCTGAGTGGGCCAGCGGACCGGCCAACTCGGGTCGGAGCCGCCGGCCGGACTCCGCCGGTCGGCCAAGTCATCAACACCAAAAAGTTGCCTCTTCGTCTTCTTAACCCCCTGCACACTCCATTTATTCAGATCGTTTCCAGAGAGCTTTTAATACCTCTTTTACTCCAATTTTAATGAATTTTCATATATTTTTTACATTTTTTAAATTAAAACCCTTCATCTACCCTAACCCTAACCTAACCCTATAAATACCAACCCTACACAATACCACCTCACCCCAAAACTCTGAGCCAACTCTCAAGAATTTCCATTAGAAACCTTGTATACTTTGAAAACGAGCAAGAAGCGAAACTACGGCGAATTTCCAGCGAACTTCCAACGACCATCCTAGGAGCTCCCGGCGACGAAACGACGCACCGGCGACTCCTCTCGATCCATCTCCCTCTCCTTGTTGTCTTAAACCCGTAAGTCCCATTTTCTATCTTTCTTTTCTTTCTAAAAAATTCGGAATTACAAAACCCGACGGATTCAGAACAAATCCGATTTCTGATTCGGTTTCTTTATAAAACTTCACTTTTCTTTAATACAATTATACTTAAACCCTTTCATGTTGACTATTAAACACTAATCAACCAAATTGATCAAGTTTCATATCATAAAAATAATTGCTATTTTATTTTACCGTATTTTTCATTTAAATACCATATAGTTTCAATTCTACATATAACATCACAAATCTTGTTATACTTTTAAGTAGATCACGAGGTAATGACTTACCTCCTTACACACTCATATGCAATATAGCACCATACCTTTGGAAACATAGAGTACGGGAAAGCGACACATTTTCATTTAAATACCATTTACTTAATAAAATCGTTTTCTAAAGGATTTAGTATTTATACAAATCTTTGCAAAGCGCCGCTACAACCCATTTTGGGGAAGCCGTCTGGGATGGTGCGGATTATCGCACATCTTCGGGCTTAGTAGTGCGAGATTCTGGTCTCCGCAAGGAGCATTCGGTCTCGAAAGATTTAAAATACGACATCTTAAGAAAATGAGATTTTTTGAATATAAAATATATATTAAAATTATTTTTGTATAAATATATGTATATTTATCATTAAAATACCTATTTTTTTATGATATAAATATTCCACCTTTTTCAAAAAAAAATTACAAGAATCAATTTACCTTAAAATACCATGAATTCCATACAAAACCAATATTACAAATAAATACCACTTATTATGAAAATAGGATATTTTCATTAGAAATATCACAATATAAAATTTATATTCATTACAACTCTAAAGACGATTAATAAATACTTGGGGGGTATTTTGAAAACTATACAAGAGTATTTTTATATAAAACCCCCTCAAGTTCTATAATTTACCCTAAGGATCTTAGTAAATATAGGTTTAAGCGGGACCAATCTCTTGAGCCTCAGGGAGCCGGAAAAGTAGGTGCTTGCCTATCTAAGGTAGACAACTTAACAAACGGTGTTATCAATACGGTAATCTTCTTTGAAAAAGACATAAATTCTACCGTCTATGTGCAGCGGTTACCGATAACATCAAAACAATCAGGACTTCAATTTACTTCTTTAATTGTCTGACTCAGATTGAGTCTCATTATAATTTGAATATGATTCAAGTACAATCTACAATCTACAATTTACAGTATTACAATTCAACATGAATCCATGAATCCTATATTCAATCTATCAACTTGACCGAACCGAACCATGGGTATACATCCATTTACATGATTCTACAGTTATTCCATTTACATGATTATATAGTTACATCCGTTTACTGATATCATGATTTTGGTCAGTCATCCAACTATACAATTTTTACAATACAATACAACAATACAATCAAAACACTACGGGGTTTAAGGGGTAGATTAGTATGAAAGGTGTTAAAAGTGGCACGGGACAGTAAGATTAAGACACCTAAGCTATATTTCATTGCTGTTGTACCGTGGCTTAACGGTTCCTTGTACATTTCGTTTTCCCTGGTCTCTAGCATATAAAGACCCCTCTCGTATACACTGGCATTCTTCTGTACCAAGCTACAAACAACAGCGTTAACACAATATTATAACAATATAATACAACTTTAAAAGATACCTCTTATTCTGTCTATTTCTCCCTTATCTTTGGGACTTACCAAGCGATCTGTTCGCTGACGATATTCTCTTTCTTTTTTCTTTGAATGTCGCCAGGTGATCTGGACACTTCAGAGATCGAGCCCATTGCTGAAGACTTGGATCGGTTCAGTGAAGACCCCGAGCTCTAGTCATTGTATACTTTCCATTCAGTACTTTTCATTTCTGTTATGCCATTGTTTAGGCATTGCTTTATTTCAGTTGTATTTACTTTCCATGCATTGTACAGAAAGAATGTGAATAAATAAAGTTGTTGTTTTTATTATATCTTGTTTCTTGTGGTTTATTTTTATATTGCTTAGATACGTTTAGCGTATTTACTTTACAGTAAATACTTAGCGGCCTTGTCGCGTCCCCTTCACCGTACACCGGGAGGCGGGGCATGACAGCGTTGCTGTGAATAACCAACCCTCCGAAACTGTCTGGTACGGTCAGAATAGCAGCTGTGGTCAATCTTTGCTTCAACGCTTCAAAATCTGATGCACACTTCTCAATCCATGCGAATGGTACCTCCTTTCGTGTTAGCTTGGTCAATGGTTCTGCTATTTGAGCGAAGTTCTCCACGAATCTTCTGTAGTATCCGACAAGCCCAAGAAAACTTCTTATCTCCCATACGTTCTTTAGAAGTGGACAATCATGAACAGCTGCAATCTTTTCAAGGTCAACGGCAATTCCATCTCCGGATACAACATGACCCAAAAACTTCACTTCTTCGAGCCAAAACTCTCACTTGCTCATCTTAGCATATAACTTTTCTCGTCTCAACGTTTGCAGTGCGATCCTCAAGTGTTCTTCATGCTCTTCTTTGCTCCTCCAATAAACCAAAATATCGTCAATAAACACTACTACGAAATGATCCAGATATGGTGAAAATATTCGGTTCATTAAGTCCATAAATATTGCTGGTGCGTTATTAACTCTAAATGGCATCACTGAATACTCGTAATACCCATATCGTGTTCAGAACGCTGTCTTGCAAATGTCTTCTTCTTTGACCCAAACTTGACGATACCCTGATCATAAATCCAACTTCGAGACTACTCTCACGCCACTGAGTTGATCGAATAATTCACCCATGCGAGGGATTGGGTACTTGTTTTTAATAGTCACCCGATTTAACTCTCGTTAGTCGATGCACATCCTCTGTGGGCCATCTTTCTTTTTGACTAGAAGAACTGGAGCTTTCCACGGTGAACCATTGCTGTGAATCCAACCCTTCTTTAGTAATTTGGAAACTTGTCTCTTTACCTCTTTCAGTTCCACCGGATAATAAAACTTTGAAATTGGCGCTGCTAAATGAATAAGATCAATCGCAAACTCTACATCTCATTTAGACGGTAAACTCAAGATGTCCTTGAACACATCCATGAAATCCTGAACTGCTATCAGCGCTTTATCTGCAACTTGTTTACAAACTTCACCCTTCAGTAAACGGTTCCCTTCATCATGAATTTGCAAATTTGTTCTAAGACTTATGAGTTATTAGCCTACCACTCTTCCGCTGCGCTACTCTGATAATTTGAGGCGGGTCTGTCAAAACTTCTTCAATCAAATATCTTACATATGATCGTTTTTGAAGCGGTCTGTACCAGCTCCCGCTGGGGTTAATCTCGAACTACTGCAATCATCAAAAACTTCTCATGTGTTTCTCCTTATTCTTCGAAACGCAAACGGATTGATTCTTACGGGACGAGGGGAAAGATATATCGTGGTTGCTGGATTCAAGCTCGCGATAAGACATACACTTGTATGCAATGACGCCGAGAGGAAACAAGGTAATACAACGACCATAAGTCAAGAAAATGAATCGAAATAGGACTCCAGGTTACCTCAGTAGAGTACCTCATTGTAACCATACTGCGGTACATAGTTACAACTAAATAACTCCATTCAACTCGCCCAAATCCTACTAACAAAATCAAGTGAGTAAGATGGGAGAAACAATAAGGAACCAAAAGGATTCCAAGCCGATATGCAAAGTCATTTCTAAATCGTTGAGATAAAAGAATTTAAGAGAATGATAAGATTCAAGAATTCGAATGCCAAGACAATAATGTGGCAGGACATGTTCCTAAAATTTTTGGTTTCCTGATTAGTGTATTGGATCCGATAACCAGCTACAAAAGAAACCAAACGCAACTAACCTAAAACCTATGCTCTGATATTAAACAAACCCTGTCACGCCCCGCTTCCCAGAGTATGCAAATTACGGCACGTGACAGAGCCGACCATGCTACCTGTGACTAGGAAACATCCCTCCACAGTCACATAACTGCTGTCTATAGGATATCAAGAACAAAAAATATATAAAAACTAGCTAGTACATGTCCATTTGCCACAGTAAATAGAGTCAAAAAAATGTATAAGCGGAAATAAATTAAATCCAATAAACAACATATGAAATTATGTCCTAATATGGGCTCATATCAAGAAATGAAAGATACGGAAAATAACTAATCTTAACATCACTAAACTCAATTCCTCACCGCTCGGCTTAATGGCTAAAATACTCTTGTTCATCCTGCAATAGAGACAGAGAAACTGGGCAATGCAAAACCCAGACGTCGGTGCGTCATTACGGATAATAAGTGAGGTAATATATTGAACTAATATAGTTTAGTGAGGTACGTGTGTGTATGTGATGTGTAACCTAAAACTGGACTTCTAGGTTATCTAGGCATTACGGAATAGCAGTAATAATCAGGATGTAGCAAGATATGTAAACATGAATATAAATCACAACATAAATATAAAAAGTGAGGTATGTGTGTGTATGTGATGTGTAACCTAAAACTGGACTTCTAGGTTATCTATTCTAAAATCTTCGAAATCAATTAATGTAATTCTCATCGTAACCCAACAGTCTTTGCCTCATTCATTCCCCACAGGACCACGGTAACAGGATTATTCCGTAACACCCGGAAAAACAGCAAACAGGATATTCCGTAACGCTCGGAAAAACGGCAAACATGTAATTATTCCGTAACGCCCGGAAAAACGACAAACAGGATATTCCGTAATGCCTGGAAAACGACAAATAGGATATTCCGCAACGTCCGGAAAAACAACAAACATGTAATAATAGCCTTCTGAGTTACGTTTCGGTTACATTCTTGATTTCCCCTTTACCCCCAAGTTTGTGTTCAAGTCAGGTATTGCCAATATAGATCTAATGTCAACACAGGATCAATCAGGTACAGTTCTCGTATATGCAAACAACAAGTTACGTCCATCAGGACAGCATGTCATGATTTTTGGCATTAGTAACAAGATCCAAGTAATGAATCAAGTAGTGTGTCGTGAACATGTCATGTAATATATATTAACCCAAAATAGATACCAATGTAAAACTGTAATCAATATCGAAACACGACTAATACCAGGATGCATATGTATCTATCTGTAATAACCATTATACGTCCATTACCATGTATGATGCAATGTAGATAATATATTGAACTAATATAGTGGTATAATAACATTGTGATATTCCGGTATGCAACTAGATAAGTTATTATCAGTACGGATACAGACGGATACTATAAAATTGTAAATCGGTATTATTTGCTGAATATTAAAACACACGCACTATTATTTATAAAATATATATTGATATAATAACATTAATAGGGATAACATATTCAATCCTATTAATAACTATAAAAGTGGTATTGATTAACCATGCACAAGAAAGTTCCGTTTAGAAATTCAGCATCACCATGATTTGTAAAATAGCTTATAAATAACAAACATCCTTCAAAAGGGACGTGTCATATACCAAAACAGATCTAATTAAATAAGGTTTTTATTTTTATAAGTTTAAGTATCATAGGTTGTTCCTAAAAAAGTTATGAACGTTTGAAATTGAGAGTTTGCTGCTGGAATTTCCTTGGACAGCAGTTCAGAGGAACTTTGATTTACAGTTTATGTTATTTAAACAATTTATTTTGCAAGTAAATATTTCAAAGGGTTATATTATTCTAAGTTAGCTTCGTAATGAACTAAAGAACGTATGCTAATGATTTTTCTATGATTTATAATGAATTTTATAAGGTAAGATGTATGGTAAATTTCAGATTTGTCGTATCCGCTTTGCGACAACGTTTCATGTGTAAACTATAATATTTTCAAACTATATTTTGTATAATATTATAAAATGCAGATTATAAACTAATTAATGATAATAATAAGAAATATTACGACGATATATATATTTATAGATATAACTATAGTATGTCGCAAGTTGTAAACTTGCATATATTGTATATAATAAAATTGATTAACGTAAAATAACTACGGTGTATAAATTATATAGATATAGCTGTATAATGATGATGATGATAATAATAATATGGCAACATATAAGTAAATTATATAAAGCATAGCATGTAGCAAGTTATAAACCTGCCTCGAAACAAATGCGATGAATCGAAGCAACACGATACTATACAAATCAACACCAAATTTTGATGGCTCGGTTAAGGTTCTAGGATGTGGCCGGAGTTGCGTCGGTGAGAATGGGTGTGGACTTGAAGAACGAAGAAGGATAATATATAAATTGATGAGAGAGAGATATGTTATGTGGAGAGAGAGAGAGAAGTTTTGTGTTTAATATAAATATATATAGTATAGTTTAAATTAGGTTATAAATATATATTAATTTTAATGTATATAGATAATATCAAACAACAACTAATCTCCACCAAAATCTCATCAAAAATATATTTTGGAAAATAATTCACATATGTAAACTTCTCAACCATAATGCAAGAATATATTTTAAATAACTCATACCCCTAATTTAAGATTTAAAAGGATTCTAAAAATATATCTAAATTTAGTAAATATTTGATAGTATATATCTTGAGATTTAAACGTAAAAGATAAAAGCAAAATAAGATATGGGATGGCAACCATATAATGATAGTTAACAAAATATAACTTATTCTTAATTTATGGCTAGTAAAAGATATATGATATATAAAGATCTAAAAATATAATGTAGGTATTGTACTAGATTCACATAGATACACTTTACTGGTAAATTTCAGATACAATCTTGCACCATATTGGGTTCTAAACTTAGGGGTCGGGTCGGATAACAACTACTAGTATTCGAATCATTCGCGACCCAATAGATAGAATAGAAGAAATATAAAGCAAGTGTTAAAATACCAATTAATGTTGTATAACCGTACTAGGGTGTTACACACATACTTGCTTCTGCTGCTGTGATGGTTTATTCAGATTGTCGTGTTGGATAGCCCCTAGTGCAATGGTAGTTGTACAGTTTAGATTCATTTGTATATTCATTATTGCGGGGAGAGCGTTCGACATGTGGACTGCCGTTTCTGTAAGTTTGTATATTCTTTTATTTGGACATGACCGGGTTGAGTTCGATATCATCATTGTATATGTATATTTTTTTGTACTAGGATTACCCCGCGGAGGAGTGCTCGAATAGCCGGGTTCTAGAGGGTAACGGGCATGTATCTCATGGCGTTGAGACCGAGGGGGCCTTACTCTAGAATTGGCGGTCATTCACTGCACTCATAGAGGGTATAAGATGACCCACAGAGGGGTGCTCAAGTTACCGTATTCCGTGAAGTGTTGGGTGGCTCATTCACTTCATTGATTTGGGTTGCCTTACTTCCGGGATTGGCTGGTAACTTGCCGCACTCGTGGAGGTATTGGTTATTCATTGCACCGGCTATCCACACAACCGGGGAACATCGAATTTAATTTGCGGTTCAAATAAAACCCGAGGTTCCTAAATTATCCACTATTCCATGTTGCTTATCGCTATTCAATGGTATTGCTTATATTATGCATGGGACGAATGGTTACACACACACACACACACTAGTAGATATTGTATATGTTTTGCATCAGCGCTAGTCCAACCCCGCCTTACCGTTAGTTAAGTAACCTAACGGTGCATGACGGAGCCCCGCGGCGAATGCGGATGGTATATACATACATTTTATTTTCGTTCTTTTCTGGTGTGATAGGAATTAATTAATGGGACCGCATTAATTTTGATTAATGCAAAGAAAAGAAACTTATAAGATATTTTTGGAACAAATTTCATAAAACTATAGTCATATTTTTTCGCTTTGCATAGCGGTATTCGGTCATGAATATCCCGCACCTCATTTGAGGAGGCAGGAGCCTAGATCCCTTCACGGGGAGTGAACTCTTAAGCAAAAGTTTATGTTACTGTAGATTACTCGGTTTTCTTCAAAACCACTAGTGTTTAAAAGCGGAGCCTAAAACACTCCTTTTCAAAACTACTCGGTTCGTTCAACGATATCATGTTCATTACGTTAAGGAGTTTTTTGCCAAAAACCCAGCCGTAACCCTTCGTCATTTCGGATGAGTAGTACCTAGTATTCGTGCTGCGTTTATTGATCTTTGTCAAGGAGTAGTGTATGGTAGTTAGACATTGCTTGTCTGTTAAATAGAGATGCGATTATCCAGGACAGTCGTATAGCCTTATTGGTCTTTGTCAAGGGTTTAAACGGGTGGGTCTAAATTAATCCAGAATAATGACGGATTAAACTTAACTAGCGGTTTATGGTTTGTTGGCCTTTGTCAAGGTCATAAACCGCTAGGGGCAAAAAACCATATCGGGAGTTTCAAATATACAGAAAACTTACTAGTGTTGCATACCTTCTGGAGTGTGGTAACTAGAGTGGCTTCCATGTAAGTTACCATGCAATGATAATTGGATCCCAATCCCACTGATGAGTAGGATTACTCTTGGGAGATATTTTTCACTTCATAATTAGCTAACATATTAGGTGTCTAGAAAACTGTTAACGTGGCTACGCCTCTGCAGAAACGAGCTTTATTTTAATTAGGTTCAAGCAAGAGCATGGGGAACCTCTCTCGGAGTACCAACACTCACTTGGTTGAACGGTTAGCGAATTTATAGGGTGCGAATGATCCCGACTAGCTTTCCTTTTACGGTTTGAAAAAAAATTCGAGGAAACAGTGGGAGCCATCCTAATTAGATAAACCAATAGCCAATCTAATCTTGCAAGAGTGCACGCTAAGTGTTTCTTTTCTCTCTTTCCTGGTAGTAACCAATTCACGCCCTAATCAAGATAATAAAATGTTTGACTTGACCGAACCAGTTTATTACACTGGGCTGGGGAACGTCGGTTCGGCTCAAACTTGTGACAACTGTCACGAGTATGGGCAAGAGAAAGAGGACTGTAAGGAATTCCAGATGACCCTATTGAAAGAGAAGCATTCTAATATATCTTCTTCGGGTGTATTTATTATTGAAAACTATTTTTCGGTCAACCATATCTCCTGGGTACTAGATACCGGATTAGAATCTCATATCTATAATTTATTATACGGACTGAGAAAAAGCAGAATGGTTGGACCGGGTGATATATCCCTCAGAGTAGGAAACGGAGCACAGGTTGATGCTACTGCCGTCGGTGAATATCACCTAGTATTGCCAAGCGACAATACTATGATTTTGAAAAACTACTATTATGTACCTTCCATACTTTGCAATATCATATCAGTTTATTTACTTAATAAAGATGGATATAACTTTGTTCTGGATAGAAATATCATGAACATTTACCTTAATCAGGTATTGGTTGCAGAAGGTTCACTGTGTAATGGTATCTATGTTCTTAATCAAAACACGGTCTTCAATATACAAAACACACGCTAAAGGAAGAGTTAAGATACGAACGAAACCTACTTGTGGTAATGTAGACTTGGTTATATCGGTGAAAAAAGACTAAGTAAGTTGCATAAGGATGGATACAGAATCCGTTCGAATTTTCATCCTATGAAACTTGTCGGTCTTATCTCAAAGGAAAGATGACCAAATCTCCATTCACTGGACATGGAGAAAGAGTTACAGAGCTTTTGGGACTTATACACAGTGATGTATGTGGTCCGATATCTATACATGCAAGGAGTGGGTTTTCATACTTCATTACATTCATTGACGATCTCTCTAGGTTCAGATATGAGTATCTTTTGAAACACAAATCTGAAGTTTTTGAGAAATTCCAAGAATTCAGAAATGAAGTAGAGAACCAGACTGGAAAAAGTATCAAGATCCTCCGATCTGATAGAGAAGGGGAGTATTTGAGTACGGAATTCCTAGAATACCTGAAAAAGAATGGTATTTTCTCTCAGCTTACTTCTCCGTACACACCACAGCACAACGGTGTATCGGAACGGAGGAATCGTACCTTATTGTACATGGTTCGCTCTATGATGAGTAGTGCTGATCTGTCTCTTTCAATCTGAGGATATGCGCTTTAGACAGCGGCATATTTATTGAATCAGGTTCTATCTAAATCTGTGCCTAAGACTCCATATGAAATATGGAGTGGAAAGAAATCATTTCTTAATCGTATTAAGATATGGGGTTGTCCGGTCTATGTAAAAACACAAAATCCAGAAAATTTTAGGCACGATCATTTCTATGTAAGTTTGTGGAATATCCTAAGTATTTGCATGGATATCTATTCTACCACACCGAAGAACAGAAGGTGTTTGTTACTCGCCACGCTGTCTTTAGAGCAGGAATTTCCTGCAAAAGAAATTAGTGAGAGCACGGTAGAACTGGAAGAAATTCAGGAACCACAAACTGAAAATAAAGATTTGGTGGAACCTCAGAATTCAATAATTCTGGACGAACCTCAGCCACTCCGCAGATCTAGTAGGATTTCTTATTCTCCTGAGAGATACTATGGTTTTCTCATAGATGGGGATCGAGAGGATTGCATCTTTGAAGAAGATGATCCTACTAATTTTAAGCAGACCATTACCGGTAGGGACTCTGATAAATGGCTGGATGCTATGCGATCCGAAATGGAATCCATATACACCAACAAAGTTTGAACTTTGGATGTTACTCCTCCTGGGATAAAACCCGTTGAATGCAAGTGGATCTTCAAAAAGATGATTGGTGTAGATGGAAAGGTGGAAACCTATAAAGCTAGACTTGTTGCAAAAGGTTTTCGTCGAAGACCAGGAGTGGACTATGACGAAACTTTTCTCCAGTGGCTATACTTCGGA
This sequence comes from Agapanthus africanus, assembly GCA_030015575.1. Lineage (NCBI taxonomy): Eukaryota > Viridiplantae > Streptophyta > Magnoliopsida > Asparagales > Amaryllidaceae > Agapanthus > Agapanthus africanus. The sequence goes on from CM057337.1 coordinate 6,969,297, forward strand.
TCCTACTTGCCAGTGTTGCCTACTATGACTATGATATCTGGCAGATGGACGTTAAAATGGTTTTTCTGAATGGAAGTTTAGAAGAGTGTATTTATATGGATCAGCCGGAAGGATTCATAGTCAGTGGGAGCAGCGAGAAAGTGTGCAAGTTACTTAAATTCATTTATGGATTAAAGCAGGTATCGCCGAGTTGGAACATCTGTTTTGATGAAACATTCAAGGAATTTTACTTCATCAAAAATGAGGATGAGCCATATATCTACAAGAAGATTGTAGGACAAACTGTCGTATTCCTCGTCTTGTTCGTGGATGACATTCTCTGGATAGGAAATGAAATTCCTATGCTGCAATCGGTCAAGTTGTTCTTATCACAAAGGTTTCTATGAAAGACCTGGGTGATGTCTCATACATTCTGGAGATTAAGATCTACAGAGATAAATCCAAGAGATTGTTGGGATTTTCACAGTCCAAGTATATAGAGTCCATACTAAAGAGATTTAGTCTGTAAGATTCCAAGCGCGGTAATATACTCGCTTTGCACGGAATCATCCTCTCCAAAGAGATGTCTCCCAATATTGATGAGGAGAGGGTTCGCATGAGCACTATACCCTACGCTTTGACAGTAGGATCTATAATGTATGTGATAATGTGTATCAAACCAGATGTAGCTAACGCGCTTAGCATGAGCCGATATCAGTCGAACCCAGGTGAGAATTATTGGACAGTTGTGAAGAACATTCTCAAGTTCCTGAGAAGAACTAAGGAAATGTTCTTGGTTTACGGTAATGTAGACCTCCAGATGGATTCCTTTACCGACTCTAGCTTCCAAAGTGACAAGGATGACAGCAAGTCTACCTCGGGTTTTGTGTTTACCCTCAACGGAGGGGTGGTCTGTTGGAAGAGCCCCAAGCAGGACTCCGTTGCAGACTCGACGATGGAGGCTGCATACATTGCTGCCAACAATTACGCAAAAGAAGCAGTCTGGATGAAGAAATTCATTACTGAACTTAAGGTGGTTTCTTCCATTGTTGATATGATACCTTTGTATTGCAATAACAATCGGGCTATGGCTTTAGCGAAGGAACCACGGTCCTATCAGAAATTCAGACACATCTTAAGCCGGTATCACCTAATCAGGGAGATCGTAGATCCGCAGGAGATCAAGGTCCGGAGAGTTGATACAAAAGACAACACGGCGGATCCATTTACCAAGGCCCTCCCTTAAGAGTAGCTCGAGCGACTATTTGAGATGTTGGGTATGCAATACGCTAACAACTGACCCTAGAGCAGACATTGGGTATTCGGTACGCCAATTATAGGTCTTAGTGCAAGTGAGAGATTGTTGGGTATGTATGCCCTAGAGGCCTGTATTGTATAGGATACTGGGGATATGTATGTACATGACAATCTTGCTCGGTTATATGGTATATTATTTGAGTTTTCTTTATCTGAACACGTGTATATGTTTTTCTTACTGCATTGTATTACTCATACATATTGATAAACACTCATTACAGTAGTAGACTATTTTAGTTTGCTATTATCTTAACATGTGCATATATTATACTCGATATCATATATGGCGGATACATGTTGATAAAGCCCATAGGATTTTTATTGACTACCAGCATTATCATGCCGATCATACTTATATGATTCGGTTAGTCCATAAGCACATCCTTAAAGGTCTCAAGTCACAGGGGTATCGAGACCGGGCATCGATATTCCAGAATAGACTTGTGTATACATTTCTAGATCCCGACGAGGGGCGGTGGTTGGTCTCACAGCCATTGGTGTAATCACCTAAGATTGTATATAGGTACTCACTAGGGGTGAGTACACTGGACTGACTCGCCGAGAACCTCTAGATGGTATTGCACCTATCGTCAGATAGCGGTTCTTAGGTGACATGAGTACAGGTTAGTCTTTAGACCTAAGATCATCATTTGTCTCGTGTGAGTTCTCACTGTACTTTGATCACTACCCTACCACAGCTCTACTGAGTCGTGCAAACAGGTTTTGGTTGGGTACAGTCCCGAACCACATGGAGGCGGGAAGTGATTGTCAGAAATTCGTCTCTTCCGGTATTGAGAGTCGATATCGCAATGTGTCCAATTGGCCAGAACTATAAGACCTTGGCTAAGTCGGTTGAGATTTACTGATGATTAGATCAGTAGTTTCTTGGATCCGTCCTGAGCCAAATTGACATGACTTATCAAGTTATTAGGGGTCTGACATTTACCAACCCCTAGACCCGGTATGTGATACTCTTAGACGAAAAGACCGGACTGTACGGAGATTGTCACGGATAGGCTCAGTAAGGGTCCGGATGAGCTTGCTCGTTGATTCTTCGTTTGTGAAAGAGGGAAGTGTTTTTTGTAAATGACCGCAATCAAAACGGTGCTGGTAGTAGCTAGCTGCGATGAGTACGGGTCGTCCGTAGGGAAGCGTGAACTCTTTTCTTGCTTTAGTCAAGTTGATGAAAAATGGGTGATTGTTTGTCGTTATATTTTAGAACGGAAATAAAATTTATAATAAAAAGCCTTGTAAGGTTCATAGGACTTGGTAGTAATGGATGAATAATTAAAAATGACTCTTTTATCTTTCAATAGTTTAAAACTAGATCGATAGCGATGAATGTAGATTAGGGTTTTTGGAAGAAACTAGGGTTTCCCCACTGATAACCCTTGTCCTTACATTGATCTCTATTCATGTCTAACTCTTAACAAAATAAGTGTTCAACCAATCTCAAATCGTGGTCGAGCCTATCAATAAATTGATAGCGCGCCCGATAAGAAGCTTAACATTTATTTTGCTAAAATTTATAAACTTTAAAATGTATAAAAGAAGTTATGATCTTATCATCCATTATCCTACCCTATCCTAAAAACTCTAGCAAGTTAGGAATTACTCACTCATGGTTTACTTAGAAGAGAGGATGAAGGTGAATGAAAGCATGATGAAGATGTAGAAAAGTAAGTGCGGAAATTAAATGCAGAAAATAAATGCAAAAAGAATTAAAAACTAATTTTATTAATCAACTATTGCATTTACAATTTTTCTTAGAAAGTAGATTACAAGAACCCTAGTTTGCTCTAGATCTCTCACTTATTGGAGGTAGATGAATAGATGATGATCACTCGGATACGTGGATCTTTTAGATCCCTTGATATCTTCGGTGATGATTTTGAATGTATAGCTCTCGGTCCCTTATATAGTCTCAGAAACCAAAAACCCACGATTCTATCTGTGAATATATGCATTTACGATCCAAGTCACAAAATCTCACATTTGACGGTCCTGATTGTGCCGCAGTTCCGCCGCATATACCCCCTTTAGCTGCGGATCCGCCGCAACATAGTGGAATCAGGTTTTGGGATTTTATCTAGTATTTTGTGTTGATATTTGGGGATCCTCTTGAAGTCTAGATTATGAAAATAATACTCTGAGTCTCTGCCATTGCTAGATCTCTCGATTTACTTCTAAAATTTGGCTGATTCGGTTTTGACATCCCGATTTGACTTGGATCTCTTATTTAGATTTCAGACCTGAGCTAGTACCTGTACAATATTTCAAATCAAAGTATTAGTAGCATTTGGTATTTTTAAGATATTATTCCAATCATTTAAATAATATAATATCTTAAGAATATTGATTAGAATTATTTAATATGATATGTATATTTTAATTACTAAGATTTCATTTAAATATTATATGCATATATTTTTCCTCATTATATTAATTATAATGTAGAAACATATGATAATAAACTTTTACAAATAAACCCACATATGTTCTTTATTTACGATTAACACCTTTTAGCACTTAACAATAGTAGGAAAAATGTTCATTAAAATATGCAATATTTTAGACTAATCAAATACCCCCAAATTTATCTTTGATCATCCCGAGCAAACTAGTTATTAAAGAGAAAAAGAAAAACATAACTAGCACATTTTCGTAGGCAACACAATTGCACTAAGCTCGTGCAACAAGCCTTTAAATCTCTAAGTGTCCTTAGTAGGAGGAGTGTTGTCTCCTGAGGGTTTTCAGCGGATTACACCCACAAAATCCCATAAAAGAAAGAAGATGAAAGTTATATACAAAGATAAGATCATATAAAAGAAAGAAATTGAAAATAAGAGTTTCAAACTATACTAGCTATTTAGTTGCCATGAGCTCTATCTTAATAGTCATGAAAAGATATCATAAATCACATCATCCATCAATAAAATACCGTCTTTAGTTTTCCTCTCTGTCTTTCTTCCAAATATCGATCATATACCCCTACGTATGTGTAAAAATACATCCCTACACTTAGAGAATTCAATTCAAGCCATCGTACTCTTGTCTATCTTCCTTAGTACATTTTACTCGGTGAATGTTTTATAGATGGAATTGATCACATATTTTTCATGCGACCGTTAATACTTCTTGAGATACTAACCAACCGATTACCAAATGTGCTCACTCATTAAAGCGTAATTAGTAATATCCTAGTCTTGCAACACCTAAGGCTTAGCAGTGACTCCCAAACCAGTTGGTCTAAGGCATTAGGTGATAAGACACTCTAGCTATTTTTTTTATGCTGCCTTAAATAATTACAAAACTAATGTTCATTTTTCTTCACCATTTATATTTTCTGTGTCATTTATATTTTAGTTTATATATATTTTCCTTCATACTAAAGATTTTAGACAAGAGCATTTCAAGGTATCCTACTATCCCAAATTTCAAGATGTGTGCAAGTGCGTATAGTAGAGTATATGTTTAGACTCAAGAATAGGGACTATTTTTCAGACTTATTTCTATCCTCGGATTAGTAATTTCCTTCAACTTACTAACTCTTAGGACAATAGCTCATGACTATCTATTACTAGGTTCATTTTAAAACATATAATTTTCTTACTTTTCTTAAATCTCTTCCTATTTTTCATATGTATTTTCACTTTCTAACTTTTATTATCAAAAAAATTTTAGTGCTTTTATTTAGTATAATGCAAAATGATGCGTGAATGTAACACCCGAGCCCAATGCTACTATTTTCAGTTACTGTTTGAGCATAATGTGGTACTCATTTCATTTAACTTGCTCGTTTGTTGCTTACTGTAAATTTTTACCCTGTAAATTCATTTCTGCATATAACAAATTTTGGCATCTAAAATAAAAATTGAAAATATTCATCATGGCCTACTTGACACCGCTAGCCTCGTGGTAGCGTCCGTGCATTGTGTTCTCGTCCCGTTCAGTGAAACGGACGAGTTTGAATGGCTACGTGCACGTACGTGTGTCCGTTTTGGGGGTATGCTTTTTAATCATAAAACACTTAATTTTAAAATTTGGATCCCGCTTAAAATCCTATTATTTCAATTCAAATTTTTGGACTCGACCCGGACGCGATTTGGAAATGTTTTATTTGGCGCCAAAATCCCAAATTTTAATATTATTAAAACCATCGCATATAATTTTCTAACTAACTTGATATCTTACTGTTCATTACCTATCTTTTAAATCTTTAAGTTAACCATATAATATTTTTACAATCTTTTATATCCTTCTCAATTTATTCTCTCAGCCAATCGCAATCTCCCCTTTAACCCCGTGGGCCCCACTTTCCCTCTCTCCCTCTTCTCTCTCTCCACTTTTTCTCTCTCTATCTCCCCCTCATATATTCTCTCGTACTTCTCTTTATCATTTTTTCTCTTCTTACTTCATATCTCGTTTCTCATTTTTTTTAACTGTTCTTTCGTTGCCGGAATTCCGTCGTGCCGGTGACGTTTCTCGACGTTCCAGCGAGGTACCCCGACCCGTGTGGTTCCTTTGTTCGTTGTTTGGGTTCATTCCGTGAACCGTGCGCCCGTCACGAGTTTTCCCGGCCGACGGTTAACGTTCCGTTTTCCCGATTCGCGACCCATCGAGGCAAGTTAATCTTGCTACATGCTATATAATTCATTTTATACCTATTTAAATAAATACCATACCTATAGTTTAAATCTAGTGTCCCATGTTTAATTTTATAACGTTTCGATGTTCCGTTTGCATCCGTTTATATCATATTAAATCTAGATCATGAAAACTTTTCTTGTGACATGCTAGATTACATTATACTGCAACCATATCATTTAAAATATATATCGTCGTAATATTTATTATTATTATCTTTAATTAGTTTATAATCTTCATTTTATAATGTTATACATTTGAAAATCTTATAGTTTACACATGAAACGTCGTTGAAAAATCGGATATGACAAATCTGAAATTTACTGTACACCTTATCTTATAAAATTCATTATAAATCATAGAAAAATCATTAGTATACGTTCTTTAGTTCGTTACGAAGATAACTCAGAATACTATAACTATATGAAATATTTACTTGCAAAATAAATTGTTTAAATAACGTAAAATGCAAATGAAAATGTCTCCAAACTGCTGTCCAGGAAAATTCCAGCAGCAAACTTTCAACTTCGAATGTTTATAACTTTTTTTAGGAACAACCTGAGATACTTATACTTATAAAACTGAAAACCTTATTGAATTATCTTTGTTTTGGTATAAGACACGTCCCTTTTGGAGAACGTTTGTTATTTTTAAGCTATTTTACAAATTAGGGTGACGCTGAATTTCTGAACGGAACTTTCTTGTGCATGGTTAATCAATACCACTTTTTTAGTTATTAATCGCTTTGAATATGCTATCCATATTAATATTATTATATAAATATTTATATCACATATTGCTTAGTTGTACATCCCACATTACCATTTTATAGTTTTATAACTTTTCGGATACCCGTTTGCATCCATCGCATTTAAGATACATATAATTGCATCCATAGATCACATTACTACATAATAATGTGATATTAACGCTCCATGTTTAATAAATTGCATCCTAATTAATATTGGAACTATAAATGTAACCCTAATCGATAACTGTGCATCCATGTCCTTGAAATTATATCTATTTGCATATCATATTACATGTTCCAGTTTATTGTTCTGATAGTACTCATGCTTGTTTATTTATACACATGCTTATGTTAGTTTGATTATGAGCACCCACATGATATCTTGTGCTTCCTGACATAACCTTTTACACTTCCTACTATACCTAACATGGTACCGTGTACTGTTGACTTGACCTGATGTACCATGACTCGACCCGTTACCTGATCTTGTGTCTAATGCCAACAAACCTGACATGTAGTCCTCATGGACCGTTCCTGTTGTCTATCCAGACAAACCTGCTTTTACCTGATCCTGTGTTGGCATTAGTCCTTGATTACTGAATACCTGACTTGACATACACAACTTGGGGGTATGGGAAAATCAAAAGTGTAAACTAAAGTGTAACTTAAAAGGGTATTGCTTGATCCGTGGTCCCGGGGGGTAACGGGACAGAGCCATTCGTGACTCTTACATTTTCCTGATCCGTGGTCCCGGGGGGTAACGGGACAGAACCACTATTGATTCACATATTCCTGATCCGTGGTCCCGGGGGGTAACGGGACATATCCTTTGAGTTACATGGAGGATTACTCAAATTGATTTCAAAGACTTTAGAATAGAAAACCTGATAGAACAGTTTAGTTTACCCACTGCACGCTACCATGTACTGGTATGATTCATATTATTGTTATTCTTGCTGTATTCATGTTTATATTATATTGCCTGCTACACTGTTCATATTATATTACTTGATGACATGACGCGCTGACGTCTGGGTTTTGCATGGCCCAGATTCCGTACCGCTGTTGCAGTCCGAGCAGGAGTACTTCAGCCAGCAGGCTGAGCTGTGAGTTCAGTAGTAGTTAGTTTTATTTCCTGCATTTATTTCCTGATGTGAGCCCGCATTATGGGACAAACTTTTCAGTTATTTGTATTGGATCATTTGCTTCCGCATTTATTTATTATTGACTCCTGTTATTCTGGATTATGGACATGTTTTAGATAGTTTTATCTTGTTCTTGATATCTCTACAGCCGTAATGTGACTGTGGATGGATACTTCCTACCCATAGGTAGCATGGTTAGCTATGTCACGTGCCCAATCTAGCGTACTCTGGGAAGCAGGGCGTGACAGTGAATAAGTACAAACCTCCCCCAAACTTATTTGCTGCAGTGTCCCCACTGATGTCAACAAGACCTGTAGACTTGGAAGGAAAATTTCTCAATGATTAGCAAAACTTATTTTTGGCTCACAATTGTACAAAAAATTTCTTTTCTTCCTAGAGCTAAAATAAAGAAAGTGAAATCCTCTCCCAAACTTATTTTTGGCTCACAATTGTACAAAAAATTTCTTTTCTTCCTAGAGCTAAAATATTTTTCTCCCCCCAAACTTAATTAAAACAGTGTTTTAACCATTTAAAATCATAAGAGAGGGTAAAATTATTGGTTTATATAAAGTTTTACAAAGACCAAAAGTCAACGCCAACCATTCGAATATTTTATCAATGTAACACCATGGTTGGTAGAAGATCATATCACAGATGGACGTGAAGAAGTGGGGTGGAGATAAAAGGTGTAATTGAACGGGTTTACGTCTCGGTTGATAGAGACGAAACAGTAATGGTGAACGAAAAGGAGAATATGAAAGATAAGGAGTAGGTGGAATATTCGTATTCTTGTACTTGATAAGAAGAAGGGGTGGCTGTTCAACTTTTTTGGGTGGAGGTTGATTCATCACAACATCCATGTCTTTTAGGAATGTGAGTTCTTCGGCGAATATGTCTTCAAAACTTTCATCAATATTCCGAATGATAATCTCATCAGAAAGAAAGGTATGATACCCGGATAGCTTGACTAAGTTATTTGACAAGTCAAAGGATTCGGACTTAGATGTGGACTTGTCGAAAGAAGGGTCCTCATGTGTATAATAAACAGCAGGATCAAACAATAATGCACTAGTGGCTTCGAGATCAGTATCGTGAAGTTCCTCAAATTCGCAACTTTCGGAAGCTATCTTTTCGACAGAACATACATCAACTATATGAGCATAGGGTTCGGAGGGTTGACTTCCTAACTTGTAGATGCTAAGCTCAATTGTCATCTTCCCGAAGTACATGTTCATTAAACCGTTACGACAATTGATTATTGCGTTGGAAGTTGCTAAAAAAGGTTGACCTAGAATCACCGGAATTTGGTTTTGTGGGTTTGCTACAGGCTGTATATCTATAACTATATAGTCCACATGTAATATAAATTCCCCAACTTTGATTAACACGTTCTCTAGCTCACCCCTAGGTTGGGTGATAGATCGATCGGCCATCTGGAGAGTGCAGTGCGCATGTTTCAACTCCCGTATGCCTAATTGCTCATAAACAGAATACGGAAGCAAGTTAACACTAGCTCATAAATCGAGTAGAGTATGATTGATATTTTTACTCCCAATAGTTATAGATATTTTAGGACAACCGGGGTTCTTACGTTTCGTGGGCACCAATTGGGTAAGAGAATTACTCATATTACTCGCAAAGAAAACTTTTTTAAGCACTTGAATTTTCTTTTTCCTAGTACACAAGTCCTTTAGAATTTTCATATAGGATGGAACTTGTTGTTATCTAGGAGAGGAATATTTTTATTAACTTGCTTAAAAATTTCCACAATCTTCTCCATTTGGGGACTTGGTCTGTTAGCCCTTAACCTGTTTGGAAAAAGAGCTTTATCAATAAGGGTTGTGTCCAACATTTGAAGAGAAGTTTGTAGGGATGGAATGGATCCCAAAATTGGATTTAGGATGGTCGTATATGGTAATTCCTTCAAGGAAATGGGCTGAGGGTTCGAGCCCAGTGGAAAATGGAGAATAGGCTCGGAAGAAGATGTTGGATCAAACGAAATAGGAGTAGAAGTAGTAGCCGGGGTTTCATCAATGTCATCAACTTCAACTTGTTCACCAACTTGGTTATTAAACACTCTCCCCGATCTCAACGTGGTTACGGCACTCACATTATGATTTTGAAGGATGAGATTTGCGCTTTGTGAGTGGCCGGGGTTTGGTAAAAGTTGAGATGGAAGTCTCCTTTTCTCTCTCTCATTCATCGCGGCATTTAACTGTACGATCTGTGCTTCTATCGATTTTATGTTCATCGTAGGAAGCAGTGTGTTGCACTAAAGTTTGGATAGAAGACATTAAATTAGCCGTCATTTGCATGGATTGTTTAATGAACGGTTTTAAGTTTCATTCGAGTGCAGAGATTTTATTAGTATCGGTCGTCGAAATATTATTATAAGGATCAAAGTTGTTGGCCGGATTTTGAAAAGCTTGCGATTGAAAGCAGTGCTGAATATGTGGTTGTGGCAGTTGTTACTGTGGAGGAAGCCTTTGATAGTTATTTTTGCTTGGGAACTGATTTTGATTTTGAGATTGTTTTTAGTTCCAATCAAAATTAGGATGATTCCTCCATCCCTGATTATATGTGGATGAATAAGGGTCATTTCTAGGTTGTTGCTGAAAAGCAGCATTGGTTTGTTCATAACCTTAAGACGGAGGATTCAAAGAACATTCTTCCTTTAAATGTGATGGGTCAAAACAACAACCACACATGGTTTTGGGGAGCGTAACTTATTTTAGGGAGGCTGAAGAGAATTTTCTTTCTATAGCCTTCAGTTTCTTTTGCATTGCGGCCATTTCGGCTTTCACTGAAATGGAAACGTCGAGTTGATGGATACATGCCCTAGATGAAGACTATGTTGGTCTAGTTCTCTCCCATTGTAACATTTGTTCGGCGAGATCTTCCAGAAATTGCCAAGGTTCGCCATCGTCTTTTGATATGAAATGGTATTGACAAATGGTTTCAAGCATTTCTTTCGTGGCTGGATTAATACCCTCATATATAATTCGGCAAAATTTCCATCTATCAATTCCGTGATGAGGGAATTGGAAAATAAGATCTTTAAACCATTCAAAACATTTCCAAAAGGATTCGTTGAGAAGTTGGGCAAACTGGTTAATCTCGCTTTGAATACGGGCAGTCTTATGATGAGGATTGAATTTCTTAAGGAATGCTATAATGAATTCATCCCATTTACCGATTGAATGTGTGGCGGTGCTATAGAGACACTTTTCTGCTAAATCACACAAGGTAAAAGGGAGAAGCCGTAATCGCAGAGCATCCCCTGAAAGTTGGGTTGTACTCATCATTGCACATACGTTTTTGAATTTAGTTATAAAAATGTATGCGTCTTCAGATTTAAGCCCGTGAAATTTGGACAACAGGTTTATAAAGTGGGATTTAATTTCAAAATTATCCACATTGGCTGGTGGAAGAGACAGACAAGTAGGAAGGGGTCCACGCACGGAATAGTATCTTTCTTGGAGAGAGATACGTGGTGGATTCTGCGCACCTACGGGTGGTGGTAGGATGGTATCATTAAATCCTGATGGAGATCCGTCCATCTCGGGAGATGTGGTGGGTGGAGGGAAAATAGAAGATGAAGAAGTACCGACTTTAGAGTCGATTGCAAAAACGCGGATAAGACGGGCACTAGAATCCCGTGTCCAGCCGATCATGCACCAAGAGGATTTAGTGCACGTGGCAGCGTGTGATATGTGAGAACGATATTAAGAAGGTTTTTTTTGGAAAAAAAGTCGGACTTGAGGCTTGACTCAACAAATCACAAAATGCATAATCAATCACTAGAAGTAGGGTCATCTAAGTCAAGTCACTAGACTGCTCCTAGAATTCTAAAGGACAAGTCGTAGGATCAATCCTCTATTACCTCCTTATCAATCTTGTGGCCAGGTAAGTGCCAGGTAAATGGGAGGTATCCGCTATACAAATCACCGAAATAGCAGGCCTAATTAAGTAACCACTTTCCTTAGTCACACTTGTCTTAGGTGCCACAAGAAAAATGCGGATAAGAAATAGATTACCCACGACCCTCCTTTGTCCTAATTGAGTGCGAATCTCCTTAGGGGCTAAGTCTAAACATTTTTAAATTAATATAGGGTGATGCATATGCTCGTTTGTGATTTGTGGGGCCTAGGAAGGGTGATGAAATCCCCACCTAATCCGAGTTTGGGTTTATTTCCCCTTAAAATCCGGTTTAGATATGCAAAAACAAACCGAAATCAAAACACGCAAAAAGATTTTTGAGTGGCACTGTTTGCAAAGAATCCTGCAAATAAAAGTAGATTATTAGAGTTTTAGAGGAGAGAGAAAGATAATTGGAGAGTACTTGAGGATTTTAGGGGCCCAATTCCACCAATAGACCGTGGTTCCGCCGCCAACAGCACCAAAGTGTTGCGGTTTCAACGCCGCATTTGAGGATCTTCTGCTAATTTTTCTTTCGAGCACCCCTACACTTCTCTGGTCCACGTTGAAAGTCTCTGAATCTCTGTTTCCTTACTCGAGTTGCTCCTGATTCTCTTGCAAAACTCGCACAATAATTGTTAGACACACAAGATGCGGTTTTGATTCTCTTTAATTTTATGTTGGCTGGTTTTAATAAGAAATCAACCCGAATAACAAGAACAAAATTACGATCGTTTCTCCGGCAACGGCGCCATTTGATTATTCGTTTGCGAAAGAGGGAATTGTTTTTTGTAAATAACCGCAATCAAAACGGTGTCGCTAGTAGCTAGCCGCGATGAGTACGGGTCTTCCGCAGGGAAACGTGAACTCTTTTCTTCCTTTAGGCGAGTTGATAAAAGATGGGTGATTGTTTGTCGTTATATTTTAGAACGGAAATAAAATTTATATTAAAAAGGCTTGTAGGGTTCATAAGACTTGGTAGTTATGGATGAATAATTAAAAATGACTCTTTTATCTTTCAATAGTTTAAAACTAGATCGATAGTAATGAATGTAGATTAGGGTTTTTGGAAGAAACTAGGGTTTCTCCACTGCTAATCCTTGTCCTTGCATTGATCTCTATTCATGTCTAGCCCTTAACAAAATAAGTGTTCAACCAATCTCAAATTATGGTCGAGGCAATCAATAAATTGATAGGGCGCCCGATAAGGAGCTTAACATTTATTTTGCTAAAGTTTATAAACTTTAAAATATATAAAAGAAGTTAAGAGATCTTCTCATCCATTATCCTACATTATCCTACAAACCCTAGTAAGCTAGGAATTACTCATTCATGGTTAACTTAGAAGAGATTATGAAGGTGAATGAAAGCATAATGAAGATGCATAAAAGTAAGTGCAGAAATTAAATGCAGAAAGAATTAAAAACTGATTTTATTAATCAACTATTGCATTTACAATTCTCCTTAGAGAGTGGATTACATGAACCCTATATTGCTCTAGATCTCTCTCTTGTTGGAGGTAGATGAATAGATGATGATCACTCGGATACGTGGATATTTTGGATCCCTTGATATCTTCGGTGATGATTTTGAATGTACAGCTCTCGATCCCTTATATTGTCACGCCCCGCTTCCCAGAGTGCGCTAAGATCGGCACGTGACAGAGCCAACCATGCTACCTGTAGTTAGGAAACATCCCTCCACAGTCACATTATGGTTGTCTATAAGATATCAAGAACAATAAAGTAAAATAAACTATCTAGTACATACCCATATGGCAGAATAAATAAGTCAAGAAATAATATGCGGAAGCAATAAATCCAAAAACAATAACAATCTGGAAAGTACGTCCTAAATACGGGCTCACATCAGGAAATGAAAATGCTGAAAGGAAACTAAACTAGAATACTAATAGGGTCCTCACTGCTCGGCCTGTCGACTGAAGTACTCCTGATCGGCCTGCGACAAAGATAGAGGATCTGGGCCATACAAAACCCAGACGTCAGCGCGTCATAATATCAAACAATAATATATGAACAGGATACACAAGATATACAGGCACGAGTATAAATGATAACATGAATGTAACCAGTAAACATGGATATAGGACTGTGAAGTGTATACGTGCAGGTGAAGTGCAGTGGGTAATCTAAATTATACTACTGGGTTATCTGTTCTAAAGTTTTCGAAATCAATTAATGTAATCCTCATCGTAACCCATCGGTCTATGCCCCGTTCATTTCCCACGGGACCACGGTAACAGGATTATTCCGTAACGCCCGGAAAAACAACAAACAATATATTCCGTAACCCCCGGAAAAACGGCAAACAATATATTCCGTAACGCCCGGAAAAACGGAAAACAATATAATAGCCCTTTGAGTTACGTTCGGTTACATTCTTGATTTTCCCTTACCCCCAAGGTTATGTGTTCAAGTCGGGTATTGCTAATCAATATCTAATGCCAACACAGGATCAAGCAGGTACAGGTTTTGTCTATGCAGACAACAATAACGTTCATCAGGACAACATGTCAGGATTGTCGGCATTAGAAACAGGATCAGGTAACATTTCATGTAGTGATATATCAGGTCATGTCAGGTAGTGCACATGTATCAAGTGGGTGCCCAACGGTAAAATATAGCAAGTATCGAATCACGGTAAAGGTACGGATGTACGGTGAAAGCATGGATGCACAAACATCTATAAAGGGTTACATCATTACTATGTAGGATGCACATTATCAAGCATGGGGTACTAATGTAACAGTAATATGAATTAATGTGACATGGCACGTAAATAGATATATAGAATTAATGGTATGGATACACAATAAGATATGGATGCCCAATTATCTATCAGGGGTTACAACTACAGCTCCATAACTAAGTAGGATGCATATTATTAAGCATGGGGTACTAATGTAACAGCAATATGAGTTAATGTGATCTGTGGATGCAGCTACATATCTAATAAATGATATGGATGCATACGGGTATCCGAAAATAGTAAAACATTAATATGGATGTAAGATGCAATCAACATGTGATGTTTTTATTCATATGGATGCAAAATAAGATACATAGCATGTAACAAGATGAACTTGCCCGAGCGGAACACACGACGGGTGCGTACGGTACGTCTAACGTCGGGTAAACGTCGCAACGCGCACACAGCACACGGGATGGGTCCAGGCAAGGCAAGAAGGTAACCACGCTGGCTGGGGACGTTCACTAGATCACTCGGATCGTCGGCAGCAGCACGGCTCCGGCGGTGATCACCGGAAAAAGAAACAAGATCAAGAAAGAAAGAAGAAGAAGAAGGAGAAGAAGAGAGGAAGTGGGTTCTGGGTTGGTGCTCTGGGGTCAGGGGTCGACAAGAACAAAGGGGTGATGACGACGAGGTCGTGGGTTCGTCGACGGTGAGGTTTCACGGCGATGCAAGGGGTTGCGGGTTCTAGGGTTTCTTGGTCGTCGGGGATCTGGGTGTGCAGGGAAGATGTGATGTTGGGAGGTAGTGGTGATGATAGTGATGAGGGCGTGAGGTCGGCGGGGTCGGAGTCCGGTGAGGGTTCAGACGAGGTCGTTTGTATCGGGTTCGGCTTGGTGCAGGGTTCTTGGGTTTGGAGGGGGAGGAGAGGAGAGAGGAAGGAGGTCGAGGAGGAGAGGAGGTCGAGGAAAGGATGAGAGGAGCGAGGTCGACGAAGAGGAGGCGGCTAGGGTTAGGGTTTCATGGGGATCTCATGGGGCGTAGGGTTTTTAAAGAAGACGAAGAAAACAGAAGATGGAAGGTGAGCGTAGTGGAGGAAGGGAGGTGACGGGATCCTTGCGAGGAACAGTGATCGCGAGAGGAGAGAGAGACGTGCATGGGTTTGATAACAAAAATTATTATATATATATATATATATAATAATATATATAAAGATATAGGAGAGAGAGAAAGATTGGTTTGGTTAGGAAAAAATATAAATTTTTTTATAAAAATATATATAATGTAATATATAAACAGTATATATATAATGAATATAATATTGAATTTATTTGAGATTTTGGCTAATACAAAAATAGTCCAAAACATACCCGAGTCAGGTCTAAAATTACTATTTGAAAATACGGATAATATATGTATCAACCAAAACCAAAATAGGATATCCGGTTAAAGAAAATGCGTGCCCTCAAGAACGGATACATGTAGCGTGTGCGTAGTGATCCAAACGGGTCCGTTTCAATGAACGGAACGAAAACAAGATGTACGGATGCTACAACAGGATCAGGGGTATGATGCAGACCATTCAATATATTTTTAAAATATTTTACTTGATTTTATATGTTATACTGAAAAATATGCAGATGCCAGATAAAATGCCAGTATGCAGTAAAAACAATATGAAAGTGCACGGATCCTCATAAATAGCCGGGATAAATTATAAGCAGGAATCAAGAAGGGTTTCCAGCAAGCGGGTCGGGTCGGATGCAAATACAGATGTCAAATACACTATTCGCATCCAAAACACAATAAATCAAGAAAATACCATAAATAAAGAAATACTCAAAATAGAACTGGTATAAATGAACTAGAGTGTTACATATATAGTCCCTGAAACTAGAAACCCTCGATTCTATCTGTGAATATATGCAGTTACGACCCAAGCCACAAAATCTCACATCCGTCGGCTCTGATTGCGCCGTGTTTCCACCGCATATACCCCCCTTTGGCTGCCGATCCGCTGCAACATAGTGGAATCTGGTTTTTTGATTTTATCTGGTTTTTTGTGTCGATATTTGGAGATCCTCTTGATGTCTAGATTATGAAAATAATACTCTGAGTCTTTGCCGTTGTTAGATTTCTCGATTTGCTTCTAAAATTTGGCAGATTCGATTTCGACATCCCGATTTGACTTGGATCTCTTACTTGGATTCCAGACCTGAACTAGTACCTGCACAATATTTCAAATCAAAGTATTAGTAGCATTTGGTATTTTTGAGATGTTATTCCAACTATTTAAATAATATAATATCTTAAGAATATTGATTAGAATTATTTGATATGATATGCATATTTTAATTACTAAGATTTCATTTAAATATTATATGCATATATTTTCCCTCATTATATTAATTATAATGTAGAAATATATGATAAAAATTTTACAAATAAACTCACATATGTTCTCTATTTACAATTAACACCTTTTAGCACTTAACAATAGTAGGGAAAATGTTCATTAAAATGTGCAATATTTTAGACTAATCACTCGTTGGCCTTTCTTTTCGACAGGTACCTAGGTATCCGTTATGTACAACTAGTGTCGCTGACGTGCTTGTGGTTAAACCCACTACCAGCATACTGTCGAGTTTTTAGAGTCCCACACAGAGGGTTTTCTTGGTTCAGGCGAAATAATATAGTAACCGTATTTTGATACGTGCAGGGTTTCGATCAAATGATAATACTAGCCGGTTTAAGATTAAGACAGATTATTAAATCAGGTATTTATTTAATAATTTACATATATATATTTCGGTATGTATATTCTAGTGTTATCCTGGATTTCGATCGGATGGATGATAATACTAGCCGGTTTAGGATTAAGCCGAATTATTAAATCAAGTATTGATTTAATAATTTACATATGCATATTTCGATATGTATTTTCTAGTATTATGTTCTTTATATTATTCTATCTCTTTCGGTATTCGTATTTTGATACGAATACGGGTATGTATATACGGTAGAGTGCATTCCGTATTTATACGGAAAACATTCTAGAAGGAGAACATCTCATTTCCATGGGTTTTCTTTTATTGAAAATTGAAATGAGGTGAAAGGGTGAGGTGGAAAGGAGAATGGTGTGAAGTATGGTTGAATAAGGTATTGATTTGTCTACACTATTCAAAAATAGTTGGATTTTTTATTTGCAAAAATCCATTTTGATAAAACCATACTTGCATTATTTTGTTGTGATGAGATTTTTATTTCACCATTCTCTTTCTCTCACCATTCTTGAGCTCCTTCTTCCTCTTCATCCTACACTCTCATGAGTTGAGAATTAAGGGTGAAGACAGGTAGAAAAAATACTAGAACCACACACTATATGACTAGACACTCTAGATTGGCAATCTAGAGTCTTTTGTTGCTGTTCATATCAGAATTTTGCATTATCATATTCCCCATTCTTAATCATATTGCAAATAAATAGGTGTTTTTGATCCATGTCTGTTAAATAGTTGCAGATTAAAGGTTCTCAGAACAATACAGTGAAATTCAGGAAAAAAAACGTTACAAATGTGAGATTACGACAACAAATAAATGAATCTGCAAGATGCCGCCTACCAGTTTAAGGAACAAACGAAGATCAATGAACAGTTCGATTGCACAAAGTACGAGGGCAGCACAAAGATTCAAGACTTCAACGCGAAACTTACGGTAAAATTCCATAAATTCTGCACTGTTAGAAATCTGGAAGAAAGTAGAAAAGATTCTGAAGAACCAAGAGAAGAAAATAGAAGGAAATATCAATATAAAGCAACCATGAAAAGAAGAGTCAAAGAGCCCTCAAGATGGTCGCGGATCCGCGGCCAAACATGGCATTCCGCCGCGGATCCGCGGCCATGTTGTGCACGTGTCGGTGGGTGTGTCGGTGGGTGTCGGTGTTTTGACTCGGCTTTCTTAGAATAGTCTTGTAATTTCTGATGTAGATCAGATGTAAACCCTAGAGTTTCTTCTATCTATAAATAGGAAAGCCTAGAGCCTTTTTGGGGCATATCTCTTTTAATTTCTAGATTAAATTTTAGTCTCATTGTAATCGTCAAGAGGTGTCAATAAAAGTAAGTTTTTTATCTTGATTTTTTCTTATCTGCAATTTAATTTCCGTAATTTTCGTATCTGTCTTTTATTATCTGCACATTAATTAGGTAATTAAAAGAAAATTATAAAAATGAACTTCATCATAATATCTCTAATGAGTGAGTAGTTCCTCACTTGTTAGGGTTAGGTTTGGGGTAGGTTTGAGAGATGGAAATCTCTCACTCTTTTCTTGCCCGTATAATACTTCAAATTAGGACTCTATGTTAATCAAACACACACCGCTCACTACGGTATCCTATCCCACGAGATAGCGGTGATTTCCTAATTAGACCGGTTGTGGTTTATTTACATAAAGGTTAGGGCTAAGAGTTAAGAAAAGACGGACAAGGACCAAAAGGAAGAAACTATGTTTCTTCCTAGTCGTGCTAATCCCCTTTGTTAACTATTACCCTAACACCTAAGTTCTTAATTAAGGCAAAGGAAACGGTGAGTAGAATTAACTTTCCAAACTAACCTAATCCTAACCTTCGCAAGGTTTTATTCCAAATCAAATTCAATCTTAGTTTTTATAAAAATCAAAACCTACCACAAATAGAACTTAACTCGTAAGAACAATAAGAAAAGAACACGTTTTCCCTATGGACCGACCCATACTCAACCGACTAGCTACCAAGCGACACCGTTATTGATTGCGGTATTCTTAACTTTGATTTTAAAACGCGCACGCAAAAAAGATCTCAATCAAATGGCGCCGTTGCCGAGGATAACGGTGGTTATTTTCTTTTTGTAATTTCGGGTTAATTAAAATTAAAAATCATAAAAACTGATAAATATGAAAACATAAAAAATATCATCTTGTTATTTTTTGAAGGGTTTTTGTGTGAATTGCGCAGGAAAGGAAGAAGGACAGATTCAGATCTGGAGCAAGTTCAGTGAACAAATCCAGAAACAGAAGATCTGAACAGACAGAGAAAAAAACACAACAGAAAACAGAAGAATTTGGAGGAACCAACCTTTCGACCGTGGAACCGCGGCACTAACAAGCAATTGGCGGCTGAACCGCGGCGGTTTGCTGACGTCAGCAATCTAATTTCTCTGTAAGTATTCCTTATCTTCTCTGTAACCCCCTGAACTCCACTGAAAATTTTTCCTGCAGGGTTCTTTGCGCAAAACTTCTTCTCCCTCTCCAATAAATCAATTTTGTGCAGTATTCTTTGCGCCGCAAATAAAAAAAAAATTGGCAAGTGTTTTAGATTTTTGTGTGTTTACTACTTTGCATTTTTAAAATGGACTTTTAAGGGGCTATAACACCAATGCAGATTGGGTGGGGATTTCATTACCCTTCCTAGGACCCCAAAAATCACAAAAAGCATATGCATCAACCCTCGAGTTAATTAAAAAAATATTTAGACTCAGCCAATAAGGACTGTCGCGCTCATTAGGACAGAGGACGGTTATGGGCAATCGGTCGTTTATCTAAACCTGACTTTGTGGTGCCTAACCTAGACAAGTAAGAAAGGTAATTTTAAAAGGCCTGTCTCACGGTGATTCATGAGCGGATCCCTCCTTTCTTTACTTGTGCTTACCTGGCCACAATTGGCGGTGAAGAGGTGATTTGAGAGATATCTCACAACTTGCCCTTTGGACCAGTTAAGAGCAGTCTAGTTGACTTAGGAGACCCTAGCTCTAGGCTTGATTGTGCATATTGTGATTGCTTGAAAGTGTGTCATACCTCCTTATAAAAAATCCTTTGCAAAAATCTTTATAAAAAAACCACAAAACAAAAATTTTTACAAAAACTTGCCATTTTGTTGCTAGAAATCCATTGCACCAAACTTACACCTACATTTTCCCCATTGACGTTTTCTTACCCCTACCTTCTACTTTTTGACTACACTACACCTTATTTAGTGTATGTCCGGTTGGACTAGGGACACTAGCGCCCGTTTAGTCCGTGTCTCGTTAGTGTTTACTAACGACGCTTTCGACTCCGAAGTCGAAATTCCCTCCACCTTTTTACCTTCATATTCAAATTCATCATCTTCTAAGAAGATGTCGGGATTCAATTCTAACAACTCCTTACCTACTTCGAGACTGATTCCATCTCAACTGGGTGCGAATAACCCACAACACCCTCCTATCGAAGCACCCCAACGAATCGCACTTCAGGATCTTTTCTACCCAACCCGCACCGCACTTCCCACTTGTCTTTCATTTCCACCGGCTAATGGGGATAATTTCGAAATTAAACCCCACTTCATCAATATGTTGCCCAAATTTCACGTGCTGGAATCCGAAGATGCCTACATCTTCATTAACAAATTCCAGAATGTTTGCGCAATGATGAAGACCGCCAACTTTCCGATGATACTATAAAACTACGTGTCATTCCATTCACTTTATGTGACCTAGCTGAAAAGTGGTTATATAGTACAGTATCGCATTCCATAAAAAGTTGGGAAGAGTTTGTTAAGGCTTTTCTTAAAAAGTTTTACCCACACCACAAGACCGCGAGAATTAGAAATGAAATTAATCAATTTTCCCAGCTTCTTTCCGAACCTTTTTGGAAGTGTTCCAAAAGATTTAAGGACCTTCTTGTTCAGTGCCCTCACCACGGTATCGAGATATGGCAACTTTGCCAAACTTTATACGAAGGACTGAACCCAGCAACTAAGCAGTTGCTGGAAACCATTTGTCAAGGTCACTTTCTTACAAAATCTGACGAGGAAGCTTGGCAATTTCTTGACGATCTTGCTGAAAAAACGCTTCAGTGGGAAAGCACTAGACAAACTGCTTCATCCACTTCATTTACTTCATCCGGTTCGCCTAGGGAAGGTGTTCATCAACTCGATATGTCAATTACATTAAAAGCTGAATGGCTGCAATTACACGTAAGCTAGAAGCAATTGAGAGCAAATTCCCATCGCCTTCTCCTGTCCCCGCTTTACCCCCCCCGGCACTATTTGCGCTTGTTGTTCGGATCCATCCCATTTGACCGAAGTGTGTCTTTACAACCCACCTGCTCAAGGACAAGATCAAGTCAATGCTACCTTTCAGCAGAGACAAAGAAATGATCTATACTCTTCAACTTATAATTTTGGTTGGAGGAACCACCCCAATTTTTCTTGGAATCAAAATCAACAACAATTCCAAGGCAATAATAATTTTCAGAGGCCTCCTCCACAACAACAAACCCCTCAATAAACTCAATATCAGCAACCTTTCCAACCCCAACCTTACCAAAATCAAATGAACAATTTTGCACCAAACAACTCTTTTCCTCAAAATAATTTTGTTCAACCAAATAACGATAAGGTTTTCTCACTAGAATGAAGTCTGGATGCATTTTTAAAACAATCTACGCAATTCTCAGCCAACATCCAGTCCTCCATTCAGTCTTTGGTGCAACACACTGCATCACATGAGCAAAGCATCAAAACCATTGAAGCCCAAATTGCACAATTGAATGCTGCTCTAAGCGAGCGAGGGAAGGGGAAACTTCCATCTCAACCACTGCCAAATTCTGGTCACACACAAAATGCACATGTTGCTCATGAACAACAAAATCATAATGTGAGTGCAGTGACTACATTGAGATCTGCAAAGGTATTGCACAACAATGTTGGGAATAATAATGACACCCCGGTCGCCGCTTCTTCTTCATCTTCTTCATCATCTCCATTTTCTTCAGAGCCTGTTCTTCATTCTTCACAAGGCTCTACTTCTTCTACTAGTTCGAACGGACCCACATCCCACTCTACGAAAATACCAATACTGGGATCCGTTCCAACTCCGCAATCTACTCTACAAATATTGGACTCAACAAATTTTCAAAATATTCCATTTTCAAACAGGTTGAGATCTAATAAACAAACTCCACAAATGGAGAAAATTGTGGAGTTATTCAAACATGTTAGCATTAACATACCTCTCTTAGATGCAATCCAACAAGTTCCTTCTTACGCTAAAATCTTGAAGGACTTATGCACCAAGAAGATGAAATCACAAGTACCTAAGAAAGTTTTCTTGGCTAGTGCAGTAAGTGATGTTCTTACCCAACCTTTACCCCAAAAACGAAAGGACCATGGCTGTCCTACAATTTCAATAACTATTGGGGATAAGAACATCAACCGCGCACTTTTAGATCTTGGTGTCAGTGTTAATTTGCTTCCTTATTCAGTATATGAACAATTAGGCGTTGGAGAGCTGAAACCCACACATTGTACTCTTCAAATGGCCGACCGATCTGTCACCCATCCTAGGGGTGAGTTAGAGGATGTGTTGATTAAAGTAGAGGACTTCATATTCCCCGTTGATTTCATTGTTATGGACACACAGCCTGTAGCTAACCCCTGGAGTCAAATTCCGATGATACTTGGTCGACCATTCCTTGCAACTTCTAATACGGTGATCAATTGTCGAAATGGTTCGATGAACCTATCTTTTGGAAACATGACAATTGAGCTCAACATTTTTAAGTTGGGGAATCAGCCCTCCGAGCCTAATGCTACTATACTTGATGTTTGCTCGATCCAAGAGATCACTCAGGAGGACTGTGAGCTCGAAAAATTTCTGTTCGGTCACAGCAATTTTGACGACAATAGTGTGTTCCTCCTTGAATCTGACACAGCTTTCACACCCGATAACGATTACTAGTGTTTCACTTTTTCGAACGATTTTGAAGAATCACCACCCGAGTTTGAATCCTTTGAATTTTCGAATGAGTTAGCTGAACCATCCGACTCGGTTGCCTACACTCGCTTCGAACCTCTATTGGAATCCTTGGAATTCGAGACAGTTTCACCAATTTTACCTTCAATTGTTTCACCTCCAAAACTCGAACTCAAGCTATTGCCGTCTCACCTTAAATACGCTTACTTAGGAGAGAATGAGACCCTTCCCGTTATCATCTTGGCTTCTCTAGACACCGAGCAAGAGAAAGCCCTTTTAACGGTCTTACAAAATAATCGGCAAGCTTTTGGCTGGACTATGGAGGACATCAAGGGGATTAGTCCCCTAATAGTTGAACATCATATTCATATGATGGATGATACCAAGCCAGTAAGGGATCCACAGAGACGACTAAATCCTATAATGAAGGAGGCTGTTAAAAAGGAGATTATAAAATGTCTTGATAGCGGTATCATTTACCCTATCTCTGATAGCCAGTGGGTTAGCCCCATTCATGTTGTCCCAAAGAAATTGGGCATAACGGTCATAACTAATGAGGTGAATGAGTTAATACCTACTCGCACCCAAACTGGGTAGCAAGTTTGCATCGATTATAGAAAACTCAACGCTGCGATACGGAAAGACCACTTTCCATTACCTTTTATTGACCAAATGCTAGAACGATTGGCTGGTCATGAATTTTACTGCTTTTTGGATGGCTACTCCGGCTATAATCAAATTCCCATCGCCGAAAAGGACCAAGGCAAGACCACATTCACTTGTCCTTTAGATATGTTTGCTTACCGTCGCATGCCCTTTGGGTTATGCAATGCACCCGCTACTTTCCAGCGGTGTATGATGGGGATTTTTCAGACATGGTGGAAAAATTCTTGGAGATTTTTATGGATGATTTCTCCATTTTCGGCGACTCATTTAATGAGTGTTTGCTACATTTAGACGCAGTTCTTACCCGGTGTAAGGATAAGAACCTCGCTCTAAATTGGGAGAAATGCCACTTTATGGTACGAGAAGGTATTGTCTTAGGACATATCATCTCGCAAAATGACATTGAGGTAGATAAAGCTAAGATTGAAGTCATTTCCAATCTTCCTCATCCCAAATGCGTCCGAGACATTCGAGCCTTCCTTGTCCATGCCGGTTTCTATAGACGGTTCATCAAGGATTTTAGCAAGATAGCTAGACCCTTGACTCTTTTGTTGGCCAAGGATACTACTTTTGATTTCGACTCAAGCTGCATGAAAGCATTCGAGTCATTGAAAAACTCACTCATTTCCGCTCCCATTCTTTCATCTCCTGACTGGACGCATCCATTTGAGATTATGTGCGATTCATCTGATTTTGCCATTGGTGCTGTCCTTAGACAGCACATTAATAAGATGCCGCATGTAATTTATTACGCTAGCCGAACCTTAAACGAGACCCAATTGAATTACACAACAACTAAAAAAGAATTCTTAGCTGTTGTGTTTGCATTAGAAAAGTTCAGGCCCTATTTAATCGGCTCTCCAGTTATCGTTTATACTGACTACTCAGCTCTTCGCCATCTTTTCGCGAAGAAGGATGCTAAATCTCGGCTGATACGTTGGATCCTCCTACTCCAAGAGTTTGACCTTGTCATCAGAGACAAGAGAGGATTCGAAAACGTAGTCGCCGACCACCTTTCACGACTTCCTTCTTCACCTACACTTCAAATTCCTATTAAAGTCATTTTCCAGATGAGCAGTTCTTAGCTGTGTCATGCGAACTTTGGTTCGCATATATTATAAATTATTTGGCCACCGGACTTATACCAAATGAATGGTCGAATCAGGACAGACTCAGATTTCTATCTCAGGTAAAACATTTTTACTGGGATGAACCGTATCTATTCAAATACTGTCCCGACCAAATTATTCGTCGGTGTGTCCCCGACAATGAGTTTAAGAGCGTGCTGTCATTTTGCCACGATCAAGCGTGTGGCGGGCATTTTGGCCCTAAAAAGACAGTAGAAAAAATCTTGCAGTGTGGTTTCTACTGGCCACAACTTTTTAAAGACGCACATGAGTAACGCATGACATGCTCCCGGTGCCAACACTTAGGCCGGATATCTCGGAGAAATGAAATGCCGCTCCAACCAATATTGGTTGTTGAAATTTTTAATGTTTGGGGATAGACTTTATGGGACCGTTTCCTAACTCTTTTGAGAACATGTATATTCTACTCGCTGTTGACTATGTTTCTAAATGGGTCGAAGCTATGCCCAGCCGAACTAATGACAACAAGATTGTCGTAAGATTTCTCAGAGAAAACATTTTTTCTCGGTTTGGGCATCCTCGTGCAATTATCAGCGATAATGGATCTCATTTTTGTAATAGGACTTTCGAGTTCTTAATGCGGAAATATTCCATTACTTACAAGCTGTCAACGCCCTATCATCCCTAAACTTGTGGGCAACCAAGATTTCGAATCAGCAGATTAAACAGATATTGGAGAAAACGATTTCCAAAAACCATAAAGATTGGTCGTCAAAACTTATTGATACCCTTTGGGCATTCCGAACTGCCTATAAGACCGATCTTGGCATGTCTCCATATAGGCTTGTTTATGGAAAGGCTTGCCACCTTCCAGTTGAAATTGAGCATAAAGTATTTTGGGCAATAAAAGAGTTGAATCTATGTTTGGGAGATGCGGGCAGCAATAGAAAGCTGCAGTTGAACGAATTAAACGAGCTGCTGGATGAAGCCTACGAGAACGCAGTAGTTGTTAAAAACCGAACGAAGGTGTTCCACGATAAACACTTTATGCGCAAAACTTTCAAACCTGGTCAACAGGTTTTACTTGACGACACTCGATTACATTTCCATCCCGGCAAGCTCAGATCTCGATGGAAAGGGCCATTTTTGGTACGCACCGTATATCCGCACGGTGCGGTCGATCTAGAAAACCTGGAGGATGGTTCACTATTTAAAGTGAACGGACATAGACTTAAACCGTTCCTCACTGCGGACCCTTCGGAGGAGCTCCTGTTTTTGCAGGAGCCGATCTACATTGACTGATCTTCCTCCATCTACCCCTAAATTTCGATTATCTAGCTAAAATATTGTTTCAAACAATCTTGGGGGTATGTAACACTTGTAATTATATAAAAACAAAATAAAAATAAAAAATTTTGAAAATGAAAATAAAACAAAATTTAGGTATTTTTGTAAATTTTCAGTTTTAATAAAAAATAAATAAAAATAATAATTTTTTTTATAAATAAATTTCTCTTTTTAAGAGGACCTTTTGGCAAATAACCAACACATCCCCCTATAAATAGAGCTCGAACCCTTTCTGTTTTTACCAAACCCTAATTTCATCTCTCTGAAAACCCTAGCCGCCGCTCAAGTTTTTTCAGCGAGTTCTCCCCACGCCGCCGTGCAATCGCCGCCATACCCCGCTTCCTGCCGCGCTTCTGCCGCTGCTTAGTGTCTTCTCCCTCTGAATTTTTTCAGAGGAGGTTTGCATCCTCTCTCCCACTCTGTTAAATTTTTTTTAAAATCTGTGAACTTTCTGAATGGCACCAACCATGCAATTAGAACGAGATTTTTCACAAATCTTTTCACACACAATTTACGGAAGTTATTTTGCTGATGAAATCACACGGCGATGGTGGAACTTTTTAATTTAAAATCATCCCAATACCTACACTCTTCCAGATCTAGTTACTCGTTTTTACGAGTGCATGGAGGAAGGTTGCCTAGCACAATACGGTTTTATTAAATTACTTTGGAGCGATAGGGAAATAATCATTGATAGGGACTTCATCCATGAAGTCACCTTAATTCCTAGATTACCTGTTCACGACCAAACCCTTCAATTTGAAGACTACTTACCCTTAATGGGTAATGACTGTTCGAGGGAACCTAGGAAGGGTATACAGGCTAGAACCCTCTTCGCCAATGTATTAACTGTGTGCCGTTGGGCACAAAACAAAATTTTTGGCAGTTTACATAACACAACATTTTTCACCCCATCTCTTCATATCGTGCACACCTTAATGACTAGGAACCCTAAATTTGACATGTGCACGGTTTTGCTTAATTCAATTGGTACTGGCAAAAGGGTTGCAAATTACCCATGCCCTATGTTAGTGACACAACTGTGTCGCTATTTCCTTCCTGTGGAGGTATTTGAGTTTTACATGCATGGAGGTATACCCATTAGGCCTTTTATTGAGGGCGTATCCACGTTCTATACCCGCCTAACGATGTATGGCCGCGAAGAGAACCGGTCGAACATGTACCTGCCAGAACACCCAGCTCCAGCTCGACCGCGAGCGAGGAAGAGCTTACCCCCATAGAACATGCACGTCTTCTTAGAAGAGCCATTAGGGGGATTGATAATTTGGTGGGGATGGTGACCAACTTGGATCACCGGGTGACAGAGATTGAACATGGCGTATCTACGCTGTTGACGCGAGAGGAGCGTTCCCGTTCATGTTCAAGGGGACGGCGAGGTTCTGAGCAGTGAGGGCACTGCTTTTGGTAAGTTTGGGGGAGAAGGTGGTTTGTAAATAGTTATCATTGCAATGCATATTTTAATTTTTGTACATATATTTTTTCTTTCTTTCTTTGCATGTTTAATTCTGCATTGCATCTGATTGAATGATTCTTTGTGTGTCGTGTTTTGAAAATGTGTAAAGATCATAATCAAATAAATTTGTAAACCACAATCAATAACGGTGTCGATTGTAGCGCGTTAGCGAGTGCGGATCATCCATAGGGAAAGTGAGACCCGTTCGAACTTGAATTAGTTGAATTGAAAATTAAAGAAAGAAAAGAAAAGACAATTCAATTCAAGATTTAAAAGTGAATTTCAAGAATTAGTAAAATCTAGATCTAAATCTAAAATCAATAAAACATTTAAAATCAAGAATGAAGAATTGATGATTTCCAATCCAATAATCAAGAATCGAAATGAGGCTCGTAGGAATCGATCGAATCTATAGATGTGATGAAATCTATTGATTACGTTTTCTTATCTATCGATGATTTGATACTAGATCGATGACGATCAACGAGAATTAGGGATTTCTTGCGGAAACTAGGGTTTCATCATCTATTCCTTGTCCTTTCGATGATTTCATTCATATTCTAGCCTCTAGTAAATTCAAGAATCGATCGTGGATCCCTAATTAAGAGCGAACACAATCAAGAAAGCATCGCTCGAAACTAGGTCGTCGATTCTTCAATTTACTAAGGTTTACAAAACTCATAGGACTTAAGAATCGTTTCAAGATTTGTAACATCATCATCTATTGATTCTCTCGACTCCTTCACGAGCGGAGTTTTACTCAAATATCATAACAAGAAACACAATCAAGAATTGAGATCTAATCATGATGCAAGAATATAAAGAAACCAAGATAAAAGAATTTCACATTTTATTTATCAACAATTTCGTTACAATTCTCTCAAGAACTACAATGAGGAAAGAACTCGATCGTCGATTTGGCGTCGCACATCTTCGTAAGTCGCGGATCATCTTGGACCACTTGCTCGGATGAAGATCGGCTTCGCTCCTAAAAAGTTGAAGGCTTCTTGCTTGAATTGTACTCAGAGATCTTGAATTTGGCTTGGATTTGATTGGATTAGAGTTAGGCTTTGGAGATACAAGTTGTGTCACTCAACTTGTGGGAAGAGATGAAGATTGAACAACCAATTAATGAGCAACCTTGAGAGTGAAGCCTTAGGGTCTCTTTTATAGCCTTGATTATGATTAGCTTCCTTCAAAAGCTAGGTTTAGTTTAGCTTCTCTTATAAGCTTGGTAGTTAGGTAGAAGCTTCTAGAGGTAATTAGTTAGGCTTAGCTTCCTTCATAAGCTTGGATGTTAGGGAGAAGCTTCTAGGCTTAAGTTGTTAAGTAGCTTGCTTTGGAAGCTTGAACATGATTAGCTTAACAAAGGGCCTTACTGTTCTGCCAGAAGATTCTGGAGAATTCTGGACTTTGAGTGCCTGAAATGAGTGTACACCTTGAGATCAGAAGCCTACAATTGAAATATGATGATTTCATACCCATGTGGCCGTGGATCCGCCGCGCATGCCATGCTCCGGCCGCGGATCCGCATCCATTTAGGAGCCTTAGTGCATGAAAATCTGTGCACTGCTTTCTGCTGTCTTCTTGATATATTTCTGATATGTGGAATCTTATAATTCCCTCTAGTTCATTGCCAGATCTCAAGTCTTGGAGTTGGCATATTTTTATCAGCACATTTTCACAGATTTGGCTTTTCTCCTGGAATATCCTGCACAGATTCTCGAGACAAGTGTTGCGCTATACAAAGATGATGCGATGTCATGATAAACACTCAATTTCCCTCAGAAATGCTGGTTTTAGTATAGGACACAAGTTATTAGGTATTTTACGGCTGATTCGCTAATATGTGCTATATTAATACCGAACACCTCTAGATGAGTGCAAATGGTAGGGAAATTGACGTGTTAAAAATGCAATATTTTCTACTGATCAAATTCCCCCAAACTTATTTTCGGTCGTCTCGAGCCAACTGTTTTATTAAAAAGAGAAGGAGAAAATAAAGAAAGAGAAAAACTAACTAGCACACTTTCGTAGGCAACACGATTGCACTGAGCACGTGCAACAAGCCTTTAAACCTCTAGGTGTCCCTAGTAGTAGGAGTGTTGTCTCCTGAGGGTTTTCAGCGGATTGCACCCACAAAATCCAATAATAAAAGGAAGACCGTGAATATTACATATAAAAATAAGAATTGTAAAAGAAAGACTTTGAAAATTAGGGTTTCCAACTATGCTAGCTTTTCGGTTGTCATGAGTCCTATCTTAATAGTCATGAAAAAATGTCAGAAATCACATCATCCCTCAATAAAACATCGTCTTTATTATTCATTCCTATCTTTCTTCCAAACATCGATCATATAATCCTACGTGTGTGTAATAAACATCCCTACATCCGGAGAATTCAATTCAAGCTATCATACTCTTGTCCATCTACCTCAGTACTTTTTAATTAATGAATATTTAGATGAATTTGCTCACACACTTTCATGCGACCGTTAATACTTCTTGAGGTACTAACCGACCGATTACTCATGTGCTTGCTTATTTGGTGTCTATCCTCGTCTTGCACCACCTAAGGCTCCGTAGTGACTCCCAGACCAGTTGGTCTAAGGCACTAGATGAAGAGGCACCCTCGCTATATTTTTTTATTGCTGCCTTGGCGATAACAAAACCAGTGTTCATTTTTTTCACCATTTTATATTTTATTCATTTTTTTAATTTCCTTCATACTTTGGCTTTTAGACAAGAGCATTTCAAGGTATCCTCTATTATCCCGAACTTCAAGACGTGTGTAAGTGCGTATTGTAGGGTATCAACGTTCAAAATGTTTGGCTTCCAGAATAGGAACTATTTTTCAAACTTATTTTTATTCTCAGATTAGTGACTTCTTTCATCTTACTAACCCTTGGGACAACGGCTCATAACTACTTATTACTAGTTCGTATAAGAAAACTTCTAATTTTCTTGGTTTTCTTAAATTTTTCCAATTTTTTGGATGTAATTTTTCAGTATCTAATCTTTTATTATCTTATTTATGTACCAAAAAAAATTTATTTTTCGAAAAAAAATTTAAATTTTTTTTTATAGGTTTTCAAAAATGTTTTGTGCTTATGCGAAGTATGATGCAAATGATGCGAAAATAAGCACAAACCTCCCACAAACTTGTTTTCAACAGTGTCCTCACTGTTGTCATCCGCTAAATCTCAAAAACCTGTAAGCCTGGGAGGAAATTTATTAACGGGGGTAAAATATTTAAGTGAAGATCCTCCCCAAAACTTATTTTTGGCTCATCATTTCGGTGTAAAAATTTTCTTTTCAAGAACCAGAAAATATACCCCCCCAAACTTGAGTTAAGCAATGTTACTCTTTAAAAATCACAAGAGGGGATCAAGATCATTGGTCGATACCAAGCTTTGCAAAGACCGAATGTCAACACCAACCATTCAAAAATTTTATCAATGTAGTGCTCAGGTTGGTGGAAGAAGAAGTGGGGAAAAGGTATGTGGTGGAATAGAATATGTGTGCGTCTCATTTTGGAGAGACGATGCAGTGAATGTGATGGATTACTCGCATTCTTTTTACAGTCCAGAAGAAGGGGTGGAGGTTCAATTTTATTTTTTAGGAGATGATTCATCTCAACACCCGTGTCATTCAAAAATGCGAGTTCATCAGCGAAAATTTCCTCAAAAGTTCCATCAATACCCTGAAGAATAATGTCATCACAAAGCGCGGGGTGATCTTCAGACTCTAAAAGCAGTTCATAATCAGTGTTAGTTGTTGACCCGGACATCTCGGTGGAAGAGTCCGTATGTGTATGATAGATAGTTGGGTCAAACAAAAACATATGAAAAGAGTCTAGATCGGTATCATGAGGATCGTCAAATTCGCTGCTGTCGACATCCATTAATTTGACAGAACAGACCTGAGCAGTAGGTTCGGAGGGTACACTTCCCAACTTGTAAATGTTCAGCTCAATTGACCTATTCCCGAAAGATAGGGTCATAGAACCATTACGACAGTTGATGATAGCGTTGGAAGTGGCCAAAAAGGGGCGACCTAAAATCACCGGAATTTGATTCCGTGGGTTCGCTACAGGCTATGTATCAAGTACAATAAAGTCTACAGGGAATACAAATTCCCCGATTTTTATTAACACATCCTCCAGTTCACCCCTAGGTTTGGTGATTGATCGGTCAGCCATCTGGAGAGTTATGCTCGAGGGCTTTAACACTCCGATACCTAGTTGCTCATAGACTGAATATGGAAGCAAGTTAACACTAGCGCCAAGGTCTAGTAGAGCATGGTTGATGTGTTTTCCCCCAATAGAAATAGAAATAGTAGGACGGCCAGGGTCCTTACGTTTCCTTGGTAACTGTTGGGGAAAAGCCGTGTCTACAGTCTTTGCCATGAATATCTTCTTAGGCACTTGAGTCTTCCTCTTCCTAGTGCACAAGTTTTTAAGAGTTTTCGCATAGGACGGAACTTGTTGGATAGCATCTAGAAGAGGGATGTTGATATTAACCTGCTTAAACATGTCCACAAGCTTCTCCATTTGGGCATTGGATTTATTGGGCCTCAACCTATTTGGAAATGGAGTTCTATCAATAAGTGTTGGGTCCAACATTTGTGGAGAAAGTTGTGGGGGTGGGAAGGATGAAGTGGGTGGAGGGTTCGAGCCCTTAGGAAAACAGAGAATAGGCTCGGAAGAAGACGGTAAATTAGACGAAATGGGATAAAAAGTAGAAGTGTGAGTGGAAGTGGAAGTGGAAGCCTAAGCCTGGGGTTCACTTGATTCCTCAACATCAATCTGTTTACCCACATGATTGTCTAGCTCTCTTCCAGATCTCAACGTGGTAAGTGTATCCACATTAGTGTAATGTGAAGGTCCAGGATCAGGTTTGGGTTGAGCTGGAAGATTCCCTTTTTCTCTTGCACTCATTTCGGCTTTTAATTGTGCAATTTTAGCTTCCATCGATTTAATACTCTTACTTTGGGAGTCAGAGTTTTTCTGGATTTTGTCGACTGAAGATTGAATTGTCAAAAGCAAGTTCATGAATGAAGAGGATTCCTCAGTACCAGTCAACTGCAAAGGATTATTCGGTGCGGGTGTGTTGACCGGATTTTGAAAGTTTTGTGATTGGAAGGGGTGCTGACTCAATTATGGTGGTTGCTGTTGCTGTGGAGGGACCCTTTGGAAAGTGTTCTGGTTTAGATCCGTGTATTGAGGTTGGTGTTGGATCCAAGAAAAATCAGGGTGATTCCTCCAATCTTGATTATATGAGGAAGAAGAAGGATCGTTTCCAGGTCTTTGCTGAAATGCAGCATTAGTGTGACCTTGAAACTGTAGGGTTCCTAGGCACCCTAATGAGGTCTCACAAGGCATCAACCAAGCCAATTTCAAAAATTCTAGGTGCCGAGAAACCCGACTACGGACCGTTGGCTAAATTTCTAGGCGAAACAATAAACTAGTTAACACTTAACTAAGTGATACGGAAATACAACCTTTGTAGATCCGGTTCTCCACCTCCATAGCTCCGCAATGAAGTCTCCTCACTGTCCATAACAAGTCCCGGGCTCTAGCGTCGGCTTCATAAGAGAATGGACGGGCTAGGTCATCGACGACGTGCCGAAGATGATCTACGTCGAGGCATCGCTAGATCAAGCTCCAACTTCACCAAGTCTAGAAAACTTGTGAAGGAAACACACTCTACTACTTGGCAAGAGGTAGAGGATGAAGAAATAGGAAGTGGGTAGACTTTAGAATTGGATTTCTCACTCATTTGCATCAATCACCATTGATGGAGGAAGGTATCTTCATGAAGAAGAAGAAGAGGAAGAAGATGATAAATATTATGATAAGTTAAAAAGAATAGAAAAGAAAATTCAATCTTATCATAACACTTACTATAGTTAAGTGTAGAGAGTTAACCAAAGTTAGTGAGTGGTTAGGGTTTGGTATAAAACAAAAATGGTGGACTTTTCAAAAGTTCAAGAAACTTCAACAAAAGAAATAAATAAAGCCACCATTTTCCTTTTGCCAAAAATAAATAAAACAATAAATAAATCATTTAAAACCCTTAACCATTAACTAACTATGGTTTAAACATACATTTAACCATGTATTGCATATATCATCAAACATGATACAAGCAAGTGCACAAAATCATATCGCATATGCAATGCGCACACCCGAGTGAGAAAATCCATTTAAAGTGAACCAATACTAGTTAATGCAAAGTAATATATCAAATATATAATTATGCATTAAATCATTAAATCAACACTTGATTTAACGATCCGGTCATATCGCATATAACCGACTAGTATTCTATGTATCGGCTTATCGAACCAACCCTTGATTCGATAACTAGGTTATATCGCATACAACCTTTCGATACATTCATCGCGAGAATGGAATACGGTATCACATACACGCATTATTCTCGGTCCTGCACATATCTCATATGCGCTCCTATTTCGTTTCGCTTGAGCCAGGAAACCTCTGTGTAGGACTCTAAAGACTCGTCAATACGCCGGCAGCGGATGATGATCATATCAAACATCCACAAGCCGCAAGCGGTCTGCTAAACGTAACGGCCACCCGGGTATTGAGCGATCAGAAGATCGACGAGCAAGCCCGCTCACACTCCAGTGAATCCAACCAGTAACACTACCGTACAGTCCGGTCTGATCGTCTGATATGTCGCATATCTCGCCTAGGGGTGGTAAACGTCAGACCCCAATAGCTCGATAAGTCGTGTCGATATGAGGTCTATAACTATTCGAGAAACTACAGGTAACACTTACCAGTAAATCTTAGCAACCCTGGCCAGGGATTTCCTGTTATAGCCAATCGAACACAGCGCAACATCAACTCCCTATACCGGGAGAGACGAATCCCCTCCTATCGCTCATTGCCTCCATGTGACTCGGGACTGTACCCAAAAACCACCGTTTTGCACGCCCTCTTGGACGTGGTAAGATGGAAATCAAAGCACAGTGGGAACCACACAAGACTCTATGACGATCTCGGGTCAACAGACTACTCTGTACCAGTGTCACCAGAGAACTGCCATCTGACGTGAGGTATAATACCATCTGGGAGTTCTCGGCGAGTCCGTCCAGTGTACCCAGTCTCCACTGAGCACCCGTATATCATCTCTGATGTCAAACACCAATGGATATGGGATCATCCATCGCCCATCTGTATGGGTCGAGAAGGTATACGCTAGTCTACTCTGGTATATCGATGCCCCGTCTCGATACACCCACGACTAGGAACTTTGAAGGATGTACTTGTGGACTACCATGTCCCCACTAGTATGATCCGCATCATAGTCCAGGTAGTCAAGTACAGATCCTAAGGGCTTTACCAACATGTAACAGAGAGACAATCAGTATACACGTTAAGGTAAAGATCAACCAGATAGCATACTATCATGTCGAACAAGAAAGTCCTCCCTATATACGTCCCAGCATCCACTACAATATACATCCTATGTACAGTAATGGCCTCTAGGGCATACATATAACTAACAATCTCCCACTTGCACTAGCGCCATCTGTAGCAGTGGTTGTAGTATCTCATACTCAACCATCCCATAAAAGTCTCTCTCTGGGAACAGGCCTTTGTGAGTGGATCCGCTGTGTTGTCCTCTGAGTCTACTCTCCTAACCTCGATCCCCTGGAGATCAACCATCTCCACGATCATGTGACACTGCCTTAGAATATGTCTGGATCACTGATGGGACGAACGTTCCTTGGCATAAGCCACAACTCCATTGTCTCACAATGGTAGGAACGTAGTTCATCTCATGAACCAATATACACCCAAACAGCCTCTTTGGTAGCATCTTAAGTAGCGATGTATCCAGCCTTTATCGTCTAGTGTGTCACGGTATCTAGCTTGGAACTCTTCCAACATACCGTCCCTCCATTGAGGGTAAAGACAATGCCTGTGACTGACATTCAGTCGTCTTTATCACCCTGGAACCCTTCCAGTGATTCTCCCCAGGATCGGTTGATACTGTCTCACTACAACTAGTGAGAGTCCTAACATCCAATTAGATCTATCTCATAGATCTAAAAACCCAGGATTTAGGAGGTATCACTTTGATCCTATATGGAGAATCTTTATGATAATCGGAGATTGATCGAGCGTAGCATAGGAAACTCCTTCCCTATCAAGAGTATGTCATCCAGGTACTCTACGAGGATCACCACCATACTCCCTACTACCTTTTTGTTTATACAAGGTTCATCTACCATTTTGATGATGTCAACTTCTTTGACTAATTCATCAAAACAGATGTTCCAACTCCGCGATGCCTGCTTTATCCTATAAAACATCTTGCACACGTTTCCGCTGCTCCTACTGTCTACGAAGCCCTCTGGCTGTGTACTTATAGACGCTCTTTTCCAAATCATCATTTAGAAAAGCAGTCAAGACACCCAACCACCAGATATCGCAGTCATGGTATGTAGTCGTGACAAGTAGGATCTGGATGGACTTCAGCATAGCTACTTGAAAAGGTTTCATCATTATCCACACCTGGTCAATGATGCAAACTTTTAACAAGTCTAGCTTTGAAAGTCTCAACTTTTCCATGTACACCAAGTAATCTTCTCAAGATATACCTGCTCCTGATGGGGATTTAACCCTTCAGATATAGCAACCAAAGTCCATACTTTGTTGGTGTATAAGGATTCCATCTCAGATCGCTAAGCATCCAGCCATTCTTACAGAGTCTTACTCCTGATGGCCAGCTCGAAACTAGTTGGGTCATCATCTCATGATGCAATCCTCGCTCCCACTGTCATAAAGAAACTGAAGTATCTCTCAGGTGGGTGAGGAACCCTACTAGATCAGCGGAGAGGCTGAG
This sequence comes from Agapanthus africanus, assembly GCA_030015575.1. Lineage (NCBI taxonomy): Eukaryota > Viridiplantae > Streptophyta > Magnoliopsida > Asparagales > Amaryllidaceae > Agapanthus > Agapanthus africanus. The sequence goes on from CM057337.1 coordinate 7,005,985, forward strand.
GTTCATTGGTAACTATTGAATCCTTTGGTTCTATCAAATCATCAGTTGCAGTTTGTATGGCTGGAACATTTCCAGTTCTACATAACTGACCTTGCCTCGAGCTTGTCCGGATTTTGCCTTTTAGACATAGGCCGGACAACCCCAAATCTTAACTAGCTTAAGACATGGGCTCTTCCCTTTCCATATCACATATGAAATGGTAGGCAACTTATTTGATTGGAACCCTATTCAATAGGTATGCAGCTTCATAAGTGCATAACTCCCTAAGAGGAAATAGGTAACTCAGTAGTACTCATCATAGAGCACACCTTATCACATAGGGTGTGATTGCTCTGCCCTGATATACCATCGTGCTATGGTGTATACAGAGGAGTAATGCTGACAGAGAATCTCATTCTCCTTTAGAATAGTCCAGGAATTCCGTGCTCAAGTATTCTCCTCCTTGATCTCATCAAAGGACATAATACTTATACCCGTATTGGTTCTCTACTTCTAACTTATATTCTGTGAATATCTCAAAAGGTTCGGACTTGTGTTTCAACAGGAACATATGACTGAATCTTGAGAGATTATCAGAGAACGTAATGAAGTATAAAAAACCAGTCCTGGCATGTGTAGACAGGGGACCTACATACATCAACATGTATCATCCCAAGAGTTTACTAACTCTTTCTCTGTTTTCAGTAAACGGAGCTATGGTCATCTTATCTTTGTGACATGACTGGCAAGTTTCATAAGATGTAAATTCAAACGGATTTAAATATACATCTATGTGGAACTTAGCTTGTCGGGTCGCATTAATATGACCTAGTCTACAATACCTCAAGAAGAATTCGTTCATTTCTGAACTCTTCCTCTTGTGTGTGTTCCGTATACTAAGAACTGTAGTTTGATTTAGAACATCAATGCTTTTAGATAACGTGCCTGATCCGATCAACTTTTGATATAGGAAATGTTCAAAACATAATCCAACAATACAAAATTTTATCATTTCTTTACTAATAAAGAGACAGATATGATTTTGTATATCAGGTTCGGTATCTAATAACATTCGTTCAGAATCAATGTATTCTGGTAATACAGGGTGACAGTGACCAACAGACTTGGCTGCAACTCTTGCCCCGTTTTCTGCCTCATGAAACTTATCATCCGTTCTCAGTTCTTTACCTTTCTGTAGCCCTATGTAACAGATTACATATCTGGGATCCTGATCTGGTATCATATACCCAGGACGTAAAGGACACTGAGAAACAGTTCTCTGTAATGAACACACCCGAAGATGATGCATCAGCATGCACTCTCTTCGTTTGGGCGGCACGGGAATTCTGGTAATCCCCAATTTCCTGCTCTGTCTTATAACAATTATAAGTTGGAGCGGGACCAACGTTCCCCAGCTCAGTATAACAAGCGGGTTCGGTCAAATATTCCGTATTATTATCTTGATTAAGGCGTGATATGGTCGCTACCTGGAGAGAGAGAGAAGAAAACACTCAGCGTGCGCTCTTGCAAGAATAGATTGGTTATTATTTTATCTAATCAGGATGGCTCCCACTGCTTTTTATCAAATCTTCTTTCAAACCCTAAAAGGAAAGACTAGCTGGGATTAATTACACACTACAAGTTCGCCAATCTTTCAGCCAGGCCAGTGTCGGTACTTTGAGGGAGGTCCCCCGTGCTTTCGCACGAACCTAATTAATGTAAACCTCGTTTTCCCAGAGGCGTAACCCCGTTGACATCTTTCTAGACACCTACTTGATCGGCTAATTGTAATGTATAAAACTCTCCCAGGAGTAACTCTTACTCGCAGCGGGTATCGGGATCCAACTATCTCATAGAAGGTATGCAATCTCATTGCAAATTTCAACACTTGAAATTCCCGATAATATTTTGCCCCCAACCTCCTATGACCTTGACAAAGGCCAACAAACCATAGGATGCTAGTCAAGTTCAACCCGTCATTTCCTGATTGAATTAAACCCACCCGCACGGCCCTTGACAAAGGCCAACAAGGTCGCACGACTACCCTAACTCAATCTGCATCATATGCATAAGCAGATAAGCACCAGTTAGCTACCGCACACTGCGCCTTGACAAAGGCCAACAAACGCAGCACGAATACTAACTACTACTTATCTGAAATGACGGAGGGCTACGACAGGTTTTTATGAAAACCTATTGCGTAATGAACTTGATATCGTTGTAGGATCGAATGAATTTTGAAATGGAGTGTTTTTGAGGCTTTTCTAGTTTTGCTAAAGGAGTCACTCCCGGTGAAGGGATCGTCGGTCCTTTCCTCGTCGAATGAGGTGCGGGATATATCATATATATCACTGTGCAAAGCAAAAACACTTAAAAGCAATCAAAAGACAAACCGAGTGTGTAGCATCTGCCAGTTATTGCTAAAGGAGTCACTCCCGGTGAAGGGATCTCGGTCCTTTCCTTATCGAATAAGGTGCAGGATATATCACATATACCGCTGTGCAAAGCAAGAACTGTAGCTACATGTTTTATTTTGAAATTCGATTCTACAACATCTTAGGTTTCTTTTATTTCATTAATCATATTAATGAAGTCCCATCATTTAAGTACCTAAACATCACAGATAAATACGACGTACACTTATGCCATCCGCATTCGCCTCGATGTCCCCTCGTGCACCGTTAGGTTAGGTAACTAACGGCAGAGCGGGGCAGGGCTAGTGCGGGTGTAAAACATAAGTAACATCTATATAATATATCATATATACTATATAAAGTATCTATCACAGAACATCACATGATCACATCACAGATATCGCAGCAGAAGAAACATATGAAATATTGGATATACTAGGACGTCCGTGTTTTCAATACGAGCCAGTATAAAACACGGATTCCACGGTCGCGATGAATAGCCAAACCCACACCCCTAGACCCCTACGAGAGCGGCAAGCAACCCTACCAATTCTAGAGTTAGGAGACCCGGACTCGACTCCTCGAGTTGGTCTCCCACTGGACTCCAGAACCCGGTTACTTGTGCTCCCCTCCTTGGGTCTATCCTAGTGCGGAAAAGTAAATAATATACAAACGGTGACATCTTCCGCTACCTGGAAGTGCCCCAATAAAAGAATATTACATACAAGTTTTTACATGAATGAAATGAAAAACACTCATCTCACAATAAAAACCCCGGCTATTCAAACACGACGATCCAATATAACATATCCAGCAACACATAACATCACATGTCATCAACGTAAGTAAATATGTGCATCCCAATTGTCGTTGACATATAGCAACGAAACAGGCGATATCACATATTACACTTACGGTCACAGAAAAGAAAGTGTAAAACTACAACAGTTGGAATCCGCAACCTCCTCAGACATCACATGCCTGACCAAATGAATTTCTTAGACATCGCATGCCTAACAATTATAAACCCCGCATTTTAGTCTCAAAATCGAAAACACTTTTCAATATCAAGTCGGGCAATTCAACAAGATTCCCGACATCCTGATCGAATGCTCGTCGCAAACTTCAGTAGGCGGCCGCACCCCCGACGCCGTCGACGAAGTGCACCAAGGCGGAAAACCGCCACCACGAGCACCCGAACGGATGCTTTCGGCGACGGGGTTCTCCTATAGTCACTTGGTCGGGGCTATGGAGTGAGGCTGTCTATTAAGTTTATGCGGCGAGTATCCGCGTACGCTACGTGATTGCGACGGACTTTTGATCACATCAAAATTCCGTGGCAACCGATCAAGTGAGACTAAAGTGCTATGTTTATAACATTCATTCAGTTATCTCATAACTTCTTGTGAATTCCAATTATTGTATCCCATTCCAGATAAATAGAAAATGTTAAACTTTTCGATCGAACAGTCAAACACCTAAGTTTTCCCGATACAGATCAACACATGAAATAAGTCTAACAACATTCGGTTCGTGCCTCAGTACCAACGGTCCAGCCGTAGAAGGGTCAAGCCAACGCCTCACATGTGGCACGCCGTACTGCCCCAAACCCGAAGGTTCGAAGGGCAGTTCAAGACGGTCACATAATCGAGTTAAGGTTTGTTGTCTTCTAGAGGTCCATCGAGTTACTTGCACTACTTAGAACGTCTTTAAACTACGGAAAAATCCAACACTTGGAAATTTCCCGACAGGGGAAAAATTGGGTATTTATATCCGGTCGAACTTTTTAACATATTCTAAAATTTATCCGGAAAGCCACATAGACAAAATCTGATATCCCGATCGAAACACCGAATCCCCAAAACAACTGCAGAAAATTCAACTCTTGAAAAAATATTAAAAATTCCCAGAAAAATCACCACTGGAAACTAAGAATTACTGTGCAAACAACTTTAAATAATTTGGCCGTACAGCTGTGGAACCGCCGCATGAGCTAGGCTCATGCCGCGGATCCGCGGCTCCTTAATGGAATTTGACTGTCGAATTTCACAGTAACTCTTAGATGTTTGTGATGTGTTCTCTGCATATTTTTAATTTTGAAAAAGACCAGATTTTAGAAATTGTCCAGAGAGCATGATCCGGGTTCGGGTTTTGGTTCGATCGGACTTCAAATTGCGTCTAGACTTCGCCTAAGGCTCTAACTAAGCTCTGATACCACTGTAGGGTTCCTAGGCACCCTAATGAGGTCTCACAAGGCATCAACCATGCCAATTTCAAAAATTCTAGATGCCGAGAAACCCGACTACGGACCGCTGGCTAGATTTCTAGGCGAAACAATAAACTAGTTAACACTTAACTAAGTGATACGGAAATACAACCTTTGTAGATCCGGTTCTCCACCTCCATAGCTCCGCAATGAAGTCTCCTCACTGTCCATAACAAGTCCCGGGCTCTAGCGTCGGCTTCATAAGAGAATGGACGGGCTAGGTCATCGACGACGTGCCGAAGATGATCTACGTCGAGGCATCGCTAGATCAAGCTCCAACTTCACCAAGTCTAGAAAACTTGTGAAGGAAACACATTCTACTACTTGGCAAGAGGTAGAGGATGAAGAAATAGGAAGTGGGTAGACTTTAGAATTGGATTTCTCACTCATTTGCATCAATCACCATTGATGGAGGAAGGTATCTTCATGAAGAAGAAGAAGAGGAAGAAGATGATAAATATTATGATAAGTTAAAAAGAATAGAAAAGAAAATTCAATCTTATCATAACACTTACCATAGTTAAGTGTAGAGAGTTAACCAAAGTTAGTGAGTGGTTAGGGTTTGGCATAAAACAAAAATGGTGGACTTTTCAAAAGTTCAAGAAACTTCAACAAAAGAAATAAATAAAGCCACCATTTTCCTTTTGCCAAAAATAAATAAAACAATAAATAAATCATTTAAAACCCTTAACCATTAACTAATTATGGTTTAAACATACATTTAACCATGTATTGCATGTATCATCAAACATGATACAAGCAAGTGCACAAAATCATATCGCATATGCAATGCGCACACCCGAGTGAGAAAATCCATTTAAAGTGAACCAATACTAGTTAATGCAAAGTAATATATCAAATATATAATTATGCATTAAATCATTAAATCAACACTTGATTTAACGATCCGGTCATATCGCATATAACCGACTAGTATTCTATGTATCGGCTTATCGAACCAACCCTTGATTCGATAACTAGGTTATATCGCATACAACCTTTCGATACATTCATCGCGAGAATGGAATACGGTATCACATACACGCATTATTCTCGGTCCCGCACATATCTCATATGCGCTCCTATTTCGTTTCGCTTGAGCCAGGAAACCTCTGTGTAGGACTCTAAAGACTCGTCAATACGCCGGCAGCGGATGATGATCATATCAAACATCCACAAGCCGCAAGCGGTCTGCTAAACGTAACGGCCACCCGGGTATTGAGCGATCAGAAGATCGAAGAGCAAGCCCGCTCACACTCCAGTGAATCCAACCAGTAACACTACCGTACAGTCCGGTCTGATCGTCTGATATGTCGCATATCTCGCCTAGGGGTGGTAAACGTCAGACCCCAATAGCTCGATAAGTCGTGTCGATATGAGGTCTATAACTATTCGAGAAACTACAGGTAACACTTACCAGTAAATTTCAGCAACCCTGGCCAGGGATTTCCTGTTATAGCCAATCGAACACAGCGCAACATCAACTCCCTATACCGGGAGAGACGAATCCCCTCCTATCGCTCATTGCCTCCATGTGACTCGGGACTGTACCCAAAAACCACCGTTTTGCACGCCCTCTTGGACGTGGTAAGATGGAAATCAAAGCACAGTGGGAACCACACAAGACTCTATGACGATCTCGGGTCAACAGACTACTCTGTACCAGTGTCACCAGAGAACTGCCATCTGACGTGAGGTATATTACCATCTGGGAGTTCTTGGCGAGTCCGTCCAGTGTACCCAGTCTCTACTGAGCACCCGTATATCTCCTCTGATGTCAAACACCAATGGATATGGGATCATCCATCGCCCATCTGTATGGGTCGAGAAGGTATACGCTAGTCTACTCTGGTATATCGATGCCCCGTCTCGATACACCCACGACTAGGGACTTTGAAGGATGTACTTATGGACTACCATGTCCCCACTAGTATGATCCGCATCATAGTCCAGGTAGTCAAGTACATATCCTAAGGGCTTTACCAACATGTAACAGAGAGACAATCAGTATACACGTTAAGGTAAAGTTCAACCAGATAGCATACTATCATGTCGAGCAAGAAAGTCCTCCCTATATATGTCCCAGCATCCACTACAATATACATCATATGTACAGTAATGGCCTCTAGGGCATACAAATAACTAACAGAAACGGTACATTCAAAGGACATTCTTCCGTCAAATGTGATGGGTTTGAACAGCAGCCACACACGGTTTTAGGAAGTGTGTATTGGTTTAGGGAGGCTGAAGAGATTTTGTTTTCTATAGCGTCGAGTTTCCTTTGTATTGCGGCCATTTAGGCTCTTATTATGACGGAAATATCGAGCTGATTGACATCTTCCCTAGGCGGTGGTGGTTTAACACTTTCCCATTGTAATGTGTTTTGAGCTAAATCTTCTAGATATTTCCATGCTTCACCATCATCTTTGGTCATGAAAGTGCCTTGACACATGGTTTCAAACATCTGTCTAGTAGCGAGATCAATACCCTCATAGATAATTCGACATAAATCCTATCTAGAGATTCCGTGATGAGGACATTGGATAAGAAGATGCTTGAACCGTTCAAAGCATTTCCAAAATGGTTCATTGGGAAGTTGGGTTAATTTGAAGATTTCGCTCCGAACACGGCTGGTCTTGTGATTGGGATAAAATTTCTTTATGAATGCTTTTACAAATTCATCCCATTTTGAAATAGAATGTGCGGTTGTGTTGTATAGCCACTTCTCGGCTAAATCGCACAAAGTGAATGGGAGAAAACGTAAACGCAGAGCATCCACAGACAGTTGTGACGTTCCAATGATTGCGCATACGTTTTCAAATTTGGAGATAAAAACGTATGCGTCTTCAGAATCAAGACCGTGAAATATGGGTAACAGTTCAATGAAATGGTGGTTGATTTCAAAATTTTCCCCGTTGGCAGGTGGTATAGAAAGACAGGTAGAAAGGGATACACGTGAAGGATAGCATCTCTTTTGGAGAGAAATGCGTGGAGGATTCTGCGCACTTGCGGGCAGTGGCAGAATGGTGTAAAAGTTTGATGGATAACCGTCTATCGCGGTGGTGGTGAGAAAAAAAAGGTAGAAATACCGACTTTGGGGTCGATAAGGGAAAACGCGGACAAGACGGGCACTAGAATCCCGTGTCCAGCCGAGCTTGCGCTAAAGGGTTTAGCACAAGTGGCAGCGTTAATATAATTAGGGGAAATGATAAAGTGGTGTTTGTTTTGAAAAATATACGGATTTTTGAAAATGTATAAAGATCACAATCAAAAAAATTTGTAAACCGTAATCAATAACAGTGTCGATTGTAGCGTGTTAGCGAGTGCGGATCGTCCACAGGAAAAGTGAGATCCGTTCGTAATTGAATTAGATGAGTCGAAAATTAAAGAAAAGAAAGAACAATTCAATTAAAGATTTAAAAGTGAATTCAAGAATTATCTAGATCTAAATCTAATTAACAAGAAAACATTAAAAATCAAGAATCAAGAATTGATGATATCCAATCCAATAATCAAGAATCGAAGTGAGGCTCGTAGGAATTGATCGAATCTATAGACGTGATGAAATCTATTGATTACGTATTTTTATCCATCGATGAATTGATACTAGATCGATGATGATCAACGAGAATTAGGGATTTCTTGCAGAAACTAAAGTTTCATCATCTATCCCTTGTCCTTTCGTCGATTTCATTCATATTCTAGCCTCTAGTAAATTCAAGAATCGATCGTGGATCTCTAATTTCGAGCGAACATAATCAAGAAAGCATCGCTTAAGACTAGGTCGTCGATTCTTCAATTTTCAAGAGTTTACAAAACTCATAAGATTTAAGAATCGTTTCAAGATTTGTAAAATCATCATCTATTGATTCTCTCGACTCCTTCACGAGCAGAGTTTTACTCAAACATCATAATAAGAAACACAATCAAGAATTGAGATCTAATCATGATGCAAGATTGTAAAGAAAGCAAGATAAAAGAATTTCATATTTTATTTATCAACAATTTCGTTACAATTCTTTCAAGAACTACAATGAGGAAAGAACTCGATCGTCGATTTAGCATCGCACGTCTTCGTGAGTCGTGGATCGTCTTGGACTACTTGCTCGGATGAAGATCGGCTTCGCTCCTAAAAGGTTGAAGGCTTCTTGCTTGAATTGTACTCGGGGATCTTGAATTTGGCTTGGATTTGATTGGATTAGGGTTAGGGTTTGGAGATACAAGTTGTGTCACTCAACTTGTGGGAAGAGATGAAGATTGAACAACCAATTAATGAACAACCTTGAGAGTGAAGTTTTAGGGTCCCTTTTATAGCCTTGATTAGGATTAGCTTCCTTTAGAAGCTAGGTTTAGTTTAGCTTCTCTTGTAAGCTTGGTAGTTAGGTAGAAACTTCTAGAGGTAGTTAGTTAGGCTTAGCTTCCTTCATAAGCTTGGAGGTTAGGAAGAAACTTCTAGGCTTAGATTGTTAAGTAGCTTGCTTTGGAAGCTTGAACATGATTAGCTTAACAAAGGGCCTTACTGTTCTGGCAGAAGATTCTGGAGAATTCTGGACTTTTAGTGGCTGAAATGAGTGTACACCTTGAGATCAGAAGCCTGCAACTGAAATATGATGATGTCATACCCACGTGGCCGCGGATCCGCCGTGCATGCCATGCTCCGGCCGCGGATCCGCGACCATTTTGGAGCCTTAGTGCATGAAAATCTGTGCACTGCTTTCTGCTGACTTCTTGATATATTTCTGATATGTGGAATCTTATAATTCCCTCTAGTTCATTGCCAGATTTCAAGTCTTGGAGTTGGCGTATTTTTATCAGCACTTTTTCACAGATTTGGCTTTTCTCCTGGAATTTCCTGCATAGATTCTCGAGACAAGTGTCGCGCTATACAAAGATGATGCGATGTCATGATAAACACTCAATTTCCCTCAGAAATGCCGATTTTAGTATACAACACAAGTTATTTAGTATTTACGGCTAATTCGCTAATATGTGCTATATTAATACCGAACACCTCTAGATGAGTGCAAATGGTAGGGAAATTGATATGTTAAAAATGCAATATTTTCGACTGATCAAATTCCCCCAAACTTATTTTCGGTCGTCTCGAGCGAACTGTTTTATTAAAAAGAGAAGGAGAAAATAAAGAAAGAGAAAAAATAACTAGCACACTTTCTGTTAGTTGTATGTATGCCCTAGAGGCCAGTATTGTACAGATTATGTATATTATATTGGATGCTTGGACATATATAGAGATGACTTTCTTGCTCGACATGATAGTATGCTATCTGGTTGCTCTTTATCTTAACATGTACACTAGTCTCTTTATACTGTCTTATAGTTACATGTTGGTAAAGCCCTTAGGATTTGTACTTGACTACCTGGACTATGATGCAGATCATACTAGTGGGGACATGGTAGTCCATAAGTACATCCTTCAAGGTCCCTAGTCGTGGGTGTATCGAGACGGGGCATCGATATACCAGAGTAGACTAGCGTATACGCTTCTCGACCCATGTGATGGGCGATGGATGATCCCATATCCATTGGTGTTTGACATCAGAGATGGTGTACGGGTGCTCAGTGGAGACTGGGTACACTGGACGGACTCCCCGAGAACTCCCAGATGGTATTATACCTCACGTCAGATGGCAGTTCTCAGGTGACACTTGTACAGGATAGTCTGTAGACCCGAGATCGTCATAGAGTCTTGTGTGATTCCTACTGTGCTTTGATCTCCACCTTACCACGTCCATGAGGGCGTGCAAAACGGTGGTCTTTGGGTACAGTCCCGAGTCACATGGAGGCAATGAGCGATAGGAGGGGTTTCGTCTCTCCCGGTATTGGGGGTAGATGTTGCGCTGTGCTCGATTGGCCGTAACAGGGAAGTCCCTGGCCAGGGCTGATCAGAGATTTGCTGGTAAGTGTTACCAGTAGTTTCTCGACCCGTTACGAGCCTCACATCGGCACGACTTATCGGGTTATTGGGGTCTGACGTTTACCACCCCTAGACTTGATATGCGACGTATCAGACGAAGAGACCGGACTGTACCGTAAGTGTTACCGGTCGGATTCGCAGGAGTGTGAGCGGGCTAGCTCGTCGATCTTCTGATCGCTCAATACCCGGGTGGCCGTTACGTTTAGCAGACCGCTTACGGCTTGTGGGTGCTTGATATGATCATCATCTGCTACCGGCGTATTGACGAGTCTTTAGAGTCCTACACAGAGGTTTCCTGGCTCAAGCAAAACGAAATAGGAGCGCATATGAGATATGTGCGGGACCGAGAATAATGCGTGTATGTGATACCGTATTTCATTCTCGCGATATATGTTTCGATTGGTTATATTCGATATGACCTAGTTATCGAATCATTGATTCGATAAATCGATACATTAGATACTAGTCGGTTGTATGCGATATAACCGGATCATTGAATCAAGTGTTGATTTAATGATTTAATGTATAATTATATATTTGATATATTGCTTTACATTAACTAGTATTGGTTCACTTTAAACGGATTACTCTCACTTGATGTACATGTTGTATATGTGATATACTTTAGTGCACATCTTTGTATCATGTTTGATGATACTTGATCATTTGGTTAAATGCATAGAATTAAACCATGGTTAATTGGGTCATTAGGGTTTTGCTTTATCATTTATTTATTTGATTATTTATTTAGAAATGAGTTATGATAAGAATGGTGGCTAAGTTTGTTTTATGTTGAAGCTTCATGAAGCCTTGACTTTATGCAACCATTCTTGTCCTCATGCTTAACCCTAACTCTCCAAATGACCATGGTTTATTCTCTACACTTAACCTTGGTTTAGACATGATAAGTATTGATTTAAATTTATTTTTATCATAAGACTTATCATATATTTTTCTTGAGCTCCATCTTCTTCTTCAAGAAAAGCTCAAGGTGCATCAATGGCAACTTGAGCTAAAGTGAGATAAATCCAATTCTAAAGAGAACCCACCTCCTATTTCTTCGCCCTCTACCTCTTGCCAAGTTGTTTTGGGTGTTTACTTCACAAGTTTCACAAGTTTGTGAAGTCGGAGCTTGAACTTGCAAAGCCTCGAGGTAAATCGTCTTTGACACAAAGCCGACGACCTATTCCGCTTGTTTTCCCGATGAAGCCGATGATCGAGTCGAGGATTCATGATGGACAGCGAGGGCATGACCATGTGGAGCTAAGGAGGCGGAAATCCGTATCTACAAAGGTTGTAGCATCTAACCTATAGTTAAATAGTTAACTAGTTTTCCGTTTCGCCTAAACATCTAGTAAACGATCCGTGTTAGGGTTTCTCGGCACCAATTTTTTTTTGAAATTGGCATGTTCGATGCCTTGTGAGACCTCACTAGAGTGCCTAGGAACCCTACACTTTCGTAGCAACACGATTGCTCTGAGCACGCGCAACAAACCTTTAAACCTCTAGGTGTCCCTAGTAGGAGGAGTGTTGTCTCCTGAGGGTTTTCAGCGGATTGCACCCACAAAATCCAATAATATAAGGAAGACCATGAATATTACATATAAAGATAAGAATTGTAAAAGAAAGACTTTGAAAATTAGGGTTTCCAACTATGCTATCTTTTTGGTTGTCATGAGCCCTATCTTAATAGTCATGAAAAAATATCAGAAATCACATCATCCCTCAATAAAACATCGTCTTTATTCTTCATTCCTATTTTTCTTCCAAATATCGATCATATAACCCTACGTGTGTGTAATAAACATCCCTACACCCGGAGAATTCAATTCAAGCTATCATACTCTTGTCCATCTACCTCGGTACTTTTTAATTAATGAATATTTAGATGAATTTGCTTACACACTTTCATGCGGCCGTTAATACTTCTTGAGGTACTAACCGACCGATTACTCATGTGCTTGCTTATTTGGTGTCTATCCTCGTCTTGCACCACCTAAGACTTAGTAGTGACTCCCAGACCAGTTGGTCTAAGGCACTAGGTGAAGAGGCACCCTTGCTATATTTTTTTGTTGCTGCCTTGGCGATAACAAAATCAGTGTTTATTTTTTTCACCATTTTATATTTTATTCATTTTTTTTATTTCCTTCATACTTTGGTTTTTAGACAAGAGCATTTCAAGGTATCCTCTACTATCCCGAGGTTCAAGACGTGTGTAAGTGCGTATAGTAGGGTATCAACGTTCAAAATGTTTGGCTTCCAGAATAGGAACTATTTTTCAAACTTATTTTTATCCTCAGATTAGTGACTTCCTTCATCTTACTAACCCTTGGGATAACGGCTCATAACTACTTATTACTAGTTCGTATAAGAAAACTTCTAATTTTCTTGGTTTTCTTAAATTTTTCCAATATTTTGGATGTAATTTTTCACTATCTAATCTTTTATTATCTTATTTATGTACAAAAATATTTTTATTTTTCGAAATTTTTTTTAAAATTTTTTTATAGGTTTTCAAAAATGTTTTGTGCTTATGCGAAGTATGATGCAAATAATGCGAAAATAAGCACAAACCTCCCCCAAACTTGTTTTCAACAGTGTCCTCACTATTGCCATCCGCTAATCTCAAAAACCTGTAAGCCTGGGAGGAAATTTATTAACAGGGGCAAAATATTTAAGTGAAGATCCTCCCCCAAACTTATTTTTGGCACATCATTTTTGTGTAAAAATTTTCTTTTCAAGAGCCAGAAAATATACGCCCCCCCAAACTTGAGTTAAGCATTGTTACTCTTTGAAAATACAAGAGGGGGTCAAGATCATTTGCCAATGCCAAGTTTTGCAAAGACCGAACGTCAACACCAACCATTCGAAGATTTTATCAATGTAGTGCTCATGTTGGTGGAAGAAGAAGTGGGGAAAGGGTAAGTGGTGGAATAGAATGTGTGTGTGTCTCATTTTGGAGAGACGAAGCAGTGAATGTGATGGATTACTCGCATTCTTTTTACAGTCCAGAAGAAGGGGTGGAGGTTCAATTTCATTGTTTGGGAGATGATTCATCTCAACACCCGTGTCATTCAAAAATGCGAGTTCATCAGCGAAAATTTTCTCAAAAGTTCCATCAATACCCCGAAGAATAATGTCATCACAAAGCGCGGGATGATCTTCATACTCTAAAAGCAGTTCATAATCAGTGTTAGTTGTTGACCCGGACATCTCCGTGGAAGAGTCTGTATGTCTATGATAGATAGTTGGGTCAAACAACAACATATGAAAAGAGTCTAGATCGGTATCATGAGGATCGTCAAATTCGCTGCTGTCGACATCCATTAATTCGACAGAACAGACCTGAGCAGTAGGTTCGGAGGGTACACTTCCCAACTTGTAAATGTTCAGCTCAATTGACCTATTCCCGAAAGTTAGGGTCATAGAACCATTACGACAGTTGATGATAGCGTTGGAAGTGGCCAAAAAGGGGCGACCTAAAATCACCGGAATTTGATTCCGTGGGTTCGCTAGAGACTGTGTATCAAGTATAATAAAGTCTACAGGGAATACAAATTCCCCGATTTTTATTAACACATCCTCCAGTTCACCCTTAGGTTTGGTGATTGATCGGTCAGCCATCTGGAGAGTTATGCTCGAGGGCTTTAACACTCCGATACCTAGTTGCTCATAGACTGAATATGGAAGCAAGTTAACACTAGCGTCAAGGTCTAGTAAAGCACGGTTGATGTGTTTTCCCCCAATAGAAATAGAAATAGTAGGACAGCCAGGGTCCTTACGTTTCCTTGGTAATTGTTGGGGAAAAGCCGTGTCTACAGTCTTTGCCATGAATATCTTCTTGGTCACTTGGGTCTTCCTCTTCCTAGTGCACAAGTTCTTAAGAGTTTTCGCATAGGAAGGAACTTGTTGGATAGCATTTAGGAGAGGGATGTTGATGTTAACTTTCTTAAACATGTCCACAAGCTTCTCCATTTGGGCATTGGGTTTGTTGGGCCTCAACCTATTTGGAAATAGAGCTCTATCAATAAGTGTTGGGTCCAACATTTGTGGAGAAAGTTGTGGGGGTGGGAAGGATGAAGTGGGTGGAGGGTTCGAGCCCTTAGGAAAACAGAGAATAGGCTCGGAAGAAGACGGTAAATTAGACGAAATGGGATAAAAAGTAGAAGTGTGAGTGGAAGTGGAAGTAGAAGCCTGGGGTTCACTTGATTCCGCAACATCAATCTGTTTACCCACATGATTGTCTAGCTCTCTTCCAGATCTCAACGTGGTAAGTGTATCCACATTAGTGTAATGTGAAGGTCCAGGATCAGGTTTGGGTTGAGCTGGAAGATTCCCTTTTTCTCTTGCACTCATTTCGGCTTTTAATTGTGCAATTTTAGCTTCCATCGATTTAATACTCTTACTTTGGGAGTCAGAGTTTTTCTGGATTTTATCGACGGTAGATTGAATTGTCAAAAGAAAGTTCATGAATGAAGAGGATTCCTCAGTACCAGTCAACTGCAAAGGATTATTCGGTGCGGGTTTATTGACCGGATTTTGAAAGTTTTATGATTGGAAGGGGTGATAACTCAATTGTGGTGGTTGCTGTTGCTGTGGAGGGACCCTTTGGAAAGTGTTCTGGTTTAGATCCGTGTATTGAGGTTGGTTTTGGATCCAAGAAAAATCAGGATGATTCCTCCAATCTTGATTATATGAGGAAGAAGAAGGATCGTTTCCAGGTCTTTGCTGAAATGCAGCATTAGTGTGACCTTGAAACGATACATTCAAAGGACATTCTTCCGTCAAATGTGATGGGTTTGAACAGCAGCCACACACGGTTTCGGGAAGTGTGTATTGGTTTAGGGAGGCTGAAGAGATTTTGTTTTCTATAGCGTCGAGTTTCGTTTGTATTGCGGCCATTTCGGCTCTCATTATGACGGAAATATCGAGCTGATTGACATCTTCCCTAGGCGGTGGTGGTTTAAAACTTTCCCATTGTATTGGTCTTTGAGCTAAATCTTCTAGATATTTCCAAGCTTCACCATCATCTTTGGTCATGAAAGTGTCTTGACACATGGTTTCAAGCATCTGTCTGGTAGGGAGATAAATACCCTCATAGATAATTCGACATAAATCCTATCTAGAGATTCCGTGATGAGGGCATTGGATAAGAAGATCCTTGAACTGTTCAAAGTATTTCCAAAATGGTTCATTGGGAAGTTGGGTAAATTTGAAGATTTCGCTCCGAACACGGCCGGTCTTGTGATTGGGATAAAATTTCTTTAGGAATGCTTTTGCAAGTTCATCCCATTTTGAAATAGAATGCGCGGTTGTATTATAAAGCCACTTTTCGGCTAAATCGCACAAAGTGAATGGGAGAAAACGTAAACACAGAGCATCCACAGACAGTTGTGACGTTCCAATCATTGCGCATACTTTCAAATTTGGAGATAAAAGCGTATGCGTCTTCAGAATCAAGACCGTGAAATTTGGGTAACAATTCGTTGAATTGGTGGTTGATTTCAAAATTTTCCCTGTTGGCAGGTGGTATAGAAAGACAGGTAGGAAGGGGAACACGTGAAGGATAGCATCTCTCTTAGAGAGAAATGCGTGGAGGATTCTGCGCACCTGCGGGCGGTGGCAGAGTGGTGTAAAAGTTTGATGGATAATCGTCCATCGCGGTGGTGGTAGGAAAAAGAAAAGGTAGAAATACCGACTTTGGGGTCGATGGGGGAAAACGCGGACAAGACGGGCACTAGAATCCCGTGTCCGGCCGAGCTTGCACTAAAGGGTTTAGCACAAGTGGCAGTGTTGATATAATTAGGGGAAATGATAAAGTGGTGTTTGTTTTGAAAAATATACGGATTTTTGAAAAAATGCAAATCACAAAAAATGCACACACAACCCTAAGTCTAGTGGTCACCTAGTTCAAGGCTCTAGACCGCTCCTAACTGCCAAAAGACAAGTCGTAGGATCAATCTTCTACTGCCTCTTTGTCTCTCCTGTGGCCAGGTAAGTGCTAGGTTCTCCACTACGTAAGTAGTGGGCCTAATTAAGTAACCACTTGCCTTAGACACACTTGCCTTAGACACCACAAAAGAAACGCGGATAAACAATAGATTACCCACGACCTTCTTCTGTCCTAAGTGAGCGCGACGGTCCTTAGAGTCATGTCTAGATTTCTTTTAGTTAATGAGGGTAATGCGGATGCAAGTTTTTGATTTTTGGGGCTTAGGAAGGGTAATGAACTCCCCACCTAATCTGAATTTGGTCTTTGCCCCTTAATTTCCGTATTAAAAATGAAAACAACCAAGATCAAACACGCACAATTTTTATATTTTTGCGGCGCTGGGAATTTTTGCAAAGAAATCTGCAGAAAAATATTATTGGAGCAGACAGAGAGAGAGATAAGAAAGTGAAGGAGTTACTGAGCAATTTCCGTACAGAGATGCCATGGACCCGCCGCGGAACTGCAGCGGTATGCCCCTATTTACCGCGGAAACACGGTCAGTTGATAAGATCACTGCACCAAATTTACAGCAACTGTTTCTGTTCACCTCCTTTGGCTTCTAGAATATTCAAAATATTTTTCCTCAAGCTCCACAGATTCCAGATTTCCTCGCAACAAATCACAACGAATCGTTTAGTGTTTGTGCGAATTTAGATCTAAAAATTTAGATGGAATAAATTTTTCAACTCAAATTTCAAAAACAAATGAATTAGCGCATTATCTCCGGCAACGGCGCCATTTGATTGAATGATTCTTTATGTGTCGTGTTTTGAAAATGTATAAAGATCACAATCAAAGAAATTTGTAAACCGCAATCAATAACGGTGTCGATTGTAGCACGTTAGCGAGTGCGGATCGTCCACAGGGAAAGTGAGATCCGTTCGTAATTGAATTAGATGAGTCGAAAATTAAAGAAAAGAAAGAACAATTCAATTCAAGATTTAAAAGTGAATTCAAGAATTATCTAGATCTAAATCTAATTAACAAGAAAACATTAAAAATCAAGAATCAAGAATTGATGATATCCAATCAAATAATCAAGAATCGAAGTGAGACTCGTAGGAATCGATCGAATCTATAGACGTGATGAAATCTATTGATTACGTATTCTTATCCATTGATGAATTGATACTAGATCGATGATGATCAACGAGAATTAGGGATTTCTTGCAGAAACTAAAGTTTCATCATTTATCTCTTGTCCTTTCGTTGATTTCATTCACATTCTAGCCTCTAGTAAATTCAAGAATCGATCGTGGATCCCTAATTTCGAGCGAACATAATCAAGAAAGCATCGCTCGAAACTAGGTCGTCGATTCTTCAATTTACAAGAGTTTACAAAACTCATAGGACTTAAGAATCATTTCAAGATTTGTAACATCATCATCTATTGATTCTCTTGACTCCTTCACGAGCGGAGTTTTACTCAAACATCATAACAAGAAACACAATCAAGAATTGAGATCTAATCATGATGCAAGATTGTAAAGAAAGCAAGATAAAAGAATTTCACCTTTTATTTATCAACAATTTCGTTACAATTCTCTCAAGAACTACAATGAGGAAAGAACTCGATCGTCGATTTGGTGTCGTACGTCTTCGTGAGTCGCGGATCGTCTTGGACCACTTGCTCGGATGAAGATCGGCTTCGCTCCTAAAAGGTTGAAGGCTTCTTGCTTGAATTGTACTCGGGGATCTTGAATTTGTCTTGGATTTGATTGGATTAGGGTTAGGGTTTGGAGATACAAGTTGTGTCACTCAACTTGTGGGAAGAGATGAAGATTGAGCAACCAATTAATGAACAACCTTGAGAGTGAAGCCTTAGGGTCCCTTTTATAGCCTTGATTAGGATTAGCTTCCTTTGGAAGCTAGGTTTAGTTTAGATTCTCTTGTAAGCTTGGTAGTTAGGTAGAACCTTCTAGAGGTAGTTAGTTAGGCTTAGCTTCCTTCATAAGCTTGGAGGTTAGGGAGAAACTTCTAGGCTTATGTTGTTAAGTAGCTTGCTTTGGAAGCTTGAACATGATTAGCTTAACAAAGAGCTTTGCTGTTCTGGCAGAAGATTCTGGAGAATTCTGGACTTTGAGTGGCTGAAATGAGTGTACACCTTGAGATCAGAAGCCTGCAACTGAAATATGATGATGTCATACCCACGTGGCCGTGGATCCGCCGCGCATGCCATGCTCCGGCCGCGGATCCGCGGGCATTTAGGAGCCTTAGTGCATGAAAATCTGTGCACTGCTTTCTGCTGACTTCTTGATATATTTCTGATATGTGGAATCTTATAATTCCCTCTAGTTCATTGTCAGATTTCAAGTCTTGGAGTTGGCGTATTTTTATCAGCACTTTTTCACAGATTTGGCTTTTCTCCTGGAATTTCCTGCACAGATTCTCGAGACAAGTGTTGCGCTATACAAAGATGATGCGATGTCATGATAAACACTCAATTTCCCTCAGAAATGCCGGTTTTAGTATACAACACAAGTTATTTGGTATTTTATGGCTGATTCGCTAATATGTGTTATATTAATACCGAACACCTCTAGATGAGTGCAAATGGTAGGAAATTGACGTGTTAAAAATGCAATATTTTCAACTGATCGGCATCTTTATAAAAAAAATTATAAAAATTTTTAAAAAATGAAAATAAAAAAAATATATAAAAGAAAAATCAAATAAAAAATTTAAAAAAAACTAAGAAGATAAAAACAAATTCAACTTGGCCATATTTGACTTAAGTTTGACAAAACGGTTAACTGGCTAGGAAAAACTAGATCCTAAACTTAGTAAATTAAAAACCCTAAAAATAACATTTCTTAAAGTTTTACGGTAGAAAATATATGTCCTTTTAGTTTATTTAGAAATAGGAAAATTTTGAGTTCAGTTCTTAGGCTAAGTCAAAATAATGGAAGAGTATTGAACATTTTATTGAAGTGTAAGTCTGAAAAATAATTCCGAACCTTTAGTCTAAAGTTATGAAAATATATACCCTACAACTCGCACATACACGCACCTTGAAACTTGGGATAGTAGAGGATACCTTGAATTGCTCTTGTCTAAAATCCTTAGTATGAGAAAAATTAAATAAAATTATACGTGTGAATAAAGAGATAAAAAAAAATGAACACTGGTTTTGTAATCACTTAAGGCTGCGTAAAATAAAAAAAAATATAGCGAGAGGGCTTTATCACCTAGTGCCTTAGACCAACTGGTTTGGGACTCACTGCTAAAGCCTTAGGTATTACAAGACGAGGAATTACGCCTTAATGCGCAAACACATTTTGTAATCGGTCATTAGTACCTCAAGAAGTATTAACGGTCGCATGAAGGATGTGTGAGCAATTTCATCTAAAATTCACCAACTAAAAGTACTTTGGACAATGGATAAGAGTATGATAACTTAAATTGAATTTCCAATTGTAGGGGTGATACATACACACACGTAGGGGTATATGATTGGGGTTTCGATGAGAGATAAGAATGAAAAATTGAACTTATATCTTCAGTGGAGATGATAAAAATTCCTAAGTTGAGATGGAATCTTAGAAGGAAAATTCAAGAGATGCTAAAAGCTAAATAAATTTACAGAACATATACAATCTTAAGTTAAATGATAAGTGAGTGTGAAAAATACGGGTTGATGATTTCTAAGTTAAAATAATAGAATTTCTTGCTAGAACACCCAATTGAAGAATGAAAATCAACAGGCCAAATTGATCGGATTTTGTGGGTAGTATCCGCTGAAAACCCTCAGGAGACAACACTCCTCCTATTAGGGACACCTAGAGATTTAACGGCTTGTTGCATGAGCTCAGTGCAATCGTGGTTCCCTGCGAAAGTGAGGTTATGTTTTTTTTCGAGAATAAAATTGGTTTTGCTCGGGACGAGCAAAAGATAAGTTTGGGGGTATTTGTTCATATCAGAATTTTGCATTATTATATTCCCCATTTTTAATCATATTGCAAATAAATAGGTGCTTTTGATCCATGTCTGCTAAATAGTTGCAGTTTACAGGTTCTCAGAACAATACAGTGAAATTCAGGAAAAGACGTTACAAATGTGAGACTACGAACAAAAAATAGATGAATCTGTAAGATGCCTCCTGCCAGTTTAAGGAACAAATGAAGATCAATGAATAGTTAGATTGCACAAAGTACGAGGGCAGCACAAAAATTCAAAACTTCAACGCGAAGCTTACGGTAAAAGTCCACAAATTCTGCACTGTTGGAAATCTGGAAGAAAGTAGAAAAGATTCTGAAGAACCAAGAGAAGAAAATAGAAGGAAATAGCAACATAAAGCAACCCTGAAAAGAAGAGCCAAAGAGCCCTCAAGATGGCAGTGGATCCGAGGCCAAACATGGCATTTCGTTGCGGATCCACGGCCATGCTGTGCACGTGTCGATGCATGTGTCGGTGGGTGTTGGTGCTTTGACCCGGCTTTCTTAGGGTGGTCTTGTAATTTCAGATGTGGATCAGATGTAAACCCTAAGATTTCTCCTATCTATAAATAGGAAAGCCTACAGCTTTTTTTAGGGCATGCCTCTTTTAATTTCTAGATTAAATTTTAGTTTCATTGTAATCGTCAAGAGATGTCAATAAAAGTAAGTTTTTTTATCTTGAATTTTTAAGTTTTTTTATCTTGAATTTTTCTTATCTGCAATTTAATTTCCGCAATTTTCATATCTGTCTTTTATTATCTGCATGTTAATTAGGTAATTAAAAGAAAATTATAAAAATGAACTCCATTATAATATCCCTAATGAGTGAATAGTTCCTCACTTGTTAGGGTTAGGTTTGGGGTAAGTTTGAGAGATGGAAATCTCTCACTCCTTTCTTACCCGTATAATACTTCAAATTAGGACTCCATGTTAATCAAACACACACCGCTCACTACGGCACCCTATCCCATGAGATAGCGGTGATTCCCTAGTTAGACCGGTTGTTGTTGATTTACATAAAGGTGAGGGCTAAGAGTTAAGAAAGGACGGATAAGGACCAAAAGGAAGAAACTATGTTTCTTCCTAGTCGTGCTAATCCCCTTTGTTAACGATTACCCTAACACCTAAGTTCTTAATTAGGGCAAAGGAAGCGGTGAGTAGAATTAACTTTCCAAACTAACCTAATCCTAACCCTAGCAAGGTTTTAATCCAAATCAAATTCAATCTTAGTTTTTATAAAAATCAAAACTTACCACAAATAGGACTTAACTCGTAAGAACAATAAGAAAAGAACACGTTTTCCCTGTGGACCGACCCATACTCAACCGGCTAGGTACCAAGCGACACCATTATTGATTGCGGTATTCTTAACTTTGATTTTAAAATGCGCACGCAAAAAAGATCTCAATCAGTTGCTCCACTCGGTTTTTTAGTAGAGCTAGAGCCATGAACCACATCTCTCGGGTGGATCTTCTTAGATGGAGGAAGACCAGAGATAAAACTCGATCATGGAGACCCCATGGAGCTAAGGAAGAGGGTAGAAGATCGAAAGGCACGAATCTTTCGGTATAACTCTCTATCACAGTAGCTAGTTCTCTTTAGTTTGCTAGTTTAATGTTTGGTTAGATTCTAGGGTGTGGTTTCTAGTGCCATGCTTTTTAAAAGTTAAAGCTTTTCGTTCCGCAACGGCCGCGGTTAGTGGCCACGGCACTAAGAACCCCAACATACTGAACATCCAAAAATGGAAAGTCAGGGTTGAAGCTCAGCTTTAATTATCATGTCCTACTTCCTAAAATACAGAATACGAGGGGTAACTAGACCAACCATACTCCTACGGTCAAGAAAAAATCCTGCAATAGTCACACTTCGGCTTCTAGCGTCACATAACAAGCAGTATCTTAAGCACAGATAAGGAGAAAATAACAGTCACTACTTATTACATTCAAATAAACATGAATTCACAACGGATACAAGGTCTTAAACACTGAAAAGAGAACAATAACAATTTAAAGAACTGAACCGAGTTTTGATACAAAAGCAAGACTAATTATATAAAGAAGCAGATGGAACTGATCTAAATCTCCGCAAGCTTTTCGAAACCAGTCCGGTTCTGTTCTCGGGCTGGATCCATTTCTTCCTCTTAGCAAGCATACTCAGGTCTTCAGAGCGACACAATAATATATATAATAATATAATTTGGATGCATGAAGAATTACAATCATTTAACCAGTGGTGACAAACAGTACCATAACCTGAAGTAAATATCATGATAGAGTGTACGAGTCATGGCAAGAATAGGCATAATAATTGTATTGCTAGACCTAGTATAGTTTACCTAGTTTAAAAAATTCGAACGGGTCATGAGTAGAGTAGGTTCTAGAATATTCTTGTAACATAATGGTAATAAAACAGGAAAATCACAACATCAGTAAAACATGAACCATGTGATTTACATAGACATAGGGTGCAATCCTGGGTGTCTCATGTCACTATGGTTTTCTATAATGTTCTATTATTGAAATTGACCGGTGGATGGTACTCGTAATTCGAAGGGTATTCTGTGCATACCTGGAATCACGGCCTCATCCGGGCTAACCCGGACCATGCCGCTAGATATAATAACATGACCTAACACGACGATCACTTATAAATGCTTGTTAGTTCGATTGATCAATCTCTATATGACAGTGACCTTTCCGAATATGGTTACAATGTCCACCTTTCAATTTTCCTAATCCCCATATGTTTACATCGGGGTCCAACCATGAATCTCAAAATACTAGTCGCGCCATGACAAATCTACGCGAGAATTAGAGACATGGTCTCCAACAAGCATGTCTAGACCGGTATCTGAGACAAGTGGACGGTTCTCGATTTCTTACCTATGTCACTAAAATAAGCACTTCCATATCCGTCTTATACCGGTTATAGTTACACTTATATAAGTTTCATAGATGTCGACAATATAATAACCAATAAGATGTCAATACAGGTGAGTTCTAAACATGAGTCAAGCCATTACCATGCAATGATATTCAGTTAACCAGCTTATATAGCATGAACGACTAAGCATGAGGGTAAACAATCATATAACATGAAGAAATCCATCAACTATAAACTTTAACTACTATAGGAAAGCAAGCACCATTCAGTTTGTAAAAATTATTTAAAATACTTATGATAAGAATCAGGCATGACAATATAAAAGGCGCAGAAAATAGACTCGTTTATTTATCCAAAAAAATTAGGTTCATCCCGATACCTATTCTGTATTGAGAGATATTCTCATTTTAATTCAGATAAATAGTGCTGAAAATACCAGTTTCAGAACTAAAGTTCCAACTTTGAGTAAGATTATCTATAAGTTACATTCTGAATCTGGTGTCGCTACAGTTCGATGAAATCTGTGTTTTTAAATTAGCTGTAACACCCTAATTCATTTATAGAAATTCTATTTTGAGTATTTTTTTATTTATGGTATTTTCCTGATTTATTGTGTTTTAGGTGCGAATAGTGTGTTTGAGATCTGTATTTTGCATCTGACCCGACCCGCTTGCTGGAAACCCATTTTGATTCCTGTTTTATCCTGGCTTGTTATGTGGATCCGTGCACTTTCATTTTTTTTATATATACTGCATACTGGCATTTTATCTCGCATCTGCATATTTTTTCAATATAGCATATAAAGTCAAGAAAAATATTTTAAAAATATCTAGCATGGCCTGCATGATACCCCTAACCCATTCGTAGTATCCGCGCATCTTGTCCTCGTCCCGTTCAGTAAAACGGACTCGTTTGGATGGCTACGTACACGTGCGTGCATCTGTTCTTGGGGGTATGCATTTTCGTTGCCCGGATATCCTGTTTTAATGTTGGTCGACATGTATAGTTTCCGTATTTTAAAACTGGATTTTTAGACCCGACCCGGACGTGTTTTGGACTATTTTTGTATTAGTCAAAATATCGAATTTTAACTTATATTATATATTTAATATTATTAACTGTTTAAAAATTTAAAATAACTAAAAGATTTCTTTTAAAATCTAAATTTAACAGATTCTGTCTCTCTTTCTCCGTCTCTCTCTCTCCCTTTCTCTCTCATCTCGCGATTACTGTTCTCGCGAGATCCCGTCACCTCCCTTCTTCCCCTACGCTCACCCCCCTCTTCTGTTTCTTTCTTTCTCCTCCTTTAAATTCTGCCGCTCCCACGAGAACGAGAAACGAAACCCTAACCCAAACCTTTGCCTCGTCGTCGCCTCCTCACCATCTTCATCTTCTTCTCGACCTCACCTCTCTCCACTCTTCCCTTCATCACCACCATCACCTACAACCCAACCCGAGAACCCGTTGCGGCCACCTCCTCTATCGCCATCACCCTCATCGCCGACCACCCCGTCTCAACCCCTCATCACCATCCCTGTCTCCTCACCTCCTTCTCTCTTCCCTTCAACCCCTCTCTTCTCCCGAGCCCACTACAACCACACCCACAGCCCTCGCCAAAACCCACTGCCTTTTGAAGTAGACCTTGCCTTCGACGGCACGTCATCATCGTCTCCCCTGCTTCGCCTCTATCCCCAAACACCAACTCCAGAGCAGCACCTTCATTTTCTTCTCTTTCTCCTTCTTCTTTCCTCTCTTTCTTTTCTTAATCTCATGTTCCCCGGTGATCGCCGGAGCCGTGCCGCCACTGCCGATCCAGGCGATACAGTTGACATCTCCAGCCAGTGTGGTCGTGTACTTGTTTTGCCTGGACCTGTCCCCTATGCCGTGTGTGCGTTGCGACGTTTACCCGACGTCGGACGTGCCGTACGCACCCGTTATGTGTTCGCTCAGGCAAGTTCATCTTTCTACATGCTATGTATCTTATTCTGTATCCATATGAATAAAAATATCACCTGTTGGTTCCATTGTACACCCATATTAATGTTTTACTGTTTTCGGATACCCGTATGCATCCATATCATTTATTATATATGTAGCTGCACCTACAGATCACATTAATTCATATTACTGTTACATTAGTACCCCATACTTGATAGTGTGCATCCTATATAGTCATGGAGCTGTAGTTGTAACCCCTGATAGATATTTGTGCATCCATGTTTTATTGTGTATCCATACCATTAATTATGCATATCTAGTTGCATGCCATATTATATTAAATCATATTATTATTACACTAGTACCCCATGCTTGATAATGTGCATCCTATTTAGTCATGATGTAACCCCTGATAGATATTTGTGCATCCATGCTTTACCGTACATCCGTACTTTTACCCTGATTCAATACGTGCTACACTTTACTGTTGGACATCCATTTAATGCATGTGCACTATCTGACATGACCTGATACACCACTACTTGACCTGTTACCCGATCCTTTTCCTAATGCCGACAATCCTGACTTGTCGTCCCGACGGACGTATCCTGTTGTCTACATAGACAAACCTGTACCTGCTTGATCATGTGTTGGCATTAGCTCCAGATTTCAATACCTGACTCGAACGCATAACCTTGGGGGTATGGGGAAATCAAAATTGTAACTGAAGTGTAGTTTAAAAGGGTATTACTTGATCCGTGGTCCCGGGGGATAACGGGACAGAATAATCTATGATTCTTACTTGATCCGTGGTCCCGGGGGATAACGGGACAGAGTCATTCATGATTCCCACTACCTGATCCATGGTCCCGGGGGATAACGAGACATATTCTTTGAGTTACATGGAGGAGTACACTAATTGATTTCAAACAAGCTTAAGAATAGACAACCCAGTAGCACAGTTTAGATTTATCACTGCACGTCACATTTACTGATACTCTTCATTGTTCTATATCCATGCTTACTTATTACATTCATGTTACTACTCATGCCTGCATATCTCGTTGCATCCTGGTTGCTTATTATCATTGATATTATGACGCGCTGACGTCTGGGTTTTCTATTGCCCAGATCCTTTATCCTTCTCGTAGGCTGATCAGGAATACTTCAGTCGACAAGTCGAGCAATGAGGATCCTGTTAGTATTTTAGTTTAGTTTTCTTTCAGCATTTTCATTCCTGATGTGAGCCCGTATTTGGGACGCACCTTCCAGATTGTTATTGTTTATTGGATTTATTGCTTCCGCATATAATTCTTGACTCGTTTATTCTGGCATATGGATATGTACTAGATAGTTTATTTTATTTCTACTGTTCTTGATATCTATAGACAGCCGTAATGTGACTGTGGAGGAATGTTTCCTAGCCACAGGTAGCATGGTTGGCTCTATCACGTACCGATCTTAGCGCACTCTGGGAAGCGGGGCATGACAGGGTTTGTTTGGTATCAAAGACATAGGATTTAGGATAATCGGGTTTGATTCTTTTATAGTTGGGTATTGAACCCAATACATGAATCGGAAGTTCCGTAATTAGGAACATGTCCTGCCACATTGTTATCATGATTCTTGAATCATATCTTTCTCTTAACCCTTGTCTGACGATATGCAAACAGCTTTGCATCTCGACTTGAAACCTTCTGGTTCCCTATTGTTTCTCCGATCCTATTCCTTTGATTCTGATACTAGGACATGGGCGACTTGAACGGAGTTATATGATTGTAACTGTGAACCGCAGCATGGTTACAATGCGGTACTCTATTTAATTAACTTAGAGTCCAAGTCTTGATTCATTTCCTTGATTTATAGTCGTGATATTACCTTGCTTCTCTCGGTTACATTGCTAATTGGTTCATGTTTTATCGCGAGCTTGAATCCTGTTTACCGTGCTTATCTTTTTCAGTGTTTGGTTTCAGATGAAGTCATTTCGGTATCCTACTTGTTCATGATTTTCCCGCATTAGCATTATTCGATTCCGGTGCATCCCATTGTTTTATGTCGTCCAAGTTTATTGCTGCACATTCGATTTATTGCACAACCCTATCTAGTTGTTGGGACATACACACTGGGAATGGGAAGATCATATCTAGTAGTGAGTGTAAGGATTGTTCGGTTGTTATCTGCGGACAGGAGTTATTTGCAGATTTCTTGGTGATCGATACCGGAAGTTATGATGTTGTATTGGGAATGGATTTTCTCGGCACTTTCCACGCTCACATTGATTGTAGGGCAAAGAAAGTGATTTTCTAGATTTCCGGACATCCGGAATTTGTTTTTGCTGGAGGTAGCAGTTCTGTCGGGCCAGTAGAGTTTAGGGCTAGGCCGACAAGCAGTGTTCTTTCATCAATGGAAGTTGATAAAGAGGAAGCTCCAGTGGTCATTCGAGAGTTCATGGATGTGTTCAAGGACATCTCGGGTTTACCGCCAAAACGAGATATGGAGTTCGCTATTGATGTTATTCCTGGTGCAGCGCCAATCTCAAAGGAATACTATCCAATGGCACCAGTAGAGTTGGAGGAAGTCAAGAAGCAGGTTACCGAATTGCTTAAGAAGGGTTGGATTCGCAGCAGCAATTCACCTTGGGGAGCTCCAGTTCTTCTAGTAAAGAAGAAAGATGGCACAAGGAGGATGTGCATCGATTATCGAGAATTGAACCGGGTGACTATTAAGAACAAGTACCTGATCTCTCGCATTGGCGAATTATTCAAGCAACTTAGTGGCGTGAGGGTATTCTCGAAGCTGGATTTGCGATCCGGATATCATCAAGTCCGAGTTAAATCAGAGGATATTTGCAAGACTGCGTTCTGAACTCAATATGGGCATTACGAATATTTATTGATGCTATTCGGAGTCACGAATGCACCGGTGATATTTATGGACTTGATGAACCGAATATTTTCAACGTTCTTGGACCAGTTTATAGTGGTGTTCATAGATGATATTCTGGTCTACTCGAGGAGCCTTGAAGAGCATGCTGAACACTTGAAGATCACACTGCAGACATTGAGGCATGAAAGATTATATGCAAAGATGAGCAAGTGCGAGATTTGGCTTGAAGAAGTAAAGTTTTTGGGGAATGTCGTATCCAGAGATGGAATTGCCGTGGACCCTGAGAAGATTACAACAATTCAAGTTTGGCCGATTCCGAAGAACATAGCAGAGATCAGAAGTTTCCTTGGACTTGCAGGATACTACAGAAGATTCGTGGAGAATTTTGCTCGTTGGGCTGAGCCTTTGACCAAGCTTACGCATAAGGAGGTATCGTTCGTATGGATGGATAGTTGTGCGTCAGCTTTTGAGGTGTTAAAGCAAACATTGATAACCGCTCCTATTTTGACCGTACCAGACAGTTCCGGGGGATTGGTGATTCACAGCGACGCATCTGAGAAAGGTTTGGGATGTGTTTTGATGCAGCATGGTAAGGTTATAGCTTACGCATCGTGACAGTTGAAGACCCATGAGAAGAATTACCCAACTCATGATTTGGAGCTAGCAGCTGTTATTTTCGCTTTGAAGATTTGGAGACACTACTTATTGGGCGAAAGGGTCGAAGTATTCACCGATCACAAAAGCCTAAGTATGTGTTCAAGCAGAAAGAGCTTAATATGAGGTAGCGTAGATTGTTGGAGCTGATGGCTAACTATGATCTTGATATTAAGTACCATCCGGGGAAAGTTATTATAGTGCCGGATGCGCTTAGTCGGTTGCCAGCAATTCGGACGTTGACTGCACAGAAGGAGTTTATCGAAGACTTTCGGAGATTCGAGTAGGAGATTGTGCTATCACATTCTTCGGGACAGTTGATGCAGCTGCAAGTACAGTCATCATTGATCGATAATATTAAAGTAGTGCAGTCACAGGACCCAAGATTGCAGAAGTTTCGAGAATAGGTTGAAGCGGGACTTCGAACAGACTTGTTGATTCATGAAGATGGTTCGTTGCGTTTTGGTAGCCATTTGTGTATGCCAAAAGGAGACATTCGCGAAGAAGTTTTGAAGGAGGCGCATAGTTCTGCATATTACATACATCCAGAAGGCACGAAGATGTACCGTGATCTACGACAGCATTTCTGGTGGGAAGGCATGAAAAGGGAGATTGCTCGCTTTGTAGCGAAGTGCTTGGTGTGTTAGCAAGTTAAGGCTGAACATCAAATGGTAGCTGGTTTATTTCAACCACTTCCGATTCCTCAGTGGAAGTGGGAACATATAACCATGAATTTCATGACAGCTTTATCGCGGAGTCCAAAGGGCAACAATGCAGTTTGAGTGATCATTGATCGATTGACCAAGGTAGCTCATTTCATACCATTTCGAGTTGGTCAGTCAACGGAAGTGTTAGCAGAACAGTACATGCAGGAGATTGTGAGATTGCATGGAGTACCTGTGAGCATCGTTTCCGACCGTGATACCCGATTCTTATCGCACTTCTGGAGGAGTTTATAGGAAAATTTGGGGACGGGATTGAAGTTTAGCACCGCTTATCATCCTCACACCGATGGCCAGTCGAAGATAACGATCCAAACTCTTGAAGACATGTTGAGAGCTTGCATGTTGGACTTCAAGGGTTCGTGGGAGGATCATCTACACTTGGTGAAGTTTTCTTATAATAACAACTTTCAGACGACTATTCAGATGGCTCCATTCGAAGCATTGTATGGTCGCAAGTGTCGCTCACCCGTTTTTTGGGATGATGTTAGAGAACGAAGATTGTTGGGACCGGATTTGATCGTGCAAACCGTGGAGAAAGTTATTACTATCCGAAATCACATGAGGACAGCACAAGATCGGCAAAAGAGTTGGGCCGACACATCAAGAAGAACTCTAGAGTTCGCTGTTGGTGATCTGGTATTCTTGAAGATATCGCCGACTAGAGGAGTGATCCGTTTTGGGAGTTGAGGCAAGCTTAGTCCTCGATTCGTCAGGCCTTTCGAGATTATTGAGTGTGTTGGAGAAGTCGCTTATCGATTGGCGTTACCACCGTCTTTGGCGAATGTTCATGACGTGTTTCATGTATCTCAACTCCGTAAGTATGTTGGAGATGAAACACACGTGCTGGATCATTCAGAGCTGACTGTAAGGGAGGATTTGACTTTTGAGGAACGACCGACGTCGATTGTTGATCGAAGAGAAAAGGTCCTTAAGAACAAGGTCACCCCTCTCGTACTTGTTTCATGGGTAAATCGCTCGCACGGAGAATCGACTTGGGAACGAGAAGATGAGATTCGACAGAAGTTTCCAGATCTCTTCTTGTAGATTCATGCTTATTTGTCTTTTCTTGTTTTGGGAATTTCGAGGACAAAATCCTTTTTATAGTTGGGTATAATGTAATGCCTTAGTTCATTTATACCAGTTCTATTTTGAGTATTTATTTATTTATGCTATTTTTCCTGATTTATTGTGTTTTGGATGCGAATAGTGTGTTTGACATCTGTATTTTGCATCTGACCCGACCCGCTTGCTGAAAACCCGTTTTGATTCTTGTTTTATCCCGGCTTGTTATGTGGATCCGTGCACTTTCATTTTTTATATATATACTGCATATTGGCATTTTATCTGGCATTTGCAAATTTTTTCAATATAGCATATAAAGTCAAGAAAAATATTTTAAAAATATCTAGCATGGCATGCATGATACATCTAACCCTGTCGTAGCATCCGCGCATCTTGTCCTCATCCCGTTCAGTGAAACGGACTCGTTTGGATGGCTACGTGCACGTGCGTGCATCCGTTCTTGGGGGTATGCATTTTCTTTACCCGGATATCCTGTTTTAATGTTGGTCGACACGTATAGTTTCCGTATATTAAAACTGGATTTTTAAACTCGACCCGGGTGTGTTTTAGACTATTTTTGTATTAGTTAAAATATCGAATTTTAACTCATATTATATTTTTAATATTATTAACTGTTTAAAAATTTAAAATAACTAAAAGATTTTTTTTAAATCTAAATTTAACAGATTCGTTCTCTCTCTCTCTGTCTCTCTCTCTCTCTCTCTCTCTCTTTCTCTCTCCTCTCGCGATTACTGTTCTCGCGAGATCCCGTCACCTCCTTTCTACCCCTACGCTCACCTCCCTCTTCTGTTTCTTTCTTTCTCCTCCTTTAAATTCTGCCGCCCCCACGAGAACGAGAAACGAAACCCTAACCCTAACCTTTGCCTCGTCGTCGCCTCCTCACCATCTTCATCTTCTCCTCGACCTCACCTCTCTCCACTCTTCCCTTCATCACCACCATCACCTACAACCCAACCCGAGCCAACCCTACACACCTGAGAACCCATTGCGGCCACCTCCTCTGTCGCCGTCGCCCTCATCGCCGACCACCTCGTCTCAACCCCTCGTCACCATCCCTGTCTCCTCACCTCCTTCTCTCTTCCCTTCAACCCCTCTCTTCTCCCGAGCCTACTGCAACCACACCCACAGCCCTCGCCAAAACCAACTACCTTTTGACGTAGACCTCACCATCGACGGCTCATCGTCGTCGTCGTCTCCCCTGCCTCGCCTCTGTCCCCAAACACCAACTCCAGAGCAACACCTTCATCTTCTTCTCTTTCTCCTTCTTCTTTCCTCTCTTTCTTTTCTTAATCTCGTGTTCCCCGGTGATCGCCGGAGCCGTGCCGCCGCCGATGATCCAGGCGATCCAGTTGACATCTCCAGCCAGCATGGTCGTGTTCTTGTTTTGCCTGAACTTGTCCCCTGTGCCGTGTGTGCGTTGCGACGTTTACCCAACGTCGGACATGCCGTACGCACCCGTCGTGTGTTCCGCTCAGGCAAGTTCATCTTGCTACATGCTATGTATCTTATTTTACATCTATATGAATAAAAATATGACCTGTTGGTTGCATTGTACACCTATATTAATGTTTTACTGTTTTCGAATACCCGTATGCATCCATATCATTTTTTATATATGTAGCTGCATCTACAGATCACATTAATTCATATTACTGTTACATTAGTACCCCATACTTGATAGTGTGCTTCCTATATAGTCGTGGAGCTGTAGTTGTAACCCCTGATAGATATTTGTGCATCCATGTTTTATTGTGTATCCATACCATTAATTCTGCATATCTAGTTGCATGCCATATTATATTAATTCATATTATTGTTATATTAGTACCCCATGCTTGATAATGTCCATCCTACTTAGTCATGAAGTAACCCCTGAAAGATATTTGTGCATCCATGCTTTACCGTGCATCCGTACTTTTACCCTGATTCGATACTTGCTACACTTTACTGTTGGGTATCCATTTGATGCATATGCACTACCTGATATGACCTGATACACCACTACTTGACCTATTACCAGATCCTTTTCCTAATGCCGACAATCCTGACTTGTCGTCCCGACGGACGTATCCTGTTGTCTACATAGACAAATCTGTACCTGCTTGATCCTGTGTTGGCATTTAACTCCAGATTTCAATACCTGACTCGAACGCATAACCTTGGAGGTATGGGGAAATCAAAAGTGTAACTGAAGTGTAGTTTAAAAGGGTATTACTTGATCCGTGGTCCCGGGGGATAACGGGACAGAATCATTTGTGATTCTTACTTGATCCGTGGTCCCGGGGGATAACGGGACAGAGTCATTCATGACTCCCACTACCTGATCCGTGGTCCCGGGGGATAACGGGACATATTCTTTGAGTTACATGGAGGAGTACACTAATTGATTTCAAACAAGCTTTAGAATAGATAACCCAGTAGCACAGTTTAGATTTATCACTGCATGTCGCATTTACTGATACTCTTCACTGTTCTATATCCGTGCTTACTTATTACATTCATGTTACTATTCATGCCTGCATATCTCGTTGCATCCTGGTTGCTTATTATCATTGATATTATGACGCACTGACGTCTGGGTTTTCCATGGCCCAGATCCTTTATCCCTCTCGCAGGCTGATCAAGAATACTTCAGTCGACAGGTCGAGCAGTGAGGATCCTGTTAGTATTTTAGTTTAGTTTTCTTTCAGCATTTTCATTTCTGATGTGAGCCCGTATTTGGGACGAACCTTCCAGATTGTTATTGTTTATTGAATTTATTGCTTCCGCATATAATTCTTGACTCGTTTATTCTGGCATATGGATATGTACTAGATAGTTTATTTTATTTCTACTGTTCTTGATATCTATAGAAAGCCGTAATGTGACTGTGGAGGGATGTTTCCTAGCCACAGGTAGCATGGTTGGCTCTGTCATGTACCGATCTTAGCGCACTCTGGGAAGTGGGGCATGTCAGGGTTTGTTTGGTATCAGAGACATAGGATTTCGGATAATCGGGTTTGATTCTTTTGTAGTTGGGTATTGGACCCAATACATGAATCGGAAGATCCGTAATTAGGAACATATCCTGCCACATTGTTATCATGATTCTTGAATCATATCTTTCTCTTGACCTTTGTCATGACGATCTGCAAACAGCTTTGCATCTCGACTTGAAACCTTCTGGTTCCCTATTGTTTCTCCCATCCTATTCCTTTGATTCTGATACTAGGTTTTGGGCAACTTGAACAGAGTTATGTGATTGTAACTATGAACTGCAGTATGGTTACAATGCGGTACTCTATTTAAGTAACTTGGAGTCCTAGTCTTGATTCATTTCCTTGATTTATGGTCATGATATTACCTTGCTTCTCTCGGTTTCATTGCTTACAAGTTCATATTTTATCGCAAGCTTGAATCCTGTTTACCGTGTTTATCTTTGTTTGGCTTCAGATGAAGTCATTTCGGTATCCTACTTGTTCATGATTTTCCTGCATTAGCATTATTCGATTCTGGTGCATCCCATTGTTTTATGTCATCCAAGTTTATTGCTGCACATTCGATTTATTGCACAACCCTGTCTAGTTGTTGGGACATACACACTGGGAATAGGAAAATCATATCTAGTAGTGAGTGCAAGGATTGTTCGGTTGTTATCTGCGGACGGGAGTTATTTGCAGATTTCTTTGTGATCGATACCGGCAGTTATGATGTTGTCTTAGGAATGGATTTTCTTAGCGCTTTCCACACTTACATTGATTGTAGGGCAAAGAAAGTGATTTTCCAGATTCCCGGACATCCGGAATTTGTTTTTGCTGGAGGTAGCAGTTCTGTCGGGCCAGTCGAGTTTAGGGCTAGGCCGACAAGTAGTGTTCTTTCGTCAATGGAAGTTGATAAGGAAGAAGCGCCAGTGGTAGTTCGAGAGTTCATAGACGTGTTCAAGGACATCTCGGGTTTACCGCCAAAATGAGATGTGGAGTTCGCGATCGATCTTGTTCCTGGTGCAGCGCCAATCTCAAAGGTATACTATCCAATGGCACCAGTGGAGTTGGAGGAAGTCAAGAAGCGGGTTACCGAATTGCTTGAGAAGGGTTGGATTCACAGCAGCAATTCACCTTTGGGAGCTCCAGTTCTTCTAGTAAAGAAGAAAGATAGCACAAAGAGGATGTGCATCGATTATCGAGAATTGAACCGGGTGACTATTAAGAACAAGTACCCGATCCCTCGCATTGGCGAATTATTCATGCAACTTAGTAGCATGAGGTATTCTCGAATCTGGATTTGTGATCCGGATATCATCAGGTCCGAGTTAAATCAGAGGATATTTGCAAGACTGCGTTCTGAACTCGATATGAGCATTACGAATATTTAGTGATGCCATTGGGAGTCATGAATGCACCCACGATATTTACGGACTTGATGAACCGAATCTTTTCAAAGTTCTTGGACCAGTTTATAGTGGTGTCCATCGATGATATTCTGGTCTACTCGAGGAGCCTTGAAGAGCATGCTGAACACTTGAAGATCGCACTGCAGACATCGAGGCATGAAAGATTATATGCAAAGATGAGCAAGTGCGAGTTTTGGCTTGAAGAAGTGAAGTTTTTCGGGCATGTCGTATCCGGAGATGGAATCACCATGGACCCTGAGAAGATTGCAGCGGTTCAAGATTGGCCGATTCCGAAGAACGTAGCAGAGATCAGAAGTTTTCTTAGACTTGCAGGATATTACAGAAGATTCATGGAGAATTTTGCTCATTTGGCTGAGGCTTTGACCAAACTTACGCGTAAGGAGGTACCATTCGTATGGACGGATAGTTGTGCGTCAGCTTTTGAGGCGTTGAAGCAAAAATTGATAACTGCTCCTATTTTGACCGTACCGGACAGTTCCGGAGGATTGGTGATTCACAGTGACGCATCTGAGAAAGGTTTGGGATGTGTTTTGATGCAGCATGGGAAAGTTATAGCTTACACATCACAACAGTTGAAGACCTATGAGAAGAATTACACAACTCATGATTTGGAGCTAGCAGCTGTTATTTTCGCTTTGAAGATTTGGAGACACTACTTATTGGGCGAAAGGGTCGAAGTATTCACCGATCACAAAAGTCTAAGTATGTGTTCATGCAGAAAGAGCTTAATATGAGGCAGGGTAAATGGTTGGAGCTGATGGCTGACTATGATCTTGATTTTAAGTACCATCCAGGAAAAGTTAATGTAGTGTCAGATGCGCTTAGTCGGTTGCCAGCAATTCGGGCGTTGACTGCACAGAAAGAGCTTATCGAATACATTCAGAGATTCGAGTTGGAGATTGTGCTACCGCATTCTTCGGGATAGTTAATGCAGCTGCAAGTACAGTCGTCATTGATCGATAATATTAAAGCAGCGCAGTCACAGGACCCAAGATTGCAGAAGTTTCGATAACAGGTTGAAGCGGGACTTCGGACAGACTTGTTGATTCATGAAGATGGTTCGTTGCGTTTTGGTAGCCGTTTGTGTATGCCGAAACGAGACATTCGCGAAGAAGTTTTGATGGAGGCGCACAGTTCCGCATATTCTGTACATCCAGGAGGCACGAAGATATACCGTGATCTACGACAACATTTCTGGTGGGAAGGCATGAAAAGGGAGATTGCTCGCTTTGTAGTGAAGTGCTTGGTGTGTTAGCAAGTTAAGGCTGAATATCAAAAGGTAGCTGGTTTATTGCAACCACTTCCGATTCCTCAGTGGAAGTGGGAACATATAACCATGGATTTCGTGACAGCTTTACCACGGAGTCCAAAGGGCAACAATGCAGTTTGGATGATCGTTAATATAATGACCAAGGCAGCTTATTTCATACCATTTTGAGTTGGTCAGTCAACGGAAGTGTTAGCAGAACGGTACATGCAGGAGATTGCGAGATTGCATGGAGTACCTTTGAGCATCGTTTCCGATCGTGATACCTGATTCTTATCGCACTTCATAGGCACTGTCTCGTCAGATCGGTCCTTTCTCGATATCGAATAGCCTCGATTGGTATCTCCCCAATATCCACCGCGCTCCAGTACTATTTCCGGTATCGATCATCCTCATAGGCTTCTTATACCTCCCTACGTCTTCCTGCCTCTCAGAGTCGTACCGGGTCCACCATGTATCCATAATCGGTTAACCCCTTCCTCGATTTAGATAATACCCATATCATCAAAACAAGAAAACTCATGGTGGACGCTAAATCATCATAACAAAAGAAAACAGCATTTTAAAACGTTTAAAAGTTTTATAAATCACACCGCGGCTTCTCAAATCCATGGAAAATATCAAGTTCCGAAGAACACGTATATAATTCATTTTTGCCACGGTTGGCAACCATCATATATGAATATCTATAATTATAGTATTCATATAACAAAATTAGCAAATATTATCACATCTATCAAGGATATCTAGAACACGAGTAATAATGGCAGTTCTACTGTGTCATGACGATACTAATGATGTGTAGTTTTGTATACGCGTCTGTGCTTGTGTCACATGGGAATCGTTAGTATTTGTGCAAGTATTCCATCAAGTGTATTCGAGCATCAATATCACAATCATCAACAATGTGTCATGCATCTACGTTAGTTGATGATTAATCATATGGATATGTCAATCATCGCATTCATATAATAACATCATCACTATCAAGCGTGGTAATCCTACAGTATCATGGCAGTACCAATGAGGTATAGTGTAACATGCGTGTCTGTGATTTGTTCAATATAGCAATCATTGGTCGTGGTGCAGTGTTCTTTCAGTGTGTTTATACGAGAATAGCAACGCCAACTAGCATATATAGTAGGTAATCAAATCGCGAGTGTATAAAAAGTAACCTAATCGTAACATGAACAATCGTTAAACATGACTATCTATTATTAGCTATACAATTATAGTTTAAAGTAGAAAGAAACGTTATTTTGTAAATAAGGAAGCTGCAGTATATTTAAAATAGATACCCATTTAAAATTAGCTGCTCATCCTTACCATTTATTATTTAAAAAGTGAAAAACGAATTGTTGGTTTTTAAAAGAGTATAACTCAAGTAATCGAAATATCATAATTGTGATAAACGTATAACTCCGAGAGTCTAAATGAATCTCGGTCGTATTTAGCAAACTATTCTCGATATCATCAAATATCCAATCAATATCGTATAGATCTATAGTTGCGTACGCATATAACAATAATCATATATAAATATATATCCACACATATAGAGCCTACGAGATACAAAATATATACTAATTTAGTTATAGACGTACTAATTTAGTTATAGACTAATTTATCTAATATAATACTATAGCCTAAGTATATAGTATAAGTATTCTAATTAATTGGTTGCAGGGATGCTATATACTGTTTACCACCGAAAACGGAGACGAACCGGGATAGGTCGTCTTGCCTTAATTTGGGGGTAGATGCTATTTGGACATATCCGTCCACCTCTCCGAAGATGCTAAGTTTATTTATGACATTGTACATCGGAGGTTTGGATAGATGAGACCGTTGTAGCGTGAATTTATCAGATTCCCCCTTCTTGAGGGATTTTTTATTATTGGGACGTTCTTTCCTGCAGGTACAAACCCATGCAGTTAATTACGTTATCGCAACGCGATAAAAAATTTCACCTGCTTTAGACAGATCACTTCGTGTTGTATTATGTTTGTTTATTATAGGGTTGCCCTCGGATTGTGTATGGAGACTAATATATATATATATCATCGCCCGTAGGGCACGGATTAGTCAAAATCCGTATATTAGATTTGGGGTTTTGAACTTAGGACGCAGATCTCATATAAATGAGGTCCATCAGTTTATAGGATATATGTGTTTGATCTAAGGATCATTAGTCATATATGAGACTAAGATCGACTTAGGAACAATAAGAATATGGGCTCGACAGATCATTAGATCATATATGAATAACCCATGGATAGTATACGGTAGGCAATATGGAGACAGTCTGCAAAGCAAAACATATTAGTTTAAGGACATTGCGGTTCATGGGAGATATGGATGGAATATGGCTTGTTTGTGCCCGTGGATTGTAAATGGGAATCAATATGGAGATTAGCCATAGGGCCAAACATATATTAGTTTAAGAACATCACGGTCCAATATTAGTTTAGGGACATTTCGGACCAACCTTCCCGTGTTTAGGATGAATATTAGTTTAAGGACATTTCGATCCAACATTCCCGTGTTTGGGACGAATATTAGTTTAAGGATATTTCGGTCCAACATTCCTCTTGCGCGCACGTTCATATGTTACGTGCCGAAGTGAACGATGGTGACATGTGATGCATCCAATATTGGAGTGCGATCCAATTTGAAGGCATTTATATTTTCCTCAAAGATATATATGTGTGTGTGTGTGTGTGTGTGTGTGTGTGTGTAAAGCCGGGGCTCAATATGAGATACGCATCTATATGAGGATGTGTATCAGCATGAGATGTGCACATCAATATGGAAGCACATAGATATAGGGTGTATCAATATGAGAATTAGGACATTCTCTGTCTTTATGAAGTTTCATATCTTTAATGAAGTAAGGACAAAAGAGGAGGAGTTGTTGGTTGTTGGGACCCGCCATCTCTCTAAAAGCCGTTGATGAATTACAACGCCGTATATCAGAGGTGTGGAAGGTTGTACCCTTAAACCAAATTCCTTACATGAGGGAAGAGAACATGGTGGATCTAAAGATCGTTAGTCCTATATGAGATTAAGATTAACTTAGAAGATATAGGATGAAGATCATTAGTCGTATATGAGACTAAGATCAACTTGGATATCATCGATGAAAGATCATTAGTCGTATATGGGACTAAAATCAACTTAGATATCATTATAATATGGGTTCAGTTGATTTACAATCAAAGAAGAAGTTTAAGCTTCACAAACTTAGCCAATTTGGGGCTAAGATTGAGTTTCTATGTCACCCAGCTGTGCTAAACATTTAGTCATTTAGGACTATGAATATAATATCTAAACCATGCTCTAACGCTCACATGCGTATCACATGAGGCGTTCAGGCTTAGGCATTGCCATACTAGTGCTAAGCACTCAGTCACGTAACGTTTACGTGAATATCACATAAGGCGCTGAGCCTCTGGCTTTTTTCAAACGCTCACGTGTGTGGCACGTGAAGCGTTGAGTCCTTACTTATGGCGCTCATGTGTATGGCACATGAGGACATAAATCTCCATGGGCTTTGGGTGCTCACATGGATATCACGTGAGATGCTATCCTTTTGCTTCTTTTGAGCGCCCACGTGGATATCACGTGAGACACTATCAGCTGCTTCTTTTGATAGCTCACGCGGATATCACGTGAGACGATATGTCCTTAGAGATTTAATCTCTGCTCATTTTTTTAGAGAAGTTAAACTTCTTTTAATGGTACTTTGACTATTAACGATCACCAAGATCAATATTTTGAGGATCTGGGATCAGGTTCTTTAAGAATTGAGTTCTTTTCATGTTTGGGAACTAAGTTCCTGGAGTATAAACTCCATCTTTTTCTTGTCCTTTCTTCCATTGTTCTTTTCAACCTTGTTTTCTCCTGATTCTCTGATTCTCAAGAACAAGATATTCCCGATGAGAACTAAATTCTCAATTTATGGGAGACTTGTCTTGTGGATTTCAGATCCAGAGAAAGAATTAAGTTCTTTTAAATGGTTAAACTCTCGAATATGATATGATAAGTAAAGGAAAGATAATTTTATCTCTGTGTTTTCTTTACCTAAGCTTTGAGAGGAGGAAGGTCTTCTTCTTTATTGAGAATTAAATTCTCTGTTATTTTGTGGAAGCTTTTGGAGAGCCTTCTGTATTTTTACAGAAGCTTATGGGGGGTCTCCTCCTCTTAAATTTAATCTCTTTGCTCCTATTTATAGGAGAAGAGAAAAATCAATCTGTTTTGAGAAAATCTCTCATTGAGAGATCATGATTGATTTCATAATCAATGAAATTGATCTTAAAGATCAACCGGTAAATTTTATTCACTGTTGGATTTTTAATCCAAAAGCTCTCTGTTTAACAGAGAAGATTTCTTATTTGTTTTTGTCTCGCCTCACTTCCCAATAGACGGAAACGGTAACCTGGCAAGCCCACGATATATTTATTCAGAGAAGGTCATTCCCTAAATAAATATACTAAGCATATTGAAACAATAATACACAATGTAAGAAAAAATGGAAACTGTAAAATTTTCAACAAATATCTTTATTTACATTCAACTTCAAATATTTACGGATACAAGAGTTCAATTGAAAAGTAAATAGAATAACAGAAATGCCTAAACAGGTGGCATACATTAACTGAAAGAAAATGATAACTAGTCTAAGCCTGAGCCACGATCTGGTCGTACTCCTCATCTGTAGCGTCCACCTTCTCAGTTCTCACAGTATCTGATGAATATTCCAAGAAAATAAAGTTGGATGGAATGCTCGTCAGCGAACTAGCGCTCAATAAGTCCCAAAAGTAGGGTAAAAGTGAAAAGTGACAATTATAGAATAATCATGAAATAATGTATATGTCGAGTAAAAGTATATGTAAATGAACATAAATATATGTACTATAGGTCTTTATATGGTCACTATGTTAACGTTAAGTTCCAAGTGTGAATGTCAACGCAACCGTAGAAATATTCACGAGCTCAAGAGTGGGGCCCCAGGAGCAAGAAAACACGGGCTCAATTCATGTGTTAGTATCGGAACTCCAAACTGTGGAGGAGTCGACCCGACTGAGATTCGAGTAAATAGAATTCGAGTAGATTAATATGGGACTCCTGAAGTTCCGTTGGATTCACACCTGAAACTATCCCATACATCCCGAGTAATATATATTATAATTGTTAGATATACTTAGCTGGCTTACTTGGTTGATTATAATATGTCCTGATCGAACCATAGATTGTAACAGGGAATAATGTAGTCGAGTAAGTCAAGTAAATGCAAGTCATGTCAATTGCAATCTTGAATCGAGTCAAGTTAGTTCGAGTAGAATGAGTTCGAGTTTAAATTCAAGTTTAGTTTCGAGTTTGGATTAGAGTTCGAGTTTAAGTCTAAGTTTAGGTTCGAGTTTGTATTCGAATTATAGACATTTCATATTACTAGATTTAATTTCGAAGATTTTAAGTTCAGAAGTAATCGGACAACCGCTGCACATGTAAGGCAGGATTTGTGTCTTTTTTCAAGACGATTGGTATTGATAATTTCATTAATTTGCAGTTTTGTCTAATCTGAATAGGCAAGCATTCACTTTCTCCGGCTCCTTGAGATTCAAGAGAAATGATACCGCTTAAATCTATATTAATTTAGGGTCCTTAAAAATTATTCTTGTT
Organism: Agapanthus africanus; assembly: GCA_030015575.1. NCBI lineage: Eukaryota > Viridiplantae > Streptophyta > Magnoliopsida > Asparagales > Amaryllidaceae > Agapanthus > Agapanthus africanus. The sequence goes on from CM057337.1 coordinate 7,048,014, forward strand.
TGTTTACATTGTTTGCATTTCTCAAGGGGATTTTATAAAAATGTTTTAATATTTTTTAAAAATAAAGCTCGAGGGTGATTTAGAATAATAAGAGTTTTATAGAAATGTATTTTAGTTTAGGTTGTATTTTAGCAATAAAAACCTATGTTTTAAAAATTTATGGTATTTTTATGAAAACTATTACTTTTAGAAACTTGGTGGTATTTTATTAAAATTTTAATATTTTATTTTAAAATATATTTTTCACAATTTGTTTTTATTGAAAATACGAATTCATTATTTTATATAATTTTCCAAAGTTTAATTTGTTTTAAAAAGTCGTATTTCTTTTTAAAAAAACGTATTTTTATTTCCTTTCGAGACCGAATTCTCCGTGAGAAGTTCTGTATCTCACTCTACTATGCCAAGGACGTGTGATAAGCGGCACCATCCATAAATGGGTTCTTCTAAAAGGGTTATAGATGAGTAATTGCAAAGGATTTAAAATATTGATAAAAACACTTTTTATAAAAGTAATGGTATTTCAATGTAATTGTTTCATTTTGGATAGACTTGTAATCTAGCATACCGTACTATGAAGTCATAGTGTATGTGATGGGGTAGGTCGTTACCCCGTGAGTTTTCTAGAGGTATGTATGTCTAGGTATCGATAAAAAAGGTTCTTTTAAAGTTCATGGTACTTGTGTGAAAAAGTTCGTTTTATGTTTATTTCGTATGAAATTTTAATTATATCAAAAAATTAAAATGTGAATAATATTTTGAAGTAATATTATGGTATTTGTGTGACATATTAGCCTATCAAAGACGATGAAAATATTTAAAAGAAATGAATTTTAAGGTTAACTCCACTTTGTCGAAATGATTTTTAGAAGGCGGGTTGAGTCGAAATGAAAGAGAGAAATAAGAACTTACGGTTTTAGAGCATTAAGAAAAGAGTAAGGAAGCGAGAGGAAGTCTTCGTGGTATCGCAGTATCGTCGGGAATGGCTCCGTTCTTCAATAGAATGAACTTGGTCGTTAACTTCACTTGACTAGCTTTAACTCTTCTTGAAATTAGAGAATTTTTGAGAAATTTTCAGAATAGATGAGGGCCAGGGAATGGTGTGGTATTTATAAGGATAAAAATAGGTATAGGATGAATTAAAAATAATTAAAAATTAAAGTAGAGAGAGTGTAAATGGGTATATGAAGGGGTGGACTGCTTTCTGTTTAATTACAGAGAAAACAAACAAGAAAATAGAGTAGAGTGGAGCTGAAGGGGTCCACAGACGAAGCACGGATGCATTTGGAGCAAGGGGGACCGCCGGTGGCGGCTATATGAGGGAAACGGGAGGCCAAATTTTCACCACGCGTCTCGAGATTTGTGCCATATGTGTTATTCTGTATTAACTCTTCATTTATCTCGTTTGATTTTTCTAAAACTTTTTGATTCTCCATGTATTGCACGTGCAACTCTTGGGCTTCTGAAAAATTAAAAAGAAAAATATAAAATAATTAGGACTGATGGGATTCGAACACGTAGGCTATGACACAGCAATAGAGAGGCTTAACCAGTGAGCTACAAGTTGTTTCTTGTTTTTATTGAATAAAATTAATTTATAATTCCTAGTCAGGATGAAATACCCTTTCTATACATTTGAACAAGTTACATTTTTACGAGGATTTCAGAGTCGTTACAGTTTTAACAAGATTAAGAAAATATTTTCTTAACATAGAATTTAATTCTACGTATGAATATTTTGTTAGAAAGATATTTTCCTAACTATAGAATTTAATTCTGTTTAACAGAGAAAATCTTTCTTATTTTAGAAAGATCGGGGAAATATTTCCCAAATTGAATTTAATTCTATCAGATGGTTTAATTGGTGATGTTTTATCACCATTGGATTTTAAATCCAAAAATTTTGTGTTAGAGAAAGATCTTTCCATATTAGAAATATCAGGGAAAATATTTTCCAAATTGAATTTAATTCTATCATATAGAATTTAATTCTATTAGATAAGAGCATTTTAAATTGGGGCGCTCACATGCTATCACGTGAGCGCTGCCATATATATGGCAGCGGCGCTCACGTGCTTTGCATGTGAGCGTTGCCAAAAGAATGCGGCAAGCAAACTCACGTGTTTAACACGTGAGTGCTCACGTGTTTAACACGTGAGGGCTATCATAGGATTTAATCCTATCTGAAGCCGGTACTCACATGCTTTGCATGTGAGTGCTCACATGTTTAGCACGTGGGCACTGTTATAGGATTTAATCCTAATTGCAGCAAGTACTCGTGTGCTTTGCACGTGAATGCTCACGTGCTTTGCACGTGAATGCTCATGTGCTTTGCACGTGGGGGCGTCATAAGATTTAAATCTATCTGAAACCTCTACTCACATGCTTTGCATGTGAGTGATCACGTATTTAACACGTAGGGGCCGCCCTCTATTTTTATAAAAGGAACAGTAAGCTTTGAGCCAAAATTTTTGGCGCGAACATATGCCATATACCCGACTTCCCCCATAGATATAAATTTATTCACTGTGTGCAATCGGGCTGGTCGTATCCTACAACCGCCTTGCACATCCTTGCCACCTCGAGAATCTCCGCAAAAGAACCCAGCAATCAAATCATCACGTAACGCACATAAGAAACCATATCGGAACTGATATATCAAGTAAAGGTCCATAGGTTAGAACCTATAACCAACAAGAGCTGGGTGAATGCTAACAATAAGGAATTACCCTCCAGGTATCGCCATTCAATCAAATCAACCAAAACTAGAATTATAAGTACGAATAAGTACGTTTAAAAACCTTAAAATCTTTCCAAAAACACACTAAAATACTCCCAGATTTTGACTCAGGGAATTTGGGGAAAAAAAATTTAAGAGGTTTAATCTCCTCATAAACAAAACCCAGACCAAGACCCACACCCTAATTCTCAAACATGGTCGCAAATAAAATGATTTTAGCCGCAATTTATGATTTTAACTTGGAGTCTTGGTTTCGTGCTTCTGTGGTTGTCTTATGATGATCCTACTAGGTCAATTCTACACTATGAATATTTTATAAAGATCCTAATTCATCTCAGAATTTATTTGAACACCAAAAACTTAACAAAAACCCTATTTTTCTGACATCTATCACAATAATCTAAAATTTTAACAATTGAAAAACTTGAAAAAGAAGAATTTTTACCTATATGGATAGGGCATAAAGAAATTTCAAGCTCTTTTGATGTCTACTTGAGGCTTCATGAAGTTGTTTTGATTTTAGCTTGAAGTTTGAACAATTTGCATGGGATCATCAAACTCATGGTGATTTTGTTAAAGGTTGCTAAAATTTGAGATGAGGGCTGAAGGAAAGTAATAGGTTCGGTTTAGAAATGATAGGAACCATTAGAATTATATGATAATTTAAGGAGGATGTGTAGAAAATGAGTGTAGAGAAAGGAGGTGCAAGCATGGTAAAATATGATATGTTAAGTTGTGTGTGAAGGTATATCATAACCTAAAATATACCAAGCCACCCTCTCTTTACACATAAAATCTTTTTAAAAAATAATTACTTCTACAAATAAATACCATAATTTTAATAAAACCTTTTTTCCATTATTTAAAATTCTAAAATAACATTTAATATTTTTCTGAACTGTTACAATATCTCCCCTTAAATAAATTCGGTCCCTGATTTTAAATTTAAACCCAAATCTTAAAACATTTTCCCAATCAAATTAACGAGGTCCAAATTTTAAAAACATTTAATCCGCTCCAATCAATGGGACTCCAAAGTCCCCTATACGAGCTAGGACTACACTAACGCAACATGTGCGCATAAAAATCAAAAATATAAAACTCCCATAACTGTAACTCTAGCAAATACTATGAGAATCACACAAGATATGATGCAAAGTATAAAATGCTATATCACCCGTTTAAATCGAGTACACAACCATAGCCATAATCATAGTGCAATATCTATAACACACGACCAAGCGCAAATATAATCAAAGTTATAATATATCTCCTCAAGTGCAACGCACGAAAACAAAATCAACCTCAACGGGTTTGCACAAAAACCAAACCACATGCAACAGGTTTGCACGAAAGAAATATCAAGTGCATAAGAGTGCACGAAATCAATATCAAGTGTATCTGGGTGCACAAATCAATATAGTGCATCGGGGTGCACAGAAACATCAATATGTGCAACTGGTGTGCACAAAGCAATATCAAAGGCATCTAGGGTGCACGAAAACCTCAATAAAGTGCAACTGATATGCACGAAAACATCAATCTAGTGCCTCTGGTGTGCACGGAAATTTCAATCAAGTGCATCTGGTGTGCACAAAATCATAGGTGTGACCCTCAAATTATCAAAACACATAAGTCAAAACAATGGACGTCGAAATATCCCTTCTTCGACGTCGAAAATGTGATACTTGGATCACCAAAACACAAATAAAAACAAATGATATTGATGTATACCCTCTTCAACGTCGAAAGGTTCCTGTACATCCGGAACTGGCAGAGCAAGGATTCCCACTTGCCTTCTGCCCACGGTTTGGTGTCCTCTGTCTCTGGGTCTTTGTTCTTTCTGACGACCAAAAAATCCATGGCCTCTCGATACAATCGCCTGGTGAGGAGTAGCGACGAAAATAGTCCCACTCTGACGCTTCTCTAAACACTTCCTGGCCAAGTAACCTGGCCTCTCGCAATGAAACACGTCAACGGCGGTGGCCTCTGGCCCTCTGAGTACGCGCTATACAATTGGCCCTAGGTCCATTCTCTATCATTATAGCATCCCGAAAAGAACCCACCATGGCCTCTGCCAATATTATTTCTGCCGAACTGCCCGGAAACTGGCACTCCTTGACGAATCCGCTTCCGTTTCGGAACAGTTGCAATCTCATCAAGACTTTCCTATGAAAGTATTGTCGTATCCAACGCCTCTGCATACGTATCAAATCTCTAGCACCAATGGATATGAACAACTGTGTATAAAGATCTCGCGTGAATCTCTTAATCCACTTCTCTTCAGTATCGACTAAGTATGAAGCATATCGCGATAGCTACACGAACTGCAAGTCATACTCGGCTACGATAATGTCCGGAGTCTTACGCAAAGACTCGAAACTTCGAATTCGGCATCTATGACACTTTTTGGAAGAAATCTGGCTATGTATACCCTCGAGAACTCGTCTCAAGTCATCGGAGGAAGACCCACTGCTCGGTCTATCTCGATCAACCCACACCAGGTCTGAGCAAGACTTCAAAATGAAACTAGCCAACTTCACCGATCTCGCATCAGAGCATCACAACGAACTAAATATCCTATCCATCCTATTTAGGAATGACTAAGGATCCTCTGTCACATCCATGCTCATAACCATCGACGGCTTTAGCTTCATGAACTCTGGAAGCGACGCCAAGAAAATCCTAGCAACAGCTGGTATAACCATCTGAATCAGTAGGCAGCACAACGATCTCCGAAATAGGCTGAACAACAACAGGCCTCCAAGTCCGGCTGGTCACAAGCAATGACCCGACCATCTAGTGCGGATCCAAAAACTCGCATCAACAAGAAATCCTATCATAAAAGGATAAACATTATGTTCCTATGTCATCAGGATATCACCCCGGTCTGTCCTTGTCTCAGATGAGCCCGTCTTAACCGAGTCTCTAACCATAGCCCTCTCGGCTCGCGTAGACATGGTGACCGGAACAACCAACAGGTATCGATGAGGATAGATCAACATAACGAATAGAAGAAAAGATCTCTCTATATATATATCTTAAGGTTACTTAGGCGGAATATCGTATCGTAAATATGTTGTGGAACATATGTATGGTATGTCACTCTGCTTAGTACCTACTCCATCATACCAAGATTAACCTACGAAGTTCGGGTATAAAACCCCCAAAGTCAAGTCTAAAATTCCGTATGGTTAAGCCTAGGTTTCGAAAATATACGCCATAGACTCCATATAGTCAAACATAGACTCGCACAAAGCTTAAACCTAGCGCACTAATACTAACTTTGTCACGACCCGAATAAGGCACGTGACCGGCACTTGAATCATGTGAAGTCTATAGGACTCCACCGTAATCCAAGTAAGACAAAAACTCGGAATCTAAACCTTTTTAAAGATATAGTGGATGTGAAGTTTTTAAAAGGTTTACTAAAGGGAATCAAGTTCCTTTATAAAGTATAAATTAGTAAAGTTTGTTTGAAAATACATACGTCATTTAAAAATCAGGCAACACTTCCCTTGTAAATTTTGAATAAAACCACATACAAAACATAATATATAATAAGCATCCCCAACGGGAGCTAGCTTCCTTTCCCAAACGGCGGAGCAACCACACAATTAATATACGACGCCCAAGGCGAAGAATAGAAAGCAAAATAAGAACAAAAACAATATAAAAGTCAACTCCAAATAAATGCGATGCCCAAAAACACATATACATCTATGTATCGCTTCTAAGTCCATAATATACAGGTTTTGGTTGATAGAGTTTTTAACTAGATCCAAGTGAAAATACATATACAAAGGTCGGTTATGATCCAACATGAAACCCATATACCAAAGCAATTACCGAAGTAAGCAGTGTGCCGGCAAGCCGCTACTGATCTGAGCGGTCAATCCTGCAAGAAACTGAGGTACAACGGGGGTGAGTTGCCAACTCAGCGAATAAAAATATATCGCAAGATAGAAATTGAAACGCATAACGATTTACCTAGGTCATAAAAGTATAGTACTATAATATCTTGTACTAATGTATGTATAAAGCACAAGTACTATAAGCGCATCAATATCGATCTCGTAAACATGGAAATATATCATCATACCATATATATAACATGCATCCATGTATTACCCTATAAATTAGCCGAAAGATATATGTAAAATCCTTTCAAAATAACCGTATAATACATATATCACGGCACAAGTAGCAGATATGGGTTTATGAAGCATTATATGCATTTTGTTAAAAGTATACATCTTGCTTTTTAGAAATAAATTTTAAGAAGGTTTCCGTTTGAAAGATCCTTGTGTCGTCATAGACACGTCAAAATAGTGAGACTATAGCTTATTTGAAAACCTCTTTAATATACATCGATATGTGAAAATAGTATTCAGGTACTGTCCCATGGATTAGTCCTGTTTGGCTAATATATAGCATAATCTATAACAGCCCATCACGACGGATCGCACAAATATCAAAATTTTAAGTGTCCAGCATCGACACTCCAAATCTCACGAGTTTCCATCATCGACACTCTAACTTATCATCCACCGTGTTTCCATCACCGACACTCAAAATCATCATAAATCTCATGTCTATCATCTACATATAAAATCCAGATATCGTAGGCACCATCTCGTCATACCGGTTCTCTCTCGATATCGAATAGCCTTGGTCGGTATCTCCCGGATATCCGCTGCGCTCCAATACTATCTCTGGTATCGATCATCCTCGTAGGCTCCTCGTACCTCTCTACGTCTTCTTACCCCTCGGAGTCGTACCAAGTCCACCATATATCCGTAATCGATTAACCCCTCTCTCGATTCGAATAATACCCATATCATCAAAACAAGAAAACTCATAGTGGACGCCAAATCATCATATCAAGAGAAAACCGCATTTTAAAACGTTTAAAAGTTTTATAAATCACAGCGCGGCTTCTTAAATCCATGGAAAATATCAAGCTCCGAAAAAACGTATATAATTCGTTTTTGCCACAGTTGGCAACCATTATATACGAATATCCATAATGATGGTACTCGTATAACAAAATTAGCAAATATTATCATATCTATATTTGATATCTTGAACACGAGTAATCATGGCAGTTCTACCGTGTTACGGCGATTCTAATGATGTGTAGTTCAACATACGCGTCTGTGCTTGTGTCATATGGCAATTATTAGTATTTGTGCAAATGTTTCATCAAGTGTATTCGAGTATTGATATCACAATCATCAACAATGCGTCATGCATCTACGTTAGTTGATGATTAATCACATGTATATGTCAATCATCGCATTCATATAATAACATTAGCGCTATCAAGTGTGGTAATCCTACAGTGTCATACCAGTACCAATGAGATGTAGTGTAACATATGCGTCTGTAATTTATGCAGCATAGCAATCATTGGTAGTGTGCAGTGTTTTATCAGTATATTCATATGAGAATAGCAACGCCAGCTAGCATATATAATAGGTAATCAAATCGCGAGCTTATAAAAAGTAACCTAATCATAACGTGAACAATCGTTAAACATGACTAGCTATTATGAGCTATACCATTATAGTTTAAAGTAGAACGAAACGTTATTTCGCAAATTAGGAAGCTGCAGTATATTTAAAATAGATACCCGTTTAAAATTAAAAGTTCCTTACCATTTATCATTTAAAAATGGAAAATGAATCGTTGGTTTTTAAAAGAGTATAGCTCAAGCAATCGAAATGTCCTAATCAGGATGACTCCGCGAGTCCAAATGAATCTCGGCAGTATTTGGTAAACGATCCTCGATATCATCAAATAACTAATCAATATCATACGAATCTATAGTCGCGTACGCATATAACAATAATCATATATAAATATATATCCACACACATATATATCCTACTAGATACAAACTATATACTAATATAGTTATAGACTAACTTATCTAACATAACATTATAGTCTACGTATATAATATAATTATTCTAGTTAATTGGTTGCGGGGGTACTATATGCCATCCACCCGAATTCCCCCATAGATCTAAATCTACTCACTGTGTGTGATCACGCTAGTCGTATCCTACAACCGCCATGCGCATTCTTGCCACCTCAAGAATCTCCGCAAAAGAACCTAGCAATCAAATCATTGCGTAACGCATATAAGAAACTATATCGGAACCGATATATCAAATAAAGGTCCATAGGTTAGAACCTATGGCTAGACGAATGCTAACAATAAGGAATTACCCTCCCGGCATCTCCGTTCAACCAAATCAACCAAAACCAGAATTATAAATACGAATACGCACGTTTAAAAACCTTAAAATCTTGCCAAAACCACACTAAAAAACTCCCAGATTTTGAATCAGGGAATCTGGGGAAAAAAAGTATAAAAGAGGTTTAATCTCCTCATAAACAAAACCCAGACCAAGACTCACACCTCAATTCTCAAACATGGCCGCAAATAAAATGATTTTAGCGGCAATTTATGGTTTTAACTTGGAGTCTTGGTTTCATGCTTCTATGGTTGTATTCTGGTGATGCTACTAGGTCAATTCTTCACTCTGAATATTTTATAAATATCCCAGTTCATCCCAGGATTTATTTGAACACCAAAAACCTTACAAAAACCCTATTTTCTGACATCTATCATAGTAATCCGAAATTTTATCACTTCGAAAACTTGAAAAAGATGAATTTTTACCGAATAGGGCACAAATGAAGTTCAAGCTCTTATGAGTTCTACTTGAGGCTTCATGAAGTTGTATTGGTTTTAGCTTGAACTTTGAAAATTTTGCATGAAGAGATCATCAAACTCTTAGTGATTTTTTGAAGAGTTGCTAAAATTTGAGATGAGGGTTAAAGGAAAGTGATAGGTTCAGTTTAGAAATGATAGGAACCATTAGAATTATGAGATTATTTAAGGAAGAGGTGCAAAAAATGAGTGTAGAGAAAGGAGGAGGGGTAAGCATGGTAATATATGATATGTTAAGTTATGTGTGAAGGTATATCATAACCTAAAATATACCAAGTCACCCTTTCTTTACACATAAAAACTTTTTACAAAATAATTACTTCTACAAATAAATACCATAATTTTAATAAAACCCTTTTACCATTATTTAAAATTCCAAAATAACATTTAATATTTTTCTGAAATGTTACAAAGTGAGAGGACGAGACAGAGAGAGGGGAAAGAGAGGAAGAAGATGAAGGCCGAGAGGGGTGTATGGGGTGCTTGTTCGGTTAGGGTTTTATTTCAATGGAGGTTGGATTTGGTGCTTAGGTTTTTGAAGAGGGAGAAGAGATGAAGGGACTTAGGGTTAGAGTTTTAAAGAGCTGGGTTGGTTACGAGATCGCGGGCGCGATCGCGAGAAGGAGCGTGTAGTAATCGCGTGGTGGGGAATGTGGGGCGGTTGGGTTTGTTGGGGAAGATAGAAGAAAAGAAAGAAAGAAGAAGGAGGAGGGAAGGGGCTCGGGCTCGGGCTGGGTGGAAACAGAAGGAAAAGGAGAAGGAGAAAGAAAGAGAGGAGAAGGTTGGGCCGACTTAGAAAAAAAACAAAAGTAAAATGAAAAAAGGTACGAAAGAGGATTCTGGAAATAAATAAATTAAAATACATATTTTACTGTATAACGAATACTGGAAATTACATTAATCATCATCATTATTATTTTGGCATATATCTACTATCATAATGCAACTCAAAAATGATGTAAAAATTGAATTCATTGCTCACTCACATGTTCTCATGTGATATTGTTTACGAGGATCCGAAATGTCTACTATTCTTGCTCCATGCTAGTGGGAATAAATGAAATCCAACGGTGAGTATTTATGTGAAATAGGGCACCTATATATTGGTTTTTTTATAGAGATGTGTGGCTAGGATTTACATAGTAAGGAAAAATAGTAGACATCCATGGTAAAGGTTCCCATCTTGTTTAGGAATGGTTTGTTTTATTAAGGTGTTTCAGTTTTATTGATATTCTCGTGTGATTGACTCGGTCATATTGCTACTATTATTAGGTATTTGCATGCGCTTCGTGATATATGTTCATATCAGAATTTTGCATTATTATATTCTGTTAGTTATATGTATGTCCTAGAGGCCATTACTGCACATACGATGTATATTGTAATGGATGCTTGGACATATATAGGGAGGACATTCTTGCTCGACATGATAGTATGCTATCTGGTTGTATTTTATCTTAACATGTACTCTGATTGTCTCTATGTTACATGTTGATAAAGCCCTTAGGATATGTACTCGACTACTGGGACTATGATGAGATCATACTAGTGGGGCTACGGTAGTCGACGAGTGCATTCTATAACTGTTCCTAGTCGAGCGTGTATCGAGACAGGGCATCGATGCACCAGAGTAGACTAGCGTATACGCATCTTGACCCATATGATGGGCGATGGATGATCCCATATCCATCGGTGTTTGACATCAAGGATGGTGTACGGGTGCCCAGTGGAGACTGGGTACACTGGACGGACTCGCCGAGAACTCCCAGATGGTATTATACCTCACGTCAGATGGCAGTTCTCCGGTGACACTGGTACAGAGTAGTCTATTGACCCGAGATCATCATAGAGTCTTGTGTGATTCCCACTGTGCTTTGATTTCCATCATACCATGTCCAAGAGGGCGTGCAAAAAGGTAGGTTTTGGGTACAATCCCGAATCACATGGAGGCAATGAGCGATAGGAGGGGATTCGTCTCTCCCGGTATAGGGAGTTGATGTTGTGCTGTGTTCGATTGGCTATAACCGGAAATCCCTGGCCAGGGTTGTTGAGATTTACTGGTAAGTGTTATCAGTAGTTTCTCGAACTGTTATAGACCTCATATCGACACGACTTATCGAGCTACTGGGGTCTGACGTTTACCACCCCTAGGCGAGATATGTGACATATCAGACGACGAGACCGAACTGTACGGGAGTGTTACTGTTTGGATTCACGGGAGAATGTACAGACTTTCTTGTTGATCTTCTGAGCGCTCAATACCTGGGTGGCTGTTACGTTTAGCTGACCGCTTGCAGCTTGTGGGTGTTTGATATGATCATCACCTACTGCCGGCGTATTGACGATTCTTTAGAGTCCTATACAGAGGTTTCTTGGCTCAGGCGAAACGGAGTAGGGGCACATATGTGATATGTGCGGGACCGAGGATAATGCGATATGAGATACTGTATTCTATTCTCGCGATATTTGATATCAGCCGGGTCATCGGATCAAGTGTTGATTCGATGAATCGGTACGGATAAATATTAGTCGGTTATATGTGATATAGCCGGATTGTCGGATCAAGTGTTGATTCAATAATTTAATGTATAATAAGATATATGATATATTAAATTACATTAACTAATATTTCCTCACTAAAAGATTCTTTTTCTCACTCGGGTAATACATTGATATATATGCGATATATGTTAATTGTATTATTTTATTTTGTTACGATAAATATTATATATGTGATATATAATATTGTAACATGATATGATAACTAATGCAACATGTTTAGTGGAGTTTAAACATGATTAGGGTTTGGATTAGGGTTAAGCTTTCTAGATGATTCTAGAAGGTTTAGTTTTTGTCATGATAAAGATATTTGTCTTGATATTTTTGTGTGACTCATTCTTAACTCAACCCAAACCCTAGCCTTTGGTTAATTCTCTACAATGGTTAAGTCAACCATGGTTGCATTATTTATCATATTAATCCTTTCATTATTCATCACAAAAGAAATGGATCACTATTCTTCTTCTTCTTCCTCCTTTTGCAAAGCTTTCTTGCTTTTTATTTGTGATGAAAAATGAGTGAGTAAATGAAAATAAAAGAGAGCAATAATTCTACTTCATCATCCTCATCTATCCTTGCCATTTAGATGAGGGTGTTCACATCATATTATGAGTGCTAGCTTGTGTTAACGAAACTTCAAGGTAGATCATCTTTGTATCGAAGATCAGAAGCAAAGGTTGCATCATTCTCTTCGTGAAGCCTCTCGAGAGTCCAGAACACGATGATTGCAGCGAAGGGACCTCAACACGGAGCTTAAGAAGTGAAGGACCGGATCTATAAAGGTTGTAATCCCTCTCACTTAGTGTTAAACTGTTTAACATGTTCATTTTCGCCCAAACCCTAGTTTAAAGATCCGGCTTCGGGTTGTTCGGCACGGCTAATTTTTTAATCGGGCATGGTTGATGCCTCGTGGACCCTTGTGCGCGTGCCTAGCAACCCTTCATATTCCCCATTCTTAATCATATTATAAATAAATAGGTGTTTTTGATCCATATATGCTAAATAGTTGCAGGTTACAGATTCTCAGAACAATACAGTGAAATTCATGAAAAGACGCTATAAACGTGAAACTACGACCTGTTGAATATATGTATGCCCTAGAGGCCATTATATGATAGTGGATGTATCTATACATGTATATATATATTCAGTATACATTCTTGCTCGACATGATAGTATGCTATCTGGTTCTTCTTTATCTGACATGTTGATTTGATCATGCTTTTATTCATTCATACATGCTGATAAAGCCCTGAGGATATCGGCTTGACTACTGTGATTATGATGGAGATCATACTAGTGGGACATCTGTAGTTTATAAGCATATCCTGGAATATCCCTAGTCGTAGGTATATCGAGATGGGGCATTGATATACCAGAGTAGACTAGCGTATATGATACTAGACCCATACGATGGGCGATGAATGTTCCCACATTCATTGATGTTTGACATCGGGATCATATACGGGTGCTCAGTGGTGACTGGGTACACTGGACGGACTCACCGAGAACTCCTATATGGAATTATATCTATCGTCGGATAGCAGTTCTCAGGTGACACTGGTACAGGTTAGTCTGTCGACCCGAGATCGTCATAGAGTCTTGTGTGTTCTCCCACTGTACTTTGATTGCCACCCTACCACGGCTCTACTGAGTCATGCATACAGGTGGCCATTGGGTACAGTCCCGAGACACACGAAGGCGATGAGCGATAGGAGGGGTTTCGTCTCTCCCGGTATTGGGAGTTGATGTTGTGCTGTGCCCGACTGGTTATATCAGTAAGTCCCTGGCCAGGGCTGCTGAGATTTGCTGATAGGTGTTATCAGTAGTTTCTCGATCTGTTATAGACCATTCACCGGCACGACTTATTGAGTTATTGGGGTCGACGTGACCATCCCTAGGCTCGATATACAGCATATCTGACAAAGAGACCGGACTGTACGGTAGTGTTGCCGGTTGGCTCGATGGGAGTTGTAGCAGGTTCGCTTGTTTTCTTCTGATCGCTCAATACCCGGGTGGCCGTTACGTTTAGCTGACTGCTTGCGGCTTGGGGGTGCTTGATATGATCATCACCCACTACCGGCGTATTGATGAGTCTTAGAGTCCCACAAAGGAGTTACCTAGTCCAGGAGAAACGTTGTGGTGCGCATATGCGATATGCGTATGGACCCGGTTAAAATGCGTGTATAGGATACCGTATATTGATCGGGCTGCTTACTTTTGGTGGGGTCGTATGTGATATGGCCGGATTGATAAATCAAATGATGATTTATCATTTAACTATTAGTTTTCTCACTTGAAATCTTTTCTTGTATATGATGGATGTATGCATGCATGTATGCTTTCTTTCTTTTTAGATTCATGCACACATGGATGTGCATACACACATACATACATGCATCATCCTTCATGGTTGCTTATACATAGAAAATGGTGGCAATATAAGACTCACACCTTGGTTATTTATATGGATTATTGTTTATATTTGTGTTAAAAACAAAATGGAAAAGGAAAGGATAATTCATGGCTGGTTTCTACATCCTTCTTTGACCTAACCATGTTCACCTACTCTTAACCATGGATTAAACTTTCCTTCTATGTTTTAAACTCAAATTAAATAATATCTTTGTCATTTAACCATGATTTGAGATGAGAAGAAATAAATATATATAGATATATTTTCATTTTCTTTTCAAGAGTTATTCTTTTCACTCTTGTTCAAAGAAAAGCCATCATCTTCTTCTTCCTTCCTCTTTTACTCTCTAGACTTTTGTAGTGAGCAAAATACTTAACAAGATAGGATTTTGAAGTGAGAATTAGAACCACAACATCATTCTACACAAGTCTAGCCTACTTGTTTAGAGTGTTAGCTTTATTTCATTCTTTTTGAAAAGTGAAGTTGTTAGCTTGGACAAGGAGGTTCGGGTGGATCATCGTGGACACTAGAAGACTTCAAGAGAACCTTCCTCCAACTCTCAAGAGGCCAAGGAGTCTAGCGTAGGGAGCTACAAAGGTTGTACTCTCGAAACCCTAGTCTTTGTTGCCTTTAAAGTTTAGAAACCCTAATTTTCTAGGATAGATCCTTTGTATGCTTACTTAGCACCATAAAAATCCAATCTTTGTGACATGTGATGCTTCCAAACTCTTCATAGGGTGCTAGGTAAACCTAACATTGGTATCAGAGCCGACCTAGAACATTAGGCGTCACTTTTACGAAGTAAAAACTCCGATCGAACCAAAATACGACATTTCGGGACCCTCTCTGGACATTTTTCAAAATCTGTCATTTTTCAGAATTAAAATACATAAAAAATACAGCAGGAAAATCTAAGAAACACTGTGAAATATGAAGCCATGATCCGTACAAGCCGCCGCGGAACCGCGGCTAATCCTTGCTTAGGCCGCGGCTCCGCGGCCGTACAGAGGCTTCATGGCTTCCTATTTGCACAGTAATTCCTATAACTGCTTGTATATTGTTTTAGGTATGTTTAATCTGAATCCAGTACTGTATATTCTGGAGATGGTTTTGGACTCAACGATTCGATCGGAATTTTGATTTCGTGTCTTTTCCGGGTAAATTAGAAAGTATTGAAGTGTTCGAACAAGTATCATTTGCTCACTTTTCACGGGGTTTAAATATTTTGGAGATACGTGCAAGTTTTGTGGTGGACCCTCTAGAAGACAAAAAACCTTAACTCGATTATGTGACCGTCTTGAACTGCCCTTTGAACCTTAGGGTTTGGGGCAGTACGGCGTGCCACATGTGAGGCGTTGGCTTGACCCTTCTACGGCTGGACCGCTACTACTGTGTCACACTCCGGGTTTTTGAACTCCGCTCAAGTGTTGAGCTTTAGGAAATTTTGGGTATTTGATCATTCATTCGAAAACTTTAATACTGTCTAATTATCTGGAATGTGATACAATATGTGGAATTCATATAGTTTAGGCATGAAGTACGAAGTATGTGATATTTCGCATTTATGATGTCTAAAGAGAATGTGGATTCCAAATATTGTAGTTTTACACTTTCTTTTCTGCGACCGTAAGTGTAGTATGTTCGATATCGCCGGTTTCATTGCTATTCATCAACGACAATTGGGGTACGCATACTTACTTACGTTGATGATATATGATATTATGTGTTGCTGAGATATGATGTGCAGGATTGTCGCGATCGAATAGCCGGGGGGTTTTTATGTGAGATGAGTGTTTTATTTTTCATTCATGTAAAATTCAAATGTAATGTAATATTCTTTTATTTAGGGCACTTCCGGGTTGAGGTTGATGTCACCAGTGTTGTATATTATTTACTTTTCCGCATTAGGATAGACCCAAGGAGAGGAGCACAAGTGACCGGGTTCTGGGGTTCAGTGGGAGGCCATCTCGAGGAGTCGAGACCGGGTCTCCTAAAATCCAGGATTGGTAGGGTCGCTTGCCGCTCTCATAGGGGTCTAGGGGTGTGGGCTTGGCTATTTATCACGACTGTGGAATCCGTATTTTCTATTATTGGCTAAATACTAAGTACGGACGTCATAGTATATCCCACATTATATCTATGTTTCTGCTGCCTGTGTTCTGTGATATCTGAGACGAATAACATATTATATATATGATATATAGTAGACGTTGCTTATGTTTTACACCCGCGCTAGTCCCGTCCCGGTATGCCGTCAGTTAAGTAACCTAACGGAACATTGCGGCGAGTGCAGATGGCATAAACGTACGTGTTATTTTCGTTTCTTTTCTGTGATTGGCTTAAGGACTTAAATGATGGGATTACATTAATGTGATTAATGTAAAGAAAATAAACCTAAAAAGATTTTGTAGAATCGAATTTGAAAACCACTCGGCTATTTATGAAAAAGCTACTTTTCAAAACTGCGGAGCTTAAGCCACTCCTTTTGAAAACCATTTAATTCTACAACGATATCAAGTTCAAAGCGTTAAAAAATTTCTTAAAAATCATCCGCAGCCCTCCGTCATTTTAGGAAGTAGAGTACTTAGTATTCGTGCTGCGTTTGTTGACCTTAGCCAAGGCGTAGTGTACGGTAGCTAAGTGATGTCTTCCTACAAATGCATATGATGCAGATTAATTAGGACAGGCATATGACTTTGTTGACCTTAGCCAAGGGTCATGTGAACGGGTCTAATTAATCAAGAAATGACGGGTTGAGCTTGACTAGTATTCGTGATTTGTTGACCTTAGCCAAGGTCACGAGTGCTAGGGGTAAAAACCACATCGGGAATTTCAATAGTTGAAATTTGCAATGAGATTGCATACCTTCCATGTGATGGTTGGATCCCGATCTCACTGTGGGCAATAGTTGCTCCTGGGAGAGTTTTACAGTTTACAATTAGCTAACTCATTAGGTGTCTAGAAAGGTGTTAACGGGGCTCCGCCTCTGGGAAAACGAGGTTTACTTTAATTAGGTCCGTGCGAAAGCACGGAGAACCTCCCTCAAGTACCGACACTGGCCTGGCTGAACGGTTAGCGAAGTTGTAGACTGTAATTAATCCTGGCTAGTTTTTCTTTTTAAGGTTTGAAAGAAAAACTCGATTAAAGCAGTGGGAAATATCGATTAGACAAGATAATAACCAATCTGATCTATGCAAGAGATTTCGCTGAGTGTATTCTTTTCTCTCTCTTAATGGCAGATACCCATGACTGGACTCAAGTTTCTACTAGATAAAAATAAACTGAATGGGACCAATTATAATGACTGGCTGAGGAATTTGAACATTGCCTTGACATATGATAAGGTATCATATGTCCTCACAGCTCCAGCCCTACCCGTCCTAGGCCCAAAATCCTAAGTTGCGGATATTGAAGTCCGCAAGACATGGGATGCTGACTGTGCCATGGCCAAATGCCTCGCGCTTGCATCGATGGACACTACACATCAAATGCAGCACGAGAATATGGACATTCACGCCATATTGCTCCATACAAAGGAGTTGTATGGAGAGCAATCCCGCGTATTGCGATACGAAGTATCAAAGAAATTGTTTCAGATGCGAATGGCCCCCGGCACACCAGTAGGAGACCATGTTCTGAAGATGATAGCTCTTATAGAAGAGCTTGAGGACCTTGGATGGACTATGGATAATGAACAATATACAGATATTATTCTGCAGTCCCTCTCCTCCACCTTTGCTCAATTCATAGTTAACTTCAACATGCATGGCATGGAGAAGGAGCTACCTGAAATCCTTAATATGTTAAGGAGTGCAGAGAGCACTATGAAGTCAGTAAAAACTCCCGTTATGACTGTTGGACAGTCTTCCTCTTCTCGCCCGAAAGCTAAAGCCAAGGGAAAGAAAAAGAAGAAGCCCACCAATCCTAAGGGTGGAGTTAAAAATGTGAAGGGAAAGGAAAAGTCCAAAGCTGGAGACTCGAGGAAAGGCGAATGTTTTCATTGCCACAAGATAGGACATTGGAAGCGCAACTGCACGGAGTACTTAAATCTCAAGAAGAAGCATGGGGATGCTTCTGCTTCAGGTGCGTTTGTAACAGAAAACTGTTTTTCAATAAACTCTGCTTCTTAGGTATTGGATACCGGTTCAGGTTCTCACATTTGCAATTCTATGCAGGGCCTGAGAAATAGCAAAGTTTTGAAGACAGGTGACCATACTCTCCACGTTGGAAATGGTTCCAATGTACATACAGTCGCAGTGGGAGAGTATCACTTGGGGTTGCCATCTGGATGTATTTTGGTTTTGAATTCATGTTATTTTTTACCAAGTATGCTTTGTAATATAATATCCGTTTCTTTGTTAGACAATGAAGGATATAATTTTGTATTGCAGAACAATGTTATGAACATTCACCTGAATCAAATGTTGGTTGGGTATGGTACGCTTAATAACGGGATATATGTCCTAAATCAACACACAGTTTTCAGCATACAACACACTAATAAAAGAAAACTTTCGGAATTAAATGAAGCTTTTCTTTGGCACTGTAGACTTGGTCATATTAACGAAACAAGACTAAACAAGTTACACAAAGATGGATATTTAAACTCTTTTGAATATAAATCTTATGCGACTTGCCAGTCTTGTATCAAGGGTAAAATGACCAAAACTCCGTTTACCGGACACGGAGAAAGAGCTACTGAGCTCCTAGGCCTCATACATAGTGATGTATGTGGGCCAATGTCTATACAGGCTAGAGGCGGTTTTTCATACTTCATTACGTTCACTGACGATTTCTCCAGATTCGGTCATGTATTTTTATTAAAGCACAAGTCCGAAACTTTTGAGAAATTCATTGAATATAAACAAGAAGTAAAAAAAAAACCGGCTTGAGTATCAAGATACTTCGATCAGATCGAGGTGGTGAGTATCTCGGTACAGAATTTGCAAACTTTCTAAAAGAGAATGGGATTCTCTCTCAGCTCACTCCTCCATACACACCACAGCACAATGGTGTGTCTGAACGACGGAATAGGACCCTATTAGATATGGTCCGGTCCATGATGAGTGACGCTGAGTTACCCGTCTCATTTTGGGGGCATGCATTGGAGACTGCAGCATTTCTATTGAGCAGGGTTCCAACCAAAGCCGTATCTACCACGCCATATGAGATATGGCATGGGAAGAGACCATCTCTTAAGAGAATTAAGATTTGGGGTTGCCCGGCCTATGTTAAAAAGCAGAATCCGGACAAACTCGAGACACGGTCAGTCATGTGTAACTTTGTGGGATATCCAAAGAATTCATATGGATATCTATTCTACCATAAAGAGGAACAAAAGGTGTTTGTTTCTCAGCATGCCACATTCTTGGAAAAAGAGTTTTTCACAGATAAAGATGATGGCAAAGTGGTGGATCTAGAAAAGATTCTAGAGACACAAACTACAAATGACGATTTGGTTGAACCAGCTGTTGCAATAGAAACTGAGGAACCTCGGCCACTCCGTAGGTCTGGTAGGACTTCTCGCCCACCGGAGAGGTACTATGGTTTCCTCATTGATGGTGACGGAGAAGACTGCATCATGGATGATGATGATCCTACCAGCTTTCAGCAAGCTATCACGAGTGGAGACTCTGTGAAGTGGCTGGATGCCATGAGATCCGAAATGGAGTCTATGTACACCAACAAAATATGGACTTTGGACGTTGTACCCCCTGAGGTAAAACCTGTGGGGTGCAAATGGATCTTTAAAAGAAAGATTGGTGTAGATGGGCAGGTGGAGACCTATAAGGCAAGACTTGTGGCGAAGGGTTTTCGTCAAAGACCAGCTTTGGACTATGACGAGACTTTTTCTCCCGTAGCCATGTTTAAATCCATTCGAATCCTACTTGCTATTGCTGCTCACTACGACTATGAAATCTGGCAGATGGACGTTAAAACCGCATTTCTAAATGGAAATTTAGAAGAATGCGTTTATATGGATCAGCCAGAGGGCTTCATTGACAGTGGAAGCAGCGGGAAAGCATATAAATTGCTTAAATCCATATATGGGCTAAAGCAGGCATCACGGAGTTGGAACATCTGTTTCGATGATGTCATCAAAGAGTTTGATTTCATCAAAAATCCAGATGAACCTTGTGTTTATAAGAAGGCTGTAGGGAGAGCTGTCACATTCTTCGTATTATACGTGGACGATATTCTTCTGATAGGAAATGATATTCCTATGCTACAGTCGGTCAAATCTTTCTTATCACTAAGGTTCTCCATGAAGGACCTGGGTGATGCCACATACATTCTGGCATAAGGATCTATAGGGATAGATCCAAAAGGTTATTGGGATTGTCCCAAACCAGGTACATTAACACCATCCTAAAAAGGTTTAGTATGGAAGACTCCAAGCGGGGTGCCTTGCCCGCTTGCCATGGGGTCACTCTCTCCAAGGACTCTTGCCCAAAGACCGATGAAGAGAGAGCTCGCATGAGCGTTATACCCTATGCTTCGGCAGTAGGATCTATAATGTATTCAATGTTATGTACACGCCCAGATGTAGCTTATGCACTTAGTGTTGTAAGCAGGTATCAATCCAACCCAGGGGAGAATCACTGGACAGCTGTGAAGAACATTCTTAAGTACTTACGAAGGACTAAAGAATTGTTCTTGGTGTATGGTAATGGAGATCTCCAAATGGAGGCCTTTACCGATTCGAGCTTCCAGAGCGATAAGGACGACGGCAAATCTATCTCTGGGTTTGTATTTACCCTCAATGGAGGGGCGGTAAGTTGGAAGAGTTCCAAACAGAATACCGTTGCAGACTCTACGATGGAAGCTGAGTACATTGCTGCGAATGATGCCGCCAAGGAAGCCGTCTGGATGAAGAAGTTCGTCTCGGAGCTAGGAGTAGTTCCAACCATTATTGATCCAATACCTTTATATTGTGATAATAATGGGGCTATGGCGTTAGCCAAGGAGCCCAGATCCCATCAGCGGTCCAGACACATCCTGAGGCGTTTTCATTTGATCCGGGAGATTGTAGATCGCCGCGAGATCGAGATTAGGAGAGTAGACACAAAGAATAACGCCGCGGATCTATTCACCAAGGCCCTTCCTCAGCCGCAGCATGAGCGACTTTTTGAAATGTTGGGTATGAGATACGCCAATAACTGGCCTTAGTGCAAGTGGGAGATTGTTGGATATATGTATGCCCTAGAGGCCATTATATGATAGTGGATATATCTATACATGTGTATATATATTCAGTATACATTCTTGCTCGACATGATAGTATGCTATCTGGTTCTTCTTTATCTGACATGTTGATTTGATCATGCTTTTATTCATTCATACATGCTGATAAAGCCCTCAGGATATCGGCTTGACTACTGTGATTATGATGGAGATCATACTAGTGGGACATCTGTAGTTTATAAGCATATCCTGGAATGTCCCTAGTCGTAGGTATATCGAGACGGGGCATTGATATACCAGAGTAGACTAGCGTATATGATACTAGACCCATACGATGGGCGATGAATGTTCCCACATTCATCGATGTTTGACATCGAGATCATATACGGGTGCTCAGTGGTGACTGGGTACACTGGACGGACTCACCGAGAACTCCTATATGGAATATCTATCGTCGGATAGCAGTTCTCAGGTGACACTGGTACATGTTAGTCTGTAGATCCGAGATCGTCATAGAGTCTTGTGTGTTCTCCCACTGTACTTTGATTGCCACCCTACCACGGCTCTACTGAGTCGTACAAACAGGTGGCCGTTGGGTATAGTCCCGAGACACACGAAGGCGATGAGCGATAGGAGGGTTTTTGTCTCTCCCGGTATTGGGAGTTGATGCTGTGCTGTGCCCGACTGGTTATATCAGTAAGTCCCTGGCCATGGCTGCTGAGATTTGCTGATAAGTGTTATCAGTAGTTTCTCGATCTGTTATAGACCATTCACCGGCACGACTTATTGAGTTATTGGGGTCGACGTGACCATCCCTAGGCTCGATATACAGCATATCTGACGAAGAGACCGGACTGTACGGTAGTATTGCCGGTTGGCTCGACGGGAGTTGTAGCAGGTTCGCTTGTTTTCTTCTGATCGCTCAATACCCGGGTGACCGTTACGTTTAGCTGACCGTTTGCGGTTTGGGGGTGCTTGATATGATCATCACCCACTACCGGCGTATTGACGAGTCTTAGAGTCCCACAAAGGAGTTACCTAGTCCAGGCGAAACGTTGTGGTGCGCGTATACGATATGCGCATGGACCCGGTTAAAATGCGTGTATAGGATACCGTATATTGATCGGGCAGCTTGCTTTTGGTGGCGTCGTATGTGATATGGCCGGATTGATAAATCAAATGTTGATTTAGCATTGAATAAGAATAAGCTCGGATTCCTCTTAGCGAAGTCCTTTCCATAGTTTTCTCACTTGAAATCTTTTCTTGTATATGATGGATGTATGCATGCATGTATGCTTTCTTTCTTTTTAGATTCATGCACACATGGATGTGCATACACACATACATACATGCATCATCCTTCATGGTTGCTTATACATAGAAAATGGTGGCAATATAAGACTCACACCTTGGTTATTTATATGCATTATTGTTTATATTTGTGTTAAAAACAAAATGGAAAAGGAAAGGATAATTCATGGCTAGTTTCTACATCCTTCTTTGACCTAACCATGTTCACCTACTCTTAACCATGGATTAAACTTTCCTTCTATGTTTTAAACTCAAATTAAATAATATCTTTGTCATTTAACCATGGTTTAAGATGAGAAGAAATAAATATATATAGATATATTTTCATTTTCTTTTCAAGAGTTATTCTTTTCACTCTTGTTCAAAGAAAAGCCATCATCTTCTTCTTCCTTCCTCTTTTGCTCTCTAGACTTTTGTAGTGAGCAAAATACTTAACAAGATAGGATTTTGAAGTGAGAATTAGAACCACAACATCATTCTACACAAGTCTAGCCTACTTGTTTAGAGTGTTAGCTTCATTTCATTCTTTTTGAAAAGTGAAGTTGTTAGCTTGGATAAGGAGCTTCGGGTGGATCATCGTGGACACTAGAAGACTTCAAGAGAACCTTCCTCCAACTCTCAAGAGGCCAAGGAGTCTAGCGTAGGGAGCTACAAAGGTTGTACTCTCGAAACCCTAGTCTTTGTTGCCTTTAAAGTTTAGAAACCCTAATTTTCTAGGATAGATCCTTTGTATGCTTACTTAGCACCATAAAAATCTAATCTTTGTGACATGTGATGCTTCCAAACTCTTCATAGGGTGCCAGGTAAACCTAACACGACCAACAAATAGATGAATCTGTATGATGCCACCTACCAGTTTAAGAAACAAACGAAGATCAGCGAACAGTTCAATGCACAAAGTACAAGGGTAGAACAAGATTCGGAACTTCAAGGCAAAAAGTCCACAACATTCTGCACTATAGAAATCTGGAAGAAATTAGAAAAGATTCTGAGGAACCAAGTGAAGAAAACAGAAGGAAATAGCAACATGAAGCAACCCTGAGAAGTTGAGCCAAAGATCCCCCAATATGGCCGCGGATCCGCGGCCAAACATGGCATTCAGCCGCGGTTCCGCGGCCATGCAGTGCACGTGTCGG
The DNA here is from genome assembly GCA_030015575.1 of Agapanthus africanus. Classification (NCBI taxonomy): domain Eukaryota; kingdom Viridiplantae; phylum Streptophyta; class Magnoliopsida; order Asparagales; family Amaryllidaceae; genus Agapanthus; species Agapanthus africanus. The sequence goes on from CM057337.1 coordinate 7,072,106, forward strand.
TGTATTGACCCGGCTTTCTTAGAGTAGTCTTGTAATTTCAAATGTGGATCAGATGTAAAGCCTAGGGTTTCTTCTATCTATAAATAGGAAACCCGAAAGCCTAATTAGGCATACCTCTTTTTATTTTTCTAGATTAAAATTTTATTTCCTTATAATCGTTGAAGAGGTCATCAATAAAAGTAAGTGTTTTTCATTTTATCTTGCATTCTTCTTAATTGAAATTTATTTTTCTGCAATTATTTTATCTGTCTTTATTTATCTGCAAGTTAATTAGTTTATTAAAAAGAAAAAAATTATAAAAATGAATTTCATCGTAACTTTCCTAATGAATGAGTAATTCCGCACTTGTTAGGGTTAGGATAGGGAAGGCTTGAGAGATGAAAATCTCTCTCATTCTTTTCATTGCTCGTATAAATTAATTAATTAGGACTCTATTTAAATTAACCACACACCGCTCACTATGGCACCCTATCTTACGAGATAGCGGTGATTCTCTAGTTACACTGGTTGTGGTTGATTTACATAGAGATTAGGGCTAAGAGCCAAGAAAGGACAGATAAGGACCAAAAGGAAGAAACTACATTTCTTCCTAATCGTGCTAATCTCTTTTGTTGACTATTACCCTAACACCTATGTTCTTAATTAGGGTAAAGAAAGCAGTGAGTAAAAAAAAATTTCCAAACTAAGCTAATCCTAATCCTAGCAAGACTTTAAATCAAATTAATTTCAATCTTAGATTTGTAAATCAAAACCTACCAAAAATAGGGCTTAACTCGTAAGAACTTAAAGAAAGAACACGTTTTCCCTGTGTACCGACCCGTACTCAACCGGCTAGCTACCAAGCGACATCGTTATTGATTGCGGTATATTCTTGATCTTGATTTTAAAAACGCACACGCAAAATTCCATATCAATCAAATGGCGCCGTTGCCGAGGAGACGATAGTCACTTTCTTTGTGTAATTTCGGGTTAATAAAAAAATTATAAAAATTATAAAAATTGAAAAATTTTAAAACAAAAAAATAAAAATAAAAATCATCTTGTTATTTTTGAAAGGTTTTTTGTGCAAGTGTGCAGGCTTGGAGCAAACTCTGTTACAGATTTGGAGCAAATCCAGTGAACAAATCAATATTCAGGAGACCTAGACAGAAAGAGGAGAACCAACTCAGCACAGGAAAAAAGTCAGAAGATCCAAACTCACTGATTCGCCGCGGAACTGCGGCAGAAGAGTTTGACCGCGGAACCGCGGTCACTGGTGATGTCAGCACCCAATTTTCTCTATAAGTATTTCTTTTCTCCTCTCCACTCTGTTAGTTATAGGTATGCCCTAGAGGCCATTATATGTATGCCCTAGAGGCCATTACTGTACATAGGATGTATATTGTAGTGGATGCTGGGACATATATAGGGAGGACTTTCTTGCTCGACATGATAGTATGCTATCTGGTTGCTCTTTACCTTAACGTGTACACCGATTGTCTCTCTGTTACATGTTGGTAAAGCCCTTAGGATGTGTACTTGACTACCTGGACTATGATGCGGATCATACTAGTGGGGATATGGTAGTCCATAAGTACATCCTTCAAGGTCCCTAGTCGTGGGTGTATCGAGACGGGGTATCGATATACCAGAGTAGACTAGCGTATACCTTCTCAACCCATACAGATGGGAGATGGATGATCCCATATCCATTGGTGTTTGACATCAGAGATGATATACGGGTGCTCAGTGGAGACTGGGTACACTGGACGGACTCGCCGAGAACTCCCAGATGGTATTATACCTTACGTCAGATGGCAGTTCTCTGGTGACACTGGTACAGGTTAGTCTGTAGACCCGAGATCGTCATAGAGTCTTGTGTGATTCCCACTGTGCTTTGATTTCCACCTTACCACGTCCAAGAGGGCGTGCAAAACGGTGGTTTTTGGGTACAGTCCCGAATCACATAGAGGCAATGAGCAATAGGAGGGGATTCGTCTCTCCCGGTATAGGGAGTTGATGTTGCGCTGTGTTCGATTGGCTATAACCGGAAATCCCTGGCCAGGGTTGTTGAGATTTACTGGTAAGTGTTACCAGTAGTTTCTCGAACTGTTATAGACCTCATATCGACACGACTTATCGAGCTATTAGGGTCTGACATTTACCACCCCTAGGCAAGATATGCGACATATCAGACGACGAGACCGGACTGTACGGTAAGTGTTACTGGTTGGATTCACAGGAGTGTGAGCGGGCTTGCTCGTTGATCTTCTGATCGCTCAATACCCGGGTGGCCGTTACGTTTGCCAGACCGCTTGCGGCTTGTGGGTGTTTGATATGATCATCACCTGCTGCCGGCGTATTGACGAGTCTTTAGAGTCCTACACAGAGGTTTCCTGGCTCAAGCGAAACGAAATAGGAGCGCATATGAGATATGTGCGGGAACGAGAATAATACCAGTATATGATACTGTATTCCATTCTCGCGATTTGTATCATCGGACGGTTATATGTGATATAGCCGGGTTACCGAATCAAGTGTTGATTCGATACATTGATACACTTGATATTAGTCAGTTATATGCGATATGACCGAATCATTAAATCAAGTATTGATTTAATGATTTAATGTATAACTATATATTTGATATATTACTTTACATTGACTAGTATTGTTCACTTAAGATGGATTTTCTTACTTGATGTGCACAAGTAGTATATGTGATATATTTTTGTGCACTTGATTGTATCATGTTTGATGATACATGCAAACTTGGGTGTATGTTTGCTTTAAACCATCTTTAGATTAATGGTTAGGTTTTAATTTGTTTTATTTATTTTCTTTATTCATTTTGGTAAAAATAAAATGGAGGCTTGCGTTGTTTTATTCATGAAGCTTCATGAAGGTTTGAAATTCTTTACCATTTTGTTTTTTCCTTAACCTAACCATTACACCTAAACCCTAGTTTATTCTCTACATGAGTTTACTTCACCCATGGTTGCATTATGATAACTCTTCACTTGAATTTTCATTTTTAATTCATTATTGATATTCTTTTCTTCTTCTTCTTCTTCTTCTTCTTGAGGAAGAGAAGAAAAGCTTTCTTGAAAATTCCAAGTGATGATTCCAAGTAAGAAATCCAAATCCAAAGTGAACTCACTTCCTATTTCTTCATCCTCTACCACTTGCTATGTAGTAGAGGGTGTTTTCTCCACAAGTTTCTTGACCTAGTGAAGATGGAGCTTGAGTTTGAGTCGCCTCGATGTAGATCATCTTCGGCATCGAAGTCAACGACCTAGCCCGATTATTTCTCCGACGAAACCATCGCTAGAGTCCGGGATTCCGATGATCGCAGCGAAGGGACGTCAACACGGAGCCAAAGAAGTGGTGGAGCGGATCTACAAAGGTTGTATTCCCTTTCACTTAGCAATAAAGTTGTTTACTTGCTTGCTTTTCGCCTAATCTCTAGTTAACGATCTTGCATAGGATTCTTAGGCACATGAAAAATTTGATTTTGGCATGGTTGATGCCTTGTGGAATCTCTTGAGTGTGTCTAGGAACCCTACAGTGGTATCAGAGCCTAGCTAGAGCCTTAGGCGATGCGTAGACGGTGTTAGAAGTCCGATCGAACCTGAAACCCTAATCCAAGACCCTTCTCTGTACATTTTTTCAAAACTGGGTTTTTTCCAAATTAAAAATATGCAGAAAAATCAACAGGCCTTTCTAAGAAATACTGTGCAAAACGAGAACCTAACTCAACTAAACCGCCGCGGAACCGCAGCAGGAGCCTAGCTCGCGCGGCGGTTCCGCGGCCGTACGGTCTCTTCTTCCATTAAATTTTGCACAGTAATTCCTATATTTTGGTGCTGTATTTTCTGGTAATTTTTAAATTCTACTCAAGAGTTGAGTATTCTGGGTTGTATTGGGAGTTCGTAGATTTGATCGGATTATCAAACTTTGTCTATGTCCTTTTCCGGGTATTTTTAGAACATGTTAAAAAGTTCGACCGGATATAAATACCCACTTTTTCCCCTGCCGGGAAATTTCCAGTTGTTAGATTTTTCCGTAGTTTAATGACGTTCTAAGTAGTGCAAGTAACGCGATGGTCCCTCTAGAAGATAACAAACCTTAACTCGATTATGTGACCATCTTGAACTGCCCTTTGAACCTTAGGGTTTGGGGCAGTACGGCGTGCCACATGTGAGGCGTTGGCTTGACCCTTCTACGGCTGGACCGTTGGTACTGAGGCATGAAGTGAATGTTTTTAAACTTGTTTCATGTGTTGAGCTGTTTCGGGAAAACTTGGATGTTCGATTGTTCGATCGGAAAGTTTAACATTTTCTATTTATCTGGAATGTGATACAATAATTGGAATCAACAACATTTGAATGTTATAGACATAGCAGTTTAGTCTCACTTGATCGGTTGCCACGGAATTTTGATGTGATCAAAAGTCCGTCGCAATCGCGTAGCGTACGCGGATACTCGCCGGTAAACTTAATAGACAGCCACGCCCCATAGCCCCGACCAAGTGACTGTAGGAGAACTCCGTTGCCGAAAGCATCCGTTCGGGTGCTCGCGGCAGCGGTGTTCCGTCTTGGTGCACTTCATCGACGGTATCAGGGGTGCGGCCGTCTACTAAAATTTGCGACGAGCATTCGTTCTGGATGTCAGGAATCTTGTTGAATTTCCTGACTTGATATTGAAAAGTGTTTTTGATAATGAGACTAAAATGCGGGGTTTATAATTGTTAGGCTTGCGATGTCTAAAGAATTCATTTGATTAGGCATGCAATGTCTAAAGAGTTTGCGAATTCCAACTGTTGTAGTTTTACACTTTCTTTTCTGCGACCGTAAGTGTAATATGTGATATCGCCGATTTCGTTGCTATATGTCAACGACAATTGGGATACGCATGTTTACTTACGTTGATGACATGTGATGTTATGTGTTGCTGGATATGTTGTATTGTATCGTCGTGTTTGAATAGCCGGGGTTTTTTTATGTGAGATGAGTGTTTTTCTTTTTCATTCATGTAAAAACTTGTATGTAATATTCTTTTATTGGGGCACTTCCAGGTTGCGGAAGATGTCACCATTGTATATTATTTACTTTTCCGCACTAGGATAGACCCAAGGAGGAGGGCACAAGTAACCGGCTTCTGGAGTCCAGTGGGAGACCAACTCGAGGAGTCGAGTCCGGCTCTCCTAACTCTAGAATTGGTAGGGTTGCTTGCCGCTCTCGTAGGGGTCTAGGGGTGTGGGTTTGGCTATTCATCGCGACCGTGGAATCCGTGTTTTATACTGGCTCGTATTGAAAACACGGACTTCCTAGTATATCCAATATTTCATATGATTTTTCTGCTGCGTTATCTGTGATGTGATCATGTGATATGTTCAGATAGATATTGTATATAATATATATGATATATTATATAGACGTTGCTTATGTTTTACACCCGCGCTAGCCTTGCCTCGCTCTGGCATTAGTTACCTAACCTAACGGTGCAGACGGGACATCGAGGCGAATGCGGATGGCATAAGCGTACGTTATATTTATCTGCGATATTTAGGTGGACTTAAATGATGGGACTTCATTAATATGATTAATGAAAGAAAAGAAACCTAAAAGATGTTATGGAATCGAATTTTCAAAAACAGGTAGCTACAGTTCTTGCTTTGCATCGCGGTGTTCCTTGTAGAACATCCTGCACCTTATTCGATAAGGAAAGGGCCGAGATCCCTTCACCGGGAGTGACCCCTTTAGCAATGACTGGCAGATGCTACACCCCTCGGTTTTCTTTTGATAGCTTTTCTATAGTTTTTGCTTTGCACAGCGGTATATATGATATATCCTGCACCTTATTCGATGAGGAAAGGGCCGACGATCCCTTCACCGGGAGTGACCCCTTTAACAAAACTAGAAAAGCCTCAAAAGCACTCCATTTTAAAATCATTTGATTCTACAATGATATCAAGTTCATTACGCAATAGGTTTTCAGAGAAACCTATCGTAGCCATCCGCCATTTCAGATAAGTCATGCTTAGTATTCGTACTGCGTTTGTTGACCTTGTCAAGACGCAGTGTGCGGTAGCTAACCAGTATTTATCTGCTTATGCATATGATGCAGATTGGGTTAGGGTAGTCGTTCGGCCTTGTTGACCTTGTCAAGGTTCGTGCGGGTGGGTTTGATTCAATCAAGAAATGACGGGTTGAACTTGACTTACGGTCTATGGTTTGTTGACCTTGTCAAGGTCATAGATCGTTTGGGGCAAAATATTATCGGGAATTTCAAGTGTTGAAATTTGCAATGAGATTGCATACCTTCTATGAGATAGTTGGATCCCGATACCCACTGCGAGTATGAGTTACTCCTGGGAGAGTTTTACACATTACAATTAGCCGATCAAGTAGGTGTCTAGAAAGGTGTCAACGGGGTTACGCCTCTGGGAAAACGAGGTTTACTTTAATTAGGTCCGTGCGAAAGCACGGGGAACCTCCCTCAAAGTACCGACACTGGCCTGGCTGAAAGATTGGCGAACTTGTAGCGTGTAATTAATCCCGGCTAGTCTTTCCTTTTAGAGTTTGAAGGAAGATTTGATAAAAACAGTGGGAGCCATCCTGATTAGATAAAATAATAACCAATCTGATCTTGCAAGAGCGCACGCAGAGTGTTTTCTTCTCTCTCTCTCTCCTGGTAGCAACCATGTCATGCCTTAATCAAGATAATAATATGGATGTATTGATCGAACCCGCTTGTTATACTGTGCTGGGAAACGTTGGTCCCGCTCCAACTTATAATTGTTATAAGACAGAGCAGGAAATTAGGGAATACCAGATTTCCCGTGCCGCCCAAACGAAGAAAGTGCATGCTGATGCATCATCTTCGGGTGTGTTCATTACAAAGAACCGTTTCTCTGTATCCTCTACGTCCTGGGTATTTGATACCGGATCAGGATCCCAGATATGTAATCTGTTGCATAGGGCTACAGAAAGGTAGAGAACTGAGAACGGGTGATAAGTTTCATGAGACAGAAAATGGTGCAAGTGTTGCAGCCAAGTCTGTTGGTCACTGTCATCCTGTATTCCAAATACATTAATTCTGAACGAATGTTATTAGATACCGAACCTGATATACAAAATCATATCAGTCTCTTTATTAGTAAAGAAATGATAAAATTTTGTATTGTTGGATAATATTTTGAACATTTCCTATATCAAAAGTTGATCGGTTCAAGCACGTTATCTAAAAGCATTGATGTTCTAAATCAAACTACAGTTCTTAGTATACGGAACACACACAAGAGGAAGAGTTCAGAAATAAACGAATTCTTCTTGAGACATTGTAGACTAGGTCATATCAATGCGACCCGACTGGCTGAAGTTACATTTAGATGCATATTTAAATTAGTTTGAATTTACATCTTGTGAGACTTGCCGGTCATGTCACAAAGATACGATGACCACAGCTCTGTTTGTTGGAAACAGAGAAAGAGTTAGTGAACTCTTGGATGATACATGTTGATGTATGCAGGTCCCCTGTCTACACATGCCAAGACCGGTTCTTTGTATTTCATTACATTCTCTGATAATCTCTCAAGATTCAGACATATGTTCCTGTTGAAACACAAGTCCGAACCTTTTGAGATATTCACAGAATATAAATTAGAAGTAGAGAACCAAAATGAGTATAAGTATTATGTCCTTTGATGTAATCAAGGAGGAGAATACTTGAGCACGGAATTCTTAGACTTTTCTAAAGGAAAATGAGATTCTCTCTCAGCATTACTCCTCCGTATACACCACAGCACGTCGGTGTATCGGGGCGGAACAATAGCACCCTATGTGATATGGTGTGCTCTATGATAAGTACTACTGAGTTTCCTATTTTCTTTTGGGAGTTATGCGCTTGAGAAGCTGCATACCTATTGAATAGGGTTCAAATCAAATCAGTTGCCTACCACTTCATATGTGATATGGAAAGGGAAGGTCCATATCTTAAGTTTGTTAAGATTTAGGGTTGTCCGGCCTATGTCTAAAAGAAAAATCCGGACAAGCTCGAGGCAAAGTCAGTTATATAGAACTGGAAAGGTTCCAGCTATACAAACTGCAGCTGATGATTTGATAGAACCAAAGGATTCAATAGATTCTAACGAACCTCAGCCTCTCCGCCGATCTAGTAGGGTTCCTCACCCACCTGAGAGATACTTCGGTTTCTCTATGACAGTGGGAGCGAGGAATGCATCATGAGATGATGACCCAACTAGTTTCGAGCTGGCTATCAGGAGTGAGACTCTGTAAGAATGGCTGGATGTTTATCGATCTGAGATGGAATCCTTATACACCAACAAAGTATGGACTTTGGTTGCTTTATCTGAAGGGTTAAATCCCCATCAGGAGCAAGTATATCTTGAGAAGATTACTTGGTGTATTTGGAAAAGTTGAGACTTTCAAAGCTAGACTTGTTAAAGGTTTGCATCATTGACCAGGTATGGATTATGATGAAACCTTTTCTAAGGAGCTATGCTTAAGTCCATCCAGATCCTACTTGCCACGGTTACATACCATGACTACGATATCTGGTGGTTGGGTGTCATGACTGCTTTTCTAAATATTGATTTAGAAGAGAACGACTATAAGTACACAGCCAGAGGGCTTCGTAAACAGTGGGAGCAGCGGAAACGTGTACAAGATGCTTTATAAGATTAAAGCAGGCATCGCGGAGTTGGAATATCTGTTTTGATGAGATAGTCAAAGAGTTTGACATCATCAAAATGGTAGATGAACCTTGTATATACAAAAAGGTAGTAGGGAGTATGGTGGTGATCCTCGTAGAGTACATGGATGACATACTCTTGATGGGGAAGGAGTTTCCTATGCTACGCTCGATCAATCTCCGCTTATCATAAGGATTCTCCATATAGGATCAAAGTGATACCTCCTAAATCCTGAGTTTTGATCTATGAGATAGAAGTAATTGGATGTTAGGATTCTCACTAGTTGTAGTGAGATGGTATCAATCGATCCAGGGGAGAATCACTGGAAAGGTTTCAGGGTGATAAGGACGACTGAATGTCAGTCACAGGCATTGTCTTTACCCTCAGTAAAGGGACGGTATGTTGGAAGAGTTCCAAGCTAGATACCGTGGCATACTAGACGATAAAGGCTGGATACATCACTACTTAAGATGCTACCAAAGAGGCAGTCTGGGTGTATATTAGTTCATGAGATGAACTTCGTTCCTCCCATTGTGTGACAATGGAGTTGTGGCTTATGCCAAGGAACGCCGGTCCCGTCAGTGATCCAGACATATTCTAAGGCAGTATCACCTGATCATGGAGATGGTTGATCTCCAGGGGATCGAGGTTAGGAAAGAAGACTCAGAGGACAACACGGCGGATCCACTCACAAAGGCCTTTTCTCAGAGAAGGACTTTTATGGGATGGTTGAGTATGAGATACTACAACCACTGCTACAGATGGCCCTAGTGCAAGTGGGAGATTGTTAGTTATATGTATGCCCTAGAGTCCATTACTGTACATAGGATGTATATTGTAGTGGATGCTGGGACATATATAGGGAGGACTTTCTTGCTCGACATGATAGTATGCTATCTGGTTGCTCTTTACCTTAACGTGTACACTGATTGTCTCTCTGTTACAAGTTGGTAAAGCGCTTAGGATGTGTACTTGACTACCTGGACTATGATGCGGATCATATTAGTAGGGACATGGTAGTCCATAAGTACATCCTTCAAGGTCCCTAGTCGTGGGTGTATCGAGACGGGGCATCGATATACCAGAGTAGACTAGCGTATACCTTCTCGACCCATACAGATGGGCGATGGATGATCCTATATCCATTGGTGTTTGACATCAGAGATGATATACGGGTGCTCAGTGGAGACTGGATACACTGGACGGACTCGCCGAGAACTCCCAGATGGTATTATACCTTACGTCAGATGGCAGTTCTCTGGTGACACTGGTACAGGTTAGTCTGTAGACCCGAGATCGTCATAGAGTCTTGTGTGATTCCCACTGTGCTTTGATTTCCACCTTACCATGTCCAAGAGGGCGTGCAAAACGGTGGTTTTGGGTACAGTCCCGAATCACATGGAGGCAATGAGCGATAGGAGGGGATTTGTCTCTCCCGGTATAGGGAGTTGATGTTGTGCTGTGTTCGATTGGCTATAACCGGAAATCCCTGGCCAGGGTTGCTGAGATTTACTGGTAAGTGTCACCAGTAGTTTCTCGAACTGTTATAGACCTCATATCGATACGACTTATCGAGCTATTGGGGTCTGACGTTTACCACCCCTAGGCAAGATATGCGACATATCAGACGACGAGACCGGACTGTAAGGTAAGTGTTACTGGTTGGATTCACAGGAGTGTGAGCGGGCTTGCTCATTGATCTTCTGATCGCTTAATACCCGGGTGGCCATTACGTTTGGCAGACCGCTTGCGGCTTGTGGGTATTTGATATGATCATCACCTGCTGCCGGCGTATTGACGAGTCTTTAGAGTCCTACACAGAGGTTTCCTGGCTTAAGCGAAACGAAATAGGAGCGCATATGAGATATGTGCGGGACCAAGAATAATTCCAGTATGTGATACTGTATTCCATTCTCGCGATTTGTATCATCGGACGGTTATATGTGATATAGCCGGGTTACCGAATCAAGTGTTGATTCGATACATTGATACACTTGATATTAGTCGGCTATATACGATATGACCGGATCATTAAATCAAGTATTGATTTAATGATTTAATGTATAATTATATATTTGATATATTACTTTACATTGACTAGTATTCTTCACTTAAGATGGATTTTCTCACTTGATGTGCACAAGTAGTATATGTGATATATTTTTGTGCACTTGATTGTATCATGTTTGATGATACATGCAAACTTGGGTGTATGTTTACTTTAAACCATGTTTAGGTTAATGGTTAGGTTTTAATTTGTTTTATTTATTTTCTTTATTCATTTTGGTAAAAATAAAATGGAGGCTTGCTTTGTTTTATTCATGAAGCTTCATGAAGCTTTGAAAGTCTTTACCATTTTGTTTTTTCCTTAACCTAACCATTACACCTAAACCCTAGTTTATTCTCTACATGAGTTTACTTCACCCATGGTTGCATTATGATAACTCTTCACTTGAATTTTCATTTTTAATTCATTATTGATATTCTTTTCTTCTTCTTCTTCTTCTTGAGGAAGAGAAGAAAAGCTTTCTTGAAAATTCCAAGTGAGAAATCCAAATCCAAAGTGAACCCACTTCTTATTTATTCATCCTCTACCACTTGCCATGTAGTAGAGGGTGTTTTCTTCACAAGTTTCTTGACCTAGTGAAGATGGAGCTTGAGTTTGAGTCGCCTCGACGTAAATCATCTTCGGTATCGAAGTCAACGACTTAGCCCGATTATTTCTCCGACGAAACCATCGCTAGAGTCCGGGATTCCGATGATCGCAGCGGAGGGACGTCAACACGGAGCCAAAGAAGTGGTGGAGCGGATCTACAAAGGTTGTAGTCCTTTTCACTTAGCAATAAAGTTGTTTGCTTGCTTGCTTTTCGCCTAATCTCTAGTTAACGATCTTGCATAGGATTCTTAGGCACATGAAAAATTTGATTTTGGCATGGTTGATGCCTTGTAGAATCTCTTGAATGTGCCTAGAAACCCTACACACTCCTCTGCACTCCACTGAAAAAATTTCCTGCGGCTTTCTTTGCACAGATTCTCTTTCCCGCTATCCAATAAATTGTTTTTGTGCAGGATTCTTTGCACTACCAAAAAAAATTTAAAAAAAATTTCAAGTGTTTTAGATTTTTGGTGTGTTACTGCTTTGCATAATTAATACGGACTTTTAAGGTGCTATAACACCAATTCAAATTGGGTGGGGATTTTATCACCCTTCCTAAGACCCCAAAAATCACTAAAAGATTACGCATCACCCCTGAGCTTAATTAAAAAATATCTAGAGTCAGCCAACTAAGGACTGTCGCGCTCATTAGGATAGAGGAAGGTTGTGGGTATTTAGTCGTTTATCTAAACCTGACTTTGTGGTGTGTAGGATAGACAAGTGAGAAAGATAACTTTAAAAGGCCCGTCTCATGATGATTCGTAAGCGGAACCCTCCTTTCTTCATTTGTGCTTACCTGACCACAATTGGCGGTGAAGAGACGATTTGAGACATATCTCACAACTTGTCACTTTGGAACAGTTAGGAGCAGTCTAGTTGACTTAGGAGACCATAGCTCTAGGTATGATTATACATGTTTTAATTGTGATTGTTTGAAATTTTGTCGTAAGTCCGTACACATTCTTGCAAAAAAAACTCTTTCTAAAAAAACACTTTCAAAAATTTCAAAACTCCAAAAACAAACAATTTTTATAAAAATAAAAAATAAAAAAAAATTTAAAAAAATCACATTCTTTTTCTTCTCTTTTCTCTCATCACATCATAAATACCCCACCTCGCAAAACTCTTGCCGAAGTTTGGTACCCACAACCAGACATTACTTCCTACAGTTCTTGTTTTGGTCGAATTTCGAACATCCCTTCCATGCCCAAAATTTCTTTGAAAGATCGAATAGACGCGTCTAGGACAACTAATTGGACTCCGCAATCCACCTTGTATCAACCATTTCAACCTTCACCACTTTCTTACGATGATACTCCTTTTTCGAGTCCTGTTGTAACTCCGAAACTCATATCTATTGCTGAACATATTGAACAATCTTATAACCGATCTTTCACTCCTTTCACCACTGCGAATTCTTTGGATCAACAATTCCATTCACCTTCTTATCCGTATGTTGATCCTACCCCTGTCCAACCATTCTATTCCTATCCATCCTACCCAACTTTTGCACCTTCTCTGGACATTGCTTCTATACAGCCATTTGGGAGTTTTCAGTATCCAAAAAAATTTGAATCTTTTACTGAAACTCCTTTACAACCCATGTCTAGTTTGGAGCAAGCATTGGAAGAATTTAGGATAGCGTCATACCAACAGATGATGGATCTGAATGCGTCCATGGCCGCCCTCATACAACCTAGTGACCCGGTAGCTAGTTTCCAACTAACTCCAAATTTTCCAATGTATGATGAGACGGTAGGACGGGTTGAGAATTTGAGTGGTGAGAGTGAGCTGTACACCCTTCCAAATCAAACCTACCCATCCCCAATTGAATTCCACAACTCCGGTTTTGAATGTCTATCAAGTGTTCCAAATGATTCACCAGATGAAGATAAAACGTTTAATGAGTTGTGCGACTTTGTAGTGTTTGATTTACCTGATTGTGAAGGGTCACTTTCGAGTGAAACCATCACCAATCCTTTTGACCTCTACACCTCCACTCTAGAACCTAAATTGATTGATACCCATGCTTTTGTTGAAATGTCTGAGAAATTTAATTTTCACTTGATCGAGGATATTGACACTGGGAATATTTTGGATGATGAACCCACAGATTTAACTGAATTTTTCTCTCCAATTCATCATCCCAAGTCATTAAATGTTTCTCCCGAACTTTATATGCGTCTTGATTTTGATGAGAATTGCATGGATAAGCTAAATTTTGAGGAGAGTATTGAGGAAATTGTTGAGGATGAAGCAGTTTTACTTGAGAAGTTGGATTTTCCAATTCATTCTATCTCTTTCATTGACTGCGCACACTCTCCTGAATCTTTAACCGATACCCTTTCTCAATCACTTCCCTCCATCCTCGTTCCGATCTTGCAAGAAACCATTACACTTTCACTTTTAATATCTGGTTTACAAAGTTCAACGTACCTATGTTTTCTCACAAATCTTGAGGGATTTGACCTCATTTCTCAGTGGGTTGATAGATTAGCACAATCGTTTTTTACACATCGGTCATTACAAATTGTGCTAATTTATACACTCCATTTCCATGCTCAAGTTCGTATTCCACTTCTTTCTCCCACTTTCTCTGGTTCTTCTAATCTTCCTTTAATGATAGCAAGTATTAATGAATCACAATCCGATATTTTAAGTTCGATAATTCTAGAAAAACAACTTGATTTAGAATCTTTTGAGAATAAGGTAGATGAGCTTTACGAGTCTCCTACCTGCATAATTTTTGAAAAATCAAGTGTGTTGAATTCTGGCGCGACACTTATTGACATTGAAACGTTCAATCGGACCATCGATGAAAGTTTCAAAGATATTTTCGCTGACGAACTCGCATTCCTAAACGACACGGATTTTGTGATTAATCAACCTCCACCTAAAGAAGTTGAACCACCACCATTTCTTCTTATCCCATACGAGAATGTGACCATTCTTCCCATTCCTAATCATCCACATTCTCATTTCCATTCACCATTATTATTTCATCTCTACAAATCGAGACGTAAAGCTTTTCCATTATACCACTTATCTTTACCCCCATTTCTTCCTGACTCTATACAACATGTTCTTCCACCAACCGGTGCGCTTCCCTGATAAATTCTTTGAATGGTCGGTGCTAACCTTTGGCCTGTGTAAGGTCTTGTATAGCTTGATACTGTGTTTTTCTCCTCCCTAACTCCGAACTTTAACGCTTAAACAGTGGAAACACTGTTTCACTTAAGTTTGGGGGAAACCTTTTTGTGTATATATATATATTGTTCTCTTTTTCTATTAACAAAAAAACAGGGGAGTGCCGGCAATTTTGATTCTCTTGGTGTAGCCTAACAGTGAGGGCACTGTCAAGTTTAAGTTTGGGGGTGTGCTCGGTAAGCTTTCTTCCTTCGCATTCATGTGTATATTTTTGCATTTGCATACTTATTTTAAAATCCATAAAAATCAAAAAAATTAAAAATTATAAAAATTGAAAAATTCAATTTTGGCCATATTTGACTTAAGTTCAACATGACGGTTGACTAGTTAGGAAAAACTAGATCCTAAGCTTAGTAAATTAAAAACCCTAAAAATAACATTCCTTAAAGTTTAACTGTAGAAAATATATGTCCTTGTAATTTATTAAGAAATAGGCAAATTTTGAGCTCAGTTCTTGGGCTAAATCGAAATAAGAGAAGAGTATTGAAATCTCTATTTGAAATATAAGTCTGAAAAATAATTCTGAATCTTAAGTCCAAATTCTGAATGTATATACCTTACTTTACGCACTTACACGCATCTTGAAACTTGGGATAGTAGAGGATACCTTGAAATGCTCTTGTCTAAAATTCTTAGTATGAAGGAAAATAAAATAAAAGTGTAAGTGGTGAATAAAGAGATAAAAAAAATGAACACTGGTTTTGTAATTATTTAAAGCAGCATAAATAAAAAATATAGCGAGGGTGCTTTATCACCTAGTGCCTTAAACCAACTGGTTTGGGAGTCACTGCTAAGCCTCAGGTATTGCAAGAAGAGAAATTACGCCTAAATGCGCAAGCACATTTTGTAATCGGTCGTTTAGTACCTCAAGAAGTATTAATGGTCGCATGAAAGATGTGTGAGCAATTTCATCTAAAATTCACCAACTAAAAGTATTTTGGAAGATGGACAAGAGTATGATAGCTTGAATTGAATTTTCAAGTGTATGGGTAATAATTACACACACGTAAGGGTATATAATTGGAGTTTGGAGGAGAGATGGGAATAAAAGATAGGGCTTATATTTTCAGTAGAGATGATAAAAATTCCTGAGTTAAGATTGCACCTTAGAAGGAAAACTTAGGAGATGCTGAAAGCTTTATGTCACGCCCCGCTTCCCAAAATACGGAAAACGAGGGATGACTAGGCCAGCCATGCTCCTACGGTCAAGGAATCATCCCGCCGTAGTCACACTTCGGCTTCTAGCGCTACATGGTAATCAGTAAATAAGCACAGTATTAAAGGAATCACATCACTAATTTATTACATTAAAATTTCATTGTTCACAGATTACAGATAATAAGAACAATAACTAACCAAGTTCAATCTCACAATCTCTTTTATGGAAAGCAGTAAATGGAGAAGGTACACCAAACTATATCTCCGTGAACTCAAAGGATAGATCCGTCTCCTGTGCTGGTCCTCCCGCGGAATCTGAGCATGCATACTCAGGTCGTCAGAGCGACACAAATGATAATATTATTATAATCAGATGAAACAGGTAAATGAGGTAATACTGGTATGAGAATAATGCAAGTAATCACTATGTCACAATATGATGCAGAATATGTTATGTGTCCCTATCGGTCTCTAGGTCATGTTTGAAATCACATAGTGGAAGGAGGATCATGTTTAACAGGAGTCTCGTACATACCCGAGACAACGGCCCACATGCCCGGGACATAACCCTGTCGGCCGGATCGCTAGATCCTGTCCTACACGTATAAGTATCACGGTTCGAATGATCATCCTCTAAACACGGTCCCGCTAAATACGATACTCTTTCCACTTTGATTTCCTCTTTTTCCCCAGATTACACTATTTATGATATTGATCTAGTTGTGTACAAGTATACCAATGACACGGTTTCATCACTATCCACTGTATCAATCACTGTCACGAATGTTCACTTTCCATTGGTGTACTCGTCACTCCTAAACCAACATCTATCACGCACGATAATGCAATGTCCACACTCACTAACACTGTGTATATGACAAGGGTATAGTATATGTATTGTATGCTACCAATAAGCTCTGTGTGTTATGAATTAACATGCATGTCATGAACTAAAATGAATTACACAAATTAATATGTTACGAATTCAGCAAAAATGATGTAGGTAAGATATATAGAACAATCAATCAGTAATTTCATCAAAATTTGTTTCAGTTCGATCGGAGTTTCGGTTTTCAAGATATAACTGTTTCAGTTTAAGTGTTCGCGGCTGGAATTTCAATTTTAGAACTGAACGACTGTTTCGCGACACGAATTGCACCCAGTTGGGCTCAAAATTTAGCGATGTCACAGTTAAATGAAATTTAGGGTTTTCAATAAAGTATTCAACGCAACAGACGGATCCTCAATCGCATCTGTACGTTGAAAGTTATACATAGTTCAATCTCAAATGTCATTTCAGAAATTGTTCTGAACAGGTTTACGTTCTGCCCTTTTAAATATAGTTTAAAATAACAAACGGCGATGAATCGGAATGAAACCACTTGTTTTCTTTCACTAACAGAAATATCCTATAACTACTGTAAAGTTCCGTATCATACTATTTCAGGAAACACGGGGATGCAGGACTTTAGACAGAACACCCTAATCAGAAACGCTCTGGACTGCAGTCCAGAGTCGTGTTCCGATCCAATTATCTTCATGGTTACATAACAGAAATGATCAGAAATTTACATAGGATTAAAGTTCATCGAGTCGGCTTCGATTTAAGCCCTCGAATGCAGCTTTCCAATATGTATATGATTTATGGTGATTTTATTCGTTTTCAGGTACGAGAGAATTCTAGTTTAAACAACATATATGGGGGTATCACTTTTTGTCACAAACAATCGTATTTTCCAGCGAATTTCGCACACGTTATACATCATTCAAAGGGCCAACAGAACGTATAGGTTACCGTCAAATTAGATGATTATTTCTATTGGTAACTAACATCGAGCACTTAGGTTTTGACACGTATAGGAAATCGGAAAGTTTATAAACTACATGATCTATGTGGGTAACACTATTATTATAGCATGAAGCAAGTAAATACTTGCCTGGAGAACGCCTCGGGATCGTACGGTAGCAGTGTCGTCACGAACGCGCGATATACGCCACGTATCGGATTCCCGCGTGCCTCGATCTAGATGTGGATCTCGCGTCGGGGTTGTCCGGAGTCGTTTGCACAGCCACTGGACGTTGAGGGATGCTTTATGATCCTCTGCGAGTGTATTGGGGTTGCCGACGGTCGACGGCGTCGTACCGGCAGCGAGTACAGAGCAGCTCACAGTGAGGGGAAAATTGTATGGAAAAAAAGGGTTTTGGAGAGAGATAGATGGGGAGCAGTGGGGTTGGTTTGGAGTGGTGGGGAAAGGTGCTGAGGACGTAGAGGGCTACAGATGTGGTTCAGGTGAAGTGGGGTGGCTCGTCGGCGCCGGTTGCGAAGTGACAGAGGTTGGGTGCAAGTGGGTTTGGGTGTGCAGGGGATATTTGAGAGGGGCTCGGGTTGAAGAAGGGTGAAGTCGTGGAGGGAGGAGGCTAGTGGAAGAATAAGTGGCTGTCGTCGACGTGGGTCGAGCGACGAGGTGGGATGATCGCCGGCGTTGGGGGTGGCAATGGGTTCGAGAGAATTTGGTGTTCGGTGAGTATTTTTGGAGGATGGAATAAGTTAGGGATTTTTAGAAACGAGGGAGGAGAGGGATGAGGGTGTGATAGGAAAACGTCGGCAACGTCTCTGCGAGGGCGTGGGCTGCGGCGGGGGAATGGGTCGCGCGCGCGAGTCACGGAGGTTACCGTTGGGGGTGTTTTTTTGAAGATGAACAGAAAGGGTCGGGTCGGGTCTGGTGCAGCGGCCAAGGGAATGGAAAAAATGGGCTGGGCCCGTCCAAAAAAAAAATTCTTTTCTTTTAAAAAAACGAAATGGGCTGAGGGTAAATAATGTGAACGGGCCGGGGATAAAACTTGGGTTAAGGAATTGTTTAGGAAATAGGATTGGGCTGAGGGCTTTTGTATTTTAAAAAGGGATTTATTTAAAAATCTAAATGGGCTGATGGATATTGATAAAAGGGTTTGGGGAATTTAGTGGTTAAAAGAAAATTTGGGTTAAATTAAATTGGTTTTATTTGCTTTAGTTTTAAATCTTGGGTTTTAACTTTTAGGATTAAGGAAAAGTATACATATTAAGTTTAAATAACCAAATCAAAATATGAAGGAAAAGAGAAGAAGCCACTGGGATTTAGGGAAAGAGAAACCTTTATTAAAGTGGAAACGGGGATTTACATCCTACCCCCCTTAACAAAAATTTCGTCCTCGAAATTAACAGAGATACAAGAAATAATGTACTAAACAAAGAGATGTGGATAACGATAACGTATATCTTCCTCCCGCTCCCAGGTGGATTCCCCTGGGGAACGACCGCCCCAAGACACTCGGACTAACGGAATGACCTTATTCTTCAGCACTTTCTCTCTGCGGTCGAGAATGGTAGTAGGCTGCTCCTCGTATGACAGATCGGTTCCCAAAACTAGTTCCGAATGGTCCAGGACATGGCTCTCATCCCGGACATAGCGCCGCAACTGTGACACGTGGAAGGTATTGTGCACACCAGCTAGCGATGGAGGCAAGGCCAGTCGATAAGCCACCTCTCCTACTCGCTCTAGCACCTCAAAAGGTCCGATAAAACGGGGACTAAGCTTTCCCCGACTTCCGAACCTGATCACTCCACGAGTAGGGGAAATCTTCAAGAACACATGATCTCCGACTTCGAACTCAAGTGCCCTTCTGCTGGTATCTGCCCAACTCTTTTGTCGATCCTGAGCCGTCTTAATACGCTGCCTGATCATTTGAACCTTGTCAACTGTCTGAACAATGAGTTCGGGGCCCAGTAATCTTCGTTCTCCCACATCATCCCAACATACTGGGGATCGACACTTCCGCCCATATAGCGCTTCAAAAGGAGCCATCTGAATACTAGCCTGATAACTATTGTTATAAGAGAACTCGACTAGATGCAGATGGTCCTCCCAAGAACCCTGAAAGTCCAACATACAGGCTCTCAACATATCCTCGAGCGTCTGAATCGTACGCTCGGATTGTCCATCCGTCTGTGGGTGATAAGCTGTGCTGAAATTAAGGCGGGTTCCCAAACTCTCCTGTAAGCTCTTCCAAAAGTGCGACAAGAATCTCGTGTCCCGGTCTGACACAATGCTGACTGGAACACCGTGAAGTCGTACAATCTCATGCATATATCTTTCTGCCAATGATTCTGTCGACTGTCCCACTCGGAAAGGTAGAAAGTGTGCAGCTTTTGTGAGGCGATCGACAATAACCCAAATAGCATTATTGCCTCTAGGGCTCCGTGGTAAGGCCGTCACAAAATCCATAGTAATGTGCTCCCACTTCCATTCAGGTATTGGCAGTGGTTGTAATAATCCTGCTGTTCTCTGATGTTCCGCCTTCACCTGCTGACATACCAAGCATCTGGATACGAACCTCGCAATTTCCCGCTTCATTCCGTTCCACCAAAAGTGCTGCTTTAGATCCTGATACATTTTTGTACCTCCTGGATGCACAGAATAAGCTGAACTGTGTGCTTCAGCCAAAACTTCTTCTCGTACATCCCCTTTAGGTACACAGAGTCTGCTACCGAATCTCAGAGAGCCATCTTCATGTATAATCAAATCCGTTCTCAATCCAGCTTCCACTTGCTCTCTGAATTTTTGCAATCGGGGATCATCCGCTTGTGCAATCTTGATGCGATCCACTAGGGAAGATTGCACCTGTAGTTGCCAAAATTGACTGAGTGCGTTCGGAGTACTGACCTCAAGTTCAAGTCTCTGGAAATCCTCAATAATACTCCTCTGATCGGTCAACATCATGACCGCTGGTTTGCGACTGAGTGCGTCTGGTACAACATTGACCTTCCCCGGGTGATACTGAAGATCCAAGTCATAATCTGCCATTAGCTCTAGCCATCGGCGCTGCCTCATGTTCAGTTCTTTCTGGGTGAAAACATACTTCAAACTTTTATGATCCGTGTAAACCTCCACTTTCTCACCCAATAGATAGTGCCTCCAAATCTTCAATGCAAAGACTACTGCGGCTAACTCCAAGTCATGCGTGGGGTAGTTCTTCTCGTGGTTTCTCAGTTGTCGAGAGGCGTAAGCAACCACTCGGCCATGCTGCATCAAAACACAGCCTAAACCCTTTCCTGAGGCATCACTGTGTATCACCAAACCACCTGAATTATCTGGTACAGTAAGAATAGGCGCCGTGGTTAACTTCTGCTTTAGTGTGTCGAATGCCTGAGTGCACTCCTCTGTCCATGTAAACGGCACGTCCTTCCGTGTCAGTCGCGTCAATGGTTCCGCGATTCTGGAGAAATCTTGGACGAATCTCCGATAGTAACCTGCCAATCCCAGAAAACTCCTGATCTCGGCCACTGACTTCGGCGTTGGCCAATCTCTGACAGATTCTATCTTTGCCGGGTCCACCGAGATGCCTTCGCCCGAAACAATATGTCCCAAAAACTGAACTTTATCGAGCCAGAATTCACACTTGCTCAGCTTCGCATACAGCTTCTCTTCCCGAAGAATTTGTAGAACCGTGCGCAAATGCTCAGCATGCTCTTCCCAGGTCTTCGAGTAAACAAGTATGTCGTCGATAAACACAACGACGAACGTGTCCAAGTATTTTGCGAACACCCTGTTCATTAAATCCATGAATATTGCTGGGGCATTGGTAACACCGAACGGCATCACAAGGAACTCGTAATGTCCGTATCGGGTCCTAAAAGCCGTCTTGCATACATCCTCGTCTGCTACTCTGATTTGATGATATCCAGAACGGAGGTCCAACTTCGAGAAAACCTTGGCTCCACTTAGCTGATCAAATAGGTCGTCAATGCGCGGTATTGGGTACTTGTTCTTTATCGTGACCTTGTTCAGCTCCCGATAATCTATACACATTCGCAGTGATCCATCCTTCTTCTTTACTAATAAAACTGGTGCACCCCACGGTGAAGCGCTTGGCCGAATAAATCCCTTCTCCAGCAGTTCTTCAACCTGCTTCTTCAACTCCGCCAACTCAACAGGTGCCATTCTGTATGGGGCCCTGGATACTGGGGCTGTACCTGGAATTAAATCAATTGAGAACTCCAAAATTCGAGGAGGTGGTAGACCTGGTAGATCTTCAGGAAATACGTCTAGAAAGTACCGAACAATTTCTGGGGCTGGGCTCTTATCAATCTCCATGGCAGTCAGTTCCTTAGGCTTTACTCTGTACTTAGCTGGTTCCAAAGATTCGCTTCCGCCTTCGAAAATAAACTCTGGGTGATTGGGGATGCGGAAGATCACCTTCCTTGCCCGACAGTCGATAACTGCATGGAAAGTGCTCATCCAATCCATCCCGAGAATTGCGTCGTAACTGCCTGTCCCAATTAGGAGGAAATTCACATAGAATTCCCTACCACACACTACAACCGGGCATAATCTACATTCTCGACTAGATATAATAATGCCATTACCCGTATGAATTTTCCATCCCTTGGTCAGTGGTTCATGTGGTATGGAGTGTGTATTTGTGAAATGCTCAGACAAGAAACAATGCGATGCTCCTGAATCAAATAGTACTCTAGCTGGTAAGGCATGTACGAGTAGTGTACCTGTAACCACATCTCCTGACGCTTCCGCCTGCTCGGCGGTCAAGGTGAAAGCCCGTCCCTGACCGCGACCTGTAAATGGTTGCCTCTGCTCCTGCGACCTCTGCTGTGACGGTCCAGAATCTCCCTGTATTTCTGCTCGCTCCGGACAACTGTTAATCCTGTGTTGACTGGAACCGCAAATCAGGCACTGTCCCTTGGCACGGCGACAGTCCTTCTGAGTGTGTCCTCCTCTACCGCAATAGCCGCAAGTTACGCCCTGTCTCTGGGGGCGATGTTGTGGTACAAACGGGCGCTTCATTTGCGTCGTCCCTGCTCTGTGAATGGGTATAGCTCCTCGAGAAGGCGCGTGGGTACGTGCTGGGACGACTGGGGGTCTCCTGAACTTGTTAATCAATTGCTCCTGAATTCTCGCCGCGTTGAGTACCTGTGCGAAAGTCTGTAGATCCAATGATGCAATCAGCTGCTGCAACTCAAAATCTAACCCCTGAAGGAAACGTCTGGCCCTGATGACTTCTGATTTGACCATGTATGGAGCAAAGCGGCTCAGACGGTTGAACTCTGCCGCATAAACGTCCACTGGGCGTCCATTCTGCTTTAAAAGAATAAACTTTTCCTCCATTTCTGCCTTGGCTGTGGGAGGAAAATAATGATCTAAGAAGCACTCCTTAAACTTGCTCCATTCGATCGGCCCTTCAAGTCTGCTTTCTTCTACCGACCACCATGTACGGGCCTCGTCTTCTAATTGTATCTTTATCACATCCACTCTGTCTTCCTCTGGAACCCTGGCGGCTGTCAGTAAATTTTCCATGTTTACCAGCCATTGTTCAGCCTCAAGGGGTTCAGCTAGCCCTGTGAACGCAGCTGGGTGTAACCGTCGGAAGTCTGACACCGTACCAGCCCTAGTTTGATAAGCTGGTGGAGTAGCGCCCTCGGGGGCGGTAATAAATGCGGAGGGTCCTCCTGCAGCGGTAATCGCCCTGAGTCCCTCAGTAAGCAAATCTGTCTTCCTCTCCTGAGCTTCCGCGAGAGTGGTCAGTGCACTGAGTATTCTTTCCGTGCGGTCCTGAGAGCTGGAGTCCGAGGATGGGTCGTCCGGGGACGTCATATCACTGGAAGATTCAAAAGAATAGGTTCAGATTCAAGGATAGAAATCAAGAGTAGTGAAACAAGAATAACGTAATACAGTTTAGTTAATGTTATCCCTTGATACTAAACACAGGCTCTGATACCAACTAAACCATGTCACGTCCCGCTTCCCAAAATACGGAAAACGAGGGATGACTAGGCCAGCCATGCTCCTACGGTCAAGGAATCATCCCGCCGTAGTCACACTTCGGCTTCTAGCGCTACATGGTAATCAGTAAATAAGCACAGTATTAAAGGAATCACATCACTAATTTATTACATTAAAATTTCATTATTCACAGATTACAGATAATAAGAACAATAACTAACCAAGTTCAATCTCACAATCTCTTTTATGGAAAGCAGTAAATGGAGAAGGTACACCAAACTATATCTCCGTGAACTCAAAGGATAGATCCGTCTCCTGTGCTGGTCCTCCCGCGGAATCTGAGCATGCATACTCAGGTCGTCAGAGCGACACAAATGATAATATTATTATAATCAGATGAAACAGGTAAATGAGGTAATACTGGTATGAGAATAATGCAAGTAATCACTATGTCACAATATGATGCAGAATATGTTATGTGTCCCTATCGGTCTCTAGGTCATGTTTGAAATCACATAGTGGAAGGAGGATCATGTTTAACAGGAGTCTCGTACATACCCGAGACAACGGCCCACATGCCCGGGACATAACCCTGTCGGCCGGATCGCTAGATCCTGTCCTACACGTATAAGTATCACGGTTCGAATGATCATCCTCTAAACACGGTCCCGCTAAATACGATACTCTTTCCACTTTGATTTCCCCTTTTTCCCCAGATTACACTATTTATGATATTGATCTAGTTGTGTACAAGTATACCAATGACACGGTTTCATCACTATCCACTGTATCAATCACTGTCACGAATGTTCACTTTCCATTGGTGTACTCGTCACTCCTAAACCAACATCTATCACGCACGATAATGCAATGTCCACACTCACTAACACTGTGTATATGACAAGGGTATAGTATATGTATTGTATGCTACCAATAAGCTCTGTGTGTTATGAATTAACATGCATGTCATGAACTAAAATGAATTACACAAATTAATATGTTACGAATTCAGCAAAAATGATGTAGGTAAGATATATAGAACAATCAATCAGTAATTTCATCAAAATTTGTTTCAGTTCGATCGGAGTTTTGGTTTTCAAGATATAACTGTTTCAGTTTAAGTGTTCACGGCTGGAATTTCAATTTTAGAACTGAACGACTGTTTCGCGACACGAATTGCACCCAGTTGGGCTCAAAATTTAGCGATGTCACAGTTAAATGAAATTTAGGGTTTTCGATAAAGTATTCAACGCAACAGACGGATCCTCAATCGCATCTGTACGTTGAAAGTTATACATAGTTCAATCTCAAATGTCATTTCAGAAATTGTTCTGAACAGGTTTACGTTCTGCCCTTTTAAATATAGTTTAAAATAACAAACGGCGATGAATCGGAATGAAACCACTTGTTTTCTTTCACTAACAGAAATATCCTATAACTACTGTAAAGTTCTGTATCATACTATTTCAGGAAACACGGGGATGCAGGACTTTAGACAGAACACCCTAATCAGAAACGCTCTGGACTGCAGTCCAGAGTCGTGTTCCGATCCAATTATCTTCATGGTTACATAACAGAAATGATCAGAAATTTACATAGGATTAAAGTTCATCGAGTCGGCTTCGATTTAATCCCTCGAATGTAGCTTTCCAATATGTATATGATTTATGGTGATTTTATTCGTTTTCAGGTACGAGAGAATTCTAGTTTAAACAACATATATGGGGGTATCACTTTTTGTCACAAACAATCGTATTTTCCAGCGAATTTCGCACACGTTATACATCATTCAAAGGGCCAACAGAACGTATAGGTTACCGTCAAATTAGATGATTATTTCTATTGGTAACTAACATCGAGCACTTAGGTTTTGACACGTATAGGAAATCGGAAAGTTTGTAAACTACATGATCTATGTGGGTAACACTATTATTATAGCATGAAGCAAGTAAATACTTGCCTGGAGAACGCCTCGGGATCGTACGGCAGCAGTGTCGTCACGAACGCGCGATATACGCCACGTATCGGATTCCCGCGTGCCTCGATCTAGATGTGGATCTCGCGTCGGGGTTGTCCGGAGTCGTTTGCACAGCCACTGGACGTTGAGGGATGCTTTATGATCCTCTGCGAGTGTATTGGGGTTACCGACGGTCGACGGCGTCGTACCGGCAGCGAGTACAGAGCAGCTCACAGTGAGGGGAAAATTGTATGGAAAAAAAGGGTTTTGGAGAGAGATAGATGGGGAGCAGTGGGGTTGGTTTGGAGTGGTGGGGAAAGGTGCTGAGGACGTAGAGGGCTACAGATGTGGTTCAGGTGAAGTGGGGTGGCTCGTCGGCGCCGCTTGCGAAGTGACAGAGGTTGGGTGCAAGTGGGTTTGGGTGTGCAGGGGATATTTGAGAGGGGCTCGGGTTGAAGAAGGGTGAAGTCGTGGAGGGAGGAGGCTGGTGGAAGAATAAGTGGCTGTCGTCGACGTGGGTCGAGCGACGAGGTGGGATGATCGCCGGCGTTGGGGGTGGCAATGGGTTCGAGAGAATTTGGTGTTCGGTGAGTATTTTTGGAGGATGGAATAAGTTAGGGATTTTTAGAAACGAGGGAGGAGAGGGATGAGGGTGTGATAGGAAAACGTCGGCAACGTCTCTGTGAGGGCGTGGGCTGCGGCGGGGGAATGGGTCGCGCGCGCGAGTCACGGAGGTTACCGTTGGGGGTGTTTTTTTGAAGATGAACAGAAAGGGTCGGGTCGGGTCTGGTGCAGCGGCCAAGGGAATGGAAAAAATGGGCTGGGCCCGTCCAAAAAAAAAAATTCTTTTCTTTTAAAAAAACGAAATGGGCTGAGGGTAAATAATGTGAACGGGCCGGGGATAAAACTTGGGTTAAGGAATTGTTTAGGAAATAGGATTGCGCTGAGGGCTTTTGTATTTTAAAAAGGGATTTATTTAAAAATCTAAATGGGCTGATGGATATTGATAAAAGGGTTTGGGGAATTTAGTGGTTAAAAGAAAATTTGGGTTAAATTAAATTGGTTTTATTTGCTTTAGTTTTAAATCTTGGGTTTTAACTTTTAGGATTAAGGAAAAGTATACATATTAATTTTAAATAACCAAATCAAAATATGAAGGAAAAGAGAAGAAGCCACTGGGATTTAGGGAAAGAGAAACCTTTATTAAAGTGGAAACGGGGATTTACACTTTATAAACTGGCAAAACGTATATGATTTTAAGTTAAATGAAAAGGAAGTGTGAAAAATACGGGTTGATGATTTCTAAGTTGAAGATGATAGATTTTCTTGCTAGAATACTGAATTGAAGAATTAGAGTCAACGGCCAAATTGATCGGATTTTGTGGGTGTAATCTGCTGAAAACCCTCAGGAGACAACACTCCTCCTACTAGAGACACCTAGAAATTTAACGGCTTGTTGCACGAGCTCAGTGTAATTGCGTTCCCTGCGAAAGTGGGGTTAGGATTTTTCGAGAATAAATTGTTTTTGCTCGGGACGAGCAAAAGATAAGTTTGGGGGTATTTGTTCATATCAGAATTTTGCATTATTATATTCCCCATTCTTAATCATATTATGAATAAATAGGTGTTTTTGATCCATGTCTGCTAAATAGTTGCAGATTACAGGTTCTCAGAATAATACAGTGAAATTCATGAAAAGACGCTACAAACGTGAGACTACGACCAACAAATAGATGAATCTGTATGATGTCGCCTATCAGTTTAAGGAACAAACGAAAATCAGCGAACATTTCAATGCACAAAGTATAAGGGTAGCACAAGATTCAGAACTTCACGGCAAAAAGTCCACAACATTCTGCACTGTGGAAATCTGGAAGAAAGTAGAAAAAATTATGAGGAACCAAGTGAAGAAAACAGAAAAAAAAAATAGCAACATAAAGCAACCCTTAGAAGTTGAGCCAGAGATCCCCCAATATGGCCGCGGATCCGCGGCCAAACATGGCATTCTGTCGCGGTTCCGCGGCCGTGCAGTGTACATGTCGGTGCACGTGTCGGTGGGTGTCGGTGCTTTAACCCGGCTTTCTTAGGGTAGTCTTGTAATTTCAAATGTGGATCAGATGTAAAACCTAGGGTTTCTCCTATCTATAAATAGGAAACCCGAAAGCCTAATTAGGCATGCCTCTTTTTATTTTTCTAGATTAAAATTTTCTTTCCTTATAATCGTTGAAGAGGTCATCAATAAAAGTAAGTGTTTTTCATTTTATCTTGCATTCTTCTTAATTGAAATTTATTTTTCTGCAATTTTTTATCTGTCTTTATTTATCTGCAAGTTAATTAGTTTATTAAAAAGAAAAAAATTATAAAAATGAATTTCATCGTAACTTTCCTAATGAGTGAGTAATTCCTCACTTGTTAGGGTTAGGATAGGGAAGGCTTGAGAGATGGAAAGCTTTCTCATTCCTTTCATTGCTCGTATAAATTAATTAATTAGGACTTTATTTAAATTAACCACACACCGCTCACTATGGCACCCTATACTACGAGATAGCGGTGATTCCCTAATTAGACCGGTTGTGGTTGATTTACATAGAGGTTGGGACTAAGAGCCAAGAAAGGACGGATAAGGACCAAAAGGAAGAAATTACATTTCTTCCTAGTCGTGCTAATCCCCTTTATTGACTATTACCCTAACACCTATGTTCTTAATTAGGGCAAAGAAAGTAGTGAGTAGAATTCTTTTTCCAAACTAACCTAATCCTAACCTTACCAAGACTTTAAATCAAATTAATTTCAATCTTAGATTTGTAAATCAAAACCTACCAAAAATAGGGCTTAACTCGTAAGAACTTAAAGAAATAACACGTTTTCCCTGTAGACCGACCCGTTCTCAACGGTTAGCTACCAAACGACACCGTTATTGATTGCAGTATATTCTTGATCTTGATTTTAAAAACGCACACGCAAAATTCCATATCAATCAATATAGCATAAATTTACCAATCGGATACGAACCCGTATATTCTCTCGGACTCGAGGAATCATAAGTCCCAAAACCCGCACACCGCTGTAATTACCACGGATCATAACTAATAATTATTCTAAAGGACCCACATAAACCCGCCTAAGCATGCTATAAATACCGCATATAAAACCCTAGAGAAAAGATAGACTAGGGAAAGACCCATAAGAGAGAGAAAACCCTAAAAGGAAGGGGAGGAGGTGGTCTGACCTAGGGTTTTGCCATCGAGAAGATTTGGCTCTCACACCATCTTCTAAATGTTTTACTTTACATGCTTTTATCGATTAAGAAGAACCGTACTAACTTAAGCATCGGGGGGTTCTCTGGGTTCAAACCCGGACCCGTGGTCCTTGGTTTTGCTTGTACTTGGATCCGAAGGTCTTCTGTCTTACGCAAACGACCCATCAAAATAAATTTATTGATGCATCAAAGCTATTCCACGAATCGTGCCGCATCACTTCACATAAGGATAAATATGATAAATCTTTATAAAAAAGAATTCAATTGCAAGATAAAAGAACATATAACAATAATGATATAAATAAATGGTATATAGTGATGCACCACAAAACATTACCAACAATCATCGAATTTAATAAATTAATTATCTTTCTCAGTTCATCAAATATCCTATAAGCACCAATCTCTCCGCAAATTCATTTTTCATAAAAAAAATTCATTGCCAACAAATATATAACTGTTAGGATCAAAATTACATTCCGGTTGACCAAGTCAAAGTCAAAATCAAAGTCAACCCCTAACCAAGTCAATGTCAATGTCAATCCCAAACCAAGCGGGTCCATGCCCAGACCAAGTAGGCCCCAACCCAGATCAGGCGGGCTCATGTCCAAGTCGAGCCCGAACATAAAACGGCCGACCTCCCCCATGCCAAGAAAAAAATTACATAATAAATAAGCTTGAAGTAATTTTCATGCATGAATGTAAAATAAATGGATAAAAAGCCAAATTTTTGTAAAGCCCATGGCTCATGTGCAAAAAGAAATAAGCACATGGGTATGAAATAGGCAAAATGTCATTTTATAAAGCCCAATGGGCTATATATAAAATTGTGTAGCCTATAAAATGCAAACATGATAATGAAATGAAAAACAATAATTCATTCCCCACAAAATCTCTAGGATTTGTGCCTTCATCTCCTATCTCTCAAGTTCTCCTTCTTTATTTTCATTTCCAATTAAATCAAGAGCTTAGCTTTTTTTTCTCAAAACTAAATAAAGTTTCACTATAAAATCCTTGAAGGGGAGTTCAGATCTCTCATCAAATTCCTAAAAAGGAGACTTTTAAGCCCACCGTCCTTTTTCTCCAAGATCCAGCAAAAAGAAAAGAGGAAGAAGAAGACACCCCTCCAAAAATCCCAGTTTGGGATGATCCAAGGCTTAAAGAAAAAGAAAGGGGCCTCCTTTGATCATCCTCGAAGATCTTTGAGGAGTTCAACTCCGATATACAAATTCTCATAGGAGTTTAACTCCAAATCCAGATTTTTTAGGAATTTAACTCCAAATCCAGATATTTTGAGAGTTTAACTCCAAATCTACACCCAATTACTGTTCAGGAGTTCAAATCCAAAACCCCTGAGGAGTTCAACTCCCAGCCCAGGGGCTAAGCCCCTTTTGCCGTTGGTGTTTCTAGCGATCGCGTGCCGCGCACGTGACCCGTTGGCGCCCACTGCTCACATGCACAGCATGTGACCCGCTGGCGTCCAGCGGCCACGCACCCGACATGTGACCTGCAGGCGCCAACGTGCATGTCATGTAACCCGCGGGCGCCGGGTGCCCACGCATCACTTACATGGTCCGGTGGCGCCCAGCGCCCACGCACCACGCACGTGGCACGCTAGAGCCCAACGCGTCCTTATGACGCTCCTCACCCCTCTTTTCTCATACGCTCCACACTCAAAATACATCTACCGTTAGAAAAAATTTCTAATAGGCTGCTCCCCCAAACTCCGAAGGGGGCTATTAGCCCACTTGACCCCCAGCCAGCTATCCGAGTAACGGGACCTTCGTAAACTTTGCGGGCCCCCGATATACCCAATACCCCTCAAGACACACACATACGCATGCTGCACATTGAGTTCACATGACCAGTTTGACCCGTCAATCGAAAGTTCCCTCGCTCCAAAGGCAAAGGGTAATTAACGGCAGCTTAGTCCGCGGCTGCCGGAGATTCGGATCCCCACAATCAATAAACCCCGGTCTACCCTAGGCAGAGAGAATCAGTAATACACCTGACAAGCACGCGCATTCCCATCTCAATAGGGTGACGAGAAACACCCTCCAGATTCTGGCAAGCCGGTGGGACCTTTTCTCTCCTCTCATATTTCGGGTTAAACATTCATGCGAACTCAATCAACATATATATCGATTACCTGTACAGAAATCATGCTTCTTTTTGCAGGTTAACAGTTTCAAATTGCAATCTTTGGACACAACAAAATGTCTCCAAGGACAAGTTGAGTTCTCAACACAGCTCCCATCTTCTACACGATGAAGATGGACATCAGGACGATCCACTCGGCCAGTCTCGAGCGACAGTGGGAGAAGCCGCTGCTACCATTTGGCTTTATTCTGTTCGTACCAGCTAATGCCATCCCTACTCCTCAAGCCCCGGTGACAAATAAATCGGCCTCAAAAGGGAAAAGACCAAATGTCATGGTCGCGGAGGCACCTCAGCTATAGCACAAATCCGTTTCTGAACGACTCTCCGTTTCTCCGGCTGGGGGCAAGGACATCAACAACAATAAAGTAATAAGGCATCTTGGGTAAGCTCCAGCGATGCCCCTAAAAACAGCTCGATTGGGTATCTTCTCTAAGCTCTCCGTCAATCGACTCACGATGGCTTCCTGGATAATGGATACCCGCTAAGCCCTCAAAATCGAGAAGCTAAGATAGAAAAGGCTCGGATACAGAGCCAACAAAAAGGCTAGAGCTCCTGCTAGGCTGAACTTCATGAGATTCCAAGAACAAGGTTACCCCGCAACAACAGCTGAATCGACTGTAAAGCTCGTGTCACGTCCCGCTTCCCAGTATACGGGCAGAGGACGTGACGAGGCCGCTACGTATTTACTATGAAGTAAATACGCTAAGTGTATCTACTATGAAGTAAATACGCTAAGCGTATCTAAGCAAAATAAAAATGCACAGTAGACAAGGACAGTAGGTATAACTGAACAGCAATTTTATTTATTAACATTCTTTTGTACAATGCATGGAAAAGTAAATACATCTGAATGAAAGCAATGCCTAAATAGTAGCATAACAGAAAAGGAAAATATAGAATGTAAAAGAAAAGTACAAGTGAAACTACAGCTCGGGATCTTCAGTAAACTGGTCTAAGTCTTCGGTGCTAGGCTCGATATCTGGAAGGTCCGAAACACCTGACGACATTCAATGAAGAAAAAAAAGAATGTCGTCAACGAACAAATCGCTCGGTAAGTCCCAAAGATAAGGGAGAAGTAGAATAGACAGAGAGTAAGAGAGAGAGAGTAGCTTTTAAAATTGTATTATATGGTTAACGCTGCTGTTTGTAGCTTGGTACAGAAGGATGCCAGCGTATACGAGAGGAGTCTCACTTGCCCCGGAGACTAAGGTATCAAGAGCTCAAGGAACCGTTTATGCCACGGTACAACAGCAATGGAATACATGTTAGGTATCTTATGGTTGCAGTCTCGTGCCACTTCTAACACCATCCGTACCAATTTACCCCTTAAACCCCGTGATATCTTGTTTGTATTGTTGTATTGTTTGAATTGTAAATGTGTTGTTTGTATTGGTTTGTAAATGTAAATGGAAGACTTGTATTGCCTTGTAATATAGATTGTATAATTGGATGACTTGCCGAAACTATAATATCAGTAAATGGATATAACTGGAGAATCATGGATGTAACTGGAGAATCATGTAAATGGAAGTATATCCATGGTTTGTTTAATCAATACAGATTTAATAGATTGAACAGATTGATTATATGGATTCATAGATTCATGTTGAATTGCAGTTTGTACTTGAATCATATTCAAGTCAGATTATTTATAATGAGACTCAGTCTGAGTCAGAACAATTAGAAAAGAAATTGAAGTTCTAATGGTTTTGATGTTATCGGTAACCGCTGCACATGGGTGGCAGGATTTGTGTCTTTTTCAAAGACGATTACCGTGTTGATAACACCGTTTATTAAATTTTCTACCTTAAATAGGCAAGCACCCATATCTCCGGCTCCCTGAAGCTCAAGAGACTGGTCCCGCTTAAACCTATGTTTACTAGGGTCCTTATTGTAATTTATAAAACTTGAGGGGGTTTATGTAAAAATACTTTTGTATAATTTTAAAAATACACCCCAAATATTTAATTATCGTATTTAGAGTTGTCATAGATGTGGATTTTGTATATGTGACATTTCTAGTGAAGATAACCTAATTTCATAATATAAAGTATTTAATTGTAAAGTGTTGGACTTGTATGGAATTTCATGGTATTTTCATGTAAAGTGATTCTTTTGATATAGAAAAGTTAGAATATTTATATTATATCAAAAATAAGTATTTTGATAATACATACATACATACATATATATATATATACACACACATATATATACATATATATATTTTATATAAAATAATTTTAATTTATTATTTTCTAGAAATCTCATTTTCTTAAGATATTTGTATTTTAAATCTCTCGAGACCGGATGTTCCTTGCGGAGGTCTGAATCTCTTACTACTAAGCCCAGGGATGTGTGATAATCCGCACCATCCCAGTCGGGTTCCCTAAAAATGGGTTGTAGCGGCGCTTTGCAACGATTTGTAAAAAATACGTAATCTTGTAGAAAACGGTTTTTATAAGTTAAAAGTAGTTTTGTGTAAAACGGTATTTCCCGAATCTATATTTACCAAAAGGTATTGTGCTATGTTGCATATGAGTGTTGTGAGGAGATGGGTCATTACCTCGTGATCTACTTAAAGGTATAGCAAGATTAATGATGTTCTAAAGTCGAAACTATACTACATGGTATTTGACTGAAAAAGAGCGGTAAAAGTTACAAAATGAAATGTTTTGCTAAGAAACTTGTTCAACATGTTTTATTAATGATTAATAGTCAAGATGTAAGAGTTTAATATGGTTATGTTAAGGAAAATTTAACTTTATAACGAAAACCGAATCGGAAGTCGGATTTCACTCCGCTTCCATCGGGTTTTAGTAAAAGAAGTTTTAAGAATAGATTAGAGAAGAGAGAGATGGGACTTACGAGATTAGAGTCAAGAGAAGAGGGAGAGGAGGACGTAGGAGTTGCCTGTGCGTCATTTCATCGCCGGTAACTCCTCGTATCGCCGTCGGAATTCGCCGGAGTTTCGCCCTTTGCTAACTCCACTTGTACACAAAATTTCTATAGAGTTTTATTGAGAGTTTGGACAGAATTGTGAGTGAGGGGGTGTGTTTAGGGGTGGTATTTATAGGGTAAAACTAGGGTTAGGGTAGGTGAAAATTTGTATTGAAAATGTATTAAAAATATGGTTTAATAGGGTTTTAAAGAGTTCTGTTCATGTGCAGGAAATTTAAAGTATACAGGAGTTTCCAGAAGACAAAGAGGCACAAGTTTCATAAAGGGTCAACTCGGATTCAGCCGAGTCAACCAGGCCTCGCCGGCCGAGTCGGCCGAGTCGCCGGCCCGAGTCGGCCTAGTCGGGCCGGGGCTCGCCGTCGAAGGTTCGTCGTCGTCTGGTTAGCACATTAGGGTAGTTTGTTTTACATGTGACTTTTGAGTTTTACGAGTTATGCACGTGTAGACCCTTGGTCTTCTAAAAATTTGAAAGAAACCAATATTAAAAATAATATGGGGGATGGGATTTGAACTCTGGTGCTTTGGTTCAACAGTGCAAGATATTACCAATGAGCTACAAGCTCCTTCTTGCTATTAAAAAGCAAAACAAACTTATAACTTGTGCTCGGGCAAAAATACCCCTTTCTGTATTTTTGAAAAAATTGTACAGGAAGTTGTACAGAAATTTTAGGGTTGTTACAGCTCGTTAACTCTTTTGAACTGCTGAAATTGGTTCAGAAAAATGCCATGACCGCAAGAGTCAAGAAAATTGCGATCCGGACAGCACCACCAAAGGACCCAGTCAAGCCAACCGTCTTCAGTCGCCTGTCCTTTGTAGAAGAGGAAGGACCACGACGACGGTCCAAAAAATCAGCCACCAAAGATAAAGAGATAGCTGGATATATGGTCCACACTGTCTACATAGTGGGCACACGCAGCAAGAGCAAGTATAGGACCACCACATCTCAAATCCAATCAGGTGTGAATGTGGCTGCCACTTTCCAAGACCAGCCTCATCTGGAAGGTAATGAAGACCCTTCCAGTGAAGCTGATAAGCAAAGAGATCCCTCAGTTTATGAGGAGTCGGGCTCGGAAAGCGAAGAGGAGCCAATCTTATGTCCTAAGACCGCAGAGTAGTAACTTCTCCAAGAGCTCCAGAAGCAGCTCGGAAACAAAGACAAAGAGATAGCAAAGCTCTACTCGAAGATTGACGACTTGACAAACGTCGTCTTATAGCTCATGGCCCAAGTTGCCTCTCAGCCGCCCAATCAAGGTGGGAGAACCACATAAAAGTCGTTCGCATCCTATCTTGGGAAATGTCTTGACTACTGATGACAGCAACCCGCTAACTCAAGATTAAATCATGGATTTGGTCGCCAACAAAGTCAAAATATTGGTAGCCGAAACCGGAGCGCAAAAAGATGTCAGCAGTAGCAGGTGACCATATCCTGCTCGGTATGATCTAGTAGAGTTTCCTAGTGGCTATGTCATTCCTAAATTCGGAAGATTTGATGGAACGGGAAATGCGAATCAGCACATCGTCTACTTTAAAGTCTCATGCGGGAATACTGGGGGCAATGATACGCTTCTTCTCTGCCAGTTCGTTAAT
Organism: Agapanthus africanus; assembly: GCA_030015575.1. NCBI lineage: Eukaryota > Viridiplantae > Streptophyta > Magnoliopsida > Asparagales > Amaryllidaceae > Agapanthus > Agapanthus africanus. Next base: position 7,107,522 of record CM057337.1, read on the forward strand.
AGTCTAACTGATGTCGCTTTCGACTGGTACGCGAGCATACCAGATGGCTCTGTTACTACTTTTGTCCATATAGAATATCTGTTTCGACAAAGTTTCATGAGTGTTAGCGATAAGATCGCCATTGCCGACCTCGTAAGGACCAAGCCAAAGAACAACGAAAGCACCACAGATTTTATAAGATGATGGCGCAATCTCTCCGTCAAATGTGAGCCACCGTTGGAACAAAACCAATCCGTCAATCTCCTTATCAGAAATCTCGGTACCTGGATGAATCCTTTTCTATGCACCGCGGGTCTCAAGTCATTCCAAGAACTGACCAAGAAAGTTCAAATGTTGGAGCGCTTAAAGCAGGAATCTTTCTCGGATTCCCAAAATAGCAATAAATCGCGGAGGAAAAGAAAGGACGATAATCGCAAAGGCAGAAATTCTGACGATGCTGAATCTTTTAACACTTCGGCTGACCAAAGTAAGCGAGGGACAAGCGGGCCTAATGCTAACCAGCCTTGGAAGCCAGTGTTGGGTGAGGGAGGAGAATCTCCACTGAAAGAGAAGCTGGATAAGTTTTATTCCTTCAGAAGGAACAAAATCCGTAAAATATTCAAAGACGGCCTAAAAAACGGTCTACAATTGCCAGAATCAGAGATACCGCAAGAAGCGAATATGACCGGCGACCCCAAATATTGCCCCTATCACAGAGTGATAGGTCATGCTATTGAAGACTATTTTGTCTTTAAAAATTGGGTCGAAAAGCAATATAAGGCAGGAGAGATAGAACTGTTTAAAGGCGTGTTAGCAAACAATCAAGCTGCGACCGCTAATTTCATACAAACAGAGACCGAAGCCCTTCGGGAACCTGATTCTCTCAGTCATCTGCCCTTTTCTGAAAAGAGCGGACTAAGACAACAAACTAAAAGCCAAACGAGCAATATTGCCAACGAAAAAGTAGTGGACGGGTACACAACCCATACAGTTTACTTGATGGAGCCCAGACGAACAAGTCCTTCTACGCCTTATAGCCATAAGGATGACGTGGTTGTTGCCATCCAACGCCGACTCGGTCCAGATGATGAAGAGCCCGCTCATGCCGTTAAGACAAAAAAGCCCGTGGTTCCTACAGAATCGAGCTCGGGCAGTAAAGATGACCTCTACGTCGTTAAACTGGGAACAGTCGACCCCTAAGTTGTTAAACTGGGAGTGCAAAAAAAATTTTGTGTAAATAAAAAAAGAGCCGAAATTATGGGGCAACCACGAATGAACAGCTAAAAGGATAGGACAATCGCGACCTTCGTGATAAGAAAAGCCAAAATGATAAATCAATCGCGGTAAAAAAAATAAAGATTTCAAATCCCTCTAAAGGCGAATGATGAGTCGCTCCTGAAACTATATTTCAGTGTTAGCGATGTAGAGGCCAACAAAATTTCAAACCTTCGAATATCCCAACGGCAAATGATGAGTCGCTTCTGGTACCATATTCCAGTGCAGCAACGCAGACACCAACCAAAATCTGAATCCCCAAATTCCCAAACGGCGAATGATGAGTCGCTCCTGGTACCATATTCTAGTGCAGCGATACAGATGCCAACCAAAATTCAAATTCTCAAAATTCTTCCAGCCGTACGGTTGGTCCCCAAATTGACTACCGGATACAATCCACAGGCTCAAATAATCCTCATCACACCCATGCCCCCACCACAATCACCAGTCCCACGGCATGTCTCTGCCCTTGGAATTATGCTCCATTTGGAAAGACTTATTCATGTGTCCTCACGATACATGAGGAGAACAAAGCTTGCGAGATCCTCTCAACTCGTAAGAAAACACCTTCGTGGATCCTTACGACTCACGAAGGAAAAACACACTTGGGGGTCCCCACGACTCCTAAGGTGAAAATACACCTACAAGATCATTTTGACTCGTAGAGAGAAAATGCTTTTATGGGATCCTTACGGCTCATAAAATTGAAAAGTCTTAGGTGATAAAGACCAAAACTTGTCTCATAAGCCATCGCTCCTTAACAGGCAAAGGAAAATGATGAATTGCTCATGGCACCTCTGCTCCAGTGTTAGCTACGCTGATGCTAACCACAACCCCAAAATTCCAAACTTTCGATCTAATAGACCCCTAACTCATTAAACTGGGAACAGATGACCTCTAAATCGTTAAACTGGGAACAGATGGCCCTTAAGCCATTAAACTGGGAACGAGAGAAATCCCCTCACGGCAAATGATGATTCTCTCATGGTACCATATTCCAATATGGCGATACTGATGCCAACCCAAATCCCATGTTCTCCACGGCAAATGATGATTCGCTCCTGGTACCATATTCCAGTGTAGCGATGCTGACGCCAAACAAAAACCCAAATCCTATGTTCTCCACGGCAAATGATGATTCGCTCCTAGTACCATATTCCAGTGTAGCGATGCTGGAGCTAAACAAAAACCCAAATTCCAAGTCCCAGACTCAAAAACCCTGCTGTATGGATAAGAAAGTCCCAAATTAAATCAAATCGGCAAGACAACCAATGACCTCCCCGTCGGAATCAAGCTCCGCTTCGGAATCAATTCAACCAACGACCTTCCCGTCGGAATCTAGCTCCGCCTTAGAAACAAATCAACCAATAACCTCCCTGGGGAATCAAGCTCCATCTCGGAAATAAGTCAAATTCAACCATGACACCGTAAAAAGCGGAGCAAGTCAAATTCAACCCCGACACCGCAGAAAGCGGAGCAAGTCAACTTCAACCTCGACACCATAAAAAGCGGAGCAAGCCAAATCAAACACCGACCGTCCAAGTGGCAAAATGGACAGCATCGAGCGTCCAAGTCGCTAAAAAGGTACCACCGACCGTCCAAGTCAAAAAAATGGCAGTATCGAACGTCCAAGTCGAAAAAAGGGCAGTCTCGACCGTCCAAGTCGCAAAAAGGGCAGTCTCGACCGTCCAAGTCGCTAAAAGGGCAGCACCGACCGTACAAATCGAAAAAAAGGCAGCACCGACCGTCCAAGTAGCTTAAAGGGCAGCACCGACTGTCCAAGTCGCTAAAAGGGTAGCACCGACCGTTCAAGTCACAAAAATGGTAGCATCGACCGTCCAAGTCGCAAAAAGGGCAGCACCGACCGTCCAAGTCGCAAAAAGGGCAGCACCGACCGTCTAAGTCGCAAAAAGGGCAGTATCGACCGTCCATGTCGCAAAAAGGGCAGCACCGACCGTTTAAGTCGCAAAAAGAGCAGCACCGATCGTCCAAGTCGCAAAAATGGCAGCACCGACCGTCCAAGTCTCAAAAAGAGCAGCACCGACTGTCCAAGTCGCTAAAAGGGCAGCACCAATCGTTCAAGTCGCAAAAAAGGCAGCTTCGACCGTCCAAATCGCAAAAAGGACAGCACCGACCGTCCAAGTCGCGAAAAGGGCAACATCGACTTTCACGTCGTCAAAAGGGAACCAGACCAAACCAATCTCTATATAGAACAAGATCCATCAATATCATGCACGCAACCCATACACGTGGTGTGTATTTATTGATGGGGGGGCACTTTGTTGGGGGTCAAAAATTACACCCCGGTTGAACAAGTCAAAGCCAAAGTCAACCCCAAACCAAGTGGGCCCAAGCTCAGGTCAAGCGGGCCCATGCCCAAGTCGAGCCCGAATATGAAGCGGCCGACCTCCCCCATGACAAGAAGAAAATTACTTAATAAATAAGTTTTGTAGGGTTCCTAGGCACACCCATGAGGTCTCACAAGGCATCAACCATGCCAATTTACAAAAATACGGTGCCGAGAAACCCTAAACTACGGATCGTCGGCTAGATTTCTAGGCGAAAATGCAAACTAGTTAACACTTAACTAAGGGAATACGGAAATACAACCTTTGTAGATCCGGTTCTCCACCTCCATAGCTCCGCAATGAAGTCTCCTCGCTGTCCATAACAAGTCTCGGGCTCTAGCGTCGGCTTCATCGGAGAATAGGCAAGCTAGGTCGTCGATGTCCATACCGAAGATGATCTACGTCGAGGCATCGCTAAATCAAGCTCCGACTTCACCAAGTCAAGAAACTTGTGAAGGAAACACACTCTACTACTTGGCAAGAGGTAGAGGATGAAGAAATAGGAAGTGAGTAGACTTTAGAATTGGATTTCTCACTCTAATTCATCAATCACCATTGATGAGGTAAGCTTTCTTCTTGAAGTGAAGAAGAAGAAGATGATGAAAGTTATGATAAGTTATTTTGTAAAAAGAAATAAATATGAATGCTTATCATTAACCAACCATAGTTTAGTGTAGAGAATAAATCATGGTTAGATTGAAGGGTTAGGGTTAAGCATCAAGACAAAATGGTGACTTAGTCAAAGTTTCATGAAGCTTCATAATCCATCCAAAGAAAACCACCATTTAATCTTTATGCAAATCATTTTCCAAAAAGAATAAATAGATAAATAAATGAATAAGGAAATAGTAAACCCTAACCATTTCATTAACCAAAGTTTAATTCTTTACACTTAACCAAAAAGGCATGTATCATCAAACATGATACAAGCAAGTGCACAAAATCATATCGCATATGCAATGCGCACATCCGAGTGAGAAAATCCATTTAAAGTGAACCGATACTAGTTAATGCAAAGTAATATATCAAATATATAATTATGCATTAAATAATTAAATCAACACTTGATTCAATGATCCGGTCATGTCGCACACAACCGACTAGTATACAATGTATCGGCTTATCGAATCAATCCTTGATTCGATAACTAGGTCATATCGCATACAACCATTCGACACATTCATCGCGAGAATGGAATACAGTATCACATACACGTATTATTCTCGGTCCCGCACATATCTCATATGCGCTCCTATTTCGTTTCGCTTGAGCCAGGAAACCTCTGTGTAGGACTCTAAAGACTCGTCAATACGCCGGCAGCAGGTGATGATCATATCAAGCACCCACAAGTCGCAAGCGGTCTGCCAAACGTAACGGCCACCCGGGTATTGAGCGATCAGAAGATCGACGAGCAAGCCCGCTCACACTCCAGTGAATCCAACCAGTAACACTACCGTACAGTCCGGTCTGATCGTCTGATATGTCGCATATCTCGCCAAGGGGTGGTAAACGTCAGACCCCAATAGCTCGATAAGTCGTGTCGATATGAGGTCTATAACTGTTCGAGAAACTACTGGTAACACTTACCAGTAAATCTCAGCAACCCTGGCCAGGGATTTCCTATTATAGCCAATCGAACACAGCGCAACATCAACCCCCTATACCGGGAGAGACGAATCCCCTCCTATCGCTCATTGCCTCCATGTGACTCGGGACTGTACCCAAAAACCACCGTTTTGCATGCCCTCTTGGACGTGGTAAGATGGAAATCAAAGCACAGTGGGAACCACACAAGACTCTATGACGATCTCGGGTCAACAGACTACTCTGTACCAGTGTCACCAGAGAACTGCCATCTGACGTGAGGTATAATACCATCTGGGAGTTCTTGGCGAGTCCGTCCAGTGTACCCAGTCTCCACTGAGCACCCGTATATCATCTCTGATGTCAAACACCAATGGATATGGGATCATCCATCGCCCATCTGTATGGGTCGAGAAGGTATACGCTAGTCTACTCTGGTATATCGATGCCCCGTCTCGATACACCCATGACTAGGGACTTTGAAGGATGTACTTATGGACTACCATGTCCCCACTAGTATGATCCGCATCATAGTCCAGGTAGTCAAGTACAGATCCTAAGGGCTTTACCAACATGTAACAGAGAGACAATCAGTATACACGTTAAGGTAAAGATCAACCAGATAGCATACTATCATGTCGAGCAAGAAAGTCCTCCCTATATACGTCCCAGCATCCACTACAATATACATCCTATGTACAGTAATGGCCTCTAGGGCATACATATAACTAACAATCTCCCACTTGCACTAGGGCCATCTGTAGCAGTGGTTGTAGTATCTCATACTCAACCATCCCATAAAAATCTCTCTCTGGGAACAGGCCTTTGTGAGTGGATCCGCTGTGTTGTCCTCTGAATCTACTCTCCTGATCTCGATCACCCTGGAGATCAACTATCTCCATGATCAGGCGATGCTGCCTTAGAATAAGTCTGGATCACTGATGGGACCGGCGTTCCTCGGCATGAGCCACAACTCCATTGTCTCACAATGGTAGGAACGTAGTTCATCTCATGAACTAATATACACCCAAACATCCTCTTTGGTAGCATCTTAAGTAGCGATGTATCCTGCCTTTATCGTCTAGTATGTCACGGTATCTAGCTTGGAACTCTTCCAACATACCGTCCCTTTACTGAGGGTAAAGACAATGCCTGCGACTGATATTCAGTCGTCTTTATCACCCTGGAACACTTCCAGTGATTTTCCTCAGGATCGATTGATACCATCTCGCTACAACTAGTGAGAATCCTAACAACCAATTAGATCTATCTCATAGATCCAAAACCCAGGATTTAGGAGGTATCACTTTGATCCTATATGGAGAATCTTTGTGATAATCGGAGATTGATCGAGCGTAGCATAGGAAACTACTTCCCTATCAAGAGTATGTCATCCACGTACTCTACGAGGATCGTCACCATACTCCCTACTACCTTTTTGTTTATACAAGGTTCATCTACCATTTTGATGATGTCAAACTCTTTGACTACTTCATCAAAACAGACGTTCCAACTCCGCGATGCCTGCTTTATCCTATAAAGCATCTTGCACACGTTTCCGCTGCTCCCACTGTCTACGAGGCTCTCTGGCTGTGTACTTATAGACTCCCTCTTCTAAAACATCATTTAGAAAAGCTGTCATGACACCCAACCACCAGATATCGTAGTCATGGTATGTGGCCGTAGCAAGTAGGATCTGGATGGACTTAAGCATAGATCCTCAGAAAAAATTTCATCATGATCCACACCTGGTCAATGATGCAAACCTTTAACAAGTCTAGCTTTGAAAGTCTCAACTTTTCCATCTACACCAAGTAATCTTCTCAAGATATACTTGCTCCTGATGGGGATTTAACCCTTCAGATATAGCATCCAAAGTCCATACTTTGTTGGTGTACATGGATTCCATCTCAGATCGCTAAGCATCCAGCCATTCTTATAGAGTCTTACTCCTGATGGCCAGCTCGAAACTAGTTGGGTCATCATCTCATGATGCAATCCTTGCTCCCACTGTCATAGAGAAACCGAAGTATCTCTCAGGTGGGTGAGGAACCCTACTAGATCGGCGGAGAGGCTGAGGTTCGTTGGTAACTATTGAATCCATTGGTTCTTTCAAATCATCAGCTACAGTTTTGTATAGCTGGAACCTTTCCAGTTCTACATTACAGACCTTGCCTCGAGCTTGTCCGGATTTTGCTTTTAGACATAGGCCGGACAACCCCAAATCTTAACTAACTTAAGATATGGGCTCTTCCCTTTCCATATCACATATGAAGTGGTAGGCAACTGATTTGATTCGAACCCTATTCAATAGGTATGCATCTTCTCAAGTGCATAACTCCCAAAAAAGAAAATAGGTAACTCAGTAGTACTCATCATAGAGCACACCTTATCATATAGGGTGCTATTGCTCCGCCCCGATATACCATCGTGCTATGGTGTATACGGAGGAGTAATGCTGAGAGAGAATCTCATTCTCCTTTAGAATAATCCAGGATTTCCGTGCTCAAGTATTCTCCTCCTTGATCTCATCAAAGGACATAATACTTATACCCGTATTGGTTCTCTACTTCTAACGTATATTCTGTGAATATCTCAAAAGGTTCAGACTTGTGTTTCAACAAGAACATATGTCTGAATCTTGAGAGATTATCAGAGAACGTAATGAAGTACAAAGAACCATTCTTGGCATGTGTAGACAGGGGACCTACATACATCAACATGTATCATCCCAAGAGTTTACCAACTCTTTCTCTGTTTCCAGTAAACGGAGCTATGGTCATCTTATCTTTGTGACATGACTGGCGAGTTTCACAAGATGTAAATTCAAACTGATTTAAATATGCATCTATATGTAACTCTAGCTAGTCGGGTCACATTGATCTGACCTAGTCTACAATGCCTCAAGAAGAATTCGTTCATTTCTGAACTCTTCCTTTTGTGTGTGATCCGTATACTAAGAACTGTAGTTTGATTTAGAACATCAATGCTTTTAGATAACGTGCCTGAACCGATCAACTTTTGATATAGGAAATGTTCAAAACATTATCCAACAATACAAAATTTTATCATTTCTTTACTTATAAAGAGACTGATATGATTTTGTATATCAGGTTCGGTATCTAACAACATTCGTTCAGAATCAATGTATTGGTAATACAGGGTGACAGTGACCGACAGACTTGGCTGCAACACTTGCCCCGTTTTCTGCCTCATGAAACTTATCACCCGTTCTCAGTTCTCTACCTTTCTGTAGCCCTATGTAACAGATTACATATCTGAGATCCTGATCTGGTATCACATACTCAGGACGTAAAGGATACTGAGAAACAGTTCTCTGTAACGAACACACCCGAAGATGATGCATCATCATGCACTCTCTTCGTTTGGGCGGCACGGGAATTCTGGTAATCCCCTATTTCCTGCTCTGTCTTATAACAATTATAAGTTGGAGCGGGACCAACGTTCCCCAGCTCAGTATAACAAGCGGGTTCGGTCAAATATCCGTATTGTTATCTTGATTAAGGCGTGATATGGTCGCTACCAGGAGAGAGAGAGAAGAAAACACTCAGCGTATGCTCTTGCAAGATCAGATTGGTTATTATTTTATCTAATCAGGATGGCTCCCACTGCTTTTTATCAAATCTTCCTTCAAACCCTAAAAGGAAAGACTAGCCGGGATTAATTACACACTACAAGTTCGCCAATCTTTCAGCCAGGCCAGTGTCGGTACTTTGAGGGAGGTCCCCCGTGCTTTCGCACGAACCTAATTACAGTAAACCTCGTTTTCCCAGAGGCGTAACCCCGTTAACACCTTTCTAGACACCTACTTGATCGGCTAATTGTAATGTGTAAAACTCTCCCAGGAGTAACAATTACTCGCAGTGGGTATCGGGATCCAACTATCTCATAGAAAGTATGCAATCTCATTGCAAATTTCAACACTTGAAATTCCCGATAATATTTTGCCCCTAACGTGCTATGACCTTGACGAAAGCCAACAAACCATAGCCCGCTAGTCAAGTTCAACCCGTACATTTCTTGATTGAATTAAACCCACCCGCACGACCCTTGACGAAAGCCAACAAAGCCGCACGACTACCCTAATCCAATCGCATCGTATGCTGGCAGATAAGCAGCATATAGCTACCGCACACTGCACCTTGACGAAAGCCAACAAATGCAGCACGAATACTATATACAACTTATCTGAAATGACGGAGGGCTACGACGGGTTTTCTGAAAACCTATTGCGTAATGAACTTGATATCATTGTAGAATCAAATGATTTTAAAAATGGAGTGCTTTTGAGGCTTTTCTAGTTTTGCTAAAGGAGTCACTCCCGGTGAAGGGATCGTCGGTCCTTTCCTCGTCGAATGAGGTGCGGGATATATCATATATATCACTGTGCAAAGCAAAAACTCTTAAAAGCAATCAAAAGACAAACCGAGTGTGTAGCATCTGCCAGTTATTGCTAAAGGAGTCACTCCCGGTGAAGGGATCTCGGTCCTTTCCTTATCGAATAAGGTGCAGGATATATCATATACACCGCTGTGCAAAGCAAGAACTGTAGCTACCTGTTTTATTTTGAAATTCGATTCTACAACATCTTAGGTTTCTTTTATTTCATTAATCACATTAATGAAGTCCCATCATTTATATATCTACACATCACAGATAAATACGACGTACACTTATGCCATCCGCATTCGCCTCGATGTCCCCTCGTGCACCGTTAGGTTAGGTAACTAACGGCAGAGCGGGGCAGGGCTAGCGCGGGTGTAAAACATAAGTAACGTCTATATAATATATCATATATACTATATACTGTATCTATCACAGAGCATCACATGATCACATCACAGATATCGCAGCAGAAGAATCATATGAAATATTGGATATACTAGGACGTCCGTGCTTTCAATACGAGCCAGTATAAAACACGGATTCCACGGTCGTGATGAATAGCCAAACCCACACCCCTAGACCCCTACGAGAGCGGCAAGAAACCCTACCAATTCTAGAGTTAGGAGACCCGGACTCGACTCCTCGAGTTGGTCTCCCACTGGACTCCAGAACCCGGTTACTTGTGCTCCCCTCCTTGGGTCTATCCTAGTGCGGAAAAGTAAATAATATACAAACGGTGACATCTTCCGCAACCTGGAAGTGCCCCAATAAAAGAATATTACATACAAGCTTTTACATGAATGAAAATGAAAAACACTCATCTCACATAAAAAACCCCGGCTATTCAAACACGACGATCCAATATAACATATCCAGCAACACATAACATCACATGTCATCAACGTAAGTAAATATGCGCATCCCAATTGTCGTTGACATATAGCAACGAAACCGGCGATATCACATATTACACTTACGGTCACAGAAAAGAAAGTGTAAAACTACAACAGTTGGAATCCGCAATCACCTCAGACATCGCATGCCTGACCAAATGAATTCTTTAGACATCGCATGCCTAACAATTATAAACCCCGCATTTTAGTCTCAAAATCGAAAACTCTTTTCAATATCAAGTCGGGCAATTCAACAAGATTCCCGATATCCTGATCGAATGCTCGTCGCAAACTTCAGTAGGCGGCCGCACCCCCGACGCCGTCGACGAAGTGCACCAAGGCGGAACACCGCTGCCGCGAGCACCCGAACGGATACTTTCGGCGACGGGGTTCTCCTACAGTCACTTGGTCGGGGCTATGGAGTGAGGCTGTCTATTAAGTTTACCCGGCGAGTATCCGCGTACGCTACGTGATTGCGACGGACTTTTGATCACATCAAAATTCCGTGGTAACCGATCAAGTGAGACTAAACTGCTATGTTTATAATATTCATTCCGTTATCTCATAACTATTTGTGAATTCCAATTATTGAACAATCGAACACCCAAGTTTTCCCGATACAATCCAATACATGAAATAAGTCTAACAACATTCAGTTCGTGCCTCAGTAGCAACGGTCCAGCCGTAGAAGGGTCAAGCCAACGCCTCACATGTGGCACGCCGTACTGCCCCAAACCCGAAGGTTCAAAGGGCAGTTCAAGACGGTCACATAATCGAGTTAAGGTTTGTTGTCTTCTAGAGGGACCATCGCGTTACTTGCACTACTTAGAACGTCGTTAAACTACGGAAAAATCCAACACTTGGAAATTTCCCGACAGGGGAAAAAGTGGGTATTTATATCCGGTCGAACTTTTTAACATATTCTAAAATTTATCCGGAAAGCCACATAGACAAAATTTGACAATCCGATCGAAACACCGAGTCCCCAAAACAACCCCAGAAAATTCAACTGTTGAATAAAATTTAAAAATTCCCATAAAATCCAGCATCAGAAAAGAGGAGTTACTGTGCAAAAATAACAGTGAGATAGGACCGTACGGCCGCGGAACCGCCGCATGAGCCTTGCTCATGCCGCGGAACCGCGGTGGAATAGTGGAATTGGGCCCACGAATTTCACAGTAACTCTTAGATATTCCTGCTGAATTTTTTAGAAATTTTTAATTTAGGAAAATCCCAGAATTTGGAAAAAGTCCAGAGAGCTATTTTGGGAATGGGTTTTCGGTTCGTCCGGCTTTCAAATTCCGTCTAGGCTTCGCCTAAGGCTCTAGCTAGGCTCTGATACCACTGTAGGGTTCCTAGGCACACCCATGAGGTCTCACAAGGCATCAACCATGCCAATTTACAAAAATACGGTGCCGAGAAACCCTAAACTACGGATCGTCGGCTAGATTTCTAGGCGAAAATGCAAACTAGTTAACACTTAACTAAGGGAATACGGAAATACAACCTTTGTAGATCCGGTTCTCCACCTCCATAGCTCCGCAATGAAGTCTCCTCGCTGTCCATAACAAGTCCCGGGCTCTAGCGTCGGCTTCATCGGAGAATAGGCAAGCTAGGTCGTCGATGTCCATGCCGAAGATGATCTACGTCGAGGCATCGCTAAATCAAGCTCCGACTTCACCAAGTCAAGAAACTTGTGAAGGAAACACACTCTACTACTTGGCAAGAGGTAGAGGATGAAGAAATAGGAAGTGAGTAGACTTTAGAATTGGATTTCTCACTCTAATTCATCAATCACCATTGATGAGGTAAGCTTTCTTCTTGAAGTGAAGAAGAAGAAGATGATGAAAGTTATGATAAGTTATTTTGTAAAAAGAAATAAATATGAATGCTTATCATTAACCAACCATAGTTTAGTGTAGAGAATAAATCATGGTTAGATTGAAGGGTTAGGGTTAAGCATCAAGACAAAATGGTGACTTAGTCAAAGTTTCATGAAGCTTCATAATCCATCCAAAGAAAACCACCATTTAATCTTTATGCAAATCATTTTCCAAAAAGAATAAATAGATAAATAAATGAATAAGGAAATAGTAAACCCTAACCATTTCATTAACCAAGGTTTAATTCTTTACACTTAACCAAAAAGGCATGTATCATCAAACATGATGCAAGCAAGTGCACAAAATCATATCGCATATGCAATGCGCACATCCGAGTGAGAAAATCCATTTAAAGTGAACCGATACTAGTTAATGCAAAGTAATATATCAAATATATAATTATGCATTAAATAATTAAATCAACACTTGATTCAATGATCCGGTCATGTCGCACACAACCGACTAGTATACAATGTATCGGCTTATCGAATCAATCCTTGATTCGATAACTAGGTCATATCGCATACAACCATTCGACACATTCATCGCGAGAATGGAATACGGTATCACATACACGTATTATTCTCGGTCCCGCACATATCTCATATGCGCTCCTATTTCGTTTCGCTTGAGCCAGGAAACCTCTGTGTAGGACTCTAAAGACTCGTCAATACGCCGGCAGCAGGTGATGATCATATCAAGGACCCACAAGCCGCAAGCGGTCTGCCAAACGTAACGGCCACCCGGGTATTGAGCGATCAGAAGATCGACGAGCAAGCCCGCTCACACTCCAGTGAATCCAACCAGTAACACTACCGTACAGTCCGGTCTGATCGTCTGATATGTCGCATATCTCGCCTAGGGGTGGTAAACGTCAGACCCCAATAGCTCGATAAGTCGTGTCGATATGAGGTCTATAACTGTTCGAGAAACTACTGGTAACACTTACCAGTAAATCTCAGCAACCCTGGCCAGGGATTTCCTGTTATAGCCAATCGAACACAGCGCAACATCAACCCCCTATACCGGGAGAGACGAATCCCCTCCTATCGCTCATTGCCTCCATGTGACTCGGGACTGTACCCAAAAACCACCGTTTTGCACGCCCTCTTGGACGTGGTAAGATGGAAATCAAAGCACAGTGGGAACCACACAAGACTCTATGACGATCTCGGGTCAACAGACTACTCTGTACCAGTGTCACCAGAGAACTGCCATCTGACGTGAGGTATAATACCATCTGGGAGTTCTCGGCGAGTCCGTCCAGTATACCCAGTCTCCACTGAGCACCCGTATATCATCTCTGATGTCAAACACCAATAGATATGGGATCATCCATCGCCCATCTGTATGGGTCGAGAAGGTATACGCTAGTCTACTCTGGTATATCGATGCCCCGTCTCGATACACCCACGACTAGGGACTTTGAAGGATGTACTTATGGACTACCATGTCCCCACTAGTATGATCCGCATCATAGTCCAGGTAGTCAAGTACAGATCCTAAGGGCTTTACCAACATGTAACAGAGAGACAATCAGTATACACGTTAAGGTAAAGATCAACCAGATAGCATACTATCATGTCGAGCAAGAAAGTCCTCCCTATATACGTCCCAGCATCCACTACAATATACATCCTATGTACAGTAATGGCCTCTAGGGCATACATATAACTAACAAGTTTGATATAATTTTCATGCATGAATGTAAAATAAATGGACAAAAAGCCAAATTTTTGTAAAGCCCATGACTCATGTGCAAAAAAAATAAGCACATGGGCATGTGATGGGCAAAATGCCATTTTGTAAAATCCAAGGGGCTATATGTAAAATTGTGTAGTCTATAAAAGGCAAACATGGTAATGAAATGAAAAACAATAATTCATTCCCCACACAAATCTCGAGGGTTTGTGCATCCATCTTCTCTCTCTCATGTTCTCCATCTTTCTTTTCATTTCCAATTAAATCAAAAGCTTAGTTTTCTTTTTCTCAAAACTAAATAAAGTTTCACTATAAAACTCTCGAAGGGGAGTTCAAATTCTCATCAAATCCCTAAAAGGAAGATTTTTAATCTCACCTCCCTTTTTCTCCAATATCCAGCAAAAAAAGAGGAGGGGGAAGAAGACCCACCTCCAAAAATCACACTTTGGGAAGATCCAAGGCTCAAAGGGGAAGAAAGGGGTCCCCTTTGATCATCCCCGAGTTCAACTCCAAAATACAAATTCTCAAAGGATTTTAACTCCAAATCTAGATCTTTTAGGAGTTGAACTCTAAATCCATATTTTTCGGGAGTTTAACTCCAAATTTACACCCAATTTTTGTTCAGGAGTTCAACTCCAAAACCCATCGGAAGTTCAACTTCCAGCCCAGGGGCTATGCCCCTTTTTCCGCTGGTGTTTCCAGCGGTCGCGTGCCACGCACGTGACCCGCTGACGTCCAGCGATCGCAAGCCGCGCATGTGACCCACTGGCGCTCGTGTGTAGGGCATGTAGCCCGCTGGCGTGCAACGCCCACGTGCAGGGCACGTAGCCCGCGGACGCCCAGCGTCTGCGGGCCATCTCATGCGTTCTTAGGACGCTTCTCTCCCCTCTTTTTCCCACACGCTCCACACTCAAAATACATCTCTCGTTAGAAAAAATTTCTAATGGGGCGCTCTCCCGCACCCCGTAAGAGGGCTGCTGGCCCTCTTGACCCCCAACCCGCTATCCGGATAGCGGAAGCCCCGTAACCTCTGCGAAACCCCCGATATACTCATAACCCCTCAAGACACACACATACGCATACTGCACATTGAGTTCGCATGACTAGTTTGACCCGTCAATCGGCAGTTCTCTCGCTCCAAAGGTAAGAAGTAATTAACGTCAGTTTAGTCCGCGGCTGCCGGAGATTCGGATCCCCACAATTAATAAATCCCGGCCTACCTTAGGAAGGGGGAATCTATAACACGTCTGACAAGCGCGTGCATTCTCATCTCGATGGGATGATGAAAAACACCCTACAATAACCTTTAGTCCTTTTAGCCCAAAGTTCACATCATATACCATATGGAGACAGATGTAGGTAGTTATCGTAAATGAAATAACTATATGTTGATAAACATTAGCTCGGCTTTTTATGTCTGTATTTGTTTAATTACATCCTTAGTTATTGAGTTATAGGGTCATAAACATGGTCAAGTCATGTTTGAGAAATTAGCTGGACTAACTTTTCTTCTTCTTTTTATCGAAAGAGCATGGCTAAAATTAGCCCGTCTCATGACAAAAATTTTATTACCAATGTAAAGATTGTAAGTAAACAAGAAAAACAAAAATCTATCACACCTACATCACCTTCTCTACTTCATAGTATGAGCATTTTGCTTTTTATTGCAACTTTGAAATTGTATGAGCAGCAGTATTGTGTTGCTGAAAGGAGTATCAGCAGTATCAATGGTAAGAAAGCAAGTTAATCTACATCAAATTATCCAAGAGTTTTTTAAGCCTCCAGTAAAATGCAGAGTGCTTTTTTGGAATAACATATTTCTCCTTGTGGTAAGGAAGAATCAAGGTGCAATGAATAGTAGATAGCCTCCAAATTTGATGATTATTTATTAAAGTATTATATTGTATTGATATACATTAATATCATCTCACAATCTAACAGTTTTGCTAAAGTGGTTCTTTACACTTTAGCTAAAAGCTTATGCAGTTAGGTTGTGGGATGATAAAGCCTTCGCGATGATAAGTTCCACTAGAGTAAGGATTACCACTACTACAAAGATGAGTTGCCCCTACATATAAGAATATCCGTAGGGGCAAACTATGGCCCTATGGTGCATACCGTAGAGGCATATATAATTAAAAATTTATAAAAATCTAATATCTGCTTTTGTTCCTGCAGTGCCGCAAGAGAATTACTAGGATTTGCACAGCAGGGAAAAAGTCGGTAATTAAAAAAAAATAAAAACCAAATCACCCCTTCCTATCCAGATCCCTAAAACACATTTCCCCTAAAAAAAGATCTCCCGCCCTAGCTCGTCCTCCTCTCATCCTCCTCCTCTACGACCTCCAGCGCCTCCATCTCCTTCATCACCGCGCCCTCCTTCGCAGACCACCTTCCTCCATCTCCACCGCGCCGCCTCCTTCTTCCTCCGGGCCGCCTCCTCCAAAGCCCTCTCTTCCAACCTCCTCCTCCTCTGTCGCCGACTTCCAGCGCCTCCTCCACCAAAGCCCTCTCATACGACCTCCTCCAAAGCCCTCCACCGCCTCCCTCCTTTTCAATCCGCCTCCATTGCAAAGATCCGCAACCATTCCCAACAATTTCCATCAAAGTCTCTTCTCTCCATCTCTCCCTCTCCCTCCCCCTTTTCTCTCTCTAGAATGAGGGTTGGGGTTTGGACATTCTCATAACTCTGGAAGAAGCAAAAGGCATCGTATCTTTCTTCAATACAACATTTTGTTAATTTTAGGATTTGTAATCGCGTTAATCATAGTTTTATTAGTTCTGGAGTCACAATTGTGTAATTAGGTTTTGATTCCAGGGTTTGTACTGATAAAAATTAATCCTTTTTGAGCTAATTCGTTGCTCTATAATCAGAAATTGATCATAGGGCATGGGGATACTAGTTTTGTGGCCGAACTTTTCGATTTATTTGCTTCTATATTGGAAATAGCTAGCATGTTAGTATAGATGATTTTAATTTGTCGTGGTGGGCCAAAGATCACAATTTTATGCTAATTTCATGTGGACGACGACTCGGATTGCGAAAAGCTGTTGGAGTGTTTAGTTTTATGTTGGTTGTCTTACTTCATGTATATCATCAATTATCTTACAACTAAATTTTGATTAGTTGCTCTCAACACGAAGAGATTGTGGAATACGGAACAATCCATTCAGTTGCTATGTTGTTTGAAATTTTGAGAGCAATCTTAGAGCAATGTTTAATCACAATAGGATGTATATCACCTAGAACTACATTGGCAAGTTTACTGCCAGCTTCGCTAAGCGTGAAATTCAATAGAGCAGCAGCGTGAAGACTTAAAAATATTATGCCCACGGTCATCTTGACATTTCATTTACAATGTATAAGTGGGATGTATGTTGTTATGGAATTTTATCAAAGGATTCCACAATTTATCTTGAGATTTGCAGAGAAGATGTCAATTCACTGTGAAAGATAATATTCAAAGAATGACCGTCGTTGTATATTTGCGGAAGTGCAATTATGCAAAACTAGAACTTACTGATGCACTAGGGCCATTTCACGAAGGAAAGGGCAAAATTATAAGAAAGAAGAAAATTATCGGGTATATTCAGGTGCCAAGAAGGCCATAAAGAATTGCTTCAATGTGACGAATAAAGTGTATTCTTTCAACAATTAATGTTAAGCTTGTGATCGTTATCTATAAGAAAACTACCTATATAGGCATTTTGCTGTGGAATTGTAAAAACCCAGAGAAATTCAATTATGAAATATATCTTTATAATAAGACTGCTCCATTTGTAGAAATCTTCCTTTAGACTTTACACCTTTTATGCATTAAATAATCCTATTTTGATTGAAACAGTTTGCGTTAATTTTCAACGTTTTTGACATTCTAAGAGCCATGGATTCTTGAATTTTTTGCAATGCCAACTTCGTTATCTGGTGAAAGAAGTATAATTATATAATATCACTGAAATGATCCGTAGGTGTATCTTTCGGCTTCCTATCGTTAAAATAAAAACTTTTTTTTGTTCAAAATCTCTTATCATCATGTCAGGAATATATGTAAAATGAATATTATGCTGATCCAGATTTTAGGTAGAGAGGAAGTGTACTGGGTGGTCAAAAGCTAAATTATTCGTTAAATATTTATAAAATGAATCTTTCTTCGAAAATACGATTAGAAATAAAATACATGTCATTTTCTTGATTTTAATAAAAATGCAGATGATGCAGGGGAATAGTTTATTTGCATTTTGAAAAACTAGTCACGGGACTACTATCTGCCCTTATTTAAAGGTATGAACATGACACAAGTGAATAGGGTATGTGTGTGTGTGATAATGAAGATGATGATATGTGTGTGTTTCTGTGTACGTATGTACGTATGTGTGTGTGATAATGATGATGACGATATATGTGATGATGATGATGATAATCTCTCATAACATGGCAATAACTTAATTCATCATCATTCTTCTCTATATTGAACTCTTATCAAACTGATCCTAATTTCCCGAATTTCAATTAAATATGCAATTGAATGTTGTTTATATTTCCGGATTTCAATTAAATATGGAATTGAATGTTGTTTATATTCCCGGCCTTTGTACCAAGTTGTATAGCAGCCTTCATGCTGTGTTACCGGCCTGCGTGCCGTGTATTTCATTGTATCCCGATTTAGAAAATTTTATAAATACAGAGGAGGTGCTGCCGAAATTTAATATAATGCAATATGAAAAGTTATATATGTGTGTTTTTGGTGAATTACAGAGAGCTCGGACCATGGCGGAGGGTGGTACACCGAGTGTGTTGGCGGATTATCTGTCCGTCCATGCCATATTGATAGATCCTAACACAGGTGAGCTTCGAATCCCGACGCTCCTATCGAGTAGTATTGCGTAAGTGTTAATAATTGTTCTAATTCGAACGAAATTTTGTTTTGATAAGTTTAAATTTAAATGGTTTACTTACGTTTGAATGCTTCACATGGTGTAGGCACGGGTGGTGCAGCAGGCGGAGATATCAGCAATTGAACGAGATGATGGTATGTATGTTACTTCTGTTCGTGTATACTTGTATCTTTATAGTTCTAATCTATATAGCACGGATTCGAATACGGATTGCCAGCTCTTCATCGTCGTCGTTCAGGTTCATCGTCATTATCTCTCTCACACACATGCACACACTCTTACGCTCGCGCGCATACACACACTCTCTTTCTCGCACGCGCGCATGCACGCACATGAAGAGCTGGCAATGCGACGATGGCGCTGGCGATTCGAATACGGATACGAGTAGGATTCGCGGTTTCGGCTCCAAAGCCCACTCCTACTCCTGCACAGTCCACTCCTTCATTACTCGAGATTTTGTCGGCTCAGGGCTACAGCGACGAGCAGATGCGCCAGATTTTCCAGATACTTGGAGGTGAAGCACCTGGACCGAGCTAACACGTGTTTATTTATATTTTTTTGATTTTTGGAGGATGTATGAACTTTATTTGATACATATTGTATATTTTGGACATCGATTATTGTATATGATATTTATGATCATGACTATAGATTGATTTCGTATTGTGTTTCTTTATTTCGTTATATATAATGTGTGGGATGTTATTGATAAATATTTCTGTATTTGGCTATATATATATATATATATATATATATATATATATATATATATATATATATATATATATAGGGCGGGGGAAAACGGGGAAAGCTTATTTTTAAAAAAATATTATATTCTTTTGCCTCTACGGTTACGGGTTTAACCGTAGGGGGAAGATATTAATATTTTTGTAAAAAAATTTTAAAATATAATATTTTTCCCATATGGGTTTAACCGTAGGGGCGAGTATATGCCCCCACGGTTTTAACAGTAAGGGCAAGAAAT
Source organism: Agapanthus africanus (assembly GCA_030015575.1). Classification (NCBI taxonomy): domain Eukaryota; kingdom Viridiplantae; phylum Streptophyta; class Magnoliopsida; order Asparagales; family Amaryllidaceae; genus Agapanthus; species Agapanthus africanus. Next base: position 7,127,473 of record CM057337.1, read on the forward strand.
TAATATTTTTTTAAAAAAATTAAATAAATAATTTTTTGCCCCTATAGTTTTAACCGTAGGGGAAAGATTTTAATATTTTTTTAAAAAAAATTTAAAAAATAACCGTCCCTACATCGTACACCGTAGGTGTAGGTGTCTTTACGGTATAACCCGTAGGGACAGTTTAGACTGTAGGAACAGCGGTCGAAATTTTTTCCAGACGGTGAGGACCATAGGGACAACCCAAGATTGCTGTCTTGTATACGAGATGCATGCAAAACGAGATGCATTCAAAATCCCACAAGCCCAATTCTATAACCCTTCGAATCTCATCACAAAACCTCTCGTTTCCCCCTCAGACCCTCTTTTGATGGCTGACCTCTCTTTAGCAATAAAAAAACTAGCAAAACTACTATTGTTTATGCACCAAAAAAACCTAGCAAAACTATTATTGTTTATGCAAAGCGAAAACTTGGAGAAGGGGCAAAAAATAAGTTCGGATTTTACTGTAGCATACCTGACCCGCTAGCTCCTCGCCCGCCTCCGCGAGCCTCGTTCCACATCGCACACGCGAGTTAGGAGCCGCCACATGGCCGCTCTGCTCTCTCGTCCAACCGTGAGGCACCATTTCTGCCTGGGCCTCGCTCCCTCACGCGTGCGGCATCACGAGCTCGAGATGAGCTTAGCTCTTGTGGGCCATACTGGGTTATGCTTCCTGTGCTCACGCTTGGGCTTTTGAATTTATGTACTCTCGTAAAAGAACCCACGTTGTTAGTCTCTCTAGAATGAATCTGAATGGCTCTTACGATTTTATAGATAGTAATAATTTAAAGATCGTTGTTAATTTGATGTCACATGCATGACACTTTATCAAGAAAATACCAATAGTTTATAAAAAAATACTTTTCCTGTCAAGATGGTGGAATTCATGTAAACTATATGGATTCTTATTGGCTAAAAAGTGGGCATGATATCCACTATATAAAGTATAGCACTCCCTATCCCATCTTGTATTCAATAAATATCCTTGCAGAAGATGTGGATTCCACCATCATGGGATGCAAAGTATTTCTCATAGTTTATAACCTATCAATTTCATATGGTTAACTTCAATACCATATTTGTTTGAGAGTAATGGAGGAAAGAAGCCTTAGGACGCCTAGGAGGCTTTTTCCGTTAGCCAGCGTCGAAATCTATATCCTCCAGCATTTTATTCGACAATAGATGATACAGCATGGAATATTGAGCAAGGCATTAGACCCGCATTGCCCTTCCTAAAGACCCACACGGTGGAGATACTGCACGCGAGGGCATCAAGCCCTAGATAACTAACTGATCCTCCTTGATTGCATCACGGCCATACATAACGTCTATATAAATCCCTCTCACTCGAGAATTACGGCAAGCAACATTTTCTCCATCACTTTAGTCCAAATCCCATCCATAAAAGCAACTGATTTTGTCATCGGAGGAGAATCCCGAGCAAGCCTTTGGAGTCCTTTCCGTCGCAGGTTGTGGATATGACGACGAAGCCTTTGCCTTAGTGATCCACGCTTATAAATTCATTAACGGGCCCATGCTACCTCCGATTTGTGCCCCATCAATCGACACCGTCCATCTTGATCTTCATCGTCTAATATGGTGATACACCAAATTTCATATAATTCTAACACTGTTCATCATTGATTTAGTGGTTGCAAAATTAACGGTTTACCGACAATATAACTTTTTATATTGCTAAATCAACTGTGAGAAGGTGTTAGAATCACATGAAATTTAGTGTATAGGCATATTAGATAGTGAAAATCAAGATGGACGATACTGACCATCAAATAAAATGCTGGAGGACGAAAATTTAGATGCTACCTAACGAAATCATGGTCAAAATTTCGTGATTCGGCAATAATTCGGCGAGGTCGAAAATTCGGATTCGGAGAACTATTCGGAAAAAATCGGTAGGTAATCGGGAAAGATTTGGTAAGTGTTCGGGAAATGTTCGGGAAGGATTTCGAGCAAAAAATTAATATAAAATTAATATATGAGACGCTAGATTTTGATTTTTTGAATAATTCGCAGTTTTTTAAATAATTCGCATTTTTTTGAATAATTAGCGAATAATTCGGGAATTATTCGCGAATAATTCGGCAATAATTCGGCACGTTCGGTGATGGCGAATAATTCGTAGATTTATTTGGCAGTCACATAATTCGCGAATTATGCACGAATTGACCGAATAATTCGCGAGTTATGTGACTATGACGAAAAAAGCCTTCAAAGGCATCTTTCCTCCATTATTCTCAATCTATATAGTCTTTATGTACCAATATTTCCAATGTAGTACTGCATGGAAAAGCCTAAGGAAAATATGTTCCTAGTTAATTATCTTGTATGTATGTATGTATGTATGTATAATAGTGCATATGAAATTATTGCTGTTGCGGATGCCTGCACCCACATAAGCCTTTATGTATATATGGACGTTGTTTGCAGTTGACACAAGAATAGGGCATATGGTCTTTTTGTTGACAAAAATTGGATATGGTCTTTTTACCGACAATACGAGTGTACTCTCATAGTATGAGCTTTTGCTTTTTATTGCAACTTTGAAACCGTATGAGTAGCAGAATTGTGTTGATGAAAGGAGTATCAGCAGTATCCATGGTAAAAAAGCAAGTTAATCCACATCAAAGTATCCAAGAATTTTTTGAGACTCCAACAAAATGCATATAGCTTTTTGGGAATAACATCTTTCTCCTTGATATCGGGAAGAATCAATGTGCAATGAGCTGTAGATAGCCTCCAAATTTGATGATTGTTTATTAAAGAATTATATTGTATTGATATGCAATGTCATCCCACAACCTATCAGCTTAAGTTTCTGGGTAAAATAGTTATATTGTATTGATATATATTGTCATCCCACGACTTAACAGGTTAAGTTTCTACGTAAAATGGTTTCTACAATCTAGCAGGTTAAGCTTTTACGTGAACGGTGCAACGATGGATGAGCGGAGGAGAGAGGAGGAGCGGCAAAGCTATGACGAAGGAGGGAGAAACGGAGGGAGGAGGAGCGGCGGATGAAGCAGAATGATTAGGGGGTTTCAGAAGAAGATAGAGGAAGGAGGAGGAGCGGCGGATGAAGCAGAAGGATTGGGGGTTTTGGTAGAAAAGAGAGAAGTGGGGAAAAATGAATAGCAGCATGGAGGGATATTTTTGTAATTGCATTTGAAATAAAATACAGGGCCTAAATGAAATACAGAGGGTTTTTCATAAAAATTTTGAACAATAGGCTTTTTCCAACCATTTTGAAAATACCAGAGGGGTTTTCACAAAGATTTTGACCAGTAAGCTCTTCCCAACCATTTTGAAAATAGTAGGGTTTTTACTAGTAGCTTGGCCAGGCTGTAAAGGGGAGCTATGGGCTGATTGTTGCGCCTTCATGTACAATTTGGGCTACGGTGGGCTAACATCCGGTCTATAATCTGTACCATGTGGGATAAACATTTGGGCTATAACATGTTTTATGTTCGCTCATGAATTGGGCCTCATGAAAATGATATTGAATTGGGACTGGTTATTCACAACATGCACAGCACAATAGACAGGGATGTAAATAGATCTGAGGAGAACAGATAAAGATTCTGCTATATCCGTATTTGGTAGTTTTAGACGGATTTGAGTATATATACAGATAGTTATTGGAAATGAAAATTAGTAAAAATCAAATATAGATGCGAATATGAAATAAATATTGAAAAAATTACACCCAAACGTCAAACATTACTATTTTTATTACGGGCATCGATACAAAATGGATGTAGGTGTTAGCTTATCCATTTCTGAGTGGTTGTTGTAGGATGCGTGTCACGCCCTGCTTCCCAAAATACGGAATACGAGGGGTTGACAACGCTAGCCATACTCCTATGATCAAGGAAATATTCTGCCGTAGTCACATTTCGGCTTCTAGCTTTACGTGGTAATCAGTAATTAATGCATAGATGATGAGAAATGCCGTCACTAAATCAAAACAGATATAAAACTAACCGGATGGAGTCAAAGGAAAGATTGCGCCGACGTCGCTGATCTAGATGTTCGCAATATCCTCGAGGTACGACAGGTACTGATCCAAGATAAGTCTACTTCTCACTCTGAACATACATACTCAGATCGTCAGAGCGACACAATATATATATATATATATATATATATATGCAAAAGTAAACACGCGCAATGATGATGAACATGAAGCAGTGAAAATAGAATGACGACGCACATGAAATAATCGGTACAGGTAAACGGTAAAGTAGGTATATGAAATCAGTAAGCAATGCATGTCAATGTCACTAATCCTATCAGTCTCTAAGTCTCACTGTCCAGCTCGCTAAACCTATCGTCAGTCCAAATGTGAGAATCAACCACGCAGGAGTATCCCCAACCCACGGGTAGGGCCCTAGGGACAAAGGAACACGGGTCCGAAACGCTCGCTAATAATCAGTAATATCACCCATATAACTTCCAGAATCGCTGTATATGCCGGCAATGGGACTCCCGAGATTCTGTTGAACTCACACTCAAACTACCCCACACCCCGTAGTCTACATCAAATATCAACCATGAATCCAAATACTAGTAGGTCCATGACAAGTCTACGCGAGAACTACAGACAGGATCTCCATCAAGCATGTCTCGACTGGCACCCGAGATAAATGGACAGCGTTTGACGCCTTACCTATGACATTAATATAAGTGCTTTCATAACCGTCCCATACCAATTATAGTTACACTTACATATGCCCCATAGGCGTCGACAATGCAATAAATTAACTGGGTCCGCTGATTGTGTACAAATACGTGTCACTTCACTTATTCATTCACGTTTTAATACTAACGTACTTCCCACAATCCAAGCACTAATATCTATCACTGGGTAATGTACACGATCAATAGGTTACCACTGTATATGACCTCTATATGATATGATGAGAATGCAATAATTACGATTTGAATAAAAGTATTAGCAGCCAGTGTTGTACAACTTGCAAAATTTACTATAAATCGTACGTGTAGAATTATAAAAAAAAATATAAAAGGGGTAAACAGTAAGTTTGATTATCTGTCCATCAAAATTGGTTTCGCGTCAATCAGGTTTCAGGTTTGCTAGTTATGGTCATTTCATTTTAAGTGTTTACTGCTAGAAATCCGATTTCTGAATTGGAAACCCGTTTCGTAACACGTTTTAATCCCAGTTAGGATCGTAATTAGGTGACATTACAGTTGGATAATATTTAGGTTTAATAGTTAGGTTTCCAAAGTATTAGACGGATTGATGATATCCGCTATATACGGGGAGATATGTTCAGTTTAATATCAATGTGTACAAATTGTTACTGCAGAAAACTGCAGGACACAGCGGTATTCTAAAATATGAATTAAATATCAAACGACGGTGAAACGACACGAAACCAGATTCATGGGTTATCCAACTAAATTATCTACGTGATCATATGGAGCTTCGCGCATTTTCAGTTTAAATAAGGGGTATACAGGTGTTCCAAACCCGGGTATCCAAAACGAACGCTGCCCCGGACTGCAGTTCAGGACTGCGAATCGCCTCAGTATTCAACATCATAACAGAACAATATTCAGTAAAAATCATCAGGGGTTTACATATTATCCATTCTGCTTCGTAACGAGCCCGAGCAAGTCACGAAACGAGTTATATCTGATTTACTATTAATTTTACAACGTGATATGCATGGCGATTTCCATATTTAACGTCGCCCTTTTGGGCAACATTACAAAGGTATAATCTAGCTATTTTTAACTCAATTCTCTACACGACATTCATTATCAGAAAGGGATTTATTGGTCACAAATTCTGCCATTTTAATTAGGGTTTTCGTTTAGGGTTTCGTGTCGAACACTCGGTTAATTAGAGCAGTGAAAATAAATGTATATCGGTATATAGCACATTAGCATGTAAATCAAGTGAGGGGTTCATTTGCCTTCAGTCGCTTGATATGGAAGCGACGCCGCTTGCGGATTTCGTCTCGATACACAAGACGATGCGAGGCTGTACACGGCGCGCGGCGCGGCGCGATGTGTGGAGATCTAATACTGGACGCGGCAGTGACGCGGGTGCGACACGACACTGGACACGGTCTGGACTCGGTGCGTGGTCCGGGAGCGTTACGGCGCGTGCACTAGATCGAGCACGGTGTGGCACGACGTGGCACAGGGAGTGGGTACGTGGCGCGACACGTTTAGGTACGCGGTGACACGGAGGCGAGCACTGGATCGGGCGCGGTAGTGGGCACGATGTGGCACGGTGCCAGGTACGGTGTCACGCCCCGCTTCCCAAAATACGGAATACGAGGGGTAGACAAGGCCATCCATGCTCCTACGGTCAAGAAAATGTCCTGCCGTAGTCACACTTCGGCTTCTAGTTTATCATGGTAAACAGTAAATAATGCACAGGTAATGAGAAATGCAGTAACTGAAAGGAACAAAGTAAAGAACTGACCTGAAGTGGAACAAACGAATGCCACTCGGAAAGGCGAGTCAAGAAGACTGTGATGCACTGGTCCAGACTAAATCTTCTCCTCACACTGAGCATGCATACTCAGGTCGTCAGAGAGACACAATAGCAATATAATATGTATAAAATCAAGTGGCAGTTCTAACAGTGATAACAGGTATGTGAAGCAGTAAATAAATGACATCATGAATACGCATGTGCAGTAATCAATGCAGCGGAATAGTAAAGCAGTATAACAATATGTCACGTATGCCAACACAGTATAAAAGGAATGTAAATGACAGTAACCCTATCAGTCTCTAAGTCTCACTGCACAGGTCAATAAGCCTATCGTCAGTCCAAGTGTGAGAGTCAACCACTCGCGAGTGTCCTCCACCCAAGAGTAGAACCCAAGGGCAAGGGACCACGGGCCCAACATCTAACAAGAATATCACGGTGTATATATCACGTACCCTGTAAATCTCCATATGACTCCTTAAATATATAAGCCGGCATGGGACTCCCGAGATTCTGTTGAACTCACACTTAAACTACCCCCACACCCCGTGGTCTACATCAAACGCTAACCATCACCCTAAATACTAATCGATCCGTGACAAGTCTGCGCGAGAACTGGAGACAGGACCTCCATCAAGCACGTCCCGACTAATACCTAAGATAAATGGCAGTGTCGGATGCCTTATCTGTGACACCCGTGCAAGCGCTTCCATAAGTGTCCCATACCACTTATAGTCGCACGTACACGCATCCCACAGACATCGACAATGCAAAAGAATAATAGGGACACCGATTGTGCACAAGTACGTATCACTTTCACTTAACCACGGATACACGAACATTGACATACTTGCCACAATCACCACTAAAATCTAACACTGGGTAAATGCACGATATCACTAGGTTATCACTACAATGATATGGATATGATGTGATGCATGAACGGTATAAGAAGCACAATTAATGTGTCATAAAAACAACAGTCTATGACTTGCACGATTTATCATGAAACGTACGTATATAATTTAGCGAAACAATAAACAGGTAGTAATTAGTATGTTCAGTTATCTATCCTTAGAATTTTTTTTCAAGCAAATCGGGTTCCAGGATTGCTAATTATAACCATTTCATTTTAAGCGCTCGCGGCTGGAAAATCCAATTTCAGAACCAGAAGTCCGTTTCGCAACACATTTTGACCCCAGTTGGGATCATAATTTAGCGACGCTACAGTTGAATGTATTTTAGGGTTTTCAGTAAGGTTTTCAACGCAATCAACAGATCTTCAATCGCGTATGTACGTTAGGAGTTATAATCTGTTTAACCCTAATATGTCAGTTCTGATTCTGTCGGTACTGTTATGCATACCAATATTCTAAATTACATATTAAATATCAAACGGTGACGAAACAGAATAAAACCAATTGTGTTGTCTAGCTAACAGATTTATCTATAAAAAGCAGTGGAGTTCCGCAACCTACGAGTTAAGTAGATCCTATGGTATCCATTACGGAACAGCAAGCAACAACTGGAGTCGCTCTGGACTGCATTCCAGAGTCGCGCTCCGATCCAATATCATCACAGTTTAAATACGGAAATGTCTGGAAACTGGTATAGGGTTAAAGTTCGTCGAGTTAGCTTCGATTTGAGCCCTCGAACGCACCATTCTATTACGTATATGATTTATGGTGAATTTAACGATTTTCAGATGCAAGAAAATTCCAGTTTTACGGTTAGACTTGAGGGTAGTTGTTTTTAATCTTTAATGATCACATTATACAGCGAAATTCATACACTAAGTTCACAGTTATATGGGCCAACCAATACCGTTTAGTTCCTCCAAATTAGGGAAAGATTTCCTTAGAGAACAAGTATCGAACAGTCGTGTTGCAATATTTAACATAAGGCAAACATGGGATATATATACGATGTTGATTTTGTAACATATATAGAATAGCATGAAAGCAAGTAAAAACTTGCCTGGAGACGTTGGGGCACACGGCAGCGACACGACACACGTGCGGCACGGCGGTGACACACGCGCGAGCGGCAACGTCAAGACTTGGCCTCGGCTTGAACTGGTTGGCACGGGCTTGGTTCGAACTAGAGGGGGTTGTATCGAGCTCAGGCGGTGTCGGGCTAGGGATCGTTGATGTTGTCGAGGCCGAGTGTGAGGGATTTGCAGGGGAGAGAGTATGTGACAGAGAGAGAGAGAGGTTTAGAGAGAGTGAGAAAAATAGAGAGTGAGAGAGGGAAAGACAGAGGGAGTGAGGGAGGCAGTGAGAGAGAGAGAAGAGAGAGAGGGAAGTGAGAGAGAGAAGGGCAGAGTGAGAAAGAGAGAGAGACAGAGGGAGTTGCAGAGAGAGAGAGAGAGAGAGAGAGAAACAAGAGAGAGAGGGAAGTGAGAGAGAGAGAGAGAGAGAGAGAGAGAGGCAGAAAGAGAACTCGGGGAGAGAGAGAACTGGGAGTGGTGAGGATGATGATGATGACGACGATGATGGTGATGACGAGGCGGTCGACGAGAGACGAGGAGCTCGCCGGCGTTGGGGCAGGGGTGGTCGAGTTCGGGTGCAGGGGGTCGACGAGGTGGAGTCGGGTTGCAGCGGAAGAGAGAGTGAGGGGGATGACGACGACGACGACGAGGTTGAAGAGGATGATGCCGCGGGGGAGGAAAAGTCGACGAGACTTAGGGAGGCGCTCGCCGGCGAGGGACGCAGGGAAGTGGGGTGCTCGTGATCGAGGGTGGAGGTGAGGAAGGGATCCAGAGAGAGGAATGAGGTGACCTGGGGTTAGAGGGGGTGTGCGCGACGTGGGGTAACGGCTCGCGACGAGGGCGGAGGAGGCGGCGTGGGAAGCTCGCACGCGAGCGGGAAAAAAGGGAAAGGAGCCGTTGGGGGAGACGCAACTGTAGGAAGCGGGTCGGGTTGGGTTGAAGCGAAGCGGGTGAGGGAGAGTGGGGAAATGGGGACGCGGGCTTGGTGGGCTGGGCCGGCAAGAAAAAAATAGATAAAGAATAAGGAAATTAGAAAAGGGTCGGCTTGCAATAAATTCAGAGTATTTGAAAAGAGATGGAGATGGACTGAGCCAAAATCAGTGTATAGGGTTTAATGGAGTGGGTTGAGAATAAAAAAATAGGGTTAAATTCATGGAAAAATTTGTATGGGCTGAGGAATTTAGCTGCTGGGCTCGGGAAAATCAATGTACAAGAGGGAAATTCTAAAGGCCAGCTGGGCTGAAGAAAATAAGTGAATTAAAGGGAATTGGGAACGGCCAGGTTGGAATTTATTATGAGGGAAGAATAGGGAAGTTGAGAGAGTGGACCAGAGGGATCGGGCTAAATAGAAATAAAAGGATTAAAAGAAGTGGAAAAGGAAAGAGGGCAGGAAAAATTATTAAAAGGATTTTTAATAAAACTAAGCGGGTTGAGGAAGGATGTGGGCCGAGGTTTTAAATAGAAAAAATGGATTTCCATCATAAATTGGCTTGGGCTGGAAAAATAGAAGAAAAAGAAAACGAATAGAAGAGAATGTCTTGGGGTTTTGGTTTAGGGTAAATATTGGATCTAGGGTTTATGTTTGGTGTTAATAAAGAAATTAAGTTAAAAAGGAATGGGCTGGGTTTAATGGAGTTTCTTTAAAATAATTAAATATAAAAAAAAAATAACAAAATTTATAATTTAAAGAGAAATACGGATTTAAGTGTATATAGAAGAACCGGGTATTACATACGGAGTGGGTGCTGTCGTGGCATACAGGTGGACACGGCGCGACGCGGGGGTGGGTCCGATGGTGGCACGGTAGTCCTGGGAGAGGGCACGGCCTGGCACAGGCAACGGTGACGGCAGCGAGCTCGGGTGGCGGTTGGAGGCAGTGGGCTCTGGCTCTGGCGAGGTCGGCTGAGGGAGGCGACTATGGGTGCAAGGGAGCTCGGGTGGTCGGTTTGAGGCACGGAGGCGACGGGGTCGGAGTTCAGGTGAGGGCGCAGGGAACGAGGGTGTTTGCTGCTCGGAGCTCGCGGCTCGGAGGTGCCGTCGATGGGTTTTCTGGCAAGGCAGTGGAGGTCACGGGTTGTGCAGGTGCTCGTCGGGCTTGGCTCGGGGTAGAAGGTGGTGCTGGGTTGGAGAGGGGAGAACGAGGTGGTGGCGAGGAAGCGACGTCGACGTGCAGGCGAGGTCAGGACTGTGGGTTGGAGTCGTCGCGGTGGGTGTGTAGGGGGAGGTGAGGAAGATGAGTGGGGAGAGGTGGAAGAGGAGGTGAGGTTGTCGAGGCGGAGTCGGGGATGCAGGCGAGGTCGAAGGTGAGGCGGCAAGGTGATGTGGTTGAATACGAGGTCGGAGCTCCGGCGACGAGGGTGCGGCGATGGTGCAAGCCGAGGGTTGCTTGGTGGGGGTTCCAGGTATAGGTTGCAGGGGAGATAGGTGAGGTGAAGGCGACGGTGGTGGTAGTTGTGGCAGGGAGGTGATCGACGGTGGTTCGAGGTGCTGGCGTTGTGGTGGTGGGTGTGCAGGGAAGGAGCTCGGGATGCAGGGGAGAGAAGGTGATGGCGACGAAGGATAGAGAGAGGTTAGAGAAAGAGGTGTTAGAGAGAAAAGGGGAGTCGTGGCTGTTGGAGATGGTCGGTTCGTACGCGAGCGCGGAGAGCGGGGAGTCGTGGGGACGCCGTTGGGGACTGGGGTGCCGTTGGGGAGTGAGCAGGTCGGGCACGTGACATAGCCAACCATGCTACCTGTGGGTAGGAAGTATCCATCCACAGTCACATTACGGCTGTAGATATATCAAGAACAAGATAAATAAACTATCTAACACATGTCCAAATCCAGAATAACAAGAGTCAAAATAAATAAGTACGGAAGCAAATGATCCAATACAATAAATAGAAAAGTACGTCCCATAATGCGGGCTCACATCTGGAAATGAAATGCAATAAATAAACTAATCACTACAGAACTCACAAATCAGCCTGCTGGCTGAAGTACTCCTGCTCGGTCGGCGATAGTGGAAAAGAATCTGGGCCATGCAAAACCCAGACGTCAGCGCGTCATGTCAACCAATAATATAATATGAACATGGTAATAAGCAATGCAGGGATGAACATGAATAAAACAATAATATGAAAATAACAGTGCAGGGTAGTGTGCAGTGGGTACCTATACTGTTCTATCGGGTTTCTATTCTAAAGTCTTTGAAATCAATTGATGAATCGTCGATGTAACTCAATAGTATCCCGTGCGTGCCCGGGACCACGGTCAAGGTCCTCGGGGCTGAATCCGAGACGTGCCGCTAAGCAGTAATAGGTAGTAGGATGGATGAGTGATGTCAGCATCATCACTCCCGGACTGGCCAAGCCCGTAAGACTGATCAGAACAAGTATCGAACTGTTGAGTTACAAGTCGGTTTCACCTTTGATTTCCCCATACCCCCAAGCTATGTATGTCAGGTCAGGTATTCAGTAGTCAATGACTAATGCCAACACAAAATCAGGTAAAGTAGGTCTGTCTGGATAGACAGCAGGAATGGTCAGGTTTGTCGGCATTAGGCATGAGATCAGGTAACAGGTCAGGTAATGTATAAAGGTGTCATGTCATGTCAAGAGTGTACGGTACCATATCATGTCAAGTAGGAAGTGTAACAAGTCATGTCAGGAAGCACAAGATGTCATGTGGGTGCTCATAATCAAACTATCATAAACATGTGTATAAATAAACAAGCATGAGTACTATTAGAACAATAAACTGGAACATGTAATATGATATGCAAATATATATAATTTCAAGGATATGGATGCACAGTTATCGATTAGGGTTACATTTATAGTTCCAATATTAATTAGGATGCAATTTATTAAACATGGAGTATTAATATCACATTATTATGTAGTAATATGATCTATGGATGCAATTATATTTATCTTAAATGCGATGGATGCAAACGGGTATCCGAAGAGTTATAAAACTATAAAATGGTAGTGTGGGATGTACAACTAAGCAATATGTGATATAAATATTTATATAATAATATTAATATGGATAGCATATTCAAAGCGATTAGTAACTATAAAAGCTGTATTGATTAACCATGCACAAGAAGGTTCCGTTCAGAAATTCAGCGTCACCCTAATTTGTAAAATAGCTTAAAAATAACAAACGTTCTCCAAAAGGGGCGTATCTTATACCAAAACAAAGATAATTCAATAAGGTTTTCAGTTTTATAAGTATAAGCATCTCAGGTTATCCCTACAAAAAGTTATGAAAATTTGAAGTTGAAAGTTTGCTGCTGGAATTTCCCTGGACAGCAGTTTGGAGACATTTTCATTTGCATTTTACGTTATTTAACCAATTTATTTTGCCAGTAAATACTTCATAGAGTTATAGTATTCTGAATTAGCTTCGTAACGAACTAAAGAACGTATACTAATGATTTTTCTATGATTTATAATGAATTTTATAAGATAAGGTGTACAGTAAATTTCAGATTTGTCATATCCGATTTTTCAACGACATTTCATATCTAAACTATAAGATTTTCAAACGTATAACATTATAAAATGAAGATTATAAAAGTATATAGCATATAGCAAGATTAACTTGCCTCGATGAGTCGCGAATCGGGAAAACGGAACGTTAACCGTCGGCGGGGAAAACTCGCGACGGGCGCACGGTTCACGGAATGAACCCAAACGACGAACAAAGGAACCACACGGGTCGGGGTATCTCGCTGGAACGTCGAGAAACGTCACCGGCACGACGGAATTCCGGCAACAAAAGAACAGTTAAAAGAAATGAGAAACGAGACATGAAGCAAGAAGAGAAAAATGATAAAGAGAAGTACGAGAGAATATATAAGGGAGAGGGAGAGAGGAAAAAGTGGAGGGAGAGAGAGAGAAAGTGGGGCTCACGGGGTTAAAGGGGAGGTTGCGATTGGCTGAGAGAATAAATTAAGAAGGATATAAAAGATTGTAAAAATATTATATGGTTAACTTAAAAATTTAAAAGATAGGTAATGAACAGTAAGATATCAGGTTAGTTAGAAAAATATATGCGATGGTTTTAATAATATTAAAATTTAGGATTTTGGCGCCAAATGAAACATTTCCAAATTGCGTCCGGGTTGGGTCCAAAAATTCGAAATTCAAATAATAGGATTTTAAGCGGGTTCCAAATTTTAAAATGAAATATTTTATGATTAAAAAAGCATACTCCCAAAACGGACACACGCACGTGCACGTAGCCATCCAAACTCGCCCGTTTCACTGAACGGGACGAGAACACAATGCACGGACGCTACCACGAGGCTAAGGGTGTCAAGCAGGCCAAGATGAATATTTTCAATTTTATTTTAGGTGCTAAAATTTGTTATATGCAGAATGACTTAGCCAGATAAAATTTTACAGTAAGATCCAAACAAGCAAGATAAATGAAATGAGTAATATCTAATTCTCAACCAATAACAGAAATAGTATTATTGGGCTCGGGTGTTACAGTGCAAGCCGAGGGTTGCTTGGTGGGGGTTCCAGGTATAGGTTGCAGGGGAGATAGGTGAGGTGAAGGCGACGGTGGTGGTAGTTGTGGCAGGGAGGTGATCGACGGTGGTTCGAGGTGCTGGCGTTGTAGTGGTGGGTGTGCAGGGAAGGAGCTCGGGATGCAGGGGAGAGAAGGTGATGGCGACGAAGGATAGAGAGAGGTTAGAGAAAGAGGTGTTAGAGAGAAAAGGGGAGTCGTGGCTGTTGGAGATGGTCGGTTCGTACGCGAGCGCGGAGAGCGGGGAATCGTGGGGGCGCCGTTGGGGACTGGGGTGCCGTTGGGGAGTGAGCAGGTCGAGTGGAAGCTGGCGCGAGGAACTTGCGAGTGGGCATGGGTGCGGGTCTCGCGGCGCGGGCGCGAGGAGCGCGGAGGCGTGGGGCGATGGGCGCGAGAAACGGGGGCGACGTTGGGAAAAGGGCGGGAAGAGATGAACGAGGGAGGAAGATAGTAAGGGGAAAGCGGGCCGGGTATGCTCGGGTTCATGGAGTAGGGTGAGGGAAAGGGTTTGGGCCGGGCTTCTTAGGCCAGGCCAAGGAGAAAATATCAAGAGAGAGAGAGAGAAGGAATCGGTTGGGTTGTGGGGAAAGTTAGGGAACAGGCCAAGGAGGAAAAGAAAGAAATGGTTTGGAAAAATAGAATTGGGGTTAGGTTTTGGTAGTGTTAGGAAAAATAGAATTGTTTAAATAGTGAAAAATATAAGAAATATTTATTTTTAAATACGAAAATTACTTTTAAAGGAACTGGATATTACAATGCGGATTTCAATATGGACAGTTACCGGAAATGAAATTTACTATTTGTATTTGATAAAAGCCTGATACACGTTTATGTGGTCAACTCAGGTTACTCGTATGCATTTTAATCCCTAATACTATGTGTAGTCTCTTCACCAAATCCGCCAAATTAAATTTGTCACTTCATAGAATCCTACCTAATTGGATATAGCAATACTATCATGCCCACTTCAAAACAATTTATGATTTATAGGCTCATGGCACTACCAATGTCCTAACACACGGGTTTAGTTACACCCTACATAAAATAAAATAAGAAAACAAATTTGTTGGGAAAAGACACGGGCATCAGTGATTTTCCAACCATAGTAGAAATGGTCTTAACACACACAGCTTAGTTATACCCTATATAAAATTAGAAAACAAATTTGTTGGGAAAACAGACGGGGCAATAGTGATTTTCCCATCTTGGTAGAAATGGTCTCAACGGAAATTCTATTTTCATAATACAATGTCCAACTTATGTTTTTTGAAGTCTTTAAAATCCGTGTTCTGTACGATATTGGATATTGGTGTTCCTTATCAACGTGGTTATGATGACTTCACATGTGCTTATGTTGGAAATTAAATAAGTTTTTCATATTTACAGATTTGAAAATTTACTATGTTATATGGCATCCTAAAATTAGTTTTGTGCAAGTGCACATATATGGCTAGGTAATTTTCATTAGAAGAACAAAAGAAGATGTGTGACGGTTGGGCACCTGGTCGGTTTGGACCCGAAACCCAATCACATCCGTCCGTCCGTCCATATTTAAAGGGTTAAAATCCAACTCAAAACCCGTCCGTCTCTGTATTGGACGGTTTTAGCATGCATTATTTTAGAAATCATGCACGTTTTAGACAAATGAAAACTCAGCCGAAGTCTATGTCTACCAAACCCAATCCCCTACCCAACCAAGCACATTAAATATCAGTTTACTTGCACGATTATTTCTCAGTTTTGTGCATTGGATTACTAATCGATTGGTAGTCCATAAATTTTCATTAAATTCTGAGACGTGTCTCTGGAAAAGGGAGAAAGGGAGTAAAATTAATTAACAAAAAATGGGAGAAACCGTCGACAGCAGGGTTCGAACCTGCGCGGGCGAAGCCCAACAGATTTCAAGTCTGTCTCCTTAACCACTCGGACATATCGACCACTGTTATGAAGGTGTTTTAATAAATATTATTTATCAATGTAACTGCACTAGCAAATAGAGTCCTAAAATAAACCTTGAAGCCTATTTTATGTGTATAAAAAAATGTTTTATATACCTGGTGCATACATCTAGTCGAGAGAGAGAGAGATAAATAGATGCATGACGTGTCCGAAAATTTTCGTCTCCTTTTATCTCTTGTTTAAATACATTGCATTCGATACACAGAATAATTTCTTCCAATTGCAAGTAGTAGTAGGTGGGTCTTGGCGTTGGAAGTTCTGCAGTTGGCTTTCAACATTAGAACTATAGCATTCCACTGCAAATTGAAATCAATTGTTCTTGGTACCCTATTTTTCTAAACCTGAGCATATATGACTCTTCAATGGTGGTACATGTTTATTTATTTATATATATTGAGTAGGATGTGTTGTCCTGCTTTATTACTTTCAGGGTAGAGGGAAAAAATGACTCTTCAATGGCCTTTGAGACTTTTTCTGCATAGTATGCTACCGCTCAAAATAAGCACCACTAAATAGGATTAATTGGGTTCTTTTTATCAATTATACTAGATATCACTTGCTCTCTTTAGTCAGATTAATAGATTTAAATGCCTCTTTGAAATTTGATAAATATCGATGTTCATACCTCCATCTCGAGTATATATGCATGCGGATACGGGTGAAATTCTGCAAATATGTTTCAGGATAAATGTGCAACAGCATATAGTTAATATTTACATGATTAATGGTTATATTTTTCTTTGAAATTTACTTTTCCTACTCTTTATTCTCTACCTTTCGAGGGTTGATTAATCGCTTCGTATATGCAAAGGTGATGATGCTCGATATCGTCGATTTCCCAGATCGTGACACGTGGCAGATGACGTATCCCGAAGCTAGCAAGAAAGGACCAGGAACGGTAAATCGGTAGAATTCCCCGGATCTGCGACCCATGGACGTGGCCGACCTTCTGCAACCGTCCACACCACTCCTGTGCCCGCCTTACAAACAACCGTTGGCTCAACTCCGAGCCTCCTGCACAATTGGCCTCCTCGGCCCTTTCGGCTCGTCTCCAGGCTACCGCAGAACTAAGATACCTCGGCCTCCCGCTCGTTCCCGAGCCACCCGCCAAGCTCATCTTCCTTGGTCTTATCGACCGACCAGCAGCACCAGTCGCAGGCACTTCCGCCACGCCTCCGCAAATCTCGCCACGCACGAGATATCCGCCGGCCACATCCCGCGTTCCATGCCATCACGATCCCCATTAACGAGCATGTCTCGTCATTAATGCAGGATCCTGCCTATCACGCAGGCGTGACGCCGGAGGCGTAACGGTCGGCGTGATTCTCGCGCCCGCCTGCTATTGGCTGCTGGGTATATAAACCTCTCTTTCAGGCGACTCAAGTAAGTCATTTTCTCCTCAATGGGCCGTTATTCTGCTTAAATACCCGGTCTAATTTGATCGTCGGAGGGTTCTTGGTGGTACAACAACCCCGGGACTTCCTTGCAGGTAGCTCGGTCTCAACCACCTCAAACCCATTGAGATCCACATGCTTCAGGAGGCAACCTCCAACTCAATCTCAGCCGTCAATCGTCGCTCGCAGCAGATCTACTGTAAATTCCCGATTCCGTCAATAAATTTTTTTCTAAAATTTTCCGAGTCCCCTTGAATTTTTCCTATATTTTATCAATTTTATATATAGATTTTTATACTTACATATCCTTTTAAAATTAAAATAAAAAAAATAAAAACTGAATAAATAAGTAAACCTACGGCCCAAGCCCATGCCCATGCCAATCCCCTACCCATGCCCGACCCGGCCCCGTGCCCAAACCCGACCCGACCCGACCACTTCACCCTCTTCCTTACCTCCTTCTCGTTTTCCGCTTCTTTTTTTGGTTGCGTCCCCACGTCGTCGCCGCTCATCCCACGCCCCGTCCTCGTCGCCCCACGTCCCCACTCCTTGACCGCGCGCGCTCTCACGAATTCCTTGCCTCGACCTCGTATCTCAAACTCTCTCCCCCTCACTCTCGTTCTCCCTCTCTCTTTCCCATATTCTCCCGCTCACCCCCACGTCCCCACGTCTCGACCACGATCGCGAGCGCCCGCTCACCCTTCGACCTCGTCTCCCTCTCTCGCACAAAACCGAGCCTTCTTCACCCAAAATCCCCTGTTGCCACTCGCACCCTCTTCACCAACTACCCTGCACCCAACCCTTCACCAAGCCTCCCCTGCGAACTCTCTCACCGCCGGCGATCTCCTCTTTCCTCACCAGAGAAACCCCGAGCTCACCTCACAGCAACTCCCTCCTCTTTCCTCGCCAGAAAAAAAACCCCGAGTCCCCACCTCACTCGTGCACCCGACTCCGTGCGAACCTCTTCCCTCCTCCTTGTTGCCGTCCCCTTTCGCCGCTGGCACCTCCCTCTGCATCACCTGAGCTTCGAAGTTGCAGCCACTCGAGCTCCTCAACCATCATCGACGCCAACAGAGCCATCCCCCAAGCAACTCCGACGACGAACCCAATCTCGAGCCGAGCCCGCGAACCCTAACCGCGCCGTTCGTGGCGCGATCTTGCCATTGTCGCTTCCGTGCATCGTCAACACGTCATCAGGCAAGTACCCTGCTTGCTCCATGCTAATTCTATCCATTACATTTCTAGATGACAAAATACAGTATATACTTTATGCGAATCAATAATGTGTACGTGTTCGATGCCAATCCCGAGGGGGAAAACCCCGTTAAACTGACGGAAACTGATCACATAGGTTGGCCCGTATAGTAATGAACATCGTGTTATATTTTGGTTGAAAAATACAGTCGTTACCGACGTGAATGATCATCCTCATTTAAGCCCGTTAAAACTGGAACTTTCCACGTCTGAAACTTGTAAAAATCACAACTAATTGACTAGATTCGAATGTTGCATTCGAGGGCTCAAATCGAAGCCGACTCGACAAACTAGAACCCCATAAGAGTTTTAAATTGTTTCTTTACTGAAAAGACGTCGTAAACTGGTTCGGAGTGCGGCTCTGGACTGCAGTCCAGAGCAGCACTGGCTGTTGATTCTCATCTTGTAATGCTTACCCTCTACTGCTTGAACATGTTATATTGCGGAACTCTATATCATAGCGAAGATGAAACGGTTATCTAACTAATGAAAGTGATTTCATCCCTTTTCACTGTCGTTTACTATTTAAACTGTATTTTAGATTAACAGGACGTATAACAGTCCCAAACAGGAACATAACTTATACCCCATTGTTGTACTGTACATAACTTTTGACGTAGAGGCGCGATTGAGAATCCGTATGGTGAGTTGGAAACATAATTAATAAACTTTAATTTCGTTCAACTATAGAGTCGCCTAATTTTGATCCCAACAGGGTGAAAATTATGTTGTGAAATGGATATTCAGTTCAGGAACTGAATTTCTAGCAGCGAACACTTAAAATGAAACGGCTGTAACTTGCAAAACCGAAATCCGATTGCCCTGAAATAAATTTTGTTGGACTTCCAACTAAGTTTAATTACTACCGCCTTTATATCATTTTACTGAATTTTGAATGTATGATTTAAGGCAATTTTTATAAGTTCATAAGATGCATACTAGCTCGTATTACACATGATTTGTTAACTGCATAAATGCACATATTTTACCCAGCTGCCATACTTCTAGTGATAGTGCGTGTTATTATCCAGCGTACAATGCATTGTCGTGCATGAATGGTATCAGTTTAGGAGTGTCAAGTACGCCAGTGAAAAGTGAATGATTCGTGACAGTGAACAATACAGTGAACAGTGACTAAAACCGTGTTATTGGTGCGTACTTGTACACGACTAGACCATACTCATAAATAGTGTAAACCTAGGAAAAAGGGGAAATCGAAGTGGAAAGAGAATTGTATTTAGCGAGGACAGTGATTTTGAGGATGATCATTCGAACAACGACTCTTATATATATTAGGTTGGGCCTAGCGGTCCGGCTGACAGGGTTATGTCCCGGGCGATAGCGGGCCGTAGTCTCGGGTATGTACGAGACCCCTCGTTAAAAATGATCCTCCTTTCCACAACTCGATTTCAAAAGTGACTTAGAGACTGATAGGGACACATATCATACATTGCATCAGTTAGTGACATATTGACTACCTGCGTTTTATCTTCACTGTTATTACTTTCTTTTCTTGTTTCTTGTTACTATCATAATATTGCTATTACGTCGCTCTGACGACCTGAGTATGCATGCTCAGACCTTGAGGAAGAACCAGTACAGGAGTCAGACTTGCCCTTCGAGCTTGCTGAGATTTAGTCGGGAGTACCTCCATTACCTTTACTGCTTTTCCTAAAGAAACTTTGTATTCGCACTTGGTTAGTAATTCTTTTCCTTGTTTTATTGTAAATTATGAACAATGAAAGTTGATGTAATAATTTAGTGATGTATTTCATTTACTTCTGTGCTTTGTTTACTGATTACCATGTAATGCTAGAAGCCGAAGTGTGACTACGGCAGGATTATTCCTTGACCGTAAGAGTATGTCTAGCCTAGTCATCCCTCGTTTCCCGTATTTTGGGAAGCGGGGCGTGATATGGTTTTGTTGGTATCAGAGCCAGGTTTAGTAGTAAGGGATAACATTAACTACACTTTATTACGTTATTTTTGCTTCACTATCCTTGACTTTCATCCTTGTATCTAATCATATCCTTTTAAATATCTTCCAGCGATATGACATCCCCGAACGACCACTCCTCGGACTCAAGTTCTCAGGATCGCACGGAAAGGATCTTGAGTGCACTGACGACCCTCGCAGAAGCTCAAGAGAGAAAGACAGACCTACTCACCGAGGGACTCAGGGCTATTACCGCAGTAGGGGGACCCTCCGCCCTCATTACCGTCTCCGAGGGCACTGCTCCACCAGCTTTTTCTGCTAGGGCGGGCACCGTGTCAGATTTCCGGAGGTTACATCCAGCTGCATTTACGGGACTAGCCGAACCACTCGAGGCCGAGCAATAGCTGGTAAATATGGAGAACCTACTGACGGCCGCAAGGGTACCCGATGAAGATAAAGTGAATGTGATAAGGATCCAGTTGGAGGACGAAGCACGTACTTGGTGGTCAGTTGAAGAAAGCAGATTAGAAGGGCCAGTCGAATGGAGCAAATTCAAGGAGTGCTTCTTGGACCACTATTTCCCTTCCACCGCCAAGGCAGAGATGGAATAAAGATTCATCTTACTGAAGCATAATGCCCGTCCCGTGGACGTATATGCGGCAGAATTCAACCGTCTGAGCTGATTTGCTCCGTATATGGTCGCTTTAGAGGCCACCAGGGCCAGGCGCTTCTTACAGGGACTTGATTTTGAGCTACAGCAGTTGATCACGTCACTTGAGTTGCAGACTTTTGCGCAGGTACTCAACACGGCACGAATTCAGGAGAAGCTGATCAATAAATTTAGGAAGCCCCCAGTTGTTCCAGTACGTACTCACACACCGTCTCAAGGAGTCATACCAGTTCACAGGCCAGGAACGACACAGATGAAGCGTCCATTCGTGCCCCAGCATCGCCCCCAGAGTAAGAACTTAGTTTGCGGCTACTGCAACAGGGATGGGGACACTCAGAAGGACTGTCGCCGCGCCAAGGGACAATATTTGATTTGCGGATCCAGCCAGCACAGAGTTAGTGGTTGCCCCGAGCGAACAGAGTTACAGGGAGGGTCTGGACCGCAGCAGCAGAGATCACAGGAGCAGAGGCAACCCTACACAGGCCGCGGTCAGGGACAGGCTTTCACCTTGACCGCCGAGCAGGTAGAGGCTTCAGGTGAAGTTGTCACAGGTATTCTACTCGTACATTCCATGCCAGCTAGAGTACTGTTTGATTCTGGAGTATCGCACTGTTTCATATCTGCGCATTTCGTTGATACACACTCCATACCACATGGACCATTAACCAAGGAATACATACGGGTAATGGTGTTATAGTATCTAGTCGAGAATGTAGATCCTGTCCAGTTGTAGTGTGTGGCAGGGAATTCTATGCGAATTTCCTTTTGATCGGAACAGGCAGCTATGACGCAATTCTCGGGATGGATTGGATGAGTACCTTCCATGCAGTTATCGATTGCCGAGCAAGGAACACGACTTTCCGCATTCCCAATCACCCAGAGTTTATTTTCGAAGGCGGGAGCAAATCCTTAGAGCCAGCCAAGTATAGAGCCAAGCCAAAAGTGTTGACAGCTATGGAGATTGATGAGAGCCCACTCCAGAGATTGTTCGGGATTTCCTGGACGTGTTTCCTGAAGATTTACCAGGTTTACCACCTCCACGCGTCTTGGAATTCTCGATTGATTTGACTCCAAATACAGCACCAGTTTCCAAGGCCCCGTAAAGAATGGCACCGGTTGAGTTGGTAGAATTGAAGAAGCAAATTGAAGAACTCCTGGAGAAGAGATTTATCCGGCCAAGCGCTTCACCGTGGGGTGCACCAGTTCTGTTGGTGAAGAAAAAGGATGGATCGCTGCGGATGTGTATAGACTATCGGGAGCTGAACAAAGTCACGATAAAGAACAAATACCCAATTCCATGCATCGACGACTTATTCGATCAGTTAAATGGGGCCAAGGTATTTTCGAAGTTGGATCTCCGTTCTGGCTATCATTAGATCAGAGTAGCAGCCGAGGATATATGCAAGACGGCTTTTAGGACCCGATACGGACACTATGAGTTTCTTGTGATGCCGTTCGGTGTTACCAATGCTCCAGCGATATTTATGAATTTGATGAACAGGATGTTTGCGAAGTACTTGGACACATTCGTCGTTGTATTTATCGACGACATACTAGTCTACTCGAAGACCCAGGAGGAGCACGTCGAGCACTTGCGTACGGTTCTACAAATTCTTCGGGAAGAGAAGCTGTACGCAAAATTGAGCAAGTGTGAGTTCTGGCTCGACAAGGTTCAATTCTTGGGACACATTGTTTCGGGCGAAGGTATCTCAGTGGACCAGGCAAAGATAGAATCTGTCAGAGATTGGCCAACACCGAAATCAGTGGCCAAGATCAGAAGCTTTCTGGGACTGGTAGGGTATTATCGGCGGTTCGTCCAAGACTTTTCAAGAATCGCTGAACCTTTGACGAGGCTGACACGGAAGGAGGTACCGTTTGTGTGGACAGAGGAGTGTACTCGGGCATTTGAGACCCTGAAGCAGTAGTTAACCACGACACCTATTCTTACAGTGCCGGATGATTCCGGTGGTTTGGTGATATATAGTGATGCCTCGGAGAAGGGCTTAGGTTGTGTTCTGATGCAGCACGGTCGGGTGGTTGCTTACGTTTCACGACAGCTGAGAAATCACGAGAGGAACTACCCTATGCATGACTTAGAGTTAGCCGCTGTGGTATTTGCATTGAAGATCTGGAGGCATTACCTGTTGGGCGAGAAGGTGGAGGTATACACGGATTACAAGAGTCTGAAGTACGTCTTCACTCAGAAAGAACTAAATATGAGGCAGCGTCGATGGCTAGAACTGAAGGCGGATTACGACTTGGACCTTCAGTATCATCCGGGAAAAATAAATGTTGTACCAGATGCTCTCAGCCGCAAGCCAGCGGTCACGATGTTGACCAATCAGAGGAGTATCATTGAAGATTTTCAGAGACTCGAACTTGAGGTCGTTACACCGAGCGCAATCAAGCAGTTTTGGCAACTACAGGTGCAGTCTACTCTTATGGACCGCATCAAGGCTACGCAAGCGGATGATCCTCGATTGCAAAAGTTCAGAGCGCAGGTAGAAGCCGGGCTGAGAACGGACCTACTTATACATGAAGACGGTTCTCTGAGATTCGGTAGAAGACTCTGCGTACCCAAAGGGGATGTTCGAGAAGAGGTACTAGCTGAGGCGCATAGTTCAGCTTATTCTGTTCATCCGGGAGGCACGAAGATGTATCGAGATCTAAAGCAACACTTTTGGTGGAACGGGATGAAGCGAGAAATTGCGCGGTTTGTATCCAGGTGCTTGGTATGCCAGCAGGTGAAGGCGGAACATCAGAGGACAGTGGGATTGTTACAACCGCTTCCGATACCAGAATGGAAGTGGGAGCACATTACTATGGATTTCGTGACGGCCTTACTATGGAGCCCTAGGGGCAACAACGCCATTTGGGTTATCATCGACCTCCTCACGAAAGTTGCACACTTTTTACCTTTCTGGGTGGGACAGTCGACAGAGTCACTTGCGAAGAGATACATGCAGGAGATAGTGTGACTTCACGGCGTTCCGGTCAGCATTGTGTCAGATCGAGACACCAGATTTGTTTCACACTTTTGGAGGAGCTTACAAGAGAGTTTGGGTACCCGCCTCAAGTTCAGCACAGCTTATCACCGGCAGACGGACGGACAATCCGAGCGTACGATTCAGACACTTGAGGATATGCTGAGAGCTTGCATGCTGGATTTCCAGGGTTCCTGGGAGGATCATCTGCATCTAGTCGAGTTTTCTTATAACAACAGTTACCAGGCTAGCATTCAGATGGCTCCTTTCGAAGCACTTTACGGGCGTAAATGTCGGTCCTCGGTTTGTTGGGATGATGTGGGAGAACGAAGATTGTTGGGCCCCGAAATCATTGTGTAGACGGTAGACAAAGTCCAAATGATCAGGCAGCGCATTAAGACGGCTCAGGATCGACAGAAGAGTTGGGCGGATACCAGCAGGAGAGCACTAGAATTTGAAGTCGGAGATCACGTATTCCTGAAGATTTCCCCTCCCCGCGGAGTTATCAGGTTTGGAGGTCGAGGGAAACTCAGTCTCCGTTTCATCGGACCTTTTGAGGTGCTAGAGCGAGTAGGAGAGGTGGCCTATCGACTTGCCTTGCCTCCGTCGCTAGCTGGTATGCAAAATACCTTCCACGTATCTCAGTTGCGGCGTTATGTTCGGGATGAGAGCCATGTTCTGGACCATTCAGAGTTAGCTTTGGGCACCGACCTATCTTACGAGAAGCAGCCCACCACCATCCTCGACCGCAAAGAAAAAGTGCTGAAGAATAAAGTCATTCCGTTGGTCCGAGTGTCTTAGGGCGGTCATTCCCTAGGGGAATCCACCTGGGAGCGTGAGGAAGATATCCGTGCACGTTTTCCACATCTATTTGTTTAGTGTTGTTGTTTCGTTGTCTCTTTTTAAATTTCGAGGACGAAATTTTCGTAATGAGGGTATGATGTAAATTCCCGGTTCCGTCAATAAATTTTTTTCTAAAATTTTCCGAGCCCCCTTGAATTTTTCCTATATTTTATCAATTTTATATATAGATTTTTATACTTACATATCCTTTTAAAATTAAAATCAAAAAATAAAAATAAAAACTGAATAAATAAGTAAACCTACGGCCCAAACCCCAGCCCATGCCAATCCCCTACTCATGCCCGAGCCGGTCCCGTGCCCAAACCCGACTCGACCCGACCGCTTCACCCTCTTCCTTACCTCCTTCTCATTTTCCCGCTTCTTTTTTTTTCTGCATCCCCACGTCATCGTCGCTCATCCTATGCCCCGTCCTCGTCGCCCTACGTCCCCACTCCTCGACCGCGCGCGCGCTCACGAATTCCCTGCCTTGACCTCGTCTCTCAAACTCTCTCCCCTCACTCTCGTTCTCCCTCTCTCTTTTCCCATATTCTCCCGCTCACCCCCACATCCCCACGCCTCGACCGCGATCGTGAGCGCCCACTCACCCCTCGACCTCGTCTCCCTCTCTCACGCAAAACCGAGCCTTCCTCACCCAAAATCCCCTGTTGCCACCCTCACCCTCTTCACCAACTACCCTGCACCCAACCCCTCACCAAGCCTCCCCTGCGAACTCTCTCACCGCCGGCGATCTCCTCTTTCCTCACCAGAGAAACCCCGAGCCCACCTCACAGCAACTCCCTCCTCTTTCCTCGCCAGAAAAAAAACCCCGAGTCCCCACCTCACTCATGCACCCGACTCCGTGTGAACCTCTTCCCTCCTCCTCGTCGCCGTCCCCTCTCGCCGCCGGCACCTACCTCTTCATCACCTGAGCTTCGACGTTGCAGCCACTCAAGCTCCTCAACCATCCTCGACGCCAACAGATCCATCCCCCGAGCAACTCCGATGACGAACCCAAACTCGAGCCGAGGCCACGAACCCTAACCGTGCCGTTCGTGGCACGATCTTGCCGTTGCCGCTGCCGTGCGTCGTCAACACATCATCAGGAAAGTACCCTGCTTGCTCCATGCTAATTCTATCCATTACATTTCTAGATGACAAAATACAGTATATACTTTATTTGCGAATCAATGACGTGTACATGTTCGATGCCAAACCCGAGAGGAAAAACCCCGTTAAACTGATGGAAACTGATCACATAGGTTGGCCTGTATAGTAATGAACATCGTGTTATATTTTGGTTGAAAAATACAGTCGTTACTGACGTGAGCGATCATCCCCATTTAAGCCAGTTAAAACTGGAACTTTCCGCGTCTGAAACTTGTAAAAATCACAACTAATTGACTATAGATTGGAATGTTGCGTTCGAGGGATCAAATCGAATCCGACTCGACAAACTAGAACCCCATAATTGTTTTAAATTGTTTCTATGCAAAAAGATGACGGAAACTGGTTTGGAGTGCGGCTCTGGACTGCAGTCCAGAGCAGCACTGGATGTTGATTCTCATCTTGTAATACTTACCCTCTACTGCTTGGACATGTTATATTGCGTAACCCTATACCATAGCGAATATGAAACAGTTAGATAACTAATGAAAGTGATTTCATCCCTTTTCACTGTCGTTTACTATTTAAAATGTATTTTATATTAACAGGACGTATAGCAGTCCAAACAGGAACAAAACTTATACCCCATTGTTGTACAGTACATAACTTTTGACGTAGAGGCGCGATTGAAAATATGTCTAGTGATTTGGAAACCTAATTGATAAACCTTAATTTCTTTCAACTATAGTGTCGCCTAATTTTGATCCCAATAGGGTGAAAATTGTGTTGCGAAATGGATATTCAGTTCAGGAACTGAATTTCCAGCAGCGAACACTTAAAATGAAACGGTTGTAACTTGCAAACCCGAAATCCGATTGCCTTGAAATAAATTTTGTTGGACTTCCAACTAAGTTTAATTCCTGCCACCTTTATATCATTTTACTGAATTTTGTATGTATGATTTAAGGAAATTTTTATAAGTTCATAAGATGTATAATAGCTCGTATTACACATGATTTGTTAACTGCATAAATGCACATATTTTACCCGGCTGCCATACTTCTAGTGATAGTGCGCGTTATTATTCAGCGTACAATATATTGTCGTGCATGAATTGTATCGGTTTAGGAGTGTCAAGTACGTCAGCGAAAAGTGAATGATTCGTGACAGTGAACAATATAGTGAACAGTGACTAAAACCGTGTTATTAGTGCGTACTTGTACACGACTAGACCATACTCATAAATAGTGTAAACCTGGGAAAAATGGAAAATCAAAGTGGAAAGAGAATTGTATTTAGCGAGGACAGTGATTTAGAGGATGATCATTCGAACAACGACTCTTATATATTAGGTTGGGCCTAGCGGTCCGGCTAACAGGGTTATGTCCCGGGCGATAGCGGGCCGTAGTTTCGGGTATGTACGATACCCTCGTTAAACATGATCCTCCTTTCCACAACTCGATTTCAAAAGTGACTTAGAGACTAATAGGGACACATATCATACATTGCATCAGTTAGTGACATATTGACTACCTGTGTTTTATCTTCACTGTTATTACTTTCTTTTCTTGTTTCTTGTTACTATCATAATATTGCTATTACGTCGCTCTGACAACCTGAGTATGCATGCTCAGATCTCGAGGAAGAACCAGTACAGGAGTCAGACTTGCCCTTCGAGCTTGCTGAGATTTAGTCGGGAGTACCTCCATTACCTTTACTGCTTTCCCTAAAGAAACTTTGTATTCGCACTTGGTTAGTAGTTCTTTTTCTTGTTTTATTGTAAATTGTGAACAATGAAAGTTGATGTAATAATTTAGTGATGTATTTCCTTTACTTCTGTGCTTTGTTTACTGATTACCATGTAATGCTAGAAGTTGAAGTGTGACTACGGCGGGATTATTCCTTGACCGTAGGAGCATGGCTGGCCTAGCCATCCCTCGTTTCCTGTATTTTGGGAAGCGGGGCATGACATTTATGGAAGGTAACATCTTGACAAGATCCGACATCTGTCAGCTGGCGTCGTCTGTGGGAAAATCTTGATTCCACTGAACAAAGTTCACCATCCAATCTCAATTCAATGGCGAGCGATCACCGCGATGATTCAAGCGCTAGCCGCCGCCTTCCCCCACAACGAAGGCGCGGACGAATCTCCTCCCCCGAACGCTATCAACGCCCTAGCCGCCCAGATAGATCGACCCGCGTCCGTCATGGATGTGCTCGTCCGTGTCTAAACGGCAGGACAGGCTCCCCAGGTCGCCGCTCCCCCACCTCGGGACCGGGACCCTTACAGAGGGAGAGAAGACTTTGCCCGCGTCGGCATAGCCGACCACCACCTCATTGCCTCCCAGGCCACAGATCTCCCGGGCCAACATATTCTATGACCTGCTGAATGCCCCACAGCTCAACACCGAGGTCCGTCATCAGAGCGTCTCGCCCCGAGCCCCTTCGCGCCCCTGTCCCTCCCGAGGAGATGTCTGTCAGCTCGCCTGCGCCCAAGCATGACCGACACCCCCTCCTTCGATGGTGTCGTGCGGACGTGACTCGTCACGGCAGCTCGAAGACTACCTCGCCAGGGGACCTAAGGAACCTCATCGAAAGGAACCGGGGCTGAGGCCAGACACAGGTCTTCAACAGCAGAGGCCAAAGATCAGAATGTGCTGAATCGTCGGGATACTACGGCCGACTCGACGCCCTCGAGAAGAAGATCAAAGGTATGCATTGGGAGGGTCATCATTCGAGCGACGGGGCTAAGTACGCCGCCGACTCGCTCACCAAAACCTGCACCGAGAAGCTGCTCGCCGTCCATGTCTCCCCCCGGAATAAATCCCCAAAGGTCTCTCTCTTTGACGGTAAGTCTAACCCGAAGGACCATTTGGACGCATTCACCGCAGGAATGATCTTCCAAGACAACTCTGACGCCACCTAATACCGAGCTTTCTCAGCCACCCTCATCCGCTCCGAACGAGACTGGTTCCGAGGACTCGTGCCACGCTCGATCTCAATCTTCGACGATCTAGTCACCTAATTCCTCGGCCACTTCGTCGGGAACAGACGGCAGAAATAGACCGTCGACCATCTCTTCACAATCAAGAGCGGGGACAAAGAAACATTCAAAAGGTACGTCACCCGCTTCTACAATGCCCTTCTCGAGGTCCCAGAACATCAGGACGAGACGGTCATTATAACACTTAGGTCTGGTCTTAGGTATAAGGAGTGGTTACGCTCCTTTGCATTTGCGCAACCTAAGACCATGGTTGAGGTAAAGGCCTGGACCGAGTGTGAGATCCAGCTCGAGTCCGAGGTGAACGCCAATCTTCCTGGGGTAGAGCTAACTGACCAAAAGAAAAGGGCGAGGGAGGAGAGAAAGAGACTTGAGCGGCCAAAGTCCTACTCCCCGAAGTTTCAGGAGTACACCCGCTCAACGTCTTCTAGACGGTACTACTAGAGGAGGCTGAGGACGAGAGGTTCTTCAAGCTCCCCCCAATCTCGCGCATGGTGGCAAAGCGCACCCAAGGCCCCTACTACGGTTTCCACATCGCAAGGTCACTCCACAGAGAGCTGTAAACAGCTCCGAGACTACATTGAGGAGCTCATCCTTTCGGGATACCTGGCAGCATACTTACGGGACAAGCGGCAAGCTGATCGTGAGCAAAAGCAGCGTCCCCCTCCCGGCGAGTTGACAAGCGGCCAGATCATGGTCATGTCGGCGGGGGGTACGTCGAGTACCTACGAGGCTCAGCACCCCATGCCGTTTGCGGAGGCCAACAGATATCCGAGGAGCTCAAACTGTACCAATAAAAAGAACATCTACTAGCATGTACTTCTTTTACTAAGGCAATGTAAACTTTTCTCAAGATCTTTCTGTTTATATAATAAGAAGGGATCAATAAAACATTGCAAAATGAATAGTTTTGTTTATTCAAAAGGGTACTATAGGCTCCTCAGCCGTACATCGAAAAAAAAATTTGCAGTAGCGGGTGAAGGGGTGCAGAGAACATTGCTCGTGGTACTCCAAGAATATTTCCGCCAGCTGAGCCCTCGCAGCTTTAGGCCTCTGCCTCTGATGCCGACCGCGAACGTCGGCATCATGCCTCAATTGGTAGCACTCAAGGATGAGCGCCAACGAACGATCCCGCCGACCCGTGGAGATCAGGCCGAAACGCTGCAAAGACCTTAGCTTACTAACAGTCTCGTCCTTCAGCTGTTCGGACAAGGGGTTGTAGAGCCCCGGCGACGCCCTCCAGATGGAGTACATCAACAGCTGGAGCAGGAGGAGCATCGAGGAAGCAGTCGGCCGAAATGATCCTCAATGTGGCCTATAATTAACCGCACCATGTCCTCGGTGCAGTACTGATCATAGAGGTACACGTCCTCGAAGTTTACGATGTCGGGGATGGTAAAAGGGAAGTTCTCCATTCTTACGTTTTGGGTGTGAAGGAAGGAGTGATCAATGCTCCCTCCGTTTTATAGCCCACAACGCCCCACGAGTCCAACAATCACTCGTTTCACCCACAACTATACCGCCATACTGTCACGACCCGCAGGGTACGGAACATGACTGGCACTTAAGTTTACGAAACGTCTCAAGACGTCCGTAAAATAAGTAAGCCAAAACCCAGAAACCAAAACCAAATAAGCAAAAGAGTGAAGAAAACCCAATCAATTGAAAGCGAGTTTATCAAATAAGTCATGTAAAACCCTTTTTAAAAACGATACCAATTTTTCCAAAAATTTCGGCAGAGTCTCCTTTGTAAATACTGGCCCCCAAAATGGGTACAACAAGAATATATATGAATCCAACAAATAAGGCATCCCCAAGCGGGAGCTAGCTCTTCGCCACAAGGCGGTCACAAATCCCACGCAATATAAAACAACATCATGCAAAATAATTATAAAGAAGCATGAGAAAAACAGCATGTCGACTCAAGTGAGCTCGACCCCAAAATACAGCATAAAAAGTCCACAAATCTCGCAGTCTCATCACTAGGTCAATATACAACAATACTGGTAGATACAGTAGATGGAGTACACTAGATACAAGAATATATAAGGTGGTACAAAAATAATGATATAACCCACCTAAGAGCAAGACCTCGAGTCCAGGCAAAAGAAACAAGAGCGCCCGCCGCTACTGTACTGACGGAGCGGACCTGCAAAAGGCTATGGCACAACAGGGGTGAGTTGCCAACTCGTGAGTAATAAATAACATTTACACAGGCTATCGTATGCATGCACACAAGTATTCTAGCATCTCTAATACAGGTATGGCAGGACATAATAGCAGGTATGTATGCAATATGAATATACAAGCAGGTATGAATGCAATGCGAATCAACTCATGATCTGAATGTGTAATTATAAGAATCATGTTTTTCCTTTAGGAATCTCTTTTGAAATACCAGCACAATACCAATAGAATCAACAAGAACCTGTGTCCAGCAACGACACCTCAAAACTATCACACGTCTCATATATCCATGTCATAGTATCTCTGGCCTCAGCCATCCGGCTGACCCAGCTCAATATCAAAATCTCATCATCTCGCGGCCACGGTCGGTATCCTATGGATATCCGCCGTGCCAAACAGTCACCGGTAGGTAATCCGTCCCCTGCCAGGCTCAACGTCAACACCACATTCATCTTGCCCCGGGGTACCATACCGGGCCCACCATGTACCCGTGACGGTTCCTCCACTCCTCGACACAGATCTCGAAAACCACAGCAAAGTCATGGTGGACGACACTTTACATCACTAGAAAACCGCAATTACATATTTAAAAAAATATAATAAGTTTAGAAATTTTGCGGCTTTCCCCCGAAATCCAGAAATATCATAAAATCTCAAGAAATCCTCATAAGTGCATATGTCGATGGTGATGAATGCATATGGTATCAATAATTAAGCTACGATGTATGATTAATAGACTAGGCATGAACAAATAATATGATGAGGTACACGTACATGAATAGCAATCCTACGATTTCATTTTAAGGAATTAAAGGCAATAGCACAGGTTTAAGCATCAATTAGTAAAAGGTTTCACATTATAGGTTATCTAGTGTGGTGGCATGGCAATTACCAGGCCGTGTGTGTAAGCATGAATAGTGCTCGTGCTGCATATAAAAACCCTGGCAATGGTGCAGGTGTCCTATAGAATGGGTTCGTATATGTATGTCAATATAAGGCATGAATGTAGCAAATAATCATACAAGTATTACACCCCTAATTACTAACATTACTAAGAATCTTTTTAAGTTACTAAAACTATCGGGTGACTTGCGCCATCCAACGATAGTCCCCCGTAGATGTTACATCTACTCACCGGAATCCCTAGCTAGTCACGTCCAATCACCGCTTTCCCCTTTCGTGCCGCGTCTGACGTCTCCGCGACCGAACCTGGAATTTACATCAATACCAAACATAAGGTTACATATCAAGAACGACGCAAAATCCAAACGAAAATACTAACGTTCACAAGCTAGGTACAACGTGCACAAGGTACGCGGAACACACGCGAAAATCGCAAAAACTGCAAAAATCGTCGATTTGGTCGTCCGGCAAAACTAAAACCCGATTACTCAAAAATCTGCACTCACGCATCCTAAATGTCATAGGATATGCCAACAATAATCTAGATATCACAATTAATTCATCACAATAATTTACATAAAAACCTAGTAAGCTAGAAATTTGCAATTTGAGCAAACATCGAAAATTAGCGACAAAGTTAACACAATCCAACACAATAATCCAAACTAACCCACTAGCTAGCCATTACACTAATTTTAAACCATTAACTATGCATCAAACCATAATTCCAACACAAACCCTTCTCTTGATTTTTGGCAATTAGTAACAACAATGAAAATTTCACACAAGTTTAACATAGATTAGCATAACATCAAGCCACTTAAGCAAAGTAACCTTATAGATTGGTTAAGTAAACAACTAGATTAATTAAAAATATTTAATTAACTAAAACATGGTTTCAAGAAACCCTAATTAACTCAACCATTAACTTTTAAAAAAAACTAGATTAGAATTAACACTAAAATTAACACTAAACAACTAGATTAAAGAATTCTAACCATATTAACTTAAAAGAGTAGAAATTATACCTCAAATCTATGAATCTAGCAAGAAGAAATTTGCTTCAATTGATGGCCTCAAAGTATCATGATCCAAGCAAGGGAGGTGAAGGAAAAAGGGATGAAGGATGGGGTTTAAATTGTGAGCTTTAAATTGCAATTTTTGGAGCAAACTTTGAAGAATTTTTTGAAGAAAATGAAAAGAACAAAGAGATGAAGGGGGATGCTGGAATTTCGGCCAGAACAAGGGAAGGGGATGGTGTGGGGTGTGTGGGAAAAGTCTTGGTCAACTCCTACCAACCCACAAAAGACCATACCCAATTAACAATTCAAAAACCTTTAAAAAAAACCCTTATTTCCACACAATATACAAAGTCAAAGGAGCATGGAATTTTTTTCCCCATGAGCTGCTGGAAATGTCCGGCCTAGAGTGAGGGAAAAGTGAGAGGGAGTGCACAAAATTTTTTTTATGCAAAAAGACCCCCTACAAGTCCAAAATTGCAAGTTTAAGCTTAAATTCAATAAATTTCGTTTCCTATAATAAAAATTAGCTAAAACTCAAAATAAAATACTAAAAATTTATGTTACAATTAGATTTTAATTAACATAATTTTAAAGATTAAAATTAGCCCAGAAAAATTTGTATTTATCGCTAATTTAATGTATTTTCTTACCGGCTTAAAATAATATTAAAAAATTGAAAAATAGGGAAATTTTTTTAAATGACCAAAATTTAATAAGTAACTCATTAGCTACTAAAAACAAGCAATTACCTATCCATTTTAGGGATAACTAGTCCTAAACTGCAAAATAACAAAAAAGACGGTTTACGGAAAAATACCGAATTTTCACCGATTTTCAGGAAAACTCCAAAATGACTTTTCAAGACGCTACAATCTTCCCCCCTTAAAGAAATTCGGTCCCCGAATTTAAAAATATAACTACGCGTACCTTCAAAGAGATGGGGATATTTCTTCCTCATCTCGCCCTCGGTCTCCCAGGTGACCTCCTCGCTGCTCGGGCTACGCCAAAGGACCTTGACGGTTGGTATAATCTTCGATCTCAACTTCTTCACCTGCCGATCCAGGATGGCCACCGGCTGCTCTGCAAAAGAAAGGTCGCGCTCCAGCTGGACTGTCGGGTGCTGAATCGCATGCGAAGGGTCGTGAAGGTACTTGCGGAGTATCGAAACATGGAAGACGGGGTGAACATCGGGAAAGCTGGGTGGAAGGGCCAAACGATATGCAACTGCGCCGACACGCTCGAGGATCTCGAAGGGACCTACGAATCTAGGGCTAAGCTTCCCCTTTCGCCTAAAACGCATCACGCCCTTCATCGGAGAGACTTTCAGAAAAACATGGTCGCCAACTGCGAACTCTAATCTGCGACGGCGCCTGTCTGCATAGGATTTCTGTCTGCTCTGAGCTGCTCTCATCCGGTCTCGGATCAACTGTATCTTCGCTGTCGTCTCCTCAACAAGCTGCGGCCCCAAAATACTGCTCTCGCTGAGCTCTGTCCAACAGATGGGCGATCTGCATCTCCTCCCATACAATGCCTCGAAAGGTGCCATCTGAATAGTATCCTGGAAGCTGTTGTTGTAGGAGAACTCCACTAGAGGTAAATGACGATCCCAGCTACCGCCGAAGTCTAAAACGCACGCTCTGAGCATGTCCTCGAGAGTCTGAATGGTCCGCTCTGACTGTCCGTCGGTCTGCGGATGAAACGCTGTGCTGAAGCTCAAACGAGTGCCCAAAGCCTCCTGAAGTCTCTGCCAAAGTCGGCTGGTAAACTGGGTGCCTCGATCTGACACGATACAAGTCGGTACGCCATGCAACCGCACGATCTCGTCGATGTAAAGCTGGGCATACTGAGCGAAACTGAAAGTCGTCTTCACTGGCAGGAAGTGAGCCGCTTTCATCAATAGATCTACGATCACCCAGATGGAGTCATACCCTCGACTGGTCCTGGGTAGACCCACAACGAAATCCATCGAAATCTGCTCCCATTTCCACTCCGGAATGGGTAACGGCTGCAGCTCTCCTGCGGGCCTCTGGTGCTCGGCCTTGACTTGCTGACAAGTCAGGCATCTCGATACAAACTCCGCAATGTCTCTCTTCATCCCGTCCCACCAGTAGGTCTCTCTCATATCATGGTACATCTTAGTGGAACCGGGGTGGACACTATACACTGATCGGTGTGCCTCCTCAAGAATGTCGCGCCGCAATCCATCAGTATCTGGTACGCACAGTCTAGATCCATAGCGTAAAATCCCCTGATCGTCAATCACGAACTCGGAAAATCTGCCCTGTCCCATCTGTGCCATGATCTCTGAGCAACGGTCGTCACTGCGCTGTGCCTCATATATACGGTCAAGCAACTGTGGGCGTGCACGAACATGCGTGAGCTGTCCCCCTGTCTGAGTGAACTCGAACTCAACTCGGCTGTCGCATAA
The DNA here is from genome assembly GCA_030015575.1 of Agapanthus africanus. Classification (NCBI taxonomy): domain Eukaryota; kingdom Viridiplantae; phylum Streptophyta; class Magnoliopsida; order Asparagales; family Amaryllidaceae; genus Agapanthus; species Agapanthus africanus. The sequence continues at coordinate 7,163,185 of CM057337.1, forward strand.
CATCTGCCAATCTACTGACGACTGCCTCTGCACTGCGCGGAAAAAGGATAGAGTACCCCCGGGACTCCTACTCAACGCATCTGCCACTACATTCGCCTTGCCTGGATGATATAAGATCTCGCAGTCGTAGTCTTTCACCAACTCCATCCAACGACGCTGTCTGAGATTCAAGTCTCGCTGCTGAAATATGTACTTTAAGCTCTTGTGATCGGTGAATATCTGACACGACTCGCCGTATAGGTAATGTCGCCAAATCTTCAGTGCAAAGACCACTGCAGCCATCTCCAAATCGTGAGTAGGGTAGTTCTGTTCATGCTTCTTCAGCTGCCGAGAAGCATAAGCGATCACCCGGCCATGCTGCATCAATACGCATCCTAGCCCCACTCGTGAAGCGTCACAATAAACCACGAATCCGCCTGATCCCGAAGGCAAAGATAATACCGGCGCCGTAGTCAAAAGAGTCCGTAGCTGCTGAAAACTGTGCTCGCACTCCTCCGTCCAAACGAATGGAACTCCCTTCCGGGTCAAACCGGTCAAAGGTGCAGCTATACGGGAGAAGTCCTGAACAAAACGCCTGTAGTAGCCCGCCAGGCCTAGAAAACTACGGATCTCAGTAACCGATGTAGGTCGGGGCCACTGCTGAACAGCCTCAATCTTCTTCGGGTCCACACATATGCCGTCTCTCGTAACCACGTGACCCAAGAATCCGACGATGTCTAGCCAGAATGCACACTTGGAGAACTTTGCGAACAGCTGGTGCTCCCTCAGAGTCCGTAACGTAATCCGCAAGTGCTGCTCGTGCTCCTCTCTGCTCCGGGAGTACACCAAGATATCGTCGATAAATACGATGATGAACAAGTCAAGATACGGCCTGAATGTACGGTTCATCAAATCCATGAATGCTGCTGGGGCGTTGGTGAGTCCGAACGACATCACCAAAAACTCGTAGTGGCCGTAGCGCGTGCGGAAAGCTGTCCTCGGTATATCCTCCTGTCGGACTCGCAGCTGGTGGTATCCTGATCGTAAGTCGATCCTCGAAAAATGCCCCGCACCCTGAAGCTGGTCGAACAAATCATCAATGCGTGGCAACGGATATCTGTTCCGAACGGTAACTTTGTTCAGCTGGCGGTAGTCGATGCATAAGCGCAAACTTCCATCCTTTTTCTTGACAAACAGGACCGGAGCACCCCACGGAGAAACACTAGGTCGAATAAGCCCCTTATCTAACAAATCCTGCAACTGATCCTTCAGCTCTCGAAGCTCTGCCGGGGCCATCCGATAAGGCGGTATAGAAATAGGCCCCGAGCCGGGAATCAAATCAATGCACAACTCAATATCGCGCTCAGGCGGTAGCCCAGGTAGCTCATCAGGGAAAATATCAGGGAACTCATAAACAACCGGGACCCGGTCCAACGGAACCTCCGCAGCTCGAGTATCACAAATATATGCTAAGAATCCCTGACATCCCTTCCGCAAGAGCTGACCAGCGCGGAGAGACGAAATCAAGCTGGGAAGGGTGACGCTGCGGTCTCCCTGAATAACAAGGACTGGCTCTCCCGGAAAGCTAAATCTAACTGCCTTCTCACGGCAGTCCACCGAAGCATAATAAGTGGCTAGCCAATCCATGCCCAGAAGCACATCAAAGTCCAACATATCGAGGAGAATCAAATCAACCGATGACTCCCTCTCCCCGATACGAATGGAACACAATCGAAATACAAAACGAGCGACAAACGACTCGCCTACCGGAGTAACAACAACAAGCGGATGATCTAACGATGATGACTCACGGCCCAACATCGGTGCAAAGTGTGCAGAGACGTACGAATGTGTGGAACCTGGGTCAAATAATACCCGTGCGTCGAAAGAGCAAACTGGCAAGGTACCTGTCACAACAGCATTGGATGCCTGCGCATCCAGCGGTGTCAAAGCAAATACTCGGGCCTGTCCTCCACCGATAGCGGGCTGACCTCGACCTCGGCCTCTGCCTCCTCGTCCTCTCTGAACAGGACCGCCGCGTCCACGGCCTCTGGGTGCACTTAACTGGCGTGGAGCATCGCCGGTGGTAGGAAGTAGGGCTCTCTGAGGAGGGGGTGGTGATGGTGGTAGGGTCACATGCGGAACTGTCGCTGCTCCATGTCATCTCGCCGGACAGTCTCTGACAAGATGGTGCGGACTCCCGCACCCAAAACACCCTGGCGACGGCTGCTGTCCCTGGGGATAAGAACCATATAACTGTCCCCGTCCAAATCCTCTGCCAGGCCTATCTCTCGGAAGGAATCTGGCGCGCTGCCTCTGAGATGGTACATCGGTGCGAATCCTCTTCGGCCCAGAAATGGCCGAAGTCTGTGATATGCGTGCCTCCATCCGTAATGCAGTATCCATAGCAGCTGAATAAGTGTCGTAGTGCTGGGCGCCAATAGCAAGATATAGCTGGGCATCAAGTCCCTGTACAAACCTCTTCACTATCTTCTCTTCGGTATCCACCAAATACTGAGCATATCGGGATAACTGTGTAAACTGGATGTCATACTCAGACACCGTCATCCCAGGTGTCTTGACTAAGGCCTCGAAGCTACGAGCTCTGGCGTCACGAACGCTCTCTGGGAGGAAACGAGCTAGAAAGACCGCTGTAAACTCGGCCCAAGTCATAGGCGGTAGACCTGCAGCACGACCCCTCAAGACTGACTCCCACCATGTCTGCGCGAGACCCTCTAGTCGGAAACTCGCAAGCTCTACCCATCGATCATCCGAACATCTCAGCGAACGGCAGATCCTGGATAAACAGTCAAGGAACGTCTGTGGGTCCTCCGCTGCCTCGGTGCCGGTGAATACTGGAGGTCTCAGCCTCATGAAATCCTGTAGTGAAACCGGGATGGTCACGGTGGTAGTAGTAAGAGCAGGTATCATGGTCGTCTGTGATGTAGTAGGTACGTCATCCGGCCTCGGTGTACGACTGGCTGCAACTAGGGATCCTACCATCTGACGTAGCTCCTGCATACTGCCCATCATCTGTCGCAACTCCTCCATACCGGTCTCAAGCCTACCCATACGGCCTGGGGAAGGTGGATCGGTCTGTCCCTGCGGCGTAGGCATACCACCCTGCTCAGTCCTAGTCTCGGACGAGCCAGCTCGAATCTCGTCTCTGGCGGCAGCCCTCTGTGCCCTCGAAGCCTTCGGCGGCATAGTGGCTGTTACAGGAAGACGGATAATAAGAACAGTGCAATAGGATCATAGGATACACGGAATTGAAGAAGGAATTTTCAAGCAAGTATATCCTAAAGTCACTTAGGCGGAGTACCGTATCGCAAGTATGCCGCGGACATACGCACGCTACGTTATCCTGCTTAAGTCACTTACTCCATCTACCAAGGGTCATCCTACACTCAAAAAGGTAAAACCTATCTCTCTGATACCAACTTTGTCACGACCCGCAGGGTACGGAACGTGACTGGCACTTAAGTTTACGAAACGTCTCAAGACGTCCGTAAAATAAGTAAGCCAAAGCCCAGAAACCAAAACCAAATAAGCAAAAGAGTGAAGAAAACCCAATCAATTGAAAGCGAGTTTATCAAATAAGTCATGTAAAACCCTTTTTAAAAACGATACCAATTTTTCCGAAAATTTCGGCAGAGTCTCCTTTGTAAATACTGGCCCCCAAAATGGGTACAACAAGAATATATATGAATCCAACAAATAAGGCATCCCCAAGCGGGAGCTAGCTCTTCGCCACAAGGCGGTCACAAATCCCACGCAATATAAAACAACATCATGCAAAATAATCATAAAGAAGCATGAGAAAAACAGCATGTCGACTCAAGTGAGCTTGACCCCAAAATACAGCATAAAAAGTCCACAAATCTCACAGTCTCATCTCTAGGTCAATATACAACAATACTGGTAGATACAGTAGATGGAGTACACTAGATACAAGAATATACAAGGTGGTACAAAAATAATGATATAACCCACCTAAGAGCAAGACCTCGAGTCCAGGCAAAAGAAACAAGAGCGCCCGCCGCTACTGTACTGACGGAGCAGACCTGCAAAAGGCTATGGCACAACAGGGGTGAGTTGCCAACTCGTGAGTAATAAATAACATTTACACAGGCTATCGTATGCATGCACACAAGTATTCTAGCATCTCTAATACAGGTATGGCAGGACATAATAGCAGGTATGTATGCAATATGAATATACAAGCAGGTATGAATGCAATGCGAATCAACTCATGATCTGAATGTGTAATTATAAGAATCATGTTTTTCCTTTAGGAATCTCTTTTGAAATACCAGCACAATACCAATAGAATCAACAAGAACCTATGTCCAGCAACGACACCTCAAAACTATCACACGTCTCATATATCCATGTCATAGTATCTCTGGCCTCAGCCATCCGGCTGACCCAGCTCAATATCAAAATCTCATCATCTCGCGGCCACGGTCGGTATCCTATGGATATCCGCCGTGCCAAACAGTCACCGGTAGCTAATCCGTCCCCTGCCAGGCTCAACGTCAACACCACATTCATCTTGCCCCGGGGTACCATACCGGGCCCACCATGTACCCGTGACAGTTCCTCCACTCCTCGATACGGATCTCGAAAACCACAGCAAACTCATGGTGGACGACACTTTACATCACTAGAAAACCGCAATTACATATTTAAAAAAATATAATAAGTTTAGAAATTTTGCGGCTTTCCCCCGAAATCCAGAAATATCATAAAATCTTAAGAAATCCTCATAAGTGCACATGTCAATGGTGATGAATGCATATGGTATCAATAATTAAGCTACGATGTATGATTAATAGACTAGGCATGAACAAATAATATGATGAGGTACACGCACATGAATAGCAATCCTACGATTTCATTTTAAGGAATTAAAGGCAATAGCCCAGGTTTAAGCATCAATTAGTAAAAGGTTTCACATTATAGGTTATCTAGTGTGGTGGCATGGCAATTACCAGGGCGTGTGTGTAAGCATGAATAGTGCTCGTGCTGCATATAAAAACCCTGGCAATGGTGCAGGTGTCCTATAGAATGGGTTCATATATGTATGTCAATATAAGGCATGAATGTAGCAAATAATCATACAAGTATTACACCCCTAATTACTAACATTACTAAGAATCTTTTTAAGTTACTAAAACTATCGGGCGACTTGCGCCATCCAACGATAGTCCCCCGTAGATGTTACATCTACTCACCGGAATCCCTTGCTAGTCACGTCTAATCACCGCTTTCCCCTTTCGTGCCGCGTCTGACGTCTCCGCGACCGAACCTGGAATTTACATCAATACCAAACATAAGGTTACATATCAAGAACGACGCAAAACCCAAACGAAAATACTAACGTTCACAAGCTAGGTACAACGTGCACAAGGTGCGCGGAACACACGCGAAAATCGCAAAAACTGCAAAAATCGTCGATTTGGTCGCCCGGCAAAACTAAAACCCGATTACTCAAAAATCCGCACTCACGCATCCTAAATGTCATAGGATATGCCAACAATAATCTAGATATCGCAATTAATTCATCACAATAATTTACATAAAAACCTAGTAAGCTAGAAATTTGCAATTTGAGCAAACATCGAAAATTAGCGACAAAGTTAACACAATCCAACACAACAATCCAAACTAACCCACTAGCTAGCCATTACACTAATTTTAAACCATTAACTATGCATCAAACCATAATTCCAACACAAACCCTTCTCTTGATTTTTGGCAATTAGCAACAACAATGAAAATTTCACACAAGTTTAACATAGATTAGCATAACATCATGCCACTTAAGCAAAGTAACCTTATAGATTGGTTAAGTAAACAACTGGATTAATTAAAAAGATTTAATTAACTAAAACATGATTTCAAGAAACCCTAATTAACTCAACCATTAACTTTTAAAAAAAACTAGATTAGGATTAACACTAAAATTAACACTAAACAACTAGATTAAAGAATTCTAACCATATTAACTTAAAAGAGTAGAAATTATACCTCAAATCTATGGATCTAGCAAGAAGAAATTTGCTTCAATTGATGGCCTCAAAGCATCATGATCCAAGCAAGGGAGGTGAAGGAAAAAGGGATGAAGGATGGGGTTTAAATTGTGAGCTTTAAATTACAATTTTTGGAGCAAACTTTGAAGAATTTTTTGAAGAAAATGAAAAGAACAAAGAGATGAAGGGGGCTGCTGGAATTTCGGCCAGAACAAGGGAAGGGGATGGTGTGGGGTGTGTGGGAAAATTCTTGGTCAACTCCTACCAACCCACAAAAGACCATACCCAATTAACAATTCAAAAACCTTTAAAAAAAACCCTCATTTCCACACAATATACAAAGTCAAAGGAGCATGGAATTTTTTTCCCCATGAGCTGCTGGAAATGGCCGGCCTAGGGTGAGGGAAAAGTGAGAGGGAGTGCACAAAAAAAAAATTATGCAAAAAGACCCCCTACAAGTCCAAAATTGCAAGTTTAAGTTTAAATTCAATAAATTTCGTTTCCTATAATAAAAATTAGCTAAAACTCAAAATAAAATACTAAAAATTTATGTTACAATTAGATTTTAATTAACAAAATTTTAAAGATTAAAATTAGCCCAGAAAAATTTGTATTTATCGCTAATTTAATGTATTTTCTTACCGGCTTAAAATAATATTAAAAAATTGAAAAATAGGGAAAAATTTTTAAATGACCAAAATTTAATAAGTAACTCATTAGCTACTAAAAACAAGCAATTACCTATCCATTTTAGGGATAACTAGTCCTAAACTGCAAAATAACAAAAAAGACGGTTTACGGAAAAATATCGAATTTTCAATGATTTTCAGGAAAACTCCCAAACGACTTTTCAAGACGCTACACATACGGTAGACATTGAGCCTTTCTCAGCGAAATCGAAATGACGCGGCTCCGGCGCTTCGCCTTCCCCACGCGTTCATTACACGTGTCGCCCGCGACTGTCCCTATTCCCCATTCTCACACCAGGAAGGTCGGACAGAACCTCACGAATCGACCGAGCGGCTACCCTGCTCGGATATCCCGGGCTGGTAGTTCACTACCCCGCAATGCCAGGGATCGAAGCCCTCACCAGGAGGCAGCCGGGCTCGCCCTTGTTCGGTTATCCCTGGCTGGTAGTTCCCTACCCCGCAACGCCAGGGATCGAAGCCCTCACCAAGAGGAGGCCGAGCGGATACCCTACTCGGCTATCCCTGGCTGGTAGTTTTCTACCTCGCAACGCCAGGGATCGAAGCCCTCGCCAAGAGGCAGCCGAGCGGCTACCCTGCTCGGCTATCCCTGGCTTGTAGTTCGCTACCCCACAATGCCAGGGATCGAAGCCCTCACCAAGAGGCAGCCGAGCGGCTACCCTGCTCGGCTATCCCGGGCTGGTAGTTCGCTACTCCAAAACGCCAGGGATCGAAGCCCTCACCAAGAGGAAACCGGGCTCGCCCTTGCTCGGTTATCCCTGGCTGCTGGTAGTTCCCTACCTCGCAACGCCAAGGATTGAAACCCTTATCACGAGACAGCCGAGCGGCTACCCTGCTCGGCTATCCCTAGCTGGTAGTTCGCTACCCCACAACGCCAGGGATCGAAGCCCTCACCAAGAGGCAGCCGAGCGGCTACCCTGCTCGGCTATCCTGGGCTGGTAGTTCGCTACTCCAAAACGCCAGGGATCGAAGCCCTCACTAAGAGGAAACCGGGCTCGCCCTTGCTCGGTTATCCCTGGTTGCTGGTAGTTCCCTACCCCGCAACGCTAAGGATCGAAACCCTCACCACGAGGCAGCCGAGCGGCTACCCTGCTCGGCTATTCTTGGCTGGTAGTTCGCTACCCCGCAACGCTAGGGATCAAAGCCCTCGCCAAGAGGCACCGGGCTGCAACCCTGCTCGGCCCGTCCTTAAGGATCCAAGCCCTCGCTAAGAGGCACCGGGCAGCAGCCCTGCTTGGCCCGTCCTTAGCAAGCCTCTTACGGCCCCTCCCGCGCTAAGGATCAAAGCCCTCGACAAGAGGCAACCGAGCGGCTACCCTGCTCGGTTATCCCTGGTTGGTAGTTCACTACCCCACGACACCAGGGATCGAAGCCCTCACCAAGAGGCAGCCGAGCAGTTACCCTGCTCGGCTATCCTGGTTGGTAGTTCCCTACCCCACCGCCAGAGATCTAAGCCCTCTCCAAGAAACAACCGGGCAACAACCCTGCTCGGCCCATCCTTAGCAGGCCTCTTATGGCCCCTCCCGTGCTAAGGATTGAAGCCCTCACCAAGAGGAGACCGAGCGGCTACCCTGCTCGGTTATCCCTAGCTGGTAGCTCACTACCCCATGACGCCAAGGATCAAAGCCCTCGCTAAGAGGCAACCGAGCAGCTTCCCTACTCGGTTATGCTGGCTGGTCGTTCACTGCACCACGAAGCCAGATACCTGAGCCCTCGCCAAGAGGCAACCGAGCAATTTCAATGCTCGGTCCATTCTTAGAGGATAACCCCGACGCATCTTCACTGCGCGACCCCCACGTCGACTTTAGGGCCACGAAGATACCGACCTCATACCGGTCTTTGCACACTTAGGCTATTGGCAAAATGCTTAAATTCAACTTGACGTGCAGTCGCTAAATGAAATTCAATAAGCTCAGCACCGTACAAACAGAGATTTAACAACAAGCAAAAGGAAAAACTGCGCCAAACACCGCAAAAATTGCTTCATTCAAAAGTCTTTACAAAGGTATTATTGGCCCCCCGGCCTTACAAAAACGCCCAGAGGCTTACAAGATTCCCGAAACAACAAAAAAGATATAAGAAGATGAGAGGTTTCAGGCCTCAGGGCCGGGCGCAACCCGGGGAGCTCTGTGTCCACCACGACCGGGGCTGCGTCTTGAGGATCGACGCCCATCGCAGGAGCTTCGGCGTCGCCCTCGCCGGGAGCCTCTTCCCCGGCAACGTTTCCAGGGGCATTGTTCAGTTAATAAAACTACACTTTTAATATGATATTTTCCTTTCTATTTATATATAATAAAATATGTTTATTATAAATATGACACATATAAGGGTTTATCCGTAAAAATACTATTTTCATGTGTTTATATATTATAATTAAGCATATAATATTCATGTAATATTTGGACTATTTTAATATGCTTACTTTATTAAATATTTTTAACCAACTCTCTTAAAACTAAAATATCATGACAAATGGTTAAGATAATATCTCAATAAAAATAAATTCTACTAATATCATTATTTATTGAGTTATTGTGCAGAATTTATATCAGGACTGAAATCAATGAAAATCCGAGTTGGCAAGAACAAACCTGCCTAAATAGGAAACTAAACTGAAGAAATTAATTCTGACAGAGACATAGAAAAGATTTTCAGTTTCTACATATTCAAAAGATCACCAAGTGTTACAGAGATGAAGCCCCAGAAATTGGAGCCCAAGATCCAACCAACAAGCGGCGGATCCGCAGCCAAAACCCACTATTGGCGGCGGATCCGCGGCCTGTTAGGAAAGTTGGGATGTGAGATTTTTATGTTGGGATCCTAACAGCTAGTTGTCTTATTAGGAAACTAAATATTCTGGGTATACGACTATAAATAAGGACCGAGAGCCTCTTGGAAAAATCATCAAACCGACGCGATCACGAAGTCCACGACGGCTCAAGAATCCTGGTTGATCATCGACAGTTCATCTACCTCCTTAAGAAGAGAACGAGAAGCAAACAAGGGTTTTGTAATCATTTTCTAAAGGAACAAAAGTGTACTTGATCTTGTTGATTAATAAAGGTAGTTGTTTTCTTATATCATTTTATTTTTATTGCATTTTACTTTCTTATTCACATCATGATCTCTATCTCTATTCATTCTTCTATCTCCACCATGCACGAGTAATTCTCTGCTTGTTAGGGTCCATGGGATTAGGGTAGATTAATGGATGATGAAAATCCTTAAACTTTTTTTAAATCCTATAAAGTTTATAAATTTTATCAAAAGAATAGTTAACATCCTACTAGGGCGCGCTATCAATTCATTGATGGTCACAACCATGATTAGAGATTAACAATTGTTCTGGTAAAGGCTAGACATGAACGGAGATCCATGGCAAGATAGGGGTTAAAAGTGGGAACCCTATTCCCTCCAGGAACCCTAATCTACATGCATCACTGTCGATCTAGTTTTAAATCTATTAAAGGATAAAAGGAATAATCTTTAATTAATCATTTATGACTATTAAATCTTAATGAACCCTACAAGCTCCCTTTTAATATAAATCCTACATCCGTAATTAATCTAGATCTATATTCTGCATCCGTGTTTGACGTAGATCTAGAACCTACAACCATTCTTTATTCTTCCTCCTTTCTTTCTCAACACGCCTAAAGTAAGATTAAAAGATTCAACGTTTCCCAGAGGACGACCCGTACTCATCTCGGTCTAGCTACACGCAATACCGTTATTGATTGCGGTTAACTACGACAAAAAAAATCAGACCAATCAAATGGCGCTGTTGCCGGGGATACATGCGTAATTTTTTATTCTTACTATTTGTGTTGAATTATTATTCGATTTATATCATAAAAATAAACAAAACTGCAAATTGTATATTTAATGATTATTGTGTGAATTTTGCAAGGGGATCTGGAGTCACAGAATTGAGGAAACAGAGATCCAGAGACATTAATCAAGATCCAGAGGAGCAAGGGAGGCCACGTAGAAAAAATCTCCACCTGATCTCCCAAGTCGGCGGTGGAAGCGCGGCAAGAAGGCCTATTCGGCGGCGGAACCACGGCTTAATTGAGGATCTAGGGTTCTAAACTTCTCTGGTAAATTTCTCAACTCTTTCTCTCTACTCTGAAATCCAATAAAATATCTTTCCTGCAGGATTCTTTGAAAAATATCGCCGCTCAAAAAATCTTTTTGCAAGGTTTTGTACTTGGTTTATTTATTCATATTTTAATATGGATTTTAAGGGGCAAGACCAAAATTCAGATTAGGTGGGGATTTTGTCACCCTTCCTTGGCCCCGCAAATCACAAAACGAGTATCCGCATAACTCTATATTAATTAAAAAATATCTAGATCAAGACTCTAAGGACCTTCGCGCTCAAATAGGATAGAGGAAGGTCGTGGGTAATCTATCACTTATCTGCATTTTCTTTTGTGGTGCCTAGGCAAGTGTGTCTAAGGCAAGTGGTTATTTAATTAGGCCCGCTATTTTCGGTGATTCGTATAGCGGATACCTCCCACTTACCTGGCACTTATCTCGCCACAAGAGTTATAAAGAGGTGGTATAGGATTGATCCCGCGGCTTGTCCTTTAGAAGTTTAGGAGCGGTCTAGAGCTTGTCCTAGGTAACCATAGTTCTAGGGTTGTTTGTGTATTTTTGTGATTTTGTGAGTCAACCCCCAAGTTCACTTTTAAAGAAAAATAATCCAATTTTTTTTCCTTTTTACCCTTACCCCCTCTTTTCTTCTTAAAATGGGTAACCCAAACAGAAGAACTCTTGTCGAGGTTTGCTATCCACAACCAGATATTTCTTGTCTTCATAATCGCTTCGGTATACCATCCGACTCTCCCATATCTTTAGGAGATCAGATAGAACAAACGGATAGAAACAGTTGGTCATCTCAGTCCAGGTCTTATCAACTGGATCCTAATTCAAAATCTGTTTCAATTGATACTCCGAGTGAGGAATCCCCTAGACGCATGTCCATTGCTGAGCATATAGCAAGGGCTAACGGCCAAAGTTTCAATCCGGACCAATATCAACCATCACCGCCACTTTCTAAAGAAAAATTTCATAATCGGTTTGTGGCATATATGATGTCTATTGAGAATAGCCAACCAACCAACCAATATCAGTATTCTTCTTATCATAATGTTGATCTTACTCCTGCCCAATGTTCGCAACCACTCTATTCCTATCAATCATATCTGACTTTTACACTTTCTCTAGACAGTCCTTCTAATAAGTCATTTGGGAGTTTTAATTATCCACAAGAATTTCAATCTTATACTGAAACCACTTATCAACCCAAGTCTAGTATTGAGCGGACGTTAGAAAAATATATGGAAATGTTGGACCAAATTAGAAAGGAAATAACAGAGTGGATGCAAGCTAATAATTTCAAATCAGCCCAAAATTTTTCAGTATACAATAAGGCCATGGGACAAAGTGAGAATTTGGGTAGTGAGACAGAACTGTACACCCTTCCTAATCAAACCTCCAAATTCCAAACTGAAATCCACAACTCCGGTTTCACAGATTCCTAGAGTACACCAAATGATTCACCAATTGAAGATAAAATGTCTGATGAGTTGTGTGACTTTGTAGTGTTTGATTTACCCGATTGTGAAAGATCCATTTCAAGTGAAACCACACCCAACCCTTGTGATCTCTACACCTCCACTCTAGAACCAAAATTGATTGAAATCTATACTTTTAATGAGGTGTTTGAGAATTCTAACCTTCACTTGAATGAGGAGATTGACGTTGGGGAGATATTGAATGATGAACCCGAAAATTTGGATGAGTTTGTCCCATCAATTCATCAGGTCCTTTCACTTCCTTGTGGTCATCATTTCGAGCCATTAATTATTCATCCCGAACCCCAAATGTGTCTTGAAGTTGTTGATAATTGTATAACCGAACAGCAAACCAAAATTCAGCCTTCATATCCCACATTTGGTTCAGCGATACTCGACACACTAATTTGTTTACCCATTTCACCTTCTACTTTCTCAGGTTCTTCTTATATTCTTCCTATAATTTCAGTACGTATTGATGAATCACAATCCGATAATTCAAGTTTGATAATTTCGGAAAACCAACTTGATTTGGATACTTTTGAAAATAAGGTAGATGAGTTTTTCGAGTCTCCTACCTCCATAATTTTTGACAAATCAAGTATGATAAATTCTGGTACAAAACTTATTGACAGCAAAATGTTCAATTACACCATCGATGAAAGTTTTGAAGAACTTTTTGCTGACGAACTTGCATTCTTAAACAACACGGATTTTGTGATTAATCAACCTCTACCTATAAAAGTTTAACCACCACCATTTCTTCTTATAAAATACGAGAATGCCAATATTCCACTCATTTCTGATCATTCACATTCTCGTCTTTATTTATCATCACCTCTTATCTCCCCACATTCACGTTCACACAAACCCTTTCCATACCACCACTTATCTCTTCCCTACTTCTTCTTGGCTCTATATAACATGTTCTTCCACCGACCTATACATTACATTGATAAAATCTTTGAATGGTTGGTATTAATTTTTTATCTTTATAAAGTCTTATATTGATCAAATAACTTCACCCCCCTTAAAATACTTAATATTTTTTAACTCAAGTTTGGGGGGGGGGGTTTATATTTTTGGCTCTTGAAAATAAAATTTGTCCTCAAGATTGTGAGCCAAAAATAAGTTTGGGGGAGGATTTTCACTTTCAATTTTTGTTTCCCCTGTTAATAACCTTTCCTCCCAAGTTTACAGGTTTTTGAGATTTAAAAGAGACAACAGTAAGGACACTGCTGCAAACAGGTTTGGGGGAGTTTTGTGCTTATTTACGCATTACTTTACATTATACTATATATAAGCACAAAAAATTTTGATAATGGAAGTTAGAAAGTGAAAAATTATATATGAAAGATATGAATAGTGTGAGAAAAGCAAGAAAGTTAGAGGTTTTCTTAAACAAAAATATTAATAAGTAGTTATGAGCTGTTGTCCCAAGGGTTAATAAGATGAAAGAAATTACTAATCCAAGGATAAAATTAAGTCTGAAAAATAGTCCTTATTCTTGACGCCAAACATCCGAATGTTGATACCCTACTATACGCACTTACACACATCTTGAAACTTGGGATAGTAGAGCATACCTTGAAATGCTCTTGTCTAAAATCCTTATTATAAAAAAAAATAAAATAAATAAAATAAATATAAGTGGTGAAGAAGAAAAAATGAACACTGGTTTTGTAATCACCAAGGCAGCATAAGAAAATATAGCGAGGGTGCTTTATCACCTAGTGTCTTAGACCAACTGGTTTGGGATTTACTGCTAAGCCTTAGGTGTTGCATGAAGAGGAATTACGCCTAAATGCGCAAGCACATTTTTTAATCGGTCGGTTAGTATCTCAAGAAGTATTAACGGTCGTATGAAGAATGTGTGAGCAATTTTATCGAAAATATTCACCAACTATAAAGTACTTTGGAAGATGGATAAGAGTATGATAGCTTGAATTGAATTCTCTAAATGTAGAGATGTCTTTTACACACACGTAGGGGTATATGATCAATGTTTGGATGAAAGATAGGGAGGAAGAATAAAGGCGATATTTTATTGAGGGTTGATGTGATTTCTAACATTTTTTCACGACCATTAAGATAGGGCTCATAGCAACTGAAAAGCTAGTGTAGTTGGAAACTCTTATTTTCAAATTCTTTCTTTTATAAGTTCTTATTTTTATATGTAACTTTCACCATTTTTCTTTTATTATAGTTTTTTGTAGGTGTAATCCGCTGAAAACCCTCAGGAGACAGCACTTCTCCTACTAGGGACACCTAGAGGTTTAACGGCTTGTTGCACGTGCTCAGTGCAATCGTGTTGCCTACGAAAGTGTGCTTAGCATTTTCTTTTTCTTTTTCTCCTTCTATTGAATAACTGGTTTGCTCGGGACGATCAAAGATAAGTTTGGGGGTATTTGTTCAGTTGATAAAACTGCACTTTTAATATGACATTTTCCTTTCTATTTATATATAATAAAATATGTTTATTATAAATATGACACATATAAGGGTTTATCCGTAAAAATACTATTTTCATGTGTTTATATATTATAATTAACATTATGAAGAAAAAATGTAAGCATATAATATTCATATAATATTTGAACTATTTTAATATGCCTACTTTATTAAATATCTTTGACCAATTCTCTTAAAACTAAAATATCATGACAAATGGTTAAGATAATGTCTCAATAAAAACAAATTCTACTAATATCATTATTTATTGAGTTATTGTGTAGAATTTATATCAGGACTGAAATCAACGAAAATCCGAGTTGGCAAGAACAAACCTGCCTAAATAGGAAACTAAACTAAAGAAATCAATTCTGGAAGAGACGTAGATAAGATTTTCAGTTTCTAGATATTCAAAAGATCACCAAGTGCTACAGAGATGAAGCCTCAGAAATTGGAGCCTAAGATCCCACCAACAAGCGGCGGATCCGCGGCCAAAACCCACTATTGGCGGCGGATCCGCGGCATGTTAGGGATGTTGGGATGTGAGATTTTTATGTTGGGATCCTAACAGTTAGTTGCCTTATTAGGAAACTAAAGATTCTGGGTATGCGACTATAAATAAGGACCGAGAGCCTCTTGGAAAAATCATCAAACCGACGCGATCACGAAGTCCACGACGGCTCAAGAATCCTGGTTGATCATCGACAGTTCATCTACCTCCTTAAGAAGAGATCGAGAAGCAAACTAGGGTTTTGTAATCATTTTCTTAAAGAACAAAAGTGTACTTGATCTTGTTGAGTAATAAAGGTAGTTGTTTTCTTATATCATTTTATTTTTATTGCATTTTACTTTCTTATTCACATCATAATCTCTATCTATTCTTCTATCTCCATTATGCGCGAGTAATTCTCCGCTTGTTAGGGTTCATGGGATTAGGGTAGATTAATGGATGATGAAGATCTTTAAACTCTTTTTAAATCCTATAAAGTTTATAAATTTTATCAAAAGAATACTTAATATCCTACTAGGGCGTGCTATCAATTCATTGATGGTCACAACCATGATTAGATATTAGATTAACAATTATTTTGGTAAAGGCTAGACATGAACGGAGATCCATGGCAAGATAGGGGTTAAGAGTGGGAACCCTATTCCCTCCAGGAACCCTAATTTACATGCATCACTGTCGATCTAGTTTTAAATCTATTAAAGGATAAAAGGAATAATTTTTAATTAATCATTCATGACTACTAAATCTTAATGAACCCTACAAGCCCCATTTTAATATAAATCCTACATCCGTAGTTAATCTTGATCTATATTCTGCATCCGTATTTAACTTAGATCTAGAACCTACAACCATTCTTTATTCTTCCTCCTTTCTTTCTCAACACGCATAAAGTAATATTAAAAGATTCAACGTTTTCCAGAGAACGACCTGTACTCATCTCGGTCTAGCTACACGCGACACCGTTATTGATTGCGGATAACTACTACAAAAAAACATACCAATCAGGCATTCCCCTGCGTGTCATTACCGCGAAGATATTCATCCTGGAGCTCTTCATCAGGGAACTCCGGCATCCGAACCTTGACAGCATCGAGGGCATCGTGCCAGATGAGGGTAGAGGCTGCGGCTAGGTCGGTGTAAAAATGGTCCGACTTCTTATAATTCTCTACCGCCTTCGACGTTCTGAGCTCGGCTCGCTTCATCCCCTCCATCGCAGCCTCACACTGCTTCCGGAGGGAGCTCGCCGAATTCTTCAGGGTGCCGACGAGTACCTTAGAGTCCTGAAGCTTGGCCTCAGAGGCCCGGACGACCTCACGGCACCTGGCGACCTCCTGTTTCCCGGCCGCCACCTCATCCTCGAGAGCAGCAACCCTCGCCATCGTCGCCTCCACCTCTAACTTTGAGTTCTCTTCCAGCGAGTAGAACTCGCCCGCGGCTCGCATCGCCGGGGCAATTTCCTCGTCCTCCATTTGGACGACGAGGGCGACGTGCTGAAGGACCTGAAGAAATCAGAGGGGGGTCAGAAAGAAAAGGGAGGCACCAAATCACACGAATAATAAGACGCTGAGTGAAAAACCAAGTGAGGTGCAAGCACTAACCTGCATGGCCTCTTGGGCGATGGCCGGCGCCCTGAGAGTCCCCCGAGGGATTTTGCCCCCGGCCGACCTCTCAATCTCCGTCAGTAGGCTGTCAGCAACAGAGAGCCTCGAGGGCACCTTAAAGCGGAGGTCCACCTCGTCCACAAAGATTGGGGAGGCCGGGGTGCGCGGAACTGTCCGGTGAAACCTCTTGAGAGACGACACCAGGGACCCAGTCTCTATCTCCGAAGCCCGGGCCTCTTTTTCCCGAACCCGCTTTCGGCTCGGCCCCTGGCTGGACTCTGGGGCACGGGCCTCACTCGAACGCCTAGGTAGAGCGGCCGCCGGGGGAGCCGAGGCCGACATCGGACGGGAGGAGCTGGCACCTCCAGCCCTCGATCCCTTCTTCTGCTCGTGTATGGCCGCTCGGAATTTGCTCACGTCCATGGGTTCTGCATAAGACAAGGTATAATGGAGTCAGCAATGCAAGTGAAAATGAAAATAAACGCAAGTCTAAACAGATCGCCTGTAAACTCCCAACTTACCCGCGAACTGGACGGGGCTGAGCCCAGCCCAACTAAGGGCCTGCTCAGAAAGCAGCACGTCAGCCCGGGGAATGGGCTCCCACTCCGCCACTTTCACCGCGTTAGGATCGTTCGACTTACTTTCCCGCCGGTAACTATATCTAGACCACTCGGTGGGCACGGGCCAGTCCTCACCCTTAGGCGGCCCGACAAAGAAAAACATCTTCTTCCAATCATGGATGGAAGAAGGGACCACGACGACCCCCGACCCAGCAGCACTTCCCCGTTGTTTCCTAAAGGAGATGTATACCCACCTCAGCTCGCCCGCATGAGTGCCGGGGCGACTGTTGTAACAAAGAAAAGAGGCAAGGGTGCTCAGCCTGATAGGGATCATGTGCAACTTCAGATGGACTAGGAACCCAAGGAGATTCCTCCAGGAGTTCGGCACTAGCTGACCCGAGGCTAACCCAAAATGATTCAGCGCTCTAACAAGCTCGGGAGAGAAGGGCAGGCGCATTCTAGCCCAAAAGGCTTCCAGGTACAGGGCAATCTCCTTACCCAACACCTAATCTGCCCTCTCCCCTTTCTCGGCCAAACGTAGCGTATAGCCAGGAGGAATGTGGAAACGGGCCCGAGCGGTGGTGAGCTCATCCTCATACCTCACCGTGGATGACACACCAGAGTCTCCACGTCACTTTGCAGGACCAGCATTATGGTCCCTGCGATGAGATAAAGAAAGGGTTAGATTGTCCAGAAAAAGGAGAATGAAGACTCAATGAGCCGAGACATACCAATGCCCAATAAAGCGCGATTCCTCTCCTCCTCCTCGAAGGTCCTGAGGGAAGCCGCAAGAGCCTCTTCAGTAGTAAAGCCTGTTACAAAAGGAAGAATGTCAGTCAAGACATGATAATAAAAATAAAAATATAACGCAAAAACAAAGTGCGACGAATATTTACTTGATTGCACGAGAGCGGCTATTTCCGCTTGGTGGGTTGCGAGTCGCATAGAAGCAGCAATAGCGGCATCGAGATCAGTGTCTTCTGGTGCTATGAAGAGACCCTCATTGGTTCCATATTCACTTAGGCCTTCGGTATAAGGAGCCTGAGGCTCTAGGCCGAGTACGGCATCATAGGAGAGGACCGACTTCTTCTTCTTCTTCTGTGCGCGAGCTCCGGTCACAGCCAGCACCAGCTTTTATTTAGTAGCCACTTTGGACGGCGAGTCCCAATGTCCGAGCCCATACCAGACTCGGGTGAAGCTACATTTACCGTCTCCACGGGAGTACGGGGCACCGATGGCACATCCACCGTCTCCACAGGAGCATGGGGCAATCCACGCGTAAGGCTTAGCATACGTGGAAGCTCAACTGCAGCAACCTCTTTTAGCGAAGGGGGGACAGCGATCCGTCGCTTCAAAGGGACTTTACGATCACTGGCAGGAGGTGCACTTTTGCGATCAAGCAGCAATCGCCTTTCTTCCTTAATAACGCCCGTCGAATGCTGGTACCATGCCGTATACACATTAAGGATCCGTGGGACGTAACTCGGCTCGCTGATAAAGAAGTGAGAGCCCGTATTCAAACGCATGAAGTGATGCAGCGCACTCCGCATCCCCTCTTCAGTGGCAATGGGTTCCGGCAAGAAAGCCTCCAGCGGCACTCCTTGATTATAACTCAATTGTTGGGCAAAACGATGTAGATTATATCTCATGAAAAGCGCCGCATCATTTTTCCTAAACACCAGGAAGCCCGGTCTGATAGAATATAAGTGAAGGATCTCTAGAGCTGTCAAAACTGAGGCTCCATCTTTGAAAATGTCTTGCAAGGGCCGTACCGTTGTGGCAGACTCTTTTCCGACGGTTAACACCTTGTCGGTAAAGGTCATACCGTCTCCAACCGTGCGGGAACGAAGGAGCAAATCTCTAGCATCCCGCGGCGACGGATTTACAATTGAGGCACCTACTAATCGCATAATCCGGGGGAAGCTGCACCTGTCATAGAATGAAGGCCTTCTATGGATACCAAAAACGCCAAGTGCATGTAACTCGAGCCATGACATGAAGTAATGCATTGAGAAGTTCACATGTTGTACTCCGGGTTCAGTAGTATCCGCCGCTTGACTAAGGCCGTAATATAGATGGGCTAAGCCGGCGACCCCGACTGCCACCTTCACCCCAATAGTCATCCGGTGAGCCGGGTAAAAGACAGATGGCCTCATACGGCGAAGGTGCATCGAGAGCGCGAACCAGCTCAACCATAGCCCAAGAAATCCCAAAAATAATGCTTTCTCATCTATCCCAGGGACTGCAATCTCCGCAAAAGGAACAACTGGAGAGTTGGGAAGGAAGAAACTCCTCTGATTTACCTCCGTCGCTGGCAGGTTGTCCAAACCTAAACCGAAAGGGTCGTCAAGCGTGGAGAATTTAACGGCCTCCTTAAAGAAGACTTTTGGGTGAAGGAAGCGAGCAATGAAATCCTCAAAACTAACCCCGCGGCTCCCACATTCGAGAAAAAGGCCCTCGTAGATATCCAACACTTTGATCAAACTAGGAAACTGGTGTTGAACAGCATTCACCGGGGTAAGGCCCATTATCACTGGCTTGGCACCGAAAACATATTCGTCCGTGGGAAGCAGCTCCTCATAATTCTCCCCTATGACCGGTAAGCCAGAAACTTATGCAAATTCCTCTAAAGAGATTGATACTTCTCGGTCCAATGAGAGGAAGGTGTGGATAGGAATGTTCCACTGCTCCAGAAACGCCTTAACCCACCAGGTGGGAAGTGCAGGATATTGGAAGAGAGAAGCATAAACGGCGGTATATAACCCAAGGGCACTGAGCCTAAACGCCCAAAGTCTGGGGGCATGGTGGTGCATACCGTCTATTTGGCATCCGGAAAAGAGGATAGCCGTATCTCCACAGGTCATCGACCGCTTACGCGATCCGTGACAAAAGCCTAAGAGCAGCAGCAGAAGCTTCAGGAGATGATGACTACGATGGCCGCACTCACCGGGCTGAAAGCAAGCCCAGAGGCATCCTCGGAGCAACGCCATGAGCAGGAAACTGATGCTGATTCCTTCAGAGAATGCTTGAGAAGAAGGACAAAGAGGCCGCGGAACAGGTGGCCAATATAAAATAAATGACCCTTCTATTCCAGAATATGGTGGGCATGATGATCCAGCCAGACCCTCCAGCCGAAAATCCTCCAGTAATAATTGAAAATGATAGAGGAGAAACATCAAATCCACCTCCGTCTCTTTCAGCAGCCAAGGAGGAAACTATTTCCAAGTCCGCCCTGGATGATTACATCGCTCAGCAGTTACGAGTTCACCAGGCGAATGAAGCGGCTGGGCAAATTGTTAAAACTGGGCGACCGTATCCAGGCTGGTACGATCAAATAAAATACCCGCCCGGCTACACGATCCCCAAATTCCATGTGTACAAGGGGACAGGCAATCCCCATCAACATGTCGCTCAGTTCAGGGCTCTCCGTGGCAATACTGGTGGCGATGATAAGCTTTGCTCCGCCAATTCGCCGGCAGCTTATCGGAGACGGCATTTGAGTGGTACTCCGAACTGCAAAACGAATCCATCAAAACTTTCGCAGAAATGGAGTTGTTGTTCACCCAGCAATTCGTAAGTGCTAGTGAATGCACTCCAATAACGGCATTGATCAATGCCAGGGTGAAGCCAGGTGAGACGTGGGTTCAGTACACGATCCGATGGCGGAATCTGTGGTCAAAGTGCGAACAACGCATCGAAAAAGCACCAGCGGTAGGCATGTTCGTGGGCACCTTAGACCCTCATGCAACTATTTCACAGTTCATGATGTTCTTCAAACCGACCATATTCCAGGCTTTAATCGACAAACTAGCCCAGATGGATCAGATGGGTCATAGACCGTCTCCTCCGAAGCCGGAACCGTGGAGCGAAAAGGGTAAAGGGAAGGCGACCTTCGTTGCGAACACCCAACAGTAGCCCAGTGCTCCAAGACTGACGGATCAACTGGAAGAGAGACGGCGCTATTATAATGAGAAAATGAAGCGTCCTTATTCGTTCCCACGGGACAAAACGAAGAGACTATTCGAGCCGGCGATGCGCAACAGGCTTATCAATCTGCCGAATCCAAAATGACCATTGCAACCCGGCGAAGCGAATAATCCCAATTATTGCCCTTACCACCAAACGGTAAGCCATCCAATTGAAAATTGCTTCGTCTTTAAGGGATGGATCGAGGATCAGTACCTGCAAGGCAAGTTTGCGCTGTCTGAGAAGTGGAAAGTAAACTCACCACAACTACATACTCCTAAGAAGATGGACACACCGGGGGCAACGTGCTCTTTTATTGAAGAAGCTCCATGGGAGGTCGTTCTTTGGGCCAAAACCAAAAGAATGTTGAATGATCTCCAGATATGCCCGGCGATCAGATGGAAGAATCCGCTGGAACCCCAGATCATCGAAGGAATGCTGAAGCCGCGCCCAACTCCAAAGAGTGGTGGTGATAGCCAAAGTGTTCATACCCAGCCGTCACAGTCTTCGAAGAAAAAGAAGAAGACCAAAAAGCCCGCGCTGTCTAACGAAAAGTGCACAGATCTGCAAAAGCATATTTGTACGTGCACGGCGGCGCCCCGGCCGTCAATCCGACGCCGCGGCCGTCAATCCGACGCCGGAATGCGGAAACGAAACTTTTCTGCAAACTAGAAACCGGCACCACCACGCACAAAAATCCCAGATCGGGCCATTAACCTACTCCTAGCAAATACGAGAAAGGGTAGAAAGCTATACCGAGCGATCCGTGTCCTTCGGTCTTCGGCCTCCACTCCGATCTCCTCGTGGAATCTCCGGTCTTCACCTTCTCGTCGGAAAGGGCACCACGTCGCCGGGTTCTTTTACGGGCTCCCACCTCTGGACCGAGGCAACTCGGGCACGAAGTTGGCGAGCCGACGTACCCAAGGATGTTGTAGGTGAAGTGTAGGATGGTTTGTCTCTTGGGGTATGAAGTTACCATGATGGAGGAATGAAACAATGAACTTTGGAGAAAAAATGGAGCTCTCATTTTCTAGCAAGGAATGAAATGAGAATGAATTTCTCTCTACAAAAATCTCACACCCCAAGAAAATGAACCTCTCCCTTCCTCATGAAGTGGCCGGCCCCTCAAGATATGGTGGAGGGAAAAAAACAAAAAAATGCAAGAGAAGAAAATGTAAGATAATGAGAAGAAAAAATGGTCACACCATTTTACCCATCAATCCCTTCATAGTCCATCACCATAAATGCTAGCCATCATGAAGCAAAAGGAATCTAATGATGCTAGAAATATCATAATCCCTCAATAACAAATAAACCCCTCCACTTAGCTAATTTGCAAACTTGCAAATTAGCCCCTCCATCAGAAAAATCCGGCCGTGAAGGAACAAAGGAAAACTGGCCGGAACGGAATGCAAACTGGCAACTTCAGAAAACTGATCCCGTAATAAATTACAGGAAAACCCCGCGACTGTATATACATGCCCGCATTTGTCTTCCCACTGAATACAAATGCAAAAAGACAAAATCTACACTGTACAATACTAGGATCCGGCTTAAACCAAAGCCCGCTAGTATTATCCGTCCGATCATGATCCGTGCAATACCGCACGTATCTGGTCGAACCCTGCCATATCTCCATACGGCCTCTACAGCGTTTCGCCCGAAACCTGAGAAAATGGTCTGTGGGGGACTCTAAAGACTCGTCAATACTTTGGTTGTGGATTTAACCACTAGCACGTCAGAGGTATTAGCCTATACGTAACGGGCTACCAGGTATTGACCAAAAGGGACGTCGATGAGCGAACTCATCCTGACACCCTACTGAGCCTGTCAGTGACAATATCCGTACAGTCCGGTCCGTTCGTCTATGAGCATCGCATGGCGGGCCTAGGGGTTGGTAAAAGTCAGACCCCCAAAAGTGGTACAAGTCGTGTCGGAGTGTAGCCCAGAACACCCTGAGATACTACTGGAATACCTACCAGTAAATCTCCTTTCTTGGCCAAGGACTTTCATGTACTGGCTCTCCTAGACACAGCGCGACCTCACCCCCAATACCGGGAGAGACGAACCCCTGCAGATCCGCTCACTGCTTCCATGTGGCTCGGGATTGTACCCAACTAAAACCTGTTTACACGACTCCTTTGAGCCGTGGTAGGGTAGTAATCAAAGCACAGTGGGAACTCACACGAGACAAATGACGATCTCAGGTTGATGAACTAACCTGTACACATGTCACCAGGGAACTGCTATCTGATGTCAGGTATAATATCAACTAGCAGGTTCCCAGCGAGTCCTGTCCGGTGTACTCATAACCCAATGAGCACCTGTATACATCTTAGGTGAACCAACTGACACCGGTGGCTTATAAGACCGGCCACCGCCCCTCGTCGGGGTCTCGACTGTATACACCAGTCTACTCTGGAGTATCGATGCCATGTCTCGAAACTCCCACGACTAGGGACCTTTTAAAGATTTGCTTATAGACCCCAGCTCCCACGTATATGATCGCCCTCATACTGCTGGCAGTCAAGCAAGAATTCTAGGGGCTCTATCAACGTGCAATAGTGACCTGTAAGGTCACCTAAAGCAGTACACGATGATAAAGATAAACCAGATAGCATACTATCATCTTGAGTAAGACTGTCCTGCCGGTATAGGTCCTCTCTCAATCATTGCAATCACGTGCCTGTGATCCAATAATTGACTCTGAGGGCACTATCTCCAACAATCTCCCATTTGCACTCAAGGCTAATTATTGCGATGTCGCATACTCACAGCCCGTGTGATACCGAACACCCAACTCCTCTACTAGTCAGTCTCACAAAGCTCGTTTGCGAAACTATTGCGTTCGAGGAATAGCCTCAGTGAGTGGATCCGCTGTGATGTTTCTTTCTATGTCTCTCTATATCTCAAGTTCGCGGAGAAAGCCATCTCCCGAAATGAGCAATACATGTCTTAGAATATGTCTGGATATCTGATGGGACCTAGCTCATAAATGAACTCCAAATCCAAACTTCGTAGACTGTATCGTCAACTGAACTTAATCAGTATCCTGCGCCATACCTCCCTCAGTACCCGCTTAGACCACCTGTCCAAACTACTGCCCCTCGTCAGAAGGAAAACTATAACTCTGACAGTCACTCTGTCATCCAGGTCACCTTGGAAGCCTGGAATGATAACCGTCTCCTGAACGAGGCTGATGTTATCATATCCCTAGAACATCCACTTATGTTCTAAAACTGCTTCCGAACGTTTCTCCAGGATTGGATTAATATCCTAAGTGGAGAAACCACTGTGTGATAACCAAAGTATAACCGACCGTAGTATAGGAATTACACTTCCTACTTTGTGTATGTCATCCAAATACCAGGACATTACACCCTACTACCTTCTTAACAGATCCATCCCCTATTCTGATGAAGTCAAACCTATGACTGTCACATCAGAAATAGATGATCTATCTCCGCTATATCTGCTTTAGTCTATAAATAGACATAAGCCACTTGTCCACTATACTTCCGCTGCTCCCACTGACTATGACAATCCTCTGGCAGAGTCATATAGACGTACACTTCTAAAGCTAGTTCAGAACGACGCTATACTCATCCTCCTGCCGGGTCTCACAGTCTAGAACAACAACAATGGCAAGTCTGGGTAAACAAGAACCTCCCTGTCACCGTCCTTGAGGCTACCGGAGTACCTCTTGGGTGCCTGAGGTTACCCACCATATCTGCGGAGTGGCTAATGGAATGTCAAACCAGATTGAATCTTTAGGTTCTTATCAAATCTTCAGTAATCGTTTGCGGTTCTGGAATCACTTCCAGTTCTACCATACTCCCACTACTGTTTTCTGAAAAAATCCATTTTTATTAAAACTGTGTCGAGTCAAGAACAATATCACTATTGATCTTCCAGATGGTAGAAAATCAACCCTCGTCATAGCCCGGGTCAACCCACAAACAGCCATTACAGAAACGTGCCTTGAGTTATCCAGAGTCTGGTTTTAAGCATAAGCTGGATAACTCCCCGTATCTTAACAATGTTAAGATATGAACTGTTCTATATCCAATACAGAAACAGAGGCACTGATTTAATTGAACCAGATTCAAATCATGCAGCTGTCTCCAGTGCATGTCAACTAAAAGGAAAGAGGCCGATCAACATTACTCAACTTAGGAGTACTTCCAATTATGAGTAACCTGAAAGAGAAGCTAGTTCTCTTAATCATTACTATCAACTGAATACCATACACAAATATCTACATCTTCGATTACCTTGAAGAATCCCGATACTTGCAACACCTGGTTCTTTACTTTACTCATATACCTATAACTTCTCAAATCTTGGACCCTGTGTTTCTACGAAACACATATCTAAGAACTAGAGAAGTCACAAGTAAACCGAATATAGTACGAGGACCAACCCCTCTGTCCTAATGGACACTGGACAATATACAATACTCTGTATAAGTCCCCCGAGTCTACTGACTCATTCACTGTGTGTCGTAGGTTGAAAACTGTACTTATGGTTAAAAAGAATTACACCGCTATTCAATGCTCCTTACCTAACCATCCATTGATATAGGTAAATGTCATAGACATAATTTCAAAAAGGTATATCTCACTCTATAAAAATAGACGTACAGATATATCAATTTGAAATTGGTGCATAACAACGGATATTCAAAACCAAATATTTGCCGTCCGGCAAACAACCCAGGTGACTTCCTTAAATATCACCAATTACAACGAATTCTGATATAATGAGGATAATCATCTAATTCCCAATAACTGACTCCCACTCATCATCTGTAAAACCATACAGATGTGAGAATCATACCTGGTAAATACATACCCTGGAGCAAGTGTCTAATTGGGAAATCAGTCTTCTTTTTACAGTACACAGTGAAAATGAAACATTGAAATGTTTCGATGGGGTATCCCGGTATTCCTAGTAATGTCTCTTCCATTATCCAGATTCACAATTGTAACCGTATATTTCTTTGCCATCTCTCCAAATCCCTTTATATGTCTTTAGTCATTACCTTCTGTACACCCTTTTAGGCTAAATGGTTTTCTTCCTTCCCTACCGTTTGGCACCAGCCTATGGTTTGGAAGAAGACTATCCAATAAGCATAGTGGGTGTACTGTCCTAATCCTAGGAGCACTCGCAATGCGAGAGAAGGTGAAGATAAAAGACAACTGAATAAACCTTATTCCTATTTCTCCTGAACCAGAATCCATCCCCGAACTGGAACAAGTTCCTTTCGAGTTCGTATATAACCATACGATAGAGTATCCAATAAACTGTGGATCTTCGTAGTGATACGGAGTGTCCTGGAGAAATATAAAGGTGATTAGGATTGGCGAATAAATACTTGGTTTGGTCGTGAATAGCAGTCGCAATTTACTTTGCCCTCTTACTAATCCCTTAATATGTCTTTACTTAATACTTTCTGCACACCATCGTTATGCTAATTGGTTTTCTTCATTCCCCACCGTTCGGCACCAGCCTAAGGTTAGGAAGAAGACTATCCAATTTGCGTAATAGGTGTACTATCTCCTAAACCAAGGAGTACTCGCATCCTGAGAGAAGGTAAAAGGAAAAGACAACTGAATAGTTCTATTCGTTTTCTCCAGAACCGGAAACCATCCTCGAATAAATTCCTTCGAGTTCGTATATAACCATACGATGGTTTTATCCAATGGAAGTGGACGTTCGTAGTAAGACGGGGTGTCCTAGAGAAAAAGGTAAAAGTAAGAGTGGCAATGAGGTATGCAACTCTGACAATCCAAAAGCTAGTGTTTAAGAAGGTTCGGTTAATTTTGGTCACTGAGTCATAGTCTAGGGTCGGGTCATGGTCGCTGCCAAAGAGAGAGAGAGAGAGAAAAGAAACACTCAGTGTGCACTCTAACCTAGATCAGAATGGTTATCACTTTATCTAATCAGGAAACCTCCCACTGTAACGTCAAATTCTTCCCCAAACCTGAAAGAAGAATTAGTCGGGATCACCCGAGGAGTAAACCAACTCATCAGTGGGAATCGGGATCCAACTATCATCGCATGATAATGTGACGGAATCCGCCCACGTTATCACACTCCAGAAGGTATGCGCATATCTGGCAAGTTTTAGTTTCTTTAGAAACTCCCGATGTGATTTTTACCCCATGCTCTTATGACCTTGACTTTGGCCAACATATCATAAGTCACATGTCAAGTTCTACCTGTCATTCTCCAGGTTAATTTGAACTCACCCGTACCTACCCTTGACTTTGGCCAAAATAGTAGTACGACTGTCCCAAACCAACGCATCTATCTATGCTGCATATGAATACCCAATAGCTACCAATCATTGTGCCTTGACTTTGGCCAACATACACAGCTTGAATACTTATTGACATTCATATGAAACGACGGAGGGCTACGAATGGTTTCTGGCGAAAACCTTAACGTAATGAACTTGATATCGTTGAAGGAACCAGATAGCTTTTTAAAAATATAGTGACGAAAACCTTTGCTAAAGAGGTCACTCCCGGCGAAGGGATCTCGGCTCTTTCCCCGTGGAATGAGGTGCAGGATATTCTTACTGAATACCACGATGCAAAGCAAAAGTAAACGACTATAGTGAAGTTATTGCCCTGACGCAAACTTCTGTCCAATGGGTCACTCCCGGTGAAGGGATCTCGTCCCTTGCCTCGTCGACTGAGGAGCTGAATATTCATAACCGAATACCACTGTGCAAAACAAAAGAGAACGCCCTTGCAATAACAGCTTTTTGAAAAATGTTCCAACAACATCAGAATAGGTTTGTTTAGCTTGCATTGATCCGAATTAACGCAGTCCCATCAATTGATCACACCACAAAAGAACGAAAATAATGATGTACGTATATGCCATCCGCATTCGCCACTGGGTCCTGTCATCACCCGTTAGGTTACTTAACTAACGACAGAGCGGGAACTGGACTAGCGCGGATGCAAAACATATACAACATCTACTAGTATATATATCAATATATAATATTCGCTCAAGGCGTGATAAAATGCAACATCACAGAAATGTAATAAGTATCACAGAACAATATAGATATCTGGGATCCCCGGGTTTCATAGAGCCGCTACTGAAACCCGATGTTCTCCTAGTCGTGTGGATAGCCAGTGCAATGAAATCCTAGACCCCTACGGGCGCGGCAAGTTACCCGCCAAAACCTGAAGCGAGGCAGCCCCCTTCAGCAACGTGAATAGACCACCTAGCACTTCACGGAATCCGGTAACTTGGGCACCCCTCCTGGGTCAACCTATACCCCCTACGAGTGCGGCGAATAGCCCACCAATTCTAGAGTGAAGCCCCCTCCGTCTCAACGCCATGAGATGCGGGCTCTTTGCCCTCTAGAACCCGGCTACCCGTGTACCCCTTCGCGGGGTAATCCTAGTACAAAAAGTAAAATATACATACAACGGGTACATCGACCTCTGCCCGGTCATGCCCCAAAACAATAATATACAAACAGGCAGGAACGGCAGTCCACATGTCCGACGCTCGCCCCGCAATATCAAATGTATATAAATAACCAAACTGTACTAACATTGCTCCTAGGCTATCCCCCACGACCAATCCGCAACATCACAGCACAACACAGAACATCAACGTGAATGTCACGTTCGCAAATCCGTCTAAAAGGGCTATAGCAGTTAGACAGGATTTACCGATCAAGTGACATTCACGGTCGCAGATATAATGTAAATACTGTGAACTAACATGTTTAAAATTTTCGATCGACTGAATTTTTCGAAGTGGGCCGCAAGCACAACTGTAGCACTCAAAAACAACTGGGCCCAAAAAGAATATACCAGAAACCCTATTTCCATGTTAATAAACCACTGTAGAAATTTGGTACGGTTTGGTCACAAAACGGCGGCGGTTCCGCGGCCAAAACGTGGTTTTGGCCGCTGAACCGCCGCGCTACAGTAATATCAGCTGACCAAATTTTCACATAATGCATAAAAAACCCTGCACGTATTTTTCCAATATACCAAATAATTTTTAGAGCAAGGAAAAATTCGACAGAAAGTACGACATGGAAATGTGGTTTTTGGAAAATCCGATCGATCGAACTTGTAAACACGTTAGAGCAAGCTAGACTAGGTTAATGGCGTGGCTCTGATACTAGTGTAAGTGCACGGCGGCGCCCCGGCCGTCAATCCGACGCCGGAATGCGGAAACGAAACTTTTCTGCAAACTAGAAACCGGCACCACCGCGCACAAAAATCCCGGATCGGGCCATTAACCTACTCCTAGCAAATACGAGAAAGGGTAGAAAGCTATACCGAGCGATCCGTGTCCTTCGGTTTTCGGCCTCCACTCCGATCCCCTCGCGGAATCTCCGGTCTTCACCTCCTCGTCGGAAAGGGCACCACGTCGCCGGGTTCTTTTACGGGCTCCCACCTCTGGACCGAGGCAACTCGGGCACGAAGTTGGTGAGCCGACGTGCCCAAGGATGCTGTAGGTGAAGTGTAGGATGGTTTGTCTCTTGGGGTATGAAGTTGCCATGATGTAGGAATGAAACAATGAACTTTAGAGAAAAAATGGAGCTCTCATTTTCTAGCAAGGAATGAAATGAGAATGAATTTCTCTCTACAAAAATCTCACAACCCAAGAAAATGAACCTCTCCCTTCCTCATGAAGTGGCCGACCACTAAAGATATAGTGGAGGGAAAAAAACAAAAAAATGCAAGAGAAGAAAATGTAAGATAATGAGAAGAAAAAATGGTCACACCATTTTACCCATCAATCCCTTCATAATCCATCACCATAAATGCTAGCCATCATGAAGCAAAAGGAATCTAATGATGCTAGAAATATCATAATCCCTCAATAACAAATAAACCCCTCCACTTAGCTAATTTGCAAACTTGCAAATTAGCCCCTCCATCAGAAAAATCCGGCCGTGAAGGAACAAAGGAAAACTGGCCGGAACGGAATCCAAACTGGCAACTTCAGAAAACTGATCCCGTAATAAATTACAGGAAAACCCCGCGACTACATATACATGCCCGCATTTGTCTTCCCACTGAATACAAATGCAAAGAGACAAAATCTACACTGTACAATACTAGGATCCGGTTTAAACCAAAGCCCGCTAGTATTATCCGTCCGATCATGATCCGTGCAATACCGCACGTATCTGATCGAACCCTGCCATATCTCCATACGGCCTCTACAGCGCTTCGCCCGAAACTTGAGAAAACGGTCTGTGGGTGACTCTAAAGACTCGTCAATACTTTGGTTGTGGATTTAACCACTAGCACGTCAGAGGTATTAGCCTATACGTAACGGGGTACCAGGTATTGACCAAAAGGGACGTCGATGAGCGAACTCATCCTGACACCCTACTGAGCCTGTCAGTGACAAACATTCCAGTCCGTTCGTCTATGAGCATCGCATGGCGGGCCTAGGAGGTTGGTAAAAGTCAGACCCCCAAAAGCGGTACAAGTCGTATCGGAGTGTAGCCCAGAACACCCTGAGATACTACTGGAATACCTACCAGTAAATCTCCTGCCTTGGCCAAGGACTTTCATGTACTGGCTCTCCTAGACACAGCGCGACCTCACCCCTAATACTGGGAGAGACAAGCCCTGCAGATCCGCTCACTGCCTCCATGTGGCTCGGGATTGTACCCAACTAAAACCTGTTTGCACGACTCCTTTGAGCCGTGGTAGGGTAGTAATCAAAGCACAGTAGAAACTCACACGAGACAAACGACGATCTCAGGTCGATGAACTAACCTGTACACATGTCACCAGGGAACTGCTATCTGACGTCAGGTATAATATCAACTAGCAGGTTCCCGGCGAGTCCTGTCCGGTGTACTCATAACCCAATGAGCACCTGTATACATCTTAGGTGAACCAACTGACACCGGTGGCTTATGAGACCGGCCACCGCCCCTCGTCGGGGTCTCGACTGTATACACCAGTCTACTCTGGAGTATCGATGCCATGTCTCGAAACTCCCACGAATAGGGACCTTTTAAGGATTTTCTTATAGACCCCAGCTCCCACGTATATGATCGCCCTCATACCGTTGGCAGTCAAGCAAGAATCCTAGGGGCTCTATCAACGTGCAATAGTGACTTGTAAGGTCACCTAAAGCAGTACACGATGATAAAGATAAACCAGATAGCATACTATTATCTTGAGTAAGACTGTCCTACCGGTATAGGTTCTCTCTCAATCATTGCAATCACGTGCCTGTGATCCAATAATTGACTCTGAGGGCACTATCTCCAACAATATTGACGCACTGAAAGAATACAACCAGAGGGCGCGAACCCCAGTCACGCTTCAAGAGTTTCTCAGTCACATCCTTGAGAATGAAGATAACGATAATGATGAGGGAGACGACTTGTCAGAAGAATCCAAAGATTATGTGGCAAGTTGCCACATGATCGCTCATTTGTGGTTAAGTAAAAAAGCAGCTCACTCGGCGTTAGGAGATAACGAGAGGAGCTGGGGGCAGGAGCAGTGCCAAAACCCTTGGATTATGTGACAAAGTCTATCAAGGAGAAACCTACTTGTTCATAAAGCATTCGGCGAAACTTCGCCTCAAAGCTACAGCGGACCGAAACGTCCCTAAACTAACGACGGACCGAAACGTCCTTAAACTAACAACGGACCGAAACGTCCTTAAACTAATGATGGACCACTATGTCCTAAAACTAGCTGTTGACCGAGATGTCAATAAACTACGATGAATTGCAGCATCCTAAAACTGATACAAAAAAAATAAAGAATAAAAAAAGAGAAAAAATAAAGAATTAAAAAAGAGAAAAAAAAGAAAACGGTATGTCCATATGCAAAATGGGCACGGATGAAAACCCGAAAGGGCTCCGTGAGTAAAAACAGTAGGGCTACCGGCGAGTTTTGTGAATACCCGAAACGGCGCAACCTCGTTAGAACAAAAAAAAGAAGAAAAAAGAAAACGGTATGTCCATAAGCAAAATGGGCACGGATGAAAACCCGAAAGGTCTCCGTGAGTAAAAACAGCAGGGCTACCGGCGAGTTTTGTGAAAACCCGAAAGGGCGCAATCTCGTTAAAAGACACTTGCAAGGTCCTCTCGACTTTGTAAGGAGAAACCGCCTGCGTGAGATCCTTACGACTCACAAGGGAGCAACACACTTAGGGATCCCCACGATTCCTAAGGAGAAATTACACTTGCGAGATTCTCACGACTCGTAAGGAGAACCCTCTTATGGGACCCTCACGGCTCATAAGATTCAAAACTCTTAAGCTACAGGGATCTGAACCTGTTCTTAAGCAGCCCCCATAATCTTCGATACTGCCCTACAAGCGGCTCAACACTGACCCTTGTATACAATCCACGGACGCGAATAAACATTTCCCTAACGAAGTCCCATCCGTGACTAGGGATATGTTTACATGGTGAACACCCCTTGTAAGCCCTCTCGACTTATAAGGAGAAAGCACTCTTATAAGATCCTTACGACTTATAGGAGATCATGCACTTAGGAATCCTCACGATTCTTAAGGAGAAATCGCACCTACGAGATCCTCACGACTCGCAGGGAGGAATACCTTTATGAGACCCTTACGGCTCATAAAGTCAAAAGTCTTAGCCGACAGGATCTTAACCCTGTTTGCTAAGCCACCTTTGTTCGACATCGACAGAGGCAAATGATGATTCGCTCCTGGCCATATCCCAGTCGTAGCGGTGCTAATGCCGAAATCGGTGTCTAAACCCAAGCTTGCAAGCGAGAAACTAGCGAGCCACACATGCATACGAAATAGCCGAAATGATGGGGCAACTTGCAATAAAATCGGCAAGTAAAAAAATGTTTGCATGCAAAATAGCCGAAATGATTGGGTAACTCGCCATAAAAAGCAGCGAGTAAAAATAAAACAAATAGCCGAAATGATTAGGCACCGCGAAAAATAGCCGAAATGATTGGGCAATCGCGACCTTAGCGATATAAAAACTGAAATGATAGAGCATCGCGGAAAGAAATAAAAAAAATGAATGAAATTTATGCCCTACAGGTGATATCACATCAATCCCTGTATATAATCCAGGGGCGCAAACAAAAAGGGAATCACACCCTTCCTCACCAGGTTTCATCAGAAGAAGAAGCCAAATCTCAACGATTCACAGATGGCCTGGAGATCATCTTAACATCCGTTTCATTACGACAAACACAACATCAAGCAAAGTGGAACAGCGGCAACTCCCAGTTCCATGACTCGGCAGTGCACAAATGACCAAGAGTCAAACCCCGACTCCGTGAAATGCGGATAAAGTCAAAAATTCCTGGCTACGTGGAACTCGGCTTATGTCAATCCTAACCTCGTGGGAAACGTACAGAGCGGATCCTGGTCCTTGCAGAGCACGGCAATGACCCTGTGTGAAGCATCCAGAGCGGAGCCTAGTCCTCGCCGAACACGGCAGTGAACCCTTGGGAAGCATCCAGAGCAAAATTCCTGGTTACGTGGAACGTGGCTTATGTCAATCCTGACCCCGTGAGAAACGTCCAGAGCGGATCCTGGTCCTCGCAGAGCACGACAATGATCCCGTGTGAAGTATCCAAAGCGGAGCCTGGTCCTCCCCGAACACGGCAGTGAACCCGTGGGAAGCATCCAGAGCAAAATTCCTGGCTACGTGGAACGCGGCTTATGTCAATCCTGACCCCGTGGGAAACTTCCAGAGCGGATCCTGGTCCTCGCAGAGCACGGCAATGACCCCGTGTGAAGCATCCAGAGCGGAGCCTTGTCCTCGCCGAACACGGCAATGAACCCATGGGAAGCATCCAGAGAAAAATTCTTGGTTATGTGGAACGCGGCTTATGTCAATCCTGACCCCGTGGGAAATGTCTAGAGCGGATCCTGATCCTCGCAGAGCACGGCAATGACCCCGTGTGAAGCATCCAGAGCGGAGCCTGGTCCTCGCCGAATACGGCAGTGAACCCGTGGGAAGCATCCAAAGCAAAATTCTTGGCTACGTGGAACGCGGCTTATGTCAATCCTGACCCCGTGGGAAACGTCCAGAGCGGATCCTGGTCCTCGCAGAGCACGGCAATGACCCCGTGTGAAGCATCCAGAGAGGAGCCTGGTCCTTGCCGAACACGGCAGTGAACCCGTGGGAAGCATCCAGAGCAAAATTCC
Organism: Agapanthus africanus; assembly: GCA_030015575.1. NCBI lineage: Eukaryota > Viridiplantae > Streptophyta > Magnoliopsida > Asparagales > Amaryllidaceae > Agapanthus > Agapanthus africanus. The sequence goes on from CM057337.1 coordinate 7,197,753, forward strand.
TGGCTACATGGAACGCGGCTTATGTCAATCCTGACCCCGTGGGAAACGTCCAGAGCGGATCCTGGTCCTCACAGAGCATGGCAATGACCCCGTGTGAAGCATCCAGAGCGGAGCCTGGTCCTCGCCGAACACGGCAGTGAACCCGTGGGAAGCATCCAGAGCAAAATTCCTGGCTACGTGGAACGCGGCTTATGTCAACCCTGACCTCGTGTAAAGCATCCAGAGCGGAGCCTGGTCTTCGCCGAACACGGCAGTGAACCCGTGGGAAGCATTCAGAGCAACTCATGACTCTATGAAATGCGGATAAGGACAACTTCACCCATCACTTGCAGATCCTCACGACTCGTAAGGGAATAAATTCTCTTGTGAGATCCTTACGACTTTCAAGAGAAAACACACTTAGGAATTCTCACGATTCTTAAGGAAAAATTACACCTACGGGATCCTCTCGACCGGTAGGGAGAAAATTCTTTATGAGACCCTTACGGCTCATAAAGTTGAAAAGTCTTAGGTGACTGATCCTAACCCTGTTTTCTAAGCCATCACCACCCTACAAAAAGCCCAAGACTGACAGCTATATACTATCTACAGACCGCACTTGCTAAAATCATATAGTAACAACACAGCAAGGAGAAGAAAGCAACAGTATAACAAAAAAATGTGTATCTTTTATTCATGAATTCAATTGAGTACAAGGCAAATCGTATAAAAGAATAAAAAATGGATACATATTGTTCAAAGATTACAAATGTTCAATCATACAAAAGCAGCTATTGGGAGGGAGGCGCCTTCAATAGACCAGCTAGCTGCTCGTGCACTCTTCTCAGCTCATCCTCACGATCAGCCTCCGTGGCCAGCTCTGCTTCAACCTGGGCCCGTTGCTGCAAACAGGATGAGAGTTTCTGATCAACTTCCTGCTAGGCAGCCTCCTGACTCTGCACGACCTGCTCATTAAGATCAAGTTTCTTCCTCAACACCAGCCCGTCTGAGATACAATGTTGAAGGTTTTCAAAAATGGTGTTCAGCTGGGCGGTATTAGCTTCAACCTCAGCGCGCAGTTGGGCAGATTCAGCAGCAGTCGCCTCACGTTCCTTTCGCTTAAGGGTTGCCTCTCGTTCGAAATGGCGAAGGAACGGAACACTCTACTCAACCCATGCGGCCCGCTGGGAGTTCAAAGCCTGAGTCTCAGGGGCAGGACGCATAAGCTCAAGCTCATGCAGACAGGCCTCAATCTTCCTGCAGTGATTAACCCAAGACTCGAAGACGCCTTCATTATGGAAATTCACAAGCGTCGCCAGCACTGGATTGACCTCGGCAGCAAAGTCTGCGGCAGATGTAGGAGCCTCCGCGTCAAGCTCCGCGATGTATTCGCTCAGCATACGCAGATTAGTCACGGCACCTTTTGAGGATGGACGTCTGGAAAAGAGCCCGGCTGGCATCATGATGCGAGATTCGGAAGAGGCCGGAGTCGAAGCGACCGCTGCAAAACAAATCACAATCAGATGACGGCTTAAGAAGTATAAGAGGTTCATGAACAATGGGATTTACTATACCAGCTGCAGCAGGTAGCAAAGCCGGAAGGACCAATGGCGCAACTGTTCTCTCATCTCCTCCTTCAATCTGTAGTACTGCAATCAAGGCAAAGAAGAATCAGAAATGATTTCACTGTTGGTAAAAGAAAGAACATTAACCGAAGGCTGTATTCACCAGCGCCACTGGATGAAGCAATCTCCGACGGGAAAGAGAAGTGGCGGTGCAGCACCTGATACAAGTGGTCAAAAAGGACTCCTACAAAGATGAAACGTCAGTACATGAATTATACAGCCTAGAGATAAGACTGATGGGTCACAAATCCATACCTTTCAGCATCTGAGACGGTGCGAGAGAAGGTAGAGAGGTGGTCACCGTCAGGGCGGTAACTGACGGCGCTGCCTCGGGTAGCGCGACATCAGCACTAGCCGCACCTGCATTAGAAACAAGATAAACCCTGTCAGGAAAGATTGAAAAAGATTGCGGAATAAAAAAAAAGGGTGGTGACCTAAAATCTACCTGATGAGTCGCCAGCCGGAACCGTGACGAGGGCGTCACTTGATACAACAACGGCGTCTCCCTCCTTCATCGGGGTGGTCTCACCTCCCATCGCCTCGTTCCCTGACTCCACGAGAGCCGTCGTCAAGCTTGCGATGCCAGGAGACGGCAAAGAACCGTAGATGGGAAGAGCGATGATCGGGGCGATGCCTGACTCTTGAGAAAGAGCGGCCATCTCGGGCCCAGCAATTGTACCCATTTCGCTCGCCACCACCCCGGGCTCAGTAATTGTAGCTGTCTCATCCACCGCCGCCTTAGGCTCGGCCGTGGTAGCCGTCTCGTCAGCCACTACCTCGAGCCCGGCAATTGCGGCCACATCGCCTACCGCCGTCCCGGGTTCGGGAATAGCAGCTACCGCCTCCACCGCTCCCTCAGGCTCAGCGGTCGCCGCCACTTCTTTGGTAAGGCTCGGTCCTACAAGATAAGATATATAAGAACTGATAATTCAAAATTTGATAACGGAACCTCAAGGCACATTACCTGGAGTTGATTTACCGTTTGCTTCCCGAGCTGCACATGCCGCCCGTTTGTAAGCAGTAGACAAGACGATCGGAGACTCCTCTGAAGGAGTAGCAGCAAGGGTAGGGACGCTCGAACCCGCACCCACAGCTAAAGCAGCACTACGCTCCCTTGCTGCGCGCCTCCGGCGCTTCCTTTCCTCCCGGGCCGTCAAAGCAGACCTTCTAGAAGCCTCCTTCAACAGAGCGTCATCATCCGCACCTAGGGTTACCTCTGGAGCCGTCAAGGCTTCCGTCATCGGTCGTTTGAGTAAGGCCTCTTTCGGCAATACCGAAGAGGCCGGGACTTCGGTGGCTGGGCCGGGAAGAGTCTCCGCGTCACCTTGCGGGACCGGCATTGTGGTCCCTGTGATGAGATAAAGAAAGGGTTAGATTGTCCATAAAAAGGAGAATGAAGACTCAATGAGCCGAGACATACCAATGCCCAATAAAGCGCGATTCCTCTCCTCCTCCTCGAAGGTCCTGAAGGAAGCCGCTAGAGCCTCTTCAGTAGTAAAGCCTGTTACAAAAGGAAGAATGCCAGTTAAGACATGATAATAAAAATAAAAATATAACGCAAAAACAAAGTGCGGCTAATATTTACTTGATTGCACGAGAGCGGCTATTTCCGCTTGGTGGGTTGCGAGTCGCGCAGAAGCAGTAATAGCGGCATCGAGATCAGTGTCTTCTGGCGCTATGAAGAGACCCTCATTGGTTCCATATTCACTTAGGCTTTCGGTATAAGAAGCCTGAGGCTCTAGGCCGAGTACGGCATTAAGGGAGAGGACCGACTTCTTCTTCTTCTGTGCGCGAGCTTCGGTCACAGCCAGCACCAGCTTGCGTTTAGTGGCCACTTTAGATGGCGAGTCCCAATGTCCGAGCCCACGCCAGACTCGGATGAAGCTACATTTACTGTCTCCACGGGAGCACGGGGCACCGATGGCACATCCACCGTCTCCACAGGAGCATGGGGCAATCCACGCGTAGGGCTTAGCACTCGTGGAAGCTCAACTGCAGCAACCTCTCTTAGCGGAGGGGGGACAGCGATCCGTCGCTTCAAAGGGACTTTACGATCACCGGCAGGAGGTGCACTTTTGCGATCAAGCAGCAACCGCCTTTCTTCTTTAATAACGGCGCCCGTCGAATGCTGGTACCATGCCGTATACACATTAAGGATCCATGGGACGTAACTCGGCTCACTGATAAAGAAGTGAGAGCCCGTATTCAAACGCATGAAGTGATGCAGCGCACTCCGCATCCCCTCTTCAGTGGCAATAGGTTCCAGCAAGAAAGCCTCCAGCGGCACTCCTTGATTATAGCTCAATTGTTGGGCAAAAAGATGCGGATTATATCTCATGAAAAGCGCCGCATCATTTTGCCTAAACACCAGGAAGCCCAGTCTGATAGAATATAAGTGAAGGGTCTCTCGAGCTGTCAAAACTGAGGCTCCATCTTTGAAAATGTCCTGCAAGGGCCGCACCGTTCTGGCAGACCCTTTTCCGACGGTTAACACCTTGTCGGTAAAGGTCATACCGTCTCCAACCGTGCGGGGACGAAGGAGCAAATCTCTAGCATCCCGCGGCGACGGATTTACAATTGAGGCGCCGACTAATCACATAATCCGGGGGAAGCTGCACCTGTCATAGAATGAAGGCCTTCTATGGATACCAAAAACGCCATGTGCATGTAACTCGAGTCATGACATGAAGTAATGCATCGAGAAGTTCACATGTTGTACTCCGGGTTGAGTAGTATCCGCCGCTTGACTGAGGCCATAATACAGATAGGCTAAGCCGGCGACCCCGACAGCCACTTTCACCCCAATAGTCATCCGGTGAGCCAGGTAAAAGACAGATGGCCTCATACGGTGAAGGTACATCGAGAGCGCGAACCAGCTCAACCATAGCCCAAGAAATCCCAAAAATAATGCTTCCTCATCCATCCCAGGGACTGCAATCTCCGCAAAAGGAACAACTGGAGAGTTGGGAAGGAAGAAACTCCTATGATTTACCTCCGTCGCTGGCAGGTTGTCCAAACCTAAGCCGAAAAGGTCGTTAAGCGTGGCGAATTTAACGGCCTCCTTCGAGAAGACTTTTGGGTGAAGGAAGCGAGCAATGAAATCTTCGAAACTAACCCCGCGGCTCCCACATTCAAGAAAAAGGCCCTCGTAGATATCCAACACTTTGATCAAACTAGGAAACTGGTGTTGAACAGCATTCACCGGGGTAAGGCCCATTATCACCAGCTTGGCACCGAAAACATATTCGTCCGTGGGAAGTAGCTCCTCATAATTCTCCCCTATGACCGGTAAGCCAGAAACTTCTGCAAATTCCTCTAAAGAGATTGATACTTCTCGGTCCAGCGAGAGGAAGGTGTGGATAGGAATGTTCCACTGCTCCAGAAATGCCTTAACCCACCAGGTGGGAAGCGCAGGATATTGGAAGAGAGAAGCATAAACGGCGGTATATAACCCAAGCCTCATCAACTGCGACTTCTTCGCTGACAGAATGTAGCGGGCCCATTGCAGATAACCGGTCGGATGACGGGGAATCAGACCTATATTATATGGTTGCCCCTACGGCCGTGCTTCACCTTGACAAATACGGCATCCCAAGGTATCTAAAACCATGGGAGGCTGAACAGGAATCGAAGCTATAGCGGGCTGAAGAAGGCCTTCTGAAGTCCAATTGACCATCTCCACGGCGTAGTTCACCGGAGGTGAGTTGGCGTAATGGATCGCCGTGATGGGCTCCGAGGGTACCGCGCATGAAAAGCTTTGTCGACCCCTGATAATCTGATTATATTATGACCCCCAAAGGTGAAGATTCTTATGTTCCGGATTATGGTCTTTGATCAAAGCTAGGACCTCCCGGTCTACGGGTACTCCAGGAAATCCTCCCTCTGAACGAACGAACGGAAACAAAGCATCGAAAGACATGTTGCCTGCAAAAGGGGGGACAGAAATCAACTGTCAGTGTTGTAATTTAATTTTTAATTTCTGACACTCGGTACTTTAAAAGTTGTACTACACTACAATGCAGTGGAAAGGGGACCAAAGAAGGACCCACAAAGTCTAGATGACAATACATCAATTAATAAAACATCCTCATCATTGGATGAGACTGTCAATTAATGAGTAAATCCTCAAGGAATTTTCTCATTGAATGAGAAATCCCTCGAGAAAAGGAGAAAATCTCCCTTTGAGAGCAAAACTCTATAACAAAGTGACACTTGTCACACTCTGATCATGAAGGAATAAAATTCCTTAAAGAGTCTAGCTCTGTAATGATGATGGAAAATCCATCAAAAATTAATTAAAATTAATTCTTGAGAATTAAAAATTCTGGGATCTTCAAGATCCATGAAAAAACTCTTAAGAGTTCTTCATCAAAGATCAAAAGATCTACATATTATCAAAAGAGCTCTGATTCATGGGCTAAGAAACCCCAAGAAAAGATCTGTTTAGATCTATGGGTTCATGAGAGTAAGGCTCTGTTTATGAAACCCTAAAGGGGTTTTCTTTAGATCAAAAATCTATGAAGAGTAAGGCTTTGTTAATGGGTAAAACCCCCAATTTATTAAGATTGTTTAATTTTACCTAAGTTTGGGAAAGAGTTCTGACTCTTGAAAGTTCTTAAACAGAATAGCAAGGCTCTGAGCAAAAATTCTTAAGAAGAAGATAGAAATCATCTAAGCGACCAAAGGTCCTATTTATAGGCACTGAACCGCCTCTTCAACTTCTGAGTTGATCCAAGGCTCAGATGTTGCCACCGCTGCACTCACGTGTGCACCACGTGAGCACAACGGTGGGGGGGCATTTGTTTCCCCCAATCAGAGCAATGCTCTGTTTTGAATTTCAAAATTCAAAAATTGAAGCAACGCTTTAGATTCTGCGCGCTGCGCGCCACGTGTCAAACGCAGACGCGCTAGCGCCAGGTGCGCTGCGCTCTAGGCAGCGCACCCCTAATCAGAGCAAAACTCTGTTTCAAAATTCAAAATTTAAAAGTTGAAGCAACGCTTCAGATCCAACTCTCTACGCTGCGCGCCACGTGTCAAACACTGGTGCGCTAGCGCAGTTGCACTGCGCTCTGCGCTGCGTGCCACGTGTCGAACGTAGGTGCGCTAGCGCAAGGTGCGGCAACGCTGGAATTAAATATCCCCCACCGTTAGATCAAAAGATCTACTAATAATAAATTATTAATTAATCAGAACTAAAATTCTGTTATGGAAAGATCTTTCCAATCTTATTAAAATAAGAAGATTATCTTCTGTAAAACAGAAGCTTTAGGATCAAAGATCCAACGGTGGGAAATATTCCTAAATCAATCAGAGAAAGATCTCTTAAAACTGATTCAACAAATCAATTGGCCTTATATAAAGGCCCATAGACTTCAAGTCTGATATACAGAGACAAAAAAAGAGAGAGAGAAAACCTCTGCAAATTTTGAGAAAAAGAAAAGCAAGCTCTTAGAAAAAAGATCATTTCTTCATATTCAAGGTAAAGAACTATGTTCTAGAACAACAGAGATGAAACCATCTCGTAAAAAGAAAAACCATCTTCTAAAAAGATCATAGATCTGAAAAAAGACCAAGGTTTTTAACAAAAAACAAAAAATCAAAAGATCTAATCATAAAAAATAATATAAATATAAAAGAAGTATTTTACTTCATTCACAGATCTTTGATCTATAAAGGCAGAGCCTTTTATAAAAACAAGAACTTTTGTTCTTGAATCTTGAGGCAAAGTCTCCTTTAAGAAGAACATAAATTTGTTCTTTGATCTTAAATCTGATCAAATGCGCTTTGCGCTATTAGAAAATGCCTTACACTCATGAATTGCGCTTTTGCGCTTCTTGGACCGGCGCTCAGCGCCAAAACATGCCACATGTCAACCAAAGACACAATCTGCGTTTTGCTCTTCTGAAGCAGCGCGCTGCGCTCATGGGCTGGCGCTCAGCGCCAATTGCGCCACGTGTCACTCACTGGCGCCAACAGACTAGCGCAAAGCGCTCATAAATTAAAAGCGTAATGCGCTAATAAACTGGCGCTTAGCGCTAAGCGCGACACGTGTTATCTTCGTGTGCGCTATCTGACAGAAGCGCAATGCGCTCTTTAGCTGGCGCAAAGCGCCTGGCGCACCACGTGACGCATTGTCAGAACACAATCTGTTCTGATGAAGACAAAAGATGTCAGAATTCAATGCTTAGCATTATTAAAAGGGCCGAGCCCAAATAAAGGCTTAATAGCCAGAACAAAAATAAAATATTAAACATTTTTAATTGGACTTAGCCCAATTCTGCCCATAAGTCCTCAACTTATCTCGAATTGAGCACATCTGCTCTTTCAACCAACTCACCTTGGTTCAAGGGTACATCTCTTCACTCTTTTGATATTCGTCGTTGTAATTCCTCAACGTCTTCAAAGAGGTGATGGGTCCCAATAACCACACATTTCACGAACTGTAGGGTCCTTAAACTCATGGACTATGATGTCTTTAACCTCGACCGTAATGTCTTTAAACTAATATCGGACTGTGGGGTCCTTAAACCCACGGACTATGATGTTCTTAACCTCGACCGCGATGTTTTTAAACTAACGATGGACCGTAATGTCCTTAAACTAATTATCGACCGCAATGTCACTAGACTAAACAATAGAGCCCAATTGCTCTCTTGTCGGATCTAAACGGTCCCGTTAAGTTGATCTTAGTCTAAAATTAGACTAATGTATCCTTAACAAACGTTTAAGTTGATCTTAGTCTCAAATAAGGCTAACTCATCCTCAAACCCAACCCCCAAACCCAAATCTAAGAAAGATACGGATTTGGACTAGTCCACGCCCTACGGGTGACAACATAAATTAGTCTCCGTATACAATCCATGGGCAACCACAAACAAAACAAACACCCATGACACGAAGTAACCATATGGAGAAGGAGAAAGTTGTTACCGCGATGCAGTAGCGTAATTAACTGAAGGGGCTTGCGCCTGCAGGGAAGAGCGTCCCCACAATAAAAAACCCTTCAAACGAGGGGGAATCTGACGAAGTCTGCTACATCGGCCGCATCCGTTTAAATCTTCGATACATGGTGCCATAAATCAACATGGTATCTTTGGAGAAATGGACGGATAGCACCAATTAGCATCTGCCCCGAAATTTAGGCAAGACGTCCGCCGCGTCTCTGTCGCGTCCTTCGGAGGGGAACACAGAAGAAGAAGAAGAATCTACGGGGGGCTCCCTAGACTATACCCAATCTATTTCTATAGACTCTTCACAAGAAGACATCTAACCTGATGGAGAGGATGAGTCCTCGGAAGAGAAAACGCAAAGATCCGACCTAAAAAGGAGAGCGCCGAGCTAACGAGACTCTGGACGAGGAAATTATGAAGAGGTATGGGCCCTGATGGGGACCCTACCTCTATTTATAGCTGCTGGCGTACACATCCAATGGCAACAGTCATCTCCCGCCGAAAGGACTCATTGCATTCGACGGCCACCATCGCTTCACCGGTCGCACACGCATTGATCGCACCCCATCGGATGCCGGAAATCTGCGGCCCGTCGCGTCAGCAACCAACGCCAGACGCGTAGGCTGTCGCTTCGGTGACCGTACGCACGATCCGGTGCATCCTCTTTAATGCAAGATCTAACCCCTGATCCTATGACGTCATCAAGAAAATACAACTGATTGCCCAGGAATGTATGCTTACGATATCTACGAAAATGAGCTCACCTCGGATGACCCGGCAGACCACTCTCGACCCGACCCGTGAACAGGTCGTGATGAGAGTGGGGGGCTAATGATGATGCTCGATATCGTCGATTTTCCAGATCGTGACACGTGGCTGATGACATATCCCGAAACTAGTAAGAAAGGACCAGGAATGGTACGTTGGTAGAATGCCCCGGGTCTGCGGCCCATGGACATGGCCGACCTTTTGCGACCGTCCACACCACTCCTGTGCCCGCCTTACAAACAACCGTTGGCTCACCTCCGAGCCTCCTGCACAATTGGCCTCCTCGGCCCTCTCGGCTCGTCTCCAGGCTACCGCAAAACCAAGATACCTCGGTCTCCCGTTTGTTCCCGAGCCACCCGCCGAGGTCATCTTCCTCGGTCCCATCGACCGACCAGCAGCACCAGTCGCAGGCAGCTCCGCCACGCCTCCGTGAATCTCGCCGCGCGCGAGATATCCGCCGGCCACATCCCACATTCCATGCCATCACGATCCCCCATTAACGAGCCTGTCTCGTCATTAATGCGGGATTCCGCCTATCACGCGGGCGTGATGCCGGGGGCGTAACGGCCGGCGTGATTCTCACGCCCGCCTGCTATTGGATGCTGGGTATATAAACCCCTCTTTCAGGCGACTCAAGTAAGTCATTTTCTCCTCACTAGGCTGTTACTCTGCTTAAATATCCGGTCTAACTTGATCGTCGGAGGGTCCTCGGTGGTATAACCACCCCGGGATTTCCTTGCAGGTAGCTCGGCCTCAACCACCTCAAACCCATTGAGATCCACACGCTTCAAGAGGCAGCCTCCAACTCAATGTCAGCCGTCCATCGTCGCTCGCGGCAGATCTACGGAAGGTAACATCTTGACGAGATCCAACATCCGTCAAAGGTTTTTGCCCTTGTAAGTGACATGTTGCAAGGGATTCAGAATAGAAATTCAATGCATTTTATGAGAGTATACATGCTTGCAATTGTGATATAGCTACTATGATTTCAAAGTTTAGCAGATTAATCCAGGCAATCTCTTACAAGATCAGTGCGAAAATAACTGTAAATATCAAAAGTTCAGAAGATGCATAAACTTGAACAGCCAATCCAAAGATAAATGAATTATATAATATGCTAGACCAATGTTTAAAATAACTCGCTATGTAGCTCGCTATTTTGCGCTATGTAGCATACTTTAGTATATTCGCTACGTAACTTTGGAAAAAAAACTCAAATACAAAGTAGCTTATGTTTTTTCTTCAAATGGCTTACGTTTTTTAACAAATAGTATACGCTACGCTATGCGTACGCTATTTTCATATAAAATTTTCTATTGAACTTCTTAAGATTTCAGTATCTAATCCTAAACTATACGAACACAGTTTCATTAAAGTTCTAACCTCTTAATTTGAAATCATATTTAGTAGACATGATTCTCAAACAGAGATTATTTAATTGATTTTTGATAGGTTTAATCTAGTATGAATCATATATATGAACTCAAGTATTGAAAATTTTGAAAATAATTTTTTTTTAGAATTTCGAGGAGCAGAGAAACTACTACTGTAAAAAATATTGTTATATTACTTATTTTTCTATGTTCCTAAGCCAATTTTATATCTTTATAATAATATAATTTATTGTAAATGAGATAATTATAGTAATAATTAATAATTCATGTAGCTTACGCTATGCGCAACGCTTTTTGCATTTTCGCTATTTAGTAATAGAACGCTACGCAACATGCTATCGCTATTTTGAACATTGTGCTAGACTTTGACGCTTGCAGTAGGCCAGACTATGCTCTCAGTATAAGAGGCATCATACTCAACTTCAATATTGGTCATCATGTTCTCTTTATTCAGAAAAGTCTCGGTCCCACTATCGTAATAGTCCACTCTTCCTTGATCATCATCCATAAACACAATCTTCACATCGCGAAGGGCCACCAGTTTCGTAAGAGCAATCGTCAAGTTCGAGCGATTAAGCATCTTTCTCGTATCAATAGTGTACTGTTAATTTTGTCCACTTGCGCTTGTGATAATCATTTAGTACCCATATGTGCATGTGCATCCCTGGCCATTGATCTATATCCGCTGAGCACAGATGCCCTCCCAACTCCACCACTTCCGAATGCGGCCACGAGCTCCCTTCAGGTTCCAAAATCACATCAAACTTATCGGTCTTAATGTCGAAAGCAAGAGCAATCTCTGGATGTGCTTGAAATAGAGTCACGGTCCAATGAATGACGCCATTAACAAAGACAGGCAAGCAATTTAGGTTCCGTGGCTGAAGTGGAACATCACCGATTGCCTTCCAACAAGAGGAGGAATGGATTTCCCCAAACATATAGATCTCGCATTTGAGGCAGTCCACCTTGTACTCTCGAGTAAGGGCATTGAAACCTAGACCGATTAACTTGAGGAGAGCGCATCTTAGGAAATTTTGACGACCCCCCTATCGGGAATTTTCTTACCTTTTGGATGCTTGGATTCACCAGATAGGAGATAGGTGCTAATATGTTTATAAACACACATAAACCCGTTGCAAGAGTTGGTCATTTTATAATCGGGCCCTTGTAAAACCTCGCTCAAATCAAACTTGTTAGTATCTCCGCTTGAAGTAAACTTGATGGAGAAATCATGTTTTGGACATGGACGATTGCAATACAGGGATACGATTTCTTGCTTCCTAGGACTGGACCAGAAGATGGAGTATTGCCTAACGAAACGACTTTCGGATGTTAACGAATTCCAGGGCTTACATACACATCTCAATCTACAAAGATGTCGTCTGATGAGTATTAGATCTACGAGATCCGACGGCAACTCGATAGTTGGTTTTCTGTCACTTGCTTCTCTTTGTTGCAACTCTTCTTCCAACCCTCCTCCATCGCCCTTTTCGATCATCGCCTTGCTGCTCCTCCGTTTCCTTCCACGTTGCAACTTGGGCTTCATTAGATTTCCTAATTTACCTGATTGAAATCCTAGATAAAAATTAGATTAATCGATTGCTGATATAACATAAATAATGAAGGTAATACATGTATCAGAAAGATACATAACAAGTTGAAATTAATCAACGTCAATTTGAGTCATGTCTCTACATTAAGGTTTGAGAATCTAGCTAGGGTTTCTAAGGACATAAAAATTTGGTTAATCAAGTTATAATTTCATCAAAACTATGTCCTCTTTTTTGCAAATTATTTATGCGCATGTTAGAATCCATGAATACGTTTTTTGAGAAAAATATCTGCACTAATTATTATTAATCATCATAGTAGTTAATTAGATGTGGGGAAAAAACGTACCTTTTAGTTTGCTCTTGTTGTTTGCATAAGGAACAAAGATGCACCTTTTGTTGTGGTGGGGATGGGTTAAACATCCACGGGGCATCACGTAAATAGGCTATCCCGGCCCCATCATGTCCCGTCCCATTGCCAATTAATATTGGAGTTGGTGACAAACTGTGGACCGTTCATGTTAGTACTGGACCTAATAAAAGAACAAATAAATAGGCCTAATTATTAAGTCAAGCCCATTATTTTCATAAAGGGTCTCTTTGGTAGGTGGTGGAAAAATTCAAAGGGAATATGATCGATAATTAGCATTTTTGTAATTATATTATTCCCATGAAAATGATTTTCTTCTTTAATATAGGTGTGTATCAATGCGGATATGGACCCTGTCCCGTACTAAACATAGTAGAAAATCTATCATTAGTTTATCAATCTTCAATAATGAATACTAAGGACAAAATACAGACCCACTGATAAGAGATTGACTGTATTTTTTTTGCACATGTTATACAAGTGATGAAAATTATTATTTCGACACACATATTTTATGAGAGAGATAGAGAACGGATGAGTAGGATGGTTAGAATTAAAAAGTCCAATTCTAAATTTAAAATAAGGTAAATCGCAAAAATGTACCCATAAACTATCACTTTTTGTGCGCTTAATAATTTAGACTTTAATAATTAGAGATTACTACCACAAACCTTTTTTTTTTTGACATAACTACCACACGGCGTTAAAAATTGTACATGAATGGACCGTTATACTCTTCGATTTATATTAAACCTTCTGCTGCTTTTCTAACTGATTTATCTTAATTCTTTTACATTTACGGAGCAGTAAAAAGGGGAAGAACCCTCCCAGTCCATTCCGGGATAGGCGGCTAATACTAATCTCATAAATGCAGTAGTCGTCGTCTGACCAATTGGCTCGGACACCAGATCGCTCGTGCCCGCCCAAACTGCGATCATGCTCGCCCTAACCTAAATGGAATGCCTCTCTTAGTTACGCTGCGCCCCGAAAAAAGCTCGGGCTCGGTCAACAATTGTGTTCTTGATACGACTTTCAAGATCTACTCATCCCCAATTTCGACTTCGAAATCGGCGACGATCCACAAAATCGACGACGACGACAATCAAACTGAGCGAACATCTTCATGTATCGAAGCCGTTAAGAAAACGATCACCATAATCGACGACGACGACGATCAAAATCGAGGACAACGGGCTTTTCTAAGAGGCGTTTAACCTGATTTGAAAGTATGCGTTCTCCTTCAAGACCTAATTTTCATGTTTTACTTTGCCCGAGGTTTGGGTAGGATTTAAATTTAGGAGTTTTCCCATCTTCCACTTTGATATGGTTCAAAAGTTGTTTGATTTGGTTTTGTTAATTGTTTTGCATGTGATTAGAGTGTTGTACAAAAGTAGCTAACAGCATTCAAAGTCTGGAATCTTTCGAAGGAGATCACTGGCATCCTAGTATAGATACATCACATGCACTAAAGATTATTAAAAGTTGTTAGTTAATCTAAGCTAAATTTAGAATTATAAGTATTACTTTCAGAATCAACTAATGTGCACTTAACAATGTCTGTGATGAGGCCTTATTAATTAAACTAAATCTAAACATATATACTACTTTCACATGCATCCTAGTTTAGGTACATTCACATGCACTAGTGTAGGTTCATTGAAATGCACCAAAAATATCAAAAGTTGTTAAAAGCCTTACCAATGTTAGCATGTGAACCTTATTGAAAAATATAGATCTTCATACTCATACCAATGTCAACATGTGAACCTTTCCAAAAAAACCAACTCATCATACACTTTCTAGGCCATAACATGTGAACTTCTATAAGAATCATAGCCAATTGAATGTATATAAATTCCAAGTTCTATTCTAAAGAGTTCCCCAGCAATCTTTTCTATATATCCTCTCTCTAAATTTTTTTGCTTGTTTATGAGATAAGTGAACCATGATGGTTTCAAAGTCATGCATACCTCATCTGTATATTCCATGGCCAGATATGTATGAAGTTTGATATTTTAGATGAATGTAGGGTGTTACTAAATAAGGACCGACTGGGGAAAAGTTTAGGCCAACGGAGTGGCATCGACAAACGACGAATGTAGGGGTTACTAATATGGTTCCTACTACGTTGAGTTTGTCAATATCTACTACGAAGTTTTAACTGTCGAGCCCCCAAATGCTTCGGATGTTGTTTTTTGGGACATTTAAAACTCAAATATCCTATTTAAAAGCCAACGGACCATCCAAGCGGAAACGCCAGGAGAGCTCCCTTTAAGGCTTTGCTGATAAATAAGCCTACCACCAAATTTATCAAGAACTATTGTATTTTTCATATTTAATAATGTGTTTGATGTATAACTCCTGATGTATATGTTAATTTCTTGTATAAATCAGATAGTGTATCTTTATAATTTTGTTGTGTTATGAATTTATGTCATTTATATATCATATCCAGTACTTGTGTATGTGTCCATAACAACGCTTGTCATTTATATATGAATTTCTTCAAATCAAGTGTTTATGGTGGAGTTATTTCCTTTTCAGAATGGCAGTATTGATCAATTATGGTGGTAAATTCTGTTATGCTGGAAATAAGAAGATCTATTTTGGTGGAAGGATTCATCTATGGAAGGATTATGATCCTGATACTTGTTCATGATTACATTTGAGACGTGAGCTGACGAAGGTAGATATTTTCAAAGACTATATAGTTTACCAAAGAATGCTTAATATGGATCTAGAAAGTGGTTTGGTAGCGGTAGAATGTGACGCATCCGTGGTAGTGATGTTTAGCTTTTTTCAGAGAAAAGTAATGCCAGTGTTATATATTAAGCATCTTCATCCAGGCGTGGTTATGAGGAGTTGGTTCCAGACACTTACAAAGAAGTCATTCCTAAGAAGAAATTGAAGGTTCCTCCAGTAACTACAGAAATGGCACAATGCAGTAGAAAAAGAGCAAGTGGTTGTATAGAGTTATTTTCCCAGTCCTGTAGATCCATCCGAGTATTGAGGCTGTCTTTCGATTTTCCGTCTTTACAAAGAAGCAAGTTGAGTATGTGCTTGGATACTCCCTTCTCTATATGCATGATGTTCAGACAATGACGCACTAAATTTGTTGACCAGTACGGAAGCTCGAAGGAAATGCTTAACTTGTTCCAGAATGGTGGTTTGACCTGTTTTGTCGGATCCATCCCGAAGGTCACATTATTGTAACCATCCCACTGAGCAGTCACGTCCTCTCCGGACAATGGGGCTGGAGGTCCAAGAAGCTCCTGATGACCATCAAAGTGAATAATATCTAACCTGTAGGGGTAGTCTAGAGGCAGGAAACGTCGATGGCCGCAATAACAAATCTTTCTGCTAAAATTCAAGAATTTCGATGTTGTGTGTTGATGGCAATGAGGACATGCTTTGTGACCATGTACGGACCAACCTGATAGCATTTCATATGCAGAAAAGTCATTAATTGTCCACATTAAAACCGCACGCAGTATGAAGGTTGTATTTGTATTTGTATCGTAAATCTCTACACCATCAATGAATAAAGATTTTAACTTCTCGATCAGAGGTCGGAGATAGACGTCGATATTGTTTCCCGGTGAGTTTGGTCCGTCGATAAGAAGAGGCATCATAAAGTATGATTGGTCCATAGCCAATCAAGACGAAAGATTATAAATTATCATTACAACGGGCCATGTGATGTGGCTTCCAGCCATATAGTTGAATAGGCAGAAGTCATCACTAGCCAATCCGAGCCTGACATTGCGATGATCGCTACCGAATATTGCATGCTTCCTATCGAAATCCTTCCATACCGGTGAATCTCTTGGATGTCTCATTTTTCCATCTTCACTTGGAGGAGCACGGTGATGCCAAATCATTGCCTCGGCTGTTTTCTTGCACCTTAATAGCCTCTGTGTTATGGGAATGTATCGTGCTATCTTGACAGGTACATCGGGCTTCTTATCAGAATCTTTCGGCTTATATATTGCCTCTCCGCATGTTAGACACTCTTTCAAATCTGAATTCTCTTTCCGGTACAACACGCAATTTTTAGGACATGCTTGAATCTTCTCACACTTCAGACCCAAATCAGACATCATCTTCTGGGCTCCGTACCAGCTGTCGGGCACGTTATTTCCCGGGGGTATAGAATCTTTCAAGAACGAAAGAAGCATTGTGAATGACTTGTTACTCCATCCATTTAGGCACTTAATCTCGAAAAGTTGGACGAACCATGAGAGGGTGGAATACTTTGCATTCTCATAAATTGGTTTTCTAGCATCATTCATGAAATTTTCATATTTATCCGCACACGGTTCTTAACCGGAAGAAATGTCATCTTCGGTACGAATAGATTCACCTAGGGCAGCCTCTACCATATCCTCCATTTCTTCTGATCGAAAGAAATTACCGTTTTCTTCTTCTGCCGTATTACCGTCTTCTCCTTCTTCTCCTGCTGCATTATCGTCTTCTCCTTCTTTTTCTGCCGCATTACCGCGTTCTTCTCCTTCCCCATGATATAGCCAAGTTGTATAAAGTCTAGTAAAACCATATTTTACGATATGAAGCTCTGTCAATTCTACCTTCTGCCAGTACTTATTCCCACATCTATCGCACGGGCAGAGAATCTTCTCCATCACGATCTTATTATGTGCGCGTGCAAATTCAATAAATGCAGCAACTCCTGCGACAAACTTAGGTTGCATACGTTGTTGCCAATCCACATGCATCCAGTCATTAACTCTGACGTACTCATGGGCCATGTTAGACTGTATAACATATAAATTGTAGGTTATGATGGCTATATTGAGAAATCTAAGAACGGGATGGTTACTGACAAAGGAGAAAATCCGTGTATATGCTTTGTGTGTGCGTTTGTCGTTGAAAAGAATAAATTATCGATAATCAAAGTTAGATTTGAGGATACTCATGTATAAGATTATGAAAGTTTCATATTATCATCGGGTATCATATATTGGTTTTAACTTGAACATCTTGAATCACTCTCTAATGATGCGTTTGTTGTGTATTCTTATTGTATGTGTGTGTTTCGGCTGTCGGGGGTAAGGCTTCTATCCCATTAAGAATGTATAGAGCGAACACCCATTCGTTTGTGCTTTCAACCGTTTCGAGTAAATTTCGGCAGCACCTCCCCGCTGTTCTCCAAGTATACTGTAATAGAATAGATAATCATTTCAAAGCTGTGAAACAACGTTGAAATGAACATCTAATCTATCTTTGTATACGGAGAACCAGCGGGAAGGTACCGACGAAATATCTCGAAACGGATGAAAACACAAGTGAATGATGGTGTTTGCTTTATACATTCCTAACTTGTCCACACTAAAAAAATCTATCGGTTATCATACGATTGAATCTTCTCGTCACATAGACTACACGACGGTTGTTAGTATCGAGCTATATCGTCCGATATTTAACAACTTTCGTATAGTTCTATGTCACGATGAACATCGAACGTATGTTAATCGATAGACGGGGACTAAGTGGCGCTTTGAGTTTCATATATGAATATCAATGAGAATATGAAAGTTTCATATTATCATCGAGTATCATATATTGGTTTTAACTTGCATATCTTGAATCACTCTCTAATGATGCGTTTGTTGTGTATTCATGTTGTATGTGTGTGTTTCGGCTGTCGGGGGTAAGCCTTCTATCCCATTAAGAATGTATAGAGCGAACACCCATTTGCTTGTGTTTTCAACCGTTTCGAGTAAATTTCGGCAGCACCTCCCCGCTGTTCTCCGAGTACACTGTAATAGAATAGATAATCATTTCAAAGCTATGAAACAACGTTGAAACGAACATCTAATCTATCTTTGTACACGGAGAACCAGCGGAAAGGTACCGACGAAATATCTCGAAATGGATGAAAACACAAGTGAATAAAGGTGTTTGCTTTATACATTCCTAACTTGTCCACACGGGACAAATCTATCGGTTATCATACGATTGAATCTTCTCGTCATATAGAATACACGACGGTTGCTAGTATCGAGCTATACCGTCCGATATTTAACAACCTTCGTATAATTCTATGTCACGACGAACATCGAATGTATGTTAACCGATAGACGGGAACTAAGTGGCGTTTTGAGTTTCATATATGAGTATCGATGAGAATATGAAAGTTTTATATTATCATCGAATATTATATATTGGTTTTAACTTGAAAAACGTGCCGTTGAAACAAATTATTGTTCTCCACCTTGCACTCTCTTAACAATGGTACATGCATTAAACAACATGTAAGAGCTATTTATAATAACTCTAAACTTTCATCTGTTGGGTTCAACAAAAAAGTTTTTGATATAACAAACACAACCTTCCTCAATTTTTTTGGAGACATAAATCAAGGATAAAATAGATTTCAGATGGTGATAAAAATACCAAATTCTTTCATTGTTGGGTTAATGTTAGAAGATGTCAAAACAAAATTACAAAGTTGCAAAATGTAGAAGGCATTTATTTTGAGGAGCATAAACAGATTGTTCATATGGCAGCTTCTCATTTTGAAAAAGCTTTTACTTCACAAAATATAAATGCAGAATTTGATTGTAGACATATCATTTCTAATATGATTTCAGATGTTGAAAATAAAATACTTAATGATATCCCTTTTATTGAAGAGCTACAAAGTTGTATTAAGAATATGGATCCAAATAGTGCTCCTGGTCTTGATGGGTTCTCTGACAAGTTCTATTTGGCTGCATGGCAGATTATTAGTGAAGACCTTTTGGAAGCTGGAAAATATTTTTTCAAACATAAAGAGGTGCCCAAGGCTGTTAATTCTACTCTCGTTTGTCTTATTCCCAAAAAGGCAAATTGTCGCTCCATCATCGATTATAGGCCTATAAACCTTTGTAATTTTCTATACAAAATTTTCATTATCCACAACCCTAGCCCCAGCCGAACCCCAACCCTAACCCTAACTGTAACACCCTAGTTCATTTATACCAGTTCCAGTTATCATATTTGCTTATTTTGGTATTTTCTTGATTTATCGTGTTTTGGGTACGAATGATATTTTACATTTTACATTGTATTCGACTCGACCCACTTGCTTGAAGCTTGTTTGATTCATATTTATGAATTATCTTGACTTGTTGCGTAGACTGGTACACATTCATGAAAACTGCATACTCGCATTTTATCTGGCATTGCATCTTTTATCATATAACATTTTAGATCACATAAACATGGCCTTTATGATACCTCTAACCCCGTGGTAGCATCCGCGTATCTTGTTCTCGTCCCGTTCAGTGAAACAGACGTGTTTGGATGGCTACGTGCACGTACGTACATCCGTTCTTGGGGGTATGCATTTTCGTTACCGGAGCATTCATTTTGAAATTTGAACGTCGCATATATTTTTCATATTTTAAATTTGAAATGTTAGACCCGACCCGGGCGCGTTTTGGAATATTTTTGTATCCCGCCAAAATTCAAATTATTTAAATTTTTAAATTTCGTTTAACATTTATTTAACAGTTCGAATTTTATTTCCAAGCAGTTCAAATTTTATTTAATTATCTAACTAAAATATTTTTAACTTACAATCTAAACCATTATAACAAACTCTCTCTCTCTTTCCTTTCTCCCTCTGCCATGGCCCCCACCAATCATCTCTCTTTCTCTCTCCCCCACTAAATTCCAAATTTCTTTCTCCTCTTCTCACTCTCTCTCCTCTCGCGATCGCTGTAGCGATCTTGGATGCAGTCATCTCCCTCCACGATCCCGTCACCTCCCTTAACAAACTCCCATGTTCCTCGTCTTCCTCCCCTCTTTAAAAACCCAACGAGCCTTCTCACTTCAACCCATCCTCATCTCTTAAACCCTAACCCTAAAACTCCCATTGCCTCCTCCTCCTCGCCAACTTCGCCACCTCCTTCCTTCTCCCCGAGCACCCTGCACCCAACAGAAACCCGAGAACCCATAATAACCTGCACTACCTCACCTCGCCGCCGATCACCTCTCGTCGCCATCGCCATCTCTTGCCACCTCTTCTCTCCCTCTCTCTGTTCTCTTCTCCCTCACCTAACCCTGCACACCAGAAACCCCAGACAACACAAAACCAAGCCTAAACCCTAACCTAACCCCAACACCAAACCCTAGATCGCCGGAGCTCCAATCATCCTCTCGACACCATCTCATCTCCCTGAACCCACGGCACACCACAACCACAGTGAGCAATCCCTTCCCCCTCTTCTTCTTCTTCCTCCTCTTTCTTCCCTTCTTTTCTTTAGATTCTTGGTTTTTGTATTTCGTAGTTCGCCGGAGCCGGGATCGACGCCGACGATCCAGACAGTGTACCTTACCCGCGTGATCACCCTTGTGCGTTACTTGGACCCGTTCCGTGTACCGTGCATGCGTCGCGACATTTTGCCAACGTCGGACGTACCGTACATATCTGTTTCTTGATCCGTCTACGCAAGTTTATCTTGCTATATACTACATTACTTTATATACATCTATTTTAATAAATATAATACTGGTATTTCAAATTATGCACCCCATGCTTACTTTTACAGTTTTTCGACATCTGTCTGCATCCGTACGTGTTACTTTACATCTAGCGCATGTAAACCTATCTTGTTACATACTATATTACAATATACTGTACCCAATGGAATATTTACATCTCATATTGCTTAGTTGTACATCCCACATTACCATTTTACAGTTTTACCGTTTTCTGGATACCCGTTTGCATCCATATCATATAGTATACATATAGCTGCATCTATAGATCACATTAATACATAATATTGTTATATTAACACCCCATATTTAATAAAGTGCATCCTAATTAGTATTGGAACTATAAATATAACCTTAATCGATAGTTGTGCATCCATACCATTTATTTTATACCTATTTGCATACCATTCATATTATTTTATTTTATTGTCATATTAGTACTCCCTACTTGATTGTGTGCACCCATATTTACTACAGTTTGATTTTGAACACCCGCTCGATACTTATGCACTATTTGACATGACCTGATACACTACTTGAACTAAATTGATACCATGCACTACTTGACATGACCTGATGTACCACAGCCCGACTTGATATCTGATCTTGTTACTAATGCCGACAAATCTTGACCTGTTGTCCCTACGGACATATCCTGTTGTCTATACAGACAAACATGTTTCTGCTTGATCCTGTGTTGGCATTAGCTCTAGATTTATCAATACCTTACTTACACATAACTTGGGGGTATGGGGAAATCAAGAATGTAGCTGAACGTAACTCAAAGGGCTATTATATCATTTTACCGTGGTCCCGTGGGGAATGAACGGGGCATAGACTCACAGTCTATTATATCATTTTACCGTGGTCCCGTGGGGAATGAACGGGGCATAGACCGATGGGTTACGATGAGTACTACATTAATTGATTTCGAATAATTTTAGAGTAGATAACCCTGTAGCACAGTTTAGACTACTCACTGCACTTCACCTGTATATATCCTGTTCACTGATCTATATATTCATGTTATTGCTTATTTCTTGATAACTTGTTACTATTCATACTTCATGCCTGCATATTTCATTACATCATGCTTGCTTAGTATTATTGATATTATGACGCACTGACGTCTGGGTTTTGCATGGCCCAGATCGCTTATCCTTATCGCAGGCTGCTCAGGAATATTTTGATCAACAGGCCGAGTATTGAGGACCTGTTATTAGTTTAGTTTAGTTTCCTTACAGTATTTCATTCCTGATGTGAGCCCGCATTATGGGACGTACATTCCAGTTTATTATTGTATTGGATCTTTTGCTTCCGCAATATTTTATTTCATGACTTGTTTATTCTGGCTTATGGACATGTATTAGACAGTTTAGTTTATTTTATTGTTCTTGATATCTCTAAACAGCCGTAATGTGACTGTGGAAGGATCTTTCCTATCCACAGGTAGTATGGTTGGCTCTGTCACGTGCTGATCTTAGTGCACTCTGGGAAGCGGGGCGTGACACTAACCCTAACCCTAACCCCAGCCCCAGCCCCAGCCGAACTCCAACCCCAGCCCTAACCCTAGCCCCAGCCGAACCCTAACCCCAACACCAAACCCCAACCGAAACCTAACCCTAACCCTAACCCTAACCGATGCCTAACCCTAACCCTCATCGGCACCCAAACCCTGAACCCTAGCCTTAAAATCATCAAAATTATGTTTAATTGGAGATTTACTAACCTGTAGGCGGTGGAGGAAACGACGGAGACGCTCAATCGGTGGTCGACGACGCACGCAATCGGCGACGAGGAAGAACGAGGGCGGCGGTGACGACGAAAACGGAGGGAGATCGAGACGTAGGGCATTTCTGTGCCTTTTTTTATTAAATTCCCATTTAGATACCCCTACGGACTAGTCCGTAGGTCATTGGTGATATAATGTAACCACCATTTCGCGCGTTGCCAAAATCGAAAGACAACCATAATCCAGTAACTGCAGAAATTACAATAGACCGGCCTTTGTGATATAATGTAATATTAAGAGTTATTTTCTAATATATCTAATATTAAGAGTTATTTTCTAATATTGCAGAGAGCTCAGACCCTGGCGCAGGGTAATACACCGAGCGTGCTGTCCGCGTATCTTGCCGTCCACGGCACCTCGACAGATCCCGCTACGGGCGAGCTTCGATACCCCGACACCGCTACCTAGGAGTATTGCGTAAGTGTTAATATTTATTCAACCCCTATTTGAAATTTTTGTTTTGAAAGGTTCAAATTTAAATGATATACTTATATTTTATTGGTTAATGTGGGTGTAGGAGCGGGTGGTTGAGCAGGTGGAGGTATCGGGGATCGATTTTACTGGACAGAACGATCCGATGCTGCTGACCCCAGTCCTAGATGCCGCACACAGAGGGCACCACGGAAGTTGGGAGAGAGGCCGAGGACTGGGTCCTAGCAGGGCCCATATGAGGTTGGACTCCACTCCGGCGGTTACTTTCTCCGTCTCCAGTGAGCGACGTATCCAGCAAGAACTGGACAGTTTGAAGGCCACCGTTCAGGAGTTGAAGGAGATATTGGTATGTATACTACTTAATAGTAAAATATTATGTCATATTATAGATAGCAACATATCCAATATTAGTACGTAGCCTGAGCTTATTTGGTTGTAGACTTAGCTTTGATTAATCATACATACATATCTAATTAAAATAAACTACGGTTTTCCAAACTAGATATCCAAACGAGGCCTAAGTCCCTAAGTATACATAGATTGGGATTTCGCAATAACTTGATAATGATACGAATTCGACTAATACACAGTTCTTACTCGTTTATTACACACGTAGGTCCAGACGCGACAGGGTACATCGGCCGAGCCTCCACATGCATCTGCTTCGGCTGCGGCTCCGCAAGCCACTACCTCAGCTGCGGTTCCGCAGACAACTCCTATAGCTTCACTGCCCGCTCAGACTCCCGCAGCTGTGGCTCCACAAGCCACTACCTCGACGGCGGTTGCGCAGACTACTCCTACAGCTCCACAGCCCGCTCAGACTCCCGCACACTCCGCATTGCATGATTTATTGACTCAGGGTATATCCGAGGAGCAGGCGCGCCAGATTACGGCGTTTATCAAAGATGGAGCTGGACCGAGCTAGGGTAGCTTTTTGATTCTTATATTTTAAACATGTATTTATTTATATGATACATATTGTATATATTTTGGACGATATTGATATTGGTGGTGTTTGCGTGTTTATATTGATATCGTATTCTGCTTGTTGATTTCTTTTGTATGTTATGCGTGATATGTGATTATGAATACTGTGGTATATATTCTGCGTGTTGATTAATTTTATATATGATGTATATATTATTGTGCACGGGACGAGAAAAAAACAGGTAGCCCTTTTTTTAAAAAAAAACTGATAAGATGTCCCTACGGATTAATCCGTAGGGCCCAACATTGCCCCTACAGATTAATCCGTAGGGTCCTACTTTCCCCCTACAGATTTATCCGTAGAGGCAAAATATCAGGATATCTATGATCTCAGAAAGAGGTGCTATACTTGTCTCTACGGATTTGTCCGTAGAGGCATAAACATGCCCCTACACAGGTATCCGCAGGGACAAAATATCAGGATACCTGATATTTTGCCCCTACACATCTAGACCTACGCATGTATCCGTAGGTCCAGAGAGTTGGCCCTACGGATAACTCCGTAGGGACAACTATTTTATTTTTTAAATCGATAAATTAAATAAGTTTTTTGTCCCTACAGTCTAATCCGTAGGGACATATGAACCTACACATTACGCCGAAGGGGCAAGTTTTTGCCCGTAGAGGCATGTTCAAGGCTAAGACTTGCATCTACGGTGTTTGCACCTACGGCGTAGGGGCAGTGGTTTGCTCCTATGGATAAATCCGTAGGGGCAAGCCCTATTTGTAGCAGTGTGACGAGGAAATAGAAACACTTAGATACACTTTTGTCCATTTGATATATTCAGAAGGAACCTTGATACAGGTTCTGTCATTATACAGTTGTCAGATTATAATTTTATTGTTCTAGTTGTTATATTATATATAAAGCGAATAATGGAGAAAAGAGGCCATACGAGGGGAATTCCTCCTATGGTGTGGAAAAAATACAACCTCCACCAATTTATTCGACGATCGGCCCCCATCATTTTCATCGTTATCATCTAAGATGTGGGTACACCAAATTTCATATGATTCTACAACTTTTTCACCGTTGATTTAGCAATGTAAAAAGTTCTATTGTCGGTAAACCGTTAATTTTGAACCCACTAAATCAACGGTGAAAAAGTTGTGGAATCACGTGAAATTTGGTGTACGCACATCTTAGATGATAACGATGATGATGATGGATGCCGATCGTCGGAAAAAATGGTGGAAGTTGTATTTTTTCCACGCCATAAGAGGAAATCCCCTCCTATGGCCTCTTTCCTCCATTAATCTCATATATAAATCTATAGATATATATATCACTTCAATGTAGTTATCAGCTTAAAAATAACAAATTAAGAATGTCTTTATAAATTAAATGGCCCCAACCAGCTCATCAAAGCATTTATAGTGTACTGCTACACTGGAAAGCACTAGAGAAAAACAATTTGATCAAGACATATGATGTAAAATCCACTCATTGCAATTCTGGATTAATTATTGTTGAACAAACAAAACTGTAACTTTCAAGTGAATTAGTTCAAAAACACCTTCTAGTGATAAAACAAGATGAGGCAACTTAGTGCAGAAGTGAACAGATCCAAGTTACAGCAGCAATAAACCTTTTATTCCGAAATTACAATCTTTGCTACCTTCAACTATTTTTAGGGCATTGTCTCCTCGATTAAATTGGCAACTATCGTATCATGTTAACTGCATGCATCTCTCCTCATTGCTGCATACTCCGCAGTTCCATCGTTACTTCTAGTTTGTGCGCTTATCCATCTTATATGTTGCACCATCTCAATATGTTCGCCTTAAATTTATCTTCTACGAACCCGTTCCTAATCCTATCGCTTAAAGTATTGTAATTCATCCATCCCACATTGTCAACATACCAAGTTACAATAAACTTACATGACTCAACCTTGTAGCTAGGATAAGATAAGCTTGTAAAAAGTGTTAGGCGGAGCTGAACGGTTGGAGTACCGTCTAGCGTCTAGACGGTTTTTTTAATTTTAGTTAAAATTTATTTAATATATATACGTTTTGAAATTTCTACAGTATTTTGACATTTCAGCATTAAAAATAACAATATATTGAAATTTCATCAATAGAAACAGAAATATATTGATAATTAAGCATTATAACCAATAACATATTGATACTTTAACCCTAAAAGTCAGCAAAAATAGCTTTGAGCTGTATAACTCAAAAGTTATTCAGAAAAATTGGTAAAAGTTGACTGGCTTTTATTACATTAATTATGGGTTAGGGTCAGGTATAGTGAAAAGAGAACAAACCCGACCCATGATACTTAAAATATAACTAAATTTTATTTCATTAAGTGGGTTGGGTCCGCTTAAGCGGACTGGGTGGCCTAAATGCTTATTAAACACTTAAACCGCTTAATTAAGCCACATATGGCTGAATCGGAGCGGCTTTGCACCGCTTCCATCTAGGCGGCCGCCAAGACCACTTTTTAGAACACCGGGATAAGCTTAATTGATTTGAATCATGGATAGATAATCACGAGAATAATACACCATATAAAACTTGACTTATATGGAAACAAAAAAAGATAATGCGAACCCCGGTTGTATTACGGATTCCAAATCAATTATATTACAACTATATTCATAATCTTTGTACCAATTAATAGTACTCCCTTTATTTGCAGGTTCCATCTCCAGGAGCAATACATGGAGAACGATCTTAGTAATATGTACCTCGGTAGTGGTTTTTATTGTGATGATATGCATCCTTCTCTTATGGTGGAAGTTGGACAAACTGAAAATAGGTAATCTTGTAGACATCATATAGGTTCAAATTTTAGCTACAGAACTAATTAATGTTCCTTTTTAACTTATAAGCTTCCTACGCATGTGTAGTTTGGTTGAGAAAGGATGAAAAGAAAAACAGCTCAAGAGGCAGCGTGCGTTCAATTGGACAAGGAAAACTACAATTCTCAGGACCAATAGAGTATGGAGAAAATGAAGGAAAAGATGGCGAGCTCCCGTTATTTAATTTTGATATCATAGCTAACTCTACGAATAATTTCAGTGACTTGAATAAGCTCGGGGAAGGAGGTTTTGGGGGTGTTTATACGGTAATCCGGAAAAAATACTTGTTGCAGATAAACATATATAAAAACATGCACATACACATGCACGGAACATTATTTGAATTTTGAATGTTTTCCTTCTTTGTTTAAGGGGACCTTATTCAGAGGGAGTGAAGTTGCGGTGAAAAAACTCTCGAGAGGTTCAGGGCAAGGCCAGGAAGAATTCAAGAACAAACTGACCTTAATTGCAAAACTGCGGCATCGGAATTTATTGAAACTGCTAGGATGGTGTTGTCAAGGAGAAGAGAAATTGTTGATTTTTGAGTACATGCCTAACAGAAGCTTAGATTCATTTCTCTTTGGTACGTTCTCCTACATCGAACTTAAATTGGTGTATTCGTTACACACTACTTTTTAAATGAAAACCTGGGCAGGTGCCTCAAGACAAGTACTGGATTGGAACAAGAGATTTAGTATTATAGAAGGAATCGCTCGAGGGATAGTTTATTTCATGGCCGCTTCCCAAAATACGGCATACGATGGGTGACTAGAACAACCATGCTCCTACAGTCAGGGAATAATCCCGCCGTAGTCACACTTCGGCTTCTAGCATTACATGGTAGTCAGTAAACAGTACAAGAGTAAAGAAAATCACAGTTCACAACTTTATTACATCACAATAAAAGAGTTCGAGATACATTTATTTTGCAGAATAAAATAACTAACCGACGAATAACAATGTGCTTAAAACAAAAAGGAATGACTATGATGTTGCGGTCTAGACCTCCGCGATCTCAAAGGGCAGCTCCTGATCCTTGACTGGGTCCACTTCGTCCTCTGAGCATGCACACTAAGATCGTCAGGACGACACATATAGCAATAAATAGATATAATGGGTAAAATGCTATTAAACATGAAAGGTACAACAGAATACAGAACATGAGAATAATGAACATCAAATGAATATGAACAGTGCGATGTAAGTATCATGTCGGTAAACCAGGCAATGTGTATGTCACTAAGTCAATGAAATCAATTGGTGGAAAGGATACTCGTGTTTAACAAGGGTCTCGTGCATGCCCGCGACTATGATCCACTGTTGTCCAGGACATAACTCTGCAGCCGTGCCGCTAGGCCCACGACCTAATATGTGTGTATATCACTAATAGCGAATGATCATCCTCTAAGTCACTGTACCTCGCTAAATACGAGTTCAATGCCATCTTGATATCCCCCATTTCCCAGGTTATAATATGTATTCAAGTATTAGATAGGTTGTGAACAAATACGTATCGCTTTCACTTTCAATTACGTTTTCACTTATCAATATCACTTTCGTACTTATCGCAACCCATTCACTGACACTTATATATCGACGATGCACAACAGTCGCTAGGTCTCAATATAAACAATCACTATGCAGAAGGTAATAAGCAAGCACAAAAATATGCAAAAATGTACTGAACGGATTCACTAAATTATGGCACCCAACGCCATACGACTTGCAAAATTCACTATAAATCACACGTATAGAATCGATCAAAATAATATAAAAGGCGTACAATGTATACTTGATCGTCTAAGCAGTAAAATTAGTTTCATGTCAAATGGAATTCAGGTTAGGGACTTATCATCATTTTAAATTAGCGATCGATTGCTGAAATTCCATTTTCAGAACTGGAAGTCCAACTTCGCTTGCGGTTTACTAGAGATCGTGTTTAGTTTCAGATGTTGCCCCAGTTGAATAAAACCTAGTTCTATATGTTAGATTTCCAATGCATCAAACGGATAAACAATATCCTTTCAGTAATAGAAGTTATGTCCTATTTAGTGTGAAGGTGTAAGAAATGTCGCTGCAGAAACTGCAGAACACGTCGACATTCTAAAATACAAACAAAATATCAAACGAGTGTGAAACTGCACGGGACCAGATTCATGTGCTAGCTAACTAAATTTTCTATGCGACCATTTAGGATTCCGTGCGTTTTCAGTTTTATGCAGGTATGTACTGGTGCTTAAATTCAGGTATCCACATAGAATGCTGCCCCGGACTGCAGTCTAGAGTCGCATTCCCAGTCAATTCTCGTTTCTGTAATCTATCAATATCGAAAAATAAACTATAGATGGTTCTAGATTATCGAGCCGGCTTCGATATGAGCCATAAAACATCACATTCCAATCTGTATTTAATTTACAATGATTTTAATAAGGCAACATGCACGGTAAAATTTCAGATTTGACGTAGCTAGACGGAAGTATCATTTCATAGTGATAAAGTCAATATTTTCATCTCAAATTCTTATAAGTTATTTATTATCATTAAACAGATTTATGTGCCATAAATTCCGCCATTTTTAAATGAGGTTTTCATTAGGGTAGTGTATCGAACACTTCCCAAATATAAATATGTCACGATCGATACTTCGTTTTCTTTCAACCAAACAACGGTAAGTAATTCTTCTGTGCTCTACACAATAATAATACGTGTTATCCACTCAATCATGTTCCAACCATCATAGCTACGAGTGTAATTAAAATGTAACGGTTATACGACAAAATATATAAAAATGTTCATACTTTAGATTACTCGTTATAATAATACGATAGTATGAGTAGCAAGTGAGGAGTTTCACTTGTATTAGACGATAGACGAAAACACGGCAGTGAACGACGACAGATGGTACGGCACGACGCACGCACGGGCAAGGCACGACACGACAACAGTGACGAGCTTGAGTGCTCGATAAAATGCTGGGCTCGGCGGCGGCTCACGGCGATGGCAATGGCGTGGCGACGGCACGGGGCAGCGGGTTTGCAGTAATGGCGGCAACGGCGATGGATGCAGGGGCTAGGTTATCGGTTGTGCGGGAGTGAGTGAAGGAGGAGGAGATCGAAGGTAGTAGTGATGAGGGGGTGCCTCCGGTGATGGTCGTTGGCCGGCAGCAGTGAAGAGATGGCTGTGGGGGGCAGAGATGGCGACGACGAGGAGCTCAGGCAATGCAGACGGCAACGATGGCGATGGTTATCATTGGCAGCAAGTGATGCTGCGGTGGGTAGCTGAGATCGTCGTAGTTGATGGAGGCAGCGAGCTCAAGCGAGTCGGTGGTCGCTGAAGGTGGGTCGTCGACGAGATGGAGCTCAGAGCTCGGAGCTGGGGATGGTGAAGTTGAGTTGGGGAGGAGAGAAGGAGACGGAGGTCACCGGTGAGGTGAAAGAGACGAGGAGGTCGATGACCGTCGGCGACGAGGCCGATGGTAAGGGTGCAGTGGACGGCTCGGTTCGTGGAGTGAGAACGAGAGAGGTCGGGAGAGAGAGTGTGAAGTAGAGAGAGAGGCGAGGGATCGTCGAGGATAACGGGGAGGTAGGCAAGTGGATTTGGTCGTCGTGGCTGTTGGGGAAGTGAGTCTCGTGGAGACGTCGGCAAGGGCAAGAAAGAGGGGAGCAGTGCGGATTAGGGGAAGGTGATCTCGGGGAGTTGGCGAGTGGGGCGCGAGTCTCGCGGAGGTGGGTGCGGTCGTCGCGGGCGAGCGCAAGAAGAAGGGAGGAACGTTGAAGAAAATGGGCGGGGAAAAAAAGAAGGCGAAGAAGAAGTGTGGGGAGTCGGGTCGGGTCGGGCATGGGTCGGGTCAGGTACGGGGTTGGTTTAGGATTTTTATTTTAAGTTTAGGTTTAGGTAATAATTAAAATAAAATAATAAAATATATATAATGAAAAATAGAGAAAAAATCTGGAATAAATACGGAAAAAATATATACGGAAACTGGGGATTTACGGTTTCTTCATCGCGACTCAAGGTTAAGAATTGTTCACCGTGATCTTAAAGCTAGCAACATTTTACTCAACGAAGACATGAACCCGAAGATACCTGATTTTGGCATGGCAAGAATCTTTGGAAGTGATCAGAACCAGTTGAACACAAACCAAGTCATTGGTACATTGTAAGTGTTATATGAACATATGATGGTACTAACCTAAAATTGTAAGAACTTTTTGAATAACCTTCATAATGTAATGCAGTGGTTACATATCTCCTGAGTATGAAGGTCTATTTTCGGTAAAGTCTGATGTCTATAGCTTGGGGATTTTAGTCTTAGAGATAATTTCAGGCAGGAGAAACAATAGCTTTCACCATATGCCTAACACACTCAACATTGTAGGATATGCAAGTATAGTGCATACATATGAGCCATTCCACTGTTCTTTTTACATTTGATTTCACAGCTGATACAATGATTTCAGGCATGAAAATTGTGGGATAAAAATCGAGCAATCGAACTAGTCGATCAAGCAATTGTCGGTTCATATTCGGTTCCTCACGTGGTGGGATGCATACAAATTGGCATCTTGTGCGTGCAAGATCATGCTAGTGACAGACCCGATATGCCAAATGTAGTTCTTATGCTGGGGAGTGAAAGTGCAACACTTGCTCTACCAAAAGCGCCAATATTTGCGATGGAGAAAAAGCCCAATTGAGGGTGAGCCCGAGGTGTATTCTGTAAATGATGTGACAATCACTGAACTTTTGGCACAGTGAAAGCTCTTTTTCAGCGTAGAAATGTTCTTCATTCCCTCCCCCTGGTGTATGTAGATAGTTGCATCATTTTTTTTTTATGGGAATTCTAGTGTTGAACAAAGAGTCGCCAAATTTACATTTGAAAGCTTCTCAAGGAATTCTATACATGATTTTGACAGGCTTGAAGGAAGAGATCAGAGATGAGCTAATGGTGTGCATGATATGGAGGATTTTCACTATTCAATAGTCATGACAAGTATAAAATCGTATGTTGCATTCAGGTTGATTACCACATCACCTAATATTTAACAGAATCTAAAATGCTCTTCCAACAAATAACAGATTCCACAAAGCAAACAAGATACCTAAGCATTTGCCTGATGGCGTCAATTACGCACCCCGACAAAATAATAGCAATGCAAGCTTAGAGCGCAGTGCATGCTTAGAGCACGTCACCGTATTTTAAAATCAATTTTATCATTTTATCACTCATTTTTAAAACAATTTTATCATTTAGACCGTATTTTTAAATCAATTTTATCATTTTATCACTCATTTTTAAAACAATTTTATCATTTAGATATACGAGAGTCCCAACTCGCATTATAATAGAAAAGTTGGTTTAGCAGCACAACCTTCTGGCGCAATATGGCAAACTTCAGATAGCCAAACACATATGACGGAAATCTACATAGAAATATGAAAGCATCAGAGTAAGATTTTGCTTGGGAGCAAGGAAAACGGACCGTGAATTACCATTAAACTCGCTAAAAATATAGTTAAAATAAACAGTGAATATCACACACAGCTGATGACAATGTCATTGGTTTCTTCTTCAATATCATAAAACTCACTGAAAAATAACTTATAAATTAAGGTCAAAATTGATGATACAAATATCATCCTCGTCTAGAACCAATTAATAATTTCTAAGCATTCTTCATCAGAGTATCATGCTAACAGCATAGTATGAGAAAATGAAATCCAACCACCATGCAGAGAGATCTTTTATGGCTAGTTGACAAGAGGAGATTGTCCTCGATTTTCTCTCACGTTCTCAAGGTTGAATGCACACAGCTTTTTCATTTTTATGAGGGTCTCTTGCTAAATTCTTGAAAATTGCCTTTTATCATCGCCTTGCTGCCTCCCATAAGGATTACTTGCGCTGATACGGTGGTGGCTTCCTTTAGTGCCTTTACGCATATTATTCCTGGACCTGGATGCACTGCTTTCCAAGTCGAGGTTTATTTTTGGAGGTGAAGTGAAGCAGAAGGATGCTGCTACATCCTATTAAAAGAACACATGTTTCCAAATCAGTCGATAGAAGTTAAAATATCACTCTTTTCTTGGCGCACATCATTTCTCTAAATCAACCAAAAGTTCAATCACATTTATTCTTCTTGATAAAATTTCTAAACGAGGCTTAACATAGAGGACCAAGTTAAAGCAAACCCTACCTTCATATTGAGGTGGTGCACGTTGAAGATGTTCTTCATTGAATGAGAATTGTACGATAATATATAGGACCTATATGCATCTTTAGCTGACTGATTAAGATAATAGTTCTCTCCCACTAGTTTCTCCTGCAGTAATAGTACATGCAACTATTAACTCATGATAAGCAAGTATCAAGCAATGCGAAGTTTTGGGTTATCATGAAGTAGTACCAGCTGAGATTGTAAATTTGGCACCCTCCTCTCATTAAACTCGTATTCTTTCACAGGCACCTTGGCAGCCTAACAATGAGAATCAAAATTCAATTCCTATGGATTTGCTCGTAACTGATGGTGAATCATATTTTGGAGAGTAAAGTACCTTGAGATAGACTAGAAATTGCAACTCTTCAGGTAACAGAAACAATAAAGCGTGTCCTTTGCCACCTTCTCCACGAGCAGTTCGGCCGACCCTGTGAACATATTCCTAAAATTGCAAAATGCAACATTTTGAGAAATTGACATTTAGAATGGAAGTTAAGGCTAAATTGCAGGAAATCCTCCCTTACTCGGACTGCATTGAATGACATCACCCTCTGATTTAGAAAATTACACTTCACTCCCTATACTGTCGTTATTATACTGTTCCGATGAACTTCTTTATCTTCTAAATTATCACCGATGAAAGTATAAAATTTGAAATGTTAGGTAGAAGATGGTACAGAATCCGGATTAAGGGACAAAAATGCAGAAATGGGAAGGGAAAAAAATAGGAGCTGTTAAAATAGGAGGCAAAATACAGCTTTTCAAAAGAGTGGTTTCCTGCAATGTAGTCAAATACAAAACAAAATATAGCATATTCCACCTTGGGTTCATCCGGAGGATCATACTGAACAATCCAGTCCTACAGATAAAGATGAACATGCATTAGCAAAGTTCCTCCAAAATGCAATTCTTTTTGGATCATATGAAACAATAACTAAGTTCACTTGATACAAACCACAGCAGGAATATCAAGTCCACGGGCAGCAACGTCTGTACATAGTAGAACGCCCTTCTCTGCTTTGCAGAAATCAAAAAAGGTGGTAGTTCGTTTCTGCTGCTTTTGCTTTCCATGGATATCATAGCAATCTACTTGAATGTATTTAAGAAGCTCGGAGTGGAACTTGACCGAGTTGCATGAAGAAAAGAAAACCATGATCTTTTTTGACAGATTTTTCTTCAGAAAAGCATATAAAACCAAAAACCTTTTGTTGCTAGGAACAATACAGTAGCCTTGTTGCAAGCCTTCTACAGTTACCTGCAACTCGAATAATGTCACTTCCATGTGGCAATAAAAAGAAACAACCTGTTTAAGGAATATGGAAGTTACCCTAGATCTTCCATCGTCGACGCCGATGTATACTGGGGTTTTCTTAAACGACAACTTTGCAAAATCCTCTACCTGTGTAATGGATTATTGTTTTACAAAAAAAAAGGTTATATATGCGAGGGAAATTGACCGAGCCAAATTCAGATATAAATCACATACCTCCTTAGTCTGAGTGGCAGAAAAAAGAGCTGTCTGTCTATTCTGCGGAGCGTAAGCAAAAGGGAGAAAATATTATGAATTGAATAATTCCAATTTAAAGACAACCAGAGACAAATTCAGTACATAAATAGGATTTACCAGAGATAAAATGTGATTAGCTACACATAAAACAGCAAACATAGCCACATAGAATAATCGCAGTATAGAATCATTAGATAGATGCTAGAGGAAGAGAACCGCAGAACATGTAAGGAGATGATGGAACGTGACACACAAAATACTTAAAATTAATTTATGTTCAGAAAAGAAAGAAAGCTCGTCAAGAAACTCGTTTTAGTCTAGGAATCCTTTCAAGTTATGGACATGAAAAAATTTCACCAAGAAAGAAATCAAATACCAAATAGAAATTGAATGAATGCAACCAGACAACATAACAAGTTAATTTTTATAACTGGGTTTTTGGAAATTTTAGCAAAATCTCCAGAGTAATTACAATTGTATGTAAAGACCAAAAGTTCTTTTTTTTCCTGCAAAAGCATGAGTTTTTACCTTTTATGTAGGTATTTCAACAGTTTAGAGTTTTATTACAGAACTTAATCTTCAGTTCATAACTTTTTGCTTCATTCATTTGTTTGCATAGTGGAGGGGGATAATAGATTGCCAGAGTACACTCCAGCAAAGACCAGTCTTTGGACTATATTATTTTGAAAAGAGAGAAGAAAAAAGAAAAGAAAGAAGCAAAAATATAGCATACCTCAGGTAGGCGTTTGAATATTTGCTTCATATCTTCTTCAAAGTTGGCCTCTAATATTCGATCAGCTTCATCAATTATAAGACACTACACAAGAAAAAGTGAAAATTTCAAAAGTGGTTTACGGAATCGTGATTGCCGCAAAATTATTTATTTGAATATATGGATGTAAAATTCTCGTATGATAATAAATAAATTTAAGAAAAGGGTAGATAATACATTCTGGTGAGGATCTCTCTCTCTCTCTCTCTCTCTCTCTCACACACACACACACACACACACACAGAATGAAAACATGTAGATTGGGTTTTTTTGGCAATATTACAAATCACATGCATCATTTAAGAATCACTATAAGTAAATTTCCACTATGTTTACCAAGGAGATTAAGTTTGTTCAACTTTTTTAAAGTTCGGCTCCAATTCAGTTTCACCAGTTAAAACAGCATACACATGTAAAGCGCCACAGATGAAAACGTCAACTTGACATCAAATACAATAATGCAATGGTCTACCCTTCAGAATCGAACTGATGTATTATATTTTATGAAAATGTATCTGTAGAAATTATTGGTTATCCTGAGTCCTGAAATCTAAAACAGAACTTGTTGCTTTAAGATGTAGGGAATCTAGGGTTCAGCTAAAGGTCTGGCTGACATGAAGTTTGCTTTCAAATTGAACAACAATCTCTGGGACAATTTTTTTGAAATTTGAAGCCTCACTTCATTTCCCCCCAAAATCAAAAATCAAATAGCTAACTGAACCTCTCAGGCAAGATGGCAGCCGTAGGTATCCTATTTATGGGTGATGCATTATTAGAATATATCAACTCCATTTGTTTAAAATACATGCTTAGTCTCAATATTAGGAAAAGGACAAGTTTAATGATCACGGTTTCATTATCTGTACTTAATAAATACAACTAGAAAAACTAAAATAGAACACCAAAGTGTCAAGATAAAAGCACTGATATGTTTAAACTTTAAAGTACCAAAGGATAATAAATCTTTACCATCAAGTTTTTATAGATGAATCCTTTAGTATTTTGAAGGTGGTCTAGCAACCTTCCAGGTGTAGCTACCAATACATTTACTCCCTTTCCAAGAAGCTCTGCTTCTCCTCTTCGTGCTGCACCACCGATAACCAACCCCAGGGTCTGTGAATGATGCTTCAAGAGATCCTTTGCCACGGCATGTGTCTGCATATCAAACAGAAGATTAGACTAGCATGACCACAGTTTCCCGCATTATTGCTTGCTATAATATATTGGGCACAGGACAATCAGTGACCATTACATATGTCAAGAATAGTTATAGCAAAAACATACTTTATTAATGAAATTGTTCCTTTAAGCAGCATTTAGATACTAAAGCAGCAAATAAAAGTTCGGGATGTTTTCTATATTGAACCCCTAATACCTTGATATTTTTAAATACAGCCTCAAAAATTTAATATTCCTAAATACAACCCTTAAAACTTAGAACTAAAGTCAATTGCCATCTTGCTGTTAAATATAGCGATTAGGGGTTTTCAATGACAGATTTTCCCTCGAAAGAGCTATATTGGAGCATTCAAATACCCCTCCCCGCTCTTCTGCCTTCTTCACTCACCTATCTCTATTTTCAATTTGCAGCAACCTGCAAGTTGTAGCTAATTTGCTGCTCCCTCACTTATCTCGTCTTCAACTCACGAAATGATCAAAATTTGGGGATGAACATGAAGGCCTCCATTCTTGAGAATTGAAAGTGAAGTGAGCTGCCTAGAGATATTGTGATGGTTAGACGAGGAGTTGTGTATTACACCCTAATCATGGTTAGCCCTAAACCCGAGTTGGTCATGGACAGAAGGTCCTTTTTGAATAACTGTGAAGTTTTAAGGGTTGTGTCTTGAACATCAAAGTTTTTAAGGGTTGTATTCAGAAATAGCAGACTTTTAGAGGTTCGATATAGGAAAAGCTTAAAAGTTCAAATACCATATCGAACGAAAAGCCAGCAAGATATATGCTCAAAGATCATTCGATACACAAGATAATCCAATTATAACAATAGATCGACGCAAAGGCATCACAATGGACGTTCAAATACCAGAAGCACTTCATCTAATAAACAGACAGTACAAAGCATCTCAGGTTTGCTGCACTAGTTCAGCATATACTCCAGTATCCATATGTTGGTCTTGTTCTATACTTGTTGTAATAATGTAAGAAATAAACTAAACTGTGAAAGTAGCCATGCCTAAGCATATTTAGTTCCTTTTTCTCATTCATAACAATAAAACTTACACAGTCGTTAACCATAGAGAATGTTACTTATCCAGAAGAAAGCATTCCATATCGATAAACTACTGGTCATACGTAGGCTGGAGATATGAATTGAGAGAATCCTTAAACTGCCTATGAATTCAAGAAATATGTGGTCACTGGTCAATCTGTGGTCATGGTCAAGTAAGAGAGTAATAATCTAAATATAACATTTTCAATCCAGTTTGCCATATAACCCATCTGAAGAAAACTAATTACGTTAAATATTTCCAATCCATAATGAAAACTTAGAAAAATTGCAACTACAATCTGACAAGTTTGTAGAACACCCTTCAAACACTGAACTATTTTCATCTTCGAATAGTGAAGAACATTACATAATAAAAAATCTAAGATACGCGTTAGATTTAATAAGTGATTGATAAGATGCATACTTGAATAGCGAGCTCTCTGGTTGGGCAAATTATGATGACTCCAGTTCCATTCCTAGATGTAAAACGGATGTTATGTAATAACTCAACTGCAGGTATCAAGAAAGCAAGAGTCTTTCCAGAGCCTGTTCTTGCAGCTCCCATAACATCTTTGCCTTCTAGTAGATGTGGAATGGCTCTAGCTTGAATCTGCATACATTTTTAAACAGATAATTTTATTAGCTTATGAGTTTTCTCGATTGCTTATTAGTTTAATGGTTGAGATTTGATAAGGCAACACAATGCTACCTAAAATGTGTTAAATCCCAGCTTGTAGAGTATCCACCGACAGTTATAAACTCATGATCAGGATAATTTAGAGAGGCAAACTGGCAAACCCATAGAACAGATTTCTTATAAACAAAAAGTATCCTAAATTCTAAATAAAAAAGGTTGGGTTTTTATATGATAGATACCCCTAAGAGGTCACATTATTATCGATATATCAATCAAAAAGCCATAATCAAATGCAGATGACAAATCCTGTAAATCACCATACAAAATCTGAGCTTTAAACAACAACCCAACCCCAATAACAAAGCCATGAACCCTAACCCCTGATTATTAATTCCAAATGCAAAAAAGAAATTATTTTTTTTAATGCCTGATCCAACTTTCATCACTACCACCACCATAAACACTTCTGCAATATATTCGTCCAAATTCCATAACCCATAAACCCTAAACCCTCAAATTAAAACATACTTTAAATTACTAATCAACATCCAATCCAAATTACAAAACCTATTAAAACTAAAACAAAAGATTAAAAATTTGCACCTGTGTCATGTTCTCAAATCCCATCTCCTTGATAGCCTCCATGGATGGCTGTGAAATCGGCAGATTCGCAAAGGGCTCAGACGTCATTATACTCGACCCCTTCTTCTCCACAACCTTCAATTTCTTAGCTTTAGGGCTTTCTCCTTCTTCCTCATCCTCTTCTTCTTTTTCCTCATCTTTTTCGATTTCAACTCCAACTTCTTCACCTTCAGGTTTCTTCTTTCTCTTCATCTGCTTCGTCTTCTTAGATTTTGGAGCTTCTTTTGCTTCTCCTTCATTGGCACCTGCTTCGATTTCTTCTTCTGCTTCTTCTTCTGGGATTTTTCTCTTCGGAATCTTCTTGCTTTTCTTCTTTTTCTCTCCTTCGACGAACGACGGGGACATTTTTGGCGGTGATGGAGGCGGCGCTGTGGCGGGAGCGGCGAGGCGGCTCTTTTTGGAGAGATCGCAAGGGGCTTGAGAAGGCAAGAGGCGAAACCCTAAGACTTTGATTTTTATTGCCACTTTGTTCTCTTAGGAGGGCTTTTACTCTGATAGTGGGTTGGGCAAAAAGGCCCAGTCCACTGTAGGTACTCTGATAGTGGGTTGGGCTATAAGGCCCAGTCCACTGACATTTATATTTCCTACGGTGAATTACACTAAAATACCTTAACTGTATTTCACTAAAATACATTAAAGTTCCTTTTATTACAGTAAAATATATTAAGTGATATTCTTTTAGCGTAGTTCAGTGAAAATATGTCTTGATAACCATAGTTAAAGGTATTTTAATATAATAAAAATACTTTAAGGTATTCTGGTGAAAAACTTTGATAGTTAAGGATATATTAGCGTCATATATACCCTATTTTGTTTATCTTTCAAAAAAAGTTATCATTAAAAGATTTCAAAACCTTTTCCGGGGCAAAAAATCTATTATTTTTGTTTGATATTGTAGAAATGCGGGTTTCGGTTGTTTTAAAACTAATATTTTTGCATGTGTTCCTCATAAAATTATGGAATAGCGCATGTTCTTGGCAAGGGAGAGGCCCATCCAACTGAATGCCTCAGTCTTTATGCTCTGAATGCTGCAGCCGTTTTTTTTTGGGGGGACATGCCGCATCTGATTTAGCCGCCATAACGGCTTGTTTGGTTGCAAGATTATGAAATTTGGATTCAAAAATAGTACGGTTGAAATTTCTGGATTTGGTAATTTGTTGTTTGGTTGGTTTCGGATTCCTAGTATTGGATTTGTAGATCCTTGTAATCTTTGTTTGGTTGGTGAAAATAAAGTGGGATTTGGATTTGAAGATTTTAGAGAGAGTTAGAGAGAGAGAGGATTATTGAATAAATAAAATACATGGGTCCCATCTAAAATTAAAATGAATAGTGCCAAATCCTTAAAAAATTTAGGATTTAAGAATCCTTGTTTTATGGTGTGCCCCCATAAAAACAAAGGAATCCAAAAAAATCCAAATTCATCAAGCAAACACAAAATTATTGAATTCTAAGATTTCACAATCCAAATCTATACTAATCCCGCAACCAAACAGCCACTAATGCAGATGCAGCAGATGCAATAAAAGGTAAAATTAATTGTTAGTTATTATTTATTGGCAGTTATTGTAGGAGCATGATATAAGAGTTGGCATTTTTATCCAAGTGAGTGGTGGTAAAATATGTTGTGTGATTCAAAATAAATGCCAAAATTAGTTTATTTTGGTGACGAGGGTCCGGCTTAAGCGGATCTATCAGGCGGTAAGGTTTCAATTTAGTGTCCCTCTCCACTTCTAGCTGAAATATATTTAACTAATTGTTGTAAGGTTTTCCAAGATCATATATCATTACTATTATAGCTCAAACTCATGGGGGGCAACACAATTTTTTTTGCATTTTCTCATTAAAAAAATGCAAAAGAAGGAGAAAAATCCATACAGGGATTCTAGAGCAAGAGCATGTCATGTCATTCTATCATGTACATGTAATTATCTTTATACACTTCAACAATTTTCAATACAAAATATCTTTTTTGGAGGAAATGAACAAACTTAGTAAAAAGATGCTTGGACTAATGACAATCAAGGAAGCATACAAATATAACGACACATGATAATTTTTCCTCGTTGCACACGTGCACAGCACGTGCATGTTAGCAGCTAGTGTAACTGTAGAACCGTTAAATTTCCTTTGAAACGTGCTTCAACATGAATTAAGTGTCATTTCAAGTTTGATGACATGAAAACATTTTAGAAGATTATGAGAGAGATGATTTTGTCTGGAGAGCGTATGAAACACCAGCAGCAAGCTAGCTGCCCTAATGATCTAACACGAAAGCCTATTTGCAGTTCCGCGAGATATGGGTTTAAATTGCGGTTTTGTTAGCTTACAAACTATTATTATTAGAAAAGGACAATTAAACCTACATTGAAGCTAGTCGGTAGGTATCTGGCTATGATATGGACTTAATTTGTCATAAATTCAAAGCTTAAAAGCGCCAACAAAGGAAATTTGTCCCTAAAAAATTGATATACTAATATGAGTGGAATCCTAACATCAACCTCATCAAAAGTGGAAGGGTCAAACGATCCGACTTTAATCGATACAGCCAACACAAAATTTTCAATATAAATATTTGAATAGCATACGCAAAGAAATTAAGACATTTTCTCTCAAAAGTCTCTTATCCTCAAACAATAATTCCCTTTGCAAAGGAAGATGTGGAGATTCCATAAAAGCATCAGAATGTGACGGTGAAATTACAGGTTTGAGACATGCCGTCAATTACCGTATGTTATTATTGAAGAAATCCTCTCTCTGTCTCAGGACATCTAAACGCTCTCTTTCGGTCATAGGTTTAACATGGTACTTGGATGATTCAAATAATGTTTCTTTGCTAGCTTTGAACGCCTTAGACTCATTTATTTTACCAATCAACTCAGAAGGAAGCAGTTTAGTTCTCTGCTTTTCGGGTAGAATTCAACCGTGTATCTCTCGCTGCAATTTCTTTTCAACACCAATGCTCATCCAAAAACTCTCAACACTGCTCTTATCAATAGTTTCAGAGTACTTATCCGCAAGGGGATTGGAGTAACGAAAAACTTAACCAATATGCTCGTCTCTCTATCGACGATGTTCTCTCCGCATTTTAACACCTCGTCATAATTTCGACAACCAACACTACTGTGGATCTTTTGGTCGTGGAAATGTGTCTCCCCATAAATGTTATAAAATTGGGGAGAAAATAGAGCTAGTGAAAGGGAGAGGATGAAGATTAGGTTTGCTTTGGCCATTAGTCTTGAAACTAAGGCTTTTAGTCTACATAGAAATGTCTTTGATAGGATGTTTATATAGTAAGCTCTTTCTTGGAGGAGAAGATTGGTAAATTCAGAAGGAATATGTAATTATTAGTAGGTGTGTTTAGATAATTAATTGGTTAACCAAGTCAAATATAGCAATTAAAAT
This sequence comes from Agapanthus africanus, assembly GCA_030015575.1. Classification (NCBI taxonomy): domain Eukaryota; kingdom Viridiplantae; phylum Streptophyta; class Magnoliopsida; order Asparagales; family Amaryllidaceae; genus Agapanthus; species Agapanthus africanus. The sequence goes on from CM057337.1 coordinate 7,240,314, forward strand.
CAAGGTATATTGCTAGCCAGAGGGACATGCTTATTATTGTCATGTGTTTGGCTAGTAAATTAATGGTAGAAAATTGATATAAAATTTGATCAACTTGAATGTCTGCTGTTGGAAGGAAATAAGAAATGATAAAAGATATCCAAAGTTAACTAGGAATGAAAAAAAGAATGTTTTTGTGTGGGAGAGAAGCAGATTATGTATGAATCTTGCTTGGCACGCTTAGGCTTCTTGCTATGCAAGGTTACCATATTATATATCACTACAACAATAAGGGGTTAATGTCCCTACGGTTTAGCCGTAGGGGCAAACCACTGCTCCTACGGATATGTCCGTAGGGATATAAAATTCCTCCGTAGGGGCAAAAACCGCAGGTGTAAGCCTTCGTCCTGAACATATCCCTACGGAGTACGACTTACTCCGTAGGAACATATACGGATTATTCCGTATGGACAAAATATTTATCTGATTTATTGGTTTATAAAATAAAATACCTATCCCTACGGATTTATCCGTAGGGCCTGACACTTATCCTTACGGATTTATCCGTAGGTCCAGATAAATGCCCTTACGGATAAATTCGTAGGGACAAGTTTAACGCCTGTTACTGAATCCATAGAGATAAAATATCAGGTATTCTGATATTTTGTCCCTACGGCTAACTGTATAGGGGCAAACTTTGCACCTACGGATTAATCCGTTGGTGCAATAAATGGCCTTACGGATTAATCCGTAGGGACAAAATATCATGATTTTTTTAAATGGACTTCTTGTTTTTCTCCCGCCCTGTGCACAATAATATATACATCATATAACCAAATACAGAAATATTTATAATCAATATCTCACGCATAATATATAAAAAAATAAACAAACAGAATACGATATCAATCTAAATTATCGTGAACAAGCAAACAACACCAATATCGTCCAAAATATATACAATATGTATCATATAAGTACATGCATCCTCAAAATATATAAAAAAAAGCTATCTTAGCTCGATCCAGCTCCTCCACCTCTGATAAACGTCGTAATTAAGCGCATCTGCTTCTCGGTGCAGCCCTGAGTCGTCAAAAACTCGTCTAATGAAGGAGCGGACTGTGCAGGAGTCCGAGCGGGCTGTGAAGCTGCAGGAGTGGTCTGAGCAACCGCAGCCGAGGTAGTGGCTTGCAGAGCCGCAGCTGAAGGAGATGTATGTGAAGCCGCAGCCGAAATAGCCTATCATATCTGCTAAATTTTGTGTGTAATAAACGAGTAAGAACGGTGTATTAAATTTTAATCGAATTCGTATCATTATCAGTTTATTACAAAACCCCAATCTAAGAATACTTAGGGACTTAAGCCTAGTTTGGATATCTAGTTTGGAAAACTGTAGTTTATTTTAATTAGATAGTTTTATATAAGTATGATTAATCAAAACTAAGTCTACAACCAAATAACCCCAGGCTACTAATATTGCATATGTTACTATCTATAGTTTGATATAATATTTTACTATTAGGTAGTATACGTACCAACATCTCCTTCAACTCCTCGACGGTGGTCTTCAAGGCGGCAACATCATGCTCTAGACGTAGCTCACGGGGGGTAGGAAAAATAACCGCCGGAGTGGAGTCCAATCACATATGGGCCCTGTTAGGACCCAGTCTCCCGGCCTCTCTCCCAACCTCCGTGGTGCCCTCTGTGTGCGGCATCTAAGACTGGGGTCAGTAGCATTGGATCGGTCTGTCCAGTAAAATCGATCTCCGATGCCTCCGCCTGCTCCACCACCCGCTCCCACACCCACATTAACCATTAAAATATAAATATATCATTTAAATTTGAACTTTTCAAAACAAAAATTTCAAACCTGTTAGAATAAATATTAACACTTACGCAGTACTCTTGGGTAGCGGTGTCGTGGAATCGAAGCTCTCTCGTGGCGGGATATGTCGAGGTGCCGTGGACGTCAAGACACGCGGTCAGCACGCTCGGTGTACCACCCTGCGCCAGGATCTGAGCTCTTTGCAATTCGACAAAAATTTACATATATTATAAAATAACTCTTGATATTACATTATATCAAAATAGATCTATCGTAATTTACCGATGCTCCTCGGCACGAGTAATGTTCCTCGAGCCTCCTGTATAAGTGGGACGACCCCTCTTCACCGACTTCCTATTTTCCTTATTTTAATCAGCATGTTTCTGCACAACACACTCAGATTTAGTTTTCTAATTAAGCAACACAAAAAAATAAATTATATACTAAACAATAAATTAAATTTAAATTACAAACCTGTTTGCACTGAGAGTCGAAATATTGGCACAAAAGAGGCTATGTAACTACATCGACTCTTGCAAAGCCGGAGTATGTATGCGAGCCGCTCTCTCTACCTCGGAGGTCGCTATCCACAGGGAATATCAGTCGATCTTCAGCTCGTTCCTATTGTATCGGACCTTTGATTGCATGTTCTTCATCATACCCTGGTACAGAGTGTGAAGATCGAGCACCCTCTCAGGGTGATTAGGGTCGGGTATAGGCTGAAAGTCGTAATCTAACTGCAAATACAAAAAAATAATGTATTTAATTTTCAAGTTTTAAATAATAATAAATATATTGGATAAGTTAAATGAAAAAATATATTAATACCTGAGCCTGATCCCAGAAGAGGGCAAATGAGCGTCGGTGCTGATCGCCCCACTCAACGTGAAGTGGATATTTCTTTAGGATGCGGCTCTCATCCCCTATATACCGGCCGAACCTCTCGGCATAATCGCCGGTATAGCGATAATAGGGGGTAAAGAAGAGGGGGAATGATGCCCCCCTCCAAGCTCTGTCGGGCCTTAGCCTGTGGGACTGATTCGAGCTTCGAGTCCCCCTCTCGGGATGGGGCTGCACTACATCTACAAGAAATATCAAGACAAGCAATATTAAGACAAATTAGTATTAAGAAATCAAGGATTAAAGAAAATTGAAGTGCGATATATACCTCCGGCCACAGCAGCATGAGCCTGGGCCCGGGCAGCAGCACGAGCGGGACGATAGTTCCTCCGGTGAGGAACAGGCGGTGACCCGGACGTGGACGCGTCCCCTCCAACTAGAAAATAAATATTGACGATAAAATTAAATGGAGTTCATGTTTATTCTCAGAGGATATGTAAAATGAATAAATATTTTATATTTATTCATATTCATACTAACCTGCAGACTGAGCGGAGGTTGCGGGAGTGGCCTCTGCGCCAGATGTGGACACACCACCTATAATTAGACAATTAAAAATAGATTATATAGGTAATTGCAAAAAGAATGTTTATATTAATAATATAACATTCTAAATCAATATGCATGCAATATAGGATATATAAACTTACCCGCAGGTACGGTGGCGACGTCTGCCCGAGATGTGGAGATACCACCTACAACCAGACAATCAAAAAATGATTATCTAAGTAAGTACAAAAATAATGTGTGTATATTTATGATATAACATTCTAAATCAATATGCATGCACTATAGAATATATAAACATACCAGCAGGTGCGGTGGCGGCCTCTGCCTCTGATATGGATGCACCACCAACAACTAAACAATTAAACATTGACTATATAAGTAATTTTGAAATAAATATGCGTGTATATCTATAATATTACATTCAAAATGAATGCGTGCAATATATCTGGAGGTGTGGCAAAGTCCACACGTAAAGAGTCATCCGAAGGGGATACCGATCGGGGTGCAAGACCGGCCTTATGAAACTACCTAAGCAGCTCTTCGGGTGGCATAACCACTTTACCTCTGCCGCTACCGCCGTTGGTGCTCCTGCCTCCCCTCGCTGCTCCGGTCGACGTCATCAAACTTAGATAAGAGTACAATCATTACATATGCATGCAATATATGTTTAGATCGTAGAAATGTGAAGTAATAATATAACATTACTGATAACCTTTTTCATTTCGTGGACGCATTAGACATATCTACTTGGATTTTATCATCGATATCATTTCTAACCCACGTAACTTCATGATCAGCCGAAGACAATCCGTATTTTGAAACAAACGGTCGGAGCACTCTAAGTTTTCTCTCCTCTTCATCCTCATTGCTGCCCTCCATACGATTCTCGAATTCTGGGACATTGTAAACATCCCTGAGTTTCTAGCAGCATACAACACTCCATCCCAGATGATTCAAGCAGCGTGAGTAGTATATTTGGAATGCTTGGATCGGAAAGATAAATGGATCGCCCTGACCGTAAAATTGAAGTGTGTTTACACTAGTCAATCCATATTCATCTTTCCAAGTCCCGAGATTATTTCTCCACTTATCCGTATCGGTTCGTGTATCGTACCAAGTACGCTGAAATATATAAAACGGTTCTGATCGTCCGGAATATTGGATGCCAAGTATGCAATTTAAGTATCCATAATAAATCACACCATCCGATCCTACCATCACAACCCCACTATTCTGAGTGGTTCGAGATATTTCTATATCCTTAACTTCAAATTTGTATCCAAGGACACCGAATCCTTTATAATATGCAACCTCCATACTAGGAAACTAAGCTAAACATCTTGAATCTCTCTCTAATGATGCAAACAAGTTCGGATCGTGGATCTAACAAAATAAATTTTACGACAAATACATAACGATATAAGTTTAGATTAAGACTGGTAGCAATAACATGTTATTCGAACAACTTACATGATCTGCAATCCAATCGCAAAAATTATCCTGATGATATTTTTCCAATCGTTCATCATTCCAATCAGGATGCCCCTCATGTGTAACGACCCTGAATTTTCTGTACAAAATTTTCTTTTAAAAGTACAGAAAGGAGTTTGCAAACCTGAGTATACTTTAAATGTTGTTTTTGTTTAAGAATAGCAAGAAAGCACTTGTAGCTTATTGGGAAAGCCTTGCACTGCTGTGACGTAACCCTTGTATTCGGATCCCATCAACCACATATATTTTTACTGATTTTTCTTTTAAATTTTTGGAAGCCCAAAAGTTTACACGTTCAATACACATAAAATGAAGAGTCACAGAAAACCAAACATGTGCTGAATGTTGTTTGAACCGACATGGACACGTGGCATCGATCCAAAGCCCCACCCCCTACACTGGCCGACGAGATGGCCCTCTAGACCGGTGCCGTCGGGCCTCCCCATAGGTAATGCCTCCAAACTCTGCACACTAATCGTTTGGCCTACTCCTACTACCCAAGTACCGTTTGATTTCTCTGTAAATTAACAGAGAGATTAAAATCACCCATTAATCCAAACTTTAATACATTTTAATTCTCTTTTCAATTCTCAAAACCCTAATTTTACTCTATAAATACAATCCCATACCCTAGCCATCTTCATTTTGAAATCCCTTATTAAAAATTCTAAAAAATTTCCAAGTCAAAGAAGAGTACAAGTGGAGTTAGCCCAAGGTCACTTTCCGGCGAGAATTCAAGACGTTTCCGGCGACCCCGCGAATCCACGAAGTCATCAACTTCTTCCTCTACCTCCTCTTTCTTGTTTTAACTTGTAAGTCCCCTCTCTTCTCCGCTTTTCCTAATTTAAAAAGTTCTCTTTTTAAAACTCGTCGGAAGTGGAGTTATTCCGACATCCGATTCTAAACTTGTTAAAATCACAATCTTTCTTAATAACCAATCATCCATATCATTATATCTTGCTTAATAATCATGAAACAAATATTGAGAACAAGTTTCATCTTAATATACCATGTTATGTAACTTCTATTTGCATTTTTCGTTTAAATACCACAAACTTTACATATGACATGTTTTAATTACTTTAGCTTAGCATACTTTTAGAAAACCTCACGAAGTAATGACCTATCTCTTACATACACACATCTTGACATAGCACGATTCGCTTGAAAACAATATCTTGTGGCAAATACGACTTTTCAAATAAATACCTTAAATCATTAAAAACCGTATTTCTTTAAATTGTGTGATTACATTCCTTACGATTATGTCTCTACAATCCATTTTGGGGAACCTGATCGGGATGGTGCGGTTTATCGCACATCCTCAGGACTAGTAGAGCAAGATGCAGATCTCCTCACGGAGCATACAATCTCGATGGAATTTTTATACATTTTTTTCAAAAAAATGAGAATATCTATTTTATAATAAAGAGTTATCTTTTAATAAATATATAAATATTATCAAAACACATATTTTTAAGATATTATTAAATTCCACATTTTCTATACAAAATAAAAGATTAACAAGTTCCATGAAAATACCATCAAGAATCCATACAAGTCAACTTTACACTAAAATACTATATACTATTCAAGCTAGGTATTTATTCACCAGAATACCTCACTTTTAAACATTACATCAATGAAAATCCTAAATACGATAAATAAATACTTGAGGTTTATTTTAAAAGTATACTAAAAATATTTTTCATAAAACCCCCTCAAGTTATATTAATTTACATTAAGGACCCTAATAAATATAGTTTAAGCGGAACCAATTCTCTTGAGCCTCAGGGAGCCGGAGAAAGTGGGTGCTTGCTTATTTAAGGTAGAAAACTAAAATAGGGTTATCAATGGTAATTGTCTTGGAAAAAGATACAAACCCTGCCGTGCATGTGCAACAGTTACCGATAACTCCTAAACCTAATTCAGAACTCAAATCTGTTTAAATGTCTGACTCAATCTGAGTCTCGGTCTAATCATACAATCCAAACATGAATCCAATCATATATCTAATTCAACATGAATCCAATATATCAAACATGAACACTTGGACTTGAATACCGAACAATACGAACATGCAACATGACTTGACTTGACCGATCCATGACTATATCTTGAACTTGACTACATGACTATCCGTTTACATCCGAACCATTTACATGGAAAACTTATACCATGGTTTTGGCAAGTCTTATACTACAACTCATTACAATTAATACAATATGCATTACGGGGTTTTTAAAGGGGTAGACTGGTACAGAATGTGTTAAAAGTGGCATGAAATGGTTACTAAAAGACGTAGATAAACATCCATTGCCGTTGTTCCGTGGGTATTGACCGAGCCTTATACTACGGGTTACCTTAGTCCACGGGGAAAGTTGGACTTCTCTCGTATACACTGATATATTCTGTACCAAGCTACAAACAACTACGTTAGTATAACAAACACATACTTTATCTATTCTATTCTCTTTACTTGTCTATTCCATTCTATCTTTTGGGACTTACCGAGCGTTAGTTCGCTGACGACATTCCTATCTTTTCTTTCTTTGGAATGTTGTCAGGAGGACCCGACTCTCAGAAGATCGAGCCTAGCCAGGACGATTTGGAGCAGTTCACTGAGGAGCCAGAGTTCTAGTTCCTACTTGTACTTACTTTTCTTTCAGTTCATATGCCATTGTTTAGGCATCGCTTTCTTTCATTGTAATTTACTTTTCAGTTGTATGTAAAGAATGAATATCAATAAAAAATTGTTGTTTCATTACATCTTTTGTCATTCTTGTGTTATTTTATTTATATTGCTTATTTACGCTTAACGTGTTTACTTCTGAGTAAATATGGCACGGCCCGCCACGTCTCCTTCCCCATACACTGGGAAGTGAGGAGTGATAGGTTTTGTTGGTGGCTCATGCAGGTCAGTTCTGCATGAAAACCTAAGCAATATAACACAAGAATAATAAGAATCAGCAACTAAAAACATTCTTTACATTTCAATTCCTTGAATCTATCATAACCCTCCTTTTTTCTTTCAAGGTTATGGATTCCCTGAACAACACCAGCACCAATGTGAATGGAAACACCCCACCTCCTCTACCACCACCACCTACCGTAGCAGCTTCTATCAATGAGCAGACGGTAATGCTTGAGGCAATTAAGAGTCTCTTGGAGGGACAGCAACAGCAGCAAACTGCTATCATATTGCACCACCCAGAAGCTGAGGCACCCAGAGTGAAGCAGTTCCGGGCATTGTACCCTAAGAACTTTTCTGGGAAAGAGAGCCCCTGGAGGCAGAAGAATGGGCACAGTCCTTCGAGGATGATCTGGCAGCAACATAAGTGCCAGAGATTGCTTGGGTAAAGATTGCGAAGCTGCAACTTACAGATAACACCAGAGTATGATGGAAGGCTGAAGAAAGCCGGCTTACCCAGCCAATCAAATGGAAGACATTTCGCGATATGTTCGACGCGAAATATTTTCCCGAGACTGCTCGTTTAGACATGGAGTAGCAATTCATTCACTTGCAACAAGACTCTATGTGGAGCAAATATGTGGATGAGTATCATGCTGAGTTTACCATGCTCAGCAGGTTCGCAGCACATCTTATACCGACTGCTGAGATCAGAGCACGACGATTTCAGCAAGGGTTGGACCTGGAGATCCAAGCTGCTTTAGCTACAGGGGATTTCCTAACCCATGATCTTGCTCTAAAGGGTGCCCGAAGATATGAGGCAGTAGTGAAGAAGAGGGACAGAGCTCAATCTGCCGGTGTGAAACGCCCTGCTACTCAGATAGCAGGAGGAGCCTCTTCAATACCAACTGTTGCACCCAGGAGACCGGAAGTAACATTTAACCGGCCAAGTCCATACTTTTGCTACTACTGCAAGAGGGATTGACACATGTTTAAAGACTGCAGGCGCGCAAACGGCCTATGCTTAGTTTGTGGTGCATCCACTCACGATATTGGGACATGCCCTCATAGACGCAACCCAGTTCCAGCACACATCAACTTCCCGCAGCGGCCAGCTATTCAGGCTTCTTGTAACATTGTGAAAATCGTTTTGGTGAAATTTCGGAAAATCGGCAAAATAAGGGGGTTTTCTGTAAAAAGTCAAAATACAAATATCTTTATTTTAAAATTAAATATAAATATTCTAATTATGTAATTGTTAGTATTTGGTGTTTATTGAGCCACTGGTGAGATTTCAAAATTTCTGAAAAATTTTCCGAAATTAATTATTTTAATATTATTTTAAGCCGTCACTAATACATTTAATTCAGGAAAATTACAAACTGGAATGAGTTCAAACAAATTTTGTGCATCATTATACATTAAGCAAAATTTTATCATGTGGTTTTTGAATTGAAATAGGGTTGTTATCCGGTGATAGAAAATATCGAAGAAAAAGGCTTTTTTTTCGGTGAAATTAGTGCAAACGGAGTGCGGTATAACTTTTATCTTTTCCCAAACAAAACCACACTATATTTTACTCCCTCACACTATTTTTGGCTGATCTTGGCAGCCCCTCTCACTTCATTCTTCAAGTGCCTTCTAGAAATTTGTTTTTTGAAAAGAAAAGAAAAGGAAAATGCATAAAGGTTGAAAAGACATAAAGATGATGATATTTGGAGGAAGTTTCTACATGATTCATGACTCATTTATTTCTCTCCTCTTCCTCTTGTGGCCGGCCATGATGCCCATGGCAGCCCCCCCCAATTTCCCACCTCATTTTATTACACAAAATCATTAAAAATCCACAAAAATTCAATAAAAGTGCACAAAATCCTATTTATTCTCTACCCTTTATTCCTTTCTCATTTTTACATGGATTTTGGAGATGGGAAGCATGCATTTTGGAGGCTCATTTTCATGTTGGATTTCATAATTTTGGAGGTATAAATTTTCTTCTTTTGTTTTATTTTTATTAGATGTTTCATTAAGCTTAATTAGATTTAATATGTTAATTCTATTTACTACTTTTAAAAATTCAAGTGAGGGGTTGTAAAATTAAGTTGGGGTTTTATTATATCATTAGGTTTATAATAACTAGATTAGCACTTTTACAAATGGAAAATAATGCATAGTTGATATATTGCAAATTGTGATCCAAATTTCTTAAATTAAACCATTTTTAGCAAACTAGATTTCTATATATTTTATATAGTGGTGAGATAAATTCCAATGAATGTTTGTAACAATAGATTGTTGTTTAAATGAGGATATTGACATGTTAAAGGAATGGAAAAACTTAGTTTAGTTACTAGTATTATTGATAATTGATAAATTTTGATAAAAATTGCTATTTTTGCTAACTAGTTTTTGGAAATTATTAAATAAATGAGATTTAAAATATAAATTAAGGTTTCATTATATCATTATCATTGTAAATTGTAGTTTGATATATTAATTCATACAAAATCAAGTGTTGTTGTGGAATTGTGGAATTTTGCTTGTAAGTTGTGGAAAATTGATAAAATTGCAAACTAGAAATTTATTCGTAATATAAATTAGTGTAATAAAAATATGATAATGGTTTCTGTAACTTAGTTATGTTATTTAATGAATATTATGACCATTAGTTTCATTAAACGTCAAGTTTTGAAGTAAAATGGTGAATTGATATTTTCAAGGTTTTCGGAATTGGATGATTTGATCGATTATAGGATTCCGATGATTTGAACCAAGTTTAATATTATAAGTAATGGGTTTTGAAACTACGGGTTGTTTATTGGTTTCTACCTCGATCAGTCGGCGTTTGTACACCGATATCGAGCGGTATTTGGTGCTTTTGCGTGGACGAGACATATGTTTTAACCTATGCTTGTTCCTTGTATCGTTTGACTTTTGTATGTGATTCGGTTTACGATGTTATTTATATGTTTGCGTTTAGGTACCCTTCAAGTGGACTACGGGTGATGAAGAGGAGGATCGCGACACCGTCGTCGGCAGACATGGACCAGGTGAGTAGATGCATATCTACGGGGGAAAGTCGGGTGGATGGCGTTTAGCACCCCCGCAACGTAGAATAGGTGTAGTACTTATTGACATTAGGAGACCAGACGCGACCCTAGTAGGACCCTAGTATTGACCCTAGGCTGGACTAGACAGATTTAGGAAGACCATATCGGAGAATGAATACCTTGGAAGAGGTTCGTAGGTTTCAGATAGAACACACCGACGCACACACTGAAACTCGACATGGGGTGCGTGTATGTGGATATATGTAGAACTAGGTATAGGTATATACATACATGTACAACACGTATAGGTACTTCATTGATGTGATATGATATCCGAGATATGATGAAACAGTATAACTGGCTTGATGCCGTGATTCTTGACTATACAGTCGTATTGAGTGTTAGCGGATCATTAGAGAATGAGATAATGAACAGGATTATATAAGTTATAAGGAGTGGTGGTGATATTGATGTACATGGGACGCTAGAATAGTACCCGGACTGTAACTTGTGACTGATCGCTATATGATATATGTATAACTTGATTACGACATTATATTGGTGTGACCTGATGTCGATATCATATACGTATAACTTAATCACAATAAGATACATTTGACATTATACGAATGAGGGGACACCCAGGAGATACTTGACCGTACCCCGATATTGGGATGCCGTACGAGGGATCTTACCGTACGAAGCTTAGATTTGGTGATTGATCCGCACTCTTGATTCGAGGAAGCCGTACTACGTACGTGATGCTATTGAGGCGGAATCGCCGACTATTGGAGATAATGATTCAGACCTTAGGTAGATTCTAGTTTCCTACTGACTAGTCTCTTAGGTTTAGTTCCTTAGGATGTTAGATGGATATTGGTTTAGGTTCGACTCACACAGTGGTAGTTGTACTCGTATCTCGCAGAGGAGTGGATAATGCACACCTGCATTTACATTCATACTATAACCATCATGGTGCATGCTCTTTTATATGTTGCTATAATCAATATAAACTTTACCGGTTAGGACACCAGCACCATTACCGATGATGCGCATATTCCACACACACTTATTTACCGGCTCACACACATCATCATCGGTAATTGCTATGTCACGTACACTTTAGATCATATTATATTTTGTTGATAGAATCAGTTAACAACTAAACCGATATAATATTGTGATTACTCTCTGATGTTAGTATAGACATGATATTCATAACTTAGACATTCCTGCATTCATATTTTCATGTTATCGTACAGTATTATGAGCATATGCCGACATTTATCATATACTACTCATGATTTTGAGATTTGGATTTCTGTGAGATTTCTGGATTTTTGGGGAAAACCGCAAGAATATATATAAAAACTTCTCTCTCTCTCCTCTTCTCTTTTTAAAATAAGATGCGGTTTTCTCGTGATGTATGTGTCGTCCACCATGAGTATTTCATGTTTTCTGATGGATTTCGAGACCCGATTCGAGGAGTGGATGAACCGTCTCGGGTACATGGTGGGCCCGGTATGGTACCCCGGGGCAAGAAGATCGAGTTGTAGACGATGAGCCTGGCAGGGGAAGGCTACCTACCGGTGATGTCTGGCGCGGCGGATATCCGGAGGATACCGACCGTTGTCGTGGGATTTGATGATATGGGCCGATCCGGACTGACGGAGCCCGACATATTGAGACTTGAGATTACATGTGTTGTGTCGATGCTTGACACGGATTTCTATGGATTTCATTGTTGAGATTTCAGATGCTTATACACACTTTACTATGATAATAGCTAAAGAGTTCTTATTCATGTATATCTGGATTTCAGGATTTGTTACTTTACATTCATGGTGCATGCATTTCATTTCATATGACATAGTATTATATTAAGCACTGACACGAACACGGATTATCTGCACCTACACGTAGTATTACCCTGCTATTACTAGTTGTTTGGGATATAGTAGTGTATTATTATGACCTAGGATAGCGTCGTGCATTCGATTTCTTTTCGTAGATGTCTTCTACTCACGAGTTGGCAACTCACCCCCGTTGTGCCAAATTCTTTTCAGGTGCGATGTACAGGTTTCCCTTGGCAGTTGCTGGCACATCATTTTCATTTCGGGTGATTTGCACGGTAGGTTGGTTCATTTGTATCTGAACAGCCGTTGTATTTTTATTATTTCATTTGTATCTAGAAAGCTCCATCAACCATATTTGTATTACTTGATAAGTTTATTGGACCAGTTGCTTATTTCGACCTTAGAGTCGCGCATGTGTTATTCTGATCTGGTGGTTTTTGTTTTCTTTTGAGATTTGAGCCTCGCCCTTTGGCGTTGTATATTTTTGTGATTGTGGTGGTTGTCTCCGCCTGTTGGCGTTGAGCTAGCACCCGTTTGGGGATGCTTTTTATTGTTTATTCATATTTTACTTGTTGTACCCGTTTAGGGGCCAGTTTTGCAGAGGAGACTCTGCCGAAATTTTTGGTAAATTTTGCTGATGTTTTTATACTTGTTTTATTTTCTTTTCTTCTTTTTCTTCTTTTATGGTTTAGATTTCTGGGCTTCGGCTTACTTAGGTCACGTGGCGCCTCTAGACGCTTCGTAATCTAAGTGCCGGTCACGTTCCATACTTTCGGGTCGTGACACTTCTGCACCTCGTCTTGCTCTCTCTGCTCCACCTCTTCATGGACCGCCTACACGGCCTCCTCGTCAGTTCCATCAAGCAATGAGGAACATGCCTCAAAGGCAGCGAAACATGCTACAAGGACGAAGGAATGTGCCTCTAGCTTGGAGAAATGTACCCAGGCGACATGCTTTCACTTTAGCGGCTGTGGAAGCCGAAGCTTTAGGTCAAGGTAACACTGGTAATTCCCTTCAACTTTTAAAACCCTTGCATCCTTTCGTTCTTTCAAATAATTTTCATGCACTTTCAGTAGTTCTTTCACCACCGCTGTCATCAAAATTTTCTTGAATCTGTTACAACTTCCTTCTATAAATTTCGAGGACGAAATTTTTATAAGGAGGGTAGAATGTAACAATCCTAAATTTTCTGTACAAAATTTTCTTTTAAAAGTACAGAAAGGAGTTTGCAACCCTGAGTATACTTTAAATGTTGTTTTTGTTTAAGAATAGCAAGAAAGCACTTGTTGCTCATTGGTAAAGCCTTACACTGCTGTAACGTAGCCCTTGTGTTGAAATCCCATCAGCCACATATATTTTTACTGATTTTTCTTTTAAATTTTTGGAAGCCCAAAAGTTTACATGTGCAATACACATAAAATGAAAAGTCACAGAAAATCAAACATGTGCTGAATGTTATATGAACCGACATGGACACGTGGTATCGATCCAGAGCCCCACCCCGTACACTTGGCCGACGAGATGGCCCTCCAGACCGGCGCCGCTAGGCCTCCCCGTAGGTAATGCCTCCAAACTCTGCACACGAATCGTTTGGCCTACCCCCACTACCCCAGTACTGTTTGATTTCCCTGTAAATTAACAGAATCACCCATTAATCCAAACTTTAATACATTTTAATTCTCTCTTCAATTCTCAAAACCCTAATTTTACCCTATAAATACAACCCCATACCCTAGTCCTCTTCATTCTGAAATCTCTTGTTAAAAATTCTCAAAAATTTCCAAGTCAAAGAAGAATACAAGTGGAGTTAACCCAAGGTCACTTTCCGGCGAGAATTCAAGACGTTTCCCGCGACTCCATGAAGTCATCAACTTCTTCCTCTACCTCCCCTCTCTTGTTTTAACTTATAAGTCACCTATTTTCTCCTCTCTTCCTAATTTAAAAAGTTCTCTTTTTAAAACTCGTCGGAAGTGGAGTTATTCCGACATCCGATTCTAAACTTGTTAAAATCACAATCTTTCTTAATAACCAATCATCCATATCATTATATCTTGCTTAATAATCATGAAATAAACATTGAGAACACGTTTCATCTTAACATACCATGTTATGTAACTTCTATTTGCATTTTTCATTTAAATACCACAAACTTTACATATGACATATTTTAATTACTTTAGCTTAGCATACCTTTAGAAAACCTCACGAGGTAATAACCTACCTCTCACATACACACATCTTGACATAACACGATTCGCTTGAAAACAATATCTTGTGGCAAATACGACTTTTCAAATAAATACCGTAAACTATTAAAACCGTATTTCTTTAAATTGTGTGATTACATTCCTTGCGATTATATCTCTACAACCGATTTTGGGGAACCCGATTGGGATGGTGCGGCTTATCGAATATCCTTAGAACTAGTAGAGCGAGATGCATGCAGACCTCTTCACGGAGCATACGATCTCGATGGAATTTTTATATAATTTTTTAAGAAAAAGGAGGATTTCTATTTTATAATAAAGGGTTATCTTTTAATAAATATATAAATATTATTAAAACACATATTTTAAAGATATTATTAAATTCCACGTTTTCTAAACAAAATAAAAGATTAACAAGTTCAATGAAAATACCATCAAGAATTCATACAAGTCAACTTTACACTAAAATACCATGTACTATTCAAGCTAGGTATTTATTCACCAGAATACCTCACTTTTAAAAATTACATCCATGAAAATCCTAAATATGATAAATAAATACTTGAGGTTTATTTTGAAAGTATACTAAAAATATTTTTCATAAACCCCCTCAAGTTATATTAATTTACATTAAGGACCCTATTAAATATAGGTTTAAGCGGGGCCAATTCTCTTGAGCCTCAGGGAGCCGGAGAAAGTGGGTGCTTGCCTATTTATGATAGAAAACTAAAACAGGGTTATCAATGGTAATTGTCTTGGAAAAAGACACAAATCCTGCCGTTCATATGCATCAGTTACCGATAACTCCTAAACCTAATTCATGACTCAAATCTGTTTAAGTGTCTGACTCAATCTGAGTCTGTTCTCCATCGAAAGACGTGACCGGGACGTTCGGACGTCTGGCCTGAATTTTGGGGGCAGATGCTATTTAGGTTTTATCCGTCCACCTCTCCGAAGATGCCAAGTTGATTTATGGCACCGTGTATTGGAGGTTTAAACGGATGCGGCCGTTGTAGCAGACTTCGTCAGATTCCCCCTCATTTGAGGGGTTTTTGATTGTGGGGACGCTCTTCCCTGCAGGCGCAAGCCCCTGCAGTTAATTACTCTACCGTATCGCGGTAACCACTTTCTCCTTCTCCAGATAGTCACTTCGTGTCGTGTATATTTGTTTTATTTTTGGTTGCCCGTGGATTGTATACGGAGACTAATTTATGTTGTTGCCCATAGGGCGTGGATTAGTCCAAATCCGTATTTTCTTAGATTTTGGTTTTGGGTTGGGTTTAAGGATCGTTAATCTTATTTGAGACTAAGATCAACTTAAACGTTTGTTAATGATACGTTAGTCTAATTTTAGACTAAGATCTACTTAACATGATCATTTAGATCCAACAAAAGAGTATTTGGACTCTATTGTTTTAGTTTAGGGACATTACGGTCCAGAAGTTTAAGGACATCATAGTCCGTGACAGTTTAAATACATCATAGTTTGTAAAGTTTAAAGACATCATAGTCTATGAGTTTAAGGACCTCACAGTCCATGGTAGTTTAGAGACATCATAGTCTATAAAGTTTAAGAATATCATAGTCCATGAGTTTAAGGACCCCACAGTAAGTTTAAGGACACCATAGTCCATGAGTTTAACGACCCCACAGTCCGTGGAATGTCTGGTTGTCGAGACTCGTTACCTCTCTGAAGACGTTGAAGGATTACAACGACACATATCAGAGGAGTGAAGAGATTTACCCTTGAACCAATATTGTTTGGAAGATCTGTAGTCAAGTTTGGGACTAAGATCAAAGATTTATGAGCATATGGGCTCAATTAATCTGAATTAGGGATCTGTGGCCAACTTGGGCTCGGCCCATTCGGTTAAAATGTTGGACATTTAATTAGGCTCGGTCCTTTTTTATTTAACAATGCTGAGCATTGGTTTGAGTTCTGATAATCGTTTTTGTCTTTTATTGAGTGCTGAGCACTCATTATAGCTCTGGGGCTTTATTTAAAGAATAGTTTATGTTCTCTCAGCGCATACGTGAGGAGCACGTGGTGCGCTTGGCGCTGAGCGCCAGTCAATGAGCGTAGAGCGCTTCTGTTAAGTAGCGCACACGTGAGGAGCACGTGGCGCGCTTGGCGCTGAGCACCATTCAATGAGCGCAGAGCGCTTCTGTTAAGTAGCGCGCACGTGAGGAGCACGTGGCGCACTTGGCGTTGGTCACCAGATTTGGAGCGCTAAGGTGCTTCTTATGAAGTAGCGCACACGTGAGGAGCACGTGGCGCGCTTGGCGCTGAGCGCCAGACAATGAGCGCGGAGCGCTTCTGATCAATTTCTGAGAAATATGTTCTCGCTTACAAGAGACTTTGTCTCATGGTACTAAGAACAAAGTTCTTATTTTTATAGGAGATGTTACAATCTCTTCTATTTTCTTTTGTGAAAGACTTTGTCTTTGTAGATCTATGATCTGAAGAGAATGAAATTCTTCTCACCCCTTTTTATGATGAGATGCTATGATCTCTTTTTGTGAAAGACATATGTCTTATAGATCTATGATCTGAAAAAGAACTATGTTCTTCTTCCTTGATGAGATGTTTTTTATCTCTCTGTTTTTACCTTGAAGAAAAGTTCTTCTTCTCAGAGCTTGCTCTTCTCTTTGAAATTTCTCAAAGCTTGTGTGTGTGGGGGGGTTTCCTCTTTACGAGACTTGAAGTCTTGGGTCCTTTATATAGTAGAGGTCGATTTGTTGAATCAGTTGAAGAGATATTTTCTCTAATTGATTTGGGAATGTTTCCCACCGTTGGATCTTTGATCCTAGGGTTTCTGTTTTACAGAAGGCAATCTTCTTATTTTTAATAAGATTTGGAAATCTTTTCCCATACAGAACTTATTCTGTATCTTGGTGATCTTTAATCACCATTGGATTTTTGATCCAACGGCATGGAACATTTAGTTCCAGCGCTAGCGCTCTCGTGCTTTGCACGTGAGCACTGCAACAGAGTCTTTGACTCTTAGCGCTAGCGCTCTTGTGTTTTGCACGTGAGCGCTGCATCAGAGTCTTTGACTCTTAGCGTTGGCGCTGCTAGCGCTAGCGTTCTCGTGTTTTGCACGTGAGCGCTGCATCAGAGTCTTTGACTCTTAGCGCTGGCGCTGCTAGCGCTAGTGCTCTAGTGCTTTGCACGTGAGCGCTGCAGCAGAGTCTTTGACTTTTAGTGCTGGCCTATTATGAAGCGCTGCTTCATTTCAAATTTCAAAATTTGAACAGAGGTTTGCTCTGATTGGGGGAAACAGATTCTCAGTCTAATCTGAATACAATCCAAAAATGAATCCAATCATATATCTAATTCAACATGAATCCAATGTATCAAATATGAACACTTGAACATGAATACCGAACAATACGAACATACAACATGACTTGACCGATCCATGGCTATATCTTGAACTTGACTACATGACTATCCGTTTACATCCGAACCATTTACATGGACAACTTATACCATGGTTTCGGCAAGTCTTATACTACAACTCATTACAATTAATACAATATGCATTACGGGGTTTTTAAAGGGGTAAACTGGTACAGAATGTGTAAAACGTGGCACGAGATGGTTACTAAAAGACGTAGATAAACATCCATTGCCGTTGTTCCGTGGGTATTGACCGAGCCTTGTACTACGGGTTACCTTAGTCTACGGAGAAAGTTGGACTTCTCTCGTATACACTGATATATTCTGTACCAAGTTACAAACAACTACGTTAGTATAACAAACACATACTTTATTTATTCTATACTCTTTACTTGTCTATTCCATTCTATCTTTTGGGACTTACCGAGCGTTAGTTCGCTGGCGACATTCCTATCTTTTCTTTCTTTGAAATGTTGTCAGAAGGACCCGACTCTCAGGAGATCGAGCCCAGCCAGGACGATTTGGAGCAGTTCACTGAGGAGCCAGAGTTCTAATTCCTACTTGTACTTACTTTTCTTTCAGTTCATATGCCATTATTTAGGCATCGCTTTCTTTCATTGTACTTTACTTTTCAGTTGTATGTAAAGAATGAATATCAATAAAAAGTTGTTGTTTCATTACATCTCTTGTCATTCTTGTGTTATTTCATTTATATTGCTTATTTACGCTTAACGTGTTTACTTCTGAGTAAATACGTCGCGGCCCGCCACGTCTCCTTCCTCATACACTGGGAAGCGGGGCGTGACATCACGTACCTCATTAATATGAATTCTGTTCTCAACAATAAATTATGACATTAATATTATATCATTTCATACATACACAAACACAAATATAACAATTAATCCAAAAAAACTTACTCTCTAATTTCTTCAAGACATTCGCTATTGAGGAGGATAAACCGATATATTCTGTTGATAAACATAGTGTCCACTCTCTTATAGGACGCTTTACCATATGGCCCGTCCTGAATTCTCCGAGGCCGGTTAAGCTTCATCTCAATGTTCTCGTCCAGATAGCGGGAACAAAATGTTAGATATGTATGCCCTAGAGGCCTGTATTGTATAGGATGGTAGGCATGTATATGTACAGAAACAATCTTTGCTCGAAATGATAGTATGCTATCTAGTTGATTTTCATCTTAACGTGTGATGTGTTGTATTTTATATCTTTATATACATGTTACTGAAGCCCTTAGGATTATGCTTGAATACCGGGATTATTATGTAGATCATACTAGTGGGGCATGGGCAGTCTATAAGCATATCCTTTAATAGTTCCTAGTCGAGGGTATATCGAGACAGGGCATCGATATTACCAGAGTAGACTAGTTTGTACGTTTCTTGACCCTGGGGGCGATGGTTGATCTCACAACCATTGGTGTTTGACATCAAAAATTGTACACAGGCGCTCATTGGAGAATGGGAACACCGAACAGAACTCGCCGAGAACTATTAGATGGTATATATACCTATTGTCAGATAGCAGTTCTCTGGTGACACTTGTACAGGTTAGTCTGTAGACCCGAGATCGTCATAGTGTCTTGTGTGATTCCCACTGTGCTTTGATCTACTCCCTACCACGGCTCTACTGAGTCGTGCAAACAGGTGGATTTTGGATACAGTCCTGAATCGCATGGAGGCAGTGAGCGATAGGAGGGGTTTCGTCTCTCCCGATATAGGGAGTTGATGTCGCGCTATGCTTGATCGGCTATAACAGCAAATCCTTGGCCAGGGTTCTCGAGATTTACTGATAAGAGTTATCAGTAGTTTCTCGAACCGTTATGGGCTGTAAATCTGCATGACTTATAAAATTACTGGGGTCTAACATTTACCACCCTAGACTTCATATGCGACGTATCAGACGAAGAGACAGGACAGTAAGGTAAGTGTTGCTTACAGGCTCGTTAGGGTTGTGATGAGTTCGCTCGTCGGCCACTTTTTCGTCATGTACCTGGGTAGCCGTTACGCACAGCCAGTGCCGCTGACGTGCTTGTGGTTAAACCCACTGCCAGCGTACTGTCAAATCTTTAGAGTCCCACATAGAGGGTTCCCTGGTTCAGGCAAAAGATGTAGAGGCCGTAAGTTGTTACGGTAGGGTTTCGATCATGTTCGTATAATGGTTACAGGAATAATGATCGGAAGGATAATACTGGTAGGTTTTGGTTTAAGCCGGATACCGATATTATATTATTGGATTATTTGTATTCTTATTTTTCAGAATTCGAATACGGGTATACTTATACGGTATACGGTAGAGGGGTATTTTTGTAATTGTTATAAGAATACCTTCTAGAAGGAGACACCTCATAATTACATATTTATTTTGTGAAAATAAATAAATGAGGTGGAATTTAGAGAAAGTCTAAGCATGGATGAAGGAATGGCTTGTTTCATTTTTTATTCATTTGGAGTTACTATTGAAGCATGGTGCAATTTTTTATTGCATGCTTCAATTATTTTTATTTGAACCATATCATTTTTTCCATGCTTGATTTTTTTCATTGATCACTTTAACATTCTCTCTCCTCATTATCCCCGTCTTCCTCCTCTTTGCTTTAACCTTCACATGAGTTGTGAATCAAAAGCTTAGAGCAAAAGGATAATCCAATACTTGATCTCCACATCATCTAAACGATCATTTCTAGCAAACTTAATCTCTTAGTTAAACTCTTGTGAAGAGTTTGTAGCCTGTTCGATAGCTCTCGGGTGGATCGTCTTGGATCTTGAGGTGGCCAGAGACCGAGCTCTTTGCGACCACAATGAGCCTAGGAGTCACATCCAAACAAAGACCCGAAGACCGGTTCCTAGGTATAACATTATCATAGTAGATTAGACCTCTAGATAGTTTTGCTAGTTAAGGTTTAAGCACAAGATCTTGGTTTATATGGGTGTTGCATGCAAGAAATTTTGTTTATCGCTTCCGCCTCCTTACAAGTGTTGTGAGAGTGTGCAACATCCACTAACATGGTATTAGAGCCAGGTTAAACCTTAAGTAGCTTGTAGCAATGTTAGAATTCCGCCGTTTTTTGTCAGGCAAAAACTGCCGAAAAAACAGTTTTAAAAATCGAAGTTTTGAGTTGTTTGCACACCCCGCGGGCTTACGGTTTGAACCGAGAAGCCACGGGGTGGAGCGCACGCACCCCGGGGATACCCCGGGGGGACCAGAGGCCGGACCCACACCCCAAGACCACCTCGAGGTGGCCTTGGGGGTGGGTGACCTGAGAGTACCCCAACTGGGTGCACTCGGGTCTGCCAACCCCTTAGGGCCACCTCAAGGTGGCCCCCTGGGGTGGATACCCCTTAGGCCCCCCATTCGACTGTTAATCTTATGTTCTTTTCCTCTGCGATGTTCGGGCGGGTTTCGAGTTTGTTTCGACTCCCGGATTGGCTCAAAACGATAGGTTTTTGAACACTAGCTCACTGGATTTTTTCAAGTGTTGGAAAATGATTTAGTTTGCTAATCTCGTGCGGAATTTAAATGTCGCGGTTACTTTACAAGCTTAAGTGATGTGTATGTGTGTTTGGAAACGTCAACTAATTGCTATATGACGATTAGTCGGGGTTGCACACATCTGTAATGATATCATGTGATGGTATGTGTATATGAATATGTTGGATCGTCGTGATGAATAGCCGGGGATGTGAGAAGAGCGTTGTTCTTTCATTCATGTAATTTGTAAAAAGCAATGTAATATTATTTTGCGGGGCACATCCGGGTTGAGGTTGTAGCCACCGTTGTATATTTTCTTTTTACTGTTTTTGCTCGTAGGACAGACCCAAGGTGGGGTGCACAAACTACCGGGTTCTCGAAATGCCGAGTGGCCTACTCACTTTGTTGAGGGAGGTTGCTTCACTTCGGGAATTTGGCGGGTAGTTTTCCGCACCCATAGGGGTCTAGGGTGGGGTTTGGCTATTCATCACGACCGTGGAACCGGTCTTTCATTAAGGGCTTAAATGAAATACGGAATTCCTAATATATCTGTTGGGGTAAAAATTTACATCCCGGTTGACCAAGTCAAAACCCAAGCCAAGTGGGCCCAAGCCCAGATCCAGTGGGCCCATGCTCGGGTCGAGCCCGAACATGAAGCGGCCGGCCTCCCCCCATGCCAAGATAAAAATTTTGTAATAAATAATTTTGTTGTATTTCTTTTTTTTATTATTATTTTATGGATAAATGTAAGAAAAATAGGCAAAAAGCCAAATTTTTGTAAAGCCCATGGCTTATGTGTGTCATGCCCCTCTTCCCAAAATACGGAATACGAGGGGTTGACAAGGCCAGCCATGCTCCTACGGTTAAGAAAATGTCCTGCCGTAGTCACACTTCGGCTTCTAGTTTTTCATGGTAAACAGTAAATGATGCGCAGGTAATGAGAAATGCAGTAACTGAATGAAACAATGTAGAGAACTGACCTGAGGGGAAACAAACGAATATAACTCTGGATAGCAAGTCGAGGTGTCTGTGATATACGTCTAGTCCTGGTCCAGGCTAAATCTTCTCCTCACACTGAGCATGCATACTCAGGTCGTCAGAGCGACGCAATAGCAATACAATATATAAAATCATGTGACAATTCTAACAGTGATAATAGATATATATAACAGTAAATCAATGATGGTATAGGTATGAACATGCAGTAATCAATGCAGCGGAACAGTAAAAGCAGTAGAATGATATGCCACGTATGTCAACACAATAAGTATGTATATCGATGCTATCATCCCTACCGGTCTCTAAGTCTCACTGTACAGGTCACTAAACCTATCGTCAGTTCAAGTGTGAGAGTCAACCACTCGCGAGTGTCCTCCACCCAAGGGTAGAACCCAAGGGCAAGGGACCACGGGCCCAACATGTAACTCACGGTAATAATCATGTACCCTGTAAATCTCCATATATCTCCATATATATAAGCCGGCAAGGGACTCCCGAGATTCTGTTGAACTCACACTCAAACTACCCCACACCCCGTGGTCTACACCAAACGCTAACCATAACCCTAAATACCAGTCGGTCTGTGACAAGTCTGCGCGAGAACTGGAGGTAGGACCTCCATCAAGCATGTCCCGACTAATACCTAAGATAAATGACAGAGTCTGATGTCTTATCTGTGACACCCATGCAAGAGCTTCCATAAGTGTCCCATACCACTTATAGTCACACGTACAGGCGTTCCACAGACGTCGACAATGCAATAAAATCATAAGGTTCACTGATTGTGTACAAATACATATCACTTTCACTTATTCACTGATACACGAACACTAACGTACTTGCCACAATCATCACTAATACCTAACACCGGGTAGTGCACGTTATCACTAGGTTATCAATGCAATGACATGTGTATGATATGATGCGTAAACAGTATATAAAGCATGTTTAGGATGTCATGAGTCAGTAATCTACCACTTGCATAATTTATCATAAATCATACGGTTACAGTTTAGTGAAAAGGTGAACGGGGAATAAATAGTATGTTCAGTTATCTATCCAGCGAATCTGGTTACAAGCCAATCGGGTTCCAGGATCATTAATTATAGCCATTTCATTTTAAGCGTTCACGGCTGGAAATCCGGTTTCAGAATCGGAAGTCCGTTTCGCAACGTATTTTAATCCCAGTTGGGATCATATTTTAGCGATGCTACAGTTGAATGAAATCTAGAGTTTTTAGTAAGTTTTTCAACGCAATAGACGGATCTTCAATCGCATCTGTACGTCAGGAGATACACACTGTTTAATACTAGTATGTAAATTCTGATTCTGCTGGGGCTGTAATACGTCCCCATCTTTTAAATTGCCGATTAAATAACAAACGATAATGAAACAGGATGGAACCACTTGTGTTGTCTAACTAACAGATTCACCTATAATAAACAGCAGAGTTATGCAACCTGCGAGTTAGGGAGGCAGAGTGGTGTTCATTACGGGACAGTAAACAACAACTGGAGTCGCTCTGGACTGCAGTCTAGAGTCGCACTTCGATCAAAATATTGTCACAGTTTAAGTACAGAAACAATTAGAAATTTACATAAGGTTATAGTTCGTCGAGTCATCTTCGATTTAAGCCCTTGAACGCATCATTCCAACGTGTATATAATTTATAGCGATTTTAACGGTTTTCAGGTACAATAAAATTCCAGTTTTACGAGTGAACTTGGGGGTAGTCGTTTTAGTCGTTATCGGTCATATTATCCAACGAAATTCACACACTAGATTCAAAGCCATACGGGCCAAACTATACCATTTAGTTCCGTCAAATTAGGTGACTAATTTCATTGGGAACACACGTCGAACAGGTATGGCACATAATTGATCTAAAATTGTAACTTTATGATCTATGTAATTAAAGATTGTAACTTGAGTATATAGTATGTAAGCAAGTAAAATACTTGCCTGGCGACGTGTCGACGACGGTACGGCAATTGCAACGGCACGATCGCGACACACGCGCGGCACGACAACTTGACTTGGCTCGAACTCGAGTCTCGGCAGCGGCTTGGTTGCTGGGGTCTTGACGACGAGGGTGGTGGTCGTTGGTGTGTCGAGGCCGATGGGGAGGGATTGCAAAGGGAGAGAGAGATATTGAGAGAGAGTTAGAGAGAGAAAGAGAGAGTTAGAGAGAGAAAGAGACTGCAGAGGGTGTGAGAGAGAGAGAGCAGGGTAAGAGAGAGGGGGAGGGGGATTGAGAGATTGGGAGAGATTAGAGAGAGGGACTGAAAGAGTGAGAAAGAGTTAGAGGGAGATCAAGAGAGAGAGGCAGAGAGAGAGGGGGAGGGGGATTGAGAGATTGGGAGAGATTAGAGAGAGGGACTGAAAGAGTGAGAAAGAGTTAGAGGGAGATCAAGAGAGAGAGGCAGAGAGAGAGGTCAGATAGAGAGAGAGAGAGAGAGAGCACACACAGAGAGAGAGAGAGAGAGAGCACAGAGAGAGAGAGAGCAGAGTGCACAGAGAGAGAGAGAGAGAGCAAAGGAAGAGAGAGTGGGAGATGGCGACGGTGATGATGATGATGATGGGGTCGACGAGAGCAAGGAGGAGGTGGTCGGAGAGGGAGACGGTGTGACGGCGAGGGTCTGAGCTTGCGCGCGGGAAGAGAAAAGAAGGGAAAGAGCGAGAGGGGAGAGGGTAGGGTGCTCGGTTGACGAAGTGGAGTGGTGAGGGGCTCCGTTGGTGGAGGAGGAATGGAGGAAGTTTGTCGTCGTCGTCGAGGGGAGCGAGTGAGGGAAACTGTGGTGGCTGCGGGAGTAGGTTCGAGAGAGAAGGAGGAGAACGAGGGAGCTGTGGGTTGGGTGAGGGAGTAGAGGGAGAAAGAAGGAGCGACGATGCGTGCGTCGTGGGAGTAACGCGCACGAGCGTGGGCGTCGGCGGAGGCGAAGGGGGTGGGTCGCGAAGGAAACGCGCGCAGGAAATGAGGAAATAGCCGTTGGGGGAGAAGGCACTGTTGGGTGCGGGTCGGGTTTGGGGAAGCGGGTCGGGTCGTGAAGCTGAGGAGGCGGGCCGAGGGAGTGGGCTGGGCTTTGAGAGATTTTTTTATTAACTGAATTCTTTTTGTGTGTGTGTGGGCTGAGGAAAGGAAACGAGCCGAGAATTTAAATAAAAGAAAAATGAATTTCCATCATCAATTAACTTGGGCTGAGGAGCTGCTAGGCTTAGGTGAGTGGGCCAAAAAATAAAAAGTGAATTGTGAAGGGAAAAAGAGAGTGAGGGCCGGGCCGGTGGAGGGGAGAAATTTTAAAAGAATTGTTTAGGAAAAGGAGGTAGGCCGGGCTTAAAGAATAAAATGGGGAAAAAGAATGGGCTGGGGGTTTGGGTTGGCTGATTTTAGAGGGAAAAATATACATATAAAGATTTGTTTTGGGTTGAGTTTTAAAGTGAAAGGGTTAGGATATTTAAATACTTAAAATAATTATAAATACATTTAGGTAAGTTTGTAAGCAACCCCTATAGCATAACATACGGCTATTGGTGTATATAAAGAAACCGGGTATTACATCATACCACCTTTACAAAAATTTCGTCCTCGAAATTTAAAATAAACGATAAGTTATACAAACATAAGCGAAAGCTATTATATTGCACACTAACACAAAAGATTTACTAGCAGTACGTGGACGAAGAAATTCGAAGGTATAAATATGTAAGAATAACATACAAAATATAGATCTACATAGGTATAAAGCAGGAACAACTATATGGGTAACTACATATATACGGAAAAATATAAATAACAACAATAACGAACAATATCATTCGAGGCATACTCGATAAAATCGAAACTCAAATAGGCGCACGTATAAGTATATCAAAGGTAGTGCGGCAAACATAATAAGTATAAGGCACAATCATTTATAATAGTAAACGTAACAATACCCGAAAAAAATAAAGTAACGACAATAAAATAGTGAAAGATTCGTCTGTAGGTTAAAACATTTTAGGACGATGTATCGATCAAATAGTTTTAAAATAACTTAGAAAACTCACATAGCGAAAAATGAGGAATATGGAACAAAATGTGCGCGGTGTAAGGTTGCGCTACTGAAAAATAAGGATAATAGTAGTGTGCTTTTAAATACATAACACTAGTAGTCAATAACACGCACTCTTCGACAAATACAAGATAATGAAAATCAAATTTCAATAATAAAGTCCCTAAATATACGTAGGGTAATAGGAAAACACAAAAAAAAATATAGAGAGCTAGCTAGGGTAAGGATTACAAGGAAGTGTGGATTATTTCAAAGGTTGGTGTATGGCGGCTTTAGGCTGAAGATCAAGGAGACTGGGATCGTATCAGCACAGGGAGTAAGGATGAGCAACAAGGAATACAAGGGGAAAAGTATGGGGGGGATAACGGTCGGTACATCTTATGAGTCAAGAATTTGAAGGGTTAGCGAACTCGGAGGTTTCTCTAAAAATTTTCTCCTCCCAGAAGGATCTCAAACGAGGCACAGACGAAGGATGAAGGGTGGACCTCTAAGATCGTGTGTGGTACTTGCTAATCTCAGTGAGGATTAAAACAATGTGAGGAGTAGGGGTGGACAGATCTCAGTAGGAAAAATAATTGTATAGAAGACATAGTAAACTAAGAAGATCGAAAGATTTGCGAGCCCAACTATTTATTTTATTCCAGAAGATTTTAAACAAAGTATTCTCAAAGATGAAAGGTGGCCGTAAACTATACACAGTTTTATTTGGCCAGATAAGACAACAACTAAAAGAAATCCCGTCAGTCGCGGTTGTGGAGATTCAGCAGGTTGCGGTAGGCTCGCGCGCTCAGGTGGGGGCGTCCGTTCCCATATCGCCTCACAGGGATCGCCATTGGGAGTTCTTCCACAAGCAGGGTCTTGTCCTTCTGGTCCTTCTTCCTCGGCTGGAGCTTCTTCATCGAGGTCTGATTCCATGTGATTCTCTTTTTCTGGATTCTCTTCCATGGGATTTTCCTCCACTGGATTTTCTTCTATCGGGTCTTCCTCAAGATCTTCCTCGAGATCTTCCTCTAACGGGTTCTCTTCAGGGTCTCCTTCCTCTTCGTCGGTATCGTCTATCATGTTAAACTCTGGGGCGACTGCTCCTTCGTCTTCGGAATCGCTGTCCCTGAAAATGGCCTGGGGATCGTTGATCTCATCATCAGAACTCATCAGCGTGCGGTCTAAGGAAACGCATGACTGTGCATCCTCATCTAGATGCGGCGCTGCTCTAGGGTGGGCCATGGCCTGAAAAGAAAGAGTCATGATTATACAGTGGAATACATCAAGAAAATAGCTCAGGGTACGAAGTATAGGAAAATATGCGGTGGCAGGAACTGAAAGATCAGGATTAAAATGCTGTGATAATGAATAGTATAAATAAGTAGAAAGCAAGAAAATGATACATATATTACGATTCAAGTTTTATTTCATTCAACTAAAAGTTCGACGGATACAAGATTTCAAACGGAAAGAAATGTTTATAAGAGAATGACAACATTACTACTGAAAGTAGAAAACATGAAAAATTCTTCTTTGATTGCTAGACCGCTGCATTCTCGTCACGCGAGTTGAATCCTGGGTTGGGTCCGCCTTATTCTCAAAGTTCGAACTACGCGATAATCATCACTTGTCAGAAGTATGGAGAGTGGACGAGTCTCCTCCTTGCAGCTTCTTCCTTTTTGGGCAACCGTTGATGAGATGTTCGTTGGATCCGCAAATCAGACATTTCCCTTGGGCGCGGCGACAATTCCTCTAAAGGTGTCCTGGCCTCTTACAGTACCCACAACATTGGGTCTTCTGCTGCTTCTGTCGCCGGGAGACAAACTGGCGCTTCATCTTCTTCTCTTTTCCTCTTCTAACAGGGATCCCTTTACAATTTGAGACTCCCGCTGGTGCCTGATTCACCTGCCTTCTCAGTCCTTCAGTTAGCAAGTCGTTCGTCCGCTCCTGGGCTTCCTTTAAACCTTGTAGTACACTCAGGATCTCAACGGTCTGATTCTGGGAAGGGGAGATAGAGGAAGAGTTGTTGGAAGATATGATCCTGAAACAATAATGTTGAAGGTGATATGAAGCACAAGCTATAAGAATCAAACATAATATGGATTGGACAAATATTCAAGAATATCAGATGTGATTAAATTCTTTACAAATGGGAAAATCAACTGTATGAATCTAAGTCACTTAAACAGAGTATGGTAGTGTAACCGTGATGAAGTTCACAATTACAACCACGAAACTTTGCCAAGTTACCTGAAACCCAAGCGAATGGATAGCAGAACACTTAAGGTGAATATGGATCAAAGATATCAAGTTTACAATCTAGACTGAGGGACGTCTTAGATTGTCAAGATCTACACGGAAAACTGCAATCCCAATCGAAGCAAAACCTGGCTCTGATACAAACTAAACCATGTTACGCCCCGCTTCCCAAAATACGGAATACGAGGGGTTGACAAGGACAGCCATGCTCCTACGGTTAAGGAAATGTCCTGCCGTAGTCACACTTCGGCTTCTAGTTTTTCATGGTAAACAGTAAATGATGCGCAGGTAATGAGAAATGCAGTAACTGAATGAAACAATGTAGAGAACTGACCTGAGGGGAAACAAACGAATATAACTCTGGATAGCAAGTCGAGGTGTCTGTGATATACGTCTAGTCCTGGTCCAGGCTAAATCTTCTCCTCACACTGAGCATGCATATTCAGGTCGTCAGAGCGACACAATAGCAATACAATATATAAAATCATGTGACAATTCTAACAGTGATAATAGATATATATAACAGTAAATCAATGATGGTATAGGTATGAACATGCAGTAATCAATGCAGCGGAACAGTAAAAGCAGTAGAATGATATGCCACGTATGTCAACACAGTAAGTATGTATATCGATGCTATCATCCCTACCAGTCTCTAAGTCTCACTGTACAGGTCACTAAACCTATCGTCAGTTCAAGTGTGAGAGTCAACCACTCGCGAGTGTCCTCCACCCAAAGGTAGAACCCAAGGGTAAGGGACCGCGGGCCCAACATGTAACTCACGGTAATAATCATGTACCCTGTAAATCTCCATATATCTCCATATATATAAGCCGGCAAGGAACTCCCGAGATTCTGTTGAACTCACACTCAAACTACCCCACACCCCGTGGTCTACACCAAACGCTAACTATAACCCTAAATACCAGTCGGTCTGTGACAAGTCTGCGCGAGGACTGGAGGCAGGACCTCCATCAAGCACGTCCCGACTAATACCTAAGATAAATGACAGAGTCTGATGTCTTATCTGTGACACTCATGCAAGAGCTTCCATAAGTGTCCCATATCACTTATAGTCACACGTACACGCGTTCCACAGATGTCGACAATGCAATAAAATCATAAGGTTCACTGATTGTGTACAAGTACGTATCACTTTCACTTATTCACTGATACACGAACACTAACGTACTTGCCACAATCATCACTAATACCTAACACCGGGTAGTGCACGTTATCACTAGGTTATCAATGCAATGACATGTGTATGATATGATGCGTAAACAGTATATAAAGTATGTTTAGGATGTCATGAGTCAGTAATCTACCACTTGCATAATTTATCATAAATCATACGGTTATAGTTTAGTGAAACGGTGAATAGGGAATAAATAGTATGTTCAGTTATCTATCCAGAGAATCTGGTTAGAAGCCAATCGGGTTCCAGGATCATTAATTATAGCCATTTCATTTTAAGCATTCACGGCTGGAAATCCGGTTTCAGAATCGGAAGTCCGTTTCGCAACGCATTTTAATCCCAGTTGGGATCATATTTTTGCAATACTACAGTTGAATGAAATCTAGGGTTTTCAGTAAGGTTTTCAACGCAATAGACGGATCTTCAATTGCGTCTGTATGTCAGGAGATACGCACTGTTCAATACTAGTATGTAAATTCTGATTCTGCTGGGGCTGTAATACGTCCCCATCTTTTAAATTGCCGATTAAATAACAAACGATAACGAAACAGGATGGAACCACTTGTGTTGTATAAATAACAGATTCACCTATAATAAACAGTGGAGTTCTGCAACCTACGAGTTAGGGAGGCAGAGTGGTGTTCATTACGGGACAGTAAACAACAACTGGAGTCGCTCTGGACTGCAGTCCAGAGTCGCACTCCGATCGAAATATTGTCACAGTTTAAGTACAGAAACAATTAGAAATTTACATAAGGTTATAGTCCGTCGAGTCGGCTTCGATTTAAGCCCTCGAACGCATCATTCCAATGTGTATATAATTTATAGCGATTTTAACGGTTTTCAGGTACAATAAAATTCCAGTTTTACGAGTGAACTTGGGGGTAGTCGTTTTAGTCGTTATCAGTCATATTATCCAACGAAATTCACACAATAGATTCACAGCCATACGGGCCAAACTATACCATTTAGTTCCGTCAAATTAGGTGAGTAATTTCATTGGGAACACACGTCGAACAGGTATGGCACATAATTGATCTAAAATTGTAACTTTATGATCTATGTAATTAAAGATTGTAACTTGAGTATATAGTATGTAAGCAAGTAAAATACTTGCCTGGCGACGTGTCGACGATGGTACGGCAACTGCAATGGCACGATCGCGACACACGCGCGGCACGGCAACTTGACTTGGCTCGAACTCGAGTCTCGGCAGCGGCTTGGTTGCTGGGGTCTTGACGACGAGGGTGGTGGTCGTTGGTGTGTCGAGACCGATGGGGAGGGATTGCAAAGGGAGAGAGAGAGATATTGAGAGAGAGTTAGAGAGAGTTAGAGAGAGAAAGAGACTGCAGAGGGTGTGAGAGAGAGAGAGCAGGGGAAGAGAGAGGGGGAGGGGGATTGAGAGATTGGGAGAGATTAGAGAGAGGGACTGAAAGAGTGTGAAAGAGTTAGAGGGAGATCAAGAGAGAGAGGCAGAGAGAGAGGTCAGATAGAGAGAGAGAGAGAGAGCATACAGAGAGAGAGAGAGAGCAGAGTGCACAGAGAGAGAGAGAGCAAAGGAAGAGAGAGTGGGAGATGGCGACGGTGATGATGATGATGATGGGGTCGACGAGAGCAAGGAGGAGGTGGTCGGAGAGGGAGACGGTGTGACGGCGAGGGTCTGAGCTTGCGCGCGGGAAGAGAAAAGAAGGGAGAGAGTGAGAGGGGAGAGGGTAGGGTGCTCGGTCGACGAAGTGGAGTGGTGAGGGGCTCCGTTGGTGGAGGAGGAATGGAGGAAGTTTGTCGTCGTCGTCGAGGGGAGCGGGTGAGGGAAACTGTGGTGGCTGCGGGAGTGGGTTTGAGAGAGAAGGAGGAGAACGAGGGAGCTGTAGGTTGGGTGAGGGAGTAGAGGGAGAAAGAAGGAGCGACGAGACGTGCGTCGTGGGAGTAACGCGCGCGTGCGTGGTCATCGGCGGAGGCGAAGGGGGTGGGTTGCGAAGGAAACGCGCGCGGGAAATAAGGAAATAGCCGTTGGGGGAGAAGGCACTGTTGGGTGCGGGTCGGGTTTGGGGAAGCGGGTCGGGTCGTGAAGCTGAGGAGGCGGGCCGAGGGAGTGGGCTGGACTTTGAGAGATTTTTTTATTAACTAAATTCTTTTTGTGTGTGTGTGGGCTGAGGAAAGGAAACGGGCCGAGAATTTAAATAAAAGAAAATTGAATTTCCATCATCAATTAACTTGGGCTGAGGAGCTGCTAGGCTTAGGTGAGTGGGCCAAAAAATAAAAAGTGAATTGTGAAGGGAAAAAGAGAGTGAGGGCCGGGCCGGTGGAGGGGAGAAATTTTAAAAGAATTGTTTAGGGAAAGGAGGTAGGCCGGGCTTAAAGAATAAAATGGGGAAAAAGAATGGGCTGGGGGTTTGGGTTGGCTGAGTTTAGAGGGAAAAATATACATATAAAGATTTGTTTTGGGTTGAGTTTTAAAGTGAAAGGGTTAGGATATTTAAATACTTAAAATAATTATAAATACATTTAGGTAAGTTTGTAAGCAACCCCTATAGCATAACATACGGCTATTGGTGTATATAAAGAAACCGGGTATTACATCATACCACCTTTACAAAAATTTCGTCCTCGAAATTTAAAATAAACGATAAGTTATACAAACATAAGCGAAAGCTATTATATTGCACACTAACACAAAAGATTTACTAGCAGTACGTGGACGGAGAAATTCGAAGGTATAAATATGTAAGAATAACATACAAAATATAGATCTACATAGGTATAAAGCTGGAACAACTATATGGGTAACTACATATATACGGAAAAATATAAATAACAACAATAACGAACAATATCATTCGAGGCGTACTCGATAAAATCGAAACTCAAATAGGCGCACGTATAAGTATATCAAAGGTAGTACTGCAAACATAATAAGTATAAGGCACAATCATTTATAATAGTAAACGTAACAATACCCGAAAAAAATAAAGTAACGACAATAAAATAGTGAAAGATTCGTCTGTAGGTTAAAACATTTTAGGACGATGTATCGATCAAATAGTTTTAAAATAACTTAGAAAACTCACATAGCGAAAAATGAGGAATATGGAACAAAATGTGCGCGGTGTAAGGTTGCGCTACTGAAAAATAAGGATAATAGTAGTGTGCTTTTAAATACATAACACTAGTAGTCAATAACACGCACTCTTCGACAAATACAAGATAATGAAAACCAAATTTCAATAATAAAGTCCCTAAATATACGTAGGGTAATAGGAAAACACAAAAAAAAAATATATAGAGCTAGCTAGGGTAAGGATTATAAGGAAGTGTGGATCATTTCAAAGGTTGGTGTGTGGCGGCTTTAGGCTGAAGATCAAGGAGACTAGGATCGTGTCAGCACAGGGAGTAAGGATGAGCAACAAGGAATACAAGGGGAAAAGTATGGGGGGATAACGGTCGGTACATCTTATGAGTCAATAATTTGAAGGGTTAGCGAACTCGGAGGTTTCTCTAAAAATTTTCTCCTCCCAGAAGGATCTCAAACGAGGCACAGACGAAGGATGAAGGGTGGACCTCTAAGATCGTGTGTGGTACTTGCTAATCTCAGTGAGGATTAAAACAATGTGAGGAGTAGGGGTGGACAGATCTCAGTAGGAAAAATAATTGTATAGAAGACATAGTAAACTAAGAAGATCGAAAGATTTGCGAGCCCAACTATTTATTTTATTCCAGAAGATTTTAAACAAAGTATTCTCAAAGATGAAAGGTGGCCGTAAACTATACACAGTTTTATTTGGCCAGATAAGACAACAACTAAAAGAAATCCCGTCAGTCGCGGTTGTGGAGATTCAGCAGGTTGCGGTAGGCTCGCGCGCTCAGGTGGGGGCGTCCGTTCCCATATCGCCTCGCAGGGATCGCCATTGGGAGTTCTTCCACAGCAGGGTCTTGTCCTTCTGGTCCTTCTTCCTCGGCTGGAGCTTCTTCATCGAGGTCTGATTCCATGTGATTCTCTTTTTTTGGATTCTCTTCCATGGGATTTTCCTCCACTGGATTTTCTTCTATCGCGTCTTCCTCAAGATCTTCCTCGGGATCTTCCTCTATCGGGTTCTCTTCAGGGTCTCCTTCCTCTTCGTCGGTATCGTCTATCATGTTAAACTCTGGGGCGACTGCTCCTTCGTCTTCGGAATCGCTGTCCCTGAAAATGGCCTGGGGATCGTTGATCTCATCATCAGAACTCATCAGCGTGAGGTCTAAGGAAACGCATGACTGTGCATCCTCATCTAGATGCGGCGCTGCTCTAGGGTGGGCCATGGCCTGAAAAGAAAGAGTCATGATTATACAGTGGAATACATCAAGAAAATAGCTCAGGGTACGAAGTATAGGAAAATATGCGGTGGCAGGAACTGAAAGATCAGGATTAAAATGCTGTGATAATGAATAGTATAAATAAGGAGAAAGCAAGAAAATGATACATATATTACGATTCAAGTTTTATTTCATTCAACTAAAAGTTCGACGGATACAAGATTTCAAACGGAAAGAAATGTTTATAAGAGAATGACAACATTACTACTGAAAGTAGAAAACATGAAAAATTCTTCTTTGATTGCTAGACCGCTGCATTCTCGTCACGCGAGTTGAATCCTGGGTTGGGTCCGCCTTATTCTCAAAGTTCGAACTACGCGATAATCATCACTTGTCAGAAGTGTGGAGAGTGGACGAGTCTCCTCCTTGCAGCTCCTTCCTTTTTGGGCAACCGTTGATGAGATGTTCGTTGGATCCACAATTCAGACATTTCCCTTGGGCGAGGCGACAATTCCTCTGAAGGTGTCCTGGCCTCTTACAGTACCCACAACATTGGGTCTTCTGCTGCTTCTGTCGCGGGGAGACAAACTGGCGCTTCATCTTCTTCTCTTTTCCTCTTCTAACAGGGATCCCTTTACAATTTGAGACTCCCGCTGGTGCCTGATTCACCTGCCTTCTCAGTCCTTCAGTTAGCAAGTCGTTCGTCCGCTCCTGGGCTTCTTTTAAACCTTGTAGTACACTCAGCATCTCAACGGTCTGATTCTGGGAAGGGGAGATAGAGGAAGAGTTGTTGGAAGATATGATCCTGAAACATTAATGTTGAAGGTGATATGAGGCACAAGCTATAAGAATCAAACATAATATGGATTGGACAAAGATTCAAGAATATCAGATGTGATTAAATTCTTTACAAATGGGAAAATCAACTGTATGAATCTAAGTCACTTAAACAGAGTATGGTAGTGTAACCGTGATGAAGTTCACAATTACAACCACGAAACTTTGCCAAGTTACCTGAAACCCAAACGAATGGATAGCAGAACACTTAAGGTGAATATGGATCAAAGATATCAAGTTTACAATCTAGACTGAGGGACGTCTTAGATTGTCAAGCTCTACACGGAAAACTGCAATCCCAATCGAAGCAAAACCTGGCTCTGATACCAACTAAACCATGTTACGCCCCGCTTCCCAAAATACGGAATACGAGGGGTTGACAAGGACAGCCATGCTCCTACGGTTAAGGAAATGTCCTGCCGTAGTCACACTTCGGCTTCTAGTTTTTCATGGTAAACAGTAAATGATGCGCAGGTAATGAGAAATGCAGTAACTGAATGAAACAATGTAGAGAACTGACCTGAGGGGAAACAAACGAATATAACTCTGGATAGCAAGTCGAGGTGTCTGTGATATACGTCTAGTCCTGGTCCAGGCTAAATATTCTCCTCACACTGAGCATGCATATTCAGGTCGTCAGAGCGACACAATAGCAATACAATATATAAAATCATGTGACAATTCTAACAGTGATAATAGATATATATAACAGTAAATCAATGATGGTATAGGTATGAACATGCAGTAATCAATGCAGCGGAACAGTAAAAGCAGTAGAATGATATGCCACGTATGTCAACACAGTAAGTATGTATATCGATGCTATCATCCCTACCAGTCTCTAAGTCTCACTGTACAGGTCACTAAACCTATCGTCAGTTCAAGTGTGAGAGTCAACCACTCGCGAGTGTCCTCCACCCAAGGGTAGAACCCAAGGGCAAGGGACCACGGGCCCAACATGTAACTCACGGTAATAATCATGTACCCTGTAAATCTCCATATATCTCCATATATATAAGCCGGCAAGGAACTCCCGAGATTCTGTTGAACTCACACTCAAACTACCCCACACCCCGTGGTCTACACCAAACGCTAACTATAACCCTAAATACCAGTCGGTCTGTGACAAGTCTGCGCGAGAACTGGAGGCAGGACCTCCATCAAGCACGTCCCGACTAATACCTAAGATAAATGACAGAGTCTGATGTCTTATCTGTGACACCCATGCAAGAGCTTCCATAAGTGTCCCATATCACTTATAGTCACACGTACACGCGTTCCACAGACGTCGACAATGCAATAAAATCATAAGGTTCACTGATTGTGTACAAGTACGTATCACTTTCACTTATTCACTGATACACGAACACTAACGTACTTGCCACAATCATCACTAATACCTAACACCGGGTAGTGCACGTTATCACTAGGTTATCAATGCAATGACATGTGTATGATATGATGCGTAAACAGTATATAAAGCATGTTTAGGATGTCATGAGTCAGTAATCTACCACTTGCATAATTTATCATAAATCATACGGTTATAGTTTAGTAAAACGGTAAACGGGGAATAAATAGTATGTTCAGTTATCTATCCAGAGAATCTGGTTAGAAGCCAATCGGGTTCCAGGATCATTAATTATAGCCATTTCATTTTAAGCATTCACGGCTGGAAATCCGGTTTCAGAATCGGAAGTCCGTTTCGCAACGCATTTTAATCCCAGTTGGGATCATATTTTAGCAATACTACAGTTGAATGAAATCTAGGGTTTTCAGTAAGGTTTTCAACGCAATAGACGGATCTTCAATTGCGTTTGTATGTCAGGAGATACGCACTGTTCAATACTAGTATGTAAATTCTGATTCTGCTGGGGCTGTAATACGTCCCCATCTTTTAAATTGCCGATTAAATAACAAACGATAACGAAACAGGATGGAACCACTTGTGTTGTATAACTAACAGATTCACCTATAATAAACAGTGGAGTTCTGCAACCTACGAGTTAGGGAGGCAGAGTGGTGTTCATTACGGGACAGTAAACAACAACTGGAGTCGCTCTGGACTGCAGTCCAGAGTCGTACTCCGATCGAAATATTATCACAGTTTAAGTACAGAAACAATTAGAAATTTACATAGGGTTATAGTTCGTCGAGTCGGTTTCGATTTAAGCGCTCGAACGCATCATTCTAATGTGTATATAATTTATAGCGATTTTAACGGTTTTCAGGTACAATAAAATTCCAGTTTTACGAGTGAACTTGGGGGTAGTCGTTTTAGTCGTTATCGGTCATATTATCCAACGAAATTCACACAATAGATTCACAGCCTTACGGGCCAAACTATACCATTTAGTTCCGTCAAATTAGGTGAGTAATTTCATTGGGAACACACGTCGAACAGGTATGGCACATAATTGATCTAAAATTGTAACTTTATGATCTATGTAATTAAAGATTGTAACTTGAGTATATAGTATGTAAGCAAGTAAAATACTTGCCTGGCGACGTGTCGACGACGGTACGGCAACTGCAACGGCACGATCGCGACACACGCGCGGCACGGCAACTTGACTTGGCTCGAACTCGAGTCTCGGCAGCGGCTTGGTTGCTGGGGTCTTGACGACGAGGGTGGTGGTCGTTGGTGTGTCGAAGCCGATGGGGAGGGATTGCAAAGGGAGAGAGAGAGATATTGAGAGAGAGTTAGAGAGAGAAAGAGAGAGTTAGAGAGAGAAAGAGACTGCAGAGGGTATGAGAGAGAGAGCGGGGGAAGAGAGAGGGGGAGGGGGATTGAGAGATTGGGAGAGATTAGAGAGAGGGACTGAAAGAGTGAGAAAGAGTTAGAGGGAGATCAAGAGAGAGAGGCAGAGAGAGAGGTCAGATAGAGAGAGAGAGAGAGCATACAGAGAGAGAGAGAGCAGAGTGCACAGAGAGAGAGAGAGAGCAAAGGAAGAGAGAGTGGGAGATGG
The DNA here is from genome assembly GCA_030015575.1 of Agapanthus africanus. Taxonomy (NCBI): domain Eukaryota; kingdom Viridiplantae; phylum Streptophyta; class Magnoliopsida; order Asparagales; family Amaryllidaceae; genus Agapanthus; species Agapanthus africanus. The sequence continues at coordinate 7,278,524 of CM057337.1, forward strand.
CGACGGTGATGATGATGATGATGGGGTCGACGAGAGCAAGGAGGAGGTGGTCGGAGAGGGAGACGGTGTGACGGCGAGGGTCTGAGCTTGCTCGCGGGAAGAGAAAAGAAGGGAGAGAGTGAGAGGGGAGAGGGTAGGGTGCTCGGTCGACGAAGTGGAGTGCTGAGGGGCTCCGTTGGTGGAGGAGGAATGGAGGAAGTTTGTCGTCGTCGACGAGGGGAGCGGGTGAGGGAAACTGTGGTGGCTGCGGGAGTGGGTTTGAGAGAGAAGGAGGAGAACGAGGGAGCTGTAGGTTCGGTGAGGGAGTAGAGGGAGAAAGAAGGAGCGACGAGACGTGCGTCGTGGGAGTAACGCGCGCAAGCGTGGGCATCGGCGGAGGCGAAGGGGGTGGGTCGCGAAGGAAACGCGCGCGGGAAATGAGGAAATAGCCGTTGGGGGAGAAGGCACTGTTGGGTGCGGGTCGGGTTTGGGGAAGCGGGTCGGGTCGTGAAGCTGAGGAGGCGGGCCGAGGGAGTAGGCTGGGCTTTGAGAGATTTTTTTATTAACTAAATTCTTTTTGTGTGTGTGTGGGCTGAGGAAAGGAAACGGGCCGAGAATTTAAATAAAAGAAAATTGAATTTCCATCATCAATTAACTTGGGCTGAGGAGCTGCTAGGCTTAGGTGAGTGGGCCAAAAAATAAAAAGTGAATTGTGAAGGGAAAAAGAGAGTGAGGGCCGGGCCGGTGGAGGGGAGAAATTTTAAAAGAATTGTTTAGGGAAAGGAGGTAGGCCGGGCTTAAAGAATAAAATGGGGAAAAAGAATGGGCTGGGGGTTTGGGTTGGCTGAGTTTAGAGGGAAAAATATACATATAAAGATTTGTTTTGGGTTGAGTTTTAAAGTGAAAGGGTTAGGATATTTAAATACTTAAAATAATTATAAATACATTTAGGTAAGTTTGTAAGCAACCCCTATAGCATAACATACGGCTATTGGTGTATATAAAGAAACCGGGTATTACAATATGCAAAAAGAAATGGCACATGAGCCATGGGATAGGCAAAATGCCATTTTGTGAAGCCCAAGGGACTATGTGTAAAATGTATAGCCTATAAATGCAAGGATAATGAAAATATCTCATAACTTTTTTTCTCTCTCCAAAAATTTTTTAGATCTGAGATCTCTCTCCTTCCTCAAGGTTCTAAAACCTTCTTCTTTCTTTTGAATTAAATCAAGAGTTTTGCTCTTCATTTTATAAAACTAAATAGTTTTTCACCACAAAACCCATAAAGGGGAATTCAGATCTTCCATTAGATCTCCAAAAGAAGAGATTTTTAACATCTCACATCTCTCGATCTTCAAGATCCTGCCAACAGAGGAGGAAGAAGGAGACCAATCTCCAGAAACCCCAAAAGGGAGAAGCCCTTCATCAGCTTCAAAACAGCTTAGGAGTTTTCACTCCACCCTAATTTCTCTTTCGAGAATTTCTGGGGCTAAAAGTCTCTTTTTCTCACCGGTGCCCAAGCGCTCAAGAGCCCAGCGCTCAAGCGCCAAGCGCCCACGTGCCGACACGTGGCATGCTAGCGCTCGAGCGCCCAGCGCTCGAGCGCCCAGCGCTCAAGCGTAAAGCGCCCACGTGCCGACACGTGGCGCGCCTGCGCTCCAGCGCCCTGCGCTCAAGCACAAAGCGCCCACGTGCCGACACGTGGCGCGCCTGCGCTCAAGCGTAAAGCGCCCACGTGCCGACAAGTGGCGCGCTTCGCGCTCAAGCGCCCAGCGCTCAAGCGCAAAGCGCCCACGTGACGCGCCTGCGCTCCAGCACCCTGCGCTCAAGAGCCCACGTGCCGACACGTGGCGTGCCTGCGCTCAAGCGCAAAGCGCCCACGTGCCGACACGTGGCGCGCCTGTGCTCAAGCGCCCAGCGCTTAAGCGCAAAGCGCCCACATGCCGACACGTGGCGTGCTAGCGCCTAAGCGCACAGCACCTAAACGCACAGCGCTCAAGGCGTTGACCTCACGCGTCCTTTGGGCGCTTTTTCCTTTTTTTTTTATGTATGTATACATGTATATATATGTATAGATACACACACACTCCACAACACTGTCCCCCTCAAAAAAAATTTGGGCCGGGGCGCTGCCCCGCACCACGCAAGGGGGCTGCTAGCCCCCTTGACACCCAGCCGCTATCCGGGTAGCGGGACCCCCGTAAAAACTCTGCGTGGCTCCCGATATATCCAAGCCCCCTCCAAAACAAAACACACGTATACTGCACATTGAGTTCGCATGACTAGTTTAACCCGTCAATCGGAGGTTCCCTCGCTCCAAAGGCGAGGGGTAATTAAAGGCAGCTTAATCCGCGGCTGCCGGAGATTCGGATCCCCACAATCAATAAACCCTGGCCTACCCTAGACAGGGGGAATCTGTAGTACGCCTGACAAGCGTGTGCGTATTCCCATCTCAATGGGGTGAAGAAAAACACCCTATAGATTCTGGCACGCCCGGTGGGACCTTTCTCTCCTCCCATATTTCGGGTTAAACGTTCATGCGAACTCAATCAATATACATATCGATTGTCTATACTGAAATGATGTTTTTTTCTATGCAGCAATCAACTTTCGACGGCAATGTCTCCCAAGACGAATTCAGCTTCCAACGTGACCCCGATCCCGTACGTGGTCAAGGTCAATGCTCGTGTGGTTCTCCCTGCAAGCCTCAGTCGACAGTGGGAGGAACTGCCCCGCCAATTTGGTTCCGTCATCATCTACCCTGCCGGAAGCGCTCATCTGGCAGAAATCCCGGCGAAACAGGTGGCCAAGCCGGTCTCAAGGAGCAAGAGGCCGAATGTCGTGATCGCCAAGGCACCACAACCGAAACTTAAGACGGTGTCTGAACGATTCTCTGGTGCTCCAGCGGGGGGCAAGAACTCCGATATAAGGGGCAACATCAAATGTTGCGGACGAGTTCAGGTGATGACTCCAACAAATGCACAATCGAGCGTATCTCCAAAATCCTCCATCGCCCGGTCTACGGCGTCTTCCCAAAGAGCCGAATCTGCCAGGTGCTTAGAACAGAAAAGTTAAGGCAGAAGCGGCTCAGGTATCGAGCCAACAAGAGGGCCAGGGCTTCGGCCAAGTGGAATCTTGTGAAGTTCCAAGAGCAGGGTTACTCTGTGACGACGGCTGAGTCGGCCGTAAAAATAAGCAATTCCTTCGAACCTCTGAGGTGGGTTCAGAAAAATGCCATGACCGCCAGAATTAAGAAGACAGCGGTCCGAACATCACTACAAAGAGACATGTACCAGCCCCAACAGATAAAGTATGACACTGTCTCTTCAAGAGTCTATCAGGCGCTCTGTGCCGCACGAAAGCAGCGGGGCAAACCCAGAAAAGAAGCGCCAGCACCATTCAAAAACCTGGTTAGGCCAGCCGCCTTCAATCGACTGCCAGCTACCGAAACAAGGGGGTCAAGACAGCGATCTGTGAAATCAGCCTCCGATGATAAAAAGACGGCCGGATATATTATCCATACGGTCTACATGGCGGGCGGGCACCTCAGCGACAACCTTCGCAGCAAAAGCAAGGATGGGGCCACCATATCCCAAGCCCAATCTGGATTGAATGTGGTTGCCGCTGCCCAATAACCGCCACCTCCGCTGGATGAAGAAAACCCTCTCGATGAGGATGATAGGAAGAAAGACCCCTCGGTCCATACAGAGTCAAGCTCGGACAGCAAGGAAGAGCCGACTTTCCGCCCCAGGACTGTGGAGCAAGAGCTGCTTCAAGAGCTTCGAAAACAGCTCAGGAGCAAAGATAAAGAGATGGCCTAGCTCTATTCGAAAATTGACGACCTAACGAACGTTGTGATGTATCTTACGGCTCAAATTGCTCGAGCGCCTCCTGATCGCACGCCAAAAGCGTGTCAGATATTAAAAAAGTTCTAAAGTTTAATCGCGATCAGGACGGTGTCGCTTTGCAGCTAGCCGCGATGAGCACGGGTCGATCCACAGGGAGATGGTAAGTTTTATGTTCTTGTTTTAACGAGTTAACAACGTGGCGGATTTGTTCGTTATCTAACCTATGTGTTATATGTAAGTGCACGGCGGCGCCTCGGCCTCCATCCCGAGGCCAAGTGCGGAAGCGATGGTTAACTTTGATTTTTCTTGAACCGGCACCACCGCGCACTAAAACCCGGATCGAACCATTAACTAGTCCTAGCTAACTACAAGATGGGAAGAGAGATATACCGACTGATCCGTGTCCTCCGGGCTTCTCGTTGTCGTCCCGATCTCCCGCGGAAGCTCCGGTCTCCACCTCGTCGCCGGAAGGGCACCACGTCGCCGGCTTCTTTTACGGGCTCCCACCTCTATACCGAGGCAACTCGGGCACGAAGTTGGCGAGCCGACGTGCCCAAGGTTTGCTGTAGAATGTGTAATGCTCATGTCTCATTTTGGGGTTCATGGAATTGCCATATGGTGGAGGTATGATATAAACTTTTGGAGATGAAACTTGTGGGGATTTTTGTGAAGCCAAAAGACTAAAAATCCCACACCACAAAAATGGGCAGCCCTCCTCCTCTATGGCCGGCCATGCATGAAAAAAATGGAGAGTGGAAAAAGAATGGGGAAGTGTAGGGATCAATAATGCAAGAAGAGAATCAAAAGATATCATGAAGGGAAATGATCACCAACACAAACCCACACTCCACCAACCAACAACAACCATGATTGCTTCAAAGGTCAAGCCATCATGAAAGAAGAAGAAGTCAAATGGTCAAGGGATGGTGCAACCATCATGACACAAGAATATGCAAAGACCACCCTCCACAAATGCTTATTTGCACAAATGCAAATAAGCCCTCCTCCACCAATCTTCGGCCAATGAACGATACAAAGGAAATTGGCCAAAACGGAAAGCAAACTGGCAACTCTGGAAAACTGGTCCCGTAATAAATTACAGGAAAACCCCGATACTGTGTATACACACCCGCATCTGTATTCCGACCGAATACAAATGCAATGAGACAAAATCTACATTGTACTATACTAGGATCCGGCTTAAACCAAAGCCGGCTAGTATTATCCGTCCGATCATGATCCGTGCAATACCGCACGTATCTGATCGAACCCTGCCATATCTCCATACGGCCTCTACAGCGTTTCGCCCGAAAACTTGAGCAACTGAATGTGGGGGACTCTAAAGACTCGTCAACACCTTGATTGTGGATTTAACCACTAGCACGTCAGAGGTATAAACCAATACATAACGGGTTACCAAGTATTGACCAAAAGGGACGTCGATGAGCGAACTCATCCTGACACCCTACTGAGCCTGTCAGTGACAATATCCGTACAGTCCGGTCCGTTCGTCTATGAGCATCGCATGGCGGGCCTAGGGGGTTGGTAAAAGTCAGACCCCCAAAAGCGGTACAAGTCGTGTCAGAGTGTAGCCCAGAACACCCTGAGATACTACTGGAATACCTACCAGTAAATCTCCTGCCTCGGCCGAGGGCTTCGTGTAATGGCTCTCCTAGACACAGCGCGACCTCATCCCCAATACCGGGAGAGACGAACCCCTGAAGATCCGCTCACTGCCTTCATATGGCTCGGGACTGTACCCAACTAAAACCTGTTTGCACGTCTCCTTTGAGCGTGGTAGGGTAGTAATCAAAGTACAGTGAGAACTCACACGAGACAAATGACGATCCTCAGGTCGATGAACTAACCTGTACACATGTCACCAGGGAACTGCCATCTGACGTCAGGTATAAGACCAACTAGCATGTTCCCGGCGAGTCCTGTCCGGTGTACTCATAACCCAATGAGCACCTGTATACATCTTAGGTGAACCAACTGACACCAATGGCTTGTGAGACCGGCCACCGCCCCTCGTCGGGGTCTCGACTGTATACACTAGTCTACTCTGGAGTATCGATGCCCTGTCTCAAAACTCCCACGACTAGGGACCTTTTAAGGATGTGCTTATAGACCCTAGCTCCCACTTATATGATCGCCCTCATACTGCTGGTGGTCAAGCAAGAATCCTAGGGGCTCTATCAACGTATAATAGCGACATGTCAGGTCACCTAAAGCAGTACACGATGATAAAGATAAACCAGATAGCATACTATCATCTCGAGTAAGACCGTCCTACTGGGACAGGTCCTCCCTCAATCATTGCAATCACGTGCCTGTGATCCAATAATTGACTCTGAGGGCACTATCTCCAACATTATATTCAAGTATAAGGCTTGTTAGGAAACGATAGGATAGTGTAAGTTAATGGATTCCGTATTCAAGTATTTTGAGCCGAACTTAACGATTGAAGCTAGAACAATTGATAACAACGTGGATTAGGGGACTTAAGCACAGTATTCATGGAATCCGGCTTATTGACCCTTGTCCGTCCGTTCTTGTCTCTTGCTTTCGCCTCCGGCCAAACCGAATGCAACCGGTCACGGTTAAGAATCACATTTACCTTGGTAGGGTAGGGTGCCTAACGGAGCGCTTGCGTAAGGTTTGGGCAGAGTTTCAAATGGAAAAGACGGGAAAAGGAAATGAAAAATGGAACGTTAACTTACAACATCTTTCTCTTTTCCTAACAATAATATTCACATCCTATTCACAAAACAACAAAGAGAGCATAAGAAAAGATACGAAGAAAAGAAAAGACTACAAGCGAGTAATTAAATGACATGGTAATAAATTGCAAGAAATAAAAGACAAGAATGAAAATGCATGTAAATAAAATAGCAAGTAAGAAAGACTAAGATCCATAGAACACAAAACAAGACATGGGTTTGTTTACCCCAATCAGAGCAAAGCTCTGTTCAAATTCCAAGACGGGAGATGAAGCAACGCTTCATTTTCCCCCAATCAGAGCAAAGCTCTACTTTGAAAATTTAAACTTTAATAAATGAAGCAACGCTTCAGATTCTTTGCGCTGCGCGCAACGCGCCACGTGTCAGGTGCAGATACATCAGCGCAGCGCCCAAGGCAGCGCACCCAATCAGAGCAAAGCTCAATTTAAAGTAAAATTAAAGGAAGCAACGCTTCAGTTGCACAAGCACTGCGCTGCGCGACACGTGTCAGCGCAGATGCGCTAGCGCAGTTGCGCTGCGCTGTGCGCTGCGCGACACGTGTCACGCGCTGGGGCATCTGCGCCAAACAGAATCAAGATTCTAAAGAAATCTTTCTGTTCTTGTTAAAACAAGAAGATTTTCTTCTGTAAAACAGAAGCTCTTGGATCAAAGATCCAACGGTGGGGAAAATTCCCCAAATCACTTAGAGAAAGATCTCTTTAACAAATTTAACTAATTTATGGGCACTATAAAAAGGACCCTAGACCTCAATTCAGAGGAGGAACATTTGGTGAGAAATCAAAAATTTCAAACAGAGAGAGCTCTGAAGAAATTTCAAGAAGAAGAAAGGTAAAAGACCTTTTAGATAGAAAAATTTCTTCTAATAGATCATTGATCTAAGAATAAGATCAATGATCTTTAATAAAAAACAAAATAAAAATAGTGCTTTGCACTTATGAACCATTGGTTCTCTAAGATCAAGAAAAATAAGAAACACTTGTTTTCTTTGATCTAAATTAGATCAAGAGACCAGGCAGTGCTTTGCACTTCTTTTATGAACCATTGGTTATGGAATCTAAAAGATTCTCAAGTTAACAGTGCTTTGCACTTGAAAAATTGCACTGTTGCGCTCCTGTGTTGGCGCAAGCCACCAGCGAGCGCCACGTGTCTGCAGCGCAACAGCGCAGCGCACTGACACAGCGCACTGTGCTGTTGCGCTTGCGCTCCTCAGAACGTGACACGTGTCAGCAGCGCAGCAGCACAGCGCACTGCGCTTGCATGACACGTGTCCTCACCACAAGCGCTTGCGCTCTTTGATTGGTGCAAAGCGCCTGAAAAATGCAATGCATTTCTTTTGCTAAAGGGCCAGGCCCAAGTCAAAAAGACCTAACAGGCCAAAATAAATTGCAAAGCAATAAAAAGGGCAGAGCCCAAGTAAAATTGATGCTCTGCATCATTTATAAATGGGCAGATCCCAAAAAAAATTAATGCTCTGCATCCTTTATGGGCAGAGCCCAAATAAAAATAAAAAGTAATGCAATGCATTATTTAAATGTGGGCAAAGCCCTAGCACAGGTCTAATAGACCAAAAATAAATAAAAGCGTTGAATTTTTTTCAACTGGACTTAACCCAATCATGGTCGTAAGTTCTCAAATTAAATTGACTGAGCACGGCTGCTCGCTTAAATCAATTTACATCCGGTTCAAGGGTACATCTCCGAACTTCTCTGACACCTGTCGTCGTAATCCTTCAACGACGTCAGAGAGGTGACGGGTCCCGACGACCACATATGAATATGGACTGCGGGGTCCTTAAACTCATGGACCGAAACGTCCTTAAACTAATGACGGACCGAAACGTCCTTAAACTAATGGTGGACCACCACGTCCCTAAACTGGAATATAGACCACTACGTCCCTAAACTGGAACAATAGAGCCTCCAAATGCTCTTTTGCAAGATCTAAACAGTCCCGTTTAAGTTGATCTTAGCCCCAAATACGGCTAACGTATCCTTAAACCTTTAAATGGACTATAAAACTCCAAATCGACTTTGGTTCAAGGGTACATCTTTGAACTCCTCTGACACCTATCGTTGTAATCCTTCAACGACGTCAGAGAGGTGATGAGTCCTGACGGTCATATATTAAACGGATCACCACGTTAAGTTGATCTTAGTCTCAAACAGGACTAACGCATCCTTAACGAATGTTTAAGTTGATCTTAGCCTCAAATATGGCTAACGTATCCTTAAACTAAAAACACCAAACCCAAATCTAAGAAAATACGGATTTGGACTAATCCACGTCCTACGGGCGACGAAATAAATAGTCTCCGTATACAATCCACGGGCAACCACAAACAAAACAAACACCCACGACACGAAGTGAAATTCTGGAGAAGGAGAAAGTTGTTACCGCGATGCGGTAGCGTAATTAACTGCAGGGACTTGCGCCTGCAGGGAAGAGCGTCCCCACAATCAAAAACTCCTCAAGTGAGGGGGAATCTGACGAAGTCTGCTACATCGGCCGCATCCGTTTAAACCTCCGATACACGGTGCCATAAATCAACTTGGCATCTTCGGAGAGGTAGACGGATAAAACCATATAGAATTTTCCTCGAATCTCAGGCAAGACGTCCTCACGTCGTCGCCGTCTTTCGGAGGGGAACAGATTCTGGCATGCCCGGTAGGACCTTTTCCTCTTTCCACTCCATACTTCGTGTGTCGTGTTCGCAAACAAATCGCGGTTTGCTGTGGTTGTCCGTGGATTCGAGGTACTAAGATTTGGTATCTTGCTCCGTGCAGAAAACAAAAGATCAATGGCTTCAAACTGCATTACCTGCAACTGCAACTCTCGCTCCGCCCCTGCTAGAGGAGTGACTTACGGGCCCCAAGCGGCCTCTCTTTTCAAGATGCCAGTGGAGCAGGTAACTCAAGCTACCACTGGGCTATTCTTCGGGACCATGCTCCCACCGATGAGCTTCAATACCCCAATGACGTTGCAAGAAGCCCCAAAGAAGTCGGTCTTCGATCGACTTACCACTGCCGCAGCCCCTCTCAACGGGTCGTCCAACTTTAATACCTCAGTTTTCAACAGACTGGGCCAGAACGTCTACAAGCCCGCGATACCTGAAGTTGCCATCCCAAAGCGGATAGCTATACCGGCTCAAGCGGACGAAATCATTGGAAAGGCTTCTCCTTCCAAAAAGTCAGTTTTTACAAGGATGGCCATTCCGGCTCCTGCTCCAGGCAAGGTCCTCAAAGCTGCTTCCTCTGCCCAGAGGTCTGTCTTTGACAGATTAGACATTGCTTCTCAATGGGTGTCAGTCTTCGACAGGCTAGCACCAATAACAGTCTCTCTTCAAAGCAGGGGCACGATGAAGTCACCCTTATAGTTGAAACAACTCCATCCGCACGAACTCCATCCGCACGACACGCTCGACGTCGCCACTGGCGCCGAGTAAGGAAGGCTGGGGCAACTCTCCTTCTGGACTGACTCCGCCGATTCCAACGGCGGAAATTGATGCTGCTATTCCAACTGGGAACTGCTTTGAACCACTTAGGAAGGTCCGCAAGAACTCTCCGACCGCTGTGCTAAAAAGATCCCCTCCACCTATGGAGAGCGCTACAAAGGTGAAGCTGGAGCAGCCCCCTCAACGGCTGTCCTCTAAAATTTACAAGGTCTGGCGTCAAGTCCAAGACTCCGTAATGGATCAAGACTATCTCCGCCAACAGAAAAAGATGAAGGTTCGGCAGGAGAAGGACTACTCTGTCAAGCCACAAAAGGCGACAGCTGGCTGGGTCCCCACTGCGATGGCTCCCTCAACGTCAATCACTCAAAAGAAAAGGAGGCCGCAAAAGGCCCCTGTGAACATGGCGAACCGTAAAAGCGCTGAACACAAATGCCCCAAGTCTGGGGGTATGGTAGTGCACACTGTTTATATGGCTTCCGGAAAGGAGGAAAGCCGCGCTTTGACGGGTCACCGACCGCTCACCCGATCCGTGACGAAGGCTCAAGAACAGCAGCAGAAGCTTCAGGAGATGATGAATGCAATGGCTGCACTTACCGGGCTAAAAGAAAGCTCGAAGTTGTCATCAAAACAGCGTCACAAACAAGAAACTGACGCTGACTTCCTGCGTAGAGTCCTCGAAAAGAAGGACAAAGAAGCCGCAGAGCAAGCGGCTAACATAAAACAGATGGCGCTCCTCTTCCAAGATATAGTAGGGATGATGTTACAGCCAGACCCTCCAGCTGAAGACCCTCCGATCATTGTCGGAAGCGACGGAGGGGAAACATCTAGTCCTCCTCCGGCTCTTGCAGCAGCCAAGGAAGAAACCATTTCCAAGGCCGCACTGGATGACTATATAGCTCAGCAAATACGAGCTCATCGGGCGAGTGAAGCGGTTGGACAAACTGTTACAACTGGACGACCCTATCCGGGTTGGTATGACCAGATCAAGTACCTGCCAGATTATACGATACCAAAATTCCATGTGTATAAGGGGACTGGCAATCCCCACCAGCATGTTGCCCAGTTCAGGGCACTATGCGGCAACTCTGGAGGCGATGACAAACTGTTGCTTCGCCAATTTGTCGGCAGCTTAGCAGAAACAGCCTTTGAATGGTATTCGGAGCTACCTAACGACTCTGTCAAAACATTTGTGGAGATGGAGTTATTGTTTACATAAAGATTCGCGAGTGCTAGTGAACGTACCCCGATAACAGAACTGATAAATGCCAGGATAAGGCCAGGTGAAACGTAGGTCCAATACGCGACACGATGGCGGAACCTATGGTCAAAATGCGAACAACGCATAGAAGAGGCACCTACGGTAGGCATGTTCGTGGGTACCCTTGACCCTCAAGCGACCATCTCGCAATTCATGATGTTCTTCAGGCCGACCACCTTTCAAGCGTTGATTGACAAGTTAGCCTAAATGGACCAGATGGGCCATGGACCGTCTCCTCCAAAACTCGACTTTCGAAATGAGAAGAAAGGAAAAGTGATCGTTGTTGCCGATACTCAACAACAGCCAAATAATTCAAAGCCGATTGTTCGCCAAAACAATATGCGTCAACGCCCGTCGCTCGAACAGAGACTAGGACGTCCTTACTCTTTTCTTCAGAATAAAACGAGAAGACTGTTTGAATTGGCAGTACGCAACAGACTCATCAATCCGCCGAATCCAAAACGTCCATTGCAGCCAGGCGATCTCAATAATCCCGATTACTTCCCTTATCACCAAACGGTAAGTCACCCGATCGAGGATTGTTTCGTCTTCAAGGGATGGATCGAGGATCAGTACCTACAAGACAAGTTTGCGCTGTCTGAAAAGTAGAAGGTAAACCCACCACAGCCGCACACTCCAAAGAAGACGGACACACCGGGGGCAACTTGTCATGTGATCTCTCACTCATTGGCGGATGATAAAGAGGCTCCTTGCGCCGAGAAACCGAGGGCGGACCCTGAACCAGAAATTCCGCGGCCGTCAGACGAGTTGATCGATGCCTTCCTGAATGAGATTCGTCTGAAAATTAAAGCCAATCAAGAGCGTGAGATGGCCATACTGGAAAGAGCCAAATACCGACGACTGGACCAAAGAGTCGAGGCACTCCCGTCAAATCAAAAGCCATCCGCTGCGGATAAAAACAAATTCAAGACGAGGAAAAGATTCGCTAAAGCCCTGTCAGCGGGAATGGTGCTACCACCCTCTGAAGAAAATACTCTCGGTGAAGTGGAGATGCATCCCAACTTTTGCTTATATCATCAGAAGATCAAACATCCAACCGAAGATTGTGACTCCTTTAAGTGTTGGTGGCAAGGGTATGTCGCTCAAAAGCAACACTTCAACATGACAAAGTGTGGAGCTCGTAGACATCAGAAAAAGGTGATAGATGAGCGCAAGAGAGCCGCCGCCGACTGTCACAGAGCCGACTCTAAGGGATCGTAAATTATCACCTTTGGAAGCGACTCTGACGAAGAAGCCGCCCTCAACCCTCTCCTCAAGGAATCCATTTCAAAGATGAAAGAATTGAGAAGTTGCGAGAACGTTCAGCCGTGTAATCGCACGCTACTCGGAAAAAATTTCTGCCCCGCAAACAAAAGATCGAGCAAAAAGGATCAAGAGAAGGGAAAAACAGCCCCCGTAGCCAATACTCAACAGCAATCGAGTGACCCTAAACCGGCTGTTTGCCGAAACAACAAGCAGCAACCCCTTCAGGAAAAGTTGAAACGTCCTTACTCGTTTCCTCAAAATAAAACAAGGAGACTGTTCGAGCTGGCAATGCGCGATAGACGCATCAATCTGCCGAGACCAAAACGTCCGTTGCGGCCAGGCGATGTAAACGATCTCGATTATTGCCCTTACCACCAAACAGTAGGTCACCTGATCGAGGACTGCTACGTCTTCAAAAACTGGGTTAAAGACCAATACCAACAGGGCGAGTTCGCGCTGTCTGAAAACTGGAAGGTGAGCCCGCCACAACCGCATGCTCTGAGAAAGACGGATACGCCGGGGGCATCATGCTCATTCATAGAGAAAGCCCCATAGACCGAAAAGTCAGTAAACTAGAGATTCGCCTCGAATACGACGACGACGGACCGAAACGTCCTTAAACTAATGATGGACCGCAATGTCCTAAAACTTGCAAACGACCGAAACGTCTTTAAACTACTACCGCAGCATCCTTAGGCTGATGAGATGAATAAAAAAAATATAAAAATAAAAAATAAAAATAAAAAAAATAAAAAAAATAATAAAAACGGTATGTCCATAAGCAAAAGGGCATGGATGAAAACCCGAAAGGGCTCCGTGAGTAAAAACAGCAGGGCTACCGGCGAGTGTTCGTGAAAACCCGAAAGGGCGCGACCTCGTAAAAAAAAACGGTATGTCCATAAGCAAAATGGGCACGGATGAAAACCCGAAAGGGCTCCGTGAGTAAAAACAGCAGGGCTACCGGTGAGTGTTTGTGAAAACCCGAAAGGGCGCGACCTCGTTGAAAAAAAAAGAAGGAAGAAAATAATAAAAAGAATAAAAAAAACGGTATGTCCATAAGCAAAATGGGCACAGATGAAAACCCGAAAGGGCTCCGTGAGTAAAAACAGCAGGACTACCGCCGAGTGTTTGTAAAAAACCCGAAAGGGCGCAAGCTCGTTAAAAGACACTTATAGGGTCCTCACGACCTTGTAAGGAGAAACCACCCACGTGAGATCCTTACGATTCACAAGGGAGCAACACGCTTAGGAATCCTCACGATTCCTAAGGAGAAAATACACTTGCGAGATCCTCACGACTCGTAAGGAGAACTCTCTTATGGGACCCTCACGGCTCATAAGATTTGAAAGTCTTAAGTTACAGAGATCTAAACCTGTGCTTAAGCAAACCCCCCACAACATTAGATATAGCCCTACAAGTGGTCCAATACTGACTCTTGTATACAATCCACGGGCGCAAATAAACATTTCCCTAACCAAGTCCCATCCGAGACTGGGGATATGTTCGCACGGTGAACGACCCTTGTAAGTCCTCTTGACTTATAAGGAGAAAACCCTTTAGTAAGATCCTTACGACTTACAGGAGAATATACGCTTAGGAATCCTCACGATTCCTAAAGAGAAAATACACTTGCGAGATCCTCACGACTCGCAGGGAGAAATACCTCTGTGAGACCCTTACGGCTCATGAAGTCAAAGCCTTAGTCGACAGAATCTTAACCATGTTTACTAAGCCACCTTTGTTCAAATATCGACAGAGGCAAATGATGATTCGCTCCTGGCAATATCCCAGTTGTAGCGATGCTGATGCCTAAACCGGTATCAAATTCCAAACCCTTTCATGGCAAATGATGATTCACTCCTGGCAATATCCCAGTTGTAGCGATACTGATGCCTAAATCAGTATCAAATTCCAAGTCCTTTCATGGCAAATAATGATTCGCTCCTGGTAATATTCCAGTCGTAACGATACTGATGCTAAGATTGGCATCAAAGTCCAAGTTCCACACTCGTGATAAAAAAAAATCAGTGAGCCGAAAATGCATATGAAATAGCCGAAATGATGGGGCAACTTGCAACGAAAGCAGCAAGTAAAATGTATGCATACAAAAATAGCCGAAATGATTGGGCAACTCGCAATAAAAAGCAGCGAGTAAAATAAAAAGAAAAATAGCCGAAATGATTGGGCACCGCGAAAAATAGCCAAAATGATTGGGCAATCGCGACCTTCGCGATATAAAGCTGAAATGATAGAGCATCGCGGAAATAAAATAATAAAAAAAATGAATGAAACTTTTGCCCTACAGGCGATTGTTTCCCCAATCAGAGCAAAGCTCTGTTGAAATTCAAAATTCAAATTTTGAAGCAACGCTTCAAATCTCGGGCGCAACGCGCCACGTGTCAGGCGCAGATGCATCAGCGCAGCGCCCAAGAAGGCGCGCCCAATCAGAGCAAAGCTCTATTTAAACTAAAATTAAAGGAAGCAACGCTTCAGTTGCGCAAGCACTGCGCTGCGCGACACGTGTCGCTCAGCGCAGATGCGCAGCGCAACTGCGCCAGCGCATCTGCGCTGACACGTGTCGCGCAGCGCTGCGCAGTTGCGCTGCACTTTGCGCTGCTTGACACGTGTCACGCGCTGGGGCATTTGCGCTAAACAGAATTAAGATTTCAAAGAAATTTTTCTGTTCTTGTCAAAACAAGAAGATTTTCTTCTGTAAAACAGAAGCCCTTGGATCAAAGATCCAACGGTGGAGAAAATTCCCCAAATCACTCAGAGAAAGATCTCTTTAACAAATTTATGGGCACTATATAAAGGCCCCTAGACCTCAATTCAAAGGCATCAACATTCTTGAAAAAAAAATCAAGAGCTTCAAACAGAGAGAACTATGAAAAAGTTTTTAAAAAAAAGGTAAAAACCTTCACAAAAGAGAAGAAATTTCTTCTAATAGATCATTGATCTAAAAACCAGATCAATGATCTTCACATAATAAACAGTGCTTTGCACTTCTTATGAACCACTGGTTCTTTAAAAAACAAAACAAAAAAAAATAATAATAAAGAATAGGGCTTTGCAATTCTTTTATGAACCATTGGTTCCTGAATCTGAAAGATTCTTAAATCATAGTGCCTTGCACTTGCAAACTGCGCTGTTGCGCACTTGGATTGGTGCAAGCCACCAGAGCGCGCCACGTGTCAGCAGCGCAGGCGCAGCGCATTAGCACAGCGCACTGCGCTTGCGTGACATGTGTCAGCACTACAAGCGCTTGCGCTCTCTAATTGGCGCAAAGCGCCTGATAAATGCAAGGCATTTCTTAAAGTGCCAGGCCCAAATCAAAAAGTCTAAACAGACCAAAATGATGCTATGCATTATTTAAAGGGGCAGAGCCCAATTGAGAGGTCCAATGGACCAAAACAAATGCTCTGCATTATAATAAAAAGGGCAGAGCCCAGTCAAAATGGGCATAAATGCTATGCATCATTCTAAAAAGGGGAAAGCCCAGACAGAGGTCTAACAGGCCAAATGCAAACGAAATGTGGACATTTTCAACTGGACTTAGCCCAATTTTGGCCGTAAGTTCTTAAATTAAATTGACTGAGCACGGCTGCTCCCTAAATCAATTTACGACCGGTTCGAGGGTACATCTCCGAACTCCTCTGACACTTCTCGTTGTAATCCTTCAACGACGTCAGAGAGGCGACGGGTCCCAACGACCACACATGAATACGGACTGCGGGGTCCTTAAACTCGTGGACCGAAACGTCCTTAAACTAATGTTGGACCGAAACGTCCTTAAACTAATAATGGACCACTACGTCTCTAAACTGGAACATAGACCACCACGTCCCTAAACTGGAATTAATACGGACCACACGTCTTTAAACTGGAACATAGACCACCACGTCCCTAAACTGGAATGCGGACCACCACGTCTCTAAACTGGAACATGGACCACCATGTCCCTAAACTGGAATATGGACCGTAATGTCCTTAAACTACCAATGGACCGCAATGTCCCTAAACTATCTATGGACCACTACGTCCCTAAACTGAAACAATAGAGCTCCCAAATGCTCTTTTGTCGGATCTAAACGATCCCGTTTAAGTTGATCTTAGCCTCAAATATGGCTAACGTATCCTTAAACATTCAAATAGACTTTAGTCCCAAATTGGACTATAAGACCCCCAATCAACTTTGGTTCAAGGGTACATCTCCGAACTACTCGGACACATGTCGTTGTAATCCTTCAACGTCGTCAGAGAGGTGACGGGTCCCAACGGCCATATATTAAATGGACCACTACGTCCTTAAACTGGAAATGGATCTAGACGATCACGTTGAGTTGATCTTAGTCTCAAATCAGACTAACGTATCCTTAATGAACGTTTAAGTTGATCTTATCTCAAATGCGGCTAACGTATCCTTAAACTAAAAACACCAAACCCAAATCTAAGTAAATACGGATTTGGACTAATCCACGTCCTACGGGCGACGGCATTACTCAGTCTCCGTATACAATCCACGGGCAACCACAAACAAACAAACACACGCGACACGATGTGAAATTCTGGAAAAGGAGAAAGTTGTTACCGCTACGCGGTAGCGTAATTAACTGCAGGGGCTTGCGCCTGCAGGGAAGAGCGTCCCCACAATCAAAAACCCCTCAAGCGAGGGGGAATCTGACGAAGTCTGCTATATCGGCCGCATCCGTCTAAACCTCCGATACACGGTGCCATAAATCAACTTGGCATCTTTGGAGAGGTAGACGGATAAAACCAAATAGCATCTGCCCCAAATCACGGGCAAGATGTCCTCGCGTCGCGGCCGCCGTTCGGAGGGGAACAGATTCTGGCACGCCCGGTGGGACCTTTTCCTCTTTCCACTCCACACTTCGTGTGTCGTCTTCGCGAACCAATCGCGGTTTGTTAAATGGCTGCCTTCAGATTTTCGAGTTACTAAGATTTGGTCTTTTTCCTGGCAAAGAACTCAAACATCAATGGCCGCTAACTGCACCAACTGCTCGAAGTGCCGCTGCAACGGACGCTCCACCTCCCCCGGAAGTGTAGCATATGGGCCCCAAGCGGCTTCCTTTCTCGCTCTTCCAGTAGACCAGATAACCCAGGCCACCACCGGCCTATTTTTTCGGGACCATGATCCCGCCTACAAGTTTCTCTATGCCAATACCTGCACCGGAAGTGAGCAAGAAGTCGGTCTTCGACCGGCTCACTGCCACGACGGCCCCTATCAACGGGTCGCCCACTACCAAACCAACAGCCTCTATTTTTGCCAGGCTGGATCAGAACTCTAAATTGGCTGTCCCAAGGAAGGCAATAACTGCTGATCCAGAAGTCGCCAAGGCGGCTTCCCCTATCAAAGAGTCAGTCTTTTCAAGACTGACGATTCCTGCTCCTGCCCCTGCTCGAGGATCCGTCTTCGACAAGTTGAATATCACCCCTCAAAAGACAACCTCAGTCTTTAAGAGGTTAACAACGGCGGCGCCTCATTCAGACAGGGGGCAAAAAGAAGCTGTCTCAATCTCCGAGCCAGTCCCAACGGCTCGTCATGCTCGACGTCGCCATTGGCAACGAATGAGGAAAGCAGGGGGCGACTCCCCCTCAGGGCTAACTCCACCGGCTCCAGTGGTGGAAGTCAACGCTGTTGTTCCAACTGGGAACAGCTTTGAACTGCTGAGGAGGGTACGTAAGAATTCTCCAACCGCTACACTAAAAAGATCTCCTCTACCTGCGGAGAAAGTTCCAGAAACGAAGCAGGAACAGCCCCCTCAACGGCTGTCCTAAAAAATATACAAGGTTTGGCGAAGGGTTCAAGACTCCATGATCGACCCAGATCACTCTCGTCAACAAAAGAAGACGAAGGTGCAAAAAGAAAAAGACCGTCCTATTAAACAGCAGGGGACAACGATCGCTAGGGTGCCCACTGCAACGGCCCCTTCAACTTCAACGGCCCACAAAAGAAGGAGGCCAGAGAAAACCCCCGCGCCGGCGACAAATATCAGAGGTGGTGCACCCAAACGCCCTAAGTCAGGGGGCATTGTAGTTCATACCGTCTATGTGGCGTCTGGTAAAGAGGACAGTCGCATATCCACGGGTCATCGACCGCTTACGCGATCAGTGACCAAGGCGCAGGACAGCAGCAGAAGCTCCAAGAGATGATGAACGCTATGGCCGCACTTACAGGGCCAAAAGAAAACCCTGAAACGTCCTCGGATGAACGCCAGGAGGAAGAAACCGACACCGAATTCCTTCGTCGAATATTGGAGAAGAAGGACAAAGAGGCTGCTGAACAAGCAGCCAACATACAGCGTATGGGCCTCCTCTTCTAAGACATGATAGGGATGATGATACAACAAGATCCTCCGGCTGAAGAGCCCCCGATCGTCCTTGGAGACGATAGGGGAGAGACATCAAATCCTCCGCCAGCTCTGTCAACGGCTAAAGAGGATACAATCTCTAAAGCTGATTTGGACGAGTACATAGCCCAGCAAATACGGGTTCATCATGCGGCTGAAGCAGTCGGCCATGTCGTAAAAACGGGGCGGCCATATCCAAGTTGGTACGACCAAATCAAGTACCCGCCAAGTTACACAATTCCCAAGTTCCATGTCTACAAGGGGACGGGCAATCCTCATCAGCATGTTGCCTAGTTCAGGGCACTCTGCGGCAACACCGGCGGTGATGACAAGCTTTTGCTTTGTCAATTTGTTGGAAGTTTATCAGATACGGCGTTCGAGTGGTACTCTGAGCTCCCGAATGACTCTATCAAGACCTCCGCGGAGATGGAGCTGTTGTTCACTCAGCGTTTTGCAAGCGCCAGTGAACGCACCCCGATGACGGCACTGATTAACGCCAGGGTAAAGCCAGGCGAGACATGGGTCCAATATGCTATACGATGGCGGAACTTATGGTCGAAGTGCGAGCAGCGCATTGAAGAAGCTCCCGTAGTGGGTATGTTTGTGGGAACCCTTGATCCGCAAGCAACTATCTCACAATTTATGATGTTTTTCAAGCCGACTACCTTCCAGGCCTTGATTGACAAGCTAGCGCAAATGGACCAGATAGGCCATAAACCCCCTCTTCCAAAGCCGGACTCCGGAAATGACAAAGGGAAGGGAAAAGCGATCGTTGTCGCTAATGCTCAACAAAAACCGAGCGACTCGAAGCCAGTTGTTCGTCAAAATAATTTGTGTCCGTACGTAGCCCTTGAAGAGAGGCTAGGACGTTCTTACTCTTTTCCCCGCGATAAAACGAGAAGGTTATTCGAGCTGGCATTGCACAACCGACTCATAAATCGGCCGGATCCAAAACGTCCGTTGCAACCAAGTGATGTCAACGAGCCTAACTACTGTCCTTATCATCGAGTACTGGGCCATCCGATCGAAGATTGCTACGTTTTCAAAAATTGGCTTGAAAACAGTACCGACAGGGCAAATTCGCGTTATCTGACAAATGGAAGGTGAATCCCCCGCAGCCCCACACCTCTAAGGGGACGAATACGCCGGGGACAACATGCTCCGTCATTCAAGAATCTCCTTGGGAGGTTGTATTATCAGCCAAGACAAAGAGGATGCTAAACGATCTTTAGACATGTCCAGCGATTAGGTGGAAGAACCAGTTGGAACCGCAGGTCATTGAAGGGATGTTGAAGCCACGTCCAACTCTAAAGACCGATGGTGGTGGCTCAAGCACTCGCAACCGGCTGTCAAAATTTTCGAAAAAGAAGAAGAAGAAATCTAAGAAGCCCGTAAAGCCCGGCGACAAGCGCACGGACTTGCAAAAACAAATTGACGCGCTGGAGGAATAAAACCAGAGGGCACGGACTCCCATTACATTCCAAGAGTTCCTCAATCATGTCTTTCAAGAGGAAGATGAGGGAGAAAGTTCATCTGATGAGTCTGAAGAACACGTGGCGAGCTGTCATGTGATTTCCCATTCATTCATGAACGATGAGGAGACTTCTTGTACTGAAACGCTGGGGGCAGATACCGAATCAAAAATTCCGGTGCCATCAGATGAGATAATTGACGCATTCCTTAACGAAGCTCGGTTGAAAAGTAAAGCTGATCGAGAACGTGAGGCAGTCATATTTGAAAGGGCCAAGCGCCAGCGACTTGATGAAAGAGTTGAGACGATCCCGTTGGAGCAAAATACCTCCATTACTGACAAAAGCCAATTCAAGATGAGGAAAAGGTTTGCTAAGGCCATATCAATGGGCATGAAGCTACCATCCTCCGAAGGAAACATCACCGGTGAAGTGGAAATGCACCCCTCCTATTGCTTATATCATCAGAAGGTTTCGCACCCCACTCAAGAGTGCAAAGCTTTCGATAGATGGTGGCAAGGATACGTTGCTCATCGACAACGCTTTAAGCGGGAGAAGCGCAAAACTCGTCGGGAGCGGAAAAATACGATAAAAGAGCTTAAGAGAACTACCGGCGATTGTCGCATGGTTAACACCGGCAGGTCACAAGTGCCTAGATTCGGGAGCGATTCTGATGAGGAGTTGGAACTTGCCCCTCTCTTTAAAGAGTCCACTTCGGGAAAAGAAGAAGAGCCGAAGGTTTGTGAAAATATCGGCTGCGTAATCGCACGTTGCCCGAAAAGAATCTTAGACCCTCGAACAAAAAAGATAAAGGGAAAGAAAAGGTCTCTGAGGATATCGCCCTAGATGACCAAGTCATGGAAGAGCTAACTGCCAAAGACCCGCCAAAGAAAAATAAGGTGGATTACAACGTCTTAGCGCATCTGAGGAAGCTACCCTCGCAACTCAGCATTCTTGACGCCCTTTTACTATCAAAGGAGGCGAGAAATTCGTTAATTAAGGCACTACAGGACCCGGAGCAGTTCCAAGCTTTCCTAACCGAAGAAAAGATGAAGGATGAATTGGAAGAAGTGCATACAGCCGATGTCACTTTTGGCGATGAAAACCTTCTCCTTGGGACGTGCGAATACAATCGCCCCCTCTATGTCTCAGGATACTGCCATGATATAAAGATAGGCAAAATCCTGATCGATAACGGGTCGTCTGTTAACCTACTTAATGTGCGGGTGTTAAAGGAAATCTGCATGAGCGTCCAACACCTTGCTCGGGACAAGATCACCATCTCCGGGTTCGACTCCCAATCATCAAAGACTCTTGGGTCTGTAATATTGACGCTACGCTTCGGGCTACTCATCACGGACATTAAGTTCCACGTTATAGACGCCAAGACATGCTACAATGCTTTGCTCGGCCGACCATGGTCACACGAGTACAACGTCATCCCTTCTACACAACATCAGTGTATGAAGTATGCTAAGGATGGTCTCGAGTATACCGTGGCGGGAGAACTGAATCCGTTCTCCGTGAACGAAGTTCGCAAATATGAAGATACCAAATACTTCTTACCGGATTTCGAAGACACAGAGAGGTGTCACAAGCCGGAGAATAAAGCTAATGCCACCATCCCTGTCTTCGGCAGTGATACCGAGGAGGAAGAGGAGATAGTTTATTCAGGTCCGCCCCAACACAACAAGCCAGGGCCATCTACTCCTGCTTTGATCTTTGGTAGCGACTCGGAAGATGAGGTCCATGCTATATTCTCGGCTCGGCCCTCAATACGAATGTCCGCTAACGAGGAACAAAGTCTACAAGTCGCCATGGTGCCACTTAAACACCGTAAAGAACTGGATGCACTTGATATTTACAATGTAGAAGAGCTGCAAACGTTCTATATCCCTCCCAGGAGAGAAAGTGAAAAAGCAATTCTATTCTACCGCTCGGAAGAAACCAAAGCGGAGAAAGAAATTTGGCATGGCGCGGATCCTACGCTAGATAGGCTTCAGTCTATCCGTCTTCCCAGATATTATACGGAAGGTTTAAAAAATCTGCTGAACTGCCAGGGGATATCCTTCAAGCAGACCGTTCGAAAAGCCAAGTTCTATGATAAAGTCTGGAACGTTCCCGGGACTCAACGCAAACTGCCTAATGGGAGAATGGAGACAAAAGGACTTGGATACATCCGGTCAAAGAAACGAGAGCCACTAAACAGCTGTTACGTCATGTATGACTTCGATGAAGAAGCGGATGCTCAATGGGAGGACGCTAATCCTAGGCCAGTGAAAGTTCCAAATGCAAAAGTACCTAGTCCGCCGTTCGAAGAACGAATGGACAAATTTATAAGGGAAGTTGGTCAAAAAGTCCGAGACGACCATAGCCGCGAAATGACCATCTACGAGAAAGCCAAAACGCAACGCCTCCTCCAACTGGCCATGAAAGATGAAAATGCCGCTCCTTGTCAACCTGTTATAAAGAAGGCCCGACGCAGAGGCAGAAATAAGTCGAAAGGCCAAAAAGGTGCTCAACAGCAACAAAGCAGGGCTAAGAAGCTACGCAAACGGGAGTCGAGCGTTATTGATCTATCCCTCATGAAGAAAATGGGTCGAGCGTACTCGTTTCCTCGGGACAAGACGAAGAAGATACTTGATCTTACTCTAAAACATCGAATGCTTACGCTGCCGGAGTCTAAACACCCCGAACAAGCGGGCGAGGTCTCACACCCGGACTATTGCTTTTATCACCGAGTGATAGGGCACCCTCTCGAGGACTGCTTCACCTTCAAGAATTGGGTCGAAGATCAGTATCAGCTTGGCAAGTTCGCTCTGTCCGACAACTGGAGGGTAGCGCCGCCACAAAAGCACGAGCCCAAAACCACGAGAACAGAACCAACTCCACATTAGGATTGGAAGCGGATTCGCACCTGTCACATGATAACGATATCAAAAGAAGAGCCCGAGGACATGGACGACCTTCCCTGGTGCTTCGAAAACAGCAACGACGAGGTAATCTCAGAATTCCCACCAGCGCCGAAAGAGCTGGAAGATGGAATCCATACCAATGGAGACAACCTCAAGAAAATTGAGTTGGGGACGACAAATGACTCTCGACCGACATTCATTAGTGAGCTGCTGTCTGAAGAGAAGGTGGCTTCGTTAAAAGACCTGCTTATGCAACACAAAGATTGCTTCGCGTGGAACTATTCCGAAATGCCCGGATTAGATCCAAAAATTGCTGTGCACAGGTTGGCAATATCTCCGGACGTCAAACCGGTCAAACAGGCGCCGAGAAGAATGCGGCTCGAGCTTGAGATGAGTATCAACGCCGAGGTCAAGAAGCTGATCGACTCTGGCTTTATTCAGGAGGTTCAATATCCGGAATGGATCGCTAACATCGTCCCGGTGATGAAGAAAAATGGGACGGTGCGCATATGCGTGGACTTTTGGGATCTCAACAAAGCCTGCCCGAAGGATGATTTCCCGGTGCCAGTCACCGAACTGATGATAGACAATACTTCCACTCATGAGGTTTTCTCCTTCATGGACGGCTCATTAGGGTATAATCAGATAAAGATGCATCCTGAAGACCAGAAGCATACCGCTTTCCGGACCCCTTTGGGAATATTCTGTTATAAAGTGATGCCCTTCGGATTAAAGAACGCCGGTGCCACTTACCAAAGGGCCATGACGAAGATCTTCGATGACCTTATACATGAAATCGTCGAGTGCTATATCGACGACCTCGTGGTTAAGAGCAAATCATACGAGGAACATCTCGAGCATCTAAAGACTGTATTTCGACGCCTTCGACAGTACAACTTGAAGATGAACCCTCTCAAGTATGCATTCGGAGTTTCTTCAGGCAAATTCCTGGGATTCATCGTCCGACACCGAGGTATCGAAATAGATCCATCAAAGATCAAGGCGATCATGGAAATGCCTCCGCCGAGAACTCTCAAACAGTTGCAGTCTCTCCAAGGAAAGCTCGCATATATTCGGCGATTTATAGCCAACCTCTCTGGCAAGTGCCGCCCTTACAGTCACCTGATAAAGAAGGGGACTCCATTCGTCTGGGATCAAAAATGCCAGGTCGTGCTGGATGAGATTAAACAGTACCTGCAGAACCCGCCAGTGTTGGCTGCTCCGGTTAAGGGAAGGCCTCTCATTCTTTACACAACCGCCCTCGAAGATTCTTTAGGCGCATTATAGGCGCAAGAGAATGACCAGGGGAAAGAAAGAGCACTCTACTACTTAAGTCGAGTTCTTCTGGGGGCAGAAAGCAACTACTCCTCTCTCGAAAAACACTGCCTGGCGTTGATCTTTGCGATAACAAAGCTCAGGCATTATGCATTAGCGCATGAAGTCCGTCTCATTTCGAAGGTCGACCCCCTTAAATATTTGATGTCGAAGGCTATATTGACAGGTCGACTCGCTAAATGGGCTCTGCTCTTGATGGAGTTCTCGATAACATATCAACCTCTCAAGGCCGTGAAAGGCCAGGCCATTGCCGACTTCCTCGCTGAGCATCCGATACCGGCCGATTCTCCTCTGAATTGCGAATTGCCAGACGAACATGCGTTTGACGCTATCGACAGGGGTGATACCCGATGGGAACTTTATTTCGATGGAGGATCTTCCATGAAAAAGCGCAAACAAAGTACCCCTATAATTAAATCGGGGGTAGGCCTCATCTTCGTGACTCCATAAGGAGGGATAATGTGCTTCGCTTTTTCCTTAACAGAGCCAAGGACAAACAATGAAGCCGAATACGAAGCTCTGGTAGAAGGCCTCGAGATCGCCATCGACATGGGAATTGAAAACCTCCTCATATATGGAGATTCCCAAATGGTCGTTAGTCAAGTAAACGGCGACTACCAAACATGCAAACCAGAATTGGTGAAGTACGGCGAAAAAGTGCAATAATTGTTGACCCAAGTTCCTTCCTACACTTTGGAAAACATACCACGCGCGGAAAACAGCAAAGCAGACGCGTTGGCCAAACTTGCTAAAGAACTGGCTGACGAGAACCTCGATGACGTTAGAATCAAGGTACAAAGCCGTCGGGTGCTTGCCCCAGCAGAAATATCTCCGGAATCACCCGAAGAAAAGGGAGCGACTGAGCAGACGACTCTGCAAATAAAAGACCGGGAAAATACCGAGGATTGGAGAGAAGCCTTCATAGATTACTTTAAATCCTACCGAACGCCTGAAGATGCGTCCTCGAGATATCAGCTTATGAAACGAGCTCTGTCTTTCGCCTTCGTCAATGATACTCTGTACAAGAGGTCATTTGATTTCCTGTGGTTGAGATGTCTGGGACCTGACGAAGCGAAAAGAGTCGTCCAGGAAGTTCATGACGGAATCTGCGGTTCTCACCAAGCAGGCCCAAAGATGAAGTTGAAGATCAAACGAATGGGCTACTACTGGCCCACGATGATCCAGGACTGCCTCGAATATGCAAAGCAATGCCACTCATGCCAAATTCATGGGGACTTCATCCACCAGCATCCAAATCCACTACATCCAACGGTGGCTAGCTGGTCGTTCGAAATGTGGGGGACTGACATAGTCGGCCCCATCGAACCAGCATCGTCTAGAGGACATCGTTTTATCCTGGCGACGACTGATTACTTCTCCAAATGGGCAGAAGCAGTACCGTTGAGAGAAGTGAAGACGGAGAATATCCTCCATTTCTTCAAGACGCACGTCATATACCGGTTTGGAACGCCCAGACGGATCATCTCCGATAACGGGCCAGCCTACAGAAGCCACAAGATCAGTCGCTTCGCACAGCAGCATAATATAGATTGGAGATATTCTTCAGTTTATAATCCGCGAGCTAATGGTCTAGCTGAAGCCTTCAACAAGACCCTGACAAAGATAGCTGAAGCCTTCAACAAGACCCTGAAGCCTTCAAAAAGACGGTGTCCCGAAATAAGAAAGACTGGCACGAGAGACTGCAAGAGGCTCTCTGGGCGTACCGAACTACGTTCAAGACGGCCACGAACACAACGCCATTCACGTTGGTATTCGGTACGGAAGCAGTACTCCCTCTCGAGATAGAGTTACCCTCTCTGCGAGTGGCAGTCCATTATGAGCTAACGAACGAAGAAAACGCTCACCTTCGGCTTGAGGAGCTTGATTCCCTTGAAGAAACGCGGCTCATAGCGCAACAAAATCTAGAAGCTTATAAAGCAAAGATGACGCGCTCATATGAAAAATTGACCCGATCGAGGACATTCCGCCAAGGCGAACTTGTGCTACTGGTTAAAAGGCCTATGATCCCCAATCGCACCAAGCGGGGAAAGTTCGAGCCAAACTATGAAGGCCCGTACATCATAGAAAAAGTCTACCAGGGTGGAGCCTATCTACTCATGGACATGCACGGTGAAAGGCCTTTCAGGCCGATAAACGGTCGCTTCCTGAAGAAATACTACGCCTAATGAGTTACGGCCTAGGTCAATGATAGATGACGACGACTATGTCCGCTCTCTGTCTTCCCAAGCCCAAAACTCTATAAGTAGTAACTGGCTAGCGGACCGAAACGTCCTTAAACTAATGACGGACCGAAACGTCCTTAAACTAATGACGGACCGAAACGTTCTTAAACTAATAGCGGACCAAAACGTTTTTAAACTAATACCGCAGCCTCTGTAAGCTGACGAGATAAAAAATGAAGAAGAAAAAATATAATAATAAAAAAAAACGGTATGTCCATAAGCAAAAAGGGCACGGATGAAAACCCGAAAGGGCTCCGTGAGTAAAAACAGCAGGGCTACCGGCGAGTGTTCGTGAAAACCCGAAAATGCGCGACCTCGTAAAAAAAAAGAAAAGAATAAAAAGAATAATAATAAAAAAAACGGTATGTCCATAAGCAAAATGGGCACGGATGAAAACCCGAAAGGGCTCCGTGAGTAAAAACAACATAACTACCGGCGAGTGTTTGTGAAAACCTGAAAGGGCGCAACCTCGTTAAAGGACACTGTTCCCCTCCGAATGGCGGCGTCGACATGGGCGTCTCGCCTGAGATTCGGGACAGATGCTAATTGGTGCTATCCGTTCACCTCTCCGAGGATGCCAAGTTGATTTATGGCACCGTGCATCGAAAGTTTGAACGGATGCGTCCGATGTAGCAGACTTCGTCAGATTCCCCCTCGCTTGAGGGGTTTTTTGATTATGGGGACGCTCTTCCCTGCAGGCGCAAGCCCCTGCAGTTAATTACGCTACCGCGCCGCGATAACAACTTTCTCCTTCTCCAGATGGTCACTTCGTGTCGTGTGTGTTTATTTTATGTTTTGTTGCCCGTGGATTGTTTACGGAGACCGAGTTATGTCGTCGCCCGTAGGGCGTGGACTAGTCCAAATCCGTATTATCTTAGATTTGGGTTTGGGGGTTTGGTTTAAGGATACGTTAGCCATATTTGAGGCTAAGATCAACTCAAACGTTTGTTAAGGATACGTTAGTCTAACTTGAGACTAAGATCAACTTAACGGGATCGTTTAGATCCGACAAAAGAGCATTTGGGCTCCATTGTTCCAGTTTAGGGACATAGTGGTCCATTGTATGTATGGCCGTCGGGACCCGTTACCTCTCTGACGGCGTTGAAGGATTACAACGACAGGTGTCAAAGGAGTTCCGAGATGTACCCTTGAACCAAAGTTGATTGGAGGGATTCATAGTCCAGTCTGTTTGAAGGTTTAAGGATACGTTAGCCATATTTGAGGCTAAGATCAACTTAAACGGGATCGTTTAGATCCGGCAAAAGAGCATTTGTGGCTCTATTGTTCCAGTTTAGGGACATGGTGGTCCCTCTCCAGTTTAAGGACATTGCGGTCCATGGGTAGTTTAAGGACATCGCGGTCAAGGTTAAGGATGTCGTAGTCCATGGGTTTAAGGACCCCACAGTCCGTTGTTAGTTTTAAGACATCTCGGTCAAGGTTAAGGACGCCGTAGTCCATGGGTTTAAGGACCCCACAGTCCATTGTTAGTTTTAAGACATCTCGGTCAAGGTTAAGGACGTCGTAGTCCATGGGTTTAAGGACCCCACAGTCCATATCAATGTGTGGTCATCGGGACCCGTCACCTCTTTGAAGACGTTGAGGGATTACAACGCCAAGTATCAAAGGAGTGAAGAGATATACCCTGGAACCGGAGTGGATTAAATAGTCTTTGGCGTAATTTGGGATCAAGACCAATTAATTATGTTATGAGCCCATTAGCCCAGTTAATTACGAATTGAGGACTTATGGCCAGCTTGGGCTAAAGACCAATCAGTGTTGAACACTGGGAATGAGATTGATAAGTCAGTGTTTAACACTAAAAGATAGTTGGTGTTAAACACCAGCAACAAGGCCTTCAAATTAGTGTTAAACACTAAAACAGATCAGTGTTAAACACTGGCAACAGAAATCTCAAATTAGTGTTGAACACTAAGGTAATCAGTGTTGAACACTGCAAATAAGGTTCTTTGATTAGTGTTGAACACTGAGGCCAAACAATGTTTTAACACTGGATTCAGGGGTTCCAATTTAGCGTTAGACGCTGAGGCAAGAGGGGTCACGTGGTAGCACGTGAGGGCGCCCTCCCTTCGTTTGTTCTGCTGAGAATATCGCATCTTTTGGAGCATCACGTGCCATCACGTGACGGGTGTTTAAATGGAGTATGTTAAAGCCTCTGCCAAGGGTCACGTGGGTCACGTGAGGCACTGTCTCAAAGGGGCTTTTCTGTAGATCTTTTTAGGGGTCACATGGTGACACGTGACCCTGCCTCTATGTATGTTGTTTAGAAGATCTGTTAATCCCTTTCAGGAATTAAATTCCTCGTAGGGTTGAACCCTGACAATAATTTCAGAGGAATTAAATTCCTACTTCCCTTTGAAGATTTATATTCTGGAATAGAGTTGGACTCTGAATTTTCTTGTAGGAATTAAATTCCTCATATATGTGAAGAACTGAATAGGGTTAAACCCTAATAAAAGCTTTAAGGAATTAAACTCCCACTCTCTGTTAAAGAATTATTCTGGGGAATGAGATTAAGGGAATTAAATTCCTGTTGTTCTAACAGAACTAAGTTCTTAACTAGGGTTAAACCCTGATTCTGTTCATTCTGAAGGAATTAAATTCCCATAACACAGGGTCAAACCCTAATTTTATTTTAAAGGAATTAAATTCCTATAGTTCTGGGAGAATTAAATTCTCGTGCTTCCATTCGCTCTCTATGCTTTGGATCTGCATGGCAGGATCTCAACCCATTGAGAATTAAATTCTCAACTCAAGGGGAGATGTGCACTTTACAGATCCTCCACCAAAGAGAGAACTATGTTCTTCTGTTTTGTATCAGAGTTAAACTCTGTCGAGAATTAAATTCTCTTTTCTTTCAAAAAGCCTTCCTTTTCTTACCTAGGGTTTTCTTTTGCAGAAGATCCAAATTCCTCCAAAGTATCAAGGCTCTCTCTCTTTTCTTCCCTCTGCGTATATCTCCTTTTTTGTGTCTCTTGGCTCCTATTTATAGGAGAAGCAGCCGAGTCAATTAGTTTTTGATGAATCTTTCATTGAGAGATTTGATTTGCATCCATCATTCGTTTTGGACCTTTGGATTATTAGGTGAATTTTATTCACCATTGGATTTTAAATCCAGAAATTCTTCTTTGTTATTTTGTTTAGATTTTACGGGGAAATCTTTCCAAATTCCAGATTTTCCCATAGATAGATGATATTTAATCACCTTTAAATCTTTAATTTAATCGGTTGCTTTAGAAAGATTTAAGAGGTCTTTTCCCAGAATTTAATTCTGTTAACAGATAGGCTTTTAAAGCTAGTCACGTGTGGCCACGTGACCCTTGGTCACGTGTGGGCACGTGACCCCCTTGGAACGAGCCCTCTTCTTTCTTTCCGGGCTCTGCTTTCTGGTCGCTGCTTAGCTGTCACGTGCCACCACGTGACCCCTGGTCACGTGTGAGCACGTGACCCTCGTCTAGAGCCTTTTTCTTGATTCAATCAGGGAATTGAGTCTGCCGCTTTTGAGTGTCACGTGCCAACACGTGACCCTGGTCACGTGGGAGCACGTGACCCTTTCTGAAGCCCTTTTCTTCGATGTAGTTGGGAAACTGAATTTGCCTTGCCGATGCTTTTAGATGTCACGTGCCAACACGTGACTGCTGGTCACGTGTAAGCACGTGACCCTTTTCTGAAGCCTTTTTCGTGAGCTTTCCTGATTTTAAATCAGGAAAAAAATGCCCCCACAGCGTTGTTCTCACGTGTCCGCACGTGAGTGCAACGCTGTCACCTTTTGTGACCGTTGGATTCCTCTAGGGATTTGGGGAGATGAAACGTTTCCATCACCTCCTATAAATACCCCTGTTTCTTCAGAAGAGCCTTCACTTTGCTTATTTCCTTCTTTTGAGAACTTTTTCCCTTGAGAATTTAATTCTCGCTTCCAGAGCTTTGTTCTCTGTCTTGAAACAATCTTCAGAGTTTAACTCTGTTCAGGTGACCCTTTCTTCTCAGGTAATGTTCTTGGACAAACAGCGAACTTCCACATTCCTTTGGATTTTAAATCCAAAACAAGGGTTTTTTACTCTTTTTCAACAAGGAACCCATTTTTCTTCAAGTTTTTCCATAAGAACAGGAAACCACCTAACCTTCGAACTGTAGATCTCTTAGGGTTTAGATGATCTTTGGGGAGATGATGATAGCGTTTCAACTCCATGGAATTTAATTCCATCCAAAAATGTTTTTTGGGAATTTAATTCCCTTCTCTTAATAAGGAATTTAATTCCAATGAAGAACTCAGTTTCTTCACACGGAGGCTTCTTGGGGTTTCCTTGTCATTCTATGATTAATGAAGAAGAAGAGGGTTTGTAATAAATCGTCCTGATTTTTATTTCAGGTATCATGGACGCTCATTTGTATAATCTCAACGAAATCATTTCCTACGGGAATATTCATACCCTGGGCCGTAGTCAGAACCAGGAGTTCACCAACGCTCAGTGTGCTGAGATTATGAGCCACTTTGACGAGTACAACCATCGGCTACTCCCCGACCGCTCTTCTCTTCTGAGGCTCATCGTGCTGGCGATTTGGGAGGCGCTTCCTCTTTTCTGCGCCGGTGTGCCACTCAGGGCATTGGACGTTGCCGAGGATAAGATACATTCGGTGTATCTGATAAGTCTGATCTCGAAGAGAAGGCGTGACAACCTCATTGATCTTTTGCACCAGGCGTTTCAGCAGTCGGCCATACTTGCCGCCTACCGGAGGGTGGAGGACATCCGCGAGGACCCGACGCTTGTGATCGTGAAAGAAAACATACTCGGGCGGTTCGAAATGCTTAGAGGATCTTGGACAAGGTCAAGCTTGAGTTTCTCAATCCGTGCCCCGCGCCTGAGGTCTTGCCATTGTAATCGTTTTCTTTTCATTTTGTATGAACCTTTTTAAAGCATGAATGATTAACTTATCGTATCCTTTTGTGTTTGCGTGCCCCCCCTTTTTTGGAATTTTGTCGATCATTTTTTTTTGCTGTTGATGTGTTTAGCGTGCAAGGAATTGTTTCACTTCTTAGTACGCACCAAGCATGGTGCTCACGTGCCCCACACGTGAGGGGCCTTTTATGGGGCTATTCAATTTTTCATGCCACATTTCTGTGCATGGCATTGGATGCAGAGAAGGCGCCTTGGAAATCGCTCATTTTCCTGATTTCCAATGTCTTCCCTTTTTTGGGCCTTGGAAGGGTTCCATCATGCAATTTTCCTTCGCGCGCAGCATTTAATGCTCCCCTTTATAGCCTTGAGGCCATAGCCTATTTCCTCTTCACAGAGAAATTTATTCCCATATTGACGTGATTTAATTTGAGGAGTAGCTGAGTGCCATGGCCTGCAACCGTCCACACGCTCGTTGACAGCCATAGGAAGTGCCTATCGAGGAGATGATCCCCCGCTTTGCTGCTCGGTTGGTGGATCCACTTCTTACCGACGACGAATGCGACTCAGCAATGTACGAACTCTCGATTCGTAGGGGGTCCCCCCTCCCAATGGGTTCCCTCTGGCTTCGGATGATTCTCATGGCCGTGCTTGCCGACATCCCTCCTCACCCGGCAGAGATGACCTTGGCGATGCTCGACGCGGCTGAAGAAAAGCTCGAGGGCTTTCATGAAGCACGCCTGATTACTCAGGCTTTGAAGGATTGCTCAATTCATCTGCTGAGCCAGATAAAGGCCCGGCGAGCTATTATGTCTGCTTTCGTGGACGAACACGGCGCCAATCGATGGGGAGCGACTCCTCGTGAGAACCGTCGCTTTGATGTGCTGGAGAAAGCAGAGAGAGAGATGGAGAATTTTTTCCTCTGCTTCATTAACCCCTGTGCCTTTGATCCCGTGTTTGGTGACCTTTTCTCGTTAGTGTAGAACATTTTTAAATTAGTCCCTCCTTTTTTATGCTTTACGCCGAACTTCCATGTAGGCTCGGTACTGGTATGTATGTTTCCGCTTGCATAAATAAACTTTGTATTCTTCTCATGATAACTTTCTTTAATTGCAAATGCTATCATCACTTTCCTGCGCATCAGACCTTTTTGGGCATTATGAATGTTCATGCGATTGCAAATGCTATTATTATTTTTTGAATACTCATATGATTGTGAATGCATGCTTGAAATATGTCGGAAATCTTTCTTGTTGCCTTTCACGTCAGGTGATGTGAGTGCGTTTTAGATCGATTATTCCCGTCGACTGGAAGCCCATTTATACGGTCTTGTAAATGTCTTGTTTCCAAGGCTGCGGTCACGAAAGCGAGCTTACATGGCCTGATAGAGCAACACGTAGCGAACATATTGTTGTGCGAGAAAAGGGCTCGGCCGTAAATTTTCGGAGAGGGAGCTAGCTTCCAAGGCGCTGAGCGAGCTTCGCGCCACTCTTATTGCCAAGGCCAACAAAGCGCATGAACTCTGGCGGGTGCTTCAGGAGTCCATCGAAGAGGTGATGGCTCTCGACAAAGCTGCCGCGTTCACTCGTGAAAGGGTCGAGGCTCATAAAGCCACCGAGAAAGAGCTCGAAGCTCGGCTTGCTTGGAGATCTTGCGTCATGAAGCCGTGGCTCAACAACAGAACGATGAGCTGGTAAAATTACTGCACCGCCCGCCGGCTTGAGGATTTGTATCTTTTCCCCTTTTTTGTATAAACTCATGGATGATAGTATCTTTCTTTTTTATTTCTTTCATGAACTGTACTTTGTATCCATTTTGGTTTATAAATAAAAGATACATTTTTCTTCTCAATGGTGTGTCCTTTTTTTATTGAATGTATTCTGCGGATATTCTATCTTGATCTCCTTGCAGGACAGTGATGGCTTAGGATTCAGGGTTAAGATCTGCTTCCTAAGACTTTTGCATTTTATGAGCCATGAGGGTCTCATAAAGAGTTTTTCTCCCTATAGGTCGAGAGGATCCCATAGGTGTAAGTTCTTCTTAAGAATCGTGAGGATTCTTAAGCGGGTTTTCTCTTGAGAGTCGTAGGGATCTCACAAGAAAGTTTTCTTCCTTACAGGTCGTGAGGGCCTGCAAGTGCTGGATGTGGTCGCCCTTGTCCGTGTTTCACGGGGCCAGGGGGCTGCTGCAGGTATCGTAGTTTAAAGACGTCGTGGTCAAGGTTAAGGACCTCATAGTCCGTGGATTTAAGGACTCCACAGTCCGATGTTAGTTTTAAGACATCACGGTCAAGGTTAAGGACCTCATAGTCCGTGGATTTAGGGACTCCACAGTCCGATGTTAGTTTTAAGACATCACGGTCAAGATTAAGGACCTCATAGTCTGTGGATTTAGGGACTCCACAGTCTGATGTTTGGTTGCAGGGACCCGTCACCTCTTTGAAGACGTTGAGGAATTACAACGCCAGGTATCAAAGGAGTGAAGAGATGTACCCTTAAACCAAGGCAGAATCCGTAGGAAATCGGGGTGGTTGATCGTTAGTTTTAAGACATCACGGTCAAGGTTAAGGACATCATAGTCCGTGGATTTTAAGGACTCCACAGTCCGGCTTTTGCTCTGGATGCTTCACACGGGTTCACTGCCGTGCTTGGCGAGGACCAGGCTCCGCTCTGGGCGTTTTCCGCGGGGTCAAAGAGTGACGTTATCCGCGTTCCACGTAACCAGGAATTTTGCACTAGATGCTTCATACGGGTTCACTGCCGTGCTCGGCAAGGACTAGGCTCCGTTCTGGATGCTTCACACGGGTTCACTGTCGTGCTCTGCGAGGACCAGGATCCGCTCTAGACGTTTTCCACGGGGTCAAAGAGTGACGTTATCCGCGTTCCACGTAACCAGGAATTTTGCGCTAGATGCTTCACACGGGTTCACTGCCGTGCTCGGCGAGGACTAGGCTCCGCTCTGGATGCTTCACACGGGTTCACTGCCGTGCTCTGCGAGGATCAGGATCCGCTCTGGACGTTTCCCACGGGGTCAAAGAGTGACGTTATCTGCGTTCCACGTAACCAGGAATTTTGCGCTAGATGCTTCACACGGGTTCACTGCCGTGCTCGGCGAGGACTAGGCTCCGCTCTGGATGCTTCACACGGGTTCACTGCCGTGCTCTGCGAGGACCAGGATCCGCTCTGGACGTTTTCCACGGGGTCAAAGAGTGACGTTATCCGCGTTCCACGTAACCAGGAATTTTGCACTAGATGCTTCACACGGGTTCACTGCCGTGCTCGGCGAGGACTAGGCTCCGCTCTGGATGCTTCACACGGGTTCACTGCCGTGCTCTGCGAGGACCACGATCCGCTCTGGACGTTTTCCACGGGGTCAAAGAGTGACGTTATCCGCGTTCCACGTAACCAGGAATTTTGCACTTTGTATCCGCATTTCACGGGATGGAGGTTTGACTGTTGGCGATATGTATACCACCGGGCCATGGAACTGGGAGTTGCCGCTGTTCCGCTTAGCTTGAAGTTGTGTCCGTCGTTACGAGACGAGTGTTGGGCTGATCTCTAGGTCGCTTGTGGCCCGTCAAGATCTAGCTTCTTTCTTTGGTGAAACCTGGGGGGGAGGTATGTTCCCTTTTTGTTTACGCCCTTGGATTGTGTACAGGGTGTGATGGAACATCACCTATAGGGCATAAATTGAAACCCTTTTTTTTATATTTTATTTCTTTTTCCGCGATGCTCTATCATTTCAGCTTTTATATCGCGGAGGCCGCGATTGCCCTATCATTTCGGCTATTTTTCGCGGTGCCCAATCATTTCGGCTATTCATTTATTCTCTACTCGCTGCTTTTTATTGCGAGTTGCCCCCTCATTTCGGCTATTTTTCATGCATACATTTTTACTTGCTGCTTTTTTATTGCAAGTTGCCCCATCATTTCGGCTATTTTGTAGGCATGTGTGGCTTGCTAGCTTTCTTGCCGCAAGCTTGGATTTTAGACACCAATTTCGGCATCAGCACCGCTACAACTGGAATACTGCCAGGAGCGAATCATCATTTGCCTCTGTCGATGTTGAACAAAGGTGGCTCAGCGAACAGGGTTAAGGGTCCTGTCGGCCAAGGCTTTTGACTTCATGAGCCGTAAGGGTCTCACAAAGGTATTTCTCCCCACAAGTCGTGAGGATCTTGTAGGTGTATTTTCTCCCTAGGGATCGTGAGGATTTTTAAGTGTATGTTCCTCTGCAAGTCGTAAGGATCCTACAATAGGGCTTTCTCCTTATGGGTCGAGAGGACCTACAAGGGTTGCTCATCATATAGACATATCCCTAGTTACGGGTGGGACTTTGCTGGGGAAATGTTTATTCGTGCCCGTGGATTGTATACAAGGGTCAGTATTGAGCCTCTTGTAGGGCGATATCGAAGGTTGTGGGGGATTTGCTTAAGAACAGGTTTAGGTTTCTGTAGCTTAAGACTTTCAAATCTCATGAGCCGTGAGGGTCCCATAAGAGAATTCTCCTTACGAGTCGTGGGGATCTCGCAAGTGTATTTTCTCCTTAGGAATCGTGGGGATCCCTAAGTGTGTCGTTCCCTTGTGAGTCGTAAGGATCCCACGCGGGTGGTTTCTCCTTGCAAGGTCGAGAGGACCCTATAAGTGTCTTTTATCGAGGTTGCGCCCTTTCGGGTTTTCACAAACACTCGCCGGTAGTCCTGCCGTTTTTACTCACGGAGCCCTTTCGGGTTTTCATCCGTGCCCATTTTGCTTATGGACATACCGTTTTTTTATTCTTTTTCTTTTTATATATATTTTTCTTTTTCTCCCTTTTTTTATTCATCTCGTCAGCCTAAGGATGCTGCGGTAGTAGTTTAGGGACGTTTCGGTCCGTCGTTAGTTTGAAGACATTTCGGTCCGTCGTTAGTTTAAGGACGTTTCGGTCCATTGATAGTTTAAGGACGTTTCGGTCCGTCGTTAGTTTAAAGGACATTTCGGTCCGTTATTAGTTTAAGGACATTTCGGTCCGTCGTTAGTTTAAAGGACATTTCGGTCCGTTATTAGTTTAAGGACATTTCGGTCCGTTATTAAGGGGAAGGTCGGCTACTGCTTATAAGGTCTGAGCTTGGGAAGATAGCGAGCGGATATAGTCGTCGTCATCTATCATTGACCCAGGCTGTGGCTCATTAAGCATAGTATTTCTTTAAGAAGCGGCTTTTTATTGGCCTAAAAGGCCTCCCACCATGCATGTCCATGAGTAGATAGGCTCCACCCTGGTAGACCTTGTCTATAATGTACGGGCCTTCATAGTTCGGCTCAAATTTTCCCCGCTTGGCACGATTGGGGATCATAGGTCTTTTGACTACTAGTACGAGTTCGCCATGGCGGAATGTCCTCGGCCTGGTCAATCTTTCGTATGAGCGCGTCATCTTTGCTTTGTAGGCCTCTAGATTTTGTTGCGCTATGAGCCGGGTTTCATCGAGGGCATCGAGCTCCTCAAGCCGAAGGTGAGCATTTTCTTCGTCCGTCAGCTCGTAGTGGACTGCCACTCGTAGAGAGGGTAACTCTATCTCGAGGGGGAGCACTGCTTCCATCCCAAATACCAACGCGTACGGCGTTGTGTTCGTGGCCGTCTTGAATGTAGTTCGATAGGCCCAAAGGGCCTCTTGCAGCCTCTCGTGCCAGTCTTTCTTATTTCGGGACACCGTCTTTTTTATGATCTTTGTCAAGGTCTTATTGAAGGCCTCGGCCAGACCATTAGCTCGTGGATTGT
Source organism: Agapanthus africanus (assembly GCA_030015575.1). Lineage (NCBI taxonomy): Eukaryota > Viridiplantae > Streptophyta > Magnoliopsida > Asparagales > Amaryllidaceae > Agapanthus > Agapanthus africanus. The sequence continues at coordinate 7,316,069 of CM057337.1, forward strand.
AAAGTGAAGAATATCTCCAGTCTATATTGTGCTGCTGCGCGAAGCGGCTAATCTTATGGCTTCTGTAGGCTGGCCCGTTATCAGAAATAATCCGCCGTGGGGTTCCAAACCGATAGATGACGTGCGTCTTGAAGAAGTGGAGGATATTCTCCGTCTTCACTTCCCTCAGCGGTACTGCTTCTGCCCATTTGGAGAAGTAATCAGTTGTCGCCAGGATGAAACGATGTCCCCGGGACGATGCTGGCTCGATGGGGCCGACTATGTCAGTCCCCCACATTTCGAATGGCCAGCTAGCCACCGTTGGGTGTAGTGGATTCGGATGTTGGTGGATAAAGTCTCCATGAATCTGGCACGAGTGGCATTGCTTCGCATACTCGAGGCAGTCTTGGACCATCGTGGGCCAATAATAACCCATTCGTTTGATCTTCAATTTCATCTTCGGGCCTGCTTGGTGAGAACCACAGAGTCCGTCGTGAACTTCCTGAATGACTCTTTATGCTTCGTCAGGTCCTAAGCATCTCAGCCACAGAGAATCAAACGATCTCTTGTATAGAGTGTCGTTGACAAAAGCGAAAAATAGAGCTCGTTTCATGAGCTGATGTCTTGAGGACGCTTCTTCGAGCATTCGGTGGGACTTAAAGTAGTCTATGAAGACTTCCCTCCAGTCCTCGGCCTTCTCATGGTCTCTTATTTATAGGGTCGTCTGCTCAGTCGCCCCTTTTTCTTCGTATAATTCCGGAGATATTTCTGCTGGGGCGAGCACTCGACGGCATTGTACCACGATTCTGACGTCATCGAGGTTCTCGTCAGCCAGTTCTTTAGCGAGTTTAGCTAACGCGTCTGCTTTGCTATTTTCCGCACGTGGTATACTTTCCAAAGTGTAGGAGGGAATTTGGGTCAATAGTTGTTGCACCTTTTCGCCGTATTTCACCAACTCCGGTTTGCACGTTTGGTAGTCACCATTTACTTGACTAACGACCAGTTGAGAATCCCCGTATATAGAGAGGTCTTCAATTCCCATGTCAATGGCGATCTCGAGGCCCGCTATCAAAGATTCGTATTCGGCTTCATTGTTCGTCCTCGATTCCGTTAAGGAGAAAGCAAAGTGCATTATCCCTCCTTGTGGGGTTACGAAGATAAGGCCTACTCCCAATTTGATTATGGGGGTACATTGTTTGCGCTTCTTCATGGAAGATGCCCCGTCAAAATAGAGTTCCCATCGGGTATCACCGCCGCCGATCGCATCGAATGCATGTTCGTCCGGCAAATCGCAGTTCAGAGGAGAACCGGCAGGTATTGGATGCTCAGCGAGGAAGTCGGCAATGGCCTGGCCTTTCACTGCCTTAAGAGGTCGATACGTTATCGAGAACTCCATCAGGAGTAGAGCCTATTTAGCGAGTCGACCCGTTAATATAGCCTTTGACATCAAATATTTAAGAGGGTCCACCTTCGAGATGAGACGGACTTCGTGCGCCAACGCATAGTGCCTGAGTTTTGTTATCGCGAAGATTAACGCCAAGCAGTGTTTTTCAATGGGAGAGTAGTTGTTTCCTGCCCCCAGCAGAACTCGACTTAAGTAGTAGAGTGCTCTCTCTTTCCCTTGATCGTTCTCTTGTGCCCATAATGCGCCTAAGGAACCTTCGAGGGCGGTTGTATAAAGAATGAGGGGTTTTCCCTTGACCGGCGCAGCCAACACCGGAGGGTTCTGCAGGTACTGCTTGATCTCGTCTAGTGCACCTTGGCATTTGTGATCCCAAACGAATGAAGTTCCCTTCTTCATCAGGTGGCTGTAAGGACGGCATTTGCCTGAAAGATTGGCGATAAACCGCCGGATGTATGCGAGCTTCCCTTGGAGAGACCGCAACTGTTTGAGGGTTCTTGGCGGAGGCATTTCCATGATCGCCTTGATCTTAGATGGATCTATTTCGATACCTCGGTGTTGGATGATGAATCCCAGGAATTTACCCGAGGAGACTCCAAACGCGCATTTGAGGGAATTCATCTTCAGATTATATTGCCGAAGGCGTTGAAATACAGTCTCCAGATGCTTTAAATGCTCTTCGTATGACATGCACTTTACTACAAGGTCATCGATATAGCACTCGACGATGTCATGTATGAGGTCGTCGAAGATCTTTGTCATAGCCCTTTGATAGGTAGCACCGGCGTTCTTTAGACCAAAGGGCATAACCCTGTAGCAGAATATACCCAAAGGGGTCCGGAAAGCGGTGTGCTTCTGGTTTTCGGGATGCATTTTTATCTGATTGTATCCTGACGAACCGTCCATAAAGGAGAAAACCTCGTGAGTGGACGTGTTATCTATCATTAGCTCGGTTAATGGTACTGGGAAATCGTCCTTTGGACAGGCTTTATTGAGATCCCTGAAATCCACGCATATGCGTACCGTCCCATTTTTCTTCATTACCGGGACGATATTGGCGATCCAGTCGGGATATTGGACTTCTTGGATAAATCCAGAATCGATCAGCTTCTTGACTTCGGCGTTGATGCTCATCTCAAGCTCGAGCCGCATCCTTCTCGGCGCCTGCTTGATTGGCTTGATATCTGGGGATATTGCCAATTTATGCACAGCAATCTCCGGATCCAATCCTGGCATCTCGGAGTAGTTCCACGCGAAGCAGTCTTTATGCTGTAGAAGCACGTTCTTTAACGCAGCCACCCTTTCTTCAGACAGCAGCTCGCTGACAAATGTTGGTCGCGGGTCATCTGCCGATCCCAACTCAATCTTCTTGAGGTTGTCTGCAGTAGTATGTATGCCATCTTCCAGTTCTTTTGGAGCTGGCGGAAATTCTGAGACCACCTCATCATCGCTGTTCTCAGAGCACCAGGGAAGGTCATCCATGTTCTCAGGCTCTTCTTTTAATATCGTAATCGTGTAACATGTGCGAATCCGCTTCCAGGACTGAGGTGGATCTGGTTCTGCTTTTGCGGCTTTGGGTTCATGCTTTTGTGGAGGCGTTACCCTCCAGCCGTCGGATAAAGCGAATCTGCCCTGTTGGTACTGGTCCTCGACCCAGTTCTTGAAGGTGAAGCAGTCTTCGGTAGGATGTCCTATGGCTTGGTGATAAGAGCAATAGCTCAGATGAGAAGCCTTGTTAGCTTGCTCAGGGTGCTTAGACTCTGGAAGCGTGATCATTTGATGTTTTATAACGAGCTCGAGTAACCTCTCCGTCTTGTCTCGGGGGAAGGAGTACGCTCGACTCATCTTCTTCATGAGGGACAAATCCGAGCCGCGCAATACCCGATCACGTAACTCTCTAATCCTGCGTCGTTGTTGTCGGCTCCTCTTTCCGCTTCTTGATTTATTTCTGCCTCTGCGTCGGGCCTTTCGTACAACGGGTTGACAAGGATGAGCATCTTTGTCTTTTGCAGCCTGTTGAAACAGACGTTGCGTCCTGGCCTTCTCGTAGATGGCCATCTCGCGGTTGTGGTCTTCCCGAGCTTTTTGACCCACTTTCCTGATAAGCTTGTCCATTCGTTCTTCAAACGACGGACTCGGCACTTCAATCGCGGGATCTAGTTTTGATGAGGGGTTGGCATTTCCTGACAGGGCGTCCTCTTCTTCATCAAAGGTATATATAGCGTAGCTACTGTGGGCCCGTTCCCGTTTTCCGGCTCTCGCGTATCCAAGCCCGAGTGTTTCCATTTTCCCGTTGGGTAATTTGCGTTGAGTCCTAGGGACATCCCAAATCCTGTTGTAGAACCGAGCTTGTCGAACAGTCTGTTTTAAGGGTACTCCTTGGCGCTTCAATAGCCTCTTTAATCCATTTGTATAGTATCTGGGCAGACGGATGGGTTGGAGCCTGTCGAGTGTAGCATCCGCGCCATGCCAAATCTCTTTCTCTACTTTCGACTCTGAGGATCGGTAGAATAGGATCACCTTCTTACCCTTTTGCTTGATAGGGACGTAAAATGTTTGTGGGTCCTGCACATTGTAAGCTTGAAGTGTGTCGAGATCCTTGTAGTGTTCTTGCGGCACCATGGTGATTTGCAAACTCTGATCATCGCTAGGGGGTATTTGTATTGATGGCCGATTGGAGAACACGGCATTGACCTCATCTTCCGAGTCACTTCCGAAGACCAACATGGGGGCGGACGTCCCCGGGTTGTTGCGTTAAGATGGCCCAGCATAAACTATCTCTTCTTCTTCTTCGGTATTGCTCCCGAAAACAGGGATGGTGGCGGCGGCTTTGTTCTCCGGCTTGCGACACCTTTCTGTATCCTCGAAATCTGGAAAAAAGTACTTCGCATCTTCGTATTTGCGGACTTCGTTCACGGAAAATGGGTTCAGCTCACCTGTTACGGTATACTCGAAACCATCCTTAAAGTACTTCATACACCGATGTTGTGTAGAAGGGATGATGTTGTACTCGTGTAGCCAAGGACAACCAAGCAAGGCGTTGTAGCAGGTCATGGCGTCAATGACATGGAATTTGATGTCTGTGACGAGTAGTCCAAAGTGTAATGTTAGTATCACGGATCCGAGAGTCCGTGAATATTGTGAATCGAAACCGGAGATAGTAATTTTGTCACGAGCGAGGTGTTGCACACTCATGCAGATTTCCTTTAACACCCGAACGTTAAGAAGATTAACGGAGGATCCATTATCCACTAGGATCTTGCCTATCTTGATATCATGGCAGTATCCATAGACATATAGGGGACGGTTGTGGCCGCACGTCCCGAGAAGGAGGTCTTCGTCACCGAAAGTGATGTCGGCCGTATGCACTTCCTCCAGTTCATCCTTCATCCTTTCAGTGGCGAGGAAGGCTTGGAATTGCTCAGGTTCTTGTAGCGCCTTAATTAGTGAGTCTCGCGCTTCTTTTGATAATAGGAGGGCATCGAGAATGCTAAGCTGAGAAGGTAGCTTCCTTAGGTGCGCCAGGATATTGTAGTCTACCTTACCCTTCCTGGGAGGGTCTTTGGTAGTCAGCTCTTTCATGACTTGGTCATCTAAAGTGATATCCTCAGTGACCTTTTATTTTCCCTTATCTTTTCTATTTGCGGGCCCGAGATTCTTTTCCGGGAGTGTGCGATTGCGCAGCTAAATGTTTTCGCAGGCCTCCGATTCCTCCTCTTTCCCTAAAACGGATTCTTTAAAGAGAGGGCCCAGAGCCATTTCTTCATCAGAGTCGCTCCCAAAGGTGAGAACTTGTGACCCCCCGGCGTAACCATGTAACAGCTGCCAGTAGTTCTGTTGTGCCCGTCGGCAGTACTCCTTCGTTCCCGACGAGTCTTGCATTTCATGCGCTTAAAATGTTGCCGATGAGCAACATATCCTTGCCACCATATCTTAAAGGCGTCGCACCCCTCCGTGGGGTGTGAAATTTTCTGATGATATGCGCAATAATCAGGGTGCCTCTCCACCCCATTGAGCGTGTTTTCTTCCGAGGGTGGTAGCTTCATTCCCATTGACATGGCTTTGGCGAACCTTTTCCTCGTCTTGAATATCTTCTTGTCTGCCTCGGATGCCTTTCGATTTGGCGGGGGCACTTCAACTCTTTCATTCAGTCGCCTGCATTTGGCTCCTTCCGATGCGGCCATCTCACGCTCCTGATCCGCTTTACTCTTTAGACGAATCTCGTCTAGAAAGGCGTTGATCATTTCATCTGTTGGCCACACACGCTCTGGTTCAGGCTCTGTCCCCAGTTTCTTAGTGCCAGGAGTTTTTTCATCGTCGGTAAACGAGTGGGAGATTACGTTACAACTCGCCACATATCCCTCGGATTTATCCGACGAACTCTCTCTATCATCTCCCTCTTAAAAGATGTATTGAGGAACTCTTGCAGCGTGACAGGAGTTCGCGCCTTTTGATTATACTCTTCCAGCGCGTCGATTTGCTTCTGCAAGTTCGTGTGCTCGTCTCCAGGCTTCACGGGCTTCTTGGATTTCTTCTTCTTTTTCTTCGAAGATTTTGACGGTTGGGCGTGAGTATTTGGGCCATTATCACGAGTCTTCGTAGTTGGGCGGGGCTTCAACATCCCTTCGATAATTTGAGGTTCAAGAGGGTCTTTCCATTCGATCGCAGGGCACACATGAAGGTCTCTCAGCATTCTTTTGGTTTTAGTTGATAGCACGACCTCCCATGGAGCTTCTTCAATAAAGGAACAGGTTGCCTCCGGTGTATCTGCTTTCTTAGGAGTATGCGGCTGTGGTGGGTTCACCTTCCACTTTTCGGACAGTGCAAACTTTCCCTGGAGGTATTGATCTTCAATCCATCCTTTGAAGACGAAGCAATCTTCAATCGGATGACTTACCATTTGATGGTAAGGGCAATAGTTAGGGTTATTCACCTCAGTGGGTTGTGGCGGTCGCCTTGGATTTGGTAGGTTTATAAGTCTGTTGCGTACTGCCAGCTCGAATAACCGTTTCGTCTTGTCTCGTGGGAACGAGTAGGGACGCTTCATCTTCTCATTATAATACCGGCGTCTTTCTTCCAATTGATCCGCCAGCTTCAGGGCATTGGGTTGCTGCTGGGCATTCGCGACGAAGGTTGCCCTTCCTTTACCCTTGTCATTCCGAGGTTCCGACTTCAGGGGAGGTGGTCTATGACCCATCTGGTCCATCTGAGCCAACTTGTCGATTAAAGCCTGGAATGTGGTTGGCTTAAAGAACATCATAAACTGGGAGATAGTTGCGTGAGGGTCTAGGGTTCCCACGAACATGCCCACTGCGGGTGCTTCCTCAATGCGTTGCTCGCATTTCGACCACAAATTCCGCCAGCGTATAGCATACTGGACCCAGGTTTCGCCTGGTTTTACCCTGGCGTTAATCAGTGCCGTTATTGGAGTGCGTTCGCTGGCGCTTGCGAATCGCTGAGTGAATAGCAGCTCCATTTCAGCGAACGTCTTGATAGAATCGTTCGAGAGTTCCGAATACCATTCGAACGCTGTTTCTGATAAGCTGCCCACGAACTGGCGAAGCAACAGTTTATCATCACAGCCGGTGTTACCGCAAAGGGCCCTGAACTGGGCGACATGTTGATGGGGATTGCCGGTCCCCTTATACACGTGGAATTTTGGTATTGTATAACCCGGCGGATATTTGATTTGGTCGTACCAGCTTGGATACGGCCGGCCCGTCTTTACGACTTGACCAGCTGCCTCAGTCGCATGATGAACCCGGATTTGCTGGCCTATATAGTCGACCAAATCAGCCTTAGAGATTGTCTCCTCTTTGGCCGTTGAGAGGGCCGGTGGTGGATTTGACGTTTCTCCTCGGTCGTCTTCAAGAACGATTGGGGGATCCTCGGCGGGTGGGTCCTGCTGGATCATCATTCCTATCATATCTTGGAAGAGAAGGCCCATACGCTGTATGTTGGCTGCTGTTCAGCAGCCTCTTTGTCCTTCTTCTCCAGTATTCGGCGAAGGAATTCGGCGTCGGTTTCTTCCACCTGGCGTTCGTCTGAGGACGTTTCTGGGTTTTCTTTTGGCCCGGTAAGTGCGGCCATAGCATTCATCATTTCCTGGAGCTTTTGCTGTTGTTCCTGAGCTTTGGTCACCGACCGTGTAAGCGGTCTATGACCTGTAGACGCACGGCTGTCTTCTTTTCCTGATGCCATGTATACGGTGTGGACCATCATGCCCCCAGACTTAGGGCGTCTGGGCTTAGTGCTTTGAGCTATCGTTGCAGGCTGGGGGATCTTCTCTGGCTTCCTCCTTTTATGAGCAATGGAGGTTGAGGGGGCCGTTGAGGTGGGCGTCCAGACAGCCTTTCGTGGTTTAGCCTGGTGACCGGCTTCCGGTTGGATTTTCAGCTTCTTGTGCCGGCGGGAGAAGTTTGGATCGATCATCGAGTCTTCGGCCTGCCGCCAAACCTTATAGATTTTGGAAGACAGCCGTTGAGGGGATCGGGGCTGTTCTGACTTTATTTCCGCAACCTTTTTTAGTGGGGGAGGAGACCTCTTTAGCACTGCAGTAGGAGAATTCCTTCGCACCTTATTTAGCATCTCGAAGCTGTTCCCAGTTGGAACAGCAGCATTAACTTCTGCCATCGGGGCTGATGGAGTTAGCCCAGAGGGGGAGTTGCCCCCAGCCTTCCTGACTCGGCGCCAATGGCGACGTCGAGCGTGTCGAGCGGACGGCGTTGGTTCAGCGGTGAGAATGGCTTCGTCTTGCCCCCTGTATAGGTGGGGGGTCGCTGCTGGTGTTAGCCTGTCAAAGACCGATGTCCTTTGGGTAGCAGGAGCGGGAGCTGGGGCCGTCAATCTTGTAAAGACCGACTTTTTAGCCGGGGAATCCGCCTTGGCGATTTCGGGAGCAGGACCGGTCACTTTCTTAGAAGCAGCCTTCTCTGGGATTGTAGGCCCCATGATGGGTCCACAGGATTTTTGGCCCAATCTAGAGAAGACCGAGACGCTGATGTTGGGCGACCCGTTGAGAGGAGCCGCGGCAAGGGTAAGACGATCAAAGACCGACTTCTTGGGAGCTTCCTTTGTCAGCACCGGCGCGGTGAAGCTTGTCGGTGGTAGCATAGTCCCAAAGAATAATCCGGTAGTGGCCTGAGTCACCTGGTCCACCAGCATTGTGAATAACGAAGCAGCTTGGGGTCCGTAGACTATACCTCCTGGCGAGGCAGAGCGTTGGTCGCAATTGCAGTCCGAGCAGTTGGAGCATTTCGCAGAAGTAGAAGCCATCGATTCTTTGCTTTCTGCAATAAGCAAGACGCCAATTCTTAGTATCTTGAAACCCAAGGGCAACCATTAGCGAACCGCGATTGGTTCGCGAATCACGACACACGAAGTGTGGAGTGGAAAGAGGAAAAGGTCCCACCGGGCGTGCCAGAATCTGTTCCCCTCCGAATGGCGGCGTCGACATGGGCGTCTCGCCTGAGATTCGGGGCAGATGCTAATTGGTGCTATCCGTCCACCTCTCCGAGGATGCCAAGTCGATTTATGGCACCGTGCATCGAAGGTTTGAACGGATGCGTCCGATGTAGCAGACTTCGTCAGATTCCCCCTCGCTTGAGGGGTTTTTTGATTGTGGGGACGCTCTTCCCTGCAGGCGTAAGCCCCTGCAGTTAATTACGCTACCGCGCCGCGGTAACAACTTTCTCCTTCTCCAGATGGCCACTTCGTGTCGTGTGTGTTTATTTTATGTTTTGTTGCCCGTGGATTGTTTACGGAGACCGAGTTATGTCGTCGCCCGTAGGGCGTGGACTAGTCCAAATCCGTATTATCTTAGATTTGGGTTTGGGGGTTTGGTTTGAGGATACGTTAGCCATATTTGAGGCTAAGATCAACTCAAACGTTTGTTAAGGATACGTTAGTCTAACTTGAGACTAAGATCAACTTAACGGGATCGTTTAGATCCGACAAAAGAGCATTTGGGCTCCATTGTTCCAGTTTAGGGACATAGTGGTCCATTGCATGTATGGCCGTCGGGACCCGTTACCTCTCTGTGACGGCGTTGAAGGATTACAACGACAGGTGTCAAAGGAGTTCCGAGATGTACCCTTGAACCAAAGTTGATTGGAGGGATTCATAGTCCAGTCTGTTTGAAGGTTTAAGGATACGTTAGCCATATTTGAGGCTAAGATCAACTTAAACGGGATCGTTTAGATCCGGCAAAAGAGCATTTGTGGCTCTATTGTTCCAGTTTAGGGACATGGTGGTCCCTCTCCAGTTTAGGGACATAGTGGTCCATTGCTAGTTTAAGGACATTGCGGTCCATGGGTAGTTTAAGGACATTGCGGTCCATGGGTAGTTTTAAGACATCTCGGTCAAGGTTAAGGATGTCGTAGTCCATGGGTTTAAGGACCCCACAGTCCGTTGTTAGTTTTAAGACATCTCGGTCAAGGTTAAGGACGCCGTAGTCCATGGGTTTAAGGACCCCACAGTCCATTGTTAGTTTTAAGACATCTCGGTCAAGGTTAAGGACGTCGTAGTCCATGGGTTTAAGGACCCCACAGTCCATATCAATGTGTGGTCATCGGGACCCGTCACCTCTTTGAAGACATTGAGGGATTACAACGCCAAGTATCAAAGGAGTGAAGAGATGTACCCTGGAACCGGAGTGGATTAAATAGTCTTTGGCCCAATTTGGGATCAAGACCAATTAATTATGTTATGAGCCCATTAGCCCAGTTAATTACGAATTGAGGACTTATGGCCAGCTTGGGCTAAGTCCAATCATGTCTGGGACATCGGCCCTCCTGTTGGTCCCTTGAAGGAGAGGCTTTGCCTCTGGCCATTTAGCCAATTGGGCCAATGCCTAGTGTTAAACACTAAAGACCAATCAGTGTTGAACACTGGGAATGAGATTGATAAGTCAGTGTTTAACACTAAAAGATAGTTGGTGTTAAACACCAGCAACAAGGCCTTCAAATTAGTGTTAAACACTAAAACAGATCAGTGTTAAACACTGGCAACAGAAATCTCAAATTAGTGTTGAACACTAAGGTAATCAGTGTTGAACACTGCAAATAAAGTTCTTTGATTAGTGTTGAACACTGAGGCCAAACAATGTTTTAACACTGGATTCAGGAGTTCCAATTTAGCGTTAGACGCTGAGGCAAGAGGGGTCACGTGGTAGCACGTGAGGGCGCCCTCCCTTCGTTTGTTCTGCTGAGAATATCGCATCTTTTGGAGCATCACGTGCCATCACGTGACGGGTGTTTAAATGGAGTATGTTAAAGCCTCTGCCAAGGGTCACGTGGGTCACGTGAGGCACTGCCTCAAAGGGGCTTTTCTGTAGATCTTTTTAGGGGTCACGTGGTGACACGTGACCCTGCCTCTATGTATGTTGTTTAGAAGATCTGTTAATCCCTTTCAGGAATTAAATTCCTCGTAGGGTTGAACCCTGACAATAATTTCAGAGGAATTAAATTCCTACTTCCCTTTGAAGATTTATATTCTGGAATAGAGTTGGACTCTGAATTTTCTGTAGGAATTAAATTCCTCATATATGTGAAGAACTGAATAAGGTTAAACCCTAATAAAAGCTTTAAGGAATTAAACTCCCACTCTCTGTTAAAGAATTATTCTGGGGAATGAGATTAAGGGAATTAAATTCCTGTTGTTCTAACAGAACTAAGTTCTTAACTAGGGTTAAACCCTGATTCTGTTCATTCTGAAGGAATTAAATTCCCATAACACAGGGTCAAACCCTAATTTTATTTTAAAGGAATTAAATTCCTATAGTTCTGTGAGAATTAAATTCTCGTGCTTCCATTCCCTCTCTATGCTTTGGATCTGCATGGCAGGATCTCAACCCATTGAGAATTAAATTCTCAACTCAAGGGGAGATGTGCACTTTACAGATCCTCCACCAAAGAGAGAACTATGTTCTTCTGTTTTATATCAGAGTTAAACTCTGTTGAGAATTAAATTCTCTTTTCTTTCAAAAAGCCTTCCTTTTCTTACCTAGGGTTTTCTTTTGCAGAAGATCCAAATTCCTCCAAAGTATCAAGGCTCTCTCTCTTTTCTTCCCTCTGCGTATATCTCCTTTTTTGTGTCTCTTGGCTCCTATTTATAGGAGAAGCAGCCGAGTCAATTAGTTTTTAATGAATCTTTCATTGAGAGATTTGATTTGCATTCATCATTCGTTTTGGACCTTTGGATTATTAGGTGAATTTTATTCACCATTGGATTTTAAATCCAGAGATTCTCCTTTGTTATTTTGTTTAGATTTTACGGGGAAATCTTTCCAAATTCCAGATTTTCCCATTGATAGATGATATTTAATCACCTTTAAATCTTTAATTTAATCGGTTGCTTTAGAAAGATTTAAGAGGTCTTTTCCCAGAATTTAATTCTGTTAACAGATAGGCTTTGAAAGCTGGTCACGTGTGGCCACGTGACCCTTGGTCACGTGTGGGCACGTGACCCCCTTGGAACGAGCCCTCTTCTTTCTTTCTGGGCTCTGCTTTCTGGTCGCTGCTTATCTGTCACGTGCCACCACGTGACCCCTGGTCACGTGTGAGCACGTGACCCTCGTCTAGAGCCTTTTTCTTGATTCAATTAGGGAATTGAGTCTGCCGCTTTTGAGTGTTACGTGCCAACACGTGACCCTGGTCACGTGGGAGCACGTGACCCTTTCTGAAGCCCTTTTCTTCGATGTAGTTGGGAAACTGAATTTGCCTTGCCGATGCTTTTAGATGTCACGTGCCAACACGTGACTGCTGGTCACGTGTAAGCACGTGACCCTTTTCTGAAGCCTTTTCCGTGAGCTTTCCTGATTTTAAATCAGGAAACAGACACTTATAGGGTCCTCCCGACCTTGTAAGGAGAAACCACCCGCGTGAGATCCTTACGACTCATAAGGGAGCAGCACACATAGGGATCCCCACGATTCCTAAGGAGAAAATACACTTGCGAGATCTTCACGACTCGTAAGGAGAACTCTCTTATGGGACCCTCACGGCTCATAAGATTTGAAAGTCTTAAGTTACAGAGACCTAAACCTGTGCTTAAGCAATCCCCACAACTTCCGATATTGCCCTACAAGTGGTCCAATACTGGCTCTTGTATACAATCCACGGGCGCGAATAAACATCTCCCTGACCAAGTTCCATCCGTGACCGGAGATATGTACGCATGATGAACAACCCTTATGAGTCCTCTCGACTTATAAGGAGAAAACCCTCCTGTAGGATCCTTACGACTTACAGAGGAACAAACACTTAGGAATCCTCACGATTCCTAAGGAGAAAATACACCTACAAGATCCTCACGACTTGTAGGGAGAAATACCTTTGTGAGACCCTTACGACTCATGAAGTTAAAAAGCCTTAGTCGACAGGACCCTAACCCTGTTTGCTAAGCCACCTTTATTCGACATCGACAGAGGCAAATGATGATTCGCTCCTGGCCATATCCCAGTTATAGCGGTGCTGATGCCGAAATCGGTGTCTAATTTCAGGTTTACGGCGAAAAGCCAGTAGGCCGCACATGCATATGAAATAGCCGAAATGATGGGGCAGCTTGCAATAAATAGCAGCAAGTAAAGAAAATGTATGCATGGAAAATAGCCGAAATGATTGGGCAACTCGCAATAAAAAGCAGCGAGTAAAAATAAAATAAACAGCCGAAATGATTGGGCACCGCGAAAAAATAGCCGAAATGATTGGGCAATCGCGATCTTCGCGATATAAAAGCTGAAATGATAGAGCATCGCGGAAATAAAACAAAAAAAAAGAGAAACGATGAAACTTTGGCCCTACAGTTGAGATCACATCGATCCCTGTATACAATCCAAGGGCGCAAATAAAGAGGGAACCATACTTTCCCAACAGGCTTCACCAGAAAATGAAGTCAAATCTCAACAGTTTGTTCCAGCTCTGAAGAAACCAGTGTCTTCGGCAAATCCTTCGACTCAGGGAAACAAATAATTCTTGACGAGAGCCTCCTGATTCGCGTTGACTCGCAGAGCAACCAGTGTCTCCGTGGGAAATTCTCGGCCCGTTTCAATACCAGGGAGACAAATAATCTTTGGCGCTAGGGAAACAAATAATCCTTAGCAAATCCTTCGACTTAGGGAAACAAACAATCCTGGACGAGAGCCTCCTAATTCGCATCGATTCGCAGAGCAACGAGTGTCTCCGTGGGAAATTCTCGATCCGTTTCAACACCAGGGAGACAAATAATCCTTGGCGCTAGGGAAACAAATAATCCTTAGCAAATCCTTCGACTCAGGGAAATAAACAATCCTTGACGAGAGCCTCCTGATTCGCATCGACTCGTAGAGCAACCAGTGTCTCCGTGGGAAATTTTCGATCCGTTTCAACACCAGGGAGAAAAATAATCCTTGATGCTAGGGAAACAAATAATCCTTAGCAAATCCTTCGACTCAGGGAAACAAACAATCCTTGACGAGAGCCTCCTGATTCGCATCGACTCGCAGAGCAACCAGTGTCTCCGTGGGAAATTCTCGATACGTGTCAACACCAAGGAAACAAATAATCCTTGGCGCTAGGGAAACAAATAATCCTTAGCAAATCCTTCGACTCAGGGAAACAAACAATCCTAGACGAGAGCCTCCTAATTCGCATCGACTCGCAGAGCAACCAGTGTCTCCGTGGGAAATTCTCGATCCGTGTCAACACCAAGGAAACAAATAATCCTTGGCGCTAGGGAAACAAATAATCCTTAGCAAAATCCTTTGACTCAGGGAAACAAACTATCCTTGACGAGAGCCTCCTGATTCGCGTCGGCTCGCAGGGAAACCAGTGTCTCCGCGGAAAAATTCCCGATTCGTCTCAAATTGCAAGATGAAGCCTCAGGCAGCAGGAATTAAAAAACTTGCTTCCTGAACAATGGGATCCTGCAAGTCGATCTAAAACGGTCTCTTGCATACTATTCACGGGTCTCACTCTCCAAAGTCGAGTTTCGACAAGGAGGGAAACAACCACTTACAGGTCCTCTCGACTCGTAAGAGGGAAAAATTCTCTTATAGGATCCTTACGACTTATAAGAGAAAACCACACTTAGGAGTCCTCACGATTCCTATGGAGAAAAACCCACCTACGAGATCCTCTCGATCCGTAGGGAGAAAAATCTCTTCGAGACCCTCACGGCTCATAGAGTTGAAAAGTCTTAGGCAGCAGATCTGAACCTGCGGTCTAAGCCATCGCTATTTCTTAAGAAAGTCAAGATGCGTGCCCTATTCCGTTGACCATGTTTACTAAGGTGGCATGCTGATAATAAAAGAAAGAAAAGGCGGAGAAATGACACAAGAAATTACAGAAAATGTGTATCTTTTATTCATAAACTTGATTGAGTACAGGATACATTATGCTAAAGAATAAAAAATATATATATACATTTTTTATTTACAAGTACAAACGATACAAGGGGGGTTACTGAGAAGAAAGCGTCCTGCATAGCTCTAGCAATTGTTCGCGTACTTCCTTCCCCACTTTCTCCTGATCGGCCACCACTGCCAACTCTGCCTCCACTTGGGCCCGTTGCTGCGAGACAGATGCAAGCTGATCCCTGACGGCCTGATGAGCAGCTTCACGGCCTGGAGTGTCATTCTCGGTGACATCAAGTGCCCGCTTCAGTTTCAGCCCATTTGAGATGCGCTCCAGAAGGCCCTCGAAGACGGCCTTTACCTCAGCGGCGTTCGCCTCAACTTCAGCACGCAGGCGAGCAGTTTCGTTCGAAGACTCCTGGCACTCCTTCAGCCTCAAAGCTGCTTCTTGTTCCAAGTGACGGAAATGAGAAGTGCTTTGCTCGAGCCAAGCTCCCCGTTAAGTACTCACAGCCAAAGTCTCGGGGGATAGACGCATCGACTCCAGCTGATGAAGGCGAGCCTCAATCTCCCGACAGTGGTTAACCCAAGAGGCGACGATGCCCTCGTCATGGAAGGTGGCAAATATCACCAACATCGGGTTAACCGTCGTAGCGAAGTCCTCAGCAGACGTAGGAGTCTCAACGTCGAGTTCCTCGATGTAGTCGCTCAACATTCGCAGACTATTCGCCGCACCTTTTGAGGACGGACGTCTCTGGGAAGGGCCGCCCGGCATTGTAATGTGAGACTCAAAAGGCACCGAGACTGGAACGACAGCTGAAAAGACAAAGTGTGATTAGATGATGATTCAATAGATATGGAAAAAAATCATTGATAAGATAGTTTACTATACCGGTTGAAGCAGGTGGCAAGGCCGGAAGGGCCGGTGGCGCGACCGATCTTTCTTCTCCCCCTTCGATTTGTAACACTACAGTCAGGACAAGAGAGAGTTAGAAATAATTCTATCACCGAGAAAGAAAGGTATCAGTCAGGGACTATACTCACCAGCACCGCCAGAGGGAGGAGTGAGTTCAGATGGGAAGGAGAAGTGTGGGAGAAACACTTGATATAAATGATCAAAGAGCACTCCTGAAAAGACATAGCAGTGCGACTTTAGTACACAAATTATGCATTTGAAAGATAAGGTTAATAAATTGCAAACCCATACCTTCCAACATCTTCGACGGTATGTGAGAGGGTTGAGAGATGACCACCGCCAAGGCAGTCGTTGAAGGTGCTCCCTCGAGCAGCGGGGCATCAGCGCTGGCTGCACCTACGTTACAAAAAAAGATGAACTTGTCAGAAAGGATTGTAAGGTAAAGAAAGACAGCAACTTGGGATTTACCTGATGAGCTGCCGGCTGAAACGGAGGCGACTCCCTCCTCCATTGACATGAGGCCACCGCCCGTGGCCTCATCACCCGACTCGATAGGGACCGTTGTCGTGCTCGCAAGACCTGGAGACGGCGGGAGATCGTACACGGGGAGGGCAATGATTGGAGCATTGCCAGACTCTTAGGAGAGAGTGGCTAACTCTTCCCCAAGAGTCGTACCCATCTCACCCGCTACTTCTGCGGGCTCCGCGATCTCCATCGGCTCATCCGCCGTCACCACGAGATCGCCGGCCTCAAGCTCTTCGTCCGCCACCACCCTGGGCTCAGTTGTAATGATTGTTTCATTTGCCGCCACTTCAGGTTCGGCATCAATAACCTTCTCGGCTGCAGGACCCTCAACCTCCACTTCAGGCTCCAAAGCCTCAACAACGTTGCCCACCGTCGGCTCGGGTTCGGTAGGTGCCGCCTCCTCTGCTTCCTTGGGTTCAACAGTCTCCGCCTCCCCCTCGGTCGGACTTGGCCCTGCAAGATAAAATATATAAGAACCGATGGCATTAAAATTCTTACAACAAAAGCTCTGAGAGGAATATTACCTGAAGTGGATTTACCGTTTGCGCTCCGAACTGCGCGCGCCACTTGTCTGCGAGCAGTGGATAGGGCGACAGGGGCCTCTTCGGAGGGAGTATCAGCATGAGGGACGATACTTGGGCCCGCTCCAATGGCCAAGGCAGCCCTGCGTGCCTTTGCTTCGCGCCTCGACCGCTTTCGTTCCTCCCGGGCTGTCACGATGGACCTCCTGGACGCTTCCTTCATCGAAGCATCGTCGTCTTCATTTAAAGATGCCTCCAGAGCCTGTAAGGCATCTCTCATCGGCTCTTCAAGACGAACCTCCTGCAGTGGTCCAGAGGAAGCAGGAACATCGGCAGCTGGTAGAACATCTGCGTCACTTGGCGGGAGCAGCATTGAGGTTCCTGTGATAAAAAGGGAGAGGTTAGATCGACCATAACACAAGAGAAATGCAAACCTGATGAATTGAAACTTACTAAGGCCCATGGACGCTCTAAGACGTTCTTCCTCTTGGAAAGTCTTCAGGGAAGCGGCAATGGCTTCTTCATCAGTGATGCCTGTTGGAAGAAAAGAAGGAAAAACGTTAGTCAAAGGCAATGAGGAGGATATGATACAATGAAGAAAATGCGACTAGTAGTTACCTGATTGCGCAAGCTTAGCTAGCCACGCGTCACGCTTTGCCAACCATGCTGAAGTTTCAAGAGCGGCCTCCAAGTCTGTGTCATTCGGCGGCGGCATGACTAGTCCCTCGTTGGTCCCATATTCACTCAGGCCCTCGGCATAGGGAGCGTGGGGTTCTTGACCGAACACGACGTCTGCAGCGAAGAGCGACTTCTTTTTCTTCTGCCCTCCGACCCTAGGTGCACGCGGGATTGACTTCCGTTTAGCAGCCACCTTGGGACTGCGGGTCCCGATGTCTGCACCCACGCCAGACTCCGACGAGGCTATAACCACTGTCTCCACTGGAGCACAGGGCGCTGGTGGTGCATCCGCAATATCAGGGAGCGGCAATCCGCGTGGAGGACTTTGCGCACGTGATGGTCCGGCCTCGGCATCTTTTAGAGGGGGGACCACCGGGGTCCTTGGCACTAAGGGAGCGTTACGGTCGGTGCCGGGAGGTGCACCTTTACAGTCGATCAACACTCGCCTCTCTTCCTTTATAACGGCCCCCGTCGCATGATTGTACCACTCTTTATATACATTAAGGAGTCGTGGAGCGTAGGCCAGCGCACTGATAAAAAAACGAGAACCCGTGTTCAGACGCATGAAGTGATGTAACGCGTTCTCCATCCCTTCTTCATTGGCAGCAGGTTCCAGTAAGAAAGCTTCCAAGGATACCCCTTGATCGTAGCCCAGTTGTTGGGTGAAACGATGCGGGTTATATCTCATGAAAATGGCCGCACCGTCCTGCCTGAAGACTAGGAAGCCCGGTCTAATAGAATACAAGTGGAGGGTCTCCCGGGCCGTCAAAACTGAAGCTCCATCCTTAAAGGAGTCCTGTAATGGTCGCACCACAGCGGTGGATGCTTTTCCAATGGTCAATACCTTGTCGATGAAGGACATCCCGACTCCAACGGTGTGAGGGCGAAGCAGTAAACCCCTGGCGTTCCGTGGTGATGGGGTCACGATTGATGCGCCAATCAGCTGTATGATGCGAGGGAAACCACACTTGTCAAAGAACGAGGGCCTTTTGTGCATGCCGAAGACACCCGCCGTGTGTAGCTCGAGCCACGATACAAAGTAGTGCATCGAGAAGACTACATGTAGTACCCCAGGCTCATTAGCATCCGCTGCTCGGCTGAGGCCATGATATAAGTGCGCCAAGCCGGCGATCCCAACGGCCACCTTTACCCCGATAGTCATCCGGTGGGCTGGGTAAAAAACAGAGGGCCACATGCGGTGAGAGTGCATTGGAATTGCAAACCAACTCAGCCATAACCCGAGAAATCCTAAGAAAAAGGCCTCCTCATCCATTTCAGGGGCCGCAATTTCTGCAAAAGACTTAGTAGGGAAGTCCGGAAGGAAAAAACCCTTTTGATCTATCTCCTTCTCCGGTAGGTTATCCGCACCTAGACCGAAAGGGTCATCCAGAGTAGCGAACTTGGCAGCCTCTGATGAGAGGACGCTCGGACGAAGAAACCGAGCAATGAAATCCTCAAAGTTAACTCCTCGACTCCCATGTTCGACGAAAAGGGACTCATATATGTTCAACACTTTAATCAAGCTTGGGAACTGGTGTTGAACAACATTCTCCGGCGTGAGCCTCCTTACCATCGGCTTAGCACCAAAGACGTACTCATCTGTCGGGAGCAACTCCTCATAATGTTCCCCCATGACTGGTAAACCGGATACCTCCGTGAACTCCTCCAAGGAGATTGACACTTCCCGATCCATGGCAAGGAAAGTGTGGGTAGGAATATTCCACTGCTCCAAGAAAGCCTTGAACCACCAGGTGGGGAGCGTGGGATACTGGAAGAGAGAGACGTAGACCGCGGTGTACAGTCCTAACCTTATCAACTGCGACTTCTTCGTCGACAGGATATACCGGGCCCATGGCAGATAGCCAATCGGGCGGTGAGGGATCAGACCAATGTTATATGATTGCCCCCAGGGTCTCGCCTCGCCCTGACAGATACGGCGTCCTAGGATATCCAAGACCATAGGATGCTGGACCGTAACCGCATCCATAACGGGATGAAGAAAGCTCTTCGTGGTCCAATCCACCATCTCCACGGCATACTGCACCGAGGGTGGGGTAGCATAGTGAATCGCCGTTATAGGTTCTGACGGCACCGCGCATGTGAAGCTCCGTCGGCCCATGATGATCTGATTATACCACGACCCCCAAAGGTGGAGACTCTTGTATTCTGGGTCGTATTCCTTAATCATGGCCAAGACTTCACGGTCCAAGGGCGCCTCGGGAAATCCCTCCTCTGAACGAACAAACGGGAACGAGGTGTCGAGAGACATGATCGCTGCAAAAGAACAAAATAGCCGTAAGTGCTACAATTCCAACGCTTGGCGTTTAAAAATCTTCAATTAAATGAATTTAAAAATTAATTAGATTAAAATTAATCGCACTGCAGTGCAGTGGGTAGGGGACCAAATGGGGACCCACAAAATCTGGATGAAAATGCCTCTTTTAATAAGGCAGCCTCATCACTGGGTGAGACTGTCAGTTAAAGAAGAGATCCCCAAGAGAATATTATCATCAGTAGGGAATCCCTATAGACAAGGAGAAAATCTCTTCTTTCAGTGCAAAGCTCTGTCACAGAATGACACTTGTCAAATTCTGGTCTCAAAGGAATAAAATTCCTGAAAGGAGCATAGCTCTGTGGTAATAATGGAAAAGGTCCATCAGAAAAAAAATTTACACTTAAAAGAATTAAAAATTTTGGAATCTTGAAAGGTTCATGAAAAACTTATAAAAAGATTCTTCATTTTTCAAATCTAAAAGATCTACAGTTGATTTAAGAGCAAAGCTCTGTTCATGGGTTAGAACCCATGAACAAGATCTCTGCAGATCTATAAGTTCTTGAGAGCAAATCTCTGTTTATGAAACCCCAATGGGGATCTCTTTAGATCAAAAGATCTGTGAGAGCAAAGCTCTTTGGTTGAGATTAAATTAAATTAATTTGATTTAAATTAATTTTTACCTAAAGTTTTTGACTTTAGAAATGAGCAAAGCTCTGAAGTTCTTGAGTGAGAGCAAAGCTCTGGAAAATCAAAATCTTGAAATAGTGAAGATTTTCTAAGGGCCATAGGTCCTATTTATAAGGCGCTTGCGCCCCTTCAGCTCCCCCCTTGATCAAATGGTCAAGAGTTTGCCACCGCTGCACTCACGTGCGCGCCACGTGAGAGCAACGGTGGGGGGCATTTGTTTTCCCAATCAGAGCAAAGCTCTGTTGAAATTCAAAATTCAAATTTAGAAGCAACGCTTCAAATCTTGGGCACAACGCGCCACGTGTCAGGCGCAGATGCATCAGCGCAGCGCCCAAGAAGGCGCGCCCAATCAGAGCAAAGCTCTATTTAAACTAAAATTAAAGGAAGCAACGCTTCAGTTGCGCAAGCGCTGCGCTGCGTGACACGTGTCAGCGCAGATGCGCTAGCGCAGTTGTGCTGCGCTTTGCGCTGAGCGACACGTGTCAGCGCAGATGCGCTAGCGCAGCACAAGTTGTGCTGCGCTTTGCGCTGAGCGACACGTGTCAGCGCAGATGCGCTAGCGCAGTTGTGCTGCACTTTGCGCTGAGCGACACATGTCAGCGCAGATGCGATAGCGCAGTTGCGCTGCTTGACACGTGTCACGTGCTGGGGCGTTTGCGCCAAACAGAATTAAGATTTCAAAGAAATCTTTTTGTTCTTGTCAAAATAAGAAGAATTTCTTCTGTAAAACAGAAGCCCTTGGATCAAAGATCCAACGGTGGGGAAAATTCCCCAAATCACTCAGAGAAAGATCTCTTTAACAAATTTATGGGCACTATATAAAAGCCCTTAGACCTCAATTCAAAGGCATCAACATTCTTGAAAAAAAAATCAAAATCTTCAAACAGAGAGAACTCTGAAAAAGGTTTTAAAAAGAAGGTAAAAACCTTCATAAAAGAGAAGAAATTTCTTCTAATAGATCATTGATCTTCACATAATAAACAGTGCTTTGCACTTCTTATGAACCACTGGTTCTTTAAAAAACAAAACAAAAAAATAATAATAAAGAATAGTGTTTTGCACTTCTTTTATGAACCATTGGTTCCTGAATCTGAAAGATTCTTAAATCATAGTGCCTTACATTTGCAAACTGCGCTGTTGTGCTTTTGGATTGGCGCAAGACACCAGAGCGCGCCACGTGTCAGCAGCGTAGGCGCAGCGCATTAGCGCAGCGCACTGCGCTTGCGCGACACGTGTCAGCACTACAAGCGCTTGCGCTCTCTAATTGGCGCAAAGCGCTTGATAAATGCAAGGCATTTCTTAAAGGGCCAGGCCCAAATCAAAAAGTCTAAACAGACCAAAATGATGCTATGCATTATTTAAAGGGGCAGAGCCCAATTGAGAGGTCCAATGGACCAAAACAAATGCTCTGCATTATAATAAAAAGGGCAGAGCCCAGTCAAAATGGGCATAAATGCTATGCATCATTCTAAAAAGGGGAAAGCCCAGACAAAGGTCTAACAGGCCAAATGCAGACGAAATGTGGACATTTTCAACTGGACTTAGCCCAATTTTGGCCGTATGTCCTTAAATTAAATTGACCGAGCACGGCTGCTCCCTAAATCAATTTACGACCGGTTCGAGGGTACATCTCCGAACTCCTCTGACACTTCTCGTTGTAATCCTTCAACGACGTCAGAGAGGCGACGGGTCCCAACGACCACACATGAATACGGACTGCGGGGTCCTTAAACTCATGGACCGAAACGTCCTTAAACTAATGTTGGACCGAAACGTCCTTAAACTAATAATGGACCACTACGTCTCTAAACTGGAACATAGACCACCACGTCCCTAAACTGGAATTAATACGGACCACCACGTCTTTAAACTGGAACATAGACCACCACGTCCCTAAACTGGAATGCGGACCACCACGTCTCTAAACTGGAACATGGACCACCATGTCCCTAAACTGGAATATGGACCGCAATGTCCTTAAACTACCAATGGACCGCAATGTCCCTAAACTGAAACAATAGAGCTCCCAAATGCTCTTTTGTCGGATCTAAACGATCCCGTTTAAGTTGATCTTAGCCTCAAATATGGCTAACGTATCCTTAAACATTCAAACAGACTTTAGTCCCAAATTGGACTATAAGACCCCCAATCAACTTTGGTTCAAGGGTACATCTCCGAACTCCTCTGACACATGTCGTTGTAATCCTTCAACGTCGTCAGAGAGGTGACGGGTCCCAACGGCCATATATTAAATGGATCACTTCGTCCTTAAACTGGAAATGGATCTAGACGATCCCGTTGAGTTGATCTTAGTCTCAAATCAGACTAACGTATCCTTAACGAACGTTTAAGTTGATCTTAGTCTCAAATACGGCTAACGTATCCTTAAACTAAAAACACCAAACCCAAATCTAAGTAAATATGGATTTGGACTAATCCACGTCCTACGGGCGACGGTATTACTCAGTCTCCGTATACAATCCACGGGCAACCACAAACAAACAAACACACACGACACGATGTGAAATTTTGGAGAAGGAGAAAGTTGTTACCGCTACGCGGTAGCGTAATTAACTGCAGGGGCTTGCGCCTGCAGGGAAGAGCGTCCCCACAATAAAAAACCCCTCAAGCGAGGGAGAATCTGACGAAGTCTGCTACATCGGCCGCATCCGTCTAAACCTCCAATACACGGTGCCATAAATCAACTTGGCATCTTCGGAGAGGTAGACGGATAAAACCAAATAGCATCTACCCTGAATCACGGGCAAGACGTTCTCGCGTCGCGGCCGCCGTTCGGAGGGGAACAGCGATAGCACAGCAATCCCTGTATACAATCCAGGGGTACAAACAAAGAAGGAAGCACCCTTTCCCTCCCAAGGCTTCATCAGAAAATGGAGCCAAATCTTAACAGCAATATCTATGGCCTAAGAATCAACGAAAGCGTTCTTTTGCAGTCCATCAAGATGCAGATACAACGCCGACGAAAGACCCCATGGTCAAACAAGCGGAGTAACGGCAAAATCCCAGCTCCACCTCCGCATTCGTCTCGATACAGCAAACGATATGTCACCATAGCGTTCTTCCTCCAACAGGGTTCAGACACGACAATCAAACAAACGGAGCCACGGCAAAATCCCTAGTTCCAAACCTCGATGGTTTACCGGCAACCTAGAGACAACCGTGACGTTCGTCTCGATACAGCAGACGAGATGTCACGACAGCGTTCTTCCCTCAACAGGGTTCGGACGTGACAAAGCAAACGAAGCGAAGGACAAATTCCTAGCTTCAAGGTCTTAACGGCGAGTCATATAAAGCCTGAAAGACAACTGGAGATCATCTCACACCAGTGCGGAATGGTCACCATCTCGACGTTCGTTTCGATACAGTAGACGAGTTGTCACCCCAGCGTTCTCCCTCCGGTAGGGATCAGACGCGACAATCAAACAAACGGAGCCACGGCAAAATTCCAGCTCCACCCCGACATTCATTTCGATATAGCAGACGAGTTGTCACCCCAGCGTTCTCCCTCCGGTAGGGATCAGACGCGACAATCAAACAAACGGAGCGACGGCAAAATTCCAGCTCTACCTCGAAGTTCGTTTCGATACAGCAGACGAGTTTTCGCCCCAGCGTTCTCCCTCCAGTAGGGATCAGACGCGACAATCAAACAAACAGAGCGGCGGCAAAATCCCAGCTCCACCTCAGCATTCGTCTCGATACAGCAGACAAAACGAAGTAAAGGCCAAATTCCTAGCTTCAGGGTCTTGACGACAACTCACATAAAACCTGAAAGACTATCAGAGATCATCCCTCACCAGCGCGGAGTGGTTATGACTCATCGGGGCTCGCCAAAATAAGCCTAACCTCAAGTAAAAAGCGGCATGGCAAATTCCTAACGCTTGCTCTTCCGACGGTCAAACTGCCTAGGAAGATTGCTTGAAGACGTCTTGTCCAGCCCCCGAAGGGATCAGAGACACGGCAGTCACAGGGCTACTCGAACAGCACGATTGCCTATCGAGGAATATATTAGCTTATGTGACGGTACGACGGCCAAAACCCTAAGTACCACAAACCCTAACGGACTTCTGTCGTAAAGAGCAGAGGTTAAATGCGACGTTAGGATGTTCTTGCGAGAAATGCTCGATTCGTCTCGACTTGTGGAGAAATTGATGTCTTTACGAGAAATTCTTGAGGCGGCTCGACTCGTGAGATAAAGCCTTAGGCAGTGGGCATAAAAAAGCCTGTTTCCTAAGCACTGGGACCCTGCAAGTTCGCCCAAAACGGTTTCTTGCATACTATCCACGGGTCTCACTCTCCAAAGTCGAATCTCGACAAGGAGGGAAACAACCGCTTACGGGTCCTCTCGACTCGTAAGAGGGAAAAATTCTCTTATAGGATCCTTACGACTTATAAGAGAAAACACACTTAGGAATTCTCACGATTCTTAAGGAGAAAATCCACCTACGGGATCCTCTCAATCCGTAGGGAGAAAAGTCTCTATGAGACCCTCACGGCTCATAGAGTTGAAAAGTCTTAGGTAGCAGACCTGAACCTGCGACCTAAGCCATCGTTATCTCTTGGAGAAATCTGGATGCTTGCTCTATTATCTGTTTATCAAGACAGCCTGCTGATAATAAGAGGAAGGAGAAAGCGATAAAAGAACATCCGATTTACAAGCGTTCGAGACACACTCGTTCATGCATAGGCAAAAGACTCAGAACGAAAAATAAGAAAAGCTGAGATAAAGTTTTTCCATTAATATTGCAAAAAAAAATTCTTACAATCATAAAGCAATAAACGAGAAATATTGTTACAATGGAATAACCTCAGATCCAGGGCACGGATTGAGGAAGTCAAAAGTAAGTCCATCCAGAGTTCTTCTGGCCTTTCTGATTATTCTTGTGCGCAGCCTCTCGCGCTCCTGTGAGTCAAGATCCTCGGCAAGCCCCCCAGCCTTCGATAAGCAGCGACTATCGTCGTCTGCTGGAAAATTTGATGCAGGATGTCGATGAGGCTATCCCGCCGTTTCTTCGAGATCAGCCCCGAAAGATACACTGAATGCACCTTGTCTTCGGAATCATACAGCGCATTGAGCTGTAAGGCCTCGTGGAACCCCGGGAGTACTCTCCAAATTGCTCCTAGCACGACTTTCAAGAGAGCAGAGTGGCGGGGGAGCAGCCAACCGACACGCGCGTTCAGACGACCCATGACCTCCGCACATTGGGCATCCGTAAACTCCTGGTCTTGTTGACGGCCCTGTACACGGATATCCTCGTATGTGATGAACTCATGCAGACTGTATAGACGCACCGCCATAATGCCTGAAGGAAACATCATTGGAAGATTAGCAATTATAAAAAGAGAGTTAAAACTCCTCGAGAACAATGCTCTGCAAACAGGAGTGACTGTCAAAATCCTAATAAGGGGAATTTAAAGAAATCCCCCGAGAACTCTGAGATCCTCACTGTTAAAAGATGATGTAATCCATTAAATACAAAACTCCATTTTTAATTTTCATTATCCATATTCAAACTCTTAAGAGTTCATCATTTTTTTATATCAAAGAGATCTGTGTTTTGCCAAAGATGCAAAGTTCTGTTCATGGGTTAAGAAACCCTGAAACAGAATCTTGAGAGCAAAGATCTATTAATTAAAATTGATTTAATTCAAGATTAATTCTTACCTAAAAAGTTTCTTTTAAAGAAAATCTAACTCAGGGAGTTCTTGAAGGCAAGAGCAAAGCTCTGAATTTTTTTGAAAGTAAAAATCTTAAAGATGATAATCATCTGTCAAGGACCAAAGGTCCTATTTATAGGCATCAAGTACCCTTTCAACTTCCAAAAGTAGCCGCAACGGTTGAAATTCTGCCACCGTTGCGCTGGGGCTACGCAAGCGCAACGGTGGGGGGGCATTTGTTTACCCCAATCAGAGCAAAGCTCTGTTCAAATTCCAAGACGGGAGATGAAGCAACGCTTCATCTTCCCCCAATCAGAGCAAATCTCTACTTTGAAAATTTAAACTTTAATAAATGAAGCAACGCTTCAGATTCTTTGCGCTGCGCGCAACGCGCCACATGTCAGGCGCAGATACATCAGCGCAACGCCCAAGGCAGCGCACCTAATCAGAGCAAAGCTCTATTTAAAGCAAAATTAAAGGAAGCAACGCTTCAGTTGCGCAAGCACTGCGCTGCGCGACACGTGTCAGCGCAGTTGCGCTGCGCGACACGTGTCAGCGCAGATGAGCTAGCGCAGTTGCGCTGCGCTTTGCGCTGCGTGACACGTGTCAGCGCAGTTGCGCTGCGTTGTGCGCTGCGTGACACGTGTCACGCACTGGGGCATCTGCGCCAAACAGAATCAAGATTCTAAAGAAATCTTTCTGTTCTTATTAAAACAAGAAGATTTTCTTCTGTAAAACAGAAGCCCTTGGATCAAAGATCCAACGGTGGGGAAAATTCCCCAAATCACTCAGAGAAAGATCTCTTTAACAAATTTAACTAATTTATGGGCACTATAAAAAGGACCCTAGACCTCAATTCAGAGGAGGAACATTTGGTGAGAAATCAAAAATTTCAAACAGAGAGAGCTCTGAAGAAATTTCAAGAAGAAAAAAGGTAAAATACCTTTTAGATAGAAAAATTTCTTCTAATAGATCATTGATCTAAGAACAAGATCAATGATCTTTAATAAAAAACAAAATAAAAATAGTGCTTTGCACTTATGAACTATTGGTTCTCTAAGATCAAGAAAAATAAGAAACACTTGTTTTCTTTTATCTAAATTAGATCAAGAGACCAAGCAGTGCTTTGCACTTCTTTTATGAACCATTGGTTCTGGAATCTAAAAGATTCTCAAGTTAACAGTGCTTTGCACTTGAAAAATTGCACTGTTGCGCTCCTGTGTTGGCGCAAGCCACCAGCGAGCGCCACGTGTCTGCAGCGCAACAGCGCAGCGCACTGACACAGCGCACTGCGCTGTTGCGCTTGCGCTCCTCAAAACATGACACGTGTCAGCAGCGCAGCAGCGCAGCGCACTGCGCTTGTATGACACGTGTTCTCACCACAAGCGCTTGCGCTCTTTGATTGGTGCAAAGCGCCTGAAAAATGCAATGCATTTCTTTTGCTAAAGGGCCATGCCCAAGTCAAAAAGACTTAACAGGCCAAAATAAATTGCAAAGCAATAAAAAGGGCAGAGCCCAAGTAAAATTGATGCTCTGCATCATTTATAAATGGGCAGAGCCCAAAACAAATTGATGCTCTGCATCCTTTATGGGCAGACCCAAATAAAAATAAAAAGTAATGCAATGCATTATTTAAATGTGGGCAAAGCCCTAGCACAGGTCTAATAGACCAAAAATAAATAAAAGCGTTGAATTTTTTTCAACTGGACTTAACCCAATCATGGCCGTAAGTCCTCAAATTAAATTGACTGAGCACGGCTGCTCGCTTAAATCAATTTACATTCGGTTCAAGGGTACATCTCCGAACTCCTCTGATACCTGTCGTTGTAATCCTTCAACGACGTCAGAGAGGTGACGGGTCCCGACGACCACATTTGAATATGGACTGCGGGGTCCTTAAACTCGTGGACCGAAACGTCCTTAAACTAATGACGGACCGAAACGTTCTTAAACTAATGACGGACCGAGACATCCTTAAACTAATGACGGACCACCACGTCCCTAAACTGGAATATGGACCACTACGTCCCTAAACTGGAACAATAGAGCCTCCAAATGCTTTTTTGTCGGATCTAAACGGTCCAGTTTAAGTTGATCTTAGCCCCAAATACGGCTAACATATCCTTAAACATTTAAATGGACTATAAAACTCCAAATCGACTTTGGTTCAAGGGAACATCTCTGAACTCCTCTGACACCTATCGTTGTAATCCTTCAACGACGTCAGAGAGGTGATGAGTTGTCACGCCCCGCTTCCCAGTGTACGGCGAAGGGGACGCGATGAGGTCCGCTACGTATATACTCAGAAGTACATACGCTAAGCGTATCTAACCAATATAAAATAAATACGCAAGAAACAAGAATAAAAAGAACAGCAACTTTTATTTATTAACATTCTTTGTACAATGCATGAAAAGGAAATACAACTGAAATAAAGATGCCTAAACAGTGGCATAACAGGGAATGGAAAGAAAAGTGTACAATGAAATTATGCTGCAGGGTCTTGAGTAAACTGCTCCAAGTCTTCTTGTGATGGCTCAACTTCTGCCGGGTCCAAGTCACCCGACGACATTCAAAGAAGAGAGAAACAGAATGTCGTCAGCGAACAGATCGCTCGGTAAGTTCCAAAGATAAGAAGAGAATAGATAGAGAGTAAGATGGAGAGAGAGAGTATATTATTATAGTTGTATTATATTGTTATATTGTTGTAGTATTGTCTTAACGCTGTTGTTTGTAGCTTGGTACAGAAGGATGCCAGTGTATACGAGAGGAGTCTCATTTGCCCCGGAGACTATGGTATCAGGAACTTAAGGAACCGTTTATGCCACGGTACAACAGCAACGGAATATAGGTTAGGTGTCTTAACCTGACCACCTCGTGCCACCTTTAACACCTTCCGTACCAATCTACCCCTTAAACCCCGCGATATCTTGTTTGTATTGTTATCTTGTAAAATTGTATTGATTGCATGATTGATTGACTGACTGACCGAAACCATGATATCAGGAAACGGTTATAACCGTAGAGTCATGTAAATGGAATACTGGGAAACATGTAAAAGGAATATATCCATGGTTCGGTTCAGTCAAGTTGTAATGATTGTTAACAGGATTCTGGGATTCATGTGTTCATATTGAGTTGGAATATAAAAGAATATAGATTGACTTGAATCATATTCAAGTCAGAAATAGTCAGACTCTAACCCGAGTCAGACTAAAAGAAAGGTAATTTGAAGTTTTATAATTGTTAGGGTCCTTATTGTAAATTATAAAATTTGAGGGGGTTTTATGTAAAAAGTACTATTGTATAGTTTTCAAGATACACCTTAAGAATTTATTATTTGTCTTATAGTTATAATGAGTGTGGATTTTATTTGTGTTATTCTAGTAAATATATCCTAATAAAAGTATTAATTGATTTATTTGAAATTCATGGTATTTTAATGTAACTTTTAATCTTGTAATTTTTTAGAAAAAGTGGAAACTTTATCTTATAGTAAAATAGGTGTTTTAAATGATAATTATATATATGTTAATACAAGAATAATTTTTATATAAATATTTTATTTTCCAAAAATCTCATTTTTCTTAAATGTCGTATTTTAAACCTTTCGAGACCGAATGCTCCTTGCGGAGGTCCGAATCTCGCACTACTAGCCCGTGGGTGCACGATGAACCGTACTATCCCTAACAGGTTCCCCAAAAGTGGGTTGTAGTGGCGCTTTGCTTAGGTTTAATAAATACTATTCATTTAGAAAAACGGTTTCATAAGTATAAGGTATTTATTTGTAAAAGGGTATAGATTTCCGTATTTTAGTTTCTACGGTTTCCTAAGCCAACTAGCCTATTTCTAAGGTCTAAACGTTAAGTCATTAGAAGCATCAAATCGCCTCTTCACCGTCAATTGCGGTCAGGCAAGTGGGAAGGAACCACAATAGTGGGCCTAATTAAAAATCACTAGCCTTGACACACTTGCCTAGACACCACAGAGTCAGTTTAGATAAACGATCGATGTCCATGACAAATCGTACTTTCATTTTAAAAGATTTTGTTTTAGAATTGTGTACAACTTAAAACTTTTAGAAAAGGTTTATAAAGAATATGGTATTTTAGCGAAAAGTCTTGTATTTTCGTATTCTAAATTTTGGGAATATCAATCAAGGTTATATTTGTGTGTGTGTAGAGGTAGGTCATTACCTCGTGACTTATTTTAAGGTTTAGTGAAGTTTAGAGGTTAAATATGATAAATGAAACATGAGGGTATTTAAGTGTAAGAATACGGTATTTGTAAAAGTTATCATTTCATGTGTGAAAACTCATTCAAATTGATTTTTACAAGTTTATTTATCAAGATGAACATGTTTAGGAATGAGGGAATTGATTAGAAGTAGAAAAATAAACTTTATGGTATTTTTTATGAAAAGAATACGATATTACAAGAAAGTTATCAATTCATGTGAGAAACTTTGTTTAAATTGATTTCTATGTGATTAATAGTCATCATGGATATGTTTAGGTATTATGGATTAGGTGACAAGTAGGATTTTGTAGAAAAAATGAATCGGAAATCGGTTTGTTCCGATTTCCGTCGGGTTTCATAATTCCGTATTTTAAGAAATAGAAAAGAGAGAAGAATGGGACTTACGGGTTTCGATCTATACTAAGGAGTGAGGGAGACTAAAGGGGTTGCCGATGCATTGCGTCGTTGCCGGTAGTTCCTAAAAACGTCGCCGGAATTTCCGCCGGAATTTCGTCAGAGCTTCGCCGCGAGCTTATTTTCAAAGTACACAACTCTTGGAAAATTTTGAGAGAGTGAGCTTAGGATTTTTGGGATGAGAGGGTAGAGGAGAGGGGGTGTATTTATAGGGTAGGGTAGGGTAGGTGAAGGGTTTTTAAATAAAAATGTAAAAATGTGTAAAATCATTAAAAGTTGGAGTAAATAGGGTATATGAAAGGTTTTAATGTAAAAATGTATAAAATCATTAAAAATTGGAGTAAATAGGGTATATGAAAGGTTTTAATGTAAAAATGTATTAAAAAATCATTAAAATGGAGTAAATAGGGTATATGAAAGGTTTTAATGTAAAAATGTATTAAAAAATCATTAAAATAGAGTAAATGGGAATTTCAAAGGTCTCTGAAACCGATCTAGGAATTTGAAGTGTACATGGGGGTTTAGAAGATGAAGAGACACATTATTGAATAAGAATTTAAAACAAAATAAATATTAAAAATAATATAGGGCATGGGATTTGAACTCTGGTGGCTTGGTTCCACAGTGCAAGATATTACCAATGAGCTACAAGCTCCTTCTTATAATTAAATTTTTAATTAATTATTTAAATCTTGTGCTCAGGCAATAAATACATTTTTATGGATTTTTGAAAAAAATATTTGAAAATTTTTTTTATCGGGAAAAGTGTATAAGAAAATTAGGGTTGTTACATGAGTCCTGACGGCCATATATTAAACGGATCACCACGTTAAGTTGATCTTAGTCTCAAATAGGACTAACGCATCCTTAACGAATGTTTGAGTTGATCTTAGCCTCAAATATGGCTAACGTATTTTAAACTAAAAACATCAAACCCAAATCTAAGAAAATACGAATTTGGACTAATCCACGTCCTACGGGCGATGAAATAAATAGTCTCCGTATACAATCCACGGGCAACCACAAACAAAACAAACACCCACGACACGAAGTGAAATTCTGGAGAAGGAGAAAATTGTTACCGCGATGCGGTAGCGTAATTAACTGCAGGGGCTTGCGCCTGCAGGGAAGAGCGTCCCCACAATCAAAAACCCCTCAAGCGAGGGGGAATCTGACGAAGTCTGTTACATCGGCCGCATCCGTCTAAACCTCCGATACACGGTGCCATAAATCAACTTGGTATCTTCGGAGAGGTAGACGGATAAAACCATATAGCATCTGTCCCGAATCTCAGGCAAAACGTCCTCACATCGTCGCCGTCTTTCGGAGGGGAACAGGGTTCAACAACCAAATCTTAAACTTGCAAGCTCAATGAAGAGGTTGCAAGATCAAGAAGAGGCAAAGAACTCATGGTGAAGGAAGCACAAAAGAACACTTTATTAAACTTCAAGAATGATACAACCCCTTGAGATCAATAACCAACCCTTAAACTTTCAAGCTCAATGAAGAGGTTGAAGGATCAAGAGAAGGTTAAAACTTCAAGGGGACTAATCTATTTACAAGAAAGGAGAAAAGAAAACTTGGACAAAGAATGACAATCCAAGACTAAAGAATGATCTTTGAACCTTTGCCCCATGGTCTGTATTTATAGGCTCCAAAGAATGGAGGGAAATTTGAATTTTTAAATCAACACAAAATCTTTAGCATTGAATGCTCATTACTTCATGTCCATTTGTGACTTGATTCATGGTTGCCCCCATTATGGTCCATGTTGATTTGTCTAGTTGATTTTGGTTTGCACTTATTATTGGAGGGAAAATTGAATCTTTAAATCAACACATAATCTTTAGCATTAAATGCACATTACTTCATGTCCATTTGTGCCTTGATTCTTGTTTCCCCTATCATGGTCCATGCTGATTTGTCTATTTGAATTTGATTTGCACTCAATTTTGGAAGGAAATTTGAATCTTTAAATCACACACATAATCTTCACCATTAAATGCTCATTACTCCATTCCCACATGTGGCTTGATTCATGGCTGCCCCATTATGGCTCATGCTGATTTGTTTGATTCCTTTTGATTTGAACACATGCTTTTTAGTCTTGAATGCATATAAAATCATCTCCTTGAATGCATATAAAATCATATCCACATGTGCTTAAAAGTCTTGTGTACACACTTGTTGTGTTGGACCATTTAGATAAAAAAATGTGTACACAACTTGTTGCGTAAAGGAACTTCTGAAGTATTGGTCGGTTTGCGTTTCTGGTCGCAGTGTCTTCCCTCAAGTTATATATCCGTGCTTTTGGATGTAGTTCCAGTATTTTGTCATGGATACCTGTAATCTGTAATACTGAGTAGACACTGGTTAATAATACCGATAAATACAACAAATAGATAATGAATGGGCGGTATTAGAATGCAGTTTTCTGATATGAACAAATACCAATCAAGCACAAGTCGCTACTCATCAGCCGGGTGATGACAATCCGAAGCAGCCAATGCCTGTTCCTTTGGGTCCAAGACTGGTCGAGCCGCACGAAAGCCAGCCACATTCCGCTTTTGGGGACGCCTTGGCCCCAGATAGTACTATCCCACTAACACAAGATCGGATAATGGATTTGGTCACCAGCAAAGTTAAAACATTGGTGGCTGAAGCTGAAGCGCAGAAAGAAATTGGCAGTAGTGGGCGGCCATATCCTGCACAGTACGATCTGATCGAGTTCCCGAGCGGCTATGTCATTCCTAAGTTTGGAAGATTTGACGGAACGAGGAACGCAAATCAGCACGTCGCCCACTTCAAAGCATCGTGCGGAAATACAGGGGGCAATGACGCGCTCCTTCTTCATCAGTTTGTCAATAGGCTGACCGGTGTCGCCTTCGAATGGTACGCAAGTATACCAGACGGGTCCGTCATTACCTTTGCCCAAATGGAGTCTCTGTTCCGGCAAAAGTTCATGAGCGTCAGTGATAAAATCTCCATTGCCGACCTTGTGAGGACCAAGCCGGGGAAGAATGAAAGCAATACCGACTTTATCGCCCGATGGCGTAATCTCACGATAAAGTGCGAACCGCCGCTGGAGCAGGACCAGCCCGTCAGTCTTCTCATTGGGAACCTTAGCAATTGGATGGTCCCATTCTTGTGTACATCGGGCCTCAAGACATTTCAGGAGCTAACCAAGAAAGTTCAAAAGCTGGAACGCTCGAAGCAAGAGTCCCCGCCGGACTCTCAGAGAGTCAAAACTTGGAAAAGAAAGCGGGACGACAGCCGTAGAAGCAGGAGTTCCAGCAGTACCAATGTCTTCAATGAGTCCGACAATGAAGAAAAGCGAAGGGCGGGCGAATCCAAAACCAACCGGTCTCGAAAGCCATTGCTGGGAGGAGATGGGCCTTCCCTAGAGGAGAAAAAGAACAAGGTTTACTCTTTCAGAAGGTACAAGGTCCGCAAGATATTTAAAGATGCCTTGAACAACGGCCTACAATTGCCGGAGTCGAAAAGACCCCAAGAAGCAAAAATGACCGACAATCCTCTGTATTGTCCGTACCACCGAGTAGTGAGCCATGCGATCGAGGATTGCTATATCTTCAAAGACAGGGTCGAGAAGCAGTACAAGGCTGGAGAAATCGAGCTATCCAAAAGTGTGTTAGCGAATAATCAAGTTGCAACCACCAACTTTATACAGACATAAGTTGAAACTTTCTGGGAGCAAACAGCCGAACCCGCTGCCCTGAGAAATGAAACGGACTCATCGCGGCCTCCGTGGAATACGCACATATCTAATAAGATGAAGAAGACGATAAAGCTACTTCGGAAAGAGCCCAGGACGGAATGGGGAGGGCAGAAGAAGCCTACCAGTCCAGCTGCCAATGCAGCTCCATCAGGCTCAAAATCCAAGAAGCTCAAGAAGAAGATAAGTGCAGCTCGGCGCGAAAAGGAGTCTGCAAGGAGATCGACCATTCAAAAATATATCGATTCCCTCGAAGAATATGAACAGAAGGAAAGAACTCTGATTCAATTGAAGGAGTTCTTCCCTGTACGAGCGGCTGAAATTCTCGAGGAGTTAGAAGAAACCCCAATGAAGAGATCCCAGTAGTGACCTGCTACACCATCCATCTTGGCAGCGACTCTGAGGAGGAGCTCTGTTTTCCCAAAGAGGACGAAGAGCTCGCCACAAAGGCCAATCAAATCCAGCTCAGAAGCGGCAGGGCTCTACCGCCAAATCAGGGCAACGCCCCAAAAGGGAAGGAAAAACAGGTGGCTAATGAAGAAGATGGAAGAGAACCGGCTGATGAAAACATAAGTCCTTCCCTGGTAGACTATAATGTCTTGGCTCACTTCCGAAAGCTTCCGTCTCTCCTTAGCATCTACGATGCCTTGGTTCTATCTCAAGAGCTTAGAGATGTTCTCATTCATGCTCTACAAAAACCTGAGCGGTACCAGGCTCGCTTTGCGGAAATTAATATGAAAGAAGCTCAGTACACTTTGCAAGCCGCCGTAGTCACGTTTAAGGATGAAGACTTGCTACTGGTAACGGCTGAGCATAATCGACCGCTTTACGTGACCGGGTACAGCGACGGGGATCGGATTAATCGCATATTGATTGATCCGGGGTCCTCAGTGAACATCATGAACTTGCGAACACTGAAGAGTTTGTTAATCGACGTCCGACACCTGTGAAGGGAAAGGATTGTCATTCAAGGCTTCAATCAAAACCGCCAGCAAGTTCTGGGGTCTATAGCTTTGCCAATCAAATTCGGGGATCTGCAAACTGAAGCTAAGATATACGTGATCGACGCCGACACATCTTATAAGATTCTCTTGGGACGGCCATGGCTCCACGATTACGGCATCGTCCCATCAACTCTCCATCAATGCATGAAGTATACTAAAAATGGCGAAGAAAGACGCATTGACGGAGACATCCAGCCGTTCGGTGTGCATGAAGTCCGATATGAAAATTCTCGGTACTTTATGAACCACCAAAATGCTAAACCATAACTGACTGAGGATAGAGCGGCCCCAAGAATCGAAAGCAAATCTGAGCCGGCTGTCACTTTCAAAAGCAAAAACGCCCAAGTGCGCCCGCGTTTTGGTAGCGACACTGATGAGTCGGACGCTGGAAGTCCGTCCTTCCGTAAAACTCGCCCTCATTTTGGTAGCGATACGGACGAATCTGTTACCGAAGCCCCATCTAGCAGCAAAGTCCGCCCTAATCTTGGCAGCGACACTGAAGAGTCGGAGAAAGAGGACCTGCCGTGCAACAGCGGTGCAGATTGGACCCCCATGCAACAAGCGAAACTACGAGAGACCTTCGAAATTGCAGAAGGGTCCCTAACTGTCACAAGGGTACCAGAGCAGATGTGCAAAGAGCTCGATGTGTTGTCAGTCTCCACCGTGGACCAGGTGAAAACTTTCTACGTCCCCGGAAGGAAAAGTGGGCAGAAAAGCATCCTGTTTTATGGGTCAAACCCCGTTGTGCACCCGGACGATTTGTCTTTCGCGTGCCTTCCATATGAGAGAGGCATAAGAGCCCTCCTCAATCCCAGATACTATGCTCCCAAGATGCGGGAATACTTTAAAAAGTGCGGATGCCGGTTATATCAAACGGAGTCCGAAGCAAAGTTTTACGAAGGGCTATGGCATCCACCTCAGGTCCGAGCACTCATCGATGGACGAATTCCAGATAGGCGGGGCATAGGTTTCATCCAGCCTGATTCTAAGGCATGCTATATGACCCATATTGGGGAAGCCAACGAAGAGTCAAATGATGAAAACGAGCTAACTGAGCCAGAAGAATCTCCTCAAGAGCTCGAAGATGGCGGATAAGCAACCTTTGACGAGCTAACCGAGATTGACTTAGGAACGCCCGATGATCCAAGGCCGACCTACGTCAGCTCACTCTTGTCGGAGGAAATGAAAGAGCAGATAATTGCCCTGCCGCATGAGTTCGTCGACTGCTTCGCGTGGACATACAAAGAAATGCCTGGCCTTTCCCCTGAAGTTGCCGTGCATAAGTTGGCTATATCTCCTGATGCTAAGCCAGTCAAACAAGCTCCTCGAAGAATGAGAAGGGAACTAGAAGAAAAGGTCATCGAGGAAACCAAGAAGCTCATCGATGCCGGCTTCATCAGGGAAGAGAAGTATGCGGACTGGATCGCATGCATAGTCCCAGTGAAGAAGAAAAATGGGTAGATCCGAGTTTGTGTCGATTTCAGGGACCTCAACAAGGCATGTCCTAAAGACAACTTCCCGCTACCGGTCATGGAAATGATGGTCGATGACACCTCAAATTACGAGCTGTTCACCTTTATGGATGGCTCGTCTGGGTATAATCAGATCAAGATGTCGCCTGAGGATGAGAAGCACACAGCATTTCGAACCCCGATCGGAATATATTGCTACAAGGTGATGCCATTCGGACTGAAGAACGCAGGTGCTGCATATCAAAGGGCAATGACTAATATCTTTAATGACCTAATCCATAAAGTCGTCGAATGCTATGTTGATGATCTGGTCATCAAAACTAAAGCCAAGGCCGACCACATCTAAGATCTTAGGACCGTTCTCACCAGACTGAGGGAATACGATCTAGAGATGAATCCTTTAAAGTGCGCTTTTGGCGTGTCATCGGGAAAATTCCTAGGCTTCATAGTCCGACATCAAGGGATCGAAGTTGACCCATCAAAGATAAAAGCCATCATGGAGATGCCCCTCCAAAGAGCCTGACACAGCTAAGATCTTTTCAAGGCAAGCTTGCTTATATACGAAGGTTTATCTCAAATTTATCGGGAAGATGTAGGCCCTTCTCAAAGCTCATGAAGAAAGTAGCTCCTTTTATCTGGGATGCCGAATGTCAAGCAGCGTTCGAAAGCATCAAACAATACTTGTTGCACCCTCCAGTGCCGGCCGCTCCCATTCCAAATAAACCGCTGATTCTCTACACTGCCGTGCTGGATGAGTCACTCGGTGCGCTCCTTGCCCAGAATAACGAGGAGGGAAAAGAAAACGCCCTCTACTACCTCAGTCGAACTCTAGTCGGGGTGGAACACAACTATTCCCCAATCGAAAAGCAATGCCTGGCTCTGATATTTTCTGTGAAGAAGCTGAGGCACTATCTGCTCGCTCATCGGGTTATGCTGATCTCCAAGGTCGACCTGCTCAAACACTTGATGACCAGAGCGAGCCTAGCCGGCAGAATGACAAGATGGGCTGTTATGCTACTTGAGTTTGACATAGTTTATACTCCTCAGAAAGCAGTAAAAGGGCAAGCTCTTACAGAATTTCTCGCTGCTCATCCCATACCAGAAGGGTCGCTGCTAAATTGTGAGTTACCCAACGAACAAGTGCTGCACCTCGAGGAAGATGAGCCATGTTGGGAGCTCTACTTCGATGAAGCCTCATCAATAAGGACCTCCAGTAAATCAAGCGTCCTGGAGATAAAAGCAGGGATAGGATTGGTGTTCATCACATCATCAATTGGAACCCTACGGCGTTCTTTCGCTCTCACCGAGCCTCGAACGAACAACGAAGCTGATTATGAAGCCCTGATAGCTGGTTTGGAACTCGCCATAGAAATGGAAATCCTTCGGCTACGGGTTTACGGTGACTCCCAGCTTGTCGTCAACCAAGTAAGCGGCGACTATAAGATATACAAACCCGAGTTAGCTCGGTACAGAGGCCGAGTGGTGGAACTCATGAAACGGTTCACTCACATTGAACTAATGAGAGTCCCTAGAGTGTTGAATGGAAAGGCTGACGTACTCGCTCGTTTAGCCAAGGAGCTGGCTGATCCTGACATGGACGAAATTCTGATCACAGTCAGGAGCCGACAAATTCTACCCCCAGTCTTTCTACGAGAAGAGGAAAGTGCGGTACAGAAGAGCAGTCCTGCCGAAGAAGCTTCGATCATCCAAGACGAGCCCGATTGGAGAGAACCCTTCATAGAGTACCTCCGATACGACAAGCTGCCCGAAGAAAAATCTGCGAGGATTCAGCTGAAGAAAAGATCTCTCCGATACGTGTTTGTAAATGACACGTTATACCGCAGGTCATATGACCAACTCTGGCTTAGGTGTCTGTCATTGGCCGAAACCCAAAAAGTCATGAAAGATGTTCACTCGGGCGTTTGCGGTGCTCACCAATCTGGCCCCAAGATGCGACTTCAAATCAAACGGCTTGGGTATTACTGGCCCACCATGATACGGGATTGCAGAGAGCATGCAAAGAAATTTCAGATCTGCCAAATCCATGGTGATTTCATTCACAAGCATCCTAATCCGTTGCATCCTACGGTGGCATCGTGGCCCTTCGAAGTCTGGGAAACCGACATAGTTGGCCCAATTGATCCTCCGTCATCCAAAGGCCACCGGTTCATATTGGCCGCAACTGACTACTTCTCCAGCTGGGCTGAAGCCGTCCCGCTAAAAGAAGTCAAGACAGGAGATATTCTAATATTCTTCCAGCATAATATTCTATACCGCTTCGGTACACCAAGAAGAATCATTTCTAACAATGGGCCTTCTTTCAAGAGCTTCAAAGTCTCAAGGTTCGCTACTCAGCACAAGATAGACTGGAGATATTCCTCCATGTATAATCCAAGAGCCAATGGACTAGCCGAAGCCTTCAATAAGACTCTATGCAAGCTCCTGAGGAAAAATGCTTCAGCCAACAAGAGAGACTAGAATCTCAAACTTCATGAGGCATTATGGGCATATCGTACCACGCACCGTACTCTAACTCAGTCCACTCCCTACTCATTGCTCTTCGGAGTGGAGGCAGTCCTCCCTCTCGAAGTCGAAGTTCCAAGCTTAAGAATGGTCGTTCAGCACGAGTTGGCGGAGGAGGAAAACGTGCTCCTTCGGCTTGAAGAGCTCGACGCCCTCGAAGAAAAGAGGCTCGCGGTGCAGCAAAATCTGGAGCTATACCGAGCCCAAATGTCACAGGCCTATGACAAGATAACCCGTCTCCGCGCTTTCAAGAAAGGTGAATTGGTGTTGGTCCTCAAAAGACCGATCATCCCCAATCGACATGCCAAGGGAAAATTCGAGCCAAACTGGGAAGGACCATACGTCATCGAGAAAGTGTTTGACGGAGGATCCTACCAACTAATAAGTGCTGAAGGAGAAAGGTCCATGCCACCCATCAATGGCCGATATCTCAAGAAATACTACACGTGAATGCTCTAAGTCGTAGGCAAATTGAGCACATCAGCCCTACGGTCTGGATCATACATCCTGCAAAACCGTATACAATCCACGGGCGTAAATGACCCCTATCTCTCCCAAATCCTGCCGGTGAGACTACTTTTAAAGTCCCACCAGCGGCAAAAAAAAAAAGAAAAAAAAAGAAAAAAAATGGAAGAAAAAAGAAAAAAGAAAAAAAGGTAAGTCCACAAGCAAAACGGGCACGGATGAAAACCCGAAAGGGCTCCGTGAGTAAAAACAACAGGACTACCGGCAAGTTTGTGAAAACCCGAAAGGGCGCAAACTCGTGAAAAGAGATGAATACACTCGCAAAACCTTGTGAGGAGAAAACCCCTGCGTGAGATCCTTACGACTCACAAAGGAGCAACACACTTAGGAATCCTCACGATTCCTAAGGAGAACATACACCTGCGAGATCCTCTCGACTCGTTGGGAGAAAATGCTTTTATGAGACCCTCACGGCTCATAAAATTGAAAAGCCTTAGGTGATAGGGACCCAAACCTGTATCCTAAGCCATCGTTCCCCAACGGGCAACGGCAAATGATGAGTCGCTCCTGGCATTTCGCTTTAGTGTTAGCGGTGCTGATGCCGACCAAAAACCCAAATCCCAAGTCCTCCCAAGGCAAATGATGAGTTGCTCCTGGCATTATTCCAGTGCAGCAATGCCGATGCCAAACAAGATCCAAATTCCAAGTCCCCAAACGGCGAATGATGAGTCGCTCCTGGTACCATATTCCAGTGTAGCGATGCAGACGCCAACCAAAATCCAATTTCTCAAAATTCTCCAGCCCTACGGCCAGTCCCCAAATTGACTGCCGTATACAATCCACGGGCTCAAATAATTCTCGTCATACCCATGCCCCATCACAATAACCAGTCACGCGGCTGGTCTCCGCCTTTGGAAGTATGCTCCATTGAGAAGACCCACTCATGTGTCCTCACGATACATGAGAAGAACAAACCTTTGTGGGATCCTTATGACTCATAAAGGAAAAACACACTTAGGAGTCCTCACAACTCCTAAGGAGAAAATACACCTGTGGGATCCTTATGACTCGTAGGGAGAAAAAGCTTTTATGGGACCCTCACGGCCCATAAAATTGAAAAGCCTTAGGTGATAGGGACCTAAACCTGTCTCCTAAGCCATCGCTCCCCCAACAGGAATAGGCAAATGATAAATTGCTCCTGGCACATGTGCTTCAGTGTTAGCAACGCTGATGCCTACCCTAACCCCAAAATCCCAAACTCCAATCCAATAGACCCCTAAGTCGTTAAACTGGGAACAGATGACCCCTAAGTCGTTAAACTAGGAACGAGGGAAATCTCCTCATGGCAGATGATGATTCGCTCCTGGTACCATATTCCAGTGCAGCGATGCTGATGCCAAACAAAAACCAAAATCCCTAAATCCTATCATGACAAATGATGATTCGCTCCTGGTACTATATTCCAGCGTAGCGATGCTGATGTCAACCCAAATCACATCAAGTCAGCAAAATAACCAATGACCTCCCTGGCAGAATCAAATTCCACCTCGGAAACAAGTCAACTTCATCCCTGACGCCGCAAGAAGCGGGGCAAGTCAAATCCAGAACCGACCGTCCACGTCGGTAAAATGGCAGCACCGACCGTCCACGTCGCTAAAATGGCAGCATCGACCGTCCAAGTCGCAAAAAGGGCAGAACCGACCGTCCAAGTCGCAAAAAGGTCAGAACCAACCTTCTACGTCGCTAAAAGGGTAGCATCGACCGTCCAATTCGCTAAAAGGGCAGCAACGACCGTCCAAGTCGCAAAAAGGGCAGAACCGACCGTCCAAGTCACAAAAAGGGTAGCACCGACCGTCCAAGTCGCAAAAAGGGCAGCACCGACCGTCTACGTCGCTAAACGGGCAGCATCGACCGTCCACGTCGCTAAACGGGCAGCATCGACCGTCCACGTCGCTAAAAGGACAGCAACGACCGTCCAAGTCGCAAAAAGGGTAGAACCGACCGTCCAAGTCGCAAAAAAGGCAGAACCGACCGTCCAAGTAGCAAAAAGGGCAGCACCGACCGTCTACATCGCTAAAAGGGCAACATCGACCGTCCACGTCGCTAAAAGGGCACCAACGACCGTCCAAGTCATAAAAAGGGCAGAACCGACCGTCCAAGTCGCAAAAAGGGCAGCATCGACCATCCATGTCGTAAAAAGGGCAGAACCGACCGTCCAAGTCGCAAAAAGGGCAGCACCGACCATCTACATCGCTAAAAGGGCAACATCGACCGTCCACGTCGCTAAAAGGGCAGCAATGACCGTCCAAGTCACAAAAAGGGCAGAACCGACCGTCCAAGTCGCAAAAAGGGCAGCATCGACCGTCCATGTCGTAAAAAGGGCAGTGCCAGCTATCAAAAAGGTGGGAACCGAATCAAGTCGCCTCCATGTGAAAGAAGATCCATCAATTTCATGCATATGAACCACATATGTGGTGTGCATTTATTGATGGGGGGCAATTTGTTGGGGTAAAAATTTACACCCCGGTTGACCAAGTCAAAATCAAAATCAACCCCAAACCAAGTGGGCCCAAGCCCAGATCCAGTAGGCACATGCCCGGGTCGAGCCCGAACATGAAGCGGCCGGCCTCCCCCCATGCCAAGATAAAAATTTTGTAATAAATAATTTTGTTGTATTTCTTCTTTTTAATATTTTTTTATTATTTTATGGATAAATGTAAGAAAAATAGGCATAAAGCCAAATTTTTGTAAAGCTCATGGCTTATGTGCAAAAAGAA
The DNA here is from genome assembly GCA_030015575.1 of Agapanthus africanus. Classification (NCBI taxonomy): domain Eukaryota; kingdom Viridiplantae; phylum Streptophyta; class Magnoliopsida; order Asparagales; family Amaryllidaceae; genus Agapanthus; species Agapanthus africanus. Next base: position 7,358,685 of record CM057337.1, read on the forward strand.
ATGGCACATGAGCCATGGGATAGGCAAAATGCCATTTTGTGAAGCCCAAGGGGCTTTGTGTAAAGTGTATAGCCTATAAAGGCAAGGATAATGAAAATATCTCATAACTTTTTTTCTCTCTCCAAAAAAATTTTAGATCTGAGATCTTTCTCCTTCCTCAAGGTTCTAAAACCTTCTTCTTTCTTTTGAATTAAATCAAGAGTTTTACTCTTCATTTTATAAAACTAAATAGTTTTTCACCACAAAACCCATAAAGGGGAACTCAGATCTTCCATTAGATCTCCAAAAGAAGAGATTTTTAACATCTCACATCTCTCGATCTTCAAGATCCTGCCAACAGAGGAGGAAGAAGGAGACCCATCTCCAGAAACCCCACTTTGGGGAAGAACTAGGGCTCAAAGGGAGAAGCCCTTCATCAGCTTCAAAACAGCTTAGGAGTTTTCACTCCACCATAATTTCTCTTTCGAGAATTTCTGCGGCTAAAAGCCTCTTTTTCTCGCCGGCGCTCAAGCGCAAAGCGCCCATGTGCCGACACGTGGCGCTCAAGCGCAAAGCGCCCACGTGCCGACACGTGGCGTTCCTGCGCTCCAGCGCTCAAGCGCAAAGCGCCCACGTGCCGACACGTGGCGCGCCTGTACTCCAGCGCCCTGCGCTCCAGCGCAAAGCGCCCACGTGCCGACACGTGGCGCGCCTGCGCTCAAGCGCCTAGCGCTCAAGCGCAAAGCGCCCACATGCCGACACGTGGCGCGCTAGCGCCTAAGCGCACAGCACCTAAGCGCACAACGCTCAAGGCGCTGACCCCACGCATCCTTTGGGCTCTTTTTCCTCTTTTTTTTTATGTATGTATACATGTATATATATGTCCAGATACACACACACTCCACAACACTGTCCCCCTCAAAAAAGAAATTTGGGCCGGGGCGCTGCCCCGCACCCCGCAAGGGGGCTGCTAGCCTCCTTGACCCCCAGCCCGCTATCCGGGTAGCGGGACCCCTGTAAAAACTCTGCGTGGCTCCCGATATATCCAAGCCCCCTCCAAAACAAAACATACGTACACTGCACATTGAGTTCGCATAACCAGTTTAACCTGTCAATCGGAGGTTCTCTCGTTCCAAAGGCGAGGGGTAATTAATGGCAGCTTAGTCCGCGGCTGCCAGAGATTCGGATCCCCACAATCAATAAACCCCGGCCTACCCTAGGCAGGGGGAATCTGTAGTACGCCTGACAAGCGCGCGTGTATTCCCATCTCAATAGGGTGACGAAAAACACCCTACAATATCCAATGTATTCATCTGTGATCTGGAATGTTTATAAATGCGTGCAACGAATAGCTATTTATATATGAGATATATAATAAACGCTGCTTATGTTTTGCACCCGCGCTAGTCCAGCCCCCGCTCTGCCGTTAGTTAAGTAACCTAACGGTGCATGACGGGGCCCCGTGGCGAATGCGGATGGCATAAGCGTACGTTCTATTTTCGTTTCTTTTCTGTGATGTTTAGGAAATGTAAATGATGGGACAACATTCATGTGATTAATGTTAAGAAAAATAAACCTAAAGATGTTGTAGAATCAAACTTTTTAAAATGGGTAACTCTAGTTTTTGCTTTGCATAATGGTATTCCTTGATGAATATCCAGCACCTCTTTCGATGAGGAAAGGGCCGAGATCCCTTCACCGGGAGTGGCCCTTTTAGCGAAACTTGGAAATGTTACAAAGCACTCGATTGTTTTTATAATTGATCTAACTTTTTCTTTGCATCGTGGTATTTATGAATATCCAGCACCTCATTCGATAAGGAAAGGGCCGAGATCCCTTCACCAGAAGTGACCTCTTTAGCAAAATTAGAAAGATACTACAAAACCATTCGACTTTTAAAACTGGAGCTTAAACCACTCTTTCACTAGATTTTACAACGATATCAAGTTCAAAACGTTAAGGGTTTTCATAAAAACCATCTGTTGCCCTCCGCCATTTTAGGAAGCAGAGTACTTAGTATTCATGCCACGTTTGTTGACTATAGTTAAGGCATGGTGTACGGGGGCTAAGTGATATTTTCCTACAAAGCATTTGATGCGATCGATTAGGACATTCGTATGACTTTGTTAACCATAGTTAAGGGTCATGCGGGTGAGTCTAAATCAATCACGAAATGGCGGGTAGAACTTGACTAGTGCTTATGATTTGTTGACCATAGTTAAGGTCATAAGACACTAGGGGTAAAAATCATATCGGGAATTTCAAGAGTTGTAATTTGCAATGAGATTGCATACCTTCTATTTGATAGTTGGATCCCGATCCCACTGTGAGTAAAATTTACTCCCAGGAGAGTTTTGCACTTTACAATTAGCTAATCCAGTAGGTGTCTAGAAAGGTGTCAACAGGGTTACGCCTCTAGGAAAACAAGGTCTATTTTAATTAGGTCTGTGCGAAAGCACGGAGAACCTCTCTCAGAGTACCAACACTGGCATGGCCGACCGATTGGCGAACTTGTAGATTGCAATTAATCCTAGCTAATTTTCTTTTTAAGATTTGAAGGAAAATTTGATAAAAAGCAGTTGAAGACATCGATTAGATAAGCTTAATAACCAATCTAATCATACAAGAGCAATCGCTGAGTATCTTCTTTTCTCTTTCCTAATGGCAGATACATATGACGGGACTTAAGCTTTTATTAGATAAGAATAAACTCACGGGACCGAATTACAAGATTGGCTGAGGAACGCAAATATTGCCCCGACCTATGATAAGGTCGGATACGTCATGACTACTCTAGCCCAGGCCCTGATTCTTCAGCCGCGGATAAAGAAATCCGCAAGATATGGGATATAGACCGTGCAATAGCCAAGTACCCCGCGCTTGCTTCTATGAACAATGAACATCAGAAGCAGTACGAGAAGATGGATGTGCAATCCATCTTTCTCCATACAAAGGAGTTGTATGGAGAGCAATCTCGTACTCTCCGATACGAGGCATCTCGAAAGTTGTTTCAGATGCGGATGGCTGATGGCACGTCTATAGGTGACCATGTATTAAAGATAATTGAACTTATCGAAGAACTAGAGGACCTGGGTTGGACCATGGAGAACGAACAGTATGTTGATATTGTTCTACAGTCCCATCCCCTGCCTTTGCTCAGTTCATTGTAAACTTTAACATGCACAATATGGAGAAGTCATTGCCTGAACTCCTCAATATGTTGAGGAGTGCAGAGAGCACGCTAAAGGTAGCAAAAACTCCCGCTCTAATTGTTGGGTCATCTTCCTCTTCCGTCCCGAAAGCCAAGGCTAAGGGAAAGAAGAAGAAGAATCTCATCAAGCCGAGATGAGGAGTGAAAAAGGCACCGGGAAAGGACAGGATAGGGGCTGCTGCGACAGGACGATGGGAATGCTTCTACTGCCACCAGACTGGGCACTGGAAGAGAAACTGCGTTGGATACGGCCTCAAGAAGAAGAAGCATGGTGATGCTTCCACTTCAGGTGTGTTTATAACAGAAAACTGTTTTCCAATTAACTCTGCTTCCTGGGTATTAGATACCGGGTCAGGATCTCACATCTGCAATTGTATGCAGGGGCTGAGAAATAGCAGGTTTTTGAAGAAAGGTGATCACACTCTCCGAGTTGGGAATGGTTCCTCTGTATATGCTACAGCAGTGGGAGAGTATCACCTTGGTTTTCCGTCGGGTTGTATATTGGTTTTGAACCCATGTTATTTTGTACCTTTGATGTTATGTAATACTATATCTGTATCGTTGTTGGAAAATGCTGGATATAATTTTGTATTACAATCTAATGTTATGAAAATTAACCTTAATCAAGAGTTGATTGGGTTTGGTATATTAAATAACGGGATATACGTCCTAAACCAGCATACAGTTTTCAATATACAACACACAAACAAAAGAAAGATTTCAGACATAAATGACGCTTTCATTTGGTATTGTAGACTTGGTCATATTAACAAAACAAGACTAACCAAGCTACATAAAGATGGATATTTAAACCCGTTTGAATATAAATCTTATGCGACTTGCCAGTCTTGTATCAAAGGTAAAATGACTGTAACAACCGAGTCCAATTCTACTAATTTCAGCTATCGTATGTATGGTGTGTGGTATTTATTTCATCTGTCTTGCTTGACTGGTGCTAGTTATATATTTACCCCGACAATTCAAATTCTGCATATAACAATTTAAGTCTTCTAAAATATAAATTAAAAATACATGTCATGGCCTGCTCGACACCCCTAACCCTGTGGTAGCGTCCTTGCATTGTGTTTTCGTCCCGTTCAGTGAAACGGATGTGTTTGGACGTCTACGCGCATGTGCGTGCGTCCATTCTTGGGGGCATGCTTTTTAATTATAAAATCCTTCATTTTAATTTTTGGAACCCGCCAATAATTTTCATATTTCAAATCCAAATTTTTTGACCCGACCTGGGCGCAATTCTGAATTGTTTTATATTCCGCCAAATTCCAATCATTTAAATATTTTGCAAAATCCATTTAGTGCAGCAGAAGAAGTTTGGTGAAAATATTTTGTACAACAGTAACGAATCTATTATTAACAAATCTTTTCTTAAAATTTTTCCCCTAAACAAACTTTTAACTCCTTCACCCAATCAAAACCATCCCTTCCTTGCCGTGGGCCCCACCAGCATCACGTCCCTCTCTCCCTCTCTCCTTTCTCCTTCTCTTTCTCTCTCTTCTCTCTTCCTCTCTCCTTGCGTAACGAAGAATTTCTTTCTCCTCAAATCTTTCTCTCTCCACTCGATCTCTCTCTCCTCTCTCTCTCCCCGCGTCTCTCTCTCTCCCCCCGCGTCTCTCTCTCTCTCTCCTCTCTCCTTTATATTTCTTTCTCCTTCTTCATTATTTTTCTTTAAACAGAACCCATCCCTGAAGGAACCCTAGCCGCCTCGTCTTCCCTCGCCGTTGCCCTAGCGCCGACGCCTTCGTCGCCGTTCATCGCCGCTGTCACCCTCATCGCCTCTACCCTCTCTCCTTCCTCCCTCCTTCTCTCTCCGAGCACCCTGGATCTGGCAGCCTCGCCCCTGCACTTTTGCACCGCCGGAATTGTCGCCGCCAGTGACCTCGTCTCCGTGCCCCGGCCTTCGTGCAACCCCAGTGAGCATTCCCTATCACTCTTCTTCCTTCTTTCCTCCTTCTTTCTCCTCCTCCCATTCTTCAAGTTCTCGGCTGTTTTCTCTAATTGCCGGTGGTCACTGCAGGTACCACGTCGGAGCTCCGTCAACGCAGTCGACGATCTCAACCCTCTACTGATCAACGTGAGCACCCCCTCCTCAATCCTCCTTCTCTTCCTTCTTCTTAATCTTCTTTTCTCCTTTATTTCATGCATTCTTGCACCTTTGATGTTCATTGTTTGTCTGTTCGCTGGAATCCGGCGATGCTGACGACGTTTCCCGACAACCCAGCGAGGACCCCTGACCCGTGTGACTGCACCGTTCGTCGTTTGGATTCATTCCGTGAACTGTGCGCACGTCGCGATATTTCCCCGCCGACGCGTAACGTTCCGTTTTCCGTTTCGCGACCCGTCGAGGCAAGTTAATCTTGCTACATGCTATTTAAACTACTATTTATGCCATTTAAATTACTATATACCTATTAGAGTGCACTTTAGATATGTAGTTCCATTTTAATACCAGAATTCCTTTTTTTAACATGTCGACGTCCTATTATATCATTTTAGAATCATGGCTCGAACTATACCCGTTTGCTGTTAGTTCTGTTATACCTAGTATCCGCATTCATATTTAAATCTTGTAACACTTATTTGCATGACCCACAGTACCCTTTCATATTGTATATCCTGTCGGACGACTGTGTGCATACAACTCACCTGATTTATATTCAACTATATCTTCAGATTATTTAGTACACTTTAACATGAATTGAACATCCATAAAGGTCATACTGTTTGCATGAAATGATAGAACTATCTCTTAAACCCAAACTGCTAACCGTGCATCCAAGTAATCAAATCGGTAACTATTTGCATATCATATTACATGTGCCAGTTTATTGTTGTGATAGTGCCCATGCTTGTTTATTTATAACCATGATTATGCTAGCTATTTATGAGTACCCACATGTTATCTTTTACACCCTGGCCTGACTTGCTACACACATATTGATTGACTCGACATGGTACCGTACACTACTTGACTTGACCTGATGTACCATGGCTTGACCCGTTACTTGATCTTGTGTCTAATGCCAACAAACCTGACATGTAGTCCTCACGGACCGTTCCTGTTGTTTATCCAGACAAACCTGCTTTTACCTGATCCTGTGTTGGCAGTAGGTCTTGATTACTGAATACCTGACTTGATATACATAACTTAGGGGTAGGAAATCAATGGTGAAACCTGACTTGTAACTCAGCAGTTCGATACCTGTTCTGATCAGTCTTACGGGCTAGGCCAGCCCCGGAGTGATGATGCTGACATCACCCATCTGTACATGCTACCTTTTACTGCCTAGCGGCACGTCTCGGATTCAGCCCGAGAATCTTGACCGTGGTCCCAGGAACGCACGGGATACTATTGAGTTACATCGATGATTCATCAAATTGATTTCAAAGACTTTAGAGTAGAAAACCCAATAGAACAGTTTAGTTTACTCACTGTACACTACCCTGCACTGCCTGATTTATATTACTGTTACACCTGCTTTGCATTCATGTTATATTTGCATTGCCTGTTACCCTGGTTATATTTTATTACTTGATGACATGACGCGCTGACGTCTGGGTTTTGCATGGCCCAGATTCTGTACCGTTGCTGCAGTCCGAGCAGGAGTACTTCAGCCAGTAGGCTGAGCTGTGATGTGTCGGTGGTAGTTAGTTCTTTATTTCCTGCATTTATTTCCTGATGTGAGCCCGCATTATGGGACATACATTCCAGTTATTTGTATTGGATCTTTTGCTTCCGCACTTTTATTATTCTTGACTCATGCTATCTTGGCTTATGGACATGTTTTAGATAATTATATTTTGTTCTTGATATCTCTACAGCCGTAATGTGACTGTGGATGGATACTTTCTACCCACAGGTAGCATGGTTGGCTATGTCACGTGCCCAATTTAGTGTACTCTGGGAAGCGGGGCGTGACATGGTTCTTTTGGTATCAGAGCCATAGGTTAGTCGGGTTGATTATTTTTGTAGTTGGGTATTGTACCCAATACACGAATCAGAATACCCGTGTTTAGGAAACATGTCCTGCCACCTTGCCGTTTACCGTTCTTGAATTAAGTCCTTCCTGATTATATCTTTTACGATGTGCAAACTTCCTTTGCATATCGACTCGAAACCTAATTCCTTGTTATCTCTAGGACTTAGGCAACTTGGGTGGAGTTATGTAATTGTAGCTATGATACCGCGGCATAGTTACAATGCGGTACTCTATTTAAGTAACTTGGAGTTCTAGCCTTGATCTATAAAACTTTCTTATGGCATTGTAGATTGGGTCACATCAATGAGAGAAGGTTGACTAAGTTACATGCAGAAGGATATTTGGATTCGTTCGAATATCAATCGTATACAACTTGTCAATCCTGTCTCAAAGGAAAGATGACAAAGACTCCGTTCACTGGACACGGAGTAAGAGCGAGCGAGCTCTTGGGACTCGTACACAGCGACGTGTGCGGTCCAATGTCTATACATGCACGAAGCGGTTATTCTTACTTCGTTACTTTTACGGATGACTTTTCAAGGTACGGTTATGTCTTCTTAATGAAACATAAATCCGAGGCTTTTGAAAAATTCCAGGAATATAAGAATGAAGTAGAAAAACAAACAGGCAAAAGTATCATGGCACTGAGATCTGATCGAGGTGGTGAATACTTGAGTGCCGAGTTCCTGGGTTACTTAAAAGAGAATGGAATTCTCTCTCAGCTTACTCCTCCATACACTCCGCAACATAACGGTGTATCGGAGAGACGGAACCGAACCCTATTGGATATGGTACGGTCCATGATGAGTAATGCTGAGTTGCCGCGATCGTTTTGGGGATATGCGCTAGAATCAGCTGCATACCTTTTGAACCGAGTTCCAACTAAAACTGTGCCTACTACACCATATCAGATGTGGTGTGGGAAGAGACCCTATCTTAATCACATTAAGACATGGGGATGTCCAGCTTTTGTAAAAAAGCAGCATGCGGACAAGCTCAAGGCACGCTCAGTACAGTGCAAGTTTGTGGGATATCCAAAGAGCACCAAGGGATATTACTTCTATTGCGAAGAGGAACAAAAAGTCCTTGTTTCTCGCCATTCCCACTTTCTAGAACACCAGTTCATAGAAAAAGAATTAAGTGGGAGCGCAATAGAACTGGAAGAAATTCCAGAACCACGAGCTATTACTGAAAGCTTGGTTGAACCAGAGGGTTCGAAAGATCAGGACATTCCCACGCCACTCCGCAGGAGTAGTAGGCAGTCTCATCCGCCCGAGAGATACTACGGTTTTCTCATTGACGGGGATAGAGAGGATTGCATCATAGACTTTGATGAGCCTACTAGCTTCCAGCAAGCCATTCAGAGCGTCGACTCGGTAAAATGGCTGGATGCAATGCGGACCGAAATGGAGTCCATGTACACCAACAAAATATGGACGTTGGACATTGCTCCAGATGGGGTAAAACCCGTAGGATGCAAGTGGATCTTCAAAAGGAAGATTGGTGTAGATGGACAGGTTGAGACCTATAAAGCTAGACTGATAGCAAAGGGTTTTCGTCAGCGACCTGGTTTGGACTATGACGAAACCTTTTCCCCAGTAGCTATGCTGAAATCCATTCGGATCCTTCTTGCCATTGCTGCCTTCCACGATTATGAGATTTGGCAGATGGAAGTAAAGACAGCTTTTCTAAATGGACATTTGGAGGAGTGTGTCTATATGGATCAGCCAGAAGGTTTCATTCAGAGTGGGAGCAGCGGAAAGGTGTGCAAGTTGCTTAAGTCCATTTATGGACTAAAGCAGGCATCGCGGAGTTGGAACATCTGTTTTGATGAGACGGTCAAGGAATTTGGCTTTATCAAAATCCAGATGAACCATGCATCTATTGTAGATTTGTAGCGAGAACTGTTGTATTCCTCGTTTTATACATGGATGACATTCTCTTAATAGGAAATGACATTCCTATGCTACAATCTGTCAAGGGGTTCTTGTCACACAGGTTCTCCATGAAAGACCTGGGTGATGCCTCATACATTCTGGGTATCCGGATCTACCGTGACAGATCCAAGAGGATATTAGGGACTTTCGCAGTCCAGGTACATCAACACCATACTGAAGAGATTCAGTATGGAAGATTCCAAGCGCGGTAATCTACCGGCTTGTCACGGGATCACTCTCTCCAAAGAGATGTCTCCCAAGACTGATTTGGAGAGGGATCGCATGTCTATTATACCCTACGCTTCTGCGGTAGGCTTTATAATGTATGCGATGTTGTGTACCAGACCGGATGTGGCTTATGCACTGAGTGTGGTAAGCAGGTATCAGTCAAACCCTGGGGAGAAATATTGGATAGCAGTAAAGAACATTCTCAAGTACCTGAGAAGGACTAAGGAGATGTTCTTGGTGTATGGCGGAAAAGACCTGCAGATTGAGGCCTTTGCTAACTCCAGCTTCCAGAGTGACAAGGATGATTCCAAGTCCATGTCGGGTTTTGTCTTTACCCTCAATGGAGGGGCGGTGTGTTGGAAGAGCTCCAAACAGGAAATCGTTGCTGACTCGACTATGGAAGCGGAATACATCGCTGCATCTGATGCCGCAAAAGAAGCTGTCTGGATGAGGAAGTTCTTGAGAGAACTTCAGGTGGTTCCGTCCATTGTTGACCCAATACCTCTGTATTGTGACAACAACGGGGTTATAGCTTTAGCAAAGGAACCCAGGTCCCATCAGAAATCCAGACACATCTTAAGGCGGTATCACCTGATCAGGGAGATCGTAGATCGCCAGGAGATCGAGGTCCGGAGAGTTGCATCAGAGAATAACACTGCAGATCCATTCACCAAGGCCTTGCCCCAGACTCAGTTCGAGCGGCTGATCGAGATGATAGGTCTTCGATACGCCAGTTGTAAGTCCATGCTACCTCTCCCGGTACTTTCGGGAAAGCGGAATTTGGTAAAAAACAATTTTTACGGAGGTGGTAACATGGACCTATAATCCGGATCTTGGTTAAACATCTATCTAACATCCTAACTATGAGTTTTAGCTACTCGGTTAGGGGGTTATACCTTGCTTGTCTTGAACTCCTTCGTCTTCAAAGCTCCGATGGTGGTCCGATAGCTTCTTCTCGTCGTCTCCGTACGCCGAAGATAGATCCACCTGAAAGCTCCAACCTTTAGCTCCTTCTTCGTTCTTTGAAGAAACTAGTTCACTTGGTTTGCTAAACCTAGTGAACTAGAATGAGTAGAGAAGAAATAGAATGGGATTTTATCTATGGTTCTTGATTCTCAACTCATGAGACAAGAGAACCATAGATCAAGAGAGGGAGCAAGAGGTTGAGGGTGAGAGCAAAAGGAGAGCTCAAGAACAAGAGAGAGAATGAGCAAGAAAGAAAATGAGGCTCTCTTTTGTCTTTCACCCTCTCATAATCCAAAGTGATCATAACTCATCATATCAAAAAAAAGTCTTATGTGATGGTTTGAAGCAACCACAACCATATCATTTCATGCACTCATTTTACACAAATGAGCAAGTAAACAAAAGTCTTTGCCATGAAATGATGGCTATGGTTATCATGATGGTCAACTAGTCAAGCCTAGTCAACCGGTCAACAAGTCAACAAAAGTCAACAAGTCAACAAAGTCAACAAGTCAACAAAAGTCAACAAGTCAACAACCATATCACCATAATACTTAATTAATATAATAGTTAATCACATATCATATTCTCATTAGGGTTGAGCATAAAGTCAAATAGTCAACGGTCAACTGTCAACAACCCTAATGAGAATCCGCTGCCTCTGCCTCCCTGTCAACTATGCATACACACCCGCATCCGCGTTCCGAGGAACACGAATGCAAACTGGATAAATCCAATCCCATAAGGTACACTAGGATCCGGCTTAAACCAAAGCCCGCTAGTGTAAACTGTCCGGACACTGTACGTGCACAAGTGCATGGATGTGACCGAACCCTGTCGCAAAACCATGCGACCTGTCGCAATACCATGCGACCTCTACTCTTTTGCCTAAAGGCGAAAAGCTTTCTGTGTGGGACTCTAAAGACTCGACACTACGCTGGCAGTGGGTTTAACCACAGACCGCAAGCGGCACTAGCTGTGCGTAACGGTCCCCAGGTAATGCCGACAAGAAGACTGACGAGGCGAAACCCATCTGAACTCCTACTGAGCCTGAGTGTGACATTCTCCGTACAGTCCGGTCTGTTCGTCTGATACATCGCATGGCGGGCCTAGGGGGCGGTAAACGTCAGTCCCCCAATAGCGGTACAAGTCGTGCCGGAGCGAAGCCCAAAACACCCTGAGATAACACTGGAAACCTACCAGTATATCTCGTTTGCCCTGGCCAGGGACTACTCGTGTAATGGCTCTCCTAGACACAGCGCGATGTCAACCCCTAATACCGGGAGAGACGAATCCTGTCTAACCGTCACTGCCTCCAAGTGCTTCGGGACTGCACCCAACCACTACCTGTTTGCACGACTCCTTTGAGCCGTGGTAGGGTAGTGATCAAAGTACAGTGGGAACACACTAGAGGCGAAGTGACAGTGTCAAGTCAGCGGACTAAGCTGTACTCATGTCACCTGGGAACTGATAACTGACGATAGGTATAATACCAACTAGTCAGTTCCCGACGAGTCCTGTCCAGTGTACCCGTAACCTAACGAGCACCCGCATACTATCTCAAGTACGACGTACTGACGGCTGTGGGACAGACCGTCTCCCACACTGGGATGAGAAGCGCATGCGCTGGTCTACTCCGGAGTATCGATGCCCTGTCTCGATAGTCCTGCGACAAGGGACCTGCATAAGGATGTGCTTATAGATTACCCAGCCCCACTAGTGTGACGGCCATCACATCGCTGGTAATCAAGCAAAGATCCTAAGGGCTCTACTAATGTGTATAGGCGATATACAAAAATAAACACATGTACACATTGAAGTAGAAACAAACCAAGTAGCATACTACTATTTTGAGCAAGATTGTATATACAAGGTGAATATCCCAAGCATCCATTAAGTAATATACAAACTAGTATGATACAGTAATGGCCTCTAGGGCATATACACTAACAATCTCCCACTTGCACTAAGGCCATGTACTGGCGTATCGAAGACCAATCATCTCGATCAGCCGCTCGAACTGAGTCTGGGGCAGGGCCTTGGTGAATGGATCTGCCGTGTTATCTTCTGAAGCGACTCTCCGAACCTCGATCTCCTGGCGATCTACGATCTCCCTGATCAGGTGATACCGCCTTAAGATGTGCCTGGATTTCTGATGGGACCTTGGTTCCTTCGCTAAAGCTATAGCCCCGTTGTTGTCGCAATACAGAGGTATTGGATCAACAATGGACGGAACCACCTGAAGTTCTTTCAAGAACTTCCTCATCCAGACAGCTTCTTTTGCGGCATCAGATGCAGCGATGTATTCCGCTTCCATCGTCGAGTCTGCAACGGTTTCTTTTTTGGAACTCTTCCAACACACCGCCCCTCCATTGAGGGTAAAGACAAAACCCGACATGGACTTGGAATCATCCTTGTCACTCTGGAAGCTGGAGTCAGCAAAGGCCTCGATCTGGAGGTCTTTTCCGCCATACACCAAGAACATCTCCTTAGTCCTTCTCAGGTACTTGAGAATGTTCTTTACCGCTATCCAGTGTTTCTCCCCAGGGTTTGACTGATACCGGCTTACCACACTCAGTGCATAAGCTACATCCGGTCTGGTACACAACATCGCATACATTATAGAGCCTACTGCAGAAGCGTAGGGTATAATAGACATGCGATCCCTCTCCAAATCAGTCTTGGGAGACATCTCTTTAGAGAGGGTGATCCCGTGATAAGCCGGTAGGTTACCGCGCTTGGAATCTTCCATACTGAATCTCTTCAGTATGGTGTCGATGTACCTGGACTGTGAAAGTCCTAATATCCTCTTGGATCTGTCACGGTAGATCCGGATACCCAGAATGTACGAGGCATCACCCAGGTCTTTCATGGAGAACCTGTGTGACAAGAACCCCTTGACAGATTGTAGCATAGGAATGTCATTTCCTATTAAGAGAATGTCATCCACGTACAAAACGAGGAATACTACAGTTCTCGCTACAAATCTACTATAGATGCATGGTTCATCTGGATTTTTGATAAAGCCAAATTCTTTGACCGTCTCATCAAAGCAGATGTTCCAACTCCGCGACGCCTGCTTTAGTCCATAGATGGACTTAAGCAACTTGCACACCTTTCCGCTGCTCCCACTCTGAATGAAACCTTCTGGCTGGTCCATATAGACACACTCCTCTAAATTTCCATTTAGAAAAGCTGTCTTTACGTCCATTTTCCAGATCTCATAATCGTGGAAGGCAGCAATGGCAAGAAGGATCCGAATGGATTTCAGCATGGCTACAGGAGAAAAGGTTTCGTCATAGTCCAAGCCAGGTCTTTGACGAAAACCCTTTGCTACCAGCCTAGCTTTATAGGTCTCAACCTGTCCATCTACACCAATCTTCCTTTTGAAGATCCACTTGCATCCTACGGGTTTTACCCCGTCTGGAGCAATGTCCAACGTCCATACCTTGTTGGTGTACATGGACTCCATTTCGGTCCGCATTGCATCCAGCCATTTCACTGAGTCAACGCTCTGAACGGCCTGCTGGAAGCTAGTAGGCTCATCATATTCTATGATGCAATCCTCTCTATCCCCGTCTATGAGAAAACCATAGTATCTCTCGGGCGGATGAGACTGCCTACTACTCCTGCGGAGCGGCGTAGGAATGTCCTGTTCTTCCGAACCCTCTGGTTCCATTAAACTTTCAGTAATAGTCCGTGATTCTGGAATTTCTTCCAGTTCTACTGCGCTCCCACTTATTTCCTTTTCTATGAACTGGTGTTCTAGAAAGTGGGCATGACGAGAAACAAGAACTTTTTGTTCCTCTTCGCAGTAGAAGAAATATCCCTTGGAATTCTTGGGATATCCCACAAACTTGCACAGTACTGAGCGTGCCTCGAACTTGTCCGCATGCTGCTTTTTGACAAAAGCTGGACTTCCCCATATCTTAATGTGATTAAGATGGGGTCTCTTCCCACACCACATCTCAAATGGCGTGGTAGGCACAGTCTTAGTGGGAACTCGGTTCAAAAGGTATGCGGCTGATTCTAGCGCATATCCGCAGAATGATCGCGGCAACTCAGCATTACTCATCATGGACCGCACCATATCCAATAGGGTGCGGTTCCGTCTCTCCGATACACCGTTATGTTGCGGGGTGTATGGAGGAGTAAGCTGAGAGAGAATTCCGTTCTCTTTTAAATAGTTCAGGAACTCGGCACTTAAGTATTCTCCACCTCGATCCGATCTTAGAATCTTAATACTTTTGCCGGTCTGTTTCTCTACTTCATTCTTATACTCCTGGAATTTTCCAAAGGCTTCGGACTTATGTTTCATTAAGAAGATATAACCGTACCTTGAGAAGTCATCCGTAAAAGTAATGAAGTAAGAATGTCCGCTTCGGGCATGTGTAGACATTGGACCGCACACGTCACTGTGTACGAGTCCCAAGAGCTCGCTCGCTCTTACTCCATGTCCAGTAAACGGAGTCTTTGTCATCTTTCCTTTGAGACAAGATTGACAAGTGGCATATGATTGATATTCGAACGCATTCAAATATCCTTCTGTATGCAACTTAGTCAACCTTCTCTCATTGATGTGACCCAATCTACAATGCCATAAGAAAGTCTGATTTATTTCTGGAGACTTTCTTTTGTGTGTATTCTGGACATTAAAAATCTGTGGTTGGTTTAACACGTATATACCATTACTCAATGTACCTGACCCAATCAAAACTTGATTAAGGTGAATGTTTACAACATTACTTACAAACGCAAATTCATAACCTTCTTTAGAAACTAAAGATACAGAAATGATATTACAAGTTGCGTTGGGTACAAAAAAGCAATTACGCAAACCCAAAACATGTCCATCTGACATTCCCAGGTGATAGTCCCCCACGGCTTTAGCATCCATGCTAGCTCCGTTCGCAACTCTGAGGGTCATGTCACCTGCCTTCAAAACCCTACGGTTTCTCAACGCCTGCAAAGAATTACAGATATGAGATCCTGATCCGGTATCCAATACCCAGGAAGTAGAGTTTATTGAAAGACAGTTTTCAATAACATACACACCTGAAGCTGAAGCTGCAACCTGCTTCAATTCCTGTGTTCTGGCCTTCCAGGCCCTGCAATCATTCTTCCAGTGTCCTTTCTTATGACAATAGAAGCATTCTTCCTTATCCACAAGCTTCCCCGCTATCTTTGTTGCTTTACCTTTTCCCTTCGTATCCACTTTACTAACACCGCCCCTTGGTTTGGCGGGGGCCTTCTTCTTCTTTCCCTTGGCTTTCGCCTTGGACCTAGAAGAAGATGATCCTCCTACAAACAAAGTGGATGTTTCCCTACCTTTCTGTAGGGTGCCCTCTGCGCTCCTCAGCATGTTGAGGAGCTCTGAAAGTTCAACCTCTTTTTCTTGTAAGTTGAAGTTCAGTATAAACTGGGCGTAAGTGGAAGGAAGGGACTGGAGAACTATATCCGTATATAGTTCACTCTCCAATGTGATCCCTAGGTCAGCGAGCTCCTCAATGTAGCCGATCATCTTTAGCACGTGCTCGGCTACTGATGATCCGACGGCCATTCTTGTCGAAAATAACTTTTTCGACGCTTCGTATCTTGCGATACGAGATTGCTCTCCATACAGTTCTTTTGTATGAAGCAATATGGATTCCATGTCCATATTCTCATGCCTCCTCTGATGTTCGTTGTCCATCGAGGCAAGCAGGAGGCATTTGGCCTTCGCGCTATCAATCTCCCAAGTCTTGCGGATTTCCTTATCCGCGACACTGGAAGTTGGACCAGGGACAGGGGGAGCTTTGGTGGTAAGAAGATACCCCAGCTTGTCGTAAGTGATTGCAATCTTGACATTCCTGAGCCAATCTTTGTAGTTTGGCCCTGTCAGTTTGTTTTTATCTAGGAGTAACTTAAGTCCAGTCATGTCGATTTGGTCGCTGCAATTAGGAGAGAGAAGAAGAAACACTCAGCATGATGCTCTTGCAAGTTTAGAGTGGTTTTTAGTTTGTCTAAACAGGATGGCTCCCACTGTTTCTCGAATCCCTCCTCAAACCATAAAGGAAGAATTAGCCGGGATCAATCCCACCGCACAATACTTGCTTAACCGTTCAGCCAGGCCGGTGTCGGTACTTCGAGGGAGGTTTTCCAACGCTTTCGCGAAGTTCCTTAATTAGAGAACCTCTTTTCCCTGGGGGCGTAGCCCCGCTAACACCTTTCTAGGCACCTACTAGGTTTATAGCATTGATCGTTTAGTGAGAAATTTCCCGAGGAGTAGCATATACTCACAGTAGGATCGGGATCCAAATATCATTGCGTGACGAAACTGAAGGAATCCTACCAGAATCATCACACTCCAAATGGTATGCAAATCTAGCAAGTTTCAGTACTTATGAAACTCCCGATGTGGATTTTTGCCCCATGCTCTTATGACCTTGACTTTGGCCAAAATATCATAAGTCACATGTCAAGTTCTACCCGTCATTATCCAGGTTAATTTGGATCCATCCGTACCTACCCTTGACTTTGGCCAAAATGGCAGTACGACTGTCCCAAACCAACGCATCTATCTATGCTACACATGAACACCCAATAGCTACCAATCACTGTGCCTTGACTTTGGCCAACATACACAGCTTGAATACTATTGACTATTCATGTGAAACGACGGAGGGCTACGGATGGTTTTGGCAAAACCGTGAACGTAGTGAACTTGATATGGTCGATGGAACGAGATAGCTTTTAAAAGGAGTGGCTCAAGCTCCGCATTTAAAAGTTGTTTTGAAAAGAACCGAGTGGTTTTTCGAAAGTGTTCCAACGACTTTAACTTGGTTTATTATCTTGCATTAGTTCTTTTAATGCGTGATATTCTTGCATTAGTTCTTTTAATGCGTCCCATCATTTAATCCTACCATTGCAGAAAACAACCAAAATATGACGTACGCTTATGCCATTCGCATTCGCCACGGGGCCCCGTCATTACCCGTTAGGTTACTTAACTAACGACAGAGCGGGGGCTGGGCTAGCGCGTCTGTAAAACATAAGCAACGCCTAAATAATATCATATATAGATATACTGCAATGATAAACATTTCAGATCACAGATGAATACATTGGATATACTAGGAATCTGTAATTCGTACGAGCCTGTAACGACAAACAGATTACACGGTCGCGGTGAATAGCCAAAACCCCACCCAAGACCCCTACGGGTGCGGCAAATTACCCGCCAAGTACCCGAAGCGTAGTAACCTCCCTCATCTCCATGAGTAGGCCACTCGACACTTCGGCATACCCGGTAGTTTGTGCACCCCCTCCATGGGTCTATCCTAGGAGCAAAAACAGTAAAAAGAAATTATACAATGACGGCTACAACCCCGACCCGGTTGTGCGGCCATACAAATAATTATTACATCAATTTACAAATTTACATGAATTGAAAGAAAAGAAAAACTCTCGTCTCACAACCCCCCGGCTATTCACCCGCGACAATCCAACATATTCATATCCACATTCCAGCAACATTACAGATCACAGATTTGTATAACCCCCACTAATCGACATATAGCGATTAGCAGACGTTCAATACAAATATCACATTACAGAAAACCCGTTAGCACAAGTCTTTTAGAAGTTCGATCAAAAATACGGATTTTCGGGACCCCAAAATAAAATTTTCGTTCTGGAAAATCTGGGTTGAAAATATATATGCTAAAAATCCCAAAATACCCCCATATGAACACTGCACCAAACATTTACCTCGGCCGAGTCGACTCGGCCGCGGATCCGCGGCGGGAGCGTGCTCCCGCCGCGTTTCCGCGGCCCTTTGAATCGAACGTTGGACAATTTTTGGTGGGTGCTCACAGAAAAGCCTGAGCCGATTTTAGGTGTTAAAATAATCAACTTTTGAACAGTGGAAAAATCGATAGAAACTGCAAATTTTTGGGGTTTGTTTCGGGACTTTTTCGTTGATCGATCTTCTAGTTACTTGCTAACATGCTAGATAGAGTTTAACCTGGCTCTGATACCACTGTAAGTCCATGCTACCTCTCCCGGTACTTTCGGGAAAGCGGAATTTGGTAAAAAACAATTTTTACGGAGGTGGTAACATGGACCTATAACCCGGATCTTGGTTAAACATCTATCTAACATCCTAACTATGAGTTTTAGCTACTCGGTTAGGGGGTTATACCTTGCTTGTCTTGAACTCCTTCGTCTTCAAAGCTCCGATGGTGGTCCGATAGCTTCTTCTCGTCGTCTCCGTACGCCGAAGATAGATCCACCTGAAAGCTCCAACCTTTAGCTCCTTCTTCGTTCTTTGAAGAAACTAGTTCACTTGGTTTGCTAAACCTAGTGAACTAGAATGAGTAGAGAAGAAATAGAATGGGATTTTATCTATGGTTCTTGATTCTCAACTCATGAGACAAGAGAACCATAGATCAAGAGAGGGAGCAAGAGGTTGAGGGTGAGAGCAAAAGGAGAGCTCAAGAACAAGAGAGAGAATGAGCAAGAAAGAAAATGAGGCTCTCTTTTGTCTTTCACCCTCTCATAATCCAAAGTGATCATAACTCATCATATCAAAAAAAAGTCTTATGTGATGGTTTGAAGCAACCACAACCATATCATTTCATGCACTCATTTTACACAAATGAGCAAGTAAACAAAAGTCTTTGCCATGAAATGATGGCTATGGTTATCATGATGGTCAACTAGTCAAGCCTAGTCAACCGGTCAACAAGTCAACAAAAGTCAACAAGTCAACAAAGTCAACAAGTCAACAAAAGTCAACAAGTCAACAACCATATCACCATAATACTTAATTAATATAATAGTTAATCACATATCATATTCTCATTAGGGTTGAGCATAAAGTCAAATAGTCAACGGTCAACTGTCAACAATCCTAATGAGAATCCGCTGCCTCTGTCTCCCTGTCAACTGTGCATACACACCCGCATCCGCGTTCCGAGGAACACGAATGCAAACTGGATAAATCCAATCCCATAAGGTACACTAGGATCCGGCTTAAACCAAAGCCCGCTAGTGTAAACTGTCCGGACACTGTACGTGCACAAGTGCATGGATGTGACCGAACCCTGTCGCAAAACCATGCGACCTGTCGCAATACCATGCGACCTCTACTCTTTTGCCTAAAGGCGAAAAGCTTTCTGTGTGGGACTCTAAAGACTCGACACTACGTTGGCAGTGGGTTTAACCACAGACCGCAAGCGGCACTAGCTGTGCGTAACGGTCCCCAGGTAATGCCGACAAGAAGACTGACGAGACGAAACCCATCTGAACTCCTACTGAGCCTGAGTGTGACATTCTCCGTACAGTCCGGTCTGTTCGTCTGATACATCGCATGGCGGGCCTAGGGGGCGGTAAACGTCAGTCCCCCAATAGCGGTACAAGTCGTGCCGGAGCGAAGCCCAAAACACCCTGAGATAACACTGGAAACCTACCAGTATATCTCGTTTGCCCTGGCCAGGGACTACTCGTGTAATGGCTCTCCTAGACACAGCGCGATGTCAACCCCCAATACCGGGAGAGACGAATCCTGTCTAACCGTCACTGCCTCCAAGTGCTTCGGGACTGCACCCAACCACTACCTGTTTGCACGACTCCTTTGAGCCGTGGTAGGGTAGTGATCAAAGTACAGTGGGAACACACTCGAGGCGAAGTGACAGTGTCAAGTCAGCGGACTAAGCTGTACTCATGTCACCTGGGAACTGATAACTGACGATAGGTATAATACCAACTAGTCAGTTCCCGACGAGTCCTGTCCAGTGTACCCGTAACCTAACGAGCACCCGCATACTATCTCAAGTACGACGTACTGACGGCTGTGGGACAGACCGTCTCCCACACTGGGATGAGAAGCGCATGCGCTGGTCTACTCCGGAGTATCGATGCCCTGTCTCGATAGTCCTGCGACCAGGGACCTGCATAAGGATGTGCTTATAGATTACCCAGCCCCACTAGTGTGACGGCCATCACATCGCTGGTAATCAAGCAAAGATCCTAAGGGCTCTACTAATGTGTATAGGCGATATACAAAAATAAACACATGTACACATTGAAGTAGAAACAAACCAAGTAGCATACTACTATTTTGAGCAAGATTGTATATACAAGGTGAATATCCCAAGCATCCATTAAGTAATATACAAACTAGTATGATACAGTAATGGCCTCTAGGGCATATACACTAACACCAGTACATGGCCTTAGTGCAAGTGGGAGATTGTTAGTGTATATGCCCTAGAGGCCATTACTGTATCATACTAGTTTGTATATTACTTGATGGAAGCTTGGGATATTCACAGTTGTATATACAATCTTGCTCGAAATGGTAGTATGCTACTTGGTTTGTCTCTGCTTTAATTAGTGCATGTGTTTCTTTTAGCATATCGCTGATATACATATTAGTACAGCCCTTAGGATCTTTGCTTGATTACCAGCGTTGTGATGGCGCTCACACTCGTGGGAGCTGGGTGATCTATAAGCACATCCTTATACTGGTCCCTAGTCGTTGGACTATCAAGACAGGGCATCGATACTCTGGAGTAGACTAGCGTATGCGCTTCTCATCCCAGTGTGGGAGACGGTCTGTCCCACAGCCGTCAGTACGTCGTACCTGAGATAGTATGCGGGTGCTCGTTGGGTTACGAGTACACTGGACAGGACTCGTCGGGAACTGTTGGTTGGTATTATACCTATCGTCAGTTATCAGTTCCCAGGTGATATGAGTACAGCTTAGTCCGCTGACTTGACACTGTCACTTCGCCTCGAGTGTGTTCCCACTGCACTTTGATTGCTACCCTACCACGGCTCAAAGGAGTCGTGCAAATAGGTAGTTTTTGGGTGCAGTCCCGAAGCACTTGGAGGCAGTGACGGTTAGACAGGATTCGTCTCTCCCGGTATTGGGGGTTGACATCGCGCTGTGTGCAGGAGAGCCATTACACGAGTAGTCCCTGGCCAGGGCAAGCGAGATATACTGGTAGGTTTCCAGTGTTATCTCAGGGTGTTCTGGGCTACACTCCAACACGACTTGTACCGCTATTAGGGGACTGACGTTCACCGCCCCCTAGGCCCGCCATGCGATGTATCAGACGAACAGACCGGACTGTACGGAGATTGTCACATACAGGCTCAGTAGGAGTTCGGATGGGGTTCACCTCGTCAGTCTTCTTATCGACATCTACCTGGGGACCGTTACGTACAGCTAGTGCCGCTTGCGGTCTGTGGTTAAACCCACTGCCAGCGTAGTGTCGAGTCTTTAGAGTCCCACACAGAGAGCTATTCGCCTTTAGGCAAAATGAGTAGAGGTCGCATGGTTTTGCGACAGGGTTCGTTCACATTCGCGCACTTGTGCACGTTTGCTGTCCGGACAGTTTATACTAGCGGGCTTTGGTTTAAGCCGGATCCTAGTATATGATTTGAGATTGGTTTTTCTCATTGTATTCGTGTTCCTCGGATCACGAATGCGGGTGCGTATGCACGGTTGCTTGAGATTGAGGGAGAGGACTTTGATTAGGGTTAATGACTATTGTCATTTTATTAACCCTAATGCTTATGTGTGTATTATTATTAATTGATATTAGTTTAATAATTGTGCATGGTTATGGTTGTTGACCATTTGACCCACCTTGACTTGTTGACCTTGTTGACACTTTGACCATCATCATTTCATTTGGAAGATACTCTTTGATCCTTGCAATTTGCATTAAAAATGAAATGATAATGGTCATGTCTTGATTTAGCTATGACAATTATCTCACTAATTATCTAATTACAATAATTCACATATATGAGAGAATGCTTCATATTATTCTCTCATTCTATCATATCCTTTCTCTCTCTTGTTCTTCCTCTCCCTCAAGCTCTCTCCCTCTCATGTGTTGAGAAACACTTGAGCTTGAGAAAAACCCTCTCTTGATCATCTTTACTCTCATCTAGGGTTCAAGGACTAGCACTTCTTGCACCCTAATTACTTCTAGCTTGGAGTTGAAGCCAAAGGTTGAGGCTTTCGGGTGGATCTTTCTTCGACGTGAGAAGACGACCAAGGTGACCTCCTTCCACCACTCCAAGGAGCAAGGAGAGAAGGACTTAAAGCCCAAGGTATAACCTTTCTAGCACTTAGCTAGTTACTAGTTAGCTTTAGCAAGTTTTTGTTTAGCAAAGATCCTTCTAGCTCTAGTCCATGTTGCCTTAGCTCATAAAAATCTGATTTTTATTCCGTTTTCCGCCTCCCCGCAAGCACCGGGATGGGCAACGTGGACTTACAGTGGTATCAGAGCCTAACTAAACATAAACTAGCTAGGTAGTGAAGTGTGTCGAAGTTCGAAAAGGAAAAATCGAAAAACCAAAATATCAAAACCCTAGTTTTCTGTTAAATTTTTTTCTGGTCAAAACAAAATTTGTTTTACTCCAAAAATCGTCTCAGGGTTTTTTAAAGATAGCCACCAAAAACGATCAAGTGAATCGACCAACGTGCCGTGGTTCCGCGGCAATAGCAAGCTATTGCCGCGCAACCGCGGCCGTCTTGGCTCTTCACTTGGTCGAGTTTGGTGCAGTGTATCTCTGGCTTGGTTTTAGGATTTTTAAGATGGTTTATATGTGCCCAGATTTTCCAGAATAGAAATTTGTTTTTGGGGGCCTATAAATCCGTATTTTTTCCGAACTTCAATACACTTTGACTAAAAGGTTATATCTGTGATGTTTGAATGTATTGAACGTCGGCTAATCGCTATATGTCGATTAGTCGGGGTTATACATATCTGTGATCTGTGATTGATACTGGTATGTGTATATGAATGGGTTGGATTGTCGCGTATGAATAGCCGGGGTGGATGTGAGATGAGTGTTGCTTTTTCTTTCATTCATTGTAATATGTAAATTGATGTAATATTATTATTTGTTTGGCCGCACAACCGGGTCGGGGTTGTAGTCGTCATTGTATAATTCTTTTTACTGTTTTTGCTCCTAGGATAGACCCATGGAGGGGGTGCATAAACTACCGGGTATCTCGAAGTGCCGAGTGGCCTACTAACAGTGGTGAGGGAGGTTGCTTCGCTTCGGGTACTTGGCGGGTAGTTTGCCGCACCCGTAGGGGTCTTGGGTGGGGTATTAGCTATTCACCGCGACCGTGTAATCCGCTTTTCGTTGCAGGCTCGAACGGATTGCGGATTCCTAGTATATCCAATGTATTCATCTATGATCTGTAATGTCTATCATTGCTATATATTTATATATGATAACTATTTTGGCGTTGCTTATGTTTTACAGCCGCGCTAGCCCAGCCCCCGCTCTGTCGTTAGTTAAGTAACCTAACGGGTGATGAAGGGGCCCCGTGGCAAATGCGAATGGCATAAGCGTACGTCATATTTTGGTTGTTTTCTGCAATGGCAGGATTAAATGATGGGACGCATTAAAAGAACTAATGCAAGAAAATAAACCAAGTAAAAGTCGATTGGAACACTTTGAAAACCACTCGGTTCTTTTCAAAACTAAACTTTTAAACGCGGAGCTTGAACCACTCCTTTTAAAAGCTATCTCGTTCCATCGATTAGATCAAGTTCACTACGTTCACGGTTTCGCCAAAACCATTCGTAGCCCTCCGTCATTCCACATGAATGGTCAAAAAGTATTCAAGCTATGTATTTTGGCCAAAGTCAAGGCATAGTGATTGGTAGCTATTGGGTATTCATGTGCAGCATAGATAGATGCGTTGGTTTGGGACAGTCGTGCTGCCATTTTGGCCAAAGTCAAGGGTAGGTACGGGTGGGTCCAAATTAACCAGGAGAATGACGGGTAGAACTTGACATGTGACTTATGATATTTTGGCCAAAGTCAAGGTCATAAGAGCATGGGGCAAAAATCCACATCGGGAGTTTCATAAGTACTGAAACTTGCTAGCGTTGCATACCATTTGGAGTGTGATGATTCTAGTAGGATTCCTTCGGTTTTATCACGCGATGATATTTGGATCCCGATCCTACTGTGAGTATATGCTACTCCTCGGGAAAACTCTCACTTAACGATCAATGCTATAAACCTAGTAGGTGTCTAGAAAGGTGTTAGCGGGGCTACGCCCACAGGGAAAAGAGGTTACTTAATTAAGGAACTTCGCGAAAGCGTTGGAAAACCTCCCTCGAAGTACCGACACTGGCCTGGCTGAACGGTTAAGCAAGTATTGTACGGTGAGATTGATCCCGACTAATCATTTCTTTACGGTTTGAGAAGGGATTCGAGAGACAGTGGGAGCCATCCTGTTTAGACAAACTAAAAACCACCCTAAACTTGCAAGAGCGTCATGCTAAAGTGTTTCTTTTCTCTCTCCTAATTGCAGCGACCATTCAACATGACCGGACTTAAGTTATTACTAGATAAAAACATATTGACAGGGCCAAACTACAAAGATTGGCTCAGGAATGTCAAGATGGCAATCACTTACGACAAGCTGGGGTATCTCCTTACCACCAAAGCTCCCCCTGTCCCAGGTCCCAAAACCAGTGTCGCAGATAGGGAAATCCACAAGACCTGGGAAATAGATTGCGCGAAGGCCAGATGCCTCGTACTTGCCTCGATGGACAACGAACATCAGAAGAGGCACGAGAATATGGACCTAGAGTCCATATTTCTTCATACAAAAGAACTGTATGGAGAGCAGTCTCGTATCGCCAGATACGAAGTGTCGAAGAAGTTGTTTTCGGCAAGGTTGGCCGTCGGATCATCGGTAGCGGAACACGTGCTTAAGATGATTGGCTACATAGAGGAGCTCGCAGAACTTGGGACCACGTTGGAGAATGAGCTCTATACGGACTTGATTCTCCAGTCCCTTCCTTCCACTTACGCCCAGTTCATCCTGAACTTCAACTTACAGGAAAAAGAAGTTGAACTTTCAGAGCTCCTCAACATGCTGAGGAGTGCAGAGGGCATCCTACAGAAAAGTGGGAGACATCCACTTTGTTTGTAGGAGGATCTTCCTCTTCTAGATCCAGGGCGAAAGCCAAGGGTAAGAAGAAGAAAGCCCCCACCAAACCAAGAGGCGGTGTCAGTAAAGTGGATACGAAGGGAAAAGGAAAAGCAACAAAGATAGCGGGAAAGCTGGTGGGGAAGGAAGAATGCTTCTATTGTCACAAAAGTGGTCACTGGAAACAGGATTGCAAGGCTTGGAAAGCCAGAACACAGGATTTGAAGCAAATTGCAGCTTCAGCTTCAGGTGTGTATATTATTGAAAACTGTCTATCAATAAACTCTATATCCTGGGTATTGGATACCGGATCAGGATCTCATATCTGTAATTCTTTGCAGGCGTTGAGAAAGCGTAGAGATTTGAAGGCAGGTGACATGACCCTCAAAGTTGCAAACGGTGCTAGCATGGATGCTGAGGCCGTGGGGGACTATCACCTGGGATTGTCGAATAGACATTTTTTGGTTTTGCGTAGTTGTTATTATGTACCAAATGCAACCTGTAATATCATTTCTGTGTCTTTATTATCTAAAGAAGGTTATGAATTTGCATTTGTAAGTAATGTAGTGAACATTCACCTTAATCAAGTTTTGATTGGGTCAGGTACATTGAACAACGGTATATACGTATTAAACCAGCCACAGATTTTCAATGTCCAGAATACACACAAAAGAAAGTCTCCAGAAATCGATAAAACTTTCTTATGGCATTGTAGACTGGGTCACATCAATGAGAGAAGGTTGACTAAGTTACATGCAGAAGGATATTTGGATTCGTTCGAATATCAATCGTATACAACTTGTCAATCCTGTCTCAAAGGAAAGATGACAAAGACTTCGTTCACTGGACACGGAGTAAGAGCGAGCGAGCTCTTGGGACTCGTACACAGCGACGTGTGCGGTCCAATGTCTACACATGCACGAAGCGGTTATTCTTACTTCATTACTTTTACGGATGACTTTTTAAGGTACGGTTATGTCTTCTTAATGAAACATAAATCCGAGACTTTTAAAAAATTCCAGGAATATAAGAATGAAGTAGAAAAACAAACAGGCAAAAGTATCAAGGCACTGAGATCTGATCGAGGTGGTGAATACTTGAGTGCCGAGTTCCTGGGTTACTTAAAAGAGAATGGAATTCTCTCTCAGCTTACTCCTCCATACACTCCGCAACATAACGGTGTATCGGAGAGACGGAACCGAACCCTATTGGATATGGTACGGTCCATGATGAGTAATGCTGAGTTGCCGCGATCGTTTTGGGGATATGCGCTAGAATCAGCTGCATACCTTTTGAACCGATTTCCAACTAAGACTGTGCCTACTACACCATATCAGATGTGGTGTGGGAAGAGACCCTATCTTAATCACATTAAGACATGGGGATGTCCAGCTTTTGTAAAAAAGCAGCATGCGGACAAGCTCGAGGCACGCTCAGCACAGTGCAAGTTTGTGGGATATCCAAAGAGCTCCAAGGGATATTACTTCTATTGCGAAGAGGAACAAAAAGTCCTTGTTTCTCGCCATGCCCACTTTCTAGAACACCAGTTCATAGAAAAAGAATTAAGTGGGAGCGCAATAGAACTGGAAGAAATTCCAGAACCACGAGCTATTACTGAAAGCTTGGTTGAACCAGAGGGTTCGAAAGATCAGGACATTCCCACGCCACTCCGCAGGAGTAGTAGGCAGTCTCATCCGCCCGATAGATACTACGGCTTTCTCATTGACGGGGATAGAGAGGATTGCATCATAGACTTTGATGAGCCTACTAGCTTCCAGCAAGCCATTCAGAGCGTCGACTCGGTAAAATGGCTGGATGCAATGCGGACCGAAATGGAGTCCATGTACACCAACAAAGTATGGACGTTGGACATTGCTCCAGATGGGGTAAAACCCGTAGGATGCAAGTGGATCTTCAAAAGGAAGATTGGTGTAGATGGACAGGTTGAGACCTATAAAACTAGACTGGTAGCAAAGGGTTTTCGTCAGCGACCTGGTTTGGACTATGACGAAACCTTTTCCCCAGTAACTATGCTGAAATCCATTCGGATCCTTCTTGCCATTGCTGCCTTCCACGATTATGAGATTTGGCAGATGGACGTAAAGACAGCTTTTCTAAATGGACATTTGGAGGAGTGTGTCTATATGGATCAGCCAGAAGGTTTCATTCAGAGTGGGTGCAGCGGAAAGGTGTGCAAGTTGCTTAAGTCCATTTATGGACTAAAGCAGGCATCGCGGAGTTGGAACATCTGTTTTGATGAGACGGTCAAGGAATTTGGCTTAATCAAAAATCCAGATGAACCATGCATCTATTGTAGATTTGTAGCGAGAACTAATGTATTCCTCGTTTTATACGTGGATGACATTCTCTTAATAGGGAATGGCATTCCTATGCTACAATCTGTCAAGGGGTTCTTGTCACACAGGTTCTCCATGAAAGACCTGGATGATGCCTCATACATTCTGGGTATCCGGATCTACCGTGACAGATCCAAGAGGATATTAGGACTTTCGCAGTCCAGGTACATCGACACCATACTGAAGAGATTCAGTATGGAAGATTCCAAGCGCGGTAATCTACCGGCTTGTCACGGGATCACTCTCTTCAAAGAGATGTCTCCCAAGACTGATTTGGAGAGGGATCGCATGTCTATTATACCCTACGCTTCTGCGGTAGGCACTATAATGTATGCGATGTTGTGTACCAGACCGGATGTGGCTTATGCACTGAGTGTGGTAAGCAGGTATCAGTCAAACCCTGGGGAGAAACATTGGATAGCAGTAAAGAACATTCTCAAGTACCTGAGAAGGACTAAGGAGATGTTCTTGGTGTATGGCGGAAAAGACCTGCAGATTGAGGCCTTTGCTAACTCCAGCTTCCAGAGTGACAAGGATGATTCCAAGTCCGTGTCGGGTTTTGTCTTTACCCTCAATGGAGGGGCGGTGTGTTGGAAGAGCTCCAAACAGGAAACCGTTGCTGACTCGACTATGGAAGCGGAATACATCGCTGCATCTGATGCCGCAAAAGAAGCTGTCTGGATGAGGAAGTTCTTGAGAGAACTTCAGGTGGTTCCGTCCATTGTTGACCCAATACCTCTGTATTGCGACAACAACGGGGCTATAGCTTTAGCAAAGGAACCCAGGTCCCATCAGAAATCCAGACACATCTTAAGGCGGTATCACCTGATCAGGGAGATCGTAGATCGCCAGGAGATCGAGGTCCGGAGAGTTGCATCAGAGAATAACACTGCAGATCCATTCACCAAGGCCTTGCCCCAGACTCTGTTCGAGCGGCTAATCGAGATGATAGGTCTTCGATACGCCAGTACATGGCCTTAGTGCAAGTGGGAGATTGTTAGTGTATATGCCCTAGAGGCCATTACTGTATCATACTAGTTTGTATATTACTTAATGGAAGCTTGGGATATTCACAGTTGTATATACAATCTTGCTCGAAATGGTAGTATGCTACTTGGTTTGTCTCTGCTTTAATATGTGCATGTGTTTCTTTTAGCATATCGCTGATATTACTGTAGGGTTCCTAGGCACGCTAATGAGGTCTCACAAGGCATCAACCATGCCAATTTCAAATTTTACGG
Source organism: Agapanthus africanus (assembly GCA_030015575.1). Taxonomy (NCBI): domain Eukaryota; kingdom Viridiplantae; phylum Streptophyta; class Magnoliopsida; order Asparagales; family Amaryllidaceae; genus Agapanthus; species Agapanthus africanus. The sequence continues at coordinate 7,387,567 of CM057337.1, forward strand.
TGCCGAGAAACCCTAGACTAGATCGTTAACTAGAATTTTAGGCGACAAAAGAAACAAGTTAACAATTTAACTAAAAGAACGGAAATACAACCTTTGTAGATCCGGTCCTCCACCTCCATAGCTCCGCAATGAAGTCTCCTCGCTGTCCAAATGGAAACCCGGGCTCTAGCGTCGGCTTCATCGGAGAAATGGGCGGGCAAGGTCGTCGGCTTCGTGCCGAAGATGATCTACGTCGAGGCATCACAAGATCAAGCTCCCACTTCACCAAGTCATGAAACTTGTGAAAAAAACACCCTTTACTACTTGGCAATAGGTAGAGGATGAAGAAATAGGAGGTGGGTTCACTTTAGAATTGGATTTCTCACTCAATTTCTCAACTTGCCATTGATGTAGCAAGCTTTCTTCATGTGATGAAGAAGAAGAAGAAGAAAAGAATGAATATGATAAGTTAATTAAATTGATAAAGAAAAATGAATACTTATCATAATCAAACCATGGTCAAGTGTAGAGAATGAATCATGGTTAAGTGGAATGGTTAGGGTTAAGCATGAGACAAAATGGTCACTTGGTCAAAGTCTTCATGAAGCTTCAAGAAAGAAATAAAGAAGAAACCATTTTGTTCATTATCCTTTCATTTCCCAAAAGAATAAATGAATAAGAAATCAAAACCCTAACCATTCATAAAACCATGGTTTATTCTTTACACATGCTCAAGTAAACAAGTATCATCAAACATGATACATCCGAGTGCACAAAAGTATATCACATATACAATGTGCTTATCCAAGTGAGAAAATCCATTTAAAGTGAACTAATACTAGTTAATGCAAAGTAATATATCAAATATATAATTATACATTAAATCATTAAATCAACACTTGATTTAACGATCCGGTCATATCACATATAACCGACTAATATTCAATGTATCGGCTTATCGAATCAATCCTTGATTCGATAACTATGTTATATCGCATACAACCAATCGATACATTCATCGCGAGAATAGAATACGGTATCACATACGCGCATTATTCTCGGTCCCGCACATATCTCATATGCGCTCCTATTTCGTTTCGCTTGAGCCAGGAAACCTCTGTGTAGGACTCTAAAGACTCGTCAATACGCCGGCAGCAGGTGATGATCATATCAAACACCCACAAGCCGCAAGCGGTCTGCTAAACGTAACGGCCACCCGGGTATTGAGCGATCAGAAGATCGACGAGCAAGCCCGCTCACACTCCTGTGAATCCAACCAGTAACACTTACCGTACAGTCCGGTCTCGTCGTCTGATATGTCGCATATCTCGCCTAGGGGTGGTAAACGTCAGACCCCAATAGCTCGATAAGTCGTGTCGATATGAGGCCTATAACAGTTCGAGAAACTACTGGTAACACTTACCAGTAAATCTCAGCAACCCTGGCCAGGGATTTCCGGTTATAGCCAATCGAATACAGCGCAACATCAACCCCCTATACCGGGAGAGACGAATCCCCTCCTATCGCTCATTGCCTCCATGTGATTCGGGACTATACCCAAAAACCACCGTTTTGCACGCCCTCTTGGACGTGGTAAGGTGGAAATCAAAGCACAGTGGGAATCACACAAGACTCTATGACGATCTCGGGTCAACAGACTACTCTGTATCAGTGTCACCAGAGAACTGCCATCTGACGTAAGGTATAATACCATCTGGGAGTTCTCGGCGAGTCCTTCCAGTGTACCCAGTCTACACTGAGCACCCGTATATCATCTCTGATGTCAAACACCAATGGATATGGGATCATCCATCGCCCATCTGTATGGGTCGAGAAGGTATACGCTAGTCTACTCTGGTATATCGATGCCCCGTCTCGATATACCCACGACTAGGGACTTTGAAGGATGTACTTATGGACTACCATGTCCCCACTAGTATGATCCACATCATAGTCCAGGTAGTCAAGTACACATACTAAGAGCTTTACCAACATGTAACAGAGAGACAATCAGTGTACACGTTAATGTAAAGATCAACCAGATAGCATACTATCATGTCGAGCAAGAAAGTCCTCCCTATATATGTCCAAGCATCCACTACAATATGCATCCTATGTACAGTAATGGCCTCTAGGGCATACATATAACTAACAATCTCCCACTTGCACTAGGGCCATCTGATAGCAGTGATTGAAGTATCTCATACTCAACCATCCCATAAAAGTCTCTCTCTGGGAAAAGGCCTTTGTGAGTGGATCCGCCGTGCTGTCCTCTGAGTCTACTCTCCTAACCTCGATCACCCTGGAGATCAACTATCTCCATGATCAGGTGATACTGCCTTAGAATATGTCTGGATCACTGACAGGACGGTCGTTCCTTGGCATAAGCCACAACTCCATTGTCACACAATGGGAGGAACTAAGTTCATCTCATGAACCAATATACATCCAGACTGCCTCTTTGGTAGCATCTTAAGTAGCGATGTATCGAGCCTTTATCGTCTAGTATGCCACGGCATCTAGCTTGGGACTCTTCCAACATACCGTCCCTTTACTGAGGGTAAAGACAATGCCTGCGACTGACATTCAGTCGTCTTTATCACCCTGGAACCTTTCCAGTGATTCTCCCCAGGATCGATTGATACCATCTCATTACAGCTAGTGAGTATCCTAACATCCATTTAGATCTATCTCATAGATCCAAAACTCAGGATTTAGGAGGTATCACTTTGATCCTATATTGAGAATCCTTGTGATAAGCGGAGATTGATCGAGCGTAGCATAGGAAACCCCTTCCCTATCAAGAGTATGTCATCCACGTACTCTACGAGGATCGCCACCATACTCCCTGCTACCTTTTTGTTTATACAAGGTTCATCTACCATTTTGATGATGTCAAACTCTTTAACTATCTCATCAAAACAGACGTTCCAACTCCGCGATGCCTGCTTTATCTTATAAAGCATCTTGTACACGTTTCCGCTGCTCCCACTGTTTACGAAGCCCTCTGGCTGTGTACTTACAGACGTTCTCTTCTAAAACATCATTTAGAAAAGCAGTCATGGCACCCAACCGCCAGATATCGTAGTCATGGTATGTAGCCGTGGCAAGTAGGATCTGGATGGACTTAAGCATAGGCACTGAAAAGGTTTCATCATTATCCACGCCTGGTTGATGACATAAACCTTTAACAAGTCTAGCTTTGAAAGTCTCAACTTTTCCATCTACACCAAGTAATCTTCTCAAGATTTACTTGCTCCTGATGGGGATTTAACCCTTCAGATATAGCAACTAAAGTCCATACTTTGTTGGTGTATAAGGATTCCATCTCAGATCGCTAAGCATCCAGCCATTCTTACAGAGTCCCACTCCTGATGGCCAGCTCGAAACTAGTTGGGTCATCATCTCATGATGCAATCCTCGCTCCCACTGTCATAGAGAAACCGAAGTATCTCTCAGGTGGGTGAGGAACCCTACTAGATCGGCGAAGAGGCTAAGGTTCGTTGGTTACTATTGAATCCTTCGGTTCTACCAAGTCAACTGCTGTAATTTGTATAGCCGGAACCTTTCCAGTTGTACATAACAGACCTTGCCTCGAGCTTGTCCGGATTATGCTTTTAGACATAGCTCGGACAACCCCAAATCTTAACTAACTTAAGATATGGGCTCTTCCCTTATCATATCACATATGAAATGGTAGGCAACTGATTTGATTTGAACCCTATTCAATAGGTATGCAACTTCATGAGCGCATAACTCCCAAAAGGAAATAGGTAACTTAGTAGTACTCATCATACAGCACACCATATCAAATAGTGTGTATCTGCTCCGCCCCGATATACCATCGTGCTATGGTGTATACGGAGGAGTAATGCTGAGAGAGAATCTCATTCTCCATTAGAATAGTCCAGGATTTCCGTGCTCAAGTATTCTCCTCCTCGATCACATCAAAGGACATAATACTTATACCCGTATTTTGGTTCTCTACTTCTCACTTATATTCTGTGAATATCTCAAAAGGTTCGGACTCATGTTTCAACAGGAACATAGGTCTGAATCTCGAAAGATCATTAGAGAATGTAATGAAGTACAAAGAACCAGTCTTGGCATGTGTAGACAGGGGACCTACATACATCAACATGTATCTTCCCAAGAGTTCACTAACTCTTTCTCTGTTTCGAATAAACAGAGCTGGTGTCATTATATCTTTGTGACATGACTGGCAAGTTTCACAAGATGTAAATTCAAACTGATTTAAATATGCATCTAAATGTAACTTCAGCTAGTCGGGTCGCATTGATATGACCTAGTCTACAATACCTCAAGAAGGATTCGTTCATTTCTGAACTCTTCCTCTTGTGTGTGTTCCGTATACTAAGAACTGTAGTTTGATTTAGAACATTAATGCTTTTAGATAACGTGCCTGAACCGATCAACTTTTGATATAGGAAATGTTCAAAACATTATCCAACAATACAAAATTTTATCATTTCTTTAATAATAAAGAGATGGATATGATTTTGTATATCAGGTTCGGTATCTAATAACATTCGTTCAGAATCAATGTATTGGTAATACAGGGTGACAGTGACCAACAGACTTGGCTGCAACACTTGCCCCGTTTTCTGTATCATGAAACTTATCACCCGTTCTCAGTTTTTCTACCTATTTGCAGCCCTATGTAACAGATTACATATCTGGGATCCTGATCCGGTATCATATACCCAGGATGCGGAGGATACTGAGAAACAGTTCTCTGTAATGAACACACCCGAAGATGATGCATCAGCATGCACTCTCTTCGTTTGGGCGGCACGGGAAATCTGGTATTCCCCAATTTCCTGCTCTGTCTTATAACAATTATAAGTTGGAGCGGGACCAACGTTCCCTAGCTCAGTATAACAAGCGGGTTCGGTCAATAATCCGTATTATTATCTTGATTAAGGCGTGACATGGTCGCTACCAGAAGAGAGAGAGAAGAAAACACTCTGCGTGCGCTCTTGCAAGAATAGGTTATTATTTTATCTAATCAGGATGGCTCCCACTGCTTTTTATCAAATCTTCCTTCAAACCCTAAAAGGAAAGACTAGCCGGGATTAATTACACACTACAAGTTTGCCAATCTTTCAGCCAGGCTTGTGTCGGTACTTTGAGGGAGGTCCCCCGTGCTTTCGCACGAACCTGATTAATGTAAACCTCGTTTTCCCAGAGGCGTAACCCCGTTGACACCTTTCTAGACACCTACTTGATCGGCTAATTGTAATGTGTAAAACTCTCCCAGGAGTAACTCTTACTCGCAGCGGGTATCGGGATCCAACTATCTCATAGAAGGTATGCAATCTCATTGCAAATTTCAACACTTGAAATTCCCGATAATATTTTGCCCCTAGCGTCCTATGACCTTGACGCAGGCCAACAAACCATAGTGCGCTAGTCGAGTTCAACCCGTCATTTCCTGATTGAATTAAACCCACCCGCACGACCCTTGACGCAGGCCAACAAAGTCGCACGACTACCCTAATCCAATCTGGATCATATGCATAAGCAGATAAATAATAGTTAGCTACCGCACACTACGCCTTGAAGCAGGCCAACAAACGTAGCACGAATACTAACTACTACTTATCTGAAATGACGGAGGGCTACGACAGGTTTTTCTGAAAACCTATTGCGTAGTGAACTTGATATCGTTGTAGAATCAAATGATTTTAAAATGGAGTGTTTTTTTGGCTTTTCTAGTTTTGCTAAAGGGGTCACTCCCGGTGAAGGGATCGTCGGCCCTTTCCTCGTCGAATGAGGTGCGGGATATATCATATATATCACTGTGCAAAGCAGAAACTATAGAAGTTATCAAAAGACAAACCGAGTGTGTAGCATCTGCCAGTTATTGCTAAAGGAGTCACTCCCGGTGAAGGGATCTCGGTCCTTTCCTCATCGAATAAGGTGCAGGATATATCACATATACCGCGGTGCAAAGCAAGAACTGTAGCTACCTGTTTTATTTTGAAATTCGATTCTACAACATCTTAGGTTTCTTTTATTTTCATTAATCATATTAATGAAATCCCATCATTTATATACCTAAACATCACAAATAAATACGACGTACACTTATGCCATCCACATTCGCCTCGATGTCCCCTCGTGCACCGTTAGGTTAGGTAACTAACGGCAGAGTGGGGCAGGGCTAGCGTGGGTGTAAAACATAAGTAACGTCTATATAATATATCATATATACTATATACTGTATCTATCACAGAACATCACATGATCACATCACAGATATCGCAGCAGAAGAATCATATGAAATATTGGATATACTAGGACGTCCGTGTTTTCAATACGAGCCAGTATAAAACACGGATTCCACGGTCGTGATGAATAGCCAATCCCACACCCCCAGACCCCTACGAGAGCGGCAAGCAACCCTACCAATTCTAGGATTAGGAGACCCGGACTCGACTCCTCGAGTTGGTCTCCCACTGGACCCCAGAACCCGGTTACTTGTGCTCCCCTCCTTGGGTCTATCCTAGTGCGGAAAAGTAAATAATATACAAAAGGGTGACATCTTCCGCAACCTGGAAGTGCCCTAATAAAATAATATTACATACAAGTTTTTACATGAATGAAAATGAAAAACACTCATCTCACATAAAAACCCCCGGCTATTCAAACACGACGATCCAATATAACATATCCAGCAACACATAACATCACATGCCATCAACGTAAGTAAATATGCGCATCCCAATTGTCGTTGACATATAGCAACGAAACCGGCAATGCCACATATTACACTTACGGTCACAGAAAAGAAAGTGTAAAACTACAACAGTTGGAATCCGCAATCTGCATAGACATCGCATGCCTAATCAAATGAATACCTTAGACATCACATGCCTAACAATTATAAACCCCGCATTTTAGTCTCATTATCGAAAACACTTTTCAATATAAAGTCGGGCAATTCAACAAGATTCCCGACATCCTGATCGAATGCTCGTCGCAAACTTTAGTAAGCGGCCGCACCCCCGATGCCGTCGACGAAGTGCACCAAGGCGGAACACCGCTACCGCGAGCACCCGAACGGATGCTTTCGGCGACGGGGTTCTCCTACAGTCACTTGGTCGGGGCTATAGGGCGAGGCTGTCTATTAAGTTTACCCGGCGAGTATCCGCGTACGCTACGTGATTGCGACGGACTTTTGATCACATCAAAATTCCGTGGCAACCGATCAAGTGAGACTAAACTGCTATGTTTATAACATTCATTCAGTTATCTCATAACTGTTTGTGAATTCCAATTATTGTATCCCATTCCAGATAAATAGAAAATATTAAACTTTCCGATCGAACATCCAAACACCCAAGTTTTCCCGATACAGCTCAACACATGAAACAAGTCTAAAAACATTCAGTTCGTGCCTCAGTACCAACGGTCCAGCCGTAGAAGGGTCAAGCCAGCGCCTCACATGTGGCACGCCGTACTGCCCCAAACCCTAAGGTTCAAAGGGCAGTTCAAGACGGTCACATAATCGAGTTAAGGTTTGTTGTCTTCTAGAGGGACCATCGCATTACTTGCACTACTTAGAACATCTTTAAACCACGGAAAGATCCAACACTTGGAAATTTCCCGACAGGGGAAAAGGTGGGTATTTATATCCGGTCGAACCTTTTAACATATTCTAACATATCCGGAAAGCCACATAGACAAAGTCTGATAATCCGATCGAATCTACGAACTCCCAATACGCCCCAGAAAATTCAACTCATGAATAAATTTTAAAAATTCCCAGAAAATCCAGAACCTAAAAATATAAATTACTGTGCAAAAAATATAAAATAATGTGACAAATTTGCCGCGGAACCGCCGCACAAGCCATGCTTGTGCCGCGGTTCCGCCGCACTATTGATGAATCAATGGATAATTTTTGCACCGTAATTCTTATATTTCCCTGCTGAATTTTTTAGCAATTTTTAATCTGGAAAAATCCCATTTTTTCAAAAAAGTCCAGAGAGCAAATACGGGTTAGGGTTTCGGGTCGATCGGGTTTCAAACTCCGTCTACGCATCGCCTAAGGCTCTAGCTAGGCTCTGATACCACTTGTAGGGTTCCTAGGCACGCTAATGAGGTCTCATAAGGCATCAACCATGCCAATTTCAAATTTTACGGTGCCGAGAAACCCTAGACTAGATCGTTAACTAGAATTTTAGGCGACAAAAGAAACAAGTTAACAATTTAACTAAAAGAACGGAAATACAACCTTTGTAGATCTGGTCCTCCACCTCCATAGCTCCGCAATGAAGTCTCCTCGCTGTCCAAATGGAAACCCGGGCTCTAGCGTCGGCTTCATCGGAGAAATGGGCGGGCAAGGTCGTCGGCTTCGTGCCGAAGATGATCTACGTCGAGGCATCACAAGATCAAGCTCCCACTTCACCAAGTCATGAAACTTGTGAAAAAAACACCCTTTACTACTTGGCAATAGGTAGAGGATGAAGAAATAGGAGGTGGGTTCACTTTAGAATTGGATTTCTCACTCAATTTCTCAACTTGCCATTGATGTAGCAAGCTTTCTTCATGTGATGAAGAAGAAGAAGAAGAAAAGAATGAATATGATAAGTTAATTAAATTGATAAAGAAAAATGAATACTTATCATAATCAAACCATGGTCAAGTGTAGAGAATGAATCATGGTTAAGTGGAATGGTTAGGGTTAAGCATGAGACAAAATGGTCACTTGGTCAAAGTCTTCATGAAGCTTCAAGAAAGAAATAAAGAAGAAACCATTTTGTTCATTATCCTTTCATTTCCCAAAAGAATAAATGAATAAGAAATCAAAACCCTAACCATTCATAAAACCATGGTTTATTCTTTACACATGCTCAAGTAAACATGTATCATCAAACATGATACATCCGAGTGCACAAAAGTATATCACATATACAATGTGCTTATCCAAGTGAGAAAATCCATTTAAAGTGAACTAATACTAGTTAATGCAAAGTAATATATCAAATATATAATTATACATTAAATCATTAAATCAACACTTGATTTAACGATCCGGTCATATCACATATAACCGACTAATATTCAATGTATCGGCTTATCGAATCAATCCTTGATTCGATAACTATGTTATATCGCATACAACCAATCGATACATTCATCGCGAGAATGGAATACGGTATCACATACGCGCATTATTCTCGGTCCCGCACATATCTCATATGCGCTCCTATTTCGTTTCGCTTGAGCCAGGAAACCTCTGTGTAGGACTCTAAAGACTCGTCAATACGCCGGCAGCAGGTGATGATCATATCAAACACCCACAAGCCGCAAGCGGTCTGCTAAACGTAACGGCCACCCGGGTATTGAGCGATCAGAAGATCGACGAGCAAGCCCGCTCACACTCCTGTGAATCCAACCAGTAACACTTACCGTACAGTCCGGTCTCGTCGTCTGATATGTCGCATATCTCGCCTAGGGATGGTAAACGTCAGACCCCAATAGCTCGATAAGTCGTGTCGATATGAGGCCTATAACAGTTCGAGAAACTACTGGTAACACTTACCAATAAATCTCAGCAACCCTGGCCAGGGATTTCCGGTTATAGCCAATCGAACACAGCGCAACATCAACCCCCTATACCGGGAGAGACGAATCCCCTCCTATCGCTCATTGCCTCTATGTGATTCGGGACTGTACCCAAAAACCACCGTTTTGCACGCCCTCTTGGACGTGGTAAGGTGGAAATCAAAGCACAGTGGGAATCACACAAGACTCTATGACGATCTCGGGTCAACAGACTACTCTGTACCAGTGTCACCAGAGAACTGCCATCTGACGTAAGGTATAATACCATCTGGGAGCTCTCGGCGAGTCCGTCCAGTGTACCCAGTCTACACTGAGCACCCGTATATCATCTCTGATGTCAAACACCAATGGATATGGGATCATCCATCGCCCATCTGTATGGGTCGAGAAGGTATACGCTAGTCTACTCTGGTATATCGATGCCCCGTCTCGATATACCCACGACTAGGGACTTTGAAGGATGTACTTATGGACTACCATGTCCCCACTAGTATGATCCACATCATAGTCCAGGTAGTCAAGTACATATCCTAAGGGCTTTACCAACATGTAACAGAGAGACAATCAGTGTACACGTTAAGGTAAAGATCAACCAGATAGCATACTATCATGTCGAGCAAGAAAGTCCTCCCTATATATGTCCAAGCATCCACTACAATATACATCCTATGTACAGTAATGGCCTCTAGGGCATGCATATAACTAACAATTACATGTGCCAGTTTATTGTTGTGATAGTGCCCATGCTTGTTTATTTATAACCATGATTATGCTAGCTGTTTATGAGTACCCACATGTTATCTTTTACACCCTGGCCTGACTTGCTACACACATATTGATTGACTCGATATGGTACCGTACACTACTTGACTTGACCTGATGTACCGTGGCTTGACCCGTTACTTGATCTTATGTCTAATGCCAACAAACCTGACATGTAGTCCTCATGGACTGTTCCTGTTGTCTATCCAGACAAACCTGTTTTTACTTGATCCTGTGTTGGCAGTAGGTCTTGATTACTGAATACCTGACTTGATATACATAACTTGGGGGTATGGGGAAATCAATGGTGAAACCTGACTTGTAACTCAACAGTTCGATACCTGTTCTGATCAGTCTTACGGGCTAGGCCAGCCCCGGAGTGATGATGCTGACATCACTCATCTGTACATGCTACCTTTTACTGCCTAGCGGCACGTCTCGGATTCAGCCCGAGAATCTTGACCGTGGTCCCGGGCACGCACGGGATACTATTGAGTTATATCGATGATTCATCAAATTGATTTCAAAGACTTTAGAGTAGAAAACCCAATAGAACAGTTTAGTTTACTCACTGCACACTACCCTGCACTGCCTGATTTATATTACTGTTACACCTTCTTTTCATTCATGTTATATTTGCATTGCCTGTTACCCTGGTTATATTTTATTACTTGATGACATGACGCGCTGACGTCTGGGTTTTGCATGGCCCAGATTCTGTACCGTTGCTGCAGTCCGAGCAGGAGTACTTCAGCCAGAAGGCTGAGCTGTGAGGTGCAGGTGGTAGTTAGTTCTTTATTTCCTGCATTTATTTCCTGATGTGAGCCCGCATTATGGGACATACATTCCAGTTATTTGTATTGGATCTTTTGCTTCCGCACTTTTATTATTCTTGACTCATGCTATCTTGGCTTATAGACATGTTTTAGATAATTATATTTTGTTCTTGATATCTCTACAGCCGTAATGTGACTGTGGATGGATACTTCCTACCCACAGGTAGCATGGTTGGCTATGTCACGTGCCCAATTTAGTGTACACTGGGAAGCGGGGCGTGACAATGACCAAAACTTCGTTTACTGGACACGGAGAGAGAGCTACTGAACTCTTAGGCCTCATACATAGTGATGTATGTGGACCAATGTCTACACATGCAAGAGGTGGTTTTTCGTACTTCAAAACTTTTACTGATGATATCTCGAGATTCGGACACGTGTTCTTGTTGAAACATAAGTCTGAAGCCTTCGAAAAGTTCAAGGAGTATAAATCTGAAGTAGAAAAATAAACAGGCTTGAGTATCAAGAAACTTCGATCAGATCGAGAAGGTGGGTACCTAAGCTCAGAGTTTCTAGATTTCCTAAAAGTGAATGGGATTCTCTCTCAGCTCACTCCTCCGTACACACCACAACACAACGGTGTGTCGGAACGGAGAAATCGTACCTTATTAGATATGGTATGATCTATGATGAGTGATGCTGAGTTGCCAATATCATTATGGGGGCACGCATTAGAGACTGCGATATATCTATTGAATAGGGTTCCGACCAAAACCGTGTCTACCACTCCATATGAGATATGGTATGGGAAGAGACCATCTCTTAAAAGAGTTAGGATATGGGGTTGTCTAGCTCATGTGAAAAAGCAGAATCCGGATAAACTCGAGACACGATCGGTTTTGTGTAAATTTGTAGGATATCCAAAACACTCGTATGAATATCTTTTCTACCACAAGGAGGAACAATGGGTGTTTGTTTCTCTGTATACCACATTTTTAGAAAATAAATTTTTTATAAATGATATTGTTGGCAATGCGGTAGAACTGGAAGAAATTCCAGATACACATACAATTACCGATAATTTGGTTGAACCTGAGATTTCAATAGAACTTGGCGAACCTCAGCCACTCCGTAGATCTAGTATGACTTCTCGCCCACCTGATAGATACTACGGTTTTTTAATTGATGGTGATAGAGAAGATTACATCATGGATGATGATGATCCTACTAGTTTTCAGCAAGCTATCACGAGTGGTGACTCAGTGAAGTGGCTGGATGCCATGAGATCCGAAATGGAATCCATGCACACCAACAAAGAATGGACTTTGAAGGTTGCACCTTCTGGAGTAAAACCCATAGGGTGCAAATGGATCTTTAAGAGAAAGATCGGTGTGGATGGGTAGGTGGAGACCTATAAAGATAGACTGGTCGCAAAAGGATTTCGTCAAAGACCAGGCTTGGACTATGATGAAACCTTTTCACCAGTCGCGATGCTCAAATCCATTCGGATCCTGCTTGCTATAGCTACTCACTATGGCTATGAGATCTGGCAGATGGATATTAAAACGACATTTCTAAATGGTGATTTAGAAGAATGCGTTTTTATGGATCAGCCAGAGGGCTTCATTGATAATGCGAGCAGCGGAAAAGCATGCGGGTTGCTTAAATCCATCTATGAATTAAAGCAGGCATCACGGAGTTGGAACATCTGCTTTGATGATACAATCAAAGAGTTTGGTTTTATAAAAATGTAGATGAACAATGTATTTATAAAAGGATTGTAGAGAGTATTGTTACATTCCTCGTATTGTACGTGGACGGCATTCTCTTGATAGGAAATGATGTTCCTATGCTACAATCGGTCAAACTATTCTTATCGCGGAGGTTCTCCATGAAAGACCTAGGTGATGCCCCGTACATTCTTGGGATTAAGATCTATAGAGATAGATCTAAGAAATTATTGAGATTGTCCCAATCGAGATACGTTGACACCATACTAAAGAGGTTTAGTATAGAAGATTCCAAGCTAGGTAATTTACCCGCTTGTCACGGGATCACCCTCTCCAAAGAGATGTCTCCAAAAACTGATGAGGAGAGGGCTTACATGAGTATTATACCCTACGCTTCAGCGGTAGGATCTATAATATATACGATATTATGTACTCGCCCACATGTAGCTTATGCACTGAGTGCAGTAAGAAGGTATCAATCCAATCTAGGGGAGAAACGCTAGACTGCTGTGAAGAACATTCTGAAGTACTTGAGAAGAACTAAAGAAATATTCTTGGTGTATGGTAACGGAGATATCCAAATGGAGGGCTTTACCGACTCCAGCTTCCAGAACGACAAGAATGATAGTAAGTCCATCCCAGGATTTGTATTTATCCTAAATGGAGAGGCGGTATGTTGGAAGAGTTCCAAGCAAGATACCATCGCTGACGCCATGATGGAAACTGAATATATTGTTTCTAATGATGCCACAAAAGTGTAACGTTTTGAAAATCGTTTCGGTGAAATTTCGGAAAATCGGTAAAATAAGGGGGTTTTCTGTAAAAAGTCAAAATACAAATATTTTTATTATAAAATTTAAATATACATATTCTAGCTATGTAGTTGCTAGTATTTGGTGTTTATTGAGCCACTGGTGAAATTTCAAATTTTCTGGAAAAAAAATTATTTTAATATTATTTTAAGCCGTCACTAATACATTTAATTAGGGAAAATTATAAATTGGAATGGGTTGATACAAATTTTATAATTCTTAACACACTAAAATAACATGTAAAATATTGTTTCTGAAACGAAATCATTTGCCAAAACGGTTTAGAAATTATTGAAGGAAAAAGACTTTTTTGGTGAAATTAGCGAAAACTTGCAATTTGGTAACTTGAGAGGGTCTTTTTGCACAAAATTTCCTTGCAAATTTTCACAAATCCTCACCCTAACCTCTTGGCCGAGCCTTGCTGCCCCAAACCCCTTTTGGCCCACTCCATTTCTCACAAAACAAAGAAATATAAAGAATTGAAGTGTAGATTATCATATAGTAATTGAGGTATGGGTTTATATACTTAATGTATGGATTCTTGACTTGGTCAAACTCCCCACACCCTCTCTCTCCTCTCCCCACCTGCATTTGGCCGAGCCCCCCCATTTATAACAGCCCCTTCACTTCTTCATCTCACATTCTCTTCAAAAAATCCACAAAAATGCTTTAAAATCCACAAAATTTCAAAGCAAAATCCAAATCCAACTCCTACCCATTATTTCTTTGCCTTAGCTAACATGGATCTTGGAGCTAGAGAGCAAGTTGGGAGGCCAAGTTTGCATGGGAGATCTCTAAAATTGTGGAGGTAAATCCTAACCCTAGTGTTTAGTTGTAGATTAATTTCTTTGAATCAACTTAATTAGGTATTTAATTTAGGTTTTTTAATTGCAAGTTTAAATTCTAGAAAAGGGTTTAATTTTTTTATTAGGGTTGTTATCATTAGATTGTGGTCCAAATGAGTAGATTAACATGTTATTGTTATGTAAAACTTAATCTTGTTGCATCTTACTAATTGCTACTTTTAAATTGTCCAAATTGCATAATATTGCAAACTAGGTTTTAAAACTTAAGTTAAATTGTTAGATAAAAATTCTAATTATAATTTCATAGTATTATTAACATTATAATGAGTGGTTTAATACCTTAGGTTATGCAAAACTAAGCTTAATTGTTAAATTGTGAATTTTTGCTTGAAAATTGTTAAAATTGGATAATTTGTAAACTAGGTTTTTGGGGGTTAATGAAATTTAATGAGATTAAATTGTGGAAATGGTTTATATAACTTAGTTACGATATTTAGTGGATATTATGGCCATTAGTTTTGTTAAAATTTCAAGTTTCGAATTAAAACGGTAATTAAGTGTTTTCTAGGTTTTGTGAAATAAACCGATTTGATCAATTTATTGGTTTTGATGATTTGCATCGTATTTCATATATTTTAAGTGATTTATGAAACCATGATTGGTATGTTTGGTTTTAACTCGATGATCTGACGTTTGTCGACCATATCGAGGGTTGGTGGTGGTTTTGAAAGCGTGGTTCATAGGTTCTAACCTATAGACCTTTGGCGTGTCGATTTGGTTTTCCGATGTGATTTTAATGCGCATTTGCGATTATGTATATGTGTAGGTACCCCACGTGATGTCGATACGTTGAAGATGAAGAGGGTGACATCGGCATCGGCACACAAGGAGCAGGTGGGTAGATTTATATCTACGGGGAGAAGTCGGGTGGATGGCGTATAGCACCCCCGCAGTTCGTGGTGATGTATACGAATACGTATACACACATATATTGATTATATATTGTTTGAGTTTATTAATGTTAAAGATGGATATGTGGTGTGTTGGATAGGTTTAGTGTTGCGAGACCCTAGAGTAGAGGTTGCACCACACATACACACACACCCATAGTTGCATACCCTCTTCTTTCATTGTGCTTATACGGGAATATGTATTTATGTGTTCACATGGGTATGGGACTATGTGTTCACATACTGGATTTGAGGATAGTATTTGGGGATTTGAGGTGAGTCGATGAGATTGATTTCAGACCGTGAGATCGGTGATATGACAGGGTTCGTATTTGATATACGACCTGATGTTTTAGCGGGTCCTTTGACATAGTTTTCACACCCGTGCATGCATACTTAGGCGGTATCAGTATTGTACTAGACGTAGATCAGTACCTTGATCATGATATTTGATAAAGAGGATACCAGATGAATAGTATGATGAATGTGATATTGATCCGTACCCAGATTTGGGGATGCCGTACGACGGATTTACGTACGAGCTATATATTGATGATTGATCCGCACTCTTGACTTGGGATGTCTGATTATAGATATAGTATCGGATATGATATTATTGAGGCGGGATCACCGACTAATATATATACAGGTATGCATATGTATCGACTCAGATGTTAGGCGGTTTCCTTACCTGTAGTTCAGCTTGTTAGTTCAGCCGTATAGTTTAGTGTAGTTGTTAGACTAGATTAGACTCCTACCTATTTCAAAACTAACGAATCGTGGGTATTTTAAAAGAAAGGTCAAGGGATTCTACGGATATTTCAAAAGACGTATCTTTTCTTAAAAACACCGTAGCCCTTATTTTCAAAACACCGCGATTCGTGTTATTTCAAAAGGCACTATTGCAGGACTTATATTAGGGTAATGCGGATTAGTTATCGTTGTGTCTAGTATTCAGCTCCCGCACATTATTGCTGTTGCTCTGCATCGCATACTTACATTGTTATTTCATATTGCATTGTTGATATTATACTGTTAGGACACCAGCACCATTACCGATGATGCGTATGTACCACGTACACTTACTTGCCGGCTCATACACATCTTCATCGGTAATTACCATGTCACGTACACCTTAGAAAATATTATTGCTTAACTTAGCTTGATAGCTAGTAGTTTGACATGATATTAATGTACTTACCTTATATGCCAGCTTAGATATTGTAGTTATTACTTGTCACTTCATGCATACTGTTATTCATTGTTATGCCGTATTCATGGATTCTCATGCCTATATTCATGGTTTTACATGCTATTGATGATTTGGATTCGGATTTCCATGAGATTTTCTGGATTTGGGGGAAAACAGCAAAACTTGTATAAGCTTATTTCCTCTCTTTTAAATAAAAAGTACGGTTTTCCCATGATATATGAGTCGTCCACCATGAGTTTGCTGATGGATTTCGAGACCCGATTCGAGGAGATGGATGAACCATTTCGGGTACATGGTGGGCCCGGTGCGGTACCCCGGGGCAAGAAGATCGTGTTGTTGACGTTGAGCCTGTGCAGGGGAGCACGACCGACCGGTGATATTACCCGACGCGTCGGATATCCGGAGGATACCGTCGTGGTCATGAGATGGATGGTAGGGGCCGGCCTGGACTGACGGCGCCCTAGTCATTGTGATTGAAACATTGAGATTTCGAGATATTGAGGTACAGAGACTGTGATACAGAGATATCAAGATATTGGATTACGTTTTGTGCCGATGCTAGGCACTGTTTTATGCTGATTCATTATGATACCTCATTTTAAAAATACAGAAATCTCACTAATTTATGAAAGCAGTTTTCTTCAGTACATGCATTCTGTTTCATGCATTCATACATCATTCATATGATATGTTGCTACCCGAGACACTGACACGGGCATATGGGATTACACTTGGGTAAGATATTTACCCTAGTCATTGTTATAGACTGCTGGTTATATTTGAGGATTATATATTATGATCGTATGACCTAGGATTGCGTCATACATGCGATTTCTATTCGTAGATGTTTTTCTATTCACGAGTTGGCAACTCACCCCCGTTGTGCCCAGTTTCTTGCAGGTTTGCTGTACAGGTTTCATTACGGCTTTACGGGCACAGTTTCGTTCGGGTAACTTGTTAGTAGGTGGGTTTATTGGTATCGTACCCATCATATTACCTTGTATAATATTATTCGGTTGTATCTAGTAAATTCCATCAACCAAACATGTATTTATTTTTGAGATAGAGACCAGTGATGTTATTCTTTCGACCTTAGAGTCGCGCGTTGTATTTCTGTGGATTTCTTGTTGTTTTGAGTTTCCTTTTGAGTTTTTATCCTCGCCCTTGGCGTTGTATATTATATTGCTTGTGTGGTTGTGACCGTCTATTGACGAAGAGCTAGCTCCCGCGTGGGGATGCCTTTTATTGATTTCGTATACTATTCATGTTGTATCCCGTTTGGGAGCTAGTATTTACAAAGGAGACTCTGCTGAAATTTTCAGGAAATATTTGATGTTTTTAAAACCGCATAATTCGGCTTATGCTATTAAAACTACTTGATTTTAAATTGGTTTTCCTTCACTCTACTACTTTTCTTTGTTTGGATTTCTGGGTTTTCGGCTTACTTAGATTACGTACGTCTCGAGACGTTTCGTAGTTTAAGTGCCGGTCATGTTCCGTACTTTCGGGACGTGACAAAGTTGGTATCAGAGCGTAGGGTTTTACCTTCGGAGCGTAGGATGACCCTTGGTTGATGGAATAGGTGACTAAAGTAGAGTGACGTACTGTGGGTATATTCCGCGGCATATTTATGATACGCCACTCCACTTAAGAAGCCTTAGCATGTACATTTCCTTGTTCAGTATTATATCCCTTCCTGATCTAGCCTCATCGGTACCAGTTATGGTTTACTGCCACGATTTCGGGCAGGGAGAGCTACGGCTAGAGTTGCGGTCAGCATATGCTCGTCATGAACGAGGACTGACCAGGGCATGATTCTGGCGACACACGATTGCAGAGATGTGTCTTTTACTGTGTTTTCGCGCCATGAGCGTTGGATGGATCGCTGTATGAGATTACTCGGACGTGCGGATTGGCACCAGAGGATCGAGCCACTGATAGAGGCCAGCCAGATGTTGATGATCATTGATGTATGGCTTATTCATTATGACTGAGGCATTGTTCAGCGTGCAGACGAGTGAGCCAGTTATTGCTGCGAACGATGAGATATCGTCCCAGATGTTGGAGCTATGGCAGTACGAGTTTTACTAAGGGATTATAGAAGGTCGCTAGTCACCGAGGATGAATGACTAGGACGTGTGGTTCGTTCGCTACCCCGATGCGAGGTCATCAGATAGATTGATTCCAGCTAGAGACGACTTCACGCGGAGACGTTGAGAGTCGACAGAGACGATCGAATGTCAGAAACCTATTATTCCAAGTTTAAGGTATTCGGAAAGACATGCAGGCAATTCTATGGTCCCTCTAGAAGAATGAAATCCTAACTCGACTTAATGACCGTGTGAAAGCCTTTGAACCTTAGGGTTTGCGGCAGTTCCGCGGCGCCATTAGTGAGGCTTGGGTTTGCCCTTCTACGGCTGGACCACCGATGCTATAGTATGTACTCGATACTATTATACTATACCCAAGATGTTGAGCTCGTGGGGGATTATGAGGTTTTGACGATTCGATCGAATGGCTCGACTTCATTCGGATGCTAGGTGGTGAGACGCAGTTCTTGGGAGACTCCAGATACGAGGATAGCCGTTGAAGCTCAGTCCATGCAGCCACGACGAGACGAGTCCGAAGCAGTCGACATTAGAGAAAAGTGGAGTAAGAGGTTCGTACGAGATCTTGATGAGACGACGTTATACTCCGCCAACATCAGAGATGAGATACGCATGCCGAGAGATTGTACTGGGATGTACCTTCCAGAAGGAGTCGCGATGAGTATGCAGCCGTTCCGAAACAAGAAACAGATCTAGTAAGGGACGATGACTTCCGGACAGTTCGGCAGAGACGAGATTTGGGAGAGATCACGATAGGACCTTTCTGGAATAAATTACGAGAAGACTTGGACCCAGGAGTGGTCATGTTATGCACACCGGCAGGCCAGAGTTCAGGATCGTTGACGAAACATGCTATGAGTGACCACGACAGTTGGCCAGAGATTCTTGGAGGATGTGCTTGAGCGGGACTATTCCGCCATATTTGATTGTGGTATTTTGAGCGATCTATGCGCATGATTTGGTTTTGATGATTGAGTTTCATGATATCGTTTTCATGCACCATGGTTGCACCTATTGAGTATTTACGATTTTTGCACAGTTGTTGCACTTGAGATAGTTTTCGTGCCTTGGTTCCTCATATTTGTGATTATATGGATTTCATACAGTTGAGTTGATTTTGTGCATATGTACGCACACGATTTGATTCTTGCACTCGGTATAATTCACATATGCTTGCAGTGCAGTGATTCACATTTTGTGCACTTAGATGCACTGGACTTCGATTTCGATTGTGATACTCAATATTTATTTTGTGCACCTGATTGGATTTTGCGCATGTTCGGCGCTTGATATTGGATTTCATGATTTCGTGCACGATGGATGCACCTGATTTGGATTTTCGCGCATGTTGGGCGCATGTTTTGAGGTGCGATTTTGGTGCACACCAGATGCACTAAATCGAGATTCTTCGTGCATGTCAGATGCACCTGATTTTGCTGTCAGGCACCCACGTTGCCTATGACAGATGTTTCGTGCACACCCGATGCACTTAGATCTTGTTTCTGTGCACATGTTGGCACATATATGGATTTTGATTTCCGTGCACACCAGACACACGCAGTATTCGTATACATATTTTGGGATTGATTTCTTATAGAGCAGTACGTTTTTATGATATTTGCTATGTGTTTTCGTACTGAGCAGGACTATTCAGAGGATGGTACCTGAATATATTTTGCATGTATTGATAGTTATCGAAGGGAATTCCAAAAAGCGAGCTATAGTCTCAGTATTTACCTATGTATCTGATATGACACGAGACGTTTAAACAAGGAAACCCTTCTAAATTGTTTTCCAAAACGGCGGAACGTACATTTTAAACAAAAGGTATATATGTATATGGTTATTTTCTTACAATATACGTCCGCTACTGTGCAGTGCTGCGAGCATCGCACAGCGATTTGAAGAAGATTTGGCATGCATTGCTTCCAGATGTTTTAATGATGTATATCATATTGATTTTCATTTTGGGATTTAGACATTGTGTCTTCACCAAGACTCTGATGATTGCGGGATGCTTGACGGAGTTTTGATTTTGAGTTATATGCTCATTTTTAATGCGCATGCGCTGCGCTACGACTTGTTTTATGTATTTATGAATTTGGAGCCCCGACAACTTGATGGTTTTGCTTAGATGTTTTAGTATTTGGGGAAGTTTTTAATTTAAATTCGGGGACCGAATTTTTTTAAGGGGGGAAGATTGTAACGTTTTGAAAATCGTTTCGGTGAAATTTCGGAAAATCGGTAAAATAAGGGGGTTTTCTGTAAAAAGTCAAAATACAAATATCTTTATTATAAAAATTAAATATACATATTCTAGCTATGTAGTTGCTAGTATTTGGTGTTTATTGAGCCACTGGTGAAATTTCAAATTTTCTGGAAAAAAAATTATTTTAATATTATTTTAAGCCGTCACTAATACATTTAATTAGGGAAAATCACAAATTGGAATGGGTTGATACAAATTTTATAATTCTTGACACACTAAACTAACATGTAAAATATTGTTTCTGAAACGAAATCATTTGCCAAAACGGTTTAGAAATTATTGAAGGAAAAAGGCTTTTTTTGGTGAAATTAGAGAAAACTTGCAATTTGGTAACTTGAGAGGGTCTTTTTGCACAAAATTTCCTTGCAAATTTTCAAAAATCCTCACCCTAACCTCTTGGCCGAGCCTTGCTGCCCCAAACCCCTTTTGGCCCACTCCATTTCTCACAAAACAAAGAAATATAAAGAATTGAAGTGTAGATTATCATATAGTAATTGAGGTATGGGTTTATATACTTAATGTATGGGTTCTTGACTTGGTCAAACTCCCCACACCCTCTCTCTCCTCTCCCCACCTGCATTTGGCCGAGCCCCCCCATTTATAACAGCCCCTTCACTTCTTCATCTCACATTCTCTTTAAAAAATCCATAAAAATGCTTTAAAATCCACAAAATTTCAAAGCAAAATCCAAATCCAACTCCTACCCATTATTTCTTTGCCTTAGCTAACATGGATCTTGGAGCTAGAGAGCAAGTTGGGAGGCCAAGTTTGCATGGGAGATCTCTAAAATTGTGGAGGTAAATCCTAACCTTAGTGTTTAGTTGTAGATTAATTTCTTTGAATCAACTTAATTAGGTATTTAATTTAGGTTTTTTAATTGCAAGTTTAAATTCTAGAAAAGGGTTTAATTTTTTTATTAGGGTTGTTATCATTAGATTGTGGTCCTAATGAGTAGATTAACATGTTATTGTTATGTAAAACTTAATCTTGTTGCATCTTGCTAATTGCTACTTTTAAATTGTCCAAATTGCATAATATTGCAAACTAGGTTTTAAAAATTAAGTTAAATTGTTAGATAAAAATTCTAATTATAATTTCATAGCATTATTAACATTATAATGAGTGGTTTAATACCTTAGGTTATGCAAAACTAAGCTTAATTGTTAAATTGTGAATTTTTGCTTGAAAATTGTTAAAATTGGATAATTTGTAAACTAGGTTTTTGGGGGTTAATGAAATTTAATGAGATTAAATTATGGAAATGGTTTATATAACTTAGTTACGATATTTAGTGGATATTATGGCCATTAGTTTTGTTAAAATATCAAGTTTCGAATTAAAACGGTAATTAAGTGTTTTCTAGGTTTTATGAAATAAACCGATTTGATCAATTTATTGGTTTTGATGATTTGCATCGTATTTCATATATTTTAAGTGATTTATGAAACCATGATTGGTATGTTTGGTTTTAACTCGATGATCTGACGTTTGTCGACCATATCGAAGGTTGGTGGTGGTTTTGAAAGCGTGGTCCATAGGTTCTAACCTATAGGCCTTTGGCGTGTCGATTCGGTTTTCCGATGTGATTTTAATGCGCATTTGCGATTATGTATATGTGTAGGTACCCCACGTGATGTCGAGACGTTGAAGATGAAGAGGGTGACATCGGCATCGGCACACAAGGAGCAGGTGAGTAGATTTATATCTACGGGGAGAAGTCGGGTGGATGGCGTATAGCACCCCCGCAGTTCGTGGTGATGTATACGAATACGTATACATACATATATTGATTATATATTGTTTGAGTTTATTAATGTTAAAGATGGATATGTGGTGTGTTGGATAGGTTTAGTGTTGCGAGACCCTAGAGTAGAGCTTGCACCACACATACACACACACCCATACTTGCATACCCTCTTCTTTCATTGTGCTTATACGGGAATATGTATTTATGTGTTCACATGGGTATGGGACTATGTGTTTACATACTGGATTTGAGGATAGTATTTGGGGATTTGAGATGAGTCGATGAGATTGATTTCAGACCGTGAGATCGGTGATATGACAGGGTTCGTATTTGATATACGACCTGATGTTTTAGCGGGTCCTTTGACATAGTTTTCACACCCGTGCATGCATATTTAGGCGGTATCAGTATTGTACTAGACGTAGATCAGTACCCCGATCATGATATTTGATAAAGAGGATACCAGATGAATAGTATGATGAATGTGATATTGACCCGTACCCAGATTTGGGGATGCCGTACGACGGATTTACGTACGAGCTATATATTGATGATTGATCCGCACTCTTGACTTGGGATGTCTGATTATAGATATAGTATCGGATATGATATTATTGAGGCGGGACCACCGACTAATATATATACAGGTATGCATATGTATCGACTCAGATGTTAGGCGGTTTCCTTACCTGTAGTTCAGCTTGTTAGTTCAGCCGTATAGTTTAGTGTAGTTGTTAGACTAGATTAGACTCCTACCTATTTCAAAACTAACGAATCGTGGATATTTTAAAAGAAAGGTCAAGGGATTCTACGGATATCTCAAAAGACGTATCTTTTCTTAAAAACACCGTAACCCTTATTTTCAAAACACCGCGATTCGTATTATTTCAAAAGGCACTATTGTAGGACTTATATTAGGGTAATGCAGATTAGTTATCGTTGTGTCTAGTATTCAGCTCCCGCACATTATTGCTGTTGCTCCGCATCGCATACTTACATTGTTATTTCATATTGCATTGTTGATATTATGCTGTTAGGACACCAGCACCATTACCGATGATGCGTATGTACCACGTACACTTACTTGCCGGTTCACACACATCTTCATCGGTAATTGCCATGTCACGTACACCTTAGAAAATATTATTGCCTAACTTAGCTTGATAGCTAGTAGTTTGACATGATATTAGTGTACTTACCTTATATGTCAGCTTAGATATTGTAGTTATTACTTGTCACTTCATGCATACTGTTATTCATTGTTATACCGTATTCATGGATTCTCATGCCTATATTCATGGTTTTACATGCTATTGATGATTTGGATTCGGATTTCCATGAGATTTTCTGGATTTGGGGGAACACCGCAAAACTTGTATAAGCTTATTTCCTCTCTTTTAAATAAAAAGTACGGTTTTCCCATGATGTATGAGTCGTCCACCATGAGTTTGTTGATGGATTTCGAGACCCGATTCGAGGAGATGGATGAACCATTTCGGGTACATGGTGGGCCCGGTGCGGTACCCCGAGGCAAGAAGATCGTGTTGTTGACGTTGAGCCTGTGCAGGGGAGCACGACCGACCAGTGATATTACCCGACGCGTCGGATATCCGGAGGATACCGTCGTGGTCATGAGATGGATGGTAGGGGCCGGCCTGGACTGACGGCGCCCTAGTCATTGTGATTGAGACATTGAGATTTCAAGATATTGAGGTACAGAGACTGTGATACAGAGATATCGAGATATTGGATTACGTTTTGTGCCGATGCTAGGCACTGTTTTATGCTGATTCATTATGATACCTCATTTTAAAAATACAGAAATCTCACTAATTTATGAAAGCAGTTTTCTTCAGTACATGCATTCTGTTTCATGCATTCATACATCATTCATATGATATGTTGCTACCTGAGGTACTGACACGGGCATATGGGATTACACTTGGGTAAGATATTTACCCTAGTCATTGTTATAGACTGCTGGTTATATTTGAGGATTATATATTATGATCGTATGACCTAGGATTGCGTCATACATGCGATTTCTATTCGTAGATGTTTTTCTATTCACGAGTTGGCAACTCACCCCCGTTGTGCCCAGTTTTTTGTAGGTTTGCTGTACAGGTTTCATTACGGCTTTACGGGCACAGTTTCGTTCGGGTAACTTGCTAGTAGGTGGGTTTATTGGTATCGTACCCATCATATTACCTTGTATAATATTATTCAGTTGTATCTAGTAAATTCCATCAACCAAACATGTATTTATTTTTGAGATAGAGACCAGTGATGTTATTCTTTCGACCTTATAGTCGCGCGTTGTATTTCTGTGGATTTCTTGTTGTTTTGAGTTTCCTTTTGAGTTTTGATCCTCGCCCTTGGCGTTGTATATTATATTGCTTGTGTGGTTGTGACCGTCTATTGACGAAGAGCTAGCTCCCGCTTGGGGATGCCTTTTATTGATTTCGTATACTATTCACGTTGTATCCCGTTTGGGAGCCAATATTTACAAAGGAGACTCTGCCGAAATTTTCAGGAAATATTTGATGTTTTTAAAACCGCATAATTCGGCTTATGCTATTAAAACTACTTGATTTTAAATTGGTTTTCCTTCACTCTACTATTTTTCTTTGTTTGGATTTCTGGGTTTTCGGCTTACTTAGATTACGTACGTCTCGAGACGTTTCGTAGTTTAAGTGCAGTAAGAAGGTATCAATCCAATCTAGGGGAGAAATGCTAGACTGCTGTGAAGAACATTCTGAAGTACTTGAGAAGAACTAAAGAAATATTCTTGGTGTATGGTAACGGAGATATCCAAATGGAGGGCTTTACCGACTCCGGCTTCCAGAACGACAAGAATGATAGTAAGTCCATCCCAGGATTTGTATTTATCCTAAATGGAGAGGCGGTATGTTGGAAGAGTTCCAAGCAAGATATCGTCGCTGACGCCACGATGGAAACTGAATATATTGTTTCTAATGATGCCACAAAAGTGGCAGTCTGGATGAGAAAGTTCCTTTCTGAACTTCAGGTGGTTCCATCCATCGCTAATCCAATACATTTGTATTGTGATAACAATGAAGCCATGGCTTTGGCAAAGGAACCAAGGTCCCATCAGAAATCCATACATATCTTGAGGCGTCACCTCATCAGGGAGATAGTGGATTACCAGGACATCGAGATACGGAGAGTAGACACGAAAGACAACATAACATATCCATTCACCAAGGCCATCTCTCAAGTCCAGTTTGAGAAACTGTTCGAGCTGTTGGGCATGCGGTATGCCGGCAACTGGTTCTAGTGTAGACGGTGGGTACTTATTGCACCAACTACAGGCCTTAGTGCAAGTGGGAGATTGTTAGATATGTATGCCCTAAAGGCCTGTATTGTATAGAATGCTAGGCATGTATATGTTCAGAAACGATCTTTGCTCGAAATGATAGTATGCTATCTGGTTTATCTTCATCTTAACGTGTGATGTGTTGTATTTCATATCTTTATATACATTGTGATGAAGCCCTTAGGATTATGCTTGACTACCGGGATTATGATGTAGATCATACTAGTGGGTCTGGGCAGTCTATAAGCATATCCTTTAATAGTTCCTAGTCGAGGGTATATCGAGACAGGGTTTCGATATTACCAGAGTAGACTGGTGTGCACGTTTCTTGACCCTGGGGGCGATTGTTGATCCCACAACCATTGGTGTTTGACATCAAAAATTGTACACAGGCGCTCATTGGAGAATGGGAACACCGAACAGAACTCGCTGAGAACTATTAGATGGTATATATACCTATTGTCAGATAGCAGTTCTCTGGTGACACTTGTACAGGTTAATCTGTAGACCCGAGATCGTCATAGCGTCTTATGTGATTCCCACTGTGCTTTGATTTCCTCCCTACCACGGCTCTACTGAGTCGTGCAAACAGCTGGATTTTGGGTACAGTCCCGAATCGCATGGAGGCAGTGAGCGATAGGAGGGATTTCGTCTCTCCCAGTATAGGTAGTTGATGTCGCGCTATGCTTGATCGACCATAACAGAAAATCCCTGGCCAGGGTTCTCGAGATTTACTGATAAGAGTTATCAGTAGTTTCTCGAACTGTTATGGGCCGTAAATCAGTATGACTTATAAAGTTATTGGGGTCTGACATTTACCACCCCTAGTCTTCATATGCGACGTATCAGACGAAGAGATCGGACTGTACGGTAAGTTTTGCTTACAGGCTCGTTAGGGTTGTGATGAGTTCGCTCGTCGGCCACCTTTTCATCATGTACCTGGGTAGCCGTTACACACAGCTAGTGCCGCTGACGTGCTTGTGGTTAAACCCGCTGCCAGCGTACTATCGAGTATTTAGAGTCCCACACAGAGGGTTCCCTGGTTCAGGCAAAAGATGTAGAGGCCGTAAGTTATTACGGCAGGGTTTCGATCATGTTCGTGTAATTGTTACAGGAATAATGATCGGAAGGATAATACTGGTAGGCTTTGCTTTAAGCCGGATGCCGGTATTATATTATTGGATTATTTGTATTCGTATTTTTCGGAATTCGGATACGGGTATACTTATATGGTATACGGTGGAGGGGTATTCCTGTAATTGTTACAAGAATACCTTCAGAAGGAGACACATCATAAATGGATATTTATTTTGTGAAAATAAATAAATGGGGTGGAATTTGGAGAAAGTCTAAGTATGGATGAAAGAATGGCTTGTTTCATTTTTTATTCATTTGGAGTTACTATTGAAGTATGGTGCAATTTTTTATTGCATGCTTCAATTATTTTCATTTGAGCCATATCATTTTTTCCATGCTTGATTTTTTTCATTGATCACTTTGACATTCTCTCTCCTCATTATCTCCTTCTTCCTCCTCTTTACTTTATGCTTCACATGAGTTGTGAATCAAAAGTTTAGAGCAAAAAAATAATCCAATACTTTATCTTTACATCATCTAAGTGATCATTTCTAGCAAACTTGATCTCTTAGTTAAACTCTTGTGAAGAGTTTGTAGCTTGTTCGATAGCTCTCGGGTGGATCGTCTTGGATCTTGAGGAGGCCGGAGACCGAGCTCTTTGCGACCACAAGGAGCTTAGGAGTCACATCCAAACAAATACCCGAAGCACCGGTTCTTAGGTATAACACTATCATAGTAGATTAGATCTCTAGATAG
Source organism: Agapanthus africanus (assembly GCA_030015575.1). Lineage (NCBI taxonomy): Eukaryota > Viridiplantae > Streptophyta > Magnoliopsida > Asparagales > Amaryllidaceae > Agapanthus > Agapanthus africanus. The sequence goes on from CM057337.1 coordinate 7,415,486, forward strand.
TTTTGCTAGTTAAGGTTTAAGCACAAGATCTTGGTTTATGTGGGTGTTGCATGCAAGAAATTTTTTGTTTATCGCTTCCGCCTCCTCACAAGTGTTGTGAGAGTGTGCAGCATCTGCTAACAAAAAATGTGGTTACTTCATTTAGAAGTTTTCACGTCCCGAAATGGCACGTGACTGGCACTTAAATCATATAAAGTCTATAGGATCCCATCTAATTCAAGTAAGCCAAAAATCCCAGAAATCTAAACCATTTTAAATAAGAAGTGAAGAAAACATGTTTTAAAATAAGGGGGTTTTAAATAATATAAGCCAAATATGTATTTATAAAATCTCAAGTTTTTCCTGAAAATTTCGGCAGAGTTTCCTACGGAGTACAACATGAATAATATATGCACAATGATAAAAGGCATCCCCAAGCGGAATATAGCTCTTCGTCAATCAACGGTCACAACCACGCAAGCAATATAATATACAACGCCGAATGGCGAGGATGAAAACTCAAAAGGAAACTCAAATATCAAGAAAACCATAATAATACAACGCGCGACTCTAAGGTCGAAAGTATATACAATTGTTTTTCTAAGTCTGAAATAATATACAAGTCTGGTTGATGGAGTTTCTAGATACTACAATGAAAATAATACTCAAGGGTGGTCACGATGCGAGTGAACCCACCTATCAAAGCAATCACCCAGAATGGAAGCAGTATGCCAGAAAGCCGCAATGAAACCTGTACAGCAAAACCTGCAAGGAACTGTGGCACAACGGGGGTGAGTTACCAACTCGTGAGTAGAAAACATCACAGAGCAGACTCAATCCTAGGTCAATACGATCAGTAACATATATATATATATATATATATACATATATATATATATATATATATCCTCAAAATGATAAAGTCTGAAGCATGATAAGCTGGCAAGGGTAAACATCTAAACATCAGTGTAATACCAAGTGCTCGTGTCAGTGCCTTAGGTAGCAACATATCATAAACATAAGGTGTGATCAATATAATCATCATGAAATCAGTGTCAACTATATCATGAAGTCTATAAGTATATGGATATCATCCAACTATGTAATCAATGCCTGTATGCATGTGGATCTCATCCACGTATCAACCAATAACATAACAACATCATGCATGTAAAAGTCATAAAAGCGCATGCATGAAAGTATGAGGATATAATCAGCGTGTGTCCCTCACGACACATCAAAATCATGGAACCTGAGTGTCTAGCATCGACACTCGAAAACATCATGAAACCCGTGTCCAGTATCGGCACGTAAATCCTCATATATCTCAGGCGCCGCATCCTCAGATTGGCCCTCATATAGATCTCGCCTCAGGCACCGCCTACTCTGGTCGGCCCTCATATCTATCTCATGACTCCGGTCGGTATCCTCCGGATAACTGACGGGTCCAAATACTATCACCGGCAGGTAGTGCTCCCCTGCCAGGCTCACCGTCTAATAATACGAGTATTCTTGCCCCGGGGTATCTCACCGGGTCTACCATGTACCCGCAGGCGGTGCCTACAGCTTCTCAAATCGGGTTTCACATGCTACTCTCAGAACCGAGAAAATACATAGTGGACGCACTGAAATATCATATCAAGGGTAACCGTGTTTTTAAAATAATGCATACTCTCTTTTGAAATAACCACGGTTCCCAAATCCAGAAATCTCATGAAAACAACATATCTCAATGTGTATAATCATAAAGTATGATATATGCGACATATACAGAAATGTAAGCATATTCGTATATCATATAACATGGAACAATAATATGCACATATCTAGAGAAAACCGCTCTTTTAAAATGAATCCAGTTTTAAAATATATCTTGCGGTTCCCAAATCTCCAAAATCAAGCTAGAATCATCTATGTATGTGCAAATACGTATGTATACAAGTATGGGTGTACAATATGTATGTACGCAAGTATGAGTGTATAATATGTATGCGCGCCAATATGGATGTACAAGTAGGTATATACGCAAGTATGAGTGTACAATATGCCTGTGCGCCAATATGGATGTACAAGTAGTATATACGCAGTATGAGTGTACAATGTGCCTGTGTGCCAATATGGATGTACAAGTAGTATATACGCAGTATGAGTATACAATATGCCTGTGCGCTAATATGGATGTACAAGTAGGTATATATGCAAGTATGGGTGTACAATATGCATGTGCGCCAATATGGATGTACAAGTAGGTATATACGCAGTATGTGTGTACAATGTGCCTGTGCACCAATATGGATGTACAAGTAGATATATACGCAGTATGAGTGTACAATATGCCTATACGCCAATATGGGTGTACAAGTAGGTATATACGCAAGTATGAGTGTACAATATGCCTGTGCTCCAATATGGATGTACAAGTAGGTATATACGCAATATGTGTGTACAATGTGCATGTGCGCCAATATGGATGTACAAGTAGGTATATACGCAGTATGAGTGTACAATGTTCCTGTGCGCCAATATGGAGGTACAAGTAGTATATACGCAAGTATGGCATGCAAGGAGTCATATCCTGATGCAACAATCCTACTGTGTAATGACATGGCAATTATCGATGGTGAAGTGTGTGAGCCGGCAAGCAGGTGTACGCGGAGCATATGCATCATCGGTAATGGTGCTAGTGTCCTAACAGCATGGGTTTAATATAACAATAATCACAAGTATATAGGCATGAAATGCGCTAATAACCATATGAATATATAGAATGGAAAGTAAATGCAACAATAAGGAATCTATATTAGTTATACGAGTTATACAGTTTGTCATTTGAAATCACATAAATCGTGGTGTTTTGGAAAAATAGGGGCTACGGTGTTTTTAAGAAAAGAGGTACGTCCATTGAAATATCCATAGAATCCCTTGGCCTGTCTTTAAAATACTTACGATTCGTTAGTTTTGAAAATAGGTATGACTCGAATCTAGTCTAACATCTACAAATAAGCTACAGGACTAAACGAACAATCTAACCGAAAGGGTAAGGGAAAACCATCTAAGTCTGAGTCGATATATATATAAATATAATAGTCAGTGAGCCCGCCTCAACAGTATCACATATGATACAATATACAATATGACATCCTTGAGTCAAGAGTGCGGATCTATCATCAATATATAGCTCGTACGGTAAATCCATCGTACGACATCCCAAATCTGGGTACGGGTCGAATATCACATTTATCTCATCATTTATCAGGTATCCTTATCATCATATCTCATGAACTGGGAGTACTGATCTAAGTCTAGTACAAACTGATACCATCTACATATATATGCGTGTATGAAAAACACACGCCTAAAGGCCCGCTAAAATCTCATGTCGTATCTCATAATATGAATCAAATCATATCACCGATCTCATGGCATGATACCCAATCTCATCGACTCATCTCCAAGTACCATAAACAATCCTCATCATCCATGTATATGCATATGTATATATATATATATATATACATAGTCCCATATCTATGTGTGTGTATATATATACATATCCCCATAAACGCACAAGTAAAACGATGTAAACATGTGTGTGTATACATGTGGGTGTAAACCTTATTCTAAGGTCCGCGACTAAAATAACTAATGACGCTATCACCCAATTACACTAAAGTTATCCATGACTCCCAAAGTCTATCTAGATAATCATAATCTTCTAATAAACATATGAATATATCCATATAATATATATATACCATACGCTACACTACGAACTGCGGGGGTGCTATACGCTATCCACCCGACTTCCCCCGTAGATATAATCTACTCACCTTGCTCTTCGCTTGCCGTTGCCGACGTCGCCACGCGCTTACTTGTCGTCTCGAAGTCCTCATGGGGGTACCTACACATCAAAACGTATCGTGCCGCATTAAAACCCAATTCAAAACCAAAACGACACTCTAAAATCCTATAGGTTAGAACCTACGGACTACGCCTTTCAAAACCACCAAATATCATTCGATAAAGACGTACAAACGTCAAGTGATCGAGGTAAAACGTAAATACTAAAATCCAGAATCCAAAATACGAAAAATATAACCCCGAATCAAAACAGCAACTCGTGAAATTAGTCCCGGATTTTACCCTAGGCCAAACTAGCCAATTTTGCATACAGGAGGGGTCTAATTTACAGGAGATGGAGCTACAGACGAAGCACGAAGCCCATAGCTCAAGCTCTGGCCGCAAATTGCAGCCAGAAAAGTTTTATTTGCGGCCCAGATAAGGGTGTAGGGGCTGGGGTCTTTAGGGTATGCTCTAAATCACCTGCACATCTCTCTGTGTTCGCTAAATAAATTTTAGAGTCTCCGGGTGTTAGCAGATTCAATTTTCTCATCACAATTCCTATAATTTCCGTATCTGCAGAATTTCAAAGTTCGTATTTGGGGGTTAAGTCTCAGGTTCAGTCCACTAAATCATCACAACAAGGGTTGTATAGCCTCTACTAATCTCAATTACCCTTTTGGAATCAATTCAAACCCTAATCCTTTTCTAGGAATTTCCAAACCCCACAAAATATCGCCTAATCACTTCTAAATATGCATGGAAGCTAAAGTAAACCAAATACTACACTAATGGTTCAGAAATTATCTCATTTGGCAACTCAAGAAAATTCTTGAGTTGCCCCAAGTGTCCAAAATCCTTGCTTTCTTGGTCCAAGGTGTAGCTTGTGAGCTTGTGCACATTTTTTATGAAATAGGGATGGACTTTTGATATTGTTTTGGGGGTGTTTTGAGGGTTGAAGAGATGGGGGAGGAAGAGGGCAGCCATGGGAGTTGAGGGGGGAGAGAATGAAGAAGAGAAAATGAGAGAAGAATGATACCTTGACCAAGGTTGACCCTCTCACCTCTCTCTCTCTCATGCCCATACCTCTTACTATATTCATTTCTTTTCTTTTCTTTATTCTTTTCTTTTCTTCTCTCTTCTCACTTAAACACAACCATGCATGAAAAATGAGAAAAAAAGCCATGATAAAAATGTAACAAGTGTTAAAATGACATGGTGCATGTTTTGCACAAAACAAGTTTAATGCACGATTAGCGATATTTAACCGCGATTAGCATTAAAATAGTGTATAATAAATCATAAAATTTCATAATTTGCTTAAATCCAATAAAGCACCCTCATTTCAGTAATTTCCATAATTTTCCAAATTTTCCCCAATTTATCGGTATTTAATTATACCGCAATATTAAAATATTCAATATAATATTATTTAATTATAAAAATCCCCAGAAATAATATTTTATTTTTCTGAAATGTTACAATCTTCCCCCCTTAAAGAAATTCGGTCCCCGAATTTATAATTTTAAACCCTTTAAATACTAAAACATTTCAGTAATAAGTCCAAGTCGTCGGGGCTCCGAAATCATCAATACATAAGACGCATCATAGCGCAATGCATGCGCATGAACAATGAGCAGATAACTCCAAATCAAAACTCCGTCCAGCATCCCGCAATCATCGGAGTCATGGTGAAGACACAAATGTCCAATCCAATACAAAAACCAATATGATATATATCAAAACTATACATGTAAACATCTGAAGGAAATGCATGCCAAACCTTTCATGTTGCTGTGCGATGCGCGTATCGCGGCACAGTGGCGGATGTCTATTGTAAGAAAATAACTATATATATACTTATCCTTTGTTTAATATGTACGTCCCTCCATTTTTGAAAATAATTTAGAAGGGTTTCCTTTATGAAATGTTTCGTGTCCTCTCAGACACGTAGGTAAATACTGAGGCTATAGCTCCCTTTTTGGAAATCCCTTCGATAACTATCAATGCATGCAAAATATATTCAGGTATTGTCCTCTGACTAGTCCTTCTCAGTACGAAAACAAATAGCAAATATCATAAAAATGTACTGCCCCATAAGAAATAAATCCCAAAATGTGCATATGAATGCTATATGCGTCTGGTGCGCACGGAAATCGAAACCCATGAATGTGCCATACATGTACAAAGAAACAACATTTAAGTGCATCGGGTGTGCACGAAACATCTGTCAAGGCAACGGGTGTACCTGAAAGCAATATCATGTGCATCTGATATGCACGAAGAATCTCGATTTAGTGTATCTAGTGTGCACCAAAATCACATCTCATAACATGCTCCCAACATGTGCGAAATCTAACTCAGGTGCATCCATCCTGCATGAAAAATCTAAATCATGTGCATCCAACATGCACGAAATCACTAAATCCAATATCAAGCACCGAACATGTGCAAAATCCAATCTAAGCGCGTCAAATATGTGCAAGAATCCACTCAGGTGCACAAGGTGCATAAAACAAATATCGAGTATCACTATCGAAATCGACGGTATACAACACATTTCAATCTAAATCCAAATCAGGTATACCGTGGTATAATCTCCCAACCATGTGCATCAGCGTGCACAAAAGCAAATCAAAATACTAAAAGTGCATGAAAACTATGTCGAAGGCATAAGTCCAATCATATGCATACTCTATGCATGAAATCACAATCAATATCTCAAATGACATCAAAACGAAGTCAGGTGCAACTGTGGTTTACAAAATACGTATCAATACACTGCAAGAATATGTAAACTATACCGAGTGCAAAAACCAAATCGAATGCGTACCATATGCACAAAATCAGCCCAACCGTGTGAAATCCATGAAATCATAAACATGTGCAGCCAAGGCACAAAGCGATATCAAGTGTGATACTGTGCATAAATCATAAATCAACACAACGGTGTATAAAGCATAACTCAAGTGTAATAACTATGTACAAAATATAAATACCCAGTAGGTGCAACCATGGTGCACGATAACAAATATCATGAACTCAGTCATCAAGACTAAATCATGCGAATAGATCGCCCAAAATACCAAAATCCAAGATGACGGATACGTGATAATCGAATCACCAAATCACAAATCATAAATACCGTCGTCGATATTTCCTCCTTCAAAGTCGAGAAGGTGTCAGTGCATCCAATACTAGCAGAGCAAGATATCTACTTGCTTACTGTTCATGGCCTATCGTATGGTGCCTTTAGGCTCTCGCCTCTCACTGCAGATTGCTAGATATATAGCTCCTCGGCTCAACAGCCCAGTATGGAATAACGGAAATAGTCCCGCTCTGGCACATCCTCTAAAGATCTCTGGCCAACTATCTCGTCGACGATGCCGAACTCTGGCCTACTGGGTGTGCGCAATATGACCGCTCCTGGGTCCAAATCTTCTCGTATAGTATTCCAGAAAGGTCCTGTCGAGATTTCTCTCAAATCTCGTTTCTGCCGAACTGCCCGGAAGTCGCCGTCCTTTACTAATTCTGTTTTCTTGTTCCGAAACGGCTGCATATTCATCGCGACTCCTTCTGGAAGATATATCCCTATACAACGCCTCTACATGCGTATCACATCTCTGATGTCGGCGGAGTGGAACGTCATCTCATCAAGATCTCGTACGAACCTCATTACTCTACTTTTCTCTAATATCGACTGCTTCAGACTCGTCTCTTCATGGTTGCATGGACTGCGCTCCAACGGCTATACTCGTATCTGGAGTCTCCCAAGCAATGTATCCCATCACATGATATCTGAATGATGTCGAACCTTTCGATCGATTCGTCAAGATTCCATAATCCCCCAAGAGCTCAACATCTTGGATACAGTTTAATAGTATTCCAGTACATGCTACAGTACCTGTGGACCAACCGTAAAAGGGCAAACCCAAGCCTCACTAACGGCACCGCTGAACTGCCGCAAACCCTAAGGTTTCAAAGCGTTCTCATGGTCATTATGTCGAGTTAGGGTTTCATTCTTCTAGAGGGTCCATAGCATTACTTGCATTTGTCCCTGAATACTTTAAATTTGGAAAATGGGCTTCTGATATTCGATCGCCTCTATCGACTCCCAACGTACTTGCGTGAAGTCATCTCTAGCTGGAATCAATCAATCTGATGACCTCGCATCGAGGTAGGCAACGAATCACATGTCCTAACCATTCCTCCTTGGGTGATTAGAGATCTTCTGTCGCATCTCTAAGTACAACTCGTGCGGCATAGCTCCAACATCTGAGGCGATATCTCGTCATTCGCAGCAACAACTGGCTCATTTGTCCGCACGCTGTACAGTGCCTCAACATCAAATAATCAGTGCATCGACGGTCATCACATTCTGGCTGGCTTCTAGCAGTAGCCTGATCCTCTGGTGCAGATTTGCACGTCCGAGAAATTTCGTAAAAGCGATCCATCAAACGCTCCTGGCGCGAAAACACAATAAAATGACACCTCTATGTAATCGTGTGTCCCTGGAATCACGCCCTGGTCAGTCCTCGTCCGTGACGAGCTCGTGCTGACCGCAACTCTAGTCGTAGCTCTCCCTGCCCGTGTAATCGTGGCAGCAAATACCATAAACCAATATCGTTGAGGATAGATCATGAATGAATATAATACTGTGCAAGGAAATGTACATCCTAAGGCTTCCTAAGCGGAGTAGCGTATCGTAAGTATGTTGCGGAACATACACACGGTATATCACTTTACTTAAGTCACCTACTCTATCAACCAAGGTCAACCTACGCGACGAAAGTTCGGGTATAATACCCCCTCGACTAAGTCTAAGTTCCGTAAGGTCAAGACGAAGTTCCGAATATATACAAACGCTCTAGGCTCCGCATAGTCAAACTTAGACTCGAACTAAGGTTAACCTAGCGCTCTGATACCAATTTTGTCACGTCCCAAAATGGCACGTGGCTGGCACTTGAATCATATGAAGTCTATAGGACCCCATCTAATTCAAGTAAGCTAAAAATCCCAGAAATCTAAACCATTTTAAATAAGAAGTGAAGAAAACATGTTTTAAAACAAGGGGTTTTAAATAACATAAGTCGAATATGCATTTTTAAAATCTCAAGTCTTTTCTAAAAATTTCGGCAGAGTTTCCTTTGTAAATACTGGCCTTAAACGGGGTACAACATGAATAATATATGCACAATGATAAAAGGCATCCCCAAGCGGGAGCTAGCTCTTTGTCAATCGACGGTCATAACCACGCAAGCAACATAATATACAACGCCGAAGGGCGAGGATCAAAACTCAAAAAGAAACTCAAACATCAAGAAAACCATAATAATACAACGCGCGACTCTAAGGTCGAAAGAATATACAATTGGTTTTCTAATTCTGAAACAATATACAAGTCTGGTTGATGGATTTTCTAGATACTACAATGAAAATAATACACAAGGGTGGTCACGATGCGAGTGAACTCACCTACCAAAGCAATCACCCAGAATGGAAGCAGTGTGCCAGAAAGCCACAATGAAACCTGTACAGAAAAACCTGCAAGGAACTGTGGCACAACGGGGGTGAGTTGCCAACTCGTGAGTAGAAAACATCACAGAGCAGAAATCGTATGCATGACTCAATCCTAGGTCAATACGATCAGTAACACACACACACACACACACATATATATATATATATCCTCAAAATGATAAAGTCTGAAGCATGATAAGGCGGCAAAGGTAAACATCTAAACATCAGTGTAATACCAAGTGCTCGTGTCGGTGGCTCAGGTAGCAACATATCATAAACATAAGGTGTGATCAATATAATCATCATGAAATCAGTGTCAACTATATCATGAAGTCTATAAGTATGTGGATATCATCCAACTATGTAATCAATGTCTGTATGTATGTGGATCTCGTCCACGTGTCAACTAATGCCATAACAACATCATGCATGTAAAAGTCATAAAAGCATATGCATGAAAGTATGAGGATATAAATCAGCATGTGTCCCTCGCGACACATCAAAATCATGGAACCTGAGTGTCTAGCATCGACACTCGAAAACATCATGAAACCTGTGCCTAGCATCGGTACGTAAATCCTCATATATCTCAGGCGCCGCATCCTCAGATCGGCCCTCATGTAGATCTCGCCTCAGGCTCCACCTACTCTGGTCGGCCCTCATATCCATCTCATGACTCCAGTCGGTATCCTCTGGATAACCGACGGGTCCAAATACTATCACCGGTAGGTAGTGCTCCCCTGCCAGGCTCACCGTCTAACAATACGAGTCTTCTTACCCTAGGGTACTTCACCGGGTCCACCATGTACCCGCAGATGGTGCCTACCACTCCTCGAATCGGGTTTCACATGCCACTCTCAGAACCGAGAAACCACATGGTGGACGCACTGAAATATCATATCAAGGGTAACCGGGTTTTTAAAACAATGCATACTCTCTTTTGAAATAACCACGGTTCCCAAATCTAGAAATCTTATGAAAACAACATATCTCAATGCGTATAATCATAAAGCATGATGTATGCGACATATAACAGAAATGTAAGTATATCCGTATATCATGCAACATGGAACAGTAATATGCATATATCGAGGGAAAACCGCTCTTTTAAAATGAATCCAGTTTTAAAATATATCTTGCGGTTCCCAAATCTCCAAAATCAAGCTAGAATCATCTATGTATGTGTAAATACGTATGTATGCAAATATGGGTGTACAATATGTGTGTACGCAAGTATGAGTGTACAATATGTATGTGCGCCAATATGGATGTACAAGTAGGTATATACGCAAGTATGGGTGTACAATATGCCTGTACGCCAATATGGATGTACAAGTAGTATATACGCAGTATTAGTGTACAATGTGCCTGTGCGCCAATATGGATGTACAAGTAGTATATACGCAGTATGAGTGCACAATGTGCCTGTGCGCCAATATGGATGTACAAGTAGGTATATACGCAAGTATGGATGTACAATGTGCCTATGCGCCAATATGGATGTACAAGTAGGTATATACGCAGTATGAGTGTACAATGTGCCTGTGCGCCAATATGGGTGTACAAGTAGGTATATACGCAAGTATGAGTGTACAATGTACCTATGCGCCAATATGGATGTACAAGTAGGTATATACGCAGTATGAGTGTATAATGTGCCTGTGCGCCAATATGGAGGTACAAGTAGTATATACGCAAGTATGGCATGCAAGGAGTCATATCCTGATGCAACAATCCTACTGTGTAGTGACATGGCAATTATCGATGGTGAAGTGTGTGAGCCGGCAAGCAGGTGTACGTGGAGCATATGCATCATCGGTAATGGTGCTGGTATCCTAACAGCATGGGTTTAATATAACAATAATCACAAGTATATAGGCATGAAATGCGCTAATAACCACATGAATATATAGAATGGAAAGTAAATGCAACAATAAGGAATCTACATTAGTTATACGATTCATACAGTTTGTCATTTGAAATCACACAAATCGTGGTGTTTTGGAAAAATAGGGGCTACGGTGTTTTTAAGAAAAGAGGCGTGTCCTTTGAAATATCCGTAGAATCTCTTGGCTTGTCTTTAAAATACTTACGATTCGTTAGTTTTGGAAATAGGTATGACTCGAGTCTAGTCTAACATCTACAAGTAAACTACAGGACTAAACGAACAGTCTAACCGAAAGGGTAAGGGAAAACCATCTAAGTCTGAGTCGATATATATATAAATATAATAGTCGGTGATCCCGCCTCAAAAGTATCACATATGATACAATATACAATATGACATTTTCGAGTCAAGAGTGCGGATCTATCATTAATATATAGCTCGTATGGTAAATCCATCGTACGGCATCCCAAATCTGGGTACGGGTCGAATATCGCATTTATCTCATCATTTATCTGGTATCCTTATCATCATATCTCATGAACTGGGGGTACTGATCTAAGTCTAGTACAAACTGATACCATCTGCATATATATGCGTGTATGAAAAACACATGCCTAAAGGCCCGCTAAAATCTCATGTCGTATCTCATAATACGAATCAAATCATATCACCGATCTCATGGCATGATGCCCAATCTCATCGACTCATCTCCAAGTATCATAAACATTCCTCATCATCCATGTATATGCATATGTATATATATACATAGTCCCATACCTGTGTGTGTGTGTGTGTATACATATCCCCATAAACGCACAAGTAAAACGATGTAAACATGTATGTGTGTGCGTGTGGGTGTAAACCTTATTCTAAGGTCCGCGACTAAACTAACTAATGGCGCTATCACCCAATTACACTAAAGTTATCCATGACTCCCAAAGTCTATCTAGATAATCATAATCTCCTAATAAACATATGAATATATCCATATAATATATATATATATATATACACACACACCATACGCTACACTACGAACTGCGGGGGTGCTATACGCCATCCACCCGACTTCCCCCGTAGATATAATCTACCCACCTTGCTCTTCGCTTGTTGTTGCCGACGTCGCCACGCGCTTGCTTGTCGTCTCGAAGTCCTCAGGGGGTACCTACACATCATAACGTATCGTGTCGCATTAAAACCTAATTTAAAACCAAAACGACACGCTAAAAGTCTATAGGTTAGAACCTACGGACTACGCTTTTCAAAACCACCAAATATCATTCGATATAGACGTACAAACGTCAAGTAATCGAGGTAAAACGCAAATAATAAAATTCAGAATCCAAAATACGAAAAATATAACTCCGAATCAAACAGCAACTTGTGAAATTAGTCCCAGATTTTACCCTAGGCCAAACTAGCCAATTTTGCATACACGAGGGGTCTGATTACAGGAGACGGAGCTACAGACGAAGCATGAAGCCCATAGCTCAAGCTCTGGCCGCAAATTGTGGCCAGAAAGGTTTTATTTACGGCCCAGATAAGGGTGTAGGGGCTGGGGTCTTTAGGGTATGCTCTAAATCACCTGCATATCTCTCTATGTTGGCTAAATAAATTTTAGAGTCTCCGGGTGTTAGCAGATTCAATTTTCTCATCACGATTCCCACAATTTCCGTATCTGAAGAATTTCAAAGTTCGTATTTAGGGGTTAAGTCTGAGGTTCAGTCCACTAAATCATCACAACAGGGGTTGTATAGCCTCTACTAATCTCAATTACCCTTTTGAAATCAATTCAAACCCTAATCCTTTTCTAGGAATTTCCAAACCCCACTAAATATCGCCTAATCACTTCTAAATATGCATGGAAGCTAAAGTAAACCAAATACTACACTAACGGTTCAGAAATTATCTCATTTGGCAACCCAAGAAAATTCTTGAGTTGCCCCAAGTGTCCAAAATCCTTACTTTCTTGGTCCAAGGTGTAGCCTGTGAGCTTGTGCACATTTTTTATGAAATGGGGATGGACTTCTGATGTTGTTATGGGGGTGTTTTGAGGGTTGAAGAGATGGGGGAGGAAGAGGGCAGCCATGGGAGTTGAGGGGAGAGAGAATGAAGAAGAGAAAATGAGAGAAGAACCAAGGTTGACCCCCTCACCCCTCTCTCTCTCTCATGCCCATATCTCTTACTATATTCATTTCTTTTCTTTTCTTTATTCTTTTCTTTTCTTCTCTCTTCTCACTTAAACACAACCATGCATGAAGAATGAGAAAAAAAGCCATGATAAAAATGTAACAAGTGTTAAAATGACATGGTGCATGTTTTGCACAAAACAAGCTTAATGAGCGATTGGCGATATTTAACCGCGATTAGCATTAAAATAGTGTATAATAAATCATAAAATTTCATAATTTTCTTAAATCCAATAAAGCACTCTCATTTCAGTAATTTTCATAATTTTCCAAATTTTTCCCAATTTATCGGTATTTAATTATACCCCAATATTAAAATATTCAATATAATATTATTTAATTATAAAAACCCCCAAAAATAATATTTTATTTTTATGAAATGTTACAGAAGATAACCTTGTATGATAGAACCCTTTGGTCGATTTCTATTGCGTATATACTTTTTTAGAGTGTAGAGGTACCTAAAAAAATATGTTAAATAAATAAATACGGGCATATAGGACAATAATAATTTTACAAATTGCGTGAAACGAAAAATTCCACGTACTTTTCGACGGGATACATCCATCGATATTGTACCGGTCCGGCTAACTTAGCCTCGGTTGCAAAATAAACCGTCAGGTGTATTATGATATCGAAGAATGACGGTGGGAAAATACGCTCAAGTTTGCAAAGTATCAATGAAATAGAATTTTCTAGATTCTCCAGTGTCACAACATCCAGGATTTTAGCACACAATTCTCTAAAAAAGCAACAAATGTCATTAATTACTGGACCAACCGATTCGGGAAGGAAAGTCCTGAGGGCTAATGGGAGAAGGTGCTCTATAATAATATGGTGATCATGACTTTTCAGCCCATCGATCCTGCCTTTCAAAATTTTTATTTTCTTACTAAATGATCCTGTTGGTGGATGTTACACGCTCTCACAACACTTGTGAGGAGGCGGAAGCGATAAATAAAAATTTCTTGCATGCAACACCCACATAAACCAAGATCTTGTGCTTAAATCTTAACGAGCAAAACTATCTAGAGATCTAATCTACTATGATAGTGTTATACCTAGGAACCGGTCCTTCGGGTCTTTGTTTGGATGTGACTCCTAGACTTCTTATGGTCGCAAAGAGCTCGGTCTCCGGCCACCTCAAGATCCAAGACGATCCACCCGAGAGCTATCGAACAAGCTATAAACTCTTCACAAGAGTTTAACTAAGAGATCAAGTTTGCTAGAAGTGATCACTTAGATGATGTAGAGATCAAGTATTGGATTATCCTTTTGCTCTAAGATTTTGATTCACAACTCATATGAAGGTTAAAGTAAAGAGGAGGAAGAAGGAGATAATGAGGAGAGAGAATGTCAAAGCGATCAATGGAAAAAATCAAATATGGAAAAAATGATATGGCTCAAATAAAAATAATTGAAGCATGCAATAAAAAATTGCACCATGCTTCAATAGTAACTCCAAATGAATAAAAAATGAAACAAGCCATTCCTTCATCCATGCTTAGACTTTCTCCAAATTCCATCTCATTTATTTATTTTCACAAAATAAATATCCATTTATGAGGTGTCTCCTTCTAGAAGGTATTCTTGTAACAATTACAGGAATACCCCTCCACCGTATACCGTATAAATATACCCGTATCTGAATTCCGAAAAATACAAATACAAATAATCCAATAATATAATACCGGCATCCGGCTTAAAGCAAAGCCTACCAGTATTATCCTTCCGATCATTATTCCTTAACAATTACACGAACATGATCGAAACCCTGTCGTAACAACTTACGGCCTCTATATCTTTTGCCTGAACCAAGGAACCCTCTGTGTGGGACTCTAAAGACTCGACAGAGCACTGGCAGTGGGTTTTAACCACAAGCACGTCAGCGGCACTAGCTGTGCGTAACGGCTACCCAGGTACATGACGAAAAGGTGACCGACGAGCGAACTCATCACAACCCTAACGAGCCTGTAAGCAACACTTACCGTACAGTCCGGTCTCTTTGTCTGATACGTCACATATGAAGTCTACGGGTGGTAAATGTTAGACCCCAGTAACTTTATAAGTCATGCTGATTTACGGCCCATAACGGTTCGAGAAACTACTAATAACTCTTATCAGTAAATCTCGAGAATCCTGGCCAGGGATTTGCTGTTATGGCCGATCAAGCATAGCGCGACATCAACTCCCTATACCGGGAGAGACGAAACCCCTCCTATCGCTCACTGCCTCCATGCGATTCGGTACTGTACCCAAAATCCATCTGTTTGCACGACTCAGTAGAGCCGTGGTAAGGAGGAAATCAAAGCACAGTGGGAACCACACAAGACACTATGACGATCTCGGGTCTACAGACTAACATGTACAAGTGTCACCAGAGAACTGCTATCTGACTATAGGTATATATACCATCTAGGAGTTCTCGGAAATTCCTGTTCGGTGTACCCATTCTCCAATGAGCACCTGTGTACAATCTTTGATGTCAAACACTAATGGTTGTAGGATCAACCATCGCCCCCAGGGTCAAGAAACATACATACTAGTCTACTCTGGTAATATCAATGCCCTGTCTCGATATACCTTCGACTAGGAACTATTAAAGGATATACTTATAGACTGCCCAGACCCTACTAGTATGATCTACATCATAATCCCGGTAGTCAAGCATAATCCTAAGGGCTTCATCAACATGTATATAAAGATATGAAATACAACACATCACACGTTACGATGAAGATAAACCGGATAGCATACTATCATTTCGAGCAAAGATTGTTTCTGTACATATACATGCATAACATCCTATACAATACAAGCCTCTAGGGCATACATATCTAACAGATCCTGAGAAACCTGTCGGAACTTTCAAATCATGCAACACCTGCAGAAACCTTTTCTTCTTCGGTTGTGACATATGATACGCGGCATTGGAAAGTACAGACTTGCCTGGTTTACCCGCTATCGGTTTAGGATGCAATTCACTTCTAATTCCCCGGTCCTGAAGATCCATCCGAGCATGGAGGTTGTCTTTCGATTTTCCGTCTTTACAAAGAAGCAAGTTGAGTACATGCTCGGATACTCTCTTCTCTATGTGCATGACGTCCAGAAAATGATGCACTAAATTTATTGACCAGTACGGAAGCTCGTAGAAAATCCTTAACTTGTTCCGGTATGATGGTTTGACTTGTTTTGCCGGATCTATCCCGAAAGTCACATTATTGTAACCATCCCATTGAGCAGTCATGTCCTCTCCGGACAATGAGGCTGGAGGCCCAAGAAGCTCCTGATGACCATTAAAGCGAGCAGCGTCTAATCTGTTGGGATGGTCTAGTGGAAGGAAACGCCGATGACCGCAATAACAAACCTTCCTTCTAAAATTCAACCATTTTAATATTGTATATTGATGGGAATAAGGGCATGCTTTGTGACCATGTACGGACCAACCTGATAGCATTCCATACGCAGGAAAGTCATTAATTGTCCACATTAAATCCGCACGCAGTGTGAAGGTTGTATCTGTGTTTGTATCGTAAGTCTCTACACCATCAATGAATAAAGATTTTACTCATCGATCAGAGGTCGGAGATAGACGTTGATATTGTTTCCCGGCGAGTTTGGTCCGTCAATAAGAAGGGGCATCATAAAGTAGGATTGATCCAAACCAACCAAGACGATAGATTATAAACTATCATTACAACGGGTCATGTGTTGTGGCTTCCAGCCATATAGTTGAATGGGCAGAAGGTATCACTAGCGATTCCAAGCCTGACATTGCGAGGATCACTACCGAATATTTCGTGCCTCCTATCGAAATCCTTCCATGCCGGTGAATCTCTTGGATGACTCATTTTTCCATCTTCACTTGGAGCAGCATGGTGATGCCAAATCATTGCCTCGGCTATTTTCTTGCACCTGAATAGCCTCTGTGTTATGGAAAAGTATCGTGCTATCTTGACAGGTATATCGGACTTCTTATCAGATTCTTTCAGCTTATACCTGGCCTCTCCGAATGTTGAACATTATTTCAAATATGAATTCTCTTTCCGGTACAACACGCAATTCTTAGGACATGCATGAATCTTCTCACACTTCAGACCCAAATCAGACATCATCTTCTGGGATTCATATCAGCTGTCGGGCACGTTATTTCCCGGGGGCATAGAATCTTTTAGGAACTTCAGAAGTATCATGAATGATTTGTTGCTTCATCCATTTAGGCACTTAAACTGGAAAAGTTGGACGAACCATGATAGAGCGGAATACTTTGCATTCTCATAAATGGGTCTTCTAGCATCATTCATGAACTTTTCATATTTATCCGCACGCGGTCCTTGGCCGAAAGGAATATCATCTTCGGTAAGAATACTATCACCTAGGGCAGCCTCTACCATATCATTTATTTCTTCTCCTAGAAAGAAGTTATCGTGTTCTTCTTCTTCTGCCGTATTACCGTCTTCTCCTTCTTCTTCTGCCGCATTACCTTTTTCTTCTTGTCCTTCTTTGTGATATAATTAAGTTGTATAAAGTCTAGTAAAACTATGTTGAACGATGTGAAGCTCTACGATTTCTACTTTCTGCCAGAACTTATTCCCACATCTATCGCACGGGCAGAGAATTTTCTCTAAGACGATCTTATTATGTGCGCGTGCAGATTCAATGAAAGCAGCAACTCCTGCGACAAATTTATATTGCATACGTTGTTGCCAATTGATTTGAATGATTCAGCGTGCTTGCGCTTTCTAAAAGATAGATCAAAAATATTTGTAACCGCAATCAAGAACGGCGTCGCATGAAGCTAGCCGGTGAGTACGGGTCGGTCCACAGGGATGTTGTGAATCTCCGATTCGTTCTTACGAGTTAATTCCGAAGGGTGTTCGGAGTTGTTATTAAATCTAAAAACCTAAATTATCCTAGGGCAATTATCTAGATCTAAATCTTGCTAGGGTTAGGTTTAGGAATGGTTTGGAAATGTAAATAAATCTCAACGCTTTCTATATCCAGATTAGGATCTAAGAGGAGTTATGGTAATTATCAATAAAGGGGATTAGATCCATTCGGAAAGGTGTTCCTTCCTCTAGGTTCTTGTCCTTCCTTTATCAATCCTTACCCTAACCTCCATGGAAAACATCACACCCGGGCCTTTATACTACGGTATCACCGCTACCTCAAGGGATAGAGTGCCGTAGGGAGCGGTATGTGCATGTATGCATGGAGTCCTATTGTAAATGTTTGGTGGGTAAGAAAGGGATGAGAGATCTCATCTCTCAAAATCCTTTCCCAAAGCTAAACCCTAAACAAGTTCCTAGGGCATGAAATTAAATCTACACTAGGGCAAGAAATTAAATTACTTACAGATGCATCCCTCCAATCGTCCATGCAGGATTGTCAGATCTGAATTTCAGAATGGAGAAGAAACACCGATGCTCTCCAAAAGAATTTCTGAATTTTTATTAAAAGGAGGCATGAAGTTTACAATGATTTAGAGTTCTATTTATAGGAAATAGAAACCCTTGGTTACATTTTGATCCGCATGTCTACGATTACAAAAATAGCCCTAGGAAGACTTATTCAGAGCCTATTTAAATTATGGTAAAAATTCCTTTAACTGTAGGCTCTTAATGGCCGCGGAACCGCGGCATGGGTAGGGCTTGGGCCGCGGTTCCGCGGCCCAATAGAGAGAACATTGGCTGAAAATTTGTGTGCTGTATTTGGGCCTTTGGGGCTTCCTGATTCTTTTGTTCTTTTCTCCATTTGGCTTCTACATTGGTTCCAGATCTCCAGTGGACAATTGCATTGGACTTTTAACCGTTCGCTTTGACATCTTGGACCTTGCGTTGCCTTGTACTTTGTGAATTTTATCTTTGATGTAAGCTTGATCAAGAGTCCTCTGTTTGTTGGTTAAAGTCCATATTTTCATTGTCTTTACATCGTTTGCACTGTTTTCTGTCCAAGAATCTGTAACCTGTAACATGTAGCAGACATGCGTCAAAAGCACCTGTTTATTTATAAAAAGAATAAGAATGGGGAATATAATAATGCAATATTATGGTGTGAACAAATACCCCCAAACTTATCTTTTGCTCGTCCTCAAGCAAACTTATTTTTTATTCACTAAAATCCTAACCGCACTTTCGCAGGGAAACGCGATTGCACTGAGCTCGTGCAACAAGCCGTTAAACCTCTAGGTGTCCCTAGTAGGAGGAGTGTTGTCTCCTGAGGGTTTTCAGCGGATATTACCCACAAAATCCTATCAATTCGGCCCATTAACTTTTGTTCTCCAATTAGGTTTTCTATCAAGGAATTCTATTATCTTTTGACTCGCAAATTATCCACCCATATTCTTCACACTTCCTCATCATCTAACTTAAGATTATATATGTTCTATAGAATTACTTAGCTTTCGGCATTTCTTAAGTTTTCCTTCTAAAGTTCCATCTCCACTTAGGAATTTCTATTAACTCTACTAAAGATACAAGTTCTATTCTTCATTCCTCTCTCTTATCTAAATTCCAATCACATACCCCTACGTGTGTGTATAGATCACCCCTACACTTGGAAATTCAAATCAAGCAATCATACTCTCGTCCGTTGTCCAAAACACTTCTTAATTGGTGAATTTTTAAATGAAATTTGCTTACATATCCTTCATGCGACCGTTAATACTTCTTGAGGTACCAACAACCGATTACAAGATACGTTAGCACTTTAAAGCGTACATCCTAGTCTTGTAACACCCAAGGCTTTAGCAGTGACTTCCAAACCAGTTGGTCTAAGGCACTAGATGATGAAGCACCCTCGCTAAATATTTTTCTATTTTTGCAGCCTTAAGTAATCACAAAAACCAGTGTCCATTTTTTTTATTCTTTATTCACTTTTTATTTATTTATTTTCATTGTACTAAGGATTTTAGACAAGAGCACTTCAAGGTCTCTTCTACTATTCCAAGTTTCAAGGTGCGTGATTGTGCAAATTGTAGGGTATACATTTTCAGAATCTAGACTTAAGCTAGGAACTATTTTTCAAACTTATACTCTAATAAAAGCTTTAATATCTTTCCTTCGTTTCGACTTAGCCCAAGAAGTGAACCCAAAATTTGCCTATTTCTAAATAAACTACAAAAACGTATACTCTTTATCGTTAAACTTTAAGGAAGGTTATTTTTAGGGTTTTTAATTTACTAAGTCTATGATCTAGTTGTTCCTAGCCAGTTAACCTATTTGTCAACTCAAGTCAATTAGACCAAAATTGAATACAATAATTTTTATAATTTTTGAATTTTTTCAATTTTTATGGGTTTTCAAATAAATATGCAAATGCAAAAATATGTACAAATGAATGCGAAGGAAGAAGACGCACCGAGTATACCTCCAAACTTGAACTTGACAGTGTCCTCACTGTCATGCTAAACCAAGAGGGTCAAAATGTCGGCACTCCCCTGTTTATTTATTTACAATTTTTTTTATTTTATTGTTTTGAAATTTTTTTTGTTATTTTTTTTATAGAAAAAGAAAACAAGAAAAATATATACATATATACAAAGATTCCCCCAAACTTAAGCTTGGCCTTGCACAAGCCAAAAGTTAGCACCAACCATTCAAAAATCTTATCGTGGAAATGGTATAGTTGGTGCAAGAAAATGAGAAGCACGCGAGACCGTGTGGAAAGAATAATGGTAGAATATGGTCTCGGTGGGGGAGAAGAATGGCGAAAAGAAGAAGGAAGTGGAGTACGATCTTGAGGGTGTAAATTGAGTGAATAAATTAGCGCAATATATGATGACCGATATGTTATAAGCGATTGCGCTAACCTATCAACCCGTCGGGAAATGGGGTCAAATCCCTCAAGATTCGCAAGAAAACATGGGTACGCCGAACTTGGTATAGGAGATGAAAGCGTAACGGTCATTTGTTCGGTCGGAGCAATGGGAAAGACGAAAGGGAGTGAATTAGGGATGGTATCTTTCTCACCGTAGTAAACTGTTTCGAACTTGAAAGATTCCATTAATGGTTCGAAACTACTATAATCAACCGAGTCTGATGGCTCATCTGAAAATGTAAAGGACTCAAACTCGGGCGGTGAGTCATCAATATCGTCCAAAAAGGTGAAACACTCGTAGGTGTTATCGTCTGTGAGAATTGTGTCAGATTCAAAGGAAAAGGTTTCAAGCTCACAGTCTTCAAGCGGGGTCGGAACGATGGGAAGGAGGGAGGGTGATATAGCAGTCAAAAGTTCAGGAGGATGAATTGGAAAATCAGACACATCAAATAAAAATGATTCAACCTCAATATTATCCTCAAGACTCTCCTCAATACTATCCTCAATATTTAATTCATCCATGCCGTTATCATCAAAATCTAGACGCATATGAGATTCAGGAGAAACATTTAATAACTCAGGATGATGATTTGAACATAAAATTTCAAGCAAATCGACAGGTTCATCATCCGAAATATTCCCGGCGTCTATATCCTCAATCAAGTGAAAATCAATTTCTTTAGACACCTCCTCAAAAGCATGGATGTTTATCAATGTAGGTTCTAGAGTGGATGTGTAAAGGTTAAACGGATTAGGTGCGGTTTCACTCGAAAGGGGTTCTCACAATTTGGCAAATCAAGCACTACAAAATCACACAACTCATTTTTATTTTCAACAGGTGAACTATTTAGGGCAATCAATGGAAAACAGGAGTTGTGGGCTTCAATTGGGTATGGGTAGGTTTGATTTGGAAATCCTCTCTCATTCTCACTCTGTCCAACCGCCTCCTCATACATTGAAAAATTTGGAGCTAGCGGGAAACTAGCTACAAGTTCACTCGGTTGCATAAGGGTGGCTATGGACGCTTCCACATTCCTCACCATTTTGTTTGTTGCAGCAATATAAGCCTCCAACGACTCTTCCAAACTAGACTTAGGTGGTGAGGGGGTTTCAGTAAAAGATTCAAAATTGGTTGGATATGTGAAACTCCCTAATGGCTGTATCGAAACAGTGTCTAGTGAATGTGGGAAGGTCGGGTATGACTGGTAGGAAGTGGGTGGTAAGATAGGGGTAAGGTCAACATATGGGTAAGAAGGTGAATAATCGTGCGGATCCCTAAAACTAGATGAGTGGAGAGGGGTGAAAGATCGACTGCGAGATTGAGCAATATGCTCAGCAATGGACATCGGTCTAAGAGTGACAGAAGGACTTGAAGAAGTGGTATCAACATATGTAGGTTGTAAAGGTTGACTTGGTTGACACAAAGTGGGTTGAAAAGTCAAACTATTTCTCCTAGACGCCTCTATTTGATCTTTCAAAGATATTTTTGGTAAGGAAGGATCTTCTTTAAATTGACCGAACAAATTAACGTACGACGCAAAATTAGGTTCGTGATACCAAAGTTCGGCTAATGATTTATTATGTGGGGTACCCATGTTGTAAGAAGAAAGGTGACAAGAAGGAAGGTTGGGTCGTGCTAGGATTTATTTGGGGCTAAAAAAATTTTGCAAGTTCTATAAAATATTTGTCCTTTTTATTTTCATTTTTCATTGATTTTTTTCTTTCTCTTTATTTGGAAAAATTTTGTTGCAAAAAGATTTTAGAGAAAAGATATGCAACAGCAAAATATTTTATAGAAAAGATATGCAACAGCAAAATATTACTTACAATCTATTTTATTTCAAGTGGGGCCCAAAAATCCTGTACAAGACTGTTATATGGGAGGGAATAGATTTTTAAAGTGCACAGAATCTTGCAGGAAATTTAACAAAAGATATATATCGAAACATTCAGAGGAGAGATCAGAAAACTTACAGAGGTTTTTTTTTTTTTTTTTGAACCGTAGAGGAAGTTTGGGGATCTGATCCTCTGGTATGACCGCGGAACCGCCGCGAATGGCAGCCTCAGACCGCGGATCCGCCGCGGTTTGGTGGCTTCGGCCGGTTTTTTTTTTTTTTTGGTCTCCAGATCTCCACGGTTCTTTTTGTTTTGCTTTCTGGAAATTTCCAGATCCGTCTCGATTGTATATCCTGCAAGATTCAAACAACAAAGTACCCTTTCCAAAAATAACAGATAATATATTTTTATATTTTTTTATGATTTTTCAGATTTTTATGATTTTTTTAATTTTGTGATTAACCCGAAATTGCGAAAAGGAAAGTTCTACGCCATCCCCGGCAAAAGCGCCATTTGATTTGAATGATTCAGCGTGCTTGCGCTTTCTAAAAGATAGATCAAAAATATTTGTAACCGCAATCAAGAACGGCGTCGCATGAAGCTAGCCGGTGAGTACGGGTCGGTCCACAGGGATGTTGTGAATCTCCGATTCGTTCTTACGAGTTAATTCCGAAGGGTGTTCGGAGTTGTTATTAAATCTAAAAACCTAAATTATCCTAGGGCAATTATTTAGATCTAAATCTTGCTAGGGTTAGGTTTAGGAATAGTTTGGAAATGTAAATAAATCTCAACGCTTTCTATACCCAGATTAGGATCTAAGAAGAGTTATGGTAATTATCAATAAAGGGGATTAGATCCATTCGGGAAGGTGTTCCTTCCTCTAGGTTCTTGTCCTTCCTTTATCAATCCTTACCCTAACCTCCATGAAAAACATCACACCCGGGCCTTTATACTACGGTATCACCGCTACCTCGAGGGATAGAGTGCCGTAGGGAGCGGTATGTGCATGTATGCATGGAGTCCTATTGTAAATGTTTGGTGGGTAAGAAAGGGATGAGAGATCTCATCTCTCAAAATCCTTCCCCAAAGCTAAACCCTAAACAAGTTCCTAGGGCATGAAATTAAATCTACACTAGGGCAAGAAATTAAATTACTTACAGATGCATCCCTCCAATCGTCCATGCAGGGTTGTCAGATCTGAATTTCAGAATGGAGAAGAAACACCAATGCTCTCCAAAAGAATTTCTGAATTTTTATTAAAAGGAGGCATGAAGTTTACAATGATTTAGAGTTCTATTTATAGGAAATAGAAACCCTAGATTACATTTTGATCCGCATGTCTACGATTACAAAAATAGCCCTAGGAAGACTTATTCAGAGCCTATTTAAATTATGGTAAAAATTCCTTTAACTGTAGGCTCTTAATGGCCGCGGAACCGCGGCATGGGTAGGGCTTGGGCCGCGGTTCCGCGGCCCAATAGAGAGAACATTGGCTGAAAATTTGTGTGCTGTATTTGGGCCTTTGGGGCTTCCTGATTCTTTTGTTCTTTTCTCCATTTGGCTTCTACATTGGTTCCAGATCTCCAGTGGACAATTGCATTGGACTTTTAACCGTTCGCTTTGACATCTTGGACCTTGCGTTGCCTTGTACTTTGTGAATTTTATCTTTGATGTAAGCTTGATCAAGAGTCCTCTGTTTGTTGGTTAAAGTCCATATTTTCATTGTCTTTACATCGTTTGCACTGTTTTCTGTCCAAGAATCTGTAACCTGTAACATGTAGCAGACATGCGTCAAAAGCACCTGTTTATTTATAAAAAGAATAAGAATGGGGAATATAATAATGCAATATTATGGTGTGAACACCAATCCATATACATCCAGTCCTTAACTCTGATGTACTCATGGGCCATGTTAGACTGTATAACATATAAATTGTAGGTTATGGTGACTATATTGAGAAATCTAAGAACGGGATGGTTACTGACAAAGAAGAAAATTCGTAGCGGCAAGTTTGTCGTTGAAAAGAATAAATTATCGATAAACAATGTTAGATTTAAAGATACCCAAGTATGAGTTGTATTCTGTGTTTGTGTGTTTCAATTTATGATTTCGCTTAAGTGTAGGGTTGTTAGTGTGTATGTGCTTTGCGTGTGCGTTTGTTGTGTATTCGTGTTGTATGTGTGTGTTTCGACTGTCGGGGGTAAGGCTTCTATCCCATTAAGAATGTATAGTGCAGACACCTATTTGCTTGTGTTTTCATCCGTTTCGAGTAAATTTCGGCAGCACCTCCCCTCTGTTCTCCGAGTACACTGTAATAGAATAGATAATTGTAGGGTGTTTTTCGTCACCCCATTGAGATGGGAATACGCGCGTGCTTGTTAGGCGCATTACAGATTCCCTCTACCTAGAGTAGGCCGGGGTTTAATGATTATGGGGATCCGAATCTCCGGCAGCCGCGGACTAAGCTGCCGTTCGCATTTTCCATCCCATCGAACCTTTCAAATTTGGGGACGACATAGCCAGTAGGAAACTCCACAAGATCGTACCGAGCAGGATATGGTATCCCGCTACTGCTGGCATCTTTTTGCTCTCCGGCTTCGGCTACCAATGTTTTGACTTTGTTGGCAACCAAATCCATGATTTGATCTTGAGTTAGCGGGTTGCTGTCATCGGTAGCCAAGACATTTCCCGAGATAGGATGCGACAGATTTTCATGCGGTTCGCCCACTTTTGGATTTGAAGGAATAGGCGTCGGCTGCCTTGGGACACCGTTTCCCGGTTCACGAGCAAAGCCCTGCGCTTGATTGGGCGGCTGAGAGGCAAGTTGGGCCGTGAGCTGTAAACGACATTTGTCAAGTCGTCAATTTTTGAGTAGAGCTTGGCCATCTCCTTGTCTTTGCTTCTGAGCTGCTTTCGGAGCTCTTGGAGAAGTTGCTGCTCTGCGTTCTTGGGACGGAAGATTGGCTCATCTTCGCTTTCCGAGCCCGACTCCTCATGGACCGAAGGGTCTTTCTGCCTATCATCCTCATCGATAGGGTTTTCATCATTCAGCGGAGGCGGCTGTTCTTAGGAAGCGGCAACCGCATTCAAGCCAAATGGGATCTGAGATGTGGTGGCCCCGTCCTTGCTCTTGCTGCGCGTGCCCACCGTGTAGACAGTGTGGACCACATATCCAGCCATTTCCCCATCTTCGGCGGGGTAACCCTGTTCTTCGAACCCCATGAGGTTCAGCCTAGCAGGAGCCCTAGCCCTTTTGTTGCCTCTATATCTGAGCCCTTTCTGCCTCAGCCTCTCTGCCTTGAGCGCTTGTCAGGCTTCTGCTCTTCGGGAAGCCGCCATAGGCTGAGTGATGGGGAGACTTGAGAAGACACCCGATCGAGTAGTTGTCAGAGGCGCCGCTGAAGCTTGCCCGAGATGCCTTATTGCTTTACCGGTGTTGATGACCTTGCCCCTAGCTGGAGCGATGGAGGGTCATTTGGAAACGGATTTGTGCTTGGGCAGAGGTGCCCTCGCAACCATGATATTTGGCCTTTTCCCTTTTGGGACCGGTTTGTCTGCTACCGGAGCTTGAGGAGCTGGGACGACGTTAGCAGACACGAACATAATAGAGCCAAATGGTAGCGGCGGCTCTTCCCATTGTCGCCCGAGACTTGCCGGGAGGACCGTCCTGGCGTCCATCTTCATCGTGTAGGAGATGGGAGCTATGCTGAGAGCCGAGATTATCTTTGGAGACATTGTTGAAAAGTGGTTGCTTGAAAACCTGCATGAAAGAGCATTATTTTAGCATTAATATAGACATGTATATTGATTGAGTTCGCATGAACGTTTAACCCGAAATATGGGAGGAGAGATAGGTCCCACCGGGCGTGCCAGAATCTGTAGGGTGTTTTTCGTCACCTCATTGAGATGGGAATACGCGTGCGCTTGTTAGGCGCATTACAGATTCCCCCTATCTAGGGTAGGCAGGGGTTTAATGATTGTGGGGATCCGAATCTCCGGCAGCCGCAGACTAAGCTGCCGTTAATTACCACTCGCCTTTGGAGCGAGAGAACCTCCGATTGACGGGTTAAACTGGTCATGTGAACTCAATGTGCAGTGTTGTGTTTTGCAGGGGTTTTGGATATATCGGGGGCCCCGCAGAGTTTTTACGGGGATCCCGCTATCCGGATAGCTGGCTGGGGGTCAAGGGGGCTAGCATCCCCCTTGCGGAGTGCGGGGCAGCGCCCCGGCCCAAAATTTTTTTGAGGGGGACAGTGTTGTGAAGTGTGTGTATATCTATACATATATATTAAAAAAGGAAAAAGTGTCCAAAGGACGCGTGGGGCCAGCACCTTGAGCACTGTGCGCGCTAGCGTGCCACGTGTCGGCACGTGGGCGCTAAGGCGCTAGTGCTTTGGACGCTAGCACTCTGAGCGCAAGAGCGCTAGCGTGCCACGTGTCAGCACGTGGGAGCTCGGGCGCTAGCGCTCTGAGCGCTAGCGCGCCACGTGTCAACACGTGGGCGTTTGAGCGCTAGCGCTTTGGACGCTAGCGCGCCACGTGTCAGCACGTGGGCGCCAGCGCTCGGGGTGCAAGAGCGCTAGCGCACCACGTGTCAGCACGTGGGCGCTCGAGCAGCAAAAGGAATTTGGTCCCTGCAATGGAAGTTGTGCTCCCAGAAAGGAGCACTTATTATTCTGTGTGTGTGTGTGTGTGTGTGTGTGTGTGTGTGTATGAGGAGTTAAACTCCTAAGATGTTTTGAAGCTGATGAAGGGCTTCTCCCCTTGAGCCCTAGTTCTTCCCCAAAGTGGGGTTTCTGGAGATGGGTCTCCTTCTTCTTCCTTTGTTGGCCGGATCTTGAAGATCAAGAAATATGAGATTCTAAAAATCTCTCCTTTCTGAGATCTGATGGCAGATCTGAGTTCCCCTTTGTGGGTTTTGTGGTGAAAAACTATTTAGTTTTGGAAAAAGAAGAGTAAAACTCTTGATTTAATTAAAAAAAAGGAGGAAGGTTTAGAACCTTGAGGAAGGAGAAGATCACAGATCAAGATTTTTCTTTGGAGAGAGAAAAAGTTGTGAGATATTTTCATTATCTTTGCCTTTATAGGCTATACACTTTACATATAGCCCCTTGGGCTTTACACAAATGGCATTTTGGCCATCCCATGGCTCATGTGCCACTTCTTTTTGCACATAAGCCATGGGCTTACAGAAAATTGGCTTTATGCCCATTTTGCATACATTCATGCACAAAAATTACATAAAAATTATTTGTTACATGATTTTTTTTATTTTGGTATGGCGGAAGGCCGGACGCTTCGTGTTCGGGCTCGATCTGGGCATTGGCCCACTTGCTTGGGCTTGGGCCCACCTGGCTTGGGGTTGACCTTGACTTTGACTCGGTCAACCGGGGTGCAAATTTTGACTTCAACAATAATCATTTCAATACTGTGAAACAACGTTGAAATGAACATCTAATCTATCTTTGTACATGGAGAACCAGCGGAAATGTACCGATGAAATAACTCGAAACGAATGAAAATACAAGTGATTGTAGGTGTTTACTTTATACATTCTTAACTTGTCCATACTGAACAAATCTATCGGTTATCATACGATTGAATTTTCTCGTCACATAAACTGCACGACGGTTGTTAGTACCGAACTATACCGTTCCATATTTAACAACCTTCGTATAGTTCTATATCACGACGAACATCGAACGTATGTTAACCGACAGACGGGGACTAAGTCGCGTTTTGATTTTCACATATGAGTATCGATAAGAATATGAAAGTTTCATATTATCATCGAGTATCATATATTGGTTTTAACTTGAACATTTAACTTGAATAGGTTTTACGTTCACGTTTCGTTATTAAGGGTTCGAAGTTTTTAGTTTAGGGTAAATTTTTCTTGCGTTTACGGTAAAGTGGTACGTTTACGTTATCATCGAGTATCCTACTGAAGAAACTAGTGCACCCTAAACCCTAACCCTAATTAATCCAAATTAATCATAATCACCACCCTAACTCAAATTATTCCCAATTAACCCAAAATTAATCCAATTAACCCAAATTTACCTAATTAATCTAAATTAACCTTAATCATCACCCTAACTCAAATTATGCCTAATTAACCCAAAATTAACCCAAATAAATCCTAATCAACACCCTAACACAAATACACTATATTTTACCTAATTAATCCCAATTAACGCTAGCCCAAACCCTAACCCTGATCATCACCCAAACCCCAACCCAAATTAACTCTAGCCCAAACCAAAACTAACCCTATTTAATTTAATTAATCCTAACCCTAATCATCACCAACCCTATTTTAATTAACCCTAAACCGAGCCATAACCCTAACCCTAAATCGAATCCTAACCCTAACCTTAAACCGACCTAATTAACCCCCAATTAATCTGGAACTAACCCTAACCCTAACCTTAAAATCAACAATAACATCAAAATAGGCATAATTATAAGTTTAAAATGGAATTAACTCACCTCAGTTGTAGTTTTGCCGGCGGATGGAGCTCGACGAGGTGGAGGAGGCTGGGGATGGAGCTCGACAAGACTGTGGCGGCGGCAAGATGGCGACGAGCGGGAAATTTTGGCGAGACTGTGGTGACGAGACCGTGGTGACGACGATAAGAGAAATTTTGGCGACGAGAGGTGGATCCGGCGGATGACGAGACCAGGTGGAGGAGTGGATGATCGATTGCGCGGAGGAGTAGGTGGGAAAAATTGGGGAGGTGGGAAATTACCGAGCTTTATTTTTTTAATAAATAACTCTTTGATGTCCTTACGGATTAATCCATAGGGCCTTCTTTTACGGCTTCGTAGGGCCAAACAAAAGATTATATTTTAATATTTTTTAATTAATCCGTAGGGCACTGTAAGGATAAACGGATGGCCCTATAGATTTCTATCTCCATAGGGACAACCTCTTATTGTAGTAGTGCATGTTCCAATTGGTTTGTAATTTTAAAGGATATATTAACACTACTAAAATAGGGGGTTGCGCCTACGGATAACAACATCCGTAGGGGCAGATAAAGCTTAGCCCTACGGATTAATCCATAGGGCCAAACGGTTGCCCCTACGGTCCTTACATATTTATTTAAAAATTATTAAATCTTAAATTGTTGTTTGCCCCTACGGAGCCGCAAACCAAAAACCTACGAACTTATCCGTAGGGGCATCTAAATAGGGATTTATGTAAAAAGGCAGATTGATCCCTACGCTGATTATCTCTTATTTTCTCATCACTGTGCGCGAACCCAAATCCCCAAACCCTCGTTCCCGCCGATCGCCGTTCTCGTCGTCGCCATTCTCGTCGTCACCAGCGCCGGTCGATTCGTCGTCGCCACCGCCTGCTTCTTCCTCATCTCCGTTCGTCGTCACCACCGCCTGCTTCTTTCCCATCTCCGTTCGTCGTCGCCACCGATTCGTCGTCGCCACCGCCTGCACAGGTTAGGAAATCTTCAATTAAACAAATTTTTGATTGTTTTAGGGCTATGGTTCATGGTTTGGGTGCCGATAAGGCATCGGTTGGGGTTAGCGTTAGGGTTAGGGCTGGGGCTGCGGGGCTGCGGTTGCGGTTGGGGTTGGGGTTCAGCAGGGGGTTGCGGTTGGGGTTGGGCTTGGGGTTAGGGTTGGGGTTCGGCTGGGGTTGGGGCTAGGGCTGGTGGTAGGGTTAGGGTTGGATTGGGGTTGGGGTTGGGGTTAGAAACTGGATGCTGTTACCGCAGTAGATTGCAAAGGCTAATATTTTGCCAGTGAGATTACAAAATTAGGTAAATACATCTTTGACATAGCCCAAAATCAAAAGAAGCGATGTTGGAAAGCTATAACTGAGCGAGCTAGACACTGTTAAGAAGTTGAAGTTTCAAGAATTATAAAATATATTTGTGGAGCTTAATGTATGTATATGCTGCCTGCCTTTATCTTAGCATATCTTACATGCTGTTTTTTCGTCGTTAATTGTAATAATTGAATTAGGAATCTAGGATGATGCAAATTAAGTTGCTTTATCTACTTTTATCATATGATTTTGGAAATAAATTTGAACATAGGATTATGACATTCTTTCTTTTTCTTTTCGTTATAACCTTTAACTGATTTTAGCAATAAAATGTCCTTTAAACAAGAGAAGCCAGTGTCTTGTCAAGAAATTTGACTTTCTTAATTGTTTTAAGCTTATCTATTAATGTATGCTTGGTATTGTAGGCAGAACTTTACAGGGTAAGGAAAGCATTTGATAAAGCTGAGCCATTATATTTAGAAGCCATAACTATTCTGGAGGAAGTGTTTGGTTCTGATGACGTACAGTGTGTATATTATTTCAGTTGAAATTTATTTTATTTTCTAACCTTGTAGACATGTATGCTTAGTAAGTAACTAATGTTAAATCTAATAATTTGTATAAATAGTTATTAATGAAGTTCAGTGAAGGGTCTTTAAGCCTTTTTGACTTTTTTTTAATGATATATACTTACATTATATGTGTAGAACAGATATAGTAATTCTGTTTTTTAATATATGATTTTATGTATTTTTACCTTTTTAATCACCTAAATTGGATGATGGACACATTTGTCATTCTTTAAGGTTTCTTGCTTTTGCAGAGTAGGGGCTGCTTTACACAACCTAGGGCAATTTTAGCTTGTCCAGCGAAAACTTGAGCAGGCTCAGAAGTGCTATGAGGTATAAGTTCTTTCGAAGCACTTTTTTCTTTATGAATTTTTCTATTTTAATAATATTTTTTTCATGAACCATGATACTTGATATGATAGTTGTTAGTAATAAAGCATAAATTTCAAGGCAAGGTTCTCAGAACTCTAATATTGTATTTCGATAGATTTATATCTAAGTTTTAAGGCAATCAACTTTCATCTTTTATGGGCTATTTCTCATCTCCTTCCCCCAAAAGAAAACCCCTCTACTTCTATATCTTCCCCTCCATTTCATATTTCCAGGTTCTCCCAAAAGAAATTATAATAACATGTCACATCTTCTTTAAGCAGCATAAGTTAATTGTTTATTTATCTATCAATTCCTATGTGATAATCTGTTCTATTGTCTTTCTGTTTCTTTTGACAGCGTGCTCTAAAGGTATGAAACAATACTTGAATTCTCTGTCTTTCATCTCCGATATGGTGGTTCTTTTCCTTTTATTGCTATATGCTGTTTATGTTTTGCGTAGATAGAAGGACATGTTCTGGGCTATGGTGTACTTATACAATGTATTATCTTAAGAAGGGTAATACCGTGTTTTTCTAATATGGATAATTTGTCATTGTTAATCCATCTTCCTGAAAACGGTTTATACGGAGGAAGTATATTTCATGGTACTTGAGAAAAATATATGTTGAAGTCAAAAGTTATCAAGATTTAAATGCTCCGCTTATAGTCTTCCAAGATATTTTATATTCCAAGGCAAGATGACAATAATTGCATGCTTGTGCACGATTTGGTATGCAGATTCAAGGTTATGCATGGCTACGACCCTTTCTTATGGTTTCTTATCATAATTTTCTGTACACTTGTAGTTTATAAAGGCAGTTAGATCATATCACTATACGAAATATTGTATTGTGTTCTATTGTGTATGGTGGATCACACACTAGAAACCAAGATATTGCATACCTGTGCACGTTTTGGTATATTCCTCGATACGTGAAACAAATTTGATTTAATAAGGGAAAACTTAAAATAACAACATTTATACTAAAAAAATTATATATGCTATTACTTAGTAGTTTATGGTTTTCAGATGCAAAATCCATTTGAGAAATACTTTTCCTACCCACTATTAATTCATATTCTCAATATAGTCATCATAACCTACAATTTATATGATACAGTCTAACATGGCCCATGAGTACGTCAGGGTTAAGGACTGGATGTATGTGAATTGGCAATAACGTATGCAACCTAAGTTTGTCACTGGAGTTTCTGCTTTCATTGAATTTGCACGCGCACATAATAAGAAGGAGAAGACAATAATGTGGCAGAAGAAGAAGGAGAAGACAGTAATGTGGCAGAAGAAGAAGAAGAAGAAAATGGCATTCCTTGTTATCTGTTTCAGCATCAATCTTCTGATATGAACTAATGATGGCTTTCACATTGGATTTTTCTTTAGAGACTTTTTAGTGTCCAATGGAAAGTATACATCAGATTTGTGCAGATCAGGTTCTTCTATGACTTTCAAGAGTTTCAACTAATTCTGTAAATTACACCCTTGTTGGGTGATACTTTTACCACTTCTCACTGCAGGTGCGTTCTCTAATAACTTGATAATGATAAGAATTCGAATAATACACAGTTCTTACACGCTTATTACACACGTTAGGTCCAGACGCGACGAGGTACATCGGCCGAGCCTCCAAATGCATCTCCTTCGGCTGCGGCTCCGCAAGCCACTACATCGGCTGCGGTTTCGCAGACAGCTCGTATAACTCCACCGCACGCTCAGACTCCCGCAGTCGCGGCTCCGTAAGCCACTACCTCGACGGCGGCTGCGCAGACTACATCGCTAGCTGCACAGCCCGCTCACACTCCCGCACGCGCCGAATTGCATGGTTTATTGACCGAGGAGCAGGCGCGCCAGATTCTAGCGTTTATCAGAGGTGGAGCTGGACCGAGCTAGGGTAGCTTTTTGATTCTTATTTTTTGAAACATGTATTTATTTATATGATACATATTGTACTACATTTTGAAACATTTTGGACGATATTGATATTGGTTTATATTTATATCATATTCAGTTTTTTGGTTTCTTTTGTATATTATATGCGTGAGATGTGATTATGAATACTGCGATATATGTTGTGTGATGATTAATTTTATATTTGATTGATGTATATATTATTATGCACAGGGCGAGAAAAAATTAGGCAGCCCTTTTTAAAAAAAAAACAGATAATATGTACCTACGGATTAATCCGTAGGTATACATGTTGCCCCTACGGTTTAAACCGTAGGGGCAAATTATCCGAATTAACTAATATTTTCCCTCCTGATATCAGTTTCAGGGGGTTGGGTGTGCCCCTACGGATATATCTGTAGGGGTACACATATGCCCCTACGGCGGTATCCGTAGAGGCAAAATATCAGGATTTCCTATATTTTGCCCCTACGGATATGTACCTACGCATGTATCCGTAGGG
This sequence comes from Agapanthus africanus, assembly GCA_030015575.1. Lineage (NCBI taxonomy): Eukaryota > Viridiplantae > Streptophyta > Magnoliopsida > Asparagales > Amaryllidaceae > Agapanthus > Agapanthus africanus. Next base: position 7,449,716 of record CM057337.1, read on the forward strand.
GCTATTACTTGGCCCTACGGATTCATCCGTAGGTACAAGAAATCTATTTTAAAAAACCGTAAATAAAATAATTTTTTGCCCCTACGGTTTAATCCGTAGGGGAAAAGATACCTACACATAACTCCGTAGGGGCAAGTTTTAGTCCGTAGGGGCATGTTTAGGGTTTCGATTTGCACCTACGGCGTTTGCACCTAAAGGTTATTTTTTCGCCCCTACGGATTTACCCGTAGGGACAGTCTGTCCCTACAGGTAAATCCGTAGGGGCAACCCTTATTTGTAGTAGTGTAAGGGCACAAATATGGTCCGTTCCACAACGATATCGATATCCATGCATTTGACATGACTGTAATACAACAGAAGAGAATAGTAGACACATGACATATATATAGCCGTTAGTTCATGTTAATTAACTTACTGCTGATTTTTTTTGGAACCTACCGTTGCATTTTTTTAATTTTTGTTACAATCGTTCTCATGAGAGTGGCTAATTTTGCAAGATCATGAAAAGTTTTTTTGGTGTTTTATATATAACCTAAATCTCCATTATTTTACTTAACACTCTTGCATTTTCATATCTTTAAACATGCCTTTAAAATCATGTATGATTTTTCCAATATTTGTCTAGAGATCTCTGTAATTAATGCGAGATTCATTAACTCATGAGAAAGAGCGCGCGCACACACGAGATTCATTAACTCATGAGAAAGAGCGCGCGCACAGAGTGTGTGTGTGTAAATATATATATATATGAGATTAATGGAGGAAAGAGGCCATAGAAGGGGATTTCCTCCTATGGCGTCGAAAAAACACTCCCTTCCTAGTTTTTTCCGACGATCGACACCCACCAACTTCATCGTCATCATCTAAGATGTGGGTATACCAAATTTCATGTGATTCTACAACTTTTTCACCGTTGATTTAGTGGGTTCAAAATTAACGGTTTACCGATAATAGAACTTTTTACATTGCTAAATCAACGGTGAAAAAGTAGTAGAATCACATGAAATTTGGTGTATCCACATCTTAGATGATGACGATGAAGATGGTAGGTGCCGATCGTCGGAAAAAACTAGGGAGGGGGTATTTTTTCGACGGCATAGGAGGGAATTCCCTCCTATGGCATCTTTTCTCCATTATTCTCTCTCTCTCTCTCTCTCTCTCTCTATATATATATATATATATATATATATATATACACTGTTTAAAGTTAATCTAATATGCTTATTTTATGATCTTCTATTTTATTTTTGAAATATGTTGCTGGTATGCTCTCTAGACACATAGAAGGAAAATTGATGTATTATACGAGAAAAAAAATTAGGATGTGTTTTAATAGTACGATGAAACCATACCTTAAGTAGAAAACAACAATTTATTAATATTTCCCTTATTATGTACGAAATACTGGGGATGATAAATAGGGTTCCAACTTCCAACTTTTAGTTATCAAATTCTTGAACAAAGATACAAAAAGGGTTTTCCAAAAAGCCAACAACAACAATGAGGCTTGATCCCAAATTTTTTTGGTTGGGTTATATGAATGCTTTTTTCCCATTCTGCTATAACAAGGACCATTTTCTTTCTTAAATTAACAAATAACATATCATTCTTATTAGTCTCCATTCATATTTGTTTAGGTCTATCCCTATTTCATGTCAAAAAACTACATTTTTTTCTTAGTAAGCAATAGCTTAGTTAGTATGGCACCACCCTGAGTTCCCTTTATGTGAAGAGTATGGAGGTTTGATCTCCAAGCGTAGGGAAGTGACCACAATTTAACGCTTTCAGGGCAAATTCGTGGGTCCCCTGGCTATGTGCGTGTGATGTGCGCTTGTGTGTGATATGTGCACAAGCGTGTTGTGTATGCATATATAGGTTAGGGCTTACGGGGCCAGTGCCAAGAAAAAAGAACTATGCTTTTATTACTTTTTCTAATCAGGGCATCAACTAGTTTTCGTTGCACATGTCCAAACCATCGCAATCATTTTTTTGTTCTATCTTAACCAGGGCTGTTAAAAAAGTTCGGAGCTCCACTTGGGATCGACTTGTTAAAAGGTCGGCTGAGGTTCGTTTGACAACTAAACGAGCCGAGCTTGAATAAAAATCTAAACTTGATGAAATAAACGAACAAACACGAACACTGCAGGCTTGAGATCGATTCGTGTTCAAGCTCGGCTTGTTTAAAACTCGTGTAAAGTTGGATAATTTGTATGCCCTACTAATAAATTTATAATTACTTGTGCTTAATTTAGATTATAATTATTACGTTGATGCTAACTGGAACCTATATCATAATAAATTTTGAATCACTATGTTGAAACAGCGACAACTTAAAATCTTGACAACTTCAAATAATTGACAAGTTCAAATCTTGTTTACAAAGTTCAAAACAAGTTTTAAACTCGTTTATTTAATTATAATTACTGCATTCCTCGCTGCTTAATTTGTCGGATATGATTTTGAATATTGATATGATGTAATTATTTATAGCTTTTGTTCTAAATTTTAGATAGGCTCGATAAACCTCGAGACTCGCTCGGGCCAATAAAGGCTCGGCTCGGACTCGTTTGATAAATAAACGAGCCAAGCTTGAACATGTTTTTAAGCTCGTTTAAATAACTGAGCCAAACCGAACAACCTAAATCTCGGCTCGTTAACATCCCTAATCTTAACTTCGGAAAAAACTTCTATGTAAGGACTGTATGCTGCAAGCCACTTGTAAGCTCTTGAATGGTTTTAGGTATTGTGCAAGGAAAGCCTATCCAAGAGGCTGCAATGCGAACCCAAGTTTTTTCCTTCAGTTCCATGAGAGCTGCCTCTGCCTCAATGGCTGTTTTCTTAAAAAAAATATATATATAAAAATAAAATAAGAGGTTTGAAAACAGCTTTTTGGACATGAATAAAAAGAAGATTAACAGGATGTAAATATAAATATTAAGGATTTTAAGGGTGTAGAAATGAAAAAAAGGAACCCCAGAAAAAGAGCGAAGAAATTCACAAACAAAACAGCAAATTTTCACCAATTTAGGTTTTCCTACTTCTCTCTCCGATTTGGATTCATCAATGGGGATCAAAAAGATCACACTCTCGAGCTATTACGACCAGAATCTCGATTACAATCACGTGACAGCGACGATCAAACGTTTGATCGACGACAACGGCACCGAGAAAGAGTTAAAAATCCCCTCTTTGTCTCATCGATGCAACGAAATTGTAAGTCCTCAGCTTGAAAAATTCAAACTTTTGTACTATTTTAACTTGCCCCCTACTTGTTCGATTGTTGCCTCACACAAGCAAACAACTTGAACCAAATTTTCTTTTACTACATTTTATTGATTTTTACAGCATTTTTGATTTTTCTCCTACTAAAAAAGTGTTTTTTTAAAAAATAAACCAAAACGTGACCAATTACTATCTTTATTCAATTTTTTAGTCAATGGCATCAGGGAAGGAAAGGAACTAAAACGTTCATTTGAAAGTGATTAGATGCTAAAGCATCCAATGCCTAAAGGTCACAATTTTTGCAGTATTGTTTGGTCAAAAATTGAGGGCGATGTAGAAAGATTAGCCACCCGGAGCTTCCTTTTACTTTTCTTTTCCTTATGTTCCATCTTCAAATTATTGCTATATTATTAAGAGTTACATTATAAGGCAAATCCGGAACAATTGCTTGATGAAATTTTACAAGGGAACCAATAAATAGCTCGAAAAGAGATTCCGGAACTTATAATATCCATCAACATTTTCAATGTTATGTTGCGATGCCTGTACTCGACTGTTTTATGCATATCCATTTTCCTTGCATTAATCCTAAATAATGTATGTGCAATACGAGGGAAAAAACACTATATTCGTATGGCATGCAAATAAAAGCTAAAGTAGTGAGAAGTTCTATCCACAAAGTTGGTTCAATGGAATGTCCATCTGCTTTCAGTCTCAATTGAAAATTAAAAAAAGAGAGGTATATTTAACAAATCGAAGAGCCCATGATTAGAGGCAAAAAACCCATATTTGTGATAAAATATTTACTAGAATACAGGCATTTGTGGGTAAAATAAGGACCCAAATGACAGGCATTTGTGGGTAAAAGATCAAATGATAATGACACATCAATCTAAATGATTATTAGGTCAGCTGCTTTGTTTGTTTTGTGGAAATGCGCTGCATCACTTTTCGCCAACCACATGGAACAATCAACTTAGATCAATCATACCCCCTTACAACTTTCTACTTCTAGAACAATAACAAGGAGACTTGTTACATCCTAGAGGAGACCATGTTTGATTATGGAATTTATGAAACCATTCCATTATGCACATCTTCATTATGAGCCATGAAGCAGAAAACTATGAAGATATGGCCACTGTTTATTCTCTTTCTCTCAAGTCTCTCCCCTATCGCTCTTGCTGGGGACACCATCACTGTGGGAACATCAATTGGAGATGGCCAAACTCTGATTTCAGCGGGCGGGAATTTCGAACTTGGTTTCTTCACACCTGGTACTCCAGGAAATAATAGCTACTTGGGAATTTGGTACAAGAGAATCCCAGTTCTTACAGTCGTGTGGGTCGCTAACAGAGAAAACCCAATCACCAATTCTACCGGAAATCTAACGTTTGGGAGCAATGGAAATCTCGTCCTCCAGAATAACGCAGGTACGGTTCTCTGGTCAACCATGTCATCGAGGCTAACCAATCCTGTTGCTCAACTCTTAGATTCTGGAAACTTTGTGTTGAAGAATGCGGAGAACGTTTCAGAAAATATAGTGTGGCAGAGCTTCGATTACCCTAGCGATACACTTTTGTCAGGGATGAAGCTTGGATGGAATCTAAAGACTAGACTAGATCGGTATCTCACTACATGGAAGGGCATCGAAGATCCTTCAATGGGGGACTACTTGTTTAAGTTGGACCTTAGAGGGTCTCCAGAATTCTTTATATGGAACAATTTGACGAAAATTTACCGAAACGGACCTTGGATGGGATCAGAGTTTAGCGGCGAACCTGAGATGGATCCTAACAGTGTCTTCAGATTCGAATTTGTCGTCAACGAGGATGAGGTCTACTATACATATAAAGTTCTAGACAGCTCTGTTATTTCCAGGTTTGTTCTGAATCAGTCGAAGATCCAAAGGTATGTTTGGATTGATTCATCTTGGTCACTATATTGGTCTATGCCGAGGGACCGATGTGATTTTTATGATCAGTGTGGTCCTTATGGAGTCTGCAACTCAAACGTTTCGCCAATTTGTGATTGTTTGAGAGGATTTGTTCCAAAGTCACCAGAGGACTGGAATATGAGAGATGGGTCAGATGGTTGCTTAAGGAGAACGCCATTGCAATGCCAGAATCGAGACAAGTTTCTGAAAATGAGCGGAATGAAGTTGCCTGACACTTCAAATGCCACCGTGGATGAAAGCATAAATCTTGAGGAGTGCCGATTGAGGTGCTTGTCAGATTGTTCTTGTATGGCTTATTCAAGTGCCAATACTAGTGCAGGGGGAAGTGGGTGTATTACTTGGCAAGGAAATTTGCTTGACCTCAGAGAGTTTGTTGGTTATGGAGAAGATCTTTATATAAAGTTGGCAGCATCAGAGCTAGGTGAGCATACCATTACTCGTTCCATTCACTTATGCTATATAAGTCTATAGAGTTGCATCAACAAATTAGATGATTCCATTCACATTAAGGTTGTGGATGCAGATTCAAAGAAAGGAAACTCAGATGATAGACAAATGATAATCATCATCATCGCGATCATAACTGCAGTGATGCTGTTGTTGGGGTTCAGTGGATGCTGGTTTTTGAAGAAGAAGATAAAGAAAAGATACGGTATGTGGACAGAATTTTCTGAGAATATACTAATGATTTTCTATAAATTCATAGCTACATTTAATAATTTTCTCTGGAGCAGATTACCGGAGAAGCAGTCAATTGCAGCTGTCGTTTGATTCAGCCACAACTGATCACTGCATCGAGGATGAAAACTGTAGAAGCAAGGAATTAGATATACCTTTATTTGATATCAATTCCATAAACTTTGCAACCAGCAACTTCTCAAATACTAATAAGCTTGGCGAGGGAGGATTTGGCACTGTTTACAAGGTAAATTTTTGCTGCTTAATTTATTACCTTCTTTGAGCATTCCATTTGAAAATGTACTGCAATTTGGTATTTTAGCTTTTATTGTGCCTTTGAGATGAATTCAATTGCATTTGACACATTGTTTTATCATGCCTGTAAATCTAGACATCAATCCTACCTGATCAGTCTTAAACTTATACTCCTTGATTGCACCGCCACTTAATTTTGTAACATTAGGTCCGGCTGGTTTCATGCATAGCCTCCTCCTTGCTTACATTTGTCTGTCTAGGATTGCATCAGTTGGTTAGATGTTTGCATCATCAGTTTAGTGTAAGTCATACAATTTTGAAAGGGTGTTAGGCGTCATATTGATGTTGCGACTCTTGAATTTTGGCACTTGATACAGTCTCAATGGGTTCCTAGGTAGATCTGGAATCACTAACTAGTAGGTTATAAAATATTGATTTGCTCTTGTTTGATGACAATAATGGATTTATATATAAGCTACTAGATCATAGTATGTTTCAGTGCACTTTTTAATTGGGAACAATGTATGCGATGCATTAGGGTGAACTTGGAGACGGGATGTTCATAGCTGTCAAGAGACTGTCCAAGAATTCATTGCAAGGACTTGAGGAGTTCAAGAATGAGGTTACGTTGATCGCCAAGCTTCAGCACACAAATCTTGTTCGGCTTCTGGGTTGTTGCATTCAGGGAGGAGAGAGGATGCTAATCTACGAGTATATGCAGAACAGAAGTTTGGACACCATAATCTTTGGTTAGGCCTTTGCATGATTTACTTAATCAAAAGTGGGTTGGTAGCCTGAAAGATTTACTTTGATGAACAACTATGCAGATAAAACAAAATCAGGACATTTAAGCTGGCAAAACCGCTACAACATAATTCTTGGGATTGCTCGTGGGCTTCTTTACCTCCATCAAGATTCTAGGCTTAGAATTATTCACAGGGATCTTAAGGCTAGCAACATTCTCCTAGATGAAGATATGATCCCAAAAATATCGGATTTCGGCGTGGCAAGAACATTTGGAGGAGATGGGGTAGATGAACATACAAAGAGACTAATTGGCACACCGTAAGCATTATTTGCAATTCTTATTCTTCATGCATTATTCCATTGTTTCGTAACTGATCTAACATTTGCATTCAGTGGGTATATGTCTCCAGAGTATGCTATGGACGGCATCTATTCAGTGAAAAGTGATGTCTTCAGCTTTGGTGTCCTCATATTAGAAATCATAAGCGGCAAGAAGAACAAAGGAACGTATTACGCCGAGCCTGAACTAAACCTCCTTAGTTATGTAAGTAATGATAAAGGATACTAGGCATCTTCTATATTTTGTCATTGAGATGCTCAATGGTTTATTGGAATATTTCAGGCATGGAATTTATGGAAAGAGGGCAACTGCTTGGAACTGTTAGATAAATCTATTAGCAGTCCCAGTTCCGTTCCTGAAGTCCTGAGATACATACAAGTAGGTTTATTATGTGTTCAAGAAAGACCGGAAGATAGGCCAGAGATGTCTTTGGTAGTGCTAATGTTAGGCGCCCAAGAAAAGCCGCGGCAACCAAAATCTCCTGGTTTCTGCACAAGCAGAAGTCCGATTGATTCTGACTGGTCTTCTAGCCGTACTGTTAATGATGTTACAGTTACAATCATGGAGGCTAGATAGTTTTTATTATGTTGTATGTATTCTAAACGTTTTTTTTTGTGCGATGAATACCAGAGGTTTGTGTTATCCATATTCATTATTAGTTTCTACTTAGAACTTCATGGTTTAAGGAATTTGTCTTGTTGCATCATTGTCATTGATTTTTGATCACAAATAAATTAAGCTGCATAGATAATTATCTTGTTTGAGTCCTCTTTTCTCCAATCTTGCTTCTGTACCTGACTCGAACACAACTGGGGACAATTTTCGCGGCTGCAGAAGCTACTATATTTACGTGCTGGTGGAGTTTAAATTTTTTGATTGTTTTCTTATTAATGGTCACCTCATGAGATCTGAATTGCCCATGTACTCTTCTTCTCTTTATATTTTTACAATGAATGAATTAATGATGAGAATGAGACTGAGATGTACGATTGATAGATGGTGTCTGCAGGGGCTATTCTCTATGGGCCGTTCAAGTATTCTTCTTTTCCTTCAGAGGCCGGATAACAGTAGAATGGTAACAAAACATAACACCAAATGCTTGGAAGCAATTATCCTGGAAATGTTTGATTCAAAAAGATGGGTATCCGTTCTGAAGAGCTTGTTCCCCCTTCCCCTATGGTCTTGGTCCTTCCCATAAGTACTGCTCCATTAGATGTGAGTGAAAGAAGGGTTTTGCTCTAGATCTATCTGCTTCGGATAAAAAAGATGTATGGAATGCCTCACCCCGTCAATGATGAAATTCGAAAAAATATAGTCACACATAGATGTATTTGAAGGGTTCTCGGTAAGACCATACAGAAGAAGCCAAACCATAGTTCCATGGATTTTGATTTTTGGCAAAGACATAGGAGGTGTCCAAGAGCACAGAAGACAGATGATGAGACAAGACGATCACTAACGATTCAAGGATGAAATCATCCAACCTTCTAGGAACGCCGAAGAATACTGAGGTGGGAGAGAGAGACCAAAACAGAAAATCCGACGTTCCCCAACCTCGGGCCTCGGACTTAGTCATAACAATTCGACATAAAGGGGACAACTTACAGTTACGGAAAGAAGCAAACTCCTTGTAGAGGACATTTAAGGATCCAGTTGGGCCTTGAGCTTCGAACGAACACAATCAATCTCTACTTGACGCACCAGAGCTGAGATATTCACAGAACTGTAACAGTACTCATTGCTCTAACAAAAAGAGAAAAGGGACTTCAAAAAAATAACTAAAGAAAAAGAATAGAAACGAGGCGATATCGTTGGACAAAACTCATTAAAGACAAATACAGGTTGTTAGTAAATTGGTATTCTTATCCATTGGTAAATTGGTGCCAAGGGCCTTAATTCAGAGCAAATAGAAAAACGGACCATTATATAACGAAATTCCATCTGCGTCTTTTTATAAGAAATGAAATCTCACTATAAGAGAATGGTGACAACGGTCATTGTCCTCTAAAAGACAGTCTGACTTGATTGAACTGGGGGGACACCACAGCTGGATTGAATTGGGTTAAGAAAAATGAGAGATTGTGCACCTTGCCAAAAGAAAAGGAGAACTCGGAATAGGCAGATGAACATGGCACTCTTTATAGAAAGAAAGCATACGACGTCAACCCCCTCTCCTTGCTTTATAGTAATTGCGCGAGCCAGCAAAAAGATCAAATCCCAGCAAGAAAACGGATTATATGTAAGGTTTTGAAATATAGCACACGAAATGAAAACTAATTTCGCGCTAGCGCAAGTTTCTAAGGTTTCTTGCTGGTCAAAATCCTGTCATCCCTACCCATTACTTCTCCTATGGGCAGTAGCGAGGGCGTAGCTTGAGATCGATTCAAATTGGACAAAATTTCTCGTTTAATTAGACTATATGCATGCGGTCAAAAAATCATCCTTTTCTTTACTTCTCTCCTGTCGTAAGAAAGTGCTTTTAGTTCAGTTCGATAGAACGTGGGTCTCCAAAACCCGATGTCGTAGGTTCAAATCCTACAGAGCGTGATTCTGTTCTTGTTATATTATGTCGAATCATAATAAAATAACTTAACAAAGTGGAATTTCAACTTTTATTTTACCTCCTGCAGATCAAGGAGGTAAAGAAATCTATGCAATGTTTTTTGGAGCCCCAAGTAAAAGGTATAGAATTTTTTAATACCTCCACAAAGTGATGACGAAACATATAACTTTCGTTTTTTCCTCTAACTCGATCCGATCCCGTATAATAATCGAGCTCTTTACTCGATTGCAGAAATTTCTGCAACACCTCTAAAAGAGGAACAAATAATCAATTTTGAAAGAACTTATTGTCAGCCTCTTTCAGATATGAATCTATCTGATCCAGAAGGAAAGAACTTACGTCAGTATCTCAGTTTCAATTCAAACATAGGTTTGTCCACACTCTATGTTTTGATAAATATTTACCATTCGGAAAGAGGAAAAAACGAAGTCTTTGTCTAAAAAAATACGTTGAGAAAGGGTAAATGTATGGAACCTTTCAACGAGAAAGTGCTTTTTCAAATTTTTCAAAATGGAATCTGTTCCTAAAGTTGAAGTTGAACCGGGACTACGTTCGAAATCCAGTCCGAATCAGAGACTGTTCTGATGAAGTGTGCACAGAATAGTTAGTATCTTTCTTATTTGACTTTACCATTCTCATTATTAAATACCATGTTGCGGATGGAGTTTTTTTGCTTTTGTATCACGGACTTTACTCCTTCTAAGAGGATCAACCAGCACAGAGTCCAACCAAGGAATGTAGCTATAGGACTAGACGAAAATGTCTATGTATGTCTTTCGGAATTCATTCTTTCTTGTTTTATTGGTGTGAATGACGCGCTTCTTTGAACGATTCTAGGTTCACAGTTCCGCCGTTGATGTCCACTTTTTCTTCCACCATAGCAGAGGTCCCTTGTTCATATCTTTTAAGAGCTTGGGACATCAACCTTCCGGTTTGGAGGAAAATAGTGGAGGCCTACTTAGCGAAGTAGGCCCCTACGCCGTTTGTGTATTGACTCGGAGACAGACGTGGGAGAAGGTTCATCAATGATTAGCATGTCCCCAACCCAAGGTTAAGTATAAATAGACTGAGAGGCTTCCTTAGATCCTACCCTCAAAATAAAGTCCAAAAGGATGGGACTCTATGGGATCTAATCGAACATCAGTGTGTTGGGTTTCAATCATGTGGATCTCTATGATCCCACTTGGTATAAAGAGGTAGGGTGGAGTCCGGTCTTTATTCAGAGTTGTATTGGCTTGGGTGCCCTTTCACACTAGGCCCTTTTTTCTGCTATGGGGTCTGACAAGTTTTGGCTCATCATTGCATCTTGCTGTCATCCTAAGCACCAGGTTGAAAACCTTATTGAAGCATGAGCAACCATCCCATAGAAAATGAGTACCTATGGCTCCTTGGTTTCGAGGTTCCTGACAAGTTTGCAATTGGCTATGGAGAGTCACTGGTTGTGCTCCTAGGGTGAGGTCAAGCAGCGATACCTCGGACGAGCTGACAGGTACTTCTATAGTCATGGGTCAGAACTGGTATTCTAAAATCATTTTGTCCCATTTGTTGAAGGCAGAGTTTCGGAGTGTCATATCTCGTGTCTTCCTTCATGGAGTCAAACTTTTCGACCTGTGGCAGAGTGAAATAGCCCCTGAATGAGTCAGTGCTGGTGGGTGGAAAAAATGATCCAGGTGATCTGTGAGAATCCAATGAAGATTTATGGATTGTGATTGGAGAGCAAAAGGTCTCTATCTATCTTGAATATACTCTGTTGGTTCAAGCTCAGCTCTGTTCTCTTGGTTGAAGGTTCAGCAGGCTACGGATTCTCTATGAGGAGCATTCCAGGACCTCTATTTGATCACGAGAGGCTTCTACGATGGGCTTGGCTTCTTGTTCTCATTCTAGTGCAATAGATCCCCCTAGATCAAGGGCTTGATCGGCTATTTAGGTCTTCTCCCTATCAATCAATAGAAAGAGCTCAGCGAGCAGCCATACTTCTTATTCTGGATTCTTATTAAAGGTACGAGTCCGGGCAAGAACCTTGAGCCTCGAACTGGGACTTAGATCCAGGCCTCTCAGTAATAATCGTATGATCGAGCATCCTGGTTGAGCCCTTTAGCCCAAAAAGACCTAGAAACAAAGGCATACTTTTCAGAGTCGGTTTAGCCCAGAAAGCCCCTTGGTCGACTTAGTAAGGAGCAAGGCAAGATGAATCAAGTGGGAAAGGAAGTTAAGGCCTATATGTGATCGCGGACTTCTTATAATATCTTGCTATGAAAGGAAAATCCAGTCCTCTCTGCAAAGACAGGAACCCTACTGGCGATCATGGTCGACTAAGTTCACATCCTCTATAGCTCTTCCTCCGTACTTCTCTGTGAGAACGAGCCTAACCAGAAGAGCACAAACAAAGCTAAAGACCCTCTCTTTAAGGTCCAGCCAGCTATCGGATCATATCCTATCGACGAAGGAGCTGCACCTTCATTCTAACAAAGCTAAGAACCATTCAACAACTTTATCGTTGGTCGGTTGAGCTCATTCTAACGAAGAAATTTGAAAGAATCTTGATACCGATACTCCAACACCTGCCTCATTCTAACAAGTAACCTTGGCATCCTGGTCGACCGACTTTCATAGCAATCCATAATAAGAAAGATGCCTTTACCTATATCTTTTTTTACTAACTTGTTCGCATAAGGTCTTCTATTATAGTAAGTTGCTCTTTAAGGTAAGCATAAAGAAAAATGCAGTGAGAGGGATGAGATAGGGTTGCTTGATCAACGAGAAAGGATCTACGAGAGAATGCACCAAGAGGCTCATTTGGTAGAACAAGGTATATCACCCCCTTTTCAAATACATCCCGCCCACATCACACTCAGCCCTTACTTGGTCGGCTAAACATTCATTTTTGAAATTCATAGACTTTTCCGGTGGGGTTCGGGTGCGCTTCTTCTTCCTGCTGGTTCAGGATCTTAAGTCCAAGCGGTACTAGTTTCCTAGTTGGAGTTGGCATATATAGGCCTGGCACCTCCGGTTGGTTGGCGCATTTGGTAAAGCATTCCGCTAGCTGGCACGTAGCAAGCAAGAAAGATAAAAAAGCCATCAGTCAGGTCCGGAGCAGGAGCATTAGGGTAGGCGATGGCCGCTGCATAGGTGATAGTGGATTGGGGTAGGCATTCCTGCGCTAGGAGCAAGAAAGGAGTACCTGTGTAGTTGGCCTTACTTGCTTAGTGTGGAAGTGCGTAAAGTAGGCTCACCTTCTTTGGTTTATAAAGATCTTGTAGTAGCCGAAAGTAGTCTGCTTGTTAGATTGAATTTCATCTTATATAACCGGGGCTTTATTAAAAAGACTTTCTCAATAGTATAAGTGGACCTCTCAAAGGGCGTAGTGTAGACATTAGTCTTGCTGGTTCGATCTTTTTTTTTGTTTATATGCCCACATTTCATCTTCAAAAGAAATTCCAGTTCATGGCTTCGTATGTACTGAGTGACTATAGGTCCATTCGGCTGCTGCTCCAAGAGAGCTTTATTCGGCCTTTGTACGACCGTCTTCCATTCCTGTCTATCTCCTTCGGTCAGGTAGTTCTGCTTCCGGTACCGGAGGAGCAGGGTGGGATAGAAGGGTAGTTTCAAAGTGCGAGATGTCTGAGCTTAGAAGTTCCGCTTCTCGTCTAGACCTTGCTCCTTTGCTGGCTAGATGCAGAAGTGAAGGTTCATGCTTGGCCCTTGACAAGTACTTTTCCACTATGTACAAGATATTCAAAACTTGGTATGTATCCTATGATATAGGCATTTGTAATGAAGTTCTTTTAGAAGAAGGAAGTGGAGATAGATAGCAGGAGGTATTGCTTACTTACCTGATTCCTTTCTGATGCCGGTCCAAAGAGGATCTAGCAGAACAATCAACACAAGAGAGAGGAGTCTCGAGAGCAAACTATCTCAAGGAGACGACTAAAGGAAGAGTCCCTGCCAGAAAAGCAAGAAGTGCAGAACTGGATTATCAAATTGATGTTTCTACGCCAAAGAAAGAGAAGGAACTCCATGAAAGTCTTGCATCTCATGTGGAAAGAAGCGATGCCGCTATACTGCAAATGAGGCAATTTTGTGAGTGCAAAGCTCGCTTTTTCGAAGGGGAAAAGAACCGCCGTTGTTACCGGAGCTGAGCTGCCAAGGAAATAAGGAATCCATTCTCTTTCAACCTCCAACCACCATGATAATGCAGCTTGTAGGGTGTTTTTTCTCACCCCATTGAGATGGGAATGCGCGCGCTTGTCAGGTATGTACAGATTCCCCATGCCTGGGGCAGGCCGGGGTTTATTGATTGTGGGGATCTGAATCTCCGGCAGCTGATTAGTCCAAAAACTTGTATTTACCGTAATCAGAAACGGCGTCGCTTTGCAGCTAGCCGGTGAGTACGGATCGATCCACAGAGATGGGTAGTTTTCTTAATGTGTTTTTACGAGTTGATTCCAAATGTTGTTTGGATTGATTAAATCTAAAACCTAGATCTATCACTAAACTAAATTAATCTAAATTAAAGTCTTGTTAGGGTTAGGTTTAGGGGAAGTTTGGAGATTAAATGTTTCCTCACTGCTTTCAATGCCTTATTTTTGATCTATTAGATGTTACGGTAATTATCAATAAAGTGGATTGGAGTCTTTAAGGAAGATGTTTCTTCTTCTAGATTCTTATCCTTCCTTTATCGATAATTTCCCTAACCTCCATGGAAAACGCGCGCAACCGGTCCTTTATACTACGGATCACCGTTACCTCAAGGGGTAGGGTGCCGTAGGGTGCGGTTGTGCACGCATGCATAGAGTTCTAATTCTTAGTTGTGAATGGAATGAAAGGGGTGAGAGATCTCATCTCTCAAACCTTTCCCTAAGGCTAACCCTAACAAGCGAGGAGATTACTCGCTCATTAGGGGATTAAAAACATTCAAAATTAAAAGTGAACAAAGCAAAGAAATAAATTAACTTACTAATTTGATGGCTCCCTCCAAGCAATAATACAGAACAGATCTGAATTTTGTTTATTGAAAAGAGGCATAGTTTTTACAGATCTGTGATTACAATTTATAGGAAAACAGGAAAACTAGGGTTACAGACTCTCGCAGATGTGCAATTACATATTTGCCCTTGGAAAATCCCAACACCCGCACCGACGCACCGACACGAGAATTTTTCACCGACACGCGCACTAGATGGCCGCGGAACCGCGGCGCCAGCCTAGATTTGGCCGCGGTTCCGCGGCCAAACTAGGGAAACAGGATCTGAAACTTTTGGGCTTTTCTCTTGTCTTCTTGGGCTTTCTATTTCTTCACTTCTTTTCTCCCTTTGGCTTCTGGGCCTTCTCCAGATGTTTCAGTGAAAACTTGCAGCGATCTTTTAACCGTCTGCCTTGACATTTTGGACCTTGCACTGTTCTTCGTCTAAGCTTGACTAGGATCCGTCTACTTGTTGGTCAAAAGTCCATTTTCTGTATCAACTTTCGTCTTTTTCACTGTATTCGCTCCAAGAGTCTGTATCCTGTAATATACAACAAACGTGCGTCAAGAGTACCTGTTTATCTATAAAACGGATAAGAATAGGGGAATGAAAAATGCAATATTATGGTCTGAACAAATACCCCCAAACTTATCTTTTGCTCGTCCTCGAGCAAGCTTATTATTTTATTCACTAAAATCCTAACCACACTTTCGCAGGGAAACGCGATTGCACTGAGCACGTGCAACAAGCCGTTAAACCTCTAGGTGTCCCTAGTAGGAGGAGTGTTGTCTCCTGAGGGTTTTCAGCGGATTACACCCACAAAATCCTATCAACTCGGCCCATTGACTTTTGTTCTTCAATTAGGTTTTCTAACAAGGAATTCTATTATCTTTTGACTCGCAAATTATCCACCCACATTCTTCACACTTCCTCATTATTTAACTTAAGATTATATATGTTATGTAGACCTACTTAGCTTTCGGCATTTCCTAAGTTTTCCTTCTAGGGTTACATCTCCACTCAGGAATTTCTATCAACCCCACTAAAGATACAAGTTCTATTCTTCATTCCTTTCTCTCATCTAAACTCTAATCACATATCCCCACATGTGTGTAAATATCACCCCTACACTTGGAAATTCAAATCAAGCAATCGTACTCTCGTCCATTATCCAAAGCACTTATTAATTAGTGAATTTTTAACTGAAATTTGCTTACACATCCTTCATGCGACCGTTAATACTTCTTGAGGTACCAACAACCGATTACAAGATGTGTTAGCACTTTAAGACGTACTTCCTAGTTTTGCAACACCCAAGGCTTTAGCAGTGACTCCCAAACCAGTTGGTCTAAGGCACTAGGTGATGAAGCACCCTCGCTAAATATTTTTCTATTTTTACAACCTTAAGTAATCACAAAAACCAGTGTCTTTTTTTTTATTCACTTTTTTCTTTTTCTTTTATTTTCATTGTACTAAGGACTTTAGACAAGAGCATTTCAAGGTCTCTTCTACTATTCCAAGTTTCAAGGTGCGTGATTGTGCAATTTGTAGGGTATACGTTTTCAGAATCTAGACTTAAGCTAGGAACTATTTTTCAAACTTATACTCTAATAAGAACATCAATACTCTTCCTTCGTTTTGACTTAGCCCAAGAAGTGAACCCAAAATTTGCCTATTTCTAAATAAACTACAAGGCATATACTTTCTACCGTTAAACTTTGAGGAATGTTATTTTTAGGATTTTTAATTCACTAAGTCTAAGATCTAGTTGCTCCTACCTAGTTAACCTATTTGTCAAACTCTAGTCAATTAGCCAAAATTGAATACAACAATTTTTATAATTTTTGAAATTTTTCAGATTTTTATGGGTTTTCAAATAAATATGCAAATGCAAAAAATATATACAAATGAATGCGAAGGAAGAAGACGTACCGAGCAACCCCCAAACTTGAACTTGACAGTGTCCTCACTGTCATACTAAACCAAGAGGGTCAAAATACCGGCACTTCCCTGTTTATTTATTTATAATTTTTTTTATTGTTAAGGAAAACAAATATATATACAGAAAGGCCCTCCCCCAAACTTCATTTAAACTATGTTAGACATTACTGCCAAACCTTGCATAGACCAAACGTTAACACCAACCAGTTGAAAAATTTATCAGTAAAGAGTATCAGTTGGTGGAAGAATAAGTCGTAGCGATCCATAAAGAATTGGGGAAGATAGAAGTGGTGGTATAGAAGGTATGGAAGTGAATAGACAGGAAGTGGTGATGAATCAAAACGAGAATGCGAATGATCAGCAATCAGTGGAATGTTGGCATTCTCGTAGCTTATTAAAAGAAATGGGGATGGTTCAACTTCTAAAGGAGGAGCTTGACTAACCACATGATCGCACGCCTTTGGCGTGTCGGATGTTCAAAGTTCTAAAGTATAACCGCGATCAGGACGGTGTCGCTATGCAGCTAGCCGGTTGAGCACGGATCGATCCACAGGGAGATGGTTGTATGTCCGTTCGAGTTTTAGACGAGTCAATAAAGAATGAGTATATGTTTGTTCAAACTAACCTATGTGTATTATTTGCAAGTATAAAGTTGTTAAGAAAAGATACGATAATGTAAGCTAAAGAAATCCGTACTCAAAACCTTTGAGCCGAGTCTTGACCAATTGAAGCTAGAGCAATCGGCAACAACGTGGATTAGGGGATTTAAGCGCGGTATTCGTGGAATCCGGCTTATTTACCCTTGTCCTTCCGTTCTTGTCTCTTGCTTTCGCCTCCGGCTAAACCGAACGCAACCGGTCGCGGTTAGGAATCACCGTTACCTTGTTAGGGTAGGGTGCCTAACGGAGCGCTTGCGTATCGTTTGGGCGGAGTTCAATGGAAAATAACGGGAAAAGGAAAAGAGTAAAGAAAATCTTAACTTACAATACCGTATTTATTCTTAACAACAACAATAATTACAACCATTCACAAAGAGAACCAAGAAGAGCAAAAGAAAAGAACAAAGAAAAGAAAAGATTACAAGTAAATAAGTGCATGAATTAAATTGCAAGTAAGTAAAGCAAGGTAATGAAAAGCAAGTAATAAAAAGCGAGAAAGAAAACTAGAAACTAGAACTCAAGACAAGCATGGGATCAATAGCCAACCCTTAAACTTGCAAGCTCAATCAAGAGGTTGCAAGATCAAGAGAAGGGTAAAGAACGCATGTGAAATGAAGCACTAATTCCATAAGAAAAATACGACCCTTGAGATCAATAACAAACCCTTAACCTTTCAAGCTCAATGAAGAGGTTGAAAGATCAAGAGAAAGCAAGAATCTCAAGGGGAAGTTAAACAAAAGAGAATGATACAAAAACCCTCATCTTCATTGATCATCCACTCAATGCTCTCACTACATTTTCATGGAGGAAAGATGAAGAAGAAGAAGAAGAACTACACTAAAACCTACAAAAGAGGAACAAAGAATTGAACACCAAAAGCTTGGCAAGTTCTGGGATATTTATAGGCAGGGAACTGGAAACCTAGGGCAAGAATCTGCCCCTACATAAAATTACCCAACTGCCCACAAAAAACGACAAATCAAGGAGACCAAATGGCCGCGGTTCCGCGGCCTAAGCATGCTTAGGCCGCGGTTCCACGGCCATATAGGGGAGTTGGGTGATGATCTTTTGTCGTATCCCCTGGTTTCATGTTTTCTTCAGTGTGGTATATGACTTTTCTCAGAAACTCTTCACAATTCTTCCAGAATTTCAGTAGATCAAAAGGTGATGTGATGTGGATCTTTTGCCATGATTTCCTCGAGCTCCGTGTAGATTTCTTGGATTTTGTGTTGCCATTGAGCTTTGTGCATGAAAATGACAATCGATTTGCCATTTTGTCCCCTAAACTGGTATGTGGCAACACACGGATAGAGAGCGGAGACCCGCGTTTTATCTGTGTTGGCAGTAATCCGGAATTTGACGTACTTTTCCATGATATTCATTGTTTAGAGCTGAGACTACTATCCTGCAATTATGTAGCAAACACTGATAAAAAGCACCTGCCTATAAACAAACTAGCGTAAGAATGGGCGGTATAAAATGCAATATTCTGATATGAACAAATACCCCCAAACTTAACTTTTGCTCGTCCCGAGCAAAACCAATTATTCACAAAAATAAAATCCTAACCGCACTTTCGCAGGGAACGCGATTGCACTGAGCGCGTGCAACAAGTCGTTAAACCTCTAGGTGTCCCTAGTAGGAGGAGTGTTGTCTCCTGAGGGTTTTCAGCGGATTACACCCACAAAATCCCGTCAAGCTAGTGTCATAAGTTAACGTCGATTCTACTCCTATAGTTTAGTATTTACGTTAGAAATTCTATCATCCTAAGTTAGAAATATCCAACCCTTATTTTTCACACCTCCTATCTATTTAACCTTAGATCATATACATTCCAAAAAAGTTTAAAAAGATATTGGTTCTCCTGAGTTTTCCTTCAAAAGTGTAGCCTTAAATCAGGGATTTTTATCAACTTTACAGAAAACACAAGTCTTATTCTTTATTTCTATCTTTTATCCAAATATCGATTGTATACCCCTACGTGTGTGTATCTTTGCACCCCTACACTCAAGAATTCAATTCAAGCTATAATACCCTTACCCTAATACCTAATACTACTTCTTTTCATTTAATGATGGACGGTGTTGCTCACACACTTTTCATGCGACTATTAATGCTTCATGAGGCACTAACGACCGATTACTGAATGTGTGAACTTTAAAGCGTAAATAGCAGTTTCCAGGTCTTGACTTTATTCTATTTTTTCTTTTTCTTTTTCTTTTTCTTTTTTTTCAAGACCGGATATATTTTTCAATATGCTCTTTTTGTGTTTAGCTTCAAATACCGTTTTTTCTTTCATACTAGGTTTTCAGGCAAGAGTATTTCTAGGTATCCTCTACTATCCCAAGTTTCAAGGTGCGTGTAAGTGCAATTTGTAGGGTATATACTTTCTAAATTTGAACTCAAGAAAAGAAACTATTTTTCAGACTTATCCTTCAGTAAAGCATCAATACTTTCCCTTCATCTTGACTTGACTCAAGAACTGAACTCAAGATTACCTATTTCTCAAAAAAAACTGTAAGGACGTATACTTACCAAAGTTAGACAGAATGAGGGTTATTTTTAGGGTTTTCAATTCCTAAGCCTAGAATTTAGTTATTTCTATCATATCAACTAAACTTTCGGAATAAAGATCTAAGTTACCCTATTAGCTAACTTGACGACAAAGTTTTTATATTTTTGGAAAATTTTCAATTTTTGTGGGTTTTTAATAAGGTATGCAAATGCAAAATATACAAATGAATGCGAAGGAAGAAAGCTTACCGAGCACACCCCCAAACTTAAACTTGACAGTGCCCTCACTGTTAGGCTACACCAAGAGGGTCAAAATTGTCGGCGCTCCCTAGAAACAAATTATATACAAAAACAAAAAATGAAAACAAAAAATATATACAAAAAAAGAGTCCCCCCCAAACTTAAGTAAAACAGTGTTTCCACTGTTAAGCGTTGAAGTTCAGGATCAGGGGGGAAAGAGAACAGTTTCAAACTCTACAAGGCCTTACACAGGCCAAAAGTGAGCACCAACCATTCAAAAATTCTATCTCTGTAAGATGCGGGTTGGTGAAAGAAGGTGAAGAGGAAAGAAATGGAGATCACGCGAGACCGTATGGGGAGAGAAGTGGGATACGGTCTCGGTAGAGGAGAAGAATGGCGGAAGGGGGAAAGAAGTGGAATACGAACTTGAGGGTGGAAATGGATTGAATAAATGAGTACAATCTGTAATGATCGATGTGAAAAGATGGATTGTACTAATCTATCAATATGGCGAGAAATTGGGTCAAATCCCTCAAGATTCGTGAGAAACTATGGGTACGCCGAACTTGGTAAACCAGACATACGAAATGAAAGTGATACGGTTTCTTGCAAGGTCGGAACGATGGAAAGGATGGAGGTAGGTGATTGAGGAAGGTTATCGGTTAAAGGTTCCGGAGGGTGTACACAGTCAATGAAAGGAACAGGATGAATTGGAAAATCTGACTCATCAATTAAAACTGGTTCATCCTCAAAAATATCCTCAATATTCTTCTCAAAATTTATCTTATCCATGCAAATTTCCTCAAAATCTAGACGCATCCGGGGTTGGGGAAAAACAGTTAATGACCCGGGATGATGAATTGGAGAGAAAAACTCAGCCAAATCTATGGGTTCATCGTCCAAAATATTCCCAGCGTCAATATCCTCAATCAAGTGAAAATCAGAATTCTCAGACACCTCATCAAAAGCATGGATTTCAATCAATTCAGGTTCTAAGATGGAGGTGTAGAGGTCAAAAGGATTGTGTGTGGTTTCACTTGGCAAGGTCCCTTCACAATCTGGTAAATCAAATACTACAAAGTCGCACAACTCATTAAACATTCTATCTTCAACTGATAATTCATTTGGAACACTTGATAGACTTTCAACACAGGAGTTGTGGGATTCAATTTGAAACGGGTGGGTTTGATTTGGAAGGGGGTACAGCTCACTCTCTCCACTCAAATTCTCAATCTGTCCAATCGCCTCATCATACATTGGAAAATTAGGAGCTAGTTGGAAACTAGCTACCGGGTCAGTAGGTTGTATGAGGGTGGCCATGGACGCATTCAAATCCATCATCTGTTGGCATGACGCTACCCTAAAGTCTTCCAACGACTGTTCCAGACTAGACATGGGTTGTGACGGGGTTTCAGTAAAATATTCAAAGTTGTTTGGATACTGAAAACTCCCAAATGGCTGTTCAGAAGCAATGTCTAGGGAAGGTGCAAAAGTAGGGTAGGACTGGTAGGAATTGAATGGCTGGACAGGGATAGGATCAACATTTGGATACGAAGGTGAATGGAAGTGTTGATCCCAAGAATTTGAAGTGGTGAAAGGAGTGAAAGATCGGCTATGAGATTGTTCAATACGTTCAACGATGGACAAAGGACGACTTGCAAAAGTGGTATCAACATAAGCGGGTGCGGGAGGTTGAAAAGGTTGACACAAAGTGGAATGCGGAGGGCAAGTGTTTGTCCTAGACGCGTCTATGCGATCTTTCAATGACATTTTGGGCAGGGAGGGGTCGTTCGATGTTCGGCCAAAGCAAGAACCGTAAGAAGTAATGTCTGGTTGTGGGTACCAAAGTTCGGAAAGAGTTTTGCGAGGTGGGGTACCCATGATATGAAGAGAAAAGGAAAGAAAGGAAGAGAAAAGGAGGGAAAAAGAATGTTGATTTTTTTTAAAAAAATTTTAATTTTTTTAAATTTTTTTTTTGTTAGTTAGATATTAACAAAAGAATGAAATATACACACAAAAAGAATCTGAACAAAAACAATCACGACACAAAAATACCACACACCTAATCGTTCTAGGGTTCACCTAGGTCAACTAGACCTGCTCCAGAACTTGATTGTCGAAGTAAAACTGTGTCGAGAAACGGGCTCAAGATACACTGATCACAAGGCCAGGTAAGTGCAGAGATAAGGGGAGGTTTTCCAACGCTTTTGCGAAGTTCCTTAATTAAGTAACCCTTTCTCTTTTGGCGGTTTCGCCGTTAACACTTTCCTAGACACCTCATAAACAATATACCGTTGAGCGAGGTTCTAAACACAGTTAACTTCTCCTAGTGAGCGCGAAGTCCTTAAGGCTTAAAGTCTAATTTTTTTTAAAATTTGTGCGGGTAATCGTTATGCTCAAGTTCGTGATTTGTGGGCCACGGAAAAGGTGATGAAATCCTTTACCGTATGTTGTGGGGTTCGCTTGCCTTTAATTCCGTATTAATGTATGCAATGCGCAATTCAATAAATTCTATAAAGAATCAAACAATCGTTTTTTAGTTTAAGCACATCACTGCAACAAATACGGGTTAGTCAATTTTTAGCGTTTGCTAGCGAGCTTGCAAAGAATCCTGCAAAGAATAGTATATTGGATGCGTCGGATTTGAGAAGAAGGTGTTTAAGAAATACGTACCGTTAAGTTTTTGGGTTAGGAAACCCCCGTTGAATCAAATCCGGTAAGCTTGAAAAGTTCGCTTGCGCGGGTCAAACTACCCGGATCTTTGGCACTGTACTTCGTAATCACCTTAATCTTGAATGTACACTTTGCTCCCCACAATTGCAGTTTGCAAATTCGCAAAAATCTGCACTCTTTCCCACAAAAATGATCAAAAAGAAAAAGATTTTTTTAATAAATATATACAAAAAGAATATTAACCCGAATAACAAGAAAGAAAATACGCTACCGTCTCCCCGGCAACGGCGCCATTTGATCGCACGCCTTTGGCGTGTCGGGTGTTCAAAGTTCTAAAGTATAACCGCGATCAGGACGGTGTCGCTATGCAGCTAGCCGGTTGAGCACGGGTCGATCCACAGGGAGATGGTTGTATGTCCGTTCGAGTTTTAGACGAGTCAATAAAGAATGAGTATATGTTTGTTCAAACTAACCTATGTGTATTATTTGCAAGTATAAAGTTGTTAAGAAAAGATACGATAATGTAAGCTAAAGAAATCCGTACTCAAAACCTTTGAGCCGAGTCTTGACCAATTGAAGCTAGAGCAATCGGCAACAACGTGGATTAGGGGATTTAAGCGCGGTATTCATAGAATCCGGCTTATTTATTCTTGTCCTTCCGTTCTTGTCTCTTGCTTTCGCCTCCGGCCAAACCGAACGCAACCGGTCGCGGTTAGGAATCACCGTTACCTTGTTAGGGTAGGGTGCCTAACGGAGCGCTTGCGTATCGTTTGGGCGGAGTTCAATGGAAAATAACGGGAAAAGAAAAAGAGTAAAGAAAATCTTAACTTACAATACCGTATTTATTCTTAACAACAACAATAATTACAGCCATTCACAAAGAGAACCAAGAAGAGCAAAAGAAAAGAACAAAGAAAAGAAAAGATTACAAGTAAATAAGTGCATGAATTAAATTGCAAGTAAGTAAAGCAAGGTAATGAAAAGCAAGTAATAAAAAGCGAGAAAGAAAACTAGAAACTAGAACTCAAGACAAGCATGGGATCAATAGCCAACCCTTAAACTTGCAAGCTCAATCAAGAGGTTGCAAGATCAAGAGAAGGGTAAAGAACGCATGTGAAATGAAGCACTAATTCCATAAGAAAAATACGACCCTTGAGATCAATAACAAACCCTTAACCTTTCAAGCTCAATGAAGAGGTTGAAAGATCAAGAGAAAGCAAGAGTCTTAAGGGGAAGTTAAACAAAAGAGAATGATACAAAAACCCTCATCTTCATTGATCATCCACTGAATGCTCTCACTACATTTTCATGGAGGAAAGATGAAGAAGAAGAAGAAGAACTACACTAAAACCTACAAAAGAGGAACAAAGAATTGAACACCAAAAGCTTGGCAAGTTCTGGGATATTTATAGGCAGGGAACTGGAAACCTAGGGCAAGAATCTGCCCCTACATAAAATTACCCAACTGCCCACAAAAAACGACAAATCAAGGAGACCAAATGGCCGTGGTTCCGCGGCCTAAGCCTGCTTAGGCCGCGGTTCCACGGCCATAGAGGGGAGTTGGGTGATGATCTTTTGTCGTATCCCCTGGTTTCATGTTTTCTTCAGTGTGGTATATGACTTTTCTCAGAAACTCTTCACAATTCTTCCAGAATTTCAGTAGATCAAAAGGTGATGTGATGTGGATCTTTTGCCATGATTTCCTCGAGCTCCGTGTAGATTTCTTGGATTTTGTGTTGCCATTGAGCTTTGTGCATGAAAATGACAATCGATTTGCCATTTTGTCCCCTAAACTGGTATGTGGCAACACACGGATAGAGAGCGGAGACCCGTGTTTTATCTGTGTTGGCAGTAATCCGGAATTTGACGTACTTTTCCATGATATTCATTGTTTAGAGCTGAGACTAGTATCCTGCAATTATGTAGCAAACACTGATAAAAAGCACCTGCCTATAAACAAACTAGCGTAAGAATGGGCGGTATAAAATGCAATATTCTGATATGAACACCACAATACCCCCAAAATGTTCCTGTGGGTCCTCTATTGACTTGGCATCATCCATCAATTTCATATGATATTCAATTATAAGGGAACTGATCTCCTCGATGTCCGCCATAGTCCAACCGAAAACTTGCCGCCTATCTTGTAAGACTTTTAACTCTTGCTCGAAAGCTAGAGAGGCTGATATTATAATGGGAAAAGTCTCATTCTCACCTATGTAAGCATATTTAAGGTGAGGCGGTAAGGATATGAGTTCGAGTTTCGGAGGCGAAAGAATTATTGCGGAATCTACCTCGAACTCAAAGGACTCCAACACAGGTTCGAAATCACTGCAAACAACCGATTTGGATGGTTCGACTAACTCATCAAAAAATTCAAAAGACTCATATTCAAGCTGTGAGTCGTCATCATCCGAAAAAGTGAAACATTCATAATCCATATCGGTTGTGTCAACGGTGGTAGGCACAAGGAGGGAAGCACTAGTGGCGTCAAAACTGTTTTCATCAAACAAGAATCTTTCAAGCTCGCAGTCCTCCTGCGTGATTTCGTGAATAGAGTAAACTTCTCGTGTACCAGTTTTAGGCACGGGGGGCAGACTTCCCATCTTATAAATATTGAACTCACTAGACATCTTCCCAAAGGATAGAGTCATGGAGCCATTGCGACAGTTTATTACAGCATTGGAAGTAGCCAAAAATGGTCGACCAAGGATCACCGGAATTTGGTTCCGTGGGTTAGCAACAGGTTGTGTATCCATAACAATAAAATCAACGGGGAATATGAACTCCCCAACTTTGATCAACACATCCTCTAGCTCATCCCTTGGATGGGTGATTGATCGATCAGCCATTTGGAGAGTACAACGAGTGGGTTTCAACTCTCTAACCCCTAATTGTTCGTACACGGAGTAGGGAAGCAGGTTAACACTAGACCAAAGATCTAAAAGTGCTCGATTAATTTTCTTATCCCCAATTGTGATTGAAATCGTAGGACAGCCGGGGTCCTTTCGTTTTTGGGGTAAGGTTTGATGGTGGTTAATAGCATTGCTCACTGCACTAGCCACTAGCACTTTCTTGGGTACTTGAGATGCCTTTCTCTTCGAGGTGCATAAGCCCTTTAAGATTTTTGCGTATGAAGGGACTTGTTGGATTGCATCCAAGAGAGGTATATTTATGCTAACCTGCTTAAATAATTCCACAATCTTCTCCACTTGTGCAGTTGGTTTATTGGGACTCAACCTGTTTGGAAATGGAGCATTTTGAAAATTTGTTGAGTCAAATGTCTGTGGAGTAGAATGTGGAGTAGGAACGGATCCCAGTGTGGATGTGTTCGTGTTGTGAGAAATGGGTCCGTTCGAGTTAGAAGAAGTAGAGCCGTGTGAAGGGTGGAGAATAGGCTCTAAAGAAAAAGGTGAAGAGAAAGTGAAGAAAATGAAGAAGGGGAAGATGACGATGGAGAAGAAGAAGAAGAAGAAGAAGAAGAACCACCGGCGGGGATGTCATCACTAGTTTCCACATTATTCTTCAACACTCTTCCGGATCTCAACGTGGTCACCGCATTTACATTGTGATTGTGATATGCGTTTTGTGTGTGACCGGGATTTGGCAATGGTTGAGATGGAAGCTTTCCCTTTTCTCTCTCGCTCAACGCAGCAGTTAATTGTGCAATTTGTGCCTCAATAGATTTGATATTTTGATCGTGTGAAGCATTGCTATGCATCAAAGACTGAACATAATTTTCAAATCTTGCTGCGGATTCTGTAGATTGCTTAAGAAATGCATCTAGACTTTTTCGAGCGAGATAACCTTATCATCATTTGGTTGAACCAAATTGTTCATTTGATTTGTATAAGGTTGTTGTTGTAAAGGTTGCTGGTTTTGAGTTTGTGAAGGTGCTTGTTGTTGTTGTGGAGGAGGAGGTCTTTGAAAATTGTTATTTCCTTGGACTTGTTGATTTTGGTTCCAAGCGAAATTTGGGTGACTCCTCCACCCCTGATTGTATGTCGAAGAGTACGGATCGTTTCTTTGTCGTTGCTGAAATGCAGCATTGACTTGATCCTGTTTTTGAGTAGATGCATTATAAGGACACTCTTCGGTTAGATGCGATGGATCCGTACAACAAGCACAAACAGTTCGTGGAGGCATAACAGGGGCAGGAGAAGACGATGAGATTTTGGTCTCAATGGTTTCTAGCTTTTTCATAAGTGCGGCCATCTCGGCCTTCATAGCGATTGACATATCTACTTGATGTATGCCTGCCCTAGATTGACCAACAGAAGAAGATGATGTGGTCTTGGTACTCTCCCACTGAATTGTTTGCTCACTAAGATCCTCAAGAAACTGCCAAGCTTCGTCGCTAGATTTGGAAAGAAAATGACCTTGACATATGGTTTCCAGCAACTTCTTCGTTGCCGAGTTCAATCCCTTGTATAATGTTTGGAAAAATTGCCAACTTTCGATCCCATGATGAGGGCATTGAACGAGTAGGTCTTTAAATCTCTCGAAGCACTTCCAAACTGGTTCGGAAGGAAGCTGTGAAAATTGTATAATCTCGTTGCGGATTCTAGCAGTTTTGTGATGAGGATAGAACTTTTTCAGAAAAGCTCTCACAAACTCGTCCCAATTTCTAATGGAATGTGATGCGGTGCTATATAGCCACTTCTCGGCTAGGTCACATAAGGTAAAAGGAATGACCCTTAGCCTTATAGCGTCATCACTTAATTGGGTCGTTTTCATCATAGCGCAAACGTTTTGGAATTTATTGATAAAGATATATGCATCTTCGGATTCCAAACCATGAAATTTTGGCAGCATATTGATGAAATGTGGTTTTATTTCAAAATTGTCCCTATTTGCCGGTGGGGGTGAAAGACATGTTGGTAAAGAAGTGCGGACGGGGTAGAAGAGATCCTGGAGCGCGATTCGTGCGGGCGCTACAACAGGTGGAAGATTCGGGTTGTTCGCACCTAACGGAGGTGGAATCATTCCCGTCGGTAAGGTATCGTCGGGGTTGAATCCCGACATACCTTCGAAAGAAGAATTTGAAGGTGGAGGTAAGGAGATGGAGGGAATTTTGACTTCGGTGTCGAAAAGATCGTCGGTCGGTACCAACGAAACACGGACTAATCAGGCGTTAGTATCCCTAGTCCAAAGTGACATACACTAAAGGGGTAGTGTAGTCAGAAAAAAAAATTGAAAAACAGAATGTGGAGGTAAGATAACGTCAGTGAAGGGAAGTGGTGGAAGTGAGTTGCAAGTTTCCTTTAGCGACAAGTTGCAAGTTTGAAAAAAAAAATTCTTTTTTTTATTTATGTGAGAGTTTTGCAAGGAGGTTTTTGAAAAGATACTTATGACACAAATGTATCAACCACACATGCACAATCAGGCCTAGATCTAGGGTCACCTAGGTCTGCTAGACAGCTCCTAACTAGGGCTAGAAATAGGACCTCAAACCGCCTCTTCACCACAATTGCGGCTAGGTAAGTGCCAGGTAAGTGGGAAGGAACCACAGTAGCGGGCCTAATTAAAAACCACTAGCCTAGACACACTTGCCTAGACACCGCAAGGTCAGTTAGGATAAACGATCGATGCCTATACTAGCCCTTTTCCTATTGAGCTCGATGTCCTTAGGGCTGAGTCTAGTATTTTTTAATTAATTGTGGTCAATGCAAATGCTTTAAGTGTTTTCTGGGGTCTTGGGAAGGGTGATGAAATCCCCACCCAATCTGAGTTTGGTCAATTAGCCCCTTAAAGTCCGATTAAATTATACAAAACAATAAAATTCACTTGCAATCAAATTTTTAGCGCGGCGCAAAGAAACCTGCAGAAAATCTGTTATTTAGAAGGGGGAGAAAGATTTTTAGCGCAAAGAATTCCTGCAGAAAGTTTTTACAGACAGATATATGGAGGTTGCAGAGGGGAGAACAAGAGATCAAACCATGCAATTTCCACGCAGAGAAGCCAACAGAAGGCCGTGGAACCGCGGTCTTGATAGGTCGTTTGCGGCGGAACCGCGGTCCTTTGAGCAGATCAGTGGCTCAGAAATTTTGTGATGCTCTGTTGGTTCAATCTACCTCTGTTGTGATGTGCACTTTACTGATTTTCCCTCTGTAAAATTCCAGATCCGCGATTCTTCGCTGTTCCTGCAAGATTCAAACAATAAACCCTTCAAACAGATCAAAATTGATAATTTTTATTTCTTTTTTTTTATTTTCAGATTTTTATAATTGTTTTAAAATTTATATCAACCCGAAATTACACAGAAAGAAATTTTACGCCATCCCCGGCAACAGCGCCATTTGATTAGTCCAAAAACTTGTATTTACCGTAATCAGAAACGGCGTCGCTTTGCAGCTAGCCGGTGAGTACGGGTCGATCCACAGAGATGGGTAGTTTTCTTAATGTGTTTTTACGAGTTGATTCCAAATATTGTTTGGATTGATTAAATCAAAAACTAGATCTATCACTAAACTAAATTAATCTAAATTAAAGTCTTGTTAGGGTTAGATTTAGGGGAAGTTTGGAGATTAAATGTTTCCTCACCGCTTTCAATGCCTTATTTTTGATCTATTAGATGTTACGGTAATTATCAATAAAGTGGATTAGAGTCTTTTGGGAAGATGTTTCTTCCTCTAGATTCTTATCCTTCCTTTATCGATAATTTCCCTAACCTCCATGGAAAACGCGCGCAACCGGTCCTTTATACTACGGATCACCGTTACCTCAAGGGATAGGGTGTCGTAGGGTGCGGTTGTGCGCGCATGCATAGAGTTCTAATTCTTAGTTGTGAATGGAATGAAAGGGGTGAGAGATCTCATCTCTCAAACCTTTCCCTAAGGCTAACCCTAACAAGCGAGGAGATTACTCGCTCATCAGGGGATTAAAAACATTCAAAATTAAAAGCGAACAAAGCAAAGAAATAAATTAACTTACTAATTTGATGGCTCCCTCCAAGCAATAATACAGAACAGATCTGAATTTTGTTTATTGAAAAGAGGCATAGTTTTTACAGATCTGTGATTACAATTTATAGGAAAACAGGAAAACTAGGGTTACAGACTCTTGCAGATGTGCAATTACAGATTTGCCCTTGGAAAATCCCAACACCCACACCGACGCACCGACACGAGAATTTTTCACCGACACGCGCACTAGATGGCCGCGGAACCGTGGCGCCAGCCTAGGCTTGGCCGCGGTTCCGCGGCCAAACTAGGGAAACAGGATCTGAAACTTTTGGGCTTTTCTCTTGTCTTCTTGGGCTTTCTATTTCTTCACTTCTTTTCTCCCTTTGGCTTCTGGGCCTTCTCCAGATGTTTCAGTGAAAACTTGCAGCGATCTTTTAACCGTTTGCCTTGACATTTTGGACCTTGCACTGTTCTTCGTCTAAGCTTGACTAGGATCCGTCTACTTGTTGGTCAAAAGTCCCTTTTCTGTATCAACTTTCGTCTTTTTCACTGTATTCGCTCCAAGAGTCTGTATCCTGTAATATGCAACAAACGTGCGTCAAGAGTACCTGTTTATCTATAAAATGGATAAGAATAGGAGAATGAAAAATGCAATATTATGGTCTGAACAGCAGCCGCGGACTAAGCTGCCGTTAATTACCCCTCGCTTTTGAAGTGAGGGAACTTTTGATTGACAGGTCAAACTGGTCATGCGAACTCAATATGCCGTGTGCGTGTGTTGTGTTTTGAACGGTATTTGGACGTATCGGGGGCTTCGCAGAATTTACGGGTGTCCCGCTACCCGGATAATGGGCTGGGGATGAAGGGGGCTAACAGCCCCCTTGCGGGGTGCGGGCCAGCGTCCCGTTAGAAATTTTTTTCTAATGAGAGAGGTATTTTTAGTGGGAAGTGTATGGAAAAAAGAGGGATGAGTAGCACCCTAAGGACGCGTGGGCGCTAGCGCCTCACGCGTCCGGCCCATGGGTGCTGGGCGCCCGCGGACCACGTGCAAGGCCCATGGGCGCTGGGTGCCAGCGCCTCACACACCCGGCACGTGGGTGCTGGGCCTCCGCAGGCCACGTGCAAAACGCTTGGGTGCTGGGCGCCAGTGCCTCATGCGCCCGGCATGTGGGCGCCAATGCCTCACGCGCCCGGCACATGGGTGCTGGGCGCCTGCAGAAAAAGAGGCTTAGCCTCGGGATCTGGAGTTAAACTGTATCAACTCTAATTTCAATGTACAAAAAATTTATTTAAAAGTTAATGTACAAATAGAGTATTTGCAATCCTGTGTACACTATAAATATTTGAATTGCTTTTGAACAGCAAGAAAACACTTGTAGCTCATTGGTAAAACCTTGCACTGCTGTGACATAGCCCCTGTGACCGAATCCCCCCAGCCACATTATCTTTTTTGTGGATTTTTCTTTTAATTTTTTAGAAGCCTAAAGGTTTACATGTGCACTACATGTAAAATGAAGAGTCACATAGAAATCAAACATGTGCACTGAAGTATACAAAGAGACACCAACACGTGGCACAAATCTTACCACTCGTCATCGGTAATCGACTGGCGAGACTCACATGATGGCCGGCACCGCCGGTGGGAACCGTAGGGAATGCCTCCAAACTTCAACCCCTGAACCCCTTCGCCTACCCCACTATTCCCATATTGTTTGTTTACTCTGCAATGATCCAAAGAGTGTAATTTCACTCTTTAAATCTAATTTTAATGCATATTTTTAATACATTTTTTAACCCTCAAAACCCTAATTTTCCCTATAAATAGCACACTCCATTTCACCTCTCCTCATTCAGAATTCCATTATAAAAACCCTATAAAATTTCCAAGTCCCAAGTTGTACAAGTGGAGTTAGCAAGAGGCGAAGTTCCGACGACGTTTCGAGGAGAATTCGGCGACGAAACGATGCCCCGACGATTCCAAGAGCTTCCTACTTCCCCCCTCTTTCTTAATAGATTGTAAGTCCCTTCCCCCCTTCTCAATCTCTAGTCTAAAACTTGCATTTTTCAAAACTCGTCGGAAGCGGAGTTAATCCGACTTCCGATTCGTTTTTCTTTAAAAACTCCATTTTTCTTAAACAATAAAATATCATGTTCTCATATAATGTTTAAAAAATATAAATAAACATACTAGAATAAGTTTGATCTCAAAATAATTCATGTTGCAATTTCTATTTCACCTTTACAGTAAAATACCATCATGTTTACAAACGATATTGTTATCCACTTTTAACCATATCACCTTTAGATAACTCACGAGGTAATGACCTACCTCATCACAACACACATTTTGGACATAGCACGATGAACTTTGGGATTCTAGATTATGAGAAAATACGCTTGTACGAATAAATACCATAAACAATTAAAAATCGTTTTCTTTAAAAAGAGTGTTAATTAATTCCTTACAATTACGCTTCTACAACCCATTTTGGGGAACCCCAATCGGGATGGTGCAGATTATCGCACGTCCTCGGGCCTAGTAGTGCGAGATGCAGACCTCCGAAAGGAGCATTCGATCTTGATGGAATTTTTAATACAATTTTTAAGAAAATGAGATTCTACAAAATAAATAAAATTTATTTTATTAAATATATATAGGAATATTATCAAAAGATCTATTTTAAATATATTATACAAATATTCCATGTTTTCTAAATCAAAGGAATCACAATTACATGAAACTACCATTACAATTCAATACAAACTCTAATATTTCAATAAAATACCATATACAATGAAAACTAGGTTCTACTCACTAGAAAATTTCACTTTTATAAAATATACATCTATGAAAACCCTAAAAACGATAATCAAATACTTAAGGTGCTTTTTTAAAATATATCAAAACTATTTTACATAAAAATCCCCTCAAGTTATACTAATTTATAATAAGGATCCTAGTAAACATAGGTTAAAGTAGGACCGGTTCTCTTGAGCCTTAGGAATCCGAAGAATATGGGTGCTTGCCTATTTAAGATAGACAATCTAACAATGATGTTATCAATATGGTAATTGTCTTGGAAAAAGATACAAATCCTGCCGTCCATGTGCAGCAGTTACCGATAACATCAAAACTAATTCAGGACTTCAATTCTGTTTAAAAGTCTGACTCAGTTTGAGTCACAGTCAATAATGCAATCAATCTGACTTGAATATGATTCAAGTATAAACTGCAATACAATATGAATCCATGAATACCAGAATTCAATCTATATCAATCTATATTGACTGAACCGAACCATGTATATATTCTGTTTACATGTCTATCCATTATATCCATTTTATTACCTGATATCATGGTTTCGACAAGTCGTACAATCTATTACACAAAACAATACAAATCAATGCAAAATACATTGCGGTTTTTTTTAAAAGGGTAGACTGGTACGGAATGTGTTAGAAGTGGCACGAGACTGCCACTTTAATACACATAACCTAAATATCCATTGCCATTGTACTGTGGCTGAACGGTTCCTTGTACTCCGTATACCTTAGTCTCCGGAATAGTGGGACTCCTCTTGTATACACTGGCATATTCTGTACCAGGATACAAACAACTGTGTTAACATTATAATCAAATATTACTAGTTATACTCTCTTTCTGTCTATTCTATCTCTACCTTTCTTTGGAACTTACCGAGCGATTGTTCGCTAACGACATTCCTTTTCTTCTTTCTTTGGAATGTTGTCAGGTGGATCGGACTCAATAGAGATCGAGTCCAGTACTGAAGACTTGGAGCAGTTAGCATTTGATCCCGAGCTTTAGATACTTGCACATACTTTTCATTTCAGTTCATGCTATTGTTTAGGCATTGCTTTCCATTCATGTATTTACATTCCAGTTGTACTTATAAAGAAATGTTAATAAATAAAAGTTGTTGTTCAATTACATCTATTGTCATTTTTCTTGTGTACATTTACTTTATATTGCTTAGATACGCTTAGCGTGTTTACTTCTGAGTAAATATATAGCGGACCTCGCCGCGTCCCTTCCCCGTACACCGGGAAGCGGGGCGTGACATATTTTGTTAGTGGCCCATGCAGGTCAGTTCTGCATGGACATGCAGGTCAATTCTGCATGAAGTCCTAAGCAATATAACACAAGAATCAGCAACTAAAAACATTCTTTACATTTCATATTCTTTGAATCTTACAATTTCATATACTTGAATCTATACTAACTCAAATTTTTCTTTCAACGTTATGGATTCTCCAAAAAACACCAGCACCAATTTCAACAACACACCACCACCTCTACCGCTTACGCATACCGTCGCTGCTCTGATCAATGAGCAGACGGTACTGCTTGAGGCAATCTGCAGCCTCCTGAAAGGACAACAGTAACGGACCGCTATTCTGATGAACCGTCCAGAAGCGGAAGCGTCCGGAGTGAACTAATTCCGGGCATTGCACCCAAAACAATTTTTGGGAAAAGAGAGCCCTTTGGAAGCCGAAGAATGGGATCAAAGTATTGAGTATGACCTGGCAGCAGCACAAGTGCCAAATATCGCTTGGGTTTGAGTTGCGAAGCTGCAACTTACTGACAACTCCCGAGTTTGCTGGAAGGCGGAAGAAAGCCGTCTTGACTAACCTATCGAATGAAGGACTTTTTGTGACATGTTCGATGCGAAATACTTCTCAGAGATTGCCTGATTTGACATGGAGCAGTAGTTCATCCACCTACAACAAGATTCTATGTGGAACAGATCTGTGAATGAATATGACGCTGAGTTTACCAGTAGGTAAGATATGTCTCAATATTCAATTTTCAAATAACACATACTACACAGCTAACATAAGACCTTAATAGGTTTGCGGCACACTTGATACCGACAACTGAGATCAGGTCTAGATGGTTTCAGCAAGGGATAGATCCGGAAATCCAAGCAACCTTAGCTACAGGGGATTTCCCAACTCACGAACTGGCCCTGAAAGCTGCCCGTCGATTTGAGGTAGTGGTGAAGATGAAGGGCAGACCCACTCTGCCGGGATGAAGCGTCCTATCACTCAGATGGTAGGAGGAGCCTCTTCAAGGCTACAATTTGTGCCTAGGAGACCAAGAGTACCAATCAACCAGCCCAGCCTATCCTTTTGCACTTACTGCAGGAGAGATGGACACCTGGCGAAGTATTAAAGGCGTGCAAATCGCCTTTGCTTAGTCTGCGGCTCAGCCACTCATGACATTGGGTCTTGTTCTCATAGACACAACCCAAATGCTGCACCCAGACCAGCAGTAACTTATCAGCAGTGCCCAGTCATCCAGGCACCTGCTCCACGACTCGCTCTCCCTGCTCCACCTCCTCGTGGACCGACTGCACCTCCTCCTCGTCAGTTCCATCAAGCTCAAAGGAACTTACCTCAAGGACCAAGGAACGGACAGAGGAATGCTCCTCCAGCAAGGAGGAATGTACCGAGGTGATAGGCTTTCACAATGACTTTGGAAGAAGCCGAAGCCACTGGCCAAGTCATTACTGGTAACACTTTCCTTTCAAACTTTCTATCAGTCTATATACATATCCGTATATTTTTCCTTATACCTAAAACCCATCGCACATAACTTAGGTACAATCTTAGTAGCCTCACTTCCTGCACTAGCACTCTTCGATACAAGAGCATCTCATTACTTTATGTCGCAACGGTTTGTCCGAACTCATGCGATTCCAGTCAAATCTCTCTTATCCAGCTGGAATGTCAGTTCAGGGAACGACGTTTTAAAGGCAATAATGGGATACGATCTGTGTCCAGTAGTCGTCTGCAGCAGAGAATTCTATGCTGACTTCAAGGTGCTGGACATACCAAATTTTGATGTCGTTTTGGGTATGGATTGGCTCGGAACTTTTTACACTACCATTGACTGTCGTCAAAGGAGGGCAGTGTTCAAGATTCCAGAACATCCGGTCTTTTATTTCAAAAGTGCAGACCGTACCCTGGAGCCAAGCATATATAAGGCAAAACCAAAGAAGGTAGTGATTGCAACACTTCAAGCGGAGAAAGGATCGAAGCCAAAGATAGTTCGAGAGTTCGACGATATATTTCCTGAAGACATACCAGGTTTGCCTCTCGATCGAGCTCTTGAATTCAGCATTGATTTAGTACCTGGAGCACAACCAGTGATCAAAGCACCGTATCGGTTAAACCCTGAAGGATTGAAAGAGGTCTTGTAACGTTCTGAAAAATCGTTTAGGTGAAATTTCCAATAATAGGTAAAATAACTAGTGTTTTCCGTAAAAAAAACCAAGATATAATTATTTTTCAATATAGACTTAAATATACCTATTCTAGCTATGTAATTGCTAGTATTTGGTATTTAATTGGTCACCTGTAAATTTCTAGTGTACTAAAATATTTTCCGTAATTAATTATTTTAAATATTATTTTAAGCCTTCACTAATACATTTAATTAGTGATATCTACAAATTAGAATGGGTTAATGCAAGTTTTGTGCATCATGACACATTAAATCAAAATGTAACATGCTATTTTTGAAATGGAAAGAAGTTGTCAAGATGGTTTTAGAAAATATAAAAGAAAAAAGGCTTAAATTGTGAAAATAAATTAAATAGAAATGAGGTTTGGGCTTGATGACTTGGGGTATGGTTGCATATTACTTGGTTTCAACTCTCACCCACACACCCACACACCAAAAAAAAATCTGGCCGAACCCATAGGCAGTCCATTCCCCAAGTTTCCCCACTTCAAAAGAAAATAAAACAAGGAAATAAAAAGAAAAGAATAAACAAAGAAGTATGGGTTAATATTTGAAGTATGGGGTTTATTTGACTTGGCCACTAACACAATTCTCACACTCTCTCCTCACTCCCTTGTCTTGGCCGAGCCCTCCTCATGGCATTCCCCCAATTCTTGATCTCATTTTCCACTTCAAAATCCATACAAATTCATTCAAAAATCCACACAAAATCCCACAAACTCTAAATTAAACCCTTACCCATTATTCCTTGATCAAACTAGCATGTTTCTTGGGGCAAGTTAGCATTTTGGAGGCTAAGTTTTTCAAGTGTGGATCTCATTCCAAATGATTTTGAGGTATAATCTTAACCCTATAGTTAAATTGTTGGTTATTGCTTTAATCTAGCTTAATTAGGTATTTAATTAGGGTTTTAATTTCAAGATAAAATTTTCAAGAGAAGTGTTTTGAATCAAGTTAGGGGTTTTCATATCATTACTAGGTTAGTTAGTGTAGTTTGCTATCTAGTGGGCTTTCAAACCTAATCTAGTTGTTAAATTGCAAATTGTTACTTTTAAATTGTTTTAATTAAGTTATTTTGCAAACTAGATTTTAGAATTAATGAAAATATGTGAGATTAAAATCTAGCTAATGTTTATGTGACCTAATTAAGATATTTAGTGAATATTGTGGCCACTAGTTTTGTTAAAACATCAAGTTTTGAACTAAAATGGAAATTGATGCTTACTAGGTTTTTGGAATTAAATCGATTTTAATTAAGTTGAGGTTTTGTTGATATCTAACCTATTCCCTAAGATATTTAATGTGTCGTGAATGCGCGATTGGGTTTTAGACATGGTTGTGGTCATGTATTGCGACCCTAGTCGGGGTTTGTGGCGTTGTCGCGAGCGCGTTTGTGCACCAAGTGTGCGCGCGTCTTATTGTGCGCGTGGTTGACTTGTGTTGTTTGTTCCACGACTATTCGTATATTTATCCTTTTAATTGCTTGTGTGCGATTCTAGGCTCGGGTGCAAAGGTGTCTGATGTGGCGCGAAAAAAGAAAAGGCGGAGATCGGATCAGATTAGCCGAGGCGTCCAGGTGAGTAGATGTATATCTACGAGGAAAGTCGGGTGGATGGCATATAGCACCCCCACAATTTTGTAGGGTATGATGTGTTTATGACACACACACACACACACCCCCTATGCGTTATTATGAGATGTGAATACTTAGTAAGAAAGGTTTTAGGAGACCATGGGTTGGATTTAGTGTAATTGGAGGAAAGTACTTTCAATTTAGTTTCTTAGCTGCAAAACCCTAGAGTAATGGTTCACACACACACACACAGAGGCACACACGTGATATGTTTGGGTGTATATG
This sequence comes from Agapanthus africanus, assembly GCA_030015575.1. NCBI lineage: Eukaryota > Viridiplantae > Streptophyta > Magnoliopsida > Asparagales > Amaryllidaceae > Agapanthus > Agapanthus africanus. The sequence continues at coordinate 7,487,500 of CM057337.1, forward strand.
TTTATATGTATGTGTGTGTGTGTGCACGCGCACGCGTTGGGGTGTGTGTGTGTGTGTGTGTGTATACACGGATGATAAGCCCAGTATATGATACTTGGAGATGAGCCGATATGATCGGGCATGATGCCTCGAGTTTGTGATATGTGATTGGGTCGTGATATGATACGACATGATATTATAGCGGATCGTGGGCGATGTTTTTTCATACACGCGAGGATATATGTTTGATGATATTAGGATGTGCTAGATTTTAGAAAGGTACCCCTAATTCATGATTTTATGATGATACCATATGAATAATGAGGTATATGTGATATTTGACCCGTACCCCGATTTTGGGATGCCGTACGATGGATTTTACCGTACGAGATATAGATATGATGATTGATCCGCACTCTTGACTCGATGGTATCGTACTATGTATTTTACCGTACGTGACGCTATTGAAGCGGGATCGCCGACTACTAGATATATCGACTCGGACTTTAGGTGGATTTCTTTACCCTTTCGACTGGGCTCGAGTCATACCTATTTTCAAAACTAAAGAATCGTGATTATTTTAAAGACAGGCCGAGGGATACTACGGATTTTTCAAAAGACGTATTTTTTCTCAAAAACCCCGTAGCCCCTATTTTTCTAGAACCACGATTCGTGCTATTTCAAACACCAAAAACTGTATGACTCGTATATGGATAGGTATATTCTTCAATATTGCGGTTACTACATCTTTTTTTCCATATGTTCATGCTGTTCTCATCGCATTGCATGCTTATAAATATGTTTTCTTTAGTTATTATGAACCCCTGTTGTCAGGACACCAGCACCATTACCGATGATGCGTATGCTCTACGTACACTTGCTAGCCGGCTCACACACACATCATCGGTAATTTCCATGTCACGTACACATTAGAAAGCATTACTTCATTTGTATAAATTGCTAGCTGGTAGTTTCAATATAGTACTAGTACGCTTGCCTTCATATGCTAGTTTTGATATTGCATTTATTACTCAGACACTTCATGCATTTATGCATTCATTCTGTTATGCAATATCGTAGGGCTTTATGCTGATATTCACTGTTCACTGACTCGTGAGTTTGAGATTTCGGATCTTTAATGAGATTTCTGGTTTTGGGAAACCGCATGTCAATGTTTATAAACTTATGATAATTTTAAAAGAGAAAGATGCGGTTTTCCTTGATATGATGAGTAGCGTCCACCATAATGTTTTCTCGGTTCTGAGTTGGTTTTCGAAACCCGATTCGAGGAGGAGGATGAACCGTCTGCGGGTACATGGTGGACCCGGTGAGGTACCCCGGGGCGAGTGGTTTTGTGGGGATGACGATGAGCTTGGCAGGGGAGCACTACCTATCGGTGATTGTATGGAAACTCGACGGATATCCAGAGGATACCGTTCGGGTTATGAGTGAGAGATGGATATAAGGACCGATCTGAGGATGCGGCGCCTGAGATATGAGAATATACGTGTCGATGCTGGACATGAGTTTCATGATGTTTCGAGTGTCGGTGATGGACACTCAGGTTTTATCGTGATTTTGTGTGTCGTTGTTGGACACACGTTGGATGATGCATTCATACATGATACGCATCGCTATATTATTATTCCTGACACAGACACGAGTACTTTGATATCACACTTATGATATACTGTTACCTTTGTTGTAGTATTGTGTATTTTAGTGTATGACCTAGGAGAGAGTCATACATGCGATTTCTTCTCGGTGATATTTTCTACTCACGAGTTGGCAACCCACCTCCGTTGTGCCACAGTTTCTTGCAGGTTTGGCTGTACAGGTTTCTTTGCGGCTTGCTGGCACACTGCTTCCTTCTGAGTGATTGCTTTGGTAGGTGGGTTCACTTGGATCATGACTACCGTTGTACTTTATTTATTTCAGTTGTATCTAGTAAACTCCATCAACCAGACTTGTGTATTTGATAGAATTAGAAGACCGGTTGTATATTCTTTCGATCTTAGAGTCGCACGCTTATATTATTATGATTCTTCTCTGGTTTTCTTGAGGATGTTGGTTTTCTTCTGATTTTTTGATCCTCGCCCTTCGGCGTTGTATATTATATTGCTTGCATGGTGGTTTCCGCCTTTTGGTGAAGAGCTAGCTCCCGCTTGGGGATGCCTTTATTCATTTCTTATGTATATGCATGTTTGTACCCGTTTGGGGCCAGTATTTACAAAGGAGACTCTGCCAAAATTTTTGGGAAAATATGATGTTGCTTTTAAATGTTTAATGCGACTTGTTTTGGTTAAAATTGCTTGCTTTTAACAAGTTTTCCTTCACTCTTTTCTTTAAAAATGGTTTAGATTTTCTGGGCTTTGGCTTACTTAGATTACGTACGTTTTGAGATGTTTCGTAATTTAAGTGCTAGTCACGTTCTGTACCTTCAGGTCGTGACATGTCCGTACTCAGTTGGACGAATTATTGACGAAAGGATGGATTCGTCCCAGCACTTCAAGTTGGGGATCGCCAGTTCTACTTGTGAAGAATAAGGAAGGTTCATATCGAATGTGCATTGATTATAGATCTCTGAACGAAGTAACTATAAAGAACAAGTATCCACTCTCGCGCATTGATGACCTGTTCGATCAGCTAAGTGGATCTTGCATTTTCTCCAAGTTAGATCTTCGCTTGGGTTATCATCAGGTAAAGGTCAAAGAATCTGATATCCATAAAACGGTATTCAGAACTCGCTATGGACATTACGAATTTCTTGTGATGCCATTTGAAGTGACCAACGCACCGGCTATATTCATGAACCTAATGAATCAAGTTTTCCGAGAGTACCTAAACAGGTTTGTTGTCATCTTCATCGACGACATCCTGGTGTATTCTAAGAATCGGAAAGAATATGCCGAACACCTACGAATTGTCCTGGAAACTTTACGACAGCATCAAATCTATGCCAAGTACAACAAGTGCGAGTTTTGGTTAGATCAAGTCGGTTTTCTCGGACATATTGTATAAGGCGATGGAATCTCTGTAGAACCAGCTAAGGTATCAGCACTAAGCGAATGGCCAACACCGAAGTCAGTGAAGGACATTCGAAGTTTCTTGGGTTTAGCAGGATATTACAGAAGGTTTATTGAAGGATTTTCGAAGATTGCAACACCCCTGACCAAGCTCATACGTAAAGATGAAGAATTCGTGTGGTCAGAAGCATGCAACCAAGATTTCGTAGAACTCAAGTCAAGATTGACATCAGCACCTATTCTCATCATACCGGACCAATCTGGAGGTTTTTTGCATTGCGATGCATCCGGTAAGAGATTAGAATGTGTTCTACATCAGCACGGTAAAGTTGTAGCTTATGCTTCAAGACAGCTGAAAATTCATGAGCGCAACTATCCGACGCATGATCTTGTAACATTTTGAAATATTTTAGATAATTAATTATTTTATTTATTTAATTAAAAATGTTATTTTAAATTTTATTGTAATAAAAAGACCTTTTAATAAGTGGTAAAGTAATTTAGTAAAGAAAGTAGTTTGTTTATATAATAATAAGTGTCATGAGGGGTTTTAGTGAAATGTTAGCTTCCTTGTGTTAATTAATATTAGGTGAGGGTTATTATGTAAAAGGGTTAGGTCATGGTTAAGATTGTAATGAACCTCATACACACCATAACTCAAGTTAAACCTAATACCCCTACCTCCTCCTTGCATGAATACACAACACTCCTTCATGGTGACACCTCCTCCTAATCTCATCACTCCTTATTTTTATCTTTTCATATTTGTTCAATTGATATTTTAAGATTGGAAACAAATTTCCTAGCTTAGAAAAAAATCCTAGACCTCACTTAAGAAAAAGAAAGATAAATGACATGAAATGCTAAGTATTGTGCTCCTTACCTCAACCCTCAAGTTAGGATCTTTTGGACTTGTGAAATTCTTGAAGAGCCATTCAATTGATCTTCTAAATAGGTAAAATCTCCAACCCTATAGACTTTTATTACAAGTACTGTTTAGAGTAGGATGTAGAATATCGGTAATGTCGTATTTGTTAGATTTTAGGTCTGTTGTGAATCTGCTATAGGTTAGTTAATATTTAACGAAATCAATTAATACTGTAACCTTGTAAATTGGACCTAGAATATACACTAGAAATACGGACCCATTAGATGAATTTTCTACCGGCGACAACCCCCTTTTTTCCGAGCTCGCCGGTTTTTCATGGGAATTGGCTGTTGAGTTTTTTTGGGTAGCTCTCTGTATGTCTTTTAGGGTGTCTGGTATAGTTAGTTTATGCTATATATTCAGTATATAGAATCTAGCAGCAAATTCTTGTTTTGCGTTATAATTCTAAATACGATACAGATATTTCGTGTCACGATTCTGTTTTTCCTGTTACGAACAGCAAAGGGTTAGATCAGGTTAGTATATGTTTTAGATAATTTACTATATTCTTACGTAGCATGTTTAGTATGTAAGTCTTGTAGTTTCATGTTCTCGCCGTATCGGAGTTTAGCCGTTTCTTATACGAAAGTTAATTTCGATGTTAGGTTCGACCGTGGGGACTTCGGAGACCGCAAGGAAGGGAAAAGGATTGATGACATCGGAGTAGATTCGACGTACTCCGTTGAGTAGACTAAATATCTACCGGGGGATTTTGTATGGATGGCGTAATACGCCCGTAATTAGAAGTTTGGCTAATTAATTTCCTTTGCATTGTGTATATGTTTAAAACTAAAAACTTCATCATATGCATTCATATCTATAAAATTCCACTGTCTAACACTTGCTAGGACGCTGCACGAGTCATGTTGCACGCGCACATACCTACTTGTTACCCTACACCTCATCGGTATTGATATGTCAGTAACCACTTAGAACCTGCTATGTCGCATATGATTCACTTCATACCATAAGCATCATTAATAGTAGTTGTTTTGCATTGTTTTTATTATTGACCCTTATCATGTTTCCCTTTCAAATTTGTTTAATTGTAGCACAAGATGTATTGGATTTGAGAATTTCTGGTTTTGAGCTTTATACACTATTAAGTTATATTCATTGGTTCTTCATGATTGATGTGATATGTCTACTATGAGATGTCGTTTTTATGATTTGGTTTTATTCCGGACCGAGTGAGGGAGCTATACGGTTGCGGATTCTTACGTTATCCGGACTGAATGGGGGAGTATACAGTCGGATTCATAGTGGACCCGGTCGAGACCAAGGGGCAGGAGAGCCGCATTTGAGGCGGGGATCCTAGCGAGGATACTGAAAGAGATTCGAATCTTTCCAAAGGAAAGCGATTATCTGGAACCAATCAAATTAAAGATTTAAAGCTGATTGAATATCATCTATCTATAGGAAAATCCCGAACTTGGAAAGATTTCCCCTTTAAATCTAACAGAAATCACAAAGGAGAATCACTGGATTTGAAATCCAATGGTGAATAAAATTCACCTAACAATCCAAAGGTCCAGAACAAATAATGGATGCAAATCAAATATCTCAAGGAAGATTCGTCAAAAAACTAATTGACTCGGCTGCTTCTCCTATAAATAGGAGCCAAGAGACACAAAAAAGAGAGATATGCAGAGGGAAGAAAAGGGAGAGAGCCTTGATACTTTGAGGAATTTGGATTTTCTGCAAAAGAAAACCCTAGGTAAGAAAGGGAAGGCTTTTTGAAAGAAAGAGAATTTAATTCTCGACAGAGTTCAACTCTAATGTAAAACAGAAGAACATATTTCTTCTCTCTTTGATAGAGGATCTGTAAAGCGCACATCTCCCCTTGAAGTTGAGAATTTAATTCTCAATGGGTTGAGATCCTGCCATGCAGATCCAAAACATAGAGAGGGAATGCAAGCACGAGAATTTAATTCTCACAGAACTATAGGAATTTAATTCCTTTAAAATAAAATTAGGGCTTGACCCTGTGCCATGGGAATTTAATTCCTTCAGAACAAAAAGAGACATGGTTTAACCCTAATTAAGAACCTAGTTCTGTTGAAACAGCGGGAATTTAATTCCCTTAAATCATAATTTAACAGAGAATGGGAGTTTAATTCTTTAAAAGCTTTTATTAGGGTTTAACCCTATTTAGTTCTTCGCATGTATGAGGAATTTAATTCCTACAGAAAATTCAGAGTCCAACTCTATTCAGAATATAAATCTTCAAAAGGAAGTAGGAATTTAATTCCTCTGAAATTATTGTCAGGGCTCAACCCTACGAGTAATTTAATTCCTGGAAAAGATTAACAGACCCTCTAAACAATATACATAAAGGCAAGGTCACGTGCCACCACGTGACCCCTCCAAAAGACCTACAGAAAGCCCCTTTGAGGCAGTGCCCCACGTGACCCACGTGACCCTCGGTAGAAGCTTTAACATATAAGCATTTGAATGCCCGTCACGTGATGGCACGTGATGCTCTGAAAGATGCGATAATCTCAGCAGAATAAATGAAGGGAGGGCGCTCTCACGTGTTGCCACGTGACCCCTCTTGCCTTATTGTTTAACACTAAATTGAAACTCCCGAATCCAGTGTTAAAACACTGTTGGGCCTTAGTGTTCACCACTAATCAAAAAAACTTTATTCGCAGTGTTCAACACTGACTACCTTAGTGTTTAACACTAATTTGAGATCTCTGTTGCCAGTGCTTGATACTGATCTGTTTTAGTGTTTAACACTAATCTGAAAGCCCTGTTGCTGGTGTTTAACACCAATTATCTTTTAGTGTTAAATACTAACTTGTCAATCTCATTCCCAGTGTTCAACACTGGTTGGTCTTTAGTGTTTAACACTAGACATTGGTCCAATTGGCTAAATGGATAGAGGCAAAGCATCTCCTGATTGGACTTAGCCCAAGCTGGCCATAAGTCCTCAATTTGTAATTAACTGGGCTAATGGGCTCATAACATAATTAATTGGTCTTGATCCCAAATTGGGCCAAGGACTATTTAATCCACTCCGGTTCTAGGGTACATCTCTTCACTCCTTTGATACTTGGCATTGTAATCCCTCAACGTCTTCAAAGAGGTGACGGGTCCCGATGACCACACATTGATATGGACTGTGGGGTCCTTAAACCCATGGACTACGACGTCCTTAACCTCGACCGAGATGTCTTTAAACTAACAATGGACTGTGGGGTCCTTAAACCCATGGACTACGACGTCCTTAACCTCGACCGAGATGTCTTAAAACTAACAGTGGACTGTGGGGTCCTTAAACCCATGGACTACGACGTCCTTAACCTCGACCGAGATGTCTTTAAACTAACAATGGACTGTGGGGTCCTTAAACCCATGGACTACGACGTCCTTAACCTCGACCGAGATGTCTTAAAACTAACAGTGGACTGTGGGGTCCTTAAACCCATGGACTACGACGTCCTTAACCTCGACCGAGATGTCTTTAAACTAACAATGGACTGTGGGGTCCTTAAACCCATGGACTACGACGTCCTTAACCTCGACCGAGATGTCTTAAAACTAACAGTGGACTGTGGGGTCTTTAAACCCATGGACTACGACGTCCTTAACCTTGACCGAGATGTCTTAAAACTAACAATGGACCACCATGTCCCTAAACTGGTATTGGACCACTATGTCCCTAAACTAGAACAATAGAGCCCCGCATGCTCTTTTGTTGGATCTAAACGATCCCGTTTAAGTTGATCTTAGCCTCAAAGATGGCTAACGTATCCTTAAACCTTCAAACAGAGTGGACTATAAATCCCCCCAATTAACTCTGGCTCGAGGGTACATCTCTGAACTCCTCTGACATCCGTCGTTGTAATTCTTCAACATCGTTAGAGAGGTGACGGGTCCCGACAGCCATATATACGATGGACCACTATGTCCCTAAACTGGAGCATTAGAGCCTAAATGCTCTTTTGTCGGATTTAAACGATCCCGTTAAGTCGATCTTAGTCCCAAACTATACTAACGTATCCTTAACAAATGTTTGAGTTGATCTTAGCCTCAAGTATGGCTAACGTATCCTCAAACCAAACCCCCAAACCCAAATCTAAGATAATACGGATTTGGACTAGTCCACGCCCTACGGGCGACGACATAACTCGGTCTCCGTAAACAATCCACGGGCAACAAAACACAAAACAAACACCCACGACACGAAGTGACCATCTGGAGAAGGAGAAAGTTGTTACCGCAATGCGGTAGCGTAACTAACTGCAGGGGCTTGCACCTGTAGGGTTCCTAGGCACCCTAGTGAGGTCTCCAAAGCCATCAACCATGGCAATTTCAAAAAATATGGTGCCTACAAACCCTAGTGTACGGATCTATAACTAGATGTCTAGGCGAAAAACGAACTAGCTAACAACTTAGCTAATGAGAATACGGAAATACAACCTTTGTAGATCCGGTGCTCCACCTCCATAGCTCCGCAACGAAGTCGTCTCCGCTGTCCAAAAGAAATCCGGGCTCTAAAGTCGGCTTCGTCGGAGAGAAAGCGAGCTAGGTCGTCGATGTCCATGCCGAAGATGATCTACGTCGAGGCATCGCTAAATCAAGCTCGACCTTCACCAAACCCTAAAATCTTGTGAAGGAAACACACTCTACTTCTTGGCAAGAGGTAGAGGATGAAGAAATAGGATGTGGGTAAACTTTGGAATTGGATTTCTCACTCAAAACATCAATCTACCATTGATGACCTCAAGCTTCTTCACTTGAAGAATGAAGAAGAAGAAGAATAATGATAAGAAAAGATTAATTCAAAAAGAAAAGAATTATCAATTCTTATCATAAGTGAACCATGGTAAAGTGTAGAGAGTTAACCAAGGTTAGTTGAATGGTTAGGGTTAAGAATGAGATAAGAATGGTGGACTTAGGTCAAAGCTTCATGAAGTTTCAACTAAACAACAAAACTAGCAACCATTCTTTTCTCATTTCTTTTATTCATTTATCAAAAAGAATAAAATGAATAATTAAGAAAATAAAACCCTAAACATAAATACAACCATGGTTCAAACTTTACACTTAACCAAAGTGGTATGCATCATCAAACATGATACATCCATGTGCACATAAACATATCGCATATGCAATGCGCACACCCGAGCGAGAAAATCCATCTTAAGTAAACCGATACTAGTTGATGCAAAGTAATATCATATATATAAATATGCATTAAATCATTAATATCAACACTTGATTCAATGATCCGGTTATGTCGCACACAACCGACTAGTATACAATATATCGGCTTATCGAATCAACGCTTGAATCGATAACTAGGTTATATCGCATACAACCATTCGATACATTTATCGCGAGAATAGAATACGGTATCACATACACGCATTATTCTCGGTCCCGCACATATCTCATATGCGCTCCTATTTCGTTTCGCTTGAGCCAGGAAACCTCTGTGTAGGACTCTAAAGACTCGTCAATACGCCGGCAGCGGATGATGATCATATCAAACATCCACAAGCCGCAAGCGGTCTGCTAAACGTAACGGCCACCCGGGTATTGAGCGATCTGAAGATCGACGAGCAAGCCCGCTCACACTCCAGTGAATCCGACCAGTAACACTACCGTATAGTCCGGTCTGTTCGTCTGATATGTCGCATATCTCGCCTAGGGGTGGTAAACGTCAGACCCCAATAGCTCGATAAGTCATGCCGACGCAGGGTCCATAACATTCGTGAAACTACTGATAACTCTTACCAGTATATCACTGCAACCCTGGCCAGGGATTTCCTGTTATGGCCAGTCGAGCATAGCACAACATCAACCCCCAATACCGGGAGAGACGAATCCCCTCCTATCGCTCATTGCCTCCATGTGAATCGGGACTGTACCCAAAAACCACCTGTTTGCACAACTCAGTAGAGCCGTGGTAGGGTGGAAATCAAAGCACAGTGGGAGACACACAAGACTCTATGACGATCTCGGGTCAACAGACTAAGCTGTACCAGTGTCACCAGAGAACTGCCATCTGACGTGAGGTATAATACCATCTGGGAGTTCTCGGCGAGTCCGTTCAGTGTACCCAGTCTCCACTGAGCACCCGCATACCATCTTCGATGTCAAACACCAATGGATATGGGATCATCCATCGCCCATCGCATGGGTCGAGAAGATATGCGCTAGTCTACTCTGGAATATCGATGCCCCGTCTCGATATTCCCTCGACTAGGAACAATTCAAGGATGTACTCATGGACTACCCAGGCCCCACTAGTATGATCTACATCATAGTCCTGGAAGTCGAGTACACATCCTATGGGCTTTATCAACATGTAATCAGAGAGACAGAAAGTATACATGTTAAGACAAAGTGCAACCAGATAGCGTACTATCATGTCGAGCAAGAAAGTCCTACCTATATATGTCCCAGCATCCACTACAATATACATCCTATGTACAGTAATGGCCTCTAGGGCATACATATAACTAACAATCTCCCACTTGCACTAGGGCCATCTGTAGCAGTGGTTGTAGTATCTCATACTCAACCATCCCATAAAAGTCTCTCTCTGGGAAAAGGGCCTTCGTGAGTGGATCCGCCGTGTTGTCCTCTAAGTCTTCTCTCCTAACCTCGATCACCCTGGAGATCAACTATCTCCATGATCAGGTGATGCTTCCTCAGAATTTGTATGGGTCACTGATGGGACCAGGGTTCCAGGGTCGAAACCACGCTTCCATTGTCATACAATGGCAGGAACCTAGTTCATCTTATGAACCAATATACACCCAAACAGCCTCTTTGGTAGTATCTTTAATAGCGATGTTACCAGCCTTTATCGTCTAGTTTGCCACGGTATCGAGCTTGGAACTCTTCCAACATACCGTCCCTTTACTGAGGGTAAAGACAATGCCCGTGACTGACATTCAGTCGTCTTTATCACCCTGGAACTCTTCCAGTGATTCTCTTCAGGATCGATTGATACCATCTCACTACATCTAGTGAGAATCCTAGCATCCAGTTACATCTATCTCATAGATGAAAACTCAGGTTTTTAGGAGGTATCACTTTGATCCTATTTGGAGAATCCTAGTGATAATAGGAGATTGACCGATCGTAGTATAGGAAACTCTTTTCCTATCAAGAGTATGTTGTCTACGTACAATACGAAGATGACGACCTTACTCTCTACTACCCTTTTGTATATACAAGGTTCGTCTACCATTTTGATGAAGTCAAACACTTTGATTATCACATCAAAACAGACGTTCCAACTCCGCGATGCCTGCTTCATTATGTAAAGCAACTTGCACACGTTTCGCTGCTCCCACTGTTTACGAAGACCTCTGGCTGTGTTCTTACAGACGTTCTCTTCTAAATCAGTATTTAGAAAAGCAGTCAGGGCACCCAACCACCAGATATCGCAGTCATGGTATGTAGCCGTGGCAAGTAGAATCTGGATAGACTTAAGCATAGCTACTGGAAAAAGGTTTCATCATTATCCATGCCTGGTCGATGACGAAAACCTTTAACAAGTCTAGCTTTGAAAGTCTCAACTTTTCCATCTACACCAAGTAATCTTCTCAAGATATACTTGCTCCTGATGGGGATTTAACCCTTCAGATATTGCAACCAAAGTCCATACTTTGTTGGTGTATAAGGATTCCTTCTCAGATCACTAAGCATCCAGCCATTCTTACAGAGTCCCTACTCTCGATGGCCTGCTCGAAACTGGTTGGGTCATCATCTCATGATGCAATCCTTGCTCCCACTGTCATCGAGAAACCGAGGTATCTCTCAGGTGGGTGAGGAACCCTACTAGATCGGCGGAGAGGCTGAGGTTCGTCGGAAAATATTGAATCCTTTGGTTCTGTCAAATCATTAGCAGTTTTGTACAGCTGGAACCTTTCCAGTTCTACAGAACTGATCTTGCCTCGATCTTGTCCGGATTTTGCTTTTGACATAGGCCGGACAATCCCAAATCTTAACTTACTTAAGAGATAGGTTCTTCCCATACCATATCTTATATGGAGTGGTAGACAGTGATTTGATTCCAACCTAATTCAATAGGTATGCAGCTTCTCAAGTGCATAACTCCCAAAAGGAAAAAGGTAACTCAGTAGTACTCATCATAGAGCACACCTTATCATATAGGGTGTGATAGCCCCACCCCGATATACCATCGTGCTATGGTGTATACGGAAGAGTAATGCTGAGAGAGAATCTCATTCTCTTTTAGAATAGTGCAGGAATTCAATGCACAAGTATTCTCCTCTCTGATCTCATCATAGGACATAATACTTATACCCGGTTATTGGTTCTCTACTTCTAACTTATATTCTGTGAATACCTCAAAAGCTTCGGACTTATGTTTCAGCAGGAACATACGACTGAATCTTGAGAGATTATCAGAGAATATAATGAAGTATAAAGAACCAGTCTTGGCATGTGTAGACAGGGGACCTTACATACATCATCATGTATCGGTCCCAAGAGTTCATTAACTCTTTCTCTGTTTCCAATAAACAGAGCTATGGTCATCTTATCTTTGTGACATGATTGGCGAGTTGCACAAGATGTAAATTCAAAACGATTTAAATATACATCTAAATGTAACTTTAGCCAGTCGGGTCGCATTGATCTGACCTAGTCTACAATACCTCAAGAAGAATCCGTTCATTTCTGAACTCTTCCTCTTGTGTGTGTTCCATATACTAAGAACTGTAGTTTGGTTTAGAACATCAATGCTTTTAGATAACGCACCTGAACCGATCAACTTTTGATATAGGAAATATTCAAAACATTATCCAATTATACAAAATTTTATCATTTCTTTACTAATAAAGAGACTGATATGATTTTGTATATCAAGTTCAGCATCTAATAGCATTTGTTCAGAATCAATTTATTGGTAATACAGGGTGACAGTGACCAACAGACTTGGCTGCAACACTTGCCCCGGTTTCTGTCTCATGAAACTTATCACCCGTTCTCAGTTTTTCTACCTTTTTGTAGCCCTATGTAACAGATTACATATCTGGGATCCTGATCCGGTATCATATACCCAGGATGCAGAGGATACTGAGAAACAGTTCTTTGTAATGAACACACCCGAAGGAGATGCATCATATGCACTTTCTTCGTTTGGGCGGCATAGGAATTCTGGTATTCCCTTATTTCCTGCTCTGTTTTATAACAATTATAAGTTGGAGCGGGACCAACGTTTCCCAGCTCAGTATAACAAGCGGGTTCGGTCAATAATCCGTATTATTATCTTGATTAAGGCGTGATATGGTCGCTACCTGGAGAGAGAGAGAAGAAAACACTCAGCGTGCGCTCTTGCAAGAATAGATTGGTTTTTATTTTATCTAATCAGGATGGCTCCCACTGCTTTTTATCAAATCTTCCTTCAAACCCTAAAAGGAAAGACTAGCCGGGATTAATTACACACTACAAGTTCGCCAATCTTTCAGCCAGGCCAGTGTCGGTACTTTGAGGGAGGTCCCCCGTGCTTTCGCACGAACCTAATTAATGTAAACCTCGTTTTCCCAGAGGCGTAACCTCGTTAACACCTTTCTAGACACCTACTTGATCGGCTAATTGTAATGTATAAAACTCTCCCAGGAGTAACTCTTACTCGCAGCGGGTATCGGGATCCAACTATCTCATAGAAGGTATGCAATCTCATTGCAAATTCCAACACTTGAAACTCCCGATAATGGTTTTTACCCCTAGCACCTATGACCTTAACTATGGTCAACAAATCATAAGTACTAGTCAAGTTCTACCCGTCATTTCGTGATTAATTAGACCCACCCACATGACCCTTAACTAAGGTCAACAAAGTCACGCGACTGTCCTAACTAATCGCATCATATGCGGTGTAGGAAGACATCACTTAGCTACCGTACACTGTGCCTTGACTATGGTCAACAAACACAGCACGAATACTAAGTACTCTACTTCCTAAAATGACGGAGGGTTGCGGCTGGTTTTTGTGAAAACCTTTAACGCTTTGAACTTGATCTCGTTGCGGAATCAAATGGTTTTTAAATGGAATGTTTTTGAAGCTTTTCTAGTTTTGCTAAAGGGGTCACTCCCGGTGAAGGGATCGTCGGCCCTTTCCTCGTCGAATGAGGTGCGGGATATATCATATATATCACTGTGCAAAGCGGAAACTATAGAAGCGATCAAAGACAAACCGAGGGTTGTAGCATCTGCCAGTTATTGCTAAAGGAGTCACTCCCGGTGAAGGGATCTCGGTCCTTTCCTCATCGAATAAGGTGCAGGATGTTCTATAATGAACACCGCGATGCAAAGCAAGAACTGTAGCTACCTGTTTTTATTTTGAAATTCGATTCCACAACATCATTTAGGTTTATTTTCTTTCATTAATCTCATTAATGAATATCCCATCATTTAAATTACCTAAACATCACAGATAGATATAACGTACGCTTATGCCATCCGCATTCGCCTCGATGTCCCCTCGTGCACCGTTAGGTTAGGTAACTAACGGCAGAGCGGGGCAGGGCTAGCGCGGGTGTAAAACATAAGTAACGTCTATATAATATATCATATATACTATAATATCTGTCACAGAACATCAGAACATCGCATGATCACAGATAGAACACAGCAGAAGAAACATATGAAATATTGGATATACTAGGACGTCCGTGTTTTCAATACGAGCCAGTATAAAACACGGATTCCACGGTCGTGATGAATAGCCAATCCCACACCCCTAGACCCCTACGAGAGCGGCAAGCAACCCTACCAATTCTAGGGTTAGGAGACCCGGACTCGACTCCTCGAGATGGTCTCCCACTGGACCCCAGAACCCGGTTACTTGTGCTCCCCTCCTTGGGTCTATCCTAGTGCGGAAAAGTAAATAATATACAAACGGTGACTACTTCCGCAACCTGGAAGTGCCCCAATAAAAGAATATTACATACAAGTCATTACATGAATGAAAATGAAAAACACTCATCTCACATAAAAACCCCCGGCTATTCAAACACGACGATCCAATATAACATATCCAGCAACACATAACATCAGATATCATCAACGTAAGTAAATATGCGCATCCCAATTGTCGTTGACATATAGCAACGAAACCGGCGATATCACATATTACACTTACGGTCACAGAAAAGAAAGTGTAAAACTACAACAGTTGGAATCCGCAATATCCTCAGACATCGCATGCCTGACCAAATGAATTACTTAGACATCGCATGCCTAACAATTATAAACCCCGCATTTTAGTCTCATTATCGAAAACACTTTTCAATATCAAGTCGGGCAATTCAACAAGATTCCCGACATCCTGATCGAATACTCGTCGCAAACTTCAGTAGACGGCCGCACCCCCGACGCCGTCGACAAAGTGCACCAAGGCGGAACACCGCTACCGCGAGCACCCGAACGGATGCTTTCGGCGACGGGGTTCTCCTACAGTCACTTGGTCGGGGCTATGGAGTCAGGCTGTCTATTAAGTTTACCGGCGAATATCCGCGTACGCTACGTGATTGCGACGGACTTTTGATCACATCAAAAATCCGTGGCAACCGATCAAGTGAGACTAAACTGCTACGTTTATAACATTCATTCAGTTATCATATAACTTATTGTGAATTCCAATTATTGTATCCCATTCCAGATAAACAGAAAATGTTAAACTTTCCGATCGAACAATTGAACACCCAAGTTTTCCCGATAAAGATCAACACATGAAACTAGTCTAACAACATTCAGTTCGTACCTCAGTACCAACGGTCCAGCCGTAGAAGGGTCAAGCCAACGCCTCACATGTGGCACGCCGTACTGCCCCAAACCCGAAGGTTCAAAGGGCAGTTCAAGACGGTCACATAATCGAGTTAAGGTTTGTGTCTTCTAGAGGGACCATCGCGTTACTTGCACTACTTAGAACGTCGTTAAACTACGGAAAAATCCAACACTTGGAAATTTCCCGACAGGGGAAAAATCGGGTATTTATATCCGGTCGAACTTTTTAACATATTCTAAAATTTATCCGGAAAACACATGGACAGAATTAGACTTTCCGATCGAAACAATGATTCCCAAAACAACTCAGAACAACTCAACTCTTGAGTTCAGTTTAAATATTCCAGGAAAATGAGCATTGAATTTTACGAGTTACTGTGAAATTTTACACGTGTCGGATTCTTATTGGCGGCCCTTCCGCCGCGCAAACCCCCTTTGTGCGGCGCTTCCGCCGCGATATTGTGGAATTAGGGTACCAAATTTCACAGTAATTCTTAAAAAAGCCTGCTTGTTTTTCTGGATATTTTTAATTGCCAAAAATCAACAGTTTTGAAAAAAGTACAGAGAGCAATTTTGCAATGGGATTTTGGTTCGATCGGGTTTCTAATTCCGTCCGGGGATCGCCTAAGGCTCTAGCTAGGCTCTGATACCACTGTAGGGTTCCTAGGCACCCTAGTGAGGTCTCCAAAGCCATCAACCATGGCAATTTCAAAAAATATGGTGCCTACAAACCCTAGTGTACGGATCTATAACTAGATGTCTAGGCGAAAAACGAACTAGCTAACAACTTAGCTAATGAGAATACGGAAATACAACCTTTGTAGATCCGGTGCTCCACCTCCATAGCTCCGCAACGAAGTCGTCTCCGCTGTCCAAAAGAAATCCGGGCTCTAAAGTCGGCTTCGTCGGAGAGAAAGCGAGCTAGGTCGTCGATGTCCATGCCGAAGATGATCTACGTCGAGGCATCGCTAAATCAAGCTCGACCTTCACCAAACCCTAAAATCTTGTGAAGGAAACACACTCTACTTCTTGGCAAGAGGTAGAGGATGAAGAAATAGGATGTGGGTAAACTTTGGAATTGGATTTCTCACTCAAAACATCAATCTACCATTGATGACCTCAAGCTTCTTCACTTGAAGAATGAAGAAGAAGAAGAATAATGATAAGAAAAGATTAATTCAAAAAGAAAAGAATTATCAATTCTTATCATAAGTGAACCATGGTAAAGTGTAGAGAGTTAACCAAGGTTAGTTGAATGGTTAGGGTTAAGAATGAGATAAGAATGGTGGACTTAGGTCAAAGCTTCATGAAGTTTCAACTAAACAACAAAACTAGCAACCATTCTTTTCTCATTTCTTTTATTCATTTATCAAAAAGAATAAAATGAATAATTAAGAAAATAAAACCCTAAACATAAATACAACCATGGTTCAAACTTTACACTTAACCAAAGTGGTATGCATCATCAAACATGATACATCCATGTGCACATAAACATATCGCATATGCAATGCGCACACCCGAGCGAGAAAATCCATCTTAAGTAAACCGATACTAGTTGATGCAAAGTAATATCATATATATAAATATGCATTAAATCATTAATATCAACACTTGATTCAATGATCCGGTTATGTCGCACACAACCGACTAGTATACAATATATCGGCTTATCGAATCAACGCTTGAATCGATAACTAGGTTATATCGCATACAACCATTCGATACATTTATCGCGAGAATAGAATACGGTATCACATACACGCATTATTCTCGGTCCCGCACATATCTCATATGCGCTCCTATTTCGTTTCGCTTGAGCCAGGAAACCTCTGTGTAGGACTCTAAAGACTCGTCAATACGCCGGCAGCGGATGATGATCATATCAAACATCCACAAGCCGCAAGCGGTCTGCTAAACGTAACGGCCACCCGGGTATTGAGCGATCTGAAGATCGACGAGCAAGCCCGCTCACACTCCAGTGAATCCGACCAGTAACACTACCGTATAGTCCGGTCTGTTCGTCTGATATGTCGCATATCTCGCCTAGGGGTGGTAAACGTCAGACCCCAATAGCTCGATAAGTCATGCCGACGCAGGGTCCATAACATTCGTGAAACTACTGATAACTCTTACCAGTATATCACTGCAACCCTGGCCAGGGATTTCCTGTTATGGCCAGTCGAGCATAGCACAACATCAACCCCCAATACCGGGAGAGACGAATCCCCTCCTATCGCTCATTGCCTCCATGTGAATCGGGACTGTACCCAAAAACCACCTGTTTGCACAACTCAGTAGAGCCGTGGTAGGGTGGAAATCAAAGCACAGTGGGAGACACACAAGACTCTATGACGATCTCGGGTCAACAGACTAAGCTGTACCAGTGTCACCAGAGAACTGCCATCTGACGTGAGGTATAATACCATCTGGGAGTTCTCGGCGAGTCCGTTCAGTGTACCCAGTCTCCACTGAGCACCCGCATACCATCTTCGATGTCAAACACCAATGGATATGGGATCATCCATCGCCCATCGCATGGGTCGAGAAGATATGCGCTAGTCTACTCTGGAATATCGATGCCCCGTCTCGATATTCCCTCGACTAGGAACAATTCAAGGATGTACTCATGGACTACCCAGGCCCCACTAGTATGATCTACATCATAGTCCTGGAAGTCGAGTACACATCCTATGGGCTTTATCAACATGTAATCAGAGAGACAGAAAGTATACATGTTAAGACAAAGTGCAACCAGATAGCGTACTATCATGTCGAGCAAGAAAGTCCTACCTATATATGTCCCAGCATCCACTACAATATACATCCTATGTACAGTAATGGCCTCTAGGGCATACATATAACTAACAGCACCTGCAGGGAAGAGCGTCCCCACAATCAAAAACCCCTCAAACGAGGGGGAATCTGACGAAGTCTGCTACATCGGACGCATCCGTTTAAACCTTCAATACATGGTGCCATAAATCAACTTGGCATCTTCGGAGAGGTGGACGGATAGCACCAATTAGCATCTGCCCCGAGTCTCAGTGCCAAGACATCGAAGTCTTGTGCGCCGCCATTCGGAGGGGAACAGATTCTGGCACGCCCGGTGGGACCTTTTCCTCTTTCCACTCCACACTTCGTGTGTCTTGACTCGCGAACCCATCGCGGTTCGCTAATGGTTGCCCTTGGGTTTCAAGATACTGAAACTTGGCGTCTTGCTTATTGCAGAAAGCAAAGGATCGATGGCTTCTACTTCTGCGAAATTCTCCAACTGCTTGGACTGCAATTGCAACCAACGCTCTGCCTCGCCAGGAGGTATAGCCTACGGACCCCAAGCTGCTTCGCTATTCACAATGCCCGTGGAACAGGTCACTCGCGCCACCACAGGATTGTTCTTTGGGACCATGCTCCCGCCGACAAGCTTCACCGCTCCAGTGCTGACAACGGAAGCTCTCAAGAAGTCGGTCTTTGATCGTCTTACCCCTGCCGCGGCTCCTCTCAACGAGTCGCCCAACGTCAACGCCTCGGTCTTCTCTAGATTGGGCCAGAAATCCTGCGAACTCATCATGGGGCCTACAATCTCAGAGAAGGCTGCTTCTAAGAAAGTGGCCGCTCCTGCCCCCGAAATCGTCAAGGCGGCTTCTCCGGCCAAAAGGTCGGTCTTTACAAGATTGACGGCTTCAGCTCCCGCTCCTGCTGCCCAAAGGACATCGGTCTTTGACAGGCTAATACCAACAGCGACCCCCCACCCAGACAGGGGGCAAGACGAAACCATTCTTACCGCTGACCCAACGCCGTCCGCTCGACACGCTCGACGTCGCCATTGGCACCGAGTAAGGAAGGCTGGAGGCAACTCCCCCTCCGGGTTGACTCCATCAGCCCCGATGGCAGAAGTTAATGCTGCTGTTCCAACTGGGAACAGCTTCGAAATGCTAAATAAGGTGCGAAGGAATTCTCCTACTGCAGTGCTAAAGAGGTCTCCTCCCCCATTAAAAAAGGCTGTGGAAATAAAACCAGAACAGCCCCGATCTCCTCAACGGCTGTCTTCCAAAATCTATAAGGTTTGGCGGCAGGCCCGAGACTCGATCATCGATCCAAACTTCTCCCGCCAGCACAAGAAGCTGAAAATCCAACCGGAAGCTGGTCACCAGGCTAAACCCCAAAAGGCTGTCTGGACGCCCACCTCAACGGCCCCCTCAACCTCCATGGCTCATAAAAGGAGGAGGCCAGAGAAGACCCCCCAGCATGCAACGACGGCTAAAAGCACTGAGCCCAGACGCCCTAAGTCTGGGGGCATAGTGATGCACACTTTTACATGGCCTCTGGAAAGGAGGAAAGCCGCGCTTCTACGGGCCACCGACCGCTAACCCGATCCGTGACGAAAGCCCAGGAGCAGCAACAAAAGCTTCAGGAAATGATGAATGCTATGGCCGCACTTACCGGGCCAAAAGAAAGCCCAGAAACGTCCTCAGACACACGCCAGGAGGAAGAAACCGACGCTGAATTCCTTCGCCGGATACTGGAGAAAAAGGACAAAGAGGCTGCTGAACAAGCGGCCAACATACAGCGTATGGGCCTTCTCTTCCAAGACATGATAGGAATGATGATCCAGCAGGACTTACCCGCTGAGGATCCCCCAATCGTTCTTGAAGACGACCGAGGAGAAACGTCAAATCCACCACCAGCCCTCTCAACGGCCAAGGAGGAGGCAATCTCAAAGACTGACTTGGTTGACTACATAGCCCAGCAAATCCGAGTTCATCATGCGACTGAGGCGGCTGGTCAAGTCGTAAAAACGGGGCGGCCGTATCCAAGCTGGTTCGACCAAATCAAATACCCACAAGGCTATACGATACCAAAATTCCACATGTACAAGGGGACTGGCAACCCCCATCAACATGTCGCCCAGTTCCGGGCCCTCTGTGGTAACACCGGCGGTGATGATAAACTGTTGCTCCGCCAGTTCGTGGGCAGCTTATCAGAAACTGCGTTCGAATGGTATTCGGAACTCCCAAATGATTCTATCAAAACGTTCGCTGAAATGGAGTTGTTATTCACTCAGCGATTCGCAAGTACCAGCGAACGCACTCCAATAACTGCATTGATTAACGCCAGGGTAAAACCAGGCGAAACCTGGGTCCAGTATGCTATACGCTGGCGGAATTTGTGGTCGAGATGCGAGCAACGCATTGAGGAAGCACCTGCAGTGGGCATGTTCGTGGGAACCTTAGACCCCCACGCAACTATCTCCCAGTTTATGATGTTCTTTAAGCCAACCACATTCCAAGCTTTAATCGACAAGTTGGCTCAGATGGACCAGATGGATCATAGACCACCTCCCCCGAAGTCGGAACCTCGGAATGACAAGGGTAAAGGAAGGGCAATCTTTGTCGCAAATGCCCAACAGCAACCTAACGCCCCGAAACCGGCAGATCAACTGGAAGAAAGACGCCGGTATTATAATGAAAAGATGAAACGTCCTTATTCGTTCCCACGAGACAAGACGAAACGGTTATTCGAGCTGGCAATACGCAACAGACTTATAAACCTACCAAATCCAAGGCGACCACCGCAACCCACGGAGGTGAATAACCCTAATTACTGTCCTTACCATCAAACGGTAAGTCATCCAATCGAAGATTGCTTCGTCTTCAAAGGATGGATTGAAGATCAGTACCTCCAGGGGAAGTTTATACTGTCCGAAAAGTGGAAGGTGAACCCACCACAGCCGCATACTCCTAGGAAAGCGGATACACCGGGGGCAACCTGTTCTTTTATTGAAGAAGCTCCATGGGAGGTCGTGCTATCAACTAAAACCAAAAGAATGCTGAGAGACCTTCATGCGTGCCCTGCGATCGAATGGAAGGACCCTCTTGAACCTCAAATTATCGAAGGAATGTTGAAGCCTCGCCCAACTACGAAGACTCGCGATAAGAGCCCAAATACTCACGCCCAACCGTCAAAATCTTCGAAGAAAAAGAAGAAGAAATTCAAGAAGTCCGTGAAGCTTGGAAACGAGCACACGAACTTGCAGAAGCAAATCGACGCGCTGGAAGAATACAATCAAAAGGCGCGAACTCCTGTCACACTGCAAGAGTTCCTCAACCACATCTTTCAAGAGGAAGATGATGGAGAGAGCTCGTCGGATGAATCTGAAGGGTATATGGCGAGTTGTAACGTAATCTCCCACTCGTTTACCGATGATGGGAAAACTCCTGGCATTAAGAAGCTGGAAGCAGAGCCTGTACCAGAGCGTGCATGGCCAACAGACGAAATGATCGACGCTTTTCTAGACGAGATTCGCTTAAAAAGTAAAGCGGATCAGGAGCGTAAGATGGCCGCTTCAGAAGGAGCCAAACGCAGACGACTGAACGAAAAAGTTGAACTACCCCTGCCAGAGCGGAAGGCATCCAAAGTAGACAAGAAGATATTCAAGACGAGGAAAAGGTTTGCCAAAGCCATGTCAATGGGAATGAAGTTACCACCCTCGGAAGGAAACACGCACGATGGGGTGGAGAGGCACCC
The DNA here is from genome assembly GCA_030015575.1 of Agapanthus africanus. Classification (NCBI taxonomy): domain Eukaryota; kingdom Viridiplantae; phylum Streptophyta; class Magnoliopsida; order Asparagales; family Amaryllidaceae; genus Agapanthus; species Agapanthus africanus. The sequence continues at coordinate 7,509,742 of CM057337.1, forward strand.
TGATTATTGCGCATATCATCGGAAAATCTCACACCCCACGGAGGAGTGCGACGCCTTTAAGATATGGTGGCAAGGATATGTTGCTCATTGGCAACATTCTAAGCGCATGAAACGCAAGATCCGTCGGGAGCGAAGAAGTACCGTCGATGGGCACGACAGAACTACTGGCAACTGTTACATGGTTAACGCCAGGAGGTCACAAGTTCTCACCTTTGGGAGCGACTCTGATGAAGAAATGGCTCTGGGCCCTCTCTTTAAAGAATCCGCTTTAGGGAAAGAGGAGAAATCGGAGGCCTGCGAGAACATTCAGCTGCGCAATCGCACTCCCAGAAAAGAATCTCGGGCCCGCGAGTAGAAAAGATAAGGGAAAGGAAAAGGTCACTGAAGATATCACTTTAGATGACCAAGTCATGAAAGAGCTGGCTGCCAAAGACCCTCCTAGGAAGGGTAAGGTGGACTATAACATCCTAGCGCACCTAAGGAAGCTACCTTCTCAGCTTAGCATTCTCGATGCCCTCCTATTATCAAAAGAAGCGCGAGACTCACTAATTAAGGCATTACAAGAACCTGAGCAATTCCAAGCCTTCCTCGCTACTGAAAAGATGAAGGATGAAATGGAGGAAGTGCATACGGCCGATATCACTTTCGGTGATGAAGACCTCCTTCTCGGGACGTGCGACCACAACCGTCCCCTATATGTCTCCGGATACTGCCATGATATCAAGATAGGCAAGATCCTGGTGGATAATGGATCCTCCGTCAATCTTCTTAATGTTCGGGTGTTGAAGGAAATATGCATGAGTGTGCAACACCTCGCTCGTGAAAAAATTACTATCTCCGGTTTCGATTCACAATCGTCATAGACTCTCGGATCTGTGATACTAACATTACGCTTTGGACTTCTCGTCACAGACATCAAATTCCATGTCATTGATGCCAAGACCTGCTACAACGCCTTGCTCGGTCGTCCTTGGCTACACGAGTACAACATCATCCCTTCTACACAACATCAGTGTATGAAGTACTTTAAGGACGGTTTCGAGTATACTGTAACAGGAGAGCTAAACCCATTTTCCGTGAACGAAGTCCGCAAATACGAAGACGCGAAGTCCTTTTTGCCAGATTTCGAGGATACAGAAAGGTGTCGCAATCCGGAGAACAAAACCGCCGCCGCCATCCCTGTTTTCGGGAGCGATACCGAAGAAGAGGAAGAGATAATTTATGCAGGGCCATCTCAACGCAACAACCTGGGGACGCCCGCCCCCATGTTAGTCTTCGGAAGTGATTCAGAAGATGAAGTTAATGCTGTGTTCTCCAATCGGCTGTCAATACAAACACCCCCTGGCGATGACCATAGTTTGCAAATCACCATGGTACCGCGAGAACACTACAAGGATCTCGACGCGCTTCAAGCTCACAATGTGCAGGACCTGCAAACATTCTACGTCCCTCCCAGGCAAAGGGGTGAGAAGGTGATCCTATTCTACCGATCCTCAGAGTCGAAAATAGAGAAAGAGATCTGGCATGGCGTGGATGCTACACTCGACAGGCTCCAACCCATCCGTCTGCCCAGATACTATACAAATGGATTAAAGAAGCTATTGAAGCGCCAAGGAGTACCCTTAAAACAAACTGTTCGGTAGGCTCGGTTCTACAACAGGATTTGGGATGTCCCCGGGACTCAACGCAAATTGCCCAACGGGAAAATGGAAACACTCGGGCTTGGATACGCAAGAGCCGGAAAACGGGAACGGGCCCACAGTAGCTACACCATATATACCTTTGATGAAGAAGAGGACGCCTCGTCGGGAGATGCCAACCCCTCATCAAAACTAGACCCCGCGATTGAAGCGCTGAGTCCGTCGTTTGAAGAACGAATGGGCAAGCCTATCAGGAAAGTGGGTCAGAAAGCTTGGGAAGACCATAACCGCGAAATGGCCATCTACGAGAAGGCCAGGATGCAACGTCTATTTCAACAGGCTGCAAAAGACAAAGACGCTCATCCTCGTCAATCCGTTGTACGAAAGGCCCGACGCGGAGACGGAAATAAATCAAGAAGCGGAAAGAGGAGCCGACAACAACGACGCAGGATTAGAGGGTTACGTGGTCGGGTGTTGCACGGCTCAGATTTGTCCCTCATGAAGAAGATGAGTCGAGCGTACTCCTTCCCCCGAGACAAGACGGAGAAGTTACTCAAGCTCGCTATAAAACATCAAATGATCGCGCTTCCAGAGTCTAGACATCCTGAGCAAGCTAACAAGGCTTCTCATCTGAGCTATTGCTCTTATCACCAAGCCATAGGACATCCTACCGAAGACTGCTTCACCTTCAAGAACTGGGTTGAGGACCAGTACCAACAGGGCAGATTCGCTTTATCCGGCGGCTGGAGGGTAACGCCGCCACAGAAGCACGAACCCAAAGCCGCAAGAGCAGAACCGGATCCACCTCAGTCCTGGGAGCGGATTCGCACCTGTTATACGATTACGATATTAAAAGAAGAGCCCGAGAACATGGATGACCTTCTCCGGTGCTTTGAGAACAGCAATGATGAGGTGGTCTCAGAATTTCCGCCAGCTCCAAAAGAACTGGAAGATGGTATACATACTACTGCAGATAACCTCAAGAAGATCGAGTTGGGATCGTCAGGTGACCCGCGACCGACATTTGTCAGCGAGCTGCTATCTGAAGAAAGGGTGGCTGCGTTAAAGAACGTGCTTCTACGGCATAAAGACTGCTTCGCGTGGAACTACTCCGAGATGCCAGGATTAGATCCGGAGATTGCTGTGCATAAATTAGCAATATCCCCAGATATCAAGCCAGTCAAGCAGGCGCCAAGAAGGATGCGACTCGAGCTTAAAATGAGCATCAACGCCGAAGTCAAGAAGCTGATCGATTCTGGATTTATCCAAGAAGTCCAATATCCCGACTGGATCGCCAATATCGTCCCGGTAATGAAGAAGAATGGGACGATACGCATATGCGTGGATTTCAGGGATCTCAATAAAGCCTGTCTAAAGGACGATTTCCCAGTACCAGTAACCGAGCTAATGATAGATAACACGTCCACTCGTGAGGTTTTCTCCTTTATGGACGGTTCGTCAGGGTACAATCAGATAAAGATGCATCCCGAAGACCAAAAGCACACCGCTTTCCGGACCCCTTTGGGTATATTCTGCTACAAGGTTATGCCCTTTGGTCTAAAGAACGCTGGCGCTACCTATCAAAGGGCCATGACAAAGATCTTCGATGACCTCATACATGACATCGTCGAGTGCTATATCGATGACCTCGTAGTAAAGAGCATGTCGTACGATGATCATTTAAAGCATCTGGAAACTGTATTTCGACGCCTTCGGCAATATAATTTGAAAATGAATCCCCTCAAATGCGCGTTTGGAGTCTCCTCGGGCAAATTTCTGGGATTCATCGTTCGACACCGAGGTATTGAAATAGATCCGTCAAAGATTAAAGCGATCATGGAAATGCCTCCGCCAATAACCCTCAAACAGTTGCGGTCTCTCCAAGGGAAGCTCGCATACATCCGGCGATTTATCGCCAATCTTTCAGGCAAATGCCGTCCTTACAGCCACCTGATGAAGAAGGGAACTCCATTCTTTTGGGATCACAAATGCCAAGGTGCACTAGACGAGATCAAGCAGTACTTGCAGAACCCTCCAGTGTTGGCTGCGCTGGTCAAGGGAAAACCCCTCATTCTTTATACAACCGCCCTCGAAGGTTCCTTGGGCGCATTATGGGCACAAGAGAACGATCAGGGGAAAGAGAGGGCACTCTACTACTTAAGTCGAGTTCTACTAGGGACAGAAAGCAACTACTCTCCCATTGAAAAACATTGCTTGGCGTTAATCTTCGCGATAACAAAGCTCAGGCACTATGCGTTGGCGCATGAAGTCCGTCTCATTTCAAAAGTGGATCCCCTTAAATACTTGATGTCAAAAGCCATATTGACGGGACGACTCGCTAAATGGGCCCTGCTCTTGATGGAGTTCTCGATAACGTATCAACCTCTTAAGGCAGTGAAAGGCCAGGCCATTGCCGACTTCCTTGCTGAGTACCCGATACCGGCCGATTCTCCTCTGAACTGTGATTTGCCGGACGAGCATGCATTTGATGCGATTAGCGGCGGAAGCACCCGATGGGAACTCTATTTCGATGGAGCGTCCTCCATAAAGAAACAAAAACAAGGTATCCCAATGATCAAATCGGGGATAGGCCTCATCTTTGCAACTCCACAAGGAGGGATAACGCGCTTCGCCTTCTCCTTAACAGAGCCGAGGACAAACAACGAAGCTGAATACGAAGCTCTGATAGCAGGCCTCGAAATCGCCATCGACATGGAAATTGAAGACCTCCTTATATACGGGGATTCTCAGCTGGTCGTTAGTCAAGTAAATGGTGACTACCAAACGTGCAAGCCGGAGTTGGTGAAGTACGGCGAAAAGGTGCAACAACTGTTGACCCAAATTCCCTCCTATATTTTGGAGAACATACCTCGCGCGGAAAACAGCAAAGCAGACGCGTTGGCCAAACTTGCTAAAGAACTGGCTGACGAGAACCTCGATGACGTCAGAATCGTGGTACAAAGCCGTCGAGTGCTCGCCCCGGCAGAAATACCTCCGGAATTATATAAAGAAAAGGGAGCGACTGAGCAGACGACCCTACAAATAAAAGACCATGAGAAGGCCGAAGACTGGAGGGAAGTCTTCATAGACTACTTTAAGTCCCACCGAATGCCCAAAGAAGCGTCCTCAAGACATCAACTCATGAAACGAGCTCTATCTTTCGCTTTCGTCAACGATACTTTATACAAGAGATCGTTTGATTCTCTATGGCTGAGATGCTTAGGACCTGGCGAAGCAGAAAGAGTCGTTCAGGAAGTTCACGACGGACTTTGCGGTTATCACCAAGCAGGCCCGAAGATGAAGTTAAAAATTAAACGGATGGGTTACTACTGGCCCACGATGATTCAGGACTGCCTCGAGTATGCGAATCAATGCCACTCGTGCCAGATTCATGGAGACTTTATCCACCAACATCCGAATCCACTGCACCCAACGGCGGCTAGCTGGCCGTTCGAAATGTGGGGGACGGACATAGTCGGCCCCATTGAGCCAGCATCATCCCGGGGACACCGTTTTATCCTGGCGACAACTGATTACTTCTCCAAATGGGCAGAAGCAGTACCACTGAGGGAAGTGAAGACGGAGAATATCCTTCATTTCTTCAAGACGCACGTCATCTATCGGTTCGGAACTCCACGGCGGATTATCTCCGATAATAGGCCGGCCTACCAAAGCCATAAGATTAGCCGCTTCGCACAGCAGCACAATATAGACTGGAGATATTCTTCGGTTTACAATCCACGAGCTAACGGTCTGGCCGAGGCCTTCAATAAGATCTTGACGAAGATCATAAAAAAGACCGTTTTCAGGAATAAGAGAGACTGGCACGAGAAGCTGCAAGAAGCCCTTTGGGCTTATCGAACTACATTCAAGACGGCCACGAACACAACGCCGTACGCGTTGGTATTTGGGAAGGAAGCAGTGCTCCCCCTCGAGATAGAGTTACCCTCTCTACGAGTGGCAGTCCACCACGAGCTGACGGACGAAGAAAATGCTCACCTTCGGCTTGAGGAGCTTGATGCCCTCGACGAAACCCGGCTCATAGCGCAACAACATCTAGAAGCCTACAAAGCAAAGATGACGCGCTCGTACGAAAGATTGACCAGGACGAGGACATTCCGCCAAGGCGAACTCGTACTAGTGGTCAAAAGACCTATGATCCCCAATCGTGCCAAGCGGGGAAAATTTGAGCCAAACTATGAAGGCCCGTACATCATAGACAAGGTCTACCAGGGTGGAGCCTATCTACTCGTGGACATGCACGGTGAGAGGCCTTTCAGGCCAATAAACGGCCGCTTCTTAAAGAAATACTATGCTTAATGAGCCACAGCCTGGGTCAATGATAGATGACGACGACTATGTCCGCTCGCTATCTTCCTAGGCTCAGACTTTACAAGCAGCAGCCGGCCTTCCCATAACAATGGACCGAAACGTCCTTAAACTAATGATGGACCGAAACGTTCTTAAACTAACGATGGACCGAAACGTCCTTAAACTATCGACGGACCGAAACGTCCCTAAAACTACTACCGCAGTATCTTTAGGCTGACGAGATAAAAAAAGGAGAGAGAAAGAAAAAATAAAAAAAATATATGAAAAAGAATAAAAAAAACGGTATGTCCATAAGCAAAATGGGCACGGATGAAAACCCGAAAGGGCTCCGTGAGTAAAAACAGCAGGGCTGCCGGCAAGTGTTCGTGAAAACCCGAAAGGGCGCGACCTTGTAAAAAAAAGGTGAAAAAGAATAAAAAAAAAGGTATGTCCATAAGCAAAATGGGCACGGATGAAAACCCGAAAGGGCTCCGTGAGTAAAAACAGCAGGACTACCGGCGAGTGTTTGTGAAAACCCGAAAGGGCGCAACCTCGTTAAAAGACAATTGTAGGGTCCTCTCGACCTTGTAAGGAGAAACCACCTGCGTGAGATCCTTACGACTCACAAAGGAGCAACACACTTAGGGATCCTCACGATTCCTAAGGAGAAAATACACTTACGAGATCCTCACGACTCGTAAGGATAATTCTCTTATGGGACCCTCACGGCTCATGAGATTTGAAAGTCTTAAGTCATAGAAACCTAAACCTGTTCTTAAGCAAATCCTCCACAACCTTCGATATTGCCCTACAAGAGGCTCAATACTAACCCTTGTATACAATCCACGGGCGCGAAAAAACATTTCCCCAGCAAAGTCCCACCCGTGACTAGGGATATGCCCATATGATGAGCAACCCTTGTAGGTCCTCTTGACCCATAAGGAGAAAGCCCTCTTGTAGGATCCTTACGACTTGCAGAGGAACATACACTTAGGAATCCTCACGATCCCTAGGGAGAAAATACATCTGTAAGATCCTCATGACTTGTAGGGAGAAATACCTTTGTGAGACCCTTACGGCTCATGAAGTCAAAAGCCTTGGTCAACAGGACCTTTAACCCTGTTTACTAAGCCACCTTTGTTCAATATCGACAGAGGCAAATGATGATTCGCTCCTGGCAACATCCAGTTGCAGCGGTGCTGATGCCAAAATCGGTGTCTAAAATCCAAGCTTGCGGCGAAAAAGCTAGCAAGCCACACATGCCTACGAAATAGCCGAAATGATGGGGCAACTTGCAATAAAAAGCAGCAAGTAAAAATGTATGCATGAAAAATAGCCGAAACGATGGGGCAACTCGCAATAAAAAGCAGCGAGTAGAAAATAAATAAATAGCCGAAATGATTGGGCACCGCGAAAATAGCCGAAATGATGGGGCAATCGCGACCTTCGCGATATAAATGCTGAAACGATAGAGTATCGCGGAAAAAGAAATAAAATAAAAATAAAATGTATGCCTTACAGGTGATGTTCCATCACACCCTGTATACAACCCAATGGCATAAACAAAAAGGGAACATACCTCCCTCCCCCAGGTTTCACCAAGGAAAGAAGCTAAATCTCGACGGGCCACAAGCGACCTAGAGATCATCCCAACACTCGTCTCTTAACAACGGACACAACTTCAAGCTAAGCGGAACAGCGGCAACTCCCAGTTCCATGGCTCGGTGGTATACATATCGCCAACAGTCAAACCTCCATCCCGTGAAATGCGGATACAATCAGCAAAATTCCTGGTTACGTGGAACGCGGATAATGTCACTCTTTGACCCCGTGGAAAACGTCCAGAGCGGATCCTGGTCCTCGCAGAGCACGGCAGTGAACCCGTGTGAAGCATCCAGAGCGGAGCCTAGTCCTCCCCGAGCACGGCAGTGAACCCGTGTGAAGCATCTAGTGCAAAATTCCTGGTTACGTGGAACGCGGATAATGTCCCTCTTTGACCCCGTGGAAAACGTCTAGAGCGGATCCTGGTCCTCGTAGAGTACGGCAGTGAACCCGTGTGAAGCATCCAGAGCGGAGCCTAGTCCTCGCCGAGCGCGGCAGTGAACCCGTGTGAAGCATCTAGTGCAAAATTTCTGGTCACGTGGAACGCGGATAATGTCACTCTTTGACCCCTTGGAAAACGTCCAGAGCGGAGCCTAGTCCTCGCCGAGCACGGCAGTGAACCCGTGTGAAGCATCTAGTGCAAAATTCCTGGTCACGTGGAACGCGGATAATGTCACTCTTTGACCCCGTGGAAAACGTCCAGAGCGGAGCCTAGTCCTCGCCAAGCACGGCAGTGAACCCGTGTGAAGCATCTAGTGCAAAATTCCTGGTTACGTGGAGCGCGGATAATGTCACTCTTTGACCCCGTGTGAAGCATCCAGAGCGGAGCCTAGTCCTCGCCGAGCACGGCAGTGAACCCGTGTGAAGCATCTAGTGCAAAATTCCTGGTTACGTGGAACGCGGATAATGTCACTCTTTGACCCCGTGGAAAACGTCCAGAGCGGATCCTGGTCCTCGTAGAGCACGGCAGTGAACCGTGTGAAGCATCCAGAGCGGAGCCTAGTCCTCGCCGAGCACGGCAGTGAACCCGTGTGAAGCATCTAGTGCAAACTTCCTGGTTACGTGGAGCGCGGATAATGTCACTCTTTGACCCCGTGTGAAGCATCCAGAGCGGAGCCTGGTCCTCGCCAAGCATGGCAGTGAACCCGTGTGAAGCATCCAGAGCAAATACCGGACTGTGGAGTCCTTAAAATCCACGGACTATGACGTACTTAACCTCGACCGTGATGTCTTAAAACTAACGATCAACCACCCCGATTCCCTACGGATTCTGCCTTGGTTAAAGGGTACATCTCTTCACTCCTTTGATACTTGGCATTGTAATCACTCAATGTCTTCAAAGAGGTGACGGGTCCCTGCGACCAAATACCGGACTGTGGAGTCCTTAAAATCCACGGACTATGAGGTCCTTAACCTTGACCGTGATGTCTTAAAACTAACATCGGACTGTGGAGTCCTTAAATCCACGAACTATGAGGTCCTTAACCTTGACCGTGATGTCTTTAAACTACGATACCTTGAGCGACCCCTGACCCCGTGAAACACGGATAAGGACGACCACATCCAGCACTTGCGGGTCCTCACGACCTGTAAGCAAGAAAACTCTCTTGCGAGATCCTTACGACTCTCAAGGGAAAAACCTGCTTAAGAATCCCCATGATTCTTAAGAAGGATTTACACCTATGGGATCCTCTCGACCTGTAGGGAGAAAAACTCTTTATGAGACTCTAGTGGCTCATAAAATGCAAAAGTCTTAGGAAGCAGATCTTAACCCTGAATCCTAAGCCATCACTGTCCTGCAAGGAGATCGAAATAGAATATCCGCAGAATACATTCAATAAAAAGGGGACACACCATTGAGAAGAAAAATGTATTTTTTATTCATAAACCAAAATGGATACAAAGTACAATTCATGAAAGAAACAAAAAAAAAGAAAGATACTCTCATCCATGAGTATGTACAAAAAGGAAGGAAAAGATACGAATGTTTCAAGCCGGCGGGCGATTCAGCAGCTTGGTCAGCTCATCCTGCTTTTGTTGAGCCACGGCTTCATAACGCAAGATCTCCAGAAGACGAGCCTCGGCCTGAGCTTGTTTTGCCTGGTATGAAGCAAGCCGAGCTTCAAGCTCTTTCTCGGTAGCCTTATGGGCCTCAACCCTTTCGCGAGTAAACGTGGCAGCTTTATCAAGAGCCACCACCTCTTTGATAGACTCCTGAAGCACCCGCCAGAGTTCATACGCTTCGTTGGCTTTGGCTGTGAGATTAGCTTGAAGCTCGCTCAGCGCCTTGGAAGCTAGCTCCCTCTCAGAGAACTTGCGACCGAGCCTCTTCTCGCATGACGTCATGTTAGCCGCGCATCGTGCTATCAGACCCCGCAACTCCACTTTTGCAGCCACGGCTTCAGAGGAAAGGCGAGAGCATTCAAGGGCATGCAAGCGAGCCTCCACCTGCCGACAGAACTCCACCCAGACTCGCACCACCCCTTCGCTATGGTAGGTGGCGAGAAAAGGTAGAGAACCGTTAGCTTCGGCGGCAAACACTTCAGCGGTGGTCGCGCTGCCAGCACGAAGCTCCTCGATCAGAGACGACAAGGATGCAAGGCTCAATTGGGCCAAGCGTTCTGAAGCTCGCAAAGCATAAGGACCAGGCGGCATGACGACACGCGATTCCAACGCTACTGGAACAGGCAAAGCTGTTCAGAATTGAAAGATATTAGTAAAATTCTTAAGTAGAGGAACAGGTGAAGCCATACCGGAATGTCACTTACCTACGGCCACGCAAGTAGGAGCTGAGGGTTCTCCTGGTCCTTCGAGAACCTCGACCTCATCATCGGCCTCCAAAACTGTAGAAAACATCAATGTCAGTACGCAAAATAATGACGACGCTATGAGAAGAGATGAACGACACCAACCTTGCCCAGATGAGAGGACGATGCGTTGGGGGGATATCGCTTGCGGAGCTGCCATCTCCAACAGGCGCTGAAAGGATTGCCGGGGAGACAGATCAACAATAGAGACCGCCAACTCGCGTAATTCTGAGAAAACAAAAGAGTTCAGACAACAGAAAGACCGCTAATTTAAAATTCAGAAAGGTTACCTTCAACACTCCTCCCATTCTGAGCTGGGGGGATAGCGGCTTCGACAGCCTCCGTCGGGACCCCGGACTCCAACAGAGGGGAGGAAGTCCCCACTACCTCCATCTCAGCCTCAGGGCCGCCTTCAGGAAGAGCCGTTGGGGCAGCAGCCTCCAAATGAGTCTCCCCCAAAGGGGCGAGCACTACCTGATTAAGAACAGCCACTGGAGGCTCTATTGCAAGAGGAGCAACCTCATCAGCCCCCTCCGCATCAAGCAATGTTTCATTGAGAATTTCGGCGGGCTTCAGCTTTAATGGGCCCGTAGGGAGCTCCCCCAGCGTCGAAGATTCTGCACGATTCAAATAAGAATAATGATATATATGCACGGGAATAAATGATCAGAAAAACTACAAAAGAAGCACAACGTACCTATACGCAAAGAAGCCCTCAATATGGCCTCTTCAAGCCGCTGCTCCTTCTCAAGAAGGTGGGCTCGCCGGGGTTCAAGGGTAGACTCATGACCGCCGGTCCATAAGGAAAGTGCATCAGCTGCGTCTTCTGAAGCGGCCTGCTTCAAAGCCCTTTCTCCCCATTCCTCCAGAGGACCGATAAATCACCGCCGAATCCACGAAGGGTCTTCGTAAAAAATTACAGCAGGATAAGACTTCTTCGGAACCTTGGCGTTATGAGACGCGTCTTTTGAACGCCGTATGGCCTCAGCCAACTGTGCGGCCTCCTCATCAGCCGAACTCGGGAAGAGAAGTCCAGCGTCTGACTCTTGCAGGGCCAATGGTTCATCTTCAAGAATAGGCTCAGACTCCGCCACAGAATCAAGCAGGGTGGTGGCCGCTTTCCTCCGCCGTTTAGACCTAGAGCCGGTCGCTGAGGATGACCGCTTCCTCCCTCGCGAAGCCTTAGGGCGGCGCTGTCCCACATCGCCCTCAGCGCCCTCATCCCTGTTACTTTCGCTCGGTGCCACAACCGAGGATGACATCGCCATTGTCGACGCCACAGGGGGCGGTGCCGCCACCGGCAGAGGTGCTACTACTGGAGCCCGTTTACCCCGCGATCGGGAACCCAAGGGCATACCAGCTGTTGGAGTAAGGTCTACCCCTGACTCCCCCGGAATGAGCTCGGTGCCAATCTCCCTCAAAGGGAAGCGGACCGGAACCCTCGGCCGTAGCTTAGCCCCCGAAACCTGAGGAGGGGCGTCGTGACCAAGAAGCACCCTTCTTTCTTCGAGAATAATTGGACTAATCCGATGAAGATACCAGCCCGTAAATGCACCCACACACCGGGGCATGTACTCAGCTTCAGGGACCATGAAACGGGAGCCGGTGTTCAGCCTCATGAAATGATGAGCGGCATCGCGAACAGCATCGGGCGAAGGGATCGGGGCGACTATAAAAGCCTCGAAAGGAACACCTTGGTCGTATCCAAGCTGCCGGGCGAATCGATGCGGATTGTACCGCATAAAAAGAGCTGCACTGTCCTGGCGAAACACCAAGTAGCCCGGTCTGATTGTATACAAATGCGCGGCCTCCCGGGGCTTCAAAGAAGGTGCGTTGTCTTTCGACTGGTCCCAGAGTTGTTGAACTGGACCCGAGGGAGCAGACAAGACCCGATCATTAAAAACCAGCCCGCCAGAGGCGGCGTGAGGAGAAATCAGCACCCGAATAGCCCCGAATTGAGTCGGGTCAGCAGCAGAAGCACCCACCAATCGCATAAGTCACGGGAAGGGATAGGCGTCGTAAAACGCGGGCCTCTGATGCATAGCGAAAGCCCCCAGCACATGCATTTCGACCCAGGACGTGAAATAATGAAGCGAAAAGTTCACTACATCCACGCCGGGTGTAGAGGTATTAGCTGCGGTGCCTAACCCATGATAAAGGTGCGCCAAAGCAGGGATGCCGATGGCCAACCGCGTCCCCTCAGCAATACGATGAGCCGGGTAGATGACCGAGGCTCTCATAAAGCGGCGATGCATGGGGATAACGAACCAACTGAGCCAGACACTAACAAACCCCACGAAGAACGTCTCCTCGTCCATGCCAGGAACAGCGATGGATTCAAAAGAGGTCGGTGACATAATAGGGATGTAGTACTGAGGTAAGTCCGATTCAATGGTCGGCAGCTTCTTCGGACCGAACCCAAAGGGGTCTCCAATATTGGCAAACTTCGGAGCCGTCTTTGATAGGGCGTCCTCGCGAAGGAAACGAGCAATGAAGCTCTTGAAAGTAACACCATGTTCTTCGGATTCGGTGAATAATCGGTCGAAGATACCTAGCGCCTTGATTAAACTGGGACGCTTGTGACGGACGGCATTCTCAGCAGACAGGCCGTCAACTGGGGCGGGCTCGGGTTCAAAAATATACTCGTCAGAAGGCAGCAACTCCTCGTATAGACTACCCCTGATTGGCAACCCCGAGATGTCATAAAATTCGGCCAGAGAGATCGAGACCTCGCGATCTCCTAGAATGAAAGTGTTGGTGGGAAGATTCCATTGGTTCAAAAATGCCTTGACCCACCAGGCATGCGGAAACTTATAATGGAAGAGTGACGCGTATATGGCCTGATAAAGCCCGACTTTCTGCAACCGTGCACGATGGGCAGAAAGAATGTAGCGAGCCCAGAGAAGGTAGCCCGTAGGATGCCTAGGAGTGAGCCCTATCTTATAAATTTGCCCCCACGGGTGGGCCTCACCCTGGCAGATACGCCGTCCCAAGATGTCTATAGCCGGGATCGGATGGTTCGGAATTCCGGTCGTCGAAGGCTCCAGCCTCCCCGTTGGAGTCCAGTTGGGCATTTCCACAGCAAAAACCGTCCTCGGAGGGTCCATCGGTAAGAACGGGAAAGTGGGCTCCGTCGGCACCGCGCAAAGAAAACTCCGGCGACCCTGAATAATCTGACTATACCAAGATCCCCATTGAAGAAGATTGGTGCAGTTCGGGTCATGGGCCCGAATCATCGCCATCGCTTCCTCATCAGATGGTGACTGAGGAAAAGCAGCCTCCGAGCGAGAAAAGGGAAAGCGTGGAACAGAAGCCATCGCACCTGAAATCCAATAAAGGAAGACCGTTAAAAGGAAAGTTAGCAACATATATTCATGCATGAACATGAAGACTAGTTGGAGAAAGCAACAGCAGAGTTTCCTGGGACCATTGGCTACAAAACACATGGGCCCCACAGAATCCGGATGACGGCTCATTAATAATGAGACCAAATAGTTACAATAAAACAAAGGGAATATCCTCATTTAATAAAGAATGATGACCATGCACATTCCCCCAACAGGATCTGTCTCGGGCTCTATAATGAATCCAACAAGATCAAAGAAATTAAATTCCCATAGAAGACATCATTACAATGCCCCCATTTCATTAATTGCAGAAGAACAACCTTGGGCCAAGAGACCCCAAGAAGCCTCCGTGTGAAGAAATTGAGTTCTTCATTGGAATTAAATTCCTTATTAAGAGAAGGGAATTAAATTCCCAGAAACATTTTTGGGATGGAATTAAATTCCATGGATTTGAACCGCCATCATCATCTCCCTAAGGATCATCTAAACCCTAAGAGACCTACTGTGGGAGGTTAAGTGGTCTCATATTTTGGTTAAAGAACTTGAAGAGAAATGGGTTCTTTGTGAAACCCTTGATATGGATTTAAAATCTAGAGAGTTTTGTCAAAATGAAGGTGCTTCGATTACCATTACCTGAGGAGGAAGAGTCCTTTTAAACAGAGTTAAACTCTAAAAATATTTCAAGGTAGAGAACTAAGCTCTGGAAGAAGAGAATTAAATTCTCAGAAAAAGTTCTCAAAAGAAGGAGATGAGCAAAGTGAAGGCTCTTCTGAAAAGACAGTGGTATTTATAGAAGGCGATGGAAACGCTTCATCTCCCCAAATCCCTAAAGGAATCCAACGGTCACAAAAGGTGACAGCGTTGCACTCACGTGCTGACACGTGAGAACAACGTTGTGGGGGCATTTGTTTCCTGATATAAAATCAGGAAAGCTTATGGAAAAAGCTTCAGAAGAGGGTCACGTGCTTACACGTGACCAGCAGTCACGTGTTGGCACGTGACACCCAAAAGTACCGGCAAAGCAAGTTCAGTTTCCCAACTACATCAAAGAGAGGGGCTTCAGTAAGGGTCATGTGCTCCCACGTGACCTGGGTCACTTGTCGGCACGTGACATTTAAAAGCAGCAGTAAAGACCCAACGCTTCCTGATCAAATCAAGGAAAAAGCTTCAGAAGAGGTCACGTGCTCCCACGTGACCAGGGTCACGTGTTGGCACGTGACGATCAAAACATCAGACTCATTCTCCGGTTAAAGCAAGAAAAAGACTCCAGACGAGGGTCACGTGCTTACACGTGACCAGGGGTCACGTGGTGGCCCGTGACAGCTAAACAGCAACCAGAAGGCAGAGCGCAGAAAGAAAGAAGAAGGCTCGTTCCAAGGGGGTCACGTGCCCACACGTGACCATGGGTCACGTGGTCACACGTGACCGGCTTTCAAAGCCCATTTCGTTGACAGAATTAAATTCTGAAAGAGATTCGAATCTTTCCAAAGGAAAGCGATTATCTGGAACCAATCAAATTAAAGATTTAAAGCTGATTGAATATCATCTATCTATAGGAAAATCCCGAACTTGGAAAGATTTCCCCTTTAAATCTAACAGAAATCACAAAGGAGAATCACTGGATTTGAAATCCAATGGTGAATAAAATTCACCTAACAATCCAAAGGTCCAGAACAAATAATGGATGCAAATCAAATATCTCAAGGAAGATTCGTCAAAAAACTAATTGACCCGGCTGCTTCTCCTATAAATAGGAGCCAAGAGACACAAAAAAGAGAGATACGCAGAGGGAAGAAAAGGGAGAGAGCCTTGATACTTTGAGGAATTTGGATCTTCTGCAAAAGAAAACCCTAGGTAAGAAAGGGAAGGCTTTTTGAAAGAAAGAGAATTTAATTCTCGACAGAGTTCAACTCTAATGTAAAACAGAAGAACATATTTCTTCTCTCTTTGATAGAGGATCTGTAAAGCGCACATCTCCCCTTGAAGTTGAGAATTTAATTCTCAATGGGTTGAGATCTTGCCATGCAGATCCAAAACATAGAGAGGGAATGCAAGCACGAGAATTTAATTCTCATAGAATTATAGGAATTTAATTCCTTTAAAATAAAATTAGGGCTTGACCCTGTGCCATGGGAATTTAATTCCTTCAGAACAAAAAGAGACAGGGTTTAACCCTAATTAAGAACCTAGTTCTGTTGAAACAGCGGGAATTTAATTCCCTTAAATCATAATTTAACAGAGAATGGGAGTTTAATTCTTTAAAAGCTTTTATTAGGGTTTAACCCTATTTAGTTCTTCGCATGTATGAGGAATTTAATTCCTACAGAAAATTCAGAGTCCAACTCTATTCAGAATATAAATCTTCAAAAGGAAGTAGGAATTTAATTCCTCTGAAATTATTGTCAGGGTTCAACCCTACGAGGAATTTAATTCCTGGAAAAGATTAACAGACCCTCTAAACAGCATACATAAAGGCAGGGTCACGTGCCACCACGTGACCCCTCCAAAAGACCTACAGAAAGCCCCTTTGAGGCAGTGCCCCACGTGACCCTCGGTAGAAGCTTTAACATATAAGCATTTGAATGCCCGTCACGTGATGGCACGTGATGCTCTGAAAGATGCGATAATCTCAGCAGAATAAATGAAGGGAGGGCGCTCTCACGTGTTGCCACGTGACCCCTCTTGCCTTAGTGTTTAACACTAAATTGAAACTCCCGAATCCAGTGTTAAAACACTGTTGGGCCTTAGTGTTCAACACTAATCAAAAAAACTTTATTCGCAGTGTTCAACACTGACTACCTTAGTGTTTAACACTAATTTGAGATCTCTGTTGCCAGTGCTTGATACTGATCTGTTTTAGTGTTTAACACTAATCTGAAAGCCCTGTTGCTGGTGTTTAACACCAATTATATTTTAGTGTTAAACACTAACTTGTCAATCTCATTCCCAGTGTTCAACACTGGTTGGTCTTTAGTGTTTAACACTAGACATTGGTCCAATTGGCTAAATGGATAGAGGCAAAGCATCTCCTGATTAGACTTAGCCCAAGCTGGCCATAAGTCCTCAATTCGTAATTAACTGGGCTAATGGGCTCATAACATAATTAATTGGTCTTGATCCCAAATTGGGCCAAGGACTATTTAATCCACTCCGGTTCTAGGGTACATCTCTTCACTCCTTTGATACTTGGCGTTGTAATCCCTCAACGTCTTCAAAGAGGTGACGGGTCCCGATGACCACACATTGATATGGACTGTGGGGTCCTTAAACCTATGGACTACGATGTCCTTAACCTCAACCGAGATGTCTTTAAACTAACAATGGACTGTGGGGTCCTTAAACCCATGGACTACGACGTCCTTAACCTCGACCGAGATGTCTTAAAACTAACAGTGGATTGTGGGGTCCTTAAACCCATGGACTACGACATCCTTAACCTCGACCGAGATGTCTTTAAACTAACAATGGACTGTGGGGTCCTTAAACCTATGGACTACGACGTCCTTAACCTCGACCGAGATGTCTTAAAACTAACAGTGGACTGTGGGGTCCTTAAACCCATGGACTACGACGTCCTTAACCTCGACCGAGATGTCTTTAAACTAACAATAGACTGTGGGGTCCTTAAACCCATGGACTACGACGTCCTTAACCTCGACCGAGATGTCTTTAAACTAACAATGGACTGTGGGGTCCTTAAACCCATGGACTACGACGTCCTTAACCTCGACCGAGATGTCTTAAATCTAACAGTGGACTGTGGGGTCCTTAAACCCATGGACTACGACGTCCTTAACCTTGACCGAGATGTCTTAAAACTAACAATGGACCACCATGTCCCTAAACTGGTATTGGACCACTATGTCCCTAAACTGGAACAATAGAGCCCCGCATGCTCTTTTGTTGGATCTAAACGATCCCGTTTAAGTTGATCTTAGCCTTAAAGATGGCTAACGTATCCTTAAACCTTCAAACAGAGTGGACTATAAATCCCTCCAATTAACTCTGGCTCGAGGGTACATCTCTGAACTCCTCTGACATCCGTCGTTGTAATTCTTCAACGTCGTCAGAGAGGTGACGGGTCCCGACAGCCATACATACGATGGACCACTATGTCCCTAAACTGGAGCATTAGAGCCTAAATGCTCTTTTGTCGGATCTAAACGATCCCGTTAAGTCGATCTTAGTCCCAAACTATACTAACGTATCCTTAACAAACGTTTGAGTTGATCTTAGCCTCAAGTATGACTAACGTATCCTCAAACCAAACCCCCAAACCCAAATCTAAGATAATACGGATTTGGACTAGTCCACGCCCTATGGGCGACGACATAACTCGGTCTCCGTAAACAATCCACGGGCAACAAAACACAAAACAAACACCCACGACACGAAGTGACCATCTGGAGAAGGACAAAGTTGTTACCGCAATGCGGTAGCGTAATTAACTGCAGGGGCTTGCGCCTGCAGGGAAGAGCGTCCCCACAATCAAAAACCCCTCAAACGAGGGGGAATCTGACGAAGTCTGCTACATCGGACGCATCCGTTTAAACCTTCGATACATGGTGCCATAAATCAACTTGGCATCTTCGGAGAGGTGAACGGATAGCACCAATTAGCATCTGCCCCGAGTCTCAGTGCAAAGATATCGCAGTCTTGTGCGCCGCCATTCGGAGGGGAACAGTATCTGATTGACAGAATCGTTCGGGGAACGATGTCTGCTAAAACAGAAGATTTGTGTCGATGTTGGACACGGAAAATAAATCTTAAATTGGAAATGACCGATATTCAGAGATATTTGACGAGATTTCAGTATTGTGTTATACATTTGTTTAGTACATATTCATGCATCAATGTGATACTATACATCATGCTTATCTTGTCATTTATACCATTATTCTGGCATGCTTACAATATCAATTATTAGATGTTAGTTTTGCTCACTGAGTTGGCAACTCACCCCCGTTGTGCCTTAGTTCCTTGCAGGAGACGCGTGGACGCATAGCAGCAGTGCGGATCCACTTGTCAGCTTATATCGCTTATTTTGCTAGGTGGGTTACATATACAGTGACTGTTTATTTTGATATATGTAGTTTGGATCTAGTATCACTCTATCAGACCATGTATATTTGACTTAGAACGAAATATGTTTGTATATGTTTTGTTTTGATTGAGTGAGATTGTTTAGTTGTGTTAAGTTATGGTTTCTTTACTTATGCATGAAATTCTTCGCTTGAGCGTCGTATTGTTGTTGCGTATTGATTTCCGCTGTTTGGCATTATTTTGCTCCCAACTGGGGACACAACTTATTTAAACATTTTGTAACTACTAGATTTCCTTTCTTAAAAATCATTCAACATATTACTTCATTCTTTTTACTTAAAAACTGAAATTTTCTTAATTCCACAAATGGGTTTTTGATCTTAGTTTCTGGCGTACTCAGATTGTGTCGGCATCTTTAGATGTCATACAATCTAAGTCCGGTCACGCCCGAATTTTGGGTCGTGACAGATTTGGAGTTGACAGCCGTAATCTTTGCACTCAAGATTTGGTGTCATTATCTTCTTGGTGAACGAGTGGACATATACACAGATCATAATAATCTGAAATATTTGTTTACTCAGAAAAGAGTTGAATATGCGGCAGAGAATATGGTTAGAACTCATGGTGGACTTTGATATCAACCTAGAATATCATCCAGAGAAGGTGAATGTAGTACCTGATGCACTTAGTCGCTAACCATTAGTATTGAATCTCACTGCACAGTGGAAACTTCAACAATATTTGCATTAGGTGGAGATTGAAGTAGTCATGCCAGGTAACGCTTCAAATTTGATGAATTTACAAGCTCAATCTACCATTGTCAATCAGATCAAAGCAGCTCAAGCAAGTGATGCTAAACTGCAAAAGATTAGAGAACAAGTAGAAAATGGACTCAGAATAGACTTCATCATCCATGAAAATGGATCTTTGAGATACGGCAGTAGATTGTGTGTACCAAAAGGTTCTGTGCAAGAAGAGTTGATGAAAGAAGCTCACAGCTTTTCTTATTCAGTACACCCTGAAGGTACAAAGATATACAAAGATCTGCGTCAAAATTACTGGTGGCATGGAATAAAGCGTGAAATAGCCAGAAGCGTCGCTAAATGCTTGGTGTGTCAGCAAGTAAAGACTAAACATCACATGACTGCTGGATTACTTCAACCGTTACCTATCCTAGAATGGAAGTGGCAACACATCACAATGGATTTCGTGACTGCACTTCCTTGCATCATGAAAGGTAACGATACAATATGGGTTATTGTGGATCGACTCACAAAGTCGGCTCATATCATCCCATTTCGAGTTGGCCAATTTATTGGGACACTAGCAAAGAAGTACATGGAAGTAAGTATGAATCTAAATAAGATTTAACTCTTCAAATATGTATTATCTTTGATACACATGAACTCATGCAGAAAATTGTGAGGTTACATGGATTACCGGTTTGCATTATCTCTGATCGTGGCACCAGATTCCGATCGTAATTTTGGCAGAGTCTGTAAGCTAGCTTAGGAACAAGTCTGAACTTCAGTACATCGTATCATCCACAAACAGATGGTCAGTCTGAGCGAACGATTTAGATTTTAGAAGATATGCTAATAGCGTGTATGCCAGACTTCGGAGGATCGTGGGAAGATCACCTATATCTTGTGGAGTTTTCATACAACAACAGCTACTAAGCAAGTATAGGAATGACACCATTTGCAGCTTTATATGGAAGAAAGTGTCGATCACCATTAAGTTGGGACGACATCGGAGATAAAGGACTCCTTGGACCTGAGATGATAGTAGCAACTGTCAGAGAAAGAATGCGCATAGCCCAAGATCGACAGAAGCACAGGGCTGATGGAAAGCGCCGTCACTTGGAGTTCCAACCAAGAGAACATGTATTTTTGAAGATATCTCCGAACCATGGAGTGATATGTTTTGGAAGACGGGATAAGCTAAGTCCGAGGTATATTGGACTATTCAACATACTCGAATGAGTCGGTGAAGTGTCTTATCGCTTGGCACTTCCACCTTCATTGGAAAGAGTGCACAATGTGTTCCTGTCACGTCCCGAAAGTACGGAATATGACCGGCACTTAAACTACGAACGTCTCGAGGCGTACGTAATCTAAGTAAGCCGAAAACCCAGAAATCCAAACCAAGAAAAGTAGTAGAGTGAAGGAATACCAATTTAAAACAAGTAGTTTCAATAGCATAAGCCGAATTATGCGGGTTTTTAAAAACATCAAAAATTTCCTGAAAATTTCGGCAGAGTCTCCTTTGTAAATACTGGCCCCCAAACGGGATACAACATGAATAGTATACGAAATCAATAAAAAGGCATCCCCAAGCGGGAGCTAGCTCTTCGTCAATCGACGGTCACAACCACACAAGTAATATAATATACAACGCCAAGGGCGAGGATCAAAACTCAAAAAGAAACTCAAAACAATAAGAAATCCACAGAAATACAACACGCGACTCTAAGGTCGAAAGAATAACATCACTGGTCTCTATCTCAAAATAAATACATGTTTGGTTGATGGAACTTCTAGATACAACAGAATAATAATATACAAGATATATAATGGGGGTACGATACAAGTAAACCCACCTACTAGCAAATCACCCGAAGGAAACTATGCCCGCAAGCCGTAAAGAAACCTGTACGGCAAACCTGCAAGAAACTGGGGCACAACGGGGGTGAGTTGCCAACTCGTGAATAGAAAAACATCTACGCACAGAAATCGCATAAATAACGCAACCTAGGTCAATGATCATAATATATCCTCACATATATGAATAACATGCAGCCTATAACAATGGCTAGGGTAATATCTAACCCGAGTATGATCTCATGTGCCCGTGTCAGTGCCGCAGGTAGTAATATACCATATGAATGAGGTATGAATACATAAAAACAGAATACATGTAAATGCAGAAACTGTTTTCATAAATTAGTGAGATTTCTTTTGTATTTTTAAAATGAGGTATCATAAATGAAATCAGCATCAACAGTGTCTAGCATCGACACAAAACATAAATCTCAATGTCTCAAAATCTCAGGCTCCGGCTATCCGGACTGGCCTGTATCATCAAATCTCAGTACCTCAATATCTCGAAATCTTAATGTCTCAATCTCAATATCTAGGGCGCCGTCAGTCCAGACCGGCCCCTACCATCCATCTCAAGACCACGACGGTATCCTCCGGATATCCGACGCGTCGGGTAAAATCACCGGTAGGTAGTCTCCTCCTGCCAGGCTCATCGTCATCACCACGAGCTTCTTGCCCCGGGGTACCTTACCGGGTCCACCATGTACCCAAAACGGTTCATCCAACTCCTCGAATCGGGTCTCGAAATCCATCCGCAAACTCATGGTGGACGACTCATACATCATGGGAAAAAGCGCGCTTTTCATTTAAAAAGAGAAAGAAGAAGTTTGTATATGTTTTGCGGTTTTCCCCAAATCCAGAAAATCTCATGGAAATCCGAATCCAAAACCTCAATAGCACGTAAAATGTGAATATATGCATGAGAATCCATGAATGCGGCATAACAATGAATAACAGTATGCATGAAGTAGCAGGTAATAACTACAATGTCTAGACTAACATATAAGGCAAGTACACTAATATCATGTCTAAACTACTAGCTAACAGGCTATGTCAAGCAATAATATTTTCTAAGGTGTACGTGACATGGCAATTACCGATGAAGATGTGTGTGGCAAGTAAGTGTACGTGGTACATACGCATCATCGGTAATGGTGCTGGTGTCCTAACAGCATGATATCAATAATGGAGTATGAAACATAATATAAGCATGCGATGCGAAGCGAACCACAATAATGAGCGGGAGCTGAATACTAGACGCAACTATAACTAATCTGCATTAATCTAATATAAGTCCTACAAATGGTGCCTTTTGAAATAACACGAATCATGGGGTTTTGAAAATAGGGCTACGGTGTTTTTATGAAAAGATACGTCTTTTGAAATATCCGTAGGATCCCTTGGGCTGTCTTTTAAAATACCCACGATTCGTTAGTTTTTGAAATAGGTAAGAATCGAATCTAATCCAACAACTAAACTAAACTAAAGGGCTAAGCTAACAAGCTGGACTACAGGTAAGGAAACCGCCTAACATCTGAGTCGATCCATATACATACCTGTATATATATTAGTCGGTGATCCCGCCTCAATAATATCATATCCGATACCATATCTATAATCAGACATCCCAAGTCAAGAGTGCGGATCAATCATCAAGATATAGCTCGTACGTAAATCCGTCGTACGGCATCCCTAAATCTGGGTACGGGTCAATATCATACTCATCACACTGTTCATCTGGTATCCTCTTTATCAAGATCATCATCTGGGGTACTGACCTACGTCTAGTACACTACTAATATCACTATTCACATGGCATTGTCATCCAAAGATCCACCATGACACCAGGACGTACCTCAAGTACGAATCCTGCCATATCACCGATATCACAACCTCAACACAAATCTCATCGACTCATCTCAATCCCAAGTATCATCCTCAAATCCATATGTGAACACATATTCCCATACCCATATGAACACAGAACTATATATATTCCTGTAAACACAAATGGAAGAAGAATGTATGCAAGTATGGGTGGGTGTGTGCATGTATGGTGTGACCACTACTCTAGGGTTTCGCGATACTAAACCATCCATATTTATCATCAATAAACTCAAACAAAATATAATCAATAATGTGTGTATACGTATTCGTATACATCACCACGAACTGCGGGGGTGCTATACGCCATCCACCCGACTTCTCCCCGTAGATATAAATCTACTCACCTGGTCCTCGCTCGCCGGTGCCGACGTCGCCACTCGCTTGCTTGTCGTCTCGAAGTCCACATGGGGGTACCTACATATCACAACGCATCGTATCGCATTAAAATCCGACTCATGACCAAAATGACACACGAATCCCACATAGGTCAAAACCTATGGTTGCTTTCACAAATCAACCCAAAAACCCTCGACGTCGGGGTACAAACGCCAAACCATCGAGAAAAACCCAAATACACTCATTTGCACATTCACGAACACAAATTTTAATATAAAATAGGTTAAAACTCACAAAAACCCCAATTTCACTTAAAAAGTCATTTTTCCGAAAATCTAGCAAGCACAATTCGCCGTTTTTGTACAAAACATGATGTTTTAACAATTCTAATGACTAAGATGATAACTTAATATCTTAATTATGCCATAGAAACCATTACGTAAATTTTAAACCCACAATTTAATTCGATTTCAAAAACTTAGTTTGCAATATTAACCAATTTTAACAATTTTATAGCAAAAATACACAAACTACAATCTAGCTTGGATTTTCATGAACTAAAGTATTAAACTATATTTTATAATGTTAATGAAGTCATGAAAAACCTAATCACATTTTTAAACCCAATATTTAAACTATTTTTTTTTAAAACCTAGTTAGCAATTTAGCAAAGTTATCACCATTTTAATTTAACAAATTAGCAAGTAGCAACCAACTTAGATTTTGCATACAATTACATGTTAATCTCCTCATTACAACCATAAACTAATGATAAAAACCCTAATTAAATTCAAACCCTAGTCTTGAATTTCCTAAAGTTGCAATAAAACCCAATTAAACATCAAATTAAGCTAACTTAAAGCAATTAACAACAATTTAACAAAAAGGTTAGAATTATACCCAAATAAATTTGAAGATCCCACAAGCACACTTAGCCTCCCAAATTGAAATCTAAATCCCTAGATCCATGCTATGGTAGCCAAGGGAAAATGGGTAGGAGGTGGATTTGGATTTGGATTTTTGCTTGATTTTTTGTGAATTTTCCAAGCATTTTTGATGATTTTTGATGGAATTTTGAAGAGAAAAGAGAAGAAGAAATGAGGTGGGGCTGAAGAAGAGGGGGGGCTCGGTCAAGTGCAGGTGGGGGGAAGTGTGGGGTGTGTGTGAGGTGGGGAAAAGTCAAGTGGGGAAGGTTCAAGTCAACACAAAAGCCAAAAGTCCATACTCATTTATCTATTTCTTTTCATTTCCCTTTTCTTTCATTTGTTTTGCTTCTCTCATTTTTTTTTTGGGAACTTGGGTAATGGGCTGCCATGGGCTAAGCCAAGGAGGGGAAATTGGGTTTGTGTGGGTGAGGGAAAAGTAATAAATGATATACCCCAATTTCCATTAACACTAATTTCACCGAAAAAAGCATTTTTCTTCGATATTTTCTAAACCGTTTTGGCAAACGATTTCATTTCAGAAACCACATGATAAAATTTTATTTAAAGTTTTATGATGCACAAAATTTGTTTCAACTCATTCCAATTTGTAATTTTCCCTAATTAAATATATTAGTGACAGCTTAAAATAATATTAAAATAATTAATTTCGGAAAATTTTTCAGAAAATTTAAAATTTCACCAGTGGCTCAATAAACACCAAATAATAGCAATTACATAGCTAGAATATGTATATTTAATTTTTATAATAAGATATTTGTATTTTGACTTTTTACAGAAACCCCCCTTATTTTACCGATTTTCCGAAATTTCACCGAAACGATTTTCAAAACACTACAGTTCCACATATCCCAACTCAGAAGGTATGTGAGTGACCCCAGCCATATTCTTGATCACTCCGAACTCACTATACAACCAGATTTATCCTGTGAGCAACAACCTGTTGAGATCCTGGATAGAAATGTGAAGTCACTTCGGAACAAGGAAGTCAATTTAGTTCGAGTGATGTGGAGAAATGATTCACCAGGAGAATCAACATGGGAACGTAAGGATGACATGCGTGTAAGATACCCTCCTTACAAAAATTTTGTCCTCTGAAAGATTTTAAGGCAGGGAACTAAGCTCTGAAGATTAGAATTAAATTCTCAAGAAAATGACCAAGGAAGAAGATGAAGGAACAGAGGCTTCCCAAAGACAAAACCCTTACATTTATAAGACGTGACAAGGGCGGTTCATTTCCCCATTACCCTAGGCAATCCATTGGCTATAAAGGTGACAGCGTTGCACTCACGTGCAAGCCACATGAGAACAACGCTGCGGGGGCATTTGTTCCCTTATATAAAAAAAAGAAAGAAAAGGAGAAGAAAGAGAGAAAAAGTGATGGGAAAATTTCCACTAATAAAACATCAAATACCCACACGTAAGCGCCTATATAAAGATTATAGGCACTGGGTTTAAACAATTGATAGGCTGAAATAGAGCCTCACGTATAAGCACGTGATGTCTATATACAAAGTATATAGACGCCATATTAAAACAAATGACAGGCCAGAAAGGCTCATGTGTCAACACGTGATGCCCTCTTTTGACTGTTGCACATACGCAAATGAGTTTAACTCTATGGAGTCACGTGCTACACGTGAGTGGTCTCAAATGCCTTCTGAGCCGAAAGAATTAAATTCTAAGTAGTTAAAACTCTATTTGGAAAATATTTCCTTGAATCTTTCTAAACAAGAAATATTGCTCTCTGTAAAGCAGAGCACCGTTGGATTAAAAATCCGATGGTGCATAAAAAATCACCAAGCTACAGAATAAGCTCTGTATGGGAAAATATTTCCCCAATCTTGTTAAAAACAAGAAAAATATCTTCTGTAAAACAGAAGTTCTTGGATCAAAGATCCAACGGTGGATAAAATCCCCAAATCAATTAAGATCTCTCAATGAGAGATTTCTTTAACTAAATCAACAGGCTTCCCTCTACTATATAAAGGACCCAAGACTTCAATTCTTAAAAAGAAAAAAGACCCCCCATAGGATTAAAGAAAAGAGAAAAAAGAAGAAGAGCTCTCTTTTAGAAAAAGAAACCCTAGTATGAAGAAAGACATAAAGATCATTTTAACTCTTCTTCGCTATTTCAAGAGTTTAACTCTTTTAAAATGAACTTAGTTCTTCCTCTGGTTGAGGTCTACAAAAGTAGATCTTCCCACAAGTTGAGAATTTAATTCTCATCGGGGAGATTCTGTCATCCAGACTCAAAACTTAGGGGAAAGAACTAAGTTTGAAGAATTTAATTCTTCCAAAAGATATAAGAATTTAATTCCTCTGATAAAACCAGGGTTTAACCCTATATAAGAATTTACTTCTTATCAAAATAAGGGACTTGAAATGCTCAAAACTCGAATCAAGATTTCCATGCACGTAAAAGAAATGATCAGCGTTCAACGCTATAGCAACAGATCACGTGTTCCCACGTGAGCACCTCTGAGGAACAAAAAGGAAAGACTGAGATCAAATCACGTGTTCCCACACGACCCCTTAAAAAGAGCGCTCAGCAATTACATGGGAAAGGGGAATAAACCAAAGACAGTTCCCAACTTTGGGGAGCCTCACGTGCCCACACGTGACCCTCAATAGCGCTTAGCACTTATAAAGGAAGAGGGAATAAATCCAAAGAGACAATACCCAACTTTGGGGCGCCTCACGTGCCCACACGTGATGGCTTCAAGAATTACGTGTTTAACACTTATATACAGATGGGGATTTGGACCCAAGTATACAGCGCCAACTTCCAGGCGCTTCACGTGCTGCATGTGAGCGCCCCAAATTTCAGTGTTTAACACTGCTTTAGAGACTCACGTTAGAGCATGTGAGAACTGAGCATATGTTATTGTTTAACACTATAAGAAGCCAACTTCAGCCTAAAATTGGCTAAGTCCTCTTGAGATTAAAACGTCTTGGATCTCCAAATAGACTGAGCCTCTATGCTCATGACTTCTCAAACTAATTGATCAGAATGGTGTCCATCACATATCTCCTAAGTTGATCTTAGTCTCCCAAAAATGACTAATGATTCTAAGATGGTCCACCATGATCTCTCCCCTCAGTCTGGAGTTTGGTTCAAGGGTACATCTCTCCGTACCTCTGATACATATTGTTGTAATTCTTCAACGTCTTCAGAGAGGTGGAGGTTCCCGACAACCAACAGCTCTTGGGTGCACTCCCAAACCTATGAGCACATTACAATGGACCGCAATGTCCTTAAACTAGCTCTGGACCGCAATGTCCTTAAACTAGCTCTGGACCGCAACGTCCTTAAACTAAACCCTCATACCAAAAATGGTGATCTATGGACCGTAACGTCCTTAAACTAAAACAATAGAGCCCAAATGCTCTTTTGTTGGGTCTAAATGATCCAAAAAATCCCGCTGAGTAGATTTTAGTCTAAAATTAGACTAGCGTATCCTCAACCAACATTTAAGTTGATCTTAATCCCAAACGAGATTAACGATCCTTAAATCACAAATCCAAATCTAAGAAAATAAGGATTTAGACTAATCCACGCCTTACGGGCGACAACACAAATTAGTCTCCGTATACAATCCACGGGCAACCAAAAATGAAACAAACACACACGACACGAAGTGACCTTCTGGAGCAGGAGAAAGTGGTTATCGCTACGCGGTAACGTAATTAACTGCAGGAGCTTGCGCCTGCAGCGAAGAGCATCCTCACAATCAAAACCCCCTCGCAAATGAAAGGGAATCTGACGAAGTCTGCTACAACGGCCGCATCCGTCCAGACCTCCGATACACGGTGCCATAAATTAACTTGGCATCTTCGGAGAGGTGGACAGATAAACCCAAATAGTATCTGCCCCCAAATTCAGGCAAGACGTTTGTCTTTCCCGGCTTTTGGCAGTAAACAGATTCTGGCACGCCCGGTGTGTCCTTTTCCTCTTTCTACTCCACACTTCGTGTGTCGTGTTCACGAACAAATCACAGTTTAATATGATTGCCCTTGGATTCGAGGTACTAAGATTTGGTGTCTTGCTCCATGCAGGAAAGGAGATAACATCGATGGCCTCCAGCTGCACTAACAGCAACAGCAACTCCCACTCTGTCCTGCCGGAGGAGTGACATATGGGCCCTAAGCTGCCTCCATCTTTGCAATGTCGGTGGAATAGGTGACTCAGGCCACCACTGGATTGTTCTTCGGGACCATGCTCCCGCCAATAAACCTTAATGCTTCAGTGACATTATATGAGGCTCTGAAGAAGTCGGTCTTCGATCGGCTTGCAACCACCACGGCCCCTCTCAATGGATCATCCAATTCCAATGCCTCAGTCTTTAATAGGCTGAGCCTAAGCTCAAGTGGGCCCGCAAAGAGGCTCGCGATACCTGAAGAGGTTATCCCGAAGCGGATAGCCATTCCTGTTCCGACAGACAAAGCCGTCAAAGGGGCTTCTCCTGCTAGAGAATCGGTTTTCTCAAGACTGGCCATTCCAACTCCTACTGCGGGTGAGGTCGTTATAAGTGCTTCCCCTACTCGAAAGTCAATCTTCGACAGGTTAGACGTTCCCTCTCAACGGACGTCAGTCTTCGACAGGCTGGCACCAACAGCAACCCCCATCAAAGCAAGGGGCATAACAAGGTCGCTTCTACAACTGAGGTGATCCCATCTGCAAGACATGCTCGATGTCGCCACTGGCGCCGAGTGAGAAAAGATGGGGGCAACTCTCTTTCTGGACTTACCCCACTAGCTCCAATGGTGGAAATTGATGCCGCCGTTTCAACTAGGAACAATTTCGAGCTTCTTAGAAGAGTGTGCAAGAACTCTCCAACCGCCATATTGAAGAAATCTCCTCCGTCTGTTGAAAGCATGACACAGGCGAAGCCAGAACAGCCTCCTCAACGGTTGTCTTCCAAGATCCACAGAGTTTGGCGGAAAGTCCAAGACTCTGTAATTGACAAAGATTACTCTCGCCGACTAAAGAAAATAAAGGCTCGGCAAGAGGAGGACCATCCTTCCGTCATACCATGGAAGGTATCATCTGGATGGGTGCCTGCTGCAATGGCCCCCTCAACTTCGACCTCCCATAAGAGGAGAAGACTGGAGAAGATCCACATGCCTGCGGCAAATTTCAAAGGCAGTGGACCCAAACGCCCCAAGTCTGGGGGTATGGTAGTACACACGGTGTACATTGCTTCCGGGAAAGAGGAAATCCGTACATCCATGGTCATCGACCACTTACACGATCTGTGACAAAGTCTCAGGAGCAACAACAAAATCTTCAGGAGATGTTGACAAGAATGGCCACACTCACTGGGCAGAAAGAAAGCCCGGAAGCATCTTCGGAACAATGCCTAGATCAAGAGACCGATACGGAATTCCTGCGGAGGGTACTAGAAAGAAAGGATAAAAAGGCCACAGAACAAGCCACTAACATGAGGCAGATGGCGCTCCTGTTCCAAGACATGGTCGGGATGATGATTCAGCAGGAACCTCCAGCCGAAGATCCGCCAATAATCATTGAAGACGACAGAGGAGAGACATCGAACCCTCCTCCAGTTTTATCAGCAACGAGGGAGGAGACGATCTCCAAAGCTACCCTTGATGACTACATAGCTCAACAAATACGATCTCATCAGGCAAGTGAAGCGGTTGGTCAAGTCGTCAGAACAGGGCGACCTTATCCAGGCTGGTACGATCAAATTAAGTACCCACCGGGATATACGATCCCTAAGTTCCATGTGTATAAAGGGACGGGCAATCCACACCAGCACATTGCTCAATTTAGAGCTCTATGCTGCAATACTAGAGGCGATGACAAACCATTGCTTCGCTAATTTGTCGGCAGCTTAGCAGAGACAACATTTGAATAGTTTTCGGAGCTTCCGAATGATTCCATCAAGACATTTACAGAAACGGAGCTACTGTTCACGCAGCGGTTCGCAAGCGCACCCCGATTACGACATTAATCAACTCCAGGGTGAAGCCGGGAGAAACCTGGGTTCAGTACGCAATTCAGTGGAGGAACCTATGGTCAAAATGCGAACAACGCATAGAAGAAGCGTCTGCCGTGGGTATGTTTGTCGGGACCCTTGGCCCTCAGACAACTATATCCCAATTTATGATGTTCTTCAAGCCGACCACCTTCCAGGCCTTGATTGACAAGCTAGCCCAAATGAACCAGATGGGCCATAGGTCGACCTCTTCAAAAACGGATCTCCGGAATGAAAAGGGTAAAAGGAAAGCGACCTTCGTTGCTAACGCTCAACAATAACTGAGTGACTCGAAACCAGTTGCTCGCCAAAGCAACAAACCACGATCTCTCGAAGAAAAGTTGAGACGACCTTACTCGTTCCCCCGGGATAAAATGAAGAGACTATTCGAACTGGCCATGCACAACAGGCTCATCACTCTGCCGGATCCGAGATGCTCACTGCAACCGGGTGACGTCAAAAATCCAAATTACTGCCCCTACCACCGAATAGTGGGCCACCCAATCGAAGATTTCTACGTCTTCAAAAACTGGGTTGAAGACCAGTACCAACAGGGTAAGTTCGCGCTGTCCGAAAACTGGAAGGTAAACCCGCCACAACAGCACGCTCCTAAAAAGGTGGATACGCCGGGAGCATCATGCTCATTTGTAGAGGAAGCTCTGTGGGAAGTTGTCCTTTTGGCTAAAACTAAAAGAATGTTGAATGATCATCAAGCATGTCCGGCGATTAGGTGGAAAAGCCTGCTGGAGCCTGAGATTATTGACGGGATGTTGAAGTCGCGCCCAACGCTGAAAGTTGGTAACGATGGGAAAAACCTCCAGGCCAAGCCTCCGACGTCTTTAAAGAAAGAGAAGAAGGCCAAGAAGCCCATGCAGCTCAACGGCAATCGTACGGGTCTGCAAAAATATATCGATGCACTGGAGGAATACAACCAAGAGGCATGGACCCCAGTCACACTGGAAGAATTCTTCAAGCATGTTCTTGAGAACGGAAACAGTGACATTGATGAAGGAAACGATTCTTCAGAAAAACACGAGGATTATGTGGTGAGTTGCCACATGATCTCTTACTCGTCTATAAATGGCAAAGAAGCTCCTGACGTAGAGAAACTGGGGGCAGATCCAGAACCAAAATCCATGGAACCGTCAGATGACCTAATCGACAAGTTGCTGAACGAAGCCCTCCAAAAGAGCAAAGCTGACCAAGGACGTGAAACGACCATATACGAAAAGGCCAAGCATCGATATTAAGCTGAAGAAGCCTCGGTAATCAGAAGTCATAAAGTAACCCCACCGGATCGAAGCGCACCTGCCACCAGCAAGAGCTCTACTTCGATGGGGCATTGTCTATGAAGAGGCGGAAGCAAAACACCCCCATAATCAAAGCCGTAGTAGGCCTTATCTTTGTGACTCCATAAGGAGGGATAATGCATTTTGCCCTTTCCATAATGGAGCCAAGAACAAACAACGAAGCGGAATATGAAGCTTTGATAGCGGGTCTTGAAATCGTTGTCGACATGGGGATAAAAAACCTCCTCATATATGGAGACTCCCAGCTGTTCGTCAGCCAAGTAAATGGCGACTATCAGATGTGTAAACCTGAGTTAGTAAAATATGGTGAGAGAGTGCAGCAATTGCTGACGCAAATCCCTTCCTACACCCTGGAAAGCATACCGCGTGAGGAAAATAGTAAGACGGATGCATTAGCCAAGCTCGCTAAAGAACTGGCCGACAAAAACTTCGATGACGTAAGGATCATTGTGCAAAGCCGCCGGATTCTCGCGCCAGCAGAAATATCTTCGGAGTCGTCTAAAGAAGAGGAAGTGACCAAACAAGTGGCTTTCCAAGTAGAGGACGAAGAAAAGGCTGAGGATTGGAGAGAAGTCTTCATAGACTACTTCAAATCCCATCGAACGCCCAATAATGCATCTTCGAGACATCAGCTCATGAAACGAGCTCTAACTTTCGCCTTCGTTAATGATACTCTATATAAGAGATCATTCAACTCTTTGTGGTTGAGATGCCTGGGCCCAGAAGATGCGAGGAGGGTCGTCCAAGAAACTCACGACGGACTCTGTAGTTCCCGTCAGGATGGGCCTAGGATGAAGCTGAAGATCAAGAGAATGGGCTACTACTGGCCCACAATGATTTAGTACTGTCTCGAATATGCGAAGCAGTGTCACTCGTTTCAAATTCACGGGGACTTCATCCACCAGCATCTGAATCCGCTACACCCAACACTAGTTAGCTGGCCGATCGAAATGTGGGGAACTGACATAATTGGCCCCATTGAGCCAACGTCATCCAAAGGACATCGGTTCATATTGGAAACGACCGATTACTTCTCCAAATGGGCAAAGGCAGTATCGCTAAGGGAGGTGAAGATGGAGAACATCCTCCATTTCTTCAGGACACACGTCCTTTACCGGTTCGGCACTTCGCGACGGATTATCTCTGATAACGGACTAGCCTACAGAAGCCATAAAATCAGTCGCTTCGCATATTAGCATAATATAGATTGGAGATATTCTTTGGTCTATAATCCCCGAGCTAACGGTCTAGCTGAGGCTTTCAATAAGACCGTGACAAAGATCATAAAGAAAATGGTGTCTAGAAATAAAAAGGACTGGCATGAGAGATTGCATGAAGCTCTCTGGGCTTATCGGACCACGTTCAAGGAAGCCATGAATACAACGCCATTCGTGTTGGTATTCAGCACGGAAGCAGTACTTCGCTTGGAGATAGAGCTACCCTCTCTACGAGTAGCAGTTCGATACGAGCCGACGGATGAAGAAAATGCCCATCTTTGGCTTGAGGAGCTTGATGCCCTCGATGAAACTCGTCTCATGGCACAACAAAATCTGGAAGCTTACAAAGCAAGGATGACGCGCTCATACGAAAGATTGACTAAGCCGAGAATATTCCGCCAAGGCGAACTCGTGCTAGTCGTAAAAAGACCTATGATCCCCAATAGTGCTAAACGGGGGAAATTCGAGCCAAACTACGAGGGTCCGTACATCATAGACAAGGTCTACCAAGGTGGGGCCTACTTGCTCATAGATATGCATGCCGAAAGACCCTTCCGGCTAATAAACGGCCAGTTCCTTAAGAAATACTACGCTTGACAAGTCACGGCTCAGGTTAATGATAGATGACGACGCTCGTGTCCACTCGTTGTCTTCCTGAGTCCAAACTCTATAAGTAGTATCCGGCGAAACCTCGCCTCAAAATCACGACGGACTGCAACGTCCTCAAATTAGCTGTAGACCGAAATGTCCCTAAACTAACAACGGACCGAGATGTCCCTAAACTAACAACGGATTGAGATGTCCCTAAACTAACAATGGACCGAGATGTCGCTAAACTAATAACGGACTGAGAAATCCCTAAACTATCAATGAACCGTAATGTTCTTAAACTAAATGCGTCGCCTCAACCACCAACTCAAATCCCGATGGCTACACAACTACCCCGGCGGCGATGTCCTACCGTGATAAAAAAATGAGAAAAAAGGGTACGTCCACAAGCGAAATGGGTATGGATGAAAACCCGAAAGGGCGCCGTGAGTAAAAACAGCAGGACTACCAGCGAGTTTGTGAAAACCCGAAAGGGCGCAATCTCGTTAAAATAAAGACACCTGCAAAATCTTCTCAACCTTGTGAGGAGAAAACTCCTGCGTGAGATCCTTACAACTCACAAGGGAACAATACACTTAGGTATCTTCACGATTTCTAAGAAGAAATTACACTTATAAGATCCTCACGACTCGTAAGGAGAATTCCTCCTATGAGACCCTCACGGCTCATAGGATTCAAAAGCCTTAAGTTATAGGAATCTGAACCTGTTCTTAAGCCATCACACTCCCCAAGTTTCCCTACAAACAGTTCAATATTGACCCTTGCATACAATCCACGGGCACAAACGAACGTTCCTGTTACGCCCCGCTTCCCGGTATACGGCGAAGGGGACGCGACGAGGCCGCTGCGTATCTACTCTGAAGTAAATACGCTAAGCGTATCTAAGCAATATAAATAAAAATGCACAAGAGACAAAGACAGTAGATATAACTGAACAGCAACTTTATTTATTAACATTCTTTTGTACAATGCATGGAAAGTAAATACATCTGAATGAAAGTAATGCCTAAACAGTGGCATAACAGAAATGGAAAATACAGAATGTAAAGGAAATGTACAAGTGTAACTACAGCTCGGGATCTTCAATAAACTGGTCTAAGTCTTCAGTGCTAGGCTCGATCTCTGGAAGATCCGAAACACCTGACGACATTCAAAGAAGAAGAAAGAGAATGAATGTCGTCAGCAAACAATCGCTCGGTAAGTCCTAAAGATAAGGGAGAAGTAGAAAAGAAAGAGAGTAAGAGAGAGAGTGTAGCTTTTAAAATTGTATTATATTATTATATTGTTGTATTCATTAACGCTGTTGTTTGTAGCTTGGTACAGAAGAATGCCAGTGTATACGAGAGGAGTCTCTATATGCTAGAGACTAGGGCAAATGGAAGTACAAGGCTCCGTTATACAAGCCGGAACAACGACAATTGGATTCAGGTTAGGTGTCTTAATCTTGCAGTCTCATGCCACTTTTAACACCTTCCGTACCAATCTACCCCTTAAACCCCGCGATGTCTTGATTGTATTGTTTGTATTATATTTCAACTTGTAATTGAATTGTAATATAGATTGTATATTTGGATAACTTGCCGAAACCATGATATCGGTAAAATGGATGTACTGGAGAATAATGGATGTAACTGGAGAATTATGTAAATGGAAGTATATCCATGGCTCGGTTCAGTCAATACAGATTGAATAGATTAAATATATGGATTCATGGATTCATGTTGAATTGTAGTTTTGTAGATTGTACTTGAATTGTATTCAAGTCAGATTATTTATAATGAGACTCAGTCTGAGTCAGAACAATTAGAAAAGAAATTGAAGTCCTGATTGTCTTGATGTTATCAATAACCGCTACACATGGGCGACAGGATTTGTGTCTTTTTCAAAGACGATTACCGTGTTGATAACACTGTTATTAAGTTGTCTACCTTAAATAGGCAAGCACCCACTTCTCCGGCTCCCTGAGGCTCAAGAGATTGGTCCCGCTTAAAGCTATATTTACTAAGGTCCTTAGGGTAATTTATAGAACTTGAGGGTTTTTATGTAAAAATACTTTGTATAGTTTTCAAGATACACCCCAAGTATTTAATTATCGTCTTTAGAATTGTAATAAATGTAGATTTTATATTTATAACATTTCTAGTGAGAATAACCTATTTTTCATAATATATGGTATTTAATTGTAACATTGAACTTCTATGGAATTCATGGTATTTTATTGTAAAGTGATTTTTGTGTTTTTAGGAAAAAGTTGGAATATTCATATTATCACAAAATAGATATTTTAATGATACATATATACATATTTATATAAAAATAATTTTAATATATATTATATTTCTAGAAATCTCATTTTCTTAAAATATTTGTATTTTAAACCTTTCGAGACCGAATGCTCCTTGCGGAGGTCTGCATCTCGCACTACTAAGCCCAGGGATGTGCGATAATCCGCACCATCCCAGTCGGGTTCCCCAAAATGGGTTATAGCGGCGCTTTGCAAAGATTTGTAAAATACTTAAATCTTTTTAGAAAACGGTTTTATTAGTAAATGGTATTTATTTGAAAGGATTCGTTTTTCCGTATTCTAGGTTCCCGAAAGTATTGTGCTATATTGCATATGAGTGTTGTGAGGAGGTAGGTCATTACCTCGTGATCTACTTAAAGATATAGCAAGTTTGTGATATTTAAATGTCGAAATGAAACTATATGGTATTTTAGTGGAAAAGTACGGTAAAAGTTACAAAATGAATTAGATTATCGTGAAACTTGATCAACATGTTTATTAATATTTAATAGTCAACATGTAAGAGTTTTGTGTGAATGTATTTAAGAAAATGTTGGATTTTTTGAAAGAACCGAATCGGAAATCGGTTTAACTCCGATTCCGTCGGGTTTTATTAAAAGATGTTTTAAGACTAGAGAATAGAAGAGGGAGGTGGGACTTACAGGTTTAGAAGTTAGGGATGAGGAAGAGGAGACGGGAGAAGGTGCCGATGCGTCGTTTCGTCGCCGGGAACTCCTAGGGTTGTCGTCGGAGGTTCGCCCTTTGCTAACTCCACTTGCACACAAAAGTTTTATGGAGTTTTCTTGAGAGTTTTGATCAGAATTTTGGAGCAAGGGGTGTGTGTATAGGGGTGGTATTTATAGGGTAAGGCTAGGATTTACGGTAGGTGAAACGGTGAATTGAAAAATGTATTAAAAAGTATTTAAAATGTAATAAAAATGGAGTAAATAGGGTTTTAAAGGGTCTCTGGAACCGATCCAAGGAAATAAAGTGTGCAGGAGTGATGGGGAGGTGAAGAGGTAGAAATTTTTTGTTGATGACTCGGCGGTCCGGCCGAGTCCGGCCGGCGGTGGCGGCCCGAGTCGCCGGCCGAGTCGGGGGTGCTCTGGGTTACTCGTCGTTTCATTAACCCCTTGGCACAGTTTGTTTTATTAGTGTAGTGGGGTTTTTACGAGTTATGCACGTGTAAACCCTTGGTATTCTAAACATTCAAAATAAAACAATATTAAAAATAATGTGGAGTATGGGATTTGAACTCTGGTGGCTTGGGTCAGCAGTACAAGGTTTTACCAATGAGCTACAAGCTCTTGTTTGCTATTAAAAAGCAAAACAAACTTATATCCTGTGCTCAGGCAAAAATACCCCTTTCGGTAATTTTGAAAAAATTGTACAGGAAGTTGTACAGGAAATTTAGGGTTGTTACATTCTACCCTCCTTATAAAAATTTTATCCTCGAAATTTGTAAGAGGAAAGTGTAACAGATTCAAAGAAAGTTTGGTGACAGAACTATTGGTAGTGTATGAAAATATTTAGAAGAAAGAAAGATTGCAAAAGTTTTGGTCAAAGTTGAAAGGAATGTGAGGGAGTTACCAGGGTTACCTTGGTCCACAGTCTCAGGTTCTACGGATGCTAAGATGTAAGCCTGTCGCCATGGCACGTTCCTCCTAGTTGGAGGCACATTCCTCTGTCCTCGAGGTATGTTCCTCAGTGCCTGATAGAATTGGCGATTTGGCTGTGCAGGTGGTAGGGCAGGGAGTGCTGGACGAGGTGCAGGAGCCTGAATAGATGTGCGTTGTGGGTAGTTGGTGGGTGTGTGAGATGAGTTGTATCTATATGAACATGTCTCAATTCTGTGATTGGACGTGCCACAAACAAGGCACAGGCCTTTTGCGCACCTGCAGTCCTTCCACAAGTGTCCCTTTCTATGGAAGTAGTAGCAAAAGTCTGAACTTGGTTGGTTACTAATTTCTTCCAATTTTCGGGGTTCAACCGTTGGCCTTGCAAAGGCTCCTCCTGCTATTTGATTGGCTGGGCGCTTCACTCCGGCAGATTGAGGTCTGCCCTTCTTCTTCACCACTGCCCCGTATCTTCGGGTAGCTTTCAAAGCCAAATCATGGGTTGGGAAATCCTCTGTAGCTAAAGCAGCTTGGATTTCCGGGTCCAACCCTTACTGAAATCTTCTTACTCTGATCTCAGCAGTCGGTATGAGATGGGCTGCAAACCTGTTACGGTCTTGTGTTAGCTGTGTAGTATGTGATATTTTGAAAATTGAATTTATTGAGACAAATCTTACCGACTGAACATGGTGAATTCAGCATTATACTCATCTACTGACTTGGTTCACATTGAACCTTGTTGCAGATGTATGAACTGCTGTTCCATGTCGAACTTGGCAGTCTCAGGGAAAAACTTTGCGTCGAACATGTCGCGGAAAGTCTTCGATTCGATGGGTTGTTCAAGACGGCTTTCTTCCGCCTTCCACCAAATCCGTGCATTGTCCATGAGTTGTAACTTCGCAACACGGACCCAAGCTATCTCTGGCATTTATGCTGCTGTCAGATCATCTTCGATACTCTGAGCCCATTCCTTAGGTTTCAGTAGGCTCTCCTTTCCTGCAAACTGTTTGGAGTGCAAAGCCCTGAATTGCTTCACCCCAGGTGCTTCTGCCTCGGGACGGTTCATTAAAAGAGCAGCCTGCTGTTGTTGTCCCTCTGGGAGGCTATGGATCGCCTCAAGCAGAACCGTCTGCTCATTGAGCAGAGCGGGGACGGCAAGTGTGATTAGTTTTGGAAGTGGTGTGTTGTTGAAGTTGGTGCTGGTGTTGTTTGGGGAATCCATAACCTTGAATGAAAAATTTGGGTTAGGACAGATTCAAAGTATATGAAATGATAAGATTCAAGGAACATGAATTGTAAAGAATGTTTTAGTTGCTGGTTCTTGTGTTATATTGCTTAGGTTGTTCACGCAGAACAGAACTGCATGGTAGGGTTCCATACAGCTCTGGCCTGTATGGGCCACCAACAAAACCTGTCACTCCCCACTTCCTGGTATACGGCGAAGGAGACGCGATGAGGCCGCTACGTATCTACTCTGAAGTAAATACGCTAAGCATATCTAAGCAATATAAATAAAAATTCACAAAAAACAAAGTCAGTAGGTATAACTGAACAACAACTTTATTTATTAACATTCTTTTGTACAATACCTGGAAAGTAAATACATCTGAATGAAAGTAATGCCTAAACAGTGGCATAACAGAAATGGAAAATACAGAATGTAAAGAAAATGTACAAGTGTAACTACAGCTCGGGATCTTCAATAAACTAGTCCAAGTCTTCAGTGCTAGGCTCGATCTCTGGAAGGTCCGAAACACCTAACGACATTCAAAGAAGAAGAAAGAGAATGAATGTCGTCAGCGAACCATCGCTCGGTAAGTCCCAAAGATAAGGGAGAAGTAGAAAAGACAGAGAGTAAGAGAGAGAGAGTAGCTTTTAAAGTTGTATTATATTGTTATATTGTTATATTCATTAACGCTATTATTTATAGCTTGGTATAAAAGGATGCTAGTGTATACGAGAGGAGTCTCTATATGGTAGAGACTAGGGAAAATGGAAGTACAAGGCTCCGTTATACAAGCCGGAACAACAAAAATTGGATTCAGATTAGGTGTCTTAATATTGCAGTCTCGTACCACTTTTAACACCTTCCGTACCAATCTACCCTTAAACCTCGCGATATCTTGATTGTATTGTTTGTATTGTATTTCAACTTGTAATTGAATTGTAATATAAATTGTATATTTGGATAACTTGCTGAAACCATGATATCAATAAAATGGATGTACTGGAGAATCATGGATGTAACTGGAGAATCATGTAAATGGAAGTATATCCATGGTTCGGTTCAGTCAATACAGATTGAATAGATTGAATATATGGATTCATAGATTCATGTTGAATTGTAGTTTTGTAGATAGTACTTGAATCGTATTCAAGTCAGATTATTTATAATGAGACTCAATCTGAGTCAGAACAATTAGAAAAGAAATTGAAGTCCTGATTGTTTTGATGTTATTGGTAACCGCTGCACATGGGCGACATGATTTGTGTCTTTTTCAAAGACGATTACCGTGTTGATAACACCGTTGTTAAGTTGTCTACTTTAAATAGGCAATCACCCACTTCTCCGGCTCCCTGAGGCTCAAGAGATTGGTCCCGCTTAAACCTATATTTACTAGGGTCCTTAGGGTAATTTATAGAACTTGAGCGGGTTTTATGTAAAAATACTTTGTATAGTTTTCAAGATACACCCCAAGTATTTAATTATCGTCTTTAGAGTTGTAATAAAGGTAGATTTTATATTTGTGATATTTCTAGTGAGAATAACCTATTTTTCATAATACATGGTATTTAATTGTAACATTGAACTTGTATGGAATTCATGGTATTTTAATGTAAAGTGATTCTTGTGTTTTTAGGAAAAAGTTGGAATATTCATATTATCGCAAAATAGATATTTTAATGATACATATATACATATTTATATAAAAATAATTTTAATATATATTATATTTCTAGAAATCTCATTTTCTTAAGATATTTGTATTTTAAACCTTTCGAGACCGAATGCTCCTTGCGGAGGTCTGCATCTCGCACTACTAAGCCTAGGGATGTACGATAATCTGCACCATCCCAGTCGGGTTCCCCAAAATGGGTTGTAGCGGCGTTTTGCAAAGATTTTTAAAATACTTAATCTTTTTAGAAAACTGTTTTATTAGTAAATGGTATTTATTTGGAAGGTTTCGTTTTCCCGTATTCTAGGTTCCTAAAAGTATTATGCTGTGTTTCATATGAGTGTTGTGAGGAGGTAGGTCATTACCTCGTGATCTACTTAAAGGTGTAGCAAGTTTGTGATATTTAAATGTCGAAATGAAAGGTATTTTAGTGAAAAAGTACGGTAAAAGTTACAAAATGAATTAGATTATCGTGAAACTTGATCAACATGTTTATTAATGTTTAATAGTCAATATGTATGAGTTTTGTGTGAATGTATTTAAGAAAATGTTGGATTTTTTGAAAGAACAGAATCGGAAATCGGTTAAACTCCGATTCCGTTGGGTTTTATTAAAAGATGTTTTAAGACTAGAGAATAGAAGAGGGAGGTGGGACTTACGGGTTTAGAAGTTAGGGATGAGGAAGAGGAGACGGGAGGAGGCACCGGTGCGTCGTTTCGTCACCGGGAACTCCTAGGGTTGTCGTCGGATGTTCGCCCTTTGCTAACTCCACTTGCACACAAAAGTTCTATAGAGTTTTCTTGAGAGTTTTGATCAGAATTTTGGAGTGAAGGGGTGTGTATAGGGGTGGTATTTATAGGGTAAGGCTAGGCTTTAGGGTAGGTGAAAGGGTTTATTGAAAGATGTATTAAAAAGTATTAAAAATGTAATAAAAATGGAGTAAATAGGGTTTTAAAGGGTCTCTGGAACCGATCCAAGGAAATAAAGTGTGTAGGAGTGATTGGGAGGTGAAGAGGCAGAAATTTTCTGTTGACGACTCGGCGGTCTGGCCGAGTCCGGCCGGCGGAGGCGGCCCGAGTCGGCCGATTCCGGCCGAGTCGGGGGTGCTCTGGGTTCCTCATCGTTTCATTAACCCCCTGGCACAGTTTGTTTTATTAGTGTAGTGGGGTTTTTACGAGTTATGCATGTGTAAACCCTTGGGATTCTAAAAATTCAAAATAAAACAATATTAAAAATAATGTGGGGTATGAGATTTGAACTTTGGTGGCTTGGTTCAGCAGTACAAGGTCTTACCAATGAGCTACAAGCTCTTGCTTGCTATTAAAAAGCAAAAAAAACTTATAACCTGTGCTCAGGCAAAAATACCCCTTTCTGTAATTTTGAAAAAATTGTACAGAAATTTGTACGGGAAATTTAGGGTTGTTACGGTTCCCTAACCAAGTCCCACCAACGACGAGGAATGTCCCCATGTGGTGAACGACATTTGTAAGTCCTCTCGACTTATAAGGAGAAAACACTCTTGTAAGATCCTTACGACTTATAGGAGAACACACACTTAGGAATCCTCACGACTCCTGAGGAGAAAACACACCTACGAGATCCTCACGACTTGTAGGGAGAAACACCTTTATGAGACCCTTACGGCTCATGAAGTCAAAAGCCTTAGTCGATAGGATCCTAACCCTATTTACTAAGCCACCTTTGTTCGAATCGACAAGGGAAAATGATGATTCGCTCCTGGCAACAATCCCAGTGGTAGCGATGCTGATGCCTAGATTGGTATCAAATTCCAAGTCCTTTCATAGCAAATGATGATTCGCTCCTGGCCATATTCCAGTCGCAGTGATACTAATGCTAAGATTGGTATCAGATCTCAAGTTCTATACTCGCAGCAAAAATCAGCGAGTAAAATATACGCATAGCCGAAATGATTGGGCAACTCGCAATAAAAAAGCAGCGAATAAAGAAAAAGAAAAATAGCCGAAATGACTGGGCACTACGTAAAATAGCCGAAATGATTGGGCAATCGCGAATTTCGCGATATAAAAAGCTGAAATGATAGAGCATCTCGGAAAGAAATAAAATAAAATAAAACTTTTGCTCTGCAGGTAAGATCACATTGACCCCTGTATACAATCCATGGACACAAACGGAAAGGGAACCATATTACCCCACCGGGCTTCGTCAAAGGGAAGCCAGATCTCGATTGCTACATCTACAGCCTACAAATCAACAACGACGTTCTTTCTCGTTCCAACCAGAATCATATACGACGTCGGCAAAATGGAGCCACGGCAAAGTCCCCTAGTTCCAAACCTCGAGGGTTCACAGACATCCTAGAGACTACCTCGGAGCCACGACAAAGTCCCCTAATTCCAAATCTCGACGGTTCACAGACAGCCTAGAGACTACCTCGGAGCCACGACAAAGTCCCTTAGTTCCAAATCTTGACGGTTCATAGACAGCCTAGAGACTACCTCGGAGCCATGGCAAAGTCCCCTAGTTCCAAATCTCGACGGTTCACAGACAGCCTAAAGACTACCTCGGAGCCACGACAAAGTCCCCTAGTTCCAAATCTCGACGGTTCACAGATAACCTAGAGACTACCTCGGAGCCATGGCAAAGTCCCTAGTTCCAAGTCTCGACGGCAGCATCCACAGCCTAGAGGTCAACAACAGCATTCTTCCTCCCTCCAGCAGAATACAGACACGACATAAACAAACGAAGCCACGACAAAGTCCCCTAGTTCCAAATCTCGACGGTTCATAGACAACCCAGAGACAACCTAGACATTCGTCGCAATATAGCAGACACAATGTCAACAAATGAAGTAAAGGAAGATCCCTAGCTTCAGGGTCTTGACGGCAACTCAAATGAGACCTGAAAGACTATCAGAGATCATCCTACTCCAGCGCGGAGTGGTCATGACACATCGGGGCTCCCAAACTGAGCCTTACCTCAAGTAAAAAGCGACATGGAATATCCCTAACGCTTGCTCTTTCAACGGTAATATCACCTGGAAGATTACTTGAAGACGTCTTGTTCAGCCCTCAAAGGGATCAGAGACATGACAGTCGCGGGGCTACTCGACCAGGAAGATTGCGTATCGAGGAATACACCGGCCAACGCGACGGTACGACGGGTAAAAAACCCTAGTACCACAGACCCTAACGGACTTCTATTAGCAGGAGTTAATGTGACGTTAGTACATCCTTGCGAGAACTTCTCGATTCGTCTCGACTCGTGGGGAAAATAATGTTCCTGCGAGAACTTCTCGACTCGTCTCGACTCGTAGGGAAAATCCTTAGACAACGGGGATAAGGACCTGTTTTCTAAGCACTGGGGCCCTGCAAGTCGGTCCAAGATGGACTATTGCATACTATTCACGGGCCACACTCTCCAATGTCGAATATCGATAAGGAGGGAAACAACCACTTATGAGTCCTTTCGACTTGTAAGGAGAAAAATTCTCTTACGAGATCCTTACGACTCTCATGAGAAAACGCACTTAGAAGTCCTCACGACTCCTAAGGAGAAAACACACCTACGGGATCCTCATGACTCGTAGGGAGAAAAGTCTTTATGAGACCCTTACGATCCATAAAGTTGAAAAGTCTTAGGCGACAGATCTGAACATGTTTTCTAAGCCATCATTGCTCTGTAAGGAGATCAAGATAGACTATCTACAAGACACATTTTCTAAAGGGACACGCCAGTATGAAATAAAATGTCTTTTATTGATGAATCCAAATGAATACAAGATACATTTCATAAAAGAATCAAAATGAATACAAGATACTCTCATTCAGGAGTAAATACAAAAAAAAGGAGAATATACAACGACGAAAAATGCTTAAGCCGGTGGATGGTGCAGTAAGTTAATGAGTTCGTCAGCCTTCCGTTGAACCTTAACTTCAAGCTCTGTCTGGAAAACGGGCTCCCGCCTGAGTCTGATGAGTCTGGTATGAAGCAAACCGACTCTCAAACTCCTTTTCAGCGACTTTATGAGCTTCAACCATCTTGCGGGTAAAGATAACGGCTTTATCAAGAGCTACCACCTCTGTGATAGCTTCTTGAAGCACCCGCCAAATTTCGTACGCACGAGTGGTCTTGGTAGTGAGTTGAGCCTGAAGTTCCCCCAAAGTATTTGAGGCTATCTCCCTCTTCGAAAATTTTTGGTTGAGCCTCTTCTCGCAAGACTGTAGATTAGCGACACACCGCTCAATCCACCCTCACAGGCTCGCCTTTGCAGTTAGGAAATCGGAAGGAAGGCGTATGCACTCAAGATCATGTAAGCAAGCCTCCACTCGACGACAATACTCAACCCAAATATGTGCCAATGTTTCGTCATGATAAGTGGCAAGGAAGAGCAAAG
Organism: Agapanthus africanus; assembly: GCA_030015575.1. NCBI lineage: Eukaryota > Viridiplantae > Streptophyta > Magnoliopsida > Asparagales > Amaryllidaceae > Agapanthus > Agapanthus africanus. The sequence goes on from CM057337.1 coordinate 7,554,572, forward strand.
GAGTATTGGCTTCGGCAGGAAATTCTTCGGCCGTAATAGAATTACCAGCACGAAGATCTTCAATGAGAGCCGACAAGAAGTGAATGCTTTGTCTTGCCATCCTCTCAGATGCACGTCGGGCATGTGGGCCTGGTGGCATAGAGATTCAAGACTCTAACGGAGTCGGGGTTGGAAATGCTGTCAAGATGTATGAATAGTTAGCGAGACTGGAAAACATAGAATAAAAAAAACAATGCCAAGGGTAAATCTTTACTTACCCACAGTCATGCAAGAAGGGTTTGAAAGATCCCCAGGCCCATCAAGGATTTCTACTTCGTCATCAACTTCCAGAACTGCAGAGGACATATTAACATCATTATAAAAAATGATAATAAAGTAAAGGGGTCAAAGAATACCGACCATGCCCGGAAGAAAGGATGATGCTTTGCGGGGATATCGCGTGTAAGGCAGCCATATCAAGTAGACGCTGGAAGGACTTCCTGGGAGATAGGTCCATGATGGAAGCCGCCAATTCCCGCAATTCTGAAGGAAAGAAGAGTTTAGATAACGGAGAGATTATTAAAATGAAATGCAGAAGATTACCTTCGATGCTCCGCCCGTCTTGAATTGGAAGGATAGCAGCTTCAGCAACCTCCTCCACACTCTCAGGAACATCACCGGAGATATTTGCTGACGTAATAGTTTCCAGTTACGGAATTGCCGCCACTTCAGGCTCAAAAGAGGGAATAGCGGCCTCGGTGGTCCTTTTCCACAATCTCTAGGACGCCACCAGAGAGATCCATTAGAGCTACAGCCAGCAAGGTCGCCTCTGTGGAAAGTACAAACGCTGAAGAGATAGAGGTCATCACCGGGAGCTCCAAGATAGAACTAACAGCTTCGACAATCTCTTCTACACCTTTTGATACCTCACTAGAGACATCCATAGGGTCTGCGGCCAATGGGGTCACCTCCGCTCGAGGAATGGACACCGAAGGAACAAGAGTCACCATCGGAAGTTCCACAACAGGAACGGCAGCCGTAGTGATCTCTTCTGCACCTGCCGATGCGTCATGGGAGACATCTATAGAATCTACGGTCATGGCACGACCTGGGCTCAAATCCTCTTTCGTTGCTGAAGTCCCTGCAAAGTTTTCGCAAAGACAAGAAGATATAAAAGCGATACAAATTACTTGCCAAAAGAAAGATACGGAAAACATGCATACCGATACGCCAGAGTGCTTCTAGTATGGCTTTTTCGAGCCGTCGTTCCTTCCTGTGGAAATGTGCTCGCCGGGCTTCAAATGCAGATTCATGTACACCGGTCATCGATGCCAGCTCATCTTCAGAAGCAGCCGAGATGGGCTGCTTGAAGGCTCTTTCGTCTTCCTTTCGCAGAGGACCCATATGCACTCTCCGTAGCGATGGGGGATCTTCATAGAAGATAACCGGAGGGTAGGGCTTTTTCGGGATGTGCTGTCACGCCCCGCTTCTCAGAGTACGCTAAGATAGGCACGTAACATAGCCAACCATGCTACCTGTGGATAGGAAAAAATCCTTCCACAGTCACATTACGACTGTAGAGATATCAAGAACAGGAAAGTAAACTAAACTATCTAGTACATGTCCATAAGCCAGAGTAAATGAGTCAAGAAATAATATAATATGCGGAAGCAATAGATCCAATAAACAAACACCTGGAATAGTAAATCTGGATACCAACAGGGTCCTCACCGCTCGGTCTAACAGCGGCGGTACTCCTGATCAGTCTGCAACAAAGGTAGAGGATCTGGGCCATGCAAAACCCAGACGTCAGTGCGTCATAATATCAAGCAATACTATAAACAGGGGTAGCAAGACATACAGGTATGTGCATGAACAGTAAAACAGGTATAACAGTAATATAAATAAGGACAGTGAGGGTAATGTGTAGTGAGTAATCTAAACTGGTCTATTGGGTTAACTACTCTCAAGTCTTTGAAATCAATTTGATAAATCATCGATGTTACTCAATAGTATCCCGTGCATGCCCGGGATCACGGTCTATGACTCTCAGGCTGAATCCGAGACGTACCGCAAGGCAGTAAAGGGTAGTAAATAATGACGAGTGATGTCAGCAGCATTACCCCGGGGCTGGCCTAGCCCGTAAGACTGATCAGAAAAGGTATCGAACTGTCAAGTTACAAGTCAGGTTTCATCATTGATTTCCCCATACCCCCAAGTTATGTGTTCAAGTCAGGTATTAATAAATCTGGAGTTAATGCCAACACAGAATCAAGCAGGTACAGGTTTGTCTGGATACACAACAGGAAATGTCCGTAAGGACAACATGTCAAGGTTGTTGGCATTAGTAACAAGATCAGGTAACAGGTCAAGCTATGGTACATCAGGTCAAGTCAGGTAGTGTACATACATCAATTCATATCAAGTAGTGGTGTATCAGGTATCAAGTCAAGCAGTGGTATATCAGGTCATAACAGGTAGTGCACATGTGTTAAGCGGATGCTCATACTAAAACTGTAGCAAGTACGGATGCACGGTAAAGCATGGATGCATAAATATTTATCAGGAATTACATCATGACTATGTAGGATGCACAAGATCAAGTATGGGATACTAATGTAACAGTAAAATGAAATAATATGGTCTCGGCATGCAACTAGATATGTAATAAACCGTACGGATACAGACGGATACTATAAAACTGTAAATCGGTAAAATTTGATGAATATTAAAACACAAGCACTATTATTTATTAAATAGATATTGATATAATAATATTAACATGGATAACATATTCAAGCCGATTAATAACTATAAAAGTGGTATTGATTAACCATGCACAAGAAAGTTCCGTTCAGAAATTCAGCGTCACCCTGATTTGTAAAGTAGCTTAAAAATAACAAACGTTCTCCAAAAGGGACGTGTATTATACCAAAACAAAGATAATTCAATAAGGTTTTTATTTTTATAAGTATAAGCATCTCAGGTTATCCTTACAAAAAGTTATGAACATTCAAAATTGAAAGTTTGCTGCTGTAATTTCCCTGGACAGCAGTTTATAGATATTTTCATTTGCATTTTATGTTATTTAAACAATTTATTTTGCAAGAAAATATTTCATAGAGTTATAGTATTCTGAGTTAGCTTCATAACGAACTAAAGAACGTATACTAATGATTTTTCTATGATTTATAATGAATTTTATAAGGTAAGGTGTACAGTAAATTTCAGATTTGTCGTATCCGCTTTTCAACGACGTTTCATGTGTAAACTATAATATTTTCAAATGTATAACATTATAAAATGCAGATTATACACTAATTAAAGATAATAATAAGAAATATTACGACGATATATATTTTAAATGATATGGATGCAAACGGGTATCACATAATCGTAAAATGATAAACTAATAAGTGCGGAACATATAACTAAGCAATATAAAATGTAACTATTCAATTTAATGCAGTATATGATAGTATAGTATGTAACAAGATAAGTTTTCATGACCTAGATCTGAAATGATATGAATGGATGCAAACGGAACATCGAAAATTTATAAAAGTAAACATGGGGTGCATGATTTTAAATACAGGTATTCCATTTGTTAAAATAGATGCGTCTAAAGTAATGTAGCATGTAATTAAGATTGGTTTGCATGCCCTAGATCTGAAATGTACTATATAAATATAAACGGAACGTCGAAAGGCTGTAATATGAAACATGTGATGCTTGATTTAAAATACAGGTGTGATATTTATTTAAATAGGTATATAATGAGTTATATAGCATGCAGCAAGATTAACTTGCCTAGACGGAACAAGAACGGATGTGTACGGAACGTCCTTCGTTGGCGAAATGTCGCGGTGCACGCACAGTACATGGAACGGTTCCAAACAACGCACGAGGGTGATCACGCAAGTCAGGTACGTTCACTGAATCACTCGGATCGTCAGCGACGAGCACGGCTCCGGCGGTGATCACCGGAATCAAGAAACAAGATCAAGAAAAAGAAAGAAGGAAGAAGAAGAAGAAGCAAGAAGAAGAGGTTGTGTATTAAATAAGGAAAGAAAATTTAAATGAATAAAATATATATAAATATATATATGCAGAGGAGAGAGAGAGAAAGGGGTTGTTAGTTTGTTAGGAAATTAGATTTAAAATTTTAAAAGATTTTTAGATTTAAAATTTTAGATAAGAGGTTTCAGTTTGTTAAAGAAATCGTATGAAAATATTTAAACTAAATTTTAAAATTAAATAAATTAAATTTTGGAGGGATACAAAAATATTTCAAAACGCGCCCGGGTCGGGTCTAAAAATTTAGATTTAAAATACGAAAAATTTGTGCGACTTTCAAAATTCAAAATGAATACTCAGGTAACGAAAATGCATACCCCCAAGAACGGATGCACGTACATGCGCGTAGCCATCCAAACACGTCCGTTTCACTGAACGGGACGAGAACAAGATGCGCGGATGCTACCAGGGGGTTAGGGGTATCATGCAGGCTATGAAATGCAATTTTAAATTATTTTACATGACTTAAAATGTTATATGGTAAAAGATACAATGCCAGGTAAAATGCCAGTATGCAGTATACATGAGATGCACGTGTCTATGTAACAAGTCAGGGTAATCTATAAATATGAATCAAACAGGTTCAAGTAAGTGGGTCGGGTCGAATGCAATGTAAAATGTAAAAATACCATTCGCACCCAAAACCCGTTAAATCAAGAAAATACCACAGATAAGTAAATACGGGAACTGCAATTGGTATAAATGAATTCGGTTGTTACATGTGCACATTCTCGATCTCATCCTGCGACCGCCTTAAAGCTTTAGCCAATTACGCAGCTTCCTCAGTGGACGAGCCAGGGTAAATAAGTCCGGCGTCCGACTCCTCCATAGCTATCGGTTCGTCCTGAATGAACGGCTCGGACTCAAGCAAGGTGTCTAGTAAACCGGCGACCGATCTTTTCCTCCTCTTAGAAATTGTGCTAGCGGTAGCAGAAGAACGCTTCCTTCCCCTCGGCGCTTTGGCGCGACGTTGGCCAACCTCGCTTCCGGTATTCCCCTTTGTCGATACCACCGCGGATGACACCGCCACCGTTGACACCGCCACTGATGGCACTATTGCTGGTGCTTCATTGGAAGCTTTTGCTTGGGCTCTAGTGCGCACTGGCATACCAGCGGTGTGGGGAGTCGATTCTGTTTCTGTGGCCTTGGCGATAAGTACCACGCCGCTATCCCTCAATAGAGGACGAACCACTATCCGTGGCCGCAACAGAACGCCGGCGGCTTGGGTCAGAGCTGAAGCTCTGCATTCGAAGAGTACCCGCTTCTCCTCGACAATGACAGGACCGACTCGATGACGATACCATCCTGTAAAAGACCCCACACACCTTAGAAAGTAGTCGGCTGCAGGGATAATGAAACGAGTGCCGGTGTTCAGCAGCATAAAATGATGAACGACGTCACGAGTGACTTCCAGAGACGGCGTAGGCTCAACTAAGAATGTCTCGAAAGGAACACCTTGGTTATACCCCAATTGCTGGGCAAAGCGGTGCGGATTGTATCTCATAAAAAGGCCGTGTTATTCTGATGGAACACCAAGTAGCCCGGCCTAATCGAGTACAAATGCATAACTTCTTTGGGCTTTAAAGAAGATGCTCCCCCTTTTGATAGATCAAAAAGCTGTTTAACGGGCCACGGAGGAGCAGAAAGGACTCGGTCGCTAAACACCATCCCGCCCTCGTTTGAATACGGGTTGAGCAATACGCAGTAGGCTCCCAGCTGAGTCGGATCGGGAGCAGAAGCGTCCACCAACCTCATAACCCGTGGGAAGGTATAGAAGTCATAGAAATCCGGCCTCCGATATGCTGTAAAGGCTCCCAGTACATGCATCTCGATCCACGATGTGAAATAGTGGAGAGAGAAGTTCACCACATCCGCACCTGGGGTCGAAGTATTGGCCGCAATGCTTAATCCATGGTACAGGTGCGACAGTCCCGCAATACCGACGGAAAACCGTGCCCCTTCAGCTATGCGATGAGCGGGGTAGAAGACAAAAGCTCTCATAAAGCGTCGATGCATCGGAATGGCGAACCAATTGAGCCAAAGGCTGACGAAGCCGACGAAGAAGGTCTCTTCGTCCATACCAGGGGCCGCAATCGCGTCGAAGGACACAGCCGACGAAATCGGAATATAAAACCGCGGCAAGTCTTCCTCTTTGGCCGGCAGTTTATTTAACCCAAACCAAAAAGGTTCGTCGATATTCGCAAACTTTGGAGCCTTTTTGGACAAAGCATCTTCACGAATAAAACAGGCGATGAAGCTCTCAAAGGTGACGCCCTGCCCCTCTGACGTCGCGAACAGTTTTTCAAAAATACCCAGAACCCTAATTAGACTGGGGTACTTATGGCGGACGGTGTTTTCACTCGTCAAGATGTCAAGCATAGCTAGCATGGTCGCGAACATGTACTTGTCGGGAGGCGGTAACTCTTCATAATGCTCTCCTCTGATCGGCAGTCTGGAAATCTCACGGAATTCCTCCAATGAAATATATACTTCGCGATCCCCTAACAGAAAGGTGTTGGTAGGGAGATTCCATTGGTTCAAGAAGGCTTTAACCCACCAGACATGAGGGGCTTGGTAATGGAATAGAGACGCGTACACCGCTTGATACAGCCCAACCTTCTGCAACCGTGCACGGTGGGCGGAAAGAACATATTGAGCCCAGGGAAGATAGCCTACTAGGTGGCGAGGGGTAAGTCCTACTTTATAGACTTGTCCCCAAGGTTGGGCTTCACCTTGACAAATGCGGCGCCCCAAGATATCTATAGCCGATAAGGGCTGGCTAGGAATCCTAGTAGTTGACGGCTTAAGTTGGCCTGCAGGAGTCCAATTAGCCGTCTCCACCGCATAAGCGGTCTGCGGGCGCTCCATCAGCGGTATGGGGCGGAGAGGCTCTGTTGGCACCTCGCAAGTGAAGCTTCGACAGCCACGGAGGATGTGATCATACCAGACTCCCCAGAAGACCAAACTAGTACAGTCCCTGTCATGGGCCCTGATCATTGCCATAGCCTCCTCATCCAACGACAATTGTGGAAAAGCGGCGTCTGAGCGAGTAAAAGGAAAGTAGGGAAGTGAAGCCATTTTTCCTGAAATAAGGGAAAGAAAAACCATTAATAAAACCTACACACACACACACACACACACACACACACACACACACACATATATAATAGAAGACAACGATAGGATGTTTGTTCCATGGGATCACTGATTGCAAAACCAATGGATCCCACAAAATCTAAATGACGGCTCTGTAAGGTTCTTAGGCACTAGAACAAGGTTCTACAAGGCATCAAACATGCCGTATTTAAAATTTTCAAGTGCCAAACAACCTAAGCAAGGATGTTTACTAGAGAATTAGGGTGAGAAACAACAAGTAAACTACTTTACTTCTAAGTAATAGAGATTACAACCTTTGTAGTCCGTTCTTTCGCTTCATAAGCTCCGAGTTGAGGTCCCTTCGCTGCGATCATCAAGCTCCCGGAATCTTGAGAGGCTCCATGAAGTGAATGAGACATCCTTATTTGAAGACTTCACAATCCAAGATGATCTACCTTGAGGAAACACAAACCCAAGCTATCACTTCACTAATTAGAGATTAGTGAAGCTAACACACTAATCTATATGGCTAGTATAGAAGAGGATGATGAAGGATTTTGCTCTCTTTAGTTTTCTTTTTCTCACTTTATTTCATCACTTGAAAAAATTTAGCAAGCTTTTTCAATGAGGAAGAAGAAGCAAGAAGCAAGTGATAAATGAATAATATTGAGGTTAGAAATGTAACCATGGGCTAAATGTGTCATGACTAACTCATGTAGAGAATAAACTATAGGCTATGGTTAAAGATTAGGTTAATAAATATCTTAGAAATATCAAGAAGGGTGGACTAAGTCAACACAAGAAAATATCTCAAGATTAATCCACTCAATTAGAATTAACTAAGATAATTAAAAACCTAACCATAAACCTAGCTATGGTCTTAATCTCATAAACCCTAGTTTCATTTATAACCTAGCATGTTACAATATTATATATCACGTATATAATATTTAATGTAACAAAGAAAAGAATACAATAAACATATATCACATATATGTTAAATGTATCCAAAGTGAGAAAATGAAATACTTAATTGAGCATATATTAGTTAATGTAATTTAATATATCAAATATATAATTATACATTAAATTATCGAAACAACACTTGATCCGATAATCCGGCTATATCACATATAACCGACTAATATAAAATGTATAATCTCATCGAATCAACACTTGATCCGATGACCCGGCTATATCACATATAACCGGCCGATATCACAAATCACGAGAGTACAATACGGTATCACATACTCGTATCAATCTCGATCCCGCACATATCATATATGTGCTCATACTCCATTTCTCCTGAGCCCGGAAACCTCTGTGTAAGACTCTAAAGACTCTTCAATACGCCGGCAGTAGGTGATGATCATATCAAACACCCACAATCCGCAAGCGGTCAGCTAAACGTTACGGCCACCCGGGTATTGAGTGATTAGAAAATCAACAAGCAAGCCTGCTCACACTCCTGTGAATCCAATTAGTAACACTACCGTACAGTCCGGTCTCTTCGTCTGATATGTCGCATATCCAGTCTAGGGGTGGTAAACGTTAGACCCCGGTAACCGATAAGTCGTGTCAATATGAGGCTCATAACAGGTCGAGAAACTACTGATAACACTTACCAGTAGATCTCCATATCAGCCCTGGTTAGGGACGTCCAGTTATGGCCAATCGAACATAGCGCAACATAAACCTGTAAGTCTATGTCGCTCATCCCGCAAGCTAGCGAGGAGGCGGAACAAGTAAAAATCAAAACTTTCTTACAAAAACAACACAGACTAAGCTAAAGGATTTTTTCCAAACCATCGCTAACAAAAAACTGAAGGTTTAATCTACTGTGATAGAAAGATTATACCTCATGATACCGGTCCTTCGGTTCTTCTCCGTTGTCCTCCTCATCAACGTGAGCTCCGAGGATCGATCCGGATCTTGGTCACCTCCACAGCCTCCTTGAGTCGAAGACGATCCACCCGAGAGTCTATAGTTCGAGCTCCACCTCAAGCCGAGGTAACTAGGGCAACAAGTTTGCTATGCTTGATGTCCTAGGTGATGTAGAGTAAGTAGATGGTTTTGTTTGTCTATCTAGATTCTATTTTTCTCAACACATAAGAGCTATAGAATTTTCTAGTGAGGAGGAAGAAGAAGCAACCATGGGAGCTCTCTTTTGATGAGAGAGAATGAGAAAGAGATAATGATCCAAGAGAAAAATAATTACCAATCTTTTATTATGAAAATTGTGATGGCAACCATTGATTTGACCATTATCATGTCATGTTAAATCCAAGCCAAGAAAATATCTAGTGCACACAAAAATATCTAAGTTAACAATGGTCAACTAGGTCAACTGGTCAACATGGTCAAATGGTTAACGTGGTCAAATGGTCAAACCAATTAGCCATAACAAAATTATCATAAAAAAGATTAGTAAACATTTTCCTCCACCTCATAATGGTTTTGATCAAGTCAATGGTCAAAACCCTAATGAGGCGTCTCCTTCTTCGCTCCTCACATTCGTGCATACACACCCGCATCCGTATTCCATAGAACACGAATATCAGAAGACAAAACTGATCCATCTATACAACAATAGGATCCGGTTTAAAGCAAAACCCACTAGTATTGTCCCTCCGAACATTATACGCGCACAAGTGAACATAAGTGATCGTAGCCCTTCCGTAAAACCATACGGCCTCTACACCTTTTTCCCAGTGCAGGGAAACTCTCTGTGTGGGACTTTAAAGACTCGACACTACGCTGGCAGTGAGTTTAACCACAGACCGCAAGCGGCACTAGCTGTACGTAACGGTCCCCAGGTAGATGTCGATAAGAAGGCCGATGAGGAAAACCCATCCGAACTCCTACTGAGCCTGAATTTGAAAATCTCCGTACAGTCTGGTCTATTCGTCTATGAGTATCGCATGTCGGGCCTAGGGGGAGGTAAACGTCAGACCCTTAATAGCGGTACAAGTCGTGTCGGAGTGTAGCCCAGAACACCCTGAGAAACTATTGGAAACACTACCAGTAAATCTCGCTTGCCCTGGCCAGAGAATTTATGTAATGGCTCTCTAGACAGCGCGATATCAACCCCCAATATCGGGAGAGACGAATCCTGTCTAACCGCTACTGCCTCCAAGTGCTTCTGGACTGCACCCAACTACTACCTGTTTGCACGACTCCTTTGAGCCATGGTAGGGCAGTAATCAAAGTACAGTGGGAACACACTCGAGACGAAGTAGCAGTGTCAAGTCAACGGGCTAAGCTGTACTCATGTCACCTGAGAACTGTTACCTGACGATAAGTATAGTACCAACCAACAGTTCCCGACGAGTCATGTCTAGTGTACTCGTAACCTTATGAGCACCCGCATACTATCTCCAGTACGACGTACTTATGGCTGTGAGACAGACCATCTTCCCTGCTGGAACGAGAAGCGTATACACTAGTCTACTCCGGAGTATCGATGCCCTGTCTCGATAATCCTATGACTAGGGACCTGTATAAGGATGTGCTTATAGATTACTCAGCCCCCACAAGTGTGACTGCCATCACAACGCTGGTAATCAAGCAAAGATCCTAAGGGCTCTACTAATATGTATAAGCGATATGCTAAAAGAAACACATGCACATATTAAAGTAGAAACAAACCAAGTAGCATACTACCATTTTGAGCAAGACTGTCTATACAACTGTGAATATCCTAAGCCTCCATTAAGTAATTTACAAACTAGTATGATATGGTAATGGCCTCTAGGGCAAATACACTAACAAAACCCCCAATACTGAGAGAGATGAAACCCCTCCTATCGCTCATTGCCTCCATGTGATTCGGGACTGTACCCAAAGCCACCATTTTGCACGTTCTCATGAACGTGGTAAGGTGGAAATCAAAGCACAGTGGGAATCACACAAGAATCTTTGACGATCTCGGGTCTACAGACTAACCTGTACCAGTGTCACCAGAGAATTGCTATCTGACGATAGGTATAATACCATCTAGGAGTTCTCGACGAGTCCGTTCAATGTATCCAGTCTCCACTGAGCACCCGTACACCATCTTTGATGTCAAACACCAATGGATGTGGGATCATCCATTGCCCATCATATGGGTCAAGATGCGTATACGCTAGTCTACTCTGGAGTATCGATGCCCTGTCTCGATACTCTCTCGACTAGGAACAATTATAGGATGTACTCGTGGACTACCCTGGCCCCACTAGTATGATCTGCATCATAGTCCTAGTAGTCAAGTACATATCCTAAGGGTTTTATCAACATGTGAGAGCAAGACAGTAATACAATACAAGTCAACATGTTAAGAAAAAGTGAAACCAGATAGCATACTATTATGTCGAGCAAGAAAGTCCTCTCTATATATATCCAAGCAACCATTATAATATACATCATATGTACAACAATGGACTCTAGGGAATATATATAACTAACAATCTCCCACTTGCACTAAGGCCAGCTGTTGTAGTACCTCATACCCAACTTCCCGAAGAGTCTCTCAAATTGTATCTGGGGTATGGCCTTCGAGAGTGGATCCGCAGTGTTGTCCTTCATGTCAACTCTCCTGACCTCGATCTCCCGGCGATCGACTATCTCCCGGATCAGGTGATACCGCCTCAGAATATGCCTGGATCTCTGATGGGACCTGGGTTCCTTGGCCAAGGCCACAGCTCCATTGTTATCACAATACAAAGGTATTGGATGATCAATGGACGGAACCGCTCCAAGTTCAGTTATGAACTTCTTCATCCAGACAGCCTCTTTGGCAGCATCGTTGGCAGCGATGTATTCAGCCTCCATCGTCGAGTCTGCCACGGTTTCCTGTTTGGAACTCTTCCAACACACCACCCCTCCATTGAGGATAAAGACAAATCCCGAGTGCGACTTAGAGTCGTCCTTATCACTTTGGAAGTTCGAATCGGTAAAGGACTCCATCTGGAGTTCTCCGTTAGCATACACAAAGAACATCTCTTTAGTCCTTCTCAAGTACTTGAGAATGTTCTTCACAGCTTTCTATTGACTCTCTCCAAGATTTGGTTGATACTTACTCACTACATTTAGTGAGTATGCTACATCGGGTCTGGTACATAGCATCGCGTACATGATAGAGCCTACTACCGAAGCATAGGGTATCCCTTGCATGTGAGCTCTCTCCAAATCAGTCTTGGGAGACATCTCTTTGGAGAGAGTGAGTCCAGAGATCGTGGGTAAATTCCCACGCTTGGATTCTTCCATACTAAACCTCTTTAGTATGGTATCAATGTACCTGAATTGGGACAATCTTAGTATCCGCTTAAATCTATCTCTATAGATCCTAATCCCCAAAATGCAGGAGGCATCACCTAGATCTTTCATTGAGAATCTTTGTGATAAGAAGAGCTTGACCGAGTGCAGCATAGGAACATCATTTCCTATCAAGATTATGTCATCCACGTATAATACGAGGAAGACAACCTTACTCTCTGTCACCTTCTTGTAAATACAAGGTTCATCTACGTTCTTGATGAAGACAAACTCTTTGACTACTACATCAAAACAGATGTTCCAACTCCGCGATACCTGCTTTAACCTGTAGATGGATTTAAGCAGCTTGCACACCTTTCTGCTGCTCCTACTGTCTACGAAGCCCTCTGGCTAAGTCATGTACACGCACTCCTCTAAATCACCATTTAGAAAGGCGGTCTTAACATCCATTTGCCAGATTTCATAGTCATGGTATGCAGCAATGGCAAGTAAGATCCGGATGGACTTAAGCATAGCCACTGGAGAAAAGGTTTCGTCATAATCCACACCTAGTCGTTGACGAAAACGCTTTGCAACAAGTCTAGCTTTGAAAGTCTCAACTTTTCCATCTACCAAGTTTCTTCTTAAAGATCCATTTGCTCCCAATGGGTTTTACCCCTTCAGGAGCAACTTCCAAAGTCCATACTTTGTTGGTGTACATGGATTCCATCTCAGATCGCATTGCATCTAGCCATTTCACAGAGTCCCCACTCGTGATGGCCTGCTCGAAGCTAGTCGGGTCATCATCTTCCATGATGCAATCATCGCTCCCACCATCAATGAGAAAACCATAGTATCTCTCAGGTAGATGATGAACCCTACTAGATCAGCAGAGAGGCTGTGGTTCGTTGGGAACTATCGAATCCTCTGGTTCCACCAAATCTTCTTTCGTAGTTTGTATTGCTGGAACTTCTTCCAGTTCTACCTCCTCGCCACTAATTTCCTTTGCAAGAAATTCCTTTTCTAAAAAGGTGGCATGTCGAGAAACAAACACCTTTTGTTCCTCAGTGTGGTAGAAGATATACCCTTGTGAGTCTTTAGGATATCCTACAAACTTTCATAGGACAGACCTTGCCTCAAGTTTGTCCGGATTGTGCCTTTTGACATAGGCCATACAACTCCATATCTTAACATAATTAAGAGATGGTCTCTTCCCCTTCCATATCTCATATGGAGTTGTAAACACTGATTTGGTAGGAACCATATTCAATAGGTGTATGGCTGTCTCAAGCGCATACCCCCAGAAGGAAATAAGCAACTCGGCAGTGCTCATCATAGAGCGCATCATATCTAATAGGGTGCGATTCCTTCGTTCCGATACACCGTTGTGCTGTGGTGTAATATAGAATGTGCATTGATTATAGATCCTTGAACAAAGTAACGATAAAGAAAAGTATCCACTTCCGCGCATCGACGATTTATTCGATCAGCTAAGTGGATCTAGTGTTTTCTCTAACTTAGATCTTCGTTCGGATTATCATTAGGTGAAGGTCAAGGAATCTGATATCCATAAAACGGCATTCAGAACTCGCTATGGTCATTACGAATTTCTTGTGATACCATTTGGAGTGACCAGCGCACCAACAATATTCATGAACTTAATGAATCAAATTTTTCGGGAGTACCTAGACAAGTTCGTTGTCATCTTCATTGACGACATCCTGATGTATTCTAAAAGTCGGAAAGAACATGCAGAGCACCTACGAATTGTCTTGGAAACTCTACGACAACATCAACTATATGCCAAGTACAGTAAATGCGAGTTTTGGCTAGATCGAGTTGGTTTTCATGGACATATTGTATCGGGCGAAGGAATCTTTGTGGATCCAGCAAAAGTTTCAGCAGTAAGTGAATGGCCGACACCAAATTCAGTGAAGGACATTCGAAATTTCTTGGGTCTAGCTGGATATTACAGAAGGTTCATTGAAGGCTTTTCGAAGATAACAACACCCCTGACCAAGTTCACACGTAAAGATGAAGAATTCGTGAGGTCAGAAGTATGCGAACAAGCTTTCGTAGAACTCAAGTCAAGGTTGACATCAGCGCCTATTCTCGTCATACTGGACCAATCTGGAGGTTTCGTTGTGCATTATGATGCGTCCGGTAAGGGATTAGGATGTGTTCTACATCAGCATGGAAAAGGTGTGGCTTATGCTTCAAGACAGCTGAAGATTCATGAGCGCAATTATCCGACGCATGACTTGGAATTGGCAGTCGTTATCTTTGCTCTTAAGATTTGGCGCCATTATATTCTTGGAGAGCGAGTGGACATATACACAGATCACAAGAGTCTGAAATATGTGTTTACTCAGAAGGAGCTTAATATGCGGCAGATACGATGGTTAGAACTCATGGCGGACTTTGACATCAACCTGCAATATCGCCCAGGGAAAGTGAATGTGGTACCTGATGCCCTTAGTCACCAACCATTAATATTGAATCTCACCGCATAGTGGAAACTTCAACAAGACTTGCATCGGATGGAGATTGAAGTGGTCATGCCAGGTAATGCTTCAAGTTTGATAAACTTACAAGTTCAATCTACCATCGTCAATCAGATCAAAGCAGCTCAAGCAAGTGATGCTAAATTGCAAAAGATCAGAGAACAAGTAGAAAGTGGACTTCGAACAGACTTCATCATCCATGAAGATGGATCTTTAATATACAGAAGCAGACTATGTGTACCAAAAGGTTCTGTTTGGGAAAAGTTAATAAAAGAAGCCCACAACTCTCCCTACTCAGTACACCCTGGAGGTACAAAGATATACAAGGATCTGAGTCAAAATTACTGGTGCCATGGAATGAAGCGTGAAGTGGCCAGAAGCATCGCTAAATTCTTGGTGTGTCAGCAAGTAAAGGCTGAACATCACAGGACTGCTAGATTACTTCAACCGTTACCCATCCCAGAATGGAAGTGGCAACACATCACAATGGATTTTGTGACTGCACTTTCTCGCAGCACAAAGGGTAATGATGCGGTATGGGTTATTGTAGATCGACTCACAAAGTCGGCTCACTTCATCACATTTCGAGTTGGCCAATCTACCGAGACATTAGCAAAGAAGAACATGGAGGAAATTGTAAGACTTCATGGAGTACCGATTTACATTATCTCCGATCGTGACACCAGGTTCCGATCACAATTTTGGCAAAGTCTGCAAGCAAGCTTGGGAATAAGTCTGAACTTCAGCACGGCTTATCATCCACAAACAGATGGTCAGCCTAAGCGAACTATTCAGATCTTGGAGGATATGCTCAGAGCATGTGTGCTAGACTTCGGAGGATCGTGGGAAGATCACCTATATTTTGTGGAGTTTTCATACAACAACAGCTACCAAGCAAGTATCGGAATGGCATATTTTGCAGCACTATATGGAAGGAAGTGTCGATCGCTATTAAGTTGGGACAACATCGGAGATAGAGAACTCCTTGGACCAGAGATGATAGTAGCAACCGTAGATGTGGTTCGTACTATCAGGGAAAGAATGAGCATAGCCCAAGATCGACAGAAGCACTGGGCAGATGCAAAGCACCGTCATTTGGAGTTCCAGCCGTGAGATCATGTATTTCTGAAGATATTTCCCAACCGTGGAGTGATCCGTTTTGGAAGAAGGGGTAAGCTTAGTCCAAGATATATTGAACCGTTCGACATACTCGAACGAGTCGGTGAAGTGGCATATCACTTGGCACTTCCACCTTCATTAGAAGGAGTGCACAATGTATTCCACATATCCCAACTCAGAAGGTATGTGAGTGACCCCAGCCATATTCTTGATCCTTCCAAGCTCACTGTACATCCCGACTTATCTTGTGAGCAGCAACCTGTTGAGATCCTGAACAGGAAAGTGAAGTCACTTCGGAACAAGGAAGTCAACTTGGTTCGAGTGATGTGGAGAAGAGACATTCCAGGAGAATCGAAATGGGAAAGGGGAGATGGGATGCGTGCAAGATATCCTCGCTTATTTGTAAACTAGTCCTTAAAATAAATTGTATATTTCGAGAACGAAATTTTTGTAAGGAGGGTAGACTGTAACAACTCCAATTTCAGTGTACATTAAATTCATTTAAAGTTAATGTACAAATGGGGTATTTGATTTCCTGTGAAGGCTATAAGTATTTGCTTTGAATTAGAACAGCAAGAAAGAGCTTGTAGCTCACTGGTAAGGCCTTGCACTACTGAGACAAAGCACCAGAGTTCAAATCCCATCAGCCACATTATCTTTTTGTTTTGATTTCTTTTAATCTTTTTAGAAGCCCAAGAATTTGCATGTGCACTACACGTAAGAGGGTAAGTTACAGCATAATCAAACACATGAACTGTAGAATACCAAACGACCCCGACCCAATACCCCAACACCCCAACACCAACCCCGCCCGTCGGTGTTGGCCCGGCGAGAATAGGGAAAAGCCCGGCGCCGTCGGGTAGAACCATCCTAAATGCTCCCAAACTTTTCCCCCTTCACCCTTTCAGCTACCCCACTAATCCCACATTGCTTGTTTACTCTGAATATTTCCAAAGAGCAATAAAATGCCCAATTAATCCAATTTTAATGCATATTTCAATGTAT
Source organism: Agapanthus africanus (assembly GCA_030015575.1). Taxonomy (NCBI): domain Eukaryota; kingdom Viridiplantae; phylum Streptophyta; class Magnoliopsida; order Asparagales; family Amaryllidaceae; genus Agapanthus; species Agapanthus africanus. The sequence goes on from CM057337.1 coordinate 7,571,590, forward strand.
TTTTTAAACACCCTTAACCCTAATTTTTCACTATAAATACCAACCTCATTTCACCCCTCCACACTCACAATTCCCTGCCAAAACTCTCAAGAAATTTCCAAGTTCCTATAGTGTGCAAGTGGAGTTAACGAAGGGAAAAACTCCAACGAAGTTCCGGCGACGATACGAGGAGTTTCCGGCCACAATACGAGGAGTTTCCAGCAACGAAACGAAGCACTGACAAATCTTAGACCTCCTCCTCCCTCCCCCCTTTCATCAAAGCTATTAAGTCCCTTCTTCCCCCCTCTCTTGATATCTTAAAAAGCTTCAATTCTAAAACCCGACGGAAGCGGAGTTAACCCGACTTCCGATTCGGTTTTCTTTAAAAACTATATTTTTCTTAATCAAGATAACTTCATATTCTCACATATTGCTTAACAAACAATAAAAACAACCATTAAATCAAGTTTCGCCTCTAAATGATTATTTTTGTGACATTTATCGCATTTTTTATATAAAAATACCACAAACTATTTATTTCGATATTATAGCCTTATTTCTTGCTATACCTTTAGATAGTTCATGAGTTAATGACCTACCTCATCACAACACACAAATCTATCATAGCACGATGAATTTTAGGACAATAGAATACGAGAAATACGATTTTGCAAATAAATACCTTTAACTTATAAAATCGTTTTCTTTAAAAAGTGTATTTAACTTTCCATACAATTGCGCCTCTACAACTTATTTAGGGAACCCCGTTCAGGATGATGTGGATTATCGCACATCTTCGGGCTTACTAGAGCGAGATGCAGACCTCCGCAAAGAGCATTCAGTCTCGATGGAATATTAATACATTTTCTTTAGAAAATGAGGTTTTTACAAGAAAAGAAATAAAATTATTTTCATTAAATATGTATATATAATTATTACCAAAATACTTATTTTAAATATATATAATATTCCATGTTTCCAAAACTCAAGAAAAGAAGTCAAATATTACATGAAACCGCCATAATAATTTAAAACAATATTCATATTACAAATAAATACCATATATTATGAAATTAGGTTTTATTCACTAGAAATGTCACATTTATAAAATATACATCAATGAAAACCCGAAAGACGATAATTACATGCTTGAGGTGTATTTTGAAATTATACCAAAACTATTTTTACATAAAACCCCCTCAAGTTATACTAAATTACAATAAGGACCCTAGTAAACATAGATTTAAGCGGGACCAGTCTCTTGAGCCTCAGGGAGCTGAAGATATGAGTGTTTGCCTATTTAAGGTAGACAATTAACAAACTGTGTTATCAACACGGTAATTGTCTTGGAAAAAGACACAAATTCTGCCGTCCATATGCAGCAGTTACCGATAACACCAAAATAATCAGTATTTTAAGTTCTTTTAAAAGTGTGTGACTCAGACTGGGTCTCAACCTAATCAATCTGAACTTGCACGTGATTCAATTACAAATTATAATACAACATAATTCAATATAAAACCATCTATTCATTCTATATCAATCTACATTGACTGAACCGAACCATGAATATATTCCATCTACATGTTCATCCATTATATCCGTTCCATTACTGATATCATGGTTTCGACAAGTCATCCATCTATATAAACCAAGACAATACAATACAAACAATACAATCAAGATACCGCGGGGTTTATAAGGGGTAGATTGGTACGAAAGGTGTTTGAAGTGGCACAAGACTGCAACCATAAGACACCTAACCTGAATCTCCATTGCCGTTGTACCATGGCTGAACGGTTCCTTGTACTCCGTATATCTTAGTCTCCGGGACGGTAAGACTCCTCTCGTATACACTGGCATTTTCTGAACCAAGTTACAAACAACAGCGTTAACACTAAATAACAACATTAAACAGCTATACTCTATTCTGTCTATTCTATTCTTATCTACGGGACTCACCGAGTGACTTGTTCGCAGAAGACATTCTCTTTCTTCTTCTTTGGAATGTCGTCAGGTGTTTCGGACTCACTAGAGATTGAACCCAGCAGCGAAGGCTTGGATCAGTTTACTGAAGACCCGGAGTTTTAGATTCACTTTTACATTACATTTCATTTTCATTTCTGTTATGCCATTGTTTAGACATTGCTTTCATTCCATGTATTTTCATTTCAGTTGTATTGTAAAAAGATTGTTTAATAAATAAAGTTGTTGTTTATTTACATCTTGTCTCTTGTGTATATTTTATTTTATATTGCATAGATACGCTTAGCGTGTTTACTTCTGAGTAAATACGTAGCGACCCCATCGCGTCCTCTGCCCGTATACTGAGAAGCGGGCATGACATATATTGAGGTCTCGAAAGTCCACGGAGACGTGCACCGTCCCATTTTTCTTCATCACTGGGACAATGTTAATGATCCAGTCGGGGTATTGAACTTCTTGGATGAAACCAGAGTCAATTAGCTTCTTGACTTCGGCATTGATACCCATCTCAAGTTTGAGCCGCATTCTTCTTGGCGCCTGTTTGACTGGCTTGACGTCCGGTGATATCGCCAGTTTATGCACAGCTATCTCCGGATCTAATCCTGGCATCTCGGAATAGTTCCATGCGAAGCAGTCTGTATATTGCATAAGCACGTCTTTTAGTGTAGCCACCCGCTCTTCAGATAACAGCTCGCTGACGAACGTTGGCCTCGGATCATTTGTCATCCCCAAGTCGATTTTTCTCAGTTTGTCCACCATGGTATGTATCCCATCCTCCAGCTCTTTTGGTGCCGGTGGAAATTTTAAGATCACCTCGTCCTCATCTTCATTTACGAAGCACTGGGAGAGGTCGTCCACATTCTCATGCTCTCCCTCCTTTGAGAATGTTATCATGTGGAAGGTACGAGCTCGTTTCCAAGCTCAATGTTGATCTGGACTTGCCCTCGTATTGTAGGTTGCTTTTAGCTCATGCTTTCGTGGTGGGGCTACCCTCCAATTGTCGGACAGAGCAAACCTGCCTTGCTGATACTGGTCTTCGACCTAGCCTTTGAAGGTGAAGCAATTTTCAAGAGGATGTCCTATTGCTTGGTGGTAGGAGTAATAAGCCGGATGATGGACCTCGTTTATTTGCTCAGGATGCCGAGCCTCCGAGAGCGTCATCATTTGATACTTCATGATAAGGTTGGATATTTTCCTTGTCTTGTCTTGAGGGAAAGAGTATTCCCGACCCATCTTTTTCATAAAAGCCGGATTTCAGCTGACTTTTTCTCGATCGCGTGACTTCTTGGATCCGCTTCGCTGTCTTTGAACGTCATTCCCGTTCTTGATCTTGTTATTGCTTCTGCGTCGGACTTTTTCCTTGCCATGAGAGCGCACAGCGGGCTAAGGGTGAAGGGCATCGTCGTCTTCTCTTTCCGTAGCCTGCTGAATGAGACGTCGCGTCCTGGATTTCTCGTAAATGGCCATTTCGTGGTTATGGTCATCCCGAACCTTTTGACTTGCTTCCCTTATTAACTTATCAATATGTTCTTCGAATGATGGACTTGGTATTCGTACAGCAGGATTTAGCTCTGTTTCAGCATCAACGCTATCTGGAAGGGCATTCCCTTCTCCGTCGGAATCATTTATAACATGGCAGCCATGAAATCGCTACCGTTTCTTGGACCGAACGTATCCAAGTCCCGTCGTCTCTATCCTCCCGTTGGGCATTTTTCGCTGAGTCCCGGAAATTTCCCAAATCTTGTTGTAGAACTGGACTTGTTGAGTGTTCTGTTTGAATAGTACGCCTTGGCATCTTAATAGCCTTCTCAATCCCTCTGCGTAGTATCTAGGCAGACGGATCGGTTGAATCCTGTCAAGCGCAAGTTCGGCACCAAGTCAGATTTCTTTTTTCACTTTGGTCTCCATAAATTGGTAGAAAAGGATCGCCTTTTCACCTTTTCGCCTAGGAGGAACGTAGAAAGTCTGCAGCTCTTGCACACCGTATGTATCGAGCGCATCAAGTTCTCTGTATTGCTGCTGCGGAACCATGGTGACTTGTAAACGCTGATCAGCTCAAGTGACAGTTTTTATTGATGGACGAACAGAGAACACTGCGTTGACATCGTCTTCAGAGTCACTGCCAAAGACCAAAATAGGAGTAGATGGTCCTGGCCTTCTGCCTTGAGGTTGCCCCGAGTAGACTATCTCTTCATCCTCCTCGGTATCGCTCCCAAAGATCAGGATGGTGGCAACGTCTTTTTGTTTATTCTCCGGTTTACGAAATCTTTCCGTGTCTTCGAAGCCTGGTAGGAAGTACTTAGCGTCTTGATATTTGCGGACTTCATTTACGGAGAATGAGTTTAGCTCCCTTGTAACTGTGTACTCGAGGCCGTCTTTGAAGTACTTCATACACTGATATTGTGTAGAAGGGATGATATTGTACTCATGTAACCAAGGCCTGCCGAGCAGAGCGTTGTAGCAAGTCTTGGCATCGATGACATGAAACTTGATGTCAGTGACGAGCATCCCAAAGCATAATGTCGGTATTACGGACCCAAGTGACCGTGATGACTGAGAGTCAAACCCAGAGATAGTAATTTTGTCCCGGGCCAGGTGTTGAACGTTCATGCAGATCTCCTTTAGCACCTTCATATTGAGAAGGTTGACGGACGACCCATTGTCGACCAGAATCTTCCCTATCTTGATGTCATGGTAGTATCCGGTGACATATAAAGGACGGTTGTGCTCACACATTCCGAGGAGGAGATCTTCATCGCCGAATTTGATATCAGCTGTATGACCATCTGTCAACTCGTCCTTCATCTTTTCTTCCGCAAAGAAACCTTGAAACTGATCAGGCTCTTGCAGCACCTTGATTAGATAATCTCGTACCTCTTTGGACAGGAGGAGAGCATCCAGTATGCTCAGTTGTGAGGGTATCTTCCTCAGATGTGCCAGAACATTGTAATCCACCTTGTTTTCTTAGGCAGTTCCTTTGCTGTGAGCTCTTTAACGACTCTATCATCGAGGACAATTTCCTCAGGGACTTTTTCCTTCCCCTTGTCTCTTTTGCTCGAACCTTTGTTTGTAGGCCCGAGGTCCTTCTCAGGCAACGTACGGTTACGCAGCTGAATGTTCTCACAGTTTTTCACCTCTTCTTCTTTTCCAGAGGTGGATTCCTTGAAGAGAGGGCCGAGGGTTATTTCTTCCTCAGAATCGCTCCCGAATGTGAGAACTTGGGTCTTCCCTTTTTTCGAACTGGTATCAACCATATAACACCTTCCAGTCATTTTTCCGCGCTTATCTATTATATTTTTCCGCCGTCGACGAGTTTCACGCTTCATCCTCTTGAAATGTTGTCAGCGGGCCACGTATCCCTGCCACCACTTCTTGAAGGCACTGCACTCTTCAATAGGGTGTATGATCCTCCGATGGTATAAACAGTAGTTTGGGTGTACATCTGCTTCATCGAGGAACGTACTCCCGGGAGCATTTCCTTTGACAGGTGGCAGCTTCATCCCCATCGACTGGGCTTTGGAGAACCGCTTCCCCATCTTAAACCTGCTTTTTTATGCCGCGGGTGCGCTTCGATCTGGTTGGAGTAACTTATGACTCTTCCTCGCCGCAGCTTCTTCGTCCTAACGCCGACGCTTGACCTTTTCTTATATGGTTGTTTCACGCTCTTGGTCGGCTTCGCTCTTTTGAAGGGCTTCGTTCAGCAATTTATCGATCAGGTCGTCTGACGGTTCCAAGGAATTTGACGCCGGTCCTGCCCCCAGTTCCTCTGCGTTGCTTTCTGACGCTGAGGGAGCTTCTTCATCTTTTAACGACAGGTGAGAGATCATGTGGCAACTCGCTACATAATCCTTGGGTTCTTCTGACGAGCCGTTTCCTTCATCAATGTCACTGTCTCTGTTCTCAAGAATATGCTTGAGGAACTCTTCAAGTGTGACTGGGGTCCGCGCATTTTGGTTGTATTCCTCTAGTGCGTCGATATATTTTTGCAGATCCGTACGATTGTTGTCGATCTGAACGGGCTTCTTGGTCTTCTTCTTTTCCTTCGAAGACATTGAAGGCGTGACCTGGGTGTTTTGCCCATCGCTACCAACTTTCGGTGTTGGGCGCGGTTTCAGCATCCCGTCAATGATCCCGGGCTCCAGCGGGCTTTTCCACCTGATTGTCGGGCATGCTAGAAGATCCTTCAGCATTGTTTTGGTTTTAGCCGAAAGGACAACTTCCCACAGAGCTTCCTCTACAAATGAGCACGATGCCCCCGACGTATCCACCTTTTTAGGAGCATACTGTTGTGGCGGGTTTACCTTCCAGTTTTCGGAGCGAACTTGCCTTGTTGGTACTGGTCCTCAACCCAGTTTTTGAAGACGTAGCAATCTTCGATCGGGTAGCCCATTACTCTGTAGGGGCAGTAGTTGGGACTGTTGACATCACCAGGCTGCAGAGGGCGTCTCGGATCCGGAATAGTAATGAGCCTGTTGCGGACCGCCAATTCGAACAGTCTTCTCGTTTTATCCCGGGAAAATGAGTAAGGACGTCTCAACTTATCTTCGAGGGATTGGCTTGTGTTGCTTTGGCGGGCAACCGGTTTCGAGTCACTTGGTTGTTGTTGAGCGTTGGCAACGAAGGTATATTTCCCTTTTCCCTTTCCATTCCCGAGGTCCATTTTTGAAGAGAACGGCCTATGGCCCATCTGGTCCATTTGGGCCAACTTGTCAATCAAGTCCTGGAAGGTGGTCGGCTTGAAGAACATCATAAATTGGTGTATAGTCGCCTGAGGATCAAGGGTCCCCATGAACATGCCCACGGCAGGAGCTTCTTCTATGCGTTGTTCGCATTTTGACCATAGGTTCCGCCATCGAATTGCGTATTGAACCCAGGTCTCTCCTGGCTTCACCCTGGCATTGATTAATGCCGTGATTGGGGTATGTTTGCTTGTGCTTGTGAAACGCTGCGTGAATAGTAGCTCCATTTCTGTAAATGTCTTGATGGAGTCATTTGGAAGCTCCGAGTACCATTCAAATGCTGCCTCCACCTAGTTGCCGACGAACTGGAGAAGCAGCAGTTTGTTGTCGCCTCCAGTATTGCCGCATAGAACTCTGAACTGAGCTACGTTCTGATGGGGATTGTCTGTCCCCTTATACACGTGGAATTTAGGGATCGTATATCCCGGCGGGTACTTGATTTGATCGCACCAGCCTAGATAAGGTCGCCTAGTTCTGACGACTTGGCCAGCCGCTTCGCTTGCCTGATGAGCTCGTATTTGTTGAGCTATGTAGTCGTCAAGGGCAGCCTTAGAGATCATTTCTTCCTTGGCTGCTGAGAAAGCCGGTGGAGGATTTGACGTTTCCCCTCTGCCGTCTTCGAAAATTATCGGAGGGTCTTCGGCTGGAGGTTCCGGCTGGATCATCATCCCAACCATGTCTTGGAACAGGAGCGCCATCTGCTTTATATTAGCGGCCTGTTCTGCGACCTCCTTATCCTTTCTTTCTAGCACCCTCCGCAGGAACCCAGTGTCGGTCTTCTGCTCCCGGCGCTGTTCAGACGATACTTCCGGGCTTTCTTTTTGCCTAGTGAGTGCTGACATCCTCATTAGCATTTCTTGAAGCTTTTGCTGCTGCTTTTGAGCCTTTGTTACAGACCGTGTGAGTGGTCGATGAACCGTGGAATTACGGCTTTCCTCTTTCCCGGAAGCCATGTATCCCGTGTGTACTACCATGCCCCCAGACTTGGGGCGTTTGGGTCTACTGCTTTTGAAATTTACCGCAGGCACAGGGATCTTCTCCGGCTTTCTCCTCTTATGGGAGGTCGAAGTTGAGGGGGCCGTTGCAGCAGGCACCCATGTGGATGAGGCCTTCCATTGTATGGCGGAGGGGTAGCCCTCCTTCTGCCGAGCCTTCTTTTTCTTTAGTCGGCGAGGGTAATTTTTGTCAATTACAGAGTCTTGGAATTTCTGCCAGACCCTATGGATTTTGGTCGACAGCCGCTGAGGGGGCTGCTCCGGTTTTGCTTGCATTGTGTTTTCAACAGGCAGAGGAGATTTCTTTAGTACAGCGGTTGGAGAGTTCTTGCGCACCCTCCTGAGCAGCTCGAAATTGTTCCCAGTTGGAACAGCAGCGTCAATTTCCACCATTGGAGCTGGTGGGGTAAGTCCAGAGGGGGAACGGCCCCCGGCTTTCCTCATTCGGCTCCAGTGATGACGTCGAGCATGTCGTGCATACGGGACCACCTCTGTCGTAAGAGCGGCTTCATCATGCTCCCTGCTCTGGTGAAGGGCTGATGTTGGTGTCAGCTTATCAAAGACCGACGTCCGCTAAGAGGTCCGCTAAGAGGGAACAGTTAATCTTGCAAAGGCCGATCTTTTGTAACATTTCAGAAAATATAAAATATTATTTTTGGGAATTTAATATTAAAATAATATTTTTCCCGAAAACTGCCGATTTGCGATATTGGGGTTTTCGAAAAAGGGTATGAATATATACCAATAATTATGAAATAAATAGAAATTAAAATGATTTATTCATTTAAATATATAATTAAAGGATTTGGCATTTTTTAAATTTCATTATACGCAGTTTCGATAAAAACCCGATTAGTGCACTGCTAATCGCGATTAAACCAAATCCGCGTTTTTACAGTTTCCATGGTTAGTGCACCATGACATATTCATTTTGTTACATGTTTTATTTCATTTGGGCTTTATATTATGGTTTTTGGTGAGAAAAAGAGAGAAAAGGGGGTCATGATGAGTGAGGAGAGAGAAAGGAACATAATGATAGCTTGGAAAGAGAGAGAGTGTGTGAATTACAATGAGAGAGAGGGGGGTTGCTGCCCAAATCATAATCCCTCACCATTTCCCTCATCCTCTTCATCTCCTTAAGCTCCCAACCCTCCTCAAATAATCCCTAGATCCATCTCCTAACAATCCCCAAAACCCTACACACCCTTCACAAATATTAATCCCCTCTTCAAGCTCTATACATGGGACCAAGAAAAATTCAGTTTTGATGATCTTGGGGGATTCATGGATGCTATATGAGGTAATCCCTTCACTAATTGGGTAGTTTTTCATTTACTTTAGTGTTTAGATGTGATATTGTGGAGATTAGTGAGATATTGGGAAACCCTAGAAAGAGGTTGAGTGTTTGTTGAAATTGGTGATGTGTAGTGACTGCCCACAAGCCTTAGTGGTGTTTTACTGACCTGGAACGGGGGATGAAACCCAAAATACGGATTTGGGATTTGAGTTCATGTCGATTTTGTGTGATTTTAGTGGGTATTTTGAAATCTGGAGCAACCTGGGGACACTAGAAATAAAATTGAGCTGACAGTGAGTCGTGCAGGCACCTAGGAAGCTACCACCATGACCCGAGCCCCTAATTCAAAGTCTTGGCCGTAGATTTAATCTTTCTGGCCGCAATTTACGGCCAGAGTAGAGGGGAATGGGTCCATTTTTGTTCCAGGGCTCATTTTGCACTAAATTAGACCCCTCCTATATGTAGTTTTGGCTAATTGTCATCTGGGGAAAATCTGGGAGCATTTTGGTGTGTTTTAGGCGATGTTTTCCGTATTTTTAAATGCACTTTCTTGATATTTGGATTTGTATTTGGTTTTCGGGTGTTCGTACATCGACAACAGGGGTTGTTTGTTGGATTTGCATGTTTGGGCCATAGGTTCTAACCTGTGAGCACACTGTGCGCTGTATCGGTTTTCTGCATCGATTTTAATACGTATTGCGATTGGTTATTATTATAGGTACCCTCGTATGGATTCCGAGGCGAAGAAGCGTGGCGTCATCGATTTGATTTATACCCTGCCGGTCCCCTGATATGAGATCATTGCAGATGTGACCCGGGACATAGGTATATAGGGTTATATATATATAATGTTATGAATCGTGGATGATAGGCCGTATGTGATATTAGGCCATACCCTCATTTGTCTTATAGGATGATAGGATCCCTATTAGCTTAATGCCGCCGCACGATGATATTCCGTGCGTGATGAGTTGACTTGATGATTGATCCTTACCCTTGACTAGAGGTTGCCGTACGATGGATATTATACCGTACGCGATGTTATTGGGCTAGATGCCGATTGATAGATTCACCGACTCGGACATATGATAGTTATGTATACCTTATAGCTGTTAGCTGATGATTTAATTGCTGCATTCATGATATTATTATGGCATCGCATATACCTGTGATAGTACACCTGCACCATTATCGATGATGCGTATGTTACACATACACATATTTGCCGGCTCACACATTTCATCATCGATAATTGCCATGTCACTACACAGTAGGGTTGCTGCATCATGACATATATATTGGTATATTCATACTTTGTGCACACATTCATGGTACATCTATACCTGCGCATATACATATGGTACCTACATAGATAGCTGGTTTTATTGGAAAATTGGGAACCGCATGTTATACTTTAAAAAAAACGGAATCATTTTAAAGGAGCGGTTTTCCCCTTAATATGTCATATCACTATTCCATATTGCATGATACACGGATATGCTCGCATTTCTTTTTACATGTCGCATACATCATGCTCTATTATTTTACGCATTGAGATATGCTGTTTTCATGAGATTTCTGGATTTGAGAACCGTGGATATTTCAAATGAGATTATGTGTTGTTTTAAAAACCTGGTTTCTCTTGATATGATATTTCAGTGCGTCCACCATGTGTTTTCTCGGTTCTGAGAGTGGCCTGTGAAACCCGATTCGAGGAGTGGTAGGCACCGTCTGCGGGTACATGGTGGACCCGGTGAGGTACCCCGGGGCAAGAAGACTCGTATATGTTAGACGGTGAGCCCGGCAGGGGGAGCACTACCTACCGGTGATAGTATGTAGACTCGGCGGTTATCCGGAGGATACCGACCGGAGCAGCGAGATGGATATGAGGGCCGACCAGGGAGTGCGGCGCCTGAGGGCCGATTTGAGGATGCGGCACCTGAGATATATGAGGATTTACGTGCCGATGCTGGGCACGGTTTTCATGATGTTTTCGAGTGTCGATGCTAGGCACTCAGGTTCCATGATTTAGATGTGTCGAGAAGAACACCGTTGATATATATATCCTCATACTTTCATGCACATTCTTTTATGATATTTACATGTATGATATTGGTGCGTCAGTGGTTGACGCGTGGACTAGATCCACATACATACATACATACATACACCGATTCTACTATCGGAGATTTTGCACATGCTTATAGATATTGATTTATGGGTGGACGAGATCCACATATCCGCATGCATTGATTATTACTGTTGGATGTTATCCACATGCATATAAATATTGACTACCTTGTTGGCACATATACGACCCGGTCACCCCAGATATCATAGTTTTCACCTTTTGATATAGTTGACCTAGGATTCGTTGTTTATTCGATTTCTACTTGTAGATATATTTCTATTCACGAGTTGGCAACTCACCCCCGTTGTGCCACAGTTCTTGCAGGTTGACCGCTTGGATCAGTAGCGGATTCGCTGGCACACAGATTCATTTGGGTGTTTTGCATTGGTAGGTGGGACATTTGTATCGTACCCACTCTTATATTATATTTCATATTGTATCTAGTTAACTCCATCAATCAACCAAAAGTTGTATTTGTATAAGTGATGAGACTTAGTGAGACTTGTAGATGCGAGATTTGAGCAATGGGTTTTATTTTCCCTTTGGGGTTATATCTTGCTCTTTTCTTTATCTTTTTGTGGTGAACTTCGCCGTTGGGCGTCGTATACTCATTTATACTGTATTGCGTGGTTGTGATCCGCCGTTTGGCGAAGAGCTAGCTCCCGCTTGGGGATGCCATTATTCTTGTTATGTATTGTGGTTTTGGATAAAAATATACAAAGGAGGTGCTGCCAAAATTTTTTCAAAAGACGAAACATGTTTTCAAACTGATAAATTTCACTTGCATCATTCATGTTTCTTTCTATGCACTAAGAAAACTTGTTTTCATTATACCTTTATTTCAAAACCTCACCTCCTTTATTTTTCTAAAAAGGTTTAGATTTCTGGGTTTCAGCTTACTTGAATTCCGTTACGCCTTTAGACGTGGCGTGATTCAAGCGCTGGTCACGAGCTAATATTTCGGGTCGTGACATCTTTTGATAGGGATAGCAATCTTGGTGACTTCTCCCGAAGCAGGAGTTGGAACGGCCAATCTTGCGAAGACCGATCCTTTAGCAGGAGAAGCCCCTTTGACGACTTTATCTGTTGGAACTGGAATGTCTATCCGCTTTGGGATGACCCCTTCAGGTATTGCGAGCCTCTTTGTGAGCCCACTTGAGCTTAGGCTCATCCTGTCGAAGACTGAGGTTGTAGACTTGGATGACCCGTTGAGAGGGGCCGCGGTGGTTGCAAGCTGATCGAAGACCGACTTCTTCGGTGCTTCCAGTGATGGCACCAGAGCGCTGAAGCTTGCTGGTGGGATTATGGTCCCAAAGAATAGTCCAGTGGTGGCTTGAGTCATCTGTTCCACTAGCATTGCAAAGATGGAGGCCGCTTGGGGCCCGTAAGTTACTCCTCCGGCGGGTACGGAGTGGGAGTTGTTGTTGCACGTGCAGTTGGAAGCCATCGATGTTATCTTCTCTTCTGCATAGGAGCAAGACACCAAATCTTAGTACCTCGAATCCAGGGATAACCATATTAAACCGTGATTCGTTCGCGAACACGACACACGAAGTGTGGAGTGGAAAAAGGAAGAGGTCCCATTGGGAGTGCCAGAATCTGTTTACCGCCGAAAATAGAAACGAAACCGGGATGGTTCGTCTTGCCTGAATTTGGGGGGAGATGCTATTTAGGTTTATCCGTCCACCTCTCCGAAGATGCCAAGTTGATTTATGGCACTGTGTATCAGAGTTTTGGACGGATGCGGCCGTTGTATCAGACTTCGTCAGATTCCACCTCATTGTGAGGGGTCTTTGATTGTGGGGACGCTCCTCCTTGCAGGCGCAAGCCCCTGCAGTTAATTACGTTACCACGTAGCGATAACCACTTTCTTCTGTTCCGGAAGTTCATTTCATGTCGTATGTTTGTTTTATTTTTGTTTGCCTATGGATTGTATACGGAGACTAATTTATGTTGTCGCCCGCAGGGCGTAGATTAGTCCAAATCCGTATATTCTTAGATTTGGGTTTGAGTTGGTTTAAGGATCATTAATCTCATTCGAGATTAAGATCAACTTAAATGGTTGTTAAGAATACATTAGTCCAATTTTTGACTAAAATTTACTTAACAGGATTTAGGATCATTCAGATCCAATAAAAGAGAATTTGGGCTATATTGGTTTAGTTTAAGGACGTTTTAGTTCGTTGCTAGTTTAAGGACGTTTCGGTCCATAGCTAGTTTAAGGATGTTGCGGTCCGTTGTAGTTTAAGGACGTTGTGGTCCGTTGTAGTTTAAGGACGTTACGGTCCGTTGGGGTGTGCTCATCGGTTTGGGGGTGCACCAAGAGTTGTTGGTTGTTGGGACCCTCCACCTCTCTGAAGACATTGAAGAGTTACAACGACATGTATCAGAGGTGTGGAGAGATGTACCCTTAAACCAAATTCCAGATTGATAGGAGAGATCATGGTGAACCATCTGAGAATCATTAGTCCTTTTTGGAAGACTAAGATCAACTTAGGAGATGTGTGATGGACATCATTCTGGTCAATTAGTCTGGAAAGTCATGCGCATAGAGGCTCGGTCTATTTGGAGATCCAAGACGTTTTAATCTCAAGAGGACTTAGCCAATTTAGAGTTGGAGTTGGTTTCTTATAGTGTTAAACACTAATATATGCTCGGTGCTCACGTGCTCTCACGTGAGTCTCTGAGGCAGTGTTAAATACTGAAACTTGGGGCGCTCACGTGTGACACGTGAGACACCTAAAAGTTGGTGTTGTGCCCTTAGGTTCAAATCCCCGTCTATATATACAAGTGTTAAACACTTAAGTCTTATGGCCATCACGTGTGGATACCTGAGGCGTCCCAGAGTTGGGCACTACTTCTTTGGGTTTATTCCATCTTCCTTTTATAAGTGCTAAGCACTTAGCTCATATAATTATCACGTACGAACACGTGAGGTGATTAAAATGTGAGCGTTGTCTTTGGAATTTTCCCCTTTTCTATATAAGCGTTAAGCAATTGTTTGGGGGTCACGTGGGAACACGTGAGGCGCCCTAAAATGAGAACTGTCTTCGGGTTTATTCCCTTTTTCATGTAATTACCGAGCGCTCACTACTACAATATGGGGTTGCCCCTACGGACTCAGAAATCCGTAGGGGCAAATATTTCTTGCCCCTACGGATATATCCGTAGGGCTAAATCGTTGTCCCTACGGTGCCTTACGTTCTAATTTTTTGTTTAGCCCTACGGAGCCGCAAGCTGTGGACCTACGGTTATGTCCGTAGGGGCATCTAAATAGGTTATTAATAAAAAAAAAAGTACAGAAAAATTATATTCATCGTTCCCAAAATTTCTCTCTCTCACTCCCGCGCCTCTCGTCGCCTGTTCCCGCGCTTCGTCGCCACCGCGCTTGCGCCTCGTCGCCAGCTTCGTCGGTCTTCCCCACACCTTCGTTGACTTCCCGCGCCTCATCGCCACCTTCGCCGATCGTCATCGACCACCAATTTCTACCGCCTCCTCCACCGCGCGCACGGTTTGTAAGTAAATCTCATATAATTTTTAATTTTGGCGTTGTAGTCTAGGGTTCAGGCCAGGTTCGGATAGGGGTGAGGGCATCGGCGTCGGCGTCGGCATCGGGTTCGGTTAGGGTTAGGGTTAGGGTTAGGGTTAGGTTGTGGGGTTCGGTTAGGGTTGGGGTTGGGGTTGGGGTTGGGGTTGGGGTTGGAGTTAGGGCTGGGGCTGGGGCGGGGCTGGGGCTAGGGTTTGGTTGGGGTTGGGGTTGGGGCTGGGCTGGGGCTGGGGCTAGGGCTCGGTTGGGCTGGGGCTGGGGCTGGGCTGGGGCTGGGGCTAGGGTTCGGTTGGGCTGTAAGATGTGAACTGTAGAGTGCCCTATTTATCCTTTGCAGTAGGTGTAAGCTTGTAGTGTAAATATGCTTTGCTTGTTGATTTAGTTCCGTCCCGGCAAAGCTTTAGGCTAATTCGAGGTTGAGTTTGTACTGGTGCATTTATTCTGTTACCTTCACTTTTGTGGACATAACATTCGATGATAAGGTGATAGTTGTTCCAGATTTGGCGTCTGCAGGGACTTTATGTTTAATAATGTATCAGTAGAACTGTAAGCAAGCTGTTTGGAATATTTAGAGGGTATTTAAGCTTAAGAAATTGTTTTTCTGTTATTTTTCTTGTGACATGTATGCTATCGAATGTCTGGGCGAGCAACCCATGTGGGACAATATAATTTGATCTGATTTTGCTTCAAGCTCTTCTTTCTCCTTTAAATTATAATCCATTTTGTTTTGTACTTAGTAATGGCAGAATCTGCTTGTAGTTTATGGAAAACTATGAATCTTTTCGCCCGTTTCTTTCAGCCAGCATATGAAATAGTTGGTGGTTTGTGTTCATGGCCTTAATTCCTCTACATATATTATCATGTATATAATCTTATTGGTAGATTCATTTATATTCGATCAGTAAATATAGCATCTTTCAAGCATATTATCTTGTTCATCATTCTAATCTTATATTTTATCTGTCTCTGTCCTGTTAATCTTATTGACGGGAAGCTGTATGTTCATCTCCACTCCTAGATCCTTGATAATTGATTCTTTTAAAGCATCATAACTATGTTTTGCGTTAATGTATCTGCAATGTTGTAAATATGTGATTAGCTTTATGGCTTGACTTTAATAGATCTATATTCCTCTGTTTTTCCCTTGCCTTAGAGTTGAACATGATCTTTTAATAGCAAATATACTGCCCTTTAGAATTCAGATATGGACTGATAAGAAGAGATGATTGTTATCACGTTAACGACCACTTATAAAATTTCTCAAATCTTGATCTCAATGGTTTAAAATCATGTTACACATACAACACGAATGCACAACAAACGCATCATTAGAGAGTGGTTCAAGATGTTCAAGTTAAAACCAATATATAATACTCGATAATAATATGAAACCTTCATATTCTCATTGATACTCATATATGAAACTAAAAGCGCCACTTAGTCCCCGTCTATCGGTTAACATACGTGCGATATTCGTCGTGACATAGAACTATACGAAGGTTGTTAAATATCGGACGGTATAGCTCGATACTAACAATTGTCGTATAGTCTACGCGATGAGAAAATTCAATCGTATGGTAACCTATAGATTTGTCCCGTGTGGACAAGTTAAGAATGTATAAAGCAAACGTCTTCATTCACTAGTGTTTTCATCTGTTTCGAGATATTTCGTCGGTACCTTTCCACTAGTTCTCCGTGTGCAAAGATAGATTAGATGTTCATTTCAACGTTGTTTCATAGCTTTGAAATAATTATCTATTCTATTACAGTGTACTCGGAGAACAGCGGAGAGGTGCTGCCGAAATTTACTCGAAACAGTTGAAAGCACAAGTGATGGGTGTTCGCTCTATACATTCTTAATGGGATAGAAGCCTACCCCCAACAGCCGGAACACACACATACAACAAGAATACACAACAAACGCATAATTAGAGAGTGATTCGAGATGTTCAAGTTAAAACCAATATATGATACTCGATGAGAATATGAAGGTTTCATATTCTCATAGATACTCATATATGAAACTAAAAGCGCCACTTAGTCCCCGTCTATTGGTTAACATACGTGCGATGTTCGTCGTGACATAGAACTATACGAAGGTTGTTAAATATCGGACGGTATAGCTCGATACTAACAACCGTCGTATAGTCTACGCGACGAGAAAATTCAATCGTATGGTAACCCATAGATTTGTCCGTGTGGACAAGTTAAGAATGTATAAAGCAAACGCCTTCATTCACTTGTGTTTTCATCCGTTTCGAGATATTTCGTCGGTACCTTTCCACTGGTTCTCCGTGTACAAAGATAGATTAGATGTTCATTTCAATGTTGTTTTACAGCTTTGAAATGATTATCCATTCTATTACAGTGTACTCGGAGAACAGCGGGGAGGTGCTGCCGAAATTTACTCGAAACGGTTGAAAACACAAGTGATGGGTGTTCGCTCTATATATTCTTAATGGGATAGAAGCCTACCCCCGACAGCCGGAACGCACACATACAACAAGAATACACAACAAACGCATAATTAGATAGTGATTCGAGATGTTCAAGTTAAAACCAATATATGATTCTCGAAGATAATATAAAACCTTCATATTCTCATCGATACTCATATATGAAACTAAAAGCGCCACTTAGTCTCCGTCTATCGGTTAACATACGTGCGATAATTTATTCTTTTCAACGACAAACGCACACACAAAGCATATACACGGATTTTCTCCTTTGTCAGTAACTATCCGTTCTTATATTTCTCAATATAGTCAGCATAACCTACAATTTATATGTTATACAGTCTAACATGGCCCATGAGTACGTCAGAGTTAAGGACTGGATGTATGTGGATTGGCAACAACATATGCAACCTAAGTTTGTCGCAGGAGTTGCTGCTTTCCTTGAATTTGCACGCGCGCATAATAAGATCATAATAGAGAAGATTCTCTGTCCGTGCGATAGATGTGGCAATAAGTACTGGCAGAAGGTAGAATTGGCAGAGCTTCATATTGTAAAATATGGGTTTACTAGACTTTATACAACTTGGAAATATCACGGGGAAGGAGAAGAATGCAGTACTGCGGCAGAAGAAGAAGGAGAACACGATAATGCGGCAGGAGAAGAAGAAGAATTCGGTAATGCGGCAGAAGGAGAAGACGGTAATTTATGTCCATAAGAAGAAATGGAGGATATGGTAGAGGCTGCCCTAGGTGAATCTATTCGTACCGAAGATGGAAGATGACATTCCTTCCGGTCAAGGACCGCGTGCGGATAAATATGAAAATTTCATGAATGATGCTAGGAAACCAATTTATGAGAATGCGAAGTATTCCACCCTCTCATGGTTCGTCCAACTTTTCCAGATTAAGTGCCTAAATGGATGGAGCAACAAGTCATTCACAATGCTTCTTTCGTTCTTGAAAGATTCTATGCCTCCGGGAAATAACATGCCCGACAGCTGGTACGGAGCCCAGAAGATAATGTCTGATTTGGGTCTAAAGTGCAAGAAGATTCAAGCATATCCTAAAAATTGCGTGTTGTACCGGAAAGAGAATTCAGATTTGAAAGAGTGTCCAACATGCGGAGAGGCCAGGTATAAGCCAAAAGATTCTGATAAGAAGCCTGATATACCTGTCAAGATAGCACAATACTTTTCCATAACACAGAGGCTACAGAGGCTATTCAGGTGCAAGAAAACAGCCGAGGCAATGATTTGGCATCACCGTGCTCCTCCAAGTGAAGATGGAAAAATGAGCCATCCAAGAGATTCACCGGTATGGAAGGATTTCGATAGGAGGCACGCAATATTCAATAGCGATCCTCGCAATGTCCGGCTCGGACTGGCTACTGATGGCTTCTGCCCATTTAACTATATGGATGGAAGTCACAGCACATGGCCCGTTGTAATGATAATTTATAATCTGTCGCCTTGGTTGGCTATGGACCAATCATACTTTATGATGCCTCTTCTTATCGACGGACCAAACTCACCGGGAAACAATATTGACGTCTATCTCCGACCTCTGATCGAGGAGTTGAAATCTTTGTTCATTGATGGTATAGAGACATATGATGCAAACACAAATACAACCTTTATACTGCGTGCGGCTCTAATGTGGACAATTAATGACTTTCCTGCGTATGGAATGCTATCAGGTTGGTCCGTACATGGTCACAAAGCATGTCCTCATTGTCATGAACACACAATATCGAAATTCTTGAATTTTAGCAGGAAGGTTTGTTATTGCGGCCATCGACGTTTCCTGCCTCCAGACCCTCCCTATAGGTTAGACACGATTCATATTGAGGGTCATCAAGAGCTTCTTGGACCTCCATCCCCATTGTCCGGAGAGGACGTGACTGCTAAATAGGATGGTTACAATAATGTGACCTTCGGGATGGATCCGACGAAACAGGTCAAACCACCATTTTGGAACAAGTTAAGCATTTTCTTCGAGCTTCCGTACTAGTCTACAAATTTAGTGTGTCCTTATCTGGACGTCATGCATATAGAGAAGGGAGTATCAGAGCACATACTTAACTTGCTTCTTTGTAAAGATGGGAAATCGAAAGACAACCTGAATGCTCGGATGGATCTACAAGAGTGGGGAATAAGAAGTGAATTGCACCCTAGACCGGTAGCGAGTAAACCGGGCAAGTTTGTACTTCCCAATGCCGCTTATCATATGTCACAACCGGAGAAGAAAAGATTCCTGCAGGTGTTGCATGATTTGAAAGTTCCCACAGGTTTCTCAGGATCATTCAGAAAGAAAATAAAAATTGTGAAGGGCAAGATCGATAGGCTGAAAAGTCATGATCACCATGTTATCGTGGAGCACCTTCTTCCATTAGCCCTCAGGACTTCTCTCCCCGAATCGGTTGATCTAGTAATCAACGACCTATGTTGTTTTTTCAGGGAGTTGTGTGCTAAAACATTGAAGGTTGTGACGCTGGATAAACTAGAAAATTCTATTGCGTTTATACTTTGCAAGTTTGAGCGTATTTTTCCACCGTCATTCTTTGATATCATAATACACTTGACGGTTCATCTTGCAACTGAGGCGAAGTTAGCCGGACCGGTACAATATCGATGGATGTATCCCGTCGAGAGGTACGTGTAATTTTTCGTTTCGCGCAATTTATAAATTTATTGTTGTCCTGTATGCCCGTATTTATTTATTCAATATATTTTCATTAGGTACCTCTACACTCTTAAGAAGTATATACGCAATAAAAATCGACCAGAGGGTTCTATCATGCAAGGTTATCTTCTTGATGAAGCAACCACATTTTGTTCCCGCTATCTGGACTAGAATATTGAGACAAGACTTAACCGGCCACGAAGAATTCAAGACGGGCCATATGGTAAAGCCGAGTATAAGAGGGTAGACACTATATTTATCAACAAGATATACCGGTTTATCTTGCTTAATTGCGTATGTCTTGAACAAATTAGAGAGTAAGTTTTTTTGGATTAATTGTTATATCTGTGTTTGTGTGTGTATGAAATGATATAATATTAATGTCACCATTATTTGTCGAAAACAGAATTCATTTTAACGAGGTACATGAGGGGCATCCTAATTAGAACGAAGAATGATTGGAAAAATATCATCAGGATAATTTTTATGATTGGATCACAGATCATGTAAGTTATTCGAATAACATTTTATTGCTATCAGTTTTAATCTAAACTTGTATCGTTATATATTTATCGTAAAATTTGTTTTGTTAGATCCACGATCCGAACTTGTCTGCATCATTTGAGAGTGATTCAAGATATTTAGCTCAATTTCCTAGTATGGAGGTTGCATATTACAAAGGATTTGGTTTTCTTGGATACAAATTCGAAGTTAAGGACATAGAAACATCTAGAACCACTCAGAATGGTGGGATTGTGATGGTAGGATCGGACGATGTGATTTATTATGGGTACTTAAATTGTATACTCGGCATCCACTATGCCGGACGATCAGAACCCTTTTATATATTCCAGTGTACTTGGTACGATACGCGAACCGATACGGACAAATGGAGAAGCAATCTTGGGACTTGGAAAGATGAATATGGATTGACCAGTGTGAACGCACTTCGGTTTTACGGTCAGGAAGATCCGTTTATCTTTCCGAACCAAGCGTTCCAAGTATACTACTCACAGTGTTTGAAGCATCCGGGATGGAGTGTTGTATGCCGATGGAAACCCAGAGATGTCTACGATGTCCCAGAATTCGAGGACAGCGATGAGGACGAAGAAGAGAGAAGGCTTAAAGTGCTCCGACCGTCTGTTTCGAAGGACGGGTTGTCTTCGACCGATCATGAAGTTACGTGGGTTAGAAATGACATCGACGATGAAATCCAAGTAGATATGTATAATGCGCCCACGAAACGAAAAAGCTTATCAGTAATGTTATATTATTACTTCACATTTTACGCTCTATACATATATAGTCAATACTTTTAATGATTGTCTAATGCGTCCACGAACCGTTTATCTAGATTTGATGACGATGTCGGGAGCAGCGAGGGGCGGCAGGAGCTCCAGCCGCGGCAGAGGCAGAGGCAGAGCGGTTCTGCCGCCCGGAGAGCTGCGTAGGGAGCTTCAGAGGGCCGGTCTTGCACCAAGATCGGAGACCCCTTCGGATGCCTCCTTCCATGTGGATTTTGCCACACCTCCATGTATACTGCACGCATATCCATTTTGAATGTAATATTACAGATATTCATGCATGTTTATGTCAAAATTACTTATATTGTCAATCTTTGATTGTCTAGTTGTTGGTGATGCGTCCACATCTGGGACAGAGGCCACTCCCGCTCCTTCAGGTATGTTTATATATCATATAGTGCATACATATTGATTTATAATGCTATATCATAAATATACACACATTTCTTTTGCTCTTACTTAGCAACTTTTATTATTGTCTAGCTGTAGGTGGTGACACCACCGCACTTGCGGGTATGTTTATATATCCTATAGTGCATGCATATTGATTTAGAACGTTATATTATTGATCTACACATTCTTTTTGCAATTACTTATATAATCTATTTTTAATTGTCTAATTATAGGTGGTGCGTCCACATCTTCCGCAAGGGCCACTCCTGCCGCTTCCATACCCTCCGCATCGTCTGTAGGTTAGTATGAATAAATATAAAATATTTATTCATTTTACATATGCTCTATAGAATAAATATGAACTTCATGGAAATTTAGCGTCAATGTTTATTTTCTAGTTGGAGGGGATGCGTCCGCATCCGGAACCCCGGCTGTTCCTCACCGGAGGAACTATCGTCCCCCTCGTGCTGCTGCCCGGGCCCAGGCTCGTGCGTTAGGCACCGGAGGTATATATCACACTTCAATTTTCGTTTAAGCTTGATTTCTTAATACAACTTTGTCTTAATATTGATTGTCTTGATATTTCGTGCAGACGCAGAGCCTCCCCATCCCCAGAGGGGGACTCGAGGCCCGAATCAGCCCCATAGGCTGAGGCCTGACAGAGCTAGGGGGAGGCAGCATTCCCCCTCTTTTTTACCCTTGACTATCGCTATACCGGTCCTCATGCCGAGAGGTTCGACCGGTATATGGGGGACGAGAGCCGGCTCGTGAAGAACTATCCACTTCACGTTGAGTGGAGCGAGCAGCACCGGCGCTCATTCGCCCTCTTCTTTGATCAGGCTCGGGTACGTATTAATATATATTTTCATTTGATTTATCCAATATATTTATTATTAACACTTGCAATCTAATAACAATGTTTTTTTTGTATTTTCAGTCGGATTACGATTTTCAGCCTGTACCCGACCCTGATCACCCTGGGAAGGTGCTCAACCTTCATACTCTGTATAATGGCCTGATGAAGAACATGCAGACCAAGGTCCGATACAACAGGAATGAGATGAAGGCCGACTGCTACTCCCTATGGATGGCGACCCCCGAGGCAGAGAGAGCGGCCCTCCTATCTACTCCGGCGTTTGCGAGAGTCGACGTAGAGACATGGCCTCTATTGCGCGAATATTTCGACTCCCAACGCAAACAGGTATGTATTTTAAATGTAATTCATTGTTTAGAATATAATTTATTTTTTTGTGTTCCTTAATTAGAAAACTAAATGTTAATGCGTTGTGCAGAAACAGGCCGCTCAGAATACAGAGAACAGGAAGTCGGCGAAGAGGGATCACCCCACTTACACAGGTGGCTCGAGGAATATTACTCGAGCCATGGAGTTATCGGTAAATTACAATAGACCGACCTTTGTGATATTCTGCAATATTAAGAGTTATTTTCTAATATTTCTAATATTAAGATTTATTTTCTAATATTGCAGACAGCTCAGACCGTGGCGCAAGGTGGTACACCGAGCGTGCTGTCCGCATATCTTGCCGTCCACGGCACCTCGACAGATCCCGCCACGGGCGAGCTTCGATATCCCGACGTGGCTACCCAGGAGTATTGCATAAGTGATAATATTTATTCTACCCATATTTGAAATTTTAGTTTTGGATGGTTCAAATTTAAATTTTATACTTATACTTTATTACTTAATGTGGGTGTAGGAGCGGGTGGTTGAGCAGGCCGAGGCCTCGGGGATCGATTTTACCGGACAGAGCGATCCGAGGCTGCTGACCCCAGTCCTGGATGCCGCACACGGAGGGCACCACGGAGGTTGGGAGAGAGGCCGGGGACTGGGCCCTAGCAGGGCCCATATGAGGTTGGACTCCACCCGGCGGTTACTTCCTCCGTCTCCAGTGAGCGACGTGTCCAGCAGGAACTGGAGAGCTTGAGGGCCACCGTTCAGGAGTTGAAGGAGATGCTAGTATGTATACTACTTTATAGTAAAATATCATGTCATGTTATAGATATCAATATATCCATAATTAGTACGTAGCCTGAGCTTATTTGGTTGTAGACTTAGGTTTGATTAATCATACATACATATTTAATTAAAATAAACAACGGTTTTCCAAACTAGATATCCAAATGGGGTTTCGAAATAACTTGATAATGATACGAATTCGAATAATACACAGTTCTTACACGCTTATTACACACGTTAGGTCCAGACGCGACAGGGTACATCGGCCGAGCCTCCACATGCATCTCCTTCGGCTGCGGCTCCGTAAGCCACTACATCGGCTGCGGTTCCGCAGACAGCTCCTATAGCTCCACCGCCAGCTCAGACTCCCGCAGCCGCGGCTCCGCAAGCTACTACCTCGACGGCGGCTGTGCAGACCATATCGCCAGCTCCACAGGCCGCTCAGACTCCCGCACGCGCCGAATTGCATGGTTTATTGACCGAGGAGTAGGCGCGCCAGATTCTAGCGTTTATCAGAGGTGAAGCTGGACCGAGCTAGGGTAGCTTTTTGATTCTTATTTTTTGAAACATGTATTTATTTATACGATACATATTGTACTACATTTTGAAACGATATTGATATTGATATTGGTTTATATTTATATCATATTCAGTTTTTGGTTTCTTTTGTATATTATATGCGTGAGATGTGATTATGAATACTGCGATATATGTTGTGTGATGATTAATTTTATATTTGATTGATGTATATATTATTGTGCACAGGGCGAGAAAAAACCAGGCAGCCCTTTTTAAAAAAAAACAGATAATATGTACCTACGGATTAATCCGTAGGTAAATATGTTGCCCCTACGGATTAAACCGCAGGGGCAAAATATCAGCATTAACTGATATTTTCCCCCCTGATCTCAGTATCAGGGGGTTGGGAGTGCCCCTACGGATATATCCGTAGGGGCAAACAAAAGCCCCTACGGTGTTATCCGTAGGGGCAAAATATCAGGATTTCTGATATTTTGCCCCTACGGATATGTACCTACGCATGTATCCATAGGGGCTATGATTTAGACCTACGGATTCATCCGTAGGTACAAGTAATATATTTAAAAAAACCGTAAATAAAATAATGTTTTTGCCCCTACGGCCTACTCCGTAGGGGATAACGAACCTACAGTGAAATCCGTAGGGGCAGGTTTTTGTCCGTAGGGGCAAGTTCAGGGCATCAACTTGCACCTACGGCGTTTGCACCTACAGGTTATTTTCGTGCCCCTACGGACATATCCGTAGGGGCAGTGGTTTGCCCTTACGGGTTAATCCGTAGGGGCAATCCCTATTTGTAGTAGTGGCTCTTTTTAATGGGTCACGTAGAAGCACGTGATTCAATCTCAGTCATTCCTTTTTGTTCCTCAGAGGTGCTCACGTGGGAACACGTGAGCTTTCGTTATAACATTGGACACTAATGAATTCCCAGTCTTTTCTTTTACATGCATAGAGATTTTAATCTTAGTTTTGAGAATTTTTAGGTCTCTTGTTTTATAAGAATTAAATTCTTTTGCAGGGTTAAACCCTACTTTTATCAGAGGAATTAAATTCCTGTATACTTTTGGAAGGATTAAATTCTTCGAACTTAGTTCTTTCCCCTAAGTTTTGAGTCTGCATAACAGAATCTCCCCGATGAGAATTAAATTCTCAACTTGTGGGGAGATCTGCTTCTGCAGACCGCAACCAGAGGAAGAACTAAGTTCTTTTTTGAAGGGTTAAACCCTTGGAGAGAAAATAATCTTTGTACTTTCTTCTTGCCTAGGATTTTTGTTTAAGAAAGAGATTTTCTTCCTCTAGAGAATTGAGTTCTCTTTTTTCTTTTTCTTTTGTTTCTCAAAATTTATGGGGGGGTCTATCTTTTGTAAGACTTGAAGTCTTGGGTCCTTTATATAGTAGAAGCAAGTTTGTTGATTTAGTTAAAGAAATCTCTTATTGAGAGATCTTAATTGATTCGGGGATTTTATCCACCGTTGGATCTTTAATCCAAGTACTTCTGTTTTACAGAAGATATTTTTCTTATTTTTAACAAGATTAGGGAAATATTTTCCCATACAGAATTTTTTCTGTAGATAAATGATTATTAATCACCATTGGATCTTTTAATACAACGGTGCTCTGTTTTACAAAGAGTAATCTTTCTTGTTTAGAAAGATTTAAGAAAATATTTTCCAAATAGGGTTTTGATCACTTTATTTATAATTTAATTCTATCAGGTTGGAAGGTGTTTAGGACCACTCACCTGTAGCACGTGACCCCCACTAAGTTAAACTTGTTTTCTTATACGCAATAGCCTAAAAGGGTATCACGTGCTAACACATAATCTTCTCTGGCCTGTTATTTGTTTTAGTATGACGCCTATATACTTTGTATATAGATGCTCACGTATTTGCACGTGAGGCTCAATTTCAGCCTGTCAATTGTTAAGCGCAGCGCCTATAATCTTTGTATCTAGGCGTTCACGTGTGAGCACGTGATGCTCTACTAGTGGGAAATTTTCCCATCGCTTTTTCTCTGTTTCTTTTCTTTTCTCTCTCTTTTTTTACAAGGGAACATGTCTCCTTCTTCCTCCTCTCTGTCAGCTGGATCTTGGAAAAAAAAGGGGGTGAGATTTAAAAAAATCTCCCATTTTAGAGATCTAATGGGAGATCTGAACTCCCCTTTGTGGGTTTTATGGTGAAAAATTATTCCTTTTTGGGAAAAGAAAAGTGAAACTCTTGATTTAATTTATGAAAAGGGAAGAAGGTTTAGAACCTTGAGGAAGGAGAAGGAGGAACAGAACCCTAGACTTTTTTTGAGAGAGAATGAAAAAGTCCTCTTTGATTTTTTTCATCATGTTTGCCTTTATAGGCCATACACTTTACATATAGCCCCTTGAGTTTAGCCAAATGGCACTTGTGCCACCCCATACCTTATGTACCTATCTCGTTTTTTGCACATAAGACATGGGGTTTACAAAATTTTGGCTTCCATACACTTATTTCTAAAAAGAAATAATTATATTAAACTAATTTATGGTTTCATTCTTTTTATCATGGACCGGTCCCTTCCATACTCGGTCTTGACCTGGGCTTAGACCCACTTGGCTTTGGGTTGACTTTGATTTTGACTTGGTCAACCACGATGTAATTTTTGACCTCAACACACCTACTTTACCACCTTCTCATACCATTGCTCCTCCAATCAAGGAACAGACAGTGCTTCTAGAAGCTATCAAAAGTCTTCTGGAGCCAGCAGCAGCAGACTGCTATTCTCATGAACCGCCTGAAATCCGAAGCACCTGGAGTAAAGCAATTCCGTACATTGCATCCCAGGAACTTTTCAGGGAAAGAGAGTCCTCTTGAGACTGAAGAATGGGCCCGAGTATAGAGGATGACCTGACCGTAGCACAAGTACCGGATATAGCTTGGGTTCGTATGGCCAAGCTCCAGCTCATCGACAACGCAAGAATCTGGTGGAAAGTTGAGAAAAGCCGTCTCAGACAACCCATAGAGTGGAAGACATTCCGCGATCTGTTTGATGCGAAGTTCTTCCCCAAGACTGCCCGTTTTGAGATGGAGCAACAGTTCATCCACCTGCAACAAGGCTCCATATAGGTAAAATCAGTGGATGAATATGATGCCGAATTCATCATGCTTAGCAGGTAAAGAATATGTATCAAATTCTGTTCTGTAAAACACATCTCTATCCTGACATCATCATCTTATCAGGTTCGCGGCACACTTGATCCCGACTAAGGAGATTCGGGCTAGACGATTCCAACAAGGTTTAGACCCGGAGATTCAGACGAAATTAGCCACATGCGACTACCCAACTTATGAATTCACCTTGAAGACAGCACGTCGTTATGAAGCTATGGTAAAGAAGAAGGGTAAGCCCCATGTTGGGTTGTCTAGCATGGCATCAAGGTTTCGGGAGGCATCATCCACGCCATATTTAAAAATTTGCTGTTCTAGTAAACCCTAACCCTAGAATCGCTACTAGAAAATCCGACGAAACATTATGCAAACAGTTTACATCTAAAGTGAACAAGGAATACAACCTTTGTAGACCAGTCCTTCACTTCAATAGCTCCGTGTAGTAGTCCCTTCGCTGCGATCATGCACTCCCGGACTCTAGAGAGGCTCCACAAGATGTACGGAACAAGCTTGCTTCGAAGTTTTCGAGGCCGAAGATGATCTACGTCGAGGAGACACTAGCTCATGCTATCTCTTCACTAATGGTGAGATTAGTGAAGCAAACACCCTAAAATAAATGGCTAATAGTAAAGGATGATGAAGTAGGAAGTGGGCTCGCTTTAGTTTTATTTTTCTCACAAGATTTCATCACTTTAGAAAAAGCTAGCAAGCTTTTTCTCTCATGAAGAAGAAGATGAAGTGATCAAGTGAAGAATCATAGAATGAATGAACTCATGAGGTGTGGAAACCAACCATGGGTGAGTTAGTGTCATACACTAACTTATGTAGAGACTTAACTAGGGCTAGAGTTAATGGTTAGGTTAACAAATATCTACAAGTGAAACAATAGGAGTGGACTTGGTCAATGCATCCATAAGCTTCTACAAGCTTGTAATCATGACTCATTTCCATTCAAGTTTGAATTACTTAGATAAATCTAAACCCTACATTAACCAAGCATAGTATAAGTCTCATGCTCCCATGTTTCATGTATCATTAAACATGACACAATAAAATGTACATTAATATATATCACATATATACTATATGCACACAAGTGAGAAAAAGAAATGTTTAGTAAGCAAATAATAGTTAATGTAAATTAATATATCAAATATATAATTATATATTAAATTATCAAATCAACACTTGATTCAATAATCCGGCTATATCACATACAACCGACTAATATCTTATATCGGGAGAATAGAATACGGTATCACATACTCGTATTAATCTGAGTCCCGCACATATCACATATGTGCTCCTACTCCGTTTTGCATGAACTAGAAAACCTCTGTGTAGGACTCTAAAGACTCGTCAATACGCTGGAAGCAGGTGATGATCATATCAAACACCTACAAGCCGCAAGCGGTCTGCCAAACGTAACGGCCACCCGGGTATTGAACGATCAGAAGATCAACAAGTAAGCCTGCTCGTACTCCTGCGAATCCAATCAGTAACACTACCGTACAGTCCGGTCTCTTCGTCTGATATGCCGCATATCATAGCCTGGGGGTGGTATAACGACAGACCCCAATAGCTAGACAAGTCATGCCAATGCAATGTCCATAACGGTTCGAGAAAGTACTGATAACACTTACCAGTAAATCTCAGCAACCCTGACCAGGGATTTCCTGTTATGGCCAATCGAGCATAGCGCAACATCAACTCCCAATACCGGGAGAGACGAAACCCCTCCTATCGCTCATTGTCTCCATATGACTCGGGACTGTACCCAAAAAACCACCTTTTTGCACGATCTCTTGACCGTGGTATGGTGGAAATCAAAGCACGGTGGGAATCACACAAGACTCTATGACGATCTCGGGTGTACAGACTAACATGTACCAGTGTCACCAGAGAACTGCTATCGGACGATAGGTATAATACCATCTAGGAGTTCTCGGCGAGTCCGTTCAGTGTACCCAGTCTCTACTGAGCACCCGCATACCTTCTCTGATGTCAAACACCAATGGATATAGGATCATCCATCGCCCATCATATGGATCGAGAAGCGTACACGCTAGTCTACACTGGAGTATCAATGCCTTGTCTCAATACTCCCATGACTAGGAACATTTGAAGGATGTACTTATTGACTATCATGTCCCCACTAGTATGATCTGCATTATAGTCCTGGCAGTCAAGTACTGATCCTAAGGGCTTTATCAACATGTGATCACAAAACAGTATTTGTTAACATGTTAAGATAAAGTGCAACCAGATAGCATACTATCATTTTGAGCAAGAAAGTCCTCCCTATATATGTCCAAACATCCACTATAATATACATCACATGTACAGTAATGGCCTCTAGGACATACATATAACTAACACCCCAAACAGCCGGAATCAAATATCCTGCTACCCAGATGATAGGAGGAGACTTTTCTAGGCCGACTTTTGCACCCAGGAGGCCAGGAGGATCGTTTAACCGGTCCAGTCCAGATTTCTGTTTCTACTGCAAGAGAACTAGACACTTGGTGAAAAACTGCAGACATGCAAATGGCCTGTATTTGATTTGTAGTGCATCCACTCACGCTATAGGAGTATGACCATATCATATCAACATAGCACCAGCACCTAGACCCGCAATCACAGCCCCGCAGAGGCCAGCCATTCAGGCTCCTGCACCTCGTCTAGCTCTTCCTGCACCTCGTCTAGCTCTTCCTGCACCAGCTCCACATGGACCACCTGCACAGCCTCATCGTCAATTCCATCAGGCACAGAGAAACGTGCCTCAAGGGCAGAGAAACGTACCCCAAGGACAGAGGAATATGCCTCCAACAAGGAGGAATATACCATGACGACAGACTTTTACAATGACGGTCGAGCAGGCCGAAGCCACAGGACAAGTCATCACTGGTAATTCCTCCATCTTTTCAACCTTTCAATTCTTGTGTATCACTATACTTTTCCTATATCTAAACCCAAACTCACACAATTTAGATACTATACTAGTAGCTACCCTTCCTGCACTCACACTTTTCGACACTGGAGCTTCACACTGCTTCATGTCACAACGATTCGTGAGAACGCAAGCGATTCCCGTAAGCCACTTATTTCAAGCTAGAATGTCAGTTCCAGGAATGGAGTATTGAAAGCAACTTTGGGGTATAATCAGTTCCTAGTTGTAGTTTATGGTCAAGAATTCTACGCACATTTCAAAGTACTGGACATACCAAATTTCGATGTTGTGTTGGGAATGAATTGGCTGGAAGTATTCAATGCTACTATTGGCTGCCGTCAAAGGAGGGTAGTATTTGAGATACCAGATCATCTCTTCTATTTCAAAAGTGGAGATAGAACGGTGGAGCCAGGAAGCTACCGTGCTAAACCAAAGAATGCAAAAGTGTTCTCTCTACCTTGAGAAGAAGAAAAGCCCGAAGTAGTTCGAGAGTTCAAGGATGTGTTCCCTAAAGACATATCAGGTTTGCCTCCCGATCGAGCTCTTGAATTTAGTATTGATTTACAACCTGACGCACAACCTGTAATCAAAGCCCCGTACCGATTAAGTCCGGAAGGATTGGAAAAGATCCGTATTCAGTTGGACGAACTACTGAAGAAAGGTTGGACTCGACCCAGTACTTCAAGTTGGGGATCTCCGGTACTACCGGTGAAGAAGAAAGAAGGTTCTTACAGGATTGTTCCCTGATTAAAAATCAGGAATTTCCTCAATGAGGCATCACGTGTTCACACGTGACCAAGGGTCACATGTTGACACGTGATCTATTTACAAAGTTAAAATCTAAGCAAGCAGAAACATAAACAAGCGGCTGAGAAAAGACCCCAATTGGGGGTCACGTGCTCACACGTGACCAAGGGTCACGTGCCAGCACGTGATAGGCTTTGAAAGCCTTATAACTTAACAGAATCAAATTCTAATTCTCTAAATCTTTCCAAACGGAAAAGGATTATGGGGAACCGTTGGAGTAAAAATCCAAGGATGATTAAAAATCACCAATTTATGAAAAGATTTTAGACAAGGAAAGATTTTCCTAAATCTCACCAAAAATAAAAAACAGAATATCTTTGGATTGAAAATCCAACGGTGAATAAAATTCACTGAATGATCTAAAGGATCATATTAAGTATGAAAACAAACAAAATCTTTCAATGAGAGATTTACTAAACAAATTGATTCTTTTCCTTCTCCTATAAATAGGATCCAAGAAGAGAAGAGAGGGAATCTGGATTTTCTGAAGAAAAACAAAAACAGAGAGAAAAGAGAGGAGAATTCAATTCTCAAGAAAGAAACCCTAGGTGAGAAAAGAGAAAAAGATCAAACTTCAAAAAGAGAATTTATATCTCAAAATCTAAGAGTTTAACTCTTCTGCAAAAAAGAACTTAGTTCTTCCTCTGGTTGAAGATCTGCAGAACCAAATCTCCCCATAGGTTGAAAATTTAATTCTCATCGGGTTGAGATTCTGCCATGCAGATCCAAAACTTAGAGGGAGGACTGAGTTTAGAGAATTTAATTCTCTCAAATTCACACGAATTTAATTCCTACAAGATAAAACTAGGGTTTAACCATATATGAGAATTCAATTCTCCCAAATTCATAGGAATTTAATTCCTTCAAGACAGACAGAATTAGTGTTTAACCCTATATGAGATTTTAATTCCCTCAAATTCCCAGGAATTTAATTCCTCCTAAATAATTAGTGTTTTACCCTATAAAGAATTTAATTCTTTCACATAGGAATTTAATTCCTCTAAAGAAACCATAATTAGGGTTTAACCCTATAAAGAATTTAATTCTTAAAGAAATAAACAGACTTGAAAGATCTCCATGCATGCAAAAGACTAAGGTCACGTGTCCCCACGTGACCCCTGAAAAGATCCTCCAAAATGATAAGGAGTTGGCTCTGAGGCAATGCCTCACATGCTCCCACGTGACCTCCTAAACAACGAGAATAAAAAGCAAAGGCAAATTCTAACTTGGGCGCTCTCACGTGTTACCGCGTGACCCCTTGGTAAATGCTTTAATAATCAATGCACAAATATCCATCACGTGCCAACACGTAATGGCCAAAAGATCAAAAATGTTTAACACTTATTTGCAGAACGAAGTAAGGAGATCTGGCCCCACCTTTGGGTATCCTCACGTATCCCCACGTGACCTATTCCTCTCTATTATTTAACACTAATTTGAGAGTTTATTTCCAGTGTTTAACACTGTTGTCTTCCAGTGTTTAACACTAATTTGAGAATCTTATTTCAGTGTTTAACACTAATTTGGGAATTTTATTTCCAGTGTTTAACACTGTTGTCTTCTAGTGTTTAACACTAATTTGAGAGTTTTATTCCCAGTGTTTTACACTGTTATTCTCTAGTGTTTAACACTATTTTTAGCCAAATTGGCTAATTTTCCAGAAGCAAAATCCTCCCCTTCAACTGAATCTCAAAATTGAGTAAAATTCAGAGCTATAATGTTCAATGCTCGGTCAAAGAGAAAAATATTACCAAAGCCCTCAAACTCTTGTTTAAGCATTGCTGAATGATGAGGGGCTGAACCCAGACAAATGTCTAATGGTCCAACAGAGGACCAACACTTCAAATCTAATTGGATTTAACCCAAGTTGGCCATAAGTCCTCAATTCAGATTTAATTGAGCCAATGTGCTCATAATCTAATTAATTGATCTTAGTTCCAAAGTGGACTACAGATCCCCAAATCAACTTAGGTTCAAGGGTACATCTCTTCACTCCTTTGATATTTGTCGTTGTAATCCTTCAACGTCTTCAAAGAGGTGACGGGTCCCGACAACCACACATTTCATAGACTATGATGTCTCTAAACTACGGATTGTGGGGTCCTTAAACTCATGGACTATGATGTCCTTAACCTTGACTGTGAGGTCTTTAAACTCACGGACTATGATGTCCTTAACCTCGACCGTGATATCTTTAAACTAACATTGGACTGTGGGGTCCTTAAACCCATGGACTATGATGTCCTTAACCTCGACCGTGATGTCTTTAAACTAACATTGAACTGTGGGGTCCTTAAACTCACGGAATATGATGTCCTTAATCTCGACCGTGATGTCTTTAAACTAACATTGGACTGTGGGGTCCTTAAACTCATGGACTATGATGTCCTTAATCTCGACCGCGATGTCTTTAAACTAACAATGGACCGAGATGTCCTTAAACTAATAATGGACCACCATGTCCTTAAACTGGTAATCGACCGCAATGTCCCTAAACTAAACAATAGAGCCCAAATGCTCTTTTGTTGGATCTAAATGATCCTGTTAAGTTGATCTTAGTCTAAAATGAGACTAACGTATCCTTAACAAACGTTTAAGTTGATCTTAGTCTCAAATGAGGCTAACGTATCCTTAAACCTAAACCCCCCAAACCCAAATCTAAGAAAGATACGGATTTGGACTAGTCCACGCCCTACGGGGCGACAACATAAATTAGTCTCTGTATACAATCCACGGGCAACCAAACAAAAAAAAACACCCACGACACGAAGTGACCATCTGGAGAAGGAGAAAGTTGTTACCGCGATGCGGTAGCGTAATTAACTGCAGGGGCTTGCGCTTGCAGGGAAGAGCGTCCCCACAATCAAAAACCTCTCAAACGAGGGGGAATCTGACGAAGTCTGCTACAACAGCCGCATCCGTCTGAACCTTCGATACATGGTGCCATAAATCAACATGGCATCTTCGGAGATGTGGACGGATAGCACCAATTAGTATCTGCCCCGAATTTCAGGCAAGACGAACCTACGCGGTCGCGTCTCTATGTTCGGAGGGGAACAGATTCTGGCACGCCCGGTGGGACCTTTTCCACTTTCCACTCTACACTTCGTGTGTCGTGTTCACGAACGAATTGCGGTTTGCTAATGGTTTCCCTTGGGTTCGAAGTACTAAGATTTGGCGTTTTTCTTGGTGCAGAAAGCGAAGGATCAATGGCATCTACATGCGCAAAGTGTTCCAACTGCAATTGCAACCCACGCTCCGCCTTATCCGGAGGCATAGCTTACGGGCCACAAGCGGCTTCCCTGTTCACGATGCCGGTGGAACAGGCCACTCAAGCCACCACAGGATTGTTTTTCGGGACCATGCTCCCACTAACAAGCTTCACCGCTCCTGTGCCAAGGCCGGGAGCTCCCAAGAAGTCAGTCTTTGATCAGCTTACAACCACCGCTGCCCCTTTCAACGGGTCGTCCAGCTCCAGCGTCTCAGTCTTCGCCAGATTGGGCCAAAGTTCATGTGGGCCCATGACGAGGCTTGCAATTCAAGAAAAGGTTATTCCGAAGAGAGTAGCCATCCCCGCTCCCGAAGTCGTCAAGGCGGCTTCGCCAGCCAAAGGGTCGGTCTTTACAACACTGACTATTTCGGCTCCCACTCCAGCTCCCGTGCCTGCTCAAAAGTCTGTTTTTGACAAGTTGGATACCGCTACTCAACGGACGTCAATTTTTAAGAGGCTGGTACCAGCGGCGCCTCAACTGAACAGGGGGCATGACGAAGCCATCCCCATCACCGAACCAACACCATCGGCTCGACACGCTCGACGTCATCACTGGCGCCGAGTAAGGAAGGCTGGGGGCAACTCCCCCTCTGGGCTAACTCCACCAGCTCCAACGGTGGAAGTCAATGCTGCTGTTCCAACTGGGAATAGCTTCGAATTGCTGAATAAGGTGCACAGGAACTCTCCTACCGCCGTACTGAAAAGATCTCCTCCACCGGTAGAGACTGTTATAGAAATAAAGCCGGATCAGCCCCCTCAACGGCTGTCTTCCAAAGTTTACAAAATCTGGCAACGGGTCCAGGAGTCAGTGATCGATCAAGACTATCCCCGTCGACAGAAGAAGCTGAAGATGCAGCAGGAAGAAACCGTCCTAGGAAGCCAGAAAGGACGCCAACTACTTGGGTGCCCGCTGCAACGGTCCCCTCAACTTCAACTGCTCAAAAGAGAAGGAGGCCAGAGAGAGCCCCCATGAACATAGCGGATCGAAAAGACGCTGAGCCCAAACGCCCCAAGTTTGGGGGCATAACGGTACATACTGTCTACATGGCTTCCGGAAAAGAGGAAAGCCGTAGCTCAACGGGACAACGAACGCTCACCCGATCAATAACTAAGGCTCAGGAGCAACAACAAAAAAAGCTCCAAGAGATGCTAACAGCTATGGCCGCACTTACAGGACCGAAAACAAGCCCGGAAACATCTTTGGAGCAACGCCGTGAGCAGGAAACTGATGCTGAATCCCTTCAGAGAATGCTTGAGAAGAAGAATAAAGAGGCCGCGGAACAAGCGGCCAATATAAAGCAAATGGCCCTTCTACTCCAAGATATGGTGGGCATGATGATCCAGCCGGACCCTCCAGCCGAAGATCCTCCAGTCATTATTGAAGATGGCAGAGAAGAGACATCGAATCCACCTCCGGCTCTTTCAGCAGCCGAGGAGGAAACTATTTCCAAGGCCGTCCTGGATGACTATATTGCTTAGCAAATATGAGTTCACCAGGCAAATGAAGCAGCCGGCCAAATTGTCAAAACTGGGCGACCGTATCCAGGATGGTATGATCAGATAAAGTACCCGCCGGGATACACAATCCCTAAATTCCATGTGTACAAAGGGACAGGCAATCCCCATCAACATGTCGCTCAGTTCAGGGCTCTTTGCGGAAACACCGGTGGTGATGATAAGCTTTTGCTCCGCCAATTCGTCGGCAGCTTGTCGGAGACGGCATTTGAGTGATACTCCGAACTTCCAAACGACTCCGTCAAGACTTTTGCAGAGATGGGGCTGCTGTTTACCCAGCGTTTCGCAAGCGCCAGCGAATGTACCCCAATCAAGGCGTTGATCAATGCCAGAATGAATCCAGGCGACATAGGTTCAGTACGCGATACGGTGGCGGAATCTATGGTCGAAATGCGAACAGCGCATAGAAGAGGCTCCTGCAGTGGGCATGTTCGTGGGCACTCTAGACCCTCATGCAACTATTTCATAGTTCATGATGTTCTTCAAACCGACCACGTTCCAGGCTTTAATCGACAAGCTAGCCCAGAAGAACCAGATGGGCCATAGACCGTCTCCTCCAAAGACGGAGCCACGGAACGAAAAGGGAAAAGGGAAGGCGACCTTCGTTGCGAATACTCAACAGCAGCCCAGTGCCCCAAAAATAGCGGATCAACTGGAAGAGAGGCGGCGATACTACAATGAGAAAATGAAGCGTCCTTATTCGTTCCCACGGGACAAAACGAAGAGGCTATTCGAACTGGCGATGCGCAACAGGCTTATCAATCTGCCGAATCCAAAGCGACCACTGCACCCCGGCGAGGCTAATAATCCCAATTATTTCCCTTACCATCAAACGATAAGCCATCCAATCGAAGATTTCTTCATCTTTAAAGGATGGATCGAGGATCAGTACCAACAAGGCAAGTTTGCGCTCTCCGAGAAGTGGAAAGTAAACCCACCACAACCGCACACTCCTAAGAAGACGGACACACCAGGGGCATCGTGCTCTTTTGTTGAAGAAGCTCCATGGGAGGTCGCTCTTTTAGCCAAGACCAAAAGAATGCTATGGATCTCCAGACATGCCCAGCGATCAGGTGGAAGAATCCGCTGGAACCCCAGATCATCGAAGGAATGCTAAAACCGCGCCCAACTCCAAAGACTGGTGGTGGTAGCCAAAGCACTCACACCCATCCGTCGAAGTCTTCGAAAAAGAAGAAGAAATCCAAAAAGCCCGTGAAGCCTGGCGACAAGCGCACGGACCTTCAGAAATAGATCGACGCGCTGGAAGAACATAACCAGAAGGCGCGAACTCCAGTCACACTTCAGGAGTTTCTCCTCCACGTTCTTGAGGACGAAGATGATGGAGAAGACTCGTCAGATGAATCTGAAGATTATGTGGCAAGTTGCCATGCAATCTTTCACTCATCGATAAATGATGAAGAAGCTCCTTGCACCGAGAAACTGGGGGCAAATCCTGAACCGCAACTTCCACTGCCATCAGACGAAATGATCGACGCATTCCCAAACGAAGCTTTTCTGAAAAGTAAAGCTGATCGGAAGCGTGAGATAGCCATATTTGAAAAGGCCAAAAGCCGGCGACTAGATGAAAGAGTCGAGACACTCCCGCCGAATCAAAGGACATCCGTCGTGAATAAAAACAAGTTCAAGACGAGGAAAAGGTTTTCTAAAGCCATATCAATGGGGATGAAGCTACCACCTTCTGAAGGAAACATTCTCGGTGAAGCAGAGATGCATCCTAACTACTGCCTATATCATCGAAAGACGGCGCACCCCACCGAAGGGTGCAATGCTTTTAATAGATGGTGGCAGGGATATGTGGCCCACTGGCAACATTTTAAGCGGATGAAACGCAAAACTCGTCGAGAGCGAAAAAGTACGACCGAGGAGCTTAGAAGAACTACCGGCAACTGTCGCATGCTGAACGCCGGAGGATCACAAGTTCTCACCTTCGGGAGCGACTCTGACGAAGAAATGACTCTTGGCCCTCTCTTCAAAGAATCCACCTTGGGAAAAGAAGAAGAACCAAAAACTTGTGAAAATATTCAGCTGCGCAATTGTACGTTGCCCGAAAAGAATATCGGACCCATGAATAGAAAAGATAAGGGAAAAGAAAAGGTCTCTGAGGATATCATCCTAGACGACCAAGTCATGAAAGAGCTGACCGCCAAGGACCCACCAAGGAAAAGTAAGGTGGACTACAGCATTCTGGCACACTTGAGGAAGCTACCCTCGCAGCTCAGCATTCTCGACGCCCTTTTACTATCAAAAGAAGTGAGAGATTCATTGATCAGGGCACTACAGGAGCCAGAGCAATTCCAAGCTTTCCTCGCCGAAGAAAAGATGAAGGACGAGCTGGAAGAAATGCACACAGCCGATATCACCTTCGGCGATGAAGATCTCCTCCTCGGGACGTGTGAGCACAACCGTCCCCTTTATATCTCCGGATACTGTCACGATATTAAAATAGGAAAAATCCTGGTCGACAATGGGTCCTCCGTCAACCTCCTCAATGTGCGAGTGTTGAAGGAAATCAGCATGAGCATTCAGCGCCTCGCTCGTGATAAAATCACCATCTCCGGTTTCGACTCCCAGTCATCACGGACGCTCGGGTCTGTGATACTGACGCTGCGCTTTGGGCTACTCGTCATGGATATTAAGTTTCACGTCATTGATGCCAAGACATGCTACAATGCTTTACTCGGCCGGCCTTGGTTACACGAGTACAACATCATCCCTTCTACACAACATCAGTGTATGAAATACTTCGAGGATGGTCTCGAGCATACCGTAATAGGAGAGCTGAACCCATTCTCCGTGAATGAAGTCCGGAAGTACGAAGATGCAAAATACTTCTTACCAGATTTTGAGGACACGGAGAGATGTCACAAACCGAAGGACAAAGCTATCACCACTATTCCAGTCTTCGGGAGCGATACCGAGGAGGAAGAAGAGATAGTTTATTCAGGGCCTCCTCAACGCAACAACTTGGGACCGTCCGCCCCTATGTTGATATTCGGCAGCGACTCAGAAGATAGGGTTAACGCTATATTTTCCGCTCGGCCGTCAATACAAGCCTTCGCCGGCGATAATCAGAATCTGCAAATTACCTTGGTTCTACAAGAGCAATACAAAGATCTCGATACACTTGAAACTTGTAGTGTGCAAGAACTGCAAACAATCTACGTCCCTCCCAGGCGAGGAGATGAAAAGGCGATCCTCTTTTATCGATCCATGGAAACTAAAGTAGAGAAAGAAGTTTGGCATGGCGCGGATTCCACGCTCGATAGGCTCCAACCCATCCATCTGCCTAGATATTACTTGGAAGGCTTGAAAAGTCTATTGAGGCGTCAAGGGGTACTGATCAGTCGAAAATAATATATTTTTAACACATCAATTTCCCTATCATTTGCATTCATCTAAAGGTGTTCGATATTCATATTGCACATATT
This sequence comes from Agapanthus africanus, assembly GCA_030015575.1. Taxonomy (NCBI): domain Eukaryota; kingdom Viridiplantae; phylum Streptophyta; class Magnoliopsida; order Asparagales; family Amaryllidaceae; genus Agapanthus; species Agapanthus africanus. Next base: position 7,610,743 of record CM057337.1, read on the forward strand.
AGCAAAACGATTGTAAAATAACAGATTGCATGTGTTATACTTTAAAACCGGCACTTTAAGGGAAATTGACTGTTTATCATGGCATCGTATCATCCTTGTATTGCGCAACACTTGTTTCGGAGTCTGTGCAGGAAATTTCAGGAACCGAGCCAAAATTGTCAAAGTGCTGATCAAAATTACGCCAAGTCTAAGATGTTTGATCTGGCATTAATACAGAGGGAATTATACAATTCAACATATCACAAAAAGGCCCAAATGTCAGCCCAAGAAATAACAGTAAAGCTCAAGCCCCAAGGCTTCAAAATGGCCGCGGATCCGCGGCCAGAACCCCCTTGGCGCCGCGGATCCGCGGCGCTCTGATGACATCAGCAACTCAGTTTTCTGCACGTGCCTATTTGTAACGGTCCAAGCTTCCAGAACTCCCCAGAACCTCCACGTGGCTTCATCTAGAAGGCTCGGCCTAACAACCTAGTTCTAGAAGCATCCCTCCAACAAACTATTTCTAGAAGCCTCTCTCTAAAAAACTTTTGGAGGGAAATTTGAAATTTGAATTCTAGATCTAGGGTTTTGGATGGCTTATAAAAGGAAACCCAGATCTAGGGTTAAGGGACTTCTTCTTCTTCTCCTCTCTTCATCTTCCACCTACAAGTTGAGTGACACAACTTGTAAACCCTAATTCAAATTCCAAAGCCAAATTCAAGATCCCGAGTACCATTCAAGCGAGAAGCCTTCAACCTTTTAGGAGCGGAGCCGATCTTCAATCGAGCAGGTGATCCAAGCCGATCCGCGACTCAAGAAGACGAGCGAAGCCAAATCGATGATCGAGTTCTTTCCTCTTGTAGTTCTTGAGTGAATTGTAACGGAGTTGTTGATAAATAAAAGGTGAAATTCTTTAATCTTGCTTTTTTTAAATTCTTGCTTCATGATTCGATCTCAATTTGTGACTGTGGTTCTTATTGTGATGTTTGAGTAAAACTCCGCTCGTAAAGGAGTCGAGACGATCAATAGAATGATGATGTAACAAATCTTAAAACGATTCTTAAGTCCTACGAGTTTGTAAACCCTAGCAAATTGAAGAATCGACGACCTAGTTTCGATGTGATGCTTTCTTGATTGTGATCGCTCGAAATTAGGGATCCACGATCGATTCTTGAATTTACTAGAGGCTAGAATGTGAATGATATCGACGAAGGAACAAGGGATAGATGATGAAACCCTAGTTTCACAAGAAATCCCTAATTCTCGTCGATCATCATCGATCTAGTATCAATTCATCGATGGATAAGAATACGTAATCGCTAGATTTCATCACATCTATAGATCCGATCCATTCCTACGAGCCTCACTTCGAATCTTGATTGTTGGTTTGGAAATCATCAAAAATTCTCAATTCTTGATTTTATTGTTTCTTGATTTAGACTAGATTTTTCTAATTCTTGAACTTCAATTTACAAATCATGAATTGTTTGTTTTCTTTTCTTTAAAGTTTCTACTCATCTAAATCGAAACACGAACGATTACACTTTCCCTGTGGACGATCCGCACTTACTAACGCGCTACATTTGACACCGTTATTGATTGTGGTCAAATAATTTTTGGTTGTGATTTCTTTACACATTTCTCCAACTACACAATCCGAAATCGTATTCAATCAGGTACCCTTTAGACAGACTACTCGACAAGCTCGATTCTACAACAGGATTTGGGATGTCCCTGGAACTCAGTGCAAGTTGCCCAACGGGAGAATGGAAACGATCGGGTTTGGGTATGTTCAATCCAGAAAACGAGAGCAAGTCCATGGCAGCTACGTCATACACGACTTCGATAAAGAGGGAAACATTCTGTTAGAAGACGCTGATCCTAAACCAAAACAAGGTCCTGTCATCAAAGCGCCGAGTCCGTCATTTGAAGAACGAATGGACAAGCTAGCAAAGGAAGCGGGTCAAAAGATCTGGGATGACCATAATCGTGAGATGGCCATTTACGAAAAAGCCAGGACGCAGCGCCTCCTTCAACAAGCCGTGGAGAATGGCAATGCTCTTCCTTATCAACCCGTCACACAAAAGGCCCGACGCAGAGGCAAAAATAAATCAAAGAGTAGGAAAAGCGTTCAAGAGCGACAAAGCGGGACCAAGAAGACACGCGATCGGGAATCGAGCAATCCGGATTCGTCTTTTATAAAGAAGATGAGTCGAGCATACTCTTTTCCTCAGAACAAAACACGGAAGATACTTGATCTTGCCATAAGACATCGAATGATTACACTTCCGGAGTCCAAACATCCTGAGCAAGCCAATGAGGTCTCTCACCCAGACTATTGCTCTTATCACCGAGCAATAGGACATCCTCTCGAAGACTGCTTCACCTTCAAGAACTGGGCGAAGACCAATATCAGCTTGGAAAGTTCGCTCTATCCAGTAGTTGGAGGATAACTCTGCCACAGAAGCATGAACCAAAAGTCGTGCATACAGCGAGAGCAGAACCAGATCAACATCGGTCTTGGAAGCGAGCTCGTACTTGTCATATGATTACGCTGTCAAAAGAAGAGCCCGAGAATATGGATGACCTCCCCTGGTGCTTCGAAAACAACGATGATGAGGTGATCTCAGAGTTTCTACCGGCGCCGAAAGAGCTGGAAGATAGAATACATACCACTGCAGATGATCTCAATAAAATTGATTTGGGGACGGCAAGCGACCCGCGGCCAACGTTCGTCAGTGAGCTGTTTTCTGAAGAAAGGGTGGCTACGCTAAAGGACGTGCTTATACAGCATAAAGATTGCTTTGCATGGAACTATTCCGAGATGCCAGGATTGGACCCAGAAATTGCTGTGCACAAATTGGTGATATCCCCGGACGTCAAGCCGATCAAACAGGCACCGAGAAGAATGAGGCTCGAACTAGAGATGAGCATCAACGCCGAGGTCAAGAAGCTGATCGACTCTGGCTTTATCCAAAAGGTTCAGTATCCTGACCGGATCGCCAACATCGTCCCGGTGATGAAGAAAAATGGGATAGTACGCATATGTGTGGACTTTCGGGATCTCAATAAAGCCTGCCCGAAAGACGACTTCCCAGTACCGGTCACCGAGTTAATGATAGACAATACGTCCACTCACGAGGTTTTCTCCTTCATGGATGGATCATCTGGATACAATTAGATAAAGATGCATCCCGAAGACCAGAAGCATACTGCTTTTCGAACCCCTTTGGGTATATTCTGCTACAAGGTGATGCCCTTCGGTCTAAAGAATGCCGGTGCCACCTATCAGAGGGCCATGATGAAGATTTTCGACGACCTCATACATGAAATCGTCGAATGCTATATCGAAGACCTTGTGGTGAAAAGAAAATCATACGAGGAACATCTAGAGCATCTGAAGATTGTGTTTCAACGCCTCCGGAAATACAACCTGAAGATAAACCCTCTCAAATGCGCGTTCGGAGTTTCCTCAGGCAAGTTCCTGGGATTCATCGTCCGACACCGAGGCATCGAGATAGATCCATCAAAGATCAAGGCAATTATGGAGATGCCCCCGCCAAGAACTCTCAAGCAACTTCGGTCTCTCTAAGGGAAGCTCGCATATATCCGGCGATTTACAGCGAATCTCTCAGGCAAGTGCCGTCCTTACAGTCACCTGATGAAGAAGGGAACCCCTTTCGTCTGGGTTCACAAATGCCAAAGCGCACTGGACGAAATCAAGCAGTACCTGCAGAATCCGCCAGTGCTGGCTGCTCCGGTCAAGGGAAAGCCTCTCATTCTGTATACAACCGCCCTTGAAGGTTACTTAGGCGCATTACGGGCACAAGAGAACGACCAAGGGAAGGAAAGAGCCCTCTACTATTTGAGCCGAGTTCTACTGGGGGCAGAAAGCAATTACTCTCCCATTGAAAAGCACTGCCTGGCATTGATCTTTGCGATAACGAAACTCAGACACTATGCGTTGGCACATGAAGTCCGCCTCATATCGAAGGTGGATCCTCTTAAGTATTTAATGTCAAAGGCCATATTGACGGGGCGGCTTGCTAAATGGGCCTTGCTCTTGATGGAGTTCTCGATAACTTATCATCCTCTTAAGGCGGTGAAAGGCCAGGCCATCGCCGACTTCCTCGCCGAACATCCAATACCTGCTGATTCTCCTTTGAATTGCGAACTGCCAGATGAACATGCGTTTGACACGATCGATGGAAGTGATACTCGGTGGAAACTTTACTACGATGGAGCATCCTCCATGAAGAAGCGCAGACAAAACACCCCCATAATCAAATCAGGGGTAGGCCTCATCTTCGTAACTCCACAAGGAGGGATAATGCGCTTTGCCTTCTCCTTAACAGAGCCGAGGACAAACAATGAAGCCGAGTATGAAGCTTTGATAGAAGGTCTCGACATCGCGACATGGGGATTGAAAACCTCCTAATATACGGAGACTCCCAACTGATCGTTAGTCAAGTAAACGGTGACTATTAGACATGCAAGCCTGAGTTGGTGAAATACGGCGAGAGAGTACAATGACTGCTGACTCAAATTCCTTCCTACACTCTAGAAAGCATACCGCGTGCGGAGAATAGCAAAGTGGATGCATTATCCAAGCTCGCTAAAGAACTAGCCGACGAGAACCTCGATGACGTGAGGATCGTTGTGCAAAGCCGTCGGGTTCTTGCTCCGGCGGAAGTATCTCCGGAGTCGTCCGAAAAAAAGGGAACGACCAAGCAAGCGGCTCTACAAGTAAAAGACCAAGAAACGGTTGAGTATTGGAGAGAAGTCTTTATAGACTACTTCAAATCCCGTCGAACGCCTGAAGATGCGTCCTCAAGACATCAGCTTATGAAACGAGCTCTGTCTTTTGCTTTCGTCAATGATACCCTATATAAGAGATCCTTTGATTCTCTATGGCTAAGATGCCTGGGACCAGGCAAAGAGAGTCATCCAAGAAACTCATGACGGACTCTGCGGTTCTCATCAAGCCGGCCAAAGATGAAATTGAAGATCAAAAGGATGGGCTACTATTGGCCCACGATGATCCAAGACTGCCTCGAATACACGAAGCAGTGCCATTCGTGCCAGATTCACGGGGACTTCATCTATCAGCATCCAAATCCTCTACATCCAACGGTGGCTAGCTGGCCGTTCGAAATGTGGGGGACTGACATAATCGGCCCCATCGAACCAGCATCGTCCAGAGGACATCGATTCATTTTGGTGACAACTGATTACTTCTCCAAATGGGCAGAAGCAGTACCACTGAGGGAGGTGAAGACGGAGAATATCCTCCATTTCTTCAAGACACGCGTCATTTATCGGTTTGGAACTTCGCGACGGATTATCTCCGATAATGGGCCAGCCTATAGAAGCCACAAGATCAGCCGCTTTGCACAATAGCATAACATAGACTGGAGATACTCTTCAGTCTATAATCCCCGAGCTAATGGTCTAGCCGAGGCTTTCAACAAGACCTTGACGAAGATCGTGAAAAAGACGGTGTCCTGAAATAAGAAGGACTGGCACGAGAGACTCCATGAAGCTCTCTGGGCGTATCGGACAACATTCAAAACAGCCACGAACACAACACCGTACGCATTGGTATTTGGTACAGAGGCGGTACTCCCCCTCAAGATAGAGCTGCCCTCTTTACGAGTGGCAGTTCATTACGAGCTAATGGATGAAGAGAATGCTCACCTTCGGCTTGAGGAGCTCGATTCCCTTGATAAAACCCGGCTCATAGCGCACCAAAATCTAGAGGCTTACAAAGCAAAGATGACGCGCTCATACGAAAGATTGGCTAGGCCGAGAACATTCCGCCAAGGCGAACTCGTGCTAGTGGTCAAAAGACCTATGATCCCCAATCGTGCCAAACGGGGGAAATTCGAGCCGAACTATGAAGGCCCGTATATCATTTAATTCACCAGGGTGGGGCCTATCTACTCATGGACATGCATGGTGAAAGACCTTTCAGGCCAATAAACGATCGCTTCCTGAAGAAATACCACGCCTGGCGAGTCATGGCCTAGGTCAACGATAGATGACGACGCCTATGTCCGCTCTCTATCTTCCTAAGCCCAAACTCTATAAGTCGTAGCCGGTCCACGGACCGAAACGTCCTTAAACTAACAACGGACCGAAACGTCCTTAAACTAACAACGGATCACTATGTCCTAAAAACTAGCTGTTGACCGTGATGTCGATAAACTATGGTGAATTGCAGCATCCCAAAGCTGATAAAAAAAAGAAAAAGAAAAAAAAGAAAAAATGGTATGTCCATAACCAAATTGGGCACGGATGAAAACCCGAAAGGGCTTCGTGAGTAAAAATAGCAGGGCTACCGGCGAGTTTTGTGAAAACCCGAAAGGGCGCAAACTCGTTAAAAGACACTTGCAAGGTCCTCTCGACTTTGTAAGGAGAATCCACCTGCGTGAGATCCTCACGAATCACAAGGGAGCAACACACTTAGGGATCCCCATGATTCCTAAGGAGAAATTACACTTGCGAGATCCTCACGACTCGTAAGGAGAACCCTCTTATGAGACCCTCACGGCTCATAAGATTCAAAAGTCTTAAGCTATAGGGATCTGAACCCGTTCTTAAGCAGCCCCCACAACCTCCAATACTGCCCTACAAGCGGCTCAATGCTGACCCTTGTATACAATCCATGGGCGCGAATAAACATTTCCCTAACAAAGTCCCATCCGTGACTAGGGATATGTCTATACGGTGAACAGCCCTTGTAAGTCCTCTCGACTTAGAAGGAAAAAGTACTCTTGTAAGATCCTTACGACTTATAAGAGACCATACACTTAGGAATCCTCACGATTCTTAAGAAGAAAACACACCTACGGGATCCTCACGACTTGTAGGGAGAAATACCTTTATGAGACCCTTACGGCTCATGAAGTCAAAAGCCTTAGTCGACAGGATCCTAACCTTGTTCGCTAAGCCACCTTTGTTCGACATCGATAGAGGCAAATGATGATTCGCTCCTGGAAGTATCCCAGTTGTAGCGGTGCTGATGCCGAAATCGGTGTCTAAATCCAAGCTTGCGGCAAAAAGCCAGTAGGCTACATATGCATACCAAATAGCCAAAATGATTGGGCAACTCGCACTAAAAAGCAGCGAGTAAAAATAAAACAAATAGCCGAAATAATTGGGCACTGCGAAAAATAGCCGAAATGATTGGGCAATCGCGACTTTCGCGATATAAAAGCTGAAATGATAGAGCATCGCGGAAAGAAATAAAAAATATTAAAAAAAATTTATGCCCTACAGGTGATATCACATTGATCTCTGTATACAATCCAGGGGCGCAAACAAAGAAGGAATCACACCTTTCCACCCCAGGTTTTCATCAGAAGAAGAAGCCAAATCTCAACGGTTCACAGATAGCCTGGAGATCATCTCAACATTCGTCTCGTTACAACAGACACAACATCAAGCAAAGCGGAACAGCGGAAACTCCCATTTCCATGACTCGACGGTGTACAGATGACCGAGAGTCAAACTCCGATTCCGTGAAATGCGGATAAAGTCAACCCTTCCTGGCTACGTAGAGCACGGCAATGACCCCGTGTGAAGCATCCAGAGCGGAGCCTGGTCCTCGCAGAACACGGCAGTGAACCCGTAGGAAGCATCCAGAGAAAAATTCCTGGCTATGTGGAACGCGGCTTATGTCAATCCTGACCCCGTGGGAAACGTCCAGAATGGATCCTAGTCCTCACAGAGCACGGCAATGACCCCGTGTGAAGCGTCCAGAGCGGAGCCTGGTCCTCGCAGAACACGGCAGTGAACCCGTGGGAAGCATCCAGAGCAAAATTCCTGGTTACGTGGAACGCGGCTTATGTCAATCCTGACCCGTGGGAAACGTCCAGAGCGGATCCTAGTCCTAGCAGAGCACGGCAATGACCCCGTGTGAAGCATCCAGAGCGGAGCCTGGTCCTCGCCGAACACGGCAGTGAACCCGTAGGAAGCATCCAGAGCAAATTCCTGGTTACGTGGAACGCGGCTTATGTCAATCCTGACCCCGTGGGAAACGTCCAGAGTGGATCCTGGTCCTAGCAGAGCACGGCAATGACCCCGTGTGAAGTATCCAGAGCGGAGCCTGGTCCTCGCCAAACACGGCAGTGAACCCGTGGGAAGCATCCAGAGAAAATTCCTGGTTACGTGGAACGCGGCTTATGTCAATCCCGTGGGAAACGTCCATAGCGGATCCTGGTCCTAACAGAGCACGGCAATGACCCCGTGTGAAGCATCCAGAGCGGAGCCTGGTCCTCGCCGAACACGGCAGTGAACCCGTAGGAAGCATCCAGAGCAAAATTCCTGGTTACATGGAACGCGGCTTATGTCAATTCTGAACCCGTGGGAAATGTCCAGAGCGGATCCTGGTCCTCACAGAGCACGGTAATGACCCTGTGTGAAGCATCCAGAGCGGAGCCTGGTCCTCGCCGAACACGGCAGTGAACCCGTGGGAAGTATCCAGAGCAAAATTCCTGGCTACGTGGAACGCGGATTATGTCAATCCTGACCCCGTGGGAAACATCCAGAGCGGATCCTGGTCCTCGCAGAACACGGCAGTGAACCCGTGTGAAGCATCCAGAGCGGAGCCTGGTCCTCGCCGAACACGGCAGTGAACCCGTGGGAAGCATCCAGAGCAAAATTCCTAGCTACGTGGAACGCGGATTATGTCAATCCTAACCCCATGGGAAACGTCCAAAGCGGATCCTGGTCCTCACAGAGCACGACAATAACCCCGTGTGAAGCATCCAGAGCGGAGCCTGGTCCTCGCAGAACACGGCAGTGAACCCATGGGAAGCATCCAGAGCAAAATTCCTGGTCACGTGGAACGCGGATAATGTTAACTCTGACCCCGTGGGAAACGTCCAGAGCGGAGCCTGGTCCTCGCAGAACACGGCAGTGAACCCGTGGGAAGCATCCAGAGCAACTCCTGATTCCGTGAAATGCGGATGATGATAACCTTACCCATCACTTACGGGTCCTCATGACTCGTAAGGGAGCAAACTCTCTTGTGAGATCCTTCCAACTTGCAAGAGAAAACACACTTAGGAATTCTCACGATTCTTAAGGAGAAATTACGCCTACGGGATCCTCTCGACCGTTAAGGAGAAAATTCTTTATGAGACCCTCACGGCTCATAAAGTTGAAAAGTCTTAGAAGGCAGATCTTAACCCTGAATCCTAAGCCATCGTTTTCCTGCAAAGAGATTAAGATCGACTATCCACAGAATGCATTTAATAAGAAGGGACACACCATCGTGAAGAAAAATATGTCTTTTATTCATGAATCAAAATGAATACAAAGTAAAATTCATGAAAGAACAAAAAAATATACTCTCATTCAGGTGTATGTACAAAGAAAGAATAAAAAAATATCTACGATTATTCAAGTCGGCAGGAGATTCAACAGATTGGCCAGTTTGTCCCTCTTTCGCTGGGCCTCGCCTTCATGGTTCAGTATTGTCAGAAGACGGGCCTCCGCCTGAGCTTGCTGAGCTTGGTATGAGGCAAGCCGGCCTTCAAACTCTTTCTCAATAGCCTAGTAAGCCTCAACCCTTTCACGAGTGAACACCGCGGCTTTGTCGATGGCCACCACCTTCTTGATGGCCTCTTGAAGCACTCGCCAAAGTTCATACGCTTTATTGGCCTTGGCCGTAAGGTTGGCCTGAAGCTCCATCAGCGCCTTCGAAGCCAGCTCCCTCTCCGAAAACTTGCAGCCGAGCCTCTTCTCACAAGATATTATATTCGCCGCACACCGCTCAATCAGGCCCCGTAAGCTTGCCTTCGTAGCCACAGCCTCCGAATAAAGGCGGTACACTCAAGCACATGCAAGCAAGCCTCCACCTGCCGACAAAACTCAACCCAGACTTGCACCACTGCTTCGCTATAATAGGTGGCCTAAAAGGGAAGAGAGCCGTTAGCTTCGGCAGCAAACTCTTCGGCCGTAATTACGCTGCCAGTACGAAGTTCCTCGATCAAGGATGACAGAGAGTCGAGGCTTAATTTTGCCATACGTTCCGAGGCACGCGGAGCATAAGGGCCGGGTGGCACGGCGATGCGTGACTCCAGCGCGGTGAAAACTGGCAGGGCTGTTCAGAATTTTAAACAGTCAGCGAAACTTGTAAACAGAAAAAACAAACGGAACGACGTTGAGACTTTACTTACCCACAGTTATGCAAGAGGGATCTGAAGGCTCCCCAGGCCCTTCAAGAATCTCAACCTCATCGTCGGCCTCCATGACTGTAAAGGACATCAATGTCATTTTGTGAAATAATAGCAGTGCTGTGAAAAGAGGCTAGACAACACTAACCTTGCCCAGAAGAGAGGACGATGCGCTGAGGAGGTATTGCTTGCGGGGCAGCCATCTCCAACAGGCGTTGAAAAGACTGTCTGGGAGACAGATCAGCAATAGAGGCCGCCAATCCGCGCAATTCTGAAAAGAAAAAAGAGTTCAGATAATGGAAAGATTACTAATTTACAATATAGAAGGTTACCTTCGACGCTCCTCCCATTCTGAGCTGGAGGAATAGCAGCTTCAACGGCCTCCGCCGTGGCCTCGGGCACATCATCGGGGACGCGAGTTGGTGTAGCGACCTCTGAGGAAGGAGCAGCGGCTGCCGCTGCAGGCTCCAATGAAAGGATGGTAGCCTCGGCTACCTGCACCCTAGTCTCCGGGTCGCCCTCAGGTAGATCCATTGGAACGGCGACCACCAAAGGTGCCTCCCCCGAGGGAGCAAGTGCTTCGAGAGCAGGAACCGCCGCAGGAGACTCTATTGAAGAGCAACAGTTTCATCAACCCCCTCCACACTGATCAGTGTTTCAATGGGGATATCAGCAGACTCTACGATCAGAGCACGGCTTAGAGCCTCCGCCATCGCCGAAGTCTCTGCATAGTTCACACAAGGATAAGAATACATATATATGCGTGCAAACAATATGAAGTATTACAAAGAAATACAGGAACATACCGATGCGCAAGGAAGCTTTCAGTATGGCTTGTTCAAGCCGACGCTCCTTCCTAAGGAGGTGTGCTCGCCGAGGTCCGAGGGTGGACTCGTGGCCGCCGGTCCACGGTGAAAGCGCGTCCTCAACGTTAGCTGAAACAGCCTGTTTAAGGGCCCCTTCGCCCCATTCTTCCAAAGGGCCGATGAATCGTCGCCGGATCCACGGAGGGTCTTCGTAAAAGATTATGGTGGGATAGGGCTTCTTCGGAATCCTTACGTTCTCCGACTCATCTTGCAAACGTCTTATGGCCTCAGCCAATTGTGCGGCTTCTTCGGCAGTTGAACTCGAAAAAAGTAGGCCAGCATCCGACTCTTGCATAGACAATGGTTCGTCCTGAAGAATAGGCTCAGACTCTACTAAAGAGTCGAGCAGATTGGTAGCCGTCCTCCTCCGTCGCTTGGATCCAGAACCGGCTGCCGAAGACGATCATTTCCTCCCCTGGGGAACTTTGGCACGGCACCGACCCACCTCACCTTCAACATCCTCGCTTCCAGCGCCCTCGCTTGGCGGTGCTACCGAGGACGACACGACCATTGTCGATGCCGCGGGCGATGATACTGCTATCGGCTCCTGATTAGCCCGCGATCGAGTACCCAATGGCATACCGGCTGTAGGAGTGAGGTCCACGTCCGCCGCCTCTGGGATAAGCGCAACACTGATGTCCCTCAGGGGAAAGCGGACCGGTGCACGCGGCCGTGGCGGAACTCCCGTGGCTCGAGCTGGAATGGGAGCGCTGTATCCAAGAAGCACCATCTTCTCCTCAGCAATAATTGGGCTGACCCGATGAAGGTACCATCCCGTGAAGGACCCCACACATCGGGGGATATGGTCAGCTTTAGGAATCATGAAGCGAGAACCAGTGTTCAGCCTCACGAAGTGATGAGCAGCATCACGAACAGCTTCAGGTGAAGGGACCGGTGCAACTGTAAATGCCTCGAAGGGGACGCCCTGATCATATCCAAGCTGTCGGGCGAAGCGCTGCGGGTTATACCGCATAAATAGGGCCGCACTGTTCTGACGGAATACCAGATAACCTGGTCTAATCATGTACAGGTGCATGGCCTCCCGAGGCTTCAGAGAAGGTACCTCCTCTTTAGACAAGTCCCAGAGTTGTTGAATTGGACTGAAGGAGAAGATAAAACCCGATCAACGAATGCCAATCCGCCCGTACAAGCATAAGGAGCGATCAACACGCGAATAGCCCTAAATTGAGTCGGGTCAGGAGCAGAAGCATTCACTAGCCGCATGAGTCGCGGAAAAGTGTAGGCATCATAAAATTTGGGTCTCTGGTGTGCAACAAAAGCCCCCAACACATGCATTTCAATCCAAGATGTGAAGTAATGGAGAGAAAAGTTTACTACATCCACACCTGGAGTTGAGGTATTGGCCGCAGTGCCAAACCCATGATAAAGATGTGCCAGCGCTGGGATGCCTACGGCCAGCCGTGTTCCCTCAGCAATGCGATAAGCAGGGTAGATGACCGAGGCTCTCATAAAATGGCGATGCATGGGAATGACAAACCAGCTAAGCCAGACACTGATAAAACCCACAAAGAATGTCTCATCGTCCATGCCGGGAGCTGCAATCGATTCGAAGGATACCGCCGACATGATAGGAATGTAATATTGCGGCAAATCCTCTTCCTTAGTCGGTCGCCTGTTCAAACCAAACCCAAAGGGGTCATTGATGTTCGCAAACTTCGGAGCCGTCTTCGATAGGACACCCTCGTGAAGGAAGCAAGCGATGAAGCTCTTAAAAATGACGCCCTGCTCCTCAGATTCTGTGAACAGTTTGTCAAAAATGCCCAGGGCCTTGATCAAACTTGGGCGCTTATGGCAGACGGTGTTCTCGGTAGACAAGCCGTCAAGCATTGCAGGCTCAGTTTCAAAGACGTACTCGTCGGGAGGCAGCAGCTCTTCTTAAAGGGCCCCCCTGATTGGTAGCCCCAAGATCTCACGGAATTCTTCCAAGGAAATCGAAACTTCGCGGTTCCCTAGGAGGAAAGTGTTGGTGGGGAGATTCCACTGATTCAAGAAAGCCTGAACCTACCAGACGTGAGGAGATTGGTGGTGGAAAAGGGATGCATATATCGCCTGATAAAGCCCAACCCTATGCAGTCACGCGCGATAGGCGGACAGGATGTAGCAAGCCTAAAGAAGGTAGCCCGTGGGGTGTCGAGGGGTGAGCCCTATTTTGTAGATCTGCCTCCATGGTTGGGCCTCACCTTGGCAAAGCGGCGTCCCAGAATATCTATGGTCGGGATAGGATGATTTGGGATGCCTGTCGTCGAAGGCTCAAGCCGTCCCATCGGGGTCCAATTCGGCATCTCCACGGCAAAGGTTGTCCTTGGAGGATCCATCGGCAGGAACGGATAGGTAGGCTCCGTCGGTATCTCGCAAAGAAAGCTTCGGCAACCACGGATGATGTGACTGTACCAGGTCCCCCACAAAAGTAAGGTGCAGTTCGGGTCATGAGCCCTGATCATCGCCATCACTTCCTCGTCAGATGGCGACTGAGGAAAAGCGGCCTCCGAGCGAGTGAAAGGGAAATACGGAACAGACGTCATTGTACCTGAAATAAAATAAGGGGAAACTGTTAAAGCGAAGTCAACAATGTATATATATATATGATTATAAATAAATATATATATATATATATAAAGACAGTGGAAGAAAACGACAGCGGACTCATTTTATGGGACCATTGGTTACAAAACACATGGGTCCCACAAAATCAAGATAACGGCTTGCTAATGATGAGACAAAGCAATTGCAATGAGACAAAAGGAAGATTCTCATTAAACAAACAGTGGATTTCGAATGACCTTACACATTCCCCGAAGAGAAATCCATCTTGGACTCTGTAACAAATCAAACAGAATCAAGGGAATTAAATTCCCAGAAAGCACCACTGCAAACTTCTTCTTCTTGGTTGCAAAGAGACAACTCAGGGCAAGAAAACCCCAAGAAGCTCTCTGGGAAGAACTAAGTTCTTCGTAGGAATTAAATTCCTTTTGAAAAAGGGGAATTAAATTCCCAGAGACATTTTTGAGATGGAATTAAATTCTATGGAAAAGACAAACACCACCACCGATCTCTAAAGATCAGAGAAACCCTAAGAGATCTATTATTTGAGGATTAAATGGTTTTCTTTTTTTTTTAAGAGCTTCAAAAAAATGGGTTCTTGATTAAAGGGGAAAACCGTTGGTCTGTATTTAAAATCCAACAGAGATCTCTGCAAGAGTTCTTCATTCGTTCAAGATTATTACCTAAGGAAAATGAATCTTTCGGCAGAGTTAAACTCTGAAAAATTTTCGAGACAGGGAACTAAGCTCTGAGAACGAGAATTAAATTCTCAAAAAGAAAAGTTAACAAGGAGGAAGATGAGCAAAGAGTGGAGGCGCTTCTGAAGAGACCCCTGCATTTATAGGATGTGATGGCAAACGTTTCATCTCCCCTACTCCCTAGACAGATCCAACGGTCACAAAAGTGACAGCATCGCACTCACGTGTAGACACGTGAGAGCAACGCTGTGGGGGCATTTGTTCCCTGATTAAAAATCGGGAATTTTCTCAATGAGGCATCACGTGTTCACACGTGACCAAGGGTCACGTGTTGACACGTAATCTATTTACAGAGTTAAAATCTAAGCAAGCAGAAGCATAAACAAGCGGCTGAGAAAAGACCCCAATTGGGGATCACGTGCTCACACGTGACCAAGAGTCACGTGCTAGCACGTAACAGGCTTTGAAAGCCTTATAACTTAACAGAATTAAATTCTAATTCTCTAAATCTTTCCAAACGAAAAAAGATTATAGGGAACCGTTGGATTAAAAATCCAAGGATGATTAAAAATCACCAATTTATGGAAAGATTTTAGACAAGGAAAAATTTCCCTAAATCTCACCAAAAATAACAAACAGAATATTTTTGGATTGAAAATCCAACGGTGAATAAAATTCACTGAATGATCTAAAAGATCATATTAATTATGAAAACAAACAAAATCTTTCAATGAGAGATTTACTAAACAAATTGATTCTTTTCCTTCTCCTATAAATAGGAGCCAAGAAGAGAAGAGAGGGGATCTGGATTTTCTGAAAAAAAACAACAACAGAGAGAAAGGAGAGGAGAATTCAATTCTCAAGAAAGAAACCCTAGGTGAGAAAAAGGAAAAAGATCAAACTTCAAAAAGAGAATTTAATTCTCAAAATCTAAGAGTTTAACTCTTCTGCAAAAAAGAACTTAGTTCTTCCTCTGGTTGAAGATCTGCAGAAACAAATCTCCCCATAGGTTGAGAATTTAATTCTCATCGGGTTGAGATTCTGTCATGCAGATCCAAAACTTAGAGGGAGGACTGAGTTTAGAGAATTTAATTCTCCCAAATTCATAGGAATTTAATTCCTACAAGATAAAACTAGGGTTTAACCCTATATGAGAATTCAATTCTCCCAAATTCATAGAAATTTAATTCCTTCAAGACAGATAAAACTAGGGTTTAACCCTATATGAGAATTTAATTCTCTCAAATTCACAAGAATTTAATTCCTCCTAAATAATTAGGGTTTTACCCTATAAAGAATTTAATTTTTTCACATAGGAATTTAATTCCTCTAAAGAAACTATAATTAGGGTTTAACCCTATAAAGAATTTAATTCTTAAAGAAATAAAGAGACTTGAAAGATCTCCATGCATGCAAAAGACTAAGGTCACGTGTCCCTACGTGGCCCCTGAAAAGATCCCCCAAAATGATAAGGAGTTAGCTCTGAGGCAATGCCTCACGTGCTCCCACGTGACCTCCTAAACAACGAGAATAAAAAGCAAAGGCAAATTCTAACTTGGGCGCTCTCACGTGTTACCACGTGACCCTTTGGTAAATGCTTTAATAATCAATGCACAAATATCCATCACGTGCCAACACGTGATGGACAAAAGATCAAAAGTGTTTAACACTTATTTGCAGAACAAACTAAGGAGATCTGGCCCCACCTTTGGGTATCCTCACGTGTCCCCACATGACCTATTCCTCTCTATTGTTTAACACTAATTTGAGAGTTTATTTCCAGTGTTTAACACTGTTGTCTTCTAGTGTTTAACACTAATTTAAGAATCTTATTTCTAGTGTTTAACAATAATTTGGGAATTTTATTTTCAGTATTTAACACTGTTGTCTTCTAGTGTTTAACACTAATTTGAGAGTTTTATTCCCAGTGTTTAACACTGTTATTCTCTAGTGTTTAACACTATTTTTAGCCAAATTGGCTAATTTTCCAGAGGCAAAAGCCTCCCCTTCAACTGAATCTCAAAATTGAGTAAAACTCAAAGCTATAATGTTCAATGCTCGGTCAAAGAGAAAAATGTTACCAAAGCCCTCAAACTCTTGTTTAAGCATTGCTGAATGATGAGGGGCTGAACCCAGACAAATATCTGATGGTCCAACAAAGGGCCAAAACTTCAAATCTAATTGGACTTAGCCCAAGTTGGCCATAAGTTCTCAATTCAGATTTAATTGAGCCAATGTGCTCATAATCTAATTAATTGATCTTAGTTCCAATATGGACTACAGATCCCCAAATCAACTTAGGTTCAAGGGCACATCTCTTCACTCCTTTGATATTTGTCGTTGTAATCTTTCAACGTCTTCAAAGAAGTGACGGGTCCCGACAACCACACATTTCATAGACTATGACGTCTCTAAACTACGGACTGTGGGGTCCTTAAAATCATGGACTATGGTGTCCTTAACCTTGACTGTGAGGTCTTTAAACTCACGGACTATGATGTCCTTAACCTCGACCGTGATGTTTTTAAACTAACATTGGACTGTGGGGTCCTTAAACCCATGGACTATGATGTCCTTAACCTCGACCGTGATGTGTCCTTAACCTCGACCGTGATGTCTTTAAACTAACATTGGACTGTGGGGTCCTTAAACCCATAGACTATGATGTCCTTAACCTCGACTGTGATGTCTTTAAACTAACATTGGACTGTGGGGTCCTTAAACTCACAGACTATGATGTCCTTAACCTCGAACGTGATGTCTTTAATGTTAGTTATATGTATACCCTAGAGGCCATTACTGTACATAGGATGCATATTGTAGTGGATGCTGGGACATATATAGGGAGGACTTTCTTGCTCGACATGATAGTATACTATCTGGTTGCTCTTTACCTTAACGTGTACACTGATTGTCTCTCTGTTACATGTTGGTAAAGCCCTTAGGATGTGTACTTGACTACCTGGACTATGATGCAGATCATACTAGTGGGGACATGGTAGTCCATAAGTACATCCTTCAATGTCCCTAGTCGTGGGTGTATCGAGACGGGGCATCGATATACCAGTGTAGACTAGCGTATACCTTCTCGACCCATACAGATGGGCGATGGATGATCCCATATCCATTGGTGTTTGACATCAGAGATGATGTACGGGTGCTCAGTGGAGACTGGGTATACTGGACGGACTCGCCGAGAACTCCCAGATGGTATTATACCTTACGTCAGATGGCAGTTCTCTGGTGACACTGGTACAGAGTAGTCTGTTGACCCGAGATCGTCATAGAGTCTTGTGTGGTTCCCACTGTGCTTTGATTTCCACCTTACCACGTCCAAGAGGGCGTGCAAAACGGTGGTTTTTGGGTACAGTCCCGAATCACATGGAGGCAATGAGCGATAGGAGGGGATTCGTCTCTCCCGGTATAGGGGGTTGATGTTGCGCTGTGTTCGATTGGCTATAACCGGAAATCCCTGGCCAGGGTTGCTGAGATTTACTGGTAAGTGTTACCAGTAGTTTCTCGAATTGTTATAGACCTCATATCGACACGACTTATCAAGCTATTGGGGTCTGACGTTTACCACCCCTAGGCGAGATATGCGACATATCAGACTACGAGACCGGACTGTACGGTAAGTGTTACTTGTTGGATTCACAGGAGTGTGAGCGGGCTTGCTCGTCGATCTTCTGATCGCTCAATACCCGAGTGGCCGTTACGTTTAGCAGACCGCTTGCGGCTTGTGGGTGTTTGATATGATCATCACCTACTGCCGGCGTATTGACGAGTCTTTAGAGTCCTACACAGAGGTTTCCTGGCTCAAGCGAAACGAAATAGGAGCGCATATGAGATATGTGCGGGACCGAGAATAATGTGTGTATGTGATACCGTATTCTATTCTCGTGATGAATGTATCGATTGGTTGTATGCGATATAACCTAGTTATCGAATCAAGGATTGATTCGATAAGTCGATACATTGGATATTAGTCGGTTATATGCGATATGACCGGATCGTTAAATCAAGTGTTGATTTAATGATTTAATGCATAAATATATATATTTGATATATTACTTTGCATTAACTAGTATCGGTTCACTTTAAATGGATTTTCTCACTTGATGTGCACATTGTATATATGATATACTTTTATGCATTTGATTGTATCATGCTTGATGATACATGATAGTTTGGTGTATAGTTTAAACCATGGTTGGTCAATGGTTAGGGTTTCTTTTGCTTCATTTACTTATTCATTTATTCATTTATTTATCCATTTTGTTTATTTTAGCAAAAGAAAATGATGAAGAGAAAATGGTGGCTTTCTTTGTTTGTAATTGAAGCTTCATGAAGCTTTGACTACATGACCATTTTGTCTCATGCTTAACCCTAAACCATTAAACCTAACCA
Source organism: Agapanthus africanus (assembly GCA_030015575.1). NCBI lineage: Eukaryota > Viridiplantae > Streptophyta > Magnoliopsida > Asparagales > Amaryllidaceae > Agapanthus > Agapanthus africanus. The sequence continues at coordinate 7,629,439 of CM057337.1, forward strand.
TGGTCTATTCTCTACACCTAACCAAGGTTAGGATATGATAAGTATTCATTTGATTATTCTTTTTGAATAAGATTTATCATATTCTATCTTCTTCTTCTTCATCTTCAAAGAAGAAAAGCTTGCCTCCATCCATGGCAACTTGAGCAAATGAGTGAGAAATCCAATTCTAAAGTGAACCCACTTCCAATTTCTTCATCCTCTACCTCTTGCCAAGTAGTATAGGGTGTTTCCTTCATAAGTTTTCATGGCTTGGTGAAGGTGGAGCTTGATCTAGTGATGCCTCGACGTAGATCATCTTCGGCATCGTCGTCGATGACCTAGCCCGCTTTTTCTCCGATGAAGCCGATGCTAGAGTCATGGTTCGATTTGGACAGCGGAGAGGACTTCATCATGGAGCTATGGAGGTGGAGAAACGGATCTACAAAGGTTGTATTTCCGTTCTTTTAGTTTAGTTGTAAACTAGTTTCATTGTTTCGCCTAAAATTCTAGTTAACGATCTAGCCTAGGGTTTCTCGGCACCGTAAAATTTGAAATTGGCATGGTTGATGCCTTGTGAGACCTCATTAGTGTGCCTAGGAACCCTACATTTAAACTAACATTGGACTGTGGGGTCCTTAAACTCACGAACTATGATGTCCTTAACCTCGAACGCGATGTATTTAAACTAACAATGGACCGAAATGTCCTTAAACTAACAATGGACCACCATGTCCTTAAACTGGTAATCGACCGCAATGTCCCTAAACTAAACAATAGAGCCCAAATACTCTTTTGTTGGATCTAAATGATCCTGTTAAGTTGATCTTAGTCTAAAATGAGATTAACGTATCCTTAACAAACGTTTAAGTTGATCTTAGTCTCAAATGAGGTTAACATATTCTTAAACCTAAACCCTTCCAAACCCAAATCTAAGAAAGATACGGATTTGGACTAGTCCATGCCCTACGGGAAACAACATAAATTAGTCTCCATATATAATCCACGGGCAACCAAACACAAAACAAACACCCACGACACGAAGTGACCGTCTGGAGAAGGAGAAAGTTGTTACCGCGATGTGGTAGCGTAATTAACTGCAGGGGCTTGCGCCTGCAAGGAAGAGCGTCCCCACAATCAAAAACCCCTCAAACGAGGGGGAATCTGACGAAGTCTGCTACATCGGCCGCATCCGTTTGAACCTTTGATACATGGTGCCATAAATCAACTTGGCATCTTCGGAGAGGTGTACGGATAGTACCAATTAGCATCTACCCCGAATTTCAGGCAAGACGAACCTACGCGGTCGCATCTCTGTGTATGGAGGAGAACAAGGATGTGTGTGGATTATCGAGCTCTAAACGAAGTGACGATTAAGAACAAGTCTCCACTTCCGCGCATCGATGACCTTTTAGATCGGTTAAATAGGTCTTGTGTCTTTTCAAAGCTAGATCTTCATTTGGGTTATCATCAGGTGAAGGACAAAGAGTCTGACATTCCGAAGACGGCGTTTAGGACTCGTTATAGTCATTATGAATACCTCGTAATTCCATTTGGAGTGACCAATACACCAGCCATCTTTATGAACCCGATGAACCAAGTTTTCCGAGAGTACTTAGACGGGTTTGTTGTTATCTTCATCGACGACATCCTGGTGTATTCAAAGAATTGGAAAGAACACGCCGAGCACTTACTGATTGTCCTAGAGACCTTACGACAATATCAGCTCTACGCCAAATACAGCAAGTGTGAATTTTGGCTAGATCAAGTCGGATTTTTCGGACATATTGTTTCACGCGAAGGAATTTCCATGGATCCAGCTAAGGTGTCAGTTGTCAGCGAGTGGCCGACACCTAAGACGGTGAAAGAAATACGAAGTTTCTTGGGTTTAGCAGGATACTGCCGACGATTCATCGAATGATTTTCAAAGATCGCAGCACCCCTGAAAAAGCTCACACATAAAGACGAAGCATTTGTGTGGTCAGAAGCATGTGAAAAATCTTTTGTAGAACTCAAGTCGAGATTAACCTCTGCTCTTATCTTTGTAATACTGGATCAATCTGGCGGGTTCGTTGTGCATTGTGATACTTCCGGTAAAGGACTAGGATGTGTTCTACACCAGCATGGAAAAGTTGTGGCTTTTGCATTAAAACAGTTAAAGGTCCATGAACGCAACTATCCAACACATGATCTAGAACTGGCAGCCGTCATCTTTGCACTCAAGATTTGGCGCCACTATCTTTTGGGAGAACGAGTAGATATATACACTGACTACAAAAGTCTGAAGTATGTATTCGCTCAGAAATAACTAAACATACGGCAGAGAAAATGGCTAAAACTTATGACGGACTTCGACATCAACCTTCAGTATCATTCTGGGAAGGTGAATGTGGTTCCTGATGCACTTATTCGCCAGCCATTAGCAATGAACCTCACCATTCAGTGGAAACTACAGCAAGAACTGCATGGATTAGAGATAGAAGTAGTTATGCCAGGTAACGCTTCATCTTTGATGAACTTACAAGTCCAGTCCACTCTTGTAAATCAGATCAAGGCAACTCAAGCAAATTATGCCAAGTTACAAAAGATCCAAGAACAAGTAGAAAGTGGACTACGAACTGACTTCATCATCCACGAAGATGGATCCTTACGATATGGAAGCCGTTTATATGTACCAGTCGGCTCTGTTCGAGAAGAGTTGATGAAAGAAGCTCACAGCTCTCCGTATTAAGTACACCCCGACGGTGCGAAGATGTACAAGGATCTACGTTAACACTACTGGTGGCATGGAATGAAGCGAGAAGTAGCTAGAAGCGTAGTAAAGTGTTTGGTGTGTCAGCAAGTGAAGGCTGAATATCACAGAACTGCTTGTCTACTTCAGCCGTTACCAATCCCAGAATGGAAATGGCAGCACATTACCATGGATTTCATGACAGCCCTCCCTCGCAACACAAAGGGTAACGACGCAATTTGGGTTATTGTGGATCGACTCACTAAGTCGGCTCACTTTATTCCATTCAGAGTTGGCCAGTCAACCGAGACGTTAGCAAAGTACATGAAGGTGAGCATAAATCTAAAGTAAGATTTAAACCTTTAAGATGTACCAAATTTGATACCCATGAACTTATGCAGGAGATCATGAGATTACATGGAGTACCTGTTTGCATCGTCTCCGATCGTGATACAATATTCCGATCACAATTCTGGCAGCGTCTACAAGCTAGCCTGGGAACGAGTCTGAATTTCAGCACGGCGTATCATCCAAAAACAGATGGACGGCCCGAGCGAACAATTCAGATACTGGAAGATATGCTAAAAGCATGTATGTTAGACTTTGGAGGTTCGTAGGAAGATCACCTACACCTTGTGGAGTTTTCATACAACAACAGCTATCAGGCAAGCATTGGAATGGCACCATTCACAGCACTCTACAGACGGAAGTGTCGTTCACCGCTGAGTTGAGACGACGTTGGAGATCGTGAACTCCTTTGACCAGAGATGATCATGGCAACTGTGGACGTGGTTCGCACAATCAGGGAAAGAATGCGCATAGCCCAAGAGAGACATAAATATTAGACAGATGCAAAGCGTCGACATCTGGAGTTTTCAACCTGGAGACCATGTATTCCTGAAGATCTCTCCAAACAGAGGAGTGATCCATTTTGACAAAAGGGGTAAGCTAAGTCCAAGATGCATAGGACCATTCGACATACATGAACGAGTTGGAGAAGTGGCATACTGTTTAGCACTACCACCCTTATTGAAAGGAGTACACAACGTGTTCCACATATCCCAGCTACAACGATATGTGAGTGATCTCGGCCACATACTTGATCACTCAGAGCTTATAGTACATACTGATCTAACCTGCAAGCAACAACCAGTTGAGATCCTGGACCGAAAGGTGAAGACATTGCGGAACAAGTAAACTTGGTCTGAATGATGTGGAGAAAGGATTCGCCAGGAGAATCAACATAAGAACGAGAAGAAGATATGTGTGCACCATACCCTTACCTTTTTGAAAATTAGTTCCTATGTAATTGTAAATTTCGAGGACGATATTTTTATAAGGAGGGTAGAATGTAACGACTCTGAAATCACTGTACAGAAAATTTCTTGTTATTGTACAGAAAAGAGTATTGCAGCATGTGCAAGAGTTAAAAGTTACTTTTATTAAATAAAAGCAAGAAACGACTTGTAGCTCACTGGTAAAGCCTCTACACTGCTGCGACGTAACCTGTGTGTTCGAATCTCATCATATATAATTATTTTTTATGATTTTTCTTTTTAATTTTTGGAAGCCCAAGAGTTACACGTGCAATATATAGGGAAATGAAAAGTTTCAGAAAAATCAAACAAGCGCAATGAGGTGTACACACACAAAAACCCATGTGGCACGAATATCGAGGCAATTGCCTCAAATCCGACCGGCTATTTTAGGGTTTTGACCGGCCCCGACGGTCCCGATGCGCCCAAATTGATCCTTGCTTTGCACACTTGACCCTTCGACTCCTCTTAACTCCCCTGCACTGTTTGATTTCCCTGCAATCAAACAGAGACATTTCATTTCGCCATTTAACATCTTTTTAATGCTTTTTAATCCAAAATTTTGATTCCCAAACTCTAATTATCCACTATAAATTCCACCCCATGTCTTATCTCTTCACCATTCTGAAATTCTAGCAAAAATTCTCTCAAAAAGTTCCTAAGTACAAGTGGAGTCAAGTGGAGTTAGCGACCAAGCTTGTTTCATCGAAAATAGAAGCCATTTCCGGAGCTCCCGCGACGCCATAAAGCCCTCTCCCTTCTTCCTAATCCTTTTCTTGACATTTCCAAACAGTAAATCCCACCCAACTTTCTTTCTTTTCATTGAACTTCACCTCATAATCACATATCGGTAAAGTGGAGTTATTCCCGATACCTTTCTTTTTAAAACCTAGAACTCCCTTTTCTTTTATATATTGGTCAATCTAATTTTACCACATTACTTGTAACTTTAAGTACAAGCGTTTAGATTCAAGTTTGACCAAAAAATTTCATATGAAACGAACATAAACAATACCCTTAGGAAAAACTTCATGGGGTAACGACCTACCCTACACGCACACTTTGGTTTTATAGCACGATATCTACATATACATATAGTTGGTTCAAGGAATAGATATTACAATAAAATACCATATCTTTTAAAAATCGGGTTTCTTTTAAAGTGTTATTTTGTAATCCTTAGCAAATATGCCTCTACAACCCTCGTTAGGGTACCCGCTAATGGATGGTGCGGATTATCGCACATCTTAGGGATAGTAGAGCGAGATGCAGAACTTCTCTCGGAGTATTCGATCTCGAAAGGAAACAAAATACGGTTTTTAAGAAATGCGACTTTTCAAAATAAAACTAATTTTTAAAATTATATAAAATTTTAAATCCATATTTTCATTATATTATGAAACTATATTTTTCAAAAAAAATGAAAGATTAAAAAATGTTAATAAAATACTATCAAGTTACCAAAAAGGACTTTTTTCAATCAAATACCATAAACTTTTAAAAGCTAAGTATTTGTCATTAAAATGCCCCAATAATTAAAACACGTGCTCATGAAAACCCTAAATGTTATAAATTACCCTCGAGGTTTATTTTTTAAACTATATTAAAATATTTTTTCATAAAACCCCTTCGAGATATACAAAACAATATTTTAAGGACTCTAGTTTAATATAGGTTTAAGCGGGATCAATTCTCTTGAGTCTCAGAGAGCCAGAGAAAGTGGATGCTTGCCTATTTAGGTTAGAAAACTTAACGAAGTTATCAATGGCAATTGTCTTGAAAAAAGACATAAATCCTGCCGTTCATGTGCAGCAGTTGCCGATTACTCCCGAACCTAGGAATTCAAGAGTTAAATCTATTCACAAGTGTCTAACCCAATCTGAGTCCAAACTCAAGCCAGAATCCAAAAGCAAACACGAACTTGAATACTTGATCATGAACATGACTACTCGAAATCGATATGAAACTCAAACTTATATACTTGACTCGAATTGACCGAACCATGGTTATAACTCGACATGAACTCAACATGACTACTTGAACACATGATTACATCCTGAACATGAATATGAACATTTTATATCCATGGTTTCGGCCAAGACCTGTAAATATAATCTATACCATACATTACGCGGGGATAAAGGGGTAGATTGGTACGAAACGTATATCGTGGCACGAGAGGTTACTTAAAAGACACCTATATGAATTCACGTGCCGTTGTCCCGTGGGTTATGATGGGGCCTTGTACTACATGTTACCATAGTCCACGGGATAAGATGGACTCCTCTCGTATACATGAATACATTCCTTATCAAACTACAAATAAGCACGTCAGAATAACTATTCTATACCTGTGAACGAGCATAATAACTTTACCTGTTCATTTCACATTACATACTATCTTCTATTTCTTCTTTTGGGACTTACCGAGCGCTAGTTCGCTGACGACATTCCTGTCTGTTTATTTCTTTGGAATGTTCGTCAGGAGGACCGGACTCTGAGGAGATAGAGCCGAGCCATGAGGACTTGGACCAGCTTGCTGCACAGCCAGATTACTAGCTCCTTCCAGCCTGCATTTACTTCTGTATGCCATTGTTTAAGCATTGCTTTGTTTATTGTATCTTTTATTTTCAAACGTTTGTATATAAAGTAGAATGTAAATAAAGTTGTTTCATTTTATTACTCTTGTCATTCTTGTTCTTTTTTATATTGCTTAATTACGCTTAATGTATTTATTTCATAGTAAATATGTCGTGGGCTGCCATGTCACCGTTTCCGCCTATCGGGAAGCGGGATGTGACATCAGTGAATCTGCTTTTTCTTTCAATGCTTCCAAAGTTTCCCCTGGAGGAGGCTACCCATAGAGTGGGACGTATCTTACCAGGCCAACAAAGGTGACACGTGCTTATCAGAAATGAGGATATGTTCTAGACTCTCTAGCTGTAACTTTGATAGCCTCTGCTACATCTGCTTGCGAAAAGGGTTGACCTGCCTATTTTTCTGCTACTGAACTGAATGATGATCTAGTTTCCATGTCTTATCGAAGACCAAGTGTGGGTTGACAACCAGACCAGGTGAAGTATCGACCAAGACCGATGTGGCATGCCATGCTTACTTGGTTTGTTTCTGTTAACAATAAAAGAATTACTGCACATAGATTCCCCTCTCGAGCCTTTCTTCGTTATGTAAATAGAGGGACAGAATAAGTGCTAGACCCTCAACAAAAGAATGGATTAAGATGGGCCATTATTTCTTCTTTGGAAACATTTTCTTTTTCTTTTTTTTCCTCTAAGAAACTGCCGCTGTTATAAGAAAACACCGCAATATTCATCCTTTTGGGGTTGATGCTCTTAATGGTGAATCGATCATTCGCTATCCATTGAGTTATTAGAGGATAGAATGGAAGAAAAGTAATGAAACCTGCGATGGGTACTGAATAACCACCTTTGACTTTGTTAATAATAAAACCTTTTGTTATCTGACCATAACGACCAAACAACGGAGTGAGCGCTAGCGCGATATTGATTTTCATGGTGCGGTAGCACATCCGTTTTCTTGCTCAAGTATTCATTACCAGTAACAAAACGGATTAGGCAATCAACCTTATGAACTTTATGCAAGGTAGTTCCTTTGAAATATAGCAGGCGCTATTCAAACCAATTGAGCGTGCTATATGAAGTCGCGCTCATCCGTTTGCCCTTACGAGTAAGCAAGTTCAAACTACCTTAGAGTGAGTGATTTTCACACTAGCGGTTTGGGAAAACCGAGACCTATGGGGTTGAACCGGCAGCTTTCGGTTCCGTTAGAAAGGACTCCGCTGACCCTCTTCCTTTCGCCGCACAGTGGATCAATCCTTTTTTCCAAAAAAAAAAAGATTTTGTATACTTTTCTATATTCCCTACCTCGAAAGCGGACTCTTGCTGATCTGAGTCCATTCCTACTCACTAAGAAAACGGACTGTGCTAGCATGAAAGTATTTTGTTCCGTGTCAAGAGACACATTCCTCAATCAAGGAGATTCCTGACCTTCGTGAAAGAGATGGATTGATCCCTGCCATCTGAGTCAGAATTAGAAAGCGGAGAATCCTGCTTTGAGTCGCTTATAGGAGCAAGTGAGCCCGAAAAGGACTTTCTTCAAAAGCCTACATCTCGGTATAGCGCTTGACGCAAAGAGTGTATTCTTCGACCTGGACTCGAGTTCCTTAAGGCTATTACCCGAAACAAAAAGGAGAGAAAGATTGACTTTCACCGCGCAAACTGTAAGATCCAAGATAAGTTGTAATCTCAACAGCATAAAGCAAAAGCCACCTGATCTATGACCACCCTTTGCCATTCTTTTTCTAATGAGGAGTTTGACCTTGGGAGAATCCCGGGCAAGATTTATGGCTTCAGCTGCTGCTAAGCGAACTACCTATTCTATATATTCTATAGAAGTGAATATGAGAGAAAAATCTTACCTTTCACATAGTGGGAGGCTGGCCTTCTCTCTACCCAATTCTCCCAATGAGACCTCTTTCACTCACTTAGTGGACGGCCCAGAAGACTTGAAAGTGTCGCCTTCCGGAAAAATCAAGGAAAAAATGCTTTATGATGTTCCATTCTTGGGTGCTTGGGAATAGTCGCACTGACTGCCACGAACTCGCATCTCGGGAGGCCTCCACGGGTCTTTCAAGCGATCTATTAACAACAAGGCCAGAGCTTGCATCCGGATCTCTCGATACAAACCCACTCGGAAGGCATCAAAGCACTAAGAATCAGAAAGGGGGTGCTATTAGAAGATTGAAGTTCGGTAAAACTAAGATGCCAACCTTAGCACTCAGAAAGTTTCTTTTTTGGCCCTCATTTGTTGAGGGTCAGGCACCCAGTGAATCCTAGATCCCGATAGTCAACTCATCGTCCAGCCAAAAAAGACGAGACCTTCTGCCTGATGAAGCTGAGACTGCCCTTGGGGGACCTTCCCACGAAGAAAGCTGTATAGAAAAGTTCTCTCTTATTAATTGCTTTCTCCTAATATAGTGATTTACCCGATTAGATTAAGGCGCAGAATTCCCCACCAGTTGTCAAATAAGGGAAGTTTTTGTCCACACCTATCCCACATCGAAGAGCATTCATTCTGTGTCCTCGCTTATCATATCCTACATGCTTTCCATTTTCGAAACTCAAGAAAAGAGCTAGTGCCAATCAAAAGGTGATGAGAAGTGCACAGAGAGAGCTTTCAAGTTAAGATGTCAGATCGAAAGCCTCCAGAATTGGAAGAGGTGAGGTTTACTTGTCACCCTAGTGAGAAGTAGGCTCTATTAGGCATTCTTGGGTCTGCAATCTCACTACAAGAATTCGGGTCTGCAATCTCACTAGAAGAATTTTGAGACTTTTCAACAAGCATGAAAGGCTCCTCTATCTTGAATTGAAAGATAGTAAACGTCAAGTGAAATAGGGGTTATTACTCTTATACCGCACCTGTTACCGATTTTCGTGAAAAGGCTTATGAAGGATTGACCGAAGTCATTTTCTCTACCACTTGGGGGTGCCAGCTATCGTTCGAGCACTTTTTCCTGAAGCGATTCCCCTTGCTTGTAAGTAAAAGGTAGGTTATTCAACCAATTGATGAGAGTTAGTTACAATAACAGATGGGGATGGAGAGGTATCCTCCGCTAACGCTTTCATCAATCAAACTCCTGCTACAAGAAAATCCCAAGCCCAAGCCTAAGCCCAAGCCCAACAAACGGCTACTTCAAGAGCAAGAGTTGGATTCTCGTCTCGCCAAGTTCACTTACTCGGGTGCTTAGTCAACTTTGGCTTTCTTTCGAGAATCATCAATTGACGTTGAAAAGAGTGTCATCTCATCCGAAACCACCTTTCCAGAAGAACCCAGAAGATTACTTCATTCGACTTCCTTTTCGTTGAGCTATTGACTTATGCCTGGTAGTAAGCGTTGGGACTTTCACTGGTATAGGAACCATTGCCCACTATACACCATATCCTGAATAAAGCTCAGAAGAACAACTATTTCTTTTTCTCCTCCTCTGAGGAACCTTTCTCGCCTCCTACCACCCATATAGTCATTCTTCTAGCCCGTTTAGCTACTAACAGAAAGGTACATCCCTTCTCTGCCTAGTAGAAAGTCAAAGCTAAAAAAAGTGAACCTTGGTGGCAGAGCCGGAAGCACCGAACAACATATTTTGGGGTCTCCTTCCTGCAAGTATACTGAGAGACTCGTATCTAAAAGATTCTATCTATCCATCAGGACCATAATAGGGTCGTAGGGCCCGAAACAATGTTGATATGGCCAATAGTGGTTTGATCCGGCATAGCACAGTGGCGTTTACGTGTTCCCAAATGACTTTGAAAATCACCGATACAAATTGAAAGGAGAAATACAATACGCATATCACGGATATAGGAAAGACTGATTGCGAAAGAAATAACTAAAGAAAAAGAATGAATTCGACCACTTCTACGAACAGCATCGCCCAATCCAAGTTCTCTCCCCGGGGACTGACATAGGAAAGTTGTGCACTCTTTCTTGCCCGCTAGCTTAAATAAGAAGGGAGGTAAAGAAGCAGGCGCACAAACAGGTGCTTTCCACCGATTAGCCGGGAAAAATCCTACGTGTTTGATTTTTCCGAAAAGGTGCAGACCCTCTGAGCTTCCTCATCAATAGGTTGACGAAGTGAGAACTGTTGGGTTACCCTAACACCCAAGCTATCAAACGTGGCGGTTTGCGGAAAAAAAAATTTCTTACAAGTTTAAAAACGATGCTAGAATAACCCATTAAACTGGATCTAACCATAAACCTAACTAGATAAACTAGAAGTGCTATCTACCATGATAAGAAAGCTTCACCAAATGATCCGTGTCCTTCGGTCTTCTTTCTTCATCATGTGCTCCTAGTGGCCACCTTGAATCTGCTTGATCTTCTTTTCCCGCTCTATCGGTTCTCCGGGATCGAGCTTGTTCTCCGTGTTAGTTATATGTATGCCCTAGAGGCCATTGTTGTACATATGATGTATATTATAATGGATGCTTGGACATATATAGAGAGAATTTCTTGCTCGTCATGATAGTATGCTATCTGGTTGCTCTTTATCTTAATATATTGATTTATATAAGAATACTGTCTTGTTATCACATGTTGATAAAGCCCTTAGGATGACTACTTGACTATCAGGACTATGATGGAGATCATACTAGTGGGGCCAATGGTAGTCCATAAGTGCATCCTATAATTGTTCCTAATCGAGGGTGTATCGAGACAGGGCATCGATACTCCAGTGTAGACTAGTGTATACGTATCTTAACTCATATCATGGGCGATGGATGATCCCACATCCATTGGTGTTTGACATCAAGGATGGTATACGGGTGCTCAGTAGAGACTGGGTACACTGAACGGACTCGCCGAAAACTCCTTGTTGGTATTATACATATCGTCAGATAGCAGTTCTCTGGTGACACTAGTACAGGTTAGTCTGTAGACCCGAGATCGTCATAGAATCTTGTGTGATTCACACTGTGCTTTGATTTCCACCTTACCACATTCAAGAGAATGTGCAAAACGGTGGCTTTTGGGTATATTCCCGAATCACATGGAGGCAATGAGCGATAGGAGGGGTTTCGTCTCTCCCGGTATTGGGGGTTGATGTTGCGCTATGCTCGATTGGCTATAACTGAAAATCTCTGGCCAGGGTTGCTGAGATTTACTGGTAAGAGTTATCAGTAGTTTCTCGAACCGTTATGGACCTTACATCGGCACGACTTATCGGTTACTGGGGTCTGACGTTTACCACCCCTAGACTAGATATGTGACATATCAGACGAAGAGACCGAACTATATGGCAGTATTACTGATTGGATTTATAGGAGTTAGAGCAGACTTGCTTGTTGATCTTCTGATCGTTCAATACCCGGGTGGCCGTTACATTTAGCTGACCGCTTGCGGCTTGTTGGTGTTTGATGTGATCATCACTTACTGTCGACGTATTGACGAGTCTTTAGAGTCCTACATAGAGATTTCCTGGCTCAGGAAGATGGAGTAGGAGACATATGTGATATGTACAGGATCGAGATTGATACGCGTATGTGATACCGTATTCTATTCTCGCGATATGAGATATCGGCCGGTTATATGTGATATAGCCTGGTTATCGGATCAAGTGTTGATTCGATGAAATGATATATATTATTATATGCTCACTTAAGTATTTATTATTCTCACTTATGATACATTTAACGTATATATGATATATGTTTATTGTATCGTTTTCTCTTGTTACATAAATATTATATATGTGATATATAATATCGTGACATGCTTGGTTACACATGCAGCATGTATGTATGAGACTCATACCATGTAGGGGTTTATGTTATGGTTTCATTTATTATTGAGCAATCACAAATTAGTGGATTTAATCAAAACTTGAAGCTTGGAGAAGCTTGTAGATAAGTATTGACTTAGTCCACTCTTTTGTTTCTACTTAAGATATTTTGTGACCTAACCATTAACCCCTTACCATGGTTAACTCTCTATACGAGTTAGTATATGGTTGATATACTCATACATGGTTGCATTTGAACCATATGAGATATTTTCGTCACTTGATCTCATTCATTCATCTTCTTCTTCCTCATCTCATTTTTGCTCTCTTAACTTTGAGATAAAGAAGAAACATAGTGAGAAATTAAATTCTAAAGTGAGCAAAATTCCTACTTCATCATCATCTTCTATACTAGCCATATAGATTAGTGTGTTAGCTTCACTAATTCCGTATTAGTGAAGAGAGAGCTTGAGTCCGTGTTTTCTCGATGTAGATCATCATAGACTTTGAAGACTTCAAGCAAGGATGCATCATACATCTTGTGAAGCCTCTCAAGAGTTTGGGAGCTCGTTGATCGCAGCGAAGGGACCACTATTTGGAGCTTGTGAAGTGAAGGAGTAGACTACAAAGGTTGTAATCCTTAATCACTTAGAAGTAAAGTTGTTTACTTGATATTTCCGTATGAATCTCTGGTTAATGATCTTGTTTAGAGTTATTAAGCATGGCAAAATTTAATTTAGCATAGATGATGCCACCCAAAACCTTGTTGCTGTGCTTAGGAACCCTACACTCCGATCCTCCTTTGTCGTAGATGGTCCACCCGAGAGATGTGATCCATGGCTCTAGCTCCTAACTAAGTATCAATAGGAGCAACTAGAAAACTTGGGTTTCTAATCCAAGTTGTCCAGCATGTAGTGTGGAATTTTATGTGTTCTACTATCTTTATCTTGCCCTTTCTCTTATTTCTCAACACATGAGAGTGTAAAGAAAGGGAATATGATGAAGGTGAAGGAGCTCAAGTGAAGGGTAAAAGGGTGAAGCAAAATGGTGAGAGCAAAATGAAATGAGCAACCATGAGAGAGAATATCATCCACAATGGTTTTGTGAAAGAATATCCATGAATAAACAAGTGTAGCCATACTTCAATAGTTGCCACAAATGAATAAAGAATTCATTTGTCAACTATTGAAGCCATCGCGCTCACCATACATCCCTCTCCTCCAATTTCCACCTCATTTCCATTTATCAATAAATGGAAAAATCTATGATGAGGTGTCCACCTTCTAGAAGGTAATCTGTAATAAAATACGGATTACAGTTTACTGTATATACATACCTGCATTCGGATAAAAACACGAATGCCCAAAGAGATAGAATAACATGAAGAACGTAATACTAGAATATACATATCAAAATACATATATGTAATTATTAAATCAATACCTGATTTAATAATCCGGCTTAAACCTGAGCCGGCTGGTATTACCAACCGTCCGATCGAAAATCCGGGTACAAAGTATATCAATCGATCGAAACCCTGCACGTATCCAATACGGCTACTACATCATTTCGCCTGAACCAGAGAAACCCTTTGTGTAGGACTCTAAAGACTCGACAGTACGCCGGTAGTGAGTTACTGGATGAATCTATAACCACAAGCACGTCAGCGGCACTAGCTGTACGTAACGGCTACCCAGGTACCTGTCGAAAAGGAAGGCCGATGAGCAAACTCATCCGGATCCCTACTGAGCCTATCTGTGACAATCTCCATACATTCCAGTATCTTCGTCTGAGAGTATCGCATACCGGATCTAGGGGGTGGTAAACGTCAGACCTTAATAATCCGATAATTCGTGCTGATGCGGCTCAGGACCAATCCGGGAAACTACTGATCAACCTATCAGTAAATCCCAACTGCCTTGGCCAAGGTCTTATGGTCCTGACCAATCGAACACAGTGCGATATCGACTCCCTAACCGGGAGAGACGAATCCTCAACAATCGCTCACTGCCTCCATGTGGCTCGGGACTGTACCCAACCAAAACCTGTTTGCACGACTCAGTAGAGCCATGGTAGGATAGTGATCAAAGCACAGTGGGAACTCACATGAGACAAATGATGATCTCAGGTCTAAAAACTAACCTTTACCCATGTCACTTGAGAACTTCCACCTGACGATAGGTATAGTACCATCTGGAAGTTCTCGGCGAGTCCGTCCGGTGTACTCACCCCCAGTGAGCACCTGTATACGATCTTAGGTGCAAAATACCAATGGTTGTGGGACCGTACCGTCGCCCATCATCGGGGTCTAGAAACATAAACACTGGTCTACTCCGGAATATCGATGCCCGGTCTCGATACTCCCACGACTAGAGACAATTTAAGGATGTGCGTACCGACTGCCCAACTCCCACAAGTATGATCGCCATCACAACGCAGGTAGTCTAGCAATGATCCTACAGGCTTTATCAATGTGTATGAATGATACATAATAACAAGTAAAATATATGCACATGTTAAGATAAAGACAAACCAGATAGCATACTATCATATCGAGCAAGACTGTCATGTACATATATATGTCCAAGCATCCACATGTATACATATACAATAATAGCCTCTAGGGCATACATATCCAAAAATCTCCCACTTGCACTAAGGCCATATATATTGGCATACCGAATACCCAACTTCTGCTCTAAGGCCAGTTGTTGGCGTACCGCATACCAAACATCTCAAAAAGTCTCTCGAACTGTGCTTGAGGAAGGGCCTTGGTGAATGGATCCGTCGTGTTGTCTTTTGTGTCCACTCTCCGCATCTCGATCTCCCGATGATCAATGATCTCCCTGATTAAGTGATACCGCCTCAATATGTGCCTGGATTTCTTATGGGATCGTGGTTCCCTTACTAAAGCCATAGCTCCATTGTTGTCGCAATACACAGGTATTGGGTTAACAATGGATGGAACCACCTGAAGTTCAGTAATGAACTTCTTAATCCAGACAACATTTTTTGCGGTATCGTTGGCAGCAATGTATTCAGCCTCCATCGTTGAGTCTGCGACGGTATCCTGTTTGGAATTCTTCCAACAGACCGCCCCTCCGTTGAGGGTAAACACAAAAGCCGAGACAGCCTTGTTGCCATCCTTGTCACTCTGGAAGCTCGAATCGGTAAAATACTCCACCTGGAGGTCCCCATTACCGAATACCGGGAACAGTTCTTTAGTCCTCCTCACGTACTTCAGAATGTTCTTAACAGATGTCCAGTGGTTCTCACCTGGGTTAGACTGATACCGTCTCACCACCCTAAGCACGTAAGCTACATCTGGTCGGGTACATAACATCGTATACATTATAGATTCTACCGCCGAAGCGTAGGGTATAGTACTCCTGCGAACCCTCTCCTCATCAGTCTTGGGAGACATCTGTTTGGAGAGGGTGATTCCGTGCAATGCGGGTATGTTACCGCACTTAGAATCTTCCATACGAAATCTCTTTAGTACAGCCTTTATGTACCTGGACTGTAAAAGTCCCAGTAATCTCTTGGATCTATCTCTATAGATCTTAATCCCCAGAATGAACGAGGCATCACCCAGGTCCTTCATGGAGAATCTTTGTGACAAGGACAGCTTGACCGATTGTAGCATAGGAATGTCATTTCCTATCAAAAGAATATCGTCCACATATAAGACTAGGAATATGATAGTTCGGCCTACAATCTTCTTATATATACAAGGCTCATCCTCGTTCTTGATGAAGTCAAATCCCTTGACCGTTTCATCAAAACAGATGTTCCAGCTCCGCGATACCTGCTTTAATCCATAAATGGATTTAAGCAACTTGCACACCTTCCCGCTGCTCCCACTGTCTACGAAACCTTCTGGCTGATCCATATAAACACACTCTTCTAAACTTCCGTTCAAAAAATCCGTTTTTACGTCTATCTGCCAGATCTCATAGTCATGGAAGGCAGCAATGGCAAGTAGGATCCGAATGGATTTAAGCAAAGCCACTGGAGAAAAGGTTTCGTCATAGTCCACACCCGGTCTTTGACGAAAACCTTTTGCAACAAGTCTAGCCTTATAGGTTTCCACCTACCCATCTACACCAAATTTCCTTTTGTAGATCCATTTGCATCCAACGGGTTTTACCCCAGGTGGAACAATATCCAAGGTCCACACTTTATTGGTGTACATGGACTCCATTTCGGATTGCATAGCATCCAGCCGCTTATCAGAGTCCCTACTGATAATGGCCTGCTTGAAACTTGTAGGATCATTTTCTTCCAAGATGCAATCCTCTCGATCCCCGTTTATGAGAAAACCGTAGTATCTCTCGGGCGGATGAGAAATCCTACCAGATTTGCGGAGTGGCTGAGGTTTGTCTGGGGTTGTTGAATCTAGAGGTTCCACCAAATCTTCAGTTATAGTTTGTGTTTCTGGAACTTCATCCAGTTCTACCGCGCTGCCACTAATATTTTTTGCAAGAAATTCTTTTTTCTAAAAATGTAGCATTACTAGAAACAATAATCCTTTGATCCTCTGCGTAGTAGAATAGATACCTATTAGAATCCTTTAGGTATTCTACAAACTTACACAAAACTGACCGTGCCTCGAGTTTGTCTGGGTTCTGCTTTTTGACATAAGCTGGGCAGCCCCAAATCTTAACACGTTTAAGATACAAACTCTTACCACTCCATATTGCATACGGAGTTTTAGGTACGAATTTGGATGGAACTTGATTCAAAAGATGTGTCGCTGTTTGAAGCGCATATCCACAAAATGAAAGAGGCAACTCAGCACAACTCATCATAGAGCGAACCATATCCAATATGGTACGATTCCTCCGCTCTGATACACCGTTGTTTTGTGGTGTATACGAAGGAGTAAGCTGAAAGAGAATTCCATTCTCTTTTAGATAATCTAGGAATTCCGTACTTAAGTACTCCCCTCCTCTATCAGATCGGAGGATCTTGATACTTTTGCCAGTCTGGTTCTTTACTTCGTTTCTGAATTCCTTGAATTTCTCAAAAGCTTCAGATTTGTATTTCATGAGATACACATATCCGAACCTAGAGAGATCGTCAGTGAATGTGATGAAGTACAAGAATCCATCCCTCGCATGTATAGACATTGGACCACATACATCACTGTGTATGGATCCCAAGAGCTCTGCTGCTCTTTCTCCATGTCCGGTGAACGGAGATTTGATCATCTTTCCTTTGAGACAGGACTGACAAGTTTCATAAGATGAAAATTCGAACGTGTTCAAATATCTATCTTTATGTAACTTACTCAGTCTTTTCTCTCTGATATGACCAAGTCTACAAAGCCACAAGTAGGATTCGTTCTCTTCTGAACTCTTCCTCTTGCGTGTATTTTGTTTATTGAAAACTGTGTTTTGATTAAGAACATAAATACCATTACACAGTGTACCTTCTGCAACCAATACCTGATTAAGGTAAATATTCATGATATTTCTATCAAGAACAAACTTATATCCATCTTTATCAAGTAAAGAAACTGATATGATATTGCAAACCATGTAAGGTATATAGTAGCAATTGTTCAAAATCATAGTATTGTCATTTGGCAATACTAGGTGATATTCACCGACGGCAGAAGTATCAACTTGTGCTCTGTTCCCTACTCTGAGGGACATATCACCAGATCCAACCATCCTATTTTTTCTCAGTCCTCGTAATAAATTACAAATATGAGATCCTGATCCGATATCTAGTACCCAGGAGGTAGAACTGACAGAAAAGCAGTTCTCAATAACAAGAACACCTGAAGGAGATGCATTGGTATGCTTCTTATTCGATGGGGTCATCAAGGAATTCATGCAATCCTCTTTCCCTTGCTCATACTCATGACAGTTGTCATAATTTGAAGCCGAACCGACGTTCCTCAGCCCCGAATAAGAATTCGGATCGGTCAAGCGATACATTTTTTATCTTGATTAGGGCATGAATTGGTTGCTATCTGGAGAGAGAAAAAAGAAACACTCGGCGTGTGCTCTTGCAAGATTAGAATGGTTATTGGTTTATCTAATCAGGATGGCTCCCACTGTTTCCTCGAATTCTTCTTCAAATCTTAAAAGAAGAACTAGTCAGGATTAATCGCACGTCACAATACTTGCTTAACCTTTCGGTCAGGCTAGTGTTGGTACTTCGAGGGATGTTTTCCAACGCTTTCGCGAAGTTCCTTACATAAGCACTTTTCCCTGGAGGCGTAGCCCCACTAACACCGTTCTAGACACCTACTTAGTTTATAGCATTGATTGTTAAGTGAAATAATTTCCTGAGAGTAATCCTACTCATCAGTGGGATCAGGATCCAACTATCATCGCGTGATAACCTAGATGGAAGCCACTCTAGTCACCACACTCCAGAAGGTATGCAACACTAGCAAGTTTTCTGTATATTTGAAACTCCCGATGTGGTTTTTTCCCCTAAGACCCAAGTGACCTTGACACAGTCAACAAATCAAAGAGTTCTAGTCAAGTTCAACCCGTCATTATCTTGATTGCATTAAACCCACCCACATAACCCTTGATACAGTCAACAAGGTTATATGACTGTCCTAACCAATCGTATTATATGCTATAAATAAGCAGTACTCAGCTACCGTTCACTACACCTTGACACAGTCAACAAACGCAGCACGAATACTAAGTATTACTTATAAGAAATGACAGAGGGCTACGGCTGGGTTTTTGGAGAAAAACCCTATAACGTAATGAACTTGATATCGCTGAAGGAACCTGAGCAGTTTTGAAAAGGAGTGGTTTAGGCTCCGCTTTTGAAAACTTGTGGTTTTGAAAAAACCGAGTAATCTACAGTATAGGCTTTTGCTCAAGAGGTCACTCCCTGCAAAGGGATCTCGGCTCTTGCCTCCTGGAATGAGGTGCTGGATATTCACAATCGAATACCACTATGCAAAATGAAAGAATATAACTATAGTTTTTTGAAATTTGTTCCAACAACATCTTTTAGGTTAATTTTCTTGCATTAATCAAAATTAATGTGGTCCCATCAATTAAAGCCTATCACACCAGAAAAGAACAAAAATACAATGTACGTATATGTCATCCGCATAGGATACCCCGTCATCACCCGTTATGTTAATTAACTAACGACAGAGCGGGGGCTGGACTAACGCAGGTGCAAAACATATACAACATCTACTAGTATATATATAAATATATATAAAATTCATCCCAGGCATGATAATAGCAACAATACAGAATCTCAGCAAGCAACACAGAATGGTGGATAATCTTGGAGCCCCGGATTTCATTTGAGCCACAAATGAGACTCGACGTTCCTGATCGTGTGGATAGCCCGTGCAATGGAAACCTGGACTCCTACGAGCGCAGCAAGTTACCCGCCAAATCCCAGAAGTGAGGCAACCCCAATCAACAAAGCGAATGGACCACCCAGCACTTCACGGGACCCGGTAACTTGAACGCCCCTCCGTGGGTCATACCTATCCCCCTACGAGTGCGGCGAATAGCCCGCCAATTCTAGAGTGAAGCCCCCTCCGTCTCAACGCCTTGAAATGCAGGCTCATTGCACTCTAGAATCCGGCTATTCATGCACTCCACCGTGGGGTAGTCCTAGTACAAAAAATAAAAATATATGTACAAAGGTGACATCGACCTCAACCCGGTCGTGCCCTAATAAAATAATATATATATTACGGCAGAAACGGCCGTCCACATGTCGGACGCTCGCCCCGCAATAATAAATGTACAAATGAATATAAATTGTACTAAACCATTGCACCACTGGCTATCCACCACGACAATCCAACCACAATATCAGCTCAATCACAGAATATCAACGTGAATGTCATGTTCGCAAACTGGTCTAAAAGAACATATAGCAAATAAACGGGATATACCAATCAAATGACATTCACGGTCGCAGATGCTAAACTAAGTAATGATAATAACACGTATTTTAAAATTTCAATCGACTAAACTTTTCCGAATAGACCCCAAGTGCTAATCCAGTACTCAAACAAATCTGGGCTCAATAACTAAATATCCTAGAAACCACAATTCCAAACATAAGACCACCAGAAGAAATATTGGGCACAGAAGCCCCAATATCACCGCGCAACCGCGGCAAACATGTATGTTATGCCACGATTACGCGGTGGAACAGAGGGATCATGGGACCAAATTTCTTGAGAGTTCTTAGAAAAGCCTGCATGAATTTCTGATGCACTGAAAATGATTTTTGGACCACTTTAAAAATTCGACAGAAACGTCAAGTTTGGAATTGCGGTTTTAAAAAATTCGGTCGATCGATATTTTAAACACGTCAAAACTAGCTAGTATAGGTTTTATGGGATGGATCTGATACCATGTTGGGTTACCCTAACGCCCAAGCCATCAAACATGGTGGTTTGCGGAACAAAAATTTTCTTACAAGTTTAAAAACGGCGCTAGAATAACCCATTAAACCGGATCAACCATAAACCTAACTAGCTAAACTAGGAGTGCTATCTACCATGATAAGAAAGCCTCACCAAACGATCCGTGTCCTTCGGTCTTCTTTCTTCATCATGTGCTCCTAGTGGCCACCTTGAACATGCTTGATCTTCTTTTCCCGCTCCATCGGTTCTTCGGGATCGAGATTGTTCTCCGGTCCTCCTTTGTCGTAGATGATCCACCCGAGGGATGTGATTCATGGATCTAGCTCCTAACTAAGTATCAATAGGAGAAACTAGAGAACTTGGGCTGCTAATCCAAGTTGTCTAGAATGTAGTGTGGAGTTCTATGTGTTCTACTTTCTCTATCTTTCCCTTTCTCTTATTTCTCAACACATGAGAGCTTAGAGAAAAGGAAGATGATGAAGGTGGAGGAGCTCAAATGAAGGGGAGAAGGGTAAAGCAAAATGATGAGAGCAAAATGAAATGAGCAACCATGAGAGAGAATATCATCCACAATGGTTTTGTGAAAGAATATCCATGAATAAAAAAGTTTAGCCATGTTTCAATAGTTGCCACAAATGAATAAAGAATTCATTTGTCAACTATTGAAACCATCGCTCTCACCATACCTTCCTCTCCTCCAATTTCCACCTCATTTCCATTTATCAATAAATGGAAAAATCCATGATGAGGTGTCCCCTTCTAGAAGGTAATCTGTAATAAAATACGGATTACAGTCTACTGTATATACATACCTACATTTGGATAAAAAGACGAATGCCCAAAGAGATAGAATAACACGAAAAACGTAATACTAGAATATACATATCGAAATACATTTATGTAATTATTAAATCAATACCTGATTTAATAATCCGGCTCAAACCCGAGCCGGCTAGTATTACCAACTGTCCGATCGAAATTCCGAGTACAAAGTACATCAATCGATCGGAACCCTGCACGTATCCAATATGGCTACTGCATCATTTCGCCTGAACCAGGGAAACCCTCTGTATGGGACTCTAAAGACTCGACAGTACGCCGACAGCGAGTTACTGGATAAATCCATAACCACAAGCACGTCAGCGGCACTAGCTATACGTAACGGCTACCCGGGTACCTGTCGAAAAGGAAGGTCGATGAGAAAACCCATCTGAATTCCTACTGAGCCTATCAGTGACAATCTCGCATTGCTCGCCAAATCCATAACCACAAGCACGCATTGCTCGTCAAACCTTATATCATCACCCAAGTGCAAAAAAGACCTTTTTCTAAGGCTGTTCACGAGTCAGGACGAGCTGTACTTCTACCGATGCTACCATACTTGAATCCGGTGTAATATCTTATTCCGCCTGAAAGGTTTTGATCACACGCATCTCTGGGAAATGGAAAAGACACATACCCCAAAAGTAGAAAAATGAGAGAATCCGCTCATCTGAGGCAGAGGATTCATATATATCTTCAGACTTGGGAAAAACTGGAGTTGTTGGTTCGAAGGAAGGAAAAAGCGTTGCCCTGTTGGGTCAAGGATTGGTTACGTTTGTCTAAATCTATAGTATACTGACTAGGCCCCATATACCTGTCGTTGGTGCCATAGGTACTAAGATAACATACCAGCTCGTGGGAGGTGCTCGACCTAACATTCTCAATCCATATGCGACAGGGTAGCCGTCTAGATTATTACTGATGTTTAGAAAAACCTTCTCTTCTGAGTTGGCCTGCAGCTCCTTTTGTGGCAGTCGAATTCTTCCTTTAAAGATTCAATTCCTTATCTATGGCATTTTTGCTTATTTTTTTGCTTTGCTTTGGGGCGTAGGAGCGGTAGCTCCGAAACGCGGGCAGCTTATTCTGATTCGATTGCTAAGAGCTCTTTCTCTGCATCAATTGGCACTCTTTTAAATGGGCACTATGAAAAACATGTCGGGTGGTTCCTGCTGCACGAGATTCGATGGAAGTAGGGATTTAAGCATAGTTGTGATTCCGCTTTCACTAAAAAATAGTATGAGCAAAGAGTTCCACAAAAGAAAAGAGTCTGAGGCCGATCTAAGAACTCTCTCTCTTTTTCTCGCATCTCAACTCTTGATCTTTCTTTGCTTAAGACAGAGGAAATGATCGACCAAGCCATTCAACGACATGACTTATTCCTAGACCTCAAAGATTTGTGACTCTGCCTTTCCCTCTGCTATCTTAAAGAAAGAATAACCTTTCACGGTTCAAGTGCCGCCACTCACTCTCTTTCAAGTAGGGTTAATAAGAAAGTCAAACCAATCTCCTCAACCTAGAAAGAGAACTCCATGATCTTCTTTTTCTTCTTAAGAACCCGAAGGCGAGCTAATCCGTCTTGGTGCAGCTCCCAGTCCTGATTGATTGGCCACCGGGTGGTCACTCAAACTCAAAAAGAATGGAATTCAAATCCTCATCTCCTTCACTCTGCCTCTGCTCCATTCCTTTCTTTCTTTATCACCTCTAGTTCCCCTTATTTATAGGCGAGAAAAGAAAAGAGGGTTAGCACAAACAAAAGCTGCTGCTTCTTGGCATCACTTTGCGCCTTTCTCCGGCTACGGCTAGAGAGCAAGATGGATGCAACTTTACTTATGACTTGGCATTGGAAGAGGGATGGGATGGATCTCCTTCCCACTTTAGTTTCACTCTTATCTCGGTTGCTAACCAGTGTGGGAGATGAAGCCAAGTCCTTTCCCGCATTTTATCTCAAAGAGGATAACACTGCCGCTCTTTCTGGTTTCATTCAACTGCCACTAAACCATATGCTTAACACATATCACGGGAGGTAGGATAGAGCTAATTCTGGGATCGAATGTCTCTCATTGTGGTATTGATTTGAAGCTAGTACAATTAATGATTCTGGTATGAATCTGGCATAGTCTAGCCGAATTATATAACTCTCAAGTCAACTCGCACTCAAAGCCTATGTTCACTAGAGCGATTGAAAAAGGTATGGTAGTGATCTCACTCCACGCATCGCACACTTTTTTCATCCAAACTGTGCTTGGTCATGGGAGCAAAGTTCAAGGTACAGTAGGATAGCCCTTCCATTTCTTTGATGCACCATACACATGCGTCTTCAACTTTAGAAGAACCGATTTCCATCTTCCGACTTTCTTTGATGCACACGAATCACAGAGTCTGCTTTTCTACTTCTTGATGTGAGAACTTCGTGCGTTGTATTCCCTAATATAGGCTTTCTTTTTTAGTGTAAAATGGTGTTTAGTAGCGTCTTTCTTGGTTTCTTTGATTGACCTTGACTTGCTTGCGAGGAAGATAACTATTCTGGTGAAATGGACAACCCATCCGATGATCGAATCGGGATCACCCACCCCTCTGATATTATTTACCAATGGAAGGAATGTGCATCTTTCAATGAGTGAAACTCTCAGGGCCTTTCTCACTGGGCGTGTGTTCCTGCCAAAAATTTTTGCAAAGAGCTATTTGTTCCTTTATAAAAAAAAGAAAGGAAGAGGAAAAGAATCCTCATAGTTTGGCATCACGTGTTAAACACGTGGGCGCTTATATGCAAAGCATATAAACGCTGAAAACAAATAACTAAGGGTCAAACCGGTCTTACGTGTTAAACACGTGAGCGCTCATATACAAAGCATATGAACGCTGAACAGAAATAACCAATGGCCAAACAGGCCTCATGTGTTAAACACGTGAGCGCTCATATGAAAAGCATATGAGCGCTGAAAATAAACAGGCTAAAACCCACACTAGGGGTCACGTGTTAAACACGTGAGTTCTATTGCCGCATTCTTTGGCAGCGCTCACATGCAAAGCATGTGAGCTCCCCAATTTAAAATGATATCATCTGATAGAATTAAATTCTATGTGATAAAATTAAATTCTATTTGGAAATATTTTCCCTAATCTTTCTAATATGGAAAGATCTTTTTCTAACAGAGAATCTTGGATTTAAATCCAATTGTGATAAAATATCACCAATTAAACCATCTAATAGAATTAAATTCTATATGGGAAATATTTTCCTGATCTTTCTCAAACTAGAAAGATCTTCTCTGTTAAACAGAGGGCCCATGGATCAAAAATCCAACGGTGATCATCTGATAGAATAAAATTCTATCTTAGGAAAATATTTTCCTAATCTTGTTAAACTAACATGATATTCATATAACAGAATTAAATTCTATATTAGGAAAATATATTCCTAAACTTGTTAAACTAACAAGATATTCATATGATAGAATAAAATTCTATGTGATAGAATTAAATTCTATGTTGGAATAAAATTCTAATCTTGTTAAATTAATAAGATATTCATATAACAGAATTAAATTCAATATTAGGAAAATATATTCCTAATCTTGTTAAACTAACAATATATCCATATGGTAGAATAAAATTCTAATCTTGTTAAATTAATAAGATATTCACATGATAGAATAAAATTCTATCTTAGAAAAATATTTCCTAATTTTGTTAAACAAATAAGAAATCTTCTCTATTTAAACAGAGAACCTTTGGATTAAAAATCTAACGGTGAATAAAATTCACCGATTGATCTACGAGATCATTTTGATTTATCATGAAATCAATCATGATCTCTCAATGAGAGATTTTTTCAACAAATAGATTTTCCTCTTCTCCTATAAATAGGAGCAAAGAGATTAATCAAAAAGGGAGAAGTGCTGGGTTATGCCAGCGCCCTGGATATCTACCGTGACTGTTTGCGGAATAAAATTTTTCAAAACTGGCGCTAGAACAACCCTATAACCCGGATTTACCATAAACCTAAAGCTAGCAAACTAAAGAGGAGTTTAGAATGGTTATACCGAATGATCCGAGTCCTTCGGTTTTCTACCATCTTCCTAAGCTCTTAGAGGCCATCATGATCAAGCTTGATCGCCGGTCTCCCTCCAGCGAAGATGATCCACCTGAGAATTTATAGTTCGAGCTCCAACCTCATAACCGAGGTAATTAGGGTATCTAGTTCGCTAAACTAGATAGCCTAGAGGATATAGAGTCTAATGATAGATTAATTTGTCTCCAAACACCCTAGGTTTCTCAACACATGAGACTTTTAGGGTGGGTAGAAAAGAAGCTTGAGGAGATGAGTGTGTTGTGAACATGAAGCAACCATAGAAAAATGGCTAAGTGTTGTGAAGCCAAGCAAACTCTAGCATAACCAAAAAATCTCACAACACCAAATAAATATCAAGCATGCCACAATAGTGAACCATGAGTCATCCCATAAGTCACCACAAAGCCATGCTTCCATAAATGCAAAGCAACAACTCATCTTCCACCTCATTAACCATTTAACAAAAATACACAAATGAGGTGTCTTCTTCTAGAAGCACCTTATAATAAATTACAAGAATACCCCTCATCCATATATACATATCCATATCCGTATTCCAAAAAATACAAATACAAAGAGACGAAAATAATCCAATAATATAATACTAGGATTCGGTTTAAACCAAAGCCCACTAATATTATCTGTCCGAATCACGATACGTGCACAAGTGTACGTATATGATCGAACCCCGCCGTAAAACTATACGGCCTCTACATCGTTTCGCCCGAAGCAGTGAAACCCTCTGTGTGGGACTCTAAAGACTCGTCAATACGCTGGCAGTGGATTTAACCACAAGCACGTCAGCGGCACTAGCTGTACGTAACGGCTACCCAGGTAGTGAACGAAGGGAAGGCCGACGAGCAAACTTATCCGAACTCCTACTGAGCCTGTCCGTGATAATCTTCGTACAGTCCGGTCTGTTTGTCTAAGAGTATCTCATATCAGACCCCCTAATAACGCGATATTTCGTATCGGTATGAAGCCCATCACCAACTGAGAAACTATTGATCCAAATCAGTAATTCTCGACTACCTTGGCCAAAAATTTCTAGTGATGGCCACCCGTGCACCGCGTGACATCAACCCCCAATATCGGGAGAGGCGAATCCCCGACGATCCGCTCACTACCTCTATGTGGCTCAGAACTGTACCCAACTAAAACCTATTTGCACGACTCCTTTAAGCCGTGGTAGGGTAGTAATCAAAGCACAGTGGGAACTCACACGAGACAAATAACGATCTCAGATCAACAGACTAACATGTACACATATCATCTGGGAACTGCTATCTGACAATAGGTATAATACCAACTAGCATGTTCCCGGCGAGTCCGTCCAGTGTACTCATAACCCAATGAGCACATGTATACTATCTTAGGTGACAAACTGACACCAATGGCTTATGAGACCGGCCACCGCCCCTCGTTGGGGTCTCGATAAGTACACACTAGTCTACTCTGGAGTATCAATATCCAGTCTCGATACTCCCACGACTAGGGACATTTAAGAATGTGCTTATAGATCACCCAGCTCCCACGTATATGATCGCCATCATAATGCTGGCAGTCAAGCAATAATCCTATGGGCTCTATCAACATGTAATAGTGATCTGTAATCCCACATAATGCATGTACATGATGATAAAGACAAACCAGATAGCATACTATCATTTTAAGTAAGATCGTTCTATCCGTATAGGTCCTCCATCGATCATCATAATCACATGCCTACGATTACAATAATTGTTTTGAGGGCACTATAGCCTCCACGTAGGATTAGAAATGCGAAGGTGGTTGACTTGTCGTTAGGGTAAACGGATGAGCGCGACTTCATATTGCACGCTCAATTGGTTTTCATTTCGCGTGCTATATTTCAAAGCCTTGCATATAATCCGTTTTCTTACTGGTAGTTTACTTGCTGACTTATTTTTTTCTTCCACACACCTTCCGCCAAGCCTAATCCTACGTGGCGTGGCGTACGGAGGTCTATTCTCGGAATTAATTTAAAGTCAATATTTTCTTAGGAATTATTTATTTAAATAGCATTTTGTGGGGTGGGTGGGTGGGTGCGCGGGGGGGGGGACAACGTCAATTGGAGATAGGCAAACTCCAATTTCAGCAGGCGGGAATTTCGAGGTCGGTTTCTTCTTCACGCATGGTACTTGAGGAAATAATAGGAACTCGGTACAAGAAAATCCCAGTTCATACAGTGCGTGTGGGTCGCCAACAGGGAAAACCCAGTCACCGATTCTACCGGAAATCTAACTTTCGGAAGCGATGGAAATCTCATCCTTCATAATAGCTCGGCGAAGGGGGATTTGGCACTGTTTACAAGGTAAATTTTTGCTGCATAATTTTGTTGCTTTCTTTGAGCATTCCATTTAAAAATGTATTGCAATTTAGTATTTTAGCTTTTATTGTGCCTTTGAGATGAATTCAATTGCATTTGACACATTGTTTTATCAAATCTAGACATCAATCCTGCATGATCGGTTGTAAAGATATACTCCTTTGTTGCAGTGCCGCTTAATTTTGTAACTTTCGACCCTTCAGGTTTCATGCTTAGCCCCCATCTTGCCTACATTGTCTAGATTTGATAACGTACAAAGAGACTAATTGGCACACTGTAAGCATTATTTGCAATTCTTCTTCTTAATGCATAATTTCGTAATTGTTCTAACCTTTGCATTCAGTGGGTATATGTCTCCAGAGTATGCTATGGACGGCATCTATTCAGTGAAAAGTGATGTCTTCAGCTTCGGTGTCCTCGTATTAGAAATCATAAGCGGCAAGAAGAACAAAGGAACCTATTACGCCGAGCCTGAACTAAACCTCCTTGGTTATGTAGGTAACAATAAAGGATACTACGCATCTTCTATATATTGTTATTTAGATGCTCAATCGTTGATTGGTATATTTCAGGCATGGAATTTATGGAATGAGGGCAACACCTTGGATCTATTAGATAAATCTATCAGCAGTCCCAACTCCGTCCCTGAAGTCCTCAGATACATACAAGTAGGTTTGTTATGTGTTCAAGAAAGACCAGAAGATAGGCCAGATTTGTCTTTGGTAGTGCTGATGTTAGAAAAGCCGCGGCAACCAAAATCTCCTGGTTTCTGCACAAGCAGATGCCCGATTGATTCTGACTCGTCTTTGGGTTGTACTGTTAACGATGTTACAGTTACAATCATGGAGGCTAGATAAGTTTTATCATGTTGTGTGTATTCTAAACTTTTTTTTTAATGAAATGAATACTCTGAATCTATTTGTTGCATAGATGTTTCTGTTATTCACATTAACTATCAGTTTCTAGTTAGAAATTCATGGTTCAAGGAATTTGATTTGTTGCATCGTTGTCATTGATTTTTATCATGAATAAAGTTGTACATAACTATCTTGTTTGAGTCCTCTTTTCATCAATCTTTCTTTTGTATCCGACTCTTACTCAACTGGAGAAATTTTTTGCTGCTGTAGAAGCCTCTGTGGCTAGGTAATTTGTCTTCTCAGATTCTTGAGTTTAATTCTCTCGAAATCTGTTAGATGTTCTAATATAACTCGTGCTAGTGAAATTCAAATTTTCGATTGGTCTCTCTTATTAGTGGTAACCTCCTGAGATCTGAGTTGCCAATGCACCTTTCTTCGCTTTATTTTTACAATGAGTGAATAAATGACAATACAAGAATCAGAGATGTGCTTCTGTACCTAGTTTATTTATTAAGGTTATTTACATTAAATGAGTTAAATGGCAATCGTTATCCGCCTTCGAGCATTGTAACTGATATTTCATTTACAGTTGATGACGCTTGTTTGCTTGTAGAGGATTCACACTCAAAAGGGCCTCTTGTTGTAACAAATCCCGGCCGTTTAGGCTGTGGCAACAGCGTGCTCTCGCTCCCGAGCATCAGTACCACCGATGACATCGGCGGCCGATCTTCGGGGCGTTCTTGAACGCACAAGAGTCCCACTCTTATGCACCTCAATGCTTCGGACACCGGGTAAGAGTAACCTATTAATTCATCAACTAGTTCCAAGGTCTTCTCTTCTCTCCATAAACTCCACGCCTGCAAATTTTATCATTTCATAATGTGTATATGTAAGTATTCATTATATCAAGTAAGATAAACAAGTGCTTACATGACCTAGCAGGTTCATATCAAGCTTGGTGAGATAGAACCCTCGGTTCTTCTTGCCAGTTATAATTTCTAGTATTAACACCCCAAAGCTAAATACATCAGATTTTACAGAGAAGTTACCATCCATTGCATATTCCGGGGACATGTATCCGCTGCATTTATCACTAGATTGTTAACATCATATTTTATTTTACAACAGTAACTGTAAGGAGCAATACTTACTATGTGCCAACAACTTTTCTTGTATTTACTTCTGTGTCGTCTCCTCCGAATATTCTTGCCATGCCAAAGTCCGAAATTTTCGGATTCATCTCTTTATCGAGCAGGATGTTGCTAGCTTTGAGATCTCTGTGAATAATTCTAAATCTGGAGTCTTGATGAAGGTAGAGAAGTCCTCGAGCGATACCCATTATAATGTTGTAGCGGGTTTGCCAATCCAGTAGTGCACACTTTGCTTTATCTGATTCAATTATATGACTGCCGTCATCTTTTTTTTAAATTAATTTATAAAATCAATATGAAATTCCGTACTCTTCGAATATGTTGTCATATTATACATATCACAAACGAGGAACCCAGATTCAAAAACATTCGTTCATCCACTACTTTTTGACAAATGGTTCTTAAATGTAGTTGCAGCTAATTAATCATCATTACAGTGAGCTTAACTGAAAGTTATCAATGAATGTGACAAGATGGACCCATTATCTGAGAGATAAGTCTGAACAATTTGATATTGCACATCTTCACAATCTCTTTTGTAATAGATCCCTTCTGGTAATTAAGTTAACCTGAGATTATGTGTGATTCTGGAGTAATTTTAGCGGAGGAATGTTTGGGAAATGGAAAGTGTGAGAGGAAAGGGAGAAAGTATAGGAAAGTGATCACTCTATTTGTTTGGCAATGAAAAAACATTTAGAGTAGATGCCACCTTGGATCTCTTGCCTATTTCAGTTTCTAGCTTAAAAGCTAGAAAATGGAGAAAGAGAGAGTTTAAAGTTTATTTTAATTGTTCTTTAAGCATTCTCTTGGTTTGATAAATAAAATAATATATTTACCTTTTTAATCTTTTTGCCACATGAGTTCCAATTCATCATCTTTCCCACTATCTTTGAGGCCAAACAAACAACATTTGTTACTTTCTCATAATTTCACTTTCTTATTACTTTCCTACTTTCTCATTTCCTTATTTCTTTCAATTTGCTAAACAGTCATTATGCAAGAAGAAAAGAAGGAAATTGAGAGAGAGAGACTAACCAAATAAGAACACGTCTAAGCTTTTGTTAGGCATGTACTCGTATATCAACATCCTTTCCTCCCCTTGAATGCAACACCCCAAAAGCCGAACAAGATTCCGGTGCTGAAGCTTAGCTATCAACACCATCTCATTCTTGAACTCATCGATCCCTTGAACTGAAGTCTTTGCCAACCTCTTTACTGCTACTTGTCCGTCTTCCAATATACCCTGTTAATTACAGAGAAATATGCGCAATTTTAGCTGTACCAACATAACTTTGAGAAAGTGTTTCTATTATTTCAAAACATTTCGTGAAATTTGGAACCATATTTTTCTTCCAATGGCATCCTGTTTGCTAAATTTACCTTAAATACAGGTCCAAAGCCTCCCTCACCAAGTTTGTGTTCGATGGAAAAGTTTCCAGTTGCAGCTATAATCATGCTCATGTCAAACAAGGGTAGCTCCAAATCATTACTTTCTGCGCCTTGGTAATTATACGGGTGATTGGAGGAAACGGTAACCGATTTAGCTGTATATAAGAGTAATAACCATTTCAGATCATCGTAAATGTGAGTCTCTTTCTAAAACTACCTAATATGCTAATTATTTACCATATGTGGTGAAATTAAGCTTGTTTACATACCAAATCTTTCTTTTCTTTTCTTTCTTCGCAGCCAACAACAGCCGCTCCCTCCAAGTAGTATGATGGCCAAGAGAATAGATACAATGATTGTGACGAGCTTTACCCCACCACTATTGGACTGGTTCGATGTCACTGAGTCTGAAATGTCACCACTATGGTATGAATACAAGCATTATCATTTTTCTCTCAGCATTTAGCATTTGTTGCATCTAATGTGAAAGAATAACGCATCATTATATATCTCATGATAGTGAAGTTTTGCATATCCAAATAACATCTTGGCCCTCATGGAAGTCCTGCACCTCACAATTGAAAAGACATGCCTTTTTTTTAAATAAATCAGAAAGCAATTACATGTATTTATCATTACTATATGTTTTTTCTTTTGGGAAATATCATTACTATATGTTAAAACAACTATTAATTAGTTGCTTATAACATGATCGGTCATTCCTTGTCATTTCTAGAGGCATAGATGAGATTTGAAGCAATAAAACTACTATATAGATTACTCTATATTCATCATACCAATGAGCAGTAGCTTGGTATGACACTTCCCCTCTCCGGGAGAGTGCGGGGATCGAACCCTAGGAGGGGAAGCGACCATAAATTAATGCTTTCGGGGAAATTCATGTGTGTGATGTATGCTTGTGTGTGCGTGGATGTAGTGTGTGCTTGGGTGAGGCTTACAATGTTGGGAGGGGGAGTCGTTCCACGGAACAGTGCTCGCGAAAATACCCAAATCATGCAAAAATACAATTACGCAATTAAACGACGAAAGACAATATAAATTAAAAATGCAGGAATAAGAAAACAATCAATCACAAACAAGATAGATTTGTTAACGAGGTTCACCCATCGTATGGCTAGTCCCCGACAGAGCGGAATTTGCAAACGTCTACTATACTTGAATCAAGTTTACACACAAGAACAAGCCTAGGAGATTTCTCTCAAATCTCTCTATACAAATCTCTCTTAGCCTTTACCTCCTGTGATGATACTTGTGATTGATACTTGTGATGGATACATGTGATGGATACAAAATGCCTCACTCATAAGATGTGCTTTTATAGCACCTAAGACAATGTCACTATTTAACAAAGTCATCACCTTTCATTGTCACCACCTAACAATATTATGCATGTCAAAAGTAGCACCTAACAAAGTCACCACCTTTCATTGTCACCACCTAACAATGTCATGCATGTCAAAAGTAGCACCTAACAAAGTCACCACCTATCATTGTCACCACCTAACAATGTCATGCATGTCAAAATAGCACCTAACAAAGTCACCACCTATCATTGTCACCACCTAACAATATCATGCATGTCAAAATAGCACCTAACAAAGTCATCACCTAATATTATCACCACCTAACAATATCATGCATGTCAAAAGGTGGCACCTAACTCTAGACTTTAATTTGCATCAATTTTCAACAAACTCCACCTTAATGCAAATTCATCACAATCTCGACATTGTCCTACTTGGAGTATTTTTTTTGGCTTGATTCTCAACACTAGTAAACTTCACACGATTCCGCTGCTGCTCTCTCCTCATCAAATTTTCATGGAGAGATTCACCGTTCTGCAACAGAGATTCAGCTTATCTCTGTCTACAATTTTGGTGAACATATCCGCCGGATTCTTTTCTTCCGCGATCTTCTGCACTGTCAACTCACCATCTTCTAATGCCATGCGTATGAAGTGGTACCGCACCTTGATATGCTTCGTTCGAGAATGATATGCTGCATTCTTCGCCAAATGTATTGCACTTTGGCTGTCACTCCACAAGATATTGAAGTCTTGCTTCTTACTCAACTCTTCGAGTAACCCTTGTAACCATATCATTTCTTTACTGGCTTCCGTGATCGCCACGTACTCAGCCTTCGTAGTTGACAATACTACCACCTTTTGCAGTTGAGATACCCAACTCACCGCTGTTCCCCCAACTGTTAATACATATCCCGTTGTGCTCTTCTCACTATTTCGATCACCCGAATAGTCCGTATCAACGTAACCTTGCACATTTAGAGAGTTACCCCCGAAACATAAGCAGTGACTAGACGTACCCCTAAGATACCTCAAAATCCACTTCACCGCATTCCAATACTCCTTCCTCGGGTTTTGCATATACCGGCTCATAACTCCCACTGCATATGCAATATCTGGTCTCGTACTCACCATTGCATACATTAAACTCCCCACCGCAGAAGCATAAGGCACTCTTGCCATCTCGTCTTTCTGCTCTTGAGTTGTCGCGCAAAACTCTTTCATGAGTTTGAAATGTTTTGCTAAAGGCGTACTCACCGGTTTTGACTTGTCCAAGTTGAACCGCTTCAAAACCTTCTCGATATAGTCGCTTTGCGATAACCACAGCTTCCGCTGCTTCCTATCTCGAACGATTTTCATGCCCAAAATTTGTTTGGCCGCTCCCAAAACTTTCATGGAAAACTTTTCAGCCATCATCTTCTTCAGACTTTGAATTTTCTCGAATTTCGGACCCGCTACCAACATATCATCTACATAGAGTGATAGAATGATATAGTCACCATCTTCAAAAGTCTGGATATAGACACAGTGATCTGACTCACCACGCAAAAATCCCGTCTCTAGCATGAACTGATCGAATTTGAGATACCACTGTCTTGGAGCTTGCTTAAGGCCGTACAAACTCTTTCGCAGTCTACACCATAGTTTCTTTTCCCTTCATCTCGTATCCCGGTGGCTGCATCATATAGATCTCCTCCACCAAATCTCCATGAAGGAACGCGGTCTTCACATCAAGCTGCTCCAAGTGCAGATCCTCCACCGCCACAATACTAAGGATCATTCGAATTGATGTCATTTTCACCACAGGAGAAAATATCTCTTGATAGTCAATTCCTTGCTTTTGCGCATATCCCTTGACTACCAAACGAGCCTTGTATCGCTTCACACCATCGGCCTCATTTTTTATCCTGTACACCCATCTATTCAGCAACACTTTTTGATCCTTGGGTAACTTCACTAGGTCGCACGTGTGGTTCTTCTTCAAAGAATCCATCTCCTCGTCCATAGCTCGCTCCCACTGCTTACTAACACCGTCTTGCGTCGCCTCTTCAAGGGATTCAGGCTCTCCCGAATCCGTGTACAAAATGAAGCCAGTCATAAGTCTTTCAGGTAGTCTCCTTTCTCTCGTAGATCTCCTCAAAACTGGTACATCTGGTTGCTGAACATGGTGGCCATCATGTTCTTGAACCTGATCCTGCACTGCAGCTTCCTCCATGTTTTGATCCCCACTTGTGGGCACCTGATTGTTCTCTTGAGTTCCGTCTAACTCCATGAACTCAGATACAACACCATCTTTGGCTTGCTTTTCTTCTCTATATAAGTGCTGCTCATCAAAGACAACGTTCCGGCTTCGTATTACTTTCTTACTTGTGTAATCCCACAGCCGATATCCGAACTCGTCTCCACCATACCCGATGAAAGCACACTTCTTAGATTTGGAGTCAAGCTTACTCCTTTCTGCCTTATCAATCAAAAAATATGCAATACAGCCAAATACTTTAAGGTGCGAATAATTGACCGGTTTACCCACCGAATTTCTTCTGGAATGCCTCCATCAAGTGCACCTACCGGGTTTCTATTGATCAGATACACAGCAACATCGACCGCTGCTGCCCATAAGAATTTTGGCAGATTCGCATCCAAGGTCATGCTTCGCACTCGCTCTAGGATCGTTCTGTTCATCCTTTCAGCGGTACCATTTTGCTGTGGCGTTGCAGATACCGTCTTCAACCAACGAATACCCTTTTGCGAGCAAAACTCCTCGAACTCTTGGGTGCAGTATTCCCGCCATTATCGGACTTTAGACATTTAACCTTCATCCCCGTTTGGTTCTCCATCTGCACAATCCAATGTTTGAAGATACCAAACACATCGGACTTTTTCTTCATCGCGTATATCCATATCTTCTGACTTGTATCATCGATGAACGTCACGAAATACCGATTTCCTCCATAAGACTCTACCGAGGCCAGACCCCACACGTCGGTATGCACCATCTCCAGTTTCTCGATCTTTTTCTCTATGCCTCCAATTTGAAAACTGAGTGCGTTTTGCTTCCCACAAACGCAGCTCTCGCAAAAACCCAACTCCACTTTTTTCAGCCCCGAAAGAACCCCCTTGGCTTGAAGAATTTTCATGTTCTTCTCGCTGAGGTGCCCCAATCTTTTATGCCACAACGAAGTCTCTGAATCTTTCTCCGAACTTGCCGTCAATGCAACCGAGCCTCCGCTGCTCCCATTGAATGAGTACAACGAACCGCTCAGCTTGTCCCTTGCGACCACCAACGACCCTTTGGAAATCTTCCATTGAGAATTCCCAAACGTTGTAGTAAACCCTTCGTTGTTTAGCCGACTTGTGGAAATCAAGCTTTTCTTTAAATCCGGAATATGACGGGCATTCTTCAATTTGATTTGACCACCTCCTGACGGTTGCAAGATGATCGTCCCCTTTCCAACGATCTTACACGATTGACCGTTTCCCACCGTCATATGTCCAAGATCGCCATGAATATACTCGCTGAAGTGATGTCTGCCTTAAGTGCAATGAAAAGAAGCCCCTGGATCTAGGAACCAAGTATCCGCCTTTGTGTTCTCGCTCGCCGATAGACAAAGACCTTGTTCCCCTTGTTCTTGTATAGACACCACATTCGCTTCCTTTTCATCCGTCTTCTCATCTGAGCCTTTCTTCGGAAGCCTGCATTCACTTCTTCTGTGGCCCTTCTTTCCGCAATTCCAACAGGCGTCCTGGATTTTTCCTTGAGATTTACCCCGGCTTTTAGACTTGCCCTTTTTCCCCTTTCCCCTTTCCATTGTTCTGCCACGATTCTCCACCGAAAGTGCAGAAGTTCTAGAACACTCACTCACGGACTTTCTCCGCATCTCATCGTTTAATATGCAGCTTACCGCATCATTAAATGTGAGAATCTCCGAGATAGAGTTGCTAACCGCCATCACTAGGTTCTCCCAACCCTCTGGCAACGAACATAGGAACAGTAGGGCTCGAATCTCGTCTTCAAAGATGATTGAAACGGACTCAAGTTGGCTTGTTACGCTGTTGAACTCGTTCAGGTATTCTATCACCGAACCATTCTCTACCATTTTCATGTTGAAAAGCTTCTTCATCAAAAATATTTTATTTGATGTCGATGGCTTCTCATACAACTTCGCTAACGTCGTCATTAGCGCCATGGTTGTTTTCTCCTTTGAGATATTAAATGCTACCTGTGGAGTCAACGACAATCCGATCGTCGCTAAGGCTTTCCTATCCAAAATGTTCCACTCCTCATCGGTCATCTTCTCGGGCTTTTCTCCTAGCAACGGAAGATATAGATTCTTTTGATATAGACGGTCTTCTAACTGCATGCGCCACCAACCAAAATCGTGACCATTGAATTTCTCGATTCTTATCTTATCCTCTGCCATCCTTCGTCTTTATCGCAGCAAACCCGACTTCCTCCTAGATCTGAACCAACGCCTTCAAAACTACAATCTAAGAAAATGGGGAAGAGGACACAAGCGTCGTTACCCACCGTTACCTAGATTATAGAATCGAAGAACCTTAGGTTCTCTTAACCTTGCTCCGATACCAGTTGTTGGGAGGGGGAGTCGTTCCACGGAACAGTGCTCGCGACAAAACCCAAATCACGCAAAAATACAATTACGTAATTAAACAACGAAAAACAATATAAATTAAAAATGCAGGAATAAGAAAACAATCAATCACAAACAAGATAGATTTGTTAACGAGGTTCACCCACCGTATGGCTAGTTCCCGGCAGAGCGGAATCTGCAAACGTCTACTATACTTGAATCAAGTTTACACACAAGAACAAGCCTAGGAGATTTCTCTCAAATCTCTCTATACAAATCTCTCTTAGCCTTTGCCTCTTGTGATAATACTTTTGAGGATACATGTGATGGATACAAAATGCCTCACTCATAAGATGTGCTTTTATAGCACCTAGGACAATGTCATTATCTAACAAAGTCACCACCTTTCATTGTCACCACCTAAAAATGCCATGCATGTCAAATGTAGCACCTAACAAAGTCACCACCTTCATTGTCACCACCTAACAATGTCATACATGTCAAAAGTAGCACCTAACAAAGTCACCACCTATCATTGTCACCACCTAACAATATCATGCATGTCAAAGTAGCACCTAACAAAGTTACCACCTAACATTATCACCACCTAACAATGTCATGTATGTCAAAAGGTGGCACCTAACCCTAGACTTTAATTTGCATCAATTTTCAACATACAGGCCATGCAAAGTATAAAATATTACTATATATTCATATAAAGTATAAAATAAACAAACTTCATTTCTCATATGGTAGTCAAGTTCTTCTGATGGCATTCTCTAATGACGGACTTGTATTCACTGTCAATTGAAGAATAAATGTAGTTTATGAATTATTGCTATGGGGTCAACATCCAAAGTATTTCAAGGTAGCTTCCTTTCAAAGTGATGTGGCTAAAGAAGAATCCAAGAAATGTGTTACTAAAAGCAAGTCATATTTCTTAGCTTTGTTTTCATAACAAAGCGACAGATTCACTGTATAAATTTCACTTATTTTCACTGGTTTAACCTACTTTCACATAACCTGAAAATATATTAACTGTCGCACAAAGTTGACTCACCTAAATCCACGGCTGCAAGCCTTACATAAATATCCTGCCCACCAAATGACCAGACTCTAATATCAGTCAGATTCATAGTCCAAATCAAGCATCCTGTCCCGTTGATATCGGCACTAGCATAAGCCGTACACGAACAGTGTGCCAAACACTTGGCCATGCACTGATCCAGACTCAAACTCATATCCACACTTGATCTCGAAGTATCGGGCAATTTTGCCCCTTTTATCGTCACAAACCCATCGGTCCCATTCCCACAATCCAGTCGAGTCTTCCTGATGCACCCATCAGACCCATCTCTTAAAACCCAATTCGCTGGATTTCTCGGCACGAACCCTAAAGCGCAGTCACATATCGGTGACTGATTCGGGTTACAGACCCCAAACTGTCCACAAGGCGATACACTGTCACATTGGTCCTTGGGTGCGAACCAGAACAAATTCCATGTCTTCGCTTCGTCGAGCCAGACCAATCGCTGGGTCGAACCGGTCTGGTTCACTATAAGTCTGGAAATGATCATAGGGTCCTTCATATGAAACCGGTAATATATCTCATCCGGATCCTGTACAAAATCAAATGTAAACATGCTGTAAGTTTTCATCTCAGGGATCCCGCTGAACCGAACCCCATTCCAGGGTCCGGACCGCCATGTGCGAGTCAAACCGGACCAGAGGAACATCTGTGGGTCGCCTGTGATGTCTAAAGCCATCGTGTAGGGACCAGATTTTGGGTCGGTTAAGCTTGACCAAGCGGTCAGGTTACGGTTGAGACCCCTTTTTATGTCCAGGCCCAGTTTCATGCCGGGTAACAATGTATCCGTAGGGTAGTCGAAACTTTGCCATGCGTACGTATCAGCGTCTGCATCTTTAACTACAAAGTTACCACTGTCGAGGATCTGGGCAACTGGGTTGCTGATATTTGTTGTCATTGCAGCAGACGACCAAACGACGGTGAGATTGTTGGCCGTGAGGATGAGAGTTCCGTCATCGGTGACGGAAAGGGTGGCGGACATGGTGGGGTCCACAATGGGAGAGTTGCGGTTCGCGACCCAGACAACGGTTTGGACAGAGACTTTGTTGTACCAAATGCCGACGTATCGGTTGTTTGAAGTTGGGGAGGGGGTGAAGAAACCTAAGGCGAAGGTGCCGCCGGCGGAGATTAGGAGTTTACCGGCGGAGAGAGGGCTATCGGGTGTGAGGGTGTCGGCGGCGGCGGCGAGAGAGAGGAGAGAGGAGAAGATGAGGAGGGGTGGAGTTTTGGTGAGGCTTCTCATGTTTTGGAGCAGAGAGAGGGGAAATGGGAGATGAAGTTATAGTTAAAATTTGAGGGGGTTTCTTGTTTGGTGTTATGTATGGTGTGAAGAGCTAGGATATTATCCGGCAATATCAAGTCTTGTGGTGATGTTTCTTTATGTATAGTTTGAAATTTTGTATCATGATACTTGTACCTGGGATGGGGCCAAGTCTATGAAAAATTGATTTTTGGGTAAATCCCCTTAAATGTGATGTGTTGAGTTTCTGTCTATGAGAGCTTGATGCTTTTTGTTTTTAATTTTCTTTTCTTTTCTTTTTAAAATATAATTTCTGCTATGAGTATGATAGTTTTTCTTGTAAATTGATGTTGGCAACACATTCTTCATAAATCTGAATCATGAAAGATAGGATACAGCATCCAAAACCTAAAGTTTTGAAGTGAATATTTATACTTCATGATCAATTGAGCCTTTTTGTTGATACATGCAAAATTCTATTGATTAAGTTTGCCTGCTATAAATGCCTTGGGATTGAAAATTATATCTCATTGACCAAAAGCCAAACCATAAACAAGTGGGCATAAACCCGAACCTAAGCCAAGTGGGCCCAAACCCGAACTCAAGTCAAGTGGGTCTAAACCCGGTCCATGCTCAAGCATGGGGGCCGGCCCCATGCCACGAAGAGGGAAATAAAATGTAACAAATTAGTTTGTATAAATAAGTAGGAAAATATAAGAAAAGTCGGCAAAAGTCCAATTTTTGTGAAGCCAATGACTAATATGTAAAAAGTGTGCACATGGATAAAGATAAGAAGCAAAAAGTCGATTTGTAAAGCTCAAGGGCTCAAATGAAAGATGTAAGGGGTATTTAAACCCTACCCAAAAATGAAATATAAGTTTTTCCCTTCCCATAAAATTTACTAGGATTTGAGTCTCCATCAAAAAAAGAGGCAAGTCTTTTTTTTCTTCATCTTCTTTCTGAAGAAAGAGGATCCCCAAAAAAAAGAGTCCCTTTTAGGTTTCTTTCATCTCTCTCGTCTTTTTCTTTCTCAATACAATCCATCAAAAGAGAACCCATCTCTTTTGGAAAACTTCATCTCAAAAACTCAAGATCAAGACCAAAATCAAGCAAAATGACAACCTTCCTTCATCAAACTTGAAGAACAAGAGAGGATAAGAACCCCCAAGGTGAAAACTCATGGTTTTCATCCAGAGAAAGCATATTTGAACCAATAAACGAATAAAATCGATGAAAGCTCACCTGGTGCCAGATCTTCCACAAGATCCACGGGAACATGGGTTACAACATATATTCCTCGTCGGAACTTTCCCCTAAAGGGAGTTCTCTCTTTTGAAATCTCTTCCAAAGAGAGATTCCCACTTCCGGAACCCCCAAAGATCCCGCTTTTGGATCTCCCCTAAAGGGAGTTCCCGCACCCGGGACCTCCCTGAGAGGGAGGTTCCCGCTTTCGAGACTCCCCAAAGGGAGTTCCTGCTCTTGGAATCTCCTCCAAAAAGAGGTTCCCGTTTTCGGGACCTCTCCCGTGATCCCACCTCTCAGGTCCCTTCCTTCGGAACTCTCCAAAGGGGGTCCCAGGGACCCCTCCCCGAGCCCCTTCCTTCGAGACCTCCTAAAAGGGGGTTTCCGATGCCGGGACCCCTTCCGGGGTCCCTTCCTTCCGGATCCCCCAAAATTGGTCCCTTGCCTTAGGACCCCTTGGGGCCCCCGCTGCCTCGGAAGGCCACCAAACTTGCTTTTTGTCTCTTTTCCATTTTGGGGAGCCTCCTGACATGCTCAAATCACTCCCCTTCATAAAAAAATTTCTTCCGGGATGCTTTAACGAGCCCCGTAAGAGGGTTGCTTGCCCTCTTGACCCTCAGCTAGCTGACCGGGAAGCGGGACCCCCGTAAACTCTGCAATATTCTCGATACGTTCAAAACTGTCTAAATATCGTTTTCAAAACACACACATTTCAAAAAATGAGTTCGCATGATACACACCACCCGTTAATCGGAGCTTCTCTTGCGTCAAAACGAGGAGTAATTAACAGCAATTTTGTCCGCGACTGCCAGACATCAGAATCCCCACAATTAATAAACCCTCGCCTACCCTAGTCAGGAGGAATCTGTACATGTCTGAGGCACATGCGCATCCATCTCAATGGATGACGAAAAACACTCTGCAAAATGTGGACAATTTAGATTGCATATTAAATTAGCATAAAATTAAAGGGCAAAAAATCAGGCATGCTAATAAGTTTAAAAAAGGTCAATTTGACTGCATGACATTCTTTCGTCCCAAGCTTCAACCCCATTTTTAGAGAATTGGTCAATGTTTACTAGGGTCACTTCGTTTGGATTTGTGCGCTTTGCATGGTGCATATTATACAAACTTTGCTGAGAGAGGATGGTTCTATCTTATCAATAACACCAACTATAATATAAAGGTAAATATTAAAAAACACCGTCAACTTTTTTTGGGTTTTTAGGGAACACCAATCTTCATTATAAATATCATGAAACTCCCCAAATGCAAATGTCATTTTTTTGACAAATATATCATTCATTTTTATTTTGACGAAAATATCCAGCGGAAGAGGAAGGCTCATAGGATTTTTGAAGTTCAATGATGTTGTCTTAAAAACCTAATATGTTTGCTATATAAAATTATCCATCAAGAATATATATATATATATATAAAATTTTAGCATAGGTTTATTGTGGATGAAATAAATTGAATTTAGTTGGAGATAAATTGTATTTCTAATAAAATGCAACTATAACTACTGTATTTGAAGCTGCAAGTGAATATTAAGAATGTTTGGTATTCTCTCTCTCTCAAAAAATAGAGACTTTGAATCTTTTATTCAAGGACTTTGACTGGAGATTTTCGAACAAATTTAAAGCAGCATTGTGACCACAAGTGGAGACTTTGAATCTTTTAAACAAGGACTTTGACTGGAGATTTTCGAACAAATTTAAAGCAGCATTATGACCACAAGTTGAGACTTTGAATCTTTTATCCAAGGACTTTGACAGGAGAGGCCATACACCATGGCATATGCATCCATATGGCTCAAGACCATAATACAATTCTTTGAATTTCATTTTATATGCTTACCAGAATCGTAAT
This sequence comes from Agapanthus africanus, assembly GCA_030015575.1. Classification (NCBI taxonomy): domain Eukaryota; kingdom Viridiplantae; phylum Streptophyta; class Magnoliopsida; order Asparagales; family Amaryllidaceae; genus Agapanthus; species Agapanthus africanus. Next base: position 7,672,157 of record CM057337.1, read on the forward strand.
TCAACTAACAATAGTAAAGAGCAAGCATGATGAATCTAGGCCAAGTTCTCCCAAAAACATGAGGACCTCATATCTCATACTCTGTTTCTTTTAATAGGTCATTTACAGATGATGCAACATTTGAAAAGATTTAGCTTGCCGTAAGAATCGTTGCATCTTAAACAACATGAATATATTTCAACCTCAACTGCATAATGATTATATACATGCTCAAAGCAATGCCTGATGATTCTTACATTAAAATCGTAATATTAGTTCCAGTTGATGATTCTTGCTTGTTCGTAGACACACTGTACACTGATGATTCTTGCTTGTCTGAAGATGAATCTATATTGTACAGAATTCTTGCAGAGACAAAGCCGGGTTGTTTAGGATGGGGCACAAATGCGCTCTCGCTTCTAAGCATTAACACGACCGAGGACATCATCGTCCTATCATCCTGATGGAGCTCCTTTTCAGGCCTCCGTCAGATGTTGTCTTCCGTTGATCTCGCGGTGGACTTGGTTGATTATCTTCCTTCGCGTGCGGGTCTCAATGGGTTTTTGGAGGAAGAGATGAGGTGAGAGAGTTGTTGCCGAGTACCTGCAAAGAAGTCCCGGGATGGTTTGGTACCACCGAGAACCCTCCGACGCTCAAGTTAGTGATGAGATCCGAGCGGAGTAACGGCGTAAAAGTGTAAAGAATCGCTTACTTGACCCCTCTGTGATGGGGGTTTATATAGTGGTGGAGCACGCAGCAACGGGCGCGAGAATCTCGCCATGTCCCACCCGCGTAGAGAGCGGATCGCCAATTAATGGGGATCGTGATGGCGTGGAACGTGGGACGTTGCTGGCGCGAAATCCGCGCATGGCGAGATTCGCGGAGCGGCGGTTGCGTCTGGGAGTAGGTCGGAGGGCCGAGGAAGACGTTCTCGGCGGGAGCTCAGGGACGAGCCAGGAGGCCGAGGAGTCTTGGTTCTGTGGTAGTTCGGGGGTGAGCAGAGAGGCCGAGGAGGCCAATTCGCAGGGGGTCCGAAGGGAGCCAGTTTGTGCTCGCAGGTCGAGTACGGAGCGGCCTGGTCGGCCCCTGCGGGCCTTTCCTTCCGAGTTCTGGGACACGTCATCTGCCATGTGCCATGATCTTGGGGATCGCCACTATCGAGCACTATCATTAACCCCCCACTCTTGTCCCGACCAGCTAGTGGTCGAGTCAGGAGTGGACTGCTGGGCCTCTCGAGGGTGAGATCCTCTCTGTGGTTTCGTCGGGACGAGTCCTCGGGCCGTCGGTCGTCTTTTCCGCTAGCGAATCAGGACGAGATCTTTGCATTTAAAGAAGATGCGCCGGTTCGTGCGCTCGGCAGTTGAAGCGACGGCCCACGTGTCGAGTGTTGATTAGCCGATGCAACGTGCGCAGGTCTGCGGCGTTTGATGGGACGCGGTCCAGCTTTGGGCTGCCACGTGGAACGATCGGAGGGCGCGAGAAGCCATTTCGGCGGGAGACGATGGGCGCCATTGGCTGAGGCCGTATGCGGCAATAAATACGGGTGGGGCCCGCTCTAGGGCCCTTACTCTTTCATATTTTCCTCTCTCAAGCCTCAACTGCTCGGCGCTCGTCTCCCCTCTTTCGTTTCCAACCTTTAAGGAATTTCTTTCCCAGGTTAGATGTCTTTTCCTGTAGAATCAGTAGACGTTGTAGAAGTAGATGCTAGGGTTCCTTTAGATGTGTCTGAGTCTCCTCGGGGAGCAGGGGCTGAGCCCTCTCCCCCGGGCCGTAAGGCGAGGGCCGCCTTCAGGGAGGAGGCGGTAGATATAGCCTCCAGCACCTCGTGTTGGGTGAGGCATAAGGACGAGCTCGCCAACACTCGAGCTCGCTTCCACATTCCCCCGCGCTACACGCTTCGTCTGGCCGAGGAGGGAGAGAGGGCAGACCGGGTACGGGGCAGGAAGATTGCCCTGTATTTGGAAGCTTTTTGGGACGGAATGCGCCTGCATTTCTTCGGTTTGGCCCCCGGCCAGTTAGTGCCGAACGCGTGGAGGATCCTCCTTGGGTTCTTGATCCGCCTGAGGCTGCAGGCGGTTCCTTTCAACCTTTCCCTTCTCGATTCCTCCCTTGCTTTCAAGAGACACCCTGGCGGTCGAGCTGGCGACCCGAGGTGGGTTTACTTTACCTTTAGGAAGCGGCCCGGAGTCGCTGCCGGGACCGGGGTCGTAGGCTTGCCCTCCTCCATTCACGACTAGAAGAAGAAATTTTTCTTCGTTTCCCCTCCCGAGGGCAAGGACTGGCCGGTGCCCACCAAGTGGTCGAGGGAGAAGTGTCTTCCGGGGAACCTGTCTAATAACCCCGCCGCAGTGAGAGTGGCGTCGTGGGAACCCATCCCTCGACACGACGTGCTGCTGTCCGAGAGGGTTTTGAGCTGGGCCGGGCTTAGCCCCGTCGAGTTCGTCGGTAAGTTAGGCTTGCTCTTTGGGTTTACACTTTACTCGTGTTGCTGATCTGTTGGGTGTTTGTTTCATGCAGGATCCATGGACTTCGGCGTTCTCCGAGATGCTATGCGCCAGCCGAGGCAGCCCACTAAGGCCAGGGGCGCCAGCTCTTCTCGGGCGCAGCCCGCTTCGGCCCCTACTGTCCCGGTGGCGGCGCCTCGAGGACGCTCGGCGGCGGATCCCGCCCCGGGCCCCAGCAGAGCATCGGGTCGGAAGCGGACCCTGATTCTGGAGGATGCGGCTTCGGAAGAGGAGACTGGCTCTCCCTCGGAGCCGCTTAAGAGGAGTTCCCGGAGACCCTCCCGGGGCCGGTCCTCGCCGACCGTAGTGGAGGAAGGGGCACCGGTTCGCGGTGTCGTCGGGGCTGTCGGTCGCGGACAGCCTCCTGAACGAGATAGAGACCTCGACCGGGGGTCGAGTTCCTGGAGGGACCCTCACGGCCCAGCTAGCGTCGATCGCCCAGGAGTCCGTGCAGGTAAGCCCCTAGTTCATCGTGAGATTTGGCGCCCTTCTCATTTTTCTGATCTTTTTGTGTCTTCCCAGGTTCTCCAGCACGTGGCCCTCGCCCTCCGCGTAGAGACTGAGGTGGTAGCCCCGACGTTGGAGGCCGCCGGTCGGCTCGTCTCGTTGCAAGCGAGCTCCAGGCGAGAGCATGAGGCGATGTCGGCGAGGATCGCCGCCCTCGAGGGCGAGGGGGACGCCGGGAAAAGGGAGGTCGCCCGACATCACGAGGCCGCCGTGATCGCCGAGGGCAAGCTCGAGAACTCCCAGATCCTCGCCGGCAACCTGAAGAGGACGGTGAAGGCCCTCCGAAAGGAGCTGGAGGCGGCGGCCGAGACGTTTAAGTCGGCTGAATCGAGGGCGGTGGCTAGCTACAAGGGGTCGAGGGATTTTTATGACGACCTGGCCGTGGCCACGACCCGCATTTGGCACGACGCCCTCGATGCCGTTAAGTCTCGGATGCCGGGGTTCGACGATGCGGATCTCCGGGCCGAGTTCCCCCTCGTGGGCACCGACGAGCAAGGGGGTGAAGCTCCCGACGAGGAGGTGGCCGAGGACCCGGCGAGGCAAGTGGTGGAGGTCGAGGATCTCGAGGTCGCACCTGGCCCTGAGGCGTAGGGCCCCCGCTCTCCCATCTCTATTTTGTTTTTCTTTTGAATTTTGCAAGGCTGGGGAGCCCAAAAAAAACTACTCTTTGTAAAAAAAAAAACTTTTATCTTTGGCAGTAGTAATAAAGTTTTTCTTCAGCTCCATAGAATTGCGTTCTGTCGTCTGTTTGTGAAGAATGCTCGTGGAATATTTTTGCCTGTACCGTTGTGCCTTTATATCAGGTTGGCCATTTGTCTTGCGATCGTCCGTCGAGCGCTTCTGAGGAGGTATCTCCCTGGGCCCCGGAGTCGAGGGAAGATTGTTTAGACTTGGACAGACTTGACGCCCCTCACTAGGATCTCGGGTCCTCCACGACCACTTAGCATCTCTGATTCTGAGCATTGGTCACCATCCGGAGTTTGACCGGGCAGGGTAGCTGCCCCGCCATCTCTTGCAGGGGCTTTTTGCTTCATGGCGCGGTGGTAAGGGAGTTGCCACCAAGGATGGCCGAGCAGGGTAGCTGCTCGGTTGCCTCTTGCGAGGGCTTGGGTCTTCAGTGTTTGGGGGGTTGTAAGAAGCCCACTAAGGATATCCGGGTAGCGAACCCGCGGCAGCCTCTTGGCGAGGGCTTTGACCTCTGGCGTCGTGGGTAGGCAACTACCAGTCTGGGATGAACGAGCGGGGCAGACGCTTCTATCCCGGCGTCGCGGGTAGGGAGCCACCAGCCGGAGTTTTTTTCCGAGCAGGGTAGCTGCTCGGTTGCCTCTTGCGAGGGCTTTGATCCTTCAGGACGGGGACCGAGCAGGGTTAATGCTCAGTGCCTCTTGGCGAGGACTTTGATCCCCGTTGGTTGTGGTAGGAAGCTACCAGCCGGGGATAGCCGAGCGAGTACTCGACTGTCTCTGGGAAGACTTTGGTCCTTGGCGCGGGAAGGGCTATAAGGCTGTAAGAAGCCTACCAAGGACCCTTGGCCGGGCAGAGTTACTGCCCGGTGCCTCTTGGCGAGGGCTTTTGTCCTGAAGGATAGCCGAGCGAGGGAATCTCAGGCTCGACTGCCTCTGGGAGGGCTTTTTGATTTTTGGCGTTGTGGCAGGGAAGCTGCCCGCTGGGGATAGCCGAACGAGGGAACCTCGGGCTCGACCGCCTTTGGGAGGGCTTTTTGATCCTTGGCGTTGTGGCAGGGAAGCTGCCCGCTGGGGATAGCCGAGCGAGAGAACCTTGGGCTCGACCGCCTTTGGGAGAGCTTTTTGGTCCCCGGCGTTGCGGCAGGGAAGCTGCCCGCTGGGGATAGCCGAGCGAGGGAGCCTCGGGCTCGACCACCTCTGGGAGAGCTTTTTGATCCCCGGCATTGCGGCAGGAAAGCTGCTCGCTGGGGGCGACCGAGCTGGGTAGCTGCTAGGTTGAACCTTGACGAGGTGTAGCCGGCCGTTCAGCTGTAGGTGCGGGGGATGGGAACGGTCGGGGCAACGGCGCGCACAGCTAGTGCATTGAATGCAGGAGGAGGCGAAGCAACAGGGGCGCATCGCTTCGTTCCCACCGGATAACGCTCGATGGACGCCGCGTGGCGGTGACTCCCTAGGCGAAAGCGGGCGGCTGTTGGGCAGCACAGCGGGCTATATAAGGAGTACTGGTTCTTCTCCCTTCGCAGACAGGCCATCGAGAATGGAGGATTTCCCGTTCACCATCCCCGACATCGTCAGCTTTGAAGACGTGTTCCTTTACGATGCCTACTGCACCGAGGACACGGTGCAGTTGGTTTACGGGCGCATTGAGGACCATTTTGGCCGGCTGCTCCCCATACGCTCCTCCCTGCTGCAGCTACTGATGTATTCCATCTGGAGGGCATCGCCGGGGCTTTACAACCCCCTGTCGGAGCTGCTCTTCGATGAGGCCGTGGGCAAGCTGCGGTCTTTGAGGCGTTTCGGCTTGATCTCCGCGAACCGGCTGGCCCGCTCAGAGGCGCTCGTCCGCGAATGCTACGAGCTGAGGCTCGGGGCCGATGCCCGCGGGGGGAACCGGGGACAGGCTGGAACTTGCGAGGACCCGGTTGGTGGAGATTTTTACCGAGTACCACGGGCAGTGCTCGCTGCACCCCGTTCCCCCACTATTGTAATTTTCTTTTCTTTTTGCATGTATGGCTGAGGAGCCCATAATACCCTTTAAATAAACAAAGCTTTTCTTCCCTTTTCGCAATGCTCTATTGATCTTTATTAGATTAACAATAGATCCTAGGAAGAATTTACATTGCTTTAAAAGAAAGGTACAAGCTAGTAGATGGCTTTATTGGCCTGGGCCGAGCTCCCTGAAGGGCTATCGGCCCCCGTGCTTGGCTCTGGGCATGGGGCTCCCTGAGCTCCGGGCTGGCCGTCCTGAGACAAACATGATCTGACCGATGATCAGGTCGGCGGGAGGGAGAGGCTGCTCCTGCTCGCGGTCGGTCTGTCGTTTGTCACTCAGGTAGGCGGCGAGGTGCCCAGACTGGATGAGCTCTTCGATGTAGTCCCTCAGTTGTTTGCAGTCCTCCGTGGCGTGGCCCAGTACCCGGTGGAAAGCGCAGTAGGGGCCCCGGGTTCGCTTTGCGGCCTGACACGGGATCGAAGGGAACTTGAAGGACCCCTCGTTCTGGGCCTCCTCCAGCAACAGCGCGAGTGAGACGTTGAGGGGGGTATACTCCTGGAATTTCGGGTGGTAGGGCTGCTGACGCTCCGGCCCCTCCTCCTGAGCCCTCTTCTTCTGGTCGATCCGTTCTGCCCGGGAAAGGTTAGCATTCACCTCGGACTCTAGCTGGACCTCGCGCTCGGTCCATGTCTTGACCTTGGTCATGGTCTTAGGTTGCGCCAGCGTGAAGGAGCGTAACCATTCCTTGTGCCTCAGACCAGATCTGAGTGTCGTTATGACGGTTTCGTCTCGGTGCTCGGGCACCTCGAGAAGGGCGTTGTAGAAACGGGTAATATAGGCCTTGAACGTTTCCTTGTCCCCGCTCTTAACCGTGAAGAGGTAGTCGACCGTGCGCTTATGTCGACGGTTCCCCATGAAATGGCCAAGGAACTGAGTAGCCAGCTCGTCGAAGGTCGAAATCGAGCGAGGCTCAAGCCCTCAGAACCAGTCCCGGCCTACACGGATGAGGGTGGCCGGGAAGGCTCTGCACTGGACGGCGTCGGAGTGATCCTGGAAGCTCATCCCCGCGGTGAAAGCGTCCAAGTGGTCCTTCGGGTCGGTTTTCCCGTCAAACATGGAGACCTTTGGGGGCTTGTTGCGCGGGGAGACATGGACGGCGAGCAGTTTCTCGGTGAACGGTTTCGTGAGCGAGTCGGAGGCGTACTTAGCTCCAGCGCTCGAGAGGTGAGCTTCTCGGCGCATGCCTTCAATCTTCTTCTCGAGGGCGTCGAGCCGACCGTGGTACCCCGAGGAATCGGCGCCTCGGGAACCCTGGCCCCCGCTGCGGGTGACCTGCGTCTGGGAGCGGCCCCGGTTCTTCTCAATGAGGTGCCTCAGGTCCCGGGGTGAGATAGCTCTTGAGTCGCCGGGACGGACCCCTTCTATGCGGCCCCGCCGATGGTGGTAGGGTCGATCATCCCCGTGGATAGGCGAGGTGACTGACACCTCCTCAGAGGGATAAGGGTCACGGGGAGGCTCGAGGCGAGGCGTCCGGGCGGCGGACCTTGGTGTAGAGCCCTGGGGCGCCTAGCGGGTCTCAGGGAGCACCGGTTCGAGAGATCGGTGGCCAGGGGACGCAGCCTGTTGGTGGTCGGCCGTCCAGACATGGACAAAGCCTTCTGGAGGCGGTGGAGCGGCGATCTAGGGCTCGGGCGCGGCCGTTTGGATGCGGACAAGGGCCTCCATGAGGGATTGCAGACGATCTATCTGGTCTGCGAGGGCGTTGGTGACGGTCATGGGAGGAGGTCCATCCCCGTCTTCAGTGAGTCGAAGACGGTGGCTGGTACCGGGATCCCCAGGATGGTTGTCCGCCATGAGGGTGGAGATAGGAAGGCCAACTTTGTATTTTACGGAGTTATGTTCCTACAGACGGCGCCAATTGATGGAGCTTCTTTTCAGGCCTCCGTCAGATGTTTTCCGTTGATCTCGCGGTGGACTTGGTTGATTATCTTCCTTCGCGTACGGGTCTCAATGGGTTTTTGGAGGAAGAGATGAGGTGGGGGAGTTGTTGCCGAGTACCTGCAAAGAAGTCCCGAGGTGGTTTGGTACCACCGAGGACCCTCCGACGCTCAAGTTAGTGATGAGATCCGAGCAGAGTAACGGCGTAAAAGTGTAAAGAATCGCTTACTTGACCCCTCTGTGATGGAGGTTTATATAGTGGTGGAGCACGCAGCAGCGGGCGCGAGAATCTCGCCACGTCCCGCCAGCGTAGAGAGCGGATCGCCCATTAATAGGGATTGTGATGGCGTGGAACGTGGGACGTTGCTGGCGCGAAATCCACGTATGGCGAGATTCGCGGAGCGGCGGTTGCGCCTGGGAGTAGGTCGGAGGACCGAGAAAGACGTCCTCGGCGGGAGCTCAGGGAGGAGCCAGAAGGCCGAGGAGTCTTGGTTCTGTGGTAGCTCGGGGGTGAGCTGAGAGGCCGAGGAGGCCAATTCGCAGGGGGTCTGAGGGGAGCCAGTTTGTGCTCGCAGGTCGGGTATGGGGCGGCCTGGTCGGCCCCTGCGGGCCCTTCCTTCTGAGTTCTGGGACACGTCATCTGCCACGTGCCATGATCTTGGGGATCGCCACTATCGAGCACTATCACATCCATTCTTGCACACATAAGAGTCCTACTTTAATGCATCTTGGGATGTCAGCAGTCAGCAATGGGAAGGGTGTATCCGATCGAATCATCCACTAAATGCAGGCCGTTCCCTACATTCCATAGGCTCCATGCCTTGAAATTTCACAAAACATAATTGATTTTAAATATTAGGATTTTGATACATGCAATTAAGCATACTTGCAGGATGCAGACAGAAATAAAATATTTATATTCAGTATGTGGAAAGATAAAGGGGCATCATATTACCAATGAAGGTATGCAAAAGACTAAGCCGAAGCAAACCCCCACAGTTTTTCTTGTTTACCAGGAAACCACCCTAAGCTTTTATAAGATGCATCTTACTCCAATTTTAACAGCATTTTTGCCATTGTTTATATTCGAAAGATACCTATCGTTTTCTTCAATAGGATATCCCAAGACTATTATAATTAAGGCTCATCAACAGGATATCTCAAGACTATTATAATTAAGGCACCGTGCAGGTTCTTTAAGATTTTTGGATAGTTACCTACTACAGGGGCAGAAATGAGTTTCCTGCAATTTGCACAAAAATCTCAACTACAACTCTAATATTGCATGTTAATAAGATTTTGAGTTTGATATCAGGAAACTTACAAGAGCCAGAAGGTTCACTTCAAGGTTCGAGAGATGCATGCCTCTGTTCTCTTTCCCGCTTATAATTTCCAGTACCAATACCCCGAAGCTAAACACATCCGATTTGACTGAGAGTACCCCATCCATCACATACTCAGGTGACATGTATCCATTGCATCAGTGATCAGAAAATTGTTATGGTAAGTTCAAAGATGGTACTTACCACGTTTCAACAGGGAAAAAATAAACATTTGTTAACCCTGGCATTTGGCAATGCTTACTATGTTCCAACATTTTTTTTGGTATTCACTTCAGAGCCATCTCCCTTAAATATTCTTGCCATGCCAAAGTCTGAGATCTTTGGATTCATCTCATTGTCTAGAAGAATGTGGCTTGCTTTAAGATCCCTGTGAATAATTCTAAATCTAGAGTCTTGATGGAGGTACAGAAGTCCTCGAGCAATCCCTACAATGATGGTATAGCGAGTTTGCCAATCCAGTAACGTGCTCTTCATGTTATCTAACCAAGATCAAAGTTGCATTTAGCTTTTGATTTTTCACGAAATGCAGCATTCTCATTAAACTAAGAAACACAAAATTAAATGCAGGTTCTGGGCTTAATTCATGAACTAACCGAATAGAAACAAGTCCAAGTTTTTCTTAGGCAGGTATTCATAGACTAGCATCCTTCCCTTCCCTTCAATGCAACAGCCAAGAAGCCGAACAAGATTCCTGTGCTGCAACCTTGCGATCAACAACATCTCATTTTAAAACTCCACAGTCCCTTGATTCGAAGACTTTGCTAGCCTTTTTACAGCTACTTGTTGCCCCCCTAGAGTGCCCTGTTACAAAACAATAACATCAACCGAATCAAAGAGGAACTCGAATCGAAGAAGTTTAAAAGAAGAAGATTCACAAGAATAACATCAACCGAACTTGACAATCGTATCATTACAAAATGATTTTTGGCAGAGCAACTACTTAAATATGGTTCATTTTGGTGATACTTGAAGTATGCCCTTCATCAAACTATGCAATATTGTGAATTACCTTATATAGTGGCCCGAAACCACCCTCTCCAAGCTGATTTCTAATAGAAAAGTTATTAGTTGCAGCTACGATTGTACAAAACTCAAATATTGGGAGCTCCATATCTTCATTTTCAGGGGCTTCATGACTATACAGATCAGCCAGTGAGATAGTACCTGATGCGGCACCTATTTGGTACTAATGAAATAATTAGGTCAAAGTAAATCAGACTAATTATCAACTGCAAGAGAGGAGAGTAAATCATACCTCTAGGTCTAAATTTTCTTTTCTTCTTATTTCTCCATATGCGACGGCTGATCCAAATGAGTATTGTACTCACTAAAATAATGGGTACCAAGATCACGGCAATCACTGTCGCCCTTTTGTGAGATTCGGCTATGTTGACTTTACCATCATCTGAAGATTCTAGGGAAAAAATGCAGTTGAATATAATCTCTGAGTCACATGAGGCAATTGTCTGATAAATGTTTCTCTCAAACTTGCCCTTTATCATCTTCGGTGGTTATGACAGGTGCTGTACAATTTAAGAAATCTATGCTTATCTTGAATATATTGTCTCTGGCGCGTAATGGGTGAAGAGAAGATTACGCTACAGAAATATAAACATGTTAAAGCATGGGTGTGCAAACGCCTCATTAGAGAAGTGGGTAACGTCACTCTCCCAAGGATTTCATTTTTGGTTAATAGGTCAGTAATATGAAATAATATGCGAAGAACCATAATAAATAAATTTATAAGCTAAAATGAAAATAATGCTAGCATTCTGAACCCCTCGAGTTATAAAATGCTTTCTGCATCAAATGTGTAGAAGGTAGTGTCAGAAATAATACTGCATAATAATTACTCCCTCCGTCGCTTTTTACTTGTCATTTTAGAGGAATGCACACCGATTAAGAAAAACATTATCACTTTCTTAATATCAGCAATTAATCTAATGCCACATCACCACTAAAAAAATCATACCATTTCTGCTCTCAACTATTAAGAAAAGTATTATCACTTTTTAATATCAGCAATTAATTTTCTAGGCTATTTTTGGTATTGTATCATTTATTGATATCATTATCATTAATGATTTTCTCGTTATTCCAAAAACATCAAGCAAAGTTAGACATTTTTCTCTCTCCAAAGTGACAAGTAAAACGAGAGGGAGGGAGTAATATACATTTTCTTATAACAGATTAACAGCATAAATAATTTAGTTATAGTTAGGTTTAAGGCGTTGTGTCTCAAAAGCAGTTTGTGATCTTATGTCACTGAGAAGAGAGAGAGAGAGAGAGAGGAGAACCCCCCCCCCCCCCCCCCCCAAAAAAAAAAAAAAAACCTAAGGTTCTCCGTCACATACCTATATTGGCTAAATCTGTGCTGCTAACCTTACAAAGATATCTTGCCCACCAAATGCATGCACCCCGATATCAATAAGCTCCGATGTCCACATGATACCCCATTCCCACCACGACTAATATTAGCACTAGCATAAGCTGTACAAGAACAATTTCGCAAGCATGTAGCCCTACACTCATCTAGCGGCAAGCTCATGTCCACAGTAGATCTTGACGTATCAGGCAACTTCGCTCCAGAAAGTGTCGTAAACCCAGCAGTTCTATTCCGACAGTCGAATTGTGCCCTTTGGATGCACCCATCAGATCCATCATGTAGAGCCCAACGAGATGGAGAACGGGGCTTAAAGCCTGAAAGGCAGTCACAAATTGGTAACTTGTTAACGTTGCAGACCCCAAATGGACCACAGGGCGACAAATCACAACGGTCCCTAGGCGCAGACCAAAACGCATTCCAAGTCTTTGATGTCTCATCCCAGATTAATCGTTCTATCGATCCTTTATGATTCACCATTAACCGGGTAATAACTGATGGGTTTTGTATGCTATATGTGCAGTAGAGCTCATCACGATTTTCGACAAAATTGAAGGCGATCATGTCTGTGGTCGACATTTCTGGTATGCCGCTTAATCCAAGCCCATTCCATGGCCTACTTCGCCAATCCCAGTTTGGTCGATTCCATAATGGTATTTGTGGGTCCCCACGAAAATCCATAGGTAACGTGTAGGAAACAGCACTTGGGTCAGTCAGGCTAGCCCGACTAGTCAAGTTGCGGTTGAGTCCACTTGTTAGGTCCCAACCTAACTTCATGCCCGGGAGCGATGTGTCTGTTTGCGATCAAAGCTTTGCCGTGCAAAGGGTACTGAATCGTTGCTGTTGGCTTCTTCTCTAACAACAAAGTTTCCCGTGTCTAACAGTTGCGCGGTCGGATTGAAAACTGCTGGTGAATTCGAGGACTAGACGATGGTCGAATCATTGTCGAGTATGGTGAGGGACCCATGGCTTGTGATTGTTAGGCTGCCAGGAGAAGATATGATTGGATTTTGGCGGTTGGCTACCCAAACAATGGTTTGGACCAAAACTTTACTGTACCATATGCCTAGGTATCGATCGTCAGAGTTCAAGGGGCTAAAAAGGCCTAATGTGAAGGTTTCATTAGCAGAAACTAAAGTGGCACCGTCGACGAGGGGTCTAATAAAGGTTATGGTGTCAATTGCAATGGAAAGAAATGGAAAAACGTGAAGGAAAGGAATAGCCTTACACTCGGCTCTCTCATCTTCACTAAGATGACTAAAGAGCTTCAAAGTTATATGCTTGGGGTCTAAAGATTAGAACATAAAGAATATGGGCGTTACATATATAGTTCCATATATATTTCGGGATGAATTATTCAGTGCATTATGCTTGATTATGGTAACATTTAATTTTTGCAAATTAAGGCTTGATGTTGACTATGGTCGACTAGCTTATAGAATAAGACAGCTTTTAGACATCTATATATGCAATATCTATCAAATCCGCTATATGGGCCTATGTGTAACATTTAACCTGTCTATGAAAAGAGAAATCTATATTTTAACATAAATCATGTTTTTCTTTTTGTTGGTAGCAAGTTACTATTGCATCATTTGAATTAGGGGAATGGACGAACCTTATACTTTATTCGATCTCACAATCCTAATACAAGAACAATAATGTCAAATTCACACATCTTGACATCCATTCCCCCCTTTTCTTTTTCGTTCAAAGAAAAGGGCGGAATGGATGTCAAGATGTGTGAATTTGACACTTTTCGAAGCATTTTCCAATGAGAATATTTAGATTAGATTGTGCATTTTCAAAGCATTTTCCAATTAGAATATTTAGATTTGTGCCATATTGTCTGTAATAGAGAAGACATAAGTGTGTTAAACTCAACGTTTAAGAATAACAATAAGCCATCAAATATCGGTGACATATATGAACTGAAAGTTACAGCTCAGATAGTTACAGATTATGTGAGTCTGAACAGGCTCTCACCAATAATAAAGATCATCATCTAGTGCCGCATCTATAGGATCTAATGAAGCTATCCATCAATTTCTCGATTAACATTCAAGCTAGACTTTTCGACCTTTTACACCAAAAACAAGAAGTGTCATATCATTAACGAACGAGTAACAATACACAAAATATGCGAACAAAACAAGCCACATCTGTATAAACGTTTATATGCTTTTTCCTAGTATTTTATTTTGGAGGAAGGGATTTCGGTTTAGGTATTTTCATTAGCCGTTCATGATCTAATTTCATTCCATATGCCGGCATTTATACTAACTAAGACGAGGTTTGTGCAAGTGGCAGATCTGCCACTTCAGGAAACAAGACAACAAAAAGGGGTATTGAAATGAGAATACCCTAGCTAATTTGTATGCAGTACCGCTTTCAGCATGTGGGTACATTCTCAAGGAAATTCACATTTTAATCTTTAAATAAACCACTACCAGTGTTCTTTAGATTAACTAAAGAGGGTGGAGAAATCATGTTCTCGAACTAGAAAACATCTTGAATAAATTTGTGTTTGATATACTATTAATTCTCCTGTGGTGTCTTGGAGTAATCAAGCATGAAGGGGATTTGGATATTGGATTTTGGATTCTAATCGCTTGTTGTTTTTACTTAGTATGACACATCATTATTATTGTCCTAATCGATGTCTATTGGTTTAGGAACAAAAAGTGTGGGATTGCTCTTGATGTTTGATATTTTAGTTTATAGTTCACCATGGATTTTTTTAGCTTAGGGCCGTAACCTAGAGAATTCGGCCAAATTCCAATATTCAGCAGGCAATGAAGTAAATTTTAACTTATTGTTAGATCCAAATCAGTCAAATTAGAGAAATGCTGCAGATGAGAACTCTTCCTAACAAAAATACACAAGCAAGCAGATAACAGAAGGAACAAAGTAATTGCCCTTTGCTAAAAAGCACGCAACTTTCATGAAAAGCAAAGAACAATGAGCATAAAATTGAAAGTTTTCATGGGATCGTTCTTACTTTGTGAGTTTTGCATATGAGGGCTGCCTCTCTTCTTCTTCTTCTTCTTCTTCTTCTTCATCGTCATCATCTTGATTCAAAATTCGAGGGCCATGATCTCGAATTGATTTAGGGTTTTGATCGCCCCCGAGATATTAAAAGAAGAAAAATGTCTAATTACAGCAATTTTCAGAAATTTGAAACGATATATTGCGGAGAGATACAGGACGATATGTATATTACCGTTATAGTTATACAGGGGCTGGGCTTGCTATCTGCAAGATTACCGGAAATCTTGGTATTTTCGGAAATTTGATGACCAGGTATCCAATTCTGAGAAATCTATTATTAACGTACTTTGAACATTTAATCATCCCGGTAATATATGTATGTGCAACCATCGACCGATGACGGCCGACGGACAACGGGAGGTGAGGCAGGCGGAAGCGAACATCGGTGGCAGCTGACGGCGGACGGCGAGAGGTGAGGCCGGTCGATGGCGAGGGCGGCCGGCACGAGTGGCAGGGCCGGCCAGTCGGCGGGTGGAGAGGGAGGCCGACATAGACGGACAGTCACGGCACATGTTGTGTTAAGCAGGAATATTTCATAGTGTAATCTGTTTTAGGATAGGATTCTTATGAAATAGGATGATTTGATTACCATGGTAATGGTAATCCAATATTTCAAGGAATATTTTTAAGAGCTAAACATGCATGGTAATATTTAATAGGAATGTAGAATTACCATCTAAATTACCTCCTACTAAGCACACCCAATGCATTTTCCGGTAGAAAGTTCAAAACGCATGGTAGTTTTTGGTAAATATCTCCTTTTTTAAACTCGGTATCAAACCAAATGTTTGACCAAATTAATGTATCGATTTAGCTCTCTGTCCTTTTGTTGTTCATAATCCAATGTGAATCGCTTATTTGCTTTGTTTTTCATTCGTCTTGTTTCTAAATTGCGATCTACAGCTCTAACGATCCAAACATTCTAATGACTTTGGAGACATAGTGAACGCGGGACCGCATTAAGAAAACAATAAATATTTTTACATGATTTTGGTTCCTTTTATCCCTTTCCTTTTAACTCTTGTTTCTCGTTTTATTTTTATTTCTCTGTGTTTTTTATTTGGATGGAAAACTCTAATAATAACAATGCTATCTTTCACACTACTTTTAACATGTTTGAAAACATCCATTAATCATCGATAAATGAAAGAAAGAAAGAAATAGCTAAACCAGAGATATAAGAAATAGAAAATAATAAGTCTAAATGGCAGGAAAACCTCTAACATTTACCCAATAGAGAAATACCCCGACTTTCTAAAACCAGCAGTTTGTCCCATCAGTTTTAATTGATTCCCAAAATACCCTTCATTTAGATATTTAATTAAAATATTTATATCAAGGGTTTTTTGAAATACCCCTAAAATTCTATGCAAATTTCATGTAATTCCATTATTCTTCGATATTACATACACCTTCCAAAATTCTTTAAGCTTTTTTAAATACATCTTTGAATGATTGTTAATTTTGACAGAAATCGATAAAATAATTATAAATATCCTCACAATCCCTTCTTATTCCTTACATGCTTTAAAATTTCCAAAACAAAAATTGCTTGATCGAGTTGGGATTTCTTATAAGATTTGATTGATTTCGGATTTTCTATTTTATAAGTGTTGATTGATTTGGTCTTTTATGTTAGGATTTGCATAATTCTAGGTTTCTTTTGGGTTAGAATTTTTTTAAATTTAAGTTCTTTTATATTAGAGTTTCTTAAGTCGGAAGTAAATAGAGAAGAAGAGAAGAGTAAGAAGAAACAAAGAGCATATGAGAACAAAGAGGAAGAGAAAAGAATTAGAATGAATGAGACTAAGGGGTGAGAAGAACAAAGATTAAGGTGGGGTTTTGTCGGGTTGTGATGAAGACGATGATGAGAGTAAACTTGGTATTAGAAAAATAAATTAAATTGAAAAAATAACAATCACTTAATAAGTTTGAGTGTATTTAAAAAAACTTAAAGAATTTTGAAAGGTATTGGTAATTTCGAAAAATAGTGATGGTATATAAGAAAAAGAGAGAAACATATTTTTTAATTAAATATTTATACAAAAGCCGTTTTGGGAATCAATTAAAGTCGATGGGCAAAGTGCAAGTTTTCAAATTTGGATAGGCCTCTCTTTCTCTCTCTGGAGAAAGATGAAGAAGAGGAGTTGACCGCCAATAAGATGGGTTGAGAAATAAGAAAAGAGTAGATTGGGGCTGATCAAGAGCACCGGCCATTGAGGAGGGAGAGTGAGAGAGTGAGAGAGAGAAGAGTAAAGAAGAGGAATTTAACCGATCTATCTCAACCATAATTAGACCTATTTAGCAAATTTAACAAACAGAGTGGAGATTTTAGATAACCGCTAAGTTTTGAGAGGTTTTTATTTATAATAAATATGAAATTTTGAGTGGGTGTTTTAAAGATATCAAAGTTTTTAGTCGGGTGTATTTAAAAAAAACCACAAAACAGTTTGCCTTATTGAATCTAAGGTTGCATCCCAAACATAATACTAGATTACTAGCCGTGTCAGAGGCTATATGGTTTGCTTGATAGAAATATAGTTTGGCTGTTTGATTTGGTGGATTTGTAAATACTCCTTCCATTTTAGTCATTTTTCACACTTGATTTTCTTGTCCTTCTAGACTATATATCAAGGAGCATATTTTACTTTAAGCTCCTATTACAACTGCATGTTAAAAATTAATGGAGTTATAAATCTAATCCTAAAAATGTATTAATGAAGACTATCCTAAGACTAAAATATTTATTCATTTCACATCTGATTTTAGAAAAATATAAATCTTCTTAACAAATGTGCAAGAGGAGAAGAAAAAGATGAGTAGCATAAGAAACATCTCCTACAATTAAGTAGATGTTCACTTACAACATTAAATCGGTTTTCCCGGCAAGAAAGAGAGAGAGAGAGAGAAATGGATTATTTTAGGCATCTTTAGGTGGCTTCGTGAGGTACATACGATTATTTATTTCTTTCATGACCGGGCATATGCACCTGATACGTGAAAGTGTTATTCAAATTTTTTTAAGAGCCTTTGAAACACACCCATAATAAAATGCTTTATTTATAATTGATAAATTCAAGAATTTGTTGCATATAAATCCGATTACAAATATTTTGTATATTCTGCTATCCTTGTTATGATTTATGTTTCTTATCGAACATATGTAAGTGAAAAAAATACAACCCCCCTCCATTCACCAACCCCCCAACCATATAATCTCCCATTACACTCCAATTTTTTTGATATGCTTGTAACTTTAAATTAGAGGTCAGTGCAACAAACACTTAATACTGTGGCAACCTCCTCCTTTGGCACCGGGGTTACGGTATCCGAAACGCCGGTTTCGATGCTAAACTACAAAAAGAAACCATGACTCGTTTGATAACCAAAATTAAGTTTCCCAAACCGTGGTTTTAAGAAATGGGGTTTTGAAAAGTTTCTAGTTGTCTCTTTTTATTTTTTTCTCTCACTTAAAAAAAAATTAGGTTAAGTTAAATGAAACCTCGGTCGACTTGTAAACTACGTTGCCAAATGATCCAAAATGTTGCAAGCCCGTGATTTCGTTTTAACTTATCAAAACCATATTGTTTCGAAACCTTGTTGCCAAGCTAGGGTGAGTTTTCCAACTTCTAAAATTACTTTACTATAATCGATCCCGATAGAAATCCCATGAATGATTATTAACTAGACATATATTAGAAATAGAAAAACCTGTTCACCATTTTTAAAAATAAATTATCCAACAAAATCAAATTATTTGTTGGTTCAGTATCAAATACAAAACACACACACACACACACACACACACACAGCTTGAAATTGTTTATATCCAGAAATTGAACTCTTGGTAAATTCACATCTTGATCTCCTAATTGCCATTTGAGAAAATGGGAATATCCCATCCCATAAAAGCAGTACAAAAATAGAGAGAAAAGAAGCTATTCATTGGCTATCTTCCTTCGAAAGCACTAACAGTTATGTCATTCAATGTGTATGGTTCCTGTTTACCTAATTCAGCGTGACCAAATCTTGATACGAAACCAGGCGGATTAGGCTGCGGTAACAACGCAATATCCATGGCCAACATCTCGATCACTGACGACATTAATGGTCGATCCTCTGGGCATTCTTGCACGCATAATAAACCGATTTTAATACATTTTAATATTTCATTCGAAGGAACCAAACCCATTGCTTCGTCAACGAGTTGCAAGCAATCGCCATCATTCCATAAACCCCATACCTTGACAAAACAAGAAAAAATAATTGTCAAAATTCGATGATTGGAGGCTAAATATGATGAAGGTATTATTACTTACATGAGCTAATAGGTTTAGATGAGGAGAGAAGGCGTACACCCCTCTATTCTTCTTTCCACTTATAATCTCTAGAACTAAGACACCGAAGCTAAATACATCAGACTTCATCGAGAAAGTTCCCTCTAATGCATATTCAGGAGACATGTACCCGCTAACAATGAAAAGCAATGATGAGACTATCATAAATGATGGTATAGATTGCATAAGAAGCTGAAATTTGTGTATAATTCTGGGAAAACCATACTTACTATGTGCCGACAACTTTTCTTGTATTGAAATCTGACTCATCTTCTCCGAAAATTCTGGCCATACCAAAATCCGAAATTTTGGGGTTCATATCCTTATCAAGAAGAACGTTGCTAGCTTTGAGATCTCTATGAATAATTCTAAATCTAGAGTCATGGTGAAGATAAAGAAGTCCACGAACAATACCAACAATAATCCGGTATCGAGTCCTCCAGTCCAACAACGCGCCTTCTTTACCTAAAATCATGCAATTTTAAGAATTGTCATCATTTATTATGATTTCACCAATAGAACAGAAAATGCATATGTTACTACATTCAGAAATCAGTGAGCCCACACCAAAATAATTAGGTGTCAGCATATGAGTATCTCTTCATCATATGAAATATAATCAAATGCATTTGTTGTCTAAAGAGCAATCTAATCCATCTTTTACTAAACAGTAAACCCAACCCATTGCGGTACTTTGGGTTTTGTGTTCTTGTTTAGTAAGTCTCTTTAATGAAACATATAGGCTTTTGAGCATCCAATCCTGATAAATAAATTAATAAACCCACAGCAGCCTTAGTTTGGCAAGGTGATTTCCTTTAAAATTAAGATTAGCATGTACAGAGATAAACATGACGATTCAAATCAATTGAATAATCTAATGAAAGGAATTTATTTCTCCCCCATATATATGCTAAAATTAATGTTATTGAATATTATTTTCCTCTGTAAATTTTGATGTATATCATTTTAAATCACAAATATCTGCAGCTGTTGATAGAGGATCCGATGTACAATGAGAAAGGTGGAGATAAATAAAAAAAGAAAAAGAGAGTAAATGATTAATTAATAACTGGAAATAAGTATATATAAAAAAAATGTATCCTAATTCAATCTCCAACATAACTGGTTCTTTCTCCTCTATTCTATTAATAAGCAAAAAATGGACAACTCTTAAAATAATCCTAATACCACAAGGCCACAACATTCAAATTTTCAGCAAAAAAGGAAAAAGAATAGTATTTAATAATTTCTATTTATTAATCCCCATTCAGTATTGTAGCTTTATCTTGATTTGTCTCTTGATAGCTACTGGGCCTAATAATCCATTTTCGGTCTATCCTATGATGAATTGTGTATGCTGTTGCTGCATCAGTTATTCTCTGCTTTACTAGACACCAACTTGAATTATAATAGTTTTCATTTCTACACGGAAATTTAGGTTTCGCTGCATGACTAAAGTTTTCATAAGTGAACTCTAAAAGGGGAAAATTTTACTACAGAGAATCTTAAGAGGAAGTAGTGGGGTCGCAAAAGTGCATTATGAATCTTTATTGAAAGAGTAGGCCATAACAACTTCAAGTGCTCGTGTTACTCGATCAGATGGAAAGAAACAACATAAGTATAGATGGAAAGAAACAACATAAGTACTAGTTTTCCATGAAAAATACATAATATTCTTGGCATTGATAATTTGATACAGAAAATATTACCTAATATAAAAATCTGGGTAGGTGCTGAGATTACCAAATAAAGAAAAAACAAAGAAATCTGTATCAAATAATTTTCTCTCAAAAGGAAAAGTTACGCGCAAATAAGAACATTACTGAAGCAGGCAAGAACATACCAAACAGAAAGGCGTCTAAGCTTTTATTGGGCATGTACTCGTATATCAACATCCTTTCCTCCCCTTGAATGCAGCAACCAAGGAGACGAACAAGATTTCTATGCTGGAGTTTAGCAATAAGCATCACTTCATTCCTGAACTCGTGAACACCTTGTCGTGAACTCTTGCTGAGTCTCTTAACTGCTATTTCTTGATCCTCTCCAAGGTTACCCTGTCCATTGCGATATCTAACATTATGTATATATGATATACAAATTTTAGTTTTATTAGAAATGTGGCCTTTTTTTATCCACTATTAGTTGCTGCTAAAGGTATCAGTACCTGGCCGGTTGGCCCATTAGTTACAACATGGAAAGCATTTAATGTTTTAGCACAATCGAAAAGTTCTTCATAATTTTAAGCCACAGAGTAAAATATCACCAACAATATTAAGCAGATTTCAAAATAATGTTACAAAATTTGAGTAATAAGTCAGATTAAAGATGTGACAAAATTTGAGTTTTGCAACTTTAAACGTGCTTGCGCTGAAATTTCAGATAAGTACGATCAATAGTGTAAAGTTCTGCTGAATTTGCAGTTCAATATGATTATCGCCACTAACCAGTAACCACATCGATAATTATTAGTTACAAAAATATCACTATAATTCTACAAGACAACACTGTAAGAAGACCTCTGATGGTAGCTTGATCCAACTTCGAGCTGAATTAATAGATTATTCGGCTGCACCCTCACAACTATTTGCTATTAAAATTAACAATATGGAAATTGATTTTCATTTGCTCCAGATGAAAGAATGAGGTTATTATTATCTTGGAGAGTATTAACCAATAAGTTACTTATCTTGAATGGAACGAGAAAAAATACCTTGTAAACGGGACCAAATCCACCCTCTCCAAGTTTGTTTCCAGCCGAAAAGCAGTCAGTTGCGGCTGCAATGGTGTGAAAATCAACTAAAGGAAGGTCTAAGTCATTTTCTTCATCAACATCATTAGATTTGTCTTTAAAGCAAATGTTCACACCTACAATTACCAAACAAAATAACGAGGAAATCAGTTAGTACTACAATTTGGCAGAATTTTGCTAATATGTTACTGAACACTCCCAAGGGAAGGGAAAGTTAGTAGACATGAGAATTGTGATAAGGAGGTCACAAGTTCAAGACATGCAACCCACAAGGGGAGAGGAGACAGCCCCTGTTTAATTAGAGAAGGGGATGGGTCTCCTGCATAGGTCCAACCTCATTTCTCGGGAAACAAAAAGAAAAGTAGAAATATATAGGGGTCAAATTTGAGAAGAGCTAAGCATGAAAGGCTAAGAATTAGACGGACAAAAATTGAGTCTAGAATATAACTTTAAGTACAAACAATAGTTACTTGAGGGTGCATCCAAAGATCGGAATTAGACATTCTTTCACCACTAAGCAAAGATACTCTAGCCGGGAATACAAATTCATGTCGATAATAGCCAAAAGATACTTGTTTTTTTTCCGTTCCTTTTTTGGATCAATCAGTCATCAACTTGGTAACATCAAGGATGATATTGTTCATAAAAAATCTACGATGGTTGAAGTGGAGCGGCATTCTGCTTCCGCAGATAACCCTGAAATGAAAAATTCTGTAGGACCATACTACCTGTTCAACCCAATGTTCAGCCAAATGACTAGCTGAAATGAATATATAAGATGAATGAGTGCTGATAAATTACGCAATATGATGAGAAAGTAGTGGATACGGCAATTAAAGGTAGCTTTAACTGCAGATAAATGAGGAAAGTCATTTTAGATTGTTTTGTATGAGATCATTGACTAAGCTAGTTAGGAGTTGAAACAAGCTGCCATGACTTGGGAAGACGGGCATCTAGAATGATGGATATGATGGTAGAAATCTGACAGAGGAAAAAAGCCCTAACAAACGTAAATGGAGACAAAAAAAGGTTTCAATTAGACGACAAAAAGCTTCTTTGTCGATGTAACTTACCCTTTTTCTTTTTCTTTCTTTTCCACATGAAACACCCCACAGAAGCAAGTAAAAATATTCCGACAAGAAGGCTCATGCTGATTGCCACCGGCACCAACTTTCTTCTGCTTATGTGTGATTTTGGCGGATCTGCAAGAAACATTTTCACATGAACAAAATCTCGAAAGTTTCTTACTGTCCTCTACATTACTACTAATGCAGTCATCTACATATTATCGACCTCGTCCAATATTTCCTACGAGGGAAATGGAGAGGGTCATTGAATTTTGTTCGAACTAATGGAAGAGACCACCCGGGTCAACTTGCCTTACCAGCCAATATTTTAGCCTTCATTTCCAGTCAGTATATAGATAATCTAAAACAAAGAATATTGAAACTTGAACTTGTTTCCAAAACATTTCATAACTAAATGAAAGCTTTCTAGCAGCTAGCTCCCTATATATTTTTTTACGGTGATAGCCTGTTTCAACATATTACTTGAATGGCTAACAGTTATTTGTACAAATATTTCCTTTCAAAAAATATATACTAAAATTATCCTTCATCATTAAGCTCAAGCAACTTTAAAACAATGATATAAAAACTATGAATAATAATTTATTTGGAGCTATATATGACATAACTTCCATAAGCCAATAGAAGGTGAACTATACTACCAGATGAAAAATACACGGATTCTTTTTATTGCACGGAAGCTAAAGTTCCTGACAATTTAAGATCATCACAGAAAATCACACAGCTCTCTATCACCAGTAAAACTACAAGGTATATATATGTTACATGTGATGCTATTAGAGCCATGTCAATGATCGATGTTGACTTTAATTAAATAGCCAAAGGCAACTTGGCCAACTATTTTCTCGCCTACCAATGAAGTCTCATGAAGGAAACACCTTTGAATAGTCTGATTCTAAAGGGAAAGCAACATGCAAATGCCGTAGCCTCACTTGTTTTTTGATCTTGACTGATAGTATGATCTATGTGCACTGAATATCAAATTGAAGGCAGATTAATTTCTATGACATAAGCCCCCACCCTTGTGAATCATGGAGATTGTAGACGGTCTTCATTTAATTTGGGGACAAAAGATATAAGTAGGTGGCAATGAACACAACAAGTGAAGAGCTTGATCTTCAGCATCAATCTAAATATCGATCTTACCCAAAACCATAATGATCGCATTAAACTCATCAACATGAAATTTTATTGCAGATCCTTCTGACATGTGAAGTGTGTAGAGACGCTGCTTCAACAGGAGTTGATTCGTGACAGATTTCCTTAAATATAACTTCTCCAATTTATTCCATAAATCAGCCGCCGTCTTGTCCACTAAAACTTCTTGTAGAACCTCGTTTGTCAGACACAGGTGGATAGTCGTGAGGGCCTTTTCATCTATCTCCTCCCAACCTTCTTCCGTCATAGTGGAAGACTTTTTATTCTTTTCTAGAATCGGCTTCTTCAAATTGTTTTGAGTCAAAACGGCAACCATATGGACTTGCCACAGACTAAAACTCATATTTCAATCAAACTTCTTGATATTGAACTTCATGATTGTCGGAGACATAATGTGGGTTCAAATCAAAATACCTTGAATACTAACAAACCCAAAACTTCAAAATCACGATCTAAGAAAGTTGGGAAAATGACGTAGTTGTCGTTACCCACCATTAACCAAAATCGTAAAATTAAAGACCTAATGGTTCAACCAAAAATCGCACAACAACACAACAAAAGCTTTGATACCAGTTTGTTGCGTATACGAAATAATCACAAAGCAAACACACAATCGGTAGCGAGAATAAAATCAAACCACAGGCAAGATAGAAATATAAATACTAACCACAAAACTAATAGGCAAAGGCGAAGTTTTATTAATAATCAAATATCGGAGGATTACAAATCGATGGAGAATACAAATTTCTCTCAAACCCTAGATCCACAATTATCAATGGGTTCTCTCTAATTAACAAAAGATATCAGATATAGATCTAAAATAAGCTATCATATATATAGCATACATAAGATTTCCTCAAAAAACTAATTTCTTAACTAAGAAAATATCAAGTCCAGGCATGCATACGGCAGACGTCTGGTTAAGGAATCAACAGACGTCTGGTATTTCACAAACTAACAGAGCTTAAACCAGAGGTCTGCACAAGAGATGGCCAGACGTCTGGATTTGTTTTCCAAAAGAACAGAGCGTTCGGGAGACGTCTGAATCTCATCAAGGCAGACGTATGCTCTAAGTATGCTTGTGCATACAGAGCAGAGGCAGACGTCTGAATCTCATCGAGACAGACGTATGCTTAAAGTATGCTTGTGCATACAGAGGAGAGGCAGACATCTGGCGCTGAGACTGCCAGACGTCTGACCTGTAGATGACATCAAATCTCTATGTAGGTTCGTGATAACTCCGGATCTTCGAGCAGGAAATCTTAGGGGATCGAATGTGAGGCACAACTAACAAAAAGAACTTGTTTACATTATAAATTTCAGAAGACTAGACAAGCACTTAGATTGTTCCGTGACCTGTGGATTCCAAATTACAGCATGCATGTTGTGTGGCTAAAACATGCGCTGATAGATATTTGGCAAGTGATATCTGATCCATTTCTGATTTGAATCTTATATCGTTATATGCATCTACTAATGAAAATGACTTCTTGATGTTAACTGATTAAAATAATGGTTCAACAAATGACAAACAACGGTTCATGTCGAACTTCAAAGATCTATGCTATCGAAATTATGAATGCTACTAAGATTACATTTCTACAATACATCTGGAATAGGAATTATGATTCATATATACCATAAGTACTAAGATAGAAAATTATAGAATCTCAATCCTAATGGTATCATTTCAATGCAGAATTCAAATTCAAGTTGCATTCAAAATCCAAAACAAACAAAATCTGAAAGAAAACATACCAAGAATATCAGCAGCAGCCAATCTAACATACAAATCCTGTCCAGATCCAACAAAGTTCCGAATATCAAACAACTGTCCAATCCATATCACACATCCAATGACACTTCCACCGCCATTCATGTTAGCACCCGCATAAGCAGTGCAGGAACAATTCTTCAAGCACAATTCTCGACACTGATCAAGGCTCAGGCTCATGTCCATGCTACAATTCTCAGATTGTGGCACCTTCACATTATTCACCGTTACAAATCCGTCCGTCCCATTTATACAATCCAACGCTGTGTTTCTCACACACCCATCACCGCCATCTCTCAAATTCCAATTATTGGGGTTTTTAGGCGCAAACCCCAGCAAACAACTACACTCTGGCGAATTATCCGGATCACAAAGCCCATAAAACCCACAAGTCCCTATATTATCACATCGATCTTTTTGTGCGGTCCAGAAAATGTTCCATGTGTTGCTCTCCCACAACCATAAAGCACGTTGAACCGAACCCGACGAGTTCAAAAGCAATCGAGTTACTGAACTGCTATTGATAACACTGTAAGAGTAAGTGACCTCTTGAGCATTATTCACAAAACTGAACTTGAAACCTCTGTTCTGTACAGTAGGAACCCCACTAAGATGTAAACCATCCCAAGGCCCCGAACGCAAAATTCTCGTCGATTCATGAGTAAAATAAAGCTCAGGATCTCCTTTAGTATCCATGTAAGCCAGGTAAGTCCCTGGCGATGGATCATTGTAGCTTGCCCAAGCGACAAGTGTACGATTTATCCCTGAAACCAAATCCACACCTAATCTCATGCCAGGGATCCATGTATCTGTAAGATAGTTAAATCCCTGCCACGCAAAATTCTCAGTGGGGTCTCCCCATTGCATAATTACCAGATTCCCGTCGTCGAGTAGTTGGGCTATTGGGTTGCTTAGTTTCTTCGTTGTGTTCGATGACCAGATACGTGTCGAGCTTTGGTCGGTGATGGCGAGGTTGCCGTCGGGGGTTAAAGAAAAGACTCCCGTCGAGTTGGTGATGGGGTTTTGGCGGTTGGCAACCCATAATATCGTCTGGTCGGAGGGTAGATTGTACCATAGACCGATGTATCGGTTGTTGGAGTTTGGTGGGGTGAAGAACCCGAGAGCGAAGCCGCCGGAGGAGGATATTAGGGTTTCATTATCGGTGAGGGGGGTGGTTGGTGTTATGGTGTCTCTAGCAATGGAGATGGAGAAGAGGATGAAGAGAATTGTAAGGAGAAATGATTTGTTATGGCATGGCTTCATTCTTTTCCTGCTAACCAACTATATAAAGTTGGTTAATCTATCAGATATCGTTCTTTGAGCTTCACACATTTGCAATTAAACACGTCCATGAGTTTCGTAGGAGACTCATGCGGAGAGACGCACCGATTCTAATATACTTGAGAAAAACAAACAATTTAACTCCTATAATCATGTTAAAGATTGGGAAAATGGTGAAGATGAAGATTGACCTGTGCTTTGCAGATATCAAAGTCTTCAAAGACTTTAGAGTCAATAGTTAACCTATTGACAAAAAAAATAAAAATATATATAACCTTAGAAGTCATTGATTCTGAATATTTTTCATGTTTGACCATCCTCCGTCAAGATAAAACAAAAGATCTCTTATTCATTCAACCTATCACACATACCAAACAATTTCTCTCCATCAACCCAAGCTGACTTTCTCGCCTCCATAAATACCGGAACAATCATGTACTATTTTTTTCTTAGCCGGTTTATTTGTAAGAGTCTAAATAACGAAAAGATATTAATACTGATGTAGTTAATCAAAAAATATCACACTTAACCAAAAATGTATCTACTCAGTACCGAACTCGATCAAAAGTGTTTATACTTGACCCGATGCGGTGTACGGTTAACTCAAAATTGTCTGAAGTCCGAATTGACAGGAAAAACACAACACTTTGTGTACTTTTAACATACCGGCACTTCAAACTAAACAGAAGTTTTACAATTACAAAATTAATTTTATTGTAAGTTATAGTAAAATATTCTGTTTATAATTATAGTACAATAATCTGTTTACCATGCAAGCCGTAAACATTATAGTAGCAATCGCTCTTTGACATGTGCATGCCTTGGAAACATATATACCTTGAAATTGTTCATTTCAGGAATTTGACTCTCCATAAGCTCACATCTTGGCCTCCTCATAGTCATTTGAGAAAATGTGAATAACCGTAAAAGGAACCAAGAATAAGTACAGAAACCAAAGAAATCTTGTGAACAACATAGGCTTTCTACCTTCCAAAGCACTGAAAGTTAGGTCATTCACTGTGCATGGTTCTTGTCTTTCTATTTCAAGAGGACCAAATCTTGTTACGAAACCGCGCGGATTAGGCTGTGGTAACAAAGCAATATCCGTGCCCAACATCTTGATCACAGAAGACGTCAATGGCCGATCTTATGGGCGTTCTTGAACACATAACAAACCTATTTTGATATACTTTAAGATTTCATTGGAACGAATTAAACTCAGTGCTTCATCGACGAGTTGCACGATATCGCCTTCATTCCATAAACTCCATGCCTAAAACAAAATAGGGAGAAAATGCCAAAATTTGATTCTTAGAGGCTAAATACGATTAAGTAAAAGTTTTTACTTACATGAGCTAAAAGGTTTAGGTGAGGAGATAAGGCATAGACCCCTCTCTTCTTCTTCCCACTTGCAATCTCTAGAACTAAAACTCCGAAGCTAAATATATCGGATTTCATAGAGAAAGTTCCCTCCAAAGCATATTCAGGAGAAATGTGTCCGCTAAAATTTAACACAATGATATTAATATATTGTAAAATATGATATAAAACTTATGAAATATTGAAATTGTATACAGTTCTGTGGAAACCATGCTTACTATGTACCAACAACTTTCCTTGTATTGAAATCTGTCTCATCTCCTACAAAAATTCTGGCCATACCAAAGTCTGAAATTTTGGGGTCCATATGCTTGTCAAGTAGAATATTGCTAGCTTTAAGATCTCTATGAATAATCCTAAATATCGAGTCATGGTGAACATAAAGAAGCCCACGAGCAATTCCAATAATAATGCGGTATCAAGTCCTCCAGTCCAATGACGTGCCTTCTTTGCCTGAAAGCATGCAATTGCAAGCAGTATTATCTTTTGTTTTAAATGTGTCAATACAACAGAAAATAAATATATTATATTGCATAATCAATCACACCAAAAGTATTAAATGTGGGCATATGTGTCTCTCTTTATCAGAAGGAAAAGTTACAAAATAAGAACATTACAGAAACAGGCAAGACAATACCAAAGAGAAAGACATCTAAGCTTTTGTTGGGCATGTACTTGTATATCAACATCCTTTCCCCCCCTTGAATGCAGCAACCGAGAACCCGAACAAGATTTCTATGCTGAAGTTTGGCAATAAGCATAACTTCATTCTTGAACTCATCAACACCTTGTTATGAACTCTTACTGGGTCTCTTCACCGCTATTTCTTGATCCCCCCAGAGCATACCCTGTCCATTGCGGCATCTAACATTATGCATATATGCTCTGCAAATTTTGGTTTTATCATAAATGTGACTGTTTTTATACACCATTAATTGTGGTTAAGGACTGTGGTAGGCCTGTGACAGCCAACGTAAAACTTTGTCACATTCTATGAC
The DNA here is from genome assembly GCA_030015575.1 of Agapanthus africanus. NCBI lineage: Eukaryota > Viridiplantae > Streptophyta > Magnoliopsida > Asparagales > Amaryllidaceae > Agapanthus > Agapanthus africanus. The sequence goes on from CM057337.1 coordinate 7,701,306, forward strand.
ATGAACCATGATAAGAATATCGTTGTTGTAATTGTGGTTAAGGACACCTCAAATCAGTACCTGACAGATTAGTTGAAAGTGTTTAGTGTTCTTTCATGAAAACTTCTTTTACCCTCTCTATGTGCATATTTTTAGTCTAGAGTAAAATACCACCAATGATGTTAAGCAGATTCTAAATATAATGTTCCAAAATTGAGCAATAAATCATATTAAAGATGTGACATATAAAAAGATATGAACCCAAAAATATCGGATTTCGGTGTGGCAAGAACATTTGGAGGAGATGGGGTAGATGAACATACAAAGAGACTAATTGGCACACCGTAAGCATTATTTGCAATTCTTATTCTTCATGCATTATTCCATTGTTTCGTAACTGTTCTAACATTTGCATTCAGTGGGTATATGTCTCCAGAGTATGCTATGGACGGCATCTATTCAGTGAAAAGTGATGTCTTCAGCTTCGGTGTCCTCGTATTAGAAATCATAAGCGGCAAGAAGAACAAAGGAACCTGTTATGCCGAGCCTGAACTAAACCTCCTTGGTTATGTAGGTAACAATAAAGGATACTAGGCACCTTCTATATTCTGTCATTGAGATGCTCAATGGTTTATTGGAATATTTCAGGCATGGAATTTATGGCAAGAGGGCAACTGCTTGGAACTGTTAGATAAATCTATTAGCAGTCCCAGCTCCGTTCCTGAAGTCCTGAGATACATACAAGTGGGTTTATTATGTGTTCAAGAAAGACCGGAAGATAGGCCAGAGATGTCTATGGTAGTGCTAATGTTAGGTGCCCAAGAAAAGCCGCGGCAACCAAAATCTCCTGGTTTCTGCACAAGCAGAAGTCTGATTGATTCTGACTGGTCTTCTAGCCGTACTGTTAATGATGTTACAGTTACAATCATGGAGGCTAGATAGTTTTTATTATGTTGTATGTATTCTAAACGTTTTTTTTAGGGCGATGAATACCCAGAGGTTTGTGTTATCCATATTCATTATTAGTTTCTACTTAGAACTTCATGGTTTAAGGAATTTGTCTTGTTGCATCATTGTCATTGATTTTTGATCACAAATAAATTAAGCTGCATAGATAATTATCTTGTTTGAGTCCTCTTTTCACCAATCTTGCTTCTGTACCTGACTCGAACACAACTGGGAACAATTTTCGCCTCTGCAGAAGCTACTATAGCAAGGTAATTTGTCCCCACAGATTCTTGAGCTTCATTCATTTTCGTATGTGTTAGATATTCTAATATATTTACGTGCTGGTGAAGTTTAAATTTTTTGATTGTTTTCTTATTAATGGTCACCTCATGAGATCTGAATTGCCCATGCACTCTTCTTCTCTTTATGTTTTTACAGTGAATGAATTAATGATGAGAATGAGACTGAGATGTACTTTTGTACCAAGTTTATTTGATAGGGCTATTGAATGACAATTGTTTACTGCCTATTGAGCATTGCAACTGATATTTCATTTACAGTTGGTGATGTTTCTTTGCTCGTAGAGGATTCAAACTCAAAAGGGACTCTTGTTGCAACAAATCACGGCTGTTTAGTCTGTGGCAATAGTGCACTCTCACTCCCAAGTATCAGTACCGCCAACAACATCATGGGCCGATGGTCAGGGCGTTCTCGAACACACAAGAGTCCCACTCTAATGCACCTCAATACTTCGTACTTCAGGTAAGAGTAACCTATTGTTTCATCAACTAGTTCCAAGGCCTTCTCTCCATAAACTTCATGCCTTCAAATTTTATCTTTTCATAATTTGTGCATGTAAGATTTCATTATGTCAAGATAAACAAGTACTAACATCACCTAGTAGGTTCATATCGGCTTGGCAAGATAGAACCCTCGGTTCTTGCAAGTTATAATCTTTAGTACTAATACCCCCAAAGCCAAATACGTCAGATTTTACCGAGATACCATCCATTGCATACTCAGGAGACATGTATCCGCTGCATGTATCAGTAGATTGTTAACATCATATTTTATTTGTGAATCAGCAAGTGCAAGGAGTAATACTTGCTATGTGCCTACAACTTTTCTTGTATTTACTTCTGTATCATCTCCTCCGAATATTCTTGCCATGCTAAAGTCCGAAATCTTTGGATTCATCTCTATATTGAGAATGTTGCTAGGTCTGAGATCTTTGTGAATAATTCTAAATCTGGAGTCTTGATGAAGGTAGAGAAGTCCTTGAGCGATACTTTTTATAATATTGTTCGTTACAGCTATTATGTCCATTGTTGGGGTCAAAAATTACACCCCGGTTGACCAAGTAAAAATCAAAGTTAAACTCAAGCCAAGTGGGCCCAAACATTGAAGGGGCCGGCTCCATGCCAAAATGGAGGCAATAAATTAGTCTAGATGTAATTTTTAGAAATAAATGTATGTAAAATGGATAAAAAGCCAAAATTTTGTAAACTTCATGACTTATGTGCAAAAAGAAATAAGCACATAAGGTATGGAGTGGCACAAGTGGTATTTGGCAAAACTCAAGGGGCTATATGTAAAATGTGTAGCCTATAAAGTCAAACATGATGAAAAAATCAATAACAACTTTTATTCTCTAAAAAAAATTAGGATTTGTGTCTCCATCTCCTTTCTCTCAAGTTCTCCCTTTTCTTTTCATTTACAATTAAATCAAGAGTTTAACTCTTCTTTTTCCAAAAATAGATAGTTTTCACCATAAAACCCTCAAAGGGGCTCAGATCTCCCATCAAATCCCTAAAAGAGGTATTTTTAATCCCATCTTCATTTTTCTCCAAGATCTAACAAAAGGAGAGGAGGAAGAAGACCCACCTCCAAAAATCTCATTTTGGGAGGATCCGATGCTCCAGTGAGAAGAAATGGACCTCATTTGATCATCTTCGAAGATCTTCGAGAAGTTCAACTACAAGATCCAAATTCTCAAAGGCGTTTAACTCCACGTCCACACCTTTTAGGAGTTTAACTCTAAATCCAAATCTTTTAGAAGTTTAACTTCAAATCTATACATGATTCCTGTTTAGGAGTTCAACTCCCAGCCTTGTGGCTAAGCCCTTTTTTCGCTGGTGTTTCCAGCGGCCGTGCACGTGACCCGCGGACGTCCAGCGCCCGCGCCGCGCACGTGACCTTAGGATGCTTCCGATCTCTCTCTTTTTCTCACGCTCCCCACTAAAAATACCTCCCCCGTAAACTTTACGAGGCCCCCAACATATCCAAAACCCGTCAAAACACAACACACGCACACGGCATATTAAATTCGCATGACCAGTTTGACCAGTTAATCGGAGGTTCACTAGCTCTAAAAGCGAGGGGTAATTAACGATAGGTTAGTTCGCAGCTGCCGGAGATTCGGATCTCCATAATCAATAAACCCCGGCCTACTTTAGGCAGGGGAATCTGTATACGCTTGACAAGCGCGCACGCATTCCCATCTCAATGGGGGTAACGAACAACACCCTACATCCATGTGTATAGCTAATTACTGATATAAAATGAAAATTAAAATTGATTAACATAAATGTTTGTTGGTCGAAGAAAATAAGAAATGAGGGAAAATTCAAAATAAATTAAGATTGAAAAAAAAAATTAATGTTGTAGAGAAGCAACTTATGAATCTTGCTATGCACGCTCAGCTTAAACACCATGGTATGCAAGGTCAACATATTATCCATGTTCTAATTGGTACTTCCTCCATTTCACAAAATTTGGTTGTTTTTTGCTCTTCATTTTCCTTCAAATTATTTGTCTCTTTGTATCGTCAAGAAGCATGCTCCAATTACCAATACACTTAAAATTGAAGTTCCTAATCTATCCCACATTCAGATTTTCTAGGCAAGTAACATGCTTGTTCAAGTCTCAAGAAATTAATGAAAATTATCCTAGGATTAATTAAGGAATTTAACATATATAGAATTTTAGAGTATAGAAAAGTCATTCTATACTTACTAGGTGTGCAAGAACAAAAAAAGGACAGGCATTGTGAAACAGAGAGAGTATAAATTTTTATAGGAAAATGCATAGATACGTTGAAAGTACCAGGTATGCATTTTATTATGTAAAAACATGAGTAACTTATCATATATATGATACGTATCTTATGGTACGATATGATTCATATATTTCGATATGTATCACAACTGTATATTAGACCCTTCATATATCATATGATACAACTATTGTATCGTATAATATCGTACGATATGATCCGTATCTTCGATACGCGATAGTCTAATATGTTAATATAGTTTTTTTAGGTTTTAAATTATGGATGATAGATTTGCTTATCTATAAACACGTTATCCTATGAATTACTTCTCTTTCTCTAGATTCAAATATTCATAAAATCTCACCGTCCTTCCATTGGAGACTCTTCTTCTATTTCCTCCAATATCGGCAACTCGCTCTACTCTTTCTATTGTATCTTTATTTAATGCATATCAAATCAAGTACTCCACAAAGTCAAGACCAACAAACACTACTAAAATAGGGGGTTGCCCCTACGGATATTGAAATCCGTAGGGACAGATTTATGTTGGCCCTACGGATTAAGCCGTAGGGCCAGAAGGTTGTCCCTACGGTCCAAGACGTTCAAGAGTAAAAATATTAAATCTTAATTTGGTGTTTGCTCCTACGGAGCCGCAAACTAAGGACCTACGGACAAATCCGTAGGGGCATCTAAATAGCGATTTAATTAAAAAGGCACAGATCGCCTACGCTGTTTATCTCTTTCTCTCTCTCTCTCGATCGCGCGCGAACCCAAATTCCCTAAATCTCTCCCACCGTTCTCGTCGTCGCCACCGCCGTTCTCGTCACCGTTCTTCCTCGTCGCCGTTTTCGTCGTCGCCTCCGTTTCGTCGTCGCCACCGATCGATCGTCTCCTCCACCGCACAGGTTAGTAAATCTTCAATTAAACAAATTTTTGATTATTTTAGGGCTAGGGTTCATGGATGGAGCTGGGGTTGCGGTTGGGGCTGGGGTTCGGCAGGGGTTGCGGTTGGGGTTGGGGTTAGGGTTGGGGTTGGGCTGGGGCTAGGGTTGGGGTTGGGGTTGGGCTGGGGCTGGGGCTGGGGTTAGGGTAGGTTGGGGCTGGGCTGGGGCTGGGGTTAGGGTTAGGTTGGGATTAGGGTGGGGCTAGGCTGGGGCTGGGGTGGGGTTAGGTTTGGATTGGGGTTTGCTGAATTTGGCAAACATGAGAGGAATTTCCAGCAATTTTAGCCTAGTTTGATTACTAAAATTATTGTTGATCGAGAAAATCTTGGGTCCTTCTAATCAAACATTGTTTGTTACTGTATGTCAACGAGTACTGATAAAAATAAAAACCGATTTCAAGTGGAAATTATGTATGTACAATGTTCTAATATAATTTGTATTTCTTGCCATCATCAAACATATAAAATTACTAATATGAAATGGAAAATAAATAAATAAATAATCAAAGCTTTGGCATTTATGTAAAATCCCTTGTTACTTTTTCTTGGTTGTCCAACTTTGAAAATTCTATATATTAAATTAGACATACTCTAAAAAGAATGATATTGCAAAAATTTGACTTGATGGAGACTTGCATCATTAATAGAAATATGAAAGTGTAAGGACGTTCTTTACCTTCGATAGGGTTCGGTTGGGGTGGGGCTGGGGCTAGCTAGGGCTTGGGCTTCATCACCTGATATAGCGAAATACAAAGCGTACTTCAGTACACCCGACCTCATTGAGTTTCCTATTGAAGTTCCCGGTCAAACGGCATATGCATATTTTTATTCGCCATGAAATCCCAATTATCAAGCTACCGAGGACGAAAAGCCACCTTTGTTAGTCGAGAGTCATGGTAATAGACTTGTCATTATAGATCATAGTCAATTGTTTTTCCTATCGTTTTCTTGATCCAGATGCTAATCAACTTGTTAATTAGTTACTGTTTTTATGACGTATTTGTCTATATTTGTTGACAGTGGCCTTTCTTTTGGATGAACATGTTTTTTGGATGCATGTTTCAGTCATGTGAATTCATATGTTGCGTATAACGCTTTATGATATCAGTATCCTACATTTGTAGTTTTAATTGTTGATTGTTATAGATGAATGCCATTGCAATAATAGTTTTTGGTAGATGAATGACATTACAATGTAGGATGATTAGTTCTATCAATCTTGATCTCAATGGTTTAAAATCATGTTGCACATACAACACGAATGCACAACAAACGCATAATTAGATAGTGATTCAAGATGTTCAAGTTAAAACCAATATATGATAGTCGATGATAATATGAAACCTTCATATTCTCATCGATACTCATATATGAAACTAAAAGCGCCACTTAGTCCCCGTCTATCGGTTAACATACGTGCGATGTTCGTCGTGATATAGAACTATACGAAGGTTGTTAAATATCGGACGGTATAGCTCGATACTAACAACTGTCGTATAGTCTATACGACGAGAAGATTCAATCGTATGATAACCGATAGATTTGTCCCGTGTGGACAAATTAGGAATGTATAAAGCAAACACCTTCATTCACTTGTGTTTTCATCCGTTTCGAGATATTTCATCGGTACCTTTCCGCTGGTTCTCCGTGTACAAAGATAGATTAGATGTTCATTTCAACGTTATTTCACAGGTTTGAAATGATTATCTATTCTATTACAGTGTACTCGGAGAACAGCGGGAATGTGCTGCCGAAATTTACTCGAAATGGTTGAAAGCACAAGTGATGGGTGTTCGCTCTATACATTCTTAATGGGATAGAAGCCTTACCCCCGACAGCCGGAACACACACATACAACAAGAATACACAACAAACGCATAATTAGAGAGTGATTCGAGATGTTCAAGTTAAAACCAATATATGATACTCGATGATAATATAAAACCTTCATATTCTTATCGATACTCATATATGAAACTAAAAGCGCCACTTAGTCCCCGTCTATCGGTTAACATACGTGCGATGTTCGTCGTGACATAGAATTATACGAAGGTTGTTAAATATCGGACGGTATAGCTTGATACTAACAACCGTCGTATAGTCTATGCGACGAGAAGATTCAATCGTATGGTAACTGATAGATTTGTCCCGTGTGGACAAGTTAGGAATGTATAAAGCAACCACCTTCATTCACTTGTGTTTTCATCCGTTTCGAAATATTTCATCGGTACCTTTCCGCTGGTTCTCCGTGTACAAAGATAGATTAGATGTTCATTTCAACGTTGTTTCACAGCTTTGAAATGATTATCTATTCTATTACAGTGTACTCGGAGAACAGCGGGGAGGTGCTGCCGAAATTTACTCGAAACGGTTGAAAGCACAAGTGATGGGTGTTCGCTCTATACATTCTTAATGGGATAGAAGCCTTACCCCCGACAGCCGGAACACACACATACAACAAGAATACACAACAAACGCATAATTAAAGAGTGATTCGAGATGTTCAAGTTAAAACCAATATATGATACTCGATGATAATATGAAAACTTCATATTCTCATCGATACTCATATATGAAACTAAAAGCGCCACTTAGTCCCCGTCTATCGGTTAACATACGTTCGATAATTTGTTCTTTTCAACGACAAACGCACACACAAAGCATACACGGATTTTCTCCTTTGTCAGTAACTATCCCGTTCTTATATTTCTCAATATAGTCACCATAACCTACAATTTATATATTACACAGTCTAACATGGCCCATGAGTACGTCAGAGTTAAGGACTGGATGTATGTGGATTGGCAATAACGTATGCAACCTAAGTTTGTCGCAAGAGTTGCTGCTTTCATTAAATTTACACGCGCACATAATAAGATCATAATAGAGAAGATTCTCTGTCCGTGCGATAGATGTGGCAATAAATACTGGCAGAAGGTAGAATTGGCAGAGCTTCATATTGTAAAATATGGGTTTACTAGACTTTATACAACTTGGAAATATTACGGGAAAGGAGAAGAATGCAGTAATGCGGTAGAAGAAGAAGGAGAATACGATAATGCGGCAGGAGAAGAAGAAGAATTCGGTAATGCGGCAGAAGGAAAAGACGGTAATTTATTTCCATCAGAAGAAATGGAGGATATGGTAGAGGCTGCCCTAGATGAATCTATTCGTACCGAAGATGACATTCCTTCCGGTCAAGGACCGCGTGCGGATAAATATGAAAATTTCATGAATGATGCTAGAAAACCAATTTATGAGAATGCGAAGTATTCCACCCTCTCATGGTTCGTCCAACTTTTCCAGATTAAGTGCCTAAATGGATGGAGCAATAAGTCATTCACAATACTTCTTTCGTTCTTGAAAGATTTTATGCCCCCGGGAAATAACGTGTCCGACAGCTGGTACGGAGACTAGAAGATGATGTCTGATTTGGGTCTAAAGTGCGAGAAGATTCAAGCATGTCCTAAAAACTGCGTGTTGTACCAGAAAGAGAATTCAGATTTGAAAGAGTGTCTAACATGCGGAGAGGCCAGGTATAAGCCGAAAGATTCTGATAAGAAGCCTGATATACCTGTCAAGATAGCACGATACTTTCCCATAACACAGAGGCTACAGAGATTATTCAGGTGCAAGAAAACAGCCGAGGCAATGATTTCGCATCACCGTGCTCCTCCAAGTGAAGATGGAAAAATGAGCCATCCAAGAGATTCATCGGTATGGAAGGATTTTGATAGGAGACACGCAATATTCAGTAGCGATCCTCGCAATGTCCGGTTCGGACTGGCTACTGATGGCTTCTGCCCATTCAACTATATGGCTGGAAGTCACAGCACATGGCCCGCTGTAATGATAATTTATAATCTGTCGTCTTGGTTGGCTATGGACCAATCATACTTTATGATGCCTCTTCTTATCGACGGACCAAACTCACCGGGGAACAATATTGACGTCTATCTCCGACCTCTGATCGAGGAGTTGAAATCTTTGTTCATTGATGGTGTAGAGACATACGATGCAAACACAAATACAACCTTCATACTGCGTGCGGCTTTAATGTGGACAATTAATGACTTTTCTGCGTATGGAATGCTATCAGGTTGGTCCGTATATGGTCACAAAGCATGTCCTTATTGCCATGAACACACAACATCGAAATTCTTGAATTTTAGCAGGAAGGTTTGTTATTGCGGCCATCGACGTTTTCTGCCTCCAGACCACCCCTATAGGTTAGACACGGTTCACTTTGATGGTCATCAGGAGCTTCTTGGACCTCCATCCCTATTGTCCGGAGAGGACGTGACTACTCAATGGGATGGTTACAATAATGTGACCTTCGGGATGGATCCGACGAAATAGGTCAAACCACCATTTTGGAACAAGTTAAGCATTTTCTTCGAGCTTCCGTACTGGTCAACAAATTTAGTGCGTCATTGTCTGGACGTCATGCATATAGAGAAGGGAGTATCAGAGCACATACTTAACTTGCTTCTTTGTAAAGACGGGAAATCGAAAAACAATATGAATGCTCAGATGGATCTACAGGAGTAGGGAATAAGAAGTGAATTGCACCTTAGACTGGTAGCGGGTAAACCGGGCAAGTTTGTACTTCCCAATGCCGCTTATCATATGTCACAACCGGAGAAGAAAAGATTTCTGCAGGTGTTGCATGATTTGAAAGTTCTCACAGGTTTCTCAGGATCATTCAGCAAGAAAATAAAAATTGTGAAAGGCAAGATCGATGGGCTGAAAAGTCATGATCACCATGTTATCGTGGAGCACCTTCTTCCATTAGCCCTCAGGACTTCTCTCTCCGAATCGGTTGGTCTAGTAATCAACGACCTATGTTGTTTTTTCAGAGAGTTGTGTGCTAAAACACTAGAGGTTGTGAAGTTGGATAAACTAGAAAATTCTATTGCGTTGATACTTTGCAGTTTGAGCGTATTTTCCCACCGTCATTCTTCAATATCATAATACACTTGACGGTTCATCTTGCAACTGAGGCTAAGTTAGCCGGACCGGTACAATATCGATGGATGTATCCCGTCGAGAGGTACGTGTAATTTTTCGTTTCGCGCAATTTATAAATTTATTGTTATCCTGTATGCCCGTATTTATTTATTCAACATATTTTCATTAGGTACCTCTACACTCTTAAAAAGTATATACGCAATAAAAATCGACCAGATGGTTCTATCATGCAAGGTTATCTTCTTGATGAAGCAACCATATTTTGTTCCCGCTATCTGGACGAGAACATTGAGACAAGACTTAACCGGCCTCGAAAAATTCAAGATGGTCCATATGGTAAAGCCGAGTATAAGAGGGTAGACACTATATTTATCAACAAGATATACCAGTTTATCTTGCTTAATTGAGCATGTCTTGAACAAATTAGAGAGTAAGTTTTTTTGGATTAATTGTTATATTTGTGTTTGTGTGTGTATGAAATGATATAATATTAATGTCACCATTATTTGTCGAAAACAGAATTCATTTTAACGAGGTACGTGAGGGTCATCCTGATTGGAATGAAGAACGATTGGAAAAATATCATCAGGATAAATTTTGTGATTGGGTCACAGATCATGTAAGTTATTCGAATAACATTTTATTGCTATCAGTTTTAATCTAAACTTGTATCGTTATGTATTTTTCGTAAAATTTGTTTTGTTAGATCCACGATCCGGACTTGTCTACATCATTTGAGAGTGATTCAAGATGTTTAGCTCAATTTCCTAGTATGGAGGTTGCATATTACAAAGGATTTGGTGTCCTTGGATACAAATTTGAAGTTAAGGACATAGAAATATCTAGAACCACTCAGAATAGTGGGATTGCGACGGTAGGATCGGACGGTGTGATTTATTATGGGTACTTAAATTGTATACTCGGCATCTACTATCCCGGACGATCAGAACCCTTTTATATATTCCAGTGTACTTGGTACGATACGCGAACCGATACGGATAAGTGGAGAAGCAATCTTGGGACTTGGAAAGATGAATATGGATTGACCAGTGTGAACACACTTCGATTTTACGGTCAGGAAGATCCGTTTATCTTTCCGAACCAAGCGTTCCAAGTATACTACTCACAGTGTTTGAAGCATCCGAGATGGAGTGTTGTATGCCGATGGAAACCCAGAGATGTCTACGATGTCCCAGAATTCGATGACAGCGATGAGGATGAAGAAGAGAGAAGGCTTAGAGTGCTCCGACCGTCTGTTTCGAAGGACGGGTTGTCTTCGGCCGATCATGAAGTTACGTGGGTTAGAAATAACATCGACGATGAAATCCAAGTAGATATGTATAATACGCCCACGAAATGAAAAAGGTTATCATTAATGTTATATTATTACTTCATATTTTACGATCTATACATATATAGTCAATACTTTTAATGATTGTCTAATGCGTCCACGAACCGTTTATCTAGATTTGATGACGATGTCGGGAGCAGCGGGGGGCGGCAGGAGCTCCAGCCGCGGCAGAGGCAGAGCAGTTCTGCCGCCCGGAGAGCTGCGTAGGGAGCTTCAGAGGGCCGGTCTTGCACCCAGATCGGAGACCCCTTCGGATGCCTCCTTCCGTGTGGATTTTGTCACACCTCCAGGTATATTGCATGCATATCCATTTTGAATGTAATATTATAGATATTCATGCCTGTTTATGTCAAAATTACTTATATTGTCAATGTTTGATTGTCTAGTTGTTGGTGATGCGTCCACATCAGGGACAGAGGCCACTCCCGCTCCTCCAGGTATGTTTATATATTATATAGTGCATGTATATTGATTTAGAATGTTATATCATAAATATACACACATTCCTTTTGCTCTTACTTAGATAGTAATTTTTATTATTGTCTAGCTGTAGGTGGTGACACCACCGCACCTGCGGGTATGTTTATATATCCTATAGTGCATGCATATTGATTTAGAACGTTATATTATTGATCTACACATTCTTTTTGCAATTACTTATATAATCTATTTTTAATTGTCTAATTATAGGTGGTGCGTCCACATCTGACGCAGGGGCCACTCCTGCCACTTCCGTACCCTCCGCATCGTCTGTAGGTTAGTATGAATAAATATAAAATATTTATTCATTTTACATATGCTCTATAGAATAAATATGAACTTCATGGAAATTTAGTGTCAATGTTTATTTTCTAGTTGGAGGGGATGTGTCCGCATCCGGGACCTCGGTTGTTTCTCACCGGAGGAACTATCGTCCTCGTGCTGCTGCCCGGGCCCAGGCTCATGCTTTAGTCACCGGAGGTATATATCACACTTCAATTTTTGTTTAACCTTGATTTCTTAATACAACTTTGTCTTAATATTGATTGTCTTGATATTTCTTGCAGACGCAGGGCCTCCCCATCCCCAAAGGGGGACTCAAGGCCTGAATCCGTCCCATAGGCTGAGGCCTGACAGAGCTAGGGGGGATGCAGCATTCCTCCTCTTTTTTACCCTTGACTATCGCTATACTGGTCCTCATGCCGAGAGGTTCGGCCGATATATGGAGGACGAGAGCCGGCTCGTGAAGAACTATCCACTTCACGTTGAGTGCGGCGAGCAGCACCGGCACTCATTCGCCCTCTTCTTTGATCAGGCTCGGGTATTAATATATATTTTCATTTGATTTATCCAATATATTTATTATTAACACTTGCAATCTAATAACAATGTTTTTTTTGTATTTTCAGTCCGATTACGATTTTCAGCCTGTACCCGACCCTGATCAGCCTGGGAGGGTGCTCGACCTTCATGCTCTGTACAATGGCCTGATGAAGAACATGCAGACCAAGGTCAAACATGAATGAGCTGAAGGCCGACTGCTACTCCCTGTGGATGGCGACCCCCGAGGCAGAGAGAGCGGCCTTCCTATCTACTCCGGCGTTTGCAAGAGTCGACGTAGAGACATGGCCTCTATTGTGCGAATATTTCGACTCTCAACGCAAACAGGTATGTATTTTAAATATAATTCATTGTTTAGGATATAATTTATTTTTTTGTGTTCTTTAATTAGAAAACTAAATGTGAATGCGTTGTGCAGAAACAGGCCGTTCAAAATATAGAGAATAGGAAATCGGTGAAGAGGGGTCGCCCCACTTACACAGGCGACTCGAGGAATATTACTCGAGCCATGGAGTTATCGGTAAATTACAATAGACCGGCCTTTGTGATATAATGCAATATTAAGAGTTATTTTCTAATATATCTAATATTAAGAGTTATTTTCTAATATTGCAGACAGCTCAGACCCTGGCGCAAGGTGGTACACCGAGTGTGCTGTCCGCATATCTTGCCGTCCACGGCACCTCGACAGATTCCGCCACGAGCGAGCTTCGATTTCCCGACGTCGCTACCCAGGAGTATTGCGTAAGTGTTAATATTTATTCAACCCATATTTGAAATTTTAGTTTTGGAAGGTTCAAATTTAAATTTTATACTTATACTTTACTGCTTAATGTGGGTGTAGGAGCGGGTGGTTGAGCAGGCCGAGGCCTCGGGGATTGATTTTACCGGACAGAGCGATCCAAAGCTGCTGATCCCAGTCCTGGACGCCGTACACGGATGGCACCACGGAAGTTGGGAGAGAGGCCGAGGACTGGGCCCTAGCAGGGCCCATATGAGGTTGGACTCCACCCCGGCAGTTACTTCCTCCGTCTCCAGTGAGCGACGTGTCCAGCAGGAACTGGAGAGCTTGAAGGCCACCGTTCAGGAGTTGAAGGAGATACTGGTATGTATACTACTTAATAGTAAAATATCATGTCATATTATAGATATCAACATATCCAATATTAGTACGTAGCCTGAGCTTATTTGGTTGTAGACTTAGGTTTGATTAATCATACATACATATCTAATTAAAATAAACTACGGTTTTCCAAACTAGATATCCAAATGGGGTTTCGAAATAACTTGATAATGATACGAATTCGAATAATACACAGTTCTTACACGCTTATTATACACGTTAGGTCCAGACACGACAGGGTACATCGGCCGAGCCTCTACATGCATCTCCTTCGGCTGCGGCTCCGCAAGCCACTACATCGGCTGCGGTTCTGCAGACAGCTCCTATAGCTCCACCGCCCACTCAGACTCCCGCAGCCGTGGCTCCGCAAGACACTACCTCGACGGCGGCTACGCAGACCACATCGCCAGCTCCACAGCCCGCTCAAACTCCCGCACGCGCCGAATTGCATGATTTATTGACCGAGGAGCAGGCGCGCAAGATTCTAGCGTTTTTCAGAGGTGGAGCTGGACCGAGCTAGGGTAGCTTTTTGATTCTTATTTTTTGAAACTTGTATTTATTTATATGATACATATTGTACTACATTTTGGACGATATTGATATTGGTGGTCCTACGGTGTTTATATTTATATCATATTCTGTTTTTTGGTTTCTTTTGTATATTATATGCGTGAGATGTGATTATGAATACTACGATATATGTTGTGTGATGATTAATTTTATATTTGATTGATGTATATATTATCGTGTACAGGGCGAGAAAATATAAGGCAGCCCTTTTAAAAAAAACTGATAATATGTACCTACGGATTAATCCGTAGGTACACATGTTGCCCCTATGGATTACTCCGTAGGAGAAAAATATCAGAATAACTGATATTTTTCCCTGTGATCTCAGTATCAGGGGTTGGGATTACCCCTACGGATATATCCGTAGGGGCAAACAAATGCCCCTACGGCGTTATCCGTAGGGGCAAAATATCAGGATTTCTGATATTTTGCCCCTACGGATATGTACCTACGCATGTATCCGTAGGGGATATTACTTGGCCCTACGGATTCATCCGTAGGTACAAGTAATCTATTTTAAAAAACCGTAAATAAAATAATTTTTTTGCCCCTACGGCCTACTCCGTAGGGCAAACGAGACTTACACATAACTCCGTAGGGGCATGTTCAGGGCTTCAACTTGCACCTACGGCGTTTGTACCTACAGGGTATTTTCTTGTCCCTACGGCTATATCCGTAGGGGCAGTGGTTTGCCCCTACGGATAAATCCGTAGGGGCAACCCTTATTTGTAGTAGTGAAAGAGCATCACGTGCTGACACGTGAGTTTCCTTTTTACCAATTATTTGTTTTTTAAGAAAGCGCATATATACCTTGTATACAGATGCTCACATGTTTGCACGTGAGGCTCAGTTTCAGTCTTATTTGTTAAGCGCAATGCCTGTAATCTTGGCTCCAAGACGCATCACGTGTGGGCACGTGATGCTCCATTTGGGGAATTTTCCCATTGCTTTTTATTTATTATTTATTTTTCATAAGAGAACAACTGCCCCCACAGCGTTGTTCTCATGTGGCTTGCACGTGAGTGCAACACTGTCACCTTTACAGCCGTTGGATTGCCTAGGGGAACGGAGAGGTGAACCGCCCTTGTCACGTCTTATAAATGCAAGGGTTTTGTCTTTTAGGCAGCCACTGTTTCTTTCATCTTCTTCCTTGTTTGCTTTCTTTGAGAATTTAATTCTCTTCTTCAGAGCTTAGTTCTCTGCCTTTGCAATTTCAGAGTTAAACTCTGTTGAAAAAAGAAACCTTTCTTAGGTAAAGATCTTGAACATCAGAAAAACCCTTTTAATCAAAAATTTCTGGATTTTATATACACCATAAGACGTGATCTTTGAATAGTAGACCTTAATGTCATGGTGTTTCTGGAATTTAATTCCATCACATAAAAGGAATTTAATTCCTCACCGAAGAGCTTAGCTCTGAAAGATCAAGAGAGCCCTTCGGGAATTTGATTCCTTGGTGTTCTTGAAAATCTTTTCATTGGGTTTTACCCTTATTTGCACAAATTCAAATTTGCTGGGTGCCTTAACAGGACTTGTTTTCTCTATGAGAATGTCAAGAGTTGTTTACTGAGAATTTTCTTGATCAGTTTAATCACTAAACTTTCACTGATTTTTCTTTTCAGATACTATGGCTGCTCATCTGTATGATCTTGACGAAATTATTTCTTATGAAGACATTCGCGTCCAAGGCCGCTGTCAAAACTAGGAGTTTACAAACGCCCAATGCGCTGAGCTTATGCTTTGCTTCGATGAGTACAACGGTCGACAACTTTCCCATCGTTCCGCTCTTTTGAAGATCATCGTGGGAGCGATTTGGGAAGCACTTCCTGAATTTTACGAAGCCATGCCGCTTAAGGCACTTGATGATGCTGAAGACAAGATGCACTTAGTATATCTGATGGCTCGGAGAGGC
This sequence comes from Agapanthus africanus, assembly GCA_030015575.1. Taxonomy (NCBI): domain Eukaryota; kingdom Viridiplantae; phylum Streptophyta; class Magnoliopsida; order Asparagales; family Amaryllidaceae; genus Agapanthus; species Agapanthus africanus. The sequence continues at coordinate 7,717,478 of CM057337.1, forward strand.
GGCGAGATAATCTTATTGATATCTTACATCAAGTTTTTCAACAGACGATGATAATCTCTGCCTACCAGAGGACGGATGATATCAGCGAGGATCCTGACGCTTGCATTCGTGAGAAGGTGTACGCGAAAATGGTCAGAGAAGCTAAAAGCATTTTAGACGGCCTTGCTTCTGAATTCCTCGATCTATGTCCCGGATTTAGTATTTTGCCATTGTAAACATTTTTTTTTGTTTTTTAATAAGTTTTTGGAGTATGAATGACAAAACTTTCTTCCCCCCTTTTTTACATGTATCCTGCATGAAGTGTCGTTATACTGTTGTTGGAATTCACGTGTTTTGCGCATGGGGCGCTGTTGGGGATTTTAATCTTGAACCAGTGACAGCGCTCACGTGTTATGCATGTGCGGTGCCGTTTTAGTTTTCAAAAGGGATTAATGCGGATGCTCACGTGCCATGCATGTGAGGCTCCGCTGATGAGGTCATTTCGCCTCCCTGCTCTAATTCCAACGAGTTACCCTTTTTTTCCCATGCCCCCCTTTTTCTGGCCTTGGGAATAGTTCCACCATGCACGACGTTTTTTGTGCATAGCTTTGAATGCGTTTCTTTATAACCCGAGGCTATATCTTCCTTCTTCTCTTCAAAGAGAAACCCATCTTTTATTAACAGAACTCAAACAAACCAAGAGGTATGGCCTGCAATCGCCCTCACGCTTGTCGGCAACCATGAGAGGTGCCCATCAAGGAAACGATTCCTCGCTTAGCTCCGCGGCTAGTAGATCCCCTTCTCACCGACGCTCAATGTGACGTGGTGATGTATGAGCTCCTGACTCGTAGGGGCTCCCCTCTTCCTATGAGCTCCATTTGGTTCCGGATGATCTTTCTATCCGTGCACGCCAACATCCCCCCTCATCCGACAGAGATGACTCCGGCGATTCTCGATGCGGCGGAGGACAAGATCGAATGTTTTCACGAGGCACGTTTGATTACCCAGTCTTTGAAGGACCGATCAGTGCATTTACTGAGTCAGATAAGAGCCCGACAAGCTATTATGTCTGCTTTCGCTGATAAGCATGGCGCTAATCGGTGGGGAACAACTCCTCGCGAAAACTGTCGCTTCGACATGGTGGAGAGGGTAGAGAGAGAATTGGAGAACTTTGTATTTTGTTTTGCTAACCCCTGTATCTCTGATCCCATATTTTGTGATCTTTTCCCCGTAGAGTAGTATATTTATACCGATGTATTTTTCATATTATCGACTGTTGAATGTTTTCTGTTGATCATATATTCGTATGTGTATCCCGCTTCAATATATGAGCTTCATACTTTTCCCTTAGGAATTTTCTTTTAAGTGCGATCACTATTGTAGTGTCGTACATAAATCAGCATGTTCTGGACACCATTTCCATTTAAGCACATACGCCGTTGTACTGTCGTGTATTTTTAGCAAATACGTCTTGTAGATAGTCTATCTTGATCTCTTTGCAGGGAAGCAATGGCTTAGGAGACGGGTTCAGATCTTTCGCCTAAGACTTTTCAACTTTACGAGCCGTGAGGGTCTCATAAAGACTTTCCTCCCTACGAGTCGAGAGGATCCCGTAGGTGTATTTTCTCCTTAGGAATCGTGAGGATTCCTAATTGTGTATTTTCTCTTGAGAGTCGTAAGGATCTCACAAGAGAGTTTTTCCCCTTTACAAGTCGAGAGGACTCTTAAGTGGTTGTTTCCCTACTTTTCGATATTCGACTTTAGAGAGTGTGGCCCGTGAATAGTATGCAATGGCTCATCTTGGATCGACTTGCAAGGCCCCGGTACTTAGGAAACAGGTCCTTATACCCATTGCCTAAGGTATTCACCTACGAGTCGGGACGAATCGAGGGATTATTGGTTGACTTGATTCCGAGATGGAGCATTGTTCCAGCGGGGAGGTCATTGGTTGACTTGTTTTTGAGACGGAGCGTTGTTCCGGCGGGGAGGTCATTGGTTGACTTGTTTTCGAGACGGAGCGTTGTTCCGGCGGGGAGGTCATTGGCTGACCTGTTTCCGAGATGGAGCGTTGTTCCGGCGGGGAGGTCATTGGCTGACCTGTTTCCGAGACGGGGCAGTTCTCCGGCGGGGAGGTCATTGGCTGACTTGTTTCCGAGATGAGGCGTTGCTCCGGCGGGAAGGTCATTGGCTGACATGTTTCCGAGAGGGAGCGTTGCTCCGGCGGAGAGGTCATTGGCTAACTTGTTTCTGAGACGAGGCGTTGCTCCAGCAGGGAGGTCATTGGCTGACTTGTTTCCGAGACGTGGAGTTGCTCCGGCGGGGAGGTCATTGGCTGACTTGTTTCCGAGACGAGGCATTGCTCCGACGGGGAGATCATTGGCTGACTTGTTTCCGAGACGGAGCGTTGTTCCGGCGAGGAGGTCATTGGGTGACTTGTTTCCGAGATGGGGCGTTGTTCCGGCGGGGAGGTCATTGGTTGACTTGTTTCCGAGATGGGGCGTTGTTCCGGCGGGGAGGTCATTGGTTGACTTGTTTCCGAGATGGGGCGTTGTTCCGGCGGGGAGGTCATTGGTTGACTTGTTTCCGAGACGGGGTGTTGCTCCGGCGGAGAGTTCATTGGTTGACTTGTTTCCAAGACTGGGCGTTGTTCCGGCGGAGAGGTCATTGGTTGACTTGTTTCCGAGACGGAGCGTTGTTCCAGCGGGGAGGTTATTGGTTGACTTTTTTCCGAGACGGAGCGTTGTTCCGGCGGGGAGGTCATTTGACTTATTTCCAAGACGGAGCGTTGTTCCGGCGGGGAGGTCATTGGTTGACTTGTTTCCGAGACGGAGCGTTGTTCCGGCGGGGAGGTCATTGGTTGACTTGTTTCCGCTTTCTGCGGTGTCGAGAAGGAACGGCGTGTTGATCTTCTGGGATGCAGATGTTGTCGTCGAGATCTGACTCTCTCTTTGTCAGAGTTTGTTGGGAAATGTGGTTCCCTCTTCGTTTATGCCCATGGATTGTATACAGGGGTCAATATGGACTTGCCTGTAGGGCAAAAGTTTCATTCTTTCACTTTTTTTTATTTCTTTCCGCGATGCTCTATCATTTCAGCTTTTTATATCGCGAAAGTCACAATTGCCCAATCATTTCGGCTATTTTTCGCGGTGCCCAATCGTTTCGGCTATTTTTCATTTTTACTCGCTGGTTTTTATTGTGAGTTGCCCAATCATTTCGGCTATTTTTATTATTATTTTTTTTATATTTTTGGCTCGCTGATTTTGTTGTGGGTATGGACTTGAGATCTGATACCAATCTTAGCATCAGCATCGCTGCGACTGGAATATTGCCAGGAGCGAATCATCACTTGCCGTGAAAGGACTTGGAATTTGTTACCTATTTAGGCATCAGTATCGCTACTACTGGGACGTTGCCAGGAGCGAATCATCACTTGTCGTGAAAGGACTTGGAATTTGTTACCTATTTAGGCATCAGTATCGCTATTACTGGGACGTTGCCAGGAGCGAATCATCATTTGCCTTTATCGATTTGAACAAAGATGGCTTAGCGAACAGGGTTAGGATCCCATTTACTAAAGCTTTTTGACTTCATGAGCCGTAAGGGTCTCATAAAGGTGTTTTTCCCTACGAGTCGTGAGGATCTCGTAGGTGCGTTTTCTCCTTAGGAACCGTGAGGATTCTTAAGTGTGTGTTCTCTTATAAGTCGTAAGGATCTTACAAGAGTGTTTTCTCCTTATAATTCGAGAGGACTTACAAGTGTCATTCACCACATGAGGACATTTCGCGCCATTGGTGGGACTTGGTGGGGGAGATATTTATTTGTGCCCGTGGATTGTATAAAAGGGTCAATATTGAACCGTTTGTAGGGCAATCTGGGGAATGCGACGGCTTAAGGACAGGTTCAGATCCCTGTAGCTTAAGGCTTTTGAATCCTATGAGCCGTGAGGGTTTCATAAAAGGATTCTCCTTACGAGTCGTGAGGATCTCGTAAGTGTAATTTCTCCTTAGGGATCGTGAGGATTCTTAAGTGTTTTGCTCCCTTGTGAGTCGTAAGGATCTCCGTGGGTATTTTCTCCTTACAAAATCGAGAGGACCCTGCAAGTGCACAGGAAATTTTTTACGAGTCTGCGCCCTTTCGGGTTTGTTTCCCCCAATCAAAGCAAAGCTCTGTTCAAATTTTAAAATTTGAAATGAAACGGCGCTTCATAAAAGCGCTAGCGCTAAATGCGCCGGCACTAAGAGTCAAAGAATCTGATGCAACGCTCACGTGCAAAGCACGAGAGCGCTGGCGCTAGCAGCGCCAGTGATAAGAGTCAAAGACTCTGATGCAGCGCTCACAGCACGAGAGCGCTAGCGCTAAGTGCGCTAGCACCAAGAGTCAAAGACTCTGATGCATCACTCACGTGCAAAGCACGAGAGCGCTAGCGCTGGAACTAAATGTTTCTCACCTTTGGATCAAAGATCCAACAAAGATGACTAAAAATCATTAGAGTACCTCTGAAAAATAGAGCACCGTTGGATCAAAGATCCAATGGTGATTAAAAAATCACCAAGATATAGAATAAGTTCTGTATGGTGTTCCCACCGAAATCTTCGGTCAAGATCCATTTGTTCCTGTTTATACCGGTTTAAGTTGCATTTACAGATATGTGTGAAGTCGGGCTCATTCATATATACGCACATACACACATCAGAGAAAGACCAGGTGTTAGAAAAGAAGCATTTGGTGGTCAACGACAAAAAGAAAGTATTTAATTAATTAAGCATTTTATTCTACAGGAAATAGATCACCAAATATGGGATCGAAAGTACAGGGATTTACAAAACTATGGATAAAATTATCTAACTCCCTCTCTACCTTCTCCACCATGTTAAAGCGGCGATCTTCACGAGGAGTAGCTACCCATCGGTCAGCACCGGACCTATCAGCGAAAGCAGACATGATGACCCGCTGAGCCCGTATCTGGATTAGTAGCCGAACAGAGCGATCCCTCAGAGCAGTGGTACTCAAAAGTGCCTCGTGAAAGCACTCGATCTTGTCCTCCGCGGTGTCGAGCATTGCCGGAGTCATCTCCGCCGGAGGAGGGGGAATATCATCGATCACGGACAAGAAGACCATCCGAAACCAAATGGAGCCGATCGGGAGAGGAGATCTTATACGAGTCAAGAGCTCGTGCAACACCATGTCTCATTGGCCATCCGTAAGATTAGGGTTCACCAAGCGCGCGGCAAAATGAGGAACAATTTCCTCAATAGGTACCTCCCATGGTTGTCGGCGAGCATGTCAGCGATTACAAGCCATAGCTCTTCTCTGTCAAAATGATTCTCTGAAAAAGTGAGAAAGAAGAGAAACATTGTTTCAGATTATGAAGGGAGACATTCAAGTCTAGGTACAGAAAATGCTGTGCATAATGGAACTAGTTCCAAGATCTAGGAAAGAGAAGTTTGACTCAGGAAAAGCGGAGAAAGAAGGTGAAAAGACACCTTCAGTAATAAGACAGCACCTCACGTGCAAAGCACGACAGCGCTAGCGTCAAGAGCGCCAGCGCTAAGAGTCAAAGACTCTGAGGCAGCGCCTCACGTGTAAAGCACAAGAGCGCCAAGCGCTAGAACTAAATGTTCTCCACCATTGGATCAAAAATCCAACTAAGATGAATAAATTATCAAATTACAGAATAAAATTCTGTTGAGGAAATACTCCTCAAATCTTTCCAAACAGGAAAGATTGTGCTCTGTAAATCAGAGCACCGTTGGATCAAAGATCCAATGGTGATTAAAAATCACCAATATACAGAATAAATTCTGTATGGGAAAATATTTTCCCAATCTTGTTAAAAACAAGAAGATTGCCTTCTGTAAAACAGAATCCTTTGGATCTAAGATCCAACGGTGGGAAACATCCCCAAATCAATCAGAAGAAAGATTTCCTTAGCTGATTCAACAAATCAGCCTCCCCTATATAAAGGACCCAAGACTTCAAGTCTGAAAAAGAGGAAACCCCCCCCCCCAAACTTTAAGAAATTTCAGGGAGAAGGGCAAGCTCTCGGAAGAAGAGGAATTTCTTCAAGGTAAATAAAATAGAGAGATCAAAGCATCTCATCAAATGAAGAGGAACTTAGTTTCTTTTTCAAGATCATAGATCTATGAGACAGACGTCTTTCACAAAAGAGATCATAACATCTCATCATAAAAAGGGGGGAAGAAGAATTCAATTCCCTTAAGATCATAGATCCATAAAGGCAAAGCCTTTCACAAAAAATAAGAGATTGTAACATCTCCTATAAAAATAAGAACTTTGTTCTTAGACTCACGAGACAAGGTCTCTTATAAACGAGAATTTAATTTTCAGAACGCAGAACTGATCAAAGTTGCCTAAAAAGAGCCTTAAGCGCTCCAATTAAAAAGAAGCGCCTTAGCGCTCCAAGACTGGCACACAACGCCGCAGCGCTCCTAGCGCTCTAATTTAAAGAAGCCTTAGCGCATCAAGGCTGGCGCTCAGTGCCAAGCGCGCCACATGCTCCTCACGTGTGCGCTATTTCACAAAGAGCGCTCTGCACTCATTGGTTGGCGCTTAGCACCAAGCGCACCACATGCTCCTCACGTGTGCGCTATTTTATAAAGAGCGCTCTGCACTCATTGATTGGCGCTCAGCGCCAAGCGCGCCTCGTGCTCCTCATGTGTGCGCTATCTCACAGAAAGCGCTTTAGCGCTCTAAATCTAGCGCTCAGCGCCAAGCGTGCCACGTGCTCCTCACGTGCGCGCTGAGGGAACATAAATTGTTCTTTAAATAAATCCTCAGAGCCATAATGAGTGCTCAGCACTCAATAAAAGACAAAAATGTTGTCAGAACCCAAACCAATGCTCAGCATTGTTAAATGAAAAAGGACTGATCCTAATTAAATGTCCAACATTTTAACTGAATGGGCCGAGCCCAAGTTGGCCATAGACCCCTAATTTAGATTAATTGAGCCTATGTGCTCATAAATATTTTTTACCAGATCTTAGTCCCAAATTTGACTACAGATCTCCCAACTAATATTGGTTCAAGGGTACATCTCTTCGTACCTCTGATATATGTCGTCGTAATTCTTCAACGTCTTCAGAGAGATGGAGGGTCCTAATAACCAATAACTTTTGGTGCATCCCCAAACGGTTGAATCAAAACCACACAGACTATGATGTCTTTAAACTGGACTATGATGTCCTTAAACTTTATGGACTGTGGGGTCTTTAAACTCATGGACTATGATGTCCTTAAACTTTATAGACTGTGAGGTCCTTAAACTCATAGACTATGATGTCTTTAAACTTTATAGACTATGACGTAATGTCATGGACTATGATGTCCTTAAACTTTTGGACCGCAATGTCCTTAAACTAAAACAATAGAGTCCAAATGCTCTTTTGTTGGATCTAAATGATCCCGTTAAGCAGATCTTAGTCTAAAATTAGACTAACGTATCTTTAACAAATGTTTAAGTTGATCTTAGTCTCAAATGAGATTAACGATCCTTAAACCCAACCCAAACCCAAATCTAAGAAAATACGGATTTGGACTAATCCACACCCTACGGGCGACAACATAAATTAGTCTCCATATACAATCCACGAGCAACCAAAAATAAAACAAACACACACGACACGAAGTGACCATCTGGAGAAGGAGAAAGTAGTTACCGCGATGCGATAGCGTAATTAACTACAGGGGCTTGCGTCAGCAGGGAAGAGCGTCCCCACAATCAAAAACCCCTCACAATGAGGGGGAATCTGACGAAGTCTGCTACATCGGCCGCATCCGTCTAAACCTTCGATACACGGTGCCATAAATCAACTTTGCATCTCCGAAAAGGTGGACGGATAAAACCAAATAGCATCTATCCTCAAATTCAGGCAAGAAGAACCTACGTGGTTCCGTCTCTGTTTTCGGCGGAGAACAGGGTTTTCACAAACTCGCCGATAGACCTACTTTTTTTTACTCACGGAGCCCTTTCGGCTTTTCTTTCGTGCCCATTTTGATTATGGATGTACCTTTTTTTGCCGCGTTAGCCTAAGAATGTTGCGGTTCATAGTAGTTTAAGGACGTTACAGTCCGCAGCTAGTTTTAGGACATTACGGTCCGTTGTTAGTTTAGGGACGTTTCGGTCCGTTGTTAGTTTAAGGACGTTTCGGTCCATTGTTAGTTTCAGAACGTTTCGGTCCGTTGTTAGTTTAGGGACGTTTCGGTCCGTTAGTTTTATGCGGCGAAGTTTTTCCGAATATCACTTACAGAGTTTGGTACTCAGGAAGACAGCGAGCGGACATAAGCGTCGTCATCTATCATTAACCTGGGCCTTGACTTGTCAGGCGTAGTATTTCTTAAGGAATCGTCCATTTATTGCCCTAAAGGGTCTTTCGCTATGCATATCCATGAGCAAGTAAGCTCCACTTTGGTAGACTTTGTCTATGATATACGGGCCCTCATAGTTTGGCTCGAATTTCTCCCGTTTGGCACGATTGGGGATCATAGGTCTTTTGACAACTACCACGAGTTCGCCTTAGCTGAATGTTCTTGGCCTAGTCAATCTTTCATATGAGCGTGTCATTTTTGCTTTGTAAGCTTCCAAGATTTGCTGTGCCATGAGACGAGTTTCTTTGAGGGCGTCGAGCTCCTCAAGCCGAAGATGAGCATTCTCTTCATCTGTTAGTTCGTAATGAACCGCCACTCGTAGAGATGGTAGCTTTATTTTCAAGGGGAGTACTGCTTCCGCGCCGAATACCAATGCATACGGCGTTGTATTTGTATCCATTTTGAACGTAGTTCGATACGCCCAGAGAGCTTCATGCAGTCTCTCGTGTCAGTCCTTTTTATTTTTGGACACCGTCTTCTTTATGGTCTTCATCAAGGTTTTGTTGAAAGACTCGGCCAGACCATTATCTCGGGGATTATAGACCGAAGAGTATCTCCAGTCCATATTATGTTGCTGTGCAAAGCGGCTGATTCTGTGAGTTCTGTATGTCGGCCCGTTATCGGAGATAATCCGTCGTGGAGTGCCGAACCGATAGATGATGTGTGTCTTGAAGAAATGGAGGATGTTCTCCGTCTTCACCTCTCTTAGCGGTATTGCTTTTGCCCATTTAGAGAAGTAATCAGTTATCACCAATATGAACCGATGTTCTTTGGACGATACTGGATCGATAGACCCAATTATGTCGGTTCCCCACATTTCGAACGGCCAGCTAACCATTGTTGGGTGTAGAGGATTTGGGTGTTGGTGGATAAAGTCCCCGTGAATTTGGCACGAGTGGCATTGCTTCGCGTATTCGAGGCAGTTCTGAATTATCGTGGGCCAATAGTAGCCCATCCTTTTGATCTTCAGCTTCATCTTTGGCCCGGCTTGATGAGAACCGCAGAGTCCGTCGTGAGTTTCTTGGACGACTCTCCTTGCTTCTTTCGGTCCCAGGCATCTCAACCACAGAGAATCGAACGATCTCTTATATAGAGTATCATTGTTAAAGGCGAAAGACAGAGCTCATTTCATGAGCTGATGTCTTAACGACGCGTCTTCGGGCGTTCGATGGGATTTGAAGTAGTCTATAAAGACTTCTCTCCAATCCTTAACCTTTTCTTGGTCCTCTATTTGTAGGAATGTTTGCTTGGTCGCTTCCTTTTCTTCAGACGATTCTGGAGATATTTCTGCTGGCGCAAGAACCCGACGGCTTTGTACAATGATCCTTACGTCATCGAGGTTTTCGTCAGCCAGTTCTTTAGCGAGTTTGGCTAATGCGTCCGCTTTGCTATTTTCTGTACGCGATATACTTTCCAGGACATAGGAGGGAATTTGAGTTAGTAACTGTTTCACTCTCTCTCCGTACTTTACCAACTCTGGTTTGCACGTTTGATAGTCGTCATTTACCTGACTAACGACCAGCTGGGAATCTCCGTATATGAGGAAGTTTTCGATTCCCATGTCGACAGCGATCTCAAGACCTGCTATCAAAGCTTCATATTCTGCTTCATTGTTTGTCATCGGCTCTGTTAAGGAAAAAGCAAAGTGCATTATCCCTCCTTGCAGAGTCACGAAGATAAGGCCTATCCCAGATTTGATTATGGGAGAGCTTTGCTTTCACTTCTTCATGGATGATGCCCCATCGAAATAGAGTTCCCATCGGGTATCACTCCCTCCTCTCTCCCCGTCAATCATGTCAAACGCGTGCTCGTCTGGCAATTCGCAATTTATGGGTGAATCGGCAGGTATTGGATGCTCAGCGAGGAAGTCGGCGATGGCCTGACCTTTCACTGCCTTGAGGGGTCGATAGATTATCGAGAACTCCATCAAGAGGAGGGACCATTTAGCGAGTCATTCTGTTAGTATGGCTCTTGACATCAAATATTTAAGAGGATCCACTTTTGATATGAGATGGACCTCATGCGCCAAAGCATAATGTCGAAGCTTCGTTATCGCGTAGATTAGCGCTAGGCAGTGTTTTTCGATAGGGGAGCAGTTGTTTTCTTCCCCCAGGAGAACCCGACTCAAATAGTAGAGGGCTCTCTCCTTCCCTTGGTCGTTTTCCTGTGCCTAGGGAACCTTCAAGGGCTGTTGTGTACAGGATGAGGGGCTTTCCCTTGATTGGAGCGGTCAGTACTGGTGGGTTCTGCAGGTATTGTTTGATTTCTTCCAGTGCACTCTAGAATTTACGATCCCAAATGAATGGGGTTCCTTTCTTCATCAGGTGATTGTAGGGACGGCATTTTCCGGAGAAGTTGGCTATGAACCGTCGGATATACGCGAGCTTCCCTTGCAGAGACCGCAATTGTTTTAAAGTTCTTGGAGTGGGCATTTCCATAATCACCTTGATCTTCAATGGATCTATTTCGATGCCCCGGTGTCGTATGATGAACCCTATAAATTTTCCTGAGGAGACTCCGAATGCGCATTTCAGAAGGTTCATCTTCAGGTTATACTTACGAAGACGTTGGAATACTGTTTTCAAATTCTCCCAGTGTTCCTCGTACGATTTGCTTTTCACTACGAGGTCATCGATATAGCATTCGATGATTTCATGTATGAGGTCATCGAAAATCTTCGTCATGGCCCTCTGATAGGTAGCGCCGGCGTTCTTCAGACCGAAAAGCATCACTTTGTAGCAGAATATGCCCAGAGAAGTCCGGAAAGCGGTATGCTTCTGGTCTTCGGGATGCATCTTTATTTGATTGTACCCTGATGAGCCGTCCATGAAGGAGAAGATTTCGTGAGTGGACGTGTTATCTATCATCAACTCGGTAACCGGTACGGGAAAGTCATCCTTCGGACAGGCTTTGTTGAGGTCCCGAAAGTCCACGCAGATGCGCACCGTCCCATTTTTCTTCATCACTGGGACAATGTTGGCGATCCAGTCAAGGTATTGAACTTCTTGAATGAAGCCGAAGTCGATTAGCTTCTTGACTTCGGCGTTGATACTCATTTGAAGTTCGAGCCGCATTCTTCTTGGTGCTTGTTTGACTGGCTTGACGTCTGGAGATATCGCCAATTTATGCACAGCTATTTCTAGATCTAGCCCCGGCATCTCGAAATAGTTCCATGTGAAGCAGTCTTTATACTGCATGAGCACGTCTTTTAGCGTAGCCACCTGTTCTTTAGACGGCAGCTCACTGACGAACGTTGGTCGCGGGTCGTTTGCCGTCCCCAAGTCGATTCTTTTCAGGTTGTCCGACGTGGTGTGTATCCCATCATCCAATTCTTTTGGCCCCGGTGGAAATTCTGAGATCAACGCATCTTCATCCTCATTTTAGAAGCACCAGGAGGGGTCATCCATATTCTCGTGCATTCCTTCTTCCGACAGCGTTATCACATGAACGGTATAAGATCGTTTCCAAGACCGATGTTGATATGGTTCTACTCTCGTTATATACGTTGCTTTTGGCACATGCTTTTGTAGTGGGGCTACCCTCCAAATGTTGGATAGAGCGAATCTGCCGAGTTGATATTGGTCTTCGACCCAGTTTTTGAAGGTGAAGCAGTCTTCAAGAGGATGTCCTATCGCCCGGTGATAAGAGCAATAATCCGGGTGATGAACCTCATTTGCTTGATCGGGGTGCCGAGACTCTGGGAGTGTCATCATTTGATGTTTCATGACAAGGTCGAATATCTTCCTTGTCTTGTCTTGGAGGAAGGAATATTCCTGATCCATCTTCTTCATCAGCGATGGATTTCGGCTGACCTTTTCTCGATCGCGTGGATTCTTAGATCCGCTTCGCCGCTACCAAACTTTTTTTCCGTTCTTTAACTTGTTTTTGCCTCCGTGTCGGGCCTTTTTCTTATCTTGGGAATGCATGGCGGGCTGACGGTGAAGGGCATTGTCAAACTCCATAGCCTGCTGAAGGAGGCGTCGCGTCTTGGCTTTCTCGTAAATGGTCATTTCTCGGCTGTGTTCATCCCGGATCTTTTGACCCACTTCCCTTATTAGCTTGTCCATCTTTTCTTCAAACGACAGACTTGGTATTTTTATGGCAGGATCTCGTTCTGGTTCAACGTCGGCGTCTTTTAAAAGAGCACTCCTTTCTTCATCGAGGTCATTTATGACATGGCAGTCATGGAATTTCTCCCGTTTCTTGGACTGGACATATCCAAGCCCAGTCGTTTCCATTCTCCCGTTAGACATTTTTCGCTGAGTTCCGGAGATATTCTAGATCCTATTGTAGAATTGGGCATGTCGCATGGTTTGCTTAAAGGATACGCCTTGGCATCTCAATAACCTTTTCAATCCCTCTGCGTAGTATCTGGGTAGACGGATTGGTTGGCGCCTGTCAAGAATAGGTTCGGCACTATGCCAGACTTCTCTCTCGACTTTGGTTTCCCTGGATCGATAGAATAGGATCGCCTTTTCACCTCTTCGTCTGGGAAGGACGTAGAATGTCTGCAGCTCTTGCACACTATATGTCTCAAGAGCATAAAGCTCCCTGTAGTGCTGCCGCGGAACCATGGCAATATGCAAACTCTGATCATCTCCGGTGAAGGCCTGCACTGATGGACGGACCGAAAACACTGCGTTGACTTCGTCTTCAGAGTCACTGCCAAAGACCAGAATAGGGGTAGATGGCCCCAGCCTGTTGCATTGGGGTGGCCCCGAATAGACTATCTCTTCTTCCTCCTCGGTATCGCTCCCGAAGACCGGAATAGTGGTGATATCTTTTTACTTATTCTCCGGTTTGTGGCATCTTTCCGTGTCTTCAAAGTCTGGTAGGAAATACTTTGCATCTTCGTACTTTCAGACTTCATTTACGGAAAATGGGTTTAGTTCCCCTATCACGGTATACTCGAGACCATCTTTGAAATACTTCATACACTGATGTTGTATAGAAGGAATGATGTTGTACTCGTGTAACCAAGGCCTGCCGAGCAATGCATTGTAGCAGGTCTTAGCGTCAATGACATGAAATTTGATGTCAGTGACGAGCAGCCCAAAGCGTAACGTCAGTATTACAGACACGAGCGTCCGTGATGACTGGGAGTCGAACCCAGAGATGGTGATTTTATCACGAGCGAGGTGCTGAACGCTCATGCAGATTTCTTTTAGCACCCTCACATTTAGGAGGTTGACAGAGGACCCGTTGTCAACTAAGATTTTCCCTATCTTAATGTCATGGCAGTATCCGATGACATATAGGGGGCGGTTGTGCTCGAACGTTCTGAGTAGGAGGTCTTCATCGCTGAAGGTAATGTTGGCTGTGTGAACTTCTTCCAGCTCGTCTTTCATCTTTTCTTCGGCAAGGAAAGCTTGAAACTGCTTGGGCTCTTGTAATGCCCTGACCAGAGAATCTCGTGCCTCTTTAGACAACAGAAGGGTATCCAAAACGCTTAGCTGTGAGGGTATCTTCCTCAGGTGTGCTAGGACATTGTAATCCACTTTTTTTCTTGGGCGGGTCCTTGGCTGCTAGCTCTTCGACGACTTGATCATCGAGGGCGATATCCTCAGGGACTTTTTCCTTCCCCTTATCTTTTTGTTCGATCCCTTTTTTGTAGGTCCGAGATTCTTTTCGGGCAACGTACGACTACGCAGCTGAATATTCTTACAGTTCTTTATCTCTTCCTCCTTTCCTGAGGTGGATTCTTTGAAGAGGGAGCCGAGGGCTATTTCTTCGTCAGAATCGCTTCCGAAGGTAAGAACTTGCGATCCTCTGGTATCAACCATGTGACAGTTTTCGGCAGTTCTTTTGTTCTCATTTGTCGTGCTTCTCTGCTCCCGACGAGTTTTGCAATTCATCCGCTTGAAATGTTATCGGTGAGCAACGTATCCCTGCCACCACTTTTTAAAGGCCATGCATTCTTCGGTTGGGTGTGCAATCCACTGATGGTATAAGCAGTAGTTAGGACGTACATCCGCTTCGTCAAGGTGTATACCGCCAGGAATATTTCCTTTGAAAGATGGCAGCTTCATTCCCATTGACAGGGCTTTAGCGAACCATTTCCTTGTTTTAAGTTTGTCTTTGTCTGCCGCAGGCGTGCTTCGATCTGGTTGGAGTGCTTTGCGACTCATCCCTACCATGACTTCTTCAACTTGATGTTGATTCCTGGCCCTCTCGAATATGGCCATTTCACGCTCTTGATCAGCTTTGCTCTTCTGACAGGCTTCGTTCAGCAGCATGTCAATCATCTCGTCTGACGGTTCCAAGGATTTTAGCACCAATCCTGCCCCCAGCTCCTCTACATTATCTTCTGATGCCGAGTGAGATTCTTCGTCATTTATTGGTGAATGAGAGATCATGTGACAACTTGCCACATAATCCTCGGGTTCTTCTGACGAGTCTTCTCCCTCATCATTGTCATTATCTCCGCTCTCAAGGATATGGTTGAGAAACTCTTGGAGTGTGACCGGGGTTCGTTCCTTCTGGTTATATTCCTCCAGTGAGTCAATATGCTTTTGCAGACCCGTGTGCTTGTCATCAGGCTGCGCGGGCTTTTTGGTCTTCTTCTTCTTCTCCTTCGACTTCGACGGGTGGGCCTGGGTGTTTTGCCCATCGCTACCAACTCTCAGTGTTGGGCGCGGTTTCAGCATCCCCTCAATGATCTCAGGCTCTAGCGGGTTTTCCACCTGATTGCCAGGCATGCTTGGAGATCTTTCACCATTCTTTTGGTCTTAGCCGAAAGAACAACTTCCCATGGAGCTTCCTCTATAAATGAGTATGATGCCCCCGGCGTGTCCATCTTTTTAGAAGCGTGCGGTTGTGGCGGGTTTACCCTCCAGTTTTCAGACAGCGTGAATTTGCCCTGTTGGTACTGGTCCTCAATCCAGTTTTTGAAGACGAAGCAATCTTCGATTGGATGGCCCACTATTCGGTGGTAGAGGCAGTAATTGGGATTGTTGACGTCGTCTGGTTGCAGTGGGCGTCTCGGATCCGGTAGAGTGATGAGCCTGTTACGCACCGCCAGTTCGAACAGTCTTCTCGTTTTATCCCGAGGGAATGAGTAAGGACGTCTCAGCTTTTCTCCGAGTGATCGCTGTTTATCGTTTTGACGAGCAACTGGTTTCGGATCACTCGGCTGTTGCTGAGCGTTAGCGACAAAGGTCGCTTTTCCTTTACCCTTTTCATTTCAAAGCTCCGTTTTTGAGGAAGACGGTCTATGGCCCATCTGGTCCATTTGGGCCAGCTTGTCGATCAAAGCTTGAAAAGTGGTCGGCTTGAAGAACATCATAAATTGGGATATAGTTGCCTGCGGATTAAGGGTCCCTATGAACATGCCCACGGCAGGAGCTTCTTTTATGCGTTGTTCGCATCTCGACCATAGGTTCCACTACCCAATTGCATACTGAACCCAAGTCTCTCTTGGCTTCACCCTGGTATTGATCAATGCTGTGATCGGGGTGCGTTCGCTGGCGCTTGCAAAACGCTGGGTGAATAGTAACTCCATTTCTGTGAAGGTTTTGATGGAGTCATTCGGAAGTTTCGAGTACCATTCAAATGCCGTCTCCGCTAAGCTGCCGATGAATTGGCGAAGCAGCAGTTTGTCGTCACCTCTAGTATTGCCGCATAGAGCCCTGAACTGAGCGACGTGCTGATAGGGGTTGCATGTCCCCTTATACACGTGAAATTTAGGGATCGTATATCCCGGTAGGTACTTAATTTGATCGTACCATCTTGGATAGGGTCGCCCAGTTCTGAAGACTTAGCCAGTAGCTTCACTTGCCTGATGAGCTCGTATTTGTTGAGCTATGTAGTCATCAAGCGCAGCTTTCGAGATCGTCTCCTCCCTGGCTGCTGATAAAGCCGGAAGAGGGTTTGATGTCTCCCCCCTGTCGTCTTCAATGATTATTGGGGGATCTTCGGCTGGAGGGTGTTGGGGTAAAAATTTACACCCCGGTTGACCAAGTCAAAATCCAAGTCAACCCCAAGCCAAGTGGGCCCAGGCCCCGACCCAGTGGGCCCATGCCCGGGTCGAGCCCGAACATGAAGCGGCCGACCTCCCCCATGCCAAGATAAAAATTTTGTAATAAATAATTTTGTTGCATTTCTTTTATTTTATTTATGGATAAATGTAAGAAAATTAGGCATAAAGCCAAATTTTTGTAAAGCCCAAGGCTTATGTGCAAAAAGAAATGGCACATGAGCCATGAAATAGGCAAAATGCCATTTTGTGAAGCCCAAGGGGCTATTTGTAAAGTGTATGGCCTATAAAGGCAAAGATAATGAAAATATCTAATAATTTTCTCTCTCTCCAAACAAAAAAAGTCTCAGAGCTGAGCTCTTTCTTCCATCTTCAAGGTTCCAAAACCTTCTTCTTTCTCTTGAATTAAAATCAAGAGTTTTACTCTTCCTTTTTCAAAACAAATTAGTTTTTCACCATAAAACCCACAAAGGGGAACTTGGATCTATCATTAGATCTGAAAAAGTAGAGATTTTGAGACTTCACATCTCTTGATCTTCAAGATCCAGCAAGCAACAGGAGGAAGAAGAACATCGTTCACTAAACCCAAAAAAAAAAACAAAAAAACACACACCCAGGAGTCCAACTCCTCTCTGATTTCTCCTCTGAGAAATTTGTTTTAGCAGCGCACAGCGCAAGTGCGCAAAGCGCCCGCGTGCCGACACGTGGCGCGCGCGCTTGCGCACCTGCGCGCTTGCGCACGTGCGCAAAGCGCCCTCGTGCCGACACGTGGCGCGCGCGCGCGCTTGCGCACCTGCGCGCTTGCGCAAGTGCGCAAAGCGCCCGCGTGCCGACACGTGGCGCGCTTGCGCACCTGCACACCTGCGCGCTTGCGCAAGGGCGCAAAGCGTCCGCGTGCCGACACGTGGCGCGCTTGCGCACCTGCGCGCAGCGCTCATGCGCAAAGCGCCCACGTGCCGACACGTGGCGCGCTTGCGCCTGAGCGCACAGCGCCCAAGGTGCTGCCCTACGCATCCTTTGGATGCCATTTTCCCCTTTATTCATATATACATGTATATATATACATATGTATACAAATGTACACATACACATACTCCGCAACATTCTCCCCCTCAAAAAAATTTTCGGGCCGGGGCTCTGCCCCGAACCCCGCAAGGGGGCTGCTAGCCCCCTTGACCCCCAGCCCGCTATCCGGGTAGCGGGACCCCCGTAAAAACTCTGCGTGGCTCCCGATATATCCAAAACCCCCCTTTCAAAACAAAACACACGCACACCGCACATTGAGTTCGCATGACCAGTTTAACCCATTAATCGGAGGTTCCCTCGCCCTAAAGGCGAGGGGTAATTAACGGCAGCTTAGTCCGCGGCTGCCGGAGATTCGGATCCCCACAATCATTAAACCCCGGCCTACCCTGGGCAGGGGGAATCTGTAGTACGCCTGACCAGCGTGCGCGTATTCCCATCTCAATGGGGTGACGAAAAACACCTTACAGATTCTGGCACGCCCGGTGGGACCTTTCTCTCCTCCCATATTTCGGGTTAAACGTTCATGCGAACTCAATTAATATACATATCTATTGTCTATACTGAAATGATATTTTCTTTTCTATGCAGCAATCAACCTTCGACGACAATGTCTCTCCAGATGAATTCAGCTTCCAACGTGACCCCGATTCCATACGTGGTCAAGATCAACGCTCGTGTGGTTCTCCCTGCAAGCCTCAGTCGACAGTGGGAGGAACCGCCCCGCCAGTTTGGCTCCGTCATCATCTACCCTGCTGGAAGCGCTCATCTGGCGGAAATCCCGGCGGAACAGGTGGTCAAGCCCGTCCCAAGGGGCAAGAGGCCGAATGTTGTGATTGCTAAGGCACCACAACCGAAACTTAAGATGGTGTCTGAACGATTCCCTGACGCTCTAGCTGGGGGCAAGACTTCCGGTGCGAAGGGCAACAACAAATGTCGCGGACGAGCTCAAGCGATAACTCCAACAAACGCACAATCGAGCGTATCTCCAAAGCCCTCCATCGCCCAGTCCGCGGTGTCTTCCCAAAAAGCTGAAGTCTGCCAGGTGCTTAGAATAGAAAAGTTAAGGCAGAAGCGGCTCAGGTATCGAGCCAACAAGAGGGCCAAGGCTTCAGCCAAATGGAATCATGTGAAGTTCCAAGTGCAGGATTGCCCCGCGACGACGGCTAAGTCGGACGTAAGAATCAGCAATTCCTTCGAGCCTCTGAAGTGGGTTCAGAAAAATGCCATGACCGCCAGAATCAAGAAGACAGCGGTCCGAACAGTGCTACAAAAAGAGGTGTCCCAGCCCCAACATAAAAAGTATGACACTGTCTCTTCAAGAGTCTATCAGGTGCTCTGTGCCACACGAAAGCAGCGGGGCAAATCCAGAAAAGAAGCGCCAGCACCATTTAAGAACCTGGTTAGGCCAGCCGCCTTCAATCGATTACCAGCTACCGAAGCAAGGGGGTCAAGACAGCGATCCGTGAAATCAGCTTCCAATGATAGAAAGACGGCTGGATACATCATCCATACGGTCTATATGGCGGGAGGACACCCCAGCGACAACCTTCGCAGCAAAAGCAAGGATGGGGCCACCACATCCCAAGCTCAATCTAGCCCGAATGTGGTTGCCGCTGCCCAAGAACAGCCGCCCCCGCTGGATGAAGAAAACCCTCTCGATGAGGATGATAGGCAGAAAGACCCCTCGATCCATGCAGAGTCAAGCTCGGACAGCGAGGAGGAGCCGACTTTCCGCCCCAGGACTGCGGAGCAAGAGCTGCTTCAAGAGCTTCGAAAACAGCTCAGGAGCAAAGATAAAGAGATGGCCAAGCTCTATTCGAAGATAGACGACTTAACGAACGTGGTGATGCAGCTTACGGCTCAAATTGCTCGAGCGCCTCCCAATCAAGCACAAGCCGCTACTAATGCCTGTTCCTTTGGGTCCAAGACTGGTCGAGCCGCATGAAAGCCGGCCACACTCCGCTTCTGGGGACGCCTTGGCCCCAGATAGCACTATCCCGCTAACACAGGATCGGATAATGGATTTGGTCACCAGCAAGGTTAAAACATTGGTGGCCGAAGCCGAAACTCAAAAAGAAATCGGCAGTAGTGGGCGGCCATATCCCGCGCAGTACGATCTGATTGAGTTCCCAAGCGGCTACGTCATTCCTAAGTTCGGAAGATTTGATGGAACGGGGAATGCAAATCAGCACGTCGCCCACTTCAAAGCATCGTGCGGAAATACAGGGGGCAATGATGCGCTCCTTCTTCGTCAGTTTGTCAACAGCCTGACCGGTGTTGCTTTCGACTGGTACGCGAGCATACCAGATGGGTCCGTCATTACCTTTGCCCAAATGGAGTCTCTGTTCCGGCAAAGGTTCATGAGCGTCAGTGATAAAATCTCCATTGCCGACCTTGTGAGGACCAAGCCGGGGAAGAATGAAAGTAACACTGACTTTATCGCCCGATGGCGTAATCTCACGGTCAAGTGCGAACCGCCGCTGGAGCAGGACCAGTCCGTTAGCCTTCTCATTGGGAACCTCAGCAATTGGATGGTCCCATTCTTGTGTACAGCAGGCCTCAAAACATTCCAGGAGCTAACCAAGAAAGTCCAAATGCTGGAACCCTCGAAGCAAGAGTCCCCGCCAGACTCTCAGAGAGACAAAACTTGGAAAAGCAAGCGGGACGACAACCGTAGAAGCGGGAGTTCCAGCAGTACCAATGTCTTCAATGCCTCCGATAATGAAGAAAAGCGAAGGGCGGCCGAATCCAAAACTAACCGGTCTCGAAAGCCATTGCTGGGAGGAGATGGGCCTTCTCTAGAGGAGAAAAAGAACAAGGTTTACTCTTTCAGAAGGGACAAGGTCCGCAAGATATTTAAAGATGCCTTGAACAACGGCCTACAATTGCCGGAGTCGAAAAGACCCCAGGAAGCAAAAATGACCGACAATCCTTTGTATTGCCCGTACCACCGAGTAGTGAGCCATGCGATCGAGGATTGCTATATCTTCAAAGATTGGGTCGAGAAGCAGTACAAGGCTGGAGAGATCGAGCTGTCCAAAAGTGTGTTGGTGAACAATCAAGTTGCAACCACCAACTTTATACAGACAGAAGTTGAAGCCTTCTGGGAGAAGACAGCCGAACCCGCTGCCCTGAGAGATGAAACTGACTCATCGCGGCCTCCGTGGAGTACGCACATATCTAATAAGACGAAGAAGATGATAAAGCTACTTCAGAAAGAACCCAGGACGGAATGGGAAGGGCAGAAGAAGCCTACCAGTCCAGCTGCCAATGCGGCTCCATCAGGCTCAAAATCCAAGAAGCTGAAGAAGAAGAAAAGTGCAGCTCGGCGCGAAAAAGAGTCTGCAGGGAGATCAACCATTCAAAAATATATCGATTCTCTCGAAGAATATGAACAAAAGGAAAGAACATTGATTCAATTGAAGGAGTTCTTCCCTGTACAAGCGGCTGAAATTCTGGAGGAGTTAGAAGAAGACTCCAATAAAGAGATCCCAGTAGTGACCTGCTACGCCATCCATCTTGGCAGCGACTCCGAGGATGATCTTTGTTTTCCCGAAGAGGATGAGGAGCTCGCCACAACGACCAATCAAATCCAGCTCAGAAGCGGCAGGGCTCTACCGCCGAATCAGGGCAACGCCCCAAAAGGGAAGGAAAAACAAGTCGCTAATGAAGAAGATGGCAGAGAACCGGCTGATGAAAACATAAGTCCTTCCTCGGTGGACTATAATGTCTTGGCGCATCTCCGGAAGCTTCCGTCTCTCCTGAGCATCTATGACGCCTTGGTCCTATCTAAGGAGCTTAGAGATGTTCTCATCCACGCTCTACAAAACCCCGAGCGGTATCAGGCCCACTTTGCGGAAATTAATATGAAAGAAGCCCAGCACGCTTTGCATGCCGCCGCAGTCACGTTTAAGGATGAAGACTTGCTACTGGGAACGGCTGAGCATAATCGGCCGCTTTACGTGACCGGGTACAGCGACGGAGATCGAATTAATCGCATATTGATTGATCCGGAGTCCTCAGTGAACATCATGAACTTGCGAACTCTGAAGAGTTTATCAATGGACGTCCGACATCTGTCAAGGGAAAGGATTGTCATTCAAGGCTTCAACCAAAATTGCCAGCAAGTTCTGGGGTCCATAGCTTTGCCAATCAAATTCGGGGATCTGCAAACTGAAGCTAAGATATACGTGATCGACGCCGACACGTCTTATAAGATTCTCCTGGGGCGGCCGTGGCTCCACGATTACGGCATCATTCCATCAACTCTCCATCAATGCATGAAGTATACTAAAAATGGCGAAGAAAGACGCATTGACGGAGACATCCAGCCGTTCGGTGTGCATGAAGTCCGCTATGAAGATTCTCGGTACTTTATGAACCACCAAAATGCTAAGCCACAACTGACTGAAGATAGACCGGCCCCAAGACCCAAAAGCAAATCTGCGCCGGTTGTCACTTTCAAAAGTAAAAACGCCCAAGTGCGCCCGCATTTCGGTAGCGACACTGACGAGTCCGACGCTGGAAGCCCGTCCTCCCGTAAAACTCGTCCTCGTTTCGGCAGCGATACAGACGAATCTGTTACTGAAGGCCCATCTAGCAGCAAAGTCCGCCCTCATCTTGGCAGCGACACTGAAGAGTCGGAGGAAGAGGACCTGCCGTGCAACAGCGATGCAGATTGGACCCCTATGCAACAAGAGAAACTACGAGAGACCTTCGAAGTTGCAGAAGGGTCCCTAGCCGTGACAAGGGTACCAGAGCAGATGTACAAAGAGCTCGATGCATTATCAATCTCCACCGTGGACCAGCTGAAAACTTTCTACGTTCCCGGGAGGAAAAGTGGACAGAAGGGCATCCTGTTTTATGGGTCAAACCCCGTTGTGCACCCGGACGATCTTTCTGTCGCGTGCCTTCCCTATGAGAGAGGCATAAGAGCCGTCCTCAATCCCAGATACTATGCGCCCGAGATGCGGGAATACTTTAAGAAGTGCGGATGCCGGTTATATCAAACGGAGTCCGAAGCAAAGTTTTACGAAGGGCTATGGCATCCGCCCCAGGTCCGAGCACTCATCGATGGACGAATTCCAGATAGACGGGGCATAGGCTACATTCAACCTGATTCCAAAGCATGCTACATGATCCATGTTGGTGAGGCCAGCGAAAGATCAAATGATGACGACGAGATAGCCGAGCCAGAAGAAGCTCCTCAAGAGCTCGAAGATGGCGGGCAAGCAACCTTTGACGAGCTAACCGAGATTGACTTAGGAACGCCCGATAATCCAAGGCCGACCTACATCAGCTCGCTCTTGTCAGAGGAAATGAAAGCGCAGATAATCGCCCTGCTGCATGAGTTCGTCGACTGCTTCGCGTGGACATACAAAGAAATGCCTGGCCTTTCCCCTGAAGTGGCCGTACATAAGTTGGCTATATCTCCTGATGCTAATCCAGTCAAACAAGCTCCTCGAAGAATGAGAAGGGAACTAGAAGAAAAGGTCATCGAGGAAACTAAGAAGCTCATCGATGCCGGCTTCATCAGGGAAGAGAAATATGCAGACTGGATCGCATGCATAGTCCCAGTGAAGAAGAAAAATGGGCAGATCCGAGTCTGTGTCGATTTCAGGGACCTCAATAAGGCATGTCCTAAAGATGACTTCCCGCTACCGGTCATGGAAATGATGGTCGATGACACCTCAAATTACGAACTGTTCACCTTTATGGACGGCTCGTCTGGATATAATCAGATCAAGATGTCGCCTGAGGATGAGAAGCACACAGCATTTCGAACCCCGATCGGAATATATTGCTACAAGGTAATGCCATTCGGACTGAAGAACGCAGGTGCTACATATCAAAGGGCAATGACCAATATCTTTGATGACCTGATCCATAAAGTCGTCGAATGTTATGTCGATGATCTGGTCGTCAAGACTAAAACCAGGGCCGATCATATCCAAGATCTTAGGACCGTTCTCACCAGACTGAGGGAATACGATCTGAAGATGAATCCTCTGAAGTGCGCTTTTGGCGTGTCATCGGGAAAATTCTTGGGCTTCATAGTCCGACATCGAGGGATCGAAGTTGACCCGTCGAAGATAAAGGCCATCATAGAGATGCCCCCTCCGAAGAGTCTGACGCAGCTAAGATCTTTTCAAGGCAAGCTTGCTTATATACGGAGGTTTATCTCAAATTTATCGGGGAGATGTAGGCCCCTCTCAAAGCTCATGAAGAAAGGAGCTCCTTTTATCTGGGATGCCGAATGTCAAGCAGCGTTCGAAAGCATCAAACAATACTTGTTGCACCCTCCAGTGCTGGCTGCTCCCATTCCAAACAAACCGTTGATTCTCTACACTGCCGCGCTAGATGAGTCACTCGGTGCGCTCCTCGCCCAGAATAATGAGGAAGGAAAGGAAAATGCCCTCTACTACCTCAGTCGAACTCTAGTCGGGGCGGAACACAACTACTCCCCAATCGAAAAGCAATGCCTGGCTCTGATATTTGCTGTGAAGAAGCTGAGGCACTATCTGCTCGCTCATCGGGTTATGCTGATCTCCAAGGTCGACCCGCTCAAACACTTGATGACCAAAGCAAGCCTAGCCGGCAGAATGGCAAGATGGGCTGTCATGCTGCTTGAGTTTGACATAGTTTACACTCCTCAGAAAGCAGTAAAAGGGCAAGCTCTTGCAGACTTTCTCGCTGCTCATCCCATACCAGAAGGGTCGCCACTAAATTGTGAGTTACCCGACGAACAAGTGCTGCATCTCGAGAATGACGAGCCATGTTGGGAGCTCTACTTCGATGGGGCCTCATCGATAAGAACCTCCAGTAAATCAAGCGTCTCGGAGATAAAAGCAGGGATAGGATTGGTGTTTATCACACCATCAATGGGAACCCTACGGCGTTCTTTTGCTCTCACCGAGCCTCGCACAAACAATGAGGCCGAGTATGAAGCTCTGATAGCTGGTTTGGAGCTCGCCATAGAAATGGAAATCCTTCGGCTACGGGTTTACGGTGATTCCCAGCTTGTCGTCAACCAAGTAAGCGGCGACTATAAGATATACAAACCCGAGTTGGCTCGGTACAGAAGCCGGGTGGAGGAACTCATGAAACGGTTCACTCATATCGAACTAACAAGAGTCCCTAGAGCATTGAACGGAAAAGCCGATATACTCGCTCGCCTAGCCAAGGAGCTGGCTGATCCTGACATGGACGAAATTCTGATCACAGTCAGGAGCCGACAAATTCTACCTCCAGTCTCTCTACGAGAAGAGGAAAGCGCGGAACAGAAGAGCAGTCCTGCGGAAGAAGCTTCGATCATCCAAGACGAGCCCGATTGGAGAGAACCCTTCATAGAGTACCTCCGATACGACAAGCTGCCCGAAGAAAAATCTGCGAGGATTCAGCTGAAGAAAAGAGCTCTCCGATACGTGTTTGTAAATGACACGTTATACCGCAGGTCATACGACCAACTATGGCTCAGGTGTCTGTCATTGGCCGAAGCCCAAAAGGTCATGAAAGATGTCCACTCGGGCATTTGCGGTGCTCACCAATCTGGCCCCAAGATGCGACTTCAAATCAAACGGCTTGGGTATTACTGGCCCACCATGATACGGGATTGCGGAGAGCATGCAAAGAAATGTTATATCTGCCAAATTCACGGTGATTTTATTCACAAGCATCCCAATCCATTGCATCCTACAGTGGCGTCGTGGCCCTTCGAAATCTGGGGCACCGACATTGTTGGCCCAATTGATCCTCCGTCATCCAAAGGCCATCGGTTTATACTGGCCGCGACAGACTACTTCTCCAGATGGGCTGAAGCTGTCCCGCTAAAAGAAGTTAAGACAAAGGATATTCTGACATTCTTCCAGCATAATATTCTATACCGCTTCGGTACACCAAGAAGAATCATTTCTGACAACGGGCCTTCTTTCAAGAGCTTCAATGTCTCAAGGTTCGCTACTCAGCACAAGATAGACTGGAGATATTCCTCCATCTATAATCCAAGAGCCAACGGGCTAGCCGAAGCCTTCAATAAGACTCTATGCAAGCTCCTGAGGAAAAATGCTTCAGCCAACAAGAGAGACTGGAATCTCAAACTTCACGAGGCGTTGTGGGCATATCGTACCACACACCGTACTCCAACTCAGTCCACTCCATACTCATTGCTCTTCGGAGTGGAGGCGGTCCTCCCCCTCGAAGTTGAAGTTCCAAGCTTAAGAATGGCCGTCCAACATGAGTTGACGGAGGAAGAAAACATGCTCCTTCGACTTGAAGAACTCGATGCCCTCGAAGAAAAGAGGCTCGCGGTGCAGCAAAATCTGGAGCTATACCGAGCCCAAATGTCACGGGCCTATGACAAGATAACCCGTCTCCGCGCTTTCAAGAAAGGTGAATTGGTGTTGGTCCTCAAAAGACCGATCATCCCCAATCGACATGCCAAGGGAAAATTCGAGCCGAACTGGGAAGGACCATACGTCATCGAGAAAGTGTTCGACGGAGGATCCTACCAACTAATAAGTGCCGAGGGAGAAAGGCCCATGCCACCCATCAATGGCCGATATCTCAAGAAATACTACACATGAATGCTCCAAGTCGCAGGCGAATTGAGCACATCGGCCCTACGGTCTGGATCAGACATCCTGCAAAACCGTATACAATCCACGGGCGTAAATGACCCCTATTTCTCCCAAATCCTTCCGGTGAGACTACTTTTAAAGTCCCACCAGTGGCAAAAAAAAAAAACAAAACAAAAAAAAAAACAAAAACAAAAACAAAAAAAAAACGGTATGTCCACAAGCAAAACGGGCACGGATGAAAACCCGAAAGGGCTCCGTGAGTAAAAACAGCAGGACTACCGGCGAGTCTGTGAAAACCCGAAAGGGCGCAAACTCGTGAAAAGAGATGAAATACACTCGCAAAGCCCTCTCGACCTTGCGAGGAGAAAACCCCTGCGTGAGATCCTTACGACTCACAAAGGAGCAACACACTTAGGAATCCTCACGATTCCTAAGGAGAAAATACACCTGCGGGATCCTTACGACTCGTAGGGAGAAAATGCTTTTATGGGACCCTCACGGCCCATAAAATTGAAAAGCCTTGGGTGGTAGGGACCCAAACCTATCTTCTAAGCCATCATTCCCCAACGGGCAACGGCAAATGATGAGTCGCTCCTGGCATTTCGCTTCAGTGTTAGCGGTGCTGATGCCGACCAAAAACCCAAATCCCAAGTCCTCCCAAGGCAAATGATGAGTTGCTCCTGGCATTATTCCAGTGCAGCAATGCTGATGCCAAACAAGATCCAAATTCCAAGTCCCCAAATGGCGAATGATGAGTCGCTCCTGGTACCATATTCCAGTGCAGCGATGCAGACGCCAACCAAATTCCAAATCCCATACCCCAACGGCGAATGATGAGTCGCTCCTGGTACCACATTCCAGTGCAGCGATGCAGACGCCAACAAATCCCTGAAATCTTTCTGGCCCTACGGTCTGGATCATACATCCTGCAAAACCGTATACAATCCACGGGCGTAAAATAATCCCAATCTCTCTTAAGTCCTACCGGTGAGACCACATTCAAAGTCCCACTAAAAAAAAAAAAAAAAGAAAGGGTATGTCCACAAGCAAAATGGGCACGGAGGAAAACCCGAAAGGGCTCCGTGAGTAAAAACAGCAGGACAAACGACGAGTTTGTGAAAACCTGAAAGGGCGCAAACTCGTGAAAAGAAGATGAAATGCACTCTCAAAGTCCTCTCGACTTTGAGAGGAGGAAATTCCCGCGTGAGATCCTTACGACTCACAAAGGAGCAACACACTTAGGAGTCCCCACGACTCCTATGGAGAAAATATGCCTACGAGATCCTTTCGACTCGTAGGGAGAAAATGCTTTTATGGGACCCTCACGGCCCATAAAATTGAAAAGTCTTAGGTGATAGGGATCTAAACCTGCCTCCTAAGCCATCAATTCTCAAATTCTCTCGGGGCAAATGATGAGTTGCTCCTGGCATTATTCCAGTGCAGCAATGCAGATGCCAAACAAAAACCAAAATCCCAAAACCCTGTCATGACAAATGATGATTCGCTCCTGGTACCATGTTCCGGCGTAGCGATACTGACGTCAACCCAAATCGAAATCAACAAGTCAACTTCCACTCCGACACCGCAGAAAGCGGAGCAAGTCAGAATCCAATCTCGACACCGCAAGAGGCGGGGCAAGTCAAGTCTACCCCTGACACTGCAAGAAGCAGAGCAAGTCAAATCAAGCACCGACCGTCCAAGTCGCTAAAAGGGCAGCATCGACCGTCCAAGTCGCAAAAAGGGCAGCATCGACCGTCCACGTCGCTAAAAGGGCATCATCGACCGTCCAAGTCGCAAAAAGGGCAGTATCGACCGTCCAAGTCGCAAAAAGGGCAGCACCGACCGTCCAAGTCGCTAAAAGGGCAGCATCGACCGTCCAAGTCGCTAAAAGGGCAGCATCGACCGTCCAAGTCGCAAAAAGGGCAGCATCGACCGTCTACGTCGCTAAAATGGCAGCATCGACCGTCCACGTCGCTAAAATGGCAGCACCGACCGTCCAAGTCGCAAAAAGGGCAGCATCGACCGTCCACGTCGCTAAAAGGGCAGTATCGACCGTCCAAGTCGCAAAAAAGGGCAGCGCGGGATTTCTACAAAGCGGGAATCAAATCGCTCCGGGCCAGGGAAACGTCTATCACGGACATTCCGTCTCGGAGACATGTCAAGCAATGACCGTCCATGTCATAAAAAGGGCAGCGCCGGCTTCCCAAAAAGCGGGAACCAAATCAGGTCGCCTCTAAGTAAAAGAAGATCCATCAATTTCATGCACACGACCCACATATGTGGTGTGCATGTATTGATGGGGGGCAATTTGTTGGGGTAAAAATTTACACCCCGGTTGACCAAGTCAAAATCCAAGTCAACCCCAAGCCAAGTGGGCCCAGGCCCCGACCCAGTGGGCCCATGCCCGGGTCGAGCCCGAACATGAAGCGGCCGACCTCCCCCATGCCAAGATAAAAATTTTGTAATAAATAATTTTATTGCATTTCTTTTATTTTATTTATGGATAAATGTAAGAAAAATAGGCATAAAGCCAAATTTTTGTAAAGCCCAAGGCTTATGTGCAAAAAGAAATGGCACATGAGCCATGAAATATGCAAAATGCCATTTTGTGAAGCCCAAGGGGCTATTTGTAAAGTGTATGGCCTATAAAGGCAAAGATAATGAAAATATCTAATAATTTTCTCTCTCTCCAAACAAAAAAAGTCTCAGAGCTGAGCTCTTTCTTCCATCTTCAAGATTCCAAAACCTTCTTCTTTCTCTTGAATTAAAATCAAGAGTTTTACTCTTCCTTTTTCAAAACAAATTAGTTTTTCACCACAAAACCCACAAAGGGGAACTTGGATCTATCATTAGATCTGAAAAAGTAGAGATTTTGAGACTTCACATCTCTTGATCTTCAAGATCCAGCAAGCAACAGGAGGAAGAAGAACATCGTTCACTAAACACAAAAAAAAAAAAACACACACCCAGGAGTCCAACTCCTCTCTGATTTCTCCTCTGAGAAATTTGTTTTAGCAGCGCACAGCGCAAGTGCGCAAAGCGCCCGCGTGCCGACACGTGGCGCGCGCGCTTGCGCACCTGCGCGCTTGCGCAAGGGCGCAAAGCGCCCGCGTGCCGACACGTGGCGCGCGCGCTTGCGCACCTGCGCGCTTGCGCAAGTGCGCAAAGCGCCCTCGTGCCGACACGTGGCGCGCGCGCGCGCTTGCACACCTGCGTGCTTGCGCACGTGCGCAAAACGCCCTCGTACCGACACGTGGCGCGCGCGCTTGTGCACCTGCGCGCTTGCGCAAGTGCGCAAAGCGCCCGCGTGCCGACACGTGGCGCACTTGCGCCCTGCGCGCTTGCGCAAGTGCGCAAAGCGTCCGCGTGCCGACACGTGGCGCGCTTGCGCACCTGCGCGCAGCGCTCATGCGCAAAGCGCCCACGTGCCGACACGTGGCGCGCTTGCGCCTGAGCGCACAGCACCTAAGCGCACAGCGTCCAAGGTGCTGCCCTACGCATCCTTTGGATGCCATTTTCCCCTTTATTCATATATACATGTATATATATACATATGTATACAAATGTACACATACACATACTCTGCAACATTCTCCCCCTCAAAAAAATTTTCGGGCCGGGGCGCTGCCCTGAACCCCGCAAGGGGGCTGCTAGCCCCCTTGACCCCCAGCCCGCTATCCGGGTAGCGGGACCCCCGTAAAAACTCTGCGTGGCTCCCGATATATCCAAAACCCCCCTTTCAAAACAAAACACACGCACACCGCACATTGAGTTCGCATGACCAGTTTAACCCATTAATCGGAGGTTCTCTCGCCCCAAAGGCGAGGGGTAATTAACGGCAGCTTAGTCCGCGGCTGCCGGAGATTCGGATCCCCACAATCATTAAACCCCGGCCTACCCTGGGCAGGGGGAATCTGTAGTACGCCTGACCAGCGTGCGCGTATTCCCATCTCAATGGGGTGACGAAAAACACCTTACAGAGGGTCCGGCTAGATCATCATCCCCACCATATCTTGGAACAGGAGCACCATTTGTTTTATATTAGCCGCTTGTTCCGCGGCTTCTTTATCTTTCTTTTCGAGCATTCTTCGAAGGAACTCGGCATCGGTTTCCTACTCCTGGCGTTGATCCGATGATACTTCCGGACTTTCTTTCTGCTCGGTAAGTGCGGCCATCTTTGTCAGCATCCACCATGCCCCCCAGACTTGGGGCGTTTGAATTCAGCGCCCTTGAGATCTATCGTAGACACGGAGATCTTCTCCGGCCTTCTCTTTTTATGGGCGGTAGAAGTTGAGGGGACTGTTACAGACGATACTTTCCATGGTACGATGGCAGGATGACCCTCCTCTTGCCGGGCCTTCATTTTCTTCGATCTGCGGGAGTAGTCTTTGTTGATTACAGAGTCTTGGATTCTTCGCCAAATGTAACAACCGAGCCCAATGCTACTAGTTTCTGTTACCGAATGAATGGTATATGGTATTTATTTCATTGATCCTAATTGACTGTTGCTAGTATAAATTTTACCCGACAATTCATTTCTGCATATAACAATTTAAGGTATCTAAAATAAAATTAAACATATTCATCATGGCATGCTTGACACCCCTAACCCTGTTGTAGCGTCCGTGTATCGTGTTCTCGTTCCGTTCAGTGAAACGGGCGAGTTTGGACGGCTACGCGCATGTACGTGTGTCCGTCTTGGGGGTATGCTTTTTGACTGTAAGATACTTCATTTTTAATTTTGGATCCCGCCTAAAATTTTCGTATTTCAATTTCAAATTTTTGGACCCGACCCGGACGCAATTTGGAAATATTTTACTTTGCGCCAAATCCCAATTTCTAATAATTCTTTTAACTGTCGAATATATACTATAACTCCATATAATAATTTCCTACTTCCTAAAATCTTTGGAAAAGATTTTCTCCCAACAAATATTTCCTTCTTTTCTTATTTTTATCCCAGCCAATCCCCCTTAACCCTTTCACCCCGGGGGCCCCGCCTTCTCTCTCTCGCTCGCTTTTCCTTTCCCTTTCTCTCTCTCTCTCCTCCCTATTCATTCACAAAAATCCAAAATCACATCTCCTCACTTTTACTCTCTCCCTCTCTCTCTCCTCTCGTGAGATTTCTCTCTCCTCTCGCGAGAATCTCTCTCTCTCTCTCCCCGTCTCTCTCTCCCTCTCCTATAAATATTTTCCCCTTCCTCCTTATATTTTTTCTTTGCACTAAACGAATCCAACCTCGCGAGCAATCCTAGCCGCATTCCTCCGCTCACCGTGGCCCTCGCGACGACACTACCACCACCGTCCCACGTCGCTACCCACCCCCGTCAACTCTACCCTCATCTACTTCCTCCCCGCTACGTCCCTCCAAAGCCCGAGACCCTTCACCAACCCCGGTAAACCTTAGCCCTACTCCTCTACCTCCTCCTCCCTCGACTCGCCGCTGATCTCACCCCTATTCTCCTACTCATCTTCCTTCCCTTCTTCTCCTTCATCTCTTTCTCTCTCTCGGTTTGTCCCTGCACACCCACAGTAGCCGAAACCCACCTTTCCCGAACACCCTATACCCTCGCCGGAGCTTCACCGACCACCACTGTCGGCACATTATACCGTGTCCCCTAACCACAGTAAGCCTCCATCTTCCTCTTCTCTTTCTTTCCATTCTTACTTTACATGCACCTTTTCTTTGTATCGTAATGTTGCAGTTTTGTGTCTCGCCGGAATCCGACCGTGCCGACGACGTGTCCCGACATTCCAGCGAGGAACCCTGACTCGTGTGTTTCCACTGTTCGTCGTTTGGGTTCATTCCGTGAACCGTGCGCCCGTCGCGAGATTTTTCCCCGCCGACATTTAACGTTCCGTTTTCCCGATTCGCGACCCGTCGAGGCAAGTACCCCTTGCTACATGCTAAATAATATTTACATATACATTGATGACACCCTAAACCTGTAGTTTAAATTTAGTACTATAATTTCTCATTTTGTGTTCAATGTTGTTATATATCATTTTATCTTTCGAACTTGAAACCTACCGTTTGCAATTACTGTATTGAACCTAATAACCACATTTACATGTTTTAATCACACTTTCACTATTGACGTAGCCTATGGCACTTTCTCTATAGTTTTACTTCATGCAGACACTCGTGTACATTTAACCTGTGTTAGCTGTGATTTCGTCCATTGAACCTATATATATATATATATATATATATATATATATATATATATATATATATATATATATATCATCGCATTCATAAAATTCTTAAACTTGTTAACATGATTTAACGGCCCTAACTGTCATATTGTATTCTTATAATGTTGATAACACCTCTGAAACACAATTGATAACTGTGCTGCTAATTAATTGAAGCTTCTTTATTGTTTAATTCGTTGCTTAAATTTATGTTGTTGATGACCATGCTTGATTATGTAACTGAGTATGAGCACACCCATGATATCGTTTACATCTTGACCTGACTTGCTACATACATATTGATTGACCCGACATGGTACCGTATACTGCTTGATTTGACCTGTTGTACCATAACTTGACTCGTTACCTGGTCTTGTGTCGAATGCCAACAAACCTGACATGTAGTCCTCACGGACCGTTCCTGCTGTCTATCCAGACAAACCTGCTTACCCGATCCTGTGTTGGCATTAGTTCTTGATTACAGAATACCTGACTTGACATACACTTGTAACTTGGGGTATGGGGAAATCAAAGGTGCAACCTGACTTGTAACTCAACAGTTCGCTACTTGTTCTGATCAGTTTTAGAGGCTAAGCCAGCCTTGGAACGATGCTGCTGACATCATTCATCTGTACACATTCCTGTTTAGTGCCTAGCGGCATGTCTCGGTTTCAGCCCGAGAATCTGGGCCGTGGTCCCGAGTATGCACGGGATACTATTGAGTTACATCGATGATTCATCAATTTGGTTTCAAAGACTTTAGAACAGAAAACCTGATAGAACAGTTTAGTTTACCCACTGCACTGCTCTGATTTATATTATTGTTACCCTTGCTTTAGTCATGTTTATATTCGCATTGCCTGTTACCCTGTTTATATGTTATTACTTGATGACTTGACGCGCTGATGTCTGGGTTTTGCATGGCCCAGATTCTGTACCGCTGTTGCAGTCCGAGCAGGAGTACTTCAGCCAACAGGCTGAGCTGTGAGTGTCAGCAGTAGTTAGTTTTTCTTTCCTGCATTTTTATTCCTGATGTGAGCCCGCATTATGGGACATACATTCCAGTTATTTTGTATTGGATCTTTCGCTTCCGCATTTATTTATTCTTGACTCACGTTATCTTGGATTATGGACATGTTTTAGATAGTTTTATTTTGTTCTTGATATCTCTACAGCCGTAATGTGACTGTGGATGGATACTTCCTACCCATAGGTAGCATGGTTGGCTATGTCGCGTGCCCACTTTAGCGTACTCTGGGAAGCGGGGCCTGACATGGTTCTTTTGGTATCAGAGCCATAGGTTAGTCGGGTTGATTCTTTTTGTAGTTGGGTATTGTACCCAATACACAAATCAAATTACCCGTGTTTAGGAAACATGTCCTGCCACCTTGCCGTTTACCTTTCTTGAATCAAGTTTTTCCTGGTTATATCTTCTACGATGTGCAAACTTCCTTTGCATATCGACTCGAAACCTGATTCCTTGTTATCTCTAGGACTTAGGCGACTTGGGTGGAGTTATGTAATTGTGGCTATGATACCGCGGCATAGTTACAATGCGGCACTCTATTTAAGTAACCTGGAGTTCTAGCCTTGATCTATATTTTGAATCTATCATCATGCTAATGTTGGGTGTTTTGATTTCAGGAATATGGCAGGTAAGAATTTGAAGACGTACCAAAGGCGTGTGGACGAAGCCGCCATGCTTGGAGTGATAAGGGGAATGCTGGAGAATCAAAAGAAACAGACCGAGCTGATCCAGCAGCAAGCGGAATCGTTTCAGGGAGGTTTGCAGATCGTTCAGCAGTCTGTGAACAATGTTGGAGCTAAACCAGTTGACCGAGTAGGGACCGTAGCAGATTTCAGACGTTTGGGCCCGTCTACATTTACTGGTTTGGAGGAGCCGTTGCCAGCAGAGCAGTGGCTAGTTGACACAGAGAACTTGCTTATTGCGGCACAGATTCCAGATGAGAAAAGAGTTGATGTGGTACGCATTCAGTTAGTGGACTACGCCCGAGAATGGTGGCTTGTGGAGGAGACCCGCTTCCCCAAGCCGATCAAGTGGGCGGATTTTTCAAAGAGTTTTCTAGAAAAGTTCTTCTCGCGGACCGCACGGAAGGAAATGGAAGAGAAGTTCATCGGGCTAAAGCAGAATGGAGCACCCGTAGATGTGCATGCAGCAGAATGGACAAGACTCAGCAGATTCGCTGGACCTTTAGTTGCCAACGATGCAGACAGGGCACGGAGGTTCATGCGCAGCTTGGACGTGGACATCTAGAGGCAGATTGTCTCCCTGGGTTTGACCACTTTCTCACAAGTACTTGCGGCAGCCCGAGAGCAGCAGAGTTTATCTGGGATGAAGGGGAGTTTGCAGCAGACAGCAGTTGTAGTAAGGAAGCCAGCATTTGTACCAAACCGAGCTCATGGTCGCAGAGGTATTCCAGTGGACCGTCGAGGCGCAGCACCCATGAAGAAGCCTGTTGTCATCGATCGAAGAAAGAGCATGACTTGTAACTACTGCAATTTACCTGGCCACGTGCAAAAGGATTGTCGAAGGAGGCTGGGACTCTGTTTGGTTTGTGGAGCGGCAGATCACGCTGTTAGTGCTTGTCCGTTGAAGCTTCGTACGAGGGATGATATTTAGAAGCCTCCGCAGAGACCGTTCCAGGGACAGAAACAGCTGACTCAAGGACCTAATCAGGCTCGAGCTTTTACCTTGACAGCTGAAGAAGCCAAGGCGTCACGAGAAGTTGTTTCAGGTACTCTACTCGTTCATGGTTTTCCCGCATTAGCGTTATTTGATTCTGGTGCATCCCATTGTTTTATGTCATCCAAGTTTATAACTATGCACTCGATTGACTGCACGACCCTGTCTAGTTTCTGGGACATACACACTGGGAATGGGAAAATCATAGCTAGTAGGGAATGTAAAGATTGTATAGTTGTTGTGTGCGGACGGGAGCATTTTGCAGTTTTCTTGGTGATTGATACGGGCAGCTACGAGGTCGTCTTGAGAATGGATTTTCTGGGCACTTTCCACGCTCACATTGATTGTAGGGCAAGGAAGGTAATTTTCCAGATTCCCGGACATCCCGAGTTTAGCTTCACTGGATGAAGCAGTTCTGTCGGGCCAGTCGAGTTTAGGGCTAGGCCGACAAACAATATTCTTGCATCAATGGAAGTTGATAAAAGTGAAGAGCCAGCTGTTATTCGCGATTTTATGGACGTGTTTGAAGATATATCGGGTTTACCGCTGAAGCGAGACGTGGAGTTCGCAATTGATCTTATTCCTGGTGCAGCGCCAGTATCCAAAGCGTATTATCCAATGGCACCAGTAGAGTTGGAAGAAGTCAAGAAACAGGTTGCTGAATTGCTTGAGAAGGGTTGGATTCGAAGCAGTAACTCGCCTTGGGGAGCTCCAGTTCTTCTAGTGAAGAAGAAGGATGGCACAAGAAGGATGTACATCGACTATCGAGAATTAAACCGGGTGACTATTAAGAACAAGTACCCGATCCCTCGCATTGGTGAACTTTTCGAGCAGCTTAGTGGTGCGAGGGTATTCTCGAAGCTGGATTTGCGATCCGGATATCATCAGGTCCGAGTGAAAGCATAAGACATTTACAAGACGGCGTTCCGAACTCGGTATGGACATTACGAATACTTAGTGATGCCCTTCGGAGTAACGAATGCGCCGGCAGTATTCATGGACTTGATGAATTGAATCTTTTCACCATTCTTAGATCAGTTTATTGTGGTATTCATTGACGATATTCTGGTTTACTCGAAGAGTTTTGAAGAGCATGCTGAACATTTAAAGATCGCACTGCAAACGTTGAGACAAGAGAAGTTTTATGCGAAGATGAGTAAATGCGAGTTTTGGCTAGAGGAAGTAAAGTTTTTGGGGCATGTTGTGTTTGGCAATAGAATCGCCGTCGATCCCGAAAAGATTGCAGCAGTTCGTGATTGGCCAATTCCAAAGAATGTTGCAGAGATAAGAAGCTTTTTTGGACTCGCCGGATATTACAGGAGATTTGTGGAGAACTTTGCTCGTCTGGCGGAGCCATTGACCAAGCTTACGCGCAAGGAGGTACCTTTTGTATGGACGGATAAATATGCGTTAGCTTTTGAGACGTTGAAGCAGAAGTTGATAACCGCCCCTATTCTGACCGTGCTAGACAATTCCGGAGGATTGGTGATTCACAGCGACGCATCTGGAAAAGGATTGGGATGTATTTTGATGCAGCTTGGGAAGGTTGTAGCGTACGCATTGAGACAGTTGAAGACCCATGAGAAGAATTACCCAACTCATGACTTGGAGCTTGCGGCTGTGATTATCGCTTTGAAGATTTGGAGACACTACCTTTTGGGCGAAAGGGTCAAAGTTTTTACTGATCATAAGAGCTTGAAGTATGTGTTCACGCAGAAGGAGCTTAATATGAGGCAACGTAGATGGTTGGAGCTGATGGCTGACTACGATCTTGATCTTAAGTACCATCCGGGGAAGGTTAATGTCGTGCCGGATGCGCTTAGTCGGTTACCAGCAATTCAGGTGTTAACTACGCAGAAGGAGCTCGTTGAAGATTTTCGAAGATTTGACTTGGAGGTTGTGCTACCGCATTCTACGGGACAGTTGATGCAGCTGCAAGTACATTCATCGTTGATCGAGAATATTAAAGCAGCACAATCGCAG
Source organism: Agapanthus africanus (assembly GCA_030015575.1). Classification (NCBI taxonomy): domain Eukaryota; kingdom Viridiplantae; phylum Streptophyta; class Magnoliopsida; order Asparagales; family Amaryllidaceae; genus Agapanthus; species Agapanthus africanus. Next base: position 7,754,304 of record CM057337.1, read on the forward strand.
GATTCTAGACTGCAAAAGTTTCGAGAACAGGTTGAAGCCGGACTACGAACAGATTTATTGATCCACGAAGATGGTTCGTTGAGGTATGGTAGCCGTTTGTGTGTGCCAAAGGGAGATATTCGTGAAGAGCTTATGAAAGAAGCACACAGTTCAGCTTATTCTGTACATCCAGGAGGCACAAAGATGTACCGAGATATTCGACAGCATTTCTGGTGGGAAGGCATGAAGCGGGAGATTGCTCGCTTTGTGGCAAAGTGCTTGGTGTGTTAGCAAGTTAAGGCTGAACATCAAAGGGTTGCTGGTTTATTGCAACCACTTCCGATTCCTCAGTGGAAGTGAGAACATATAACCATGGATTTCGTGATGGCTTTACCGCGGAGTCCAAAAGGCAACAATGCGGTATGGGTGATTGTTGATCGTTTGACCAAGGCAACCCACTTTATTCCTTTCCGGGTTGGTCAATCAACAGAGACTTTGGCGGAGCGGTACATGCAGGAGATTGTAAGATTGTATGGAGTACCGGTAAGCATCGTGTCCGATCGGGACACTTGGTTCTTATCACACTTCTGGAGGAGTTTACAGGAAAGTTTGGGGACTCGATTGAAGTTTAGCACAGCTTATCATCCTCAAACTGATGGTCAGTCCGAGAGAACGATCCAAACTCTTGAAGATATGTTGAGGGCATGCATGTTGGACTTCAAGGGCTCTTGGGAGGATCATCTACATTTGGTGGAGTTTTCTTACAACAACAGTTTTCAGGCAACTATCCAGATGGCTCCGTTTGAAGCTTTGTATGGTCGTAAATGTTGTTCACTTGTTTGTTGGGACGATGTCGGTGAACGAAGATTGTTGGGACCAGATTTGGTTGGGCAGATAGTAGAGAAAGTTAACACTATCAGAAATCATATGAAAGCAGCTCAAGACCGACAGAAGAGTTGGGAGGATACGTCGAGAAGACCTCTAGAGTTCTCCATGGGTGATTTGGTATTCTTGAAGATATCACCGACTAGAGGGGTGATTCGTTTTGGAAGTCGAGGAAAGCTTAGTTCTCGATTTGTTGGACCCTTTGAGATCTTGGAGCGCGTTAGTGAGGTGGCGTATCGTTTGACGTTACCGCAGTCCTTGGCGAATGTGCACGATGTGTTTCACGTATCTCAACTCCGTAAGTATGTTCGTGATGAAACGCACGTATTGGATCATTCGAAGCTAACAGTACGACAAGACTTGACTTTTGAGGAGCGACCGATTGAAATCATGGATCGAAGGGAAAAGGTTCTTAAGAACAGGGTGATCCCTCTTGTACTTGTTTCTTAGGGGAATCGCTCGTATGGAGAGTCCACTTGGGAACGAGAAGATGAAATCCGAAAGAAGTTTCCTCATCTTTTCTTGTAGTTGTTTGTCGTCTATCTTTGTATTCTTGGAATTTCGAGGACGAAATTCTTTTTGTAGTTGGGTATAATATAACAACCGAGCCCAATGCTACTAGTTTCTGTTACCGTATGAATGGTGTATGGTATTTATTTCATTGATCCTAATTGACTGTTGCTAGTATAAATTTTACCCGACAATTCATTTCTGCATATAACAATTTAAGGTATCTAAAATAAAATTAAACATATTCATCATGGCATGCTTGACACCCCTAACCCTGTTGTAGCGTCCGTGCATCGCGTTCTCGTCCCGTTCAGTGAAACGGGTGAGTTTGGACGGCTACGCGCACGTACGTGTGTCCGTCTTGGGGGTATGCTTTTTGACTGTAAGATACTTCATTTTTAATTTTGGATCCCGCCTAAAATTTTCGTATTTCAATTTCAAATTTTTGGACCCGACCCGGACGCAATTTGGAAATATTTTACTTTGCGCCAAATCCCAATTTCTAATAATTCTTTTAACTGTCGAATATATACCATAACCCCATATAATAATTTCCTACTTCCTAAAATCTTTGGAAAAGATTTTCTCCCTGCAAATATTTCCTTCTTTTCTTATTTTTATCCCAGCCAATCCCCCTTCACCCTTTCACCCCGGGGGCCCCACCTTCTCTCTCTCTCGCTTTTCCTTTCTCTTTCACTCTCTCTCCTCCCTATTCATTCACAAAAATCCAAAATCACATCTCCTCACTATTACTCTCTCCCTCTCTCTCTCCTCTCGTGAGAATCTCTCTCTCTCCCCGTCTCTTTCTCCCTCTCTCCTATAAATATTTTCCCCTTCCTCCTTATATTTTTTCTTTGCACTAAACGAACCCAACCTCGCGAGCAATCCTAGCCGCATTCCTCCGCTCACCGTGGCCCTCGCGACGACACTACCACCACTGTCCCACGCCGCTACTCACCCCCGTCAACTCTACCCTCATCTACTTCCTCCCCGCTACGTCCCTCCAAAGCCCGAGACCCTTCACCAACCCCGGTAAACCTTAGCCCTACTCCTCTACCTCCTCCTCCCTCGACTCGCCGCCGATCTCACCCCTATTCTCCTCCTCATCTTCCTTCCCTTCTTCTCCTTCATCTCTCTCTCTCGGTTTGTCCAATGTCGGGACCCGGTTCTTGCTCACGGAGCAAAGTGCCACACGGAACAAAGTGCCACGCCAAGTGTCGTGTTAAGTGGGCGGGGGCCACCTCTTGAATCCGTGGGGGCCACCTCTTGAGTCCGTGGGACCCACTGTAGAACAATGGGGACTCTTCGGAATACATTCCGAAAGGGGGCAGATCTGTACTATAAATGGAATGATACCACTCTTCAATACAGAGGCGCCTTTTAAGTGAACCGGAACTACAGGAGCTTGAGAACTCCGTAGTTAAGCATGCTCGAGCCAGGGAAGTCCTGGGATGGGTGACCTTCTGGGAAGTGGCCCCTGGTCGGGTCCGGTTCGCTCTAAAGGGAAAAACCGTGCGGCTTCGGCCAAAGCGGACAATACTCTCTGTATTGGGTCTGGGGCGTGACAGAATGGTATCAGAGCTGGTCCCTCAATAGTAGGTCTGTGGTTCGAGGACGAACTATTGTTCAAAGGTGGGGAGAATGTCGGGACCCGGTTCTTGCTCACGGAGCAAAGTGCCACACGGAACAAAGTGCCACGCCAAGTGTCGTGTTAAGTGGGCGGGGGCCACCTCTTGAATCCGTGGGAGCCACCTCTTGAGTCCGTGGGACCCACTGTAGAACAATGGGGACTCTTCGGAATACATTCCGAAAGGGGGCAGATCTGTACTATAAATGGAATGATACCACTCTTCAATACAGAGGCACCTTTTAAGTGAACCGGAACTACAGGAGCTTGAGAACTCCGTAGTTAAGCGTGCTCGAGCCAGGGAAGTCCTGGGATGGGTAACCTTCTGGGAAGTGGCCCCTGATCGGGTCCGGTTCGCTCTAAAGGGAAAAACCGTGCGGGTTCGGCCAGAGCGGACAATACTCTCTGTATTGGGTCTGGGGCGTGACATCCCTGCACACCCACAGTAGCCGAAACCCATCTTTCCTGAGCACCTTATACCCTCGCCGGAGCTTCACCGACCACCACTGTCGGCACATCATACCGTGTCCCCTAACCATAGTAAGCCTCCATCTTCCTCTTCTCTTTCTTTCCATTCTTTCTTTACATGCACATTTTCTTTGTATCGTAATGTTGCTGTTTTGTGTCTCGCCGAAATCCGACCATACCGGCGACGTGTCCCGACGTTCCAGCGAGGAACCCTGACTCGTGTGTTTCCACTGTTCGTCGTTTGGGTTCATTCCGTGAACCGTGCGCCCGTCGCGAGATTTTTCTCCGCCGACGTTTAACGTTCCGTTTTCCCGATTCACGACCCGTCGAGACAAGTACCCCTTGCTACATGCTAAATAATATTTACATATACATTGATGACACCCTAAACCTGCAGTTTAAATTTAGTACTATAATTTCTCATTTTGTGTTCAATGTTGTTATATATCATTTTATCTTCTGAACTTGAAACCTACCGTTTGCAATTACTGTATTGAACCTAATAACCACATTTACATGTTTTAATCACACTTTCACTATTGACGTAGCCTATGGCACTTTCTCTATAGTTTTACTTCATGCAGACACTCGTGTACATTTAACCTGTGTTAGCTGTGATTTCGTCCATTGAACCTATATATATATATATATATATATATATATATATATATATATATATATATATATATATATATATATCATCGCATTCATAAAATTCTTAAACTTGTTAACATGATTTAACGGCCCTAACTGTCATATTGAATTCTTATAATGTTGATAACACCTCTGAAACACAATTGATAACTGTGTTGCTAATTAATTGAAGCTTCTTTATTGTTTAATTCGTTGCTTAAATTTATGTTGTTGATGACCATGCTTGATTATGTAACTGAGTATGAGCACACCCATGATATCGTTTACATCTTGACCTGACTTGCTACATACATATTGATTGACCCGACATGGTACCGTATACTGCTTGACTTGACCTGTTGTACCATAACTTGACTCGTTACCTGATCTTGTGTCTAATGCCAACATACCTGACATGTAGTCCTCACGGACCGTTCATGTTGTCTATCCAGACAAACCTGCTTACCCGATCCTGTGTTGGCATTAGTTCTTGATTACGGAATACCTGACTTGACATACACATGTAACTTGGGGGTATGGGGAAATCAAAGGTGAAACCTGACTTGTAACTCAACAGTTCGCTACTTGTTCTGATCAGTTTTAGAGGCTAAGCCAGCCTTGGAATGATGCTGCTGACATCATTCATCTGTACACATTCCTGTTTAGTGCATAGCGGCATGTCTTGGTTTCAGCTCGAGAATCCGGGCCGTGGTCCCGGGTATGCACGGGATACTATTGAGTTACATCGATGATTCATCAATTTGGTTTCAAAGACTTTAGAACAGAAAACCTGATAGAACAGTTTTTACCCACTGCACTGCTCTGATTTATATTATTGTTACCCTTGCTTTAGTCATGTTTATATTTGCATTACCTGTTACCCTGTTTATATGTTATTACTTGATGACTTGACGCGCTGACGTCTGGATTTTGCATGGCCCAGATTCTGTACCGCTGTTGCAGTCCGAGCAGGAGTACTTCAGCCAACAGGCTGAGCTGTGAGTGTCAGCAGTAGTTAGTTTTTCTTTCCTGGATTTTTATTCCTGATGTGAGCCCGCATTATGGGACATACATTCCAGTTATTTTGTATTGGATCTTTCGCTTCCGTATTTATTTATTCTTGACTCACGTTATCTTGGATTATGGACATGTTTTAGATAGTTTTATTTTGTTCTTGATATCTCTACAGCCGTAATGTGACTGTGGATGGATACTTCCTACCCACAGGTAGCATGGTTGGCTATGTCATGTGCCCACTTTAGTGTACTCTGGGAAGCGTGGCGTTACACCAGACCCTGTGGATTTTGGGGGACAGTCGTTGAGAAGGATGTTTCGGGTTTGCCTTTGTAACGTTCTCTACAGATGGAGGAGACTTTTTCAACACGGCAGTTGGAGAGTTCTTACTCACCCTCCTAAGCGACTCAAAGTTGTTCCCAGTTGGAACAGCAGCATCAACTTCCACTATTGGAGCTGGTGGGTAAGTCCAGAAGGGGAATTGCCCCCAGCTTTCCTCACTCGGGGCCAGTGACGACGTCGAGCATGTCGTGTAGCCGGGATCATCTTTATCGTCGGAGTAGTTTCGTCATGCCCCCTGTTTTGAGGAGAGGCTGTTATTGGTGCCACCCTGTCAAAGATTGACATCCCCTGGGAAGGAATGGTCAACCTGTCGAAGGCCGACTTTCGAGTAGGGGAAGTAGTTTGGACGACTTCATCTGCAGAAGGAGTTGGGATAGCCTTCTCCGGTATTGCGGGCCTCTTCATGGGCCCATTTGAGCTCAGGCTCAGCCTGTCGAAGACTGAGGTAGTAGATTTGGACGACCTGTTGAGAGTGGATGCGGTAGTTACAAGCCGATCGAAGACCGACTTCTTTGGAGCTTCCTGTGACGACACTGGAGCGTCGAAGCTTATCGGCAGGAGCATGGTCCCGAAGAACAATCCAGTGGTGGCCTGTGTAACCTGTTCCACCGGTATTGCGAAGATGGAGGCCGCTTGGGGCCCGTAAGTTACTCCTCCAAACGGGGCAGAGCGGGAGTTGTTGCAGTTGGTGCAGCTGGAAGCCATTGATCTTCTTTTCTCTGCACGGGAGCAAGACACCAAATCTCAGTACCTCGAATCCACAGGCAACCATATCAGACCGTGATTTATTTGCGAAACACGACACACGAAGTGTGGAGTGGAAAGAGGAAAAGGTCCGACGGGGCGTGCCAGAATCTGTTCACCGCCGAAAGACCGGGAAGACAAACGTCTTGCCTGAATTTGAGGGCAGATGCTATTTGGATTTATCCGTCCATCTCTCCGAAGATGCCAAGTTGATTTATGATACCGTGTATCGGAGGTCTGGATGGATGCGGCCATTGTAGCAGACTTTGTCAGATTCTCCCTCGTTTGCGAGGGGTTTTTGATTGTGGGGATGCTCTTCCCTGCAGGTGCAAGCCCCTGCAGTTAATTACGTTACAGCATCGCGATAACCACTTTCTCCTGCTTCAGAAGTTCACTTCGTGTCGTGTGTGTTTGTTTTATTTTTGGTTGCCCGTAGATTGTATACGGAGACTAATTTATGTTGTCGCTCTTAGGGCGGGGATTAGTCCAAATCCGTATTTTCTTAGATTTAGGTTTGGTTTGATTCAAGGATCGTTAACCTTGTTTGAGATTAAGATTAACTTAAATTTTTGTTAAGGATACGTTAGTCTAATTTTAGAATAAGATCTACTTAACAAGGTTTCAGGATCATTTAGATCCAACGAAAGAGCATTTGAGCTCTATCGTTTTAGTTTAAGGACGTTACGGTCCATTGGGTTTAAGGACATCATAGTCCATAGAGTTTAGTTTAGGGACGTTGCGGTCCATTGGGTTTATGGACGTCATAGTCCATGTTTAAGAACATCATAGTCCATAGAGTTTAGTTTAGGGACGTTGCGGTCCATTGGGTTTAAGGACATCATAGTCCATGTTTAAGGACATCATACTCCATAGAGTTTAGTATAGGGACATTGCGGTCCATTGGTGGGTTTAAGGACATCATAGTCCATGTTTAAGGACATCATAGTCCATAGAGTTTAGTTTAGGGACGTTGCGGTCCATTGGGTTTAAGGACGTTATAGTCCATGTTGTTTTGGCTCATTGGTTTGGGGGGTGCCAAGAGTTATTGGTTATTGGGACCCTCCACCTCTCTGAAGACGTTGAAGGATTACAATGAGATGTATCAGAGGTGTGGAGAGATGTACCCTTGAACCAAATCCCAAATCGAGGAGTTATCATTTCTGAGTATAGAGGCTCGATTTGCTTGGAGATTTAATCTCAAGAGGAACTTAACCGATTTGTGGTTGAAGTTGGTTCCTTATAGTGTTAAAAACTAATGTATGCTCAGCGCTTACGTGCCCCCATGTGCGACCATAAAACAGTGTTAAACACTGAAATCTAGGGCGCTCACGTGTGGCACGTGAGGCGCTTAAAAGTTGGTGCCGCTTCTTTGGCGCTATTCCCTTGTTCCTTTCACGAATGCTAAGCCCTATTGGGGATCACGTGCTCTCACGTGAGGCGCCCCCAAAATGGAAACTATCTTGGGTTTATTCATTTTTTCCTTTTGAAAGTGCTAAGAACTTTTAAGGGGGTCGCGTGGGATCACGTGAGGTGCCTCAAAAATGGTAACTGTCTTTGGGTTTATACCCTTTTTCTTTTTTTTGAAGTGCTAAGAACTTTTAGGGGGTTACGTGGGATCACGTGAGGCGCCCCAAAAATGGTAACTGTCTTTGGGTTTATACCCTTTTTCTTTTTTGAATAGGTGCTTGTCACGTGGACCGAAAGATTATTTTTAGGTGGAGTTTTAAATTCTTATACCTAGAATTTACTTTATCATAATTTTCTTTAAGATAATGACAAAGTCTTATTAAATCTACTTTACTAAGAGATTCAATATCAAAGTCATCGTCAGTTACCTCATTTTCTTGTGCCATGAAACACATGTTAGCGACTTCTTCGACTTCCAAGCCGCTGGAATCCGTATCGTCCCAAATGGTTTGAAAGGAACATTTTTCTGATTTCTTCTTTGACTTTCACCTGTCTTTATCGAGAGTCGGACATTCCGACTTCAAATGACCTTCTTTATTGCACTCAAAAAACGTAAGGTTTTATTAGTATTAAAATTCTTATTTGATTTATACATATCTTTCTTCAGAGAAATCTCCTGAACATCAGATATTTCCTGAAGTGTCTAACAATGTTGGCCATTTCTTCATTATCGCTTTCATCATCACTCGATGATTCCTTAGGATTCGACTTGGTAGTAGCCTTTACCGTGATATTTTTCCTTTGAATGTCATTCTCTTGCTTTTACTTAACATCTCCTAATTGCATCTCATAGGTTTTTAACTTCCTTATAAGGGTGTTTACTTTTAACTCTGTCATGTCATTAGCCTCTTCGATGGGAGTGATTTTGTAATACCCAGCCCCTTTTATACCAAAATCTGTCTTTTGTTGCTTTATAATTTTATTTATTTTATTTTATAATCTTATTTATCTTATTTATAATTTTATTTATTTTATTTTCTAATTTTATTTATTTATAATTTTACTTATCTTATTTATAATTTTACCTATCCTAAACCTAACTAATTTTTCCCTTTCCCTTCACAATTCTTTCATTTTCTCGGCCCACATCTTTCCTCAGCCCACACAAATTTATAGCAATTATTTGAAACCCAGCCCAGGCCCACTCTCTCTTCACCGACCCCCTTCAACTCGACCCGACCGGTTTCTCTTTCTCCCCCAACGGCTATCTCCTTCTTTCCCGCTCGCGACCCATTCCTCTGCCGCAGCCCACGCCGCCTCCTCCGCCCACGATCGCGAGCCGTTACCCCACGACGCGCCCCTCACGACCACTCGACGCGCACCATTGCCTCCTCTATCTCTTTCTCTACTCCTTTTACTCCCTCACACAAACCCACTGCACACCATATTCTCTTCCCCTACGCCGTCGTCTTCATTCTAGAACCCCCTCCTTCCTCCTTACCAAAACCCGTCGGCGCCGCCTCGACCTCCTTCCACCACCGTCACGGCCCTCATCTCCCCTCCTATCTCTCTCCATGCACCCATCACCGACCACTTCCTTTATTCATCCGCCTCCTCTCAACACCGCGACCACCATAGCCGCACCCCCTCGTCGTCAGCAGCACCACCTCAGTTGACTCCACAGCATCATCATCATCGTCGTCGTCGTCGTCACCTCTCTCACCATCCCTCTCTAACTTCTCCCTCTATTCTCAATATCTCTCTCTGTGCTTTCTCTCTCACTCACTCACTATCCCTCTGTTTCCTTCACCCTCTATCTCTCTGTCTCTCTCACCACTCTATCTCCGGCTCTCTGCTTACTCCCTCACTCTCTCTCTCTGCCCACACTCTACCTCTCTCTGTTTCCCTCTCTCACTCTCCATCTCTCAGTTTCTCTCACTCTCTCACTCTGTCTCTCTCTCTCCCTCTACAACTTTCTCTCCGTATCCCTCTCACTCCCTCTCCTCCATTAACAGCCCAGCACAATCGAGCATTCACGCATCAACAGCAAGGCTGCGACGCAAACCCAAGCCGAGTCGAGCCCCGGCATTCCGTCGAGCACCTACAGAGATCGTCGTTGCCGCTGCCGTGCATCACCATAACGTCTCCAGGCAAGTACTTTACTTGCTTACATGCTATATATCCTAGTTACAATCGTTAATTGCATAGATCATAGTGTTACACTTTTGGATTAGTTATGTGTCATACATGTTCGACGTGTGTTCCAAATGAAAATACTTTTCTAAATTGACGGAACTGGATTAATTACATTGGCCCTTGCTGTGATGAACACTCTGTGCAAGTTTCGCAGGAAAATATGACCGTTAACGACTAAAACAACTACCCCCAAGTTTAACCATAAAACTGGAATTTTCTTGCACCTGAAAACTATTAAAATCACCATAAATTATATCATATTGGAATGATGCGCTCAAGGGCTCAAATCGAAGACGACTCGACGAACTTTAACCCTATGCAATTTTAGGATAGTTTCTGTACTTAAATGGTGTCGATATTTGGATCGGAGTGCGACTCTGGACGGCAGTCCAGAGCGACTCTAATTGTTACTTACTGTTCCGTAATGAAAACCACCCTGTTTCCTAAACTCATAGGTTGCAGAACTCCACTGTTTATTGTAGGTGAACCTGTTAGCTAGGTAAAGCAAGTGGTTTCATTCTGTTTCGTTATCGTTTGTTATTTATTCTGTAGTTTAAAAGATCGGGACGCATAACAGTCCCAACAGAATCAGAACTGACATATTAGTGTTAAACGGTGTATAACTCCTGATGTGCAGATGCGATTGACGATCCGTATGTTGCGTTGAAAACCTTACTGAAAACCCTAGAATTCATCCAACTGTAGCGTCGCTAAAATCTGATCCCAACTGGGATTAAAATGCGTTGCGAAACGGACTTCTGATTCCGAAACCAGATTTCCAGCCGTGAACGCTTAAAATGAAATGGTCATAAATAATGATCCTGAGACCCGATTGGCATGAAACTAAATTTGATGGATAAATAACTGAACATACTAATTATTACCTGCTCATCGTCTCACTAAATTGTAACCGTACGATTTATGATAATTTGTGCAAGTGGTAGGTTATTGATTGAGGACGTCCTAAACATGCTTTATATATTGTTTACGCATCATATCTTACACCTGTCATTGCATTGATAACCTAGTGATAACGTGCATTTACCCAGTGTTAGATTTTAGTGATGATTGCGGCAAGTACGTTAGTGTTCGTGTATCCGTGAATAAGTGAAAGTGATACGTACTTGTACACAATCAGTGAACCTTATTATTATATTGCATTGTCGACGTCTGTGGGACACGTGTACGTGTGACTATAAGTGGTATGGGACACTTATGGAAGCACTTGCATGGGTGTCACAGATAAGGCACCAGACACTGCCATTTATCTTAGGTATTAGTCGGGATGTGCTTGATGGAGGTCCTGCCTCCAGCTCTTACGCAGGCTTGTCACAGACCGATTGGTATTTAGGGTTATGGTTGGCGTTTGATGTAGACCACGAGGTGTGGGGTAGTTTAAGTGTGAGTTCAGCAGAATCTCGGGAGTCCCATGCCGGCTTATATATTTAGGGAGTTATATGGAGATTTACAGGGTATGTGATATTCACCGTGATATACATGTTGGGCCCGTGGTCCCTTGCCCTTGGGTTCTACCCTTGGGTGGAGGACACTCACGAGTGGTTAACTCTCACACTTGGACTGACGATAGGCTTAGTGACCTGTACAGTGAGACTTAGAGACTGATAGGGATACTGGCATTGTTATACCTTACTTACTGTGTTGACATACGTGACATATCGTTCTACTGCTTTTACTGTTCCGCTGCATTGATTACTGCACATTCATATTCATGTTGTCATTGATTTACTGTTATACATATCTATTACCACTGTTAGAACTGCCACTTGATCTTATATATATTATATTGCTATTGTGTCGCTCTGACGACCTGAGTATGCATGCTCAGTGTGAGGAGAAGATTTAGCCTGGACTAGAACTAGACGTGCATCACAGACATCTTGCCTTGCCATTCAGAGTTACATTCGTCTGTTTCCCATCAGGTCAGTTTATATTACTGTTTTGTTCCAGTTACTGCATTTCTCATTATCTGTGCATCATTTACTGTTTACCATGGAAAACTAGAAGCCGAAGTGTGACTACGGCATGACATTTTCTTGACCGTAGGAGCATGGCTGGCCTTGTCTACCCCTCGTATTCCGTATTTTGGGAGGCGGGGCGTGACATGGTTTAGTTGGTATCAGAGCCCAGGTTTTGCTTCGATTGGGATTGCAGTTTTCCACGTATAGCTTGACAATCGGTCTAGATTGTAAACTTGATATTCTTAATCCATATTCACATTGAGTGTTCTGCTATCCATTCACTAAAGTTTCAGGTGACTTGGCAAAGTTTCGTGGTTGTAATTGTGAACTACATCACGATTACACTACCATACTCTGTTTAAGTGACTTGGAGTCACACAGTTGATTTTCCGCTTGTAATAAATTTCATCACATCTAATATTCTTGAATCTTTGTCCAATCCATATTATATCCTTATAGCTTGTGCCTTATATCATCCTCAAAATTATTGTTTCAGGATCATGTCTTCCAGCAACTCTTCTTTTATCTCCACTCCCCAAAATCAGACCGTTGAGATCCTGAGTGTACTGCAAGGTTTGAAGGAAGCCAAGGATCGAACAAACAACTTATTAGCTGAAGGGCTGAGAAGACAGATAAATCAGGCACCAGCGGGAGTCTCCAATCATAAAGGGATCCCCGTTAGACGAGGAAAAGAGAAGATGATGAAGCGCCAATTTGTTTCCCCACGACAGAAGCAGTAGAAGACGCCATGTTGGTGGGTACTGTAAGAGGCCAGGACATCTTCAGAGGGATTGTCGCCGCGCCCAAGGGAAATGTCTGATATGCGGGTCCAACAAACATCTCATCAATGGTTGCCCAGAAAGGAAGGAGCTACAAGGAGGAGATTCGTCCACACTCCCACTTCTGCCGAGTGACGATTATTGCGTAGTTCGCGCTTCGAGGATAAAGCAGACCCAACGTAGGATCCAACTCGCGTGACGAGAATGCAGCGGTCTAGCAATCAAAGAAGAATTTTATGTTTTCTACTCTCAATAATAATGTTGTCAACTTCTTATGAATATTTCTTTCAATTTGAAATCTTGTATCCGCTGAACTTTTGATTGAATGCAATAAAACTTGAATCATAAAATATGTATCATTCTCTTGTTTTCTCCTTATTTATATTATTCGTTATCACAGCATTATTATCCTGATATTTTTCAAATTCCTGCCACCGCATATCGTTCTATACTTCGTACACTTAACTATTTTCTTGATGTGTTCCGTTGTCTAATCATGGCACTTTCTTTTCAGGCTATGGCCCATCCCGGAGCAACGCCGCATCTAGACGAGGATGCACAGTCATGCGTTTCCTTAGACCGCACGCTGATGAGTTCTGACGATGAGATCAACGGTCCCCAAGTCAATTTCGGAAACCACGATCCAGAGGGCGAAGGAGCAGCCGCCCCAGAGTTTGACATGATAGCTGATTCCGACGAAGAAGAAGAAGATCCTGAAGAGAACCCTATAGAGGAAGACCCGATAGAGGAAGATCCCGATGAAGACCCGATAGAAGAAAGTCCAGTTGAGGAAAATCCCGTGGAAGAAAATCCAGAAGAAGAGAATCACATGGAATCGGACCTCGATGAAGAAGCTCCATCCGAGGAAGCAGGACCAGAAGATCAAGACCCTGCTGCGGAAGAACTTCCAATGCCGATGCCCGCAAGGCGATATGGAAATGGACGCCCCTACCTGAGTGCGCGAGCCTACCGCAACCTACTGAATCTTCACAACCGCGATTGACGGAATTTCTTTTGATGTTGTCTTTCTGGCCAAATAAAATGTGTATAGTTTAGGGCCACTTTTCGCCTTTGAGAATGCCTTGTTTCAAATTTTCTTGAATAAAATAAATCTTCTGAATTCGTAAACCTTTTGATTATTGGTTCGCTTGATACTTGTTTATTGCCCATATCCATTTATTTTTCTGCTGAGTTCCCTGACTGTCCACCCCTACTCATTGTATAGTTTTCACCCTCGTTTCGATTAGAAAGTACCGCACCCTGATCCTTGGAATGAGCCACCATTTATCCTTCGTCTGTGCCTCGATTGAGATCCTTCTGGGAGGAGAAGTTCATAGTGAAATCCTCGAGTTAGCTAACCCTTCAAATTCTTGATTCATATGATGTACCGAAAGTTATCCTCCCCATACTGTTTCCCTTGTAGTCCTTTGTGGCCCACCCTTACTTCTTGTGCTGACCCGATCCCAATTTCCTTGATCTTCAGCCTAAAGCCGTCACACTTCGACCTTTTGTATCAGCCACATTCCATTGTAATCCCTACCCTACCTAGGCCTAGACATACTTGTGTTTTTCCCTGTTACCCCAACTAGATTTAGGGGCACTATTATACGAAAATGTAGTTTTAGTATTTTGTATTTATCAAAGAGTACGTGTTATTGATTACTCCGTTTTATGTATTTTAAGTGCATTATTATTATTCTCATTTTCAGTAGCGCGACCTTACACCACGCACATTTTGTTCCATGTTTCTTATTTTCACTATATGAGTTTTCTAAGCTATGTTGAAACTATTTGACCGATGCATTATCCTAAAATGTTTTAACCTATCGACTAATCCTTCACTATTTTATTGTCGTTACTTTATTTTCGAGTATTGTGCCTATGGTTACTATTATCAATGTTTGTGCTTTATACTTACTATTTCTGATATGTTACTTTTGATATACCTACTTGTACATATAATTGAGTTTCGATTTTATCGAGTACGTCTCGAATATCACTGTTCATTATTGTTGATATTGCTATTCTTATATACATATAGGTTGCTTTTGTAGTTGTTCCTGTCGTATATTCATTTAGACTTATACCTTCGTATGTTGTTCTTACATATACAAACTTTCAAATTTCGTTATCTGCCTATTTCAAATAAAGCATTATGTGATAGTTGCAATATAATTGCTTTTGCCTATGTTTGTATAACTTATCATTTATTTTAAATTTCGAGGACGAAATTTTTGTAAGGGTGGTATGATGTAATACCCAGCCCCTTTTATACCAAAATCTGTATTTTGTTGCTTTATAATTTTATTTATTTTATTTTATAATCTTATTTATCTTACTTATAATTTTATTTATTTTATTTTATAATTTTATTTATTTATAATTTTACTTATCTTATTTATAATTTTACCTATCCTAAACCTAACTAATTTTTCCATTTCCCTTCACAATTCTTTCATTTTCTCGGCCCACATCTTTCCTCAGCCCAAACAAATTTATAGGAATTATTTGAAACCCAGCCCAGGCCCACTCTCTCTTCACCGACCCGCTTCAACCCGACCCGACCCGTTTCTCTTTCTCCCCCAACGGCTATCTCCTTCTTTCCCGCTCGCGACCCATTCCTCTGCTGCAGCCCACGCCGCCTTCTCCGCCCACGATCGCGAGCCGTTACCCCACGACGCGCCCCTCACGACCACTCGACGCGCACCATTGCCTCCTCTATCTCTTTCTCTACTCCTTTTACTCCCTCACACAAACCCACTACACACCATATTCTCTTCCCCTACGCCGTCGTCTTCATTCTGGAACCCCCTCCTTCCTCCTCACCAAAACCCGTCGGCGCCGCCTCGACCTCCTTCCACCACCGTCACGGCCCTCATCTCCCCTCCTATCTCTCTCCCTGCACCCATCACCGACCACCTCCTTTATTCATCTGCCTCCTCTCAACACCGCGACCACCATAGCCGTACCCCCTCGTCGTCAGCAGCACCACCTCAGTTGACTCCCCAGCATCATCATCATCATCGTCGATGTCGTCGTCGTCACCTCTCTCACCATCCCTCTCTAACTTCTCCCTCTATTCTAAATATCTCTCTCTGTGCTTTCTCTCTCACTCACTCTCTATGCCTCTGTTTCCCTCACCCTCTATCTCTCTGTCTCTCTCACTCTATCTCTGGCTCTCTGCTTACTCCCTCACTCTGCCAACACTCTACCTCTCTCTGTTTCCCTCTCTCACTCTCTATCTCTCAGTTTCTCTCACTCTCTAACTCTGTCTCTCTCCCCCCCTCTACAACTTTCTCTCCATATCCCTCTCCGCCATTAACAGTCCAGCACAATCGAGCATTCACGCATCAACAGCAAGGCTGCGACGCAAACCCAAGCCGAGTCGAGCCCCGGCATTCCGTTGAGCACCTACAGAGATCGTCGTTGCCACTGCCGTGCATCACCATAACGTCTCTAGGCAAGTACTTTACTTGCTTACATGCTATATATCCTAGTTACAATCGTTAATTGCATAGATCATAGTGTTACACTTTTGGATTAGTTATGTGTCATACATGTTCGACGTGTGTTCCCAATGAAAATACTTTTCTAAATTGACGGAACTGGATTACTTACATTGGCCCTTGCTGTGATGAACACCCTGTGCAAGTTTCGCTGGAAAATATGACCGTTAACGACTAAAACAACTACCCCCAAGTTTAACCGTAAAACTGGAATTTTCTTGCACCTGAAAACTATTAAAATCACCATAAATTATATTCATACTGGAATGATGCGCTCGAGGGCTCAAATCGAAGATGACTCGACGAACTTTAACCCTATGCAATTTTAGGATAGTTTCTGTACTTAAATGGTGTCGATATTTGGATCGGAGTGCGACTCTGGACGGCAGTCCAGAGCGACTCTAATTGTTACTTACTGTTCCGTAATGAAAACCACCCTGTTTCCTAAACTCATAGGTAAAGCAAGTGGTTTCATTCTGTTTCGTTATCGTTTGTTATTTATTCTGTAGTTTAAAAGATCGGGACGCATAACAGTCCCAACAGAATCAGAACTGACATATTAGTGTTAAACGGTGTATAACTCCTGATGTGCAGATGCGATTGACGATCCGTCTGTTGCGTTGAAAACCTTACTGAAAACCCTAGAATTCATCCAACTGTAGCGTCGCTAAAATCTGATCCCAACTGGGATTAAAATGCGTTCCGAAACGGACTTCTGATTCCGAAACCAGATTTCCAGCCGTGAACGCTTAAAATGAAATGGTCATAAATAATGATCCTGAGACCCGATTGGCATGAAACTAAATTTGATGGATAAATAACTGAACATACTAATTATTACCTGCTCATCGTCTCACTAAATTGTAACCATACGATTTATGATAATTTGTGCAAGTGGTAGGTTATTGATTGAGGACGTCCTAAACATGATTTATATATTGTTTACGCATCATATCTTACACCTGTCATTGCATTGATAACCTAGTGATAACGTGCATTTACCCAGTGTTAGATTTTAGTGATGACTGTGGCAAGTACGTTAGTGTTCGTGTATCCGTGAATAAGTGAAAGTGATACGTACTTGTACACAATCAGTGAACCTTATTATTATATTGCATTGTCGACGTCTGTGGGACACGTGTACGTGTGACTATAAGTGGTATGGGACACTTATGGAAGTTCTTGCACGGGTGTCACAGATAAAGCACCAGACACTACCATTTATCTTAGGTATTAGTCGGGATGTGCTTGATGGAGGTCCTGCCTCCAGCTCTTACGCAGACTTGTCACAGACCGATTGGTATTTAGGGTTATGGTTGGCGTTTGATGTAGACCACGAGGTGTGGGGTAGTTTAAGTGTGAGTTCAGCAGAATCTCGGGAGTCCCATGCCGGCTTATATATTTAGGGAGTTATATGGAGATTTACAGGGTATGTGATATTCACCGTGATATACACGTTGGGCCCGTGGTCCCTTGTCCTTGGGTTCTACCCTTGGGTGGAGGACACTCACGAGTGGTTGACTCTCACACTTGGACTGACGATAGGCTTAGTGACCTGTACAGTGAGACTTAGAGACTGATAGGGATACTGGCATTGTTATACCTTACTTACTGTGTTGACATACGTGACATATCGTTCTACTGCTTTTACTGTTCCGCTGCATTGATTACTGCACATTCATATTCATGTTGTCATTGATTTACTGTTATACATATCTATTACCACTGTTAGAACTGTCATTTGATCTTATATATATTATATTGCTATTGTGTCGCTCTGACGACCTGAGTATGCATGCTCAGTGTGAGGAGAAGATTTAGCCTGGACTAGAACTAGACGTGCATCACAGACATCTTGCCTTGCCATTCAGAGTTACATTCGTCTGTTTCCCATCAGGTCAGTTTATATTACTGTTTTGTTCCAGTTACTGCATTTCTCATTACCTGTGCATCATTTACTGTTTACCATGGAAAACTAGAAGCCGAAGTGTGACTACGGCAGGACATTTCCTTGACTGTAGGAGCATGACTGGCCTTGTCTACCCCTCGTATTCCGTATTTTGGGAGGTGGGGCGTGACAGATTTTAGGTTGCCATGAGATCGTTAGAGATCTTAGCAAGTTGTAACACTTTTTTTTGTCATCGAATTTATTTCCTAAATTGAAAAGTTCGATAATGACATTGTTAAACGTAGAATACATAGAGTCGATAGATTCATCGTCTCTCATTTGGAACATCTCATACCCATGCATGAGACAGTTGATCTTACTCTTTTTAACTTGACTGGTTCCTTCATACGCAGTTTAGAGAGTATTCCAAATCTCGTTGGCAGTCTGACAAATTGAGATTCTATTGAATTCTTCTAAATTCAAAGAGCAATGAAGTGCATTCATTACGTTGACATTTAATATCAACAATCTCTTGTCAGCATCAGATAAAGGATTTGTGGTAGGAGGAATGAAGAGTTTTTCAATGATCTCTAAAACTTCTAGATCTATACATTGAAGGAAAACTTTAATCTTTATTTTTCAGAACTAATAGTTTGTACCATTGAATAGAGGAGGACGGTTAAAGGTTTGTCCTTCCATTTGGTTTGCCATAGGATCTGAAACTCAAGAGATTAATTTTACAAATAGAGTAATCTTGTTTTGATACCAATTGAAAATATCCTTAGAGGGAAGTGAATAAAGTTTTATGGCAAACACAGATTAATTTTTCAAAATTTCAGAAATTATGCAGCGGAATATAAAATCAAAGTGTAAGATACTAAAACTATCAACAATCACAGAGAAACAAGATGTAAAATAGAAAAAAATGACATAAAGGATTGTTATCGAGATTCACCAATCCTGTGGTTAATCCCTGTCTGAGAACTCTAGCTCAGGATTCAGCTTCACTATCCAGTGACTTTTTATGGGTGGAGAAACCCAAATCTTTTCTCAGGCTCAGATCTTAAAACTCTTACATTTGCAGGTGGTGAACAACTAGACTTTTTCCCAAGGTTCAAGTTCTTACAATGTGAAGATCTTAGACATTTCTTCATTAGGTCGTACAACGTAAGATTTTACAATCTTTACAAACCAACTTCAACAATCCCAACAATCTCAAATAGATAAATCAAAATTTCGATTTAAAGAGATGAGGGATTGTATTTTGGAGATTAACGAAAGTTTAAAAACCAAATCAAAGAAATTTTCAAAGATTAAACAAGTTTTGAAAATGACTATTTCTTCCGGACTTTAGAGATCTTTCTTTTTTAAATGAAATAGAAAAGTCTAAAGCGCTAAGAAAGATCTCTTCTCTCAGAAAATGACAAATGAAAACTTGAGAGCAAGGAGAGACAGAGTTTTCACAAAATCAGAAAATAAAAACGATAATGAATGGTTCGGTGAAAAACTTGTTGAAAATGAATCCTATTTATAGAAATTTGAAAATGAACGGTTGGGATAGTTATAATTACCGCCCCTAAAAGAAAGGACATTTAATGTCAGTTTATAGCCGTAAGAAAATCAAAATTCAAACCAAAATTTGAAAATTTGAAAATTGAGAACCTATATGAACGTCCCAGGGACGTCCATATAGGACATCCATTTCTGATATTTTCTGACATAGACCTTTTGTTTTGAAAATGGAATTTTGGTTTTTGAAAATATAATTGAATTAGGATAAGAAAATTGATTCTAACCGTTTAAGATCGACTCAACTCTAGACTCAAATAAAGTGGAAAAGTCTTGAATTTTTTTGATGTGCAACTTCTCCATTATATCCTTTAAATGTGCATTGAGATCTTTCGAGTCTTACCGATATTTTTGTCGATACTACTTTTAAAATTTCAGTTGAACTTATTTATCATCCTTATGCTAGAATAACTCCAGTTATGTAGCACTTTGACTTATCTGACATTGTTAGTAATATACTGTATATTAGAAATACGGTTTTATAAAATAATCAAAACATAAAAAGATTCTCATAGGTTAACACTACAAATAGTAGAGGGGGAGATTAATCTCCATATAATGAACACTTCCCATAAGGTGAAGAAAAGAGAATTAAGCCTCCGTAAGTTCTTCTCCTTCCTCAAAACCCAAGGTAAGAAGGTTAATCTCCATTAAAAAAACTTATGCTTCAACAAGAACTTAAGTTCTTTATCTGGATTGAAGATTCTTGAGTCAAATCTCTTTCTTGTTGAGAACTTAAGTCCTCATGGAGAGATTTTCGATCTTAAGATATGAGATTTGGAGGAAAACTTAAGTTTTCCTCCACCAAGATACATATGATAATCAGGATCTCCTTCAAACCGAAGCTTAAGCTTTGCAAGACCCAAGCTTTGTCACCAATGATCATAAAAATCTGATCTTGTTGATTCTAATGGCCAAAAAGCATTAAACAGAAGCTTAAGCTTCATAAAATTCAATTTTTCTCTCTGGAAGGTTAATCTTCTTTGAAGAAGACAAAAATTAATCTCTAAAGCTCTAGTTGCACCATGTGATATGCACGGGAGTATGCGCCGAAGTCGTGCGCTTGCAAGAAAGTTGCACTAAAGCTTAAGCTTTAAGATTGGGCTATGCCACATGATATGCATGTGCATGTGCCAAACGCCAAGAAACATAGGCTACGCCAGTGCTACGTGATATGCACGTGCACTCGAGCCGCGCTAAACCAATGTTCCACCATGCGCCACGTGATATGCACATGGGCATGCGCTTGAGCCGCGAGCCGATATTTGAGCCATGAGCCATGTGCCAAGTTATATGTGCCAAGCATATTTAGGTGTCAAACAGACCCTAATCTTTAGCCCCAAAACGGCTAAGTCCCGAAGCTTAAGCTTCATTGATCTTAAGATAGGTTAAAAAAATGTACTCAAAATGTTCTAAATCTAATCTTAGTTCTCAAATGAGACTAACGATCCTTAGATAAGCCTTATGCAAGCATATGAATCTATGCACCTCATAAGTGTGAGAAATGCGACCTAAGTTCACCCCCGTTGGCAAATCAAAACACCAACGTGGACCCCGTCAAGCAAATGCTTGATCCAAATTATGGAAATATATGTATGGATTTGGACTAATCCACACCCTACAGACGACGACATAAATTAGTCTCCGTATGCAACCCAAGGGCAACCCAAAATAAACAAAAACCAAAACACGACGCATGAAGCTAAAAACCTTGAGTGTAGAAAGTTGTTATCATTCGCTATAGAGTAATTAACTACAGAGGCTTGCGTCTGTAGGAAAAATTATCCCCATAATCAATAAACCTCTTACCCTGAGAGAGAATCTAAAAGTTAACTATATCAATCGCATTCATCCAAACCTCCGATATACTGCACTATAAATCAATTTAGTATCCTCGGAGAGGTGGATGGTCATACATATGCATCTGCTTCCAAATTCAGGCAAAATATTCAATCCCAGTTCGTCTGACCAGTTTGCGGCGGTAAACAGTTCTCTATCCCGACAACATGGCATATGCTGGAAAATCGTTTATTGTCCAAAGCAGCGTCGCGCGCAACGTGAATCTCTCTTTTCTGTAGACATCATAAGCAATGATGCCGGTCTCTCATAGCTCATTCAACTCATCGATCAACGGATTTAAATAAACATTGATGTTATTACCAGTAGAGTTGCTTCCAAGGATCAAAAAAAGCATTTGGATGTAAGATTGTTTCATACTCATTTACGGCAGGAGGTTATAAACTACTAGTGTAAAGGGCCATATGTTGTGAAATGCGCCTCCTTTAAACAGTTCCAAGCTGTCAGCCGATAATCCAAGTCTCATATTACGAGCATCCGCAACGAATACTAGAAATTGAGTGTCAAATATTTGTCACTCCTCATCATCAGCGGGATGCCGTAAGACTCCATCCTTCTTGAGACTATTTGGATGCCATGTCATACTTTCGACGGTTTTAAACGATAGAAATAGCCTCTATAGTCTTTTCTTATTAGAAAAAGAGCGCAACACCTTCACCGGCATTTTGGGAATTGACTCCTAGTCTCTTAGGATCTTTTAGGTAAGATCCACCTCGATTCCTCATAAATTCTACACTCATTTAAGTTCTTGTCATCATCTGTCGTGAATAACTTGCAATCATTTGGACATGTACCGATTTTTTGATAACTGAAACCGATATCGGCAATCATCTTCTTCATCTCTTAAAAATTTGCAGGGAGATTGAAATTTGGGTACGCCCTTTCTATATCTTTAGAAAATCATTGACTGACTTATTGATCCATAAACTTTTGCAATTAAGATGAAATATATGAACTATCCAACCTAACTTCGTCATTGTCGCACCATCATAAAGAGGTTTTTTAGCATTCTCTATATACTTAAAAAACATCGCAGATTCGGTATCTGGAACCACATCATCCGAAGGGGTATCATCGTGCATTCCATCATACAACTTGTCTATCATATCATTTAAACCAGTGGTTGTTGGGGTTCTCATAGGAGGCGGCAACCGACGATATGCTGGGATTCTATAGTGTACGACCTCTCCATGCAAGTGCCGGATAGTGTAACCTTGACTGAATCCATTAGTAAGTACATGCATGCGAAGCACTTCTCGACCATCCCTTCTGCCGTTACAACATTTCCTATAGGGAAAGGTAATACGAATACCACCCATTCTCGACAAGAATTGCATAAACTCTTTAACACCATTACGGAATTCAGGATCAAACTTGTTCTTATTTATCCAAGTCTTATTCATTCTTGTCCGATACGTAAAACCTAAGATAGTTCACAATTATTTATTATATCATAATAAGCATTTTCAGATAGTTCATGATATTAACGGTTTTATATTGGAAGGTGACAACTAGGATGACAACAGTGTCTCGGAAATACATTTGCGTGATTTATCGTGACCGACGATATTAACCGTTCTATTTTGGATGTCGAGGGTAACGACTGTCGGGGATAAGGTTTCTATTCCATTAAAAATGTATAATGCATACACCCTCTACACTTATGTTTTCATTTGCTTCGAGAAAATTTCGGCAGCACCTCCCTGCTACTCTCCAAGTACACCATAATAGAAGAGATAAACATCTCAATACTATCAGTATTGAAATAATATCTTAGCTATATTTGTACATGGAGAACCAGCGGAAAGGTACTGATGAAACTCATCTCGAAATGAATGAAAACATAAGTATGCATGGAAGTGTATATGTTATACATTCTTATTTTTTCCAAAATAGGACAAATCTATCAGTTATAGCGTGACTAGTTTTCTCGTCGTATAAACTACGAGATGGCTGTCAACGAAGAACGATTAACGTTTGAGGTTGATAAACCACGCGTAGTTTTATGTCACGAAGATAACCATACACATATAACCGATAGACGGGTTCAAAGGCACGATATTTTATCATTATGAGATACTCGATGACGATATGTATTAGTTTACTTTTTGTCATTATCGAGTATCATGCACTTAATTAGATTAGTTTTGATGTTTATCGTTTCAATATCGTCGAATATTGAATTACTTACCTTTAGGGTTTTGGATTTTTCAGTTTGAATGGTAAATTGGTCAAACAATTGATATTAATAACGAAAAATCTGAATTCATTGAAATAAACATGTATCCATACAACGAACATTACATAAAGGTAAGTCTTACACAAACACATGTCCACAACATATTTAACACACAATACACACATCCATACACAATATATTCCACACATATAGTACACACACATCCACATCAGACAGGCAAACATCACTTATAATTCAGAAATAGATTCTCTTCAATATTGAGCTCCGCAGTAACAGAATTGATCCGCTCGGTAAGGGCCTTATTATCTACCGCAACATCCCGTGCAAGTTCGAGATGGTGCAAAGTCCAACGGTGTATAAAGATACGGTAGAGAGTGCTTGATGAGTACTCGATAGCGTAATTAGAAAGAAAACCCATAGAATGAAAGAAGTGTGTTCGCCTCCGAAAAGGGATCTTGGAAAACCTTAAGGGCTCTCGGGAATTTTTACGGGGTCAGATCGATGTAGATCTGCATGGCTCCTCAGCACGACGCGTTTACTGTGACGCAACATATGGCTAAGGGTTCAAGCGGATATGACTGATGTAGCGTGACTTCTTGGATTCACCCTTTTCATGCCCCGCTTTCCAAAAGAACGGTAACGACACGTGATGAGGCCTGCGACGTATTTATTCCGAGAATGTCATTTCTCGCAACAAATACGCTAAGCGTTTATAAGCAACATAAAATGACAAAAAATAACAAGTGAAATAAAATCCAACTACTATATATTGCATTCAATTTTCATAGAGTTTTAAAATGATACAAGATGTCTTAAAACAAAAATAACATAATAAGGATGCCTTAAACCAGATGTATGCTAAAAAGAAAAGCTGAAAAAAATCTAATTGTCAGCATGTGGCACTAGTTGAGAATATTCCTCTCAGGTCGGTTCAAGTTCCTCCATCCCCAAGTCACTTAACGAACATTCCAAGGAAAGAAGGAAAACAGGGTGTAATGCTCGTCAACGAACTTGCGCTCGGTAAGCCCCCAATAAAGATATAAATATAAACGTAATAATGGACATGCATGTAAGTAGAACATGAAATATCAAGTAATAGCGACATGTAAGAGTGTCAATTAAACATAGAAACTATATGAGCATGGTAATGTACATGAGCATGGCAACATATCATAAGCATGCCAGTTTTATATAATATGGCTGTGGAGTATATGCATAGTGTCGGTTAACATGAGCATATAATAAGTAAAAGTGCCGAACATAAATTAAATAGTAACGTGTCTTAAAAGACCACTAAAAGGATAGATTAACTAACGTAAGTTCAATGGTGAATATCAACCAATTTCAAGAGTGTTCTCGAACTCAGTAGGCTGTAATCTAAGGGAAGGGAACCACGGGCTCGAATCAAGAGTTAGTAACGGAACTTCAACCTAATATTGAAATATTCCAAACCTAACAGGTTATAATTCAGGGGTAAGAAAATAAGGGCCCTCATGATAGATTGTATGCATTAGTAGATATGGATTCATGAACTAGGATGACTCCTGAGATTTCATTGGGTTCACACTTAAACTATCCCAACACTCCACGTAATCTAATTTACTATTATAGTCACAAGTCTTTCCTGAATTAATGAATACATAGGAAGTGTACCATTTCAAGATTCAAATCGAGTTCATGTATTCATGTCAAGTTCAAGTATTCATGTCAATTCATTACGTATTCATGATTCAGTTCAAGTCTAGTCAAGCATGTAATAGGTTTGATCGAGTAAGTCATGTGAATACAATTGAGTTCATATCAAGATCAAGTAGTCATATCAAGTCCAAATATTCGTGTAAAGTTGTATTCATGGTTAGAGTTAAATCAGGTCGAGCATGCAATAGGTTTTATCACACAATTCATATAAATACAATAGATAAGTAGTCACAGAGTATGAAATGAGACAAGTATATTATTCAAGTAATGACCAGAAACAATGCTATAAAGAAGTGTTATGTACAACTAATTATTCAAGTCAATTGGATTCAGAATATAAACGGAAAATATATCCCTAAGTATATGAAAACATGAGTTCAAGTCTCGCCTAAATACAACGACCGGTTTTGGAGATATACGCATTTTCTTATCGTGACGCATAACAGATCAGAATCTGTCCAGCCCCGACACACATTTTAAAAATACAGTTTGAGTTAATTTTCGTTATTTTTTTAGGTTTAGAATATTATTAGAAACTTGTAGATCTTTCGGTGTACTTATCCAAACAACTAACTTTCGCACGATCTGGATTCCTGAAACTCTAGTTATGGCCATTTTAACATTAGGTTTTAGAACAGAAATTCTAATTTCTGGACAGCCACTATGAGGTGTATTGTCGAGCATATATCGGTCATTATATGGATTTCTGGGTCACTAAGTATATAGTAAATTCTATTTCTATCAGTTTTGCATCTATACATCTAAATTTTATCTCAAAAGGATATCGGAAACTCAAGTTATGTTGTATTTAAAAACAGTGTGCGAATCATGACAGATTTTATCCAGATTCGTCACTTAATTTTGTAACGCAATTTTCTATATTTTAATTCGATTTTCAGGAAATCTATATAACTAAGAAAATATATATCTTTTGATCTATGTATCCAAAACATTTGAAAACACTTAATTTAGATTACATATGACAGAGTTATTGCTTCTTGAAGAAAGCCCTTAAAAGCGGTTTTCTATATTTAAAAGCAGTGAATAAAAAGACGTCGTAAATCCTAAATCGTTATGCGATTCGATCTGAAACTTTTACTATAGATCTAAAATTCTATTTAATATATAATCTAATTTTCCTAGAATGTCAAGAAGTCAAGACTGATTTTTTAGAATTTATTTCGAATATAAGGGTATTTTAAGGTAGTATGTGTGAATAACAAAATTATGGTATTTATTTGCAAATTCATTTTTTAAAAAATAAAAGATCAGGTTCATTGAGATGACATGCAATTTAGAGTGATATGATTCATTTATTCTCATAAACTAATAATAATACCATTTACCATGAACATGTACAAGAAAAATCGTAACAATCACTTAACACGTTATCAATCATGTAGGCAACATATCGTCTTTGTGTATTATACTAATTAATTTATTTTAAATAGTTTATTTAAACATGAGGATTACCAAAGTATGTGCGAGTAAAGACATAGAAAAAAGAATGAGGTTTAACAAAAGGAAGGCTAAGAGTAGAGAATCTGTAACAAAAAGAAAAGAAAGAGGAGGATGAGAGACTTACTCGCTCAAGTTGATATCGTCACCGGACTCATCTATCCGCTAATAGTCTCGCGTTACTAGTAAGATTTTGAAACTTGAGGGAACATCAACGTCAACTGATTTTTTTTCTAGAGAGCTAAGATTTTGAGGACGAAGAAGAAAGGAGGAAGAACCAAATAAAATGAGAAATGAAGAGGAAAAGAAAGAGATGACTAAAATATAAGTGATTTATGTCACCATAATTCCACTTAATTATATTCATAATCATTCTCATTATTTTGGGAGTTAAAAGGAAGATGAAATGAAATGTCGTTTGTAGGTTATGAAATTGATAAAAATAATTGATGGATTCAAACCTGTAGTCTATGGGCTAGCAATGCAATAACTTAACCAATAGGCTACAAGGTTACTATTGCATATAATTAAATATAAATACCTATATGCAAAGTTTTAAAAGAGAATAATTTAAAAGATAAACAGATTTTCTTAAACTAATATTATTTTCTTTCAATAAAAAAATTCTCTTTTTTTCAAAATTTTCCTTTCAAACAAAATCGAACAAATTCTTTATATCAAAATAAATATTTTTTAATAAAATCATTAAAAACATTTTCTTTTTACAAAATGAATCATTTTGAAATAAATATATTTTTATTTATTAAAAAGTATTATAGTAAAAACATGGTAGTTACACCCTTCGGAAAGGGTTTTTTGATTGTGGGGACAAGATTTCCTACAGACGCAAGCCCCTATAGTTAATTACCCCTCCGTATTAAACGAAGAGAACTTTCTACGAGTGGTTTATTCCTAAGTGCATTTAAATACGAGAGCAAAACATATGGCAATGGCATATATTCAACAACAAGAGTATATAAAAACAACGATTAGAATACTTATTTCATAATCATCATATACAACGTTACACGTCTCAATTTACAATTTGTCTTTGCCGTTGAGAAAATATGTTCTCGAATCGCTATTCACGTCCGTTGATTTTATACGGTTTTATAGAATGTATTATCCAAATCGTAGGGCAGCTACAGAAGAACACATGGTACATGCTTGTAAGGAGAAGCCCATGGATGGTACATGCCAGGTGGAACTTGATTGGTGGTAACGCCCGATCATTGTTCT
Organism: Agapanthus africanus; assembly: GCA_030015575.1. Classification (NCBI taxonomy): domain Eukaryota; kingdom Viridiplantae; phylum Streptophyta; class Magnoliopsida; order Asparagales; family Amaryllidaceae; genus Agapanthus; species Agapanthus africanus. The sequence goes on from CM057337.1 coordinate 7,782,282, forward strand.
GCACATCCGGTGGATAAATACAGTTGGCTTCTACGTCACAAGGATTGGATATATGTATTAGTTTAGAGTCATCTCGGACATGGGTAGTAGTTTAGAGTTATCTCAAACATAGATATGGTAGGACATTGACTTCTATGTCATGATGGTTTCCCGTGGATTGTATATGATAAGTTATTTTACTTGCCATAGGGCAGAATTCCAGTTTATGGATGCAGTGGTCCATTTGGTAAGTTTCATATGTATATTAGTTTACAGTCATCTCGGACATGTGTGTTAGTTTAAGATCGTCCTGGATAATGGTATTAGTTTAAAGTCATCTCGAACATGGACATTAGTTTAAAGTCGTCTCGGACCAAGTATTAGTTTAGGTTCATCTCGGACCAGGTATTAGTTTAGGGTCATCTCGGACCATGGGTTATCATGGTTTCAGTTGTGTTTGACTTCAATGTCACCTTTTGACTTCTAAGTCACGAAAGTAACCCATGGATAGTATATGATAGGTTAATGTTATGCTATCCCGCCATAGGGCATGTTCGGTTGGACGGTTGACTTTTATGTCACGATAGATGTTTAAAAGACGGTGATGGTTGAACAACACGTCTTCCGGTGGGACTCGATGAGAATGGAATATGTCGTAGGGTACACACTTGGTAGGACAAAATGGACAGTTGGCTTCTATGCCAAAATGGATGCCCGTAAATTGTATATGGTAAGTTATTTCATTATAAACTTGCCATAGAGCAGTTTTATAGGGTTGTTGGTCAGTGTTTTGACTTCAATGTCACATATCATTGGCTTCTATTCCACGATAGTAGTCTATGGATTATATACGACACACTTTGGGCATTTGTGCCACAGGGCAGTTTTGGGTTGGGGTAAGTATGTTGACCGACTTCTGTGTCACGTAGGATTGGTTTCTGTGCCACGATGGTAGCCCGTGGATTGTAAATGGCAAAATATTTGTAATTTTCTATAAGGAGGGTTTGCAAGGATGTTCGACTTTGTTTATCGCCGAAGACGAGGAACTGAGGCGATCCGGGATGGATCGTCTAGCCTGAATTTGGGGGCAGATGCATAGGTTTGTCCATCTACCTCTCCGAAAATGCTAAAGGATTATAGCGCCGTATATCGGAGGTTTAGATAGATACGACCGACGTAAGTAACTTCATATTCTCTCTCACGGATGAGAGATTTATCATTGTGGAGACAAATCTTTCCTACATGCGGAAACCCCTGTAGTTAGTTACGTTGTTGCGTACGATAACTTTCTACTTCTCCAGATTTTTACTTCGTGTGTGTTTTAGGTTTTGTTTATTTTGGATTGCCCTTGAATTGTATACGAAGACTAATTTTGTCATCGCTTGTAAGGCGCGGATTAGTCCAAATCCGTACTCATATTTTCATGATTTGGGTCAAGTATTTACTTGACAGGGTCCATGTTGGTGCCTTGGTTGGTCAACGGGAGTGAACTTAGATAGCATTTCTCACATTTATGAGATGTATCGGTTCAGATAAAAGCAGAAGCTCTATCTAAGGATCGTTAGTCTCATTTGAGAACTAAGATCAACTTAGATGATTTGAGCATATAGGCTTGGCCTAAAGATACGTAGTCTCATTTAAGAACTAGATCAACACAAATTACATGAGAATGCGGTTCTCAATTGATCTTAAGATCAGAGAAGCTTAAGCTTCAAAACTTAGCCAATTTAGTATATGCTCTGGTCTTAGCGCTTGGGCAGCTTGGCGGTTTGCCCACGTGCATTTTACGTGGCGCCAGGGAAACATTGGCGCTTTGTCACATTCATTTCACATGGCACCTGGTGGAATATTGGCGCTTGACACTTGGCGGCTCGGCTCGGCTTGAGCCGATTTGGCACAGCCCCCAAACAAAGCTTAAGCTTTGGCGCCCTCTTTGCGGGTCATCGTTGGCACAATAATTTTGATACTGGCGCAACGTTAGGGTTTTGGAGTTTACTCCATCTTCTTCCACAAAAAAGTTAACCTTTCAAAGTCCATAAAAATCACATTTTGCTTTGTGATTATAGAACTTACGTTCTCAGGAAATAATATTTCTTAGGGAACTATATCCCATGAAGTTTTGAACTTCAATTTTATGGTTCCTGGTGGTATTTTAGTGGAGGTGATACTTAGGTTTTCCCCAGGATCTTAGATTTTGAGATCAAATTCCTCTACGAGGGCTTAAGTCCTCGACAAATGAGAGATTTAACTCATGGATCTTTGATCAAAGGGAAGAACTTAAGTTCAAGGTTAACCTTCTTTTAATGGAGAAAATAGGTAAAAGGAGGATTTTCTCTATTAATTACCTAGGATTTTGAGGGAAGATGAAGATCTTTCTTCTCGTAGAGACTTGAGTCTCGGCTTTTTTCTTGACCTTGTAGGGGGGTCTCTGTATATGGAAATTGATCCCCCACTCTCCTATTTATAGGAGAAAAGAAAATCAATCAAGTTTAGACAATCTCTTAGTTGAGAGATCTCAATTGATCTTAAGATCAACCAGTGATACTTAACATTGTTGGATCATTGATCCAAAGGCTCTCTGTTAACAGAGTTAATATTTTTCTTGTTTTAGAGAAAAAATTTTGTTAATAAGAGATATCTTTCTGTTTTAGAAAGATAATGGAAAATTATTTCCTAAAATGAATTAGGCACTTCAACAAAGCTTGGCAGTAGCTCATGGCTTTGGTGCATGGATCATAGCTTGGGATTGGCACAACCTGAGCCAAGGATGGTATTGGCATAATTTAATCTAAGGCTGGCATTGAGCCAAACTAAGCCAAGGTTGGAATTGGCACAATCTGAGCCAAGAATGTCATTGAACCAAATTGAGCCAAACTGAGCCAAGGTCGGCATAAGCACAATCTAAGCCAAGGTTGGCACAAGATCGACATTGGCACAATCTGAGCTAAGGATGGCATTGGGCCAAACTGAGCCAAGGATTGGCATTGGCACAATCTGAGCCAAGGATTAACATTTGTGTTGCCTGAGCCAGGGTTGAACTTAAGCTCCTAAGCCCAAATTTGGGGGGGGGAGGGACAGACTTCAATGTCACGACAGTAGCCCGTGGATTGTTAATGACAAAATATTTATAATTTTCCATAGGGTACGTTTTCTTTGTTTTGAGATTTACAAATGACAGTGCTAAGGAATTGTATAACAATCCTAAACTTTCTGTACAAATTTTTTTTCAAAGTACAGAGAGGAATACCTAAGCCTGAGCACAAGTTGTAAATTAAATTTGCTTTTGAACAGTAAGAAAGCACCCGTAGCTTACTGGTAAAGCCTTGCACTACTGAGACATAGCATCTGTGTTCAAATCCCATCAGCCACATTATTTTTTTATTGATTTTTCTTTAAACTTTTAGAAGCCCAACAGTTTATACGTGCACTACACGTAAAATGAAAAGTCATAAATAAAACAAACATATGGAAAATGTTGTACACACTGAACATGACACACGAAGAGCATCCAAGCCTCCGACCCCACCAAATGACCGGTGAGATCGGGCTTGGGGCTGGCGCCGCCGGTCCCCCCGTGGCAAATGCTCTAAAAAATTTACCCTGCAACCTTTGGACTCCCTCCACTAACCGTAGTCTTGTTTGATTTCTCTGCAAATTTACAGAGGGATTAAAAACACCTCTTAAATCCATTTTTAATGCACATTTTAATTTCATCTTCAATACCCTAAACCCTAATTTTTCCTATAAATACCACACTACATTTCACCTCTCCTCATTCGGAAATCAAGTGCCAAAACACTCTAAAATTCTCAAATCCAAAAAGTTGTGCAAGTGAAGTTAGCTCAAGTCGAAGTTCCGACGACATTTCAAGAAGAATCCGACGATGAAACGACTCCCCGATACTTTCCTAAGTTAACCCTACCTCTTCTCTTTAATTCAAACATGTAAGTCCCCTCTCCCCTTCTCCTTTGCTATTCCAAAACTTCTCCTTTTCAAAACTTATCGGAAGCGGAGTTAAATTGTCTTTCGATTCTCTTTTCTTTAAAAATACAATTCTTTCTTAATAACAAACCTATAATTTTTTATAGATTGTTTAGTAACCATTAACAAACATATTAGAATAAGTTTCATCTCAAAATAATCTAATATGCAACTTTTATCGCATTTTTTAAGGTTAAATATCATACACTTTACTTTCGATATAATTCAACACATTCCCTTGTATTACCTTTAGAAAACTCACGAGGTAATGATCTACCTCCTCACAACACTCATTCATAACATAACACGATTTACTTTTGGACAATATTTGTGGGAAAATTTACAAGTTTACAATAAAATACCCTAAACTTACAAAACCGTTTTCTTTGAAAGCGTAATACTTAATTCCATATGATTAAGTCCTTACAACCCATTCGTAGGGAATCCGACTTGGTTGGTGCGAATTATCGCATATCCATCGGACTAGTAGGGCGAGATTTAGACCTCCGAAAGAAACATTCGGTCTCGATGGAATTTTATTACAATTTTAAGAAAAACGAGATTTCTAGAAATAAATAAAATTATATTTTTATAAATACTTATTTATATAAATAATATCAAAATATCTATTTTTAATATATAACATAATCCATGTTTTCTAAATCAAAGAGAAGAATCCATAAAGTTCATGAAAATACTGTTAGTTATATGTATGCCCTAGAGGCCATTACTATACATGAGATGTATATTATAGTGGATGCTTGGATATATATAGGGAGAAATTTCTTGCTCTACATGATAGTATGCTATCTGGTTACTCTTTATCTTAACATGTACACTGATTGTCTCTCTGTTACATGTTGTTAAAGCCCTTAGGATGTGTACTTGACTACCTGGATTATGATGCAGATCATACTAGTGGGACAAAGGTAGTCAGTAAGTACATCCTTTAATGTCCCTAGTCATGGGTGTATTGAGACGGGGCATCGATATACCAGAGTATACTAGCGTATAGCTTCTCGACCCATGTAGATGGGTGATGGATGATCCCATATTCATTGGTGTTTGACATCAGAGATGGTATACGGGTGCTCAGTGGAGACTGGGTACACTGGACACTCACCGAGAACTCCCAGATGGTATTATACCTCACGTCAGATGGCAGTTCTCTGGTGACACTTGTCACGCCCCGCTTCCCAGAGTACACTAAAATGGGCACGTGACATAGTCAACCATGCTACCTGTGGGTAGGAGGTATCCATCCACAATCACATTACGGCTGTAGAGATATCAAGAACAAAAATAAAACTATCTAAAGCATGTCCATAATCCAAGATAACATGAGTCAAGAATAATAAAATGCGGAAGCGAAAGATCCAATACAAAATAACTGGAATGTATGTCCCATAATGCGGGCTCACATCAGGAATAAAATGCAGGAAAGAAAAACTAACTACTGTTGACACTCACAGCTCAGCCTGTTGGCTGAAGTACTCCTGCTCGGACTGCAACAGCGGTACAGAATCTGGGCCATGCAAAACTCAGACGTCAGCGCGTCATGTCATCAAGTAATAACATATAAACAGGGTAACAGGCAATGCAATATAAACATGAATGAAAAGCAGGTGTAACAGTAAGGTAGGTCAAGGCAGTGTAGGGTAGTGTGCATCGAGTAAACTAAACTGTTCTATCAGGTTTTCTATTCTAAAGACTTTGACACCAAATTGATGAATCATCGATGTAACTCAATAGTATCCCGTGCATACCCGAGACCACGGTCCAGATTCTCGGGCTGAAACCGAGACATGCCGCTAGGCACTAAAACAGGAAGGTGTACAGATGAATGATATCAGCAGCATCATTCCAAGGCTGGCCTAGCCTCTAAAACTGATCAGAACAAGTAGCGAACTGTTGAGTTACAAGTCAGGTTTCACTTTTGATTTCCCCATACCCCCAAGTTATATGTGTATGTCAAGTCAGGTATTCCGTAATCAAGAACTAATGCCAACACAGGATTAGGTAAGCAGGTTTGTCTGGATAGACAACAGGAACGATCCGTGAGGACTACATGTCAGGTTTGTTGGCATTAGACACAAGATCAGGTAACGGGTCAGGTCATGGTACATCAGGTCAAGTCAAGCAGTATACGGTACCATATCGGGTCAATCAATATGTATGTAGCAAGTCAGGTCAAGATGTAAACGATATCATGGGTGTGCTCATACTCAGTTATATAATCAAGCATGGTTATCAACAACATAAATCTAAGCAACGAATTAAACAATAAAGAAACTTCAATTAATTAGCAGCACAGTTATCGGTTGTGTTTCAGAGGTGATTTCAACATTATAAGAATACAATATGACAGTTATGGCTGTTAAATCATGTTAACAAGTTTAAGAATTTTATGGATGCAATGATATATATATATATATAGGTTCAATGGATGAAATCACAGCTAATACAGGTTAAATGTACACGAGTGTCCGAATGAAGTAAAACTATAGAGAAAGTGCCATAGGCTACGTCAATAGTGAAAGTGTGATTAAAACATGTAAATGTGGTTATTAGGTTTAATACAGTAATTGCAAACGGTAGGTTTCAAGCTTGGAAGATAAAATGATATAACACGACATTGAACACGAAAATGGGAAATTATAGTACTAAAGTTAAACTGCAGGTTTAGGGTGTTATCAATGTATATGTAAATATTATTTAGCATGTAGCAAGGGGTACTTGCCTCGACGGGTCGCGAATCGGGATAACAGAACATTAAACGTCGGCGGGGAAATCTCACGACGGGCGCACGGTTCACGGAATGAACCCAAACAACGAACAGTGGAACCACACAGGTCAGGGTATCTCGCTGGATCGTCGAGATACGTCGCCGGCACGGCCAGATTCCGGCGAGACACAAAAACAGTGAACAATCAAAAATGCAAACAAGAAAAGAAAAGAAAATAAAGAAGAAGGGAAGGAGGATAGAGAAGGGGCTGCTCATGAGGATCTGTGGGGAGGTTGTTGTCGCCGATCATGTCGACGGAGCTCCGGCGGTCAGCCTACGACAACGGCGACAAAATCTACAGATCAAGAAAACATGAACAGAGAAGAAAGAAGAAGAAATGAGAAGAGGAGAAGAAAACCACTCACCGAAGGATGCACGAGGCCGGGGGGACGGATCGAGATCGCCGGCGGCGATCCCACGAGGTGCAGACGTGTGCAGGGGGGATGCGCAGCTTCTCGTGCAGGGTGCTCGGGGAGTTAATGAAGGAGGAAGAAGAGGAAGGAGATGTGGTGGAGATGACGAGGGAGAGGAGCCGGCGATGAGGGCGTTGGCGTTGGGGCGAAGACGAGGGAGGACGAGACGGCTAGGTCTCGCGAGGGTGGGTTCTGGAGAAATAAGGAGGAAGTGAAAATAATATATAGAGGAGAGAGAGAGAGATGGGGAGAGAGAGAGGGATTGCGAGAGGAGAGAGAGAGGAGAGAGAAAGAGAGGGGAGAGAGATCGAGAGGGGAGAGAATATTTAGAGGAGAGATAAAGTTGGATTTATTCGCAGAGAGAGAAAGAGAGAAGAGAGAAAAAGAGAGAGAAAAGGAGAAAGGGAGAGAGAAAGGAGAAAGGGCCCAGGGTTAAAGAATGAAGGGGATTGGCTGGGAGAAAAATATTGTGAAAGATTTAAGGTAATTGAAAAAATATTCTGGGGGTTTAAAGTATTAGTTGGTTAAGAAAAAAATATTATATTCGACGGTAAAAAATTTGAAATTAGTATTTGGCGCAAATGTAAAATATTTCCGAATTGTGCCCGGATCGGGTCTAAAAATTTGAAATTGAAATAAGAAAATTTTAGGCGGGATCCAAAATTTAAAATAAAGTATTTTACAATAAAAAAGCATACCCTCAAAACGGACACACGTACGTGCGCGTAGCCGTCCAAACTCGCCCGTTTCACTGAACGGGATGAGAACACGATGCAAAGACGCTACAACAGGGTTAGGGGTGTCAAGCATGCCATGACAAATATTTTTAATTTTGTTTTAGATGCCTTAAATTGTTATATGCAGAAGTGAATTGTCGGGTAAAATTTATACTAGCAACAGTCAATTAGGGTCAATGAAATAAATACCATACACCATTCATACAGTAACAGAAACTAGTAGCATTGGACTCGGTTGTTACAACACTGGTACAGGTTAGTCTGTCGACCCGAGATCGTCATAGAGTCTTGTGTGATTCCCATTGTGCTTTGATTTCCATCTTACCACGTTCAAGAGGACGTGCAAAATGGTGGTTTTTGGGTATAGTCCCGAGTCACATGGAGGCAATGAGCGATAGGAGGGGATTCGTCTCTCCCGGTATTGGGGGTTGATGTTGCGCTGTGCACGATTGGCTATAACAGGAAGTCCCTGGCCATGGCTGCTTTAGAGACATACTGGTAAGTGTTATCAGTAGTTTCTCGACCCGTTATGAGTCTCATATCGGCACGACTTATCGAGTTACTGGAGTCTGACGTTTAACACCCCTAAACCAGATATGCGACATATCAGACGAAGAGACCGGACTGTACCGTAGTGTTACTGATTGGATTCACAGGAGTGTGAGCAGGCTTGCTTATTGATCTTCTGATCGCTCAATACCCGGGTGGCCGTTACGTTTAGCGGATCGCTTGCGGCTTGTGGGTGTTCGATATGATCATCACCTACTGCCGGCGTATTGACGAGTCTTTAGAGTCCTACACAGAGGTTTCCTGGCTCAAGCAAAACGGAGTAGGAGCACATATGTGATATGTGCGGGACCGAGATTGATACAATATGAGATACCGTATTCTATTCTCACAATGTGTGACATGATTGGTTATATGTGATAAAACCGGGTTATCGGATCAAGTGTTGATTCGATAAGATATTGCATTTGATATTAGTCGGTTATATGTGATATGACCGGATCATTAAATCAAGTGTTGATTTCATGATTTAATGTATAATTATATATTTGATATATTACTTTACATTAACTAGTATTGGCTCACTTAAGTTTCTTTTCTCACTTGATATGCACATTGTATATATGTGATATGTATATTTGTGTACATGTTTGTGTCATGCTAGGTTACAAATGTAACATATTTGTATGAGACTAGAACCATGCTAGGGTTTATGTTGTGGTTAATATTTATCATTAAGTAATTAAAAACATTTGGAATTTGTCATGGTTGTTTTCTTGTGCAAACTTGATAATCATTGACCAAGTCCACTTGTTTGTCATTGCTTAAGATATCTGTTAACCTAACCTTAACCCTTGACCTTGGTTTATTCTCTACATGAGTTAGTTATGATATTATCTAACCAAGGTTGCATTTCTAACCTTATCTCATTATTCTTTCATCACTTCTTCACTTGAGGTTCATCTTCTTCTTCCTCATGATTTTTGCTCTCTAGCTCTTGATCAATTGATGAAAACATGTGAGAAAATCAAATCTAAAGTGAGCCAACTTCCTACTTTATCATCCTCTACTACTTGCTATTTAGTATAGGGTGTTTGCTTCACTAATTCCATGATTAGTGAAGAGATGGCTTGGGTTAGTGTCTACTCGACGTAGATCATCTTCGGCTTCAAAGTCTTTAAAGCAAGCATGTTCATTTCTTCATGGGAGCCTCTCTAGAGTTCGGAGTTCACGATCATAGCGAAGGGACTACTACACGGAGCTAATAAAGTGAAGGATTGGTCTACAAAGGTTGTATTCCTTGCTCTCTTTCTTATGCAAAGTAGTTTGCATTTATATTCCCTTGATTCCCTTGATTTCTAGTATACGATTCTAGGGTTAGGATTAGCTAGAACGGCAAATTATTGAATTTGGCATGGATGATGCCTTCCGAAACCTTGCTGCCGTCCTAGGGAACCCTTCAAATACCATCCAATATCAATTAAAGTCAATATTACATTAAAATACCATATACAATTATTACTAGGTCTATATCAACTAGAAAATACTTCACATTTAAAAATTACATCCATGAAAACACTAAAGACGATAAATAAATACTTGAGGTCTATTTTGAAAATATACCAAAACTATTTTGCATAAAACCCCCTCAAGTTATATCAATTTACAATAAGGACCCTAGTAAATATTGGTCTAAACGGGACCAATTCTATTGAGCCTCAGGGAGCCGGAGAAAGTGGGTGTTTTCCTATTTAAGGTAGACAACTAAAACGTGGTTATCAATACGGCAATTGTCTTGGAAAAAAACACAAATCCTGTCGTCTATGTGCAGCAGTTACCGATAACTCCAAAACAATCAGGACTTCAATTCTGTTTAAAAGTCTGACTCAGTTCGAGTCACGGTCAAATCTGAATACAACATGACTTGAATTCAATTCAAGTATAGTGCAATACAATATGAATTCATGAACACCAGAATGCAATCCATTACAACATTAATCCAATATACCAGAATTTCTGTCTATATCAATATAACATGACTCGACCGAATCGAACCATGGATATATCCTGATTACATGACTATCCATTTATATCCATTCCGTTTACTGATATCGTGGTTTTGGCAAGTCCTCCATTTACAAAACAAGCAATACAAAAGACATTATGGGGTTTATAAGGAGTAGACTGGTACGGAATGTGTTAGAAGTGGCACGAGATGGTCACTTTAATACACATAAACTGAATATCCATTGATGTTGTACCGCGGCTTAACGGTTCCTTGTGCTCCGTATACCTTAGTCTCTGGAATAGTGGGACTCATCTCGTATACACTGGCATATTCTGTACTAAGCTACAAACAACCGCGTTAACAAAACAAAAGATAACATTATACAGTTACATTCTCTTTTTTGTTTATTCTACTTCTCTCTTTCTTTGGGACTTACCGAGCGATTGTTCGCTGACGACATTTCTTTTCTTCTTTCTTTGGAATGTTGTCAGGTGGATCCGACACACTAGAGATCGAGCCCAGTACTGAGGATTTGGAGCAGTTTGCCATTGACCCAGAGCCGTAGGCACTTGTATTTACTTTTCATTTCAATTATGCCATTGTTTAGGCATTGCCTTCTATTCCTGTATTTACATTTCCAGTTGTACTTGTAAAGAATTGTTAAATAAATAAAAGTTGATGTTCATTTATATTATCGTCTCTTGTGTACATTTTACTTTATATTACTTGGTTACGTTTAGCGTATTTACTTCTGAGTAAATACGTAGCGGGTCCAGTCGCGTCCCCTTGTCCGTATATTGGGAAGCGGGGTGTGACAAATTGGCTTTGGAAACAAGCGTAGAGACCCCTAGGGGAGCCTCCGCCATGGGTTTTGGTAGGAATGAGGCTCGCTTAGGGCTTCCGCCATAGGCTTGGATTGACATGGGGCTCGCTAGGGGGTGCCGCCATGGGTTTGATGGACATGAGGCCTGCTAGGGGGGCGCTATGGGTTTGATGGACATGGGGCCCGCTAGGGGGTGCCGTCATGGGTTTGCGGAGACCTATAGGGGTCTCCGTCATTGTTCTATGGACATGGGACCTACTGGGGATGCCTCCATGTAAGCTTGAAGGGTGCGGAAGCCTATAGGGGTCTCCACTATTGTTCTGTAGACGTAGTACCCACTGGGGGTGCCTCCACGTAAGCTTGAAGGGTGCTGAGGCCTATAGGTGTCTATGCCATTATTCTGTAGATGTGGGACCCACTGGGGATGCCACCACGTAAGCTTGAAAGGTGCGGCCATGTATGCTTGAAGGGTGCGGAGGCCTATAGGGGTCTCCGCCATAATTTGATCTTCATGGGTAGGTTCCCGCAGTTGGTTGTTTTGTCAACAAGAATGTTTAAGTCTTTATTCTGTGCTTCATGTCTAGTATGTATGTATGTATGTATGTATGTTTGCTCATTTTTTACCCATGCATACGTTTACGAAGTCCATTACGAGGAAATCACGTAAGGGGTAACTCGAATGAGTATCCGTATACATGGAGATAACTCCGAATAGCATCCGGAAAATGATAACTTTTACAAGCATCCCACAATTTAGTTTTTGAGCCATCATGAGGTTTATTATAGAGTTTCAAGTTCATCGAACAAGTTTAGAACGGAGCCATTAACTTTGCATTTTGGGGATGACTCTTTATCGAGCATCCTATAGATCACACATTTTATAGCAATTGAGGAGCACATCATTGAGGCAGGGGGAATTTGCAGAGAAATGGAGCTTTACGGCTCCATGCTTACGTTTAAACTCTTCTCTTTCTCTTCCTTTAGCAAACTAGACTTTTCAAATGCCTCTGGTGCTCTCTAGTGATACAAAAGTGGTACTTGGTGATTTTTAGATGGTTCCGAGTGATTAGCCTCTTCTCTAAGGCTTATAGAGAGCTTTTAAAGCCTCTGGGGCATTTTAAAATCGTGGCCATGAATATAGGCCACGATTGAGAACGTGGGGCATGTAGCTCGCCGCTCCTTTTTGTATTTCGTAGGTGCTTCCACCTCGGAGACCCATTTTAAGGAGCGATGGGGGCTTTAGTTTGAAGGTGTAGCAGGGAGGTTGTGTCCAAGACCCTTTGGGAGCATGGCGGGAACCCATCTAGAGCACAGCGGTGGGGACCCAGTGTTGCACGATGGAGACCCTTGACGCATGGCGGCGGAGACCCTTGGCGTGGGGACCCTATGCCGGGGACCTTCTAGAGAATGGCGGGGACCCTCCTCTTTGCATGGTAGGAGCTTCTTTTTAGCATGGCGGGGACCTTCATGTCGGGGACCCCCTTTTTTCTATCTTCATGGGTTTTTGAGCCATGTTTAATGGCTTAGGTACATCAAGCGGATGTACTCTTTCTGAGACTACAAGTTTGGAGAGCGGACATAAGCGTCATCACCTAATGCGAAACTGGTCTCATAGAGTAGATTTTCTTGGTATTTTTATAGAGATCAACAAAATGGAGATGACGATTTGCTTCGCCGTCATAGCCATGTGTTCTTTCTTCAGGAGGAGACAGGGGCGTATCTAATACGGCTAAGTGCAAGAGTCGAAGGATGGCGTGATCGATTTTGATCGGCCGGTTCATACCTCCGTAATCAATAGAGAATGTTTCCGTATCCATCGTAGTCTATCCTCGTGAATTCAGTTTTCACTATGGTATAAGGGATGCTCCTCTTGATATCATCAATTGATGGTAATCTTGTAGATGTGGAGCCATGACCTCTTAGGGGTGCGGATGAAGATCCCAACATTGACTGTTTGTTTAAGGAATGATGAGTAATTGATTTCAAACCTATGAAAGAAAGTATGTAAATAGTTAATTGGTTTAAGGAACGTCAAGTATCTAATTAGGATTAAATGGTAAATTGGTTTTCGGTTTCATTAATGATGAATTGGTGACTTAATCTAGGTTAAGTCAGTCTTGATTTATTAGGGTAATATGATTTTTGATTTAAATGTTTAGACTTAGTTTAAGTCTAATGGTTAACAAGTAATATTTTAAGATTATAACTAAAAGAAGTTAAAGGCGGTGTACCGATAACCGACGTATCTCGAGTGTGAAGAGAGACCTATCGACGTCAACCTTACAATTAAAAAGAAATTTCAATAAATTTATCTTAACATTTCTACTCACCTAATTACACACAAATTAACAAGAAATATACACAGAATAACATATATAATTTCACAAATAAAAATTTAACTTACCCCTGATCTCAACATAACCAAAATAACAACTAAAATACTATAAAATTTGAAATTATGATGATGATCAAGGCTCCCATACATACATTGATTCATGTTGAGCAAAACCCTAACCTAATTTAACTAAAATCGACAGCAAATAAACTTTAAAAATTGAAATTAAAAAAAATCACCTAATTCGTTGCCGATTTCGCGTCGAAGTAGATCGGTGGAGGAAGGGCTCAAAGGCAGAGGATCGGTGGAGAGGGGCTCGGTAGAGGTGGCTTGGAGGCGGGGGGCTCTAGGGGGTGGAGGCAGGTAAGATGGAGGCGCGGGGGTTCTGTGGAGGAGAAGGGGCTCGGAGGGGGCAGCTCGGTGGAAGAGGAGGGGATCGGAAGCAGGGGGCTCGATGGAAGGGGGAGGGGATCGGAGGCGGTGGAAAGGGAAATGGGGAATATTTGGGGGGAAATAAATTTAGGGGGGATGGAAAGGGAATGATAACGGGGGTAGGGTTGTTGACTTTGGTCAACACCTAATTCGACGTGAGACCCGTGTCGAAATAGGTGTTGACCAAAGTCAACAAATTTTCAAAAATGGACACCCTATCTCGACGGGAGACACGCATCAAAATAGATCCCAGTTTCTTGTAGTGCAAACATAATGCTAGATTACTAGCCTTGTTAGAGGTTGTATGGTTTGCTTGATAGAAATATACTTGGCTGTTTGATTTGGTGGATTAGTAAATACTCTCTCCATTTTAGTCATTTTCACACTTGCTCTTGTTGTCCTTCTAGACTATATATCAAGGAGCATATTTACTCTAAGCTCCTTGATTGTCTGCGAAAAGGTGTTGTGTATGTGTGTTGTAAATAACCGTAATCAAGACAGTGTCACAAATAGCTAGCCACGATGAGTACGGCTCGTCCGTAGGGAAACGTGATTTCTTTTCTTGTTTTAAACGAGTTGATAAAAGAGATGAGTGATTGTTGTCATTTTAATTTAAGATGGATAGAACATTTGATAATAGAAAGGCTTGTAGAGTTTATAGGACTTAGTAGTTAATGGATAAAAATTTAGAAATGATTCTTCTTATCTTTTAATTGTTTAAAACTAAAGAGATAATGATGAATGTGGATTAGGTTCTTGGAGGGAATTAGGGTTTCCCACTAGTGGCTCTTGTCCTTTCATTGATCTCTATTTATTTCAAACCCTTAACAAAACAAGTATTAACTAAGCTCAAATCGTGGTCGTAACTATAATTAATGGATAGCGCGTCTGATGAAAGGGTTAACATTTATTTTGCTAAGGTTTATAAACATTAAAATATCAAAAGAGGTTAAGAAATTTTTCATCCATTATTCTACTTTATCCTACAAACCCTAGCAAGCAAGAAATTACTCGCTCATGGTTATTAGCGTAGTAAAATAGAGGTGGAAGATGAATGAAATCATATTAAAATTTGGAAGTATAGAAAGTAATGCTGAAAGTAATGCAGAAAAGTAATGTGTAAAAGTAAATGCGTAAAGTAAATGCGAAAAGAATTAAAACAAAAGACTACCTTTATTAATCAACTATTGCATAACAAAATTTCTCCTTGAAAAGGTAGATTACAAGAACCCTAGTTTTACTCTTACATATCTCTCTCAATCGATGGGTAGATGAATAGATGATTCGATTAGATGATTTTGGAATGCACAACTCTCGGTCCTTTATATAGCCTCTGAAAGTACAAACCCTAGATGCCATGTTGGAGTAGATGAAGTTACGATCATGCCCCCAAAAATCTAGATCATACGGCTGCTATATAACCGCGGTTCCGCCGCCTTTATCCCCGCTTGACCATGGATCCGCCGCCTCCTAATGGGTTTGGGACTTAGGATTTTTTCTGGTTTTTTCTCTCGATATTTGGAGATCCTCTTGATATACAAATTCTGAAAATATTGCTCTTAGTCTTTACCGTTGCTAGATTTTTCGATTTGCTTCAATATTTGGCATATTCGATTTGATATTCCGATTTGACTTGGATCTACTACTTAGATTTTAGATCTGAGCTAATACCTGCACAATATCTCAAATCAAATTGTTAGTAGCATTTGGTATTTTTGAGATATTATTCCAACCAGTTATATAATATGATCTCTTAAGAATATTAATTAGGAATATTTGATATGATATACATATTTTAATATGAATATTTTATTTAAATATTATATGCATATATTTTCCCTAATTATATTAATTATAAATGAAGAAACATATGATAATAATGTTTTTACAAATAAACCCACATATGTTCTTTATTTACATTTAACACCTTTTATTAGTTAATAATAGCAGGAAAAATGTCCATACGGATGTGCAATATTTTTCACTAATCAAATACCCCCAAACGTATTCTTGATCGTCCTGATCAAACTATTTATTAAAAAGAAAAAGAAAAACCCAGCACACTTTCGTAAGCAACACGATTGCACTTAGCACGTACAACAAGTCTTTAAACCTCTAGGTGTCCCTAGTAGGAGGAATGTTGTCTCCTTAGGGTTTTCAGCGGATTACACCCATAAAATCCCAAAATAAAAGAAAGAAGATAAAAATTGCATGCAAAGATAAGAAAAACTTGAAAATAAGTGTTTCCAAACTACACTAGTTTTTTTGTTGTCATGAGCCCTATCTTAATGGTCTTGAAAAGATGTCAGAAATCACATCATCCCTCAATAAAACTTTGTCTTTAGTCTTCCTCCCTACTTTTTTTCCAAATATCGATCATATACCCCTACGTATGTGTAAAAGACATCCCTACACTTAAAGAATTCAATTCAAGTTATCATACCCTTTATCCATTTTCCTTAGTAATTTTTAATCGGTGAATATTTTAGATGGATTTGCTCACACATTCTTCATGCGACTGTTAATATTTCTTGAGGTACTAACCAACCGATTACCAAATGTACTCACTTATTAAGGTGTAATTAGCAATATCCTAGTCTTGCAACACCTAACGCTTAGCAGTGACTCCCAAACCAGTTGGTCTAAGGCATTAGGTGATAAGGCACCCTTGCTATATTTTTTTATGCTGCCTTAAATAATTACAAAACCAATGGTCATTTTTCTTCATCATTTATATTTTATGTGTCATTTATATTTTTTTCTTCTTCATACTAAGACTTTTAGACAAGAGCATATCAAGGTATTCTCTACTATCCCAAGTTTCAAGATGTGTATAAGTGCGTATAGTAGGGTATCAACATTCAGAAGTTTGGACTCAAGAATAGGGATTATTTTTGAGACTTATTTCTATCCGCAGATTAGTTATTCCTTCATCTTACTAACCCTTGGGATAACAGCTCATGACTACCTATTACTAGCTATATTTTAAAACATCTAATTTTCTTGCATTTCTTAAATCTCTTCCTTTTTTTCATATGTATTTTTCACTTTCTAACTTTTATTTTCAAAATTTATGCAATGCAATATTTACATATGATGCGTAGATATATACAAACCTGCCATGCAAACCATCCCCCAAACTTGTTTGCAGCAGTGTCCTCACTGATATTATCCTGTAAGCTCAAAACTTAAAGACTAGGAGAAACGGTTCAATAAGATGGTATAAAGAAAGGGTTATGAGTGAATGACAGTGAAATCCTCCCCCAAACTTGTTCGTGGCTCATAACCGTGCAAAAATTTCTAGAACCATTAAAAAATATTTTTCTTCTCCTCCCAAACTTGAGTAAAACAGTGTTTTCATTACTAAGCATTGAAATTCAACATAAGAGGGGGAGAATAAATATTATTGGTTTATACGAAACTTTACAAAAACCAAAATTCAACACCAACCATTCAAATATTTTATCAAAGTAACACCATGGTTGGTAGAAGAATGCGAAACGGATGTACGTAAAGAAAAAAACTCGAAACTGTATAAGAATGGAGGTTGTATCATATCTCTGTTAGTTATATGTATGCCCTAGAGGCCATTACTGTACATTGGATGTATATTGTAGTGGATGCTGGGACATATACAGGGAGGACTTTCTTGCTCGACATGATAGTATGCTATCTGGTTACTTTTTACCTTAACGTATATACTGATTGTCTCTCTGATACATGTTGGTAAAGTCCTTAGGATGTGTACTTGACTACCTGGACTATGATGCGGATCATACTAGTGGGGACATGGTGGTCTATAAGTACATCTTTCAAAGTCCCTAGTCGTGGGTGTATCGAGACAGGGCATCGATATACCAGAGTAGACTAGCGTATACCTTCTCGACCCATTCAGATGGGCGATGGATGATCCCATATCCATTGGTGTTTGACATCAGAGATGATATACGGGTGCTCAGTAGAGACTGGGTACACTGGACGGACTCACCGAGAACTCCCAGATGGTATTATACCTTACGTCAGATGGCAGTTCTCTGGTGACACTGGTACAGAGTAGTCTGTTGACCCGAGATCGTCATAGAGTCTTGTTTGGTTCCCACTGTGCTTTGATTTCCACCTTACCACGTCCAAGAGGGTATGCAAAACGGTGGTTTTTGGGTACAGTCCCGAATCACATGGAGGCAATGAGCGATAGGAGGGGATTCGTCTCTCCCGGTATAGGGAGTTGATGTTGTGCTGTGTTCGATTGGCTATAACCGGAAATCCCTGGTCAGGGTTGCTGAGATTTACTGTAAGTATTACCTGTAGTTTCTCAAATTGTTATAGACCTCATATCGACGCGACTTATCGAGCTATTGGGGTCTGACGTTTACCACCCCTAGGCGAGATATGCGACATATCAGACGACGAGACCGGACTGTACGGTAAGTGTTATTGGTTGGATTCACAGGAGTATGAGCGGGCTTGCTCGTCGATCTTTTGATCGCTCAATACCCGGGTGGCCGTTACGTTTAGCAGATCGCTTGCGGCTTGTGGATGCTTGATATGATCATCATCTGCTGCCGGCGTATTGACGAGTCTTTAGAGTCCTACACAGAGGTTTCCTGGCTCAAGCGAAACGAAATAGGAGCGCATATGAGATATGTGCGGGACCGAGAATAATGCGTGTATGTGATACCGTATTCTATTCTCGCGATGAATGTATCGATTGGTTGTATGCGATATAACCTAGTTGTCGAATCAAGGATTGATTCGATAAGCCGATACATTGGATATTAGTCGGTTGTATGCGATATGACCGGATCGTTAAATCAAGTGTTGATTTAATGATTAATGTATAATTATATATTTGATATATTACTTTGCATTAACTAGTATTGGTTCACTTTAAATGGTTTTTCTCACTTGTTTGTGCACATTGTATATGTGATATATTTTTTGTGCACTTGTTTGTATCATGTTTGATGATACATGCTCACTTGGGTTTGTGTAAAGATTAAACCATGGTTGTGAGAGTGGTTAGGGTTTTGTTTATTCACTTATTATCTATTTATTTATTTATCATTCTTTTGGAAAAGATAAAGAGAAAAGAATGGTGGCTTGTTTTGTTTGTTTGTTGAAGCTTCTTGAAGCTTTGAACAAGTCCACCATTCTTGTCTCATGTCTAACCCTAACCATTCATCTAACCTTAGTTAAATCTCTACACTAAACCATGGTTGAATATATGATAAGTATCATATTGTTTTCTTTTTTAAATATACTTATCATATTTTCTATCATATTCTTTTCTTCTTCTTCTTCATCTTCAACATGAAGAAACTATGCCACCATCAATGGCAACTTGAGAATAAGAGTGAGAAATCCAATTCTAAAGTGAACCCACTTTCTATTTCTTCATCCTCTATCTCTTGCCAAGTAGTATAGGGTGTTTCCTTCATAAGTTTTCATGGCTTGGTGAAGTAGGAGCTTGATCTTGTGATGCCTCGACGTAGATCATCTTCGGCATCGTTGTCGATGACCTAGCCCGCCCATTTCTCCGATGAAGCCGACGCTAGAGCCCGGGATTGGATTTGGACAGCGAGGAGACTTCATTGCGGAGTTATGGAGGTGGAGGACCGGATCTACAAAGGTTGTATTTCCGTTCTTTTAGTTAAGCTGTTAACTAGTTGCTTTTGTCGCCTAAAATTCTAGTTAACGATCTAGTCTAGGGTTTCTCGGCACCGTAAAATTTGAAATTGGCATGGTTGATGCCTTGTGAGACCTCTTGAGAGTGCCTAGGAACCCTACAGTGGTATCAGAGCCTAGCTAGAGCCTTAGGCGACGCGTAGACGGAGTTAGAAGTCCGAACGAACCAAAACCTAACCCGGAAAATGCTCTCTGGACTTTTTTCAAATTTGTGGATTTTTGTATATTAAAAATATGCAGAAAAATCAGCAGGGAATCCTAAGAATTACTGAGCAACACGTGTCCATATTTCAACAAGAGTGCGGCGGAACCGCGGCAGAAGCAAGGCTTATGCGGCGGTTCCGCGGCCGTATTGTCACAATGCCCAATACTTTTTGCACAGTAATTCCTATTTTCTGTTGCTGGTTTCTCTGGGAATTTTTAATATTTATTCAAGAGTTGAATTTTCTGGGTTGTTTTAGGGACTCGGTGTATCGATCGGATTGTCTAATTTTGTCAGTGTGTTTTTCCGGGTATTTTTAGAATATGTTAAAAAGTTCGACCGGATATAAATACCCACTTTTTCCCCTGCCGGGAAATTTCCAATTGTTGGATTTTTCCGTAGTTTAACGACGTTCTAAGTAGTGCAAGTAACGCGATAGTCCCTCTAGAAGACAACAAACCTTAACTCGATTATGTGACCGTCTTGAACTGCCCTTTGAACCTTCGGGTTTGGGACAGTACGGCATGCCATATGTGAGGCGTTGGCTTGACCCTTCTACGGCTGGACCGTTGGTACTGAGGCACGAACTGAATGCTGTTAGACTTATTTCATGTGTTGAGCTGTATCGGGAAAACTTGGGTGTTCGACTGTTCGATCGGAAAGTTTAACATTTTTTATTTATCCGGAATGTGATACAACATTTGGAATTCACAAGTAGTTATGAGATAACGGAATGAATATTATAAACATAGAAGTTTAGTCTCACTTGATAGGTTGCCACGGAGTTTTGATGTGATCAAAAGTCCGTCGCAATCACGTAGCGTACGCGGATACTCGCCGGGTAAACTTAATAGACAGCCTCACTCCATAGCCCCGACCAAGTGACTGTAGGAGAACTCCGTCGCCAAAAGCATCCGTTCGGGTGCTCCCGGTAGCGGTGTTCCGCCTTGGTGCACTTCGTCGACGGTATCGGGGGTGCGACCGTCTACTAAAGTTTGCAACGAGCATTCGATCAAAATGTCGGGAATCTTGTTGAATTGCCCGACTTGATATTGAAAAGAGTTTTCGATTTTGAGACTAAAATGTGGGGTTTATAATTGTTAGGCATGCGATGTCTAAGAAATTCATTTGATTAGGCATGCGATGTCTATGCAGGTTGCGGATTCTAACTGTTGTAGTTTTACACTTTCTTTTCTGTGACCGAAAGTGTAATATGTGATATCGCCGGTTTCGTTACTATATGTCAACGACAATTGGGATGGACATATTTACTTACGTTGATGACATGTGATGTTATGTGTTGCTGGATATGTTATATTGGATCGTCGTGTTTGAATAGCCAGGGTTTTTTTTATGTGAGATGAGTGTTTTTCATTTTCATTCATGTAAAAACTTGTATGTAATATTCTTTTATTGGGGCACTTCCAGGTTGCGGAAGTTGTCACCTTTTGTATATTATTTACTTTTCCGCACTAGGAAAGACCCAAGGAGTAGAACACAAGTAACCGGGTTCTGGAGTCCAGTGGGAGACCAACTCGAGGAGTCGAGTCCGGGTCTCCTAACTCTAGAATTGGTAGGGTTGCTTGCCGCTCTCGTAGGGGTCTAGGGGTGTGGGTTTGGCTATTCATCGCGACCGTGGAATCCGTGTTTTATACTGGCTCGTATTGAAAACACGGACGTCCTAGTATATCCAATATTTCATATGATTCTTCTGCTGCGATATCTGTGATGTGATCATGTGATGTTCTGTGATAGATACTGCATATAGTATATATGATATATTATATAGACGTTACTTATGTTTTACACCCGTGCTAGCCCTGCCCCGCTCTGCCGTTAGTTACCTAACCTAACGGTGCACGAGAGGACATCGAGGCGAATGCGGATGGCATAAGTGTACGTCGTATTTATCTGTGATGTTTAGGTACTTAAATGATGGGACTTCATTAATGAGATTAATGAAATAAAAGAAACCTAAGATGTTGTAGAATCGAATTTCAAAATTAAAACAGGTAGCTACAGTTCTTGCTTTGCACAGCGGTATATATGATATATCCTGCACCTTATTCGATGAGGAAAGGACCGAGATCCCTTCACCGGGAGTGACTCCTTTAGCAATAACTGGCAGATGCTACACACTCGGTTTGTCTTTTGATTGCTTTTAAAAGTTCTGCTTTGCACAGTGATATATATGATATATCCCGCACCTCATTCGATGAGGAAAGGACCGACGATCCCTTCACCGGGAGTGACTCCTTTAGCAAAACTAGAAAAGCCTCAAAAGCACTCCATTTCAAAATTCATTCGATCCTACAACGATATCAAGTTCATTACGCAATAGGTTTTCAGAAAAACCTGTCGTAGCCCTCCGTCATTTCAGATAAGTAGTAGTTAGTATTCGTGCTGCGTTTGTTGGCCTTTGTCAAGGCGCAGTGTGCGGTAGCTAACTGGTGCTTATCTGCTTATGCATATGATGCAGATTGGGTTAGGGTAGTCGTGCGACCTTGTTGGCCTTTGTCAAGGGTCGTGCGGATGGGTTTAATTCAATCAGGAAATGACGGGTTGAACTTGACTAGCATCCTATGGTTTGTTGGCCTTTGTCAAGGTCATAGGAGGTTAGGGGCAAAACATTATCGGGAATTTCAAGTGTTGAAATTTGCAATGAGATTGCATACCTTCTATGAGATAGTTGGATCCCGATACCCGCTGCGAGTAAGAGTTACTCCTGGGAGAGTTTTATACATTACAATTAGCCGATCAAGTAGGTGTCTAGAAAGGTGTTAACGAGGTTACGCCTCTGGGAAAACGAGGTTTACATTAATTAGGTCCGTGCGAAAGCATGGGGAACCTCCCTCAAAGTACCGACACTGGCCTGGCTGAAAGATTGGCGAACTTGTAGTGTGTAATTAATCCCGGCTAGTCTTTCCTTTTAGGGTTTGAAGGAAGATTTGATAAAAGCAGTGGGAGCCATCCTGATTAGATAAAATAATAACCAATCTATTCTTGCAAGAGCATACGCTGAGTGTTTTCTTCTCTCTCTCTCCAGGTAGCGACCATATCACGCCTTAATCAAGATAATAATACGGATTATTGACCGAACCCGCTTGTTATACTGAGCTGGGGAACGTTGGTCTCGCTCCAACTTATAATTGTTATAAGACAGAGCAGGAAATTGGGGATTACCAGAATTCCCGTGCCGCCCAAACGAAGAGAGTGCATGCTGATGCATCATCTTCGGGTGTGTTCATTACAAAGAACTGTTTCTCAGTATCCTCCGCATCCTGGGTATATGATACCGGATCAGGATCCCAGATATGTAATCTGTTACATAGGGCTACAAAAGGGTAGAAAAACTGAGAACGGGTGATAAGTTTCATGAGGCAGAAAACGGGGCAAGTGTTGCAGCCAAGTCTGTTGGTCACTGTCACCCTGTATTACCAATACAGTGATTCTGAACGAATATTATTAGATACCGAACCTGATATACAAAATCATATCACTCTCTTTATTAGTAAAGAAATGATAAAATTTTGTATTGTTGGATAATGTTTTGAACATTTCCTATATCAAAAGTTGATCGGTTCATGCACGTTATCTAAAAGCATTGATGTTCTAAATCAAACTACAGTTCTTAGTATACGGAACACACACAAGAGGAAAAGTTCAGGAATGAACGGATTCTTCTTGAGGTATTGTAGACTAGGTCATATCAATGCGATCCGACTGGCTGAAGTTACATATAGATGCATATTTAAATCAGTTTGAATTTACATCTTGTAAAACTTGCCAGTCATGTCACAAAGATAAGATGACCATAGCTCTGTTTATTGGAAACAGAGAAAGAGTTAGTGAACTCTTGGGATGATACATGTTGATGTATGAAGGTCCCCTGTCTACACATACAAAGACCGGTTCTTTTTACTTCATTACATTCTCTGATGATCTCTCAAGATTCAGACATATGTTCCTGTTGAAACACAAGTCCGAATCTTTTGAGATATTCACAGAATATAATTTAGAAGTAGAGAACCAAAATACGGGTATAAGTATTATGTCCTTTGATGTGATCGGGGAGGAGAATACTTGTGCATGGAATTCCTGGACTATTCTAAAGGAGAATGAGATTCTCTCTCAGAATTACTCCTCCGTATACACCATAGCACGATGGTATATCGGGGCGGAGCAGATACACCCTATTTGATATGGTGTGCTCTATGATGAGTACTACCGAGTTACCTATTTCCTTTTGGGAGTTATGCGCTTAAGAAGCTGCATACCTATTGAATACGGTTCCAATCAAATTAATTGCCTACCACTTCATATGTGATATGGAAAGGGAAGAGCCCATCTCTTAAGTTAGTTAAGATTTGGGGTTGTCCGGCCTATGTCTAAAAGCAAAATCCGGACAAGCTCGAGGCAAGGTCTGTAATGTAGAACTGGAAAGGTTCCAGCTATACAAACTACAGCAGATAATTTGGTAGAACCAAAGGATTCAGTAGATGCCAACGAACCTCAGCCTCTCCGCCGATCTAGTAGGGTTCCTCACCCACCTGAGAGATACTTCGGTTTCTCTATGACAGTGGGAGCGAGGATTGCATCATGAGATGATGACCCAACTAGTTTCGAACTGGCTATCAGGAGTAAGACTCTGTCAGAATGGCTGGATGCTTAGCGATCTGAGATGGAATCCATGTACACCAACAAAGTATGGACTTTGGTTGCTATATCTGAAGGGTTAAATCCCCATCAGGAGCAAGTATATCTTGAGAAGATTACTTGGTGTACTTGGAAAAGTTGAGACTTTCAAAGCTAGACTTGTTAAAAGTTTTCATCATTGACCAGGTGAGGATAATGATGAAACCTTTTCAAGTAGCTATGCTTAAGTCCATCCAGATCCTACTTGCCACGGCTACATACCATGATTACGATATCTGGTGGTTGGGTGTCATGACTGCTTTTCTAAATGATGTTTTAGAAGAGAACGTCTGTAAGTACACAGCCATAGGGCTTCGTAAACAGTGGGAGCAGCGGAAACGTGTGCAAGATGTTTTATAGGATAAAGCAGGTATCGCGGAGTTGGAATGTCTGTTTTGATGTGTAAGTCAAAGAGTTTGACATCATCAAAATGGTAGATGAACCTTGTATATACAAAAAGGTAGTAGGGAGTATGGTGGTGATCCTCGTAGAGTACGTGGATGACATACTCTTGATAGGGAAATAGTTTCCTATGCTACGCTCGGTCAATCTCCGCTTATCACAAAGATTCTCCATATGGGATCAAAATGATACCTACTAAATCCTGGATTTTGGATCTATGAGATAGATCTAATTGGATGTTAGGAATCCCACTAGTAGTAGTGAGATGGTATCAATCGATCCTAGGGAGAATCACTGGAAGTGTTCCAGGGTGATAAAGACGACTGAATGTCAGTCACAGGCATTGTCTTTACCCTCAGTAAAGGGACGGTATGTTGGAAGAGTTCCAAGCTAGATACCGTGGCATACTAGACGATAAAGGCAGGATACATCACTACTTAAGATACTACCAAAGAGACTGTTTGGGTGTATATTGGTTCATGAGATGAACTATGTTCCTCCCATTGTGTGACAATGGAGTTGTGGCTTATGCCAAGGAACGCCGGTCCCATCAGTGATCCAGATATATTCTAAGGCAGTATCACCTGATCATGGAGATGGTTGATCTCCAAGGAGATCGAGGTTAGGAGAGCAGACTCAGAGGATAACACGGCGGATCCACTCACGAAGGCCTATTCCCAGAGAGAGACTTTTATGGGATGGTTGAGTATGAGATACTACAACCACTGCTATCAGATGGCCCTAGTGCAAGTGGGAGATTGTTAGTTATATGTATGCCCTAGAGGCCATTACTGTACATTGGATGTATATTGTAGTGGATGCTGGGACATATATAGGGAGGACTTTCTTGCTCGACATGATAGTATGCTATCTGGTTACTCTTTATCTTAACGTGTATACTGATTGTCTCTCTGATACATGTTGGTAAAGCCCTTAGGATGTGTACTTGACTACCTGGACTATGATGCGGATCATACTAGTGGGGACATGGTAGTCTATAAGTACATCCTTCAAAGTCCCTAGTCATGGGTGTATCGAGACAGGGCATCGATATACCAGAGTAGACTAGCGTATACCTTCTCGACCCATTCAGATGGGCGATGGATGATCCCATATCCATTGGTGTTTGACATCAGAGATGATATACGGGTGCTCAGTAGAGACTGGGTACACTGGACGGACTCGCCGAGAACTCCCAGATGGTATTATACCTTACGTCAGATGGCAGTTCTCTGGTGACACCGGTACAGAGTAGTCTGTTGACCCGATATCGTCATAGAGTCTTGTGTGGTTCCCACTGTGCTTTGATTTCCACCTTACCACGTCCAAGTGGGCGTGCAAAACGGTGGTTTTTGGGTACAGTCCCGAATCACATGGAGGCAATGAGCGATAGGAGGGGATTCGTCTCTCCCGGTATAGGGAGTTGATGTTGTGCTGTGTTCGATTAGCTATAACCGGAAATCCCTGGCCAGGGTTGCTGAGATTTACTGGTAAGTGTTACCTGTAGTTTCTCGAATTGTTATAGACCTCATATCGACGCGACTTATCGAGCTATTGGGGTCTGACGTTTACCACCCCTAGGCGAGATATGCGACATATC
Source organism: Agapanthus africanus (assembly GCA_030015575.1). Taxonomy (NCBI): domain Eukaryota; kingdom Viridiplantae; phylum Streptophyta; class Magnoliopsida; order Asparagales; family Amaryllidaceae; genus Agapanthus; species Agapanthus africanus. Next base: position 7,808,866 of record CM057337.1, read on the forward strand.
AGACGATGAGACCGGACTGTACGGTAAGTGTTACTGGTTGGATTCACAGGAGTATGAGCGGGCTTGCTCGTCGATCTTCTGATCGCTCAATACCCGGGTGGCCGTTACGTTTAGCAGACCGCTTGCGGCTTGTGGATGCTTGATATGATCATCATCTGCTGCCGGCGTATTGACGAGTCTTTAGAGTCCTACACAGAGGTTTCCTGGCTCAAGCGAAACGAAATAGGAGCGCATATGAGATATGTGCGGGACCGAGAATAATGCGTGTATGTGATACCGTATTCTATTCTCGCGATGAATGTATCGATTGGTTGTATGCGATATAACCTAGTTGTCGAATCAAGGATTGATTCGATAAGCCGATACATTGGATATTAGTCGGTTGTATGCGATATGACCGGATCGTTAAATCAAGTGTTGATTTAATGATTTAATGCATAATTATATATTTGATATATTACTTTGCATTAACTAGTATTGGTTCACTTTAAATGGTTTTTCTCACTTGTTTGTGCATATTGTATATGTGATATATTTTTTGTGCACTTGTTTGTATCATGTTTGATGATACATGCTCACTTGGGTTTGTGTAAAGATTAAACCATGGTTTTGAGAGTGGTTAGGGTTTTGTTTATTCACTTATTATCTATTTATTTATTTATCATTCTTTTGGAAAAGATAAAAAGAAAAGAATGGTGGCTTGTTTTGTTTGTTTGTTGAAGCTTCTTGAAGCTTTGAACAAGTCCACCATTCTTGTCTCATGTCTAACCCTAACCATTCATCTAACCTTAGTTAAATCTCTACACTAAACCATGGTTGAATATATGATAAGTATCATATTTTTTTCTTTTTTAAATATACTTATCATATTTTCTATCATATTCTTTTCTTCTTCTTCTTCATCTTCAACATGAAGAAACTATGCCACCATCAATGGCAACTTGAGAATAAGAGTGAGAAATCCAATTCTAAAGTGAACCTACTTCCTATTTCTTCATCCTCTACCTCTTGCCAAGTAGTATAGGGTGTTTCCTTCACAAGTTTTCATGGCTTGGTAAAGTAGGAGTTTGATCTTGTGATGCCTCGACGTAGATCATCTTCGGCATCATTGTCGATGACCTAGCCCGCCCATTTCTCCGATGAAGCCGACGCTAGAGCCCGGGATTGGATTTGGACAGCGAGGAGACTTTATTGCGGAGCTATGGAGGTGGAGGACCGGATCTACAAAGGTTGTATTTCCGTTCTTTTAGTTAAGCTGTTAACTAGTTGCTTTTGTCGCCTAAAATTCTAATTAACGATCTAGTCTAGGGTTTCTCGGCACCGTAAATTTGAAATTGGCATGGTTGATGCCTTGTGAGACCTTTTGAGAGTGCCTAGGAACCCTACAATCTCGAGTAGAAAAAACAGAAATAAGGGTAATGATAAGAGATTAAGTAGGGGAAATTGAGAAATGTATTCGAAAATTTTTACGTCTCGGTTGGTAGAGACAAAAAAGTGACGGTGAGTGAAAACGAGAATGTGTAAGATAAGGAATGGATGGAATAGTCGCATTCTCGTATGTGATTGGAAGAAAGGATGGCGGTTCAACTTCTTCAGCCTCAAAGGGAAGACACGTCCAGTGAAGGTTGATTCGCCACAACATCCAAGTCTTTAAGGAACGTAAGTTCATCGACAAAAATATTATCGAAACTTTCATCGATGGTCTGTATGATAATCTCATCAGAAAGAAAGGAAACGATATCCATGTTAGCGGAATAGGTAGATTCATTAGGAAGGTTGAAAGTTTCATGATCAATCTGTTGCGCACCAATATTCAAAACACTCGATTCGTCAAAAATCATGGAGGTAAGAGACTCGAAAAACTCATCTATCTTATTCGTATAATAAATAGCTGGATCAAACAACATCGCACTAGTGGCGTCGAGATCATTATCGTGGAGCAAAAACCCTCCAATTCATAACTGTCGGAAGTTATCTTGTTGACAGAACATATATTAATTATATGAGCATAAGGTTCGGAGGGTTGACTTCCTATCCCGAAAATGTTAAGCTCAATTGTCATTTTTCCGAAGGATAGGTTCACGGAACCGTTACGATAATTGATTACTATATTGGAAGTTGCTAGAAGAGGGTGACCAAGAATCACCGGGATTTGATTCCGTGGGTTCGCCACAAGCTGTGTATCTAAAATTATAAAGTCCACAGGGAATATAAATTTCCCGACTTTGATCAACACGTCCTCTAGCTCATCCCTAGGGTAGGTGATAGATCGATCGGCCATCTGAAGAGTGCAGTACATAGGTTTCAACTCTCCTATGCCTAATTGCTCATAAACAGAATACGGGAGCAAGTTAACACTAGCACTTAGATCGAGTAGTGCGCGATTGATATTTTTACCCCAAATGGTTATAGAAATTTTAAAACAACCAGGGTCCTTATGTTTCTTGGGCAAATGTTGGGTAAAAGCATCGCTCACATTGCTCGCTAAAAAAACCTTTTAGACACTTGAGTTTTCCTTTTTTAGTGCACAAGTCCTTAAGAATTTTCGTATAGGACGGAACTTGTTGGATAGTATCTAAGAGAGAAATATTTATGTTAACTTGATTAAACATTTCCACAATCTTCTCCATCTGTGGACTTGGTTTGTTGGGCCTCAACCGGTTTGGAAAAGGAGCTTTATCAACAGGGGTTGGGTCCAACATTTGAGGAGAAGTTTGTGAGGATGGAATGGATCCCAAAATTGGATTTGGGATGGTCTGAGATAGTAATTTATTCAAGGAAGTGGACTGAGGGTTCGAGCGCAGTGGAGAACGAAGAATAGGCTCGGAAGAAGACGCTGGATTAGACAAAGTAGGAGTAGGAGTAGAAGTAACAGCCGGGGTATCATCTAAATTATCAACTTGTTCACCAACATGGTTATTCAGCACTCTTCCCGATCTCAACGTAGTTACGACACTTATGTTATGATTTTGTTGGTTAAGAATGATATTTGCGCTTTGTGAGTGGCCGGAATTTGGTAGAGGTTGAGATGGAAGTTTTCCTTTCTCTCTCTCACTCATTGCGGCATTTAACTGCGCAATTTGTGCTTCGATCGATTTTATGCTTTCACCATGGGAAACAGTATGTTGCACTAGCGTTTGGATAGAAGACGTTAAATTAGCCGTCGTTTGTGAGGATTGTTTAATAAACGTTTCTAATCTTTTTTCGAGTGCAGAGATTTTATCGATGTCGGCCGTTGGAATATTAGTGTGTGGTTAGAAAGAATTATTATAAGGGACAAAATTGTTAGCTAGATATTGAAAAGATTGCGGTTGAAAGGGCTGCTGAATTTGTTGTGGCGGCTGTTGTTGCTGTGGAGGAAGCCTTTGTTAGTTATTTTGGCTTGGGAACTGATTTTGATTTTGAGATTGGTTTTGGTTCCAAGCAAAATTAGGATGATTCCTCCATCCCTGATTATATGTGGATGAATAAGGATCGTTTCTAGTTTGTTGCTGAAAAGCAGTATTGGTTTGTTCATGACCTTGAGAAGGAGGATTCAAAGGACATTCTTCCGTTAAATATAATGAGTCAAAACAGCAACCACACACGGTTTTGGGGAGCGTAACTTGATTTAGGGAGGCTGAAGAGAACTTGCTTTCCATAACTTCGAGTTTCTTTTGCATCGCAGCCATTTCGGCTTTCATTGCGATGGAAGTATCGAGCTGATGGATACCCGCCCTAGATAAGGTCAATGTTGTTGGTCTAGTGCTCTCCCACTGTAATGCCTATTCGGCTAGATCTTCCAGAATTTTCCATGCTTCGCAGTCGTCTTTTGACATGAAATGATATTGACAAATGCTTTCTAACATTTGTTTTGTAGCTGGATTGATACCCTCATACATAATTCGGCAAAGTTGCCATTTGTTGATTCCGTGATGAGGGCATTGGACAAGGAAATCTTTAAATCATTCAAAACATTTCCAAAAGGGTTCATTAGGAAGTTAGGCAAACCGGTTAATCTCACTCTGAATGCGGGCATTCTTGTGATGAGAATAAAATTTCTTAAGAAATACTTTAATGAATTCATCTCATTTAGCGATAGAATGTGCGGCGGTGCTATAAAGCCACTTTTCTGCGAGATCGCACAAGGTAAAAGGGAGAAGACGTAATCGCAGAGTATCCCGTGAAAGTTGGGTGGTGCTCATCATTGCACATACGTTTTCGAATTTGGTTATAAAAACGTATGCATCTTCATATTCAAGCCCGTGAAATTTGGGTTACAAGTTAATGAAGCGGGGTTTAATTTTGAAATTATCCCCATTGGCTGGTGGAAAAGACAGACACATAGGAAGGGGTCCACGTACGGGGTAGCATCGGTCTTGAAGAGTGATGCGTGGTAGATTCTGAGTTTGCGCACCTATGGGTGGTGGTAATGTGGTATTGTTAAAACCCGATGGAAATCCGTCCATCTCGGAAGATGTGATAGGTGGAGGAGAAATAGAAGATGAAGAAGTATCGACTTTGGAGTCGACAACAAAAACGCGGACTTGACGGGCACTAGAATCCCGTGTCTAGCCGATCATGCACTAAGCGCGTTTAGTGCACGTGGCAGCATGTGATATGTATGAGAACGATTTTAAGAAGGCTTGCTTTGAAAAAATATCGGACGTGAGGCTTGACTCAACTAATCACTAAATGCACAATCAATTCCTAGAGCTAGGGCCACCTAGGTCAAGTTACCAGACTGCTCCCAGACTTCCGAAGGACAAGACGTAGGATCAATCCTCTACCACCTCCTTATCAATCTTGCGGCCAGGTATGTGCCATATAAGTTGGAGGTATCCGCTATACGAATCACCAAAATAGTGGGCCTAATTAAGCAACCACTTTCTTTAGTCACACTTACCTAGACACCACAAGAGAAATGTGGATAAGCAATAAATTATCCACGACTCTCCTTTGTCCTAAATGAGCGCGGCAGTCCTTAGAGTCTTGGTCTAGATATTTTTTTTTATTAATGTAGGGTGATAGTATGCTCGTTTGTGATTTGTGAGGCCGAGGAAGGGTGATGAAATCCCCACCTAATCTGAATTTGGATTTATTGCCCCTTAATGTCCGGTTTAAGTATGCTAAACAACCCGAAATCAAAACACGCAAAATTTTTTTTGTGGCGCTGTTTGCAAAGAATCTTGTATGTCAAATCAGTTTTAGACGAGAGAGGAAGGCAATAAGAGAATACCAAAGAAGTTTGGGGGCCCAACTCTTCAATAGGGTCGCGATTCCGCCGCCAAAAGCAACCCTAGGTCGCGGTTTTGCCGCCTCTTGACTAGTATTCTCTCCAAATTTCTTCAGAGCACTACAATGCTCCTCTGGTCCAAGTTGAAAGTTTCTAAATCTCTGTTGGCTTGCTCCAATTACTCTAGATGTCCTTGGAAAACTCGCACAAAAATTATTAAAAACACAAGATGCGGTTTTGATTCTCTTTTATTTTATGTTTATGGTTTTTATAAGAAATCAACCCGAATAACAAGAAAAATAATTACGACCGTTTCCCCGGCAACGGAGCCATTTGATTGTCTGCGAAAATGTGTTATGTATATGTGTTGTAAATAACCGTAATCAAGACGGTGTCGCAAATAGCTATCCGCGATGAGTACGGGTCGTCCGTAGGGAAACATGAATTTCTTTTCTTGTTTTAGATAAGTTGATAAAAGAGAGGAGAGATTGTTGTCGTTTTAATTTAAGATGGATAGAAAATTTGATAATAGAAAGGTTTATAGGGTTTATAGGACTTAGTAGTTAATAGATGAAAGTATAGAAATAATTCTTTTTATCTTTTAATTATTTAAAACTAGAAAGATAGCGATGAATGCGGATTAGGGTTCTTGGAGAGAATTAGGGTTTACCACTACCGTCCCTTGTCCTTCCATTGATCTCTATTTATCTCAAGCTTTTAACAAAACAAGTATTAACTAAGCTCAAATCGTGGTCGTGACTATCATTTATGGATAGCGTGCCTAAGAAGAGGGTTAACATTTATTTTGCTAAGATTTATAAATATTAAAATGTCAAAAGAAGTTAAGAGATTTTTCATCCATTATTTTACCCTATCCTACAAACCCTAGCACGCAAGAAATTACTCGTTCATGATTATTAGCATAGTAAAATAGAGGTAGAAGATGAATGAAAATTTGAAAGTGCTGAAAGTAATGCGGAAAGTAATGCGTAAAAGTAAATGTGTAAAGTAAATGCGAAAAGAATTAAAACAAAAAACTGCCTTTATTAATCAACAATTGCATTACAAAATTCTCCTTGAAAGGGTAGATTACAAGAACCCTGGTTTTGCTCGTAGATCACTATCTCAATCGATAGGTAGATGAATAGATGATTCGATTAGATGATTTTGGAATGCCCAGCTTTCGGTCCTTTATATAGCCTCTGAAAGTACAACCCCTGGATGCCATGTTGGAGTAGGTGAAATTACGATCATGTTCCCAAAAATCCAGATCCTACAGCTGCTATACAACCGCGGTTCCGCCGCCTTTATCCCCGCTTGACCGTGAATCCGCCGCTTCCTAATGGGTTTGAGACTTGGAATTTTTTCTGGCTTTTTCTCTCGATATTTGGAAATTCTCTTATACAGATTCTAAAAATATTGCTCTTAGTCTCTGCCGTTGTTAGATTCTTCAATTTGCTTCTAATATTTGACCGATTCGGTTTGATATTCCGATTTGAGTTGGATCTTCTACTTAGATTTTAGACCTGAACTAATACATGCACAATATCTCAAATCAAATTGTTAATAGCATTTGGTATTTTTGAGATATTATTCCAACCATTTATATAATATGATCTCTTAAGAATATTAATTAGGAATATTTGATATGATATGCATATTTTAATATGAATATTTTATTTAAATATTATATGCATATATTTTCCCTAATTATATTAATTATAAATGAAGAAATATATGATAATAATCTTTTTACAGACCCACATATGTTCTTTATTTACATTTAACACCTTTTATTAGTTAATAATAGTTGGAAAAATGCCCATACAAATGTGAAATATTTTTGAGTAATCACTCCAATTACCACTGCATGTTAAAAATGAAGTTCCGAATCTAATCCTAAAAATGTATTAATGAAGACTATCCTAAGACTAAAATATTTATTTATTTCACATCTGATTTTAGAAGGAAAAAAATCTTCTTAACAAATGTGCAATGTGCAAGAGGAGAAGAAAAAGATTAGTAGCATTAAGAAACATCTCTTAAGATTAAGTAGATGTTCACGTACAACATTAAATTGGTTTCCCGGACAAGAAATATATATATATATAGAGAGAGAGAGTGTGTAGAGAAATGGCTTTTTTTTTTACATCATTAGGTAGCTTCCTGAGGCACATATGATAATTTCTTTCTTTCATGACCGGGCACATGCACCCGATACGTGAAAGTGTTATTCAAATTTTTTTTAAGAGCCATTAAAACACACCCATAATAAGATGCTTTATTTATAATTGATAAATTCTAGGATTTGTTGCATATAAATCGAATTTCAAATATTTTATATATTCTATATGTTTCTCCGTCCCCACAAGATTTCCTACTGTAACTCCATTTTCGCCGCCCCCACCCCCCACCCACCCATCCACAATCTCCCATTACACTCCAATTTTTTTGTTATGCTTGTAACTTTAAATTAGAGGCAAGTGCAGCAAACACTTAAACTGTGGCAACCTTCTCCTTGGGCAACGCGGTTACTGTATCCGAAACCTTGGTTTCGATGCTAAACTACAAAAATTGAAACCATGACTCGTTTGGTAACCAAAATTAAGTTTCCCAAACCGCGATTTTAAGAAGAGGAGTTTCGAAAAGTTGTGTTGTCTCTTTTTATTCTCTTTCTCTCACTTAAAAATAAGTTAAGTTAAATGTTGCAAAACCCCAATTCTACAAAACCACGGTTTGCAAATATGCAAAACCGTGATTTTGTTTTAACTTATCGAAACCATATTGTTTTGGAAACCTTGTTGCCAAGCTAGGGTGAGTTTTCCAACTTCTAAAATTACTTTACTATAATCGATCCCGATAGAAATCCCATGAATGATTATTAACTAGACATATATTAGAAATAGAAAAACCTGTTCACCATTTTTAAAAATAAATTATCCAACAAAATCAAATTATTTGTTGGTTCAGTATCAAATACAAAACACACACACACACACACACACACACACACACACAGCTTGAAATTGTTTATATCCAGAAATTTAGCTCTTGGTAAACTCACATCTTGATCTCCTAATTGCCATTTGAGAAAATGGGAATATCCCATCCCATAAAAGCAGTACAAAAAAAGAGAGAAAAGAAGCTATTCATTGGCTATGATCTTCCTTCGAAAGCACCAACAGTTAGGTCATTCAATGTGCATGGTTCTTGTTTACCTAATTCAGCATGACCAAATCTTGATACGAAACCAGGCGGATTAGGCTGCGGTAACAACGCAATATCCATGGCCAACATCTCGATCACTGACGACATTAATGGTCGATCCTCTGGGCATTCTTGCACGCATAATAAACCGATTTTAATACATTTTAATATTTCATTCTTAGGAACCAAACCCATTGCTTCGTCAACGAGTTGCAAGCAATCGCCATCATTCCATAAACTCCATACCTTGACAAAACAAGAAAAAATAATTGTCAAAATTCGATGATTGGAGGCTAAATATGATGAAGGTATTACTTACATGAGCTAATAGGTTTAGATGAGGAGAGAAGGCGTACACCCCTCTATTCTTCTTTCCACTTATAATCTCTAGAACCAAGACACCGAAGCTAAATACATCAGACTTCATCGAGAAAGTTCCCTCCAATGCATATTCAGGAGACATATACCCGCTAAAGAATGGAAAGCAATGATGAGTCTATCATAAATTATGATATAGATTGCATAAGAAATTGAAATTTGTGTATAATTCTGGGAAAACCATACTTACTATGTGCCGACAACTTTTCTTGTATTGAAATCTGACTCATCTTCTCTGAAAATTCTGGCCATACCAAAATCGGAAATTTTGGGGTTCATATCCTTATCCAGAAGAACGTTGCTAGCTTTGAGATCTCTATGAATAATTCTAAATCTAGAGTCATGGTGAAGATAAAGAAGTCCACGAACAATACCAACAATAATCTGGTATCGAGTCCTCCAGTCCAACAACGCGCCTTCTTTCCCTAAAAGCATGCAATTTTAAGAATTGTCATCATTTGTTATGATTTCATCAATAGAACAGAACATGCATATGTTACATTCAGAAATCAGTGAGCCCACACCAAAATAATTAGGTGTCAGCATATGAGCATCTCTTCATCATATGAAAATATAATCAAATGCATTCATTGTCTAAAGAGCAAACTAATTCATCGTTTACTAAACTGACAAAGGTGGTTGTTGTGTGCAAGCTCTGCCAATTAACTGAAGCCACCTGGAGGACATTATAACGATTCTTAGCGGGTTCAATGGAACGGGCAGAAGATTGTTAGTCAAGATTCGGTTCGGTTCGGTTGTAGTCTTTCTTGTATAAATCTTTGGAAAGAGAGGAGAAAAAAATAGTTTGGATGTAATAAAGTTTTTCCCTATTAAAAAGTTCTTTCCATTTATGTTCTTGTTCTTCAATTGTATCCCAAAATTTTCCCAAATCAAACCTTAGATTGGAAAAATGCCTAAGAAAAATAGGAAAGTGAGCGATCAAGCTCATCAATTGGTATCAAAGCTTCAAGGAGAGGATCATGATGTCGATGAAATTGATGCAGATTCATCAACAAGGGTTCAAGATTGGGGTCCTCAAATTCAACAAATTGGTACCATATTGGATCGATTCGATGAGTTTAAGGCTCAAATAGTTCATCAGCATGCCGATTGCAAGCAACAACTTTTCCAGTTGCATTATTCAGTTAATGCAATCTTGATTGAATTCAAGAATTCAAGAAATGCCACGATTAGGGTTTCACCATCTCAGGGCCACGTGTTGGGAGCGAGGATGGCATCTCCTGCAGTGCAAGGATTAGAATCTAGAGCTGTAGAGCCTAATCTGGGAGCAGTAGGTAACTCTTCTATTACTCTAAACCCTCATATTCAAGATCAAGAAAAAGTTGTGAGGTTATCAAATGATGGGGTTAATGCTGCAAATTACCGTTCTTTTTTGAACAATCAAAAGATATTGCAACCCAAATCGCTAAAATTGGATTTTCCCAGTTTTAACGGTACTGATTATGCTTTAGCTTGGATACAACAAGCATCTCAAATTTTTTCATACTATGAAGTAAATCCTAGAGAATGGATGCAAGTGTGTTCTTTTTATTTGAAGGGGGAAGCCTTGCAATGGTACAATTGGCTATTAGTTAATGTCGATCATTATTTTAAATGGGAAGTGTTCAAGGATGAGTTGTTGTTGAGGTCTAGCTCCACTGAGTTGGCTAGGCCTTTTGATTCCTTTGCTTAACTAAAACAAAACAATTCAGTGAGAGAATACCAAGGCTAGATTTGAACAGTTGTTAGGTCTCCTTGATAAGTTACTTGCTCCTTAAGTGATTGATAAGTGGATTGGAGGTCTTAAAGATGAAATCAAATACGAAGTCATGGCTACTAGGCCTACAAATTTCAGGAAACTGTTATGCTATCTAAGGTGTTTGAAGAAAAGATGCAAAGCAAAAAAAAGACTATCAAGTGGGGTGACAAGTTTGAAAAAAATAAAGACTCGGGCAATGGTGACAGTAATCCAAGTTCTTCACAGAGCCAAGTATCTTCCAATAATAGTATAAGGAGAATATCAGCTGAGGAGTTAGCACAAAAAAGAAAATTAGGACTGTTTTATTACTGTGATGAAGCATGGAATGGTTCACATAAGTGCAAGAACAGACCAAAGCAAATTTTTGTAATGGAGATTCCTGCCAGATGAAGAATCAGATGAATTGCTTGGGGAAAAAATTAGAATGAAGAAGAATCTCAACCTATTAATTCTCCATCCATTTCTCTGCAATCCATGTGTGGTACTCCAGCTACACATATCATCACGGTACTAGGAAACATCAGGGGTAGACCTGTTAATATTTTGGGGGATTCAGGATCAACACACAGTTTCATAAATAACAAGCTAGCCAAGCAATTGGGATTGCCTGTGTGCAATTCTCAGAACTTTGAAGTTCCGGTAGGCAATAGAGATATTGTGGTAGGCTCTGTGGTTTGTAAAAGGGTTAAAGTGAGTTGCCAAGGGACAAATATGGTGGTTGATTTGCTGCTGCTACCCATGGGGGGCAGTCAAGCAGTGTTGGGGGCTCAGTGGATGTGGAACCTTGATGGTGTGGTCTTTAATTTTAAAAACTTAAAGCTCAAATTCTTGTACGAAGGAAAATTGGTTATATGGAAGGGGTTAACTCATGAAGAGTTGAAGGTGGTGGACAATCAGGGCTTAGAGAAAGAACTGAAACAGATATGCTTGTGTTTCATGCTCCAATTCAAAAGTCTTGACCGTAAAGTACAACCTAATGATTCAGAAAAAACTAATGCAGATATTCAGAATATCCTTAACAAAAATCATACAGTGTTTAAAGAACTAAGGGCTTACCCCTAGAAGAAGCTGTGACCACAGGATTCCTCTCACTAATAATTCCAAGGCTGTGTGCATCAGGCCATACAAGTATGCATACCATATGAAGAATGAGATAGAGAAGCTTGTGGATGAAATGTTGCAGACAGGGGTGATCAGGCCAAGTTCCAGCGCATACTCTTCACCAGTTGTCATGGTAAAGGAGTCTGATGGAAGCTGGAGACTTTGAGTAGATTACAGGAGTCTAAATTAGAATACCATCAAAGATAAGTTCCCCATTCCTATCATTGATGAACTATTAGATGAGTTATATGGTACTAAATTCTTTTCTAAGCTGGACTTGAGGTCAGGATATCATCAGATTAGGGTTATATGATAAAGATATCCATAAAACTGCTTTTAGAACTCACCAAGGACATTATGAATTTCTTGTTATGCCTTTTGGCCTTACTAATGCACCATCCACTTTTCAATCTCTCATGAATTCTATTTTTAAACTTTATTTGAGAAAGTTCATTCTAGTGTTCTTTGATGACATCCTGATCTATAGCAAAGAATGGTCACAACACTTGAATCATTTGGAGTTAACTCTGGAAGTCCTCAAATCTCATCAATTGGTTGCTAAGCTCTCTAAGTGTAGGTTTGGCCAATCGCAAGTTGAGTATTTAGACCACATTGTACCCTGAGATGGCATTACTGTTGATCCAAAGAAAGTTGAGGTTGTGGCTGATTGGCTTATTCCAAAGAATTTGAAGACCTTAAGGGTTTTTTTGGGGCTTTCAGGCTATTACAGGAAATTCGTTAAGGACTATGGGTGCATTGCAAGACCCCTGACTGATTTGCTCAAGAGAATTCTTTCAAATGTTCAGAGGAAGCTCAATCTGCATTTGAGAAACTGAAGCAAGCTCTCACTTCCCCTCCTATATTGGCCATGCCTAATTTCAACGAAGACTTTATTCTGGAATGTGATGCTTCAGGTATTAGGATTGGAGCTATGTTGTTACAAGAAGGGAAACCAACAGCTTATTTGAGTCAAGCCTTGAAGGGAGGAATCTGATGCTCTCCACTTATGAGAATGAGCTATTAGCCATTATCCTGGCAACCAAGAAATGGAACCAATACTTAATGGGAAGAAAATTCATCATAAAGACAGATCACCAGAGGTTAAAGTACTTGTTAGATTAGAGAATCCATACTGAAATTCAGAATAAATGGTTGGCTAAGCTACATGAGTTCGCATATAGAGTGGAATATAATCCTGGTAAAGAGAATATTGTAGCAGATAAGCTGTCTAGAAGATTTGAGGAGCATTGTGAGAGGGAAGGCAGGGAGTTGCAATCAATTTCAATAGTTCAAAGCTCTTGGTTGGAAGAGATTAAAGAAATGGTGAGCTCTGAAGAATATTTTAGGTACTTAGAACAAAGTGGGCTGTAAGGAAATCTTGATCCTGACATATATCAAAAGATTGGTGGTACATACTAATATCAAGGCAGAATAATGGTGGATCCTCAAGCCAGTAACCTCAAATCCAAGCCCTTTGCTGAATTTCATTATTCTCCTATGGCTGGCCATTCTGGGGTATACAGAACCTGACTGAGAATTAAAAAAGTTTTCTTTTGGCCGGGCCTTAAAACTGATGTACAAGCTTATGTATCGACTTGTGAAGTATGTCACAGAAATAAGTATGAAAATACTCACCCAGCTGGATTGTTACGTCCCTTAGATGTTCCGGACAAATTTGGGAGGACATCTCTATGGATTTTATTACAAGTCTCCCTACGTGCCAAGGTTAAAGTGTGATCTATATGGTTGTTGACGGGTTGACCAAGTATGCTCATTTTTTGCTCTCAGCCATCCATATACTGCTGAGATGGTGGCCTTTGATTTTCTTTGAAGGTGTCTTCAAATTACATGGATTACCTAGATCTATAGTGAGTGACAGGGATGCTATATTTACCGGTTTGTTTTGGAAGGAAATTTTCAAGTTGCAGGGTTACACTGTTGCTCTTAGCACTGCGTATCACCCTCAAACTGATGGTCAAGCGACCAAGAGGACTCTGGAATCCTATCTAAGGAGTTTTTGTTGCCATAAACCAAAGCAGTGAGTGAAATGGTTGGTGTTGGCAGAATTTTGGTTTAACACAACATGGAAAAGTTCAACCCATCGCACTCCTTTTGAAGCTGTGTATGGCAGAGCACCCCCTTCTCTTTTATCATATATTCTTAAATCTGCTAAGGAACAATCAGTGGATGAGGAATTGTTCTCAAGAGATGTGGCACTCTAGTTCCTAAAGGATAGCCTACATACGGCCAAGGATAGAATGAAGAAATATGCAAATAAAAATAGAACTGAGAGTGAGTTTCAGGTTGGAGATTGGGTGTTTTTAAAATTACAACCGTATAGACAATTGTCTGTGACTCAGCAGAAACCTAACAAACTCTCTCCAAGGTTTTTTGGCCCTTATCAGTTACTTGCCAGGATTGGTCCAGTGGCTTCTAAGCTATAATTGCCTGTGGAATCCTCTATTCATCCTGTTTTCCAAGTATCACAACTCAAAAAGAAGTTGGGTGAGGGAGTCATCACTCAATTACATCCCCCAACTTATCATGAAGAAATCATTGATGAACCTGAAAGAATCTTAGATAGAAGAACAATTCAACAGGGAAAGCACCTTCTAAGCTAGGTTCTTATCAAATGGAAGCAAAGAGCCGTCTCATATGCTACTTGGGAAGGATATTGGGATTTAGTGAAAAGATTTCCAGCTTTTGACCTTGAGACAAGGTCAAGGTTTCAAAGGGGGAAGAAATGACGAAGGTGGTTGTTGTGTGCAGGCCCTGCCAATTAATTGAAGCCATCTGGAGGACGTTATAACGATTCTTAGCTGGTTCAATGGAACAGGCAGAAGGTTGTTAGTCAAGATTCGATTCGGTTCGGTTCACATGTAATCTTTCTTGTATAAATCTTTGGAAAGAGAGTAGAAAAAATAGTTTGGATGCAATAAAGTTTTCCCTATTAAAAAGTTCTTTCCATTTATGTTTTTGTTCTTCAATTGTATCCCAAATTTTCCCTAAAGCAAACCATAGATTGGAAAAATGCCTAAGAAAAATACGAATGTGAGCGATCAAGCTCATCATAAACAGTAAACCCAACCCATTGCGGTACTTTGGGTTTTGTGTTCTTGTTTAGTAAGTCTCTTTAATGAAACATATAGGCTTTTGCGCATCCAAACCTGCTAAATAAATTAGTAAACCCACAGCAGCCTTAGTTTGGCAAGGAGATTTCCATTAAAATTAAGATTAGCATGTACAGAGATAAACATGACGATTCAAATCAATTGAATAATCTAATGAAAGGAATTTATTTCTCCCCAATATATATGCAAGAATTAATGTTATTGCATATTCTTTTCCACTGTAAATTTTGATGTATATCATTTTAAATCACAAATATCTGCAGCTGTTGATAGAGGATCAGACGTACAATGAGAAAGGTGGAGATAAATAAGTATAAAAAAGAGAGAGTAAATGATTAATTAATAACTGGGAATAAGTATAAAAAAAGTATCCTAATTCAATCTCCAACATAACTGGTTCTTTCTCCTCTGTTCTATTAATAAGCAAAAAATGAACAACTCTTAAAATAATCCTAATACCACAAGCCCACAACACTCAAATTTTTAGCAAAAAAGAAAAAAGAAGAGTATTTAATAATTTCTATTTATTAATCCCATTCAGTATTGTAGCTTTATCTTGATTTGCTCTTGATAGCTACTGGGCCTAATAATCCATTTACGGTCTGCCCCATGATGAATTAATTGTGTATGCTGTTGCTGCATCAGTTATTCTCCGCTGTACTAGACACTAACTTGAATCATAATAGTTTCCCTATAACATTTCTACACGGAAATTTAGGTTTCACTGCATGACTAAATTTTTCATATGTGAACTCTCAAAGGGGAAAATTTTACTACAGAGAATCTTAAGAGGAAATAGTGGGGTCACAAAAGTGCATTATGAATCTTTATTGAAAGTGCAGGCCACAACAACTTCAAGTGCTCGTGTTACTCAGAAGGAAAGAAACAACATAAGTACTAGTTTTCCATGAAAAATACATAAGATTCTTGGCATTGATAATTTGATACTGAAAATATTACCTAATATAAAAATCTGCGTAGGTGCTGAGATTACCAAATAAAGAAATAACTAAGAAATCTGTATCAAATAATTTTCTCGAAAAAGGAAAAGTTACAGATAAGATTAACATTACTGAAGCAGGCAAGAACATACCAAACAGAAAGGCATCTAAGCTTTTATTGGGCATGTACTCGTATATCAACATCCTTTCCTCCCCTTGAATGCAGCAAGCAAGGAGACGAACAAGATTTCTATGCTGAAGTTTAGCAATAAGCATCACTTCATTCCTGAACTCGTGAACACCTTGTCGTGAACTCTTACTGAGTCTCTTAACTGCTATTTCTCGATCCTCTCCAAGGTTACCCTGTCCATTGCGATATCTAACATTATGTATATATGATATACAGATTTTAGTTTTATTAGAAACGTGGCCTTTGTTATCCACCGTCAGTTGCTGCTAAAGATATCAGTACCTGGCCGGTTGGCCCATTAGTTACAACATGGAAAGCATTTAATGTTTTAGCACAATCGAAAAGTTCTTCATAATTTTAAGCCACAGAGTAAAATATCACCAACAATATTAAGCAGATTTCAAAATAATGTTACAAAATTTGAGTAAAAAGTCAGATTAAAGATGTGACAAAATTTGAGTTTTGCAGCTTTAAACGTGCTTGCGCTGAAATTTCAGATAAGTACGATCAATAGTGTAAAGTTCAACAAAGTTCTGCTGAATTTGCAGTTCAATATGATTATCGCCACTAACCAGTAACCACATCGATAATTATTAGTTACAAAAATATCACTATAATTCTACAAGACAACACTGTAAGAAGACCTCTGATCGTAGCTTGATCCAACTTCGAGCAGAATTAATAGATTATTCGGCTGCACCCTCACAACTATTTGCTATAAAAATTAAACAATATGGAAATTGATTTTCATTTGCTCCAGATGAAAGAATGAGGTTATTATTATCTCGGAGAGTATTAACCAATAAGTTACTTATCTTGAATGGAACGAGAAAAAATACCTTGTAAACGGGACCAAATCCACCCTCTCCAAGTTTGTTTCCAGCCGAAAAGCAGTCAGTTGCGGCTGCAATGGTGTGAAAATCAACTAAAGGAAGGTCTAAGTCATTTTCTTCATCAACAGCATTGGATTTGTCTTTAAAGCGAATGTTCACACCTACAATTACCAAACAAAATAACGAGGAAATCAGTTAGTACTACAATTTGGCGGAATTTTGCTAATATGTTACTGAACACTCCCAAGGGAAAGGAAAGTTAGTAGGACATGAGAATTGTGATAAGGAGGTCACAAGTTCAAGACATGCAACCCACAAGGGGAGAGGAGACAGACCCTGTTTAATTAGAGAAGGGGATGGGTCTCCTGCATAGGTCCAACCTCATTTCTCGGGAAACAAAAAGAAAAGTAGAAATATATAGGGGTCAAATTTGAGAAGAGCTAGGTGGTGAAAGCCCGAGCTGATAGGTAGAGGGCAATATATGGGGGCAGAGCCCGTAAGCGACGGATACACAACACAACTTGGGAGCCCATTCTAAACCAAAAGCCCGAGCTGATAGATAGAGGTCCAAGTTATATTATATATCACATCAACTTCTTATAAACTCATGATGTGGGACTAAAGAACGAGTCACAACCCAACATGAAAGGCTAAGAATTAGACGGACAAAAATTGAGTCTAGAATATAACTTTAAGTACAAACAATAGTTACTTGAGGGTGCATCCAAAGATCGGAATTAGACATTCTTTCGCCACTAAGCAAAGATACTCTAGCCGGGAATACAAATTCATGTCTATAATAGCCAAAAGATACTTGTTTTTTTTTCCGTTCCTTTTTTGGATCAATCAGTCATCAACTTGGTAACATCAAGGATGATATTGTTCATAAAAAATCTACGATGGTTGAAGTGGAGCGGCATTCTGCTTCCGCAGATAACCCTGAAATGAAAATTTCTGTAGGACCATACTACCTGTTCGACCCAATGTTCAGCCAAATGACTAGCTGAAATGAATATATAAGATGAATGAGTGCTAATAAATTACGCAATATGATGAGAAAGTAGTGCATACGGCAATTAAAGGTAGCTTTAACTGCAGAAAAATGAGGAAAGTCAATTTAGATTGTTTTGTATGAGATCATTGACTAAGCTAGTTAGCAGTTGAAACAAGCTTCCATGGCTTGGGAAGACGGGCATCTAGAATGATGGATATGATGGTAGAAATCTGACACAGGAAAAAATCCCTAACAAACCTAAATGGAGACAATAAAAGGTTTCAATTAGACGACAAAAAGCTTCCTTGTCGATGTAACTTACCCTTTTTCTTTTTCTTTCTCTTTCTTTTCCACATGAAACACCCCACAGAAGCAAGTAAAAATATTCCGACAAGAAGGCTCATGCTGATTGCCACCGGCACCAACTTTCTTCTGCTTATGTGTGATTTTGGCGGATCTGCAAGAAACATTTTCACATGAACAAAATCTCGAAAGTTTCTTACTGTCCTCTACATTACTTCTAATGCAGTCATCTACATATTATCGACCTCGTCCAATATTTCCTACGAGGGAAATGGAGAGGGTCATTGAATTTTGTTCGAACTAATGGAAGAGACCACCCGGGTCAACTTGCCTTACCAGCCAATATTTTAGCCTTCATTTCCAGTCAGTATATAGATAATCTAAAACAAAGAATATTGAAACTTGAACTTGTTTCCAAAACATTTCATAACTAAATGAAAGCTTTCTAGCAGCTAGCTCCCTATATATTTTTTTATGGTGATAGCCTGTTTCAACATATTACTTGAATGGCTAACAGTTATTTGTACAAATATTTCCTTTCAAAAAATATATACTAAAATTATCCTTCATCATTAAGCTCAAGCAACTTTAAAACAATGATATAAAAATTATGATTAATAATTTATTTGGAGCTATATATGACATAACGATGAAAAATACACGGATTCTTTTTATTGCACGGAAGCTAAAGTTCCTGACAATTTAAGATCATCACAGAAAATCACACAGCTCTCTATCACCAGTAAAACTACAAGGTATATATATGTTACATGTGATGCTATTAGAGCTATGTCAATGATCGATGTTGACTTTAATTAAATAGCCAAAGGCAACTTGGCCAACTATTTTCTGGCCTACCAATGAAGTCTCATAAAGGAAACACCTTTGAATAGTCTGATTCTAAAGGGAAAGCAACATGCACATGCCTTAGCCTCACTTGTTTTTTGATCTTGACTGATAGTATGATCTATGTGCACTGGATATCAAATTGAAGGCAGATTAATTTCTATGACATAAGCCCCACCCTTGTGAATCATGGAGATTGTAGACGGTCTTCATTTAATTTGGGGACAAAAGACTTGCGTTCCTTTGTATTGTTATACTTTTTTGAAAGAAAAGTGTTGCGTATATGAGACAATCACAAAACAAACACACAATCGATAGCGAGAAGAAAATCAAAGCACGAGCAAGCTTGAAATATGAATACTAACCACAAAACTAATAGACGAAGGCGAAGGTTTATTAATAATCAACTATAAGAGGAGTACAAATCGATGGAGAATACAAATCTCTCTTAAACCCTAGATTTCTCACAATTATCAATCGGTTATCTCTAATTAACAAAAAGTATTAGATCTAGGTCTAAAATAAGCTATTATATATATAGCATACAAAAGATTTCCTTAAAAAACTAATTTCCTAACTAAGGAAATATCCGGCCAATGCATACGGCAGACGTCTGCTAAAGGAAACGACAGACGTCTGGTATTTAGTCACGAGCTAACAGAGCGTAAACCAGACGTCTGAACAAGAGTTGGAGTCGTCTGGATTTGTCTTCCAAAAGAATATAGCGCTCTGCAGCCGTCTGAATCTCATCGAGGCAGACGTCTGTCTAAAGTATGCTTGTGCATACATAGCAGAGGCAGACGTCTGACCAGTTGATGACATTAAATCAACATGTAGCTTCGTGATAACTCCGAATTTTCAAGTAGGAAATCTTAGAGGGTTGAATGTGAGGCAAATCTAATAAATCTCCGCCTTACCTCGCATTCCACAAACTCCTCTATCAAAATAATAACAGCTCCACCTTCACCACAAAACCGCTCAAGGGCTCAAATGAGTGCGACACATTCTAATTAAGTTTAAGCAGTGCTCAAACTTAACAACTGAAAGAGACTTCATCAACATGTCGGCTGGATTGTCCGCTGTGCAAACCTTCTTCACAATAATCTTTTCCTCTCAACGACTTCCTGCATGAACCAGTATCTTACGTCGATGTGCTTCGTCCTCTCATGATACATCTGATCTTTCATCAAGTGAATAGCGCTTTGACTAGTACCATAGACTATTATGGTATCCTTTAGAATACCAAGTTCTGAAAATAGCCCCTTCAACCAGATTGCTTCTTTAACGGCCGCAACAACGGCCATATATTATGCCTCCGTCGTAGACAACGCTACTGTAGGCTACAAAGAAGCACGCCAATTAATGACACATACTCTCAAGGAGAATACGTAACCGGTGATCGATCTGCATCTGTTAAGATTATTTGCATAATCGAAATCGCTGAATCCAACAAAATTGTCGGCGTTTCTTCCAAACACCAACCCCACATCAGACGTACCTAATATCCATTTTATTGCCAGCCAATGTCCCTTACCAGGAGAAGTCATATAGCGACTAATAACATTAACGGCGTATGAAATGTCGAGTCATGTACAAACCATAGCATACATAACGCTACCCACCGAACTCACATATGGAACATTCGACATATATCTAATATCATCCTCTGTTTGTGATGATGAACGGGCTGAAAGTTTAAAATGAGCTGCTAACGGAGTACTTACATATTTAGCATCTGCCATGCCGAAACGTTCTAAAATTTTCTCAACATATCGTTGTTGAGACAAGTATAACTTTCCTCCTTTACAATCTCATCTGATCTCCATACCATGTATTTTTTTGGCCGCTCCCAAATTCTTGGTGTCAAACTTGTCTTTCAACAATTCTTTAAAAATCTTAATATCAACCGTATATCTTGCTGCAATCAACATATCAACATAAATTAGCAAATATATAAAAGAACCATTGGCGAGCTTCTTCGAATATATACAGTCGTCGCCCATAATTCTCGTAAACCCTATTTCTTTCATGAAAGAGTCGAATTTCTTATACTAACGTCTTAGTGACTGCTTCAAACCATAGAGAGACTTCTCTAACAAGCAAACATGGTCTTCTTTTCTTTCGACTTTGAAACCTTCGGGCTGTTGTATGTAGATTTTCTCTACCAATCACCATCTTCACATCGAGCCGTTCAAACTCCAAATCTTGTGTAGCTACCAAACCGAGCAAGACATATATAGAGATGTGTTTAACAACCGAGAAAATACCTCGGTGAAGCCAACTTCTCGTACCTGCGAATAACATTTAGTTACCAACTGTGTCTTATATCTCGTATCAACCGTCCCTTGGTCATCTTCTTTCTTCTTGAAAACCCACTTGCCGCCAACTATCTTCTTTTCTCTTTCGGGCTTCACGAGCTTCCAAGTTTGGTTTTTGTGAAGAGATTCAATCTCTTCATTCATAGCGACTAGCCAACAAGCTGCTTCATCGGATGAGATTGCTTCTTTATATCTTATCGGTTCGATACTATCAACTGTTTTTGCAAAAGACAGTGTATACGCCACCAGGTCATCGTAGCAATACCTCTATAGTGGTCTAATGTCCCTTCTCTGTCGGTCACGAGCGAGCAAATACTCATCATAAGGCTGCTTCGCTTGAGCTTCTTCAGACGATAGTGAAAGAAAGATCTCTTGCGAACCCGAGCTTTCACCGACCTCAATATCAACTCTCAGCTCATCCTTTTTTGAATCGTCTTCAACTGGAGATTTCTTATTGTTCGGTTTCGACATAGCAGATTCATCAAAAATCACATCTCTGCTAATCATAAATTTAGGCGATTTTGGATCCGAACACCACAACTTATAACCGTTAACGCCCGCAGCATAACCGAGAAATATACATTTTTTCACTCGGCGATCCAGCTTGCCTTCACGGCAATGTGCATTAGCGGTGCAACCAAACATCTTAAGTGTTTAATAATCAGCGTATTTTCCCGACCATATCCGCTCCGGTGTATTACTACCCAGTGATGTATGAGGTGGTCGATTCACGATATAACACGCCATATTTACTGCTTCTGCCCAAAACTCCTTTTCAAATCCTGCATTGGACAACATGCATCGCACTTTTTTCAAAAGAGTCCGGTTCATATGCTCCGTAACTCCATTCTTCTATGGTGTATAGACAATGGTATGCTACCGAACTATTCCTTCGTTTTTGTAGAAATTGTTAAAATCTTCACCGCAAAACTCTAACCCGTTGTCCGTCCTCAGTCTCTTGACCTGCTTTCCTGTCTGCTTCTCAAGTAACGTCTTATATTGCTTGAATATAGTAAACACATCACTTTTATGCTTCAAGAATTAAACACAAACCTTCCTCGAAAAATTATCAATGAAGGTAAACAGATACTTAGCACCGCTTCTTTTAGAAGCAACTAGAGAGGGTCCCCATAAATCCGAATAGATATAATCAAGAGTATCTTTTGTGTTGTGCACCGTCGAACTAAAGCTAACGTTTCTTCTTCCCAAAAACGCAGTGTTCACAAAATTCAGCTTCGTCGTACTCTTGCCACCAAATAGACCCTGCTTCGATAACTCAGCCATACCTCTTTCACTCATATGCCCGAGCCTCATGTGCCACAATCAGATAGTTTACGAATCCATCATAGATTTGGATGATGAAATAGCCGCCAATTCAGAAGTCGTCGAACCCTGCAACGAATATAAAGAACCTTTCTTCAAGTCTTTTATCACAACGAGAGGACCTTTGGTTACCTTCAAAACTCCTCTTTCAGCGGAAAATTTGTAACCCTTGTCGAGTGCACCTAAAGAGACGAGGTTCTTCTTCAAGTCAGGTACGTGCCGGACTTCCACGAATGTCCTCATAATACCATCGAGTATCTTGATTTTGATTGTCATTTTGCCAATAGCTCGGCATGAGATATTGTTGCCTATCAAAATCACTTCACCATTAACGGATTCGTACATGGTCCCTATAGGGACACATGTGGTAAGAACAAGCCGAATCCATGATCTACTCATCCTTGAATCGTTGTGTTGTCAAGGTCCACAAGAAAATCTTCTTCTCTTCCTGCTATACTCACTTCAGCCGAAAAATCTTTCTTTGATTCGTCTTCTTGCTTTTGCTTATTCTGCAACTTAAAACAATTGATCTTGAAGTACCCTTTCTTCTTATAATAATTGCAGGTAACGTTTTTAGTCTTGGATTTTGACCGCGACTTCTTCCTATTTGCTTTCGGATCTCTCTTCTCCGCTCACTCTCGAACAAATAAGCCAGACGATGAACTATCTGTTTCGATGGAAGTCAACTCCTTATCGATTTTCTCTTTATTTATCAAATTCTCCTTGACATCCTTGATTGAGATCATGTCTCGTCCATAAACCATGGTGTCACGAAAGTGCTTATAAGTGGGTGGTAATGAACACAAGTGAAGAGTTTGATCTTCAGCATCAATTTAAATATCGATCTTACCCAAAACTGTAATGATCGCATTAAACTCATCAACATGAAATTTTATTACAGAGCCTTCTAACACATGTGAAGTGTGTAAAGATGCTCCTTCAACAGGAGTTGATTTGTGAGAGATTTTCTTAAATATAACTTCTCCAATTTATTCTACAAATCATCCGCCGTCTTGTCCACTATAACCTCTTGTAGAACCTTGTTTGTCAGATACACGTGGATAGTTGTGAGTGCCTTTTCATCTATCTCCTTCCAAGCTTCCTCCGTCATAGTGGAAGCCTTTTTATTCTTTTCTAGAATCATCTTCTTCAAATTGTTTTGAGTCAAAACGGCAATCATATGGACTTGCCACAAACTAAAACTCATATTTCAATCAAACTTCTCCATATCGAACTTCAGGATTGTCGAAGACATAATGTAGGTTCAAATCAAAATACCTTGAGTACTAACAAACCCAAAACTTTAAAACCATGATCTAAGAAAGTGGGGAAGAGGACATAATTGTCGTTACCCACCATTAACCTAAATCGTAAAATTAAAGACCTAATGGTTCAACAAAAAATCACACAACACAACAAAAGCTATGATACTAGTTTGTCGCGTATAAGAAATAATCACAAAGCAAACACACAATTGGTAGCGAGAAGAAAATCAAACCACATGTAAGATAGAAATATAAATACTAACCACAAAACTAATAGGCAAAGGCGAAGTTTTATTACTAATCAAATATCGGAGGAGTACAAATCAATGGAGAATACAAATTCCTCTCAAATCCTAGATCTCTCACAATTGTCAATGGGTTCTCTCTAATTAACAAAAGATATCAGATCTAGATCTAAAACAAGCTATCATATATATAGCATACAGAAGATTTTCTCAAAAAACTAATTTCTTAACTAAGGAAATATCAAGCCCAGGCATACGGCAGACGTCTGCTTAAGGGATCGACATACGTTTGGTATTTCACAAACTAAAAGAGCGTAAATCAGACGTCTGAACAAGAGATGGCCAGACGTCTGGATTTGTTTCCCAAAAGAACAGAGCGTTCGGAAGATGTCTGATTCTCATCGAGGCAGATGTATGCGCAAAGTATGCTTGTGCATATAGAGCAGAGGCAGACGTCAGGCGCTGAGACTGCCAGACGTTGACCTGTAGATGACATCAAATCTCTATGTAGCTTCGTGATAACTCCGGATCTTCGAGTAGGAAATCTTAGGGGATCGAATGTGAGGCACAACTAACAAAAAGAACTTGTTTACGATATAAATTTCAGAAGACTAGACAAGCACTTAGATTGTTCCGTAACCTGTGGATTCCAAATTACAGCATGCATGTTGTGTGGCTAAAACATGCGCTGATAGATATTTGGCTAGTAATATCTGATCCATCTGTGATTTGAATCTTATATCGTTATATGCATCTACTAATGAAAATGACTTCTTGATGTTAGCTGACTAAAATAATGGTTCAACAAATGACAAACAACGGTTCATGTCAAACTTCAAAGATCTATGCTATCGAAATTATGAATGCTACTAAGATTACATTTCTACAATACATCTGGAATAAGAATTATGATTCATATATACCATGAGTACTAAGGTAGAAAATTATAGAATCTCAATCCTAATGGTATCATTTCAATGCAGAATTCAAATTCAAGTTGCATTCAAAATCCAAAACAAACAAAATCTGAGAGAAAACATACCAGGAATATCAGCAGCAGCCAATCTAACAAACAGATCCTGTCCAGATCCAACAAAGTTCCGAATATCAAACAACTGTCCAATCCATGTCACACATCCACTGCCACTTCCACCGCCACTCATATTAGCACCCGCATAAGCAGTGCAGGAACAATTCTTCAAACACAATTCTCGACACTGATCAAGGCTCAGGCTCATGTCCACGCTACAATTCTCAGATTGTGGCACCTTCACATTATGCACCGTTACAAATCTGTCCGTCCCATTTATACAATCCAACGCTGTGTTTCTCACACACCCATCACCGCTATCTCTCAAATTCCAATTATTGGGGTTTTTAGGCGCAAACCCCAGCAAACAATTACACTCCGGCGAATTATTCGGATCACAAAGCCCATAAAAACCACAAGTCCCTATATTATCACATCGATCTCTTGGTGCGTTCGAGAAAAATTTCCATGTGTTGCTGTCCCGCAACCAAAACGCACGATGAGCCAAACCCGAAGAGTTCAGAAGAAACCGAGTTACTAAACTGCCATCGCTAAGACTGTAAGAGAAAGTCACCTCTTGAGCATTATTCACAAAACTGAACTTGAAACCTCTGAAAGTGATTGCAGGAGGAACCCCGCTAAAATGTACACCATCCCAAGGCCCCGAACGCCAAATTCTTGTTGATTCACGAGCAAAATAAAGCTCAGGATCTCCTTTAGTATCCATGTAAGCCAGGAAAGTCCCTGGCGATGGATCATTGTAGCTTGCCCAAGCGACAAGTGTACGATTTATCCCTGAAACCAAATCCACACCTAATCTCATGCCAGGGATCCATGTATCTGTAAGATAGTTAAATCCCTGCCACGCAAAATTCTCAGTGGGGTCTCCAGCTTGCTTAATTACCAGATTCCCGTCGTCGAGTAGTTGGGCTATTGGGTTGCTTAGTTTCTTCGTTGTGTTCGATGACCAGATACGTGTCGAGCTTTGGTTGGTGATAGTGAGTTTGCCATCGGGGGTGAGTGATAATATTCCGGTTGAGTTGGTGATTGGGTTTTCACGGTTGGCTACCCATAATATCGTCTGGTCGGAGGGTAGATTGTACCATAGACCGATGTATCGGTTGTTGGAGTTTGGTGGGGTGAAGAATCCGAGAGCGAAGCCGCCGGAGGAGGATAATAGGGTTTCATTATCGGTGAGGGGGGTGGTTGGTGTTATGGTGTCTATAGCAATGGAGATGGAGAAAAGGATGAAGAGAATAAATAGAAGATATGATTTGTTATGGCATGGCTTCATTCTTTTCCGGAGGAGGATATAAAGTTTCTTTGAGCTTCACACATTTGCAATTAAACATGTCCATAAGTTTCATAGGAGACTCATGCGGAGAGACGCACCGATTCTAATATACATGAGAATAACAAACAATTTAACTCCTATAATAATGTTAAAGATTGGGAAAATGGTGAAGATGAAGACTGACGTACCTGTGCTTTGCAGATATCAAAGTCTTCAAAGACTTTTGAGTCAACAGTTAACCAAAAGACAAAATAAATATAACCCTAGAAGTCATTGATTCTGAATCTTCTTCTTGTTTGATCATTCTCCTTCAAGATAAAACAAAAGATCTCTTATTCATTCAAGCTATCACACATACCAAACAATTTCTCTCCATCAACCCAAGCTAACTTTCTCGCCTCCATAAATACCATAACAATCATGTACTATGTTTTTCTTAGCCGGTTTATTTGTAAGAGTCCAAAAATATCGAGAAGATATTAATATTGATGTAGTTAATCAAAAAACAGCACACTTAACCAAAAATGTATCTACTTAGTACCGAACTCAAAAGTGTTTATACTAGACATGATGTAGTGTACGGTTAACTCAAAATTGTCTGAAGTCCGAACTGAAAGGAATAACACAACACTTTGTGTACTTTTAACATACTAGCACTTTAAACTAAACAGAAGTTCTACAATTACAAAATTAATTTTATTGTAAGTTATAGTAAAATATTCTGTTTATAATTATAGTACAATAATCAGTTTACTATGCAAGCGGCAAACATTATAGTAGCAATCGCTCTTTGACATGTGCATGCCTTTGAAACATATATACCTTGAAATTGTTCATTTCAGGAATTTAACTCTTCGTAAGCTCACATCTTAGCCTCCTCATAGTCATTTGAGAAAATAAAAATAACTGTAAAAGGGACCAAGAATATGTACAGAAACCAAAGAAATATTATGAACAACGTACTATCTGTAGGTTATCTACCTTCCAAAGCACTGAAAGTTAGGCCATTCAATGTGCATGGTTCTTGTCTTTCTATTTCAAGAGGACCAAATCTTGTTACGAAACCACGTGGATTAGGCTGTGGTAACAAAGCAATATCCGTGCCCAACATCTGGATCACAGAGGACATCAATGGCCAATCTTCTGGGCATTCTTGAACACATAACAAGCCTATTTTGATATACTTTAAGATTTCATTGGAAGGAATTAAACTCAGTGCTTCATCAACAAGTTGCACGATATCGCCTTCATTCCGGAAACTCCATGCCTAAAACAAAATAGGGAGAAAATGTCAAAATTTGATTCTTAGAGCTAAATATGATTACGTAAAAGTTTTTACTCACATGAGCTAAAAGGTTTAGGTGAGGAGAGAAGGCATACACCCCTCTGTTCTTCTTCCCACTTATAATCTCTAGAACTAAAACTCCGAAGCTAAATATATCGCATTTCATTGAGCTAGAAAGTTCCCTCCAAAGCATATTCAGGAGACATGTATCTGCTAAAATTTAACATAATGATGCTAATATATTGTAAAATATGATATAAAACTTATAGAATATTGAAATTGTATACAGTTATGTGGAAAACATGCTTACTATGTACCAACAACTTTCCTTGTATTGAAATCTGTCTCATCTCCTCCAAAAATTCTGGCCATACCAAAGTCTGAAATTTTGGTGTCCATATCCTAGTCAGGTAGAATATTGCTAGCTTTAAGATCTCTATGAATAATCCTAAATCTCGAGTCATGGTGAAGATAAAGAAGCCCACGAGAAATTCCAATAATAATGCGGTATCGAGTCCTCCAGTCCAATGATGTGCCTTCTTTGCCTGAAAGCATGCAATTGCAAGCAGTATTATCTTTTGTTTTAAATTTGTCAATAGAACAGAAAATAAATATATTATGTTGTATAATCAATCACACCAAAAGCATTAAATGTCGGCATATGTGCCTCTCATTATCAGAAGGAAAATATACAAAATAAGAACATTACAGAAACAAGCAAGACAATACCAAAGAGAAAGACATCTAAGCTTTTGTTGGGCATGTATTCGTATATCAACATCCTTTCCTCCCCTTGAATGCAGCAACCGAGAAGCTGAACAAGATTTCTATGCTGAAGTTTGGCAGTAAGCATAACTTCATTCTTGAACTCATCAACACCTTGTTGTGAACTCTTACTGAGTCTCTTCACCGCTATTTCTTGATCCTCCCAGAGCTTACCCTGTCCATTGTGGAATCTAACATTATGTATATATGCTCTGCAAATTTTGGTTTTATCATAAATGTGACTGTTTTTATACACTATTAATTGTGGTTAAGGACACCTCAAATCAGTACCTGACCCATTAGTTGAAAGTGTTTGGTGTTCTTTCATGAAAACTTCTTTGACCCTCTCTATGTACATACTTTTAGTCTAGAGTCAAATACCACCAATGATGTTAAGCAGGTTCTAAAAATAATGTTCCAAAATTGAGCAATAAATCATATTAAAGATGTGACATATAAACAGATGGTTTGAGTTTTAAAACTTTATATGTGCCTGCACTGAAATTAAGTACTATTAATAGTACAAAGTTCAACAAAGTTCATCTGAACTTGAAGTTAGACACAATTATCGCCATTATTTACAACAATAATTATTAGTTGCTAAATATCACTACAATTCTAAGAGACAACATTATAGGAGACATCCGAAAATTTGTGGATCGATCCAACTTCAAGCGGAAAGAAAGAAATTTTGGCTGCAGTAGTGTACCCTCACAATTATTGGCTATTAAAATAAACAATATAGAAAATATTCATTTTGCCTAAATAAAAGGAACAAGGTTTTCTTTGGAGAACATTAAACAGTACATTTGTTTATAAGCTGGAATAAAAGAAAATCACCTTGTAAACAGGACGAATCCACGCTCTCCAAGTTTGTACCCAACTGAAAAGTAGTGTCAGTTGCAGTTGCAATGGTGTGAAAATCAACTAAAGGAAGGCCTAGGCCATTTTCTCTATCAACATCATTTGATTTGTCTTTCAAGCGAGCGTTTACATCTCAAGACATGCAACCCGCAAGGGGAGAGGAGATGACCCCTTTCATTAGGGAAGGGGACATGTCCTGCATGGGTCCAAGCTTATAACTTGTAAAAGAAGAAGAAGAAGAAGAAGAAGAAGAAATAGATAGGGGTCTGACAGAGTTTGGACAGAGTTCCCAAAGACGATTTCACACATGCAAATTGAGAAAGGGCTTAGATCCTGAAGTGTTACGAATTAGCTGGACAAAAAATGAATATAGCATGTAACTGTAACTAGAAAACATTAGTCTCTTGAGGGTGCATGCATCCAAGGATCTAAATCAGACATTCTTTCACCACTATACAAAGATGATTCAGCTGGGAATACAAGTGATTATAGCCAAGAAATAATCAGGTGTTTAAATATCTTGGATCAATCAGTCATCAGCTTGGCAATACAAGGATGATATTATTCATAGAAACGATCATGAAGGTCGAAGTGGAGCAGCGCTATGATACCATAGCATAATCCTAAACTGAAAATTTCTGTAGGACTTTCGTATTTGTTCAACCTAATGTTCCGCCAAAGGAAAAGCTGAAATGAAAATATAAGATGAACAATCGGTGACGGATTACTCACTAGGATGAGAAATTAGTGCATTCAGAAGTAAGAGGTAGCTTCAACTGCAGTTAAATAAGAAAGTCATTTTAGTTTGTTTTGTAGGAGCTAACTGACTAAGCTAGTTAGGAGTCGAAGGAGTTGACATGACTTGGGGAAGAGAAGAAGTAAATCTAGATTGACGTATATGATGATTGACATCTAATAGAGAAAACAGCCCAACTAAACTGAAGACGACAACAAAAAAAACCCAAAATTTTGGGATAAAAGCTGTGTTGATGTATCTTACCCTTTTTCCTTTCTTTTCTTTTCCACAGAAAGCACCCCACTGAAGCAAGTAGAAGTATTCCGACAAGGGCTCACAATGATTGCTACCAACTTTATAATGCTCTTGTGTGATTTTGACGGATCTTAGAAAAAAGAGAAAACCTGATAACATGAACAAAACCTTGAAAGTTTCTTACCATGCTCTGCATTACGTCATGGATGATGAATCGACCTAGTCATCTATATACAGTCTACCTTGTGCAATTTATCCTATGAAGGAGATGGGTAGGGATTGAATTTGTTAGAACTAAAGGAAGAGCATCCTGTGTCAGATTTTCCTACCACGAGGTTTACCGGACAACATGTGAAATACCATGCCACTGCACCAAAACTCCAAAGCTATGATGAAGGTTGAGGGAATATATTTTATATTCTAACACGCTCCTGCAGATCGAAAGTCCTTTGGACGGAAACCTGAGCTTTTGCGCAGCGGTATTTTTAATTTAAATAAATCCGCATTTAATACACTCCTGGTGGGAATCGAACCTAGGTTGGCTTTGATACCATGTGAAATATCCATGCACCTGCACCAAAACTCCGAAGTTACGATAAGGATTGAGTGAATATATTTTATATTCTAACACAACATTTAAGCCTTCATTTGCGGGCAGCAATGACACATTGGATAATGTTTAGTTTTATAGACAATTTAAAACAAAGGAGATTGGAAGTTGAACTTGTTTGCGAAAAACTACGCTGCTTAGAGAAAGCTTTTCTTTGGTGGCTAGCTCCCTACACTTTTTCAAGGCTCTGGTTGCCTGTTTCAGCTTTTTAACCTCAAATGACCAACATTACTATGTACCTTGATTTATCCTTTGTCCATACCCTCAGGCTACGTATACTAACATATATGGAAAATGAAGCTATGGTTATCACCCACAGTAGGTAATAGAGGTGAACAATACTGCCAGGTAAGAAAAACATGCGGTTCCTTTGGAATGGATGTTAAAGTTTTCCTAACCAATCAACCGCGGCATAGAAAATCAGGTGCCTCTGTATTTCCAGTAAAACTAGAAGCCTAACTGGCAAATTGATTGACATACGACGGCAATATAATTTCTGTCATAAGAGCGAAAACATGTACCTAGATCTGCAGCCGCTAGCCATACATAGAGATCATGTCCAGCACTGCTATACTGCTTAATATCGGAAAGATCAGATTCCCATATAATGCACCCACCTCCAACCCCTCCGTCACTAACAACAGCAATGGCGATGCACAAACAGTTATTCAAACAAAGAACCTTGCATTGATCAACGCTCATGCTCGTATTAACACTGCTGCCTTTGGTGTCTGGCAGCTTCACTCCTTTCACAATTATGAAACCATCTGTTGTTCCAGATTGACAGTCCAACTCTGTCACTCGGGTGCACCGTTTGGACCCATCACTTGATATCCAGTCTGCAATATTGCTTGGAGCAAACCCCCACAAGCAACTGCAAATTGGCGATCTGTCAGAGTTACAAATTCCATAAGGGCCACATTGGCCCATTTCATCACTTGTCTTTGGGAGCGATCAAATAGAGTTCCATTGGTTTTTTCCCCAGAGCCAATGTTGAAGGAAGCCCGACTAGTTAACCACCAGCCTTGACACTATGGACTTGGTTTTTTGGTATAGATAGAACACCTCCGGTTAGTCTCCATGAACCTGAAGGTCAATCCTGGGTAAGCGACCATACCTGGGATTCCGTTGAATTGGGTCCCATCCATGGTCCACTGTGCCACTCCTTGAACTTCGAGTTCGAGGCATACAAGAACATCTCAGGATAATCATTAACGCCCATCACCAGTATTGCTCCCCCGGGGATGGATCGTTGTAGCTCCTCCATGCTGTCAGCTTCCAACTATGCCCTGTGCCGTAGTCTACACCAAGCTTCATGCCAGGTAAAAGTGTATCAGTTGGGTAATCGAAACCTCTCCATGCACAGGTCTTATTGTTGTTTCCATCTATCACTACAAAATTTCCGGTATCCAACAACTTCGCTAATGGATGTGTTAGGCCAGTCGTGTCAGTCGACAAAACAACTGCAGAGTTCTGGTCGGTAATTGTCAGGGTCCCATTGATGGTTATAGATAATGTTCTCTCGGAGTTAAAAACCGGATTATCACGGTTAGCTACCCATACTATCCTTCGCTCAGTAATCTGATTATACCAGAGGCCAAGATGACAGTTGTTGGAGTTGGTAGGATATTGACAGAGGTCCTTTTCGGGTCTCCGTCAGATGTTGTCTTCCGTTGATCTCCCGGTGGATTTTGGCGGTTATCTTCTGTTGCGTGTGGGTCTCAATGGGTTTTGGTGGAAGAAATGGTGTGAGGAGTTTAGTGCCGAGTACCTGCAAAGAAGTCCCGGGATGGTTTGATACCACCAAGGACCCTCCGACGATCAAGTTAGTGATGAGATCCGAGCAGAGTAACGGCTTAGAAGAGTAAAGAATGGTTACTTGACCCCTCTGTGATGGGGGTTTTTATAGCGGCGGCAGCATGCAGCAGCAGGCACGAAGATCTCGCCGGCAGTTACGCTCCCGGCGTCACGCCTGCGTGAAGAGCGGATAGCCTATTAATGGGGATCGTGATGACGTGGAACGTGGGATGTTGCTGGCGGAGAATCTGCGCATGACGAGATTCGCGAAGCGGCGGTTACGCCTGCGAGTGGTGGAGTCGGTCGGTCGGAGAACCGAGGAAGACGGCCTTGGCTGGGGAGCTCGGGACGAGCGAAAGGGCCGAGGAGTCTTGGTCTTGCGGCGGCTCGGGACGAGTTGAGTGGCCGAGGAGGCCAATTTCAAGGGGCTCTGAGGAGAGCCGGCTAGGACTTGCAGGTCGGGTACACGGGTGGCCGGGTCGGTTCCTGTCGACCCTTTCTTCTGAGTTCTTAGACATGTCATCTTTCACGTGTCGTGATCCGGGAGATCACCAATATTGAGCATCATCATTAGCCCCCCACTCTTGTCCCGACCAGCTAGCGGGTCGGGTCAGGAGTGGACTGCCGGGCCGCCCGGGGTGAGCTCCCTCCTAAGGTTTCGTCGGGACGCGTCCCCGGGCTATCAGCTGCCTTTTCTGCCAGTGAATCAGGGCGAAATCTCTGCATTTAAGGAAGGTACGCCTGTTCGTGCATCCTGTCGCTGAAGCGACGGTCTGCGTGTCAAGCGTCGGTTGGCCAACGTGACGTGTGCAGACCTGCGGCGTCTGATGGGACGCGTCCCAATGCGGGAATGACAAGCGGGGCGATTGGTCGTCAAGTTAATTTTGATCGCTTACCAAGTGTGCCAAGCGCTGCTGAGAAGGAGGCATCTCCATGGTCCCGAAGTCGAGGGGGGATTACTCAGACTTGGATAGACCTGATGTCTCTTGTTGGGGCTTCAGATCAGCTGCATGTGATGGGCTCATTGGCCTCGTTACGAGGGCTACAAACCCGCAGCATCTGTTGGGCAGGAGGACGCCTGCTAGGGATGACCGAGCAGGGAAGCTGCTCGGTTAATCTTGGCGAGGGCTTTGATCCCTGGCGTTGCGAGTAGGGAAGCTATCGGCCGGGATAGCCGAGCAGGGAAACCGCTTGGCTGCCTCTAAGGAGGACTTTGATCCTTGTCTCTGTTGGGTAGGAAGCTACCCGCTGGGATGCGCCGAGTAGAAAGGGGCTCGGTGGCCTCGCCAAGAGGGCTTCAGATCCTCAGCGTCTGATGGGCAGAGGACGTCCGCTGGGGATGCGCTGAGCAGGAAGGAACTCGGCGGCCTCGCGACGAGGGCTTCAGACCCTCAGCGTCTGATGGGCAGGAGAATGCCCTCTGGGGATGCGCCGAGCAGGAAGGAACTCGGCGGCCTCACGATGAGGGCTTCAGACCCTCAGCGTCTGATGGGCAGGAGGATGCCCGCTGGGGATGCGCCGAGCAGGAAGGAACTCAGCGGCCTCACGATGAGGGCTTGAGATCCTCAGCGTCTGATGGGCAGAAGGATGCCCGCTGGGGATGCGCCGAGCAAGGAGGAACACGGTGGCCTCGCGATGAGGGCTTGATCCCTGGCGTCGTGGGGTAGGGAAGCTACCGGCCAGGGATGGTCGAGCAAGGTAGCTGTAGGGCTTCCCCTTCGTGAGGGCTTTGATCCTTGGCACTGGAGGGGCCGTGAGAGGCCTGCGAAGGATGGCCGAGCAGCACTGGAGGGGCCGTTTAAAGCCTGCGAAGGATGGCCAAGCAGGGTAGCTACTCGGTGCCTTTTGGTGAGGGCTTTGATCCTTGACGGTGGCGGGGCTGTGAAAGGCCTGCGAAGGATGGCCGAGCAGGGTAGCTGCTCGGTGCCTCTTGGCGAGGGCTTTGATCCTTGACGCTGGAGAGATCGTGAGAGGCCTGCGAAGGATGACCGGGCAGTGAAGTTGCGCGGTTGCCACTTGGCGAGGGCTTTGATCTCTGGCGTCGTGGGTAGGCAACTACCAGTCTGGGATGATCGAGCGGGGTAGCCGCTCGGATGCCTCTTGTGAGGGCTTTAATCCCTGGCGTCGTGGGTAGGGAGCTACCAGCCGGAGATGACCGAGCAAGGGTCGGGCTCGGTTGCCTCTTACGAGGGCTTTTGATCCTTCAGGACGGGGACAAAGCAAGGTTACTGCCCAGTGCCTCTTGGCGAGGACTTTGATACCAGCCGAGGATAGCCGAACAAGGACTCGACTGCCTCTGGGAGGACTTTGATCCTTAGCGCGGGAGGGGCTGTAAGAAGCCTACCAAGGATCCTTTGGCCAGGCAGGGTTACCGCCCGGTGCCTCTTGGCGAGGGCTTTTGTCCTGCAGTATAGCCGAGCGAGAAATCCTCGGGCTCGATTGCCTCTGGGAGGGCTTTCTGATTCCTGGCGTTGCGGTAGGGAAGCTACCCGCCAGGGACAGTCGAGCGAGAGATCCTCAGGCTCGATTGCCTCTGGGAGGACTTTCTGATCCCTGGCGTTGCGGTAGGGAAGCTACCCGCCAGGGACAGCCGAGCGAGGGATTCTCGGGCTCGATTGCCTCTGGGAGGACTTTCTGATCCCTGGCGTTGCGGTAGGGAAGCTACCCGCCAGGGATAGCCGAGTGAGGGTCGGGCTCGACTGTCTCTGGGAGGGCTTTCTGATCCCTGGCGTTGCGGTAGGGAAGCTACCCGCCAGGGATAGCCGAGCGAGGGATCCTCGGGCTCGACTGCCTCTGCGAGGACTTTCTGATCCCTGGTGTTACGGTAGGGAAGCTACCCGCCAGGGATAGCCGAGCGAGGGTCAGGCTCGACTGCCTCTAGGAGGGCTTTCTGATCCCTGACGTTGCGGTAGGAAAGCTACACGTCAGGGATAACCGAGCAGGGTAGCTGCTGGGCTGCCTTTTAGTGAGTGCTTAGATCCTTGGACGAGGTGGCCATCGAGCCACCGTGGCGAGCCCCTTCTATGCGACCCCGTCAAGGGAGGGGGTGTCGGTCTATTCGGCCGGCGAGGGCGTTGTTGACGTCGCCGGAGGAGGTTCATCCGTGCCTCCAGTGAGGGAGAAGCGGCGGCTGGTATCTGGATTTTCAGGGTGATCGCTTGCCATGGGGATGGAGATCGGAAGGCCAACTTTGTTTTTTGTGGAGTTTCGTTTCCCACAGACGGCGCCAACTGATGGAGGCCCTTTTCGGGTCTCCGTCAGATGTTATCTTCCGTTGATCTCCCGGTGGATTTTGGCGGTTATCTTCTGTTGCATGAGAGTCTCAATAGGTTTTGGTGGAAGAAATGGTGTGAGGAGTTTGGTGCCAAGTACCTGCAAAGAAGTCCTGGGGTGGTTTGGTACCACCAAGGACCCTCCGACGATCAAGTTAGTGATGAGATCCGAGCAGAGTAACGGCTTAGAAGAGTAAAGAATGGCTTACTTGACCCCTCTGTGATGGGGTTTTTTTATAGCGGCGGCAGCATGCAGCAGCAGGCGCGAAGATCTCGCCGGCAGTTACGCTCCCGACGTCACGCCTGCGTGAAGAGCAGATTGTCTATTAATGGGGATCGTGATGGCGTGGAACGTAGGATGTTGCTGGTGGAGAATCTGTGCATGGCGAGTTTCACGGAGCGGCGGTTACGCTTGCGAGTGGTGGAGTCAGTCGGTCGGAGAACCGAGGAAGACGGCTCGGCTGGGGAGCTCGGGATGAGCGAAAGGGCCGAGGAGTCTTGGTCTTACGGCGGCTCGGGACGAGCTGAGTGGCCGAGGAGGCCAATTTCAAGAGGGCTCTGAGGAGAGCCGGCTAGGGCTTGCAGGTCGGGTACACGGGTGGCCGGGTCGGTTCCTGTCGGCCCTTTCTTCTGAGTTCTTGGACACGTCATCTTTCACGTGTCGTGATCCGGGAGATCACCAATATTGAGCGTCATCAGATATATACCAACTCATGTAGAATAACACTAGCTGAAACGGAGATACCTACCCGAT
This sequence comes from Agapanthus africanus, assembly GCA_030015575.1. NCBI lineage: Eukaryota > Viridiplantae > Streptophyta > Magnoliopsida > Asparagales > Amaryllidaceae > Agapanthus > Agapanthus africanus. The sequence goes on from CM057337.1 coordinate 7,845,577, forward strand.
GTTCGATATTTGAAACTTTGGATAAGCCCTTGGTGAGAAATGGTCTGCGTATCAACTAAGAGGTCTCTTGAAAATAGTCGATAATAAACATTCTTGTTCTCATGTGCATGTGAGGGTTTTGTTATTGTTTCGTTGTAGACGGTTTCTTCTCATAAGAGCTACCTAATTTCAATTAGGTTACGAGATGTTAAAGTCATGTGCCACACATCAATACTCAAGGCAATGTAGAGTTCTCAAGCAAATACACAAGCCTCCAATTTAGAATGGACATTCAAAGAAAACGCATTATGATTGAGTTTGGATCGAAGTGGGAAGACTCGACCACTACTTTTCATGTGAAATTCTGAACTGGCATCTACCAAAAGATTTACTTCCACAGCACAGTAAAATGAAATTGCTAGAAGCATTTTGTCAAACACTTGTTGCGCAAGCCAAGGAAACACTTTCATAGTTGCACAAACAAGAAAGTATAATAAAAAAATAGGAAACAAATTATGTATAACCATGATTTGATATTTAGTTTTGATATAAATGATGACAGAAATAAATTGAAGAGAAAATGGCGAAGGGGGGAGGACTTACATGTGCTTTGTTGGTATTATTGGATTATAATCTCTTGGCTAAAATGCGGGAAATCCTTCTCGTTTTTGCATGAAAATTAGAAAATCTTTTTTAAAAAAAAAACCATGCCTTTTATTCTAAAATTTTAACACTCTTAATTTTTATATGGGTTTCCCAAAATGTCACTCAAGCATTTCTTCTTCAATTACCACTTATCTCTTCCCTGAATTTTTCCTTTTTCCCTCAAAACTTATATTTCTTGTTTCTTTTCAAAATCTCTAATTTAAGTCATCGCTTATCTTCTCTTTTTCCCTTCAAAAACTGAGCATGGATTCAGAAAATAAGGATTTGGAAAAGATGAAGAAAAAGAAAAGAAAATATTAATTTAGTCAATTAAAATTATTAGAAATATATTTTTGGTATTAAAAAGTATTATGCATGGAAAAGTTAACACTGTTAGGGTTTTTTAAAGTAAAGTGTATGTTTTCTGAGTTTAAACGGTTTTCTATTTTTCATGCATATGTGGCCAATAAATCAGATTCTCTAGGTTTTATCCATCAAATAGCTTAACAACAGATTCTTAAGCTCGTCAAAATAGTGATTTGCAAAATTGACTAGATTATAGTTTACTACTATCATCAAATATAAGCATTTCCCCACCAATATGGTTTCTGCTGTGAAGCATGGACGACCTGACAGAGTTATAGGATCGCATATCAACCCTTGGCATTAGCACCCTCTTGATAAGATTCTTTTTGTGGTTTTTTTTACTTTTCTTTTCTTTTTGTGGGTGGGGGTGGGTATTATATCCTTTTAAAGAAAAGATCATCAATCTCCCTTCTAAGCAGTAATTGCACAAAATCACCTGTAATTTACTTCATATAACACTTATGCCAATGCTAGTGTTCTGCTCTGAACGGCAACAAGTTCGAGAGCTAATTTAGAAAATCGATTTAGTTGCTTAGAGTTGAATTTTAGTGTTTTAAGGGGTTTTGGTTAATGAAACTGAAGGTGTATTTGTGCTAGTACATTGTTTGAGGTGGTACAAGTACTATCGAGTTGCAAGGGTATAATTTTGCAGTTGGCTTTTTTATTTAAATATCTAACATCAGCATATACCGTCATCTAAAAGGGCTCATACAGTCACCCAAGGACAATAGTATTGTGAATCAAATTCCTAATAGCGAATTTATCATATTTTTCTCTTTTAAAATTTTTTCCATTATAATTTAAGAGATGAGAACCAGTCATATGGAACTTGTCTATATCTAAACGAGGGTTGAACCCCATGTCCACAACCAGTCATAAAAGTTTCTTTCCAATTCTGTCAAATCTATTATAGGGGCTTTGATTCTTAAATGACCAATATGATACATCAAAATGCTGCAAAGATGCAATACATTGTAAAATTAAAAGGGAACTGCACACCCGGCCAAGGATTCCCCCCAAAATTGCACAAACTGGTGGGTGTTCCTTCATACCAGATGCTAGTAACCGCTCCAGGAGGCTCGTAGGAACATGAGATTCATTCAAAGACTGTCATCGTTGATCAAGATCGATGTCAAAGTGATGTAATATTAAACCCTTGAAATCAAACAAAAACAAAAAAAAAAATCTTAATCACCTGAGCATCACAAAATTCTTTCCTCAACTTTAAAACACGAGGAAGATCAGATGTTCAAGTATCACCAGGGCTGCGTCCTTCAGATGATTCAAACTTTTCGATCACTGTAAGAGAAAAGAGCATTCAACAAACTAAATGTTTGTCGACAAATTCCCTCCATTTTAATTTACTTGTCCTTTTTGCCACCTTTTTGTGTTTCCAAATTACATTTCCTTTAAGAATATCAAGAGTAATGGTAAAAGAATACATAGGAGCATAGCTCTTGCGAACTTTCATCTCCAAAGTGAGGAAAGTTGGGGAACAAGGGAATCTAATTTTATGTTTGCAATTTAGATGTAAATAACTGTTAACCATTTGAAACAATAAACTCTCTGTTTATTCTCAAATCCCAATATGAGAGTAATATTTAGAAAAAATGCATTTCTATCACTCTCTATTAAAGCGGAGTCACACTTTTCTAAATTATTGTGCAATAGGCCAAAAGGACAAGGAAATCAAAATGCGAGGCAGTAATTTACGGAGTATTTTTCAATCTCAATTAGAAAACCCTATCATTTAAACCAAGAGATGCCATATTTAAAAGGGACGGCTTGATTCTAAGTATAAGGGTGTCACATAACAAAGCACATAATAAGGATGAGGGTGTCAAAATAATAGAGTTGAACATAGCTCCAAATTTTCGCAGTTAGAGGTGCTTCAGTGCTTGTATCAGAGGTAAAATCCATCATAAGGTGCTCTAACATAGTGTCCATAAACTGATAAAACGCATGGGTTAACAGAAAACAGGCTTCAAGGTTATAGAAGACACAACACAGAGATGTATAAAAGTGAATGATACAGTAAAAAGAGATATGTGAACTATGAAGAGTTAATGTGAAGAACTTTGAAGGCATCAGAATCTACAGGTTCGTATGTTAATAAGATCATCACAAACCTCTCATAGCATAGTATAATTTGGTCATTTTTCTGGGAAGATCCCTCCAAGGTACTGAAATTGCTTCCTGCAATAAAATGGCTGACATATGTTAATTATATTTGATAATACATCAAAATTCGTCCATGTCATTTAGATATGTGATAGTTTATATGCAGGCATGCACGCAAACACACACTCCATGTCTCAAATGAATGATGCCCAGCAAATAAAATCGAAGAAAATTAAGGAAAGGAACCAGTTCATAGGTATAATCCTGCAAATCAACAAAGATTTCACTGCACGAGTCTCTACAATCAACTGCGTAAAAAGCAACTCGCTTTTGTCTCTTCCGACATTTTTCATTGATCGCTTTCTGCATATAAGCATACAAATAATAAAATTTTCAACGACGCGGCAAATTTAAAGGCAAACAAAGAAATTATCATTGCCTTAATTTTTATTTTCCTGCTGAACTGAAATTCAAGTGACTAAACCAATATTGAGAACTTGACTTCAGAAAATAGTATTCTGTCAATTACATTAAAAAGAAGTTCAATACCTTGTTTTCTAAAGAGCAACTGCTAACAACTACAGTAAGAAAATAGCATTATGTCAATTACATTAAAAAAAAAGGTTCAAGACCTTGTTTTCTAAAGAGCAACGGCTAACAACTACAGCATCAAACTTGTCAAAGAATTCACCATAAAACCGCTTCAAATCGCCTACAAAACTACAAAGGTTTTTAGCTAGGACATCATCCATGCTTTAAAAGCATCATATATTTGCAGGAGATATTAAAATGCCAAGGCATGTCCAGGAGGTTGAACCTTTTTTTTCAACTGTAACATGAACCATTGGGTTAAATTCTCTCAAGGAATCACAACAAAGGTCAGCAAGGGAACTCCCATGGTGTTTAACTTCATCAAGAGAAAAAAAAATGTTTGCATGAAGAGCAACCTCAACAGGAGGGGGAATTCTATATATACTTTTAATATTTACATAATAAAATATTAATTTGAAACAATATATACATATACACACACACACACACTCTTACTTGCCGAGAGTTCCATTTTGCAGTTGTCGGACTAGATCCGAAACATCTGCATTGAATTGTCCATAATCATTAGATAAGACAAATGAAGAAAAATCCCAAGATGTCTGAAATTCCGCCATTTGTGACTCCTTGTTACCGAAAAAATGAAATTATTATTATAATACAACTTAACTTTTAGTTTAAATTTATAAGGAATAAGTTAGTTACCGTTTGCACCGCGCGTTTTACCCAATTTCGCAATGGGCGAGCCATCACTACCAACAACTCTCGCCCAATTGTGAAAGCTATCACCAAAGTAAAACCCTTTCTCATGAGTCAACTCCAATGCTGATGCTAACTCCCTACAAAAGTATTTTGATAATATTAATTTAACATGAGCTCTACACACACATTAAAATAACTATGATTACAAAACCAAAATATTATTAACCTTATAAGACTTCTGGCTATCAGATATATCATACTTGATATATCATGCACTCAACACTTCACTCGTATGACACACTCTAAGCTCGCTAGAATGATTCACAATATAAACTCGTATATCTTCGCTTCTTTCAAAAGTAACTAGGTAATCGTCGGCATCTGGTAATGATTCAACCAACATATTGAGAATGTTGTATCAAGCTTCATGTAGTCCTTTTAATTGCACTCAACATTTTTCAATGCATTTATTGGAATATAATTGGTTGGATCATATTCATCCTCCATAAATCATGCCCCGATAAAAATATTGATAAAAAAATATTGAATTAAGTGGGGATCGAGTTAACTACAATTTCAAATTAACTCAAAATAAACTATATTATCATAGAAAAAACATATTATTTTTTTAAATATTACTTATATTATCACCCATTGTATCGAAGAAGTATTACTAGAGAAGGATGGGGAGAGAGTGAAGATATGAGGCAATGAGTCGGAGTGGGAAAAGAAGAGAGAATAAAGATGAGGGGAAGAGTGAAGATATATACGAGGGAATTTCTTTGGTGAAATATGGGGCAAGGAGACGGAGTGGGGAAAGAGGAGTAAAGATATACAGCATGTATTTTGATGTGATCTAACATTTGCCGTTTATAGAACCAATATATTGCAACATGACACTATTTGTACTTTTCATAGGCTTGGGAATAGTTTCACAATATAAGGAATAAGTTCAGATAGGAATACATCATATTGCAAAATATTGGTTATGCAACCGAAAAATACTAGATTATATCAAAATACATGTTGATTATATATATCTTCACTCTTCACTCTTTCCTTCGTCTTCTCTCCTCTTTCCCCTCTCCGTCTCCTTACCCCATTTACCAAAGAAATTCCCCCGTATATATCTTCACTCTTTCCATCATCTTTCACTCTTCACTCTTCTTTTCCCACTCCGTCTCATTGTCTCATATCTTCACTCTCTCATCATCCTTCTCTAGTAATAGTTCTTCAATATAATGGGTGATAATACAAGTAATATTTAGAAAAATAATATGTTTTTTCTTTGATAGTATAGTTTATTTGAGTTAATTTGAAATTGTAGTTAACTCAATCCCCATTTAATTCAATATTTTTTTGTCAGTATCTTCATCGGGGCATGATTTATAGAGGATGAATTTTATGTATCAAGCAAGCGGACAATACAAGTGATTTGCACAGCGGTTGAATCGAATCGGAAGATGATCCGATCAATTATATTCCGGTAATTGCATTGAGCAATGCAAGAGCTATGACGGAAAACATAATCTTAAAAGAACTACACGAAACTTGCTACAACATTCTCAATATATTGTCGGTTGAATTGTTATCGGATACCGACGATTACCTAATTACCTTTGAAAGAAGCGAAGATATGCAAGTTTATATTGCGAATCATTCTAGTGAGCTTAGAGTGTGTTATGCGAGTGAAGAAGTGTTGAGTACAAAATATATCAAGTATGATATGTCTGAAAAGTCTTATAAGGTAAATAACATTTTGGTTTTGTAATAATAATTATTGTAATGTGTGTATGGAGGGCTAATGTTAAACTAATATTATCAAAATACTTTTGTAGGGGATTGGCATCAATATTGGAGTTTACTCACAAGAAGGGGTTTTATTTTGGTGATAGTTTTCATAACTGGGCGAGAGTTGTTGGTAGTGATCAGTGTTGTAAAAACCGGAATACCCGGCCGGATACCCGGATCCGCTCCAAAAACAGATAAAAATCACAATATTCGGTCAGTCTGGATATCCAGCAAATATATCAATGGATAACCAGTCCAATCCGGCCCAAAACCCAATAGCCTATAAATCTCTTGTTAAATTTCTTATGTTAACAAGCCTATCTCAAGTTGATTTGTCTTCACCAACCCGAGACTTCTCTATGAGACTTCGACTTCGACTTCAAACCGTCACTTCTCCATGAGTGAGCAATTTTGACATGCGACTTCAACCTCCGACCATCTCCGAGCAACTTCAACATTGAGTCATGTCGCCTCCGATCATCTCGAGTCCTCGACTTCTCTGATCAACTCGCCTTCAAGCAAATTCGACATCCTCACCAAACTACGCCTACGAGAATCAAGATTAAGATTTTCTCCAGCAACTTCTTCGGTCTCTTTCCTCTCTTTCTTGTTCTATTTGAGAATTGAGAGGTAAAATCAATTTTCAAATTAGGGTTTTTTCCTAATTATTTTGAAATGTGATTTTCCCCGAATCTTTATGTTCTTTTTTGTGCTTTTGTGAATGTTTAATTGTATGACCATCATATTTCATTATTATTGTAATTTATTTATGTTAGATGGATTATGGGTATATATAGGATTCATAATTTACAATGACCATCAAGTGTTTGTGAAATTATAACTGTATATATTATATAATATATTAAATATATATTAAAATATTGATGGCCGAGTAAACCGAATAACCACCGGTTATCCTTTATCCGCCGGCAAAACGAACGGATACCGAATCCGGTTTTTACAACCTTGGTAGTGATGGCTCTCCCGTTGCAAAATTGAGTAAAGCGTGCGGTGCAAATGGTAACCATTTCTTATAAATTTAAACTAAAAGTTAATAAATTATTAATATTAATTTTATTTTTTCAGTAATAAGGAGTCACAGATGGCAGGATTTCAGATATCTTAAGGATTTTCTTCATTCTGTCTTATCTAATGATTATAGACAATTCAATGCAGAGGTTTCAGATTTAGTCCGACAACTGCAAAATGGAACTCTCAGCAAGGAAGTGTGTGTACTGTTTCAAATTAATATTTTATTATTTTATTATGTAAATAATATTTCACGGCCATCCATAAGGGTCAAAGTTCCCACTCCTGCTAAAACGATATTCTTGCAGAACTTGAAAAAAAATTGAAGGAAAAGGCATCAATTGTTTCGGTTGTCTAATGCTAGACTCTATGGCCTAGATCCCAATTCTAAACTGATGCAGCAGAAGGCACGTGCAACAAAGATTGCTGATCGCAAAATTAACAATCATCAAAACGAAAGTTAAAGTTTTACTTCACATCATTCAATGAATAAAAGGAAAATAGTCGTATGAACGTTTTGTTTACTACCATGATAAAATACTTAAGAACGAAATAACTTTTAGCTTCACTCAAGCATTGGCTCTTAACTTAAAAGAAAGGTGTATGACGCCGAACCCAAAAGATTGGGATATAGGCTTTGTTGTTAAGTAGATGCCATTGATGTATTCTTGACGAACTATTGCAGTTAGTGTCCATTTTATACAGAACTTAGATTAATAATTAAAAAAAGGTATGCCACGATAATATGCCAAAAAGTAATTGGCATTTTCATGTTTGCATTATGTTGTGGAAGCGGCTAATATATTCTTAAGCACTAAATAAGCCAGCCAGCCATAGAATAAACTCTTAAACCAAACATTTTGACAACGATACCATCCATCTTGATCTCCATGGCTTAATACATGAATATTCATATCAACACTTTTCACACTTGCATTGGGTGGTAGCAAAAAAGGGGGAAAAAGAAATAGAATAGAATAACAGCCGTTTTTCTTAATAGAACATTTTACTAACTTATATCAATAGAAAAATGTATCCAAATCATATAAAAATGTGTATCCATGTTAACACATAATATCAAAGTGGATGGTGTCAATAATTCCATAACACTGGTATATTGGTTTATTATACATATGGCATACCTAGGGGTCAAAATAATTCCCTTTCGATATTCAATATTTCGGAGGTATGTGTTCTAGAGTGCACTATTCCACATGTAATATTGGTTTAACTTTTGTTGGGTCAATTTAATTTTTGAGGTTGATGCGCATGCACAAGCTACTAGTTTATCGTTCAGTGACAAATAGGTCATTGTCCCTATACAAAGTCAAGCCCGTAATTTGAACTTGGATGTAATTCAGATAGAACTTAGGTAAGCATTTCTTCATTGAGAATTGCACAAGGAAAACTGTATTGGACCAACCAGTGGACTTCATAGCCAAAAGTGCCGAGCACAATGTGTACCTATCAAATGATCCATTCAATTTACTTCAGATTTTATTGAGTCATCGTATCATTTGAATTTACAAAATTTGACACAGGCCTAATTATCTATACTAAATGGTTGGAAACAACCATCCTAATTTAATTAGTATCTTGAATCTTGATGGGATCTGGTTCACCGAAAATAACAAGTAAATGATCCATAGCATTAGGGAACAGTTATCACTTAAAATTCAAATATGAAGGAATGTATGATTTGAGTTCTATGCTCCACATAAGTATTCTTTGAAATCGATCAAAAAGGATTATTGGTTATTTCAGAAAAAATAAAATATGCATGGTATATCTTGAGAGGAGTAAAGATGTGTAGCTACTCTTAATCACTTTTACCCCTCTTCATGGGCGTAGCGTGAAAAGTGTCCCAAGCATTCTATGAATAAGGAACTCATGCCTTGTGTACCTTATACAAATGTAGGAAATCTCATGTACGATATGATGTGTACTTAATAAAATATACCCTTCACGGGCGAAGCAGAGAGATCTAATCATGAGCTAACCCTTTGCCTTGGAGATTGGTCAAATAATACATATGGATATATCCAACCGTGCTATATACTCAAGGAAAAAAACTACATTACGAGGCTATACGGAAGCCGACTAAATTAGCAATCTTGATAATCATATATCAATATTTGTATACGTTTTCATGCATAGTGACAGGATCTTTTAGTGTATTGAAAAGTAAAAATGCGCCACTCCGACTATGGGTGCAAAGTTGGAATAGTCTCAGCACCATCACATATTGCAGTCTTGATTGAACGTTCAAGTTGGCTGGAATAATGATGTGAGTTGTAAACAAGCAATGAAATATGGGAAATATTTTTAAGTAGATGCTGCAAATAGGGGTGCTAATTGACCTGAGCTGGCTCGGGTTCTGAACAGGTTCTACTCAGTAAAAGCTCGTTCAATTTTGCTTTGTATATTAACACATTGAACTTGATCTAAGAAAAAAAATTTGGCTCGTTTAATTAACGGGCCACTCAAGCCAACCCTGGATTGTTCGTTTATAGCTTGAGTTCGGCTCTTTATATATCATTATTATCAAATTTTATCTTGAATATATTTTAAAATAATACTCATTTTCCACATAGAATATAGTAAATCTAAATAGAAAATTTAGTAAATTATGTCTAATATCACTATCAAATACTCAAGACCTAAAAATATTTTAATCGTATCTTTTTGTATTGATGATATTTAATCATATTGGTTAACGAGCTAAACTCAAATGAGCTCAATGCAAATTTCTTTGCTCGTTTATTAGCCCGTCTCATTTTGTAATTGAGCCGTTAATGAACTAAATTCGAGCTAAAATAATGAGCCGAACCGACCTTGAGCCAGCCATGCTCAGCTTGAAGTGAACTCGAGTCGAACACGAGCCGGGCCGGACTTAAACGAGCCAAAATTCAAGATGACCCTAGCTCGTTCAAGGTCGGGTCATCTGCACCCCTAGCTGCAAATCCACACAAGAAACATGACATTCAATAGAAGCTTATCCAAGATATAGTGGTGTATCTACATGAAAGGGACTGTGGCAGTTGAAAGATCAGATTTTTTGGAAGCGAACTCCACTTTAGGATTGAACCAGCATCTCTCACTTAGGAAAGTAAAGTTATACCACAAGGCTACGCTCCTTGGGTGTGCGGGGGGTTAAGACGGTTGACGTTATACATAGGATGCAATCCAAGTAGATGACATGAAATGCAACCGCCGGCCACCTATATGAAGGGGAAACATTAAGTATAAATATATCCAAATAAAAATGGGATGAGCTTGGGTCAAATGTTGCCTCTGGCCAGATGGCCAAAGGGCAAAGAGTCAGAGATTTTTGAATGGGCATAAAAGGATGTAGGCATAGGAGGAGGAGGAGGAAGATGTGGAATAAACCCTACAATTCAGTAATTGCTATGAGCATAAACGATGTAACTACCAAGTTAGATACTAATCTCGAACCGGCAGACATGGTTAGGGCTTTTGCAAGTGTGCTATCTAGGAACATTAATACGAGAGGACGACAATAAGGTAATGTACCCAAGGAAACACCTTTGTCTAGCATCCATACATATTTTATCTTTGAGAAAAGTGTAGCTACGCCGCTGTGCAACACACCCAGCACCGCGAGCCCACACTTAAGTGTGTGGGCCCCACACGCCCGCTGCTGGGTGTGCTGCACAACGGATTGCGTAGCCCCGCTGTGTAGTTACACTTTCCTCTTTATCTTTTTACATATAGGTGTGATCATCTTCTAGAAATTTGAGAATACAAAATAGTTCATGCTCTAATTATCCCAAGATTAGGGTTTTAAAGTCTGAAATTACCTCAGCAGCAGTGCCATTCAATCCACTAACCAATATGTTCGCATTGCTCAACCTATTAAAACACACGAACAAAAATAAGATTTAAATGCACCAAGAAAAATTCAATTGAATCTAACACACATCAATTGAATCGATCAAAAGAGAAGAATTAAAAAATACCTCTTTTGTGCGTCGACGCCCCAGACGCGGATCTGTCGATCGTAGAGAGCGGTCTCTTGAGCGCTCAGCTCCTCACCGTCCATTCGAATCTGAAGCACGTTATCAACAAGATTTCAACGAGAAGAAAAGCGGCACAAAGCAAAACGTATATTTTTCCCCCCGAATTTTTTTAAACCCTCAAGATTCTTCAAAAGAGTTTTCTTTTTTAGTGTTGGGTCAGTTACGGAGGAGACAGAAATCTGTCCTATGCAGCTGACATGGCAAAATCTGAACCATTGATTTGCTGATGGAGAATAGTGATGGATTCTTTTGTTTGGAGATCAAAGAGAAGAAAGAGAAATGAGAAGGTAGAGGAATGAAATTTACTTTAGCTACCAACGCAGTGGATTCAATGTAGGCATCCGGGTTGGTAATTAACTACAAAAATAGAAACAAAAGTACAAATCCCAACATTGTGTTTTTGACACTACCTTGTAACCTTTCACTAACCCGGTAGTATATGTACAGTCTACCGGGATGATAGCAAAAATATTTCTTTTATGCAACAAAAATTGAACGAGTTTGCCAATAATTAACCAGCACCTTTTACATAAGAGGAATATGTAGCTAGGGTCGACCACACCCCATTGAAGTTTAAGGCGCGGAGCCCACCCTTGCAGGATGTGAGTGTTGGCCGCAGCGAATTTGGCTGCGGCCAACCCCAGCCACATTAAACACTTTGCATCGATAAAACACATTGTTTTGTTTTTTTGGGATTAATTGGCACCATTTGCATGACTTGCATGTTTTATTTTTCTGGGAATTTGTGATTAGGCCACATTAGAAGAAATTCCTTTTCAATGTAGCTGGCCCTCGCATTTTCCTTTTTTAAAACATGCATTTTGCACCTCTGCACAATTTATATACTCAAAATATCCTTAGAATTTTATTATCTTTTCAGCAAACTTTTTATTGATGTTTCTTGAATCATAATCTTGTTTAGGGGTATTTTGAGAATAAGTATTATGCAAAAGATAAATACTGATTTTTAATCTGAAATAATGGTAAGGTGCCCTATGAGTAAAAGCAGAGAAGTTTATCAACAACTGGTATATTCCGAACTCAAACTACTGATTTGATATGCAACTTTAGCACAAGTCCATATAATTCAACTAGGATCCTTTGAAGGTGTGTTGTAAAAACAGTTACAAAAGGAAAAAGAACAATTTTTAGAGCCGGCCTTTGCAAAAACAAACCAAATTAAAAATGAAAAATCGCTATCGAATCACATTATAGTGGTGTGAATTTTCATTCTTCCTTGCCTAGCACGGGTCTGTTTGGTTGCTCGACTTCAAATCATGGAATCCAAAAGTTGCACAAAAATATAAATTCATGGATTTGGGAAATTTTTTGTTTGTTTTGTACCAAACCAAAGATAGATGATGACTCTCAAACTTTCCATTCCCATATTTGGTTGTCCCAAACTTGATGATGGATAGAAAATAAGAAAATTTGGAGGTGATCTTTAGGGGGAGAGTTTATTTTTTGTTAAACTCCAAACTTGAAAATTGCATAATAAATATATTGAATTGAAAGTATTACCTTGAGTTGTCGTCTACTGATCGCTGTTTAGATGACATCGTCGGCGAGTGATGGCGAGAGGAGATCGTCGGAGGAAGAAAGAAGATGGAAGGGACGCGAGGAACCCTAAACCTCCGTCCCCTTTTTTTTATGGATAATATTTTCAAATAACCCTCCTTTTATCTATAACGCTAAGAACCCACCTCTTCTAAATTTAATTTCTAGGACCGGTCATTTTTATTTTTATTTTTGAAAAGATAGGACTTGTCATTTCTAATTTTATATTTATTTCTAGCCTTAATTCTAGAAAAAAAACTTTCAAATTCCTAGACTCGGCTACTGAAACTACCAAACTCTTTATACTTAAACTTTCAATTATCTAATATTTCTTGGCTTAATTCAAAAAAAAATTAGCCTAAACAGTAGGTGAATATAGAGAATATTAGATAATTGAAAGTTTAAGTATTTATAATTATAATTTAATCTATATATTTATTGATAAAGTCTATTCCTCGAATCTTGATAAATCCATGAATTACCCTTACAAAATTGTGGTAGGGTAAATTGTCAAAAAGCCCCCGCTCCGCTTCAAACTTGTGTTAAAAAAAAACTGTGCCTTTTGGTTTTGTTGGAAAACAAACACCTAGCCCAATTAAAACAAGTTGGAAGTAACGAAGGGCTGAATGAAATGCAGACAGGGGTTTTTCACAAAATTTTTGAAGAGCAATCCTTTTCCAACAACTTTGAAAATATCAGTTTTTAGCCCGAGCGGGGCCAGGGGCTTGTTGACAATTTACCCTAAAATATATGTAAGAAAGATGCAATAAATTAGATAGAGAGGCAAGCAAGGCCTGGGGTTTAGTCGGTCTACAAGTTTTTTTTTGTTTTTTTTGAAATCGACCCCTTCGGGGTCGAACCTGCGGACCTCTCACATCATAGAGTAAATTGATATCAATTGAGTCCAACTGATGAGATGAGAAAGAGTTATGATATATTTTAACAAAAAAAAGACGAAAAGTTCAAGCAAATTGAAAATTGGATTTCGTTTTTTCTTTTAGAACTCAGAGTCAACTTTGTTGGTGAGGTTGTTGATGGGCATGGGAATTGAAGTGCAAATATTTTTCGTTTGAGATTACTGCATTTTGGTATTACCTTTTCTCTGTTTATTTATTTCTTCAATTAACTTCATAACCGCGGCCACGCATGATAGCAACACAAGCATTTTTCTCAATAATTCTTATAAAAAGAATCCCATATTTTTTTATAATAAATCCCCCAAAAACATATCTTATGACAACATTTTCAAGATTTTCAAAATTATAATGCACAATAATGCTCATCAAAATGACACACAATATGCCATTTATACTTGGACACAACCAACTAAATTATAGAGAAGAAGTCTCCACAACCATCATAATGAATTTACAAATTTTGAGTGACTCTTGGGCCTCAACTCTCAAGTATCCTGAAATCCAAAAACGAAAAATAAGAAGGAAAAAAAAGAAGAAGAAGAAAAACTGTAGTTACAAAACTTCTGATGCTGCTTATAAAATTCGACTATAATCACGAAAGAGAAAAAAATATATAAAAGGAAATCAAACACTCTACAATTATCTAGGTTCAATCATGGTAACACTTATTTCATTCAACGCACATGAATCTTGATTGCTCGACGACGTGTCTCCTTCAAAAGGACCTCTTCTTGCTGCAAAACCCGGGTGCTTAGGCTGCGACAGCGATCCAATATCGCTGCCCAACATTAGCACCACGGACGGCATCAATGGCCTATCTTCGGGGTGTTCTTGTACGCATAATAATCCGAGTTTTATACATCTTATGACTTCATTTGTTGGAAATGAGGAACTCATCGACTCATCAACCAGTTGCAGGCTTTTTCCTTCTTTCCACAAACTCCATGCCTGCACCAATTTTTTTTATATAAAATATCGTAAGGTTTCTGATTGAATTCTGTGTACTAAAGTACCCTGAACTTTTTACTATTCTATTAAAACATCATGGTCATTTCTAATGTTGCATCCAAATACGGTCCGCCAACTATTTCTCCAAAATCTCATTGTAGCAGCCGCGTGACTAATATGTTACTAATCCAATTAACATCATTGCAGCCGCTCATTCCCTTCTCTTTTCTTCGAATTTTTTCTCAAGTTTTTTCGTTTCTACATACCTTGAAAGCAATCAATTTTTATATAGAAAGCGAGAAATTAGAGAAAGAAAATTGAGTTGGTGATATATTGGTTATTTGGCTTTAACGCGATCACTATACTAAAAGTTTTTGAAAAGATAACCTGTGGATGATATTTTATTGTAACTAGGGGAAGTTCATGGTAGTTTAGTGTAATTTTAATGTACATGGTATTTATCTGCAAGAAGGCTGAAATTAATGGCATTTTAGTATAATATACTCTAAAAAACGGACAAAGAAAAGTAAAGTTCCAACTTACATGTGCTACCAGGTTTATGTGTGGCGGGACTGCATACACTCCTCTGTTCTTCTTTCCGCTTATGATTTCGAGTACAAGGACACCAAAGCTGAATACATCTGATTTTACCGAGAAAACTCCATCCATCGCATATTCAGGAGACATATATCCACTGCATTGTGCAGCCTTATTAGATCAAAAATAAATTTCATTTCTTTAGTATATGAATTTAGCCATGAATCATGTACTCACTATGTCCCAACAACTTTTCTGGTATTGAAATCTGTCTCATCGCCGCCAAAGATTCTTGCCATGCCAAAGTCTGAAATTTTGGGGTTCATATCTTTATCCAGAAGAATGTTGCTGGCTTTGAGATCTCTATGAATGATCCTAAATCTAGAATCTTGATGAAGATACAGAAGTCCACGAGCGATCCCTAAAATAATTTGGTATCGCGTCTTCCAATCCAACAAGGAGCCTTTTCCTTTCTCTGAAAGCAATTGTTTGAAGTGTTACTGATTTATGTTGAAATTTGGCAATCAAATCATTGCAGCAGAAGCATATTAGTGTCACATATGAAAAATGTAGACTAGAAAAAGGAAAGAGTATATACCGAATAAAAATGCATCCAAGCTTCTATTGGGCATGTACTCGTAAACCAACATCCTTTCCTCCCCATGAATGCAACAACCAAGAAGCCGAACAAGGTTTCTATGTTGAAGTTTGGCAATAAGCATAACCTCATTCTTGAACTCTTCTAGGCCTTGTACCGATGTCTTGGCTAGTCTCTTAACCGCTATCTCTTGATCATCTCCTAGCTTTGCCTGTTAATTCATGAAATTTTAGAATCATACAAATATTCATTTAAAGTTTGCCCTGCTAATATCGAGTAAATTTCACCGAACTAATCATCCTTACATTTGTATCACATAGTCATACTTCAGAAAACTATTAACAATACTAACCGAACGGAAGGATAATAAAAAAAACCTTGTAAACCGGCCCAAATCCACCCTCTCCAAGTTTATTGACAGATGAGAAATAGTCGGTTGCCGCGGCGATTGTTTCAAAGTCAAACAAAGGAAGATCCAAGGCATCTCCACTCCTTTCATGATTTGGCTGTTCATTGAAGGAAACAGTTGCACCTAACAGAACTGAAACAACGCGCGGATCAAATTAGCCGGTGACAGGTATAATGAGATTCATTACCACAATGGCATGAATCCTTACCCTTTCTCTTCTTCTTCTTCCTTCTCCATAGGAAGCAAGCAACACAAGCTGATAAAACCACTGCAGCAACCAGGCTCACCACGATAGCGACCGTCGCATCGCTCGATTTGCTAGGTGGCACAACTACAAGATCGACATTTTTGTGCAATAAAATAAGTTTAATGTGCACCACAATTTACCACTCTAGGTGTCATGATTTATCAAGATAGATACACAAACCATTTGTATTCATCTATTGTGTTTTGTTCCGGCAGATTTTTGATTATGTCAATGATGATGATTTTTTAATCGACAAACAAAGACAAGTGCCAACTATTTGCTGGCCTACCAATAAAGTTTCAATGAAAGCCTCATGTTCAAAAGAGAATAATGCACATGACTCATTAAAGGATAACGCCTTTCAATTGTTTAATTCAAAAGTGAAAGCAACATCTAACAAATGCCTTGGCTTCACATGTTCTTTGGTCTTGACCAATAGTGTGAACTCTGTACATTTGAATATCAATTTGCAGAAGGCAAATTGATTTCTATAACAGATTGTACATGGTCTTCATTTAACTTCTGAAATGCATTTAAGAAAAAAAAAAAAAAGAAACTCGTTTACATTAATATTAACTAATCAAAATAATAACCAAAACAAATGGAAAACGTTGGTTAATATAACTAATACATATAAAGAAAGAAGTGAAGCAAGATCTAGAGATTATGAATACAATAAGATTAGAGTTCTGCAGCAGATATGGAATTGGATATGTGATTCATTTATATACCATTAGTATTGAGATAGAAAATCATGGAATCTCAATCCTAATGATATTATGTAATGCTGAACTCGGATTATTGTAACATTCATAATTAAGAAGAATGCATACCAGGTATATCAGCGCGAGCCAACCGGACATACAAATCCTGTCCGGATCCAACATAGTTCCGAATATCAAACAACTGCCCGATCCAAATCACACATCCACTTCCGTCTCCGCCCCCGCTCATATTAGCACTCGCATAAGCAGTACACGAGCAATTCTTCAAACACAAATCTTGACACTGATCGAGGCTCAAGCTCATGTCCACGCTACAATTCTCAGATTGTGGTAACTTCACATTATGCACGGGCACGAACCCATCCGTCATGTTTTTACAATCCAACGTCGTGTTTCTCACGCACCCATCATGCCCATCTCTCAAGTTCCAATTATTGATGTTTTTAGGCGCGAACCCCCACAAACAACTACACACCGGCGAATTGTTAGGGTCACAGAGCCCAAAAGAACCCACACGCTCCTATATTATCACATTGATCTTTCGGCGCTGTCCAGAAAATGTTCCATGCGTTGCTCTCCGACAACCAAAGCGCGCGCTGAACCACACCCGAAGAAGAATTCACAAGCAGCCTGGACACCAAACTGCTGCTGTTTATACTGTACGAGTAAGTCACCTCTTGAGAAGTAGTCACAAAACTGAAGTTGAAACCTCTATATGTGCTCATGTCAGGAATCCCGCTTAGATGAACACCATCCCAAGGCCCCGAACGCCAAATTCTACTCGTCCCACTCACAAAATACATCTCGGGGTCGCCTTTAATGTCCATGTAAGCATGCAAAGTCCCTGGCGACGGATCGCTGTAGCTCGCCCAAGCGACAAGTGTACGATTTATCCCTGTGACTAAATCCACACCAAGCCTCATACCAGGGATTAGTGTATCCGTAAGATAGTTGAAGCCCTGCCAGGCATAATTCTCGCCGGTGTCGCCGGCTTGCTGAATCACGAGATTGCCGTTGTCGAGCAGTCGGGCTACTGGATTGGTTAGCTTCGTCGTTGTGTTCGATGACCAGATACGTGTCGAGCTTTGGTCGGATGGCGAGTTTGCCGTCGGGGGTTAAAGATAAGACTCCCGTCGAGTTGGTGATGGGGTTTTGGCGGTTGGCAACCCATAATATCGTCTGGTCGGAGGGTAGATTGTACCATAGACCGATGTATCGGTTGTTGGAGTTTGGTGGGGTGAAGAACCCGAGAGCGAAGCCGCCGGAGGAGGATATTAGGGTTTCATTATCGGCGAGGGGGGTGGTTGGTGTTATGCTGTCTCTGGCAATGGAGATGGAGAAGAGGATGAAGAGAATTGTAAGGAGAAATGATTTGTTATGGCATGGCTTCATTTTTTATTTCTTTTTTGGTAACGAACTTGATAAGTTCGTTTCAAAGGAGAAAAATGGTGACAGACGTTGGTTTTAAGTTGAGTTTCTAGACGACAGTCTGGACCCTCAATTGAAGGAATATGTGTGCATGGGCCAGTTCAGACCTATGGAGTCATAAATGAAAATGATGATTTTTATAATGTCAATTGACAGGATGGTTCTTTGGACTAGGAGTAGGGGTGGTTGGAATCAAATGATTTTTATAAAAAAAAAATCAATCATTGCAGAAATAGAGACCCAAATGATCTTAAACAGTTGTATCATTGCCTCTATTCTTTCTTAGTGAAACCATCTATAAAACAGAACTATGTTAAAGGCTTGACAAGTTTTACAATTGATGGAGAAAATGAAAGCTAATCCTCATTATGGAAAAGACTGGTATTTGTCTAATTCTAAATGATCAATTGATGTACTCAAATTTTAAAGTAACCAGGTAAAAATTGTATCTAGAGCAATACAACCTATTTCACTGAAAGGGGAAAAAAATATATATCTAGAGCAAGATTTTTCTACCAATATATATATTTTATTAACTAAAACCGGTCTGAGGAGCTCCGCAGTCCCATTGCCAGCAAAGGGATGCGGGGTCTCACCCACATGAGTGCCCCCCTCCCCCCCACCAAAAAAAGAGTTGCTATTATTATAGTTGGATTTGATCAATTGATGGACTTAGTATAAAGAAAAGAAAATGTCACAGTCAATGACGCAACTTCAAAGAAATATAGAGATGTTGAAGAGAACTTTGACAATTCAAAGGTACTTTGCATGCCTCGCGTTTAAATTGGTTCGTTTCACCATTGTGAAATTTGTTCCCATTGATGAGGAGTCTTTGGACATTACCTGCTGCTTTCTTTTCTTTTTACTCAAAACAAAGTCTATCAAGTAAATGGTTATAAAGTCAAAGAATCAAGAATACCACAAGTCTGAATTATTGTTAGGTCTTACTTCCTATTAGATAAAGCTATGAAGAAACTGAAGATACTCACAAGTGGTATCTTTTCATATTATGACACGTGACGGATGATGTGTCCCGAAAGCAACGGGGGTGGAATAAATGAGTTGCATTAGAGACATTCCTCGGGATCCAATTCTCGAGAAACGTATCCGACCTTTCGGGAGACCTCCCCGAATACATTCCACATTCCCCTAGAAAACTACCAACAGCTCGTCTCCGAGTTTCCTCAGTCTCCTTGCTCGTCTCCGAGCCGTCTGACATGCCGAGCTTCCTCGGCCACCCGGCTATTCTCCGAGCTCCTGACATGCCGAGCTTCCTCATTCCCCCTCCCCCCCGATCAATCAAGAGCGCGGATCTCATGCGCCCTGTAACGGCTCCGCGTATATCGCCAGGGCGAGATATCCGCTTTCCCACGATCCACGTCCCACGCTAGCGTATCCCTCCATTAATGGGCGCATCCCGCCATTCAAGGCGAGAATAGCGCTGGGGCGTAACCGATGGCGAAAATCTCACGCCTATTCGCTCCAC
Source organism: Agapanthus africanus (assembly GCA_030015575.1). NCBI lineage: Eukaryota > Viridiplantae > Streptophyta > Magnoliopsida > Asparagales > Amaryllidaceae > Agapanthus > Agapanthus africanus. The sequence goes on from CM057337.1 coordinate 7,865,651, forward strand.
GCGACCCCTATATAAACCTTTCTCTCAGACGACTCAGGTAACTTGAACTCATTCCAATACGCCACTACTCTGCACTTAAACCTCGGCACTAACTTGATCGTCGGAAGGTCCTACGGCGGTCACTGACCCAGGGACTTCTTTGCAGGTAGCTCGGCGTCAAATACCAACCAATTAAGATCCACACTTAACAACCGCCAAAACAAATCATAGCCGTCAAAGACTGCCATCACAGGATCGATGGAGGACAACATCTGAAGGGAGATCTCAGCCTCCATCAGTTGGCGCCGTCTGTAGGAACGCTTCAGAAGCTTCCACCCATAAGTTGATCTTCCGCCCTCGACCCGATAGCGAGCGACAACCGCAACGGTCCGAACACGAGCTGCCACAACAGAGGCGGGAACGGCTCGTCTCCCCTCCCAATGCCATCAACGCCTTATCCACCCGATAGACAGGCTCACATCACTGGTGGATGCCCTCGTTCGTGTTCAAGCGGCGGGACCCACCCACCAGACCGCGGCTCCCCCTTCCCGGGATAACGATGTCCGTAGGAGGACGGAGGGCACGCTCAAGCCCTCGAGCTCGCTTACCCTCATCTCAGCGCCACCGAGCGCCGGCGGGCCCACTCCAGCCACCTTGACCCGCATGCGGCGATTGATTCCATGACCTGCTGGGCGCTGGACAGCTCTACGCTATGTTCCCAGGGAAGACTAGGCCGTCTCTCCAATGCCCACCGCGCGCGCTCTCCCCCAGAGGAGGTGTCGGTCAGCCCGCCTGCTTCCAGGCATGACCAGCGCCCCTACTCTCGCCGAGGTCGCGCGAACGACCAGCGCAGGGACTACTCGAGAAGGGCCTCGCCCGAGGATTTGAGACACTTGATAGAGCGAAATCAAAGCCGCACCATCGCGCAGCCCCGGAGCGGGGGTAGCCACCACTCCGACTGTGCAGAATCCTCGGGGTACCACCACCGGCTTGAATCCCTCGAGAAGAAGATTGAAGGCATATGAAGGGATGGCCACACGTCCAGCGAAGGGGCCAGATACTCCGCCGACTCACTAACGAAGCCCTTCACAGAAGAGCTGCTTGCCGAACACATCTCGTCCTGGAACAAGCCGCCAAAAGTAGCCTTCTTCGACGGGAAATCCGACCCGAAGGAACACCTAGACGCATTTACGGCGGGCATGAGCTTCCAGGATAACTCCGACGCGACTCAATGCCGAGCTTTCCCCACCACCCTTATCTGGGCTGGCCGGGACTGGTTCCGAGGACTTACGCCACGCTCCATCTCAACCTTCGACGAACTGGCCACCCAATTCCTCAATTACTTCGTAGGGAATCGACGATAAAAACGGACGGTCAACTACCTGTTCACCATCAAAAGCGGAGACAAAGAATTCTTTAAAGGATATGTCACCCGCTTCTATAACGCCCTTCTCGAGGTCCTCGAGCACCGCGATGAAACAATCATCACCGTACTGAGGTCGGGTCTTAGGCACAAAGAGTGGCTCCGCTCTTTTGCATTAGCGTAACCTAAGACCAAGGCCGAAGTAAAAGCCTGGACCGAGCAGGAAATCCAACTCGAGTCCGAGGTAAACTCAAACCTGCCCCGAGTCGATCAGGCAGACAGAAAGAAAAGTGACAGGGAGGAGAAGAAGAAGGTCGATCGTCCGAAGCCTTACTCCCCGAGGTTTCAGGAGTACACTCCCCTAAACATCTCTCAGACCGAGCTATTGGAGGAAGCTAAGAGTGAGATGTTCTTCAAGCTTACGCCCGTCACCCAAAGGGCAGGCAAGCGACTCCGCGGCCCATACTGCGCCTTCCACAGGTCACAAAGTCACCCAACAGAGAATTGCAAACAACTCCGTGACTACGTCGAGGAGTTGATCCATTCATGCCACCTGGCGAAGTACCTGTGGGACAAGCGGTAGGCGAAGCGGGAGCAAAATGACCAAACCCCTCCCGAGGAATTAACGATTGGGCAGATCAGGGTCGTTACCTCGAATCCAGCTTGAGAAAGCGAGGGGAACCGCCACATCCTCCTAATCAAGGGTATAAGCAGTATGCCACACAAAAGGTGCAGAATGAGACGGACCATTCTTCGTAACGGAAACATTGCCCGGTGGAACGTACCGCCTGCAAGACGTCAGGGGGCATAATTTTCCCCGACCTTATAACGCAGAAAAGCTCAAATTGTATAAGTAAATATGCATCCTCTTTTTGAAATAATGTGATTCCTTTCTGCATTCAACTAAAGCCCTCCTCGCGAGACCACCAAGCAATCTCGTGCTCGGTCCATCCCTAGCGGGTAGCTTCCTACCCAACAACGCTAAGGATCTAAAGCCCTCCTCACAAGGCCACCGAGCGGCTTCCTGCTCGGCCCATCCACAGTGGATAGCTTCCTGCCCGTTGTCACGCCCCGCTTCCCAGTGTACAGGTGAGGAGATGCGACGAGGGCCGCTTTGTATTTACTCAGAAGTAAACACGCAAAGCGTAAGTAAGCAATATAATAAGTATTCACAAGAAAAGACAAGAGATATAAATAAACATCAACTTTTATTGATTAAACATTTCTTTCCAATACAACTGAAAAGTAAATACAATGTTGAAAGCAATGCCTAAACAATGGCATCAATTAAAAGTAAAGTGAGTAGAAGTGAAGACTAATGGTCGTGCTGCTCAGTGGTATGCTCCAAGTGCTCCTGGCTGGTCTCGAACTCCTCAGAGTCTGTCCTCCTGACAACATTCCAAAGAAAGAAGAGAAATAGGAATGTCGTCAGCGAACAATCGCTCGGTAAGTCCCAAAGAAAGTAGGAATAGAATAGACAGATGAATAGACAGATAGAATATAATTGTATACTACTTGATTGTTATGTTAACGCAGTTGTTTGTAGCTTGGTACAGAATATGCCAGTATATACGAGAGGAGTCCAACTTACACCGTGGACTTTGGTAACCCGTAGTACAAGGCTCCGTCGATAAAACCACGGAACAACGGCAATGGATGTATAGTTACGTCTTTTAATGACCATCTCGTGCCATTTTTAACACATTCCGTATCAGTCTACCCCTTTTAAAACCCCGTGATGTATTATGTATTGATTTGTATTGTTTTGTTTAATAGATGTAGGACTTGCCGAAACCATGATCTCAGTAGTTCATGTAAACGAAATGTATATAAATAGATAGTTATGTAAACAAGGTATATCCATGGTTCGATTCGGTCGAGTCATGTTGATATAGATTGAATTCTAGTATAAATAGATTCATGTTGAATTGGAGTTATACTTGAATCATATTCAAGGATAGATCGATCGATTGATTTCAGATTAGACTGAGACTCTGTCTGAGTCAGACACTTTAAAACGAATTGAAGTCCTGAATTAGTTTTGATGTTATCGGTATCTGCTGTATATGGACGGAAGGATTTGTGTTTTTTTCCAAGACAATTACCGTGTTAATAACACCGTTTTTAGTTTAGGAAAGAACCCAAATTCTCCGGCTCCTTGAGGCTCAAAAGAACCGGTCCCGCTTAAACCTATGTATACTAGGGTCCTTATTGTAAATTAATATAACTTGAGGGGGTTTATGAAAAATAGTTTTGATATATTTTCAAAATAAACCTCAAGTATTTATTTATCGTTTTTAGGGTTTTCATAGATGTAGTTTTTATAAAATGAAGTTTTATAGTGAATAGAACCTAGATTTCATTGTATATGATATTTTAGTGTAATATTGGAATTGTATTGATTTGTATGGTAGTTTCATGAAATTTATGATTCTTTTAATTTAGAAAACATGATATATATATATAATATATTTAAAGTAGATATTTTGATAATATATATATATATATAGGACTTATTTATTAAATAGAAATCGCATTTTTCTTAAAAATTGCATTAACAATTCCATCGAAATCGAATGCTCCGTGAGGAGGCCTGCATCTCGCTCTACTAGGTCCGAGGATGTGCGATAACCCGCACCATCCCGATCGGGGTTCCCCAAAATGTGTTGTAGAGGCTTATTTGTAAGGAATTAAATAATACACTTTTAAAGAAAACAGATTTTGAATGTTTATGATATTTAAATGTAAACTCGTATTTATCCCATAAATTAATGTTCCAAAATCCATCGTGATATGTCAAGAATGAGTTTTGTGATGAGATAGGTCATTACCTCGTGAGTTTTCTAAAGGTAATATGAGCAAAATGAATAAGCAATGTCGTCTGTAAACATGATGGTATTTTACCGTAAAACTGAAATAGAAGTTGCAATACATATTATTTTGAGATGAAACTTATTCTAATGTGTTTTTTTATGATTTCTAAACAATATAAAAAAATATTGTAAATTTGTTATTAAGATAAATGGTGTTTTTAGTTAAATTTAGAAACGGAAGTCGGATTAACTCCGATTCCGACTAGTTTTGAAAATGGAATTCGTTTTAATAAAAGGAGAAGAGGGAAAGGGGGAATTACATATTAAAAATAAAGAGGAGAGGTAGAGGAAGCTTATGGAATTGTTGGGGAGTCGTTTCGTCGCCGGATTTGTCCCGAAACGTCGCCGGGACTCGACCTTAGGCTAACTCCACTTGTACATCTTCTTGATTTAGAAAATTTAGAGAGTTTTGGCAATGGATTTCTAAATGAGGAGGGCCAAAGTGTAAGGTTGTATTTATAGGGTAGGATTAGGGTTTTGTGAGTGAAGAAAGAATTAAAAATGCATTAAAATTTGGTTTAATGGTTATTTTAATTCTCTTGATAATTGCAGGGAAAACAAACAGACTGGGGTTAATGGGATAGGCCTGTTCCCGCAAAAAAAAAAAAAAATTTTGCGCAAAAGAGCCCAAGGTATCAAATGGCAGCGATACGTTTAAGAAAATGTGAACCAGTATTTTCCGGGCTATATTTTGATAAACTCCCGAATGTGAAACAGCTAAATTCTGATGGTATCGAAAGCGTCTCGAAAAAGCCTTCGATTTGATATATTATGGGCTTCATAATTCATTTGGGATCAAAAGTTATGAGGCATCATGTGCCCACACGTGACCGGATATCACGTGCAGACACGTGACCATTTACAGGCAAAGCCTGTAGACACTGAATAAAATAAATAATTGGAAATAATTAATCGGTGGGGGTCACGTGCTAACACGTGATAGGCTCTTAAACCCTCTGAAACAATAGAATTAAATTCTAATTAAATAATTAATCAGTGAGGTCGCGTGCCAACACGTGATGGGTTCCTAAGCCCTCTAAACGAATAGAATTAAATTCTAATTAATTGGTCAATCAGCGGGGTCACATGCTAACACGTGATAGGCTCTTAAACCTTCTGAACTAATAGAATTAAATTCTAATTAAGGGAAATCAAAAAACCTAATATTTCCTTAGATCTTTCCAAACAAAAAGATTGTGCTCTGTAAAGTGGAGCACCGTTGGATTAAAAATCCAATGGTGATTAAAAATCACCAATTTATAGAAATATTCTATACAAGGAAAGATTTTCCTGAAATTTGCCAGGAATAACAGATAAAAGATGTTTTGGATTAAAAATCCAATGGTGAATAAAATTCACTGAGTGATCTAAAAGATCATGTTGGTTACAAAATCAATTAAAATCTTTCAATGAAAAATTTATTAAACAAACTGATTCTTTTCTTTCTCCTATAAACAGGAGCCAAGAAGAGAAGAGAAGGGATCTCTTTTTTTTGGAGAGAAATACAACAACAGAGAGAAAAAAAGAGAGGAGAATTTAATTCTCAAAAGAGAAAAGAAGATCTCTTCAGAGAAAAGAAACCCTAGGTGAGAAAGGGAAAGAGATCTAAGCTCCATAAAATACAAAGAGAATTTAATTCTCAATTTAAAAGTTTAACTCTTCTGAATAAGAACTTAGTTCTTCCTTTGGTTGAAGATCTGCAGAAGCAGATCTCCCCACAAGTTGAGAATTTAATTCTCATCGGGAAGATTCTGCCATGCAGATCCAAAACTTAGAGGGAGAATTGAGTTTAGGGAATTTAATTCCCCTAAATTCATAGGAATTTAATTTCTCCAAAATAAACTAGGGTTTAGCCCTATATGAGAATTTAATTCTCCCAAATTCATAGGAATTCAATTCCTCCAAATAAAACTAGGGTTTAACTCTACATAAGAATTTAATTCTTCCATATACATAGGAATTTAATTCCTCAAAAAAAATTAGGGTTTAACTCTACAAAAGAATTTAATTCTTAAAACAAGAGATTTGAAGCTCTCCATGCATGTAAAGATCAAGTATCCAACAGGATCACGTGGTAACACGTGACCCTTCATCCCAACGAACAAAAAGGAAGAATAAAGCATGCTCACGTGCCCCCACGTGACCCTTTAACAGACTCCTCAAAATGAGAAAGAACAAGCCCAGAGGCAATACCTCACGTGCTCCCACGTGACCCTCAAAATAAAGGGAACAAAGCCAAAGGCAGTACTGATTTTGAGCGCCCTCACGTGACCCTTTAATGGACTCTTCAAAATAAAAAGGAATTAGCATGAAGGCAATGCCTCACGTGCTCACACGTGACTCTCAGAACAAAAGGGAACAAATCCAAAGGCAGGATCAATTTTGGGCGCCTTCATGTGTCCCCACGTGACCCCTAACAAATTCCTTTAATATCCAGTGCATGGATACCCATCACGTGCCCACACGTGATGGCCATTAAGATTAAGTGTTCAACACTTATTTGAATACCCTGAGAATAAAATAAAGGAAGTCTGGCCCCCATCTTCAGATGCCTCATGTGACCCCACGTGACCGATCCAATTTTAGTGTTTAACACTACTTTAAGCGCTTTGTCCTTAGTGTTTAACACTATTTTCAGCATATCATGTGGGAGCACGTGATCGCCAAACATCCTCTAGTGTTTAACACTATTTTAAAGCCAACTTTAGCCCAAATTGGCTAAATTTTTCCAGAGGCAAACCTCCCCTTCAAATGAACCTTAAAATCCAGAGCTATAATGGTTAGTGCTCAGCCATAGACAAAATGTTGTCAGAACCCCCAAACCCCTGTTTAGCATTGCTAAATAATGGGGAGGCTGAACCCAGACAAATGTTCAACAGTCCAACAAAGGTCTAACATTTCAAACTTAATTGGACTTAGCCCAAGTTGGCCATAAGTCCTCAATTCAGATTTGACTGAGCCAATGTGCTCATAATCTAACTAATTGATCTTAGTTCCAAATTGGACTACAGATTTCCCAATCAACTTTGGTTCAAGGGTATATCTCTTCACTCCTTTGATATTTGTCGTTGTAATCCTTCAACGTCTTCAGAGAGGTGACGGGTCCCGATAACCAATCATTCCATGGACTATGGGGTCCCTTTAAACCCACGGACTATGATGTCCTTAATCTCGGACTGTGGGGTCCCTTTAAACCCACGGACTATGATGTCCTTAATCTCGGACTGTGTCCTTAATCTCGGACTGTGGGGTCCCTTTAAACCCATGGACTATGATGTCCTTAATCTCGGACTGTGGGGTCTCTTTAAACACCTTGGACTATGATGTCCTTAACCTCGGACTGTGGGGTCCCTTTAAACCCATGGACTATGATGTCCTTAACCTTGGACTGTAATGTCCTTAAAATAACGATGGACCACCATGTCCTTAAACTGGTAATTGACCGCAAAGTCCCTAAACTAAAACAATAGAGCTCAAATGCTCTTTTGTTGGATCTAAATGATCCTGTTAAGTAGATCTTAGTCTAAAATTAGACTAACGTATCCTTAACAAACTGTTGAGTTGATCTTAGTCTAAAATTAGACTAACGTATTCTTAACAAACTGTTGAGTAGATTTTAGTCTAAAATTAGACTAACGTATCCTCAATAAACGTTTAAGTCGATTTTAGTCTCAAATGGGATTAACGATCCTTAAACCCAACCCCAAACCCAAATCTAAGAAAATACGGATTTAGGGTAATCCACGCCCTACGGGCGACAACATAAATTAGTCTCCGTATACAATCCACGAGTAACCAAAAACAAAACAAACACATACGACACGAAATGACCATCTGGAGAAGGAGAAAGTGGTTACCGCAATGCGGTAGCGTAATTAACTGCAAAGGCTTGCGCCTGTAGGGAAGAGCTTCCCCACAATCAAAAACCCCTCAACGAGGGGGAATCTGACGAAGCCTGCTACATCGGCCGCATCCATATAAACCTTCGATACACGGTATCATAAATCAACTTAGCATCTTCGGAGAGGTGGACGGATAGCACCAATTAGCATCTGCCCCGAAATTCAGGCAAGACGGACCTACGCGGTCGCGTCTTTGTGTTTTGGAGGAGAACAAGGCCAACAGGTGTTAGGGCAACAAAAAAATTGCATTTTGCTTTGCCCAAACCGGCGGCGCCGGCCCCCTCAACAAATCTCTCCGGTTTAAACCAGTGGGTTGGTTCTAGGATTGCTGCCTCGTGTCCTAGTCGTCTCATATACCTCAGTGCACATGTTTGATTTTGTTGTGACTTTTCATTTTACGTGTTTTGCATGTGTAAGCTTTTGAGTTTCTAAAAGTTTAAAAGAAAAATTAACAAAAATAATATGTGGTTAAGGGGATTCGAACACAGGGGCTATGTCACAGCAGTGCAAGGCTTTACCAATGAACTACAAGTTGTTTTTTGATGTTCAAAAGCAATTTAAATTTATAACTTGTGCTGAGGCTAAGCTATTCCTTTCTGTATTTGAAAAAATTCTGTACAGAAAGTTCAGGGTCATTACACCCGTCAACGCTGTGGATCAAAATCCCTCCTCATGAGGCCACCGAGTAGCTTCCTGCTTGGTCCATCCGCAGCGGGTAGCTTCCTGCCCGTCAACGCTATGGATTAAAAGCCCTCCTCACGAGGCCACCGGGCAGCAACCTGTCCGGTCCATCCCTAGCGGGTAGCTTCCTACCTAACAATACTAAGAATTTAAAGCTCTCCCCGCGAGGCCACCGAGTAGCCTCGTTCTCGGGACATCCCTAGCGGGTAGCTTCCTACCCAACAACGCTAAGGATCTGAAACCCTTCTCGCAAGGCTACCGAGCAGCTTCCTGCTCGGTCCATCCACGGTGGGAAACTTCCTGCCCGATAATGCTAAGGATCTAGAGCCCTCCTCATGAGGCCACCGAGCAGCCTCGTACTCGGTCCATCCTTAGCGGGTAGCTTCCTACCCAACAACGCTAAGGATCTAAAGCCCTTCTCGCAAGGCCACCGAGCAGCTTCCTGCTCAGTCCATCCGCAGTGGGTAGCTTCCTGCCCGTCAACGCTGTGAATCAAAAGCCCTTCTCACGAGGCCACGGAGTAGCTTCCTGCTCTATGCATCCGCAGTGGGTAGTTTCCTGCCTGTTAACGCTGTGGATCAAAAGCCCTCCTCACGAGGCCACCGAGTAGCTTCCTGCTCAGTCCATCCGCAGCTGGTAGCTTCCTGCCCAATAACGCTATGGATCAAAAGCCCTTCTCATGGGGCCACCGGGCAGCAACCTGCCCGGTCCATCTCTAGCAGGTAGCTTCCTACCTAACAACGCTAAGCATCTAAAGCCCTCCTCGCGAGGCAACGGAGCAACCTCGTGCTCGATCCATCCCAAGCACGTAGCTTCCTACCCAACAACGCTAAGGATCTAAAGCCCTCATCGCAAGGCCACCGAGCAGCTTCCTGCTCGGTCCATCCGCAGTGGGTAGCTTCCTGCCCGACAACGCTAAGGATCTAAAGCCCTCCTCGCGAGGCCACCGAGAAGCCTCGTGCTCGGTCCATCCCTAGCGGGTAGCTTCCTACCCAACAACGCTAAGAATCTAAAGCCCTCCTCATAAGGCTACCGAGCAGCTTCCTGCTCAGTCCATCCGTAGCGGGTAGCTTCCTGCCCGTCAACGTTGTGGATTAAAAGCCCTCCTCACGAGGACACCGAGTAGCTTCCTGCTCGGTCCGTTCGCGGCGGGTAGCTTCCTACCCAACAACGCTAAGGATCTAAAGCCTTCCTCGCGAGGCCACCGAGCAGCTTCCTGCTCGGTCCATCCGCAGTGGGTAGCTTCCTGCCCATTCACGCTGTGGATCAAAAGCCCTCCTCACGAGACCACCGAGTAGCTTCCTGCTCAGTCCATCTGTAGCGGGTAGCTTCCTGCCCATCAACGCTGTGGATCAAAGCCTTCCTCGCGAGGCCACCGAGTGGTTTCCTGCTTGGTCTATCCACAACGTGTATCTTCCTGCACAACAACGCTGTGGATCAAAGCCCTCACCATGAGGCAACTGAGTAGAAAGGAAGATACCGACTTTGCTACACTTGACCATCAATTGACTCATACTTGATGCGCGATCACCGCCTCGCCCCGGGGTCGAGGAGGACACCGACCTTCTTACACTTGGCGCCGTCGTTCGTCGCTACTCGATGAACGGTCAGCAAGTGCGGAGGGGTGGACACTGGCCTAACACTTAGACCTACAAGCTAAAAATACTTGCAGAATGAAGATTTGTACAAAAGTATACGAGATAAAAGTACTTGCACAGTGAGCAGACATTTGGGAAAAAGAAAAAGGTGTACTTCATTTATAATCAAAAGTAAATACAAGTTATTCTGGGCTCCCCAGCCTTACAAAAATGCTCGGAGGCTTACAAAAATTTTGAGAAAGGAAAAAATCCCCAAGGAAGGAAAGCTCAGTCCGCCCGCTCGGGAAAGATCTTGCTCTGCTTAATACCAGCCTCGGGGACCAAAATTGCGACCTCGGGGTCGGAGCTTCTACCGACAGCCTTGCCCCCAATGGCCGCCTCGGCGACTTCCCCCTGCGGCACCTCCTCGGCCGGGGGATACTTAGCACGGAGCTTGCTGATATCGAAACCCGGCACAGAATCCTTGACGGCGTCGAGGGCGCTGTGCCACATGACGGCAGCGGATTTGGCAAGATCAGCATAGAATTAATCTGACGCCTTATACGGCTCCACGGCCTTCGCCGCCCGGCACTCGACGAGCTTCACCACATCTAAGGCCACCCGGACATCCCTCTTGAGGGCGCCCCTCGACTTCTTCACCGTGTGGTAGAAGCCGTTCACCTCCTTCAACTTGGCCTGAATAGCCCGGTTGGACTCTTCCAGAAGCCGATGCGACTCCTACAGCCTGGATTTTGTCAGCCTCTCAGCGACCAGACGAGTGTCGAGGAGAGACGCCTTCTCCTCCACTTGCTGCAGTTGGAGGCGGAGCTCCTCCTCCAACTTGGAGGACTCACCCGTCTTTTTCATGGCTGGGGCTATCTCTTCGGATTCCATGGCGACGAGGAGCGCGCAGTGGTGGGTGACCTGTGGAAAGCAGCAAACGTGTTAGAAAGTTCAAACCGAGAAAATAAGACTTAAGAAATATTTTGAGAAAAGTCAGGAACCGACCTGAACCACCTCTTGTGCTATGGCGACCGCCTGGGCCTTCATGGTCCCCCGGGTTATTTTAACCCGGCCGCCTGCTCCATGTCGGAAAGCAGGCTGTCAGCGACAGAGAGCCCCGAGGGCACCTCAATACAGAAGTTGCCCTCCTACATTGGGGTCCCGGAAGAAGGTGGTCGGGAAACCGTTCGCTTCTGCCGTTTGAAGGGGACTTCGGCGATCCCAGCCTCCTCCTCCTCCTCCTCCTCCTCTCGCACCTGAGGCGCCGGGTCCCGTGAGTGCTTATAGCTCCCTGTCACGCCCCACTTCCCAAAAGAGCAGTAACGGCATGTGACAAGCCCGCGACGTATTTATTCCGAGAAGGTCATTTCTTGAAACAAATACGCTAAGCGTATATAAGCAATATAACATGACAAGAAATGACATGATAATAAAAATCCAACTTTATATATTTACATTCCCAACTTTCATAAGTTTCAAAATGAATACATGATGTCTGAAAACAAAGATATATAAAGGAAAATGCCTAAACAAGTGTCATACTGGAAGTAAAAGCTGACAAGAAAGAATTGGTAGTCGGTCTGCTCCGCAAGCTGAAAGTAATTCTCTTGACTCGGTTCGATCTCTTCAATCTCTAGATCATCTGACGAACATTCCAAGGAAATAAAGAAATGGGTGGAATGCCCGTCAGCAAACTTGCGCTTGGTAAGTCCCTAAGAAAGGTGGGATGTGAATGTGTATAAATGAATATGCAAGGTGATATGTGATATAGTATGAATAGAAATAAAACATGAACAAGTATAACATGGTAATGTTAATGACAATTATGTAAGCATGAAAATATAATATGAGCATAGTAAACAAGTATAGTATGACCGTGGAGTGTAGGTATGGTGAACATGAAGTGAATGAAGTGTCCTAAAAGGTCTCTAAAAGGGTAAAATTAACTAATGTGAGTTCAAGTGTGAATGTCAACCAATCTCAAGAATATTCTCGAACCCAAGGCGAGACAAGGAATCACGGGCCCAAAATAGCGAGACTTCAATTGTTATTGAAGTATTCCAAACCCAACAGGGTATCATCCAGGGTCTTGGAAACACGGGCCCTCATTCGTGAATTCGTGATTTGTACCGTTTCAGCCCGGTACCACAGCAATATGATTTGTTCCGTTTCATCCCGGTACCATAGCAACATGATTTGTATTAATGGGACTCATGAGATTCCGTTGGATTCATACTCAAACTACCCCAACACCCCGCATATATAAGTCTATGATTAATATTATGAGTCTTGATCGAATCCATGAATACAAAAAGTGATGTATGATATCAAGTTTTCAAGATTGAGTTCATGTAGTCATGTCAAGTGCAAGTCAAGCCAATTGTATTCATGGTTCGATATCAAGTTGGTTCAAGTGTACATACTGGTTTCAAGTATTCATGATTGAGTCGTGTCAAGATCAAGTCAATTCTAACATGTAATGCTTTAATCATAAGTCATATAAATAAAAATAAATAAGCAATCACAGAACATGATATGAGATAAGTATACAAGTAACGTCCAAAACAATGTTGTAAATATGTAATATGTATGACTAGTTAATCAAGTCATTTGAAATCAAAATATAAACGAAAACATAGCCTTAATTGTTATGCACACATGAGTTCCAGTCTCGTCTAAATACGACTACCGGTTTGGGAGATATACATGTTTACCTATCGTCGCGCAAAATATATCAGAATCTGTTCAGCACCGTCACAAATTTTTAAAACGCAGTTTGAGTTAATTTCTATCAGGTTTCAGGTTACAAAAATTATTAGAAAATTATAGGTCTTTCGATTTAATTATCCAAAACACTAAGATTCACGCGATTTAGATTTCTAAAGCTCTAGTTATGATCGTTTTAATATCAGCTTTTAAAACAGAAATTCATATTTCTGGACAGTAACTATATGTTATATTGCAAAACCTATATTGAGCTGTTTCATGCGTTTCTAAGTAATATAATATACATAAAATTATAGTTCTATCAATTATCCATCTACACATCTAAAGTTTGTCACGAACGGACATCGGGAGTTCGAGTTATGTCCTATTTAAAAACAGTGTGTGAATCAGGACAGATTCTGTCCAGATCCGTCACTTAATATTGTGACGCAGTTTTCTATATTTTACGTCGGTTTTTAGTAAAAATATAAAAGTAAGAAAATCTATATCATTCGATTTAGATATCCAAAACACCTGATTTTTCTCAATTTGGATATCGGCAGACCAAATTATGTGTCTAAGAAGTTGATCAATAAATACAGTTTTCTGTTTTTACGAACAGTGAATAAAAACGATATAATTCCTAAACCGTTAAGTGATTCAATCTAAAATTTTTATAGCGTGTAAAAAAAATATATTCTATCAAATATAAATTTCTTGAAATTTGCAGAAGTAAAAATTAATTTCTAAAAATTATTTTAAAGGTAAAGATATTGATGTATATACTAAAATCGGTAAAAAAATTAACTAGTATTTTTATGCAAGCTTCTATTTTTCTCTTAATAAGAAAACCGATTTCATGAGACATTATAGATATATTGTGGCATGAAATTTATGTTCTCACAACTCGTAATAAACATTCATAGTCATGAATAAAGAATTGAAAACACTTTAATTTGAACAAGAGCCAATAAAGTATTATTAAACCATATAGAACCATATATATCTAGACTTATATATATGTATATGTTTATATTTATCTTCTCTTATGGATTACGATTTGAAAAGAATAGAGGGTTCACGAGATATGACAAGAGGAGAATAAAGAGATGGACGGAGGGAGAGAGAAAGGACTTACATGTTGTGTGAGTCGGTATAACAACCGGCTCACCGATCTTCAACCGGGTCTTTGAAGCTTGATGGAACCGGTACTTCTCCAAGCTCAAGGGAAAAGAGATTTTATTTTATTTTTAGAATTGATCAAAAGGAAATGTCTAAGGTGGGATGAAGAAGAGATGAAGAGAGAGATAGGAAATAATAGAAATGTGAGATGAAGAAAAGAAAGAAGAGTGACATATAAAAAAAGTTTATGGCCACCATAATTCTAATAAATTATAGCTCATAACCATTCTAATTATTTTGGGAGTTAAAAAGAAGATGAAATGAAAGGTCTCATTTGTAGGTTATGAGAAGGATAAAAATTGATAAAAAAAAATAATTACAAGAATGAGAATTTGAACACGTGACCTATGCAATAACAATGCAAGAATTTAACCAATGAGCTATAAGGTTGTTCATGCACATATTTAATAAGAATTAAATATATGCTGTTGCTTAAAAAGAAAGTGGGCTTTTGGGCTCATAGTTTTATAAAAGAAAATGAAAATGAGATTGGATTTCGGTTATGGGCTGGGTCAGGTCTTGCATTTAATTTGAAATATGTTAAGATTTAGTTTAAAATAATGAGTTTGGGAAGAATAGATGGAATAATAAAATAATATATTTAATAGAAAACAAAATATATGGAAAAATACTAAGAATAAATAAATACAATATTTTACTAAAAAAATACGAAGGTATAGTAATATTATGGTCGTTACACTCCCCCCACGGCGTTCTTTGGAACTCGGGTAGCGGCGGAAGGCTTAGGCAGTGGAGTTGGCCTCGGGGCCGAGCTCAGACCGGATCGGGACGAGATTGCGCCCCCAACCTTCTTTCCCTGAGTCTTGGTGGCTAGGGCAGCTAGGATTTTTGTTCGGTCCATGGGCTCTACAAAAAAAAGGATACACAAACAAAGGGGGGTTAGAGACACTAAAATATCAAAAGAAATTTGGTAAAGTCTAAACAGATCGTCGAAAGCCCCAACTTACCCAAGAAACGGGCAGGACTGAGCCCAGCCTAGCTCAGTACCTGCTCGGATAGCAGGACATCCACCCGTGGGATCGGCTCCCACTGGGACCACCCTCGCTTCGGAGGAAGTCGACTGCTTTTTCCTTGGGCAGTCGGCCTTGTGCCACTGTATAGGCACAGGCCAATCCTCGCCTTCAGGCGGCCCGATGAATACAAACTTCTCCTTCCAATCGTGGATGGAAGAAGGGACGACTGTTACCCCTGAACCGGCCGGTCCACCCTTACGCTTCTTATACGAGAAATACACCCAGCTCGGCTCATCCTTACCGGTATCGGGGTGATTCTTCTAGCAAAGAAAAGAGACAAGGAGAGTCAAACTGAAGGGGAAATTTTAAAGTTTTAACCGGACCAGAAACCCGAGGAGGATTCTCCACGAGTTCGGCACTAGCTGGCCCGGGATAAGGTGAAAACAACGAAGCACCCCACAAACCACGGTGGAGAAGGGCGGACGCATTCCTGTCTGGTACACTTCCAGATACAGGGCATTCTCCTTGCCCCGCACCTGATCCGCCCGCTCACCCTCTTTAACTAAGCGAAGTGAATAGTTAGAGCGGATGTGGAATCGAACCCGAATTTCGGAAAGCTGATCCGGACTCTTCAAAACGGAGGGCGCATCGCGGGTGTTCCCGATGCGCCTTGGGGGCCCTTGTCGCCGCTCGACAGTGAGCGACAAGGGCAGCCCTGACTCTAGGGGCGAACCTGACACAAAGGACGAAGAAGAAGAACTTTCTTGACTATCTGAAGCCAAAGAAAAGGAAGACCCACTGGACTCGGCCTCAACAACGGGTGCTTCATCGTCCGACTCTATCCTTACTACCTCTATGGACTCCTCAGATGAAGGCATCAAACTTGATTCAAAGGAAGGGACTCACCGAGGAAAAATCAGCAGAGAATCCGATCTAAAGGAAGGAGCGTCGGGCAATCTTTAGTAATGAAAAAGAATTTGAGCAAAGTGTCAGCCTTAGGATGGTTCCCTCCTATTTATACACCCCAGAAGAGAACATCCTACGGCCCAGATTGATTCCCGCCAAAACGAAACATCGCACCCAGCGGCCGGCGGGGCTCCACGTGGCGATCGGCCATTAGGACATCTCTTCGACTGCAGGAGTCAGAGGCATCCTGTCGCCTCCGCTAACCAACGGTTGACACGTGGCCCGTATCTCAACTGACGAATCGACTGAAACGGCGCCCCTTCTTTAAAGCGCAATCATTTCACTGATCCAATGACGCCATCTGGGATACGCGTGAAAATTCAGACGAACGACGAGGCAACACGTGGGCCCAAAGATCGAAATGACGCAATCACCAAACGCCATGCCGTTCCCGAGTGATCCGCATTATGATTCTTGGCGCCAAAATGAGCAAAAGGAAAACCGAGCAGACCACTCTCAACCCGATCCATGAATAGATCGAAACGAGAGTGGGGGGCTAATGATGATGCTCACAAGTGGTATCTCCCCATATTACGACATGTGGCGGATGACGTGTCCCGAAGGCTAAGGGGGTGGAATAAATGAGTTGTATCAGGGAATTCTTCGGGATCCCCATCTCGAGAAACGTATCCGACCTTTCGGGAGACCTCTCTGAATACATTCCATCTTCACCTAGGAAACTACCAACAACTTGTTTTCGAGCTTCCTCAGTCTCCTTGCTCGTCTCCGAGCCGTTTGACATGCCGAGCTTCCTCGGCCACCCGGCTCGTCTTCGAGCTCCTGACATGCCGAGCTTCCTCGGTTTCCTCCCGATCAATCAAGAGCGCGGATCTCATGCGTCCCGCAACGACTCCGCGTATATCGCCAGGGCGAGATATCCACCGCCTCACGATCCGCGTCCCACGCTAACGCATCCTCCTATTAATGGGTGCATCCTGCCATTCAAGACGAGGATAACGCTGGGGCGTAATCGACGGCAAAGATCTCGCGCCTGCTCGCTCCACGCTACCCCTATATAAACCCCTCTCTCAGACGACTCAGGTAACTCGAACTCATTCCAATACGCCGCTACTATGCACTTATTACTCGGCAATAACTTGATCGTCGGAGGGTCCTATGGGGGTCACCCACCCCGGGACTTCTTTACAAGTAGCTCTGCGTTAAATACCAACCCATTGAGATCCACACTTAACAACCGCCAAAACAAATCTCAGCCGTCAAAAATTGCCATGACAAGATCGACAGAGGACAACATCTGAAGGGAGATCGCAGCCTCCATCAGAAACTAATGAAGAATGTTTTACATGTGATCCTGCAGGCTGTTGCTTTAGGAATAATGAGAGCAAATATCACCGCCATTTATTTCTCCTGGGATTTTCTCGGAGAATTTCAGATATTTATTACTTTGTATCATTTTCCAGAAGTATTTATCCGTCATTTCTCTATCTAACGATGACAAAACTTGACATTGACAAAAAAAATTATTCACGAAAGGAAGGAATATGTATTTACTGTTTAGAAAAAGAAAAAGAATCAATTAGAACACAAATATAGCTTTAGATGCACTAGATAGAAAGTACACGAAAGACAATTTTTTTATATATAAAAAAAACAGCACACATGGGTTGAATTGGCCCATGAAACTGTCTTGGTTGATCTCTATGGCCTATGTTGTATCGAAGTATTAAACCTGTTGGCCTTCCCTGTTCCATATCCTGGGGTCTTTCGCAGATTACCTCAAGAATTGGTCTTTTTATTGTCGCAAAGTATTATATGAAGCACGGGCTTTTTAACTAATTTATGTTGCTTTCGGTTTGATTTTTGGTTTAAATACTCTATTATTTCCACTCCAGCCACAACCTATAAGTCATCGCTAATATATCTCCATGCCGACCCAACATGAGCACTAATCTCATTAGAAGCCATTAATAATCACCGCAATGAATTAAGAAATCTTCGCTTGAAAGTTTTCTAAATCGGACAGCGATCCTTATTTATTCTCTATTTGGACAGGCAATAACTGCCATCTGATTGTTATCATTTGTTGATTGTCGTGGGTTAGAATGGCATTCATTATTGTCAACCATGGTGGTTGGAGACATACATATGATATCAGTCACCAACTCTCTATCCATGTTTGGTTAATGTTTCAAGTATTTGATAACTACACCAATTCCTTCTAGACTGATTAGTAAACAAACAGCTTTCGTTTTCGACCTTCTTGACATAAAAACATCGACCAAATTGGTTATCAACATGGTCGTGGTAGACACGGACACATTTCAGCAGAGTACTTTTAAGTATGTCAATCAAATAACAGTATAAGAAATTGATGTATGCCGATATATGGTTATGTACCAGCAGATATTAGTTCGGCAGGGGCAATATGTAAGCTCTGATTATGATGCATAGGCAATCCTGGCTACAAAAAGATCAAATTCGCATAAAGAATTTAAGATAATCAAAATTACTAGTCAGTTTTGAATAGCATGATTAAAAAAAACCAAGAGAAACCACGAAGTCTAATTTTAAGTTATTCACCAATTCATGTAAAGTTGGATTATTAATTCAAAGCATCTACATCCTAACAAATATATAAATTTTCAATTGAAACTTTTAAGCACAATCATAGTTCTTTTTTTTTTTAGAAAAATAAAAATCAGTTCTATCTAACAGTTGCAAAAACGGAAAATATGTGAAATAACCACACTATCGATGTAATTAAATAATCATGGTATATGAAACAACCAGCTGTGAATATATAGAAAACAATAAACAACTTGAGCACAAAATGTTGAGTTTTAGTTTGGTTAAGACAGAATTAAAAGTTTTGAGGCGTGTATGATACACTTTCCGAAAGATGATATTGTCCACACTATAGGAGTACAGTAGAAGGCAATCACCCCCAAGATACAACAAAACCCTTGAAACTCTCTTAGAAGATAATGTAAATATGAAGAGTAGGACATAATATATAGACTTGAACAGACACAACCGTTTGAATGGTTCAATGGTTGTGACCATTAAGAGCTGAACAGACACAACCGTTAGTTCTGTTCAGAGAACCTATGAATCTGAAATTCAAAATGTCAACTCTGTTACTAAATCAACCCAAGATGTCCCAAGTGCCTCATCTAAGACAATAGTAAATAAATGTTATAAGCCTGCTAGAAATCAGGCCCACTTGGCTCATTATTCACTTTATTCAAGTTATTACTTAAATATTGGGAACTATTATAAAGACTTGGGTATTCGTCTCTCCATCCGATGTGGGACTATTTCCCACATACAAATGCAACCAATATATTCAAACTACTAACAATCCCCCACTAGTTTGTATATATTGGTTGCAACCACATCTCTCTCGTGACAAATATTATGCATAAAGAAAGGTATCTCTCGATTTAAACCTTCCATCAGTGTATATACATCAATCGTCTAACAAACTTATTGGTGTCCGCAGATTAAACCAAAACTTTTATTATTAGAATTTGAAATACAACACACACAATATTCATCTTATTTTTTAAGAGCTTTATAACTGCTTTAGCACTATTATGGCCATGTGCTAATCTTGTACTTCATAAGCATTTACAAGAGAATACTTCATATCTCTTGTTGAAGCGGCACCACTTCTATACTAATATAGGTGGAGTTTCCTTTATTATATTCCTGTTGCTGTGGATATTTAAAAATTAAATAACTCCATTGAGAGCTTTTGCTCATCCTCTTTATCGTAACAGACAGCACTAGATACTTATTTATATAAGAATGAGACGTCTAGTGCAATACAGGCACATGACAGTAACTTGTTATTACCCATTGAACTATTAAAATTAGTTTTTACTAATTAAAGTTGGGTTACCATTACTGGTGCCAAATTGTAAATGTTTAAGTCCCATTCCAATTGACGTATTCTTTACCAAATCTCTAGATAATGCCTTGGTAAAGGAATCTGCTAAATTCTTTGCAGATCTCACATAAACTATGGTAATTATTCCATTAGTTATTAATTCTCGAATATATTCATGCCTTAAACTAATGTGTCTAGATTTACCATTATAAACATTATTATAAGCTCTAGACATAGTCGCCTCACTATCGCAATGCAAGAAAATAGATGGCATTGGTTGTGGCCACAACTCTATATCCAATAAAAAATTTCTCAGCCATTTCGCTTCCTTGCCGGCAGCAGCCAAAGCGACAAATTCAGATTCCATTGTTGAATGTGTGATGCAAGTTTGATTCTTAGAGGCCCAACTAATGGCACCGCCTCCAATTGTAAATACCCAACCTGTTGTGGATTTATTATCACTTGCACTTGTGATCCAACTTGCATCCGAATATCCTTCTAGTACTGCAGGATAATTGGAATAAAATAGACCAAACTCTTTTGTTCTTTTTAGATACCCAAGAACTCTACTGATGGCCTTCCAATGATTAGTACCGGGTTTACTGGTGTATCGTGACAATTTGCATACTGCAAAAGCCATATTAGGCCTTGTACAATGCATCGCAAACATAAGGCTTCCAATAGCGTTAGCATATTCTAATTGTGCAATTACATTGTCACAATTCTTATTTAATTTCATATTCGGATCATACGGAGTAACACTTTCTTTAATATTAAGATGTTGGAATTTATTTAATAATTTCTCTATATAATGAGATTGGTTTAGCACAAACCCTTCACTATGTTTTTTTACCTTTATTCCTAAAATAGTATCTACTTCATTCAAATCTTTCATTTTGAATACTGAAGTCAAATACATTTTTGTTTCATTTATTCCAATCATGTTTGTACCAAATATCAACATGTCGTCTACATAGAGACATATGATTACCCTATAATTCTGATTGAATTTGGAATATACACAATTATCCGCACTATTATGCTTAAAACCATTTGATATTATTGCTTTATCAAATTTCTCATGCCATTGTTTAG
Source organism: Agapanthus africanus (assembly GCA_030015575.1). Taxonomy (NCBI): domain Eukaryota; kingdom Viridiplantae; phylum Streptophyta; class Magnoliopsida; order Asparagales; family Amaryllidaceae; genus Agapanthus; species Agapanthus africanus. Next base: position 7,886,805 of record CM057337.1, read on the forward strand.
GGGCCTGTTTTAAACCATATAGCGACTTAGTTAATTTACAAACTTTGTTCTCATTTCCAGGAAGTATGAAACCTTCGGGTTGTTCCATGTATACTTCCTCATTTAATTCACATTTAAAAAGACTGTTTTTACATCCATTTGATACACATATAAATTATATATTGAAGCCAAACCTATAAGAACTCTAATGGATGTTATTCTAGCCACATGCGCATAAGTATCAAAATAATCTATGCTCTCCTTTTGTGTGAATCCTTTAGCCACTAATCTTGTCTTGAAAATTTGTATAGAGCCATCTGTATTTAGTTTTCTTCTAAATACCTATTTACACTTTATAGGCTTAGATCCTTGAGGCAAGTCAACCAATATCCAAGTATTGTTAGACATTATTGAGTCCATTTCGTCATCAATAGCCTTTTTCCAAAATGCAGTATCTCTTGATGACATTGCTTCACTAAATGTTTTAGGATCATTTTCTATATTAAGTAGAATAGGTACTTTGTTAAGCACTTTGGTTCTATCTCCTTCAACGAGAAAGACTATTGAACGCGAATCAATAAAATCAGGACCAAAAGATTTTTCTTTCCTGATTCTTTGACTTTTTCTTGGTTCAATATTTTCATTACTTTCTCTTCTTTTCTCATTTGTAATTTTCTTAGAAGTTACTGCATTTTCATCATTATACAAATTAGAAACAAATTAGAATCAATATTGTCATGCATAAATTTATTTTCAAAAAATTCAACATGTATCGACTCAATTATGACATTTGATTCTAAATCTAGAAGTCGATATGCTTTAGAATTCTGTGCATATCCAACAAATATACTTCTAATGCCTCTCGGCCCTAATTTAGATTTATATGGATCAGTCACTTTATAATATGCTATGCACCCCCACACTTTAATATAGTTTAAATTGGGTTTTCTACCATTCCAAATTTCATATGGTGAAACATGAGTTTTCTTGGATGGTATTCTATTATGAATATAACATGCTGTTAAAAGCGTCTCACCCCAAAGATTAAAAGGTAATTTAGCATTTAAAAGTATAGCATTTACCATTTCAACTAAGGTCCTATTTTTCCTTTCGGCTAATCCATTGTGTTGAGGCGTATAAGGTGCAGTTCTTTGATGAATAATACCATGCATTTCGCAGAATTGAGAAAAAGAATCAGAAAAATATTCTCCCCCTCTATCATTTCTAAGGATTTTAATCCTTTTATCTTTCTGATTTTCTACAACTGACTTATACTCTTTAAATTTCTCAAATGCTTCATCTTTTGTTCTTAATAAATATACATATGTAAAACGAGAATGATCATCAGTAAAGGTTATAAAATATCTTTTTCCTCCTCTAGTTAATTGACCATTTAATTTACAAATATCAGAATGAACAAGTTCTAATAAATTAGTATCTCTTTCAATTTTAGGGAAATGTTTTCTAGTCATTTTTGCTTCTACGCAAATCTCACATTTATCATTATGATCATTTTGACATGCAATGTAACCATGTTTAGATATATACTTTAAAGAGCGAAAATTTAAATGACATAGTCTAGCATGCCACAAGGAAAAAGAATACTCAACAACATAAGTAAACAGGCAATTTATTTTATTAATACTGAGTTTGAACATGCCATCATAGGAATATCCCTTTCCTACAAATATACCATTTTTCGATATTACAACTTTGTCAGATTCTAGAACAATTTTAAATCCCTTCTTGCACAACAGATTTGCAGATACAAGATTTTTTCTCAAATCAGGAACATGAAATACATTAAGCAAAGTAAATTTCTGTCCAGATGTAAACTTCAATTCAACACTTCCTTTACCGAGCACTTTGGCCGAAACGTGGTTTCCCATCAACACCTCTTCAGGTTCTTTTTGATCCGTGTAGGTATTGAACATTGCTTTGTTATTGCATACATGGATGGTTGCGTCAGAATCCAGCCACCAATCCGCAGTTCTAGTTACCGCAGCCATATGCAATTCCGTAATCATGCCTATCTGCATGTCAGAAACCACAGCAACAAGTTCTTTGACTTCATTTTCTATTAGATTTGCCTTGTTGCTATTTTCTGATCCGAAACCAAGTTTTTCCCGGTATTTCTGAATTTGCAATCTTTAATATAGTGGCCTTTCTTTCCACAGTTATAACAAGGCCACTTGTTCTTTGAGCCCGGTGATTGCAGTGGGGTATGAGTATGATAAGAATTATTTGAGCCCGTGGATTATATACGGTAGTCAACTTGGGACTAATCGTAGGGCTGGAGGAATTTTGGGAAATTGTCGGCGTCTGCATCACTGCACTGGAATATGGTACCAGGAGTGACTCATCATTCGCCGTTGGGGATATTCAGAGTTTTGGACGGCGTCTGCATTGCTGCACTGGAATATGGTACCAGGAGCGACTCATCATTCGCCGTTTTTTTTACCGCGATTGCTCTATTATTTCAGCTTTTCTTCTCGCGAAGATCGCGATTGCCCTATCATTTCGGCTATTTATTCGCGGTTGCCCCATCATTTCGGCTTTATTTTCATCTATATTTTTACTCGCTGATTTTTATTGCGAGTTGCTCCATCATTTCGGCTTTTTATATATATATACTTTTTTTTAATTTTTTTTTGTTTTATTTACACATTTTTACATCCCCAGTTTAACGACTTAGAGGTCGATTATTCCCAGTTTAATGACATGGTGGTCAACGGTTCCCAGTTTAACGACGTGGTGGTCGACTGTTCCCAATTTAACGATGTGGTGGTCAGCGGTTCCCAGTTTAACGACGTGGTGGTCGATTAAGAGCAGCATATTCCCAAAGGGCTTCGGTTTCCATTTGTATGAAATTGGCGATCGCAGCTTGACTGTTTATTAACACGCCTTTAGACAGTTCTATCTCTCCTGCCTTGTATTGCTTTTTGACCCAATATTTGAAGACGAAGCAGTCCTCAATGGCATGACCTATCACTCTGTGATAGGGGCAATATTTGGGGTCGTCGGTCATGTTCGCTTCTTGCGATCTCTTTGATTCTGGCAGTTGTAGACCGTTTCTTAGGGCGTCTTGAATATCTCGTGGATTTTGTCCCTTTTGAAGGAATAGACCTTATCCAGTTTCTTTTTCAGTGGAGATTCTCCTCCTTCTCCAAACACTGGCTTCCGAGGCTGGTCGGCATTAGGCCCGCTCATCCCTCGTTTATTTTGGTTAGCCGAAGTGTTGAAAGATTCAGTATCGTCGGAATTTCCGCCTTTACGATTTTCGTCCTTTCGGTTTCTTCAGGACCTATTGTTATTTTGGGAGTCAAAGAGGGACTCCTGCTTTGAGCGTTCCAACATTTGAACTTTCCTGGTCAGCTCTTGGAATGTTTTGAGACCCGCGATGTATAGAAACGGGGCCATCCAATTGTTGAGATTTCCGAAGAGGAGACTGACAGATTGGTCCTGCTCTATCGGCGGTTCACATTTGACGGAGAGATTGCGCCATCGGGTAATAAAATCCGTGCTGCTTTCGTTGTCCTTTGGCTTGGTCCTTACGAGATCAGCAATGGTGATCTTATCGCTGACACTCATGAATCTCTGCCGAAACAGAGACTCCATTTAGACGAAAGTTGTGACGGAGCCATCCAGTATGCTCGCGTACTAGTCAAAAGTAATATCGGTCAAGCTATTAACGAACTGGCGGAGGAGAAGCGCATCATTGCCCCCAGTATTCCCGCATGAGGCTTTAAAGTGGGCGATGTGCTGATTCTCATTTCCCGTCCCATCGAATCTTCCGAATTTAGGGATGACATAGCCGCTAGGAAATTCTACCAGATCATACTGAGCAGGATATGGTCTCCCGCTACTGCTAACATCTTTTTGCGCTTCAGTTTCGGCTACTAATGTTTGGACTTTGTTGGCAACCAAATCCATGATTTGATCTTGAGTTAGCGGGCTACTGTCATCGGTAGCCAAGACATTTCCCGAGATAGGATGCGACTGACTTTCATGCGGTCCGCCCACCTTTGGATTTGAGGGAATAGGTGTCGGCTTTCTTGGGACACCGTTTCCCGGTTCTTGAGCAGAGCCCTGCGCTTGATTGGGCGGCTGAGAGGCAAGTCTGGCCGTGAGCTGCAAGACGACATTCGTCAAGTCATCAATTTTGGAGTAAAGTTTGGCCATCTCCTTATCTTTACTTCCAAGCTGTTTTCGGAGCTCTTGGAGAAGTTGCTGCTCTGCGTTCTTGGAACGGAAGATTGGCTCATCTTCGCTGTCCGAGCCCGACTCCTTATGAACCGAAAGATCTCTCTGCTTATCAGCCTCACTGGAAGGGTCTTCATTACCTTCCAGAGGAGGCTGGTCTGGGAATGTGGCAGCCATATTCACACCAGATTGGATTTGAGATGTGGTGGCCCCATCCTTGCTTTTGCTGCGAAGGTTGTCGCTGGGACGCATGCCCACCATGTAGACGGTGTGTATAACACATTCAGCCATCCTTTCATCACTGGCAGCTGGTTTCACGGAGCGGTCCGGGCTTTGAAAATTCATAAATTTTAACATGGCCGGAGCCCTAGCCCTTTTGTTGGCTCTGTATCTGAGCCGCTTCTGCCTCAGCTTCTCTGCCTTGAGCGCTTGGCAAGTTTCTGCTCTTCGGGAAGCCGCCATAGGCTGAGTGATGGTGAGGCTTGAGAAGACATCCGCCCGCGTGTCCGTCGAAGGTATCGCCTGGGCTTGCCCGCGACGTCTGGCAACTTCTTTTGTTCTGATGGCTTTGCCCCAAGCTGGGGCCATGGAGAGCCGTTTGAACATCGGCTCACGTTTAGGTTGGGGCGCCCTCGAGATCACCACATTTGGCCTCTTTCCTTTCGAGGCCGGTTTGTCGGTTACCGGGGCTTGAGGAGAAGAGATGGTGTTAGCTGGCATGAACAGAATAGAGCCGAATGGTAGCGGCGGCTCCTCCCACTGTCGCTCGAGACTGGCCGGGAGGACCGTCCAAGCATCCATCTTCATCGTGTAAGAGATGGGATTTGTGTTGAGAGCTGAGTTTGGCCTCGGAGACATTTTGTTGCGTCCGAAGATTGCAGTCGAAAGTCGTTAACCTGCAAATAGAAGCATGATTTCAGTACAGGCAATCAATGTATATGTTGATTGAGTTCGCATGGATATTTAACCCGAAATATGGGAGGAGAGATTTGTCCCACCGGGCGTGCCAGAATCTGTAGGGTGTTTTTCATCACGCTATTGAGATGGGAATACGCGCGCGCTTATTAGGCGCATTACAGATTCCCACCGCCCAGGATAGGTTAGGGTTTATTGATTGTGGGGATATGAATCTCCGGCAGCCGCGGACTAAGCTGCCGCTAATTACCCCTCGCTTTTGGAGCGAGGGAACCTCCGATTGACGGGTCAAACAGGTCATGTAAACTCAATGTGTAGTGTTGTGTTTTGAAGGGGTTTTGGATATATCGGGGGCCCCGCAGAGTTTTTACGGAGGTCCCGCTACCCGGATAGCGGGCTGGGGGTCAAGGGGGCTAGCAGCCCCCTTACGGGGTGTGGGGCAGTGCCCCGTAAGAATTTTTTTTCTAACCGGGACAGTGCTGTGGAGTGTGTGTGTGTGTATACAAACATACATACATACATACATACATACATACATATATATATAAGGGAAAGGGCATCCAAAGGATGCGTGGAAGAAGGCGCCAGCACCTCACGTGCGCGGCACGCTGGCGCTGGCGCGAGCGCCCCACGCGCCCGGCACGTGGGCGCTCGGGCGCTGGCGCTAGCGCCCCACGCGCCCGACACGTGGGCGCTCGACGCTGGCGCTAGCGTCTCACGCGCCCGGCACGTGGGCGCTCGGCGCAACGAAAAGGAGGGGTTTTTACCCCCTGAAATAGGAGTTAAACTCCCAAAGAGGATTTTGAGTGGAGTTAAACTCTAAAAGATCTGAATTAAGAGTTAAACTCCTTTGAGAATTTGGGTCTTGGAGTTGAACTCCCTAAAAATCTTCAGAGGTTCTTCTCTCTTAAGCCTTGGATCCTTTCCAAATGGGATCTTTAGAGATGGGTCTCCTTCCTCCTCTTCTGTTGGCCGGCTCTTGGAGAACAAGAGGGGTAAGGTTTTAAAATTCTTTCCTTTTTGAGATCTGATGGAAAATCCAAGCTCCCCTTTATGGATTTTGTGGTAAAAAACTATTTAGTTTTGGAAAAGAAAGAGTAAAACTCTTGATTTAATTCAAAAAAAAGAAGAAGGTTTTAGAACCTTGAGGAAGGAGAAAGAGATACAAGCCTTAATTTTTTGAGAGAGAATGAAAAGTTGTATGCTTTATTCATCATCATGTTGGCTTATATAGGCTTACGCATTTACATATAGCCCCTTGGGCTTTACAAAATGGCATTTTGCCCATCCCATACTTCATGTGCTCATTTCTTTTGCACATAAGCCACAGGCTTTACAAAAATTTGGCTTTATGCCCATTTTGCTTACATTCATGCATAAAAAATTACATCAAAATTATTTATTACATGATTTTTTATTTAGGCATAGGGGATGCCGACCGCGGGGCTCGACTTGGGCATGGGCGCACTAGCTTGGGCTTGGGCCCGCTTACTTGGGGTTGATCTTGACTTTGACTTGGTCAACCAGGGTGCAAATTTTGACCCCAACAGTCCCTAAACTAGCAACGGACCGTAATGTCCTTAAACTAAAACTCCACCTCAAAAATGATGATAGTGGACCACTACGTCCTTAAATTGGTAATGGACCACTACGTCCTTAAATTGACAATGGACTGAAATGTACCTAAACTATTACTCCGCCTCAAACATAGCACATTACCTTAAATACGACGATATCTTCTCTTGGGATCTATGTTGCAATCAAAACTCCAACGGCAAAAACTGCAACCCAAGTCAAATAAAAAACGGTACGTCCACAAGTGAAATGGGCACGGATGAAAATCCGAAAGGGCACGCCGTGAGTAAAAACAGCAGGGCTACCGGCGAACTTGTGAAAACCTGAAAGGGCGCAATCTCGTTGTTAAAAAAAACAGAAAACGGTACGCCCACAAGTGAAATGGGCACGGATGAAAACCCGAAAGGGCGCCGTGAGTAAAAACAGCAGGGCTACAGGCGAGCTTGTGAAAACCTGAAAGGGCGCAATCTCATAAAATTTTCACTTACGAGATCCTCTCGACTCGTAAGAAGAACCCTCTATGAGACCCTCATGGCTCATAGGATTCAAAGCCTTAAGCTACAGGGGCCTGAACCTGTTCTTAAGCCGTCGTATCCCCCAAGTTGCCCTACAGGCGGTACAATGCAGGCCCTTGTATACAATCCACAGGCATAAGTAAACGATTTCCCCACTAAGTTCCATTAATGATCAGAAATGTCCTCATATGGTGAACGACACTTGTAAGTCCTCTCGACTTATAAGAAGAAAATTTTATGAGATCCCTACGATTTATAAGTGAACACACACTTAGGAATCCCCACGACTCCTAAGGAGAAAATACGCCTATGAGATCCTCGCGAATCGTAGGGAGAAATAACTTTATGAGACCCTTACGGCTCATAAAATTTGAAAGTCTTAGTCGACAGGATCCTAACACTGTTTACTAAGCCATCTGTAACATTTCAAAAAATAAAATATTATTTTTGGGAAATTAAATAATTAAAATAATAAATATTATGAATATTTTAATGATGTGGTATAATTATATACCGATAGTTTGGAAAATATTGGAAAATTAAAATTGAATGGTGATTTTTGGAGAGATTTATGTGATTTAGGCAAATTATAAATTTTTATAATTAGTTATATACAAATTTATTTCTAAACGTGATTAATTTTCACTAATCATGCATTGATTGTGTTTTGTGCATGTGACATGCACCATATCATATTTGCTAGCATTTGTTACATTTATTCTACCATGAGTTTCTCTTTTATTGTAGCATGGCTTTGTTTTTTTAAAATGAGAAGAGAAGGATAAAAGAAAAGAGAAGAAAAGAAAAAGGAGAAAAGAAAAGAAAAGGGAATAAAGAAAGAAATAAGGGCATGAAAGAGAAGAGAGAGAGAGGTGAGGGGTTCATTGACCTTGGCTCCTATTTGTTTTTCCCTTCATCATCTTCATCATTCTCTCTCCCTCTCAACCCTTGGCTGCCTTCTCTCCTCCACCACCTCTACCCCTCACAAATCATCAAAAATACACCAAAACATTTCATCCCCTTCATTAAAAGCATGCACAAGCTCACTACAAGCATGGAGAACCAAGTAAGTTAGGATTTTGAGCACTTGGGGCAACTCAAGAAAATTCTTGAGTTGCCAAATGAGCTATTTTCTTCACTATTAGTGTAGCAATCCATTTCTTTTAGCATATTTACATGTTTAGAAGTGTTTTAGTGAGCTTTAGTGAACTTTAAAAATTCCTAGAAGAGGTTTGAGGAATTCTTGAATTGAGATGGTGCAATTGAGCTGTAGTAGTGATCTTAAACCCCTTAGTGTTAGAATTTTGAACTAAAACAGAGACTAGAACCCCAAACCCCAAACTTGGAAACCCCGATATCGGATTTTGTTGACTTTGGTGATGTGTTATAGAGATCTGCTATGACCCGGGGGACCTGGAATTTATTTAGCGATTACTGTAAGTCGTGCAGGAAACCTGGAAGCTACCATAGAGACCCGAGCCCCAACCCCTTCGTCTTGGCCGCAAATATATCCTTTATGGCCGCAATTTACGGCCTGGGTACTTAAGTGTAGGTCCGTGTTTGGTCCATGGCTCCATTTTCAGTAAACTAGACCCTCTACATATGCAAATTAGCTAATTTCACCTGAAATGAAATCTGAAAATGTTTTCTTATGTTGCTGCTTTGGTTTTGTGACTAGTTATGACTTGGATTTTAGTGTTTGGGTTTTGACTCGGTGGTGTGACGTTTGCACGTCAATCTCGAGGGTTGTTTGGTTATTCTTGCATGCGTAGACCATAGGTTTTAACCTATGTGCGTTTCGTGTACCGTTTTGGTTTTTATCCGCGATTTCGGTTTACAATATTATATGTGTTATGACATGTAGGTACCTCCGCGTGAACTTCGGGACGACAAGCAAGGGAAAGGAGGTATCGACTTCGGCAAGTAAGGATCAATGTGAGTAGATGTATATCTACGGGGGAAGTCGGATGGATGGCGTATAGCACTCCCGCAGTTCGTAGTGTAGCATATGATTTATTATGTTTATATATCTATGTGTATCGCGAGACATGTAATGTTTTAAAGAGTGGCCTTAGGAGGTCAAGGGTTAGTTTAGCGTATTTTGGATGATGGTGTTGTTATTTTAGTTTCTTAGTTACGAAACCTTAGAGTTAAGATACACACACACACACACATGCACACACGTGATATTTTTTTGGTGTATATGGTTATATGTATATATATGTGTGTGTGAGGGGGGGATGTGTTAATACACACACACACACACATACATATACATATACGTATACCCGGATGGATGAGGATAGTACATGATACTTGGAGGTGAGTCGATGTGATTGGGCATGATGCCATAAGATCGGTGATGTGATTTGGGTCGTGTGATGGGACACGACATGATATCATAGCGGATCGTTGAGCGATGTGTTTTCACACACACGCAGATATATGTTGATGGTATCGGAACGTACTAGACTTAGATCAGTACCCCTAGTGTATGATATTATGATGATGATACCAGATGAATAATGAGGTATATGTGATATTGACCCGTACCCCGATTTGGGATGCCGTACGATGGATTTTACCGTACGAAGTATAATTATGATGATAGATCCACACACTCGACTCGAGGTTGTCGTATTATATATTTATCGTATGTGACGATATTGAGGCGGGATCACCGACTACTAGATATATATATCGACTCAGACTTAGGTGGTTTTCCTTACCCTTTTACTTAGTCTCTTAGCTTTGTCCTGTAGTTTACTTAGTAGATGTTAGACTGGGCTTGAGTCATACTTATTTCCAAAACTAACGAATCGTGAGTATTTTAAAAATAGGCCAAGTGATACTACAGATACTTCAAAGGACGTACCTTTTCTTAAAAACACCGTATCCCACTTTTCTAAACACCACGATTCGTGCTATTTCAATATGCCAAAACTGTATCACTCGTATACATATTGTACATTCTTATATGTTGTGGTTACTACTTCATTTTCCATATATTCCTGCTGTTTGCATCGCATCGCATGCTTAAATGTGTTTTCGTTAGTTATTATGAAATCATGCTGTCAGGACACCAGCACCATTACCGATGAAGCGTATGCTTCACGCACACCTGCTTGCCGGCTCACACACATCATCATCGGTAATTTTCATGTCACGTACACTTTAGAGAATATTATTTCATTGATATCGCTTGCTAGCTGATAGTTCCGATATATCATTACTGTGCTAGTTTAGATATTGCATTCTTTATTTAGATATCCATGCATGTCTATATTCATTTGTCATGTAATATTATGGGGCCTTATGCCAGTAATTCACTGTTATTTACTCTCGAGATTTGGATTCGGGTTTTCCATGAGGTTTTCTGGATTTGGAGAAACCGCAAGATTTTATAAACTCATTTTATTTCAAAAGATAAAAAGTGTGGTTTTCTCGTGATATGATGTGAGATATGTCCACCATGAGTTTTCTCGGCCCTTGAGCGATATCATACACCCGATTAGAGGAGGAGGAGGAACCGTCTGTGGGTGCATGGTGGACCCGGTGCGGTACCCCGGGGCAAGATGGTCGCAGATGATGGCGTTGAGCCTGGCAGGGGAGCACTACCGACCGGTTATTTATGACGCGGCGGATATCCGGAGGATACCGACGTAGTCGTGAGATATGATGATTTGGGCCAGTCCGGATTGCCGGAGCCCAGGGCCAGTCCGGATTGCCGGAGCCCGAGATAGTGAGATTTGATGATATGGGCCAGTCCGGATTGCCGGAGCCCGAGATAGTGAGATTTGATAATATGGGCCAGTCTGGATTGCCGGAGCCCGAGATATTGGATATTGGGATTTATGTTTTGTGTCGATGCTTGACACGGATTCTATGTGATTTCATGAATGATACATCGGTTTTTATACGGAAATGTCACTGAAACAAGAAAACAGTTTTCTTATTCAAGATGTATTCTGTTTTCATTCTTATTGCATTCATACATCATATATTTGATATGTTGCTACCTGAGGCACTGCACGAGCACTTGATATTACACTTATGTGTAGATGTTTCAGGATTATATTTTATGAGGATATTATCGTATGACCTAGGATTGAGTCATACATGCGATTTCTGCTCGGTGATGTTTTCTACTCACGAGTTGGCAACTCACCCCCGTTGTACCACAGTTTCTTGCAGGTTTTGCTGTACAGGTTTCGTTGCGGCTTGCTGGCACACTGCTTCCTTCCGGGTGATTGCCTTGGTAGGTGGGTTCACTCGCATCGTGACCACCATTGTACCTTATTTATTTTCAGTTGTATCTAGTAACTCCATCAACCAGACTTGTATTATTTGATATTCTTAGAAGATCAGTTGTATATTCTTTCGACCTTAGAGTAGCGCGCTGTATTATTATAGTTTTCCTTTGGTTTTCTTCTGAGTTTTGATCCTCGCCTTTCGGCGTTGTATATTATATTGTTTGCGTGGTTTTGACCGCCATTTAGCGAAGAGCTAGCTTCCGCTTGGGGATGCCTTTATTCATTATGTATATTATGCATATTTGTACCCGTTTGGGGCTAGTTTTTATAAAGGAGACTCTGCCGAAATTTTCGGGAAAATATAATGTTGCTTTAAAATGTTTAATGCCACTTATTTTATTAAAACCACTTACTTTAAAACAAGTTCTCCTTCACCTTCTCTTTAAAATGGCTTAGATTTCTGGGTTTTTGGTTTACTTGAATTAGATGGGGTTCTATAGACTTTATATGATTTAAGTGTCAGTCACGTGCCATTTCGGGTCATGACACCATCGTTGTTCAAGTCGACAAAGGCAAATGATGATTCGCTCTTGACGATGTACCAGTAGTAGTGATTCTGATGCCAAGATTGGTACCAGATTTTAAGGTCCATATTTGCAACAAAAGATCAGCAAGAAAAAATGCATATAAAATAGCCGAAATGATGGGCAACTCGCAATAAAAATCAGCGAGCAAAATATATGCATATAAAAACAGCCGAAATGTTTGGGTAATTTTCAATAAAAAACGGCGAGTAAAAAGAAAGAATAGCTGAAATGATTGGGCAATCGCGACTTTCGCGATATAAAAAGCTGAAATGATAGAGTATCACAGAAAGAAATAAAATGAAATGAAACTTTTGCCCTACAGGTGAGTCCATATCAACCCCTGTATACAATCCATGGGTACAAGCGAAAAGGGAACCATATTTTCCCACCAGGCTTCGTCAAAGAGAGAGCCATGTCTTGACGGTTCACAAACAATCTAGAGACCATCTCGACACTCTCCTCGTTACAGCAGACGCAGTGTCAACAACGGTGTTTTTTTCTCACTCCAGCAGGATGCAGACGCAACATCAAAAAACAACCCCAGGGTTGAAACAAAGCGGTGCCATGGCAAAGTCCCTAGTTCCAAGTCTCGACAGTTCACAAACAACCTAGAGACCATCTCGACACTCGTCTAATTACAGCAGACGCAGTGTCAACATCGGCGTTTCTTCTCACTCCAGTAGGATGCAGACGCAACGTCGACAAACGACCCCAGTGTCGAAACAAAACAGAGCCATAAAAAAGTCCATAGTTCTAAGCCTCGACGGTTCACAAACAATCTAGAGACCATCCCGACACTCGTCTCGTTACAGCAGACGCAGTGTCAACAACGGCGTTTCTTCTCACTCCAGCAGGATGCAGATGCAACGCCAACAAACGACCCCAGGGTCGAAACAAAACGGAGCTATAGCAAAGTCCCTAGTTTCAAGTCTCGATGGTTCATAAACAACCTAGAGACCATCTCAACACTCGTCTCGTTACAGCAGATATAATGTCAACAACGGCGTTTCTTCTCACTCCAGCGGGATGCAGACGCAATGTTAACAAACGACCCCAGGATCGAAACAAAACAGAGCCATGGCAAAGTCCCTAGTTCCAAGTCTCGACGGTTCACAAGTAACCTAGAGACCATCTCGACACTCATCTCGTTACAGCAGACATAGTGTCAACAGCGGTGTTTCTTCTCACTCTAGCAGGATGCAGGCGCAACGTCAATAAACGACCCAAGGGTCAAAACAAAACGGAGCCATGGCACAGTCCCTAGTTCCAAGTCTCGACGGTTCACAAAACAACCTAGAGATCACCTCGACATTCGTCTCATTACAGCAGACGCGGTGTCGACAAAGGAAGCGAAGGCCAAATTCCTAGGTTTAGGGTCTTGACGGCAACTCAAATAAAACCTGAAAGACTATCGGAGATCATCCCACACCAGTGCGGAGTGGTTATGACTCATCGGGGCTCCCAAACTGAGCCTAACCTTAAGTAAAAAGCAGCATGGCAAAATTCCCAATGCTTGCTCTTCCAACGGTCAAATTGCCTAGGAAGATTACTTGAAGACGTCTTGTCCATCCCCCGAAGGGATCAGAGACACGATAGTCGCAAGGCTATTCGAACAGCAGCGTAAAGACTGCATATCGGGGAATGCATTAGCCAACGCGACGGTACGACGGACAAAAACCCTAGTACCACAAAACTTAACGGATCTCTGTCGTAAAGAGTAGGAGTTATCCATGCGTTAGGGCAAGTTTGCCTATGAACCCAAGAACTGTAAACTAAACAAACTCCGAAATGAGTTCATAAACTACAAACTCCGAAATGAGTTCATAAACTAGAGACTCCGGAATGAGTGAATAAACTATAAGCTCCGAAATGAGTTCATAAACTAGAGACTCCGGGATGAGTGAATAAACTACAAATTCCGAAATGAGTGCATAAACTAGAGACTTTGGGATGAGTGAATAAACTACAGACTCCGAAATGAGTATACAAACTACTTTACACCAAATCAAGATATCGAAGAAAAGAGATGCCGGTATGAAATAAAATGTCTTTTATTCATGAATTTAAGTGAATACAAGATACATTTCATTCAGGAATCAAAATGAATACATGTTATTCATGAATCAGAAGTTTAAGGAATACAATCAGTGCAAGAAGGGAGGGTACAATGACACTTATTAAGGAGGAGGCGTCTTCAAAAAACTGACGAACCGCTCGCGTGCTCCTCTCAACTCCTCCTCGCGTTTAGCTGCGGCGGCCAACTCCGTTTCGATTTGAGCCCGTTGTTGTAAGCAGGATGAAAGCGTCTCCTCGATTTTCTGCTTGGCAGTTTCGCAATCCTGTATCACCCGCTCGGTGAAGTCAAGTTTCTACCTTAGCGCCAGCCCGTCAGAAATATATTGTTGGATGTTTTCAAAAATAGTTTTCAGCTGCGCAGCATTCGTTTCAATTTGGGCGCGCAATTGGACGGATTCGTCAGAATCCGCCTCATGCTCCTTTCGCCTCAGGCTGCATCTTCTTCAAAATATCGAATGAAAGAGACAGCCTGCTCGACCCACGCAGTCCGCTGAGAGTTCAAAGTCAATACCTCGGAAGCGAGACACTTAAGCTCAATCTCATGCAGGCACGTCTCGATCTTCCTACAATAATCAACCCAAGAACCGACGAGATATTCATTATGGAAATTCATTAGCGTCGCCAGCATTGGATTGACTTCGTCGGCAAAATCCGTAGCAGAGGTGAGGGCCTCGGCATCGAGACCTTCAATAAACTCGCTTAACTTTCGCCGGCTATTCACTGCGCCCCTGAAAGATGGACGTTTAGCGAAGGGCCCCATGGGCATAGGAATGCGGGATTCAAAAGGAGCCGAAGTCGGTGTAATCACTGCAAAATAAATCACGGTCAGATTTCAACTTGAAAGAAAACACCCGACGGATCCGAAATTTTAGGATCCATGCCATTATCAAGAAAACATCAGTAGATTTTAGATCCCTATGGATAATTCTAAAGTTGTATGGAGATGAGGCAACAAAACTTGCAGCCTTTTGCAATGTGGTAATGCCCAAAGTTGTCTTTCTCAGCACACAAAAGAATGTGATTTCTGCAAGAATAAAGAAACATGCTTGCATATTTCTCCTAACGTATGCAGTAAACCAAAAAATAGTAGATAACATGTCGTCGGAGCACTTCAATAGTTCAATGAGTCAAAAATTCAAACGTCAAAAGATTCTAAAATCAAAACTAAAATCTAAAAGGGTCCTGAGTTTAGACCTAATCCTTTCGTCCTATTAAAAAGTTATTGGATGAACCTCATTGCTCCTCTGGCATCTGCTTCCTACATCCATCAAAGACTTCTTCTCTTCTCATGCCCAACAAAGAGTAATAGAAAAAATAATAATAGTATAATAATTAAAGGGGCAGGGTTGAAGGTTAGATTAAGATAATTATAATGAGATAATAAATTAAGCATATTTCATCTGTAAGATAATTATAACGAGGTGATAGATTAAGCATAGTTCATCTAAGGGATAGTAATGTTAAGCATTGAATCAATCAGAGGCATATCAAAATTCACAGGCCACAAAAAAAAATTAATGAAATGCAGATGATTATTTAGCAAGAATCATCTCAAAGAAAAATTATTGATGGAAGAAGTAAGTCAGTAACAATCAATCAGAGGCCTTGAATCAATCAGAGGCATATCAAAATTTATACTGGTTTTGCAAGTGATTAGCACTGTAGAATTCTATCTTAGGAAACTGATACATCCATAAGTTTCCAAGAAACATGACTTATTTATGATAAATTTGAAGAGAATGGAAAATAGTTTTAAATCCGCAAGAACTTGTTCATCAAAATTCAGGCAAATGATAAATTTGTAAGTAGGCCCTCCCCTACTCTACAGTTCCAATACGGCAATACCTACACTTCCCCACAAGTTAGTATCATGTCATAACTAGAAACTATGAATTACTGTCTCAGATATATGTTGACACATAAATTGCTTCTTGCAAAACATAACAAAGTTTTCTTTGCCAATTTAAACTACCAAGATTAGATAGAGGTAACCAGTACATTTCTAAACATGAACCCTATCTGCAAAGGGGATTTAAGCAGACTACTAGAGTGTTGTGATTTTTTCTATATCCATGATCCTCCAAGAAGTTACAAAACACACCAGGAGTCGCAGCGGAAAAATATCTATCAGGATCGCGTGCAAACAAACTACTTGAAAAATATTTACCAGACAATCTACCAAAACAATACAAATTATCATAAGCATACCAAACAACATAAACACAAGATTTACCCGACGACGAAAGCTTCCACTATTAAAAAAGAATTACAAGAGAGTCCGCCCTGATCACCACCCAAATACAAAGACTATCTCTCTCCACAAATTCTCTCGATCAGAGTGTCTATATTGACCCCTGTATACAATCCATAGGCATAAACGAAAAGGGAACAACATTTTCCCACTAGGCTTCATCAGAAAGAGAGCCGGGTCTTGACGGCAATATCTACAGCCTAGAGATCAATAACGGCGTTCCTCCTCACTCCAGCAGGATGCAGATGCAACGTCAACAACCGACCCCAAGATTAAAACAACGAAGCCATGGCAAATTCTCTAGTTCCAAGCATCGACGGGTCACCAACAACCTAGAGATAACCCCGACATTCTTTGCAATATAGCAGACACAATGTCAACAAACGAAGCGAAAGAAGATCCCTAGCTTCAGGGTCTTGACGACGACATCTACAGCCTAGAGACCACCACGGCGTTTCTTCTCACACCAGCAGGATGCAGACGCAACGCCAACAACCGACCCCAGGGTCAAAACAATGGAGCCATGGTAAAGTCCCTAGTTTCAAGATTCGATGGTTCACAGACAACCTAAAGACAAGCTCGACATTCGTCGCAATATTGCAGACACAATGTCAACAAACAAAACAAAGGAAGATCCCTAGCTTCAGGGTCTTGACGGCAACTCAAATAAAACCTGAAAGACTATCGGAGATCATCCCACACCAGTGCGGAGTGGTTATGACTCATCGGGGCTCCCAAATTGAGCCTAACCTCAAGTAAAAAGCTGCATGGAAAATCCCTAACGCTTGCTTTTCCGACGGTAATATGACCTGGGAGATTATTTGAAGACGTCTTGTCCAGCCCTCGAAGGGATCAGAGACATGACAGTAGTGGGGCTACTCGAATAGCAAGATTGCATATCGGGAAATACATCAGCCAACGCGACGGTACGACAGATAAAAACCCTAGTACCACAGACCCTAACGGACTTCTATCAGCAGAGGTTAACTGTGACGTTAGGAAATTCTTGCGAGAATTTCTCGATTCGTCTTGACTCGTAGGGAAAACAATGTTCCTACGAGAACTTCTCGACTCGTAAGAAAAGAGCCTTAGGCAACGGGCATATCAACCTGTTTCCTAAGCACTGGGGCCCTGCAAGTAGGTCCAAGATGGACTATTATACACTATCCACGGGCCACACTCTCCAAAGTCGAATATCGACAAGGAGGGAAAAACCCACTTACGAGTTCTCTCGACTTGTAAAGGGGAAAATTCTCTTGTTAGATCCTTACGACTCTCAAGAGAAAACGTACTTAGAAGATGTTAGTGTATATGCCCTAGGGACCATTATTGTATCATACTTGTATGTATATTACTTAATGGAAGCTTGGGATATTCACAGTTGTATATACAGTCTTGCTAAAAATGGTAGTATGCTACTTGGTTTGTGTCTACTTTAATATGTGCATATGTTTCTTGTAACATATCACTTATACATATTAGTAGAGCCCATAGGATCTTTGCTTAATTACCAGCATTATGATGGCAGTCACACCAGTGGGGGCTGGGTAGTCTATAACCAACATCCTATACTTGTCCCTAGTCGTAGGATTATCGAGACAGGGCATCGATACTCCGGAGTAGACTAGTGTGTACGCTTCTTATCCTAGTTGGGGAGATGGTCTGTCCCACAGCCATCAATACGTCGTACTGGAGATAGTATACATGTGCTCGTTAGGTTACGGGTGCACCGGACAGGACTTGCAGGAGAACTGACTGGATGGTATTATGCCTAACGTCAGATAGCAGTTCTCAGGTGACATGTGTGCAGATAGTCTGTTGACTTAGGGTCGTCATTTGTCTCGTGTGAGTTCCCACTGTGCTTTGATTACTATCCTACCACGGCTCAAAGGAGTCGTGCAAACAGGTTTTAGTTGGGTACAGTCCCGAGCCACATGGAGGCAGTGAGCGACTGTTAGGGATTCGTCTCTCCCGATATAGGAAGTTGATATCGCACTGTGATTGGTTGGCCATTACCATAAGTCCCTGGCCAGGGCTGATGGAGAATTACTGGTGGACTGATCAGTAGATTCTCGAATGGTCATGAGCCATACCGGCACGACTTGTACGGTTATTAGGGGTCTGACGTTCTCCACCTCCCTAGACCATACATGCGATACTCTTAGACGAACAGACCGGACTGCGCGGATATTGTCACGGACAGGCTCAGTAGGAGTTCGGATGAGTTTCCTCATCGGCCTTCTTATCGACATCTACCTGGGGACCGTTACGTACAGCTAGTGCCGCTTGCGGTCTGTGGTTACCCACTGCCAGCGTAGTGTCGAGTCTTTAGAGTCCCACAAAGAGAGTTTCCCTGCTCCAGGAGAAACGATATAGAGGTCGTATGGTTTTACGACAAGGGTTCGGACGCATACGCGTTTAAACGCACGTACGACGTTCGGACAGTTTTTTACTAGCCGGGTTTGGTTTAAGCCAGATTCTAGTATCGGGTTATTGGATTTATACAGTCTAAAGTTTTTCCGTGTTTTCACGGATTAGAGGGGCGTTCTCGTAATTTTCCGGGAAGCTTCTAGAAGCATGGTGACTTGGGGGTTAAGGTGGCATAAGCATTAATTGTTTAATGACTCATTTGTGTGATTCATCCATGGTTTTAAATGATGCATTAATTAGTTAATGAGTCATATGATGAATCACACAAGGTGAATGAATCAACCATGATGAATAATCATTTATATTATATATTTTGATAAATTGTTGTGGTTGTTAAATTCTAATGAGCTCATTATTCATATTCATTCTTATCATCACCTTCTCTCTCCTCAAGCTCTCTCATTCTTGAAACCCTAACCCTAACCTCTTATGTGTTGAGATCAAGGGTTAGCTAGACTAATACATCCATAACCTCACTCTATATCCCCTAGGTAGCTTAGATTAGCACTTTGAGCAACCTTATTATCTCAAGTTAGAGATCAAGCTTGGCGTAGGAGCTCTCGGGTGGATTGTCTTTGACTCGAGGAGGCCGTTGAGGTGCCGATGTTCCAAGGAGCCTACGAGGAGTGGAGGACAGCGATGAAGACCCGAAAGACATGTAACGTGAGGTATAACTTCAAATCCGAGTAGTTAAACCTCTCGTGGATAGTTAGTAACGGTTTAGATACGATTCATGCGCTCAAGTCTGTATTGCGAAGCTTTGATAATCGTTTTTCATATATTCCGCCTCCCCGCAAGTTAGTGGGGTGCGTGACATGGACTTACAGAAGATCTTCACGACTTCTAAGGAGAAAATACACCTGCGGGATCCTCTCGACTCGTAGAGAGAAAAACCTTTATGAGACCCTCACGGCTCATAAAGTTGAAAAGTCTTAGGCTGCAGACCTGAACCTGTTTCCTAAGCCACCGCTGCCCTACAAGGAGATCAAGATGGACTATCTACGGGCCGCATTTGCCAGAGTTACATACCAATATGAAATAAAATATGTCTTTTATTTATGAATTCAAGTGAATACAAGATATATTTCATAAAGGAGTAAAAATGAATACAAGATACTCTCATTCAGGAGTGAATACAAAAGAGAGAGAAGAAGAGTATACAACGACAAAAAAAGCTTAAGCCAGTGGACGGTGCAGTAGGCCAGTAAGTTCGTCAGTCTTCCGCTGAACATCGGCTTCAAGCTCCGTTATTGCGGCAAGGCGGGTCCCCGCCTGAGTCTGCCGAGTCTGATACGAAGCAAACCGACCCTCAAGCTCCCTTTCGTCGACTTTATGAGCTTCAATCATCTCACGGGTAAAGATAAGGGCTTTGTCAAGAGCTACCACCTCTGTGATAGCTTCTTGAAGCACCCGCCAAATTTCGTACGCACGAGTGGTCTTGACAGTAAGTTGAACCTGAAGTTCCCCCAAAGCGTTCGAAGCTAACTCTCTCACCGAAAACTTCCGGTTGAGCCGCTTCTCGCACGACTGCAGATTGCCTGCGCACCATTCGATCTATCTCCGCAGACTTGATTTCACGGTTAAGATGTCGGAGGGAAGGCGGATGCATTCAAGCCCGTGTAGGCGGACTTCCACTCGACGACAATACCCAACCCAGATGCATACCAATGCTTCATCATGATAGGTGGCGAGAACGGACAAGGAAGCATTGGCCTCGACAGCAAATTCTTCGGCCGTGATAGAGGTAACAGCGCGAAGGTCTTCGATAAGAGCCGTTAGGGAGTAGATGCTTTGTCTCGCTATCCTTTCAGACGCACGCCGGGCATAAGGACCCGATGGCATGAAGATCCGAGATTCCAGCAGAGTTAGGGTTGGCAGAGCTGTCAAGATTTGTGAACAGTCGGTGAGATTCATAAACATGGAATAGACAAAGCAATGCCAAAGATAAAATCTCACTTACCCACAGTCATGCAGGGGGGTTTGAAAGATCCCCAAGCCCATCAAGAATCTCAACTTCGTCATCAGCTTCCAGAACTGTGGAGAGCATGTTAGCATCATAAAAAAAAGAGGTGATAATAAAACAAAAAGGGGTTAGAGGACACCGATCTTGCCCAGAAGAAAGGACTATGCTTTGCGGGGGTATCGCCTGTAAGGCAGCCATATCAAGTAGACGCTGGAAGGTCTTCCTGGGAGATAGATCCATGATAGAAGCCGTCAGTTCCCGCAATTCTGAAGGAAAAAAGAGTTCAGATAACGGAGAGATCATTAAAACGAAATGTAGGAGATTACCTTCGATGCTCCTCCTGCCTTAAACTGGGGGGATAGCAGCTTCGGCAGCCTCCTCCACACCATCAGGTACAGCACTAGAGACATTTGCCGGCATGGCGGCTTCCAATTTAGAAACAATAGCCGTCACTCCAGGCTCTGAGGGGGAAACAGCGGTCTCAACGATCATTTCTACAATCTCCAAGACACCACCAAAGAGATCCACTGGATCTACAGCTGGTAAGGTCACCTCTGTGGAAAGTACGGATGTTAAAGGGACGGAAGCTACCACCGAGAGCTCCAAGATAGGACTAACTGCTTCGACAAACTCTTCTACACCCTTTGGTGCGTCACTAGAGATGTCCATAGGGTTCGTAACCAGTGGGTTCACCTCTGCCGGAGGAATAGATACCGAAGGAACAGAAGCTACCACCGGAAGCTCCACAGCAGAAATAGCGGCTGTAATGATCTCCTCTACACCTGCCGGTGCGTCACGAGAGACATTTGTAGAGTCCACGGTTATGGCCCGATCTGGATTTAAATCCTTTTTCGCCGCTGAAGTCCCTGTAGAGTTTTCATAAAAATGAGAAGAAATAAAAATAATACAAACTATTCGCTGAAAGAAGGACATGAGAAAGACGCATACCAATGCGCCAAGGAGCTTGAAGCATGGCTTTCTCCAGACGTTTTTCCTTTCTTGCTAACCGAGGTTCAAGTGCAGATGAATGATTGCCTGTCTTTAATCCAAGCTCGTCTTCGGAGGCGATCGTTATGGGCTATTTGAGGGCCCGTTCTTCTTCCATCAGCAAAGGACCCATATGTACCCGCCGTAATAATAGATCAACGTCATAGAATATAACCGGAGGGTAGGGCTTTTTCGGGATGTGCACGTTCCCGGTCTTATCCTGTGAGCGCCTTAAAACCTCAACCAATTGCGCGGCTTCCTCGGCGGGTGAGCCAGGATAAATAAGACCGGCGTCCGATTCCTCCATAGCTATCGATTCGTCCTGAATGAACGGCTCGGACTCAAGCAAGGTGTCAAGTAGGTCGGCGACCGATCTCTTCCTCCTCTTAGAACTTGTGCTAGCACTGACCGAAGAACGCCTCCTTTCCCTTGGCGCTTTGGCGTGACGTTGACCAACCTCGCTTCTAGTATGCTTCTTTGGCGATACCACTGCTGATGACACCGCCATTGATGACGCCGCCATTGATGACACTACCGTTGGCGCTTCATTGGAGGCCTTTGCTTGGGCTCTAGTGCGTACTGGTATACCAGCAGTGCAAGGAGTCGATTCTTTTTCTGCGGCCTTGGGGATAAGTACCACGCCGCTATCTCTCAATGGAGGACGAACCACTATCCGCGGCCGCAACGGAACGCCAGTGGCTTGGGTCGGAGCTGAAGCTCTACATTCGAAGAGTACCCGCTTCTCCTCGGCAATGACAAGACTGACTCGATGACGATACCAACCTATAAAAGACCCCACACACCTTGGAAGGTAGTCGGACTCAGGGATTATGAAACGAGAGTCGGTGTTCAGCTGCATAAAATGATGGATGAAGTCACGAGTGACTTCTAGAGACGGAGTGGGCTCAACTAAGAATGCCTCGAAAAGGACACCCTGGTTATAACTCAATTGCTGGGCAAAGCGGTGCGGATTATACCGCATAAAAAGAGCCGTGTTATTCTGACGGAATACCAAGTAGCCCAGCCTAATCGAGTACAGGTGCATAATGTCTTTAGGCTTTAAAGATGGCGCTCCCCTTTTTGATAGATCAAAAAGCTGTTGAATGGGCCCTGCAAGAGCAGAGAGGACTCGGTCACTAAACACCATCCCGCCCTCGTTTGAATATATGTTGAGCAACACGCGGAAGACCCCAAGCTGAGTCGGATCGGGAGCGGAAGCATCCACCAACCTCATAACCCGTGGGAAGGTATAGGAGTCATAGAAATCTGGCCGCCGATGTGCTGCAAATGCTCCCAGTATATGCATCTCGATCCACGACGTGAAGTAGTGGAGGGAGAAATTCCCAACATCCGCATCTGGGGTCGAAGTATTAGACGCAACGCTTAACCCATGATATAGGTGCGACAGTCCCGCAATACCAACGACCAATCGTGCCCCTTCAACTACGCGATGAGCGGGGTAGAAGACGGAAGCTCTCATGAAGCGTCGATGCGTCGGAATGGCGAACCAACTGAACCAAAGGCTGATAAAGCCGACGAAGAAGGTCTATTCGTCCATGCCAGGGGCCGCAATCTCATCGAAGGACACGGCCGACGAGATCGGAATATAAAACTGCAGCAAGTTTTACTCTTTTGGCCGGCAGTTTATTCAGCCCAAACCCAAAAGGGTCGTCAATGTTTGCAAACTTCGAAGCCTTTTTGGATAAAGCGTCTTCACGGATAAAGCAGGCGATGAAGCTCTCAAAGGTGACGCCCTGCCCCTCTGACGTCGCAAGCAGTTCTTTAAAAATACCCAGAGCCTTGATTAGACTGGGGTACTTATGGCGGACGACATTTTCTGTCGTCAAGCCGTCAAGTATAGCCGGCATGGTCGCGAACACGTACTCGTCGGGAGGCAGTAGCTCTTCATAATACTCTCCCCTGATTGGCAGTCCAGAAATCTCGTGAAACTCTTCCAGTGAAATAGAGACCTCGCGATCCCCTAGCAAGAAGGTGTCGGTGGGAAGATTTCATTGGTTCAGAAAAGCTTTAACCCACCAGACATGAGGGGCCTGGTAATGAAAAAGAGACGCGTATACCGCTTGATATAGCCCAACCTTCTGCAACTGTGCACGGTGGGCGGAAAGAACATATCGAGCCTAGGGAAGATAGCCTGCTGGGTGGCGAGGGGTAAGCACTACCTTATAAACTTGTCCCCAGGGTTGGGCTTCACCTTGAAAGATGCGGCACCCCAAGATATCTATAGCCGGCAAGGGCTGGTTGGGTATTCCGGTTGTTAACGGCTCAAGCCGGCCTGTAGGAGTCCAATTAGCCGCCTCCACCGCATAAGCGGTCTACGGGCGCTCCATCAGCGATATTGGGCGGAGGGGCTCTGTTGATACCTCACAAGTAAAGCTGCGGCAGTCCCGGATAATGTGACCATACCAAACTCCCCATAAGAGCAAACTAGTATAGTCCCTGTTATGGGCCCTGATCATCGCCATAGCTTTCTCATCCGACGGCGATTGCGGAAAAGCGGCATCTAAGCGAGTAAAGGGAAAGCAGGGAAGAGACGCCATTGTTCCTGAATAAGGGAAAGAAAAACCATTAATGAAACCTATATATATATATATATATATATATATATATATATATATATATATATATATATATATATATATATATATATAACGACTGAAGAAAACGACAGGAAGTTTGTTCCATGGGACCACTGATTGCAAAACTAATGGACCCCACAAAATCAATATGGCGGCTCACCAATGATGAAAACTGGATAATCATTATGAGAATCAAAAAAAGATTCTCATTAAGCAGACACTGGAGTTTAAACAACTCTTGACATCCTCATAGAAAAAACAAATTCTGTTAAAATACCCAACAAATTTAAATTTGTGCAAATAAGGGTAAAACCCTATGAAAATATTCTCAAGAACACCAGAGAATGAAATTCCCTAAGGGCCTTCTTGATCTTTTAGAGCTAAGATCTTTGGTGAGGAATTAAATTCCTTTTAAGCAGTGGAATTAAATTCCAGAAACCCCCATGATGTGGAAACAAAATATAGAATTAAAATTCCTTGAATCCTCAAAAATTAGAGGAGAAATGCCCAATCTTCGAAGACATCGGGGTTTACTACTCAAAAATTACGTCTTTTAAATCTCTAAAAGATGGGTTTCAGAAGATAGCAAAGCCCTTATGGTGGATTTAAAATCCAGAGAAAAAAAAAAGAATTAAAGAAATGGGTTTCTTTGTCGTTCAAGATCTTTACCTAAAAAAGTTCTTTTTGACATAGTTTAACTCTGAAATTTCGGCAGAGAACTAAGTTCTGAGGAAGAGAATTAAATTCTCAAAGAAGACAAGGAAAGAGGAAGATGAAAGAAAAGTGGCTTCCTAAAGACAAGACCCTTGCATTTATAAGACGTGATGGGGAGCATTTCATCTTCCCATTCCCCTAGGCAATCCAACGGCTGTAAGGGTGATAGCGTTGCACTCACGTACAAGCCACGTGAGAACAACGCTGTGGGGGCATTTGTTCCCTTATAAAAAAGGAGAGAAAATAAAAGAAAGAGAGAAAAAGTGATGGGAAAATTTCCCACCAGGAGAGCATCACGTGCTCACTTGTGAGCGCCTAGATACAAAGATTATAAGCGCTGTGCTTAACAATTGACAGACTGAAATTGAGCCTCACGTGCAAGCACGTGAGCATCTATATACAAAGTATATAGGCGTCATATTAAAACAAATAGCAGGTCAGAGAAGATCACGTGTTAGCACGTGATGCCCTATTAGGCTGTTGCGTATAAGCAAACAAGTTTAACTTAGTGGGGGTCACGTGCTACACGTGAGTGGTCCTAAACACCTTCCGAGCTGATAGAATTAAATTCTAAATAAAAGGATCAAAACCCTATTTGGAAAATATTTCCTTAAATCTTTCTAAACAAGAAAGATTACTCTCTGTAAAACAGAGCACCGTTGGATTAAAAGATCCAATGGTGATTAAAAATCATTTATCTACAGAAAAAATTATGTATGGGAAAATATTTCCTTAATCTTTTTAAAAACAAGAAAAATATCTTCTGTAAAACAAAAGTCCTTGGATCAAAGATCCAACGGTGGATAAAATCCCCAAATCAATTAGGATCTCTCAATGAGAGATTTCTTTAACTAAATCAACAAACTTGCTTCTACTATATAAAGGACCCAAGACTTCAAGTCTTACAGAGGAGAAACCCCCCCATAAGCTTCAAACTTAAAAAAGAAAAGAGAAGAGAGAGAACAAAAAAAAGAAGAGAATTCAATTCTCTAAAGAAGAAGACCTCTCCTTTAGAAAAAAGAAATCCTAGATAAGAAGAAAGACACAAAGATTATTTTATCTCTTTCTTAAGGGTTTAACCCTTAAAAAAAGAACTTAGTTCTTCCTCTGGTTGAGGTCTGCAGAAGCAGATCTCCCCATAAGTTGAGAATTTAATTCTCATCAGAGAGATTCTATTATGCAGACTCAAAACTTAGGTGAAAGAACTAAATTCGAAGAATTTAATTCTTCCAAAAGTATACAGGAATTTAATTCCTCTGATAAAACTAGAGTTTAATCCTACAAAAGAATTTAATTCTTATAAAACAAGAGACCTAAAAATTCTCAAAACTTAGATTAAAATCTTTGTGCATGTAAAAGAAAAGACCGGGAATTCATTAGTGTTCGACGTTATAACAAAGGCTCACGTGTTCCCACGTGAGCGCCTCTGAGGAACAAAAAGGAAGGACCGAGATCGAATCACGTGCTTCCACGTGACCCCTAAATAGTTGCTTGACACTTATATGGAAAATGGGAAAATTCCAAAGACAACGCTCACATTTTGAGCACCTCACGTGTTCGCGCCTGAGCATCATATGAGCTAAATGCTTAGCACTTATAAAGGGAAGAGGGAATAAATCCAAAGAAGCAGTGCCCAATTTGGGGCACCTCACGTGCTCACACGTGAGGGCCATAGGAATTAAGTATTTAACACTTGTATATATAGACAGGGATTCGAACCCAAGGGCACAGTGCCAACTTTCAAGTGCCTCATGTGAGCGCCCCAAATTTCAGTGTTTAACACTGCTGTAGAGACTCACGTGAGAGCACGTGAGCACCGAGCATATATTAGTGTTTAACACTATAAGAAGCCAACTTCATCCCCAAATTGGCTAAGTCTTCCTGAGATTACAACATCTTGGATCTCCAAATAGACCGAGCCTCTATGCTCATGACTTCCCAAACTAATTGACAAGAATGATGTCCATCCCACATCTCCTAAGTTAGTCTTAGTCTCCCAAAAATGACTAATGATTTTTAGATGGTCTACCATGATCTCTCCCCTCAATCTGGAATTTGATTCAAGGTTACATCTCTCTACATCTCTGATACATGTCGTTGTAATTCCTCAACGTCTTCAGAGAGGTGGTGGGTTTCGACAACCAACTGCTTTTGAATGCACTTCCCAAAATGGTGATAATGGACCGCAACGTCCTTAAACTAGCTATTGACCGTAACGTCCTTAAACTAAAGCAATAGAGCCCAAATGCTCTTTTGTTAGGTCTGAATGATCCCAAAACCCTGTTGAGTAGATCTTAGTCTAAAATTAGACTAACGTATCCTCAACAAACATTTAAGTTGATCTTAATCTCAAACGAGATTAACGATCCTTAAATCAACCCAAACCTAAATCTAAGAATATACGGATTTGGACTAATCCACGCCCTACGGGGGACAACATAAATTAGTCTCCGTATACAATCCATAGGCAATCAAAAATAAAACAAACACACACGACACGAAGTGGCCTTCTAGAGCAGGAGAAAGTAGTTACCGCGATGCGGTAACGTAATTAACTGTAGGGGTTTGCGCCTGCAGGGAAGAGCGTCCCCATAATCAAAAACCCCTCACAATGAGGGGGGATCTGACGAAATCTGCTACAACGACCGCATCCATCCAAACCTCCAATACATGGCGCCATAAATCAACTTGGCATCTTCGGAGAGGTGGACGGATAAAACCAAATAGCATCTGCCCCCAAATTTAGGCAAGACGATCCATCCCGGATCTATCTCCGTTTTTGGCGGTAAACAATGAAAATATCCATGCCATGAATCTCGCATGCTGACTTTCTGTCGAACTCCTGATCCCATATCCTCGGAGCTTCATCCCTAGCCTCTCTCATACGCCTAAATACCATAGGCCTCCGCACAACTGGATGTACCGGACTCTCTGCCTGAATCGAAGTATCGACCACCTCTTCTATAACATGGATTGAAGCCTCGAACACCACCTGGATCAGTGATCTTGTTCTCTGCTCACCATCTGACCGGGTCTGTTTTCTCCGAGAAATCGCAGACTCATCGACTATCATTTTTTGGCTGATTACTCCACCCTTAGTATCAGGACACCACAACCTGTACCTTTTTGCTTCACTTCTAGAATTATGAAGCCTTGAGTAATCCCCAACCCCTCCAGTCCATACTTCCTTGGGAATTATCCTGTCTACTACCGTTGATGGTGACCAATCGATGAGGTACTCGGCAGTAGATAGAGCCTCCGCCCAAAACTCCCTTGGAACTCCAGCCGTAAGCCGTGAATACATGTTCTTCCCAAACATCTTCTGAACCATCCTCTATGCTCCGCCAATATACCTACGATCAAAAGTGGTATGATACTCGATCCTCCTTAACTCGTAGAACTCTCCACCATGATCGGAACGAAGAACCTTCACAAGCTTCCCGAACTGTTTCTCTACAACAGCTTTCCTGAAAATCTGAAAATTCTCAATTTTCAGCTCTACAACGTACACCCACAATTTCCTAAAGAAGTCATCAATGAAGTAACCATAATGTCTGACCCCACCTCGAGAACAAACCGGTGCCGGAACCATCTTTATCTTCTTCCCTTGAACACAGTCCTCCTGAAAATATCTTATACAGATCTCTACACCTCCAAATGACTACCTCTTTCGAGACCCTTCTAAACTCGTCTCGCCAATATGGCCCAATCGTGGATGCCATATCTTAACGGAGTTTGAACTACCTGAACCAGTAGAACCTCTAGTAATATCTCTTACGACCGTCCGTCCTTGAAGAAAATACAAATTTCTCACCCTCTTCGCCTTCATGACAATGTGAGCATCCTTGGAAATCATCATGGAATCACTATCGATCATGCAGTTATAACCGATCCCGCCCAAAGCACCTAATGAAATCAAGCTTCTTCTAAAATCTGGCACGTGCCTGACATGTGTCAATGTCCGAACTCTCCCATCATGCATGCGGATCCGAACTGTACCAATCCCAATAACTCTACTTAGCATACCATTCCCCATAAAGACCGAGCCTCTAACAACTGAACAATACGTATCAAATCAACTCCGATTCGGAATCACATGGAATGAACATTCTGAATCCAACATCCACGATCCATGTGCGTCTGAAGTCGCATATGCCGATAGAATCAACCCATCACTGCCCTCATCTGAATCCTCCATCGCAACTACAGTACCGAAAGAAACTTGCTTGCCTTTCCCCTTGCATTTCGGAAAATCCTTTTCCAATTCCCACTCTCCTTACAAATAAAGCATTTTTCATTATCGCGATTTCTCGATTTCCCATTGGAGCCTCCATCTGAACGGTATCTAACGGACAACGCGTCATCCTGACTGCTCTTGTCACCTACCACCTTCTCTCTCAACACCTCACTGTGCAGACCTGCTTTGACATCTTTTAAAGAAAGCTTATCTCAGCCATACACCATCGACTTGATAAATTGTCCATACTCTGAGATCAACGAACAGAGTAGAATCATCGCCTGATCCTCATCCTCTATCTACACCTCCACGTTCTGTAAGTCCATCACGATCTGGTTGAGTTCGTCTAAATGATCTTTGACGGATGTCCCCTCATTCATTTTTAACGTATACAATCGTTACTTGAGGTAGAAACGATTTGTAAGAGATTTTTTCATGTATAGGGACTCCAACTTGCTCCATAACCCCACTGCCGTTGTCTCTTGCGTAACCTCGCATAGAATCTCGTCAGCCAGCTGAAACTGTATCGAACCGAAAGCTTTGTCCTCCATATCTTCTTCCTTATCATCCGTGGTCGTCTCCGGTATACCGTCTTTTGCAAACACAATCTTGTGAACCCCTTGTTTCTTAAGAATAGACTTCATTTTCAACCTCTAAAAGCTAAAGTTGTTCCGCCCATCAAATTTGACCACCTTGTAATGCATAGATTCAATCTCCCAAAATAATTCAGAAACACTGAATCTGATGCTCTGATATGACTTGTTGTGAATTTTTCTATATCCGTAATCCTTCAAAGAGTCACAAAACACAGCAAGAGTCGCGGCGGAAAAATATTTATCAGGATCGCGTGCAAACAAACTACTTGGAAAAAAACTTGCAGCCACCCTTCACCACGACAAGTGGCAATCATCTCCGCGCTGCCCATGCGCATGTGTGCTTGATTGCATAATTCTTGTGGCCTTTCGAGATAAGTTTGGAATTTAAATTCATGATTAATTTAAACCCCACTACGTGCACTGCACGTATTCAGTCTTGGGCTTTTGGACTCTTGATCTTGGCCTCTGAATTTGCAATCAATTTTAACATAGAGCTGGAACAATAAAGGTTCATTATCTAGCTATTGACAGAGTGATCACATCATTTAACTAGGAAACTTCTTGTTTCACAATTAAAAATTCATTCTGAAAGTTCTTCCTAGTAATCCAGGTTGTTTAGGCTCCGGAAGGAAAGTATACTCACTTTGTAACATAAAAACAACATATGACATCGTTGGCCTATCCTCAGCTATGTAGCATGGGTTCGGATACATGGATACGTGATACGATACGATATGGATTCACGGATTCGCAATTTTCCAAAAACTTAGGATACGGGATAGGTTTTTATATCGATTTTAAATTAACTAAATATGAATATATATTAACGTATAAATACCAATATATAATTATATAAATAAAATAACGGCATTATGTTAAAAATGCAATGCACTTTCAAACTTTTGAGTGCCTTAATTTTCGCGAGAAAGATAAGATGCGTCGATTTAGGAGAGGTTGATGAGACATTTACAAGTCTGAGTGAATCCGAGAGTTTCCGTGAGCTTCATATCACGATACGTGATCGGGTACGATACGTGAGGCATATACAAGTATCCGTGCTTCATAGATCCTCAGGGTGAACTTGGACACAAGAAGTCCAACATTCATACATCATAAAACTTCACTGCTAGAAAAAGACCAATCCAATAGTGCATTCACCAATTGCAAGACATTACCTTCTCACCACAAAGTCCATGACTGACTGATGATGCTCATAAGTAGGAACTCCCCAGATCATGACACGTGGTAGATGACGTGTCCCGAGGCTCACGCAAACAGGGCAAACACTATGCGTTGGAGACTCTCTCCGGGCTATCGCCCTAAGGTTTGCCCTGGCCTTCTATGGGTCCCTGAATGCTCTTATGCACACCTTACAAATTTCTGTGGGCTCGTCTTCGAGCCCCTCTATGCGTTGAGCTTCCTTGACCTTCCAGCTCGTCCCCGAGCTATCGCTGAACCGAACTAGCTCGGCCTCCCGCCCTATTTTAGGCCTCTCACCGAGCTAGGCCTCCCCGGTTCTACCGAGCGACCTAGAACACAGATCACAGGTGCTTCCTCCACGGCTCCGCGCATCTCTCCAGACGCGGGATATCCGCCACCCCACGATCCCGCGTTCTATGCCGTCGCATCCCCCCATTAACGAGCGTATCTCATCATTAATGGGGGATCCCGTCATTCACGCAGGCGTAACGCCAGGGGCGTAACGGCCGGCGAAGATCTCACGCCAGATAGCTCATGGCGACCGCTATAAAAATCACCTCTCTCAGACGACTCAGGTAACGCAATTTTACTCTAACAAGCTGCTACTCTGCCCAAATTACTCGGCTAACTTGATCGTCGGAGGGTCCACGGTGGTAGAACCACCCCGGGACTTCTTTGCAGGTAGCTCGGCTTCACTCCAAATCAAGCCCACTGAGATCCACACATTCAGGGAGACGATCCTCAACATCAATCGTAGCGTCCATCAACGCTTGCGACAGATCGACGGAGGACAATATCTAAAGGAGATCCTAACCACCATCAGTTGGCGCCGTCCGTGGGAAATTCTGAAAATTCCACTCATCGAAAGTTGATCTTCCGATCTTGAACTCATAGCGAGTGAACACCGTGACGATCCAAGCACCATCCGCCGCCCTCCCCACAACAGAGGCATGGATGGATCCACTCCCCCCTAACACCGTTCACGCCCTCTCTACAAGGATAGACAGGCTCGCATCCATAGTGGATGCCCTCGTCCGCATCCAATCGGCGGGATAAGCCCCCCAGGTCACCGTTCCCCTACCCCGGGATCATGACCTTCCCATAGGGGGAGATGACGCTGGCACCACTGAACAGCATCTTCCTATCTCCGGTGGCCACAGGTCCCTCGCGGTGACCGATTCAATGACCCGTTGGGCGCCTCACAGCTCTACGCCGAGATCTCATGAAAGAGCTCCCAGCCCCGAGCCCATCGCGCTCCCGTCCCTCCCGAGGAGGTGTCGGTCAGCTCGCCTGCTCCCAGGCATGGACGACACCCTCTCCCTCGACGGGGTCGTACGGGCGGCACTCGCCGCGATGACTCGAGAATGACCTCGCCAGGGGACCTGAAGAAACTGATAGAACGGAACTGGAGCCACAGTCAGGCGCAGGCCGCCAGCGGGAAGGGCCATAACTCTGACTACACCGAATCCTCGGGGTACCACGACCGTCTCAACGCCCTCGAAAAGAAAATAGAGGGTATACATCGGGAGGGTCATCCTTCAAACGAGGGGGCCAGGTATGCCGTTGACTCGCTTACGAATCCCTTCACTAAAGAGCTGCTCGTTGTCCGCGTCTCATCCAGAAACAAGCCACCAAAAGTGGCCTTCTTTGATAGGAAGTCCGGTCCGAAAGACCATCTGGACGCGTTTACTGCGGGCAAGAGCTTCCAGGACAACTCTGACGCCGTCCAATGCTGA
Source organism: Agapanthus africanus (assembly GCA_030015575.1). Taxonomy (NCBI): domain Eukaryota; kingdom Viridiplantae; phylum Streptophyta; class Magnoliopsida; order Asparagales; family Amaryllidaceae; genus Agapanthus; species Agapanthus africanus. The sequence goes on from CM057337.1 coordinate 7,919,619, forward strand.
GCGTTCCCCTCCACTCTCATCCAGGCAGGACGAGATTGGTTCCGAGGACTTACGCCATTTTCCATCTCTACCTTTGATGAGTTGGCCGCCCAGTTTTTCGGACATTTCGTCGGGAAAAGACGACAGAAGCGGATCGTCGATTACCTCTTCACCATAAAGAGCGGGGACAAAGAATCCTTTAAAGGATGCGTCACTCGCTTCTACAACGCTCTTCTTGAAGTACCTGAGCACCGGGACAAGACTGTAATCACAGCTCTGAGGTCAGGTCTTAGGTACAAGGAGTGGCAACGCTCCTTTGCATTGGCGCAACCTAGGACCATAGTCGAGGTAAAAGCTTGGACCAAGCGGGAAATCTAGCTCGAGTCCGAAGTAAACGCAAATCTCCCCCTCGGTGACCAGGCCGACCAAAAGAAGAGGGGCAGAGAAGAGAAGAAGAAGGTTGACCGGCCAAAACCATACCCCTAAAGTTCTAAGAGTATACTCCACTCAACATCTCTCAGACTGAGCTATTGGAGGAGGCGAAGGGCGAGTGATTCTTCAAGCTCCTTCAAGTCACTAATAGAGCGGTCAAACGGACTCTAGGCCCGTACTGTGCCTTCCATAGGTCGCAGGGATTGTAAACAACTCTGCGACTACATCGAGGAGTTGATTCGCTTGGGCCACCTGGCAAAGTATCTGTGGGAAAAGCGACAGGCAGACCAGGAGCAAGAGAACCATCCCCTTCCCGGCGAATTGACGATCGGCCAAATCATGGTCGTATCCTCGGGGGGTGCGCCTGGAGCCGGCGAAATTCGCCGCCTCCTGCCGGTCGAGGGAACTAGCGACCAGCCCTGGAAGAAAAACAAAGCAGCCGAGCCCATCACCTTCACCAACGAAGGCCTCCACGGAATACTTGCCTCACAACGACCCCCTCGTGATTACAACATGGGTCCACCGCCACAAGGTCCAAAGGATATTGGTCGACTCAGGAAGCTCGGTGGACATCCTTTTCTATGACTGCTTCTTGCGTATGGTGCTCGGCCCGTCAGACCTGAGGCCAACCAACCACATTCTGTCGGGGTTTACTAACCACTCCATCCCGGCAGAGAGAGTAGTTACCCTCCTCCTTAACATTGGGGAGGCGGGCCGTATGAGAACCGTACCAGTAGAGTTCATCGTCGCCAGGATTCCCTCGTCTTACAATATCCTCCTGGGATGCCCGACGCTAAACTCCCTTCGGGCCTAAATATCGACCTACCACCTCGCGATCAAGTTTCTATTGGGTCAAGTGGGAATAGGCCGGGCCTACGGGAACTAGCAAATCGCCAAGATTTACTTCACAGCAACATCCACCTCCGAGGAGCGAAGCGATGACCTTGGAAGCGCAGGTGATTTCCAAGGATCCTTGGATACTCGTGACGAACAAAAAGAAATTCAAGGAGCCCCAGTGGGGGCACTAACAGAGGTCCCCCTTGTCAAGGGAAACAATGAACGAACTATCCAAATCGGATCCCTCTTAACGGAAGCCCGGTGCGAAGACTTGATCCACTTTCTCCGAGAAAACTCGGATGTGTTCGCTTGGGCACCTGCTGACATGCCCGAGATCAATCCCAAAGTAATCTCACACAAGCTCAGAGTCGACCCGACAGCCCTACCCGTCAGGCAAAAGAAACGAAACTTCGCTCCGATCAAACAAAAGACGATCGAGGACGAGGTCAATAGGTTGCTTGCTGCCAACTTCATTCGAAATGTGGCCTATTCCGAATGGCTAGCAAATATGGTTATGGTTAAAAAGGCAAGCGGGAAGTGGCGCATGTGCGTCGACTTCACATATCTCAACAAGGCCTGCCCCAAAGACAACGATCCCCTCTCTCGGATAGATCAGCTTGTCGACAGCTCGGCAGGCTACGAATTGCTCAGCTTCATGGATACTTTCTCCGACTACAACCAGATCCGTATGAACCCGGCTGATGAAGAGCTTACCGCATTCACAACCGACCGGGATGTATACTGCTATAAAGTGATGCCCTTCGGTCTCAAAAACGCCGGAGCTACATACCAGCGCATGGTCAACAGAATGTTCAAACCACAGATCGGGAGAAACATGGAGGTTTACGTCGACGACATGCTCGTAAAATCGACCTCGTCAGACGAGCACGCCAAAGATCTTGGCGAGACATTCGATATCCTCCGCAAGTACAAAATGAAGCTGAATCCTGCCAAGTGCGCTTTCGGGGTCACTAGAGGGAAATTCCTCGGGTTTATGGTCACCCACCGAGGAATTGAGGCTAACCCGGAGAAGATCAGCGCCATTCTCAACATGGCCATGCCAAAGAGCAACGTGGAAATCATACGACTCATGGGGAGAGTGGCTACCCTTAGTCGCTTCATGTCAAGGTCCGGGGAAAAGTGTCTCCCATTCTTCAAAGCCCTGAGGAAAATGCCAAGGTTCGAATGGTCGGAAGAGTGTCAGAATGATTTCGAGCAACTCAAGGTGCACCTAGCAATTCCCCCGCTGCTCACCCGGCCTGCCGAAGGAGACGAACTGCTGTTGTACCTCCCAGTTTTCGATCGCGCTGCCGACTCGGTGCTCATCCGAGAATTCAAAGGGGTACATAATCCGGTCTACTACATGAGCCACATCTTTACGGACACGGAAACAAGGTTCCCGGCCATAGAAAAGATTGTCTTGGCGCTTATCGTGGCCTCAAGGAAGCTATGGCACTACTTCCAGGCACACACCATCCTCGTTCTCACCGAGCGTTTCTTAGAGGCTATTCTCACCTCCCCCGAGTCATCTGGTCGTTTGGAGAAATGGAGGTGGGAGTTATCTCAATTCGACGTCAAATACCGCCCGAGGCAAGCTATCAAAGCACAAGTCCTGACAGGCTTCGTCGAATGTACTATCCCTAATAAGGAGGCAGTGTCGGCACCCGTCCCCGGGTCCCAACCCTCGGTCGAGGAAGGGCCCGACTCCATCCCCGATTGGGTCCTCTACGTCGACAGATCCTCTACCGAGGAGGGGAGCGGTGCCGGCCTTATCATTCGAGGCCCGAATGAGGCAGAGATGGAGTACTCTTTGAAGCTCAAGTACAGAGCTTCAAACAACGCCGCGAAGTACGAGGCCTCACTAGCTGGACTACGAATCGCCTCCGGAGTGGGGCTGAAGACGATTCGAATTCGCAGTGACTCCGCCCTAGTCGTAGGCCAAGTGACCGGCCGTTTTGAGGACTGGGAGCCGCTAATGGTGAAGTACTTAGCCGAGGTAAAGAGACTACGAAAAGACTTCGACGAAGTTCAAGTGGAGCAGATTCCTCGACACCTAAATGCCCAGGCCAACGCTCTGAGCAAGCTAGCCTCCTCCTATACAGCTAACAATAAGAGGAATATCCTCTTCGAAGTCTTGCCACGGCCTAGCGTGGAAGACAGGGAGGCAGCACTTCAAGTATACACTACTCAGGAGGAAGGCCGGGATTAGAGGAAGCCGCTCATAGAGTTCCTGAAGGAAGGTACTCTCCCAGAAGATCGAGGGGAAGCACGCCGCCTTAGAACCAAAGCCCGCCATTTTGTCTGGAGCAATGAAAACCTTTTCAAGAAGTCCTACACGCAGCTTATGCTTCGGTGCGTTGACCCTTACGAAGCCGACTACGTCCTACGTGAGATTCACGAAGGGGTCGATGGAGCACATCAAGGGGCCCGCACCTTAGTCCAAAAGACGCTACTCCAAGGATATTATTGGCCGATGATTCATCAAGACGCTCAGAAGCTCGTCAGAAGATGCAAAAGCTGTCAACTCCACGGCAACATACCCCGTCTTCCGGCTACCGAGCTAATGGCCCTGACCTCCCCCTGGCCGTTTGCCCAGCGGGGAATGGACATGGTAGGCCAACTCCCAACTCGCACAGTCGGGCACAAGTACATCCTTCTCACGGTAGACTATTTTACGAAGTGGATCGAGGCCATACCCATCAGAAAACTGGACGCCACCGCGGCCATCAAATTCCTGCAGAACAACATAATATCCTGGTTCGGGATCCCGAGGTGTATTGTTACCGACCACGGGATGAACTTTGAAAACGACAAAGTCAAAGGACTCTGCAACGAGTACCACATACTAATGAAGTTTGCTGCGGTAGCGCATCCTCAATGCAACGGGCAGGCCAAGATCGCTAACTGAGACGTCATTCGAGGTTTTCGAACTTGTCTGGAAGGAAGACAGGGCAGCTGGGTCGAGAAACTACCCCGGGTTTTATGGGCCCTATGCATATCGAAGAAGACCCCCACTGGAGAGACCCCGTTCAGCCTCTGCTACGACACCGAGGAGATGGTCCCAGCTGAGATTGGACTACCCAGTTATAGAGTCGAGCATTTCGACGATTGTCACGTCCCGTTTCCCAGAGTACGCTAGATTGGGCACGTGACATAGCCAACCATGCTACCTGTGGGTAGGAAGTATCCATCCACAGTCACATTACGGCTGTAGAGATATCAAGAACAAGATAAAATTTTCTAAAACATGTCCATAAACCAGAATAACAGGAGTCAATAATAAATAAATGCGGAAGCAAATGATCCAATACAAATAACTGAAAAGTATGTCCCATAATGCGGGCTCACATCAGGAAATAAATGCAGGAAATAAAAACTAACTAATACTAACACCTCACAGCTCAGCCTGTTGGCTGAAATACTCCTGCTCGGACTGCGACAGCGGTACAGAATCTGGGCCATGCAAAACCCAGACGTCAGCGCGTCATGTCATCAAGTAATATAATATGAACAGTGCAACATGCAATACAAAATAAACATGAATAAAACGAGAGTAGCAAATAATGTGAATCAAGCAGTGCAGGGTAGTGTGCAGTGGGTAACTAAACTGTTCTATCAGGTTTTCTATTCTAAAGTATTTGAAATCAATTGATGAATCGTCGATGTAACTCAATAGTATCCCGTGCGTGCCCGGGACCACGGTCAAGATTCTCGGGACTGAATCCGAGACGTGCCGCTAGGCAGTAACAAGTAGCAGGATGGGCGAGTGATGTCAGCATCATCACTCCGGGGCTGGCCTAACCCGTAAGATTGATCAGAACAGGTATCGAACTGTTGAGTTACAAGTCGGTTTCACCTTTGATTTCCCCATACCCCCAAGTTATGTATGTCAGGTCAGGTATTCAGTAATCAAAAACTAATGCCAATACAGGATAAGGTAAAATCAGGTTTGTCTGGATAGACAACAGGAACGGTCCATGAGGACTACATGTCAGGTTTGTTGGCATTAGACACGAGATCAGGTAACAGGTCGGGTCATGATACATCAGGTCAAGTCAACAGTATACGGTACCATGTCAGGTGTATCAATATATATATATATATATATATATGTGTGTGTAGCCAAGTCAAGTCAAGATGTAACAATATCGTGGGTGTGCTCACAACAGATATAATCGAACAGGGGATTAACAGCAGGAAGTAAGCAATAAGTTAAACAACAATAAGCAGTTTCATTCAATCACAAGAGTGTGTTAATACAGTGCAGCCGTTTTAATATATTAACAGGTTTTGAGCACCCTTAGCAGTGCAATAGTTTAAATGATGATGCAATACAGTTATATCAAGCCCTTGAATACAAATGTCCGAATGTGATAGAACTACATGGGTAAGTGTTACCATCTATTAAACGGTAAAATGTGATTAACGAATAAACTTGGTTATTAGTTTTAAACTAGCAAACTGTAGATTTTATGTTAACAGTAAAATGATATATGTCATATTGCAACCAAATGAGAAATGACTATACCAAGTTAAGTTTTACAGGTTTAATGTGTCAATCATATATAAATATATAGTATAGCATGTAGCAAGTGATACTTGTCTCGACGGGTCGCGAACCGGGAAAAACGGAACGTAACGTCGGCGGGGAAACACGCGACGGACGCACGGTTCACGGATTGAACCCAAACGACGAACCAAGGGACCTCGCGGGTCAGAGCACTCTGCTGGATCGTCAGAACACGCCACCGGCACGGTCGGATTCCGGCGAACAACGACAAAACAACCGGAAAAGTTAAAGCACGGCCAAGGGATAAACCGGAGGGAAAATGGAATGAGGAAGGGGTGAGAGGGCTTACTGGTGTTGCAGAGGGCGTGCCAGCGATGGGGTCGACGGCGGTGGGGCGCCATCGAGGAGGTTGCAGGCGACGGCTAGGGCTGCGGGTATGGAGAAGGAAAGAAAGTGGAGAGGGAGAGGAGGTGGTCGGGTCTGGAGTGCGCGGTGATGAGGAGGTGCTGAAGGTGGCGCGGGTGACGACGACGAAGGTCGCCGGCGACGTCTCCGGCCGTACAGAGAAGGCACGGGGGTTGGCCGGGGTTGCTGCTGCGCCGTGCACACGGGGAGAAGAAGGGGATGTCGAGGTTGGAACGAGGAGGCGGAGGCGAGGGCAACGGTGGCGCTGGCGCCGACGTCGGAGCTGCGGTGGCGACGGCGGAGGTGGCTAGGGCTAGGTCACGATGGTTTCAGTTTTTCTCGTGGCTGGGAAAATATGAAGGGGAAGGAGTATATTTATATAGGGAAGAGAGAGAGAGGGTTAGAGAGAGAGAGAGAGAAAGAAAGGTAGAGAGAGATAGATACGAGAGAGAGAGAGAGGGGGGGGGATAAAGGAGGGGCCCACGGGGGTTAAGAGCCCCGTGATTGGCCAGAAAGATTTAAATAAATTTTTAAAAGATTTCCAAATATAAATTTAACAGTAAGATTTATATTATAAACGAAATATTATAAGTCTTTGAATATTTATTAATTTGGGATTTTGGCGCTAAATGAAACATTTTCAAATCGCGTCCGGGTTGGGTCCAAAAATTCGAAATTCAAATAATAGAATTTTAAGCGGGTACCAAATTTTAAAATGAAATGTTTTATGATTAAAAAGCATACCCCCAAGTCGGACAGCTGTACGCGCGCGTAGTCGTCCAAACTCGCCCGTTTCACCGAACGGGACGAGAACTCGACGCACGGACGCTACCACGCGGCTAGGGGTGACGAGTAGGCCAAGATAGATATTTTTAATTTTATTTTAGGTGCTAAAATTTGTTATATGCAGAAATGACTTAGCCAGATAAAATTACACGACAAGGGTCAAACAGGCAAGCTAAATGAAATGAGTAATATCTAATGCTCAACCAGTAACAGAAAATAGTAGTATTGGGCTCGGGTGTTACATTATACCCAACTACAAAAAGAATTTCGTCCTCGAAATTCCAAGAATACAAGATAGAAAACTACAGAAAAAGGTGAGGAAACTTCTGCCGGATCTCATCTTCTCGCTCCTAAGTGGACTCTCCGTGCGGTCGATTACCCTAAGAAACGAGCACAAGGGGAATAACCTTGTTCTTAAGAACCTTTTCCCTTCGATCCATGATTTCAACCGGTCGCTCCTCAAAAGTCAGGTCTTCCCGTACTGTTCACTCCGAATGATCCAAGACGTGTGTTTCATCTCGAACATACCTTCGTAGTTGAGATACGTGAAACACGTCATGCACACCCGCCAAGGACTGCGGTAACGCCAAACGGTACGCTACTTCTCCAACGCGCTCCAATATCTCGAAGGGTCCAACGAATCGAGGACTAAGCTTCCCTCGACTCCCAAAACGAATCACCCCTCTAGTCGGTGATATTTTCAAGAATACCAAATCACCCACGGCGAACTCTAGAGGTCTTCTTGACGTGTCAGCCCAACTTTTCTGTCTGTCTTGAGCTGCCTTCATATGCTTCCTGATTGTATTCACCTTCTCAACTGTCTGTACCACCAAATCTGGTCCCAGTAATCTTCGTTCACCAATATCATCCCAGCAAACAGGTGAACGGCACTTACGACCATACAAAGCTTCAAACGGAGCCATCTGAACAGTTGCTTAGAAACTATTGTTGTAAGAAAACTCCACCAAGTGTAGATGATCCTCCCATGAACCCTTAAAGTCCAACATGCATGCTCTCAACATGTCTTCAAGAGTTTGGATCGTTCTCTCCGACTGACCATCAGTTTGAGGATGATAAGCTGTGCTAAACTTCAATCGAGTCTCCAAACTTTCCTGTAAACTCCTCCAGAAGTGTGATAAAAACCGAGTGTCCCGATCGGACACGATGCTCACCGGTACGCCATGCAATCTTACAATCTCCTGCATGTACCGTTCTGCCAGAGTCTCCGTTGATTGACCAACCCGGAAAGTAATAAAGTGAGCTGCCTTGGTCAACCGATCAACAATCACCCATACTGCATTGTTGCCCTTTGGACTCCGCGGTAAAGCCGTCACGAAATCCATGGTTATATGTTCCTACTTCCACTGAGGAATCGAAAGTGGTTGCAATAAACCAGCAACCCTTTGGTGTTCAGCCTTGACTTGCTGACACACCAAGCACTTAGCCACGAAGCGAGCAATCTCCCGTTTCATGCCTTCCCACCAGAAATGCTGTCGAATATCACGGTACATCTTTGTGCCTCCGGGATGTATAGAATAAGCTGAACTGTGTGCCTCCTTCATAAGCTCTTCACGAACATCCCCCTTTGGCACACACAAACGGCTACCATACCTCAACGAACCATCTTCGTGGACCAGTAAATCTGTTCGTAGTCCAGCCTCAACCTGCTCTCGAAACTTTTGCAGTCTAGGATCCTGCGATTGTGCCGCTTTAATCTTCTCAACCAAGGACGACTGTACTTGCAACTGCATCAACTGTCCCGCAGAATGTGGTAGCACAACCTCCAAGTCAAATCTTCGAAAATCTGCAATGATCTCCCTCTGCGTAGTTAGCATCTGAATTGCTGGTAACCGACTAAGCGCATCCGGCACGACGTTAACCTTCCCCGGATGGTACTTAAGATCAAGGTCGTAGTCGGCCATCAGCTCCAACCATCTACGCTGCCTCATATTCAACTCCTTCTGAGTGAACACATACTTCAAACTCTTGTGATCTGTAAAAACTTCGACTCTCTCACCCAAAAGGTAGTGTCTCCAAATCTTCAAAGCGAAGATCACAGCCGCAAGCTCCAAGTCATGAGTTGGATAATTCTTCTCATGGGTCTTCAGTTTTCTTGATGCGTATGCTACGACCTTCCCATGCTGCATCAAAACACATCCCAATCCTTTCCCAGATGCGTCGCTGTGAATCACCAGTCCTCCGGAATTGTCTGGTACGGTCAGGATAGGGGCAGTTATCAACTTCTGCTTCAACGTCCCAAAAGCTAACGCACAATTATCCGTCCATACAAAAGGCACCTCCTTGCGCGTAAGCTTGGTTAACGGCTCTGCCAGACGAGCGAAGCTCTCCACAAATCTCCTGTAATATCCGGCTAATCCAAGGAAACTTCTTATCTCAGCTACATTCTTTGGAATCGGCCAATCTCGAACTGCTGCAATCTTTTCGGGATCGACGGCGATTCCATCGCCCGACACAACATGCCCTAGAAACTTCACTTCTTCCAGCCAAAATTCGCACTTACCCATCTTCGCATACAATTTCTCCTGTCTCAATGTCTGCAGTGTGATCTTCAAATGCTCAGCATGCTCCTCAAAACTCTTCGAGTAAACCAGAATATCGTCAATGAATACCACAATAAACTGGTCCAAGAACGGTGAAAAGATTCGGTTCATCAAGTCTATGAATATTGCCGGCGCATTCGTTACTCCGAAGGGCATCACTAAGTACTCGTAATGCCCATACCGAGTTCGGAACGCCGTCTTGCAAATATCTTCAGCTTTCACTCGAACCTGATGATATCCGGATAGCAAATCCAGCTTCGAGAATACCCTCGCGCCACTAAGCTGCTCAAAAAGTTCTCCAATGCGAGGGATCGGGTACCTGTTCTTAATAGTCACCCGGTTTAATTCTCGATAGTCGATGCACATCCTTCTCGTGCCATCCTTCTTCTTTACTAGAAGGACTGGAGCTCCACAAGGCGAGTTGCTGCTTCGAATCCAATCCTTCTCAAGCAATTCAGCAACTTGTTTCTTAACTTCTTCTAATTCCACTGGCGCCATTGGATAATACGCTTTAGATACTGGCGCTGCACCAGGAATAAGGTCAATTGCGAACTCCACGTCTCGCTTCGACGGTAAGCCCGATATATCTTCAAATACGTCCATGAAATCGCGAACAACCGCCGGCTCTTCACTACTATCAACTTCCATTGCTGCAAGAATAACATTTGTCGGCCTAGCCCTAAACTCGACTGGCCCGACAGAACTGCTTCCTCCAGTGAACGTAAACTCAGGATGTCCGGGAATCTGGAAAATTACCTTCCTTGCCCTACAGTCAATGTGAGCGTGGAAAGTGCCAAGAAAGTCCATTCCCAAGACGACCTCGTAGCTGCCCGTATCAATCACCAAGAAATCTGCAAAAAGCTCCCGTCCGCACACAACAACTGAACAGTCTTTACATTCCCTACTAGATATAATTTTTCCATTCCCAGTGTGTATGTCCCAGAAACTAAACAGGGTCGTGCAGGCAATCGAGTGTGTAGTTAAAAACTTGGATGACATAAAACAATGGGATGCACCAGAATCAAATAATGCCACTGCGGGAAAACCATGAACGAGTTGAATACCTGAAACCACTTCTCCTGATGCCTTAGCTTCCTCAGCTGTCAAGGTAAAAGCTCGAGCCTGATTAGGTCCTTGAGTCAGCTGTTTCTGCCCTTGGAACGGTTTCTGCGGAGGCTTCTGAAAATCATCCCTCGTACGAAGCTTCGACGGACAGGCACCAACTGCATGATCAGCCGCTCCACAAACCAAACAAAGTCCCAGCCTCCTTCGACAATCCTTCTGCACGTGCCCAGATAAACGGCAGTAGTCACAAATCACGCTCTTTCTTCGATCAACGATCACAGGCTTCTTCATGGGTGCTACACCTCGACGGTCTAATGGAATACCTCTGCGACCATGAGCTCTGTTAGGTACAAATGCGGGCTTCCTTGCCGCAACTGCTGTCTGCTGCAAGCTCCCTTTCATCCCAGATAACCTCTGCTGTTCCCGAGCTGCCGTAAGAACCTGTGAGAAAGTGGTCAAACCCAGGGAGACAATCTGCCTCTGGATGTCCACATCCAAGCTGCGCATGAACCTCCGTGCCCTGTCTGCATCGTTGGCAACTAAAGGTCCAGCGAATCTGCTGAGTCTCGTCCATTCTGCTGCATGCACATCTACGGGTGCTCCATTCTGCCTCAGCCCAATAAACTTCTCTTCCATTTCCTCCCGTGCAGTTCGCGGGAAGAACTTCTCCAGGAAACTCTTAGAAAAATCCGCCCATTTGATCGGTTTGGGCAAGCAGGTCTCCTCCACAAGCCACCATTATTGGGCGTAGTCCACTAATTGAATGCGTACCACATCAACTCTTTTGTCATCTGGAATCTGTGCCGCAATCAACAAGTTCTCCGTGTCAACTAGCCACTGCTCGGCTGGTAACGGCTCCTCCAAACCAGTAAATGTAGACGGACCCAAACGTCTGAAATCTGCCACGGTCCCTACTCGGTCAACTGGTTTAGCTCCAACGTTGTTTACAGACTGCTGAACGATCTGCAAACCTTCCTGAAACGAGTCTGCTTGCTGCTGGATCAGCTCGGTCTGCCTCTTTTGATTCTCTAGCATTCCTCTTATTACTCCCAGCATGGCGGCTTCGTCCACACGCCTCTGGTACGTCTTGAAATTCTTATCTGCCATATTCCTGAAATCAAAAACACCCAACATTAGCATGATGATAGATTCAATATATAGATCAAGGTTAGAACTCCAAGATACTTAAATAGAGTACCGCATTGTAACTATGCCGCGGTTTCATAACCACAATTACTTAACTCCACCCAAGTCGCCTAAGTCCTAGAGATAACAAGAAATCATGTTTCCGAGTTGATATGCAAAGGAAGTTTGCACATCGTAAAAGATATAATCAGGAAGAATGTGATTCAAGAATGGTAAAACGGCAAAGTGGCAGGACATGTTTCCTAAACACGGGTATTCTGATTCATGTATTAGGTACAATACCCAACTACAAAAGAATCAACCCAACTAACTTATGGCTCTGATACCAAAAGAACCATGTCATGCCCCGTTTCCCAGAGTACGCTAGATTGGGCACGTGACATAGCCAACCATGCTACCTATGGGTAGGAAGTATCCATCCACAGTCATATTACGGCTGTAGAGATATCAAGAACAAGATAAAATTTTCTAAAACATGTCCATAAACCAGAATAACAGGAGTCAATAATAAATAAATGCGGAAGCAAATGATCCAATACAAATAACTAAAAAGTATGTCCCATAATGCGGGCTCACATCAGGAAATAAATGCAGGAAATAAAAACTAACTAATACTAACACCTCACAGCTCAGCCTGTTGGCTGAAGTACTCCTGCTCGGACTGCGACAGCGGTACAGAATCTGGGCCATGCAAAACCCAGACGTCAGCGCGTCATGTCATCAAGTAATATAATATGAACAGTGCAACATGCAATACAAAATAAACATGAATAAAACGAGAGTAGCAAATAATATGAATCAAGCAGTGCAGGGTAGTGTGCAGTGGGTAACTAAACTGTTCTATCAGGTTTTCTATTCTAAAGTCTTTGAAATCAATTGATGAATCATCGATGTAACTCAATAGTATCCCGTGCGTGCCCGGGACCACGGTCAAGATTCTCGGGGCTGAATCCGAGACGTGCCGCTAGGCAGTAACAAGTAACAGGATGGGCGAGTGATGTCAGCATCATCACTCCGGGGCTGGCCTAGCCCGTAAGACTGATCAGAACAGGTATCGAACTGTTGAGTTACAAGTCGGTTTCACCTTTGATTTCCCCATACCCCCAAGTTATGTATGTCAGGTCAGGTATTCAGTAATCAAGAACTAATGCCAACACAGGATCAGGTAAAAACAGGTTTGTCTGGATAGACAACAGGAACGGTCCATGAGAACTACATGTCAGGTTTGTTGGCATTAGGCACGAGATCAGGTAACAGGTCGGGTCATGGTACATCAGGTCAAGTCAACAGTATACGGTACCATGTCAGGTGTATCAATATATATATATGTGTAGCCAAGTCAAGTCAAGATGTAACAATATCGTGGGTGTGCTCACAACAGATATAATCGAACAGGGGATTAACAGCAGGAAGTAAGCAATAAGTTAAACAACAAAAAGCAGTTTCATTCAATCACAAGAGTGTATTAATACAGTGCAGCCGTTTTAATATATTAACAGGTTTTGAGCACCCTTAGCAGTGCAATAGTTTAAATGATGATGCAATACAGTTATATCAAGCCCTTGAATACAAATGTCCGAATGTGATAGAACTACATGGGTAAGTGTTACCATCTGTTAAACGGTAAAATGTGATTAACGAATAAACTTGGTTATTAGTTTTAAACTAGCAAACTGTAGATTTTATGTTAACAGTAAAATGATATATGTCATATTGCAACCAAATGAGAAACGACTATACCAAGTTAAGTTTTACAGGTTTAATGTGTCAATCATATATAAATATATAGTATAGCATGTAGCAAGTGATACTTGCCTCGACGGGTCGCGAACCGGGAAAAACGGAACGTAACGTCGGCGGGGAAACACGCGACGGACGCACGGTTCACGGATTGAACCCAAACGACGAACCAAGGGACCTCGCGGGTCAGAGCACTCTGCTGGATCGTCAGAACACGCCACCAGTACGGCCGGATTCCGGCGAACAACGACAAAACAACCAGAAAAGTTAAAGCACGGCCAAGGGATAAACCGGAGGGAAAATGGAATGAGGAAGGGGGGAGAGGGCTTACTGGTGTTGCAGAGGGCGTGCCAGCGATGGGGTCGACGGCGGTGGGGCGCCGTCGAGGAGGTTGCAGGCGACGGCTAGGGCTGCGGGTATGGAGAAGGAAAGAAAGTGGAGAGGGAGAGGAGGTGGTCGGGTCTGGAGTGCGCGGTGATGAGGAGGTGCTGAAGGTGGCGCGGGTGACGATGACGAAGGTCGTCGGCGACGTCTCCGGCCGTACAGAGAAGGCACGGGGGTTGGCCGGGGTTGCTGCGGCGCCGTGCACACGGGGAGAAGGAGGGGATGTCGAGGTTGGAACGAGGAAGCGGAGGCGAGGGCAACGGTGGCGCTGGCGCCGGCGTCGGAGCTGCGGTGGCGACGGCGGAGGTGGCTAGGGCTAGGTCGCGATGGTTTCAGTTTTTCTCGTGGCTGGGAAAATATGAAGGGGAAGGAGTATATTTATATAGGGAAGAGAGAGAGAGGGTTAGAGAGAGAGAGAGAAAGAAAGGTAGAGAGAGATAGATACGAGAGATAGAGAGAGAGGGGGATAAAGGAGCCCACGGGGGTTAAAAGCCCCGTGATTGGCCAGAAAGATTTAAATAAATTTTTAAAAGATTTCCAAATATAAATTTAACAGTAAGATTTATATTATAAACGAAATATTATAAGGCTTTGAATATTTTTTAATTTGGGATTTTGGCGCTAAATGAAATATTTCCAAATCGCGTCCGGGTTGGGTCCAGAAATTCGAAATTCAAATAATAGGATTTTAAGCGGGTTCCAAATTTTAAAATGAAATGTTTTATGATTAAAAAGCATACCCCCAAGTCGGACACCTGTACGCGCGCGTAGTCGTCCAAACTCGTCCGTTTCACCGAACGGGACGAGAACTCGACGCACGGACGTTACCACGCGGCTAGGGGTGACGAGTAGGCCAAGATAGATATTTTTAATTTTATTTTAGGTGCTAAAATTTGTTATATGCAGAAATGACTTAGCCAGATAAAATTTCACGGCAAGGGTCAAACAAGCAAGCTAAATGAAATGAGTAATATCTAATGCTCAACCAGTAACAGAAAATAGTAGTATTGGGCTCGGGTGTTACAATGATGAAGCAAACACCTCGGCACTCCGGACTAATTTGGACATCTCGCTAGAGAAGCGGGATCGGGCACAGATCAAAGCCGCCGCTTATCAACAGCAAACTGCCCGCTAATATAACGCATGAGTCAAGCATCCCACCTTCAAGACTGGAGATTTGGTCCTAAGGCGAAACGAATTTGTAACCAAGGCAAGCTGCACAAGTTTTCCCCAAAGTGGTACGTGTTTACCCCAATCAGAGCAAAGCTATGTTCGAATTCTAAGACGGGAAATGAAGCAACACTTCTGATTCCCCCAATCAGAGTAAAACTCTACTCTGAAAATTTAAATTTTAATACATGAAGCAACGCTTCAGATCCCCTACGCTGCGCGCAGAGCGCCACGTGTCAAAATCAGGCAAGCCAGCACAGGGAGCGCAGCGCCCAAGGCAGTGCGCCCAATCAGAGCAAGGCTCTATTAAAAAACAAAAAATTAAAGGAAGCAACGCTTCAGTTGCACAAGCGCTGCGCTGCGCGACACGTATCAAGCGCAGGTGCGCTAGCGCAGCTGCGCTGCGCTGTGCGCTGCGCGACACGTGTCAAGCGCTGGTGCATCTGCGCCAAACAGAATTAAAATTCTAGTAAGATCTTTCTGTTCTTGTTAAAACAGGAAGATTGTCTTCTGTAAAACAGAAGTCCTTGGATCAAAGATCCAACGGTGGGGAAAATTCCCCAAATCACTCAGAGAAAGATCTCTTTAACAAATTTAACAAATTAATGCGTACTATATAAAGGCCCCTAGACCCCAATTCAAAAACAACAGAGAGAAAGCAAAAAACTCAGAAACAGAAAGAACTCTGAAGAATTTTGAGAAGAACTCAAGAAAAGAAAGAAGGTAAAAACCTTTATAATAAAGAAGAATTTCTTCTGAATAGATCATTGATTAAGAACAAGATCAATGATTTTCAATAAAAAAAAATATATAATAATAACAGTGCCTTGCACTTTTTCATGAACCAATGGTTCTGGAATCTTAAAGATTCTTTTCTTGAATCCAAAATTGGATCAAGAAATTAAAACAGTGCCTTACACTTGCAAAAACTACACTGTTGCGCTCCTGGGTTGGCGCAAGCCACCAGAGAGCGCCACGTGTCTGCTCCAAGACTACCTGCGCTGCGCGCTTTTAAAATAGAGCATTGCTCTTTAAATTTGGCACAACTCACCAGAGCACGCTACGTGTCAGTAGCGCAACAGCGCAGCGCACTGCGCTGCTGCGCTTGCGCTCACCAGAGCGTGACACATGTCACCACCACAAGCACATGCGCTCAATAATTGGCGCAAAGCGCCTGACAAACCACCGTCAAGTAATTAATGCACTGCATTATTTACAGAAGAGCCAAGCCCAATTAAAAAGTCCTAACAGGCCAAATAAAATGCAATGCATTATTTTAAAAAAGGGCAGAGCCCAAACCAAAACAGATGCTCTGCATCATTTACAAAGGGACTGAGCCCAAATCAAAAAGGCCTAGCAGGCCAGAATAAAATGCAGTGCATTATTAAAAAGGGGCAAAGCCCTAGCACAGGCCTAATAGACCAAAGATAACTAAAAACGTTGAACATTTTTCAACTGGACTTAGCCCAATCATGGCCGTAAGTCCTCAAATTAAATTGACTGAGCATGGCTGCTCTCTTAAATCAATTTACATCCAGTTCAAGGGTACATCTCTGAACTCCTCTGACCCCTATCATTGTAATCCTTCAACGACGTCAGAGAGGTGACGGGTCCCGACAACCACATATCGATATGGACTGCGGGGTCCTTAAACTCGTGGACCGAAACGTCCTTAAACTAATATTCGTCCCAAAATGGGAACGTTGGACCGAAATGTCCTTAAACTAATGTTCATCCCCAAATGGGAATGATGGACCCCCATGTCCCTAAACTGGAATATGGACCAGTATGTCCCTAAACTGGAACAATAGAGCCAATTACTCTATTGTCGAATCCAAATGATCCCGTTAAGTTGATCTTAGTCTGGAGATTAGACTAACGTATCCTTAACGAATGTTTAAGTTGATCTTAGTCTCAATATGGCTAACGTATCCTTAAACTAAAACCCCAAACCCAAATCTAAGTAAATACGGATTTGGACTTGTTCCCCTCCGAACGGCGGCCGAGACACGGACTGTCTCGCCTGAAATTCGGGGCAGATGCTAATTGGTGCTATCCGTCCACCTCTTCGAAGATGCCAAGTTGATTTATGGCACCGTATATCGAAGGTTTAAATGGATGCGTCCGATGTAGCAGACTTCATCAGATTCCCCCTCGCTTGAGGGGTTTTTGATTGTGGGGATGCTCTTCCCTGCAGGCGCAAGCCCCTGCGGTTAATTACGTTACCGCATCGCGGTAACCACTTTCTCCTTCTCCAGATGGTCACTTCGTGTCATGTGTGTTTATTTTATGTTTCGTTGCCCGTGGATTGTATACGGAGACTGAGTTATGTCGTCGCCCATAGGGCGTGGACTGGTCCAAATCCGTATTATCTTAGATTTGGGTTTGGGGGTTTGGGTTTAAGGATACGTTAGCCTCATTTAAGACTAAGATTGACTTAAACGTTTGTTAAGGATACGTTAGTCTAGTTTTTAGACTAAGATCAACTTAACGGGATCGTTTAGATCCAACAAGAGAGCAATAAAAGAGGGGGCTCTGTTGTTTAGTTTAGTGACATTACGGTCGGTAGGTAGTTTAAGGACATTGCGGTCCATGGGTAGTTTAAGGACATTGCGGTCCAATATTAGTTTTAAGACATTGCGGTCAAGGTTAAGGACGTCATAGTTCTTGGGTTTAAGGAGCCCACAGTCCATTGTTAGTTTTAAGACATCTCGGTCAAGGTTAAGGACCTCATAGTCCATGAGTTTAAGGACCCCACAATCCGTTGTTAGTTTTAAGACATCTCGGTCAAGGTTAAGGACCTCATAGTCCATGAGTTTAAGGACCCCACAGTCCGTGTCAATGTGTGGTCATCGGGACCCGTCACCTCTTTGAAGACGTTGAGGAATTACAACGCCAAGTATTAAAGGAGTGAAGAGATGTACCCTTGAACCGGGGTGGATTAAATAGTCTTTGGCCCAATTTGGGATCAAGACCAATTAATTATGTTATGAGCCCATTAGCCCAGTTAAGTATGAGTTGAGGACTTATAACCATCTTGGGCTAAGTCCAATCATATTTGGAATATTGGCTTCCTGTTGGTCCATTGAAGGAGAGGCTTTGCCTCTGGCCATTTAGCCAATTGGGCTAACGTTAATTCAGCAGTGTTGAACACTGGGATCAAGTTAGTGTTTTAACACTAAAAGAGAGTTGGTGTTAAACACCAGCAACAGGGGGTTCAAATTAGTGTTAAACACTAGAGCAAATCAGTGTCAAACACTAGCAGCAGAGGTTTCAAATTAGTGTTAAACACTAAGAATAATCAGTGTTAAACACTGGTGACAGAGATTTTAATTTAGTGTTGAACACTAAGGGAGTTAGTCTTAAGCTCTGTTAACAGGGGTTTAATTTAGTATTAAACACTAAGAAATTCAGTGTTAAACACTGCAAATAAAGTTCTTTGATTAGTGTTGAACACTAAGGCCAAACGGTGTTTTAACACTGGATTCAGAGGTTCCAATTTAGTGTTAAACACTGAGGCAAGAGGGGTCACGTGGTAGTACGTGAGGGCGCCCTCCTTTCATTTGTTCTGCTGAGAATATTGCATCTTTTAGAGCATCACGTGCCATCATGTGACGGGCATTTAAATGCTTGTATGTTAAAGCTTCTGCCAAAGGTCACGTGGGTCACGTGAGGCACTGCCTCAAAGGCCCTTCTCTGTGGATCTTTTCGGGGGTCACGTGGTGGCACGCGACCCTGCCTCTTTGTATGTTTTTTAGAAGATCTGTTAATCCCTTTTTTTAAGAATTAAATTCTTAGTAGGGTTGAACCCTAACGATAAATTTAAGAGGAATTAAATTCCTATTATTCTGGGATAGAGTTGAACTCCGAATTTTCTGTAGGAATTAAATTCCTCATATATGTGAAGAACTGAATTCTATCATAGGGTTAAACCCTAATAAAAGCTTTAAAAGAATTAAAGTCCCACTCTCTTTTAGAGAGGCATGAGATTCTGTCATAAGGTGAAACCCTAATTTCTTCTTTCTTAAAAGAATTAAATTCCTGTTATTTTAACAAAACTAAGTTCTTAACTAGGGTTGAACCCTGATTCTGTTCATTCTGAAGGAATTAAATTCCCATAACATAGGATTAAACCCTAATTTTATTTTAAAGGAATTAAATTCCTATCGTTCTGTGAGAATTAAATTCTCAAGCTTCCATTCCCTCTTTATGCTTTGGATCTGCATAGCAGGATCTCGACCCAATGAGAATTAAATTCTCAATTCAAGAGGAGATGTGCACTTTACAGATCCTCCACCAAAGAGAGAACTATGTTCTTCTGTTTAATATCAGAGTTAAACTCTATTGAGAATTAAATTCTCTTTTTCTTTCAAAAAGCCTTCCCTTTCTTACCTAGGGTTTTCTTTTGCAGAAGATCCAAATTCCTCCAAAGTATCAAGGCTCTCTTTTTTCTCTCTATGTATCGATCCCTCTGCATCTCTCTTCCCCTGTGTGTCTATTGGCTCCTATTTATAGGAGAAGCAGCAGAATCAATTAGTTTTTTGATGAATCTTTCATTGAGAGATTTGATTTGTATTCATCATTCATTTGGACATTTGGATTATTAGGTGAATTTTATTCACCATTGGATTTTAAATCCAGAGATTTTCCTTTGTTATTTCGGTTAGATTTTAAGGGGAAATCTTTCCAAATTCAAGATTTTTCCATAGATAGGTGATATTTAAGAATCCTTAAATTTTTAATTCAATCGGTTCCAAATAATCATTTTCCTTTGGAAAGGTTTGAGAGGTCTTTTCTCAAAATTTAATTCTGTTAACAGATAGGCTTTGAAAGCCGGTCACGTGTGGGCACGTGACCCCTGGTTACGTGTGGGCACGTGACCCCCTTAGAACGAGCCTTCTTATTTCCTTTTGCGCTCTGCCTTCTGGCCGCTGCTTAGCCGTCATGTGCCACCACGTGACCCCCGGTCACGTGTGAGCACGTGACCCTCGTCTGGAACCTTTTTCTTGATTTAATCAGAGAATGAGTCCGCTGCTTTTAAATGTCATGTGCCAACACGTGCCCCCTGGCCACGTGTGAGCACGTGACCTCTTCTGATGCCTTTTCCTTGATTTGATCAGGGAACTGATGTGCCTTTGCCGCTGCTTTTAAATGTCACGTGCCAACACGTGACTGCTGGTCACGTGTTAGCACGTGATGCCTTTTCTGTAGGCTTTCCTAATTTTAAATCAGGAAACAAATGCCCCCACAGCGTTGTTCTCACGTGTCTGCACGTGAGTGCAACGCTGTCACCTTTTGCGACCGTTGGATTCCTCTAAGGATTTGGGGAGATGAAGCGTTTCCATCACCTCCTATAAATATTGGGGTCATTTCAGAAGAGCCTCCACTTTGCTCATCTTCCTCCGTTGAGAACTTTCTTCTTTTGAGAATTTAATTCTCTTTTCCCAGAGCTTAGTTCTCTGCCTTGAAAATCTTCCAGAGTTTAACTCTGTTCGAAGAGACTTTTCTCTTTAGGTAATGCTCTCGAATGAACGATGAACTCTCACATTCCTCTGGATTTTAAATCCAAAACAAGGGTTTTTACCCTTTTTTAACAAAGAACCCATTTTTCTTCAAGTTTCTTAACCAAAATACGAAACCATTTAACCTCCAACAGTAGATTTCTTAGGGTTCACATGATGATCCATGGAGTTTAACTCTGTTCACAGAAAAGGCTTTTTTCGGGAATTTAATTGCCTTTTCTTAATAAGGAATTTAATTCCTGTGAAGAACTCGGTTTCTTCCTATGGGGGCTCCTTAGAGTCTCCTTACCCTAGGTTGTCATTCTGCAATTAATGAAACAGGAACTTCGTAATGATGTCTTCTGTGGGAATTTAATTCCTTTGATCCTGTTGGATCTGTTGTAAAGCCCAAGACAGATTTGTCCTCTAGGGGGGATGTGTAGAGTTACTTGAAACCCATTCTTTATTTGATGAGGATATTCCCTCTGTTTTATTATAACTGCTTGGTCTCATTATTAATGAGCCGTCATCCTGATTCTGTGGGGCCCATGTGTTTTGTAGCCAATGGTCCCAAAAAAGAAGTCTACTGTTGTTTTCTTCAGCTAGTCTTCATGTTCATGCATGGATGTATATTGCTGACTTTGCTTTTGACGGTCTTCTTCCATTCGATTTCAGGTGCGATGGCTTCTGCTCCGTGTTTTCCCTTTACCCGTTCGGAGGCCGCTTTTCCTCAATCATCGTCCGATGAGGAAGCGATGGCGATGATCCGGGCTCATGACCCGAACTGTACCAACTTGCTTCTATGGGGAACTTGGTACAGCCATATTATCCGGGGTCGCCGGAGTTTCCTCTGTGCAGTACCGACAGAGCCTACTTTCCCATTCTTGCCGATGGACCCTCCGATAATGATTTTTGCTGTGGAGATGCCCAACTGGACTCCAACGGGGAGACTCGAGCCTTCGACGACCGGTATCCTAAACCATCCGATCCCGGCTATAGATATCTTGGGGCGGCGTATTTGGCAGGGTGAGGCCCACCCGTGGGGGCAAATTTATAAGATAGGGCTCACTCCTCGACACCCTACGGGCTACCTTCTTTGGGCTCGCTACATCCTTTCTGCCCATTGTGCGCGACTGTAGAAGGTCGGGCTTTATCAGGCAATATATGCGTCACTCTTCCATTATAAGTCCCCGCATGTCTGGTGGGTTAGGGCGTTCTTGAATCAATGGAATCTTCCCACCAACATTTTCATTCTAGGAGATCGCGAGGTTTCGATTTCTCTGGCAGAATTTTATGAAATCTCGGGATTGCCAATCAGGGGTGCACTGTATGAGGAGTTATTGCCTCCTGACGAGTATGTCTTCGAGCCTGAGCCTGCACCGGTTGACGGCTTGTCTGTTGAGAACACCATTCGCCACAAGCGTCCCAGTTTGATCAAGACGCTAGGTATCTTCGACCGATTGTTCACCGAATCCGAAGAGCAGGGTGTTACTTTCAAGAGCTTCATTGCTTGTTTCCTTCGTGAGGACGTCGTGTCGAAGACAGTTCCGAAGTTCGCCAACATTAGAGACCCCTTTGGGTTTGGTCCGAAGAAGCTGCCGACCACTAAATCGGATATACCTCAATACTATATCCCCATCATGTCGCCGAGGTCTTTTGAGTCCATTGCAGCACCCGGTATTGACGAGGAGATGTTCTTCGTGTGGTTTGTCAGTGTCTGGCTCAGTTGGTTTGTCATCCCCATGCATCGTCGTTTTATGAGGGCTTCGATTATCTACCCGGCTCATTGTATAGCTGAGGGGACGCGGTTGGCCGTCGGTATCCCGGCATTGGCGCATCTTTATCATGGGTTGGGCACCGCAACTAATACCTCTACTCCCGGCATGGATGTAGTAAACTTTTCGCTTCATTATTTCACGTCCTGGGTCGAAATGCATGTGCTGGGGGCTTTCGCTATGCATCAGAGGCCCGCGTTTTACAACGCCTATCCCTTCCCGCGACTTATGCGATTGGTGGATGTTTCTGCCGCCGACCCGACTCAGTTCGCGGCTATTCGGGTGCTGATTTCTCCTTACGCTGCCGCTGGCGGGATGGTTTTTAATGATCGGGTCTTGTCTACTCCCTCAGGTCCAGTTTAACAACTCTGGGACCTATCAAAAGACAACGCACCTTCTTTGAAGCCTCGGGAGGCCGCGCACTTGTATACTATTAGACCGGGCTACTTGGTGTTTCGCCAGGACAGTGCAGCTCTTTTCATGTGGTACAATCCGCATCGATTCGCCCGACAGCTTGGATACGACCAGGGTGTTCCTTTCGAGGCTTTTATAGTCGCCCCGATCCCTTCGCACGATGCCGTGCGCGATGCCGCTCATCATTTCATGAGGCTAAACACCGGCTCCCACTTCATGGTCCCTGAAGCTGAGTACCTGCCTCGGTGCGTGGCGCGTTTACGGGTTGGTATCTTCATCGGATCAACCCAATTATTCTTGAGGAAAGAAGGGTGCTTCTTGGCCACGACGCCCCTCCTCTGGTTCCAGGAGCTAAGCTGCGACTGAGGGCTCCGGTCCGCTTCCCTCTAAGGGATACCGGCACTGCGCTCATCCCAGGAGAATCGGAGGTAGACCTTACTCCAACGGCTGGTATGCCCCTGGGTTCCCGATCGCGAGGTGGAAGGGCCCCAGTAGTAGCACCACCGCCTGTGGCAGCACCGCCCCCTATGGCATCGACAATGGCAGTGTCATCTTCGGTCGTGGCACCGGGCGAGGGTAATAGGGATGAGGGTGTCGAAGGCGATGTGGGTCAGCACCGCCCTAAGGCTTCACGGGGGAGGAAGCGGCGGAGGAAAGTGGCCATCCTCGGCGACCGGCTCTGGGTCTAAGCGGCGGAGGAAAGCGGCCATCAATTTGCTCGATTCTATGGCGGAGTCTGAGCCTATTCTTGAAGACGAACCGTTGGCCCTGCAAGAGTCAGACACTGGACTTCCCTTCCCGAGTTCGGCCGATGAGGAGGCCGCACAGTTGGCTGAGCCCATACGGCGTTCTAAAGACGTGTCTCATAACGCCAGGGTTCCGAAGAAGTCCTATCCCGCTGTAATTTTTTACGAAGACCCTTCGTGGATTCGGCGGCGATTTATCGGTCCTTTGGAGGAGTGGGGGGAAAGGGCTCTGAAGCAGGTCGCTTCAGAAGACGCACCGGACGCACTCTCTTTATCGACCGGCGGCCATGAGTCTACCTTTGAACCCCGGCGAGCACGCCTCCTTGAGAAGGAGCAGCGGCTTGAAGAAGCCATATTGAGGGCTTCTTTGCGCATCGGTACGTTGTTGTTCTTTTTTGTAGTTTTTCCAGATTATTCACGCCTGTATATATGCATCCTTATTCTTATGTGAATCGTGCAGAATCTTCGACGCTGGGGGAGCTCCCTACGGGCTCGTTGAAGCTAAAGCCTGTCGAAATTCCCGATGAAGCGTTGCTCGATGTGGAGGGGGATGATGAGGCTGCTCCTCTTCCAATAGAGCCTCCAGTGGCAGTTCCTGATCATGAAGCGCTTGCTCCTTTGGTGGTTGCCGCCCCAATGACTCTTCCCGAGGGTGGCCCAGAGGCTGAGAGAGGGGTAATCGGGACTACCCTCCCTTTGTTGGAGCCCGACGTCACGGCGGAGGCCGTTGAAGCTGCAATCCCCCCCGCTCAGAATGGGAGGAGTGTTGAAGGTAACCTTCTGAATTTTAAATTAGCAACCTTTCTGTTGTCTGAACTCTTTTGTCTTTCCCAGAATTGCGCGGTTTGGCGGCCTCTATCACTGATTTTTCGCCTCGACAATCATTTCAGCGTTTATTGGAGATGGCAGCTCCACAGGCGATCTCCCCTCAGCGCATTGTCCTTTCCTCCGGGCAAGGTTAGCGTCATTCGCCATTTTTTTTATCATAGCATTGTTGCCCTTTTTACGAAATGGCGTTGATGTCTCTTATAGTTTTGGAAGCTGACGACGAGGTCGAGATCATTGAAGGGCCAGGGGAATCTTCAGTTCCTACTTGCATGACCGTAGGTAAGTGACATTTCATTACGATTCCATTCGTTCTTCTTGCTTAAGAGTTTTATTGACGTCTTTCAAATCTGAACAGCCCTGCCAGCCTCCACAGCGTTGGAATCGCACATCATTATGCCGCCTGGCTCTTATGCTTTGCGAGCTTCAGAACGCTTGGCCCAATTGAGCCTTGTCTCTCTGTCGTCTTTGATCGAGGAGCTTCGTGCTGGCAGTGCAACAACAGCTGAAGCATTTTCTGCCGAGGCTAACGGTTCTCTTCCTTTTCTTGCCACCTACCATAGCGAAGAGGTGGTGCGAGTCTGGGTGGAGTTCTGTCGGCAGATGGAGGCTTGCTTGCACGCACTTGAATGTTCCCGTCTTTCCTCGGAGGTCATGGCTGCAAAGGCGGACTTGCGGGGGCAGATAGCACGGTGCGCGGCAAACATGATATCGTACGAGAAGAGGCTCGGCCGCAAATTCTCGGAGAGAGAGCTGGCTTCTAAAGCGTTGAGCGAGCTTCAGGCGAGTCTTACTGCCAAGGCCAACAAAGCGTATGAGCTCTGGCGGGTGCTTCAAGAGTCTATCAGGGAGGTGGTGACTCTTGATAAAGCTGTCATGTTAACTCGTGAGAGGGTCGAGGCTCATAAGGCCACCGAGAAAGAGCTCGAAGGCCGGCTCGCTTCGTATCAAGCCCAGCAGGCTCAGGCGGAGGCCCGTCTTCTGGCGATCTTAAATCATAAGGCCGTGGCCCAACAAAAGCAGGATGAGCTGACCAAGCTGCTAAACCACCCGCCGGCTTGAAACAGTTGTATCTTTCCCTGCCTTCCTGTATATACTCATAGATGCGAGTATTTTCTTTTGTTTTTTTTTCATGAATTGTACTTTGTATCCATTTTGGTTTATGAATAAAAGATACATTTTTCTTCTCAATGATGCGTCTCCTTTTTGTTGAATGTGTTTTGTGGACAATTTTTCTTGATCTCCTTGCAGGGCAGCGATAGCTCAGGATTCAGGGTTAAGATCTGCTTCCTAAGGCTTTCGCACTTTACGAGCCACGAGGGTCTCATAAAGAGTTTTTTTCTCCCCATGGGTCGAGAGGACCCCATAGGTGTAAGTTCCTCTTAAGAATCGTGAGGATTCTTAAGCGGGTTGTCCCTTGAGAGTCGTAAGGATCTCACAAGAGAGTTTTTCTTCCTTGCAGGTCGTGAGGACCTGCAAGTGCTGGATGTGGTCACCCTTATTCGTGTTTCACGGAGTCAGGGGTTTCTCGAGGAATCGTAGTTTAAAGACGTCGCGGTCAAGGTTAAGGACCTCATAGTCCGTGGATTTAAGGACTCCACAGTCCGATGTTAGTTTTAAGACATTACGGTCAAGGTTAAGGACCTCATAGTCCGCGGATTCAAGGACTTCACAGTCCGATGTTAGTTTTAAGACATCACGATCAAGGTTAAGGACCCCGTAGTCCGTGGATTTAAGGACTCCGCAGTCCGATGTTAGTTTTAAGACATCACGGTCAAGGTTAAGGATCTCATAGTCTGTGGATTTAAGGACTCCACAGTCTGAGGTTAGTTTTAAGACATCACGGTCAAGGTTAAGGACCTCATAGTTCGTGGATTTAGGGACTCCACAGTCCGATGTTAGTTTTATGACATCACGGTCAAGGTTAAGGACCTCATAGTCCGTGGATTTAGAGACTCCACAGTCCGATGTTAGTTTTAAGACATCACGGTCAAGGTTAAGGACCTCATAGTCCGTGGATTTAGGGACTCCACAGTCCGATGTTTGGCTGCAGGGACCCGTCACCTCTTTGAAAACGTTGAGGAATTACAACGTCAGGTATCAAAGGAGTGAAGAGATGTACCCTTAAACCAAGGTAGAATCCGTAGGGAATCGGGGTAGTTGATTGTTAGTTTTAAGACATTACGGTCGAGGTTAAGGACATCATAGTCCATGGATTTTAGGGACTCCACAGTCCAGTGTTTGCTCTGGATGTTTCACACGGGTTCACTGCCGTGCTTGGCGAGGACCAGGCTCCGCTCTGGGCGTTTTCCGCGGGGTCAAATAGTGACGTTATCCGCGTTCCACGTAACCAGGAATTTTGCACTAGATGCTTAACACGGGTTCACTGCCATGCTCGGCGAGGACCAGGCTCCGCTCTGGGTGCTTCATACGGGTTTACTGCCGTGCTCCGCGAGGACCAGGATCCGCTCTGGATGTTTTCCATGGGGTCAAAGAGTGACGTTATCCGCGTTCCACGTAACCAGGAATTTTGCACTAGATGCTTCACACGGGTTCACTGCCGTGCTCGGCGAGGACTAGGCTCCGCTCTGGGTGCTTCACACGGGTTCACTACCGTGCTCCGCGAGGACCAGGATCCGCTCTGGTCGTTTTCCACGGGGTCAAAGAGTGACGTTATCCACGTTCCAAGTAACCAGGAATTTTGCACTAGATGCTTCACACGGGTTCACTGCCGTCCTCGGCGAGGACTAGGCTCCGCCCTGGATGCTTCACACGGGTTCACTGCCGTGCTCCGCGAGGACCAGGATCCGCTCTGGACGTTTTCCATGGGGTCAAAGAGTGACGTTATCCACGTTCCTCGTAACCAGGAATTTTGCACTAGATGCTTCACACAGGTTTACTGCCGTGCTCGGCGAGGACTAGGCTCCGCACTGGATGCTTCACACGGGTTCACTGCCGTGCTCCGCGAGGACCAGGATCCGCTCTGGACGTTTTCCACGGGGTCAAAGAGTGACGTTATCAGCGTTCCACGTAACCAGGAATTTTGCACTAGATGCTTCACACGGGTTCACTGCCGTGCTCGGCGAGGACTAGGCTCCGCTCTGGATGCTTCACACGGGTTCACTGCCGTGCTCCGCGAGGACCAGGATCCGCTCTGGACGTTTTCCACGGGGTCAAAGAGTGGCGTTATCCGCGTTCCACGTAACCAGGAATTTTGCACTAGATGCTTCACATGGGTTCGCTGCCGTGCTTGGCGAGGACTAGGCTCCACTCTGGATGCTTCACACGGGTTCACTGCCGTGCTCCGCGAGGACCCGGATCCGCTCTGGACGTTTTCCACGGGGTCAAAGAGTGACGTTATCCGCGTTCCACGTAACCAGGAATTTTGCTGATTGTATCAGCATTTCACGGGATGGAGGTTTGACTGTTGGCGATATGTATACCACCGAGCTATGGAACTGGGAGTTGCCGCTGTTCCGCTTAGCTTAGAGTTGTGTCCGTTGTTACGAGACGAGTGCTGAGATGATCTCTAAGTCATTCGCGGCCCGTCGAGATTTTGCTTCTTCTTATGATGAAACTTGGAGGAGAAGTATGATCCCTTTTTGTTTACGCCCTTGGATTGTATACAGGGTGTGATGGAACATCGCCTGTAGGGCATAAATTGAAACTTTTTTTTATATTTTATTTCTTTTTCCGCGATGCTCTATCATTTCAGCTTTTATATCGCGGAGGTCGCGATTTCCCTATTATTTCGGCTATTTTTCGCGGTGCCCAATCATTTCGGCTATTTATTTCATTTTCGCTCGCTGTTTTTTTTTTTATTATTGCGAGTTGCCCCATCATTTCGGCTATTTTGCGTGCATACATTTTTACCTGCTGCTTTTTATTGCAGGTTGCCCCATCATTTCGGCTATCTCGTATGCACGTGCGGCCTACTGGCTTTTCGCCATAAACCTGAAATTAGACACAGATTTCGGCATCAACACCGCTACAACTGGGATATGGCCAGGAGCGAATCATCATCTGCCTCTGTCGATGTTGAACAAAGATGGCTTAGCAAACAGGGTTAGAGTCCCGTCGACTAAGGCTTTTGACTTCATGAGCCGTAAGGGTCTCACGAAGGTATTTCTCCCTACAAGTCGTGAGGATCTCGTAGGTGTATTTTCTCCCTAGGAATCGTGAGGATTCCTAAGTGTATGTTCCTCTGCAAGTCGTAAGGATCCTACAAGAGGGCTTTCTCCTTATAGGTCGAGAGGACCTACAAGGGTTGTGTTCACCATATGGACATATCCCTAGTTACGGATGGGACTTTGTTAGGGAAATATTTATTCGTGCCCGTGGATTGTATACAAGGGTCAATATGAGCCGCTTGTAGGGCAGTGTCGAAAGGTATGGGGGATTTTGCTTAAGCACAGGTTTAGGTCTCTGTGACTTAAGACTTTCAAATCTTATGAGCCGTGAGGGTCCCATAAGAGAGTTCTCCTTACGAGTCGTGTGGATCTCGCAAGTGTATTTTCTCCTTAGGAATCATGGGGATCCCTAAGTGTGTTGCTCCTTTGTGAGTCATAAGGATCTCACGCAGGTGGTTTCTCCTTGCAAGGTCGTGAGGATCCCGCAAGTGTCCTTTAACGAGGTTGCGCCCTTTCAGGTTTTCACAAACACTTGCCGGTAGCCCTGCTGTTTTTACTCACGGAGCCCTTTCGGGTTTTCATCTGTGCCCTTCTTTCTTATGAACATACCTTTTTTTTTATTATTATATTATTTTTTTTACGAGGTCGCGCCCTTTCGGGTTTTCACGAACACTCGCCGGTAGCCCTGCTGTTTTTACTCACGGAGCCCTTTCGGGTTTTCATCCGTGCCCTTCTTGCTTATGGACATACCGTTTTTTTATATTATTATTTTTTTTTTGTCAACCTAAGGATGCTGCGGTAGTAGTTTTAGGGACGTTTCGGTCCGTCGTTAGTTTAAGGACGTTTCGGTCCGTCGTTGGTTTAAGGACGTTTCGGTCCGCCGTTAGTTTAAGGACGTTTCGGTCCGTCGTGGAGAGGGCCGGCTACTACTTATAGAGCTTGAGCTTTAGGAAGATAGCGAGCGGACATAGTCGTCGTCACCTATCATTGATCTAGGCTGTAGCGTAGTATTTCTTTAGGAAGCGGCCGTTTATTGACCTGAAAGGCCTTTCACCGTGCATATCCCTGAGTAGATAGGCTTCTACCCTGGTAGATTTTGTCTATGATGTACGGGCCTTCATAATTTGGCTCGAATTTTCCTCGCTTGGCGCGGTTGGGGATCATAGGCCTTTTGATCACTAGCACGAGTTCGCCTTGGCGGAATGTCCTCGGTCTGGTCAATCTTTCATACGAGTGCGTCATTTTCGCTTTGTAAGCCTCCAGATTTTGTTGCGCTATGAGCCGGGTTTCATCGAGGGCGTCAAGCTCCTCAAGCCGAAGGTGAGCATTTTCTTCGTCTGTCAACTCATGGTGGACTGCCACTCGTAGAGAAGGTAGCTTTATCTCGAGGGGGAGTACTGCTTCCGTACCGAATACCAATGCGTATGGCGTCGTGTTCGTGGCCGTCTTGAACGTAGTCCGATATGCCCAGAGAGCTTCTTGCAGTCTCTCGTGCCAGTCCTTCTTATTTCGGGACACCGTCTTCTTCATGATCTTTGTCAAGGTCTTGTTGAAGGCCTCAGCTAGACCGTTAGCTCGTGGATTATAAACTGAGGAGTATCTCCAGTCTATATTATGCTGTTGCGCGAAGCGGCTGATCTTATGGCTTCTGTAGGCCGGCCCGTTATCGGAGATAATCCACCGCGGAGTTCCAAACCGATAAATGACGTGCGTCTTGAAAAAGTGGAGGATATTCTCCGTCTTCACTTCCCTCAGCGGTACTGCTTCTGCCCATTTGGAGAAGTAATCAGTTTTCGCCAGGATGAAACGATGTCCCTAGGACGATGCTGGTTCGATGGGGCCGACTATGTCAGTCCTCCACATTTCGAATGGCCAGCTAGCCACCGTCGGATGTAGTGGATTCGGATGCTGGTGGATGAAATCCCCATGGATTTGGCATGAGTGGCATTGCTTCGCATATTCGAGGCAGTCCTGGATCATCGTGGGCCAGTAGTAACCCATCCGTTTAATTTTTAACTTCATCTTCGGGCCTGTTTGATGAGAACCACAGATTCCGTCATGAACTTCCTGAATGACTCTTTCTGCTTCGTCAGGTCCTAAACATCTCAGCCACAGAGAATCAAACGACCTCTTATACAGAGTATCATTGACGAAAGCGAAAGATAGAGTTCGTTTCATGAGCTGATGTCTTGAGGACGCTTCTTCGGGCATTCGGTGGGACTTAAAGTAGTCTATGAAGACTTCCCTCCAGTCCTCAGCCTTCTCACGGTCTTTTATCTGTAGGGTCATATGCTCAGTCTCTCCCTTCTCTTCGGTTGATTCCGGAGATATTTCTGCTGGGGCAAGCACCCGACGGCTTTGTACCATGATTTTAACGTCATCGAGGTTCTCGTCAGCCAATTCTTTGGCGAGCTTAGCTAACGCGTCCGCTTTGCTATTTTCCGCGCGTGGTATGCTTTCCAAAGTATAGGAGGGATTTGGGTCAACAGTTGTTGCACCTTTTCGCCGTACTTCACCAACTCTGGTTTGCACATTTGGTAGTCACCATTTACTTGACTAACGACCAGTTGAGAATCCCCGTATATAAGGAGGTCTTCAATTCCCATGTCAATGGCGATCTCGAGGCCCGCTATCAAAGCTTCGTATTCGGCTTCGTTATTCGTCCTCGGCTCTGTTAAGGAGAAGGCGAAGCGCATAATCCCTCCTTGTGGAGTTATGAAGATGAGGCCTACTCCCGATTTGATTATGGGGGTACATTGTTTGCGCTTCTTCATGGATGATGCTCCATCAAAATAGAGTTCCCATCGGGTATCACCGCCGCCGATCGCATCAAATGCATGTTCGTCCGGCAAATCGCAGTTCAGAGGAGAACCGGCAGGTACTGGATGCTCAGCAAGGAAGTCGGCGATGGCTTGACCTTTCTACCTTAAGAGGCTGATATGTTATTGAAAACTCCATCAGGAGCAGAGCCTATTTAGCGAGTCTCCCCGTCAATATGGCCTTTGACATTAGATATTTTAGGGGATCCACCTTTGATATGAGACGGACTTCATGTGCCAATGCATAGTGCCTGAGTTTTGTTATCGCAAAGATTAACGCCAGGCAGTGTTTTTCAGTGGGAGAGTAATCGAGTTCTGCCCCCAGCAGAACTCGACTTAAGTAGTAGAGTGCCCTTTCTTTTCCCTGGTCATTCCTTTGCGCCCATAATGCGCCCAATGAACCTTCTAGGGCAGTTGTATAAAGAATGAGAGGCTTTCCCTTGACCGGCGCAGCCAACACTGGAGGGTTCTGCAGGTACTGCTTGATCTCGTCCAGTGCGCCTTGACATTTGTGATCCCAAACGAATGGAGTTCCCTTCTTCATCAGGTGGCTATAAGGACGGTACTTGCCTGAAAGATTGGCGATAAACCGCCGGATGTATGCGAGCTTCCCTTCTTCATACTTGCTTAGATTACGCATTGAGATATATTGTTTCCATGTTAATTCTGGATTTGGGGAACCGTGGATATTTCAAAGAGAATAGTTAATTATTTAAAAACCCGGTTTCCCTTGATATGATATTTCGGTGCGTCCACCATGTGTTTTCTCGGTACTAGAGTGACATATATGTGAACCCGAATCGAGGAGTTGGATGAGGCCGATTACGGGTACATGGTGGACCCGGTATGGTACCCCGGGGCGAGAACGGTTTCGCCGTGTAGTAGACGATGAGCCTTGCAGAGGGACTACTACCTACCGGTGATTGGTTGGACCTGGCGGTTATCCGGAGGATACAGACCAGAGTCTATGGATGGATACGGGACGACTCGTACTGCCGGGGCCGAGGGCCGATACCGCAGACAGAGCCCGTGGGCTGATCCGGACTGACGGATGCCCTATACAGGAGGATTTGCGTGTCGATGCTTGGCACGAGTATTTATTGATATTTTGGGTACCGATGTTGGGCACTAACGGTTATATGAGATTTACAGGGTTGGAGGACCGAGGAGGATGACGACGCTTGAGTAGTATTGGGTTATTGGGTACATTGATGGGTACCGATTATACTTTCCACGATGACATTCCGTGTAGATGTTATATTTCCCATGCTCAGAATGTAGTAATTGATATCTCACCCTGTACCTATTATACCTGATATAGTACACATTGCTATACATGATCATTGCATACCCTGTTCATTCTATATAGGGTTGTTAGATTGCATTGCTATACATGATCATTGTATACCCTGTTCATTCTATATAGGGTTGTTAGATTGCATTGCTATACATGATCATTGCATACCCTGTTCATTCTATATAGGGTTGTTAGATTGCATTGCTATACCTGATCATTGCATACCCTGTACATTCTATGTAGGGTTGTTAGATTGCATTGTTACACCTGATCATCACAGTTCTTGCTCATCACATGGAGATGTTATTAGACCGCACTTGTTGCATTTTGCGCATCCAGTTCTTCATATAGATGTTATCTGTTGATATAGGTTATAGTATCGTAGCACGTGCATACTCGTGATTACCTTTATATGTTATCTTCTATTCACGAGTTGGCAACTCACCCCCGTTGTGCCACAGTGTTTGCAGGTTGCCCTTCGGAGTAGTCGCGGCAGGCTGCATTCTTGCATCTTTTGACACAGATACCCCTACAGTTGGTGTGCTAGCTCTTTTGCTGATAGGTGGGTTTTGTACGGTATCTGGTTATCTTTCAGTTATGTACATTGTTGTATCTAGTACTCTCCATCTACCACTTATGTATTGACCTAGAGACCAGTTGTGAGGACGATGTATATTATTTTGTATTCTGGTATCGAGCTCGTTGTGAGTCGACTCTACTTATGCAGTTTATTCTATCTGTGATGTTTCCCACCTGTTGCTCATTTTCTTCGCTACGGCGTCGTATATTGTTATCTTAGTAATTTGTTCTATTAAATGCTTAAATCACTCTATACTTTTACTGGTTTGATTTCTGGGTTTTCGGCTTACTTAGTCGCGTTACGCCTGTAGACGTTACGTGGTTAAGTGCCGGTCACGGGCCAAACTTTGGGTTGTGACAAAGTTGGTATCAGAGCGTAGGTTTTACCTTCGGAGTGTAGGATGACCCTGGTGTGATGGAGTAGGTAGCTGCAGCAGAGTGGCGTAGCGTGCGTATGTTCCGCGGCATACTCACGATACGGTACTCCGCCTAAGCGACCTTAGGACTTACTGATTGAATTTCCTTTATGATCGTATATATTCTTGTGATTCGATTTTCGAATCCTCATCGAATCTTACCTTCTTTCCAGCCATTATGCCGCCAAGGACTACGAGAGTGCAGAGAGAGGCCGGGAGAGCCGAGGTTCGAGTTGATTTATCTGAGACGAGGACTGATCCGAGTAGTACCCATGTTGTACCAGGACAGATTATTTCTCCTACGATAGATCAGATCGCTAGACTAGTGGCAGAGATGCAGAGCTTACGCCAGACGATGAGCTCATTGGTAGAAGTCGTTCGAGCGCAGCGACAGATGGTTGTCACTCCTGTTACCCAGTTGTTCCTTGCGATCATCATGCAGTATTCCGTCCCCTACACAGCACCGGTAGAGACAGCCCCCGTTTACGAGACACGTCTTCCAGAGACCGTGAGAGTTCCGGAACAGTTGTGGAATCGTACTGGTGTACCAGCCCAGAGCAGAGGCTTAGGACGAGGACAGTCGTTTGGCTTCCATCCCCAGGCAGGACAGCAGGCAGCGCGTAGGTGTTTACGATGCGGAAGCCTTCAACACCTCATCAGGCAGTGTTCCTTTACAGCACGTCAGGGTCGTATTTTGAGACGTCGTGGACGCAGAGGGTTTGCACAGAGGGGTCAGGCTAGTAGAGGAGGAGTTCGATCAGTCGCAGATGAAGGACAGGCACAAGTTTTCGCTTCGACACATCGGGACGCGCGGGTGTCCAATGCTGTGGTTTCAGGTACTCTTTCAGTATGTTCCTTTGTTGCACTCGTATGTTTACACACTTCGTGCCGGGTTTAGGATGGGAGTCGTGCTGGGTAGATTAGCCGTTTGTTGTGTTAACTTCCGTCAGCAATCCTTTTGTTGTGCAACACGTACTTCGGTCTTGTGCCGATCGGATAGGAGATAGAGATTTATCTGCTATTTTGATCCTCCTAGAGATGTTGGATTTGGCGATCTCCTGGGCACGGACTGGTTAGCTACGTGTTAGGCGTTGTGGGCTACCGTGAGGAAACATTTAGGTTTTGTTTTCCCGGGCAAGTCAGTTCTTGTTGTGCAGGTGGATAGTGGTGCCGCCTCTTACAGCTTGAATTCAGCCTTATTTGCTAGACGGCTCTGAGGAGATGTCGTGGATTCTTGGCGTTTTTCGTGATGCTGTAGCCACAATTGGTTTGTTGGACTAGTTCTCTTTCGTGCGAGAATTTTTCCGACGTCATTCCAAGATGAGCCGGCGAAGCTTATGGGGCTAAGGATCTTCTGCAAAGTGGTTGTTGAGGGAGTTGTGCGTCTGAGTGTTTCGCATTTAGGAAGCTCCTATTTCTGTTCGTCCAGGAGGAAAACGACAGATTGAGGTTGTGTATTGATGGATCGTCACCTGAATCGGCTTATGGTACGGATAAGTATCATGTACCTCGCATTGACGATTTCTTCGATCAGCACCAAAGTGCGAGACTTTGTCTAAGTTCGTTTGGGATCGGGTCATCATTGTTGCGGGTCCGAAGTGATGACATTCCGAAGACTGCCTTGTGCGTGCTACAGGTTTTGTGTGTTTTGGGTGTGTCACTGGACTCACCAATGCTCTAGCAGCATTCGTAGGTGTGATGAACTAGTTTTCTTCGGGCCGTTCCTCGACTAGTTATTGTTGTGTCATTTACGACATCCTAGTCTTTTTAGTGTGTCTTGAGGAATAGGAGTAGCACTTGAGGATCTGTTATACGGATACTGGGAGAGCCCCAGCGGTTTACTAGATTCTCGGAGTGTTCCCTTCAAGCTTGTGGTGTTGACTCCTAGGTTCTGTAGTTACCGAGCCGAATTGGTATGGTTTTGAGGAAGATCGTGGCCATACAGCTTAGGCCCAAAATTTTGAGCCGCACGGAGGTCCGCATATTTTTTGGCTTAGCAGGTGTTACCGCCGTCTCATGCAGGATTGCTAGTGTAATGCTGCCCCGTTGACTAAATTGACGGGAATGGAGATTTCTTTTCTGTAGACTGAGGCTTGCGTGCGAAGTTTCCGCAGTTGAAGACTCGGTTAACAACTGCTTCAGCCCTTTCCTTGCTCTTTGGTTCGGGCGACTTTGTGGTTTAACTGTGATGTTTCGTGAGTAGGACTCGAATGTGTACTGAGGTAACACAATGGAGTTATCGCTTTTGCTTCCTTACATTTGGAGGAAGTACGATAAGGATATTGCACTCATGATCTGGAGATGGCCGCGATGGTTTTGCGTTGGAGATTAGAGACACCACTTGTTTGAGAGTCGTGTCAGATTTTCACGGACCACCAGAGTTAAAGGTACCTCTTCCTGTGGCGGAATTTGATTGTTGTGATAATCCTCCGCAGATTCACAGTTCTTGTGCGATCGTTGAGTACGACATAATTTTGTCTCTTCTGAGGAGACAGCTTGCTCATGTCCGCGCCCGACCACTTTTCTTAAATCGCTTTCGCGAGACACTGCCCGCCGACGCTCGTTCGTCAGAGATATTGGAGCCTACTCGGCTGGGTAATGATTTGGAATCTTTGACTGGTGGCAAGGGTGTGCTAGGCTAGAGAGGCACTTGTGTACCTAATTTTATAGGAAAGAGACGAGGAATCCTAGGGCAGGCACATCGGTCAACTCTCTATACTCATTCAAGCCCCACCAACTATTAACGTAACTTGTAAGGTAGTTACGGGTGGGCAGGGATAGAAAAAGAAGTCTTGGGATTCGTTTCAAGTGTCTGTCTTGTTGTGTGTTGAGTTGGGCAACTGAGACCGGCTGGAGAGTTGCAACCTTTAACCGTTCCGAAGAGGGAACGAGAGCAGATCTCCCCGAATTTTCATTATGATGTCCACCCAGGAGTTGTCAGGATGTGACTCCATTCGGATGCTTGTCATCCGGTGATACTCAGTTTGCTTAGTTGTTATTGTTAAGTTGTGCGTATGTAGAAATTGTTGTCGGCAGTTGGGGATCGTCGTTTGCCATCGATAGGGTTCTCCTTTGATAGCAGTTATCAGGAGACACTCCAATTGGTAACCTTTAGGATTAGAGGTTAGGTCATGTCGATCACCGGTCTGTTTTTCCTAACTCCGTGTTATAGGATTATTGGACCTCAGCTAGTTAGAAATTTCGGAAATGACCCGGTTGTTTTGGGTCAGGATGAGAATGGTCTGTTGCGGATAGAGATCAGATGCTGACCAAGAGGGTCGCAGATTCGAGTTCACAATGGCAGATCATGTATTCCCACGGAAAATTTCCGATAAATGACATGTTGAGTTTTAGGGAGCTTTCCAGGATAGTAAGTCGTTTTAGGATCCCCAAGGCGAGTTGGTTCGTTGCCTTAAGTTGGGCACTTCCACCCAGATTATTGAGTATTCACCCCGTATTTCCTATGTCGATACTTTGCAATTACCTTCATGACCTTTCTCATTGGATTCAACGCCAGACCAATTAAGTTCAAGTGTGATCCTTCGTTCACCCAACAGCCAGCCGTAATTTTAGGCCGGCAGGTGGAGAAACTTCGATCGAAGGTCTTGCCATCAGTGAAGGTATTTTGGTGCATCCCAAACGGTGAAGAGACCACTTGGGAGGGTGAGGGCGAGATGCGGAAGAAGTTCCCTCATCTTTCTGAAGGTATGCGTAGCTTGTATTTTAAAATTCGGGGACGAATTTTCTTTAAGTGGGGAAGATTGTAACACCATAGGTCGTGTTTAGGGGATAATTATATTGTTAATAGATATTTTTGGTAAAAAGTTTACCAAATTAAGTTTCAGATAACTTATTCTAATTAATGAATATTTTATTAGGATTTTTCTAGGCACACACACACTTGTGCATGTTAACTAGGGTTAGGATTTGGGGTTAAAACCATGATTAACAACCATGGTGGACTCACCAATTCCTAAGCCATTTTAAGTTTTGTATTTGGTGTATTTGGGTTTTTATTATGGTGGTTGTTTTCTTTATTTTTCATTATGAGAAATAGTTTGGATTTGTTGACTTGGAGAGAGAGAGAAAGTATGGGCAACATGGCTTGACCCATGCTCATTTAATGAGAGAGAGAGAGGGGGTTGACTAGGGTATTCTCATTCTTTTCCTCCTCTATCTCACTCCTCTCACTCTCAACAGCCACACACACACACACTCAGCTGAGAGAGAGAGAGAGAGGCAGCAACAACAGCAGCATCATCTGCAGGCAGCAGCAGCATCAGCAGCAGCAAGCAGCAGCATCAGCAGCACAGGCAGCAGCAGCCCCAGCAGCTGCAGCAGCACTCCCATCTTCTCCACCTCCTTTCTCCTTGCACTTAGGGTCTTGTAAGGTATAGAATCGGATCCCAACTTCTTGTTTGTTTAACGTATGCGTAGTTTAGCTTCGGTTTGTGTAAAAAGTGAGATTTTGTGCTTGAAATGGTGATTTGTGTGGACTTGTGGTTTAGTGCTGATAATATTGGTTAACCTAGCCTAATTAGGTGTTATTAAGGCCATGTAAACCTAGTTAGACCCCAGATTACACCAAAATACCATAGGGTTTCTAATTGTGCAAATTTAGTGTTTTTAAGTGAACTTTTTGGATTTCTGTGATCTGCTATAGGCCCGGGTTGTTCAGGTTGAAATTGAGTTGACTGGAGCTTGTATACAAGACATAGACCACACCACCAGAACCCGAGACCCCCACCCCATAGCGAGGCCGCCAATTTAATCTTTCTGGCCGCAATTTGCGGCCAGACAGGGGAATTTCTGGGTGAATTTTGGATGGGTAGGAGTCTGTTGTGATTTCTAGGCCAGTGGTATGTATAGTTTTGTAAGTTGTTAGCCCGGGTAGAATCTGGGACGTTATATCGTATTTCTAGTACTTTTGGTTCGCGCGATACGCGCGATACGCGAGAGGGTTCCATGATTCAGCGTATCGCGGCGTATCGGGGTTAGTTTTAGACGCGTGCACACGTTTAGCGTATCGTACACACGCGCGTTTAGTTCGCGACGCGAGCGTATCGTTTGACGTCGATATCACGTTTTGCGAGATATTTGCTTATATATGGATTCTTGTGTAATTCCAGGTTCGCAGGCGGGTATGTCGGACGAAGCTAAGAAAGGGAAGCAGGTGGTCGGCTACGAGTAGCGCACGACCAGGTGAGTAGATTTAACATCTACGGGGAATCGCCCGTATGGCGTTAAGCGTCAGGACGAGTCAGGATATTAGATTATAGAGGTTCATATGGACTGTAGTAGCATACCTTATTGTAGCATATAGAAATGATAGCATAGGACACTGCACTGTCACTAACGGTTCAAGTCGCACGAGCACGATTGATATGCTACACTCACACCGTTAGTGATTGCCATGACACCCACATTATAGGATTGCTATGAATCATATATCATACTGATTCCACCCTATTGATGTTGTCATGAATTGCCGCATAACAGCATATGTTATATCCATATTCAGGCACATATGCATCACATACCCCTACTGGTACTACATGCACACTGTATATTTATACCAGTGCACATATATATTGATATCTTCATACCTGCGCACATGCACACTGTATATTCATACCAGTGCACACATATATTGATATCTTCATACCTGCGCACCTGCACACTGTATATTCGTACCAGTGCACACATATATTGATATCTTCATACTTTCTTAGATTACGCATTGAGATATGTTGTTTCCATGTTAATTCTGGATT
This sequence comes from Agapanthus africanus, assembly GCA_030015575.1. Classification (NCBI taxonomy): domain Eukaryota; kingdom Viridiplantae; phylum Streptophyta; class Magnoliopsida; order Asparagales; family Amaryllidaceae; genus Agapanthus; species Agapanthus africanus. The sequence goes on from CM057337.1 coordinate 7,958,910, forward strand.
TGGGGAACCGTGGATATTTCAAAGAGAATAGTTAATTATTTAAAAACCCGGTTTCCCTTGATATGATATTTCGGTGCGTCCACCATGTGTTTTCTCGGTACTAGAGTGACATATATGTGAACCCGAATCGAGGAGTTGGATGAGGCCGATTACGGGTACATGGTGGACCCGGTATGGTACCCCGGGGCGAGAACGGTTTCGCTGTGTAGTAGACGGTGAGCCTGGCAGAGGGACTACTACCTACCGGTGATTGGTTGGACCTGGCGGTTATCCGGAGGATACCGACCAGAGTCTATTGATGGATACGGGACGACTCGTACTGCCGGGGCCGAGGGCCGATACCGCAGACAGAGCCCGTGGGCTGATCCGGACTGACGGATGCCCTATACAGGAGGATTTGCGTGTCGATGCTTGGCACGAGTATTTATTGATATTTTGGGTGCCGATGTTGGGCACTCACGGTTATATGAGATTTACAGGGTTGGAGGACCGAGGAGGATGACGACGCCTGAGTAGTATTGGGTTATTGGGTACATTGATGGGTACCGATTATACTTTCCACGATGACATTCCGTGTAGATGTTATATTTCCCATGCTCAGAATGTAGTAATTGATATCTCACCCTGTACCTATTATACCTGATATAGTACACATTGCTATACATGATCATTGCATACCCTGTTCATTCTGTATAGGGTTGTTAGATTGCATTGCTATACATGATCATTGCATACCCTGTTCATTCTATATAGGGTTGTTAGATTGCATTGCTATACATGATCATTGCATACCCTGTTCATTCTATATAGGGTTGTTAGATTGCATTGCTATACCTGATCATTGCATACCCTGTACATTCTATGTAGGGTTGTTAGATTGCATTGTTACACCTGATCATCACAGTTCTTGCTCATCACATGGAGATGTTATTAGACCGCACTTGTTGCATTTTGCGCATCCAGTTCTTCATATAGATGTTATCTGTTGATATAGGTTATAGTATCGTAGCACGTGCATACCCGCGATTACCTTTATATGTTATCTTCTATTCACGAGTTGGCAACTCACCCCCGTTGTGCCACAGTGTTTGCAGGTTGCCCTTCGGAGTAGTCGTGGCAGGCTGCATTCTTGCATCTTTTGACACAGATACCCCTACAGTTGGTGTGCTAGCTCTTTTGCTGATAGGTGGGTTTTGTGCGGTATCTGGTTATCTTTCAGTTATGTACATTGTTGTATCTAGTACTCTCCATCTACCACTTATGTATTGACCTAGAGACCAGTTGTGAGGACGATGTATATTATTTTGTATTCTGGTGTCGAGCTCGTTGTGAGCCGACTCTACTTATGCAGTTTATTCTATCTGTGATGTTTCCCACCTGTTGCTCATTTTCTTCGCTACGGCGTCGTATATTGTTATCTTAGTAATTTGTTCTATTAAATGCTTAAATCACTCTATACTTTTACTGGTTTGATTTCTGGGTTTTCGGCTTACTTAGTCGCGTTACGCCTGTAGACGTTACGTGGTTAAGTGCCGGTCACGGGCCAAACTTTGGGTCGTGACAGTTGAGGTGGGCACCCAGACAGCTTTTCGTGGCTTAGCCTGGTGACTGGCTTCCTGTTGAATTTTCAGCTTCTTGTGCTGGCAGGAGAAGTTTGGATCGATCATCGAGTCTCGGGCCTGCCGCCAGACTTTATAGATTCGGGAGGACATCCGTTGAGGAGATTGGGGCTGTTCTGTTTTTACTTCTACAGCTCTTTTCAGCGGATGGGGAAACTTCGTTAGCGCCGCGGTAGGAGAATTCCTACACACCTTATTTAGCATCTCAAAGCTGTTCCCAGTCGGAACAGCAGCATTAACTTCCGCCATCGGGGCTGGTGGAGTTAGCCCAGAGGGAGAGTTGCCCCCAGCCTTCCTCATTCGGCGCCAGTAACGACGTCGAGCGCGTCGTGCTGATGGAACCGGCTTGGTGAGGGCGTTAACCTCGTCTTGCCCCCTGTATAGGTAGGGGGTCGCTGCTGGTGTCATCCTGTCAAAGACCGATGTCCTTTGGGTAACAGGAGCGGGAGATGGAGCCGTCAATCTTGTAAAGACCGATTTTTTGGCAGGGGAAGCCACCTTGATGACTTCAGGAGCAGGACCGGTTACTTTCTTAGGAGCAGCCTTCTCTGGGATTGTAGGCCCCATTACGGGTCCACAGGAGTTCTGGCCCAATCTAGAGAAGACCGAGGCGCTGGTGTTGGGCGACCCGTTAAGAGGGGCCGCGGTAGGCGTAAGCCGATCAAAGACCGACTTCTTGGGAGCATCCGTTGTCAGCACCGGAGCGGTGAAGCTTGTCGGCGGGAGCATGGTCCCAAAAAACAATCCTGTGGAGGCTCGCGCGACTTGTTCCACGGGCATTGTGAATAGCGAAGCAGCTTGGGGTCCGTAGGCTATACCTCCTGGCGAGGCAAAGCGTTGGTTGCAATTGCAGTCCAAGCAATTAGTGCATTTCGCACAAATAGAAGCCATCGATTCTTTGCTTTCTGCAATAAGCAAGACGCCAAGTCTTAGTACCTTGAAACCCAAGGGCAACCATTAGCGAACCGCGATTGGTTCGCGAATCACGACACACGGAGTGTGGAGTGGAAAGAGGAAAAGGTCCCACCGGGCGTGCCAGAATCTGTTCCCCTCCGAACAGCGGCCGAGACACGGACTGTCTCGCCTGAAATTCGGGGCAGATGCTAATAGGTGCTATCCGTCCACCTCTCCGAAGATGCCAAGTTGATTTATGGCACCGTATATCGAAGGTTTAAACGGATGCGTCCGATGTAGCAGATTTCGTCAGATTCCCCCTCGCTTGAGGGGTTTTTGATTGTGGGGACGCTCTTCCCTGCAGGCACAAGCCCCTGCAGTTAATTACGCTACCGCATCGCGGTAACCATTTTCTCCTTCTCCAGATGGTCACTTCGTGTCGTGTGTGTTTATTTTATGTTTCGTTGCCCGTGGATTGTATACGGAGACTGAGTTATGTCGTCGTCCGTAGGGCGTGGACTGGTCCAAATCCGTATTATCTTAGATTTAGGTTTGGGGGTTTGGGTTTAAGGATACGTTAGCCTCATTTGAGACTAAGATCAACTTAAAAGTTTGTTAAGGATACGTTAGTCTAGTTTTTAGACTAAGATCAACTTAACGGGATCGTTTAGATCCAACAAGAGAGCAATAAAAGGGGGGGCTCTGTTGTTTAGTTTAGTGACATTACGGTCGGTAGGTAGTTTAAGGACATTGCGGTCCAATGTTAGTTTTAAGACATTGCGGTCAAGGTTAAGGACGTCATAGTCCATGGGTTTAAGGAGCCCACAGTCCGTTGTTAGTTTTAAGACATCTCGGTCAAGGTTAAGGACCTCATAGTCCATGAGTTTAAGGACCCCACAGTCCGTTGTTAGTTTTAAGACATCTCGGTCAAGGTTAAGGACCTCATAGTCCACGAGTTTAAGGACCCCACAGTCCGTGTCAATGTGTGGTCATCGGGACCCGTCACCTCTTTGAAGACGTTGAGGAATTACAACGCCAAGTATCAAAGGAGTGAAGAGATGTACCCTTGAACCGGGGTGGATTAAATAGTCTTTGGCCCAATTTGGGATCAAGACCAATTAATTATGTTATGAGCCCGTTAGCCCAGTTAAGTCTGAGTTGAGGACTTATAACCATCTTGGGCTAAGTCCAATCATGTTTGGAATATTGGCTTCCTGTTGGTCCATTGAAGGAGAGGCTTTGCCTCTGGCCATTTAGCCAATTGGGCTAACGTTAATTCAGCAGTGTTGAACACTGGGATCAAGTTAGTGTTTTAACACTAAAAGAGAGTTGGTGTTAAACACCAGCAACAGGGGGTTCAAATTAGTGTTAAACACTAGAGCAAATCAGTGTCAAACACTAGCAGCAGAGGTTTCAAATTAGTGTTAAACACTAAGAATAATCAATGTTAAACACTGGTGACAGAGATTTTAATTTAGTGTTGAACACTAAGGGAGTTAGTCTTAAGCTCTGTTAACAGGGGTTTAATTTAGTATTAAACACTAAGAAATTCAGTGTTAAACACTGCAAATAAAGTTCTTTGATTAGTGTTGAACACTAAGGCCAAACAGTGTTTTAACACTGGATTCAGAGGTTCCAATTTAGTGTTAAACACTGAGGCAAGAGGGGTCATGTGGTAGTACGTGAGGGCGCCCTCCTTTCATTTGTTCTGCTAAGAATATTGCATCTTTTAGAGCATCACGTGCCATCACGTGACGGGCATTTAAATGCTTGTATGTTAAAGCTTCTGCCAAAGGTCACGTGGGTCACGTGAGGCACTGCCTCAAAGGCCCTTCTCTGTGGATCTTTTCGGGGGTCACGTGGTAGCACGTGACCCTGCCTCTTTGTATGTTTTTTAGAAGATCTGTTAATCCCTTTTTTTAAGAATTAAATTCTTAGTAGGGTTGAACCCTAACGATAAATTTAAGAGGAATTAAATTCCTATTATTCTGGGATAGAGTTGAGCTCCGAATTTTCTGGAGGAATTAAATTTCTCATATATGTGAAGAACTGAATTCCATCATAGGGTTAAACCCTAATAAAAGCTTTAAAGGAATTAAATTCCCACTCTCTTTTAGAGAGGCATGGGATTCTGTCATAAGGTGAAACCCTAATTTCTTCTTTCTTAAAGGAATTAAATTCCTGTTATTTTAACAGAACTAAGTTCTTAACTAGGGTTGAACCTTGATTCTGTTCATTCTGAAGGAATTAAATTCCCATAACATAGGATTAAGCCCTAATTTTATTTTAAAGGAATTAAATTCCTATAGTTCTGTGAGAATTAAATTCTCAAGCTTCCATTCCCTCTTTATGCTTTGGATCTGCATAGCAGGATCTCGACCCAATGAGAATTAAATTCTCAATTCAAGGGGAGATGTGCACTTTACAGATCCTCCACCAAAGAGAGAACTATGTTATTCTGTTTAATATCAGAGTTAAACTCTATTGAGAATTAAATTTTCTTTTTCTTTCAAAAAGCCTTCCCTTTCTTACCTAGGGTTTTCTTTTGCAGAAGATCCAAATTCCTCCAAAGTATCAAGGCTCTCTTTTTTCTCTCTATGTATCGATCCCTCTGCATCTCTCTTCCCCTGTGTGTCTATTGGCTCCTATTTATAGGAGAAGCAGCAGAATCAATTAGTTTTTTGATGAATCTTTCTTTGAGAGATTTGATTTGTATTCATCATTCATTTGGACCTTTGGATTATTAGGTGAATTTTATTCACCATTGGATTTTAAATCCAGAGATTTTCCTTTGTTATTTCGGTTAGATTTTAAGGGGAAATCTTTCCAAATTCAAGATTTTTCCATAGATAGGTGATATTTATGAATCCTTAAATTTTAATTCAATCGGTTCCAAATAATCATTTTCCTTCGGAAAGTTTTAAGAGGACTTTTCTCAAAATTTAATTCTGTTAACAGATAGGCTTTAAAAGCCGGTCACGTGTGGGCACGTGACCCCCTTGGAACGAGCCTTCTTATTTCCTTTTGCGCTCTGCCTTCTGGCCGCTGCTTAGCCGTCACGTGCCACCACGTGACCCCCGGTCACGTGTGAGCACGTGACCCTTGTCTGGAGCCTTTTTCTTGATTTAATCAGAGAATGAGCCCGCTGCTTTTAAATGTCACGTGCCAACACGTGACCCCTGGCCACGTGTGAGCACGTGACCTCTTCTGATGCCTTTTCCTTGATTTGATCAGGGAACTGATGTGCCTTTGCCGCTGCTTTTAAATGTCACGTGCCAACACGTGACTGCTGGTCACGTGTTAGCACGTGATGCCTTTTCTGTAGGCTTTCCTGATTTTAAATCAGGAAACAAATGCCCCCACAGCGTTGTTCTCACGTGTCTGCACGTGAGTGCAACGCTGTCACCTTTTGCGACCGTTGGATTTCTCTAAGGATTTGGGGAGATGAAGCGTTTCCATCACCTCCTATAAATATTGGGGTCATTTCAGAAGAGCCTCCACTTTGCTCATCTTCCTCTATTGAGAACTTTCTTCTTTTAAGAATTTAATTCTCTTTTCCCAGAGCTTAGTTCTCTGCCTTGAAAATCTTCCAGAGTTTAACTCTGTTCGAAGAGACTTTTCTCTTTAGGTAATGCTCTCGAATGAACGATGAACTCTCACATTCCTCTGGATTTTAAATCCAAAACAAGGGTTTTTACCCTTTTTTAACAAAGAACCCATTTTTCTTCAAGTTTCTTAACCAAAATACGAAACCATTTAACCTCCAACAGTAGATTTCTTAGGGTTCACATGATGATCCATGGAGTTTAACTCTGTTCACAGAAAAGGCTTTTTTCGGGAATTTAATTGCCTTTTCTTAATAAGGAATTTAATTCCTGTGAAGAACTCGGTTTCTTCCTATGGGGGCTCCTTAGAGTCTCCTTACCCTAGGTTGTCATTCTGCAATTAATGAAACAGGAACTTCGTAATGATGTCTTCTGTGGGAATTTAATTCCTTTGATCCTGTTGGATCTGTTGTAAAGCCCGAGACAGATTTGTCCTCTAGGGGGGATGTGTAGGGTTACTTGAAACCCATTCTTTATTTGATGAGGATATTCCCTCTGTTTTATTATAACTGCTTGGTCTCATTATTAATGAGCCGTCATCCTGATTCTGTGGGGCCCATGTGTTTTGTAGCCAATGGTCCCAAAAAAGAAGTCTACTGTTGTTTTCTTCAGCTAGTCTTCATGTTCATGCATGGATGTATATTGCTGACTTTGCTTTTGACGGTCTTCTTCCATTCGATTTCAGGTGCGATGACTTCTGCTCCGTGTTTTCCCTTTACCCGTTCGGAGGCCGCTTTTCCTCAATCATCGTCCGATGAGGAAGCGATGGCGATGATCCGGGCTCATGACCCGAACTGTACCAACTTGCTTCTATGGGGAACTTGGTACAGCCATATTATCCGGGGTCGCCGGAGTTTCCTCTGTGCAGTACCGACAGAGCCTACTTTCCCATTCTTGCCGATGGACCCTCCGAGAACGATTTTTGCTGTGGAGATGCCCAACTGGACTCCAACGGGGAGACTCGAGCCTTCGACGACCGGTATCCCAAACCATCCGATCCCGGCTATAGATATCTTGGGGCGGTGTATTTGCCAGGGTGAGGCCCACCCGTGGGGGCAAATTTATAAGATAGGGCTCACTCCTCGACACCCTACGGGCTACCTTCTTTGGGCTCGCTACATCCTTTCTGCCCATCGTGCGCGACTGTAGAAGGTCGGGCTTTATCAAGCAATATATGCGTCACTCTTCCATTATAAGTCCCCGCATGTCTGGTGGGTTAGGGCGTTCTTGAATCAATGGAATCTTCCCACCAACACTTTCATTTTAGGATATCGCGAGGTTTCGATTTCTCTGGCAGAATTTTATGAAATCTCGGGATTGCCAATCAGGGGTGCACTGTATGAGGAGTTATTGCCTCCTGACGAGTATGTCTTCGAGCCTAAGCCTGCACCGGTTGACGGCTTGTCTGTTGAGAACGCCATTCGCCACAAGCGTCCCAGTTTAATCAAGGCGCTAGGTATCTTCGACCGATTGTTCACCGAATCCGAAGAGCAGGGTGTTACTTTCAAGAGCTTCATTGCTTGTTTCCTTTGTGAGGACGTCGTGTCGAAGACAGCTCCGAAGTTCGCCAACATTAGAGACCCCTTTGGGTTTGGTCCGAAGAAGCTACCGACCACTGAATCGGATATACCTCAATACTATATCCCCATCATGTCGCCGATGTCTTTTGAGTCCATTGCAGCACCCGGTATTGACGAGGAGACATTCTTCGTGGGGTTTGTCAGTGTCTGGCTCAGTTGGTTTGTCATCCCCATGCATCATCGTTTTATGAGGGCTTCGGTTATCTACCCGGCTCATTGTATAGCTGAGGGGACGCGGTTGGCCGTCGGTATCCCGGCGTTGGCGCATCTTTATCACGGGTTGGGCACCGCAACTAATACCTCTACTCCCGGCGTGGATGTAGTAAACTTTTCGCTTCATTATTTCACGTCATGGGTCGAAATGCATGTGCTGGGGGCTTTCGCTATGCGTCAGAGGCCCGCGTTTTACGACGCCTATCCCTTCCCGCGACTTATGCGATTGGTGAATGCTTCTACCGCCGACCCGACTCAGTTCGGGGCTATTCGGGTGCTGATTTCTCCTTACGCTGCCGCTGGCGGGATGGTTTTTAATGATCGGGTCTTGTCTACTCCCTCAGATCCAGTTTAACAACTCTGGGACCTATCAAAAGACAACGCACCTTCTTTGAAGCCTCGGGAGGACGCGCACTTGTATACTATTAGACCGGGCTACTTGGTGTTTCGCCAGGACAGTGCAGCTCTTTTCATGCGGTACAATCCGCATCGATTCGCCCGACAGCTTGGATACGACCAGGGTGTTCCTTTCGAGGCTTTTATAGTCGCCCCGATCCCTTCGCTTGATGCCGTGCGCGATGCCGCTCATCATTTCATGAGGCTAAACACCGGCTCCCAATTCATGGTCCCTGAAGCTGAGTACCTGCCCCGGTGCGTGGCGCGTTTACGGGTTGGTATCTTCATCGGATCAACCCAATTATTCTTGAGGAAAGGAGGGTGCTTCTTGGCCACGATGCCCCTCCTCTGGTTCCAGGAGCTAAGCTGCGACCGAGGGCTCCGGTCCGCTTCCCTCTAAGGGATACCGGCACTGCGCTCATCCCGGGAGAATCGGAGGTAGACCTTACTCCAACGGCTGGTATGCCCCTGGGTTCCCGATCGCGAGGTGGAAGGGCCCCAGTAGTAGCACCACCGCCTGTGGCAGCACCGCCCCCCGTGGCTTCGACAATGGCAGTGTCATCTTCGGTCGTGGCACCGGGCGAGGGTAATAGGGATGAGGGTGTCGAAGGCGATGTGGGTCAGCGCCGTCCTAAGGCTTCGCGGGGGAGGAAGCGGTCATCCTCGGCGACCGGCTCTGGGTCTAAGCGGCGGAGGAAAGCGGCCATCGATTTGCTCGATTCTATGGCGGAGTCTGAGCCTATTCTTGAAGACAAACCATTGGCCCTGCAAGAGTCAGACGCTGGACTTCCCTTCCCGAGTTCGGCCGATGAGGAGGCCGCACAGTTGGCTGAGGCCATACGGCGTTCCAAAGACGTGTCTCATAACGCCAGGGTTCTGAAGAAGTCCTATACCGCTGTAATTTTTTACGAAGACCCTTCGTGGATTCGGCGGCGATTTATCGGTTCTTTGGAGGAGTGGGGGGAAAGGGCTCTGAAGCGGGCCGCTTCAGAAGACGCAGCGGACGCACTCTATTTATGGACCGGCGGCCATGAGTCTACCCTTGAACCCCGGCGAGCACGCCTCCTTGAGAAAGAGCAGCGGCTTGAAGAAGCCATATTGAGGGCTTCTTTGCGCATCGGTACGTTGTTGTTCTTTTTTGTAGTTTTTCCAGATTATTCACGCCTGTATATATGCATCCTTATTCTTATGTGAATCGTGCAGAATCTTCGACGCTGGGGGAGCTCCCTACGGGCTCGTTGAAGCTAAAGCCTGTCGAAATTCCCGATGAAGCGTTGCTCGATGTGGAGGGGGATGATGAGGCTACTCCTCTTGCAATAGGGCCTCCAGTGGCAGTTCCTGATCATGAAGCGCTTGCTCCTTTGGTGGTTTCCGCCCCAATGACTCTTCCCGAGGGTGGCCCAGAGGCTGAGAGAGAGGTAATCGGGACTACCCTCCCTTTGTTGGAGCCCGACGTCACGGCGGAGGCCGTTGAAGCTGCAATCCCCCTGGCTCAGAATGGGAGGAGTGTTGAAGGCAACCTTCTGAATTTTAAATTAGCAACCTTTCCGTTGTCTGAACTCTTTTGTCTTTTTCAGAATTGCGCGGTTTGGCGGCCTCTATCGCTGATTTGTCGCCTCGACAATCATTTCAGCGTTTATTGGAGATGGCAGCTCCGCAGGCGATCTCCCCTCAGCGCATTGTCCTTTCCTCCGGGCAAGGTTAGCGTCATTCGCCATTTTTTTATCATAGCATTGTTGCCCTTTTTACGAAATGGCGTTGATGTCTCTTATAGTTTTAGAAGCTGACGACGAGGTCGAGATCATTGAAGGGCCAGGGGAATCTTCAGTTCCTACTTGCATGACCGTAGGTAAGTGACATTTCATTACGATTCCATTCGTTCTTCTTGCTTAAGAGTTTTATTGACGTCTTTCAAATCTGAACAGCCCTGCCAGCCTCCACAGCGTTGGAATCTCACATCATTATGCCGCCTGGCCCTTATGCTTTGCGAGCTTCAGAACGTTTGGCCCAATTGAGCCTTGTCTCTCTGTCGTCTTTGATCGAGGAGCTTCGTGCTGGCAGTGCAACAACAGCTGAAGCATTTGCTGTCGAGGCTAACGGTTCTCTTCCTTTTCTTGCCACCTACCATAGCGAAGAGGTGGTACGAGTCTGGGTGGAGTTCTGTCGGTAGGTGGAGGCTTGCTTGCACGCACTTGAATGTTCCCGTCTTTCCTCGGAGGTCATGGCTGCAAAGGCGGACTTGCGGGGGCTGATAGCGTGGTGCGCGGCAAACATGACATCGCACGAGAAGAGGCTCGGCCGCAAATTCTCGGAGAGAGAGCTAGCTTCTAACGCGCTGAGCGAGCTTCAGGCGAGTCTTACTGCCAAGACCAACAAAGTGTATGAGCTCTGGCGGGTGCTTCAAGAGTCTATCGGGGAGGTGGTGACTCTTGATAAAGCTGTCATGTTCACTCGTGAGAGGGTCGAGGCTCATAAGGCCACCGAGAAAGAGCCCGAAGGCCGGCTCACTTCGTATCAAGCCCAACAGGTTCAGGCGGAAGCCCGTCTTCTGACAATCTTAAATCATGAGGCCGTGGCCCAACAAAAGCAGGATGAGCTGACCAAGTGCTAAATCGCCCGCCGGCTTGAAACATTTGTATCTTTCCCTGCCTTCCTGTATATACTCATAGATGAGAGTATTTTCTTTTGTTTTTTTTTTCATGAATTGTACTTTGTATCCATTTTGGTTTATGAATAAAAGATACATTTTTCTTCTCAATGATGCGTCTCCTTTTTGTTGAATGTGTTTTGTGGACAATTTATCTTGATCTCCTTGCAGGGCAGCGATAGCTCAGGATTCAGGGTTAAGATCTGCTTCCTAAGGCTTTCGCACTTTACGAGCCACGAGGGTCTCATAAAGAGTTTTTTTCTCCCCATGGGTCGAGAGGACCCCATAGGTGTAAGTTCCTCTTAAGAATCGTGAGGATTCTTAAGCGGGTTGTCCCTTGAGAGTCGTAAGGATCTCACAAGAGAGTTTTTCTTCCTTGCAGGTCGTGAGGACCTGCAAGTGCTGGATGTGGTCACCCTTATTTGTGTTTCACGGAGTCAGGGGTTTCTCGAGGAGTCGTGGTTTAAAGACATCGCGGTCAAGGTTAAGGACCTCATAGTCCATGGATTTAAGGACTCCACAGTCCGATGTTAGTTTTAAGACATTACGGTCAAGGTTAAGGACCTCATAGTCCGCGGATTCAAGGACTTCACAGTCCGATGTTAGTTTTAAGACATCACGGTCAAGGTTAAGGACCTCGTAGTCCGTGGATTTAAGGACTCCACTGTCCGATGTTAGTTTTAAGACATCACGGTCAAGGTTAAGGATCTCATAGTCTGTGGATTTAAGGACTCCACAGTCCGATGTTAGTTTTAAGACATCACGGTCAAGGTTAAGGACCTCATAGTTCGTGGATTTAGGGACTCCACAGTCCGATGTTAGTTTTATGACATCACGGTCAAGGTTAAGGACCTCATAGTCCGTGGATTTAGAGACTCCACAGTCCGATGTTAGTTTTAAGACATCACGGTCAAGGTTAAGGACCTCATAGTCCATGGATTTAGGGACTCCACAGTTCGATGTTTGGCTGCAGGGACCCGTCACCTCTTTGAAAACGTTGAGGAATTACAACGTCAGGTATCAAAGGAGTGAAGAGATGTACCCTTAAACCAAGGTAGAATCCGTAGGGAATCGGGGTAGTTGATTGTTAGTTTTAAGACATTACGGTCGAGGTTAAGGACATCATAGTCCGTGGATTTTAGGGACTCCACAGTCCGGTGTTTGCTCTGGATGTTTCACACGGGTTCACTGCCGTGCTTGGCGAGGACCAGGCTCCGCTCTGGGCGTTTTCCGCGGGGTCAAAGAGTCACGTTATCCGCGTTCCACGTAACCAGGAATTTTGCACTAGATACTTCACACGGGTTCACTGCCATGCTCGGCGAGGACTAGGCTCCGCTCTGGGTGCTTCATACGGGTTCACTGCCGTGCTCCGCGAGGACCAGGATCCGCTCTGGACGTTTTCCACGGGGTCAAAGAGTGACGTTATCCGTGTTCCACGTAACCAGGAATTTTGCACTAGATGCTTCATACGGGTTCACTGCCGTGCTCGGCGAGGACTAGGCTCCGCTCTGGATGCTTCACACGGGTTCACTACCGTGCTCCACGAGGACCAGGATCCGCTCTGGACGTTTTCCACGGGGTCAAAGAGTGACGTTATCCGCGTTCCACGTAACCAGGAATTTTGCACTAGATGCTTCACACGGGTTCACTGCCGTACTCAGCGAGGACTAGGCTCCGCTCTGGATGCTTCACACGGGTTCACTGCCGTGCTCCGCGAGGACCAGGATCCGCTCTGGACGTTTTCCATGGGGTCAAAGAGTGACGTTATCCGCGTTCTACGTAACCAGGAATTTTACACTAGATGCTTCACACGGGTTCACTGCCGTGCTCGGCGAGGACTAGGCTCCGCTCTGGATGCTTCACACGGGTTCACTGTCGTGCTCCGCGAGGACCAGGATCCGCTCTGGACATTTTCCACGGGGTCAAAGAGTGACGTTATCCGCGTTCTACGTAACCAGGAATTTTGCACTAGATGCTTCACACGGGTTCACTGCCGTGCTCGGCGAGGACTAGGCTCCACTCTGGATGCTTCACACGGGTTCACTGCCGTGCTCCGCGAGGACCAGGATCCTCTCTGGACGTTTTCCACGGGGTCAAAGAGTGGAGTTATCCGCGTTCCACGTAATCAGGAATTTTGCACTAGATGCTTCACACGGGTTCACTGCCGTGCTTGGCGAGGACTAGGCTCTGCTCTGGATGCTTCACACGGGTTCACTGCCGTGCTCCGCGAGGACCAGGATCCGCTCTGCACGTTTTTCATGGGGTCAAAGAGTGACGTTATCCGCGTTCCACGTAACCAGGAATTTTGCTGATTGTATCCGCATTTCACGGGATGGAGGTTTGACTGTTGGCGATATGTATACCATCGAGCCATGGAACTGGGAGTTGCCGCTGTTCCGCTTAGCTTAGAGTTGTGTCCGTTGTTACGAGACGAGTGCTGAGATGATCTCTAAGTCATTCGCGGCCCGTCGAGATTTTGCTTCTTCTTATGATGAAACTTGGAGGAGAAGTATGATCCCTTTTTGTTTACGCCCTTGGATTGTATACAGGGTGTGATGGAACATCGCCTGTAGGGCATTAATTGAAACTTTTTTTTATATTTTATTTCTTTTTCTGCGATGCTCTATCATTTCAGCTTTTATATCGCGGAGGTCGCGATTGCCCTATCATTTCGGCTATTTTTCGTGGTGCCTAATCATTTCGGCTATTTATTTCATTTTCGCTCGCTGTTTTTTTTTATTATTGCGAGTTGCCCCATCATTTCGGCTATTTTGCGTGCATACATTTTTACCTGCTGCTTTTTATTGCAGGTTGCCCCATCATTTCGGCTATCTCGTATACACGTGCGGCCTACTGGCTTTTCGCCATAAACCTGAAATTAGACACAGATTTCGGCATCAATACCGCTACAACTGGGATATGGCCAGGAGCGAATCATCATCTGCCTCTGTCGATGTTGAACAAAGATGGCTTAGCAAACAGGGTTAGGGTCCCGTCGACTAAGGCTTTTGACTTCATGAGCCGTAAGGGTCTCACGAAGGTATTTCTCCCTACAAGTCGTGAGGATCTCGTAGGTGTATTTTCTCCCTAGGAATCGTGAGGATTCCTAAGTGTATGTTCCTCTGCAAGTCGTAAGGATCCTACAAGAGGGCTTTCTCCTTATAGGTCGAGAGGACCTACAAGGGTTGTGTTCACCATATGGACATATCCCTAGTTACGGATGGGATTTTGTTAGGGAAATATTTATTCGTGCCCGTGGATTGTATACAAGGGTCAATATGGGCCGCTTGTAGGGCAGTGTCGAAGGGTATGGGGGATTTTGCTTAAGCACAGGTTTAGGTCTCTGTGACTTAAGACTTTAAAATCTTATGAGTCGTGAGGGTCCCATAAGAGAGTTCTCCTTACGAGTCGTGTGGATCTCGCAAGTGTATTTTCTCCTTAGGAATCGTGGGGATCTCTAAGTGTGTTGCTCCCTTATGAGTCGTAAGGATCTCACGTGGGTGGTTTCACCTTGGAAGGTCGTGAGGATCCCGCAAGTGTCCTTTAACGAGATTGCGCCCTTTCAGGTTTTCACAAACACTCGCCGGTAGCCCTGCTGTTTTTACTCACGGAGCCCTTTCGGGTTTTCATCTGTGCCCTTCTTGCTTATGAACATACCTTTTTTTTATTATTATATTATTTTTTTTACGAGGTCGCGCCTTTTCGGGTTTTCACGAACACTCGCCGGTAGCCCTGCTGTTTTTACTCACAGAGCCCTTTCGGGTTTTCATCCGTGTCGTTCTTGCTTATGGACATACCGTTTTTTTTATATTATTATTATTTTTTTTTGTCAGCCTAAGGATGCTGCGGTAGTAGTTTTAGGGACGTTTCGGTCCGTCGTTAGTTTAAGGACGTTTCGGTCCGTCGTTAGTTTAAGGACGTTTCGATCCGCCGTTAGTTTAAGGACGTTTCGATCCGTCGTGGAGAGGGCCGGCTACTGCTTATAGAACTTGAGCTTTAGGAAGATAGCGAGCGGACATAGTCGTCGTCACCTATCATTGACCTAGGCTGTGACTCCTTAAGCGTAGTATTTCTTTAGGAAGCGGCCGTTTATTGGCCTGAAAGGCCTTTCACCGTGCATATCCCTGAGTAGATAGGCTCCACCCTGGTAGATTTTGTCTATGATGTACGGGCCTTCATAGTTTGGCTCGAATTTTCCCCGCTTGGCGCGGTTGGGGATCATAGGCCTTTTGATCACTAGCACGAGTTCGCCTTGGCGGAATGTCCTCGGTCTGGTCAATCTTTCATACGAGTGCGTCATTTTCGCTTTGTAAGCCTCCAGATTTTGTTGCGCTATGAGCCGGGTTTCATCGAGGGCGTCAAGCTCCTCAAGCCGAAGGTGAGCATTTTCTTCGTCTGTCAACTCATGGTGGACTGCCACTCGTAGAGAAGGTAGCTCTATCTCGAGGGGGAGTACTGCTTCCGTACCGAATACCAATGCGAATGGCGTCGTGTTCGTGGCCGTCTTGAACGTAGTCCGATATGCCCAGAGAGCTTCTTGCAGTCTCTCGTGCCAGTCCTTCTTATTTCGGGACACCGTCTTCTTCATGATCTTTGTCAAGGTCTTGTTGAAGGCCTCAGCTAGACCGTTAGCTCGTGGATTATAAACTGAGGAGTATCTCCAGTCTATATTATGCTGTTGCGCGAAGCGGCTGATCTTATGGCTTCTGTAGGCCGGCCCGTTATCGGAGATAATCCGCCGCGGAGTTCCAAACCGATAAATGACGTGCGTCTTGAAAAAGTGGAGGATATTCTCCGTCTTCACTTCCCTCAGCGGTACTGCTTCTGCCCATTTGGAGAAGTAATCAGTTGTCGCCAGGATGAAACGATGTCCCTGGGACGATGCTGGTTCAATGGGGCCGACTATATCAGTCCCCCATATTTCGAATGGCCAGCTAGCCACCGTCGGATGTAGTGGATTCGGATGCTGGTGGATGAAATCCCCGTGGATTTGGCATGAATGGCATTGCTTCGCATATTCGAGGCAGTCCTGGATCATCGTGGGCCAGTAGTAACCCATCCGTTTAATTATTAACTTCATCTTCGGGCCTGCTTGATGAGAACCACAGATTCCGTCATGAACTTCCTGAACGACTCTTTCTGCTTTGTCAGGTCCTAAACATCTCAGCCACAGAGAATCAAACGACCTCTTATACAGAGTATCATTGACGAAAGCGAAAGATAGAGCTCGTTCCATGAGCTGATGTCTTGAGGACGCTTCTTCGGGCATTCGGTGGGACTTAAAGTAGTCTATGAAGACTTCCCTCCAGTCCTCAGCCTTCTCATGGTCTTTTATCTGTAGGGTCGTCTGCTCAGTCGCTCCCTTCTCTTCGGATGATTCCGGAGATATTTCTGCTGGGGCAAGCACCCGACGGCTTTGTACCATGATTTTAACGTCATCGAGGTTCTCGTCAGCCAATTCTTTGGCGAGCTTAGCTAACGCGTCCGCTTTGCTATTTTCCGCGCGTGGTATGCTTTCCAAAGTATAGGAAGGAATTTGGGTCAACAGTTGCACCTTTTCGCCGTACTTCACCAACTCTGGTTTGCACGTTTGGTAGTCACCATTTACTTGACTAACGACCAGTTAAGAATCCCCGTATATAAGGAGGTCTTCAATTCCCATGTCAATGGCGATCTCGAGGCCCGCTATCAAAACTTCGTATTCGGCTTCGTTATTCGTCCTCGGCTCTGTTAAGGAGAAGGCGAAGCGCATAATCCCTCCTTGTGGAGTTATGAAGATGAGGCCTACTCCCGATTTGATTATGGGGGTACATTGTTTGCGCTTCTTCATGGAAGATGCTCCATCAAAATAGAGTTCCCATCGGGTATCACCGCCGCCGATCGCATCAAATGCATGTTCGTCCGGCAAATCGCAGTTCAGTGGAGAACCGGCAGGTACTGGGTGCTCAGCAAGGAAGTCGGCGATAGCTTGACCTTTCACTGCCTTAAGAGGCTGATATGTTATTGAAAACTCCATCAGGAGCAGGGCCCATTTAGCGAGTCTCCCCGTCAATATGGCCTTTGACATTAGATATTTTAGGGGATCCACATTTGATATGAGACGGACTTCATGTGCCAATGCATAGTGCCTGAGTTTTGTTATCGCAAAGATTAACGCCAGGCAGTGTTTTCAGTGGGAGAGTAATTGCTTTCCGCCCCCAGCAGAACTCGACTTAAGTAGTAGAGTGCCCTTTCTTTTCCCTGGTCATTCTCTTGCGCCCATAATGCGCCCAATGAACCTTCTAGGGTAGTTGTATAAAGAATGAGAGGCTTTCCCTTGACCGGCGCAGCCAACACTGGAGGGTTCTGCAGGTACTGCTTGATCTCGTCCAGTGCGTCTTGGCATTTGTGATCCCAAACGAATGGAGTTCCCTTCTTCATCAGGTGGCTATAAGGACGGCACTTGCCTGAAAGATTGGCGATAAACCGCCGGATGTATGTGAGCTTCCCTTGGAGAGACCGCAACTGTTTGAGGGTTCTCGGCGGAGGCATTTCCATGATCGCCTTGATCTTAGATGGATCTATTTCGATACCTCGGTGTCGGATGATGAATCCCAGGAATTTACCCGAGGAGACTCCGAACGCGCATTTGAGGGGATTCATCTTCAAATTATATTGCCGAAGGCGTTGAAATACAGTCTTCAGATGCTTTAAATGCTCTTCGTATGACATGCTCTTCACCACGAGGTCATCAATATAGCACTCGACGATGTCATGTATGAGATCATCGAAGATCTTTGTCATGGCCCTTTGATAGGTAGCACCGGCGTTCTTTAGACCAAAGGGCATAACCTTATAGCAGAATATTCCCAAAGGGGTCCGGAAAGCCGTATGTTTCTGGTCTTCAGGATGCATTTTTATTTGATTATACCCTGATGAGCCGTCCATGAAGGAGAAAACCTCATGCGTGGACGTATTATCTATCATTAGCTTGGTTACCGGTACTGGAAAATCGTCCTTCGGGCAGGCTTTATTGAGATCCCTGAAATCCACGCATATGCGCACCGTCCCATTTTTCTTCATTACAGGAACGATGTTGGCAATCCAGTCAGGATATTGGACTTCTTGGATAAATCCAGAATCGATCAACTTTTTGACTTCGGCGTTGATGCTCATCTCAAGCTCGAGCCGCATCCTTCTCGGCGCCTGCTTGACTGGCTTGATATCCGGGGATATTGCTAATTTATGCACAGCAATCTCCGGATCTAATCCCGGCATCTCGGAATAGTTTCACGCGAAGCAATCTTTATGCTGTAGAAGCACGTCCTTTAATGCAGCCACCCTTTCTTCAGATAGCCGCTCACTGACGAATGTCGGTCGCGGATCGTCTGCCGATCCCAACTCAATCTTCTTGAGGTTATCTACAGTAGTATGTTTGCCATCTTACAGTTCTTTCGGAGCCGGTGGAAATTCTGAGATTACCTCATTGTCATTGTTTTCGAAGCACCAAGAGAGCTCCTCTATGTCTTCGGGCTCTTCTTTTAATATCGTAATCATGTAACAGGTGCGAATCCGCTTCCAAGACTGAGGTGGATCTGGTTCTGCTCTTGCGGCTTTGGGTTCGTGCTTTTGTGGCGGCGTTACCCTCCAGCCATTGGATAAAGCAAATCTGCCCTGTTGGTACTGGTCCTCGACCCAGTTCTTGAAGGTGAAGCAGTCTTCGATAGGGTATCCTATGGCTCGGTGATAAGAGCAATAGCTCGGATAAGAAACCTCGTTAACTTGCTCAGGGTGCTTAGACTCCGGAAGTGCGATCATTTGATGTTTTATAGCGAGCTCGAGTAGCTTCTCCGTCTTGTCTCGGGGGAAGGAATACGCTCGACTCATCTTCTTCATGAGGGACAAATCCGAGTCGCGCAATACCCAATCACGTAACTCTCCAATCCTGCGTCGTTGTTGTCGGCTCTTCTTTCCGCTTCTTGATTTATTTCTGCCTCTGCGTCGGGACTTTTGTACAACGGGTTGACAGGGAGGAGCATCTTTGTCTTTTGCAGCCTGTTGAAACAGACGTTGCGTCCTGGCCTTCTCGTAGATGGCCATCTCGCGGTTGTGGTCTTCCCGAGCCTTTTGACCTGCTTTCCTGATAAGCTTGTCCACTTGTTCTTCAAATGACGAACTCGACACTTCACTCGCGGGATCCAGTTTTGATGAAGGGTTGGCATTGCTGGACAGGGCGTTTTCCTCCTCATCGAAGTTATATACGGCGTAGCTGCCGTGGGCTCGCTCCCGTTTCTCGGATCTCACATATCCAAGCCCAAGCATTTCCATTCTCCCGTTGGGCAATTTGCGCTGAGTCCCAGGGACATTCCAAATCTTGTTGTAGAACCGAGCTTGTCGAACAGTCTGTTTTAAGGGTACTCCTTGGCGCTTCAATAGCCTCTTTAGTCCACTTGTGTAATATCTAGGCAAACGGATGGGTTGGAGCCTGTCGAGTGTAGAATCCGCGCTATGCCAGATCTCTTTCTCCACTCTCGTCTCTGTGGATTGGTAGAATAGGATCACCTTTTCACCCTTTCGCCTGGGAGGGACGTAAAACGTCTGCAGGTCCTGCACATTGTGAGCTTGAAGTGTGTTTAGATCCTTATAGTGTTTCCGCGGCACCATGGTGATTTGCAAACTCTAATCATCACTAGGGGATGCCTGTATTGACGGAGGACTGGAGAACACGGCATTAACTTCATCTTCCGAGTCACTTCCGAAGATCAACATGGGGGCGGACGGTCCCGGGTTGATGCGTCGAGACGGCCCAGCATAAACTATCTCTTCTTCTTCTTCGGTATCGCTCCCGAAAACAGGGATGGTGGCGGCGGCTTTGTTCTCCGGCTTGTGACACTTTTCTGTATCCTCGAAGTCTGGCAAAAAGTACTTCGCATCTTCATACTTGCGGACATCGTTCACGAAGAATGGGTTCAGCTCGCCTGTTACGGTATATTCGAAGCCATCCTTGAAGTACTTCATACACTGATGCTGTGTAGAACGGATGATGTTGTATTCATGTAACCAAGGATGACCGAGCAAGGCGTTGTAGCAGGTCTTGGCGTCAATGACATGGAATTTGATGTCCGTGACGAGTAGTCCAAAGCGTAATGTTAGTATCACGGATCCGAGAGTCCGTGACGATTGGGAGTCGAAACCGGAGATGGTAATTTTGTCACGAGCGAGGTGTTGCACACTCATGCAGATTTCCTTTAACACCCGAACGTTAAGGAGATTGACGGAGGATCCATTATCTACCAGGATCTTGCCTATCTTGATATCATGGCAGTATCCAGAGATATATAGGGGACGATTGTGGTCGCATGTCCCGAGGAGGAGGTCTTCGTCACCGAAAGTGATGTCGGCCGTATGCACTTCTTCCAGTTCATCCTTCATCCTTTCCGCGGCGAGGAAGTCTTGGAATTGCTCGGGTTCTTGTAACGCCTTAATTAGTGAATCTCGCGCTTCTTTTGATAATAGGAGGGCATCGAGAATGCTGAGTTGAGAAGGTAGCTTCCTTAGATGCGCTAGGATGTTGTAGTCTACCTTACCCTTCCTTGGAGGGTCCTTGGTAGTCAGCTCTTTCATGACTTGGTCATCTAGAGCGATATCCTCAGTGACCTTTTCCTTTCCCTTATCTTTTCTATTTGCGGGCCCGAGATTCTTTTCCGGGAGCGTACGATTGCGCAGCTGAATGTTTTCGCAGGCCTCTGGTTCTTCCTCTTTCCCCAAAACGGATTCTTTAAAGAGAGGGCCCAGAGCCATTTCTTCATCAGAGTCGCTCCCAAAGGTGAGAACTTGTGACCCTCCGGCGTTAACCATGTAACAGTTGCCAGTAGTTCTGTTGTGCCCGTCGGTAGTATTTCTTCGTTCCCGACGAGTCTTGCGTTTCATGCGCTTAAAATGTTGCCGATGAGCAACATATCCCTGCCACCATATCCTAAAGGCGTCGCTCTCCTCCGTAGGGTGTGAAATTTTCCGATGATATGCCCAATAATTAGGGTGCCTCTCCGCCCCATTGAGCGTGTTTTCTTCCGAGGGTGGTAGCTTCATTCCCATTGACATGGCTTTGGCAAACCTTTTCCTCGTCTTGAATATCTTTTTGTCTGTCTCGGATGCCTTTCGATCTAGCGGGAGTACTTCAACTCTTTCGTTTAGTCGCCTGCGTTTGGCTCCTTCCGATGCGGCCATCTCGCGCTCCTGATCCGCTTTACTCTTCAAACGAATCTCGTCTAGAAAGGCGTCGATCATTTCATCTGTTGGCCACACAAGCTCTGGTTCAGGCTCTGTCCCCAGTTTCTTAGTGCCAGGAGTTTTTTTTATCGTCGGTAAACGAGTGGGAGATTACGTTACAATTCGCCACATATCCCTCGGATTCATCCGACGAACTCTCTCCATCATCTTCCACTTGAAAGATGTGGTTGAGGAACTCTTGCAGCATGACAGGAGTTCGCGCCTTTTGATTGTACTCTTCCAGCGCGTCGATTTGCTTCTGCAAGTTCGTGCGCTTGTCTCCAGACATCACGGGCTTCTTAGATTTCTTCTTCTTTTTCTTCGAAGATTTTGACGGTAGGGCATGAATATTTGGGCCATCACCACCGCTCTTTGTAGTTGGGCGCGGCCTCAGCATTCCTTCAATAATCTGGGGTTCCAACGAGTCCTTCCATTCGACTGCCGGGCACGCCTGAAGGTCCTTCAGCATTCTTTTGGTTTTAGTTGATAGCACGACCTCCCATGGAGCTTCCTCAATAAAGGAACAGGTTGCCCCCGGTGTATCTGCTTTCTTAGGAGTATGCGGCTGTGGTGGGTTCACCTTCCACTTTTCGGACAGCGCAAACTTCCCCTGGAGGTATTGATCTTCAATCCATCCTTTGAAGACGAAGCAATCCTCAATCGGATGACTTACCATTTGATGGTAAGGGCAATAGTTAGGATTATTCACCTCAGTGGGTTGTGGCGGTCGCCTTGGATTTGGCGGGTTTATAAGTCTGTTGCGTACTGCCAGCTCGAATAACCGTTTCGTCTTGTCCCGTGGGAACGAGTAGGGACGCTTCATTTTCTCATTATAATACCGGCGTCTTTCTTCCAGTTGATCCGTTAGCTTTGGGGCATTGGGTTGCTGCTGGGCATTCGCGACGAAGGTTGCCTTTCCTTTACCCTTGTCATTCCGAGGTTCTGGCTTCGGGGGAGACGGCCTATGACCCATCTGGTCCATCTGGGCCAACTTGTCGATTAAAGCCTGGAATGTGGTTGGCTTAAAGAACATCATAAACTGGGAGATAGTTGCGTGAGGGTCTAGGGTTCCCACGAACATGCCCACCGCGGGCGCTTCCTCAATGCGTTGCTCGCATTTCGACCACAAATTTCGCCAGCGTATAGCATACTGGACCCACGTTTCGCCTGGTTTTACCCTGGCATTAATCAACGCCGTTATTGGAGTGCGTTCGCTGGCGCTCGCGAACCGCTGAGTGAATAGCAACTCCATTTCAGCGAACGTCTTGATAGAATCGTTCGGGAGTTCCGAATACCATTCGAACGCTGTTTCTGATAAGCTGCCCACGAACTGGCGAAGCAACAGTTTATCATCACCGCCGGTGTTACCGCAAAGGGCCCTGAACTGGGCGACATGTTGGTGGGGATTGCCGATCCCCTTATACACGTAGAATTTTGGTATTGTATAACCCGGCGGATATTTGATTTGGTCGTACCAGCTTGGATACGGCCGTCCCGTTTTTACGACTTGACCAGCTTCCTCAGTCGCATGATGAACCCGGATTTGCTGGGCTATATAGTCGTCCAAGTCAGCCTTAGAGATTGTCTCCTCCTTGGCCGTTGAGAGAGCCGGTGGTGGATTTGACGTTTCTCCCCTATCGTCTTCAAGGACGATCGGGGGATCCTCAGTGGGTGGGTCTTGTTGGATCATCATTCCCACCATATCCTGGAATAAGTGGGCTATCTGCCTTATATTGGCCGCTTGTTCTGCAGCCTCTTTATCTTTCTTTTCCAACATCCTCTAGAGGAACTCGGCGTCGGTTTCCTGTTCTTGTTGCTGATCCGAGAAAGCCTCGGGGCTTTCTTTCGGCCCAGTAAGCACGGCCATTGCAATCATCATTTCCTGGAGCTTTTGCTATTGCTCCTGAACTTTGGTTACTGACCGTATAAGCGGTCTATGGCCTGTAGACGCACGGCTGTCTTCCTTCCCCGATGCCATGTATACAGTGTGGACCATCCTGCCCCCAGCCTTAGGGTGTCTAGGTTCAGCGCTTTTAGCTCTCGTTGCAGGCCCGGGGATCTTCTCCGGCCTCCTCTTTTTATGAGCAGTGGAAGTTGATGGGGCCGTTGAGGTGGGCACCCAGACAGCTTTTCGTGGCTTAGCCTGGTGACTGGCTTCCTGTTGAATTTTCAGCTTCTTGTGCTGGCGGGAGAAGTTTGGATCGATCATCGAGTCTCGGGCCTGCCGCCAGACTTTATAGATTCGGGAGGACAGCCATTGAGGAGATTGGGGCTGTTCTGTTTTTACTTCTACAGCTCTTTTCAGCGGATGGGGAGACTTCTTTAGCGCCGCGGAAGGAGAATTCCTACACACCTTATTTAGCATCTCAAAGCTGTTCCCAGTCGGAACAGCAGCATTAACTTCCGCCATCGGGGCTGGTGGAGTTAGCCCAGAGGGAGAGTTGCCCCCAGCCTTCCTCATTCGGCGCCAGTAACGACGTCGAGCGCGTCGTGCTGATGGAACCGGCTTGGTGAGGGCGTTAACCTCGTCTTGCCCCCTGTGTAGGTGGGGGGTCGCTGCTGGTGTCAGCCTGTCAAAGACCGATGTCCTTTGGGTAACAGGAGCGAAAGATGGAGACGTCAATCTTGTAAAGACCGATTTTTTGGTAGGGGAAGCCGCCTTGACGACTTCAGGAGCAGGACTGGTTACTTTCTTAGGAGCAGCCTTCTCTGGGATTGTAGGCCCCATTGCGGGTCCACAGGAGTTCTGGCCCAATCTAGAGAAGACCGAGGCGCTGGTGTTGGGTAACCCGTTGAGAGGGGCCGCGGTAGGCGTAAGCCGATCAAAGACCGACTTCTTGGGAGCATCCGTTGTCAGCACCGGAGCGGTGAAACTTGTCGGCGGGAGCATGGTCCCAAAAAAAATCCTGTAGAGGCTCGCGCGACTTGTTCCACGGGCATTGTGAATAGCGAAGCAGCTTGGGGTCCGTAGGCTATACCTCCTGGCGAGGCAAAGCGTTGGTTGCAATTGCAGTCCAAGCAATTGGAGCATTTCGCACAAATAGAAGCCATCGATTCTTTGCTTTCTGCAATAAGCAAGACGCCAAGTCTTAGTACCTTGAAACCCAAGGGCAACCATTAGCGAACCGCGATTGGTTCGCGAATCACGACACACGGAGTGTGGAGTGGAAAGAGAAAAAGGTCCCACCGGGCGTGCCAGAATCTGTTCCCCTCCGAACGGCGGCCGAGACACGGACTGTCTCGCCTGAAATTCGGGGCAGATGCTAATTGGTGCTATCCGTCCACCTCTCCGAAGATGCTAAGTTGATTTATGGCACCGTATATCGAAGGTTTAAACGGATGCGTCCGATGTAGCAGACTTCGTCAGATTCCCCCTCGCTTGAGAGGTTTTTGATTGTGGGGACGCTCTTCCCTGCAGGCACAAGCCCCTGCAGTTAATTACGCTACCGCATCACGGTAACCACTTTCTCCTTCTCCAGATGGTCACTTCGTGTCGTGTGTGTTTATTTTATGTTTCGTTGCCCGTGGATTGTATACGGAGACTGAGTTATGTCGTCGCCCGTAGGGCGTGGACTGGTCCAAATCCGTATTATCTTAGATTTGGGTTTGGGGGTTTGGGTTTAAGGATACGTTAGCCTCATTTGAGACTAAGATCGACTTAAACGTTTGTTAAGGATACGTTAGTCTAGTTTTTAGACTAAGATCAACTTAACGGGATCGTTTAGATCCAACAAGAGAGAAATAAAAAGGGGGGCTCTGTTGTTTAGTTTAGTGACATTACGGTCGGTAGGTAGTTTAAGGACATTGCGGTCCATGGGTAGTTTAAGGACATTGCGGTCCAATGTTAGTTTTAAGACATTGCGGTCAAGGTTAAGGACGTCATAGTTCATGGGTTTAAGGAGCCCACAGTTCGTTGTTAGTTTTAAGACATCTCGGTCAAGGTTAAGGACCTCATAGTCCATGAGTTTAAGGACCCCACAGTCCGTTGTTAATTTTAAGACATCTCGATCAAGGTTAAGGACCTCATAGTCCATGAGTTTAAAGACCCCACAGTCCGTGTCAATGTGTGGTCATCGGGACCCGTCACCTCTTTGAAAACGTTGAGAAATTACAACGCCAAGTATCAAAGGAGTGAAGAGATGTACCCTTGAACCGGGGTGGATTAAATAGTCTTTGGCCCAATTTGGGATCAAGACCAATTAATTATGTTATGAGCCCATTAGCCCAGTTAAGTCTGAGTTGAGGACTTATAACCATCTTGGGCTAAGTCCAATCATGTTTGGAATATTGGCTTCCTGTTGGTCCATTGAAGGAGAGGCTTTGCCTCTGGTCATTTAGCCAATTGGGCTAACGTTAATTCAGCAGTGTTGAACACTGGGATCAAGTTAGTGTTTTAACACTAAAAGAGAGTTGGTGTTAAACACCAGCAACAGGGGGTTCAAATTAGTGTTAAACACTAGAGCAAATCAGTGTCAAACACTAGCAGCAGAGATTTCAAATTAGTGTTAAACACTAAGAATAATCAGTGTTAAACACCGGTGACAGAGATTTTAATTTAGTGTTGAACACTAAAGGAGTTAGTCTTAAGCTCTGTTAACAGGGGTTTAATTTAGTATTAAACACTAAGAAATTCAGTGTTAAACACTGCAAATAAAGTTCTTTGATTAGTGTTGAACACTAAGGCCAAACATTGTTTTAACACTGGATTCAGAGGTTCCAATTTAGTGTTAAACACTGAGGCAAGAGGGGTCACGTGGTAGTACGTGAGGGCGCCCTCCCTTCATTTGTTCTGCTGAGAATATTGCATCTTTTAGAGCATCACGTGCCATCACGTGACGGGCATTTAAATGCTTGTATGTTAAAGCTTCTGCCAAAGGTCACGTGGGTCACGTGAGGCACTGCCTCAAAGGCCCTTCTCTGTGGATCTTTTCGGGGGTCACGTGGTGGCACGCGACCCTGCCTCTTTGTATGTTTTTTAGAAGATCTGTTAATCCCTTTTTTTAAGAATTAAATTCTTCGTAGGGTTGAACCCTAACGATAAATTTAAGAGTAATTAAATTCCTATTATTCTGGGATAGAGTTGAACTCCGAATTTTCTGTAGGAATTAAAATCCTCATATATTTAAAGAACTGAATTCTATCATAGGGTTAAACCCTAATAAAAGCTTTAAAAGAATTAAATTCCCACTCTCTTTTAGAGAGGCATGAGATTCTGTCATAAGGTGAAACCCTAATTTCTTCTTTCTTAAAGGAATTAAATTCCTGTAATTTTAACAGAACTAAGTTCTTAACTAGGGTTGAACCCTGATTCTGTTCATTCTGAAGGAATTAAATTCCCATAACATAGGGTTAAGCCCTAATTTTATTTTAAAGGAATTAAATTCCTATAGTTCTGTGAGAATTAAATTCTCAAGCTTCCATTCCCTCTTTATGCTTTGGATCTGCATGGCAGGATCTCAACCCAATGAAAATTAAATTCTCAATTCAAGGGGAGATGTGCACTTTACAGATCCTCCACCAAAGGGAGAACTATGTTCTTCTGTTTAATATCAGAGTTAAACTCTATTGAGAATTAAATTCTCTTTTTCTTTCAAAAAGCCTTCCCTTTCTTACCTAGGGTTTTCTTTTGCAGAAGATCCAAATTTCTCCAAAGTATCAAGGCTCTCTTTTTTCTCTCTATGTATCGATCCCTCTGCATCTCTCTTCCCCTGTGTGTCTATTGGCTCCTATTTATAGGAGAAGCACCAGAATCAATTGGTTTTTTGATGAATCTTTTATTGAGAGATTTGATTTGTATTCATCATTCATTTGGACCTTTGGATTATTAGGTGAATTTTATTCACCATTGGATTTTAAATTCAGAGATTTTCCTTTGTTATTTCGGTTAGATTTTAAGGGGAAATCTTTCCAAATTCAAGATTTTTCCATAGATAGGTGATATTTAAGAATCCTTAAATTTTTAATTCAATCGGTTCCAAATAATCATTTTCCTTTGGAAAGGTTTGAGAGGTCTTTTCTCAAAATTTAATTCTGTTAACAGATAGGCTTTGAAAGCCGGTCACGTGTGGCCACGTGTCCCCTGGTCACGTGTGGGCACGTGACCCCCTTGGAACGAGCCTTCTTCTTTCCTTTTGCGCTCTGCCTTCTGGCCGCTGCTTAGCCGTCACGTGCCACCACGTGACCCCCGGTCACGTGTAAGCACGTGACCCTCGTCTGGAGCCTTTTTCTTGATTTAATCAGAGAATGAGTCTGCTGCTTTTAAATGTCACGTGCCAACACGTGACCCCTGGACACGTGTGAGCACGTGACCTCTTCTGAAGCCTTTTCCTTGATTTGATCAGGGAACTGATGTGCCTTTGCCGCCGCTTTTAAATGTCACATGCCAACACGTGACTGCTGGTCACGTGTTAGCACGTGATGCCTCTTCTGTAGGCTTTCCTGATTTTAAATCAGGAAACAGGACTAATCCACGTCCTACGGGCGACGGCATAACTTAGTCTCCGTATACAATCCATGGGCATCCATAAACAAAACAAACACACACGACACGAAGTGAAATTTCTGGAGAAGGAGAAAGTGGTTACCGCGACGCGGTAACGTAATTAACTATAGGGGCTTGCGCCTGCAGGAAAGAGCGTCCCCACAATCAAAAACCCCTCAAGCGAGGAGGAATCTGACGAAGTCTGCTACATCGGCCGCATCCGTCTAAACCTCTGATACACGGTGCCATAAATCAACTTGGCATCTTCGGAGAGGTGGCCGGATAAAACCAAATAGCATCTGCACCGAATCTCAGGCAAGACATCTTCACGTCTTCCGCCGTCTTTCGGAGGGGAACAGATTCTGGCACGCCCGGTGGGACCTTTTCCTCTTTTCGCTCCATACTTCGTGTGTTGTCTTCGCGAACGAATCGCGGTTTGTTTTGGTCTTTTGCTTGGCGCAGAAATCAAGCATTAATGGCCTCCAACTGCTCAAGTTGTTCAAAGTGCCAGTGCAACCGACGCTCCACCTCACCTGGAGGTGTAGCTTATGGGTCTCAAGCGGCCTCCATCCTTGCCATGCCGGTAGAACAGGTGACCTAGGCCACCACCGGCCTATTTTTCAGAACCATGATCCCGCCTGCAAGCTTCACCATGCCAGTGCCCACACCGGAAGCGAACAAGAAGTCGGTCTTCGATCGGCTCACTGATACAACGGCCCCTTTCAACGGGCCGTCCAATATCAAACCGGCAGCATCTGTCTTTGCCAGGCTGAGACAGAACTTTGATGGGCCCGCTAAGAAGCCCATAAACCCTTAAATGGCCATCCCGAGGAAGAGAGCCACCCCTACTCCTGAAGTCATCAAGGCGGCTTCTCCTGTTAAAGAGTCAGTCTTTTCAAGGCTGACTATTCCGGCTCCTGCTCCTACTCGAAGATCTGTCTTTGACAGATTGAACATCGCCACTCAAAGGACAACATCAGTCTTTAAAAGGCTGACACCAGCAGCACCCCATTCGGACAGAGGGCAAGATGAACCTGTCCCTATCGCCGAGCCAGTCCCAATGGCTCGTCATGCTCGACGTCGCCACTGGCGCCGAGTAAGGAAGGCCGGGGGCAACTCCCCCTCAGGGCTAACTCCACCTGCTCCAGTTATGGAAGTTAATGCTGTTGTTCCAACCGGGAACAGCTTTGAACCACTTAGGAGGGTACGTAATAACTCTCCAACTGCTACGCTAAACAGATCTCCTCCACCTGCGGAGAGGGTTCCGGAAACAAAGCTGGAGCAGCCCCCTCAGCGGCTATCCTCCAAAATTTATAAAGTTTGGCAAAGGGTTCAAGACTCCGTAATCGATCAAGGTCACTCTCGTCAGCAGAAAAAGGGCGAAAATGCAGGAAGAAAAGGACCGTCCAATCAAACAGCAAAGGACGACAATCACCAGGGTGCCCGCTGCAACGGCCCCTTCAACTTCAACGGCCCACAAGAGAAGGAGACCGGAGAAAATTCCCACGCCCGCGGCAAATGCCAAAGGCGGTGAGCCTAAACGCCCTAAGTCCGGGGGCATCGTGGTCCATACTGTATACATGGAGTCGGGGAAGGAGGACAGCCGTGCATCTACAGGTCATAGACCGCTTACACGGTCAGTGACTAAAGCTCAGGAGCAACAGCAAAAGCTCCAGGAAATGATGAACGCGATGGCTGCACTCACTGGGCCAAAAGAAAGCTCCGAAGCATCCTCTGATCAACGCCAAGAGCAAGAAATTGATGCCGAATTCCTTCGTCGGATATTGGAGAGGAAGGATAAAGAGGTTGCTGAACAAGCAGCCAACATAAAGCGAATGGCCCTCCTGTTCCAGGACATGGTGGGAATGTTGATCCAACAAGATCCTCCTGCTGAAGATCCTCCAATCGTCCTTGAAGACAATAGGGGAGAAACGTCAAATCCTCCACCGGCTCTGTCAACAGCCAAGGAGGAGACAATCTCCAAAGCTGACTTAGACGAATATATAGCTCAGCAGATACGGGTTCATCAGGCGACTGAGGCAGCCGGCCAAGTTGTCAAGACGGGGCGACCAAGTACCCGCCAGGCTATACAATACCGAAATTCCATGTGTATAAAGGGACTGGCAATCCCCACCAGCATGTTGCCCAGTTCAGGGCGCTTTGCGGCAACACCGGCGGTGATGATAAATTGTTGCTTCGCCAGTTCGTTGGTAGCTTATCGGATACAGCATTCGAGTGGTACTCCGAGCTCCCAAACGACTCTATCAAGACATTTGCGGAGATGGAGCTGCTGTTTACCCAGCGTTTCGCAAGCGCCAGCGAACGCACCCCAATAACGGCATTGATTAATGCCAGGGTGAAGCCGGGCGAGACATGGGTCCAATATGCTATACGGTGGCGGAACTTGTGGTCAAAATGCGAGCAACGCATTGAAGAGGCTCCGGCAGTAAGGATGTTTGTGGGAACTCTTGATCCGCAGGCGACCATATCCTAGTTCATGATGTTCTTCAAGCCGACTACCTTCTAGGCCCTGATCGACAAGCTAGCTCAGATAGATCAGATGGGCTATAGAGCTCCCCCTCCAAAGCCGGAATCTCCAAATGAAAAGGGGAAGGGAAAAGCAACTGTTGTCGCTAATGCTCAACAACAGCCGAGCAACTTGAAACCGGCTGTCCGTCAAAATAATATGCGTCCACACCTGTCCCTCGAGGAGAGACTGGAACGTCCTTACTCGTTTTCCCGAGATAAAACGAGAAGATTGTTCAAGCTGGCCTTGCGCAACCGACTCATAAATCTGCCAGATCCAAGACGTCCGTGGCAGCCAAACGACGTCAATGATCCCAATTACTGTCCCTATCACCGAGTACTGGGTCATCCGATTGAAGATTGCTACGTCTTCAAAAATTGGATTGAAGACCAGTACCAATAGGGCAAGTTCGCGTTGTCTGACAGATGGAAGGTGAACCCGCCGCAACCTCATACCTCTAAAAAGGTGAATACGCCGGAGGCAACATGCTCTCTCGTTGAAGAAGCTCCATGGGAGGTTGTGCTATCAGCCAAAACAAAGAGAATGCTGAACGATCTTCAAACATGCCCAGCGATCAGGTGGAAAAACCCGTTGGAACCTCAGATCATTGAAGGGATGTTGAAGCCGCGTCCAACTCTAAAGACCGATGGAGATGGCCCAAGCACTCACAACCAGCCGTCAAAATTCTCGAAGAAGAAGAAGAAGAAATCCAAGAAGCCCGTGAAGCCTGGTGACAAGCGTACGGACTTACAGAAAGAAATTGACGCGCTGGAGAAATACAACCAGAAAGCGCGGACTCCCATTACACTCCAAGAGTTCCTCAACCACGTTTTTCAAGAGGAAGATGAGGGAGACAGCTCGTTGAATGAATCTGAGGAATACGTGGCGAGCTGTCATATGATCTCCTATTCGTCTACAGACGATGAGAAAACTCCTTGCACTGAGAAGCTGAGGGCAGATCCTAAACTGGAAATTCTGGGGCCATCGGATGAAACAATTGACGCATTCCTCAATGAAGCTCTTGTAAAAAGTAAAGCTGATCGGGAACGCGAGACGGTCATATTTGAAAGGGCCAAGCGCCAGCGACTTGACGAAAGAGCTGAGACACTCCCGCTGGAGCAAAGTACGTCCACCTCAGATAAAAGCAAATTCAAGACGAGGAAAAGGTTTGCTAAGGCCATATCCATGGGTATGAAGCTACCATCCTCTGAAGGAAGCATTACCGGTGAAGCGGAATGCACCCTTCTTACTGCTTGTATCATCGGAAGATTTCGCACCCCACCGAAGAGTGCAAAGTTTTCAATAGATGGTAGCAGGGATATGTTGCTCACCGACAACATTTTAAGCGGGAGAAGCGGAATAATCGTCGGGAGCGGAAAAATACGACCGAGGGACTTAACAGAACTACCGGCAATTGTCGCATGGTTAACGCCGGGGGATCACAAGTGCTCACATTCGAGAGCGACTCTGACGAGGAAATGGCTCTTAGCCCCCTCTTTAAAGAGTCCACCTCGGGAAAAGAAGAAGAGCCGAGGGTTTGCGAAAATATTCGGCTGCGTAATCGGACGCTACCCGAAAAGAATCTCGGACCCTCAAACAAGAAAGATAAAGGAAAGGAAAAGGTCTCTGAGGATATTGCCCTAGATGACCAAGTCATGGAAGAGCTAGCCGCTAAGGACCCGCCGAAGAAAAATAAGGTGGATTACAACGTTCTAGCGCATCTGAGGAAGCTACCCTCGCAGCTCAGCATTCTTGACGCCCTTTTACTATCAAAAGAGGCGAGAGATTCGTTAATCAAAGCACTACAAGAGCCGGAGCAATTCCAAGCCTTCCTCGCCGAAGAGAGGATGAAGGATGAACTGGAAGAAGTGCACACAGCCGATGTCACGTTTGGCGATGAAGACCTCCTCCTTGGTACGTGCGACCACAACCGTCCCCTGTACGTCTCAGGGTATTGCCATGATATAAAGATAGGCAAAATCTTGGTTGACAATGGGTTTTCCGTTAATCTCCTTAATGTGCGGGTATTAAAGGAAATCTGCATAAGCATCCAGCACCTTGCTCGGGACAAGATCACCATCTCCAGGTTCGACTCCCAATCATCAAGAACTCTTAGGTCTGTGACACTGACGCTATGCTTTGGGCTACTCGTCACGGACATCAAGTTCCACGTCATAGACGCCAAGACATGCTATAATGCTCTGCTCGGCCGGCCATGGTTATACGAGTACAACATCATCCCTTCTACGCAGCATCAGTGTATGAAATATTTTAGGGATGGTCTCGAGTATACCGTGATGGGAGAACTGAACCCATTCTCCGTGAACGAGGTCCGCAAATATGAAGATGCCAAATACTTTTTACCGGATTTCGAAGACACGGAGAGGTGTCACAAGCCGGAGAACAAAGCTAACACCACCATCCCTGTCTTCGGTAGTGATACCAAGGAGGAAGAGGAGATAGTTTATTCGGGTCCGCCCCAGTACAATAAGCCGGGACCATCTGCTCCTACGTTGATCTTTGGTAGTGACTCGGAAGATGAGGTCCATGCTGTATTCTCTGCTCGGCCTTCAATACGAACATCCGCTGACAAAAAGCAAAGTCTCCAAGTCTCCATGGTGCCGCTTAAACATTATAAAGAACTGGATGCGCTCGATACCTACACTGTAGAGGAGCTGCGGACGTTCTATGTCCCTCCCAGGCGAAAAGGCGAAAAGGCAGTTCTATTCTACCGCTCTGAAGAAACCAAAGTGGAGAAAGAAATCTGGCACGGCACAGATCCTATGCTTGACAGGCTTCAGCCCATCCATTTGCCTAAATATTATACAGAAGGCTTGAAGAGGCTGCTGAAGCGCCAGGGGATACCCTTTAAACAGACCGCTCAAAAAGCCAAATTCTATGATAGGGTCTGGAACGTTCCCGGGACTCAGCACAAGTTGCCTAATGGGAGAATGGAAACAATCGGGCTCGGATACATTCGACCCAAGAAACAAGAGCTACTCCGCTACTGTTACGTCGTACATGACTTCAATGAAGAAGCGGATGCTCAATGGGAAGACGCTAATCCCGAACCGGTAAAAGTTCCTGATGCAAAAGTGCCCAGTCCGTCGTTCGAAGAACAAATAAACAGGCTCATAAGGGAAGCTGGTCAAAAAGTCCGAGACGACCATAACCGCGAAATGGCCATCTACAAGAAAGCCAAAACGCAACGCCTCCTCCAACAGGCTGTCAAAGATGGAAATGCCGCTTCTTGTCAACCTGTTATAAAAAGGGCTCGACGCAGAGGCAGAAATAAGTCGAAAGGCGAAAAAGACGCTCAACAGCAACAAAGCGGGACTAAGAAGCCACGCAAGCGGGAATCGAGCGGTTCCGATCTATCCCTCATGAGGAAAATGGGTCGAGCGTACTCTTTTCCTCGGGACAAGACGAAGAAGAGACTTGACCGAGCTATAAAATACCAGATGCTTACGCTGCCGGAGTCTAAACACCCCGAACAAGCAGGCGAAGTCTCACACCCAAACTATTGCTCTTATCACCGAGTGATAGGGCATCCTCTCGAAGACTGCTTCACCTTCAAGAACTGGGTGGAAGATCAGTATCAGCTTGGCAAGTTCGCTTTATCTGAAAGTTGGAGGGTAACGCCGCCATAGAAGCAAGAACCCAAAGCCACGAAAGTGGAACTAGATTCACATCGGTCGTCGAAGCGAGCTCGTACTTGTCACATGATAACCATATCAAAAGAAGAGCCCGAGAACATGGATGACCTTCTCTGGTGCTTCGGAAACAGCAACGATGAGGTGATCTCAGAATTTCCACCGGCACCGAAAGAGCTGGAAGATGGAATACATACCACTACAGATAGCCTCAAGAAAATTGAGTTGGGGACGGCGAACGACCCGCGACCGACATTTGTTAGCGAGCTGCTATCTGAAGAAAGGGTGGCTGCGTTAAAAGACGTGCTTGTACAGCATAGAGATTGCTTCGCATGGAACTATTCCGAAATGCCGGGACTAGATCCAAAAATTGCTGTGCACGAATTGGCGATATCCCCGGACGTTTAGCCAGTTAAACAGGCACCAAGAAAAATGCAGCTCGAGCTTGAGATGAGTATCAATGCCGAGGTCAAGAAGCTAATTGACTCTGGTTTCATCCAGGAGGTTCAATATCCTGAATGGATCGCCAACATCGTCTCGGTGATGAAGAAAAATGGGACAGTGGGCATATGCGTGGACTTCCGGGATCTTAATAAAGCCTGCCCGAAGGATGATTTCCCAGTGCCAGTCACCGAGCTGATGATAAATAATGCGTCCACTCATGAGGTTTTCTCCTTCATGGACGGCTTATCAGGGTATAATCAGATAAAGATGCATCCCGAAGACCGGAAGCACACCGCTTTCCGGACCCCTCTGGGAATATTCTGCTACAAGGTGATGCCCTTCGGTCTAAAGAACACCGGTGCCACCTATCAGAGGGCCATGACGAAGATCTTCGATGACCTCATACATGAAATCGTCAAATGCTATATCGACGACCTCGTGGTTAAAAGCAAATCATACGAGGAACATCTCGAGCATCTAAAGACTGTATTTCAACGCCTTCGACAATACAACTTGAAGATGAACCCTCTCAAGTGTGCATTCAGAGTTTCCTCGGGCAAATTCCTGGGATTCATCGTCCGACACCGAAGTATTGAGATAGATCCGTCAAAGATTAAGGCGATCATAGAAATGCCCCCACCAAGAACTCTGAAACAGCTGCGGTCTCTCCAAGGGAAGCTCGCGTATATACGACGATTTATAGCCAACCTTTCAGGTAAGTGTCGTCCTTACAGCCACCTGATGAAGAAGGGAACCCCGTTCGTCTGGGATCACAAATGCCAGAGCGCGCTGGACGAAATCAAGCAGTACCTGCAGAACCCGCCAGTGCTGGCTGCTCCGGTCAAAGGAAAATCTCTTATTCTTTATACAACAGCCTTCGAAGGTTCCTTAGGCGCATTATGGGCACAGGAGAACGATCAAGGGAAGGAAAGAGCACTCTACTACTTAAGTCGAGTTCTGCTGGGGGCAGAAAGCAATTATTCTCCCATCGAAAAATACTGCCTAGCGTTGATCTTTGCGATAACAAAGATCAGGCACTATGCGTTGGCGCATGAAGTTCGTCTCATTTCGAAGGTGGACCCCCTTAAGTATTTAATGTCGAAGGCCATATTGACGGGGCGAATCGCTAAATGGGCCTTACTCTTGATGGAGTTCTCGATAACCTATCAGCCTTTCAAGGCAGTGAAAGGCCAGGCCATCGCCGACTTCCTCGCTGAGCATCCGATACCTGCTGATTCTCCTCTGAATTGCGATCTGCCAGACGAACATGCATTTGACGCGATCGATGGAGGTGATACCCGATGGGAGTTTTATTTCGATGGAGCATCTTCCATGAAGAAGCGCAAACAAAGTACCCCTATAATCAAATCAGGGGTGGGCCTTATCTTCGTGACTCCACAAGGAGGGATAATGCTCTTTGCCTTCTCCTTGACAGAGCCGAGGACGAATAATGAGGCCGAATATGAAGCTTTGATAGCAGGCCTCGAGATCGCCATCGACATGGGAATTGAAAACCTCCTCATATACGGAGACTCCCAACTGGTCGTTAGTCAAGTAAACGGCGACTACCAGACGTGCAAGCCAGAGTTGGTGAAGTACGGCGAAAAGGTGCAACAACTGTTGACCCAAATTCCTTCATACACTTTGGAAAACATACCGCGTGCAGAAAATAGCAAAGCGGATGCGTTAGCCAAGCTCGCTAAAGAACTGGCCGACGAAAACCTCGATGACGTAAGGATCATGGTACAAAGCCGTCGGGTGCTTGCCCCAGCAGAAATATCTCTGGAATCATCCAAAGAAAAGGGAGCGACTGAGTAGACGACCTTGCAAATAAAAGACCGGGAAAAGGCCGAGAATTGGAGAGAAGTCTTTATAGACTACTTCAAATACCGTCGAACGCCCGAAGATGCGTCCTCAAGACATCAGCTTATGAAACGAGCTCTGTATTTCGCCTTCGTCAATGATACTCTATACAAGAGGTCATTTGACTCTCTGTGGTTGAGATACCTGGGACCTGATGAAGCGAAAAGAGTCGTTCAGGAAGTTCACGACGGACTCTGCGGTTCTCACCAAGCAGGCCCAAAGATGAAGTTGAAGATAAAACGGATGGATTACTACTGGCCCACGATGATTCAGGACTGCCTCGAATATGCGAAGCAATGCCACTCATGCCAAATCCATGGTGATTTCATCCACCAACATCCAAATCCGCTACATCCAACGGTGGCTAGCTGGCTGTTCGAAATGTGGGGAACTGACATAGTCGGCCCTATCGAACCAGCATCGTCCAGGGGACATCGTTTCATCCTTGTGACGACTGATTACTTCTCCAAATGGGCAGAAGCAGTACCGTTGAGGGAAGTGAAAACGGGGAATATCCTCCATTTCTTCAAGACGCACGTCATATATCGGTTCGGAACTCCGAGACAGATCATCTCCGATAACGGGCCAGCTTACAGAAGCCACAAAATCAGTCGCTTCGCGCAATAACACAATATAGACTGGAGATATTCTTCAGTTTATAATCCGCGAGCTAACGGTCTAGCTGAGGCCTTCAATAAGACCTTGACAAAGATCGTGAAGAAGACGGTGTCTCGAAATAAGAAGGACTGGCACGAGAGACTGTAAGAAGCTCTCTGGGCGTATCGAACTACGTTCAAAATGGCCACAAACACAACGCCGTACGCGTTAGTCTTCGGTACAGAAGCAGTACCCCCCTCGAGATAGAGCTGCCTTCTCTACGAGTGGCAGTCCACTACGAGCTAACGGATGAAGAAAATGCTCACCTTCAGCTTGAGGAGCTTGACGCCCTTGATGAAACCCGGCTCATAGCGCAACAAAATCTGGAGGCTTATAAAGCAAAGATGACGCGCTCATATGAAAGATTGACTAGGCCGAGGACATTCCGCCAAGGCGAACTCGTGCTAGTGGTCAAAAGACCTATGATCCCCAATCGCGCCTAGCGGGGAAAATTCGAGCCGAACTATGAAGGCCCGTACATCATAGACAAGGTCTACCAGGGTGGAGCCTATCTGCTCATGGATATGTACGGTGAAAGGCCTTTCAGGCCAATAAATGGTCGCTTCCTGAAGAAATACTACGCTTAACGAGTCACAGCCTAGGTCAATAATAGATGACGACGACTGTGTCCGCTCGCCATCTTCCTAAGCCCAAACTCTATAAGTAGTAGCCGTCCTTCTTTACCGCGGACCGAAACGTCCTTAAACTAATGACGGACCGAAACGTCCTTAAACTAATGACGGACCACTACGTCCTAAAACTAGCTGATGACCAAAACGTCTTTAAAACTACTACCGCAGCATTCTCAGGCTGACGAGAAAAAAAATATATAAAAAACTATATATAAAAACGGTATGTCCATAAGCAAAATGGGCACGGATGAAAACCCGAAAGGGCTCCTTGAGTAAAAACAGCAGGGCTACCGGCGAGTGTTCGTGAAAACCCGAAAGGGCGCGACCTCGTTAAAAAAAAGAGAGAGAGAATAAAAAGAATAAAAAAAAGAGAAAAAAAACGGTATGTGCATAAGTGAAATGGGCACGGATGAAAACCGAAAGAGCTCCGTGAGTAAAAACAGCAGGGCTACCGGCGAGTGTTTGTGAAAACCCGAAAGGGCGCAACCTCGTTAAAAGACACTTACAAGGTCCTCTCGACCTTGTAAGGAGAAACCACCCGCGTGAGATCCTTACGACTCACAGGGAAGCAACACACTTAGGGATCCTCACGATTCCTAAGGAGAAATTACACTTGCGAGATCCTCACGACTCGTAAGGAGAACTCTCTTATGGGACCCTCACGGCTCATAAGATTTGAAAGTCTTAAGTTACAGAGACCTGAACCTGTTCTTAAGCAACCCCCACAACCTTCGATAGTGCCCTACAAGCGGCTCAATAATGACCCTTGTATACAATCCACGGGCGCGAATAAACATTTCCCCAGCAAAGTCCCACCTTGACTAGGGATATGTCCGTATGGTGAACAACCCTTATAAGTCCTCTCGACTTATAAGGAGAAAACCCTTTAGTAAGATCCTTGCGACTTACAGGGGAATATACACTTAGGAATCCTCACGATTCCTAAGGAGAAAACACACCTACGAGATCCTCACGACTCGCAGGGAGAAATACTTTTGTGAGACCCTTACGGCTTATGAAGTCAAAAGCCTTAGTCGACAGAATCCTAACCCTGTTTACTAAGCAACCTTTGTTCAACATCGACAGAGGCAAATGATGATTCGCTCCTGGCAATATCCCAGTTGTAGCAATACTGATGCCTAAATCGGTATCAAATTCTAAGTCCTTTCATGGCAAATGATGATTCGCTCCTGGCAATATTCCGGTTGTAGCGATGCTGATGCTGAGATTGGCACCAGATTCCAAGTTCTACACTCGCGATAAAAATCAGCGAGCTAAAAATGCATACTAAATAGCCGAAATGATAGGGCAACTTGCAATAAAAAGCAGCAAGTAAAAATGTATGCATACAAAACAGCCGAAATGATGGGGCAACTCGCAATAAAAGCAGCGAGTAAAAATAAAATAAACAGCCGAAATGATTGGGCACCGCGAAAAATAGCCGAAATGATTGGGCAATCGCGACCTTCGCGATATAAAAGCTGAAATGATAGAGCATCGCGGAAATAAAGCAATAATAAAAAAAATGATGAAACTTTTGCCCTACAGTTGAGATCACATCGATCCCTATATACAATCCAAGGGCACAAACAAAGACGGAACCATACCTTCCCAAGAGGCTCCTTCAGAAAGCAAAGCCAAGTCTCGACGGTTCACCAGCAACCTAGAGACAACCGCGACATTCGTCTTGATGCAACAGACGCAGTGCCAGCAAACGAAGCAAAGATCAAATTCCTAGCTTCACGGTTCTGACGGTAACTTACATAAAATCTGAAAGACCACCAAAAATACCTCAATTCAGGGAAACCAGTGTCCTTGACGAGAACATCCTGATTCGCGTCGACCCGCAGAGAAACTAGCGTCTTTGCAGGAATACATCGATTCGTTTCAACCCCAGGGAAACCAGTGTCCCTGGCAAATACCTCAATTCAGAGAAACTAGCGTCCTTGATGAGAGCTTCCTGTTTCGCGTCAGCCCGCAGAGAAACCAGTGTCTTCGCAGGAATACTCCGATTCGTTTCAATCCCGAAGAAACCAGTGTCTTCGGAAAAATCCTTCGACTCAGGGAAACCAGTGTCCTTAACGAGAACATCCTGATGCGCGTTGACCCGTAGAGAAACTAGCGTCTTTGCAGGAACACCTCGACTCGTTTCAACCTCAGGGAAACCAGTGTCCTTAGCAAATACCTCAATTCAGGGAAACTAGCGTCCTTGATGAGAGCTTCCTGATTCGCGTCGGCCCGCAAAGAAACCAGTGTCTCCGCAGGAATACTCCGATTCGTTTCAACCCCGAAGAAACCAGTGTCTTCGGCAAAATCCTTCGACTCAGGGAAACCAGTGTCCTTGATGAGAACCTCCTGATTCGCGTCGAACCGCAGAGAAACTAGCGTCTTTGCAGGAATACATCGATTCGTTTCAACCCCAGGGAAACTAGTGTCCCTGGCAAATACCTCAATTCAGGGAAACTAACGTCCTTGATGAGAGCTTCCTGATTCGCGTCGGCCCGTAGAGAAACCAGTGTCTCTGTAGGAATACCCCGATTCGTTTCAACCCCGAAGAAACCAGTGTCTTCGGCCAAATCTTTCGACTCAGGGAAACCAGTGTCCTTGACGAGAACATCCTGATTCGCGTCGACCCGCAGAGAAACTAACGTCTTTGCAGGAATACGTCGATTCGTTTCAACCCCAGAGAAACCAGTGTCCCTGGCAAATACTTCGACTCAGGGAAACCAGTGTCCTTGACGAGAGACTCCTGATTCGCGTCGGTCCGCAGAGAAACCAGTGTCTCCGCAGGAATACCCCGATTCGTTTCAACCCCGAAGAAACCAGTGTCTTCGGCCAAATCCTTCGACTCAGGGAAACCAGTGTCCTTGACGAGAACATCCTGATTCGCGTCGACCCGCAGAGAAACTAGCGTCTTTGCAGGAATATGTCGATTTGTTTCAACCCCAGGAAAACCAGTGTCCCTGGCAAATACCTCAATTCAGGGAAACTAGCGTCCTTGATGAGAGCCTCCTGATTTGCGTCGGCCCACAGAGAAACCAGTGTCTCCGCAGGAATACTCTGATTCGTTTCAACTTCGAGGAAACTAGCATCCTCGGCAAAATACTTCGACTCAGGGAAACCAGTGTCCTTGACGAGAGACTCCTGATTCGCGTCGGCCCGCAGAGAAACCAGTGTCTCCGCAGGAATACCCCGATTCATTTCAACCCCGAAGAAACCAGTGTCTTTGGCCAAATCCTTCGACTCAGGGAAACCAGTGTCCTGGACGAGAACATCCTGATTCGCGTCAACCCACAGAGAAACTAGCGTCTTTGCAGGAATACGTCGATTCGTTTCAACCCCAGGGAAACCAGTGTCCCTGGCAAATACTTCGACTCAGGGAAACCAGTGTCCTTGACGAGAGACTCCTGATTCGCGTCGGCCCGCAGAGAAACCAGTGTCTCTGCAGGAATACCCCGATTTGTTTCAACCCCGAAGAAACCAATGTCTTCGGCCAAATCCTTCGACTCAGGGAAACTGGTGTCCTTGACGAGAGCATCCTGATTCGCGTCGAACCGCAGAGAAACTAGCGTCTTTGCAGGAATACATCGATTCGTTTCAACCCCAGGGAAACCAGTGTCCCTGGCAAATACCTCAATTTAGGGAAACTAGCGTCCTTGATGAGAGCTTCTTGAT
This sequence comes from Agapanthus africanus, assembly GCA_030015575.1. Classification (NCBI taxonomy): domain Eukaryota; kingdom Viridiplantae; phylum Streptophyta; class Magnoliopsida; order Asparagales; family Amaryllidaceae; genus Agapanthus; species Agapanthus africanus. The sequence goes on from CM057337.1 coordinate 8,000,044, forward strand.
TCGCGTCGACCCTCAGAGAAACCAGTGTCTCCGCAGGAATACTCCGATTCATTTCAACCCCGAAGAAACCAGTATCTTCGGCAAAATCCTTCGACTCAGGGAAACTAGCGTCCTTGACGAGAACACCTCGATTCGCGTCGACCCGCAGAGAAACTAGCGTCTTTGCAGGAACACCTCGACTCGTTTCAACCCCAGGGAAACCAGTGTCCTTGGCAAACTCCTCAACTCAGGGAAAATAGCGTCCTTGATGAGAGCCTCCTGATTCGCGTCGGCCCGCAGAGAAACCAGTGTCTCCGCGAGAACTTCACGATTCGTCTCAACTTGCAAGATAAAGCCTTAGGAAGCAGGGATTAAAAGACCTTGTTTCCTGAGCACTGGGACCCTGCAAGTCGGTCTAAAACGGTCTCTTGCATACTATTCACGGGTCTCACTCTCCAAAGTCGAATCTCGACAAGGAGGGAAACAACCGCTTACGGGTCCTCTCGACTCGTAAGAGGGAAAATTCTCTTATAGGATCCTTACGACTTATAAGAGAAAACGCACTTAGGAATCCTCACGATTCCTAAGGAGAAAATCCACCTTCGAGATCCTCTCGATCTGTAGGGAGAAAAAATCTTTATGAGACCCTCACGGCTCATAGAATTGAAAGTCTTAGGCAGCAGATCTGAACCTGCGGCCTAAGCCATTGCTATCTCTTGAAGAAACCAAAATGCTCGCTCTATTATCTGTCAACCATGTTCACTAAGGTAACATGCGGATAATAAAAGAAAGAAGAAAGCGACAGAAAGAACATCTGATTGGCATTGGATTAAGCATTCGAGACAAACTCATTCATGCATGTGCAAAAGACTCAGAACGAGAAAGGAGACAAGCTGAAATAAAATTTTTCCATTCATATTGCAAAAGGGTTCTTACAATCATAAAGAAATAAATAACAATATTATTGAAATGTTTACAATGGTATAACTTCGGACCCAGTACATGGATTGAGGAACCCGAAAGTAACCCTATCTAAGACTTTCCAAGCCTGGCGAACCATCCTAGTGTGCTTTTTCTCGCGAGCACAAGCGTCGGGGTCCCCCCTGATGTCCTCCTCCCTCCAATAAGCAGCAAGTATGGCGGACTGTTGGAAAGCCTGGTGCAGGAGATCGACAAGATTGTCTCGCCGTCTCTTCGAGATTAGGTGCATCAGATACATCGAGTGCACCTTATCCTTAGCAGCATCCAACGCCCCAAGCGGCACACCGGAACAGAATAAGGGAAGTGCTTCCCAAATGGCTCCCACGATAACCTTCAGGAGAGAGGAGCGTCGAGGAAGCAGTTGACCATTGTACGCGTCGAAGCGACTCATGATCTCGGCATACTCGGCGTTGGTAAATTCCCGGTTCTGAGAACGACCGAGTCGGCGGATGTCTCCGTAAGAGATGATTTCATCGAGGTCGTACATGTGAACGTCCATTGCTCCTGTAAAAGAAAATTAACAGAATTAGCAGACAGACTAAGCGAATTCTTATTAAAAAACGGGCACAGGGAGTTAAACTCCTCGAGAGCAATGCTCTGCAAACAGGAGTGACACCTATCAAATTCGGTAATGAGGAGAATCTGAAGAAAATCCTCTAAGAATATTGAGAGTTTTGCTCTGAGAAGACAATAATAATAATAATAATATAAAATGTCATCTTTAACTTCCAAGATCCACGAAGAACTCTTAAGAGTTCTTCTGTACGATTTGGAAGGAGCAAAGCTCCATTAACGCATTAAGAAAATACAAGGAAAATCTTTTAGAGAGCAGAGCTCCATTAATGGAACCTTAATAGGATTCCCTTTAGTTCTCTTTAGATCCTTTTAAACCTATAGAGCAAAGCTCTGCTAAGTGAAACCCTAAATGGGTCTTCTTTAGATCGGGGATCTATTGAGAGCAAGGCTCTTAAAATTAATTTAACTTAATCCAAATTAATTTTTACCTAAAAATTTTCTAGAGTTTAACTCTTAAAAACGCTTGAATAAAAAGAGCAGGGCTCTGGACGAAATTCTTATGAAGAGATGAAAATCATCTAAGGGACCAAAGGTCCTATTTATAGGCAATAAGTGCCGTTTCAATTTCCCAATGGTTAGGATTCTGACTACCGCTGCGCTCATGTTTAGGGCCACGTAAGCGCAACGGTGGGGGGGGCATTTATTTACCCCAATCAGAGCAAAGCTCTGTTCAAATTCCAAGGCGGGAAATGAAGCAATGCTTCTAATTCCCTCACTCAGAGCAAAGCTCTACTCTGAAAATTTAAATTTTAATAAATGAAGCAACGCTTCAGATCTCCTGCGCTGCGCGCAGAGCGCCACGTGTCAAAATCAGACACGCCAGCGCAAGGAGCGCAGCGCCCAAGGCAGTGCGCCCAATCAGAGCAAGACTCTATTAAAAAACAAAAAATTAAAGGAAGCAACGCTTCAGTTGCACAAGCGTTGCGCTGTGCGCTGCGCGACACGTGTCAGCGCAGTTGCGCTGCGCTGTGCGCTGCGCGACACGTGTCAGCGTAGGTGCGCTGTGCGCTGCGTGACACGTGTCAAGCGCAGCTGCGCTGCACTGTGCGCTGCATGACACGTGTTAAGCGCTGGTGCATCTGCGCCAAACAGAATTAAAATTCTAGTAAAATCTTTCTGTTCTTGTTAAAATAAGAAGATTGTCTTATGTAAAACAGAAGCCCTTGGATCAAAGATCCAACGGTGAGAAAAATTCCCCAAATCACTCAGAGAAAGATCCATTTAACAAATTTAACAAATTAATGGGCACTATATAAAAGCCCCTAGACCCCAATTCAAAAACAACAGAGAGAAAGCAAAAAACTCAGAAACAGAGAGAACTCTGAAGAATTTTGAGAAGAACTCAAGAAAAGAAAGAAGGTAAAAACCTTTATAATAAAGAAGAATTTCTTCTGAATAGATCATTGATTTAAGAACAAGATCAATGATCTTCAATAAAAAAATATATAATAATAACAGTGCCTTGCACTTTTTTATGAACCAATGGTTCTGGAATCTTAAAGATTCTTTTCTTGAATCCAAAATTGGATCAAGAAATTAAAACGGTGCCTTGCACTTGCAAAAACTGCACTGTTGCGCTCCTGGGTTGGCGCAAGCCACCAGAGAGCGCCACGTGTCTGCTCCAAGACCACCTGCACTGCGCGCTTTTAAAATAGAGCATTGCTCTTTAAATTTTGCGCAACTCACCAGAGCGCGCCACGTGTCAGTTGCGCAACAGCGCAGCGCACTGGCGCAACGCACTGCGCTGCTGCGCTTGCGCTCACCAGAGCGTGACACGTGTCACCACCACAAGCGCTTGCGCTCAATAATTGGCGCAAAGCGCCTGAAAAACTACTGTCAAGTAATTAATGCACTGCATTATTAACAGAAGAGCCAAGCCCAATTAAAAAGGCCTAACAGACCAAATAAAATAAAATGCATTATTTTAAAAAAGGGCAGAGCCCAAACCAAAACAGATGCTCTGCATCATTTACAAAGGGACTGAGCCCAAATCAAAAAGGCCTAGCAGGCCAGAATAAAATGCATTGCATTATTAAAAAGGGGCAAAGCCCTAGCACAGGCCTAATAGACCAAAAATAACTAAAAACGTTGAACATTTTTCAACTAGACTTAGCCCAATCATGGCCGTAAGTCCTCAAATTAAATTGACTGAGCACGACTGCTCTCTTAAATCAATTTACATCCGGTTCAAGGGTACATCTCTGAACTCCTCTGACCCCTATCGTTGTAATCCTTCAACGACGTCAGAGAGGTGACGGGTCCCGACAACCACATATCGATATGGACTGCGGGGTCCTTAAACTCGTGGACCGAAACGTCCTTAAACTAATATTCGTCCCAAAATGGGAACGTTGGACCGAAATGTCCTTAAACTAATGTTTGTCCCCAAATGGGAATGATGGACCCCCATGTCCCTAAACTGGAATATGGACCACTATGTCCCTAAACTGGAACAATAGAGCCAATTGCTCTCTTGTCGGATCCAAATGATCCCGTTAAGTTGATCTTAGTCTGGAGATTAGACTAACGTATCCTTAACGAACGTTTAAGTTGATCTTAGTCTCAATATGGCTAACGTATCCTTAAACTAAAACCCCAAACCCAAATCTAAGTAAATACGGATTTGGACTAATCCACGTCCTACGGGCGACGGCATAACTTAGTCTCCGTATACAATCTACGGGCATCCATAAACAAAATAAACACACACGACACGAAGTGAAATTTCTGGAGAAGGAGAAAGTGGTTACCGCGACGCGGTAACGTAATTAACTGCAGGGGCTTGCGCCTACAGGGAAGAGCGTCCCCACAATCAAAAACCCCTCAAGCGAGGGGGAATCTGACGAAGTCTGCTACATCGGCCGCATCCGTCTAAACCTCCGATACACGGTGCCATAAATCAACTTGGCATCTTCGGAGAGGTGGCCGGATAAAACCAAATAGCATCTGCCCCGAATCTCAGGCAAGACGTCTTCACGTCTTCCGCCGTCTTTCGGAGGGGAACAGTACGGCCCTTTCCTCGTTTCTGAGGTACTGCTCGGCGGAGCCTATCGCTTGCAAGACGCGGCGGGTTGTAAGTTTCTGCGACCTTACAATGCCGAAAAACTCAAATTGTACAAGTGATGTAAATTTGTATCTGTGAATATATATTTCTTCTTTGACAAAGCAATATAAATTTTTCTTTTAAGACTTCTAAATTAGAAGAAACTTCTTCAATATGTTTCCCTCTTCCTCGGTTCAAAGGTCACTGATCTCGTTTTATGAACATACTAAAATACGCAAAGTGGATAAAAAGGAGACAATATCACGTCGCAAAAGAGGAATTTTATTCATCAAAGGTATTATGAGCTCCCCGGCCTTACACAAAATATATTAAAATTACAACAGAGAGGGAAGAGGTCCGAGAAAGCACTACTGATGGTACTCCGAGGAGATCTCCGCCAGCCGATCCCTAGCCTCCTCATCCCGCTCCCTCTGATACTGCCCACATACCCGGGACGCCACGGAACCACCCGAACTCCCACCCACCGGGCAGAAGTCCGCGATCTGCCTCTTTTGGAAACACTCCAAAAGAAGGGCCGCCGATCGATCATGCTTGTTCTTCGAGATGATGCCGTGGACATAGAGCGTGTGCAGCTTATCGAGCGCCTCGTCCTGCAGCTGTGGAGATAGGTCATTGAACAAACCCGGGGACATCCTCCAAATGGCGTACATAAGCAATTGGAGGAAAGGCGGCCGCCGGAGAAGTAGGCGGCAGAAGTGATCCTCTGTGCGTTCGACCACGGTCCGGTACGTCTCCTCCGTTCACTCCTGATCATAGAGGTACACGTCATCGCGGGAGATGATCTCTCCGATGGAGTAGATGAACCCGGCCATTTTCTAGAAAGCAACGCTGAAAGAAACCCATATACCTTCTCTATTTATAGCCTCAACAGAATCCCCATAGGCCGAAATTTTCACGTGCATGGGCGTGAACCTTGGGGTATTTTCATATTTCCCAATACAGGGCTGCCGCGTGACGGCCTCCCCATATCTCACGGTCAATCGAAGTCGAAACGACGCGGATCTTGGAGCGCCTCGCCTGTGCGTTTCAGTCACGTGTCGCCCACGACGGTCACTCTTCCAGATTTTCTTCTCACAAGTCGAGGAAGATTGAACGGCGCCTTGTAAAAGCAAGAAGAATTTTGCGAAAGTCCTCCCCAAGAGGCCACCGAGCAGCTTCCCTGCTCGATCAATCCCTGGGGGTAGCTCCTACCCATCCACGCCAAGGATCGAAAGCCCTCACCAAGAGGCCACCGAGAAGCTTCCCTGCTCGGTCAATCCCTGGCGGGTAGCTCCTACCCATCCAAGCTAAGGATCGAAGCCCTCACCATGAGGCCACCGAGCAGGTTCCCTGCTCAGTCAATCCCTGGCAGGTAGCTCCTACCCATCCACGCCAAGGATCGAAAGCCCTCACCATGAGGCCACCGAGCAGCTTCCTTTCTCGGTCAATCCCTAAAGGGTGGCTACTACCCATCCATGCCAAAGATCGAAAGCCCTCACCATAAAGCCACCGAGCAGCTTCCCTGCTCGGTCAATCCCTGGCGGGTAGCTCCTATCCATCCATGCTAAGGATCGAAAGCCCTCACCATGAGGCCACCAAACAGCTTCCCTGCTCGGCCAATCCCTTGCGGGTGGCTACTACCCATCCACGCTAAGGATCGAAAGCCCTCACCATGAGGCCACCGAGCAGCTTATCTGCTCGGTCAATCCATAGCGGGTAGCTTCTACCTATCCACGCCAAGGATCGAAAGCCCTCACCAAGAGGCCACCAAGCAGCTTCCCTGCTCGGTCAATCCCTGGCGAGTAGCTCCTACCCATCCACGCCAAGGATCGAAAGCCCTCACCAAGAGGCCACCAAGCAGCTTCCCTGCTCAGTCAATCCCCGGCGGGTAGCTCCTACCCATCCACGCCAAGGATCGAAAGCCCTCACCAAGAGGCCATCGAGCAGCTTCCATGCTCGTTCAACCCTTAGCGGGTAGCTCCTACCCATCTATGCTAAGGATCGGAGCCTTCATGAAGAGGCCACCGAGCAGCTTCACTACTCGGCAAACGCCGACCAATTCTAACTTGGCTATTGTTTAAGTTACGCTAAAGGAAGTGGTCGCCGGTCCGACTCAAAGGAGTGGGCGAATCTCGGCCTACCTACACTGAAGAATCTCTTGATGTATTCTAAGAAAATGATCGCCACCTCGACTCCGGGGGCGGGAAGGGACTGACCTTCCTGCACTTAGCGATTAACTGGCTTACACTTGACGGGTGATCGACATCTAAGAGACCGATCATCGACCTACGGCTTGACTCTTGGGACGAGGAAAACACTAACAAGCTCATGTTAACGAGCACAAGAAAAAATTGCCACGAAGAAAAATCAAAAACAGCTTTATTCACGATCTGAAAGTCTTTATAAGGTACTATGGGCTCCTCAACCTTACAAAAATTACCCGAAGGCTTACAAAATTCAAAAAGAAAACAGAAGAAGGCAGGAAGGCTCCGACCTTGGGACCGGGGAGGATCTCGACCTGCTCTGCACCGACGTCGGGATCCGGGGTGACAGCTTTAGAGTCGGTGCTCCCACCAGGAGCTTTGGTGCCAGGAGCCGGGGTGACGGCTTTAGGGTCTGTGCTCCCACCGGGAGCCTTGGCGCCGGAAGCCGGGGTGACTGCTTTTGGGTCGGGGCTCCTACTAGGAGCCTTATCTCTAGCACTCCCATAGGCGGCCTCTCCCACGGCGGCACTCCCGGCGGTCTCCCCCTGCTGCTCATCCTCGGAGAGGGGGTACTAGTGCCGAAGCTCGCCATCAGCAAACAAGGGCATCAACGCCTTGACAACGTCGAAGGCCTAGTGCCAAACGATGGCCGAGGCGTCAGCAAGGTCGGCGTAGAACCGGTCCAACGTCTTGTACCTCTCCACCGACTTCACAGCCTGGAGGTCGGCGAGCATCACCACTTCCTTCGACGCCTCGGTTTCCCTCTTGCAGGCGTCCCATGACTTCTTCATTGTGGTGTTAAGCACCTTAGCCTTTTCCAACTTAGTCTATATGACCTTGTCTGATTCGCTCAGAAGTCGAATGGACTCCTTGCATTTAGAGTTCGTCACCTCCTCGGCGACCATCCGGGTCTCGAGGGCGGTTTTCTTCTCCTTCTCCTACTGCAGCTCCAGGCATAGGTCCTCCTTCCGCAAGGACGACTCGCCCGCCTTCCGCATCGCCGGGGCAATCTCCTTGTGCTCCATGTTGGCGATGAGGGCGCAGTGCTGGAGGACTTGAGGAAAGTAAAGGAAAGGGTTAAAAAGCATCCGATCCGAGGAAAAAAAGCTTGAAGAAAACCTCAACGGAAAGCAGATACTGACCTGTACGGCTTCCTGAGCGATGGCGGAAAGCTGGGCCTTGAGGGTCCCCCGGGGAATTTTGCCCCCGGCCGATCGTTACATCTCCGAAAGCAAGCTATCGGCAACAGAAAGCCCCGAGGGCACCTCGAAACAGACGTCCCTCTCCTGCACAAAGATCAGGGAGGCCGGAGATCGGGATACCGTCCTCTTGTACCTCTTGAGAGGGACCTCGGGGGGGTCGGCATCATCCCCCACCTCCCTCGTCCGAGGCTCCGGTTCCCGAGCGTGCTTATGGCTCTCCCCGCGGCTGGTTTCCGAAGCTCGGGGCATGGAGGAAGGCCTAGCCGGTGAGGCTGCCTTCGGGGCCGAGCTCGAACCGGGGCGGGATGAGCTAGCGCCCCAGGTATTCCTTCCCTTCTTTGCGGCTATGGCGGCCAGGAATTTGGATCGGTCCATTTACTCTGCAAAAAGGAAAATACACAAAGGGAGTTAGTGACGCTGAAAAGGGAAAAAGAAAAATATTCAAGTCTAGACAGATCGTCCAAGCTCCTAACTTACCCACGAATCGAGCGGGGCTTAGCCCAGCCCAGGTAAGGGCCTGCTCGGAAAGCAAAACGTCGGCCTGTTGGATCGGCTCCCACATGGACACCACCCTCGCCTCAGGAGAGGACGACCGATTCATCCACGGGTAGTCAGCCCTATGCCACTGTACAGGCACAGGCCAATCCCCGCCCTCGCGTGGCTCGACGAATACGAACTTCTCCTTCCATTCGTGAATGGAAGAAGAAACTATTACTACCCCCGACCCGGCCGTCCCTCCCTTGCGTTTTTTAAAGGAAATGTACACCCAACTCGGCTCATCCTTATGTGTGGCGGGATGATTTTTATAACAAAGGAAGGAAATGAAAAGGTTCAAGATGAAAGGGATTTCTTCAAGTCTCAACCGGATCAGGAACCCGAGGAGAATTCTCCATGAGTTCGGCACTAGCTGGCCCGGGGCAAGTTGGAAGCAACATAGTACCCCGCATACTTCAGGGGGAAAGGGTAGACGTATTCCAACCCAAAATGCATCCAAGTATAAGGCAATCTTCTTGCTATGCACCTGATCCGCCCTTTCGTATTCCCTATCCAAACAAAGCGAATAGCTAGGGAGAATGTGGAAACGAGCCCGGATCGCGGTGAGCTCGTTCACATTCCTTAGGAGGGAGGGCGCATCATAAGCATTCCCGATGTGCGCTTTGGGGACCCTTACCGTCGCCTGACGACGAGCGGCATGGGTAGCCCTAACTCTATGAGGGGAATCCGACTCGGATGGGGCAAAGGAGGAAGCAGAAGAAGACACCCTGGACTTGGCTCCTACAACTGGAACCTCATCGTCCGAATCTACCCTAACAATTTCCACAGACTCTTCAGAGGAAGACATCTAACCTGATTCAAAGAAGGAGTCCTCTGAGGAAAGAGCACGGGGGATCCGATCTAAAAGACGGAGCGCCGAGCTATCTCTCACAGCGAAAGGAAAATGATGGTGAAAGTGTGGACCCTGGGGGGATCCCACCCCTATTTACAATGCTTGGGCGATGCATCTGACGGCTCAGATCGTTTCCCGCCTAAACGAAACTTCGCGCCCGCCAGTCGTCGACGTTCCACGTATCAAACGACCATTGGAGACGTCCCTTCGGACGCAGGCGACAACGACAGCCTGTCACGTCCGCCAATCCGCGTTGGACACGTGGCCTGCGCCTCAATGGACGTACCAGTGAATCGGTGCTCCCTCTTTAATGCACGATCTCCCTCCTGATCCACTGACGTCATCGAAGATACGCCTAACCGCCCCGGAGATCCGCACTGGTAGGTTCTTGACTACAAGCTGAGTCCGGGGGAATGATCAGACCACTCTCGACCCGACCCATAAATAGATCGGGACGAGAGTGGGAGGCTAATGATGATGCTCATAAGTGAGAACTATCCTGATCATGACACGCGGTAGATGACGTGTTTCAGGGCTCACGCAAACAGGGCAAGCACTATGCGTTGGAGACTCTTTCCGGGCTATCGCCCCGAGGTTTACCCCGGCCTCCTATGAGTCCCTGAACGCTCTTATGCACACCATACAAATGGCCGCAGGCTCGTCTCCGAGCCCCTCTACGCGCTGAGCTTCCTCGGCCCTTCCAGCTCGTCCCCGAGCTATCGCCGGACCGAACTAGCTCGGTCTCCCGTCCTCTTTTAGGCCTCTCACCGAGCTAGGCCTTCCCGATTCTACCGAGCGACCTAGAACGCAGATCTCAGGTGCCTCCGCCACGGCTCCACAAATCTCGCCAGACGCGAGATATCCGCCGCCCCACGATCCTGTGTTCCACGCCATCGCATCCCCTAATAAAGAGCGTATCTCGTCATTAATAGGGGATCCCGTCATTCATGTGGGCGTAACGCAAGGAGCGTAACGACCGGCGAAGATCTCGCGCCAGCTAGCTCATGACGACCGCTATAAAAAACCTTCTTTCAGACGACTCAGGTAACGCGATTTTACTCCAACAAGCCGCTCCTCTGCCCAAATACCTTGGCTAACTTGATCGTCGGAGGGTCCACAGTGGTACAACCACCCCGGGACTTCTTTGCAGGTAGCTCGGATTCACTCAAAATCAAGCCTACTAAGATCCACACGCTCAGGGAGACGACCCTCAATATCAATCGCGGCCGTCCATCAACGCTCGCGACAAATCGATGGAGGACAACATCTGAAGGAGATCCTGACCTTCATCACTGACATAATAAAACTCAACTCAAACGCAAGTCACATGTTGACAATTAGTTGATGATTTCAATCCTCTCTCATAAAAAGAGATTCCTTGGTCTGACAGAAATCGACCATTTTGCGACTTAAATGGTATCCGCTTATGCGATGAGTTCTACATGCATATATAAATTCCAAGATGTAAACATCAACTAGAGCAGTTTCCAGGATAGAAATTTCAACATACCTCATTAGAGGGTTCCGTAAAGTTCTCTCCCGTATTTAGTCAAGTGTTATGAGCAGATTACCAAGTGCCCTGAATCAACTGCAGGCATCCATCTGTCAAGTGTTATGAGCAGATTACCAAGTGCCCTGAATCAAGTGCAATAAGCAATACTAATTTGATGCAAGGAATTGGAAAGAGGTGTGAACAAATAGAAGGGATTATTAGTCTAAATTCATAGACACTGTTTTAGTTTAACGTGCTTGCGCAAGAAAAAGAGCTCAACTCCTATATTTACTTGTTGAACGCTAATTTACCCGGCTTGAATTTATCATGTACGGTGGCAAATTCTCATACTCTAAGAATGCCGCAAACCATCAGTATGTCCTGAAACTTCTTCCTCAGAAATGTTTGTAAAATAGCACAAAGATTAACTATACAATTTGTATACTTAAAAGCTGAGATGTTAGCATAGAGATGTTGAGAAGTTGACCTTACCGACTCGCTCCTACCGTGTACCGAAGCCTACAGAGGCCTCAAAGCCGCAAAAGAATTTCGAAAACTCAAGGACCACTCAATCATTCCAATGTACATAAACTCAATAAGATTCAGGATTTAAAGTTCTACGATCAAGAGATGTGCTTTTATATCATTCGGATTTCGGACTTACACCCTATAGATGGAAATGAACCACTTGACCCACGGGATGTATTTTGGACATGCGTCTCGCTTATTTCTAGTACGAATTTCACTAGATTTTCATGTATTCTCGAAACACAAACAACAGGTACCAATCGAAATCGTAAAAAGGGAAGAACTTTGAGCTTGATAACGATTGACCACTTTCACTAAAATTACATCATGCATTGTATACATTCATATAAGGAACATGCATCTCGCTTTCTTTAATCGAGAACCGATGGAGGCTGAGATCTCCTTCAGATATTGTCCTCCATCGATTTGTGATGGCAGTTTTTGACGGCTGAGATTTGTTTTGGAAGTTGTTAAGCGTGGATCTCAATGGGTTGGTATTTGACGTCGAGCTACTTGCAAAGAAGTCCCGAGGTGGGTGACCACCGTAGGACCCTCCGACGATCAAGTTAGTGCCGAGGTATAAGTGCATAATAGCGGCGTATTGAAAATGAGTTCAAGTTACCTGAGTCATCTGGGAAAGGGGTTTATATAGTGGTTGCATGGTGCGAGCAGGCGCGGGAGCATCGGCGTAAGTTACGCCCCTACGTTATTCTCGCATTTAATGGCGGGATGCGTCCATTAATGGGGGAATGCGCTAGCATGGGACGCGGATCATGGGAAGGCAGATATCTTGTCCTAGCGATATACGCGGAGCCATTGCGTGGCACATGGGACCCGCTTTCTTGGTTGATCGGGGGAAACCGAGGCAGCTCGGCATGTTGGGAGCTCGGAGACAAGTCGGGTGGCCGAGAAAGCTCGGCATGTCAGGAGCTCGGAGACGAGCAGGATGGCCGAGGAAGCTCGGAGACGAGCTGTTGGTAGTTTCCTAGGTGAAGATAGAATGTATTCAGGGAGGTCTACCGAAAGGTCGGATACGTTCCTCGAGAAGGGGATCCCGAGGAATGTCCCTGAAGCAACTTATTTATTCCACCCCAGTAGCCTTCGGGACATGTCACCCGCCACGTGTCGTAATCTGGGGAGATACCACTTGTGAGCATCATCATTAGCCCCCCACTCTTGTTCCGACCTATTCATGGATTGGGTCGAAAGTGACATGCTCAGTTTTTCTTTTACTCATTTTGGTGCCAAGAATCATAATGCGGATCGCCCGGGAACGGCATGGCGTTTGGTGGTTGCGTCGTTCCGATCTTTGGGCCTACGTGTCACCTCGTCGTTCACCTGAATTTTCACGCGTATCCCCGATGGCGTCAGCGGATCAGTGAAATGATTGCGCTTTAAAGAGGGGACGTCGTTTCAGTCAATTCGTCAGTTGAGGTACCGACCACGTGTCAGCTGTTAGTTGGCGGAGGCGACAGGCTGTCTCTGACTTCTGCAGTCGAAGAGACGTCTCCAGTGGCCGATCGCTACGTGGAGCGCCGCCAGCCGCTAGGTGATTTATCTCAAAGAATATTTAGTAACCGCAATCAAGAATGGCGTCGCTTGGTAGCTAGCCGGTGAGTACGGGTCGGTCCACAGGGATTTTGTGAATTTCCTAATCGCTCTAACGAATTAATTCCGATGGGTGCCGGATTGATTAAATCTAAAAACTAAATTAATCTAGATCTAAATCTTGCTAGGGTTAGGTTTAGGTTAAGTTTGGAAAGTCAATAAATCTCACCGCTTTCTATACCCATATTAAGATCTATTAGGAGTTATGGTAATTATTAATAAAGGGGATTAGAACCATCGGGAAGATGTTTCTTCCTCTAGCTTCTTGTCCTTCCTTTATCAATCCTTACCCTAACCTCCATGGAAAACACGCTCAACCAGGCCTTTATACTACGGTATCACCGCTACCTCGTGGGATAGGGTACCGTAGGGAGCGGTGTGTGCATGTATGCATGGAGTCCTATTAATTATATGTGATGGGTAAGAAAGGAGTGAGAGATCTTCATCTCTCAAGCCTTCCCCAAAGCTAACCCTAACAAGCGAGGAGACTACTCGCTCATTAGGGATTGAAGAACATTCTATCTATCTAACTAGGGCAAGAAATTAAAGATCTATACTAAGGCAAGGAATTAAATCTAAACTAGGGCAAGAATAGAAATTACCAAGGGCGAATAATAAATTTAACATAGGGCAAAAAATAAATTAAGAACTTACAAATTGGTGCTCTCCAAAAAGATTTCTGAATTTTATTAATGAAAGGAGGCATGAACTAATATAAGAATTTGGGTCTCTATTTATAGGACATAGAAAACCCTAGATTTACAATTGCCGCATGTATGCTTTTACAAAAATACCTCTAGAAAGACTAGTCAGCGCCGCCTCAGCATTTTGGTAAAATTTTTCGCCCTACGTGCTCCGCACAGCCGCGGCCGCAGCCATGGTTTGGCCGCGGTTCCACAGCCTAATGATGGTCTTGAAATCTGCAATTTTCTGGGCTGGCTCTGGGCTTTTTGGTCTTCCTACTTTTTAGTTTTTTTTCTCAATTTGGCTTCTAGGTTTCTTCCAGATCTCCACAGTGAACAATTTCAGTGGACTTTTACCGTTGCTTCGTGAAGACATCTTGGACCTTGCGCTGCCTTGTACTTTGTGAACTGATCTTTGTGTAGGCTTTATCAAAATCCTTCTGTTTGCTGGTCGTAGTCTCACTTTTGCATCGTCTTTTATCTTTTTCACTGTTTTAGCTCCAAGAACCTGTAACCTGTAACTATGTAGTAGACATGGGTCAAAAGCACATGTTTATTTGTAAAATGCATAAGAATGAGGAATATAATAATGCAATATTACGGTATGAACACTAGGCGCGGCGTTTCGTTTTGGCGGGAATTAATCTGAGCCGTAGGATGTTCTTTTCTGGGGTGTATAAATAGGAGGGAACCATCCTAGGGCTGACACTTTGCTCAAATTCTCTTTCATTGTTGAAGATTACCCGGTGCTCCTTCCTTTAGATCGGATCCTCTGTTGATTTTTCCTCGGTGAGTCCCTTCCTTTGAATCAGGGTTGATTTCTTCATCTGAGAAGTCCGTAGAGATAGTAAGGGTAGAGTCAGACGATGAGACACCCGTTATTAGGGCCGAGTCCAGTGGGTCTTCCTCCTCTTCAGTTTCAGATAGCCAAGAGGGTTCTTCTTCTTCGTCGTCCTCTGTGTCAGGTTCCCCCCTAGAGTCAGGGCTGTCCCTGTCGCTCGCTGTCGGGCGGCGACAAGGACCCCCAAGGTGCGCATCGGGAATACCCGCGATGCGCCCTCCGTTTTGAAGAGTCTGGACGAGCTTTCCGAAATTCGGGCTCGATTCCACATCCCCTCTAACTATTCACTTCGCTTAGCTAGAGAGGGTGAGCGGGCGGATCAAGTGCGGCACAAGAAGATTGCCATGTATCTGGAAGCGTTCCGGACAGGAATGCGTCTGCCCTTCCCTACCGAGATTTGTAGGGGTGCTTAGATGTTTCCACCTTGCCTCAGGCCAGCTAGCGCCAAACACATGGAGAATCCTCCTCAGGATTCCGGTCCGGTTAAAACTTGAAAATATCCCCTTCAGTATGACTCTCCTTATCTCTTTCCTTTGCTATAAGAATCACCCCAGCACCAGTAAGGATGAGCCGAGCTGGGTGTATTTCTCGTATAGGAAGCGTAAGGGTAGGACGGCCGGGTCGGGGCTAGTAGTCGTCCCTTCTTCCATCCATGAGTGGAAGGAGAAGTTTGTATTCATCGGGCCGCCTGAGGGCGAGGATTGGCCTGTGCCTACACAGTGGCATAGGGCCGACTGCCCGAGGGCAAAGCAGTCGACTTCCCCCGAAGCGAGGGTGGTGTCCCAGTGAGAGCCGATCCTATGGGCGGATATCCTGCTATCCGAGCAGGCACTGAGCTGGGCCGGGCTCAGTCCTGCGCATTTCTTGGGTAAGTTAGGGCTTTAGACAATTTGTTTAGACTTTACCAAATTTCCTTTGATGTTTTAGTGTCACTAACCCCCCTTTGTTTGTGTGTCCCCGTTTTTTTCAGAGCCCATGGATTGAGCAAAAATCCTAGCTGCCCTGGCCGCTAAAACTCAGGGAAAGAAGGCCGGGGCGCAAGCTCGTCCCGAACCGGTCCGAGCTCGGCCTCGAGACCAACTCCACCGTCCAAGCCTTACGCCGCTCCCCGAGTTCCAGAAGAACGTCATGAGGGAACCATAAGCACTCGCGGTACCCGGCGCCTCGGGCGCAAGAGGAGGAGGAGGAGGCTAGGCCCTCCGAAGTCCCCCTCAAAAGGCAGAAGCGGACGGTTTCCCCACAACCTCCTTCCGGGACCACAGTGCAGGAGGGCGACTTCTGTATTGAGGTGCCCTCGGGGCTCTCCGTCGCTAAAATCCTACTTTCTGACATGGAGCAGGCGGCCAGGGTTAAAATACTCTGGGGACCATGAAGGCCTAGGTGGCCGCTATAGCACAGGAGGTGGTCTCACGCCCCGCTTCCTAGAGTACGCTAAAATGGGCACGTGACATAGCCAACCATGCTACCTGTGGATAGGAAGTATCCATCCACAGTCACATTACGGCTGTAAAGATATCAAGAACAAAATAAAATTATCTAAAACATGTCCATAATCCAAGATAACATGAGTCAAGAATAAATAAATGCGGAAGCGAAAGATCCAAAACAAGATAACTGGAATGTATGTCCCATAATGCGGGCTCACATCAGGAAATAAATGCAGGAAAGAAAACTAACTACTGCTGACACTCACAGCTCAGCCTGTCGGCTGAAGTACTCCTGCTCGGACTGCGACAGTGGTACAGAATCTGGGCCATGCAAAACCCAGACGTCAGCGCGTCAAGTCATCAAGTAATAACATAATAAACAGGGTAACAGGCAATGCGAATATAAACATGAATAAAGCAAGGGTAACAATAATATAAATCAGAGCAGTGCAGGGTAGTGTGCAGTGGGTAAACTAACTGTTCTATCAGGTTCTCTGTTCTAAAGTCTTTGAAACCAAATTGATGAATCATCGATGTAACTCAATAATATCCCGTACATACCCGGGACCACGGCCCCAGATTCTCGGGCTGAAACCGAGACATGCCGCTAGGCAACAAACACGAATGTGTACAGATGAATGATGTCAGCATCATCATTCCAAGGCTGGCCCAGCCTAAAACTGATCAGAACAAGTAGCGAACTGTTGAGTTACAAGTCAGGTTTCACATTTGATTTCCCCATACCCCCAAGTTATATGTGTAAGTCAAGTCAGGTATCCCATAATCAAGAACCTAATGCCAACACAGGATCAAGTAAACAAGTTTGTCTAGATAGACAACAGGAACGGTCCATGAGGACTACATGTCAGGTTTGTTGGAATTAAACACAAGATCAGGTAACGGGTCAGGTCATGGTATATCAGGTCAAGTCAAGCAGTGTATGGTACCATGTCGGGTCAAACAATATGTATGTAGCCAGTCAGGTCAAGATGTAAGCGATATCATAGGTGTGCTCACAATCAGTTACATAATCAAGCATGGTTATCAACAACATGATCTAAGCAATGAATTAAGCAATAGGCAAATTCATTCAATTAGCAGTGCAGTTATCGTTTGTGGTTTCAGAGATGATTTCAACAACATAAGAATACAGTATGCCAATTTTGGCCGTTAAATCATGTTAACAAGTTTTAAGAACTATATGGATGCAATGATATATATAGATATAGGTTCCTAGGATGAAATCACAGTTTATGCAGGTTAAATGTACACGAGTGTCCGAATGAAGTAAACGACAGAGAAAGTGCCATAGGCTAAGTCATTAGTGAAAGTGAAATTAAAACATGTAAATGTGGTTATTAGGTTCAATACCGTAATTGCAAAAGGTAGGTTCCAAGTTTGAAAATAAAATGATATAGCATGAAATTGAACACGTACAATGGGAAATTATAGTACTAAAGTTAAATTGCAAGTTTTAGGGTGTAATCAAGTATATGTAAATATTGTTTAGCATGTAGCAAGGGGTACTTGCCTCGACGGGTCGCGAACCGGGAATACGGAATGTAAAATGTCGGCGGGAAAACTCGCGACGGGCGCACGGTTCACGGAATGAACCCAAACGACGAACAGTGGAACTACACAGGTCAGGGTACCTCGCTGGATCGTCGGGACACGTCGCCGGCACGGCTGGATTTCGGCGAGATGCAAAAACAGTGAATAGGGTTTCTGAAGGGTGTAGATCTAGAGAAAGAAAGAAAGGAACAGAGAAAGGAGAAGAAGAAGAGGATGAGGGATACTTACTGGGTCTCAAAAGGCACTAGCAACGACAGCGAGATCGACGGCGGCGAGAACGACGTTCTCCGGCAATCTGCAGACCCATCCAGCAAGGTTTTCAGTTTGCAGGAAAAGAAGAGAGGAAGGATGAGATGGAGAAAGCACTTACAGGGGTGTTCTGGGGTGGTCGGGTGATCGTCGGCGTCGACCGAAGGCGTTGGCGACGGCCGGAGGCTTCGGGTTCACGGTGGGGAAACAACCGCAGTGTGCAGCCTCGGCAGAGAGAGAAAGAAGATGGAAGCGAGGAGAAGGAGATGAGGTAGGCGACGAGGGCGAGGAGGCGATGAGGGCGTCGGCGTTGGGGTACGGCGGCGAAGGGTGACGGCGGCTAGTGTTATGCGAGGTTGGGTTCGCGTGAAAAGAAAAGAAGAGGAGGGAGAAAATATATGGGGGAGAGAGAGGGAGAGATAGAGAAAAGAGAGAGAAGGAGAGAGAGAAAGAGATACGGGGAGAGAGAGAGGAATAGAAGGTGGGGCCCACAGGAATAAGTGGAGCTGATTGGTTGGGAGGAGGGATATGTGGGTTTAGGAAAAATTAAAATAAAAGATTTAGAAGTATAAAAAATATTATGAGGTATATATATATATATATTCGACGGTTTTAAAAATACATTAGAAATTGGGATTTTGGCGCAAAGTAAAATATTTCCAAATTGCGCCCGGGTCGGGTCCAAAAATTTGAAATTGAAATAAGAAAATTTTAGGCGGGATCCAAAATTTAAAATGAAGTATTTTACAATCAAAAAGCATACCTCCAAAACGGACACACGTACGTGCGCGTAGCCGTCCAAACTCGCCCGTTTCATCGAACGGGACGAGAACATGATACAGGGACGCTACAACAGGGTTAGGGGTGTCAAGTAGGCCAAGACGAATATTTTTAATTTTATTTTTGATGCCTTAAATTGTTATATGCAGAAATGAATTGCCGGATAAAATTTATACTAGCAACAGTCAATTAGAATCAATGAAATAAATACCATACGACAACATATGACAACAGAAACTAGTAGCATTGGGTTCGGATGTTACAGGTCGGTTCCTGACTTTTCTCAAAATATTTCTCAAGTCTTATTTTCTCGGTTTGAACTTTCTAACCCATTTGCTCCTTTCCACAGGTCTTCCACCACTGCGCACTCCTCGTCGTCATGGAATCCGAGGAGGTAGCCCCAGCCATAAAAAAGGCGGGTGAGTCCTCCAAGTTGGAGGAGGAGCTCCGCTTCCAACTGCGGCAAATGGAAGAGAAGGCGGCTCTGCTCGACACTCGTCTGGTCGCCGAAAGGCTGACGAACTCCAGGCTGAAGGAGTCGCATCGGCTTCTTGACGAGTCCAACCGGGCTATTCAGGCCAAGTTGGAGGAGGTGAACGGTTTCTACCACGCGATGAAGAAGTCGAGGGATGCCCTCAAGAGAGATGTCCGGGTGGCCTTGAACGCGGTGAAGCTCACCGAGTGCCGGGCGGCGAAGGCCATGGTGGCGTATAAGGCGTCAGATCAATTCTACACCGATCTTGCCGAATCCGCGGCCGTCATGTGGCACAGCGCCCTCGACGCCGCCAAGGAGTCTGCACCAGGATTCAACGAGCTCCTTGCTAAGTATCCCCTGGCCAAGGAGGTGCCGCAGGGGGAAGTCGCCGAAGCGGCCATTGGGGGCGAGGCTGCCGATGGAAGCCCCGACCCAGAGGTCGCAGTTTTGGTCTCCGAGGCTAGTATTGAGCAGGGTAAGATCCTTCTCGAGCGGGTGGACTGAGCTTTCTTTCGTTGGGATTTTTCTTTTTTAAAATTTTTGTAAGCCTCCGGACATTTTTGTAAGGCTGAGGAGCCTAGAATACCTTGTATTTATTTTTGATTATAAATAAAGTACACCTTTTCTTTGCCCAAATGTCTGCTCACTGTGCAAGTACTTTTAGCTCGTATAATTTTTTTTGAATCTTCATTCCGCAAGTATTTTTAGCTCGTAGGTCCTTTCTCTTGTAAGTGTTAGGTCGGTGTCCACCCCTCCGCACTTGCTGGTCGTTCATCAAATAGCGACAAACGACAACGCTAAGTGTAGGAGGTCGGCGTCCTCCTCGACCCCGGGGCGAAGCGGTGATCGCGCATCGAGTATGAGTCGATTGATGGTTTAAGTGTAGGAAGGTCGATATCTTCCTTTCTACTCAGTTGCCTCATGGTGAGGGCTTTGATCCACAGCGTTGTGGGGCAGGAAGCTACCCGCTGCGGATGGACCAAGAAGGAAACTACTCGATGGTCTCGCGAGGAGGGCTTTAAATCCTTAGCGTTGTTGGGTAGGAAGCTACCTGCTAGGAACGGACCGGACCGGATGCTGCCCGCTGGTCTCATGAGGAAGGCTTTGGATCCACAGCGTTGTTGGGCAGGAAGCTACTCGCTGCGGATGGACCGAGTAGGAAGCTGCTCGGTGGACTCATGAGGAGGGCTTTAGATCCTTAGCGTCGTTGGATAGGAAGTTACCCGCTAGGGATGGACCGAGCAGGAAGCTGCTCGGTGGCCTGGCGAGGAGGGCTTTAGATCCTTAGCGTCGTTGGGTAGGAAGCTACCCGCTAGGGATGGACCGGGCAGAATGCTGCCCGGTGGCCTCATGAGGGGGGCTTTTGATCCACAGCGTCGTTGGGTAGGAAGCTACCCGCTGCGGATGGACCGAGCAGGAAGCTGCTCGGTGGCCTCGCGAGGAGGGCTTTAGATCCGCAGAGTTTGTTGGGTAGGAAGCTACCCACTGCGGATGAACCAAGCAGGAAGCTACTCGGTCGCCTCGTGAGGAGGGCTTTCGATCCTTAGCGTAGTTGGGTAGGAAGCTACCCGCTAGGGATGGGCCAGCAGGAAATTGCTCGGCGGCCTCATGATGAGGGCTTTAGATCCGCAGCGTTTGTTGGGCAAGAAGCTATCCACTACGGATAAGCCGAGCAGGAAGACATTCGTCGGCCTTGCAGGGATTTTTAGCATGGAAACAAAAAGAAGTAGTTCAGATTGTAGGGAAGCAAGAATTTTTATTATTAAACACAATACAGATTATGTGATTCAGTTTAAATTCTCCCACATTGAATGACCGGTTTCGGTGGGTGTCGTTGTTGCTCGGGCTTCAGCTTGCTCGTGATGTCCATGATCTATCCGATTGTCAGCTGTCTTTAATTTGATCGGCTTTCCCCCTATCTGCTTGACATTTATCTCGTAGATACTTTGCCAAGTGACCGGAGTGGGTCAGCTCCTCGATGTAATCGCGCAGCCGTTTACAATCCTTGGTCGAATATCCTTGCACCCGATGGTAAGCGCAATATGGGCCTCGAAGTCGTTTGTCCGTCCATCGGGTAGGTGGAGGGAGCCTGAAGAACTCTTCGCCCTTGGCTTCCTCCAGTAGCTCGGTCTGGGAAATGTTTAGAGGAGTATATTCCTACAACCTCGGGGAGTAAGGTTTCGAACGATCGCCTTTCCTTTTCTCTTCCCTTTCCCTCTTCTTCCAGTCTTCTTGGTCGCCTTCGGGTATGTTGGAGTTCACCTCGGACTCGAGTTGGATTTCTCACTCGGTCCACGCTTTCACTTCGGCCATGATCTTAGGTTGCGCCAATGCAAAAGAGCGGAGCCACTCTTTATGCCTAAGACCCGACCTCAGCGCGGTGATGACCATTTCGTCACGGTGCTCGGGTACCTCCAAGAGGGAATTGTAGAAGCAGGTGACAAACCCTTTGAAGGATTCCCTGTCTCGGCTCTTGACAGTGAATATATAGACGACTGTCTTCTTCTGCCGTTGGTTGCCGACGAAATGGCCGAGGAATTGGGTAGCCAGCTCGTCAAAGGTGGAGATGGAGCGCGGCGCAAGCCCCTGGAACAAGTCCCGACCAACCCGGATTAGCGTGGTGGGGAAAAATCGGTATTGAGCCACGTCCGAGTTATCTTGGAAGCTCATGCTCGCTGTAAATGCGTCCAAGTGGTCTTTCGGGTCGTACTTCCAGTCGAATAGGGCTACTTTGGGCGGCTTGATCTTGGACGAGACGTGCTCGGCCAGCAGCTCTTCTGTAAAGGGATTTATGAGTGAATCGGCGGAATATCGGGCCCCTTCGCCGGACTTTTGGCCATCTCGTTATATGCCTTCGATTTTATTTTTGAGGGCTATGAGCCGGTGGTGGTACCTCAAGGATTCAGCATAGTCAGAGTGGTGGCTACCCCCACTCTAGGTCGACGCGACGGAGCGGCTTCGATTCTACTCTATCGGATTTCTTAAATCATCGGACGAGGCACTTCTTGAGTAGTCCCGACGTTCTCCGCCTGCGCGGCCTCGGCGGGAGTGGGGGTGTCGGTTGTGCCTGAAAGCAGGCGAACTGCCTGACACCTCCTCACGGGGTGAGAACACGTGGCGGGTATCGGAGCGACGACCTGGTCTTCCCTGGGATCGGGGTGTGGAGCTGTCCGGCGCCCAGCGGGTCATGGAATCATTCTCCGTGCGAGGGCCTTAGTTGTCGGAGTTGGCATGCCGGCGCTTGGTGACTCCGAGGTGAGCGTGATTGAGGGCTTGAGCATGGCCATCCGTCCTTCTGCGGGCGTTGTTACCCCGGGGAAGGGGAGCTGCGGTCTGGTGGGCAGGGCCCGACGCTTGAACGCAAACGAGGGCATCCACCAATGATGTGAGCCTGTCTATCCGGGAGGATAAGGCGTTGATGGCGTTGGGAGGGGGAGACGAGCCGCTCCCACTTCTATTGTGGCGGCTCGTGTTTGGACCGTCACGGTTTTCACTCGCCATCGGGTCGAGGGCGGAAGATCAACTTATGGGTGGAAGCTTCTGAAGAGTTCCCACAGACGTCGCCAACTAATGGAGGCTGAGATCTCCTTCAGATGTTGTCCTCCATCGATCCTGTGATGGCAGTCTTTGACGGCTGAGATTTGTTTTGGAAGTTGTTAAGTGTGGATCTCAATGGGTTGGTATTTGATGCCGAGCTACCTGCAAAGAAATCCCGGGATGGGTGACCACCGTAGGACCCTCCGACGATCAAGTTAATGCCGAGATATAAGTGCAGAGTAGCAGTGTATTGGAAATGAGTTCGAGTTACCTAAGTCGTCTGGGAGAGGGGTTTATATAGTGGTCGCATGGAGTGAGCAGACGCGAGATCATCACCGTCAGTTACGCCCCTATGTTATCCTCCCATTTAATGGCGGGATGCGCCCATTAGTAGGGGGTGCGCTAGCGTGGGACGCGGATTGTGGGGAGACGGATATCTCGCCCTGGCGATATACGCGATGCAGTTGCGGGGCGCATGGGACCCGAATTCTTGGTTGATCGGGGGGAAACTGAGGCAGCTCAGCATGTCAGGAGCTCGAAGACGAGCCGGGTGGCAGAGGAAGCTCGGCATGTCAGGAGCTCGGAGACGAGCTGTTGATAGTTTCCTAGCTGAAGGTGGAATGTATTCAGGGAGGTCTCCCGAAAGGTCGAATACGTTCCTCGAGAAGGGGATCCCGAGGAATGTCCCTGATGCAACTCATTTATTCCACCCCCATAGCCTTCGGGACACGTCACCCTCTACATGTCGTAATCTGGGGAGATACCACTTGTGAGCATCATCAAGAACATACACAATAAAGGACAAAATTTAGGATTTAGCACCTTTTTCGAACTGATTAGGTATTTAGCCACGTTTTAAAACTATTTAGAGAAATAGAACATTCGGGCCACATCAAAGACACGCAGGCGCCACGTAAGAATGGCAGTTGGAAGGCTGTGCATGTCTTATACCGCACTTTGAAAGTGCGGAATAGACTTGGCCCTCATCCAGAGAGCCAAGTCTTTATACTTGGCTCTCTAGGTGAGGGCCAAGTCCTATTACGCACTTTCAAAGTATGGAATAGGTCTGGGACTAAATTTAAAGTCCCGGTTGTAGGTGAACCTATTCTTTTTTTCCTTTTTTATTATTCTTGACACTCCCTCTCTCATATTTCACCTCTCCCCCCTCTCGCACCTCTCGAGATCTCTCTCTCCACCATCGCTTGTCTCCTCCGGCGATCTCCAGCCCCCTCATCCTCTGAAGTCCTCTTGTCTCCTACAGTGGCTGAGCCCCTCCTCTGCGATCCTATTGTGGCCGAACCTCCTCTTCCTCAACAATGAGTTTTTTAAAATTAATTGTTTGAAATTATATTAATTTTGGTCTTTAAATTAGTTTGTTTTGGATTGGGATTTTAGTGTTAGGGTTATAGTATTCTGAGGGTTAGGGTTAAGGTAATTTAGGGTATTTTAGTGTTAAGGTTAGGGTTTTTTAGGGTTAGGGTTTTTTGGGGTTAGGGGTTAGTGTATTTTAGGGTATTTTGGGGTTAAGATATTTTTGGGGTCAGGGTGTTAGTGTATTTTAGTGTTAGGGTATTTTAGGGTTAGGGTTAGGGTATTTTTAGGGTTAGGGTGTTAGTATATTTTAGTGTTAGGGTATTTTGGGATTAGGGTTATGGTATTTTTAGGGGTTAGGGTGTTCGTGTCATGGTTAGGGTGTTATGGGATGGGAGGCGATGGGTTAGAGTTTATAGTTAGAGTTAGGTTGTTAATGTTGTAAAGTGTATAAGTTTGTTTCTTGAGTTTTCAATAATTTTACAATTATTGTTAATATTAGGCACGATGGAAAATGAGGATGTTGTGTTGATTTGTCATATAACGGAAGCTTAAATATTGAAGCTAGTGATCGGCCTAATTACGTTGGTGGGAAAAGTAAAATAATGAGAGTTAATAAATCGTGCACATATAACGTGTTGAAGGGAAAGATTTATGCAACAACACGGATAAATCGGAAAGAGTATAGTATCAATTTGGTCGTACTTGGCTTGCGCATCGACGGTCCACCGGTGACAGGCAGACAGGGCATGATTGGCGAGAGCTTTGCATTGAGCATATTGATCGGGATCTCGCACAATTGAAAGGAGGTGCTCTGAAGCTTACATGGCTTCGCGAAGTATTTGATCCTCCCGGAGATAATGCAGATCAGGCGGAGATTGAGCAGTACGTACGGGCTTATATTTTTCATCAGCTTGGGACGTCCTTATTTTCCGACACATCGAAAAATATGGTACACCTCATGTGGCTACCATTATTAGCTGTTCTAGACATGTAGGGCACGTTGTCGTGGGAGAGTGCCGTGCAGGCTTTCCTGTACGAGAAACTGACCACTGTCGCTCTGCAGGAGCGCAATATGATAGGTGGTTGTATTTATCTTCTTCAGATAAAAATTTAAAATACTTAATAGAATTTGTTATCATTTTGAATATATCGGTATCTAATAAAGTAGATGCCGAGTGTCCTACATTTATCCAGGAGGTGCAACTAGATGGAGATCAGCCATTAGGGTGCAGGTAAAACTATAAGTTATCTAATTAAAATCAACTTTTGCAATTTTTGTGAATTGTAAGTGTGACTCCTGAATTACATTGCTTTTTTTTTTTGCGTTACAGGTTTTATGTTGGTCGGATATGGGATAATACATCCGCCAGGTCCTTAGAGCTTTACCGAAATGAGTTAGATATGCTTCAGGACCAAGTTATAGTCTAGATCCCATATACACTAGATATCTACCGGGCTTTACGGTATTGTGTTTATAGTTTCCTAATATCTGGCGTGCCCGGACATCTATTATATGTTTTTGCATCGTCGCATATCATGTCCTCGACCATGTATTACGACAGTTCGGGCTTGTACAACACATCCCAGATCTGGTAGGCAGATTGATCGGGTCAGACGGAAAGGCAAATATGTAGATTGGAGGGCTTTTCGACATATCTATATCGTTCGATGGGATGCATGTGCTCTGCCTGTTGAACACCAGAGAGAACAGCCTTTACCGATAGAAGATTACCGACAATGGAACTCGAGGATAACACGGCGGTACATTCAGACGGTGTGTTCTCCACGGGTGACATATAAGCCGCGGTGACCCGTTGAGCGTGAGATGGTAAAAAATTTGCTGTTGCTTTCTATTTTTTGTTATGTAATTTCTTGAAATTATATATTTGAGATATTTACTTATTTATATTGCAGGCCGACATCTTGTTTCAGGTCCATGATGTCGCGGACAACGTAATAGGTGAACATACGACACCAGCTAGTGGAATCGAGGCCATATGGAGATTGGTCAGTCGTTTTTTTCAATGGCGTCCAATAAGATGTCCGGATCCTCCTCCTCCCTCTCGACCACCGGTGATCTTAACTTATCAACGTCAACGTCGCCGACATAGAGACGAAGCTAGACCTTCCAGAACTACAGACCAATCTGGACTCTTATAACCATCCATACAATCGAAGGATATACCTGGTCCATCGCAGTGCCGTCGCGGTAGATCTAGGATTCCACAGGCTTTGTCATGCTTGATGTGACGCTCTCTTTTGTACTTGTTTTTATTGAATTCATAAGATGTATATATTTGGGTGTCGAACTCGTGTGGAGTCGGCTTTGCTTTATTTATATATACCGGTTATTGCGTTCCGCTTGTTGTTCTTCACCTTTAGGCGTCGTATATTTTGTGTGGATTGTGTCTCCGCCATGTTTGGCATTGAGTTAGCTCTCGTCTGGCGTTGCGTTTATTTTATTGATGTTGTACAGGAATTTAGTCAAAATTTACAAAAGGGGCGCTGTCCGTTTTTCAAATGTTAACTATCGGTGTCGAAATATTCATGTCCTATTTAGGGCCATCTCTCTCTTTAAGTGTCTGGTGTTTTAAGCCGTCTGGAGTGGAAAAATTTACAATGAGGATATAGAACAAAATTCCGGGATGGGTTAAGTGTCTGGTGTTTTAATCTGCACTTTGCAAGTGCGATTAAAATCCCATAGAATATTAGTCTCTGATGTTTTAGGCCGCACTTGCAAAGTGCGGCCTAAAACTCATGTGCAAGTGCGTCCAAAAACTCATGGAAGCCAATGCCCAGTGTAGGGACTTGGTGAGACCCAAGTCCTAATCCGCACTTTGTAAGTGCGACTTAAAACACGCCAAATCCACCATCTGTCTCTCCTACATGGCGTTTATATGTCTTTAATATGATCCGAATGTGCTATTTCTCTAAATAATTTTAAAACGTTGCTAAATTTTTAATTACTTCTAAGAAAATGCTAAATCCCAAATTTTGTCCTCACAATAAATTGTAAAATGCAAATAAAAGAAGGTAGAATGCATGTCTAAAGACATGATGATGAAAATTACATGGAGAATTGTTTGGAAAAAGTGCCTGAATGAAACATTATTTTGGAAGAAGAACCAAATTCCGCATCAAAAGTTAACCAATTCAGCATGAAGAAGAACCAAATTCGAGGATCTCAAAAACCCTAGGACGAGAGCCAAAAAGGGAGGGATTTTGGAAGTTTGATCTAAAGGTCACTAAAATGGCAATTGTTTTTCTGTTACGATGGGCCGAATATTTATTGGGTGTAGGCCATCCAAGATTTTTTTTCGGAACCGTCAGTAATCACATATCACACGCATGCACCCAAGAGTCCTACCAATTTGCCTGCACACGTTAAATTGCGAGGAGGACACTTTCCAAGAGAGAGTGTTATGACCAACCGAACCATGTTGGTGGTCCCAATTAGCTGTCTATTGGTGAATTTCTATTATTATTCTAGTATTATAACTTGAAGAGACAATTAGGTGGGCTCCTCACATTTAAATTAAATAAATTAACATTCACAAAAAATATATTTATTATTATCTCTACTACTATAATGCAAAAAGCTAGGGGAGTGACCTTTTTTTCCATCTTTTTTTGGAATTTAATATCCAAAAATCAAGAAAAATCCTTAATTCTAAGACGGCCTAAGTCATCAACCTTTTTGTTACGAAAATCCTATAGAATCAATAGCTATAGTATCCTAAAAAAAGGTTTTACAAAAAATATTTAAAGAAATTTAACAAAAACTTAAACTCTTATAATAGTTTTAATCAATTCCATCTTTTATCAACTTCTTAAAAAATTAATTAGATATCTACTATATTAATAATATATTAATCATGGATATATTTAAATTATGAAATTAACAAATCCACTTATATTTTTGATAATTTTTAATATAATTGCATGCATCGCACTTGCAAAAACACTGGTAATGCTAACCCTGCAGTGAGAATCCTTAATTGATGGTCTCTTTGTTTTTATGGAAAAAAAAATTCTTTTAATCTATTACTCATATGACCATCAACTTAACAGTGTTTTAATTGACTCAATCAAATTCAAACTTCAAACATTCTCTTTCCATCTTCTCTCTCCATATATATCCATCCAAGCATCAACATCCACGCAATCTTCATAACTTTATCATCACACCTTTATTTTAATTTTAATTTTTTTGTGCTGAAACTTATCTTGGACCCCAGCCAACCCGTAAGATTTTATTGATCAATTAGGAAAATTACAATGATCCTTAATTATCAACTAGAAAGAACCCTCCGCATCAAAGTTTTCATTCGTATACTGAAAACAAAATGAACAGTATATTAAGCGACGATTTCCCAATATAGCTGCAGTAAGACGGTTGTCACAAGTTAAAATTTTTCTATACGGAAGTTAAAGTGTATTATTGAATTTTGTTTACGAAATTTTGCAACCATGATAGTGTTTTGAAAATGATGGTATTCGATATAATTTTCCGCTAGATGCCAAAAAAGAGTACAGAATCCGTATAGTTGAAAAAAAATGAACAGTACATTAAGAAACGATTTCCCAATATAGTTACAGATGGTTGTCGGGGATTAAAATTTCCCATGACGAAGAAAAAGTGCAATTTCCATGAAGAAATTAAAATGTATTATTAGAGTTTATTTAAGAAATTTTGCAACCAAAACTAAATTATGTAAATCATGGTATTCCATATAAGTATCCACCAAATGCCAAAAAGAGTATAAAAAACCGAAGTTTTCATCTGTACATTTGAAAGGAAAATGAACACTGCATTAAGCGGCGGTTTCCCAAAATAGTTGCAATAAGATGGTTATCGCAGATTAAATTTTTTCCATTATGTAGTTAAAATGTAATTTTTCATGACGAAATTAAAGTGTATTATTGGAGTTTATTTACAAAAGTTTGCAACTATGACAATTTTGAAAATGAGGCTCTTCTAATAATTATCCGCTAGATGCTTAAAAAACCATGAAAATCCAAAATTTCCATCTGTACATTTGAAAGCAAAATGAACGGTGCATTAAACGATGATTTCCCAATATAGCTGCAGTAAAATAATTGTCTCAAGCTAAAAATTTTGCATGACGAAGTTAAAATTTTGGAAATGAGGGTTCTCCGCATAATTTTCCATCGGTTGCCTAAAAATTGAAAGGCTTTCCTATAATTTTTTTTGCAAAAGGACAAAATTGAGCTTGAAAATTCCAAAGGTGTGTGTATAAAGTTCGACTAGAATCCTATCAAAAGGATTTGAAAATGAATCCTTCCCAATTTTTTGCGATTAGATTAATTTCGGGATGTGTGCTTAAAATTATGAATAAAATCTTTCATTTATTACCTAACATAACATAATTGAATGCACAAATCTCAAAATTAATCTAATGGTGAAATGTGAGAAAGATTTGTTTCGAAATCCTTCCGATAGAATCCTAATCGAACTCTCTTTCTATATATATGGTAGGCGGAGGACAAAAGAAGCTTGAAATTCTCTAGCTGTCGGACAAAAAAGAGTTAGAAGCCTGCCACATAGCTTCACACACACTAGCAATTAGCAAATGCATGGCACGGCCTGAGGAGTTGCCCAAAAAATGCTATCGTATAAATGACTGAATCTTAACTAAATTCTATTGCAGCCAATCTTTCAAACCTAACATAAATCAAGTCTTTCAAAACAATTTTGAAAATTTCTTCATTTTCTCAAAATAATTCCAGAAAATTATATATCTTTACACATTTCTACCTATTGCATGTATTCAATGGAAGACAAATTGGATTCGAAAATCCATGCCATCCTCACTGACTGCATTTGAAATTTTAAAAGATTTTTTCCGGATTCTTCCTACCATCATCACTCTCGACACCGTCTTCTTTCAGACGACGGTTATCTTCACTCATCATGTACTCTTGTTTTGCTAATTTTCATATTATATAATTCAGCTTAACGGTTTTAAGATATATTTCAGAAGTGTATAACCTTTAATATATATTTCATAATCTCATTGGTAGTTGATCTATAATATATAAATTTTCATTTCTTATAACTATTCATATCAATATTTGCATCCGTTAATGACCACATGATACGAATATGGTAACATCTATGTTCGATCGTATCCGGTCGATGAGAATATATACAAAAATAATAGTAAAAGTGTTGATTGCAATTTTTCAAAAAAGATCTGAGCTTCATATAATTTTCCATGTAATTATGCAAAGTAATAGTGGACGGACATATCAGATCGCTGAGAACCTATACAAAGTAACAGTGAAAGTGTCGACGGTAATTTTTCAAAATATATCTAAGCCTAATGTAATTTTCCATACAGGTACATATACAAATTAACAATGGGCTGGTTGATTACAATTTTCAAAGATATCAATGATCTCATCTAATTTTCCATCCACGTGTGTCCAGAAAGAAAATAATTTTCATAGAAGTTACAGTACAATCTAGATTGAACAGTGATAACTTGTATGAACATAAATACGGATAATTCATCAGAAAATATATTACGTGGACATGAAGATAAGCTTAGAATGGATCATATTAACTTAAATTATACGGGGCAAAGGATTAGTTTCTTGCAATAAGGGGCAAAAAGCATATTTTCTTAAACTAAAGGGGTGTGGTCGAATTTTCCATGCAGGAAGACAAAAGAAAAGCTTGAGAACAAAATAGTAATTAAATTGAAAGCAAGGGGCAAAATGGGAAAAAACGAAAGCCTGAAGCATCGCTTTATATTATATAAAACAAAAACAACAATAGATGGATATATAGAAAGTAAACAATACAAACACATTACCTAAAGTACCAAAGGCCATTAAGGCTAAATTCAAAGATACAGCAAAGTAAATCAAGAATGATGCTTGACATTTGTTATTCTGAAGCTTGGCAACTCTGATTAGTCCAGTTTTGCTAGATTTTGCATTGCAGCTGGAATCTGAAATGTTGTATATGAACTGGAGCATTGTAAAGCAAGACCCTCCTTTATCATCACACCTCAATCACTAAATTGCATAATATGTATTCTAACCATAAAATATAGTATTATACATCAGTATGCATCGCATCGTGATAGTTTATTTATAGGTGGGGCATGTGATTGGAGCAAAAAATGAGACTAATCAGGACAAGTTTAAACTTACAACCCTTTATGCATTCAACAAATTTGTATGCATTTATGCGCACCCCCCAAAATAAAAGAGTCAGCCAAATTGCGTGGGCAAATCAATAAAAGCCAGGATAACAAAAACGAAAAGCAGGAACGAAGAGATGAACAAGGAAATCTAAAATTCGTTTATAAGAAACATCGATACATGTACAAAAAGTTCACTATCTACCTATAGTCATTGTAATAGTTACATCATTTATACTATGTGGCCTGTCCTTGGACGAAGATGAATTTCCTTCCGTGAATTTTCTCCTTGCAACGAAACCTGGTGGTTTCGGTTCGGGCAAAAATGCATGATCGCTTCCTAACATCAGAACAGCTGATGACATCGTCGGTCTATCCTCAGGCCGCTCTTGAACACACAAAAGTCCCACTTTCATACATATCAACACTTCACTTACCAAAGATGAGTCATTTAACGATTCATCGATTAATTTCAAGCCATTTCCTTCGTTCCATAAAGTCCATGCCTGAAATATAAAAATATAAGCCCAAATATAGGAATATGGGTAATACGTTAAATTACATTAAACTATCCTTAAGTATGAGCTTTTTTCACGCAGTAGTTATCTTAAAAAAAGTCTTATGTTTCAGCAAGGAAAAGAACTTTCTTAAAATTAATGTTTAAATGAATTGACTGTAATAAAAAACTTCAAGGTGTTTTAGTGAAAAATGCACATGGTTAAGGGTTATTTAGCGTAGTTTAGCCTTGATAAGTAGTTGGTCGTGATTAGCCTATCATACTTACTTTCCCTAAAAGATAATCCTCGGCTTCAGAGAGATAGACTCCTTTGTTTCTTTCTCCACTTATGATTTCCAATGCTAAAACCCCAAAGCTAAAAACGTCCGATTTTACTGAGAAAATCCCATTCAGTGCATACTCTGGCGACATGTATCCACTGTATTCAATCAAACACAAAACCAGATAATGTAATAATTATAAGTTATAATTATGTCGATGAACAACAAACACTTACTATGTTCCTACTACTCTTCTTGTCTTTGTTTTGGCCTCGTCCCCTCCGAAAATTCTGGCCAAGCCAAAATCTGATATTTTGGGGTTCATGTCTTTGTCGAGAAGAACGTTGCTAGCTTTGATATCCCTATGAATGATTCTGAATCTAGAATCTTGATGAAGATAAAGAAGACCTCTAGCGATTCCTACGATGATGTTGAAGCGCATTTTCCAATCTAGTGCCCTCACTTTTTCTTTGTCTAACAAAACCAATATCACAGTTAGACATATCAAAAGAGGAGAGGGGCTCAAATTAAAATTTCAGTTTGATTCTAAGCATGATATGTTGTGTATGCCTCTGATTCCCATCCCTGTTAGTTTCCTTGTTTGATTCGGCATTATCGGAGTTGTTCAAGATTCAGGTTTATCTGTAAACAAGGGGACAAACGTCTGAAGCCATCACTATGTATGTTTTGCATACGTTGGACAAAAGTCTGCATAGAACACATCCGACGTCTGCAAACGCTCTGTACTTTCGAAACCTCAAGACTAGACGTCTGAATATCCTTCTTCAGACGTCAGGGAACGCTCTGTGATTTTGAAGACTCCTAGGCAGACACATACACTTCCTTCATTAGACGTCTGCCGTCGTCATGGGCCGGATATTTGTTAGTTGGGAAATTAGTTATTTTGATCATATCTCTAGAATACTATATGTACTGTAGAATTTTGTAACCCAGGTGATTGATGCCTTTGTGATAGCTTTTGAGAGAATTTGTGAGAGGGATTTGTGTAATTCATCCACCGTTTGTACTCCTCTATATTTGGTGATTAATAAAAGCTTCTCCTTCGTCTAATTAGTTAGTACTCTTATTTTCTATTTGCATGTGATTGGTTTATGCTTCTTTTATATATCGTTTGAGTTTTCCTTTCGTGATCGTATATGTCGCAACAAACTGGTATCAGAGCATTGTTGTGTTTAGGAATCTTTTGATTGAACCGTTAGATCTTCAATCTTACGATCTAAGTTAACGGTGGGTAACGACGCTTGTGTTCTCTTCCTTATCTTCTTAGGTTGTGATTTTGAAGTTTTAGGGTTTGTTAGCACTCAAGGTGTTTTAGTTTGATCCCGCATTATGTTTCTGACAATCATGAAGTTCGATATTGAAAAGTTTGATGGAAATATGAGTTTCAGTTCATGAAAAGTCCGTATGATTGCCATGTTGACACAAAATAATTTGAGAAAGACGATTCTTGGAAAGAATGCAAGGCCTTCCACTATGACGAAGGAAGCATGGGAGGAGTTGAATGAAAAGACCCTCACGGCTATCCAGTTGTGTCAAACGAATGAAGTTTTGCAAGAAGTTTTGGTGGAAAATATGGCGGCTAATTTATGGATTAAATTAGAGGAGTTATATTTAAGGAAGTCTCTCATAAATCTACTCTTGTTAAAACAGCGTCTCTACACACTTCGTATGTCAGAAAGCACTCCAATCAGATCTTACGTCGGTGAGCTTAATTCGATCGTTATAGATCTGGATAAGTAAAATTGATGATGAAGATCAAGCTCTTCTATTATTATGTTCGTTACCACCCTCTTATGAGTACTTTCGTAACATCATGGTCTATGGATCAGATACAATCTCGATCAAGGATATCAAAAAAATTTGATGAAGAGGAGAAGATCGACAAGAAGTTAATTTTTAGCGAAGGCGATGGTCAATCTTCAAACTTATTTGTTCGAGAGCGAGCAGAGAAGAGAGATTCAGTAGATAGCAAGAAGAAGTCAAGGTCGAAGTCAAAGAATAAGAACTTGATCTGCAACTATTATAAGAAGCTGGAGCACTTCAAAGTCGATTGTTTCAAATTGCAGAATAAACAGAAGTTTGAAGACAAATAGAAGGAGTCTTTAGTCGAAACTAGTATAGCGGAAAGAGAAGGAGATCTTCTTGTAGTTCTTGATAGCACACATCGATCCAAGAACGAATGAATCATGGATTCGGGATGTTCCTACCACATGTGTCCCAATAGAGATTTGTTCACCACCTATGAGTTAGTTGATGGTGGAGTGGTTTTGATGGGTAATAATAGTTTGTGTCGGGCTATTGGTAAAGAGACGATCCAAATCAAGATATTTGACGGTATTGTGAGAACATTGACGGAAGTTAGATACGTACGTGACTTGAAGAAGAATCTTATCTTATTAGATGCACTCAACGATAAAAGTTGCAAGTTTTCCGCTGAAGATGGAGTTTTGAAGGTAACAAAAAATTCTCCAGTTGTTATGAAAGGCTTGAAGAAAGGGTTCTTATATTCGTTGCAGGGTTCGACAACTACCGGATCTATGGTAGTTTTGTCATCTAAATCTATATCAGATTCAAATGCAACCAGATTATGACACATGAGACTCGGGTATATGAGTGAGAGAGGTATGGACGAATTATTGAAGTAGGGTTACTTGGTGGCAGAGTACGTCGAAGATGGAGTTTTGTAAGCATTGCATATTTGGGAAGCAGAAATGAGTTAGATTCTGTTCGACGGTGCACAACACGAAAGATACTCTTGATTATATCCATTCAGATCTTTGGAGACCTTCTTAAGTTGCTTTTAAAGGAAGCGGTATCAAGTATCTACTTACTTTTATCGATGATTATTCGAGAAAGTTTTGGGTCTACTTTTTGAAGCACAAGAGTGATGTATTTCTTACGTTCAAATAATAGAAGACGCTGATTGAAAAGCAAACATGCAAGTAGATTAAGAGACTAAGGATATAAAATGGGTTGGAATTTTGCAGTGGAGATTTCAATAATTTCTGTAAAAAATAAAGAATTGTTTGGTATCATACCATTGTCTACACACCACAATAAAACGGAGTCGCGGAGCATATGAATCGGACTCTTATGGAGAAATCTCGGTGCATGTTGTCTAATGCAGTGCTCAATAAGGAATTTTGGGCAGAGGCGGTGAACATGGCATGTTTCGTTGTGAATCGATCACTTCATATATCGCTTAGTAGTAAAATAGCGGAGCAGTTATGGTCTGGAAAGCGCGCTGATTATTCTACATTTAAGGTGTTTGGTTGTCCCACATATGCATATTAACGTGAAGGCAAGTTGGATTCTCAAGCGAAAAAGTGCATTTTTCTTGGTTATACTGTCGGTGTTAAAAGTTATAGGTTGTGGTGTTCGGATTCTAAGTCGCCAAAGTTTATGATTAGCAGATATATGACTTTTGATGAATCTGCTATGTTGAATCCGAAGCACGTGGAATCTCCAGTTAGAGACGATACAAAGAAAGACGAGTCGAACGTTGAATTTGAGGTCGGTGAAAGCTCGGGTTCTCTAGAGATCTTTCCTTCACCAATCATCTGATGGAGCACATGATGAGCAGTCCCAAGATGAGGAATATTTACTCACTTGAGATTGATAACGAAAGGACATTAGACCGCCACAAAGATATGGTTATGATGATCTAGCGGCGTATGCGCTGTCTATTGCAGAGACAGTTGATAGTAGTGAAACGACGAGTTGTTAAGAAGCTGTTTCATCCGATGAGTCAGCTCGTTGGTTAGTCGGTATGAATGAAGAGATTAAGTCTCTTCAATAGAACCATAAATGGAAGCTCGTGAAGCCCGAAAGAGGAAAGAAAATAGTTGGCTGCATGTGAGTTTTAAAGAAGAAAAAAGGAGACCAAGGGGTTTTGGATACGAGATATAAGGCACGGTTGGTAGCTAAAGGATATTCGTGGGTTTGGGAAGTTGTCTTCAATGAGATATTTTCTCCGGTTGTAAAACACACCTCTATACGTGTCTTGCTCGATTTGGTAGCTATAAAAGATTTGGAGCTCGAGTAGCTCGATATGAAAACAACGTTCTTGCATGGTGATTCGGTAAAGAAGATCTACATGCAACAGTCCGAAGGTTTCGAAATTGAAGACAAGGAAAACCACGTTTGTTTACTAGAGAAGTCTCTATATCGTTTGAAGCAGTCAGCTAGACGTTGGTATAAAAAATTTGACTCCTTCATAAAGGATATTAGGTTTACGAGAAATATGGACGATAGTCGTGTGTATTGTAAGAAGCTCGCCGATAGTTCTTTGATGTATTTGTTGATGTAAGTAGCTAATGCCCTCTCTGCTAGGATTTTAGAACATGCACAAATGGATTTTAAAAAATTCAAGAGAGCAATAACTACAAACTAGGAACAATAACTAAAGAATTGAACCTGAAACAAGATATCATAAGAGTTTCAAACAAGGTAGAGAGCAATGCAGGCTTTGTAGTATCTTCATATACTCCATGTTGTGTTGGACTCTAGCTAGACTCCTAGGAAAAGTGAAAAAAGCTTGTTGAGGACTTCCCTTCATCATAAATAATCCACTTCAGGAAAACCTTCACTTGCTCCATCTTCACTCTAATACTCCAAGAAAAAATGTGAAGAAACTAACACTACAAGTTTGCTATTCTAGTAGTGTTAGGATGTAGCAAGTCACTAACTATTTTATCTCACCATCTAATTTCATCTTTTTAATTCTCTTTTGAATCTATGTGGAGGAAGAAGAAGAAGAGCTCTCTTGAAGAAGAGAGTAGAATAATAATGTTATGAAGAATAAAATCTTAACCATTTAACAAATGGTTGATATTATTCAACATATCACCAACCAATCTCAACCATAAAAAATCCAAGTGTCCGCTTCCTTCTCTCCCCTCCACTTGTCCACATGTAGAGAACTCTTAAGCATATGCTATACCTTTGGAACAATTTAATATAAAGAGAATTACAAGGAAAAAGGAAAAAAACAAACAAAAACAAACAAATATATATATTTATATGTAACATATAATATATATATATATATGTTTATGTGATTTCCTTATGTATTAAAAAATACATAAATGAGACATAAATAAATAGTGACAAATATTAGCTAAATACATATAACCAATACATGTATTATTATATTAAATCAACACTAGATTTAATATCCGTCTTTCCAAAAAGACCAGCTAGTATATCTGAAAGTTCGATTACCGTCAGTGCACTAAATACATTAGTTTTAATCGAACCCCGGTACGTATACAATACGCACATCTACATCATATCGCTAGAGTCGGAAAAACCTCTATGTGGGACTCTAAACACTCGACAATACGCTGGTAGCGGGTTTAACCACAAGCACGTCAGCGGCACTAGCTGTACGTAACGGCTATCCAGGTATTGAGCGAAATAAAGGTCGACAAGTAAGATCGTCCAAACTCCTACTGAGCTTATAAGTGATAGTATCCATACAGTCCGGTCTATTTATCAAAGAGTATCACATATCGGGTCTAGGGGGTTGATAAACATCAGACCCCTAATAACCCACTAAGTCGTGTCAGTGGCAAACTCATCATCTACCAAGAAACTACCGATTTTGCAATCAGTAAATCCCATCCACTTTGGCCAGAGATTTATAGTGATAGCCGACCGAACACAGCGCGATATCTACCCCCGATATCGGGAGAGACGAATCCTCAACAATCCGCTCACCGTCTCCATGTGGCTCGGGACCGTACACAACTAAAACTTGTTTGCACGACTCAGTAGTGCAGTGGTAGGGTAGTAATCAAAGCACAGTGGGAACTCACACGAGATAAATGACGATCTCAGGTCGACAGACTAACCTGTACTCATGTCATCATAGAACCGCTATCTGACGATAGGTATAATACCATGTAGCATATTTCCGGTGCGTCCGTTCAGTGTAACTCATAACTCAATGAGCACCTGTATACAATCTTTGGTGACTAACGAACACTAATGGCTATGAGACCGGCAATCGCCTCTCGTCAGGGTCAAGAAACGTATATACTAGTCTACTCTGGAATATCGATGTCAGGTCTCGATATTCCCATGACTATGGACATTTAAGGATTTTCTTTTGTACTACCCAGGCCTCATTGTATGATCGCCATCATAACCCTGGTAGTCAAGCAAGAATCCTAAAGGCTCTATCAATATATAATAGTGATCCATAATACCACATAATATATGTATATGATTATAAAGTCAAGCCAAATAGTATACTATCATCTCAAGTAAGACTATTCTACCCGTATAGGTCCTCCTTCAATTATTATAATCGCATGTCTGCAATTACAATAATTGCTTAGAGGACAGTATATCTAACGGTTGTTTTATGTTGATGATATATTAATAGCAGTAAGATATATGGTTGATATTCAGAATTTTAAGAAACAGCTAAAAGGCAGGTTCGACCAAGGATTTAGGAGCAGGCAAAAAATTATTTAGTATGAAATTCAGGCGCGATCGCAAGGAAGAAAAACTTTACTTATCTCAACAATGATACGTTGAGAAAGTTTTAGAGCGTTTTGGTATGGCAGACGCAAAATCTGTAAGTACTCCGTTGGCAGTTCATTTCAAATTTTCAGCTCGTTCATCACCACAAATAGAGAATGAGATTAAGCATACGTCGAATGTTATATTCGAATGCGGTGGGTAGTATTATGTATGCCATGGTTTGTACCCGACCCGATATTTCACATGCAGTCAGTGTAGTTAGTCGCTATATGGTATCTTCTGGTAAAGGCCATTGGCAAGCAGTGAAATGGATTTTACGATATCTGTGAGGTACGTCTGACGTGGGGTTGGCGTTTAGGAGGCACAACGAAGTTTAATTGGATTCAACGATTCCGATTATGCAGGTGATCTCGACAGGCGAAGATCGATCACCGGCTATGTATTCTCTTTAAGAGAATATACCATTAGTTGGCTTGTTTCGTTACAGCCTACGGTAGTATTGCCTATGACGGAGGCGGAGTATATGGCCATTGTTGGGGCCGTCAAGAAAGCAATCTGGTTCAAGAGACTATTTTCGGAACTTAATATTCAAAAGGATACTATAATAGTCTGCTATGATAGCCAAATCATGATTCACTTGACGAAACACCATATGCATCATGACAAAACGAAGCACATTGATGTACGGTATTGGTTTGTTCAGGAAGTCGTTGAAAAAGAAAAGATAGTCATGAAGAAGGTTGGCATAGTAGATAATCCGACCGACATATTGATGAAGTCTCTTTCTATTGTTAAGTTTGAGCATTGCTTGAATTTAATTAGAGTGCGAAGCACTCATTGAGTCCTTTAGGGGTTTTGTGGTAAAGGTGGAGCAACTATAAATTTTATAAAAGAGTTTTGTGGGGAATGCGAGACAAACTGAAGATCTGTTTTGTATGCCTCCGATTTCCATTCCTATTAGTTTCCCAGTTTGATTCGGCATTATCAGAATTGTTCAGGATTCAGGTTTATCAATAAGCAAGAGGACAGACGTCTGAAGCTAAAGTTTCAGACGTCTGCGAGCGCTCTTTACTTTTGAAGTCTTAAGAGTAGACGTTTGAAGATCCTTCTTAAGACGTCTGGGAGCACTATATGATTTTGAAGACTCTTAGACAGACGTCTGCATTTCCTTCATCAAACGTCTGCCGTCGTTATGGGCCGGATATTTGTTAGTTGGGAAATTAGTTATTTGACCATATCTCTAGAATACTATATACCCTAGTGATTGATACTTTTGTGATAGCTTTTGAGAGAATTTGTGTGAGGGATTTGTGTAATTCATCCACCTTTTGTACTCCTCTATATATTTGGTGATTAATAAAAAGTTCTTCTTCGCCTAATTGGTTAGTACTCTTATTTTCTATTTATCTGTGATTGGTTTGTGCTTCTTCTTTATATCGTTTGTGTTTTCCCCTTCGTGATCGTATTTGTCACAACATGATACTGTTGGGGTAAAAATTTACACCCCGGTTGACCGAGTCAAAGTCAGGGTCAACCCCCAAGCTAGGTGGGCCCAAGCCCGGGTCAAGCGGGCCTATGCCCAAGTCGAGCCCGCAGCCAGCCTTCTCATGCCAACAACAAAATCATGTAATATATAATTTTTATGTAATTTTTTATACATGAATGTATGCAAAATGGGCATAAAGCCAATATTTTGTAAGCCCATGACTTATGTGCAAAAATGAAATGACACATGAGCTATGGGATAGGCAAAATGCCATTTTGTGAAGCCCAAGGGGCTATATGTAAATATGTAAGCCTATATAAGGCAAAATGATGATGAATAAAGCAATAATACTTTCATTCTTTCAAAAACCTAGGGTTTGTATTTCTTTCCCTTTTCTGAAGGTCTCAAACCTTCTTCTTTCTTCTGAATTGAATCAAGAGTTTTACTCTTCCGTTTCAAAAACAAAATAGTTTTTCACCACCAAACCCACAAAGGGGAACTTGGATCTGTCTTTAGATCCCAAAAAGGAGAGATTTTGAGATCCCACATCTCTTGATCTTCAAGATCCAGCTATCAGAGGAAGAAGAAGAAGAAACTCTTTCACTAAACCCAAAAAAAAACACTTAGGAGTCCAACTCCTCTTTGATTTCTCTTCCGAGAAATTTTTTTAGGCTAAAAACCTCTTTTTCTCGCCGGTGCTCAAGCGCAGAGCGCCCGCGTGCCGAC
The DNA here is from genome assembly GCA_030015575.1 of Agapanthus africanus. Classification (NCBI taxonomy): domain Eukaryota; kingdom Viridiplantae; phylum Streptophyta; class Magnoliopsida; order Asparagales; family Amaryllidaceae; genus Agapanthus; species Agapanthus africanus. Next base: position 8,040,599 of record CM057337.1, read on the forward strand.
ACGTGGCGCGCTTGCGCTCGAGCGCAAGCGCTCAGGCGCAAGTCGCCCCCGTGCCGACATGTTCAGGCGCAAGTCGCTCCCGTGCCGACACGTGGCGCACTTGCGCTCGAGCGTCAGGCGCTGAAGCGCAAAGCGCCCACGTGCTGACACGCGGCACGCTTGCGCTCAAGCGCCCAGCGCTCAAGCGCAGAGTGCCCACGTGCCGACACGTGGCACTCTAGCGTCTGAGCGCATAGCACCTAGGCGCACAGCACCCAAGATACTGCCCCTACGCATTCTTTGGATGCCTTTTCCCCCTCTTTTTTTTCTCTCTTATGTATATACATATATATATACATATGTATACATATGTGCATACACACATACTCCACGACACTGTCCCTGTTAGAAAAAAAATTCTAACGGGGCGCTGTCCGCACCCCGCATGGGGCTGCGAGCCCCCTTGACCCCCAGCCCGCTATCCGGGTAGCGGGACCCCGTAAAAACTCTGCGTGGCTCCCGATATATTTAAACCCCCTCCAAAACAGAACACACGTACACTGCACAGTGAGTTCGCATGACCAGTTTAACCCGTTAATCGGAGGTTCCCTCGCCCCAAAGGCGAGGGGTAATTAACGGCAGCTTAGTCTGCGGCTGCCGGAGATTCGGATCCCCACAATCAATAAACCCCGGCCTAAACTAGGCAGGGGGAATCTGTAGTATACGCCTGACAAGCGCGCGCGTATTCCCATCTTAATGGGGTGACGAAAAACACCCTACAGATTCTGGCACGTCCGGTGGGACTAATCTCTCCTCCCATATTTCGGGTTAAGCGTTCATGCGAACTCAATCAATATACATACCTGTATTTATACTAAAAATAATGCTTTTTCATGCAGATTTTCAAGCAATCACCTTCCGACGATGTCTTCGATGATGAACTCAGCTCCTGTCTCCTACACGATGAGGATAGACTCTAGGACGGTCCTTCCGGCCAGTCTCGGGCGACAATGGGAGGATCCGCTGCTACCATTCGGCTCTATTTTGTTCATGCCAGTTGGCGCCATCCCAGCTCCTCAAGCCCCGGTGGCAGACAAACCGGTATCGAAAGGCAAGAGGCCAAATGTGGTGGTCTCGAAGGTGCCCCAACTCAAACGCAAGTCGGTGTTTGAGCGGCTCTCCTCGGCCCCAGCTGGGGGCAAGGCTATCGACACCAACAAAGCAACAAGGCGTCTCGAGCAAGCTCCGGCAGTGCCCCTGACAACTGCTCGATCGGGTGTCTTCTCTAAGCTCCCCGTCGACCGACTCACGGTGGCTTCCCAGGGAATGGATGCCCGCCAAGCCCTTAAAATTGAGAAGCTAAGGCAGAAAAGGCTCAGATATAGAGCCAACAAAAAGGTTAGGGCTCCTGCTAGGCTGAACCTTACGAGGTTCGAGGAACAGGGTTACCCCGCCAAAGATGAGGGGATGGCTGAATGTGTTATCCACACTGTCTACATGGTAGGCACGCGCAGCAAGAGCAAGGACGGGACCACCACATCTCAAATCCAATCTGGCTCGAATGTGGTTGCCACTTCCCAAGAACAGCCGCCTCTGCTGGGTGATGAAAACCCTCTTGATGAGGATGATAGGCAGAAAGACCCTTCGGTCCATGAGGAGTCGGGCTCGGAAAGCGAAGAAGAGCCGACTTTCCGCCCCAGGACCGCGGAGCAAGAGCTGCTTCAAGAGCTCCGAAAGCAGCTCAGAAACAAAGACAAGGAGATGGCCAAGCTCTACTCAAAAATTGACGACTTGACGAAAGTCGTGATGCAGCTCACAGCCCGGCTTGCCTCTCAGTCGCCCAATCAGGCGGAGGGCTCTGCTCGTGAACCGGGAAATGGTGTCCCAAAGCAGTCGATGCCCGTTCCCTCAAATCCAAAAGTGGGCGGACTGCATGAAAATCAGTCGCATCCTATCTCGGGAAATGTCTTGGCTACCGATGACAGTAGCCCGCTAACTCAAAATCAAATTATGGATTTGGTTGCCAGGAAAGTCAAAACATTGGTGGCCGAAGCCAAAGCGCAAAAAGATATCAGCAGTAGTGGGAGACCATATCCCGCTCAGTATGATCTGGTAGAATTTCCTAGCGGCTATGTCATCCCCAAATTCGGAAGATTCAACGGGACGCGAATCAACACATCGCCCACTTCAAAGCCTCATACGGGAATACTGGGGTCAATGATGCGCTTCTCCTCCGCCAGTTCGTTAATAGCTTGACCGATGTTGCTTTCGACTGGTACGCGAGCATACCAGATGGCTCCGTTACCACTTTCGTCTAAATGGAATCTTTGTTTCGACAAAGATTCATGAGCGTCAGCGATAAGATCACCATTGCCGAGCTCGTAAGGATCAAGCCCAAGAACAACGAAAGCAACACGGATTTTATAACCCGATGGCGCAATCTCTCCGTCAAATGCGAACCGCCGATAGAGCAGGACCAATCTGTCAGTCTCCTCGTCGGAAATCTCAACAATTGGATGGCCCCGTTTCTATGCACCGTGGGTCTCAAAACATTCCAAGAGCTGACCAGGAAAGTTCAGATGCTGGAGCGCTCAAAACAGGAGTCCTCCTCGGATTCCCAAAATAACAATAGGTCCTGGAGAAACCGAAAAGACGACAATCGCAAAGGCGGAAACTCCGATGATTCTGAATCTTTCAACACTTCGGCTAACCGAAATAAGCAAGGGATGAGCGGGCCTAGCGCCAACCAACCTCGGAAGCCAATATTCGGAGAGGGAGGAGAATCTCCACTGAAAGAGAAGCTGGATAAGGTCTATTCCTTCAGAAGGGACAAAATCCGTAAGATATTCAAAGACGTCCTGAAGAACGGTCTACAACTGCCAGAGTCAAAAAGACCGCAGGAAGCGAATATGACCGACGACCCCAAATGCTGCCCCTATCACAGAGTGATAGGTCATGCCATTGAAGACTGCTTCGTCTTCAAAGATTGGGTCGAAAAACAATACAAGACAGGAGAGATAGAACTGTCTAAAGGTGTGTTAACAAACAGTCCAGCTGCGACCGCCAATTTCATACAAACGGAGACCGAAGTTCTTCGTGAAACTGATTCTCTCAGACATCTGCCTTTCTCTGAAAACAGTTGACCACCATGTCACTAAACTGGGAACAATCGACCTCTAAGTCGTTAAACTGGGAATGTAAAAAGAAATATGTGAATAAACAAAAAAATTGTGTAAATAAAAGAAAAAAATAAAGCCGAAATGATATGGGCAACTCGCAATAAAAATCAGCGAGTGAAAATAAAAATGAGAATAAAGCCGAAATGATGGGGCAACCGCGAATAAATAGCCGAAATGATAGGGCAATCGCGATCTTCGCGATAAGAAAAGCTGAAATGATAGAGCAATCGCGGTAAAACAAAAATGAAAACAAAAAAAAATCCAGTTTCCTAAAATTCTTTCGGCCCTACGGTTGGTCCCAAAGTTGACCATCGTATACAATCCATGGGCTCAAATAATTCTCATCATACCTATGCCCCACCACAATCACCAGTTACGCGGCCGGTCTCCGCCTTTGGAATTATGCTTCATTGGAAAGACCCACTCATGTGTCCTCACGATGCATGAGGAGAACAAACCTTCGTGAGATCCTTACGACTCACTAAGGAAAAACACACTTGGGGGTCCTCATGACTCCCAAGGAGAAAATACACCTACGGGATCCTTATGACTCGTAGGGAGAAAATGCTTGTATGGGACCCTAACGGCCCATAAAATTGAAAAGCCTTAGGTAATAGGGATCTAAACATGTCTCCTAAGCCATCGCTCCCCAATCCCCAAGTGGCGAATGATGAGTCGCTCCTGGTACCATATTCCAGTGCAGCTATGCAGACGCTAACCAAATTCCAAATCCCATACCCCAATGGCGAATGATGAGTCGCTCCTGATACCATATTCCAGTGCAGCGATGCAGACGCCAACAAAGTCCCAAAAATTTTTATGGCCCTTCATACATCCTGCAAAACCGTATACAATCCACGGACATAAAACAATCCCAATCTCTCCAAAAAATAATAAAATAAAATAAAAAGTATGTCCACAAGCAAAATGGGCACGGATGAAAACCCGAAAGGGCTCCGTGAGTAAAAACAGCAGGACTGCCGGCGAGTTTGTGAAAACCCGAAAGGGCACAAACTTGTGAGAAAGAGATGAAATGCACTCATAAAGTCCTCTCGACTTTGTGAGGAGAAAATTCCCACGTGAGATCTTTACGACTCACAAAGGAGCAACACACTTGGGAGCCCCCACAACTTCTAAGGAGAAAATACACTTACGGGATCCTTACGACCCGTAAGGAGAAAATGCTTTGTGAGACCCTTACGGCTCACAAAATTGAAAAGTCTTAGGTGATAGGGATCTAAACCTATCTCCTAAGCCATCGTTTCTTAATAAGCAAACACAAATGATGATTCGCTCCTGGTACCATATTCCAGTGTAGCGATACTGATGCCAAACAAAAAAAAACCAATCCCTAAATCCTCTCATGACAAATGATGATTCGCTCCTGGTGCCATATTCCAGTGTAGCGATACTGATGTCAACCCAAATCAAATCAAACCAACAACCTTTGCGGCGGAATCATGCTCCGTACCAGAATTTACCCCGTGTCGAAATCATGCTTCGTCTCGGGATATCTACCTTCCTTGCCGGAATTATGCTCCGCCTCGGAATCAAATCAACCAACCAGCTCTGCGTCGGAATCAAGCTTCGTCTCAGAATGTGCACCCCGTGTCGAAATGATGCTTCGCCTCGGTGTACCTTCCTTCCCTGTCGAAATTATGCTTCGTCTCGGAATCAAGTCAACCAACAAGCCTGGCGCCGGAATCATGCTCCGTCTTAGAACGCACCCCGTGTTGAAATCATGCTTCACCTCGAGATATCTACCTTCCCTGCCGGAATTATGCTCCGTCTCGAAATCAAGTCAACCAACAAGCTCTGCGCCAGAATCATGCTCCGTCTTAGAACGTACCCCGTGTCGAAATCATGCTTCGTCTCGGGATATCTACCTTCCCTGCCGGAATTATGCTCCGTTTCGGAATCAAGTCAACCAACAAGCTCTGCGCTGGAATCATGCTCCGTCTTAGAACGTATCCCGTGTCGAAATCATGTTTCGTCTCGGGATATCTACCTTCCCTGCCGGAATTATGCTCCGCCTCGGAATCAAGTCAACCAACAAGCTCTGCGTCGGAATCATGCTCCGTCTCAGAATGTACCCAGTGTAGAAATCATGCTTCGCCTCGGAGTATTTGCCTTCTCTGTCGGAATTATGCGTTGCCTGGGAATCAACCTCCGCATCGAAATTATATTTCGGTTAGAATGTCTGTCACCCTTCGGAATGATGCTCCGAATCCTGGAATTATGCTCCGCTCATCGGAACGATGCTCCGATCCTTGGAATCATGCTCCGCTCCTCGGAATGATGCTCCGAATCCTGGAATTATGCTCCGCTGATCGGAATGATGCTCCGATCCCTGGAATCATGCTCCGCTCTTCGGAATGATGTTCCGACCCTTGGAATCATGCTCCACCCTTCAGAATGATGCTCCGAACCCCTGGAATCATGCTCCGCTCTTCGGAATGATGCTCCGAACCCCTGGAATCATGCTCCGCTCTTCGGAATGATGCTCCGACCCTTGGAATCATGCTCCACCCTTCGGAATGATGCTCCGAACCCCTGGAATCATGCTCCGCTCTTCGAAATGATGCTCCGAATCCTGGAATTATGGGAATCATGCTCCGCCCTTCGGAATGATGCTCCGATCTTGGAATTATGCTCCGCGCTTCGGAATGATGCTACGATCTCCTCCGATCTCTGGAATCATGCTCTGCGCTTCGGAGGGACACTCCGACCTTGGAATTATGCTCTGCGAATCGGAATGATTCTCCGATCCCGGGGAATCATGCTCCCCGAGGGATACTCCGACCCCGGAATTATGCTCCGCAAATCGAAATGATGCTCCGATCCCCGGGAATCATGCTCCCCGAGGGATACTTCGACCCCGGAATTATACTCCGCGAATCAGAATAATGCTCCGATCCCCGGGAATCATGCTCCCCGGGATGATGCTTCGCCTCCGGAATGAAGTTCCACCTCGAAGTTCAACTTCAAGATCCATCAATTTCATGCACACAACTCAAATGTGCGGTGTGCATTTATTGATGGGGGGCATTTTGTTGGGGTAAAAATTTACATTCCGGTTGACCGAGTCAAAGTCAGGGTCAACCCCCAAGCTAGGTGGGCCCAAGCCCGGGTCAAGCGGGCCCATGCCCAAGTCGAGCCCACGGCCAGCCTTCCCATGCCAACAACAAAATCATGTAATAAATAATTTTTATGTAATTTTTTATACATGAATGTAAGCAAAATAGGCATAAAGCCAATATTTTGTAAGCCCATGACTTATGCGCAAAAATGAAATGGCACATGAACCAAGAGATAGGCAAAATGTCATTTTGTGAAGCCCAAATGGCTATATGTAAATATGTAAGCCTATATAAGGCAAAATGATGATGAATAAAGCAATAATACTTTCATTCTCTAAAAAACCTAGGGTTTGTATTTCTTTCCCTTTTCTGAAGGTCTCAAACCTTCTTCTTTCTTCTGAATTGAATCAAAAGTTTTACTCTTCCTTTTCAAAAACAAAATAGTTTTTTACCACCAAACCCACAAAGGGGATCTTGGATCTGTCTTTAGATCCCAAAAATAAGAGATTTTGAGATCTCACGTCTCTTGATCTTCAAGATCCAGCTAACAGAGGAGGAAGAACCCTTTCACTAAACCCAAAAAAACACTCAGGAGTCCAACTTCTCTCTGATTTCTCTTCCGAGAAATTTTTTTAGGCTAAAAGCCTCTTTTTCTCGCCGGCGCTCAAGCGCAGAGCGCCCGCGTGCCGACACGTGGCGCGCTTGCGCTCCAGCGTAAGCGCTCGAGCGCAAGTCGTCCCGGTGCCGACACGTGGCGCGCTTACGCTCCAGCGCAAGCGCTTGAGCGCAAGTCGTCCCGGTGCCGACACGTGGCGTGCTTGCGCTCAAACGTAAGCGCTCAGGCGCAAGTCGCCCCCGTGCCGACACGTGGCGCGTTTGCGCTCAAGCGTCAGGCGCGCAAGCGTAGAGCGCCCACGTGCCGACACGTGGCACTCTAGCGCCTGAGCGTACAGCACCTAGGCACACAGCGCCTAAGGTGCTGCCCCTACGCATCCTTTGGATGTCTTTTCCCCCTCTTTTTTTCCTCTCTTATGTATATACATATATATATATATATATACATATGTATACATATGTGCATACACACATACTCCACGACACTGTCCCTGTTAGAAAAAAAATTTCTAACGGGACGCTGCCTCGCACCCCGCAAGGGGGCTGCTAGCCCCCTTGACCCCTAGCCCGCTATCCGGGTAGCGGGACCCCCGTAAAAACTCTGCATGGCTCCCGATATATTTAAACCCCCTCCAAAACAGAACACACGTACACTGCACATTGAGTTCGCATGACCAGTTTAACCCGTTAATCGGAGGTTCTCTCGTCCCAAAGGCGATGGGTAATTAACGGCAGCTTAGTCCGCGGCTGCCGGAGATTCGGATTCCCACAATCAATAAACCCCGGCCTACCCTAGGCAGGGGGAATCTGTAGTATACGCCTGACAAGCGCGTGCGTATTTCCATCTCAATGGGGTGACGAAAAACACCCTACAGATACATGGACAGAAAGATGCTCATGATTTTGAGAAAAAGTAATTAATTAATTTGTTTATCTTTAACTATTCAAATATGTGAAAATCTCTGATGTACAATACATACATGCATACAAACACGTATGCATGTCAAATGTATGTCTGTATATGTATGTATGTATATATGTATATGCAAAATCTCCTCAGATCGTTGTTCAAATATCTATAATTTGAATGCATGCCTTTTACATGCAAAATGATAGCAATATGTAAGCGAAGAACACAATAGAGCAAAGGATTACCAAACAAGAACGTGTCTAAGCTTTTGTTGAGCATGTATTCATATACTAACATCCTTTCATCGCCTTGAATGCAACATCCAAGAAGTCTCACAAGATTTCGATGTTGAAGCTTGGCCACTAACATAACCTCAGTCTTCAGCTCATCAAGGCCTTGCACTGAAGTCTTTGAGAGTTTCTTCACAGCTATTTCTTGTCCGTCTTTCATTTTTCCCTAGTTAATTCCCGTATCAGAATTAGATCGAATAATTGAGACATTTTTAATGGACGAAATTAGCCGGTAATAAATCTGTACCTTGTAAACAGGACCAAATCCACCTTCTCCAAGCTTGTTTTCATTGGAGAAATTGCTCGTTGCGGCTTCTATGGCTCCCAAATCAAACAGAGGCAACTCCATTTCATCTTCTTTGGTACTTTCCACAACGTTTTCGACCTTTACGGAAGTATTGCCTAACACAGATTTATAGTGATTATCAAAATTAGAAGTTGTTTTTATGTTCATGTTGAATAGTGAGAAACAAGCGGCTTCATACCTCGAGCCCTCTTCCTCCTCCATGCATCACAAACAGCAAAAGAAAGTAGTAATGTCCCCAAGACTATACTCAGCACTAATGCTAAGGTCAGGTTGCTCTTGTGAGATTTGCTCGATGATGATGAACCTGCAGGCCAAAATCACCAAATAAGCCCGGGCTTTCAATTTTTCCTATCATGAATTCGAGCTTCGTTTATAAAGGAGGCAACTTGAAAGAATTTCTAGCCATCTATTTCCAGGAACGGGTTAGGGCATGAGCCTAAACCCTGGACATAATAGTAATGCATTTGAAGGCTGCCGCTTGGTGATTTTCAAACTTATTATGAATATGTATTGCGTGGTTATGTAAATCATTTTGTTCATGTCTGATGTATGATCATTCCAAATTTTACATTATCATATATGCAGAAGATTTTCTGACATGAAGGTGGTATTTTCGGAAGGACTCTAATATGTCAACCTCAATTTCAGAATCCATCTAGGTAATACCAATATACCCATCGGTGTATATTTTCACACTACCGGAAAAGTGTCACTAACTGGAAGGCAATAGAGTCAACTTATGGCGGAGCAAGTAGATTGATTGTATTTTAGCATTCTATTGTTTTCTTGATTCATTCCAACTTTAAATGCATAAAGAACTATAAAGCCCAAATGTCAACAACATTCATGATAGTGCGGGGCATATGGCCCAATGGTGGGCAACAAGAATTTGTGGAGAGAGACCCGGGACCCGGGACCCGGGATCTACCATTTAGTGCTTTGAAGAGGAGCATGCGGGGCTGCTGGGATTCGTTGCAGTAAAAAAAAAACAATATTCATGATAAGATCCAAAAAATGGCCAAAGTCTTTTAAGTTCGTTTGATACTGAAGACTCTAAGAAGAGTCATCCATGTCTGCTTTAACCCAACTCAAATAATTAAGGAAAATATGAATGCACCAAATTATCATTTATATGTAGATTAACCTTAAGATAGAATATAAAAAAACATGTTTTAGCATTGACACAAGGCATAATCATGTTTCTGCCAGAACGGAACAGGATAAAAGACGACGATAATGAAAATTTTCCGATCAAATTTACGGAACAATTGATTTTTAATATATATAAGATCTATCAAGGGCGTACCAATATCTGCTGTGGCCAGACGTAAATAAAAATCCTGCCCGCCATCCAAATACGTCGAAATATCCATCAGCTTTGTCGTCCAAATAACACACCCACTCCCGCCATTTCTTATATCAGAATTAGAATATCCTGTACACGAACAATTCCTCACACACTTATCTCGGCACTCATCCAAGCTCAAACTCACGTCAACAATGGAGCTCACGGTGTCGGGCAACTGCGTTCTTGGCACCGTTACAAACCCATCGGTCCCATTTCTACAATCGAGCTCGCTTTTCCTAACACAACCATCAGAATAAAATCTCAAACCCCAATTTTCAGGGACTTTAGGCTCAAACCCTTGCAGACAACTACACATTGGCGACCCGTTCGGGTCACAAACACCATAAGGCCCGCAAGGGGCATAGATGTCGCATTGGCCTCTTGGGCTGTACCAATATAAGCTCCACATCCTCGACTCATCGAGCCAGACGTATCTCTGAGTTATCCCAGATTGATTCACCACAAGCCTAGAGATTGCATTTTTGTCGACAACATCCACAGTATAGTACACCTCTTCTTTGTTATTAACAAAATTGAAGATAAAAGTGTTGGTGTAAGTTAAAGTAACAGGCCACTCACTGCTGAAATCGAGGCCGGTCCATGGACCGGATCGCCACTGAAGTATCGGGCCGTTCCAAAAGTACAGCTGAGGATCGCCGCGGAGATCAAGGGCAAATGTGTAATTTCCAGGGGTTGGGTCAGTCGGGCTAGACCATGATGTCAGGTTTCGGTTGAGCCCGCTTGTTAGGTTCCAGCCTAGTTTCATGCCTGGAATCAACGTGTCGGTTGGATAATCGAAACTCTGCCATATTGTCGTGCTGCCGTCTGTAACAACAAAATTGCCCGTGCCTAAAAGTCGAGCTTTCGTATTGGTGACTGTATTTCGGCCTGAAGACCAAATGACTTTTGAACTGGCATCGATTATCTGGAGACTTCCATTGGCTAAGCTTAGAGTTGCGTTCGGAGTTGTGACCGGATCTCGACGGTTAGCAACCCAAACGATGGCCCTATGGGGGATATTTGTGTACCATATACCGACGTATCGGTTGCTGTTCAGGTTTGACGGAGAGAAGAAGCCTAAGGAGAAGATTCCGTCGGCAGAAACTAAGGTTTGGTCATCGGACAGGGGATTGTTCGGGGTAACGGCGTCTCTAGAAAGGGATAGAGACACAATGGAGAGGAAGATGAAGAGGAGGAAGAAGGATTTGTTGTATATTTCTTTCATGGTACACAATTAACAAGGTGAAACTCAAACTTTCCGTGGGAAAGCAATACAGGTAGGATATATTCTTGCTTACATAATAATCACATTAGCAAACACTAAACCAGATGACTTGACCGAGTCAGTTGATTGAAACTGTTAGTGGTTAATAAGTCAGAGTGGATGTATAATGCATAGAAAATTCTGTGCAGCTTCGATAATTGGTATAGAGTCTAAATATGTAGAATGAAGCGTATTATATTACAATCTTTACAGTCATAATCAATAGCAGCAACGACGCATTCTAATTAGCAGAATGTATGAGCCTACTAAACTAGAGACTTCAGAAAAATAAACACCGCAAGCTGAGCCATCAAGTGGTGAGGTGCGTGAGTTCACAAACAGATTTCAGTGATGAATGAAGAAGATAGCGTGCTCTTGGTAGAAAATTCAACGTCTCTGCTCTTGTCGACGTGCGGGACAGGGTTCGGAAAGCTACTAATGATTTGATCTAGGCAATAAATCAAACACCTTGCATACGGAATTGAAGACAGGGATAGCATGAGGAAGGCAATAGAAGGAAGAAAAAAAAGTAAAATTAGAAGAAGAAAAAAGAAAACGCCTTGTGTGCTTGATATCGTAGGGGATCGATCGATTGATATTCTCAACCGAATGTTATATTAAAAACACTTAATTAGAAAGGGTAAAGAAAAAGTATCTAATTAAAGCATATGGAAAAATTGCATATCTATGCATTATGTTATACAGATCAAGATGAATATTGCCGATTATTCTTAGAAAATTAGAAAAATATATGTACATTGATATTATTTTTTAAGGTTGCATTATGTAGATTTTTTTCCAATGGCATTCTCGTTACCATGCATACATATATCTCGATTATGTAATCGTTGGATGAAGAAGACATGTCTCATACAATGCGAATGGATGATGCAAGAGAATAAAGGAACATGAAGATCAAATATAAATAAATAAATAGTTTGACTTCATTTATGTCCATGCCATGATGGGCACTGCACTTCTAAAAGCAAAGGCAAGGGAATGAAAAATTATCAATCCAAAGGAGAGGTTTTGTTGCCACTGGAGTGCTAGCTTTTTCCAAACACGCAAGAACAATGAGATATGATTGCAATAGAGACATCCTTCCTTCGATGGAAAGCCATCTCTTGCATGCTCCCCCTCCTCCTTCTTCTCCTTCTTCATTCTTTTTTGCAACTTTTGAAGATATGAAAGTTGTCAACTAATCTAGCCTTTAGGATGAGTCTATCCCAACCTAATCTAGCCTTTTTGGTGCTACGAATGACCGCAACGTTGTCAACTATTTGGGCAAAAATATTTACCGGTAACAAGCGAATTTGGTCGTTATATAATGGAAAACTTTAACACGTAAAATGAAAAATTAAAAATAGGCATCGTGGGCCCATTCAAAAGATTTGCCTTTCATTTTTGCAATTGTCCTGTAAACCTCTTCCAAGCACACAACAGACACGCACCTAAGAGGTCCATGAATTTATCCCGAAAGTATTAATTTATGATCATTTTCTCTATTGGGATTTGAATCCCGTGCCCTTCCCACGAAGGGAATTGCCGTACCAACTGAGCTATTGCTCTTTGCAAACAACCGTACAGTTGAATGTAAACAAATCTACCGGCTTGAATTCCCAGCATAATCTATCCAAGAGACAAAATGGTGGGACCCACGACACCTAGATACTAGTGTCAAACAAGTGAGCCCATGGTGTTTGTCTCTTGGATGGACTGTGGTATCGTTCGAGGATAATAATTTTTCTTATAAAATACAGCTGCGGTCGTCATGCTTCCGTGGCTCATACGTGGGCCTGATGTCAGAAATGTAATTTTAGAAGCCACCGAGGGCCGTTTTAGTGGTTAATTAAAATTTGATGATACAAACTACGACCACAACGCTGACATGTGTCGAAATATTCGGAGTTGAGATCTCACTAATCATAAAAAAACAACGGCTGAGATCATCTGCTTTGAATTGACCAAATAATTTCTACTGGTTGTTGAGGTTTCCTTTTCAATTTAACCCCTTATTTTATTTTTCCCTTAAAAACAATATAAGAATGCTTGAAGTCCGTTGATATGGCGGCAGGAATAACTCAATCCAATATAATTTTATGCGTTTCATTAGTTTTTTTTCTTTCTCCTTTTTCTTTGCAAATTGCATAAATCTCACTCATTCTTTATGTTATATTTCTATAATGTTCTTGCCTATTCATGCATTTTAGAAGCATTGATCGCGGGTTTCAACCAAGCATCAAGGTTTCCGAAACCACAGCTATGTATAATATAAATGGAAGCTTCGGATTGTCAATTTATGGAACTGGGGTTCCATAAAGTTTAGACTTGTTAGGCAACACTATCATAATACCAAAGTTTTTGTTTAACTCATCTTATCTTTCGTGATAAAAGAAAGAGTAAAAAGACACTGTATGAAACCTTGGGAAACCATGCCTTTTGGATTTGGTTTTGATCCCCGGATCCCCTGAAACTATTTGAAACAGCAGTTTGGGAAACTCTATTTCCGTTGCTAAATGAGCCACGGTTTCAAGATCTGATGTTTAGCGTATAAAATCCATGAAATCATAGTTTTGGAAACGGTACTCCCATTTTCAAACGAGGGCTTAGCGGTTGAGCAAGAGTTGTGAGATTCAAAACCAGCTTGCAACAAGTTGAAGCCTGTCTCCTCAAAAGGGGGGAAATGATATTTAGGAAAATCCCAGAGACTTTTATGCTAAAAACCCAAAATCTCTAGTCATCCATGATCTCTCTCGTAAGTCATCATGCATGATGACCATGACATCAAGCCGGCCAATATAAGACCATTTAAAAGTTTGAATATTTAAAAATTTAAAGTAAGTTAATAAATTAAATTATTGTTTATATATTATATATTATTATTATTATTATTATTATTATTTTGGTTAACTAATCGTTGAGGCCAGCTGATGATGCTCAATATTGGCGATCTCCAAGATCAGGACACGTGGCAGATAACGTGTCTCAGAACTCAGAAAAAAGGGCTATAGGGGCCGACCAGACCACCTCTGTACCCGACCCGCAAGCACAAGCTGGCTCACCTTAGAGCCCCTCGGCCTCTCAGCTCGCCCCGAGCTGCCACAGGACCAAGACTCCTCGGCCCTCTCAGCCGAGGCCTTCATTCTCGGTCCTCCAACCGACCAACTCCACCACTCACAGGCATAACTGCCGCTCCGCAAATCTCGCCATGCGCAGATTCTCCGCCAGCAACATCCCACGTTCCACGTCACCACGATCCCCATTAAAGGGCGATCCGCTCTTTATGCGGGCGTGACGACGGGAGCGTAACTGCCGGCGAGATTCTCGCACCTGGTGCTGCGTGCTGCCGCCACCATATAAACCCCCTATCACAGAGGGGTCAAGTAAGTCATTTTTTACTCCATTTAGCCGTTACTCTGCTCGGATCTGATGCTAACTTGATCGTCGGAGGGTCCTCGGTGGTACCAAACCACCCCGGGAGCTCTTTACAGGTAAATCACCAATTTCCTCAAAACCCATTGAGACGCACAAGCAACACGAGATCGTCTCCAAAATCCAAGAGGAGATCGACGGAAGACAACCTCTGACACAGACCTGAAAATGACCTTCATCACTAGCCAAGCTCGTTTCCTTGTATAAATAAGCTGCGCCTCAACGCTCTATGCTCTCATCACTCGCATCTTCTGAAAACCCTTCCTTGCTTTGAAATTCGTGCGCTTCTTTTGGAATCTTCAGCGATCGATCGATCGATCTCCATCAATGGCGACCAAAGTTTATATAGTGTAAGCATTTCGATCTAACATCTGCAAATCTTTGCATTCTTCGATTTCAAATTTCTGAGAGATTTGATTCATTTTTTTGTGGGGGAAATGTTAGATCGAGATTTGATCCTTTTTTTTGTTCTAATTACACCTTATGCCATCTTGATTGCATATGAGGAAAAAGATAGGGCATTGAAAATGATTTCTTTTTCTTTTTTTGAGGGGAAAAATTAAGGTTTTTGGCTTAATGTGGCATCAATTGAAGATAATATCAGTGTAATGGTATAGGATTCGATGTAGTTGATAGTATGAAATCATGACTCCCTTGTGCTGGAAAGAGTAGAACTGCAGTACATGTTTTTTGGTGAATTGATGAACATGGTAAGTAAAAAGGTGAGGAATTTGGCTTTGAGTTGGGGGAGGGCCTGCTTGATATAGAGGAAGTTCCTCCCATCCTGAGGGGCAGAGTGGAAGTTCTTTTGCGTTGTGACGTCACTTGCGGGATCCGTCCCTTTTTCTTGGGGGCGTAGATAAATAGGATCGATTTTGGTTTCCCTTCGTGGGCTGCATGACTTGAACTTGTGACCTTGTCTCAATTCCAAGGTTGTAAAAAACGCTGAGTGTAGGTGGTGCTAGATGGTTGGGGCAGCACAGGCGGGCACAAAGGCTCCATTTAGGCGCTGGTTTAAAATGTTTAGAGGTGGAGAGAGGATTTTCTACTGAGGAATACGATAGATTTGGGGATTTAATTGGACATGGTATGCGCTTTTTTGTTGAAGGGAACAAAACATACCAATTCCAACATTTTTTATAGAAAAATCTCAAATGATTAAGCGGGTTTGGTAGCCTACCTGGCCAGGTTAGAGCGCCTAGGCAGCCCAAACCGCTTAATTTCCCCACTTAAAACGATGCGGTTATATGCCGCTTCCACCTAAATGGACTGCTTTTTACAGCACATTCCCTAACTACTATTCAGCTCTTGGGATTGAAAAGGTGGAAGTTTATCAGACTTTCCATTCAAAATTGAACATTAAATGAATGAAAGACGGAAATGGATTTGTCAAGATAGTGTTCTGCTCATTGGAAAAATGAACCTGGTTTTGTTTCTAAACCACATCAAAAGTTTATAACCAAAATTGAAGTCGTTTGCACTAATTGGGGATGACGTTCATACCTGTGGTTTTGTTATGTGGATAATAGCCCCTACGGGAAATTGATTCCAAGGACAGTAAACTAATAGTTCATTGTTGTAGATAAAGAAGGAGAAAGCAGCAAATCTCTATAGCTTTATCATTGATGGTATGGGTCTCATAGTCCCTGTCAGCACATTAGGTATGCAAGGGGTTTCTAGATCTTATTTGACTTGGTGGTCGCATCTGATCTTTGATTCTCTTCTAGAATTGATCTTTAATTCTCTTCTGGAATTGCCTTTTCTATGTATATTTTTATAGTGGCAATCTTTGTCCTTGCCTGTCTTTATCACTCTGATGTGGAAGACACTACTTGTAGATTATGCACTTGTTATGCTGCCTAGTCAATACTTAACATGCACTGGTGGAGTGTCTCTGTAGGCCTGAGGCAATTTTTTTCTTTTCAATGTTTTACAAGTAACGAGCAACAAAAATGACTACCATGTGTCATGCCCTTTCATGGAGTATGAAATGTATCTAGACGGCCTTTTAAATTGTTACATGCAATAATTTAACTCTACCTGAATTATGTTTCAGCGATGGTAGGTGAAGTGTAACATTGCAAAAAGTACTTAATTAGCCGTCTTCCAAAATTCATCGATGTGCATTATACTTGATCTCCTGTTTTCTTTTTGTCAAGAAATATGCAATTGTTTTGTACAGGTACTACTCAATGTATGGTCATGTCGAGAAGTTAGCAGAGGAGATTAAAATGGGGGCATCATCTGTTGAAGGAGTGGAAGCTAAGCTATGGCAGGTTTGTGTTCTTCACCTCAAATAATAAAAACTTTACTTAAGCGAAACGGTAACGAGTGTGACAAAATCATCTATTCTATTTGATAAATCTGCTAATTTATGCAGCAGAAGAAAAAATAAAAGTTTAAACTGGGCCAAAGCCATTGTTTCTTTATTGGTTCCTTAATTTAGTATAGATTTAGTGGATACTATATGCTGAGCAGTAATCAATCATGATAAATTAGGTGTTGAATACATTTTTTTATTGGGTCGGTAGACTTTATATGACATTTATATCTGTTTTGTTCTAGATAACTGCCACATTTCTAGTGAAAGGCACCTGCTCCATTGATAGTACTTAGCTTTCTCAAGGCATTAGACCATCAAATTTTAATTTATAGTCAGCCAGCTGCAACCTAAATAACATTAATGAACTATAAAGCTATTATGTTCAATCATAACCCTCATATCGTCATTCTGTGGTATTTATTGTGTTCTTGACCTTGATCAACTTGTTATAATAGTATAAGCTATATGATTATTCCATCTCTAGGAATATGGATAGAATAAATGATGACATATTTCATTGAAAATATTAGATAGGAAGAATTTCAAACTACAGCTCACTTTTTTGAAGGTTGTAAAAAGGTAGTATCTGTTCTATTGGTAAGGGACAAAACCCGCTTTGAAGAATCATCCGACTAGGGCTAGTTGTGAAGTATAGGTTGGCCCTCAACCTGGGTGAATAAAAGGCGGGGAAAGAAATAATGCCTTCAATGCCAACTTTGATTTCAAATCAAGGTATACAAAAGTATGGTTGTAAACTTTACCCCCTCGAAAAGAAGTAAAAAGTGATATAACATTCCTTCATCAATTGTCAACACAAAAAAAAGCAGAAACTAACCTATTATTACACTCTTCCTTTTCAAAATAATCGTACAATATTCTAGTGGAATGTTGATTTTTATGGAGGACGGACAAATAATAAAACCTCTTACCATGAATACTCTAGCATTTCTGCCATCCCAAACACAGAAAGAGAGAGTCATAGCAAACCATAGTTAAAGGATATTGACAATTAAGTAACATGACTGAAACAGGTACCTGAAATCCTTTCTGAAGAGGTCCTTGCAAAGATGAGTGCACCTCCCAAGAGCGAAGTGCCAATCATCACGCCAAGCGAACTTGCAGAGGCTGATGGAATTATCTTTGGTTTCCCAACTCGATTTGGAATGATGTCAGCACAGTTCAAAGCTTTTCTAGATGCAACCGGAGGGCTCTGGAGAAGCCAGCAGCTTGCGGGCAAGCCTGCTGGAATCTTCTATAGTACAGGATCCCAAGGTGGCGGGCAGGAAACTACTCCGTAAGCAATTCTATTACCTTCGCTTGAAAATGAATAATATCATCAATTTTTTTACGGTGTTGCATGTCTGTCGTTAAGAGAGGTCTCTGTAAATATCTCATGACGTTGAGAGTCTACTGATTATATTATTATACTTGAAAATGGAAATGCCATCCTGCTAATCACCTTCATTGTTTACATAGTTTTACCCTTATTCTCTCTACAATACCCCCTAGGGTATTTACCTATTAGCCAACCACAACCTTCTCATTTTTGTATTTTCTTTTCTATGCATTTCATGTCATGCGTTATATCAAATTTATGATTAGTATACATGCTTTTCTTATAAACATGGATAGGGTCATGTTACACCAGCCAAATTAACCATTTCAGTGAATTTATGAAACAATAAGAGTTATAACATGCGACTTGAAGAAACAAACATTCCAAAAGAAAACCGCCCATTAAAAAGAGTGAATAACAATTGATCGACACATTCAACAACAAGCTTCATTCGTTAATTCTCAAAAATGTGATATATCATCCAAATAAATCCTTTTCTCTTGATAAGAAAGTTTTTTCTTATCATGGTAAATTGTGACATTTCTTTGAACCCAAATACACCAGCAGAATACTATACAAACCATGACAAACATATTCCAAACATCCCTACCTTTTCTATCAAACCCTCTTGATTCTCCACTTCCATCTGTTCTGACAAATATATTCCTATTTTTTAGTTAGTAATGTATATCCCCTATACATAATCAACTCTGATACCACTTAGTCGGGGTCTTGACCCTTTTGGCCTTGAACTTCTGGTTGAAATTCATATCAATAATTCCTCTAATCCCATTCTTTCCTCGTTCGAAATTTCTTTATATCCACATAGCTCTTCTCCCTTGGTTATTCTCAGACTTCACTGCCTGATTTAGGTTTACTGTTTCTCCATAAGTAATTTAAGATTCATTCCACCCTCATGCACAGACATGTAGAGACGACCAATAATGTTGATTCCTGGTATTATAGCCTACAGTCGAGATGATCTACTGACAGAGTTCAAAACTATATCTCTCACCCCTCGCCACAAGTTTGGAGTTTTAATGCAATAGAGGGTCTAAGATGTAACAAGGGACATCCAAGTTCAAATCCCACCAGACATGCATTTCAGAACTTGGATTAAAAACAATGTCGCTGTGCAAATTATCGGGGTTTGTTAAGAGCATGAATATATATCTTTAACCTCACACGTGATAATCAACCCATGTTATATAAAAAGTTTGTCTTAAACCCCTTCGTGTTTATGCAGTTTGACCGCCATTACCCAACTGGTCCACCACGGAATGATATATGTGCCTATCGGGTACACTTTTGGTGCGGGTATGTTTGAGATGGAGCAGGTGAAGGGAGGTAGCCCCTACGGTGCTGGGACCTACGCTGGCGATGGCTCTAGGACCCCAACCGAGCTCGAACTGAAGCAAGCTTTCCATCAGGGCCAATACTTCTCCACCATCGCGAAGAAGTTCAAGGGCTCCTCTTGATCAATCTGCTCAATTACCTCTGTGATTCTTATAAATGTTTTCAGATTCAGTTTATTACAGGTTCCATCTATCTCCCATTGTTGTGACCATCATGTTTGTGATTGAGTTCGATATAATTGTCGTGAAATTATTTACAGTATTCTGTCCTGTATAAGCGATTGGTATTGTTTGTTTACTCTTGATATAAGATTGCCTCATGATGGCATTCTCGTGAGTGATTTTGCAAATATTCTCCATTACATGGGAAATTTTGATTGAAGGGACCTGAACTATTCTACATCTGTATCAGTTGATCTTGATTTTGTAGCTTATATGTTTGGTTTAAAATCATGCTTACATCAAGTTAATTTACGCTTATTGAATATTGTCATGTCCCGCTTCCTAAAATACGGAACGCAAAGGATGACTAGGCCAGCCATGCTCCTATGCTTAGGGTATAATCCCGTCGTAGTCACACTTCGGTTTCTAGCATTACATGGTAGTCAGTAAACACAGTACTAGAGTAAAGGAAATCACAGTTCACAACTTTATTACATTAAAATAACAGAGTTCAGGATACACTTATTTGCATGGAAGAAATAACTAATTAAAAAAATAACAGCGTTTTTCTAGCAAGCAAAAAGGTGATGTCGCGGTCTAGACCTCCGCGATCTCGAATGGTAGGTCCTGTTTCTGAGCTGGGTCCACTCCGTCCTCTGAGCATGCACACTCAGGTCGTCAGGGCGACACATATAGCAATAAATATATATAGTGTCAGGGCGACACATATAGCAATAAATATATATAGTGTGTACAATATTATTAAACATGAAAGGTGCGACAGAATACAGAAATATGAGAATAATGAATATCATTTGAATATACACAGCGCGATATATGTATCATATTAGCAAATCAGGCAATGTGTATGTCACTACTTATTACTTATTAGTTACTAAGTCAATGAAATCAATTGGTGGAAAGGATGATCGTGTTTAATAAGGGTCTGGTGCATACCCAAGACTATGGTCCACTGTTGTCCGGGACATAATCCTGCAGCCGTACCGCTAGGTCCACGGCGTAATATATATATCACTAATATCGAATGATTATCTTCTAAGTCACTGTACCTCGCTAAATACGAGTCCAATTCCACCATGATTTTCCCATTCCCCAGGTCTCACTAACTATAAGTATAGGATTAATTGTATACTAGCACGCACCAAATCATGGTCTTGCTCATTTTCACTGTATTGTTCACTTTCACTAGTCAATCACTTATCACTGGCGTGCTTAATAAAACTAATCCAATATGACTCACGTTCGACAATGCAAGTCAATCGCTAGGTCTCAATGTAAACGATCACTTTACACTGGGTATAAAGCAACACAGAATAAGGTAGAAATGCACTAAACAAATGTTCACTAAATTATGACAGCCAACGCCATATGACCTACAAAATTCACCATAAATCACACGTATAGAATCGACCAAAACAATATAAAAAGTGTACGAAGTATACATGATTATCTAAGCGGTAAAATTAGTTTCATGTCAAAAGAAATTCAGGTTAAGGATTCATCATTATTTTAAATCAGCGATCGGTTGCTGGAATTCCAGTTTCAGAACTGGAAGTCCAATTTCATGTGTGGTTTACTAGGTATTGTGTTTAGATTCAGATATTGCCTTAGTTGAATAAAACCTACTTCTATCTGTTAGGTTTCCGACGCATCAAGCGGATCAATGATAGCCTTTCTATACTAGGAGATATGTCCTGTTTAGTGTGAATGTGTAAAAAAAATATCACTGCAGAAACTACAGAACATGCCGACAATCTAAAATATAATCAAAATACCAAACGATAGAGAAACTGAACAAGACTAGAACCATATGTTAGCTAACTAAATTATCTACGCGACGATATAGGGCTTTGCATATTTTCAGTTTTTCGTAGGGATGTACAGGCGCTCAAGTTCAGGTATCAATCATAAAATACTGCTCGGGACTGCAGTCCAGAGCCGTATCTCCAGTTAGTTTTAGTCATCGTTTTATGGCAGTATCATAATATCAAACATAAGGGGTTCTAATTTATTGAGTCGGGTTCGATATGAGCCCTAGAACATCTCATTACAATTTATATTTAATTTAATATCAATCTAACACTACAACATGTACAGTAAAACCCAGATTTGGCGTCGCCTCTTTAAGACGATATTTCATGACGATATTCTCAACATTTTAAACTTAAATTACTACACAACATCATTAATCGTAACGAGAATTCCCTAAATACAAGATATGAGCATTTTTGAAGAGTATTCACATCGAACACTCGGGTTACATCTAGGGGTAACAATCGAAATATCGGTTACATTTATTTGATTCGACTAGGCGATGTTTAATTAAATTTTAATTGGTATTGTTATGGATTAGAAGACTGAGTCGGGATTCCATTCCTCACAATAAATCTAAAAGGGTTCACTAAAGGATTTGTTTACACGTTATCGACATGATTATAATAGGTACGTATGAGCACAAAGTCATTTACCACGATCTCTATTCGGTTAATTAATACAATAGCATGAATAAACAAGTGATTGAACTTCACTTGCCTTCGGTCGCTGATATAGAAGCGACACCACATGCGGGATTTGTCTCGACACACGAGACGATGTGATACTGGACACAGTGCATGACGCGAGCGCGATGTAGGGTGATCCGGTACTGGACACGATGACGACGCGGGCGTGACATGGTAGTGGGCGTGGTGATGAAGGCGAGGGTGGCGGTGGTTGTCAGAGACGACCTCGTCGGCGTTGAGATGAGGTCGACGTTGGTCGGCGGTTGAAAGAAGTTGTGTAGAGGAGAGGGGAGTGGGGCTCTGCTTGTAGCGGTAGAGGTGAGGATGCTCGTCGGCTGAGATTGCCGGAGGAGCTCGGATGGCCGGAGAGGAGAATGTGGTGACGGTGGCAGGGAAGTGGATGAAGGAGAGTGAGAACGAGAGAGATAGAGTATGGGATTAAGGGGGAGGGAGAGAGAGAGGAAGCGGGAGAGGATAGAGAAGGTAGCCGCGGAGATCGCGGGGGTCATTGGCGTGACAAGGATGAGGTCGGGACGAGTGCGAGAGAAGGGGGAGGGGAGCCGTTGGGGTGAGAGAGAGGAGACGTGGGAGTGGAGAGATGGTGTCGGGGATCTCGGGGTTGTTGATGTTAGTTATGTATATGCCCTAGAGGCCATTGTTGTACATGTGATATATATTATAATGGATGCTTGGATATATATAGAGAGGACTTTCTTGCTCGATATGATAGTATGCTATCTGGTTTCACTTTATCTTAACGTGTTAACAAATACTGTTTTATGATCACATGTTGATAAAGCCCTTAGGATATATACTCGACTACTAGGACTATGATGAGATCATACTAGTGGGGCCAGGGTAGTCCATGAGTACATCCCATAACTGTTCTTAGTCGAGGGTGTATCGAGACAGGGCATCGATACTCCAGAGTAGACTAGCGTACACGCATCTTGACCCATATGATGGGCGATGGATGATCCCATATCCATTGGTGTTGAACATCAAAGATGGTGTACGGGTGCTCAGTGGAGACTGGTTACACTGAACGGACTCGCCGAGAACTCTTGGATGGTATTATACCTATCGTCAAATAGCAGTTCTCCGGTGACATTGGTACAGGTTAGTCTGTAGACCCGAGATCGTCATAGAGTCTTGTGTGATTCCCACTTTGCTTTGATTTCTACCTTACCACGTCCAAAAGGGCGTGCAAAACGGTGGCTTTTGGGTACAGTCCCGAATTACATGGAGGCAATGAGCGATAGGAGGGGTTTCGTCTCTCCCGGTATAGGGAGTTGATGTTGTGCTGTGTTCGATTGGCTATAACTGGAAGTCCCTGGCCAGGGCTGATATGGAGATTTACTGGTAAGTGTTATCAGTAGTTTCTCGACCCGTTATGAGCCTTATATCGACACAACTTATCGGTTATTGGGGTCTGACGTTTACCACCCCTGGACTAGATATGCAACATATCAGACGAAGAGACCGTACTGTATGGTAGTGTTACTGATTGGATTCACAGGAGAATGTATAGGCTTGCTTGTTGATCTTCTGATCGCTCAATACCTGGGTGGCTGTTACGTTTAGCTGACCGCTTGCAGCTTGTGGGTGTTTGATATGATCATCACCTACTGCCGGCGTATTGACGATTCTTTAGAGTCCTACACAGAGGTTTCCTGGCTCAAGGGGGTAGCTCAATATGGGGATCCCTCGACCGAACTGTAATTTCATCCAAACCTAGCTCTGATACCAACAAAACCATGTCACGCCCCGCTTCCCAAAATACGGAACGCGAGGCGTGACTAGGCCAGCCATACTTCTACGGTCAGGGATAATCCCGCCGGAGTCACACTTCGTCTTCTAGCATTATATGGTGGTCAGTAAATACAGTACTAGAGTAAAGAAAATCACAGTTCACAACTTTATTACATTAAAACAACAGAGTTCAGGATACACTTATTTGCATGGAAGAAATAACTAACCAGAGGAATAACAGTGTTCTTTTAGCAAGCAAAGAGGTGATGGTGCTGATGTTGCGGTCTTGACCTCCACGATCTCGAATGGCAGGTCCTGCTCCTGAGCTAGGTCCACTTCGTTCTCTTAATATGCACACTCAGGTCGTCAGGACAACATATATTGCAATAAATATATATAGTATGTACAATGTTATTAAACATGAAAGGTGCGACAAAATACAGAAACATGAGAATAATGAATATCATTTGAATATTCACGGCGCGATATATGTATCATGTTAACAAACCAGGCAATATGTATGTCACTACTTATCAGTCATTAAGTCAATGAAATCAATTGGTGGAAAGGATGCTCGTGTTTAACAAGGGTCTCGTGCATACCCGAGAATACGGTCTACTGTTGCCCGGGAAAACCTTGCAGCCGTGCCGCTAGGTCCATGACCTAATGTGTGTGTGTGTGTGTGTATAATATCGAATGATCATCCTCTGAGTCACTGTACCTCGCTAAATACGAGTTCAATTCCACTATAATTTCCGCATTCCCCAGGTCTCACTAACTATAAGTATAGGATTAATTGTATGCTAGCACGCGCTAAATCATGATCTTACTCATTTTCACTGCATTGTTCACTTTCACTAGTCAATCACTTATCACTGGCGTGCTTAATACAACTAGTCCAATACCACTCACGTTCGACAATGCAAGTCAGTCGCTAGGTTTCAATGTAAATGATCGCTATGCACTGGGTATAAAGTAACACAGAATAAGATAGAAATGCACTAAACAAATGTTCACTAAATTATGACAGTCAACGCCATATGACTTGCAAAATTCATCATAAATCACACGTATAGAATTGACCAAAACAATATAAAAGGCGTACGAAGTATACATGATTATCTAAGCAGTAAAATTAGTTTCATGTCAAAAGGAATTCAGGTTAAGGATTCATCATCATTTTAAATCAGCGATTGGTTGCTGGAATTCCAGTTTCAGAACTGGAAGTCCAATTTCACACGCGGTTTATTAGCTATTGTGTTTAGATTCAGATGTTTCCCCAGTGAATAAAACCTAGTTTTATCTGTTAGGTTTCTGACGTATCAAGCGGATCAATATTAGCCTTTCTGTACTAGGAGATATGTCATGTTTAGTATGAAGGTGTAAAAAAATATCATTGCAGAAACTGCAAAGCATGCCGACAATCTAAAATATAATCAAAATACCAAACGACAGAGAAACTGAATGAAACCATAACCATATGTTAGCTAACTAAATTTTCTACGCTACGATATAGGGCTATGCATATTTTCAGTTTTTCGTTGGGATGTACAAACGCTTAAGTTCAGGTATCAATCATAAAATATTGCTCGGGACTGCAGTCCAGAGTCGTATTTCCAGTTAGTTTTAGTCATTGTTTTATGGCAGTATCATAATATCAAACACAAGTGGTTCTAATTTATCGAGTCGGGTTCGATATGAGCCCTAGAACATCTCATTACGATTTATATTTAATTTAATATCAATCTAATGCTACGACATGTACGGTAAAACCCAGATTTGATGTCGCCTCTTTGGGGCGATATTTCGTGACGATATTCTCAATATTTTAAACTTAAATTACTACACAACATCATTAATCGTAACGAGAATCCCCTAACCACAATATATGAGCATTTTTGAAGAGTATTCATATCGAACACTCGGGTTACATCTACGGGTAATAATCGAAATATCAGTTACATCTATTTGATTCCACTAGGCGACGTTTAATTAAATTCTAATTGGTATTGTTACGGATTAGAAGACCGAGTCGGGCTTCCATTCCTCACAATAAATCTAAAAGGGTTCACTAAAGAATTTGTTTACACATTATCGACATGATTATAATAGGTACGCACGAGCACAAAGTCATTTTCCACAATCTCTATTCAGTTAATTAATACAATAACATGAATAAACAAGTGATTGAACTTCACTTGCCTTCGGTCGCTGATATAGAAACGACACCACGTGCGGGATTCGTCTCGACACACGATGCGATGCTGGACACAGTGCATGACACAAGCGCGATACGGGGTGATCCAGTACTGGACACGGTGACGATACGGGCGTGACACGGTAGTAGGCGTGGTGATGAAGGCGAGGGTGGCGGTGGTTGTCGGAGACGACCTCGTCGGTGGGCTCATCGGTGTTGAGATGGGTTCGACGATGGTCGGCGGTTGAAAGAAGTTGTGTAGAGGAGAGGGGAGTGGGGCTCTGCTCGTGGCGGTGGAGGTGAGGCTGCTCGTTGGCTGAGATTGCTGGCGGAGCTCGGATGGCCGGAGAGAAGAATGTGGTGATGGTGGCAGGGAGGTGGATGAAGGAGATGGAGAACGAGAGAGAGAGTATGAGATTAAGAGGGGGAGAGAGGGGGGGAGGGAAGCGAGAGAGGACGGAGGAGGTAGCCGTGGAGATCGCGGGGGTCGTTGGCGTGACGAGGACAAGGTCGGGACGAGTGCGAGAGAAGGGGAAGGGAGCCGTTGGGGAGAAAGAGGGGAGACGAGAGAGTGGAGAGATGGCGTCAGGGATCTCGGAGTTGTTGAGATCGTGGCGAGGTCGTCGCGGAGGTGGACGCGGGTCACGAGGCGGCGGTCGCGAGGAAGGGGGAGAGGGACGTTAGAAAATTTGGAGGGAAAAGAGAGAAGGAAAGAAGAAGAAGAGTGGGGAACTCGGGTCGGGTTGGGTCGGGTAGTTTAGGGTTTGGGATTGGGGTTAAGATTAGAAAAATTAATAAATAAAATAATAAAAATATAAAAATGTGCAAAATAATAGGAAAATTCTGGAGAAAATACGGGAAAATATATACATGAAACTGGGGATTTACAAATACACATGTGAAAACAAAGTAATGGAATATTTACCCAAATATTGATGGTATTCAAAATATCACTAAATAAAGGTTTCACGGGTTGATACTCCACCTTTTTCCCAATAAGATATTCTTATCAAAGAATTTCTTTTCAATATTTTTAATTAATATGATATATTGAATATTTTTCTCTTTTAGTTTTGAACTCTTATTCCCCTTCATTTTTTGCAAGCTTGTGACTGCTAACAAATCTAGGTAATTTGAACATGCTTACATGATCAATTAACATCTAGAATATATATCATGAGATTATTTTAAAGTTTATAAAGTTGAATCTCCTTGAGCAATGATGTCTCTTTTAGAAAGTAAATTTTTTTCCTTGCAAACGCATGCATATGGAATTAAGATCACAATGAGTATCTCCAAAGCAAGACAAATAGAACAATGGCATCCATATAATTAAATACAAGAATAACCATCTCCCTCCACCCAAAAATAATTAAAATTAAAAAAAAGGCAACCTCTCTTTCTATCCTCTCCTTTAGATCTTTCAAAATCCTTCAGGAGATTTATCTAATATAAAACAAACCGAACCTTGAAAATTTCAGTGAAATCCAAAAACTTGCTTCAGTTTAAAAAAATGTGTAGCAGATAAAAATAGGACAAGCCGATAATTCCTGTCACATAGGCCTTGACATTTTCACGTGTAGACATCAAACAATTTTTCCCATGCTTTTGTGCTAAAAGAGACAGGGGGAATAGATAGTCACATTTCCCAAGAAATCAGACCAATGATTGCAAATTTTACACCTCAAAGTTGATGCATCTTCAGAGGTAAATTAAATTTGGATCATCATTAGAAATGACATCAAAAGAATTTATAATGCTAATTTAGTTATAAATGTCATCATTGTATGCTCTTGTTTAAAACTCCATTCTTTTTCTATATGTACATGACCACAATTTATTTAATATCCATTTATACATATACTTCTTATATGAACACTTTGTATGCTGCAATAGAGCAGCTTTGGTTTCAAATAACCAAAAAAGGAAAAAAAAGAAAATCAGATTCCAGACTCGAAAACGAAAAAACATAATGAACCAGGCTCTTTCTAAAAAAATACATATGCACCCTTCAAAAACAAAGAATTTTTCGTATTCTATAAAATTATCTTTATTTGTGCAAATTCAGAGTAAATTCTTTTCATTGCAGAAATGAAAAGAGAAAATAGTTCACTTATGGTGCGGTACGAGAAACATGAGTGGATTATTTATTAAATCAAAATTATTTGTTTTTCTAATAAGTCTATCAGTCCTATCCAACCAAAAAGGTCGGTGGGGTTTTCCAATCACTTGCTCGGAAGGTGATTGTCTTACTAAAAAGCATGCAAGGATTAATCTATATAATTTCGTCAATAACTAAATCCCTCATATGAGTGAGAGAGAGAGAGAGAGAGAGAGAGAGAGGTGTCAGCTTAGGCTCTGACTTCCACTACCCGCATCAAATCAAATAAACAAAATCAAAAAGTAGGATTCCCCCCAAACAAAAAGGCCACACACTTGCCCCCTCCTCCTCAACTCAATTATTCCTCATCATTATAAATATTGTCGATTTGTTTTCAAGGAAAAAGAAAGAAAGGAAAAGGAGGAGCGTTGACAGACCTTAAACACATCTCTCTCTACTTCTCAACAAAACTTAGCACCTGTTCACATTCCCTTAATACAAATACAAGTATGATTACATATATAGTTATCAAACTCTCATTGCCAGCCTCACATAATTCTCCTTTATAAGCTGTCCCTGACTAGCTTCTACCCTTTTGAAGGGCCACATTCTTCCTTTTTTTCCCTTCACTTTTTTTTTCATTTTGGAAACGGGGTCTATACTGTCATTGTAAGCATATGTGACTGAAACTCTATTGCGTCTTCCGTATTATTTAGTTTGATGTGACATACATATATAAATTAATTATACGTACGTCTAATAGGAGGTAGTGTATGTCACATCAAATTAAATAATGGATAGCATTCAATGAGCTGTCGTCACAGTAGAATGCGGAATACAATGACACTGTAGACCCTGTTTTTAGATCTATTCCTGATTAGCTATAGGCATACCGTTTTCTTCTATATTTTTCTGTCATTCTCAATTGGAGCTTCATCTATCTCCAACTCTTCAAACCCTATCTCCTTTCCTCTATCTGTAACTCCCTCCAAAGGTTGGTGTCCAAAAGTCAGACGTTGTCTCCGTGGCCACCGGGTATGTGCTTTCGATCGGAACTAAACACAACCCTCTACTTCTAAGATCTTGTATTTGTCCCTCACAATCCTTGGGCTTATCTAAAGTCTGAAGAATATGAAATGTCAACATAATTAATGATTCTCCTTAATTTAATTTTGTAGAGAATCCAAATATATATATATATATATATATATATATATATATATATATATATATTTGAGGTTAATAGAGGAAAGGTGCTATAGGAAGGAATTTCTTCAATAGCATCGGAAAAATGCACCCTCTATGATTTTTTCGACGATCGGCATACATCACGTACATTTTTATCATCTAAGACGTGGATACACCAAATTTTATATGATTATACCATTTTTTCACCGTTGATTTAGTTGGTAAAAAATTAATGGTTTACCGACAATATAACTTTTTACAATGCTAATTAAACGGTGAAAAAGTGGCGGAATCACATGAAATTTGGTGTATGCACATATAACGATGATGATGATGATGATGATGAATGCCAATCGTCGGATAAAATGGTGGAGGTTGTATTTTTTCGATGCCATAGGAGGAAATCCCATCCTATGGCCTCTTTTCTCCGTTACTCTCTCTCTCTCTCTCTCTCTCTCTCTATATATATATATATATATATATATATATATATATATTGAGAATTTAGTACCTGTTGGTGTTGCACTGGGTGCCCATTCTTCAAATATGGATTGGTTAAGGCCTAAAATCATTAGGAAACATGTTTTAACTTAAAAGATGGGCTAATTTTATTTTTAAGGGAAAATGCATGGATACATCTTAGTTAGCAATATAAATAAATAATAGATTAAGACTTACATTGACTTGATCATGAAGGAACTTGATGTACTCAATGGCCTCATGGAGAACTGATGCAGTATCAGTCTGATATTTATAAAATAAAAAGAAGAAGAAGTAGAGAGATTAATTTTTGTAACATCTTATGCATTATTGATTTGTAAAAGAAAAAAAAAGCATTTGAAAGGATAAAAGAAAAGAAAAAGGAAATGAACATACCTTTCCAAAAGGTGAAACAAGTTGCTGAAGTGCAGTGATTCTGTCCCCTAATTTCTCTTTCCTAACCTACAAACATCAAAACCCTAAAAGCTATCATCAATGTTTTAAAGGAAAGCAACACTAAAAAAAAGAGTTTTAAAGATCAAATTGCCATTGATTAAAATCTTCAATATGGGATCCAGCCGTACTTTAAAGGTCGGTAATGGCGATGGCGTCTCAATTCGAGCCTTTTTCAGTTGAGTCCCGCCGCCGCCGCCTTCTTTCTTCTGTGCAGTATCCAAATTGGACTGAAACAAGAAGAAATTAAAAATAAGCATGTTTGAGAAAATTTGGATTTAATATTTAATAAAACTTCCTACAGAAAACAAATTCTAGCAAACCCTAATTTTAAAAAAAAATGAAATGATGGGCTAATTAGTCCCCAAATATTTCATTGATCAAACCCTAAAATTCAACACATATATATGCTTCTAAAGTACCTTTGGTGTTAGGCTACTACAACTTGGCTTCTGCTCATAGATTTGAGAACCAAATTGAACAGGTGGCATCGCCGCCGACAGGTAAAATCCTGATGACCTTGCTTCACTATCGACACTAGCGGACGCATTCCAAAACGCAGTGTTGTTCGAGAACTGCAACTGATTGATGGAACTGCTTTGATTCTTCGGAGGCGACGAGCTTCCATGATAACTACTGGCCATCATCGACAACGAAGGATTCTGGTAGTTACTCAACAACCGCTGATTGAAGATAGACTGTTCGGGCTTCACTTGAGGCTCAAATAGCACTGACCCTTGTAACCCTAGTAATTGTTGGGCATTCAAGTCTTGGATTCCAATATTATTACTATGAACTTGATGATGATGATAATTCAGAGGTTGATGATCTTGAAGCATGGCTTGAAAGCTAGGCTCAACTCTTCCACTACTACTGCTTGTGCTATGCAAAATTTATTAAGAACCTATTAATTTTATTGATCAATAAATTTAGGCTTAAAAACTTGAGCGACTTACAGTAAAGATTGATTCCAGTCGAGGCCGAAACCGGGGTTTTGCAACGAAGAGTCGATCAAAGGGCCGGAAACGGAAGATGTTGTGATCGAGGCGGAGCCGTCGAAGCTAGTGCTGCTGCTGCTGCTGGTCCTTGTATTGCTCCACCAGCTTATATTGGCATCAAACTCATCAGCCATGGCAACTTAAATCGTTTCGGGTTCTCACTCTCTATTGTTTGTATTCGTCTATATGTCTTCTTCTTGAATTTTTTTGGGTTTTTTTTCTTGTTGGGTGGGGGGGGGGGATAGGTTTGTGTTCAATGAAAGGAAAGGGTTTTGGTAGAGATGTTGAGGCTTATATAAAACCGTTAAGGCTTAACCTGGTTGACATTAATTTGAGACTCTGGAGAGAGAGGGGGAGAGAGAGAGAGAGAGAGAGAGAGCATTTTACCTTTTGGTTTATGTATTTTTGTTTTGTTTTTACCTTTTGGTTTATGTATTTTGGTTTGTTTTTGTTGAAATAAATAAATTGGATATCCTCTATATCTTTCTTTTTTCTGTTTTTCGAAAGGAGGAGTCGTCTAAGATATTAATTTGCTTCTAAAACAAAGGGATGTGAAATAACTTTTTCATATTCTTAGCTCCACGGGTATGACGAAGAGTTCTATAACTTGAATATTTAAACCGTATATCGATCATCTTATATATGTATCAAAAGAATATTTATCTCATGGTTTCAAGAATTACTTGTTGTCGAGTTTCAGTTAAAATGCCCTTACAATTGAAGGAAAAAAAGCTTTTGAAAGACTCTTTCTGTGACTTTGTGATGCAGGCATTAGCACGTAAGCTGCAATCGAACCAGTAGCATTCGACTGTGGTGGCCGTCGCCAGAATCCACAAAGCTTTTCCTCGAATCCATGAGGATGTCCGTATTTATCCATTATAATTGTATTAATCAAAGTATATATCCCTTAAAGGTCGAACTAAAACTTATTATATAGGCTGTAAAACAAACCTAAATCGATTAGGACTCAAATAACCTCATAGTAAATAAAATAGTACTAAATTAAATAAATTAGAAAATAAAACCAATCTTACTCTTACTCAAACTACTCTCCGAAAAAGAGTAAAAAATATTTAATGTTTAGCAAACTGCTCTCTTGTAAGAAATAGAACTTATTTTAAACTTTAACTAATTAAATTTTCTTTAATTTTGTGGTCTTGATTCATCCCACATGCATTACTTTGTCCGAAAACAATATTGAACCTTGCACACCCTCCAATTGTGCAAAAAAGTAAAAAAGAGAAAATTAATGTATATACATTGGTCCCTGCTTGCCAATTGGATAGAGACAAATTTAGAGACCAAAAGGGGACCTTGCTAGCTCAATCGGCCATTCAAAACGCGCAACAACCCACTAGTTATATGTTCCTTCTATATGTTTGTATATTTTTGTTGTAGATCGAGATTCAAATACAATCCAAACGCACCCGACACTCAAAACAATTGCTATCATTTTCCTTTTCTTGTCCTATTTGTACATCTTGGGTGTGTCTTTGTTCACACTCACACCGTGGCCTTGTTCACACTGGTTTCAATATAATTGTGGCAATGCGAAATATATGATGGTCTTGCTATATCCTTTCTCTAATATATCTATATATCCTTTTCAAGGAAGAAAAAGGTAGATTTTATAAAGAAATTAAATGTTAGATGACAGTTTAATTAATGGTTTGAAATACGTTTTAATTCCATGTGTTGATACACACACATATATATCAAAGGCCAAATAAGTGAGTGAGTAGCCGCACGGGAACAGAATAGAGTAAGAGATGAGAATTTTCGGAAATTTTTTGGGCAGATTTGTGATGTCGACACTTCTATGTCTTTCTCTTTTCATGACTGGGTGCATACACCCCATACATAGAATAATTTTTCCCATGGTGTTATTTTGCCTATGCTATTCCATTATTAGATGTGACACTGGTTGAGAGGATAAAAGAAGGTCCATGAGTTTGTGTTTTTTTAATTTGTAATGTGAGACTAGGATTTAACAATAACATGGAAAATGGCGTCCCAACAAATAAAAATAAAAGAAAAGAAAATTCCGCCACTGTACCCACTGTACGGAATTAGACTCTTGAGTGATGATTATGAGTAAGACCTATGATTGTATTTATTTTAACATTTCTTTTATATTAATCGTGTCATTAATCTCTCTCCTAACATATTATATGTGCTATTTACCCGGAGATCTTGCTTTCTCTATATACAATGAGAATGTACTGGACTCACGGTGCTTTACAAACACATTGCCTACAAAAGTAGGCAAGCAGGTTGGGGTGGGGGAGGGGCCCACTCACCCCCACCCTCTTATGCCCGCACTCAATTGACCTGCGGAGCTCTACAAACCTATTTTTCTCATGATGGAAAATGTCTGTTATGGATTTTCTTATTTTTAGTTTATGAGATGGCTTATTTATTAACTTCTATCGTTCGAATTTGGACGCACTGTGGCTAATTAGGATCATCTCAGAAACAACAATACTTTATTGCACGTCTAACAGAGTAATTAATAAGAGAGAAAAGCAAAAACAATACCGATTTGGTTAAAACAAGAATTACTTTAGAGGCTATTTTTTATTTAATAATGTAATCATCGTATCATAAAATAATCTTGTTTGATCAATAAACTTACCTCTTTTTGTCCTCAAATAACTAAAAATTTCTTGTCAGAATATGCGAGGCGGCGCGAAGGATGAATGAAGCGAGAATGGAGAGCGGGATGTGTAGTGACGTCATGATCACGACTGTGATGTGGTGGGCCAACGTGGGCCCCGCGGCGTGCGCGCGTGCTTGGGGAGACCTGTGGCTTGGCCCGCTACGGTAAAAAGAGTCAAAGCCCGAAAGCGACACGTACATTCTTTTCCCCCAAACTTTCATTTTGATTCTCATCTTGATTTCGACAACACACGTGCCAAACAGGTTTTTCTTCTTCTTCTTCTAGTTAAATTGCATGAAACACCCCTAAAATTTGCACCAATAGCAGAAACTATCCTTAACTTTCTAAAACCGGTATTTTACTCTTTTATTTTTAATTTGTTCTCGAAATGCCCGTTATTTAATATTTTATTAAAATTTCTTCTTTCTCTTTCTTCTTATATAATCAGTTACATCTTCTTTTCCATAGGTTCCGTTATAACCACTTCTTTCTCATAATGCTCAAACATTTATAAATTAATCCAAGAGATCTCGTGTTGTGCAAGTTTGTGGAAAATATCTTCGATAGAGATTGCACTTTATTTATTTATTTTTTTTTGCTTCATAATGGATTTGAACAAAGAAAATTAAGTGGAAAAAATAAATTTTTGCGAAGAAAGGTGATTTTTTGGGATGAAACTATATTGGGAGGGTTTTTAAACATTCGATAAAAGATATTTTGGGAACAATTTACACATATAATTGTAATATTGAATAAATGAAAAGAATATTTTTAACTAAATATTTAAATGAAAGGCATTGTGGGAAAAAAATTAAAAATGAAGAGGAAAAGTGATGATTTCATAACGTTAGGAGTGTTTCATGTTATTGAAGCTAAAATTAAAGGTATTTTCTGCAATTTAGACTTTTATTGTGGCAACGGTGTGAAATCTAAAATCATCTTTAAAAATAATCTCAAGAAAAAGGGATAAAAGAAAGAAAATCAATTTATAAAGCATAAAGGTTTCTTTTCTGCCATTGTTTTAAAAGACATGTTATATCATAAAACAGACATTTATCCCTTGAATATTTACAATGAAGGCCATAACAAAATATGGTTATTCCGTAATAAGTCTATTGTACACAGTCCATTATCAACCCAGGTGTATATCCGTATATTTTCTTTCTTCTTTCTTTTTGCTTGATCCTTCTTTCGATTGTTGACTAGACGGTCTAGATATCTTTAAACCTACGACTTTTAGTTAGTCGACAAATCCAAAAGTAAAAGGAATTCTTCAATTTGATCCAAGAAAAAATGACCATGTGTGATGCAACAAGAAAACCGTTATCCATCCAATATCAAGCGATATTTTGATCAAGAAAGGATTTTATTTTTCTCAAACTTCTTTTGGATGTTTAAAATCCATCCACAGTGTAATAAATATCTAAGGTCAGAACCGCCCACCTATGTTTTCTGTGAGGTGATTCGTTGACTAAAACCAATTATGAAATGATCAAAAATTGACTTCAAAAGACAACTTGGTCGTCCAAAAGAGGTTAAGGTCAGAACCGCCCACCTCTGTTTTCTTTGTCTTCTTGCTCTCTCTCTCTCTCTCTCTCTACATCTCTCTCTCTCTAACCTGCTATGCGTGTCATAATCCACTTAAGCTTGACCATTGGTGCATGAGATGTCCCTCATATATAGTGCCGGTGCGGGAGAACGGCATAAAACTATGATTTTGAAATTATGGTTCTGAAATCATATTTTGTAATCAAAGCATATTTTGAGGTGTGTTCGGAAGAGCGGTGTGAAACCATGGTTTGATAAATATGGACCCAACATTGTAATTTTAAAAAAGAATTTAAGAAGGGGGACTTACAATTTATTCCCTTTTTAATTAAAAAAAGAACAAGGCACATACTGCTTTTTTTTTATTATAAAAAACAATTAATTGAGGGGCACCCCTTCTTCCCCACCTTTCAAATTGAGCAGTGGGAAACCATCGCCTCTCCTCCCGAACGGGGGAGCGGCGAGCGTTGAGGGACATGAGCCGCTCAACGCTTGGGGGTGCGGCGTGAACAGGCCCATAGTCCACTTAAACTACATTTGATGACTAATTAATTGTATAATATATGTGTTGTGAAGGATGTCTTGTATATCGAGATTGTTCGAAAATCCAGAGAAGCGCCGGACGTCTAGAATAATGAGCTTCAGTTATCTAGCAACAAAGCCTGGATTTCCAGAAGAAGCCCAGACGTCTGAGCTATCAGCGTCAGACGTCTGTCCATGCATTGGCAAACACGCTAAAGGGTATAGACGTATGAACCATCAAGATCAGACGTCTAGCAACGCTCTGCTTCTCAAGCAGAGGAAGCGCAGACATCTGCCTCTATAGGTTCAGACGTCTGCCTTACAGATAAGCGCAAATTCAGTTCGAGATTTATCTCAAAAATTCAGTTTTTGGATTGCAGTTTCGTAATTTTTGGGATTTTATTGTAATTCAGATTTGTGTGAACTATATATGGAATGTTAGGGTTAAAGTTTTAAAGTATTGTTTTGATCATAAGGTTAAGGGAGGCGAGAGACAGCTCCATAAGGGATCAAGACAATCATAAGGAGAACTTTAGGAGTGAGAAAAAGATATCATTAGAGATCATAAAGAAGAGAGTTGATGTAATTCTCTGTAAGACTTTTTCTTTTTCTCTAGAGTTCTAATAAAGTTCTCCCTTTCCCCCCTCAAATCTATTGTGTTATTTAATTGTGTTTGTTCTAATTTTTGTTATTCGTTTTAAAAAGATCTTAGTTTAGATTCATAAGAGTTGGTTATCGCTCATCCATTGCACGCGCTCCCAACAACTGGTATTAGAGCTACGTTATGTAGTTTTGCAATTTAAGTTTACGGTAGGCGACGACGCTTGTGTCCGCTCCTCATTTTCTTCGATTGTGACTCTATTGATAGTAGTTCATATGATTCCGAGAGAAATGTTTTTACTTCGGAATTAAAGATGATGGATAACAAACTAAATAGCACAAAGTTCGAGGTGAAGAAATTCAATGGGAAACAGAACTTTTCGATGTGGCAAAGAAGGTTAAGTCACTTCTGATAAAAGAATGGCTGTTTAAAATACTTGGCAGTAATAAACCTACCGACATAACAAATGATGCATGGACAGAGATGGATATGAAGGCACAATACACGATAGAATTTTGTCTGGCGGATAACGTGATGTACAACGTCATGAAAGAGACTTCTGCGGCAAGTTTATTGTTGAAGCTAGAAAGCTTTTACATGACAAAGTCGTTATCAAACAAACTGTACTTAAAGAAGCAACTCAACGGTTTACGCATGAAGAAAAGGACTCCTATTCATGATCACCTAAATAGCTTCAATAAGATGGTCAACGATATTCTATGCTTTGAAGTAAAGTTAGAGGAGGAGCACCAAACGCTGTTGCTCCTTTCTTCGCTTCCAAATTCGTATGAATACTTGGTGATAACAATTCTCTATAGGAAGAAGACTCTCGAGATGGAAGAACTTATATCGACGCTTCTCAACAATGAGATCATGAAGAAATCAAATCTATCAGAGGAGTTATCAGGGTTGTTTGCCGATGAAAGGGAAAGGTCGAAGACTAGAGACGAAGGCAAGAGCATAAGAGGGAAATCCAAATCTTCCGGGTGAGAAGGAAAACCGTGCTTCTTTTGTAAACAACCACTGCATATAAAGAAACTGTCACGACCCAAAGTTCGGCCCGTGACCGGCACTTAACCACGTAACGTCTACAGGCGCAACGCGATCAAGTAAACCGAAACCCAGAAATCAAAACCATGAAAATAGTGAGTGAAGAAAAATATTAGTTTAAAATATTTAGAAAACCTTGAGTAATCGAGTAAAAATCTTTAAAGTTTAAGTTATTTTCTTCAAATTTCGGCAGCGCCTCCTTTGTAAAAACTAGCCCCGAAGACGGGTACAAAACATGATATAAGTAAAATGGCCGATAACAAGAGTATAACATCCCCAAAC
Source organism: Agapanthus africanus (assembly GCA_030015575.1). Lineage (NCBI taxonomy): Eukaryota > Viridiplantae > Streptophyta > Magnoliopsida > Asparagales > Amaryllidaceae > Agapanthus > Agapanthus africanus. Next base: position 8,078,532 of record CM057337.1, read on the forward strand.
GGGAGCAATCACGCCAAACGGCGGAAACAATCACCACAAGAATAATATACGACGCCGTTGCGAAGAAATGAGCAATATAAGTGGAAAACATCATGAAAGATAAAACTGCATAAATAAAGTCGGCTCACACGGGCTCGACACCAGAATACAAAATAATATACAATATCGTCCTCACAACTGGTCTCTAAGTCAATACATGAAATAGTAGATGGAGAGTACTAGATATAATAGTGTGTACAAATGGAAAATAAACGGATACCGCAAAAACCCACTTATAAGCAAAGGGCTCACACGCCAACTGCAGTGGTATCCGTAGCAAAACATACAAGGAAGTAGCCCTGCCGCAACTACTCTGAGGGTTGACCTGCAAACACTGTGGCACAACGGGGGTGAGTTTCCAAGTCGTGAATAGTAGATAACATATAAAGGTAATCGCGAGTATGCACGTACTGCGATACTCTAACATGTGCAATCAGATAACATCTAAATGATGAGCGGGGTATGCAACAATCCTGTATAACAAGTGAAATCTAATAACATCCATATGATGAGCGGGGTATGTAATAATCATGCCAAAGTACTCTATCAGGTACTATGACTACATGATGCAATGCATAACAATGAATGCTGAGCATAGGATAAAATATCATCTACACGAATCATCATCGTGGAAAAATACCCGATGTCCACCAAATACACTCCGAATCCCAAAAACTCAGGCGTCGTCACTCTAATCGGCCCTCAAATCCTGTAAATCTCACGGAATCATGAGTTCCCAACACGGCACTCGAAAATATCATGAAATAATCGTGTCCAGCATCGACACGCAAATCCTCATGTATCGGGCTCCGTCAGTCCGGATCGGCCCACGGGCTCCGTCTGCGGAATCGGCCCTCGGTCCCGGCAGTATGGGTCGGCCCATATCCATCTCTCAACTCTGGTCAGTATCCTCTGGATAACCGCCAGATCCAACCAATCACCGGTAGGTAGTAGTCCCTCTGCCAGGCTCACCGTCTGTATACACAGCATCCCTTTCTTGCCCCGGGGTACCATACTGGGTCCACCATGTACCCGCAATCAGCCTCATCCAGCTTCTCGATTCGGGTTCACATGTTACACGTCTCAGAACCGAGAAAACGCATGGTGGACGTACTGAATATCATATCAAGAGAAACCGGGGTTTCAAAACAGTGCATACTTTCTTAAAATAATACCATGGTTCTCAAATCCAGAAATCAGAGGAAATCCAAAACTAAATGCGTAAATCCATGTAATGTGTCGTATGCCACTAAGAGTAAAAAGGGAAAACCGCTCTTTTAAATGGACCCAGTTTTGAAAATATCTCATGCGGTCCCCATTTTCTAGAAATCAAAACCAGTATCATCCATGTATGTGAAATATATATGTATATAGGTATGGATGTGCAAGTGGATATATACGCAAGTATGAGTGTACCAATGTATATGTGCACCAATATGGATATATAATGTGTATGTGCGCAATATGGATATATCAATGTATGTGTGCACCAATATGGATATACAGTGTGTATGTGCGCAATATGGATATATCAATATAAGTGTGCACCAATATGGATATACAGTGTATATGTGCGCAATATGGATATATCAATGTATGTGTGCACTAATATGGATATACAATGTGTATGTGCGCAATTTGGATATATCAATGTATGTATATGTGCTAATATGCGACAGAATCATGTCTAATCATTAATGATGCGGTAATCAAAATGATGTATGGTTCGTAGCAATCCTATAGTGCGAGTGTTATGGCAATCACTAACGGTGTGAGTGTAACATACAAATAGTGCTCGTGCAGCTTGAACCGTTAGTGACAGTGCGGTGTTGCATAACTACTATTTCTATATGCAACAAAAGATGGGTACGCTATAATAGTATATATGCACAAGTAATATACATATAAATATATACGCGACTACAATATCCTATCATGCCCTGACGCCTAACGCCATACGGGCGATTTTCCTGTAGATGTTAAATCTACTCACCGTGATCTCGTGCTAAGTGTAGCCGACTATCTGCTTTCCCTTCTTTGCGGCGTCCGAAATACCCGCCTGCGAACCTAGAATTTACACAAAGAATACACGTAAGCTAAAATCCTGCAATATGCGATATTAAAACCAAACGAGAAACTCGCGTTGCGAACTAAACGCGTGTGTATACGTAACGTGTATGCATACGTCAAAAACCAATGCGACACGCTGTGACACACAGCACACCAACTCAACTCGTATCGTACGTGTCGCGCAAGTCCCGCTACGCTAAATATAGGAAAACGGTCCCAGATTTAATCTGGAGGAAAAACAAGAAAATCAAACAAGACCAAACATCTTATAATACCTACAGACAGCTACCTACAAAAATCCAAAACAGTCCCACAAAATTGGGCCGGCCAACATAGGCGTGATATCGGCCAAAAACAGGTGGAAAAGGTCCAGGTTTCTACACTATAATCTTAGCACAAATTATAGCCTAATGTATATGTTTGCTTACAAAATTTTCTACCCTAGATACAGCAGATTCTACGTATCTTAAGGTTTAGTTTTAAAAACGTTTTAAAAACACTTAATTTGCAACAATAGGGTGCACAAGTGAAATTAGGTGAAATTACAGTAACCAAGTGAAACCAACAGCACATATTAGAGCTAATCTAACCCTAAAAACCCTGATTACCCTATTCTCCAACTAAACCATCAAAATATCGTCAAAGGCCACAAAACACTAAAACCAGCCAAACTCTCCCAGATTTTGTCCACGGTAAAAACCCAAACACCAAACAATACCAAACACTGTAAAACACCCACAGACACCCCAACACAAAGCACCAACACCCAAAACATCAGAGGGGGCCGGTGACGTCGGAATTGGAGGAATGGTCGCCGGATTTTTGGGAGGGGCACGGGCATGGAATCCTACAGACTACTCTAAAAAGCCTGCACACTAAACTGAACATGTTTGCTAAACTAGAAAAAGATCACAGATAAAGCAGGTCACTCGTATCCTAAACTTGATAAAAACCGTATTTAAAACTCAAATTTGGGACTTTAAGGTGTTTTAGAAAAATCCAGTGATACAACTAGGTTTACACATCACATATAACACCTAATTAAGTTATTTAAACCATAATAATCTCATCTTAGCTTAAATCCCACTTAAACCACAAACTAGCACCAAAATCCACATTAAACACTAACCGAAACTAAAATAACCACATGCAAGCAAAGAAAAGAGTCGAGTTTAAGAAATTATACCTCACTTGATCCTAGGATGCAGGAAGAAGGAGAAGAAGAAGAAGAAGAAGAAGAAGAAGAAGAAGGAGAAGAGAAGGGGGTGAGCTGTTGCAAATGCTGCTGTTGTTGCTGATGATGATACTGATGCTGCTGCTACTGCTTGCTGTTGCTGCTGTTGCTTCAGCTGCTGCTGATGGTTGTTGTTGCTGCTGTTGCCAGTGTTGCTGCTGCTGCTGTGTGTGCTGCTGCTGCTGGAGTGTGTGTGTGTGAGTGAGAGGGAGAGAGAAGTGAGAATGAGTGGGGGAAAATAATTGATTTGAGAACAAAGAAAAGAGAGTCAACCCCCCCTCTCTCCTCATTAATTACAAGCATGGCTCACCCCATCATGCTCTCTCTCTTTCTCACCCAAGTCAACCCCTAATACAAATCATATATAAAAAAAACTAATACACCTAATAAATTTAAATTAACTTAATTAAATGGGTTAGTCCACCATGGTTGTCTAAACACGGTTTAACCCTACACTTAACCCTTGTTAACATGCACATGTGTGTGCAAGCCTAAATAAATTCTAATAAAATATTCATTAAGTTTGATAAAATATTTGAAAATCGTTTTGGTAAACTTTTTACTAAAAACCACACATTAAAGTATAATTAGCCACTAATCACAATCTAAGGTGTTACAATCTTCCCCCCTTAAAGAAATTCGTCCTCGAATTTAAAAATGTAGCTACGCGTACCTTCAAAGAGATGAGGGAATTTCTTCCGCATCTCGCCCTCAGCCTCCCAAGTGATCTTTTCACCATTTGGGCTGTGCTAAAGCACCTTCACAGATGGCAAGACTTTTGATCGAAGCTTCTTCACCTGCCGGTCCAATATCACTACCGGTTGCTCGGTGAACGAAAGATCGCGCTCGAGCTGAACAGTCTGATGCTGAATCATGTGAGAAGGGTCATGCAGGTATCTGCGAAGAATCGACACGTGGAATACGGGGTGAACATCCGGGAAGTCAGGTAGAAGAGACAAAAGATATGCCACTGCGCCCACACGCTCGAGAATCTCGAAGGGACCTATAAATCTGGGGCTAAGCTTCCCTTTCCGTCCAAATCTCATCACGCCCTTCATTGGGGAGACCCTCAGAAAGACATGATCGCGAACTGCGAACTCTAGTCTGCGACGGCGTCTGTTAGCGTACGATTTCTGCCTGCTCTGAGCTGTCCTCATCCTATCTCGAATCATCTGTATCTTCTCGGTCGTCTCCTGTATGATCTGCGGCCCCAAAATGTTGCTCTCGCTGAGCTCTGTCCAATAGACGGGCGATCTGCATCTCCTCCCATACAAGGCCTTGAAAGGTTCCATCTGAATAGTATCCTGGAAACTGTTGTTGTAGGAGAACTCCACTAAGGCTAAATGATGATCCCAGCTACCACCAAAGTCTAAAACGCACGCTCGGAGCATGTCCTCGAGAGTCTGAATAGTCCGCTCTGACTGGCCGTCGGTCTGCGGATGAAATACTGTGCTGAAACTCAAACGGATGCCCAACGCCTCCTGAAGTCTCTTCCATAGTCAGATGGTAAACTGGGTGCCACGGTCTGACACGATACACGTCGGGACGCCATGCAATCGTATGATCTCATCGATATATATATGGGTATACTGAGCAAATCCGAAAGTAGTCTTCACCGGGAGGAAGTGAGCCGCTTTAGTCAATCGATCCACGATCACCCAAATGGAGTCATACCCTCGACTAGTCTTGGGTAGACCCACAATGAAGTCCATAGAAATCTGCTCCCATTTCCACTCCGGAATGGGTAACGGCAGTAGCTCTCCCGCGGGCCTCTGGTGCTTGGCCTTGACTTGCTGACAAGTCAGGCATCTCGACACGAAGTCTGTGACGTCCCTCTTCATCCCGTCCCACCAGTAAACATCTGTCATATCATGGTACATCTTGGTGGAACCCGGATGAACACTGTACACCGATCGATGTGCCTCCTCAAGAATCTCACGCCGCAGTCCCTCGGCATCTGGTACGCACAGTCTAGTCCAAATCATAGTATCCCCTGATCATCAATCACGAACTCGGAAAATCTGCCATGTCCAATCTGTGCCATGATCTCTGAACAACGGTCATCGCTGTATTGTGCCTCATGTATACGGTCAAGCAACTATGGGCGTGCACGAACATGCGCAAGCTGTCTCTCGATCGGAGTGAACTCGAACTGCACTCGGCTGTCGCATAACATCTGCTAATCTGCCGATGACTGCCTCTGCACTGCACTCAAACAAGATAGACTACCCCCGGGCCTCCTACTCAAAGCATCCGCCACTACATTCGCCTTGCCCGGGTGATAAAGAATCTCACAATCGCAGTCCTTCACTAACTCCATCCAACGGCGCTGTCTAAGATTTAGGTCTCGCTGCTGAAATATGTACTTCAAGCTCTTGTGATCAGTGAATATCTGGCATGACTCGCCGTATAGGTAATGTCGCCAGATCTTGAGTGCAAAGACCACTGCAGCCATCTCCAAATCGTGAGTGGGGTAGTTATGTTCGTGTTTCTTCATCTGTCGAGAAGCATACGCAATAACCCTGTCATGCTGCATCAATATGCACCCTAGTCCCACTCGAGAAGCGTCACAATAGACCACAAATCCGCCCGATCTCTAAGGAAATGATAGCATCGGTGCCGTAGTCAAACGGGTCTGCAACTGCTGAAAGCTATGCTCGCATGCCTCCGTCCAATCAAAAGGAACTCCCTTCCGGGTCAGCCCGGTCAACGGCGCAGCAATACGGGAGAAGTCCTATACAAATCGTCGGTTGTAGCCGGCCAGTCCTAGAAAGCTGCGGATCTCTATAACTGATGCTGGTCTGGGCCAATGCTGAACGGCCTCGATCTTCTTCGGGTCCACACATATACCATCTCGTGTAATCACGTGACCCAAGAAATCTACACCGTCAAACCAGAATGCGCACTTGGAGAATTTCGCGAACAGCTGGTGCTCCCTCAAGGTCTGTAATGTGATCCACAGGTGCTGCTCGTGCTCCTCTCGGCTCCGGGAATACACCAAAATGTCGTCAATGAATTCGATGATGAACAGATCAAGATACGGCCTGAAAATACGGTTCATCAAGTCCATAAATGTTGCTGGGGCATTGGTGAGTCCGAACGACATCACCAAAAACTCATAGTGCCCGTAACGTGTACGAAAAGCCGTCCTCGGAATATCTCCTGCCGAACTCGCAACTGATGGTAGCCTGATCGCAAGTCGATCCTCGAAAAGTATCCTGCACCCTGAAGCTGGTCGAAAAAGTCGTCGATGCATGGTAAAGGATATATGTTTCGTACGGTAACCCTGTTCAGCTGGCGGCAGTCAATACATAAGCGCAAACTGCCGTCCTTCTTCTTGACGAATAGGAATGGAGCACCCCAAGGAGACACACTAGGTCGAATAAGCCCTTTATCTAGTAAATCTTGAAACTGACCTTTCAACTCTCTAAGCTCCGCCGGGGCCATCCGATAAGGCAGTATGGAAATAGGCCCCGTGCCGGGAATCAAGTCAATGCAGAAAATAATATCGCGCTCAGGCAGTAGCCCAGGAAGCTCGTCAGGGAAAACATCCGGGAACTCACTAACAATCGGAACCTGGTTCAACGGAATCTCTGTAGCTCTAGTATCGCAAACATAGGCTAAAAATCCCCGACATCCTTTTCTTAAAATATGTCCAGCGTGAAGAGACGAAATCAAACTGTGAGGGGCGACACCACGCCCCCCCCGCACAACAAAACTGACTCGCCGAGAAAACAAAACCTAACTATCTCCTCACGGCAGTCCACAGACGCATAGCACGTACCCAACGAGTCTATTCACAGGAGAATGTCGAAGTCCAACATCTAAAGAAGGATCAGGTCGACGGACAACTCTCTATCTCCTAAACAGACGACACATGACCGAAACACGTGTCGCGCAACCAACGACTCTCCACCAGGAGTAGTCACGACAGGCGGCTAGTCTAACAACCCCAACTCTCGGCCCAAACTCAGCACGAAGTGCGAGGAAACATACGGGTGCGTAGATTCCGGATCAAACAATACGTGTGCGTCAAAAGAACATACTGAAAGAGTACCTGAAACCACAGTATTGGATGCCTGCGCATCCTGATGAGTCGAAGCGAAAACTCATGCCTGCCCTACACCTGCGACTGACTGTCCTCTGCCGGCAACATGTGATACGGCTGCCTTTCTCCGGCGTTTAAGGGTACAATCTCGAACGTGATGATAGATACTCGCACACCGGAAACATCCATGCGATGGATGCTGACCGTCCTAGGGATGTGTCAGGGTACAATCCCGAATGTGATGATAGATACTCGCGCACCGGAAACATCCATGCGATGGCTGCTGACCCTCCTGGGGATAAGAGCTAAACAACTGGCCTCGTCCCCAGTCTCTGCTACTACCACGACCTGGATGCAATCTATCACGGCGCCTAAACATCTGCCCTCGTGCTGATACACCAGTATGAACCCTCCTCGGTTCCGGAACGACCGACGGCTCGGAAAGACGCTCCTCAACTGGTAGGGCTGCGTCCCCTGCTATTGCATACGAGTCGCAATACTGGGCGCCGATAGCGACGAACAACTGGGTAACAGGTGGGGCAACCTCCTGTCGCTGCGTTCGACTAGCCCCAATCAACGATTCCATCATCTGGCGCAAATCCTGCATATCGGCCTCTAGTCTAGTGATACGATCTAGCGAAGGTGGGTCAACCTGCTCCTGTACAACGGGCGTATCGTCTGGGACAGTCCTCGTCTCAGACGAGTCAACTCTGATCTCGGCTCTCGCGGCGGCTCTCTGCGCCCTCGTAGTCTTTGGCGGCATAATGGCTGAAAAGAGAATAGGATTCGATAAGGATACGAAAATCGAATCACAAGAATGCATATAATCATGAAGGAATTCCAATCAATAAGTTCTAAGGTCACTTAGGCGGAGTACCGTGTCGTGAGTATGCCGCGGAACATACACACGCTACGCCACTCTGCTTCAGCTACCTACTCCATCATACCAAGGTCATCCTACACTCTGAAAGGTAAAACCTACGCTCTGATACCAACTTTGTCATGACCCAAAGTTCGGCCCGTGACCAGCACTTAACCATGTAACTTCTACAGGCGCAACGCGATCAAGTAAACCGAAACCCAGAAATCAAAACCATGAAAATAGTGAGTGAAGAAAAACATTAGTTTAAAACATTTAGAAAACCTTGAGTAATCGAGTAAAAATCTTTAAAGTTTAAGTTATTTTCTTAAAAATTCCGGCAACGCCTCCTTTGTAAAAACTAGCCCTGAAAACGGGTACAAAACATGATATAAGTAAAATGGCTGATAACAAGAGTATAACATCCCCAAACGGGAGCAATCACGCCAAACGGCGGAAACAATCACCACAAGAATAATATACGACGCCGTAGCGAAGAAATGAGCTATATAAGTGGAAAACATCATGAAAGATAAAACTACATAATAAAGTCGGCTCACACGGGCTCGACACCAGAATACAAAATAATATACAATATCGTCCTCATAACTGGTCTCTAAGTCAATACATGAAATAGTAGATGGAGAGTACTAGATACAATAGTGTGTACAAATGGAAAATAAACGGATACCGCAAAAACCCACCTATAAGCAAAGGGCTCACACGCCAAGTGCAGTGGTATCCGTAGCAAAAGATACAGGGAAGTAGCCCTGCCGCAACTACTCTGAGGGTCGACCTGCAAACACTTTGGCACAACGGGGGTGAGTTGCCAACGCGTGAATAGTAGATAACATATAAAGGTAATCGCGAGTATGCACGTACTGCGATACTCTAACATGTGCAATCAGATAACATCTAAATGATGAGCGGGGTATGCAACAATCCTACATAACAAGTGAAATTTAATAACATCTATATGATGAGCGGGGTATGCAATAATCATGCCAAAGTACTCTATCAGGTACTACGACTACATGATGCAATGCATAACAATGAGTGCTGAGCATAGGATAAAATATCATCTACACGAATCATCATCGTGGAAAAATACCCGATGTCCACCAAATACACCCCGAATCGCAAAAACTCAGGCGCCGTCACTCTAATCGGCCCTCAAATCCTGTAAATCTCATGGAATCATGAGTGTCCAACATCGGCACTCGAAAATATCATGAAATAATCGTGTCCAGTATCGACACGCAAATTCTCATGTATCGGGCTCCGTCAGTCCGGATCGGCCCACGGGCTCTGTTTGCGGAATCGGCTCTCGGCCCCGGCAGTACGGGTCGCCCGTATCCATCTCTCAACTCTGGTCAGTATCCTCCGAATAACCGCCAGATCCAACCAATCACCGATAGGTAGTAGTCCCTCTGCCAGGCTCACCGTCTGTATACACACCGTGATCTCGTACTAAGTGTAGCCGACTATCTGCTTTCCCTTCTTTGCGTCGTCCGAAATACCCGCCTGCGAACCTAGAATTTACACAAAGAATACACGTAAGCTAAAATCCTGCAATATGCGATATTAAAACCAAACGAGAAACTCGTGTTGCGAACTAAACGCGTGTGTATACGTAACGTGTGTGCATACGTCAAAAACCAACGCGACACGCTGTGACACACAACACACCAACTCAACTCGTATCGTACGTGTCGCGTAAGTCCCGCTACGCTAAATATAGGTAAACGGTCCCAGATTTAATCTGGAGGAAAAACAAGAAAATCAAACAAGACCAAATATCTTATAATACCTACAGACAGCTACCTACAAAAATCCAAAACAGTCCCACAAAATTGGGCCGGCCAACATAGGCATGATATCGGCCAAAAACAGGTGGAAAAGGTCCAGGTTTCTACACTATAATCTTAGCACAAATTATAGCCTAATGTATATGTTTGCTTACAAAATTTTCTACCCTAGATACAACAGATTCTAATTATCTTAATGTTTAGTCTTAAAAACGTTTTAAAAACACTTAATTTGCAACAATAGGGTGCGCAATTGAAATTAGGTGAAATTACAGTAACCAAGTGAAACCAACAGCACATATTAGAGCTAATCTAACCCTAAAAACCCTGATTACCCTATTCTCCAACTAAACCATCAAAATATCGTCAAAGTCCACAAAACACTAAAACTAGCCAAACTCTCTCAAATTTTGTCCACGGTAAAAACCCAAACACCAAACAATACCAAACACTGGAAAACACCCACAGACACCCCTACACAAAGCACCAACACCCAAATCATCAGGGGGGCGGCGATGCTGGAATTGGAGGGATGGTCGCCGGATTTTTGTGAGGGGCACGGGCACGGAATCCTACAGACTACTCTAAAAAGCCTGCACATTAAACTGAACATGTTTGCTAAACTAGAAAAAGATCACAGATAAAGCAGGTCACTCGTATCCTAAACTTGATAAAAACCGTATTTAAAACTCAAATTTGGGACTTTAAGGTGTTTTAGAAAAATCCAGTGATACAACTAGGTTTACACAGCACATATAACACCTAATCAAGTTATTTAAACAATAATAATCTCATCTTAGCTTAAACCCCACTTAAACCACAAACTAGCACCAAAATCCACATTAAACACTAACTGAAGCTAAAATAACCACATGCAAGCAAAGAAAGGAGTTGAGTTTAAGAAATTATACCCCACTTGATCCTAGGATGCAGGAAGAAGGAGAAGAAGAAGAAGAGAAGGGGGTGAGTTGTTGCAAATGCTGCTGCTGTTGCTTATGATGATGATGATGCTGCTGTTGCTTCAGCTGCTGCTGCTGCTGCTGATGGTTGTTGCTGCTGCTGTTGCTTGCTTGCTGCTGCTGCTGTGTGCTGCTGCTGCTGTGTGTGCTGCTGCTACTGGAGTGTGTGTGTGTGAGTGAGAGGGGGAGAGAAGTGAGAATGAGTGGGGGAAAATAATTTATTTGAGAACAAAGAAAAGAGAGTCAACCCTCTCTCTCTCCTCATTAATTACAAGCATGACTCACCCCATCATGCTATCTCTCTCTCTCTCTAACCCAAGTCAACCCCTAACACAAATCATATATAAAAAAAAATAATACACCTAATAAATTTAAATTAACTTAATTAAATGGGTTAGTCCACCATGGTTGTCTAAACACGGTTTAACCCCACACTTAACCCTACTTAACATGCACATGTGTGTGCAAGCCTAAATAAATTCTAATAAAATATTCATTAAGTTTGATAAAATATTTGAAAATCGTTTTGGTAAACTTTTTACTAAAAACCACACATTAAAGTATAATTAGCCACTAATCACAATCTAAGGTGTTACAGAAACAATGTTAAAAATATAAACAGTGGTTTGAGAAGAGGGGTAAAGAAATCAGTTCAAAGGGTTCGGATCAAACCAATATTGCGACCAAAGTAGAAGAAGATCCGTGTGATATACTCTCCGTACACACCAGGAAGGAAGATTTTGATACTTGGATCCTTGATTCTGGATGTTCATACCATATGCATCCGAAGAAAGAGTTGGTCGACGCTTATAAGGAGTTAATAGCAGCAGTGTTCTCATAGGAAACAATGTTGCATGCAAGTCCATTGGCATAGGAAATATCAAAGTCCGCATGTTTGATGGTGTGGTGTGAACACTTGTGAAAGCACGTCACGTTCCGAAACTAAAGAAGAACTTGATTTCTCTAGGTGTATTGGATGCAGCAGGATGCAATTTCGTTGGTCAAGATAGAATACTAAAGGTTATAAAGGGTGCCCTAGTGGTCATAAAGGGACAACGACTGAAGAATTTGTATCGTTTGGACGGCAACACGGTGACAAGTGGTGCAACCGTAGCTATGGAGAAACAGTTGGAGGATACCGCAAAGCTGTGACATATGCGTCTTGGCCATATGAGTGAGAACGGGTTTCGTGAATTGCACAGAAAAGAATTGCTGAAAGGTATTACCACGTGCAAGTTAGATTTCTGTAAATATTGCATGATGGGAAGCAACATAAAGTCGGCTTCATGCAAGTTGTGCACAAGGTCGAATGACTTCTCGATTATATTCACTTAGATGTATGGGAGCCATCACCGGTTCCATCAAAGAAAGGTGTCGTATACTATGTCACCTTCATAGACGTCTTCTCACGAAATGTCATGCTCCGCTCCCCAAAATACGGAATACGAGGGGTGATTAGGCCTGCCATGCTCCTACGGTCAAGGAATAATCCGCCGTAGTCACACTTCGGCTCCTAGCATTACATGGTAATCAGTAAATACAACACTAAAGTAAAGGAAATCACAGCTCACAGTTTTATTACATTAAAACAATAAAGTTTATGATACATTTATTTGTATGAAAGAAATAACTAACCAAAGAAATAACAATGTTCTTATAGCAAGTAGAAGGCGATAGCGCTGATGTCGCGGTCTAAATCTCCGCGATCTCGAATGACAGGTTCTGCTCCTGAGCTGGGTCCACTTCGTCCTCTGAGCATGCACACTCAGGTCGCCAGGGCGACACATATAGCAATATATATATATATATAGTGTGTGTACTAAGATATTAAATATGAAATGAACAGCAGAATACAATAACATGAGAATAAGGAATATCAAGTGAATATGAACAGTACGGTATATGTATCATGTTAGCAATCCACGCAATATGTATGTCATTACCTATCAGTCGCTAAGACAAATGAAATCAATTGGTGGAAAGGATGCTCGTGTTTAACAAGGGTTTCATGCATGCCCGAGATTACGGTCCACTATTGCCCGGGATATAACCCTGCAGCCGTGCCGCTAGGCCCACGACGTAATATATTTATATCGCTAATATCAAATGATCATCCTCTAAGTCACTATATCTCGCTAAATACTAGTTCGATTTGAAAGTGAATCCTAGCACCACCAAAGGGTTTATACCGGCATCAAGCATGCAATTTTTAAATTTTCATGGTGCTAAGCTACACTATGCAAATATCTAACTAGATTATTAAGGTTTCTATGATGATATGATAAGAACTACACTAAATGAAAGAAATTACAATCTTTGAAGATCGTGTCCTTCACTTCTATAGCTCCGGGTAGTAGTCCCTACGAATCCTCTAGACTCCACTTGAAGAATGAATGAGCTTTCTTTGCGATCTTCGTGTCGAAGATGATCCACCCGAAGCTCCACTAATTCAAGCTACCTCTTCATCAATCTTTCATTAGTAAAGAAAACACCCTAATTTAAATTGCTAACTAAACTAGGATGAGGAAGTAGGGGTTCTTGGCTCACTTAGGATTTATCCAAAACCCTATGATTGATTCTTTTTAGGATGTGTCGGTATTTAGAAAATTGTAAAGAAATCACAACCAAAAATATTTGACCGCAATCAATAACGGTGTCGAATTGTAGCGCGTTAGTAAGTGCGGATCGTCCACAGGGATTGTGCGATTCGTTCGTATTTTGTTTTGTTTGAATTGAAAATTTAATAGAAAAGAAAAGCAAAAACGATTCAAGATTTATATCGATGAATTTCAAGAATCAACTAAATCTAATCAAGAATCAAGAAAGCGTTAAACATCAAGAATCAATAAAGATAGAATTCCAATCGAATTAAGTTTCAAGATTTGAAGTAAGGCTCGTAGGAATCGATTAGATCGTAGATGTGAAGAAGATTAGAAATTAATGTTTCTTATCCATTAACGAATTGATGCTAAATCGATGTCGATTGATCGAGGATTAAGGATCTTGCGAAGAATTAGGGTTTCCTCATCCTATCCTTTGTCCTTTCGATGAATCGCATTCACAAGATAGCTTCTAGGAAATCGAATGATTGACCGTTGATCTCTAGATCGTGCGAAAAGAATCAAGAATGCATTTCACATCGATCTAGATCATCGATCATTCAATTTTCAAGAATTTACAATTTTTATAGGACTTAAGAAAACGTTTAAAGATTCATCAACATCATCATTCTACATTCATCTCGATTCCTCCACGAGCGGAGTTTTATTCAAGCATCATCACAAGAATACATTCAAGAATTGAAGATGAATCATAATGCTCGAATTGAAATATAAGCAAGTTTAAAGAAACTTCACCTTTATTTATTCCAAAAATTGTTACACATTGTTCAAGACTACAAAAATTTGAGAAGGAACAAGATTGTCGAATCTAGCGTTGCATCGGCTCCTTGAGTCGTGGATCGGCTTGGATCTCGTGCTCCGTTGAAGTCCGGCTTCGCTTCTAAAGGATGGTTGAAGACTTGCTTTGCTAGAACTCAAAGGATCTTGAATTTGGAGTTTCTTGATTGGATCAGGGTTAGGGTTTTGAGGTGGTAGGTGTTGGGTTGAAGAGGTGATAGAACAACACTCAACAACAAATGAATTGAGGAACAAACTATTGAACAACCATTTCAAGTGAGCCTTGGGTTCTTTTTATAGGTTTAGGAATGAGTAGCTTCCTTAAGAAGATTGGATTAGGTTAGCTTCCCTTGTAAGCTAGTTAGTTAGGTAGAAGCCTTTAGAACTAGTTAGTTAGGGTTTATCTTCTACCTTAAGCTAGGAGGTTAGGAAGAAGGTTCTAGGTTCTCAAGGTAGTTAGGGTGAAGCTTGTTTAGGAAGCTAGGAGTGTTTAGCTTTGAGCCCAAGGTTTGCTGAACTGGCAGAAGCTTCGAGATCCATCTGGAAAATGTAGTGTCTTTATGAGGTGTAGGACCAGAAAGAAGAGGGCTGAGCTGGAGAAATGCTGCTGACGTGGCATTACCGCCGCGGAAACGCGGCGTAAGGCGGCTCCGGCCGCGGAACCGCGGCCATGTGGCTGCCTTAGGGATTCAACTCTTCTGTAGTGATGTGTTCTGTCTTTAAGTGTACTTTCTGATATGTTGAATCTCTGAATGCTTTTTAGATCATTGCCAGATTCCAAATCCTTGAGTTGGCGTAGTTTTTAGCAGCACTGTTGTGTAATTTTGACCATTCTTCTGGATTTCCCTGCATGGACTTCGAAACACAAGTTGCGCAATATAGGAATGATGCCATGCTATGAAATACAGTCAATTTCCCCTGAAATGCCGGTTTTAGAGTATAACACATGAAATCTGGTATTTTACGACTGTTTTGCTAATATGTGCTATATGAATGCCGAACACTTCTAGATGAGTGCAAATGATAGGGAAATTGCCGGTTTAAAGATGCAGTATTTTCGACTGATCAAATTCCCCCAAACTTATTTTCGGTCATCTCGAGCGAACAGTTTTATTAAAAAGAGAAGGAGAAAGTAAAGAAAGAGAAAAACTAACTAGCACACTTTCGTAGGCAACACGATTGCACTGAGCACGTGCAACAAGCTTTTAAACCTCTAGGTGTCCCTAGTAGGAGGAGTGTTGTCTTCTGAGGGTTTTCAGCGGATTGCACCCACAAAATCCAATAATAAAAGGAAGACCGTGAATATTACATTTAAAAAAAAGAATTGTAAAAGAAAAACTTTGAAAATTAGGGTTTCCAACTAAGCTAGATTTTCGGTTGTCATGAGCCCTATCATAATAGTCATGAAAAGATGTCAGAAATCACATCCTCCCTCAATAAAACATCGTCTTATTCTTCATTCCTATCTTTCTTCCAAACATCGATCATATAACCATGCGTGTGTGTAAAGACATCCCTACACCCTGAGAATTCAATTCAAGCTATCATACTTTTGCCCATCAGCCTCAGTACGTTTTAATTAATGAATATTTAGATGAGATTGCTCACACACTTTCATGCGACCGTTAATACTTCATGAGGTACTAACCGACCGATTACTCCTGTGTTTGCTTATTTGGTGTTTTTCCTCGTCTTGCACCATCTAAGGCTTAGCAGTGACTCCCAGACCAGTTGGCCTTAGGGCACTAGGTGAAGAAGCACCCTCGCTATATTTTTTTATTGCTGCCTTGGCGATAACAAAACCAGTGTCCATTTTTCTCACCATTTTATATTTTTTTCATTTTTTTATTTCTTTCATACATCGGTTTTAAGACAAGAGCATTTCAAGGTATCCTCTACTATCCCGGGCTTCAAAACGTGTGTAAGTGCGAATAGCAGGGTATCAACGTTCAAAATGTTTGGTTTCCAGAATAGAAACTATTTTTCAGACTTATTTTTATCCTCAGATTAGTGACTTCCTTCATCTTACTAACCCTTGGGACAACGGCTCATAACTACTTATTACTAGTTCGTATAAGAAAACTTCTAATTTTCTTAGTTTTCTTAAATTTTTCTAATCTCATGAATGTAATTTTTCACTATCTAATCTTTTATTATCTTATTTATGTACAAAAATGTTAAATATTAAAATATTTTTATATTTTGAAAATTTTAAATTTTTATGAGTTTTGAAAAAATTTCAATTTTTTATAGGTTTTTTAAAGAAATGTTTTGTGCTTATGCAAATGATATGCAAATGATGCAAAAATAAGCACAAACCTCCCCCAAACTTGTTTTCAACAGTGTCCTCACTGTTGCCAATCGCTATATCTACAAAACCTGTAAGCCTGGAAGGAATTTATTAGTGGGGGCAAAATATATAAGTGAAGATCATCCCCCAAACTTATTCTATTCACTCACCTCCATTCAAAAGGTAATGCAATGATATACATGACATGGGGTGAGACGGAGGAATTTTAATCAAGATAAAATGGCTCCTGTAAGAACAGGAGCTCCTCCGTAGGGTCAGTGGAAAAATACGGCTTTAGTTTATGTCCATTCACTTTGAAAAATGTGCCATTTTAAACATTTTCTACTTCTACTGCCCTGTGCGGGAATACAGACCGCACAACAAAAGGTCCCTTCCACCGAGATCGAAGTTTACCTGCGTGAAGGTGTAGTCGTGAATCATAAAGAAGGACATGCTGACCAGGTGAAAATATTTTCCTCAAAATGTTTTTATCATGAAAAACCTTAGTCCTATTCTTTATGATTACAACGTTATCATAAGCTTCATCGCGGAGTTCACTTAGCTCATTTAGTTGCAGCTTCCGAAAGTTGCAGGCTTGGTTTAAGTCAAAGTTGATTTCCTTAATAGCCAACAATACTTTATGCTCAATCTCGACAGGTAAGTGACATGCCTTCCCAAACACTATCTTATATGGAGACATCCCTAGGTCGGTTTTAAATGCAGTTCGGAATGCCCCAAGAGCATCCGTCAGTTTGGTCGACCAGTCTTTTCTATTTTTAGCAACAGTCTTCTCCAAGATTTGTTTGATCTGTCTATTTGAAATCTCAGCCTGCCCGCTCGTTTGGGGATGATAGAGTGTAGAAAGTCTGTGGTTGATTGCGTATTTCCGCATGAGAGTCTCGAAAGACCTGTTGCAGAAATGTGTCCCATTATCGCTAATAATAGCGCGTGGGTGTCCAAATCGCGAAAAGATATTTTCATTTAAGAACTTAATGACAACTTTCTTGTCAATAGTGCGACATGGAATGGCTTCAACCCACTTTGAGACGTAATCAACCGCCAGCAGTATGTACAAATTCCCAAAGGAGTTGGGAAAGGGACCCATAAAGTCAATGCCCCAAACATCGAAAATTTCAACCACTAAGATGGGTTGCTGAGGCATTTCATTTCTCCGGGAAATTCTACCCATGTACTGACATTGTGTACAGGTTTTGCAATGCTCAAATGCGTCCTTGAACAAGGTCGGCCAATAAAATCCACATTGCAAAACTGTCACGCCCCGCTTCCCAGAGTACGCAAGATTGAGCACGTGACATAGCCAACCATGCTACCTGTGGGTAGGAAATATCCATCCACAGTCACATTACGGTTGTAGAGATATCAAGAACAAAATAATAAATTAATCTAAGGCATGTCCAAATCCATAATAACAAGAATCAATAAACAATGAGTGCGGAAGCAAATGATCCAATACAATAAATAAACAGTACGTCCCATAATGCGGGCTCACATCTGGAAATGGAATGAAAATAAATAAACTAAACCCTATGGAACTCACAGTTCAGCCTGCTGGCTGAAGTACTCCTGCTCGGTCGTCGATAGTGGTAAGGAATCTGGGCCATGCAAAACCCAGACGTCAGCGCGTCATGTCAACCAAATAATATAATATAAACATGGTAATAAGCTATGCAGGTATGAACATGAATAAAGCAGTACTAAGAAATAACAGAGCAGGGTAATGTGCAATGGTGACTAAACTGTCCTATCAGGTTTCTACTCTATAGTCTTTGAAATCAATTGATGAATCGTCGATATAACTCAATAGTATCCCGTGCGTGCCCGGGACCACGGTCAAGGTCCTCGGGGCTGAATCCGAGACGTGCCGCTAAGCAGTAAAAAATAGGTAGTAGGATGGACGAGTGATGTCAGCATCATCACTCCCGGACTGGCCAAGCCCGTAAGACTGATCAGAACAAGTATCGAACTGTTGAGTTACAAGTCGGTTTCACCTTTGATTTCCCCATATCCCCAAGTTATGTATGTCAGGTCCGGTATTCAGTAGTCCAGGATTAAAGTCAACCCAGAATCAGGTAAAACAGGTATGTCTGGATAAACAGCAGGAATGGTCCATGAGGACCCCAAGTCAGGTTTATTGGCATTAGGCATGAGATCATGTAATAAGTCAGGTTGTAGTCCAATAAGTTGAGTCAGTATGTATAGGGTGTCATGTCCGGGTATCAGTACATGTGTCAGGTGTATCAAGATCGGGTCAATATGTAATGCAATCAAATGTATACTGATAACAGGTATAGTAACGAATAAGGGACAACAGCAGGGACAGCAAATAACAATATTATTCCATGTAAACACAGTGATGCTTTGTATTCTCTTATTAACAGGTTCAAGCACCCTTGGGGTGCAATAATCACAGTGTAGCGCAATATTAATAACAGCAGGCAATAAAGATATAAGTGTGCGACTATTATCCTCTAAATAGTAAAATGATTAGCAGGTAGTTGTTATTAAGGTTACGGTGGCAAAATACGATTTAGGTGGCAGTATTATAATGTACATCATATTTCGTCCAATGAGATAAGTAGCAATACTAGTTAATATAGCAAGTTTGTGAGTCAAACATTTAATTAGTTTAACGTAGCATGTAGCAAGAAATCTTGCCTCGACGGTTTCGCAAACCGGAAAGCACGGATGCAAAGTCGGCAGAAAACACGAGACGGGTGCACGGACTTCGGATCGAGTCCCAACAGCGAACAGCGGGACCACACGGACTAGGGTACTTCGCTGGAGCGTCGGGTCCAAACGACGGCATGGTCGGAATCCGGCAAAAGTCAAAAGCAACGAAGTTAGCGAACGCGATATACGTAAACAAACGACCAGCGAGGGGGGGATTTAGCACGAATGGAAAGATAAAGATGCTTACCGGGATGGCAAAGGTTGCGACGGCGACGGGGTCGACGGCGATGGGGCGCCGGCGAGGGAGCCGCAGTCGACGGGCTAGGGTTGCGGTATGGAACAGAAAAGAGAGTGGGGATGCAGAGGAGGTGGTCGGGGACTGGTGCGCAGGGGCTGAAGAGATGCCGAAGGTGTCGCAGGTGACGACGACGACGGTCTCCGGCGACTTCTCCGGCCGAACAGGGAGACACGGGGCAGGCCGGGGTTGTCGCGGCAGCAACTTGTGCACGAGGAGAAGGAGGGGAAGTCGAGGCCGGAAATAGGAGGCGGAGGCGAGGGTAATGGTGGTGGTGGCGTCGGTGTTGGGGCTGCGGCGGCGACGAGGTCTGGGTGCAGGAGGTGGCGTCGGGGTTGGGTCGCGGGCTCTGTAGGAGGGAGGAGAGGAGGTCGGGAGGGTGCGGCTAGGCTGAGGAGGCAAGTACGGTGATGGCGAGGTCGCGGGGAGGTCGACGGCGATGTCCGGAGGTGGCTAGGGTTAGGGTTCGGGGTTCTCGCGATGGGTTTCTCGTAGGGACGGGGACGAGGACGAGGCGGGATCTTTAAACAGATAGAGAGAGAGAGATTGTTGGATGAGAGAGAGAGAGAGACGGAGAGAGAGAGAGAGAGGGTGGATGGGGCCCACGAGGGATTTAAATCCCTCGTGATTGGCTGGAGGGTTAAATTTGTAGGTTAAAAGAAAATCTAAAGAAAGGTTTTAACGTTAAACAGTAACGGAATTATATATATTATAGTTTTAAATATATTTAATCAAACGGGCATCTTTGGCGCTAAATGAAACATTTCCAAATCGCGCCCGGATTGCGCCCAAATGTTCCAAATTCAAATTATAGGATTTTAAGCGGTTTCCAAATTTTGAAAAGAGGTGTTTAATGATTAAAATGCATGCCCCCAAGTCGGACACTTGCACGCGCGCGTAGCCGTCCAAACTTGCCCGTTTAACCAAACGGGAAGAAATCTCGACACGCGGACGCTACCACGCGACTAGTGGTGACGAGTAGGCTAACATGGACATTTTAAATTTCATTTTCGGTGTTAAAATTTGTTTTGTGCCAAAATGACTTAACCGGTTAAAATTTAGCAATAAACACCAAACAAACAAGATAATTGAAAAGATCAATATCTAACACTCAATTAGTAATAGAAATAGTATTATTGGGCGCGGGTGTTACATCATACCCAACTACAAAAGAATTTCGTCCTCGAAATTCCAAGAATAGAAGATAGCTAACTATAGGAAAAGGTGAGGAAATTTCTGCCGGATCTCGTCTTCTCGCTCCCAAGTGGATTCTCCATGCGATCGATTTCCCCAAGGAACTAGCACAAGAGGGATAACCTTGTTCTTAAGAACCTTTTCTCTTCGATCCTTGATTTCAACTGGTCGCTCCTCAAAAGTTAGGTCCTCCCGTACAGTCAACTCCGAATGATCCAAGACATGAGTCTCATTGCGAACATACCTCCGCAGTTGAGACACATGGAACACATCGTGCACTCCTGCTAATGATTGTGGTAACGCCAAACGGTACGCTACCTTTCCAACACGCTCCAATATCTCGAAGGGTCCAACGAATCGAGGACTAAGCTTTCCCCGACTTCCAAAGCGAATCACCCCTCTAGTCGGTGATATCTTCAGGAATACCAAATCACCCACGGCGAACTCTAGAGGTCTTCTTGACGTGTCGGCCCAACTTTTCTGTTTGTCTTGAGCTGCCTTCATATGCTTCCTGATTGTATTCACCTTCTCGACGTTCTGTACCACCAAATCTGGTCCTAGTAACCTTCGTTCACCAACATCATCCCAACAAACCGGTGAACGGCACTTACGACCATACAACGCTTCAAACGGAGCCATCTGAATAGTCGCTTGGAAGCTATTGTTGTACGAAAACTCCACCAGGTGTAGATGATCCTCCCAAGAACCTTTGAAGTCCAACATGCAAGCCCTCAACATATCTTCAAGGGTCTGGATCGTTTTCTCCGATTGTCCATCAGTCTGAGGATGATAAGCTGTGCTATACTTCAATCGAGTCCCCAAACTTTCTTGTAAACTCCTCCAGAAGTGCGACAAGAACCGAGTGTCCCGATCGGACACGATGCTTACCGGTACTCCATGCAATCATACAATCTCCTGCATGTACCGCTCTGCCAAAGTCTCCGTCGATTGACCAACCCGAAAAGGAATAAAGTGAGCTGCCTTGGTCAACCGATCAACAATCACCCATACTGCATTATTGCCCTTTGGACTCCGCGGTAAAGCCGTCACGAAATCCATGGTTATATGTTCTCCACTTCCACTGAGGGATCGGAAGTGGTTGTAACAAACCGGCAACCCTTTGGTGTTCAGCCTTGACTTGCTGACACACCAAGCACTTAGCCACGAAGCGAGCAATTTCCCGTTTCATACCTTCCCACCAGAAGTGCTGTCGAATATCTCGGTACATCTTCGTCCCTCCTGGATGTACAGAGTAAGCTGAACTGTGTGCCTCCTTCATAAGCTCTTCACGCACATCCCCTTTTGGCACACACACACGGCTACCATATCTCAACGAACCGTCTTCATGGATCAGTAAATCGGTTCGTAGTCCGGCTTCAACCTGCTCTCGAAACTTTTGCAGTCTAGGGTCCTGCGATTGTGCCGCTTTAATCTTCTCAACTAAGGACGACTGTACTTGCAATTGCATCAACTGTCCCATAGCATGTGGTAGCACAACCTCCAAGTCAAATCTCCGAAAATCCGCAATGATCTCCCTCTGTGCAGTCAAAACCTGAATCGCTGGTAACCGACTAAGCGCATCCGGCACGACGTTAACCTTTCCCGGATGGTACTTAAGATCAAGGTCGTAGTCGGCCATCAGCTCCAACCATCTGCGTTGCCTCATGTTCAACTCCTTCTGAGTGAACACATATTTCAAACTCTTGTGATCTGTAAAGACTTCGACTTCCTCGCCCAAAAGGTAGTGTCTCAAAATCTTCAAGGCGAAGATCACGGCCGCAAGCTCCAAGTCATGAGTCGGATAATTCTTCTCATGAGTCTTCAGTTGTCTCGATGCGTAAGCCACGACCTTCCCATTCTGCATCAAAACACATCCCAATCCTTTTCCGGATGCGTCGCTGTGAATCACCAGTCCTCCTGAATTATCTGGTACGGTCAGGATCGGGGCGGTTATCAACTTTTGCTTCAACGTCTCGAAGGCCAATGCACATCCATCCGTCCAAACGGTACCTCCTTGCACGTGAGCTTGGTTAACGGCTCAGCTACACGAGCGAAGTTCTCCACAAATCTTCTGTAGTATCCGGCGAGTCCAAGAAAACTTCTTATCTCCGCAACATTCTTTGGAATAGTCCAATCTCGAACTGCTGCAATCTTTTCGGGATCGACGGCGATTCCACTGCCCGACACGACATGCCCCAGAAACTTCACTTCTTCCAGCCAAAATTCGCACTTACTCATTTTCGCGAATAGTTTCTCCTGTCTCAGCGTCTGCAGGGCGATCTTTAAATGCTCAGCATGCTCCTCCGGACTCTTCGAGTATACCAGAATATCGTCAATGAATACCACAATAAACTGGTCCAGGTATGGTGAAAAGACCTTGTTCATCAAATCCATGAATACTGCCGGCGCATTCGTTACTCTGAAGGGCATTACTAAATACTCGAAATGTCCATATCGAGTTCGAAACGCCGTCTTGCAAATGTCTTCTGCTTTCACTCGGACCTGATGATATCCTGATCGCAAATCCAGTTTCGAGAATACCCTCGCGCCACTAAGCTGTTCAAAAGTTCTCCAATGCGAGGGATCGGGTACTTGTTTTAATAGTCACCCGGTTCAATTCTCGATAATCAATGCACATCCTTCTTGTGCCATCCTTCTTCTTTACTAAAAGAACTGGAGCTCCCCAAGGTGAGTTGCTGCTTCGAATCCATCCCTTCCCGAGTAATTCACCAACTTGTTTCTTAACTTCTTCCGATTCCACTGGTGCCATCGGATAATAAGCTTTAGATACTGGTGCTGCACCAGGAATAAGGTCAAACGCGAACTCCACGTCTCGCTTCAGCGGTAAGCCCGAAATATCTTCAAATACATCCATAAAGTCGCGAACAACTGTCGGCTCTTCACTACTATCAACTTCCATAGCTGCAAGAACACTGTTTGTCGGCCTAGCCCTAAACTCGACTGGCCCGACAGAACTGCTTCCTTACCGCAACTGCTGTCTGCATCATTGGCCGCGAAAGATCCAGCAAGACTACTGAGTCTCGTCCACTCCGCTGCATGCACGTCCACGGTTGCTCCATTCTGCCTTAGTCCGATAAATTTCTTCCCTTTCCTCCGCGCGGTCTGCGGGAAGAACTTCTCCAGGGGGTTCTTAGAAAACTTCGCCCAACTGATCGGCTTGGGCAAGCGGGTCTCCTCCACAAGCCATCACTCTCGGCGTAATCCACTAGCTGAAAGCGCACCACATCAACTCTCTTGTCTTCTGGGATCTGTGCCGCAATCAGTAAATTCTCCGGGTCACTAGCTTCTGCTCGGCTGGTAACAGCTCCTTTAAACCAGTAAAAGTAGTAGGACCCACACGTCTGAAATCTGCCACGGTCCCTACCCGGTCAACTGGTCTAATTCCAATCTCGTTCACAGACTGCTGAACGATCTGCAAACCTTCTTGAAATGAGTCCGCTTGCTGCTGGATCAGCTTGGCTGCTTCTTTGACTTCCAGCATTCTTCTTATCACTCCAAGCATGGCGGCTTCGTTCACACGCCTCTGGTACGTCTTCAACTT
Organism: Agapanthus africanus; assembly: GCA_030015575.1. Classification (NCBI taxonomy): domain Eukaryota; kingdom Viridiplantae; phylum Streptophyta; class Magnoliopsida; order Asparagales; family Amaryllidaceae; genus Agapanthus; species Agapanthus africanus. Next base: position 8,102,979 of record CM057337.1, read on the forward strand.
CTTACCTGTCATAATCCTGAACTCAAAACACCCAATATTAGCATGATGATAGATTCTGAATATGGATCGAGGCTAGAACTCCAAGATACTTAAATAGAGTACCGCATTGTAGCTATGCCGCGGTATCATAGCCGCAATTACTTAACTCCACCCAAGTCGCCTAAGTCCTAGAGATAGCAAGAATTTAGGTTTTCGAGTTGACAATGCAAAGTAAGTTTGCATGTCGACATGATCCGGAAGAATGATTCAAGGATGGTAAAACGGTCAAGGTGGCAGGACATGTTTCCTAATCATGGGTATTATGATTCGTGTATCGGGTGCAATACCCAACTACAAAGAATCAACCCAATTAACCTATGTCTCTGATACCAAAAGAACCATGTCACGCCCCGCTTCCCAGAGTACGCAAGATTGAGCACGTGACATAGCCAACCATGCTACCTGTGGGTAGGAAATATCCATCCACAGTCACATTACGGTTGTAGAGATATCAAGAACAAAATAATAAATTAATCTAAGGCATGTCCAAATCCATAATAACAAGAATCAATAAACAATGAGTGCGGAAGCAAATGATCCAATACAATAAATAAACAGTACGTCCCATAATGCGGGATCACATCTGGAAATGGAATGAAAATAAATAAACTAAACCCTATGGAACTCACAGTTCAGCCTGCTGGCTGAAGTACTCCTGCTCGGTCGTCGACAGTGGTAAGGAATCTGGGCCATGCAAAACCCAGACGTCAGCGCGTCATGTCAACCAAATAATATAATATAAACATGGTAATAAGCTATGCAGGTATGAACATGAATAAAGCAGTACTAAGAAATAACAGAGCAGGGTAATGTGCAATGGTGACTAAACTGTCCTATCAGGTTTCTACTCTATAGTCTTTGAAATCAATTGATGAATCGTCGATGTAACTCAATAGTATCCCGTGCGTGCCCGGGACCACGGTCAAGGTCCTCGGGGCTGAATCCGAGACGTGCCGCTAAGCAGTAAAAAATAGGTAGTAGGATGGACGAGTGATGTCAGCATCATCACTCCCGGACTGGCCAAGCCCGTAAGACTGATCAGAACAAGTATCGAACTGTTGAGTTACAAGTCGGTTTCACCTTTGATTTCCCCATACCCCCAAGTTATGTATGTCAGGTCCGGTATTCAGTAGTCCAGGATTAAAGTCAACCCAGAATCAGGTAAAACAGGTATGTCTGGATAGACAGCAGGAATGGTCCATGAGGACCCCAAGTCAGGTTTATTGGCATTAGGCATGAGATCATGTAATAAGTCAGGTTGTAGTCCAATAAGTTGAGTCAGTATGTATAGGGTGTCATGTCCGGGTATCAGTACATGTGTCAGGTGTATCAAGATCGGGTCAATATGTAATGCAATCAAATGTATACTGATAACAGGTATAGTAACGAATAAGGGACAACAGCAGGGACAACAAATAACAATATTATTCCATGTAAACACAGTGATGCTTTGTATTCTCTTATTAACAGGTTCAAGCACCCTTGGGGTGCAATAATCACAGTGTAGCGCAATATTAATAACAGCAGGCAATAAAGATATAAGTGTGCGACTATTATCCTCTAAATAGTAAAATGATTAGCAGGTAGTTGTTATTAAGGTTACGGTGGCAAAATACGATTTAGGTGGCAGTATTATAATGTACATCATATTTCGTCCAATGAGATAAGTAGCAATACTAGTTAATATAGCAAGTTTGTGAGTCAAACATTTAATTAGTTTAACGTAGCATGTAGCAAGAAATCTTGCCTCGACGGTTTCGCAAACCGGAAAGCACGGATGCAAAGTCGGCAGAAAACACGAGACGGGTGCACGGACTTCGGATCGAGTCCCAACAGCGAACAGCGGGACCACACGGACTAGGGTACTTCGCTGGAGCGTCGGGTCCAAACGACGGCACGGTCGGAATCCGACAAAAGTCAAAAGCAACGAAGTTAGCGAACGCGATATACGTAAACAAACGACCAGCGAGGGGGGGATTTAGCACGAATGGAAAGATAAAGATGCTTACCGGGATGGCAAAGGTTGCGACGGCGACGGGGTCGACGGCGATGGGGCGCCGGCGAAGGAGCCGCAGTCGACGGGCTAGGGTTGCGGTATGGAACAGAAAAGAGAGTGGGGATGCAGAGGAGGTGGTCGGGGACTGGTGCGCAGGGGCTGAAGAGATGCCGAAGGTGTCGCAGGTGACGACGACGACGGTCTCCGGCGACTTCTCCGGCCGAACAGGGAGACACGGGGCAGGCCGGGGTTGTCGCGGCAGCAACGTGTGCACGGGGAGAAGGAGGGGAAGTCGAGGCCGGAAATAGGAGGCGGAGGCGAGGGTAATGGTGGTGGTGGCGTCGGTGTTGGGGCTGCGGCGGCGACGAGGTCTGGGTGCAGGAGGTGGCGTCGGGTTGGGTCGCGGGCTCTGTAGGAGGGAGGAGAGGAGGTCGGGAGGGTGCGGCTAGGCTGAGGAGGCGAGTACGGTGATGGCGAGGTCGCGGGGAGGTCGACGGCGATGTCCGGAGGTGGCTAGGGTTAGGGTTCGGGGTTCTCGCGATGGGTTTCTCGTGGGGACGGGGACGAGGACGAGGCGGGATCTTTAAACAGATAGAGAGAGAGAGATTGTTAAGGAGAGAGAGAGGAAAAGATTTGATAGAGAGAGAGAGATTGTTGGATGAGAGAGAGAGAGAGACGGAGAGAGAGAGAGAGGGTGGATGGGGCCCACGAGGGATTTAAATCCCTCGTGATTGGCTGGAGGGTTAAATTTGTAGGTTAAAAGAAAATCTAAAGAAAGGTTTTAACGTTAAACAGTAACGGAATTATATATATTATAGTTTTAAATATATTTAATCAAACGGGCATCTTTGGCGCTAAATGAAACATTTCCAAATCGCGCCCGGATTGCGCCCAAATGTTCCAAATTCAAATTATAGGATTTTAAGCGGTTTCCAAATTTTGAAAAGAGGTGTTTAATGATTAAAATGCATGCCCCCAAGTCGGACACTTGCACGCGCGCGTAGCCGTCCAAACTTGCCCGTTTAACCAAACGGGAAGAAATCTCGACACGCGGACGCTACCACGCGACTAGTGGCGACGAGTAGGCCAATATGGACATTTTAAATTTTATTTTCGGTGTTAAAATTTGTTATGTGCCAAAATGACTTAACCGGTTAAAATTTAGCAATAAACACCAAACAAACAAGATAATTAAAATGATCAATATCTAACACTCAATTAGTAATAGAAATAGTATTATTGGGCTCGGGTGTTACAAAAACCTTCTCCGCCGTCTTTTTAGGACCGAAGTGACCCCCACTGGCCTGATCATGACAAAAAGAAAGAACACTCTTGAACTCTTCTTTCGGGACACACCAGCGAATGATCTGATCAGGACAATACTTAAATAGGTATGGATCATCCCAGTAAAAGTGTTTTACTTGGGACAGAAAACGGTATTTGTCCTGTTTTGACCAATCGCTGGGTATAAGTCCCGTGACAAGATAGTTCACAATATCCCTGAACCAAGATTCATTGGATACGCTCAAGAGTTGTTCGTCAGGAAACGAATCATTGATCGGCAGGGTCCCAGGAGAAGAAGAGATGCGTGAAAGATGGTCGGCTACAACGTTTTCACATCCTTTCTTATCTTTGATAACAAGATCAAATTTTTGTAATAGAAGGATCCAACGTATTAGCCTACCTTTAGCATCCTTTTTCGCCAGAAGATGTTTTAAGGCGGAATGGTCAGTGTACACAACTATAGGTGAGCCAATCAAGTAAGACCTGAATTTTTCTAATGCAAATACAACCGCCAAAAGTTCTTTTTCGGTAGTTGTATAGTTGATTTGAGCATCATTCAGGGTCTTATTCGCATAATAGATCACGTGTGGCATCTTTTCAATGTGCTGTCCTAAGACTGCACCTACTGCAAAGTCGGATGCATCACGCATCAGCTCAAAGGGGTAGTCCCAATTTGGAGACGATAGAACGGGGGCTGTAGTGAGGGAGTGTTTGAGTGAGTCGAATGCTGCCTCACAATTCGAGTCAAAGTGGAAGGTCGTATCCTTGGCCAAGAGAAGCGTTAAAGGTCTAGCAATTTTGCTAAAATCCTTAATGAATCTCCTATAAAAGCCCGCATGGCCAAGGAATGATCGGATATCTTTGACGCTTTTGGGATGAGGAAGGTTTTGAATGACATCTATCTTAGCTCTGTCAACCTCAATGCCTTTCTGTGAAATAACATGTCCAAGTACAATTCCTTCTTGGACCATGAAATGGCATTTTTCCCAATTCAAGGTGTCACGCCCCGCTTCCCAAAATACGGAATACGAGGGGTTGACAAGGCCAGCCATGCTCCTGCGGTCAAGGAAATGTCCTGCCATAGTCACATTTCGACTTCTAGCTTTACGTGGTAAACAGTAAATATTGCGTAGGTAATGAGAAATGCAGTAACTGGAACAAAACATTATAAAGAACTGACCTGATGGGAAACAAAAGGGTATAACTCTGGATAGCAAATCAAGATGTCCGTGATGTACGTCTAGTCCTGGTCCAGGCTAAATCCTCTCCTCACACTGAGCATGCATACTCAGGTCGTCAGAGTGACACAAAAGCAATATAATATATAAATCCAAGTGACAACTCTAACAGTGATAATAAATATATATACAGTAAATCAATGACGGTATAGGTATGAACATGCAGTAATCAATGCAGTGGAACAGTAAAAGCAGTAAAATAATATACCAAGTATGTCAACACAGTAAGTATGTATATCGATGCCATCATCCCTATCAGTCTCTAAGTCTCACTGTACAGGTCACTAAGTCTATCGTCAGTCCAAGTGTGAGAATCAACCACTCGCGAGTGTCCTCCACCCAAGGGTAGGATCCAAGGGCAAGGGACTACGGGCCCAACATGTAACTCACGGTAATAATCATGTACCCTGTAAATCTCCATATATCTCTATATATATAAGCCGGCAAGGGACTCCCGAGATTCTGTTGAACTCACACTCAAACTACCCCACACCCCGAGGTCTACATCAAACGCTAACCATAACCTCAATGCCAATCGGTCTGTGACAAGTCTGTGCGAGAACTGGAGGCAGGACCTCCATCAAGCACGTCCCGACTAATACCTAAGATAAATGGCAGTGTCTGGTGTCTTATCTGTGACACCCATTCAAGAGCTTCCATAAGTGTCCCATACCACTTATAGTCACACGTACACGCGTCCCACAGACGTCGACAATGCAGTAAAATAATAAGGTTCGCTGATTGTGTACAAGTACGTGTCACTTTCACTTATTCACTTATACAAGAACACTAACGTACTCGCCACAATCATCACTAATACCTAACACTGGGTAATGCACATTATCACTAAGTTATCAATGCAGTGACATATGTATGATATGATGCGTAAACAGTATGTAAAGCATGATTAGGATGTCATGAATCAGTAATCTACCACTTGCAATATTTATCATAAATCAAACGTGTACAGTTTAGCGAAACGATAAATGGGGAATAAATAGTATGATTTATTATATAACCAGCGAATTTGGTTTCACGGCAATCGGGTTTCAGGATCATTAGTTATGACCATTTCATTTTAAGCGTTCACGGCTGGAAATCCGGTTTCAGAATCGGAAGTCCGTTTCGCAATGCATTTTAATCCTAGTTGGGATCATATTTTAGCGACACTACAGTTGAATGAAATATAGGGTTTTAGTATGTCACTTCTGAATCTGTTCTGGACTGTTATACGTCCCCATCTATTAAATTACAGATTAAATAACAAACGATGACGAAACAGAACGAAACCACTTGTGTTGTCTATATAATAGATTCACCTTTAATAAACAGTAGAGTTCCGCAACCTACGACTTAAGGAAACCTGGTGGTACCCATTACGGGACAGTAAGCAATAATCAGAATCGCTCTGGACCGCAGTCCAGAGTCGCACTCCGATCCAAATATTGTCATAGTTTAAGTACAGAAACAATTAGAAACTTGCATAGGGTTATAGTTCGTCGAGTCGGCCTCGATTTGAGCCCTCGAACGCATTATTCCAGTATGTATATAATTTATGGTGATTTTAACGGTTTTCAGATACAAGAAATTTCCAGTTTTACGGTTATATTTGGGGGTAGTCGTTTTAGTCATTAACAGTCGTATCTTCCAATGAGATTTACACACTAAGTTTACTACCCTACGGGCCAGACCAGGCAATTGAGTTCCGTCGAATTAAATGAGAATTTCTATTGAGAACATGCATCGAACAGTTGCGTCGTAATATTTGACAAAAAGTAAACCATGAAATATACACGATTGTAATTTGTAATTATCATAAAGTAGCATGTAGCAAGTAGGGAACTTGCCTGGAAATGTCTCGGGGATGCACGGCAGCGACACGGTCTATTGCAATGGCCCGACGCGATCACGACGCAAATACGACAAAGATTGGTCTCGGCTCGAGCTTAGCTTGACGGCTCGGTGCAGTAGTTGTTTGCGTGTGCGACGGAGAGGGACTGTAGAGGAAGAGAGAGGGATTTTGAGAGAGAGAGAGAGTTAGGGAGAGAGAGTTAGGGAGAGAGAGAGACAGAGAGTGAGAGAGATCAGAGAGAGAGAGAGAGAGTAGAGGAAGAGAGACAGAGAGTGAAAGAGATCAGAGAGAGAGAGAGAGTAGAGGAAGAGAGACAAAGAGTGATAGAGAGGATGATGATGATGGGGTCGACGATGGTGCGGGGGTGTCGACGAGATGCAGCGGGCCCGCCGGCGAGAGGGTGCAGGGGGTGGAGCTCGGGTGCGGGTAATGAATGAGTGGGGGTTTGAGATGGAGGCGAGGGTTGTTAGGTCATCGGAGGGATGCTAGAGGGGCTGGTGGTGATTGAGGAGGGAGGTAGGAACAGCAGGTCGCCGGAGTGGGGTTGGGTGCTCGGTGGTGGGGGAATGCAGGTGAGTTTTGAGAGAGGGGGCGGAAGTGCGGAGAAGGAGGAGTTGAAGTGTGAGGGAGAGAGGAGGAGAGACGACGAGGAGGGGTCGAGGGGCGTGCATCGTGGGTAACGCTCGCGAGCATGGGCGTCGGTGTGATGTGGCGTGGGTCGGGAGTGGGGAAGAGAGAGGAGGAGGAAGGAGAACGAGGGAGAAAGAGAGCGAAATGAGGAAGAGAGTGTGTGGGTGTGTACGAGAGGAGAGATAGGGGAGACAGGGGTCGCGCGTCGTGGGGAGTAACGGCGCGCGAGCGTTGGCGACGAAGGTAACGAAGATCGCGGATCGTGAGCGGGGAAAGCGGAAAGAGCCGTTGGAGAAGATGGCACTGTAGGTGGCGGGTCGGGTAGGAGGCGCGGGTGGGGGGATGAGAAGAGTGGGCCGGGCCGCGATTTAAAAATGAATTTCCATTTATAAAAATGGCTGAGGGGATTGGGCTCGGGTTGGAAAATAAAAAGAATTGTGAGAAAAAAGAGAGTGAGGGCCGGGCCGGTGGAGGGGAAAAATAAATCAAGTGAAGAAAGGAAGCGGGCCGGGCTGCTCCAAAAATAATGTTGATTTAATTCGTGGGCTGAGGGAAAAATAGGTTTGGGTTTAATTTTTAAATAAAAGAAATGGGCTGGGGTATGGACCGATCGAAAATTAAAGAAATTATAAGGGAAAGGAAAACGGGCCTGGTTTGGAAACAAAATTAAAATAAGAGAATCTGTAAAATATAGAATCGATAGATAATGGGCTGAGGGTTTTGATTGGCTGTGGAATTATGGAAATGGAAAAGTAAAGATTTAGGGTTTGGGGTTTTAGGGTTTAATGGAGTTTCTTTAAAATAATTAAATAATTAAAAATAACAAAATTTATAGTTTAAAGAGAAATGCGGATTTTAGGCGTATATAAAAGAACCGGGTATTACACAAGGTTAAGTTCTTCTCTTTGCAACGAGTAAGAACTGCGTCAAGATTCGATAAGCAATCAGAAAAAGAGTCTCCAAAAATTGAGAAATCGTCCATAAAGATCTCCAGAAAATTCTCGACCATGTCAGAGAATATCCCCATCATGCACCGCTGAAAGGTAGCGGGAGCATTGCATAACCCAAAGGGCATGCGTCTATAAGCAAAGGTACCAAAAGGACAAGTAAAAGTGGTTTTATCTTGATCCTTTTTTGCTATGGGGACCTGATTATAGCCAGAGTATCCGTCCATAAAGCAATAATACTCACGTCCAGCTAAGCGTTCCAGCATTTGATCAATGAAAGGTAGAGGAAAGTGGTCTTTTCTCGTAGCGGCATTGAGTTTTCTGTAATCAATACATACACGCCACCCAGTTTGGGCGCGTGTCTGAATCAACTCATTTTCCTCATTGGTAATAACAGTGATGCCGGATTTCTTAGGGACGACATGTATTGGACTCACCTATTGGCTATCGGAGATTGGGTATATAATACCATTATCAAGGCATTTGACGATCTCTTTCATCACCGCTTCCTTCATGACGGGATTCAACCGTCTCTGTGGTTCTCAGGTTGGTCTGGCATCATCCATCACATGTATATGATGTTCTACTATCAAGGGACTAATCCCTTTGATGTCCGCCATGGTCCAACCAAACGCCTCTCTATTAGATCTCAATACCGATAAAAGTGCATTCTCTTGCTCTGATGCTAGAGAAGCGGATATGATAACCGGTAAAGACTCATTCTCACCTAAATAAGCATATTTAAGATGAGAAGGTAAAATTTTGAGATCTAATGCTGGCGGAGAAATAATAGAAGGTGGGATCATCGAGTGATTTTTGGAGTCACAAAGAAGCTCATAGCCTGTGAAAGATACAGACTCGGGTGGTGATAGGTCAGGAGTGTCGGACTCAAGTGTGAGAAAAATGTCCTCATTAAGATCATATGTAAGATCAAACAGTGATGTGGTAGTGTCGTCGAGATCTATAAAGCAAAGTTTCTCAACTCCGCAACTTTCGGGAGCAATCTCGTGGACAGAGGACACATCAAGAATATGAGCAGTGGGTTCTGATGGCTGACTTCCAACTTTGTAGATGTTTAGTTCAATGGTCATATTTCCAAATGATAAGTTCATTGAACCATTTCTACAGTTAATAACAGCGTTGGAAGTGGCAAGGAAAGGTCGACCCAAAATCACCGGAATTTGGCTCCGGGGGTTTGCTACAGGTTGTGTATCGAGTACAATGAAGTCTACAGGGAATACAAATTCCCCGACCTTTATCAACACATCCTCTAGTTCACCCCTTGGTTTGGTGATTGAACGGTCTGCCATTTGGAGAGTGCAGTGAGCTGGTTTCAACTCTCCAATCCCTAGCTGCTCATAGACAGAATATGGAAGTAGGTTAACACTTGCGCCAAGGTCTAAAAGAGCACGATTTATGTTTTTACCCCCAATAGAAATCGATATCGTAGGACATCCTGGGTCTTTACATTTCTTTGGTAGCTGGGGGATAAAAGCAGTGCTAATATTATTAGACATGAAGACCTTCTTCGGCACTTGAGTCTTCCTCTTCCTAGTGCACAAGTCCTTAAGAATTTTCGCATAAGCGGGGACTTGTTGAATAGCATCTAGGAGAGGGATGTTGATGTTAACCTGTTTGAACATTTCCATAATTTTCTCCATATGTGGACTCGATTTGTTACCCCTTAACCGATTCGGGTAAGGAGCTTTAGCAATAAGCGCCGGGTCCATCATAGGAGAAGGAAGAGGGGGTAGACGTGATCCCAAAAGAGGAGTGTGGACCGTCTGTGGAGAACTAGAAGAGCTATACTGAGGTGTCGAGCCTAATGGGAAATGGAGAATAGGCTCGCGAGAAGGAGGTGGGGTAGAAGAACAAGGATCAGAAGTAGAAGTGTGTGTGTGAGGAAAGGTCTCAGCCGGGGTGTTATTGATAGGTTTTTCAATATCATCAATTCCTTCCCCAACATAGTTATTCAGCACTCTTCCTGATCTCAACGTTGTGACGGCATTTACATTGTAATGCCCAGGATTCGGTAGGGGTTAAGACGAAAGTTTCCCTTTTGCTCTCGCACTCATTTTGGCTTTAAGTCGTGCAATTTCAGCTTCCATCGATCTGATACTCTCAGCTTGGGACGCTGAGTTTTTCTTTATCTCACTGACGGAAGATCTAACCTCAGCTGAAACCTCTATGAAATTTGAAAAGAGTGATTTCATGGTTTGAATGAATTGAGAGAATTTGTCAGAACAGGACAACTGCATAGGATTAGACGGTGCAGGAGTGTTGACCTGATTTTGGAAATTTTGTGACTGGTAGGGGTGCTGAGTGAGTTGAAGTGGTTGCTGTTGTGGTGGAAGAGCCCTTTGGAATTGATTTTGGCTTGGAACCGTGTTTTGAGATTGTTGTTGTTGGTTCCAAGAAAAATTCGGGTGATTCCTCCAACCCTGATTGTACGTGGAAGAATATGGATCATTTCTAGGTCTTTGAAATGCGGCATTGGTATGCTCGTGACCTTGAAACGGAGAGTTTAATGGACATTCTTCCGTTAAGTGAGATGGATCAGAACAGCATCCACATACAGTTTTGGGGAGCGACATTGGGTTTAGGGAGGCTGCTGAAAATTTATGTTCCATAGCCTCGAGCTTCTTTTGCATTGCTGCCATCTCAGCTCGAACACCTATGGACACATCAATTTGGTGTACGCCACCCCTATTCAATGATTGGGTTCCACTCTCTCACTGTAGTGATTTTTCAACGAACTCTTCTAAAAATTTCCAAGCTTCCCCATCATCCTTGGTCATAAAGGTGCCTTGACACATGTTTTCAAGGTTCTGTTTAGTGTTTGGGTTAATGCCCTCATAAATGATTCGGCAAAGATCCCATCTCGGGATGCCGTGATGAGGACATTGAACCAAAAGATCCTTGAAACGTTTAAAGCATTTAGAGAATGGTTCAATCGGAAGCTGGGTGAATTGATTTAGTTCGCTACGGATTCGAGCTGTCTTTTGCATAGGGTAAAATTTCTTAAGGAATGCCGTGACGAATTCTTCCCAATTCGTAATGGAGTGTGCGGTAGTGTTATATAGCCACTTCTCGGCCATATCGCACAAAGTAAATGGAAGAAGTCGTAGACGCATAACATCTACTGAAAGTTGTGGCATACCCATCATTGCGCATACGTTTTCAAATTTGGTGATAAAAACGTAAGCGTCTTCAGTCTCGAGTCCGTGGAATTTGAGTAAAAGGTTGATGTATTGGGGTTTAATTTCAAAATTATCCACGTTGGCTGGTGGAATGGATAAGCAGGTCGAAAGAGGACCTCGCAATGGATAGCACCTTTCTTAGAGAGAGATGCGGGGTGGATTCTGCGCACCAACGGATGGCGGCAGATTAGTGGTAAAGAAATTCGATGGAGACGGATCCCTCGATGTGGGTGTGGTAGTGGGTAAAGAAGAAGTAAATGGAGAAATACCGACTTCGGAGTCGATAGGGGGTACGCGGACTAAACGGGCACTACAATCCCGTGTCCAGCCTATCTTGCACTAAAAAGGGTTAGTACAAGTGGCAGCGTGACTTATAATTATGGGAAATGAATGAATGAAGTGTTTGTTTTGAAAAATGATACGGATTTTTGAAAAAAAAAATGATGCGATCACAACAAATGCAACAAGCAAAACCCTAATTCTAGGGGTCACCTAGGTCAAATCTCTAGACCGCTCCTAACTGCCAAAAGACAAGTCGCAGGATAAATCCTCCACTGTCTCTTTGTCTCTCCTGTGGCCAGGTAAGTGCCAGGTAAGTGGGAGGTTCTCCACTACGTAAGTAGTGGGCCTAATTAAGTAACCACTAGCTTTTGACACACTTGCCTTAGACACCATAAAAGAAACGCGGATAAGCAATGAATTACCCACGGCCTTCTCTTGTTTTAAGTGAGCGCGACGGTCCTTAGAGTCATTTCTAGATATTTTTTAGTTAATTAGGGTAAATGAGGATGCAATTTTGCGATTTTCGGGGCTTAGGAAGGGTAATGAACTCCCCACCTAATCTGGATTTGGTCTTTGCCCCGTAATGTCCGTATTAATATGCAAACAACCCCAAAAATCAAAAACACCCACAATTTAATTTTACTTTTTGCGGCGCTGCGATTTTTGCAAAGAAGCTTGCAGAAAAATGTTATTTGGAGCAGACAGAGGAGGAGATAAGAAAGTTGTAGAGGACCTGAGAGCAAAATTGTACAGAGAGCACTTCACAGAGGAGCGGAACCGCCGCAATAGGGGGCTTAGACCGCGGTATCGCCGCCGTAGGTACTGTTCACTGAACAAAATTTTTTACAGAGAGCTTATGTTAATCCCTTAGTCCTCTAGAATATTCTGAAAAAATTTCAGTTGCTCCACAGCTTCCAGAATTCCTCGCAATCAAATCACAACAACACGTTTAGATTTTGCACGAATTTTGATCTCAAAATTTTAATGGAATAAATCTTTCAATTCAAATTTCAAATAAAGAACGAATTAGTGCGCGATCCCCGGCAACGGCGCCATTTGATTGATTCTTTTGAGGATGTGTCGGTATTTAGAAAATTGTAAAGAAATCACAACCAAAAATATTTGACCGCAATCAATAACGGTGTCGAATTGTAGCGCGTTAGTAAGTGCGGATCGTCCACAGGGATTGTGCGATTCGTTCGTATTTTGTTTTGTTTGAATTGAAAATTTAATAGAAAAGAAAAGCAAAAACGATTCAAGATTTATATCGATGAATTTCAAGAATCAACTAAATCTAATCAAGAATCAAGAAAGCGTTAAACATCAAGAATCAAGAAAGATAGAATTCCAATCGAATTATGTTTCAAGATTTGAAGTAAGGCTCGTAGGAATCGATTAGATCGTAGATGTGACGAAGACTAGAAATTAACGTTTCCTATCCATTAACGAATTGATGCTAAATCGATGTCGATTGATCGAGGATTAAGGATCTTACGAAGAATTAGGGTTTCCTCATCCTATCCTTTATCCTTTCGATGAATCGCATTCACAAGATAGCTTCTAGGAAATCGAATGATTGATCGTTGATCTCTAGATCGTGCGAAAAGAATCAAGAACGCATTTCATATCGATCTAGATCATCGATCATTCAATTTTCAAGAATTTACAATTGTTATAGGACTTAAGAAAACGTTTAAAGATTCATCAACATCATCATTCTACAATCATCTCGCTTCCTCCACGAGCGGAGTTTTATTCAAGCATCAACACAAGAATACATTCAAGAATTGAAGATGAATCATAATGCTCGAATTGAAATATAAGCAAGTTTAAAGAATCTTCACCTTTATTTATTCCACAAATTGTTACACATTGCTCAAGACTACAAGAATTTGAGAAGGAACAAGATTGTCGAATCTAGCGTTGCATCGGCTCCTTGAGTCATGGATCGGCTTGGATCTCGTGCTCCGTTGAAGTCCGGCTTCGCTTCTAAAGGATGGTTGAAGACTTGCTTTGCTAGAACTCAAAGGATCTTGAATTTGGAGTTTCTTGACTGGATTAGGGTTAGGGTTTTGAGGTGGTAGGTGTTGGGTTGAAGAGGTGATAGAACAACACTCAACAACAAAATAATTGAGGAACAAACTATTGAACAACCATTTCAAGTGAGCCTTGGGTTCTTTTTATAGGTTTAGGAATGAGTAGCTTCCTTAAGAAGATTGGATTAGGTTAGCTTCCCTTGTAAGCTAGTTAGTTAGGTAGAAGCCTCTAGAACTAGTTAGTTAGGGTTTAGCTTCTACCTTAAGTTAGGAGGTTAGGAAGAAGGTTCTAGGTTCTCAAGGTAGTTAGGGTGAAGCTTGTTTAGGAAGCTAGGAGTGTTTAGCTTTGAGCCCAAGGTTTGCTGAACTGGCAGAAGCTTCGAGATCCATCTGGAAAATGTAGTGTCTTTATGAGGTGTAGGACCAGAAAGAAGAGGGCTGAGCTGGAGAAATGCTGCTGACGTGGCATTGCCGCCGCGGAACCGCGGCGCAAGGCGGCTCCGGCCGCGGAACCGCGGCCATGTGGCTGCCTTAGGGATTCAACTCCTCTGTAGTGATGTGTTCTGTCTTTAAGTGTACTCTCTGATATGTTGAATCTCTGAATGCCTTTTAGATCATTGCCAGATTCCAAATCCTTGAGTTGGCGTATTTTTTAGCAGCACTGTTGTGTAATTTTGACCATTCTTCTGGATTTCCCTGCACGGACTTCGAAACACAAGTTGCGCAATATAGGAATGCTGACATGCTATGAAATACAGTCAATTTCCCTTGAAATGCCGGTTTTAGAGTATAACACATGAAATCTGGTATTTTACGACTGTTTTGCTAATATGTGCTATATGAATGCCGAACACTTCTAGATGAGTGCAAATGATAGGGAAATTACCGGTTTAAAGATGCAGTATTTTCGACTGATCAGTTCACATCATATGTGAGGTTTAAGGCTTGGAGGAGGAGGAGGAAGAAGATGGAAAATGGAGAGAGCTAAGAAAATGAACTTACAAAAATATCAAGTGAATAATGGCTCTCTTCAAATGAGTTTACTTATTGAAGCATTGGAATAAATTGCAATAATAAATTGCAACCATATTTGAATAATGAACACAAATGAATAAACAAATTGTAAATGTCATGCTTCATCCCATGCTCAAAATATCTCCCATTTTCCACCTAAATATTCTATTTTCTCAAAATAGAAAATCCAACCATGCTTTACACACACACACACATTAAGAAAATAATTAGTGAGCAGTAATATTAGTTAATATATATAATTATATCAAATATAAATATATATCATATTATTAAATAAACACTTGATTCAATAATCCGGTTATATCATATATATCCGACTAATATCATTTATCTGTATATCACATTATCAAATCAACACTTGATTCAATAATCCGGTTATATCACATATAACCTAACTGCTATCAAATTACCGCCAAATTAGAATACGGTATCACATACTCGTATTTAATCAGGCCCCCTCACACATATCAACATATGTGCCCTATTTCGTTTCGCTTGAACTACGAAACCTCTGGGTGGGACTCTAAAGACTCGTCAATACGCCAGCTGTAGGTAATGATCATATCAGTTACTCACAAGCCGTCAGCGGTACTAGCTGGACGTAACAGCTACCTAGGTATTGAGCGATTAGAAGATCGACAAGAAAGCTTGTCCAAACTCCCATGAAGCCTATAAGTAACACTTACCGTACAGTCCGGTCATTTCGTCTGATATGTCGCATATCAAGTCTTTGGGTAGAATCGTCAGACCCCAGTAACTTGATAAGTCATGTCGATATTTGGCTCATAATGGTTCGAGAAATTACTGATAACACTTACCAGTAAATCTCATCAGCCCTGGCAAGGGACTTAATGATATAGCCAATCAAGCATGGCGCAACATCAACTCCCTATACCGGGAGAAACGAAACCCCTCTAATCGCTCACTGCCTCCATATGACTCGGGACTGTACCCAAAATCCACCTGTTTGGACGACTCCTTTGAGCCGTGGTAGGGAGGAAATCAAAGCACAACGGGAGCCACACAAGACACCATGACGATCTCGGGTCTATAGACTAACCTGTACCAGTGTCACCAGAGAATTGCTATCTGACGATAGGTATGGTACCATCTAGGAGTTCTCGGCGAGTCATGTTCGGTATACCCATTCTCTAATGAGCACCTGTGTACAATCTTTGATGTCAAACCCCAATGCTTATGGGATCAACCATCGCCCCCTACAGGGTCAAGAAACATACACACTAGTCTACTCTGGAATATCGATGCCCTGTCTCGATACTCTCTCGACTAGGAACATTTAAAGGATGTGCTTCCAGACTACACAAGTCCCAGTAGTATGATCTGCATCATAGTCCTGGTAGTCAAGCAAACATCCCAAGAGCTTTATCAACATATATCAGAGAGACAGTATAATAATACAAGTGTACGTGTTAAGATAAAGAGCAACCAGATAGCATACTATCATGTTGAGCAAAAAAGTCCTCTATATATATGTCCAAGTATCCACTATATCATACAATAATGGTCTCTAGGGCATACATATTCCTAACAATCTCCCACCTGCACTAAGGCCAGTTGTTGTAGTATCTCATACCCAACATCCTAAAAATTCTTTCAAACTGCGTCCGGGGGAGTGTTTCCCCCAATAAAAGAGCAAGGCTCTGTTGAAAATTTAAAAGGCAGTGCCTCACGTGCCCTGCACGAGGGTGCCAGCGCCAAGAGTTAAAAAAACTCTGAGGCAGCGCCTCACGTGCCTTGCATGAGGGCGCTAGCGCTAAGAGTTAAAAAAACTCAGAGGCAGCGCCTCACGTGCCATGCATGAAGGTGCCAGCGCCAAGAGTTAAAAACTCTAAGGCAGCGCCTCACGTACCCCGCATGAGAGTGCCAGCGCCAGAACTAAAAGTTCTCTGCCATTGGATTAAAGATCCAACGGAGATGATAAATCATCAAAATACAGAATTAAGTTCTGTTGAGAAAATATTCCTCAAATCTTTCCAAACGAGAAAGATTACTCTCTGTAAAATAGAGGACCGTTGGATTAAAAAATCCAATGGTGATTAAAAATCACCTATCTACAGAAAAAATTCTGTATGGGAAAATATTTCCCTAATCTTGTTAAAAAAAAGAGAAGTATCTTCTGTAAAACAGAATTTCTTGGATTAAAGATCCAACGGTGGATAAAATCCCCAGGTCAATTAAGGATCTCTCAATGAGAGATTTCTTCAACTAAATCAACAGACTTGCCACTACTATATAAAAGACCCAAGACTTCAAGTCTTGTACAGAGGAACCCCCCCATCAACTTCAAACTTAAAAAAATCAAGCAAGAGAAAGGTTTGAGAGGAAAGGAAGAAGAACACCCCTCTTCGAGGTAAATAAGAACAATAGTGATCAGAGCATCTCATCTGCATATCTAAGGGTTTAACCCTTATAAAAGAACTTAGTTCTTTCTCTGGACCTGAGATCCATGAGAGAAGTCTCCCATAAATGAGAATTCAATTCTCATTGGGATGAACTTGGTCTTAGGGATCAAAGATCCAGAAAAGAATATAGAATTGAGCTCTTCAGAACAGAATATACGGAGAAAACCTAACACCAAGTGTCTCACATGCCCCTCATGTGGGTGCTACTCAAAAAGGAGTGCTTAGCACTCAGTGGTTGGCGCCCAGCGCCTCACGTGTCCCGTACGTGGGCGCTACTCAATAAGGAGTGCTTAGCACTCAATGGTTGGCGCTCAGCGCCAAGCGTCCCACTGCCCCTCACGTGGGCACTATTTAACATAAAGTACTCTGCACTCATCAGACAGCGCCCAGCGCCATAAAGAGTGTTTAACACTCTATAAAAAACAAGAAAGTGGGTAAAGTAAAGTAAAGTGTGATCGTCAGAACCCGTATAAATGCTCGGTATTGTTTGCATAGAAAGGGGACTGAGCCCAAACAAGTGCTTAGCACTTTATTCAAACGAAAAGAAGGCTGAGTGGGCTGAGCCCAAGTTGACCAGACCCCTAATTCAGATCAACCGAGCCCATATGCTCATTATTGTTCTTAGTCTTAAACACGACTACTGATCTTCTGACGGATGTTCATCCCATGTCTCCCCTCAATCTGGAAATGAGATCAAGGGTACATCTCTCCACACCTCTGATACATGTCATTGTAACTCTTCAACGTCTTCAGAGAGGTGGCGTGCCCCGACAACCAATAACTCTTTGGTGCACTCCCGAACCGATGGGAACATCCCATTACGGAACATAACGTCCTTAAACTAGCTACGGACCGAAACTTCCTTAAACTAACAACGGACCGTAACGTCCTTAAATTAAAACAATAGAGCCCAAATGCTCTTTTGTTGGATCTGAATGATCCTAAAACCCCGTTAATTAGATATTAGTATAAAATTGGACTAACGTATGCTTAACAAATATTTAAGTTGATCTTAATCTCAAACGAAATTAACGATCATTAAATCAAATCAAACCCAAATCTAAAATATACAGATTTGGACTAATCGCGCCCTATGGGTGACGACATAAATTATTCTCTATATAAAATCCATGGGCAACCAAAAATAAAACAAACACACACGACACGAAGTGAACTTCTGGAGCCGGAGAAAGTGGTTATCGCTATGCGGTAACGTAATTAACTGCAGGGGCTTGAGCCTACAGGAAAGAGCGTCCCCACAATCAAAAACCCCTCAGAAATGAGGAGGAATCTGACGAAATCTGCTATAACGGCCGCATCCGTCCAAACTCCGATATACTGTGCCATAAATCAACTTGGTATTTTCGGAGAAGTGAACGGATAAATCGAAATAGCATCTGCCCCAAATTCAGGCAAGACGATTCATCTCGGATCCGTCTCCCGTTTTCGGCGGTGAACAGGGAGGGTCTTCGTGTGTGGATCCGCTGCATTGTCCTTCATGTCAACTCTCCTGACCTCGATCTCCCGTCGATCTACTATCTCCCGGATCAGGTGATACCGCCTAAGAATATGTCTGGATCTCTGATGGGACCGGGGTTCCTTAGCTAAAGCCACAGCTCTATTGTTATTACAATACATAGGTATTGGATGCTCAATGGATGGAACCAGACCAAGTTCAGCAACAAACTTCTTCATCCAGACATCCTCTTTGGTAGCATCGTTAGCAGCGATATATTCAGCCTCCATCGCTGAGTCTGCTACGGTATCTTACTTGGAACTCTTCCAACATATCGCCCCTTCATTGAGGGAGAAGACAAACCTGAGACCGACTTACAATCGTCCTTATCACTCTGGAAGTTCGAATCGGTAAAAGAATCTACCAGGAGTTCACCATTACCATACACCAAGAACATTTTTTTAGTCCTTCTTAAGTACTTAAGAATGTTCTTCACAGCTGTCCAGTGTTTTTCCCCAGAATACGATTGATACATGCTCACTATACCTAGTGAGTAAGCTACATCCGGTCTGGTACATAACATCGCATGCATAATAGACCCGACTGCCGAAATATAGGGTATCCCTTGCATGCCAGCCCTCTTCAAATCAGTCTTGGGAGACATCTCTTTGGAGAGAGTGAATTCTGAACAAGCGGGTAAATTACCAC
Source organism: Agapanthus africanus (assembly GCA_030015575.1). NCBI lineage: Eukaryota > Viridiplantae > Streptophyta > Magnoliopsida > Asparagales > Amaryllidaceae > Agapanthus > Agapanthus africanus. The sequence continues at coordinate 8,122,105 of CM057337.1, forward strand.
GCTTAGAATCTTCCATACTGAACCTCTTTAGTATGGTGTCAATATATCTGGATTGGGACAATCCCAACATCTGCTTAGATCATCTCTATAGATCTTTATCCCCAGGATGTAGAAGGCATCACTTAGATCTTTCATGGAGAACTTTTGTGATAAGAAGAGCTTGACTGAGGAATACAACCATACTCTCTACAACCTTCTTGTATATACATGGTTCATCTACATTTTTTATGAAGTCAGACTCTTTGATAGCTTCATCAAAACAGATGTTCCAACTCCGCGATGCCTGCTTTAATTCGTAGATTTATTTAAGCAGCTTGCACATGCTTCCGCTGCTCCCACTGTCTACGAAGCCCTCCGGTTGTATCATGTACACGCTCTCTTCTAAATCATCATTTAGAAAAGCGGTCTTGACGTCCATCTGCCAGATTTTATAGTCATGGTATGCAGCAATGTTAAGTAGGATCTTGATGGACTTAAGCATAGTGACAAGAGAAAATGTTTCATCATAGTCGACACCTGCTTGTTGACGAAAACCTTTTGCTACAAGTCTAGCTTTGAAGGTCTCAACCTTTCCATCTACACCAATTTTCTTCTTAAAGATCCACTTGCTCCCGATGGGTTTTATCCCTTCAGGAGCAACTTCCAAAGTCCATACTTTGTTGGTGTATATGGATTCCATCTCAGATCGCATAGCATCTTTCACGCCCCGCTTTCCGGTGTACGGTAAGGAGATGTGACTAGGCCCGCGGTTTATTTACTCAGAAGTAAACACGTTAAGCATAAATAAGCAATATAATATAAATGTACACAAGAAAGATAGGAGATGTAAATGAACAGCAACTTTTTATTTATTAAACATTCTTTACAATACAACTGAAAAGTAAATACAATGTGGAGGCATAAACTGAAAGTAAAAGTATATACAAGTGACTAGACCTCCGGGTCCTCGATGAACTACTCCAAATCTTCTGAGCTGGGCTCGATCTCCAGATAGTCGGGTCCTCCTGACAACATTCCAAATAAAGAATAGAAAAGGAATGTCGTCAGCGAACAATCGCTCGATAAGTCCTAAAGAGATATAAAAATATACTGAATAGGTAAAGAGAATATATCTGGTATAATGTATGATTGTTATATTAACACTGTTGTTCGTAGTTTGGTACAGAATATGCCAGTGTATATGAGAGGAGTCTAATTATTCCGTGGACTAAGATATACGGAGCACAAGGAACCGTTAAGCTTTAGGACAACAACAACGGATATTCGGGTTAGATGTATTAAAGTGACCATCATTGTGCCACTTTTAACACATTTCGTACCAATCCACCCCTTTAAAAAAACCCATAATGTTTATTGTATTGTTTATAACTGTAAGACTTTCCGAAACCAGGATATCAATTGCTCATGTAAACGGATAATCATGTGATCAAGTCAATGTATATCCATGGTTCGATCAGTTCAAGTCATGTTGATACTGTATAGTATTCTGGTATTCATGTTTCAAGTTCCAGTATATGAATTCATGTTGTATTGGAGTTATATTTGAATTGTTTGTAGATTGAAATTGTATTCAAATTAGACTGAGACTCTGTCTGAGTCAGACACTTTAAACAGAATTTGATTCATGAATTAGGTTTTGGAGTTATTGATAACTGCTGCATATGGACAGCAGGATTTTTGATTTTTTCCAAGCCAATTACTATTGATAACCCGTTTTAGTTTTCTACCTTAAATAGGCAAGCACCCACTTTCTCCGGCTCCCTGAGGCTCAAGAGAATTGATCCCACTTAAACATATATTTACTAGGGTTCTTATTGTAAATTAATAAACTTGAGGGGGTTTTATGAAAAATAGTTTTGATAAACTTTCAAAATAAACCTCAATCATTTATTTATCGTATTTAGGATTTCATGGATCTAATTTTTAAAAGTGAAGTATTATAATGATTATAAACCTAGATTGAATATCATATGGTATTTTAGTGTAAATTGACTTGTATGGATTGTTAATGGCATATTCATGAAATTTGGGATTTTTTTATTTAGAAAACATGGAATTTATTAAAAATATAAAATAGATGTTTTGATAATATATATATATATATAATTATTAAAAATAGGATTTATTTATTAAATAGAAAATCACATTATTCTTAAAAATTGTATTAAAAATTCCATCAAGATCGGATGCTCCGTGAGGAGGTCTGCATCTCGCTCTACTAGTTCCGAGAATGTGCGATAACCCATAACATCTAAATCGGGTTTCCCAAAATGGGTTGTAGAGGTTTAATTGCAAGAAATTTAATTAAAACAATCTTAAAGAATACGGTTTTATTAGTTTAAGGTATTTTATTGTAAAATTTTATTCATCGCATAAAATATTATTCCAAAAGCCATCGTGCTATGTCATGATGAGTGTTGTGATGAGTTAGGTCATTACCTCGTCAGTTTTCTAAAGGTAATATGAACAAATATGATGAAATGATGCCGTAAGTAAACTTTATGGTATTTAACCGTAAAATTGAAATAAAAATTGTATAATATTTTATTTTGAATTGAAAATTTTTCTAAATGTTTTTTTAAGATTATTAAACAAGATGTAACAATATGGATTTTTGGTTATTAAGAAAAGTTGTGTTTTTAACAAAATTAGAATCGGAAGTCGGAATAATTCCGCCTCCGATAAGTTTTGAAAAAAAAATTCTTTTAATAGGGAAGAGAGGAGAAGAGAGGGTACTTACTGGATTAGATGAGAGAGGGGAGGTAGAGGAAGGGTTTGGGAGTTTCGTGGAGTTGCGGTGTCACCGGATTTGTCCCGAGTCGTCGCCAGAAGATGACCTTGGGCTAACACCACTTGTACAACTAATTTGACTTGGAAAAATTTGAGAGTTTTGATGATAGATTTCAGAATGGAGCTAGGGTGTGATGTTGTATTTATTGGAGAAATTAGGGTTTTGAGGATTGAAGAATGGAATTAAAATGCATTTAAACATTAGATTAATAGTTGTTTTAATCCTCTGTTTAATTTCAGGAAAAACAAACAGTAATGGAGTTAAGGGGGGGAGGTTAAGAGACTAGAGTAAATTTTTTTGGAGCATTTTGTACGGGCAAGCCCGGCGGGGCCGGCCATACACCCGATCTCGCCGGTCGTTTCAAGAGGGTTGGGGCTTGGATTGATGCCACGTATCCTTATCTGTTCATATAACATTTCCCACATGTTTGATTTTTGAGACTTTTCATTTTTACATGTATTACACGTGTAAACTTTTGGGCTTCCAAAAAGTTTAAAAGAAAAATCATTAAAAATAATATGTGGCTGAGGGGATTTGAACATAGGGGCTACGTCACAGCAATGCAAGGCTTTACCAATGAGCTACAAGCTATTTCTTGCTGCCTTTAAACAAATTAATACTTATAGCATACTCAGGGTTGCAAATACTCCATTTAGTACTTTAACTTTAAAAAAAATTGTACATCAAAAACAGAGTCGTTACATTCTACCCTCTTTACAAAAATTTCGTCCTCGAAATTTACAATTATTTGAGGACTAATTTACAAAATTTAACAGAGCTTAGCTCAATTTTAATTTGGGCGCCGATGCTCACGTGCTGTACATGTGGGAGCCACTTAAAAATTTAATTCTTATTCATGATAAGCTCTCCTGTGCTTTGCATATTGGAGCCCACGTGAGCTTCACGTGCGGTGCAACCATAGAATTTAATCCTAAGGGGTTGGTGCTGGCACCGGCGCCCTCGTGAGGGGCACGAGAGGCACCGCCTCAACCAAATTTAACAGAGCTTAACTCTTTTTATTTTGTTTAAATATTGGGGGAACAAATGCCCCCCACCGTTGTTCTCACGCGGCTCACACGTGAGTGCAACAGTGTCATTTTTTCCACCGTTTGATCTTCTAGGGAGTTGAACTGTCCCTTCACATTCTATAAATAGGGCCTTTGGACCATGAGATGACTGCCCTCTCATCATCTTTCTTGAAGTTTCTTTCTTCTTTGAGAATTTAATGCTCATCTAAGAGCTTAGATCTCTACCCACAGAACTTTTTCTGATTAGAGTTAAACTTTTGATTTTGTGGGGGCCATTGATTTTCCTTTAGACTGTAATGATTTTTGTATTTTGATTGCTAACCCTCCACTGGGTTTTTTCCTTTTCAGGTACTATGGCTTATAATTTGTATGATCTTGAAGTGATTATCTCGTATGAGGAGATTCGCATTCAAGGTCGCTGTCAAGTCCAGGAGTTTACTGATGCCCAATGTGCTAAGGTGATGCGTCGCTTCGACGATTACAACTGTCGATTGCCCCTACCGTTTTGCTCTTTTAAAGATCGTTATTGGGTCGATCTGGGAAGCTATACCCGGGCGTCTTGAAGTTATGCCACTCCAAGTGCTCGATGACGCCGAGAATAAGGTACATTCAGTGTACTTGATGAGGTTGATCCCAAAAAAACGGAGAGATAATTTCGTCTCCATCTTGTACCGCGTCTTTCAATAGAAAGCGATAGTATCAGCATATCAGAGAGTGGAGGACATCAGTGGTGACCCTGACGCCAGCATCCGAGAGAAGATGCATAAGATGATGGTTGATGAGGCTGAACGTGCATTGCTCAAGCTTGCTTTTGAGTTTGAGAATTCATGTCCAGAGTTTAGCGTTCTGCCACTGTAAACATTTTGATGATATTTGTTTCTTTTTATATCATCCTTATCACCAATGTATAAATTTCTTTGAAGTATGAATGACAAAACTCCCTTTTTTCTTTACGCCAAAGCTCGTATGTGCCTCACGTGAGGTGTTGTTATATATATAGCGTCGGCGCTCACGTGTCATGCGCGTGCGGCGCTGCAACAAGATTTAATCCTAAAGAGAACTAGCACCGGCGCTCACATGTCATGCACGTGAGGCGCTACTACAGGTTCTAATTCTGAAAAGAATAAGCGTCGGTGCTCACGTATCATGCATGCGAGTCGCTGCTGTTCGCCGCCGAAAACCGAGACGGAATCGCGTAGGTTCGTCTTGCCTGAAATTGGGGGCATATGCTATTTGGATTTATCCGTCCACCTCTCTGAAGATGCCAAGTTGATTTATGGCACCATATATCGGAGGTTTAGACGGATGCGGCCGTTGTAGCAAACTTCATCAGATTCCCCCTCGTTTGAGGGGTTTTTGATTGTGGGGACGCTCTTCCCTGCAGGCGCAAGCCCCTGCAGTTAATTACGCTACCGCATCGCGGTAACCACTTTCTCCTTCTCCAGATGGTCACTTCGTATCGTGTGTGTTTGTTTTATTTTTGGTTGCCCGTGGATTGTATACGGAGACTAATTTATGTTATCGCCCGTAGGGAATGGATTAGTCCAAATCCGTATTTTCTTAGATTTGGGTTTGGGTTGGGTTTAAGGATCGTTAATCTCATTTGAGACTAAGATCAACTTAAACGTTGTTGAGGATACGTTAGTTCAATTTTAGACTAAGATCTACTCAACAGGATCATTTAGATCCAACAAAAGAGCATTTGGGCTCTATTGTTTTAGTTTAGAGACGTTGCGGTCCATAAGTTTAAGGACATCATAGTCCATGGAGTTTAAAGATATCATAGTCTAGTTTAGAGACATCATAGTCTGTAGGGTTTAGTTTAGAGACATTGCGGTCCATTGAGTGTCTGGTTACCGGGACACGCCACCTCTCTGAAGACGTTGAAGAATTACAACGACATATATGAGAGGTGCGAGGAGATGTACCCTAGAAACAGTGAATGTTCATTAAAGATTTGATAATCTTGTTCGGGACTAAAGCCAATAGGCTAAGTCAATTTAGGGTTTGGCCAATCTTGTGCTCAGCCCATTTAATCATTTTTATTTGGGATTGATCCCATTTCTGCATCAGCGATACTGAACAATAATGTGGGCTCTGACACTCCTTATTCTTTTGTTTTATTTGAAGTGTTAAACACTAGCGTATGTTTGGCGCTCACGTGGGGTCACGTGATGCTTTAAAGTAGTGTTAAACACTAAGAGCTTAAGGCGCTCACGTGGGATCACGTGAGGTACTTGAAAATAGGCCCAGCTTCTTTGGAAATACCCCTTTTCTTTTCTGAGTGCCGAGCACTATTGGGGCCACATGGATCACGTGAAGCGCACTTGCATTTGATTTATTCTCCCTTCTCTTCTGAAAGTGCTTAGCACTATAAAGGGGTCACGTGATATCACGTGAGGCGTCCTAAATATAGAGACTGCCTTGTTTCATCTCATGAAAGTGCTAAGCACTATAAAGGGGTCACGTATTGTCACATGAGACGCCTCAAATTGAGATTTATTTTAGGTTTACTCCCCTTTTATCCTTTTGAAGAGGCTAGTTCAGGGGTCACGTGGGAGCACATGACCTGATATCAATTGTTCTCTTTTGGTCATTGAGGGAGGCGCACGTGGGCTCACGTGATGTGACATTTATCATGTTAGATGCTGATCTTTTTTACGTGCATGGAGAGTTAAATCCCTTGTTTAAGAATTAAATTCTTTTATAGGGTTAAACCCCAATTTTATTTAGAGCAATTAAATTCCTATGTGTAATGTTGAAAGAATTAAATTCTTTAAACTCAATTCTCTCCCTAAGTTTTGAATCTGCATGACAGATCTCCCCGATGAGAATTAAATTCTCAATTTGTGGGGAGATCTACTTCTGCAGATCTTCAATCAGAGGAAGAACTAAGTTCTTTTTAGAAGAGTTAAACTCTTAATTTGAGAATTAAATTCTCTTTTGTTTTGTGGGAGCTTATGGGGTGATCTCCTTCCTTCTCTTACCTAGAGTTTCTTTCTTCCTTGAAGAGATCTTCTTTTCTCTGGAGAATTAAATTCTCTTTTCTTTTTTTGCTTTAAAGGAGTTTTTTCTCTCTCCTTCCGTCTCTTTTTTTTCCTTCTTGGCTCCAATTTATAGGAGAAAGAAATGAATCAATTTGTTTAGAAAATCTCTCATTGAGAGATTTTGATTGATTTTATAATCAGCCAAAAAGATCTTTTAGATCAATCAGTGAATTTTATTCACTGTTGGATTTTTAATACAAGGACTTCTGTTTTACAGAAGATATCTTGTTTGTTGTTCTTAACAAGATTGAGAAGATATTTCCCTGTATAGATTCTGTAGATTAGTGATCTTTAATCACCATTGGATCTTTAATCCAACGGCGCTCTGTTGTACAGAGCATAATCTTTCTTGTTTAGAAAGATACAAGGAAATATTTTTCAAATAAAGCTTTTGCTTCCTTTTAAATAAAATTTAATTCTATCGATTCAGAAGGCTTAGGAGCCCATTACGTGTACCACGTGACCCCTCCCAGAATTAATCTGGTTTGTTTGTATACAGGAGTCCAAACAGAGAGAAGGCATCACGTGGTAACACGTGAGCTTCTTTGTTTCTTTGTTTGTTTTATAACTGAGTCCCACACGTTTTGTGTAAAAGACGATCACGTGCTTTCACGCGAGGCTTTAGTTGCTACCTACTAACGGAGCTGCTTACTCTGCATACAGATGCATCACGTGCTTGCACGTGATGCTCCACTAGCGGGAACTTTTTCCTTTTCCCACTTTGAGTCCTTTTGTAAGGAATTGATGATCACATGCTTACACGTGATGCTTTCATTAATAGGGAATTTTCCCTTTCCCTTCTTCTTCTGAATTTTTATAAGGGAACAAATGCGCCCACAACGTTGTTCACACGTGGCTCACATGTGAGTGCAACGCTGTCATCTTTATAGCCGTTGGATCTGTCTAGCGAACGGGGAAGATGTACCGTTTCCCATCATGTCTTATAAATGCAGGGGTCTCGTCTCTGCAACGCCTCTGTTCCTTCATCTTCTTCCTTCTTTGCTATCTTCTGAGAATTTAATTCTCCTCTTCAGAGCTTAGTTCTCTGTCCATTGAAAATTTCCAGAGTTTAACTCTGCCAAAAAGAACCCCTTTTTTGGTAAAGCTCTAGAACATCAAAGAACTCCTTTCTTCAAGAAAGCCTCTGGATTTTAAATCCATCATGAGAGCTTTGCTCTCCTCTAAAACCCATCTCTTAGAGATCCAAGATGTGATTTTTGAATAATAACTCTCAATGCCTTGGGCATGACATTTGATTTTTCCTTTCCCCTTTATGGGGTTTCTGGAATTTAATTCCATTGCATAAAAGGAATTTAATTTCTCACCAAAGAGCTTAGCTCTGAAAGATCAAGAAGGCCCTTTGGGAATTTGATTCCCTAGTGTTCTTGAAAAAACTTTTTAAGGGATTTTTCCATGATTTGTAATGGTTGTTCTTTTGTGAGGATGTTCCAAGTTATTTGAACTCCAATGTGCATTTATTGAGAATATTTTTTCTTTATTCTCTCAATGATATCCCTGCCTCGTGATTGGCGAGCCGTCATACTGATTTTGTGGGGTCCATTGTTTTTGTAATCAATGATCTCACGGAATAAGCTTCTTGTCGTTTTCTTCTGAAGTTTATATATATATATATATATATATATATATATATATATATATATATATGAGAATAATGGAGAAAAGAGGCCATAGAAGGGGATTCCCTCCTATGGCGTCGAAAAAATACCCCCTCCCTAGTTTTTCCCGACGATCGGCACCCACCATCTTCATCGTCATCATCTAAGATGTGGGTACACTAAATTTCATGTGATTCCACAACCTTTTCACCGTTGATTTAGCAATGTAAAAAAAATCTATTGTCGGTAAACTGTTAATTTTGAACCCACTAAATCAACGGTGAAAAGGTTGTAGAATCACATGAAATTTGGTGTACCCACATCTTAGATGATGACGATGAAGATGGTGGGTGCCGATCGTCGGGAAAAACTAGGGAGGGGGTATTTTTTCGATGCCATAGGAGGGAATCCCCTTCTATGGCCTCTTCCCTCCATTAATCTCTATACATACATACATACATACATACATATATATATATATATACATATATATATATATATATATATATATATATATTTGCACGTATAGGTTGCATTAACAGTCTTTTCTCTCTTTATTTCAGGGAAAATGGCTTCCCTTCTCTACTTTCCTTTTACTCGCTCAGATGCTGCTTTTCCGCAATCGCCTTCAGACGAAGAAGCAATGGTGATGATTCGGGCACATGACAAGGATTGTACTAATTTGCTCTTATGGGGTACCTGGTATGAGCATATCATTCGGGTCCGCCGCAGCGTTCTTTGTGAAGTGCCAACAGAGCCTTTTCGTCCAGTCTTGCCGATGGAGCATCCGCAGACTGCCTTTGCAGTGGAGGTGACGGATTGGATTCTTACAGGTCAGCTTGAGCCATCGACAGCTGGGATACCAAACCAGCCTGTGCCAGCCATAGACATCTTGGGGCGTCGTATTTGCCAAGGTGAAGCCCAGCCTTGGGGACAAGTCTATAAGATAGGGCTTACCCCTCGCCATCCAACGGGCTATCTTCTCTGGGCTCTCTATATCTTGTCCGCTCATCATGCGCGATTGCAGAAGGTCAGGCTTTATCAGGCTGTGTACGCGTCTGTAACACACTAGTTTATTTATACCAATTCCAGTTCAAGTATTTACTTATTTATTGTATTTTCTTGATTTATTGTGTTTTGGGTGCGAATAGTATATTTGACATTTGTATTTGCATCCGACCCGACCCGCTTGCTTGAAACCTGTCTTGATTCATGTTTATGATTTAGCCTGACCTGTTACATGGATTTGTGCATTTTCATTTATTTGTACATTGCATACTCGCATTTTATCGGGCATTTGCACTTTACAATATAACATTTTAAGTCACGTAAAATATTTTAAAAATACATTGCATGGCCTGCATGATGCCCCTAACCCCGTGGTAGAATCCGCGCATCTTGTTCTCGTCCCGTTCAGTGGAACAGACTTGTTTGGATGGCTACGCGCACGTACGTGCATCCGTTCTTGGGGGTATGCATTTTCGTTACCCGAGCATTCATTTTGAATTTTGAACGTCGCATATATTTTTCATATTTTAAAACTGAAATTTTAAACCCGACTCGGGCGTGTTTTGGAATATTTTTGTATCCCGCCAAAGTTCAAATTTATTTAATGTAATATTTATTTTTTAAATTCGACAGTTTAAATTTTTAACAGCCTTAACATTCACATAACTTACAAAATATTTTATTAAAATAGATCTAAACAGTTTAACAACCCACAGCTCAGCCTCTCTCTCTGCCTCGTGGCCCCCACACCAATCATCTCTCTCTCTCTCCCAACCGAGCCACTCAGCCTCTCTCCTCTTTTCTCTCTCTTTCTCTCTCTCCCCTTCGCTGTCTTTCTCTCTCCTCTCGCACCTTTCTCTCACATCTCGCGGTTACTGTTCGTATCTCGAATGTGGTCACCTCCCTCAGGCTTAGCCTCACCTCCCTTCTTCACGTTTCCTCTTCTCCTTTATTTAAACCCCGAGAGCCTCCTCGAGAACCCATCGAGCTCCTCTGCCTTCCTCAACCCAAACCCTAAAACTCTTCACTACTCCTCACCTCGACCTCACCCTCATCTTCTCTTCCTTCTCCTTGCCATCTCCTTCTTCTTTTTCCTCCCCGAGCACCAACCCTGCACACCCAAACCCATCACCTTGCACCTTATCCGCCTCCTCTGCATCCCAACCTCGACGTCATCATCTTCTTCTTCTCATATCATCATCTCCATTTCCTTCTCTCCCTCTCCTCTGCACCTATCCCTCCTACACCAACACCTGCACTCAACCCCAACCTTCAAAACCCTAACCTAACCCTAACTCCTCTAAACCAAACCCTAGCCTCGCCGGAGCTCAGTCGACCTCATCGTCACCCTCACCTCTCTCTTGACCTCCTGTGAACCATAACCACAGTAAGCCTCATTCCCATTTTCCCTCTTGTTCTTCCTCCTCCTCTTTCTTTTCTTTTCTTTTTCTTTTTCTTGTTCTTGAATCTTACATTTTCATCCATCACCGGAGCCGGGCTTGACGCCGACGATCCAGACGACCCAGAGGACGTACCTTACCTGCATGATCACCTTCTTGCATTGCTTGGACCCGTACCGTGTGTGCATTGCGACGTTTTGCCGACGTCGGACGTACCGTATATCCGTTTCGTGATCCGTCTAGGCAAGTTTATCCTGCTACATGCTACGTTACATTATATAGATCTATTTTAACAAATATAATACTGGTATTTCAAATCATGCACCCCATGTTTAGTTTTACAGTTTTTCGACACCCGTCTGCATCCGTACGTGTTATTTTACATCTAGCACATGCAAACCTATCTTGTTACATATTATACAACAATATACTGCATCTAATTGAATATAACAGTTCATATCGTTTAATTGTACATTCCTCATTTACCAGTTTATCATTTTACTATTATATCACGTCCGTGTGCATCCATATTAGTAATTACATATCTAGTCGTATGCTAAATCATCTTGCTACATTCTAGGTATAGTATTACGCATCCATATGAGTAAAATGTTACCCGTTTATCATATTATACATCCATATGCAAGTTTTACAGTTTTCGGATACCCGTTTGCATCCATATTATATAGTATACATATAGTTGCATCTACATATCACATTAATACATAATACTGTTGTATTAACACCCCATGTTTAATAAAGTGCATCCTAATTAGTATTGGAACTATAAATGTAACCCTAATTGATAATTGTGCATCCATATCATTGATTTTATATCTATTTGCATACCATGTCACATTATTTCATTTTATTGTTATATTAGTACTCCATACTTGATTTTGTGCACCCATACTTACTACAGTTTGATTATGAACACCCACTAGATACCTGTGCACTACTTGACACGACCTGATACACTATTTGACATGACTTGACACATGTGCACTACCTGACATGACCTGATGTACCACAGCTTGACTTGATACCTGATCTTGTTACTAATGCCGACAATCTTGACCTGTTGTCCCTATAGACATATCCTGTTGTCTATACAGACAAACCTGTATCTGCTTTATCCTGTATTGGCATTAACTCCAGATTTATCAATACCTGACTTGAACACATAACTTGGGGGTATGGGGAAATCAAGAATGTAGCTGAACGTAACTCAAAGGGCTATTACATCATGTTACCGTGGTCCCGTGGGGAATGAACGGGACATAGACTCACAATCTATCATATCATTTTACCGTGGTCCCATGGGGAATGAACGGGGCATAGACCTATGGGTTACGATGAGCATTACATTAATTGATTTCAATAACTTTAGAGTAGATAACCCTATAGCACAGTATAGACTACTCACTGCACTTCAGCTGTATATATCCTGTTCACTGATCTATATTCATGTTACTGCTTATTTCTTGATAACTTATTACTGTTCATACTTCATGCCTGCATATTTCATTACATCATGCCTGTTTAATATTATTGATATTATGACGCACTGACGTCTGGGTTTTGCATGGCCCAGATCCTTTATCTTTATCGTAGGCTTTCCAAGAGTATTTTGATAAACAGGCCGAGCAGTGAAGACCTGTTATTAGTTTAGTTTAGTTTTCCTTTCAGTATTTTTATTCCTGATGTGAGCCCGTATTTTGGGACGTAAATTCCAGATTATTGTATTTGAATCTTTTGCTTCTGCATTATTTTATTTCATGACTCGTTTATTCTGGCTTATGGACATGTACTAGATAGTTTATTTTATTTTCCTGTTCTTGATATCTTCTAGACAACCGTAATGTGACTGTGGAGGGATGTTTCCTAGCCACAGGTAGCACGGTTGGCTCTGTCACGTGCCGACCTTAGCGCACTCTGGGAAGCGGGGCGTGACAGCGTCTCTCTTTCATTATCAGTCTTCCCATGTCTGGTGGGTTAAAGCTTTCCTAAATCAATGGAATCTTCCCACCAACACTTTCTTGCTAGGAGATCGCGAGGTCTCGATTTCCCTGGAAGAGTTCCGCGAGATTTCTGGATTTCCGATCAGGGGAGAGCACTATGAATAATTGCTGCCTCCCGATGAGTATGCATTCACGACTGTGACTGCTATGCTTGACGGCTTATCGACCGAAACTGCCGTCCGTCATAAGTATCCAAGTCTAATCAAGACTCTGGGTATTTTCGAGAAGCTTTTCGCGGAGTCAGAGGGACAAGGCGTCACTTTTAAGAGTTTTATCGCCTGCTTCCTCCGTGAAGATGTCCTATCAAAGGAGGCTCCGAAATTTGCGAATATTAATGACCCCTTTGGGTTTGGGTAGAATAAGCCGCCAGCCAAAGAAGAGGATTTACCGCAGTTTTATATCCCGATCATGCCGGTCGTGTCCTTCGATTCAATTGCGGCTCCCGGCATGGATGAGGAGACCTTCTTTGTTGGTTTTATCAGCCTTTGGCTCAGCTGGTTTGCCATTCCAATGCATCGACGCTTCATGAGAGCCTCTGTCATTTACCTCGCTTATCGTGTAGCCGAAGGGGCACGATTGGCTATTGGCATTGCAGGGTTATCGCACTTATACCATAGGCTGAGCGCTACGACCAATACTTCGACCCCGGGTGTAGACGTGGTGAGTTTCTCCCTCCACTATTTTACGTCGTGGATTGAGATGCACGTATTGGGGGCATTTTCAGCACACCAAAGGCTGGATTTCTATAATGCTTACACCTTCCCGCGGCTCATGAGGTTGGTGGACGCTTCTGCTCCTGATCTGACTCAGCTAGAGCCTCTTCGTATTTTGCTTAACCCGTATGCTAATGAAGGCGGGATGGTATTCAATGACCGAGTCCTCTCGGGTTCTTCGGGACCTGTTCAACAGCTGTTCGATTTATCGAAAGGGGGAGTGATCAGCCGAAAATATTGCATTCTCAATACATCAATTTCCTTATTCTTTCTAATCATCTAAGGGTGTTTGGTATAAATATAGCACATATTAGCAATCAGTCTTTGAAATATCAAATAACATGTGTTATACATTATAACCGGTATTATGAGGGAAATTGTGTGTTTATTACTACACGCATGATCTTTGTATACAAACACTTGTCTCGAGATGGTGTGCAGGAAATTCTCCAGGTTAAAGAGCCGGAATCACAAAAGTGCTGATAAAACGCATCAAGTCAAAGACTTGAAATCTGGCAGTAACCAAGTAAGAATTATAAGATTCCATGCATCAAAAGAAAACCCTAAAGCCAACATGAAACAATCCAGAGATTTTGATGCACTAACTCCATCAAACGGCCGCGGATCCGCGGCCGAGTTAGGCTGATCCACCGCGGATCCCCGGCCGAGTTGACTCGTCGGCGGTGGAAACTTTTTACAGAGGCTTTCTTTTAAGGGCCAAACTTCTCCAAGACGTTTCGAATTGTGTAGATTTCTCTAGAAACTTCCCTTCTAACAGCCAAGCTTCTTGTGCAAGTTTGATACCTACCAAGCTTCTCATGCAAGCTTCATAACAACCTAGCTTATAGTAGAAGATAAACCAAGCTTCTAGGAGAAGATAAGGGAGAAACTATAAAAAGGGACCTAGGCTTCATTGAAGAGGTTGTTGAGTGGTTGTTCATTAATTGAGTTGTTGAATACTGAGCCAAATTTGCACAAGTTGAGTGACACAACTTGTGATCCAAAACGCTAACCCAAATCCAAATTCCAAAGCCAAATCAAGATTCATCGAAAAGCGTCTCAAGCAAGCCTTCAACGAGCCTTTGAAGCAACGCCTATCTTCATCCGAGTAAGAGATCCACGACGATCCGCGACTCAAGAAGATCGATGCGAAGCTAATTTCGGCGGATCTAGTTACCTCCTCAAATCTTGTAATCTTTGAGTGAATTATACCTAATCGTCGATTAATAAAGATGAAAATTATAAATCTTGTTTTTCTTTACATTCCTGCATTATGAAAATTTATCTATTCTTGATTCTTCCATTTTTCATGATGTGTGAGTGAAATCTCCGCTTGTAGCGGAATCGAGAGAATAGGTAGATGATGATGATTAAATTCTTAAACGATTCTTAAGTCTTATGAGTTTTGTAAACTTTAGGAAATTGAATCATTGAAGACCTAATTTGAGCGAGATCGCTTTCTTGAATATTTTCGCTCCAAATTAGAGATCAACAATCGGTGATTCAATTTACAAGAGGCTAGAATTTGAATGATAATCAATGAAAGGACAAGAGATGATAAAGGAGAAACCCTAATTTCTTCAATAGATCCCTAAATCTCGTTGATCGTCATCGATCTAGCAACAAATCCTCAATAGATAAGAATTTATAATCATTAGTATTCATCATCACTATCAATTTGATCGATTCCTACAAGCTACTTTACAAATCTTGATAATTCAATTGGTTTGGACATTTCCTTGATCTTTATCAATTCTTGATCCTAGAACTATTTCTTTATGTTTCTTGAAACTAAATTTCACAAATCTTAAATCATTTTCTTTTATCTTTTCTTTTCAACTCAACTAAAACAAATTCAAACAAATTCACACTTTCTCAGTGGATGATCCGTATTTATTAACGCGCTATATCGACACCGTTAATTGATTGCGGTATAAATTTCTTTGGTTGTGAAATATTTTACATACGCACGAAGATGATCAATCAGGGAGCACCATCCTTGAAGCCTAAGAATGCCATGCACTTGTATTCGATTAGGCCGGGTTATTTGGTGTTCCATCGAAATGATACGGTTCTTGTTATGCGGTATAATCCGCACCGCTTTGCCCGGCAATTGGGTTATAACCAGGGTGTTCCTTTCGAGGAATTCATGGTGGAGCCTAGCTCGTCTTTAGGAGTTGTTCGTGATGCCACCCATCACTTCATGCGGCTGAACACCGGCTCTCGCTTCATGATCCCCGAGGCCGACTACATTCCAACGTGCATGGGGACTTTTACGGGTTGGTACCGCCACCGAGTTGGTCCCATCATTGCCGAGGAAAAGAGGATACTTTTCGGATATAGAGCTCCTGCCCCGAGCCAAGCCATGGGCGTTCCGCCGCGACCGCGAATAGTGGTTTGCCCTCCATTGAAGGGTACCGGTACTTTACTTATCCCTGAGATGGCAGATGCGGAATCAACTCCTCCTATAGTTGGCATGCCAATGCGTACTAGAGCCCAGGCAAAGGCTTCCGACAAGGCGCCAGCAGTAGTTCCATCAGTTGCGGCGTCATCAATGGCGGTGTCATCTTCGGTAGTACCGCCAAAAGAGGACACTAGAGGCGAGATTGGGCAGCGCCGTATCAAAGCACCAAGGGAAAAGAAGCGATACTCCTCCTCTGGTGTCTGCTCTGGCTCGAAAAGGAGGAAGAAGACGGTCACCGGTCTGCTCGACCTTTTGCTGGAATCCGAGCCTGTTGTTCAAGACGGGCCAATATCCATGCAAGAGCCGGATGATAGTCTTCTCTTTCCGGGTTCATCTGCCGAGGAAGCCGCATAATTGGCTGAGGCTATAAGGCGTTCCCAGGATGAGACTGAGAACGTGCATGCCCCGAAGAGGCCTTACCCTCCGGTTATCTTTTACGAAGATCCTCCATCACCGTGAAGGGTTCATATGGGTCCCTTACGTCTGGAAGATGACATAGCCATCAAGCAGCCCATTTCAGCTGCCTCCGAAGATGAGCTAGCAGCGAAGACCGGTGGACATGAGTCTACGTTTGACGCCCGGCGAGCACATTTCCTGAGGAAGGAACGACGGCTTGAAAAATCCATACTGGAGGCACCCTGGCACATTGGTATGCACGCTTTCCGTATTTTTTCTTTTGTGTTGTATTTTATATTTCCTTATCTTTGCGAAAAACTTTGCAAGGACTTCGGCCATGGCAGAAAATTTGAGCTCAAGTCGTGTCCTTACTGTGGACTCTTTAAATGTCCCCGATGAGGCACTAGTAGGTGCGGAGGAGGTCATTATGGCTGCTATTCCTGTTGCAGAGCTTCCATTAGTAGCTTCTGTTCTACCGGTGCTTTCTCTCCCAAAAGAGGCATCCTCATTGGCCGCAGATTTAATGGATCTTTCTGGTGACGGCCCGGAGATTGTGGAACAGGTAGTCGAAACCGCCGTACCTTCATTGGAGCCTGAAGCAGTGTCCGTTGCCCCTCAATTGGAAGCTGTTACACCAGCCCACGTCTCCGGTGATATGCCTGAGGGTACGGAGGAGGCTGCCGAAGCTGCTATCCCTCCACTTCAAAGCGGGAGGAGCATCGAAAGTAGTCTTCTATATTTTGTTTTAATGATCTCTCTATTATCTGAATCTTTCTGTCTTTTCAGAATTACGAGGATTAGCAGCGTCCATTACGGATCTATCTCCTAGAAAGTCATTTCAGCGTCTGCTGGAGATGGCCGCCCCGCAGGAAATATCCCCGCAACGCATCGTCCTCTCTTCTGGGCAAGGTCAGTGTTATTTGACCCCCTCATTGCATTATTATTATTTCGTATAACGATGCTGTTAGTGTATATGCCCTAGAGGTCATTACTGTATCATACTAGTTTGTATATTACTTAATGGAAGTTTGGGATATTCACCTTGTGTAGACAATCTTGCTCAATATAGTAGTATGCTACTTGGTTTGTTTCTACTTTAATGTGTACATGTGTTTATTTTAGTATATCACCTATACACATTAGTGGAGCCCTTAGGATCTTTGCTTGATTACCAGCGTTGTGATGGCAGTCACACTAGTAGGGGCTGGGTAATCCACAAGCACATCCTTATGCAGGTCCCTAGTCGTAGGACTATCGAGACAGGGCATCGATACTCCGGAGTAGACTAGCGTATGCGCTTCTCATCCCAGTGTGGGAGACGGTCTGTCCCACAGCCGTCAGTACGTCGTACTTGAGATAGTATACGGGTGCTCGTTAGTTTACGAGTACACTGGACAGGACCCGTCGGGAACTGTTGGTTGGTACTATACCTATCGTCAGTTATCAGTTCCCAGGTGACATGAGTACAGCTTAGTCCGCTGACTTGACACAGTCACTTCACCTCGAGTGTGTTCCCACTGTACTTTGATTACTACCCTACCACGGCTCAAAGGAGTCGTGCAAACAGGTAGTAGTTGGGTGCAGTCCCGAAGCACTTGGAGGCAGTGACGGTTAGACAGGATTCGTCTCTCCCGGCATTGGGGGTTGACATCGCGTTGTGTCTAGGAGAGCTATTACACAAGTCGTCCCTAGCCAGGGCAAGCGAGATATACCGGTAGGTTTCCAGTGTTATCTCAGGGTGTTCTGGGCTACACTCCGACACGACTTGTACCGCTATTAGGGGACTGACGTTTACCGCCCCCTAGGCCCGCCATGCGATGTTATCAGACGAACAGACCGTACTGTATGGAGATTGTCACATCCAGGCTCAGTAGGAGTTCAGATGGGTTTCACCTCGTCCGTCTTCTTGTCGGCATCTACCTGGGGACCGTTACGCACAGCTAGTGCCGCTTGCGGTCTGTGGTTAAACCCACTGCCAGCGTAGTGTCGAGTCTTTAGAGTCCCACACAGAAAGCTATTCGCCTTTAGGCAAAAGAGTAGAGGTCGCATGGTTTTGCGACAGGTCGCATGGTTTTGCGACAGGGTTCGGTCACATCCGTGCACTTGTGCACGTTTAGTGTCCGGACAGTTAACACTAGCAGGCTTTGGTTTAAGCCAGATCCTAATGTACGTTTTGGGATTGGTTTTATCTCATTTGCATTCGTGTTCCTCGGAACGCGGATGCGGGTGTGTATGCACAGTTGACAGAGAGAGACAGAGGCAGAGGATTCTCATTGGGGTTGTTGACCGTTGACTATTGACTTTTGCTAAACCCTAATGAGAATATGAAATATGATTAACAATAATATTAATTAAGTATTATAGTGACATGGTTGTTGAGGGGTTGACTTTGTTGACTTTGTTGACCGGTTGACTAGGTTGGACTAGTTGACCATCATCATTACAATGGCTATCATTTCATGGCAAAGACTTTTGCTTGCTTGTTTTTTCTTGCAAAATGAGTGCATGAAATGATATGGCCATTTTGACTTGAGCCATCACATAATACTTGATTATTATTATTTGTTATGATGATTTTGGATTATGAGATCATGGGAGCCAAAAGTCTTGCTCATTCTCTCATTTGCTTTCTTTCTCTTGCTTGAGCTCTCCTTCTTGCTCTTCCTCTTGCTCTCTCTCTGACTCAAGGCAGCTCTCTCTCTGACTCAAGGCAACTCATCCTTAGAGATAAAAGAAACATTGCCTTAGAGATAAAAGAAAACCCATATCACTTCTCTACTCATCCTAGTTCACAAGGTTTAGCAAACCAAGTGTTCTAGTTTCTTTTAGTTCGAAGAGAAGCCAAAGGTAGAAGCTTTCGGGTGGATCCATCTTCGGTGCGAGGAGACGACGAGGCGAGGCCGATCCGTACACCGCAAAGAGTTGAAGACGAAGGAGTTCAAGAAAGGTATAACCCCCTAACCGAGTAGGTAATACTCCTAGTTAGGTTGTTAGGTAGTTGTTTAACAAAGATCCGTATTTCGAGTCCATGTTACCACCTCTTAAAAAATCGTTTTTCATCATTTCCGCAAGCCCGTAACTACCGGGAGAGGTAACGTGGAATTACAGTGGTATCAGAGCCTAGTTAAACACTATCTAACATGTTAGCAAAGTAACTAGAAGTTCGATCGGAGAAAAAGTCGCGAAACGAACCCGAAAAATCAAGTTTATGTCGATTCTGTATTCTGTTCAAAAATTAATAAATCTTGCACCAAAAATTGACTCAGGCTTTTTAAAAGACACCCAAGAAATTTGGTCCACTGGCTCGGTCAAAGCTCCGCGGATCCGCGGCTGAGTTGACTTGGCCGTGGCACAAATTTCCTGCAGTGTGGTTCTGGGGGTGTTTTGGGATTTTTATAATATGATTTTTCTGCCCAGATTTTCCAGAAAGAAAAATTTGTTTTGGGGGCCTAAAAATCCATATTATGATCGAACTTCTAAAAGACTTAAGCTAACGGGTTATATATGTGATGTGATATATGTATTGAACGTCTGCTAATCGCTATACGTCGATTAGTGGGGGTTATACATATCTGTGATCTGTAATGTTGATGGTATGTGTATATGAATTCATTGGATTGTCGCGGATGAATAGCCGGGGGTTGTGAGATGAGAGTTTTTTTTTCCTTTCAATTCATGTAAATTTGTAATTGATGTAATATTATTTTTGGCCGCACAACCGGGGTGAGGTTGTAACCGTCATTGTATAATTTCTTTTACTGTTTTTGCTCCTAGGATAGACCCAAGGTGGGGTGCACAAACAACCGGGTATCTCGAAGTGCCGAGTGGCCTACTCACATCGTTGAGGGAGGTTGCTCCGCTTTGGATATTTGGCGGGTAGTTTTCCGCACCCGTAGGGGTCTAGGGTGGGGTTTTGGCTATTCATCACGACCGTGTAATCCGCTTTTCGTTACAGGCTCGTACGAATTGCGGATTCCCAGTATATCCAATGTATTCATCTGTAATCTGGAATGGCTATCATTGCAATATATCTATATATGATATTATTTAGGCGTTGCTTATGTTTTGCATCCGCGCTAGTCCAGCCCCCGCTCTGTCGTTAGTTAAGTAACCTAACGGGTAATGACGGGGCCTCGTGGCGAATGCGGATGGCATAAGCATACGTCATATTTTGGTTGTTTTCTGCAATGGTAGGATTAATTGATGGGACACATTAAAATTAATGCAAGAAAAATAAACCAAGTAAAATTCGTTGGAACACTTTCAAAACCACTCGGTTCTTTTCAAAACCAAATTTTAAATGCGGAGCATGAACCACTCCGTTTTGAAAGCTATCTCGTTCCTTCGATTATATCAAGTTCACTACGTTCACGGTTTCGCCAAAACCATTCATAGCCCTCCGTCGTTTCACATGAATGGTCAATAAGTATTCAAGCTATGTATGTTGGCCAAAGTCAAGGCATAGTGATTGGTAGCTATTGGGTATTCATGTGCAGCATAGATAGATGTGTTGGTTTGGGACAGTCGTACTCCCATGTTGGCCAAAGTCAAGAGTAGGTACGGGTGGGTTCAAATTAACCTGGAGAATGACGGGTAGAACTTGACATGTGACTTATGATATTTTGGCCAAAGTCAAGGTCATAAGAGCATGGGGCAAAAAAAAAATCTACATCGGGAGTTTCAAAAGAACTGAAACTTGCTAGCACTGCATACCATTTGGAGTATGATGATTCTGGTAAGATTCCTTCAGTTTTGTCACGCGATGATATTTGGATCCCGATCCTACTGTGAGTATATGCTACTCCTCAGGAATTTTCTCACTTAAGGATCAATGCTATAAACCAAGTAGGTGTCTAGAAAGGTGTTAGCGGGGCTACGCCCCCAGGGAAAAGAGGTTATTTAATTAAGGAACTTCACGAAAGCGTTGGAAAACCTCCCTCGAAGTACCGACACTAGCCTGGCTGAACGGTTAAGCAAGTATTGTACGGTGAGATTGATCCTAACTAATTCTTCCTTTTTGGTTTGAGGAGGGATTCGAGAGACAGTGGGAGCCATCCTGTTTAGACAAATTAAAAACCACTCTAAACTTGCAAGAGCATCATACTAAAGTGTTTCTTCTCTCTCTCCTAATTGCAGCGACCAAACATCATGACCAGACTTAAGTTACTACTAGATAAAAACATACTGACATGGCCAAACTACAAAGATTGGCTCAGGAATGTCAAAATGGCAATCATTTATGACAAGTTGGGGTATCTCCTTACCACCAAAGCTCCCCATGTCCCAGATCCCAAAACCAGCGTCGCGGATAAGGAAATCCGTAAGACCTGGGAAATCAATTGCGCGAAGGCCAAGTGCCTCGTGCTTTCCTCTATGGACAATGAACATCAGAGGAGGCACGAGAATATGGACCTTGAATCCATATTTCTCCATACAAAATAACTGTATGGAGAGCAATCTCGTATCGCCAGATACGAAGTCTCGAAAAAACTGTTTTCGGCGAGATTGGCCGTCGGATCATATGTAGCGGAACACGTGCTTAAGATGATTGGCTTCATTGAGGAGCTCGTGGACCTAGGGACCATGTTAGAGAACGAGCTCTACACGGACTTGATTCTCCAGTCCTTTCCTTCCACTTACGCCCAGTTTATCCTGAACTTTAACTTGCAAGAAAAGGAAGTTGAACTTTCAGAACTCCTCAACATGCTGAGGAGTGCAGAGGGCACCCTACAGAAAGGTAGGGAAACATCCACTTTGTTTGTAGGAGGATCTTCCTCTTCTAGGTCCAAGGCGAAAGCCAAGGGAAAGAAGAAGAAAGCCCCCGCCAAACCAAGGGGCGGTGTTAGTAAAGTGGATACGAAGGGAAAGGCAAAAGCAACAAAGATAGCGGGGAAGCTTGTGGGTAAGGAAGAGTGCTTTTACTGTCATAAGAGTGGACACTGGAAGAAAGATTGCAGGGCTTGGAAGGCCAGAACATAGGATCTGAAACAAGTTGTGGCTTCAGCTTCAGGTGTGTATGTTATTGAAAACTGTCTATCAATAAACTCTACTTCCTGGGTATTGGATACCGGATCAGGATCTCATATCTGTAATTCTTTGCAGACGTTGAGAAAGCGTAGGTTTTTGAAGGCAGGTGACATGACCCTCAAAGTTGCAAACGGAGCTAGCATGGATGCTAAGGCCGTGGGGGACTATCACCTGGGAATGTCAGATGGACATGTTTTGGTTTTACGTAATTGCTTTTTTGTACCCAATGCAACTTGTAATATCATTTCTGTATCTTTAATATCTAAAGAAGGTTATGAATTTGCGTTTGTAAGTAATGTTGTAAACATTCACCTTAATCAAGTTCTGATTGGGTCAGGTATATTAAGCAATGGTATATACGTATTAAACCAACCACAGATTTTCAATGTCCAGAATACACACAAAAGAAAGTCTCCGGAAACAAATCAGGCTTTCTTATGGCATTATAGACTGGGTCACATCAATGAGAGAAGGTTGACGAAGTTACATACAGAAGGATATTTGGATCCGTTCGAATATCAATCATATGCAACTTGTCAATCCTGTCTCAAAGGAAAGATGACAAAGACTCCGTTCACTGGACACGGAGTAAGAGCGAGCGAGCTCTTGGGACTCGTACACAGCGACGTGTGCGGTCCAATGTCTATGCATGCACGAAGCGGTTATTCTTACTTCATTACTTTCACGGATGACTTTTCAAGGTACGAATATGTCTTCTTAATGAAACATAAATCCAAAGCCTCTGGAAAATTCCAGGATTATAAGAATGAAGTAGAAAAACAAACTAGCAAAAGTATCAAGACACTGAGATCTGATCGAGGTGGTGAATACTTGAGTGCCGAGTTCCTGGATTACTTAAAAGAGAATGGAATTCTCTCTCAGCTTACTCCTCCATACACTGCGCAACATAACGGTGTATCGGAGAGACGGAACCGAACCCTATTGGATATGGTACGGTCCATGATGAGTAACGCTGAGTTACCGCAATCATTCTGGGGATATGCACTAGAATCAGCTGCATACCTTTTGAACCGAGTTCCAACTAAGACTGTGCCTACTACACCATATCAGATGTGGTGTGGGAAGAGACCCTATCTTAATCAATTAAGACATGGGGATGTCCATCTTTTGTCAAAAAGCAGCATGCGGACAAACTCGAGGCACGCTCAGTACAGTGCAAGTTTGTGGGATATCCAAAGAACTCCAAGGGATATTTCTTCTATTGCGAAGAAGAACAAAAGGTTTTTGTTTCTCGTCATGCCCACTTCTTGGAAACTCAGTTTTTGGAAAAACAGATAAGTGGGAGCGCAATAGAACTGGAAGAAATTCCAGAACCACGAGCTATTACTGAAAGCTTAGTAGAACCAGAGGGTTCAAAAGAACATGACATTCCTACGCCGCTCCGCAGGAGTAGTAGGCAGTCTCATCCGTCCGAGAGATACTACGGTTTTCTTATAGACGGGGATAGAGAAGATTGCATCATTGATAGTGATGAGCCGACTAACTTCCAGCAGGCCATTCAGAGCGTCGACTCGGTAAAATGGCTGGATGCAATACGGACCGAAATGGAGTCCATGTACACCAACAAAGTATGGACGTTGGACGTTGCTCCGGATAGGGTAGAACCCGTAGGATGCAAGTGGATCTTCAAAAGGAATATTGGTGTAGATGGACAGGTTGAGACCTATAAAGCTAGGCTTGTTGCAAAGGGTTTTCGTCAAAGACCTGGTTTGGAGTATGACGAAACCTTTTCTCCAGTGGCTATGCTGAAGTCCATTCGGATCCTTCTTGCCATTGCTGCTTTCCATGATTATGAGATTTGGCAGATGGACGTAAAGACCGCTTTTCTAAATGGAAATTTAGATGAGTGTGTCTATATGGACCAGCCAGAGGGTTTCATTCAGAGTGGGAGCAGCGGAAAGGTGTGCAAGTTACTTAAGTCCATCTATGGACTAAAGCAGGCATCGCGGAGTTGGAACATCTGTTTTGATGAGACGGTCAAAGAATTTGGCTTTATCAAAAATCCAGATGAACCATGCATCTATAGTAGATTTGTAGCAAGAACTGTCGTATTCCTCGTATTGTACGTGGATGCCATTCTTTTGATAGGAAATGACATTCCTATGCTACAATCTGTCAAGGGATTCTTGTCACACAGGTTCTCCATGAAAGACCTGGGTGATGCCTCTTACATTCTGGGGATCCGGATCTATCGTGACAGATCCAAGAGGATATTAGGACTTTCACAGTCCAGGTACATCGACACCATACTGAAAAGATTCAGTATGGAAGATTCCATGCGCGGTAATCTACCGGCTTGTCACAGGATCACCCTCTCCAAAGAGATGTCTCCCAAGACTGATTTGGAAAGGGATCGCATGTCTATTATACCCTACGCTTCTGCGGTAGGCTCTATAATGTATACGATGTTGTGTACCAGACCGGATGTAGCTTATGCACTGAGTGTGGTAAGCCGGTATCAGTCAAACCCTGGGGAGAAACACTGGATAGCGGTAAAGAACATTCTCAAGTACCTGAGAAGGACTAAGGAGATGTTCTTGGTGTATGGCGGAAAAGACCTCCAGATCGAAGCATTTGCTGACTCCAGCTTCCAGAGTGACAAGGATGATTCCAAGTCCATGTCGGGTTATGTCTTTACCCTCAATGGAGGGGCGGTGTGTTGGAAGAGTTCCAAACAGGAAACCGTTGCTGACTCGACGATGGAAGCGGAATATATCGCTGCTGCAGATGCCGCAAAAGAAGCCGTCTGGATAAGGAAGTTCTTAACAGAACTTCAGGTGGTTCCGTCCATTGTTGATCCAATACCTCTGTATTGCGACAACAACGGGGCTATAGATTTAGCGAAGGAACCCAGGTCCCATCAGAGATCCAGACACATCTTGAGGCGGTATCACCTGATCAGGGAGATCGTGGGTCGCCAGGAGATCGAGGTTCGGAGAGTTGCTATGGAAGATAACACTGCCGATCCATTCACAAAGGCCTTACCCCAGACTCAGTTCGAGCGGCTGATCGAGATGATAGGTCTTCGATACGCCAGTACATGGCCTTAGTGCAAGTGGGAGATTGTTAGTGTATATGCCCTAGAGGCCATTACTGTATCATACTAGTTTGTATATTGCTTAATGGAAGCTTGGGATATTCACCTTGTATAGACAATCTTGCTCAATATAGTAGTATGCTACTTGGTTTGTTTTTGCTTTAATGTGTACATGTGTTTAATTTAGTATATCACCTATACACATTAGTGGAGCCCTTAGGATCTTTGCTTGATTACCAGCGTTGTGATGGCAGTCACACTGGTGGGGGCTGGGTAATCCACAAGCACATCCTTATGCAGGTCCCTAGTCGTAGGACTATCGAGACAGGGTATCGATATTCCGGAGTATACTAGCGTATGCGCTTCTCATCCCAGTGTAGGAGACGGTCTGTCCTACAGCCGTCAGTACGCCGTACTTGAGATAGTATGCGGGTGCTCGTTAGGTTACGAGTACACTGGACAGGACTCGTCGGGAACTGTTGGTTGGTACTATACCTATCGTCAGTTATCAGTTCCCAGGTGACATGAGTACGGCTTAGTCCGCTGACTTGACACTGTCACTTCGCCTCGAGTGTGTTCCCACTGTACTTTGATTACTACCCTACCACGGCTCAAAGGAGTCGTGCAAACAGGTAGTAGTTGGGTGCAGTCCCGAAGCACTTGGAGGCAGTGACGGTTAGACAGGATTCGTCTCTCCCGGTATTGGGGGTTGACATCGCACTGTGTCTAGGAGAGCTATTACACAAGTCGTCCCTGGCTAGGGCAAGCGAGATATACTGGTAGGTTTCCAGTGTTATCTCAGGGTGTTCTGGGCTACACTCCGACACGACTTGTACCGCTATTAGGGGACTGACGTTTACCACCCCCTAGGCCCGCCATGCGATGTTATTAGACGAACAAACCAGATTGTATGGAGATTGTCACATCCAGGCTCAGTAGGAGTTCAGATGGGTTTCACCTCGTCCGTCTTCTTGTCGGCATCTACCTGGGGACCGTTACGCACAGCTAGTGCCACTTGCGGTCTGTGGTTAAACCCGCTGCCAGCGTAGTGTCGAGTCTTTAGAGTCCCACACAGAAAGCTATTCGCCTTTAGGCAAAAGAGTAGAGGTCGCATGGTTTTGCGACAGGTCGCATGGTTTTGCGACAGGGTTCGGTCACATCCGTGCACTTGTGCACGTTTAGTGTCCGGACAGTTAATACTAGCGGGCTTTGGTTTAATCCAGATCCTAGTGTACGTTTTGGGATTAGTTTTATCTCGTTTGCATTCGTGTTCCTCGGAACGCGGATGCGGGTGTGTATGCACAGTTGACAGAGAGAGACAGAGGCAGAGGATTCTCATTAGGGTTGTTGACTGTTGACTATTGACTTTTGCTAAACCCTAATGAGAATATGAAATATGATTAACAATAATATTAATTAAGTATTATAGTGACATGGTTGTTGAGGGGTTGACTTTGTTGACTTGTTGACTTTGTTGACCGGTTGACTAGGTTGGACTAGTTGACCATCATCATTACAATGGCTATCATTTCATAGCAAAGACTTTTGCTTGCTTGTTTTTTCTTGCAAAATGAGTGCATGAAATGATATGGCCATTTTGACTTGAACCATCACATAATACTTGATTACTATTATTTGTTATGATGATTTTGGATTATGAGAGCATGGGAGCCAAAAGTCTTGCTCATTCTCTCATTTGCTTTCTCTCTCTTGCTTGAGCTCTCCCTCTTGCTCTTTCTCTTGCTCTCTCTCTAACTCAAGGCAACTCCCTCTCATGAGTTGAGAAACATTGCCTTAGAGATAAAAGAAAACCCATATCACTTCTCTACTCATCCTAGTTCACAAGGTATAGCAAACTAAGTGTTCTAGTTTCTTCTAGTTCGAAGAGAAGCCAAAGGTAGAAGCTTTCGGGTAGATCCATCTTCGGCGCGAGGAGACGACGAGGTGAGGCCGATCCGTACACTGCAAAGAGATGAAGACGAAGGAGTTCAAGAAAGGTATAACCCCCTAACCGAGTAGGTAATACTCCTAGTTAGGTTGTTAGGTAGTTGTTTAACAAAGATCCGTATTTCGAGTCCATGTTACCACCTCTTGAAAAATCGTTTTTCATATTTCCGCAAGCCCGTAAGTATCGGGAGGGGTAACGTGGACTTACAGATGCTAATGTCTTCTGTAGTTCTGGAAGCTGACGACGAAGTTGAGATCCTCGACGGGCCTGGGGATCTTTTAAACCCTCCTTGCATGACTGTGGGTAAGTAAAGTTTTGACGTTGTTCCATCTATTCTTTGTTTGCAAATTTCACTGATTGTTCATGAATCTTGATAGCTTTGCCCATTCTTATCCCGCTGGAATCTCGCATCATTATGCTACCCGGCCCTTATGCCCGGCGCGCATCTGAACGGATGGTGAAGCAAAGCCTTCACTCCTTGTCGGCTCTTATCGAAGATCTTCGTGCTGGTAGTTCGATCACAGCCGAAGAATTTGCTGCCGAAGCCAATATTTCTCTGCCCTTTCTTGCCACTTACCATGATGAAACGTTGGTGCATGTCTTGGTTAAGTTTTTTCGTCGAGTGGAGGCTTGCCGACATGGTCTAGAGTGCACACGCCTTCCCTTAGAGGTTGTGGCTGCAAAGACGAGCTTGCGGGGGCTGATCGAACGGTGCGCCATGAATCTACAATCATATGAGAAGAGGCTTAACCGGAAATTCTCGGAGAGGGAACTGGCCTCGACTGCTTTGGGGGAATTTCAAGCTGAGCTCACTGCTAAGACCACTCGTGCGTACGAACTTTGGCGGGTGCTTCAAGAAGCTATCAGGGAGGTGGTAGCTATTGATAAAGCCGTTATCTTTACCCGCGAGATGGTCGAAGCTCACAAAGTTGCTGAAAAGGAGCTCGAGATTCGGCTTGCCTCGTATCAGGCTCACCAGTCTCAGGCGGAGACCCGTCTCATAGAAATAACAAAACTTGAAGCCGAGACCCAGCGGAAGAAAGTTGAACTGACGAATTTATTACACCATCCGCCGGCTTGAAGAATTTTCCTTTATTGTATATTTTTTATTTATGAATAAAAATAGTTTGTATTCATTTTGATTCTTTTATGAGATGTACTTTGCATTCTTTTGGATTCATAAATAAAAGAAACACTTCTTTTCATGTTGTCGTTTTCTCTTCTTTGCAATGTCATTGGTGTATTAGCTTTAGCGAACGTAGCTTGTAGTTGGTAGATAACAGTCCATCTTATCCTTCTTATAAGGTAGCGATGGCTTAGGAAACAGGTTCAGGTCTGCTGCCTAAGAATTTTCAAATTTATAAGCCGTGAGGGTCTCATAAAGACTTTTCTCCCTACGAGTCGTGAGGATCTCGTAGGTGTATTTTCTCCTTAGGAATCGTAAGGATCCCTAAGTGTGTTTTCTCCTGAGAGTCGTAAGGATCTCACAAGAGAATTTTTCTCCTTGCAAGTCGAGAGGACCCGTAAGTGTAATTTCTTCTTGGGAATTGTGAGGACCTCACAAGAGCACTTCCTTTTTATGGTTGAGATATTCGTGGGTTGAGTTATTTTCCGAGTCGAAGCATTGCTTTACGACAGGGAGATTAGGGGTTGACATGTATCCAAGTCGAAGCATTGCTTGACGACTAGGTGGTCAGGGGTTGACATGTATTCAAGTCGAAGCGTTGCTTTACGACAGGGAGGTCAGGGGTTGACATGTATCTGAGTCGAAGCATTGCTTGACAAAAATGAGGTCGGGGGTTGACATGTATCCGAGCTGAAGCGTTACTTCGACGGAGAGGTTGAGGATTGACTTTCTCCGTTTTCTACGGTGTCAGGATTGACTTTCTCCGTTTTCTACGGTGTCGGGGATCGACTTTCTCCGTTTTCTACGGTGTCGGGGGATCGACTTTCTCTGTTTTCTACGGTGTCGGGGATCGACTTTCTCCGTTTTCTACGGTGTCGGGGATCGAATTTCTCCGTTTTCTACGGTGTCGAGGGATCGACTTTCTCCGTTTTCTACGGTGTCGGGGATCGACTTTCTCCGTTTTCTACGGTGTTGGGGATCGACTTTCTCCGTTTTCTATGGTGTCGGGAATCGACTTTCTTCATTTTCTACGGTGTCGGGGGATCGACTTTCTCCGTTTTCTACGGTGTCGGGGGATTGACTTTCTCCGTTTTCTACGGTGTCGGGGATCGACCTTTTCCGTTTTCTACGGTGCCGGGGATCGACTTTCTCTGTTTTATATGGTGTCGGGGATCGAATTTCTCCGTTTTTTACGGTGTCGGGGGTTTTGACTCTAGGTTGTCTGTGAACCATAGAGTCTTGGAACTAGGGACTTTGCCGTGGCTCCGATTGATGATGTCGCATCCATATCCTGCTGGAATGAGGGGAAACGCCGTTGTTGGTCTCCAGGCCGTAGATGTTGCCATTGAGACCCGACTCTCTCACTCTGTTGGGACATATGGTTCCCTTTTCGTTTATGCCCATGGATTGTATACAGGGGTCAATATGGACTTACCTGCAGGGCAAAAGTTTCATTTCATATATTGTTTTTTTTCTTTCCGCGATACTCTATCATTTCAGCTTTTTGTATAGCGAAAGTCGCGATTGCCTAATCATTTCGGCTATTTTTTGCGGTGCCTAATCATTTCGGCTGTTTTTTTTCTTTTTACTCACTGCTTTTTATTGTGAGTTACCCAATCATTTCGTCTATTTTTGTATGCATATATTTTAATTGCTGATTTTGTTGCAAGTTGCCCTATCATTTCGGCTATTTTACATGCATTTTTTTTCGAGTACGGAACTCAAGATCTGATACCAACATTAGTATCAACATCGTTGTGACTGGAATATTGCCAGGAGCGAATCATCATTTGCCGTGAAAGGACTTGGAACTTGATACCAATATAGGCAACAGCATCGCTACAACTGGGACATTGTCAGGAGCGAATCATCATTTGCGTTTGTCAATTTAAAAAAAGATGGCTTAGCAAACCGAGTTAGAATCCTGTCGACTAAGGCTTTTGACTTCATGAGCCATAAGAGTCTTATAAAGGTGTTTCTCCCTACGAGTCATGAGGATCTCGTAGGTGCATTTTCTCCTTAGGAATCGTGAGGATTCCTAAGTGTGTGTTCTCTTACAAGTCGTAAGGATCTTACAAGAGTGTTTTCTCTTTATAAGTCGAGAGGACTTATAAGTGTTTGTTCATCAAATGAGGGCATTCCTCGTTGTTGGTGGGATTCGGCAAGGAAATGATTATTTGTGCCCGTGGATTGTATACAAGGGTCAGTATTGAACCACTTGTAGAGCAGTCTGAGAAAGGTGATGGCTTAAGAACAGGTTCAGATCCCTGTAGCTTAAGGCTTTTGAATCTTATGAGCCGTGAGGGTCTCATAAGAGGGTTCTCCTTACGAGTCGTGAGGATCTCGTAAGTGTAATTTCTGCTTAGGAATCGTGACGATTCCAAAGTGTATCGCTCCTTTGTGAGTCGTAAGGATCTCACTCAAGTAGTTTTCTCCTTACAAGGTCGAGAGGGCCTTGCAAGTGTCTTTTAACGAGATTGCGCCCTTTCGGATTTTCACGAACTCGCCGGTAGCCCTGCTGTTTTTACTCACGGAGCCCATTCGGGTTTTCATCCGTGCTCATCTTGCTTATGGACGTACCGTTTTTTTAATTATTTTTTTAAATTATTTTTTATTTTTATTTTTACGAGTCAGCCCAAGGATGCTGCAGGTTTGTAGTAGTTTAAAGACATTTTGGTCAGGCGTAGTATTTTTTCAAGAACCGACCGTTTATTGGTCTAAAGGGTCTTTCGCCAGGCATATCTATGAGCAAGTAAGCCCCACCTTAGTAGACCTTGTCTATGATATACGGGCCTTTATAGTTTGGCTCGAATTTCCCCCATTTGGCACGATTAGGGATCATAGGTCTTTTTACGACTAGCACAAGTTCGCCTTGGCGGAATGTCCTCGGCTTAGTCAATCTTTCGTACGAGCGCGTCATCCTTGCTTTGTAAGCTTCCAGGTTTTGCTGCGCCATGAGCTGGTTTCGTCAAGGGCGTCTAGCTTTTCCAGCCGAAGATGAGCGTTCTCTTCATCTGTTAGCTCGTAATGAACCGCCACTCATAGAGAGGGTAGCTCTATCTCTAAGGGGAGTACCGCTTCTGCGCCGAATACCAATGCATACGGTGTTGTATTTGTGGCCGTTTTGAACGTAGTTCGATACGCCCAGAAAGCTTCATGCAATCTCTCGTGCCAGTCCTTCTTATTTCTGGACACCGTCTTCTTTATGATCTTCGTCAAGGTCTTGTTGATAGCCTCAGCTAGACCATTAGCTCGGGGATTATAGACTGAAGAGTATCTCCAGTCTATGTTATGTTGCTTTGCGAAGCGGCCGATCTTGTGGCTTCTGTAGGCTGGCCCGTTATCGGAGATAATCCATCACGGAGTGCCGAACTGATAGATGACGTGTGTCTTAAAGAAATAGAGAACATTCTATGTCTTCACTTCTCTTAGTGGTATGCTTCTGCCCACTTAGAGAAGTAATCGGTTGTTTCCAATATGAACCGATTTCCTCTAGTTGATACTGGTTCGATAGGCCTGATTATGTCAGTTCCCCACATTTCGAACGACCATCTTGCCACCGTTGGGTGTAGCGGATTCAGATGTCGGTGGATGAAATCCCCATGAATCTGGCACGAGTGGCACTGATTCGCATATTCGAGGCAGCCTTGAATCATCGTGGGCCAATAGTAGCTCATCCTTTTGATCTTCAGCTTCATCTTTGGCCCGGCTTGATGAGAACCGCAGAGTCCGTCGTAAGTTTCTTGGACGACTTTCTTTGCTTCTTTCGGTCCTAGGTATCTTATCCACAGAGAGTCAAACGACCTCTTATACAGCGTATCATTGACGAAGGCAAAAGACAGAGCTCGTTTCATGAGCTGATGTCTTGAGGACGCATCTTCAGGTGTTCGACGGGATTTGAAGTAGTCTATAAAGACTTCCCTCCAATCCTTAGCCTTTTCTTGGTCTTTTATTTATAGGGCCATTTGCTTAATCGCTCCATTTTCTTCAAACGACCCGGGATACATTTCTGCCGGTGCGAGAACCCGACGGCTTTGCACAACGATTCTTACGTCGTCGAGGTTTTCGTCAGCCAGTTCTTTGGCGAGTTTGGCTAATGCATCCGCTTTACTATTTTCTGTACGCGGTATGCTTTCCAAAACATAGGAAGGGATTTGGGTCAGCAGTTGCTGCACTCTCTCACCGTACTTTATCAACTCCGGTTTGCACGTTTGATAGTCGCCGTTTACTTGACTAACGACTAACTGGAAGTCTCCGTATATAAGAAGGTTTTCGATTCCCATATCGACAACGATCTCAAGACCTGCTATCAAAACTTCATATTCTGCTTCATTATTTGTCCTTGGCTCTGTCAAGGAAAAAGCAAAGCGCATTATCCCTCCTTTTAGAGTCATGAAGATGAGGCCTACCCCAGATTTGATTATGGGGGTGTTGTGCTTTCTCTTCTTCATGGAAGATGCCCTGTCGAAGTAGAGTTCCTATCGGGTATCACTCCCCCTTTCTCGCTGTCGATCATGTCAAACGCGTGCTCATCTGGCAGTTCGCAATTTAGGGGTGAATCAGCAAGTATCGGATGCTCAGTGAGGAAGTCGGCAATGGACTGGCCTTTCACTGCCTTGAGAGGCAATATGTTACCGAGAACTCCATCAAGAGGAGGGCCCATTTAGCGAGCCATCCTGTTAGTATGGCTCTTGACATCAAATATTTGAGAAGATCCACTTTTGAAATGAGATAAACCTCATGCGCCAATGCATAGTGTCTGAGCTTCGTTATCACGAAGATTAGCGCCAGGCAGTGTTTTTCGATGGGGGAGTAGTTATTTTCTGCCCCGAGGAGAACTCGACTCAAATAGTAGAGGGCTCTCTCTTTCCTCTGGTCATTTTCCTGTGCCCATAGCGCGCCTAAAGAACCTTCAAGGGCTGTTGTGTACAAGATGAGGGGCTTTTCTTTGACTGGAGCGGTCAGTACCGGCGGATTCTGCAGGTATTGCTTGATTTCGTCCAGCGCAGTTTTTCATTGCGATCCCAGACGAACGAGGTCCTCTTCTTCATTAAATGGCTGTAGGGGCAGCACTTGCCAGAGAGATTGGCTATGAATCGTCCGATATATGCGAGCTTTCCTTGGAGAGATCGCAGTTGCTTAAGAGTTCTTGGTGAAGGTATTTCCATAATCG
The DNA here is from genome assembly GCA_030015575.1 of Agapanthus africanus. Lineage (NCBI taxonomy): Eukaryota > Viridiplantae > Streptophyta > Magnoliopsida > Asparagales > Amaryllidaceae > Agapanthus > Agapanthus africanus. The sequence goes on from CM057337.1 coordinate 8,155,921, forward strand.
CCTTGATCTTCGATGGATCTATTTCGATGCCTCGATGTCGTATGATGAACCCTAGAAATTTGCCCGAGGAAACTCCAAATGCGCATTTGAGAGGATTCATCTTCAGGTTGTATTTCCGAAGACGTTGAAACTCGATTTTCGGATGCTCCCAATGTTCCTTGTGCGATTTGCTTTTCACCATGAGGTCATCGATATAACATTCAACAATCTCGTGTATAAGGTCATCAAATATCTTTTTCATGGCCCTCTGATAGGTGGCGCCGACATTCTTCAGACTGAAAGGAATCACATTATAGCAGAATATGCCTAGAGGAGTCCGGAAAGCTGTATGCTTCTGGTCCTCAGGATGCATCTTTATTTGATTGTACCCTGAAGAGCCGCCCATGAAGGAGTAGACTTCATGAGTGGACGTGTTGTCTATCATCAACTCGGTAACTGGTATGGGAAAATCATCTTTCGGACAGGCTTTGTTAAGGTCCCGAAAGTCTATGCAGACGCGCACCGTCCCATTCTTCTTCATCACCGGGACGATGTTGGTGATCCAGTCAGAATACTGAACTTCTTGGATAAAGCCGGAGTCGATTAGCTTCTTGACTTCGGCGTTGATGCTCATTTCAAGTTCGAGCTGCATTCTTCTTGGTGCTTGCTTCATTGGCTTGACGTCCGGGGATATCACCAATTTATGCACAGCTATATCTGGATCTAGCCCCGGCATCTCGGAGTAGTTCCATGCGAAGCAGTCTTTATAATGCATAAGCACGTCTCTTAGCATAGCTACCTGTTCTTCGGACAGCAGCTCACTGACGAATGTAGGCCTCGGGTCGTTTGCCGTCCCCAAGTCGATTTTCCTTAGGTTGTCCGCAGTAGTATGTATCCCATCTTCCAGCTCTTTTGGCGCCGGTGGAAGTTCTGAGATCAACTCATCTTCATCCTCATTTTCGAAGCACCAGGAGAGGTCATCCATATCCTCGCGTATTCCTTCTTCTGACAGCGTTATCACGTGACAGGTACGAGATCGTTTCCAAGACCGATGTTGATCTAGTTTTATTCTCGCTATGTACGTTGTTTTTGGAACATGCTTCTGTCGTGGGGTTACCCTCCAACTGCTGGATAGAGCGAACTTGCCTTGCTGATACTGGTCTTCAACCCAGTTTTTGAAGGTGAAGTTGTCTTCAAGAGGATGTCTTATCGCTCGGTGATAAGAGCAATAATCTGGAAGGGAGACCTCGTCTGCTTGTTCGGGGTGTCTGGTCTCCGGGGGCGTAATCATCTGATGTTTCATGACAAGATCGAATATCTTCCTTTTCTTATCTTGGGGAAAAGAATATGCTCGACCCATCTTCTTTATAAGAGATGGATCCCGGCTGCTCAATTCTCGATTGCGTGGCTTCTTAGACCCGCTTTGCCGCTGTCGAACGTTTTTTCTCGTTCTTTAGTTTGTTTTTGCCTCCGCGTCGGGTCTTCTGTATAACGGGTTGGCGACGAAGGACATCATCATTCTCCGTAGCCTGCTAAAGAAGGCGCTGCGTCCTGACTTTCTCGTAAATGGCCATTTTGCGGTTGTGGTCATCCCGGGTCTTTTGACCCGCTTCCCTTATTAGCTTGTCAATATGTTCCTCGAACGACAGACTTGGCACCTTCATGGCGGGACCACGTTTTGGTTCAGGGTTAGCGTCTTCTAACAGAGCATCTCCTTCTTCATCAAAGTCATTTATAATGTAGCAGCCATGGAATCGCTCCCGTTTCTTAGGTGGAACATATCCAAGCCCGATCGTTTCCATTTTCCCGTTGGGCAATTTTCGCTGAGTTCCGGGGATATTCCAGATCCTGTTATAGAACTGAGCCTGTCGAGCATTCTGTTTGAAGGGTACACTCTGGTGCCTCAATAGCCTTTTTAATCCTTCTGTGTAGTATCTGGGTAGACGGATGGGCTGGAGCCTGTCAAGTGTAGAATCGGCATCCTGCCAGATTTCTTTCTCCAGTTTGGTTTCCGCGGATCGATAAAAGAGGATCTCCTTTTCATTTCTTCGCCTGGGAGGGATGTAGAACGTCTGCAGTTCTTGCACACTATAGGTATCAAGTGCGTCAAGCTCTCTGTAGTGCTGCCGCGGAACCATAGCGATCTGCAAACTCTGATCATCTCCAGTGTGGGCTTGCACTGATGGACGGACCGAGAACACTGCGTTGACTTCGTCTTCAGAGTCACTGCCGAAAACCAGAATAGGGATAGATGGTCCCGGCTTTCTTCATTAAGGTGGCCCTGAATAGACTGTCTCTTCCTCCTCTTCAGTATCGCTTCCAAAGATCGGAATAGTGGTGATAGCTTTTTGCTTATTCCCCGGCTTATGGCATCATTCCGTGTCTTTAAAGTTTGGCAGGAAATACTTTGCATCCTCGTATTTGTGGAATTCATTCACGGAGAATGGGTTTAGCTCCCCTGTTACGGTGTACTCGAGACGATCATAGAAATACTTCATACACTGATGTGGTGTAGAAGGGATGATATTGTACTCGTGCAACCAAGGCCTACCGAGCAAGGCGTTGTAGCAAGTCTTGGTTTCAATGACGTGGAACTTGATGTCAGTGATGAGCGACCCGAAGCGAAATGTCAGTATCACAGACCCGAGGGTCCATGATGACCGGGAGTCAAACCCGGAGATGGTGATTTTATCTCGAGCTAGGTGCTGCACGCTCATGCAGATTTCTTTTAACACCCTCACATTTAGGAGATTGACAGAGGACCCATTGTCAACCAGGATTTTGTCTATCTTGATGTCATGATAGTATTCGGTGACATACAGGGGACGGTTGTGCTCGCACGTCCCGAGGAGGAGGTCTTCATCGTCGAAAGTGACGTCAGCAGTGTGCACCTCTTCGAGTTTGTCCTTCATCTTTTCTTCAGCAAGGAAAGCTTGGAACTGCTCGGGCTCTTGTAGTGCCTTGATCAACGAATCTCTCGCCTCTTTAGATAGCAGAAGGGCATCGAGAATGCTTAGCTGTGAGGGTATCTTCCTCAGGTGTACCAGAACGTTGTAATCCACCTTGTTTTTCTTTGACGGGTCCTTGGCTGCCAACTCCTCGATGACTCGATCATCGAGGGTGATATCCTCAGGGACTTTTTCCTTCCCCTTATCTTTCCTGTTCGATCCCTTGTTTGTGGGATCGTGATTCTTTTCGGATAGCGTACGATTGCGCAGCTGAATATTCTCCCAGGTTTTCATCCCTTCTGCTTCGGAGGTGGGTTCTTTGAAGAGAGGGCCGAAGGCTATTTCTTTGTCAGAATCGCTTCTGAATGTGAGAACTTGCGATCCCTTGCTATCAACCATATGACAGTTGCCGGCAGTTCTTTTATGCTCATCGGTCGCGCTTCTTTGCTCTCGACGAGTTTTGCGCTTCATCCGCTTGAAATGCCGTCGATGAGCAACGTATCGCTGCCACCAATTTTTAAAGGCCATGCATTCCTCGGTAGGGTGCGCGATCTTCTGATGATATAAGAAGTAGTTTGGATGTGCATCTAGTCTGTCGGGGAACGTATTTTCTGAAGTGTCTTCTTTGGAAGGTGGCAACTTCATCCCCATCGACAGGGCTTTAGCGAATTGCTTCCTTGTCTTAAACCTGCTTTTGCTGGCGGCAAAAGTGCTTCTATCCGGTTGGGGTACTCTATGGCTACTCAATACCGGAGCTTCTTCAACATGATGCCGACGCTTGGCCCTCTCATATATGGCCGTTTCCCGCTCTCTGTCAGTTTTTCTTTTCTGAATAGCTTCGTTCAGCAGCCTGTCAATCAATTCATCTGATGGCTCAAGGGATTTTGGTTACGGTTTTGGATCTGCCCCCAGTCTCTCTGTATCAGGAGCTTCTTCACCATTTATTGACGAGTAAGAGATCATGTGGCAACTCGCCACATAGTTCTCAGGTTCATCTGATGAGTCTTCTCCCCCATCATCATCTCCGTCCTCAAGGATGTGGTTGAGAAACTCTTGGAGCGTGTCCTGTGTTCGCGCCTTCTGGTTATATTCTTCCAGCGCGTCAATGTGTCTTTGCAGGTCCGTGCGCTTGTCATCAGGTTTCATGGGCTTTTTGGTCTTCTTATTCTTTTTCGAAGACTTTAACGAACGGGCATGGGCGTTTTGACTATCACTACTAATTCTTGGCGTTGGGCGCGGCTTCAGCATTCCCTCGATGACCTCGGGTTCCAGCGGACTTTTCCACCTGATCGCCGGGCATGTTTGTGTTAGTTATATGTATACCCTAGAGGACATTACTGTACATGAGATGTATATTATAGTGGATGCTTGGACATATATAGGGAGGACTATCTTGCTCGACATGATAGTATACTATCTGGTTACTTTTTATCTTAACATGTACACTGATTGTCTCTCTGTTACATGTTGGTAAAGCCCTTAGGATGCGTACTTGACTACCTAGATTATGATGGAGATCATAATAGTGGGACAAAGGTAGCCCGTGAGTACATCCTTTAAAGTCCTTAGTCGTGGGTGTATCGAGACGGGGCATCGATATACCAGAGTAGACTAGCGTGTAGCTTCTCGACCCATGTAGATGGGCGATGGATGATCCCATATCCATTGGTGTTTGACATCAGAGATGGTATACGGGTGCTCAGTGGAGACTGGGTACACTGGACGGACTCGCCGAGAACTCCCATATGGTATTATACCTCACGTCAGATGGCAGTTCTCTGGTGACACTGGTACAGGTTAGTTTGTCGACCTTAGATCGTCATTGAGTCTTGTGTGATTCACAATGTGCTTTGATTTCCACCTTACCACATTCAAGAGGACGTACAAAACGGTGGTTTTTGGGTACAGTCCTGAGTCACATGGAGACAATGAGCGATAGGAGGGGATTCGTCTCTCCCAGTATTGGGAGTTGATGTTGCGCTGTGCTCGATTGGCTATAACATGAAGTCCCTGGCCAGGGCTGATTCTGAGATTTACTGGTAAGTGTTACCAGTAGTTTCTCGACCTGTTATGAGCCTCACATCGGCATGACTTATCGAGTTACTGGGGTCTGACGTTTACCGCACCTAGACGAGATATGCAACATATCAGACGAAGAGACCGGACTGTACGGTAATGTTACTGACAGGCTTTACAGGAGCTAGAGAGGGCTTGCTTGTTGATCTTCTGATCGCTCAATACCCAGGTAGCCGTTACGTTCAGTTACTATCGCCGACGGCTTGTGGGTGCTTGATGTGATCATCACTTACTGCCGGCGTATTGACGAGTCTTTAGAGTCCTACATAGAGGTTTTACTGGCTCAGGAAAAACGAAGTAGGAGTACATATGTGATATGTGTGGGACCGAGAATAATACGAGTATGTGATATAGTATTCTATTCTCGTGATATTTGTATCGGACAGTTATTTGTGATATAGCCGGGTTATCGAATCAAGTGTTGATTCGATAAGTTGGTGTGATATAGCCGGATTATTAAAGCAAGTGTTGATTTGATAATTTAGTGTATAATTGTATATTTGATATACTAATTTACATTAACTAATATTAGCTCACTTAAGCATTTATTATTCTCACATGTGCACACTTAATATATATGTGATATATATTAATTGTGTTTTATTTTGTATCATGGTTGTTGATACACACTACATGGGTGTATGAGACTTACACCATACTAATTATAATGTTGGGTTTTAGTATTTAAAGTAATTCCAAATTTGTGGATAATAGCTCACATGCATGAAGCTTCATGAAGCTTGTGGATGCATTGACTTAGTCCAATAATTTTGTTTTACTTAAGTTATTTATTAACCTAACCATTATAATTTAGCCATGGTTATGTCTCTACATGAGTTAGTATATGATACAAACTCACCCATGGTTCATTCTCTCACCTCATTAGTTCATTCTCATCTCTTGAGCTCATCTTCTTCTTCCTTGAGCAAAAGCTTGCTAGGGTTTTTTTAAAGAGAGAAAATATTGTGAGAAAAATAAAACTAAAGTGAGCCCACTTCCTACTTCATCATCCTCTACTAGATTAGCACTTTAGTATAGAGTGTTAGCTTCACTAATCTCTCATAAGTGAAGTAGTAGCTTGAGTTAGTGTCTCCTCGACGTAGATCATCTTCAGCCTCAAAGACTTCAAGCAAGATCGTTCATTTCACCTTGAGAAACCATGCTAGAGTCCGGGAGTTCCATGATCGCAGCGAAGGGACCACTACAAGGAGCTATTGAAGTGAAGGACCGGTTTACAAAAGTTGTATTCCTAGTTCACTTAGATGTAAATTAGTTTATATGTTGTTTCGTATAATTATCTAGTTATCGATTCTAGTTTAGGGTTCTTTAAAACGGCAATTTTTTGAAAATGGCATGGACGATGCCTCCCAAAATCTTGTTGTCTTTCGTAGGAACCTTACAGTTTGGAGATCCTTTAACATTCTTTTTGTTTTGGCTGAAACAGCGACCTCCCATGGAGCTTCTTCTATAAAAGAGCACGATTCTCCCGGCGTGTCCACCTTTTTAAGAGCGTGCGGCTGGGGCGGGCTTACTTTCCAATTCTCGGACAGTGCGAATTTTCCCTGTTGGTATTGGTCCTCAACCCAGCCTTTGAAGACGAAACAATCTTCGATTGGATGACCTACTACTCGGTGATAGGGGCAGTAATTGGGATTGTTGACATCACCGGGCTGTAGTGGACATTTTGGATTCGGCAAGGTGATGAGCCTGTTGCGCACCGCCAGATCGAACAGCCTCCTCATTTTATCCCGGGAAAATGAATAAGGGCGCTTCAGCTTCTCGTTAAAGAATCGCTGTCTATCGTTTTGGCGATCAGTTGGTTTTGGACCATTGGGCTGCTGCTGAGCATTTGTGATAAAGGTCGGTTTCCATTTTCCCTTTTTGTTTCGAAGCTCCATCTTTGAAGGAGACAATCTATGACCCATCTGATCCATTTGAGCCGGCTTTTCAATCAAGGCCTGGAAGGTAGTCGTCTTGAAAAACATCATGAACTGGGATATGGTCGCCTGCGGATCAAGAGTTCCTACAAACATGCCCACCGCAGGAGCTTCTTCGATGCGTTGTTCGCATTTCGACCATAGATTCTGCCACCGTATCGCGTACTGAACCCATGTTTCGCCTAGCTTCACCCTGGAGTTAATTAGTGCGGTGATCGGGGTGCGCTCGCTAGCGCTTACGAATCTCTATGTAAATAGTAGCTCCATTTCTGCAAATGTCTTGACAGAGTCATTCGGGAGTTCGGAATACCACTCGAATTCTGTCTCCGACAAGCTGCCAATGAATTGGCGAAGCAGTAGCTTATCGTCACTTCCGGTGTTACCGCACAAGGCCCTGAATTGAGCAACGTGCTGGTGTGGATTCCCCATCCCCTTATATACATGGAATTTAGGGATCGTATATCCCGGCGGGTACTTTATTTGGTCATACCAACCCGGATAGGGTCGTCTAGTCTTAACAATTTGGTCGGCCGCTTCGCTCGCCTGATGGGCTCGTATCTATTGAGCGATATAATCATCCAGGGCTGCTTTGGAGATCGTCTCCTCTTTGGCTGCTGATAGAGCCGGAAGAGGGCTCGATGTCTTCCCTCTATCGTCTTCAAGGATAATCGGGGGGCTTCAGCTGGAGGATCCTGCTGTATCATCATCCCGACCATATCTTGGAATAAAAGCGCCATTCATTTTATGTTGTCCGCTTGTTCCGCGGCCTCTCTGTCTCTCTTCTCGAGGATTCTGTGAAAGAACTCAGCATCGGTTTCCTGTTCTTGACGCTGCTCTGACGACGTCTCCGGGCTTTCTTTTGGCTCAATGAGTGCGGCCATCTGTGTTAGCATCTCCTGGAGTTTTTGCTGTTGTTGCTCCTAGGCCTTTGTCACTGATCTGGTGAGAGGTCGATGGCCCGTGGAAATACGGCTATCCTCTTTCCCGGATGCCATATAAACAGTGTGCACCACCATGCCCCCAGACATGGGGCGTTTAGGTTCAGTTCCCTTTAGATTTGTCACAGACACAGGGATTTTCTATGGCCTTCTTTTGTGAGCGGTCGAAGTTGAGGGGGCCGTTGCAACGGGCACCCAAGTAGACGACACCTTCTATGGTACAACAGGGCAGTCCTTCTCTTGCCGAAATTTCATCTTCTTCGGTCAGCGGGAGTAGTCTTGGTTGATCACCGAGTCTTGGACCTATCGCCTGACCTTGTGAATTTTAGAGGATAACCGGTGAGGGGGCTGTTCTGGCTTTTTCTTTATAGCATTCTCCACATGTAGATGAGATCTTTTCGGGACGGCAGTCTGAGAGTTATTGCGGATCCTCCTGGGTGGTTCAAAGTTGTTCCCAGTTAGAACAGCAGCGTCGACTTCCGCCGTTGGAGCCGGCGGGGTAAGTCCAGATGGGGAATTGCCCCCAGCTTTCCTCACTCGGCGCCAATAGCGACGTCGAGCGTGCCTTGCAGACGGGACCACCTCCGCTGTTGGATAAGCTTCTTTATGCCCCCCGCTCTGATGAGGGGTTGCTATAGGTGCCAGCCTATCGAAGACTGACGTCCGCTGAGAGGGAATGATCAACCTTGAAAAGACCAACTTTTTGGCAGGGGAAGCAGCCTTGGTTACTTCTCCTAAAGCGGGAACTGGAATGGTCAATCTTGCGAAAACTGACCCCTTAGCAGGAGAAGCCGCTTTGGCGACTTTATGAGCAGGAATGGCTATTCGTTTTGGGATAACCCCCTTAGGTATGGTAGGTTTCTTCACAGGCCCACTGGAGTTTTGGCCCAGTCTGTTAAAGACTGAGGCGTTAGATTTGGGCGACCCGTTGAGAGGGGCCGCGGTAGTTGTAAGCGGATCAAAGACCGACTTCTTCGGAGCTTTTTGCGACGGCGGTGGGGCGTTGAAGCTCATGGGTGGGAGCATGGTCCCAAAGAACAGCCCAGTGGTGGCTTGCGTCACCTGTTCCACTGGCATCTTGAAAACGGAGGCCACTTGAGGCCCATAAATCACTCCTCCAGCAGGGAGGGAGTAGGAGTTGTTGCAGTTGAAAGCCATTGATCTTCTATTTTCTGCACGGAGCAAGACACCAAATCTTAGTACCTCGATTCCAAGGGCAACCATATCAAACTGCGATTCGTTCGCGAACACGATACACGAAGTGTGGAGTGGAAAGAGAAAAAGGTCCCATCGGGCGTGCCAGAATCTGTCCGCCGCCGAAAACCGAGACGGAACCGCGTGGTTCGTCTTGCCTGAATTTGGGGGCAGATACTATTTGGATTTATCTGTCCACCTCTCCGAAGATACCAAGTTGATTTATGGCACCATGTATCGGAGGTTTAGACGGATGCAACCGTTGTAGCAAACTTTGTCAGATTCTCCCTCGTTTGAGGGGTTTTTGATTGTGGGGACGCTCTTCCCTACAGGCGCAAGCCCCTGCAGTTAATTACGCTACAGCATCGTGGTAACCACTTTCTCCTTCTCCAGATGGTCACTTCGTGTCGTGTGTTTTTTTTTTATTTTTGGTTGCCCGTGGATTGTATACGGAGACTAATTTATGTTGTCGCCCGTAGGGCGTAGATTAGTCCAAATCCGTATTTTCTTAGATTTGGGTTTGGGTTGGGTTTAAGGATCGTTAATTTCATTTGAGACTAAGATCAACTTAAACGTTGTTGAGGATACGTTAGTCCAATTTTAAACTAAGATCTACTCAACAGGATCATTTAGATCCAACAAAAGAGCATTTGAGCTTTATTGTTTTAGTTTAGAGACATTGCGGTCCATAAGTTTAAGGACATCATAGTCCATGGAGTTTAAAAACATCATAGTCTAGTTTAGAGACATCATATTCTGTAGGGTTTAGTTTAGAGATGTTGCGGTCCATTGAGTGTCTGGTTACCGGGACTCGCCACCTCTCTGAAGACGTTGAAGAATTACAACGACATATATCAGAGGTGTGAGGAGATGTACCCTAGAACCAGTGAATGTTCATTAAAGATTTGATAATCTTTTTTGGGAATAAAGCCAATAGGCTCAGTCAATTTGGGGTTTGGCCAATCTTGGGCTCAGCCCATTTAATCATTTTTATTTGGGATTGATTCCATTTCTGCATCAGCGATGCTGAACAATAATGTGGGCTCTGAAACCCCTTATTCTTTTGTTTTATTTGAAGTGTTAAACACTAGCGTATGTTTGGCGCTCACGTGGGGTCACGTGACGCTTTAAAGTAGTGTTAAACACTAAGAGATTAAGGTGCTCACGTGGGATCACGTGAGGCGCTTGAAAATAGGCCCAGCTTCTTTGGAATTACCCCTTTTCTTTTCTGAGTGCCGAGCACTATTGGGGCCATGTGGGATCACGTGAGGCGCACTTGCATTTTATTTATTCTCCCTTCTTTTCTGAAAGTGCTTAGCACTATAAAGCGGTCATATGATATCATGTGAGGCGTCCTAAATATAGAGGTTGCCTTGTTTCATCTCATGAAAGTGCTAAGCACTATAAAGGGGTCACGTGTTGTCACGTGAGGCGCCTCAAATTGAGATTTGTTTTAGGTTTACTCCCCTTTTATCCTTTTGAAGAGGCTAGTTCAGGGGTCACGTGGGAGCACGTGACCAGATATCAATTGTTCTCCTTTGGTCATTGAGGGAGGCTCTTGTGGGCACACGTGATCTGGCATTTATCATGTGAGATGCTGATCTCTTTTACGTGCATGGAGAGTTAAATCCCTTATTTAAGAATTAAATTCTTTTTTAGGGTTAAACCCCAATTTTATATAGAGGAATTAAATTCCTTTGTGTTGCGTTGAAAGAATTAAATTCTTTAAACTCAATTCTCCCCCTAAGTTTTGAATCTGCATGACAGATCTTTCCGATGAGAATTAAATTCTCAACTTGTGGGGAGATCTGCTTCTGTAAATCTTCAACCAAAGGAAGAACTATGTTCTTTTTAGAAGAGTTAAACTCTTAGTTTGAGAATTAAATTCTCTTTTGTTTTGTGGGAGCTTATGGGGTGATTTCCTTCCTTCTCTTACCTAGAGTTTCTTTCTTCCTTGAAGAGATCTTCTTCTCTCTGGAGAATTAAATTCTCTTTTCTTTTTTTTAAAGGGGTTTTTTTCTCTCTCCTTCCGTCTCTTTTTTTTCTTCTTGGCTCCTATTTATAGGAGAATGAAAAGAATCAATTTGTTTAGAAAATCTCTCATTGAGAGATTTTAATTGATTTTATAATCAGCCAAAAAGATCTTTTAGATCAATCAGTGAATTTTATTCACCGTTGGATTTTTAATCCAAGGACTTCTGTTTTACAGAAGATATTTTGTTTGTTGTTCTTAACAAGATTGAGAAGATATTTCCCTGTACAGAATTTTTCTGTAGATTGGTGATCTTTAATCACCATTGGATCTTTAATCCAACGGCGCTCTGTTGTACAGAGCATAATCTTTCTTGTTTAGAAAGACACAATGAAATATTTTCCAAATAAAGCTTTTGCTTCCTTTTAAATAGAATTTAATTCTATCGGTTCAAAAGGCTTAGGAGCCCATCACGTGTACCACGTGACCCCTCCCAGAATTAATCTGGTTTGTTTGTATACAGGAGTCCAAACAGAGAGAAGGCATCACGTGGTAACACGTGAGCTTCTTTGTTTCTTTGTTTGTTTTATAACTGAGTCCCACACGTTTTGTATAAAATACGATCACGTGCTTGCACGTGAGGCTTTAATTGCCACCTACTAACGGAGCTGCTTACTCTGCATACAGATGCATCACGTGCTTGCACGTGATGCTTCACTAGCGGGAACTTTTTCCTTTTCCCTCTCTGAGTCTCTTTGTAAGGGATTGATGATCACGTGCTTACACGTGATGCTTTTATTAATGGGGAATTTTCCCCTTCCCTTCTTCTTCTAAATTTTTATAAGGGAAAGCTGCCGAGGGAATCGTTTCACCTTCTTACTCTGATTTTCATGAGTCAACTCTTTCTTTTCCCATGCCCTTTTTGTCAGGCCTTGGAAATAGTTTCACCATGCACAACATTTTCTGTGCCTAAATTTTAATGCTTCTCTTTATATTCTGAAGCAATAATTTTCTTCTTCTTCACAAGGAAAGAACCATTTTTTTAACAAATCAAGAGTTATGGCTTGCAATCATCCTCATGCTCGTCGGCAACCATAGGAGGTGCCTATAAAGAGAATTGTTCTTCGTTTTGCTACACGATAGGTGGATCCCGTTCTCACAGATGACCAATGTGACATGGTGATGTATGAGCTTCTGACTCGTAGGGGCTCCCCTCTTCCTATCGGTTCCATTTAGCTCTGGATAATCTTCCTGTCTGTGCTTGCTGACATTCCTCCTCATCCGGCGGAGATGACTCCGGCGATGCTCGACGCAGCGGAGGACAAAATCGAGTGCTTTCATGAGGCAGATTTGATTACCCAGCTTCTGAAGGATCACTCCATTCAGTTGCTATGCCAGATACGAGCTCAGTGGGCCATCATGTCTGCCTTCGCTGATGAGCACGGTGTTGACCGATGGGGAGCGACTCCTCGTGAAGATTGCCGCTTCGACATGGTGGGGAAGACTGAGAGGGCTTTAAAAAAATTAATTCATAATTTTGTAAACCCTTGTAATTTTGATCCCATATTCGGTGATATGTTTCCTGTAGAATAAAGTATTTATTTAAATGTGTTTTTTTATTATTGACTGTTGAATGTTTTATCCCTAACATATATTCATGTGTGCATCTTACATCTGCGCATGTACTTTTGCCTTTTTTTTTAAGTGTTAACATCACTGATGTGCTCGTGTCATGCATTGACCCTCCACACGCGTATATAAATTGGCATGCTTCCAACGCTGTCTTCATTCAAGTACGCATGTATTTGCAAGTGAGAGCTTAAACATGTGCGAATCAAATGCTTGTCCTCACTATCTTGTATAGCATACGTCTGGTTTCGGGCTGGCATGTCATAAAAATTTTTTTTAGAATCTTTATCTGATAAGATAGAGAGCGGACGCAAACATCATCATCTATCATTAACTCAGATCTCAATTCTTATGAAGTGTAGTTCTGAGCCCCAAGACTTATGAGTTGCGCCTTTCTGTTTCTTGTTCGGAGTCTCTAGTTTATGTACTCATTTCGGAGTTTGTAGTTTATTCACTCATTTCGGAGTCTCTAGTTTATGTATTAATTTCGGAGTTTGTAGTTTACGTACTCATTTCAGTGCATATTTAGTTTACCTCCCTTAAATTTACAGGCAAACTTATCCTAACGTTGTATGTAGATAACCCTCATTCTTTACGACAGGGTTCCGTTAGGTTTGTGGTACTAGAGTTTTAGTCTGTGGTACCGTCGCGTTGGCTGATGTATTCCTCGATATGCGGTCTTTAAGCCACTGTTCGAGTAGCCCCGCGACTGTCGTGTCGAGGCTGGACAAGACGTCTTCAAGTAATCTCCTTAGGTCATAATACCGTCGGAAGAGCAAGCGTTAGTAATTTTTCATGACGCTTTTTACTTGAGGTTAGGCTTAATTTAGAGGCCCGATGAGTCATAACCACACCCTTGTGGGGTGGGATAATCTCCAATGGTGTTTTAGGCTTTATATGCCGTCAAGACCCGAAGCTGGGAATATGCGGTCAATTCATTTTGTTTTTTGTTTTTTTGCTTTGACGATGTCGCGCCGATTCTTTGCTGAAGTAGGGTAGACATCTGTAGGACCTCTATGCTGCGTGTATTGCAATTGAAGTTCGGAGTTAGGAATATACCATTGCTTCAATTTCATTTGATAGTTGCGTCTGCATCCTGCTGAAATGTTGGGGAACGCCGGGATAGTCTCTAGGTTGTATATGAACCGTCCAGACTTAGAGCTAGGATTTTGCCATTACTCCATTTTTTGCTTTGACCCTTGGGTCTTTTTCTTCTTTGATGATGACGTTACATCTGCATCCTGCTGGAATGAGAAGAAACATCGGGATAGTTTCTAGGTTGTATATGTACCGTCAAGACCTGGAGCTAGGATTTTTCCATTACCCTTTTTTTTTGCTTTGACCCTTGGGTCTTTCATTTTTTTTATGATGACGTTGCATCTGCATCCTGCTGGAATGAGAAGAAACGCTGCGATAGTCTCTAGATTGTATATGTACCGTTAAGACTTGGAGCTAGGATTTTGCCATGGATTTATTTTTGCTTTAACCCTTGGGTCTTTGTTGACATTGCGTCTGCACCTTGCTGTCATGAAAAGCACGTCGAGTTGATTTTTAGGCTGTAGATGTTGCCATCAAGATCTGGCTCTCCATTTGGCGGAGCCTGGTGGGAAAATATGGTTCCCTTTTTATATTTGTGCCCATGGATCTTATACAAGAGTCAATATGAACATACTTGTAGGGTAGAGAAAATTTATTTTATTTTTTATTTCCGCGATGCTCTATCTTTTCAGATTTTTATGTCGCGAAAGTCGCGATTACCCAATCATTTCGGCTATTTTTTTCTCGCTGCTTTTTATTGCGGGTTGCCCTATCATTTCGGCCCCCTTTTTTGAGTTGGGTATTTGAAATCAAATACCAATCTTGGCATCAGCATCGCTACCACTGGAATATTGCTAAGAGCGAATCTTCATTTGCCGCATGGGGACTTAGAGTTTGACACCTATTTAGGCATCATCATCGCTGCAACTGGGATGTTACCAGGAGCGAATCATCATTTACCTTTGTCGATTTAAACAAAGATGGCTTAGTAGACAGGGTTAGGATCATGTCGATTAAGGCTTTTGCCTTCATGAACCGTAAGGGTCTCACAAAGGTATTTCTTCCTATGAGTCGTAAGGATCTCATAGGTGTATTTTCTCCTTAGGAATCATGGGGATTCATAAGTGTGTTTTCTCTTATGATTCGTAAGGATTTTACAAAAGTATTTTCTCCTTATAAGTCGAGAGGACTCACAAGTGTTGTTCACCATATGGGGATATTTCTCACCATAGGTGGAACTCGGTAGGGTATATATTTATTTATATCTGTGGATTGCATACAAGGGTCAATATAGGACCGCCTATAGGGTAACATTAGAGGAATATGACGGCTTAAGAACATGTTCAGATCTCTGTAACTTAAGGCTTTTGAATCCTACGAGCCGTGAGGGTCTCATAGGGGGATTTCTCCTTACGAGTCGTGAGGATCTCGTAAGTGTAATTTCTCCTTAGGAATCAAAAGGATTTCTAAATGTGTTATCCCTTTGTGAGTTGTAAGGATCGCATGCATGCATTTTCTCCTCATAAGGTCGAGAGGACCTTGCAAATGTCCCTTTGTGCCCTTTTCGGGGTTTCACAAACTCGCCGACAGACCTGTTGTTTTTACTCACGGCTCCCTTTCAGGTTTTCATCCGTGCCCGTTTTTCTTGTGGGCATACCGTTTTTTCCTTTTTTCTATTTTTTAACGCGGTGAAACTCTCGAGAATAGTTGCGTTACAGGTAACCCATCTGTTTGCCGGTGGGACTGGAGGTGGCTTCATTGCTGGAGTAGCTGTGCAGCCAATCGGACTTGAGTTGTAACCTTTACCGCAAGGACTTCGATTGCAATATAGATCTCAAGAGAGCATATCTCTGTATTTGGGGTGATGCGCTAGTTTGGGGACGTTTCGGTCTAATATCGCCATATTTGAGGCGGATTGTTGGTTTAGGGACTTCTCGGTCCATTATCGCCATGCTTGAGGCGGGTATTATTTTAAGGACATTTCGGTCCATTATCGCCATGCTTGAGGCGGATTTTTAGTTTAGGGACTTCTCGGTCCATTATCTCCATGCTTGAGGTGGATTTTTAGTTTAGGAACTTCTCGTTCCATTATCGCCATGCTCGAGGCGAATTTTTAGTTTAGGGACTTCTCGGTCCAATATCGCTGTGTCTGAGGAAGATTGTTAGTTTAGGGACTTCTCGGTCTATTATCGTCGTGTCTGGGCCAGATTGTTAGTTTAGGGACTTCTCGGTCCATTATCGCCATATTTGAGGCGGATTGTTAGTTTAGGAACTTCTCGGTCATGTTTGAGGCGGATTGTTAGTTAAGGGACTTCTCGGTCCAATATCGCCATTTTTGAGGCGAATTGTTAATTTAGGGACTTCTCGGTCCAATATCGCCATGTTTGAGGCGGATTGTGAGGTGGATTGTTAGTTTAGGGACTTTTCGATCCAATATCGCCATGTTTGAGGCGGATTGTTAATTTAGAGACTTCTCGGTCCATTATCGCCATATTCGAGGCGACGGAGCTTTTTAGATACTATTCTCAGAGTTTTAACTTAGGATGATAGCGAGTGGACACATGCGTCGTCATCTATCATTGACCTAACTCATGACTTGTTAGGCGTAGAACTTTTTGAGGAATCGGCCATTTATTGGCCAGAAAGGTCTTTCGCCATGCATGTAGTAAGCGGACATAAGTATCGTCATCTATCATTGACCTAAGTCATGACTTGTTAGGCGTAGTACTTTTTGAGGAATCGGCCGTTTATTGGCCTGAAAGGTCTTTCGCCACGCATGTCCATGAGTAGGTAGGCTCCAACTCGGTAGACTTTGTCTATGATGTACGGGCCTTCATAGTTCGGCTCGAACTTCCCCCATTTTGCACGATTGGGGATCATTGGTCATTTGACGACAAGTACGAGTTAGCTTTGGCGGAATGTTCTCGGCCTGGTCAGTTTTTCGTATGACTGTGTTATCCTTGCCTTATAAGCCTCTAGATTTTGTTGTGCTATAAGGCGAGTTTCGTCGAGGGCATCGAGCTCCTCGAGCCGAAGATGAGCATTTTCTTCATCTGTCAGCTCGTATCGAACCACTACTCGTAGAGAAGGGAGTTCTACCTCCAGCGGGAGCACTGCTTCCGTGCTAAACACCAACGCATATGGTGTTGTATTCGTGGCCGTTTTGAACGTTGTTCTGTACGCCCAGAGAGCTTCGTGCAGCCTTTCGTGCCAGACTTTTTTTTATTTCTGCACACCGTTTTCTTTATAATTTTTATCAAGGTCTTGTTGAAAGCTTCAGCTAGACCGTTGGCCCGAGGATTATAGACTGATGAGTATCTCCAATTTATTTTATATTGTTGTGCGAAGCAGCTTATTTTATGGCTTCTATAAGCTGGCCCATTATCCGAGATAATTCGTTGCGGAGTGCTGAACCGATAGATGACATGGGTTCTGAAGAAATATTCTCCTTCTTCACATCCCTTAGTGATACTGTTTCTGTCCACTAAGAGAAGTAGTCAGTCGTTGCCAGTATGAACTGATGTTCTTTGGACGATGCCGGTTCAATGGGTTCAATTATATAGGTTCCCCACATTTCGAACGACCAGCTAGCCACTGTTGGGTGTAGCGGATTTTGATGTTGGTGGATGAAGTCCCCGTGAATTTTGCACGCGTGACACTGCTTCGCATATTCGAGGCAGTCCTGAATCATTGTGGGCCAATAGTAACCCATTATTTTTGTCTTCAACTTCCTCTTTGATCCAACTTGGTGAGAACCGCAGAGTCCGTCATGAATTTCTTTGACGACTTTCTTTGCTTCCCCCGGCCCCAGGCATCTTAGCTACAGACATTCGAACTATCTTTTATACAAAGTATCATTAACAAAGGCGAAAAACAAAGCTCGTTTCATGAGCTGATGTCTAGATGACGCATTTTCAGGCGTTCTTTGGAACTTAAAGTAGTCTATGAAGACTTCCCTCCAGTCCTTGACCTTTTCTTCGTCCTCTATTTGAAAGGCTACTTGTTCGGCCGTCTCTTTTCTTTCAGATGGCTCTATTAGGTCTTCCGAAAATATATCTGTTGGCGCGAGAACCCTGTGGCTTTGCACAATGATCCTTACATCATCGAGATTTTCATCGGCCAATTCCTTAGCCAAGTTAGCCAATGCATCTGGCTTGTTGTTTTCCGCATGCGGTATACTTTCCATGGTATAAGCATTGATTTGTGTCCGCAGTTGCTGCACTCTTTCGCCATACTTTATCAGTTCTGTGTTTCATGTCTGATAGTCGCCATTTACTTGGTTAACGATCAGTTAGGAGTCTCCATATATGAGGAGGTCTTTGGTTACCATGCCGATAGCGATCTCTAGACTTGCTATTAAAGTGTAACGACTTTGAAATCTCTGTACAGAAATCTTCCTGTTATTGTATAAGAAAAGAGTATTACAGTCTGAGTTTGAGTTATAAATTACTTTTGTTAAATAAAAGCATGAAGCCACTTTTAGCTCACTGGTAAAGCCTTTGCACTGCTGTGACGTACCCTGTGTATTCGATTCCCATTAGACACAATTATTTTTCTGATTTTTCTTTTTACCTTTTTGAAAGCCCAAAAGGTTACACGTGCAATACACGGGGAAATGAAAAGTTCAGAAAAATCAAACATGTGCAAAATTGTGTAAACACTAAATAAATCTGGTGGCACGAATCTTGAGGCATTTGCTTAAAGATCGACCGGCAGAAATAGCCCTAGGGCCGGCAGGGACAGTCATGATAAGCCTAATTTGAACCGTGCTTTGCACACTCGTCTCTTCAACTCCCCTCAACTCCTATGCACTATTTGATTTCCCTGCAATCAAACAGAGACTTTTTATTTCACCAATTAACACCATTTTAATGCTTTTTAATCCACATTTTTAATTCCCAAACCCTAATTCTCTACTATAAATACCACCCCATACTTTAGCTCAACACCATTCTAAAAATTCGAGCAAAACCTCTCTCAAAATGTTCATAAGTGCAAGTGGAGTAAAGTGGAGTTAGCGAGCAAGCTCCTTCTGTCGAAAATCGAAGCCGATTCTGGAGCTCCCGCGACACCACGAAATTCATCCCCTCTTCCTTAACCTCTTCTTGATATATTCAAACCGTAAGTCCCTCCCAACTCTCCTCCTTTTCATTGAAATTCATCTTTAAATCTTATATCGGTAAAGTGGAGTTATTAGCTATACTCTTTTCTAAACCCTAGAAACTCCATTTTCCTTTATAATTTGGTCAATCTAATTTTACCACATTACTTGTAACCTTAAATACCAATATTTAGAATCAATTTTATCCAAGAATCTCATTTGAAACAAACATAATTGAACTTTTTCATTAAAATACCTTGAACTTTATTATTACTTCTTTTCGTTTTGTTAAAACTATACCATTAGGAAAAAACTTCACGGGGTAACGACTTACCCTATACGTACACTTTGGTTTCATAGCACGATAACTATTTGTATGTGTATTTGTTTCGATGAATAATCTTTACAATAAAATATCACATACTTTAAAACCGGGTTTCTTTTAAAACAGTATTTCGTATTCCTTTACTATTATGCATCTACAACACTTGTTAAGGGACCCGCTAATGGATGGTGCAGATTATCACACATCCTGAGAATAGTGGAGCGAGATGCAGCACTCCTCGCGGAGTATTCGTTCTCGATAGGATATAAATACGGTTTTTAAGAAAAACGAATTTTCTAAATAAAACTATTTTTTTTTGAAATTATATAAAATTATAAATCTATATTTTCATTATATTATGAAACTATATTTTTTATAAAAATGAAAGATTAAAAGAATGTCAATAAAATACCATCAAGGTATTAAAAAGAACCATTTTTCAATAAAATATCATAAACTTTTAAAAGGTAGGTATTTATCATTAAAATACCTCTATAATCAAAGCACATGTTCATGAAAACTCTAAGTAATACAAATCACCCTTGAGGTTTTATTTTTTAACTATATTAAAATATTTTTTATAAAATCCCCTCGAGATATACAAAACAATATTTTAAGGACTTTAGTAAATATAGGTTTAAGCGGGATCAATTCTCTTGAGCCTCAGGGGGCCGGAGAAAATGAGTGCTTGCCTATTCAGTTTAGAAAACTTAACAGGGGTTATCAATGGCAATTGTCTTGGAAAAAAACACAAATCATGTCGTTCATGTGTAGCAATTGCCGATAACTCCCGAACCTAAGAATTCAAGAGTTAAATCGGTTTACAAGTGTCTGACTCAGTATGAGTCCAACTTCAAACCTGAGTCCAAAATTAAACACGAATACTTGATCATGAACACGAATACTCGAATTCAAACATCAAATTCAAACATGTATACTTGACTTGACTTGACCGAACCATGGTTATAATTTGACATGAACTTGACATGACTATTTGAATACATGATTACATTCTGAATATGAACCTGAACATTTTGTATCCATGGTTTTGGCCAAAACTTGTAAATATAATCTATACATTATATTACGCGGGAATAAAGGGGTAGATTGGTATGGAACGTATATCGTGGCATGAGAGGTCACTTAAAAGACACCTACATGAATTCACGTGCCGTTGTCCTGTGGGTTATGATGGGGCCTTATATTATATGTTACCATAGTCCACGGGATAAGATGGACTCCTTTCATATACATGAATACCTTCCTTACCAAACTACAAACAACCACGTTATAATAACTATCATATACCAGTAATCGGTCATATACAACTTTACCTGTTCATTTCACTTTATATATTATCTTCTCTTTCTTCTTTTGGGACTTACCGAACATTAGTTTGCTGATGAAATTCCTTTCTATTTTTTTTTTGGAATGTTCGTCGGGAGGACCAGACTCTGAGGAGATAGAGCCGAGTCAGGAGGACTTAGACCAACTTACCGCTCAGCCTGACTACTAGTTCCCCTACACTTACTTTCAGTATGCCACTGTTTAGCTATTTGTTTTTGATTATTGTATCTTTTATTTCAAACAGTTGTATATAAAGTTGAATGTAAATAAAGTTGTTTCATTCTCTTGTCATTCTTATTCATTTTTATATATTGCTTAATTACGCTTAATGTATTTATTTCATAGTAAATACGTTGCGGTTTGCCACATCACCGTTTCCGTCTTTGGGAAGCGGGGCATGACACAAACCTTCGTATTCAGCTTCGTTATTAGTTCTTGGCTTTGCTAAGGAGAAAGCATAACGCAATATCCCTCCTTACGGAGTCACGAAGATAAGGCTCACCCCAGCTTTGATTATGGAGGTGTTTTGCTTTCGCCACTTCATAAAAGATGCTCCTGTTGGGGTCAAAAATTACACCCGGTTGACCAAGTCTAAATCAAAATCAACCCCAAGCCCAGGTCAAGACCGAGTATGGAAGGGACCGACCCCATGACAAAAAGAATGAAGCTATAGATTGGTTTAATGTAATTATTATATATATAAATGTATGTAAAATGGACAAAAAGCCAAAATTTTGTAAACCCCATGGCTTATGTGCAAAAAGAGATAAGCACAGATGGTATGGGGTAGCGTAAGTGCCATTTGGTAAAGCCCAAGAGGTTATATGTAAAGTGTGTAGCCTATAAAGGCAAACATGATGAAAATATCAAGAAACTTTTTTCTCTCTAAAAAAAAATTAGGGTTTCGGTGCCATCTTCTCCTTTCTCAAGGTTCTAAACCTTCTTCATTTTTTTTGAAATAAATCAAGAGTTTAACTCTTCTTTTTCCAAAAAGAAACAGTTTTTCACCATAAAATTCTTGAAGGGGAGTTCGGATCTCCCATCAAATCCCTAAAAGGGGGTTTTAAGTCTCACCCCCTTTTTCTCCAAGATCCAACCAACAGAGAGGAGGAAGAAGGAGGCCCATCTCCAAAAAAACCCCACTTTGGGAAGATCCAAAGCTCAAGAGAAGATCTAGGGCTTAAGGGAGAGAAAAAGGGTCCCCTTTCATCATCTCCGAAAATCAATTGAAAGTTTACCTCCGAACAAAAAAAGTCTTTCTTTTTAGGAGTTTAACTCCAAAAATCAATTGGGAGTACAAATCGCAGTGTAGGGGCTAAGCCCTTTGGTCATTTTTTTAGGAGTTTAACTCCAAAAGTCAATTGGGAGTACAACTCCTAGTATAGGGGGCTAATCCCCTTTTCCTGTAGGCGCCCAGCGCCCAGGCGCATGAGGTGCCGGCGCCCGGCGCCAAGCACGTGAGGCGCTGGCGTCCAGAGCCCACGCGCCGGGCACATGAGGAGCTGGCTCCCAGCGTCCAACGCCCGCGTGCTGGGCACGTGAGACACTCGTGCCCACACGTCCTTTGGACGCTATTTCCCATTTTTTATATATACACACTCCATAACAATATCCCATTAGAAAAAATTTCTAACGGAGCGCTGCCCTGCACCCCGCAAGGGGACTACTAGCCCCCCTGACCCCCAACCCGCTATCCGAGTAGCGGGACCCCTCTAAACTCTGCGAGGCCCTCGATATACCCAAGACCCCTCAAAACACAACACACGCACATTGCACATTGAGTTCGCTTCGCTCCAAAGATGAGGGGTAATTAACGGGGACAGTGTTATGGAGTGTGCGGCCGCCGGAGGTTCCTTCGCTCCAAAGGCGAGGGATAATTAACGACAGCTTAATCCTCGGCTGCCGGAGATTCGGATCCCCATAATCAATAAACCCTAGCCGATCTTAGAAAGGGGGAATCTGTAGTATACCTGAAAAGAGATGCGTATTCCATCTCAATGGGGTGATGAAAAACACCCTACAGATTCTGGCATGCCCGGTAGGACATTTCTCTCCTCCCATATCTCGGATCAAGTGTTCATGCGAACTCATTTAAGATACATACCGATGTTCGTACTGAAATAATGTTTTTCCGTGCAGCAATCAACTTTCAACGACAATGTCTTCTAAGATGGATTCAGCTTCCGACATGACCCTGATCCCGTACGTGGTCAAGATAAATGCTCGTGCGGTCCTCCCTGCAAGCCTCAGTCGGCAGTGGGAGGAACCGCCCTGTCAATTCGGTTCCGTCATAATCTATCTTACCGGAATCGCTCATCTGGAAGAAATCCCGACAAACCAGGTGGCCAAGCCGGTCTCAAGGGGAAAGAGGTCGAACGTTATGATCGCTAAGGCACCACAACCCAAACTTAAGATGGTGTCCAAACGACTCTCTGGTGCTCCAGCTGGGGGCAAGACTTCCAGTACAAAGGGCAACATCAAACGTTGCAGACGAGCTCAGGCGACGACTCAAACAAGTGCACAAGCATGCGTATCTCCAAAGCCTTCCATCGCCCTGTCTACAGTGGCTTCCCGAAGAGCCGTAGCCAGCCAAGTGCTCAAAACAGAAAGGTTGAGACAGAAGCGGCTCAGGTATCAAGCTAACAACAGGAATCCGGCCAAATGGAATCTTGTGAGGTTCCAAGAGCAGGGTCACCCCGCGACGACGGCTGAGTCGGCCGTAAAAGTCAGCAATTCCTTCGAACCTCTGAAGTGGGTTCAGAAAAACGCCATGACCGCCAGAATCAGGAAGACAGCTGTCCGAATGATACTACAAAGAGACGTATCCCAGCCTCAACAGAGAAAGCATGACACCGTCTCTTCAAGAGTCTATCAGGCACTCTGTGCCGCACGAAAACAGCGGGGCAAAGCCAAGAAGGAAGCGCCAGCACCATTCAAGAACCCGGTCAGGCCAGCTGCCTTATGTCGATTGTCCGTTATCGAAAAAGAAAGGCCATGACATCAGTCCACAAAATCAGCTGCCAATAAAGAAAAGACGGCTGGATATGTTATCCATACGGTCTATATGGTGGGTATGCGTCCTAGCGACAACTTGCGCAACAAAAATTAGGATGGGGCCACTACATCCCAAGCCCAATCCGTCTTGAATGTGATTGTTGTTTTCCAAGATCAGCCGCCTCCGCTGGACAATAAAAACCCTCTCGATGAGGCTGATCGGTAGAAGGACCCCTCAGTCCATGTGGAATCGAGCTCGGACAACGAGAAAGAGCCGTCTTTCCGCCCCAGGATCGTAGAGCAAGAGCTGCTTCAAGAGCTTTGAAAACAGCTCAGGAGCAAAGATAAAAAGATGGCCAAGATCTATTCGAAAATTGACAACCTAACGAATGTTGTGATGCCGCTCATGGCTCAAATTGCTCAGACACCTCCCAATCAAGCACAAGTTTCTACTCATGAGTCAGGTGATGACAACCCGAAGCACCCGATACATGTCCCCTTGGGTCCAAGATTGGGCGAGCCGCACGAAAGCCGACCACATTCCGCTTCTGGGGACGCCTTGGCCCCAGATAGCACCATCCCACTAACACAAGATCGGATAATGGATTTGGTCACCAACAAGTTTAAAACATTGGTGGCCGAAGTCGAAGCTCAGAAAGAAAAGTAGTGGGCGGCCATATCCCGTACAGTATGATCTGATCGAGTTCCCGAGTGGCTATATCATTCTCAAGTTCGGAAGATTTGACAGGACAGGTAACGTAAATCAGCACGTCGCCCATTTTAAAGCGTTTTGCGGAAATACAGGGGGCAATGATGCGCTCCTTCTTCTTCAGTTTGTCAATAGTCTGACCGGTGTTGCTTTCGACTGGTACGCGAGCATACCAGACGGGTCCGTCATTACTTTTGCCCAAATGGAATCTTTGTTTCGGAAAAGTTTCATGAGTGTCAGTGATAAAATCTCCATTGCTGACCCTGGGAGAACTAAACCGGGAAACAACGAAAGCAACACGGACTCTATTGCTCGATGGCGCAACCTCACTGTCATGTATGAACCGCTGCTAGAGCAGGACCAGTCCGTCAGCCTCCTCATTGGGAACCTCAGTAAGTGGATGGTCCCATTCTTGTGTATAGAATGCCTCAATACGTTTCAGGAGCTGACCAAAAGAGTTCAAATGTTGGAACACTCGAAGCAAAAGTCTGCCCCGGACTCTTATAGAGACAAGGCTCGGAAAAGCAAGAGGAACGACAACCGTAGAAGCAGGAATTCCAGTAATACCAATGTCTTCACTACGTCTGATAATGAACAGAAGCGAAAGGAAAGAGAATCCAATATCAACCGGTTTCATGCCCCGCTTCCCAAAATACGGAAAACGGTGGATGACTAGGCCAGCCATGCTCCTACGGTAAAGGAATAATCCCGCCGTAGTCACACTTCGGCTTCTAGCATTACATG
This sequence comes from Agapanthus africanus, assembly GCA_030015575.1. Lineage (NCBI taxonomy): Eukaryota > Viridiplantae > Streptophyta > Magnoliopsida > Asparagales > Amaryllidaceae > Agapanthus > Agapanthus africanus. The sequence continues at coordinate 8,180,852 of CM057337.1, forward strand.
GTAATTAGTAAACAAAGCACAGAAGTAAAGGAAATACATCACTAAATTATTACATCAAATTTCATTGTTCATAATTTACAAATAAACAAGAAAAGAACTACTAACCAAGTTCGAATACAAGGTCTCTTTTGGGAAAGCAGAAAAGATGAAAGAGGTACTCTCAACTAGATCTCCGCAAGGTCGAAGGGTAAGTCCGACTCCTGCACTGGTTCTTCCTCAAGGTATGAGCATGTATAGTCAAGTCGTCAGAGCGACGCAATAGCAATATTATAATAGTGACATGAAACAGACAAATAAGGTAATAACAGTGGAAGAAAAATACAGGTAATCACTATGTCACTAACTGATGCAAAGTATGATCTGTGTCCCTATCAGTCTCTAAGTCATCTTTGAAATCGAGTTGTGGAAAGGAGGATCATGTTTAACGAGGGTCTCGTACATACCCGAGACTACGGCCCACACGCCCGGGACATAACCCTGTCAGCCGGATCGCTAGATCCTACCTAATATATATAAGAGTCGCTGTTCGAATGATCATCCTCCAAATCACTGTCCTCGCTAAATACAATGCTCTTTCCACTTCGATTTCCCCTTTTTCCTCAGGTTTACACTATTGACGAGTTTGGTCTAGTTGTGTACAAGTATGCACCAATAACACGGTTTTGTCACTGTTCACTGTATTATTCACTGTCACGAATCATTCACTTTTCCATTGGCGTACTTGACACTCCTAAACCAATACCGTTCACACACGATAATGTATTGTATACTGAATAATAACGCGCACTATGACTAGGTGTATGGCAATCATGTAAGATATGTGTATTTATGCAGTTAACAAGTCATGTGTAATACGAATTATTATGCACCTTATGAACTTATAAAAATTGTAGTAAATCATACGTTCAAAATTCAGTGAAACGATACAAAGACAGTAACAAGTATACTCTGTTGGAAGTTCATAAAAATTTGTTTCAGTGCAATCGGATTTCGGGTTTGCAAGTTACAGCCGTTTCATTTTAAGTGTTCGCTGTAGGAAATTCAGTTTCTGAATTGAACGTACGTTACGCGACACAATTTTCACCCAGTTGAGATCAGAATTTAGTGACACTACAGTTGAATGAAATTTAGGTTTCCAACGCACCAGAGATATTCTCAATCGCGCCTCTACGTCAGGAGTTATGTACTGTTCAACACTAGGGTATCAGTTCTGTTTCTGTGTGGGACTGCTGTGCGTCCTGTTCTTTTAAATTACAGTTTAAATAGTAAACGACGGTATAAAGGGGTGAAATAACTTTCATTATTTAGATAACTGGTTCATCTTCACTACAGTATAGGGTTCCGCAATATAGAAGTTCAAACAGCAAAGGGGTAAGCATTACGAGATAGAAATCAACAGCCAGAGCTGCTTTGGACAGCAGTCCAGAGCCGCTCTCCGAATCAGTTTCCATTGTATTTTTAGTATAGAAACAGTTTAAAACATTTATGTAGTTCCAGGTCGTCGAGTCGGATTCGATTTGAGCCCTCGAACGTATCATTTCAATTTGTAGACAATTAACTATGATTTTTACAAGTTTCAGACGCGCGGAATTTTCAGTTTTAACGGGTGTAATTGGGGGTGATCGTTCAAGTCAGTAACGATTATATTTTTCAGCCAAGTTTTAATATGATGTTCATTACCACACGGGCCAATTCATGTGATCAATTTCCGTCAGTTTAATGGAAGGTTTTCGTACGGGTTTTGCATCAAACACTTGTGTCACATAAATTTTTCACGAATTGTAAACATGGAATTAATAGGATTTATAATTGTAACAGAAAAATCTAGCATGTAGCAAGTAGGGTACTTTCCTGGAGACGCGTTGACGACGCACGGCAGCGGCAACGGCACGAATGCGCAACGAACGGCACGGTTTGGTGTCACGGCCTCGGCTCGGGTTTGGGTTCGTCGTCAGAGTTGCCCGGGGGATGGCTCGTGATAGATGGAGGCGGAGTGGTGTGCTGTGAAGCTACTGGAGATGTGCTGGGGTCGTCAGTGGTCGGCGGATGTAGCTCCGACGAGGGTGCAGTAGGGTGTTGAGGTTGCAGCGAGGGGGTGCAGGGGCTCGAAGCTCGGTGGTTTGGAGAGAGGGAGGAAACAATGGGTGGTGCTTGGGTTGGTAGGAGATGATGCTGATGACGCAGAGGGTCGACGAGGTGGTTCAGGGGCTGTGGGGAGCTCGTCAGCGAGGAGGGTGCAGGGAAGGCTCGGTGGCTAGGAGGGTGTGCAGGCGAGGGGAATGAGGCAGTGTAGGGGCTCGGATTTTGGTAGGAGAGAAACGAGGGAGGAAGACGAGATGATCGGAGTCGTCGTCGTTGGTGGGGTGTAAGGGGTGAGGCAGGATGTTTTTTTTGGAGAGAGGAGAGGAGAGAAGAAAGGGAGAAAGTGGAGAGAGTTAGAAGGATGAGGAGGAGTTGAGGAGTTTGTGAGCGCGTGCGTGATCGTGGGTCGGGGTCGTGGGGCAGAGAAGACGAGGCATCGGCATGGAGCGTGGCGACGTGGGGACGCGGCAAAGAGGAGCGGGAAAAGAAAACAACATGGGGAGAAGAAGGAAGCGAACGGGTCGGGTCGGGTTGCCTTGGGTGTGGGCACGGGCTAGGGAAACGGGCTTGGGCCGGGACGTTTAGTTTGATTTATTGGTTTTTATTTTCTTGTTTTCTTTGGCTGGGCTTCCTTTAGTTTGGGCTTGGGGAAATTATTTAATTTAAAATTTGGTTTGGGCTGGGGTTTTGTTTAATTATAAATTTTGTTTAATTAATATTGGAAAAAGTTTTAGATGCTAAAACCTAAGCAACCAATTTCACACAAAATTACGAGGAAAAATATAGGGAAACATTCAGGGGACTTGGAAAATAATAGAAGAATTTCATTGATGGAAACGGGGATTTACATCATACCCTCCTTACAAAAATTTCGTCCTCGAAATTTAAAAAGGATACAATGAAACAACAGTACTAAGCAAAGAGATGTGGAAAACGTATACAGATATCTTCCTCACGCTCCCAGGTAGATTCTCCTGGGGAACGACCGCCCCAAGACACTCGGACTAACGGAATGACTTTATTCTTCAGCACTTTCTCTCTGCGGTCGAGGATAGTGGTAGGCTGCTCCTCGTAAGATAGGTCGGTACCCAAAGCTAACTCCGAATAGTCCAGAACATGGCTCTCATCCCGAACGTAACGCCGCAACTGAGACACGTGGAAGGTATTGTGCACACCAGCTAGCGATGGAGGCAAGATAAGTCGATAGGCCACCTCTCCTACTCGCTCTAGCACCTCAAAAGGTCCGATGAAACGGGGACTGAGTTTCCCGCGACCTCCAAACCTGATAACTCCGCGGGTAGGGAAAATCTTCAGGAATACGTGATCTCCGACTTCAAATTCTAGTGCTCTCCTGCTGGTATCTGTCTAACTCTTCTGTCGATCCTGAGCCGTCTTAATGCGCTGCCTGATCATTTGGACCTTGTCGACTGTCTGAACAATGAGCTCGGGACCCAGTAATCTTCGTTCTCCCACATCATCCCAACAAACTGGGGATCGACACTTCCGCCCGCAAAGTGCTTCGAAAGGAGCCATCTGGATGCTAGCCTGATAAATGTTGTTATAAGCAAACTCGACTAGATGCAGATGATCTTCCCAAGAACCCTGAAAATCCAACATGCAGGCTCTCAACATATCCTCGAGTGTCTGAATCGTACGCTCGGATTGTCCATCCGTCTAGGGTGATAAGCTGTGCTGAACTTGAGGCGGGTACCCAAACTCTCCTGTAAGCTCCTCTAGAAGTGCGAAACAAATCTGGAGTCTCGATCTGACACAATACTGACCGGAACTCCGTGAAGTCACACTATCTCCTGTATGTATCTCTCTGCCAGTGACTCTATTGACTGTCCCACTCGGAATGGTAAGAAGTGTGCAGCTTTCGTGAGGCGTTCGACGATAACCCAAATGGAGTTGTTGCCCCTAGGGCTCCGTGGTAAGGCTGTCACGAAATCCATGGTAATTTGCTCCCACTTCCATTCTGGTATCGGAAGAGGTTGTAACAATCTTGCTGTCCTCTGATGTTCCACCTTCACCTGTTGGCATACCAAGCACCTGGATACGAACCGCGCAATTTCTCGCTTCATCCCGTTCCACCAAAAATGCTGCTTCAGATCTCGATACATCTTCGTACCTCCCGGATGCACAGAATAAGCTGAACTATGAGCCTCCGCCGGTACCTCTTCTCGAACATTCCTCTTGGGTACGCAGAGTCTGCTACCGAATCTCATAGAACCGTCTTCATGCATGATTAAGTCCGTTCTCAGCCCGGCTTCTACTTGCGCTCTGAACTTTGCAATTGAGAATCATCCGCTTGTGCATCCTTGATGCGATCCACAAAGGAAGACTGCACCTGTAGTTGCCAAAATTGACCGATTGCGCTCGGTGTAACGACTTCAAGCTCGAGTCTCTGAAGATCCTCAATGATGCTCCTGTGACTGGTCAACATCATGACCGCTGGCTTGCGACTGAGAGCATCTGGTACAACATTTACTTTTCCCGGGTGATACTGAAGGTCCAAGTCATAATCCGCCATCAGTTCTAGCCATCGGTGCTGCCTCATGTTTAGTTCCTTCTGAATGAAGACGTACTTCAGACTTTTGTGATCCGTGTACACCTCCACCTTCTCGCCCAACAGATAGTGCCTCCAAATCTTCAACGCAAAAACCACTGCAGCTGACTCCAAGTCATGCGTAGGATAGTTCCTCTCGTGATTTCTCAGCTGTCGAGAGGCGTAAGCAACCACCCGACCGTGCTGCATCAGAACACAGCCTAAGCCCTTCCCTGAGGCATCACTATGTATCATCAAACCACCGGAATCATCTGGTACTATAAGAATGTGCGCCGTGGTTAACTTCTACTTCAGTGTCTCAAATGCCCGGGTACACTCCTCTGTCCACACAAAAGATACCCCCTTCCGTGTCAGCCTCGTCAACGGTTCAGCGATCCTTGAAAAGTCTTGGACGAACCGCCGATAATATCCTGCCAGTCCCAGAATGCTTCTGATCTCGGCCACTGACTTCGGCGTTGGCCAATCTCTGACAGATTTTATCTTTGCCGGGTCCACTGAGATGCCTTCGCCCGAAACAATGTGTCCCAAGAACTGAACCTTGTCGAGCCAGAATTCACACTTGCTCAATTTCGCGTACAACTTATCTTTCCGAAGAATTTGTAAAACCATGCGCAAATGCTCGACATGTTCCTCCTGGGTCTTCGAGTAGACTAGTATATCGTCGATAACTACAACGAAAAACGTGTCCAAGTACTTCGCAAACACCATGTTCATCAAATCCATGAATATCGCTGGGGCATTGGTAACACCGAACAGCATCACAAGGAACTCATAATGTCCGTATCGGGTCTTGAAAGCCGTCTTACATACATCCTCGGCCGCTACTCTGATCTAATGATAACCAGAACGGAGATCCAATTTTGAAAATACCTTGGCCCCACTTAACTGATCGAATAAGTCGTCGATGCGCGGAATTGGGTACTTGTTCTTTATTGTGACTTTGTTCAGCTCTCGATAGTCTATGCACATCCGCAGCGATCCATCATTCTTCTTCACCAACAGAACTAGTGCACCCCACGGCGAGACGCTTGGCCGGATAAATCCCTTCTCTAGGAGTTCTTCAATTTGCTTCTTTAATTCTGCCAACTCAACCGGTGCCATTCTGTACGGGGCCTTGGAAATTGGTGCTGTACCTGGAGTCAAATCGATCGAGAATTCCAAGACGCGTGGAGGTGGTAGACCTGGTAAATCTTCAGGAAACACGTCCAGAAAGTCCTGAACAATCTCTGGGGCTGAGCTCTCATCAATCTCCATATTTGGCTTGGCTCTATATTTGGCCAGCTCCAAAGATTCGCTTCCGCCTTCGAAAATAAACTCCGGGTGATTAGGAATGCGGAAGATCACATTCCTTGCTCGGCAATCAATAACTGCATGGAAAGTAATCATCCAATCCATCCCGAGAATTGCGTCATAGCTGCCTGTCCCGATCAAAAGAAAATTCGCATAGAATTCCCTGCCACACACTACAACCGGACATGATCTACATTCTCGACTAGATACTATAACGCTATTACCCGTATGTATTTCCCAGCCCTTGGTTAATGGTTCATGTGGTATGGAGTGTGTATCAGCGAAATGCACAGATATGAAACAGTGCGATGCTCCAGAATCAAATAGTACTCTATCTGGCATGGAATGTACGAGTAGAATACCCGTGACAACTTCGCCTGAAGCCTCTGCCTTCTCGGCGGTCAAGGTGAAAGCCCGTCCCTGACCGCAGCCTGTGTAGGGTTGCCTCTGTTCCTGTGATCTCTGCTGCTGCGGTCCAGACCCTCCCTGTAACTCTGATCGCTCGGGGCAACCACTAACTCTGTGCTGGCTGGATCCGCAAATCAAACACCGTCCCTTGGCGCGGCGACAGTCCTTCTGGGTATGCCCATCTCTGTTGCAGGAGCCGCAAACTACGTTCTTGCTCTGGGAGCGATGATGGGGGACGAATGGGCGCTTCATTTGTGTCGTTCCAGTCCTGTGAACTGGTATGACTCCTCGAGACGGTGTGTAGGTGCCCACTGGAACAACTGGGGGCTTCCAGAATTTGTTGATCAGTTTCTCCTGAATTCGTGCCGCGTTGAGTACCTGTGCAAAAGTCTGCAACTCAAGTGACGCGATCAACTGCTGCAGCTCGAAATCAAGTCCCTGTAAGAAGCGTCTGGCCCTGGTGGCCTCTGAAGCGACCATGTACGGAGCAAATCGGCTCAGACGGTTGAATTCTGCCGTGTATACGTCCACGGGACGGCCATTCTGCTTCAGTAGGATGAATCTTTCTTCCATCTCTGCCTTAGCGGGGGAAGGGAAATAGTGGTCCAAGAAGCACTCCTTGAATTTGCTCCATTCGATTTTCCTATCTAGTCTGCTTTCTTCCACTGACCACCAAATACAGGCTTCATCTTCTAACTGGATCTTTATCACATCCACTTTATCTTCCTCTGGTACCCTGGCGGCCGTCAGTAAGTTCTCCATATTAACCAGCCATTACTAAGCCTCGCGTGGTTCGGCTAGGCCCGTAAATGCAGCTGGATGTAACCTCCGAAAATCTGACACGGTGCCAGCCCTGGCAGAAAAAGCTGGTGGAGTAGTGCCCTCAGGGGTGGTAATGAGGGCGAAGGGTCCCCCTACATCGGTAATAGCCCTGAGTCCCTCGGTGAGTAGGTCCGTCTTTCTCTCCTGAACTTCTGCGAGAGAGGTCAGTGCACTAAGTATCCTCTCCTTGCGATCCTGAGAACTTGAGTCCGAGGAGTGGTCGTTCGGGGACGTCATATCGCTGGAAGGTATTAAAAGGATATGATTAGATACAAGGACGAGAGTCAGGAATAGTGAAGCGAAAACAATGTAATACAGTATAGTTAATGTTATCTCTTACTACTAAACATGGCTCTGATAGCAACAAAACCATGTCATGCCCTGCTTTCCAAAATACGGAAAACGAGGGATGACTAGGCCAGCCATGCTCCTACGGTCAAGGAATAATCCCGCCGTAGTCACACTTCGGCTTCTAGCATTATATGGTAATCAGTAAACAAAGCACAGAAGTAAAGGAAATACATCACTAAATTATTACATCAAATTTCATTGTTCACAATTTACAAATAAACAAGAAAAGAACTACTAACCAAGTTCAAATACAAGGTCTCTTTTGGGAAAGCAGAAAAGATGAAAAAGGTACTCTCAACTAGATCTCCGCAAGTGTAGGGTGTTTTTCGTCACCCCATTGAGATGGGAATACGCGCGCGCTTGTCAGGCGCACTACAGATTCCCCCGGCCTAGGGTAGGCGGGGGTTTATTGATTGTGGGGATCCGAATCTCCGGCAGCCGCGGACTAAGCTGCCGTTAATTACCCCTCGCCTTTGGGGCGAGGGAACCTCCGATTAACGGGTTAAACTGGTCATGCGAACTCAATGTGCAGTGTACGTGTGTTGTGTTTTGAAAGGGGGGTTTTGGATATATCGGGAGCCACGCAGAGTTTTTACGGGGGTCCCGCTACCCGGATAGCGGGCTGGGGGTCAAGGGGGCTAGCAGCCCCCTTGCGGGGTGCGGGGCAGCGCCCCGTTAGAAATTTTTTTCTAACAGGGACAGTGTCGCGGAGTATGTGTATGTGTACATTTATAAACATATGTATATATATATACATGTAAATATAAGTAAAGGGGAAAAAGACATCCAAAGGATGCGTGGGGCCAGCAGCTAGAGCGCTGTGCGCTAAGGTGCTGTGCGCTCAGGCGCGCGCGCGCCACGTGTCGGCATGTGGGCGTTTTGCGCAAGAGCGCTGCGCGCAGGTGCGCAAGCGAGCGAGCGCCACGTGTCGGCACGCGGGCGCTTTGCGCACTTGCGCAAGCGCGCCACGTGTCGGCACGCAGGCGCTTTGCGCACTTGCGCAAACGCGCAGGTGCGCAAGCGCGCGCGCGCCACGTGTCGGCACGCGGGCGCTTTGCGCAAGAGCGCTGCGCGCAGGTGCGCAAGCGCGCGCGCGCCACGTGTCGGCACGCGGGCGCTTTGCGCAATTGCGCAAGCGCGCCACGTGTCGTCACGCGGGCGCTTTGCGCACTTGCGCAGGTGCGCAAGTGCGCGCGCCACGTGTCGGCACGCGGGCGCTTTGCGCACTTGCGCAAGCGCGCAGGTGCGCAAGCGCGCGCCACGTGTCGGCACGCGGGCGCTTTGCGCACTTGCGCTGCGCGCCGGAGAGGACAAGAGGCTTTTAGCCTAAAAAGATTTCTCTGAAGAGAGATCAAAGAGGAGTTGGACTCCTGAGTGTTTTTTTTTTCTTTCTTCGGGGTTTAGTGAAAGATGTTCTTCTTCTTCCTCCTTTGTTGGCTGGATCTTGATGATCAAGAGATGTGAGATCTAAAAATCTCTCCTTTCTGAGATCTAATGGTAGATCCAAGTTCCCCTTTGTGGGTTTTGTGGTGAAAGACTTCTTAGTTTTTGAAAAGAAAGAGTAAAACTCTTGATTTAATTCAAAAGAAATTAGAAGGTTTAGAACCTTGGAGAAGGAGCAGGAGGCACAAAGAACCCTAATTTTTGGGGGAATGAAAAGTTGTTCTTTTTTATTCATCATGTTGCCTTTTATAGGCTTACATATTTACATATAGCCCCTTGGGCTTTACAAAAATGGCATTTTAGCCATCCCATGGCTCATGTGCCATTTCATTTTTGCACATAAGCCACGGGCTTACAAAATATTGGCTTTATGCCCATTTTGCATACATTCATGTATAAAAAATTACATAAAAATTATTTATTACATGATTTTGTTGTTGGCATGGGGAGGCTGGCCGCGGGCTTGACTTGGGCATGGGACCACTTGACCTGGGCTTGGGCCCACATAGCTTGGGGGTTGACTTTGACTTTGACTCGGTCAACCGGGGTGTAAATTTTTACCCCAACAAAGTGCCCCCCCATCAATAAATGCACACAGCATATATGGGTCGTGTGCATGAAATTGATGGATCTTCTTTCACGTGGAGACGACTTGCTTTGGTTCCCACTTTTTGGGACGCACTGTCCTTTTTACGACATGGACGGTCGACGCTTGACGCGTCTCCGAGACGGAGTGTACGTGGTAGACGTTTCCCTGACCCGGAGTGATTTGGTTCCCGATTTGTGGGGAGCTTGCACTGCCTGTTTTACAACATGGACGGTCGACGCTTAACGCGTCTCCGAGACGGAGTGTCCGTGGTAGACGTTTCCCTGGCCCGGAGCGATCTGGTTCCTGCTTTGTAGGAAGCCTGCACTGCCCTTTTTGCGACATGGACGGTCGACGCTTAACGCGTCTCCGAGACGGAGTGTCCGTGGTAGACGTTTCCCTGGCCCGGAGCGATCTGGTTCCTGCTTTGTAGGAAGCCTGCACTGCCCTTTTTGCGACATGGACGGTCAACGCTTAACGCGTCTCCGAGACGGAGTGTCCGTGGTAGACGTTTCCCTGGCCCGGAGCGATCTGGTTCCTGCTTTGTAGGAAGCCTGCACTGCCCTTTTTGCGACATGGACGGTCAACGCTTAACGCGTCTCCGAGACGGAGTGTCCGTGGTAGACGTTTCCCTGGCCCGGAGCGATCTGGTTCCTGCTTTGTAGGAAGCCTGCACTGCCCTTTTTGCGACATGGACGGTCGACGCCCTGTTACGAAGCGATTTGGGTTCCCAATTTGCGGGAGCCTGCACTGCCCTTTTTGCGACATAGACGGTCGACGCCCTGATCCGGAGCGATTTGGGTTCCCAATTTGCGGGAGCCTGCACTGCCCTTTTTGCGACATAGACGGTCGACGCCCTGTTACGAAGCGATTTGGGTTCCCAATTTGCGGGAGCCTGCACTGCCCTTTTTGCGACATAGACGGTCGACGCTCTGATCCGGAGCGATTTGGGTTCCCAATTTGCGGGAGCCTGCACTGCCCTTTTTGCGACATAGACGGTCGACGCTCTGTTACGAAGCGATTTGGGTTCCCAATTTGCGGGAGCCTGCACTGCCCTTTTTGCGACATAGACGGTCGACGCTCTGATCCGGAGCGATTTGGGTTCCCAATTTGCGGGAGCCTGCACTGCCCTTTTTGCGACATAGACGGTCGACGCTTAACGCGTCTCCGAGACGGAGTGTCCGTGGTAGACGTTTCCCTGGCCCGGAGCGATCTGGTTCCTGCTTTGTAGGAAGCCTGCACTGCCCTTTTTGCGACATGGACGGTCGACGCTTAACGCGTCTCCGAGACGGAGTGTCCGTGGTAGACGTTTCCCTGGCCCGGAGCGATCTGGTTCCTGCTTTGTAGGAAGCCTGCACTGCCCTTTTTGCGACATGGACGGTCGACGTCCTGTTACGAAGCGATTTGGGTTCCCAATTTGCGGGAGCCTGCACTGCCCTTTTTGCGACATAGACGGTCGACGCTCTGATCCGGAGCGATTTGGGTTCCCAATTTGCGGGAGCCTGCACTGCCCTTTTTGCGACATAGACGGTCGACGCTCTGTTACGAAGCGATTTGGGTTCCCAATTTGCGGGAGCCTGCACTGCCCTTTTTGCGACATAGACGGTCGACGCTCTGATCCGGAGCGATTTGGGTTCCCAATTTGCGGGAGCCTGCACTGCCCTTTTTGCGACATAGACGGTCGACGCTTAACGCGTCTCCGAGACGGAGTGTCCGTGGTAGACGTTTCCCTGGCCCGGAGCGATCTGGTTCCTGCTTTGTAGGAAGCCTGCACTGCCCTTTTTGCGACATGGACGGTCGACGCTTAACGCGTCTCCGAGACGGAGTGTCCGTGGTAGACGTTTCCCTGGCCCGGACGATCTGGTTCCTGCTTTGTAGGAAGCCTGCACTGCCCTTTTTGCGACATGGACGGTCGACGCCCTGTTACGAAGCGATTTGGGTTCCCAATTTGCGGGAGCCTGCACTGCCCTTTTTGCGACATAGACGGTCGACGCCCTGATCCGGAGCGATTTGGGTTCCCAATTTGCGGGAGCCTGCACTGCCCTTTTTGCGACATAGACGGTCGACGCTCTGATCCGGAGCGATTTGGGTTCCCAATTTGCGGGAGCCTGCACTGCCCTTTTTGCGACATAGACGGTCGACGCTCTGTTACGAAGCGATTTGGGTTCCCAATTTGCGGGAGCCTGCACTGCCCTTTTTGCGACATAGACGGTCGACGCTCTGATCCGAAGCGATTTGGTAGACGTGTCCCCGGCATGAAGTGTCGCTGGTCGACGTTTCCCCGAGGCGGAGTGTCTGCTGTAGGACGTTTCCACGAGACGGAGTGCCTGCTGTAGGACGTTTCCCCGAGACGGAGTGCCTGTTGTAGGACGTTTCCCCGAGACGGAGTGCCTGTGGTAGGACGTATCCCCGAGGCGGAGTGCCTGTTGTAGGACGTTTCCCCGAGACGGAGTGCCTGTGGTTGACGCAGAGGTCGATGTTGGAATTAGTTGGTTTGATTTGTTTGATTTGAGTTGACATTAGCATCGCTATACTGGAATATGGTACCAGGAGCGAATCATCATCTGTCTTTGAGAGGATTTGGGAATTGGGGTTTCTGTTTGGCATCTGCATTGCTGCACTGGAATAATGCCAGGAGCAACTCATCATGTACCCAGAGAGGATTCGGATTTGGTTTGTTTGGCATCTGCATTGCTGCACTGGAATAATGCCAAGAGCAACTCATCATGTGCCCAGAGAGGAATTGGATTTGGTTTGTTTGGCATCTGCATTGCTGCACTGGAATAATGCCAGGAGCAACTCATCATGTGCCCGGGGAGGATTTGAATTTGGTTTTTGTTTGGCATCTGCATTGCTGCACTGGAATAATGCCAGGAGCAACTCATCATGTTCCCGGGGAGGATTTGAATTTGGTTTTTGTTTGGCATCTGCATTGCTGCACTGGAATAATGCCAGGAGCAACTCATCATGTGCCCGGGAGGACTTGGGTTTGGTTTTTGTTTGGCATCTGCATTGCTGCACTGGAATAATGCCAGGAGCAACTCATCATGTGCCCGGGAGGACTTGAATTTGGTTTTTGTTTGGCATCTGCATTGCTGCACTGGAATAATGCCAGGAGCAACTCATCATGTGCCCGGGAGGACTTGGGAGAGATTGGGATCGTTTTACGCCCGTGGATTGTATACGGTTTTGCAGGATGTATGATCCAGACCGTAGGGCCATAAAAATTTTAGGGCTTTGTTGGCGTCTGCATCGCTGCACCGGAATATGGTACCAGGAGCGACTCATCATTCGCCGCTTGGGGATTGGAATTTGGAATTTGGTTAGCGTCTGCATCGCTGCACTGGAATATGGTACCAGGAGCGACTCATCATTCGCCACTTGGGGATTGGGGAGCGATTGCTTAGGAGACAGGTTTGGATCCCTATCACCTAAGACTTTTCAATTTTATGGGCCGTGAGGGTCCCATAAAGGTATTTTCTCCCTGCGAGTCGTAAGGATCCTGCAGGTGTGTTTTCTCCTTAAGAGTCGTGAGGACTCCTAAGTGTGTTTTTCCTTGGTGAGTCGTAAGGATCTCACGAAGGTTTGTTCTCCTCATGCATCGTGAGGACACATGAGTGGGTCTTTCCAATGAAGCGTAATTCCAAAGGCGGAGACCAGCCGCGTAACTGGTGGTTGCGGTGGGGCATGGGTATGCTGAGAATCATTTGAGCCCGTGGATTGTATACGGTAGTCAATTTGGGGACTGGCCGTAGGGCTGGAAGAATTTTGGGAAATTGGATTTTTGTTTGGCGTCTGCATTGCTGCATTGGAATAATGCCAGGAGCAACTCATCATCCGCCCTTGTTTTTTTTTTGTTGTTTTTTTTATTTTTTATTTTACCGCGATTGCTCTATCATTTAAGCTTTTCTTATCGCGAAGGTCGCGATTGCCCTATCATTTCGGCTATTTATTCGCGGTTGCCCCATCATTTCGGCTTTATTTTCATTTTTATTTTTACTCGCTGATTTTTATTGCGAGTTGCCCCATCATTTCGGCTTTTCTTTATTTCTCTTTTATTTACACATTTTTTTTGTTTACATTTTTTTTTTTTACATTCCCCAGTTTAACGACTTAGAGGTCGATTGTTTCCAGTTTAACGACGTGGTGGTCCTCTTTGCTTATCCCAGCTCCTTGAACATTGATCTTGGCGGAGCTGTGCTGATGGCCTAGCTCCGTGGCTTGCCGATACGTCCGAGGATTGAGAGGTTTTTCCAAGCTTATATTGGTCCTCTGCCCAATCTTTGAAAACACAGCAGTCTTCAATGGTATGACTCAGCACTCTATGGTATGGGCAGTATATGGGATTGCCAGTCATATTCATTTCATGTGGCCTCTTCGGAATAGGCAGTTGCAGGCCATTGTTCAGGGCTTCCTTGAATATATCACGGACCTCATCCCTCCTAAAGGAGTACACCTTCTTCCTTCTCTCCATCAGAGTAGGTGCCCTCACTGACGCCGGTCCCTGAGGCCGATCAATCTTTAGTTCGCCCTGCACATGTCTGGGAGGGTTAGGTTCCCGAAAGGTTTCAGTCTCCATTTGCATGAAATCGGCGGTCGTAGCTTGACTGTTTGCTAACACGCCTTTAGACAGTTCTATCTCTCCCGTCTTGTATTGCCTTTCGACCCAATCTTTGAAGGCGAAGCAGTCCTCAATGGAATGACCTATCACCCTATGATACGGGCAATATTTTGGGTCATCGATCATATTCTCTTCTTGCGGTCTCTTTGATTCTGGCAGTTGTAGACCGTTTCTTAGGGCGTCCCTGAATATCTTGTGGACTTTTTCCCTCTTGAAGGAATAGACCTTTTCCAGCTTCTCTTTCAGAGGCGATTCCCCCCCGGCGTATGTATCAGAAGGACTGGAGGCTAATTGCGGCCGTTTTTCGTGAAGGCGCTCCGCTTTTAGATTTAAAGGGATATCAGTTGGCTGCTCCCGGGTACCAATCCCTGGCTCATGAGCCAAAATTTGATTCTGCTGTAATTGCAATCGGGTGACTTGGGTCGCGAGATCTGCCATGACGTTTGCCAGCTCGTCGACTTTGGAATAGACCTCGGCCATCTTCTCATCCCTGTCCTGAAATTGCCTTTGAAGCCATTGGAATAATGCCTGTTCTGTAGTTCCGGCTATGACAACCGGGTAATCTTTATTGCCTGAGCTCCATTCCATAGGAACCATGGGATCCTCTGGCTTATCGGCCTGAGCGGGCTCTTCATCATTTAGATCGAGTCGATGCTGGGTAGCGTGAACCGTATCATCACCATGGCTGTGAAGAAGAAGAGGGTTCGTTTCTTCATGTCCGGCCATGTAGACAGTGTGGATAACACACTCAGCCATTCTTTCATCACTGGCAGTTGGTTTCGCGGAGCGGTCCGGGCTTTGGAAATTCATAAATTTTAACATGGCCAGAGCCCTAGCCTTTTTGTTGGCTCTATATCTGAGCCGCTTCTGCCTCAGCTTCTCGATTTTGAAGGCTTGGCGGGCATCCGCTACCCAGGAAGCCATTGTGAGTTGATCAGAGGGGAGCTTAGAGAAGACACCCGATCGAGCAGTTGTCGGGGGTACCGCTGGAACTTGCTCGAGATGCCCAGTTGCTTCGTTGACGTTGATGGCCATGCCCCCAGCTGGAGCGATGGAGGGTCGTTTGGAAACGGATTTGTGCTTTGGCTGAGGTGCCCTCACGACCACCACATTTGGTCTCCTGCCTCTCGAGACCGGTTTGTCCGCTACCGAGGCTTGAGGAGCCGGGATGGCGCCAACTGGCATGAACATGATAGAGCCAAATGGTAGCAGCGGCTCCTCCCATTGTCGCCCGAGACTGGCCGGAAGGACCGTCCTAGAGTCTATCCTCATCGTGTAGGAGACGGGAGCTGAGTTCATCATCGAAGACATCGTCGGAAAGTGATTGCTTGAAAATCTGCATGAAAAAGCATTATTTTTAGTATAAATACATGTATGTATATTGATTGAGTTCGCATGAACGCTTAACCCGAAATATGGGAGGAGAGATTGGTCCCACCGGGCGTGCCAGAATCTGTAGGGTGTTTTTCGTCACCCCATTGAGATGGGAATACGCGTGCGCTTGTCAGGCGCACTACAGATTCCCCCGGCCTAGGGTAGGCGGGGGTTTATTGATTGTGGGGATCCGAATCTCCGGCAGCCGCGGACTAAGCTGCCGTTAATTACCCCTCGCCTTTGGGGCAAGGGAACCTCCGATTAACGGGTTAAACTGGTCATGCGAACTCAATGTGCAGTGTACGTGTGTTGTGTTTTGAAAGGGGGGTTTTGGATATATCGGGAGCCACGCAGAGTTTTTACGGGGGTCCCGCTACCCGGATAGTGTCGCGGAGTATGTGTATGTGTACATTTATATACATATGTATATATATACATGTAAATATAAGTAAAGGGGAAAAAGACATCCAAAGGATGCGTGGGGCCAGCAGCTAGAGCGCTGTGCGCTAAGGTGCTGTGCGCTCAGGCGCGTGCGCGCCACGTGTCGGCATGTGGGCGTTTTGCGCAAGAGCGCTGCGCGCAGGTGCGCAAGCGAGCGAGCGCCACGTGTCGGCACGCGGGCGCTTTGCGCACTTGCGCAAGCGCGCCACGTGTCGGCACGCAGGCGCTTTGCGCACTTGCGCAAACGCGCAGGTGCGCAAGCGCGCGCGCGCCACGTGTCGGCACGCGGGCGCTTTGCGCAAGAGCGCTGCGCGCAGGTGCGCAAGCGCGCGCGCGCCACGTGTCGGCACGCGGGCGCTTTGCGCAATTGCGCAAGCGCGCCACGTGTCGTCACGCGGGCGCTTTGCGCACTTGCGCAGGTGCGCAAGTGCGCGCGCCACGTGTCGGCACGCGGGCGCTTTGCGCACTTGCGCAAGCGCGCAGGTGCGCAAGCGCGCGCCACGTGTCGGCACGCGGGCGCTTTGCGCACTTGCGCTGCGCGCCGGAGAGGACAAGAGGCTTTTAGCCTAAAAAGATTTCTCTGAAGAGAGATCAAAGAGGAGTTGGACTCCTGAGTGTTTTTTTCTTCTTTCTTGGGGGTTTAGTGAAAGATCTTCTTCTTCCTCCTTTGTTGGCTGGATCTTGATGATCAAGAGATGTGAGATCTAAAAATCTCTCCTTTCTGAGATCTAATGGTAGATCCAAGTTCCCCTTTGTGGGTTTTGTGGTGAAAGACTTCTTAGTTTTTGAAAAGAAAGAGTAAAACTCTTGATTTAATTCAAAAGAAATTAGAAGGTTTAGAACCTTGGAGAAGGAGCAGGAGGCACAAAAAACCCTAATTTTTGGGGGAATGAAAAGTTGTTCTTTTTTATTCATCATGTTGCCTTTTATAGGCTTACATATTTACATATAGCCCCTTGGGCTTTACAAAAATGGCATTTTAGCCATCCCATGGCTCATGTGCCATTTCATTTTTGCACATAAGCCACGGGCTTACAAAATATTGGCTTTATGCCCATTTTGCATACATTCATGTATAAAAAATTACATAAAAATTATTTATTACATGATTTTGTTGTTGGCATGGGGAGGCTGGCCGCGGGCTTGACTTGGGCATGGGACCACTTGACCTGGGCTTGGGCCCACATAGCTTGGGGGTTGACTTTGACTTTGACTCGGTCAACCGGGGTGTAAATTTTTACCCCAACAGCAAGCTCGAAGGGTAAGTCCGACTCCTGCACTGGTTCTTCCTCGAGGTCTGAGCATGCATACTCAGGTCGTCAGAGCGACACAATAGCAATATTATAATAGTGACATGAAACAGACAAATAAGGTAATAACAGTGGAAGTAAAATACAGGTAATCACTATGTCACTAACTGATGCAAAGTATGATCTGTGTCCCTATCAGTCTCTAAGTCATCTTTAAAATCGAGTTGTGGAAAGGAGGATCATGTTTAACGAGGGTCTCGTACATACCCAAGACTACGGCCTACACGCCCGGGACATAACCCTGTCAGCCGGATCGCTAGATCCTACCTAATATATATAAGAGTCACTGTTCGAATGATCATCCTCTAAATCACTATCCTCGCTAAATACGATGCTCTTTCCACTTCGATTTCCCCTTTTTCCCCAGGTTTACACTATTGACGAGTATGGACTAGTTGTGTACATGTATGCACCAATAACACGGTTTTGTCACTGTTCACTGTATTATTCACTGTCACGAATCATTCACTTTTCCATTGGCGTACTTGAAACTCCTAAACCAATACCGTTCATGCACGATAATGCATTGTATACTGAATAATAACGCGCACTATCACTAGGTGTATGGCAATCAGGTAAGATATGTGTATTTATGCAGTTAACAAGTCATGTGTAATACGAATTATTATGCACCTTATGAACTTATAAAAATTGCAGTAAATCATACGTTCAAAATTCAGTGAAACGATACAAATACAGTAACAAGTATACTCTGTTGGAAGTTCAGAAAAATTTGTTTCAGTGCAATCGGATTTCGGGTTTGCAAGTTACAGCCGTTTCATTTTAAGTGTTCGCTGCAGGAAATTCAGTTTCTGAACTGAACGTCCGTTTCGCGACACAATTTTCACCCAGTTGGGATCAGAATTTAGTGATGCTACAGTTGAATGAAATTTATGTTTTTCAATAGGGTTTCCAACGCACTATACGGATTCTCAATCATGCCTCTACGTCACAAGTTATGCACTGTTAAACACTAGGGTATCAGTTCTGTTTCTGTGTGGGACTGCTATGCGTCCTGTTCTTTTAAATTACAGTTTAAATAGTAAACGACGGTATAAAGGGGTGAAATCACTTTCATTATTTAGATAACTGGTTCATATTCACTACAGTATAGTGTTCCGCAATATACATGTTCAAAAATCAAAGGGGTAAGCATTACGAGATCGAAATCAACAGCCAGAGCCGCTCTCCGAATCAGTTTCTGTCGTATTTTCTGTATAGAAACAGTTTAAAACTTTTATGTGGTTCCAGGTAGTCAAGTCGGCTTCGATTTGATCCCTCGAACGCTTCATTTCAATTTGTATACAATTAACTATGATTTTTACAAGTTTCAGACGCGCGGAATTTTCAGTTCTAACGGGTGTAATTGGGGGTGATCGTTCAAGTCAGTAACGATTATATTTTTCAGCCAAGTTTTAATATGATGTTCATTACCACACGGGCCAATTCATGTGATCAATTTCCGTCAGTTTAATGGAAGGTTTTCGTTCGGGCTTTGCATCAAACACTTGTGTCACATAAATTTTTCACGAATTGTAAACATGGAATGAATAGGATTTATAATTGTAACAAAAAAATATAGCATGTATCAAATAGGGTACTTGCCTGGAGACGCGTTGACGATGCACGGCAGTGGCAACGGCACGAAAGCGCAATGAACGACACGGTTTGGGGTCACGGCCTCGGCTCGGGTTTGGGTTCGTCGTCGGAGTTGCCCGGGGGATAGCTCGTTATCGCTGGAGGCGGAGTGGGGTGCTGTGAAGCTACTGGGGATGTGCTGGGTCGGCAGTGGTCGGCGGAGATAGCTCCGGCGAGGGTGCAGCAGGGTGTTGAGGTTGCAGCGAGGGGGTGCAGGGGCTCGAAGCTCGGTGGTTTGGAGAGAGGGAGGAAACAGTGGGTGGTGCTCGGGTTGGTAGGAGATGATGTTGATGATGCAGAGGGTCGACGAGGTGGTTCAGGGGCAGTGGGGTGCTCGTCGGCGAAGAGGGTGCAGGGAAGGCTCGGTGGCTAGGAGGGTGTGCAGGCGAGGGGAGTGAGGCAGTGTAGGGGATCGGGTTTTGGTAAGAGAGAAACGAGGGAGGAAGACGAGGTGATCGGAGTCGTCGTCGTTGGCGGGGTGTAAGGGGTGAGGCAGGATGTTTTTCTTGGAGAGAGGAGGGGAGAGAAGAAAGGAAGAAAGTGGAGAGAGTTAGAGGGATGATGAGGAGTTGAGGAGTTTGTGAGCGCGTGCGCGATCGTGGGTCGGGGTCGTGGGGCAGCGAAGACGAGGCGTCGGCGTGGAGCATGGCGACGTGGGGACATGGCAAAGAGGAGCGGAAAAAGAAAACAACGTGGTGAGAAGAAGGAAGCGAATGGGTCGGGTCGGGTTGCCTTGGGTGTGGGCGCGGGCTAGGGAAACGGGCTTGGGCCGGGAAGTTTAGTTTGATTTATTTGTTTTTATTTTCTTGCTTTCTTTGGCTGGGCTTCCTTTAGTTTGGGCTTGGGGAAATTATTTAATTTAAAATTTGGTTTGGGCGGGGGTTTTGTTTAATTATAAATTTTGTTTAATTCATTTTGGAAAAAGTTTTAGATACTAAAACCTAAGCAACCAATTTCACACAAAATTACGAGAAAAAATATAGGGAAACATTCGGGGGACTTGGAAAATAATAGAAGAATTTCAATGATGGAAACGGGGATTTACAACCGGTCTCGAAAGCCAGTGTTGAGTGGAGAAGGGCTTTCCCTAGAGGAGAAAAAGAACAAGGTTTACTCTTTTAGGAGGGGCAAGATCCGAAAAATATTTAAAGATGCCATGAACAACGGTCTAAAATTGCCTTAGTCGAAAAGACCCTACGAAGCAAAAATGACCAACAATCCTCTATATTGCCCGTACCATCGAGTAGTAAGCCATACGATCGAGGATTGCTATATTTTCAAAGACTGGATTGAGAAGCAGTACAAGACAGGAGAGATCGATCTGTCCAAGTGTATGTTGCTAAACAATCAAGTTGCAACCACCAACTTTATACAGACATGAGAGATCGATCTATCCAAGAGTGCGTCTTATTATGGGATTTTGTGGGTATAATCCGCTGAAAACCCTCAGGAGACAATACTCCTCCTACTAGGGACACCTAGAGATTTAACGGCTTGTTGCACATGTTCAGTGCAATCGTGTTGCCTACGAAAGTGTGCTACTTAGGTTTTTCTTTTACTTTTTTCTCCCTCTCTTGAATAAATAGTTTGCTCGAGATGATCAAAGCTAAGTTTGGGGGTATTTGTTCAGTCGAAAATATTGCACATTTGATATAATCTTTTCCTTACTTTTCTTAAATATTTAAAGGTGTTTATTATAAATATAGAATATATTTGGGTTTATCTGCAAAATATTATTTACCTTATGTTTATATATTATATTTAACATTATGAAGGAAAATATATGTATATAATATTTATATAATATTTTGGTAATTAAAATATGCATATCATATCAAATAATCTTAATCAAATTTCTAAAAGATTCATTACCATATAAAATGATTAAGATTATATCTCTAATATAATAAATATTACTAACATTATTCATGGAGATATTGTGCAGATTTAGCTCAGTACAAGAAATCGAGATTTTCAAGATGTCAGGATCAAAAATCTGCCAATAAAATTGTAGAATCAATACTGGCAGAGACTCGGTAAATATATGAAGAATCCAGGCATGGAAAAAATCTCCATGCGTCAACATGAGAAGGCTCGAGAAGTTTGGAACAATGATCTCTCTAAAGCGTGGCGCTTCTGCGGCTAAAACCCCACATTCGCGGTTGATCCGCGGCCGTATCATGGCCGTTGGATCTGAGATTTTTGGTGGGTGATCATGATTGCATATCTTAACCTATGAGATCTAGGGTTTCTTCTTCTAGGGCTATTTAGATGGCCGAGAGCTAAAGTTAGAAATCATCACCTTTAATATGAAGCAAATCACCGTCAAAGAACAAGTGATCCACAACATGTCCGCGATTCGACGTGATAGAGCGACGTGAATATCGACGGAGCAAATACTTTCTATGAGGCAGAGATCGAGAGCAACTTTCTCTTCTTATAATCTAAACTCGAAGGATTTGTACTTGTAATGTTGATTAATAAAGGTTGATCATTTGTAATTATTTCACATTTAATTTCTGCATTATGATTTTCTTCTCTATCATGTCTTTTTCTATCTTCATCATGCGCGAGTAATTCTCCGCTTGATAGGATTCATAGGATTAGGGTAGAACAATGGATGAGAAAATATTTTAACTTCTTTTACGTTCTATGAAGTTTCTAAACTTTAGCAAAAGAATCGTTAACATCCTAATCGGGCACGCTATCAATTTATTGATAGTCTCGTCCGCGATTTGAGATCAGATTAACAATTATTTTGTTAAGGGATAGACATGAATAGAGATCAATAAAGGGACAAGGGTCAATAGTGGGAAACCCTAGTTTCTTATAAGAACCCTAATCCTCATTCACTACTATCTATTTAGTTTTAAATCTATCAAAAGATAAAAGGAGTCATCTTTTGTATTCATCCATGACTACTAAATTTTATGAACCCTACAAGGCTTCTTTATATATATTCAACATCCGTGTTTAATATAAATCTAGAATCTATTCTCTTTTCTTCTTTTATATTATTCAACTCGTCTAAAGCATGATTAGAAATTCCATGCATCCATGCGGACGACCCATACTCATCTCGGCTAGCTATAAGAGACACCGTTATTGGTTGTGGTTACTACAAACACTTTTTTCAAATCAATCAAATGGCGCCGTTGCCGGGGATGCGTGCGTAAATTTTTTTTCTTGCTATTCGGGTTGAATTCTTATTCAATCCATATCATAAAAATAAAACAAAATCGTAATTTGCATATTTAACGATTAGTGTGCGATTTTTGCGAGAGAATCTGGAGTCACTGGAACGAGAAAATTGAGATTCAGAGATCTTCAAAGGAGTCCAGAGGAGCTTAGGAGGCAACTACAAAAAATTCAGCAAAAGACCCCTCCCTATTGCGGTAGAACCGTGGCTAAAGCAAGGAATTAGCCGCGGTTGGGCGGCGGAGTTGGCGAGTTGTGCCCCAAAATTTCTCTGGTATCTTCCTCATATTCTTCTCTCCCCTCTGAAATCTAATAATATATTTTTCTGTAAGATTCTTTGCAAAATATGGCCGCTCAAAAATATTTTTGCGTGTTTTGAAATTGATTTGTTTGTGCATATTTTAAAACGGACTTTAAGGGGCAAGACCAAAATTCAGATTAGGTGGGGATTTCATCACCCTTCTTAGGCCCCACAAATCAAAAACGAGCATCTGTATAACCCTATGTTAATTAAAAAATATCTAGACCAAGACTCTAAAGATCGTCGCACTCAATTAAGATAGAGGAGGGTCATGGATAATCTATCGCTTATCCGCATTTCTTTTATGGTGTCTAGACAAGTAGGACTAAGGCAAGTGGTTACTTAATTAGGTCCGCTATTTTCGGTGATTCGTATAGCGGATACCTCCCACTTACCTGGCACTTACCTGACCACAAGAGCGATAAAGAGGTGGTAGAGAATTGATCCTGCGACTTATCCATTGGAAGTCTAGGAGCGGTCTAGTGAGTTGACCTAGGTGACCTTAGTTCTATGGTTGTTTGTGCATTTTTTGTGTGATTTGTCTCACGACCGACATTTTTTTCAAAACAAACAATTTTAAAATCGTTCTCACATGCTGCCTGTAACACCCGAGCCCAATACTACTATTTTCTATTATTGGTTGAGCATTAGATATTACTCATTTCATTTATCTTGCTTGTTTGGGTCTTACTGTAAAATTTTATCTGGCTAAGTCATTCTGCATATAACAAATTTTAGCACCTAAAATAAAATTGAAAATATTCATCTTGGCCTACTTGACACCCTTAGCCTCGTGGTGGCGTCCGTGCATTGTGTTCTCGTCCCGTTCAGTGAAACGTGCGAGTTTGGATGGCTACGTGCACGTGCGTGTGTCCGTTTTGGGAGTATGTTTTTTTAATCATAAAACATTTCATTTTAAAATTTGGAACCCGCTTAAAATCCTAATATTTGAATTTCGAATTTTTGGACCCAACCCGGGCGCAATTTGGAAATGTTTCATTTGGCGCCAAAATCCCAAATTTTAATATTATTAAAACCTTCGCATATATTTTTCTAACTAATCTGATATCTTACTGTTCATTACCTATCTTTTGAATCTTTAAGTTAACCATATAATATTTTTACAATCTTGTATATCCTTCTCAATTTATTCTCTCAGCCAATCGCAACCTCTCCTTTAACCCCATGGGCCCCACTTTCTCTCTCTCTCCACTTTTTCTCTCTCTCTCATATATCCTCTCGTACTTCTCTTTTCATTCTTTCTCTTCTTCCTTCATGTCTCGTTTCTCATTTTTTTTAACTGTTCTTTTGTTGCCGGAATTCCGTCGTGCCGGTGACGCTTCTCGACGTTCCAGCGAGGTACCCCGACCCGTGTGGTTCCTTTGTTCGTCGTTTGGGTTCATTCCGTGAACCGTGCGCCGTCGCGAGTTTTCCCCGCCGACGGTTAACGTTCCGTTTTCCCGATTCGCGACCCATCGAGGCAAGTTAATCTTGCTACATGCTATATAATTCATTTTATACCTATTTAAATAAATACCATACCTATAGTTTAAATCTAGTGCTTCATGTTTAATTTTATAACGTTTCGGTGTTCCGTTGGCATCCGTTTATATCATATTAAATCTAGATCATGAAAACTTATCTTGTGACATACTAGATTACATTATACTGCAACCATATCATTTAAAATATATATCGTCATAATATTTATTATTATTATCTTTAATTAGTTTATAATCTTCATTTTATAATGTTATACATTTGAAAATCTTATAGTTTACACATGAAACGTCGTTGGAAAATCGGATATGACAAATCTGAAATTTACTGTACATCTTACCTTATAAAATTCATTATAAATCATAGAAAAATTATTAGTATATGTTCTTTAGTTCGTTACGAAGCTAACTCAGAATACTATAACTCTATAAAATATTTACTTGCAAAATAAATTGTTTAAATAACGTAAAATGCAAATGAAAATGTCTCCAAACTGCTGTCCAGGGAAATTCCAGCAGCAAACTTTCAACTTCGAATATTCATAAGTTTTTGTAGGGACAACCTGAGATGCTTATACTTATAAAACTGAAAACCTTATTTAATTATCTTTGTTTTGATATAAGACACGTCCCTTTTGGAGAACGTTTGTTATTTTTAAGCTATTTTACAAATTAGGATGACGCTGAATTTCTGAACGGAACTTTCTTGTGTTGGTTAATCAATACCACTTTTATAGTTATTAATCGCTTTGAATATGCTATCCATATTAATATTATTATATCAATATTTATATCACATATTGCTTAGTTGTACATCCCACATTACCATTTTATAGTTTTATAACTTTTCGGATACCCGTTTGCATCCATCGCATTTAAGATACATATAATTGCATCCATAGATCACATTACTAAATAATACTGTGATATTAACACTCCATGTTTAATAAATTGCATCCTAATTAATATTGGAACTATAAATGTAACCCAAATCGATAACTGTGCATCCATATTCTTGAAATTATATCTATTTGCATATCATATTACATGTTCCAGTTTATTATTCTGATAGTACTCATGCTTGTTTATTTATACACATGCTTATGTTAGTTTGATTATGAGCACCCACATGACATCTTGTGCTTCCTGACATGACTTGTTACACTTCCTACTTGACATGACATGATACCGTACACTCTTGACATGACATGGCACCTTTATATATTACCTGGCTTGTCCTGATGTACCATGGCTTTACCTGTTACTTGATCTTGTGTCTAATGCCAACAAACATAACATGTAGTCCTCATGGACCGTTCCTGTTGTCTATCCAGACAAACCTGCTTTTACCTGATCCTGTGTTGGCATTAGTTCTTGATTACTGAATACCTGACTCGACATACATAACTTGGGGGTATGGGGAAATCAAAGGTGAAACCTGACTTGTAACTCAACAGTTCGATACCTGTTCTGATCAGTCTTACGGGCTAGGCCAGCCCCGGAGTGATGATGCTGACATCACTCGCCCATCCTGCTACCTGTTACTGCTTAGCGGCACGTCTCGGATTCAGCCCCGAGGATCTTGACCGTGGTCCCGGGCACGCACGGGATACTATTGAGTTACATCGACGATTCATCAATTGATTTCAAAGACTTTAGAATAGAAAACCTGATAGAACAGTTTAGTTTACCCACTGTACGCTACCTTGTACTGGTATGATTCATATTATTGTTATTCTTGCTGTATTCATGTTTATATTACATTGCCTGCTACACTGTTCATATTATATTACTTTGCCTGCTACACTGTTCATATTATATTACTTGATGACATGACGCGCTGACGTCTGGGTTTTGCATGGCCCAGATTCTTTACCACTGTCGCAGTCCGAGCAGGAGTACTTCAGCCAGCAGGCTGAGCTGTGAGTTCAGTAGTAGTTAGTTTTATTTCCTGCATTTATTTCCTGATGTGAGCCCGCATTATGGGACACACTTTTCAGTTATTTGTATTGGATCATTTGCTTCCGCATTTATTTATTATTGACTCCTGTTATTCTGGATTATGGACATGTTTTAGATAGTTTCATCTTGTTCTTGATATCTCTACAGCCGTAATGTGACTGTGGATGGATACTTCCTACCCACAGGTAGCATGGTTGGCTATGTCACTTGCCCAATCTAGCGCACTCTGGGAAGCGGGGCGTGACATGGTTCTTTTGGTATCAGAGCCATAGGATAGTCGGGTTGATTCTTTTGTAGTTGGGTATTGTACCCAATACACGAATTAGAATACCCATGTTTTGGAAACATGTCCTGCCACCTTGACCGTTTTACCATTCTTGAATCACATTCTTCCTGCTTATATCTTTTACGATGTGCAAACTTCCTTTGCATATCGATTCGAAAACCTGATTCCTTATTATCTCTAGGACTTAGGTGACTTGGATGGAGTTATGTAATTGTGGCTATGATACCGCGGCATAGTTACAATGCGGTACTCTATTTAAGTATCTTGGAGTTCTAGCCTTGATCTATATTCAAAATCTATCATCATGCTAATGTTGGGTATTTTGAGTTCAGGATTATGGCCGGTAAGAAATTGAAGACATACCAGAGGCGTGTGGATGAAGCCGCCATGCTTGAAGTGATAAGAGGAATGCTGGAGAATCAAAGAAACAGACCGAGCTGATCCAGCAGCAAGCGGACTCGTTTCGGGAAGGTTTGCAGATCGTTCAACAGTCTGTGAACAATGTTGGAGCTAGACCAGTTGACCAAGTAGGGACCGTAGCAGATTTCTGGCGGTTGGGTCCGTCTACATTTACTGGTTTAAAGGAGCCGTTACCAGTGGAGCAGTGGCTAGTTGACACAGAGAACTTGCTTTTTGCGGCACAGATTCCAGATGACAAAAAAGGTTGTTGTGGTATGCATTCAGCTAGTGGACTACGCCCGAGAATGGTGGCTTGTTGAGGAGACCCGCTTGCCCAAGCCGATCAAGTGGACGGATTTTTCTAAGAGTTTCCTGAAGAAGTTCTTCCCGAGGACTGCACGGGAGGAAATGGAAGAGAAATTTATTGGGCTAAGGCAGAATGGAGCACCCGTGGACGTGCAGCAGCCAAGAGCAGCAGAGTTTATCTGGGATGAAAGGGAGTTTGCAGTAGACAGCAGTTGCGGTAAGGAAGCAGTTCTGTCGGGCCAGTCGAGTTTAGGGCTAGGCCGACAAACAATATTCTTACAGCAATGGAAGTTGATAGTGGTGAAGAGCCGGCGGTTGTTCGCGATTTTATGGACGTATTTGAAGATATACCGGGTTTACCGCCGAAGCAAGACGTGGAGTTCGCAATTGACCTTATTCCTGGTGCAGCGCCAGTATCTAAAGCGTATTATCCAATGGCGCCAGTAGAGTTGGAAGAAGTAAAGAAACAGGTTGCTGAATTGCTTGAAAAGGGTTGGATTCGAAGCAGTAACTCGCCTTGGGGAGCTCCAGTTCTTCTAGTAAAGAAGAAGGATGGCACAAGAAGGATGTGCATCGACTATCGACAATTAAACCGGGTGGCTATCAAGAACAAGTACCTGATCCCTCGCATTGGAGAACTTTTGAGCAGCTTAGTGGCGTGAGGGTATTCTCGAAGTTGGATTTACGATCCGGATATCATCAGGTCCGAGTGAAAACAGAAGATATTTGCAAGACGGTGTTCCGAACTCGGTATGGACATTACGAGTACTTAGTGATGCCCTTCGGAGCAACGAATGCGCCGGCAGTATTCATGGACTTGATGAACCGAATCTTTTCACCGTTCTTGGATCAGTTCATTGTGGTATTCATTGACGATATTCTGGTTTACTCGAAGAGTTTTGAAGAGCATGCTGAGCATTTGAAGATCGCACTGCAGACGTTGAGACAGGAGAAATTGTATGCCAAGATGAGTAAGTGCGAGTTTTGGCTGGAGGAAGTAAAGTTTTTGGGGCATGTTGTGTCTGGCGATGGCATTGCCGTCGATCCAGAAAAGATTGCAGCAGTTCGAGATTGGCCTATTCTAAAGAATGTTGCTGAGATAAGAAGTTTCTTTAGATTAGCCGGATACTACAGGAGATTTGTGGAGAACTTTGCTCGTCTGGCAGAGCCGTTGACCAAGCTTACGCACAAGGAGATACCTTTTGTATGGGCGGATAAGTGTGCGTTAGCTTTCGAGACGTTGAAGCAGAAGTTGATAACCGCCCCTATTCTGACCGTGCCAGACAATTCCGGAGGATTGGTGATTCACAGCGACGCATCTGGGAAAGGATTGGGATGTGTTTTGATGCAGCATGGGAAGGTTGTAGCATACGCATCGATACAGTTGAAGACCCATGAGAAGAATTATCTAACTCATGACTTGGAGCTTGCGGCTGTGATTTTCGCTTTGAAGATTTGGAAACACTACTTTTTGGGCGAAAGAGTCGAAGTTTTTACAGATCATAAGAGCTTGAAGTATGTGTTCACACAGAAGGAGCTTAACATGAGGCAGCGTAGATGGTTGGAGCTGATGGTTGACTACGATCTTGATCTTAAGTACCATCCGGGGAAGGTTAACGTCGTGCTAGATGCTCTTAGTCGGTTACCAGCAATTCAGGTGTTAACTACGCAGAGGGAGATCATTGCAGATTTTCGAAGATTTGACTTGGAAGTTGTGCTACCGCGTTCTACGGGACAGTTGATGCAATTGCAAGTACAGTCGTCTTTAATTGAGAAAATTAAAGCAGCACAATCGCAGGATCCTAGACTGCAAAAGTTTCAAGAGCAGGTTGAAGACGGACTACGAACAGATTTACTGGTCCACAAAGATGGTTCGTTGAGGTATGGTAGCCGTTTGTGTGTGCCAAAGGGTGATGTTCGTGAAGAGCTTATGAAGGAGGCACACAGTTCAGCATATTCTGTACATCTAGGAGGCACAAAGATGTACCGAGATATTCGACAGCATTTCTGGTGGTAGGGCATGAAGCGGGAGATTGCTCGCTTTGTGGCAAAGTGCTTGGTGTGTCAGCAAGTTAAGGCTGAACATCAAAGGGTTGCTGGTTTATTGCAACCACTTCCGATTCCTCAGTAGAAGTGGGAACATATAACCATGGATTTCGTGACGGCTTTACCGCGGAGTCCAAAAGGAAACAATGCAGTATGGGTAATTGTTGACCGATTGACCAAGGCAGCTCACTTTATTCCTTTTCGGGTTGGTCAATCAACAGAGACTTTGGCAGAGCGGTACATGCAGGAGATCGTAAGATTGCATGGAGTACCGGTGAGCATCGTGTCCGATCGGGACACTCGGTTCTTATCACACTTCTGGAGGAGTTTACAGGAAAGTTTGGGGACTCGATTGAAGTTTAGCACAGCTTATCATCCTCAAACTGATGGTCAGTCAGAGAGAACGATCCAAACTCTTGAGGATAAGTTGAGAGCATGCATGTTGGACTTCAAGGGGTCTTGGGAGGATCATCTACTTTTGGTGGAGTTGTCTTACAACAACAATTTTCAGGCAACTATTCAGATGGCTCCATTTGAAGCTTTGTATGGTCGTAAATGCCGTTCACCTGTTTGTTGGGACGATGTCGGTGAACGAAGATTATTGGGACCAGATTTGGTTGTGCAGACATTTGAGAAGGTTAACCCTATCAGAAATCATATGAAGGCAGCACAGGACCAACAGAAGAGTTGGGCAGATACGTCAAGAAGACCTCTGGAGTTCACCGTGGGTGATTTGATATTCTTGAAGATATCACCGACTAGAGGGGTGATTCGTTTTGGAAGTCGAGGAAATCTTAGTCCTCGATTTGTTGGACCCTTGAGATCGTGGAGCGTGTTGGTGAGGTAGCGTATCGTTTGGCGTTACCGCAGTACTTGGCAAATGTGCATGATGTGTTTCACGTATCTCAACTCCGTAAGTATGTTCGAGATGAAACACACATTTTGGATCATTCGGAGTTAACAGTACGGGAAGACCTGACTTTTGAGGAGCGACCGGTTGAAATCATGGATCGAAGGGAAAAGGTTCTTAAGAACAAGGTTATCCCCCTTGTGCTTGTTTCTTGGGGTAATCGCTCGCGTGGAGAGTCCACGTGGGAGCGAGAAGACGAGATCCGACAGAAGTTTCCTCACCTTTTCCTGTAGTTTTCTATCTTGTATTCTTGGAATTTTGAGGACGAAATTCTTTTGTAGTTGGGTATAATGTAACACCTGAGCCCAATACTACTATTTTCTATTATTGGTTGAGCATTAGATATTACTCATTTCATTTATCTTGCTTGTTTGGGTCTTACTGTAAAATTTTATCTGGCTAAGTCATTCTGCATATAACAAATTTTAGCACCTAAAATAAAATTGAAAATATTCATCTTGGCCTACTTGACACCCTTAGCCTCGTGGTGGCGTCCGTGCATTGTGTTCTCGTCCCGTTCAGTGAAACGGGCGAGTTTGGATGGCTACGTGCACGTGCGTGTGTCCGTTTTGGGAGTATGTTTTTTTAATCATAAAACATTTCATTTTAAAATTTGGAACCCGCTTAAAATCCTAATATTTGAATTTCGAATTTTTGGACCCAACCCGGGCGCAATTTGGAAATGTTTCATTTGGCGCCAAAATCCCAAATTTTAATATTATTAAAACCTTCGCATATATTTTTCTAACTAATCTGATATCTTACTGTTCATTACCTATCTTTTGAATCTTTAAGTTAACCATATAATATTTTTACAATCTTGTATATCCTTCTCAATTTATTCTCTCAGCCAATCGCAACCTCTCCTTTAACCCCGTGGGCCCCACTTTCTCTCTCTCTCCACTTTTTCTCTCTCTCTCTCATATATCCTCTCGTACTTCTCTTTTCATTCTTTCTCTTCTTCCTTCATGTCTCGTTTCTCATTTTTTTTAACTGTTCTTTTGTTGCCGGAATTCCGTCGTGCCGGTGACGCTTCTCGACGTTCCAGCGAGGTACCCCGACCCGTGTGGTTCCTTTGTTCGTCGTTTGGGTTCATTCCGTGAACCGTGCGCCGTCGCGAGTTTTCCCCGCCGACGGTTAACGTTCCGTTTTCCCGATTCGCGACCCATCGAGGCAAGTTAATCTTGCTACATGCTATATAATTCATTTTATACCTATTTAAATAAATACCATACCTATAGTTTAAATCTAGTGCTTCATGTTTAATTTTATAACGTTTCGGTGTTCCGTTGGCATCCGTTTATATCATATTAAATCTAGATCATGAAAATTTATCTTGTGACATACTAGATTACATTATACTGCAACCATATCATTTAAAATATATATCGTCATAATATTTATTATTATTATCTTTAATTAGTTTATAATCTTCATTTTATAATGTTATACATTTGAAAATCTTATAGTTTACACATGAAACGTCGTTGGAAAATCGGATATGACAAATCTGAAATTTACTGTACATCTTACCTTATAAAATTCATTATAAATCATAGAAAAATTATTAGTATATGTTCTTTAGTTCGTTACGAAGCTAACTCAGAATACTATAACTCTATAAAATATTTACTTGCAAAATAAATTGTTTAAATAACGTAAAATGCAAATGAAAATGTCTCCAAACTGCTGTCCAGGGAAATTCCAGCAGCAAACTTTCAACTTCGAATATTCATAAGTTTTTGTAGGGACAACCTGAGATGCTTATACTTATAAAACTGAAAACCTTATTTAATTATCTTTGTTTTGATATAAGACGCGTCCCTTTTGGAGAACGTTTGTTATTTTTAAGCTATTTTACAAATTAGGATGACGCTGAATTTCTGAACGGAACTTTCTTGTGTTGGTTAATCAATACCACTTTTATAGTTATTAATCGCTTTGAATATGCTATCCATATTAATATTATTATATCAATATTTATATCACATATTGCTTAGTTGTACATCCCACATTACCATTTTATAGTTTTATAACTTTTCGGATACCCGTTTGCATCCATCGCATTTAAGATACATATAATTGCATCCATAGATCACATTACTAAATAATACTGTGATATTAACACTCCATGTTTAATAAATTGCATCCTAATTAATATTGGAACTATAAATGTAACCCAAATCGATAACTGTGCATCCATATTCTTGAAATTATATCTATTTGCATATCATATTACATGTTCCAGTTTATTATTCTGATAGTACTCATGCTTGTTTATTTATACACATGCTTATGTTAGTTTGATTATGAGCACCCACATGACATCTTGTGCTTCCTGACATGACTTGTTACACTTCCTACTTGACATGACATGATGCCGTACACTCTTAACATGACATGGCACCTTTATATATTACCTGGCTTGTCCTGATGTACCATGGCTTTACCTGTTACTTGATCTTGTGTCTAATGCCAACAAACATAACATGTAGTCCTCATGGACCGTTCCTGTTGTCTATCCAGACAAACCTGCTTTTACCTGATCCTGTGTTGGCATTAGTTCTTGATTACTGAATACCTGACTCGACATACATAACTTGGGGGTATGGGGAAATCAAAGGTGAAACCTGACTTGTAACTCAACAG
The DNA here is from genome assembly GCA_030015575.1 of Agapanthus africanus. Taxonomy (NCBI): domain Eukaryota; kingdom Viridiplantae; phylum Streptophyta; class Magnoliopsida; order Asparagales; family Amaryllidaceae; genus Agapanthus; species Agapanthus africanus. The sequence continues at coordinate 8,213,340 of CM057337.1, forward strand.
TTCGATACCTGTTCTGATCAGTCTTACGGGCTAGGCCAGCCCCGGAGTGATGATGCTGACATCACTCGCCCATCCTGCTACCTGTTACTGCTTAGCGGCACGTCTCGGATTCAGCCCCGAGGATCTTGACCGTGGTCCCGGGCACGCACGGGATACTATTGAGTTACATCGACGATTCATCAATTGATTTCAAAGACTTTAGAATAGAAAACCTGATAGAACAGTTTAGTTTACCCACTGTACGCTACCTTGTACTGGTATGATTCATATTATTGTTATTCTTGCTGTATTCATGTTTATATTATATTGCCTGCTACACTGTTCATATTATATTACTTTGCCTGCTACACTGTTCATATTATATTACTTGATGACATGACGCGCTGACGTCTGGGTTTTGCATGGCCCAGATTCTTTACCACTGTCGCAGTCCGAGCAGGAGTACTTCAGCCAGCAGGCTGAGCTGTGAGTTCAGTAGTAGTTAGTTTTATTTCCTGCATTTATTTCCTGATGTGAGCCCGCATTATGGGACACACTTTTCAGTTATTTGTATTGGATCATTTGCTTCCGCATTTATTTATTATTGACTTCTGTTATTCTGGATTATGGACATGTTTTAGATAGTTTCATCTTGTTCTTGATATCTCTACAGCCGTAATGTGACTGTGGATGGATACTTCCTACCCACAGGTAGCATGGTTGGCTATGTCACTTGCCCAATCTAGCGCACTCTGGGAAGCGGGGCGTGACACTGCCACTTGTGCTAAACTCGCTTAGCGCATGTTCGGCTGGACACGGGATTCTAGTGCCCGTCTTGTCCGTACTTCTTGTCACGGCCCGCTTCTCGGTGTACGGTAAGGAGGCGCGACGGATTACGCGACGGATTTACTCCGAAGTAAAAACGCTAAGCGTACTTAAGCAATATAAAATAAAAATGTACACAAGAGACAGGAATATAAATGGGCAGCAAATTTTATTTATTTAACGATTCTTTACAAGTACAACTGGAAATGTAAATATATGAATGGAAAGCAATACCTAAACAATGGCATAACTAAAATGAAAAGTATATACAAGTGCCTACAGCACTGGGTCAATGGCAAACTGCTCCAAGTCCTCAGTACTGGGCTCGATCTTTAGTAAGTCGGATCCACATGACAACATTCCAAAGAAAGAAGAAAAGGAATGTCGTCAGCGAACAATCGCTCGGTAAGCCCCAAAGAAGAAGAGAAGTAGAATAGACAGAAAAGAGAATATAACTAGTAAGGTTTGATTATAATGTTAACGCAATTGTTTATAGCTTGGTCCCACTATTCCGGAGACTAAGGTATACAGAACACTAGGAAGCGTTCACCCACGGTACAACGACAATGGATATTCAGGTTAGGTGTATTAAAGTGACCGTCTCGTGCCACTTCTAACACATTCCGTACCAGTCTACCCCTTTAAAACCCCGTAATGTATTTTGTATTGATTGTATTGTTTTGTTATATAGATGGACAACTTGCCGCAACCATGATATCAGTAAACGGAATGGATATAAATGGATAGTCATGTAAACAAAGTATATCCATGGTTCGGTTCGGTCAATATAAATTGAATTATGGTACAGACGGATTCTTGTTGTATTGTAGTTATACTTGAATTGAATTCAAGTCGGATTATAATCAGATTTGACCATGACACGAACTGGCTCAGACTTTTAAACAAAATTGAAGTCCTGACTTAATTTTTGATGTTATTGGTAACTGTTGCACATGGACGGCAGGATTTATGTCTTTTTCCAAGGCAATTACCGTATTGATAACACCTCTGTTAGATTGTATATCTTAGATAGGCAAGCACCCATATTCTTCGGCTCCCTGATCTTCAAGAGAACTGGTCCCGCTTAAACCTATATTTACTAGGGTCTTTATTGTAATTTAATATAACTTGAGGGGGTTTTATATAAAAATAGTTTGATATATTTTCAAAATACACCTCAAGTATTTAATTATCGTCGTAAGCATTTTCATAGATGTATATTTTATAAAATTGAAATTTTCTAGTAAGTAGAACCTAGTTTTCATTGTATATGGTATTTTAATGAAATGCTGGTATTTGTATTGAATTGTAATGGTAGATTTATGAAATTGTGATTCTTTTGATTTAGAAAATATGGAATATTTATAATATATTTTAAAATAGATATTTTGATAATAGTTATAAATATATATATATATATATAATAAAAATAAATTTTATTTACTTATTTGGAGAAATCTCATTTTCTTAAAAATTGCATCAAAAATTCCATCGAGATCGAATGCTCCATTAGGAGGTCTGCATCTCGCTTTACTAGGCCCGAGGATGTGCGATGACCCGCACCATCCCGATCGGAGTTCCCAAAAATGGGTTGTAGAGGTGCAATTGCAAGGAATTTAATTAACACTCTTTTTAAAGAAAACAGTTTTGAATGTTCAAGATATTTATTCGTAATCTCGTATTTTCCCATAAACTAGAGTTCCAAAATTCATCGTGCTATATCAAAGATGTGTGTTGTGATGAGGTAGGTCATTACCTCGTGAGTTATCTAAAGGTAATATAAGGAAATATGTTGAATTGTGTTAAAAGTAAAGTATATCGTATTTTACCGTATAAATAAGTTGCATAATAGATTCTTTTGAGATGAAACTTATTCTAATGTGTTTTTTAATGATTACTAAACAATCTATTAAAAAAATTTAGGTTTGTTATTATGAAAAATTAGATTTTTAAAGAAAAGAGAATCGGAAACCGAAATAACTCCGCTTCCGACGAGTTTTGAAAAGGAGAAGTTTTAGAATAGTAAAAGAGGAGAATAAAGGGGACTTACTGGCTATAAAGAAAGAGGAGAGAAGGAAGAAGCTCTCGGAACCGTCGGTGCGTCATTTCGTCGTCGGAATCTTCCCGAAACTTCGTCGGAATCTTGCCCTTTGCTATCTCCACTTGCACAACTTAGGACTTGGAAATTTTAGAGAGTTTTTATAATGAAATTCTGAGTGAGGAGGGGTGAAATGTGGTGCGGTATTTATAGGGAAAATTAGGGTTTAGGGTAATGAAGAATAGAATTAAAATTTGCATTAAAAATGAATTAAAGAGAGGAATTATCACTCTCTGAATGTTTTTCAGAGTAAACAAACAATATGGGAGTAGCGGGGTAGGTGAAGGGGTGCCAGGCGAAAAATTTGGGGAGCATCCCCTACGGGGGGCCCGGCGGTGCCGGACTCAAGCTTCATCTCGCCGGTCCAAATCCGGTGAGGGAGCTTGGGATTTTTGCCACGTGTCCCTATTGCTTCAACTAGCATAATACACATATTTGTTTAATCTGTGACTCTTCATTTTACGTATAGTGCACGTGCAAACTTTTGAGCTTCTAAAAGTTTAAAAGAAATAAATCAACAAAAAAATAATGTGGCTGAGGGGATTTGAACACAGGGACTATGTCACAGCAGTGCAAGGCTTTACAAATGAGCTACAAGTGGTTTCTTGTTATTCAAAAGAAAATCAAATACTTATAGCATATACATGATTATGAATACTCTATTTGTATATTAATTTTTAAACAATTTTTGTACACTGAAAACAGAGATGTTGCATTCTACCCTCCTTAAAAAAATTTCGTTCTCGAAATTTACAATTATTTTAAGGACTAGTTTACAATCAATTGAGGGTATCTTGCATGCATGTCGTCCTCGCGTTCCCATGTTGATTCTCCTGGTGAGTCTTTTCTCCACATCACTCAAACAAAGTTTGCTTCCTTATTCTGAAGTGACTTCACCTTTCTATCCAGGATTTCAACAGGTTATTGCTCACAGGATAAGTTGGGCTATACAGTGAGCTCGAAGTGATCAAGAATATGGCTAGGGTCACTCACATACCTTCTGAGTTAGGATATGTGGAATACATTGTGCACTCCTTCCAACGAAGGTGGAAGTGCCAAGCGATAAGCCACTTCTCTGACTCATTCGAGTATGTCGAACGGTCCAATATATCTTGGACTGAGCTTACCCTGTCTTCCAAAACGAATCACTCCACGGTTTGCAGATATCTTCAAAAATACATGATCTCCCGGTTGAAACTCCAAGTGACGGCGTTTTGCATCAGCCCAGTGCTTCTGTCGATCTTAGGCTATGTGCATTCTTTCTCTGATAGTGCGAACCACATCTACAGTTGCTACTATCATCTCAGGTCTAAGGAGTTCTCTATCTTCGATGTCTTCCCAACTTAATGGTGAACGACACTTCCTTCCATAGAGCGCTGCAAACAGTGCAATTCCTATACTTTCTTGGTAGCTGTTGTTATATGAAAACTCCATAAGATGTAGGCGATCTTTCCACGATCCTCCGAAGTATAGCATAAACGCTCATAACATATCTTCAAGTATCCGAATAGTTCGCTCAGACGGTCCATCTGTTTGTGGATGGTAAGCTGTGCTGAAGTTCAGACTTGTTCCCAAGCTAGCTTGCAGACTTTGCCAAAATTGAGATCAAAATCTGGTGTCACGATCGGAGACAATGCAAACCGGTACTCCATGTAATCTCATGATTTTCTGTATGAGTTCATAGGTATCAGAAATAGTACATAATGAAGAGTTAAATCTTATTTAGATTCATATTTACTTCCATGTACTTCTTTGCTAATGTCTCTATAGATTGGCCAACTCGAAATGGGATGAAGTGAGCCGACTTTGTGAGTCGATCCACAATAACCCATACCGCATCGTTGCCCTTCGTGCTGCGAGGAAGTGCAGTCACGGAATCCATAGTGATGTGTTTCCACTTCCATTCTGGGATAGGTAACGGTTGAAATAACACAACTATCCTGTGATGTTCGGCCGTTACTTGCTTACATACCAAGTATTTAGCGACGCTTCTGGCTACTTCACGCTTCATTCTATGACACCAGAAATTTTGACGCGGATCTTTGTACATCTTTGTGCCTCCAGGGTGTACTGAATAAGGTGAGCTATGAGCTTCTTTCATCAACTCTTCTTGTACAGAACCTTTTGGTACACACAATTTACTTCCGTATCTTAAAGATCCGTCTTCATGTATGATGTAGTCTGTTCTAAGTCCACATTCTAGTTGTTCTCTGATCTTTTACAACTTAGCATCACTCGCTTGAGCTACTTTGATCTGATTAACAATGGTAGATTGAACTTGTAAGTTCATCAAATTTGAAGCGTTACCTGGCATGACTACTTCAATCTCCAGCTGATACAAATCTTGTTGAAGCTTCCACTATGCGGTGAGGTTCAACGCTAATGGTTGGTGACTAAGTGCATCAGGTACTACATTCACCTTCCCTGGATGATATTGTAGGTTGATGTCGAAGTCCGCCATGAGTTCTAACCATCTTCTATGTAGCATATTCAACTCTTTCTGAGTAAACACATATTTCAGAATTTTATGATCTGTGTATATGTCCACTCATTCACCAAGAAGATAATGGTGCCAAATCTTGAGTGCAAAGATTACGGCCGCCAACTCTAAATCATGCGTCGGATAATTGCGCTCATGAATTTTCAGCTGTCTTGAAGCATAAGCTACAACTTTACCGTGCTGATATAGAACACTTCCTAATCTCTTACCGGATGTATCGCAATGCACTTCAAAACCTCCAGATTGGTCTAGTATTATGAGAATATGTGCCGATGTTAATCTTGACTTGAGTTCTACGAAAGCTCGTTCACATGCTTCTGACCACACGAATTCTTCATCTTTACGTGTGAGCTTGGTTAGGGGTGTTGCAATTTTCGAAAATCCTTCTATAAACCTTCTGTAATATTCTGCTAATCCCAAGAAGCTTCGAATGTCCTTTACTGACTTCGGTGTTGTCCATTTGCTTACTGATGATATCTTAGCTGGATCTACAGAGATTCCATCGCCTGATATAATATGTCCGAGAAAACCGACTTGGGCTAGCCAAAACTCGCCCTTCCTGTATTTGGCATAGAGTTGATACTGTCGTAGAGTCTCCAGGACAATTCATAGATGTTCGGCGTGTTCTTTCCGACTCTTAGAATACACCAGGATGCCGTCGATGAAAATGACAACAAACATGTCTAAGTACTCTCGGAAAACTTGATTCATTAGGTTCATGAATATAGCTGGTGCGTTGGTCACTCTAAATGGCATCACAAGAAATTCGTAATGACTATAGTGAGTTCTGAATGCCGTTTTATGGATATCAGATTCTGACCTTCACTTGATGATAACCAGAACGAAGATCTAATTTGGAGAAAACGCAAGACCCACTTAGTTGATCGAACAGATCGTCGATGCGTGGAAGTGGATACTTGTTCTTTATAGTTACTTCGTTCAGAGCTCTATTGTAACAACTTCAATTCTTATGTACATAAATTTGATTAAAAGTTAATGTATACTTAGGGTATTTACATTTCCCGTGAGTACTATAAGTATTTGATTTATTTTTGAACAGCAAGAAGGAGCGCGTAGCTCACTGGTAAGACCTTGCACCGCTGAACCAAAGTACCAGAGTTCAAATCCCATCATCCATATTATCTTTTTATTTTGATTTCTTTTAATCTTTTTAGAAGCCCAAGAGTCTACACGTGCATAACACGTAAACTGAAGAGTCACACATAAAACAAACGGGTCCAATGCAGTAGACCAAGTACAGAGGACACGTAGCATGGAGACTCGGGCCGGCGACTCGGCCGACTCAGCCGGTGGTGCCAGTCTGACCCAGTTGAAACCCCAATTTTCTTCACCTGTTCTGACCTTTGAACCCCCCCATAACCCCTGTACTATTTAATTTCCCTGCACACTTACAATGCAAATTAAAACCCCCATTTAATCCATTTTTAATACACCCTTTCATTACCCTAAACCCTAATTTTTCCTATAAATACCACACCTAAAATAACCCCTCCTCACTCCCAAATCCATGTCCAAACTCTCAAGAAAATTTCCAAGACTTTTTGTATGTAAGTGGAATTAGCAAGGGGCGAAGCTCCGACGATCTTCCGACAGCAATCCGAGGAGTTTCCGGCGACGAAACGACGCACCGGTGCTTTTCCAATCTTCCTCTTCCTCTTCTCTTGACCTTAATCTAGTAAGTCCCCCTTCTCTCTCTCTTTTGCTATTCTCAAATTCTTAATCCTTAAAACGTGTCGGAAGCGGAGTTATCCGGCTTCCGATTCTCTTTTCTTTCAAAAATACAACATTTTCTTAATAAAAAACCTATAACTTTTGATATATATTGTTTAATACTCATTAACTAATACAATAGAACAAGTTTGATATCAAAATAATAATCATAGCAAGTTTTATTCCATTTTTACATTAAAATATCTTTATGTTTCATATCGACATGTTTATACCTCTTAACCATGATAGCTTTAGAAAACTCATGAGGTAATGACCTATCTTCTCACAACACTTATATGTAACATAGCACGATGACATTTGGGAATATAGATTTGGGAAAATACGATTTTACACAAAACTACCTCCGACTTATAAAAACCTTTTTCTAAAAAATGTGTATTTTAAAAAATCTTTGCAATGCGCCGCTACAACCCATTTCGGGAAACCCGTTCGGGATGGTGCAGATTATCGCACATCTTCGGGCTTAGCAGTGCGAGATACAGACCTCCGCAAGAAGCATACGGTCTCGAAAGATTTAAAATACATTTTTCTTTAAAAAATGTGATTTCTATTATAAATAAAACTTATATTTATAATAAATAGATATATATGTAATTAATATCAAAATATCTATTTTTAATATTTATAATATTCCACATTTCCAAAATTCAAGAAAAACATCTCATTTACAAGAAAACACCATACAATTCCAATATTACAAATAAATACCATATATTATGAAAAATAGGTTTTATTCACTAGAAATGTCACAATGATAAATACACATCAATGAAAACTTTAAAAACGATAATAAAATACTTGAGGTGTATTTTGAAAATTATACAAAATTATTTTTACATAAACCCCTCTCAAGTTATACTAAATTACAATAAGGACCCTAATAAACATAGGTTTAAACGGGACCAGTCTCTTGAGCCTCAGAGAGCCGGAGATATGGGTGCTTGCCTATTAAAGTTAGACAACTTAACAAACGGTGTAATCAACACGGTAGTCGTCTTTGAAAAAGTCACAAATCCTGCCGTCCATGTGTAGCGGTTACCGATAACACCAAAACCTAATTCAGGATTCAATTTCTTTTCTAATTGTCTGACTCAGACAGAGTCTCAATATAATTAATCTGACTTGAATATGATTCAAGTATCAAAACTACAATACAAAATGGATCTTTGAATCCATCTATTCAATCTATATCAACTACATTGACTGAACCGAACTATGGAAATACATCCATCTACATGATTCTCTAGTTACATCCATTTACTGTTCATGGTTTCAGAAAGTCATCCATCTATATACAATATACAATTCAAACAATACATCAATACAATCAAGACATCGTGGGGTTTATAAGGGGTAGATTGGTACGGAATGTGTTAGAAGTGGCACGAGACAGCAACCATAAAGACACATAACCTGAATTCAATTGCCGTTGTACCGTGGCTGAACGGTTCCTTGTACTCCGTATACCGTAGTCTCTAGTCTAGTGAGACTCCTCTTGTATACACTGGCCTCTTCTGTACCAAGCTACAAACAACAGCGTTAACACTAAATACAACATTATAACAATATACCCTTTATTCTGTCTATTCTATTCTTGTCTATTTTCGGGACTTACCGAGCGATTTGTTCGCTGACGACATTCTCTTTCTTCTTCTTTGGAATGTCGTCAAGTGTTTCAGAATCACGGGAGATCGAGCCCACCAGCGAGGATTTGGACCAGCTAGCTTTCGACTCAGAGCTTTAGATTCCTTGTACACATTTACATTCTGTATTTTTCATTTTCTGTTATGCCACTATTTAGTCATTGCTTTCCATTCCATATATTTACTTTTCAGATGTATTGTAAAAAGAATGTTAATAAATAAAATTGTTGTTCAATTATAACTATTGTCTTTGTCTCTTGTGCATTTTATTTATATTGCTTAGATACGCTTAGCGTGTTTACTTCAGAGTAAATACGTAGCGGCCTCGTCACGTCCTCTGCCCGTATACTGGGAAGCGGGACGTGGTATCTATAATCAATGCACATTCGATATGAACCTTCCTTCTTCTTTACAAGTAGAACTGGTGATCCCCAACTTGAAATGCTGGGACAAATCCATCCTTTCGTCAATAATTCGTCCAACTGAGTACGGACCTCCTTCAAATCTTCAGGGCTTAACCGATACGGTGCTTTGATCATCAGTTGTGCTCCAGGTACTAAATCAATGCTGAATTCAAGAGCTCGATTGGGAGGCAAACCTGATATGTCTTCAGGAAATACATCATCGAACTCTCGAACTATCTCTGGCTTTGGTCCTTCCTCTGCTTGAAGTGCTGCAATCACTGCCTTCTTCGGTTTTTCTTTGTATGTGCTTGGCTCCAGGGTACGGTCTCCACTTTTGAAATAAAAGACCGAATGGTCTGGAATCTTGAACACTACCCTCCTTTAACAACAGTCGATGGTAGCGTAAAAATTTTTGAGCTAATCCATACCCAAAACGACATCAAAATTCGGTATGTCCAGCACCTTGAAGTCAGCATAGAATTCTCTGCTGCAGACAACCACTGGACATAGGTCGTGTCCCATTATTGCCTTTAGAAAACCGTTTCCTGAACTGACATTCCAGCTGGATACGAGAGGATTGACTAGAATCGCATAAGTTCGTACAAACCGTTGCGACATAAAGCAATGAGATGCTCCAGTATCGAAGAGTGACAGTGCAGGAAGTGAGGCTACTAAGATCGTACCTAACTTATGTGGGATGGATTTTAGGTATAAGGAAAAGATATATAGGTATGTATATAGACTGAAAGAAAGTTTGAAACGAAATTGTTGCCAATGATGACTTGGCCCATAGCTTCAGATTCTTCCACAGTCATTGTGAAAGCCTGTCGTCTCGGTACATTCTTCCTTTCTGGAAGTGCATTCCTCTGTCTGTTCCGTTGTCCTTGAGGTACGTTCCTTTGAACTTGATGGAACTGACGAGGAGGAGGTGCAATTGGTCTACGAGGAGGTGGAGCAGGGAGAGCGAGTCATGGAGCAGGTGCCTGAATGGCTGAGCGCTACTGGTAAGTAATTGTTGGTGTGGGCGTAGCATTTGGGTTATGTCTACAAGGACAAGACCCAATGTCATGAGTGGCTGAGCCACAGACTAAGCAAAGGCGATTTGCATGCCGACAGTCTTTCTCCAGGTGTCCATCTCTCCTGCAGTAGCTACAAAAGGCTAGGTTGGGCCGGTTGTTTGGTACTCCCGGTCTCCTGGGCACAAATTGTGACCTTGAAGAGGCTCCTCCTGCTATCTGAGTGGCAGGGCACTTCATTCCGGCAGATTGGGGTCTGCCCTTCATCTTCACCACTACATCATATCGACGGGAAGCATTCAGAGCCAATTCGTGGGTTGGGAAATCCCCTGTAGCTAAGGCAGCTTGGATTTCCGGATCTAACCCTTGCTGAAGTCTTCTGGATCTGATCTCAGCAGTTGGTATTAAGTGTGCCGCAAACCTGTTAAGGTCTTGTATTAGATATGTAGTATGTGATATTTGAAAATCGAATATTAAGACATATCTTACCTACTGAGCATGGTAAATTTAGCATCATATTCATCTACGGATTTAGTCCACATCGAACCCTGTTGTAGATGGATAAATTGCTGCTCCATGTCAAATTGGGCAGTCTCTGGGAAGTACTTCGCGTCGAACATGTCACGAAAAGTCCTTCATTCGATCGGTTGGTCAAGACGGCTTTCATCTTCCTTCCACCAAACTCGGGCGTTGTCGGTGAGTAGCAGCTTCGCAACTCGAACCCAAGCGATCTCTAGAACTTGTGCTGCTGCCAGGTCATCCTTAATACTTTGAGCCTATTCTTTGGCTTCCATAGGGCTCCCTTTTCCCGAAAATTGTTTTGAGTGCAATGCTTAGAATTGCTTCACTCCGGACGCTTCCGCTTCTAGAAGGTTCATTAAAATAGCAGTCTGCTGCTGCTGTCCTTCCAGGAGGTTTCGGATTGCCTTAAGCAGTACCTTATGCTCATTGATCGGAGTAGCGACGGTAGCCGTAAGCGGTAGAGGTGGTGGTGTGTTGTTGAAGTTGGTACTGTTGTTGTTTGGAGAATCCATAATCTTGAAAGAAAAATAGGGTTAGGATAGATTCAAAGTATATGAAATTGTAAGATTCAAAGAATATGAAATGTAAAGAATGGTTTCAGTTGCAGATTCTTGTGTTATATTGCTTAAGACTTCATGCAGAATTGACCCGTGTTCCCTGATTAAAAATCAAGAAAAACTTAAAAAGAGACATCACGTGCTCGCACGTGACCAATGGTCACGTGTTGGCACGTGACGGTTAAACTAGCGGCACAAAACAGAGCGCAGAAGAGGAGTCCATTCGGGGGGGTCACATTCTTGAACATGACCGGGGGTCACGTGCTCACACGTGACCAAAGGTCACGTATCAACACGTGACTGGTTTTAAAAGCCTCGCGGTTTAACAGAATTAAATTCTAAAAAAGATCATTTAAATCTTTCCAAAATGGAGAAGAATTATGGAGAACCGTTGGATTGAGAATCCAGGGGTGATTAAATATCACCAATTTATGGAAAAATCGGGGACAAGGAAAGATTTCCCCTAAATCTCACCGAAATAACAAATGGAATATCTTTGGATTAAAATATCCAACGGTGAATTAAATTCACCTAGTAATCTAAAATCTCAGATTAATGATGAAAACAAATCAAATCTTTCAATAAGAGATTTACTAAACAAATTGACTCCTCTCCTCCTCCTATAAATAGGAGTTGAGAAGGGAGAGTTAAAAAGAAGGAGGAGAGATAGAATTTTGGAGAGAAAACTTTGAAGAGAATTTTAGCATCTTGAAAATTCAGAAAGAAAACTCTAGGTGAGAAAAAGAAAGGGGATCAAAACTTCAAAAAAGAGAATTTAATTCTCAATCCAAGAGATTAACTCTTTTATCAAAAAGAACTTAGTTCTTCCTCTAGTTGAAGATCTGCAAAATGCACATCTCCCCATAAGTTGAGAATTTAATTCTCATCGGGTCGAGATCCTGCCATGCAGATCTAAAACTTAGAGGGGGAATTGAGTTCAGAGAATTTAATTCTCCCAAAATTATAGGAATTTAATTCCTTCAAGATGAATGAAATTAGGGTTTAACCCTACATACGAATTTAATTCCTTCATAATGGGATTTTAATTCCACCAAAATCGTGATTAGGGTTTAGCCCTAGCTCAGACTGTGACTCTCAGATTAACGGAGAATCAGAATTTAATTCTTAAAACAAAGAGACTTGAAAGATCTCCATGCGAATAAAGAACATTGGTCACGTGATGACACGTGATCCTAATCCGCAGTGATTAGAAAAGAAGGAATAAAACTAGGTCATGTGTCCCTACGTGACCCCTGTAAAGATCCACGGAAAAGAACTCAGAGGTAACGCCTCACGTGCTCCACGTGACCCTTGAAGCACAGAAAGAAAAAACAAAAGAAACAGAAAGCTGGGCGCTCTCACATGTTATCACAAGACCCCCTGGCAAATCAGCGCACAAATCCCCGTCACGTGTCAGCACGTGATGCTCCAAAATCAAATATAGAAAGTATTCAACGCTTTTTTTTTGCAGAACAGAATAAGGGGAATCTGGTCCCACCTTTGGGCGCTCTCACGTGTCCACATGTGACCCTTTTTTCTTTAGTGTTTTGACACTAATTAGAGATCTTCATTCCCAGTTTTTAACACTGATTTTTCTTAGTGTTTAACACTAATTTGAAAACCCTATTTGCAGTGTTTAACACTGATTATTTTCTAGTGTTTGACACTAAATCGAAAACTATATTTCCAGTGTTTAACACTGATTGTTCTTTTAGTGTTTAACACCAGTTTGAGAATTCTGTCTATAGTGTTTAACACTTTTGTTATTTAGTGTTTAACACTACTTTTAGCCAAATTGGCTAATCTTTCAGAGGCAAAGCCTCCCATTCAAATTGAATAACATCCAGAGCTACAACAGAAATGTTATCAAGTCCCTCAAAACTTTTGTGGACTGGAACCAGACAAATGTCAAACAGTCCAACAAAGGGCCAGACTTAATTGGACTTAGCCCAAGTTGGCCATAAGTCCTCAATCCAGACCTAACTGAGCCACTGGGATCACAATATAATTAATTGGTCTTGGTTCCAAATTGGGATACAGATCATATAATCTACATTGGTTCAAGGGTACATCTTTTCACTCCTTTGATATTTATCGTTGTAATTCCTCAACGTCTTCAAAGAGGTGACGGGTCCCAACGACCATACATTTCACGGACTGTGGGGTCCTTAAACTCATGGACTATAATGTCCTTAACCTTGACCGGGATGTCTTAAAACTAACAACGGACTATGACGTCCTTAACCTTGACCGTGATGTCTTAAAACTAACGCCGGACTATGGAGTCCTTAAACCCATGGACTATGATGTCCTTAACCTTGACCGTAATGTCTTAAAACTAACATTGGACCACCATGTCCTTAAATTGGTAATTGACCGCAATGTCCCTAAACTAAACAATAGAGCCCAAATGCTCTCTTGTTGGATCTAAATGATCCCATTGAGTTGATCTTAGTCTAAAATTAGACTAACGTATCTTTAACAAATTTTTAAGTTGATCTCAGTCTCAAATGAGGCTAACGTATCCTTAAACCCAAACCCCCAAAACCAAATCTAGGAGAGATACGGATTTGGACTAGTCCACACCCTACGGGCGACAATATAACTTAGTCTCCGTATACAATCCACGGGCAACCAAACACAAAACAAACACCGCGACATGAAGTGACCATATGGAGAAGGAGAAAGTTGTTACCGCGATGCGGTAGCGTAATTAACTGCAGGGGCTTGCGCCTGCAGGGAAGAGCGTCCCCACAATCAAAAACCCCTCAAACGAGGGGGAATCTGACGAAATCTGCTACATCGGCTGCATCCGTTTAAACCTTCGATACACGATGTCATAAATCAACTTGGTATCTTCGAAGAGGTGGACGGATAGCACCTATTATCATCTGCCCCGAATTTCAGGCAAGACGTCCTTGTCTTGCGCCGTCTTTCGGAGGGGAACAGATTCTAGCACGCCCGGTAGGACCTTTTCCTCTTTCCACTGTAGGGTTCCTAGGCACCCTAATGAGGCCACACAAGGCATCGAACATGCCAAATTAAAATATTAACGGTGCCGAGAGACCCGACTACGGATCGTTGGCTAGATGTTTAGGCGAAAAAGCTAACTAGTTAACACTTAACTATGAGATATCGGAAATACAACCTTTGTAGATCCGGTGCTCCACCTCCATAGCTCCATGAAGAAGTCATCTCCGCTGTACAAATCCGAAATCCGGGCTCTTGCGTCGGCTTCATCAGAGAAGAAGCGGGCTAGGTCATCGACGACGTGCCGAAGATGATCTACGTCGAGGCATCGCTAAATCAAGCTCCGACTTCACCAAGTCAAGAAACTTGTGAAGTAAACACACTCTACTACTTGGCAAGAGGTAGAGGATGAAGAAATAGGAAGTGGGTAGACTTTAGAATTGGATTTCACACTCATTTTCATCAATCACCATTGATGAAGTGAACTTTCTTCATGTGAAGAAGATGAAGAAGAAGAAGAAAGAATTATGATAAGTTAATTAAAAAATGAAAAGAAAAATCAAAACTTATTATAATCTAAACCATGGTCAAGTGTAGAGATTGAACTAGGGTTAAATCAAATGGTTAGGTTAAGCATGAGATAAGAATGGTGGAAAAAGTCAAAGGTTCATGAATCTTCAACTACAAACAAAGAAAGCCACCATTCTTCTCATTTCTTTTTCCAAAAAGAAAATAAATAAATAAATGAATAAATAGATATGAAAAACAAAACCCTAACCATTTAAATAACCATGGTTTAATATTTACACAAACCAAAAAGCATGTATCATCAAACATGATACAAGCAAATGCACAAAATCATATCACATATATAATGTGCACATCCGAGTGAGAAAATCCATCTAAAGTGAACCGATACTAGTTAATGCAAAGTAATATATCAAATATATAATTATGCATTAAATAATTAAATCAACACTTGATTCAATGACCCGGTCATGTCGCACACAACCGACTAGTATATAATGTATCGGCTTATCAAATCAACCTTTGATTCGATAACTAGGGTATATCGCATATAACCTAATCGATACATTCATCGCGAGAATGGAATACGGTATCACATACACGCATTATTCTCGGTCCCGCACATATCTCATATGCGCTCCTATTTCGTTTTGCTTGAGCCAGGAAGCCTCTGTGTAGGACTCTAAAGACTCGTCAATACGCCGGCAGCGGATGATGATCATATCAAACATCCACAAGCCGCAAGCGGTCTGCTAAACGTAACGGCCACCCGGGTATTGAGCGATCTGAAGATCGACGAGCAAGCCCGCTCACACTCCAGTGAATCCAACCAGTAACACTACCGTACAGTCCGGTCTGATCGTCTGATATGTCGCATATCTCGCCTAGGGGTGGTAAAACGTCAGACCCCAATAGCTTGATAAGTCGTGTCGATATGAGGTCTATAACAATTCGAGAAACTGCTGGTAACACTTACCAGTAAATCTCAGCAACCCTGGCTAGGGATTTCCTGTTATAGCCAATCGAACACAGCGCAACATCAACCCCCTATACCGGGAGAGACGAATCCCCTCCTATCGCTCATTGCCTCCATGTGACTCGGGACTGTACCCAAAAACCACCGTTTTGCACGCCCTCTTGGACGTGGTAAGATGGAAATCAAAGCACAGTGGGAACCACACAAGACTCTATGACGATCTCGGGTCAACAGACTACTCTGTACCAGTGTCACCAGAGAACTGCCATCTGACGTGAGGTATAATACCATCTGGGAGTTCTCGGCGAGTCCGTCCAGTGTACCCAGTCTCTACTGAGCACCCGTATATCTCCTCTGATGTCAAACACCCATGGATATAGGATCATCCATCGCCCATCTGTATGGGTCGAGAAGGTACACGCTAGTCTACTCTGGTATATCGATGCCCCGTCTCGATACACCCACGACTAGGGACTTTGAAGGATGTACTTATAGACTACCATGTCCCCACTAGTATGATCCGCATCATAGTCCAGGTAGTCAAGTACACATCCTAAGGGCTTTACCAACATGTAACAGAGAGACAATCGGTATACACGTTAAGGTAAAGAGCAACCAGATAGCATACTATCATGTCGAGCAAGAAAGTCCTCCCTATATATGTCCCAGCATCCACTACAATATACATCCTATGTACAGTAATGGCCTCTAGGGCATACATATAACTAACAATCTCCCACTTGCACTAGGGCCATCTGATAGCAGTGGTTGCAGTATCTCATACTCAACCATCCCATAAAAGTCTCTCTCTGGGAACAGGCCTTTGTGAGTAGATCCGCTGTGTTGTCCTCTGAGTCTACTCTCCTAACCTCGATCACCCTGGAGATCAACTATCTCCATGATCAGGCGATGCTGCCTTAGAATATGTCTGGATCACTGATGGGACCGGCGTTCCTTGGCTAAAGCCACAACTCTATTGTCACACAATGGGAGGAGCATAGTTCATCTCATGAACCAATATACACCCAAACAGCCTCTTTGGTAGCATCTTAAGTAGCGATGTATCCAGCCTTTATCGTCTAGTATGTCACGGTATTTAGCTTGGAACTCTTCCAACATACCGTCCCTGCACTGAGGGTAAAGACAATGCCTGTGACTGACATTCAGTCGTCTTTATCACCCTGGAACCCTTCCAGTGATTCTCCCCAGGATCTATTGATACCATCTCACTACAACTAGTGAGAATCTTAACATCCAATTAGTTCTATCTCATAGATCCAAAATCCAGGATTTAGTAGGTATCACTTTGATCCTATATGGAGAATCCTAGTGATAAGCGGAGATTGATCGAGCGTAGCATAGGAAACTCCTTCCCTATCAAGAGTATGTCATCCACGTACTCTACGAGGATCGTCACCATACTCCCTACTACCATTTTGTTTATACAAGGTTCATCTACCATTTTGATGATGTCAACTTCTTTGACTAATCCATCAAAACAGATGTTCCAACTCCGCGATGCCTGCTTTATCCTATAAAGCATCTTGCACACGTTTCCGCTGCTCCCACTGTCTACGAGGCCCTCTGGCTGTGTACTTATAGACGCACTCTTCTAAAACATCATTTAGAAAAGCAGTCATGACACCCAACCACCAGATATCGCAGTCATGGTATGTAGCCGTGACAAGTAGGATCTGGATGGACTTAAGCATAGTCACTTGAAAAGGTTTCATCATGATCCACGCCTGGTCGATGACGAAAAGCTTTAACAAGTCTAGCTTTGAAAGTCTCAACCTTTCCATCTACACCAAGTAATCTTCTCAAGATATACTTGCTCCTGATGGGGATTTAACCCTTCAGATATAGCAACCAAAGTCCATACTTTGTTGGTGTATAAGGATTCCATCTCAGATCACTAAGCATCCAGCCATTCTTACAGAGTCTTACCCCTGATGGCCAGCTCGAAGCTAGTTGGGTCATCATCTCATGATGCAATCCTCGCTCCCACTGTCATAGAGAAACCGAAGTATCTCTCAGGTGGGTGAGGAACCCTACTAGATCGGCGGAGAGGCTGAGGTTTGTTGGTAACTATTGAATCATTTGGTTTTATCAAATCATCTGCTGTAGTTTGTATAGCTGGAACATTTCCAGTTGTACATAACAGATCTTGCCTCGAGCTTGTCCGGATTTTGCTTTTAGACATAGGCCGGACAACCCCAAATCTTAACTAACTTAAGAAATGGGCTCTTCCCTTTCCATATCACATATGAAGTGGTAGGCAACTGATTTGATTTGAACCCTATTCAATAGGTATGCAGCTTCTCAAGTGCATAACTCCCAAAAGGAAACGGGTAACTCAGTATTACTCATCATAGAGCACACCATATCAAATAGGGTGCGATTGCTCCACCCCGATATACCATCGTGCTATGGTGTATACGGAGGAGTAATGCTGAGAGAGAATCTCATTCTCCTTTAGAATAGTCCAGGATTTCCGTGCTTAAGTATTCTCCTCCTTGATCTCATCATAGGATATAATACTTATACCCGTATTCTGGTTCTCTACTTCTCGCTTATATTCTGTGAATAACTCAAAAGGTTCGGACTTGTGTTTCAACAGGAACATATGTCTGAATCTCGAGAGATTATCAGAGAATGTAATGAAGTACAAAGAACCAGTCCTGGCATGTGTAGACAGGGGACCTTTCATACATCAACATGTATCATCCCAAGAGTTTACTAACTCTTTCTCTGTTTCCAATAAACAGAGCTGTGGTCATCTTATCTTTGTGACATGACTGGCGAGTTTCACAAGATGTAAATTCAAACTGATTTAAATATGCATCTTTATGTAACTCTAGCCAGTCGGGTCGCATTGATCTGACCTAGTCTACAATACCTTAAGAAGGATCCGTTCATTTCTGAACTCTTCCTCTTGTGTGTGTTCTGTATACTAAGAACTGTAGTTTGATTTAGAACATCAATGCTTTTAGATAACGCGCCTGAACCGATCAACATTTGATATAGGAAATGTTCAAAACATTATCCAACAATACAAAATTATATCCTTTCTTTTCTAACAAAGAGAGTGATATGATTTTGTATATTAGGTTCGGTATCTAATAACATTCGTTCAGAATCAATGTATTGATAATACAGGGTGACAGTGACCAACAGACTTGGCTGCAACACTTGCCCCGTTTTCTGCCTCATGAAACTTATCACCCGTTCTCAGTTCTCTACCTTTCTGTAGCCCTATATAACAGATTACATATCTGGGATCCTGATCTGGTATCAAATACCCAGGACGCAGAGGATACTGAGAAACAGCTCTCTGTAATGAACACACCCGAAGATGATGCATCAGCATGCACTCTCTTCGTTTGGGCGGCACGGGAAATCTGGTATTCCCCAATTTCCTGCTCTGTCTTATAACTATTATAAGTTGGAGCGGGACCAACGTTCCCCAGCTCAGTATAACAAGCGGGTTCGGTCAATAATCCGTATTATTATCTTGATTAAGGCGTGATATGGTCGCTACCTGGAGAGAGAGAGAAGAAAACACTCAGCGTGCGCTCTTGCAAGAATAGATTGGTTATTATTTTATCTAATCAGGATGGCTCCCACTGCTTTTTATCAAATCTTCCTTCAAACCCTAAAAGGAAAGACTAGCCGGGATTAATTACACACTACAAGTTCGCCAATCTTTCAGCCAGGCCAGTGTCGGTACTTTGAGGGAGGTCCCCCGTGCTTTCGCACGAACCTAATTAATGTAAACCTCGTTTTCCCAGAGGCGTAACCTCGTTAACACCTTTCTAGACACCTACTTGATCGGCTAATTGTAATGTATAAAACTCTCCCAGGAGTAACTCTTACTCGCAGCGGGTATCGGGATCCAACTATCTCATAGAAGGTATGCAATCTCATTGCAAATTTCAACACTTGAAATTCCCGATAATATTTTGCCCCTAGCTCGCTATGACCTTGACGGAGGCCAAACAACCCATAGTCCGCTAGTCAAGTTCAACCCGTCATTTCCTGATTGAATTAAACCCACCCGCACGACCCTTGACGGAGGCCAAACAACGTCGTACGAATACCCTAATCCAATCGCATCATATGCTAGCAGATAAGCACTAGTTAGCTACCGTACACTACGCCTTGACGGAGGCCAAACAACCGCAGCACGAATACTAACTAGTACGTATCTGAAATGATGGAGGGCTACGACAGGTTTTTCTGAAAACCTATTGCGTAATGAACTTGATATCGTTGTAGAATCAAATGATTTTAAAATGGAGTGCTTTTGAGGCTTTTCCAGTTTTGCTAAAGGAGTCACTCCCGGTGAAGGGATCGTCGGTCCTTTCCTCGTCGAATGAGGTGCGGGATATATCATATATATCACTGTGCATAGCAAAACACTTAAAAGCAATCAAAAGACAAACCGAGTGTGTAGCATCTGCCAGTTATTGCTAAAGGAGTCACTCCCGGTGAAGGGATCTCGGTCCTTCCTCATCGAATAAGGTGCAGGATATATCACATATACCTCTGTGCAAAGCAAGAACTGTAGCTACCTGTTTTATTTTGAAATTCGATTCTACAACATCTTAGGTTTCTTTTAATTCATTAATCATATTAATGAAGTCCCATCATTTAATTACCTAAACATCACAGATAAATACGACGTACACTTATGCCATCCGCATTCGCCTCGATGTCCCCTCGTGCACCGTTAGGTTAGGTAACTAACGGCAGAGCGGGGCAGGGCTAGCGCGGGTGTAAAACATAAGTAACGTCTATATAATATATCATATATACTATATACTGTATCTATCACAGAACATCACATGATCACATCACAGATATCGCAGCAGAAGAAACATATGAAATATTGGATATACTAGGACGTCCGTGTTTTCAATACGAGCCAGTATAAAACACGGATTCCACGGTCGTGATGAATAGCCAAACCCACACCCCTAGACCCCTACGAGAGCGGCAAGCAACCCTACCAATTCTGGAGTTAGGAGACCCGGACTCGACTCCTCAAGTTGGTCTCCCACTGGACTCCAGAACCCGGTTACTTGTGCCCTCCACCTTGGGTCTATCCTAGTGCGGAAAAGTAAATAATATACAAACGGTGACAACTTCCGCAACCTGGAAGTGCCCCAATAAAAGAATATTACATACAAGTTTTTACATGAATGAAAATGAAAAACACTCATCTCACATAAAAAAAAACCCGGCTATTCAAACACGACGATCCAATATAACATATCCAGCAACACATAACATCACATGTCATCAACGTAAGTAAATATGTCCATCCCAATTGTCGTTGACATATAGCAACGAAACCGGCGATATCACATATTACACTTACGGTCACAGAAAAGAAAGTGTAAAACTACAACAGTTGGAATCCGCAACCACCTCAGACATCACATGCCTGACCGAATGAATTCCTTAGACATCGCATGCCTAACAATTATAAACCCCGCATTTTAGTCTCAAAATCAAAAACACTTTTCAATATTAAGTCGGGCAATTCAACAAGATTCCCGAAAAACTGATCGAATGCTCGTCGCAAACTTCAGTAGACGGCCGCACCCCTGATACCGTCGACGAAGTGCACCAAGGCGGAACACCGCTGCCGTGAGCACCCGGACGGATGCTTTCGGCGACGGGGTTCTCCTACAGTCACTTGGTCGGGGCTATGGAGTGAGGCTGTCTATTAAGTTTACCCGGCGAATATCCGCGTACGCTACGTGATTGCGACGGACTTTTGATCACATCAAAATTCCGTGGCAACCGATCAAGTGAGACTAAACTGCTATGTTTATAACATTCATTCAGTTATCTCATAACTTATTGTGAATTCCAATTATTGTATCCCATTCCAGATAAACAGAAAATGTTAAACTTTCCGATCGAAAAATCGAACACCCAAGTTTTCCCGATACAGATCAACACATGAAATAAGTCTAACAACATTCAGTTCGTACCTCAGTACCAACGGTCCAGCCGTAGAAGGGTCAAGCCAACGCCTCACATGTGGCACGCCGTACTGCCCCAAACCCGAAGGTTCAAAGGGCAGTTCAAGACGGTCACATAATCGAGTTAAGGTTTGTTGTCTTCTAGAGGGACCATCGAGTTACTTGCACTACTTAGAACGTCGTTAAACTACGGAAAAATCCAACACTTGGAAATTTCCCGACAGGGGAAAAATTGGGTATTTATATCCGGTCGAACTTTTTAACATATTCTAAAATTTATCCGGAAAGCCACACAGACAAAATTTGATACTCCGATCGAAACACCGAATCTCCAAAAACACAGCAGAAAAATTCAACTCTTGAATAAATATTAAAAATTCCCAGAAAACTCAGCTCTTTGAACTAGGAATTACTGTGCAAAGGAACAGGGCTGACGTCATCAAGGGGCCGCTGATCCGCCGCAGAATCCATGATTCTGCCGCTGATCCGCCGCGAAATTTACTGTTCACCAGAAACTTTTTGCACCGTAATTCTTATTTTTCCCTGCTGAATTTTTTAGCAATTTTTAATTTGGAAAAACTCACTGTTTTCAAAAAAGTACAGAGAGCAAGATTGATTTGGTGTTTCGGGTTCGATCGGGTTTCAAATTCCGTCTAGACTTCGCCTAAGGCTCTAGCTAGGCTCTGATACCACTGTAGGGTTCCTAGGCACCCTAATGAGGCCACACAAGGCATCGAACATGCCAAATTAAAATATTAACGGTGCCGAGAGACCCGACTACGGATCGTTGGCTAGATGTTTAGGCGAAAAAGCTAACTAGTTAACACTTAACTATGAGATATCGGAAATACAACCTTTGTAGATCCGGTGCTCCACCTCCATAGCTCCATGAAGAAGTCATCTCCGCTGTACAAATCCGAAATCCGGGCTCTTGCGTCGGCTTCATCGGAGAAGAAGCGGGCTAGGTCATCGACGACGTGCCGAAGATGATCTACGTCGAGGCATCGCTAAATCAAGCTCCGACTTCACCAAGTCAAGAAACTTGTGAAGTAAACACACTCTACTACTTGGCAAGAGGTAGAGGATGAAGAAATAGGAAGTGGGTAGACTTTAGAATTGGATTTCACACTCATTTTCATCAATCACCATTGATGAAGTGAACTTTCTTCATGTGAAGAAGATGAAGAAGAAGAAGAAAGAATTATGATAAGTTAATTAAAAAATGAAAAGAAAAATCAAAACTTATCATAATCTAAACCATGGTCAAGTGTAGAGATTGAACTAGGGTTAAATCAAATGGTTAGGTTAAGCATGAGATAAGAATGGTGGAAAAAGTCAAAGGTTCATGAATCTTCAACTACAAACAAAGAAAGCCACCATTCTTCTCATTTCTTTTTCCAAAAAGAAAATAAATAAATAAATGAATAAATAGATATGAAAAACAAAACCCTAACCATTTAAATAACCATGGTTTAATATTTACACAAACCAAAAAGCATGTATCATCAAACATGATACAAGCAAATGCACAAAATCATATCACATATATAATGTGCACATCCGAGTGAGAAAATCCATCTAAAGTGAACCGATACTAGTTAATGCAAAGTAATATATCAAATATATAATTATGCATTAAATAATTAAATCAACACTTGATTCAATGACCCGGTCATGTCGCACACAACCGACTAGTATATAATGTATCGGCTTATCAAATCAACCTTTGATTCGATAACTAGGGTATATCGCATATAACCTAATCGATACATTCATCGCGAGAATGGAATACGGTATCACATACACGCATTATTCTCGGTCCCGCACATATCTCATATGCGCTCCTATTTCGTTTTGCTTGAGCCAGGAAGCCTCTGTGTAGGACTCTAAAGACTCGTCAATACGCCGGCAGCGGATGATGATCATATCAAACATCCACAAGCCGCAAGCGGTCTGCTAAACGTAACGGCCACCCGGGTATTGAGCGATCTGAAGATCGACGAGCAAGCCCGCTCACACTCCAGTGAATCCAACCAGTAACACTACCGTACAGTCCGGTCTGATCGTCTGATATGTCGCATATCTCGCCTAGGGGTGGTAAAACGTCAGACCCCAATAGCTTGATAAGTCGTGTCGATATGAGGTCTATAACAATTCGAGAAACTGCTGGTAACACTTACCAGTAAATCTCAGCAACCCTGGCTAGGGATTTCCTGTTATAGCCAATCGAACACAGCGCAACATCAACCCCCTATACCGGGAGAGACGAATCCCCTCCTATCGCTCATTGCCTCCATGTGACTCGGGACTGTACCCAAAAACCACCGTTTTGCACGCCCTCTTGGACGTGGTAAGATGGAAATCAAAGCACAGTGGGAACCACACAAGACTCTATGACGATCTCGGGTCAACAGACTACTCTGTACCAGTGTCACCAGAGAACTGCCATCTGACGTGAGGTATAATACCATCTGGGAGTTCTCGGCGAGTCCGTCCAGTGTACCCAGTCTCTACTGAGCACCCGTATATCTCCTCTGATGTCAAACACCCATGGATATGGGATCATCCATCGCCCATCTGTATGGGTCGAGAAGGTACACGCTAGTCTACTCTGGTATATCGATGCCCCGTCTCGATACACCCACGACTAGGGACTTTGAAGGATGTACTTATAGACTACCATGTCCCCACTAGTATGATCCGCATCATAGTCCAGGTAGTCAAGTACACATCCTAAGGGCTTTACCAACATGTAACAGAGAGACAATCGGTATACACGTTAAGGTAAAGAGCAACCAGATAGCATACTATCATGTCGAGCAAGAAAGTCCTCCCTATATATGTCCCAGCATCCACTACAATATACATCCTATGTACAGTAATGGCCTCTAGGGCATACATATAACTAACATCCACTCCACACTTCGTGTGTCGTATTCGCGAACCAATCGCGGTTTGCTAATGGTTGCCCTTGGATTTCGAGGTACTAAGATTTGGCGTTTTGCTTGGTGCAGAAAGCAAAAGGATCAATGGCTGGCACCTGCTCAAAGTGTTTCACATGCAACTGCGACCTACGCTCCGCCTCAACTGGGGGCATAACCTACGGGCCCCAAGCGGCCTCTTTGTTCACGATGCCCGTGGAGCAGATTACTCAAGCCACCACAAGGCTATTTTTCGGGGCCATGCTCCCGCCCACGAGCTTCACCATCCCTCTACCCGTATCAGAAGCTTCAAAGAAGTCGGTCTTCGATCGACTTGCTACTACCACGGCCCCTCTCAATGGGTCATCCGATTCCAACTCATCGGTCTTCACCAGGCTGAACTCGAGCTCCAAAAGGACTACCAGGAAGCCTATAATATCTGAAGTGGCCATCCCAAAGAAGATAGCCATCCCTGCTCTTGAAGTCGTCAAGGCGGTTTCTCCTGCCATAGGGTCTGTCTTCGCAAGACTGACTGCTCCCATCCCCGCTCCCGCTCAGAAATCTGTCTTTGACCGGTTGGACACGGCTTCTCAACGGACGTCAGTCTTCAAGAGGCTGACACCGGCAACAGCCCCTCACCTGAACAGGGGGCAAGACAAAGCCGTCGCTGAACCAATCCCAACAACTCGTCATGCCCGACGTCGCCACTGGCGCCGGATAAGGAAGGCTGGGGGAAACTCCCCCTCTGGGCTAACTCCACCAGCTCCAACGGTGGAAATTAATGTTGCTGTTCCAACCGGGAACAGCTTTGAGCCGCTGAACAGGGTATGCAGAAATTCGCCAACTGCGGTGCTCAAAAGATCTCGCCCACCGGTAGAGACCGTCATAGAACAAAGCCGGAGCCGTCCCCTCAACGGCTATCTTCCAAAGTCTACAAAATTTGGCGACGAGTCCGAGAATCGGTGATTGATCCGAATTTCTCCCACCAGCATAAGAAGTCGAAGGTCCGACAGGAAGAAAACCGTTTTGTTAAGCCACGGAAGACGACGGCTACCTGGGTGCCCACAGCAACGCCCCCCTCAACTTCGATGGCCCACAAGAGAAGAAGGCCGGAGAAAGTCTCCACGCCTGCGGCTAATGTCAAAAGCAGTGAGCATAAACGCCCTAAGTCCGGGGACATGGTGGTACATACCGTCTACATGGCGTCCGGGAAAGAGGATAGTCGCATATCCACAGGTCATCGACCGCTTACGCGATCAGTGACTAAGGCTCAAGAGCAGCAGCAGAAGCTCCAAGAGATGATGAACGCGATGGCCGCACTCACCGGGCCAAAAGAAAGCCCAGAAGCATCCTCGGATCAGCGGCAGGAGCAAGAAATCGATGCCGAATTCCTTCGCAGGATACTTGAAAATAAGGACAGAGAGGCCGCGGAACAAGCAGCCATTATAAAACGAATGGCCCTTCTGTTCCAGGACATGGTGGGTATGATGATCCAGCAGGATCCCCAAGCCGAAGATCCTCCGATTATCCTTGAAGATGACAGAGGAGAAACGTCAAATCCACCGCCGGCTCTTTCAACAGCCAAGGAGGAGACAATTTCCAAAGATGCCCTGGATGACTACATAGCCTAGCAGATACGAGTTCACCAGGCAACTAAGGCAGCCGGCCAAGTTGTCAAAACGGGGCGACCATATCCGAGCTGGTATGATCAAATCAAATACCCGCCGGGCTATACGATCCCGAAATCCCACGTGTACAAGGGAACGGGCAATCCCCACCAACATGTTGCCCAGTTCAGGGCTCTTTATGGCAACACCGGCGACAATGATAAGCTCTTGCTTCGCCAAGTCGTCGGCAGCTTATCGGAGACGGCGTTTGAGTGGTACTCCGAGCTTCCAAATGACTCCGTCAAAACTTTCGCAGAGATGGAGTTGCTATTCACTCAGCGTTTCGCAAGCGCCAGCGAACGCACCCCGATAACAGCATTAATTAATGCAAGGGTGAAGCCAGGCGAAACCTGGGTTCAATATGCAATCCGATGGCGGAACTTGTGGTCAAAGTGCGAGCAACGCATCAAAGAAGCACCAGCGGTAGGCATGTTCGTGGGCACCCTAGATCCTCACGCGACTATTTCACAGTTCATGATGTTCTTTAAACTGACCACGTTCCAGGCCCTAATTGACAAGCTGGCTCAGATGGATCAAATGGGTCACAGACCGTCTCCCCCGAAGCCGGAACCGCAAAACGACAAGGGTAAAGGGAAGGCAACCCTCATCGCGAACACCCAACAGCAGCCCAGTAGCCCAAAGCTAGCGGATCAACTGGAAGAGAGACGACGCTATTACAATGAGAAAATGAAGCGTCCTTACTCATTCCCACGGGACAAAACAAGGAGGCTGTTCGAGCTGGAAGTCCGCAACAGGCTTATCAACTTGCCAAATCCAAGGCGACCACCGCAACCCAGCGAAGTTAATAATCCTAATTATTGCCCATACCACCAAATGGTAAGCCATCCGATCGAGGATTGCTTCGTATTCAAGGGATGGATCGAGGATCAGTACCTACAAGGCAAGTTTGCGCTGTCCGAGAAGTGGAAGGTAAACCCACCACAACCGCACACTCCTAAGAAGGCGGACACACCGGGGGCAGCGTGCTCTTTTGTTGAAGAAGCTCTATGGGAGGTGGCTCTTTCGGCCAAAACCAAAAGGATGCTGAATGATCTCCATACATGCCCGGCAATCAGGTGGAAGAGTCCGCTGGAACCCCAGATCATCGAAGGGACGCTGAAGTCGCGCCCAGCTCTAAAAATTGGTGGCGATAGCCAAAGTGCTCACAGCCAACCGTCAAAATCTTCAAAGAAGAAGAAGAAATCCAAGAAGCCCGTGAAGCCTGGCGACAAGTGCACGGACCTACAAAAACAAATTGATGTGCTGGAAGAGTATAACCAGAAGGCGCGGACTCCGATCACGCTCCAAGAGTTCCTCAGCCACGCCCTTGAAGACGAAGATGATGGAGAAGACTCGTCGGATGAATCTGAGGATTACGTAACAGTTGTCATGTGATCTCTCACTCATTGATAAACGATGAAGAGGCTCCTTGCACCAAGAGACCGGGGGCAGGTCCCGAGCCGGAATTTTTATGGCCGTCAGACGAAATGATCGACGCATTCCTGAACGAAACCCTTCTGAAAAGTAAAGCTGATCGGGAACGTAAGATGGCTATACTTGAAAAGGCCAAACGCCGGCGACTGGACGAAAGAGTTGAGACACTCCCGTCAAATCAAAAGACATCTGTGGCGGATAAAAATAAATTCAAGACGAGGAAAAGGTTTGCTAAAGCCATATCAATGGAAATGAAGCTACCACCCTCTGAAGGAAACACTCCCAGTGAAGCAGGGATGCATCCTAGCTATTGCTTATATCATCGAAAGATTTCGCACCCCACCGAGGGGTGCAATGCTTTTAAAAGATGGTGGCAGGGATATGTCGCTCACCGGAAACATTGTAAGCATATGAAACGCAAAACTCGGCGGGAGCAGAAAAATACGACCGAAGAGCATAAAGGAACTACCGGTAACTGTCGCATGGTCAACACTGGGGGATCGCAGATTCTCACTTTCGGAAGCGACTCTGACGAGGAAATGGCTCTTGACCCCCTCTTTAAAGAATCCGCATTGGGAGAAGAGGAAGAATTGAAAACCTGTGAAAACATCCAGCTGCGCAATCGCACGCTTCCAGAAAAGAATCTCGGATCTACGAATAAAAAAGATAAAGGAAAAGAAAAGGTCTCTGAGGATATCGCCCTAGATGACCAAATCATTGAAGAGCTAACCGCCAAGGACCCGCCAAAAAAAAATAAGGTGGACTACAACGTTCTGGCGCACTTGAGGAAATTGCCCTCACAGCTCAGCATTCTCGATGCCCTTTTACTATCCAAAGAAGCGAGAAATTCGTTGATCAAGGCGCTACAAGAGCCAGAACAATTCCAAGCTTTTCTCGCCGAAGAAAAGATGAAGGACGAGCTGGAGGAAGTACACACAGCCGATATCACCTTCGGCGACGAAGACCTCCTCCTTGAGACGTGCGACCACAACCGTCCCCTATATGTCTCTGGATATTGCCACGATATCAAGATAGGTAAAATCCTGGTTGATAATGGATCCTCTATTAATCTTCTTAATGTATGGGTGTTAAAGGAAATCTGCATGAGCGTTCAGCACCTCGCTCGTGATAAAATTACCATCCCCGGTTTCGACTCCCAGTCATCACGGACTCTCGGATCTGTAATACTGACATTACGCTTCGGACTACTCGTCACGGATATTAAGTTTCACATCATTGACGCTAAGACCTGGTGCAATGCTTTGCTCGGTCGTCCCTGGTTACACGAGTACAACATCATCCCTTCTACACAATATCAGTGTATGAAGTATTTCAAGGATGGTCTTGAGTATACCGTAACAGGTGAGCTAAACCCATTCTCCGTGAACGAAGTCCACAAGTACGAAGATGCAAAATACTTTTTGCCAGATTTTGAGGACACAGGGAGATGTCGCAAACCGGAGAACAAAGCTGTCGCCACCGTTCCTATCTTCGGGAGTGATACCGAAGGAGAAGAAGAGATAGTTTACTCTGGGCTGTCTCGACGCAACAACCCGGAACCGTCCACCCCCATATTGATCTTTGGAAGCGAATCGGAAGATGAGGTTAATGCTGTGTTCTCCAGCCGGCCGTCAATACCAGCATTCCCTAGTGATAATCAGAGTTTGCAAGTTACCATGATTCCGCGGGAGCACTACAAAGATCTCGACGCACTGGAAGCTTACAGCGTGCAAGACCTGCAGACATTTTACGTCCCTCCCAGGCGAGAAGGCGAAAAGTCGATCCTATTCTACTGCTCCGGGGAAACCAGAACGGAGAAAGAAATCTGACACGGCGGGATTCTACACTCGACAGGCTCCAGCCCATCCGCTTGCCCGGATACTACTCGGAAGGCTTAAAAAGGCTCTTGAAACGCCAAGGGGTACCTTTCAAACAGACCATTCGACAAGCTCGGTTCTACAACAGGATTTGGATAACCCTGGAACTCAGCACAAGCTGCCCAACGGGAAAATAGAAACGCTCAGGCTTGGATATATGAAAGCCGGGAAACGGGAACGAGTCCATGGTAGCTACGTCATATATAATTTCGATGAAGAAGAGCATGCACTGTCAGAAAACGCTGACCCCGAACCAAAACGAGATCCTACAATCAAAATGCTGAGTCCTTCATGTGAAGAACGAATGGACAAGCTTTTCAAGAAACCGGGTCAAAAGGTTCGAGACGACCATAATCGCGAAATGGCCATCTATGAGAAAACCAGGATGCAACGCCTTTTTCAACAGGCTGCGAAAGATGAAAATGCTCCTCCCTGTCAATCTGTTGTGCAAAAGGCCCGAAGCAGAGGCAGAAACAAGCCAAAGAGCGGAAAAGGCATTCGACAGCAACAAAGTGGGACCAAAAAACCACGCGGTCGGGAATCGAGCAACCCGGATTTGTTCCTTATGAAGAAGATGAGTCGAGCATACTCTTTTCCTCAAGACAAGACAAAGAAGATACTTGATCTCGCTTTAAAACATCAAATAATTACACTTCCGGAGTCCAAACACCCTGAGCATGCCAACGAGGTCTCTCATCCAGATTATTGCTTTTATCACCGAGCAATAGGACACCCTCTCGAAGACTGGTTCACCTTCAAGAACTGGGTCGAAGATCAGTATCAGCTCAGTAAGTTCGCTCTATCCGACAGGTAAAGGATAACTCTGCTACAAAAGCATGAACCCAAAGCCACGAGGGTAGACCCAGATCCATATCGGTCTTGGAAGCGAGTTCGCACTTGTCATATGATAACATCATCAAAAGGAGAACCTAAGAATATGCCTGACCTCCCCTGGTGCTTCGAAAACAATGATGACGAGGTGATCTCAGAGTTTCCACCGGCGCCAAAAGAGCTAGAAGATGGAATACACACTACTGCAGATAACCTCAAGAAAATTGATTTGGGGACGACAAGTGACCCGCGACAGACATTCGTCAGTGAGCTATTGTCTGAAGAGAGGGTGGCTGCGCTAAAAGACATGCTTATGCAGCATAGAGATTGCTTCGCATGGAACTATTCCGAGATGCCAGGATTAGACCCAGAGATTGTTGTCCACAAACTAGCCATATCCCCGGGCGTCAAGCCAGTCAAACAGGCGCCGAGAAGAATGCGGCTTGAGCTTGAGATGAGCATCAACGCCGAGGTCAAGAAACTAATCGACTCTGGCTTCATCCAAGATGTTCAGTACCCTGATTGGATCGCCAACATCGTCCCGGTAATGAAGAAAAATGGGACAGTGCGCATATGTGTGGACTTCCGGGATCTCAATAAAGCCTGCCCGAAGGACGATTTCCCAGTACCGGTCACCGAGATGATGATAGATAACACGTCCACTCATGAAGTCTTCTCCTTCATGGACGGCTCATCAGGATATAATCAGATAAAGATGCATCCCGAAGACCAGAAGCACACCGCGTTCCGGACCCCTTTGGGTATATTCTGCTACAAGGTGATGCCCTTCGGTCTAAAGAATGCCGGTGCCACCTATCAGAGGGCCATGACGAAGATATTCGATGACCTCATACATGAAATCGTCGAATGCTACATCGACGACCCCGTGGTGAAAAGCAAATCATACGAGGAACATCTCGAACATCTGAAGATCGTATTTCAACGCCTTCGGCAATATAACCTGAAGATGAACCCACTCAAATGCGCGTTCGGGGGGTCCTCAGGTAAATTCCTAGGATTCATCGTCCGAAACCGAGGTATTGAGATAGATCCGTCAAAGATAAAGGGAATTATGGAGATGCCCCCGCCAAGGACTCTCAAGCAATTGCGGTCTCTCCAGGGGAAGCTCGCATACATCCGTCGATTTATAGCCAATCTCTCTGGCAAGTGCCATCCCTACAGTCACTTGATGAAGAAGGGAACCCCGTTCGTATGGGATCACAAATGCCAAATCGCGCTGGAAGAAATCAAACAATACCTGCAGAATCCGCCAGTGCTGGCTGCTCCGGTCAAAGGAAAGCCTCTCATTTTGTATACAACCGCCCTTGAAGGTTCCTTAGGCGCATTATGGGCACAAGAGAACGACAAAGGGAAAGAAAGAGCTCTCTATTACTTGAGTCGAGTTCTACTGGGGGCAGAAAGCAATTATTCTCCTATTGAAAAACATTGCCTGGCGTTGATCTTCGCGATAACGAAACTCCGGCACTATGCATTGGCACATGAAGTCCGTCTCATATCGAAGGTCCCTCTTAAATATTTGATGTCAAAGGCTATACTGACAGGTTAGCTCGCTAAATGGGCCCTGCTCTTGATGGGGTTCTCAATAACTTATCAGCCTCTTAAGGCAGTGAAGGGCCAAGCCATCGCCGACTTTCTCGCTGAGCATCCAATACCTGCCGATTCTCCTTTGAATTGCGAGCTGCCAGAAGAACATGCGTTTGATGCGATCGACAGAAGTGGTACCCGGTGGGAACTTTATTTTGATGGAGCGTCGTCCATGAAGAAACGCAGACAGAACACGCCTATAATCAAATCAGGGGTAGGCCTTATCTTCGTGACCCCACAAGGAGGGATAATGCGCTTTGCTTTCTCCTTAACAAAGTCGAGGACGAACAATGAAGCTGAATACGAAGCTTTGACAGCAGGCCTCGAGATCGCCATCGACATGGGAATTGAAAACCTCCTCATATACGGAGACTCCTAACTGGTCGTTAGTCAAGTAAACGGCGACTACCAGACGTGCAAGCCAGAGCTGGTGAAGTATGGCGAGAGAGTACAGCGACTGCTGACTCAAATTCCCTCCTACATGCTGGAAAGCATACCGCGTGCAGAAAATAGCAAGGCGGACGTGTTAGCCATGCTCGCTAAAGAACTGGCTGATGAGAACCTCGATGACGTCAGAATCGTGGTACAAAGCCGTCGGGTCCTCGCACCGGCAGAAATATCTCCGGAATCATCTGAGAAAAAGGAAGCAATTGAACAGACGGCCCTATAAGTAAAAGACCAAGAGAAGGTTGAAGATATGAGAGAAGTCTTTTATAGACTACTTCAAATCCCGTCGAACGCCTGAAGATGCGTCCTCAAAACATCAGCTCATGAAGCGAGCCCTATCTTTCGCCTTCGTCAATGATATTCTGTACAAGAGGTTGTTTGATTCTCTGTGGTTGAGATGCTTGGGACCTAAAGAAGCAGAAAGAGTCATTCAGGAAGTTCACGACGGACTCTGCGGTTCTCACCAAGCAGGCCCGAAGATGAAATTGAAGATCAAACGAATGGGTTATTATTGGCCCACGATGATCCAAGACTGCCTCGAGTATGCGAAGCAATGCCACTCGTGCCAGATTCATGGGGACTTTATCCACCAACATCCAAATCCACTACATCCAACGGTGTCTAGCTGGCTATTCGAAATGTGGGGAACTAACATAATTGGCCCCATCGAACCAGCGTCGTCCAGGGGACATCGATTCATTTTGGCAACGACTGACTATTTCTCCAAATGGGCAGAAGCAGTACCGCTGAGGGAAGTGAAGACGGAGAATATCCTCCATTTCTTCAAGACGCACGTCATTTATCGGTTTGGGACTCCGCGAAGGATCATATCCGATAACGGGCCAGCCTACCGAAGCCATAAAATCAGCCGCTTCACACAACAGCACAACATAGACTGGAGATACTCCTCAGTTTATAATCTCCGAGCTAACGGTCTAGCTGAGGCTTTCAACAAGACCTTAACGAAGATCGTAAAGAAGACGGTATCTCGAAACAAGAAAGACTGGCACGAGAGATTGCAAGAAGCTCTCTGGGCGTATCGAACCACGTTCAAGACGGCCACGAACACAATGCCGTACGCGTTGGTATTCGGTACAGAAGCAGTACTTCCCCTCGAGATAGAGTTACCTCTCTACGGGTGGCAGTTCATTATGAGCTGACGGACGAAGAAAACGCTCACCTTCGGCTTGAGGAGCTTGATGCCCTTGATGAAACTTGGCTCATAGCACAACAAAATCTGGAGGCTTATAAAGCAAAGATGACGCGCTCATATGAAAGATTAACCAGGCCGAGGACATTCCGCCAAGGCGAACTCGTGCTAGTGGTCAAAAGACCTATGATCCCCAATCGCGCCAAGCGGGGAAAATTCGAGTCGAACTATGAAAGCCCGTACATAATAGACAAGGTCTACCAGGGTGGAGCCTATCTACTCATGGATATGCACGGTGAAAGACCTTTTAGGCCAATAAACGGTCACTTCCTAAAGAAATACTATGCTTAATGAGTCACAGCCTAGGTCAATGATAGATGACGACGACTATGTCCGCTCGCTATCTTCCTAAGCCCAAACTCTATAAGCAGTAGCCGGCCTTCTTCAACAACGGACCGAAACGTCCTTAAACTAATGAAGGACCACTACATCCTAAAACTAGCTGTTGACCGAGATGTCGATAAACTACGGTGTATTGGAACATCCCAAAGCCAATACAAAAAAAGAAAGAATAAAAAAAACGGTATGTCCATAATCAAAATGGGCACGGATGAAAACCCAAAAAGGGCTCCGTGAGTAAAAACAGCAGGGCTACCGGCGAGTGTTTGTGAAAACCCGAAAGGGCGCAACCTCGTTAGATAAAAGGAAGAAGAATAAAATATTTAAAAAAATGGTATGTCCATAAGCAAAATGGGCACGGATGAAAACCCGAAAGGGCTCCGTGAGTAAAAACAGCATGGCTACCGGCGAGTGTTTGTGAAAACCCGAAAGGGTGCAGCCTCGTTAAAAGACACTTACAGGGTCCTATCGACCTTGTGAAGAGAAACCACCTGCGTGAGATCCTTACGACTCACAAGGGAGCAACACACTTAGGGATCCCCACGATAACTAAGAAGAAATAACACTTGCGAGATCCTCATGACTCGTAAGGAGAATTCTCTTATGGGACCCTCACGGCTCATAAGATTTGAAAGTCTTAAGTTACAGAGACCTGAACTTGTTCTTAAGCAAACACCCCCCCCCACACAACCTTCAAAACTGCCCTACAAGCAGCTCAATTCTGACCCTTGTATACAATCCACGGGCGCGGATAAACACTTCCCTAACCGAGTCCCATCCGTGACTGGGGATATGGTTGCACGGTGAACAACCCTTGTGAGTCCTCTCGACTTATATGGAGAAAATCCTTTTGTAAGATCCTTACGACTTACAGGGAAACACGCACTTAGGAATCCTCACGATTCCTAAGGAGAAAACACACCTATGAGATCCTCACGACTTGTAGGGAGAAATACCTTTGTGAGACCCTTACGGCTCATGAAGTCAAAAGCCTTAGTCGACAGGATCCTAACCCTGTTTACTAAGCCACCTTTGTTCCACATCGACGGAGGCAAATGATGATTCGCTCCTGGCAATATTCCAGTTGTAGCGGTGCTGATGCCGAAATCGGTGCCTAATCCTAAGCTTGCGGTGAAAAGCCAGCAAGCCACACATGCATACGAAATAGCCGAAATGATGGGGCAACTTACAGACAAAATCAGCAAGTAAAAATGTATGCATGCAAAATAGCCGAAATGATTGGGCAACTCGCAATAAAAGGCAGCGAGTAAAAATAAAACAAAAAGCCGAAATGATTGAGCAACTCGCAATAAAAAGCAGCGAGTAAAAATAAAACAAATAACCGAAATGATTGAGCAATCGCAACCTTCGCGATATAAAAAGCTGAAATGATAGAGCATCACAGAAAGAAATAACAAAAATAAAAATAAATAAAAAATAAAAATGAAAGTTATGCCCTGCAGGAGATATCGTTTCGATCCCTGTATACAATCCAGGGGCGCAAACAAAGAAGGAATCACATTCCTCCCCCCCCCCCCAGGTTTCATCCGAAGAAGAAGCCAAATCTCGATGGTCCACAGATAGCCTAAAGATCATCTCAACACTCGTCCCATCACAACGGACAGAACACCAAGCAAAGCGGAACGGCGAAAACTCCCAGTTCCATGGCTCGCCGGCATACAGCTGACCTAGAGTCAAATTTCGACTTCATGAAATACAGACAGAGTCACAAAATTCCTGGTCACGTGGAACGCGGATAACGTCACTCATTGACCCCGTGGAAAATGTCCAGAGCGGAGCCCGGTCCTCGCCAAACACGGCAGTGAACTCGTGGGAAGCATCCAGAGCAAAATTCCTGGTCACGTGGAACGCGGATAACGTCACTCTTTGACCCCGTGGAAAACGTCCAGAGCGGAGCCTGGTCCTCGCCGAACACGGCAGTGAACCCGTGGGAAGCATCCAGAGAAAAATTCCCGGTCATGTGGAACGCGGATAACGTCACTCTTTGACCCCGTGGAAAACATCCAGAGCGGAGCCTGGTCCTCGCCGAACAGGGCAGTAAACCCGTGGGAAGCATCCATAGCAAAATTCCTGGTCACATGGAATGCGGATAACGTCACTCTTTGACCCCGTAGAAAACGTCCAGAGCGGAGCCTGGTCCTCGCCAAACACGGCAGTGAACCCGCGGGAAGCATCCAGAGAAAAATTCCTGGTCACGTGGAACACGGATAACGTCACTCTTTAACCCCGTGGAAAACTTCCAGAGCGGAGCCTGGTCCTCGCCGAACACGGCAGTGAACCCGTGGGAAGCATCCAAAGCAAAATTCCTGGTCACGTAGAACGCGGATAACGTCACTCTTTGACCCCGTGGAAAACGTCCAGAGCGGAGCCTGGTCCTCGCCGAACACGGCAGTGAACTCGTGGGAAGCATCCAGAGAAAAATTCCTGGTTATGTGGCACGCGGATAACGTCACTCTTTGACCCCACGGAAAACGTCCAGAGCGGAGCCTGGTCCTCGCCGAACACGGCAATGAACCCGTGGGAAACATCCAGAGTAAAATTCCTGGTCACGTGGAACGCGGATAACGTCACTCTTTGACCCCGTGAAAAACGTCCAGAGCGGAGACTGGTCCTCGCCGAACATGGCAGTGAACCCGTAGGAAGCATCCAGAGCAAAATTCTTGGTCATGTGGAACGCGGATAACGTCACTCTTTGACCCCGTGGAAAACGTCCAGAGCGGAGCCTGGTCCTCGCCGACCACGGCAGTGAACCCGTGGGAAGCATCCAGAGCAAAATTCCTAGTCACGTGGAACGCGGACAACGTCACTCTTTGACCCCGTGGAAAATGTCCAGAGCGGAGCTTGGTCCTCGCCGAACAAGGCAGTGAACCCGTGGGAAGCATCCAGAGCAAAATTCCTGGTCACGTGGAACGCGGATAACGTCTCTCTTTGACCCCGTGGAAAATGTCCAGAGCGGATCCTGGTCCTCGCAGAGCACGGCAGTGAACCCGTGTGAAGCATCCAGAGCAAAATTCCTGGTCACGTGGAACACGGATAACGTCACTCTTTTACCCCATGGAAAACGTCCAGAGCGGAGCCTGGTCCTCGCCGAACACGGCAGTGAACCCGTGGGAAGCATCCACAGCAAAATTCCTGGTCACGTGGAATGCGGATAACGTCACTCTTTGACCCCGTGGAAAACGTCCAGAGCGGATCCTGGTCCTCGCAGAGCACGGCAGTGAACCCGTGTGAAGCATCCAGAGCGGAGCCTGGTCCTCGCCGAACACGGCAGTGAACCCGTGGGAAGCATCCAGAGAAAAATTCCTGGTCACGTGGAACGCGGATAACGTCACTCTTTGACCCCGCGGAAAACGTCCAGAGCGGAGCCTGGTCCTCGCAGAGCACGGCAGTGAACCCGTGTGAAGCATCCAGAGCAAGCATCGGACTGTGGAGTCCTTAAAATCCACGGACTATGATGTCCTTAACCTCGACCGTAATGTCTTAAAACTAATTATCAACCATGATGATTCTATACTGATTTTACCTTGGTTCAAGGGTACATCTCTTCACTCCTTTGATATTTGTCGTTGTAATTCCTCAACGTCTTCAAAGAGGTGATGGGTCCCAGTAACCACACGTTTCGTGGACTGTGGAGTCCTTAAATCCACGGACTATGAAGTTCTTAACCTTGACCGTGATGTCTTAGAACTAAACATTGGACTGTGGAGTCCTTAAATCCACGGACTATGATGTCCTTAGCCTTCACCGTGATGTCTTAAAACTAACATTGGACTGTGGAGTCCTTAAATCCACGGACTGTGATGTCCTTAACCTTGACCGTGATGTCTTAAAACTAACATTGGACTGTG
Source organism: Agapanthus africanus (assembly GCA_030015575.1). Lineage (NCBI taxonomy): Eukaryota > Viridiplantae > Streptophyta > Magnoliopsida > Asparagales > Amaryllidaceae > Agapanthus > Agapanthus africanus. Next base: position 8,251,306 of record CM057337.1, read on the forward strand.
GAGTCCTTAAATCCACGGACTATGATGTCCTTAACCTTGACCGTGATGTCTTAAAACTAACATTAGACTGTGGAGTCCTTAAACCCATGGACTACGATGTCCTTAACCTCGACCGTAATGTCTTAAAACTAGAAACGGATGGCGGAGTCCTTAAATCCACGGACTATGATGTCCTTAACCTCGACCGCGATGTCTTTCAACTACGGTACCCTGGAAAACATCCAGAGCAACCCCTGACCCCGTGAAATACGGATAAGGGCAACTGCACCTAGCACTTGCGGGTCCTCACGACCCGTAGGGAAGAAAACTCTCTTGTGAGATCCTTACGACTCTCAAGGGAAAACCCGCTTAACAATCCTCATGATTCTTGAGGAGAACTTACACCTATGGGATCCTCTCGACCTGTAGGGAGAAAAACTCTTTATGAGACCCCCATGGCTCATAAAGCTCAAAAGTCTTAGGAAGCAGATCTTAACCCTAAAGCCTAAGCCGTCACTGTCCTGCAAAGAGATCAAGATAGACTATCCGCATAATACATTCAATAAAAAAGGACACGCCGTCGAGAAGAAAAATATGTCTTTTATTCATAAACCAAAATGGATACAAAGTACAATTCGTGAAAGAAAGAAAAAATATATACTCTCATTCAGGAGTATGTACAAAAGAAGAAGAAATAGGATATATAAGTCTTCAGGCCGGCGGGCGATTTAGCAGCTTGGTCAGCTCATCCTTCTTTCGCTGGGCCACACCTTCGTGATCCAGTATAGCCAGAAGATGGGCCTCTGCCTGAGCCTGCTGGGCCGGATATGAGGCAAGCCGACCTTCGAGCTCCTTCTCGGTAGCTTTGTGGGCCTCGACTCTTTCGCGAGTAAATTCGGCGGCCTTGTCGATGGCCACCACCTCCTTGATGGCCTCTTAAAGCACTCGCCAGAGTTCATACGCTTTGTTGGCCTTGGCGGTAAGATTGGCTTGAAGCTCGTTCAGCGCCTTAGAAGCCAGCTCCTTCTCCGAGAATTTGCGGCCGAGCCTCTTCTCGCACGAAACCATGTTCGCCGCGCACCGCTCAATCAAACCCTGCAAGCCCGCTTTCGCAGCCACAGCCTCCGAGGAAAGGCGGGTACACTTAAGCACGTGCAGACAAGCCTCCACCTGACGGCAAAACTCAACCCAGACTTGCACCACGGCCTCGCTATGATAGACAGCAAGAAAGGGAAGAGAACCATTAGCTTCAGCAGCAAATGCTTCGGCTGTGATTACACTGCCCGCACGAAGCTCCTCGATCAGGGATGATAAGGAGTCAATGCTTAATTTTTCCAGACGGTCTGAGGCTCGCAAAGCATAAGGACCGGGCGGCATGGCGATGCGCGACTCCAGCGTTGTGAGAACTGGCAGGGCTGTTCAGATTTATAAAAGATCGGTGAAACTCTTAAGCAAAGGAACAAGTGGGACCATATTAAGACGTCACTTACCCACACACATTCATGCAAGAAGGAGCTGAAGGCTCCCTTGGCCCTTCGAGAACCTCAACCTCGTCGTCAGCCTCCAGAACTGTAAAGGACATCAATGTCATTCCGCAAAATGACAACAATGATATGAAAAGATGGTGAACGACACTAACCTTGCCCAGACGAGAGGACGATGCGTTGAGGAGATATCGCCTGCGGGGCGGCCATCTCCAGCAGACGCTGAAAGGATTGCCTGGAAGATAGATCGGCAATAGAGGCCGCCAGTCCGTGCAATTCTGAAAAGACAAAAGAGTTCAGGTAACAGAAAGATTACTAGCTAAAAATGTGGAAGGTTACCTTCGACGCTCCTCCCATTCTGAGCTGGGGGAATAGCGGCTTCAACGGCCTCCGCCGTGACCTCGGGCTCCAACAAAGGGAGGGCGGTCCCGACTGCCTCCATCCCAACCTCTAGGACGCCTTCAGGAAGAGTCGTTGGGGCGGCGACCACCAAGGAAGCCTCTCCCAAAGGAGAGAGTACTCCGGGATCAAGAACCGCCACCGGAGGTTCTATTGTGAGAGGAGCAGCATCGTCAACCCCCTCCACATCGAGCAATGTTTCATTGGGAATATCAACAGGCTCTATCTTCAACAAGCCTGTAGGAACCTCCCCTATCGCCGAAGTCTCTACACAATTCACGCAAGAATAAGGATACATGCATACGAGTGTACACAATGCTGCAAAGAAGTATAAGAACATACCAATGCGTAAGGAAGCCTTCAATATGGCTTCTTCAAGCCGATGCTCCTTCTCAAGGAGGTGTGCTCGCCGGGGTTCGAGGGTGGAATCGTGACCGTCGGTCCATAAGGAAAGCGCGTCCGCAGCATCCTCCGAAGCAGCCTGCTTCAGGGCCCTTTCTCCCCATTCCTCCAAAGGGCAAATAAACCGCCGCCGGATCCACGAGGGGTCTTCATAGAAGATTACAGCAGGATAGGGTTTCTTCGGAACCCTTACATTCTGAGATTCATCTTTAGAACATCTTATAGCCTCAGCCAATTGTGCGGCTTCCTCGGCAGCCGAACCCGAGAAAAGAAGGCCAGCATCCGACTCTCGCATGGCCAACGGTTCATCTGGAAATATGGGCTCAGACTCTGCTAAAGAATCGAGTAAGTTGGTGGCCACCTTCCTCCGCCGCTTAGATCCAGAATCGGCCGCCGAAGATGACCGTTTCCTCCCCCGTAGATCCTTAGCACGACCCCGACCCACTTCACCTTCAACACCTTCGTCCCTACCACCCTCGCTTGGCGCCACAACTGAGGATGACACGGCCATTATTGATGCCACGGGTGGTGGTGCTACTACCAGAGCCCGATTAGCTCACGACCGGGTGCTCAACGGCATACCAACTGTGGGGTGAGATCTACTCCCGACTCTCCCGGAATAAGCGCAACACCGGTATCCCTCAAGGGAAAGCGGACCGGGGCGCGCGGTCGCAGCGTAGCTCCTGTGGCCGGAACCTGAGTAGGATCACCATGGCCAAGGAGTACCCTTCTCTCCTCAACAATAATCGGGTTGACCCGATGAAGGTACCAACCCATAAACGACCCTACGCACCGGGGAAGATGGTCAGCTTCAGGGATCATCAAGTAGGAGCCGGTGTTCAACCTTACGAAATGGTGAGCTGCATCGCGAACGACTTCGAGTGAAGGTACCGGCGCAACTATGAAAGCCTCGAAAGGGATGCCCTGGTCATATCCAAGCTGCTGGGCGAAGCGATGCGGGTTGTACCGCATGAAAAGGGCCGCATTATCCTGGCGAAATGCCAGATAGCCTGGTCTGATGGCATACAAGTGCGCGACCTCCCGAGGCCTCAAAGAAGGCACATTGTCCTTTGACTGGTCCCAGAGTTGCTGAACGGAACCTGAAAGAGAAGATAGAACCCGGTCGGTAAATACCAATCCGCCAGCAGTAGCATAAGGAGCAATCAACGTACGAATAGCCCCAAATTGAGTTGGGTCAGAGGCAGAAGCATCCACAATCGCATAAGTCGCGGGAAGGTGTAGGCGTCGTAAAATGCGGGCCTCTGATGCATAGCAAAAGCCCCCAGCACATACATTTCGATCCAAGACGTGAAGTAATGCAGGGAAAAGTTTACTACATTCACGCCAGGAGTCGAGGTATTAGCCGCAACGCCCAACCCGTGATATAGATGCGCCAACGCCAGGATGCCGATGGCCAGCCACGTCCCCTCAGCGATGCGATGAGCCAGATAGATAACCAAGACTCTCATGAAGCGGCGATGCATAGGGATGACGAACCAGCTAAGCCAGACACCGACAAAGCCCACGAAGAATGTCTCCTCATCCATGCCGGGAGCTGCGATAGAGTCAAAAGATATCGGCGACATAAGAGGAATGTAGTATTGCGGTAAATCCGATTCCTTGGTCGGCAGCTTCTTCGGACCAAACCCAAAGGGGTCTTTGATGTTTGCGAACTTCGGAGCCGTCTTCGACAGGACATCCTCGCGGAGGAAGCAGGCAATGAAGCTCTTAAAAAGTAACTCCCTGCTCCTCAGATTCCGTGAACAGCCGATCAAAAATACCCAGCGCCTTGATCAAACTTGAACGCTTGTGGTGAACGGCGTTCTCTCTAGACAAGCTATCGGTAATTGTGGGCTCGGGCTCAAAGACATACTCATCAGGAGGCAGCAGCTCCTCATACAGTGTACCCCTGATTGGCAGCCCCGAGATTTCATGAAATTCTTCCAGAGAGATCGAAACTTCGCGGTCCCCTAGAAGAAAAGTGTTGGTGGGAAGATTCCACTGGTTCAAGAAAGCCTTAACCCACCAGACATGCGGGGATTGGTAGTAGAAGAGTGACGCATATATCGCCTGGTAAAGTCCGACCTTCTGCAGCCGCGCGCGATGTGCAGAAAGGATGTAACGATCCCAGAGGAGGTAGCCCGTAGGGTGTCGAGGGGTGAGCCCTATCTTGTAGATTTGTCCCCATGGTTGGGCCTAACCCTGACAAATACGCCGTCCCAGAATATCTATAGCAGGGATCGGATGGTTCGGGATACCAGTCGTCGAAGGCTCGAGCCGCCCCATCGGAGTCCAATTCGGCATCTCCATGGCAAAGACTGTCCTTGGTGGGTATTGGCAGAAACGGAAAGGTGGGCTCCGTTGGTACTTCGCAAAGGAAGCTTCGGCGTCCCCGGATAATATGACTGTACCAGGTCCCCCACAAAAGCAAGTTGGTGCAGGTCGGGTCATGGGCCTTGATCATCGCCATCACTTCCTCATCAGATGGTGATTGAGGAAAGGCGGCCTCCGACCGAGTGAAAGGAAAGTACGGAACCGAAGTCATTGCACCTGAAATAAAATAGAGGGAAAACTGTTAAAAGAGAAGCCAACAATATATATATATGGTTATAAATATATATATATATATAAAGACAGTTGAAGAAAGCGACAGCAGACTTTGTTATGGGACCATTGGCTACAAGACACATGGGTCCTACAGAATCAAGATGGCGGCTCGTTAATAATGAGGCCAAGCAATTATAATAAGACAAAAGGAAGATTCTCATTAAATAAGCAGTGGATTTCAAGTGACCCTACACATTCCCCTAAAAAGAAATCCATTTTGGACTCTTTGACAAATCAAACAGAATCAAAGGAATTAAATTCCCAGAGAAAATTCATTGCAAACTTCTTCTTTTCGGTTGTGAAGGAGAAAACTCAGGGCAAGGAAACCCCAAGAAGTCCCCATGGGAAGAACTTAGTTCCTCATAGGGATTAAATTCCTTTTTGAAAAAGGGAATTAAATTCCCAGGAGTTTTTTTTTTATCCAGAGCCAGAGCTCCTTGAGGATGGAATTAAATTCCACGGAAGAGACAGACACCACCAACGATCCCTAAAGATCAGAGAAACTTTAAAAGATCTAGTATTTGAAGATTAGATGGTTTCCTGTTTTTGTTAAGGAACTTAAAAGATGGGTTCTTGTTAAAAGGGAAAACCCTTAGTGTGGATTTAAAATCCCATGGTGAGTTCTGTGAAAGTTCTTCGTTCGTTCAAGAGAATTACCTGAAGAAAAGGAAATCTTTTAACAGAGTTAAACTCTAGAAAATTTGCAAGGCAGAGAACTAAGCTCTGAAAAAGGAGAATTAAATTCTCAAAAGAAGAAAGTTCTCAACGGAGGAAGATGAAAAGTGGAGGCGCTTCTGAAGAGACCCCTGCATTTATAGGATGTGGTGGAAAACGTTTCATCTACCCTACACCCTAGACAGATCCAACGGTCACAAAAGTGACAGCGTTGCACTCACGTGCAGACACGTGAGAGCAACGTTGTGGGGGAATTTGTTCCCTGATTAAAAATCAGGAAAAACTTAAAAAGAGACATCGCGTGCTCGCACGTGACCAATGGTCACGTATTGGCACGTGACGGTTAAAGCAGCGGCACAAAACAAAGCGCAGAAGCGGATTCCATTCGGGGGGTCACGCGCTTACACGTGGCCGGGGGTCACGTGCTTACACATGACCGGGGTCACATGCTGACACGTGACCAGGGTCGCATGCTCACACATGACTGGCTTTAAAAGCCTCGCGGTTTAACAGAATTAAATTCTAAAAAAGATCATTTAAATCTTTCCAAAATGGAGAAGAATTATGTAGAACCGTTGGATTGAGAATCCAGGGGTGATTAAATATCACCAATTTATGGAAAAATCTGGGACAAGGAAAGATTTCCCCTAAATCTCACCGAAATAACAAATGGAATATCTTTGGATTAAAACATCCAACGGTGAATAAAATTCACCTAGCAATCTAAATGCTCAGATTAATGATGAAAACAAATCAAATCTTTCAATAAGAGATTTACTAAACAAATTGAATCCTCTCCTCCTCCTATAAATAGGAGTCGGGAAGGGAGAGTTAAAAAGAAGGAGGAGAGATAGAATTTTGGAGAGAAAACTTTGAAGAGAATTTTAGCATCTTGAAAATTCAGAAAGAAAACTTTAGGTGAGAAAAAGAAAGGGGATCAAAATTTCAAAAAAGAGAATTTAATTCTTAATCCAAGAGTTTAACTCTTTTATCAAAAAGAACTTAGTTCTTCCTCTAGTTGAAGATCTGCAAAGTGCACATCTCCCCATAAGTTGAGAATTTAATTCTCATCGGGTCGAGATCCTGCCATGCAGATCTAAAATTTAGAGGGGGAATTGAGTTCAGAGAATTTAATTCTCCCAAAATTATAGGAATTTAATTCCTTCAAGATGGACAGAACTAGGGTTCAACCCTATTTGAGAATTTAATTCTCTCAGACTAACAGGAATTTAATTCCTCCAAGATATGAAATTAGGGTTTGAACCCTATCTGAGAATTTAATTCTCCCAAAATTATAGGAATTTAATTCCTTCAAGATGAATGAAATTAGGGTTTAACCCTACATAAGAATTTAATTCTTTCATAACGGGAATTTAATTCCTCCAAAATCGTGATTAGGGTTTAGCCCTACAGAGAATTTAATTCTTAAAACAAAGAGACTTGAAAGATCTCCATGCGCATAAAGAACATTGGTCACGTGATGACACGTGATCCTAATCCGCAGCGATCAGAAAAGAAGGAATAAAACTAGGTCACGTGTCCCCACGTGACCCCTGTAAATATCCACAGAAAAGAACTCAGAGGCAACGCCTCACGTGCTCCACGTGACCCTTGAAGCACAGAAAGAAAAAACAAAAGAAACAGAAGCTCTGGGCGCTCTCACGTGTTATCACGTGACCCCTTGGCAAATCAGCGCACAAATCCCCGTCACGTGTCAGCACGTGATGCTCCAAAATCAAATATAGAAAGTATTCAACGCTTCTTTTTTGCAGAACAGAATAAGGGGAATCTGGTCCCACCTTTGGGCGCTCTCACGTGTCCACATGTGACCCATTTTTCTTTAGTGTTTTGACACTAATTAGAGATCTTCATTCCCAGTGTTTAACACTGATTTTTCTTAGTGTTTAACACTAATTTGAAAACCCTATTTGCAGTGTTTAACACTGATTATTTTCTAGTGTTTGACACTAAATCGAAAACTATATTTCCAGTGTTTAACACTGATTGTTCTTTTAGTGTTTAAAACCAATTTGAGAATTCTGTCTCTAGTGTTTAACACTTTTGTTATTTAGTGTTTAACACTACTTTTAGCCAAATTGGCTAATCTTTCAAAGGCAAAGCCTCCCCTTCAAATTGAATAACATCCAGAGCTACAACAGAAATGTTATCAACTCCCTCAAAACTTTTGTGGACTAGAACCAGACAAATGTCAAACAGTCCAACAAAGGGCCAGACTTAATTGGACTTAGCCCAAGTTGGCCATAAGTCCTCAATCCAGGCCCAACTGAGCCAATGGGCTCACAATATAATTAATTGGTCTTGGTTCCAAATTGGGCTACAGATCATTTAATCTACCTTGGTTCAAGGGTACATCTCTTCACTCCTTTGATATTTGTCGTTGTAATTCCTCAACTTCTTCAAAGAGGTGACAGGTCCCAACGACCATACATTTCACGGACTGTGGGGTCCTTAAACTCATGGACTATGATGTCCTTAACCTTGACCGGGATGTCTTAAAACTAACAATGGACTATGACGTTCTTAACCTTGACCGTGATGTCTTAAAACTAACACCGGACTATGGAGTTCTTAAACCCATGGACTATGATGTCCTTAACCTTGACCACAATGTCTTAAAACTAACATTGGACCACCATGTCCTTAAACTGGTAATTGACCGCAATGTCCCTAAACTAAACAATAGAGCCCAAATGCTCTCTTGTTGGATCTAAACGATCCCGTTGAGTTGATCTTAGTCTAAAATTAGACTAACGGATATTTAACAAACGTTTAAGTTGATCTCAGTCTCAAATGAGGCTAACGTATCCTTAAACCCAAACCCCCAAAACCAAATCTAAGAGAGATACGGATTTGGACTAGTCCACGCCCTACGGGCGACAACATAACTTAGTCTCCGTATACAATCCACGGGCAACCAAACACAAAACAAACACCGAGACACGAAGTGACCATATGGAGAAGGAGAAAGTTGTTACCGCGATGTGGTAGCATAATTAATTGAAGGGGCTTGCGCCTGCAAGAAAGAGCATCCCCACAATCAAAAACCCCTCAAACGAGGGGGAATCTGACCAAGTTTGCTACATCGGCCGCATCCGTTTAAACCTTCGATCCACGATGCCATAAATCAACTTGGCATCTTCGAAGAGGTGGACGGATAGCACTTATTAGCATCTGCCCCGAATTTCAGGCAAGACGTCCCTGTCTTGCGCCGTCTTTCGGAGGGGAACAGATTCTGGCACGCCCGGTAGGACCTTTTTCTCTTTCCACTCCACACTTCGTGTGTCATATTCGCGAACCAATCGCGGTTTGCTAATGGTTGCCCTTGGGTTTCGAGGTACTAAGATTTGGCGTTTTGCTTGGTGCAGAAAGCAAAAAGATCAATGGCTGGCACCTGCTCAAAGTGTTCCACATGCAACTGCGACCTACGCTCCGCCTCGACTGGGGGCATAACCTACGGGCCCCGAGAGGCCTCTTTGTTTACGATGCCCGTGGAGCAGATTACTCAAGCCACCACAGGGCTGTTTTTCGGGACCATGCTCCCGCCCGCGAGCTTCACCATCCCTCTACTCGTATCAGAAGCTTCAAAGAAGTCGGTCTTCGATCGACTTGCTACTACCACGGCCCCTCTCAACGGGTCGTCCGATTCCAACTCCTCGGTCTTCACCAGGCTGAACTCGAGCTCCAAAGGGCATACCAGGAAGCCCATAATACCTGAAGTGGCCATCCCAAAGAAGATAGCCATCCCTCCTCTTGAAGTCGTCAAGGCGGCTTCTCCTTCCAGAGGGTCGGTCTTCGCAAGACTGACTGCTCCCATCCCCGCTCCCGCTCAGAAATCTGTCTTTGACCGGTTGGACACGGCTTCTCAACGGATGTCAATCTTCAAGAGGCTGACACCAGCAACAGCCCCTCACCTGAAGAGGGGGCAAGACAAAGCCATCGCTGAACTAATCCCAACAACTCGTCACGCCCGACGTCACCACTGGCGCCGGATAAGGAAGGCTGAGGGCAACTCCCCCTCTGGGCTAACTCCACCAGCTCCAACGGTGGAAATTAATGCTGTTGTTCCAACCGGGAACAGCTTTGAGCCGCTGAACAGGGTACGCAGAAATTCGACCGAGATGGACGGTTCTCCATCAGATTTTACCACCACTACCCTGCCACCACCCGTAGGTGCGCAGAATCCACCGCGCATCTCTTTCCAAGAGGGATGCTACCCAATGCGCGGTCCCCTTCCCACTTGTCTATCCCTTCCACCAGCCAATGGGGATAATTTTGAAATTAAACCCCACTTCATCAACTTTTTGCCCCAATTTCATAGGCTTGAGTCTGAAGACACATACGTTTTTATCACCAAATTCGAAAACGTATGCGGAATGATGGGCAATTCATAACTTTCAGTGGATGCTATGAGACTACGTCTTCTCCCTTTTACCTTATGCGATCTAGCAGAAAAATGGATTTATAATACTGCCGTACACTCTATTATCAATTGTGATGAATTCTTTATAGCATTCCTTAAGAAATTTTATCCCAATCATAAGATCGCCCGTGTTCGAAGCGAGATTAACCAGTTTACCCAGCTTCTCAATGAACCATTTTGGAAATGCTTTGAACGGTTTAAAGATCTACTAGTCTAATGCCCTCATCACGGAATTAATAGATGGGACCTTTGTCGAATTATATATGAGGGTATTAATCCAGCGACAAAACAGATGCTTGAGACCATTTGTCAATGCCATTTCATGTCCAAAGACGATGGTGAAGCCTGGCAATTTCTGGAAGATCTCGCTGAACAAACTTTACAATGGGAAAGCGTTAGACCAATATCATCTAGGGGAGTATCCATCAGCTTGATGTTTCCATCGCAGTGAAAGCCAAAATGGCCGCGATGCAAAAGAAACTCGACACTATCAAAAATAAATTCTCATCTGCCTCTCTAAACCAGGTTACACTCCACAAAACCGTGTGCGGTTGCTGTTCCGGCCCATCACATTTGACGGAAAAATGTCTTTTGAGTGCACCGTTTTAAGGTCAAGAACAAATTAACGCTACTTTTCAACAACGACCTAGAAACGATCCTTATTCTTCCACATACAATCAGGGATGGAGGAATCATCCTAATTTTTCTTGGAACCAAAACCAAACTCAAAATCAAAACCAGTTCCCAAGAAACTATCAAAGGCCTCCCCCAAAGCAACATCAACCACCATAATCGAGTCAGCAACCCATTCAATCGCAACCTTTTCAAAATCCGGCCAAAAATTCTACACCTTATAATAATTCTTTCCAAACGGCCGATACCGAAAACTCCTCTGCACTCGAACGAGGTTGGATACGTTTATTAAACATTCCACGCAAATGACGGCTGATTTAAAATCTTCTATCCAAATGTTAATGCAGAACACCGCCTACCACGGTGAAAGTATAAAATCGATAGAAACACAACTTGCATAGTTAAATGCTGCGCTGAGTGTGATAGAGAAAGGGAAACTTCCATTTCAATCCCTACTGAATCCTGGCCACTCACAAAGTTATAATGTGAGTGTCATAACCACGTTGAGATCGGGAAGATTGCTGAACAACCAAGTCAGTGAACAGGTTGATGATGAGGAATCAATTGAAACGCCGGCTTTTACTTCTTCTACTCCTACTTCGTCTAGTCCACCACCTTCTTCCGAGCCCATTCTCCGTTTTCCCCTAGGCTCGAACTCTCGGCCCACTTCCTCAAGTCAACCTAAAACGATCTCAACTTCAATTCTGGGATCCATTCCATCCCTACAATCTTCTTCAATGTTGGACCTAACTCTTATTGATAAAGCCCCTTATCCAAACAGGTTAAAGGGCAACAGACCAAGTCCATAAATGGAGAAGATTATGGAAATTTTTAAGCAGGTTAACATAAATATTCCCCTCCTATATGCTATCCAACAAGTGTCGTCCTATGCGAAAATTCTAAAGGACTTGTGCACTAGAAAAAGGAAAACTCAAGTACCTAAAAAAGTTTTCTTAGCGAGTAATGTAAGTACTACTTTTACCCAACAATTACCCAATAAGCGAAAGGACCGTGGGAGTCCTACCATATCTATTTCTATTGGGGGTAAAAATATCAATCGTGCTATACTCGATTTAGGTACTAGTGTTAACTTGCTTCCGTATTCTGTTTATGAACAATTAGAGACCGGAGAGTTAAAAGTTGCATACTGCACTCTCCAAATAGCAGATCGATCTATCACCCAACTTAGGGGTGAGCTAGAGAATGTGTTAATCAAAGTCGGGGAATTTATATTCCCTGTGAACTTTATCGTTATAGATACACAGCCTGTAGCAAACCCCCGAAACCAAATTTCGGTTATTCTAGGTTGGCCTTTTCTAGCGACTTCCAACACTGTAATCAATTGTTGTAACGGCTCTATGAATCTATCCTTCGGGAAAATGTCAATTGAGCTTAACATTTACAAGTTGGTAAGTGGACCCTCTGACCCCTATGCTCAAGTATGTTCTGTCGAAAGGATGGATTCCGACAGTAGCGAATTTGAACAACTTCACGATACTTATCTCGAATCCGCTAGTGCATTGTTATTTGACCCTGCTATTTATTAAACACATACGGACCCTTCTATCGAGTTGTCTGGGTCAACATCTAACGCTAAATATGAACCTTTTATGGAGTCCGAGTATCATCCCGTTCTTTCCGATGAGATTATTATTCGGGATATCGATGAAAGCTTTGAAGAAATCTTCCCCGAAGAACTCGTATTCCTAGAAGACATGGGCGTTGTGATGAATCAACCCCAACCCAAAAAAGTTGAACCGCCAACTCTTCTACTTATCAAGAATGAGAATGCGAGTAATCCACCATCACTGTTTCATCTCTATAAACCGAGACGTAAGCCCATTCTATTATACATCTTATTTCCTCCCCACTTCTTCACGTCGATAGGTGACATGTTCTTCTACCAACTTTGGTGCTACATTGATAAAAATTTTGAATGGTTGGTGTTGACTTTTGGTCTTTGTAAAGCTTTATATTGACCAATAACTTTACCTCCCCCCTCTTTATAATTTTCAAATGCTTAATATTGTTTTACTTAAGTTTGGGGGGAGATAAATATATTTTGGCTCTTGAACGAAAAGAAAATAAATTTTTACAAAATTATGAGCCAAAAATAAGTTTGGGGGAGGATTTCACTTTCATTTATTCATGTCCCCGATCTAACTTTTCCTCCCAAGTCTACAGGTTTTTTTTGGCTTAACAGATGACATCAGTGAGGACACTGCTGCAAACAGGTTTGGCGGAGGTTTGCGCTTATTTACGCATTATCTTGTATTATACTATGTATAAGCACAAAATTTTTGATAATAAAATATTAGAAAGTAAAAAATTACATATGAAAGATAGGAATAGTTTAAGAAAAGTAAGAAAGTTAGATATTTTCTTAAACGAAACTAGTAATAAGAAGTTATGAGCCATTGTCCCAAGGGTTAGTAAGATGAAGGAAATTACTAATCAGAGAATAAAAATAAGTCGAAAAAATAGTCCCTATTCTTGAGTCCAAACATTTGAACGTTGATACCCTACCATACGCACTTGCACACATCTTGAAACTTGGGATAGTAGAGAATACCTTGAAATGCTCTTGTCTAAAAGTCTTGTTATGAAGAAAAATAAAAATATAAAGAAAAAAATGGTGAATAAAAATGAACACTGGTTTTGTAATTATTTAAGACAGCATAAAAAAATATAGTGAGGGTGCTTTATCACTTAGTGCCTTAGACCAACTGGTTTGGAAGCCACTGCTAAGTCTTAGGTGTTGAAAGACGAGGAATTACGCCTAAATGCGCGAACACATTTTGTAATCGGTTGGTTAGTACCTCAAGAAGTATTAACGGTCGCATGAAGGAAGTATGGGCAATTTCATCGAAATTATTCACCGACTAAAAAGTACTAAGAAAGATGGACAAGAGTATGATAGCTTGAATTGAATTCTCTAAGTGTAGGGATGTCTTTTACACACACGTAGGGGTATATGATCGATATTTGGAAGAAAGGTAAGGAGGAAGAATAAAGACGTTGTTTTATTGAAGGATGATATGATTTTTAATACCTTTTCATGACCATTAAGATAGGGCTCATGGCAACCGAAAAGCTAGTGTAGTTGGAAACTCTTATTTTCAAGTTCTTTCTTTTATAGTTCTTATCTTTGTATGTAACTTTTATCTTCTTTCTTTTTTTATGGGATTTTGTGGGTGTAATCCGATGAAAACCCTCAGGAGACAATACTCTTCCTACTAGGGACACCTAGAGGTTTAACGGCTTGTTGCACGTGCTCAATGCAATCGTGTTGCCTACGAAAGTATGCTACTTAGGTTTTTCTTTTCCTTTTTTCTCCCTCTCTTGATTAAATAGTTTGCTTGGGACGATCAAGATCAAGTTTGGGGATATTTGTTTAGTCGAAAATATTGCACATTTGATATAATATTTTCCTTACTTTTCTTAAATATCTAAAGGTGTTTATTATAAATATAGAGAATATTTGGGTTTATCTGCAAAATACTATTTACCATATGTTTATATATTATAATTAATATTATGAAGGAAAATATATGCATATAATATTTATATAATATTTTGGTAATTAAAATATGCATATCATATCAAATCATCTTAATCAAATTTCTAAAAGATTCATTACCATATAAAAAGATTAAGATTATATCTCTAATATAATAAATATTACTAACATTATTCATGGAGATATTGTGCAGATTTGGCTCAGGTCAAGAAATCGAGATTTTCAAGATGTCAGGATCAAAAATCGGCCAATAAAATTATAGAATCAATACTGGCAGAGACTCACTAAATATATAAAGAATCCAGGCATGGAAAAAATCTCCATGTGTCAACATGAGCAGGCCCCAGAAGTTTGGAACCATGATCTCTCCAAACCGCGGAGCTTCCGCGGCTAAAACTCCACATGTGCGGTGGATCCACGGCCGTATCATGGCCATTGGATCTGAGATTTTTGGTGGGTGATCATGATTGCATATTTTAACCTATGAGATCTTGGGTTTCTGCTTTTAGGGCTATTTAAAGGACTGGGAGCTAAAATTAGAAATCATCACCTTTAACATGAAGCAAATCACCGTCAAAGAACAAGTGATCCACGACAGGTCCGCGATTCGACGTGATAGAGCGACGTGAATATCGATGGAGCAAATACTTCTTACAAGGCAGAGATCGAGAGCAACTTCTTCTTCTTGTAATCTAAACTCAAAGGATTTGTATTTGTAATGTTGATTAATAAAGGTAGATCATTTGTAGTTATTTCGCATTTAATTTTTGTATTATGATTTCCTTCTCTATCCTTTCTTCTTCCATCTCCATTATGCGCAAGTAATTCTCCGCTTGATAGTGTTCGTAGGATTGGGATAGAACAATGGATGAAAAAATATTTTAACTTCTTTTATTTCTTATAAAGTTTATAAACTTTAGCAAAAGAATCGTTAACATCCTAATCGGGCGCGCTATCAATTTATTGATAGTCTCGACCATGATTTGAGATTTGATTAACAATTGTTTTGTTAAGGGCTAGACATGAATAGAGATCAATAAAGGGACAAGGGTCAACAGTGGGGAAACCCTAGTTTCTTCCAAGAACCCTAATTCTCATTCACCACTATCTATCTAGTTTTAAATCTATCAAAAGATAAAATGAGTCATCTTTTGTATTCATCCATGACTACTAAATCCTATGAACCCTACAAGCCTTCTTTATATATATTCAACATCCGTGTTTAACATAGATCTAGATTCTATTCTCCTTTCTTCTTTTATTTTATTCAACTCGTCTAAAATAAGATTAGAAATTCCATGCATCCCTGTGGACGACTCGTACTCATCTCGGCTAGCTACAAGCAACATCGTTATTGATTGCGAATACTACAAACACTTCTGTCATCACCAATCACTGTGCAAGTTATGTTTCTGGCGATTTTATGCTTTCACTGTGGGAAGCAGTGTGTTGCACTAATGTTTGGATAGAAGACATTAAATTAGCCGTCGTTTGCGTGGATTGTTTAATGAACGTTTCTAAGTTACGTTTGAGCGCAGAGGTCTTATCGGTACCGACCGTTGAAATATTATACGGATCAATATTATTGGCCGGGTTTTGAAAAGGTTGCGGTTGAAAGGGGTACTGATTTTGTTGTGGTGGCAGCTGTTGCTGTGGGAGAGGCCTTTGATAGTTGCTTGGGAACTGGTTTTGATTTTGAATTTGGTTCCAAGAAAAATTAGGATGATTCCTCCATCCCTAAGTGCATGTGGAAAAATAAGGATCGTTTCTAGGTCGTTGCTGAAAAGCATCATTTGTTTGTTCTTGACCTTGAAACGGAGGATTCAAAGGACATTCTTCCGTTAAGTGTGATGGATCGGAATAGCAACCACACACGGTTTTGGGAAGCATACTCGGGTTTAGGGAGGCTGAAGAGACTTTGTTTTCGGTAGCGTCGAGTTTCTTTTGCATCGCGGCCATTTCGGTTTTCACTGCAATGGAAACGTTGAGCTGGTAGATACCTCCCCTAGATGAAGTTGGTCTAACGCTTTCCCACTGTAAAGTTTGTTCTGCGAGATCTTTCAGAAATTGCCAAGCTTCACCATCATCTTTAGATATGAAATGACATTGACAAATGGTTTCAAGCATCTGTTTTTTGGCAGGAGTAACACCCTCATATATAACTCGGCAAAGTTCTCATTTATCAATTTCGTGATGGGGGTATTGTAGAAGAATATCTTTAAATCGTTCAAAGTATTTCTAGAATGTTTCGTTGGGAAGTTAGGTAAACTGGTTAATCTCGTTTCGAACACGGGCGGTTTTGTGATTGGGATAAAATTTCTTAAGGAATGCTATAACGAATTCGTCCCATTTAGTGATAGAGTGTGCGGCAGTGCTATAAAGCCATTTTTCTGCTAGATCGCACAAGGTAAAAAAGGAGAAGATGTAATCGCATAGCATCCACAGAAAGTTGTGTAGTGCCATCATTGTGCATACGTTTTCAAATTTGATTATAAAAACGTATACGTCTTCGGATTCAAGCCTGTAAAATTTGGGCAACAGGTTGATGAAGTAGGGTTTAATTTTGAAATTATCCCCATTGGCCGGTGGAATAGATAGACAAGTAGGAAGGGGACCGCGTATCGGGTAGCATCTTTCTTGAAGAGAGATGCGCAGTGGATTCTGCGCACCTACGGGTGGTGGCAGGGGTGTGTTGGTAAAATTTGATGGAGAACCATTCATCTCGGTCGATGTGGTGGGTGGAGGGGAAAAAGAAGATGAATAAGTACCGACGTAGGAGTCGATTGCAGAAACGCAGACAATACGGGTACTGGAATCCCGCATCCAGCCGATCATGCACTAAGCGGGTTTAGCGCCCGTGGCAGCGTGTGTGAGAACAATTTAAAAAGGTTTGTTTTGAAAAGGTCAGACGTGAGGCCTGACTCAGCAAATCAAAAAATGCACAATCAACCTTAGAACTAAGGTCACTTAGGTCAAGCACTAGACCGCTCCTAGACTTCCAAAGGACAAGCCGCAGGATCGATCCTCTACCATCTCTTTATCACTCTTGTGGCCAAGTAAATACCAGGTAAGTGGGAGATATCCTCTATAAGAATCACCGAAAACAGCGGGTTAATTAAGTAACCACTTTTCTTAGTCACACTTACCTGGACACCATAAGAGAAATGCGGATAAGCGATAGATTACTCACGACCTTCCTCTGTTCTAATTGAGCACGACGGACTTTAGAGTCTTAGTCTAGATATTTTTTAATTAATGTGGGGTTATGCGGATGCTTTATGATTTGTGGGGCCTAGGAAGGGTGATGAAATCCCCACCTAATCTGAATTTTGGTCTTGCCTCTTAAAGTCCGTTTTAGAAAGATGCAAAAAAAAACAAACCAATATCAAAACACATAAAAGATTTTTGAGCGGCGCTTTTTGCAAAGAATTCTACAGAAAATTATATTATATGATTTCTAGAGGAGAGATAAAGATATAAGGAATATACCAGAAGATTTTAGGGGCACAACACCACCAAGTCGCCTCCCAACCGCAGCCAAACGCACAATATTGCCACATTTCCGCGGCGCTTTGGTGGGCTTGTTTGCTAATTTTTTCTTCAATAGCCTCCAATTCTCCTCTGGGCTTTGATGGATGTCTCTGAATTTCTATTTTCTCGCTTCTGTGACTCCAGATTCCCTTACAAAAATTTGCACAATAATCGTTAAATACGCAAGTTGCAGTTTTGGTTCTTTTTTATAATATATTTTTTGGATTTTATAAAAATTCACACGAATAGCAAGAAAAAAATTACGCACGTATCCCCGGCAACGGCGCCATTTGATTGATTCTAGATTTATAAAAGAAGTGTGTCGTAAATAAAGTAGTAACCGCAATCAATAACGGTGTCGCGAGTAGCTAGCCAAGATGAGTACGGGTCGTCCTCAGGGAAACGTGGAACCTTTATCTTGCTTTAGATGAGTTGATTGGAATATGGTTGAGTTGTTGTAGATCTATGATATACGGATGTAGAATTTATGAAGAAGGGCCTTGTAGGGTTCATAGAATTTGGTAGTAATGAATGATCAATTAAAGATGACTCATTTTATCTTTTAATAGATTTAAAAATATATCGATAGTGATGAATGAAAATTGGGGTACTTGGAGGGAATAGGGTTCCCACTCTTAACCCTTATCTTTTCATTGATCACTATTCATGTCTAGCCTTTACCAAAACAATTGTTAATCTAATATCAAATTACGGTCGAGACTATCAATAAATTGATAGCGCGCCCGATAAGGATGTTAACAATTACTTTGGTAAAGTTTATAAACTTTATAAGATGTAAAAGAAGTTAAGAGATTTTATCATCCATTGATCTACCCTAATCCCACGAACCCTATCAAGCGCAGAATTACTCACGCATGGTTGAAATAGAAGAGAAGATAGAGAAGGAGATCATGATATAAATGCATAAAATAATGCAGAAAGTAAAATGCAAAGAATTAAACTAAAAATCTACCTTTTTATTAATCAACTATCATTTACAAATCCATCGAATTTAGAGTACAAGAACCCTAGTTTATGCTTCCGATCTCTGTTCTCATTGGAAGTAGATGATACGTCGATTGATCTCCTGAATTCGTGGATCGCTGTGGACCTCTTGATCGCTTCAGATTAATCTATTAAGTGATGATTTTCTAAGAGTAGCTATCGGTCCTTTAAATAGTCTTAGAAACAGAAATCCTAGATCACATATGTTACGATTTGTTATTTTGATCACACTAAAAAATATCCAAATCCAATGTCTACGATGAATCCGCGGATCCGCCATGACATGTAGGATTTGGCCACGGTTGGGCGGTGGTTTGGTGGAATCAGGGTTTGAAAATTCTGGTGCTGCTTCATGTTGACACGTGGAGATTGTTGTGATTTCTGGGTTTTTTAAATCTTCTCTGTGTCTCTGCCATTTACGATTTTACAATTTGATTCAACTTTATCGGCAGATTTATTCCTGACATCTCGGATATCTCGATCTCCAGACCTGAGCTATATCTGCACAATATCTCAATTCATATTATTAGTAATATTTGTTATTATTTTGAGATATTATCCTAATCATTTTATATGATACAATATTTTAAGAATATTAATTAGGGATATTTGATATGATAAGTATATTTAAATTACTAAAATATTATATAAATATTATATGCATATATTTTCCTTCATAACATTAAGTATAGTGTATGAACATATGATAAAGATTATTTTGCAGATAAACCCACTATGTTCCATATTTACGATAAACACATTTAAGTACTTAACAAAAATAAGAAAAATATTCCATCAAATGTGCAATATTTTCGACTAAACAATGATGATCGAGGATATTGTCATATCGAATACTATGAGGCTAGATCGCCGACGTAAAGATGTCACCTGAACCATACTCATTTCCAAAACTGATGAATCGTATGCACTTTTAAATGAAAACCTCAAGGGAAGATATGGATTTTCAAATGGTGCCTTTTCCTCAAAAACATCATAGCCCCCACTTTCAAAATTATGATTCGTATCATTTAAACTGACCGTATGGTTCACGTGTAGTTTCATACCTTTTTATAGTTCATGTTTATGTAGATTATCTATCGTGACATACGTGTTATGTTCTCGGTATTTACCGTTGTATGATATCATCTTTTTAGTACACCTGCATATTTACTGATGATGTGCATGTTACACTCAGACCGATTTGTCGGCTCAAACAGATTCATCATCGGTAATTGCCATGCTACTTGCACAGTAGAGCTGCCATGTCATGGTATTAATCTTAACCATAAAAGTACATTCATTGTTCAGTACTATCACATGACATGCTTGCATGATATACTTGATATGCTCATATTACTATTCTATATTTGCATATATCTTACTTTATGGTTACATGCATTGATGCCGTTTTCATGAGATCTCTGGATTTGAGAACCGCGGTTATATTTCAAAAGGAAATTTTATATTGTTTTAAAAACGCGGTTTCTCTTGATATGATATTTCGTGTCCACCATGAGTTTTCTCGGTTCTGAGTTATGAGCATACTCGATTTGAGGAGTTGGATGAGCCGTTTGCGGATACATGGTAGACCCGGTAAGGTACCCCGGGACGAGAAATTTGTGAGGATGACGATGAGCCTAGAAGGGGGAGTACTACCTACCAGTGATAGTTTGGACCCAACGGTTATCCGGAGGATACCATCCGGAGTCGTGAGATGGATATGAGGGCCGATCTGAGGATGCGGCGCCTGAGATATGAGGATTTACGTGTCGATACTGGACACGGGTTTCATGAGGTTTCGAGTGTCGATGTTGGACACTCAGGTTTCCATGATGTTGATGTGTCGTTGATGGACACACGTGGTTGATACCTACATGCATACAGAAATATGATTCAGATGATTGTTTTTACATGTTATTGACATTGACTATATTGTTGATACACACACACACACAGAGTCACCCTAGATATCATAGTATTACCTTCATGATACAGTATGACCTACGAATCGTTGTTTATTTGATTTCTATTTGCTGATGTTTTCTACTTACAAGTTGGAAACTCACCCCCGTTGTCCCACAGTTTTCTTGCAGGTTCGACCGCTTGGATCGGTTGCAGTATCATTGGCACACAGTTCTTTCAAGGTGTTTGCTTTGGTAGGTGGAACACACATTGGATCGTGACCACTCTCGTACTTTATATTCTATTGTATCTAGATAAACTCCATCAAATCAGAAACTAGATTTTGTATTTTGGTAGACCTAGACAGACTTGTGCTTGTGAGACTTAGAACGATGGGTGTATGTTCGCTGTTTGAGGGTTTTGATGTCTTGCTTTATTTATTTTTCTTTCTGTGTTTGATCTTCGTCGTAGGGCGTTGTATATCTATTTATTTTGTGGTTGTGATTCCGCTAATTGGTGAAGAGCTAGCTCCCGCTTGGGAATGCCAATATATATTGCATGCATGTGGTTTTGGATCAAAATATACAAGGGAGGTGCCGCCCAAATTTTTAAAAGACGAAAAATGTTTTCAACTCGTATTTAACCCACTTGCATTTTCATATATCATTATCTACGCATTTACAGAAAAACTTGATTTCATTATACCTTTATTTCAAAACTGCACCTCCACTATTTTCCGCAAAAAGGTTTAGATTTCTGGGCTTCGGCTTACTTGAATTACGTTACGCTTTTAGACGTTGCGTGATTCTCGTGGCGGTCACGTGCCAAATTTCCGGGTCGTGACAGTACAAGTAAAAGTGTAGAAGTCTGGCTCCTCTGTGACTGCTCCAAAAGGTCCTGATTGGGTTCGGTCTCCTAAAAGTTGGGTCCTCCTGACGAACATTCCAAAGAAAGAAGAGACAGGCATGTCTTCAGTGAACTAGCACTCGGTAAGTCCCAAAAGATAGAATAGAATAGACAAGTAAAGAGAATAAAACCGATAAGTTATATGTTTGCTATGCTAACGTAGTTGTTTGTAGCTTGGTACAGAAGGTGTCAGTGTATACGATAGGTGTCCGACTTTCTCCGTGGACTATGGTAATCGGAAGTACAAGGCCCCGTCAAGACCCACGGGACAACGGCATAGATGTTGAGGTAAGTATCTTTTAGTCACTATCTCGTTCCACTTCTAACACATTCTGTACCAGACTACCCCTTTAAACCACGTAATGTATATTGTATTGATTAGTAATTATGAGACTTGCTGAAACCATGGTATAAATTGTTCATGTAAACGGTTTCAGGATGTATCAAGTAGTCATGTAATGAAGTCAAGTCATAACCATGGTTCGGTCAAGTCGAGTCATGTTTGCATATTTGGTATTGTTCTGTATTCAAGTTCATATTTGGTATATTGGATTCATGTTGAATTGGATTCATGTTTAGATTGGATTCAGATTGATTTAGATTTGGACTCAGACTTGAGTCGGACGCTTAAAACAGAATTTGGATCCTGAATTAGGTTTGGGAATTATCGGTAACTGCTGCACATGGACGACAGGATTTGTGTCTTTTTCTAAGACTGTCACGCCCCGCTTCCCAAAGTACGCTAGAGTGGACACGTGACATAGCCAACCATGCTACCTGTGGATAGGAAAAATCCTTCCACAGTCACATTACGGTTGTGGAGATATCAAGAACAGGAAAGTAAACTAACTACCTAGTACATGTCCATAAGCCAGAGTAAAAGAGTCAAGAGATAACAATATGCGGAAGCCAAAAGATACAATAAATGAAACACCTGGAGTAAAACTACGTACCGACAGGAACCTCACCGCTCGTCTAACAGCGGCAAAACTCCTAATCAGTCTGCAGCAACGTAGAAGAATCTGGGCCATGCAAAACCCAGACGTCAACGCGTCAAGTCATCAAGTAATAACATAATAAAAAGGCAATGCGAATATAAACAGGAATAAAGCAGGGGTAACAATAATATGAATCAGAGCAGTGCAGGGTAGCGTGCAGTAGGTAAACTAAACTGTTCTATCAGGTTCTCTGTTCTAAAGTCTTTGAAACCAAATTGATGAATCATCGATGTAACTCAATAGTATCCCGTACATACCCGGGACCACGGCCACAATATTCTCGGCTGTAGCCGAGACATGCCGCTAGGCACAAAACAGGAATGTGTACACTCGATAGTATCTCGTACATACCCGGGACCACGGCCACAATATTCTCGGTTGAAACCGAGACATGCCGCTAGGCACAAAACAGAAATGTGTACACTCAGGATAGGTAGTGAACTGTCGAGTTACAAGTCAGGTTTCACCTTTGATTTCCCCATACCCCCAAGTTATATGTGCAAGTCAAGTCAGGTATCCCGAAACCAAGAAACTAATGCCAACACAGGATCAGGTAAACAGGTTTGTCTGGATAGACAACAGGAACGGTCCGTGAGGACTACATATCAGGTTTGTTGGCATTAGACACAAGATCACGTAACGGGTCAGGTCATGGTACATCATGTCAAGTCAAGCAGTATACGGTACCATGTCGGGTCAATCAATATGTAGGTAGCAAGACAGGTCAAGAAGCAAGCGATATCATAGGTATACTCACAATCAATTATATAATCAAGCATGGGTATCAACAACATGAGATAAGCAATGAAGTAAGCAATAGGCAGATTCACTGAATTAGCAGTACAGTTGTCAGTTGTGTCACAGAGATGATTTCAATGTCATGCGAATGCAGTATGACAATTATGGCCTTTTAATCATGTTAACAAGTTTAAGCACTTTAGAGGTGCAATGATTTATATAAAGGTTCAATACAGCTATTACAGGTTAAAATGCATACGAGTGTCCGAATGGAACAAAACTATAGAGATAAATGCCATAAGCTATGTCAATATTAAAAATATGTTTAAACAGGTAAATGTGGTTATTAGGTTCAACTGCAAACTGTAGGTTCCAAGTTTAAAGATAAAATGATATATAACAATATTGTACATGAAAAAGTGGGAAATTATAATAGAAAAGTTAAATTGTGGGTTTTAGGGTGTCATTAATTATAAGTAAATATTTTTTAGCATGTATCAAGGGTTACTTGCCTCGACGGGTCGCGAACCGGGAATACGGAACGATAAACGTCGGCGGGGAAAACTCGCGACGGGCGCACGGTTCACGGAATGAATCCAAACGACGAACAGTGGAACCACACGGGTCGGGATACCCCGCTGGAACGTCGGGACGCGTCGTCGGCACGGCCGGATTCCGGCGAGATCAAAAACAGCGAATCTACAAATTTCAAGAATTCATGAAACAATAAAAGAAGAATCAAGAAGAGGGAAGAGAATGAGGATAGAGACGAGGGTGCTCACGAGGATCTGCGGGAAGGGTGGTGACGGTCGACCACGCCGACGGAGCTCCGGCGGTGGCCAACGACGATGGCTAAAGAAATCTGCAGATCGGAAAAATAACAGAGAAAAGAAGAAAGGAAGAGAGGAGGGGAGGTGAAACTCACCGAGGAGTGTGCGCGAGGGTCGGGGCTACGGGGACGAGGTCACCGGCAGCGACCCACAGCGGCGCAGACGCTCGCGGGGGTGTGCAGGTGGCCGCGGCTGGTGCAGAGTGCACGGGAATGGAGAAAGGAGAGGAAGAGGAGATGGTCGGGGCGTTGGAGTGTACAGGGGGTGAGAAGGGTGAAGGTGGTGGTGCGGACGGAGACAACGAGAGACCGCTGGCGATAGGTTTGAGGGTGCAGGCGTGGGCTCGGTACACGAGAGAAGAAGGAGGTGGCAAGGAGAGGGAGTCTCGGTTGAGGGCGAGGGGACGACGAGCCCGGTGGGGATGGTGGTGCCGGCATTGGGGCTGCGGCGGCGAGGGCAAGGCGGCTGGGGTTTGCGATGGTGGGTTCAGCGAAAGAAAAGGATGAAGGAAGATGGGAAAATATATATAGAAGAGAGAGAGAGAGATGAGAGAAAGACGGGGAGAGAGAGAGACGGGGGAGAGAGAGAGATATGAGGAGAGATAGAGAGAGATACGGGAGAGGGAGAGGGAGAGAGAGAGAGAGAGGTACGGGAGAGGGAGAGAGAGGGAGAGGGAGAGAGAGGGGCCCACGGGGGGTTAAAGGATGTTTGTGATTGGCTGAATAGGGATATATGAGAGTTAGTAAAATTTAGATAAAATATTTTGGAAAATATTATTAGGTAAAATATATATATATACGGCAGTTACAAACTTAATCGAAATTTGGGATTTTGGCGCAAAGTAAAACATTTTCAAATCGCGCCCGGATCGGGTCCTAAAATTTGAAATTGAAATAATAGAATTTTAAGCGGGATCCAAAATTTAAAATGAAGTGTTTTATGATTAAAAAGCATACCCCCAAAACGGACACACGTACGTGCGCGTAGCCGTCCAAACTCGCCCGTTTCACTGAGCGGGACGAGAACACGATGCACGGACGCTACCACAGGGTTAGGGGTGTCAAGTAGGCCAGGATGGATATTTTTAATTTTATTTTAGATGCCAAAAATTGTTATATGCAAAAATGAATTTGCCGGGTAAAATTTACAGTAAGTAACAATCAAGCAATGTACATGAAATAAAGGTCACACTCCACTCATAAAGTAAAAGAAATTAGTAGCATTGGACTCGGGTGTTACATTATACCCAACTACAAAACAATTTCGTCCTCGAAATCCCAAGAATGCAAAAAGATAACTACAAGAAAAGGTGAGGAAACTTCTGCTGGATTTCATCTTCTCGTTCCCAAGTGGACTCTCCATGGGAGCGATTACCCCAAGAAACAAGTACAAGAGGGATCACCTTGTTCTTAAGAACCTTTTCCCTTTGATCCACGATTTCAATCGGTCACTCCTCAAAAGTCAAGTCTTCTCGTACTGTTAGCTCCGGATGATCCAATACATGCGTTTCATCTCGAACATACCTACGGAGTTGAGATACGTGAAACACCTCGTGCATATTCGCCAAGGACTGCGGTAACGCCAAACGATACGCTACCTCACCAACACGCTCCAAGATCTCAAAGGGTCCAACGAATCGAGGACTAAGCTTTCCTCGACTTCCAAAACGGATCACCCCTCTAGTCGGTGATATCTTCAAGAATACCAAATTACCCACGGCGAACTCTAGAGGTCTTCTTGACGTGTCTGCCCAACTCTTCTGTCGGTCTTGTGCTGCCTTCATATGATTTCTGATAGTGTTAACCTTCTCAACTGTCTGCACAACCAAATCTGGTCCCAATAATCTTCGTTCACCGACATCGTCCCAACAACAGGTGAACGGCATTTACGACCATACAAAGCTTCAAATGGAGCCATCTGGATAGTTTCCTGAAAACTGTTGTCGTAAGAAACTCCACCAAATGTAGATGATCCTCCCAAGAACC
The DNA here is from genome assembly GCA_030015575.1 of Agapanthus africanus. Classification (NCBI taxonomy): domain Eukaryota; kingdom Viridiplantae; phylum Streptophyta; class Magnoliopsida; order Asparagales; family Amaryllidaceae; genus Agapanthus; species Agapanthus africanus. Next base: position 8,277,341 of record CM057337.1, read on the forward strand.
CTTGAAGTCCAACATGCATGCCCTCAACATATCTTCAAGAGTTTAGATCGTTCTCTCGGACTGACCATCATTTTGAGGATGATAAGCTGTGCTAAACTTCAATCGAGTCCCCAAACTTTCCTGTAGACTCCGCCAAAAGTGTGATAAGAACCGAATGTTCCGATCGGACACGATGCTTACCGGTACTCCATGCAATCTTACAATCTCTTGCATGTACCGCTCTGCTAAAGTCTCTGTTGATTGACCAACCCGAAAAGGAATAACGTGAGCAGCCTTGGTCAAACGATCAACAATCACCCATACAGCATTGTTGCCTTTTGGACTCCGCGGTAAAGCCGTCACGAAATCCATGGTTATATGTTCCCACTTCCACTGAGGAATCGGAAGTGGTTGCAATAAACCAGCAACCCTTTGATGTTCAGCCTTAACTTGCTGACACACCAAGCACTTTGCCACAAAGCGAGCAATCTCCCGCTTCATGCCTTCCCACCAGAAATGCTGTAGAATATCTCGGTACATCTTTGTGCCTCCAGGACCCTATTATTTATTGCATTGTCGACGTCTGTGGGATGCGTGTACGTGTGACTATAAGTGGAATGGGACATTTATGGAAGCGTTGTACGGATGTCACAGATAAGACACCAAACACTGCCGTTTACCTTAGGTATTAGTCGGGACGTGCTTGATGGAGGTCCTGCCTCCAGTTCTCGCGCAGACTTGTCACGGATCGATTAGTATTTAGGTTGATGGGTAGCGTTTGATGTAGACCACGGGGTGTGGGGTAGTTTAAGTGTGAGTTCAACAGAATCTCGGGAGTCCCATGCCGGCTTATATATTTAGGGACTTATATGGAGATTTATAGGGTACGTGATATATACACCGTGATATTCTTGTTACATGTTGGGCCCGTGGTCCCTTGCCCTTGGGTTCTACCCTTGGGTGGAGGACACTCGCGAGTGGTTGACTCTCACACTTGGACTGACGATAGGCTTAGTGACCTGTACAGTGAGACTTAGAGACTGATAGGGATACTGGCATTTTATTCCTTATATACTGTGTGGCATACGTGACATATTATTATACTGATTTACTGTTCCGCTGCATTTATTACTGCACATTCATATTCATGATGTCATTGATTTACTGCTTCACATATCTATTATTACTGTTAGAACTGTCACTTGATCATATATATATTATATTGCGATTGTGTCGCTCTGACGACCTGAGTATGCATGCTCAGTGTGAGGAGAAGATTTAGCTTGGATCAGAACTATGTTAGTTGTATGTATGCCCTAGAGGCCAGTATTGTACAGATGATGTATATTATATTGGATGCTTGGACATATATAGAGATGACTTTCTTGCTCGATATGATAGTATGCTATCTGGTTACTCTTTATCTTAACATGTACACTAGTCTGTTTAAACTGTCTTATGGTTATATGTTGGTAAAGCCCTTAGGATGTGTACTTGACTACCTGTACTATGATGCAGATCATACTAGTGGGGACATGGTAGTCCATAAGTACATCCTTCAAGGTCCCTAGTCGTGGGTGTATCGAGACGGGGCATCGATATACCAGAGTAGACTAGCGTATACGCTTCTCGACCCATGAGATGGGCGATGGATGATCCCATATCCATTGGTGTTTGACATCAGAGATGGTGTACGGGTGCTCAGTGGAGACTGGGTACACTGAACGGACTCGCCGAGAACTCCCAGATGGTATTATACCTCACGTCAGATGGCAGTTCTCAGGTGACACTTGTGCAGGTTAGTCTGTAGACCCGAGATCGTCATAGAGTCTTGTGTGATTCCCACTGTGCTTTGATCTCCACCTTACCACGTCCATGAGGGCGTGCAAAACGGTGGTCTTTGGGTACAGTCCCGAGTCACATGGAGGCAATGAGCGATAGGAGGGGTTTCGTCTCTCCCGGTATTGGGGGTTGATGTTGCGCTGTGCTCGATTGGCCGTAACAGGGAAGTCCCTGGCCAGGGCTGATCAGAGATTTGCTGGTAAGTGTTACCAGTAGTTTCTCGACCCGTTATGAGCCTCACATCGGCACGACTTATCGAGTATTGGGGTCTGACGTTTACCACCCCTAGACTTGATATGCGACGTATCAGACGAACAGACCGGACTGTACGGTAAGTGTTACTGGTTGGATTCACAGGAGTGTGAGCGGACTAGCTCGTCGATCTTCTGATCGTTCAATACCCGGGTGGCCGTTACGTTTAGCAGACCGCTTGCGGCTTGTGGGTGCTTGATATGATCATCATCTGCTACCGGCGTATTGACGAGTCTTTAGAGTCCTACACAGAGGTTTCCTGGTTCAAGCGAAACGAAATAGGAGCGCATATGATATATGTGCAGGACCGAGAATAATGCGTGTATGTGATACCGCATTTCATTCTCGCGATATATGTTTCGATTGGTTATATTCGATATGACCTAGTTATCGAATCATTGATTCGATAAATCGATACATTGGATACTAGTCGGTTATGTGCGACATGACCCGATCATTGAATCAAATGTTGATTTAATGATTTAATGTATAATTATATATTTGATATATTACTTTGCATTAACTAGTATTGGTTCATTTTAAAAGGATTTTCTCACTTGATGCACATTATATATGTGATATATTTTTTGTGCACTTGATTGTATCATGTTTGATGATACTTTATCACTTGGGTTTGTGTAAAGATTAAACCATGGTTATATGAATGGTTAGGGTTTTGATTATTTATTTAGTTATTTATTTATTTATTCATTTTGGAAATAGTTAAGTATGGTGGCTTATTTTGTTTTATGTTGAAACTTCAAGAAGCTTTGAAAAAGTCCACCATTCTTATCTCTTCCTTAACCTTAACCATTCCAACTAACCTTAGTTTAATCTCTACACTTGACCATGGTAAACATTATGATAAGTATTGATTTTCTTTTCATTTTAAATAACTTATCATAATATTTCCTTCTTGATCATCTTCTTCTTCAAGAAAGAAACCTTCATGCCATCAATGGCAACTTGAGATCTAAAGTGAGAAATCCAATTCTAAAGTGAACCCACCTCCTATTTCTTCACCCTCTACCTCTTGCCAAGTTGTTTTGGGTGTTTACTTCACAAGTTTCACAACTTGGTGAAGTCGGAGCTTGAACTTGCGATGCCTCGACGTAGATCATCTTCGGCACGAAGCCGACGACCTATTCCGCTCGTTTTTCCGATGAAGCCGACGAATGAGTCTAGGATTCGAGATGGACAGCGAGAGGACGCCTACGTGGAGCCGAGGAAGAGGATAACCGGATCTACAAAGGTTGTAGCCTCTCTCCTTTAGTTAATATGTTAACTAATTTAGTTTTTCGCCTAGAATTCTAGTCTAAGATCCGTGTTAGGGTTTCTCGGCACCATAATTTTTGTAAATCGGCATGGTTGATGCCTTGTGAGATCTCTTTAGGGTGCCTAGGAACCTTTCAGTGGTATCAGAGCCAAGCTAGAGCCTTAGGCGAAGTCTAGACGCAATTTGAAGCCCGAACGAACCCGAAACCCTAAACTAAACATGCTCTCTGTACATTTTCTAAAATCTGGGATTTTTCAATATTAAAAATGCGTAAAAAATTCAGCAGGAAGATATAAGAATTATGGTGAAACACGAGATCATGAGGCTTCCAAACAGCCGCGGAAACGCGGCAGAAGCATGGCTCCTGCCGCGGTTCCGCCGCTAACTGTTCATATTACCCAATTTGTGTTGCACAGTAATTCATCTTTTCTGCAGCTGAGTTTTATGGGTATTTTTAATAATTATTCAAGAGTTGAATTTTCTGGGGTTGCTTTGGGGATTCGGTGTTTCGATCGGGGTATCAAATTTCGTCTTTGTGTATTTCCGGATAATTTTTAGAATATATTAAAAAGTTCGACCGGATATAAATACCCAATTTTTCCCCTGTCGGGAAATTTCCAAGTGTTGGATTTTTCCGTGGTTTAACGACGTTCTAAGTAGTGCAAGTAACTCGATGGACCCTCTAGAAGACAACAAACCTTAACTCGATTATGTGACCGTCTTGAACTGCCCTTTGAACCTTCGGGTTTGGGGCAGTACGGCGTGCCACATGTGAGGCGTTGGCTTGACCCTTCTACGGCTGGACCGTTGGTACTGAGGCACGAACTGAATGTTGTTAGACTTATTTCATGTGTTGAGCTGTATCGGGAAAACTTGGGTATTCGACTGTCCGATCGGAAAGTTTAACATTTTCTGTTTATCTGGAATGTGATACAATAATTGGAATTCATAAGTAGTTATGAGATAACTGAATGAATGTTATAAATCTAGCCGTTTAGTCTCACTTGATGTTGAAAAGGGTTTTCGATAATGAGACTAAAATGCGGGATTTATATCTATTAGGCATGTGATGTCTAAGTATTTCATTTGATTAGGCATGCGATGTCTAAAGAAGTTGCGGATTCCAATTGTTGTAGTTTTACACTTTCTTTTCTGTGACCGTAAGTGTAGTATTTCATATCGCCGGTTTCGTTGCTATATGTTAACGACAATTGGGGTATGCGTACTTACTTACGTTGATGACATGTGATGTTATGTGTTGCTGGATATGTTATATTGGATCGTCGTGTTTGAATAGCCGGGGGTTTTTATGTGAGATGAGTGTTTTTCATTTTCATTCATGTAAAAACTTGTATGTAATATTCTTTTATTTGGGGCACTTCCAGGTAGCGGAAGTTGTCACCTTTTGTATATTATTTACTTTTCCGCATTAGGATAGACCCAAGGAGGGGAGCACAAGTAACCGGGTTCTGGGGTCCAGTGGGAGACCAACTCGAGGAGTCGAGTCCGGGTCTCCTAACCCTAGAATTGGCAGGGTTGCTTGCCGCTCTCGTAGGGGTCTAGGGGTGTGGGATTGGCTATTCATCACGACCGTAGAATCCGTGTTTTATACTGGCTCGTATTGAAAACACGGACGTCCTAGTATATCCAATATTTCATATGTTTCTTCTGCTGCGATATCTGTGATATGATCATGTGATGTTCTGTGATAGATACTATATATAGTATATATGATATATTATATAGACGTTACTTATGTTTTACACCCGCGCTAGCCCTGCCCTGCTCTGTCGTTAGTTACCTAACCTAACGGTGCACGAGGGGACATCGAGGCGAATGCGGATGGCATAAGTGTACGTCATATTTATCTGTGATGTTTAAGTATTTAAATGATGGGACTTCATTAATGTGATTAATGAAAGAAAGAAACCTAAGATGTTGTAGAATCAAATTTTAAATAAAACAGGTAGCTACAGTTCTTGCTTTGCATAGCGGTATATATGATATACCCTGCACCTTATTCGATGAGGAAAGGACCGAGATCCCTTCACCGGGAGTGACTCCTTTAGCAATAACTGGCAGATGCTACACACTCGGTTTGCTTTTGATTGTTTTTGAGTTTTGCTTTGCACAGTGATATATATGATATATCCCGCACCTCATTCGACGAGGAAAGGGCCGACGGTCCCTTCACCGGGAATGACCCCTTTAGCAAAACTAGAAAAACCTCAAAATCACTCCATTTTAAAAACTTCATTTGATTCTACGACGATATCAAGTTCATTACGCTCATGGTTTTCAGAAAAACCTGCGTAGCCCTCCGTCATTTCAGATAAGTACTAATTAGTATTCGTGCTACGGTAGTTTGGCCTCCGTCAAGGCGTAGTGTACGGTAGCTAACTAGTGCTTATCTGCCAGCATATGATGCGATTGGATTAGGGTATTCGTACGGCGTTGTTTGGCCTCCGTCAAGGGTTGTGCGGGTGGGTTTAATTCAATCAGGAAATGACGGGTTGAACTTGACTAGCGGACTATGGGTTGTTTGGCCTCCGTCAAGGTCATAGGACGCTAGGGGCAAAATATTATCGGGAATTTCAAGTGTTGAAATTTGCAATGAGATTGCATACCTTCTATGAGATAGTTGGATCCCGATACCCACTGCGAGTAAGAGTTACTCCTGGGAGAGTTTTACACATTGCAATTAGCTGATCAAGTAGGTGTCTAGAAAGGTGTCAACGGGGTTACGCCTCTGGGAAAACGAGGTTTACATTAATTAGGTTCGTGCGAAAGCACGGGGGACCTCCCTCAAAGTACCGACACTGGCCTGGCTGAAAGATTGGCGAACTTGTAGTGTGTAATTAATCCCGGCTAATCTTTCCTTTTAGGGTTTGAAGGAAGATTTGATAAAAAGCAGTGGGAGCCATCCTGATTAGATAAGATAATAACCAATCTGATCTTGCACGAGCATACGCTAAAGTGTTTTCTTCTCTCTCTCTCCAGGTAGCGACCATTTCATGCCCTAATGAAGATAATAATATGGATGTATTGACCGAACCCGCATGTTATACTGTGCAGGGGAACGTTGAACCCGTTCTATCTTATAAGTGTTATAAGAATGAACAGGAAACAGGACAATATCTGGATTCTCACACCACCCAAAAGGAGAACATGCATGTTGATGCATCATCTTCGGGTGTGTTTGTCATTGAGAACTGTTTCTCAGTTCACCCTACGTCCTGGGTATTACATACCGGATCAGGATCCCACATATGTAAGATGTTACATGGGCTGCGAAAAGGTAGAGAACTGGGAAAAGGTGATCATTCCGTTCAAGTAGGGAACGGTGCAAATGTTGCAGCCAAAGCAGTTGGCGAATATCACCTAGTATTACCAAGTGGTGATACTATAATTCTGAATGAGTGCTATTATATACCAAACATGATGTGCAACATTATATCAGTTTCTTTATTGAGTAAAGAAGGATATAATTTTGTAGCAAAGGATAATGTTATGAACATATTCCTAGATCAAAAGTTGATTGCATCAGGCTCGCTACATAATGGCATATTCATTCTAAATCAAAATACAGTCCTCAATTTACAAAACACACACAAGAGGAAGAGTTCTGAACTGAACGAATCCTTTTTGTGGCATTGTAGACTGGGTCACATCAATGCGACACGAATAGCGAAGTTGCATAAGGATGGATATTTAAATCCGTTTGAATTTTCATCTTATGACACTTGCCAGTCATGTCTCAAAGGCAAGATGACCAAAACTCCGTTTACAGGACACGGAGAAAGAGTTACCGAACTCTTGGGACTGATACATAGTGATGTATGCGGTCCCATGTCTACACATGCCAGGGATGGTTCTGCGTACTTCATTACATTCACTGACGATCTCTCTAGATTCGAATATGTGTTCCTGATGAAACACAAATCAGAAGCTTTTGAGAAATTTAGAGAATATAAACAAGAAGTAGAGAACCAAACGGGCAAAAGTATTAAGATCCTTCGATCTGATCGAGGAGGAGAATACTTAGGTAACGAATTCAGAGATTATCTAAAAGAGAATGGGATTCTCTCTCAGCTTACTCCTCCTTATACACCACAGCACAACGGTGTATCGGAGCAGAGAAATCGCACCCTATTAGATATGGTGCGCTCTATGATGAGTACAGCTGAGTTACCTATTTCCTTCTGGGGATATGCACTGGAGACTGCTGCATATCTATTGAATAGAGTTCCAACCAAATCTGTGCCTACCACTCCATATGAGATATGGAATGGTAAGAGACCATGTCTTAATTTTATTCAGATATGGGGTTGTCCGGCCTATGTTAAAACACAAAAACCGGACAAACTCGAGGCAAGGTCTGTTCTATGTAAGTTTGTTGGATATCCCAAACATTCGCGAGGGTATATCTTCTACCACTCCGAGGAACAAAAAGTGTTTGTTTCTCGACATGCCACTTTCTTAGAAAAGAGTTTTCTTATGAAACAGACAAGTAGTATTGAGGTAGAACTGGAAGAGGTTCCAGCAACACAAACTGTAACAGAAGACTTGGTAGAACCAGAGGATTCAGTAGAACTCGACGAACCCCAGCCTCTCCGCCGATCTAGTAGGGTTTCTCGTCCACCTGAGAGATACTACGGTTTTCTCATTGACGGTGGAAGCGAGGATTGCATCATGGAGGATGATGACCCAACTAGCTTCGAGCAGGCCATCACGAGTAGGGACTCAGTGAAATGGCTGGATGCTATGCGGTCCGAGATGGAATCCATGTACACCAACAAAGTATGGACTTTGGAAGTTGCTCCTGAAGGGGTAAAACCCATTGGGAGCAAGTGGATCTTCAAGAAGAAACTTGGTGTAGATGGGAAAGTGGAGACTTTCAAAGCTAGACTTGTAGCAAAGGGTTTTCGTCAAAGACCAGGTGTGGACTATGACGAAACCTTTTCTCCAGTGGCTATGCTTAAATCCATCCGGATCATGCTTGCCATTGCTGCCTTTCATGACTACGAAATCTGGCAAATGGATGTTAAGACCGCCTTTCTAAATGGTGATTTAGAAGAGTGCATGTACATGACTCAGCCAGAGGGCTTCGTAGACAGTGGGAGCAGCAGGAAGGTGTGCAAGCTGCTTAAATCCATTTATGGATTAAAGCAAGCATCGCGGAGTTGGAACATCTGCTTTGACATCGTTATCAAAGAGTTTGATTTCGTCAAAAATCCAGATGAACCTTGTATCTACAAGAAGGTGGCAGAGAGTAAGGTTGTCTTCCTCGTATTGTACGTGGACGACATACTCTTGATAGGAAATGATATTCCTATGCTGCAATCGGTCAAGCTCTTCTTATCACAAAGATTCTCAATGAAAGATCTTGGTGATGCCTCCTGCATATTGGGAATTAGGATCTATAGAGATAGATCCAAACGGATTTTGGGATTGTCCCAATCCAGGTACATTGACACCATACTAAAGAGGTTTAGTATGGAAGAGTCCAAGCGTGGGAACTTGCCCACGATCTCTGGAGTCACTCTCTCCAAAGAGATGTCTCCCAAGACTGATTTGGAGAGAGCTCGCATGCAAGGGATACCCTATGCTTCGGCAGTAGGCTCTATCATGTATGCGATGCTATGTACCAGACCCGATGTAGCGTACTCACTAAGTGTAGTGAGCAGGTATCAAGCTGATCCTGGAGAGAGTCACTGGACAGCTGTGAAGAGCATTCTCAAGTACTTACGAAGGACTAGAGATATGTTCTTGGTGTATGGTAATGGAGAACTCCAAGTGGAGTCCTTTACCGATTCGAGCTTCCAGAGTGATAAGGACGACTCTAAGTCGCATTCGGGCTTTGTCTTTACCCTTTACGGAGGGGCGGTTAGCTGGAAGAGTTCCAAGCAGGAAACCGTGGCAGACTCGACAATGGAGGCTGAATACATCGCTGCCAACGATGCTGCCAAAGAGGCTGTCTGGATCAAGAAGTTCATTACTGAACTTGCAGTGGTTCCATCCATTGAACATCCAATACCTTTGTATTGCGATAACAATGGAGCGATGGCTTTGGCCAAGGAACCCAGGTCCCATCAGCGATCCAGGCATATTCTGAGGCGGTATCACCTGATCCGGGAGATAGTTGATCGCCGGGAGATCGAGGTCAGGAGGGTTGACACGAAGAACAACACGGCGGATCCACTCACGAAGGCCATTCCCCAGATACAGTTTGAGAGACTCTTCGGGATGCTCGGTATGCGATACTACAGCAGCTGGCCCTAGTGCAAGTGGGAGATTGTTAGTTGTATGTATGCCCTAGAGGCCAGTATTGTACAGATGATGTATATTATATTGGATGCTTGGACATATATAGAGATGACTTTCTTGCTCGATATGATAGTATGCTATCTGGTTACTCTTTATCTTAACATGTACACTAGTCTCTTTAAACTGTCTTATGGTTACATGTTGGTAAAGCCCTTAGGATGTGTACTTGACTACCTGGACTATGATGCAGATCATACTAGTGGGGACATGGTAGTCCATAAGTACATCCTTCAAGGTCCCTAGTTGTGGGTGTATCGAGACGGGGCATCGATATACCAGAGTAGACTAGCGTATACGCTTCTCGACCCATGAGATGGGCGATGGATGATCCCATATCCATTGGTGTTTGACATCAGAGATGGTGTACGGGTGCTCAGTGGAGACTGGGTACACTGGACGGACTCGCCGAGAACTCCCAGATGGTATTATACCTCACGTCAGATGGCAGTTCTCAGGTGACACTTGTGCAGGTTAGTCTGTAGACCGAAATCGTCATAGAGTCTTGTGTGATTCCCACTGTGCTTTGATCTCCACCTTACCACGTCCATGAGGACGTGCAAAAGGGTGGTCTTTGGGTACAGTCCCGAGTCACATGGAGGCAATGAGCGATAGGAGGGGTTTCGTTTCTCCCGGTATTGGGGGTTGATGTTGCGCTGTGCTCGATTGGCCGTAACAGGGAAGTCCCTGGCCAGGGCTGATCAGAGATTTGCTGGTAAGTGTTACCAGTAGTTTCTCGACCCGTTATGAGCCTCACATCGGCACGACTTATCGAGTATTGGGGTCTGACGTTTACCACCCCTAGACTTGATATGCGACGTATCAGACGAACAGACCGGACTGTACGGTAAGTGTTACTGGTTGGATTCACAGGAGTGTGAGCGGACTAGCTCGTCGATCTTCTGATCGTTCAATACCCGGGTGGCCGTTACGTTTAGCAGACCGCTTGCGGCTTGTGGGTGCTTGATATGATCATCATCTGCTACCGGCGTATTGACGAGTCTTTAGAGTCCTACACAGAGGTTTCCTGGTTCAAGCGAAACGAAATAGGAGCGCATATGAGATATGTGCAAGACCGAGAATAATGCGTGTATGTGATACCGCATTTCATTCTCGCGATATATGTTTCGATTGGTTATATTCGATATGACCTAGTTATCGAATCATTGATTCGATAAATCGATACATTGGATACTAGTCGGTTATGTGCGACATGACCGGATCATTGAATCAAATGTTGATTTAATGATTTAATGTATAATTATATATTTGATATATTACTTTGCATTAACTAGTATTGGTTCATTTTAAAAGGATTTTCTCACTTGATGCACATTATATATGTGATATATTTTTTGTGCACTTGATTGTATCATGTTTGATGATACTTTATCACTTGGGTTTGTGTAAAGATTAAACCATGGTTATATGAATGGTTAGGGTTTTGATTATTTATTTAGTTATTTATTTATATATTCATTTTGGAAATAGTTAAGTATGGTGGCTTATTTTGTTTTATGTTGAAACTTCAAGAAGCTTTGAAAAAGTCCACCATTCTTATCTCTTCCTTAACCTTAACCATTCCAACTAACCTTAGTTTAATCTCTACACTTGACCATGGTAAACATTATGATAAGTATTGATTTTCTTTTCATTTTAAATAACTTATCATAATATTTCCTTCTTGATCATCTTCTTCTTCAAGAAAGAAACCTTCATGCCATCAATGGCAACTTGAGATCTAAAGTGAGAAATCCAATTCTAAAGTGAACCCACCTCCTATTTCTTCACCCTCTACCTCTTGCCAAGTTGCTTTGGGTGTTTACTTCACAAGTTTCACAACTTGGTGAAGTCGGAGCTTGAACTTACGATGCCTCGACGTAGATCATCTTCGGCACGAAGCCGACGACCTATTCCGCTCGTTTTTCCGATGAAGCCGACGAATGAGTCTAGGATTCGAGATGGACAGCGAGAGGACGCCTACGTGGAGCCGAGGAAGAGGATAACCGGATCTACAAAGGTTGTAGCCTCTCTCCTTTAGTTAATATGTTAACTAATTTAGTTTTTCGCCTAGAATTCTAGTCTAAGATCCGTGTTAGGGTTTCTCGGCACCATAATTTTTGTAAATTGGCATGGTTGATGCCTTGTGAGAACTCTTTAGGGTGCCTAGGAACCTTTCAAACTAGACGTGCATCACAGACTTCCTGACTTGCTACTCCGAGTTACTTTCGTTTGTTCCACTTCAGGTCAGTTTATTTTATTGTATCTTTCAGTTACTGCATTTCTCATTACCTGCGCATCGTTTACTGTTTACCATGATAAACTAGAAGCCGAAGTGTGACTACGGCAGGACATTTCCTTGACCGTAGGAGCATGGCTGGCCTTGTCTACCCCTCGTATTCCGTATTTTGGGAAGCGGGGCGTGACATGGTTTAGTTGGTATCAGAGCCAGGTTTTGTATCGATTGGGATTGCAGTTTTCCGTGTACAGTTTGGCAATCTAAGACGTTCTTCGGTCTAGATTGTAAACTTGTCATTCTTGATCCATATTCACATCGTGTGTTCGGCTATCCATTCGCTATGGTTTCGGGTGACTTGACAAGGATACGTGGTTGCAATTGCACTACCGTACTCCATTCAAGTGACTTAAAGTCATACAGTTGATTCCCCACTTATAATAAATTCATCATCTCTGATATTCTTGAATCTTTGTCCTATCCATATTATATTCTGATTCATTTAGCTTGTGACTTATATCATTCTCAATATTGTTGTCTCAGGATCATGTCTTTCAACGACTCTTCGTCTATACCCACTCCTCAGAATCAGACTTTTGAGATCCTTAGTGTACTGCAAGGTTTAAAGGAAGCCCAGGAGCGAACAAACGACTTATTAGCTGAAGGGCTGAGAAGACAGGTGAGTCAGACCCCAGCGGGAGTCTCCTATCATAAAGGGATCCCTATTAGACGAGGAAAAGAAAAGAAGATGAAGCGTCAACAGAAGCATCAGAAGAACCCTTGCTGTGGATATTGTAAGAGGCCAGGACATCTTCAGAAGGATTGTCGCCGTGCCCAAGGGAAATGTCTGATATGCGGTTCCGACAAACATCTCATCAACGGTTGTCCAGAAAGGAAAGAACTACAAGGAGGAAACTTGTCCACACTCTCCACTGCTGCCAAGTGAGGATTTCTACCTAGTTCGAATTTCGATGATAAAGCAGACCCAACACAGGATTCAACTCGCGTAACGATGATGCAGCGTTCTGGCAGTCAAAGAAGAATTTTATGTTTTCCAATTTCAGTATTATGTTGTCATACTCTTATAAACATTTCCTTCCATTTGAACCTTTGTATCCGTTGTACTTTTAGTTGAATGAAATAAAATTTGAATCATAATACACGTATCATTCTCATGCTTTCTCTATGTCAAATTCTATTCCTTATCACAGTATTTTCATTCTGATCTTTCAGTTCCTGCAACCGCATATTTTCCTATATTTCGTACCCTGAGCTTTCCTTGATGTATTCCACTGTCTAATCATGACTTCTCTTTTCAGGCCATGGCCCACCCTGGAGCAGCGCCGCCTCTAGACGAGGATGCACAGTCATGCGTTTCCTTAGATCACACACTGACGAGTTCCGATGATGAGGTCAATGATCCCCAGGTCAACTTCGAAAACAATGATTCAGAGGACGAAGGAGCAGCCGTCCCAGAGTTTGACATGATAGCTGATTCTGACGAAGAAGAAGGAGATCCTGAAGAGAACCCTATAGAGGAAGACCCCGAGGAAGAACCGATAGAAGAAAACCCAGCGGAGGAAAACCCCGTGGAAGAAAATCCAAAAGAAGAAAATCACATAGAATCGGATCTCGATGAAGAAGCTCTATCCGAGGAAGAAGGACCAGAAGATCAAGATCCTGTAGTGGAAGGACTTCCAATAGAGGTGCCCGCGAGGCGATTTGGAAATGGACGCCCCTACCTGAGTGCGCGAGCGTACCGCAACCTGCTGAATCTCCACAACCGCGACTGACGGAATTCCTTTTTGATGTTGTCTTTCTGGCCAAATAAAATGTGTATAGTTTAGGGCCACTTTTCGCCTTTGAGAATGCCTTGTTTCAAATTTTCTTGAATGAAATAAATCTTCTGAATTTGTAAGCCTCTTGATTTTGGTTCGCTTGATACTTGTTTATTGCCCATATCCATTTATTTTTCTGCTGAGTTCCCTGACTGTCCACCCCTACTCATTGTATAGTTTTCACCCTGTATCGATTAGAAAGTACCGCACCCTGATCTTTGGAATGAGCCCCCTTCATCCATCGTCTGTGCCCCGTTTGAGATCCTTCTGGGCGGAGAACAGTTCTTGTGAAACTTCCGAGATCACTAACTCTTCAAATTTTGATTCGTGGGTTGTACCGACTGTTGTTTCCCCCACACTTTTCCTTTGGCGTTTCTTTGTTGCTCATCCTTACTTCCTGTGCTGACCCTACCCCAGTCTCCTTGATCTTCAGCCTAAAGCCGACACATTTCAACCTTCTGATTGAGCCACACTTCCTTATAATCATTACCCTATCTAGCCCTATACCTATTTGTGTTTTTCCTATTACCCTAATTATATTTAGGGACACTGTTATTCAAAAATTTAGTTTTCAGTACTTTAAATTTATCTAAGAGTACGTGTTATTGATTATTCCGTTTTATGTACATTATTATTATTCTCATTTTCAGTAGCGCAACCTTATACCGCGCACATTTTGTCCATGTTTCTTACTTTCATTCTACGAGTTTTCTAAACTATTTTGAAGCTAATTGCCCGATGCATTATCTTAAGCTGTTTAACCTACCGACTAACTCTTCACTATTTTATGGTCGTTACTTTATCTTCGAGTAGTGTGTTTATAATTACTATCATCAATGTTTGTGCCCATACTTACTATTTCCGACATACTACTTTTGATATATTTACATGTGCACGTAATTGTGTTTCGATTTTATCGAGTACGCCTCGAATATTATTGTTCGTTATTGTTCTTATGGCTATTCTTATATACATATAGTTGCCTTTGTAGTTGTTCCTGTCTTATACTCCTTTGAACCTATACCTTTGTATGTTGTTCTTATACAGATAAACCTTCAAATTTCTTCGTTCACTTATACCTATTAGAGGGTTACGTGTTAGTTTGCAATATAATAGCTTTCGCCTATATTTGTATAATTTATCGTTTACTTTAAATTTCGAGGACGAAATTTTTATAAGGGTGGTATGATGTAATACCCAGATTCTTATTATACCAATTTCTGTATTTTGTATTCTTAAATTTTATTTAAGTTATTTAATTTTATGTCTTCCCATTTATACAAACCCATTTTTCCGGCACAACTATTTATTCCCAAACTATCTAAGTTCCCCGGGCCAAACTCACCAAGCCCACTCCTCTATTTCCTAGATTAGCCGACACCCTTTATTTAAATTAATTCATTCAAATCCCAATGCCTCATTTCCTCCTTCCTCTTTTCACAAACCCTATCTCATTTTACTTTTCTCCAAGCTTAACAATTCCTAAGCCAGAACCTTTAATTTACACAGACAATTAAACTCCAAAACCCAAGCTGTTCTTTTCCATATCCTCTAGGCCCATTCAATATTTTAACATAAACCCCATTTAATATTCCACTCAGCCCACCCTCTGTTCTCTTCAATTTTCCTTTAGATTTTTCTAATTATTTCCAAGGCCCGGCCCGTTTCTTTTCCAAATAAATTCCAAATAACCCCGGCCCGGCCCTCTTATCCCATTTCCTTAATCCTTTTATTTTATTTTATATTTTTTTTTACCGGCCCGTGTCTCCTTTTCCTTTTAAATTCTTTTTTTCCTTGCAAACCCAGCCCGGCCCACTCCCTCCAGCCCGCCTCCTCGTGCCCGACCCGACCCGCTGCGCCACTGTGCATCTCCTTCTTCAAATCCCAAGGGTAACTCGCGCGCGACCCGCCTCCTCCGCCGTCGCTCACGCCCACGCCCTCGCGCGAACGTTACCCCACGTTTTTCCCCTCTCCAACCTCGTCGCCCCATCGCTTTCTCACTCATTCTCTTCCTTCCCCGTTTCTCCTCAACCCAAAACCCACTGCCCCGAGCTCGCCATCGCTCTCCCCTCGTTCTCCCATTCACTCATGAACTTACGGTCACCGCCGTCTCCTCTCCTTCACCTCCACCGTCGACCACCACTAAACCCGAGCTCCCCACTCCCTCCTTCATCCCCCACGAGACCCCTGCTCTCACCTCGAGCTGACCCCGACCGATCTCCCTGCACACCCGCTTCTCTCGTCGCCGCCGACGACTACACTACCTCGCTCACTCCTCCTCCTCTTCCTCCACTGCCCCGAACGCCCTCCCCTACACCCCCTCTTCATCGCAGAGTTTTTCCCCCTCACTCCCTCAAACTCTCTCTCTCTTTCTCTTCCTCTGCTTCTCTCTCTCTCATTCTCTGCATCTGCAACTCTCTCTCTCTCTTCTCAATCTCTCTGTGTCTTCTCTCTTTCTCTCCCTTTCACTTTCTGTTTCTCAGCTCTTCTCTTTCTCACTCTCTCTCTCCTCCTCACTGCCTCTCTCTCACTCTCTAAACCTCTTTCTCTCTCTCACTCTCTATTTCTCTCTCTCTCTATTTCATCTCTCTCTCTCTCTTTCTCTCTTTAACTCTGTCTCTCTCTCTCCGTATCCCTCTCACTCTCTCTCCCCCATTAACGGCCCAGCACAATCGAGAATTCACGTATCAACAGCAAGGCTCGAGCCAAACCCAAGCTTTGGCGAGACTCGTCGCACGTTTGCCACTCCGTGCCGGGACGTGTCACTACTGTCTTCGCTGCCGTGCTATCAATTCTTCGTGTCCAGGCAAGTATTCTACTTGCTTACATGCTATTTACCTAAGTTACAATCGTTAAATACATGGATTATAAAGTTACAAGTTTAAAACTATTATGTGCTGTATCTGTTCGATACTTGTTCCCTTAGGAAAACATTATCAAATTTGACGGAACTGGATAAATTACTTTGGCTCTTGTATAGATGGTTAATGTGTGCAAATTTCATTAGAAAATACGACTGTTAAAGATTAAAACAACTGCCCCTAAGTTTAACCGTAAAACTGTAATTCTACTGTACCTGGAAATCGTTAAATTCACCATAAATCATATACATAGTAGAATGGTGCGTTCGAGGGCTCAAATCGAAGCCGTATCGATGAACTTTAACCCTATACCAGTTTCCAGACATCTCTGTATTTAAACCGTGATGATAATTGGATCGGAGCGCGACTCTGGACTGCAGTCCAGAGCGACTCCAGTTGTTGGTTGCTGTACCGTAATGGATACCACAGGATTTCCTTAACTCGTAGGTTACGGAACTCCGCTGTTTATTATATAAAAATCTGTTATCTAGACATCACAATTGGTTTCGTTCTGTTTCTTTACCGTTTGATATTTAATCTGTAATTTAATAGATCGGGACACATAACAGTCCCAACAGAATCAGGATTGACATGTTAATATTAAACAGATCATAACTCCTAACGTGCAGATGTGATTGAAGATCTGTCTGTTACGTTGAAAACCTTACTAAAAACCCTAGATTTCATCCAACTGTAGTGTCGCTAAAATATGATCCCAACTGGGATTAAAATGCGTTACGAAACGGATTTCTGATTCTGAAACCAGATTTCCAGCCGCGAGCGCTTAAAATGAAATGGTTATAACTTTTGATCCTGGAACCCGATTGGCTTGAAACAAAATTCTAAGGATAGATAACTGAACATACAAATTACTACCCGTTTATCATTTCGCTAAATTATATACGTACGTTTCATGATAAATCGTGCAAGTGATGGACTACTGTTTTTATGACACCTTAATTGTGCTTATATGCTGTTCATGCAAGTCCTTTCACGGCGAATGATGATTCGCTCCTGGCAATATTCCAGTCGTAGCGATGCCGATGCTAAGATTGGTATCAGATCTTGAGTTCCATACTCGCAGCAAAAAATCAGCAAGCCAAAAATGCATATAAGATGGCCAAAATGATAGGGCAACTTGCAACAAAAATCAGCAAGTAAAATATATGCATATAAAAATAGCCGAAATGATTAGGCAACTCACAATAAAAAGCAGCGAGTAAAGAAAAAGAAAACAGCCGAAATGATTGGGCACCGCGAAAAATAGCCGAAATGATTAGGAAATCGTGACTTTCGCGATAAAAAAAGCTGAAATGATAGAGCATCACGAAAAGAAATAAAAAAATGAAACTTTGCCCTGCAGGTGAGATCACATTGACTCATGTATACAATCCATGGGCACAAACAGAAAGAGAGTCATATCGTCCCACTAGGCTTCGTCAAAGGAAATCCAGATCTCGATGGCTAAACCTACAGCCTAAAAATCAATAATGGCGTTCCTTCTCGTTCCAACCAGAAGCAAATACGACGTCAGCAAAACGGAGCCATGGCAAAGTCTCCTAGTTCCAAATCTCGACGGTTCACAGACAGCCTAGAGACTACCTCGGAACCATGGCAAAGTCCCTAGTTTCAAGTCTCGACGGTGACATCCACGGCCTAGAGATCAACCAACAGCGTTCTTCCTCCCTCCAGCAGGATACAAGCGCGACATCAACAAACATAGCCATGGCAAAGTCCCCTAATTCCAAATCTCGACGGTTCACAGACAACCCAAAGACAATCTCGACATTCGTCGCAATATTGCAGACACAATGTCAACCGACGAAGCAAAGGAAGATCCCTAGCTTCAGGGTCTTGACGGCAACTCAAATGAGACCTGAAAGACTATCGGAGACCATCCCACTCCAGCGCGGAGTGGTCATGACTCATCGGGGCTCCCAAACTGAGCCTAACCTTAAGTAAAAAGCGACATGGAATACCCCTAACGCTTGCTCTTTCGACGGTAATATTACCTGGAAGATTACTTGAATACGTCTTGTCCAGCCCCCGAAGGGATTAGAGATACGACAGTCGTGGGGATACCCGAACAACAAGATTGCATATCGGGGAATATATCGGCCAACGTGACGGTGCGACGGGTAAAAAAACCTAGTACCGCATACCCTAACGGACTTTTATTAGCAGGAGTTAACTGTGACGTTAGGACACCCTTGCGAGAACTTCTCGATTCGTCTCGACTCATGAGGAAATTAGTGTCCTTGCGAGAACTCCTCGATTCGTCTCGACTCGTAGGGAAAAGCCTTAGGCAATAGGGATAAGGACATGTTTCCTAAGCACTGGGGCCCTACAAGTTGGTCCAAGATGGACTATTGCATATTATTCACGGGCCACACTCTCCAAAGTCGAATATCGATAAGGAAGGAAACAACCACTTACGAGTCCTCTCGACTTGTAAGGGAAAAAATTCTCTTGTAAGATCCTTACGACTCTGAAGAGAAAACACACACTTAGGATTCCTCATGACTCCTAAGGAGTAAATATACCTATGGGATCCTCTTGACTCGTAGGAAGAAAAGTTTTTATGAGACCCTCACAGCTCATAAAATTGAAAAGTCTTAGGCGGCAGATCTGAACCTGTCTTCTAAGCCCTCGCTGCCCTGCAAGGAGATCAAGATAGACTATCTACAAGACGCATTTGCTAAAAGGACATGCCAATATGAAATAAAATATGTTTTTTATTCATGAATGCAAGTGAATACATGATACATTTCATAAAGGAATCGAAATGGATACATGTTATTCATAAATCGCAAGATTATAGTCAACAAAAAAAGGGTACAAAGACGATTATTGAGGAGGAGGCGTCTTCAACAAATCAGCAAGCCGCTCGCATGCTCCTCTCAATCCTTTCTCGTGATCAGCCGCTCGCATGCTCCTCTCAATCTTTTCTCGTGATCAGCCGCCGCGGCCAACTCCGCTTCCACTTGAGCCCATTGTCATAAACAGAACGAAAGCTTCCCATCATCTTCTAGCAAGGCCGCTTCACAGTCTTGCATGACCCGCTCGGCGAAGTCAAGTGTCCGCCTCAGCGTCGACCCATCCGAAATACATCTCTGGAGATTGTCAAAAACAGCTTTTAACTGTGCGGCATTAGCTTCAATCTAGGCGCGCAGTCAGACGGATTCGCTGGAAGCCACCTCATGTTCCTTTCGTCTCAAGGTCACCTCTTGTTCAAAATGGAGAATGAAAGGAACACTATGCTCGATCCAAGCAGCCCGCTGAGTGTTCGAAGTGAATACTTCAGGAGCTGGACGCTGGAGCTCAATCTCGTGCAGGCAAGCCTCGATCTTTCTGCAGTAATCAACTCAAGAGTCGACGATAGCTTCATCATGGAAATTCATGAGTGTCACCAGCATTGGATTGACTTCCATGGAAAAATCCGCAGCGGAAGTGAGGGCCTCGGCATTCAGATCCTCGATGAATTCGCTCAACGTTCGCCGGCTATTTACGACGCCCCTGGAAGACATGCATTTAGCAAAGGGCCCTGCGGGCATTGGAATGCGAGACTCAAAAGGAGCTGGAGCTGGCGCAATTGCTGCAAAATGAATTAGGGTCAAAAGGTCGACTCGGGGAATAAAGAAAACACATCAGCAGTGAAGTCTTTTATACCGGCTGTGAAAGGCAGTAGGATGGGGAGTACTGGAAGTACTGCTATTCTCTCGTCTCCTCCTCTGACCCGTGACTCTATGATCAACATGAAAAAAACTTAGCAACAGTACGTCTATTCGTAAAAGAAAGGAAGAGACATCGGTTGAAAAATATACTAACCAATACCAGGAGGCGGAACGACTTCCGACTGGAAGGAGAAATGCGGGTTCAACACCTGGTATAGATGGTTGAAAAGGACTCCTGCAGAGTTGCGATAATATACTGTCAATATAAGGAGGATGGTACCCACAGTAAAACAAGTAAATCACAAACCCATACCTTCCAATATTTGAGAGGGCACAGAAGAAAGCGAGGGGACAGGGACCGTCAGAGCGGCGACACTTCTTCAGACGGCACAGCCGCAGGGTTAACCGCACCTATACTCAAGACAAATAAAATATCATTAGAAGGGCTGGACAAGATTATAAAAAAAGCGAAAGTAGCGACCCAGCGATTACCCGATAAATCATGGACTGAAACCATGACAGGGGCATTACCGGGTGTAACGGCTTCTTCACTCTCTCTCGGAGGAGTAGACTCCGCGCCCGTAGCTTCATCCCATGACTCAACGAGAGTCGTCGTGATAATTGCGACACCCGCCGATACCAAGGAGCCATAGGGAGATAGCAACGGTCTAGATAGTCCCAGATTACCGGGAAAGAGTAGCCACTTCGGGCTCTGTAGCCGCCAGCGATTCGCCTGCCATTCCATCATTAGGACTTGGCCCTGCAGGAAATGAGTATATCAGAATTTGAGGGTCGAGTTCTAATAAAAAGACTGGGCGTTACATTACCTTGAAGTAACTTTCCAGTTTCTTCACGAGCCGTGCGTACAACCTGTGTATGGGCAGTAGACAAGGCAGCTAGAACATCCGCCAAAGGAATATCAACAGATGGAGTATTACTTGAGCCTGCACCTACAGCCAAGACGGCGTCGCGCTCTTTCGTTGCACGCTTTCTGCGCTTCCTTTCGGTTTGGACCGTGAGAAATGACCTCCTCAAGACTTCCGACAGAGGAACGTCGTCATCCGAACCAAGCTCTACCTCCGAAGCCGATACGGCATCCATCATTGGCTGTTTCAGCGAAGCCTCCTGCGGTAACCCTGGGAGGGTGTAACAACCCCAAATTTCCAATACAAGTTTTTACAAAAAAAATTCAAAATACATAAAGGGGTATTTATTGCCTGAGCACAAGATAAGTAATTAATTAGCAATTTAATTATAAGAAGGAGCTTGTGGCTCATTGGTAATACCTTGCACTGTTGAACCAAGCCACCAGAGTTCAAATCCCATGCCCCACATTATTTTTAATATTTATTTGTTTTAAATTTTTTTAAAGCCCAACAGTCAACACGAGATAACTCCAAATTTTTTCCACTACACCTGAAAAACTAAATATACCGAAAGCTTAATCAGGCGACCCCCCACCTCCTCAGCCCTCGACTCGGCTGAGTCGGCCGGACGGCCGACTCGTCAACACGAAAAAGATGTCTCTTCACCTTCTCAACATCCCTGCACACTCCATTTATTTGGATCATTTACAAAGAGCCCATTAACCACCATTTACTCCATTTTTTAATGATTTTCAATACATTTTTATATTTTTTAAATTAGAACCCTTCATCTACCCTAAACCTAGCCTAACCCTATAAATATCACCCCTACCCTCTACCCTCTCATCCCAAACTCTGAGCCAACTCTTAAAAATTTCCAACAAACCTTGTGTGCTTTGAAATCGAGCACGAGGCGAAGCTACGGCGAATTTTCCAGCGAACTTCCGACGATCATTCTAGGAGCACCTGGCGACGAAGCGCACCGGCGACTCCTCCCGTTCCACATCCCTCTCCTTGTTGTCCTAAACCCGTAAGTCCCCATTTCTATCTTTTTTTTCTTTAAAAAAAATACGGAATTACAAAACCCGATGGAATCGGAACAAATCCGATTTCCGATTCGGTTTCTTTATAAAACTTCACTTTTCTTTAATACAATTATGCTTAAACGCTTTCATATTGACTATTAAACACTAATCAACCAAATTGATCAAGTTTCATATCATAAAAGTAATTGATATTTCATTTTACCGTATTTTTCATTTAAATATCACATAGTTTCAATTCCACCTTCAACGTCACAAAACCTTACTATACCTTTAAGTAGATCACGAGGCAATGACCTACCTCCTCACACACTCATATGCAACATAGCACCATACCTTTGGAAACATAGAATACGGGAAAAAGACACATTTTCATTTAAATACCATTTACTTAATAAAACCGTTTTCTAAAGGATTTAGTATTTATACAAATCTTTGCAAAGTGCCGCTACAACCCAATTTGGGGAACCCGACTGGGATGGTGCGGATTATCGCACATCCCTGGGCTTAGTAGTGCGAGATTTAGACCTCCGCAAGGAGCATTCGGTCTCGAAAGATTTAAATTACGAAAATCTAACGAAAATGAGATTTCTAGAATATTATATATATACTAAAATTATTTTCATATAAATATATGTATATTTATCCTTAAAATATCTATTTTATAATAATATAAATATTCCACTTTTTCTAAAAATATCACAAGCATCATTTTTCACTAAAATACCATGAATTCCATACAAAACCAATATTACCAATAAATACCATTTATTATGAAAATAGGATATTTTCACTAGAAATATCACAATATAAAATCTACATTCATTACAACTCTAAAGACGGCTAATAAATACTTGGGGTGTATTTTGAAAAGTATATACAAGTATTTTTACATAAAAACCCCTCAAGTTCTATAATTTACCATAAGGACCCTAGTAAATATAGGTTTAAGCGGGACCAATCTCTTGAGCATCAGGGAGCCGGAGAAGTGGGTGCTTGCCTATCTATGGTAGACAACTTAACAACGATGTTATCAATACGGTAATCGTCTTTGAAAAAGACACAAATCCCGCCGTCCATGTGCAGCGGTTACCGATAACATCAAAACAATCAGGACTTCAATTTACTTTTCTAATTGTCTGACTCAGTTTGAGTCTCATTATAATCTGACTTGAATATGATTCAAGTACAATCTACAATCTACAATCTTCAATATTACAATTCAACATGAATCAATGAATCCAATTATCAATTTATACAACTTGACTGAACCGAACCATGGATATACATTCCATTTACATGGTTCTCCAGTTATTCCATTTACATGATTCTACGGTTAAATCCATTTACTGATATCATGGTTTCGGTCAGTCAATCAATTATACAATCAATACAATTTACAAAACAAACAAGACACCTCGGGGTTTAAGGGCTAGATTGATACGGAAGGTGTTAGAAGTGGCACGAGACAGTAAGACTTAATACACCTAACATGAATCCAGTTGTTGTTGTACCGTGGCATAAATGGTTCCTTGTACTATACTTGCCTCTAGTCTCCGGCATATAGAGACTCCTCTCGTATACACTGGCATCCTTCTGTACCAAGCTACAAACAACAGCGTTAATAAAACATTACAACAATATAATACAACTTTAAAAGATAACTTCTTATACTGTCTATTCTACTTTCCTCTTATCTTTGGGACTTACCGAGCGATCCGTTCGCTGACGACATTCTAATTCTTTCTTCTTTGAATGTCGTCAAGTGATTTGGACCCGTCAGAGATCGAGCCCACTACTGAAGACTTGGACCAGTTCAGTGAAGACCCCGAGCTCTAGTCATTGTACACTTTCCATTCAGTACTTTCATTTCTATTATGCCATTATTTAGACATTGCTTTTTATTTAGATGTATTTACTTTTCATGCATTGTACAAAAGAATGTTAATAAATAAAGTTGTTGTTCAGTTTATATCTCTTGTCTCTTGTGCTTACTTTTATATTGCTTAGATACGCTTAGCGTATTTACTTCACAGTAAATACGTAGCGGACCAGTCCCGTCATCTTCGCCGTATACCGGGAAGCGGGGCGTGACAGAGGGTCGTGGTCTCGGTAGCTAGTTTCAAGGGTTCCGCTGCATCGCCGCTCGGGATTGGCACTGCATTCGGAATGACTTGAGTTGAGTTAGTCCCTACAACAAGATGAAAGAGAAGGTCAGAGCACAAATAAAAAAGAATAAAGGCATAATGAACTGAATTTTACCAAGGCCCAAAGAAGCGCGGAGCTTCTCTTCCTCCTCGAACGTCCGGAGGGAAGCCGCGAGAGCCTCTTCAGCAGAAATACCAGTGGAAAAAGAAGGCGTTAATATAAACATGACAAAAAGAAAAGAGATAACCGCGGGAGAACATAACTGAAAGTATACCTGATTTCGCGATAGTAATCAGCACCGCTTCTTCGCAAGCTAGTCGCTCGGAAGCCATAAAGGCAGCCTGGAGATCAGTATTATACGCGGGCACGATGAATAAACCCTCATTGGTCCCGTACTCGCACAAACCGTCGTTATAAGGAGCATGCGGCTCCTGGACAAATATGACATCGGCAGAGAATAGAGACTTCTTCTTTTTCTGCAAGCGGACGCCGGCGATCGATGACAAGAGCTTGCGTTTGACGGGCATTTTCGGGCGACGGGTCCCAACTTCTGCACCAACACCGGATTCCAGGGACGCTACAGCTACTGTTTCTACAGGAACACGAGGTGGAGGCTTCTCAGGGAAGGTGCGCAGGACCACGACCGCAGCAACTTTTCTTAAGGAAAGACGAACGGCGGTCCGTCGCTTCAGAGGAACTGCTGGATTACCAGCTGGGACATCATCCTTATGATCAAGTAATAACCGCCTCTTTTCCCTGACAACAGCACATGTCACATGCTGATACCACGCCACGTACGGATTCGAAGCTTTCGACACGTAGCTTGGCTCGCTGATGAGAAAGGTAGACCCTGTGTTTAGCCGTGTAAAGTGGTGCAGCGCGCTGCGGACACCCTCTTCCATAGCAACCGGCATGGCTAAGAAAGCCTCGAGCGGGACACCGTGATCATAACCCGATAGTTGAGCAAAACGGTGCAGGTTATACGTCATAAACAATGCCGAGGCACCTTGCTTGAACACCAGAAAGCCTGGCCTAATCGAATATAAATGCAGGATCTCCCGAGCCTTCAACATAGGAGCCCCGTCTTTGAAAGTATCACGCACCAGTTTCACTTCCTTGGTAGATTCCTTGCCGATAGTTAAGGCTCTGTCGACAAAAGTCATACTATCCCAGACCATACGCGGGCGAAGGACCAAACGTCGAGCCTCTCGCTGCGACGGATCTAATAATGATGCTTAGCTGGTCTTTTCGGATGATCAGCCACACTGGAACTGAGACACGGCCCGAAAGTCCTATCCGAGCGAAGAACTAAGATTAGCTACCAACTAGACGAACTCGTCAACTAGAAACATGACCCGGGGAAAGTTATAACTGCCATAGAAACGGGGCCATTTGTGGACTCCGAAAGCACCAAGCATGTGCACCTCGACCCAGGACGTAAAGTAGTGCAACGGAAGATGTACAGGTTTTACCCCAGGTTGAGTATTATCCGCTGCTAAGCTCAGGCCGTGGTATAGATGAGCCAGCCCCGCAATCCCAACGGCCACGCGCGTCCCCGCAACCATGCGGTGGGCTGGGTAAAAGTATGGCGGCCTCATATAGCGAGGGTGCATCGGAAGAATGAACCAATTCAACCACAAGCCAATAAACCCCAGGAATAATGTCTCTTCATCGACGTCTGAAGCAGCGAGCTCTGCAAAAGGGACGACCGGGGTGTCTGAAATAAAGAAGCTTCTTAAGTCTGCTTCCGCCGTCGGCTGGTTATACAAACCGAAACCGAACGGGTCGTCAAGCTTAGCGAATTTCACGGCCTATTTTGACAAGATTTATGGGGGAAGAAAGCGAGCGATAAAGTCTGTAAAGTTAACTCCATGCCCTCCAGACTCTAGAAATAGACTCTCGTAAATGTTCAACACCTTGATTAGGCTCTGGAATTGATGTTGAACGGTATTCTCCGGGGTAAGGCCCATCACTACTGATTTGGTGGCGAAGATGTACTCATCAGGGGGTAATATCTCCTCGTAATGTTCCCCTCTGACGGGTAAAGTGGAGATCTCCGCAAACTCCTCCAAGGAAATTGAAACTTCCCGATCCAATAGAAGAAAGATGTGAGTCGGGATGTTCCATTGCTCCAGGAAAGCTTTGACCCACGATACATGCGGCGTGGGATATTGAAAAAGCGACGCATAAATTGCAGGATACAACCCGAGCTTCAGCAACAGCGACTTCTTGGCCGACAGGATGTATCGAGCCCACTGCAGGTATCCGGCTGAATAGCAAAGGGTCAAACCAATCATATATACTTGTCTCCAAGGGCGCAACTCGCCTTGACATATGCGTTGCCCCAAAATATCCAAAGCCATCGGAGGCTGTACGGGTATTGAAGTCATAGAAGGCTAAATACGGCTTTCCGAGGTCCAGTTAACCTCCTCTACAGCGTAATTCACTTGAGGCGAGTCGGCATAGTGAATTGCTGAGATGGGCTCTAAGGGTACTGCACAAGAAAAACAGCGCCGACCCTGAATAATCTGATTGTACCACGACCCCCATAAATGAAGAGATTTCTGCTCTGGATCGTGATCTTTAATGAGCGCAAAGACTTCCCGATCCATAGGCGCGTCAGCGAAGGCGCTCTCTGAACGAACAAAAGGAAAGGAAGAATCGAATTCCATGGTACCTGCATAAAAAAAAGGGCGAGGGTTAGTTGCCAATGGTATAATTCGAATTCTGACACTTGGTACTTTAAAATTGTACCACGCTGCAATGCAGGAGAAAGGGACCAAGGGGGACCCACAAAATCAAAATGACGGCTCATCATTTATGAGACGGTCACTCATTAAGGAGGGAATCCTAAAAAGATTCGCATTTAATGAGAAACTCACTGAGCCAGAGAGTTGAACTCCCTCAAGAGCGGTGCTCTGCAAACAAAAATCATATCTGTCAAATGTAATTAAGAGGGGAATAAAAATTCTCCAAAAATTTCTAAAGAGCTATGCTCTGTAAAAGCAATGGTATAAGGTAAAACCCCAAGATCTTTAAAGATCTGAAATACAAATCCTAGAAACTCTAAGAGTTCTTCATTAACGGGTTAAGAAACCCTAAAAAATAAATTTTTTAAATCTATGATCTAAGAAGAACAAAGCTCTGTTTTCATTTAACGGGTTAAGAAACCCTAAAAAACATCTTTAAGATCTGTGATCTAAGAAGAGCAAAGCTCTGTTTAATGGGTGCGAGCTTAATCCTTACCAAATTTTTAGACAAAGTTCTAACTCTAAAAGAGTTTCCTTGGGCAGAGATCTAAGCTCATAAAAAGAGAATTAAATTCTCAGAAGAACAGAGAAGAGAAGAAGATGAACAGCAGTCATCTCAAGGGCCAAAGGCCCTACTTATAGGCAGGGGAAGCCGATCCAACTTCCAAGAAGATCCAACGGCGAAAAAGCTGCAACCGCTGCATCCACGTATGAGCCAAGTGACCGCACCGGTAGGGGGGCATTTGTTTCCCCCCAATAATAGAATAGCAAGGCTCTGTTCAAAATTTGAAAAGAGGCAGCGCCTCACGTGCCGCCAGCGCCGAAAGCTAAAAACTTTAAGGTAGCGCCTCACGTGCCTTGCACGAGGGCGCCAGCACCGAGAGTTAAAAAACTCTGAGGCAGCGCCTCACGGGCCCCGCATGAGGGCGCCGACGCCGGAACTAAAAGTTCTCTGCCGTTGGATCAAAGATCCAACGGAGATGATAAATCATCAAAATACAGAATTAAATTCTGTTGAGGAAATATTCCTCAAATCTTTCTAAGAAAGATTACGCTTTGTAAAAAAGAGCACCGTTGGATTAAAGATCCAATGGTGATTAAAAAATCACGAAGCTACAGAATATGCTCTGTAGGGGAAAATATTTTCCCCAATCGTTCTAAACAAGAAAGATTGCGCTCTTTAGAACAGAGCACCGTGGGATTAAAGATCCAATGGTGATTAAAAATCACCAAGTTACAGAATAAGCTCTGTATGGAAAATATTTTCCCAATCTTGTTAAAAACAAGAAAAATATCTTCTGTAAAACAGAAGTTCTTAGATCAAAGATCCAACGGTGGATAAAATCCCCAAATCAATTAAGGATCTCTCAATGAGAGATTTCTTTAACTAAATTAACAAACTTGCATCCACTATATAAAGGCCCCAAGACTTCAAGTCTTGTACAGAGGAACCACCCCCCCTAAACTTAAAGTTCAAAAAAGAAGAGCAAGCAAAAAAAAGAGCTTTAAGAGAGAAGAAAGAAGAAGAACTTTCTTCAAGGTAAATAAAAGTATTAGAGAGCATAGCATCTCGTCTGCATAACCGAATGTTTAACCCTCATAAAGAACATAGTCCTTTCCCCTGAATCCGAGATCCATGAGACAAGTCTCCCACAAATGAGAATTTAATTCTCGTGGGGACGAATTTGTTCTTGGGGATCGAAGATCCAGGGGAGAACAGAGAATTGAACATTTTCAGAAAAATGCACTAAGAAAGAAAAAGTGCCAAGCGCCCCACATGCCCCTCACGTGGGCGCTGCTTAAATAAAGAGTGCTTAGCACTCAATGGTTGATGCTCAGCGCCAAGCACCTCACGTGTCCCTCACGTGGGCGCTGCTCAATAAAGAGTGCTTGACACTCAGTGGTTGTTACTCAGCGCCAAGCACCTCACGTGTTCTGCACGTGGATGCCATAAAGAGTGTTTAACACTCCATATAAAAAAACCAAAAAAGAGAGAGAGGATAAAGTAAAGGGTGAGCGTCAGAGCCCATATCAATGCTCAGCACTGTTTGCATAGAAAAGGGACTGAGCCCAAACAAGTGTTTAACACTTTATTCAAAGACTGAGTGGGTTGGGTCCAAGTTGACCAAAAGTCCCTAATTCGAATCAACCGTGCCCATGTGCTCATAATTTTTCCAAATTGGTCTTAGTCCCAAACACGACTATTGATCTTCCAACGGACATTGGTTCAAGGGTACATCTCCTCACACCTCTGATAAATGTCATTGTAATTCTTCAGCGTCTTCAGAGAGGTGGTGGGTCCCGATAACCAACAACTCTTTAGTGTGCTCTCAAATGGACGTGCACATCCCAATATGGACCGTAATGTCCTTATACTAGCTACAGACCGTAATGTCCTTAAACTAGTTGTGGACCGTAACGTCCTTAAACTAAAACGATAAAGCCCAAATGCTCTTTCGTTGGATCAAAAATGATCCTGAACCTCCGTTAAGTAGATCTTACTCCAATATCGGATTAACGTATCCTTAACAAATATTTAAGTTGATCTTAATTTCAAACAAGGTTAACGATCCTTAAATCAACACAAACCCAAATCTAAGAATATACGGATTTGAACTAATCCATGCCCTACGGGCGACAACACAAATTAGTCTCCGTATACAATCTACAGGCAACCAAAAATAAAATAAACAAACACGACACGAAGTGACCTTCTGAAGCCGGAGAAAGTGGTTACCTTGATGCGATAACGTAATTAACTGCAGAGGCTTGCGCCTGCAGGGAAGAGCGTCCCCACAATCAAAAATCCCTCGCAAACGAGGGGAATCTAACGAAGTCTGCTACAACGGCCGAATCTGTCTAAACCTTCAATACACGGCGCTATAAATCAACTTGGCATTTTCAGAGAGGTAGACAGATAAAACCAAATAGCATCTGTCTCCAAATTCAGGCAAGACGACCTACGCGGTTTCATCTCTGTTTTCGGCGGTAAACAGCGGGGTCACCGGAATCGTCTCGAATCCTCGCCGGAAATTGACCTAGGGCTACCTCCACTTGTACTCTTCTTGGACTTAAGAATTTTAGATAATTTTGACAAGAGATTTCAGAATGAAGAGGGGCTAGGGTATGGGGTTGTATTTATAAGGTGGAATTAGGATTTTGGAATTGAAGAAAGAATTAAAAAACATTTAAAATTGGATTTAAAGTCTCATTTTAATTCTCTGTTAATTTTCAGGTAAATCAAACAGAACAGGGGTAGTAGAGGTAGGCCAAGGGTTTAGTGGGCAAAACACGGGGACTTTTCCCCACGGGAGGCTGTCGGCGCCGGTCTGGGGGCTGATCTTGCCGGTCGAACTGAAGCGTTGGGTATTTGGATTCTTGCCACGTGTCCTAGTCGCTGTTATTAGCAATTTGCATATGTTTGATTTTCTATGACTTTTCATTTTTACGTGTATTGCACGTGTTAATTTTTGGGCTTCCAAAAAGTTTAAAAGAAAAATCAGGTAAAATAATATGTGGCTGAGGGGATTCGAACACAGGGGCTACGTCACAGCAGTGCAAGGCTTTACCAATGAGCTACAAGCTATTTCTTGCTGTTCTTAAACAAGAATAACTTTTAAATTGTGCTCAGGCTTGCAAACTCCTTTATGTATTTTAAGAAGGAAAATTTTGTATAGAAAAATTAGAGTCGTTACATCAGGGAAGAGAAATACGCGAACTGGATCGCATGCATCATCCCAGTGAAAAAGAAGAACGGGAAGATACGAGTTTGCGTCGATTTCAGGGATCTCAATAAGGCATGCCCTAAAGACGATTTCCCGCTTCCGATCATGAAAATGATGGTCGACGATACCTCAAATTACGAGTTGTTCACTTTCATGGATGGCTCGTCTGGATATAATCAAATCAAGATGTCTCCCGAGGATGAGAAACACACAGCATTTTGAATCCCAGTCGGGATATACAGCTACAAGGTGATGCCATTCGGATTAAAGAATGCAGGTGCCGCATATCAAAGGGCAATGACCAAAATCTTTGATGACTTAATCCATAAAGTCGTCGAATGTTATATTGATGATTTGTTCGTTAAGACCAAAGCCAAGGCCGATCACATCCAAGATCTTAGAACCATTTTCATCTGACTGAGGGAATACGATTTAAAGATGAATCCTCTGAAGTGCGCTTTTGGCGTGTCGTCGGGAAAATTCTTGGGATTCATAGTTCGACATCGGGGGATCGAAATTGACCCATCAAAGATAAAGGCCATCATAGAGATGCTTCCTCCAAAAAATCTGACGCGGTTAAAATCCTTTCAAAGAAAACTCGCTTACATATGAAGGTTCATCTAGAACCTATCGGGGAGATGTCAGCCTTTCTCAAAGCTCATGAAGAAGGGAGCTCCTTTTATCTGGGACGTCGAATATCAAGAAGAGTTCGAAAATATCAAACAATACCTGTTGCACCCTCCGGTGCTTGCTGCTCCTATTCCAAATAAACCGTTGATTCTCTATACTGCCGTGCTAGATGAGTCACTCGGTGCGCTCCCTACCAAAAACAACGATGATGGAAAAGAAAATGCCCTCTACTACTTCAGTTGAACTTTAGTCAGGGCGGAACACAACTATTCCCCGACCGAAAAGCAACGCTTGGATCTGATATTCGCTGTGAAGAAGCTGAGGCGCTATCTGCTTGCTCATCGGATTATGCTGATCTCCAAGATCGACCCACTCAAACACTTAATGACCAAAACAAACCTAGCCGGTAGAATAGCAAGATAGGTCGTCATGCTGCTTGAATTTGACATAATGTATACTCCTCAGAAAGCAGTAAAAAGGCAAGCCCTTGCCGACTTCCTTGCTGCTCATCCCATACTAGAAAGGTCACTGCTCAATTGCGAGTTACCCGACGAACAAGTGCTGTACCTCGAGGATAGCGAGCCATGTTGGGAGCTCTACTTCGACGGAGCCTCATCAATTAGGACCTCTAGCAAATCAAGTGTCCCACAGATAAAAGCAGGGATAGGATCGGTGTTCATCACGCCATCGATGGGAACCCTACGGCGTTCTTTTGCTCTCACTGAGCCTCGCACAAACAACGAGGCTCAGTACGAGGCTCTGATAGCTGGTCTCCAGCTCACCATAGAAATGGAAATCCTTCGGCTACAAGTCTACGGTGATTCCCAACGTGTCGTCAACCAAGTATGCGGCGACTATAAGATATACAAACCCGAGTTAGCTCGGTACAGAAGTCGGGTGGTGGAGCTTATGAAACAGTTCACCCATATTGAACTGATGAGAGTTTCTAGGGCGTTGAATGGAAAAGCTGACGTACTCTCTCGCTTAGCCAAGGAACTGGATGATCCCGATATGGATAAAATTCTGATAACAGTCAGGAGCCGGCAAATTCTTCTCCCAGTCTCTTTACGAGAGGAGGAAAGCGTGGAACAAAAGAGCGATCATGTCGAAGAAGTTCTAATCATTCAAGAGAAGCCCGATTGGAGAGAGCCCTTCATAGAATACCTCCGATACGACAAGCTACCCGATGAAAAATCTGCGAAGGTTCAGCTGAAGAAGAGAGCTCTCCGATACGTGTTTGTAAATAATATGCTATACCGCTGATCTTATGACCAACTCTGGCTCAGGTGTCTGTCATTGGCCGAAACCCAAAAAGTTATGAAAGAAGTTCACTCGGGCGTCTGCGGGGCTCACCAGTCCGGCCCCAAAATGCGGCTTCAGATCAAACGGCTTGGATATTACTGGCCCTACCATGATAAGGAATTGCGTAAAGCATGCAAAGAAATGTCATCTCTGCCAAATTCATGGTGATTTCATTCACAAGCATCCCAATCCATTGAATCCTACGGTGGCATCGTAGCTCTTCGAAGTTTGGGGCGCCGACATAGTTGGCCCAATTGATCCTCCATCATCCAAAGGCCACCGGTTCATATGGGCTGCACCAGACTACTTCTCCAGATGGGCTGAAGCTATCCCGCTAAAAGAAGTCAAAACAGAAGATATTCTGACGTTCTTCAGACATAATATTCTATACCGCTTTGGTACACCAAGAAAGATCATTACTGACAACGAGCCTTCTTTCAAGAGCTTCAAAATCTCAAGGTTCTCTATTCAGCACAAAATAGATTGGAGATATTCCTCCATCTATAAGGGCCAATGGCTAGCCGAAGCCTTCAATAAAACTGTATGCCAGCTCCTGAAGAAAAATGCTTTGGCCAACAAAAGAGACTGGAATCTTAAACTTCACGGAGGAGGAAAACGTCCTCTTTCGGCTCGAAGAGCTCGACGCCCTCGAAGAAAATAGGCTCGCAATATAGCAAAATCTGGAGCTGTACCGAGCCCAAATGTCACGGGCTATGATAAGATGACCCGACTCCGTGCTTTTAAGAAAAGCGAATTGGTGTTGGTCCCAAAAAGACCGATCATCCCCAATCGACATGCCAAGGGAAAATTCAAGCCAAACTGGGAAGGACCATATGTCATCGAGAAAGTGTTTGATAGAGGATCCTACCAGCTGATAAATGCCGAGGGAGAAAGCCTCATGCCACCCATCAATGGCCTATACCTCAAGAAATACTACGCGTGAATGCTCTAACTCGCAGGCGAATTGAGCACACCGGCCCTACGGTCTGGATCATACATCATGTAAAACCGTATACAATCCACAGATGCAAATGACCCCTATCTCTCCCAAGTCCTACCGACGAGAATATATTTAAAGTCCCACCGGCGATGATGATAAAAAATAAAATAACAAATAAAAAAACGGTATGTCCACAAGAGAAACAGGCATGGATGAAAACCCGAAATGGCTCCATGAGTAAAAACAGCAGGACTGCCGGCGAATTTGTGAAATTCCGAAAGGGCGCAAACTCATGAAAAGAGATGAAATACACTCGCAAAGTCCTCTCGACCTTGTGAGTAGAAAATCCCCGCGTGAGATCCTTACGACTCACAAAGGAGCAACACACTTAGGAATTCCCACGATTCCTAGGGAGAAATACACCTGCGAGATCCCCTCGAATCGTAGGGAGAAAATGCTTTTATGAGAACCTTGCGGCACATAAAATTGAAAAGCCTTAGGTGATAGGGATCTAAACTTGTCTCCTAAGCCATCGTTCCCTAACGGGCACGGCAAATGATGAGTCGCTCCTGGCACTACGCTTCAGAGTTAGCGGTGCTGATGCCGACCCAAAAACTAAATCCTAAGTCCTCCCGGGGCAAATGATGAGTTCCTCCTGGTATTATTCCAGTGCAGCAATGCTGATTCCAAACAAAATCCAAATTCCAAGTACTTCTCAAATTTAAAAGTCCCGCCAAACAAAGCAGAAATCAAACATATCAAATTAATGTCCCACCCGGTAGCGCTTCCAAGCTCAAAAGTCCCACTGAACAGGTAGGGAACTCCTAAAATAAATCAAATCAAACTTCAACCCTGACACCACAGAAAGCGAAGCAAGTCAAATCAAATCCCGACACCGCAGAAAGCGAAGCAGGTCAAATCAAATCACTAACCGTCCATGTCGCAAAAATGGCAGCAACGACCGTCCAAGTCGCTAAAATGGCAGTGTCGACCGTCCAAATCGCAAAAATGGCAGCAAAGACCGTCCAATTCGGTAAAATGGCAGCACCGACCGTCTAAGTCACAAAAATGGCAGCAATGACCGTCCAAGTCAAAAAAATGGCAGTATCGACCGTCCAAGTAGCAAAAATGGCAGCACCGACCGTCCAAGTCGCAAAAATGGCACCATCGACCGTCCATGTCACTAAAATGGCAGTATCGACCGTCCACATCGCTAAAATGGCAGTTTCGACCGTCCACGTCGCTAAAATGGCAGTATCGACCGTCTGAGTCGCTAAAATGGCGGCATCGACCCTCCAAGTCATCAAAAGGGAACCCAACTAAATCAAGTTCCATATAGAACAAGATCCATCAATTTCATGCACACAACCCACACAAGCGGTGTGCACTTATTGATGGAGGGCACTTTGTAGGGGTCAAAAATTACACCCCAGTTGATCAAGTCAAAAACAAAGTCAACCCCAAACCAGGTGGGACCAAGCCTAGGTCAAGACCGAGCATGGAAGGGACCGGCCCCATGACAAAAAAATGAAGCCATAAATTGGTTTAATGTAATTCATTTTATATATATATAGAAATAAATGGATGTGAAATGGGCAAAAAGCCAAAATTTTGTAAACCATGTGGCTAATATGCAAAAAGAGATAAGCACATAAGGCATGGGGTGGCACAAGTGCTATTTGGCAAAGCCCAAGGCGCTATATATAAAGTGTGTAGCCTATAAAGGCAAATATGATGAAAAAATCAAGAAACTTTTCTTTCTCAAAAAAAAAATTAGAGTTTCTGTGCCTTCTTCTCCTTCCTCGAGGTTCTAAACCTTCTTTTTTTTGAATTAAATTAAGAGTTTAACTCTTCTTTTTCCAAAAAGAAACAGTTTTTCACCATAAAAACCCTTGAAGGGGAGCTCGGATCTCCTACCAAATCCCCAAAAGGAACGATTTTTAAGTCTCACCCCCTTTTTCTCCAAGATTCAGCCAACAGAGAGGAGGAGGAAGGAGACTCATCTCCAAAAACCCTACTTTAGGAAGTTCCAAAGCTTAAGAGAAGATCTAGGGTTTAAGGGAGAAGAAATGGGTCCCCTTTCATCATCTCTGAAAATCTCTTGGGAGTTTACCTCCGAACAAAAAAAAGTCATTCTTTTTAGGAGTTTAACTCCAAAAGTCAATTGGGAGTACAACTCCCAGTATAGGGTGCTAAGCACCTTTTCCTACAGGCACCCAGCGCCCACGTGCCGGGCATGCCAAGCACGTGAGGCGTTGGCGCCCAGCGCCCATGCACCAGGCACGTGAGGTGCTGCCGCCCAGCATCCAGCACCCGTGTGCTGGGCACGTGAGGCGCTGGTGCCCATACGTCCTTTGGTCGCTATTTCCTTTTTTTATATATACACACACTCTAGAATACTGTCTCCATAAACTCTGCGAGGTCCCCGATATACCCAAGACCCCTTAAAACACAACACACGCATATCGCATGACCAGCTTGACCCGTCAATCGGAGGTTCCTTCGCTCCAAAGGTGAGAGGTAATTAACGGCAGCTTAGTCCACGGCCGCCGGAGATTCGGATCCTCACAATCAATAAACCCTAGTCTACCTTAGGCAGGAGGAATCTGAAGTACGCCTGACAAGCGACGCATATTCTCATCTCAATAGGGTGACGAAAAACACCCTAAAGATCCGTCGAAGTAGGTCCCCATTGGGAACCATTTTCATCTTTAGTTGTATCGAACACATGTTTATCTAGCAATTCATAATTTAATGGGGAGTCAGCTGGTATTGGATGCTCTGCAAGAAAGTCGGCAATGGCCTGCCCTTTCACTGCTTTTAGGGGACGATACGTTATCGAGAACTCCATCAGGAGGAGGGCCTATTTGGCAAGCCTTCCTGTTCATATGACCCTTGACATAATATATTTGAAAGGATCCACCTTCGATATGAGATGGAATTCGTGTTCCAAGGCGTAATGTCTGAGCTTCTTACTACGAAGATCAGTGCCAGGCAATACTTTTCGATGGGAGAATAGTTGTTTTCTGCCCCCAGGAGAACTCGTCTCAAATAGTACAGAGCTCTCTCCTTTCCCTGATCATTCTTTTGTACCCATAGTGCACCTAGAGAACCCATAAGGGCCTTTGTATATAGGATAATGGGTTTTCCTTTAACCGGAGCAGTTAATACCGGTGGATTTTTCAGGTACTGCTTGATTTCGTCCAGTGCGTTCACTTTTGATCCTAGACGAACGGGATCCCCCTTTTCATCAAATGACTGTAGGGACGGCATTTTCTGAAGAGGTTAGCTATGAACGGCCGGATATACGCGAGTTTTCCTTGAAGAGATTGCAACTGTTTGAGGGTTCTTGGAGTGGGCATTTCCATAATCGCCTTGATCTTTGAGGGATCGATTTCGATACCCCGGTAACGTATGATGAATCCTAGGAATTTACCTGAGGAGACTCCAAACACGCATTTTAGAGGATTCATTTTCAAATTATACTTCTGAAGACGTCGGAACACTATTTTCACATGTTCCCAATGTTCCTTGTGAGATTTACTCTTCACCATAAGGTCGTCGATGTAGCATTCGACGATCTCATGTATGAGGTCATCGAAGATCTTTGTCATGGCCCTCTGGTAGGTGGCGCCAGCGTTCTTCAGACCGAAGGGCATCACTTTATAGCAGAATATGCCCAGCGGAGTCCGGAAGGCAGTATGCTTTTAGTCTTCTGGATGAATTTTTATTTGGTTGTATCCTGAAGATCCATCCATGAAGAAGAAGACCTCATGAGTAGACGTGTTATCGATCATCAGCTTGGTAACAGGTACTGAGAAGTCATCCTTTGGTCAAGCTTTGTTAAGGTCCCGAAAGTCCACGCAGATGAGAACCGTCCCATTTTTCTTCATCACTGGAACGATATTAGCGATCCATTCGGGATATTGAACTTTTTGGATGAAGCCGGAGTCGATTAGTTTCTTGTCTTTTTCGTTGATACTCATCTCAAGTTCGAGTCGCATCCTTCTTAGCGCCTGCTTGACTGGCTTTATGTCCGGCGATATAACCAGTTTATATACTACCACTTTTGGATCTAGACCCAGTATTTCAGAGTAGTTCTAGGTGAAGCAATCTTTATATTGCATGAGCACGTCTTTTAACATGGCCACCAATTTTTCAGATAGCAGTTCGCTGACGAACGTTGGCCTCGAATCATTTTCCGTCCCTAAGTCAATTTTTTTAGGTTGTCCGCCGTGCAGATGAAAACTCTGAGATTACATCATCCTCATCTTCATTTGCGAAGCACCTGTAGAGGTCATTCATAGTCTCGTGCCCTCCCACTTTTGAGAGTGCTATCATATGGCAGGTAGGAGTTCGCTTCCATTCTTGTTGTCGAGCCAGTCCTAACCTAACGTTGTAGGTTCTTTTCGGCTCATGCTTTTATGGCGGGGTTACCCTTTAGCTGTCGGATAACATAAACCTGCCTTGTCGATACTGGTCTTCTACCCAGTCTTTGAAGATAAAGCAGTCTTCAAGGGGATGACCTATTGCTCGGTGGTAGGAGCAATAATCCGGATGATGGACCTCATTTATTTGTTCGGGATGCCGAGACTACAGAAGCGTCATCATTCGATACTTCAGACAAGATTGAATATTTTCCTTGTCTTGTTTTGAAGGAAAGCGTATTCCCGACCCCTCTTCTTTATAAAGGACTAACTCCAACCGAGTTTTTCTCGATTGTAGAGCGTCTTGGATCCGCTTTATTGTTTTCGTACGATATTTGCGTTCTTTGCCCTGTTTTTGTGTCCATTTCGGGATTTTCCCCTTTCGCGAGAATACATAGTGAGCCAGGGATGAAAGGCATTATAGTCTTTCTTCTCCGCAGATTGCTGACTAAGACGCTGCGTCCTGACCTTTTCATAAATGGCCATTTCGCGGCTGTGGTTGTCCCGGCTCGTTTGACAAGCTTCTTTTATTGGCTTGTCGATTTGTTCTTCAAGCGACGGACTTAACGTTCTTAGAGCGGGATCTCGCTCTGTTTCGACGTCACGGCTCTTTGGAAGAGCGTTTTCCGCTTCACTCGAGCTTTTTATGACGCACAATTGAGGATCCACTCCCGCTTCTTGAAACGAACATATCTGAGCCCGGTTATCTCCATCTTTCCGTTGGGCATCTTTCGCTGAGTCCCGAAAATATCCCAATTTTTTTATAGAATTGGGCTTGTCGAACAGTTTGTTCGAGAGGTACACCTTGGTATCTTAACAACCTTTTCAATCTCTCTACATAATATTTTGGCAGATGGATGGGTTGAAACCTGACGAGTGCAAAATCAGCACCATACCAGACTTCTTTTTCTACTTTGGTCTCCGTAGATTGGTAGAAGAGGATCGCCTTTTCACCCCTTCGTCTAGGAGGCACATAGAAAGTTTGTAGCTCTTGTACGCTCTATGTATAGAGCGCATAAAGTTTCTTGTAATGCCGAGGCGGAGCCATTGTAATTTGCAGACTCTGATCTGTTTCGACAAATGTTTGCATTGACGGGCGGACGGAGAACACTGCGTTGGTCTCGTCATCAGAGTCGCTGCCGAAGACCAAAATAGGAGTAGATGTTCCGGGCTTATTGTTTTCTTTCTGAGGTTGCCCCAAGTAGACTATTTCTTCATCTTCCTCGGTATCGCTCCCAATGATTAAGATAGTGGCGACGGATTTCTGTTGATCCTCCGGCTTATGACACATTTCCGTGTCTTCGAAGTCTGGTAGGAAGTACTTTGCGTCGTCATATTTCCGGACTTCGTTTACCGAGAATAGGTTTAGCTCTCCCGTGATGGTGTACTCCGAGCCATCCTTGAAATACTTCATACACTGATGTTGTGTAGAAGGTATGGCGTTGTACTCGTATAACCAATGCCTGTCGAGCAAAGCGTTGTAGCAAGTCTCGGTGTCAATGACATGAAATTTGATGTCAGTGACGAGCAGCCCAAAACGCAGCGTCAGTATTACGGACCCAAGCGTCTGTGACAACTGTGAATCAAACCCGAAGATGGTAATTTTATCTCAGGCGAGGTGCTGAACGTTCATGCAAATCTCCTTCAGCACTCTTACATTGAGCGGGTTAACGAAGGATCCATTTTCGACAAGGATTTTCCCTATCTTGATATCGTGGTAGTACCCAGTGACGTATAACGGACGATTATGTTCGCACGTACCGAGGAGGAGATCTTCATCGCTGAATGTAATGTCAGCCGTGTAGACCTATGTCGGTTCATCTTTCATCTTCTCTTCTGCGAAAAAATCTTGGAACTGATCGGGCTCTTGTAATTTCTTGATCAGGGAATCTCGTGCCTCTTTGGACAGGAGGAGAGCATCCAATATGCTCAGTTGCGAGGGTATTTTTCTCAGATATGTTAGAACATTGTAATCCATCTTGTTTTTCTTAGGGGGCTCCCTTGCTGCGAGCTTTTTGACTGCTACTTCATCGAGAGAAATTTCCTCAGAGATTTTCCTTTTCCTCTTGTCTTGTTTGTTCGAACCTTTATTTGTAGGTCCGAGATTCTTCTTAGACAGCGTGCGGTTACGCAGCTGAATATTCTCGCAGTTCCTCTCCTTTTCTTTTTCGGAGAGGGAGTCTTTAAAGAGAGCGCTGAGAGACATTTCGTCCTCAGAATCGCTTCCGAAGATAAGAACTTAAGGTTTTCCCCCTTCCGAACTGGTACCAACCATATGACAGTTGTCAGCCGTTTCTTCATACGCGTTTGTCGTACTATTTTGCCGTCGACGAGCACGAGCTTCGCACTTCATCCTCTTGAAATGTTTTTGATAGGCAACGTATCCTTGCCACCACTTCTTGAAGGCACTGTATTTCTCGGTGGGGTGGGTGACCCTCCGATATATAGGCAATAGTTTGGGCATGCATCTTCTCCATCGAGGCATGTGACCCTGGGAGTGTTCCTCACGAGAGACGACAGCTTCATCCCCATTGACAAGGCTTTGGCAAACCGCTTCTCTGTTTTGATCCTGCTCTTATTTGTAGTAGGTGTGCTTTGGTTTGGTTGGAGTACTTTATGACTCATCCTTGCCGCGGCTTTTTTTTCCTTACGCTGACGCTTAGTCTTTTCATATATGGCTGTCTCGTGTTCTCGGTCAACTTTGCTTCTTTGAAAGGCTTCGTTTAACAGCCTATCGATCAGGTCTTCTGGAAGTTCTGGGGATTTTAGCGCCGATTCTGCTCCCAGTTCCTCTGCATTGTTTTCTGACGCTGAGAGAACCTCTTCGTCATATAACGACGAATGAGACCATGTGGCAGCTTGCTACACGGTCTTCGGTGTCTTTTGATGAGTCCTTTTTCCTCTTCTTAGTCACTACCTTCGTCCTCAAGAATATACCTGAGGATCTCTTCGAGTGTGACGGGTATTCGTGCTTTTTGGTTGTACTCCTCCAGCGCGTCAATATATTTTTGTAGATCTGTGCGCTTGTCGTCATAATCGGCAGGCTGCACAGGCTACTGGGTCCTCTTTTTTTCGAAGTCTTTAAAGGCTTGACTTGGGGATCTTTCCCCTCGTCAACAATTTTCGGTGCGAGAAGAGATTTTAGCATCCCTTCAATGATTTCATATTCAAGTAAGCTTTTCCACTTGATTGCCGGACATGTTTGTAGATCTTTTAGCATTTTTTTTGGTTTTCACTGAAAGAACGACCTCCCATAGAGTTTCTTCCACGAGTGAGCATGATGCCCCCTGTGCATCCAACTTTTTAGGAGTGTGCTTCTGGGGTGGATTTACCCTCCAGTTATCAGACAACGCGAATTTCCCCTGTTGATAGTGGTCTTCGACTCAGTTCTTGAAGACGTGGCAATCTTCAATTGGGTGGCTCACTATTCTGTGATAGGAGCAGTAGTTAGAGTTGTTGACGTCGCCGAGTTGCGGTAGACGCCGCGGGTATGGCAATGTGATGAGTTTATTGCACATTACCAATTCGAACAGTCTCCTTATTTTGTTGCGGGGAAATGAGTAAGCTTGTCCTAGCTTTTCTTCCAAGAACGGGCGCGGGCGCCCGTTGTTTTAGCGAGCAGCCGGTTTTGGGCCACTCGGTTGTTGTTGAGTATTGGCGACAAAGGCCTCTTTCCCTTTACCCTTGTTATTCCGAGGTCCTTGTTTGAGCAGGAAGGCCCGTAGCCTATCTGGTCCATTTGGACCAGTTTAACTATCAGAGCCCGAAAGGTTGTGGGTTTGAAGAATGTCATGAACTGGGACACGGTCGTTTGAGGATCAAGGGTCCCGATGAACATGCCCATGGCAGGGGATTCTTCAAAGCATTGTTCGCACTTAGACCACAAGTTGCACCACCGGATCACGTATTGGACCCATGTTTCTCCTGGCCTTACCCTGGCATTAATTAATGACGTGATCGGAGTGCATTCGCTCGCGCTGGTGAACCGCTGTGTGAATAGCAGCTTCATTTCTGTGAATGTTTTCACGGAGTCTTTTAGGAGCTCCGAGTACCATTCAAAGGCTCTTTCTGACAGGCGGCCGTCCAACTGGCGAAGCAACAATTTGTCGTCGCCTCTGGTGTTGCCGCACAGAGCTCTGAATTGCACGACATGTTGGTGTGGGTTGCCTGTCCCTTTGTATACATGGAACTTGGGGATCGTATATCCCGGCGGGTATTTGATTTGATCATACCAGCCTGGATATGGTCGCCCGATTCTGAGAATTTGACCGGCAGCTTCATTAGCTTGATGAACTCTTATTTGTTGAGCAATGTAATCATCAAGGACGGCCTTAGAGATCGTTTCCTCTTTGGCTGCCGATAGGGCCGGAGGAGGGTTTAATGTTTCCCCTCTGTTATCGTTGAAGATTATCGGTGGATCCTCGGCCGGGGTTCTAGTTGGATCATCATTCCAACCATGTCTTGGAACAAGAGAGACATCTACTTTATGTAGGAAGCTTGTTCGGCGGCTTCTTTGTCTTTTCTCTCGATCACCCTTCACAGAAACTCTGTATCGGTCTCCTGCTCTTAGTGTTGCTCATCTTCTTTGTCCAGATTTTATTTCTGTCCGGTAAGTGCTGCCATTTTGGTCAGTATTTCCTGGAGCATTTGTTGTTGCTCCTGAGGCTTAGTCAGCGACCGAATTTGCGGTCGGTTACTCACCGAAGCATGGCTTTTTTCTTTTCCCGAAGCCATGTAGACCGTATATAATGTTATGCTCCCGGCCTTGGGGCGTTTAGGTCTATCACCTTTGGAATTTTCTGTGGACGGTAGAGTTTTCTCTAGCCTCGTTATTTTATGAGAGATTGGAGTTGAATGAGCCGTTGTGATAAGCACCCGTTTAGAAGAAGTCCCCCGTTGTATGGCGGAGGAGTGATCTTTTTCTTGTCGGCCCTTGGATTTCTCAGATCGACAAGAGTAATTTTTGTCAATCACGGAGTCCTGGACTTTTTGCTAGACCCTATGAATTTGCGAGGAGAGCCGCTGATGAGGCTGCTCCGACTTTGCCTACATTGTAACTTCTGCAGGCAAGGGTAATTTCTTTAGCACCGTTGTTGGAGAGTTTTGCGCACCCACTTAAGCGGATCAAAACTGTTCTCGGTTGGAACAGCAGCGTCGATTTCCACCATTAGAGCTGGTGGGGTGAGTCTAGAGGGGGAGTTGCCCCCAGCTTCTCTCACTCGGCGCCAGTGGCGACGTTGAGCGTGCCTCGTAGAAGGGACCGTCTCAGTTTTGGAAGCGGCTTCATCATGCCCCGGGTTCTGCTGAGGAGCTTCGATCAGTGTCATCCTGTTGAAGACCGATGTCCTTGTTAAAGTTTGAGAAGGGCCGGCCATTCTTTCGAAGACTGACCGTCAGATGAGGAAAGCGCCTTTGATGGCTTCGCCTGTAGGAAGAGTTGGAAGGGCTATCCGTTTTGGGGCAGCCCCTTTAGGTATCAAGAGTCTCTTTGCTGGCCCGTTTGGGTTCTTGCTCAGCCTGTTGAAGACTGAGACGCCATATTTGGACGGCCCGTTGAGAGGGGCCGTTGTGGTTGTCAGTCGATCGAAGACCAACCTTTTAAAAGCTTCTCCTTGCCGCGCTGAGGCACCGAAACTCACAAGTGGAAGCATGGTCCCAAAGAACAACTCAGTGGTAGCTTGCGTAACTTGCCCCACTGGCATTGAGAAAATAGGGTCCGCGTTGGGCCCGTAGGACACTCCTCCGGTTGGGATAGAGCGAGAGTTGCTGTTGCATGTAGTGCATTGAGAAGCCATTGATTTCCAATACAGGACCAAGCCACCAAGTTTTAGTACCTTAAATCCAAGGGTAATCATACCGAACCATGATTTTGTTCGTGAGACACGACACACAAAATATGGAGTTGAAAGAGAAAAATGTCCCACCGGGCGTGCCAGAATCTGTTCACCGCCGAAAACAGAGATAAACTAGGATTGAACGTCTTTCCTAAATTTAGGAACAGTTGCTATTTGGACTTCTCCATCCACCTCTCTAAAGATACCAAGTTGATTTATGGCACTATATATCGGAAGTTTAGATAGATGCGGCCGTTGTAGCAGACTTTATCAGATTCCCTCTTATTTGTGAGGGGTTTTTGATTGTGGAGACGCTCTTCCATACAGGTGCAAGACCATGCAGTTAATTACGTTATCGCATTGTGATAACCACTTTCTCCTGCTCCAGCAGTTCATTTCGTGTCGTGTGTATTTTTGATTATTTTGGTTATCCGTGGATTGCATACGGAGACCGGTTTATGTCGTCGCCCATAGGGTGCGGATCAGTCCAAATCTGTATATTTTTTTTTAATTTGGGATTCTGAACTTAAGTTATATTTTTCTTTAGTTCAAAAATATTCTGTTTAGTTTAACGACCGTTAATCTAGTTTGAGATTAAGATCAACTTAAACATATGAACATTTGGGCCCAATTTATTTTTTTAACTAAAGATACATTAGTGCTATTTGAGACTAAGATCAACTTAGTAATATTTTAAGGATTATTAAATTTTATTAA
Organism: Agapanthus africanus; assembly: GCA_030015575.1. NCBI lineage: Eukaryota > Viridiplantae > Streptophyta > Magnoliopsida > Asparagales > Amaryllidaceae > Agapanthus > Agapanthus africanus. The sequence goes on from CM057337.1 coordinate 8,322,005, forward strand.
GATCCAGAGCATTTGGTCTCAGTTGCAAGAGACTTAATCAATTTAGGCTTAGTCTACTCGGTCTTTTTTGTTCAAAAGGGCTAAGCACTTATTTGGACTCTATTTGTTCAGCCCTTTTTTTATGCAAAATTGCTAAGCACTTATTTGACGCTCTGGCACTCACATAAGTATCATGTGAAGCCTTCAGTTATGGGCGCTACCCAATCAGTGCTAAGCACTCAGTTATATATATAGTGCTAAACACTTTTTTTATATGGCGTCCACGTGAGGAGCACGTGCGGCGCTAGGCGCTGTCCAATCGGTGCTAAGCACTAAACCGTTTTGGCTGTATATGAAGTGCTAAACACTTTTGTGTGGCATCCACATGAGGAGCATGTGAGGCGCTGGGCGCTGCCCAATCAGTACTGCACTCAGGAGTTTTGGCTATATATGAAGTGCTAAGCACTTTTTGTGTGGCGTCCACGTGAGGAGCATGTGAGGCGATGGGCACTGCCCAATCGGTGCTAAACACTCGGTCGTTTTGGCTATATATGAAGTGGTAAGCACTTTTATTCAGCGCTCACGTGTATTTCACGTAAGGCGCTGGCCTTTCACTTTGCGTGCCCGCGTGTTCTTCTCGTGAGGCGTTGGGGGCTATTGGGAGGGCACCCACGTGGGAAACACGTGAGGCATTAAGCCCTTTTCTTTTTCAGAGATTAAATATCTGTTAATGCCATTTTGGCCATTAATAATCATCAAGATCTCTATTTTGAAAACCTTAGATCGTTTTTTTTTCCACTGGAGAACTAAGTTCTTCTTTTCTTTTTATAAGAACTAAGTTCTTTATGTAGGATTAAACCCTAATTTCGGAGGAATTAAATTCCCAGAACATATGTTCTTTTTTTCTTTTTTTTCTTTTTAACCTAGTTCTTTCCTGAATCTTTAATTCTCAATAAAAAGATCTTCCCGATAAGAATTAAATTCTCAACTTGTGGAAGACTTGTCCTGTTGATCTATGATCCAGAGAAAGAACAAAGTTTTTGAGAAGGGTTAAATCCTTAGATAGGTAAAAGGAAATATTTTGATCTCCGTGTTTTCTTTACCTAGGGTTTTGAGGAGGCATGTCTTCTTCTTTTATTGAGAATTAAATTCTCTGTTGTTTTGAAGGCTTTCTGTATTTTTCAGAAACTTATGGGGGGTTCCCTCTATATGAGACTTGAAGTCTCGGGTCCTTTATATAGTAGAGGCAAATTGTTAATTAGTTTTGAGAAAATCTCTCATTGAGAGATTCCAATTGATTTAATTGGTCTCAAAATTTGTTTGGGGAATTTTACCCACCGTTGGATTTTTGATCTAAAGATTTCTGTTTTACAAAGTATGTTTTCTTCTTTTTAACAAGATTGGAGAAATATTTTCCTATATACAGAATTTATTCTGTAAAACGGTGATTTTTAATTACCATTGGATTTTTGATCTAAGAGCTTTCTGTTTTACAGAGAGAAATCCTTCTTTATTTAGAAAGATTGGGGAAATATATTCCCAAAATAAAATTTAATTCTATTATTGGATTTTTGATCCAACCGAGAATATTTTTCTCACTTAGAAAGAATTGGAAGATATTTTCTCCTGATAGAATTTAATTCTATTGTTTGATAATTTATCATCACCATTAGATCTTTGATCCAACGGCTCTGTTTAACAGAGAGTATCCCGATTTTTAGGGAAATATCCGATGTAGAATTTAATTCTACTCGAATTTAATTTGGGCGCCGGCGCTCACGTGTTGTGTACGTAGTCGCCACTTAAGAATTTAATTCTTATTTATGATAGGCGCTCTTGTGCTTTGCATATTGGCACCCACGTGAGCTTCATGTACGACGCCACCATAGGATTTAATCCTAAGGGGTTGGCGTTAGCGCTGGCGCCCTCGTAAGGGGCACATGAGGTGCTGCCTCAACAAAATTTAACAGAGCTTGGCTCTTTTTATTATGTTTAAATTTTGGGGGAACATGTGGCTCCAGGGGCTCGGGGCATTGGCGTCGGCGGCAGAGCGCAAAGGTCGACGGTGTGGAGGAGGAGGCGAAGGCAGCGGGTGGCAAGAGCTTGGAGACGGGGAGGTGCTCGAAGGAGTTGAGGGGGATGGTGTTGTGGTCGAGGAGGAGCAGGGGAGTTCGGTAGGTCACTGGTGATTGGTCGTGGCGGTGAGCTCGACGGTGCAGGGGTTGCAGTGAAGGGGAGTGCGCCAGCGGGTTGGAGTTGCAGTGAGAGGGGACGGTGGTGGTGCGGTGGATGCAGTGGTGGTGAGGCAGCAATGGTGGTCTGCGATGATGGCTGCAAGGTGGTCGTTGGTGCTCCGACGGTGGGTGAAGGCAGGAAGGTGCAGCGGCTGTAGGGGGGTGTTGATGGTGTGGAGCTGTGTTTTGAGAGAGAAAAAGAGGAGTTGAGGTTGGTGACGAAGGAGAAGGTCGGTGGAGGTGATGTTGGTTGAGATGACGTCGGGGGTGAGGGGTGTGGTTGATGTGCTGTAGGTTAGAGAGTGAGAGTGAGAGAATGAACGAGAGAGAGAGATAGTTATGAAGAGGGGAGAGAGAGTATAGGGGGGAGAGGTTGAAAGAGAGGATTCGAAGGAGGCAATCTTGGAAGGGTTAAGATCGAGAGGGCGCGTCGGCATGGAGCGGGTCTCTCGGAGTTGAGTGCGAGAGAAGAGGAGCAGTTAGGGAAAAAGAGGGAAGAGAGAGGAGAAAGAGAGGGGGGATAGGGACCGGGTCGGGTCGGGTTAGGTTGGGAGTTTGTGTGCGTGGGTTTGGGCCAGTGTAGGTTTAGGCTAGGGAATAGGTTAAAAGAAAAGGGAAAAAATGAGAGGTATTAAAATCGTTAGAAAAATATAGGAAAATATTTATTAAAAAAATATGGAAAAATATATATAGAACTGGGGATTTACACGAAAGGTAAGTGTCTACTTCCTCAAGCACAGGCCAGGGGTGTTTGCCAGTTTTAAGAAGTGAAAAGCGGACGTGGAGAAGCAAAAGGGGAGATCGGTGAAGTATTTAAAGATAGATAATGGAGGTGAATACATCTCGAAGGAGTTTACAGATTACTATAAAGAACAAGACATATAGAGACAATGGACAGTTCCAGGATGTCCAGAGCAAAACGGATTAGCGGAGCACATAAACAGGACACTACTAGAGAGATCCAGAAGTATGCATTTGCAATCCGGTCTTTCGGAGGACTTATAGGCAGAGGCGGTGAGTCATGCGTGCTATTTGGTTAATAGGTCTGCATCCACAGGCATAAATCTTCAGATCCTAAAAGAAGTATGGAGGGGAGAGCTACTCAGTTATGATTCTCTACGAGTGTTTGGGTGCTCTGCTTACTCACTCGTGAATCAGAAGGATACGACCAAACTGGAGTCAAAGTCAAAGAAGAGTGTTTTCTTGGGATTCAAATTTGGAGTTAAAAGTTACAAGTTATGCGATTCGGAAAACAAAAGGACATTCACCAGCCAAGATTGGATCTTCGATAAGAAATCCATGTTGAAAGACGTGGCTGGAGATAATAAAGAGATAGGTGGAGTATCAGGTGACAACGATCCGGTGGGGGTGGAGTTTTCTTGCGCTCATAAGGATACATATACTAAAGCACAATCTCAGCCTATTGATGTGAAGGTGGACGGACAGAATACGGAGACAGACGGTGAGAACCAACCCCAACAGGACCCACAGACAATTGTGTTAAGGAGATCATCATGTACACATAAAGCACCATTCAGGTACAGTTTCAAAGATATGCTCGCATATACTTTAGTCATTGAAAGTAGAGATCCCAGCTTTTATCAGGAGACCATTAGACAAGAGGATAGGGAACGATGGTTTGTTGCGATGACAGAGGAGATGGAGTCATTTCGAAAGAACGGTACGTAGAATCTGATTGAGCTACCGAAAGGAAAAAGAGCTATCGGCTGTAAGTGGGTATTCAGAAAAAAGGATGATGAGCAATACAGGGCACAGTTAGTTGTGAAGGGTTTTGCTCTAGGGAGGGGGTTGACTACAACGAGATTTTCTCATATGTAGTCAAACATTCTTCTATTTGAGTTTTGTTGGCAAAGGTAGTTGCTAAGGATTTAGAGTTGGATTAAATGAACGTGAAAACGGAATTTCTGCATGGTGAGTTGGAAGTGACTATCTTCATGAGGCAACCTAAACGATTTGTTGAGCCCGGCAAGGAGGATCATGTATGTGAACTCAAGGGACTCTATATGGGTTGAAGCGGTCTTCCAGACAGTGGTACAAGCGCTTCGATTCTTTTATTAGGAAGACCAACTACTCTCGATGTGAGTATGAAATCTGCGTGTACTCGATGCAGCTTAAGGATGGATCGTCGATATATCTACTTCTATATATCGATGACATGTTGATCGCTGCAAAGAGTATGGTGGAAACAAAGGCGCTCAAAGGTTTATTAAGTGCAGAATTTGACATGAAGGATTTAGGTAAAGTAAAGAAGAATCTTAGGATGGAGATTATTCTAGACAGGAAGGCTAGAAAGTTGTGGCTATCCTAAATGAAATTTATTGAGAAGGTGTTGGAGAAATTCAATATGAAAGACTCAAGACAGGTAAGTACCCTATCGTCGATCATTTCAATCTATCCTCCAAGGAGTGTCCTAAATCAGCGGAGGAGAAGGAAAAGATATCTTGAATACCATATGCAAGTGTGATGGAATCGCTGATGTACGTTATAGTATATATACGTCCACACATATCGTATGCGGTAGGTCTGGTTAGCCGGTACATGTCAATTCCAGGAAAGCTCCATTAGAATGTTGTAAAGTGGATACTTCGGTATCTAAGAGTATCTAAAGATCTCAGTTTATTTTTTCACAAGTCAGAAAATAAATCGAACCAGTTGCAAGTATACGTAGATGCGGATTATGCTGGTGACTTAGACAAGAGAAAATCTCTTACATGCTATGTATATACAATTTCAGAATCTCCAATCACTTGAAAGTCGACACTTCAGGATACCGTGGCACTATCAATAACGGAGGCAGAATACATGGCGGCAGTAAAAGTATCTAAGGGAGCCTTAAGGTTAAAGGGCTTAGTTGACAAGTTCGGATTCGATAAGGGGTCAGTTTCGTTATTTTGTGACAGTCAAAGCGCCATTCATCTAGAGAAAAATTAAGTATACCACAGTCGAACTAAGTATATCAATGTGCGGTATCACAAGATAAGAGAGTTGGCTAATAAAGAAATTGATTTGATCAAAAGTGATATTAAGGTAAATCCGGCGGACATGCCGACGAAGGTTATTCCTACAGAGAAGTTCAAGTTAACTCTGGCTTCTATTCAGGTACTCAAATATGAGGAAGGGTGATCCCGGTAGGAGGGTCACACCAGTTTCTCTGTCCTGGTTAAAAACCGTAACAGGACCAGTTTCGCAATTCTGAGAAAAGATTGTGACAGTCCGCGATTTTAAGGTTTGAAGCCGTACTAGCATGGGAAACGGGGAGAACAACTAAGGAAACCGTAAAAGATATAAGACAAGGGCAACAATTATTCAAGATGGTTATAAAGATATACAAGCCAAGGTGAAAATTGTTGTGAAGGATGCCTTGTATATCGAGATTGTTCGAAAATCCAGAGAAGGGCCAGACATCTGGAGTAATGAACTTCAGACATTTGGCAATAAAGTCCAGATTTCCAGAGGAGGCCAAGACGTCTGAGCTATGAGCGTCAGACGTTTGGCCACGCTCGGGCCAGACGTGCTAAGGGGCACAGACGTATGAACCATCAAGTTCGGGCGTCTTGCAACGCTCTGCTTCTCAAGCAGATGAAGCGCAGACATCTGTCCCTATAGGTTCAGACGTCTTCCTTACAGATAAGCGCAAATGCAATTCGAGATTTATATCGAAAAATTAGTTTCTGGGTGGCAGTTTCGTAATTTTGGGATTGTCACGCCCCGCTTCCCAGTATACGGAGAAGTAGACGTGACGGGCCGCGACATATTTACTCAGAAGTAAACACGTTAAGCGTAAATAAGCAATATAAATGAATACATAAGAATAACAAGAGATGTAATAATAAACAGCTACTTTTATTAACATTCTTTCTTTACATTACAACTGATTTAAAAAGGAAATGTACAATGATAAAAGCAATGCCTAAACAGTGGCATACGAATGAAAAGGAAATAAGTACAAGTAAAAACTAAAAGTCTGGCTCCTCTGTGAACTGATCCAAGTCTTCCTAACTGAGCTCGGTCTCCTGAGAGTCGGGTCCTCCTGACGAACATTCTAAAGAAAGAAAGAAACAGGAATATCGTCAGCGGACTAGCGCTCGGTAAGTTCCAAAGATAAGGATGGAATAGAACAAGTAAAAAGTAGAGAACTGGTAATATAAACAGGTATATGTTTATTATACTAACGTAGTTGTTTGTAGTTTGGTATAGAATGTATCAGTGTATACGAGAGGAGTCCAACTTGCTCCGTGGACTATAGTAATCGGAAGTATAAGGCCCCGTCAAAACCCACGAGACAACGGCACGGATATTCAGGTAGGTGTCTTTTAATGACCATCTCGTTCCACTTCTAATACATTCCGTACCAGTCTATCCCGTTAAACCCTGTAATGTATGTTATATAGATTGCAGTTATCAGACTTGCCGAGACCATGGATATAAGTTGTTCATGTAAATGGTTCAGGATTGTATCAAGTAGTCATGTAGTCAAGTCATAACCATTGTTCGGTCAAGTCAAGTCATGTTTGCATGTTAATATTGTTCTGGTATTCAGGTTCAGGTTCAAGTATACATGTTGGATTCATGTTAGATTTGGATTCAGATTGATTTGGACTCAGACTTGAGTCAGACACTTAGAACTGATTTGAATCTTGAATTAGGTTTAGGAGTTATTGGTAACTGCTGCACATGGACGGCAGGATTTGTGTTTTTTACCAAGACAATTACCATTGATAACCCTGTTAAGTTTTTCTATCTTAAATAGGAAAGCACTCACTTTCTCCAGCTCCCTAAGGCTCAAGAGAATTGATCCCGCTTAAACCCATATTTACTAAAGTCCTTAATTATAATTTTATATAACTCGAGAGGGTTTTATGAAAAATATTTTATATACTTTCAAAATAAATCTCGAGTATTTATTTATCGTATTTAGGGTTTCATCGATGTAACTTTTAAAATTTGAGGTATTTTAGTGAATATTAACTTAGCTTGAATAGTTCATGGTATTTAATTGTAAAACTTGTGTTTTGGATAACTTGAGAGTATTTTGGTGAAACTTATCATTCTTTTATCTTTTTAGAAAACATGAAATTTTATTATATCTTGAAAATATGTGTTTTGATAATATTTATATATTTATAAAAATTAATTTTATTATTAAATAGAAAATGTCGTTTTCTTAAAAATCGTATTAAAAATCTTCTGAGACCGAATGCTCCGTGAGGAGGTCTGCATCTCGCTCTACTAGTCTAAGAATGTGCGAGAATCTGCACCATCTAATAGCGGGTCCCCTAAAAAAGGGTTGTAGAGGCATAATCGTAAAAAACTTTGATAATACAATTCGAAGAAAACCTGGTTTTTATAGTTCAAGGTGCTTTAATGAAAAGTTGTAATCGCCACAAAACTAGGTTTCCAAGAGTATCATGCTATGTCACTATGTGTGTATTCAAGGGGTAGTTCATTACCCCGTGAAGTTTTCTAGAGGTAATTGCAAGCAAAATAAATAAATATGGTCGATATAAAGTTCATGGTATTGAAAGGTAAAACTCAATTTAAAGTTGTTTAGCATGATTATTTATGGTGAAAATTGTTCTAAACTTTAGTTTTATGATTAACAAGCAATGTATAGGAATATGAATGAGCAATTCTTAAGAGAAATTGTAGTTTCAAAGATTTTAGAATCAAATGTCGGTATAACTCCACTTACCGATATGTTTTATAAAAAAAGACTTTTATGTAGAAAGAGAAGAAGGGGGTGGGACTTACTAGCTAGAAGGGTGAAGATAAGGTAGAAGAAGATTGTGTAGTCGTCGTGGCGTCGCGGGGTCGCCGGAATTGCTTCTTTTCCTCGCCGGAAGTTGAAATTGGACTAACTTCACTTCTACTCCATTTGTACTTAGAAAAATTTGATAATTTTGGTTAGGAATTTCAGAATAAGGAGGGACTAGGGCATGGGGTTGTATTTATAATGTGGAATTAGGGTTTTGGAATTGAAAGAATGAATTAAAATGCATTTAAAATTGGATTAATTGGGAAATTGAATTCTCTGTTAAATTGCAGAGAAAACAAACAGTGCAGGGGTAATGGGGGTATGCCAAGAGTCATGTATGCAGAGCGCGGGGGGTTTTACCAACGGGCGACCGTCGGCGCCGGCCGTATCTTCAATCTCGCCAGTCCACTGTTTGAAGGGGGCCGTTGGATTCTTTCCACGTGTTCAGCTCAGTTCATACAACATTTTGCACATGTTAGATTTCTCTGATTTTTTATTTTTTTATGCAGTGAACGTGCAAATTTTTGGGTTTTCAAAAAGTTTAAAAGAAAAATCGGTAAAACTAATATGTGGCTGATGGAATTCAAACACAAGGCTATGTCACAGCAGTGCAAGACTTTACCAATGAGCTATAAATGCTTTCTTGTGGTTATTAAACAAAAATAACTTTTAAATTGTAGTCAGGCTTGCAAATTCCATTCTTTACATTAACTTAAAAATTTTCGTACAGTAAAATCATAGTCGTTACAGGGATCTTATTGTAACTCGGATTTGTATGGGCTATTTATAGGATTTTAGGGTTAAAGTTTTAAAGTTTGTACTAATCATAAGATTAAGGAAGGCAAGAGACGGCTCCATAAGGGATCAAGAGAATAATAAGGAGAATTTTGAGAGAGAGAAGAAGATCTCGTTGAAGATCATAAAGGAGGGGGTTATTGTAATTCTTCGGGCTTTTTCTTTTTCTCGAAAGTTCTAATAAAGTTCTCCCCTTTTTCCACCAAATCTATTATGTTATTTAATTGTGTTTGTTCTAGTTTTTGTTATTCGTTTTAAAAGGATCTTGGTTTAGATCCATAAGGGTTGGTCGTCGCTCATCCACTACACGCTCCCAACAATATGCCACGTACTTGTTTATATATATAACAGCTACTGATACCAATGAGAAATGGCTTAGTTGATATGGCGCTTCCTTCTCTAGGGAGAGTGCAGAGTTCGATCCCTAGTGGAAAAAATGTCCACAATTAAACGCTTTGGGGGCAAATTCATAGGCCTTCTTGGGTGTGTGTTTGATGAATTGCCTTCATAGGTTAAGACTTACGGGCCAGTGTCAAAAAAGAAACTGCTATTTATATAAGACGTTTCATATGAAAGATTATGAATAGTGCGCTCCAATAAAATTTTGTAAAAAAGTCAGCAGTCTATCGTACGTAGGCAGCAATTTATCATAGATAAATATTTCTATCATTCATCAAAACTTCGAACTTATGTGAAGGCTAAGAGATTTTTTATTCTGATAATTTAACACACTTCAGTAGTTAACCCGTTTAATTACATGTTGTAATCAATTAAACCGTTTGCAGTTTATCATAGATAAATGTTTCTATCATTGCATCAAAACTTCAAACTTACGTGAAGGCTAAGAGATTTTTTATTCTAATAATTTAACACACTTCAGGTAGTTAACCCGTTTAATTACATGTTATAATCAATTAGCCCGTTTTGATTACGCATCGCTCCAGTGAGAATTGAAACGGATTGCTTTGATCCATATCAATTTACATGCTATGTACTATATATGTATAATCATGTAAAGTCACAAGTTTAAAAACTAGGAAACCTTATATATACCATGCGGCCAGTGATGGGAAAAATTCAGTAGAAATTAAAGGAGAGGTGATGCACTAAAATGAGAGGGGGGGCCCAGCATGTCGTGAGAAAGAAGGCGCGTAGAATATTTATGCGTTTTCTCCACTCCATGCGTATACGTTGTGTCAACGTGACGAGTCGAACTTCAGAAGTCAAACAGCAAGATTCTTATACTCGTCAATGGTCAACGCTCGGTGTTTGCCACCACAGATTAGATGCACAGATATTTTCAAGTGTTATTTATGATCACAAAATGAGACTTATTTCTAATAGATGACGTGGATATTAAGGTTAACGGAAAAAAATGAAAACTTACAACACACGTTATAAATATTTATCTCAAATTTTGGAGACGAAAATGACAGCTCGAGTATTAGATTTTAACTTCACGCGCACAAGCGCTATGATAACAAATGTACACCGAGACAAAATAAATTTCAAGATCATATATTGTTCATGACAATGCTCTCTAGACTACAATATGGCAATAGATGTCTACAAAAATGGAAAACGGATCTTATCATCAACCATGCGAAAAAATCTTTCATGTACCATATGTGTGCATGTATCCGGTCATATAAGAGAAAGAGATAAAGATATGGGTCACTCAAAACTACCTGAAGATACTCGAAAAATCTTATAGCTTTTTCTCTTACCCGGATGCATTATTGCACCGGCTACACCGAATAATTTCTCTAAACAACAAAAAACTTTCTGCATGCACGATATTAAACATAAGGATATATATGGCATGCATATTCCTCTAATTTGTTAACATATTATATAAATAGGAAAATTAACAATTATTCTCCTCTCAATCAAGAAGTGAACTTGGACCTTGGAAAGGAATTTCGTTCATGAAAAATCTCTCTAGTGTGACTTGCTTTCTTACTTAAATGAATGTTTTCTTAACCCTCGCAAAAGTTAGCAGTTACACATGCATGCATCCCTAAAACAAAAGGTTTTTTTTTTCTAGAAGCTATATATAACACTCTTTAAAATTGACTAAAATCTTTATGAGTTAAAATTAGTGCCTTGGTCTCAGCCCTAGCTAAAGAAGCTAGCTTTTATCATTTGCTACTATCAACAATTAATGACAAATCATGTAATCATTGGATGTGTAGAATTTGACACACATGCAACCAAGTGGTTGACATCCCTAGACCCCAAGTTTTTGATGTTTTGTCTAATGTAGGCCATCCCTTGTCTTTCTTTTCTTCTCCTTTCTTATTCACAAAAATGTCTTGCTTTCCCCTTGATATATATACATTGCTTTTTGCAAAGGAATATTTGATGTCTTATTTACATGAATAATTATTGCCTTGATATATATAAGAAATCCTCTCTTACAATTTTCAAGAATTTTAATTTGACTAATCATGCATAAATGAATTTTATTTTGAATAAATCTCACCTATATACCCTCTCAATCCTTAAAAAGTTTGCTAATGTTTGAAGTATTGTCTTATCGTAAAAGTCATAAGTCCTACTCGTCCCTTATTTACTTATCACGATTTTCAAAATTAGATTGTTGCGCAAGCCATGTCAAATTAGTTACCTAAGAAATCGTCAACGATGTGTATTGTGGTGTGATAGAAGCACAGTTGGAATCAATCAATCAATGGAGAAAGAAAATCCATTGATTTATAAAACTGTCATTAATCGGAAGTTATAGGTTTATGTATTAATATATACATATATTTTATTTAGACTACCAATACTACATAAATTAATGGGTTGCCACGTGAAGGAGAGAAAACGGAAAACATATAACAAAGAATTCCCAGGGTTAATTTTCTAGCAGTACTAATGAAACCGTACATGGCTAATTAAATATACTATTTGCCTCATGGTCTATTGGGAAATTTAAAATCGATGCTGATGTCAATGATGATTAATTAGGGATTAATTGAGTTATATATAAAACTATATCTTTGGCCACATATTATGCAAGAAAAGGTGAGATATGCTTTTAACAACTAATTAAACAAGAGGACAAATGAAGAACAAACTTACCAAATTTCCTAATGCTTTGTTATATGACCAAAGAGAATGTTTGTAACAAATTAATTAAGAGCTCAATAAGTCTAATATCAACTCTAAGACAAATGATAATGACCTTAGTTCTTACCAAGAGACACGCAAGCGACAAATATTAGTTAAGCCCTAAAAGACAAGATACCTCAACTCTAGATAAGAGATTCAAATACTATATTTTTCTATTATTACGAGGTCTCAACTGCCATCTTAACTTAGTTAATTAGCTAGCAAATCTAAGAGTTAATTGTTGAACCAGCTCTTTTAAATATGCATGATTTGGTCAGATTTGTGTGATAGAGGATAAAAGGATAAGGTTGCTAAGTTAGAACCTTTGGGATAAAATAAAATAAAATAAAATAATATCGAGATAGTTTAAGAAAATATAATCGGCATGATGAGGCTTACTGTTATATATCAACATCTCTTCTTTTCTTTTCTTTTTATCCCAAATGATTTTTCTTGTTGATTGCAGAATTTATCTTTTCACTGTTGATGTTCAATACTTGGAGATAACCTAAAGATCTACAAACCAACCATGTATGGATGGAATTGATTAAAAATAGAATAACTAAAGCATGCATTCATATGATAACTGGAGTGTACACAATTAGATAGATGTGGTCAGTACTATTTTGCATTCGGTAAAGTGTTTGTTTTACTGTTCATCATCAAATAAATATCGGGATGTCGTATGAGAATATTCTTATATAACATATTAAATTTGGGTCTTTTTTGAAGAGTGTGGAATCACCTAACCTTGTAATTGCCCTCTTTTTGAAGGACTAGAAAACTATTTATGGATGACCTCTAGGTCAAGCTGCCTAGATTTTTCTAAATTAAAACTCAATGTTTGAGTCAGCATATAGTCTTTAGAGCTAATAAAGGAAGGTTATATTTATTTGACAAGGAAGTGAACCATATACTTGTCAAAATTCAAACATAAGTGTCATGCCCCGCTTCCCAAAATACAGAATACGAGAGATAATAAAGTCCGTCATGCTTCTACGGTCAAGAAAATATCCTGCTGTAGTCACACTTCGGATTCTAGCATTACGTGGTAATCAGTAATTGTAGCACAGGTAATGAGAAATGCAATCACTAATTCTATCAAAACAGATAAAAGATATACCAGATAGAGATCAAGGGAAAGATAGCGCTTGTGTCGCTGATCTAGATGTCCGCACTATCCTCGATATAAGGCAGGTCCTACTCCTGGGCTGGATCCACTTCGTCCTCTGAGTATGCACACTCAGGTCGTCAGGACGACACATATAGCAATAAATATATATATAATGGGTATGCAATATTATTAAACATGAGGAGTACAATGGATTGCAGAACATGAGTAAAATAAACATTGACTGAATATGAATGGTGCCATGTAGGTATCATGCCAATAAACTAGGCCATGTGCATGTCACTACTTATCGGTCACTAAGTCAATGAAATCAATGAAATCAATTGGTGGAAAAGATACTCGTGTTTAACAAGGGTCTCGTGCATGCCCGAGACTACGATCCACTGTGCCCAGGACATAACTCTGTCAGCCGTGCCGCTAGGCCCCCGACCTAATGTGTGTGTGTGTGTGTATCACTAATAACAATTGATTGTCCTCTAAATCACCGTACCTTGCTAAATACGAGTTCAATTCCACCTTGATTTCCCCAATCCCCAGGTTATAGTATGCACTCAGGTATTATGTAGGTTGTGAAAAAATACGTATTGCTGCCACTTTCAATCACTTTTCCACTTATCAATATCACTGTCGTATTTGCCACAACACCATCACTAACACTACTATATCGACAATGCAATTCAGTTGCTAGGTTTCAACATGAATGTTCACTAAGCAGCGGGTATAAAGCAAACACGAAAGTATGCAGAAATGCACTGAACTGGTATTCGCTATTCTATGACGGCCAATGCCACACAACTTGCAAAATTTACGATAAATTATACATATAAAATCGACCAAAATAATATAAAGGACGTACGAAGCACACTTGATTATCTAAACAGTAAAATTTATTTCATGTCAATCGGGATTCAGGTTAGGGAATTATCATCATTTTAAGGCAGCGATCGATTTCTGGAATTCCAGTTTCAGAACTGAAAGCCCAACTCCGCGCGCGTTTTACTAGTGATTATGTTCAGATTCAGGTATTTCCCTAACTGAATAAAATCTAGTTCTGTCAATTAAGTTTCCAACGCATCAAACGTATTATCATTATCATTTCTGTAGTTGAAGTTATATCCTGTTTAGTGTAGCAGTGTAAGAGAGAGATCTGCAGGAACTGCAGAACACATCGGTACGCTGAAATACAAATTAAATATCAAACGATGGTGAAACGGTACTGGACCAGATTCAAGTGTTAACTAATTAAATCACCTATGTATTCATATGTGGCTCCGAGCATTTTCAGTTTAAAACAGGGACGCACAAGTGTTCAAAGTCGGGTATTCCAACGAAGTGCTGTCCCGGACTGCAGTCCGGTGCCACATTCGCAGCCAAAAATAGTTACAGTAATCTTATCGATACCGAAAAATGAACTATGGATGGTTTTAGATTATCAAGTCGGATACGACACGAGCCCTAAAACATTAAGTTGCGAGTTGTATTCAATTTAATATGGATTTTAGAACATGATATGCGCGGTGAATTCCAGATTCAACGTCGGCCTTTGGGGGCGTCGTTTCTTGTGCGAAAAAACATTATTTTGCCTTCAAATTTATACACGATAATTATAAACAGTAGAGGGATTTATTGATCATAAGTTTCGCTATTTTCATTTATGTTTTGATTTAGGATTCGTATCGAACACTCTTACATTATATACATGTCGCGATTGAAACATCGGTTTTACCTAATTAATTAAAGTGTGATTTAATCACTACAAGTTTTACACGATACTAGTAAGGTAATGTTAAACCCGAATGTGTTCCACTCGATATGATTAAATGACGACGGTCGCATATTAGAATGTAACAATGATTATAGTGTAAATATAATATTAATATAACTACAATTGACAACTAATAATTTATAGCATGTAAAGCAAGTGAGGAGTTCACTTGCCTTCGGTTGCTTGATATAGAAACGACACCACGTGCGGGATCTGTCTCGTCACTCGAGTCGATGCGATGCTGGACGCATGCATGACGCGGGCGCGATGCGCGGAGATCCGGTGCCGGGCGCAGTGGCGATGCGGGTGTGATACGGTAGTGGACGTGGTAATGACGCGGGCGCAACATGGTACTGGGCACGGTCTTGACTCGGTACGTAGTCCTGGAGCGACACGGCGCGCACACTGGATCAGGTACGGTGTGGCACGGGGGCTGGCACGACGTGGCACGGGGAGTGGGTACGGGGCACGACACGTCTGGGTATGCAGTGGCATGGAGGCGGGCACGGTGTGAGGCACGAGCGTGATACACACTGCGACGGACATATGCGATGTTGCGACGGCGACTACATTAACTACGATGATGGTCACATGGACTAAGGCCACAGGTTAGACGGCAATTCCGGCGACTGGAACAGCGGGGATCGCAACAAACGTACATGTTCGACGTAATGTCGGGCATTGATTTTGGCTTCGAACTTGGGCTCGGCTGGGGTACGACGCGGGGAGCTCGGGGTCCAGCGGCGGTCAGGGGAGTTCCGACGATAATGGGCTCAGTTGGAGGGAGAGCAGCGGAGGCTTGGGCAGTGGGCTAGAGCTCGGGTCGTAGAGGCAAGGTCGAGATGGAGATGGGTTTTGAGGAGGCTCGGGGCTCGGAGATGGAGGCGGTGCTGGTGGCGACGTTGCTGTCTTTGGTGCCGTCAAGGGGAGGCTGCTACAATAGGTAAGGGAATGGGGAGGATTCGATTAAAGACGAGAGTGAGGGGACCTCAGCGACGAGGTCGGTGGTCGTCATAGCGCTGTAGGCTCCGGTGAGGAGGCTTGGTGCTCGCGGTGTTCAGGTGGCCAGAGTAGACGGAGGCGATGGTTGCTGAGGCTCGTAGAGGTTGGGGCTCGTGCAGTTTGTGGTCGACGGTGAGGTGGAGGCAGGCGAAGGTGATGGTGGGTTCTCATGGAGGCGAGTGTGGTCACGAGGTGAGATGGAGGGGAGCTCGGGGCAGGCGAGGGTGAAAGGAGGGCTCGAGCTCGGGGAAGAAGGAGAGGGAACACGTGCAGGGGAGAAGGAGAACAAGAAGAAGAAGAAAGGTCGGGGAGTTGGGGGAGCTCGTCTTGGGTGAGCATGGATCGTGCGGAGAGGAGAGGGGGTGGCCGCGTGGGTCGCGGGGCAGTTGCGGGGATCTCGGGGAAGCGCAAGGGAGGGGGAAGACGTGGGTTGTTACGGGAGTGGAGGGAAAACGTGGCGGGAAAAGAAGAAGAAGAAGTGTCACGACCCGCAGGGTACGGATCATGACCGGCACTTAAGTTACGAAACGTCTCAAGACATCCGTAAAATAAGTAAGCCAAAGCCCAGAAAACAAAACCAATTAAGCAAAAGAGTGAAGTGAACCCAATCAATTGAAAACGAGTTATCAAATAAGTCATATAAAATCTCTTTAAAAACAATATCAATTTTTCCGAAAATTTCGGCAGAGTCTCTTTTGTAAATACTGGCCCCCAAAATGGGTACAACAAGAATATATATGAATCCAACAAATAAGGCATCCCCAAGCGGGAGCTAGCTCTTCGCCACAAGGCGGTCACAAATCCCACGCAATATAAAGCAACAACATGCGAAATAATCATAATGAAGCATAAGAAAAACATCATGTCGACTCAAGTGAGCTCGACCCCAAAATACAGCATAAAAGTCCACAAACCTCACAGTCTCATCTCTAAGTCAGTATACAATAATACTGGTAGAAACAGTAGATGGAGTACACTAGATACAAAGAATATACAAGGTGGTACAAAATAGTAATACAACCCACCTAAGAGCAAAACCTCGAGTCCAGGCAAAAGAGGCAAAAGAGGCAAAAGAAGCAAGCGCACCCGCCGCTACTGTACTGACGGAGCGGACCTGCAAAAGGCTATGGCACAACGGGGGTGAGTTGCCAACTCGTGAGTAATAAATAACATCTACACAGGCTATCGAATGCATGCACACAAGCATCCTAGCATCTAAATACAGGTAAGGCAGGACATAATGGCAAGTATGTATGCAATATGGATATACTAGCAGGTATGAATGCAATGCGAATCAACTCGTGATCTGAATGTGTAAGTATAAGAAATCATGTTTTTCCCTTTAAGAATGTCTTTTGAAATACCAGCACAATACCAATAGAATCAACAAGAACCTGTGTCCAGCATCGACACCTCAAAACTGTCTCAAATCTCATATCAATGTATCTCTGGCCTCAGCCATCCGGCTGACCCATCTCAAATATCAATATCTCATCATCTAGCGGCCACGGTCGGTATCCTCTGGATATCCGCCGTCCCAAACAGTCACCGGTAGGTAATCCGTCCCCTGCCAGGCTCAACGTCAACACCACATTCCTCTTGCCCCGGGGTATCTTACCGGGCCCACCATGTACCCGTGACGGTTCCTCCACTCCTCGACACGGATCTCGAAAACCACAGCAAACTCATGGTGGACGACACTTACATCACTAGAAAACCGCAATTTACATATTTAAAAAAAATATAATAAGTTTAGAAATTTTGCGGCTTTCCCCCGAAATCCAGAAATATCATAAAATCTCAAGAAATCCTCATAAGTGTATATGTCAATGGTGATGAATGCATATGGTATCAATAATTAAGCTACGATGTATGATTAGTAGACTAGGCATGAACAAATAATATGATGAGGTACATGCACATGAATAGCAATCCTACGATTTCATTTTAAGGAATTAAAGGCAATAGCACAGGTTTAAGCATCAATTAGTAAAAGGTTTCAATTTAAAGGTTCTCTAGTGTGGTGGCATGGCAATTACCAGGATATGTGTGTAAGCATGAATAGTACTCGTGCTGCATATAAAAACCCTGGCAATGGTGCAGGTGTCCTATAGAATGGTTTCGTATAGGTATGTCAATATAGGGCATGAATGTAGCAAATAATCATACAAGTATTACACCCCTAATTACTAACATTACTAAGAATCTTTTTAAGGTACTAAACTATCGGGCGACTTGCGCCATACAACGATAGTCCCCCGTAGATGTTATATCTACTCACCGGAATCCCTGGCTAGCTGTGTCCAATCACCGCTTTCCCCTTTCGTGCCGCGTCTGACGTCTCCGCGACCGAACCTGGAATTACATCAATACCAACCATAAGGTTACATATCAAGAACGACGCAAAACCCAAACGAAACTACTAATGTTCACTAGCTAGGTACAGCGTGCACAAGGTGCGCGGAACATACGCGAAAATCGCAAAAACTGCCAAAAATCGCCGATTTGGTCGCCCGGCAAAACTACAACCCGACTACTCAAAAATCCGCACTCACGCTTCCTAAACGTCATAGGAGATGCTAAAAATATCCCCAAGGTATCACAAATAATTCACCATTTAATTTTAATAAAAACCTAGTAAGCACAAAACTTGTAAATTTTGGTGCAAATATCGAAAATTAGTGATAAGGTTATCACAATCCAACACAATATCCAACCACACAACTAGTTAGCCACAATCACATAAATTCAACTCATTTATCATGCTTCAAAACCCATTTTCCATACATAAACCCTTTCTTGAATTTCCTAAAACAACAATTTACAATCAAAATCACACTTTTAAAATTTAGTAAATTAGCATAGTTTAAAGACCACATAACAAGGTAACCTCTTAGATTAGGTTGTGTAGGAACTAGATAGCAAAATAATTTAGTTAACCTAATAATAGTTTCAAGAACCCTAGTTTAATTTTTCAATCATAACCTGAGGAAAAAAACTAGATTAGAACTACACTAAATTAACACTACTACAATTTAACTTAAGAAACTAAATCAAAAGAATTTAAGTAGCAAGAAATTATACCTCACTAGAGATCTAGCAAGAATAAATTTACTTCAAATGATGGCCTCAAGCATCAAGATCCAAGCTAGGAAGGTGAAGGAAAAGAAAGATGAAGGATGGGTTTAATTTGTAAGCTTTAAATTGCAATTTTGTTGAATTAAACTTGAAGAAATTTGGAAGAAAAGGAAAAGAAAAGAGATGAAGGGGAGGGGAGGAGGTTTCGGCAGCAGGGAATGGGGGGGGGGGTGTGTGTGTGAGTATGATAGATTTTTTTTCCAAGTCAAAACCCCCCATATCTCAATAATTCCCATAACAAAATTAATATATTAAATTCATCTCATATGTTATGTTTCAATGACATGAAGGAAATTAATGGAGGGGGAATTCCTGCAGGTGGGCTCGGCTGGAATGAGGGGTGAGAATGAGTGAATGATTGGATAGAAATTTTCATGCTAAAAACACCCCCTCAAGTTCAATAATTGCAAGATTTGTTTAATTTATTACTTTATTTTTTTTTTTGACCCTAAAACAACTTGAACTTGGAATAACAAACTAAAAATTTATATTACAAACTAGATTTTAATTATCATAATTTTAAAGATTAAAATTAGCCCGGAAAAATTTGTATTTATCGTTAATTTAATGTATTTTCTTACCGGCTTAAAATAATATTAAAAAATTGAAAAATAGGGAAATTTTTTTTAAATGACCGAAATTTAATAAGTAACTCATTAGCTACTAAAAACAAGCAATTACCTATCCATTTTAGGTATAATTAGCCCTAAACTGCAAAATAACGAGAAAGACGGTTTTCGGAAAAATACCGAATTTTCACCGATTTTCAGGAAAACACCAAAACGACTTTTCAAGACGCTACAATCTTCCCCACTTAAAGAAATTCGGTCCCCGAATTTAAAAATATAGCTACGCGTACCTTCAAAGAGATGGGGATATTTCTTCCTCATCTCGCCCTCGGTCTCCCAGGTAACCTCCTCGCTGCTCGGGCTACGCCAAAGGACCTTGACGGTTGGTATAGTCTTCGACCTCAACTTCTTCACCTGCCGATCCAGGATGGCCACCGGCTGCTCTGCAAAAGAAAGGTCGCGCTCTAGCTGGACTGTCGGGTGCCGAATCGCATGCGAAGGGTCGTGAAGGTACTTGCGGAGCATCGAAACATGGAAGACGGGGTGAACATCGGGAAAGCTGGGTGGAAGGGCCAAACGATATGCAACAGCGCCAACCCGCTCGAGAATCTCGAAGGGACCTACAAATCTAGGGCTAAGCTTCCCCTTTTGCCCAAAACGCATCACGCCCTTCATCGGAGAGACTTTCAGAAAAACATGGTCGCCAACTGCGAACTCTAATCTGCGACGGCGCCTGTCCGCATACGATTTCTGCCTGCTCTGAGCCGCTCTCATCCGGTCTCGGATCAACTGTATCTTCGCTGTCGTCTCCTCAACAAGCTGCGGCCCCAAAATGCTGCTCTCGCTGAGCTCTGTCCAACAGACGGGCGATCTGCATCTCCTCCCATACAATGCCTCGAAAGGTGCCATCTGAATAGTATCCGGGAAGCTGTTGTTGTAGGAGAACTCCACTAGAGGTAAATGACGATCCCAGCTACCACCAAAGTCTAAAACGCACGCTCTGAGCATGTCCTCGAGAGTCTGAATGGTCCGCTCTGACTGTCCGTCGGTCTGCGGATGAAACGCTGTGCTGAAGCTCAAACGAGTGCCCAAAGCCTCCTGAAGTCTCTGCCAAAGTCGGCTGGTGAACTGAGTGCCTCGATCTGACACGATACAAGTCGGTACGCCATGTAGTCGCACGATCTCGTCAATATAGAGCTGAGCATACTGAGCGAAGCTGAAGGTGGTCTTCACTGGTAGGAAGTGAGCCGCTTTCGTCAATCTATCCACGATCACCCAGATGGAGTCGTACCCTCGACTGGTCCTGGGTAGACCCACAACGAAATCCATCGAAATCTGCTCCCATTTCCACTCTGGAATGGGTAACGGCTGTAGCTCTTCTGCGGGCCTCTGGTGCTCGGCCTTGACTTGCTGACAAGTCAGGCATCTCGAAACGAACTCCGCAATGTCCCTCTTCATCCCGTCCCACCAGTAGGTCTCTCTCATATCATGGTACATCTTGGTGGAACCGGGGTGGACACTATACACTGATCGGTGTGCCTCCTCAAGAATGTCGCGCCGCAATCCATCAGCATCTGGTACGCACAGTCTAGATCCATATCGTAAAATCCCCTGATCGTCAATCACGAACTCGGAAAATATGCCCTGTCCCATCTGTGCCATGATCTCTGAGCAACGGTCGTCACTGCGCTGTGCCTCATATATACGGTCAAGCAACTGTGGGCGTGCACGAACATGCGCGAGCTGTCCCCCTGTCTGAGTGAACTCGAACTCAACTCGGCTGTCGCATAACATCTGCCAATCTGCTGACGACTGCCTCTGCACTGCGCGCAAAAAGGATAAACTACCCCCGGGCCTCCTACTCAACGCATCTGCCACCACATTCGCCTTGCCTGGGTGATATAAGATCTCGCAGTCGTAGTCTTTCACCAACTCCATCCAACGACGCTGTCTGAGGTTCAGGTCTCGCTGCTGAAATATGTACTTTAAGCTCTTGTGATCGGTGAATATCTGACACGACTCACCGTACAGGTAATGTCGCCAAATCTTCAGTGCAAAGACCACTACAGCCATCTCCAAATCATGAGTGGGGTAGTTCTGTTCATGCTTCTTCAACTGCCGAGAAGCATAAGCGATCACCCGGCCATGCTGCATCAATACGCATCCTAATCCCACTCGCGAAGCATCACAGTAGACAACAAATCCGCCTGATCCCGAAGGCAAGGATAATACCGGCGCCGTAGTCAAACAAGTCCGTAGCTGCTGAAAACTGCTCTCGCACTCCTCTGTCCAGACGAAAGGAACTCCCTTCCGGGTCAAACCGGTCAACGGTGCAGCTATACGGGAGAAGTCCTGAACAAAACGCCTGTAGTATCCCGCCAGGCCTAGAAAACTACGGATCTCAGTAACCGATGTAGGTCGGGGCCACTGCTGAACAGCCTCAATCTTCTTCGGGTCCACACAAATGCCGTCTCTCGTAACCACGTGACCCAAGAATCCGACGCTGTCCAGCCAGAATGCACACTTGGAGAACCTTGCGAACAGCTGGTGCTCCCTCAGAGTCTGTAACGTAATCCGCAAGTGCTGCTCGTGCTCCTCTCTGCTCCGGGAGTACACCAAGATATCGTCGATAAACACGATGATGAACAAGTCAAGATACGGCCTGAATGTACGGTTCATCAAATCCATGAATGCTGCTGGGGCGTTGGTGAGTCCAAACGACATCACCAAAAACTCATAATGGCCATAGCGTGTACGGAAGGCTGTCTTCGGTATATCCTCCTGTCGAACTCGCAGCTGATGGTATCCTGATCGCAAGTCGATCCTCGAAAAATACCCCGCACCCTGAAGCTGGTCGAACAAATCATCAATGCGCGGCAACGGATATCTGTTCCGAACGGCAACTTTGTTCAGCTGGCGGTAGTCGATACATAAGCGTAAACTTCCATCCTTCTTCTTGACAAACAGGACTGGAGCACCCCACGGAGAAACACTCGGTCGAATAAGTCCCTTATCTAACAAATCCTGCAACTGATCCTTCAGCTCTCGAAGCTCTGCCGGGGCCATCCGATAAGGCGGTATAGAAATAGGCCCCGAACCGGGAATCAAATCAATGCAGAACTCAACATCGCGCTCAGGCGGTAGCCCAGGTAGCTCATCAGGGAAAACATCAGAGAACTCACAAACTACCGGGACCCGGTCCAACGGAACCTCTGCAGCTCGAGTATCACAAATACATGCTAAGAATCCCTGACATCCCTTCCGCAAGAGCTGACCAGCGCGAAGAGACGAAATCAAGCTGGGAAGGGTGACGCTGCGGTCTCCCTGAATAACAAGGACTGGCTCTCCCGGAAAGCTAAATCTGACTGCCTTCTCACGGCAGTCCACCGAAGCATAACAAGTGGCTAGCCAATCCATGCCCAGAAGCACATCAAAGTCCAACATATCGAGGAGAATCAAATCAACTGACGAATCCCTCTCCCCGATACGAACGGAACACAAACGAAATACAAACCGAGCGACAAACGACTCGCCTACCGGAGTAACAACAACAAGCGGATGATCTAACGACGACGACTCACGGCCCAACATCAGTGCAAAGTGTGTAGAGACGTACGAATGTGTGGAACCTGGGTCGAATAATACCCGTGCGTCGAAAGAACAAACTGGCAAGGTACCTGTCACAACGGCATTGGATGCCTGCGCATCCTGCGGTGTCAAAGCAAAAACTCGGGCCTGTCCTCCACCGATAGCGGGCTGACCTTGACCTCGGCCTCTGCCTCCTCGTCCTCTCTGAACAGGACCGCCGTGTCCACGGCCTCTGGGTGCACCTAACTGGCGTGGAGCATCGCCGGTGGTAGGAAGTAGGGCTCTCTGAGGAGGGGGTGGTGATGGTGGCAGGGTCACATGCGGAACTGTCGCTGCTCCCTGTCGTCTCGCCGGACAGTCTCTGACAAGATGGTGCAAACTCCTGCACCCAAAACACCCTGGCGACGGCTGCTGCCCCTGAGGATAAGAACCATATAACTGTCCCCCGCCCAAATCCTCTGCCAGGCCTATCTCTCGGAAAGAATCTGGCGCGCTGCCTCTGAGACGGTACATCGGTGCGAATCCTCTTCGGTCTAGAAACGGCCGAAGTCTGTGATATGCGTGCCTCCATCCGCAATGCCGTATCCATAGCAGCTGAATAAGTGTCGTAGTGCTGGGCGCCAATGGCAAGATATAGCTGGGCATCAAGTCCCTGTACGAACCTCTTCACCATCTTCTCCTCGGTATCCACCAAATACTGAGCATATCGGGATAACTGTGTAAACTGGATGTCATACTCAGACACCGTCATCCCAGGTGTCTTGACTAAGGCCTCGAAGCTACGAGCTCTAGCGTCACGAACGCTCTCTGGAAGGAAACGGGCTAGAAAGACCGCTGTAAACTCGACCCAAGTCATAGGCGGTAGACCTGCAGCTCGACCTCTCAAGACTGACTCCCACCATGTCTGCGCGAGACCCTCTAGTCGGAAACTCGCAAGCTCTACCCATCGATCATCCGAACATCTCAGCGAACGGCAGATCCTGGCTAAACTGTCAAGGAACGTCTGTGGGTCCTCCGCTGCCTCGGTGCCGGTGAATACTGGAGGTCTCAGCCTCATGAAATCCTGTAGTGAAACCGGGATGGTCACGGTGGTAGTAGTAGGAGCAGGTATCATGGTCGTCTGTGATGTAGTAGGTACGTCATCCGGTCTCGGTGTACGACTGGCTGCAACTAGGGATCCTACCATCTGACGTAGCTCCTGCATGCCTCCCATCATCTGTCGCAACTCCTCCATACCAGTCTCGAGCCTATCCATACGGCCTGGGGAAGGTGGATCGGTCTGTCCCTGCGGCGTAGGCATACCACCCTGCTCAGTCCTAGTCTCGGACGAGCCAGCTCGAATCTCGTCTCTAGCGGCAGCCCTCTGTGCCCTCGTAGCCTTCGGCGGCATAGTGGCTGTCACAGGAAAACGGATAGTAAGAACAGTGCAATAGGATCATAGGATACACGGAATTGAAGAAGGAATTTTCAAGCAAGTATATCCTAAAGTCACTTAGGCGGAGTACCGTATCGTAAGTATGCCGCGGACATACACACGCTACGTTACCCTACTTAAGTCACTTACTCCATCTACCAAGGGTCATCCTACACTCAAAAAGGTAAAACCTATCGCTCTGATACCAACTTTGTCACGACCCGCAGGGTACGGATCATGACCGGCACTTAAGTTACGAAACGTCTCAAGACATCCGTAAAATAAGTAAGCCAAAGCCCAGAAAACAAAACCAATTAAGCAAAAGAGTGAAGAGAACCCAATCAATTGAAAACGAGTTATCAAATAAGTCATATAAAACCTCTTTAAAAACAATATCAATTTTTCCGAAAATTTCGGCAGAGTCTCTTTTGTAAATACTGGCCCCCAAAATGGGTACAACAAGAATATATATGAATCCAACAAATAAGGTATCCCCAAGCGGGAGCTAGCTCTTCGCCACAAGGCGGTCACAAATCCCACGCAATATAAAGCAACAACATGCGAAATAATCATAATGAAGCATAAGAAAAACATCATGTCGACTCAAGTGAGCTCGACCCCAAAATACAGCATAAAAGTCCACAAACCTCACAGTCTCATCTCTAGGTCAGTATACAATAATACTGGTAGAAACAGTAGATGGAGTACACTAGATACAAAGAATATACAAGGTGGTACAAAATAGTAATACAACCCACCTAAGAGCAAAACCTCGAGTCCAGGCAAAAGAGGCAAAAGAAGCAAGCGCACCCGCCGCTACTGTACTGACGGAGCGGACCTGCAAAAGGCTATGGCACAACGAGGGTGAGTTGCCAACTCGTGAGTAATAAATAACATCTACACAGGCTATCGAATACATGCACACAAGCATCCTAGCATCTAAATACAGGTAAGGCAGGACATAATGGCAAGTATGTATGCAATATGGATATACTAGCAGGTATGAATGCAATGCGAATCAACTCGTGATCTGAATGTGTAAGTATAAGAAATCATGTTTTTCCCTTTAAGAATGTCTTTTGAAATACCAGCACAATACCAATAGAATCAACAAGAACCTGTGTCCAGCATCGACACCTCAAAACTGTCTCAAATCTCATATCAATGTATCTCTGGCCTCAGCCATCCGGCTGACCCATCTCAAATATCAATATCTCATCATCTAGCGGCCACGGTCGGTATCCTCTGGATATCCGCCGTCCCAAACAGTCACCGGTAGGTAATCCGTCCCCTGCCAGACTCAACGTCAACACCACATTCCTCTTGCCCCGGGGTACCTTACCGGGCCCACCATGTACCCATGACGGTTCCTCCACTCCTCGACACGGATCTCGAAAACCACAGCAAACTTATGGTGGACGACACTTACATCACTAGAAAACTGCAATTTACATATTTAAAAAAAATATAATAAGTTTAGAAATTTTGCGGCTTTCCCCCGAAATCCAGAAATATCATAAAATCTCAAGAAATCCTCATAAGTGTATATGTCAATGGTGATGAATGCATATGGTATCAATAATTAAGCTACGATGTATGATTAGTAGACTAGGCATGAACAAATAATATGATGAGGTACATGCACATGAATAGCAATCCTACGATTTCATTTTAAGGAATTAAAGGCAATAGCACAGGTTTAAGCATCAATTAGTAAAAGGTTTCAATTTAAAGGTTCTCTAGTATGGTGGCATGGCAATTACCAGGATGTGTGTGTAAGCATGAATAGTGCTCGTGCTGCATATAAAAACCCTGGCAATGGTGCAGGTGTCCTATAGAATGGTTTCGTATAGGTATGTCAATATAGGGCATGAATGTAGCAAATAATCATACAAGTATTACACCCCTAATTACTAACATTACTAAGAATCTTTTTAAGGTACTAAACTATCGGGCGACTTGCGCCATACAACGATAGTCCCCCGTAGATGTTACATCTACTCACCGGAATCCCTGGCTAGCTGTGTCCAATCACCGCTTTCCCCTTTCGTGCCGCGTCTGACGTCTCCGCGACCGAACCTGGAATTACATCAATACCAACCATAAGGTTACATATCAAGAACGACGCAAAACCCAAACGAAACTACTAATGTTCACTAGCTAGGTACAGCGTGCACAAGGTGCGCGGAACATACGCGAAAATCGCAAAAACTGCCAAAAATCGCCGATTTGGTCGCCCGGCAAAACTACAACCCGACTACTCAAAAATCCGCACTCACGCTTCCTAAACGTCATAGGAGATGCTAAAAATATCCCCAAGGTATCACAAATAATTCACCATTTAATTTTAATAAAAACCTAGTAAGCACAAAACTTGCAAATTTTGGTGCAAATATCGAAAATTAGTGATAAGGTTATCACAATCCAACACAATATCCAACCACACAACTAGTTAGCCACAATCACATAAATTCAACTCATTTATCATGCTTCAAAACCCATTTTCCATACATAAACCCTTTCTTGAATTTCCTAAAACAACAATTTACAATCAAAATCACACTTTTAAAATTTAGTAAATTAGCATAGTTTAAAGACCACATAACAAGGTAACCTCTTAGATTAGGTTGTGTAGGAACTAGATAGCAAAATAATTTAGTTAACCTAATAATAATTTCAAGAACCCTAGTTTAATTTTTCAATCATAACCTAAGGAAAAAAAACTAGATTAGAACTACACTAAATTAACACTACTACAATTTAACTTAAGAAACTAAATCAAAAGAATTTAAGTAGCAAGAAATTATACCTCACTAGAGATCTAGCAAGAATAAATTTGCTTCAAATGATGGCCTCAAGCATCAAGATCCAAGCTAGGGAGGTGAAGGAAAAGAAAGATGAAGGATGGGTTTAATTTGTAAGCTTTAAATTGCAATTTTGTTGAATTAAACTTGAAGAAATTTGGAAGAAAAGGAAAAGAAAAGAGATGAAGGGGAGGGGAGCAGGTTTCGGCAGCAGGGAATGGAGGGGGTGTGTGAGTATGATAGATTTTTTTTCCAAGTCAAAACCCCCCATACCTCAATAATTCCCATAACAAAGTTAATATATTAAATTCATCTCATATGTTATGTTTCAATGACATGAAGGAAATTAATGGAGGGGGAATTCCTGCAGGTGGGCTCGGCTGGAATGAGGGGTGAGAATGAGTGAATGATTGGATAGAAATTTTCATGCTAAAAACACCCCCTCAAGTTCAATAATTGCAAGATTTGTTTAATTTATTACTTTATTTTTTTTTTTGACCCTAAAACAACTTGAACTTGGAATAACAAACTAAAAATTTATATTACAAACTAGATTTTAATTATCATAATTTTAAAGATTAAAATTAGCCCGGAAAAATTTGTATTTATCGTTAATTTAATGTATTTTCTTACCGGCTTAAAATAATATTAAAAAATTGAAAAATAGGGAATTTTTTTTTAAATGACCGAAATTTAATAAGTAACTCATTAGCTACTAAAAACAAGCAATTACCTATCCATTTTAGGTATAATTAGCCCTAAACTGCAAAATAACGAGAAAGACGGTTTTCGGAAAAATACCGAATTTTCACCGATTTTCAGGAAAACACCAAAACGACTTTTCAAGACGCTATAAGAAGAGAAGTGCGGGTCGGGTCGGGTGTGGGTTTTGGAGGCCGGGTTCGGGAAATAAAGGAAAGAAAAATGGAGAGTTGGAGTTTGGGCTGAGGGAGTGGATTTAGAAAAAGAATTTGGAAGATAAAAAAAGGGTTAGGATTTAATTGAGGGTGTGGCCCTGGGCTAAGAAAAGAATTAGAAAAAAATAGTAAATAAAGATTAGAGTTCGGGTTAGGGGAAAGAATTAGGAAATATTAAATAAGGTTTAGTAAATTAATATTAGAAAGTGTAGGAAATTATTTAATTAAATATTCTAATAGAAAATTTTCGGGAAACTTTTATTTATAAATACGGGAAATATGTTTAAAGAAAACTGAGTATTAAAATAAGTAAATATGACTGATTATCGCTGTAACAATTTGCCGGGATAATTGAGAGAGCCACATCACAATGTTCATTGTGTAGGTTTAATAATATTTGCAAAACAGCCACAAGGCTCTTGGGCCAACATTCTAGCCCAATATATTCTAATCTCACTCGACTCTATCCTAATATTCTCATGGCTATGTTGTGATAAAACACCTCCTTTTTGCCTGAATAAGCAGGAAAGAACCATTGGTTTTAAGGAAAAAAAGTCTTCCATCAACCGGATGCATGCATGTATCTAAGTCATGAAAGAGAAATTATTAGAGGTATCGAACCCAAAGGGTTGTTTTAAGAACCAACATCTCCGCCCTCGACTATAAGATTATCATGATCTCCAAAGGTCAACCTTTTTGTTTCCAAAGCACCACTCAACTTTTATATCTTTTTGGACAAGGTTCATAATTAAGCTGTTAATCAAGAAAACTTAACAGTCGTTAATGGGTAAACTAGAGATAAGTAAACTTGAGACGGCGTTCTGCTAATCGATAAAACATAGGGTTATCCGTCAATTATTCTTATGCTCAACCAATGTTCGAGCCATCTACCAGAGGTGTACATCCCACAAGTAAAACCATCCTCTCTAAAAATGGAAGGTAGAGCTTGCTAGTTCGATTACCAAAACCAGCCGCTAAAATAAAAGTTATTCAAAATATAGGGTTTTCCATCTATCCTCTACTCAACCAATGTTTGAGTCATCCCCCAGAGTTGCAGACTTCGCTAGTAAAACTATTCTCTGGAAAAATGGAAGGCAGATCTTGCAAGTTAGATTACCAAAAGCGGTCGCTAAAATAAAAACTATTCAAATCAAACACATGGGCCAAACAGAAAGGCCAAATTTGAAGGCCCATCATATACTAGGATGGGCTAAGAGTCTAATTTTCATTAAAACAAAGGGGGCAAGGAAAATAAAACTGAATAGGGCAAAACCCTGAAAATATCTGGCCCAAAATTATAAATACACCCCCTGCACCCTGACCTTTTCGCCTCAAACCCCTTCAAAAGTTTTAAAGCCTCCCTTATCCCCATTTTCTCCGACTCACAAAGCTCCCCATCTCAAAAAATGGGAACCTTAATCTCTTCATCTACTCTCATCTCCAAAACCCTAATCCCCTCCTCAATCCCCAACCCTAAAAGTCCCAAATTTTCAGCTCAGGCCTCTTCTCTTCGCCTCAAGATCCCACCTTTGTCTCCTCTTTCTCTTAAGAAGCAACAAGCCATGAGATTGTCGAATCGATCGATCGTGAAGGCGATGGCTGTGAACAGAAGCAGCAGCAACGAGCCCAGAGAGACGATTATGCTGCCAGGATGCGACTACAACCACTGGCTGATTGTTATGGAGTTCCCTGCAGATCCGGCGCCGACGAGGGAGCAGATGATCGATACTTATCTCAATACGCTCGCTACGGTGCTTGGGAGGTAAAGGAAATGTGAAAATCTTAAAGCAATTTAAGTACCCATTTAAGAAATTTTGTTGATTTAGTTCTTAATGTCTAATGCTACATGCTTTAGTCTCAAAAGTGGAAGTTGAAGGTGTGGTGAAGGGGTGAGAGAAATATGGGAAAAAGTCGGGGTTTTACGTGTGATTTGGAAGCTAAGGCTTTTTAGAGGTGAACTGTAGGGTAGGGTTTTAAGTTTTGTGTCCAGGAAAAGAAGAGGTTTGATCGATACTGTAGCATGGTGAAGGAGAGGGGAGGGCATTGAGCATATTGTATAAGCGATAGCTAAATCCCCGCATATATAAGGAATCCAATCTTTTTAGTCCTACAACAACATTGATTCTGATTTAAGTAAACATATTAAGTTTTTTTTTTAAACTTATCAAAACACTAAAAGAAAGCGTTCTAAGATAATCAAGATCCTTAACCTGTAATTAGATTTAGCTCTAGAGTTGTACACAAATTCAAACAATCAATCAATAAAAGAAAGAAAGAGAATAAAGGCCTACAACTCGTAAAAGTCTATTATCTTAATAGTCCTAGACTATTAGTAGGCCTCCTCTTGAGCACCCTAAACTCAAGCTATCAGTGTTGGAAAAAACGGAATATTCGATCAAATATTCAACCGAATATTCGGATTCAGTGCCAAAACACAAACACTGTAATGTTCGGTCAAATATGCGTCCAAACCGAATATTCGTCACACAAGATGTATATTTGAGGTGAATGGCGTGAATATTCGGTCGAATTGGCCCATTAGGCCCAAATAAAAGAATACAACTAAAAAATCAATTGTGGGATCCACAACTTATTTAAAACTCAAGTGGGACACACTTATTATTTAACAAACTCTCTCCTCACGTCTCTCTTCTCATTTTTCTTTCTCAATCGAGACTCGAACTCACAATCTTCCGATTTAGTTCGGCCATTAAGCCACAGATATATTAGTTTTCTATATTTTTCTATATTTTTTTTGAATATTTTATATGTAACATGTAATATTTATATGAAAATATTGATGGTCATATAATCTGAATAAATCGAATATTCACCGAATAAACCGGATATTTTTTATTCGCCGGCCAACCGAATAAATTTCAAATCCGTTCTTTACAACATTACAAGTTATGACGGTCACCATCATTCTTCTCATTGGAATGGAAATAAAAATTCATCTTCGATGATCGATGTGGTGACTATGTCTTTGATAAACACCTTTGAATGATATAACATGTTTTGAAGATGAATTGATAGAAAAATCTTCCCTTTGAGCGAGATAATGTTGGGTTGGAAAATTAGGATTTTATGTGGGCTCATGAGGCTAGGGCTCTAGGGCATACTCCATGTTAGGGTAAAATTTTATGGAAAAAAGAAGATTAGATAAAGGACAGAAGATAGAAGCTTTGTGGTAGTTCCCACCAACATAAGAACGCATTTTCTAATTATGAGGAAGTTGATTCTGATATAAATAATCATTCATGCTAAAGTTTTTTTTAATCTTATTAAGATACTAAACTAATCAAGATTCTTGATTCTTAATTAGAATTAGTTTGAGACTTTAAGTACTGCGAAATCGAACTTTTAATCAGTCAAATAACAAAAATAAAATAAAAAAGCATTGTCTGTTATTCTCTATAGTCCTATTTATTCTCACCGGCTTGGATAAAATTCACCATTGGTAAATAAGTTTGTGATTGATTGCATGATTTCTATTTATTAAAACTCCTTGGTTCATAATCATAATTAAGTCATCTCAGACCATTTTCTTTAATGAATCAAATATAAAACTAAGTTTTGTTCAACACGATATAATCAATGATATTCTCAATACTTTTAATGTCTCGTATTGATAGGTTGCAATGATTGAACTAAAAATAATATAACATATTTCTTGAAGAGAAATTGGTGAAAGATGAAGAATGGTAAATAAGTTATGTGATGGAAAATGATATGATATGAAGTTGTCCGAACAGGAGAATATATAAGATATGAAACCATCGGATTTAAAAATAAGGGTGGAGAGTGAATTAGTTAGGTTTTAAGAGTTACAATGTAGAGGCGGTTGTAATTTTTGACTATTCATATGTTTGTTTGACAACATGCATGCATGTGATCGCATTTGAAGGAATGGTTTGGTTTACTTTTTATCTCTCAGAGTGGAAAATTAAAGAGGTACCAACTAATGAACACACCATTATGATTAAAGGTGGATCACTTAGAGGTGCATAACAGAGATATGCCTCCCTTTACTGGAAATCAAATTGTCTTTCAACTTTAAAGTTCATATATTATACCCGATTTCTGTATATAAATTCTATGCAAAATATGGTTTTACATAAATATTAATAAATTCAAAATCTTTGCGTTAACCCATAATTAAGAATCACAAATCAACTTCTGGATCTCATTAAATTGCTTGGTAAAAACTTTGGAAATAATATGCTGCGTTCGATCGGATTAATCCATTCGTTAAACATGTTCGAAAAGAACTTGTACATCACTCTTTTTTAAACTTATTTCTGTATTAAGGAAAAATAAGACATGCAGAAATATTTTAATTAAAAATAACGATAACTAACTATCAAGCCTTAAATCTATATTTCTATATTCATTAATGTAAAACAAAATGTCAAAAGTAACTATTAATATTAGCTTTTAATATTTTTCGGTAAAAGTTTTTACCAATATCTGAAATAGTGATATTTACTTGTTTATTGGTCCATGAGTAGTATCGATATTTGCTGGTATGACCAGTATAACAATATAATAAATTATTTATAATGAATATAATATATTAAAAATGTATTGAACCTATATAATATATAATATAAATTATATAATAATATTAAATACCTTAATAACCTTATTATAATATTGAATACTGATCTACGATGGATAATTGTCTCATAACCGGTACCGATATACCGGTTGGTATGCAACCGATACATTACTTGGTTCAAATATTATTTTTGACATTTTAAAAAGAATTAGACATAAAATCCTATTAAAAAGACCGCAATATGTCATTCTTGTTGTAAAGAATGGAGGATGTAACGAAGTTTCTTTCTATAATGGAGACATTATTTGGGTTATTATTTTTCATACATTTGGATTGATAGATCGCGACGATTGTAATAAAAATGACATAACATATTTCTTTGAAGATAAATCGGTAAAAGACGAAGATAAATAGCAATGCTTGAAAAAGCGATTGCGTGTAGCAAAGCGTTCAGACTAGTAGGAATAGCGTAGCGTAAACTACATAGCGAAACGTAGACTACATTGATTTTCCATTTTACAATATAAAAATAACATTTATATAAATGTTTTTTGTAACGATCAATTATCAATAATTAGAAGAATGAAGTTACAGGAGAAAGAATTGAAGATCCGTAAAAGGTACAAAATCTTGCAAAAGTATATGCAGAAAAAATGATTGCTAGCGAAGACTTGCAATTAAGTTGTTGTAGGAAAACTACTAAAAAGTTTTCAATTAAAAGAATTATGTAAGCCTGAAACATATTTTGAATAATAAGTTCATGATATTTCTATAATTAATTGATGTAAAAAAGAACTTTCATGAAAGAGATAAATTGCATTAAAAAACATAAAAACTTCAATAACTTGTAGGTAGAGATTCAAAGATAAACCTTGTACACTTGTTTATCTGAGATGGCAAAATCTAAAATTTTATCCTTATAATCATCAAATGAGAGAAAACGCTAGAATTCCCACAAAAAGAGAGGCTGCAGCCTTATGCCCTAGTTTGCTTGAGAAAGAATAAATTGGAAAGGAAGCAAAATTTTGGAGAATGCTTCAATTATTGATTGATGGGTCCCACCAAATTTAATTTTGAACCAATTAGACTCTTTGACATCTTTAGAATAATCAAGTTTGGAACCAAATCTAATTTTGAACCCATGAGGTTTTAATTTCTTTTTGACCTGTCTATGTAATGGAAGTGTGAGCTTTCCACATGGAGCGCGCTATTTCTTTTTAAAGCAAAAATCACCACTTTGCTCTTCAAACGTTTTCTCTATACGCCAAGTGGTGAGTCCATGCAAAAATAAACGCTTTGTAGCGAAACGCGCTACGTAGCGCGTTTTTTGCAAACATTGATAGATAGGTTATGCGATGGAAAATGGTAAACTGGTAATTCACATGTTGATGAAAAGAGATCAAATCATTCATGTTATGATTAAACACATAAGTGATACCGTCTTCATCATAATGTCCAACCCTCATACATTTTATTCGCACGATTTCAAAACAAGACATGGGCGATTGCTTCATAGATTTGGAAGGAACCTCTCAGGACACTATTTCATCACTACTTGACGTCTCAAAACTCCCAAGAGTCCCTATGATAACATAATGCTAGTTTGTACAATTTGTTGCACACAACAAATACCGTATAAAGTGCAAAATAACTGCAGATTCACTATGCCCAAAATTAATGGACAGTTTCCTGAGAATGCTAGAGTTGTGGACAAAGTATTCACTCGAATGATATCTTTCCTAATAAATATCGGTAATATTCACTATAGAATAAATATTTGGAAAGAGAGTGTTCTGGACACTATTTTAGAGATGGCTGCAAGTCTAGAATTGGGCTACTTATATTAGCAGTTGATCTTGAACAATGCAAATAAACTATGAAGCTACCTTCCTCTAAGGACCACTTTTTGCACAGTAAGTTCAATATCCTCTATTGGCTTTACTCGATAATATGGGAAACTTTATGAAGGGTACTCTATCACAATTTCATTTGTGTTCTGTACTCTTTTTTATTGTTTTTCGACTTATAGTTGTGTTTACTGTTTACTTTCCATGCTAGATGGGACATTCCCTACTTTCCTTTCTTAGGTCCATCTTAGGTTGCACGGATACTTCCAAGGGGTTGCCGTATCCGTGTTCGACACGTATCGGACACCGACACTTGCACGATGCATATCGGACGCATTGTATATAGTATATACGTATAGTATGTGTGTCATATACGTATAAACATATTTTTAGTATGTTATTAGCGTATAACATGTTAGACTAGTTAATTTTTCCTTATTTATTGTTGTCATAATAGTTTGATACCTTACTTATCTTTATAAAATTATATATATAGTCGTATCCCCGTATCCTATATTTTGGGATTTTGCCGTGTCGCCGTATTGCATTGTGTCGTATCCGTGTCCCCGTATCTATGTCCATGCAACCTTGGGTCCATCCAAAGGACAAGTTTAGTATATTGCTTGTTGATAGATCATTACTAAGTTCATTCTGATATACACAACACCACACTTTAACTAGTTCTTCAATATAGCCACTCTCTAAAATACAGCAGGATGGAGGTGAAAAATTATTGATAATGAGCATCTTAGCAAGGAAGCACATCATCAGAGCGACTTACTAAGCTAAACCGAATTGATTAAAATGGATAAAATCATGAAAGCTCGAAGGTATCCTTACTTTGAAACCATTGTTCTAGGAGTTTCATGTTAACTGGAGCACGTTCGTTAGTTTACCCCCAAACAGATACAAGTTGCTCTTCTTTTTATTCAATTGAATCGTTATTGTTTATAAAATCCCATCTTTAAATAATTCTACCATTTTAAAATATAATTCCCATCTATACCGCAGCATTTTCAAGGAGATAACAAATAGTGTAACAATTAAGTAACTTCGATTCTGAATAGGATCATAATCCCACTGTTTCAAAATCTCACCTACCTTTCTATTTCAGTGGTCTTCAAACTTAATTTATCATCCCATCTTATAGCATAATTAAAGGGTTGAATCCTTACTCAAGCCCAGGTCTTTGCAACCCTGTATTTGGTGCACAGGTGATTTTTGTTCCTTGTATGAGTTTTGATAATTAATTCCCAGTAGCTGTTGATGAGGACTTGTGTAGATGATTATTGACCTAGATTTCTACTGTTGCATGGTCCACCATGTGTTTTTGTTATAGAAAATTCATTACAATGGAAGATCATAACTTGGCAGAGTCGGGCACATCTACATAATGATATTAATGATATTGCAGGTTTCAGCCGATGGAAATTTATGATCTGGGGATTTCATTATGAGGAATAACCAGTGCTAGATGGTCTATGGCTACGCTATTTGTTAAAATTGATAAGATGGTCCTTAATGTACTGTTTTCTCTAAGCATTGAATTCCCGTTCAGGCTATTAAATTTTTAATACGTTATTTTAGCTTTTCTCTGGGTACTTCCATTTCCCATCGTATGATTAAATCCGATCCTCTTAATTTCCTTGCATTTGTGTATAAAATTATCACATATGTTTTTACCATACCCTTTACAGCATGGAGGAAGCCAAAAAGAATATGTATGCTTTTAGTACCACCACATACACTGGTTTCCAATGCACCGTGTCTGAAGAGACATCAGAGCAATTCAAGGGTGAGCATTCTACAAAGTCGAATCTTTTCTCATTACTTTGCTGCATCATTATAATTTTATTTGTGTGTTTAATGTAGGATTGCCAGGTGTTCTATGGGTACTACCTGATTCCTATATTGATGTCAAAAACAAGGATTATGGAGGTTAATAACATTTTCTTATGGGTACATATGTCGTTATATAATTTTACCTTCTGTGTTGATACAATGTTGTGTTTGTTATTCAGGCGATAAATATATAAACGGTGAGATAATCCCGGGCAAATACCCAACTTATCAACCAAAGCAACGGAGTAGCTCAAAATACGAGAGCAGAAGGTATGAAAGGCGAAGAGATGGTCCTCCCCCAGAACGTAGAAAACCAAAGCCTGCAGCAGCTCCTCGTTCTGAATCGGCTTCTTCATGAGGTTAAACACCTTTTGTATTTGGCTAACCTCAAGTACCGCAGCATCTTCCATAATGGAACCACCAGGATAAGATTATTTTGTATGGATGATGTTACCGCTGAATGTCCTTTTTTTTGGGTTTGAACTGTTTGTATGACATGAGCTGCAAGTGTCGGTGAGAGGTTGTGCAAGTCCATTTAATGGCAATGTGCCATTTGAATTATATTATGTTACTATCATATGGTTGTGTGATGAATTTTGGAGAATGCTTATTAGTTTAATGATAATTGTTGATATTGTTGGCATAATTTAGCAAGTGCCTCTCCAATGCTTGCCTTTTATATTTCAATGGTAGCTGTGTGCAAAGAACTGCTGTATTTTCTGTTGTTTCTTTCATGAGTGGTTGAACTTTATAACTGTTTTAGAACTTTCAGCAATGTAGAACTTGTAATTGAGCCTAGTTTCATTTATAAGATAGTTTGTTATTATTGTTAGAATATTACTCCCTTTATGGAACAGGAAAAATCTTTTCTGTACAAGCCTCTTGCAAGCCGGCTTGTAGAGAAAGTTTTTTCCTTGGGAACATTAGGATGTAAGAATTTGTTCAGTTTAGCTCTTGGATTTGATTTGTCTTCAAATTGAACATAATATTCTACATAAATTGTGTAACCTTTTCTTTTACGTTAGGTCAAGGTTGAAGCCAATGGAGGGCTAATAGAAAGTGGTATCAAAAGTGGAAATTTTCATTTTTGCCCTCCATTTTCTATTAGTTTGAGTTTATGAGAAAAATCAACAAGTTATCAATTTTGTTATTTTTGTGTGGTAGCAATGATGAAATTGTAAATTCCTCACTTTGGCAGAACTTATGTTTATTTACAATTGTGCCATTAGCCCAAAGGTTCTCTTTATTTCCATTATGCCATCACCTTAAAATCCTTTTAGGTTTTCACTAAAATACCATGAGCATTCGGCATTTTAAAGATCCATGAACTTTGTTGTTTGCAAACAAAAATTATGGACTTCTTTATCACCGTTAGGTTTTCGCTAAAATACCATGGGCTTTTGACTTTTATATATAAATACTATAAATTTTATTTATTGCAAATAAATACCGTAGGTTTCACCATTTTCTAGATATATACCATGAACTTTATTTATTACAAATAAATACTATGAATTCGGCGTTTTCTAGATTAATGTCATGACTTTGGTTTAACATAAATAAATACCACGATCTTTCATCGTTTTCCATATAAATATCATGGACTTTGTTTATTGTAAATCAATATTATGATTTTTCGTCATTTTTGGATAAATACTATGGACTTTGTTTATTACAAATAAATACAGCGAGATTTCATTTTTTGCATATAAATACTATGGGTTTTGTTTATTACAACTTTCAATAAATTCCGGATAAATATCATGGATTCTGTGTATTACAAACAAATACCATGAAATTTTAATGTTTTCATATCAATGCCATGGACTTTGTTTATTACATAAATGCCATGAACTTTTACCATTATGATCACCGACTTAGCTGTTTACGGGCATGTTTGAATGACCTTATTTTTAAATAATTATTTGGCATAATCACTTATAAGTGATTATTTTTATAAAAAAAGTGAAATAATCACTTATAAGTGATTATGACAAATAAGTTGTTTGATGTTTGGATGATTTTATATGAAAAGTGATAGATAAGTGATCATTGAGCTTAAAATGACTACACGGACATCATTGATGTTATTTTAAAATTTGGATGAAAAGATTAGGGGTATTATGGTATATTACTTGGTCAACTTTACTATTCCATAATCACTTATGAAATAAGTTAGGAATCCTAGCTTATTTTTAAGTGGGAAAAGATATCATTTTTATATATGACTCTAACAGAAGTAATCCGACGAAAATGTTATTTATATACGATAATATTTAAATCATATGAAGGGCTACATTTCCTTTTCGGGGGTGTACATGCATCACTTAATTCGATTCGATGCCTATGTTCTCATAGAATAATCTTTGGCAACCAAGGTTTTCACAATAAACTTATGAAGACTTGTTAGCAGGTTGTCCTTAGGGTTAATGTTTGAACACCAAATCAAATGAAGGATGCAACAACAAATGTTGGGGTTGGATTTATGTTTCAATCACCTGGTAAGCATCATAGTAGGTGATGGAAAGCATATGATTGTTTCTAATCAAACAGTTTTAACATCATAGTGAATTTACCAGTGAACTACAATGGCCGGCACATGTGGGATGCTCAATATATCAAAGCATGGGCATGTGTTCGACTTGTCCTAAGTTTCTATGACAAATTTTTTGGTGTGATACTATATATATACTGCCATCTAGCCCATGCTATATAGTAAATGATACCTTTTCATCACATTTTATGGATAATTAAACCTTTCGAATCAACCTAATTATTCCATGCATGCACGCATGCTTGTTGTACCATTTAGTTTGTGATCCAAGGGAAATCAATTTGTTCTCAATGGCCATGGTGGTCCATTGAAGAACAATGGTCCTAGATAGATGGACGAGTTTTTTCTCCATCTACATTTTATCAATCTCATTATACATAAAACAAAAGGATCATCAGATTTCCATATATAATCTTGATCTTTATATCATAACAGAGTGTTTCACCATCAGAGATTTAAGTCGTCTTTTATTAAATAATCCAGATGAGAAGGGGTTTAGTGTGGTACAATAATAGAATAAGATCATACTCTCGTATAATTAAGGGCATTATTTGTTGGTATCGTGCAGCGGAAAAAACCTTATCGATCCTAAGATTCCTTTAACAAATAACAACCAGAAACAAAGCAAAATCAATAACAACACCAGAGATTTAACATGGAAAACCCAAACGGGAAAAACCGCAAGGAAGGGGGAGAATACTTTATTTGAACTTTAGAGAAAGCTTTACAGAAGATTACAAATTCCTCTCTTTCAAGATCTCCAACGAGATCTACCTTCTTTTTGCTTGAAGTTCTTCTTAATGACCGTCTTTGCGCCTCCTTTAAACCTTATGGTCAAGCTCTCATTAAAACTTAATCCCAACATCCTATTTATACCAAAAACAAATCTGAAATATAATAGGAATCTTTAATTCATGAAGCTGCCATCAGAAATATGAATTTCGAGATAAACTCGAATCCTAAAGGCCCGCAACGAACTTGACGACAAACATTTGATCTCAATGGGTAGATATCTGTTCTTATCTTGAGACGGCTCCTCTGTTCATATGAGACGGCTTACAAGACGTCTAGAATTACCTATTCTCCTCTGTTCATATGATACGGCTCATATTTATGTTGAGTCGGTTCAAAAGTTCCGCGAGAGCCAACAGACGTCTGACCGTTGAGGGCAGATGTCTGAACCTTAAATCTGATCTCGTGATATACAAGCCTCTTTCACATCATTATTCAAAAGATGTCATGCATGATTGACAACTCTTTTGCTATTAAAAAATGACGATTCCTGGTAAAAAAAAAAAAAGTTTAGAGACTGGATGATTGAGGTCTAGAGGTACATTATTATTATTATGGGAGCTTAAGCCAAGAAAAGCAAAAAAGAAAGGAGTACGAGTAATCCTTCTTGAGATATGAGTGTACCTTCCTCAATTGAATAGAGTATTTCTCAACTTTATTTGCATGGAGCTCCATAACAACATAGAATTATTATTTACATACATTGTAATCTTTCTCAAAAGCGGAATGTTCTTCTCGAGATATTGTGTTGTAAAATAAACAACTCCAAATATGTAACGTTCTAATAATTATGTGATTGCTGGAGCCAAGCTTAAAAATTAAGCTTAGCAATTGGCCTCAGGCTGTTTTTGTTAATTAAAAGCAACCTTGACTTCTAGAAACTTAATTAATCAAAGACAGGTTGTGATTAATGAGTCGGCATGCCCTGTTGTTCGAATACGGAGTTATGATTGATTGGAGAGAGAGCCCATTGGTTGTTGCTGTTGCTGTATTTGGAGTTTCCACTGCTTTTGGTTTTATGCTTGGGCCCCCTCCCTCTGGCTCCTTCAACCTTTCAATCAACCCCCTTGTGTTGCTCGACAATATGCCGCCAAGATTCCATTCCTCCTTTGCTTGCTTCTTCATTCCCAAACCTTTTAAAACACAAGTCCCTTAATTAATTAAACCTCTCTACCTCTCTCTCTCCCTCTCTCTCTCTCTCAAAAAAAAAAAAAGACTGGTAATAAATAAAATGAGAAGCACCCTTTCTCTCTCCTCCATCTTCATCCTCTGTTATCTCCTCCTCCCACCAGTGATCCTCACCGGCGGCGACCCCATCCACGACCTCCTGAAATCCCACGGCCTTCCCCCGGGCCTCCTCCCAAAATCAGTCACCAACTTCAGCTTCGACCCCTCCACCTCCATCCTCGAAGCCCGCCTCCCAAACCCCTGCTACGCCAGGTACGACAGCCTCGCCTACTTCGACACCCTCGTCACCGGCCACCTCACCTACGCCCAACTTAAAGGCGTCGACGGCTTCCAGCAGGAGGAGCTCTTCGTCTGGCTCCCCGTCAAAGCCATCTTCAACATGAACCCTCACTCCGGCGTCATCCTTTTCGATATCGGATTGGCCCATAAACACCTCTCCATGTCTCTCTTCGAAACGCCGCCGGATTGCAGACCCGCCCCGGCCCCCGCCGCCGCCGCCGCCGGTCAGTTGAAAACTTTAAAACTCCAAAATGTATTTTTGTGTCACATGACTCTTGCTCCTTTTTCTTATCATGGTAACGTTTCCATATCTGTGTTTGCTTTGCTTAATCTGGGGACTTCCATCTTTCGGCTGCTCATAGTTTCAGAAGCTCTCTTCCCTTGTCTTTATTTATTACTGAACTCAACAAAAAATGTGTGTTGTTTTGCAGAGATTTTTGGCAGAAAAGGAAAATTCCAGGAGCAAAGATGATATTTGCCCAATAAATAGAAAAGATGATCTCGGTCTTTCTTAAAATTTTCCTCTTATTTAGATTTTTTTTTTTAAGTTTTATGGACTTCTGCTGTTGTAAATGAAATCTGAGAATCAAATATCTATTTAGGTTTATGAGATTCATATTTATTTGTTTATTTACTCTTTTTTCTAATTCTTGATAATTGATAATTTATTAGCTTCACAATGATTTTATTTTTTATTTTTTATTTTTTATTTTTAAAGTCAGTGTGTGTTTGGATGGTAGGTGACCCTGGTGCCCACCTCTATGCTAACATTTGTTGGGAGGTGATAAGGTGGTATCTGTCTTTTTAGGGTTTGGGGAATCCCATGTCGGCATTTTGTTAGCTATAGGTGCTCATTTCTTTGTTGCACATTGGATTCAATTCTTATAATTTTGACAGGTCAACCAGATAGCATACTAGCATATCATATATCATATATATTGGTTTCAATCTATATGAGACAATTATCTTGTATGTTCATTTATGTGTGAGACAATTTCAATCATATAATAAAGAGGGCTAATTTGTAGCGGTGGATTTAGATTTAATTTGTGGAGGCGATGATAACAAATTACTATTGGAAATTCGGAATAAAATATGGTTCTATACAATCAATCTAAATCCCGATGCTTATTGATGGAGGCTGAAATCTTCTTCAGATGTTGCCTTCCGTTGATCTGCTGATGGTGGCGATGGGTGGCTGAGATTGGATCTGGAGGCTGTCACTCCTAAGGCGTGTGGATCTCAATGGATTTGAGGTTGAGGTTGCCGAGTTACCTGCAAGGAAGTCCCGGGGTGGTTGTACCACCGAGGACCCTCCGACGATCAAGTTAGACTAGAGATCCGAGCAGAGTAACGGCTTAATGGAGTCAAAATGGCTTACCTTGATCGTCTGAAGGAGGAGTTTATATAGCGGTGGCAGCAGGCGGGGCAGGCGTGAGAATCACGCCGGCCGTTACGCTCCTAATGTCACGCCCGTGTGATGAGCGGGACCTCCCATTATGGCGAGACAGGCTCGCTAATGGGGGATCGTGGTGGCGTGGAATGTGGGATGTGGCCGGCGGAGATCTCGCGCATGGCGAGATTCGCGGGATGGCGGTTACGCCTGCAAGCGGTGCTGTTGGTCGGTCGACGAGACCGAGGAAGATGACCTTGGCGGGAGAGCTCGCAGACGAGCGGGAGAGCCGAGGTATCTTGGTTCTGCGGTAGCTCGGAGACGAGTTGTGAGGCCGAGGAGGCCAGTTGTGCAAGGAGCTCGGAGGCGAGCCAGCGTTCTTCTCGGTAGGACGAGCGTAGGTGTGGTCTAGTCGGCCACTGTAAATCCTTTTTTGCATGCTCTGGGACACGTCATCTGCCACGTGTCCTAATCTGGGAGGTCACCGATATCGAGCATCATCATTAGCCCCCCACTCTCGTCCCGACCAGCTGATGGGTCGGATCGAGAGTGGTTTGCCGGATCACCCGAGGTGAGCTCCTTCCCGAAGATATCGTTGGGCATGTCTCTGTGCAATCGATTGTCTTTTCTGAACGAGGCCAGCGTATCGGGGTGAGATCCTTCGCATTAAAGAAGGTGCGCCGGATCGTGTGCACTTTGGTGAAGCGACAGACCACGTGTCGGGTGTCGGTTTGCTGACGTGACATGTTGCAGGCTTCTGGCGCCCGATGGGGCCGTCGAGCGCACTGAACCGTCTTGGCGGGAGTCGACCGTCGCCGTTGGATGAGGACGCCGGCTGTATAAATGGAAAGGAGGCCTGATTCAGGATCTCTCTCTCACATTTTTCTCATTCTGAGTTTTATTTGCTCGGCGTTCTCCCTTTTAGGTCGGATCTTGCGTTTTCTCTTCCCGAGGATTTCTTCCCGTCAGGTTAGGTGTCTTTCTTCTTCTTCCTTCTGCTTCTTCTCCTTTTGAATCGAGCCTCTTTTCCCTTTTGGCAGGACAGATAGTTCGAGCCCAGACTTTTGGTGCCTTCGGCGCTCAGTCCCAGAGGGGGGATGGCGGTGCGGCCGTGCCCCTGGCCGACTCAAGCCCTGCGCCGGATGCGCCCCTGACGGTGGGGCCATCTGCCCCGTCACGAGCTCCTGATGATTGTTCTGCGGCGGCCAAAGGCGTACACGGGTTCCCGAATCCCGGACTAGGGATGCATGAGAGGGCGAAGACGGGGCTCCTCTTAAGCGGAAGAGGACGGTCTCTCGTGCACCGCCGATGGAGATTCCGAAGGGGACTCCTGTGCAGAAGGGGAACGTCCAGTTCATGGTCCCGTCGGGGCTTTCTGTTGCCGCCAGCCTTCTTGCTTGTATGGAGGAGTCGGCCGAAGGGGACCTTGAGGGCCCAACTGGCGGCTATCGCACAGGAGGAGGTTCAGGTATGTACTCCCTCATGTGTTACTTCGAGCGACCTTTCCTTAGTTTGGGTGTCCTTAAGTTTCTCTGCCACTTTTGACCAGGTCCTTCAGCACTGCGCCCTTGTTACTCGTATGGAAGCCGAGGGGGCTTTTCGGCCTGCGAGGTCAGCAGAAGAGTCTTGTTCGGAGGTCGAGGGTCTGCGACTTGAGCTGCGTCTGGAGAGGGAAAGGTCGCTCGTCCTCGAAGCCCGGTCAGAAACCGCGGATCTGACCGCTTCAAAGTGCCGGGAGTCCTATCGCCGTCTAAGTGAGTCCCACCGGGTCGTTGAGGCGAAGTTGAAGGAACTGGCCGATCGCTTTGCAGCCATGAAGAGGGCGAGGGATGCCAGCAGGGGGGAGGCCAAGGTGGCGCTTCAGGCGGCGGAGGCCGCCGAAATCCAGTCTAGGAAGACGGTGACGGATTATAAGGAGTCGGACCAGTTTTACGTCGACCTCGGCGAGGCCTCTGCTACTGCATGGAGCAAAGCTCTTGATGCCGTCAAGGAGCAACTTCCGAAGTTCGCCGACGGTGAGCTCCATGCTCGGGTCCCACTCTCGGTGGTCACGCCTCCGGCCGAAAGTGATGAGGGGAGTGAGGACTAGGCAGGGCTTGCAGCCCGACCTTTTTGGTTTTTCCTCCACTCTCTT
Source organism: Agapanthus africanus (assembly GCA_030015575.1). Lineage (NCBI taxonomy): Eukaryota > Viridiplantae > Streptophyta > Magnoliopsida > Asparagales > Amaryllidaceae > Agapanthus > Agapanthus africanus. The sequence goes on from CM057337.1 coordinate 8,366,825, forward strand.
TTGTAAGCCTCCGGGCCATTTGATAAGGCCGGGGAGCCCACAATACCCTTGTAAAAACTTTTGGCTTTGTGAATAAAAACTTTTGTTTTTGCAGTAGTGTTTGTGCTTGTACTTCCTTTTGTTGGTAGACACTTGTATCTGCACAGTACCGCTTTCATGGTCGGCATGTTCCTCGTCTAGCGATTACTCGTCGACTTGACTCTGATCATTTGCCAAGTGCGCGAGGACCGGCGGGAAGACGGTATCTCCATGGCCCCGAAGTCGAAGTGGAGATCGCTAAGACGTTGATAGACTAGATGCCTTTTTTTGAGTTCATGTTCCTCAGTTGTTGGAGGGGCCGTGAGTGGCCTACTAAGGATGGTGCTGAGCAGGGTAGCTGCTCGGTGCCTTTTAGTGAGGGCTGTGATCCCTGGTTTGTTGGGGGTAGGGAGCTACCAGCCAGGGATAACCGAGCAAGGGCGGGCCCGGTTGCCTCTTGCGAGGGTTTAGATCCCTGGCGTTGTTAGGTAGGGAAGCTACAGTCCAGGGATAGCCGAGCAGAGTAGCCGCTCGGCCGCCTCTTGTTGAGGGCTTCGATCCCTAGGCTTTGTTGTAGGGAGCTACCAGCCAGGGAAAACCGAGCAAGGACGGGCCCGGTTGCCTCTAGGAGGGCTTTGATCCCTGGCATTGTGAGGTAGGGAAGCTACCGGCCAGAGATAGCCGAGCAGGGTAGCTGCTCGGCTGCCTCTTGGTGAGGGCTTCGATCCCTAGGCTTTGTGGTAGGGAGCTACCAGCCAGGGATAACCGAGCAAGGGCGGGCCCGGTTGCCTCTGGAAGGGCTTTGATCCTTAAGGACGGGCCGGGCAGGGTTGTTGTCCGGTGCTTCTTGGCGAGGGCTTTGATCCCTGGTTTGGTAGGGAGCTACCAGCCAGGGATAACCGAACAAGTTGGGTCCGGTTGCCTCTGGGAGGACTTTGATCCCTGGCTTGTTGGGGTAGGGAGCTACCAGCCAGAGATAACCGAACAAGGGCGAGTTCGGTTGCCTCTTGCGAGGGATTTTCATCCTTAGTGCGGGAGGGGCCGTGAGTGACCTACTAAGGATGGCCGAGCAGAGTTGCTGCTCGGTGCCTCTTGGCGAGGGCTTTTGGTCCTTAAGGATGGCCGAGCAAGGTTGCTGCCCGGTGCCTCTTGGCGAGGGCTTTGATCCTTGGCATTGTGTGGTAGGGGAGCTACCTGCCAGGGATAGCCGAGCAGGGTAGCTGCTCGGCTACCTCTTGGTGAAGGCTTTGATCCCTGTTTCATTGTGGTAGGGAGCTACCAGCCAGGGATAACCGAGCAAGGGCGGGCCGGTTGCCTCTTGCGAGGGCTTAGATCCCTGGTGTTGCAAGGTAGGGAAGCTACCGGCTAGGGATAGCCGAGTAGGGAAGCCGCTCGGCTGCCTCTTATTGAGGGCTTCGATCCTTAGCACTGGAGGGGCCGTGGAAAGCCCGCTAAGGATGGACCGAGTAGTGGAGCTGCTTAGTTGCCTCTTGCGAGGGCTTAGATCCCTGGCGCTTATGGGGTAAGGGAGCTACCAACCAGGGATAACCGAGCAAGGTCGGGCCCGGTTGCCTCTTGCGAGGGCTTAGATCCCTGGCGTTGCGAGGTAGGGAAGCCACCGGCCAGGGATAGCCGAGCAGGGTAGCCGCTCGGCTGCCTCTTGTTGAGGGCTTCAATCCTTAGCGCTGGAGGGGCTGTGGAAGGCCTGCTAAGGATGGGCCGAGCAGTGGAGCCACTCAGCTGCCTCTTGCAAGGGCTCAGATCCCTGGCGCTTGTGGGGTAGGGGAGCTACCGGCAAGGGATAGCTGAACAGGGTAGCTGCCGGGCTGCCTCTTGGTGAGGGCTTTGATCGCAAAGACAGAACTTTTCTTTTTGCAATGTTCTAACGTTCCCTTCTTGTTATTCGGATGAAAATGAATTTTTTAGAAAAATTTACATTGTCCTTGTGAAAGGAGAAATGCACACTTGTAGGTAGTGATTTCACTGGTACAGCTTGAGCTTCTCAGCCTTGTAAGGCCGCGGAAACCTGCGCCCGTTCACGTCCTGCAAGCGGTAGGCTCCGCCGGGAAGTACCTTGGCGACGAGGAAAGGACCGTCCTATTTTGGGGAAAGCTTGTGCAGCCTGCCTTGATCGACGAACTCATTTCGCCGTATGACTAGATCCCCGGTCCTGAAGGAGTGACGCTTGACCCGCGCGTTGTAGTATCGGGCAGTTTGCTGCTGATAGGCGACAGCCCTGATCTGAGCCCGGTCTCGTTTCTACAACAAGATGTCCAGGTTGGTCCATAGTGTCGTGGTGTTTGCTTCGTCGTCGAAGTGTTCGACCCGATGACTGGATAGTCCGATCTCCGCTGGGACCATTGTCTCGGTCCCGTAGCAGAAGCTGAAAGGGGTTTCCCCGGTGGGGGTCTTCTTTGACATGCGCAGGGCCCATAGGACCCGGGGCAATTCCTTGACCCAACTGCCTTGGCGTCCCTCCAGGCGGGTCCGAAGACCCCGGAAGACATCTCGGTTAGCGACTTCGGCCTGCCCATTGCATTGGAGTTGTGCGACCGCGGCGAACTTCATAAGGATATGATATTCATTGCAGAAATCCTTCACTTTTTCGTTTTCGAAGTTCATTCCGTGGTCGGTGATGATATACCTCGGGATGCCGAACCGGAGTATCAGGTTATTTTGCAGGAACTTGATGGTCGTGGCGGCGTCTGGCTTCCTGATGGGGACTGTCTCGATCCACTTCGTGAAGTAGTCTACCGCGACGAGAACATATTTGTGCCCGCCTGTGCCGGTGGAGAACTGGCCTATCATGTCCAATCCTCACTGGGCGAACGGCCATGGGGAGGTCAGCGCGATCAGCTCGGTAGCCGGGAGGCAGGGTATGCTTCCGTGGAGTTGGCAGCTTTTGCATCTCCTGACGAGCTTCTGGGCGTCCTCGTGAATAGTTGGCCAGTAGTACCCCTGGAGCAATGCCTTCTGCATTAAGGTTCGGGCCCCTTGGTGTGCGCCGCCGACCCCTTCATGGATTTCATGGAGGATGTAGTCGGCTTCGTGAGGGTCAACACACCGGAGCAGGGGCTGAGTGAAGGATTTCTTGTAAAGGTTCCCATTGCTCCAGACGAAGTGACGGGCTTTGGCCCGTAGACGGCGGGCTGCTCCCCTATCTCCTGGGAGCGCTCCATCCCTTAGGAATTCCACGAGGGGCTTCCTCCAGTCTTTGTCGTCTTCCTGCGATGCGTACATATGAAGTATTGTCGCCCCGTCTTCCACACTGGGCCGTGGCAGGGTCTCGAAGAGGATAGATCGCTTGTTGTTGGCCGAGTAGGATGAAGCCAGCTTGCTCAGGGCGTCGGCTTGGGCATTGAGCTGCCTGGGTATCTGCTCTATCTGGACTTCGTCGAAGTTCCTCCGAAGTCTTCTTACCTCGGCCAGGTACTTTGCCATCAGAGGTTCCTGAGCTTCGAAGTGGACGGTCACTTGTCCAACGACTAGGGCTGAGTCACTGCGGATTCGAATTGTTTTCAGCCGCAGTCCGAAGGCCATGCGCAGTCCGGCTAGCAGGGCCTCGTACTCTGCCGCGTTGTTTGAGGCCCTGAATCCGAGCTTTAGAGAATACTCCATTTCTGCTTCGTTCGGGCCCCGAATGATAAGGCCGGCGCCACAGCCGTCCTCGGTTGAGGACCCATTGATGTAGATAACCCACTCAGGGACCGAGTCGGGTCTCCCCACGATCGGGTGTTGGTCCGTCGGCATGGGCTTCGGTTCCTTGCTGGGGATGGTGCACTCGACAATAAATTCGGCCAGGGCTTGTGCTTTGATGGTCTGCCTCGGGTGGTATTTTATGTCAAACTGGGACAGCTCCCACCTCCACTTCTCTAAGCGGCCCGAGGATTTGGGTGAGGCGAGGATAGCCCTCAGCGGGCGCTCGGTGAGGACGAGGATAGTGTGCGCCTGGAAGTAGTGTCGCAGCTTCCTTGAGGCCACTATGAGGGCCATGACGATCTTCTCAATGGCCGGATACCTTGTTTCTGCGTCTTTGAAGACGTGGCTCACGTAGTATACCGGCTTCTGCGCTCCGTCGACCTCCCGGGCGAGCACTGAGCCTACCACTTGGTCGGATACCGCCAGATACAGCGATAGCTCGTCCCCTTCAACTGGCCGGGTGAGCAGCGGCGGCGTCGCAAGGTGCCTCTTTAACTGGTCAAAGGCGATCTGACACTCCTCTGACCACTCGGACCTCGGGATTTTCCTTAGAGCTTTGAAGAATGGGAGGCATTTTTCCTCAGAACTCGACATGAAGCGGCTCAGAGCAGCCACCCGCCCAGTTAGCCGCATGATCTCGACGTTGATCTTGGGCGTGGTCATGTTGAGGATAGCGTCGATTTTTTCCGGGTTGGCCTCGATCCCACGGTGGGTGACCATGAAACCGAGGAACTTTCCCCCGGTAACCCCGAATGCGCACTTGGCGGGGTTTAGCTTCATCTTGAACTTGCGGAGTACCTCGATGGCCTCGGCCAGGTCCTTGGAGTGGTCGGTCGACGAGACCGATTTGACGAGCATATCGTCGACGTAAACTTCCATGTTCCTGCCGATCTATGGCTTGAACATGCGGTTGACCAACCGTTGGTACGTAGCTCCGGCGTTCTTAAGGCCGAAGGGCATCACCTTGTAGTAGTATACCCCCTGGTCCGTTGTGAATGCGGTAAGATCTTCGTTTGCCGGACTCATACGGATCTGATTGTATCCGGAGAAGGTATCCATGAAGCTCAATAACTCGTGACCTGCCGAGCTGTCGACGAGCTGATCTATCTGAGGTAGGGGATAGTTGTCTTTGGGGCAGGCCTTGTTGAGGTCGGTGAAGTCGACGCACATGCGCCACTTCCCGCTTGATTTCTTAACTAGGACTACGTTTGCTAGCCACTCCGAATAGGGCACGTTCCGAATGAAGTCGGCGGCGAGTAGCCGATCTACCTCGTCCTCGATAGCCTTCTGTTTGACCGGGGTGAAACTTCCCTTTTTCTGCCTGACGGGTCGGGCCTTAGGGTCAACCCCGAGCTTGTGAGATATAATTTTGGGGTCGATCCCAGGCATGTCAGCAGGCGCCCAGGAAAACACGTCGGAGTTGTTTCTGAGGAAGTGGACCAAGTCATCTCGCTGAGTTCCTGTCAGAAGCGACCTGATCTGAACGGGTTTTTCGTTGTCCCCTTCTATGAGGGGGACCTCTGTCAGAGGCTCCACTGGGGTCCCTCGGACCTCTGTTTTCTCATCCCGAGTGTCTAGAGAACCCATGATGTCACCCTCATCTTCGACATCGTCGGCTAGTCTCTCCGATGAAGATGTTGCGGTGAAGCAAACCCTTGCAATTCGCTGGTCTCCATAGACCCGACCTATCCCTTCCTGGTCGAGAGGGAACTTCATCGCCAGGTGATAGGTTGATATCTGGGCCCGGAGGGAGTTCAGCATGGGGCGGCCGAGGAGGATGTTGTAGGTCGATGGGATTCTCGCTACGATGAATTCCACCGGCAGTGTCCGCGTACGGTTGGCCTCCCCAACATTGAACTGTAAAGTGATTACCCCTTCTGCCGGGATGGAGTGGTTGGTGAATCCTGAGAGGACATGGTAGGTCGGCCACAGGTCTGCCGAGGCGAGCCCCATGCGCAGGAAGCAGTCGTGGAAGAGAATGTCCCGAGTCGACCAGGATCCTGTGCACCTCGTATTGATGGACTCGAGCCGTAATCACCAGGGGGTCGTTGTAGGGTAAGGATATGTCGTGAAGGTCCCCGTCGTCAAAAGTGATCGGCTCGGTCTCCCTTGACCTCTTCGTCGGTCGGCTGTCTGCCTCTGCGGCTGGTGTGGGGTGCTGAGTCGCGTATGTACCCGACGTACCCCCGGTCGTCATGGCCATGACTTTCGCCGAGCCTTGATTCCCTTGAGTGAGGTTCCTTATGCTCCCTGGTGGGGTTGTTTTTGAGCTGCCGTAGAGAGTCTCGCGTGCGCGACCCCGTCGAGGATGGGGGTGCCGGTCGTGCCTGTAAACAGGCGAGCTGATCGCCACCTCCTCGGGAGGGACAGGGGTGCGACAAGACTCGGGGCGAGGCTCTCTAGCGTAAGACCTCGGAGCCGAACTTAGCGGTGCCCACCGGGTCTTCGAGTATGTCGGCCCGAGAAAACAGCGGTTGCCGGAAATGATGAGGCGGCGGTCGGCAGTGCCTACACGAATGGAGTCTTCTCTCCCCCTGTAGGGGTCCTGGTCCCGAGGCGGGGGAACGGCGTCTTGCCCCGCCGTTTGGACGTGGATCAGCGCCTCCACAACAGATGCGAGTCGGTCTATCCAGCCGACGAGGGTGTTGATGGCATTCGGCGAAGGAGGTTCGTCCGCGCCTCCGTTGAGGGGGAGGCGGCGGCTGGTGCTTGGATCATCGTGATGATCGCTCGCTATTAGGTTGAGATCTGAAGGCGAACCTTTTGTTTTTGTGGAATCGAGAACTTTTTCCCACAGACTGCGCCAGTTGATGGAGGTTGAAATCTCCTTCAGATGTTGCCTTCCGTTGATCTGCTGATGGCGGCGATGGGTGGCTGAGATTGGATCTGGAGGCTGTCGCTCCTAAGGCATGTGGATCTCAATGGGTTTGAGGTTGTGGTTGCCGAGCTACCTGCAAGGAAGTTCCGGGGTGCTTGTACCACCGAGAACCCTCCGACGATCAAGTTAGACTAGAGATCCGAGCAGAGTAACGGCTTAGTGGAGTCAAAATGGCTTACTTTGATCATCTGAAGGAGGGGTTTATATAGCGGTGGCAGCAGGCGGGACAGGCGCGAGAATCACGCCGGCCGCTACGCTCCTGACGTCATGCCCACGTGATGAGCGGGACCTCCCATTAATGGCGAGACATGCTCGTTAATGAGGGATCGTGGTGGCTTGGAATGTGGGATGTGGCCGGCGGAGATCTCGCGCATGGCGAGAATCGCGGGATGGCGGTTACGCCTGCAAATAGTGCTGTTGGTCGGTCAACGAGACCAAGGAAGATGACCTCGGGGGAGAGCTCGCGGACGAGCAGGAGAGCCGAGGTATCTTGGTTCTGCGGTAGCTCGGAGACGAGTTGTGAGGCCGAAGAGGCCAGTTGTGCAGGGGGCTCGGAAGCGAGCCAGCGTTCTGCTCGGTAGGACGAGCGTAGGTGTGGTCTGGTTGGCCACTGTAAGTCCTTTCTTGCATGTTCTGGGACACGTCATCTGCCATGTGTCCTGATCTGGGAGGTCACTGATATCGAGCATCATCATTTATACTGTATAAATACATTGTGATGATGATCTATGATATGTTAAACAGAGAAAGTTGCCAAACCAACAGCCTCCGTACACTGTTCCGATAAATTCATACATGCTGACATGGGCATACACGCACACAAACTAATTACCTTTCAATCTTCAAATTGAATTATTATTATTATTAGAATGCATCATTAAAACAAACAATTTCTGGAAAATAATTAAATTATGCTCTCGAGGACCGTAGAAATCTCACATGGAATATGCCTCGGCCTCCCGCTCGTTCTCGAGCCTCCCGCCGAGCTCATCCTCCTCGGTCGCATCATGACCGATCCACAACGCTGATCACAGGAACCTACGCCACGGCTCCGCGAATCTCGCCATGTGCGAGATATCCACCGCCTACGATCCCACGTTCCACGCAATCACGATCCCCCATTAACGAGCCTGTCTCGCCATTAATGCAGAATCCCGCCTATCACGCGGGCGTGACGTCATGGACGTAACGGCCGGCGTGATTCTCGCGCCTGCTTGCCCATCGTTGCCGCTATATAAACCCCTCTCTCAGACGATCTAGGTACGCAATTCTTTCCACTAGGCCGCTACTCTGCCCAACTTGCACCACTAACTTGATCGTCAGAGGGTCCTCGGTGGCACAACCATCCCGGGACTTCCTTGTAGGTAGCTCGGCCACAACCACTCAAAGCCCATTGAGATCTACACTCTTCAGGGGTCAACCCTCCAACTCAATCGCATTCGTCCATCAGCCCTTGCAATAGATTAATGGAGAATAACATCTGAAGAAGATCCAGAGCTCCATCAGTTGGCGCCGTCTGTGGGAACTCTCTTGTTCCACTCAACGAAAGCTCATCTTCCGATCCCAACTCCATGGCGAGCGATCACCGCGATGATCCAAGCACTAGCCGTCTCCTCCCCCACAACGGAGGCGCGGACGAATCTCCTCCCTCGAATGCCCTCGCCCTCGCCACTCGGATAGATTGATTCGCGTCCGTCGTGGACGCCCTCGTCCGTGTCCAAACGGCAGGGCAAGCTCCCCAGTTCGCCGCTCCCCCATCTCGGGACCGGGACCCCTACAGAGGGAGAGAAGACTCTGCTCGCGTTGGCACTACCGACCACCGTCTCGCTACCACCGACGGCCGCAGATCCCACGTGCCAACATATTCTATGACCCGCTGGGCGCCCCACAGTTCGACACCGAGGTCCGTCGCCAGAGCGCCTCGCCCCGAGCCTCATCGCGTCCCTGTCCCTCCCGAGGAGGTGTCGGTCAGCTCGCCTGCGCCCAGGCATGACCGACACCCTTTCCCTCGACGGGGTCGCGCGGACGGGACTCGTCACGACAGCTCAAAGACTACCTCGCCGGGGGACCTAAGGAAGCTCATCAAAAGGAACCGGGGCCACGGCCCGACACAGGTCTCCGACAGCAGAGGCCAAAGATCAGAATGTGCTGAGTCGTCGAGGTACCATGGCCGACTCGACGCCCTCGAAAAGAAAATCGAGAGTATGCATTGGGAAGGTCGTCATTCGAGCGACGGGGCTAAATACGCCGCCGACTCGCTCACGAAGCCCTTCACCGAGGAGCTTCTCGTCGTTCACGTCTCTTCCCGAAACAAACCCCCGAAGGTCTCGTTCTTCGACGGTAAGTCCGACCTAAAAGACCATTTGGACGCGTTCACGGCCGGGATGAGTTTCCAAGACTGTTCTGACGCCGCCCAATGTCGTGCTTTCCCGGCCACTTTCATCCGCTTTGGGCGAAACTGGTTCCGAGGACTCGTGCCACGCTCGATCTCAACCTTCGACAAGCTGGCCACCCAATTCCTCAGTCACTTTGTCGGGAATAGACGGCAGAGGTGGACCGTTGACTACCTCTTCACAATAAAAAGTGGGGACAAGGAAACCTTCAAAGGGTACGTAACCCGCTTCTACAACGTCCTCCTCGAGATCCCAGAACACCGGAACGAGACGGTCATTATGGCCCTCAGGTTAGGTCTTAGGCACAAGGAGTGGTTACACTCCTTTGCATTAGCGCAACCTAAAGACCATGGCCGAGATAAAGGCCTGGACTGAGCAAGAAATCCAGCTCGAGTCCGAGTTGAACGCAAATCTCCCCCGGAAAGAGCAAACTGACCAGAGGAAAAGGGCGAGGGAAGAGAAAAAGAGGCTTGAGCGGCCAAAGCCCTACTCTCCGAAGTTTCAGGAGTACACCCCGCTCAACGTCCCTCGGACAGTACTGCCAGAGAAGGCTGAGGGCGAGAGGTTCTTGTCATGACCCAAAGTTTGGATATGACCGGCACTTAGATTGTATACTATCTAAAGATATTTACACAACCTGAGTAAGCCAAAAACGAAGATCAAAACCCTTTTTGCGGAATTTTAAGAAATTTTAGTTCGTAAGTAAAAATCACATTTTTTTTATATTTAAGATCTTAACAGTAATTCCCTGTTAAAATAATAAAAGCAATTATACAGTGTTTAAAGTGGTTACATCCCTAGTTGGGAGCAACGATGCCAACAGCGGAAATCAATACATAATTATAATACGACAAAAAGGGAAGAATCTCAAAAATAAGTAAAAGAAATATCATGTAACGCAACTAAACGATCTCATCTGTCAAAATATACATACAACCACATATCGTTCTAAGACATTTATACAGGGTCTGATGGAGATATTCTAGTTACAATATACAATACCAAAAGAGAAGGTTACTACATAGTTAACCCACCTAGCAAAAGATGCGATAAAAGCTGATAAATGGATATGTACTGCTGCTAACCGTCCACTCGACTCCTGCAAGGAACTGTGGCACAACGGAGGTGAGTTGCCAACTCAGTGAATAAAACTAACATATAACGGCTGATAATGTAAATATGACGAACTATAACTAATAACAATACGGATAAGTATGATGCATGATAACATGTGAAATCATGAATTTGTACCACTAACTATATAAATCAAAACTGAAATCTCACCACTTATTTCCAAATAAAGTTCATTTTTCCGTGTCCAATATCAACACAAACCTTCCGTTTCCCTCAGTCATCGTTCCTCGAACGATCCTGTAAATCAATAACACCGGTCGGTATCATCTAGATATCCGCTGTGTTTCACAACTATCTCCGGTATCTAGTATCCTCGCCAGACTCCCCGCCTCAAATGCGGCTATCCTTCCTCTCGGTCTCGATCGGGTCCACCATGAATCCAACTGTATAGCCCCCCCCACTTAGTCTTGATTACGCATAAATCCGCAACCGTATAGCTCCCCCACTCGGTTCGGAGAAAAACCAAATCATAAAAACAATATCTCATGGTGGACATCTCACATCAATATGAAGAATCACTGATTTGACGTAATAGTATATGAAAACTTAAAACCACAATTCTCAAAAATACAAATGTCTCTTATATCAACTTCTAACACTTGAATATGAAACATGATGTCATTTATGCAAATACTGATGTTATTGATGTTTAAGATATGATAGGAATCATATTTAACAGATAATTTCTAAGTGTGAAAGTGACATGTTAATATCGACGAGGTGTAGTGTAACATGTAGATATATGCATGTGCGGTATAACTCGTCAATAACGGTGCAGTGTTCTAACAAGTATTAACATGGAGGTATATATATTTATGAATGCATATGATCTATTTTATATACAAAAGCAAAACTTTTATTTAAACTTAACTACGGGCATATCACGCCATCTATACAAGATCCCCCGGTAGATGTTTAGTCTACTCACCGGAATACGTGTAATCAATTCAGATCACCAATCCTTTCCCTTTCCTTGCGGCCTCCGAAGTCTCCGTATTTGAATCTAACATCGAAATTAATTTGAATAAGAAACGGCTAACTTCGACACGACGAATTATGAAAATACGAGTTCTTACGTACTAACTATATTACGTATGACTATTTTAAACCATCTATCACTTATATTAACTGAATTTAATCCGATTGCTATTCGTGACCGAAAACTGAATCGCATTACGAAACGTCTGTGTCGTGTTTTAAACGTTTTAACCCCATTTCAGATATTAACTCCCAGATTTCCCATACTGAAAATTTAACTTAAACAAACAATACCAAATATCCTAACATCTATAAAGAGACCTACCCTAAAACCAAAAACACCCAAACTCCATCAAAAATCCGGCGACGCCGGATCTGCCCCATTCCTCGCCGACCAAAATCCGAGCAGGGAGGTTCGTACTCCCAGGGTTTATTCTAGGTCTAGTTTATAAGATGTAGGCACTGTTTTGTTAAGTTGATTTTCATCTAAACTATAACAGATTAACCCAGAGCTAAATTTTACCTAAAATACGATATTACCGATATTCGATTTCTAAATTTTTTTACAATTACAAAACTAAAATCTACTGAGTTAAGAATTATACCTACTGAGGATGGTTGAAAGGCTTCCTCCAAGATACTAAAATCCTTAGCTCCTAGCTTGATGGTGAAAATTCTTAGCCCAGTTCTTCTCTTCACTTTTCTTTTCTTTTCTTTTTCTTTGTTGTTCTAAGTTTTCTTTCTTTCCTTTGAATTTTTCTGATTTTCATTTGGTTAACTGATCTGAACACAAGATATAAGGAAAAAGGGAATGAGTGAGGTGTAGGAGGAGGTGTCACCAAGGGAGTTATGGTTGTTTCATGGAAGGTGGAGGTGTTGTGCATGAAGTGTGCATGCAAGTAGAATGTGTCCATACCTTATCACTCCAAATTGTGTTGACTTGTGATAATTTCTGAGCTAAAACATTATCTAACTCCTTTTTCACTTACACCTTCAACATTTCCAAGTTTGCACAATTTTCTAAACTTTACACAAAGACCCTTCACTATCTATGTTATTATATAACACCATTCTTATTAAAATGAAGCTAAATTTTATACTAAAACCCTTGTAATTTACTAATGTTACAACTAAAATTTTATCTTTAATTAGTTTCACACACTACTTATGAAAATGTCCTATTTGGTTTTAATGACTTTTTAAATTAACATTTTTATTATTTAATTAATTAAATTTATTCATTTTATAAATTTTCAAAATGTTACAGTTCTTCAAACTCCCCCGGTCTCGCGCATGGCGGCAAAGCGCACCCAAGGCCCCTTTTGCGGCTTCTACAGGTCGCAAAGCCACTCCACGGAGAACTGTAAGCAGCTCCGAGATTACATCAAGGAGCTCATCCGTTCGGGACACCCGGCGACATACTTGCGAGACAAGCGGTAGACGGACCACGAGCAAGAGCAGCATCCCCCTCCCGGTGAGTTGACAATCGGCCAAATCATGGTCATGTCAGCAGGGGATACGTCGGGTACCTACGAGGCTCAACACCCCACGCCGGTCGCGGAGGATAACGACCGTCCGAGAAAGAAGGCCAGGGAGCTCGAGCCAATCGTTTTCAACGATGAGGATCTCCACGATATATCCCTGCCCCATAACGACCCTCTGGTGATTACGGCTCGTGTCCACCAATACGAAGTGCCGAGAATACTGGTTGACTCGGGAAGCTCAACGGATATACTCTTTTACGGCTGCTTTCTGCGCATAGGGCTCACCCCGGCAGACCTAAGGCCGACCTCCCACGTCCTGTCATGATTCACCAATCACTCCATCCCGGCGGAAGGGGTAATCATCCTGCAGTTTAACGTCGGGGAGGCTGGCCGTACGCGAACAATGCCTGTGGAATTCATCGTAGCGAGAATCCCATCGGCCTACAACATCCTCCTCGGCCGCCCAACGCTGAACTCCCTCAGGGCCCAGATATCGACCTTCCACTTGGTTATGAAATTCCCGCTCGACCAAGGCGGGGTAGGTCGGGCCTACGGAGACCAGCAGACTGCGAAGGTTTGCTTCACCGCAGCGTCTTCATCTGAGCGGGCGAACAACGATGTTGAGGCCGAGAGTGAAATCAGGGGTTCTCTGGACACTCGGGATGAGCAAAAGGAGGTCCGAGGGACCCCGATGGAGCCATTGACAGAGGTCCCCCTCGTAGAAGTGGACGTTGAACGTACCGTTCAGATCGGTTCACTTCTGACAGGGACTCAGCACGACGACCTTGTTGGCTTTCTCAGAAACAACACCGACGTCTTCGCCTGGGCTCCTACTGACATGCCTGGGATCGACCCCAAAATCATATCTCATAAGCTCGGAGTAGATTCTACGGCCCGACCCGTCAGGCAGAAGAAGCGAAGCTTCACCCCGATCAAGCAGAAAGCAATTGAGGACGAGGTAGACATGCCCCTCGCCGCCAACTTCATTCGGAATGTGGCTTACTCAGAATGGTTGGCAAACGTGGTCATGGTGAAAAAGTCAAGCGGGAAATGGCGCATGTGCGTTGACTTCACCGACCTCAACAAGGCCTGCCCGAAAGATAACTATCCCCTCTCTCGGATAGATCAGCTCGTCGACAGCTCGGCGGGCCACGAGCTACTTAGCTTCATGGACGCCTTCTCTAGCTACAATCAGATCCGTATGAATCCGGCAGACGAAGATCTCACCGCATTCACAACAGACCGCATTCCCTGGTCGATTTTGTCGTCGAGTGCACCATCCCCAGCAAGGAGCCGGGGTCAGCACCGGCCCCCGCAGCTCATCCCTCTGTCGATGGGAAGCCTGACCCAGTCCCCGATTGGATCCTTTATGTCGACGGGTCCTCGACCGAGGAAGGTTGTGGTGCCGGCTTCATCATTCGGGGACCGAACGATGCAGGAATGGAGTATCCTCTGAAGCTCGGGTTCAAGGCCTCAAATAACGCGGCGGAATACGAGGCCCGGCTGGCCGGACTGCCCATAGCCTCCGGACTAGGGCTGAAAATAATCGGGTTCGCAGCGACTCAGCCCTACTCGTTGGCCAAGTGACCGGTCATTTTGAGGCTCGAGAACCTCTGATGGTGAAGTATCTGGCCGAGGTAAGAAGATTTCGAAAGAACTTCGATGAAGTACAGATAGAGCAAATCCCCAAACAGCTCATTGCCCAAGCCGACGCCCTGAGTAAGCTGGTTTTATCCTACTTGGCCAACAACAAGTGGTCCATCCTCTTCGAGATTTTGCTACGGCCTAGTGTAGAAGACGGGGCAACAACACTCCATGTAAACACAGCCGAAGAAGAAGACCGGGACTGGAGGAAGCTCCTCGTGGAATTTCTAAGGGAGGGTACCCTCCCAGAAGATTGGGGAGAAGCCCGCCGTCTCCGAGCCAAAACCCGTCACTTCGTCTGGAGCAATGGGAACCTCTACAAGATCCTTCACTCAGCCCTTGCTCCGGTGCGTCGACCCCCAAGAAGCCGACTACGTTCTCCGGGAGATCCACGAAGGGGTCGGCGGCGCACACCAAGGGACCCGCACTTTAATCCAGAAGGCATTGCTCCAGGGGTACTACTGGCCAATTATTCACCAAGACGCACAGAAGCTCGTCAGGAGATGCAAAAGTTGCCAACTTCACGGAAGCGTACCTCGCCTTCCGGCTACCGAACTGACCGCCCTAACCTCACCGTGGTCGTTCGCCCAGTGAGGAATGGACATGATAGGCCAGTTTTCTACCGGCACGGGCGGGCACAAGTACATCCTCATCGTGGTGGATTACTTCACGAAGTGGATCGAAACCATCCCCATCAGGAAACCAGATGCCACCACAACAATCAAGTTTCTGCAGAACAACGTGATACTCCGGTTTGGCATCCCGATGTGTATCATTACCGACCACGGGACAAACTTCGAGAACGAAAAAGTGAAGGAATTCTGCAATGAATATCATATCCTCATGAAGTTTGCCGCGATCGCACATCCCCAATGCAACGGGCAAGCCAAATTCGCTAATCGGGACGTCCCCCGAGGTCTCCGGACACGCCTAGAAGGACGCCAAGACAGTTGGGTCGAGAAATTGCCTCGGGTCCTATGGGCCATGCGTACGTCAAAGAAGACCCCTACCGGGGAAACCCCTTTCAGTCTCTGCTACGGGACCGAGGCAATGGTCCCAGTGGAGATCGGGCTACCCAGTCACCGGGTTGAACACTTCGACGATGAAGTAAACACCTCGGCACTACGAACCAACCTGGATATCTTGTTAGAGAAACGAGACCGGGCTCAGATCAAAACTGCCGCCTATCAACAACAGACCGCCCGCTACTATAATGCACGAGTCAAGCATCGCCTCTTCAAGTCCGGAGATTTAGTCTTAAAGCGGAACGAGTTCGTTGACCAAGGCAGGTTGCATAAGTTTTCTCCAAGTTGGGACGGTCCTTTTCTCATCTCCTAGGCACTGCCCGGTGGAGCCTACCGTTTGCAAGACGCGGAAGGACACAAGTTTCCACGTCCTTACAACGCCGAGAAACTCAAACTATACCAGTAAAAAGAGCATCTACTAGCGTGCACTTCTTTTACTAAAGCAATGTAAACTTTTCTCAAGTTCTTTATGTTCATATAATAAGAAGGGAACAATAAGACATTGCAAAAAAAAAAAGAAGAGTTTTATTTATTCAAAAGGGTACTATGGGCTCCTCAACCGTACGTTGAAATAAAAGAAAATTACAATAGCGGGGGAAGGGGGTGGAGGAAACATTGCTCGTGGTACTCCGATCATATTTCCGCCAGCCGAGCCCTCGCCGCCTTGGACCTTTGCCTCTGATGCTGCCCGCGAACGTCTGCATGGTGCCTCAGTCGGTAGCACTCGAGGACGAGTGCCACCGAGCGATCCCGCTGACCCGCCGAGATCAGGCCGAAGCGGCACAAAGACCCCAGCTTACCAATCGCCTCGTCCTTCAGCTGCTCGGACAAGGGGTTGTGCAGCCCTGAAAATGCCCTCCAGATTGAGTACATCAACAGCTGGAGGAGGGGTGAGCGCCGGGGAAGCAGTCGGTCAGAGTGATCCTCGATGCGGCCTATAACTAGCTGTACCATATCCTCAGTGTAGTTCTGGTCATACAAGTACACGTCCAGGAAAGTTATGATATCGGGGATGGTGAAAGGAAAAGTGTCCATTCTTACGTTTTGGAGATGGAGAAAGGAGTGTTCAACAAACCCTCCGCTTTATAGCCCCACTGCGTCCTCAAGAGTCCAACAGTCGCTCGTGCCTTCCACAACTGTACATCTACACGGCGGGCGTCCCGCCTTTCTCGGCGAAACCAGAACGACACAGCTCTTACGCTCCCTCCCCACATGTTAATAACACGTGTCGACCACGACGGTCACTCTTCCTAATGTTTGGACGCTATGGAAGATCGGACAGAACTTCACGACTCAATAGAGCAGCTTTATTGCTCGGTCCATCCTTAGCAAGCCTCTTACGACCCCTCCCACGCTAAGGATCAAAGACCTCGCCAAGAGACAACCGGGCTCGCCCTTTCTTGGTTATCCCTGGTTGGTAGTTTCCTACCCCACGACGCCAGGGATTTAAGCCCTCATCAAGAGGCACCGGGCAGTAGCCCTGCTCAGCCCATCCTTAAAGATCCAAGCCCTCGCCACCGTGCAGCAACCCTGCTCGGCCCGTTCTTAGCAGGCCTCTTACGGCCCCTCCCGCGCTAAGGATCTAAGCCTTTACCAAGAGGCAACCGGGCTTGCCCTTGCTTGGTTATCCCTGGTTGGCAGTTTCCTACCCTACGATGCCAGGGATCTAAGCCCTCATCAAGAGGCACCGGGCAACAACCCTGCTCGGCCCGTCCTTAAGGATCCAAGCCCTCGCCAAGAGGCACCGTGCAGCAACCCTGCTCGGCCCGTTCTTAGCAGGCCTTTTACAGCCCCTCCCGCGCTAAGGATCCAAGCCCTCGCCAAGAGGCACCATGCAGCAACCCTGCTCAGCCCGTTCTTAGCAGGCCTCTTACGGCCCCTCCCGCGCTAAGAATCCAAGCCCTCGCCAAGAGGCACCATGCAGCAACCCTGCTCGGCCCGTTCTTAGCAAGCCCCTTACGGCCCCTCCCGCGCTAAGGATCAAAGCCCTCGCCAAGAGGCACCGGGCAGCAACCCTGTCCGGTCCGTCCTTAAGGATCTAAGCCCTCGCCAAGAGGCAACCGGGCTCGCCCTTGCCCGGTTATCCCTGGCTGGTAATTCCCTACCACAAGACGCCATGGATCTAAGCCCTCGCCAAGAGGCAACCGGGCTCACCCCTGCTCGGTTATCCCTGGCTCGTAGTTCCCTACCCTACGATGCCAGGGATCCAAGCCCTCTCCAAAAGGCAACTGAACAGCTTCCCTGCTCGGTCCATCTTTAGCATGCTTCCCTATGCCCTCCCGCTACGGATCAAAGCCCTCGCCAAGAGGCAACTGAGCAGCTACCCTGCTCGGTCATCCACGTCTAAGTGATCCCCACCCTGACTTCGGGGCCATGGAGATACCGACCCTTCACCGGTCTTTGCACACTTGGCAAATGATCAAATTCAACTCGACATGCGATCGCTAGACGAAGAACCGACCTGACATGAAAGCAGCACCGTGCAAATACAAATGTTTACCACAAACAAAAGGAAAATGTGCACGCAAAGAAACTGCAAAAAGATTTTTTATTCACAAAAATCAAAAGTCTCTATAAGGGTATTATGGCTCCCCAGCCTAACAAAAGTGCCCGGAGGCTTACAAAATTTCAGAGCAAAAGAGAGAAATAAGAAGACGATGGGCTTCAAGCCTCAGGGGCGGGAAGGACCTCAACGAGCCGCGCCTCCACTACGACCACCGGAGCGGCATTTTTAGGGTCGCCACCAACGGCGGGAACTTCGGTGCCGGCAGCCGGGGCAACCGACTTACCCCTCACGCTCCTACCGGGGGCTAATTTCTCTGCATCGTGTCCGGGGGCGATCCCCCGCGCGTCATCCTCGAGAGGGTACATGGCTCGGAGCTCGGCATCGGGGAACTCCGGTATCTGAGCCTTGACAGAGTCGAGGACGTCGTGCCAAATGACGCCCCCGGCTCTGGCAAGGTCGGCATAGAACTGATCCGACTTCTTATAGTTCTCTACCGTCTTCAGCCCCCGGTCCTTTGCCGCATCGTTCTCCTTCTGAATGGTGCTCGCCTTCTTCTTCATGGTGGCGACGAGCACCTTGGAGCCCTCCAACTGGGGCTCGACCGCTCGGACGGTCTCTCGGCACCTGGCGGTCTCCCGACTCACGGCCGCCACCTGGTCTTCAAGAGCAGCGATCCTCTCCCTCCCCGCCTCCAACTCCAGCCTCAAGCTCTCCTCCCGCGAGGAGAACTCGTCCGCGGCCCGCATCGCCGGGGAAATCTCCTCGTCTTCTATGTTGACGATGAGGGCGACGTGGTGGAGGACCTAAAGAAAAGAAAAAGGGTTAAGAGGGAAAGGAAGGCATCCAACTACGCGAACAAAAATGCTAAATGAAGAACCGAGTGGGGTGCGAACACTAACCTGCACGGTCTCTTGAGCTATGGCCGCCATTTGGGCACGGAGGGTCCCCCGAGCGATTCTGCCCCCGGCCGACCTCTCCATCTCCGAGAGGAGGCTGTCCACGATGGAAAGCCCTGAGGCCAGCTCAAAGCGAAGATCCCCGTCGTCCACGAGGATCAGGGAAGCCGGGGTGTGGGGACGACGTTCTGTGGAACCTCTTGAGGAGCGACGCGAGAGAACCGGTCTCACCTCCCTCCCCGACGGCCCACGGCTCTTGTTCCCGAGCACGCTTTCGGACAGGTGCACGACTGGACTCTAGGGCCCGGAGCGCATTTAGGCGCCTAGACGAAGTAGCAGCCAGCGGAGCCGGAACCGACGACGGGCGAGAAGTTCCGGCGCCTCCGGCCTTCTTCCCCTTCTTGACGTCGACCACTGCCGCCCGAAATTTGCTCATGTCCATGGGTACTGCATAAGATGAAAATACGAGGAGTCTGCAACGCCAGGAAAAATGAAAAATACATAAGTCTAAAGAGATCGCCTGAAAGCCCCTAACTTACCCACGTACTCGACGGGACGGAGCCCGACCCAACCGAGGGCCTACTCAGACAGCAGCATATCGTCCCGAGGAAGGGGCTCCCACTCCGCCACCGCTACCGCGTCGGGATCATTTGACCGACTCATCCGCGGACAGCTGGCCCTTTACCACTGGGTGGGCACAGGCCAATCCTCACCCTCGGGCGGGACGATAAAGAAAAACTTCTTCTTCCATTCATGAATGGAAGAAGGTACTACGATGACTCCCGACCCGGGAGCGTCCCCCGTTGTCTTCTAAAAGAGAGATACACCCAGCCCGGCTCGTCCCTACGGACGCCGGGATGGTTTTTGTAGCAAAGAGAAGAGAAGGCTTAGACTGAAAGGAATCTGATTCAATTTCAACCGGACCAGGAACCCGAGGAGGATCCTCCAAAAGTTCGGCACTAGCTAGCCCGAGGCTAACCCGAAACAATTCAACGCCTCACTCACTTCAGGGGAGAAAGGCAGACACACCCCGGCCCAAAATGCCTCCAGGTACAAGGTAATATCCTTGCTCTGTACCTGGTTTTCCTTGTCCCCCTCCTCGGCCAAACGAAGCGAATAGCCGGGAGGAATGAAGAAAAGAGTCTTGATGTTAGCGAGCTCCTCCGCACGCCTCAGCGAGGATCGCACGCCAAGAACACCCACGGCCTGAACTCTGGGGACCACCCTATCTTCTCGGGTGAACTTCAGCTCAGAGGGGGAAGAGGAAGAAGTAGAAGAGCAAGCTTCAGAAGACCCCCTAGACTCTACCCGCACTACATCTACAGACTCCTCTGAAGAAGACATCTAACCTGATCAAAGAAAGGTATCCCTGGGAGATTGATAGCACGAAATCCGAACTGAGGAGAAGAGCATCAAGCTGACCCGACTAAGGACGAGGAAATTGTGAAGAGGTATGGGCCCTGAAGGGGATCCCACCTCTATTTATAGCTGCCGGAGCACGCATCCTACGGCGCCGATCGACTTCCGCCAAAACAACGTTTCACGACCAACGGCCGACAGTGTTCCACCTGTCGCACTTGCATTGGACGCGTCCCTTCGAGCGCAAGGACGCCTGCGACGCGTCTCGCCAACCAACCAACGCCAGACACGTGGGTCGTCACTTCGACGGGCGTACACACGATCCGGCGCTTCCCCTTTAATGCGAGATCTCTCCCCCGATCCACTGACGCCATCAAGAAAATACCACTGTCTTCCCGGGAATGCACGACCGACGATATCTTCGAACGAGGACTCACCTCGAATGATCGATCAGACCACTCTCGACCCGACCCAGGAGCGGGTCGAGACGAGAGAGGGGGGCTAATAATGAGGCTCGATATTGTGACTCTCCAAATACAGACACGTGGCAGATGACGTGTCCCAGAACTACAAGAAGGGATCAAGAACTTCAGTTGGGATGGCACCTCGGATTCCGGACTGAGGAGTCTTTCGACCTTTGGCAACCTTCCAGACCTCTCCTGGCTCACTCCGAGCTATCATGTTACAAAGATGCTTCGGCCTCCCGCTCATTCCCGAGCCTCCCGCCGAGCTCATCCTCCTCGGTCTCATCCTGACTGACCCACAGCGCTGATCATAGGCATCTACGCCATGGCTCCGTGAATCTCGCCATGCGCGAGATATCCGCCGCCCATGATCCCACATTCCACGCCATCACGATTCCCCATTAACGAGCCTGTCTCGCCATTAATGCGGGATCCCGCCTATCATGCGGGCGTGACGTCATGGACGTAATGGCCGACGTGATTCTCGTGCCTGCCTGCCCATCGCTGCTGCTATATAAACCCCTCTCTCAGACGATCGAGGTACGCAATTCTTTCCACTACGCCGCTACTCTGCCCAACTTGCACCACTAACTTGATCGTCGGAGGGTCCTTGGTGGCACAACCACCTGGGACTTCCTTGCAGGTAGCTCGGCCACAACCACTCAAAGCCCATTGAGATCCACACTCTTTAGGGGGTTAACCCTCCAACTCAATCTCATTCGTCCATCAGCCCTTGCAGTAGATCATCGGAGGATAACATCTGAAGGAGATCCAGAGCTCCATCAACCTCCAAGCTGTCAATAACCTGAGGGTTGTGATGTCGAAAGATGGGTGTGATGAAGCCCGTGTTGATAAGGGTGGTTAAGCGCTCTTCTCCATCCTCTTCCGAAGCGATGCTGGTCACTACATGCTCCGCCATCCAACAGTAGATCAGCGTCCTCTTTTTTAATCACCGAATCCATCGGGAAAATAAGCAAGAACTTCAGGCGGTGCTTAAAAATGGTTGAGGATTTCGTATTACTCTTTAGTTGTAAGCTATCATGTCCTCAATGGGATCGGTATCGCTCTCGTCGCATTCTGGCCGCAGATCAGGATTATCACTAGCTATAGATGTATTTATACTGGATTTGAATTCAGGTAACTGGGCAGTAGGAGCCAGCCTTTCTTTTAAAGCATCGGTCCAAGAGTTGATATCTTTAATTAGATCTTTGTTGTTGTCGCCGCTGATTTCCAACGGAAAATCAACTCGCTTTGCTACTTCCCCAACTTCACCTAGCATATATCTTCCCAGTCTCTCCACCCCGATCAAGGTCTCCTTGATGAGGTGGATGCCGTCCTTGATCTTCCACAGGAGATCGTCTCTCCCAGAGGACGAAACGTGTTTTAGTTTGGCCTTTTCTAGTTGCATCAACATCGCACGGAAATATTTGACCACCTTATCTTCTAGCATCCAGAAACAGGGAGGAGAAAGAACAGTTCGGCAAGGCCGATATCCTGCCCGAAAGATCAGTATAAATGCAGGAAAAAACAAAATGCAAATTTTACTCAAAAAAAGAGCAAACGAGTCCTTGGAAGAGGGTCGCCTTAAAGAAATGGCATGGCTTCAAGTAATGGCCATATATAATAAATAATCTTATGGTATTTGATTTAACCATTATTAATTTCCAATATGTATATAACTTCTCGTAATATCATCTCTCTCTTGTTAAAATTTATCAACTTTATACACTCGAATAACACTTAGATATGTGATTATCGATAAGTAAGTTCAGATTAATGCTATGGGTCAACAATAAATTATTCGAATCAATGGATTTCTATTGCAAGAGCTTACGGAGAAAAAAGAAATCTATTGCAGGAGCTTAATCTGATAGCATGCATTCTCATGAACTCGATACAAAATAAATTATTCGAATCAATGGATTTTGTATCTCATAAGAGAGTAAATGTGAGATTGACAATAAGGGGGACTTCATAAAATGCTTTTAGCCTGAAAACTACATTAAAGATTGCATGGTTCAGCTACGTGTGTGTGCAGAGATACAGGACATCAACAAATTAGAAGTTGATTAAAGGCTGAAGATCATCAAATCCTTAAACCCTAGCTTAGTCATAATTATAAGCACTCTCCCAAACTGAAAAATCTATATAGATCCTGACTATTTCTTCGTTTTAACGACAAATAATTAAAAGGAAGTGGATTATATATATATAACCATAACCACAGCAACAAAATAACAACTCTTGTGAATAACAAATGAGAACTATATATATATATATATATATATATATATATATATATATATATATATATATATATATATATATATATGTTATAGGAACCATCCAGTATATGCATGCATCGATTTATCTCGGTTACAAAAATAAAATTAAGATCTTGATACCACAAGTAGCTCAAGTAATTTTTTGAGAGAGGCATATATACAGCAACAGCTTCAGATGACAGAACTCAACTAGAATTTTTAAGAATGGAACAAAATTTAATTATAACATTTTTAAGGCATATATCAAACATGCATGGTGTTCAAGGCTTAGGCCCTGCTCTTATAAAAAAGCAATTAAACAAACTGAGATATGAATAACACAAGAATACCTTTCTATTCTTATATATATACAGAAAGGGCGAGGTATTCGCAAAATAATATTTCGAGTCGGATCGCCCCTTAAAATTACAAGGATAACTCATATTTCCAGCATACAAGTCAGATCTGAGATGCAAATAATAATCGTACTTGATTGTGGATGGAAAGGCCACTAAGCTATTGTTGCGTCCTCCAAATGGATTGCCCCTACATTGTTAAGTGAATCGTTAGCGATGACATATTTTGTTCCCCCTGCATTTTTTTCTTTCAAATTAGCATGTAGCTAGTAGTCATATTATGAAATAGCTGGGTCAATAGACATACCTAATACAGAGAAAATAGGTAGATTACACTAAAGTACCCTCAACTATCGCGTTTTTCACTAAAATATATTAAAGTTTTCATTTTACATTAACATACCTTAATTCCTTGCTTTGAACGTATTTTATCGAAAAGAAATCCCTTCAGAACCATACTTTACGCGTGGTATCTTACTATAATAATAAAAAAAAAATGATGGTATTTTAGGATAATTTATCCAAAAAAGAAACTAGTGGTTACTTCTCTGATCTGTTAAAGGCTCCAACTAGAACCGAACACATACGATCCATTAAGTTTGTTGATGCCCTAAAACAAACTGCAGTCTATAATCTACACGCATTGCAAATCCTTACATAGTAATCAAAAGTTGAGAGTTACATGCGACAGAGTCCTATATATTTATTTGCGATCTTAAATGAACTACTGGAGAGCAGATTATTTTGGCTGACAAAAGATCAACACGCGGAAACATAGCCGCTAGAGTTTATACCTATCGACCAAAGCTATAATAACATAGGTAGAAGCAGCCTATTTTAAGTATAAAAATTATCGGCAATCAAGATGAAGTGGGGGTGAAATATAACGCACACCCTAACTAGGATCGTCATCAAAGAGGATGCAGAGAGCTAGTAAAACCAAATTAAAACTCCTAATATTTTTTGTTCATGCCAGACAATCAAATTTAAACCCCAATGCTTGTAGTGTAGGATACATTAATTACAATAAGGATGATCTGTGATTTGTCGAACATAGAAAGCAGCCAAATTAATGGCCTTGCAGACATTGTTTCAATAAATCGTATTCGCTCTTGAGGAATCGTAGAAATAATTCACATGGTATATATATATATATATATGAGAATAATGTAGAAAAGAGGCTATAGGAGGCGATTTTCTCTTATGGCGTGGAAAAAATACAATCTCCACCATTTTTTGCGACGATCACTACTACAAATAGGAGATTAATGGTGGAAATGTGCCATTCGAGGGAATTTTCTCTTATGGCGTCTGAAAAATGCAGCCTCCATAATTTTTTTCGACGATCGGCATACATCACCTTCATCTTTATCATCTAAGATGTGAATACACCAAATTTAATGTGATTATACCTTTTTTTCACCGTTGATTTAGTTGGTGCAAAATTAACGGTTTACCGACGATAGAACTTTTTGCATTGCTAAATCAACGGTGAAAAAGTGGTGGAATCACATAAAATTTGGTGTATCCACATCTTAGACGATAACGATGATGATGATCGGTGCCGATCGTCGAAAAAAATAAGGGAGGACATACTTTTTCGACGCTATAGGAGTAAATCCCCTCCTATGGCCTCTTTCCTCCATTATTCTCTCTCTATATATATATATGACGATAACGATGAAAATGATTGGTGCTGATCGTCGGAAAAAATGAGGGAAGACGTACATTTTCGACTTCATAGAAGGAAATTCCGCCTATGGCATCTTTCCTCCATTATTCTATATATATATATATACACACCATCCCTCCACACCGCCCAAGGTTCCTTTAATGAGGTCGATGTTGTCCTCGATCTTTCTCAAGAGATCATATATATATATGTATTTGAGGACAAAACATGTTTTGATTTGGTCTTTATTTTTCAGTTGCATTAACATCGGACGAAAATATTCGGACACCTTATCTTCTGGCATGCTCAAAGAGAAGAAAGAAGAATGGTTCGAGAAAGATTGATGAAAATCAACCAAAAAAGTGTATATAAATGGAGGAAAATTAACCAAAGTGGAATGGCACTATCGCTTATTGACTTCACTATATATAACTTACTCGCGTGGTTAAGCTTTGCAAAATTACACCTGTGTGTTTACGTACATGTAATAAAAAAATCAGAAGTTGATTAAAAGCCGAACATTAAATATCTAAACCATAATGTCAAGGACTATTATAATAAGTTTGATAAGAAAGCAATAAACTCGATCGATTTTATTAAGAGATAAATCATCTTAATTTATACATCTCATAATATAACTAACCAATAACTAATAATCCCAACAATCTAACACTCTAATCATAATCTCAACAACATAAATCAGAACTTATCTGATTTATGATAAACATAATATCTAATACAGTTATATTCAAATATCTCATAATCTAACAGCCTCCCTTAAACTCATGGTGGATAACCGAGAGTTTGGATAATATCTTGAACCTGCAACTTGTAGAATGACAGAGAAAAATAACAGATTTAAAGTATTGAGCATGGCAAACTAATACTCTTTGGTCTCTTTCGCGAATTGCAAGATGGACCAAATAATCTGCAGTCTTTTCACTGGAAATACTTAAAGGAAGAAGATCATGCTACTAAAAGACGTCATATAAAAAATAGTTGCTTGGACTTATATGGTATTGTGTCAAGATCAAGAAGAAGTTCCACAAAGAAATAAAAATGATCAAAAGATCAAGAAGAAGTTCCACAAAGAAATAAAAATGATCAAAAGACCAAGAAGAAGTTCCACAAAGAAAAAAATGATCAGAAGATCAAGAAGATGTACCATCAAGAAAATAAGAAGAAAAAAAATCAAGAAGAAATTATATCAAGATCAAGGGATCAAGATAAAGTTAGATCAACGGGAAAAAAACACCAAGAAGAAAAATGATAAAAATAAAATTAATAGAAGAAATTGAAGAACAAAAGAGGAGATGATATAACCAAAAAAATTGAAGAAATTGAAGAGCTAAGTGAAGCTATTGCCTAGGTTATAGTTGCAGAAGAGAAAGACAAAGAAAAAGGAGATGGCATGATCTATAAAGAAGTAAAAGAAGAAGAAGAAAAAGAACCATCAAAATAAGGAGTTGATCGTAGCCATAAAGAAGTAGTTGCAGATAAAGAAGCAGAAAAAAAGAAATAAAAGATGGCATAATTAATATAGAAGTAGGAGCACCGGAGGAAAGAGAAGATGGAAATCGAGAAGATGGTATCACACATATATAAGAAAAAATAATACAAGAAGAAGAAAAAGGAGTAGATGGTATTGTCCAGATAGAAGTAGAAGTAGCGAAAAATCTAGAAGATGGCAATACTAACAAAGTTGACATCACCTCGAGAAAAAAAATTCTTGTTTTAGGAGAAGGCGATTTTGACGAGATTGGTGGTGGAGATGGTGACTTCGACGATGAACTTGAGATTGGTGATAAAAGTGAGGATTTCGACAAGATCGAGAAGAAGGTGACTTCGACGGTAGGGAGATATCTTGAAGTTATTGAAAGAATCTAGAAATCGCCGATGAAGGTTTCGGAAAATGAGAATGGTGACGATGATTTTGATGTGGAGATGAATAGATTTTTGGATGCCTATGATGATTTTATTGAGGAGGATTTTATTGTTGGTAATCGCCGAAAAGATAGCAAGAAGATGAATATCGAAGGGAAGGAGGAGAAAAAGAACAGAAGAGGAAGACGAATTCATCATATTCTGATTTTGCGATTTCAGATGATGACGATTACGATAATGATTTTGATGTGAAGTATCAAATTGTGGTAAATAAGTAAGAAACAAAAAGCACGAAGGAGAAATTTAGGTTCAAATAAGAGAAGAAGGAGAAATAAATCAATGATGGCGTCGGAGTCATCAGATGGAAGGGATTCGACGATGGAGAGATATGGCGATCGGGAAGACGATAAGATGAGGTGGTGGAGATGATTAATCAACGATGACGGCAGCAATCAATGGTAGGATAAACTCTAATACTATATTGGAAATTGTAGATTAGGAAGAAGAAAAATATTATTGATGATTGATCAAAATACAATATACAATATGTCTCTGTATATATAACCCATAAAATAAAACCCTAATACGTAATATACGTATAATATATGTAAACCCCAATACAAAAAAATATAGGGATGTTCGTGCTCACTAGTAGGCGCAGCGGAAGCGAATAACACGGATAACAAAAATTCCTATGAGCATAAACACCCGTAAACACCAAGCAATCATCCAAACACTAAATGCAGCATAAAAAAGAGAGCATGCAAATAAACTAGAGAGATGTTGGGATTGCTACAACTTTTGTAGCGTATCCGATCGTCTATCGGAAGACCCTCGCTAGACTAGTGAGCTGGCGAATGCCGACCGTCTCACCGTATATGATCCGCGTGAAAGGTCCAAACCCAAAACTCCATCTTCACTTCTTAAAGTGAAGAAACCAACTCATTTAGCTTTCTAGGCTAATGAGGAGGGTGTAGTGGTGATGAAAGTGTACGACCCGAAATTTGGCACGTGACGGCCCTTAAACCACGTAACGTCTCCAGGCGTAGCGTAATTCAAGTAAGCCGAAAACCCAGCAATCTAAACCATCAAAAGTAGTAAGTGATAATAACATTGTCAAAACTTTTGAAATCTCAATCAAAATTCTTTAAAGTCCAAATTTACTTCCTTTAAAAATTCGACAGCACCTCCTTTGTAAAACAAGCCCCCAAAAATGGTACAACATAAATATAAGTAAAGCATCCCCAAACGGGAGCAAATCCACGCCCAAAGGTGGAAAACATCTACCACAACAGATATACGACGCCGTAGCGAAGGAAAAGACGATATAACTGAAACTGCATAAAAGACCTCCAGAGTCAGAAAATAATATACAATATCGTCCTCACAACTCGTCTCTAAGTCAATACATGATAGTAATAGATGAAGAGTACTGGATACAACGAATATACAATAAGTAACAATGGATAACCGCAAAACCCACCTATAGCAAAACTGCACCCAGTTAGCCATAGTGGTATCCGCAGCAAAAGATGATACGATGTGAAGAAGATAGCTCTGCCTCGACTACTCTGAGGAACAACCTGCAAACCCTGTGGCATAACGGGGGTGAGTTGCCAACTCGTGAATAGTAAATAACATATGCAGGTAATCGTAAGTATGCACGTACCGCGCGAATCTATCACATGCAAGCTAACAGCAATAAATGACCATATATATGCAACAGTCGTGAAAGGTACTCTATCAGGTACAACTAATACATGAAGCAATAATATGGCAATATGTATATGCAACAGTCATGAAAGGTACTCTATCAGGTACTACTAATACATGAAGCAATACATATAAATAAATGCGGGATATGAGATAAAACATGCCATCCTCACGGAATCCTCATCGTGGTAGGACCAATGTCCATCAAGACAATCCAAATCCCGAATATCCTCAAATCGGCCCTCATATCGGTCCTCATATCGACCATAATATCGGTCATCATATCGACCATAATATCGGCCCTCAACATCAAGTAATGAATAAGAATACTTGCACAGATCATTATGATGATATATATTATAAATATATATATATAACAGCGTCTCATACCACTGATATATATATATATATATATATGCATATATAACAGCGTCGCATACCACTGGTATATATACTTAGGAGTAAAATGTCATGAAAACTAGTGTCCAGTATCGACACAAAAATACTCATCTATCAGGCGTCATCACCACGACTGGCCCTGATATGTACGTATCATACGTTCATTGGAAACCCGAGTGCCTAGCTTCGACACACGAATCCCCCGTATCCATACGTACATGACTCCGGTCGATATCTCCGTGATCACTGACGAGTCCAATACTGTCACCAGTAGGTATGATTCCCCTGCCAGGCTCATCGGCTAAATCCATCGACATACCTTTCTTGCTCCGGGGTACCTCCGGGCTCCACCATATACCCGCACACGGCCCACACCACTCCTCGCATGGGCTATATATCAGAACCGAGAAATATCATGGTGGACGCTGAAATATCATATCAAGAGAAACCGGGTTTTTCAAATAATGCATAATTTCATGAAACTACCACGGTCCTCAAATCCAGAAAATATCATGTGAAATCCATATCTTAATGCGAAAATCCATGAATATGATATATGCAACATAAAACGGTAATATGAGCATATAAAAAAAACCGCTATTTAACTGCAACAAATTATGAAATATATCATGCAGTTCCTAATTTCTCCAAATCCATACAACATCATATAAAGGTGAACATGTAGCTATAACCAGGTATGCGTAACCATGTCGGTATAGCAAGATATGTGTGTCTACCTATCAATAATGATGTGATACCCTCCAGATATGTGTGTAGCTATATCAAGCTAGGTATGTGTAAAAATATGTCAATAATGATACAATACCCTCCAGGTATGTGTATTCATATAGGCATAGCAAGGCATATGTGTAAGCATGTAGGTATACATGTATGCTATATGTCATATGCACAATGGAATATGAATCAATATCTCAATGTCCCTTTCGAAACAATATCATATATGTATGTGTGTTGTGCGTGTCATGGCAATTATTGACGGTGTGAGTGGGACGCAATCAGTGCTCGTGCAACATGAACCGTCAATAATAGTGCAGTGTCTAAAGGGTACAAGTCCAAGCACAACAAGTAATAATATGCAATGAAGTTTTTATCCACAACTCTATATGTGCAATATAAACACGCGACTAATATCATATCATATCTAGCCCTGACGCATAATGCCATTCGAGCGATTCCCCTGTAGATGTTAAATCTACTCACAACGATCCTGGCTAAGTAAAACCAACCACTCGCTTCCCCTTCTTTGCAGCGTCAGAAGTCTTCGCCTGCGATCCTAAAATCAGATAACAACAAAGCAAGTGTATATATTAGCAATCGACCAATAACACATACAAACTACGTTTGATCGACGCACCAACTCCAAACATACTCTCAAATGTTCGCTTAGTAGCTAACGTGCGTAACGACACTACGAAACCAACTCAAGAGCAACAGCAACACAAAGACACGAACTGTGTCGGATAACGTAACGCGCGTAATCGAAACACAAGAAACAAGAAAAGTAATCCCAGATTTTTCTACCCAAACAATTTGTAAAAGTTGCACATACCACAAGACCACACACAACCCCAGAGAGCCCCACACCAAAACACAACACCCCAGCCCCCATTCTGGCCGCAAATTGCGGCCAGAACCAATAAATCTGCGGCCTGACCACAAGGGAATGGATTCGGGTTTTGAGGGTATCTTCTAGGTCACTACACTAGGTCACTGTGATGAGAACTTTTCCAACAAATACCTGATTTGATAGCAGATCATCCGAGACACCAATCTACACTAAAAATACGATATTTACCCGAAACGAAATTTTACGCGTTCTAAACTGAAAAGAACAAGCTATGAAACATTAAAAAGGTTTAATTAACAGAAAGAGATCATTACCTACTCGCACAAGCTCAAAGATCCAAGCTTTCCAAGCTCCAAGACATCCAAGAGGCAAAACAAAGTTTATGAAGTGATTTGGGTGAGATTTTGTGAGGGATTTGTGAAGATTAGTGAGGAAGGGTCAAGTGTTCAGTTGAGAGTTGAAGGAAATGAAAAATAATGAGAGATAGAGAAAAATGAGAGGATGAAAGGATAAGGAAAGAGAGAGGTGAGGATAAGAAAGAGTGAGGTGAGTGCACCATGCATTAACTCACACATTAAAGCAAGCATGACTCACCATGCCACCTCACATCCAAACAAAACTCAAGGAAAATATTTCTCACAAATATCTAAAGCTTTAGGATTAAGGTTAAACAAGAATTGGATCAGCTTAAAGTTTTCATGGTTACTAAACACGATTAACACAAATACACCCTCACATTAACATGCACATGTGTGTGCAAACCATAACAAATAATAATAAATTATTAATTAAATGTTATAAAACGTGAGGAACCCAAATTGGTAAACTTTTTATCAAAAACCCGCACTATCGCTTAATTAACACAATCGCAAATCTAAGGTGTTACAGAAAGTCTCTCTCTTTTTCTTTTTCTCAATTTTGAAAAATCAAGAAGAGAAAGAGAAAGAAGAAGTCATGCTCAAAATATTATGAAGAGAAGAAAAAGAACGAGAAGAAGAATAAGATAAAACAAAAGGAAAAGAAATAAAAGAAAATTCTTTTCTCTTCTGACCTTATTCTTTTCTAATCTTTTTTTTTTCCTTCTTTTCTTTTCTCTTTATATATATATATATAGAGAGAGAGAGAGAGGGAGGGAGAGAGAGAGAGAAAATAATGGAGGAAAGAGGCCATAGGAGGGAATTTCCTCCTATGGCGTCGAAAAAGTACGCCCCCCTTCTTCATTTTTTCCGAGGATCGGCACTCATCATCTTCATCATTATCATCTAAGATGTGAGTACACCAAATTTCATGTGATTCTACAACTTTTTCACTGTTGATTTAGCAATATAAAAAGTTCTGTTGTCGGCAAACCGTTAATTTTGAACCCACTAAATCAACGGTGAAAAAGTTGTAGAATCACATGAAATTTGGTGTACCCACATCTTAGATGATTACGATGAAGATGATGGGTGCCGATCATCGGAAAAAATGAGAGAGGTCGTACTTTTTCGACGCCATAGGAGGAAATTCCCTCCTATGGTATCTTTCCTCCATTATTCTCATATATATATATAAATGTATTTGTATCAAAATACAAATACACAATGTATCAAATACATAACATGTATTATATGCATCAAATACATATAAATTAGAGAGTGTATATGCATCCATACACATACGCATATATGATCTTAAAGAGAAAAATATATGAAATCCATCGGTATCATATACTAATGAGAAAGCAGGAGAGAGAGAGAGAGTGTGTGTATTATATATACACATATACTGGAAACTATATCATCCATAAGGTTATTAAGTCAACACTTGACTTAATATTCTGGTGTATATCTAGTATATCAACCGTTCGATTAAATCATGCGAATCATATACACGTATTTAATCGAACCCTCGTATGTATCCCCATACGCATGCCACATCATCATTTCGTCTGGGCAGACACTTTCGTTGCGGGACTCTAAAGACCTATTGTAATACCCAGCCCCTTTTTATACACTATATCCGTATTTCTAAATCACTTATAAAATTTATTTAAATTTTACTGATAATTATTTATTTATTTTTAAAACCCTTTTTAAATAGCCTCAAACACAAACCATATTTTATTCCTTCAGCCCATTGGTTTAAAGATTTAAATTTATACTCCCATTCCTTTTATTTATTGATTTGATTTATTCCCAGACCAGCCCATTTCTCTTTTCTTTCTTAAACTCAAAGTTTTAATTCCGGTCCTCATTCCCTTTTCCATTTCTTTTAATTCTTTTATTTTTTATTTCAGCCCACTTAGTTTATTTTTTATCCTTTAAAACAAATCTTTAGCCGGCCCGTCCTTTACTCAGCCCATTCAAATTCTTTTTAATAAATCCTTTTAGCCCTGGCCCACGCTTCTCATTCCTCAGCCCACATCTTTTTTTTTAATAAAATTCCTTAATTCTTCTGGCCCACTCCCTGCGGCCCGTGAACAAATCTCCACTCACCCGACCCATTATTGTTCGTCTTCTTTAATCTCCAACGGCTATTTCCTTCATTCCCGCGCGCGCTCGACCCAACTCCGTCGCCTCCGCCCACGCTCGCGCCCGTCGCTTGCGTGCGTTACCGCCTTCGACGCGCGACCCCGTCTCCACTACCTCTCCCCTCTACACACCTACACCCCCTTTTTCCTCATCTCGTTTCCTTTCTCCCTCGTTCTCCCTCTTCCTCGACCTCTCCTGCACCCTACCCCGCCGTCGACGACGACGACTTCGACCCCATTCATCTTCTCTCGCTCTCCACTCCACCACCGACACCGACCCCTCTTGCCACCACGGCGAGCCTCCCCTGCACCCATCACCGACTCACTCCCCTGCACCCATCACTCCCCTGCACCCACCTAGACGACCACCTGCACATCCAACCCACAACCTCCATCGACCGAGCACCTCTTCACCATCTCCCCCACTTCAACTCCCTCGCCCGACCTCCATCCCTCTCTCTGTGTGTGTCTGAGCTCTCTCTCCATCCCTCTCTGTGTTCTCACCCTCTCTCCGTTCCTCTCCCTCAGTTCTCTCTCTCTCACTCTCCCTCTGTGTTCTCTCTTTCTCTATTTCCCTCCGCATCTCAGATCTCTCTCTCTCTCTCTCTCTCTCTCAGTTCTTGCCTCTCTCTGTCTCTCCCCATCTCTGTGTTTTCTCTTTTCTCTCTTTCTCTCTCTCTGCCTACATCTCTCTGTGCTTTCCCCCTCTCTGCTCTTTCTCTCTCTCACTGGAGTCTCTTCCCTCTCCCTCACTTCACCTCTCTCTGTTTCCCCCTCTATCTCTCAGTTCTCTCTCTCTCTCTCTCTATCTCATTTCTCTCTCTCTTTCTCTCTCTAACTCTGTCTCTCTCTCTCCCTCTTCAACTCTCTCTCCGTATCCCTCTCACTCCCTCTCCTCCATTAACGGCCCAGCACAATCGAGCATTCACGCATCAACAGCAAAGCTGCGACGCAAACCCAAGCCGAGCACGAGCCGAGGCCACGAACCCTTCACGCGCCATTCATCGCGCGTTCGTGCCGTTATCTTTGCCGAGCATCACCAAGACGTCTCCAGGCAAGTTCTTTACTTGCTTACATGCTATTTTACCTAAGTTAAAATCTTAGATTACGTAGATTATCACGTTATAGTGTTAAATCAATTAGACGTTATAACTGTTCGGTGTGTGTTCCCAATGAAATTTCTTATCAAATTTGGCGGAACTGGATATATTGCATTGGCCCTTGTAGGGATGGATAACGTGTGAAAATTTCGCTGGAAAACATGACCGTTAACGACTAAAACAACTACCCCCAAGTTTAACCGTAAAACTGGAATTCTATTGTACCTGAAAATGTTAAAATTCACCATAAATCATATACATATTAGAATGGTGCGTTCGAGGGCTCAAATCGAATCCGACTCGACGAACTTTCACCCTATACTAGTTCCCTGGTATTCCTGTATTTAAACCATGATGATAATTGGATCGGAGTGTGACTCTGGACTGCAGTCCAGAGCGACTCCAGTTGTTTCTTGCTGTTCCGTAATGAGTACCACAAGATTTCCTTAACTCTTAGGTTGCGGAACTCCACTGGTTTGTATATATAAATCTGTTAGCTAGACAACACAATTGATTTCATTCTGTTTCGTTACCATTTGTTATTTATTCTATAATTTAAAAGATCGGGACGCATAACAGTCCCAACAGAATCAGAATTGACATGTTAGGGATAAACATTGTATATCTCCTGACATGAAGATGCGATTAAAGATCCGTCTATTGCGTTGAAAACCTTACTGAAAACCCTAGATTTCATCCAACTGTAGCATCACTAAAATCTGATCCCAACTGGGATTAAAATGCGTTGCGAAACGGACATCTGATTCTGAAACCGGATTTCCACCCGCGAACGCTTAAAATGAAGTGGTTATAATTAATAATCCTGGAACCCGATTGGCTTGAAACCATATTTGATGGATGGACAACTGAACATACTAATTACTACCTGTTTATTATTTCGCTAAATTATATACGTACGTTTCATGATAAATCGTGCAAATGATAGAATACTACTTTTTGACACCTTAATCATGCTTCATAAACTGTTTACGTATCATATCATACCCATATCGTTGCATTGTTAACATAGTGATATCGTGTATTTACCCAGTGTTAGATTCTAGTGATGATTGTGGCAAGTACGTCAGCGTTCGTGTATCCGTGATTAAGTGAAAGTGATACGTACTTGTATACAATCAGTGACCCTATTATTCTATTGCATTGTCGACGTCTGTGGGATGCATGTACGTGTGACTATAAGTGGTATGGGACACTTATGGAAGCGCTTGCACGGGTGTCACAGATAAGGCATTCGACACTGCCATTTATCTTAGGTATTAGTCGGGACGTGCTTGATGGAGGTCCTGCCTCCAGTTCTCGCGCAGACTTGTCACGGATCGATTAGTATTTAAGGTTATGGTTAGCGTTTGATGTAGACCACGGGGTGTGGGGTAGTTTAAGTGTGAGTTCAACAGAATCTCGGGAGTCCCATGCTGGCTTATATATTTAGGGAGTTATATGGAGATTTACAGGGTATGTGATATATACACTGTGATATTCTTGTTACATGTTGGGCCCGTGGTCCCTTGCCCTTGGGTTCTACCCTTGGGTGGAGGACACTCGCGAGTGGTTGACTCTCACACTTGGACTGACGATAGGGTTAGTGACCTGTACAGTGAGACTTAGAGACTGATAGGAATACTGGCATTTATATTCCTTATATACTGTGTTGGCATACGTGACATATCGTTATACTGCTTTACTGTTCCGCTGCATTGATTACTGCACATTCATATTCATGCTGTCATTGATTTACTGTTATTCATATCCATTACTACTGTTAGAATTGTCACTTGATTATATATATATTATATTGCTATTGTGTCGCTCTGACGACCTGAGTATGCATGCTCAGTGTGAGGAGAAGATTTAGCCTGGACCAGTGCATCACAGACTTCTTGACTTGCCATTCCGAGTTACATTCGTTTGTTTCACTTCAGGTCAGTCTTTACATTGTTCCTTTCAGTTACTGCATTTCTCATTACCTGCGCATCATTTACTGTTTACCATGATAAACTAGAAGCCGAAGTGTGACTACGGCAGGACATTTTCTTGACCGTAGGAGCATGGCTGGCCTTGTCTACCCCTCGTATTCCGTATTTTGGGAAGCGGGGCGTGACATGGTTTAATTGGTATCAAAGCCCAGGTTTTGCATCAATTGGGATTGCAGTTTTCCGTGTATGGCTTGACAATCTAAGACATTCTTCAATCTAGATTGTAAACTTGATATCCTTGATATATATTCACATCGTGTGTTCAGTTATCCATTCACTATGGTTTCGGGTGACTTGGCAAGGTTACGTGGTTGCAATTGCACTACCGTACTCTATTCAAGCAACTTAAAGTCATACAGT
Organism: Agapanthus africanus; assembly: GCA_030015575.1. NCBI lineage: Eukaryota > Viridiplantae > Streptophyta > Magnoliopsida > Asparagales > Amaryllidaceae > Agapanthus > Agapanthus africanus. The sequence continues at coordinate 8,403,145 of CM057337.1, forward strand.
TGATTCCCCACTTGTAATAAATTCATCACCTCTGATATTCTTGAATCTTTGCCCTATCCATGTTATATCTTGATTCGTATAGCTTGTGACTTATATCATCCTTAAAATTGTTGTTTCAGGATCATGTCTTCCAACGACTCTTCATCTTTAACCGCTCCCCAGAATCAGACCATTGAGATTCTGAGTGTACTGCAAGGTCTAAAGGAAACCCAGGAGCGAACAAACGACTTGTTGGCTGAAGGACTGAGAAGACAGATGAATTAGGCACCAGCGGCTGTCTCCAGTCATAGAGGGATCCCTATTAGACGATGAAAAGAGAAGAAGATGAAGCGCCCATTTGTTTCCCCGAGACAGAAGTAGCAGAAGACCCCATGCCGTGGATATTGTAAGAGGCCAGGACATCTTCAGAAGGATTGTCGCGGTACCCAAGGGAAATGTCTGATATGCGGTTCCAACAAACATCTCATCAACGGTTGCCCAGAAAGGAAAGAACTACAAGGAGGAAACTCGTCTATACTCCCCACTTCTGCCACATGAGGATTATCGCGTAGTTCGAACTTCGACGATAAGGCGGATCTAACGCAGAATTCAACTCGCGTAACGATGATGCAGCATTCTGGCAATCAAAGAAGAATTTTAGGACTTCCAATTTCAGTATTAATGTTGTCATCTTTTTTTTTGAATATTTCTTTCCGTCTGAAATCTTGTATCCGTCGAACTTTTGGTTGAATGCAATAAAATTCGAATCATAATATATGTATCATTCTCATGCTTCTCTATGTCAAATCCTATTCATTATCACAGTATTTTCATTCTGATCTTTCAGTTCCTGCAACCGCATATTTTCCTATACTTCGTACCCTGAGCTTTTTCCTTGATGTATTCCACTGTCTAATCATGACTTTTCTTTTCAGACCATAGCCCACCCTGGAGCAGCGCCGCATCTAGACGAGGATGCACAGTCTTGCGTTTCCTTAGACCGCGCACTGATGAGTTCTGACGATGAGGTCAACGGTCCCCAAGTCAATTTCGGAAACCACGATTCAGAGGACGAAGGAGCAGCCGTCCCAGAGTTTAACATGATAGGCGATCCCGACGAAGAGGAAGAAGATCCTGAAGAGAACCCTATAGAGGAAGATCCCGATGAGGACCCGATAGAAGAAAATCCAGTTGAGAAAAATCCCGTGGAAGAAAACCCAGAAGGAGAGGATCACATGGAATCGGACCTCGAGGAAGAAGCTCCATCCGAGGAAGAACCAGAAGATCAAGACCCTGCTGAGGAAGAACTTCCAATGGCAATGCCCGCGAGGCGATATGGAAATGGACGCCCCCACTTGAGAACGCGAGCCTACCGCAACCTACTGAATCCCCACAACCGCTACTGACGGAATTTCTTTTGATGTCGTCTTTCTGGCCAAATAAAATGTGTATAGTTAGGGCCACTTTTCGCCTTTGGGAATGCCTTGTTTCAAATTTTCTTGAATGAAATGAATCTTCTGTATTCGTAAACCTTTTGATTATTGGTTCGCTTGATACTTGTTTATTGCCCATATCTATCTATTCTTCTGCTGAGTTCCTGACTGTCCACCCCTACTCATTGTATAGTTTTCACACTCGTTTCAATTAGAAAGTACCGCACCCTGATCCTTGGAATGAGCCACTATCCATTCTTCGCCTGTGCCTCGTTTGTAATCCTTTTGGGCGGAGAAAATTTTGGAGAAACTTCCGAGTTCGCTAACCCTTCACATCTTGATTCATATGTTGTACCGAGCGCTATCCTACCCATACTTCTTCCCTTGTAGTCATTTGTTGTTCGCCCTTACTTCCTGTACTGATCCGATCCTAATCCCCTTGATCCTCAGCCTAAAGCCGCCACACTTCGACTTTCTGACTGAGCCACTGTTTCGCCCAATCAGAGCAAAGCTCTGTTCAAATTCAAAATTCAAAATTTTGAAGCAACGCTTCAAGTCTCGGGCGCAACGCGCCACGTGTCAGGCGCTAATACGTCAGCGCAGCGCCCAAGAAGGCGCGCCCAATCAGAGCAAAGCTCTATTTTTATGAAGCAACGCTTCAGTTGCGCTGCGCTCTGCGCCGCGCGACACGTGTCAGCGCAGTTGCGCTGCGCTCTGCGCCGTGCGACACGTGTCAGCGCAGATGCGCTAGCGCAGTTGCGCTGCGCTCTGCGCCGCGCGACACGTGTCACGCGCAGGGGCATCTGCGCCAAACAGAATTAAAGATTTTTAAAGAAATCTTTCTGTTCTTGTTAAAACAAGAAGATCTTCTTCTGTAAAACAGAAGCCCTTGGATCAAAGATCCAACGGTGGGAAAAATTCCCCAAATCACTATGAGAAAGATCTCTTTAACAAATTCAACAAACTTATGGGCACTATAAAAAGGATCATAGGCCTCAATTCAAAGGCATGGACATTTCTTGAAAAAAAATCAAGAGCTTTAAACAGAGAGAACTCTGAGAAAATTTCAAGAAAAAGGTAAAGAACCTTTATGAAGTAGAAGAAAGTCCTTCTAATAGATCATTGATCTAAAAACAAGATCAATGATCTTTACATAATAAACAGTGCTTTGCACTTCTTGTGAACCTCTGGTTCTTTAAAACAATAAAAATAAAAAATAGTGCTTTGCACTTTTATGAACCTCTGGTTCTTCAAACAAAAGAAAAATTTATTTTTCTTTGATCTAATTTAGATCAAGAAATTAAATAGTGCTTTGCACTTCCGTTCTTGAATCTAAAAGATTCTTAGTGCTTTGCACTTCCAAACTGCGCCGTTGCGCTCTTAAGAGAGCGCCACGTGTCAACTATAGAACCACTTGCGCTAAGCCCTCTTGAGATAGAGTTTTGCTCTCTGGAATTGGCGCAACTCGCTGAGAGCGCGCCACGTGTCAGCAGCGCAACAACGCAGCGCACTAGCGCAGCGCACTGCACTGGTGCGCTTGCGCTCACCAGAGCATGACACGTGTCATCACCATATGAGCTTGCGCTCATTACTCGGCGCAAAGTGCCAGACAAATGCACTGCCTTGCTTACAACAGGGGCCAAGCCCAATTAAAAGGCTTAACAGGCCTAATAAACAAAATGCTGTGCATTGTTTGAAAGGGCAGAGCCCAATTGAAAGGTCCAATGGACCAAAACAGATGCTCTGCATCATAAATAAAGGGACAGAGCCCAAATTAAAAGCCTAGCAGGCCAGAATAGAATGCAGTGCATTATTAAATTTGGGCAAAGCCCTAGCACAGGCCTAATAGGCCAAAGATCAAGAAAAATGTTGAATATCCTCAACTGGACTTAACCCAATTTTAGCCATAAGTCCTTAAATTAAATTAACTGAGCAGAATGGCTCTCCTAAACCAATCCACATCCGGTTCGAGGGTACATCTCCGAACTCCTTTGATATCCATCGTTGTAATTCCTCAACGACGTCAAAGAGGTGACGGGTCCCAACGACCACAACCCATATGGACTGCGGGGTCCTTAAACTCGTGGACCTAAACTAATATTGGACCGAGACGTCCCTAAACTAATATCGGACCGAAATGTCCCTAAACTAATGATGGACCACTACGTCCCTAAACTGGAATATGGACCACCACGTCTCTAAACTGGAACAATAGAGCCAATTGCTCTTCTTTCGGATCTAAACGATCCCGTTCAAGTCGATCTTAGTCCAAAATAGGATTAACGTATCCTTGGCGAATGTTTAAGTTGATCTTAGCCGCAACGCGACTAACGCATCCTTAAACTAAAAAACACCAAACCCAAATCTAAATAAATACGGATTTGGACTAATCCACGTCCTACGGGCGACGGTATTACTCAGTCTCCGTATACAATCCACGGGCAACCACAAACAAAACAAACACCCACGACACGAAGTGAAATTCTGGAGAAGGAGAAAGTTGTTACTGCGAAGTGGTAGCGTAATTAACTGCAGGGGCTTGCGCCTGCAGGGAAGAGCGTCCCCACAATCAAAAAACCCCTCTAGCGAGGGGGAATCTGACAAAGTCTGCTACATCGGCCGCATCCGTCTAAACCTTCGATACACGGTGCCATAAACCAACTTGGCATCTTCGGAGAGGTAGACGGATAAAACCAAATAGCATCTGCCCCGAATCTCAGTGCTAGGACATCGTGGTCTTGTGCGCCGTCTTTCGGAGGGGAACAGATTCTGGCACGCCCGGTGGGACCTTTTCCTCTTTCCACTCCACACTTCGTGTGTCGTCTTCGCGAACCAATCGCGGTTTGTTAAATGGTTGCCTTCGGATTTCAAGTTGCTAAGATTTGGTCTTTTGTCTGGCATAGAACTCAAGCATCCATGGATTCTAACTGCACCAAATGCGCGAAGTACCACTGCAACGGACGCTCCGCCTCACCGAGAGGTGTAACATATAGGCCCCAAGCGGCCTCTTTCCTCGCTCTGCCGGTAGAACAGGTGACTCAGGCCACCACCGGCCTGTTTTTCGGGACCATGGTCCCACCTACAAGCTTCTCTATGCCGATACCTGCACCGGAAGTGAACAAGAAGTCGGTGTTCGACCGGCTCACTGCTACCACGACCCCTGTCAACGGGTCGTCCCATACCAAACCAACAGCCTCTGTTTTCACCAGGCTGAATCAGAACTCTAAATTGGCTGTCCCAAAGAGGGCAACGGCCGCTGTTCCGGAAGTCGTTAAGGCGGCTTCTCCCGCCAAAGAGTCAGTCTTTTCAAGACTGACGATTCCTGCTCCTGCCCCTGCTCAAGGATCCGTCTTCGGCAGGATGAATATCACCCCTCAAAAGACAACCTCAGTCTTTAAGAGGTTAACCCCGGCAGCGCCTCATACAGACAGGGGGCAAAAAGAAACTATCTCTGAGCCAATCCCAACGGCTCGCCGTGCTCGACGTCGCCATTGGCAACGAGTGAGGAAGGCAGGGGGCAACACTCCCTCAGGGCTAACTCCACCGGCTCCAGTGGTGGAAGTCAATGCTGCTGTTCCAACTGGGAACAGCTTTGAACTGCTGAGAAGGGTACGGAAGAACTCTCCAACCGCTACATTGAAGAGATCTCCTCCACCTGCGGAGAGAGCTCCAGAGACAAAGCTGGAACAGCCCCCTCAACGGCTGTCGTCAAAAATATACAAGGTTTGGCGTAGGGTTCAAGACTCCGTGATTGACCCGGACCACTTTCGTCGCCAGAAAAAGGCAAAGGTGGAAAAAGGCAAGGATTGTCCCGTTAGACAGCAACGGACAGCAGCTGCTAGGGTGCCCCCTACAATGGTTCCTTCAACCTCAACGGCCCACAAAAGGAGGAGGTCAGAGAAAACCCCCGCGTCAATGGCAAAGTCTAAAAGCGGTGAACCTAAACGCCCCAAGTCAGGGGGCATAACAGTTCATACGGTTTATATGGCTTCTGGAAAGGAGGAAAGCCGCACTTCTACGGGTCACCGACCGCTTACCCGATCAGTGACCAAGGCTCAGGAGCAGCAACAAAAGCTCCAGGAGATGATGACTACAATGGCTGCACTCACGGAGCCAAAAGAGAACCCTGAGACGTCCTTAGATGAGCGCCAGGAGGAAGAGACCGGCGCCGAGTTCCTTCGCCGAGTACTGGAAAAGTGGGACAAAGAGGCTGCTGAACAAGCGGCCAACATACAGCGTATGGGCCTCCTCTTCCAGGACATGATAGGGATGATGATACAACAAGATCCTCCCGCTGAAGAACCCCTAATCGTCCTTGGAGATAATAAGGGAGAGACGTTGAATCCGCATTCCGCTCTATTAACAGCTAAAGAGGATACAATCTCTAAGACTAATCTGGACGAATACATAGCCCAGCAAATAAGGGTTCATCATGCGGCCGAAGCAGCCGGCCACGTCGTAAAAACGGGACGGCCATATCCAGGCTGGTATGTCCAAATCAAGTACCCGCCGGGTTACACAATTCCCAAATTTCATGTCTACAAAGGGACCGGCAATCCCCATCAGCATGTCGCCCAGTTCAGGACGCTTTGCGGTAACACCGGTGGTGATGACAAGCTTTTGCTCCGCCAGTTTGTTGGAAGTCTATCAGATACGGCGTTCGAGTGGTACTCTGAACTCCCTAATGATTCTATCAAAACCTTCGCGGAAATGGAGCTGCTGTTTACCCAGCGTTTTGCAAGTGCCAGTGAACGTACCCCGATGACGACACTGATTAACGCCAGGGTAAAACCCGGCGAGACATGGATTCAGTACGCTATACGGTGGCGTAATCTATGGTCGAAATGTGAGCCGCGCATAGAAGAAGCCCCTGCGGTGGGAATGTTTGTCGGAACCCTTGATCCACAAGCAACCATCTCACAGTTTATGATGTTTGTCAAGCCGACTTCCTTCCAGGCTTTAATTGACAAACTAGCGCAGATGGACCAGATGGGCCATAAACCCCCTCTCCCAAAGCCGGATTCCCGAAATGACAAAGGAAAGGGAAAAGCGATCGTTGTCGCTAATGCTCAACAACAACCGAACGACTCGAAGCCGGTTGCTCGTCCAAACAATACGCGCCCGTACGTACCCCTTCAGGATAGGATGGGACGTCCTTATTCCTTCCCCCGCGATAAAACGAGGAGGTTATTCGAGCTGGCATTGCGCAACAGACTCATAAATCTGCCGGATCCAAAACGACCGTTGCAACCAAGTGACGTCAACGAGCCTAATTACTGCCCTTATCATCGAGTACTAGGCCATCCGATCGAAGATTGCTACGTTTTCAAGAATTGGCTTGAAAACCAGTACCGACAGGGCAAGTTCGCGTTATCTGACAAATGGAAGGTGAATCCCCCGCAGCCCCACACCTCTAAAGGGACGAATACGCCGGGAGCAACATGCTCTGTCATTGAAGAAACTCCGTGGGAGGTTGTATTATCATCGAAAACGAAGAGAATGCTAAATGATCTTCGGACATGTCCGGCGATCAAGTGGAAGAACCCATTGGAACCGCAGGTCGTTGAGGGGATGTTGAAGCCACGTCCAACTCCAAAGACCAATGATGGGGGTTCGAGCACTAGTAGCCAGTCGTCAAAGTCTTTGAAGAAAAAGAAGAAGGCCAAGAAGCCGGTGAAGCCTAGCGATAGGCGCACGGACTTACAAAAGCAAATTGACGTGCTGGAAGAGTACAACCAGAAGGCGCGGACTCCCATTACATTGCAAGAGTTCCTCAACCATGTCTTCCAAGAAGAAGATGAGAGAGGTAGTTCGTCAAATGAATCTGAAGAACTTGTGGCAAGTTGCCATGTGATTTCCCATTCGATCACGAACGATGAGGAGACTCCTTGCACCGAAAAGCTGGGGGCAGATCCTGAACCAAAAGTTCTGGGACCATCAGATGAAGTAATTGACGCCCTCCTTAATGAAGCTCGGTTGAAAAGTAAAGCTGATCGGGAGCGCGAGGCGGCTATATTTGAAAGGGCCAAGCGCCAGCGACTTGATGAAGGAGCTGAGACGATCCCGCTGGAGCAAAACACCTCCACTACCGACAAAAGCCAACTCAGGATGAGGAAAAAGTTCGCTAAGGCCATATCAATAGGTATGAAGCTACCATCCTCTGAAGGAAATATCGCCGGTGAAGTGGAAACGCACCCCTCGTATTGCTTATATCATCAGAGGATTTCGCACCCCACTCAAGAGTGCAAAGCTTTCGATAGATGGTGGCAAGGATACGTTGCTCATCGACAACGCTTTAAGCGGGAAAAACGTAAAACTCGTCTGGAGCAGAGAAATACGACCAAAGGGCTTAAAAGAACTGCTGGCGATTGTTGCCTGGTTAACACCGGTGGATCACAAGTGCCTACATTCGGGAGTGATTCTGATGAAGAGCTAGAACTTGCCCCTCTCTTTAAAGAGTCCGCTTCAGGAAAAGAAGAAGAACCGAAGGTCTGCGAAAATATCCGGCTGCGGAATCGGACGCTGCCTGAAAAGAACCTCGGACCCTTGAACAGAAAAGATAAAGGGAAAGAAAAGGTCTCTGAGGATATTACTCTCGATGACCAAGTTGCGGAAGAGTTAACCGCTAAGAACCAACCAAAGAAGAATAAGGTGGATTACAACGTCTTAGCACATCTGAGGAAGCTGCCCTCACAGCTCAGCATTCTTGACGCCCTTTTGCTATCAAAAGAGGCGAGAGATTCGTTGATTAAGGCACTCCAAGACCCGGAACAATTCCAAGCATGCCTGGCCGAGGAAAAGATGAAGGATGAGTTAGAGGAAGTACACACGGCTGATGTTACTTTTGGCGATGAAGACCTTCTACTTGGGACTTGCGAACACAATCGCCCTCTCTATGTTTCGGGATACTGCCATGATATAAAGATAGGCAAAATCCTGATCGATAACGGGTCGTCTGTTAACCTACTCAACGTACGGGTGTTGAAGGAAATCTGCATGAGCGTCCAGCACCTTGCTCGGGACAAGATCACCATATCCGGATTCGACTCCCAATCGTCAAAGACTCTTGGATCTGTGATACTGACGCTACGCTTCGGACTACTCGTCACGGACATTAAGTTCCACGTCATAGATGCCAAGACATGCTACAACGCTTTGCTCGGCCGACTATGGTTACACGAGTACAACATCATCCCTTCTACACAACATCAATGTATGAAGTATTTTAAGGATGGTTTCGAGTATACCGTGACGGGAGAACTGAACCCGTTCTCTGTGAACGAGGTCCGCAAATACGAAGATGCCAAATACTTCTTGCCGGATTTCGAAGACACGGAGAAGTGTCACAAGCCGGAAAATAAAACTAACGCCACCATCCCTGTCTTCGGCAGTGATACCGAGGAGGAAGAGGAGGTCGTTTATTCGGGTCCGCCCCAACATAACAAGCCAGGACCGTCCACTCCTACATTGGTCTTTGGTAGTGATTCGGAGGCTGAGGTCCATGTCGTATTCTCTGCTCGACCTTCAATACAAGCTTCCGCTGACGAAAAACAAAGTCTGCAAGTCGCCATGGTGCCACCTAAACATCATAAAGAACTGGACGCACTTAATATCTACAGTGTAGAAGAGCTGCGGACATTCTATATCCCTCCCAGGCGAGAAAACGAGAAGGCAATCCTATTCTACCGTTCTGAAGAAAACAAGGTGGAAAAAGAAGTCTGGCATGGCGCGGATCCCACACTCGACAGGCTTCAGCCTATCCGTCTTCCCAGATATTATACAGAAGGTTTGAAGAAGCTGCTGAAACGCCAGGGGATATCCTTCAAACAGACCGTTAGAGAGGCCAAATTCTATAACAAGGTCTGGAACATTCCCGGGATCCAACGCAAACCGCCTAACGGGAGAATGGAAACAAGAGGGCTTGGATACATCCGTTCAAAGAAACGAGAGTTACTACCCGGCTGCTACGTCGTATATGACCTTGATGAAGAAGCGGATGCTCAATGGGAGGACGCTAATTCTAAGCCAGTGAAAGTTCCAGATGCAAAAGAACCCGGTCCGCCGTTCGAAGAACAAATGGACAGACTTATAAAGAAAGCTGGTCAAAAGGTCCGAGATGATCACAACCGTGAAACGGCCATCTACGAGAAAGCCAAGACGCAACGCCTTCTCCAACAGGCTGTAAAGGATGAAAATGCCGCTCCTTGTCAACCTGATATAAAGAAGGCTCGACGCAAAAGCAGAAATAAGCCGAAAGGCCAAAAAGGCGCTCAACAGCAGCAAAGCAGGGCTAAGAAGCCACGCAAACGAGAATCGAGCGTTATTGACCTATCCCTCATGAAGAAAATGGGTCGAGCATACTCGTTTCCTCGGGAAAAGACGAAGAAAATACTTGATCTCGCCCTGAAACATCATATGCTTACATTGCCGGAGTCTAAACACCCTGAACAAGCAGGCGAAGCCTCACACCCGGACTATTGCTCTTACCATCGAGTAGTAGGTCATCCTCTTGAAGATTGCTTCACCTTCAAGAATTAGGTCGAAGATCAATATCAACTTGGTAAATTCGCTCTGTCCAACAACTGGAGGGTAGCACCACCACAAAAGCACGAGCCTAAGGCCACGAAAGAAAAACCAGTTCCACATTGGGATTGGAAGCGAATTCGTACCTGTCACATGATAACAATACTATAAGAAGAATCCGAGAACATGGACAGCCTTCCCCGGTGCCTCGAAAACAGCAACGATGAGGTGATCTCAGAATTTTCCCCAGCTCCGAAAGAGCTGGAGGACGGAATACATACCACTGCAGATGACCTCAAGAAAATTGAGTTGGGGACGATAAACGATCCGCGACCGACATTCGTCAGCGAGCTGCTGTCTGAAGAAAAGGTGGCTGCGTTAAAGGACGTCCTTGTACAGCATAAAGATTGCTACGCATGGAACTATTCCGAGATGCCGGGACTTGATCCAGAAGTTGCTGTACATAGACTGGCAATATCCCCGAGTGTCAAGCCGGTCAAACAAGCGCCGAGAAGAATGCAGCTTGAGCTCGAGATGAGCATCAACGCGGAAGTCAAAAAGCTGATAGACTCCGGCTTTATCCAAGAGGTTCAATACCCTGAATGGATTGCTAATATCGTCCCAGTGATGAAGAAAAATGGTACGGTGCGCATATGCGTGGACTTTCGGGATCTCAACAAAGCCTGCCCGAAGGATGATTTCCCAGTACCAGTCACCGAACTGATGATAGACAATACGTCCACGCATGAGATTTTCTCATTCATGGATGGCTCATCAGGATATAATCAAATAAAAATGCACCCTGAAGACCAGAAACATACGGCTTTCCGGACTCCTTTAGGAATATTCTGTTACAAGGTGATGCCCTTCGGTTAAAAGAACGCCGGTGCAACCTACCAAAGGGCCATGACGAAGATTTTCGATAACCTTATACACGAAATCGTTGAATGCTATATCGACGACCTCGTTGTTAAAAGCAAATCATATGAGGAACATCTCGAGCATCTGAAGACCGTATTTCAACGTCTTCGACAATACAACTTGAAGATGAACCCTCTGAAGTGTGCATTCGGGGTTTCCTCGTGCAAATTCCTGGGATTCATCGTTCGACACCGAGGTATCGAGATAGATCCGTCCAAGATCAAGGCAATCATGGGAATGCCTCCACCGAGAACTCTCAAACAGCTGCGGTCTCTCCAAGGGAAGCTCGCGTACATACGGCGATTTATAGCCAACCTCTCAGGAAAGTGCCGTCCTTACAGCCACCTGATGAAGAAGGGAACCCCGTTCGTCTGGGATCACAAATGCCAAGGCGCACTGGATGAGATCAAGCAGTATTTGCAAAACCCTCCAGTGTTGGCTGCTCCAGTGAAGGGAAAGCCTCTCATTCTTTACACGGCCGCCCTTGAAGATTCTTTGGGCGCATTATGGGCACAAGAGAATGACCAGGGGAAAGAAAGAGCACTTTACTACTTAAGTCGAGTGCTGCTGGGGGCAGAAAGCAATTACTCCCCCATTGAAAAGCACTGCCTGGCGTTGATCTTCGCAATAACAAAGCTTAGACATTACGCATTAGCGCATGAAGTCCATCTCATTTCAAAGGTGGACCCTCTCAAATATCTAATGTCAAAGGCCATATTGACGGGACGACTCGCTAAATGGGCCCTGCTCTTAATGGAGTTCTCGATAGCATATCGACCACTCAAAGCAGTAAAAGGTCAGGCCATCGCCGACTTCCTTGCTGAGCACCCGATACCGGCCGACTCTCCTTTAAACTGTGATCTTCCAGACGAACATGCGTTTGATGCGATCGATGGTGATAATACCCGATGGGAGCTTTATTTTGACGGAGCATCTTCCGTGAAGAAGCGCAAACAAAGTACCCCTATAATCAAATCGGGGGTAGGACTCATCTTTATAACTCCAAAAGGAGGGATAATGCGCTACGCATTCTCCCTGACGGAACCGAGGACAAACAACGAAGCCGAATACGAAGCTCTGATAGCAGGCCTCGAGATCGCCATTGACATGGGAATTGAAAACCTCCTCATATACGAAGATTCGCAACTGGTCGTTAGTCAAGTAAACGGCGATTACCAAACATGCAAACCGGAATTGGTAAAATACGGTGAAAAGGTGCAACAACTGCTAACCCAAATTCCCTCCTATACTTTGGAGAGCATACCACGCGCGGATAACAGCAAAGCGGATGCGTTGGCCAAACTTGCTAAAGAAATGGCTGACGAGAACCTCGATGACGTTGGAATCATGGTACAAAGTCGTCGGGTGCTCGCCCCCGCAGAAATACCTTCGGAATCACCCGAAGAGAAGGGAGTGACTGAACAAGCGACCTTGCAAATAAAAGATCATGAGAAGGTTGAGGATTGGAGGGAAGTCTTTATAGACTACTTCAAGTCCCACCAAATGCCCGAAGATGCGTCCGCAAGACATCAACTCATAAAACGAGCTCTGTCTTTCGCCTTCGTCAATGATACTCTATACAAGAGGTCATTCGATTCTCTGTGGCTGAGATGCTTAGGACCGGACGAATCGGAAAGAGTCGTTCAGGAGGTTCATGACGGAATCTGCGGTTCTCACCAAGCAGGTCCAAAGATGAAGTTGAAGATCAAATGGATGGACTATTACTGGCCCACGATGATTCAAGACTGCATCGAATATGCGAAGCAATGTCACTCATGCCAGATTCATGGGGACTTCATCCACCAGCACCCAAATCCGTTGCATCCAACGGTAGCTAGCTGGCCATTCGAAATGTGGGGGACAGATATAGTCGGCCCCATCGAACCAGCATCGTCTAAAGGACATAGTTTCATCCTAGCGACGACTGACTACTTCTCTAAGTAGGCAGAAGCAGTACCATTGAGAGAAGTGAAGACGGAGAATATCCTCCATTTCTTCAAAACGCACGTCATATATCGGTTTGGAACTCCGAGGCGGATCATCTCCGATAACGGGCCAGCCTACCGAAGTCATAAAATCAGCTGCTTCGCACAGCAGCATAACATAGACTGGAGATATTCCTCAGTCTATAATCCACGAGCTAACGGTCTCGCCGAGGCCTTCAACAAGACCTTGACGAAAATTATAAAGAAAACAGTGTCCCGAAATAAGAAAGACTGGCATGAGAGACTGCAAGAAGCTCTTTGGGCGTATCGAACCACGTTCAAGACAGCCACAAACACAACGCCATACGCGTTAGTGTTCGGTACGGAAGCAGTACTCCCTCTCGAGATAGAGTTACCCTCTCTACGAGTGGCAGTTCACCACGAGCTAACGGACGAAGAAAATGCTCACCTTCGGCTTGAGGAGCTTGACGCCCTTGATGAAACTAGGCTCATAGCGCAACAAAATCTGGAAGCTTATAAAGCAAAGATGATGCGCTCATACGAAAGATTGACCCGACCGAGGACATTCCACCAAGGCGAACTCGTGCTAGTGGTCAAAAGGCCTATGATCCCCAATCGCGCCAAGCGGGGAAAATTCGAGCCGAACTATGAAGGCCCGTACATCATAGATAAAGTTTACCAGGGTGGGGCCTATCTACTTATGGACATGCACGGTGAAAGGCCTTTCAGACCAATAAACGGTCGCTTCCTAAAGAAATACTACGCTTAATGAGCCACAGCCTAGGTCAACGATAGATAACGACGACAATGTCCGCTCGCTATCTTCCTAAGCTCAAACTGTATAAACAGTAGCCAGCTTCTCAATAGCCGACCGAAATGTCCCTAAACTAACAGCGGACCGAAATGTCCCTAAACTAACAGCGGACCGAAATGTCCCTAAACTAACAGCGGATCGAAATGTCCTTGAACTAATAATAGCAGACCGAAACGTCTTTAAACTACTACCGCTGCATCTTTAGACTGACGAGATATAAAAATAAAATAAAATAAAAACGGTAGTCCATATGCAAAAAGGGGCACGGATGAAAACCCGAAAGGGCTCCGTGAGTAAAAACAGCAGGGCTACCGGCGAGTGTTCGTGAAAACCCGAAAGGGCGCGACCTCGTAAAAAAAAAGAGAAAAAGGAAATAAAAAGAATAAAAAAAAATGGTATGTCCATAAGCAAAATGGGCACGGATGAAAACCCGAAAGGGCTCCATGAGTAAAAACAGCAGGACTACCGGTGAGTGTTTGTGAAAACCTGAAAGGGCGCAACCTCGTTAAAGGACACTTATAGGGTCCTCTCGACCTTGTAGGGAGAAACCACATGCGTGAGATCCTTACGACTCACAAAGGTGCAACACACTTAGGGATCCCCATGATTCCTAAGGAGAAAATACACTTGCGAGATCCTCACGACTCGTAAGGAGAACGCTCTTATGGGACCCTCACGGCTCGTAAGATTTGAAAGTCTTAAGTTACAGAGATCTAAACCTGTGCTTAAGCAACCCCCACAACTTTCGATATTGCCCTACAAGTGGCTCAATACTGACCCTTGTATACAATCCACGGGCGCGAATAAACATTTCCCTAACCAAGGTCCATCCGTGACTGGGGATATGTTCGCATAACCCTTGTAAATCCTCTCGATTTGCAAAGAGAAAACCCTCCTGTAGGATCCTTACGACTTACAGAGGAACAAAACACTTAGGAACCCTCACGATTCCTAAGGAGAAAATACACCTATAAGATCCTCACGACTTGTAGGGAGAAATAGCTTTGTGAGACCCTTACGGCTCATAAAGTCAAAAGCCTTAGTCGACAGGACCCTAACCCTGGTCGCTAAGCCTCCTTTGTGCGACAATGACAGAGGCAAATGATGATTCGCTCCTGGCAACATCCCAGTTGTAGCGGTGCTGATGCCAAAATCAGTGTCCAAGTTCAAGTTTACGGCGAAAAGCCAGTAAGCCGCACATGCATACGAAATAGCCGAAATGATAGGGCAACTTGCAATAAAAAGCAGCAAGTAAAATGTATGCATGCGAAATAGCCGAAATGATTGGGCAACTCGCAATAAAAAGCAGCGAGTGGAAATAAAATAAACAGCCGAAATGATTGGGCACCACGAAAAATAGCCGAAATGATTGGGCAATCGCGACCTTCTCGATATAAAAGCTGAAATGATAGAGCATCGCGGAAAGAATAAAAAAAAATGAAAGAATAAAACTTTTTGCCCTACAGTTAAGATCACATCGATCCCTGTATACAATCCAAGGGAATAAACAAAGAGGGAACCATACCCTCCCAGCAAATTCCTCGACTCACGGATACAAACACTCCTTGACGAGAGCTTCCTGATCCGCGTCGACCCGCAGAGCCACCAGAGCCCCCGTGGGAACCCTCGACTCGTTTCAAACCCCAAGGAAACAAATAATCCTTGGCGCTTGGGAAACAAATAATCCCTAGCAAACTCCTCGACTCACGGATACAAACACTCCTTGACGAGAGCTTCCTGATCCGCGTCGACCCGCAGAGCCACCAGAGCCCCCGTGGGAACCCTCGACTCGTTTCAAACCCCAAGGAAACAAATAATCCTTGGCGCTTGGGAAACAAATAATCCCTAGCAAACTCCTCGACTCACGGATACAAACACTCCTTGACGAGAGCTTCCTGATCCGCGTCGACCCGCAGAGCCGCCAGTGCCCCCGTGGGAACCCTCGACTCGTTTCAAACCCCAAGGAAACAAATAATCCTTGGCGCTTGGGAAACAAATAATTCCTAGCAAACTCCTCGACTCACGGATACAAACACTCCTTGACGAGAGCTTCCTGATCCGCGTCGACCCGCAGAGCCGCCAGTGCCCCCGTGGGAACCCTCGACTCGTTTCAAACCCTAAGGAAACAAATAATCCTTGGCGCTTGGGAAACAAATAATCCCTAGCAAACTCCTCGACTCACGGATACAAACACTCCTTGACGAGAGCTTCCTAATCCGCGTCGACCCGCAGAGCCACCAGAGCCCCCGTGGGAACCCTCGACTCGTTTCAAACCCCAAGGAAACAAATAATCCTTGACGCTTGGGAAACAAATAATCCCTAGCAAACTCCTCGACTCACGGATACAAACACTCCTTGACGAGAGCCTCCTGATCCGCGTCGATCCGCAGAGGGACCAGAGCCCCCATGGGAACCCTCGACTCATTTCAAACCCCAAGGAAACAAATAATCCTTGGCGCTTGGGAAACAAATAATCCCTAGCAAACTCCTCGATTCACGGATACAAACACTCCGTGATGAGAGCTTCTTAACTCATGTCAAATGTTCCGCTACAACTGCAAATAAATCCCCGATTCGTCTCAATTTGTAAGAAGAAGTCTCAGACAGCAAGGATCGAAAAGCTTGCTTTTTGAGCAATGGGACCCTGCAAGTCAATCCAAACTGGTCTCTTGCATACTATTTACGGGTCTCACTCTCCGAAGTCAAATTTCGACGAGGAGGGAAACAACCGCTTACGAATCCTCTCGACTCGTAAGAGGGAAAATTCTCTTATAGGATCCTTACGACTTATAAGAGAAAACCACACCTAGGAATCCTCACGATTCCTAAGGAGAAAATCCGCCTATGAGATCCTCTCGACCCGTAGGGTGAAAAGCCTCTATGAGACCCTCACGGCTCATAGAGTTGAAAAATCTTAGGCAGCAGACCAGAACCTGCGGCCTAAGTCATCGCTATTCCCTAAGAAAGTCGGAATACTCGTTTTAGACATCCATCAACCATGGTTATTAAGACAGCCTGCTGACAATAAAAAAAAAGAAGATGACAGAAAGAATATCCGGTCTACATTTGATCTGGCGTGCGTGACGCATTCATTTATGCATGGGCAGAAGATTCAGGACGAGAAATAAGACAAGCTGAAATAGAAAAGGGAAGGGTTTCCATTCATATTGCTAAAAAATAAATAAAAATAAAAAAAATTCTTTTACAAGCATAAGAAACATTATTCAAATTATTACAACGGTATAACCTCAGATCCGGGGCACGGATTGAGGAAATCAAAAGTAAGGCCATCCAGAGTTCTTCTGGCCTTTCTAATTATTCTTAAGCGCGGTCTTTCTCGCTCCTCTGTATCGAGATCATCGGCGAGCCCTCCTGGCCTTTGATAAGCAGCAACTATCGTCGTCTGCTGGAAGACTTGGTGTAGGATGTCAATAAGTCTGTTCCGTCGTTTCTTTGAAATCAGCCCTGTCAGGTACACTGAATGCACCTTGTCTTCGGCATCATCCAGCGCGTTGAGCGGTAAGGCCTCATGAAGACCCGGAAGTGCTCTCCATATGGCTCCCAACACGACTTTCAAAAGGGCCGAACGACGAGGCAACAGCCAACCACCGCTTGCGTTCAGACGACCCATGACTTCTGCACATTCAGCGTCTGTAAATCCCTGGTTTTGTTGACGACCCTGAGCGCGGATATCGTCGTAGGTAATAAACTCGTGCAAACTGTATAGATGCACCGCCGCCATTATGCCTGGAGGAAATATTACAGGAAGATCAGCAATAGAAAAGCAATAATATACATGGAGGACTAAATTCCTAGAGAGCAAAACTATGTTCAAGGATAAAGTCCCCTGGATGAAAGCTCTGCTGGTTAAGATTAATCTAAGAATCGATTTTACCTAAAGTTTTCCTAAAAACTTAAAAAAAAAAAAAGGGGAGGAGCAAGGCACCGGAATTCTTGAAGGCAAGAACAAAGCTCTGAGGTCTTCGAAAATAGAAATCTGAAAGATGATAAATATCTGGGGGGGGACGAAAGGTCCTATTTATAGGCATCAAGTGCCTCTTCGACTTCCAAGAGTTGTCACGGCAGTTTACCCTAATCGGAGCGAACTTCTGTTCAAATTCCGAGGTGGGAGACGAAGCAACGCTTCGTTTCCCCCCAATCAGAGCAAAGCTCTGTCTTGAAAATTAATTTAATGAAGCGACGCTTCAGATTATTTGCGCTGCACAATACGCCACGTGTCTGACGCAGACGCATCAGCGCAACGCCCAAAACGGCGCACCCAATCAAAGCAAAGCTCTATCTCAAGCGGCACTAAAGGAAGCAACGCTTCAGCGGCGTATGCGCCGTGCGCTGCGTGACACGTGTCGGCGCAGATGCGCTAGCGCAGTCGCGCTGCACTGTGCGCTGTGCGACACGTGTCATACCTTGGAGCATTGGCGCTAAACAAAAATTAAGGTTCTGAAGAAATCTTTTCTGCTATTGTTAAAATAAGAAGATTATCTTCTGTAAAACAGAAGCCCTTGGATCAAAGATCCGACGGTGGGGGAAAGCCCGCCAAATCTTTCAGAAAAGGGATTTCTTCAACAAATTGAACTTACTTCTTAATTTGCAAGATGGGGTCTCAGGCAGTAAGGATTGAAAAGCTTGCTTCTTGAGCAATGGGGCCCTGCAAGTCAATCCAAAATGGTCTCTTGCATACTATTCACGGGTCTCACTCTCCGAAGTCGATTTTCGACAAGAAGGGAAACAACCGCTTACGAATCCTCTCGACTCGTAAGAGGGAAAATTCTCTTATAGGATCCTTACGACTTATAAGAGAAAACCACACTTAGGAATCCTCACGATTCCTAAGGAGAAAATCCACCTATGAGATCCTCTCGATCCGTAGGGAGAAAAATCTCTATGAGACCCTCCCGGCTCATAGAATTGAAAAGTCTTAGGCGGCAGATCTGAACCTGCGGCCTAAGCCATCGCTATCTCTTGGAAAAATTAAATTGTCTGCCAATCAGGTTCATCGACAACATCATGATGTAAAGGCAGAAAACAAAAGAGCATACAAGATATTGCAAAAGAAAGTGTGTATCTTTATTCATTGACCTCAATCAAATACATGGTGAATCATACAAAAGAGCAAAGAACGGATACATGTTACTCAGAAAAGAAAATTTTTACAAATACATTGATACAAAGGCAGCTATTGGGAAGGAAGCGTCTTGAGTAGCTCTATCAGTTGTTCGTACACTTCCTTCCATGCCTTTTCTCGATTGGATACCACTGCCAACTCCGCCTCCACCTGGGCCCGTTGCTGTGCGACGGATGCAAGCTGATCCCTGACGGCTTGATGAGCAGCTTCACGGCCTGGAGTGTCATGCTCGGCGACATCAAGTGCCCGCTTTAGTCTCAGCCCATTCGATATGCGCTCCAGAAGACCCTCGAAGACGGTCTTTACCTCAGCGGCGTTCGCCTCAACTTCGGCACGCAAGCGAGCAGTTCTGCTTGAAGAATCTTGGCACTCCTTCAGCCTCAAAGCCACTTCTTGTTCCAGATGACGGAAATGAGAAGCGCTTTGCTCGAGCCATGCTCCCCGTTGAGTGCTCAAGGCCAAAGTCTTGGGGGACAGGCGCATTGACTCCAGCTGATGAAGGCGAGCCTCGATCTCCCGACAATAGTTAACCCAAGAGGCGACAATGCCCTCGTCATGGAAGGTGGCAAATATCGCCAACATCGGGTTAACCGTCGTGGCGAAGTCCTCAGCAGATACAGGAGCCTCGATGTCGAGTTCCTCGATGTAGTCGCTCAACATGCGCAAACTATTCACGGCACCTTTTGAGGACGGACGTCGCTGGGAAGGGCCGCCCGGTATTGTAATGCGAGACTCGAAAGGCACCGAGACTGGAACGACAGATGGAAAAAGACGAAATGCGATTAGATGATGATTCAATAGATATGAAGGAAGTCATTGATAAGATAGTTTACTATACCGATGGAGACAGGTGGCAAGGCCGGAAGGGCTGGTGGCGCAGCCGATCTTTCTGCTCCCCCTTCGATTTGCAGCACTGCAGTCAGAACAAGAGAGAGTTAGAAATAATTCTACCACTGAAAAGACAAAGCTACCAATCGGGAACGGTACTCACCAGGGCCACCAGAGGGAGAGGCGAATTCAAATGGGAAAGAGAAGTGTGGGAGCAACACTTGATAGAGATGATCAAAAAGCACTCCTGGAAGATACAACAATGTGACTTTAGTACACAAATTATACATCTGGAAGATAAGATTAATAAATCGCAAACACATACCTTCCAACATCTTCGAGGGTATGAGAGAAGGCTGAGAGGTGACCACCGCCAAAGCAGTCGTTGAAGGCGTTCCCTCGAGCGGTGGGGCATCGGCACTAGCTGCACCTGCATTACGAAAAGGTGAACTTGTCAGAAAAGGTTGTAAAGTAAAGAAAAGCAGCCACTTAGGGTTTACCTGAGGAGCTCCCGGCTGAAACGGAGGCGACTCCCTCCTCTACCAACATGAGCCCACCGCCCGTGGCCTCGTCGCCCGACTCGATGGGGACCGTTGCGGTGCTCGCGAGACCTGGAGACGGCGGAGGACCATAGATGGGGAGGGCTATGACTGGAGTATTGCCAAATTCCAGAGAAAGAGCGGTTGGCTCGTCATCGGGAATCATGGCCGCCTCACCCACCACTTTCTCAGGTTCAGTAGTGGCGGTTGTATCGTCCACCGTCGCCGGGGGATCGTCGGCCTCGAGCGCTTCATTCGCCGCCACCCTGGACTCATTTATAATGATCATATCATCTGCCACCACTTCAGGTTCAGTATCAATGACCTTCTCGGCGGCAGGCCCCTCGACCTCCGCCTCAGGCTCCAAAGCCACAACGACGTTGCCCACCGTCAGCTCGAGTTCGGCAGGTACCGCCTCCTCTGCTTCTTTGGGATCAACGGTTTCCGCCGCCCCCTCGATCGGACTCGGCCCTGCAAGATGAGGGATATAAGGACCAATGACATTAAAAACCCTTATAATAAAAACTCTGAGAGAAATATTACCTGAAGCGGGTTTACCGTTTGCGCTCCGAACTGCGCGCGCCACCTCTCTGCGGGCAGTGGATAGGGCGACAGGGGCCTCTTCGGATGGAGTATCAGCGCGAGGGACGATGCTGGGGCCCGCTCCCACAGCCAAGGCAGCCCGGCGCGCCTTCGCCTCACGCCTTTGCCGCTTCCTCTCTTCCCGGGCTGTCGCGATGGACCTTAGTGATGCCTCCTTCAAGGCGCCGTCATCCTCGTTCAGGGATGCCTCAAGAGCCTTTAAGGCATCCTTCATCGGCTCTTCAAGACGAACCTCCTGCGGTGGCCCAGAAGAAGCAGGAACGTCGGCAGCTGGTAGAACATCTGCAGCGCTAGGAGGGAACGGCATTGAGGTTCCTGTAATTAAAAGGGAAAGGTTAGATCGACCATAACACAAGGAAAATGAAAAAACTTGATGAGTCGAAACTTTCTAATTGCTTTAACATGACACACGGAAATAATTTGACCACCTTATCTTATAGCATCCTGAAACAGGGAGGAGAAAGAACAACAGTTCGACAAGGACGATGTCCAGCCCGAAAGATCAGTATAAATGCAGGAAAAAACAAAATGCAAATTTTACTCCAAAAAAGAGCAAACAAGTCCTTGGAAGAGGGTCGCCTTAAAGAAATGGCATGGCTTCAAGTAACGGCCATATATAATAAATAATCTTATGGTATTTGATTTAACCATTATTAATTTCCAATATGTATATAACTTCACGTAATATCATCTCTCTCTTGTTAAAATTTATCTACTTTATACACTCGAATAACACTTTGATATGTGATTATCGATAAGTATGTTCAGATTAATGATATGGGTTATCGAATCAATGGATTTCTATTGCAAGAGCTTACGGAGAGAAAAGAAATCTATTGCAGGAGCTTAATCTGATAGCATGCATTCTCATGAACTCGATACAAAATAAATTATTCGAATCAATGGATTTTGTATCTCATAAGAGAGTAAATGTGAGATTGACAATAAGGGGGACTTCATAAAATGCTTTTAGCCTGAAAACTACATTAAAGATTGCATGGTTCAGCTACGTGTGTGTGCAGAGATACAGGACATCAACAAATTAGAAGTTGATTAAAGGCTGAAGATCATCAAATCCTTAAACCCTAGCTTAGTCATAATTATAAGCACTCTCCCAAACTGAAAAATCTATATAGATCCTGACTATTTCTTCGTTTTAACGACAAATAATTAAAAGGAAGTGGATTATATATATATAACCATAACCACAGCAACAAAATAACAACTCTTGTGAATAACAAATGAGAACTATATATATATATATATATATATATATATATATATATATATATGTTATAGGAACCATCCAGTATATGCATGCATCGATTTATCTCAGTTACAAAAATAAAATTAAGATCTTGATACCACAAGTAGCTCAAGTAATTTTTTGAGAGAGGCATATATACAGCAACAGCTTCAGATGACAGAACTCAACTAGAATTTTTAAGAATGGAACAAAATTTAATTATAACATTTTTAAGGCATATATCAAACATGCATGGTGTTCAAGGCTTAGGCCCTGCTCTTATAAAAAAGCAATTAAACAAACTGAGATATGAATAACACAAGAATACCTTTCTATTCTTATATATATACAGAAAGGGCGAGGTATTCGCAAAATAATATTTCGAGTCGGATCGCCCCTTAAAATTACAAGGATAACTCATATTTCCAGCATACAAGTCAGATCTGAGATGCAAATAATAATCGTACTTGATTGTGGATGGAAAGGCCACTAAGCTATTGTTGCGTCCTCCAAATGGATTGCCCCTACATTGTTAAGTGAATCGTTAGCGATGACATATTTTGTTCCCCCTGCATTTTTTTCTTTCAAATTAGCATGTAGCTAGTAGTCATATTATGAAATAGCTGGGTCAATAGACATACCTAATACAGAGAAAATAGGTAGATTACACTAAAGTACCCTCAACTATCGCGTTTTTCACTAAAATATATTAAAGTTTTCATTTTACATTAACATACCTTAATTCCTTGCTTTGAACGTATTTTATCGAAAAGAAATCCCTTCAGAACCATACTTTACGCGTGGTATCTTACTATAATAATAAAAAAAAAATGATGGTATTTTAGGATAATTTATCCAAAAAAGAAACTAGTGGTTACTTCTCTGATCTGTTAAAGGCTCCAACTAGAACCGAACACATACGATCCATTAAGTTTGTTGATGCCCTAAAACAAACTGCAGTCTATAATCTACACGCATTGCAAATCCTTACATAGTAATCAAAAGTTGAGAGTTACATGCGACAGAGTCCTATATATTTATTTGCGAGCTTAAATGAACTACTGGAGAGCAGATTATTTTGGCTGACAAAAGATCAACACGCGGAAACATAGCCGCTAGAGTTTATACCTATCGACCAAAGCTATAATAACATAGGTAGAAGCAGCCTATTTTAAGTATAAAAATTATCGGCAATCAAGATGAAGTGGGGGTGAAATATAACGCACACCCTAACTAGGATCGTCATCAAAGAGAATGCAGAGAGCTAGTAAAACCAAATTAAAACTCCTAATATTTTTTGTTCATGCCAGACAATCAAATTTAAACCCCAATGCTTGTAGTGTAGGATACATTAATTACAATAAGGATGATCTGTGATTTGTCGAACATAGAAAGCAGCCAAATTAATGGCCTTGCAGACATTGTTTCAATAAATCGTATTCGCTCTTGAGGAATCGTAGAAATAATTCACATGGTATATATATATATATATATGAGAATAATGTAGAAAAGAGGCTATAGGAGGCGATTTTCTCTTATGGCGTGGAAAAAATACAATCTCCACCATTTTTTGCGACGATCACTACTACAAATAGGAGATTAATGGTGGAAATGTGCCATTCGAGGGAATTTTCTCTTATGGCGTCTGAAAAATGCAGCCTCCATAATTTTTTTCGACGATCGGCATACATCACCTTCATCTTTATCATCTAAGATGTGAATACACCAAATTTAATGTGATTATACCTTTTTTTCACCGTTGATTTAGTTGGTGCAAAATTAACGGTTTACCGACGATAGAACTTTTTGCATTGCTAAATCAACGGTGAAAAAGTGGTGGAATCACATAAAATTTGGTGTATCCACATCTTAGACGATAACGATGATGATGATCGGTGCCGATCGTCGAAAAAAATAAGGGAGGACATACTTTTTCGACGCTATAGGAGTAAATCCCCTCCTATGGCCTCTTTCCTCCATTATTCTCTCTCTATATATATATATGACGATAACGATGAAAATGATTGGTGCTGATCGTCGGAAAAAATGAGGGAAGACGTACATTTTCGACTTCATAGAAGGAAATTCCGCCTATGGCATCTTTCCTCCATTATTCTATATATATATATATACACACCATCCCTCCACACCGCCCAAGGTTCCTTTAATGAGGTCGATGTTGTCCTCGATCTTTCTCAAGAGATCATATATATGTATTTGAGGACAAAACATGTTTTGATTTGGTCTTTATTTTTCAGTTGCATTAACATCGGACGAAAATATTCGGACACCTTATCTTCTGGCATGCTCAAAGAGAAGAAAGAAGAATGGTTCGAGAAAGATTGATGAAAATCAACCAAAAAAGTGTATATAAATGGAGGAAAATTAACCAAAGTGGAATGGCACTATCGCTTATTGACTTCACTATATATAACTTACTCGCGTGGTTAAGCTTTGCAAAATTACACCTGTGTGTTTACGTACATGTAATAAAAAAATCAGAAGTTGATTAAAAGCCGAACATTAAATATCTAAACCATAATGTCAAGGACTATTATAATAAGTTTGATAAGAAAGCAATAAACTCGATCGATTTTATTAAGAGATAAATCATCTTAATTTATACATCTCATAATATAACTAACCAATAACTAATAATCCCAACAATCTAACACTCTAATCATAATCTCAACAACATAAATCAGAACTTATCTGATTTATGATAAACATAATATCTAATACAGTTATATTCAAATATCTCATAATCTAACAGCCTCCCTTAAACTCATGGTGGATAACCGAGAGTTTGGATAATATCTTGAACCTGCAACTTGTAGAATGACAGAGAAAAATAACAGATTTAAAGTATTGAGCATGGCAAACTAATACTCTTTGGTCTCTTTCGCGAATTGCAAGATGGACCAAATAATCTGCAGTCTTTTCACTGGAAATACTTAAAGGAAGAAGATCATGCTACTAAAAGACGTCATATAAAAAATAGTTGCTTGGACTTATATGTTATTGTGTCAAGATCAAGAAGAAGTTCCACAAAGAAATAAAAATGATCAAAAGATCAAGAAGAAGTTCCACAAAGAAATAAAAATGATCAAAAGACCAAGAAGAAGTTCCACAAAGAAAAAAATGATCAGAAGATCAAGAAGATGTACCATCAAGAAAATAAGAAGAAAAAAAATCAAGAAGAAATTATATCAAGATCAAGGGATCAAGATAAAGTTAGATCAACGGGAAAAAAACACCAAGAAGAAAAATGATAAAAATAAAATTAATAGAAGAAATTGAAGAACAAAAGAGGAGATGATATAACCAAAAAAATTGAAGAAATTGAAGAGCTAAGTGAAGCTATTGCCTAGGTTATAGTTGCAGAAGAGAAAGACAAAGAAAAAGGAGATGGCATGATCTATAAAGAAGTAAAAGAAGAAGAAGAAAAAGAACCATCAAAATAAGGAGTTGATCGTAGCCATAAAGAAGTAGTTGCAGATAAAGAAGCAGAAAAAAAGAAATAAAAGATGGCATAATTAATATAGAAGTAGGAGCACCGGAGGAAAGAGAAGATGGAAATCGAGAAGATGGTATCACACATATATAAGAAAAAATAATACAAGAAGAAGAAAAAGGAGTAGATGGTATTGTCCAGATAGAAGTAGAAGTAGCGAAAAATCTAGAAGATGGCAATACTAACAAAGTTGACATCACCTCGAGAAAAAAAATTCTTGTTTTAGGAGAAGGCGATTTTGACGAGATTGGTGGTGGAGATGGTGACTTCGACGATGAACTTGAGATTGGTGATAAAAGTGAGGATTTCGACAAGATCGAGAAGAAGGTGACTTCGACGGTAGGGAGATATCTTGAAGTTATTGAAAGAATCTAGAAATCGCCGATGAAGGTTTCGGAAAATGAGAATGGTGACGATGATTTTGATGTGGAGATGAATAGATTTTTGGATGCCTATGATGATTTTATTGAGGAGGATTTTATTGTTGGTAATCGCCGAAAAGATAGCAAGAAGATGAATATCGAAGGGAAGGAGGAGAAAAAGAACAGAAGAGGAAGACGAATTCATCATATTCTGATTTTGCGATTTCAGATGATGACGATTACGATAATGATTTTGATGTGAAGTATCAAATTGTGGTAAATAAGTAAGAAACAAAAAGCACGAAGGAGAAATTTAGGTTCAAATAAGAGAAGAAGGAGAAATAAATCAATGATGGCGTCGGAGTCATCAGATGGAAGGGATTCGACGATGGAGAGATATGGCGATCGGG
The DNA here is from genome assembly GCA_030015575.1 of Agapanthus africanus. Classification (NCBI taxonomy): domain Eukaryota; kingdom Viridiplantae; phylum Streptophyta; class Magnoliopsida; order Asparagales; family Amaryllidaceae; genus Agapanthus; species Agapanthus africanus. The sequence continues at coordinate 8,429,406 of CM057337.1, forward strand.
AAGACGATAAGATGAGGTGGTGGAGATGATTAATCAACGATGACGGCAGCAATCAATGGTAGGATAAACTCTAATACTATATTGGAAATTGTAGATTAGGAAGAAGAAAAATATTATTGATGATTGATCAAAATACAATATACAATATGTCTCTGTATATATAACCCATAAAATAAAACCCTAATACGTAATATACGTATAATATATGTAAACCCCAATACAAAAAAATATAGGGATGTTCGTGCTCACTAGTAGGCGCAGCGGAAGCGAATAACACGGATAACAAAAATTCCTATGAGCATAAACACCCGTAAACACCAAGCAATCATCCAAACACTAAATGCAGCATAAAAAAGAGAGCATGCAAATAAACTAGAGAGATGTTGGGATTGCTACAACTTTTGTAGCGTATCCGATCGTCTATCGGAAGACCCTCGCTAGACTAGTGAGCTGGCGAATGCCGACCATCTCACCGTATATGATCCGCGTGAAAGGTCCAAACCCAAAACTCCATCTTCACTTCTTAAAGTGAAGAAACCAACTCATTTAGCTTTCTAGGCTAATGAGGAGGGTGTAGTGGTGATGAAAGTGTTACGATCCGAAATTTGGCACGTGACGGCCCTTAAACCACGTAACGTCTCCAGGCGTAGCGTAATTCAAGTAAGCCGAAAACCCAGCAATCTAAACCATCAAAAGTAGTAAGTGATAATAACATTGTCAAAACTTTTGAAATCTCAATCAAAATTCTTTAAAGTCCAAATTTACTTCCTTTAAAAATTCGACAGCACCTCCTTTGTAAAACAAGCCCCCAAAAATGGTACAACATAAATATAAGTAAAGCATCCCCAAACGGGAGCAAATCCACGCCCAAAGGTGGAAAACATCTACCACAACAGATATACGACGCCGTAGCGAAGAAAAAGACGATATAACTGAAACTGCATAAAAGACCTCCAGAGTCAGAAAATAATATACAATATCGTCCTCACAACTCGTCTCTAAGTCAATACATGATAGTATTAGATGAAGAGTACTGGATACAACGAATATACAATAAGTAACATTGGATAACCGCAAAACCCACCTATAGCAAAACTGCACCCAGTTAGCCGTAGTGGTATCCGCAGCAAAAGATGATACGATGTGAAGAAGATAGCTCTGCCTCGACTACTCTGAGGAACAACCTGCAAACCCTGTGACACAACGGGGGTGAGTTGCCAACTCGTGAATAGTAAATAACATATGCAGGTAATCGTAAGTATGCACGTACCGCGCGAATCTATCACATGCAAGCTAATAGCAATAAATGACCATATATATGCAACAGTCGTGAAAGGTACTCTATCAGGTACAACTAATACATGAAGCAATAATATGGCAATATGTATATGTAACAGTCATGAAAGGTACTCTATCAGGTACTACTAATACATGAAGCAATACATATAAATAAATGCGGGATATGAGATAAAACATGCCATCCTCACGGAATCCTCAGCGTGGTAGGACCAATGTCCATCAAGACAATCCAAATCCCGAATATCCTCAAATCGGCCCTCATATCGGTCCTCATATCGACCATAATATCGGTCATCATATCGACCATAATATCGGCCCTCAACATCAAGTAATGAATAAGAATACTTGCACAGATCATTATGATGATATATATTATAAATATATATATATATATATATATAAATATATATATATAACAGCGTCTCATACCACTGATATATATATATATATATATATATATATATATATATATGCATATATAACAGCGTCGCATACCACTGGTATATATACTTAGGAGTAAAATGTCATGAAAACTAGTGTCCAGTATCGACACAAAAATACTCATCTATCAGGCGTCATCACCACGACTGGCCCAGATATGTACGTATCATACGTTCATTGGAAACCCGAGTGCCTAGTTTCGACACACGAATCCCCTGTATCCATACGTACATGACTCCGGTCGATATCTCCGTGATCACTGACGAGTCCAATACTGTCACCAGTAGGTATGATTCCCCTGCCAGGCTCATCGGCTAAATCCATCGACATACCTTTCTTGCTCCGGGGTACCTTCGGGCTCCACCATATACCCGCACACGGCCCACACCACTCCTCGCATGGGCTATATATCAGAACCGAGAAATATCATGGTGGACGCTGAAATATCATATCAAGAGAAACCGGGTTTTTCAAATAATGTATAATTTCATGAAACTACCACGGTCCTCAAATCCAGAAAATATCATGTGAAATCCATATCTTAATGCGAAAATCCATGAATATGATATATGCAACATAAAACGGTAATATGAGCATATAAAAAAAACCGCTATTTAACTGCAACAAGTTATGAAATATATCATGCAGTTCCTAATTTCTCCAAATCCATACAACATCATATAAAGGTGAACATGTAGCTATAACCAGGTATGCGTAACCATGTCGGTATAGCAAGATATGTGTGTCTACCTATCAATAATGATGTGATACCCTCCAGATATGTGTGTAGCTATATCAAGCTAGGTATGTGTAAAAATATGTCAATAATGATACAATACCCTCCAGGTATGTGTATTCATATAGGCATAGCAAGGCATATGTGTAAGCATGTAGGTATACATGTATGCTATATGTCATATGCACAATGGAATATGAATCAATATCTCAATGTCCCTTTCCAAACAATATCATATATGTATGTGTGTTGTGCGTGTCATGGCAATTATTGACGGTGTGAGTGGGACGCAATCAGTGCTCGTGCAACATGAACCGTCAATAATAGTGCAGTGTCCAAAGTGTACAAGTCCAAGCACAACAAGTAATAATATGCAATGAAGTTTTTATCCACAACTCTATATGTGCAATATAAACACGCGACTAATATCATATCATATCTAGCCCTGACGCATAATGCCATTCGAGCGATTCCCCTGTAGATGTTAAATCTACTCACAACGATCCTGGCTAAATAAAACCAACCACTCGCTTCCCCTTCTTTGCAGCGTCCGAAGTCTTCGCCTGCGATCCTAAAATCAGATAACAACAAAGCAAGTGTATATATTAGCAATCGACCAATAACACATACAAACTACGTTTGATCGACGCACCAACTCCAAACATACTCTCAAATGTTCGCTTAGTAGCTAACGTGCGTAACGACACTACGAAACCAACTCAAGAGCAACAGTAACACAAAGACACGAACTGTGTCGGATAACGTAACGCGCGTAATCGAAACACAAGAAACAAGAAAAGTAATCCCAGATTTTTCTACCCAAACAATTTGTAAAAGTTGCACATACCACAAGACCACACACAACCCCAGAGAGCCCCACACCAAAACACAACACCCCAGCCCCCATTCTGGCCGCAAATTACGGCCAGAACCAATAAATCTGCGGCCTGACCACAAGGGAATGGATTCGGGTTTTGAGGGTATCTTCTAGGTCACTACACTAGGTCACTGTGATGAGAACTTTTCCAATAAATACCTGATTTGATAGCAGATCATCCGAGACACCAATCTACACTAAAAATACGATATTTACCCGAAACGAAATTTTACGCGTTCTAAACTGAAAAGAACAAGCTATGAAACATTAAAAAGGTTTAATTAACAGAAAGAGATCATTACCTACTCGCACAAGCTCAAAGATCCAAGCTTTCCAAGCTCCAAGGCATCCAAGAGGCAAAACAAAGTTTATGAAGTGATTTGGGTGAGATTTTGTGAGGGATTTGTGAAGATTAGTGAGGAAGGGTCAAGTGTTCAGTTGAGAGTTGAAGGAAATGAAAAATAATGAGAGATAGAGAAAAATGAGAGGATGAAAGGATAAGGAAAGAGAGAGGTGAGGATAAGAAAGAGTGAGGTGAGTGCACCATGCATTAACTCACACATTAAAGCAAGCATGACTCACCATGCCACCTCACATCCAAACAAAACTCAAGGAAAATATTTCTCACAAATATCTAAAGCTTTAGGATTAAGGTTAAACAAGAATTGGATCAGCTTAAAGTTTTCATGGTTACTAAACACGATTAACACAAATACACCCTCACATTAACATGCACATGTGTGTGCAAACCATAACAAATAATAATAAATTATTAATTAAATGTTATAAAACGTGAGGAACCCAAATTGGTAAACTTTTTATCAAAAACCCGCACTATCGCTTAATTAACACAATCGCAAATCTAAGGTGTTACAGAAAGTCTCTCTCTTTTTCTTTTTCTCAATTTTGAAAAATCAAGAAGAGAAAGAGAAAGAAGAAGTCATGCTCAAAATATTATGAAGAGAAGAAAAAGAACGAGAAGAAGAATAAGATAAAACAAAAGGAAAAGAAATAAAAGAAAATTCTTTTCTCTTCTGACCTTATTCTTTTCTAATCTTTTTTTTTTCCTTCTTTTCTTTTCTCTTTATATATATATATATAGAGAGAGAGAGAGAGGGAGGGAGAGAGAGAGAGAAAATAATGGAGGAAAGAGGCCATAGGAGGGAATTTCCTCCTATGGCGTCGAAAAAGTACGCCCCCCTTCTTCATTTTTTCCGAGGATCGGCACTCATCATCTTCATCATTATCATCTAAGATGTGAGTACACCAAATTTCATGTGATTCTACAACTTTTTCACTGTTGATTTAGCAATATAAAAAGTTCTGTTGTCGGCAAACCGTTAATTTTGAACCCACTAAATCAACGGTGAAAAAGTTGTAGAATCACATGAAATTTGGTGTACCCACATCTTAGATGATTACGATGAAGATGATGGGTGCCGATCATCGGAAAAAATGAGAGAGGTCGTACTTTTTCGACGCCATAGGAGGAAATTCCCTCCTATGGTATCTTTCCTCCATTATTCTCATATATATATATAAATGTATTTGTATCAAAATACAAATACACAATGTATCAAATACATAACATGTATTATATGCATCAAATACATATAAATTAGAGAGTGTATATGCATCCATACACATACGCATATATGATCTTAAAGAGAAAAATATATGAAATCCATCGGTATCATATACTAATGAGAAAGCAGGAGAGAGAGAGAGAGTGTGTGTATTATATATACACATATACTGGAAACTATATCATCCATAAGGTTATTAAGTCAACACTTGACTTAATATTCTGGTGTATATCTAGTATATCAACCGTTCGATTAAATCATGCGAATCATATACACGTATTTAATCGAACCCTCGTATGTATCCCCATACGCATGCCACATCATCATTTCGTCTGGGCAGACACTTTCGTTGCGGGACTCTAAAGACCTATTGTAATACCCAGCCCCTTTTTATACACTATATCCGTATTTCTAAATCACTTATAAAATTTATTTAAATTTTACTGATAATTAATTATTTATTTTTAAAACCCTTTTTAAATAGCCTCAAACACAGACCATATTTTATTCCTTCAGCCCATTGGTTTAAAGATTTAAATTTATACTCCCATTCCTTTTATTTATTGATTTGATTTATTCCTAGACCAGCCCATTTCTCTTTTCTTTCTTAAACTCAAAGTTTTAATTCCGGTCCTCATTCCCTTTTCCATTTCTTTTAATTCTTTTATTTTTTATTTCAGCCCACTTAGTTTATTTTTTATCCTTTAAAACAAATCTTTAGCCGGCCCGTCCCTTACTCAGCCCATTCAAATTCTTTTTAATAAATCCTTTTAGCCCTGGCCCACGCTTCTCATTCCTCAGCCCACATCTTTTTTTTAATAAAATTCCTTAATTCTTCTGGCCCACTCCCTGCGGCCCGTGAACAAATCCCCACTCACCCGACCCATTATTGTTCGTCTTCTTTAATCTCCAACGGCTATTTCCTTCATTCCCGCGCGCGCTCGACCCAACTCCGTCGCCTCCGCCCACGCTCGCGCCCGTCGCTTGCGTGCGTTACCGCCTTCGACGCGCGACCCCGTCTCCACTACCTCTCCCCTCTACACACCTACACCCCCTTTTTCCTCATCTCGTTTCCTTTCTCCCTCGTTCTCCCTCCTCCTCGACCTCTCCTGCATCCTACCCCGCCGTCGACGACGACGACTTCGACCCCATTCATCTTCTCTCGCTCTCCACTCCACCACCGACACCGACCCTTCTTGCCACCACGGCGAGCCTCCCCTGCACCCATCACCGACTCACTCCCCTGCACCCATCACTCCCCTGCACCCACCTAGACGACCACCTACACATCCAACCCACAACCTCCATCGACCGAGCACCTCTTCACCATCTCCCCCACTTCAACTCCTTCGCCCGACCTCCATCCCTCTCTCTGTGTGTGTCTGAGCTCTCTCTCCATCCCTCTCTGTGTTCTCACCCTCTCTCCGTTCCTCTCCCTCAGTTCTCTCTCTCTCACTCTCCCTCTGTGTTCTCTCTCTCTCTCTTTCCCTCCGCATCTCAGATCTCTCTCTCTCTCTCTCAGTTCTTGCCTCTCTCTGTCTCTCCCCATCTCTGTGTTTTCTCTTTTCTCTCTTTCTCTCTCTCTGCCTACATCTCTCTGTGCTTTCCCCCTCTCTGCTCTTTCTCTCTCTCTCACTGAAGTCTCTTCCCTCTCCCTCACTTCACCTCTCTCTGTTTCCCCCTCTATCTCTCAGTTCTCTCTCTCTCTCTCGATCTCATTTCTCTCTCTCTTTCTCTCTCTAACTCTGTCTCTCTCTCTCCCTCTACAACTCTCTCTCCGTATCCCTCTCACTCCCTCTCCTCCATTAACGGCCCAGCACAATCGAGCATTCACGCATCAACAGCAAAGCTGCGACGCAAACCCAAGCCGAGCATGAGCCGAGGCCACGAACCCTTCACGTGCCATTCATCGCGCGTTCGTGCCGTTATCTTTGCTGAGCATCACCAAGACGTCTCCAGGCAAGTTCTTTACTTGCTTACATGCTATTTTACCTAAGTTAAAATCTTAGATTACGTAGATTATCACGTTATAGTGTTAAATCAATTAGACGTTATAACTGTTCGGTGTGTGTTCCCAATGAAATTTCTTAACAAATTTGGCGGAACTAGATATATTGCATTGGCCCTTGTAGGGATGGATAACGTGTGAAAATTTCGCTGGAAAACATGACCGTTAACGACTAAAACAACTACCCCCAAGTTTAACCGTAAAACTGGAATTCTATTGTACCTGAAAATGTTAAAATTCACCATAAATCATATACATATTAGAATGGTGCGTTCGAGGGCTCAAATCGAAGCCGACTCGACGAACTTTCACCCTATACTGGTTCCCTGGTATTCCTGTATTTAAACCGTGATGATAATTGGATCGGAGTGTGACTCTGGACTGCAGTCCAGAGCGACTCCAGTTGTTGCTTGCTGTTCCATAATGAGTACCACAAGATTTCCTTAACTCTTAGGTTGTGGAACTCCGCTGGTTTGTATATATAAATCTGTTATATAGACAACACAATTGATTTCATTCTGTTTCGTTACCATTTGTTATTTATTCTATAATTTAAAAGATCGGGACGCATAACAGTCCCAACAGAATCAGAATTGACATGTTAGGGTTAAACATTCTATATCTCCTGACATACAGATGCGATTAAATATCCGTCTATTGCGTTGAAAACCTTACTGAAAACCCTAGATTTCATCCAACTGTAGCGTCACTAAAATCTGATCCCAACTGGGATTAAAATGCGTTGCGAAACGGACATCTGATTCTGAAACCGGATTTCCAGCCGCGAACGCTTAAAATGAAGTGGTTATAATTAATAATCCTGGAACCCGATTGGCTTGAAACCAAATTTGATGGATGGACAACTGAACATACTAATTACTACCTGTTTATTATTTCGCTAAATTATATACGTACGTTTCATGATAAATCGTGCAAGTGATAGAATACTACTTTTTGACACCTTAATCATGCTTCATAAACTGTTTACGCATCATATCATACCCATATCGTTGCATTGTTAACATAGTGATATCGTGTATTTACCCAGTGTTAGATTCTAGTGATGATTGTGGCAAGTACGTCAGCGTTCGTGTATCCGTGATTAAGTGAAAGTGATACGTACTTGTATACAATCAGTGACCCTATTATTCTATTGCATTGTCGACGTCTGTGGGATGCGTGTACGTGTGACTATAAGTGGTATGGGACACTTATAGAAGCGCTTGCACGGGTGTCACAGATAAGGCATCTGACACTGCCATTTATCTTAGGTATTAGTCGGGACGTGCTTGATGGAGGTCCTGCCTCCAGTTCTCGCGCAGACTTGTCACGGATCGATTAGTATTTAAGGTTATGGTTAGCGTTTGATGTAGACCACAGGGTGTGGGGTAGTTTAAGTGTGAGTTCAACAGAATCTCGGGAGTCCCATGCCGGCTTATATATTTAGGGAGTTATATGAAGATTTACAGGGTATGTGATATATACACCGTGATATTCTTGTTACATGTTGGGCCCGTGGTCCCTTGCCCTTGGGTTCTACCCTTGGGTGGAGGACACTCGCGAGTAGTTGACTCTCACACTTGGACCGACGATAGGCTTAGTGACCTGTACAGTGAGACTTAGAGACTGATAGGAATACTGGCATTTATATTCCTTATATACTGTGTTGGCATACGTGACATATCGTTATACTGCTTTACTGTTCCGCTGCATTGATTACTGCACATTCATATTCATGCTGTCATTGATTTACTGTTATTCATATCCATTACTACTGTTAGAATTGTCACTTGATTATATATATATTATATTGCTATTGTATCGCTCTGACGACCTGAGTATGCATGCTCAGGAGAAGATTTAGCCTGGACCAGTGCATCACATACTTCTTGACTTGCCATTCCGAGTTACATTCGTTTGTTCCACTTCAGGTCAGTCTTTACATTGTTCCTTTCAGTTACTGCATTTCTCATTACCTGCGCATCATTTACTGTTTACCATGATAAACTAGAAGCCGAAGTGTGACTACGGCAGGACATTTTCTTGACCGTAGGAGCATGGCTGGCCTTGTCTACCCCTCGTATTCCGTATTTTGGGAAGCGGGGCGTGACACCTATCAATATGCTGGCAGTAGGTTATACAGGATCGTATCCGATTGAATCTGTAATACTTTCAAATTCAATCCCCTTACGATTAACCCACAAGCTCATCAGCAGTACTACATGTACGGAACGGCTACCCAGGTATAAACAAGATAAAAGCATTTCGATGAGCAAACTCATCCGGACCCTACAAAGTATATAAGCGACGAATACCATACAGTCCGGTCTTTTCATCAAAGATTATCGCATATCGGGTCTGGGGGGTGGAATCTGTCAGACCCCTAATAATCCAATAAGTCGTGCTGATATTAAACTCATAACCAATAGAGATACAATAGATAACACTTATCAGTTTATCTCACTTGTTGTGGTCATAGACTTATGGCTATAGCCATGTCCTGCACTCCACGTTATCGACTCTCTATACTGGAAGAGACAAATATTTTCGATCACTCACTGCCTCCATGTGTTTCGGTACTATACCCACTAAAATCTGTTTGCATGACTCAGTAGAGCCGTGGTAGGGTAGTAATTAAAGTATAATGGAAATACATACAAAACACTATGACGATCTTAGGTCGAGAGACTATCATGTACTATTGTCACCAGAGAACTGCTATTTGACAATTGGTATAATATCGTCTAGAAGTTCTCAGTGAGTTCTTCCAGTGTAACTCATACTCTTATGAGCACCTGTATACAATCCTCGGTGTCAAATAACAATACCTGTGGGATCAACAATCATCCTCCAACGGGTCAGAAAACATACACACTAGTCTAAAATGGAGTACCGATACCTAGTCTCGATACTCCTATGACTAGGGACATTTAAGAATGTGCTTAAAGTCTATCCCAGGTCCCACTAGTATGATCCCTATCATTAATCCTGGTAGTCAAGCAAAATCCTAAGTTCTCTATCTCATGTATTAGCGATACGTGAAAACGAGTAAAACGTATTCACATGACAGATAAAGACAAACCAGACAGCATACTATCATCTCGAGTAAGATTATTCTCCGTATAGGTCCTCCTTGAATTACAATAATTGCCTTGAGGGCGTCTATATCCAACTAAAGATAAAAAAAGATATGATAAAAGATATGCATAACTTAACAGCCTCCTCAAACTCACGATGGATCATAAACCGAGAGTTTAAACAAGAAATGCAAAATTTGGGTATGTGTTTGAGGTTTTGTAAAGAGATAGACCACTTGAGCTATGAAATGGATGAAGGTAGAGCCACTCCATCTGTTTGACGAAGTTTCAGATGAATCTTCATCGGCGTAACTGTAGAAATACTGTCTTTAATAGTAGAGTCGTCAACCGTAGCTCATGCAAGAAGATCAGAAATGCGTTTTTGCCGTGACAGAAGATAGTCGTGGGGAGAGTAAGCAATTTCGATCCCCAAGAAATAGCGCAAATTTTCATAATATTTAATACAGTTATATTGCAATATCTCTCTCTTTTTTGATTGGAAAGCAATAAGAGATAAATCATCTTAATTTATATACCTCATAATATAACTGAATGATAATTAATAATTCTAACAATCTAATACACTAATCATAATCTCAACAATATAAATTAGAACTTATCTGATTTATAATAACCATAATATCTAATACAGTATATTCAAATATCTCATACTCTAACAAAATTAATTAACAAGCCATAAGCATTTGGCGGTTACTGAAATAAGTTCTAATGAAATAAATCAAAATTTTAAATTACATATAAACAATGATTATGGGATTAATATATGAGGACACTACTGATTTTCTTATACCATCAAAACATTCATCTATTAATACTTAAATATAAAAGGTAGATCGAATAAGTAGAATACCTTTTATTTTCATAAACAGACTACAACCTCTTATATCCGAGATATTCCGAAGATCATAGATCAAAGGGCCAAGAATAGTGTGGAATTCTTATATATAAATAAAACCAACCGTAATGAGTTATATAAAGAAAATTGGAAAAACAGAAAGCTAGCTTGAATTTCTATTTCACCTCCCCTTAACAAGATAAGGTGCTGCATGAAAGAATAAATGCAAGGTAAGCATACCAAGAGAATGATGGCTTAAGAAGGAAAAAGGATTAATTAAGTGCAAGGTAAAGATATTAAGAGAATCATGCTTTAAAAAGGGTAAAGAAAGGTAAGTATCAATGCCTCAATGCTTGGTATATCTATTCTTTCCAAAACGGAAGTGCGCCTATTCAATTCCCAAAGAGGTCGCATTCAGAAAAAGGAAGGAAAGAAAAAGCTAAGCATCAACAACTAATTTGGCATTACTCATGTGAGAAGAATTTCCTCTCCAAAATGAGAGGCCGCCGGTTTGATTTTTTAAGAGGGACGCATTAGGTATCGCCATATTGGCAAAAGAATATTTCAAGTCAGATGAAAAAAAGATAACTCATAATTCCAACATACAAGTCGGGTGTGAGATGCAATTAAATATAGTTGATGGAGCTTCGGATCTCCTTCAGATGCTGTCCTCCGTCGATCCTGCGGTGGCTGTCTTGGACGGCTGTGATTTGGTTTTGGAGTTGTTGAATGCGGATTTCAATGGGTTGGTGTTGGACACCAAGCTACCTGCAAAGAAGTCCTGGGGTAGGTGACCACCGTAGGACCCTCCGACGATCAAGTTAGAGCCGAGAAATAGGAGCAGAGTTGCGGCATATTGAGATAATTCCAGTTACCTGAGTCGTCTGAGAAAGGGGCGGCATATTGAGATAATTCCAGTTACCTGAGTCGTCTGAGAAAGGGGTTTATATAGGGGTTTATATAGGGGTCTTGTGAAAGCCAAGCCCCCACAAGAGTTGTGGCTAACCCTCTTTCTCTGTCATCTCAATTATCCAGACATAAAAAATCTATTTTCCTTTTTCAAATAAACAAATAAGACCCATGCCTCTCTACATGTCCAAGACCTATGTTTATGCCACCTCACTCCTCATCCTCATTTGTGAAACAAATGAATTTCCATAAATGGAAAATCATACAAATGAGGTGTCCACTTCTAGAAGCTATTCCGTATAAATACAGAATACAACCCAATACATGTATCGAAATACATATACGCGTATTCGTACAAAAATACGAATAGCCAAGAGAGAAAATGAATAGTGTACAATAATACTAGAATATAAATACATATATAAATTATTAAATCAAAAACCTGATTTAATAATCCGGCTTAATCCTAAGCCGCTAGTATTATCAACCGTCCGATTAAAGTCTGTGCAGCCTGTACACATATGTAATCGAACACCTGTATATACCAACATACGTCATCTACACCATATCGTCTGAACCGTGAAGACTCTCTGTGTGGGACTCTAAAGACTCGTCAATACGTTGGTAGTGGGTTTAACCACAAACACGTCAGCGGCACTAGCTGTACGTAACGGCTATCCAGGTATTGAGCGAAAGGGAGGCCGACGAGCAAACTCATCCTGAACCCTTACTGAGCCTGACAGTGATAATATCTATACAGTCCGGTCTGTTCGTCTAAGAGTATCCTATATCGAGTCTAGGGGATGGATAAATTCAGACCCCTAACAACGCGACATTTAGTGTCGGCATGAAACCCATCACCACCTAAGAAAATATCGATCATGGATCGGTAATTCTCGTCCACCGTGGCCACGGAATTCTGGTGATGGCCACCTGTGCACAACGCGACATCAACCCCCAATACCCGGAGAGACGAATCCCCGACGATCTGATCACTGCCTCCATGTGGCTCGGGACTGTACCCAACTAAAACCTGTTTGCACGACTCCTTTGAGCCGTGGTAGGGTAGTAATCAAAGTACAGTGGGAACTCACACGAGACAAATGACGATCTCAGGTCGACAGACTAACCTGTACACATGTCACCTGGGAACTTCTATCTGACAATATGTATAATACCAACCAGCAGGTTCCCGGCGAGTCCGTCCAGTATACTCATAACCCAATGAGCACCTGTATACTATCTTAGGTGAACAAACTAACACCAATGGCTTGTGAGACCTGGCCACCGCCCCTCGTCGGGGTCTCGATCAGCATACATTAGTCTACATTGGAGTATCGATGCCCAGTCTCGATACTCCCACAACTAGGGACATTTAAGGATGTGCTTATAGACCCCCAGCTCCCACGTATATGATCGCCATCATAATGCTGGTAGTCAAGCAAGAATCATATGGGCTCTATCAACATGTACATGATGATAAAGACAAACCAGATAGCATACTATCATCTCGAGTAAGACTGTTTTACCGGTATAGGTCCTCCCTCAATCATCATAATCACCAGCCTGCGATTACGATAATTGCCTTGATGGCACTATAGCCAACAGGTCCTAGGGTTCTAGGGATAGAAACCGATATCGAGAGTTTCAAGTGCTGAAAATTGCAATGAGATTACATATCTTCTATGGAGTGGAGTAATTTGTTGATCATTCGTCAAGGTTACCATGCCATGATAGGTTGGATCCCGATTCTCACCGTAAGTAACAGTTACTCTCGGGATATGATCTCGGCTAATTCTCCTTTTAAGGTTTGAAGGAGGATTCGACGGAACAGTGGGAGCCATCCTGATTAGATAAATAAACCAATCTAATCTTGATAGAGTGTATGACGAGTGTTTCTTTTATCTCTCTAGCAGCGATCTAATACTGACCTTATGCTAAAATCTCGTAAACCAAGTTAATCGAATCTTTTTACAATCAATAGCTTTGGAATGTCATAATTGCCCTATTTTATGACCTAGTCGCATATGTCCTTACCCCTTCTATTTCCTTTTTTGCTTCCTTCAGAACACTCTGTATGTATCTGATACATAGATCCATATTGCTCGGAAGGCCATCGTCTAATTAGATATGAACTCGAAGAAATTGTTTCGGTCGAAGATGGCCGCAGGTTCTGGAGAAAGTGAGAATTCATTTGTGTCTCCTCTTAACCTTATCTCAAGTTTGAGAGCTCCTTAAATAAAGAGGATATACCAGTTACACTTGTTGAATAGTTTTCTTTCAATCTTGATGCTGAAGCTGAAAGGAAGGGAAAGAAGAAAACCAACTAGTATAAGTTCGGCATAAATAAGGTAAGAAAGAGAGACAACAAAAGAGAATGAAATGAATGGAAAGGAAAATACAACTACTGTTATAATCCTGGGCAATAAAATAGACATTACTTGGAATACCCGACCACTCCTTGAAACATTTTAATGTTTCATGGATTCTATATGATTATAATCGAAAGCCATTTTCCAATTAATTCCTACTCCTGGGTATATAGGGATTAATATCCCACATCTGTAAGTTGTTACGGATGCTGAAAAGGATTAGATTATTGAAAAACCGATTTGATCCTCAATATCGGAGCAATTGTTGCTATTGGGGAAACTTTTGGTTTTGCCTTTCGGCAAACTTTTGGTTTTGAATACCTGTTATTATGCACCAACTTTTAAAAATTGATATATCCGTCTCTTTATTTGATAAAGTGGGATATAAATTTTCAAAAATTATGTTATGAATATTTACCTTTATCATTTGATGATTGGGTAAGATGCCTTGAATAGCGAGATATACATTCTTAACCAAAATATAGTTTTCAAACTGCAGCACACAAAGTATGTATTAGTGAACTCATAGGGCTTATACATAATGATGTATGTTGTCCGGCGTCCGCTTGCATAAGGGGTTGGTACTCATACTTCGTTTCGTATTACTATAAGTTCTCTGGTTTTAGACGCATTCTTGTTGAAATGCGAAGTCCAAAGATTTTGAGAAGTTCATAAGATATAGGAAAAAGTAGAGAACCAAACATTCTTCGAAGTGTTAGAAGATGTGGATACTTATGCTAGGTATTCCGTAATAATATAATCGAGAATTTGATTCTCTCTCAGATTGCTCATTCGTGGGTGTGCTCCATGATGAGTAATGCTGAATCATCTTTTTCAATTAAGGGATGCACTAGAAATAGATGCATATTAATTGATAATGGTTCCACCTAAATATATGCCTCATATTTTATATCTGATATAGAATGTATTATCATCTTAAGATTGTTAAGATGTTGAGTTTTCCGGCTTATGCATAAAACCAGAATCCAGATAAACTCAATGCACGTTTTGGTAATGGTAATTTGTGGGTTATCTCGGGCATTGACGAAAGTTTAAAATTCTACCATTTGCAAGATCAAAAGTTTTGTTCTCGACACGCCATTTTTTTAGAAAAGGAATTTCTTGCAAAAAAAATTAGTGGGAATTTGGTAGAATTGAAAGTGATTCTAGAACGACAAACAGTTGCTGAAAATTTAGTAGAATCTGGGGATTCAATCGACCCTGACAAACCTTAGCCTACTTCGCAGATTTAGTAGGTGGTCTCAGCCACCTGAGAGGTACTACGGTTTCCTCGTTGACGGTGACAAAGAGGCTTGCATAATGTGAAGATGACCGTACCAATTATCAGTAGACCATAGGAAGTGGGAAGTGGTGACTTCCGATTGATGGTTGGATACCAATTTATCCTAGTTGGACTCCATGCACTGCAACAAAGTGTAGACTTTGTTGGGTCCGTCCGAAAAGGTAAAACCCATTGGGAGCAAGTGGATCTTTTGAGATCGGTGCAAATGAAAATGTACTGACCTAACAAGGCTAGACTTGTTGTAAAAAGTTTTCATCAATTACCCGTTGAGAATTGTGATGAAACTATTACTTCAGTATCTGTGCTGAAGTCCATATGGATAACTTGCTATTGTTGTCTTTCATGACTATGAAATCTGACATTTGGATGACTATAACGTCTTTCTAAATTGGATTTAGAAGTGTACATGTATATAACTCCGGCAGAGAGTTATCTTAGTCAGTGGGAGCAGCGGTAAGCGTGCCGTTTCGCCCAATCAGAGCAAAGCTCCGTTGAAATTCAAAATTCAAAAATCCTGAAGCAACGCTTCAAGTCTCGGGCGCAACGCGCCACATGTCAGGCGATGATACGTCAGCGCAGCGCCCAAGAAGGCGCACCCAATCAGAGCAAAGCTCTATTAAAGGAAGCAACGCTTCAGTTGCGCAGGCGCTGCGCTGCGCGACACGTGTCAGCGCAAATGCGCTAGCGCAAGTTGCGCTGCGCTGTGCGCTGCGCGACACGTGTTACGCGCTGGGGCATCTGCGCCAAACAGAATTAAAATTTTAAGAAACCTTTTCTGTTCTTGTTAAAACAAGAAGATTTTCTTCTGCAAAGCAGAAGCCCTTAGATCAAAGATCCAACGGTGGGGAAAATTCCCCAAATCACTCAGAGAAAGATCTCTTTAACAAATTTAAATAATTTATGGGTACTATAAAAAGAACCCTAGGCCTCAATTAAAAGGCATCAACATCTTTCTAAAAAAAAAAGAAGGAGAGAAAAGAACTCTGAGAAATTCCTCAAGGAAAAAAAAAGGCAAAAACCTTTAGAAAAAAGGAGAAAGTTCTCTTAGGAACAGATCATAGATCTAAAAAAACAAGATCAATGATCTTTAATAAAAATAAAATAAAAATAGTGCTTTGCACTTTTCATGAACCTTTGGTTCTCTGAGATAAGAAAAACAAGAAAAAACTTATTTTTCTTTGATATAAATTAGATCAAGAAATCAAATAGTGCTTTGCACTTCTGTTCCTGAATCTAAAAGATTCTTATACCTTTGCACTTGCAAACTGCGCTGCTGCGCTCTTGGGAGCGCGCCACGTGTCGGCAGCGCGCCACGTGTCGGCAGCGCAACAGCGCAGCGCAACAGCGCAGCGCACTGGCGCAGCGCACTGCACTGTTGCGCTTGCGCTCACCAGAGCGCGCCACGTGTCAGTAGCGCAACAGCGCAGCGCACTAGCACAGTGCACTGCACCGTTGCGCTTGCGCTCACCAGAGCATGACACGTGTCTTCACCACAATCGCTTGCGCTCAGTGAGTGACGCAAAGCGCCTAACAAATGCAATGCAGGGCCAAGCCCAATTAAAAGACCAAACAGGCCTAATTAAATTGATGCTCTGCATCATTTATAAATGGGCAAAGCCCAAACAAAAATAATAAAATGCTATGCAGATGCCTTGCAGAGCCCAAAATAAATTGATGCTCTGCATCTTTTATGGGCAGAGCCCAAACAAGAAAATAGAAGTAATGCCATGCATTATTTAAGTGTGGGCAAAACCCTAGCACAGGTGTTTCCTGATTTAAAATCAGGAAAGCTTCTGGGAAAAGCTTCAAAAAGGGGGTCACGTGTTAGCACGTGACACCTAAAAGGGATCATCAAGTCAAGTTCAGTTTCCTGAATACGCTGAAGAAAATGGACTTCAGAAAGAGTCACGTGTTCCCACGTGACCAGGGTCACGTGGCGACACGTGACATTTAAATGCAAGCGTCAAAGGCACACAAGTTCTCTGATCAAGTCAAGAAAAGGCTTCAGAAGAGGTCACGTGTTCCCACGTGACCAGGGTCACGTGTTGGCACGTGACGTCCAAGACAGCAGACTCGTTCTCCAGAAGAACCGAAGAAAGAGAGTTCAAACAAGGGTCACGTGCTCACACGTGACCGGGGGTCACGTGGTAGCACGTGACGCTTAGGCAGCGATCAGAAGACAGAGCGCAAAGGAAAGGAAAAGGCTCATTCCAAAGGGGGTCACGTGCTCACACGTGACCGGCTTTCAAAGCCCATTTTTGACGACAGAATTAAATTCTGAAGGAAATTCGAATCTTTCCAAAGGAAAGAAATTATTTGGGACCAATCAAATTAAAGATTCAGAGATGATTAAATATCATCTATCTATGGAAAATCTCGGGTTTGGAAAGATTTCCCCCTTAAATCTAACCAAAATAACAAAGGAGAATCTCTGGATTCAAGATCCAATGGTGAATAAAATTCACCTGATAATCCAAAGGCCCAAAATGAATGATGGACGCAAATCAAATCTCAATGAAGATTCGTCAAAAAACTGATTGATTCGGCTGCTTCTCCTATAAATAGGAGCCAAGGGACAAAAAAAATATATATATACGCAGAGAAGAAAAGAGAAAAGGAGAAGAGCTTTGATACTTGAAAAAGACTCAGATCTTCTGCAAAAACCCTAGGTAAGAAAGGGAAAGCCTTTTGGAAAGAAAGAGAATTTAATTCTCAACAGAGTTTAACTCTGAGGCATAAAACGAGAGAGCATATCTCCTCCCTCTTTGATAGAGGATCTGCAAAGTGCACATCTCCCCTTAAGGTTGAGAATTTAATTCTCAATGGGTCGAGATCCTGCCATGCAGATCCAAAACATAGAGAAGGAATGCAAGTATGAGAATTTAACTCTCATAGAACTATAGGAATTTAATTCCTTCAAAATAAAGTTAGGGTTCGACCCTGTATTATGGGAATTTAATTCCTTCAAAAACAAAAGAAGCAGGGTTGAACCCTAATCAAGAACATAGTTCTGTCGAAACAGTGGGAATTTAATTCCTTTAATCATAATCCTCAGAAAAGGGGAGTTTAATTCCTTAAAAGCTTTTGTTAGGGTTTAACCCTATTCGGTTCTTCGCATGAACAAGGAATTTAATTCCCACAGAAAACTCAGATTTAAACTCTATTCCAGAATATAGGCCCTCGAAAGGAGATAGGAATTTAATTCCTCTGAAAGTAAAAGTTTCTGGAATTTAATTCCTGAAAAAGGAGTAACAAATCCTCTAAAAACAACATTAAGGCAGGGTCACGTGTCACCACGTGACCCCCTCAAAAGCCCTACAGAAAGCCCCTTGGAGGCAACACCCCACGTGACCCACGTGACTTTCAGCAGAAGCCTTAACACATAGGCATTTGAATGCCCGTCACGTGCTAACACGTGACGCTATCAAAGACACAGTAATTTCGGCAGAATCATTGAAGGGAAGGCACTCTCACGTGGGGCCACGTGACCGTTCTTGCTGTAGTGTTTAACACTAAATTAAAACCCTCGAATCCAGTATTGAAATGCTATCGGGCCTTAGTGTTCAACACTAATTAAAGAATTTTGTTCGTAGTGTTCAATATTAATTGTTTTAATATTCGGCACTAATTTAAGATCCCCATTGTCAGTGTTCAACACTGAGCTGTTTTAGTGCTTATGATCATTTCAAGGCCTTGTTGCTGGTGTTTAACACCAATTATTCTTCTAGTGTTAAACACTAACTTGTCAAACTCATTCCCAGTGTTCAACACTGATTGCTTTGAAGTGTTTAACACTAGTCTATAGCCCAATTGGCTAAAGGGATGGAGGCAAAGCTTCTCCCTCGATGGACTCACAAGGAATCAATATTCCAGACATGATGGGACTTAGCCCAAGCTGGCCATAAGTCCTCAATTCGTGACTAATTGGGCCAACGGGCTCATAACATAATTAATCAGTCATGACCTCAAATTGGGCCACGGACTGCTCAAGCCACTCCGGTTCTAGGGTACATCTCTTCACTCCTTTGATACTTGGCATTGTAATCCCTCAATGTCTTCAAAGAGGTGACGGGTCCCGACGACCACCCATGATATGGACTGTGGGGTCCTTAAACTCATACAAATTCCTGGTCACGCGGAACGTGGATAACGTCACTCTTTGACCCCACGGAAAACGTCCAGAGCGGAGCCTGGTCCTCGCTAAGCACGGCAGTGAACCCGTGTGAAGCATCCAGAGCACATACCGGACTGTGGGGTCCTTAAACCCATGGACTACGACGTCCTTAACCTTGACCGAGATGTCTTAAAACTAACAACGGACCGCAATGTCCTTAAACTACCCACGGACCGCAATGTCCTTAAACTACCCACGGACCGCAATGTCCTTAAACTACCCATGGACCGCAACGTCCCTAAACTAGAACAATAGAGCCCTTTCCTATGCTCTTTTGTTGGACCTAAACGGTCCCGTTTAAGTTGATCTTAGCCTTGAAGATGGCTAACGCGTCCTTAAACCCTCAAACATACTGGACTACGAATCCCCCAAATTAACTCCGGCTCAAGGGTACATCTCTGAACTCCTCTGACATCTGTCGTTGTAATCCTTCAACGTCGTCAGAGAGGTGATGGGTCCCGACAGCCATACAGACGATAGACCACTATGTCCCTAAACTGGAACATTAGAGTCCAAACACTCTTTTGTCGGATCTAAACGATCCCGTTAAGTTGATCTTAGTCACAAAGTTAGACTAACGTATCCTTAACAAACGTTTGAGTTGATCTTAGCCTCGAGTAGGGCTGACGTATCCTCAAACCAAAACCCCCCCCCCAAACCCAAATTTAAGATAATGCGGATTTGGGCTAGTCCACGCCCTACGGGCGACGACATAACTCAGTCTCCGTAAACAATCCACGGGCAATAAAACAAACACCCACGACACAAAGTGACCATCTGGAGAAGGAGAAAGTTGTTACCGCAATGCGGTAGCGTAATTAACTGCAGGGGCTTGCGCCTGCAGGGAAGAGCGTCCCCACAATCAAAAACCCCTCAAACGAGGGGGAATCTGACGAAGTCTGCTACATCGGTCGCATCCGTTTAAACCTTCGATATATGGTGCCATAAATCAACTTGGCATCTTCGGAGAGGTGGACGGATAGCACCAACTAGCATCTGCCCCGAACCTAACGCCTCAGACGTCCCGACGTCCCGGCCGCCGTTCGGAGGGGAACAACAGGTCTAATAGACCAAAAATAAATAAGGGTGTTGAACATTTTCAACTGGACTTAGCCCAATTTTGGCCGTAAGTCCTCAAATTAAATTGACTGAGCACAGCTGTTCTCTTAAATTAATTTATATCCGGTTCGAGGGTACATCTCCGAACTCCTCTGACACCCATCGTTGTAATCCTTCAACGACGTCAGAGAGGTGACGGGTCCTAACGACCATACATCAATATGGACTGCGGGGTCCTTAAACTCGTGGACCGAAACGTCCTTAAACTAATATCGGACCGAAACGTCCTTAAACTAATATCGGACCGAAACGTCTTTAAACTAATATCGGACCACCACGTCCCTAAACTGGAACATGGACCACCACGTCCCTAAACTACCTATGGACCACTACGTCCCTAAACTGGAACAATAGAGCCTCCAAATGCTCTTTTGCCGGATCTAAACGATCCCGTTTAAGTTGATCTTAGCCCTAAACATGGCTAACGTATCCTTAAACATTCAAATGGACTATAAAACTCCAAATCAACTTTGGTTCAAGGGTACATCTCTGATCTCCTCTGACATCTGCCGTTGTAATCCTTCAACGATGTTAGAGAGGTGACGAGTCCCGATGGCCAGATATTAAATGGATTATCACGTTAAGTTGATCTTAGTCTCAAACAGGACTATCGTATCCTTAACGAACGTTTAAGTTGATCTTAGCCGCAACGCGACTAATGCATCCTTAAACTAAAAACACCAAACCCAAATCTAAGTAAATACGGATTTGGACTAATTCACGTCCTACGGGCGACGGCATTACTCAGTCTCCGTATACAATCCACGGGCAACCACAAACAAAACAAACACCCACGACACGAAGTGAAATTCTGGAGAAGGAGAAAGTTGTTACGGCAATGCGGTAGCGTAATTAACTGCAGGGGCTTGCGCCTGCAGGGAAGAGCGTCCCCATAATCAAAACCCCCTCAAGCGAGGGGGAATCTGACGAAATCTGCTATATCGGCCGCATCCGTCTAAACCTCCGATACACGGTGCCATAAATCAACTTGGCATCTTAGGAGAGGTGAACGGATAAAACCATATAGCATCTGCCCCGAATCTCAGCGTCAGGACATCGCAGTCCTGTGCGCCGTCGTTCGGAGGGGAATAGATTCTGGCACGCCCGGTGGGACCTTTTCCTCTTTCCACTCCACGCTTCGTGTGTCGTCTTCGCGAACCAATCGCGGTTTGTTAATGGTTGCCTTCGGATTTCAAGTTACTAAGATTTGGTCTTTTGCCTGGCGCAGAACTCAAGATTTAATGGCCTCTAATTGCACCAACTGCTCGAAGTGCCACTGCAACGGACGCTCCACCTCACTGGGAGGTGTAGCATATGGGCCCCAAGCGGCTTCCTTCCTCACTCTGCCAGTAGACCAGATGACCCAAGCCACCACTGGCCTGTTCTTCGGGACCATGATCCCACCTACAAGCTTCCCTATGCCAATACCTGCACCGGAAGTGAACAAGAAGTCGGTCTTCAACCGGCTTACTGCTACGACGGCCCCTGTCAACGGGTCTCCCACTACCAAACCGACAGCCTCTGTTTTCACCAGGATAAATCAGAACTCTAAATTGGCTGTCTCAAGGAAAGCAATAACTGCTGCTCCAGAAGTCGTCAAGGCGGGTTCCCCTGTCAAAGAGTCAGTCTTTTCAAGACTGACGATTCCTGCTCCTGCCCCTGCTCAAGGATCCGTCTTCGGCAGGTTGAATACCACCCCTCAGAAGACAACCTCAGTCTTTAAGAGGTTAACACCGGCGGCGCCTCATTCAGACAGGGGGCAAAAAGAAACTATCTCAATCTCTGAACCAATCCCAACGGCTCGCCGTGCTCGACGTCGCCATTGGCAACGAGTGAGGAAGGCAGGGGGCAACTCTCCCTCAGGACTGACTCCACCGGCTCCAGTGGTGGAAGTCAACGCTGCTGTCCCAACCGGAAATAGCTTTGAACTGCTGAGAAGGGTACGGAAGAACTCTCCAACCGCTACACTGAAAAGATCTCCTCCACCTGCGGAGAGAGTTTCAGAAACAAAACGAGAACAGCCCCCTCAACGGCTGTCCTCAAGAATTTATAAAGTTTGGCGGAGGGTTCAAGACTCCGTGATTGACCCAGGTCACTCTCATCACCAGAAAAAGGTGAAGGTGGAAAAAGACAAGGACTGCCCTATTAAACAGCAGGGGACAGCAGCTGCAAGGCTGCCCCCTTCACCGGTTCCTTCAACCTCAACGGCCCACAAAAGAAGGAGGCCAGAGAAAACTCCCGCGTCAGCGGCAAAAGTTAAAAATGGTGAACCTAAACGCCCCAAGTTAGGGGGCATAACAGTTCATACGGTTTATATGGCATCGGGAAAAGAAGATAGCCGCATATCAACAGGTCATAGACCGCACACGAGGTCAGTGACCAAGGCTCAGGAGCAGCAGCAGAAGCTCCAAGAGATGATGAACGCTATGGCCGCACTTACAGGGCCAAAAGAAACCCCTGAAAATCCTCAGACGAGCGTCAAGAACAAGAAACGGACGAAGAATTCCTTCGTCGCATACTGGAGAAGAAGGATAAAGAAGCTGCGGAGCAGGCAGCCAACATAAAGAAAATGGCCCTCCTGTTCCAGGACATGGTGGGTATGATGATTCAACAAGATCCACCTGCTGAAGATCCCCCGATCATCCTTGAAGACGATAGGGGAGAGACGTCGAATCCTCTACCAGCTCTGTCCACAGCTAAAGAGGATACAATCTCCAAAGCTGATTTGGATGAGTACATCGCCAAACAAATACGGGTTCATCATGCAACCGAAACAGCCGGCCAGGTCGTGAAAACGGGGAGGCCATATCCGAGTTGGTACGATCAAATCAAGTACCCGCCAGGTTATACAATTCCCAAGTTCCATGTCTACAAGGGGACGGGCAATCCTCATCAGCATGTTGCCCAGTTCAGGGCACTCTGCGGCAACACCGGCGGTGACGACAAGCTGTTGCTTCACCAGTTTGTTGGAAGCTTATCAGATACGGCGTTTGAATGATACTCTGAGCTCCCGAACGACTCTATTAAAACCTTCGCGGAGATGGAGCTGTTATTTACTCAGCGTTTTGCAAGCGCCAGTGAACGTACCCCGATGACAGCACTGATTAACGCCAGGGTAAAACCCGGCGAGACGTGGGTTCAGTACGCTATACGATGGCGGAATTTATGGTCAAAGTGTGAGCAGCGCATTGAAGAAGCTCCCGCGGTGGGTATGTTTGTGGGAACCCTCGATCCACAAGCAACCATTTCGCAGTTTATGATGTTTTTCAAGCCGACTACCTTCCAGGCCTTGATTGACAAACTAGCTCAAATGGATCAAATGGGCCATAAACCCCCTCTTCCAAGGCCAGACACCCGAAATGACAAAGGGAAGGGAAAAGTGATCGTCGTCGCTAATGCTCAACAACAACTGAGCGACTCGAAGCCGGTTGCTCGTCAAAATAATACGCGACCGTACGTACCCCTTGAGGATAGGATGGGATGTCCTTATTCCTTTCCCCATGATAAAACGAGAAGGTTATTCGAGATGGCGTTGCGCAACAGACTCATAAATTTGCTGGATCCAAAACGCCCGTTGCAACCAAGTGACGTCAACGAGCCCAACTACTTCCTTATCATCGAGTACTAGGCCATCCGATCGAAGATTGCTACGTTTTCAAAAATTGGCTTGAAAACCAGTACCGACAGGGCAAGTTCGCGTTATCTGACAAATGGAAGGTGAATCCCCCGCAGCCCCACACCTCTAAGGGGACGAATACGCCGGGGGCAACATGCTCCGTCATTGAAGAAGCTCCTTGGGAGGTTGTATTATCAGCCAAAACAAAGAGGATGCTAAACGATCTTCAGACATGTCCAGCGATCAAGTGGAAGAACCCGTTGGAACCGCAGGTCATTGAAGGGATGTTGAAGCCACGTCCAACTCCAAAGACCGATGGTGGTGGCTCAAACACTTGCAGCCAACCGTCAAAATCTTCAAAAAAGAAGAAGAAGAAATCTAAGAAGCCCGTGAAGCCGGACGATAGGCGCACGGACTTACAAAGGCAAATTGACGCGTTGGAAGAATATAATCAAAAGGCACGGACTCCCATTACGCTCCAAGAATTCCTCAATCACGTTTTTCAAGAAGAAGATGAGGAAGGAAGTTCATCGGATGAATCCGAGGGATATGTGGCAAGTTGTCATATGATTTCCCATTCGGTCACAAATGAGGAGGAGACTCCTTGCACTGAAACGCTGGGGGCAGATTCTGAACCAAAAGTTCTGGGGCCATCAGATGAAGTAATTAACGCATTCCTTAATGTGGCTCGGTTGAAAAGTAAAGCTGATCGGGAGCGCGAGGCGGTTATATTTGAAAGGGCCAAGCGTCAGCGACTTGATGAAGGAGCTGAGACGATCCCGTTGGAGCTGAACATCTCCGCTACCAACAAAAGCCAATTCAAGATAAAAAAGAAGTTTGCTAAGGCCATGGCAATGGGTATGAAGCTACCATCCTCCGAAGAAGAAATTACCGGTGAAGCGAAAATGCACCCGTCTTATTGCTTGTATCATCAAAAGATTTCGCACCCCACTTAAGAGTGCAAAGCTTTCGATAGATGGTGGCAAGGATACGTTGCTCACCGACAACACTTTAAGCGGGAAAAGCGTAAAGCTCGTCGAGAGCAAAGAAATATGACCGAAAGGCTTAAAAGAACTGCTGGCGATTGTTGCATGGTTAACACCGGTAGATCACAAGTGCCCACATTCGGGAGTGATTCTGATGAAGAACCGGAACTTCCCCTTCTCTTTAAAGAGTCCGCTTCGAGAACAGAAGAAGAACCAAAGGTTTGCGAAAATATCCGGCTACGTAATCGCACGCTGCCCGAAAAGAACCTCGGACCCTCGAACAGGAAATATAAAGGGAAAGAAAAGGTCTCTGAAGATATCATCTTAGATGACCAAGTGGTGGAAGAGCTAGCTGCCAAAGACCTACCAAAAAAGAATAAGGTGGATTACAACGTCTTGGCACATTTGAGGAAGCTGCCCTCCCAGCTCAGCATTCTTGACGCCCTTCTGCTATCAAAAGAGGCGAGAGATTTGTTGATTAAGGCGCTCCAAGACCCGGAACAATTCCAACCATGCCTGGCCGAGGAAAAGATGAAGGATGAATTAGAGGAAGTGCACACGGCTGATGTTACTTTTGGCGATGAAGACCTTCTACTTGGGACGTGCGAACACAATCGCCCTCTCTATGTCTCGGGATACTGCCATGATATAAAGATAGGCAAAATCCTGATCGATAACGGGTCGTCTGTTAACCTACTCAACGTGCGGGTGTTGAAGGAAATCTGCATGAGCGTCCAGCACCTTGCTCGGGACAAGATCACCATCTCCGGGTTCGACTCCCAATCGTCAAAGACTCTTGGATCTGTGATACTGACGCTACGCTTCGGGCTACTCGTCACGGACATTAAGTTCCACGTCATAGACGCCAAGACATGCTACAACGCTTTGCTCGGCCGACCATGGTTACACGAGTACAACATCATCCCTTGTACACAACATCAGTGTATGAAGTATTTTAAGGATGGTTTCGAGTATACCGTGACGGGAGAACTGAACCCGTTCTCTGTGAACGAGGTCCGCAAATACGAAGATGCCAAATACTTCTTGCCGGATTTCGAAGACACGGAGAAGTGTCACAAACCGGAGAATAAAACTAATGCCACCATCCCTGTCTTCGGCAGTGATACTGAGGAGGAAGAGGAGATAGTTTATTCGGGTCCGCCCCAACACAACAAGCCGGGACCACCGGCTCCTACATTGATCTTTGGCAGCGATTCGGAGGATGAGCTCCATGTCGTATTCTCTGCTCGACCTTCAATACAAGCTTCCGCTGATGAAGAACAAAGTCTGCAAGTCGCCATGGTGCCGCCTAAACATCATAAAGAACTGGATGCACTTAATATCTACAGTGTAGAAGAGCTGCGGACATTCTATATCCCTCCCAGACGAGAAAACGAGAAAGCAATTCTGTTTTACCGCTCTGAAGAAACCAAGGTGAAAAAAGAAATCTGGCATGGCGCGGATCCTGCGCTCGACAGGCTTCAGCCTATCCGTCTTCCCAGATATTATACAGAGGGTTTGAAGAAGCTGCTGAAACACCAGGGGATATCCTTCAAACAGACCGTTAGAGAGGCCAAATTCTATGACAGGGTCTGGAACGTTCCCGGGACTCAACGCAAACTGCCTAATGGGAGAATGGAAACAAAAGGGCTTGGATACATCCGGTCAAAGAAACGAGAGTTACTGCCCAGCTGCTACGTCGTGTATAACCTTGATAAAGAAGCGGATACTCAATGGGAGGACGCTAATCCTAAGCCAATGAAAGTTCCAGATGCAAAGGAACCCAGTCCGTCGTTCGAGGAACAAATGGACAAACTTATAAAGAAAGCTGGTCAAAAAGTCCGAGATGATCACAACCGTGAGACGCCATCTACGAGAAAGCCAAGACGCAACGTCTTCTCCAACAGGCCGTAAAGGATGAAAATGCCGCTCCTTGTCAACCTGTTATAAAGAAGGCTCAGCTCAAAAGCAGAAATAAGTCGAAAGGCCGAAAAGGCGCTCAACAACAACAAAGCAGGGCTAAGAAGCCACGCAAACGGGGGTCGAGCGTTATTGATCTATCCCACATGAAGAAAATGGGTCGAGCATACTCGTTCCCTCGGGAAAAGACGAAGAAGATACTTGATCTTGCCCTAAAACATCAAATACTTACACTACCGGAGTCCAAAAACCCCGAACAGGCAAGCGAAGTCTCTGACCCAAACTATTGCTCTTACCATCGAGTAACAGGGCACCCGCTCGAAGACTGCTTCACCTTTAAGAATTGGGTCGAAGATCAGTAGCAACTCGGCAAGTTCGCTCTGTCTGACAACTGGAAGGTAACGCCGCCTCAGAAGCACGAGCCCAAAGCCACGAAAGAAAAACCGGTTCCACATTAGGATTGGAAGCGAATTCGCACCTGTCACATGATTACAATATTAAAAGAAGAGCCCGAGGACATAGATGAGCTCCCTTGGTGCTTCGAAAACAGCAGCGACGAGATAATCTCAGAATTCCCACCAGCGCCAAAAGAGCTGAAGGATGGAATCCATACCACTGCAGATAACCTTAAGAAAATTGAGTTGGGGACGGTAAACGATCCGCGACCGACATTTGTCAGCGAGCTGTTGTCTGAAGAGAAGGTGGCTGCGTTAAAGGACGTCCTTGTACAGCATAAAGATTGCTTCGCATGGAACTATTCCGAGATGCCAGGACTTGATCCAGAAGTTACTGTACATAGACTGGCGATATCCCCGGGTGTCAAGCCAGTTAAACAAGCGCCGAGAAGAATGCGGCTTGAGCTCGAGATGAGCATCAACGCTGAAGTCAAAAAGCTGATAGACTCTGGCTTTATCCAGGAGGTTCAATACCCTGAATGGATTGCTAACATTGTCCCAGTGATGAAGAAAAATGGAACGGTGCGCATATGCGTGGACTTTCGGGATCTCAACAAAGCCTGCCCGAAGGATGATTTCCCAGTACCAGTCACCGAACTGATGATAGACAATACGTCCACACATGAGATTTTCTCATTCATGGACGGCTCATCAGGGTATAATCAAATAAAAATGCATCCTGAAGACCAGAAACATACGACTTTCCGGACTCCTTTGGGAATATTCTGTTACAAGGTGATGCCCTTCGGTTTAAAGAACGCCGGTGCCACCTACCAGAGGGCCATGACGAAGATCTTCGATGACCTTATACACGAGATCGTCGAATGCTATATCGACGACCTCGTTGTTAAAAGCAAATCATACGAGGAACACCTCGAGCATCTAAAGACTGTATTTCGACGTCTTCGACAATACAATTTGAAGATGAACCCTCTTAAGTGTGCATTCGGGGTTTCTTCGGGCAAATTCCTGGGATTCATCGTTCGACACTGAGGTATCGAAATAGATCGGTCCAAAATCAGGGCGATTATGGAAATGCCTTCGCCAAGAACCCTTAAGCAGCTGCGATCTCTCCAAGGAAAGCTCGCGTACATTCGGCGGTTTATAGCTAACCTCTCAGGCAAGTGCCGTCCCTACAGCCACCTGATAAAGAAGGGAAACCCATTCGTTTGGGATCATAAATGCCAAGACGCACTGGACGAGATCAAGCAGTACCTGCAGAACCCTCCAGTGTTGGCTGCTCCAGTTAAGGGAAAGCCTCTCATTCTTTATACAGCCGCTCTCGAAGGTTCTTTAGGCGCATTATGGGCACAAGAGAACGATCAAAGGAAAGAAAGAGCACTCTACTACTTAAGTCGAGTTCTACTGGGGGCAGAAAGCAATTACTCCCCCATTGAAAAACACTGCCTGGTTTGATCTTCGCGATAACAAAGCTCAGGCACTACGCGTTGGCGCATGAGGTCCGTCTCATTTCAAAGGTGGACCCCCTTAAATGCTTGATGTCAAAGGCCATACTGACGGGACGACTCGCTAAATGGTCCCTACTCTTGATGGAGTTCTCGATCACATACCAACCTCTCAAAGCAGTGAAAGGCCAGGCCATCACCGACTTCCTCGTTGAGCATCCCATACCCGCTGATTCTCCTCTAAACTGCGATCTTCCAGACGAACATGCGTTTGATACGGTCAACGGTGATGGTACTCGATGGGAGCTTTATTTCGATGGCACATCTTCCATGAAGAAGCGCAAACAAAGCACCCCTATAATTAAAACGGGCTAGGGCTCATCTTTGTAACTCCACAAGGAGGGATAATGCGCTTTGCTTTCTCCCTAACAGAGCCGAGGACAAACAATGAAGCCGAATACGAAGCTCTGATAGCAGGCCTCGAGATCGCCATTGACATGGGAATTGAAAACCTCCTCATATACGGGGATTCTCAACTGGTCGTTAGTCAAGTAAATGGCGACTACCAAACATGCAAACCAGAACTGGTGAAGTACGGCGAAAAAGTGCAACAATTATTGACTCAAATTCCCTCATATACTTTGGAAAACATACCACGTGCGGAAAACAGCAAAGCAGACGCATTGGCCAAACTTGCTAAAGAACTGGCTGACAAGAACCTCGATGACGTTAGAATTGTGGTGCAAAGCCATCGGGTGCTTGCCCCAGTAGAAATATCTCCGGAATCATCCGAAGGAAAAGGAGCGAGCGAGCAGATGGCTCTACAAATAAAAGACCGGGAAAAGGCCGAGGATTGGAGGGAAGTCTTCATAGACTACTTTAAGTCCCACCGAATGCCTGAAGAAGTGTCCACAAGACATCAGCTCATGAAACGAGATCTGTCTTTCGCCTTCGTCAATGATACTCTATACAAGAGGTCATTTGATTCTCTGTGGCTGAGATGCCTAGGACCTGACGAAGCGAGAAGGGTCGTCCAGGAAGTTCATGACGGACTCTGCGGTTCTCACCAAGCGGGCCCAAAGATGAAGTTGAAGATCAAACACATGGGCTACTACTGGCCCACGATGATTCAGGACTGCCTCGAATATGAGAAGCAATGCCACTCATGCCAAATCCATGGGGACTTCATCCACCAGCACCCAAATCCACTACATCCAACGGTGGCTAGCTGGCCATTCGAAATGTGGGGGACTGACATAGTTGGCCCTATCGAACCAGCATCGTCTAAGGGACATCGTTTCATCCTGGCGACGACTGACTACTTCTCTAAATGGGCAGAAGCAGTACCGTTAAGAGAGGTGAAGACGGAAAATATCCTCCATTTCTTCAAGACGCATGTCATATATCGATTTGGAACACCACTGTTTTCTTTATGATTTTTGTCAATGTCTTGTTGAAGGCTTCAGCTAGTCCATTGGCTCGCGGGTTATAAACCGAGGAATACCTCCAGTCTATATTATGCTGTTGCGCGAAACGACTGATCTTGTGGCTTCTGTAAGCTGGCCCGAAAGACTGCAAGAAACTCTTTGGGCATATCGAACTACATTCAAGACGGCCACGAACACAACGCCGTACGCGTTGGTGTTCGGTACGGAAGCAGTACTCCCCCTCGAGATAGAGTTACCCTCTCTACGAGTGGCAGTTCACCACGAGCTAACGGACGAAAAAAATGCTCACCTTCGGCTTGAGGAGCTTGACGCCCTTGACGAAACCCGGCTCATAGCGCAACAAAATTTGGAGGCCTATAAAGCAAAGATGATGCGCTCATATGAAAGATTGACCCGACCGAGGACATTTCGCCAAGGTGAACTCGTGCTAGTGGTCAAAAGGCCTATGATCCCCAATCGTGCCAAGCGGGGAAAATTCGAGCCAAACTATGAAGGTTCGTACATCATAGATAAGGTCTACCAGGGCGGGGCCTATCTACTCATAGATATGCACGGTGAAAGGCCTTTCAGGCCAATAAACGGTCGCTTCCTAAAGAGATACTACGCTTGATGAGCCACAGCCTAGGTCAATGATAGATGACGACGACTATGTCCGCTCTCTGTCTTCCCAAGCCCAAAACACTATAAGTAATAGCTGGCCAGCGGACCGAAACGTCCTTAAACTAATATCGGACCGAAATGTCCTTAAACTAATAGCAGACCGAAACGTCTTTAAACTACTACCGCAGCA
This sequence comes from Agapanthus africanus, assembly GCA_030015575.1. Classification (NCBI taxonomy): domain Eukaryota; kingdom Viridiplantae; phylum Streptophyta; class Magnoliopsida; order Asparagales; family Amaryllidaceae; genus Agapanthus; species Agapanthus africanus. The sequence goes on from CM057337.1 coordinate 8,460,784, forward strand.
TCTTTAGGCTGACGAGATATAAAAAAAAACATATAAAAATAAAAAGAAAAAAAAACGGTATGTCCATAAGCAAAAAGGGCGCGGATGAAAACCCGAAAGGGCTCCGTGAGTAAAAACAGCAGGGCTACCGGCGAGTGTTCGTGAAAACCCGAAAGGCCGCGACCTCGTAAAAAAAAAAGAGAAAAAAATATATATATAAAAATGAAAAGAATAAAAAAAACGGTATGTCCATAAGCAAAATGGGCGCGGATGAAAACCCGAAAGGGCTCCGTGAGTAAAAACAGCAGGGCTACCGGCGAGTGTTTGTGAAAACCTGAAAGGGCGCAACCTCGTTAAAGGACACTTATAGGGTCCTCTCGACCTTATAAGGAGAAACCACCCACGTGAGATGCTTACGACTCACAAGGGAGCAGCACACTTAGGGATCCCCACGATGCCTAAGGAGAAAATACACTTGCGAGATCCTCACGACTCGTAAGGAGAACTCTCTTATGGGACCCTCACGGCTCATAAGAGTTGAAAGTCTTAAGTTACAGAGACCTAAACCTGTGCTTAAGCAACCCCCACAACTTCCGATATTGCCCTACAAGTGGTCCAACATGGGCTCTTGTATACAATCCACGGGCGCGAATAAACATTTCACTAATCAAGTCTCATCCGAGACTGGGGATATGTTCGCATGATGAACAACCCTGATGAGTCCTCTCGACTTACAAGGAGAAACCCTCTTGTAAGATCCTTACGACTTACAGAGAAACATACACTTAGGAATCCTCACGATTCCTAAGGAGAAAATACACCTACAAGATACTCACGACTTGTAGGGAGAAATACCTTTGTGAGACCCTTACGGCTCATGAAGTTAAAAGCCTTAGACGACAGGACCCTAACCCTGGTCGCTAAGCCACCTTTGTTCAACATCGATAGAAGCAGATGATGATTCGCTCCTGGCAATATCCCAGTTGTAGCGGTGCTGATGCCGAAATCGGTGTCTAATTCCAGGTTTACGGCAGAAAGCCAGTAGGCCGCACATGCATACGAAATAGCCGAAATGATTGGGCAACTTGCAATAAAAAGCAGCAAGTAAAAATGTATACATGCAAAATAGCCGAAATGATTGGGCAACTCGCAATAAAAAGCAGCGAGTAAAAATAAAATAAATAGCCGAATTGATTGGGCACCGCGAAAAATAGCCGAAATGATTGGGCAATCGCGACCTTCGCGATATAAAGCTAAAATGATAGAGCATCGCGGAGATAAAAAAAATGATGATAAAACTTTGGCCCTACAGTTAAGATCACATCGATCCCTGTATACAATCCAAGGGCGTAAACAAAGAGGGAACCAAACTTTCCCAACAGGCTCCGCCAGAAGATGAAGCCAAATCTCGACGGTTCAGTTCAATTCCGAAGAAACCAATGTCTTCAACAAACTCCTCGACTCACGGATACAAACACTCCTTGACGAGAGCCTCCTGATCCGCGTCGACTCGCAGAGCCACCAGTGCCTCCGTGGGAAATCCTCGACTCGTTTCAAACCCCAAGGAAACAAATAATCCTTGGCGCTTGGGAAACAAATAATCCCTGGCAAACTCCTCGACTCACGGATACAAACACTCCTTGACGAGAGCCTTCTGATCCGCGCCGACCCGCAGAGCCACCAGTGCCTCCGTGGGAAATCCCCGACTCGTTTCAAACCCCAAGGAAACAAATAATCCTTGGCGCTTTGGAAACAAATAATCCCCAGCAAATTCCTCGACTCACGGATACAAACACTCCTTGACGAGAGCCTCCTGATCCGCGTCGACTCGCAGAGCCACCAGTGCCTCCGTGGGAAATCCTCGACTCGTTTCAAACCCCAAGGAAACAAATAATCCTTGGCGCTTGGGAAACAAATAATCCCCAGCAAATTCCTCGACTCACGGATACAAACACTCCTTGACGAGAGCCTCCTGATCCGCGTCGACTCGCAGAGCCACCAGTGCCTCCGTGGGAAATCCCCGACTCATTTCAAACCCCAAGGAAACAAATAATCCTTGGCGATTGGGAAACAAATAATCCCTGGCGCTTGGGAAACAAATAATCCCTGGCAAACTCCTCGACTCACGGATACAAACACTCCTTGACGAGAGCCTCCTGATCCGCGTCGACTCGCAGAGCCACCAGTGCTTCCGTGGGAAATCCCCGACTCGTTTCAAACCCCAAGGAAACAAATAATTCTTGGTGCTTGGGAAATAAATAATCCCTGGCAAACTCCTCGACTCACGGATACAAACACTCCTTGATGAGAGCCTCCTGATTCGCGTCGGCTCGCAGAGAAACTGTGTCTCCGTGGGAAATTCCCGATTCGTCTCAACATGCAAATGAAGCCTCAGGCAGCAGGGACTAAAAAACTTGCTTCCTGAACAATGGGACCCTGCAAGTCAATCCAAAATGGTCTCTTGCATACTATTCACGGGTCTCACTCTCCAAAGTTGAATTTCGACGAGGAGGGAAACAACCGCTTGTGGGTCCTCTCGACTCGTAAGAGGGAAAAATTCTCTTATAGGATCCTTACGACTTGTAAGAGAAAACAACACTTAGGAATCCTCACGATTCCTAAGGAGAAAGCCCACCTACGAGATCCTCTCGATCCGTAGGGAGAAGAATCTCTATGAGACCCTCACGGCTCATGGAGTTGAAAAGTCTTAGGCAGCAGATCCGAAACTGCGGCCTAAGCCATCGCTATTTCTTAAGGAAATCAGGATACTCGTTCTAATCATCCGTTAACCATGTTTGCTAAAGTGATATGCTGATAGAAAAAGAAAGAGAAGACGGAGAAAATGACACATGACAAAAAAAAAGGTGTATCTTTTATTCATAAACTTGATCGGGTACAGGATACATTATGTCAAAGAAAAAAATATATATATACATTCTTTTATCTACAAGTACAAACGATACAAAGATGGATAGCTACTGAGGAGGAAGTGTCTTTAGTAGATCCACAAGCTGCTCTCGCACTTCCTTCAGCGCCTCCTCCTGAGCGGCTGCCGCGGTCACCTCCGCTTCCACCCGGGCTCGCTGCTGCAAGAAAGATGAAAGTTGCTCCTCCGCCGCCTTCTGGGCTGCTTCCTGGCTAGGTGCATCTCGCTCGACAACATCAAGGTGTTGCCTCAATGATAACCCTTTAGAAAGACATTGCAGGAGGCCCTCAAAGACAACCTTCAGCCGTGCGGCATTGGCCTCCACCCGAGCATGCAGTTGGACAGACTTACTTGAAGTCTCACCACGCTCCTTACGTCTTGAAATGACTTCTTGTTCGAGGTAGCGGAAGTAAGGAGCACTCTGCTCAATCCACGCTGTTCTTTGATTACTGGCAGCCAAGGCCTCGGGAGCGGGACGCAGCGACTCCAACTGATATAGGCGACCCTCGATCTCCCTACAATGGTTAACCCAGGATGCGACGATGCCCTCATCATGAAAGTTCACGAGTATTGCTAGCATCGGGTTAACCATCATAGCGAAGTCTGCGGCAGATGTAGGAGTTTCAACGTCAAGTTCCTCGACGTAGTCACTCAACATGCACAGACTATTCGCGGCGCCTTTTGAAGACAGACTCCTCAGATAAGGATCCGCCGGCATTATGATGCGAGATTCGAAGGGCGCCGAGATCGGAACGACAGCTGAAAAGAAACAAGATATGATCAGATAACAGTTCTGAAAATAAAGAACGAAGACTTTATCAATGTGATAGTTACTGTACCAGTTGAGACAGGTGGCAAGGTCGGAAGGGCTGGTGGCGCAGCTGATCTCTTATCCCCTCCTTCAATCTGTAGCACTGCAGTTGAGATGAGAAAAAGAGGTTAGAGGTAATTCCATCAATAAAAAAAAAGAGGAAGGATGTCAACGGAAATCATACTCACCAACGCCACCAAAGGAAGAAGCAAGCTCGGATGGGAAAGAAAAGTGTGGGAGCAACATCTGATATACATGATCAAAAACCACTCCTGGAAACACAACAGTGTGACTTTAGTACACAAATTATACGTCTAGAAGATAAGATTAATAAATCGTAAACACATACCTTCCAACATCTTCGAGGGTATAAGAGAGGGTTGAGAGGTGACCACCGCCAAGGCAGTCGTTGAAGGTGCTCCCTCGAGCAGTGGGGCATCGGCGCTGACTGCACCTGCGTTACAAGAAAGGTGAACTTGTCAGAAAGGATTGTAAAATAAGAAAGACAGTAACCTAAGGTTTACCTGAGGAGCTGCCGGCTGAAACAGAGGCGATTCCCTCCTCTATTGACATGAGACCACCGCCCGTGGCCTCATCACCTGACTCAATGGGAACCGTCGTGGTGCCCGCGAGACCTGGAGACGGCGGAGGACCATAGACGGGGAGGGCTATGACTGGAGTATTGCCAGATTCCAGAGAAGGAGCGGTTGACTCGTCCTCGGGAATCATGGCTACCTCACCCACTACTCTCTCAGGTTCAGTAGTCGCGGTTGTATCGTCCACCATCACCACGAGATCGCCGGCCTCGAGCGCCTCGTCCGCCACCACCCTCGGTTCAGTTATAATGATCATATCATCTGCCACCGCTTCAAGTTCGGCATCAATGACCTTCCCGGCTGCAGGCCCCTGGACCTCCACCTCAGGCTCCGAAGCCACAACGACGTTGCTCAACGTCGGCTCGAGTTCAGCAGGTACCGCCTCCTCTGTTTCTTTGGGATCAACGGTTTCCGCCTCCCCCTCGATCGGACTTGGCCCTGCAAGATAAGGGATATAAGGACTAATGACATTAAGAATCCGTATAACAAAAAACTCTGAGAGAAATATTACCTGAAGCGGATTTACCGTTTGCGCTCCGAACTGCGCGCGCCACCTCTCTGCGGGCAGTGGATAGGGCGACAGGGACCTCTTCAGATGGAGTATCAGCACGAGGGGCGGTGCTGGGACCCGCTCCCATAGCCAAGGCAGCCCTGCGCGCCTTCGCCTCACGCCTCAGCCGCTTCCTTTCCTCCCGGGCTGTCGCAATGGACCTTAGTGACGCCTCCTTCAAAGCGTCGTCATCCTCGTTCAGGGATGCCTCCAGAGCCTTTAAGGCATCCTTCATCGGCTCTTCAAGACGAACCTCCTGTGGTGGCCCAAAGGAAGCGGGAACATCGGCAGCTGGTACAACATCTGCGTCGCTTGGCGGGAACGGTATTGAGGTTTCTGCAATAAAAAGAGAAAGGTTAGATCGACCATAACACGAGGGAGATGGAGACTTGATGGGTTAAAACTTACTAAGGCCCATAGACGCTCTAAGACTTCCTCCTCCTGGAAAGTCTTCAAAGAAGCGGCGATGGCTTCTTCATCAGTGATGCCTGTCGAAAGGAAAGAAAGAAAAGCGTTAGTCAAAGGCAATGAAGAGGATATGTTGCAATAAAAAAAAGGCGACTAATAGTTACCTGATTGCGCAAGCTTGGCCAGCCACGCGTCACGCTTTGCCAACCACGCCGAAGTTTCGAGAGCGGCTTCCAAGTCTGTATCGTCCGGCGGCGGCATCACTAGTCCTTCGTTCGTCCCGTATTCGATCAGGCCCTCGGCATAGGGAGCATGGGGTTCCTGACCGAACACGACGTCCGCAGCGAATAGCGACTTCTTTTTCTTTTGCCCTCCGACCCTAGGCTCACGGGGGATCGACTTACGTTTAGCAGCCACCTTGGGACGGCGGGTCCCGATGTCTGCACCTACACCGGACTCCGGCGAGGCCACGACCACTGTCTCCACTGGAGCACGGGGCGCTGGGGCTGCATCTGTAATATCGGGAAGCGGCAATCCGTGCGGAGGACTTTGCGCACGCGACGGTCTGCCCCCAGCATTCTTTAAAGGAGGAACCACCGGGATCCTTGGCATTAAGGGAGCGTTACGGTCGGTGCCGGGAGGTGCTTCTTTACGGTCGATCAACACTCGCCTCTCCTCCTTTATAACGGCCCCCGTCGCATGATTATACCACTCTTTGTATACATTAAGGAGTCGTGGAGCGCAGGCCGGCGCGCTGATAAAAAAACGAGAACCCGTGTTCAGGCGCATAAAGTGATGTAACGCGTTCTCCATCCCTTCTTCATTGGCAGCAGGTTCCAATAAGAAAGCTTCTAAGGGTACCCCTTGATCGTAGCCCAATTGTTGGGCAAAACGATGCGGGTTATATCTCATGAAAATTACCGCACCTCCCTGCCTGAAGACTAGGAAGCCTGGTCTAATAGAATACAAGTGGAGGGTCTCCCGGGCCGTCAACACTGAAGCTCCATCCTTAAAGGAGTCCTGTAATGGTCGCACCACAGTGGTGGACGCTTTTCCAATGGTTAATACCTTGTCAATGAAGGACATCCCGACTCCAACGGTGTGAGGGCGAAGCAGTAAACCCCTGGCGTTCCGGGGTGAAGGGGTCACGATTAATGAGCCAATCAACTGTATAATGCGAGGAAAACCGCACTTGTCAAAGAATGAAGGCCTTTTATGCATGCCGAAGACACCCGCTGTATGTAGCTCGAGCCACGACATGAAGTAGTGCATCGGGAAGACCACGTGCAATACCCCGGGCTCGTTAGCATCCGCGGCTCGGCTGAGACCATGATATAAGTGCGCCAAGCCGGCGATCCCTACAGCCACCTTTACCCCGATGACCATTCGGTGGGCTGGGTAAAACACGGAGGGCCGCATGCGATGAGAGTGCATTGGGATCGCGAACCAACTCAGCCACAGTCCGAGAAATCCTAAGAAAAAGGCCTCCTCGTCCATCCCGGGGGCTGCAATTTCTGCAAAAGATATAGTAGGGAAGTCCGGAAGGAAGAAAACATTTTGGTCTATCTCCTTTGCCGGCAGGTTATCCAAACCTAGGCCGAAAGGATCATCCAGGATAGCAGACTTGGCAGCTTCTGATGAAATGACGCTTGGGCGAAGGAAACGAGCAATGAAGTCCTCAAAATTAACTCCTCGGCTCCCACGTTCGATAAATAGGGACTCGTAGATGTTCAACACCTTGATCAGGCTAGGGAATTGGTGTTGAACAGCATTTTCCGGCGTGATCCCCCTTACCATCGGCTTAGCACCGAAGACATATTCATCTGTTGGGAGCAGCTCTTCATAGTGTTCCCCCATGACTGGTAGACCGGATACCTCCGCGAATTCCTCCAAAGAGATGGACACTTCCCGATCCATGGCAAGGAAAGTGTGGGTGGGAATGTTCCACTGTTCCAGGAAAGCTTTAAACCACCAAGTGGGGAGCGTGGGATACTGGAAGAGAGAGACGTAGACCGCGGTGTACAATCCCAATCTTATCAACTGCGACTTCTTCGTCGACAGGATGTACCGGGCCCACGGCAGGTAACCAATCGGATGGCGGGGGATCAGACCAATGTTATATGATTGCCCCCAGGGTCTCGCCTCGCCTTGACAAATACGACGTCCTAGGATATCCAAGACCATAGGACGTTGGACAGGAACCGCATCCATAGCGGGATGAAGAAAGCTGTTCGCGGTCCAATCCACCATCTCCACGGCATACTGCACCGAGGGTGGGGTAGCATAATGAATCGCCGTGATGGGCTCGGACGGCACTGCGCATGTGAAGCTGCGTCGACCCATAATGATCTGGTTATACCAAGACCCCCAAAGGTGGAGTTTCTTGTACTCCGGGTCGTATTCTCTAATCATGGTCAGGACTTCACGGTCCGAGGGTGCCTTGGGAAATCCCTCCTCCGAGCGGACGAAAGGGAATGAAGTGTCTAGAGACATGATCGCTGCGAAAGAACAATTTAGCCGTTAGTGTTGTAATTCCAACGTTTGGCGTAAAAAAAAAAGGAAGGAAAATGCATTTATTAAATTAAATTAAAATTGATTAATTACACCACACGACAGTGCAGTGAGCAGGAGACCAAAGAGGGACCCACAAAATCTAGATGACAGTACGTCAGTTAAAAAGACAATCTCATCATTGGATGAGAGTGTCAGTTGGTCCTCAGGAAAACATTTCCTTTTTTTTAAAAAAAGGGGAGGGGGAAGAATCCCTAGAGACAAGGAGAAAATCTCCCCTTTCAGAGCAAAGCTCTGTCACAGACTGACACTTGTCAAACTCTGGCCCCAGGGAAATAAGATTCCTTAAAAAGAGCACAGCTCTATGGTAATAATGGAAAGGTCCATCAGAAAATGTCTACACCTAAAAGAATTAAAAATTTTGAAATCTTGGAAAATCCACGAAAAACTTGTGAAATTTTTTTCATTTTATCAGATCTAAAAGATCCACAGATGATCTATGAGCAAAGCTCTGTTCATGGATTAAAACCTATGAACAAGATCCCAGTAGATCTGCAAGTTTTTTGAGAGCGAAGCTCTGTTTATAAAATCCCAATGGGGATCTCTTTAGATCAAAAGATCTGTAAGAGTAAAGCTCTATTAGTTAATTAAAATATTTAATTTAAGATTAATTTTACCTAAAATTTTCTAACTTGGAAAATGAGAGCAAAGCTCTAAAGTTCTGAAAACGAGAGCAAAGCTCTGGAGTTCTAAGCAAGAGCAAAGCTCTGGAAATCAAAATCTAGAAAATGGTGAGATTTTTCTAAGGGCCAGAGGTCCTATTTATAAGGCGCTTGCGTCCCTTGAGCTCACCCCTTGATCCAACGATCAGGAGTTTGGCACCGCTGCACTCACGTGTGCGCCACGTGAGCGCAACGGTGGAGGGCATTTGTTTCGCCCAATCAGAGCAAAGCTCTGTTGAAATTCAAAATTCAAAAATCCTGAAACAACGCTTCAAGTCTCGGGCGCAACGCGCCACATGTCAGGCGATGATACGTCAGCGCAGCGCCCAAGAAAGCGCACCCAATCAGAGCAAAGCTCTATTAAAGGAAGCAACGCTTCAGTTGCGCAGGCGCTGCGCTGCGCGACACGTGTCAGCGCAGATGCGCTGTGCGCTGCGCGACACGTGTCAGCGCAGATGCGCTAGCGCTTTGCGCTGCGCTGTGTGCTGCGCGACACGTGTCACGCGCTGGGGCATCTGCGCCAAACAGAATTAAAATTTTAAGAAACCTTTTCTGTTCTTGTTAAAACAAGAAGATTTTCTTCTGCAAAGCAGAAGCCCTTGGATCAAAGATCCAACGGTGGGGAAAATTCCCCAAATCACTCAGAGAAAGATCTCTTTAACAAATTTAACTAATTTATGAGCACTATAAAAAGGACCCTAGGCCTCAATTAAAAGGCATCAATATCTTTCTAAAAAAAAAGAAGGAGAGAAAAGAACTCTGAGAAACTTCTCAAGGAAAAAAAAAGAAGGTAAAAACCTTTAGAAAAAAGGAGAAAGTTCTCTTAGGAACAGATCATAGATCTAAAAAAAAACAAGATCAATGATCTTTAATAAAAATAAAATAAAAATAGTGCTTTGTACTTTTCATGAACCTTTGGTTCTCTGAGATAAGAAAAACAAGAAAAAACTTATTTTTCTTTGATCTAAATTAGATCAAGAAATCAAATACTGCTTTGCACTTCTGTTCCTGAATCTAAAAGATTCTTAGTGCTTTGCACTTGCAAACTGCGCTGCTGCGCTTTTGGGAGCGCGCCACGTGTCAGCAGCGCAACAGCGCAGCGCACTGCACTGTTGCGCTTGCGCTCATCAGAGCGCGCCACGTGTCAGTAGCGCAACAGCGCAGCGCACTAGCACAGCGCACTGCACCGTTGCGCTTGCGCTCACCAGAGCATGACACATGTCTTCACCACAATCGCTTGCGCTCAGTGAGTGACGCAAAGCGCCTAACAAATGCAATGCAGGGCCAAGCCCAATTAAAAGACCAAACAGGCCTAATTAAATTGATGCTCTGCATCATTTATAAATGGGCAAAGCCCAAACAAAAATAATAAAATGCTATGCAGATGCCTTGCAGAGCCCAAAATAAATTGATGCTCTGCATCTTTTATGGGCAGAGCCCAAACAAGAAAATAGAAGTAATGCCATGCATTATTTAAGTGTGGGCAAAACCCTAGCACAGGTCTAATAGACCAAAAATAAATAAGGGTGTTGAACATTTTCAACTGGACTTAGCCCAATTTTGGCCGTAAGTCCTCAAATTAAATTGACTGAGCACAGCTGTTCTCTTAAATTAATTTATATCCGGTTCGAGGGTACATCTCCGAACTCCTCTGACACTCATCGTTGTAATCCTTCAACGACGTCAGAGAGGTGACGGGTCCCAACGACCATACATCAATATGGACTGCGGGGTCCTTAAACTCGTGGACCGAAACGTCCTTAAACTAATATCGGACCGAAACGTCCTTAAACTAATATCGGACCACCACGTCCCTAAACTGGAACATGGACCACCACGTCCCTAAACTGGAATATGGACCCCCACGTCCCTAAACTGGAGCATGGACCGCAACGTCCCTAAACTACCTATGGACCACTACGTCCTTAAACTGGAACAATAGAGCCTCCAAATGCTCTTTTGCCGGATCTAAACGATCCCGTTTAAGTTGATCTTAGCCCTAAACACGGCTAACGTATCCTTAAACATTCAAATGGACTATAAAACTCCAAATCAACTTTGGTTCAAAGGTACATCTCTGATCTCCTCTGACATCTGCCGTTGTAATCCTTCAACGACGTTAGAGAGGTGACGAGTCCCGATGGCCAGATATTAAATGGATTATCACGTTAAGTTGATCTTAGTCTCAAACAGTACTATCGTATCCTTAACGAATGTTTAAGTTGATCTTAGCCGCAACGCGACTAATGCATCCTTAAACTAAAAACACCAAACCCAAATCTAAGTAAATACGGATTTGGACTAATCCACGTCCTACGGGCGACGGCGTTACTCAGTCTCCGTATACAATCCACGGGAAACCACAAACAAAACAAACACCCACGACACGAAATGAAATTCTGGAGAAGAAGAAAGTTGTTACCGCAATGCGGTAGCGTAATTAACTGCAGGGGCTTGCGCCTGCAGGGAAGAGTGTCCCCACAATCAAAAACCCCATCAAGCGAGGGGGAATCTGACGAAGTCTGCTACATCGGCCGCATCCGTCTAAACCTCCGATACACGGTGCCATAAATCAACTTGGCATCTTCGGAGAGGTGGACGGATAAAACCATATAGCATCTGCCCCGAATCTCAGCGTTAGGACATCGCAGTCCTGTGCGCCGTCGTTCGGAGGGGAACACGTGCAAGTTGCTTAAATCTATCTTTAGACTAGTGCACGCATAGCAGAGAAGGATCATCTGTTTTGATGATATAGTCAGTGTTTGACTTCATCAGAATGAGAGATGAACCTGATATTTGTAAAAAGGTAGTAAGGAGTGTTGTCAAATTTCTCATACGGTATGTGGATGACATACTCATGATAGGAAGTGATGTTCCTATGCTGCAATCTGTAAAACAATTGTGGTCACAAGTGTTTCTCCATACATGATATAGATGTCAGTCCAATCCTCGAGAAACATAGGGTAGCATTGAAGAGCATTTGATGTTCTTGGTGTATGGTAATGACAGTATCCTAAAGGAGGTGGTTACCGATTCTAGCTTCCCATGGAAGACAGAGCGTTTGTCGTAAGTTATAAGTTTACCCTCTATTGAGGAGTAGTATATTGGAAATAGTTCCAAGTGGGATACTGAGATAGTCATGGCGTTGGATGTCGATTGTGAATCAGCGAAGGATACTGCTCTAGAATTCACTGGATATAATTGTTCATTTATAAACATGATTTCATTGTCTGTCCAGACAAATACTAAGGCAGCTATCGCTTAGTTCGGGAGATATTTGATCTCCGCGAAGTTGAGATACAGGGAGAAACAGAGAGATGCGCTGTGCCGGGTCCACTTATTGAGGCTAGTTCTCGAATACAGTTTGCGAAACTGCTAGTACAGAAGTTGGGTATACGATACCGCAATAATTGGCCTTAAGTGCAAGTGGGAGATTGTTAGATATAGGTGTCCTCAAGTCAATTATTGTAATTGAAGGAGAATCTATACGAGAGAACAATTTTACTCGAGATAGTATGCTTGCTATCTAGTTTGTTTTTATCTTTCATGTGATGCGTTTATTCATTATCACGTATCGCTTAGACATGAGATAAAACTCTAGGATTTTTCTTGACTACCAGAACGATGATGGAGATCATACTAGTGGGGGCTGGGTAGTCGATAAGCACAACTTTAAATGTTTCTAGTCGTAGGAGTTTCGAGATTGGGCATCGGTACTCCAGTTTAGACTACTGTATGATTCCTGACCCGGTTGGACAGCAATAGACGGCGATAGCTGATCCTGCAGATATTGATGCTTGACATCAATGAACTCTTAGTTGGTGATATACCAATGTCAGGTATCAGTTCTCTGATGATACGTGTACATGGTAGTCCTTAGGAGCTGAGATCGTCATAGTGTCCCATGTGTGGTTTCACTATACTTAGACTTCTATCCTACCACGGCTCAAAGGAGTCGTGCAAACAGATTTTTATTGGGTATAATTCCGAAGCACGTGGAGGCAGTGAGCGATCGAGGGGATTCGTCTATTCCGGTATAGGGAGTTGATATCGCGCTGTGCAGGACACGACTCCAATCATAAGTCGATGGCCATCACAATGGAGATAAACTGTTAAGTGTTATGAGTTGTATCTCCGGTTGATTATGAGTCCTCTGTCGCACGACTTATCGAGTTATTAGGGTTTGACAGATTCTAAACCATAGACCCGATATGTGATACTCTTAGAGGAAGAGACCGGACTGTATGATGATGTCACTGATAGACTTTACAGGGTTCACATGAGCTTGCTCGTTGACCTTCTTTCAATCAATACCTGAGTAGTCGTTACGTGCAGCTAGTACCGCTGATGTGCTCGTGGGCTATGGATATGATCCTAACCCACTGTCGGCGTATTGTCGAGTTTTTAGAGTCCCACACAGCTTTTCCAGCACATACGAAATGATGTAGGGCACATATAAAGATACGTGCAGGAGTTCGATTAAACACTTGTATTTGATACACGAATTTTAATCGGGTGTTAATTGATATATATATATATATATATATATATATATATATATATATATATATATATATATATATAACCGGAAGTGTTGATTTAATAATTAAATATATATTTATATATTGATATATTTATATATTAACTAATATCAGGCTCACTTTATCATTTTCTTCTCTTTGTTAATATTTATATTTGATATAAATATTGTGACATGTATGATGATTCATTGGAGATGGGTGTATACGACTTATATGGAAGATGAGAACACTTCATAGAAATTAGATGGTAGTAGAGTTCTATGGATGTTTTCTCTGATGGCTCATTTTGGATGGCTCATTTTGGAGTGTTTTTTGTTCTCATCTAAAACCTCCATCTTCTCATTCTCATCACTTGATCACCATGGCGTTCTCTCTTTTGATTTTCTTCAAGTGAGAAAGTAGAGAAAGAAGAGAAATAAGTGAGCTAATTATTCTACATTTTCTACTAATCATTCTTAATTAGCAAGTTTAATTAGTGGGTTGTTTCATTTTGATGAGATCAATTTGAAGCTAAAACTTGCATTGGAGTTATCTCAAGGTGGATCATCTTCGGCAAGGAGTTCATCGAGCAAGCTTGTTCCGGAATTTGTGGAGACTAGCTGGAATTCAAGAAGAGATGGTTAAGCGCTACAAAGGTTGTAGTCTCTTTAAACTTGTAGAATTAGCTCACTGGTTTTGTTGTATGTTGTAGTTGTTGTTCATGATCCTATGTTTGCTTGTATTTGCTCGCTAGATTTTTAAAATTATCGTTTTTGCCATGATATAAACCCTATTATAGAGAGTATAGTGAACTTACACAATCTGGCTCGGTATCAAAATTTAGGTGGGTTGAGAAGGCACAAGGGATCACCAGTATGGCTTCGATCCTGGCAAGTTTTGCATCAAAATTAGATGAAACCTTTAATTGTAATCTGTAGTGCTATAAGAAACTCTACCGAGTAATTGCTTTGTAGAATTGTTAATATCATTTTATCTCACATTCAAGGCGGTTGCTGCTATCTTATCTAATGTGTTCTTTTTACACCCAATGTGGCTCTGGCACACACACATATAGAGGATTGCCTAAAACTTGATTTACAGGAGTCTCTGTATCTAATCAACCACATCATGCCTCGTTAATCAAACATTAATCAAACATGGTTTGTCATTTTTTTTTAAATTGTGTTGCTCATCTTTTGCAGGTGCCCTAAGTTCAAATGCTTTTACTGAAGGCGGCCCTGGCCCTGAACCCTATCAAGGGAAGCATTTTGCTATGCAATAAGAAAATGGAAAAACCTTGTAGGCATGCACGTGCGTGTATACTCTCTAAGGGAGGGAATCATGCGTCAAGTTCGTTTCGACTGCAAGAAGTTTGTTTCTCTTGGAGTTGCTGGAGAGCTGTCGAGATAAAATGCATACTACATCGTCCGTTGCTTCCCAAAGCTCAAATCGATCGATCTCTCACATGCCAATTTCACGCACGACAACCTGTCGTACATCATACAGGGCTGCAAAAAACTTGAATCTTGGAACATAGCTGGTTGTGGGAGACCAGGAAAGTATTAGATTTTGCTACTTGGTTTGGAAAGTCGAAGCTTTTTGTTGTCGTACAGCTTAATAACTTTTGTCTCAGCTTGTAGTATGTGGTAGTAACTACCAACGGAAGGGCAGTCGCCTTTTTTGCCTGTACATAGTTGTAACATGACTGCTGCCAATGTTGAATCTTTTCATGTTATTGTGCCTCAGTTTATAAACAGCACAACTCCCAGAACTTAGTTAAATTTAGTTATATTATCATGGGTTCGAAATATCAATATTGACTGATACTTGCATTGATGTAGTATTCAATGTCAAGATTGAACGTCAAAACGTACTGTAATGATATTTGTAGCGAAAAATTGAATCTCAAAGGGTCAGCTCATTGTTTAGTTTGTTTTAATGCTGCATTTCTTATCGGTGCATGCGGTAAAAATATTAATTACGAACATTAGTGCGTGACAGTTGCAAATAAATAATAAACATTAAGATATTTACGAAATAACAATCCGATTTAAGGGTATGATAATATTGTTACACCCGGAGGGGCAAAGCGCAGGTCTTGAAAAGAGACGAGGTCTTGAAAAGAGACGTGACATTACGTGCGATTTAGACTTTCCTTTTCAAATACATAGAATAAGTTCGATTAGATAGAAATAGTTGAAAACCAGTAGAAAACCTTCACGGCAAAAGGTTTGAATTGTAATAGTTAAGTTTGAATTGTTAAGTTTGAATTGTAGTAGTTAAGACTATATGGTTATTTATTTATTAATTTTATATCAATCTGCTTATTTATTTATTCAAAGAAAAAAGGTGCACCAAACAGACACCTAGAAGTCTTAAATTAAAAAAAGAAATTTATTTGTTAAAAAATGAAGAACAAACAAAGTGTTATAAAGCTAACATATCAGCTTATCTCACCTCTACACTTTTGGAGTAGTGTTTTACAATTCTCCAACCAATCTCATAAATAATCATCTTTAGGTGTAAACCATAGTCATTAAAAACAATATTGTTACATAATTAAACACTAATTATATTTATACCAAACTGATGCAACAAGGCCCATGATGGCACATGGGATGAGCTCATAATAATAGAGAGCCTTACCCAACCCAACACAATAATTTCATTAAAGTAGAACTTGTTATGGAGATGTTTTGGCAAAAAAAACTTATCATTGAGATTTGATGCCAACAAATTTAAAAAAAGCAGGGGCCTTTATGCTTATTTCCTCAGCGGTCAATACACGTCGCCGGCTCTTCCTCATTTTTTGCTCGTTTCACTTTCGATTCAAATCTCTCCCCTTTCCTCTCTATTGCTAACCCTAGAACAGCGAAAATCCCCCCTTTTGCACCAAATTTGGGCGCCTGGCTGGATAATTTGCGAAATTTTCTTGGGGGTATGTTTAAAGGTACCGACTTTAGTTTGTGATTTGATTTTCGATTCAATTTTCTTGTTTATGGGAGTAATTCCTTCTGTTTTCTGCCTTTTTTTTAAGGGTTTTGTTGAGATTTGAGGAGCGCTGGAGATTTTTTCGATCGAGGTACAATTTTATTTTCGTATTTCTATAATTTTATTAATTGTTGGACCAAATTTGTCTCGCCAACTAGATTTTGATGAAATGTAATATGAACATTCGGTAGCAGCAAGAAAAAGTAACCCCTTTTTTCCCTCCATAATTTGAGATAAAAAGTTCTTTTGTATCCTATCATTTTACTCTAGATCTCAATTTAATTTGGTTTTATGGTTAATGATGCCAATTTAGTGATGCGCTGTTTACGGAAGTTTTTTTTTTGGGTATAAATGATTTTGACATATGTTCTATGATATATAGGAAGATAAGGATCCTGTAGTATTGTTATCTATCAACGATAGATTAATTATACAAATATGATAATAGGCTCCACCCTTGCAAGTTTTGCATGTATTGTGACTCGATTCGGTATCCTTGACTGTTGTAATTTTTACTTCATGGCCACTCCTTTTTCCTGATACCTTAGGGAATTATAATGTTATGTCAAAATAAAGCTTTCATATTTCTCTCTCAAAATATTAATAATCTAATATAAATTAGAAACTCAGCTCACTAACTTAAGTTTATCAGCTAAGCTTCCTTCCTCTAATTTTCCCCCCATAACTATCAGCTTTTTTCTCACCTTATACTAAATCTAAAATTCTTCCAAGGTTTAGTTTTCGATTAATGCCTTTTCTCATTTTGTTCTTCATATGCATTTCCTGGACATGTAAAGCTCTTGAAAGTCGAGATTCGATTGCATCTTGTCGTTCACTAGTTAGTCATGAGTTGGTCATGCCTTTTCGTTTTTCTCAATTATGCATCTGCTTAAGTTTAATATCTCTTAGTACACACTAGTTGTGTGCATTTATATCAGTCTATCGCTTTCCCATTTGATCATTGATGTGTGCGACTTTTGTGTATGGCTAGCATTTTGTTCGGTGCAATCAGAGTGCAGCACTATAGGATATTGTTTGTCAGCACCTCATGGCCAGGATAAAACCTCAAGCGCTTCTAATTCAGAGTAAAAAGAAGAAGTCTCCAACACGTATCAGTCTTTCTACTATTATTACATTCAACCTCGTCATTTTCTTGCTTGTTTTCTCTTTGTATGCCACCTACAAATATTGGCACCGAAGGTTAGTACTTGTGCAAATTCTTGAGCATTAATCTGTTCGATTATTTTTACTGATATGTTAATTGTTATGATTATTTCATGTAAGTTGGTACTTTTTTTCTGATGATCTAAAAAATCATAACTAACTTCCTTCCAGGTCAAGTGATCAATCAGATGTCTATTTAAATACCTTTGAGGTAATTTTCTTTGTTAACGTCTCTATTTGAACTTTACTCCAGATCCTCTGTTCTAGTTGTCCTATCGTTAATACAGTCTACAGTGACTGCTATCACATTTTTAATGTATTTAGATTTTATTTTTACTGCATCTAGTTTCCTTGTAGTTTTGACTAAATAAGATTTTTATTTGTCCCTTGTTTTTTTTCGCTAAAGCAATCTGAAGTGTTTGGTGAACGGAAGAAGTTTGACCTTCCAAGTTATGCTGTAAGTTACTCTGCTTCTAAATTTTCATTTCAAATCTATTGGGTTTAATCAATTTTCATATCGATGCTGTAAAATTCTGTTAGAATCTTTACATCTCTGTTATTTCTGTCATCATTATGGGTATTTATCTGTTGGTTCTGTCAGTTCATTATTCAATGTTTATCCTATGTCATGGAAATGGTCGTGAATTTGGATTAATTTTTTATCATGGGAGAACCTGTATGGTACAACTATTAACTCAGTCCAGTAGAATGTATGTTGCAGGGGTTTGTTGTCGAGGACAGGCAACCATATCGGACTCGTATTTGTATCAGATTCGTATCCATCTCAGATACTTTTGGATTAGTCGAGGATACTTGTTAAACTCAATCTGGCACATCCTAAAACTTATATTATGTTCAATATGTATCAAACATGTATGAATGATTAAAATATCTACTATATATTCATCAAACCAACAAAATAAGTTCATCTTTAGCTTGTATCGTTAAACTGTTGAAGAATCCGCGAATCCGACTTATATCGTATCTTGTATCCATATCTGATTTTGTGCCACTTAGAGTAACTTGATGTAAAACTAACTTCTTTAGATGGAAAATGAGTATTAGAAAACAGTTGTGCATGCTAAGGCAGTAAAATAATTGATATGACTTTATGTGCATATTCAAGTTACCCCTTTACTGCTCAGTAAAGCATGGTTAGTAACATTAAATTTCTACTGCAATTGTACACACTGTCTTAGTATTGAAGATCAAGCATATAAGAAAAAATATAATGGTTTACATTATTCACAAAAAAAGGGAAAAGAAAATGGCCGTAATGCATTTCGACAGTCCGCGTTAGATAAACAGCTAAGTAATGCTTCTACCTCGTTTTAAATTATTTTAAGTACTCTTATGTTCTCAAAGTTAACTATGTTCTATAGTATGTAGTCATATGCTGGAGAGATAACTATGAGATAGACATGACTAGTTTTTCGTTGTAGAGTTCCTTTGTTTCTTCTTTCCTGGACAATCGCTGAGTGCTCTTTTCTCCTGTATTGGAGGTTTGCCAATAGTACTCCTGCATCATTATCCTAGGTCCTACGCAAATGCGCTATTTTTTTGTCATTAAAATGTTTCTATTTTCAATCCGACGATGTAGGATTCATCTGTGATATTTTTAGTTATGTTTTTTTTTAAATCAATCATGCAAAACTACACTATATATTCTGAATAATGTAATGATCAACACATCAAGCCCTTTGCAACATTGTCTGTACATTGAATGACCTAAAGCAAATAGTGAGTGAAAATGGATCACTTATGTACTGTCATATGCTTCAGATAGCATTAGGTCAGATTACTTCAGGGAAAATGAATTCCATTTTTAGTAGACAGACTTAAATCATGAGATCATTCTACCTTATTTACTTCTTGGTGTCCTTTTTCCCTTCTTTTGTCGCTTATGTGAGCAAATGCTCACAAGTGCGAAAAGCGCAATATATATTAGAGACAATATGATATTTAGTTATCTTGAGAAAATTTATCAACTAATGCGTGCCTCTATTTTTTTTTTTATACTATATTTGCTTATGTTCCTGATTGACTGCTTTGTCTTATCGTTTATAATTCCTTTGCCATATAATTTGTTAGTGAATAAAGATTAGCAATTCAAATTAGCATCTGTTAGTTTTATTTTTTGGTTATGCTAATATAGGTTTTATTTCTTATTCATTGGAGTTTATTTGTTTCTGACGATAAAATTCACTGTAGTTTACTTGCTTCAGGTTGGCATTATTTATGTTTTAGCAATGGCCATGAACACTTGAGCAAATCGTACACATATACTTGTGTTTCGAATACATGTGGAAAACAACTGTTGTTGCTTTTAAGTTTTTAGTGGGCAATAGTTGATTTGTGAGCTGCTTGGCAACACCATATTTAGCCAGGAGATGCACCTTTTTTCGATCACTGAGTCAGAGGTCCACGGTTGTCTATTTGTTTTAGAAGAAATTCAGCTCAACATAGATCACCCGGCTACATATTTAGACATATTACAACCAAATGTCGGTTCTAAATTTTTTTAATAACCTCAATTGTTCTTTATTTAGTTCTAAATTTTGGTGATTTTGTAACAGATTTTAAACACTGCAAAAGGTTCAATAACTACTAAGCTATATAAGGATGCTTCTCCTGAGGTTGTGGATAAGTTCCTTGATTTGTGGTGAGCATTTAGTTAACTTTATCTCCTGAAATTTAGCATTTTCTTTCATCAGTGTCCTCTACTCCGTGTGCTGTGCAATCATATTTATAATAAAAAATATAGCCTTGAAATATTTTCCTTTTGTTTTTTTCCATAGTTTAATTATATTTTGTTACATGTATAATTAAATATATAAAATAATATAGCCGTGTCCCCGTGCCCTCATTTTTACAAATTTACCGTGTTCCATATCCGTGTATGTGTCCACACCCGTACCCGTGCCCGTGTCGGTGCTTCATAGAAGCTCGTCAATCTAGGTTTTACATTACCATGCACTTTTCACCATCTCCTACTTGTATAAATTTTCCATCTCTCGCGTTTGTGTTGTGCCTTATTTTGTCCCCTTCTGGTGTCTGCTTGAAGAAGGGATTTTAACCTAATATCAACCCTCTCATGTCTATTACCAAAATTCAGGTCAAAAACTTGGATAAGAGAGAGAGAATCGTCATCCAACTTAGTAGGCTAGGTGGGAGGTACAAAAACTTGCTTGCTGGTTATGTTGTTTATGCGTAGGAACCAGGGGGTTAAGCTTTCATCATTATTTTAGTTGATGAAAGATCTAAAATAATGGGCATGGAGAATGATTTTTTTTTATAGGGAAGCGAATGAACTTTGAGCCATGATTGTAAGCCAAAAGAACCAAACTAATCACATCCTCAAAGGAACAACTTGTGTTTGTGGATTGTTTTAGTATCTTCACTCTCTCTTTGCTGATGTTTCTATATTTGGCAGTCAAAAAGGTCATTTCAAAGGGATGCTTTTTCATCGAGTAATCAAACACTATGTAATTCAAGGTGGTGATCCCCAAGAAGTTGGAGCTGCAGAGGATTGGACAATGAAAGGAAAAGCCCACAGTAAACTTGCAAGGTCTGTCATTTTTACCTGTATTTTGTCAATTTAAACATTTTTATGATTTTAAAATTTCTTCAATAAGCTAACTTAACCTATATTATTACATATTTAAATGTTTTGCTGTGTTTGTGCCTTTAAGTTCACCACCACATTAAACTTTCTTATCTCACAACCAGCCCTAAGCATGAGGCATTCATGCTTGGAACCACAAAGGCTAAACGAGATGGTAAAGGTTTTGAGCTCTTTATCACGACGGCTCCGATTCCTGACTTAAGTGACAAACTTATTGTATTTGGAAGAGTCGTCAAGGGGGAGGATGTTGTTCAGGTAAACTGCCAATTTCTTCATTCCATTTCTTGCCACATAAGTGTCACCCATTTTTATCTTTACATTTATTAACCATTGTTCAAATTAAAACTTAGGAGCCTTAATATTCAAAATGATTGCGACTTTCTTTTGAATACCAACTTCACATTGTACAGTTTTGATGGAATCTTATTCTAGCATTCAAGATCCCTTTTCCTCTTTGAAACACAGACTCATTGTCTTTTATGTGATTCAGGAAATTGAAGAAGTTGACACTGATGAACACTACCGGCCAAAGTCCCCTATAGGGATTATCGACATCGTACTAAAGAACGAGCCATGAGCAGCCTAGATGCATACAACCAACATTTGAAGTACCCAATTGGTTAAAAAGTTTATACACAGCTCAAATTTTGACTATATGTAGAAATGTTCTACGCTCCAAACCCTTAATGTAAACGGTTGCTTGGAAGATCCGTTGCTTTCCTTTTTCAGATTTTATATACATGGGCATGAGGGTGCAAATTGTTTGCAAAGAAGCTGTACACAGGCAAAACACATTAGGAAGTTTTATTTGTTCTGTTGTGTTTTTTTCTTTCTCTGAAAAGTGTCAATCTGTTCCATTGTTTTTCATTGGTTTGCGTATTTGAATTAGCATCCTTGTTGATGCTTGATATTTGGATGCATTGGTTTGCATGTTCGATGTTTGGTTTCCTATCATGCAAGGGAAGCTGTAAGAGTATTTATATTGTGCTATTAACCCTTGAATTTTTTATTTTTTATTTTATTGTGAAAAAAGGGGGATGATTGTGCTAATTATTCCTCTGTATATTTCAAGTTATAAGGCCTTGTTTGGGTATGAAGTTAGGGAAAGGATTGTTTATTGTGGAGGTAAAGAACATGCGAAGTCTAGTTTGTAAGGCCCTATCTCTATTTTAAGAGCCGGCTGCGATGGGTGTTCGGCTTTGGAGTTTTTTGAACTCCAAAATATTGTGTTAGAGTTGTTTAAACACCAATTCGGATGTTTTCTTCATAAATTTTGAAGTTTTGATAACTTCGAGTCGATAGGTTTGGGGCAAACTCAGGATTTCTCGAGATAATAAAATCCTCGTTGCGCTAATTAATCCTTATGATATGTTTTAAAGATTCTCACACTTTGGAGTACTTGAGAAGAGGGATCGATGCATCCCCCGCCCCCTATATTTTGGATATGGGAGATGAATAGCCGGTATTAAGTTGAGAAGTGAAACAGTCACCATTTCAATCTTGGGAACTGGCGAGTGGAAGCATATTGGACTTGACTCTTTCTTGCCCTCTATATATATATATATATATATATACATATATAAAGTTTCCATAGCAGTAGATCAAGTAAGAAAAATACCAGAAGGGAACATTTTCAACTCTAAGTGATGCCTCGGTGAGGATGTGTTGAGTTTGAATGGTCCGAGGATGATTGCGCCCCGAATATCTGGTAGAATATTGGGAGCTAGATCCGAGTAGCTCCAACGATGACTTCGATTCGTTTCCTGATAATGATGTTGATGATTTGAATGTATGTCGTCATTTTGAATATCATTTGTCTTGTAATCGTGAGGGTTGTATGTTTTGTATCCGCGTACGATACGCGATTGCAACGGAGTTTCGATCCGAATCGAAACTTCGTGGCAATCGATCAATAGAGACTAATATGCTAGATTTACAAACAAACTAGTTTTTACAAAACTAATTTAATGTGGATTCCAACTACTGCATCACATATCAAACTTAAACCCGAAAAGATGTAAAAAATTATGACTACGAAACACTCCGAATAGCCCCAATAGAATAGTTAACATCACATGCAAACTAGACTAACCAAACATAACCTGAAACCATAAAACCGGCGCACAAGAACGCAAAACAAATTCGAGACCAAATGTAAATAGAACTGACGAGGCCGGTCATTTGGCCTCTGTCGCCAGCCAAAATTTTGAGGATGGATCTCGATTTTGTTTGGTGCTCTAGTTATATCAAATACAACAATCTGTACTTGTTTAAAAAAATTTCCGAGTCCATTTAAAATTCGACAGAAAGTTGGTCTTTAGGTTTCGGTTTTCGGAGTTGTTTCGTTTTCGCAATTCTATAAATATCGTATAATCTTCTAGCTTTGGCTCTGATACCATGGAAGTGTTTGTTAGCACCACCACTGTGTTTTACAAGTATCAAGCATGCCAATTTAAAATTTTTTGGAGTGCTAATTAACACTAACCTAGAATCTAAATTAGATGATTAGGGTTTTATAACATCTTGGAATGCTATTAGTGTTAATTGTGCATTAATACGGGTTTTTAAGGAAAAGTTTACCAAATCGAGTTCCTCACATTTTATATCAATTAATTAATAGTTTATTATTATTTGATATGGCTTGCACACACACGTGCATGTTAATGTGAGGGTATATTTAGTGTTAACCTTGTTTAGCAACCATAACATCTTAAGCTAAATCTTGCCCAAATTAACCTTTGCCTTAACCTTTCCTAGATCTTTTGGATGTGAGAAATATCTTGTTGGAGAGAGAGAGGTGGCTAATGAGTCATGGAAACATTAATGGTGGCATTAATGAGGTGAGGGGAGGAGAGTAAACATAAGGAATTTGTTCACCCTACACTCACTCTCTCACCCTATTCTCTCCCCGCTCTCTCATTTTCTCTTACTCTTAATCATTTCTTATTTTCCTCAACCCCAAACCGAACCCTTACCTCCTCTTCACAAATCCTTGCTAAAACTTCACAAAATTCAATGGAAAATACTTCAAATGTCTTGATTTGCCACTAGCTTTCCTTGGAGCTTGGAAAGCTACGATTTTTGAGTAAGAGTGGTTAGGTAATGATCTCAAACTGATATTTAGAAGTTATTTTGTTGTGTTGCCTTGAAATTATGGTTTAGAACACTAAAAGTAGTATTTTGTGCAAAAACCGTATTTTTAGTGTCAACTTTGAGTCTCTGAGATCTGTTGTAGAACCAGATATTTTCTGGAAAAGTTCCTATCACAGTGACATAGTGTTAAGATGTAGAACCCACCATAAAAACCTGAGACCACCCCTTAAAGAATGGGCCGCAGATTTATTGGTTCTGGCCGCAAATTGCGGCCAGAGTGGGGGCTGGGGTGTTGGGGTTTGGGCGTAGGGTCTCTGTTGTTGTTTGTGGTCTCGTGATACTTGCAACTTTTACCAATTATTTGTGTATCAAAATCTGGGACCACTTCGCCTTATTCTTGTGTTTGGGTACGCGTGTTACGTGATCCGACACGGTTCGTGATCTCATGTAACTGTTACACGTGGGCTGGTTTTGGTGTGTCGCTACACACGTTAGCCGTTAGACAAACACTTGTGGGTCGGATTAGAATTGGTGCGTTGGTCAAACGTCTTGTGTACGTGGTATTGATCGCTTTCTGAGATTTGCACTGATTATGTTTTATGTTAATAGGATCGCAGGCGGGGACTTCAGACGCTGCGAAGAAAGAGAAGCAGGTGATTGGATTTACCTAGCCCGCAACTGTCGGTTAGTAGATTTAACATCTACGGAGAATTCGCCCGCATGGCGTTATGCGTCAGGGCTAGATATGATATGATATTAGCCGTATGTTTATATTGCACATATAGAGTTTGCGTATAAACTTCATTGCTTAATATTACTTGTTGTGCTTGGACTTGTACCCTTTGGACACTGCACTATTATTGACGGCTCATGTTGCATGAGCACTGATTGTATACCACTCACACCGTCAATAATTGCCATGATACGCACGACACCTATACATACGTGATATGGTATGGTTAGGGACATTGAGACATTGATTCATATTTCATTGTGCATATGGCACATAGCATACCTGTATACCTGCATGCTTACATATATGCCTTGCCATGACTACATGCTAACTACACATATACCTGGAGGGTATTGTATTATTATTGACATGTAGATACACATACCTAGCTTGATATAGCTACAAATATACCTGGAGGGTATTACATCATTATTGATAGGTAGATACACATATCTTGCTATACCGACATGGTTACGCATACTTGGCTATAGCTACATGTTCACCCTTATATGATGTTGCGTTTGGTTTCAGAGAATTTGGAACCGCATGATATATTCAATAACTTGTTGCGGTTAAATAGCGGATTTCCTTTATATGCTCATATTACTGCTTCATGTTGCATATATTTCATTTCATGGATTTCGCATTGATATATGGATTTCATATGATGTTTCTGGATGTTACTCTTGTGTATATATATCAGTGGTATGGGACGCTAATATATATACATGTATATATATATATCAGTGGTATGGGACGCTGTTATATATGTACATCTCTAATATATATATATCTATATATATATATATATATCTATATATCTATATATCTATATATATATATATATATATATATCAGTGGTATGGGACGCTGTTATATATGTATACCTATAATATATATCATCATAATGATCTGTGCATGTATTCTTATTCATTACGATATGAGGAGCTGATGTGCCCGATATGAGGGGCCGAAGTGCCCGATATGAGGGCCGATATGGGGCCGATTTGAGGGAAATTGGGGATTTAGATTATCTTGATTGACACTGGTCCGCCATGATGAGGATTCCGTGAGGATGGCATGTTTTACCCCGTACTCCGCATTTATTCTATATGCATTGCTTCATGTATTAGTAGTACTTGATAGAGTACCTTTCATGAATGTTGCATATACATATTGTCATACTTATGCTATCAGATTATATGTGATAGATTATCGCTGTTAGTACATAGTTGCGATTACTGTATGATGTTATTTACTATTCACGAGTTGGCAACTCACCCCCGTTGTGCAGCAGGGTTTTTCAGGTCTGATCATTAGAGTGACGCGGCAGGGCGCCTTATTGTCGCTACTTTTGCGGATACCGCTACGGTTGGCTGTGAAGCCGTTTTCTATAGGTGGGTTGCAGTTATTCGATGATGTACATTGTATATTTCTTGTATCTGGTACTCTCCATCTACCATCTTCATGTGTTGACTTAGAGACGAGTTGTGAGGATCGATATTGTATATTTTTATGACTCTGGTTGTCGTGCTCATGTGAGTCGGCCATTTATTTATGTGGATTATCTTTTCTTCGCTACGGCGTCGTATATCTGTTGTGGTGGTTGTTCCGCCGTTGGGCGAGATTTGCTCCCGTTTGGGGATGCTTTACCTTTATCTTATGTTTGTACCCGTTTCGGGGCTAGTTTTTACATAGGAGGTGCTGCCGAAATTTTTATGAAAAACAAACTTAAGTTTAAAAGTTTTTGCATCGAGATTTTTAAAGGTGATCTATCTTTCTTTCTTGTAATGGTTTAGATTGCTGGGTTTTCGGCTTACTTAATTGCGTTACGCCTGTTGATGTTACGTAGTTTAAGTGCCGGTCATGTGCCCAATTTTGGGCCGTGACATATTTTAAGCATGATATCAAAAACTAAACAAAGAGAAAAAGGCTACAACTTTTGTAGACCGTGTCCTTCTCTTCTCAAGCTCCGTGAAGTAGTCCACGCGACTCCACTAGAATCTGTTTACCGCCGAAAACCGGGAAGACAAACATCTTGCCTGCATTTGGGGGGCAGATACTATTTGGGTTTATCCGTCCACCTCTCCGAAGATACCAAGTTGATTTATGGAACCGTGTATCGGAGGTTCGGACAGATGCGACCGTTGTAGCAGACTTCGTCAGATTCCCCCTCGTTGTGAGGGGTTTTTGATTGTGGGGATGTTCTTCCCTGCAGGCGCAAGCCCCTGCAGTTAATTACGTTATCGCGTAGCGATTACCATTTTCTCCTGCTTCAGATGTTCACTTTATGTCGTGTGTGTTTGTTTTATTTTTGGTTGCCCGTGGATTATATACGGAGACTAATTTGTGTTGTCGCCCGTAGAGCGTGGATTAGTCCAAATCCGTATTTTCTTAGATTTGGGTTTGGTTTGATTCAAGGATCATTAATCTTGTTTGGGATTAATATCAACTTAAATGTTTGTTGAGAATACGTTAGTCTAATTTTATACTAAGATCTACTCAGCGTGATTTTAGGATCATTCTGACCCAACAAAAGAGCATTTGGGCTCTATTGCTTTAGTTTAAGGACGTTACGGTCCGTAGATCACCATTTTTGGTATGAGAGTTTAGCTTAAGGACGTTGCGGTCCGCAGCTAGTTTAAGCACATTACGGTCCATAGCTAGTTTAAGGACATTACGGTCCATTGGGGTATACTTATGGGTTTGGGAGTGTATCCAAGAGCTGTTGGTTGTCGGGACCCTCCACCTCTCTGACATCGTTGAAGAATTACAACGACATATATCAGAGGTGTGGAGAGATGTACCCTTGAACCAAACTCCAGATTGAAGAGAGAGATCATGGTGGAACGAACATCATTTTAGATGCCATGAGTTAGGAGATCATTAGTCATCTTTGGAACTAAGATCGATTTGGGGAGACCTGAATATATAGGGAGACTCAGTTGATTAATGGTCAAAAGGTTTTGGCCTCGGGAGACTTGGGCTAATTTTGGCTAAGGTTGGCCTCTCACAGTGTTAAACACTGATATTTGCTTGGCGCTCACGTGCTCCCACGTGAGGCTCTAAAGCAGTGTTAAACACTGCAATTTGGAGTGCTCACGTGTGGCACGTGAGGCATCCAAAAATTGGGCATTGCTTCTTTGGGTTTACTCCCTTTTCTTTTATCAGTGTAGGGTGTTTTTCGTCACCCCATTGAGATGGGAATACGCGCGCGCTTGTCAGACGTACTACAGATTTCCCCTGCGTAGGGTAGGCAGGGGTTTATTGATTGTGGGGATCCGAATCTCCGGCAGCCGCGGAGTAAGCTGCCGTTAATTACTTCCCGCCTTTGGAGCGAAGGAACCTCCGATTGACGGGTTAAACTGGTCATGTGAACTCAATGTGCAGTGTGCGTGTGTTGGGTTTTGAAAGGGGTTTTGGATATATCGGAGGCCCCGTAGAGTTTTTACGGGGGTCCCGCTACCCGGATAGCGGGCTGGGGGTCAAGGGGGATAGCAGCCCCCTTACAGGGTGCAGAGCAGCACCCCCATTAGAATTTTTTTCTAACGGGGGAGGTATATTTAGTGTGGAGTGCATATAAAAAAATGGGAGGAAGCGTCTTAAAGACACGTGTGTGGCACGTGGGCGCATGGTGCCCGGGGTCACGTGCGCGCACGTGACCGATGGGCGCCTTAGCGCCCGGGGTCACGTAGCGCACACGTGACCGATGGGCGCCTTAGCGCCCGGTGTCACGTGGCGCACACGTGACCACGGGAAACACCCGCGGGAAGGGGCCTAGCCCCTAGGTTGGGGAGTTGAACCCCCAAGGGATTTTTTAGAGTTGAACTCCTAACAGAAACTAATTTATGGAGTTAAACTCCAACAGATCTAGAAAGGAGTTAAACTCCTAGGAATCTTTGGCTCTTCTTTTGAGCCTTGGATCTGTCCAAAGTTAGATTTTTGGAGATGAGTCTCCTTCTTCCTTCTCTTGATCGGCGGGATCTTGGAGAAAAAAAGATGAGACTTAAAAGTCTCCCCTTTTCAAGATCTGATTGGAGATTCGAGCTCCCCTTCGCGGGTTTTGTGGTGAAAAACTATTTATTTTTTAGAAAGGAAGAGTTAAACTCTTGATTTAATTTTAAAAAGAGGAAGAGGGTTTTAGACCCTTGAGAAAGGGGAAGGAGGCACAAACCCTAGTTTTGGGGGAGAATGAAAAAGTCTCTATTTATTCATCATCATGTTGCCTTATATAGGCTTACATATTTACATATAGCCCCTTGGGCTTTACAAAATGGCATTTTGCCCATCCCATGGCTCATGTGCTATTTCTTTTTGCACATAAGCCATGGACTTTACAAAAATTTGGTTTTATGCCCATTCATGCATAAAAAAATACATTAAAATTATTTATTACATGATTTTTATGTTGGCATGGGGAGGCTGGCCACGAGCTCGACTTGGGCATGGGCCCGCCTGACCTGGGCTTGGGCCCACCTGGCTTGGGGTTGACCTTGACTTTAACTTGGTCAACCGAGGTGCAAATTTTGACCCCAACAATCAGTGCTGAGCACTATTGGGGGTCACGTGGGATCACGTGAGGCGCCCCAAAAATGGGAACTGTCTGATTTTATTCCCCTCTTCCTTTTACAAGTGCTAAGCACTATTAGGGGGTCACGTGGAATCACGTGACTCGATCTCAGTCGTTCCTTTTTGTTCCTCAAAGATGCTCACGTGGGAACACGTGATCTGTTGTTATAGCGTTGTACGCTAATCGTTTATTTTATATGCATGGAGATCTTGGCTTGAGTTTTGAGAATTTCAGATCCTTTGTTTTATAAGAATTAAATTCTTATGCAGGGTTAAACCCTAGTTTTATCATAGAATTAAGTTCCTATATATTTTGGAAGAATTAAATTCTTCAAAATTAGTTCTTTCCTCTAAGTTTTGGGACTGCATAACAGAATCTCCCCGATGAGAATTAAATTCTCAACTTGTAGGGAGATCTGCTTCTGCAGACCTCAACCAGAGGAAGAACTACGTTCTTGTTTGGAATAGTTAAACTCTTATAAGAGAAGATAAAATGATCTCTAGGTCTTTTTTTTTTACCTAGGGTTTCTTTTCTTCAAAGAGAACTCTTCTTCTTCTTTTTTGTTTCTCAAATCTTATAGGGGGTCTCCTCTGTACAAGACTTGAAGTCTTGGGTCCTTTATATAGTGGAGGCGGGTTTGTTGATTTAGTTAAGAAAATCTCTTATTGAGAGATTTTTTTAATTGATTCGGGGATTTTATCCGCCGTTGGATTTTGATCCAAGGACTTCTGTTTTACAGAAGATATTTCTCTTGTTTTTAACAAGATTGGGAAAATATTTTCCATACAGAGCTTATTCTGTAGCTTGGTGATTTTTAATCACCATTGGATCTTTAATCCAACGGTGCCGTGTTTTACAGAGCGTAATCTTTCTTGTTTAGAAAGATTGGGGAAATATTTTCCCATACAGAGCTTATTCTGTAACTTAGTGATTTTTAATCACCATTGGATTTTTAATCCAATAGAGCTCTGTTTTACAGAGCGTAACCTTTCTTGTTTAGAAAGACTGGGGAAATATTTTTCCATACAGAGCTTATTCTGTAGCTTGGTGATTTTTAATCACCATTGGATTTTTAATCCAACGCTGCTCTGTTTTACAGAGCGTAACCTTTCTTGTTTAGAAAGACCTAAAGAAATATTTTCCAAATAGGGTTTTGATCCTTCCTATTTAGAATTTAATTCTATCGGCTCAGAAGGCATTAGGAACCCTCACGTGTAGCACGTGACCCCCATGGCATTAAACTAGTTTGCTTATAGGCATCACGTGTTGGCACATGAGCTTTTCTCGCCTGTTATTTGTTTTAGGAAGGCGCCTATATAGTTTGTATATAGATGCTCACGTGCCTGCACGTGAGGCTCAATTTCAGCCTTATTTGTTAAGCGCAATGCCTATAATCTTTGCTCTAAGGCACATCACGTGTAGGCACGTGATGCTCCATTTGGGGGAATTTTTTCCATCGCTTTTTATTTATTATTTATTTTTTATAAGGGAACAAATGCCCCCACGGAGTTGTTCTCACGTGACATGCACGTGAGTGCAACGCTGTCATCTTTACAGCCGTTGGATTGCCTAGGGGAATGGGGAGGTGAACCGCCCTTGTCACGTCTTATAAATGCAAGGGTTTGGTCTTTGGGAAGCCATTGTTCTTTCATCTTCTTCATTCCTTGTCTTCTTTGAAAATTTAATTCTCTTCTTTAGAGCTTAGTTCTCTGCCTATTGCAATTCCAGAGTTAAACTCTGTCAGAAAAAGAAACCCTTTTTAGGTCTTGAACATCAGAAAAACCCTTTTCTTAAAAAAATTCTGGATTTTAAATCCACCATAAGAGCTTTGCTCTTTTCTGAAACCCATCTCTTAGAGATCCAAAGACATGATCTTTGAGTAGTAAACCTCAATGTCCTGGGCATTCTTCCTCTGATCTTTAAGGATTCATGATATTTTTATTTTTCCTTTCTCCATCATGGGAGTTTCTGGAATTTAATTCCATCGTATAAAACGAATTTAATTCCTCACCAAAGAGTTTTGCTCTGAAGATCAAGAGGGCCCCTTGGGAATTTCATTTCTTGGTGTTCTTGAGCATATTTTCATAGGGTTTTTCCTTATTTGCACAAATTCAAATTTTTGGGGTATTTTAACAGAACTTGTTTTCTCTATGAGAATATCAAGAGTTGTTTAAACTCCCGTGTCCGTTTAATGAGAATCTTTTTTTATTCTCACAATAAGCATTTTCTTGATCATTTTGATCACTAAACTCTCACTGATTTTTCTTTTCAGATACTATGGTCACTTATCTGTATGATCTTGACGAAATTATTTCCTATGAAGGCATTCGCGTCCAAGGCCGCTGTCAAAACCAGGAGTTTACAAATGCCCAATGCGCTGAGGTTATGCGTCGCTTAGATGAATACAACGGTCGAATACTCCCCCGTCGTTCCGCTTTTTGGAAGATCATCGTGGGAGCGATTTGGGAAGCACTTCCTGAATTTAACGAAGCCATGTTGCTTAAGGCACTTGATGATGCCGAAGACAATATGCACTCAGTATATCTGATGGGCTTGATCTCGAAGAGGCGGCGAGATGATCTTGTTGATATCTTGCATCAAGTTTTCCAACAGACGATGATAATCGCTGCCTACCAGAGGATGGACGAAATCAGCAAGAATCCTGACGCTTGCATTCGTGAGAAGATGCATACGAAAATGGTCAGAGAAGCTAGAAGTATTTTACTCGGTCTTGCTTCTGAATTCCTCAATTCATGTCCAGGATTTAGTGTTTTACAATTGTAAACATTTTTTTATACCATGTATAAGTTCCTGGAGCATGAATGACAAAGCTTCCTCTTTCCTCCCTTTTTTTGCGCACATGTATTCTGCATGAAGTGTCGTTATATTGTTGTTGGCATTCACGTGTTTTGCGCATAAGGCGCTTGTTGGGATTTTAATCCTGAACTAGCGCCGGCGCTCACATGTTATGCACGTGCGGTGACACTTTAGTTTTCAAAAGGATCAACGTGGGTGCTCACGTGCCATGCACGTGAGGCTCTGCTGATGAGGTTGTTTCGCCTCCCTACTCTGATTCCAATGAGCTACCCCTTTCTTTTCCCATGCTCTCCTTTTTTTTAGGCCTTGGGAATAGTTCCACCATGCACGACATTTTCTATGCATAGCCTTAAATGCTTCTCTTTATAACCCGAAACTTCGTCTTCCTCTTTCTTCATAGAGAGAGAACCATTTAGACCTTATGGTGATCATTTTGAGAAACAAACCAAAGGTTATGGCTTGCAACTGTCCCCACGCTCATTGACAACCCTGGGAGGTGCCTATCGAGGAGATTATTCCTCATTTGCCTCACGGTTAGCGGATTCTCTTTTCACTGATGACCAATGTGACGTGGCACTGTATGAACTCTTTGCTCGTAGGGGCTATCGTCTGTTAGTTGTATGTATGCCCTAGAGGCCAGTATTGTACAGATGATGTATATTATATTGGATGCTTGGACATATATAGAGATGACTTTCTTGCTCAATATGATAGTATGCTATCTGGTTGCTCTTTATCTTAACATGTATAATGGTCTCTTTAAACTGTCTTATAGTTACATGTTGATAAAGCCCTTAGGATGTGTACTTAACTACCTGGACTATGATGCAGATCATACTAGTGGGGACATGGTAGTCCATAAGTATATCCTTCAAGGTCCCTAGTCATGGGTGTATCGAGACGGGGCATCGATATACCAGTGTAGACTAGCGTATACGCCTCTCGACCCATGAGATGGGCGATGGATGATCCCATATCCATTGGTGTTTGACATCAGAGATGGTATACGGGTGCTCAGTGGAGACTGGGTACACTGGACGGACTCGCCGAGAACTCCCAGATGGTATTATACCTCACGTCAGATGGCAGTTCTCAGGTGACACTTGTACAGGTTAGTCTGTAGACCCGAGATCGTCATAGAGTCTTGTGTGATTCCCACTGTACTTTGATCTTCACCTTACCACGTCCATGAGGGCGTGCAAAACGGTGGTCTTTGGGTACAGTCCCGAGTCACATGGAGGCAATGAGCGATAGGAGGGGTTTCGTCTCTCCCGGTATTGGGGGTTGATGTTGCGCTGTGCTCGATTGGCTGTAACAGGAAAGTCCCTGGCCAGGGCTGATCAGAGATTTGCTGGTAAGTGTTACCAGTAGTTTCTCGACCCGTTATGAGCCTCACATCGGCACGACTTATCGGTTACTGGGGTCTGACGTTTACCACCCCTAGACTTGATATGCGACATATCAGACGAACAGACCGGACTGTACGGTAAGTGTTACTGGTTGGATTCACAGGAATATGAGCGGGCTAGCTCGTCGATCTTCTGATCGCTCAATACCCGGATGGCCGTTACGTTTAGCAGACCGCTTGCGGCTTGTGGGTGCTTGATATGATCATCATCTGCTACCGGCGTATTGACGAGTATTTAGAGTCCTACACAGAGGTTTCCTGGCTCAAGCGAAACGAAATAGGAGCGCATATGAGATATGTGCAGGACCGAGAATAATGCGTGTATGTGATACCGTATTCCATTCTCGCGATGAATGTATCGATTGGTTATATGCGATATAACCTAGATATCGAATCAAGGATTGATTCGATAAGCCGATACATAGGATACTAGTCGGTTATATGCGATATGACCGGATCGTTAAATCAAGTGTTGATTTAATGATTTAATGTATAATTATATATTTGATATATTACTTTGCATTAACTAGTATTGGTTCACTTTAAATGGATTTTCTCACTTGATGTGCAAGTTGTATATGTGATATACTTTTGTGCACATGTTTGTATCATATTTGATGATACTTGCTCATTTGGTTAAGTGTAAAGAATTAAACCTTGGTTAAGTAAATGGTTAGGGTTTTTATTTATTCATTCATTTATCTTTTTAATTTGGATTAAAAAGAAATTGCAAAAGAAAACAATATGGTTGCTTTCTTTCTTGAAGCTTGTTGAAGCTTTGACCAAAGTGACCATTTTGTCTTCATGCTTAACCCTAACCATTCATCTAACCTTAGTCAATTCTCTACACCTAACCATGGTTCATATTATGATAAGTATTCATTTCTTTTGCATTTTAAAAGACTTATCATAATCATCTTCATCTTCTTCTTCTTCTTGAGTTCAAGAAAAAGCTTGCCACCATTAATGGCATCTTGAGTAAACAAGTGAGAAATCCAATTCTAAAGTGAACCCACCTCCTATTTCTTCACCCTTTACCTCTTGCCAAGTAGTATAGGGTGTTTTCTTCACAAGTTTCACAACTTGGTGAAGTCGGAGCTTGATCTTGTGAAGCCTCGACGTAGATCATCTTCGGCATCGTAGCCGACGACTATTCCGCTCATTTCTCCGATGAAGCCGATGCTAGGGTCTGAGATCCGACTTGGACAGCGGGAGGAAGTCTACGTGGAGCTAAGGAAGTGGAGAACCGGATCTACAAAGGTTGTAGCTTCTCACTTTTAGTTAAGTCGTTAACTAGTTTAATGTTTCGCCTAAAATTCTAGTTAACGATCCGTATTAGAGTTTCTCGGCACTTGTAAAATTTGAAATTGGCATGGTTGATGCCTTGTGAGACCTCTTGAGAGTGCCTAGGAACCCTACATAGTCTTCCTATGGGTTCCATTTGGATCAGGATGATTTTCTTATCCGTACTTGCTGATATCCTCCCTCATCCGGCGGAGATAACTCCGGCGATTCTTGATACGGCAGAGGACAAAATTGAGTGTTTCCATGAGGCACACTTAATTACTCAGCCTCTGAAGGATCGTTTGGTTCATTTATTGAGTCAAATAAGAGCTCGGCGGGCCATCATGTCCGCTTTCGCTGATGAGCACGGTGCTAATCGGTGGGAAGTAACTCCTCGCGAAGACCGTCTTTCGACATGGTGGAGAGGGCAGAGGGAATTGGAGAACTTTGTATTTTTTTTTGTTAACCCTTGTATCTCTGATCCCATATTTGGTGATCTTTTTCCTGTAGAGTAGTATATTTATATCGATGTATTTATCTTATTATTGACTGTTGAATATTTTCTATTGAATATATTCTCTTCATCATATATTCGTACGTGTATCCCGCCTCTGTACATGAGCTTTATACTTTACCCTTAGGAATTTTCTTTTAAGTGCGAGCGCTATTGTCGTGTTGCCCGCAAATCAGCGCGTTTTGGACACCATTTTCTTTTAAACAGGCATATAATCGCGAATACATGCTTAGTGGGGTGTGCACCAAAGACTCTCCTTATTGCCTTACATAGTACATGGTTTGTGCATGTTTAGGTTGAGTATTGTCATCGAGTAGTGTCACGCCCCGCTTCCCATTCTACGGCAAAGAGAACGCGACTGGCCCGCTACGTATTTACTCAGAAGCAAATACGCTAAGCGTAACTAAGCAATATAAAAGAAAATACACAAGAGGCAAGTTATAATAAAAACAACAACTTTTATTTATTAACATTCTTTTGTACAATACATGAAAAGGAAATACAACTGAAATAAAAATGATGCCTAAACAATGGCATGACAGAAATGAAAAGTACTGAATTGAAAATGTACAATGAAACTAGAGCTCTGGTTCTTCAGCAAGCTGATCCAAGTCTTCTGCAGATGGCTCTATCTCTGTCGGGTCCAAACCACCTGACGATATTCAAAGAAGAAAGAAATAGAATATCGTCAGCGAACAGATCGCTCGGTAAGTCCCAAAGATAAGGGAGAAGTAGAAAAGAAGAAAGAGAGAGAGTAGCTTTTAATTTTGTATTATATTGTTGTAATGTTGTATTAACGCCGTTGTTTGTAGTTTGGTACAGAAGAATGCCAGTGTATACGAGAGGGGTCTCAGTATGCTAGAGACCAGGGCAAATGGAAGTACAAGGCTCCGTTATACAACCCGGAACAACGGCAATTGGATTCATGTTAGGTGTCTTAATCTTACCGTCTCGTGCCACCTTTAACATCTTCCGTACCAATTTACCTCTTAAACCCCGTAGTGTTTTATTTGTATTGTTTTGCACTGTAAATTGTATTGAATGTATAATTGAAAGACTGACCAAAACCATGATATCAGTAAACGGATGTAACCGTAGAATCATGTAAATGGAATAACTGGAGAACCATGTAAATGGAATGTATATTCATGGTTCGGTTCAGTCAAGTTGTATAGATTGATAATTGGATTCATGGATTCATGTGTTTCTATTGAATTGGAATATTGTAGATTGTATATTGACCTGAATCATATTCAAGTTAGATTAATCAGACTCAACCCGAGTCAGACAATTAAAAATGTAAGTCGAAATCTTGATTATTTCTTAAACCTATAATTGCTAGGGTCCTTAGGGTAATTTATAAACTTGAGGGGGGTTTATGTAAAATATACTTTTATATACTTTTCAAAATACTCCCCAAGCATTTATTATTCGTCATTAGAGTTGTAATGAGTGTGGATTCTATATTGTGATATTTCTAGTGAAAATATCCTAGTTTTATAAATAAAAGTATTTATCTGTAATATTGATTTATTTGAAATTCATGGTATTTTAGTGTAAATTTATTCTTGGGATTTTTAGAAAAGGTGGAATATTTATCTCATACAAAATAGGTATTTTAATGATAAATATACATATATTTATAATAAAAATAATATTAATATATATATTTTATATTCTAAAAATCTCATTTTCTTAAGATGTCGTATTGTAAATCTTTCGAGACCGAATGTTTCTTGCGGAGGTCTGAATCTCGCACTACTAAGCCCGAGAATGTGCGATAAACCGCACCATCCCGAACGGGTTCCCCAAAGTGGGTTGTAGCGGCGCTTTGCAAAGATTGTAAATACTAAATCTTTTAAAAAACGGTTTTATGAAGTAAATGGTATTTATTTGTAAAGGTGTATATTTTACGTATTGTATGTTCTAGATTCTCCTAAGTCAACTAGTCTAGTCCTAACTGGTCCAGACGAAAAGTTGTGAGATGCCTCAAATCGCCTCTTCGCCGCAAATTATGGCCAGGTAAGTACAAGTGAGGAAAGGAGGGATCCGCTCACGAATCACCGTGAGACGGGCCTTTTAAAGTTACCTTTCTCACTTGCCTAATCTAAACACCACAAAGTCAGGTTTAGATAAGCGACCGATATCTACAACTTATCGTATTTTCATAATAAGTGGTACATTTTTTTAAAAAAGTGTATCAAAACTAAATCTTTTAGAAATGGTTTTATTAAATATATGGTATTTAAATGAAAATGTTTATTTACTCGTATTCTAGGTTCTCGGGGGTGTTGCATATGAGTGTGTGAGGAGATAGGTCGTTACCTCGTGATCTACTTTAAATGTTTAGCAAATTTGATGGGGTTAAATGAAGGATTGAAACAATGTGGTATTTAAGTGAAAAATACGATAAATTGAAAAGGCTATCATTTCATGTGACGAAACTTGATCAAATTGTTTGATTAGTGTTTAATAGTCAACATGAGGAAGTTTATGTATGATTTTATTAGTGAGAAGTGGAATTTTATAGAAAAACGAATCGGAAATCGGATTTGTTCCGATTCCGTCGGGTTTTGTAATTTCGTATTTTAAGAATGGAAAAGAGAGATAGAAAAGGGACTTACGGGTTTTAGATTATTCAAGAGAGTGAGAGGGAACTAGAGAGATCATCGGTGTGTTGCGTCGTCGCCGATAGTTCCTAAGATGATCGCCGGAAGTTCCGCCGGAATTTCGTCGGAGCTTCGCCTTGAGCTTGTTTTCAAAGTACACGATCTTTGGAAAATTTTTGAGAGAGTGGGCTCAGGATTTTGGGTCGAGAGGGTGGTGTGTAGGGCTGGTATTTATAGGGTTAGGTTAAGGTTAGGGTAGATGAAAAGTTTAAAATAAAAATGTGATAAAATGTAATAAAAATGTATTAAAAATGGAGTAATTGGGATTTTTTAAGAGCTCTGGAAATGGTCTGAGGCTGAAATTTTGCAGGTGTATAGGGAATATGAAAAGACACAACTTTCATGTTGGGGTCGTCGCCGGAATCGGTCGACTCGGCCGTGACTCAGTCTGAGGATTGAGTCATACCGAGTCAAGGCCGATTTGGCCGATTCCCGGCCGAGTCAGGCGGCCGGGATCCCCCCGACGCTTCATCTAACTCCTGAAAATGTTACATCTTTGGGTGTAGTGGGGTTTTGTGAGATATGCGCGTGTAAACTATTGGTATTCTAAAGGTTTTAAAAAAATCAATATTAAAAATAATGTGGGGTATGGGATTTGAACTCTGGTGGCTTGATTCAGCAGTGCAAGGTATTTCCAATGAGCTACAAGCTCCTTCTTGTAATTATGGAGCTAATTAATTAGTTAAAGTAATAACAGTAAATGTAAATACCCCAAATATACATTAATTTTAAAGCAAATTTTTGTATACTAAAAATGGAGTTATTAAAGTAAAATAATTACTTATAACTTGTGCTCAGGCTAAAATACCCCTTTATGGATTTTTTGAATTTTTTTTGTAAAAACTTGTATTGGAAATTTAGGGTTGTTACATTTTACTCTCCTTACAAAAATTTCATCCTCGAAATTTGTAAAAGGAAAGTGTAACAGTTTCAAGAAAAGTCTGGTGACTGGAGTATAGATAGTGTATAAAAATAACAAAGTGATATAAGGGTGAAAAAGGCTTACCAGTGTTGCCTTGACCTACAGTCTCGGCTTCTACGGCTTCCAACGTGAATGTCTGTCGCCGTGGTACATTCCTTCTAGCTGGAGGCACATTTTGCCTTTGGGGCCTGTTTCTCTGCCTTCTAGGTATGTCCCTCATTGCTTGTTGGAATTGGCGAGTAGGCTGTGCAGGTAGTGAAACAGGTAGTGCAGGACGAGTTGCAGGAGCCTGGATAGCTGGCCGCTGCGGGTAGTTGGTAGGTGTGTGAGCTGAGTTGTATCTATATGGACAGGTCTCAATTCTGTGATTGGATGCGCCACAAATTAGACACAGGCCTTTTGCGCATCTACGGTCCTTCCACAAGTGTCCCTTTCTATGGCAGTAGTGGCAAATTTCTTCAGTTCTCCTGGGTTCAAACGATGGCCTGGAAGGGGTTCCTCCTGCCATTTGATTGGCAGGGCGTTTCAAACCGGCAGATTGAGGTCTGCCCCTCACCTTTATTACTGCCTCATAACTGCGGGCAACTTCCAAAGCATCCTCATGAGTCAGAAATTTTCCTGTGGCTAGTGCAGCCTGAATTTCCGTGTCCAAACCTTGTTGAAAGCGACGGGCTCTGATCTCGTCCGTCGGTATCAAGTGTGCCGCGAATCTGTTTAAGGATTGTGTTAGCTGTGTAGTATGTGATATTTAAAAATTAAACTATTGTGACATATCTTACCGGTTTAGCATGGTGAATTCAGCGTCTTACTCATCTACTGACTTGTCCCACATCGAACCTTGTTGTAGATGAATGAACTGTTGCACCATGGCAAACCTGGCAGTCACAGGGAAGTATTTCGCGTCGAACTTCTCGCGAAAAGTCTTCCATTCAATAGACTTTACAAGACGGCTTTCTTCCGCCTTCCACCAGTTGCGAGCATTGTCCGTGAGCTGCAGTTTCGCCACACGGACCTAAGCTATGTCTGGCACTTGTGCTGCCGCCAGATCATCCTCTATACTTTGTGCCCATTCCTCAGCTTCAAGTGGGCTTCCCTTTCCGGAGAACTGCTTGGAATGTAAAGCCCTGAATTGCTTTACCCCAGGTGCGTCAGTCTCAGGACGGTTCAGGAGTTGTTGCTGTCCCTCAAGAAGGCTGCGGATCGACTCAAGTAGCACTGTTTGCTCGGTGGGTGGTGTAGGAACAGCAGGAACGATTGGTAGTGGAGGTGGAGGTGTGTTGTTGACGTTGGTGCTGGTGTTGTTCAGGGAATCCATAACCTTGAAAAAGATTTGGGTTAGGACAGATTCAAGTACATGAAACGATAAAATTCAAGGGATATGAAATTGTAAGATTCAAGGAACATAAATTGTAAAGAATGTTTTAGTTGCCGGTTCTTGTGTTATATTGCTTAAGTTGTTCACGCAGAACAGAACTGCATGATAGGGTCATACAGCTCTGACCTGTATGGGCCACCAACAAAACTTGTCACGCCCCGCTTCCCATTCTAAGGCGAAGGGGACGCGACTGGCCCGCTACGTATTTACTCAGAAGCAAATACGCTAAGCGTAACTAAGCAATATAAAAGAAAATACACAAGAGGCAAGGTATAATAAAAACAGCAACTTTTATTTATTAATATTCTTTTGTACAATACATGAAAAGGAAATACAACTGAAATAAAAATGATGCCTAAACAATGGCATGACAGGAAATGAAAAGTACCGAATGGAAAATGTACAATGAAACTAGAGCTCTGGTTCTTCAGCAAGCTGATCCAAGTCTTCTGCAGATGGCTTGATCTCTGTCTGGTCCAAACCACCTGACGACATTTAAAGAAGAAAGAAATAGAATGTCGTCAGCGATCAGATCGCTCGGTAAATACCAAAGATAAGGGAGAAGTAGAAAAGAAGAAAAAGAGAGAGAGAGAGTAGCTTTTAATGTTGTAATGTTGTATTAACACTATTGTTTGTAGCTTGGTACAGAAAAATACCAGTGTATACGAGAGGGGTCTCAGTATGCTAGAGACCAGGGCAAATGGAAGTACAAACCTCCGTTATACAACCCGGAACAACGACAATTGGTTCATGTTAGGTGTTTTAATCTTACCGTCTCGTGCCACCTTTAACACCTTCCGTACCAATCTACCCCTTAAACCCCGTAGTGTTTTATTTGTATTGTTTTGTACTGTAAATTGTATTGAATGTATAATTAAAAGACTGACCAAAACCATGATATCAGTAAACGGATGTAACCGTAGAATCATATTAGAGAACCATATAAATGGAATGTATGTCCATGATTCGGTTCGGTCAAGTTGTATAGATTGATAATTGGATTCATGGATTCATGTGTTTCTATTGAATTGGAATATTGTAGATTGTATATTGACCTGAATCATATTTAAATTAGATTAATCAGACTCAACCCGAGTTAGACAATTAAAAATGTAAGTCAAAATCTTGATTATTTCTTAAACTTATAATTGCCAGGGTCCTTAGGGTAATTTATAAATTTGAGGGGTTTTTATGTAAAATATACTTTTATATACTTTTCAAAATACTTCCCAAGCATTTATTATTCGTCTTTAGAGTTGTGATGAGTGTGGATTCTATATTGTGATATTTCTAGTGAAAATATCCTAGTTTTATAAATAAAGGTATTTATCTGTAATATTGATTTATTTGAAATTCATGGTATTTTAGTGTAAATGTAACAACCCCAAAATCTTTATACATTGTATTATCCCTCTTCAATAATATACCGTATTTATTTGTACTTGGTATTTTCCGTTTTCTATTAAATTTATTATTATTTTATTTCTCAATCTATTATGTATTTTTTCTAGGTACAATTTCTTTTTCTTATATTTAAGTTTTTAACTTCTCATTCTTATTTTTTCCTTTCATAAATATTTAACCCAAATCCATTATTCTTATTATCTACAGCCCATCTAAAAAGCCCATTTTCTTTTTAAGCAACATCATATATTTAATTCTAATTAAATATGTGCATGAACAACGTTGTATCTCATTGGTTAAGTCTTTGCATTGTTATTCCATAAGTCACATGTTCAAATCCCCATTCTTGCAATTATTTTTTTATCATTTTTTATTCTTCCCATAACCTACAAATGAGACCTTTCATTTCCAAAATGAATAGTGACATTTCATTTCTCTTTTAATTCTCATGTTAAATGCATATATTATTATTCACCATTACAACATCTTTATTTGTCCTCCTCCATCTTTTCCTTCCTCATATTTTTCTATCTCTCACTTCTTCCTCTTCACCAAGATGACAAGAAGAAGAACATGAAGAAGTCTTCAAGAAGGTCTCGCTAGTAACGCGAGGCTATCGGCGGATAGACAAGCCCGGTGACAATACCGGCTTGTGCATGTAAGTCCCTTCTCTCTCCTTTTCCCCCACCTCTTATTTTCCTCTTGTCATGCATCGTGAACCCTCTATTCTTTTCATATCATAATCCATAAGAGAAGATACACATAAACATATACATATACATATACATAAGTTTAGATATATATGATTCTATATGGTTTAATAATATCTTATTATCTCTTGTTCAAATTAAAGTATTTTTAATTCTTTGTTCATGGCTAGGAATGTTTATTACAACTTGTGAGAACACAAATTTCATGCCACAATATATCTATAATGTCACATGAAATCGGTTTGTTTATTAAAATAAAAATAGAAGCCTGCATAAAATACTAGTTAATCTTTCTGCCGATTTTAGTATACACATCAATACCTTTAGTTTTAAAATAATTTTTATAAATTAATTTTTAACTCTGAAAATTTCAGGAAATTTACATATGATAGAATATATTATTTTGTATACGCTGTAAAAATTTTAGATCGATCCGCATAACGGTTTAGGAATTACATCGTATTTATTCACTGATCGTAAAACAGAATACTGCAGTTATCGGTCAACTTCTAGGACATATAACTTGGTATACCGGTATCCAAATTGAGCAAAATCAGGTGTTTTTGATATCTACATCGAATGATCTAGATTTTATTAGTTTTATAGTTTTACTGAAAACCCATCTAAGATAAAGAAAACTGCGTTACAATATTAAGTGACGGATCTGGACAGAATCTGTTCCGATTCGCACACTGTTTTTAAATTGGACATAACTCGAACATCCGATGTCCGTTTGTGATAAAATTTAGATGTGTAGATGCACCATTGATAGAACTATAATTTTCTGTATAATATATTACTTAGGAATGCATGAAACAACCTGATATAGGCTTTGCAATAGAATATATAGTTGCTGTCCAGAAATCTGAATTTCTGTTTTAAACGCTGATATTAAAATGATCATAACTAGAGCTTCAGAAATCCAAATCTTATGAATCTTGGTGTTTTAGATAATTAAATCGAAAGACCTAAAAGTTTCTAATAATCTTCGTAACCTGAAACCTGATATAAATTAACTCAAACTGCGTTTTAAAAATATGTGACGGTGCCGAATAGATTCTGATCTGTTTTGCGCGACGATACGAAAACATATATATCTCTCAAACCGGTAGTCGTATTTAGGTGAAACTGGAACTCACGCATGCAAAACACTTAGAGACATATTTTTGTTTATGTTCTTGCATTCGTTTGACTTGATTAATTAGTCGTACATAATATTTCTTTACAGCATTGTTTTTGGTAGTTACTCGTATAATATACTTGACTCATTTCATACTATTCGAACATGTATACATATTTATCTTGATCATTAAATTGTTGTATATACATAAAGACGATAATCAAATACTGGAGGTGTATTTTGCAAACTATACAATATTACTTTTTACAATAAACCCCCTCAAGTTTTATAAATTACAATAAGGCCCCTAACAAATGAAGAACTTCAAATTATCTTCTCTAGTCTGACTCGGGTTAGAGTCTGACTATTTCTGACTTGAATATAATTCAAGTCAATCTATATTCTTTATATTTCAACTCAAGATGAATACATGAATCTCAGAATCCAGTTAACAAACTATATAACTTGACTGAACCGAACCATGGATATTCCTTTTACATGATTCCCAGTATTCCATTTACATGACTCTATGGTTATAGCCGTTTCCTGATATCATGGTTTCGGTCAATCAGTTAATCACGCATACAATCAACACAATTTTACAAGATAACAATACAAACAAGACATCGCGGGGTTTAAGGGGTAGACTGGTACGGAATATGTTCAAGGTGGCACGAGGTGGTTACTTAAGACGTAATTACATCCATGCCGTTGTTCCGTGGTATTATCGACGGAGCCTTGTACTACAGGTTACCAAAGTCCCCGGTGTAAGTGGGACTCCCCTCGTATACACTGGCATCTTCTGTACCAGGCTACAAACAACAGCGTTAATACAACATTACAATATTATAATACAACATTAAAAGCT
Source organism: Agapanthus africanus (assembly GCA_030015575.1). NCBI lineage: Eukaryota > Viridiplantae > Streptophyta > Magnoliopsida > Asparagales > Amaryllidaceae > Agapanthus > Agapanthus africanus. The sequence continues at coordinate 8,505,074 of CM057337.1, forward strand.
ACACTCTCCCTCTCTTACTCTCTGTCTATTCCTCTCTTATCTTTGGGACTTACCGAGCGACTTGTTCGCTGACGACATTCTGTTTCTCTCTTCTTTGAATGTCGTCAGGTGATTTGGACCCGGCCGAGATTGAGCCATCGCAAGAAGACTTGGAGCAGTTTACTGAAGACCCTGCACTGTAGTTTCATTGTACACTTTTCCTTTCTGTACTTTTCATTTCCTGTTATGCCACTGTTTAGGCATCTTTTATTTCAGTTGTATTTCCTTTTATGTATTGTACAAAGAATGTTAATAAATAAAAGTTGCTGTTCTTTTTATACTCTTGTCTCTTGTGTAATATTTTATATTGCTTAGCTACGCTTAGCGTATGTACTTCTGAGTACATACGTAGCGGACCTCGTCGCGTCCACTTCGCCGTACACTGGGAAGCGGGGCGTGACAGTAAATTTATTATTGGGATTTTTAGAAAAGGTGGAATATTTATCTCATACAAAATAGGTATTTTAATGATAAATATATATATATTTATAATAAAAAATAATATTAATATATATATTTTATATTCTAAAAATCTCATTTTCTTAAGATGTCGTATTTTAAATCTTTCGAGACCGAATACTTCTTGCGGATGTCTGAATCTCGAACTACTAAGCCCGAGGATGTGCGATAAACCGCACCATCCCGAACGGGTTCCCCAAAGTGGGTTGTAGCGGCGCTTTGCAAAGATTGTAAATACTAAATCCTTTAGAAAACGGTTTTATAAAGTAAACGGTATTTATTTGTAAAGGAGTATATTTTCCGTATTGTATGTTCTAGATTCTCCTAAGTCAACTAGTCTATTCCTAACTGGTCCAGACGACAAGTCGTGAGATATCTCAAATCGCCTCTTCACCGCCAATTATGGCCAGGTAAGTACAAGTGAGGAAAGGAGGGATCCGCTAATAAATCACCGTGAGACGAGCCTTTTAAAGTTACCTTTCTTACTTGCCTAACCTACACACCACAAAGTCAGGTTTAGATAAGAGACCGATGTCCACAACTTATCGTATTTTCATAATAAGTGGTACTTTTTTTTAAAAAAAGTGTATCAAAACTAAATCTTTTAGAAATTGTTTTATTAAATATATAGTATTTAAATAAAAATGTTTATTTTCTCGTATTCTAGGTTCTCGGGGGTGTTGCATATGAGTGTGTGAGGAGGTAGGTCATTACCTCGTGATCTACTTTAAATGTATAGCAAGTTTGATGGGGTTAAATGAAGGATTGAAACAATGTGGTATTTAAGTGAAAAATACGATAAATTGAAAAAGCTATCATTTCATGTGACGAAACTTGATCAAATTGTTTGATTAGTGTTTAATAGTCAACATGAGGAAGTTTAGGTATGATTGTATTAGTGAGAAGTGGAATTTTATAGAAAACCGAATCGGAAATCGGATTTGTTCCGATTCCGTCGGGTTTTGTAATTTCGTATTTTAAGAATGGAAAAGAGAGATAGAAAAGAGACTTACGGGTTTTAGATTACTCAAGAGAGTAAGAGGAAACTAGAGGGATCGTCGGTGTGTTGCGTCGTCGCCGATAGTTCCTAAGATGATCGCCGGAAGTTCCGCCAGAATTTCGTCGAAGCTTCGCCTTGAGCTTGTTTTCAAAGTACACGATCTTTGGAAAAATTTTGAGAGAGTGGGCTCAGGATTTTGGGGTAAGAGGGTAGTCTGTAGGGTTGGTATTTATAGGGTTAGGCTATAGTTAGGGTAGATGAAAAGTTTAAAATAAAAATATGATAAAATGTAATAAAAATGTATTAAAAGTGGAGTAATTGGGGTTTTTAAAGAGCTCTGGAAATGGTCTGAGGCTGAAATTTTGCAGGTGCATAGGGAATATGAAAAGACACAACTTTCATGTTGGGGTCGACGCCGGAATCGGCCGTGACTCGGTCTGAGAACTGAGTCAGACCGAGTCAAGGCCGATTTGGCTGATTCCCGGCCGAGTCAGGCGGCCGGGATCCCCCCCGGCGGTTTATCTAACTCCTAAAAATGTTACATCTTTGGGTGTAGTGTGGTTTTTGTGAAATATGCACGTGTAAACTCTTGGTATTCTAAAGGTTTTAAAAAAATCAATATTAAAAATAATGTGGGGTATGGGATTTGAACTCTTGTAGCTTGGTTCAGCAGTGTAAGGTATTACCAATGAGCTACAAGCTCTTTCTTGTAATTATGGAGCTAATTAATTACTTAAAGTAATAACAGTAAATGTAAATACCCCAAGTATACATTAATTTTAAAGCAAATTTTTGTACACTAAAAATGGAATTGTTACATTCTTTTAACTTGTAATTAAAAAGCAAAATAATTACTTATTACTTGTGCTCAAGCTAAAATACCCCTTTATGGATTTTTTGAAATTTTTTTGTAAAAACTTGTATTGGAAATTTGGGGTTGTTACAAGTGGAGGCTTGCTTACATAATCTTGAGTGCATACGCCTTCCTTCCAAGCTCCTAACTGCAAAGGTGAGCCTGCGGGGGTGGATTGAGCGATGCGCAGCTAATCTATAGTCTTACGAGAAGAGGCTCAACTAGAAATTTTCGGAGAGGGAGCTAGCTTCAAAGGCTTTGGGGAACTCCAGGCTCAACTCACTACTAAGACCACCCGTACGTACGAAATTTGGCGGGTGCTTCAAGAACCTATCAAAGAGGTGGTAGCTCTTGATAAAACCGTTATCTTTACCCGTGAGATAGTTGAAGCTCATAAAGTTGCTGAAAAGGAGCCTGAGAGTCGGTTCGCTTCATATCAGACTCAACAGTCTCAGGCAGAGACCCGTCTTGTGGCAGTAATAAAGCTTGAAGCCGAGGCCCAGCGGAAGAATGCTGAACTGACGAACTTATTGCACCATCCGCCAGCTTAAAGAGTTTTTTTTGTATATTCTCCTTTTTTGTATTTACTCCTGAATGAGAGTATCTTGTATTCATTTTGATTCATGAATAAAAGACATATTTTATTTCATACTGGCGTGTCCCTTTTAGCAAATGCGTCTTGTAGATAGGCTATCTTGATCTCCTTGCAGGGTAGCGATGGTTTAGAAGACAGATTCAGATCCGCCGCCTAAGATTTTTCAACTTTATAAGCCGTGAGGGTCTCATAAAGGGTTTTTCTCTCTATGAGTCGAGAGGATCCCGTAGGTGTCTTTTCTCCTTAGGAGTCGTGAGGACTCCTAAGTGCGTTTTCTCTTGAGAGTCGTAAGGATCTCACAAGAGAATTTTTCCCCTTACAAGTCGAGAGGACTTGTAAGTGGTTGTTTCCCTCATTATCGTGTTTCGACTTTGGAGAGTGTGGCCCGTGAATAGCATGCAATAGCCGATCTTGGATCGACTTGCAGGGCCCTAGTGTTTAGGAAACAGGTCCTTATCCCCATTGCCTAAGGTTTTTCCGTACGAGTCGAAACGAATCGAGAAGTTCTCGCAAGGACACTAATTTCCTCACGAGTCGAGACGAATCGAAAAGTTCTCGCAAGGGTGTCCTAACGTCACAGTTAACTCATGTTAATAGAAGTCCGTTAGGGTCTGTGGTACTAGGATTTTTTACCCGTCGCACCGTCGCGCTGGCCGATGTATTCCCCAGTATACAATCTTGCTGTTCGAGTAACCCCGCGACTGTCGTGTCTCTGATCCCTTCAGGGGCTGGACAAGACGTCTTCAAGTAATCTTCCAGGTAATATTACCATCGAAAGAGAAAACGTTAGGGATATTCCATGTCTCTTTTTACTTTAGATTAGGCACAGTTTGGGATCCCCGATGAGTCATGACCACTCCGCGCTGGAGCAGGATGATCTCCGATGGTATTTCAGGTCTCATTTGAGTTGCCGTCAAGACCCTGAAGTTAGGGATCTTCCTTTGCTTCGTTGGTTGACATTGTGTCTACAATATTGCAACGAATGTCGAGGTTGTCTCTGGGTTGTCTGTGAACCGTCGAGATTGGGAACTAGGGGACTTTGCAATGGCTCCGTTTGTTGATGCCGCGCCTGTATCCTACTAGAGGGGGGAAGAACGCTGTTGTTGATTTCTAGGCTGTAGATACTGTCGTCGAGACTTGGAACTAGGGACTTTGCCATGGTTCCGAGGTAGTCTCTAGGGTGTCTGTGAACCATCGAGATTTGGAACTAGGGGACTTTGTCATGGCTCCGAGGTAGTCTCTAGGCTGTCTGTGAACCGTCGAGATTTGGAACTAGGAGACTTTGTCGTGGCTCCGAGGTAGTCTTTAGGCCGTCTGTGAACTGTCGAGATTTGGAACTAGGGGACTTTGTCGTGGCTCCGAGGTATTCTCTAGGCTGTCTGTGAACCGTTGAGATTTAGAACTAGGGGACTTTGCCGTGGCTCCATTTTGCTGACGTCGTATCTGCTTCTGGTTAGAACGAGAAAGAACGTCGTTGTTGATTTCTAGGCTGTACATGTAGCCATCGAGATCTAGCTTCCCTTTGACGAAGCCTGGTGGGACAATGTGGTTCCCTTTTCGTTTGTGCCCATGGATTGTATACAGGAATCAATGTGATCTCACCTGCAGGGCATTAGTTTCATTTATTTATTTATTTCCGCGATACTCTACCATTTCAGCTTTTTATATTGCGAAAGTCGCGATCGTCCAATCATTTCGGCTATTTTTTCGCGGTGCCCAATCATTTCAGCTGTTTTTTCTTTTTACTCGCTGCTTTTTATTGCGAGTTGCCCAATCATTTCGGCTATTTTTATATGTATATATTTTACTCGTTGATTTTTGTTGTGAGTTGCCCTATCATTTCGGCTATTTCATATGCATTTTTGGCTCGCTTATTTTTTGCCGCGAGTATGAAACTTGAGATCTGATACCAATCTTAGCATCAGCATCGCTGCGACTGGAATATGGCCAGTAGCGAATCATCATTTGCCGTGAAATGACTTAAAATTTGATACCAATTTAGGCATCAATATCGCTACAACTGGGATATTACTAAGAGCGGATCATCATTTGCCTTTGTCGATTTAGACAAAGGTGGCTTAGCAAACAGGGTTAGGATCCTGTTGACTAAAGCTTTTCGACTTTACGAGCTGTAAGGATCTCATAAAGGTGTTTCTCCCTACGAGTCGTGAGGATCTCGTAGGTGTGTTTTCTCCTTAGGAATCGTGAGGATTCTTAAGTATGTGTTCTCTTATAAGTCGTAAGGATCTTACAAGAGTGTTTTCTCCTTATAAGTCGAGAGGACTTACAAGTGTCGTTCACCACATGAGGACGTTCCTTGTCGTTGGTAGGACTTGGTGGCGGAAACGTTTCTTTGTGCCAGTGGATTGTATACAAGGGTCAATATTGAACCGCTTGTAGGGCAACCTTAGAAACGTGATGGCTTAAGAACAGGTTCATATCCCTGTAACTTAAGGCTTTCGAATCCTATGAGCCGTGAGGGTCTCATAAGGGGGATTCTCCTTGCGAGTCGTGAGGATCTCGTAAATGTAATTTCTCCTCAGGAATCGTAGGGGTCCCTAAGTGTGTTGCTCCCTTGTGAGTCGTAAGTATCTCACGCAGGCGTTTTCTCCTCACAAGCTCGAGAGGACCTTACAGGTGTCTTTATTGTAACGAGATTACGTCTTTTCGGGTTTTCACAAACTCGCCGGTAGTCCTACTGTTTTTACTCACGGCGCCCTTTCGGGTTTTCATCCATGCCCATTTCGCTTGTGGACGTACCGTTTTTTTTTTGGCGATGAAACTCTCGAGAATAGTTTCGCCGCATGTGACCTATTTGTTTGCCGGTGGGATTTGAGTTGCAGTCCTCACCGCTGGGACTTGTGGACTTGCATTCCACTATCGCCGTGTTTGAGGCGACGTTGTTAGTTTAGGGACATCTCGGTCCGTTATTAGTTTAATGACATCTCGGTCCAATGCTGGTTTTAGGACGTTGCGGTCCGTTGTTAGTTTAGGACCATTTCGGTCCGCTGCTAGTTTAAAGACGTTGCGGTCCGTAGCTAGTTTAAGGACGTTGCGGTCCGTGGATTTTGAGGCGAGGTTTCGCTGGATACTACTTATAGAGTTTGGACTGAGGAAGGCAGTGAGCAGACACGAGCGTCGTTGTCCATCATTAACCGGAGCCGTGACTTGTCAAGCGTAGTATTTCTTAAGGAATCGGCCGTTTATTGGCCGAAAAGGCCTTTCGCCTTGCATATCTATAAGAAAGTAGGCCCCGCCTTGGTAGACCTTGTCTATAATGTACGGGCTCTCATAGTTCGGCTCGAATTTCCCTCGTTTAGCACGATTGGAGATCATAGGTCTTTTTACGACTAGCACGAGTTCGCCTTGGCGGAATGTTCTCGGCTTAGTCAATCTTTCGTATGAGCGCATCATCCTTGTTTTGTAAGCTTCTAGGTTTTACTACGCCATGAGACGAGTTTCATCAAGGGCGTCGAGCTCCTCAAGCCGAAGATAGGCATTTTCTTCATCCGTCAGTTCATACCGAACCGCCACTCATAGAGAGGGCAGCTCTATCTCCAAGGGAAGTACCGCTTCCGTGCCGAATACTAACGCAAATGACGTTGTGTTCGTGGCCGTCTTGAACGTGGTACGATAGGCCCAGAGAGCTTCATGCAATCTCTCGTGCCAGTCCTTTTTATTTCTGGACACCGTTTTCTTTATGATCTTTGTCAAGGTCTTGTTTAAAGCCTCAGTTAGACCGTTAGCTCGGGGATTATAAAACGAAGAGTATCTCCAATCTATTTTATACTGCTGTGCGAAGCGGCTGATCTTGTGGCTTTTGTAGGCCGGCCCATTATTCGAGATGATCCGTCGCGGAATGCCGAACCGGTAGATGACATGTGTCTTGAAGAAATGGAGAATGTTCTCCGTCTTCATCTCTCTTACCGGTATTGCTTATGCCTACTTAGAGAAGTAATCGGTTATTGCTAGTATGAACCAATGTCCTTTGGATGATGCTGGCTCGATGGGCCCGATTATATCGGTTCTCCACATTTCGAATGGCCAGCTAGCCAATGTTGGGTGTAGATTTGGATGCTGGTGGATGAAGTCCCCGTGAATTTTACACGAGTGACACTGCTTCACACATTCGAGGCAGTCCTGAATCACCGTGGGCCAATAGTAACCCATTCTTTTAATCTTCAGCTTCATTTTTGGCCCGACTTGATGAGAATCGCAGAGTCTGTCATAAGTTTCTTGGACGACTCTCCTTACTTCTTCTGGCCCCAGACACCTTAACCACAAATAATCGAACGATCTCTTATATAGAGTATCATTGACGAAGGCGAAAGACGGAGCTCACTTCATGAGCTGATGTCTCGATGATGCGTTTTCGGGCGTTCGATGGGATTTGAAGTATTCTATGAAGACTTCTCTCCAATCCTTCACCTTCTCTTCATCCTCTATTTGGAAGGCATCTTGTTCGGTTGCTTCCTCTCCTTTAGACATCTTCGGAGATATCTCTGCTGGTGCGAGAATCCGGCGGATTTGCACAATGATCCTTACGTCATCAAGGTTTTCGTCGGCCAGTTCTTTAGCGAGTTTGGCTAACGCATTTGCCTTGCTATTTTCCGCATGCGGTATGCTTTCCAGGGTGTAGGAGGGGATTTGCGTCAGCAATTGCTGCACTCTTTCACCGTACCTGATCAGTTCTAGCTTGCACGTCTGGTAGTCGCCATTTACTTAGCTAACGACCAGCTGGGAGTCTCCATATATGAGGAGGTTTTCGATCCCCATGTTGACAGCAATCTCGAGAGCTGCTATCAAAGCTTCATACTCAGCCTCATTGTTTGTTCTTGGCTCCGTTAAGGAAAGGGCAAAACGCATTATCCCTCCTTGTGGGGTTACGAAGATAAGGCTCACCCCGGCTTTAATCATAGGGGTGTTTTGCTTTCGCTTCTTCAAGGAGGACGTTCCATCGATGTAAAGTTCCCATCGGGTATCACTCCCTTCTTTCTCCCCGTCGATTGTGTCAAATGCATATTCATCCGGTAATTCGCAGTTTAAGGGAGAGTAGGCGGGTATCGGATGCTCAACGAGAAAGTCGGCGATGGCCTGGCCTTTTATTGCCTTGAGGGGTCAATATACTATCGAGAACTCCATCAAGAGGAGGGCCCATTTGGCAAGCCTTCCTGTTAATATGGTTTTCGACATCAAATACTTGAGAGGATCCACTTTTAATATAAGATGGACTTCATGTGCCAGTGCATAATGTCAAAGCTTCGTTATCACGAAGATCAGTGCCAGGCAATGCTTTTCGATGGGGGAGTAGTTGTTTTCTGCCCCCAGGAGAACTCGACTCAAATAATAGAAAGCTCTCTCCTTTCCCTGGTCGTTCTCCTGTGCCCATAGCAGGCCTAAAGAACCTTCAAGGGCTGTTGTGTACAGGATGAGGGGCTTTCCCTTGACCGGAGCGGTCAGTACTGGCAGGTTCTGCAGATATTGCTTGATTTCGTCCAGTGCGTTTTGGCATTTACGATCCTAAACGAATGGGGTCCCCTTCTTCATTAAATGACTATAGGGACGGTATTTGCCGGAGAGGTTAGCTATGAACCGTCGGATATACGCGAGTTTTTCTTAAAGAGACCTCCGTTGTTTGAGAGTTCTTGGCGCGGGTATTTCCATAATCGCCTTAATCTTTGATGGGTCTATTTCGATGCCTCGGTGTCGTACGATGAATCCTACGAATTTGCCTGAGGAAACTCCAAACGCGCATTTCAGAGGGTTCATCTTCAGGTTGTACTTCCGAAGGCGCTGGAACACTATCTTCAGATGCTCCCAGTACTCCTCGTACGATTTGCTTTTCACCACGAGGTCGTCGATATAGCATTTGACAATCTTGTGTATGAGGTCATCGAAGATCTTCGTCATGGCCTTCTGGTAGGTGGCGCCTGCATTCTTCAAACTCAATAGCATCACCTTATAGCAAAATATGCCTAGCGGAGTCCAGAAAGCAATGTGCTTTTGGTCTTCAGGATGCATCTTGATTTGGTTATACCCTGAGGATCCGTCCATGAAGAAGAATACTTCATGGGTGGATGTGTTATCGATCATCAGCTCAGTAGCAGGCACTGGGAAGTCATCTTTCGGACAAGTTTTGTTGAGATCCCGAAAATCTACGCAGATGCGTACTGTCCTATTTTTCTTCATTACCAGAATGATATTGGCGATCAAGTCAGGGTATTGAAATTCTTGGATGTAGCAACCCTAATCTTCCTATACAAATTTTTTTCAAATATTTTTTTCAAAATCCATAAAGGGGTATTTTAGCCTGAGCATAAGTTATAAGTAATTATTTTGTTTTTTAATTACAAGTTAAAAGAATATAACAACTCCATTTTTAGTATACAAAAATTTGCTTAAAAATTTATGTATACTCGGGGTATTTACATTTGCTGTTATTACTTTAAGTAATTAATTAACTCCATAATTACAAGAAGGAGCTTGTAGCTCATTGGTAATACGTTGCACTGCTGAACCAAGCCATCAGAGTTCAAATCCCATACCCCACATTATTTTTAATATTGTTTTTATTTTGAACCTTTAGAATACCAAGAGTTTACACGTGCATATCTCACAAAAAAACCCTACACCCAAAGATTTAACATTGCCAGAGGGTAGATGAACCGTCGGGGGGGATCCCGGCGGCCTGAATCGGCCGGGAATCGGCCAAATCGGCCCCGACTCGGCCGACTCAGTCTTCCGGCCGAGTCACGGCCGAGTCGGCCAATTCCGGCGACGACCCCAACATGAAAGTTGTGTCTTTTCATATTCTCTATGCACCTGCAAAATTTTAGCCTCAGACCGTTTCCAGAGCTCTTTTAAAACTCCAATTACTCCACTTTTAATATATTTTTAATACATTTTATCACATTTTTTATTTTAACCATTCACCTACCCTAACCCTAGCCTAACCCTATAAATCCACCCCTACCCTCTACCCTCTCACCCTAAAATTTTGAGCCCACTCTCTCAAAATTCCAAGAAAACTTGTGTACTTTGAAAACAAGCTCGAGGCGAAGATCCGGCGAAATCTACGACAAACTTCCGGCGATCGTTTTAGGAACTACCGGCGACGACGTAACACATCGGCGATTCCTCTACTTCCCTCTCACTCTCTTGTGTGATCTAAAACCCGTAAGTCCCAATTCCTACCTATCTCTTCTATCAAAAAAATACGGTCAAAACCCGACGGAATCGGAACAAATCCGATTTCCGATTCGGTTTCTTATAAAATTCCACTTCTCACTAATACAATCATACTTAAACTTTCTCATGTTGATTATTAAACACTAATCAACCAAATTGATCAAGTTTCATCACATGAAATGATGGCTATTTCAATTTATCGTATTTTTCACTTAAATACCACATTATTTCAATTCTATATTTAACTCCATTAAACTTGCTATACCTTTAAAGTAGAGCACGAGGTATTGACCTACCTCCTCACACACTCATATACAACCTAACACGATACAATTGAAAACTTAGAATACGAGAAAACAAACATTTTCATTTAAATACCCTTTACTTAATAAAACCATTTCTAAAAGATTAAGTATTGATACACGTTTTAAATAAATACCACTTATTATGAAAATAAGATAAGTTGTGGACATCAGTCGTTTATCTAAACCTGATTTTGTGGTGTCTAGGCTAGGCAAGTGAGAAAGGTAACTTTAAAAGGCTCGTCTCACGGTGATTCGTGAGCGGATCTCTCCTTTCTTCACTTGTACTTACCTGGCCACAATTGGCGGTGAAGAGGCGATTTGAGGCATCTCACAACTTATCGTTTTGGACCAGTTAGGAATAGTCTAGTTGACTTAGGAGACCCTATAAAATAGAATACGGAAAATTGACATCTTTACAAATAAATACCACTTTCTTCATAAAACCGTTTTCTAAAAGATTAGTATTTATACAATCTTTGCAAAGCGCCGCTACAACCCATTTTGGGGAATCCGTTCGGGATGGTGCGGATTATCGCACATCCTCGGGCTTAGTGCGAGATTCAGACCTCCGCAAGGAGCATTCGGTCTCGAAAGATTTAAAATACGACATCTTAAGAAAATGAGATTTTTAAAATATAAAAAATATATTAAAATTATTTTTGTATAAATATATGTATATTTATCATTAAAATACCTATTTTGTTATGATATAAATATTCCACCTTTTTCTAAAAATCACATGAATCAATTTTACACTAAAATACCACGAATTCCATATAAATCAATATTATAAATAAATACCTTTATTTCTGAATTTAGGATATTTTCATTAGAAATATCACAATATAAAATCCACATTCATTACAACCCTAAATATGAATAATAAATGCTTGGGGTATATTTTGAAAAAGTATATAAAAGTATTTTTATATAAAACCCCCTTAAGTTCTATAAATTACCCTAAGGACCCTAGCAAACATAGGTTTAAGCGGAACCAATCTCTTGAGCCTCAGGGAGCCGGAGAAGTGGGCGCTTGCCTATCTAAGGTAGACAAATTAATAAAAACAATCAGGACTTCAAGTTACTTTGCTGATTGTCTGACTCAGTTTGAGTCTCAGTATAATCTGACTTGAATATGATTCAAGTACAATCTACAATCTACAATTTTCAATATTACAATTCAACCTGAATCCATGAATCCAATTATCAATTTATACAACTTGACTGAATCAAACCATGGATATACATTCCATTTACATGGTTCTCCAGTTATTCCATTTACATGATTCTACGGTTACATCCGTTTACTGATATCATGGTTTCGGTCAGTCAACCAATTATACAATCAATACAATTTACAAGACAAACAATACAATCAAAACACTACGGGGTTTAAGGGGTAGATTGGTACGGAAGGTGTTAAAAGTGGCACGAGACGGTAAGATTAAGACACCTAACCTGTATTCCGTTGTTGTTGTACCGTGGCCCAACGGTTCCTTGAGTTTCTGATAGCTTAGTCTCCGGGACAAGTGAGACTCCTCTCGTATATACTGGTATCCTTCTGTACCAAGCTACAAACAACAGCGTTAACACTAAATACAACAATATAACAATATAATACAACTGTAAAAACTACTCTCTCTCTCTCTCTCACTCTCTGTCCATTCTATTTCTCCTCTTTTCTTTGGGACTTACCGAGCGATCTGTTCGCTGACGACATTCTATTTCTTTCTTCTTTGAATGTCGTCAGGTGATTTGGAACCGTCAGAGATCGAGCCAACTGCAGAAGACTTGGATCAGTACAGCGAAGACCCTGAGCTCTAGACATTGTACATTTTCTTTTCAGTACCTTTAATTTCCATTCATGCCATTGTTTAGGCATTACTTTTATTTCAGTTGTATTTCCTTTTCATTCATTGTATAAAAGAATGTTAATAAATAAAATTCCTATTTTTATTATACCTTGTCTCTTGTGTATATTTTCTTTTATATTGCTTAGCTACGCTTAGCATATTTGCTTCTGAGTAAATACGTAGCAGACCAGTCGTGTCCCCTTCGCCGTATACTGGGAAGCGGGGCATGACATTGGATGAAGCCAGAGTCGATTAGCTTCTTGACTTCGGTATTGATACTCATCTGAAGCTCGAGCCACATTCTTCTTGGCGCCTGTTTGACTGGTTTGACGTCTCGCGATATCGCCAGTTTATGCACTGCTATCTCTGGATCTAATCCCAGCATCTCGGAATAGTTCTATGCGAAACAATCTTTATACTGCATAAGCACGTCTTTTAACATGGCCACCTGTTTCTCAGACAGCAGCTCACTGATGAACGTTGGCCCTGGCTCGTTTTCCGTCCCCAAGTCGATTTTTCTTAGGTTGTCTGCTATGGTGTGTATCCCATCTTCCAGCTCTTTTGGCGCCTGTGGAAATTCTGAGATCACCTCGTTCTCATCTTCATTTACGAAGCACTGGGAGAGGTGGTTCATATTCTCGTACTCTCCTTCCTTTGAGAGTGTTATCACATGGCAGGTACGAGCTCGTTTCCAAGCTCGATGCTGATCTAGACTTTCCGTCCTAGTGTAGGTTGCTCTCGACTCATGCTTTCGTGGCGGGGCTACCCTCCAACTGTCAGATAGAGCAAACCTACCTTGCTGATATTAATCTTCAACCCAGTCTTTAAAGGTGAAGTAGTCTTCAAGAGGATGTCCCACTATTCGGTGGTAGGAGCAATAATCCGGGTGATGGACCTCGTTCATCTGCTTGGGGTATCGAGACTCCAGGAGCGTCATCATTTGATGCTTCATGATAAGGTTGAATATCTTCCTTGTCTTGTCTTAAGGGAAAGAGTATTCCCGACCCATCTTCTTCATAAAAGATAGGTTCCAGCTGACTTTTTCTCGCTCGCATGGCTTCTTGGATCCGCTTCGCTGTCTTTGAACGCCGTCTCCGTTCTTGATCTTATCATTGTTTCTGTGTCGGACTTTTCCCTTGCCGTGAGAGCACGCAGCAGGCTGAGGGTGAAAGGGATTGTCATCCTCCGTAGCCTGCTGAATGATACGTTGCGTCCTGCCTTTTTTGTAAATGGCCATTTCGCGGCCGTGGTCATCCCGAACCTTTTGACCCGCTTCTCTCATCAGCTTGTCAATCTGTTCTTCAAATGACGGGCTTGGTATTTTCACGGCGGGATCTCGCTCTAGTTCGACATCAACACTATCTGGAAATGCATTCGCTTCTCGACCGGAGTTATTTATGATATGGCAGCCATGGAACCGCTCCCGTTTCTTGGACCGAACGTATCCAAGGCCAGTCGTCTCCATACTTCCGTTGGGCATCTTCCGCTGAGTCCCGGGAACGTCCCAAATCTTGTTATAGAACTAGGCTTGTCGAGCAGTCTGTTTGAAGGTTACGCCTTGGCGTCTTAATAGCCTTTTTAGTCCCTTTGCGTAGTATCTAGGTAGACGGATTAGTTGAAGTCTGTCGAGCGCAGGTTAAGCACTGTGTCATACTTCTTTCTCCACCTTAATCTCCGTTGATTGATAGAAAAGGATCGTCTTCTCACCCTTTTGCTTAGGAGGGTCGTAGAAGGTTCGCAGCTCTTTCACGCTGTACGTATCAAGTGCATCAAGTTCTTTGTAATGCCGCTGCAGAACCATGGTAATTTGTAAACTCTAGTCAGCTCCAACAAAGGTCTGTATTGACGGGCGGACGGAGAACACTGTGTTGGCCTCGTCCTCAGAGTCACTATCAAAGACTAGAATAAGAGTAGATGGTCCTGGCCTGTTGCCTTGGGGTTGTTCCGAGTAGACCATCTCTTCGTCCTCTTCGGTATTGCTCCCAAAGATCGGGATAGTGGCGATGGCTTTTTGTTTATTCTCCGGTTTGCGACACCTTTTCATGTCCTCGAAGTCTGGTAAGAAGTACTTGGCGTCTTCATATTTGTGGACTTCATTTACGGAGAATGGGTTCAACTCCCCTCTAACCGTGTACTTGAGGCCATCCTTGAAATACTTCATACACTGATGTTGTGTAGAAGGGATGATGTTGTACTCATGTAACCAAGGCCTGCCGAGCAGAACGTTGTAGCAATTCTTGGTGTCAATAACATGGAACTTGATGTCAGTGACGAGCAGCCCGAAGCATAGTGTCAGTATTACAAACCCGAGCGTTTGTGATGACTACGAGTCGAACCCGGAGATAGTAATTTTGTCCCGAGCTAGGTGTTGAACATTCATGCAAATCTCCTTCAACACTCTCACATTGAGAAGGTTGACGGAGGACCCGTTGTTAACCAGAATCTTCCCTATCCTGATGTCGTGGCAGTACCCAGTGACATACAGAAGACGGTTGTTCCCGCACATTCCGAGGAGAAGATCTTCATCGCCGAATGTGACGTCAGTTGTATGAACCTCTGCCGGCTCTTCCTTCATATTTTCTTCCGTAAGGAAAGCTTGAAACTGATCGGGCTCTTGTAACGCCTTGATCAGAGAATCTCGTGCCTCTTTAGACAGGAGAAGGGCATCCAAAATGCTTAATTGTGAGGGTATCTTCCTCAGATGTGCCAGGACATTATAATCCACCTTGTTCTTCTTGGGCGGGTCCTTGGCTGTCAGCTCTTCGACGACTCTATCATCGAGGGCAATCTCCTCAGGAACTTTTTTCTTCCCTTTTTCCCTTTTGCCCGAACCTTTGTTTGAAAGTCCGAGATTTTTTTCAGGCAACGTACGGTTACGCAGTTGAATGTTCTCACAGCTCTTCATTTCCTCTTCTTTTTTAGAGGTGGATTCTTTGAAGAGAGGGCCAAGAGCTATTTCTTTGTCAGAATCGCTCCCGAAGGTAAGAACTTGAGACTTCCCTTTTGTTGGGATGGCATCAACCATATGACAGTTACCGGCTGTTCCTTTATGCTCGTCTGTCGAGCTTCTCTATTCCCAATGGGCTTTGCGCTTCATTCGCTTGAAGCGTTGTCGATGGACAACGTATCCCTGCCACCATTTCTTGAAGGCATTGCACTCTTCAGTAGGGTGCGTGACCTTCCGATGGTATAAGCAGTAGTTCAGATGTACATTCGTTTCGTCGGGGTACGTACTCTCGGGAGTATTTCCTTCGAAAGGAGGCAGCTTCATTCCTATTGACAGAGCTTTGGTGAACTGCTTCTCTACCTTGATTCTGCTCTTGCTGGTGGCAGGTGCGCTTCGATCCGGATGGGGTAATTTATGATTTCTCATTACCGGGGCTTCTTCAGTTTGACACCGACGCTTGGCTTTTTCGTATATGGTCGTTTCACGTTCTCGGTCAGCTTTGCTCTTTTGGAGGGCTTCGTTCAGCAGCTTGTCTATCAGGTCATCTGACGGTCCCATAGATTTTGGTTCTGGATCTGCCCCGAGTTTCTCTACGTCAAGAGCTTCTTTCCCATTTATCGACGAGTGAGAGATCATGTGGTAACTCACCACATAATCATCGGGTTCTTCTGAAGAATCGTCTCCTTCATCAATGTCACTGTTTCCGTTCTCAAGAACATGCTTGAAGAATTCTTCCAATTTGACTGGGTCCGCGCTTCTTGGTTGTATTTCTCCGGTGCGTCGATGTAATTTTGCAGACACGTATGATTGTCGTCGAGCTGTACGGGCTTCTTGGCCTTCTTCTTTTTCTTTAAAGATTTCGAAGGCTTTGCCTGGAGGTTTTGTCCATCGTTACCAAATTTTGGCATTGGGCGCGGTTTCAGCATTCCGTCAATAATTTCAGGCTCCAGCGGGCTTTTCCACCTAATCGCCGGACATTCTCGAAGGTCCTTCATCATTCTTTTAGTTTTAGCCGAAAGGAAAACTTCCCACGGAGCTTCCTCTACAAATAAGCATGATGCTCCCGACGTATCCACCTTTTTAAGAGCGTGCTACTGTGGCGGGTTTACCTTCCAATTTTCAGACAACGCGAACTTGCCCTGTTGGTACTGGTCTTCAACCCAGTTTTTGAAAACATAGCAATTTTCGATTGGGTGGCCCACTATTCGGTGGTAAGGGCAGTAATTGGGATTGTTGACGTCGCCAGATTGCAGCGGGCGTCTTGGATCCGGCAGAGTGCTGAGTCTGTTGCGCACTGCCAGCTCGAACAATCTCCTCATTTTATCCCGGGAAACGAGTAAGGACGTCTCAACTTCTCTTCGAGAGCTCGTGGTTTGTTGTTTTGGCGAGTCACCGGCTTCGGGTCACTCGATTCTTGTTGAGCATTGGCGACGAACGTCGCTTTCCCTTTGCCCTTTTCATTCCGAAGATCTGTCTTTGAAGAGGACGGCCTATGGCCCATCTGGTCCATTTGGGCCAGTTTGTCAATCAAGGCCTGAAAGGTGGTCGGTTTGAAGAACATCATACACTGGGATATAGTTGCCTGAGGATCAAGGGTCCCCACGAACATGCCCATAGCAAGAGCTTCATCTATGTGCTGTTCGCACTTTAACCATAGGTTACGCCACCGAATTGCGTATTGAACCCAGGTCTCTCCCGGCTTCATTCTGGCATTGATTAATGTCGTGATTGGGGTGCGCTCGCTTGCGCTTTCGAACCGCTATGTGAACAGTAGTTCTATCTCCGTAAATGTCTTGATGGAGTCATTTGGAAGCTCCGAATACCATTCAAATGTTGTCTCCGCCAAGCTGCCGACAAATTGGCGAAGCAATAGTTTGTCATCACCCCCAGTATTGCCGCATAGAGCTCTGAATTGAGCAACGTGTTGGTGTGGATTGCCCGTCCCCTTATACACATGGAATTTGGGGATCGTATATCCTGGCGGGTACTTAATTTGGTCGTACCAGCCTGGATAAGGTCGCCCCATTCTGACGACTTGGCCTGCCACTTCGTTCGCTTGATGAGCTCGTATTTGTTGAACTATGTAGTCATCAAGGGTAGCTTTGGAGATCGTCTCCTCCCTGGCTGTTGATAAAGCCAGAGGAGGGTTTGATGTCTCCCCTCTGTCGTATTCAATGATTATTGAAGGGTCTTCGGCTGGAAGATCCGACTGGATCATCATCCCAACCATATCTTGGAACAAAAGCGATATTTGTTTTATATTAGCCATTTGTTCCACGGCCTCTTTGTCTTTCTTTTCAAGCACCCTTCGTAGGAATTCAGTGTCGGTCTCCTGCTCCTGGCGTTGTTCCGACGATACTTCCGGGCTTTCTTTCTGTCCCGTGAGTGCAGCCATCCTTGTCAACATCTTTTGGAGATTTTGTTGTTGCTTTTGAGCTTTTGTCACCGATCGTGTGAATGGTCGATGACCCATGGAAGTACAGCTTTCCTCTTTCCCGGAAGCCATGTACACCGTGTGTACTACCATGCCCCCAGACTTGGGGCGTTTGGGTCTACTGCCTTTGATATTTGCTGCCGGCATGAGGATCTTCTCCGGCCTTCTCCTCTTGTGGGGGGTCAAGGCTGAGGGAGCCGTTGCAGCAGGCACCCATGTAGATAATACCTTCCGTGGTACGATGGTGGGATGGTCCTCATCTCGCCGAGCCTTCGTCTTCTTCAGCCGGCGAGAGTAATCTTTGTCAATTACAGAGTCTTGGACTCTCTGCCAAACTCTGTGGATCTTGGAGGACAACCGCTGAGGAGGCTGTTCCGGCTTCACCCGTGTCATTCTTTCAGCAAGCGGAGGAGACTTCTTCAAGATTGTGGTTGGAGAGTTCTTGCGCATCCTCCTGAGCAGCTCGAAACTGTTCCCAGTTAGAACAATAGCGTCAATTTCCACCATTGGAGCTGGCGGGGTAAGTCCAGAAGGGGAACTACCCCATCTTTCCTCACTCGGCGCCAATGGCGACGTCGAGCATGTCTTGCGGATGGGATCACTTCTGTTGTGGAAGCGACCTCGTTATGCCCCCTGCTTTGATGAGAGGTTGTTGTCGGCGTCAGCCTGTCGAAGACAGACGTCCGCTGAGAGGGAACAGTCAATCTTGCAAAGACCGGCTTTCTGGCAGGGGAAGCAGCCTTGGTGACTTCGCCCGAAGCGGGAGTTGGAATGGATAGTCTTTTGAAGAACGATCCTTTAGTAAGAGAAACCCCTTTGACGACTTCGTCTACCGGAGCTGGAATGGCTATCCTTTCGGGATAACCCCTTCAGGTATCGCGGGCCTCTTTGTGGGCCCACTTGAGCTTTGGCTCAGCCTGTCGAAGACTGAGGCGACAGACTTGGATGACCCGTTGAGAAGGGCCGTGGTAGTTGCAAGCCGATCGAAGACCGACTTCTTTGGAGCCTCCTGTGATGATATTGAAGCATTGAAGCTCATTGGCGGGAGCATAGTCCCGAAGAACAGTCCAGTGGTGGCTTGAGTCACCTGTTCCACTGGCATTGCGAAGATGGAGGCCGCCTGGGGCCCATAAATCACTCCTCCGGCAGCGACGGAGTTGGAGTTGCCGTTACAGTTGGTGCAGTTGGAAGCCATCGATGTCAACTTCTCTTCTGCATGGAGCAAGACACCAAATCTTAGTACCTCGAATCCAGAGGCAACCATATTAAACCGTGATTCGTCCGCGAACACGACACACGAAGTGTGGAGTAGAAAGAGGAAAAGGTCCCACCGGACGTGCCAGAATCTGTTTACCACCGAAAACCGGAAAGACAAATATCTTGCCTGCATTTGGGGGCAGATGCTATTTGGGTTTATCCGTCCACCTCTCCAAAGATGCCAAGTTGATTTATGGTATCGTGTATCGGAGGTTCGGACAGATGCGACCGTTGTAGCAGATTTCGTCAGATCCCCCCTCGTTGTGAGGGGTTTTTGATTATGGGGACGTTCTTCCCTCCAGGCGCAATCCCCTGCAGTTAATTACGTTATCGCGTAGCGATAACCACTTTCTCCTGCTCCAGATGTTCACTTTGTGTCGTGTGTGTTTGTTTTATTTTTGGTTGCCCGTGGATTGTATACAGAGACTAATTTGTGTTGTCACCCGTAAGACGTGGATTAGTCCAGATCCGTATTTTCTTAGATTTAGGTTTGGTTTGATTCAAGGATCGTTAATCTTGTTTGGGATTAAGATCAACTTAAATGTTTTTTGAGGATACGTTAGTCTAATTTTAGACTAAGATCTACTCAGCATGATTTTGGGATCATTCTGATCCAACAAAAGAGCATTTGGGCTCTATTGCTTTAGTTTAAGGACGTTACGGTCTGTAGATCACCATTTTTGGTATGAGGGTTTAGCTTAAAGACGTTGTGGTCCGCAGCTAGTTTAAGAACATTACGGTCCATAGCTAGTTTAAGAACATTACGGTCCATTGGGGTATGCTCATGGGTTTAGGAGTGCATCTAAGAGCTGTTGGTTGTCGGGACCCTCCACCTCTCTGACATTGTTGAAGAATTACAACGACATGTATCAGAGGTGTGGAGAGATGTACCCTTGAACCGAACTTCAGATTGAATGGAGAGATCATGGTGGAACAAACATCATTTTAGATGCCATGAGTTGAGAGATCATCAGTCATCTTTGGAACTAAGATCAATTTGGGGAGACCTAAATATAGGAAGGCTCAGTTGATTGATGGTCAAAAGGTTTTGGCCTCGGGAGACTTGGCTAATTTTGGCTAAGCTTGGCCTCTCACAGTGTTAAATACTGATATTTGCTTGGTGCTCACGTGCTCCCACGTGAGGCTCTAAAGCAGTGTTAAACACTGCAATTTGGAGCGCTCGTGTGTGGCACGTGAGACATCCGAAAATCGGGCATTGCTTTTTTGGGTTTACTCCCATTTCTTTTATCAGTGCTAAGCACTATTGGGGGTCACGTGGGATCACGTGAGGCGCCCCAAAAATGGGAACTGTCTGATTTTATTCCCCTCTTCCTTTTACAAGTGCTAAGCACTATTAGGGGGTCACGTGGAATCACATGACTCGATCTCAGTCGTTCCTTTTTGTTCCTCAAAGGTGCTCACGTGGGAACACGTGATCTGTTGTTATAGCGTTGTATGCTAATCGTTTATTTTATGTGCATGGAGATCTTGGCTTGAGTTTTGAGAATTTCAGATCTTTTGTTTTATAAGAATTAAATTCTTATGTAGGGTTAAACCCTGGTTTTATCAGAGGAATTAAATTCCTATATCTTTTGGAAGAATTAAATTCTTCAAACTTAGTTCTTTTCTCTAAGTTTTGGGACTGCATAACAGAATTTTCCCGATGAGAATTAAATTCTCAACTTGTGGGGAGATCTGCTTCTGCAGATCTCAACCAGAGGAAGAACTAAGTTCTTTTTTGGAATAGTTAAACTCTTGTAAGAGAAGATAAAATGATCTCTGGATCTTCTTTTTTTTTACTTAGGGTTTCTTTTCTTCAAAGAGAACTCTTCTTCTTTTTTGTTTCTCAAATCTTATACGGGGGTCTTCTCTGTACAAGACTTGAAGTCTTGGGTCCTTTATATAGTGGAGGCAAGTTTGTTGATTTAGTTAAGAAAATCTCTCATTGAGAGATTTTTTTAATTGATTCGGGGATTTTATCCGCCGTTGGATTTTGATCCAAGGACTTCTGTTTTACAGAAGATATTTCTCTTGTTTTTATCAAGATTGGGAAAATATTTTGCATACAGAGCTTATTCTGTAGCTTAGTGATTTTTAATCACCATTGGATCTTTAATCCAACGGTGCCCTGTTTTACAGAGCGTAATCTTTCTTGTTTAGAAAGATAGGGAAAATATTTTCCCATACAGAGCTTATTCTTTAACTTCCATTGGATTTTTAATCACCATTGGATTTTTAATCCAACGGAGCTCTGTTTTACAGAGCGTAACCTTTCTTGTTTAGAAAGATTGGGAAAATATTTCCCATACAAAGCTTATTCTGTAGCTTGGTAATTTTTAATCACCATTGGATCTTTAATCCAGCGGTGCTCTGTTTTACAGAGCATAACCTTTCTTATTTAGAAAGATCTGAGGAAATATTTTCCAAATGAGGTTTTGATCCTTCCTATTTAGAATTTAATTCTATCGGCTCAGAAGGTATTAGGAACCCTCACGTGTAGCACGTGACCCTCATGGCATTAAACTAATTTGCTTATAGGCATCACGTGTTGGCACGTGAGCTTTTCTGGCCTGTTATTTGTTTTAGGAAGTCGCCTATATAGTTTGTATATATATGCTCACGTGCCTGCACGTGAGGCTCAATTTCAGTCTTATTTGTTAAACGCAATGCTTATAATCTTTGCTCCAAGGCGCATCACGTGCATCACGTGTGGGCACGTGATGCGCCATTTGGGGGAATTTTTCTCATCGCTTTTTATTTATTATTTATTTTTTATAAGGGAACAGGCTCCACTTGAAGTTGGATCGAGTATCCTTTGCGATCTTCGTGCCGAAAATGATCCATCCGAAGCTCCGCTAATCCAAGCTAGCTCTTCACTAAACTCTTTAGTGAAGCAAACACACTACACCAAAATGCTAATCTAGTATAGGATAGTGAAGTAAGGGTGTCGTTTGCTCATTAGGATTCTCACAAGTCAAGGGTTCACAACTCATGTGAGAGATTGAGCTTGGAGGTGGAGGTGAAGAAGATGGAGAGAGCTAGAAGCTTAAGTGAAGAAGAATGAACAATTGTTCAAGCATCAAGTGAAAAAATGAAGTGAATAATGGTTTATATCTTTTTTCAATAATTGAAGCATCTATTTTAAAACTATAATCAAATGGAACCATATTTCAATAGTGAGTCAAGACCAATATAATAATCATGCCATGCTTCATCCATTCCATAAAAAGTCACCCCATTTTCCACCTCATTTTCTATTTTCCACAAAATAGAAAATTCAACCATTCTTCTTAATACACACACACATATCAAATATATATATATATATATATATATATATATTAAGAAAATAATTAGTGAGCAAATAATATTAGTTAATATATAATTATATCAAATATAATATATATCAAATTATTAAATCAACACTTGATTTAATAATCCGGTTATATCACATACAACCGACTAATATCATTTATCTGTCTATCATATTATCAAATCAACACTTGATTCAATAATCTAGTTATATCACATATAACCTAACCGATAATAAATAACCGCCAGATTAGAATACGGTATCACATACTCGTATTTAATCTGGCCCCCGCAAATATCAGCATATGTGCCCTATTTCGTTTCGCTTGAACTAGAAAACTTCTGTGTGGGACCTAAAGACTCGTCAATACGCCAACAGTAGGTAATGATCACATCAGTTCCCCATAAGCCGTCAGCGGTGCTAGCTGGACGTAACGGCTACCCAGATATTGAGCGAATAGAAGATCAACAAGCAAGCTTATCCAAACTCCCATGAAGCCTATAAGTGACACTTACCGTACAGTTCAGTCTCTTCGTCTGATATGTCGCATATCGAGTCTGGGGGTGGAATCATCAGACCCCGATAACTTGATAAGTCTTGCCGATGTGTGGCCTATAACGGTACAAGAAACTACTGATAAATCTTACCAGTAAATCTCATCAACAGCCCTGGCCAGGAACTTCCTGTTATAGCCAATCAAGCATAGCGCATTAACTCCCTATACCGGGAGAGACGAAACCCTTCCTATCGCTCATTGCCTCCATGTGACTCAGGACTGTACCCAAAATCCACCTGTTGCACGACTTCTTTAAGCCGTGGTAGGGAGAAAATCAAAGCACAATGGGAACCACACAAGACTCTATGACGATCTCGGGTCTACAGACTAATCTATACCAGTGTCACCAGAGAATTACTATCTGACGATAGGTATGGGACCATCTAGGAGTTCTCGGCGAGTCATGTTCGGTATACCCATTCTCTAATGAGCACATGTGTACAATCTTTGATGTCAAACACCAATGGCTATGAGATCAACCATCACCATACAGGGTCAAGAAATGTACACACTAGTCTACTCTGGAATATCGATGCCATGTCTCGATACTCTCTCGACTAAGAACTGTTAAAGGATGTGCTTGTAGACTACACAAGTCCAAGTAATATGATCTGCATCATAGTCCTGGTAGTCAAGCCAACATCCTAAGGACTTTATCAACATATATATGAATGATAGTATAATAATACCAGTGAATATGTTAAGATAAAGGTAACCAGATAGCATACTATCATGTCGAGCAAGAAAGTCATCTCTATATATACCAAGTATCCACTATATCATACAATAATGGCCTCTAGGGCATACATATTCCTAACAGGACCAACCCCAACAGGACTCACAGGCAATAGAATTAAGGAGATCAACACGTACTCATAAAGCATCAGACAGATACGGTTTTGAATACATGCTCGCATACGCTTTAGTAATTGAAAACGGAGATCCCAGCTCTTATCAAGAGGTCATTGGGAAAGAGGATATGGATCGATGGATTATAGCGATGACAGAGGAGATGGAGTCATTTCGAAAGAATAGTACATGAAGATTGACCGAGCTACCGAAAGGCAAAATGGCTATTGGCTACAGTGAGTATTCAAAAAAAAGAAAACAAGCAATATAAGGCATGTTTAACTGCGAAAGGTTTTGCTCAAATGGAGGGGGTTGACTACAACGAGATTTTCTCGCCGGTAGTCAAGCATGCGTCTATTCAAGTGTTGTTGGCGAAGTTAGCTACTCAAGATTTAAAGTTGGAGCAAGTGGATGTGAAAACTGCATTTCTGCATAGGGAGTTGGAAGAGAAGATCTTCATGAAGCTACCTGAACGATTTATAGAGCCCGGAAAGAAGGATTGTGTATGTGAGCTCAATCGGTCTTTATATGGGTTGAAGCAGTCTCCCAGACAGTGGTATAAACGTTTCAATTCTTTCATGAGGAAGACCAACTATTCGAGATGTGAGTATGACAGCTGCGTATACTCAAAGTGACTTAAGGATGGGTCATCGATATACATATTCCTATATGTCGATGACATGTTGATTGCGGCGAAGAATATGGTGGAAATAAATATGCTTAAAGCTTTATTGAGCGAAGAATTTGACATGAAGGACTTAGGTGAAGCAAACAAGATTTTTGGGATGGAAGTTATTCGAGACAGGAAGGATGGAAATATATGACTATCCTAAATCAGGTATGTTTAGAAGGTGTTGGAGAGATTCAATATGAAGGACTCAAGACAGGTGAGCACCCCAATTGCCGGTCATTTCAACTTATCTTCCAAAGAGTGTCCAAAATCAGCAGAGGAGAAGGAAAAGATGTCTCGAGTACCATATGCAAGTGCGGTGGGATCGCTGATGTACGCTATAAAATGCACACATCCAGGCATATCCTATACGGTAAGTCTGGTTAGCCGGTACATGTCAAATCCAGGGAAGTTTTATTGGGAAGCGATAAAATGGATACTTCGGTATCTAAAAGGATTTAAAGATCTCGGTTTATTCTTTCACAAGTCAGAACATAAATCGATTTAGTTGCAAGGATGCGTAGATGCGGATTACGCTGGGAAATTTAATAAGAGAAGATCTCTTACGGGTTATGTATAAACAGTTGCAAAATCTCCAATCAGTTGGAAGTTGACACTTTAAGAGACTGTGGTGCTTTCAACGACGGAGGCAGAATATATAGTGGCAGTGGAAGCATCCAAGGAGGCTTTGCGGTTAAAAGATCTTGTTGACGAGTTCGAGTTTGATAAGGGCCGGTTCCTTTATTTTGCGACAGTCAAAACGTCATTCACTCGGCGAAGAATCAAGTATATCACAGTCGAACTATGCATATCAACGTGCGGTATTACAAGATAAGGGAGTGGGCCAAGAAGGTGATTGATTTGATAAAGATCGATACTAAGATGAATCCGAGGAACATGCTAACAAAAGTCATTCCTGCGGAGAAGTTCAAGTCTGTCTTGATTTCTATTCAAGTACTCAAGTGTGAGGAAGGACGACCTAGATAGGAAGGCTGCACCAGTTTCTCAGTTCTGGTTAAAAACTGTGACAGCATCAGTTTCGTAATTCTGAAAAAAGATTGTGCCAGCAGGGAAAACAGGAAGAACAAATAAAGCAACCCTAGAGGATACAAGACAAACGGGCAACAAGTTGGCTATAAGGTTCTATGAGCTAAGGTGGAGATTGTCGTAAAGGGTGTCTTGTATTTGTTCAAGACTGCGAAGTCAGGGAAGGGCCAGACGTCCGAAGCAAAACGCAACAAACGTATGGTATTTAAGATCTAGAATCCATAGCAGGACTAGATTTCTGCCTCTGTAGGTAGCAGACGTCTGGCCAAGCTCTGACCAAAAGCATGGATTACCACCAGACGTATGGGTCTATAATTAAGGGCAGACGTCTTGTTAAGCTCTGCTTCTCTGCAGAGAAATTTCATATGTCTGCCCATAATAGGTGCAGACGTCTGCCATGGCGATAAACACGAATCTGCAATCGGGAATTATCTCGAAAATTCAGTTATTTAATGACAGTTTTGTAATTTATGGAATCTTGTTATAACTTAAATTGTTTAGGCTATATATAGGATCTTACGGTTATCAATTAGGGTTGATAGAATTTGATCATAAAGTTTAAAAGGAGACAAAGGCTCCGTAAGGGTTCAAGGCTATCGAAGAAGGAGAACTTTGAGAGAGATCAAGGTGATCTCTTTGGAGATCAAGGAGAGGGTTTATTGTAATCTTTTTGTAACGTTGGTTTCTCTTAAAAGTTCTAATAAAGGTTTTTCTTGTTTCCCTTTATTAGTCTCTTGTGTTATTTATTATTATTGTTTGTTTGTTTTGTTATTCATTTTAAAGGGATCTGGGTTTATAGATCCGCGTCAGGTTTTCCGCTGCGTTGTGGTAACAACAGTATTCAAAGATGGCAACCTCTGCTCCAAACTCTATGTGGTGCCACCACCTCTGTTACTTAGACATCTCGAACTCCAGAGTATGTTTAAATGGCTTCTTGGAGTTCTATGATGGGGCACACGATGTAGCAGCGGACTTTCGATGTGAAAACCTCCGCCTTAACGATGCCAACTATGATTTCGAGGAAATGTATGACCTTTGCCTTGACGAGATGTATGGTTTGACTGATTTTATCGGCTAATGATTTTATCTTGGATCGATATCTTAGTTTTCATAACGTTGTGGTTTCAATAATAAATGACGAGCGAATTCACAGCTATATGTTGTTTTCTTTCCTTCTTCGTCTTATGTAAAAGAAAAAAAATATCCTTCGTTAGCTTAATTGATCTTCTCTAATTTTTGAATGTTGAGATTTTAGAGATTTTTGTTGGATATGATAGCAAGCATTTAAATCATCTCACGATATCGACCACTTAATGTTAATCCTAGGATTTAATTCAGGGCCCATTTGTTGTTGGAATTTAGCCGTCGCCAGCTACAGATACCAACCTAGTTGCCTAACTTGATGCATATTGTAGGGCCTTTATTTTGCTTAGTTTATGGCTCTCTTTCCCTCACAAGGATCAATCATCTTCAAATTCCTGTCCCTTTTGTGGAATGAGTTTCTAAAAGCTCTAATTTGCGTCCAAATTCATGTCCTCGCCGATAAGTTGTTATCCGATAGAATTTTATCTTTGTCATCTATGAAATCAGATAGTATTATGAAGTAGTCAAAAAGTTGGATAAAAAACAGTAATATCTTTATCTATAATATTACACAACTTGATATCCGTCGGTATACAACTTGCTTCATCAAAAAACTAATATTCACATTAAGATTTTTCTTCTTCTTCTACCCTTTGCCTTGTGACGCGAATATAACAAAAGATTGCTGCGAAAACGGTGGTAGCGAGCCCACCGAGGATTACCTCTGCGCCTGCAATCGATCTATCGAATGGCCGAAGCTTTGGATGAAGAGCCATAGTTGGTGCTTCAGATGAATGCATACTAGTAGAAGGTGGCTTGGCTTCTCCATGGCTATGCATCTCAATTGAATTGGTATTATGAATTATCACCGAAAACGGCCGAGCCATAGCAAGATTTGTGATCACACTGGCAAGAATCAGGCAGAAGAGAAATCGGCAAGACATGAAGATAAAAGATAAGGGACTCAGAGAGAAAGATTGAAGTTGTTGAAATTTTGGGTGGTGAGAGAGAACATAGTGTGTGTCTCTTTATATAGTGATTAAGTGAGTATGATAATGATTCTTGATTGACTCATCATTAAAGAGACAAGGGAACACTTTGTGCATGGTGGGTGGTGGCAGCTTTCAGTCTTTGGGATTTCTTTAATTAGTTTAAACAACTGTTTATTTGCAAATTGGAAAGAAAATACAGCTGGTTTTTTCTTGATCAAAATTTTGGTGCCGACCTACAGAGGGTTGACAGAACAATTGTTATGAAAATTAGGAAGATTTCAATTTCGATAGAGATGTTTTACATTAGATGCATGTACTATTTTGCTTAATTATGGTCTACAATTAATTCTTTGCATTTTTTGTTTTCTCCTTTGATGAAGTTACAAGGTAACAGGGGAGGGATCAAAATAATATTAGTCCTGTTCATGCTCTACATATTTTTATGTGAATTTGAAATAGATCAAGGGACATGATCCTAAACAAAGAGTTTTGTTTATTTCATCTTGTTGTGGACAACTTCAACAAGTATCGATGCAAGATTCACGACTCTTTGGCACTCTGTCATTAATGTCAGAGTGATTATTTATATCAACAAATCTCATTCT
The DNA here is from genome assembly GCA_030015575.1 of Agapanthus africanus. Lineage (NCBI taxonomy): Eukaryota > Viridiplantae > Streptophyta > Magnoliopsida > Asparagales > Amaryllidaceae > Agapanthus > Agapanthus africanus. Next base: position 8,533,119 of record CM057337.1, read on the forward strand.
TTCTTATCTCCATTAATATATAGTAAGCATCTTCTATCGAAATGTTGTTATCAATGAATCTTGTAGATATCTCCTATAAAATCATAAGTCTGCTCAAAGTTGTGAGGAGGCTAAACCTCTAATTTTCATAACAATTGTTCAAAGTTCAAGGCGCTATTCCAAAAACCTCGAAAGAAGTTTATATCAGGGTATTTTCATCAAAGAATGACATATATAATCAGTTTATTTTGGAGTGTACAGGATATTTTTGGGGTTATTCTGTCTACCCGTGCTTTAAATCAGTTAACGATACAAACATTTTCAAAGTTCAAGGTGCTATTCCAAAAACCTCGAAAATCGATGGTGCTCTATAAAATACAAAAGAAAAATTAATAAATAAGCGTTTCAATTAATTCCTGGTCCTTTTCATGAAAATGGATGAGATGAGGGGAGACAGCTCAGAAGCTAAAGACTAGTTTTTAAATTGAACACAGAGAGAGAACAGCTCTAGTGTTTTAATGGTAGGAGACAATAATAATTAAGCTGTTCAATTTAAATAAATTCTAAGTCCCATGCCTTTGCCATAATCACCAATATATAAAAACATGCAATTATTGGCATAGCTGGTGTTTTGAATTAAGAGATTTTCAGAAGAATCTAAGAGACAACCAACCCCTCGTGTGAGCTAGTGATCTTCTTCCATTCAATGCAGAGATCGATGTAGGTATCTTCCAAAAGATGCCCACGCCTCTCTATTAATTGATGCAAATTAATTGTGTGTGTGTGTGTGTATAACCGAATATACGGTGCGCGACACATGGCAACACATCCGAAGAAATTTGTCGCAATTCATATCATGAAAGTTCCTTATTTCATTGAAAAAATAAGGACTTTAACAAGTTATTTGAAAATCTAATATAGAATTCATTCAGTAACATGGAGTGTTGTCTGAATAAGAGATAGGGTACAACAATTTTAAGTTATTTTAAATGGAATGGGTGAGCTACAGATCTCCTTGCTGTTCATGTGTCAAGAAACATTTGTTTTCAAGTTCCCATATACCTTGGAGATGAATAAAGTCATTAAGTAGGAGCTTCATGCTCCTATAAATTTTAAATTTATCGATAAGTTGTCGGATATCAAGTTTTTATATATTTTAGGTTATTGCTTTCGACTTTAAAGTCAGCATATCATCTTCTTAGTCTCTTCTGATGTTCATAAAATTACTAGATTTGAAATTGGGAAATTTATAGTATATATTCCTCTTATAGTCATTCTCCTTCGGCACAATAAAATGATAAACCAAATTATAATTATAAAATGGGTTTTTTTTTGTTTTGAAAACTGTTAATCAATAATTCCATGCTCATTATACATCAAGAAAGCGCATCTGGGATAGTGGTATCATAGTACTAACCAGGGTTCCATTGCCTAGATTCGCATTTCCGTTTCTTTAAAAAAAAAACATTTATCACTTTTTTTATCTTTTTCCCGAAACAAACCCAAATCGACGATGCGTTACGGCCATCTTGTTCTACACATGAAGTGATCTATGTGTAAAAAAATTATAATCACTCTGACACCATCTATGTTTTCGATCAAGTGTCCCCAATAGATGACATTTTTATCGTGTTTAACAGCAATCCATTTTTAAATGCTTGATCCATTACTTATAATGCATCATATCAATCAAAATTTCACACACAGATCACTCCATGTTTGGAAGAAAGTGACCGGAACGGATCGTCGATTTCACGGTCGGATTGGTTCATATAATAGGCTAACTGACGATTTAATAACAGCTAGCTAGCTGATAATCCGTTTGCTCTATATAATTTGTATATGTAAGTTGTTTTATCTCATATTTATTACTTTTATATGTAAAATATATGAAGAATTAATTTGCAAATATTTCGGCATTTTTTCGAGCTCTTTAGTATTTTTCTTACTATGGGAGACGAAAATCATAATTTTTCTTAAAATCTCCACAAAAAAAATCCTTCAGATTTTCAATATTTTTTTTGTTATAGGACACAAGAATCATGAAATGTATAAAAATCTTTTTTTTGCTTTTTTCAAATTTTTAACATCATGCATGCTTTCTTCATATTTATGAACATTTTGAAATTTTAAAAATTTCTCAAGTATCATAGGAGTTCAGTATTTTGCTTGCTATGGTACAAGTATATCATAAGTGTTTCAAAAATAAGATATTTTTGTTTTCTTCGGTTTTTCGATATTTTCCATTACATACACGAAAATCTACAAAATTTTATGTTTTCTTCTTTTCTTTAAATATTATGCACAGTACACAAAAATCATAAGATTTTCAAAAATTTCAGTTTTTTTGTTCTCTCCGGTTTTGTAATATTTTGCATGCTATGTAACACAAGACGATCGTGAAATTTACAAAATCCCCAAATTATCCGTTCTCTTTAAATTTACAATGTTTTGTATGCTGCCACATGAAAATTGCATAATTTCCAAAAATACTCAAACTTTTAAATTTCTTTATCGGTTTTTCAATATTTTGATTGTTATATCACACGAATATCGTAAAATTTTCAAAAATCTATAAATTTTCTGTTAGTTTCGGTTTTTTAATATTTTGCTTGCTATAACGCATATAAATCACGATATATTCAAGATTCCCAAAATTTTCTGCTTTTTTTAAATCTTCAATACTTTAGATGCTATAGCACACAAAAATTGCAAATTCTTTAAAATTCTTTTTTTTTCCTTCAAATTTTCAATATTTTACATATCATACAGAAATCGTGAAATTTTCAATATTTTCTGTTTTATTCGGATTTTCAATATTTTGCTTACACCAAGATTACAAACTTTTCAAGTATATCAAAATTTGTTGTTTCCGTTGTTTTTTTTTTTCTCCATATTTTGTTTCGTATTGCACACAAAAATCGCTAAATTTTAAGAAATCTCATAAAAAAAATCTTTGGTTTTGCAATAATTTTGTATACTATATAGCACATGAAAATCACGAGATTTTCAAAACTTTCAAAAATATATGTTTTTTATTCTCTGCTTGAGCATGAAATTTTCAATATTTTCAAAATCCTAAAAAATTCTGTTTTGTTCGATTTTTCTACATTTTGGTTGTTATAATAAATGAAAAAATCGCAAATTTTTTAAGAAGTCTCAAAAAATCTTCACTTTTCAATATTTTCTATGATATTGCACATAAAAATGGCAAAATTTTTATAAATCTCAAAATAATTTTTTATCCTTTATCTTCTTCTATTATTTTCCATGCTATATATAGCATAAGAAAATCATGAAATTTCAAAAATTTCAAAAGAAAATTTGTTATCTTCGGTTTTCCAATATTTTGCTTGCTCATACTTGTACGAGAACTTCCGGGTATTGATGAGACAGAAAGTTATATGAAAAGAAGAAAAGGTAACTAATTCTACTAAAGACCTAATAGGACAACAAAATGGTTTCGAATGATTGGGAATCTCTGCAAGACATGAAAATCATGAAATTATTTTTAAAAAATCTCAATGTTTTTTGTTTTCTTCTGATTTCCAATATTTCCAATATTTTGCAAGCTGTAGCAAAAGAAAATCATGTAAAAATCTCAAAATTTTCTTTTTATTTCAGTTTTTCAATATTTTGTTTGTTATACCATACAAAAAATCGCAAAAACTTTAAAATTCTTAAGAATTTTCTGTTTCTTCGGGTTCTAATATTTTTTGTTTGTTATAGCCCATGAAAATCTTGAAAAGTTTAAAAGTCTCAATATATTCAGTTTACTTATCTTTTTAAATATTTTACATACTATAATACAAAAAAAATCTTAAAATTGTAACTCTCAAAATTTTCTATTTCTTTCCTTTTTCGATATTATTGCATGCTAGCACACGAAAATCGGAAAATTTCAACAATCTCAAATTTTCTGTTTCCTTCGAAATTTTAATATTTTACATATTTGCTATAGCACATGAAAATAGCGACTTTTTAAAAAGTGTCAAAATTTTTCTTTTCTTTGGTTTTAGCAGTTTTTTTGCAATACCAAACGAAAATCACGAAATTTTTAATTCTAATTTTTTACAATTTTAGTTTTTTCAATAGTTTGCATGCATAGCATGTAAAAATCGTGAAATTTTTTAACATTTTACCAGTAATACCAAAGCAGTGAGAGAAAAAATTGAAAGAGATTTTAAAGAAGGAAGCCGATTAATATTACTCCACCATGTAAGCCTAGGCTTATAGGATAAAAAGATGATAAATATTGAACAGAGAGCTAATAAAATAATTTCCATGACCCTAATACAGTAAGAAAATTAAATAGGGTTAGATACAATTTTGTTCACAAAAGTACAACCTGGATAAAAGAACATTTCAAGAAATATTCCTCATATAGCTTTATATATAACGGTGGAGAAGGTGCAGGCTTGTTAACCAGTAAACTCGCTGAAACAAATCAGTTTCACAATATCCACACCAAAGCAAAATTAGTTAACAAATCATCAACATCTCTCATACAAAGCTGTTCCTTGAATTACGCAGCTAAATTAACCTCAAATACATTAATATGGAGTCCCTCTTGCAATCACGAGGGAGATCATGTTAAGTATATTTATAAATCTCGAGGTAAGTATTTCTTCTTCTGTTTTCCCAGGATAATAAGGTGAAGAGCAGTATCAGTATGAGCTTGGATGCTTGGCTATTTCCGACCGATTGAAATCAAACCCATCTAAATAGGCTGAGCGGAAATAGTATCCTCTCGGAATCCTGAAAGCAAAGAACGTATAGTTTAGCAATATACAACATATTATTTATACACACTGTTGTAATGTTTGATGCAGTGCATATGTGCTCGCCACATATGAGTTAGGCATCCTCTTGACACCAAAAATTGAGCCGCATGTCCCATCATGTGGGCAAAGTTCATTCATGAAACTAAAAACGCCTATATGATGGTGTGTTTATGCAATGTTAGGCTATTCGGCCTGCCTTATTATATGGTACAGGATGTCGGGCTCCTAAGAAGCATCATACACAAAAGATGCACATAGCGGAGATGCGTATGCTTCATTGGATGTGTGGTAACACTAGAAAAGATAAGGTGCGAAATGAGGATATTCGTGCAAAAGTTGGTGTAGCACCTGTGGAGGAGAAGATGCGGGAAAACCGGCTAAGATGGTTTGGTCATGTACGACGCAGATCTATGGAGTATCGGTTAGACGAATGGATACTACTGATATAAACAATATCAAAAGGGCGAAAGGAAGACCAAAGAAAACATGGATGGGGATGATACGAAAAGATATGGTTGCCAAAGGCCTCAATGAAAGTATATTGTTCGATAGGAGTGAGTGGAAGCGGAGGATTCATATGCTGGACCCGGCGTGATTCTGTCGGTTCATCTACCCTATATGCTTGGGATAAAAGGCTCGGTTGTTGTTGTTGTTGGGGGCACGTATACGAAATTCAAAACATTGTGTGGTTGTATCGGGCCTATATATTCAAGTTTTTAATAGGAAAGGGAATGATCTTGTCCAAGCTTGTCTGGAAATTGCCAGAGTTCCTATCTAAATTTGTGTGCACAACACCAAGATCTCCTCGAGGACGTCCCCCAACATCTATAGAGACACATCATGTCTCTGAAAGCATGTTCAACTACCAAGTGAACAGGGAGATACCTCCTTGGGTAAAATGCGTTTGACTCTAGTATCACAAGGTCAGTGTTTGGTTACAATCATTACTCAGCAGTTTTAACTGTAAACTCGGTATATATGTTAAGAAATGTCCGATTTTGTTCATAACATTAAGATAAGAGTAGTTGCTTAGAGCTAGATCAAGCTACTTCAGCATCAAATAACTCCTAAGAGGTAAAAAGCTTCTACAGTTTCAAAATTGGAAACTGGATGCTTACATGAATTTTCACCATAACACGAATAAGATCAGCCATTCAGACGATAGGGAGAAGCAACCTTGAGAGTCCATTACACATTTAAGGTAAATTATTTTAAGGACTATAATAAGATAACTAAATTAATTGCTTATATGAATGAAAATAATGCGTTGAAGATCAAATGTCAGCTTATGACCAGTGAGCTCAAACAAAAAAGAAAAGAAAAGTATGCAACCTCCTGCAAAGCTAGAACGGACACACAATATAAAACAATTAGAATGCAACATTAGGGAAAACTGGTTAAATGATAAAACAAGCACCTTATTTCATTCCAAAGATTTCTTCTGGCGGATCGTAAATGTGTCTATCTGGGAACATTTCCTCAAAATCTTGCTTTACTCTGTTCCTTAGAAGAGGGTGTGGTAGTAGTCCCTTCAAGAGAATTCTAAAAGGAAGTTCTTCGGGTGGATCGGGAGAATTTTTCATGTCCTCATATACATTCATCGCATCTGCAGGTGACCCATATCGCAGAAAACCCCTAATAACTTCCGTATAAGTCTGTGAATCAGGAAACAGTTCGTCCTTCTTCATGTTTTCCCAAACTTTCATTGCCTCTTCCATTTTTTTACTTTTTGCCAAAGAAACGATCAAATCCTTGTATATGTACACATCTGGCTTGTACCATGGCTCCTTCTGAATTATCCTAAACATCTGCATCACCAATCATGCAAAACTAGCCAAGTAAAGAATCCCAGCAACCAAAACTATATTTCACAGGAGTAGAAATTAGATCTTGAATGGATAACTTAAACCCTCCATACATGTAAAGCTTACTAGGCAGCTCGATTAAAGATAAAAGTAACTTGAATAATGGTTAGGCCTTACCATAAATTTAAAACGGAAATGTAGTTGATATCCTTACAAATATGATTGATAGCACAATACGAATAATAGAAACAAGGTCATATGAACTAGAGCAAGAAATGAGCAAGAATGATGGCAAAGATAGTTGCCATACACTGCATAAAGCATAAACAGATGAGCAAATGTTGTTGCAGCAAAAATAATTAGCTTTAAATGATAAGTTGTCTTATTTAACTACATTCATGCTCTTCCAAATTTTTAGTTTCCGCTTCAACTCATCATCCAAGCCATTTCACGTCTTCTAACCTCCAACAACAACAACAACAAACGACAATAAGCTTATATCCCAAATTATTGGGTTCTGCTATATGGGTTTGTCTCTTACCTCCAGTATAGGGAAAAGGATTTAGAGCGAACTTCATGAATCTTTTTTTCCATTCAACCCTATTATGCCTACTTCCTCTTAAACAAGAACGAACATATATCCTTATCCCAATTTTTTGAACTATCTAGCTGGGGTTAACAGTCAACTACAATTACCTCCTAATTGGTACACCAATCAGCCTCCAATCCACACGTTTAACTGATTTGAAACCAATCTCCCGTCTTATCTTCAAGCTATTAGTATTAGAATTCGCTGTGTTCATCCACCTAAACATTTTCCTTCCAAAATGTGTACTCATCTTCTAGATATAGCGTCCTTAATTGTCATCATTCAAACACATAATGTGTACCGATACCCAGAAAAAACTTCCAAGTTCCAGTTGTTAAGAAAGAAAAAGGAATCCATCTCAATCGTAAATTGTTCAAATAAGCATTCTACATTTGGTAATGTTCACAAAGCATCGCCTTTGTAGCATCTAAAGAATCCACAGCATATAATCCTGGGCACAATATGTTTAAATCTTTACTTTGCAATTCTGATCAAACTTTTGATAACAATATTCACTTTAATCTCAAATTTAGAATTGACCCAACCTAACCAAAGCTTCCCTATGCTGGTGAAAATAAAATAATGAACAAAAAAATGAATATACGGAGTTATGTCTTGAAGAATTTCCTCGTTCCTCAATCAAAATCAAATCTTTCACCCCAAAACTTGAACCCAACATATTCCAATCAATACCCAATTCAATAGACAGCAAACAAAACGCATTGCAAGCATCAAAACCCTACCTTGAGCGACAATTCGACCTCCTCTTGCCTCTCAAGCTCAATGAGCACCGCGATCATATCCATCTTCAGCAGCCTCTTCACATGCGACTTGATGAACTTGTCCAGCTTCTCATCGTCGTCCTTGAACCTCTTCAGCCCTAAGATCACGAAAAGGGCTTCCTTTCCTATCATCTTCTTCCCTCTCCACAAGGGGCCTCTTGGTCTCCCATCGTGATAGAGGCGAGTGAATGACAAATTAGGGATTTTGGTTTGGGGATTGAAGAGGGGAAAGGGTTTTTGCGAGGTTTTTGTGAGGTATTGAAGAATTGGGGAAGAAAAGTTGAGGAATTTACATCGCGAGAGAGCTCGAATCGCCATCAGAGAAGAAGAGATTTATTTCCTTTTTATTTATTGGCTTAATTCCAAAAAACTATCCAATACTATGGCTTAATTTTGAGAAACTGTCAAATTCTTATTAAATACATAATAAATTACGACAAAAATTTTTAAATTACATGAGCAATATTGCAAGAAACTATCAAAAAAGTCCTAAATTTTTTAACCATGATAGTTTCTCATAACTTTGAAAGGAATTGATAGTTTTTCGTTACCAAGGCAAAGCATTTGGTAATTTTTTGGAATTAAAACTTTTTTATTTATATTGTCAGTTTCATAGTTAGAAGAATATAAATAGATATTATGAAACTTATTATTTATTAAAAAAGATAGTTTTTTAAAAACGATTAATATGAGTACTTGCATATAATTTTTTCTAACTGATTGCAAAATCAATTTTGGTTAGGGTAAATAATTAGGGTGTTTTTTTATATCTCACCTCCAAAATTTACATATTTCTAAATTTCACTCCTAAAAATTCACATTTCTAAATTTCCCTCCTAAAATTTCTCTTTTAACCCAAAAAAAACGTGTCATCTATATTACGTGAGAATTTAACTTGGGTTAGTTTGAATTAACCAAGGACTTGTGCTAGAGACACGATTCCTCCATCTTTCTCCTCAAATGGCCGTGATAATGCTCGATATTGGCGACCTCCAAGATCAAGACACGTGGCAAATGACGTGTCCCAAGGCTCAGAAGAAAGGGCACACAGAGACCGACCAGGCCACCCGGTGCCTAACCTACAAGCGCAAACTGGCCCACCTCGGGGACCCCTGCGAACATGCCTCCTCGGCCACTCAGCTCGCCCCGAGCTGCCACAAGACCAAGACTCCTCGGCCTCCTCGAGCCCCCTGCCAAGGCCGTCTTCCTCGGTCCTCCGACCAACTCCACCACTCACAGGCGTAACCGCCGTTCCGCAAATCTCGCCATGCGCGGATTCTCCGCCAGCAGCATCCCACGTTCCACGCCATCACGATCCCCATTAATGGGCGATCCGCTCTTTACGCGGGCGTGACGTCGGGAGCGTAACTGCCGGCGAGATTCTCGCGCCTGCTGCTGCATGCCACCACCGCTATATAAACCCCCATCACAGAGGGGTCAAGTAAGCCATTCTTTATACTTACGCCGTTACTCTGCTCGAATCTTGTCACTAACTTGAGCGTCGGAGGGTCCTCGGTGGTACCAAACCACCACGGGACTTCTTTATAGGTATACGGCGACAGCCTTCTCATCCCACCTTCTCCTCTCAAAACCCATTGAGACCCACACGCAACGAAGGATAATCAGTCGAGTTCACCTCGAGATCAACGGAAGACAACATCTGACGGAGGCCCTAAAAAGAGCTCCATCAGTTGACACCGTCTGTGGGAAAAATGTCACGCCCCGCTTCCCAAAATACGGAAAACGAGAGATGACTGGGCCAGCCATGCTCCTACGGTCAAGGAATTATCTCGCCGTAGTCACACTTCGGCTTCTAGCATTACATGGCAATCAGTAAACAAAGCACGGCAGTATGGAAATTACATCACTAAATTATTACATTAAAATCCATTGTTCACAAATTACAAATAAACAAGAAGAGTTACTAACCAAGTTCAAATTACACGATCTCTTTATGGAAAGCAGAAAAGAAAGAAAAGCACTCCATACTAGATCTCCGTCAGCTCGAAAGGTAAACCCGTCTCCTGCGCTGGTTCTTCCACGAGATCTGAGCATGCATATCAGGTCGTCAGAGCGACACAATAGCAATTTATACAATAATGATATGAAACAGGTAATTACGGTGATAACAGTGAAAGTACAATGCGTGTAATCACTATGTCACTGCATGATGCAAAGTATGATCTGTGTCCCTATCGGTCTCTAAGTCATGTTTGAAATCGTATAGTGGAAAGGAGGATCATATTTAACAGGAGTCTCATACATACCCGAGACAACGGCCCACATGCCCGGGACATAACCCTGTCAGCCGGATCGCTAGATCCTACCTAATATATATATCACTGCTCGAATGATCATTCTCTAAAACACGGTCCCGCTAAATACGATTCTCTTTCCACTTCGATTTCCCCTTTTCCCCCAGCTTTACACTATTTATGATTTTGATTTAGTCGTGTACAGGTATACCAATGGCACGGTTTTATCACTGTTCACTGTATCAATCACTGTCACGAATCATTCACTTTCCATTGGTGTACTCAACACTCCTAAACCAATATCATTCACGCACGATAATACAATGTCCACTGAACGCTAACACGCACTTGTTGGAGATAGTGCCCTCAGAGTCAATTATTGGATCACAGGCACGTGATTGCAATGATTGAGGGAGGACCTATTCCGGTAGGACAGTCTTACTCAAGATGATAGTATGCTATCTGGGTTATCTTTATCATCGTGTACTGCTTTAGGTGACCTGACAGGTCGCTATTGCACATTGATAGAGCCCCTAGGATTCTTGCTTGACTGCCAGCAGTATGAGGGCGATCATATACGTGGGAGCTGGTAGTCTATAAGCACATCCTTAAAAGGTCCCTAGTCGTGGGAGTTTCGAGACAGGGCATCGATACTCCAGAGTAGACTGGTGTATACAGTCGAGACCCCGACGAGGGGCGGTGGCCGGTCTCACAAGCCACTGGTGTCAGTTGGTTCACCTTAAGATGTATACAGGTGCTCATTGGGTTATGAGTACACCGGACAGGACTCGCCGGGAACATGCTAGTTGGTCTTATACCTGACGTCAGATAGCAGTTCCCTGGTGACATGTGTACAGGTTAGTTCATCGACCTGAGGATCGTCATTTGTCTCGTGTGAGTTCTCACTGTACTTTGATTACTACCCTACCACGCTCAAAGGAGACGTGCAAACAGGTTTTAGTTGGGTACAGTCCCGAGCCACATGGAGGCAGTGAGCGGATCTTCAGGAGTTCGTCTCTCCCGGTATTGGGGGTGAGGTCGCGCTGTGTCTAGGAGAGCCATTACACGAAGTCCTTGGCCAAGGCAGGAGATTTACTGGTAGGTATTCCAGTAGTATCTCACGGTGTTCTGGGCTACACTCCGACACGACTTGTACCGCTTTTGGGGGTCTGACTTTTATTAACCCCCTAGGCTCGCCATGCGATACTCATAGACGAACGGACCGGACTGTACGGATATTGTCACTGACAGGCTCAATAGGGTGTCGGCATGAGTTCGCTCACAGACGTCCCTTTTGGTCAATACCTGGTAGCCCGTTACGTATTGGCTAATACCTCTGACGTGCTAGTTGTTAAATCCACAACCAAGGTGTTGACGAGCCTTTAGAGTCCCCCACAGACCAGTTTCTCAAGTTTCGGGCGAAACGCTGTAGAGGCCGTATGGAGATATGACAGGATTCGATCAGATACGTGCGGTATTGCACGGATCATGATCGGACGGTTAATACTAGAGGGCTTTGGTTTAAACCGGATCCTAGTATTGTACAGTGTGGATTTTGTCTCGTTGCATTTGTATTTCGGTCGGAATACAAATGCGGGTGTGTATACACAGCAGCGGGGTTTTCCTGTAATTTATTACGGGATCAGTTTTTTGGAGTTGCCAGTTTGCTTTCAGTTTCAGCCATATTTCTTTGTATCTATCATTGGCTGAAGATTGGTGGAGGAGGGCCTATTTGCATTTGTGCAAATAAGCATTTGTGGAGAGTGTTCTTTGCATTTTGTTGCTTCATGATAGCTCTTGTTTGACCTTGACTTCATGATGCTTCATGATTGCTTGACTTTTGGAAGTCATGATGGTTGTTTGAGTATTGGTTTTGATTTGTGATGATTTCTTCTCATGATCTCTCATCATTCCTTTGCTTGATTCACACTCTCCCTCTCTCTCTCCATTCACAAATAGGGGCCGGCCACTATTGTGGTGGGGGTTGATTGATTTTGTGTGTGGCATTTTGTTTCTCATTTTGCTAGAAAAAGCTCTCTAGTTCATCTCCAAAATGTCTATCTCTTTTCCTCCACCAAAAGCAACTTCAAGTAACCCAAATGAGATATAGAGCACTACACTACATTCTACAGCAATTCTTGGGCACGTCGGCTCGCCAACTTCGTGCCCGAGTTGCCTCGGTCCAGAGGTGGGAGCCCGTAAAAGAAGCCGGCGACGTGGTGCCCTTCCGGCGAGGAGGTGGAGACCGGACATTCCACGGGAGATCGGAACGACGACGAGAAGACCGAAGGACACGGATCGCTCGGTATATCTCTCAACCCCTTCTCTTGTTAGCTAGGACTAGATTAATGGCACGATCCGGGATTTTAGTGCGCGGTGGTGCCGGTTCAAAAATTTAAAGTAAAGCATCGCTTCCGCATTCCGGCGTCGGATTGACGGCCGGGGCGCCGCCGTGCACTTACAGCACTAACACTATGTATATGGCAAATGGGGTGATATATGTGTATGTATGCCATTAATAAGTCATGTATGCTACGAACCAATGTGCACATCATCCACTTACAAAAATTGCATTAATTCATATGTTTAGAATTAAACGAAATGATACAAATACGATACTAAGCACGCTTTGTCAGCAGTTCATCAAAATTGGTTTCGGTTCAATTGGATTTCCGGTATTCAAGTTACAGCCGTTTCATTTTAAGTGCTCGCGGCTGGAAATTCAGTTTCTGAACTGAACGTCCGTTTCGCGACACGAATTTCACCCAGTTGGGATCAGAATTTAGCAACGCTACAGTTGAATAAAATCTATGGTTTTCGATAGGGTATTCAAATCAATAGACGTATCCTCAATCGCATCTGTACGTCGAAAGTTATACACTGTTTAACACTAGTTTGTCACTTCTGAATCTGTTCTGGACTGTTATACGTCCTGCCCTTTTAATTTACAAATTAAATAGCAAACGACGATGAAACGGAATGAAACCACTTATGTTATTTAGCTAACAGATTCACCTTTAATACACTGTAGAGTTCCGCAACATGCGAGTTCAGGAAATAAGGTTGTACGCATTACGGGACAGTAAACAGTAACCAGAGTCGCTCTGGACCGCAGTCCAAAGCCGCACTCTGATCCAAATATCGTTACAATTTCAGTACAGAAACCATTAGAAACCTGCATGGGGTTATAGTTCGTCGAGTCGGCTTCGATTTAAGCCCTCGAACGCATCATTTCAGTATGTACATAATTTATGGTGATTTTAACAATTTTCAGATACGGAAAATTTCTAGTTTTACGGGTATATTTGGGGGTATTCATTTTAGTCACTAACAGTCGTATTTTCCAGTGATATTTATACAAGGTATTCATTATCACACGGGCCAGTATCGGAAATCCAATTCCGTCAAATTAGATGAATATTTTCATTGGGATCATGCATCGAACATGTATGTCGTATAATTTATCGGAAATTGTAAATTTGTAAGTAATACGATTTGAGTTTGTAACACGAATAGATTAGCATGTAGTAAGTAAAATACTTGCCTGGAAATGTTTCGTGGATGCACGGCGGCGGCAACGTCACGAACGCGCGACGAACGGTGTGAATTGGTTTGCACGACCTTGACTCGCTGTTCAGTTGATAAAACTGCACATTTGTATTACATTTTTCCTACCATTTTCATATTAAAAAATGACTTTATTATAATATATTATACATATGAGGGTTTATGTGTAAAAACATCATTTTCCATATGTTAATATATTTTAATTAGTATTTGGTAGGAAAATGTATGCAAATAATATTATTGACCTAATCCTAGTAGAACAAAGTCTACTAAAATCTTATTTGAGTTGTTGTGCAGAATATTTCCAAGTTGTGCAGAATTTTCCAAGGCTAGAATCAAGCAAATCAAGTTGTTGAAGAAATCTTGCCAAATTAAGAAGCAAACTTGGAGACCAAGTCTAGAAGCAACCGAGAGAAGATTTCTGAAATATGAAGGTGCCTAGGATTGCCACATGTCACAATCAGAAAGCCCAAGAAAATTGACAAAGAGATCTCACCCCTTGAGCGCGGATCCGCGGCCCTAGCCACCATTTGCCGCGGATCCGCCGCACTTCTATGGAATTGGGAGCAAATATTTTTTGGCATAAATCTCTGTTGAATTTTACCAAGTTTCCAACTAAAAGATTCTGGCTTTGCACTATAAAAAGGGACCGAGAGCCTCTTAGAAAAGCTATCAAGCCGAAGAGACCACGAAGTTTAAGACGGCTCACGCATCCAGGCTGATCATCAACGATTCATCTACCTCCTTAGGAAAGATCGAGAAGCAACTAGTTTTGTAATCATTTTCTACGGAATAAAGTGTAGATTGTTCAAGTTGATTAATAAAGATAGTTGTTTTATTTAATTCTTTTGCATTTTACATTATGTTTTCCCTCTCTATCTTTTCATCTTCTTTTCCCAATATGCGCGAGTAATTCTCCGCTTGTTAGGGTTCGTAGGATTAGGGCAGGCTAATGAACGATAAAAATCCCTAAACTCTTTTTAAGTCCTATAAAGTTTAGGAACTTTATCAAAAGAATCATTAACATCCTAATCGGACGCGCTAGCAATTCTTTGCTAGTTCCGACCGCGATTAGAGATTAGATTAATGATTGTTTTGGTAAAGACTAGATATGAACGGAGTTCCGTGTCGAGATAAAGGTTAAGAGTGGGATTCTTTTTCCCTCCAGAAACCCTAATCTACACGCAGCACCGTCGTTCTAGTTCTAAATCTATTAATGGATAAAAAGGGTAACTTTTAATTAATCGTCCATAACTACTAAATCCTAACGAACCCTACAAGCCCTCTTATTATATTAATTACATCTTTAAAATAATCTAGATCTATATTTTACATTCTTGTTTAACGTAGATCTAGAAACCATTCTACAACATTCTTATTTCTTCCTCCTTTCTCAACACATCTAAAGTAAGAGTAAAAGATTCAACGTTTCCCAGAGGACGACCCGTACTCATCTCGGTCTAGCTACATGCGACACCGTTATTGATTGCGGTTAAACTATTCTACACACACTTTTTCGTGACAATCACTCGCGATACAGGTTTGACGTCGGAG
Source organism: Agapanthus africanus (assembly GCA_030015575.1). Lineage (NCBI taxonomy): Eukaryota > Viridiplantae > Streptophyta > Magnoliopsida > Asparagales > Amaryllidaceae > Agapanthus > Agapanthus africanus. The sequence goes on from CM057337.1 coordinate 8,548,434, forward strand.
CTGCCCGGAGACGTTTCACGGTCACTGGAAGCGGAGGGGGTGCTCAGTGGTTCGCTTGGGATGTGCTGGGGTCGACGACGGTCGGCGGCGTCGCTCCGGCGATGAATACAGTGAGTCGCAGCGAGGGGACTGTGGTTTTAGGGTTTGAGAAAGAGAGTGAGAGAGAGAGGTAGTGGGCTCGGGTTGGTGGGTAAAGATGATGCTGTTGAGGACGAAGGGAGTCGACGAGGGGTTTAAGGTGCAGTGGGGGCTTGCCAGTGTCGTGGGTGCCGGTGGTGGTCGAGCTCGGTGGCGAGGGGATTGGGTGTGCAGGGGGTGCTCGGCAGGGGTGCTTGGTTGATGGAGTGGAGTGGTGAGGGGCTCAGTTGGTGGAGAAGGAAGGGAAGAGGTTTGTCGTCGTCGTCGTCGAGGGGAGCGGGTGAGGGAACTGCAGTGGGTTCGTGATCGGTTTGGTGAACGAGAGGGGAGATTTGAGAAGAGAGAGGAGTGAGGGTGTGAGGGAGATAGGGGAGACGAGGGGAGGAGGTTGAGTGGATCGAGTCGTGGGGTGCGCGAGTCGGGTCAACGGCAGGCGACGTGGCCTCGTACGTCGGCGAGGAAAGCGGATCGAATGAGCGAGAAAGTAAACGTTGGGGAGAAGAAGAAGTCGAAGTGGGCGTGGGTTTGGTGGGGAGCGGGCCTCGGCTGAAGGAAGTTAGGCTGAGTGAGTTTTTAATTAAATAAATTCCTTTTAAATTTTCGTGGGCTGAGGAGTGGACGGGCCGGGGAAAATTGTTTAAAGGAGATTAATTTATTTTATGTTGGGCTTGGGAAAAATATGTTATGGGCTGGGGGTTTAATCTAAGGGAAATTATTAATTTGGTTTGGATTTTGGTTATCCAATTGGTTTTAGAAAATAAATACTACAACTTACGCACTAATTCTCCCACAAAAAAATAATGGTACGGAAAAAGAAATGATATTCGGGAACTTGGGAAAAATAGGGAAAGCTGTATTGAAGGAAACGGGGATTTACAAAAAATAACTCCACAAAATACAAAGTTGGCCTTCCGATCTCCGCCCGCATGGCAACCGACTCCCCTAAGGATCCAAACGCCCACTACCGCCTCCCTCGCAATGGGGACGCAGGCGGACCATCGCCCAAGGTCGTCGGTCTCCCCGCAGGCTGCCACCCCACAGACTCCGGCGGCCGCCCGACTAAAAGAGTTAAGGGCCGGGAGCCCATCACCTTTGGCGGTGAGGATCTCCACGGCATATCTGTGCCCCATAGCAACCCACTGGTGATCGTAGCGTGGATTCACCGATACGAGGTCCACCGAATACTCATTGATTCAGGCTGCTCGGTGGACATCCTCTTCCACGACCGCTTTCTGCGGATGGGGCTGCCCCGGCGGACTTGAGGCCGACCTCCCACGTCCTCTCGGGATTCACCAACCACTCCGTCCCGGCGCAAAGGGTGGTCACCCTGCAGTTCATGATCGGGGAGCCCGGCCACATGCGCACGCTGCTGGTAGACTTCATTGTGGCTAGGGTCCCTTCGGCCTAAAACGTCCTCCTCGGCCGGCTGACTCTGAACTCCCTCCAGACTTAGATCTCGACGTACCACCTGGCGATAAAATTCCCCCTCGACTAAGGTGGGGTGGGCCGGGCCTACGGGAGCCAATGGGTCGCTGAGGTAGGTCTGGCAGAGGCATCTTCCCCCGAGCAGCACGCTGATAGCGTCGATACATATGATGACATGGAGGGGTCCCTAGACACCCGGGACGAGCGGAAGGAGGTCCATGGGGCACCGGTTGAGCCACTGACCGAGGTGCCCTTAGCGGAAGGAGACCCAGGGAAGACCGTCCAGGTCGGGTCACTCCTGACGGGAACCCAGCGGGATGACCTGACCGAGTTCCTCTGGAGCAATTCCGACGTCTTCGCCTGGGCCCCAGCCGACATGCCTGGAATCGACCCCAAAATCATCTCCCACAAGCTCGGGGTTGATCCTACGGCCCGACCCGTCAGGCAGAAGAAGAGAAGCTTCACCCCGGTCAAACAAAAGGCCATCGAAGAAGAAGTTGACCGACTCCTCGCCGCCAACTTCATCAGGAACGTGCCCTACTCGGAGTGGCTGGCCAACGTGGTCCTGGTCAAGAAATCGAGTGGGAAGTGGCGTATGTGCGTCGACTTCACCGACCTCAACAAGGCCTGCCCCAAGGACAACTTCCCGCTCCCCCGCATAAACCAGCTCGTCGACAGCTCGGCCGGGCACGAGCTCCTGAGTTTCATGGACGCTTTCTCCGGCAACAACCAAATCCGCATGAACCCTGACAACGAAGACATGACCGCATTCACGACGAACCGGGGGGTGTACTGTTACAGGGTGATGCCATTCGGCCTCAAGAATGCCGGGACCGCATACCAGAGGCTGGTCAACCGCATGTTCAAATCGCAGATTGGTAGAAACATGGAACTCTACGTCGACGACATGCTCGTCAAGCCCGTCTCGTTGGCCGACCATGTCAAGGACCTGGACGAAGCGTTCAAGGTGCTCCGCAAGTTCAACATGAAGTTGATCCCCGCCAAGTGTGCGTTCGGAGTTACCGGAAGGAAATTCCTCGGGTTCATGGTCACTCACCGCGGGATTGAAGCTAACCCGGAGAAGATCGACGCCATCCTGAACATGACCGCACCCCAGACCAACATCGAAATCATGCGGCTCACAGGGAGGATCGCCACTCTGAGCCGTTTCATGTCCAGGTCGGGGGAGAAGTGCCTCCCGTTCCTCAAGGCGCTGAGGAAAATCCCAAGGTTCGAGTGGTCGGAAGATTGCCAAGCCGCCTTCAACCAACTGAAGAGGCACTTCGCAACGCCGCCCCTACTCACCCGGCCCGTGGAAGGGGACGAGCTGTCGCTGTACCTGGCGGTATCCGACCAAGCAGCAGGGTCGGTGCTCGTCCGAGAGGCCGAGGGGGTGCAGAGGCCAGTGTACTATGTGAGCCATGTATTCAAAGACGCGGAGACGGATACCCCACCATAGAGAAGATCGTCCTGGCCCTCGTAGTAACCTCACGAAAGCTGCGGCACTACTTCCAAGCACACACCATCATTGTCCTCACTGAGCACCCCTTGGGGGCTATCCTGGTATCGCCAGAATCCTCTGGCCACCTAGAGAAATGGAGATGGGAGATGTCTCAATTCGACATAAGGTATCGCCCGAGGCAATCCATCAAAGCGTAGGCCCTGGCCGATTTCGTCGTCGAATCCACCATCCCCAGCACGAAGCTGGATCCCGCGCCGCCCCTCGTAGCCTGGCATCCCGACCAGGAAGGCCGTAGCTCAGCCCCGGAGTGGGTCATCTACGTCGACGGGTCTTCCACCGAGGAAGGCTGTGGTGCCGGCCTCATTATCCGGGGCCTGAACGAAGCCGAGATGGAGTATTCCTTGAGGCTCGATTTCAAAGCGTCAAACAATGCGGCGGAGTACGAAGCCCTCTTAGCCGGACTTCGCATGGCCGTCGGGCTAGGGCTGAAGGTCGTCCGGGTCCACAACAACTCGGCCTTGGTTGTCGGCCAAGTAACCGGCCGCTTCGAGGCTCGGGAGCCCCTAGTGATGAAATACCTAGACGAGGTGAGGAAGCTCCGAAAAAACTTCGACGAAGTACAGGTGGAAAAAATACCCGACAAATGAATGCTCAAGCAGACGCCCTGAGCAAGTTGGCTTCATCATACTTGGCCAGCAACAGGCGCTCGATACTCTTCGAAACCTTGGCCCGACCCAGCGTTGGAGACGAGGCGGCGACACTCCAAGTGTACGCAACACAGGAGAATGACCCAGATTGGAGGAAGCCCCTCGTGGAATTCCTGAAAGACGGCACGCTCCCGGAAGACAGAGCAGCCGCCCGCCGCCTCCGGGCCAGAGCCACCCACTTCGTCTGGAGCAACGGGAACCTCTACAAGAAGGCCTTCACTCAGCCCCTGCTCGCGTGCGTTGACCCCACGAGGGGACTACGTCCTGCGGGAAATTCATGAAGGGTGTGGGCGGCGCACACCAGGGGGCTCGAACCTTGACCCAAAAGGCACTACTTCAGGGGTACTATTGGCCCACTATGCACGAAGACGCCCTGAAGTTGGTCAGGAGGTGTAAGAGCTGCCAACTCCACGGCAGTATCCCCCGTCTCCCGGCTACCAAGCTAACGGCCCTGACGTCCCCGTGGCCATTCGCCCAATGGGGATTGGATATGATCGGCCAGTTTCCCACAGGGACTGGCGGACATATGTACGTCCTCGTCGCGGTGGACTATTTCACCAAATGGATCGAGGCCGTTCCTATCAGGAAACCGGACGCCGCACAACCATCAAGTTCCTCCAAACAACCTGATTCACCGGTTCGGGATCCCAAGGTGCATCATCACCGACCACGGGACGAACTTCGAGAACGAGAAAGTAAGGGACTTCTGCAAAGAATACCACATCCTCATGAAGTTTGCTGCGGTCGTGCCCCCCCAATGTAACGGCAGGCCGAGGTCGCTAACCGGGACGTCCTCAGGGGCCTCCGAACCCGCCCTGAACGGAGGCAAGGCAGTTGGGTCGAGAAACTACCACGGGTCTTATGGGCCCTACGCACGTCAAAAAAGACTCCTACCGGGGAGACCCCTTTCAGCCTCTGCTACGGGACCGAAGCAATGGTCCCAGCAGAGATCGGGCTACCCAGCCACGAGTCGAGCACTTTGACGATGAAGCAAACACCATGGCACTACGAACCAACCTCGACGTATTGTTGGAGAAAAAGGATCGGGCCCAGATCAGAGCCGCCAGCCTACCAACAGCAAACGGCCCGGTACTACAACGCTCGGGTAAAGCACTGATCCTTCAAGGCCGGGGACCTAGTCCTGCGGCGGAACAAGTTCATCGACCAAGGCAGGCTTCATAAGTTCTGCCCAAAGTGGGAAGGTCCCTTCGTCATCTTCAAAGTGCTCCCCAGCGGAGCCTACCGCCTGCAAGATGCGGACGGACGGAAGCACCTCGGCCTTACAACGCGGAGAGCTCAAGCTATACCTATGAAGTGAAAACTAGCAAAGCGCCGTACCCCGGCTACCACTCAAAATCTCCCTTTGAAATGATGGTGTATAGCGTTGTCTAAAATTCCTATCCATACGAATAAAGAAACTTTCGAACCTTCTTTCCCGGTAGGGTTCCCCTGTACAACGAGAAGGGTCTCCCAGAGATGGTCGGGTCCGAGGTTCCCTCGCTCAGCTATCTTCAGCGGGCAGCTTCCCTGCCACGGCGCCAGGAATCAAAAGCCCTCCCGGAGGCAGCCGAGCCCGAGATTCCCTCGCTCGGCTATCCCCCGCGGGCAGCTTCTCTGCCACAACGCCGGGGATCGAAAAGCCCTCCCAGAGGCAGTCGAGGCCCGAGGTTCTCTCGCTCGGCTATCCCCCGTGGGTAGCTTCCCTGCCACAACGTCGGGGATCGAAAAGCCCTCCCAGAGGCGGTCGAGGCCCGAGGTTCCCTCGCTCGGCTATCCCCCACGGGCAGCTTCCCTGCAACAACGCTGGGGATCGAAAAGCCCTCCCAGAGGCAGTCGAGGCCAGAGGTTCCCTCGCTCGGCTATCTTTCAGGACAAAAGCCCTCGCCAAGAGGCACCAGGCAGTAACCCTGCCCGGCCAAGGGTCCTTGGTGGGCTTCCTACAGCCTTATAGCTTTCCTCGCGCCAAGGGCCAAAGTCCTCCTAGAGGCAGTCGGTGTAGGGTTCCTAGGCACACTAATGAGGTCTCACAAGGCATCAACCATGCCAATTTCAAATTTTACAAGTGCCGAGAAACCCTAATACGGATCGTTAACTAGAATTTTAGGCGAAACATGCAACTAGTTAACAACTTAACTAAGTGAACGGAAATACAACCTTTGTAGATCCGGTTCTCCACCTCCATAGCTCCATGATGAAGTCTTCTTGCTGTCCAAATCAAATCCCGGGCTCTAGTGTCGGCTTCATCGGAGAAATGGACGGGCTAGGTCATCGACTACGATGCCGAAGATGATCTACGTCGAGGCATCACAAGAACAAGCTCCCACTTCACCAAGTCATGAAACTTGTGAAGAAAACACCCTATACTACTTGGCAAGAGGTAGAGGATGAAGAAATAGGAAGTGGGTTCACTTTAGAATTGGATTTCTCACTCATTTTCACTAGTTGCCATTGATGGTAGCTAGGTTTTCTTCATGTGAAGAAGAAGAAGATGATGAAGTATATTATGATAAGTTAATTAAAACCAAAAGAAAAATGAATCCTTATCATAATATGAACCATGGTTATGTGTAGAGAATTGACTAAGGTTAGATGAATGGTTAGGGTTAAGGATGAAGACAAAATGGTCACTTTGGTCAAAGCTTCATGAAGCTTCAACAAGCTTCAAGAATGAAAGCAACCATTTTGTTTTCTTATCCTATTTCTTTTTAATCCATTTAAAAAGATAAATGAATGAATAACTAAAAACCCTAACTATTTACTTAACCAAGGTTTATTCTTTACACAAACCCTAGCTAACATGTATCATCAAACATGATACAAACATGTGCACAAAAGTATATCACATATACAACTTGCACATCAAGTGAGAAAATCCATTTAAAGTGAACCAATACTAGTTAATGCAAAGTAATATATCAAATATATAATTATACATTAAATCATTAAATCAACACTTGATTTAACGATCCGGTCATATTACATGTGACCGACTAATATCCAATGTATCGGCTTATCGAATCAATCCTTGATTCGATAACTAGGTTATATCGCATACAACCATATCGATACATTCATCGCGAGAATAGAATACGGTATCACATATACGCATTATTCTCGGTCCCGCACATATCTCATATGCGCTCCTATTTCGTTTTGCTTGAGCCAGGAAACCTCTGTGTAGGACTCTAAAGACTCGTCAATACGCCGGCAACAGGTGATGATCATATCAAACACCCATAAGCCGCAAGCGGTCTGCTAAACGTAACGGCCACCCGGGTATTGAGCGATCAGAAGATCGACGAGCAAGCCCGCTCATACTCCTGTGAATCCAACCAGTAACACTTACCGTACAGTCCGGTCTCGTCGTCTGATATGTCGCATATCTCGCCTAGGGGTGGTAAACGTCAGACCTCAACAGCTCGATAAGTCGTGTCGATATGAGGTCTATAACAGTTCGAGAAACTACTGGTAACACTTACCAGTAAATCTCAGCAACCCTGGCCAGGGATTTCCGGTTATAGCCAATCGAACACAGCGCAACATCAACCCCCTATACCGGGAGAGACGAATCCCCTCCTATCGCTCATTGCCTCCATGTGACTCGGGACTGTACCCAAAAACCACCGTTTTGCACGCCCTCTTGGACGTGGTAAGGTGGAAATCAAAGCACAGTGGGAATCACACAAGACTCTATGACGATCTCGGGTCAACAGACTACTCTGTACCAGTGTCACCAGAGAACTGCCATCTGACGTAAGGTATAATACCATCTGGGAGTTCTCGGCGAGTCCGTCCAGTGTACCCAGTCTCCACTGAGCACCCGTATATCATCTCTGATGTCAAACACCAATGGATATGGGATCATCCATCGCCCATCTGTATGGGTCGAGAAGGTATACGCTAGTCTACTCTGGTATATCGATGCCCCGTCTCGATATACCCACGACTAGGGACTTTGAAGGATGTACTTATGGACTACCATGTCCCCACTAGTATGATCCGCATCATAGTCCAGATAGTCAAGCACACATCCTAAGGGCTTTACCAACATGTAACAGAGAGACGATCAGTGTACACGTTAAGGTAAAGATCAACCAGATAGCATACTATCATGTCGAGAAAGAAAGTCCTCCCTATATATGTCCAAGCACCCACTACAATATACATCATATGTATAGTAATGGCCTCTAGGGCATACATATAACTAACAATCTCCCACTTGCACTAGGGCCATCTGATAGCAGTGGTTGTAGTATCTCATACTCAACCATCCCATAAAAGTCTCTCTCTGGGAAAAGGCCTTTGTGAGTGGATCCGCCGTGTTGTCATCTGAGTCTACTCTTCTTACCTCGATCACCCTGGAGATCAGCTATCTCCATGATCAGGTGATACTGCCTTAGAATATGTCTGGATACTGATGGGACGGACGTTCCTTGGCCCAAGCCACAACTCCATTGTCACACAATGGGAGGAACTAAGTTCATCTCATGAACAAATATACACCCAGACAGCCACTTTGGTAGCATCTTAAGTAGCGATGTATCGAGCCTTTATCGTCTAGTATGCCACGGTATCTAGCTTGGAACTCTTCCAACATACCGTCCCTTTACTGAGGGTAAAGACAATGCCTGTGACTGACTTTCAGTCGTCCTTATCTCCCTGGAACCCTTCCAGTGATTCTCCCCAGGATCGATTGATACCATCTCACTACAACTAGTGAGAATCCTAACATCCAATTAGATCTATCTCATAGATCCAAAATCCAGGATTTAGGAGGTATCACTTTGATCCTTTATGGAGAATTCTGGTGATAAGCGGAGATTGACCGAGCGTAGCATAGGAAACTCCTTCCCTATCAAGAGTATGTCATCTACGTACTCTACGAGGATCATCACCATACTCCCTACTACCTTTTTGTATATACAAGGGTCATCTACCATTTTGATGATGTCAAACTGTTTGACTACCACATCAAAACAGATGTTCCAACTCCGCGATACCTGCTTTATCCTATAAAGCATCTTGTACACGTTTCCGCTGCTCCCACTGTCTACGAAGCCCTCTGGCTGTGTACTTATAGACGTTCTCTTCTAAAACATTATTTAGAAAAGCAGTCATGGCACCCAACCGCCAGATATCGTAGTCATGGTATGTAGTCGTGGAAAGTAGGATCTGGATAGACTTAAGCATAGCCACTTAAAAAGGTTTCATCATTATCCACGCCTGGTCGATGACGAAAAACTTTAACAAGTCTAGCTTTGAAAGTCTCAACTTTTCCATCTACACTAAGTAATCTTCTCAAGATATACTTGCTCCTGATGGGGATTTAACCCTTCAGATATAGCAACCAAAGTCTATACTTTGTTGGTGTACATGGATTCCATCTCAGATCGCTAAGCATCCAGCCATTCTTACAGAGTCCCACTCCTGATGGCCAGCTCGAAACTAGTTGGGTCATCATCTCATGATGCAATCCTCGCTCCCACTGTCATAGAGTAACCGAAGTATCTCTCAGGTGGGTGAGGAACCCTACTAGATCGGCGGAGAGGCTGAGGTTCGTTGGTAACTATTGAATCCTTTGGTTTTATCAAATCATCTGCTGTATTTTGTATAGCTAGAACCTTTCCAGTTCTACATTACAGACCTTGCCTCGAGCTTGTCCGGATTTTGCTTTTAGACATAGGCCGGACAACCCCAAATCTTAACTGACTTAAGAGATGGGCTCTTCCCTTATCATATCACATATGAAATGGTAGGCAACTGATTTGATTTGAACCCTATTCAATAGGTAAGCATCTTCTCAAGTGCATAACTCCCAAAAAAGGAAATAGGTAACTCAGCAGTACTCATCATAGAACACACCATATCGAATAGGGTGCAATTGCTCCGCCCCGATATACCATCGTGCTATGGTGTATACGGAGGAGTAATGCTGAGAGAGAATCTCATTCTCCTTTAGAAAAGTCCAAGAATTCCGTGCTCAAGTATTCTCCTCCTTGATCATATCAAAGGACATAATACTTATACCCACGTTGGTTCTCTACTTCTTACTTATATTCTGTGAATATCTCAAAAGGTTCGGACTTATGTTTCAACAAGAACATATGTCTGAATCTAAAGAGATTATCAGAGAATTTAATGAAGTACAAGGAACCGGTCTTGGCATGTGTAGACAGGGGACCTTACATATATCAACATGTATCATCCCAAGAGTTCACTAACTCTTTCTCTGTTTCCAGTAAACGGAGCTATGGTCATCTTATCTCTGTGACATGACTGGAAAGTTTCATAAGATGTAAATTCAAACTAATTTAAATATGCATCTAAAATGTAACTTCAGCCAGTCGGATCGCATTGATATGACCTTGTCTACAATGTCTCAAGAAGGATTCGTTCATGTCTGAACTCTTCCTCTTGTGTGTGTTCCGTATACTAAGAACTGTAGTTTGATTTAGAACATCAATGCTTTTAGATAACGTGCCTGAACCGATCAACTTTTGATATAGGAAATGTTCAAAACATTATCCATCAATACAAAATTATATCCTTTCTTTACTAGTAAAGAGACTGATATGATTTTGTATATCAGGTTCGGTATCTAATAACATTTGTTCAGAATCAATGTACTGGTCATACAGGGTGACAGTGACCAACAGACTTGGCTGCAACACTTGCCCCGTTCTCTGTCTCATGAAACTCATCACCCGTTCTCAGTTTTTCTACCTTTTTGCAGCCCTATGTAACAGATTACATATGCGGGATCCTGATCCGGTATTTAATACCCAGGACATAGAGGTTACTGAGAAACAGTTCTTTGTAATGAACACACCCGAAGATGATGCATCAGCATGCACTCTCTTCGTTTGGGCGGCACGGGAATTCTGGTAATCCCCAATTTCCTACTATGTCTTATAACAATTATAAGTTGGAGCGGGACCAACGTTCCCCAGCTCAGTATAACAAGCGGGTTCGGTCAATATTCCGTATTATTATCTCGATTAAGGCATAATATGGTCGCTACCTGGAGAGAGAGAGAAGAAAACACTCAGCGTGTGCTCTAACAAGAATAGATTGGTTATTATTTTATCTAATCAGGATGGCTCCCACTGTTTTAATCAAATCTTCCTTCAAACCTTAAAAGGAAAGACTAGCCGGGATTAATTACACGCTACAAGTTCGCCAATCTTTCAGCCAGGCCAGTGTCGGTACTTTGAGGGAGGTCCCCCGTGCTTTCGCACGAACCTAATTACAGTAAACCTCGTTTTCCCAGAGGCGTAACCTCGTTAACACCTTTCTAAACACCTACTTGATCGGCTAATTGTAATGTGTAAAACTCTCCCAGGAGTAACTCTTACTCGCAGCGGGTATCGGGATCCAACTATCTCATAGAAGGTATGCAATCTCATTGCAAATTTCAACACTTGAAATTCCCGATAATTATTTTGCCCCTAGCAGCTATATGACCTTAACATAGTCAACAAATCATAAGTGCTAGTCAAGTTCAACCCGTCATTTCCCGATTGAATTAAACTCACCCGCACGACCCTTAACATAGTCAACAAAGTCGCACGACTATCCTAATCCAATCGCATTATATGCTTATGCAGATAAGCACTAATTAGCTACCGCACACTACGCCTTAACATAGTCAACAAACGTAGCACAAATACTAACTAGTACTTATCTGAAATGACGGAGGGCTACGACAGGTTTTTCTGAAAACCTATTGCGTAATGAACTTGATATCGTTGTAGGATCGACTGAATTTTGAAATGGAGTGTTTTTTAGGCTTTTCTAGTTTTGCTAAAGGAGTCACTCCCGGTGAAGGGATCGTAGGTCCTTTCCTCGTCGAATGAGGTGCGGGATATATCATATATATCACTGTGCAAAGCAGAAACTCTTAAAAGCAATCAAAAGACAAACCGAGTGTGTAGCATCTGCCAGTTATTGCTAAAGGAGTCACTCCCGGTGAAGGGATCTCGGTCCTTTCCTCATCGAATAAGGTGCAGGATATATCATATATACCTCTGTGCAAAACAAGAACTGTAGCTACCCGTTTTATTTTGAAATTCGATTCTACAACATCTTTAGGTTTCTTTTTATTTCATTAATCTCATTAATAAAGTCCCATCATTTAAGTACCTAAACATCACAGATAAATACGACGTACACTTATGCCATCCGCATTCGCCTCGATGTCCCCTCGTGCACCGTTAGGTTAGGTAACTAACGGCAGAGCGGGGCAGGGCTAGCACGGGTGTAAAACATAAGTAACGTCTATATAATATATCATATATACTATATACAGTATCTATCACAGAACATATCACATGATCACATCACAGATATCGCAGCAGAAGAAACATATGAAATATTGGATATACTAGGACGTCCGTGTTTTCAATACGAGCCAGTATAAAACACGGATTCCACGGTCGCGATGAATAGCCAAACCCACACCCCTAGACCCCTACGAGAGCGGCAAGCAACCCTACCAATTCTAGAGTTAGGAGACCCGGACTCGACTCCTCGAGTTGGTCTCCCACTGGACTCCAGAACCCGGTTACTTGTGCCCTCCTCCTTGGGTCTATCCTAGTGCGGAAAAGTAAATAATATACAAATGGTGACATCATCCGCAACCTGGAAGTGCCCCAAATAAAAGAATATTACATACAAGTTTTTACATGAATGAAAATGAAAAACACTCATCTCACATAAAAAAACCCGGCTATTCAAACACGACGATCCAATTTAACATATCCAGCAACACATAACATCACATGTCATCAACGTAAGTAAATATGCGCATCCCAATTGTCGTTGACATATAGCAACGAAACCGGCGATATCACATATTACACTTACGGTCACAGAAAAGAAAGTGTAAAATTACAACAGTTGGAATCCGCAACCTGAATAGACATCGCATGCCTAATCAAATGAATTCCTTAGACATCGCATGCCTAACAATTATAAACCCCGCATTTTAGTCTCATTATCGAAAACACTTTTCAATATTAAGTCGGGCAATTCAACAAGATTCCCGACATTCTGATCGAATGCTCGTCACAAACTTTAGTAGGCGGCCGCACCCCCGATACCGTCGACGAAGTGCACCAAGGCGGAACACCACTGCTGCGAGCACCCGAACGGATGCTTTCGGCGACGGAGTTCTCCTACAGTCACTTGGTCGGGGCTATGGAGCGAGGCTGTCTATTAAGTTTACCCGGCGAGTATCCGCGTACGCTACGTGATTGCGACGGACTTTTGATCACATCAAAAATCCGTGGCAACCGATCAAGTGAGACTAAAGTGCTATGTTTATAACATTCATCCAGTTATCACATAACTTATTGTGAATTCCAATTATTGTATCCCATTCCAGATAAATAGAAAATGTTAAACTTTCCGATCGAACATTCAAACACCCAAGTTTTCCCGATACGGATCAACTCATGAAATAAGTTCAAAAACATTCACTTCATGCCTCAGTAGCAACGGTCCAGCCGTAGAAGGGTCAAGCCAACGCCTCACATGTGGCACGCCGTACTGCCCCAAACCCTAAGGTTCAAAGGGCAGTTCAAGACGGTCACATAATCGAGTTAAGGTTTGTTGTCTTCTAGAGGGACCATCGCGTTACTTGCACTACTTAGAACGTTATTAAACCACGGAAAGATCCAACACTTGGAAATTTCCCGACAGGGGAAAAAGTGGGTATTTATATCCGGTCGAACTTTTTAACATATTCAAAAATTATCCGGAAAAACACACAGACAAAATTAGACAATTCGATCGAAGCACCGAGTCCCCAATACAACCCAGAAATTTCAACTCTTTAATAAATATTAAAAATTCCCAGGAAAACCTGCACTGCAAAGTAAGAATTACTGTACCAAATTCTATGCAAGATAAGACAAAACGGCCGCGGAACCGCCACACGAGCCATGCTCGTGCCGCGGAAACGCGGCGGTTTGATGGGATTAGGGTATCGAACTTCACAGTAACTCTTAGATATTCCTGCTGGTTTTTCTGCATATTTTTAATATAGAAAAATCCACATTTTTCAAAAATGTACAGAGAGCAATTTTTGGGTTAGGGTTTCGGTTCGTTCGGATTTCAAACGTCGTCTAGACTTCGCCTAAGACTCTAGCTAGGCTCTGATACCACTGTAGGGTTCCTAGGCACACTAATGAGGTCTCACAAGGCATCAACCATGCCAATTTCAAATTTTATAAGTGCCGAGAAACCCTAATACGGATCGTTAACTAGAATTTTAGGCGAAACATGCAACTAGTTAACAACTTAACTAAGTGAACGGAAATACAACCTTTGTAGATCCGGTTCTCCACCTCCATAGCTCCATGATGAAGTCTCCTTGCTGTCCAAATCAAATCCCGGGCTCTAGTGTCGGCTTCATCGGAGAAATGGGCGGGCTAGGTCATCGACTACGATGCCGAAGATGATCTACGTCGAGGCATCACAAGATCAAGCTCCCACTTCACCAAGTCATGAAACTTGTGAAGAAAACACCCTATACTACTTGGCAAGAGGTAGAGGATGAAGAAATAGAAAGTGGGTTCACTTTAGAATTGGATTTCTCACTCATTTTCACTAGTTGCCATTGATGGTAGCTAGGTTTTCTTCATGTGAAGAAGAAGAAGAAGATGAAGTATATTATGATAAGTTAATTAAAATCAAAAGAAAAATGAATCCTTATCATAATATGAACCATGGTTATGTGTAGAGAATTGACTAAGGTTAGATGAATGGTTAGGGTTAAGGATGAAGACAAAATGGTCACTTTGGTCAAAGCTTCATGAAGCTTCAACAAGCTTCAAGAATGAAAGCAACCATTTTGTTTTCTTATCCCATTTCTTTTTAATCCAATTAAAAAGATAAATGAATGAATAACTAAAAACCCTAACCATTTACTTAACCAAGGTTTATTCTTTACACAAACCCTAGCTAACATGTATCATCAAACATGATACAAACATGTGCACAAAAGTATATCACATATACAACTTGCACATCAAGTGAGAAAATCCATTTAAAGCGAACCAATACTAGTTAATGCAAAGTAATATATCAAATATATAATTATACATTAAATCATTAAATCAACACTTGATTTAACGATCCGGTCATATTACATGTGACCGACTAATATCCAATGTATCGGCTTATCGAATCAATCCTTGATTCGATAACTAGGTTATATCGCATACAACCATATCGATACATTCATCGCGAGAATAGAATACGGTATCACATACACGCATTATTCTCGGTCCCGCACATATTTCATATGCGCTCCTATTTCGTTTTGCTTGAGCCAGGAAACCTCTGTGTAGGACTCTAAAGACTCGTCAATACGCCGGCAGCAGGTGATGATCATATCAAACACCCACAAGCCGCAAGCGGTCTGCTAAACGTAACGGCCACCCGGGTATTAAGCGATCAGAAGATCGACGAGCAAGCCCGCTCATACTCCTGTGAATCCAACCAGTAGCACTTACCGTACAGTCCGGTCTCGTCCTCTGATATGTCGCATATCTCGCCTAGAGGTGGTAAACGTCAGACCCCAACAGCTCGATAAATCGTGTCGATATGAGGTCTATAACAGTTCGAGAAACTACTGGTAACACTTACCAGTAAATCTCAGCAACCCTGGCCAGGGATTTCCGGTTATAGCCAATCGAACACAGCGCAACATCAACCCCATATACCGGGAGAGACGAATCCCCTCCTATCGCTCATTGCCTCCATGTGACTCGGGACTGTACCCAAAAACCACCGTTTTGCACGCCCTCTTGGACGTGGTAAGGTGGAAATCAAAGCACAGTGGGAATCACACAAGACTCTATGACGATCTCGGGTCAACAGACTACTCTGTACCAGTGTCACCAGAGAACTGCCATCTGACGTAAGGTATAATACCATCTGGGAGTTCTCGGCGAGTCCGTCCAGTGTACCCAGTCTCCACTGAGCACCCGTATATTATCTCTGATGTCAAACACCAATGGATATGGGATCATCCATCGCCCATCTGTATGGGTCGAGAAGGTATACGCTAGTCTACTCTGGTATATCGATGCCCCGTCTCGATATACCCACGACTAGGGACTTTGAAGGATGTACTTATGGACTACCATGTCCCCACTAGTATAATCCGCATCATAGTCTAGGTAGTCAAGCACACATCCTAAGGGCTTTACCAACATGTAACAGAGAGATGATCAGTGTACACGTTAAGGTAAAGATCAACCAGGTAGCATACTATCATGTCGAGCAAGAAAGTCATCCCTATATATGTCCAAGCACCCACTACAATATACATCCTATGTATAGTAATGGCCTCTAGGGCATACATATAACTAACAGTCGGGTCCTTGCCCGGCTATCCCCGGCTGGTAGCTTCCTACCATAACCGACAGGGATCAAAGTCCTCGCCAAGAGGCACTGGGTAGTAACCCTGCTTGGTCCCCATCCTGAAGGATCTGAAATCCCTCCCAGAGGCAGCCGAGCCCGAGGTTGTCTCGCTCGGCTATCCCCAGCGGGCAGCTTCCTTGCCACACGCCGAGGATCAAAATTCCTACCCGAAGCGGTCGGGTCCTTGCCTAACTATCGATGGCTGGTAGCTTCCTACCACCGTCCTGAAGGATCAAAGGTCCTCGCAAGAGGCAACCGAGCAGCTACCCTGCTCGTCAAAAACTCCGGCTGGTAGTTGCCTACCCACGACGCCAGAGATCAGATCTTTCACCAAGCGGCAACCAAACGACGGCCCGGCGGCTGCCCTGTGGCCGCGCTTAAGGATCTGAGACACCCGGAAGGACGGCTGGTTCATCCGAATCTGAACGATCTCCCCATCGACCTAGGGGGTACACGAGGATACCTCCACGGCAGCGCTTGGCACCCTCGCCGGCTGGCAAACTCGACAGGAGATCGCCGGATATATGGCCAATCTTACATAAAAACACAACAATACAAACAAGGACATCCTACGAACGTCCTTCACACAAAAAAAAGCGAAGAGAAAAAACACAAACCGACGAATCAAGGGTTCCTTTTTTCTTTTATTGCCAAAATCAAGATCTTTACAAAGGGTACTCTGGGGCCCCCAGCCCTACAAACTGCCCGGAGGCTTACTTCGGCCACTTCATCGTCGGCGTCACGGCCCAAGGCCCTACCACCGAAGACTTTGCCACCAAGGGCACGCCTGGCTTCCCTCGTCATCCCTCGCCGGAGACCTCGTCGCCGGAAGCGGAACTCGAGCACGAAGTTCACCATCGTCGAACTCGGGAAGCTGTTCCTTCACGGCGTCCAAAGCCTTATTCCACGCAACGGCAGAATACTCTCCGAGCTCGGCGTAAAACTGCTCCGATGCCTTGTACTCGGCCACAACTTTCTTAGCCCGAGCCTCAGCAACCTGGGTCTTCAGCAGCGTCGCCTCAGCATCCCCCTTGCTCGCGTCCCTCTCCTTCTCCAGTGCCGCAAAGCGTCCGGCCAGGTCTGCCAGCTTCCTATCAGCAACCCGGAGAGACGCGTTCAGATGGCGAAGGGCACCCCGAGTCGCCGAGTTGGCGAGCTCCGCAGCCTCCGCCCGGCTAGCCACGACGTCGGCCTTGTCCCTCTCCCGGCGCAGATCGCGTTGTAAGATCTCGACCTCCGAAAGAAACGCCTCCACTAGCCTCGGGGCGTGGAACGCCCTCTCGGCCTCCATGCGAATGGCGAGGGCGCAGTGCTGAAGAACCTGACAGAAAGCCGATAAGAAACCAGGAAGCATTCGAACCAAGGTAAGGAACCAAGGCAAATGCGCGTAGAAGGATTCGTACCTGGACCGCCCCTTGGGCCATGGCCTCCAATTGGTTCCTCAAGAAGCGACACGGGAGCTTTCCCCCAGCCGATTCCTCCATCCCGGCTAGCAAACCAGTGGCAACGGAAAGCCCAGACGGAAAAGTGAAGACGGATCCCCCTTCCCGCACGGGAATCCCTTCGGGGGCCTTCGACGACGACGTACGAGAAACCGTCCTTTTCCTCTTAGGAAGTGGCCGGCCCTCGCCCTTCCTCCCATCACCAGTCTGGGACTCGGGTAACGGCTGACGACTCCGGCCGCCGCCAGAGAAGCTCCTAGATGCCGCCGACGAGATGGACGGCCCTGCCGTCGGCGGAGAATCAGGCGGAGGGCGCAAGTTAGCCGGGGGCTCGGCTATGCCACTAGCTTCCCCCCGGCATGAGCCGCCTGGAAAATGGGAGCGAACCATGTCTTACGAAGGAGGCAGAACGCCGAGCGATAGCGACTCGAGGAAGAAGGGAGATGAAAGGTTGGGGGCCCTAGGGCGGGCCCCGCCACCGTTTTATCACCGCATCCAACGGCGCCCGTCAACTCCTGCCGAAACGACTCCTCACGACCAGCGGTTCCGATCGCTCCACGTGTCGGTCCTGTACTGGATTGCACCCAATCGGGCGCTGTAGGCCCGAGTACATCGCACCGGCCAGTCGCCCTTTGACACGTGGACCATTGCTTCAGTTATATAGTGCTCGAACCGACACACCCCCTTTAAGGTGCGGAGACCTCGCCTTGGTTCGCTAGCAGAAAAGACGACCGATGGACCGAGGGCTCGCCCCGACGAAACCATAGAAGGGATCTCGCCTCAGGAGGCCCGGCAGTCCACTCCTGACCCGACCACTAGCTGGTCGGGACAAGAGTGGGGGGCTAATGATAATGCTCGATATTGGCGACCTCCAAGATCAGGACACGTGGCAGATGACGTGTCCCAAGGCTCAGAAGAAAGGGCCCACAGGGGCTGCCCAGACCACCCGGTGCCCGACCTGCAAGCGCAAACTGGCCCACCTCGGGGGCCCCTACGAACATGCCTCCTCGGCCACTCAGCTCGCCCCCAGCTGCCACAAGACCAAGACTCCTCGGCCTCCTCGAGCCCCCTGTCGAGTCCGTCTTCCTCGGTCCTCCGACCAACTCCACCACTCACAGGCGTAACCGCCGTTCCGCAAATCTCGCCATGCGCGGATTCTCCGCCAGCAGCATCCCACGTTCCACGCCATCACGATCCCCATTAATGGGCGATCCGCTCTTTACGCGGGCGTGACGTCGGGAGCGTAACTGCCGGCGAGATTCTTGTGCCTGCTGCTGCATGCTACCACCGCTATATAAAACCCCATCACAGAGGGGTCAAGTAAGCCATTCTTTACACTTACGCCGTTACTCTGCTCGGATCTTGTCACTAACTTGAGCGTCGGAGAGTCCTCGGTGGTACCAAACCCCCCCGGAACTTCTTTGCAGGTATACGGCTACAGCCTTCTCATCCCACCTTCTTCTCTCAAAACCCATTGAGACCCACACGCAACAAAGGATTATCAGTCGAGTTCACCTCGAGATCAACGGAAGACAACATTTGACGGAGGCCTTAAAAAGAGCTCCATCAGGCCGAGAATTCTTCTTCTTTTTCTGTCTTCAACTTTTTCATGGGTTTCATATAATTTTTTTTCCATTTGAATTGTCAAAATTGGTACAATAAGAAGCTCAAACTCTTTTGCATCGAGCTATAAACAATGGGTGAAAACCTCCAATTTTTTGACTAAATAAAAGCCATAATTTCGAAATCAAGAAGAAATTGTAACCCTAGCCCTAATTTAAAAGAGGAAGATGACTGCCGAATGAATTTTGGTTCATTCAAGTCTTTTAACGGGTGAAAATTCAAAACCGATAGAAAATTCATATAAGAAGCGGAGTAAATCTAACTGAGGGGGATTTTTGAAGGAGTTTATAATTATGAAATTTTAGGTGTGAAATATAAAAATATGTAAGTTTTGGGGGTGAGATATCAAAAAACCCAAATAATTATTGTGATATGACATAAGAAAAATACAAAGTAACTTGCTATTAAAAGTGTTATGGATAAATAGATTATCTATATAGTCATATATAGACACAGATTACGAGTATACAAACGTTAGAAATAATTTATAGATATAAATATTTTAATCTAACTTAAAAGCGAGGCAACAGATCGATAGATTTGATTTTAGGATCATCATACTTAAAAGAAATACTTAAAAGAATATAAAGAAAGTTTAGAATGCTATATTGTCTAATTAATTATTAAAAAGACATCTTTTAAAAAAAAATGTTATTAAATCTTTGATTACTCTTTATATATACACAACAAAAGTAATAAATAAAAAATTAAAGTAACTCAATTTAAAAATAAAAAACGGTATTTACAACCAACCACAGCATGGTTTGACCTTTTTACGAGAAATAATTCTGTGGTTTTTCTTTGACGAAAGACCATCCTGAAAAAAAGAGGGATACGGATATACAACAAATTCATAAAAATCGAGATACAGATACAATGAAAACCATTATCTGTTATGGAAAAAAAAAGGATATGAATATAAAACAAATATCATAAAAATAATAGTCATACGTATTATAATAAACTGGATACAAATATTGGTATCCGGCTGCGTTGGCGGATATAAATACGGATACAGATAGACATGGAAATATAAATCAACGTCCCTATTTTAAAACGGTCGAATATGAATAAGGATTATCCATTTCTTCCTTAATTAAGGAGCTGCTGCTTTAGCAAATAAATATTTTTGAAATCCAGAGATCGTTCAGATTGGTTCAAATCTAAAAAAATCTCAAATTTAAAACCAAATATATAATACCCCTGTGGACTTGAGTAATTCACTTACTAAGAACCAACTAAACCTAATTCAAACATTGCACAATGGCCCTGCAGGCAAATTATGGGACGATTCAAGAGCTGCGACACCAATCTAATCATCCGCGAGCTCAATACGATCATCTCACAGACAAGGAGGTAAACAATGGAACATATCAGATATTTGAAGAACGGCCACTATCCATTAACGCGTCTTGGTTCGATGTCAGTTGGTTGGTTTTGTAGCAGAAATTAGTTAAACATTTATATACAAGTATTTGGGGATGCAGTAATTCTCGGGTAAGGGGGACGACCGCTCCTGCACGCCCCTACTTGTCTCCATTCATGGAGCCAGGGTTTGATTTGCAAAGGTAAAAAAAAGTTGTTTTTTAATGTTAACTTTTAACAGTTTTTAAAGTTGATTTCAAACAGATGGGAATTTACTTAATTAATTTCTTGAGGACGTAAAAGAATTGTTCAAGACTTTTTAGTTAATTAATTTTGTGGGGACTTAATTGAAAAATAGGACACATATGTTAAATGCACTAAATGTAAAACGTCTGCTCCCTCCGTCGCTACTCGACGATTTAGAGGAATGCATACCGATTAAAAAAAGTATTATCACTTTCTTAATATCAACAACTAATTTGCCGTCACATCACCACTAAAAAAATCATACCATTTCCGTTCTCAGCTATTTACTATATCAGCAATTAATCTACCGCCGCATCACCACTAAAAATTAATTTTCTAGGCTATTTTTTGCACCGTATCATTTATTGATATTTTAATAAAGTTTTCGAGCTAGATATGTATTAAGGATTCCAACTGAACTCCTTCAAATTACTAAATGCATTCGTTTTCGAGCAGATGTGGGTTCTCATGTGCACTTTATCAAATTATTGTGTTATTGGCCTCAATACTGTAACGACTATGATTTTCGATATTTTAATAAAGTTTATCTTAATAAATTGAGAGCAATAATATTTTTTTTAGTGTACATCTCGTTGGAGAAGTATGCAAAGAAGTGGCCATAATTTTTGAAATGGAAAATATAATTTTTAGAATGGTAAAAGCAATTAAATAAGATTTACATTATTTTCTAAGCTTATATTGGAAAGAAAATTATATAGAAAAAGAATTATTCTCAAGAAAATCTTATCACGAGTTGTTAAAATGATTAATTTGAAATTTTCTATATCTTTACATAATTTTTTTTCTATTAAATCCTATTTTTAGTAATTTTTAAAGAGTTAATTGGTAAAAGAAATTAATTTTATAGAAAATGATTGCAAAACAATAAAAAGATAAATAGAATTTTCTAGATTTTTACTGGATTTTTATGATATTAAAATATATTTTAATTGATTTTCCGAAGAATTTCGAAAATTAAAAAATAATAATAAAAATAAACCGGTTCGGGTCTAATCGGGTCATACACGACCCGACCCGACCCGAACCGCCACCATCCAACGCATGCAACAGCCGCATGTATGCTTTTGAGGGGGCACTAGATTTACGTGCTTTCCACGTAGGTCTAGATCTAATGTATGGGGACTTGATAAGGGCGTGGAGTGGGTGAATCTGGGGCGTCCATTCTCAGATCTGACGGATAAGATGAGGAGGCGACGTGGCTTCACGAATTTGAGGGAATTAGTTGCGTTTTTGAGACTATATATAGTCCTCTACTCTTTCCCTCACATCTCACAATTAAGAACACCATGACATTTCAAATCTCTGAGATCTTTAGAAATCTCAACTTAAAATAATTTAAAAATATTTATTGTCTTAATTAAAGTTGTCTTAAAATATTTTCAAATCTCTGTTCATAGTGTTGAAATATACTGCATTGAAATTGATGGAGCTCCTTTTCGGGCCTCCGTCAGATGTTGTCTTCCGTTGATCTCGAGATGAACTTGGTTGATTGTCCTTCGTTGCGTGTGCGTCTCAATGGGTTTTGAGATGAGAAGGTTGGATGAGGAGGCTGTCGCCGAGTACCTGCAAAGAAGCCCCGAGGTGGTTTGGTACCACCGAGGACCCTCCGACGCTCAAGTTAGTGATGGGATCCGAGCAGAGTAACGACGTAAAGTGTAAAGAATGGCTTACTTGACCCCTCCGTGATGGGGGTTTATATAGCGGTGGTGACACGTATCAGCGGGCGCGAGAATCTCGCCGGCAATTACGCTCCCGACGTCACACCGGCGTAAAGAGCGGATCGCCCATTAATGGGGATCGTGGTGACGCGGAACGTGGGATGTTGCTAGCCTAGAATCTGCTCATGGCGAGATTCGCGGAGCGGCGGTTACGCCTGCGAGTGGTCGAGTTGGTCGGAGGGCCGAGGGAGACGGCCTCGGCAGGGAGCTCGGGGGCGAGCAGGGAGGCCGAGGAGTCTTGGTCCTATGGCGGTTCGAGACGAGCTGAATGGCCGAGGAGGCTGATTTTCAGAGGGCCCCGAGGCGGGCCTGTTTGTGCATGCAGGTCGGGCTCCGGGTGGCCTCGTCGGCCCCTGCGGGCCCTTTTCTCTGAGCTCTGGGACGTGCCGTCCGCCACGTGTCCCGATCATAGATGTTGCCGATATCGAGCATCATCATTAGCCCCCCACTCTTGCCCCGACCAGCTAGCGGTCGGGGTCAGGAGTGGACTGCCGCCCTTCCCTCCCCCCCCCGAGGTGAGCTCCTCCCCAGGGTTGGGTCCTTGAGCCGTCGGTTGTCTTTTCCGCTAGCGAATCGAGGCGAGATCTTTGCATTTAAGGAGGGTGCGCCGGTTCGTGCACTCTGCAGTTGAAGCGACGGCCCACGTGTCGAGCGCCTAATGGCTGATGTGACGTGCGCAGGTCTGCGGCGTCTGTCGGGACGCAGCTAATCG
Source organism: Agapanthus africanus (assembly GCA_030015575.1). Lineage (NCBI taxonomy): Eukaryota > Viridiplantae > Streptophyta > Magnoliopsida > Asparagales > Amaryllidaceae > Agapanthus > Agapanthus africanus. The sequence goes on from CM057337.1 coordinate 8,571,725, forward strand.
TTGGGCTGTCACATGGAGCGATTGGAGCCGCTGGTCGCGAGGAGCCGTTTCGGCGGGAGACGATGGGCGCCATTGGATGAGGCCGCTTGCGAAAATAAATATGGGTGGGGCCCGCCCTAGGGCCCTTACTCTTTCATGTTCCTCACTCTCAAGCCCCAGCTGCTCGGCGCTCGTCCCCCTTCTCTTGTTCCCAACCTTTGAAGAGTTTCCTTCCCAGGTTAGATGTCTTCCCCTGTAGAATCAGTTCACTGTTCTCCTCCGAAAGACGGCGCGACGCAGGGACGTCTTGCCTGAAATTCGGGGCAAATGCTAATTGGTGCTATCCGTCTACCTCTCCGAAGATGCCAAGTTGATTTATGGCACCGTGTATCGGAGGTTTAGACGGATGCGACCGATATAGCAGACAGATTCCCCCTCGCTTGAGGGGTTTTTGATTATGGGGACGCTCTTCCCTGCAGGCGCAAGCCCCTGCAGTTAATTACGCTACCGCCTCGCGGTAACAACTTTCTCCTTCTCCAGAATTTCACTTCGTGTCGTGGGTGTTTGTTTTGTTTGTGGTTGCCCGTGGATTGTATACGGAGACCGAGTTATGTCGTCGTCCGTAGGGCGTGGACTAGTCCAAATCCGTATTATCTTGGATTTGGGTTTGGGGGTTTGGGTTTAAGGATACGTTACCCTCGTTTGAGACTAAGATCGACTTAAACGTTTGTTAAGGATACGTTAGCCTAGTTTTAGACTAAGATCAACTTAACGGGATCGTTTAGATCCGACAAGAGAGCGGTTATGGGAGCCCTGTTGTTTAGTTTAGTGACGTTGCGGTCAATAGGTAGTTTAAGGACATTGCGGTCCAGTGTTAGTTTTAAGACGTTGCGGTCAAAGTTAAGGATGTCGTAGTCCATGGATTTAAGGACTCCACAGTCCGATGTTAGTTTTAAGATATTACGGTCAAGGTTAAGGACCTTGTAGTCCGTGGGTTTAAGGACCCCACAGTCCAGCGTTTAGTTTTAAGACATTACGGTCAAGGTTAAGGACCTCATAGTCCATGAGTGTAAGGACCCCACGGTCCGTATCAATGTGTGGTCATCGGGACCCGTCACCTCTTTAAAGACGTTGAGGAATTACAACGCCAAGTATCAAAGGAGTGAAGAGATGTACCCTTAAACCGAGATAGATTAAGTGATCTGTAGTCCAATTTAGATACTAGGATCAATTATTATGTTATGAGTCCATTGGCCCAGTTAAGCTTGCATTGAGGACTTATGACCAGCTTGGGCTAAGTCCAATCATTTTTGGGATATTGGCCCTCTGTTGATTCATTGGAGGAGATGCTTTGCCTCTGGAAACTTAGCCAATTGGGCTAAAACTAGTGTTAAACACTAGAGACCAACGGTGTTGAACACTGGGAAAAGATTGACAAGTTAGTGTTAAATACTAAAAGATAATCAGTGTTGAACACTGGGAAAAGAGCTTTCAAATTAAAGCAAATCAGTGTTAAACACTGCAAATAGAGTTTTCCAAATTAGTGTTAAACACTAAGGAGAATCAGTGTTAAACACTGGATATAGAGTTTTCAATTTAGTGTTAAACACTAAGGCAAGAGGGGTCACGTGGTAACACGTGAGAGCGCCCTTCTTCTCTTTGTTTTGTTCTACAGATAAGTGTTTAACACTTTTAGTTCTGAAAGCCATCACGTGCGAGCACATGATGGGGGCTCATGCTCTGGTTTATTAGAATACTCATTAGGGGTCACGTGGTGACACGTGATGGCGCCCCAGAGTCTCTGTTTATTTTGTTGTTTCTTTATGTGCTTCAGGGATCACGTGGGGCACGTGAGGCATTGCCTCAAAGTTCTCTTTTATATATCTTCGCAGGAGTCACGTGGTAACACGTGAGATGTCTGCTTCAGAGTTCTATTCTGTGGGTCTTTGCAAAGGTCACGTGGTAGCACGTGACTCTGCATGATTTTAAAGTTCTGTTCATAGGGTTAAACCCTAAACATTAGAGGAATTAAATTCCTGTTTTCTTCTGAAGAATTACATTCTTAATAGGGTTAAACCCTAATTTCTTTTCTTAAGGGAATTAAATTCCTGTGAGTTTGAGAGAATTATATTCTCAATTAGGGTTAAACCCTAGTTCCGTTCATTTTGAAGGAATTAAATTCCCATAACATAGGGTTAAGCCCTAACTTTATCTCAAAGGAATTGAATTCCTATCATTTTGTGAGAATTAAATTCTCTGAACTCAGTTCCTCCTCTGTGTTTTGGATCTGCATGGCAGGATCTCAACCCAATGAGAATTAAATTCTCAATTCATGGGGAGATGTGCACTTTGCAGATCCTCGACCAGAGAAAGAACTAAGTTCTTTTCTTTATATAAGAGTTAAACTCTTTTAAGAATTAAATTCTTTTTTTAAGCCTCCCTTTTCTTTTCTTACCTAAGGTTTTCCTTTTGCAGAGAATCAAAGCTCTATATCTCTCTCTGTGTATCAAAAGAAAAGGTCCAAAGGTCCAATCCCTGGTCCCTTCTCTTCTTTTCTTGGCTCCTATTTATAGGAGAAGGAAAAGAAGCAATCTGTTTTGTAAAGCTCTCATTGAGAGATTTGATTTGTATATTGAGAGATTTGATTTATATTTATCATTAATCTGGGCCTTTAGATTGTTAAGTGAATTTTATTCACCATTGGATTTTAAATCCAAAGATATCTCTTTGTTATTTCGGTCAGATTTAGGGGGAAATCTTTCCAAGTTCGAGATTTTTCCATAAATTGGTGATATTTAATCACCTTTAGATTTTTAATTCAACGGTTCTAAATAATCCTTCTCTATTTTGGAAAGATTTGAGTGATCTCCTCTCAAATTTTAATTCTGTTAAAAAATAAGGCTTTTAAAGCCGGTCACGTGTGGCCACGTGACCCCTGGAATTGGCTTCTCTTCTTCTGCGCTCTGTTCTCTGGCCGTTGTTCAGCCGTCACGTGCCAACACGTGACCACTGGTCACGTGTGAGCATGTGACCTTTTCCGGAGCTTTTTCTTGAATGCGCTTTGTGCCGCTGCTTTAAACGTCACGTGCCAACACGTGACCACTGGTCACGTGTGAACACGTGATGCCTCTTCTGAGTCCTTTCCTGATTTTTAATCAGGGAACAAATGCCCCCACAGCGTTGTTCTCACGTTTCTGCACGTGAGTGCAACGATGTCTCTTTTGTGACCGTTGGATCCATCTAGGGAATCGGGGAGATGAAGCGTCTCCATCACATCCTATAAATATATGGGTCACTTCAGAAGCGCCTCCACTTTGCTCATCTTCCTCCTTACATACTTTTCTTTCTGAGAATTTAATTCTCCTTTCCAGAGCTTAGTTCTCTGCCTTGAACAATTTTCAGAGTTTAACTCTGTTCAAAAAGAATTCTTTTCTTCAGGTAAAGATCATTGAACGATTGGAGAACTTTCCCACGTCCTTCTGGATTTCAAATCCATAGCAAGGGCTTCACCCCCTTTAAATATGAACCCATTTTTCCTTTAATTTTTTCAACCGAAATATGAAACCATTTAATCTTCAGCAGTAAATCTTTTTAGGGTTCATCTGATCCTTCTGGGAGATGATGATGTTGGCTACTTTTTCCGAGGAATTTAATTCCGTTTAAAGAAAATGTTTCTGGGAATTTAATTCCTTTCTCTTAATAAGGAATTTAATTCCCATGAAGAACTCAGTTCTTCCCATGGAGGCTTCTTAGGGTTTTCTTGCCCTAGGTTGTCCTTCTGTAATCAATGAAGAAGAAGCTTGCAATGATGTCTTCTGTGGGAATTTAATTCCCTTGATCCCGTTTGATTTGTCGTAGAGTCCAAGGTAGATTTGTCTTTTAGGGGGATGTGTAGGGCCACTTGAAACCCACTGCTCATTTAATGAGTATATCCCCTTTGTCTTATTATGATTGCTTGGCCTCATTATTAACGAGCCGTCAACCTGATTCTGTGGGGCCCATGTGTTTTGTAGCCAACGGTCCCATAAAAAGAGTCCGCTTTCGCTTTCTTCAACTGTCTTTATGTATATATTTATGCTCATATATATATATATATATATATATTGCTGGCTTCGCTTTTGACAGTTTTCTTTTACTTTATTTCAGGTGCAATGGCTTCTGTTCCGTGCTTTTCCTTCACTCGCTCAGATGCCGCTTTTTCTCAATCACCATCCGATGAGGAAGCGATGGCGATGATCCGGGCTCATGACCCGAACTGCACCAGCTTACTTCTATGGGGAACTTGGTACAGTCATATTATTCGAGGTCGCCGGAGTTTGCCGACAGAGCCTACTTTCCCGTTCCTGCCGATGGACCCTCCGAGGATGGTTTTTGCTGTGAAGATGCCAAATTGGACTCCAGCGGGACGGCTCGAGCCTTCAACAACCGGTATCCCGAACCATCCGATCCCAGCCATAGATATTCTGGGGTGGCGTATTTGCCAGGGTGAGGCCCACCCATGGGGACAGATTTATAAGATAGGGCTCACTCCTCGACACCCTACGGGCTACCTTCTCTGGGCTCGCTACATCCTTTCTGCCCATCGTGCGCGGCTGCAGAAGGTCGGGCTTTACCAGGCGATATATGCGTCGCTCTTTCACTACCAATATCCGCATGTCTGGTGGGTTAAGGTGTTCTTGAACCAATGGAATCTCCCCACCAACACTTTTATTCTAGGAGACCGCGAGGTCTCGATCTCTCTGGCAGAATTTTATGAAATCTCGGGATTGCCAATCAGGGGTACACTGTATGAGGAGTTGCTGCCTCCTGACGAGTACGTCTTTGAGCTCGAGCCTGCACCGGTTGATGGCTTGTCTTCCGAGAACGTTGTCCGCCACAAGCGTCCCAGCTTGATCAAGGCGCTAGGTATTGTTTCCTGATTTAAAATCAGGAAAGCTTCTGGGAAAAGCTTCAAAAGAGGGTCACGTGCTTACACGTGACCAGCGGTCACATGTTGACATCATCAAGGCAAGTTCAGTTTCCTGGCTACATTGAAGAAAAGGGGCTTCAGAAAGAGTCACGTGCTCCCACGTGACCAGGGTCACGTGTCGACACGTGACATTTAAATGCAAGCGGCAAAGACACAACGGTTCCCTGATCGAATCAAGAAAAAGGCTTCAGAAGAGGTCACGTGCTCCCACGTGACCAGGGTCACGTGTTGGCACGTGACACTCAAAACATCAGGCTCATTCTCCGGTTAAATCGAGAAGAAGGCTCCATGCCAGGGTCACGTGCTCACACGTGACCAGTGTCACGTGGTGGCACGTGACAGCTAAACAGAGAACAGAAAGCAAAGCGCAGAAAGAAAGAGGAAGGCTCGTTCCAAGGGAGTCACGTGTCCACACGTGACCATGGGTCACGTGGTCACACGTGACCGGCTTTCAAAGCCCATTTTGTCAACAGAATTAAATTCTGAAAGAGATTCAAATCTTTCCAAAGGAGAGCGATTACCTGGAACCAATCGAATTAAAGATTCAGAGGTGATTAAATATCATCTATCTATGGAAAATCTCGGGTTTGGAAAGATTTCCCCTTTAAATCTAACCGAAATAACAAAGGAGAATCCCTGGATTTGAAATCCAATGGTGAATAAAATTCACCTAATAATCCAAAGGTCAAAAACGAATGATGGATGCAAATCAAATCTCTCAATGAAGATTCGTCAAAAACTAATTGACTCGGCTGCTTCTCCTATAAATAGGAGCCAAGAGATACAAAAAAAGAAGATATATACGCAGAGGGAGAAAAAAGGGGAGAGCCTTGATACTTTGAGGAATTTGGAGCTTCTGCAAAGGAAAACCCTAGGTAAGAAAGGGAAGGCTTTTTGAAAGAAGGAGAATTTAATTCTCAACAGAGTTTAACTCTGATATATAAAACAGAAGAACATATTTCTTCTCTCCTTGATAGAGGATCTGCAAAGTGCACATCTCCCCTTTAGGTTGAGAATTTAATTCTCAATGGGTTGAGATCCTGCCATGCAGATCCGAAACATAGAGAGGGAATGGAAATATGAGAATTTAATTCTCACAGAACTATATGAATTTAATTCCTTTACGATAAAAGTAGGGCTTGACCCTGTGTTATGGGAATTTAATTCCTTCAGAACAAAAAGAAACAGGGTTTAACCCTAATTAAGAACCTAGTTCTGTTGGAACAGCGGGGATTTAATTCCCTTGATCATAATTTAACAGAGAATGGGAGTCCAATTCCTTAAAAGTTTTTATTAGGGTTTAACCCTATTCAGTTCTTCACATATATGAGGAATTTAATTCCTACAGAAAATTCAGAATTCAACTCTATTCCAGAAGATAAGTCTTCAAAGGGAAGTAGGAATTTAATTCCTCTGAAATTTAAAGCTCGAGGAATTTAATTCCTGAAAAAAGATTAACAGATTCTCTAAACAACATGCATAGAGGCAGGGTCACGTGCCACCACGTGACCCCCCAAAAGATCTACAGAGAGCCCCTTTGAGGCAGTGCCCCACGTGACCCACGTGACCCTCGGCAGAAGCTCTAACATATAAGCGTTTGAATGCCCATCACGTGATGGCACGTGATGCTCTGAAAGATACAGTAATCTCAGCAGAATAAATGAAGGGAGGGCGCTCTCACGTGTTGCCACGTGACCCCCCTTGCCTTAGTGTTTAACACTAAATTGAAACTCCTGAATCCAGTGTTAAAACAACTGTTGGGCCTTAGTGTTCAACACTAATCAAGAACTTTATTTGCAGTGTTCAACACTGATGACTTTAGTGTTTAACACTAATTTGAAATCTATGCTACCAGTGTTTAACACTGATTTGCTTTAGTGTTTAACACTAATTTGAAAGCCTTGTCGCTGGTGTTTAACACCAACCATCTTTTAGTGTTAAACACTAACTTGTCAATCTCATTCCCAGTGGTCAACATTGATTGCTCTCTTGTGTTTGACACTAGGCTTTAGCCTAATCGGCTAAATGGATAGAGGCAAAGCCTCTCCTGATTGGACTTAGCCCAAGTTGGCCATAAGTCCTCAATTCGTAATTAACTGGGCCAATGGGCTCATAATATAATTAATGGGTCTTGATCCCCAAATTGGGCCAAGGACTATTTAATCCACTCCGGTTCCAGGGTACATCTCTTCACTCCTTTGATACTTGGCATTGTAATCCCTCAATGTCTTCAAAGAGGTGACGAGTCCCGATGACCACACATTGATATGGACTGTGGGGTCCTTAAACCCATGGACTATGAGGTCCTTAACCTTGACCGAGATGTCTTAAAACTAACAACGGACTGTGGGGTCCTTAAACCCATGGACTACGACGTCCTTAACCTTGACCGAGATGTCTTAAAACTAACAATGGACTGTGGGGTCCTTAAACCCATGGACTACGACGTCCTTAACCTTGACCGAGATGTCTTAAAACTAACAATGGACTGTGGGGTCCTTAAACCCACGGACTACGACGTCCTTAACCTCGACCGAGATGTCTTAAAACTAACGTTGGACCGCAATGTCCTTAAACTACCCATGGACCGCAATGTCCTTAAACTAGAACAATAGAGCCCCGTATGCTCTTTTGTCGGATCTAAACGGTCCCGTTTAAGTTGATCTTAGCCTCAAAGATGGCTAACGTATCCTTAAACCTTCAAACAGATTGGACTATGAATCCCCCCAATTAACTCTGGCTCGAGGGCACATCTCTGAACTCCTCTGACATCCGTCGTTGTAATCCTTCAACGTCGTCAGAGAGGTGACGGGTCCCGACGGCCATACATTCAATGGACCACTATGTCCCTAAACTGGAACAATGGAGCCCAAACACTCCTTTAACGGATCTAAACGATCCCGTTAAGTTGATCTTAGTCTCAACGTTAGACTAACGTATCCTTAACAAACGTTTGAGTTGATCTTAGCCTCAAGTATGGCTGACGTATCCTCAAACCAAACCCCCAAACCCAAATCTAAGATAAACACGAATTTGGACTAGTCCACGCCCTACGGGCGACGACATAACTCAGTCTCCGTAAACAATCCACGGGCAATAAAACACGAAATAAACACACACGACACGAAGTGGCCAGCTGGAGAAGGAGAAAGTTGTTACCGCGATGCGGTAGCGTAATTAACTGCAGGGACTTGCGCCTGCAGGGAAGAGCGTCCCCACAATCAAAAACCCCTCAAACGAGGGGGAATCTGACGAAGTCTGCTACATCGGACGCATCCGTTTAAACCTTCGATACATGGTGCCATAAATCAACTTGGCATCTTCGGAGAGGTGAACGGATAGCACCAATTAGCATCTGCCCCGAATCTCAGTGCCAAGACATCGCAGTCTTAGGCGCCGCCTTTCGGAGGGGAACTGGTATCTTTGACCGATTGTTCACTGAATCTGAGGAGCAGGGCATTACTTTTAAGAGCTTCATTGCCTGCTTCCTTCGCGAGGACGTCCTGTCAAAGACAGCTTCGAAGTTCGCAAACATCAAAGATCCCTTTGGGTTTGGTCCGAAGAAGCTGCCGACCACTGAATCGGATCTACCACAGTACTACATTCCCATCATGTCGCCGATGTCTTTTGAATCCATTGCAGCTCCCGGCATGGATAAGGAGACGTTCTTCGTGGGGTTTTTCAATGTCTGGCTCAGTTGGTTTGTCATTCACATGCATCGCCGCTTTATGAGGGCTTCGGTTATCTACCCGGCTCATTGTATCGCTGATGGGACGCGGTTGGCCATCGGCATCCCGGCGTTGGCGCATCTTTATCACAGGTTGGGCACTGCAGCTAATACTTCCAGCCCTGGCGTAGATGTGGTAAATTTCTCGCTTCACTACTTTACGTCTTGGATCGAAATGCACATCTTGGGTGCTTTTGCTATGCATCAAAGGCCCGCATTCTACGACGCTTATACCTTCCCAAGGCTTATGCGATTGGTGGATGCTTCTGCCGCTAACCCGACCCAATTCGGGGCTATTCGGGCGCTGATTTCTCCTCACGCTACTGCTGGCGAGCTGGTTTTCAATGATCGGGTCTTATCTTCTCCCTCAGGTCCAGTTCAACAACTCTGGGACCGATCAAAAGACAATGTACCTTCTTTGAGGCCCCGGGAGGCCGCGCACTTGTATGCAATTAGACCAGGCTATTTGGTATTTCGTCAGGACAGTGCAGCTCTTTTCATGCGGTACAACCCGCATCGCTTCGCCGGCAGCTTGGATATGACCAGGGCGTTCCCTTCGAGGCTTTCATAGTTGCGCCAGTCCCTTCACTTGATATCGTTCGCGATGCCGCTCACCATTTCGTGAGGTTGAACATCGGCTCCCATTTCATGGTCCCTGAAGCTTAGTACATGCCCCGATGCGTGGGATCGTTCACGGGTTGGTATCTCCATCGAGTCAACCCAATTATTCTTGAGGAAAGAAGGGTGCTTCTTGGTCATGGTGCCCCTACTCAGGTTCCGGCCACGGGAGCTACGCTGCGACGGCGCGCCCCGGTCCGCTTTCCTCTGAGGGATACCGGCACCGCGCTCATTCCGGGAGAGTCGGGGGTGGATCTTACTCCAACAGCTGGTATGCCCTTGGGTACTCGGTCGCGGGGTAGACGGGCTCCGGTAATAGCGCCACCACCCGAGGCAGCCTTGTCCCCCTTGGCATTGACAATGGCGGTATCATTCTCGGTTGTGGCACCAAGCGAGGGTAATAGGGATGACACTAGTAAAATAGGGGGTTGCCCCTACGAATGGAATTATCCGTTGGGGCAGATTTTACTTGGCCCTACGGATTACTCCGTAGGGCTAAAGGGTTGCCCCTACGGGCACTGACGTTCAAGAATAAAAAAATTAATTCTTAATTTGGTGTTTGCCCCTACGGTGGCGCAAACAAAGGACCTACGGATATATCCGTAGGGGCAAGTAAATATCGATTTAAAACAAAGCCAGATCGAAAAGCCTACGCTCATTTTCTCTCTCTCCCTCAAACGCGCGCGAAAAACCCTAAATCGCCACCGTCGCGTCGCCACCGTCGTTGGGCAGAGTCGCCACCGTCGTCGCCACCGCCGATTTCGTCGCCACCCTCGTCGCCACCGCCGGTTTCGTCGCCACCGTCGTCGCCACCGCCGGTTTCTTCGTCAATTCGACGCCGTCGTCGCTCCAAGTAACCAGCGCACCCGTTCAGGTATAAATCTCGAGGTAAATTAAAGCATTTTTGGATTATTCATGGCTGGGTCTGGGTTGCGCGCGCGAGAGTTGGGTTTGGGCAGGGGCGCGGTGGCGGTCGGGGTCGGGGTCGGGGTCGGGGTCGGGGTAGGGTTAGGGTTGGGGTTCGGCTGCTGCTGGGGTGGGGCTGGGGTTAGGGTTACGGTGGGGCTGGGGTTAGGGTTACTGTGGGGCTGGGGTAGGGTTACGGTGGGCTGGGGTTAGGGTTGGGGCTAGGGTTAGGGTTACTGTGGGGCTGGGGTAGGGTTACGGTGGGCTGGGGTTAGGGTTGGGGCTAGGGTTAGGGTTACTGTGGGGCTGGGGTAGGGTTACGGTGGGCTGGGGTTAGGGTTGGGGCTAGGGTTAGGGTTACTGTGGGGCTGGGGTTAGGGTTATGAGAGGCATGTCAGCATATTTATGTGTAATAATTGAGAGGATCAAGCTAAGTTCTATGCAAGCAGTCCCTCAGAATACATAGAAAGCTAGCCTTACATTTTAAATTAACATATTCCATAGTTGTCTTAATGGTAAGGCAGATACCCATATTGTGTAAGAGCTGACATTAATACAACCATAGGGAGCTGACTGATTACATCTCATGTGGCATTAAAATCTATAAATGGACATACGAGATAATGCAAAGAAAGAGCAATAGATCAAGACTCAATCAACTTTCCTATGCTTTATGATTTCAGCGGATAGCTCAAGTTTAGTTTCAACTTTATATTCTTATTTTTCTCTCTTTTTTCTTTAGTGCTTCTTCCTCCATTTCTTTGAAGAGTCTCTCACAGCGAAATACACTCCATTTTTTCTTAATGGGATAGAATCCTACCCCCGACAGCCGGAACACATACATACAAACGCATAATTAGAGAGCGACTCGAGATGTTCGGGTTAAAACCAATATATGATACTCGATGATGATATGAAACCTTCATATTCCCATCGATACCCGTATATGAAACTAAAGCGCCACTTAGTCCCCGTCTATCGGTTAACATACGTGCGATGCTCGTCGTGACCTAGAACTATACGAAGGTTGTTAAATATCGGACAGTATAGCTCGATACTAACAACCGTTGTATAGTCTGCGCGACGAGAAAATTCAATCGTATGGTAACCCATAGATTTGTCCCGTGTGGACAAGTTAAGAATGTATAAAGCAAACGCCTTCATTCACTTGTGTTTTCATCCGTTTCGAGATATTTCGTCGGTACCTTTCCGCTGGTTCTCCGTGTACAAAGATAGATTAGATGTTCATTTCAACGTTGTTTCACAGCTTTGAAATGATTATCTATTCTATTACAGTGTACTCGGAGAGCAGCGGGGAGGTGCTGCCGAAATTTACTCGAAACGGTTGAAAGCACAAGTGATGGGCGTTCGCTCTATACATTCTTAATGGGATAGAAGCCTACCCCCGACAGCCGGAACACATACATACAAACGCATAATCAGAGAGCGACTCGAGATATACGGGTTAAAACCAATATATGATACTCGATGATGATATGAAACCTTCATATTCCCATCGATACCCGTATATGAAACTAAAGCGCCACTTAGTCCCCGTCTATCGGTTAACATACGTGCGATGCTCGTCGTGACCTAGAACTATACGAAGGTTGTTAAATATCGGACAGTATAGCTCGATACTAACAACCGTCGTATAGTCTGCGCGACGAGAAAATTCAATCGTATGGTAACCCATAGATTTGTCCCGTGTGGACAAGTTAAGAATGTATAAAGCAAACGCCTTCATTCACTTGTGTTTTCATCCGTTTCGAGATATTTCGTCGGTACCTTTCCGCTGGTTCTCCGTGTACAAAGATAGATTAGATGTTCATTTCAACGTTGTTTCACAGCTTTGAAATGATTATCTATTCTATTACAGTGTACTCGGAGAACAGCGGGGAGGTGCTGCCGAAATTTACTCGAAACGGTTGAAAGCACAAGTGATGGGCGTTCGCTCTATACATCCTTAATGGGATAGAAGCCTACCCCCGACAGCCGGAACACATACATACAAACGCATAATCAGAGAGCGACTCGAGATGTTCGGGTTAAAACCAATATATGATAATATGAAACCTTCATATTCCCATCGATACCCATATATGAAACTAATTAAAAGCGCCACTTAGTCCCCGTCTATCGGTCAACATAACGTGCGATAATTTATTCTTTTCAACGACAAACGCACACACAAAGCATATACATGGATTTTCTCCTTTGTCAGTAACTATCCTGTTCTTATATTTCTCAATATAGTCAGCATAACCTACAATTTATATGTTATTCAGTCTAACATGGCCCATGAGTACGTCAGAGTTAAGGACTGGATGTATGTGGATTGGAAACAACGTATGCAACCTAAGTTTGTCGCAGGGGTTGCTGCTTTCCTTGAATTTGCACGAGCACATAATAAGATCATAATAGAGAAGATTCTCTGTCCGTGCGATAGATGTGGCAATAAGTACTGGCAGAAGGTAGAATTGGCAGAGCTTCATATTGTAAAACATGGGTTTACTAGACTTTATTCAATTTGGAAATATCACGGGGAAGGAGAAGAATGCAGTACTGCGGTAGAAGAAGGAGAACACGATAATGCGGCAGGAGAAGAAGAAGAATTCGGTAATACGGCAGGATACGGAAATTTATTTCCATCAGAAGAAATGGAGGATATGGTAGAGGCTGCCCTAGGTGAATCTATTCGTACCGAAGATGACATTCCTTCCGGTCAAGGACCGCGTGCGGATAAATATGAAAATTTCATGAATGATGCTAGGAAACCAATTTATGAGAATGCGAAGTATTCCACCCTCTCATGGTTCGTCCAACTTTTCCAAATTAAGTGCCTAAATGGATGGAGCAACAAGTCATTCACAATGCTTCTTTCGTTCTTGAAAGATTCTATGCCTCCGGGAAATAATGTGCCCGAAAGCTGGTACGAAGCCCAGAAAATGATGTCTGATTTGGGTCTAAAGTGCGAGAAGATTCAAGCATGTCCTAAAAATTGCGTGTTGTACCGGAAAGAGAATTCAGATTTGAAAGAGTGTCCAATATGCGGAGAGGCCAGGTATAAGCCGAAAGATTCTGATAAGAAGCCTGATATACCTGTGAAGATAGCACGATATTTTCCCATAACACAGAGGCTACAGAGGCTATTCAGGTGCAAGAAAACAGCCGAGGCAATGATTTGGCATCATCGTGCTCCTCCAAGCGAAAATGGAAAAATGAGCCATCCAAGAGATTCACCGGCATGGAAGGATTTCGATAGGAGGCACGCAATATTCAGTAGCGATCCCCGCAATATCCGGCTCGGACTGGCTGCCGATGGCTTCTGCCCATTCAACTATATGGCTGGAAGTCACAGTACATGGCCCGTTGTAATGATAATTTATAATCTGTCGCCTTGGTTGGCTATGGACCAATCATACTTTATGATGCCTCTTCTTATCGACGGACCAAACTCACCGGGGAACAATATCGACGTCTATCTCCGACCTCTGATTGAGGAGCTGAAAACTTTGTTTATTGATGGTGTAGAGACATATGATTCAAACACAAATACAACCTTCATACTGCGTGCGGCTTTAATGTGGACAATTAATGACTTTCCTGCATATGGAATGCTTTCAGGTTGGTCCGTACATGGTCACAAAGCATGTCCTCATTGCCATGAACACACAACATCAAATTTTTTGAATTTTAGCAGGAAGGTTTGTTATTGCGGCCATCGACGTTTTCTGCCTCCAGACCACCCCTACAGGTTAGACACGGTTCACTTTGATGGTCATCAGGAGCTTCTTGGGCCTCCATCCCCATTGTCCGGAGAGGACGTGACTGCTAAATGGGATGGTTACAATAACGTGACCTTCGGGATGGATCCGACGAGACAGGTCAAACCACAATATTGGAACAAGTTAAGCATTTTCTTCGAGCTTCCGTACTGGTCTACAAATTCAGTGCGTCATTGTCTGGACGTCATGCATATAGAGAAGGGAGTATCAGAGCACATACTTAACTTGCTTCTGTGTAAAGACGGGAAATCGAAAGACAACATGAATGCCCGGATGGATCTACAAGAGTGGGGAATAAGAAGTGAACTGCACCCTAAACCGGTAGCGGGTAAACCGGGCAAGTTTGTACTTCCCAATGCCGCTTATCATATGTCACAACCGGAGAAGAAAAGATTCCTGCAGGTGTTGCATGATTTGAAAGTCCCCACAGGTTTCTCAGGATCATTCAGCAAGAAAATAAAAATTGTGAAGGGCAAGATCGATGGGCTGAAAAGTCATGACCACCATGTTATCGTGGAGCACCTTCTTCCATTAGCCCTCAGAACTTCTCTCCCCGACTCGGTTGGTCTAGTAATCAACGACCTATGTTGTTTTTTCAGGGAGTTGTGTGCTAAAACGCTGGAGGTTGCGACGCTGGATAAACTAGAAAATTCTATTGCGTTGATACTTTGCAAGTTTGAGCGTATTTTCCCACCGTCATTCTTCGATATCATAATACACTTGACGGTTCATCTTGCAACTGAGGCGAAGTTAGCCGGACCGGTACAATATCGATGGATGTATCCCGTCGAGAGGTACGTGTAATTTTTCATTTCGCGCAATTTATAAATTTATTTTTGTCATGTATGCCCGTGTTTATTTATTCAACATATTCTCATTAGGTACCTTTACACTCTTAAGAAGTATATACGCAATAAAAATCGACCAAAGGGTTCTATCATGCAAGGTTATCTTCTTGATGAAGCAACCACATTTTGTTCCCGCTATCTGGACGAGAACATTGAGACAAGGCTTAACCGACCACGAAGAATTCAAGACGGGCCATATGGTAAAGCCGAGTATAAGAGGGTAGACACTATGTTTATCAACAAGATATACCGGTTTATCTTGCTTAATTGCGAATGTCTTGAACAAATTAGAGAGTAAGTTCTTTTGGATTAATTGTTATATCTGTGTTTGTGTGTGTATGAAATGACATAATATTAATGTCACAATTATTTGTCGAAAACAGAACTCATTTTAACGAGGTACGTGAGGGGCATCCTGATTGGAACGAAGAGCGTTTGGAAAAATACCATCAGGATAATTTTTGTGATTGGGTCACAGAGCATGTAAGTTATTCGAATTACATTTTATTGCTATCAGTTTTAATCTAAACTTGTATCGTTATGTATTTATCGTAAAATTTGTTTTGTTAGATCCACGATCCGAACTTGTCTGCATCATTTGAGAGTGATTCAAGATGTTTAGCTCAATTTCCTAGTATGGAGGTTGCACATTACAAAGGATTTGGTGTCCTTGGATACAAATTCGAAGTTAAGGACATAGAAACATCTAGAATCACTCAGAATAGTGGTATTGCGACGGTAGGATCGGACGGTGTGATTTACTATGGGTACTTAAATTGTATACTCGGCATCCACTATCCCGGACGATCAGAACCCTTTTATATATTCCACTGTACTTGGTACGATCCGCGAACCGATACAGACAGGTGGAGAAGCAGTCTTGGGACTTGGAAAGATGAATATGGATTGACCAGTGTGAACACACTTCGATTTTACGGTCAAGACGATCCGTTTATCTTTCCGAACCAAGCGTTCCAAGTATACTACTCACAGTGTTTGAAGCATCCGGGGTGGAGTGTTGTATGCCGATGGAAACCTAGAGATGTCTACGATGTCCCAGAATACGAGGACAGCGATAAGAACGAAGAAGAGAGAAGGCTTAAAGTGCTCCGACCGTCTGTTTCGAAGGACGGGTTGTCTTCGACCGATCATGAAGTTACGTGGGTTAGAAATGACATCGACGATGAAATCCAAGTAGATATGTATGATGCGCCCACGAAACGAAAAAGGTTATCAGTAATGTTATATTATTACTTCACATTTTACGCTCTAGATCATATATAGTCAATACTTTTAATGATTGTCTAATGCGTCCACGAACCGTTTATCTAGATTGGATGACGATGTCGGGAGCAGCAAGGGGCGGCAGGAGCTCCAGCCGCGGCAGAGGCAGAGGCAGAGGCAGAGCGGTTCTGCCGCCCGGAGAGCTCCGTAGGGAGCTTCAGAGGGCCGGTCTTGCACCCAGATCGGAGACCCCTTCGGATGCCTCCTTCCGTGTGGATTTTGCCACACCTCCAGGTATACTGCACGCATATCCATTTTCAATTTAATATTACAGATATTCATGCCTGTTTATGTCAAAATTACTTATATTGTCAATGTTTGATTGTCTAGTTGTTGGTCCTGCGTCCACATCTGGGACAGAAGCCACCCCCGCTCCTCCAGGTATGTTTATATATCATATAGTGTATGTATATTGATTTAGAATGCTATATCATAAATATACACATTCCTTTTGCTCTTACTTAGCAATTTTTATTATTGTCTAGCTGTAGGTGGTGACACCACCGCACCTGCGGGTATGTTTATATGTCCTATAGTGCATGCATATTGATTTAGAACGTTATATTATTGATCTACACATTCTTTTTGCAATTACTTATCAAATCTATTTTTAATTGTCTAGTTGTTGGTCCTGCGTCCACATCTGGGACAGAGGCCACCCCCGCTCCTCCAGGTATGTTTATATATCATATAGTGTATGTATATTGATTTAGAATGCTATATCATAAATATACACATTCCTTTTGCTCTTACTTAGCAATTTTTATTATTGTCTAGCTGTAGGTGGTGACACCACCGCACCTGCGGGTATGTTTATATGTCCTATAGTTCATGCATATTGATTTAGAACGTTATATTATTGATCTACACATTCTTTTTGCAATTACTTATAAAATCTATTTTTAATTGTCTAATTATAGGTGGTGCGTCCACACCTTCCACAGGGGCCACTCCTGCCGCTTCCGTACCCTCCGCATCGTCTGCAGGTTAGTATGAATAAATTTAAAATATTTATTTATTTTACATATGCTCTATAGAATAAATATGAACTTCATGGAGATTTAGCGTCGATGTTTATTTTATAGTTGGAGGGGATGCGTCCGGGTCCGGGACCCCGGTTGTTCCTCACCGGAGGAACTATCGTCCCGCTCGTGCTGCTGCTCGGGCCCAGGCTCGTGCGTTATTCACCGGAGGTATATATCACACTTGAATTTTTGTTTAACCTTGATTTCTTAATACAACTTTGTCTTATTATTGATTGTCTTGATATTTCGTGCAGACGCAGGGCCTCTCCATCCCCAGAGAGGGACTCGAGGCCCGAATCAGTCCCATAGGCTGAGGCCTAATAGAGTTAGGGGGGAGGCAGCATTCCCCCTATTTTTTACCCTTGACTATCGCTATACCGGTCCTCATGCCGAGAGGTTCGGCCGGTATTTGGGGGACGAGAGCCGGATCGTGAAGAACTATCCACTTCACGTTGAGTGGGGCGAGCAGCACCAGCGCTCATTCGCCCTCTTCTTTGAGCAGGCTCGGGTATGTCTTAATATATATTTTCATTTGATCTATCCAATATATTTATTATTAACACTTGCAATCTAATAACAATGTTTTTTTTTGTATTTTCAGTTGGATTACGATTTTCAGCCTGTAGCCGACCCTGATCACTCGGGGAGGGTGCTCGACCTTCATGCTCTGTACAATGGCCTGATGAAGAACATGCAGGCCAAGGTCCGATACAACAGGAATGAGCTGAAGGCCGACTGCTACTCCCTGTGGATAGCGACCCCCGAGGCAGAGAGAGTGGCCCTCCTATCTACTCCGGCGTTTGCGAGAGTCGACGTAGAGACATGGCCTCTATTGTGCGCTTATTTCGACTCCGAACGCAAACAAGTATGTATTTTAAATTTAATTCATTATTTATGATATAATTTATTTCTTTGTGTTTCTTAATTAGAAAACTAAATGTTAATGCGTTGTGCAGAAACAGGCCGCTCAGAATACGGAGAACAGGAAGTCGGCGAAGAGGGGTCGCCCCACTTACACAGGTGGCTCGAGGAACATTACTCGAGCCATGGAGTTATCGGTAAATTAAGAGTTATTCTCTAATATTCTGCAATATTAAGAGTTATTCTCTAATATTTCTAATATTAAGAGTTACTTTCTAATATTGCAGACATCTCGGACCGTGGCGTCAGGTGGTACACCGAGCGTGCTGTCCGCATATCTTGCCGTCCACGGCACCTCGACAGATCCCGCCACGGGCGAGCTTCGATGTCCCGACGTCGCTACCCAGGAGTACTGCGTAAGTGTTAATATTTTTTCTACCCAAATTTGAAATTTTAGTTTTGGAAGGTTCAAGTTTAAATTTTATACTTATACTTTACTGCTTAATGTGGGTGTAGGAGCGGGTGGTTGAGCAGGCCCAGGCCTCGGGGATCGATTTTACCGGACAGAACGATCCGAGGCTGCTGACCCCAGTTCTGGACGCCGCACACGGAGGGCACCACGGAGGTTGGGAGAGAGGCCGGGGATTGGGCCCTAGCAGGGCCCATATGAGGTTGGACTCCACCCCGGCGGTTACTTCCTCCGTCTCCAGTGGCCGGCATGTCCATCAGGAACTGGATAGCTTAAGGGCCACCGTTCAGGAGTTGAAGGAGATGCTGGTATGTATACTACTTTATAGTAAAATATCATTTCATATTATATACATATCAACATATCCATAATTAGTACGTAGGTTGAGCTTATTTGGTTTTAGACTTAAGTCTGATTAATCATACATACATATGTAATTAAAATAAACAACGCTTTTCCAAACTAGATATCCAAACAGGGTTTCGAAATAACTTAATAATGAAACGAATTCGAATAATACACAGTTCTTACACGCTTCTTACACACGTTATGTCCAGACGCGACAGGGTAGATCGGCCGAGCCTCCACATGCATCTCCTTCGGCTGCGGCTCCGCAAGCCACTACATCGGCTGCGGTTCCGCAGACAGCTCCTGTAGCTCCACCGCCCACTCAGACTCCCGCAGCCGCGGCTCCGCAAGCGACTACCTCGACGGCGGCTGCGCAGACCACATCGCCAGCTCCACATGCCGCTCAGACTCCCTTATATGTAGCATTGGAGAGTGTATTTACCGAGGAGCAGGCGCGTGTTATTCGAACGTTATTCGGAGGTGGAGCTGGACCGAACTAGGGTAGCTTTTTGGTTCTTATTTTTTGAAACATGTATTTATTTATATCGCATTGTACTACATTTTGAAACGATATTGATATTGGTTTGTATTTATATCATATTCAGTTTTTGGGTTTCTTTTGTATATTATATATATGCGTGAGATGTGATTATGAATACTGCAATATATGATTTGATTGATGTATATAGTATTGTGCACAGGGCGGCAAAAAATCTAGCAGCCCATTTTTTAAAAAAAAATACAGACAATATGTACCTACGGATTAAGCCGCAGGTACATACCCTAACCCTACGGGTATATCCGTAGGGTCAAACTATCACGAAACCTGATATTTTCCCACCTGATATCAGTGCAGGGTGTTGGGGTTGTCCCTACGGATATGTCCGTAGGGGCCAGTGTTTATCCCCTACGAATTTATCCGTAGGGGAAAATATCAGGTTTCCTGATATTTTCCCACCTGATATCAGTCCAGGGTGTTGGGAGTAGCCCCTACGGACTTAACCGTAGGAACTACTTTATATCCCCTACGGATGTAGCCGTAGGGATCTAAAAGGGACCTACGGGTATATCCGTAGGTATATACAATATATTCAAAAAAAAAATTACATATATGATTTTATTACCCCTACGGGGTACTCCGTAGGGGCTATAACACCTACTGATATATCCGTAGGGGATTAAATTTGTCCGTAGGGGCACGTTCAGGGCCTCAACTTGCACCTGCGGCCTTTGCACCTACGGGGTCTTTTTTCGCCCCTACGTATATATCCGTAGGGGCAGTGGGTTGCCCCTACCGATAAATCCGTAGGGGCAACCCTTATTTGTAGTAGTGTGAGGGTGTTGAAGGCGATGTGGGCCGCCGCCGTATCAAGGCTTCGGGGGGAAGAAACGGTCATCTTCGGCGGCCGGTTCTGGATCTAAGAGGCGGAGGAGGGTGGCCACCAACTTACTCGATTCTTCAACGGAGTCTGAGCCCATACTTCGAGATGAGCCGTTGGTCGTGCAAGAGTCGGATGCTGGTCTTCTCTTCCCGGGCTCGGCTGCCGAGGAAGCCGCACAGTTGGCTGAGGCTATAAGACGTTCCAAAGATGTATCTCAGAATGTCAGGGTTCCGAAGAAGTCCTATCCTGCTGTAATCTTTTATGAAGACCCTTCGTAGATCCGGCAGCGGTTTATTGGCCCTTTGGAGGAGTGGGGTGAAAGGGCCCTGAAGCAGGCCGCTTCGGAGGATACTGCGGACGCGCTTTCCTTGTGGACAGGTGGCCATGAGTCCACCCTCGAACCCCGGCGAGCACGCCTCCTTGAAAAGGAGCATCGACTTGAAGAAGCCATATTGAAGGCTTCCCTGCGCATTGGTACGTTTTTATACTTCTTTGCAGTTCTTCAGATTGCTTATGCCTGTATATATGTATCCTTATTCTTGTGCGAATTGTGCAGAATCTTCGGCGATGGGAGAGGTTCCTAAAGGCTTGTTGAGGATAGAGCCTGTTGATGTTCCCAATGACACATTGCTCGATGTGGAGGGGTTGACGATGCTGCTTCTCTCACAATAAAACCTCCGGTGGCGGTTCTTGATTCCAGAGCACTCGCTCCTTTGGGAGAGGTTCCCTTGGTGGTTGCCGCCTCAACGACTCTTCCTGAAGGCGGCCCAGAGGCTGGGATGGAGGAAGTCGGGATCACCTTCCCTTTGTTGGAGCCCGAGGTCACGGCGGAGGCCGTTGAAGCTGCTATCCCCCCAGCTCAGAATGGGAGGAGTGTTGAAGGTAACCTTCTACATTTTAAATTAGCAGTCTTTCTGTTGTCTGAACTCTTTTGTTTTTTCATAATTGCACGGGCTGGCGGCCTCTATCGCTGATCTGTCTCCCAGGCAATCGTTTCATCGTTTGCTGGAGATGGCAGCTCCGCAGGCGATCTCTCTGCAGCGCATCGTCCTCTCCTCTGGGCAAGGTTAGCGTCGTTCGCCATTTTTTTATTGTGTCATTATTGCTATTCTGCGAAATAACATTGATGCCTCTTACAGTTTTGGAGGCCGATGACGAGGTGGAGGTTGTTGAAGGGCCAGGGGAACCTTCAGCTCCCACTTGCATGACCGTAGGTAAGCGACGTTTCAATATAGTCACATTTGCTCTTTTGCCTAAGAGTTTTACTGACATTTTTCAAATCTGAACAGTCCTGCCAGCCCCCACAGCGTTGGAATCGCGTATCGCTATGCCGCCTGGTCCCTATGCTTTGCGAGCCTCAGAGCGCTTGGCCTAGTTGAGCCTTGTCTCCTTGTCATCCTTGATCGAGGAGCTTCGTGCTGGCAGTGCAACCACAGCCGAAGCATTTGCTGCTGAAGCTAACGGTTCTCTTCCTTTTCTTGCCACCTACCATAGCGAAGAGGTGGTGCGAGTCTGGGTGGAGTTCTGTCGGCAGGTGGAGGCTTGCTTGCACGCCCTTGAATGTTCCCGCCTTTCCTCGGAGGCCGTGGCTGCAAAGGCGGAGTTACGGGGGCTGATAGAACGGTGCGCGGCAAACATGACATCGTGCGAGAAGAGGCTCGGTCGCAAATTCTCGGAGAGGGAGCTGGCTTCTAAGGCGCTGAGCGAGCTTCAACCTAATCTTACCGCCAAGGCCAACAAAGCATATGAACTCTGGCGGGTGCTTCAAGAGTCTATCAAAGAGGTGGTGGCTCTTGATAAAGCTGCCACGTTCACTCGTGAAAGGGTCGAGACTCACAAGGCCACCGAGAAAGAGCTTGAAGGCCGGCTTGCTTCGTATCAGGCCCAGCAGGCTCAGGCGGAGGCCCGTCTTCTGGCGATCCTGAATAACGAAGCCGTGACCCAGCAAAAGCAGGATGAGCTAGCAAAATTACTAAATCGCCCGCCGGCTTGAAAACTTGTATTTTTTTTTCTTTTTGTGCATACTCCTGAATGAGAGTATTTTTTGTTCTTTCATGAATTGTACTTTGTACCCATTTTGGTTTATGAATAAAGCCATATTTTTCTTCTCAGTGGTGTGTCCCCATTTTATTGAATATGTTCTACGGACAATTTATCTTGGCCTACTTGCAGGGTAGCGATGGCTTAGGATTCAGGGTTAAGATCTGCCTCCTAAGACTTTTGAGCTTTATGAGCCGTGATGGTCTCATAAAGAGCTTTTCTCCCTACAGGTCGAGAGGATCCCGTAGGTGTAAGTTCTTCTTAAGAATCGGGAAGATTCTTAAGCGGGTTTTCCCTTGGGAGTCGTAAGGATCTCACAAGAGAGTTTTCTTCCTTGCAGGTCGTGAGGACCCGCATGTGCTGGGTGCGGTCACCTTTATCCGTATTTCACGGGGTCAGGGGTTGATTTGGGATAGTTTCCAGGGTATCGTAGTTTAAGGACATCGCGGTCAAGGTTAAGGACCTCATCGTCCGTGGATTTAAGGACTCCACAGTCCAATGTTGGTTTTAAGACATCACGGTCAAGGTTAAGGACCTCATAGTCCGTGGATTTAAGGACCCCACAGTCCAATGTTAGTTTTAAGACATCACGGTCAAGGTTAAGGACCTCATAGTCCATGGATTTAAGGACTCCACAGTCCAATGTTAGTTTTAAGATATCACGGTCAAGATTAAGGACCTCATAGTCCGTGGATTTAAGGACCCTACAGTCCAATGTTAGTTTTAAGACATCACGGTCATGGTTAAGGACCTCATGGTCCGTGGATTTAAGGACCCCACAGTCCAATGTTAGTTTTAAGACATCACGGTCAAGGTTAAGGACCTCATAGTCCGTGGATTTAAGGACTCCACGGTCCAATATTAGTTTTAAGACATCACGGTTAAGGTTAAGGACCTCATAGTCCGTGGATTTAAGGACCCCACAGTCCAATGTTAGTTTTAAGACATTGGGTCAAGGTTAAGGACCTCATAGTCCGTGGATTTAAGGACTCCACAGTCCAATGTTAGTTTTAAGACATCACGGTCAAGGTTAAGGACCTCATAGTCCGTGGATTTAAGGACTCCACAGTCCAATATGTGGTTATCGGGACCCGTCACCTCTTTGAAGACGTTGAGGAATTACAACGACAAATATCAAAGGAGTGAAGAGATGTACCCTTAAACCAAGGTAAAATCAGTCTAGAATCATGGTGGTTGATCGTTAGTTTTAAGCCATTGCGGTCGAGGTTAAGGACATCATAGTCCGTGGATTTTAAGGACTCTACAGTCCGGTGTTTGCTCTGGATGCTTCACACGGGTTCACTGCCGTGCTTGGCGAGGACCAGGCTCCGCTCTGGGCGTTTTCCACGGGGTCAAAGAGTGACGTTATCCGCATTCCACGTGACCAGGAATTTTTCTCTGGATGCTTCCCACGGGTTCACTGCCGTGTTCGGCGAGGACCAGGCTCCGCTCTGGATGCTTCACACGGATTCACCGTCGTGCTCTGCGAGGACCAGGATTCGCTCTTGACGTTTTCCACGGGGTCAAAGATTGACGTTATCCGCGTTCCACGCGACTAGGAATTTTGTACTAGATGCTTCTCACGGGTTCACTGCCGTGTTTGGCGAGGACTAGGCTCCGCTCTGGATGCTTCACAGGGGTTCACTGCCGTGCTCTGCGAGGACCAGGATCCACTCTGGACGTTTTCCACGGGGTTAAAGAGTGACGTTATCCGCGTTCCACGTGACCAGGAATTTTGCACTAGATGCTTCACACGGGTTCACTACCGTGTTCGGCGAGGACCAGGATCCGCTCTGGACGTTTTCCACGGGGTCAAAGAGTGACGTTATCCGCGTTCCACGTGACCAGGAATTTTGCACTAGATGCTTCACACGGGTTCACTGCCGTGTTCGGCGAGGACTAGGATCCGCTCTGGATGCTTCACACGGGTTCACTGCCGTGCTCTGTGAGGACCAGGATCCGCTCTGGACGTTTTCCACGGGGTCAAAGAGTGACGTTATCCGCGTTCCACGTAATCAGGAATTTTGCTCTAGATGCTTCACACGGGTTCACTGCCGTGTTCGGCGAGGACTAGGCTCCGCTCTGGATGCTTCACACGGGTTCACTGCCGTGCTCTGCGAGGACCAGGATCCGCTCTGGACGATTTCCACGGGGTCAAAGAGTGACGTTATCCGCGTTCCACATGACCAGGAATTTTGCTCTGGATGCTTCCCACGGGTTCACTGCCGTGTTCGGCGAGGACCAGGCTCCGCTCTGGATGCTTCACACGGGTTCACTGCCGTACTCTGCGAGGACCAGGATCCGCTCTGGACGTTTTCCACGGGGTCAAAGAGTGACGTTATCCGCGTTCCACGTGACCAGGAATTTTTCTCTAGATGCTTCCCATGGGTTCACTGCCGTGTTCGGCGAGGACCAGGCTCCGCTCTGGACGTTTTCCATGGGGTCAAAGAGTGACGTTATCCGCGTTCCACGTGACCAGGAATTTTGCTGATTGTATCCGCATTTCACGGGGTGGGGATTTGACTCTTGGTGATCTGTATATCGCCGAGCCATGGAACTGGGTGTTGCTGCTGTTCCGCTTCGCTCGAAGTTGTGTCCGTTGTTACAAGACGAGTGCTGAGACGATCTTTAGATCACTTATGACTCATCGAGATTTGGTCTCTTCCTCTGATGAAACCTGGGCGAGGAGGAGTGCGATTTCTTATTTGTTTGCCCCCCTGGATTGTACACAGGGATAGATGTAACATCACCTGTAGGGCGTAAATTTCATTTTTATTTTATTTCTTTTTCCGCGATGCTCTATCATTTCAGCTTTTATATCGCGAAGGTCGCGATTGCCCCATCATTTCGGCTATTTTTCGCGGTGCCCAATCATTTCGGCTATTTATTTTATTTTTTACTCGCTGCTTTTTATTGTGAGTTGCCCCATCATTTCGGCTATTTTTCATGCATGCATTTTTACTTGCTGCTTTTTATTGCAAGCTGCCCCATCATTTCAGCTATTTGATATGCATGTGTGGCTCGCTAGCCTTTTCGCTGCAAGCTTGGATTTTAGACACCGATTTCGGTATCGGCACCGCTGCAACTGGGATATTGCCAGGAGCGAATCATCATTTGCCTCCGTCGATGTTGACCAAAGGTGGCTTAGTAAATAGGGTTAAGGGTCCTGTCGACTAAGGCTTTTGACTTCATCAGCCGTAAGGGTCTCACAAAGGTGTTTCTCCCTACAAGTCGTGAGGATCCCGTAGGTGTGTTTTCTCCTTGGGAATCGTGAGGATTCCTAAGTGCATGTTCCCCTGTAAGTCGTAAGGATCTTACAAAAGGGTTTTCTCCTTATAAGTCGAGAGGACTTATAAGGGTTGTTCACCGTATGAACATATCCCATAGTCACGGATGGGACTTGATTAGGGAAATATTTATTTGCGCCCGTGGATTGTATACAAGGGTCAGTATGAGCCTCTTGTAGGGCAGAAATTGAAGGTTGTGGGGGTTGCTTAAGCACATGTTTAGGTCTCTGTGACTTAAGACTTTCAAATCCTATGAGCCGTGAGGGTCCCATAAGAGAGTTCTCCTTATGAGTCGTAAGGATCTCGCAAGTGTAATTTCTCCCTAGGAATCGTGAGGACTCCTAAGTGTATTGCTCTTTTGTGAGTCGTAAGGATCTCACGGGGGTGGTTTCTCCTTATAAGGTCGAGAGGACCTTGTAAGTGCCCTTCAACGAGGTTGCGCCCTTTCGGATTTTCACAAACACTCGCCGGTAGCCCTGCTGTTTTTACTCACGGAGCCCTTTCGGGTTTTCATCCGTACCCATTTTTCTTATAGACATACCGTTTTTTTATTTTATTATATTTTTTCTTTTTTTCTCTTTTTTTATATATTTTTTGTATCGGCTTTGAGATGCTGCAATCCACCATAGTTTATCGACATCTCGGTCAACAGCTAGTTTTAGGACATAGTGGTCCATTGTTGGTTTAAGGACGTTTCGGTCCGTTGTTAGTTTAAGGACATTCCGGTCCGTCGTTAGTTTAAGAACGTTTCGGTCCGCTGTTAGTTTAAGAACGTTTCGGTCCATTGTTAGTTTAGGGACATTTCGGTCCGTTGTTAGTTTAAGGACATTTCGGTCCGCTATTAGTTTAAAGACGTTTCGGTCCGTCGTTAAGGATGCTGGTTACTACTTAGAGTTTGGGCTTAGGAAGATAGCGAGCGGACATAGTCGTCGTCATCTATCATTGACCTAGGCCTTGACCTGTTAAGCGTAATATTTCTTCAGGAAGCGACCGTTTATTGGCCTGAAAGGTCTTTCGCCGTGCATATCCATGAGTAGATATGCTCCGCCTGGTAGACCTTGTCTATGATGTACGGGCCTTCATAGTTCGGCTCGAATTTTCCCCGCTTGGCGTGATTGGGGATTATAGGTCTTTTGACCACTAGCACGAGTTCTCCTTGGTGGAATGTCCTCGGCCTGGTCAATCTTTCGTATGAGCGCGTCATCTTTGCTTTATAAGCCTCCAGATTTTGTTGCGCTATGAGCCGGGTCTCATCAAGGGCATCAAGCTCCTCAAGCCGAAGGTGAGCGTTTTCTTCGTCCGTCAGCTCGTAGTGGACTGCCATCCGTAGAGACGGTAGCTCTATTTCGAGGGGGGTACTGCTTCTGTACCAAATACCAACGCGTATGGCGTTGTGTTCGTGGCTGTTTTGAACGTAGTTCGATATGCCCAGAGAGCTTCTTGGAGTCTCTCGTGCCAGTCCTTTTTGTTTCGGGACACCGTCTTCTTCACGATCTTTGTCAAGGTTTTGTTGAAAGCCTCAGCTAGACCGTTAGCCCGCGGATTATAAACTGAGGAATATCTCCAGTCTATGTTGTGTTGCTGCGCGAAGCGACTAATCTTGTGGCTTCTGTAGGCCGGCCCGTTATCGGAAATGATCCGTCGCGGAGTTCCAAACCGATAAATGACATGCGTCTTGAAGAAATGGAGAATATTCTTCGTCTTTACCTCCCTCAGCGGTATTGCTTCTGCCTATTTGGAGAAGTAATCAGTTGTCGCCAGGATGAAACGATGTCCCCTGGATGATGCTGGTTCGATGGGGCCGGTTATGTCAGTTCCCCACATTTCGAACGGCCAACTAGCCACTGTTGGATGTAGAGGATTTGGATGCCGATGGATAAAGTCTCCATGGATCTGGCACGAGTGGCATTGCTTCGCATATTCAAGGCAGTCCTGAATCATCGTTGGCCAATATTAGCCCATCCGTTTAATTTTTAATTTCATCTTCGGGCCTGCTTGGTGAGAACCGCAGAGTCCATCATGAACTTCCTGAATGACTCTTTTCGCTTCGTCATGTCCCAGGCATCTCAATCATAGAGAGTCAAATGACCTCTTGTACAGAGTATTATTGACGAAGGCGAAGGACAGAGTTCGTTTCATGAGCTGATGTCTTGAGGATGCATCTTCAGGCGTTCGACGGGATTTGAAGTAGTCTATGAAGACTTCTCTCCAATCTTCAACCGTTTCTTGGTCTTTTACTTACATGGCCGTCTGCTCGGTCGCTTCCTTTTCCTCGGATGATTCTGGAGATATTTCTGCCGGAGCAAGAACCCGACGGCTTTGTACCACGATTCTTACGTCATCGAGATCCTCGTCAACTAGTTCTTTAGCTAGCTTGGCTAATGCATCCGCTTTGCTATTTTCGGCACGCGGTATGCTTTCCAAGGTGTAGGAGGGGATTTGAGTCAGCAGTCGCTGTACTCTTTCGCCGTACTTTACCAGTTTTGGCTTACATATCTGGTAGTCGCCGTTTACTTGACTAACGACCAGTTCGGAATCTCCGTATATAAGGAGGTTTTCAATTCCCATGTCGATGGCGATCTCGAGGCCTGCTATCAAAGCTTCGTATTCGGCCACATTGTTCGTCCTCTGTTAGGGAAAAAGCGTAGCGCATTATCCCTCTTTGTGGAGTTACGAAGATAAGGCCTACCCCCGATTTGATTATAGGGGTGCTTTGTTTGCGCTTCTTCACGGAAGATGCTCCATCGAAATAAAGTTCCCATCGGGTATCACCGCCGTCGATCGCATCAAACGCGAGTTCATCTGGCAGTTCGCAATTCGAAGGGGAATCGACCGGTACTGGATGTTCAGCGAGGAAGTCGGCGATGGTCTGGCCTTTCACCGCCTTAAAAGGCTGATAAGTTATTGAAAACTCCATTAAGAGCAGGGCCCATTTAGCGAGCCGGCCAGTCAGTATGGCCTTCGACATTAAATACTTAAGGGGGTCCACCTTCGACATGAGACGGACTTCATACGCCAACGCATAGTGCCTGAGCTTGGTTATCGCAAAGATCAATGCCAGGCAGTGTTTTTCAATGGGGGAGTAGTTGCCTTCTGCCCTCAGTAGAACTCGACTTAAGTAGTAGAGTGCTATTTCTTTCCCTTGATCATTCTCTTGCGCCCATAATGCGCCTAAGGAACCTTCAAGGGCGGTTGTATAAAGAATGAGGGGCTTTCCCTTGACCGGAGCAGCCAATACTGGCAGGTTCTGCAGGTATTGCTTGATCTCGTCTAGCGCGCTTTGGCATTTTTGGTCCCAGACGAAAGGGGTTCCCTTCTTCATCAGGTGACTGTAAGGGTGACACTTGCCTGAAAGGTTGGCTATAAATCGCCGGATGTATGCGAGCTTTCCCTGGAGAGACCGCAATTGTTTGAGAGTACTTGGCGGTGGCATTTCCATGATTGCCTTGATCTTCGACGGATCTATCTCGATACCCCGGTGCCGGATAATGAACCCTAGGAACTTGCCTGAAGATACCCCGAACGCGCATTTGAGGGGGTTCATCTTCAAGTTGTATTGCCGAAGGCGTTGAAATACGGTCTTCAGATGCTCGAGATGTTCCTTGTATGATTTGCTTTTCACGACGAGGTTGTCGATATAGCATTCGACGGTTTCATGTATGAGGTCATCGAAGATCTTCGTCATGGCCCTTTGATAGGTGGCACCGGCGTTCTTTAGACTGAAGGGCATCACCTTGTAGCAGAATATTCCCAGAGGGGTCCGGAAAGCGGTATGCTTCTGGTCTTCGGGATGCATCTTTATCTGATTATACCCTGATGAGCCATCCATGAAAGAGAAAACCTCATAAGTGGACGTGTTATCTATCATCAGCTCGGTTACCGTTATTGGGAAATCGTCCTTCGGGCAAGCTTTATTGAGATCCCGGAACTCCACGCATATGCGCACTGTCCCATTTTTCTTCATTACCGGGACGATGTTGGCGATCCAGTCAGGATATTGAACTTTTTGGATAAACCCAGAATCGATCAGCTTCTTGACTTCGGCGTTGATGCTCATCTCAAGCTCGAGCCGTATTCTTCTCGGCGTCTGTTTGACTGGCTTGACGTCCGGAGATATTGCCAATTTATGCACAGCAACTTCTGGATCTAGTCCCGACATTTCAGAATAGTTTCATGCGAAACAATCTCTATGCTGCATAAGCACGTCTTTTAACGCAACCACCCTTTCTTCCGATAGTAGCTCGCTGACGAATGTCGGTCATGGGTCGTTCGCCGTCCCCAACTCAATTTTCTTGAGGTTATCTGCAGTAATATGTATGCCATCTTCCAGTTATTTCGGCGCTGGCGGAAATTCCGAGATTACCTCGTTATCGCTGTTTTCAAAGCACCAGGGAAAGTCATCCCTATTCTCGGGCTCTTCTTTTGATACTGTTATCATACGACAGGTACGAGCTCGCTTCCAAGACCGATGTGTACCTGGTTCTGCTCTTATGGCTTTGGGTTCGTGCTTTTGTGGCGGCGTTACCCTCCAGCTGTCGGATAGAGCAAATCTGCCTTGCTGGTATTGGTTTTCGACCCAGTTCTTGAAGGTGAAGCAGTCTTCGATAGGGTGTCCTATGGCTCGGTAATAAGAGCAATATCCCGGATGAGAGACCTCATTAGCTTGCTCAGGGTGTTTAGACTTCGGAAGTGTAATCATTCGATGTTTTAAAGTGAGGTCAAGTATCTTCCATGTTTTATTCTGAGGAAAAGAGTATGCCTGACTCATCTTTTTCATAAGGGACAAATCTGGACCGCTCGATTTCCGATCACGTGACTTCTCGGTCCCGCTTTGTCGCTGTCGAACGCCTTTTCTGCTCTTTGACTTGTTTCTACCTCTGTGTCGGGCCTTTTGCACAACAGGTTGACAGGGAGGAGTATTTTCGTCTTTGGCAGCCTGTTGAAGAAGACGTTGCGTCCTGGATTTCTCGTAGATGGCCATTTCGCGGTTATGGTCATCTCGAGCTTTTTGAACCGCTTTCCTGATAAGCTTGTCCATTCGCTCTTCAAATGATGGACTCGGCACTTTGAGTGCGGGATCTAGTCTTGATAAAGGATCGGCGTTTTCTGACAGGGCATCCTCTTCTTCATCGAAGTTATATATAGCGTAGCTACCGTGGACTCGTTCCTGTTTCCCGGATCTTACATACCCAAGCCCAAGCGTTTACATCCTCCCGTTGGGCAATTTGCGCTGAGTCCCAGGGACATCCCAAATCCTGTTGTAGAACCGAGCTTGTCGAATAGTCTGTTTCAAAGGTACCCCTTGGCACTTCAATAGCCTTTTTAGTCCGTTTGTGTAATATCTGGGCAAACGGATGGGTTGGAGCCTATCAAGTGCAGAATCCGCGACATGCCAGATCTCTTTCTCCACTCTTGTTTCCGAGGATCGATAGAATAGGACCGCCTTTTCGCCTGGGAGGGACGTAAAATGTCCGCAGCTCCTGCACACTGTGAGTTTCAAGCGTGTCAAGATCTTTGTAGTGCTCCCACGGAATCATGGTGATTTGCAAACTCTGATCATCACCGGGGAATTCTTGTATTGGCGGCCGATGGGAGAACACAACATTCACCTCATCTTCCGAATCACTCCCGAAGATCAATATGGGGGCGGACGGTCCCGGGTCGTTGCGTCGAGACGGCCCAGAGTAAACTATCTCTTCTTCTTCTTCGGTATCACTCCTGAAAACAGGAATGGCGGTGGCGGCTTTGTTCTCCGGTTTGCGACACCTCTCTGTGTCCTCGAAATCTGGCAAAAAGAACTTTGCATCTTCGTATTTGCGGACTTCGTTCATGGAGAATGGGTTTAGCTCACCTGTTACGGTATACTCGAGACCATCCTTGAAATACTTCATACACTGATGTTGTGTAGACGGGATGATATTGTACTCGTGTAACCAAGGTCGGCCGAGCAGAGCATTGTAATAAGTCTTGGCGTCTATGACGTGGAAATTAATGTCCGTGACGAGCAGCCCAAAGCGTAGCGTCAATATCACAGACCCAAGAGTTCTTAATGATTGGGAGTCGAACCCGGAGATGGTGATCTTGTCCCGAGCAAGATGCTGGACGCTCATGCAGATTTCCTTTAACACCCGCACGTTGAGGAGATTAACAGAAGACCCATTGTCAACCAAGATTTTGCCTATCTTTATATCGTGGCAATATCCAGAGATGTATAGGGGACGGTTGTGGTCGCACGTCCCAAGGAGAAGGTCTTCATCACCGAACGTAACATCGGCTATGCGCACTTCTTCCAGTTCATCTTTCATCCTTTTTTCGGCGAGGAAGGCTTGGAATTGCTCGGGCTCTTGCAGTGCCTTGATTAATGAATCTCTCGCTTCTTTCGATAATAAGAGGGCGTCTAGAATGCTGAGCTGTGAGGGTAGCTTCCTCAGGTGCGCTAGGATGTTGTAGTCCACCTTACTCTTCTTAGGCGGGTCCTTGGCAGTCAGCTCTTTCATAACTTGGTCATCTAAGGCGATATCCTCAGTGACCTTTTCCTTTCGCTTATCTTTTCTAGTTGCGGGTCCGAGATTCTTTTCCGGAAGCGTGCGAATGCGCAGCTGAATGTTTTCGCAGGCCTCTGGTTCTTCCTCTTTTCCTGAGGTGGGCTCTTTAAAGAGGGGGCTAAGAGCCATTTCCTCGTCAGAATCGCTCTCGAATGTGAGCACTTGCGGTCCCCCTGCGTTGACCGTGTAACAGTTACCGGTAGTTCTTTTGTGTCCTTCGGTCGTACTTCTCTGCTCCCGACAGGTTCTGTGTCTCATCCGCTTAAAATGTTGCCGGTGAGCAACATATCCCTGCCACCATATCTTAAAAGCGTCGCACTCCTCAGTGGGGTGTGAAATCTTCCGATGATATGAGTAGTAATTAGGATGCATCTCCGTTCCATTGCGAGTGTTCTCTTCCGAGGGCGGTAGCTTCATTCCCATCGACATGGCTTTGGCAAACCTTTTCCTCGTCTTGAATCTGTTTTTATCTGCGTCGGGTGTCTTTCGATCTGGCGGGAGTGCTTCGACTCTTTTGCTTAGTCGCCTGCGTTTGGCTCCTGCTGATGCGGCCATCTCACGCTCCCAATCGGCTTTACTTTTCAGACGAATCTCGTCTAGAAAGGCGTCGATCATTTCGTCTGTCGGCCACACAAGTTCCGGTTCAGGCTCTGCCCCCAGCTTCTCAGTGCCAGGAGTTTTTTCATCGTCGGTAAATGAGTGGGAGATCACATTACAACCCGCCACGTATCCCTCGGATTCATCCGACGAACTCTCCCCCTCATCTTCCTCTTGAAAGACGTGGTTGAGGAACTCTTGGAGTGTGATGGGAGCCCGTGCCTTTTGATTGTACTCTTCCAGCGCGTCGATCTGTTTCTATAAGTCTGTGCGCTTGTCACCAGGCTTCACGGGCTTTTTAGATTTCTTCTTCTTTTTCCTTGAGAATTCTGACGGCTGATTGTGAGTGTTTGGGCCATCACCACTGATCTTCGGAGTTGGGCACGACTTTAGCATCCCTTCAATGATCCGGGGTTCCAACGGGTTCTTCCACCTGACTGCCGGGCATGTTTGGAGCTTGCAGCATTCTTTTGGTTTTTGCCGAAAGCACGACTTCCCATGGAGCTTCTTCAATGAAAGAACAAGTTGCCCCCGGTGTGTCCATCTTCTTAGCAATGTGAGGTTGTGGTGGGTTCACCTTCCACTTCTCAGACATCGCAAACTTTCCCTGTATGTATTGATCTTCAATCCATCCTTTGAAGATGAAGCAATCCTCAATCGGATGACTTACCATTTGATGGTAAGGGCAGTAGTTGGGGTTATTCACCTCACTGGGTTACGGCGGTCGCCTTGGGTTTGGCAAGTTGATAAGCCTGTTGCGTATTGCCAGTTTGAATAGCCTCTTCGTCTTATCCCGCAGGAATGAGTAAGGACGCTTCATTTTCTCATTGTAATACCGCCGTCTTTCTTCCAGCTGATCCGCCAGCTTTGGGGCACTGGGTTGCTGCTGAGCGTTCGCAACGAAGGTTGCTTTCCCTTTACCCTTGTCATTCCGAGGTTCTGACTTCTGGGGAGACGGTCTGTGACCCATCTGGTCCATCTGGGCCAACTTGTCGATCAAAGCCTGGAACGTGGTTGGCTTAAAAAACATCATGAACTGTGAGATAGTTGCATGAGGATCTAGGGTATCCACGAACAAGCCCACCGCGGGCGCCTCCTTAATGCGTTGTTCGCATTTCGACCACAAGTTTCGCCAGCGTATAGCATACTGGACCCATGTCTCACCTGGTTTCACCCTGGCATTAATTAATGCCGTTATCGGAGTGCGTTCGCTGGCACTTGCGAAACGTTGGGTAAACAGCAGCTCCATCTCAGCAAATGTTTTAATAGAGTCGTTTGGGAGCTCAGAGTACCACTCGAACGCCGTTTCTGACAAGCTACCGATGAACTGGCGAAGCAAGAGCTTATCATCGCCGCCGGTGTTGCCACAAAGCGCCCTGAACTGAGGAACATGCTGGTTGGGATTGCCCGTTCCCTTATAGACGTGAAATTTCGGTATTGTATAGCCCGGCGGGTACTTGATCTGGTCATACCAGCTCGGATATGGTTGCCCCGTCCTGACAACTTGACAGGCTGCTTCAGTCGTCTGGTGAACGCGTATCTGTTGGGCTATGTATTCGTCCAGGTCAGCCTTGGAGATTGTTTCCTCCTTGGCTGTTGACAGAGCCGGTGGAGGATTTGATGTTTCTCCCCTGTCGTCCTCATGGACGATTGGAGGATCTTCAGCAGGAGAATCTTGTTGGATCATCATTCCCACCATGTCCTGGAACAGGAGGGCCATTCACTGTATATTGGCTGCTTGTTCGGTAGCTTCTTTATCTTTCTTCTCCAATATCCTACGAAGGAATTCAGCATCAGTTTCTTGCTCCTGACGTTGATCAGATGGCGCTTCGAGGCTTTCCTTCGGCCCAGTGAGTGCGGCCATCGCGTTCATCATTTTCTGGAGCTTCTGCTGTTGCTCCTGAGCTTTGGTCACCGACCGTGTAAGCGGTCTATAACCGGTGGATGCACGGCTGTCTTCTTTTCCCAGCGCCATATATACCTTATGCACTATCATGCCCCCAGACTTAGGGCGTTTAGGCTTATTGTCCTTGATATTTGCTGCAGGAGTGGGGACTCTATCCGGCCTTCTTCTCTTTTGAGTAGTCGATGTGGAGGGAGCCATTGCAGCGGGCACCCAAGCGGTTGTCGTCCTTTGTTGTTTGACGTGACGGTTCTTTTCTTCCTGCACTTTCGCCTTCTTGTGCTGACAGGAGAAATTCGGATCAATCACTGATTCTCGGACCCGTCGCCAAGTCTTGTAGATTCTGGAAGACAAACGTTAAGGAGACTGCTCCGGCTTCTCTGGTTTTGCTTCCACTACGGTCTCTACCGGTGGGGCAGATCTTTTGAGTACCGCAGTTGGCGAATTTCTGCGTACCCTGTTCAGCAGCTCAAAGCTATTCCCGGTTGGAACAGCAGCCTCAATTTCCACCGTTGGAGCTGGTGGAGTTAGTCCGGAGGGGGAGTTGCCCCCAGTCGCGCCAGTGGCGACGTCGGGCATGACGGGTTGTTGGGATTGATTCAGCGACGGCTTCTTCTTGCCCCCTGTTCTGGGGACCGGTTGCTGCCGGTGCCAGCCTTTTGAAGACTGACGTTCGTTGAGAAGCTACGTCCATCCGGTCAAAAACAGATTTCTGAGCGGGAGCGGGAACGGGGGTAGTCAGTCTCGTGAAGGCCGACCTTTTGGGAGGAGAAGCCGCCTTGACGACTTCGGGAGCAGCTGTCTTCTTCGGGATGGCCACCTCAGATATCATGGGCTTCTTGGCGGGCCCTTTGGAGTTCAGGCTTAGCCTGGTGAAGACCGAGGAGTTGGACGACCCGCTGAGAGGGGCCGTGGGAGAAGCAAGTCGATCAAAGACCGACTTCTTTGACGCTTCCGGTACGGGCATTGGGATGTTAATGTTCACTGGTGGGAGCATGGTCCCAAAGAATAGACCGGTGGTAGCTTGAGTCACTTGCTCCACAGGCATAGTGAATAGGGAAGCAGCCTGGGGTCCATATGCTACACCTCCAGGTGAGGCGGAGCGTCGGTTGCGTTTGCAGTTGGAGCAGTTGCCAGCCATTGATCTTTTTGCTTTCTGCAGCAAACGAAACACCAAGTCTTAGTACTTCGAAACCCAAGGGAAACCATTAGCAAACCGCGATTGGTTCGCGAATCACGACACACGAAGTGTGGAGTGGAAAGAGGAAAATGTCCCACCGGGCGTGCCAGAATCTGTTCCCCTTCGAAAGACGGAGCGACGCAGGGATGTCTTGCCTGAAATTCGGGGCAAATGCTAATTGGTGCTATCTGTCTACCTCTCCGATGATGCCAGGTTGATTTATGGCACCGTGTATCGGAGGTTTAGACGGATGCGACCGATGTAGCAGACTTCGTCAGATTCCCCCTCGCTTGAGGGGTTTTTGATTGTGGGGACGCTCTTCCCTGCAGGCGTAAGCCCCTGCAGTTAATTACGCTACCGCTTCGCGGTAACAACTTTCTCCTTCTCCAGAATTTCACTTCGTGTCGTGGGTGTTTGTTTTGTTTGTGGTTGCCCGTGGATTGTATACGGAGACTGAGTTATGCCGTCGCCCGTAGGGCGTGGACTAGTCCAAATCCGTATTATCTTAGATTTGGGTTTGGGGGTTTGGGTTTAAGGATACGTTAGCCTCGTTTGAGATTAATATCGACTTAAACGTTTGTTAATGATACGTTAGCCTAGTTTTAGACTAAGATCAACTTAACGGGATCGTTTAGATCCGACAAGAGAGCGATTATAGGAGCCATGTTGTTTAGTTTAGTGACGTTGCGGTCAATAGGTAGTTTAAGGACATTGCGGTCCAGTGTTAGTTTTAAGACGTTGCAGTCAAAGTTAAGGACGTCGTAGTCCGTGGATTTAAGGACTCTACAGTCTGATGTTAGTTTTAAGACATTGCGGTCAAGGTTAAGGTCCTCATAGTCCGTGGGTTTAAGGACCCCACAGTCCAGCGTTTAGTTTTAAGACATTACGGTCAAGGTTAAGGACCTCATAGTCCATGAGTTTAAGGACCCCACGGTCCGTATCAATGTGTGGTCATCAGGACCCGTCACCTCTTTGAAGACGTTGAGGAATTACAACGCCAAGTATCAAATGAGTGAAGAGATGTACCCTTAAACCGAGGTAGATTAAGTGATCTGTAGTCCAATTTGGATACTAGGATCAATTATTATGTTATGATCCCATTGGCCCAGTTAAGCTTGTATTGAGGACTTATGGCCAGCTTGGGCTAAGTCCAATCATTTTTGGGATATTGGCCCTCTGTTGATTCATTGGAGGAGAGGCTTTGCCTCTGGAAACTTAGCCAATTAGGCTAAAGCTAGTGTTAAACACTAGAGACCAACGCTGTTGAACACTGGGAAAAGATTGACAAGTTAGTGTTAAACACTAAAAGATAATCAGTGTTGAACACTGGGAAAAGAGCTTTCAAATTAGTGTTAAACACTAAGCAAATCAATGTTAAACACTGCAAATAGAGTTTTCCAAATTAGTGTTAAACACTAAGGAGAATCAGTGTTAAACACTGGATATAGAGTTTTCAATTTAGTGTTAAACACTAAGGCAAGAGGGGTCACGTGGTAACACGTGAGAGCGTCCTTCTTCTCTTTCTTTTGTTCTACAGATAAGTGTTTAACACTTTTAGTTCTGAAAGCCATCACGTGCGGGCACGTGATGGGGGCTCATGCTCTGGTTTATTAGAATACCCATTAGGGGTCACATGGTGACACGTGATGGCGCCCAGAGTCTCTGTTTATTTTGCTGTTTCTTTATGTGCTTCAGGGATCACGTGAGGTATTGCCTCAAAGTTCTCTTTTATATATCTTTGCAGGAGTCACGTGGTAACACGTGAGATGTCTGCTTCAGAGTTCTATTCTGTGGGTCTTTGCAAGGGTCACGTGGTAGCACGTGACTCCGCATGTTTTTAAAGTTCTGTTCATAGGGTTAAACCCTAAATTTTAGAGGAATTAAATTCCTGTTTTCTTCTGAAGAATTACATTCTTAATAGGGTTAAACCCTAATTTCTTTTCTTAAGGGAATTAAATTCCTGTGAGTTTGAGAGAATTATATTCTCAATTAGGGTTAAACCCTAGTTCCGTTCATTTTGAAGAAATTAAATTCCCATAACATAGGGTTAAGCCCTAAATTTATCTCAAAGGAATTGAATTCCTATCATTTTGTGAGAATTAAATTCTCTGAACTCAGTTCCTCCTCTGTGTTTTGGATCTGCATGGCAGGATCTCAACCCAATGACAATTAAATTCTCAATTCATGGGAAGATGTGCACTTTGCAGATCCTCGACCAGAGAAAGAACTAAGTTCTTTTCTTTATATAAGAGTTAAACTCTTTTGAGAATTAAATTCTCTTTTTAAGCCTCCCTTTTATTTTCTTACTTAAGGTTTTCCTTTTTCAGAGAATCAAAGCTCTATATCTCTCTCTGTGTATCAAAAGAAAAGGTCCAAAGGTCCAATCCCCGGTCCCTTCTCTTCTTTTCTTGGCTCCTATTTATAGGAAAAGGAAAAGAAGCAATCTGTTTTGTAAATCTCTCATTGAGAGATTTGATTTGTATATTGAGAGATTTGATTTATATTTATCATTAATCTGGGCCTTTAGATTGTTAAGTGAATTTTATTCACCATTGGATTTTAAATTCAAAGATATCTCTTTGTTATTTCGGTCAGATTTAGGGGGAAATCTTTCCAAGTTCGAGATTTTTCCATAAATTGGTGATATTTAATCACCTTTAGATTTTTAATTCAACAGTTCCAAACAATCCTTCTCTATTTTGGAAAGATTTGAGTGATCTCCTCTCAGAATTTAATTATGTTAAAGAATAAGGCTTTTAAAGCCGGTCACGTGTGGCCACGTGACCCCTGGTCACGTGTAAGCACGTGACCCCTGGAATGAGCTTCTCTTCTTCTGCGCTCTGTTCTCTGGCCGCTGTTCAGCCGTCACGTGCCAACACGTGACCACTGGTCACGTGTGAGCACGTGACCTTTTCCGGTGCTTTTTCTTGAATGCGCTTTGTGCCGCTGCTTTAAACGTCACGTGCTAACACGTGACCACTGGTCACGTGTGCACACGTGATGCCTCTTCTGAGTCCTTTCCTGATCAGGGAACATTCATGTCGTAGGAGTATTTGATAGGGTTCCTTTAGATGTGTCCGAGTCTCCTCGAAGAGCAGGGGCTGGGCCCTCTCCCCGTGGCATTGAGGCGGGGGCCGCCTCCGTGGAGGAGGCAGTAGATGTAGCCCTCAGCACCTCGTGCTGGGTGAGGCATGAGGACGAGCTCGCCAATGCTCGAGCTCGCTTCCACATTCCCCCGCGCTACACTCTTCGTCTGGCCGAGGAAAGAGAGAGGGTGGACCAGGTCCGGGGCAGGGAGATCGCCCTGTATTTGGAAGCTTTTTGGGGCGGAATGCGCTTGCCCCTCTCTCCTGAGGTCATCGCCGCTCTGAATTTCTTTGGCTTGGCTCCTGGCCAGCTGGTGCCGAACGCGTGGAGGATCCTCCTTGGGTTCCTGATCCGCCTGAAGCTGCAGGCGATTCCTTTCAGCCTTTCCCTTCTTGATTCCTCCCTTGCTTTTAAGAGTCACCCCGGCGGTCGAGCTGGCGACCCGAGGTGGGTTTATCTTTCTTTTAGGAAGCGGCCCGGGTCGCCGCCAGGGCGGGGGGTCATGGCCTTGCCCTCCTCCATCCACGACCGGAAGAAGAAGTTTTTCTTCGTCTCCCCTCCCGAGGGTGAGGACTGGCCGGTGCCCACCTAGTGGTCGTGGGAGAAGAGTCTGCCGGGGGACTTGTCTGACGACCCCGCCGCGGTGAGAGTGGCGTCGTGGGAACCCATCCCTCGATACAACGTGCTGCTGTCCGAGAGGGTTTTGAGCTGGGTCGGGCTTTGCCCCGTCGAGTTCGTTGGTAAGTTAGGCTTGCTTTCTGGGTTTATATTTTACTCGCGTTGCTGATAAGCGGGGTGTTTGTTTTGTGCAGGATCCATGGACTTCGACGTTCTCCGAGATGCTATGCGCCAACCGAGGCAGCCTGCTAGGGCTGGGGGTGCCAGCTCTTCCTGGGCGCAGGCTGTCCCCACTCCTACCGCCCCAGTGGCGGTGCCCCGAGGACACCCGGCGGTGGACCCCGCTCCGGGTCCCAGCAGAGTGTCGGGCCGGAAGCAAGCCCTGATTGTGGAGGACACGGCCTCGGAGGAAGAGATCGGCTCCCCCACGGAGACGCTTAAGAGAAGTTCCCGGAAACCTTCCCGGGGCCGGTCTTCGCCGACCGTGGTGGTGGAAGGTGGGCTCCGGTTCGCGGTGTCATCCGGGCTGTCGGTCGCGGACAGTCTCCTCCATGAGATAGAGACCTCGGCCGGGGGTCGGGTTCCCGGGGGAACCCTCAAGGCTCAGCTAGCGTCGATCGCCCAGGAAGCCGTGCAGGTAAGCCCACAGTGCGCTGTGAGATTTAGTGTTTTCCTTCGTGTTTCTGATCCTTCTTCTTTTTGCTCCTTCCTAGACTCTCCATCACGTGGCCCTCGCCCTCCACATGGAGACCGAGGTGGTAGCCCCGGCGGTGGAGGCCGCGGGCCAGCTCGCCGCGTTGCAAGAAAGCTCCAGGCGGGAGCAGGAGGCGATGTCGGAGAGGATCGCCGCCCTGGAGGGTGAGGTGGCAGCTGGGAAAGGGGAGTCCGCCCGGCATCACGAGGCTGCTGCGATCGCCGAGGGTAAGCTCGGGGACTCCCAGGTGCTCGCCGGCAGCTTGAAGAATACGGTGAAGACCCTCCGGAAGGAGCTGGGGGCGTCGGCCGAGGCCTTAGAGTCGATTGGATCGAGGGCCGTGGCAAGCTATAAGAGGTCGAGGGATTTTTACGACGACTTAGCCGTGGCCATGACCCGCATCTGGCACGGCGCCCTTGATGACGTGAAGTCCAAGATGCCGGAATTCGACGATGCGGCTCTCCGGGCCGAGTTCCCCCTCATGGGCACCGACGAGCAAGGGGGAGAGGTTCCCGGCGAGGTGGGGGCCGAGGACCCGACGCCTCCAGTGGTGGAGGTTGAGGACCCCGAGGTCGTTCCCGGGCCCGAGACGTAGAGCCTCCGCTCCCCTATCTTCATTTTGTTTTTCTTTTGAATTTTTGTAAGGCTGAGGAGCCAGAAAATACCTTTTGTAAACAAAAACTATTTTTGTTGGTAGTGATAAAGTTTTTCCTTAGCTCCCACGTTCTGCCTGTCTGTGAAGAATGTTATTTTTCTTGCCTGCACCGTTGTGTTTGTGTTTTAATGTTAGGCTAGCCCTCTGTCTAACGATCGCCCGTCGAGTTGACTGCGATCGCTTGCCGACGAGCGTTTTCGAGGAGGTACTCACTGGGCCCAGGAGTCGAGGGGAGATCGTTTAGGCTTGGACAGACTTGATGTCTCTTGTTGGGTAGGAAGCTACTTGCCGGGATGCGCCGAGTAGGAAGGAACTCGGCGGCCTCGTGACGAGGGCTCTGACCTTTAGCGCTGGAAAGGTCGGGAGAGGCCTGCGAAGGATGGCCGAGCAGGATAGCTGCTTGGTGCCTCTTGGCGAGGGCCTTGATCCTTGATACCAGAGGGGTCGTGTGAGGCCTGCAAAGGATGACCGGGCAGTGAAGCCGCGCGATCGCCTCTTGGCGATGGCTTTTATCTCTGGCGTCTTGGGTAGGCGAATACCAGCCGGAGATGACCGAGCAGGGTAGCTGCTTGTTTTGCCTCTTGCGAGGGCTTTTGATCCTTCAGGATGGGGACCGAACGGGGTTACCTCCCGGTGCCTCTTGGCGAGGACTTTGATCCCTGTCGGTTGTGGTAGGAAGCTACCAGCCGGGGATAGCCGGGCAAAGACTCGACTGCCTCTGGGAGGACTTTGGTCCCTAGCGCGAGAAAAAGCTATAGGGCTGTAAGAAGCCTACCAAGGACCCTTGGCCGGGTAGGGTTGCTGCCCAGTGCCTCTTGGCGAGGGCTTTTGTCCTGAAGGATAGCCGAGTGAAGGAACCTCGGGCCTCGGCTGCCTCTGGGAGGGCTTCTTTGATCCCCAGCGTCGTGGCAGTGAAGCTGCCCGCAGGGGATAGCCGAGCGAGGGAACCTCGAGCTCGACTGCCTCTGGGAGGGCTTTTTGATCCCCAGCGTTGTGGCAGGGAAGCTGCCCGCTGGGGATAGCCGAGCGAGAGAACCTCAGGCTCGACTGCCTCTGAGAGGTCTTTTCGATCCCCGACGTTGAGGCAGGGAAGCTGCCCGCTGGGGATAGTCGAGCGAGGGAAGCTCGGGCTCGACTGCCTATGGGAGGGCTTTTTGGTCCCTAGCGTTGTGGCAGGGAAACTGCCCGCTGGGGACGACCGATCAGGGTAGCTGCTGGGTTGAATCTTTGATGAGGTGCAGCCCACTTGTCCAGCTGTAGGCGCAGGGAATGGGAACGATCGTAGCCAGTGCATTGAACGCGGGGGGAGGCGTAGCGCTAAGGGCGCGCCGCTTCGACTCCACCGTAGAAGGCTCGATGGCTGCCGCGTGGCGGCGTCCTCCTGGGTGAAAACGGGCGACTGTTGGGCTGCGCAGTGGGCTATATTAGGGGCGTTGGTTCTTCCCCCTTCGCAGATAGGCCATCAAAGATGGAGGATTTCCCATTCACCATCGCCGAGATCATCAGTTCTGCAGATGTGTACCTCTATGACCGCGACCGCACCGAGGGCACGGTGCAGTTGGTGGTTGCTCGCATTGAGGAACACTTCGGTCCACTGCTCCCTAGGCGCTCCTCCCTGCTGTAGCTATTAATATACTCCATCAGGAGGGCATCGCCGGGGCTTTACAACCCCCTGTCAGAGCAGCTCTTCGACGAGGCCGTGGGCAAGCTGCGGACCTTGAGGCGCTTCGGCTTGATCTCCGCGAGCCGACTGGCGCGCTCGGAGGCGCTCGTCCGGGAATGCTACGAGCTAAGGCTCGGGGTTGACGCCAGTGGGGGGAACCGGGAACGGAGGCTGGAACTCGCGCGGCCCCAGTTGGCGGAGATCTTCGCCGAGTACCACGAGCAGTGCTTGGTGCACCCCTTACCCCCGCTATTGTAACCCTCCCTCCTTTTTTTTTGCATGTATGGCTGGGGAGCCCATAGTACCCTTTGAATAAACAAGGTTTTTTTTTCTTTTTCGCAATGTCCCATTGATCTTTATTTAGTCAACAGTAAATCCCAGGAAGAATTTACATTGCCTTTTAGAAAGAAAAAAGAAGGAAACAAGACAGGTACAGGTTAAAGGATGACTTACTTGACCCCTCCGTGATGAGGGTTTATATAGCGGTGGTGACACGTATCAGCGGGCGCGGGAATCTCGCCGGCAGTTACGCTCCCGACGTCACGCCGGCGTAGAGAGCGGATCACCCATTAATGGGGATCGTGGTGGCGCGGAACGCGGGATGTTGCTGGCGTAGAATCCGCGCATGGCGAGATTCGCGGAGCGGCGGTTACGCTTGCGAGTGGTGGAGTTGGTCGGAGAGCCGAGGGAGACGGTTTCGGCAGGGAGCTCGGGGGCGAGCAGGGAGGCCGAGGAGTCTTGGTCCTATGGCGGCTCGGGGCGAGCTGAATGGCCGAGGAGGCTGATTTTCAGAGGGCCCCGAGACGGGCCGTTTTGTGCTTGCAGGTCGGGCTCCGGGTGGCCTCGTCGGCCTCTGCGGACCCTTTCCTCTGAGCTCTGGGACGTGTCGTCCGCTACGTGTCCCGATGTTAGAGGTTGCCGATATCGAGCATCATCATAAATTAAATAAAAAGTGCAAGATTTCAAAAATCAACCACTTAATATGACAAAGTCCTTCCTTTGAAAAGATATCCCTCTCTAACGATTCTCCTTGACAGTCATCAATTTCTAAACATCTTTTTTGACAATATTTTCTCCACGTAAAACCATGTGGTACTTTCTGGGCATGATTGGATTGAATTATTTTTGGCGTGTGTTTTGATATCTCTTATACTATTCAATAAACGGTTATTTTATCATGGGTCCCACCATGACCAGCTTAAAAATGATATCTTTTCCCATTTAAAAATAAGCAAGGAATTCATAGCTTATTCCATAAGTTGAGTTGACCAAATAATATACCATAATACCCTTTGTTCTTTCATCTTAATGATACGTCCTTTTAATTATTTTACACCCAATAATCACTTATCTATCTTTTCATCCAAATACACCGTTTACTTATAATCACTTTTTATACAAAACTATCCAGACACTAAACAACTTATTTATCATAAGCACCCATAAATGATTTTTTCACCTTTTCTAGAAATATAAATGATTATGACAAATAAGCATTTAAAAATGAGCCCATCCAAACGGTCCCTAAACATCTTTAATATCAAAATTAATTCATAATTTTAAGGAATGAATCTAAACACACTAGATAAATTATTCATTTGAAAGACCAATATACAAATGAATGCAAGATTGATGAACTATGAATGGGAGGGACTAGTTTTCAGCTGTGAAACGTGTTTTACTGCTATAACTGTAAATCATAGTCAAAACGCAAGTCTTCTTTACATATTAAAAAAAAGTTTGGATCCGTTAATCTTATATTTCTTTCTGACAATTCTTACAGCACGGCAGATTAGTGTAACCGAAAATGAGAATGTTGAGATATACGAGTTCCAACATTGAAGAAATGCAAATCATTTATTGCGGCCTTTCTTACAGCCTCTAAGGCCCAAAGCAGCTCAGAAGCCCGGTCCAGACCTTCTATTAACCCCTGACTGAGCTGCCGCCGTCGCCTTCAAAAACCCAACAAAAACGCCAAAAGAACCTTCGACGAGCTCGAGGACTTGGGTTGCGCGAGGAGCGTGAAGGCGTTCAACGCGCTGCTGACTGTGTTTACTGAGTGCGGGGAATTCGATAGAGTCTC
The DNA here is from genome assembly GCA_030015575.1 of Agapanthus africanus. NCBI lineage: Eukaryota > Viridiplantae > Streptophyta > Magnoliopsida > Asparagales > Amaryllidaceae > Agapanthus > Agapanthus africanus. The sequence goes on from CM057337.1 coordinate 8,616,281, forward strand.
CGATGCGTTTGAGGCGGCGCCGGAATCGACCTCGCCGAATGCCATCTCGTATAACTTCCTGATCAAGGCGCTTTGCTGTAAAGGCGAGATCTTTATGCATGTAAATGCCTTTTCTTTAGTAAATTAAGCTGAGATATGAGACATCGATGAATTGTAGATGGAGATAAAGCTTGTTATATCTGCTATAAAAAAAGGTGTTCTTTGAGAAATATGGGTTCATATTGCAAATTGAATGAAACACATCTTGATGAAGTTTTCTATGATGAAGGTCGTCTTGATGCGGCCCTCAAAGCGCCCGATGTAATGCAAGAGAAAGCGTTCTCTCTGTGTATAGTCTCCTACAATACACTTCTAAATGCATTTTATGGGAATGATCGGTTTTCTGATGCCGAGAAGATATGGAAAGAATGGAAAGCGTAAATATCAAACCTGATATAAAGAGCTTCAATGCAAAGATGCGGGGCCTGGTTTCGGAAGGGAAAACATCGGAGGCGGTAAAGCTTGTTGAAGAACTGAAGCAGATGAAGTTAAAGCTGGACACTTTCTCGTTCAATGCTTTGATAAATGTGTATTGCAACGACGGAAACTTGGAGGAGGCGAAAAAGATAAAAGTGAATTTGACAAAGAACGATAGTGTTCCAAACAGAGGAACCTTTCGGATCCTGATCCCTAGCCCATGCGAGGCTGGGGAGCTTGATATGACTCTGAGCGGTTGGTTGATCCAACAATACTACAGGGGGTTGTCTATGGGCTAGTTAAGGGGCCGAGAACACAGGAAGCAAAGAAGCTTGTGGATCTTGCGCAGGAAAATGGTTACTCAAAGAAAAAGCTGAACATGCCATCGAAGAATTTGGGAAAGCAGTCAAAGTGATCAGGTAGGAAATCTATTCCTTTAAAGTTATAAGTCATAAAGTCTGTGGATTAAGAATCTTCTTACATTTTGATATAATGATCAAGAAGGGAAAATTATGTTCCACCGATGAATATTTGTTTGGGGGCATGAGGTTGTTTGTTGTTCTGCGATGCTCATGCTTTGTCTCCACGTCTAGTTAACTTAAATACACAAACATGCACGCATCAATATGCACCGTGTGCACGTATGTTTCATCTTCGCTCATATCTGTTAGTCTCAGATATGATGCAATTTCGTTTATAAAGAGGGGAGGGTTCCTTTGATGTGGAGCGTCTACCTGGCAATTGCTTGATTTGGTGTTAGAAATAGGTTTTCCGATGATGCAGTTTGGTGGCATCATGTTAACAGTAATCCACGTGTCTTGTAGTTGGAATAGCCGTGTATAATTTTGAGCAGTAATGAGGGAACTGGCTATTTCTCTCTAGATTAAACCAAGCCATAACTGATAAAGAAAAATGAATATGCATGGATAACGCTATCACAAAATATCCAAGTCAAATATTCACTCATTCAACAATGGATTATAAATAGTTAGGTAGAAGAAGTGAGATTTAATGGCTAAGTAGCAGTGTCAAATATTCTTCTTTGAAAACCATAACTTACAAGTAAGAGCTGCATGATTCCTCAAAATGGATCTTCCAATGATGCCTTTGGAACAAATGTATGAAAATCTTGTTGATCTTGTGTCAATAACTGAATTATTGAATTATATAGGTTGGGTCCAATAGATCACGGTCTACACTTGGACAATGCAGAAACTAGTTGAACTCATAGGGGCCCTTCCTCACAATTTACTGCAAAATATTGAATCGTGACCCTTCCCCACAATTTGCTTAAACAATTAGAGTATTTAACTTCTTGTTTATTACTTTATTATATGGTATATCTCATCCTCATTCAATTTCTATAGAATTTCCCATCATGGCTCGATATGGTTATGAATTCAACATATATTGGAGACGATCTAAAAGTCTATTTTTGCTAGAGTAGATTATTATTAGGATTGTGTCTATTATCCGATTGCACATCGATGGGACATTTGGACCGGGCCATTTATAGTGGGCTACCAATAGGTGACGAGTAATGTTAGGTTCTGAACACAATATATCTCTTTCATTTTGGGTGAGAGATATGGGGGCTAGAGATAGAGAGATTTAACTTTATAGATGATGATTTGTACCTCCTTGCTCTTGTGGTGTGAGAGTAAGAGAGGGGAGCTGAGCGATGAAAGTCAGTGATGTTCAGAATATGTGATCGGTGTTCTTTCTCATTCTAGTGGCTTAATTGATTCTGGCTGATTTTGGTCAACCACATAAATCAGGTGTTCTTTGTGCGGTCGTGCATGATTTGCAATCTTGTGGGCTCAGTGTTTGTGAGGGTATCGAAGCCACCAACAATTATTCATTGAGATTGAAGATGCTTGCAGTTTCTTGTGGGCTAATGTAAGGAAAATTTCATGGAGAAATTTTCTCTAAGATTGCGGCCTGCTCTAGAGCTTTCATCACCAACTTTTGTTTTATACTTGAGGGTTTGTAATATGGTTTACATGTTCTTTCTTTCTTACTAGCAAGGGCCTCCAGGCACGAAGTCCAAAGTTAAGAAAAATTATATTAATTAAAAACAATGTTGAAAAAAACGGAATATTCGGTTGAATATTCGTATTCTGTAGCAAATCGAACAGACGCTACAATATTCAGTCAAATATACGGTCAAACCGAATATTCGCCACACAAACCGTATATTCGGATGAATAACACGAATATTCGGCCTAATTAGCCCATTACGCCCAAAACAAAAAAAAAAAACAACAAAAAAGTCGATTGTGGAATGCACAACTTAATTAAAAGACACTTATTATTTCATAAACACTCTCCTCATTTCTCTCTTTATTCTACTTTCTCAACCGAGACCCGAACTCACAATCTTTCGATTTAGTTCGGACGTCTTACCATTAGGCCACCGGTATATTAAAGTACGACAGATAGCTTAATGACCTAGGGCTTCTCCCATTCATTAGTCATCGCTCTCGCTCGGGCATTCCAGTTTTCTATATTTTTTTGAATTTTTTATACGTAATATTTATATGAAAATATTGATGGCCGTTTAATCTGAATAATCCGAATATTTACCGAATAAACCGAGTGTTCTTTATTTGCCGGCCAACCGAACAAATTCTGAATCCGTTATTTACAACATTGATATAAAAAATTATTATTATATGATTTGTATGTTGTAATATCTCATATTCATGAACTTCATATGTAAAATACAAGAAGGATTAAATTGAAAACGCTTTGACATTTTTCTTCAACTTTGTAATATTTTTCTTGTTATAGCATAGGAAAATTACGAAATTTTTAAAAAATTCAATTTTTCAATATTTTGCTTGTTATATCACACAGGAATTGCGAAATGTATGAAAATTCCAAAAAAATTGTTTTCTTTAAATTTCCCGTTTTCATTAGTTTTCCAATAGTTTGCTTGCTATAGCAATAAAATCATGAAGTTTTCAAAAAATAGGATATTTTTTGTTTTCTTCAGTTTTCAACATTTTCCATTATATAGCACATGAAATAGCTAAATTTTCAAAAAATCTCAAAATTTTCCGCTTTTTCTTTTTTGAATATTATGCATGCTATAACACATGAAAATGATGAAGTTTACAACAATATCAAATTATTTTATTTTCTTTGGTTATTTAATATTTTGAATGCTATAGAGCATGACAATTGCAAAATTTTTAAAAAATCCTAATTTTTTTTGTTTTATTCAAATTTACAATATTTGTCATGCTATCACATGAAAATTATGTGATTTTCGAAATTCCTGAACTTTTCTGTTTTTTTCCAGTTTTTCAATATTTTGTTTGTTATTAGTGTATTTTAAAAAAAATCTCAAACTTTTATGTGCTCTTCAGTTTTTCAGTATTTTGCTTGCTATATCACAGAAAAATCGCGATATCTTCAAAAGTCTCAAAAAATCATGCTTCCATCAAATTTTTAATATTTTGCATGTTATATAGCGCATAGAAAAATACAAAATTTTTATGTTTTTTTAAATTTTTAATATTTTGCACACAGTACATTAAAAAATCTGAATAATTTTTGTTTTATTCGGATTTTCAATATTTTTCTTGTCATAGCACACAGAGATCAAAATTTTCTGTTTTCTTTTGTTCGTCAATATTCTGCTTGTTATGGCACACGAAAATCCTTAATTTTTAAAATCGAAGAAAAGTAAGTTTTTTTCTGTTTTACAATTTTTGTATTTCAGCATACGAAAATTACGAAATTTTTTTAAGATCTTAAATTTTTTTAAGATCGTTTTTATTACTTTGGTCGCTATATAGATCATGAAAATTACAAAATTTCCTGTTTTTTTTGGTTTTCAAGATTTTGCTTTGCTAGAAATGAAAATCGCAAAAAAATTTAGATCTCAGAAAATTTATGTTTTCATCACTTCAATATTTTGCAAGATATAGCACACGAAAATTTTAAAATTTTCAGAAAATCACAAATAATTATGTTTTCTTCATTTTAAAACTATTTTGTATGCTATATATTGCACATGAAAATCATGAAAATTTAAAATCTTAGAATTTTTGGTTTTTCAGTTTTTTAAAATAATTTACCTGTTCATCTTTTGGAGAACTTACGGGTATCAAGGCGATCAATGGATGTATGAACTTGTGGAGTAAAAGAAGAAAATATAATCGATTGCTACTAAGAATTTAACAGAACAGTGAAATCTGCTCCGGGTGACTGAGACTCCCAGTGGCTGAGAATCCCTGGCAATACACGAAAATCATGAGTTTATAATATCCTAAATTTTTTTGTTTTCTTCAAATTTCAAATATTTTGCACGCTGTAGTAAAGGAAAATCGTGAAATTTTCAAAAACCTCAAAATTTTCTGTTTTCTTTAGTTTTTCAATATTTTGTTATAATATATGAAAATAGTAAAATCTTCAAAAATCTTTAGAAATTTAAGTTTTCTTCGGTCTCAATATTTTTTGTTTGTTATAGCACACGGAAATCAAGAAATGTTCAGAGTCTCATTATTTTGTTCTTCTGTTTTTCTATATTTTACATGATATAGCATAAGAAAATCACTATTTTTTCAAAATTGTCAAATTTTTTTAAAAAAAAAATATTTTTTGCAATATGAACAAAAATCGTGAAAATTCCAACTTTTAAAAATTTCTTTTCCCCATCTTTCAGAGCACAGTACACAATATTCGTGACATATCTCAATATTTTGTCACTAAAACCCAAGTGGTGAGAAAAATAAAAAGGGATTTTAAAGAAGGGTCGATCAAAATTTTTCCACCATATCTGCACTGTATGGAATAAAAGAATGATAAATATTTAGTAGGAAGTCAATCAAAGATTTTTCATGACCCAAATGTAGTAAGAGAATTAAATGGGGGATAGATATTAATTTGTCTATCAAAATTCATCATAGATAAGAGAATATTTTAAGAAATATCCTCTCATATAGTTTATATATATTCTATAGATGTCATGTTTGCCTTTTATTATATTTTATAAGTTTAATCAAAATTTTCCAATTGGAGCAGGCGTTGCTTTTTATCAAAGTTGAAATGAACACGAGCATCATACATCAAATTGTTGCAAATGGAAAGAGTGATTTCAGTCACTTTCATCTTTTGTTGCTGTGGCGCAGGGCAGAGGGAGTTGCTAATGTTGTAATTTTAATTAAATAATTAAAATAAATATTAGGTCTCAAGTTGTGAAACTTAATATGTAAGTGGAAATTAAAGTGATGCCTATTGATACACACTAAATATGAATAGTGGAGAAGTAACTGTATTGGTTACTGTATGTATAAAGTAGTGGGAAGGTTATAAGTCCTTACTTTTTGGGCATCAGTTACTAGTTACTCCATGGCATTAAGTCTTTGATTTATAACTTATATCCCTCTGTCTCTGTAAATAGAGTTTTCCTCTTCCCACAGAGAGATAAGTTCCAATAGAAACAAAATGGGCTAAAATTTTAGAGAGATTTCCAAGAGTGCGAGATAGAATTCCGGAGTGGTTTGATTGTCTCGGTTTTGTTCAGCACTAACCTAGAATTTGTGAACCATTGAATGCTGGAGAACAGCCGTTCAATCCTAAGGCAATGAGGATACATATCCGATAAAGGAATGGAGTTTGTTCTCAAGTATAGAGGATTTTTTATTCTTGCCTCGGTTTTGATTCAAATCAAGTTTGTAGCCGTACGTTTCGATTGCCGAGAGGTACATTTAATTTAAGCAATTTCTATTTATATTATATTTTGATCTATACGATTATACATAAGTTCCTAATATTTATTTAAAAACAACAATCTTAAGAACAAATTCTTTTTAATCGGTAAAGAAAATGGCTTTTGAAATTACTTGTGCTTGTGCTGCTGTGCGACCTTCTGATCTCAACGCTGTGAAAACTTTGGACCTGACAAAAGTTGATCCTTTGACTGGCAAAACATTAAGTGTTGGAAGCAAAAGATATTTTTTCTTGAGACCTTTGAATTGGCCTTTATGCTTGCTATGCTGAAACTTGTTTCCATTCTTGAAAATGGAAAGAAAATGAAATTGATAAGGCTAATCGTTTTAATTGGGAAAAGCATAACAAGACTGCTAAACATTATATTCCGAATTCTTTAGCAAATGAATTATATGATTTGTATTTTAATCTTGATACTCCTAAAGATATTTGGGATGCCCTCCATAAGAATATGTGACAGAAGATGCCGGGATGAAGAAATTTGCCATTGGCATATTTCTAAACTTCGACATGACTGACGATAAACCCGTGTTAGATCAAATCAATACTTATCAGAAGGTGGTATCAGAACTGACTTCAGAAGGTATTATTTTACCTGAAATTTTTGTAGGTGGTTCCATAATTGAAAAGCTATCTCCTTCCTGGAAAGCCTACAAGACTAATCTCAAATATAAAAGGGATGAACTTGTAGTTCATATTCGAATTGAGGAACAAGAGAGACTGGTGGAGAAACGCGATAAGCCAACTCCGAGCTTACCTGGAATCAAGGTTAACTTGGTTGTGGATGGATCTGGAAGGCCTAAAAAAACCTTTCATGGACCATCAGAAATTTGGTGTCATGAAAGACATTCAAAAGAAAAAGGGTAATTGCTGTGTTTGCGGAAAACCTGGACATTTTGCTGCTCGATGCAAGCATAGGAAGGGCAAGCCTGTGAAAATTCAAGCACATTTCGCTGAAGCGGACACCCTTGTGGCAATAATTTCTGAGCTGAATATAATCAATAATCATGAAGAATGAGTTGTCGATACTGGAGCCATGAAGCACATATGCGGTGAGCGCAATATGTTTACTTCCTATCATCCTGCCGTGGAAGACGATAAGATATATCTTGCTGTCGTTCTGTCCCGGTTGCTGGTAAAGGAAATGTGCTGGTGAAGCTTACCTCGGGCAAAAAGCGATCTCTCACCGATGTTCTCCATATTCCTGGTATTGGGAGGAATCTGATATCTGGTGTTCTGTTAATAAAGGATGGACTGAAACTGGTCTTTGAGGCCGATAAGCTTGTTCTGACGTTGAATGGGATGTTTATGGAGAAAGGTTTTTATAAGGATGGTCTGTTTGTCCTGTATGCTAAAAATATTGCTGAATATAGCACTAGTATCGTAACCCCTGCTTTTATCAATAATAAATTGAATGCTTTTGCTTATTCTGTTTGTACTGCTAATACTTTATTTGTTTGGCATGCTAGATTAGGACGTGTTAATTCTGCTTACTTGAAACGTATGTCTTATCTAGGCTTAATAGATAAATTTGAATCTTTTTATATGGATAAATGCGAAACATGTTTTGAAGTTAAGTTCACTAATAAGTCGCATAAATCCGTTCAAAGAGAAAATGAATTGTTAGTACTTATTCATAGTGACTTAAGAGACCTAAAAAGTAATCCAACCAGAGGAGGTAAAAAGTATTATATTACCTTCATTGATGACTATAGTAAATATACAAAATTGTATTTACTTTATTCAAAAGATGAAGCTGAAGAAATTTTTAAAAAGTATAAAATGGAAGTTAAGAACCAACTGAACCGAAAGATAAAAAGACTTAGAACGGATAGAGGGAATATCTCTGTAACCCTTTCCAAATTTTTTGTGAAAATGGTTTAATTCATAAAGTGGCCGCTGCTTGCTCTCCAGAGTCTAATAGAGTAGCTGAAAGGAAGAACGGAACTTTAAAGGAAATGATGAATTCCATGCTTATAAGTTCTGGTTCATTCTTGGATTTGTGTGTGGGGGGGGGGGAGCTATCTTATTTGCATGTTATATGAATAACAGAATTCCCCACAAGAAAACTGGAAAGACTCCTTTTGAGCTGTGGAAAGGATATACTCCTAACCTCCGTTAGTTTAAAGTATGGGGATGTTTAGCTAAAGCGAGTCTTCCTGCAATTAAAAGAAAGAAGCTTGGTCTTAAGACCATTGATTGTGCTTTTATAGGTTATGTCGAACATAGTGCTGCCTATAGATTTTTAATTCAAGAATCTATAAATGAAATTGATGGTTCAACTAACACTATAATTGAATCTAGAGATGCAGACTTCTTTGAGTCTTTATTTCCTTTGAGACCAAAAGTGGTGATTGGGTCAGATGTTGCTTCTATAAGCAAAGATAAATCCTGAATCTAAGGTTGAACTGGACAATGATTCAGAACTTGAAGGAAATTTGAGTAAAAGATCAAGAAAGGTAAATACCTTTAGCAGGGACTATGATATGTAATCCGATCCTACAACCTTTGATGAGAACATGAAGTTTCCATGTGCTGTTTTCTGGAGAGCTGCTATCAACGATGAGTTAGATTCTATTATGGCTAATCATACATGGGAACTCGTAGATTTGTCTGTTGGAATCAAAACAATTGGTTGTAAGTGGATATTCAAAAGAAAAGTTAAAGTAGGTGGATTAATTGATAAACATAAAGTGGGACTCATAGCTAAGGGGTATAGTCAACAAGAGGATTTTGATTACTTTGACACTCATGCCCCAGTAGCTAGAGTTATATCTATTAGATTATTGATCGCTATAGCTTTTATTCATAATTTGGTAATACACTAAATGGATGTAAAAACCGCGTTCCTAAATGGAGAGACCTTGAAGAGGAAATTTATATGGACTAACCAGAAGGATTTGTTGTTCCTGGAAAAGAACACCAAGTGTATATGCTTGTTAAATCCTTCTATGGTCTGAAACAAGCACTTAAACAGTGGCATGAGAAATTTGATAATATGCTTGTTGATAACGGGTTCGAAATTAATGATTCTGAAAGGTGTGTATTACAAGAATTCCTATAATTCTGTGGTCATCATATGTTCATATGCAGACAGCATGTTGATAATGGGAACTGACTTGAATGTTGTGAAATCAACAAGACAATTCTTAACTTCTAAGTTTGAAATGAAAGACTTAGGAGAAGCAGATGTAAATACTTGGGATTAAAATCATAAGGGAGTCTGGGAGTATTATATTATCTTGATCACACTATGTTGAGAAAATCCTAAAGAAGTTTGGACAATTTGAGGCAACTCTATTGTTAACTCCTTTAGAAACTAGCTTACATTTGAGAAAGAATAATGGTGATGCTATATCCCAAATTGAATATGCTAGAGTGATCGATTTATTAATGTATCTGAAGAAGTGTACCGGACCAGATATATCCTATGCAATAGGAAGATTGAGTAGATATACTCATAATCCTAATTAAGAACATCGGAATGTTTTGATTAGAGTTTTGAGATATCTTAAAGGTACCATAAATGATGGTTCATCTTATTCAGGATATCCTAATGTGTTAGAAGGATATTGTTGTTGGGGTTAAAATTTACATCCCATCGCCAAAATTAAAAGCCAAAAGTCCAAGTCAACGCCCAAGTGGATCCAGGTCCGACTAACCCGGGGGCCGACCCCATGCAACTGGGCCCATGCGCAAACCGCCTCAAGCTCGAGCGAAGACGGCCGACCATCGAAGAAGAAAGAAAAAGAAATTTATAATAAATAGTTTTTTATATATAAATAAGTATGAAATTGTAAATTAAGTGGGCAAAAAACCAAATTATGTAAAACTCATGGCTCATGTGCAAAAGGAAATGAGCACATGGACATGGGAGAGGCAAAATAGCCATTTTGTAAAGCTCAAGGGGCAAAATGAAAAATGTAAAGCCTATATAAGGCAAAGATACGAAGAAAATCAATAACTTTCATTCCCATGTCATTTTAGGGTTTTGAGCCTCCTCTTTCTCAAGGTTCTTCAATTAAATTAAGAGAGAAATTCCTTTTTTCCGAAATAAATAGGATTGACCACAAACCCATTGAAAAGTGAGTGAATCTTCCATTAAATCCTAAAAAGGAGAGATTTTTGATTTCCTCCTCCCTCTTCAAGATCCAAAAAGGAAGAGAAAGAAGAAAGAGAACACTTCTCCAAAAACCCTATTGTGACAAGATCTAAAACTTGGAAAAGGAACAGAGACCCCTTTTTCACCATTCAGGACTCAAAACCTTAAGTTTTGAAGATTCAAGACAGTACTTTGGACCAAAATAGGAGAAGGTTAGGGTGACCCCATCAAAGGGAAATCTTCAGGAGCTCAAGCTCCATGATCGGGAGCGTAAGTTCTAAACCGCCGTGCGCCAGCTCCTGTGTAATGCACGGGCGCAAGCGCCAATCTTCCTGTGCAAGCGCCAACCCTTGCGTGCGCAAGCGCCAAGCGCCAATACATATGCGCAAGACTCCCCTTTTCAAAAAAAATTCTAATGGGACCCCCGTAAACTCTGCGAGGCCTCTTGATATACCCAAAACGTCCTCAAAATTATTTTTTCAAACACAACACGCTCATATTGCACATTGAGTTCGCATGACCCATTTGACCTTTTAATCGGAGGATCTCTCGTTTCAAGAGCGATGGGTAATTAACGGCAGTTTTGTCCGTGGCTGCCGGAGATTTGGATCCCCATGATCAATAAACCCTTGTCTATCTTAGGCAGGGGAATCTGTACATGCCTGACAAGTGAGCACATTCTTATCTCAACAGGATGACGAAAAACACTCTACAATTGTGACGCTAATTAGATCACAGAAGTAGATAATTCTAACTCCACGAGTGGTTATGTGTTTACATTTGGAAGAGGAACTGTTTCATGGAAATCATATAAACAGTCCTGTAATGCAAAATCGACTATGGAATCTGAATTCGTAGCTTTAGAGCCAGCAGGTAGTGAGACATAATGGTTAAGAAATCTTTTGCATGACATTTCTTTGTGGACAAAACATGCACCTCCAGTGTCGATCTTATGTGATAACCAAGCAGCTATATCTAAAGCTCATAGCAAAATATATAATGGAAAGAGGAGGCATATTAGGCTGAGCCATAATATTGTAAGGCAATTGCTAAGTGATGAAGTTATTTCTTTAACCTATATAAAGTCAGAAGGAAATCTTGCTGATCCTTTGACTAAGCCTCAGAGCAAACAGCTTATTACCAAGACATCGAGGGGATGGGTCTAAAGCCCGTTTAGAAACAACTAAGTGACAGCAACCCAACTAATGTGAATAGCGATCTCAGGAATTAGGTTCAATGGGAAAAACAAGTCCTGTATGCTGTCTGTTAAAATTACTACACATAAAAATATTTCTATATATATTGGTGGATGCTTTTCCCTATGATGTAAATAGTGCATAACTGCATGATTGTGAGGTTAAGTTTAAAACTCTTAATGATTACCATAGCCGTTAGGTTGCGCTTGGTATAAAGAATGGAAGATTACCGGGAATCCTCGCATTTCCGGAAATGGGATGACCCGGCATCTAATTACAAGGAATCTTGTATTAACGTGCTTGGTTTAATTTAATCATTCCCGATTGACGGCGAGGCCAGCGGATGACGGCACGAACGGCAGATCGGTGGTGGGCCGGCGAGTAGCCGGCAACGGCCGTTAGGCAGACGACCGTCAACTAACTACGGTCAGCCGGCAGCGAACGTTCGATCGGCGGCGGGCCTGTCGGTGGACGATCGGCGATGACCGTCGGCCGTCCGGCTGGTGGACGATCGACGATGGCCGGCCGGCGGACGATCGACGATGACCGGCCGGCGGACGATCGGCGATAGATGGCGAGAAAGGCCGGCGGTGGATGGTCATGGCTCATTCATGTTAGGCTGGAATATTTCGTGGCAATATAGGATAGACACATGTTTTGGGGGAATAGGATTGCCATGAAATGGGGTCATTTGATTACCATGGTAATCCTATATTTCCGGGAATATCTTTTACACCTAAACAAACATGATGATATTTCGTGGTAATCTAGAATTACCACCTAGATTACTTCCTATAAGCGCACCCTTAAGGTAGTGTTTATTGCAGTTAACACTTGATGGAATCACCCTTAATGAGTGTAAAGGCGGAGCCGTATTTTGTTGAGAATATGAGCTAATTCTCTAGAGCACTCATACAGCGTAGGTGCATGGCCATATGTGCACCAACCCGAATAGAACTGTCCGGAAGTATTCTATATGGGTGGACCACAGATGTAGACCAGATCTACGTATAGAGAAAGGTTTAAGTATTTATACCACCTGATCTCTATATCTCTCAGACTGTGAATCCTCCGAAGAAGACTCTTCTACTAACCCCGCGGCCCGAATAGCCCCCTCGGCTTCCATACGAGTGATAAGGGCGCAGTGCTGAAGGATCTGGCGAAAAATGGCAGGAAAACCTAAGGACGCCCGAACTAAGAAAGGTCGCCCGAAGCAACACCTGAGGGAGTGCATACCTGAACCGCCTCCTCTGCTATAGCAGCCATTCGGGCCCTCAAGGTCCCCCGTGGCATCCGGCCCCCGGCCGACTCCTCCATGCCAGCGAGAAGACTGGCCGCAACGGAGAGCCCCGACGGAACCATGAACTGGGCGTCCCTTTCCTGCACGGGGGTCCCCTCCAGAATGTCCGCCGGCGGTGCATGAGAGACCGTCCTTTTCGGCTTGAGAGGAACCCCGTCTTCGCTCTCTCCTGCGTCCCTCGTCTGAGAGTCGGGAACCCGTGTACGCCTTTGGTCACCACCGGAACAATCACCAAGAGCCCGTGGCGGGGCAGGTCGCCCCACTGTCGGGGGCACATCCAGCGCGGGGCTCGAGTCAGCCAGAGGTAAGGCCGCACCGCGGTCCCCCTTTCGGGACTGAGCGCCGAAGGCACCAAGAGTCTAGGATCGAACCATCCGTCCTGCCAAAAGGGAGAAGAGGCTCGACTCAGAAGGAGAAGAAGCAGAAGAAAGAAAAAAAACAAGACATCTAACCTGATTGAGAAGCCCTCGAGAAAGCAGAAGATCCGACCTAAGATGAGAGCGCCAAGCTTACGAGATGAAAGATGAGGAACATATAAAGAGAGATAGGCCCTGAAGACGGCCCCACCTCTACCTATAGCCTCCGGTGCCCCCATCCAACGGCGACCGTCGACTCTCGCCAAAAACAACCCCTCACATACGACGCCGCGGGTCTGCAACACATTGCGTCGCCCAACCGACGCTGAACACGTGGACCGTCGCTTCAGCGACGGAGCGCACGAACTGGCGCACCCTCTTTAATGCAGAAGGTCTCGCCTTGATTCGCCAGCGTCACCCAGAAAAGACAACGGATTGCCCGGGGACACGCTCGACGATATCTTTGGAAGAGAGCTCACCTTGGGTGACCAAGCAGACCACTCTCGACCCGACCCATCAGCTGGTCGGGACGAGAGTGGGGGGATAATGATGATGCTCGATATCGGCGATCTCCCAGATCATGACACGTGGCAGATGACTTGTCTCAGAGCATGCAAGAAAGGGCCTACAACAGCCGACCAAATCACCCCTATGCTTGTCCTACCGAACAGACGCTGGCTCGCCCGGCACGATGGGTCTCCTCGGCCTCACAGCTCGTTCCCGAACTACCGCAGAAACTAGATACCTCGGCTATCCCGCTCGTCCGCGAGCTCTTCCACCGAGGTCACCTTCCTCGGTCTTATCGACTGACCAATAGCCCCGCTTGCAGGTGTAACCGCCATCCCGCGAATCTCGCCATGCGTGAGATCTCCACCGGCCACATCCCACGTTCCACACCACCACGATCCCCCATTAACGAGCCCGTCTTGCCATTAATGGGAGGTTTCGCTCTTCACGCGGGCGTGACGTCGGGAGCGTAACGGCCGGCGTGATTCTCGCGCCTGCTGCACCTGCTGCCACCACTACTTAAACCTCTCTTTCAGACGGTCAAGGTAAGCCAATTCTACTCCACTAAGCCGTTACTCTGCTCGGATCTCTAGACTAACTTGATCGTCGGAGGGTCCTCGGTGGTACAACCATCCCGGGACTTCCTTGCAGGTAACTCGGCAACCACAACCTCAACCCATTGAGATCCACATGCTTCAGGAGCGACAACCTCCAGATCCAATCTCAGCCATACATCGCAGCCATCCGCAGATCAACGAGAAGCAACATCTGAAGGAGATTCCACCGTCCATTATATCCTTACGGCTGTTGGACATGAAAAGAACTTGTGTTCAATCCTTTCATCGCTTTTCTTTCACAGAACACAGAGTAGGTACTATTATGTTTCTTCTCCTCAAATTATCCTGTTTGAGAATTGCTTTTTCTGATAGCAACCACAAAATAACTTCAATTCTCAAAGGAATTTGAGAATTCCAAATTATCGCCGCATTGCAAGACATAATCCCGCCACAATTAATAATGGAATATACCGACTTCATCGAGAACTTTCTATTTGTATTCCAATTCCATACTCTCTTCCTGTGTTACCTGGACCGATGGAAATCTAACCTCCCTGCCAACCCCCTCTTTTGATTAGAGGCTTTATTATTCTTATACAATGTTAACGACACTTGCCATTCAGTTCGAGACCTAGAACATTTGGGCCAATCGAGAAACCATTCCAATCCTTACGAATATCTGGATACCTATAGCACAACAGAAATCCGAACACTACAGATCTAACCAAAATCTCGTGCGCCACCCATTTCTCACATTCGATATTGCGTTTGCAAAGAAGAATCTACCCGATCCGAGACCCCCTTCCAAAAGGAGGAGACTCTAGACTAACTTTGTGTTTCTCCAAAGCTAAACCTTGCTTGCCTTCTATGCACGCCAATCAACGGTTCCCAAACTCTTCCACATGGATTTGCAAATAAAGACCACCACTTGGTGAGCAACACGAAATTCATGTCTCTAAGATCAAGAATACCAAGCCCCCGAATTCACATGTGACCCCAATTAACCAAGCACAAATCTTTATTATCCTCTCTTCGTCATTTCCAAAAAAACGTTCCTCTTGATCTTATCAATGGATTTCACTACCTATTTTGGGGCTTTAAAAACCGACATCTTATATAAAAAAATCGTCTATAAAATCGTTTTGGTGAGTATCAATCTTTCCCCCAAGGACAAACAACTTCTTTCCATTCCGCAAGTTTCTTATCCACCTCCTCCATTACATTCCAATCCTCCATTCTTAAAGCACCCAGCCTTAAAGGAAGCCCTACATATTTTAACGAAATCAATCAATCTTACATCGAAAATCGATGCACACTCCTTCAAATTTGGTAGTTCCCTTCCCACTCAGGTTCTCGCTAGTATAAAATTTAATTTTTAAACCCGACGAAAATTGAAATATCAACAACACCCATTTAAGAATAATCGCTCTTGTGCGGTCCCCGATTCCAAACAAAAGGGTATCATCTGCATATTGGAGGATGGCATAACCTTCCTCCGGCCACCCTCGCAATCAGCATAACGAGCCTTTCTCACACATTTTTTAATCATCCTATTAAGGTCATCAGCTGCTAGGGTAAAAAGAGGATAAATGGACCCGTGTCTCAACCCCCTCTTGCTTTTTATAACCCTCCCTTGCATCTTATTAGCCGCAACTTTAGTCAATCCTCCTCTAATACATATATCTACCCAACCTCTCATCTATTCTCAAATCTTCTATCCAAAGTTTCTATGACCGCATCCCACTCAACCGTATCATAGGCTTTCTCAAAGTGAAGCTTGAGGATAAATCCCATCCCTTTTCTTTTGCACACCGACTAATGATTTCATGTACGCATACTATTGAGATTCAGTATATTTCTTCCTTTAATGAATCCTGCTTGTTCCTTTGCCACCTCATCATTAAGAACCCCCTTCAACCTTGTGGCCAAATTTTGGTTATAATTTTATAAGAATTATTATCCAAACTAATCGGTCTAAATTCCGAGACGTTTCTAGTCTCAGTCCTCATTCTTTGGATTAGGACTAACCACGTATACTTAATCCTATATAAATCACATGACTCATTAAAGAAAGAAGATATCTCCCAACAGTCAATTTGCACACTATCCAAGCATTGGCGGTAAAAAAAATATCGGTTTTCATCTGGACCAAGTGCCTTTTCCTCCCCAAGCAACTAATAATAGCCACAAAAAAATATCGGTTCAATCCTATCCTCCGATCCAGAATAGTTTTAATCAGAAGTTTCTGAGGAGGTGAGAGATGGGGATGGGGGCATGAAAAATCCCGATGATTAGTCGGATAGCCGAGGAAGACACATGGGGTAGACCGTGAGGCTAGTTTATGAGGAGGTGAGAGATGGGGATAGCATAGGCACCCGAAAACTCGAAGATGAGAGTATGAGATAGGCTTTTGGAAGAGTTTAGAGAAAGGAATGTCATTTTGTATTGAGGTGGATGGGAGGATATTGAGAAGGTGTGTGGCCATGTGGAGGGCTTCTGCCCAATACCCAGGAGGAAGGTGGGCTTGAATGAGAAGAGTGCGGACAATATTGTTAATAGTCCGTATCATTCTTTCTGAATTGTCGTTTTGTTGGGAGGTATGGGGCATGAAAAATGAACAAGTATACCATTACAGGCAAAGAGATCATGAAGAGGAGTATTATCAAATTCACCACCGTGGTCACACTGAAAGGCTTTTATTTCCCGATTAAATTGAGTGTGGACATAAGCACGAAAATGTAAGAATTTTGAAAAGAAATCAGATTTACGCCGTAAGGGATAGACCCACAAGAATTGTGAGAAGTGATCCAAAAAGATAACATAGTATTTAATGCCACTAATACTGAAAATAGGCGAAGTCCATAAATCCGAATGAACAATATCAAATGGGGACTCAACAATAGACTCTGAACGATAAAACGGAAGCCTAACATGTTTTCCTAATTGACACGCATGACATAACTTTTGAGTTTTGTCTTTATTACAAGAAATAAAACCATGAGACACTAGAGACTGAACAACAGTGTCGTCCGGATGACCCAAACGTCTGTGCCATGTGGAGGGACTGGAGGTGAGGAGGGCGAGACGTGGAGCGGCAGTGGAGTTGGTGATGACGGGGTAGAGATCACCAGTGCTATCACACCGATGGATAGTTTGCTTTGTCCGGAGATCTTTCACAGAAAAACCATGAGGGTCAAATTCAACAGTACAATTATTGTCTTTGGTAAATTGACGCACGGAAATGAGATTTTTAATAATTTTGGGTAAGATAAGCACATTCTGTAGTGAAAGGGGACGGTGGGGATTGGGTAAATGGCCATGGCCCATATGAGTAATAGGGATTGAGGATCCGTCACCAACAAGTACGGACTGTATGATGCTATTATTAAAAACAGAATGTAAGTTACTTGCGTCGGATGACAAGTGGGCGGAGGCTCCTGTGTCCATATACCATCCTGCGTTGTCGTGAAGGGCCAGGGTGTGTAAGGCCTGAGGAAGAGAAGTAGTGGGCGCAACCGAGGCAGTGGGCTGATCGACAGGCGTAGGCGCGAACCAGGTCCATGGCGGAGGAACGGAGACCGAGAGAGCCTGTTGGGATGATGGACGTGGGCTGGGGCCGAGTAGTCCAGGCGCGGTAGTAGGGCGTAGCTTTACACCAGAGTGGTCGGGCCATGGGTTGGCAGTAGGAGGTGCAGCGGGCCAGTTTGGAGGCCAGAAGTACGGATCCCAGGCATAAGGGTTGGGTGTCGGATGCTGGGCCGAGGGCTGGCGCAGTGATGCTTGGTTGGACTGCTGACGGTTGAGATTGTAGTTCCGGCCAAGACGACCGTTGTTACGGTGGGCGAAGTTGCTGTTGGAGGACTGAGGAGGAGGGTGGCGTCATGACCGACCATGAGGAAGAGAATAGGAGGGAGAAAAGAAGAAATTAGAGCTTTGTTGGCTCTGATACCATGAAGATTGGTGAATTCCCTTTGGGGATTAACCTTGCATTCATTTGTATTTATAGATGTACAAGAGATATACAGGAGAATATTTAGGAGATTATCTCTCCTATTTACATGTATAGCCTAATTATAGCTACCTAATTAGTAATAGAATATTAACATATATTTTCTATTATAAAATCCTACCCTCCTAGATTCAATCCTACCTCTCTAGATTTTTCTGTTTGTTTAGAAAAAGTTTATTGTATTTTAAATTAGGAGTTTGAAGTTTGTGTTTCGTAGGACATTTAAAAAAATTAGGAGTTCCTAAATGAAAATGGAGAGAAATAGGATACTTAAGAGATAAAAAGTATTAACAAAATAAAAGGTACTTGATATGACAAACTCCATCCCAACTCCACTGAAAAAATCTCATACTTCGAACTCCTGATTTCGTACATGCCACGTAGGAAACTAGGACTTCGAAATCTTGAACTTTATTGACAAAACAAACACAAAAGTTTCAAGTTTGGACTAAAATCAGAAGTTGGAACTCTTGATTTTGCAAACTCCTTGCGAATAAACAAACCCTAAGTGCATATTATTTCATACTCCACTAAGATTGGTATATGTAAAAAAGAGAGGGGAGACTGATTCAAATGGATGCCTTTTGTTCCTTATGTCAGCTTGTTGCATATCTTTCCATAGGAAAGTCTTTTACGACCTACACTACAGTGTCAAACACTATCCATCTACTTTGTGCTTACTTTATCTCGTCTTGTAATTTATGAACTTTAGAAGGAAAAGCCACTTAAGTTATAAGTGAAAGATCATATGTAGGATCCACGCCTGAGTTTTTGAACCTCGCTATTGCTTTGCATTTCATGATGAAAAAATGTCTACCTCAATGCTTTCACAAAAGAAAGAAATGAAACTTGATTGGCATTCTTTTAACACAGCCTTGAATAATGTTTTGTAAACTGTTTAGGATAAAATGGATTTCATATTGCAGTACACACTGGTTTCATGCAAGCTGCCTTTCTGTTCTCCCCTTTCTTATGTGTGCGCGCTCTCATACCCCGTCCGCATTGTGAGTTCTTGAGAGGCTGATACTGATTTGCAAGTGTGGATTTATTGTTTCTGAAATTTCAGGACGAACGAGGAACCTGTTGATCAGAAGAAGTACTTTGAGGACTCTTGCAAGCCCAAATGTGTTGGGCCTCTACGTGCATATCAGGTAAAAAGAAGAACCATCTGCTTATAGCTAGGCAAACTTCAAGCAATTTTTTATTTATTGTGGGTTTGAATTAATTAAAATTTCAAGGGAATCAAAGTGTAAGCTTTTGAAGTACCATGTGATCATGAAATTGAAGAATAAGCATGCAATATCTAAAAGATATGAACATGGAGTTTGTGTTGAACGACTTAGATGTAGTTTTTGATAGTCTGGACATGTACCAATGTGATTACTCTTGGGGTGAATACATAATTCGATTATTCTTACTATGCCTGGCATGGCTTTTTCTATATAAATGTAATAACGTCTTTTGAGTCTAGGAAAAAAAGATTTTTCTTACAAATTAGTAAACTTAGTATGTTGTCTTGTCGCTTAAATGGGATGTATTATACTATCATGTATGTGCTTCTGAATGGAACCATCGTACAATTGAAATGATGACAAAAAACCATTGTAATTTTTGCAGTCATGCGTCGATAGAATCAAAGGAAACGAATCTGGGCACAAGCATTGCACTGGGCAATACTTTGATTACTGGTCTTGTGTTGACACATGTGTAAGCGCCTCTCTATCCTCCCCCACCCCACCCCTACCCCCACCCCCCACACACATTTGTTTAGAATTTGTTTTCGAACAATGCTTCATTGAATTGCAGGTTGCACTGAAACTTTTCGACAAACTGAAATGAGGAGTTATTAGACGTCATTCCTTTCAACTGCTTTTTGATCTATAATTGCAGCCTCAAACATTTATATTGCAACTTGCATGTTGTATTCTATTTGGTCCTTTAGTTTTCCCTGCTTCCCTGATGCAATTTTATTCATATAACATGAACCAGAGATGCTGGTGCTGGTTATGATGAGTGTAAAACAAAATTATTAAGATGGAAACCTTTTCTTTTTCCAAAAATTAGGTCGTGTTATTTATGGGTTAATGATCATCATACGGTAATCTGGCGAGTTTGATAGAAATAGATTGTCTATTCATTCCAAGCTACTGATCGATAATGGTATGAAGGCTGCTAAATATAGGCATTATCATCTGCGCGCGCATGTGCATGTTCATCCACTGAGCCCACCCGAGTATCTAACTGCAACTCGACCGTTGTCGCATCTGCTTCGACTTTGCAAAAGAACACACTCGGCATACTTAATGTTCGGTAATACTTAATGAAGCTATCAATTCTGGTTCTGTCCATGAACTAAATTTACAACAGCTAGAATTGAAAGAGAAGAAATTTTGATAATAATTAATCTTACCGAATGTTCTAACAGATGTTCATGATCCATCTCAAGCAGACGAAGCTGCATCGTTCAATACAATATAAGAGAAC
Organism: Agapanthus africanus; assembly: GCA_030015575.1. Lineage (NCBI taxonomy): Eukaryota > Viridiplantae > Streptophyta > Magnoliopsida > Asparagales > Amaryllidaceae > Agapanthus > Agapanthus africanus. The sequence goes on from CM057337.1 coordinate 8,636,990, forward strand.
ACCTTGTGCTCATTTTACATCATGGTTCATAAAGAGATACCGGCTGATATTTTATAAAGAATCAGCAACTCCCTCGGCCCTGTGCTGCAGCAACAAAAGATGAAAGTGACTGGAATCACTCTTTTCTATCTGCAAGAATTTGCTGTATGATGCTTGTGTTCATTTCAACTTTGATAAGCAACGTCTGCTCCAATTGGAAAATTTTGATTAAACTTGTAAAATATAATAAAAGACAAACATGCCATCTTTAGAATACATATAGATTTTATGAGAGAACATTTCTTAGAACATTCTCTTATCTAGGATGAATTTTGATGGAAAATTAATCTCCATCTTCCATTTAATTCTTACTACATTTGGGTCATGAAAAATCTTTGATTGACTTTCTACTAAATATTTATCACTCTTTTATTCCATACAATATAGATATAGTGGAAAAATTTTGATGAACCCTTCTTTAAAATCTCTTTTTATTTTTCTCACCACTTGAGTTTTACTAACAAAATATTGAGATATGTCATGATTATTGTGTGCTGTGCTATGAAAAATTGAAAAAAAAGCAATTTTTAAAGTTAAAATTTTCAAGATTTTTGTTTGTATTGCAAATAAATATGGAAAAACAAAAAAATGAAGAAAATTTTGATATTTTTGAAAAAATTATAATTTTCTTATGCTATATATGTAAAATATAGAAAATAATTTTCTTATGCTATATATGCAAAATATAGAAAAACGGAAAAAAAAATATTGAGACAATAAAACGGCTAAAAAGAAATCATAAGCAAACAGAATATCATCGTGCGGTATAGTTAGACAATAAAAATTTAGCAAAGCATTTGAAAAAACTAGGAAGTAACTAACAAAATGAATTAAAATGAAGAATTTGAAAACCTTTCTACCGACAATACCCCTTCGAAACTATGTTTGAAAAGAATTTATAATCCGATTGCTTTGGACCTTTCCGCATTTTGTATAATTAAATATTGAACCTAACTTAACCTAAATTTATTGTTTCTTAAAGAGTTATTTAAGAGTGTTATTGCATATTAAGTGCTGGATGACGTCACCATTCATCTGATTTATTGCTGGAGCCATTTAGGCTAGCTTGTTCCAAGAGAGGAGCAAACCAAGTCCAGATATTAAACCAAGGAGCCCTCGACCCCCTATTCCCTCCCTTGGTTTCATTTTTCTTCCAAATTTCCTATTTTCGCCTCTCTTTTCTTTTTCTTTTTTACAAAGAAATTACAGAAAAAGGAAAAATTGCGTATAAATTCCACTGTCAAGCTTCGATCCTCGAGTCGACCTTTGCCGCGGTGGGAGGCGAGGGAGGTTAAGCTTCGAGAGGTATTTTTTTAATCTTCTTTTCTCTATTTTAATTTGTTTCGATCTGAGAGGGCCGAACCCTAGAAATCGCCGACGATAGCCAGCTCTTGATCCGGTGAGTTTCTAGGGTTTCGGATCCGAGATTGGCGACGTAGATCTGAGAGTCGATGGGAGCCGATGTGGGGCGGTGCTAGGGTTTTCTCATTGACAAATTAGGGTTTGTATTCATTTACGATGGAAATCGCGATGTTGATTCGTTTCAACCTAGCTATAATTATTTTGACTAATTGATAGAGTTGCATGTTTTTCCTTTTGATTCTGCGGTTGATTCTAGCTATCCTGGTTATATCGTCTTAGATATTTGCTTGATAATTTTTACACTGTCAGTTTTGTCAAAAATTTTAGGCTTCATCATGAATAATATCTTTTATTTAGTTAAGCATCATCTATCGTGGAACAGGCGTTAGTGATATGCATTCACCCAAAATCTCGTACTGCCCATTTCTCACATTCGATCTTGTGTTTGCAAAGAAGAGTCTACCCGCTTCCGAGACCCCTTCCAAAAGGAGAAGACTCTAGACTAACTCAGTATTTCTCCAAATCTAAACCTTGCTTGCCTTCTATACATACCAATCAACGGTTCTCAAACCCTCCCACATGGATTTGCAAATAAAGACCACCACTTGGTGAGCAACACAAAATTCATGTCTTTTAAGATCAAGAATACCAAGCCCCCGAATTCCTTTTTCTTACACACGTGACCCCAATTAACCAAGCATAAGCCTTTATTATCCTCTCTTTGTCCTTTTCAAAAAACGTTCCTCTTGATCTTATCAACATATTTCACTACCCATTTTAGGGCTTTAAAAACCAACATCAACCACTGTTAAAATCGTATTGGTTAGTGCCGATCTTCCCCCAAAGGACAAGCTTCTTTTCCATGCCGCAACTTATCAATGGGGTATTTTAGTAAATTAAACCAACAACTTAATGAAATAATGTTGTAATTGAGGTCAATTTTGTCTATACACAATTTTTGGTGTGGATTTATCAATTTAAGATTTGGTAATATCGCTACCCATTTTTTTATTTGTGTAATAAAAATGAATCTTATGTGGTTTTTTTATTAAAAAATTTAATAAAAAAATGATTTTTCCATAAACTTTTTCCGTATAAATAAGTTCAATTTTAAAAATTCAAATGCGATAAAAAGTTCACTTTGAATTGGAAGAATGGAAATCTGACTCGTTAGTATCTTAGTTCCAATTTAACTATGTAATAATAATGGTACTAAATAGGAGTTAAGAAACAAGATTGTTTTAAAACTAAACCGAACATGATACGGAAAGTCGTTGCTGACTCCTAAAAACCTTTAAATGATATATGTTTCTTAAAAATGAAAGAAAGAAGGGGGAAAAGTAAAAAGCTAATTTCTTTACTCTCTAAAGGCCCTTTTGGCACTTACCAACAAAAGAATGAAAGTGAAAAATGACTAACTTCCTCAATCTTACACCATCTCTCTTTGGCATTTCTCAAAAATCCGCTTTTTTCCTCAAATCTTAGTACTCCTAAATCATCAATTATTCAAGCTAGAAAATTCTACACATCGTCATGGTTTGAAAAGGTAATGAAGTTTAAAGTAAAGCCTTAGACCTGACTTCGAAAAATGAGTATTGTATTAATACGCAAAGCTAGTAAACATTGAAGGATTGAATTTAGTCATTTAAGTTAACACCATTATCTCTACTATTATAAGTTCAATCAAAGACGTGTGAATTGGTAAATTGTCATTTTTGGGAAACAATTAAAAATAAAAAAGAAAAAGAGGAGCAAATTTCTTCTCTTTACTCTCGCCCGGAAATATGTTTAGCCTAGGACATCCATTCAACTATCTCTCTCACACACTGACATAGTTGTATAAAATTATTTATTTACTTCATTTACAGCGCACGTGCCAAATAGTGGTACCTCTTATTAATTTTATAGTTCAACCACTATTTACCTTAATATCTTTCATTTTAAAATGCATATCTACTAAAATCCAAGTTTGAAATTGAATAACGTGTTATACATACAACTTTTTTTATTTATTTTAAAACCTTTATTTTATTTGCAAAATGTATCCTCGTTTCTTTCCAAATTTTTGCATGCACATGCATCGCATGTGCAACGCACATGCAAAACTGTAGCCATAAGCTCCAGAGGGTCCAAACCCAATTAAGATCGAATAAATAACCCGTAAAAATATTGACCACTTTTTTTTTATCCTAGCGAAACCCTATTCAAAATAGCCACCTAAACTCAAATCAATACATTACCGGAGGATATTTTTGACACCATAACGTCATATCTTGACTTAGGAAATATCTCCTGAGCGAGAGGGTGAATACCACGAAGAAGTGAATAGTTTGATCTTTTATCACAGGTCAATGTATGGAGACGATATCATAATCTTGGTTAAAAGGTCATCTTAATAAGCATGCGATAATGTTCAGGTAAACCACCAACAATATATTGGGAATCAAGGATATAATTGTCTCCAAGCCCCACTAAGTGTACACTATTCATGACATCAATCATCGAACGTAAAATTACTTGCTTTTTTTCAGGGGAATATTTTTTAACAAAGTCCTGCTTTGAAGGTGGCTTTACCAAACAAAAATAGCAACAGTTCTAGGTTCGATGGCAAAAGACTTCTTCATAATTACCTAAAACCACTTATATGAACAATTAGAGCTCTTCTAATTGTTGTTCAAACTTTTTTCATGAAACCGATTAATTAGCTTAATAATAAATACTAAATACTGCCTACTAATATTTCTTAATTCCTTCTCTAAGGGCATGTTTGGATGGCCGAAAGCAGCAAAAGTATTGGAAAAGGCCCTTGAAGTAACTTCATAAAAAGTTTATGGAACTAATTTTGAAAGTTTCTTTGCGTTTGTTTGAACAATTATGATCCACATCGTGGAAGGGCTGGGCAGGAAGCTACCCGGTTGCTTCAAGAAGAGGGCTTTGGATCCATCGCGTTGGGCAGGAGGCTACCCGCTGCGGATGGGCCGAGCAGGAAGCTACTCGGCCGCTTCATGATGAGGGCTTTGGATATACAACGTTGTTGGGCAGGAAGCTATCCGCTGCAGATGGGCCGAGTAAGAAGATGCTAGGTCACCTCGTGATGATGGCTTTGGATCCACAACGTTGTTGGGCAGGAGGCTACCCGCTGTGGATTGACTGAGCAGTAAGCTGTCCGATGGCCTTATGAAGAGTGCTTTGGATCTACGACATCGATGGGTAGGAAACTGCCCATTGTGGATGGGCCGGGCAGGAAGCTACTCGGCTGCCACGTGAAGAGGGCTCCGGATCCACGGTGTCGATGGGTAGGAAGCTATCCGCTGTGGATGGGCCAGGAAGGAAGCTATCCAGCCGTCTCGTGAAGAGGGCTTCAGATCCACAGTGTTGGGCAGGAGGCTACCCGCCGCGGATGGACCGAGCAGGAAGCTACTCGGCCGCCTCATGATGAGGGCTTTGGATCCATAGCGTTGGGCAGGAAGCTATCCGCTGTGGATGGACCAAGCAGGAAACTATCCGCTGCGGATGGGCCAAGCAGGAAGCTACTCGGCCGCCTTATGACGAGGGTTTTGGACCCACGACGTTGATGGACAGGAAACTTCCCGCTGTGGATGGGCCGGGCAGGAAGCTGCCTGCTGTGGATGAGCCCGAATGTCTTGTGAAGAGGGCTTCAGATCCACGGTGTCGATGGGTAGGACCCGTTGTGGATGGGCCGGACAGGAAGCTACCCGGCTGCCTCGTAAAGAGGGCTTAGGATCCACGGCGTCATTGGGCAGGAGGCTATCCGCTGTGGATGGGCCGAGCAGAAAGCTACTCGGCCGCTTCGTGATGAAGGCTTTGGATCTACAGCGTTAGGTATGAAGCTATCCACTGCGGATGAGCCGGGCAGGAAGTTGGATCCACGGCGTCAATGGACAGGGAACTGTGGATAGGCTATTCATCACGACTGTGGACCGTGCAAGTAGTTACTCGGCGGCCTCATGAAGAAGACTTTGGATCCACGGCGTCGATGGGCAGAAAACTACCCGCTGTGGATGGATCGGGCAGGAAGCTACCCGGCTGCCTCGTGAAGAGGGCTTCTGAGCAGAAATCTATTCGTGTGTACTGGTCAACGGACGGTTGGATTGCCATGACCTATATATTTGTGCTTCCCTGATTCCCGGCGCCATGTGGCATATAACAGGTATCTCGAGATCTGCGTGAATCTCCCGAAGACGTCGATAAATCTTCCCGGATCCGTATGAATGGGAGGGGGCCAATAGCCGGGTACCGCGTGGCGGCGCCCTATCGGGTGGATGTCATACTCCGTAATTCGCGCCATGCCGGGAGGATCTCGACCGTTGGAGAATTTTTGTTGAAACTATAAATAATGGAGTCTTGGCCCTCTTTAGGGCACTCCTGTTGATTTGCTTTTAGTTGTCCACGTCTCCCTTTTCTCTTTTCCCCGATCCTTGTTCATAGTTTCCTGATGGTCGGTCATAAGTACACTATCCGAGATATCGAAACACGCGACGTCTATCACTACGATTTTGACAGTTTCGAGGCGACATACGAGGCCGTGATAGGTCTTCTAGAGCGTCACTGTGGGCGTTTGCTTTCACGTCGATCTTCTTTCCCGCAAGTGCCCATCTACGCGATCTGGAGATCTTTCCTCGGCCTTTTCAAGCTGTTGTCCTAACAAGCTCTGGAGGAGGCCATTGTCAAGATGTGCATGGCCCATGAGTTGGGCTTGATCTCGAAGAGTAAGGCGAGATCGCTCGATTGACATGCTTCGCCAATCTTTCTAACAGAGGTTGATCATAGCTTCAGGTTCGACGGCGGGAGTCCCTGACGGAACTGTAGCTGCTTGGGGCCACGGCCATCGGTAGAGGGAGCGATGGGATACCCTTAGGCCCGGTTGGAGGATTTCTGCTTTGAATACCACGATCAATGCTTTTAAGCCTCTCTTGCCCCTTTGCTGTAGTTGTTAAGATGTGTTTTCTCTTTCCTTTTTGCGCGCCACCGGGCACTTTTTGCAAGGCTTAGGAGCTTAGAATACCCTCTATTAATAAATTTTTCTTTGCTCATGGACTTTTCTTTGCTCAGAATGCCAGAACATCGAAACTCCTTGTTTATTATCTTTTTAAGTGTAGGTAGATCAGCGCTTCTATTCCAATCCTTCATCCCGAAATTGAGATAAGTCGGGCGGAGCTAGGCTTAGGTCGGCTACCCTCAGGTGCACCCGCATTTTTATTCACTTGAGTAAAGGGTTAGCCTGAGATACCTCCCTTGCCTTTGAGCCGGGCTGGAGACAGCCTATGGGCTTAAAAGAGGGCTATAAAACCTGTGTTTGGTCGGGTAAGAAACTACCCGTTTTGAGTGAGTAGGAGTCAGCCTGTCGGCCTTGTGCGGTGCTCAAGTTTTTAGAATCGAGAGACAGTCCGGATTGCGGAGTAAGAATTTTTCTTTATTAACGGGGGTACAAGTTTCAGCGAAGCAATTTTAGCTTTTCGGCATTATACGGTCGCGGAAAGTTGCGTCCCAAGGGATCTTGGAGGCGGTAGGCTTCACCGGGCAACACCTTGGTCACGAGGAAGTGATCGTCCCATTTCGTGGAGAACTTGTGCACCTTTTGGTCCTCAAATTCGTTGCACCAGAAGATTAGGTCTCCTGTTTTGAATGCTCGGTGCTTGACCCGGGCTTTGTAATACCGAGCGATTTGTTGCTGATAGGCGGCTGCCCTTATTTGTATCCGGTCCCTCTTCTCTAGCAGGATGTCCAGGTTGTTTCGAAGGGCTAAAACATTGGCTTCATCGTCAAAGTCCTCGACTCGATAGCTAGGTAGACCGATCTCCGTAGGTACCATTGCCTCAGAGCCATTACGGAGGCTGAACGGGGTTCTCCCGTGAGCGTCTTCTTTGACGTACGCAATGCCCAGATCACCTTGTGGTCGATCCCTGACATGTCCGCGGGAGTCCAAGCAAACACATCGCAGTTGTTCTGGAGGAACTAGATGAGGTTGTCCCGAGTTTCCCAGTCAAGAGAGTGCCGATCTGGACAGTTCGGCTGTTGTCTCCGTCTTTAAGAGGAACCTCGGACAGGGCCTCCACTGGGGAATTCCGGATCTCCTTTTTGTCATCTCGTGTATCTAGCGGTTCCCGAGGATCACAGAGTCCCTCATTCAGATCAACTTCTTTGTCTTCGGGAAGCCTTGAAGCGAGGCAAGCCCAGCAATTTGCGATCTCCATAGACTTGGCTTATCCCCTATCGCTCAGAGGAAACTTGAGCGCGAGGTGATAGGTCGAGATCCGATCTTGAAGGGCGTTCAAGGTGGGACTACCTAAGAGAATGTTATAAGATGAAGGAACCTGGACGACGAGGAAAGTCACCAACATTGTTCGTGTCCCTTCGGCCTCCCAATGCTGTAAGGGAGAGTGATCGTTCCCTCGGCTTGGATGGAGTGGTTAGTAAATCGGGAAAGAACGTGCGAGATAGGTTGGAGATTTGACGGGTCTAATCCTATATGCTGGAAGCAGTCGTAAAATCTGTCGAGCTTCCCGAGTCGACGAGGATTCTTTGGACCTCGTAACGATTACCGGGCCATAATCACCGGGGGTCATTGTGCGGGACGGATATGCTATGAAGGTCTTCATCGGTGAAGGTGATGGGAGCAACCGTCTTAAGCCTCTTGAAAGGAGCACTTATGATCATGACCGGCCGGATGCTGCGGGAGTCCTTGTTGCTCAGAGTCGAGCCAACGGAAACGACCATGATCTATCCTACTGTCAACTCTCCGGTTGGAGGTTGGACTGGTTGCTTCCGATCTGCTTGACGTTTGTCCTGTAGGAACTTTGCTAGGTGACCGGAGCGGATCAACTCCTCGATATAATCACGGAGCTGTTTGCAGTTCTTGGTCGGGTGTCCCTGTGACCGATGAAAGGCACAGTATGGGCCGCGGAGTTGCTTGCCTGACCTCTACGTCATCAGCTGAAGTTTGAAGAATCTCTCGCTTTTTGCTTACTCTAGCAGCTCGGCCTGAGAGACATTCAAAGGAGTGTACTCATGACATCTTAGAGAATAAGGTTTCGGACGATCGGTCTTTTTCTTCTCCTCTCGATCCCGTTTCTTCCGGTCTGTCTGGTCTCCGCGGGGAAGGTTGGCGTTCACTTCAGACTCAAGTTGGATTTCCCGCTCGTTCAGACTTTTACCTCGGCAATGGTTTTAGGTTACGCTAATGCAAAAGAGCAAAGCCACTCTGTGCTTAAGGCCGGATCTCAAGGTGGTGATGACCGTCTCGTCTTGGTGCTCGGGTACCTCCAGGAGGGAATTGTAGAACCGGGTTACGTAACCCTTGAAAGATTTCTTGTCCTCGCTCTTGATGGTGAACGGGTAGTCGACCGTCTTTTTCTGTCGTTGGTTGCCGATGAAATGACCAAGAAATTGAGTAGCCAGCTCGTCGAAGGTAGAGATTGAAAGCGGAGTCAGGCCGCGGAACCAGTCTCGCCCAACCCGGATGAGGAAGGCGGGAAAGGCTCGGCTGTGAGCCGCGTTCGAATTATGTTGGAAGCTCGTACCCGCGGTAAACGCGTCCAAATGTTCCATTGGGTCGGACTTCCCGTCAAAGAGTGGCATCTTGGGCGATTTGTTTTGAGACGAGACCCGCTCACTCAGTAATTGTTCCGTGAAGGGCCTCATGAGAGAATTCACAGAGCATTTTGCCGATCCTCCGGGTGAACGGGTGGCAGCCGCATGTCCTCGATCTTCTCGAAGACCTCAATTCGATGTTGGTATCCCAAGGATTCTCCGTAATCGGAGTGCCTGCTGTCTCTGCTCCGGGCTTGGACGATGGAGTGGCTTCGGCTTCGCTGTATCACGTTCCTCGGATTCTCGGGGTGAACCCTTCATTGCTCGTCCTGACGTGCGCCTCATGCGCGGCCTCGACGAGTATGGTGACGTCGGTTTTCCTTAGAATCAGGCGACTTGACCGACGTCTCCTCGGAGGGTGAGAGAGCGCGGCGAGCATTGAAGTGGTAACCTAGTTGGTCTTGAGACCTCGACTTTGGACCGTTTGGCGTCCAATGAGTCATGGAGTCATTCCTCGCAGGGGTCCACGACTGCCGGAATCGGCACACCGGTGTCCCGTGATGTCGAGGTTAGCACAAGCGAGGCCAAGGACCTGGACGCATCCATTCGTCGCCTCGTGCATGCCGCCGCTCTGGGGAGTAGGGCGGCGTTCTGCCAAGCATGGCTAGCAGTTCGGACACGAGCGAGCGCGCCCATCATCATCGTCAGTCGGGCGATCCGTGCACATAAGACTGACGATGTTGGGAGGCGGAAAAGAACCGCCCCCGTCTCCGTTGCGGAGGACTGGTTGGCTTGTGCTGGGATCTTCGTTGTGATGATCACTGTCCATCGAATCGAAAGCGGGAGATCAACTTTCTCGGGTGGAAAATAAGTTCCCACAGACGGCGCGATGGAGGTCGGAATCTCCCTCAGATATCGTCCTTCGTCGATCTTGTGGCCAGCGGGGCTGACGGTTGAGATTTGTGGTGGAGGTTAGATGTGGATCTCAATGGCTTGTTGTCGTCGCCGAACTATCTGCAAAGGAAGTCCCGAGTTAGGAAACCACCTTAGGACCCTCTGACAATCAAGTAACGGGGAATATATGGGCAGAGTAATGGCGTATTGGATTCAAATTGAGTTACCTGAATCAACTGGAAGAGGGATGTATATAGTGGTCGCATGGAGCGAGCCAATGCGAGATTCTCGCCCTCCGTTACGTCCTTGCATTACGTTCGCATTGATGGCGGGATACGTCTGTTAATGACGAGATAGGCTAGGGTGAGATGCAGGACGTGGAGCGGCGGAGATCCCGTCGTGGCGAGATACACGGAGCCGTTACGGAGGCGCTTGAGCTCTGTGCTTTCGGCCAAACAGGAACGCCGAGAAATCTAAGCTATAGGATAGCTCGGAGAAAAGCGAGTGAGTCGAGGAATCTCAGCTATAGGATAGCTCGGAGACGAGCTATTAGCCGACGGCTGACCGATGGGGGAACGTACTCCGGGGTGGTCCTCCAAAAGGTCGGGTGCAGCCTCGAAGGCGGGGTGCCGATGAATGCCCCCAATGCATCATACTTATTCCAGCTCCATAAACCCCAGGAGTCAAGTGGGCTTACGTGGATGCCACGTCGTCTGCTACATCTTGTGATATGAGGAATTCCCACTTATGAGTATCATCAGTTTTGCATACAGCTAAATATATATTTTCATCCATTGTTAGGATTTGGATTTAGTTAGTTTTGCATACAACTTAATGTATCAGTATATATATACAATTGTGCTGTAGAGAGAGGAGATTAAGATCAATAATATTATTCTCTCTAAACCACCATTAATTCTTATGTCTCTTTTAGCTGCTGCTGCCACTTGATAGTAGATTTGAAGAGTAGAAGAGTAAGGTTTTGCAACTCCAAGTGAGGAGGCAAAAAGATAGTTGAGGTGGTGTTGTTGGAGATGGAAGAGAGAAGATGCACAGAAATATAGTTGTAAAACTAAATTAGAAATTTTAGAGATTATATACCATAACAAACTCTTGCAACAGATTTCTTTTTTATCTTTTTCTTTTTTGGGGTATTTGGTAATAATTAGTAGGGATGTAAACGGATTCGGATAATCCGATCTGGATATGTGATTGAATCCGACAACTTCCAGATATGGATACTAAAGATCCATGTTCGATTGGATTCAGACCCGGATCCCGATAGGAATTTGTATCCAAGTTGGATCCAGATTTGAATCCGGATACTAACAAAATTTTCAGATTCGGATCCGGATATTCGAGCTAATGGTATCCACCATCAACCACCTTTTACTATTAGTTACAAGCAGACTTGTGAATCTAAAATTATCCGTATTGAAATAACTGTATTGGTTAACGTATTTAGATATTTATAATATTCGATTTGTATCCGCATTTGATTTATGGTGGTCATAGACGGTAAATATTTGCTATCGATAACGATCTGTATCCACATTCGTTTACATTGCTGATTATTAGCAAATAAGCATGTTCTTTCAAAAGCTTATGATATATGCTGAAATCTGACTTCCCATCGCAATAATTCAAAATGCTAAGTGAAAAAAGTCTACAATAAATTATATGATGATCAAGGAAGCAACGGTGAAAGTTAATTATATAATGATCAAGGAAGCAAGGGAAAGTTTTGGGTTGATGTTCAAGTTAGAGTCTGTAGAGTGCTACAACATGGAGTTACCTTCTCGATTGGCAAGGCTGTGAGATGTAATGGTGATACACAAAGATCTCAGCAGAGAGCAATTGACTTTCCGTTCATTGATCTCTATCGTTTCCTTTTTTACCTCTTCTCGTTAATTTTTTGGCTGTTGGTCTCTTAATCAATCACCGTTAAAAACTATAGGAGGAGAAGCAGCAAGTAAGAAGATGATGGTGGCCAATGGAATCGATTTCCCATACCCCCTAACTGAGATGAAGGCGGTGGGCGGTGGATGGCTAAGGCCAGGGAGAGGCGGTGAGGGATCTAAAAGCTTGCAAAATAGAGTCCAAAAAATTTGTGTTAGGATGAGGGCTGAAAGAGAGTTGCAAGGGGTGCATGTAGAGTGGAGTGGCGTGAGAATAAAAAAGTTGGGGTTTGGAACAGAGTGCTTTGATGTGATCATATTTTGGTAGAAGGACAAGTGATGGATGGGTGACCGGCTGAATTGGTTCAGCAGGTCACAGTATTAATCTAACGGTTGAGCTTAATCCCACCCATATGACTTTTTAATATTTTGGAAGCACCGTAGTTTTACCCTATAAAAAAGAATGCTTTTTACCGCTTACAGCGCCGACAGGCATCGGGGAGCTGCCACTGGAATGTTTCTGCATTTACAATCTTGCCCCTCTAACACCTCTCCCTAGTGATGACGGGATCCGAAGGCCCACGAGCCCAAATAGGTCCAAGCCCATGTCTAGGCCAGATCCAGAGTTGACCCTACCCTATCTCCCGCTCTCATTTTCTTCGTAGCCATCGCTTTGCTTCATTCCCCCCCCCCTCTCTCACTTCAACAAGGTAAAGTTCCTTCTTTTATCCTTTAAATTTATTTGTATGCCCTAATTTCTATATTTCGTTGTGTTTGATCTTTAATTTTGAAAGAGATCGTGATTTCCAGCTGAAGGCTAGGCTTGAGTTAGGGTTTCATTTTAACAGATCTGATCGAAATTGGCTTCTTACGATTGTTTATGCTCTTAAAATTTGAGATTAGTAGATTATTTCTTGGAAGATCTATTCATTATGGTTGTTTGTGTGAAATTTTAATTTCAAAATTATTGGGCTTTTTGGGGTTTCATGGTAATTTATATTTATAGCAGGAGTTGTTCTATTTGTCACAAAGTTGCGATCTTTATTTTGCAGGATCGTGCGGTGACGAGTGTAACTTTTGATTCAGTTCTTTTCCTTAGCAATGTAAGTATAATATTCCTTCCCCCCCCCCCCCCCCCCCCCCTGAACACAACAAAAAATGGATACTTTCTGTAGCTCATTGTATTGTATTGCTAATATATGAACTGATGAGTGAGAACTTCTTTTAATGAATGTTTGATGAATTAATTTGATCTTTTAAGTAGGAGCAATGTGCTTAGATTTTGATCTTACATTCGCTACCATCTCCTGTTCGATTAGATTAATCCAGCTTTTTATAAAGGTTATTACTATGCATAATATACGGCGCTTGAAATGCCCCATCACCAGCTCATGGTAGAAGCATGATATCAGAATGACACTTAGAATTCATTACTTATCTTTTGCTGTTGTATATGCATGCTTTTAAATGGTTAGTGATTGCTCTTATTAATTCAAGACAAGTGGTAAAGCAATCTAGAATAATGGTTAATAGAAGGTGTCAGCTGGGGAAAAACACCTAGAAAGAGGTAATTGTGCATGGTTTTGTTCGCCAACAGGTTTACCAACAAGAGAATGTCTATGGCTCTTAGCATGAAAAGAGGCCTTAGGTATTGAGTTAAATATTTAGGGAATAGGTTCAATCGTCTAACTGGTTTACATAACCGTAATGATCGTAGTTGATAGTTAACTTTCATATACTTGCTAGCATGTCATTAGAGAATATAAGGTTGGTTCTACTCGAGTAAGGGCATGTTAGTTTCAATGAAGTTAAAAATCAAGAGTTAGAATTCATGCATGAAAATGAGTGTAAACTTTGAATTTTTTGTTTTTGTTTTAGACAACGGTGTTTCCACCATTGCTTCATTATTAAGAGGAAAATGAAACAATACAAACCACACAACCAAATACAACTCATCACATAATTATAGGCTTTTCTCCATACCGAGATAAAGCCATCGCCCATAATACAAAAGAAAAAGATCTAAAGAAGAAAAAAACCACAAGCACCATCACTAAAACAAAAGTGCTGCACGTAACAGGGAACTCCAAAGTCATGGAGTCCCCAACATTGCCGCAACATGCACCACAAAAGCCGTGATCTCCCCATCCAGCCTATTGGTTCCCGCCGGCATTCGGTCTAGGAGCATCCCCAAAGAGAGGTTCTGGCTGTAAGTTTCCACTAGAGGGTTTAGCAATAAATCCCAGCCGTTCAAATATATAACAATGACTAGGATTAATTATAGAGAAGTTTTATGTGGGGCCAAGAAGACCTTGTTATTTTTCAGCCAAATCCCCAATTCTATCTTCTTCCTCCTCTCATATGAAACCCAAATCCATTTTCTTTTACTTAATACCATCCAATCTCTTCTTTAATTAATCTTCAAATTCAAAGTTATTTTTTAGGCTTGATCGATCTGCTCCTTAAAAATAAAGCAGAAGATTGGTTGCCAAGGGGCGGTGTTTGAACAAATTACAAATTTCTCATAATTTTCATAACTCAACACCTATAGAACCCATATTCCAATGATGTGATTCAATCCTGATGAGCAAGAGGATAAATCTGATACATGATATATTACAATTCGAGACTTTCAAGAAGAAACAATGAATTTCATCAAAATAAAACGCGAAACGATGATGATGGAAGAAATTTGTTCAGCTTTGCTAGATTTTATGAACAAAAAGATTGTAGGTTGTAGGGAGAATGAGAACTGGCTAATGGTGATATTGCCTTTTAAGTTGGAAGAATAGAGGCATTTATTGCCTAAGCATCAGCTGTGAACTAAAATTTGATTTTGAATTTATCTACACTTAATCTCCGCCGTCCTTAAGAAATGAACGACTGAGATTTATACCGACTCTTCATTGCCGTGCCAGCTATGGAAAGGCTCAAGACCCGTTTCCTTGTCCCTTCAATATGCCTGTCTAAAACAAGCAGGTACAAGAGATTGCATTTATGAAGTCATTAAAATGTTTGTAGGAGTTATTAAAACAAACATCATTACGTTGTAATCAAATCGACCAAAGAACCGATGCAACAGTCACATTACAATATCTTCTACGAGAGCATGTAATATTGTTTGTTCTCCATTCTCTCCGCCAAAACCAACACTCAGTTTCTCGCTCCGTTATACCAAACTTGTTAAGTACCCATGTCTATATCCTTACGGCTATTGGACATGAAAAGAACTTGTGTTCAATCCTTTCATCGCTTTCTTTTCACATAACACAGAGTAGGTACTATTATGTTTCTTCTCCGTAAATTATCCTTTGTGAGAATAGCTTTTTCTGATAGCAATCACAAAATGTCTTCAATTCTCAAAGGAATTTGAGAATTCCAAATTATCATCGCATTGCAAGACATAACCTCACCACAATTAATAATGGAATATACCGATTTCACTGAGAACTTTCTATTTGTATTCCAATTCCATACTCACTTCCTGTGTTAAATCTAACGTCCACGCCAACTCCCTCTTCTGATTAGAGGCTCTATTATTCATATACAGTGTTAACAGCACTTGCCATCCAGTTCGAGACCTAGAACATTTGTACCGATTGAGAAACCATTCCAACCCTTATGAATATCCAGATACCTATAGTACAACGGAATATCCGAACACAACAGATCTAACCAAAATCTCGTATGCCGTCCATTTCTCACATTCGACCTTTTGTTTGCAAAGAAGAATGTACCTGCTTCCGAGACCCCTTCTAAAAGGAGACTCTAGACTAACTCAGTATTTTTCCAAATCTAAACCTTGCTTACCTTCTATACATGCCAACCAACCGTTCCCAAACTCTTCCACATAGATTTGTAAATAAAGACCCCCACTTGGTGAGCAACGTGAAATTCATGTCTCTAAGATCGCCTCCGAATTCCTTTGTCTTACACACGTGACCCCAATTAACCAATCATAATCCTTTATTATCATCTCTTCGTCGTTTCCAAAAAACGTTCCTTTTGATCTTATCAACGGATTTCACTGCCCATTTTAGGATTTTAAACTCCGATATCATATGTAAAAGAACCACCGATAAAACTGTATTGGTGAGTACCAATCTTCTCCCCAAGGACAAACAACTTTTCCACCCCGCAAGTTATCAATGGGGTATTTTAGTAAATTAAATCAACAACTTAATTAAATGATGTTGTAATTGGGGTTAATTCTGTTCATACACATTTTTTGGTGTGGATTTATCAATTTAAGATTTGGCAATATCGCTACCCTTTTTATTGGAATAATAAAAATGAACTTTATGTGGGTACAAACTAAAAAACTGAATAAAAATGATTTTTCCATCAACTTTTTCCTTACAAATAAGTTCAATTTTAAAAGTTCAAACGTGATAAAAAATGCTCAGTGAATTGGAATAATGGAAATTTGATTGGTTAGTACCTTAGTTCCAATTTAACCATGTACTAATAATGGTACTAAATAGGAGCTAAGAAACTAGCTTGTTTTAAAACCGAACCAAACATAATACGGAAAGTCTTTGCCGACTCCTAAAAATCTTTAAATGATATCTGTTTCGTAAAAAATGAAAGGAAGGGGGAAACGTAAAAAGCTAATTCTCTCTCTAAAGGCCCCTTTGGCACTCACTAACAAAAGAAAGAAAGCGAAAAATAACTAACTTCAATCTCACACAATCTCTCTTTGGCATTTCTCAAAAATCCGTTTTTTCTCAAATCTTAATACTCATAAATCATCAATTATTCAAGCTAGAAAATTCTACACATCGTCATGGGTTGAGAAGGTAATGAAGTTTAAACTAAAGCCTTAGACTTGACTTCGAAAAATGGGTATTGTATCAATACGCAAAGCTTGTAAATATTGAGAGATTGAATTTGGCCATTTAAGTTGACACCGTTATCTCTACTATTATAACTTCAATCAAAGACGTATGAATTGATAAATTGTCATTTTTAGGAAACAATTAAAAAAGAAAAGAAAACGAGGAACAAATTTCTTCTATTTACTTTCGTCCGGAATGATGTCTAGCCTAGGCCACCCATTCAACTCTCTCTCACACACACAGAGACAGAGTTGTCTAAAATTATTTATTTATTTCATTTACATCGCACGTGCCAAATAGTGGTACCTCTTATTGATTTTATAGTTTAACCACTATTTATCTTAATATCCTTCATTTTCAAATGCATAACCACTAAAATCCAAGTTTGAAATTGTATATCGTGTTACACATACAACTTATTTATTTATTTTAAAACCTTTATTTTATTCGCAAAATTTATCCTTGTTTCTTTCCAAATTTTTGCATGCACGTGCATCGCACGTGCAAAACTGTAGCCACAAGCTCCAGAGGGCCCAAACCCAATTAGGATCGAATAAATAACCTGTAAAAATATTGACCCATTTTTTATCCTATCGAAACCCTGTTCGCCCTCTCACAAAGTTGCCTCTTCGAAGTGAAGGCTAGGTTTTGTCACTAGGTAAAATAAGCGCTTTTCAATGATTCCTAGGGGTTTAAGCTCTCTCTTGACGTCTAAATTTCTTTGTTCTAGCAATCTTTTCTGATCTTAAACTTAATTGCTGAATTTTTATATTTTTTTATTTTGGTGAAGTGCAAGTTAAAATGGAGCACGGATCTCTGCATGATTCGAGCTCGTCGACGTTCTCTTTGACAGATGAGGATCATACCCTAGCCAACTCTGTCAGATATACACTCAACAAAGAGTTTGTGATCTCTCGCTTATAATTTATAAGTTGCAGTTATTGATTTTTATTAATTTTTTTTATTATGAAGTCAAATGTTATAAAGTATCTCTTGATTTAGTGGGATGATTGGCATTTATGGGCTTATAGAAAAGATCATCGCATGTGGTTTTCCTGATTATTCATGGTGTTTATTGTATAACAATGAATTGCCAGGCAGTGCAAAGCATGGTTTGATATCTCGGCCGATCCCGTTCCCATTAATGACCGACCGAGTTCAGATAATTTAATCCTTAGTATTAGGTTCACCTACTGGTTATTGTGTTTTGGAGTTAAATTGTTAATTTTATTAATGGGTCATTGTGGTTAAAATAGGTTATTGGTTTATTTGAGATCATTAATTACATATAAAATGTTGAAATGTTTAGAATTATCTTTACAGCATATTTAAAATCTATTCTAGACATCATTAACTACCAAGGAATGCGTCAAATAGTTTTTAGTTTCTTAATCGAGTTTAAACTGTTTACAAATATCCAAAACTTTCGATCCGATATTGTCATTTCTGATCCAATAAGTGATCGTCCGGTACCAGTTCCAATCCCATGGTTTTAAACCTTGCTGCAAAGTTTAGTTATGTTATTTAAATTAATTCTATTACAAGAGAAGTTATCTATCCTCCTGATCTGCATGAATGCAGCTTCTTTATTTAAAGTAAAATTGCATAAATCGACAATAATTGTATACAATTATATTGCTAGTTGAAAGGTTTACTGATGACATTTTTCATAAGAAAGATTGTTTCTGGAAAGTGTACAGATGACCATGCAAATTGAGCCTTGGTTGCATTGTATTCCATGAGTGCTGCACACTTCAGATTTCATGTTTCATGTAGGGAACAATACCTTTTACCTCATGACATTTTGCTTTAGCCTTGTTACAATATAATAAATCGAGTAGAACATTAATTTATGGCCCTTGGCAAATATGAAAAAGATTAAGGAAACGAAAGCTTAGTTTTAGTGCATCTATAGGGTTAATGTTGACTAGGTAGCATGGATTCGGATATGAGACGGCGAAAGCTTAGTTTTAGTTGATCCGTGGGGTTAACGTTGACTAGGTAGTAGGGATTCGGATACGAGACACGGTAATTTTCCAAATGCCTAGGATACGTTTTAAAATAAATTAATTAAATATAATATATCAATATATACATATAAATTTATAATTAACGAAAGGAATACTATCTAAACAGTTCTAAGCTACTCAAACATGGTTTAAAAATATTTACATAGTAACAGAAGCAATGATTTTAGCAAGTCTAGACTCAAAATAGGGGGAAAAATCAACAAACAACAATATACTGTTAATGGGGGAGTGATACTTTGCAAACCGGTCCGCGTTTTTTAAAAACGGGAACTCTCGGTCTACAACATATTTGAACGATCTAGTTCGTTCAAGTCGATCACCCTACTCTCAAATATACGCATATGAAAAATCCAAGGATTTAAAAACCTTTGACATGTGCATCGGATGAAGTTTATGTTGCATTATCGAAAGAACGTCCATTTTTGCACCCATTGATGCATATGTTAAAGATCTTTAAATCCTTTGATTTTTCATACGTGTATATTTGAGGATAGGGTGATCGACTTGAACGGATTGGATTGTTCAAATATGTTGTAGACGGAGAGTTTCCGTTTTTAAAAAACGCGGACCGGTTTGCAATGGATCACTCCCCATTATTAATGACTTAATTATTTATGCATCTTATACATTATATATAAATTTTAGGATGTACCAGAAAAGACCACTCAACTGTTTTTGACAAATCTGAATGAATGCAATAGAGATACAGATTTGCAACATAGGATGTAGATGTCTAATCAGGGGGAAATAGAAGTGCCTCAGTCTTCTATGGTGTTAAAGGAAGACATGTTGCTTTTGGTGATATTCTCGTTTTGGAATTGTATATCAAGGCTTGTTGTTTTGACATGAAGTAGAAGGGAAATACCGGAAGTAAGCCTACTTCAAATACTCTAATTGTTTGGTTTGATGGAAGTAGGATTTGGAATTTACTTCAAGATGATGATGTGGATCTTACGTGGCATGGTCACTTCCAAAGTTTTCTTCTCTCATTTTGGAAGGGACTTAACCATGGAGATCAAGGAACAAGATAGAATATATATTTTATTTGCTCATTATTATTACTTCCAAAAAAGTTTGAATTGATTACTACCAAACAACTTTCTTTCTGTGTTTTATTTATTAAAATAGATGAAGCAACTTCATAGGTAATTTTTCTTCTTTAAAAATTGTTCAAACAAACACAGAAACTTTCAAAATTAGTTCCATAAACTTTTTTATGAAGTTACTTCAAGGGCCTTTTCCATACTTCTGGTACTTCCGGCCATCCAAACATGCCCTTAGAGAAGGAATTAAGAAATGTGAGTAGTAGGCAGTATTTAGTATTTATTATTAAGCTAATTAATCAGTTTCATGAAAATAAGTTTGAACAACAATTAGAGGAGCTCTAATTGTTCATATAAGTGGTTTTAGGTAATTATGAAGAAGTCTTTTGCCATCGAACCTAGAACTGTTGCTATTTTTGTTTGGTAAAGCCACCTTCAAAGCAGGACTTTGTTAAAAAATATTCCCCTGAAAAAAAGCAAGTAATTTTACGTTCGATGATTGATGTCATGAATAGTGTACACTTAGTGGGGCTTGGAGACAATTATATCCTTGATTCCCAATATATTGTTGGTGGTTTACCTGAACATTATCGCATGCTTATTAAGATGACCTTTTAACCAAGATTATGATATCGTCTCCATACATTGACCTGTGATAAAAGATCAAACTATTCACTTCTTCGTGGTATTCACCCTCTCGCTCGGGAGATATTTCCTAAGTCAAGATATGACGTTATGGTGTCAAAAATATCCTCCGGTAATGTATTGATTTGAGTTTAGGTGGCTACTGTTCTGCACTGACTTGAAACTGTCAATCTCTTCTAGCGAACCAATAATCATTTCCCCTCCTAAGTATTCTTCCAGTTAGGGTGTTTTGGAGGATGTAGGATGCTGTATGACCTTTAGTATTATACCGAGCTCCATTCTTGTTTATAGTACTTGGTCGGGAACTTGGTTTAAGGGAGGGTCTGCATAATGTCGACTACTAGCAGTTAGTCAAATCTTTTGTAGAGCCTTGTGCTCCATATCTGACATCCATTTTGAGGGAAAGGATGGCGCTGGCAGTGGCAGTGGCGGTGGTGATAATGATGATGATGGTGAGTTCTCAAATTTTGTTATTCATTTCATGTATGAGTTATCTTTTCTGCTTGAGTCTTGTCTTTCTTCATCCTCATCCTCATCCTCATCCTCGTACAAAATATATGAGTCGGCTATGGAACAAAACTCAACAGGGTGTGAAATATCACAAAAGAACTGACCATGAATGCCAACCTGACTCCAACCTTCTTGTGTTGATGGAAATCCTATCCTAGGCAAAATGTGATCCTGAGACCTTGATGATAGTAGTTAGGGAACTTGCTTATTTAAAGCTGAAAGAAGCAAGAGTCAGATTCCCCTAGACTCAGAAATAGTGTAAAGTCTAGAAAAAGAGGTAGATGATAAGTTTTTCTTTAGGGGATCATGCTCTCTATTTAATCTTAGGCATTGTGTGAACAAGGTGTCAACTGTGTTTTTTATCCCTTTGAAGCATGTATACACTTCTGTCCTAG
Source organism: Agapanthus africanus (assembly GCA_030015575.1). Classification (NCBI taxonomy): domain Eukaryota; kingdom Viridiplantae; phylum Streptophyta; class Magnoliopsida; order Asparagales; family Amaryllidaceae; genus Agapanthus; species Agapanthus africanus. The sequence continues at coordinate 8,658,195 of CM057337.1, forward strand.
AAATTCTTGATCATTCAATTGACTAATATATTTATTTTGTGGGGGCACATATGTAGTTTTTACGATATCTTAAAATTAAAACCACAAAGCATTTTATGCAGTGACCATGTCAACCTATGCATTTTGGCATTTGTATATTGCTCTGGTAATTTAGAATACTTTCATAACTATGTAAACTTCCTTTCATGGTTACTTATTTTGTTTCCTGCTGCAGTCCAAGGGTGTTATTTTGTGGCTATAGCATACCTCATCCTTCGGATAATCTGGTCAACATAAGAGTTCAGACTACAGGTGCCATATTTTCTTCTCTGCATTTTCTTTTCTAATCTCAATTCTTTTAATTGCAGTATTTCTGAATACGTAAATGTTGATTAAACCGACACCAGACACATAAAAGCGGAAAGTCCATTTTGTAGTTATCGCTCATTGATGAATTTATTGCTCAAAATTCAAATAAATGCTAAAAGAAATACCTTATTTCCTCCGTGTAGAAGATTGTAATCAGTACGCTCCGTGACGGCTTGTCATGAGTCCATGACTTCCTCATCAGGAAGCGCACACTTCTAACTTGATCTTAAATTTGGAGGTATAAGTTATTACATATGTTGCACAGAAACTATTATAAAGACGTACCTGAATTTGGTAGGGAACTGATACTCAGAATGGTGGATTCACAGCTCCATTTGATTTGCAGTTCCATTTATATGATTTATCAACTTTTTTTTGTGAAGCCGTTTGATTATTTTATATTTAGTGACTTATATAACTTGAAAATATATATGCTATCTGAAACCTAGCTATCGTATGCTGTTCTAGCCATTAGGGACTTGGAACTCAATGCCAAAGAAAAAAGAATATTGTGGCTCAGACATAACTTTATTTTTGCCATATCAAGGTTGTATCCACATCCTGGATTTTTAGGATTTGAATACCTGTACTGTGTGGCTGGCAATTCTGGTCCTGTATCTATTCCAAAGCAATATAGGTTATTGCTCATCACTTTCCAGCATTCTCTGTGTCTTGCATGTGCAACAGTAAGTTCATTTTTTGGTCACATTCACTAGTAAAAAGAAAGCAATGTAAAATCAGTATATGTTGAAAGGAAATACACATGTATATAGACAATAGGTTTTTTTTTATTCTATATGTATATTGTATACTTGTCTGATTACCTCTGCAAAATATTTAAATTCTCAATGCACACTTTGTCCATATTTAAAAAACAATTAAAATTCATATACTGAAAATTGGGAAATTTGTGACGCTTATACTTCTGTTTGCTTAATGGTTTGAGTACCTGCTGTGTGGGTTAGCCTTCTTAATCATTAAACTATCCAAATGTGTATTGAAGTTTGCAGTTGAGATAGAGCAGTTCAGCCAATAACTGCACATCATTTCTTATTGTATTAGATATATACTTTGGTTAAATCTATTGTATCCTGAAGTTTATGACCATTGTTAACTTTATCTTTTTGCCAAGTTACAGTCTTAAGTTTAGCGATTGTACATCTGATAGAGCATGAATGTTAAGAACTTGATGATTTAATCTCCAAAAATTATGCGAAATTTTATATCAGATGCATGTTAACCTAATACGATGATATTTCTTAGCAGGCGATCCAGCTAGAGCTGTATTTAAGGATTCACTCCAGGATCTCATGTTCATTTGCCAACATGTGAGGGATACTTTTGATAAATCTGTAGCTGAATTCAAAGCGCACAAACCTTTGGATAAAATGGACATCGATGGGAAGTAGAATTGCAAAATTGGTAGAAGAAAGAAGAGTAGCCTTATAACTTGCAGCCAAAGGAGATTTATATTTGTTAGATTTTGCTTGTATTATCCTCTTGGTAGTTTAGAAAATTGCTTGTTTTTGGTTGTAGGAGTTTTGGATCATGAGTTTTTCTACATTTACCCCCATGTTTTTGGTATGAACAAACCCGGTTCCGTCTTAATTAGCTCGTTTAACAAATTAATTTCATAAGTTGATATGAAGGGATAGCGTTGTCTCGGCCAATCGCAATCCCTGAACTCAAATGTGGGTGTGATTTGGGCTATCCTTTTTTGCTACATATATCAATATACGCATGCAGCCATTATCTTGAACTAGAATTTTTGCACATGGAGAGGAAAATTGCATGTGATGGCAATGATTTGAATTAAAATTTGTTACTACTTGTAGGGAGTCGCATCTTTTTTCGGTGGTTATAGTTTTTCTTTTGGAATTTAAGAAAGGATGCCCACATCCTAGTAATTAAGAAATGTAAGAGACATCGTGCACTTGCTGGCTTGCTGGTATTGCTGGCTGCTGGTTCCCTCGATGTAGTCGCATGTTGCCTGTGTGCCATTTGCGCCTGTTGGAAGGTGCCGTGGTCCCCTTCAGAAACAGAGGTGGGGGCTACAACTCCTTTATCTATGTCCACATACAAGATTTCAGATATTACCTTGAACTAGATATTAATCAATCTAATATTTAAATTCCCATCTACTTTTCTAAAAAAAAAAAAAAACCTAAACGAAAAACAAAAAAGTAACATTTCATATGTGGCCTTCCAAATGGTACGAGGAATCCATTTTGAGATTTCTGGCTATTGAGCTTATTGATACCAGAAATGAAAGCAAATTAATTAGCAATCATGCAAGATGAAGAAACAATAACTTTATCATGAACAAAGAAGAAGAAGACAAGTCCTTATTCCAAATAGTAGATGCCAGCTTCCTAGAAAAGAAAAGATATCCAAATTTTCTTGCTAGGATTTGAACACCACCACAATATACTTGGCATATCAAATTCTAATATTTGCATGGCTATATCAACTTGAAGAGCTTTTTGAAACATTCTTATGTAAATATAAGGAACTTTTTCTTGAAAATAGTTTGTTGGATAAAAAAGAAACGAAGGTTATTAAGGGTGGGTTGCTCTTATAAGCTGCCAAGCAGAAACCGAAGTGATTTTCTTGTGTATTAGCATGTACCCCACGCTGTGCGTGGAGGTTGCTATATTGTTTAGATCAATCTAAACAATCTTATAATATTATCTCACGGTATCCACATATTTAATATTTTAATATGCTTGATAAATTATTTGAGATATTTCTTAGGACTTAAAATTTGGTCGTTGTTGTTTACTCCATCTGTCTATAATCTTCTACATATAAGTTATATCAAAAGCATATTCTAGAGAATATTTCCTCTTCTATTTTGTTTGTACCTCCAAAAATTAGTTTAGACCTCTAACTTTCTATAAAATGTAAACTAATCATATTCTAAGCTCGTATCTATATGCAAAAATTAGTTTAGCTCCCTAACTTTTTATAGAATGTAAATTAATCACATTCTAAGGTCATTTGTATGAGCAAGAATTAGTATAGGTCCCTAACTTTCTATAAAATGTAAACTAATCCCATTCTAAGCTCATATTCAGCATAGAAATAATATTCACCAAATTTAGGTTAGGTATGTAAATTGACCCCATTCTAGATCCATCGCAATATATAATAATATTAATGGGATAGAAAATAAATGTCGGTCTCTTAATATTTTGGCAATACTCTTGGCATGTTTAGAACTTATTTATATTTTTTTTCTTTTGTTCTGTTTTTTCCTATTTCAATTTTTTCCATTTTGCAGGTTTTAACACGGCAACAAAATTGAAAATTATTTAATCTGTTCTCCGTGCAATGTGTGGGCACAAAATCCAAAGTAAAAAAATAATCATATTAATTTCAAAGTGTATTGTTATATTATTTGTAAGTTGAAATATCTCATTTTTATGAACTTCACACAAAAAAATATATGAAATATTAACTTTCAAATTCTTGGACATTTTCATATTTTCAATATTTTTCTTATTATAACATACGGAAATCATGAAATTTATAAAACTCTTAAATTTTTTTTCTTCAGTTTTTCAATATTTTGATTGTCATAGCACACGAGAATAACGTAATGTACAAAAATCCATTTTTTTTTTCTTTTCTTCAAATTTTCAATATTTTGCACACTATATAGTGCACGAATATGGTTTAATTTAATTTTCTCAAAATTTCTATTTTTCAATATTTTATTTGCTATAATATAAGAAAATCATGAAATATGCAAGAATAATTTTTTTTTTTTTTACGGTTATTCAATATTTTCTATGATAAACACAAGAAAATCTCAAATTTTTCTGTTTTCTTTCTTTTCGACATCATGCACGTTATATAATTTTACAATAAGAATTTGTTTGAACAACAATATATTGTATGTAGATAATGATGATTGCGCTCGATAAAAATTTTGTTTCAGAATAAATTATTGCACTGATAATCATAAATTTCTTGCGAACATACAAAAATATATTTCAAGCACAAAAAAATTCAACTACATCTCTGTTTACCCTTTTTATGGACTTCAAATGCTTGAAGGTTGAGACAAAAGTGAGTTTAACCAAAACAAGTTATTTTATATTTTTTAAAAAATTGACCAGAAGGTCTTGAGTTCGAGACTTCTGGCAGTACAAGTGCGTACCGTTAATTACACCTTACTGTCATAGAACGCACCTGGACGGGATACCGTACTAGATCATTTCAAATCACATCGTTATGGAGATCGCATATATAGATATGAAATACTTGTAAGAAGAGAACAAAACAAAAGAATATGTATTTTATTTATTCCGTTCATATTTATGTTCAACTTGAATGCAAATTATATCGATATTGTAAAGGAATGTAAAGTTATACAGGACTCTCATTTGAGAGTTATATTGAAATACTTAGGGTTATTTTAGTGTCAACTTGGTAAAAGCTAATAGGCACTGTCCTATGTGGGGACCACATCACTTCTTTTGAAGCGCATGTGGGACACCTTAGATAAGGTCTACACTGTCTCCTTTTAGGTAAGGGTATCATCTTTTTGAAATATAAATAATACTTCTTTTGGAGTAAGGGTGGCATTTCTTTTGAAGTGCAAGTGGGACACTCTAGATGGGATTTACACTAGTCAAGCATGTGTGGGACATCCTAAATGGAGTCCACACCATTTCATTTGAAGTAGGGAACACTTCATTTGAAGTGTAAATGGGACCCCCTAAATGGGGTTGACATATGTTTGAAGAAACATAGATGTTTCCTTTTTAGGAGGCTAATATAGAGGCCTCCCAAGAAGCCGGGAGGGGGTCCCGAAGCAGCCGAAAGACCATTTTATGGCCTCCCGAAGACTGCTTCAAGCCATATCAGAAAAACTCTATATCAGAGTTTTCTTAAGCGAAACTCATTTATTTTGAGTTTTCTGCACATACTGAGAATGTATGGTATCATTCTCAGTAGTTTATGCAACATGAACATATGGGTTTGTGTTTAAGAGTAAAACATGGACTTTTTGAGCCATGATCATTTGATGAATGCACTGAATTCATAGAAATAGATGTGGTTTGCACATATGATTTATGAATAGGGTTTTCCTATTCATGTCGATCCTGAAAGCATGATTTTCATGTCTCAGACCATGAATGGAGGGTTTCATTCATACATGTCTTTTATGCACATGCATCGTACACAGACATGTTTCATGTCTGAAAATAAATAGGGGTTTTCCTATTTATATGACAGAAGACATGATTTTTCATGTCTTGTGAATAAGATTTTTCTATTCATGGATATTTTCAGAGAAATAATTTTATATCTCAAGCTGAATAAAATATTTTATTCACCTATATTCATAGAGAAGGACATGGAGTTTTGATCCATGTCCTTCAAGAAATAGTATATTGTTTACTGCCAAAATTAGAGACGAACTGGGATGGATCGTCTTACCTGAATTTAGGGGCAAATACTATTTGGACATATCTATTCATCTCTTTGAAGATACCAATTTGATTTATGACATTATATATTGGAGATTTGGATAGATGCGACTGATATAGCAGACTTCATCAGATTCTCTCTCATTTATGAGGGGTTTTTGATTGTGGGAACGCTCTTCCCTGCAGACGCAAGCCCCTACAGTTAATTATGTTATTGCGTTGTGATAACAATTTTCACCTGCTCCGGACAGATCACTTTGTGTCGTGTTATGTTTTTTTATGGGGTTGCCCTTTGATTGTATACGGAGACTAATCTTGTCATGCCCGTAGGGCGTGGATTAGTCCAAATTCGTCTATTAGATTTGGGGCTTTGAACTTAGGACACGGATCTCATATAAATGAGGTCCATTAGTTCATGGGATATCTGGATTTAATCTAAGGATCGTTAGTCATATATAGGACTAAGATCGACTTAGAAACAATGAGCATATAGGCTCAACTGATCACCAGATCATATATGAATAGCCCATGGATAATATACGGTAGTCAATATGGAGACAGTCCGCAGAGCAAAACATATTAATTTAAGGACATCGCGGTCCAATATTAGTTTAGGGACATTTCGGTCTAACATTCATCTTGCGCACACGTGTATATGTTATGTGGTGAAGTGAATATGAGGTGTGTACATCAATATGGAAGTGCATACATGTGGAATGTATCATTCTCTGTCTTGATGAAATTTCATATCATGTTGGGACGAGAAAGGAGTTGTTGGTTGTTGGGGCCCTCCACCTCTCTGAAAACATTGAAGAATTACAACGACGTATATCAGAGGTGTGAAGAGATGTATTCTTGAACCAAATCTCATGCTTGGGGGAAAAGATCATGTTGGATCTAAGGATCATTAGTCTTATATAAGACTAAGATTAACTTAGATGAACGATCATTAGTCATGTATGAGACTAAGATCAGCTTGGATATCATAAACATATGGGCTCGATTGATTTTCTAATCAAAGAAGTTTAATTTCATGAAACTTAGCCAATTTGAGCTAAGATTGGGTTTCTATACCACACAGCAATGCTAAGCACTCAGTCACGTAGCGCTCACGTGTGTTTCATGTAAGGCGCTAAAATAGTGCTAAGCACTAGTCTTTTATGGCGCTCACGTGTGTTTCACGTGAGACGCTGAGCTTTAAGCACTCATGTGTGTTTCACGTGATGCGCTATGTTTTGGCGCTCACGTGTGTTTCACATGAGGCGCCATGTTTTCAGAGATTTAATCTCTGTTGATGTTCTTTGAAGAAGTTTTAATTTCTTTTAATGGCATTTAGGCCATTAACGATCACCAAAATCACTATTTTGAGAATCTGGGATCAGGTTCTTTAAGAACTAAGTTCTTGATTTATAAGAGAACTAAGTTCCTGGAGTATTATGGACTCCATTTTCTTCATGTCCTTTTCAACTTTGTTCTTCTCTGAATCCTTAATTCTCAAGAACAAGATTTTTCTGATGAGAATTAAATTCTCAACTTGTGGAAGACTTGTCTTGTGTATCTCAGATTCAGAGAAAAAACTAATTTCTTTGATAAAGGAGATGTTTTGATCTCTGTATTTTCTTTGTGTAGGGATTGAGGGGATGAAGACTTTCTTTCTTCTTTATTGAGAATTAAATTCTCTGTATTTTGTGAAAGCTTTTTGAAAGCCTTATGTATTTTTACAGAACCTTATGGGGTTTGCGCGCCTCTTTAATTTATTCCTTTTAGGTCCTTTATATAGGAGAAGCGAAAAATCAATTTGTTGAGAAAATCTCTTATTGAGAGATCGTGATTGATTTCATAATCAATCAAATTGATCTTTTAAATCAACCAGTGAATTTTATTCACTGTTGGATTTTTAATCCAAAAGCTCTCTGTTTAACAGAGAAGATCATTCTTGTTTGTTTAATAAGATTAGAAAAATATTTTCCTAAGATAGAATTGTATTCTATTAGATGATTGATTGGTGATTTTATAATCACTATTGGATTTTTAATCCAAGAGTTCTCTGTTTAATAAAGGAGATCTTTCTAGTTTGAGAAAGATCAGAAAAATATTTCCCAAATAGAATTTAGTTCTATATAAAATTTAATTCTATCTGTTGATGATTTTTTAATCACTATTGGATTTTTGATCCAGCGACTCTCTGTTTAACAGAGACTATTTAAATAAATTAGGGAGATATTTTTCCCCAACAGAATTTAATTCTACCATTGGATTTTTGATCCAACAGCTCTCTGTTTAACAGAGAATATCTTTCTTTTGAAAGATCAAAGGAAATATTTCCCAAAATAGAATTTCATTCTATATAGAATTCAATTCTATCTAAAGCTAGTGCTTTAAAATAATGTGCTCACGTGTTTAACACATGACCCTAGTATGGGTTTTAGCCTATCTATATTCAGCGCTCATATGCTTTGCATATAAGCGCTCACGTGTTTAACATGTAAGGCATGTTTGGCTTTTGGTTATTTATTTTCAGCACTCATATGCTTTTCATATGAGCGCTCACATGCTTAATACGTGAGGACAAACTGTGGGTTTTAATTCTCCCTGAAGTAAGAACGCTCACGTGCTTTGCACATGGAAGGAATTCGTTTCTTCTTTCTTTTCTTTTCTTTTTTATATAAGGGGACATGAAGCTCTGGTCCAAGATTTTTTTTTTGGCGGGAACAAATGCCCCCCCCCCCCACTATTTTGCCCACGTAAGTATGTACGTGAATTAAGTAGTGCAAAATTATGCATCGTTATAGAATTGATGGCTTAGGAGACAAGTTTAGGATCCTTGTAGCGTAAGACCTTTTCCATCTTCATGAGCCGTAAAGGTCTCAAGAAGATTTTTCTCCCTATGAGTCGTGAGGATCTCATAGGTGCATATTCTTCGAAGAAATTGTGAGGATTTCTAAGTGTCTTTCACCTCCGTAGGTCGTAACGATCTCACTCGGGTATATTTTCTCCTCACAAGTCGTGAAGACCCGTAAGTAGCTTCTTCACTTTATTGGCGTGCAACTTTGGCGAATGTTGCTCGTGGATAGTATACTAGAGCCAGTATTGACCTCTTTATAGGGCAACAATGGGTTAGGAAACAGGTTGATATCCCCGTCGCCTAAGGCTTTTCACCTTTATAAGCCGTGAGGGCCTCATAAAGGTGTTTTTCTCTACGAGTCGAGATGATCTCGCAGGTGTATCTTAACGTGAAATATAGATAACCCCTTGTTTGATAGGGGTCCGTTAGGTTTGTGGTACTAGGTTTTGTCCATTGTACCGTCACGTTGGCCGATATATTCTTAATATACAGTCCCTTTGCTGCTCGAGTAGCCCTGCGTCTGTCGTGTGTTTGATCTCTTCTTAGGCTGGACAAGACGTCTCAAGTAATCTTCTTAGGTTGGAACATACGTATTACCATCGAAAGATCCAGCGTTAGGTATTGCCGTGGCGCTTTATTTGATATTAGGCTCGATTTGGAGCCTGATGAGTCATAACCGTACCCTTCTGGGGTAGGTGACATCTAATGGTCCTTAGACTTTGTATGTATTACCGTCAAGACCCAAACCTAGGAATATGCCGTCACTTCGCTTTGCTTTGATGATGTCGTACCAATTATTCGTAGAAGTAGGGTAAACATCCATATGACCTCTAGGCCGTATATATCGCCATCGAGATCTGGAGCTAGAATTTTCCCGTCACTCCACTTTTATTTGACCGTTGCATCCACACCCTGCTGGAATGAGGAGAAACGTCGAGATGATCTCTAGGCTGTAGATGTTGCCATCGAGATCTGGAGCTAGGATTTTGCCGTCACTCATTTTTGTTCGACCCTTGGGTCCTTATTGACGTCGCGTCTGTACTGAGAAGGAATGTCGGGATGATCTTTAGGCTATAGATGTTGCCATCGAGATATGGAGCTAGGAATATGCCATTACTCCATTATTATTTGACTCTTGGGTCCGTGTTTACATCACGTCTACACCGAGAAGGAACGTCACGATGGAGCTAGGATTTTGCCATTACTCCGTCTTTGATTTGAACTTTCGATGTTTGATGACGTTGCATTTGCACCCTGCTGGAATGCAAAGAACGTGAGGATGATCTCTAGGCTGTAGATGTTGCCATTGAGATCTGGAGCTAGGAATATGTCGTTGCTCCACTTTTATTTGACCCTTGGGTCCTTATTGACGTTACGTCTGCACCAAGAAAGAACGTCACACTGGAGCTAGGATTTTGCTATTAATTCGCTTTGACTTGGCTCCTTAGAGCTTTGTCGACACTACGTCTGTACTCTTCTGGAGTGAGAGAGACATCCAAATAGCTAGGTTGTATATGTGCTATCAAGACTTGGTTCGTCATTTGACGAAGCATGGTGGGACAATATGGTTCCCTTTCTTTTATTTGTGCCCATGAATTGTATACAAGAGTCAGTATTGACCTACTTGCTGAAAGTGTGTCTTAGCACCTCTATTAGGTTTCCACATGCATCAAGTATACAATTTTTGAAAAATCTAGAGGTCTAAACTACACTAACCTAGAATCGAACTAGAGAATTAGGGTTTTCTAGGCATGTAAACAAGTTTTACACTAAGTGAATAAAGAATACAACCTTTGTAGACCGGTCCTTCACTTCTAAAACTCCAAGTAGTAGTCCCTTAGTTCCAAGTAGTGGTCTCTAGAACTCTTCTTGGCTCAACTTGGTGAAAGGAACAAACTTTCCAATGGATATTCGATGCCGAAAATGATCCATCTCGAAATCTCTCTAACTCAAGCTACATCTTCACTAATATGGAATTAGTGAAGCAAACAACCTAATCTTATGGGATAGATGAGAGTAGGTTGATGAAGTAGGAATTTAGCTCACTATAGAAATTCTTTTCTCCTTTTATTTTCCAACTCAAGAAAACCTAGAGAGGATGAAGATGAACTTGGGTGAAGAAATATCTCAAGTGATAAGTAGAGAGAGTTAACCATGGGCTAAAAATAATGGTTGGGTGAAAAAATATCTAGAGTAAAACAAAATAAGTGGGATGAGTCATGGCTTCTGCATGCTTCTACAAGCATCTAAGCCATGCTCATTTCCAACCCATTTCTAATTTTCCACTTAATAAATAATCACCCAAATAATTTTTAGTCTTAGTGTGAGTCTCATACACCCATGTTCTATGTATCATCCACAATAGTATTTTATATATATATATATATATAGCAAGAGAAGAAAATCATTAGTGAGCAAAATATTAGTTAATATATAAATATATCATATATAAATATATATTAAATTATTAAATCAATACTTAATTCAATAATCCGGTTATATCATATATAACCGACTAATATCATTTATATGTATATTAAATTATCAAATCAACACTTGATTCAATAACCCGGTCATATCACATATAACCGACAAATATTCAATACTACATTAAATAAACACTTGATTCAATAATCCGGTCATATCATATATAACCGGCCAGTATCAAATATATATACATATAACATATCATTGAATCAACACTTGATTCAATAATCCGGTTATATCACATATAACTTAACCAATATTAAATATCGCGAGATTAGAATACGGTATCACATACTCGTATTTAATCAAGCTCCCGCACATATCACTATATGTGCCCTAGTTTGTTTTGCTTGAGCTAGGAAATCTCTGTGTGGGACTCTAAAAACTCGTCAATACGCCAGTAGTAGGTAATGATCATATCAGTCACTCACAAGCCGTCAGCGGTACTAGCTAGATGTAACGGCTACCTAGGTATTGAGCGAATAGAAGATCAACAAGCAAGCTTGTCTAAACTCCCGCAAAGCCTATAAGCAACACTTATCGTACAGTCCGATCTCTTCGTCTGATATGTCGCATATCGAGTCTAGGGGTGGAATTGTCAGACCCCAGTAACTTGATAAGTCATGCCGATGTGTGGCCTATAACCGTTCGAGAAACTACTGATAACACTTAGCAGTAAATCTCATCAGCTCTAACCAAGGACTTGCTGTTATAGCCAATCGAGTATAGCGCAACATCAACTCCCTATACCGGGAGAAACGAAACCCCTCCTATCGCTCACTGCCTCTATGTGACTCGGGACTGTACCCAAAATCTACCTGTTTGCACGGCTCCTTTGAGCCGTGGTAGGGAGGAAATCAAAGTACAGTGGGAACCACATAAGACACTATGACGATCTCGGGTCTACAGACTAACCTGTACCAGTGTCACCAGAGAACTGCTATCTGACGATAGGTATGGTATCATCTAGGAGTTCTCGGCGAGTCCTGTTCGGTGTACCCATTCTCTAATGAGCACATGTGTACAATCTTTGATGTCAAACACCAATGGACGTGGGATCAACCATCGCCCCATACAGGGTCAAGAAACGTACACACTAGTCTACTCTGGAATACTAATGCCCCATCTCGATATTCCCTCGACTGGGAACTGTTAAAGGATGTGCTTGTGGACTACACAAGCCTCACAAGTATGATCTGTATCATAGTCCTGGCAGTCAAGTTAACATCCTAAGGGCTTTATCAACATGTATCAGAGAGACAGTATAATAATACAAGTGTACATGTTAAGATAAAGTGCAACCAGATAGCATACTATCATGTCGAGCAAGAAAGTCCTCTATATGTCCAAGCATCCACTATAATATACAATAATGTCCTCTAAGGCATATATATTCCTAACAATCTCCCACTTGCACTAAGGTCAGTTGTTGTAGTATCGCATACCCAACATCCCAAAAAGTCTCTCAAACTGCGTCTGGGGGAGGGCCTTCGTGAGTGGATCCGCTGTGTTTTCCTTCGTGTCAACTCTCCTGACCTCGATCTTCCGGCGATCAACTATCTTCCGGATCAGGTGATACTGCCTAAGAATATGTCTAGATCGCTGATGGGACCGGGGTTCCTTGGCCAAAGCTACTGCTCCATTGTTATCACAATACAAGGGTATTGGATCCTCAACGGATGGAACCACACCAAGTTCAGCAATGAACTTCTTTATCCAGACAGCCTCTTTGGCAACATCGTTGGCAGCGATGTATTCAGCCTCCGTCGTCGAGTCTGCCACGGCATCTTGCTTGGAACTCTTCCAACATACCGCCCCTCCATTGAGGGTAAAGAAAAAAACCCGAGACCGACTTACTGTCGTCCTTATCACTCTGGAAGCTCGAATCGGTAAAGGACTCCACCTGGAGTTCTCCGTTACCATACGCCAAGAACATTTCTTTAGTCCTTCTCAAGTACTTAAGAATGTTCTTCACAGCTGTCCAGTGTTTCTCCCCAGGATCTGATTGATACCTACTTACCACACTAAGTGCGTAAGCTACATCCGGTCTGGTGCATAATATCACGTACATGATTGACCCAACTGCAGAAGTATCGGGTATCCCTTGTATGCGAGCCCTCTCCAAATCAGTCTTGGGAGACATCTCTCTGGAGAAAGTGATTCTTGAGCAAGCGGGTAAATTACCACGCTTAGAATCTTCCATATTAAACCTTTTTAGTATGGCGTCAATGTACCTGCATTGGGACAATCCCAACTTTCTTTTAGATCTATCTCTATAAATCTTAATCCTCAGGATATTGGAGGCATCACCTAGATCTTTTATAGAGAACTTTTGTGATAAGAAGAGCTTGACCGAGTGTAGCATAGGAACATCATTTCCTATCAAGAGTATGTCATCCTTGTACAATACGAGGAAGACAGCCTTACTCTCTACAACCTTCTTGTATATACAAGATTTACCTACGTTTTTGATATGGTCAAACTCTTTGACTGCCACATCAAAACAGATGTTCCAGCTCCGTGATGCCTGCTTTAATCCGTAAATTGATTTAAGAAGATTGCACATCTTTTCGCTGCTCCCACTGTCTACGAAGCACTCTGGCTGTGTCATTTATACTCTCTCTTCTAAATCACCATTTAGAAAAACAGTCTTAACGTTCATCTGCCAGATTTCGTAGTCATGGTATGCAGCAATGGCAAGTAGGATTCTGATGGACTTAAGCATAGCCACTAGAGAAAATGTTTCATCATAATCGACACCTGGTCGTTGACGAAAACTTTTTGCTACAAGTCTAGGTTTGAAGGTCTCAACCTTTCCATCTATACCAAGTTTCTTCTTAAAGATCCACTTGATCCCAATGGGTTTTACGCCTTCAGAAGCAACTTCGAAAGTCCATACTTTATTGGTGGACATGGATTCCATCTCAGATTACATAGCATCTAGCCATTTCACAGAGTCCCCACTTGTGATGGCCTGCTCGAAACTAGTTGGGTCATCATCTTCCATGATGCAATCCTCACTCCCACCGTCTATGAGAAAACTGTAGTATCTCTCAGGTAGATGAGAAACCCTACTAGATCTGCGGAGTGGCTGAGGTTCGTCGGGGACTATCGAATCCTCCGGTTCTACCAAATCATCAGCTGTAGTTCGTGCAGCTGGAACTTTTTCCAGTTCTATCTCATTACCACTAATTTCTTTCATAAGAAATTCATTTTCTAAAAAAGTGGCATATTGAGCAATAAACACATTTTGTTCTTCACTGTGGTAGAATAGATATCCATTTGAATTCTTTGGATATCCCACAAACTTGCAAAGAACTGATCGTGTCTCGAGTTTGTCCGGATTCTGTCTTTTAATATAGGCCGAACAACCCCATATCTTAACTCATTTAAGATATGGTCTCGTTCCACTCCATATCTCATATGGTGTTTTAGGCACTGATTTTGATGGAACTTGATTCAATAGGTATACAGCTGTCTCAAGTGCATAACCCCAAAAGGAAATAGGTAACTCAGCAACACTCATCATAGAGCGTACCATATCTAATAGGGTGCGATTTCTCCGCTCCGAAACTCCATTGTGCTGTGGTGTATACGGAGGAGTAAGCTGAGAGAGAATCCCATTCTCTTTTAAATAGTCACGGAATTCCATGCTCAAGTATTCTCCTTTCCGATCAGATCGTAGGATTTTAATACTTTTAACCGTCCGGTTCTCAACTTCGTACTTGTATTCCTTAAATTTCTCGAAAGCTTCAGATTTGTGTTTCAAAAAGAACACGTGTCCAAATCTTGAGAGATCATCGATGAATGTAATAAAGTACGAGGAACCATTTCCGGCATGCGTAGACATATGACCACATTTATCACTATGTATTAGTCCCAAGAGTTCAGTAGCTCTTTCTCCGTGTCCAGTAAACGGAGTTTTGGTCATCTTACTTTTAAGACATGACTCGCAAGTTTCATAAGATGTAAATTCAAACTGATTCAAATATCCATATTTAAGCAACTTAGCTAGTCTTGTCGCATGGATATGACCAAGTCTACAATGCCATAAGAAGGATTCGTTCATTTCTGAACTTTTCCTCTTGTGTGTGTTCTGTATATTAAGAACTGTATTTTAGTTTAGAACATAAATACCGTTACACAACGTACCAAACCCAATCAACACTTGATTTAGGAAAATGTTCATAACATTTTTCTCTAATACAAACTTATATCGTTCTTTATCTAATAAAAAAATTGATATTATATTGCACATCATTTTTTGTATGAAATAACAACCGTTCAAAATCAATGTATTACCATTTGGTAATACAAGGTGATATTCGCCAACTGTTTTGGCTGCAACAATTGCACCATTTCCTACTACGAGAGACTTATCAGTCTTTTCCAGTTCTCTATTTCTTCTTAACCCATATAACAAATTACAAACGTGGGATCCTGATTCGGTATCTAATACCCAGGACGTAGAGTATACTGAGAAACAGTTCTCGGTAACGAACACATCCGAAGAAGATACATCATCATGCTCTTTCTTCGTTCGGGTTGCGTAGGAATCCTGATATTTCCCTATTCCTTGTTCAGACTTATGACGGTCATAAAATAGAGCGGAACCAACGTTCCCCAGCTTGGTATAATTAGCGAGTTCGGTCAATACATCCATATTATTATCTTGATTAAGGCGTGTCATGGTCGCTACCTGAAGAGAGAGAGAAGAAAACATTTTAGCGTGCGCTCTTAAAAGATTAGATTGGTTATTATCTTATCTAATCAGGATGGCTCCCACTGTTTTTATCAAATCTTCCTTCAAACCCTAAAAGGTAAGATTGGCCGGGATTAATTACACCCTACAAGTTCGCCAATCGGTCAGCCAGGCAGGTATTGGTACTCCGAGTGAGTCTCCCCATGTTTTCGCATGGAACTAATTAAATAATCTCGTTTCCGCATGTCACGCCCCGCTTCCCAGTATATGGGCAGAGGACGCGATGAGACCGCTACGTATTTACTCTGAAGTAAACACATTAAGTGTATCTAAGCAATATAAGTAAAATGCACAAGAGACAATATCAATGGATATAATTGAATAGCAACTTTATTTATTAAACATTCTTTTTACAATACAACTGAAAAGTAAATACATGGAATGGAAATCAATGCCTAAACAGTGGCATAATAGAAATGAAAATACTGAAATGAAATATACAAGTAACTAAAACCCCGGGTCGAAAGCTAGCTGATCCAAGTCCTCGCTGGTGGGCTCGATCTCATGAAGGTCTGATCCACCTGACAACATTCCAAAGAAGAAAGAGAAGGAATGTCGTCAGTGAACAATCGCTCGGTAAGTCCCAATGATAAGGGAGAAGTAGAATAGACAGAGAGAGAATGTAGCTTTTAAAGTTATATTATATTGTTAACACTGTTGTTTGTAGTTTGGTACAGAAGAATGCCAGTGTATACGAGAGGAGTCCAATTATTCCGGAGATTAAGGTATACGGAGCACAAGGAACCATTTAGCCACGGTACAACGGCAATTGAATTCAGGTTAGGTGTATTATGGTTACAGTCTCGTGCCACTTCTAACACCTTCCGTACCAGTCTACCCCTTATAAATCCCGCGATATCCTGATTGTACTGTTTGTATTGTTTTAACTGTATATTGTATATAGATGGATGACTTGCCGAAACCATGATATCAGTAATGGTACGGATATAATGGATGAACATATAGATGGAATATATACATGGTTCGGTTCGGTCAATATAGATTGATTAGATTGAATAGACGGATTCATAGATCTGTGTTGTATTGTAGTTTTGTAATTTCATATTTGAATCATATTCATGTCAGATTGATTATATTGAGATTCAGTCTGAGTCGTACAATTAGAAAAGAAATTGAATCCTGAATTATGTTTTGGTGCTATCGGTAACTGCTGCACATGGACGGTAGGATTTGTGTTTTTTTCCAAGACAATTACCGTGTTGATAACACCGTTGTTTAGATTGTATACCTTAGATAGGCAAGCACCCAAATTCTCCGGCTTTCTAAGGCTCAAGAGAACTGGTCCCGCTTAAACCTATATTTATTAGGGTCCTTATTACAATTTATATAACCTGAGGGGTTTTTATTTAAAAATAATTTTTATATACTTTTAAAATAAATCTCAAGTATTTATTTATCGTCTTTAAGGTTTTCATAGAGGTATATTTTAAAATATAACGTTTACTAGTGAATAGAACCTAGATTGCATTGTATATGGTATTTTAATGTAATATTGGAATTGTATTGATTTGTAATGGTGGTTTCATGAACTATGTAAATCTTTTCTTTTTGTTTAGAAAGCATGAAATATTTTTATTTATATATTTAAAATAAATTTTATTTATTAAGTAGAAATCGCATTTTTCTTAAAAATTCCATCGAGATCGGATGCTCCGTGAGGAGGCCTGCATCTCGCTTTGCTAGGCCCGAGGATGTGCGATAACCTACACCATCCCGATCGGGGTCTCCAAAAATGGGTTGTAGAGGCGCATTTGCAAGGAATTAAATAATACACTTTTAAAGAAAACGGTTTTTGATAGTTCATGGTATTTAAATGTAAATCCATATTTGTTCCAAAATATTATTTTCAAGCCATCGTACTATATCAAGATGTGTGTTGTGAGAGTTAGGCCATTATCTCGTGAGATTTTTCTAAAGGTAATATAAGCAAATATGATAAAATATGTCGTATGTAAAGTTTATGGTATTTAAACGTAAAAGTGCAATAAAAGTTACATAGCATGGTATTTTTTTTGTGAAATACCCAAATTAGCAAAAATATGATTTTACAGGTTTATCATTAATTTTACCAATATATAAAAATTTATTATAATTTTTCTATGTTTTAATAATTTAGGAACTAATTATCGATAACCTTTATTCATCACCGTAGAATAATTACATTTATTCCTGCAAAAGTTGTCCTGGTCATGATAGTCATTTTAAGACTTAGTTTCATATTTCCAAGCAAGAATCCGTGGTTTTTCATTACCCCGTAATTTTATCGTGAAGGATAAATGATAAAAGTTTATTATATTATTATGGTTTAATATCATTTTTAATTGTCAAAAACCGTAAAATAGATAATGTAATCAAGACATTATAATTAGATCCTGAATTTTTTTTCATAGTTAGATATTTTTATGATGAAGATAACAAGAGGTCAAGTGTTGAGAGATCTTACCTGAAATTATCTAGAAAAATGAAAGTCGGTGAGTGTCTGGTTGTATGAGAAATGGTATATCTTTAATCACAGAATTTTTCTGCCTTTAGGGATTATTATAGAGTGTAGAAAACTCAAAGAGGAAGATGTAGAAATATTTTGGAATTTTTTTGTTAAACAGATATTTTTTGGTGAATTTTAGAAGCTCATGGCTATTTATAGGGATTTCTGAGATTAAAAATTATTTTTTTTTCAAACTGCTACAGTAGTAGACCAGATCCGACCGTTGATCGACCAGATCCGACGACCCACATTAAATCACGTGTGAACTGACGTGGGACGCGGCTGGGGTTGGTGTGGATGATTCTTGACCGTTGATCGTTGATCCGACGGTCCAGATTAAAAACGCATATAAATATATATATATTTCCTCTTTTTTTAAAATGAAAACTGTCGGCAGAATCTGGACCGTTGGTTTTTAAATCTGACGGTCCAGATTAATTCCATCTCAAAAAAAATTATTTTTAATATTTAAAATTGTTTTAAAAATTGTTTTTGGCTTCTAAAAAATATTTTAAAATAGTAAAAAATATTTTAAAAATCTAGAAAAATTATATAAAATGTGTTTTGATATTTTATATCTTTTGAAAACAAATTTTTTCAAAAATAGATCTTCTTGTCGGTTATAAAAAAATTTCCCTTCGATAAAAAAAACATTTAAATTCTTAAAAATTCCTAAAAATTCCTAAAAATCATATTAATTTATTTTAATCATGAAAAAATATTTTAAAAGTATTTTCTACCAATAGAAACAGTACAATAATTTTTTTGACATGAAGAAAAATTATAAAACGTTTTTATTACGTTTCTAGAGTACATAGTCGTTACACCGTAGGTGTCGCGCCCCGCTTCCCGGTATACGGCGAAGGGGACGGAACTGGTCCGCTACGTATATACTCAGAAGTACATACGCTAAGCGTATCTAGGCAATGTAAAATAAATACATAAAGAGACAAGGGATAATAAAAATATCAACTTTTATTTATTAATATTCTTTTGTACAATGCATGAAAAGGAAATACAACTGAGATAAAAAGATGCCTAAACGGTGGCATAACAGGAAATGAAAAGTACTGAATGGAAATGTACAATGAAACTAGAGCTCCGATTCTTCAGCAAACTGGTCCAAGTCTTCTGCAGATGGCTCAATCTCTACCGGGTCCAAACCACCTGACGACATTCAAAAAAGAAAGAAATAGAATGTCGTCAGCGAACAGGTCGCTCGGTAAGTCCCAAAGATAAGGGAGAAATAGACAGAGAGTAGGAGAGAGAGAGTACCTTTTAATTTTGTATTATAATATTGTAATGTTGTATTAACGCTGTTGTTTGTAGCCTGGTACAGAAGATACCAGTATATACGAGGGGAGTCCCACTTACACCGGGGACCTTGGTAACCTGTAGTACAAGACTCCGTCGATAATACCACGGAACAACGGCATGGATATAATTACGTCTTAAATGACCACCTTGTGCCACCTTTAACATATTCTGTACCAGTCTACCCCTTAAACCCCGCGATATCTTGTTTGTATTGTTATCCTGTAAATTGTATTGATTGTAAAATTGATTGACTGACTGAAACCATGATATCGGTAAACGGATATAACTGTAGAATCATGTAAATGGAATACTGAGAATCATGTAAAAGGAATATGTATATCCATGGTTCGGTTCAGTCAAGTCATATAGATTGATAACTGGATTCATAAATTCATGTGTTCATATTGAAGTGGAATATTGTAGATTATAGATTTACTTGAATCATATTCAAGTCAGATTAATCAGACTCAAACCCGAATCAGACAGTCAGAAATGTGAATCGAAATCTTATAATTACTAGGGTCCTTAGGGTAATTTATAAAACTTGAGGGTTTTTTTTTATGTAAAAATACTTTTATATACTTTTCAAAATACACCTCAAGTATTTATTACTCGTCTTTAGAGTTGTAATGAGGGTGGATTTTATATTGTGACATTTCTAATGAAAATATCCTAGTTTTTATAAATAAAGGTATTTATCTATAATATTGATTTATTTGAAGTTCATGGTATTTTAGTGTAAAATTTATTCTTGTGATTTTTAGAAAAAGGTGGAATATTTATATCATAACAAAATAAATATTTTAATGATAAATATACATATATTTATACAAAAATAATTTTAATAAATATTTTATATTGTAGAAAATCTCATTTTCTTAAGATGTCGTATTTTAAATCTTTCAAGACCGAATGCTCATTGCGGAGGTCTGAATCTCGCACTACTAAGCGCGAGAATGTGTGATAATCCGCACCATCCCGAACGGGTTTCCCAAAATGGGTTGTACCGGCGCTTTGCAAAGATTATAAAATACTAAATGTTTTAGAAAACGGTTTTATAAAGTAAATTGTATTTATTTGTAAAAATGTCAATTTTCCGTATTTTAGGTTCTAAGGTTTCCTAAGTCAACTAGACTATTTCTAAATGGTGTAAACGACAAGTCGTGAGATACCTCAAATCGTCTCTTCACCGCCAATTATGGCCAGGTAAGTACAAGTGAAGAAAGGAGGGATCCGCTCACGAATCACCGTGAGACGGGCCTTTTAAAGTTACCTTTCTCACTTGTCTAGCCTAGACACCACAAAGTCAGGTTTAGATAAACGACCGATGTCCACAACTTATCGTATTTTCATAATAAGATGTATTTATTTAAAAGTGTATCAACTCTAATTCTTTTAGAAATAGTTTTATTAAGTGTATGGTATTTAAATGTAAATGCTTGTTTTCTCGTAT
Source organism: Agapanthus africanus (assembly GCA_030015575.1). Taxonomy (NCBI): domain Eukaryota; kingdom Viridiplantae; phylum Streptophyta; class Magnoliopsida; order Asparagales; family Amaryllidaceae; genus Agapanthus; species Agapanthus africanus. The sequence goes on from CM057337.1 coordinate 8,679,354, forward strand.
TCTAGGGTTTCAATGGTATCGTGTTAGGTTGTATGTAAGTGTGTGAGGAGGTAGGTTGTTACCTCGTGATCTACTTTAAATGTATAGCAAGTTTGATGGGTTAAATGAAGGATTGAAACAATGTGGTATTTAAGTGAAAATACGATAATTTAAGAAAGCTATCATTTCATGTGACGAAACTTGATCAAATTGTTTGATTAGTGTTTAATAGTCAACAATAAGATGTTTAAGCATGATTGAATTGGTGAGAAGTGAAATTTTATAGAAAACCGAATCGGAAATCGGATTCGTTCCGATTCCGTCGGGTTTTGTAAGTTCGTATTTTAGAGAATAAGAAAGAGGGATAGAATGGAACTTACGGGTTTCGATTAAGTAAAGGAGTGAGGGGGGACTAAAGGGGTTGCCGAGGCGTTGCTTCGTCGCCGGTTGTTCCTAAAAACGTCGCCAGAATTTCCGCCGGAATTTCGTCGGAGCTTCGCCGCGAACTTGTTTTCAAAGTACACAACTCTTGAGAACTTTTTGAGAGAGTGGGCTCAGGATTTTGGGATGAGAGGGTAGAGGGTAGGGGGTGTATTTATAGGGTAGGCTAGGGGTAGGGTAGGTGAAGGGTTTTTTATTAAAAAAATATAAAAATATATGAAAATGTATTAAAAATTATAGTAAATGAGGCTTTCTGGCTTCTCTGAAACCGATCTATAAAAATAAAGTATGCAGGGGTGTACAGAAGACCAAGGGTCACACTTTTGGTGTTGGGGACTCGGCCGTCCGGCTGAGTCCGGCCGGCGGCGCCGGCCCGAGTCGGCCGGTCCGCCGGTCCACTCGGCCGAGTCGGGGGTCGAGGAGGTGGGGGGTCGTCGGGTGAAGGCTCTGGTACATTTATCTTTTCAGGTGCAGTTCAAGTTTTGGAAGTTATGGTGTGTGGACTGTTGGGCTTCCAAAGGATTTAAAACAAAATAATATTAAAAAAATGTGGGGCATGGGATTTGAACTCTGGTGGGTTGGTTCAGCAGTGCAAGATATTACCAATGAGCTACAAGCTCCTTCCTGTAATTATGGAGCTAATTAATTACTTAAAATAATAACAGTAAATGTAAATACCCCAAGTATACATTAATTTTAAAGCAAATTTTTGTACACTAAAAATGGAGTTGTTACATTCTTTTAACTTGTAATTAAAAAGCAAAATAATTACTGATAACTTGTGCTCAGGCTAAAATACCCTTTTATGGATTTTTTAATTTTTTTTTGTAAAAACTTGTATTGGAAATTTAGGGTTGTTACAGCAGGGGCATGACCCCGTTAACATATTTCTTAGACACCTACTGGATTAGCTAATTGTAAAGTGCAAAACTCTCCAAGGAGTAACTCTTACTCACAATGGGTATCAGGATCCAACTATTTCATAGAAGATATGCAATCTCATTGCAAATTTCAATACTTGAAATTCCCAATATCAGTTTTTACCCCATGTGGTTTATGACCTTGACAAGGTCAACAAACCATAAACCGCAAGTCAAGTTCAACCCGTTCATTTCGTGAGTATTAAACCCACCCGCACGACCCTTGAGAAGGCCAACAAGGCCGTACGACTACCCTAATCCATTCGCGTCATATGCGGCAGATAAGCACTAATCAGCTACCGCACACTACGTCTTGACAAGGTCAATAAACGCAGCACGAATACTGAATATTACTTATCTGAAATGACGGAAGGCTACGACTGGTTTTGAATAAAATCTTTAGCGCAATGAACTTGATATTGTTGTAAAATCGAGTGATTTGAAAATGAGTGGTTTAAGTTCCGCTTATTAAAATTGAGTAGTTTTCAAAAAAAACCAAGTGGGTTGTAGCATTTGCTAGCTTTTACTAAAGACGTCATTTTCGGTGAAGGGATCTTGGTTCTTTCCTCATCGAATGAGGTGCTGGATATCCATGAAGGAATACCACTATGCAAAGCAAGAACTAGATCTACCTTTTTTGAAAAATTTGATTCTACAACATCTTTAGGTTTCTTTTCTTTTCATTACTCTCATTAATGACGTCCCATCATTTATGTTTTCTAAACATCACAGAAGAAACGAAAATAGAACGTACGGTTATGCCATCCGCATTCGCCACAGAGCCCCATCATACACCGTTATGTTACTTAACTAACGGCAGAACGGGGGCAGGACTAGCGCGGGTGCAAAACATAAGCAACGTTTATTATATATATCATATATATAGCATTCGTCTCACGCAGTTATATGATCACATTACAGAACTTAAGTAGCAGAAGCAAACATATAAAATATTGGATATATTAGGAGGTCCGTGTTTTAAATTTAGTCGGTAATGAAAAATACGGATTCCACGGTCGTGATGAATAGCCAAACTCACATCCGTAGACCCCTACGAGAGTGTCAAGCAATCTTGCCAATTCTAGAGTTAGGAGACCCGGTCTCGATTCCTCGAGATGGTCTCCCATTGGACTCTAAAACCCGGTTACTTGTGCTTCCCGTCTTGGGTCTATCCTAGTGCGGAAAAGTAAATAATATACATCAATGGTGACAACAATATCAACCCGAAAGTGTCCCAATAAAAGAATATTACATACAATATTTTACATGAATGAAAATAGAAAAACTCTCATCTCACGTAAAATCCCCCCGAAATTCAATCACGACAATCTAATATAACATATCACAAGCAACACATAACATCACATGTCATTAACGTAAGTAAATATGCGTATTCCTAATGTCGTTGACGTATAGCAATGAGATTGGGGATACACCATATATTACACTTACGGTCGCAGAAAAGAAATGAAAACTACAATAATTAGAATCCGCATACACCTTAGACATCATAAACCGGAATATCTCATATTCCGAATTTCATGTCTAACCCTATAAACCCTGCATTTTAGTCTCGAATTGAAAACACTTTTCAATAACTAGTCGGCTAATTCAACAGGATTCCCGATAAAATGATCGAATAATCGTCGGGAACTTTAGTGGATGGCCGCACCCCCGATGCCGTCGACGAAGTGCACTTAGGCGGAATACCGCGGCCGCGAGCACCCGAGTGGATGCTTTTAGCTACGATGTTCTCCTATAATCACTTGGTCGAGGCTATGGGGCGTGGTTATCTAGTAGTGTTATCCGGCGAGTGTTCGCGTACTATACGTGATTGCGACGGAGTTTTGATCCGAATTGAAACTTCGTGGCTATTGATGAACCGATACTAAAACGCTAGATTTACCAATTATAAACTAGTTTTCACAAAACTAATTTAATGTGAATTTCAACTATTGTATCACATATCAAAATTAAACCTGAAACGATATTAAAACTGCGACTACGAAACACTCCGTATTGCCCCAACAGAAAGACAACATCACATGCAATCTTGGCAAAATCAAACAGTACCTGAAACCCTAAATCCTAGATTCCAGAACACCAAACAAAACTCGAGACCAAACACTTTTACTTGGCCGGCCAGGCCGGTTAAAATAGAGATATGGCCGGCCAGATATTAGACTTAGGTTCTCGTTTTTGTCTGGTGTTCATTTGGCAATAAGAAGAGTACTCTGCAATTGTTTAAAAAAAATTTAGAGGCTCTGAAAAATTCAACAGAAACTAGGGTTTCAATACGACTATTTCAGAGTTGTTTCGTTTTTGTAATTCTAATTACACCGTCTAATGCTCTAGTTTTGGCTCTGATATCATGAAAGTGTGTCTTAGTACCTCTACTAGATTTCCACATGCATCAAGTATGCAATTTTTAAAAAATCTAGAGGTCTAAACTACATTAACCTAGAATCGAACTAGAGAATTAGGGTTTTCTAGGTATGTAAACAAGTTTTACACTAAATAAATAGAGAATACAACCTTTGTAAACCGGTCCTTTACTTCTAAAACTCCAAGTAGTAGTCCCTTAGCTTCAAGTAGTGGTCCCTAGAACTCTTCTTAGCTCAACTTGGTGAAAAGAACAAGCTTTCTAATGGATCTTCGATGCCGAAAATGATCCACCTTGAAGTCTCTCTAACTCAAGCTATCTCTTCACTAATATAGAATTAGTGAAGCAAACAACCTAATCTTATGGGCTAGATGAGAGTAGGTTGATGAAGTAGGAATATAGCTCACTTTAGAAATTCTTTTCTCTTTTTCTTTTCCAACTCAAGAAAACCTAGAGAGGATGAAAATGAACTTAGGCGAAGAAATATCTCAAGTGATAAGTAGAGAGAGTTAACCATGGACTAAAAATAATGGTTGGGTGAAAAAATATCTAGAGTAAAACAAAATAAGTGGGATGAGTTATGACTTCTGCATGCTTCTACAAGCATCTAAGCCATGCTCATTTCCAACTCATTTCTAATTTTCCTCTTAATAAATAATCACCCAAATAATATTTAGTCTTGATGTGAGTCTCATACATCCATGTTCTATGTATCATCCACCATGACACAATAGTATTATATTTATATATATATATATAATTATATATAGCATAAGAAAATCATTAGTGAGCAAAATATTAGTTAATATATAAATATATCATATATAAATATATATTAAATTATTAAATCAATACTTGATTCAATAATCCGGTTATATTATATATAACCGACTAATATCATTTATATGTATATCAAATTATCAAATCAACACTTGATTCAATAACCCGGTCATATCACATATAACCGACAAATATTCAATACTACATTAAATCAACACTTGATTCAATAATCCGGTCATATCATATATAACCGTCCAATATTAAATATATATACATATAATATATCATTGAATCAACACTTGATTCAACAATCCGGTTATATCACATATAACCTAACCGATATCCAATATCGCGAGATTAGAATACGATATCACATACTTATATTTAATCAAGCTCTCGCATATATCACCATATGTGCCCTACTTCGTTTTGCTTGATCTAGAAAACCTCTGTGTGAGACTCTAAAGACTCGTCAATACTCCAGCAGTAGGTAATGATCATATCAGTCATCCACAAGCCATCAGCGATACTAGCTGGACGTAACGGCTACCCAGATATTGAGCGAATAGAAGATCAACAAGCAAGCTTGTCCAAACTCCCGCAAAGCTTATAAGAAACACTTACCATACAGTCCGGTCTCTTCGTCTGATATGTCGCATATCGAGTTTAGAGGTGGAATCGTCAGACCCCAGTAACTTGATAAGTCATGCCAGTGTGTGGCCTATAACCGTTCGAGAAACTACTGATAACTTACCAGCAAATCTCATCAGCTATGGCCAGGGACTTGCTGTTATAGCCAATCGAGTATAGCGCAATATTAACTCCCTATACCGGGAGAGACGAAACCCCTCCTATCGCTCACTGCCTCCATGTGACTCGGGACTGTACCCAAAATCCACCTATTTGCATGACTCCTTTGAGCCTTGGTAGGGAGAAAATCAAAGCACAGTGGGAACCACACAAGACACTATGACAATCTCGGGTCTACAGACTAACATGTACCAGTGTCACCAGAGAACTGCTATCTGACGATAGGTATGGTACCATCTAGGAGTTCTCGACGAGTCCTGTTCGGTGTACCCATTCTCTAATGAGCACCTGTGTACAATCTTTGATGTCAAACACCAATGGATGTGGGATCAACCATCGCTCCATACAGGGTCAAGAAACGTACACGCTAGTCTACTCTGGAATACCGATGCCCTATCTCGATATTCCTTCGACTAGGAACTGTTAAAGGATGTGCTTGTGGACTACACAAGCCCCACTAGTATGATCTGTATCATAGTCCTGGTAGTCAAACTAACATCCTAAGGGCTTTATCAACATGTATCAGAGAGACAATATAATAATACAAGTGTACATGTTAAGATAAAGTGCAATCAGATAGCATACTATCATGTCGAGCAAAAAAGTCCTCTATATATCCAAGTATCCACTATAATATATAATAATGGCCTATAGGGCATACATATTCCTAACACTTGCAAGGCAGAGAAAATTTTATTTTATTATTTTTTTATATTTCCGTGATGCTCTATCTTTTCAGCTTTTCATATCGCGAAAATCGCGATTGCCCAATCATTTCGGCTATTTTTTCGCGGTGCCCAATCATTTCGGTTATGTCATTTTTTTTTGCTTGCTGATTTTGTTGCGAGTCGGGGACTTGGGTCATGATACCAATTTTGGCATCAACATCGCTACAACTGGAATATTGCTAGAAGCGAATTATCATTTACCGTGAGAGGACTTAGAATTTGACACCTATTTAGGCATCAATATCACCACAATTGGACTATTGCCAGTAGCGAATTATCATTTGTCTTTGTTGATTTTAACAAAGGTGGCTTAACAAATAGGATTAGGATTCTGTTGACTAAGGCTTTTTTGACTTTATGAGCCACAAGGGTCTCATAAAGATATTTCTCCCTACAAGTCGAGAGGATCTCATAGGTGTATTTTCTTTCTAGGAATCGTGGGGATTCCTAAGTGTGTTTTCTCTTGGAAGTCGTAAGGATCTTACAAGAGTATTTTCTTCTTATAAGTCAAAAGGATTTACAAGTGTCGTTCACCATAGGGGGATATTTCTCGCCATCAGTGGAACTTTATAAGAACATATTTTGTTCGTGCCCGTAGATTGTATACATGTGTCAGTATTAAACTACTTGTAGGAAAATTTGGGGGATTTAATAGCTTAAGAACGGGTTTAGATCCCTGTAATCTAAGGCTTTTGAATCCTATGAGCCGTGAGGGTCTCATAGGGGGGAATCTCCTTGCGAGTCGTGAGGATCTCACAAGTGCATTTTTTCCTTAGGAATCGTATGGATTCCTAAGTGTGTTACTTCTTTGTGAGTCGTAAGGATCCCACACAGGTATTTTCTCCTTAATAGGGTCAAGGGGATCTTGCAAGAGTGCGCACATTTTTTTTATGAGATTGCGCTCTTTAAGATTTTCACAAACTCACTGGCAGTCCTGCTGTTTTTACTCACAGTGCCCTTTCGGCTTTTCATCCGTGCCCATTTCGCTTGTGGACATACCTTTTTTTGCGAATGGTAGAACTCTCGAAAGTAGCTTCACCGCAGATGGCCCATCTGTTTATCGGTGGGATTTAGGGGGATGGCTCCATTGCTGGAGTAGCAGTGTAGTCGACAGGAACTTGAGTTTCAATCTTCGCCATTGGAACTTCAATTGCAATATAGATCTCAAGAGAACATATTGCCGTATTTGAGGCGATGCGCTAGTTTAGGGACATTTCGGTCCATTATTGTCGCATTTGGGACGATGCGCTAGTTTAGGGACGTTCCGGTCCATTACTGCTGTGTTTGGGACGACACGCTAGTTTAGAGACATTCTGGTCCATGATTTATCATTTGGTCGAGGAGTTACATTACTCATCCCTTCCAATGCTTGTTTGCTTAGGTGGTGCTACTTGTCCTTTGTTTGTATGGACACTTCACATCTTAAGCTATTTCCACCTTCTTAAATTGCTTGTTTTACTATCGCAGCAGTCGTGTTGTTTCGCGGGAAATACCGGGCACTTTACATGGCATCTGCCTCCTGCTCATCAATGTCGCCTTCCGACGCCGACGGAACATCTTCATATACGAAGGAACGCGATATCACGTCACTCCATCTGCTGAGTCTTCTTCCTCCTTAGAAGAATGAACTTGACGTTGGGGCTTTTTCCCCTTATCGTTTGATTCATAGTGGGACATGGATTCTACATCCCTTCCATGGTTTTTGTTTCAAGTGGGATATTCCATTTAATTGCAGAACCCACTTGTAGGTGCCTTAATACCCTTCTTGTTCTTTGAAGAAAGGACCATCTCACGTAGAGATTCTTCCGCCAGTGAGTAATATGCCCCTACATATATCTCAGGAGAGCGATTATGCTCTCCCTAATCTTTCGAAGGGTATAACCCGCGCTGTCGCTATTTTGGTGATGGGTTGCTACAAAACCGCTCATTTTTTGTTGAGCGTTGGCGACAAACGCCATCTTACTTTCGTCTTTCATATATTTTCATTAAAAGAGGAAGGGTTTTGACCCATCTGATCCAATCTAGTTATTTTATCTATTGTTCACCGTCGAAAGACAGGGACCGAGACGTTGGGACGTCTAGCCTGAATTTTGGGGGGCAGACGCTATTTGGACTTCTCCATCCACCTCTCCGAAAATACCAAGTTGATTTATGACACCATATATCGGAGGTTTGGACAGATGCGACCGTTATAGCAGACTTTATCAGATTCCCCCTCTTTTGTGAGGGTTTTTGATTGTGGGGACGCTCTTCCTTGCAGGCACAAGCCCCTACAGTTAATTACGTTATCGCGTTGCGACAACCACTTTCTCCTTCTCCGGCGGTTCACTTCGTGTCGTGTTGTATTTTTTTTATTTTGGGTTGCCCGTGGATTGTATACGGAGACTAATTTATGTTATTGCTCGTAGAGCGTGGATTAGTCCAAATCCGTATATTTGAGATTTGGGTTTGGGTCAAGGATTTGGTTGACGGGGTCTACGTTGGTAGCTTGGTTTGTCAATGGAAATGAACTTAGGACGTATTTCTCACATTTGTGAGATCCATCCGTTCATAAGATATTTGAGTTTGATCTAAGGATCATTAGTCATACTTGAGACTAAAATCAACTTAGAAACAAATGAACATATGGGCTCAATTATTTTAGTTTAAGGACATAACGGTTCAATATCGCCAAGTTTGGGACGAATGTTAGTTTAAGAACGTTTCGGTCCATTATCACCATGTTTGAGATGAATATTAGTTTAGGAACGTTTCGGTCCAACGTTCTCATTTTGGGGACGAGTATTAGTTTAAAGACATTTTGGTCCAACATTCCCGTTTTGGGGACGAATATTAGTTTAAGAACATTTCGGTTCAACATTCATCTTACGTGCACATGTATTTGTTACGTGGCAAAGTGAACGATGGTGATATGGGATGCACACAATTTGGGGTGCGACCCAATTTAAGGTGTGCACGTCAATTCGGAAGTGCATCAATGTAGGATGTATCATTCTCCGTCTTGGTGAAATTTTATATCAAGTTGGGACGGGAAAGGAGTTGTTGGTTGTCGGGACCCGCCGCCTCTCTGAAAACGTTGAGAAATTATAACGACATATATCAGAGGTGTGAAGAGATGTACCCTTGAACTAAATCCTGAGGGAAAGACCACGATGGATCATCTAAGAATCATTAGTCTTATTTGAGACTAAGATTACCTTAGGAGATATGGGATGAAGATCGTTTTGGATATCATCAATGAGAGATCATTAATCATGTTTGAGACTAAGATCAGTTTGGAAATCACGAGCATATAGGCTCGCTTGAAGAATCAAAGAGATTTAACCTCAGGAAACTTAGCCAATTTGGGTTAAGACTGGGTTTCTGTACTACCCAGCAGTGCTAAGCACTCAGTTATACAACACCCACGTGTGTTTCACGTGAGTCGTTCAAATAGTGCTAAGCACTAGTTTTTATGGGGCCCACGTGTATTTCACGTGAGGCACTGCACTAGTGCTAAGCACTAGCTTTTTGTGGCGCCCACGTGTGTTTCACGTGAGGCGCTGTACGAGTGCTAAGCGCTAACTTTTTCAAGCGCTCACGTGCGTTTCACGTGAGGCGCTATGTAATTTGGCCTTGAGCGCTCACGTGAGACACTGAGTTCTTTTGGAGATTTAATTTCTGTTGATATTTTTAGAGAACTTAAATCTCTATTAATGGTATTTGAACATTGACGATCACCAAGATCATTATTTTGAGAATCTGGGATCATATTCTTTAAGAACTAAGTTCTTCATTTGAAGGAACTAAGTTCCGGAGTATTATGAACTCCATGTTTTCTATGTTCATGTTTTCAGAGAGGTTAAACCTCCTTTAATGGTTTTTTGACCATTAAGGATCACCAAGATCACTATTTTGAGGATCTTGGATTAGGTTCTTTAAAGAACTAAGTTCTTGATTTGAAGGAACTAAGTTTCTAGAGTATTATGAACTCCATCTTCGTTCTTTTCAATTTTGTTCTTCTCTGGATTTTTCATTCTCAAGAACAAGATCTTCCCGATGAGAATTAAATTCTCAACTTGTGGAAGATTTGTCATGCGGATCTCAGATCCAGAGAAATAACTAAGTTCTTTGAGAAAGGTTAAACCCTTATATATGATATGATAGGTAAAGGAGATGTTTTGATCTCGATATTTTTTTTACTTAGGGTTTTGATGAAGAAAATCTTGTTTGAGAATTAAATTCTCTGTTGTTTTGTGGGAGATTTTGGAAGCCTTCTGTATTTTTTTTACAGAAGCTTATGGGGTGTGTTTCCCTCCGAAAGACGGCGCGACAGATGTCTTGCCTGAGATTCGGGGCAGATGCTAATTGGTGTTATCCGTCCACCTCTCCGAAGATGCCAAGTTGATTTATGGCACCGTGCATCGAAGGTTTAAACGGATGCGTCCGATGTAGCAGACTTCGTCAGATTCCCCCTCGCTTGAGGGTTTTTTTTATTGCGGGGACGCTCTTTCCTGCAGGCGTAAGCCCCTGCAGTTAATTACGCTACTGCATTGCGGTAACAACTTTCTCCTTCTCCAGATGGTCACTTCGTGTCGTGTGTTTTTTTTTTGTATTTGGTTTCCTGTGGATTGTATACGGAGACTGAGTTATGTCGTCGCCCGTAGGGCGTGAACTAGTCCAAATCCGTATTATCTTAGATTTGGGTTTGGGGGTTTGGGTTTAAGGATACGTTAGCCTCATTTGAGACTAAGATCGACTTAAACGTTTGTTAAGGATACGCTAGTCTAGTTTTAGACTAAGATCAACTTAACGGGATCGTTTAGATCCAACAAAAGAGCAATTAGGGGGGCGCTGTTTGTTTAGTTTAGTGACATTGCGGTCAATAAGTAGTTTAAGGACATTGTGGTCCATTGTTAGTTTTAAGACATTGCGGTCGAGGTTAAGGACGTCATGGTCCGTTGTTAGTTTTAAGACATCCCGGTCAAGGTTAAAGACATCATAGTCTGAGGATTTAAGGACTCCACAGTCCGGCGTTAGTTTTAAGACATCACGGTCAAGGTTAAGGACCTCATAGTCCGTTGTTAGTTTTAAGATATCCCGGTCAAGGTTAAAGACATCATAGTTTATGAGTTTAAGGACTCCACAGTTCGTATCAATGTGTGGTTGTCGGGACCCGTCACCTCTTTGAAGACGTTGAGGAATTACAACGACAAGTATCAAAGGAGTGAAGAGATGTACCCTTGAACCAAAGTAGATTAAGTGATCTGTAGTCTAATTCGGAACCAAGATCAATTAATTATATTATAAGCCCATCAGCTCAGTTAAGTCTGAATTGAGGACTTATGGTCAACTTGGGCTAAGTCCAACTAAGTTTGACCCTTCATTGAACCATCTGACATTTGTCTGGTTTTAGTCCACATTGTTTTCATCTTTGAGTTCCTCAATTTTGAGATTCAATTGAAGGAGAGGCTTTGCCTCTAGAAAAATTAGCCAATTGGGCTAAAGTTAGTGTTAAACACTAAAGACCAACAGTGTTGAACACCGGAGATGAGATTATCAGATTAGTGTTAAACACTAGAAATTGTGATTCTCAAATTAGTGTTAAACACTAATAAATAACAGTGTTAAACACTGGCAACCAAATTATCAGTTTGGTGTTAAACATTAACAGAGAGGAGATCACGTGGGAGCACGTGATGGCATCCAAAAGGAGGGGCCAGATCCCCTTCATTTTTTTCTACAGATAAGTGTTTAATGCTTTTTATTCTGACAGCCATCACGTGTGGGCACGTGATGGGGGCTCATGCTCTGGTCTATTAGAATGCTCATTAGGGGTCACGTGGTGACACGTGAGGGCGCCCCAGAACTTCTTTTCTTTTGCTTTTTCTTTGCGTGCTTCAGGGGTCACATAGGGCACGTGAGGCGTTACCTCAAAGTTCTTTTCTGTGGATCTTTTGCAGGGGTCACGTGGTAGCATGTGACTCTGGTTCTTTGCTTTTTTAAAGATCTGTTCATCTTTTAAGAATTAAATTCTTCATAGGGTTAAACCCTAGCAATAACTTTAAAGGAATTAAATTCCTACTTTCTTCTGAAGAATTATATTCTTAGATAGGGTTAAACCCTAATTTCTTTTCTGAAGAATTATATTCTTAGATAGGGTTAAACCCTAATTTCTTTTCTGTAGGAATTAAATTCCCCTTATATGTAAAGCAATTAAGTTCTGGCATAGGGTGAAACCCCAATTTCTCTTTAAGGGGAATTAAATTCCTGTGAGTTTGAGAGAATTAAATTCTCAATTAGGGTAAAACCCTAGTTCTGTCCATTTTGAAGGAATTAAATTCCTATAATTTTGGAGAATTGAATTCTCATATAGGGTTCAACCCTAATTTTATCTTGGAGGAATTAAATTCTTATAATTTTGTGAGAATTAAATTCTCAAAACTCAATTCCTCCTCTATATTTTAGATCTGCATGGCAGGATCTCAACCTAATGAGAATTAAATTCTCAATCTATGGGGAAATATGCACTTTGCAGATCTTCAACCAGAGAAAGAACTAAGTTCTTTTCTTTTATAAGAGTTAAACTCTTGGATTGAGAATTAAATTCTCTTTTTGAAACCTTTACCCCCTTTCTTTTCTTACCTAGCGGTTTTTTTTTTGTAGAGAATCAAATTCTTTCTTTTCTCTCTGAATTTTCAAGATTTCAAGGCTCTCTCTGTGTGTGTGTTTCTCCCTCTTCCTTTTTCTAACTCTCTCCCTTGGCACTTATTTATAGGAGAAGGAAAAGAATCAATCTGTTTTGTGAATCTTTCATTGAAAGATTTGATTTGTTTATTAAGAGATTTGATTTATTTTCATTATTGATCCGGGCCTTTAAATTATTAGGTGAATTTTATTCACCATTGGATTTTAAATCCAAAGATATTCTTTTGTTATTTCGGTTAGATTTAGGGGGAAATCTTTCCATGTCCAAGATTTTTCCATAAATTGGTGATATTTAATCACTCTCGGATTTTTAATCCAACGGTTTCACATAATTCTTCTCTATTTTAGAATGATTTAAATGATCTTATTTAGAATTTAATTCTGTTGAACAGTAGGGCTTTTAAAGCCAGTCACGTGTGGCCACGTGACCTTTGGTCACGTATGGCCACGTGACCCTCGGTCACGCGTGAGCATGTGACCTCTTGAATGGGATTCTCTTCTGCGCTTGTTCTGTGCCGCTGCTTTAAACGTCACGTGCCAACACGTGACCGCTAGTCTTGTGCTAGCACGTGATGCTTCCTCTGAAGCTTTTTCCTGATTTTTAATCAGGGAACAAATGCCCCCGCAACGTTGCTCTCACGTGTCTGCACGTGAGTGCAACGCTATTACTTTTGTGACTGTTGGATCTGTCTTGGGAGTAGGGTAGATGAAACGTTTTCCATCCCATCCTATAAATGCCCATGTCTTTTCAGAAGCGCCTCCACTCTTCATCTTCTTCCTTTGATAACTTTTCTCTTGAGAATTTAATTCTCTTTTTCCTGAGCTTAGATCTCTGCTTCAAACTTTTTCCAGAGTTTAACTCTGTTCCAAGAAGACCCTTTCTTCAGGTAAATGATTTTTGAACGATCGGAGAACTTTCCCAGCAATCACCACGGGATTCTAAATCCAGATCAAGGGTTTTTTCTTTTGATAAGAACACACATTTCTTTTTATTTTAAGTTTTTCCACAAGAACAGAAAACCATTCAATTCTCAAACTGTAGACCTCCTAGGGTTTCTTTAACCCATAGGGAAATGATGATGTTGGTTGTTTTCCCTAGAATTTAATTCCATCTCCAAGGAGCTTTGGCTCTGGAACCACATTTTCTGGGAATTTAATTCCCTTTTTCAAAAAGGAATTTAATTCCTATGAAGAACTAAGTTCTTCCTAGAGACTTTCATGGGTTTTCTTGCCCTGAGCCATCTTCTTCACAATTCAAAAGAAGTTTGCACTGTTGGTCTTTGGGAATTTAATTTCCTTGATTCTGTTTGATTCATCACAGAGTCCCAGATGGATTTGTCTTTTAGGGGAATGTGTAGGGTCACTTGAAATCCACTGCCTATTTGATTAGAATATTCCTTTTGTCTCATTATAATTGCTGTGCCTCATCATCAGCCAGCCGTCATCTTGGTTTCGTGGGACCCACATGTTTTGTAACTAATGGTCCTACCAAACAAGTCCTCTGTCGCTTTCTTCAACTGTCTTCATATATTTATGCTCACACACACACACACACACACACACACACACATATATATATATATATATATATATATATATATTGCTGGCTTCACTTTTGACAGTTTTCCTTTACTTTGTTTCAGGTGCGATGGCTTCTGTTCCGTGTTTTCCCTTCACTCGCTCGGATGCCGCTTTTCCTCAGTCACCATCTGATGAGGACGCGATGGCGATGATCCGGGCTCATGACTTGAACTGCACTAGCTTACTTCTATGGGGAACTTGGTACAGCCATATTATCCGGGGTCGCCGGAGTTTCCTCTGTGAAGTGCCGACAGAGCCCACTTTCCCGTTCTTGCCGATGGACCCTCAGAGGACTGTTTTCGCTGTGGAGATGCCAAATTGGACTCCAACAGGACGGCTCGAGCCTTCGACAACCGGTATCCCGAACCATCTGATCCCAGCTATAGATATCCTGGGACGACGTATTTGCCAGGGTGAGGCCTACCCATGGGGACAGATTTATAAGATAGGGCTCACTCCTCGACACCCCACGGGCTACCTCCTCTGGGCTCGCTATATTCTTTCTGCCCATCGTGCGCGGCTGCAAAAGGTCGGGCTTTACCAGGCAATATATGCGTCGCTCTTCCATTATCAATCCCCGTATGTCTGGTGGGTTAAGGCGTTCTTGAATCAATGGAATCTCCCCACCAACACTTTTCTTCTGGGGGACAGAGAGGTTTCGATCTCTTTGGGGGAATTTTATGAGATCTCGGGGCTGCCAATTCGAGGGGCACTTTATGAGGAGTTGCTGCCTTCTGATGAATACGTCTTCGAACCCGAGCCCGCACCGCTTGACGGCTTGTCTGCTGAGAACGCCGTCCGCCACAAACGTCCCAGCTTGATCAAGGTGCTAGGTATCTTTGACCGATTGTTCACCGAATCTGAGGAGCAGGGTGTTACTTTTAAGAGCTTCATTACCTATTTCCTTCGCGAGGGCGTCTTGTCGAAGACAGCTCCGAAGTTCGCAAATATCAAAGACCCCTTTGGGTTTGGTCCGAAGAAGCTGCCGACCAATGAATCGGATCTACCGCAGTACTACATCCCCATAATATCGCCGATATCTTTCGAATCCATTGCAGCTCCCGGCATGGATGAGGAGATGTTCTTTGTGGGGTTTACCAGTGTCTGGCTCAGCTGGTTTGTCATCCCTATGCATCACTGCTTTATGAGAGTTTCGGTCATCTATCCGGCTCACCGTATAGCTGAGGGGACGCGGCTGGCCATTGGCATCCCGGCATTGGCGCATCTCTATCACGGGTTGGGCGCTGCAGCTAATACTTCCACCCCTGGCGTAGATGTGGTAAACTTTTCGCTTCACTAATTCACGTCTTGGATCGAAATGCACATCTTGGATGCTTTCGCTATGCATCAAAGGCCCGCATTCTACGACGCCTATACCTTCCCGCGGCTTATGCGATTGGTGGATGCTTCTGCCGCTGACCCGACTCAATTCGGGGCTATTCGGGCGTTGATTTCTCCTTATGCTGCTGCTGGCGGGTTGGCATTCACTGATCGGGTCTTATCTTCTCCCTCGGGTTCAGCTTAGCCGCTTTGGGACCGGTCGAAAGATAACGTGCCCTCTTTGAGGCCCCGGTAGGCCGCGCACCTATACGCAATCAGACCGGGCTACCTAGTATTTCGTCAGGATAGCGCGGCCCTTTTCATGCGGTATAATCCTCATCGCTTTGCCCGACAGCTTGGCTATGATCAGGGCATCCCTTTTGAGGCTTTCATAGTCGCGCCGGTCCCTTCACCCGAAGCCGTTCGAGATGCTGCCCATCATTTTGTGAGGTTGAACACCGGCTCCCAGTTCATGATCCCCGATGCTGATTACATGCCCCGATGCGTGGGGGCGTTTACGGGATGGTATCTCCATCGGGTCAACCCGATTATTCTTGAAGAAAGAAGGGTACTCCTGGGCCATGGTGCTCCTACTCAGGTTCCGGTCACAGGAGTTACGCTGCGACCGCGCGCGCCAGTCCATTTCGCTTTGAGGGATACCGGTGCTGCGCTCATTCCGTGAGAGTCGGGGATGGATCTTACCCCAACAGCTGGTATGCCATTGGGCACCCGGTCACGGGGTAAACAGGCTCCGGTAGCAGCACCACCACCACCCGCGGAAGCACCGCCTCCCGTGGCATCTACAATGGAGGTGTCATCCTCGGTTGTGGTACCGGGTGAGGGCGACAGGGGTGAGGGCGTTGAAGGCGAGGTGGGCTAGCGTCGTGCTAAGGCGGCACGGGGAAAGAAACGGTCATCTTCGGCAGCCGGTTCTGGATCTAAGAGGCGGAGGAGGGTGGCCACCAACTTACTTGATTCTCTAACGGAGTCCGAGCCCATACTTCTAGATGAACCGTTGGTTGTGCAAGAGTCGGACGCTGGTCTTCTCTTCCCGGGTTCGACCGCCAAGGAAGCCGCACAGTTGGCTGAGGCTATAAGACGTTCCAAAGATGCGTCTCAGAACGTCAGGGTTCCGAAGAAGCCCTATCCTGCCGTAATCTTTTATGAAGACCCCTCATGGATCCGGCGGCGGTTTATCGGCCCTTTGGAGGAATGGGGAGAAAGGGCCCTGAAGCAGGCTGCTTCGAAGGATGCGGCAGACGCGTTTTCTTTGTGGACCGGCGGCCACGAGTCCACCTTCGAACCCCGGCGGGCACGTCTCCTTGAAAAGGAGCATCGGCTTGAAAAAGCCATATTGAAGGCTTCCCTGCGCATTGGTATGTCTTTATACTTCTTTGTAATTTTTCGGATTGTTTACGCCTGTATATATGTATTCTTATCCTTGTGTGAATTGTGCAGAGTCTCCGGCGGTGGGGGAGGTCCCTACGGGCTTGTTGAAGCTAAAGCCTGTTGACATTCCCGATGAAGCCTTGCTTGTTGTGGAGAGGGCTGATAAGGCGATTCTTGATCACGGAGCACTTGCTCCTTTGGTAGAGGCTCCTTTGGGGGTTGCCGCCCCAATGACTCTTCCTGAGGGCGGCCCAGAGGCCGGAAGGGAGGTAGTCGGGACTACCCTCCCTTTGCTGGAGCCGGAGATCGCGGTGGAGGCCGTTGAAGCTTCCATCCCCCCGGCTCAGAATGGGAGAAGTATTGAAGGTAACCTTCTACATTTTAAATTAGCAATCTTTCCGTTGTCTGAATTCTTTTGTTTTCTCAGAATTACGCGGGCTGGCGGCCTCTATTGCTGATCTGTTTCCCCAGCAATCGTTTCAGCGCCTGCTGGAGATGGCAGCTCCGCAGGAGATATCCCCTCAACGCATCGTCCTCTCATCTGGACAGGGTTAGTGTCGTTCGCCATTTCTTATAGCATCGCTGTTATTTTGCGTATTGACATTGATGTCCTCTACAGTTTTGGAGGGCGATGACGAGGTTGAGGTCCTCGAAGGGCCAGGGGAACCTTCAGCTTCTACTTGCATGACCGTAGGTAAGTGACATCTCAATATGGCCCCACTTGTTCCTTTGCTTAAGAGTTTTACTGACATTTTTCAAATCTGAACAGCCTTGCTAGCCCCCATAGTGCTGGAATCGCGTATCGCCATGCCACTCGGCCCTTACGCTTTGCGAGCCTCAGAGCGCCTGGCCCAGTTAAGCCTTGTCTCCATGTCGTCTTTGATCGAGGAGCTTCATGCTGGCAGCGTAGCCACAGCTGAAGCATTTGCTGCCGAGGCTAACGGTTCTCTTCCTTTTCTTGCCACCTACCATAGCGAAGAGGTGGTGCGAGTTTGGGTAGAGTTCTGTCGGCAGGTGGAGGCTTGCTTGCATGCACTTGAGTGTTCCCGCCTTTCCTCGGAGGCCGTGGCTGCAAAGGCGGACTTGCGGGGGCTGATAGCGCGGTGCGCGGTAAATATGGTATCATGCGAGAGGAGGCTCGGCCGCAAATTCTCGGAAAGGGAGCTGGCCTCTAAGGCATTGAGCGAGCTTCAAACCAGCCTTACAGCCAAAGCCAATAAAGCGTATGAACTCTGGCGGGTACTTCAAGAGTCTATCAAAGAGGTGGTGGCTCTTGATAAATCTGCCGTGTTCACTCCCGAAAGGGTTGAGCCTCACAAGGCTACTGAGAAAGAGCTCGAAGGTCGGCTCGCCTCGTATCAGGCCCAGCAGGCTCAGGCGGAGGCCCGTCTCCTGGCGATCCTGAATCATGAAGCTGTGGCCCAGCAAAAGAAGGATGAGCTAGTAAAATTGCTAAATCGCTCGCCGGCTTGAAGACTTGTATCTTTTCTTTTCTTTTTGTACATACTCCCGAATGAGAGTATATTCTTTTTGCTTTTTCATGAATTGTACTTTGTATCCATTTTGGTTCATGAATAAAAGACATATTATTTTTTTTAATGGTGTGTCTCTTTTTATTGAATGTGTTCTGCGGACAATTTATCTTGGTCACCTTGCAGGGTAGTGCTGGCTTAGGATTCAGGGTTAAGATCTGCCTCCTAAGACTTTTGAGCTTTATGAGCCGTGAGGGTCTCATAAAGAGTTTTTTCTCCCTACAGGTCGAGAGGATCCCGTAGGTGTAAGTTCTTCTTAAGAATCGTGAGGATTCTTAAGCGGGTTTTCCCTTGGGAGTCGTAAGGATCTCACAAGAGAGTTTTTCTTCCTTACAGGTCGTGAGGACCCGCAAGTGCTGGGTGCGGTCGCCCTTATCCGTATTTCATGGGATCAGGGGCTGCTTTGGGATGTTTTCCAGGGTACTGTAGTTTAAAGACATCGCGGTCAAGGTTAAGGACCTCATAGTCCGTGGGTTTAAGGACTCTACAGTCCAATGTTAGTTTTAAGACATCACGGTCAAGGTTAAGGACGTCATAGTCCGTGGATTTAAGGACTCCACAGTCCGATGTTAGTTTTAAGACATCACGGTCAAGGTTAAGGACGTCATAGTTCATGGATTTAAGAACTCCACAGTCCGATGTTAGTTTTAAGACATCTCGGTCAAGGTTAAGGACATCATAGTCCGTGGTTTTAAGGACTCCACGGTCCAATGTTAGTTTTAAGACATTACGGTCAAGGTTAAGGATATCATAGTCCGTGGGTTTAAGGACTCCACAGTCCAATGTTAGTTTTAAGACATCACGGTCAAGGTTAAGGACATCATAGTCCGTGGATTTAAGGACTCCACAGTCCAATGTTAGTTTTAAGACATCACGGTCAAGGTTAAGGACATCATAGTCCATGGATTTAAGGACTCCACACTCCGATGTTAGTTTTAAGATATCACGGTCAAGGTTAAGGACCTCATAGTCCGTGGATTTAAGGACTCCACAGTCCGATGTGTGGTTACCGGGACCCGTCACCTCTTTGAAGACGTTGAGGAATTACAACGACAAATATCAAAGGAGTGAAGAGATGTACCCTTGAACCAAGGTAAAATCAGTCTAGAATCATGGTGGTTGATCGTTAGTTTTAAGACATTACGGTCAAGGTTAAGGACATCATAGTCCGTGGATTTTAAGGACTCCACAGTCCGAGTTTGCTCTGGATGCTTCACACGTGTTCATTGCCGTGCTCTGCGAGGACCAGGCTCCGCTTTGGACGTTTTCCGTGGAGTCAAAGAGTGACGTTATCCACGTTCCACGTGACCAGGAATTTTGCGCTAGATGCTTCACACGAGTTCACTACCGTGTTCGGCGAGGACTAGGCTCCGCTCTGGATGCTTCACACGGGTTCACTGCCGTGCTCTGCAAGGACCAGGATCCGCTCTGGACGTTTCCCACGGGGTCAAAGAGTGACGTTATCTGCGTTCCACGTGACCAGGAATTTTGCTCTGGATGCTTCCCACGGGTTCATTGCCGTGTTCTGCGAGGACCAGGCTCCGCTCTGGACGTTTTCCACGGGGTCAAAGAGTGACGTTATCCGCGTTCCACGTGACCAGGAATTTTGCACTAGATGCTTTACACGGGTTCACTGCCGTGTTCGGCGAGGACTAGGCTCCGCTCTGGATGCTTCACACGGGTTCACTGCCGTGCTCTGTGAGAACCAGGATCCGCTCTGGACGTTTCCCACGGGGTCAAAGAGTGACGTTATTCGCGTTCCACGTGACCAGGAATTTTGCACTAGATGCTTCACACGGGTTCACTGCCGTGTTCGGCGAGGACTAGGCTCTGCTCTGGATGCTTCACACGGGTTCACTGCCGTGCTCTGCAAGGACCAGGATCCGCTCTGGACATTTCCTACGGGGTCAAAGAGTGACGTTATCCGCGTTCCACGTGACCAGGAATTTTGCACTAGATGCTTCATACGGGTTCACTGTCGTGTTCGGCGAGGACTAGGCTCCGCCCTAGACGTTTTGCACGGGGTCAAAGAGTGATGTTATCCGTGTTCTACATGACCAAGAATTTTGCACTAGATGCTTCACACGGGTTCACTACCACGTTAGGTAAGGACTAGGCTCCGCTCTGGACGTTTTCCACGGGGTCAAAGAGTGACGTTATCCGCGTTCCATGTGACCAGGAATTTTGTTGATTATATCCGCATTTCACGGACTTAGGATTTGACTCTCTGTGGGAGTACATCGTCGAGTCATGGAACTGGGAGTTGCCGCTGTTCCGCTTTGCTTGATGTTGTATCTGCTGTAATGAGACGAGTGTTGAGAGGATCTCTAGGCTGTCTGTGAACCATCGAGATTTAGCTCCTTCTTCTGATGAAACCTGGGGAGGAGGAGTGTGATTCCTTCTTCGTTTGCGCCCCTGGATTGTATGCAGGGATTAATGTAGCATCACCTGTAGGGCAAAAATTTCATTTTTATTTTATTTCTTTTTCCGCGATGCTCTATCATTTCAGCTTTTATATCGCGAAGGTCGCGATTGCCCCATCATTTCGGCTATTTTTCGCGGTGCCCAATCATTTCGGCTATTTATTTTATTTTTACTCGCTGCTTTTTATTGCGAGTTGCCCAATTATTTCGGCTATTATTTTTATGCATATATTTTTACTTGCTGCTTTTTCTTGTAAGTTGCCCCATCATTTCGGCTATTTCGTATGCATTTTTAGCTCGCTGATTTTTTTATCGCGAGTGTAGAGCTTGGAATCTGGTGCCAATCTCAGCATCAGTATCGCTACAACTGGAATATTGCCAGGAGCGAATCATCATTTGCCATGGAAGGACTCGAAATTTGATACCGTTTTAGGCATCAGTATCGCTACAACTAGGATATTGCCAGGAGCGAATCATCATTTGCCTTTGTCGATGTCGAACATAGGTGGCTTAGTAAACAGGGTTAGGGTCCTGTCGACTAAGGCTTTTGACTTCATGAGCCGTAAGGGTCTCACAAAGGTATTTCTCCCTACAAGTTGTGAGGATCTCGTAGGTGTGTTTTCTCCTTGGGAATCGTGAGGACTCCTAAGTGTGTTGCTCCCTTGCAAGTCGTAAGGATCTTACAAAATGATTTTCTCCTTATAAGTCGAGAGGACTCACAAGGGTTGTTCACTGTGCGAACATATCCCCAGTCACGGATGGGACTCGGTTAGGGAAATGTTCATTCGCGCCCGTGGATTGTATACAAGGGTCGGTATGAGCCGCTTGTAGGGAAATATTGAAGGTTGTGGAGGTTGCTTAAGAACATGTTAAGGTTTCTGTAACTTAAGACTTTCAAATCTTACGAGCCGTGAGGGTCCCGTAAGCGAATTCTCCTTACGAGTCGTGAGGATCTCGCAAGTGTAATTTCTCCTTAGGAATCGTGAGGATCCCTAAGTGTGTTGCTCTCTTGTGAGTCATAAGGATCTCATGCAGGTGGTTTCTCCTTACGAGGTCGAGAGGACCCTGTAAGTGTCTTTTAACGAGGTTGCGCCCTTTCGGGTTTTCACAAACACTCGCCGGTAGTCCTGCTATTTTTACTCACGGGGCCCTTTCGGGTTTTCATCCGTGCCCATTTTGTTTATGGACATACCGTTTTTATTTTTATTTTTTATTTTTTATTTTTTATTCTTTTTTTTTGTATCGGTCTTAGGATGCCGCAATCCACTGTAGTTTATCGACCTCTCGGTCAGCAGCTAGTTTTAGGACATACTGGTCCATCGTTAGTTTAAGGACGTTTCGGTCCGCTGTTAGTTTAAGGACGTTTCGGTCCGTTGTTGAAGAAGGCCGGTTACTACTTATAGAGTTCGAGCTTAGGAAGATAGCGAGCGGACATAGTCGTCGTCATCTATCATTGTCCTAGGCTGTAACTCATTAAGCGTAGTATCTCTTCAGGAAGCGCCCGTTTATTGGCCTGAAAGGCCTTTTGCCATTCATGTCCATGAGCAGATAGGCCCCACCCTGGTAGACCTTGTCTATGATGTACGGGCCTTCATAGTTCGGCTCGAATTTTCCCCGTTTGGCGCGATTGGGGATCATAGGTCTTTTGACCACTAGCACGAGTTCGCCTTGGCGGAATGTCCTCGGCCTGGTCAATCTTTCATATGAGCGCGTCATCTTTGCTTTATAAGCCTCCAAATTTTGTTGCGCTATGAGCCGGGTTTCATCTAGGGCATCAAGCTCCTCAAGCCGAAGGTGAGCATTTTCTTCGTCCATCAGCTCGTAGTGGACTGCCACTCATAGAGAGGGTAACTCTATATCGAGGGGGTGTACTTCTTCTGTACCGAATACCAATGCGTACGGTGTTGTGTTTGTGGCCGTTTTGAATGTAGTTCGATATGCCCAGAGAGCTTATTGTAGTCTCTCGTGCCAGTCCTTTTTATTTCGGGACACCGTCTTCTTCACGATCTTTGTCAAGGTTTTGTTGAAAGCCTCGGCTAGACCGTTAGCTCGGGGATTATACACTGAGGAATATCTCCAGTCTATGTTGTGTTGTTGTGCGAAACGGCTGATCTTGTGGCTTCTGTAGGCTGGCCCATTATCGGAGATGATCCGTCTTGGCGTTCCAAACCGATAAATGACGTGCGTCTTGAAGAAATGGAGGATATTCTCCTTCTTCACTTCTCTCAACGGTACTGCTTCTGCCTATTTGGAGAAGTAATCAGTGGTCGCTAAGATGAAACGATGTCCTCTGGACGATGCTGGTTCGATAGGGCCGACTATGTCAATTCCCCACATTTCAAATGGCCAGCTAGCCACTGTTGGGTGTAGAGGATTTGGGTGCTGATGGATAAAGTCCCCATGAATCTGGCATGAGTGGCATTTCTTCGCATATTCGAGGCATTCCTGGATCATCGTGGGCCAGTAGTAGCCCATTCGTTTAATCTTCAACTTCATCTTCGGGCCTGCCTGGTGAGAACCGCAGAGTCCGTCGTGAACTTCCTGAACGACTCTTTTCGCTTCGTCAGGTCCCAGGCATCTCAACCATAGAGAATCAAATGACCTTTTGTACAGAGTATTATTGACGAAGGCGAAAGACAAAGCTCGTTTCATAAGCTGATGTCTTGAGGACGCATCTTCAGGCGTTCGATGGGATTTGAAGTAGTCTATAAAGACTTCTCTCCAATCATCAGCATTTTCCTGGTCTTTTATTTGCATAGCCATTTGCTCAGTCACTCCCTTTTCC
This sequence comes from Agapanthus africanus, assembly GCA_030015575.1. Lineage (NCBI taxonomy): Eukaryota > Viridiplantae > Streptophyta > Magnoliopsida > Asparagales > Amaryllidaceae > Agapanthus > Agapanthus africanus. The sequence continues at coordinate 8,703,112 of CM057337.1, forward strand.
TCAGATGATTCCGGAGATATTTCTGCTGGGGTGAGGACCCGATGGCTTCGTACCATGATTCTGATGTCATCGAGGTTCTCATCAGCTAGTTCTTTAGCGAGCTTGGCTAACACGTCTGCCTTGCTATTTTCCGCACGCGGTATGCTTTCCAGCATGTAGTAGGGAATTTGAGTCAGCAATCGCTGTACTCTGTCGCCATACTTCACCAGCTCTGGCTTGCACGTCTGGTAGTCGCCGTTTACTTGGCTAACGACCAGTTGGGAGTCTCCGTATATGAGGAGGTTTTCAATTCCCATGTCGATGGCGATCTCGAGGCCTGCTATCAAAGCTTCGTACTCGGCTTCATTGTTCGTCCTCGGCTCTGTCAAGGAGAAAGCAAAGCGCATTATCCCTCCTTGTGGGGTTACGAAGATGAGGCCTACCCCCAATTTGATTATAGGAGTGTTTTGTTTGCGCTTCTTCATGGAAGATGCTCCATCGAAGTAAAGTTCCTACTGGGTACCACTTCCGTCGATCGCGTCAAATGCATGTTCATCTGGAAGTTCGCAATTCAAGGGAGAATCGGCCGGTATTGGATGCTCAACGAGGAAGTCGGCGATGGCCTGGCCTTTTACCGCCTTAAGAGACTGATAGGTTATCGAAAACTCCATTAAGAGCAAGGCCTATTTAGCGAGTCGTCCCGTCAATATGGTTTTTGACATCAAATATTTGAGAGGGTCCACCTTCGAAATGAGACGGACTTCGTGCGCCACCGCATAGTGCCTGAGCTTTGTTATCGTGAAGATCAACGCCAGGCAGTGTTTTTCGATGGGAGAGTAGTTGCTTTCTGCCCCCAGCAAAACTCGACTCAAATAGTAGAGTGCTCTTTCATTCCCTTGGTCGTTCTTTTGCGTCCATAATGCGCCTAAGGAACCTTCGAGGGCTGTGGTATAAAGAATAAGAGGCTTTCCCTTGACTGGAGCAGCTAACACCGGCGGGTTCTGTAGGTATTGCTTGATCTCGTCTAGTGCACCTTGGCATTTGCGATCCCAGACGAACGGGGTTCCCTTCTTCATCAGGTGACTGTAAGGGCGGCACTTTCCTGAAAGGTTGGCTATAAATCGCCGGATGTACGCGAGCTTCCCCTGGAGAGACCGCAATTGTTTGAGAGTCCTTGGCGGTGGCATTTCCATGATCGCCTTGATCTTCGACGGATCTATCTCAATGCCTCGGTGCCGGACAATGAATCCTAGGAATTTGCCTGAGGACACCCCGAACGCGCATTTGAGAGCGTTCATCTTCAAGTTGTATTGTTGAAGGCGCTGAAATACGGTCTTCAGATGCTCTAAATGCTCCTCATGTGACATGCTCTTAACCACGAGGTCGTCGATATAGCATTCGACGATTTCATGTATGAGATCATCGAAGATCTTCGTCATGGCCCTCTGATAGGTGGCACCGGCGTTCTTTAAACCGAAGGGCATAACTTTGTAGCAGAATATACCCAGAGGAGTCCGGAAAGCGGTGTGCTTCTGGTCTTCGGGATGTATCTTTATCTGATTGTATCCTGATGAGCCGTCCATGAAGGAGAAGACCTCATGAGTGGACGTGTTATTTATCATCAGCTCGGTGACTGGTACTGGAAAATCGTCCTTCGGGCAAGCTTTATTGAGATCCCGGAAGTCCACGCATATGCGCACTGTCCCATTTTTCTTCATTACCGGGACGATGTTGGCGATCCAATCGGGATACTGAACTTCCTGGATAAACCCAGAGTCGATCAGCTTCTTGACTTCGGCGTTGATGCTCATCTCAAACTCGAGCCGCATTCTCCTCGGCGCCTGTTTGACTGGCTTGACGTCCGGGGATATCGCCAATTTATGGACAGCTATTTCTGGATCTAGTCCTGGCATTTCGGAATAGTTTCATGCAAAGCAATCTCTATGCCGCATAAGCACGTCTTTTAACGCAGCCACCCTTTCTTCAGATAGCAACTCGCTGACGAATGTTGGTCGCGGGTCGTTCGCCGTCCCCAACTCAATCTTCTTGAGGTTATATGCAGTAGTATGTATGCCATCTTCCAGCTCTTTCAGCGCTGGTGGAAATTCTGAGATTACCTCGTCGTCATTGTTTTCGAAGCACCAAGGAAAGTCATCCATATTCTCGGGCTCTCCTTTTGATATTGTTACCATATGACAAGTACGAACTCGCTTCCAAGACCGATGTGGATCTGGTTCTGTTCTTGTGGCTTTGGGTTCGTGTTTTTGTGGCGGCGTTACCCTCCAGCTGCTGGATAAAGCAAACCTACCTTGCTGGTACTGGTCTTCGACCCAGTTCTTGAAGGTGAAGCAGTCTTCGATAGGGTGTCCTATGACTCGGTGATAAGAGCAATAACCCGAATGAGAGACCTCGTTAGCTTGCTCTGGGTGCTTAGACTCCGGAAGTGTAATCATTCGATGTTTTAAAGCGAGATCAAGTATCTTCTTCGTCTTGTCTTGAAGGAAAGAATACGCTCGACTCATCTTCTTCATGAGGGAAAAATCCGGACTGCGCAATTCCCGATCACATGACTCTTTGATCCCACGTTGTCGTTTTCGAATCCCTTTTCTGCTCTTTGACTTATTTCTGCCTCTGCTTCAGGCCTTTTGCACAGCAGGTTGACAGGGAGGAGCATTTTCGTCTTTTGCAGCCTGTTGAAGAAGACGCTGCGTCCTGGCTTTCTCGTAGATGGCCATTTCGCGATTTTGGTCGTCCCGAGCTTTCTGACCCGCTTTCCTGATAAGCTTGTCCATTCGCTCTTTAAATGACGGACTCGGCACTTTGATTGCGGGATCTAGTTTTGATAAGGGGTCGGCGTTTTCTGACAGGGCATCCTCTTCTTCATCGAAGTTATATATGGCGTAGCTACCGTGGACTCGTTCCCGTTTCCCGGATCTCACATTTCCAAGCCCAAGCATTTCCATTTTCCCATTGGGCAACTTGCGCTGAGTCCCAGGGACATCCCAAATCCTGTTGTAGAACCGAGCTTGTCGAATAGTCTGTTTTAAGGGTACCCCTTGGCGCTTCAATAGCCTTTTCAGTCCGTTCGTGTAATATCTGGGCAAACGGATGGGTTGGAGCCTGTCGAGTGTAGAATCTGCGCCATGCCAGATTTCTTTCTCTACTCTTTTTTCCTTAGATCGGTAGAATAGGATCGTCTTTTCACCTTTTCGCCTGGGAGGGACATAAAACGTCTGCAGGTCTTGCACATTGTAAGCTTCAAGTGCGTCGAGATTTTTGTAGTGCTCCTGCGGAATCATGGTAATTTGCAGACTCTGATCATCACCAGAGAATGCTTGTACTGACGGCCGACTGGAGAACACAGCATTCACCTCATCTTCCGAGTCGCTTTCGAAGATCAATATAGGGGCGGACGGTCCCGGGTTGTTGCGTTGAGACGGCCCAGCGTAAACTATCTCTTCTTCTTCTTCGGTATCACTCCCGAAAACAGGAATGGTGGCGGCGGCTTTGTTCTCTGGTTTGCGACACCTCTCTGTGTCCTTGAATTCTGGCAAAAAGTACTTTGCATCTTCGTACTTGTAGACTTCGTTTACGGAGAACGGGTTCAGCTCACCTGTTACAGTATACTCGAGACCATCCTTGAAATACTTTATACACTGATGTTGCGTAGAAAGGATGATGTTGTACTCATGTAACCAAGGACGACCGAGCAAGGCGTTGTAGCAGGTCTTGGCGTCAATGACGTGAAACTTAATGTCCGTGACGAGTAGTCCGAAACGTAATGTTAGTATTACAGATCCGAGAGTCCGTGACGACTGGGAGTCGAAACCGGAGATGGTAATTTTATCACGAGCGAGGTGTTGAACGCTCATGCAGATTTCCTTCAACACCCGAACATTAAGGAGATTGACGGAGGATTCATTATCAACCAGAATTTTTTCTATCTTGATATCATGGCAGTATCCAGAGACGTACAGGGGGCGGTTGTGATCGCACGTACCAAGGAGAAGGTCTTCATCACCAAACGTGACATCGGCTGTGTGCACTTCTTCCAGTTCATCCTTCATCCTTTCTTCGGCGAGGAAGGCTTGGAATTGCTCGGGCTCTTGTAGCGCCTTGATTAATGAATCTCTCGCTTCTTTTGATAATAAGAGGGCGTCAAGAATGCTGAGATGCGAGGGTAGCTTCCTCAGGTGCCCTAGGATGTTATAGTCCACTTTACTCTTCTTGGGCGGGCCCTTGGCAGTTAGCTCTTTCATGACTTGGTCATCTAAGGCGATATCCTCAGCGACCTTTTCCTTTCCCTTATCTTTTCTAGTTGCGGGTCCGAGATTTTTTTCCGGGAGCGTGTGATTGCGCAGCTGAATGTTTTCGCAGGCCTCTGGTTCTTCCTCTTTCCCTAAGATGGATTCTTTAAAGAGAGGGCCCAGAGCCATTTCCTCATCAGAGTCGCTCCCAAAAGTGAGAACTTGTGATCCTCCGGCGTTGACCATGTAACAGTTACCGGTAATTCTTTTGTGACCTTCGATCGTACTTCTCTGCTCCCGACGAGTTCTGCGTTTCATTCGCTTAAAATGTTGTCGGTGAGCAACATATCCCTGCCACCATGTCTTAAAAGCATCGCACTCCTCAGTGGGGTGTGAAATCTTCTGATGGTATGAGCAGTAATTAGGGTACATTTCTGCTCCACCGAGAGTGTTTTCTTCCGAGAGCGGTAGCTTCATTCCCATTGATATGGCTTTAGCAAACCTTTTCCTCGTCTTGAATCTGTTTTAATCTGCATCGGATGTCTTTTGATTTGGTGGGAGTGCCTCGACTCTTTCATCTAATCGCCGGCGTTTGGCTCCTTCCAAAATGGCCATCTCACGCTCCCGATCGGCTTTACTTTTCAGACGAATCTCATTAAGAAAGGCGTCGATCGTCTCGTCTGATGGCCATACAAGTTCCGGCTCAGGCTCTGCCCCCAGTTTCTCAGTGCCAGAAGTTTTTTCATCGTCCGTAAATGAGTGGGATATCACATAACAACTCGCCATGTATCCCTCGGATTCATCCGACGAGCTCCCTCCATTATCTTCCTCCCGAAAGACGTGGTCGAGGAACTCTTGGAGTGTGATGGGAGTCCGCGCTTTTTGATTGTACTCCTCCAGCGCGTCAATCTGTTTCTGCAAGTCCGTGCGCTTGTCGCCAGGCTTCACGGGCCTTTTGGATCTCTTCTTCTTCTTCTTTGAAGATTTCGACAGCTGGGTGCGAGTACTTGGGCCATCACCACCAATCTTTGGAGTTGGGCGTGGCTTCAGCGTCCCTTCAATGATCTGGGGTTCCAGCGAGTTTTTCCACCTGATCGCTGGGCATGTCTGGAGATCATCCAACATCCTTTTGGTTTTGGATGAAAGCACGACCTCCCATGGGGCTTCTTCAACAAAAGAGCACATTGCCCCCGGTGTGTCCGTCTTCTTCGGAGTGTGCGGTTGTGGTGGGTTTACCTTCCACTTCTTGGACAGCGCAAACTTGCCCTGTAGGTATTGATCTTCAATCCATCCCTTAAAGACAAAGCAATCCTCAATCGGATGGCTTACCGTTTGATGGTAAGGACAGTAATTGGGGTTATTCACCTCGCTGGGTTGCGGCGGTCGCCTTGGATTTGGCAAGTTGATAAGCCTGTTGCGTACCGCCAGCTCGAATAACCTTTTCGTCTTATCCCGCGGCAATGAGTAGGGGCGCTTCATTTTCTTATTATAATACCGCCGTCTTTCTTCCAGTTGATCCGCTAGTTTTGGGGTACTGAGTTGCTGCTGAGCGTTCGCAACGAAGGTCGCCTTCCCTTTACCCTTGTCGTTCCGCGGTTTTGGCTTCGGGGGAGAGGGTCTGTGACCCATTTGATCCATCTGAGCTAACTTATCGATCAAAGCCTGGAACGTGGTTGGCTTAAAGAACATCATGAACTGTGGATAGTTGCATGAGAATCTAGGATACCCACGAACATGCCCACCGCCGGTACTTCTTCGATGCGCTGCTCGCATTTCGACCACATGTTTCTCTATCGGATTGCATATTGGACATAAGTTTCACCCGGCTTCACTCTTGCATTGATTAGAGCCGTTATTGGAGTACGCTCACCGGCGCTTGCGAAACGTTGGGTAAACAATAACTCCATTTTGGCAAATGTCTTGACGGAGTTGTTCGGAAGCTCGGAGTACCATTCGAACGCCGTCTCCGACAAGCTGCCGACGAATTGGCGGAGCAGGAGCTTATCATCGCCGCCGGTGTTACCACAAAGAGCCCTAAACTGGGCAACATGTTGATGGGGATTGCCAGTCCCCTTGTAGACGTGAAATTTCAGGATCGTGTAGCCCAGCAGGTATTTGATCTGATCGTACTGGCTCGGATATGGTCGTCCCGTCTTGACAACTTGACCAGCTGCCTCAGTTGCCTAATGAACCCGTATCTGCTGAGCTATATATTCATCCAGGTCAGCCTTGGAAATTGTCTCCTCCTTGGCTGTTGACAGATCCGGTGGAGGATTCGACGTTTCTCCCCTGTCATCTTCAAGGACGATCGGAGGATTTTCAGCAGGAGGATCTTGTTGGATCATCATACCCACCATGTCCTAGAACAGAAGGGCCGTTCGCTTTATATTGGCTGTGTTGGGGTAAAAATTTACACCCCGGTTGACCGAGTCAAAGTCAAGGTCAACCCCCAAGCTAGGTGGGCCCAAGCCCAGGTCAAGCGGGCCCATGCCCAAGTCGAGCCCACGGCCAGCCTTTCCATGCCAACAACAAAATCATGTCATAAATAATTTTTATGTAATTTTTTATGCATGAATGTAAATGGGCATAAAGCCAATATTTTGTAAGCACATGGCTTATGTGCAAAAATGAAATGGCACATGAGCCATGGGATGGCTAAAATGCCATTTTTGTAAAACCCAAGGGGCTATATGCAAATATGTAAGCCTATAAAAGGCAACATGATGAATAAAAAAAACAACAACTTTTTCTCTCTCTAAAAAAAAGTTTCCAGATCTGAGATCTATTCTTCTTCTTCAAGGTTCCAAAACCTTCTTCTTTCTCTTGAATTAAATCAAGAGTTTTACTCCTCTTTTTATAAAACAAATTAGTTTTTCACCACAAAACCCACAAAAGGGAACTTGGATCTGTCATCAGACCTTAAAAAAGAGAGATTTTGAGATTTCACATCTCTTGATCTTCAAGATCCAGCAAGCAACAGGAGGAAGAAGAAGAACCACTTCCATTAAACCCAAAACACGTTCAGGAGCCCGACTCCTCTCTGATTTCTCTTTTGAAAAATCTTTTTTCAGGCTAAAAGCCTCTTGTCCTCTCCGGCGCGCAGCGCAAGTGCGCAAAGCGCCCGCGTGCCGACACGTGGCGCGCGCGCTTGCGCTCCAGCGCGCAGCGCAAATGCGCAAAGCGCCCGCGTGCTGACACGTAGCGCGCGCGCTTGCGCACCTGCGCGCTTGCGCAAGGGCGCAAAGCGCCCGCGTGCCGACACGTGGCGCGCGTGCGCTTACGCACCTGCGCGCAACGCGCTCATGCGCAAAGCGCCCGCGTGCCGACACGTGGCGCGCGCGCGCTTGCACACCTGTGCGCAGCGCTCATGCGCAAAGCGCCCGCGTGCCGACACGTGGCGCGCTTGCGCCTGAGCGCACAGCACCTAAGCGCACAGCGTCCAAGGTGCTGCCCCACGCATCCTTTGGATGCCTTTTCCCCTTTATTTATATATATATGTATATATATACATTTTTATACAAATGTACACATACACATACTCCGCAACATTCTCTCCCTCCAAAAAATTTTCGGGCCGGGGCGCTGCCCCGAACCCCGCAAGGGGGCTGCTAGCCCCCTTGACCCCCAGCCCGCTATCCGGGTAGCGGGACCCCCGTAAAAACTCTGCGTGGCTCCCGATATATCCAAAACCCCCCTTTCAAAATAGAACACACGCACACCGCACATTGGGTTCGCATGACCAGTTTAACCCGTTAATCGGAGGTTCCCTCGCCCCAAAAGCGAGGGGTAATTAACGGCAGCTTAGTCCGCGGCTGCTGGAGATTCGGATCCCCACAATCATTAAACCCCGTCCTACCCTAGGCAGGGGGAATCTATAGTACGCCTGACAAGCGCGCGCGTATTCCCATCTCACTGGGGGGACGAAAAACACCCTACAGGCTGCTTGTTCCGCGGCCTCTTTATCCTTCTTTTCCAGTATCCTGCGAAGGAATTCAGCGTCAGTTTCCTGCTCCTGGCGTTGATCCGAGGATGCTTCGGGGCTTTCTTTTAGCCCAGTGAGTGCGGCCATCGCATTCATCATTTCTTGGAGCTTCTGCTCCTCCTCCTGAGCTTTAGTCATCGATCGCGTGAGCGGTCTATGACCTGTAGATGTACGGCTGTCCTCTTTCCCGGACGCCATGTAGACGGTATGCACCATCATGCCCCCAGACTTAGGGCGTTTAGGCTTACTGTCTTTGACATTAGCTGCAGGCGTAGGGACTTTCTCTGGTCTTCTTCTCTTTTGAGTAGTCGACGTGGAGGGAGCCGTTGCAGCAGGCACCCAAGTGGTTATCGTCCTTTGTGATTTGACAGGACGGTTCTTTTCTTCCTGAACCTTCACCCTTTTCTGCCGGCGAGAGTGATCGTGGTCGACTACTGAATCCTGAACCCGTCGCCAGACCTTGTAAATTTTGGAGGACAGCCGTTGATGAGGCTGCTCCGACTTCGCTTCTGTAACACTCTCCGCAGGTGGAGGAGATCTTTTCAACATGGCAGTCGGAGAGTTCTTGCGTACCCTCCTTAGCGGTTCAAAGCTGTTCCCGGTTGGAACAACAGCACTAACTTCAACCATTGGAGCCGGTGGAGTTAGTCCTGAGGGGGAGTTGCTCCGGGCCTTCCTTACTCGGCGCCAGTGGCGACGTCGAGCGTGTCGAGCTGTTGGGGCTGGTCCGGTGATGGAGATGATTTTGTCTTGCCCCCTGTCTGGATGAGACGCCGCTGGTGCCAGCCTTTTGAAGACTGATGTCCTTTGAGTGGCGGTGTCCAATCTGTCAAAGACAGACTCTCGGGCAGGAACGGGAGCCGGAATAGTCAGCCTTGAAAAGACCGACTCTTTAGCAGGAGAAGCCGTCTTGACGACTTCAGGAATAGAGATGGTTGTCTTCCTCGCGATGGCCACGTCAGGGGTCATGGGCTTCTTGACAGGCCCATCAGAGTTCAGGTTCAGCCTAGTAAAGACCGAGGCTGCCGGCTTGACATTGGACGACCCGTTGAGAGGGGCCGCGATAGTAGTGAGCCGATCAAAGACCGACTTCTTTTGCGCTTTCGGTACGGGCACTGGAATGGTGAAGCTTGCTGGCGGGAGCATGGTCCCAAAGAACAGACCGGTAGTAGCTTGAGTCATTTGTTCCACCGGCATAGCAAGGATGGAGGCCGCTTGAGGCCCATAGGCTACACCTCCAGGTGAGGCGGAGCGTCGGTTGCATTTGCATTTGGAGCAGCTCGAGCGGTTGGATGCCATTGATGCTTGATTTCTGCGCCAGACAAAAGACCAAATCTTAGTAACTTGAAACCCGAGGGCAACCATTAGCGAACCGCAATTGGTTCGCGAATCACGACACACGAAGTGTGGAGTGGAAAGAGGAAAAGGTCCCACCGGGCGTGCCAGAATCTGTTCCCTTCCGAAAGACGGCGCGACAGACGTCTTGCCTGAGATTCGGGACAGATGCTAATTGGTGCTATCCTTCCACCTCTCCGAAGATGCCAAGTTGATTTATGGCACCGTGCATCGAAGGTTTAAACGGATGTGTCCGATGTAGCAGACTTCGTCAGATTCCCCTTCGCTTGAGGGTTTTTTTTTTATTGTGGGGACGCTCTTCCCTACAGGCACAAGCCCCTACAGTTAATTACGCTACCGCATTGCGGTAACAACTTTCTCCTTCTCCAGATGGTCACTTCGTGTCGTGTGTGTTTGTTTTGTGTTTGGTTGCCCGTGGATTGTATACGGAGACTGAGTTATGTCGTCGCCCGTAGGGCATGGACTAGTCCAAATCCGTATTATCTTAGATTTGGGTTTGGGGGTTTGAGTTTAAGGATAAGTTAGCCTCATTTGAGACTAAGATCGACTTAAACGTTTGTTAAGGATATGCTAATCTAGTTTTAGACTAAGATCGACTTAACGGGATCGTTTAGATCCAACAAAAGAGCAATTAGGGGGGCCCCTGTTTGTTTAGTTTAGTGACATTGCGGTCAATAGGTAGTTTAAGGACATTGCGGTCCATTGTTAGTTTTAAGACATTGCGGTCGAGGTTAAGGACGTCATGGTCCGTTGTTAGTTTTAAAACATCCCGGTCAAGGTTAAGGACATCATAGTCCGAGAATTTAAGGACTCCACAGTCCGGCGTTAGTTTTAAGACATCACGGTCAAGGTTAAGGACCTCAAAGTCCGTTGTTAGTTTTAAGACATCCCGGTCAAGGTTAAGGACATCATAGTCCATGAGTTTAAGGACCTCACAGTCCGTATCAATGTGTGGTTGTCGGGACCCGTCACCTCTTTGAAGACGTTGAGGAATTACAACGACAAGTATCAAAGGAGTGAAGAGATGTACCCTTGAACCAAAGTAGATTAAGTGATCTGTAGTCTAATTCGGAACCAAGATCAATTAATTATATTATGAGCCCATCAGCTCAGTTAAGTCTGAATTGAGGACTTATGGTTACCTTGGGCTAAGTCTAACTAAGTTTGACCCTTCATTGAACCATCTAACATTTTTCTGGTTTTAGTCCACATTGTTTTCATCTTTGAGTTCCTCAATTTTGAGATTCAATTGAAGGAGAGGTTTTGCCTCCAGAAAAATTAGCCAATTGGGCTAAAGTTAGTGTTAAACACTTAAGACCAACAGTGTTGAACACTGGAGATAAGATTATCAGATTAGTGTTAAACACTAGAAATTGTGATTCTCAAATTAGTGTTAAACACTAATAAATAACAGTGTTAAACACTGGCAACCAAATTATCAGTTTGGTGTTAAACATTAACAGAGAGGAGATCACGTGGGAGCACGTGATGGCATCCAAAAGGTGGGGCTAGATCCCCTTCATTTTGTTCTACAGATAAGTGTTTAACACTTTTTATTCTGACAGCCATCACGTGTGGGCACGTGATGGGGGCTCATGCTCTGGTCTATTAGAATGCTCATTAGGGGTCACGTGGTGACACGTGAGGGCACTCCAGAACTTCTTTTCTTTTGCTTTTTCTTTGCGTGCTTCAGGGGTCACATGGGGCACGTGAGGCGTTGCCTCAAAGTTCTTTTCTGTGGATCTTTTGCAGGGGTCACGTGGTAGCACGTGACTCTGGTTCTTTGCTTTTTTAAAGATCTGTTCATCTTTTAAGAATTAAATTCTTCATAGGGTTAAACCCTAGCAATAACTTTAAAGGAATTAAATTCCTACTTTCTTTTGAAGAATTATATTCTTAGATAGGGTTAAACCCTAATTTCTTTTCTGAAGAATTATATTCTTAGATAGGGTTAAACCCTAATTTCTTTTCTGTAGGAATTAAATTCCTCTTATATGTAAAGCAATTAAGTTCTGGCATAGGGTGAAACCCCAATTTCTCTTTAAGGGGAATTAAATTCCTGTGAGTTTGAGAGAATTAAATTCTCATTTAGGGTAAAACCCTAGTTCTGTCCATTTTGAAGGAATTAAATTCCTATAATTTTGGAGAATTGAATTCTCATATAGGGTTCAAACCTAATTTTATCTTGGAGGAATTAAATTCCTATAATTTTATGAGAATTAAATTCTCAAAACTCAATTCCTCCTCTATATTTTAGATCTGCATGGCAGGATCTCAACCCAATGAGAATTAAATTCTCAATCTATGGGGAGATGTGCACTTTGCAGATCTTCAACCAGAGAAAGAACTAAGTTCTTTTCTTTAATAAGAGTTAAACTTTTGGATTGAGAATTAAATTCTCTTTTTGAAACCTTTACCCCCTTTTTTTTCTTACCTAGGGTTTTTTTTTGTAGAGAATCAAATTCTTTCTTTTCTCTCTGAATTTTCAAGATTTCAAGGCTCTCTCTGTGTGTGTGTTTCTCCCTCTTCCTTTTTCTGACTCTCTCTCTTGGCACCTATTTATAGGAGAAGGAAAAGAATCAATCTGTTTTGTGAATCTTTCATTGAGAGATTTGATTTGTTTATTGAGAGATTTGATTTATTTTCATCATTGATCCGGGCCTTTAAATTATTAGGTGAATTTTATTCACCGTTGGATTTTAAATCCAAAGATATTCCTTTGTTATTTCGGTTAGATTTAGAAGGAAATCTTTCCATGTCCAAGATTTTTCCATAAATTGGTGATATTTAATCACCCTCGGATTTTTAATCCAACGGTTTCACATAATTCTTCTCTATTTTAGAAAGATTTAAATGATCTTATTCAGAATTTAATTCTGTTGAATAGCAGGGCTTTTAAAACCAGTTACGTGTGGCCACGTGACCTTTGGTCACGTGTGAGCACGTGACCCCCGGTCACGCGTGAGCATGCGACCTCTTGAATGGGCTTCTCTTCTGCGCTTGTTCTGTGCCGCTGCTTTAAGCGTCAAGTGCCAACACGTGACCGCTGGTCACGTGCTAGCACGGGATGCTTCCTCTGAAGCTTTTTCCTGATTTTTAATCAGGGAACAGGGTGGTCTCCTCCTTTGAGATTTAATCTCCTTACTCCTATTTACAGGAGAAGAGAAAAAATCAATTTGTTGAGAAAATCTTTCATTGAGAGATCATGATTGATTTCATAATCAATCAAAATGATTTTTTAGATCAATCGGTAAATTTTATTCACCGTTGGATTTTTAATCCAAAGGCTCTCTTTTTAACAGAGAAGATTTCTTGTTTGTTTAACAAGATTAGAAAATATTTTTCTAAAATAGAATTTTATTCTATCATATGAATATCTTGTTAGTTTAACAAGATTAGAATTTTTTTCTATCATATGAATATCTTGTTAATTTATCAAGATCAGGAAGATATTTTCCTAACATAGAATTTTATTCTATCACAAGATTAGGAAGATATTTTCTTAATATAGAATTTTATTTTATCTAATAGAGAAGATCATTTTTGTTTGTTTATCAATATTAGGAAATATTTTCCTAAGATAGAATTTTATTCTATCATATGAATATCTTATTAGTTTAACAAGATTAGGAAATATTTTCATAACCATAGAATTTAATTTTGTTTAACAGAGAAGATCTCTCTTATTTTAGGAAGATCAGGGAAATATTTCCCACATAGAATTTAATTCTATCATTGGATCTTTGATCCAACAGAGAATATCTTCTTTATTTATAAAGATCAGAGGAATATTTTCCCCTGATAGAATTTAATTCTATTATTTGACGATTTATTGTCACCATTGGATATTTGATCCAATGGTTTTGTTTAACAAAGAATATCCAAGATTTTAGGGAAATATCCCCCATGTAGAATTTAATTCTACCCTCTTTAATTTGGGCGCTGATACTCACGTGCTATGCACGTGGGCGCAACCTAAGAATTTAATTCATTTATAAATAGTCACTCTCGTGTTTTGCACGTCGGTGCTCACGTGTGTTCCACATGAGGCGCCACTATAGGATTTAATCTTAACAGCACCTGGCGCTGGCGCTCATGTGGGAAACACGTGAGGCGCTCAAGGATTTAATCTTATCTGAGGCGGTACCTACATGCTTTGCATGTGAGTGCATGTGTTTAACACGTGGAAGTTTCCCTTTAATTTTATATAAGAACAACAAGTTTTGAGCCAAAATTTTTTCCGGGAACATCTATGAGCTCTTGGAAAGTTGTCGGCTTGAAGAGGGCCATATATGGGAACACCTTTGAATTTAAGTCAAGGGTGTCTATGAACATTTCCATGGCTGGAGATTCGTCCATGCGATGCTCGCATTTAGACTAGAGATTTCGCCATCGGGTAACATATTGAACCCAGATCTCATTCGGTCCAATCCTTTCATTGACCAACGCCGCCACGGCAGTGCGTTTATTCACACTAGCAAATATCTAATAGAAGAGCATCTCCATCTCGTCGAAGGTATTTATGGAGTCATTTGGGAGTTCCCCATACCATTCGAATGCAGTGCCTGCCAGACTGCTGGCGAACTGTCGGAGGAGCAGTATATCATTTCCTCCAGTGTTGCCGCTAATGGATTTAAAACTTGCAATATGCTAGCGAGGATTCCCGGTTCTTTTGTACATGTGGAACGTCGGAAATATGTATTCTGGCAGGTACTGTACTTGATCGTAGCACGCAGGATACGGCCGACCAGTCTTGACCGACCTATTCGCAGCTTTACTGGCATAGTAAGTTTTGACTTGCTGAGAGATATATGCATCCAGTTTTTCTTTTGGGATCATTTCATCCTTAGCCGTTGATGAGACTTGCAGAGAATTTGAAAAGTTACCCTTATCTTTATGAGCGACTACCAATGGTTCATCTGCCAGTGGTTCCGGTTGGACCATCATTCCATCCATATTCTGGATCAGAAGGGCCATCTGGTTCATTTTAGCGGACATTTCTGCCGCTTCTTCATCTCTCTTTTTGAGAGCGCGCTTCAAGAAATCAATATTCGACTCCTGCCTTGCCCTTTCTTCAGGTGCGTTTTTGGGGTTTGCCTTATGCAGTGGACTAGCGAGTGCTGCTGCCTGAGCAAGCATCTCCTGCAGATTTTCATGTTATTGCTGAGCTTTTGTCAGAGACCGAGTATGCGGCCTTTGACTAGTAGAAGCATGAATTTTATCTTCGGAGTTCATAATACATAATATGTGAACTACCAGACCCCTAAACTTAGGGCATTTGAAGTTTTGGCCTTTAGAATTTGCCTCAGGCACTTGAGGTTTATCTGGCTTCTCTTTTTTGTGAGAAGCTGCTTCGGGAGGAGCCGTCGTATCAGGACCCGTTTTGAGATGAGTCCTCTTATATTTGAAAGGGGAGTTGTCAGAATTTGGCAGACGTTTAAGGGGGGGCCGCGGATGATGACCGAGTCCTTCACCTTCTTCCACACCTTATATATGGATGAAGAAAGTTCTTTTAAGGAGCGAATTGGATTTTGCTCTCCTTGGATCCCCACGGGCTGTGGAGATTTCTTCAATACTGCGGTGGGAGAATTTTGTCTGACTCTTCACAGCAGTTCGAAACTGTTCCCGGTTGGAACAGCAGCATTTGCCATTGGAGTTGAAGCGAGTGGAGCCAACACGAATAGAGAACTGCCCCCAGCCTGTTTTGTATGACGCCGATATCGACGTCGATCTTGTCTTATGACCGGAATTTGATTAGTCTCAGGAATTTGCTAAGTATGCCCCTTGTTTTCTTTGAGAGCTTAAATATTCTACCCCCTGCATTAACCTTGGTCTTCAGCGGGTGCCAGTCGTATGAAGACTGTTGCTGTCGGCAGAACTGGAGCTCGAAGAGCCAGCCTGTAGAAGACAGACTTCTTTTGGGCTTTCCCCTTCGGCGTTGAGGCACCAATGGTAGGAGATGGGACCATTGTCCCAAAGAAAAGCCCATTGAATTCATGAAGAGCGGGGTTGTAGAGATTTGAGGCTGCAAGAGGTCTATATTTGACTCCACCATGTTTGACAGAGTCCGAGTTGCTGTGAGTGGAAGCAAACGCCATTCTACATAGAAATGAAACGTCGGCTTCAGTATCCGA
Organism: Agapanthus africanus; assembly: GCA_030015575.1. Lineage (NCBI taxonomy): Eukaryota > Viridiplantae > Streptophyta > Magnoliopsida > Asparagales > Amaryllidaceae > Agapanthus > Agapanthus africanus. The sequence continues at coordinate 8,718,810 of CM057337.1, forward strand.
TCACCCAAGAGCAACTACAAACATATATATACCGCGATAATTTGATCACGGAAAAACACGACATACGAAGTGTAGAGTGGAAAGAGGAAAAAGTCCCACCGGGGGTGCCAGAATCTGTTTACCGCCGAAAACAGAGACGAACTGGGATGGATTATCTTACCTGAATTTGGGGGCAGATACTATTTGGACATATCTATCCACCTCTCCGAAAATACCAAGTTGATTTATGACATCATATATCTGAGATTTGGATAGATACGACCGATGTAGCAGACTTTATCAGATTCCTCCTCATTTGTGAGGGGTTTTTGATTGTGAGGACACTCTTCCCTGCAGGCGCAAGCACCTGTAGTTAATTACGTTATCGCGACGCGATAACAATTTTCACCTGCTCCAGGCAGATCACTTCCTATCATGTTATGTTTGTTTTTTTATAGGGTTGCCCTTGGATTGTATACGGAGACTAATCTTGTCATGCCCGTAGAGCGTGGATTAGTCCAAATTCATATATTAGATTTCGGGTTTTGAACTTAGGACACAGTTCTCATATAAATGAGGTCCAACAGTTCATGAGATATATGGGTTTGATCTAAGGATCATTATTCATATATGGGACTAAGATCTACTTAGGAACGGTGAGTATATAGGCTCAACAGATCACCAGGTCATATATGAATAGTTCATGGATAGTATACGGTAGTCAATATGGAGACAATCCGCAAGACAAAACATATTAGTTTAAGAACATCACGGTCCAATATTAGTTTAAGGACATTTTGGTCCAACATTCATCTTGTGCGCACGTGTATATATTACGCGACGAAGTGAATATGAGGTGTGCACATCAATATAGAAGTGTATACATGCGGGATGTATCATTCCCTGTCTTGATAAAATTTCATATCAAGTTGGGACGAGAAAGGAGTTGTTGGTTGTTAGGACCCGCTACCTCTCTGAAGACATTGAGCAATTACAGCGACGTATATCAGAGGTGTGAAGAGATGTACCCTTGAACCAAATCTCGTGTTTGAGGGAAAAGATCATGCAGGATCTAAGGATCATTAGTCTTATATGAGACTAAAATTAACTTAGATGAACGATCATTAGTCATGTATGAAACTAAGATCAGCTTGGATATCATGAGAATATGGGCTTGATTGATTTTCTAATCAAAGAAGTTTAACTTCAGGAAACTTAGTCAATTTGGGCTAAGATTGGGTTTCTATACCACCCAGCAGTGCTAAGCACTGAGTCATGTAGTGCTCACGTGTGTTTCACATGAGGCGTTAAAATAGTGCTAAACACTAGTCTTTTCTTGCGCTCACATGTGTTATACGTGAGGCGCTGAGCTTTAAGCGCTCACGTGTGTTTCACATGAGGCGCTATGTTTTGGCGCTCAAGTGTGTTTCACGTGAGGCGCTGTGTTTTCAGAGATTTAATCTCTGTTGATGTTCTTTGAAGAAGTTTTAACTTCTGTGAATGGTATTTTGACCATTAACGATCACCAAGATCACTATTTTGAGGATCCGGTATCAGGTTCTTTAAGAACTAAGTTCTTGATTTATAAGGAAACTATGTTCCTGAAGTATTATGGAATCCATCTTCTTCATGTTCTTTTCTTCATGTCCTTTTCAACTTTGTTCTTCCTTGAATCCTTGATTCTCAAGAACAAGATCTTCCCGATGAGAATTAAATTCTCAACTTGTGGAAGACTTGTCTTATGGATTTCAGATCCAGAGAAAGAATTAAGTTCTTTTAAAGGGTTAAACCCTTAGGTAGGTAAAGGAGATGTTTTGATCTCTGTGTTTTCTTTACCTAGGCTTTGAGAGGAGAAGGACCTTCTTTCTTTTTTTGTTGAAAATTAAATTCTCTGTATTTTGCGGAAGCTTTTTGAAAGCCTTCTGTATTTTTACAGAAGTTTATGGGGGTCTGCGCGCTTCTTTAATTTAATCCCTTTAGGTCCTTTATATAGGAGCAGAGAAAAATCAATTTGTTGAGAAAATCTCTCGTTGAGATATCATGATTGATTTCATAATCAATCAAATTGGTTTTTTAGATCAACCAATGAATTTTATTCACCGTTGGATTTTTAATTCAAAGGCTCTCTGTTTAACAGAGAAAATCATTCTTATTTGTTTAGCAAGATTAGAAAAATATTTTCCTAAGATAGAATTTTATTCTTTCAGACGATCGATTGGTGATTTTATAATCACCGTTGGATTTTTAATCTAAGAGTTCTCTGTTTAACAGAGAAGATCTTTCTAGTTTAGAAAGATCCGGGAATTTGTAACAACTCCATTTTTAGTGTACATAAATTTGATTTAAATTTGAAGTATACTTAGGGTATTTAATGTTGATGTTACCACTTTAAGTATTTGTTTCACACAATAATTACAAGAAGGAGCTTGTAGCTCATTGGTAATACCTTGCACTGCTAAACCAAACCACCAGAGTTCAAATCCCACACCCCACATTATTTTTAATATTGATTTTTTTTTTAAAACCTTTAGAATACCAAGAGTTTACACGTGCATATCTCACAAAAACCCCACTACACCCAAAGATGTAACATTTCCAGGAGTTAGATGAACCGTCGGGGGGATCCCGGCCGCTTGACTCGGCCGGGAATCGGCTAAATCGGCCTTGACTCGGTCCTCGGACCGAGTCACGGCCGAGTCGGCCGATTCCAGCGACGACCCCAACATGAAAGTTGTGTCTTTTCATATCCCCTATGCACCTGCAAAATTTCAGCCTCAGACCATTTTCAGAGCTCTTTAAAAACCCCAATTACTCCACTTTTAATACATTTTATCACATTTTTCATTTTAATTTTTCATCTACCCTAATCCTAGCCTACCCTATAAATACACCCCCTACCATCTACCCTCTCACCCCCAAAATCCTGAGCCCACTCTCTCAAAAATTTTCCAAGAGTCATGTACTTTGAAAACAAGCTCGAGGCGAACCTCCGACGAATTCCCGGCGGAATTTCCGGCGACCGTTTTAAAGAACTACCGGTGACGACGCAATACATTGGCGATCCCTCTAGTTCCCCCTCACTCTCTCGTGTAATCTAAAACCTGTAATTCCCTTTCTATCTCTCTTTTCCATTCTCAAAATACGGATTTACAAAACCCGACGGAATCGGAACAAATCCGATTTCCGATTCGGTTTTCTATAAAATTCCACTTCTCACTAATACAACCATACTTAAACTTCCTCATGTTGACTATTAAACACTAATCAAACAATTTGAATAAGTTTCATCACATGAAATGATAGCTATTTCAATTTATCGTATTTTTCGCTTAAATACCACATTGTTCCAATCCTTCATTTAACTCCATCAAACTTGCAATATATTTAAAGTAGATCACGAGATAATGACCTACCTCCTCACACACTCATATGCAACACCCCCGAGAACCTAAAATACGAGAAAACAAACATTTTCATTTAAATACCATATACTTAATAAAACCATTTCTAAAAGATTTAGTTTTGATACACTTTTTAAAAAGTACCACTTATTATGAAAATACGATAAGTTGTGGATATCGATCGTTTATCTAAACCTGACTTTATGGTGTCTAGGCTAGGCAAATGAGAAAGGTAATTTTAAAAGGCCCGTCTCACGATGATTTGTGAGCGGATCCCTCCTTTCTTCACTTGTACTTACCTGGCCACAATTGACGGTGAAGAGGCGATTTGAGGCATCTCACAACTTGTCGTCTGGACCAGTTAGGAATAGACTAGTTAATTTAGGAGAATCTAGAACATACAATACGGAAAATATACACCTTTACAAATAAATACCATTTACTTCATAAAACCGTTTTCTAAAGGATTTAGTATTTTACAATCTTTGCAAAGCGCCACTACAACCCACTTTGGCGAACCCGTTCGGGATGGTGCGGTTTATCGTACATCCTCGGGCTTAGTAGTGCGAGATTCAGACCTCCGCAAGGAGCATTCGGTCTCGAAAGATTTAAAATACGACATCTTAAGAAAATGAGATTTTTAGAATATAAAATATTTATTAAAATTATTTTTGTATAAATATATGTATATTTATCATTAAAATATCTATTTTGTTATGATATAAATATTTCACCTTTTTCTAAAAATCACAAGAATCAATTTTACACTAAAATACCACGAATTCCATATAAATCAATATTACAAATAAATACCTTTATTTTCTGAAACTAGGATATTTTCACTAGAAATATCACAATATAAAATCCACTTTCATTACAACTCTAAAGATGAATAAAGAATACTTGAGGTGTATTTTGAAAAGTATATATAAGTATTTTTATATAAAACCCCCTCAAGTTTTACAAATAACCCTAAGGACCCTAGCAATTATAGGTTTAAGAAATAATTAAGACTTCGATTTACATTTCTAATTGTCTGACTCGGGTTTGAGTCTGATTAATCTGACTTGAATATGATTCAAGTCAATCTACAATTTACAATCTTCAACATGAATCTATGAATCCAATTATCAATCTATACGACTTGACTGAACCGAACCATAGATATACATTCCATTTACATGGTTCTCCAGTTATTCCACTTACATAATTCTACGGTTACATCCTTTTACTGATATCATGGTTTCGGTCAGTCTTTCAATTATACACTCAATTCAATTTACAGTACAAAACAATACAAATAAAATACTACGGGGTTTAAGGGGTAGATTGGTACGGGAGGTGTTAAAAGTGGTACGAGACGGTAAGATTAAGACACCTAACCTAAATTCCGTTGCTGTTGTACCGTGTCTTAACGGTTCCTTGTACATTCTGTTTGCCCTGGTCTCTAGCATATAGAGACCCCTCTCGTATACACTGGCATCCTTCTGTACCAAGGTACAAACAACAGCGGTAACACAACAATACAACAAGATAATACAATTTTAAAAGATACCCTCTTAATCTATCTATTCTAGTTTCCTCTTATCTTTGGGACTTACCGAGTGACCTGTTCGCTGACGACATTCTATTTCTTTCTTCTTTGAATATCGTCAGGTGGTTTGGACCCGGCAGAGATCGAGCCATCTGCAGAAGACTTGGAGCAGTTTGCTGAAGAACCAGAGCTCTAGTTTCATTGTACATTTTCCATTCAATACTTTTCATTTTCTGTTATGCCATTGTTTAGGCATCGTTTTATTTCAGTTGTATTTCCTTTTCATGCATTGTACAAAAGAATATTATTAAATAAAAGTTTTTGTTTTTATTATGTCTTGTCTCTTATGTATTTATTTTTATATTGCTTAGATACGCTTAGCGTATGTACTTCTGAGTAGATACGTAGCGGACCAGTCCCGTCCCCTTCGCCGTATACCGGGAAGCGGGGCGTGACAGAATTATTTCCCAAATAGAATTTATATAGAATATAATTCTATCTGTTGATAATTTTTTAATCACCATTGGATTTTTGATCCAGCAGCTCTCTATTTAACAGAGAATATTTAAATAGATTAGAAAGATATTTTTCCCCAACAAAATTTAATTCTACCATTGAATTTTTTATCCAACAGCTTTCTGTTTAACAGAGAATATCTTTCTTTTGAAAAATCAAAGAAAATATTTCCTAAAATAGAATTTCATTTTATATAGAATTCAATTCTATCCGAAACTAGTGCTTCAAAATGATGTGCTCACATGTTTAACACGTGACCCTCACTGTGGGTTTTAGCCTGTCTATATTCAGCGCTCATATGTTTTGCATATGAGCGCTCACATGTTAAACATGTGAGGCATGTTTGGCTTTTAGTTATTTATTTTTAGTGCTCATACGTTTTGCATATGAGCGCTCACCTGTTTAACACATGAGGACAAACTGTGGGTTTTAATTCTCTTTGAAGCTAGAACGCTCACGTGCTTTGTATATGGAAGGAATTCGTTTCTTCTTTCTTTTCTTCCCCTTGTTTATAAAGGAACAGGAAGCTCTGGTCCAAATATTTTTTTAGCGGAAACATATATCTATTTCTATTAAGTATGCAGGGAATAGGGTGGCCTATTCCAAAGTATATAGGACATGAGGTGGCTCATGTTCTTGGTTCGGTTCATCTCGGTCAAGAATACGTTGTCTTCTAGGGCTTCTTCCTCCTTGTGAAAAGTCATAGCCATAGCTTTCAAGCTCTTTTTTCTAAAAGCTGGAAACTTGAAAAAGTTTCTGATGTGATTTTTCTGAGTCTAAAACTTTGTTGGATATAGTGCCCTCAAGGCAATTATTTTAATTGCAAGTAGACGATTATGCTAATTGAACGAAGACCTATACAGGTAGAACAATCTTACTCGAGATGATAGTATGTTATCTGGTTTGTCTTTATCATTATGTGTATACGTTTTGATAAGGCCCATAGGATTATTGCTTGACTACCGGCATTATGATGGTGATCCTATACGTGGGAGCTAAGTGGTTATACGTGGGAGCTGAGTGGTTCATAAGCATATCCTTAAATGTCCCTAGTCAAGAGAGTATTGAGACTAGGTATCGATACTCCAGAGCATACTAGTATATACTTTTCAAGACCCCGACGAGGGGCGGTGGCACCCCGACGAGGGATGGTGGCAGGTCTCACAAGCCATTAGTGTTGAGTCACCTAAGATAGTATACAGGTGCTCACTGGAAGTGAGTACACCGGACGGACTCGCCGAAAACTTCTAGATGGTATTATACCTATCATCAGATGAAAGTTCTCTTGTCGCATGAGTACAGGTTAATTTTTTTACCTGAGATTTTCATTTATCTCGTATGAGTTCCCACTGTGCTTAAATTACTTCCCTACCACGGCTCAAAAAAATCGTGCAAACAGGTTTTAGCTGGGTACAGTCCCGAGCCATATAGAGGCAGTGAACAATCGTCAAGGATTCGTCTCTTCCGGTATTGGGAGTCAATGTCACGCTGTGTTGGGTCAGCCATCACCAGAAATTCTTGGCCAATGTGGATGAGAATTACCGATATGATATCAGTAGTTTCTCAGTGGGTGATGAGCTTCAGACAGGCACGACTTATCGGGTTTGTAGAGGTCTGACGTTATCCCCTAGACCCGGTATGCGATTATCTTAGACGAAGAGACCGGACTGTACAGAGACTGTCATAGACAAGCTCAGTAGGTATACGGATGAGTTTGCTCGTCGGTCTTCTTTTCACTCAATACCTGGATAGCCATTACATACAGCTAATGTCGCTGACGTGCTTGTGGTTAAACCCACTGCCAGCGTATTAACGAGTCTTTAAAGTCCCACACAGAGGGTTTTCCCGGTTCAGGAAAAATGATGTAGTGGTCGTATATTGATATGTGCCGGATTCCAATTAGGTGTGTGTGCTAGCCACACGGATTTTAATCGGGCGGATGATAATACTAGCTGGCTTAGGATTAAGCCGGGTTATTAAATCAAGTTTTGATTTAATAATTTACATATATATTCTGATATGTATATTCTAGTATTATGTTCATTGTATTTTTCTATCTTTTGGGTATTCGTATTTTGATACGAATACGGGCATATATTTGTGAGGACGTATTCTTGTATTTATACAAGAATACTTCTAGAAAGAGGACGTCTCATTTCTAGGATTTTCTTTATAAAGAAATTAAGAAATGAGATGGAAAAGAGAAATGGTGGAGGGTATGGGCAAATGAGTTATTAATTCATTTGCACATACTATTCAAGTATGGTTGCAATTTAAAATGGAAAATTCTTTTAACAAAAGAAAATGTTGCATGCTTGATTGGTTAAGAGTTCTTCATTCTACCATTTTGTTTCTCTCTCTTCCATGGCTCCTCCTTCTTTTTCTTCATCTTCAACACTCTCATGAGTTGAGAATCATGAAGATTAAAAGAAAGAAAAATGCTAGAACACTCACACACATCACTAAGCATACTAGATTAGCAATCTAGGATCTTTAGTTACTTTATTGATGAAGTTGACGTTTGAACTTGGTTCTCTCGGATGGATCATCTTCGGCAAACGAGGACCAGCTTGTAGGCGCAATCCGGAGATCTTAAAAGTATGCTAGAGTCCAATACGATTGGATCAAATGAAGATGCTACAAAGATTATAATTTCTATCTTGTTGCAGTGCTAGTTTAGGTATTTGGTTAGAATCTTGGGTGCAAGTTTCTAGGACCATAAAAATTTCATTTTTGTAATCCGCATTGTCCGTGGGTTAGCGGAGAGGGCACTAGAAACTTTCAATGGTATCAGAGCCACATAAACATCCTAAATTAGATAGATACGACTTCCGAATCCCGCCAGTTTTTGCCCCGCAAAAACTGTCAAAAAACCAGTTAGTAATTCCATACTAATTTGATGTTTTGACTCCCTACGGGCTCTCGGTTTGGGCTGTGAAGCCTCAGGGAGGTGCGTGGGGACACCGGGGATGTCCCAGGGAGACCTAAGGAGGGCCCACACCCCCGAGACCACCCAAAGATGGCCTTGGGGTAAGGACCCGAGCCCTGCCCACTTGGGCGGGCTCGGGTCTGCCACACCCTAATGGCTACCTTAAGGTGTCTTAGGGGGTGGGTACCCCCATAAGTGCCTCTGGGTCGACTTTAATTTCATGTCGGGGTCCTCTGCGAAGTTTCGGCTCGATCCGAGCTCATTTCGGCCTTCCGGAGTGGGTTTTAGCATGGAATTTTTGTCGGTTTTTAGCACACTTGATTTTCGGTGTTTTGGAAAATTGAAGTGTTGGCTATATGTGTGCGGTATTCGATTGTCATAGGCTTAGTGATGGTTACGTGTATCATAACGTTTGGTAAAACGTCGTCTAATTGTTATATGTATCAATTAGACAGGGTTACGGAATTGATACTCGCAAGTTTGCATGTTCTATGATGAATGATGCTTGGTGATTATGGTTATGTTGGATTTGTCGCGATGGATATCCTGAAATGTGTAGTATTAGATATCATTCTTTGTGATGTAATGTATATTCATATTGCATGGCGAGTGTCCGACATGTGGTGGACTGCCGTAACTACGGCTTGTATTATTCTTTGGGGCGTGTCCAGATTGCGGACATAGTCACCGTTGTATATTCATGTTTGCATACACTAAGATTACCCCGCAGCGGAGTACTCGAGTAGCCGGGTTCTAGAGGGCAACGGGCCTCCATCTCATGGTGTTGAGACCGGAGTGCCTTACTCTGGAATTGGTGGGCTATTCACCGCGCTCATAAGGGGTATATGATTGACCCGCGGAACTCACTGGATTTTGGAAGTGCTGGGTGGCCCATTCACTTCTTTGATTGGGGTTGCCTCGGTTCTGGGATTGGTCGGTGGCTTCCGCACTCGTAGGGGTCTAGAGTCTGATACTACGGGCTATCCGCATGACCGGAAAAATTGCATTTCATATTTGGCTCCATTGAAATGTAGTTTTCCTAGATTATCTGATTTTCCATACTGTGTTTACTTCTGTTGTGATACTTCTGTGATATTGCTTGATTTCATAATAATAATAATAATAATAATAATAAACGCTATATATGTTTTACATCCGCGTTAGTTCTGTCCCCGCCCTGCCTTAAGTTAAGTAAGCTTACGGTGAAGACCCGGGACCCTGTGGTAAATGTAGATGGCATATATGTGCGTGCCTATTTTCATTTCTTTTCTGGCATGATATGATTAATTGATGGGACTGCATTAATGCTGATTAATGCAAGAAAAATAAACCTAAATGATATTGTCGGAACCAATTTTTAAAACTACCCGGTTTTCTTCAAAACCATAGTTGTATTCTTTTGCTTTGCATAGAAATATTCGGTTAGGAATATCTTGCATCTCATTCTATGAGGGAAAATCCTTGATCCCTTCACAGGGAGTTCTCTCTTAAGTAAAAGTTTATGTTACTAGTTTTAAAAATGCGGAGCCTAAACCACTCCTTTTCAAAACTGCTCGAGTTCCTTTAACGACATCACATTCATTACATTAAAGGTTTTTTTTGCCAAAAACCAGCCGTAGCCGTCCATCATTTCAGATTGGTATTACCTAGTATTCGTGCTACGTATGTAGATCTTTAGTCGAGATGTAGTGTTCGGTAGCGCTGTAGTATTTTTCTGCTGCATGGTGATGCGATTGGATAGGACAGTCGTACGATAGTTTTGATCTTTAGTCAGGTGTTGTGCGGGTGGGTCTAATGCAATCAAGATAATGACGGGTAGAACTTGACTAAGACCCTTAGGCATTTTGATCTTTAGTCAAGGTCACTTGGGTCTTAGGGGCAAAAATCATATTGGGAGTTTCAAATATAAGAGAAACTTGCCAAGTTTGCGTATACCTTCTGGAGTGTGGTGATTTTGGTCGGCTTCCATCAAAATTATCATACAATGACAGTTGGGTCCCGATTCCCACTGATGAGTAAGTGTTACTTCTCGGGTGATTTTCAGACGATCTCGACTAATTCTCCTTTTAAGATTTGAAGAAGAATTCGAGAAAACAGTGTAAGCCATCTAGATTAGATAAAGTGATTAACCAATCTAATTTAGATTAGAATGCACATTGAGTGTGAAAGTTTACCAAAGCTCTTTGAGCCTACCAAACAACGTTCAAGACGGCCATGAAGACAACGCCATACTCACTAGTGTATGGCGTCGAAGCAGTGCTTCCACTAGAAATCGTACTCCCGTCACAACGAATGGCGATCCAATATGAGCTCACTAATGAGGAAAATGTCCATCTTTGGGTCGAAGAACTCGACGCTCTCGATGAAACCCGCCTAGTGGCATAGCAAAGATAGGAAGGTCATTGGGCGAGAATGATGCAAGCTTATGATAAGCTAAGTAGACCAAGAGCATTTCGCCAAGGCGAACTGGTATTAGTCTTTAAGAGGCCAATGATCCCCAATCGTGCAAAATACGGAAAGTTTGAGCCGAACTATGAAGGCTCATATATAATAGACAAAGTTTATCAAGGCGGGGCCACGTGCTGATGAATATGTATAGAGAAAGGCCATTTCGACCTATAAATGGTCGTTTCCTCAAGAAATATTATGCTTGAAGAGTTCTGACTTGGGTTAACGATAGATGACGATGCTCCTATCCGCTCGCTGTCTTCCAAGGTCAAGACCCTAAAAGTGTTACATCCTCCCGAAATCATGGTGAGCAAATGCTTCTTAATCCCTTTGCTCTACGGCTAGTCTCCATATTGGTTACCATATACTATCCATGGGCTACTTGCGGTAAAACCGCGCTCGAAATAACCCACATTGGCAAACCTAGCTGCCATTGTGGAAAAGACCCACTCATGGGTCCTTACGACACATGGGGAGAACCGCACTTATGATATCATCTCGATTCGTAAGAAAAACATACTTTCGTGGGATCCTTACGACTCACAAAGGAAAACGCACTTAAGGGTCCTCACAATTCCTAAGGAAAAAATACACCTACGAGATCCTCTCGACTCGTAGTGAGAAAATACATTTATGAAACCTTCACGGCTCATAAAATTGAAAAGCCTTAGGTGACAGAGACCTAAACTTGTCTCCTAAGCCATCACTGCCCGGCGGCCGGTCTCTAAATTGACTACCGTATACAATTCATGGGCAAATTGCAGCAAAGTTGCATCCAAAAAAAGAAGAATCACTTACATATCCTTATGATACATGAGGATGACGTTCACAAAAAAGGGTAATCCACAAGTAAAAAGGGCACAAATGAAAACCCGAAAAGGTTACACGAGTAAAAACAACGAGACTACCCACGAGCTTGTGAAAACTCGCAAGGGCGCAAACTCGTTCAAAAAAAATGCTTCAACAGAATCCTACCAAAGGCGAGCAATCCTCCCAACATGTGGTGACCGTCACTTATGAGTCCTTTCGACTCACAAGGAGAAAACCACTTGCGAGATCCTCTCGACTTGAAAGAAGAAAACTCTCTTATGAGATCATTACGACTTACAAGGAAAAACATGCTTGGGGGTCCTCACGACTCTTAAAAAGAAAATACACCAAGAGATCCCCTAGACTCATAGGAAGAAAATACTTTTATGAGACCCTCACAGCTCATAAAAATTGAATAGCCTTAGGTGGCAGGGACCTAAACCACTTTCCTAAGCCATCGTTGTTCTACGGCTGGTCTCCAAGTTGACTGTCGTATGCTATCCATGGGCTACTTATGGTAAAAAGGTAACACCCCACGCGCCAGTACAGATGGTATTGTCCGCTCTGGCCGAAACCACACGGTTTTGTCCTTTAGAGCGAACCTAAGCCGACTAAGGGCCGCTTCCCAGGAGGTCACCCATCCCAAGACTTTCCTGGCCCGAGCATGCTTAACTATGGAGTTCTCAGGCTCCTATAGTGCCTATTCACTTAAAAGGCGTCTTTGTAATTGAGAGTGGTATCATTATATTTATAATGCAGTTCGGTCCTCTTTCGGATTGTGTTTCGAATATTCCCCATTGTTCTACAGTGGGTCCCACGGACTCAAGAGGAGGTCCCTACGAATTCAAGAGGTGGACTCCGCCCCCTTGGCAAGACAATTGGCATGGCACTTTGTTCCGTGAACAAGAACCGGATCCCGACAAAAACCGTGCTCGAAATGATCCTCCATTGGCAAACCAAGTTACCGATGAGGAAATGAACTTACGAGATCATCTCGAACTCATAAGAAAAATACACCTTTGTGGAATCCTTATGACTCACAAGGGAAAATACACTTAGGAATCATCATCACTCCTAAGTAGAAAATGCACTTATAAGATCCTCTCGACTCGTAAGGAGAAAATACTTTTCTGAGATCCTTACGGCTCATAAAAGTTGAAAAGCCTCAGGTGACAGAGATCTAAACCTGTCTCCTAAGCCATCGCTCTTCAATGGGCAACGGCAAATGATGAGTCACTCTTGGCACTATATTTCAGTATTAGCGGTGTTGATACCGACTAAAAACCCAAATTCCAAGTCTTCCCCAAGGTAAATGATGAATTGCTCCTGGCATACGTGCTTCAGTGATAGCAAGTTAGCAACATTGATACCAGCCTGGAGTCCAAAATCTTGACCCCTAAGTCATTAAACCGGGAGGGAAAAAAGAAGAAAAGAAATAACCGAAATGATGGAGCGACTCGCAATAAAAATCAGCGAATAAAAATAAAAAATAAATTGCCGAAATGATGGGGCATCCGCGAATAAATAGCCGAAATGATAGGGCAATCGTGACTTTCGCGATAAGAAAAGCTGAAATGATAGAGCAATTGCGGTATATATAAAAAAAATGCCCTACAAGCAGTTCGATCCTAACTCTTATATATAATCCACGGGCACAAATACATGAAAGTGGGAAATATGTTCCATCATGCTCTGCCAAACAAAGAATAAAGTCTTGACAGCAATACATACAGCCTAGAGGCTACCTCGACGTCCCTTTTACTCCAGCAGGGTATAGACATGGCGTCATCAAAGATCCAAAATGAAAGCGGAGTGACGGCATTTTCCTAGCTCCAAGTCTTGACGGCAATATATACAACCTAAAGACTACTTGGACGTCCATTTACTCCAGCAGAGTATAGACATGGCGTCATTAAGGCTCAAAGAACCAAAATGAAAGCGGAGTGATGGCATTTCCTAGCTCCAGGTCTCGATGGCAGTATATACACGCCTAAAAACCACTAGATGTCATCTCACCTCATAAGGGTGTAGACGTGACTTCTCTGGGACTCAAAGAGTTTAACCCCAAAGTAAAGTGATATGGAGACGCCTAACATTGAATCTCTGACGGCAAATACATATCAGCCTAGGAAGATTATTCGGGGCGTTGTATCCCGCCTCAGAAAGGCTTGGAAATGCAATGACTGCATGGCTACTCGAACAGCAATCTGCAGGAACGCGAACCGAGAAGAAGTAAGCTAACACAATGGTGCAATAGAATACACCCAGTACTACAAGCCTGACAGCCTTATATGCTTAACGTAAGGATGAGTTTATTCACACCTAAAGGAGAATAAGCTGAACGCTCTAGAACGAGTATATAAACTAAGCTAATGCATCTCAAGCGCAAACAAAAGGGGAAGAAGTGTAATGGCGCTCAGCCTGACACCACTCCACCCATGTGCAATGCACGTGTACAAAGTGGTGGGAGGCATTTGTTTCCGCCCAATAATTGTGCCGATTCTTTGGCGTAGCACCACATGCAAAAGCATGTGGCGCAAGCGCCAATGGTTAGGTGAATGCACAAGCGCCAACCAAATAGATTGTGCACGGTACCACATGAAAAGCACATGGTGCAAGCGCCAATGGTTGGACGCATGTGCAAACGCCAACCAAATTGGTTGTGCACAGAGCTACGTGCAAATCACGTGGCTCAAGCGCCAATGGATGGGCACTAACGCCAGCGCCAGCACCAAATATGCAACGTATGTAGCGCATGCGCATTTATATGGTGAAGCGCATACTTCAATCAGAGCTTAAGCTCTATTTTGGAAAATATTTTCCTTTATTTTTCTAAAACAGAAAGATAATCTGTTAAAATTAGAAATCCCTTAGATCAAAGATCCAGTGGTGCTTAAGCACCCCGGTTGATCATAAGATCAATTAAGATTTCTCAAATGAGAGATTCTCTCAAATTTTTCAACCATTCTCCTCTCTTATAAATAAGAACCTAGAAGATTAATCTCTATAGATAGAGACTTCCCCATAAGTTTCAAACCGAGACTTAAGCCTCTACAAGAAGAAACATCTTCTTCCTCAAAACCCTGGGTAAAGAATAAAGAAAAATCTCTCATCTATCTCTCTTTTTACCTATCTACAAAGCCTAAGCTTCTCGAGAACCCTAGGTTATTCCTTTGGATCAAGGATCCATGAGATCAAATCTCTTCTTTCCTAGAGCTAAAGTTCTTATGAGAGATATAATATCAAGATCTAAGATTTCAGAGGAAGAATTTTGATATTCCTTCACCACAAGTTGAAAAATCATCAAGATCAATGAAAGGCCGAAGCTTTATGTAACAACCCAAAATTTTTATACATTTGTTTTATCTCTCTTCAATAATATACCGTATTTATTTGTACTTGGTATTTTCCTTTTTCTATTAAATTTATTATTATTTTATTTCTCAATCTATTATGTATTTTTTTTCTAGGTACAATTTCTTTTTCTTATATTTAAGTTTTTAACTTCTTATTCTTATTTTTCCTTTCATAAATATTTAACCCAAATCCATTATTCTTATTCTCTACAGCCCATCTAAAAAGCCCATTTTCTTTTTAAGCAACATCATATATTTAATTCTAATTAAATATGTGCATGAACAACCTTGTAGCTCATTGGATAAGTCTTTGCATTGTTATTCCATAAGTCACATGTTCAAATCCCCATTCTTGCAATTATTTTTTATCATTTTTTTTATTCTTCTCATAACCTACAAATGAGACCTTTTATTTCCAAAATGAATGGTGACCTTTCATTTCTCTCTTAATTCTTATGTTAAATGCATATATTATTATACATAATTCACCATTACACCATCTTAATTGTCCTCCTCCATCTTTTCCTTCCTCATACTTTTCTATCTCTCATTTCTCCCTCTTCACCTAAAGTCCAAGAAGAAGAACATGAAGAACTCTTCAAGAAGGTCTCGCTAGTAACGCGAGGCTGTCGGCGGATAGACAAGCCCGATGACAATACCGGCTTGTGTATGTAAGTCCCTTCTCTCTCCTTTCCCTCCACCTCTTATTTTCCTCTTGTCATGCATCGTGAACCCCCTATTCTTTTCATATCATAATCCATAAGAGAAGATACACATAAACATATACATATACATATACATATACATAAGTTTAGATATATATGATTCTATATGGTTTAATAATATCTTATTATGTTTTGTTCAAATTAAAGTATTTTTAATTCTTTGTTCATGACTAGGAATGTTTATTACAAGTTGTGAGAACACAAATTTCATGCCACAATATATCTATAATGTCACATGAAATCGGTTTGTTTATTAAAAGAAAAATAGAAGCCTGCATAAAATACTAGTTAATCTTTCTGTCGATTTTAGTATACACATCAATACCTTTAGCTTTAAAATAATTTTTAGAAATTAATTTTTACTTCTGAAAATTTCACGGAATTTACATATTATAGATTATATTATTTTATACATGCTGTAAAAATTTTAGATCGATCCGCATAACGGTTTAGGAATTACATCGTATTTATTCACTGATCGTAAAACAGAAAACTGCAGTTATCGGTCAATTTCTAGGACATATAACTTGGTATACCGATATCCAAATTGGGCAAACTCAGGTGTTTTTGATATCTACATCGAATGATCTAGATTTTCTTAGTTTTATAGTTTTACTGAAAATCCATCTAAGATAAAGAAAACTGCGTTACAATATTAAGTGACGGATCTGGACAGAATCTGTTCCGATTCGCACACTGTTTTTAAATTGGACATAACTCAAACACCCGTTGTCCGTTTGTGACAAAATTTAGATGTGTAGATGCACCATTGATAGAACTATAATTTTCTGTATATTATATTACTTAGTAATGCATGAAACAACCTGATATAGGCTTTGCAATATAACATATAGTTGCTGTCCAGAAATCTGAATTTCTGTTTTAAACACTGATATTAAAATGATCATAACTAGAGCTTCAGAAATCCAAATCATGTGAATCTTGGTGTTTTCGATAATTTCATCGAAATACCTACAATTTTCTAATAATTTTCGTAACCTGAAACCCGATAGAAATTAACTCAAACAACATTTTAAAAGTATGTGACGGTGCCGAATAGATTCTGATCTGTTTTGCGCGACGATACGAAAACATATATATCTCTTAAACCGGTAGTCGTATTTAGGTGAAAGTGGAACTCACGCATGCAAAAAATTTAGAGCCATATTTCTATTTATATTTCGCATTCGTTCAACTTGATTAATTAGTCGTACATAATATTTCTTTACAGCATTGTTTATGGTAGTTACTCGAATAATATACTTGACTCATTTCATGCTATTCGAACATGTATACATATTTATCTTGATCATTAAATTGTTGTATGTACTTAAAGACGATAATTAAATACTTGAGTTATATTTTGAAAACTATACAAAAATATTTTTACATAAAACCCCCTCAAGTTTATAAATTACCCTAAGGACCCTAACAATTATAAGACCACGATTCATAATTCTGATTGTCTGACTCGGGTTTGAGTCTGATTAATTTGACTTGAATCTGATTCAAGTCAACCTATAATCTACAAGATTCCAATTCAAAATGAACACATGAATCCATGAATACAATTATCAATTTATACAATTTGGCTGAACCGAACCATGGATATATTCCTTTTACATGATTCTCAGTATTCCATTTACATGACTCTACGGTTACAACCGTTTCCTGATATCATGGTTTCGGTCAGTCAGCTAATCAATCTACAATTACTACAATTTACAAGATAACAATACAAATAAGACTTCGCGGGGTTTAAGGGGTAGATTGGTACGGAAGGTGTTAAAGGTGGCACGAGGTGGTCAGATTTAATACACCTAACATGAATCCAGTTGCTGTTGTACCGTGGCATAAACGGTTCCTTGTACTATACGTGCCCTTAGTCTCTGGCATATAGAGACTCCTCTCGTATACACTGGCATCCTTCTGTACCAAGCTACAAAACTTGAATATGTTTCAAGTCAATCTATATTCTTTTATATTCTAACTCAACATGAATACACGAATCCCTGAATCCAGTTAACAATCTATATATAACTTGACCGAACCGAACCATGGATATTCCTTCTACATGTTTCCCAGTATTCCATTTACATGACTCTACGGTTATAACCGTTTCCTGATATCATGGTTTCGGTCAGTCAGTTAATCAATCTTACAATCAATACAATTTTACAAGATAACAATACAAACAAGACATCACGGGGTTCAAGGGGTAGACTGGTACAGAATATGTTAAAGGTGGCACGAGGTGGTCACTTAAGACGTAATTACATCCATGCCGTTGTTCCGTGGTATTATCGACGGAGCCTTGTACTACAGGTTACCAAGGTCCCCGGTGTAAGTGGGACTCCCCTCGTATACACTGGCATCTTCTGTACCAGGCTAAAAACAAAAACGTTAATACAATATTATAATATTATAATACAACAGTAAAAGCTCTCTCTCTCTCTTTCTTACTGTCTGTCTATTTCCTCCCTTATCTTTGGGACTTACCGAGCGACCTGTTCGCTGACGACATTCTATTTCTTTCTTCTTTGAATGTCGTCAGGTGGTTTGGACCCGGCAGAAGTTGAGCCAACCCAGGAAGACTTGGAGCAATTTGCTGAAGACCCTGCAGTATGATTTCATTGTACACTTTTCTCTTCAGTACTTTCCATTCCCTGTTATGCCACTGTTTAGGCATCTTTATTTCAGTTGTACTTTCTTTTCATGTATTGTACAAAGAATGTTAATAAATAAAAGTTGCTGTTCTTTTTATACTCTTGTCTCTTGTGTAATATTTTATATTGCTTAGCTACGCTTAGCGTATGTACTTCTGAGTACATACGTAGCGGACCTCGTCGCATCCACTTCGCCGTACACTGGGAAGCGGGGCGTGACACTTTAGCTTCATGAAACCCAGATTTTCATCAAGAGCACATACCATGACCAAGAAACAAAACCCAAAATCATAAAATCCTGATCTTTATGAATGTTAAGGATCAAAAGATCATTTTACCGAAACTTAAGCTTCATGAAAACCAAGTGTTGAAAACCCTGGAAAAGTTAACCTTCTCGTTTCAAAGAAGACAGAGCTTAAACTCTAAGACGTGCACTGCGCCGCGTGCAATACACAAGTCACAAATTCGCGATTCGGGAATAACTCGGCGAGGTCGAAAATTCGGATTCGGAGTGTTGAAGTCAAAATTTGCACCCCGGTTGACCAAGTCAAAGTCAAGGTCAACCCCAAGCCAGGTGGGCCCAAGCCCAAGCAAGTGGGCCAACGCCCAGGTCGAGCCCGAACACGAAGTGTCCGGCTTTCCTCCATACCAAAATAAAAAATCATGTAACAAATAATTTTGATGTAATTTTTGTGCATGAATGTATGCAAAATGGGCATAAAGCCAATTTTTGTAAGCCCATGGCTTATGTGCAAAAAGAAATGGCACATGAGCCATGGAATGGGCAAAATTCCATTTTGCATAGCCCAAGGGGCTATATGTAAACATATAAGCCTATATAAGGCAACATGATGAAGAATAAAGGGACACTTTTCATTTTCTCAAAAAACCTAGGGTTTGTGCCTCTTTCTCCTTTCTGAAGGTTCTAAACCTTCTTCTTTCCTTTGAAATTAAATCAAGAGTTTTATTCTTTCTTTTCCAAAACTAAATAGTTTTTCACCATAAAACCTACAAAGGGGAACTCAGATCTGCCATCAGATCTCAGAAAGGAGAGATTTTTAAAATCTCATATTTCCTGATCTTCAAGATCCGGCCAACAAAGGAAGAATAAGGAGACCCATCTCCAGAAACCCCACTTTGGGGAATAACTAGGGCTCAAGAGGAGAAGCCTATCATCAGCTTCAAAACATCTTAGGAGTTCAACTCCTCACACACACACACACACACACACATACAAAATAATAAGTGCTCATTTCTGGGAGTACAACTCCCATTGCAGGGACTAAGTCCTTTTTAGCGCGCGAGCGCCAACATGCAGACACGTGGAGCGCTAGCGCTCTTGCGCTCAGAGTGCTAGCGCCCAAAGCGCTAGCGCCCGCGTGCTGACACGTGGAGTGCTAGCGCTCTTGCGCTCAGAGCGCTAGCACCCAAAGCGCTAGCACCCACGTGCTGACACGTGGAGCGCTAGCGTCCAGAGCGCTAGCGCCCAAAGCACTAGCGTCCAAGCGCCTACGTACTGACACGTGGAGCTCTAGCGTTTTTGCGCTCAGAGCGCTAGTGCCCAAAGTGCTAGCGCCCGAGCGCCCACGTGCTGACACGTGGAGCGCTAGCGCTCTTGCGCTCAGAGCACTAGCGCCCGAGCGCTAGTGCCCACGTGGTGCGCTGGTGCTTTTTCCCCACGCATCCTTTGAAGCCCTTTCCCTTTCTTTTTTTTATATATATGTACATATAAATACATACACACACACATACTCTACAACACTCTCCCTCCCAAAAAAAATTTGGGCCGGGGCGCTGCCCCGCACCCCGCAAGGGGGCTGCTGGCCTCCTTGACCCCCAGCCCGCTATCCGGGTAGCAGGACCCCCGTAAAAACTTTGCGTGGCTCCCGATATATCCAAGCCCCCTCCAAAACAAAACACAACACTGCACATTGAGTTCGCATGACCAGTTTAATCCGTTAATCGGAGGTTCCCTCGCTCCAAAGGCGAGGGGTAATTAACGGCAGCTTAGTCCGCGGCTGCCGGAGATTCGGATCCCCACAATCAATAAACCCCGGCCTACCCTAGGCAGGAGGAATCTGTAGTACGCCTGACAAGTGCGCGCGTATTCCCATCTCAATGGGGTGACGAAAAACACCCTACACGGAGAACTATTCGGAAAAAATCGGCAGATATTCGGGAAAAATTCGGCAAGTGTTCGGGAAATGTTCGGGAGAGATTTCGAGCAAGAAATTAATATATGAGGCGCTTAGATTTTGATTTTGTTAATTATTCACTGTTTTTGTGAATTATTCGTTGTTTTTTTTAATAATTCCTGAATTATTTGAAGCATTCGGTAACGGCGATTAAATCGGAGATTTAATCGGCTGATCAAAAATTCACGAATTATTCGCGAATTCGCCGAATAATTTGCGAATTATGTGACTATGGTGTCAGCACCAAGGCTGCTTTCTATAAAGCATGCGCACATGAGCGTCAAGTTCATTGCACTGTGCAACGTGCAAACGCACGAGCGCTAAAGCAGCACCATGTCCCCCGTCAAGCGCAGCACAACGCATCTGCACCACGTGTAACTCACGTGAATCAGCTCTATGCACAAAACAAAATAGGGCAGCGCCAGCGCTATGTGCAAATGCACGTGTGCCAGAGGCAACGCCAGTGCCACGTACGCTAGAGCAGCGCCAAGCATAGATGGGCGCAAAACAAAACCAAGAACTTAGCAAATTGGATAAGTGTTTGAAATTTAAACTTCCGCAATGATCCAATGATCTGCTGAGAAATTCTCAAGGCACCTAGGTCGACCTAGTTCTCAAATGAGGCTAAGTGTCCCTAGGCAGAGCTTATGCTCCCCAAATCATCTAAGTAGACCTTAGTTCTCAAATAAGATTAATGCGTCCTTAGGTAAAACTTATGCAAGCATATGAATTTATGGACCTCACAATATGATAATGGAACCATAATTTCACTCCTGTTGGCAAATCAAGACACCAATGTGGACCCAGTCAAGCAACTACTTGATCCAAAACCTGAAATATATATACGAATTTGGACTAATCCGCACTCTACGGGCAATGACAAAATTAGTCTCCATATACAATGCAAGGGCAAACCAAATAAACCAAACGACACGACACATGAAGAAAACAACCTGGAGTATAGAAAGTTGTTGTCGTTTGCGACAACGTAATTTCCTACCGGGGCTTGCATCTGTAGGAAAAATCCATCCCCGCAATCAATAAACCTCTCACCCTGAGAGGGAATCTGAAGTCAGTTACATCGGTCGCATTTATCCAAAACCTCTAATATACAACGCTATAATTCCTTAGTATCTTCGGAAAAATGGCTGGATCATACCAATGCATCTACCCCCAAATTCAGGCAAGACGTTCCGGCATTCAGTTCGTCTTCCGTTTTCGGCGGTAAACAGAGCCTAAGGATATTTTACACACATACATAAGGGTATATGATCTATGTTTGAAGGAAAGACGGGCGTGAAGAATAAGATCATGTTCTATCGAGGGAGTATAGAATTTCGAGAATTGAAATGATACTTTAGAATGACGGTTCTTGAAAACTGAAAAATTAGCGAGATTCTACCTTTTATTTGTTTTCACTTTTTCTTGTCTATAGATTTGTAGTTTTTCTTTTCCTATATTTTTAGTTCTTCTTCTTCTTTTCTTTCATTTTTTTGTACTTATTTTCTTTTCTTTTTTAGGGATTTTGTGGGTAGTATCCACTGAAAACCCTCACGAGACAACACTCGTCCACTAGGGTGACTTAGGGGTTTAACGGCTTGTTGCGCGTGTTAAGTGCAATCGCAATGCCTGCGAAAAGGAGCACATTAGGTAGACCTTAAGTAGGTTTTGTATAGTTTTTGGTTTTGGTTTTGCTCGAGAACTAGCAAAAGGTAAGTATGGGGGTATTTGATAGGTGTAATTTATTGCACATTTTTATATCCGTATTTACCTTATTTTATCTATTTAATATTACTCGAGATATATAATATGAATAAATGCATATTATAAGGTCTCAATTGCAAGAGTACACAAAAGATGAACGTACATGCGTTGGACGTAAACAATTTAATGAAAAAACTGATACAAAAATCAAGCTAAAGAACCAAGCAAATAGCCAAACGAGTCAACTCAGAGAGCCAAGACACAAGACCAAAGTTGAAGCCATTTGAGCTTAATAAGCCGGCTAATCACCGCCCTTTTTTTGAGTTTTCTTCTGATTTTTCATGTGCATCTCATGGATTTAAAATTATATGTTTTTATCTCTTGTAATCATCCAGAGAGCTTATATACACTGCAGTACTATTAATTTAAGGTTTTATCTTCTTCTCTTTTAATTTTTTGGAGGCTAGGGTTTGAGGAGATCAATGTTTAGTAAGTTATTTTCTTAATCTTAATACAATGAACTTCCTTTTTATTATATGCTTTTATTCTTATGCTATGAGTAGGTAATTGTCCATCCAGGGTTGGATAATTCTTATGCTATGATTGGTGTGTGATTACAATGTTCATACTTTCTTTTTAGTTCTCAATGACAACTTTATTAATTATAAAAATAAATCTGTATAAATACATCATCGATAAATTTGATGATCTCACGATTGAAAACCATGAGATCTAATCAAGAGAAAGGGTGTAAATAAGGTATTTTTATGGTCTAGAGTTGATCTAAGTAATTTAGGGTTAGCATAAACTCATCGATAAAATAAGATAGGCCTTTGATTGACGATCATTAAGTTTGCCGAGTAGAAGTTTAGATGTAACTAGTTCCTAATTAACTAGAATTTAATCTTTAGAATTATTACTTTTCTCGTTGTTGATTGATAGGGTAATGCTAAGATCGTATGGATTATACTTTCTATTAGATTGATAATTTATGGCGATGAATGTATGTTTTATGTCTTTTAATAGTTGATAGGTAATTAATTTAAAAATGGAAAATCAAGAAGAAAAAAAAGATATTTATTTAAAACACCATGATTAGAGCAAAATGATTCGAAACCCTAGGTTTTTCTTTATTTTAAGAATCTATACATTTTTGTTATTTATTTTCTTTTAAAATATTACTTTTCATTAGTATAATTATTTATTTTAAAGTTTTAATCTTTAATTCGTTTAGACTAATTAGATTTCCCATCCTCTCTATGGATTGACCCACAAGTGCTACAACAATAAATCGTGCACTTACGGTATAAAGTTTTAAACTAAGAAAAATCACATCAGAAACTTGTTCATGTTTTCGGCTCTTAGACATAAGAGCTTGAAAGCCATGGCTATGACTTTTCACAGGGAAGAAGAATCCCTAGAACACAATGTGTTCTTGACCGAGATGAACCGAACCAAGAACATGGGCCACCCCATGTTCTACATACTTTGGAATAGGCTATCATGCTCTCTGCATACTTAACAGAAATAGATATACTATTTCTTAAAGGACATGGATCAAAACTCCATGTTCTTTTCTCTGAACATAGATGAATAAAATATTCTATTCATCTTGAGACATAAAATATGTCTCTGAAAATATCTTTGAATAGGAAAATTCTATTCACAAGACATGAAAATCATGTCTTCTGTCATATGAATAGGAAAAACCCTATTCGTTTTCGAACATGAAACATGTTTGTGCACAATGCATGTTCATAACAGACTTATATGAATAGAACTCTCCATTCATTGGCTGAGACATGAAAATCATGCTTTCAGGATCCTCATGAATAGGAAAACCCTATTCATGAATCATATGTGCAAAACACATTCGTTCCTCTGAATGCAGTGCATTCATCTCATAAACATGGCTCTAAAAGACCTTGTTTTACTCTTGAACACAAACACATGTGTTCATATTGCACAAACTACTGAGAATGATATCATACATTCTCAGTATATACAGGAACTCAAAATAAATGAATTTCATTTAAGAAAACCCTGATATAGAGTTTTTCTGATATTGCTGGAAGCAGTTTTCGGGAGGCCATAAAATGTTCTCCCAGCTGCTTCGGGACCCTCTCCCGATCTCTCGAAAGGCCCCTATATAGGCCCCCCTAAATGGAAATATCTTTGTTTCTTTAAACATGTATGGACCCCATCCAGTGGGTGCCATCTACATTTCAAATGAAGTGTTCCCTACTTCAAATGAAATGGTGTGTACCTCCTCTAGGTTGTCCCGCTTATGCTTGACTAGTGTGGACCCCATCTAGGGTGTCCCACTTGCACTTCAAATGAAATGCCATCCATACTCCAAATGAAGTATTATTTATATTTCAAATAAGATGATACCCTTACCTCAAGGAGATAGTGTAGACCCCACCTAAGGTATCCCATCTGCACTTTAAAGAAAGTGATGTGGCCCCCACATAGAGCAGTACCTATCAATTTTTACCAAGTTGACACTAAAATACCCCCAGGTATTTCAATATAACTCTCAAATGAGAGCCCTATGTGACTTTACATTCCTTTGCAATATCGATATAATTTACATTCATGTTGTACATAAATATAAACAAAATGAATAAAATACATATTCTTTTGTTTTGTTCTCTTCTTACAAGTATTTCATATCTATATATGTGATCTCCATAATGAAACGATTTGAAATGAGCTAGTACGGTATCCTGTTCAGGTGCGTCCTGTGACAATAGAGTTTAATTAACTGTACGCACTTGCGCTGCCGGATGTCTCGAACCCAAGACTTTCTGGTTAACTTTTTAAAAAATTCTAAATAACTTGTTTTGTTTAAATTCTCTTTTGTCTCAACGTTCAAGCGTTGGAGATCCATAAAGAGGGTAAACAGAGATGTAGTTGCATTTTTTTTTTTTTGCTTCAAATATATTTTTGTATGTTTGCAAGAAATTTATGATTATCTGTGCAATAATTGTTTTGAAACAAAATTTTTATCGAACGTCATCATCATCTACATACAATATATTGTTTGCTCAGACAAATTCTTATTGAAAAGTTGTGTAATGTGCATGATATTGAAAAGAAAGAAAATAGTAAATTTTGAGTTTTTCTTGTGTTGTATCATAGAAAATATTGAATAACCAATAAAAAAATTTATCTTACATATTTCATGATTTTCTTCTATTATAGCAAATAAAATACTGAAAAATAGAAATTTTGAGAAAATTAAAGTTAATCATATTCGTGTACTATATTGCGTGCAAAATGTTGAAAATTTGAAGAAAAAATTGGGATTTTTGTATATTACGTGATTTTCGTGTACTATGATAATCAAAATATTGAAAAACTGAAGAAAAATTTATGAGATTTATAAATTTCACGATTTCCGTATGTTATAGCAAGAAAAATAATGAAAATCTGAAGAAAATGTCTAAGTATTTGAACGTTAATATTTCATATATTTTTTCGTATGAAGTTCATAAAAATGAGATATTTCAACTTTCAAATAATATAACAATAAACTTTGAAATTAATATGATTAATTTTTACTTTGGATTTTGTGACCACACTATGCACGGAGACCATATTAAATAATTTTTAATTTTGTTGCCGTGCTAAAACCTGCAAAATGAAAAAATTGAAAAAGGAAAAAACAGAACAAAACGAAAAAATATAAATAAGTTCTCAACATACCAAGAGTATTGCCAAAATATTAAGAGACCGGTATTTATTTTCTATCCCTTTAATATTATTATATATTGTGATGGACCTAGAATGGGGTCAATTTAAATTTTGAGGAAAATTACATATCTAATCTAATTTTGGTGAATATTATTTCTATACTAATATGAGATTAGAATGGGATTAGTTTACAATTTATAGAAAATTAGGGACCTGCACTAATTCTTACAGATACAAATAAGTTTAGAATGTGATTAATTTACATTCTATAAAAAGTTAGTAACCTAGACTAATTTTTGCACATAGATAGGAGCTTATAATAGGATTAATTTACATTTTATAGGAAGTTAGAGGCCTAAACTAATTTTTGCAAATACAAACAAAATAGAAGTGGGAATATTCTTAGAATGTATGTAGAAGATCATAGATAGGTGGAGTAAACAACAACGGACCAAATATTTAAGTTGTAAGAAATATCTCAAATAATTTATCAAGCATACTAAAATATTAAATATGTGGATACCGTGAGATAATATTATAAGATTGTTTAGATTGATCTAAACAATATACCAACCTCCACTCACAGCGTGGGCTACATGCTAGTACATAAGAAAATCACTTCAGTTTCTGCTTGGCAGCTTATAAGAACACCCACCCTTAATAACCTTCGTTTCTTTTTTATCCAACAAACTATTTTCAAGAAAAAGTTCCTTACATTTACATAAGAATGTTTCAAAAAGCTCTTCAAGTTGATATAGCCATGCAAATATTAGAATTTGATATCCCAAGTATATTGTGGTGGTGTTCAAATCCTAGCAAGAAAGTTTGGATATCTTTTCTTTTCTAGGAAGCTGGTCTCTACTATTTGGAATAAAGACTTATCTTCTTCTTCTTTGTTCATGATAAAGTTATTGTTTCTTCATCTAGCAGGATTGCTAATTAGTTTGCTTTCATTTCTGGTATCAATAAGCTCAATAGCCAGAAATCTCAAGATGGATTCCTCATACCATTTGTAGGCACATTTGGAAGGCCACATATGAAATGTAACTTTTTTGTTTTTGGATTTTTGTTTTGTTTTGAAAAGTTGATGAGATATTAAATACCTCCACTCACATTTCTTATTTACTAGGATGTGGACATCATTTCTTAAATTCCAAAAGAAAAAATTTAACCACCACTCCATATAAGCAGTTACAAATTTTAATTCAAATCATTGCCATCACATACAATTTTCCTCTCCCCGTGTAAATATTCTAGTACAAGATAATGGATGCACGCATATATTGATATATGATCGTCCAAATCACACCCACACTTGAGTTCAGGGGTTGCGATTCGCCAAGACAAAGAAGTCACTTCATATCAACTTAAGAAATTAATTTGTAAAAAGAGCTGAATAAGACAGAACCGGGTTTGTACAAACCAAAAAGAGCAGGGGGAAATCAAGAAGAAAATCTCAAGATCCAAAGCTCCTACAACCAAAAACAAGCAATTTTCTAAACTACCAAGAGGATAATACAATCAAAATCTAACAAATATAAATCTCTTTTAGCTATAAGTTACAAGGATACTCTTCTTTCTTCTACCAATTTTGCAATTCTACTTCCCATCGATGTGCATTTTATCCAAAGGTTTGTGCGCTTTGAATTCAGCTACGGATTTATCGAAAGTATCCCTCACGTGTTGGCAAATGAACATGAGATCCTGGTGTGAATCCTTAAATACAGCTCTAGCTGGATCACCTGCTAAGAAATATCATCGTATTAGGTTAACATGCATCTGATATAAAATTTCGCATAATTTTTGGGGATTAAATCATCAAGTTCTTAACATTTTTCATGCTATATCAGATGTACAATCGCTAAACTTTAGACTGTAACTTGGCAAATAGATAAAGTTAACAATGGTCATAAACTTTAGGATACAATAGAATTGACCAAAGTATATATCTAATACAATAAGAAATGATGTGCAGTTATCGGCTGAACCGCTCTATCTCAACTGCAAACTTCAATACACATTTGGATAGTTTAATGATTGAAAACGCTAACCCACACAGCAGGTACTCAACCATTAAGCAAACAGAAGTATTATGTGTCACAAATTTCCCATTTTTCAGTATATGAATTTTAATCGTTTTTTAAATATGGAAACACAAAGTGCATTGAGAATTTAAATATTTTGCAGAGGTGATCACACAATTATACAATATACATATAGATTAAAAAAAACCTATTGTCTATATGCATGTGTGTTTCCTTTCATCATATACTGATTTTACTTTGCTTTCTTTTAATTAGTGAATGTGACCAAAAATGAACTTACTGTTGCACATGCAAGACACAGAGAATGCTGGAAAGTGATGAGCAATAACCTATATTGCTTTGGAATAGATACAGGACCAGAATTGCCACACTGTACAGATATTCAAATACAAAAAATCCTTAAAATCCAGGATGTGGATACAACCTTGATATGGCAAAAATACAGTTATGTCTGAGCCACAATATTCTTTTTTTCTTTGGCATTGATTTCTAGGTCCCTAATGGCTAGAGCAGCATACGATTGCTAGGTTTCAGATAGCATATATATTTTCAAGTTATATAAGTCACTAACTATAAAATAATCAAACGGCTTCACAAAAAAAAAAGTTGATAAATTATATAAATGGAACTACAAATCAAATCGAACTGTGAATCCACCATTCTGAGTATCAGTTTCCTAACAAATTCAGGTACGTCTTTATAATAGTTTCTTTGCAACATATGTAATAACTTGCACCACCAAATTTAAGATCTAGTTAGAAGTGTGTGCTTCCTGATGAGGAAGTCATGTACTCATGACAAGCCGTCATGAGGCGTACTGATTACAATCTTCTACACAGATGAAATAAGGCATTTCTTTTAGCATTTATTTGAATTTTGAGCAATAAATTCATCAATGAACGATAACTACATAATGGACTTTCCGCTTTTATGTGTTTGGAGTCGGTTTAATCAACATTTACCTATTCAGAAATACTGCAATTAAAAGAATTGAGATTAGAAAAGAAAATGCAGAGAAGATAATATGGCACCTGTAGTCTGAACTCATATGTTGACCAGATTATCCGAAGGATGAGGTATGCTATAGCCACAAAATAACACCCTTGGACTGCAGCAGGAAATAAAATAAGTAACCATGAAAAGAAGTTTACATAGCTATGACAAAGTATTTTAAATTACCAGAACAATATACAAATGCCAAAACGCATAGGTTGACATGATCACTACATAAAACGCTTTGTGGTTTTAATTTTAAGATATCATAAAAACTACATATGTGCCCCCACAAAATAGATATATTAGTCAATTGAAAGATCAAGAATTTCTAGGACAGAAGTGCATACATGCTTCAACGGGTTGGGGGGGGTGGGGGGGGACACAGTTGACACCTTGTTCACACAATGCCATAATGATTAAACAGAGAGCATGATCCCCAAAAAAAACTTATCTACCTCTTTCTCTAGACTTTACACTATTTCTGAGTCTAGTGGAATCTGACTCTTGCTTCTTTCAGCTTTAAATAAGCAAGTTCCCTAACTACGATCATCAAGGTCTCAGGATCACGTTTTGCCTAGGATAGGATTTCCATCAACACAAGAAGGTTGGAGTCAGCTTGACAATCATGGTCAGTTCTTTTGTGATATTTCACACCTTGTTGAGTTTTGTTCCATAGCCAACTCATATATTTTGTACGAGGATAAGGATGAGGATGAAGATAAAGAAAAACAAGGTCTCAAGCAGAAAACATAACTCATACATGAAATGAATAACAAAATTTGAGACCTCAATCACCACCGCCACTGCCAGCACCATCCTTTCCCTCAAAATGGGTGTCAGATATGGAGCACAAGGCTCCACAAAAGATTTGACCAACCTCTAGCAGTCAACATTATGTGGACCCTCCCTTAAACAAAGTTCCTGACCAAGTACTATAAACAAGAATGGAGCTCGGTATAATACTAAATGTCATACAGCATCCTTCATCCTCCAAAATACCCTAACTGGAAGAATACTTAAGAGGAGAAATGATTATTGAATTGCTAGAAGAGATTGACAGGTTCAAGTCAGTGCAGAACAGTAGCCACCTAAACTCAAATCAATACATTACCAGAGGATATTTTTGACACCATAACATCATATCTTGACTTGGGAAATATCTCCAAAGCGAGAGGGTGAATGCTACGAAGAAGTGAATGGTTTGATCTTTTATCACAGGTCAATGTATGGAGACGGCATCATAATCTTGGTGAAAAAAGTCATCTTAATAACCATGCGATAATGTTCAGGTAAACCACCAACAATATATAGGGAATCAAGGATATAATTGTCTCCAAGCCCCCACCAAGTGTACACAATTCATGACATCAATCATCGAGCGTAAAATTACTTACTTTTTTTCAGGGGAATATTTTTAACAAAGTCCTGCTTTGAAGGTGGCTTTACCGAACAAAAATAGTAACAGTTCTTGGTTCGATTGCAAAAGACTTCTTCATAATTACCTAAAACCACTTGTATGAACAATTAGAGCCCCTCTAATTGTTGTTCAAACTTATTTTCATGAAACTGATAAATTAGGTTGTTAATAAATACTCAATACTGCCTACTACTCACATTTCTTAATTTCTTCTCCAAGGGCATGTTTGGATGGCCAAAAGTAACAAAAGTATTGGAAAAGGCTCTTGAAGTAACTTCACAAAAAAGTTGACGGAACTAGTTTTGAAAGTTTCTTTGTGTTTGTTTGAACAATTTTGAAAGAGGAAAAAATTACGCATGAAATTACTTCATCTATTTTAATAAATAAAACAAAGAAAGAAAGTTGTTTGGTAGTAATCAATTCACACTTTTTTGGAAGTAATAATAAGGAGCAAATAAAATATATATTATTTTTTATTCCTTGTTATCCATGGTTACTTCCCTCCCAAAATGAGAGAAGAAAACTTAGAAAGTGACCATGCCGCGTAAGATCCACATCATCACCTTGACGTAAATTCCAATCTGCTTCCATCAAACCAAACAATGAGTACTTGAAGATGGCTTATTTCCAGTATTTTCCTTCTACTTCATGTCAAACAAACAAGCCCTGATATACAGTTCCAAAACGAGAATATCACCAAAAGCAGCATATGTCTTCCTTTAACACCTTAGAAGGCTGAGGCACTTCTTATTTCCCCCGATCAGGCATCTACATCCTATGTTGTACGGATTCATCGTTGAGGTGGTAAATCTGTATCAGATTTGTATCTCTATTGCATTCATTCGGATTTGTCAAAAAGAGTTGAGTGGCCTTTTTGGTACATCATAAAATTTATATTGAATGTATAACATGCATAAATAATTAAATCATTAACAATGGGGAGTGATCCATTGCAAACAGGTCCGCGTTTTTTAAAAACGGGAACTTTCGGTCTACAATATATTTGAACGATCCAATCCGTTCAAGTTGATCACCCTACCCTCAAATATACGCGTATGAAAAATCAAAGGATTTATAGACCTTTAACATATGCATCGATGGATGCAAAAATGAACGTTCTTTCGACAATGCAACATAAACTTCATCTGACGCATATGTTAAAAGTCTTTATATCCTTTGATTTTACAAATGCTTATATTTAGGGTAGGGTGATCGACTTGAACGGATTGGATCATTCAAATATGTTGTAGACCGAGAGTTCCTGTTTTCAAAACACGGACCGGTTTGCAATGTATCACTCCCCCATTAACAAATATATTGTTGTTTGTTGAACTTTTTTTTTCCTAATTTTAGTCTAGACTTGCTAAAATCATTGCTTCTGTTACTATGTAAATATTTTTAAAGCATGTTTGAGTAACTTAGAACTGTTTAGATAGTATTCTTTTCGTAATTATAAATTTATATGTATATACTGATATATTATATTTAATTAATTTATCTAAAAACGTGTCCTAGGCATTTGGAAAATTACCGTGTCTCGTATCAGAATCCATGCTACCTAGTCAACAATAACCCCTCAAATGCACTAAAACTAGGCTTTCTCCGTCTCATATCCGAATTCATGCTACCTAGTCAACATTAAACCTATTGATGCACTAAAACTGAGCTTTCGCTTCCTTAATCTTGTTCATATTAGCCAAGGGCCATGTATTAATGTTCTACTCGATTTATTATATTGTAACAAGGCTAAAGCAAAATGTTATGAGGTAAAAGGTATTATTCCCTACATGAAACATGGCATCTGAAGAAGTGTGCAGCACTCATGGAATACAATGCAACCAAGGCTCAATTTGCATGGTCATCTGTACACTTTCAGAAAAAATCTTTCTTATGAAAAATGCCATCAGTAAACCTTTCAATTAGCAATATAATTGTATACAATTATTGACGATTTATGCAATTTTACTTTAAATAAAGAAGCTGCATTCATGCAGATCAGAAGGATAGATAACTTCTCGTAATAGAATTAATTTAAATAACGTAACTAAACTTTGCAGCAAGGTTTAAAACCATGGGATTGGAACTGGTACCAGACGATCACTTATTGAATCAGAAGTGACAACATCGGATCGAAAGTTTTGGATATTTGTAAACATTTTTAACTCGGTTAAGAAACTAAAAACAATTTGACATATTCCTTGGTAGTTAATGATGTCTAGAATAGATTTTTAAACATGTTGTAAAAATAATTGTAAACATTTCAACATTTTATATGTAATTAATGATCTCAAATAAACCAATAACCTATTTTAACCTCACAGACCCATTAATAAAATTAACAATTTAACACCAAAACACAATAACCAATAGATGAACCTAATACTAAGGATTAAATTATCTGAACACGGTCGGTCATTTCTGGGAACGGAATCGGCAGAGATATCAAACCATGCTTTGCATTGCCCAGCAATTCATTGCTATACAATAAACACCATGAATAATCAGGAAAACCACATGCGATGATCTTTTTTATCAGCCCATAAATGCTGATCACCCCACTAAATCAAGAGATACTTTATAACATTTGATTTCATAATAATAAATAAATAAAAATTAATAACTGCAACTTATAAATTATACAAACTCTATGTTGAGTGTATATCTGACAGAGCTGGCTAGGGTATGATCCTCATCCGTCAAAGAGAACGTCGACGAGCTCGAATCATGCAGAGATCCGTGCTCCATTTTAACTTGCACTTCCCCAAAATAAAAAAATAAAAAATTCAGCAATTAAGTTTTAAGATTGTAGGGTGTTTTTCGTCACGCCATTGAGATGGGAATACGCGCACGCTCGTCAGGCGCATTACAGATTCCCCCTGTCTGGGGTAGGCTGGGGTTTATTGATTGTGGAGATCCGAATCTCCGGCAGCCGCGGACTAAGCTGCCGTTAATTACCTCTCGCCTTTGGAGCGAGAGAACCTCCGATTGACGGGTCAAACATACCATGCGAACTCAATGTGCAGTGTGCGTATGTGTTTTGAAAGGATATTGGATACATCGGAGGCCCCGCAGAGTTTTTTACGGGGGTCCCGCTACCCGGATAACAGGCTAGGGGTCAAGGGGGCTAACAGCCCCCTTGCGGGGTGCGGGCCAACGTCCCGTTAGAAATTTTTCCTAACGGGAACAGTGTGGTGGAGTATGTGTGTGTGTGTGCGTATATGTATATATACATATATATATATATATAAAGGAAAGGACATCCATAGGATGCGTGGGACAAGACGCCAGCGTCTCACGTGCGCGACACGCGAGCGCTTAGGCATTGACGCTTTGGACGCCGGCGCCCCACGTGCCCGGCACGCGGGCGCTGGTGCTCGGGCGCTTTAGGTGCTAGCGCCCCACGTGCCCGGCACGCGGGCGCTAGCGCTTTGGACGCTAGCGCCTCACGTGCCAAGCACGTGGACGCTTGGGTGCTGGACGGCAAAAAAGGACTTGGTCCCTGCACTGGGAATTGTACTCCCAAAAAGAAATACTAATTATTTTGTGTGTGTGTATTGAGGAGTTAAACTCCTAAGATATTTTTGGAGCTGATGAAGGGGCTTCTCCTTTGAGCCCTGGATCTCCTCTAAAGTGGGATTTTCGGAGATGGATCTCCTTCCTCCTCCGTTGGCCGGATCTTGAACAAGAGGTATGAGATTAAAAAAAATCTCCCATTTTTGAGATCTAATGGAAGATCTGGACTCCCCTTTGTAGGTTTTGTGGTGAAAAACTATTTAGTTCTGGAAAAGGAAGAGTAAAACTCTTGATTTAATTCAAAAGAAGGGAAGAAGGTTTTAGAACCTTTTGGAAGGAGGCACAGGAACCCTAGTGTTTGGGAAGAATGAAAAGTGTATCTTTTATTCATCATCATGTTGCCTTATATAGGCTTACACATTTACATATAGCCCATTGGGCTTTACAAAATGGCATTTTGCCCATCCCATGCCTCATGTGCTATTTCTTTTTGCACATAAGCCATGGGCTTACAAAAATTTGGCTTTATGCCCATTTTGCTTACATTCATGCATAAAAAATTACATTAAAATTATTTATTACATGATTTTTTATTTTAGCATGGGGGAGGGCCGGCCGCTTCATGTTCGGACTCGACTTGGGCATGGGCCCACTTGATCTGGGCTTGGGCCCACTTGGCTTGGGGTTGACCTTGACTTTGACTTGGTCAACCGGGATGCAATTTTCGACCCCAACAAAGTGCCCCCATCAATAAATGCACACCACATATGTGGGCCGTGTGCATGAAATTGATGAATCTTTCGCGTGGAGGCGACTTGCTTTGGTTTCCACTTTTTGGGATGCACTGCCCTTTTTACGACATGGACGATCGACGCTTGATGCGTCTCCGAGACGGAGCGTCCGTGGTAGACGTTTCCCCAGCACGGAGCGATTTGGTTTCCAATTTGTAGAAAGCCTGCACTGCCCTTTTTACGACATGGACGGTCGACGCTGGAATTGGTTGGTTTGATTTGTGTTGACATCAACATCGCTACACTGGAATATGGTACCAGGAGTGAATCGTCATTTGCCTTTGAGAGGATTTGGGGATTGATTTTTTGGGTCGGCTTCAGCACCGCTATACTGGAATATGATACCAGGAGCGAATCACCATTTGCCTTTCCCTGTTTGGAAGTGATGGCTTAGGAGACAGGTTTAGATCCCTATAACCGAAGACTTTTCAATTTTATGGGCCGTAAGGATCCCATAAAAACATTTTCTCGCTACGAGTCGTAAGGATCCCGTAGGTGCATTTTCTGCTTAGGGGTCTTGAGGACCCCTAAGTGTGTTTTTTCTTTGTGAGTCGTAAGAATCCCACGAAAGCATTTTCTTACGAGTTGTAAGGATCTCGCAAGTTTTGTTTTCCTCATGCGTCGTGAGGACACACGAGTGGATTTCCCTCGTTCCCAGTTTAATGACTTAGGGGGTCATTTGTTTCCAGTTTAGCGATTTAGAGGTCATCTGCTCCCAGTTTAAACACTTGGAGGTCTATTGTGCCCAGTTTAACGACTTAGAGGTCATCTGTTCCCAATTTAACGACTTAGATGTTATCTTTTCCCAGTTTAAAGACTTAGGGATCTATTGTGCCCAGTTTAACGACTTAGCGGTCATCTGTTCCCAGTTTAACGACTTAGAGGTCATCTGTTCCCAGTTTAAAGACTTAGGGGGTCTATTATGCCCAGTTTAATGACTTAGAGGTCATCTGTTCCCAGTTTAAAGACTTAGAGGTCATCTTTTCCCAGTTTAAAGACTCAAGGGTCTATTGGATCGGAAGTTTGGAATTTTGGGGTTAGGGTCGGCATCAGCGTTGCTAACACTGAAACACAGGTGCCAGGAGCAATTCATCATTTGCCTTTCCCTGTTGGGGAATGATGGCTTAAGAGACAGGTTTAGATCTCTATCGCTTAAGGCTTTTCAATTTTATGAACCATAAGGGTCCCATAAAAGCATTTTCTCCCTATGAGTCGAAAGGATCTCGTAGGTGTACTTTCTCTTTTGGAGTCGTGGTGACTCCCAAGTGTGTTTTTCCTTCGTGAGTCGTAAGGATCTCACGAAGGTGTTTTCTTACGAGTCGTAAGGATCTCGCAAGTTTGTTCTCATGTATCGTGAGAACACATGAGTGGGTCTTTCCAAATGGAGCATAGTTCCAAGGGCGGAGACCAGCCGCGTAACTGATGATTGCGATAGGGCATGGATACGATGAGAATTATTTGAGCCCGTGGATTGTATACGGTAGTCAACTTGGGGACCAACCGTAAGGCTGGGAGAATTTTGGGAGATTGGATTTTGGTTGGCGTCTGCATCGCTGCACTGGAATATGGTACCAGGAGCGACTCATCATTCGCCGTTTGAGAGTTTGGATTTTGGTTAGCGTCTGCATCGCTGCACTGGGATATGGTACCAGGAGCGACTCATCATTCACCGCTGGGGACTTGAGTTTTGGACGACGTCTGCATCGCTGCACTGGAATATGGTACTAGGAGCGACTCATCATTCGCCCCTTTTTTTATTTTTTATTTACCGCGATTGCTCTATCATTTCAGCTTTTCTTATCACGAAGGTCGCGATTGCCCTATCATTTCGGCTATTTTATTCGCGGTTGCCCCATCATTTCGGCTTTATTTTCTTATTTATTTTACTCGCTGATTTTTATTGCGAGTTGCCCCATTATTTCGGTTTTTCTTTTGTTTTTTATTTACACACTTTTTTATTTACACATTTTTTTTTACATTCCCAGTTTAACGACGTAGTGGTCAACTGTTCCTAGTTTAATAACGTGGTGGTCGCCTGTTTCCAGTTTAACGACGTGGTGGTCATCTGTTTCCAGTTTAAAGACGTGGATGTCTATTGGGCTTGCTTATCCCAGCTCTTCGAACTTTGATCTTGGCGGAGCTGTGTTGATGACCGTAGCTCTGTGGCTTGCCGATACATCCGAGGACTGTGAGGTTTTTCCAAGCATGTATTGGTCCTCTGCCCAATCTTTGAAAACACAGCAATCTTCAATAGTATGACTCACCACCCTATGGTATGGGTAGTATACGGGATTGTCGGTCATATTCATTTTATGTGGCCTCTTCGGAATAGGCAGTTGCAGACCGTTGTTCAAGACTTCCTCAAATATATTGCGCTGAAGTAGTACACCTTCTTTCCATTAGAGTAGGTGCCCTTACTGATGCTGATCCTTGAGGCCGATCAGTATTTGGTTCGCCCTTTTCAGATAATGGCACATGTCTGAGAGGATTAGGTTCCCGAAAGGCTTCGGTCTCCATTTGTATGAAATCGGCGGTCGTAGCTTGACTGTTTGCTAACACGCCTTTAGACAGTTCTATCTCTCCCGTCTTGTATTGCCTTTCGACCCAATCTTTAAAGATGAAGCAGTCCTCAATGGCATGACTTATCACTATGTGATAGGGGCAATATTTTGGGTCGTCGGTCATATTCGCTTCTTGCGGTCTCTTTGATTCTGGCAGTTGTAGACCGTTTCTTAGAGCGTCCTTGAATATCTTGTGGACTTTGTCCTTTTTGAAGAATAGACCTTATCCACTTTCTCTTTCAGAGGCGATTCCCCTTCGGTGTATGTATCGGAGGGACTGGAGACTGATCGCGGCCGTTTTTCACGAAGGCGCTCCGCTCTTAGGCTGAAAGGGGTATCAGTTGGCTGCCTCCGGGTATCAATCCCTGGCTCATGAACCAAAATTTGATGCTGCTGTAATTGCAATCGGGCGACTTGGGTCGCGAGATCTGCCGCGACGTTTGCTAATTCGTCGACCTTAGACTGTACCTTGGCTAACTTCTCATCCCTGTCCTAAAGCTGCCTCTGAAGCCATCGGAATAATGCTTGTTCTGTAGTTCCGGTTATGACAACCGGGTCATCCTTGTTGCCTGAGCTCAATTCCGCAGGAACCCCGGGCTCTTTTAGCTTATCGGCCTGAGCGAGCTCTTCATCATTTAGAC
Organism: Agapanthus africanus; assembly: GCA_030015575.1. Taxonomy (NCBI): domain Eukaryota; kingdom Viridiplantae; phylum Streptophyta; class Magnoliopsida; order Asparagales; family Amaryllidaceae; genus Agapanthus; species Agapanthus africanus. Next base: position 8,756,736 of record CM057337.1, read on the forward strand.
CGAGTCGACGTTGGGTAGTGTCCACCATATCATCACAATGGCTGTGAAGCATAGGAGGGTTCGTTTCTTCATGTCCGACCATGTAGACAATGTGGACCACATATTCAGCCGTCTCTTTATCTTTGGCGGGGTAACCCCGTTCTTGGAGCCTCATGAAGCTCAGCCTAGCGTGAGCCCTAACCCTTTTGTTGGCTCTGTATCTGAGCCTTTTCTGCCAAAGTTTCTCGATTTTGAGGGCTTGGCGGGCATCCGTTTTCTGGGAAGCCACCATGAGTCGATTGATAGGGAGCTTGAAGATACCCGATCGAGCAGTTGTCGAAGGTACCGCTGGAGCTTGCCCAAGATGCCCTGTTGCTTTGTTGACGTTGATGGCCTTGCCCCCAGCTGGAGCGATGGAGAGTCGTTCAGAAACGGATTTGTGCTTAGGCTGAGGTGCCCTCGCGACCATGACATTCGGCCTTTTCCCTTTTAAGACCGGTTTGTCTGTTACCGGAACTTGAGAAGCAGGGATGGCATTAGCCGAGACAAACAGAATAGACCGAAATTGTAGCAGCGGTTCTTCCCACTGTCGTACGAGACTTGCCGGGAGGACCGTCCTGGCGTCTATCTTCATCGTGTAGGAGACAGGAGCTGAGCTGATCCTTAGAGACATTTTGTTGCGTCCGGAGATTGCAATTTGAAATTTGTTAACCTGCACAAAAAAGCATGATTTCAGTCTTTGCAGTCGATATGTATATTGATCGAGTTCACATGGATATTTAACCCGAAATATGGAAAGAGAGATTGGTCCCACCGGGCGTGCCAGAATCTGTAGGGTGTTTTTCGTCCCACTATTGAGATGAGAATACGCGCGCGCTCGTCAGGCGCATTACAGATTCCACCTGCCTAGGGTAGACTGGGGTTTATTGATTGTGGGGATTCGAATCTCCGGCAGCCGCGGACTAAGCTGCCGTTAATTACCCATCACCTTTGGAGCGAGAGAACCTCCGATTAACGGGTCAAACATGCCATGCGAACTCAATGTGCAGTGTGCGTACGTGTTTTGAAGGGGTATTGGATATATCGGGGGCCCCGCAGAGTTTTTTACAGGAGTCCCGCTATCCGGATAGCGGGTTGAGGGTCAAGAAGGCTAGCAGCCCCCTTGCGGGGCAACACCACGTTAGATTTTTTTTCCTAACGGGAACAGTGTGGTGGAGTATGTGTGTGCGTATATGTATATATACATATATATAAAAAGGAAAGGGCATCTATAGGATGCGTAGGAGAAAGCGCCAGCGCCTCACGTTAGCGGCACGCGAGCGCTTAGGCGCTTGCGCTTTGGGCGCTAGCGTCCACATGCCCGGCACGCGGACGCTGGCGCTTTGGGCGCGAGCGCCCCACGTGCCCGGCACGCGGGCGCTCGGGCATTGGCGCTTTGGACGCTAGCGCCCCACGTGCCAAGCACATGGGCGCTGGGTGGCAAAAAGGGACTTGGTCCCTGCACTGAGAGTTGTACTCCTAAAAAGAAATACTAATTATTTTGTGTGTGTGTGTGTATATATATATATATATATATATATATATTTTAAGGAGTTAAACTCCTAAGATATTTTTGGAGCTGATGAAAGGGCTTCTCTCTTGAGCCCTGGATCTCCTCCAAAGTGGGATTTTCGGAGATGGGTCTCCTTCCTCCTCTGTTGGCCGGATCTTGAAGAACAAAAGGTATGAGATTAAAAAATAATCTCCCCCTTTTGAGATCTAATGGAAGATCTGGGCTCCCCTTTATGGGTTTTATGGTGAAAAACTATTTAGTTTTGGATAAGGAAGAGTAAAACTCTTGATTTAATTCAAAAGAAAGGAAGAAGGTTTTAGAACCTTTTGGAAGGAGGCACAAGAACCCTAGTTTTTGGGAAGAATGAAAAGTGTATATTTTATTCATCATCATGTTGCCTTATATAGGCTTACACATTTACATATAGCCCCTTGGGCTTTATAAAATGGCATTTTGCCCATCCCATGCCTCATGTGCTATTTCTTTTTGCACATAAGCCATGGGCTTACAAAAATTTGGCTTTATGCCTATTTTGCTTACATTCATGCATAAAAAATTACATCAAAATTATTTATTACATGATTTTTTATTTCAGCATGGGAGAGGGCCAGCCGCTTCATGTTCGGACTCGACTTGGGCATGGGCCCACTTGATCTGGGCTTAGGCCCACTTGGCTTGGGGTTGACCTTGACTTTGACTTGGTCAACCGGAGTGCAATTTTCGACCCCAACAAAGATAAAAAAGATTGCTAGAACAAAGGAATTTAGACGTCAAGAGAGAGCTTAAACCCCTAGGAATCTTTGGAAAGCGCTTATTTTACCTGGCGACAAAACCCTAGCCTTCACTTCGAAGAAGCGACTTTGTGAGAGTGGGCGAATAGGGTTTCGCTAGGATAAAAAATGGGTCAATATTTTTACAGGTTATTTATTCGATCTTAGTTAGGTTTAGACCCTATGGAGCTTATGGCTACAGTTTTGCACGTGTGATGCACATGCATGCAAAAATTTGGAAAGAAACAAGGTTACATTTTGCGAATAAAATAAAGGTTTTAAAATAAATAAATAAATTGTATGTGTAACACGTTAAAAAATTTCAAACTTGGATTTTAGTGGTTATGCATTTGAAAATGAAAGATATTAAGGTAAATAGTGGTTACAACAACTGAGCCTTTTATCACAAGCATATGGGGTAGGCTACATGAACCAACATGAGAATCATGCCGGGTCCAGCACATGAATCCTCCGCCTCCACTCACTCCTATCGAACAATATACTTTCATTGAGACCTTTGGCAACCATATCTTTTTGTATCATCTCCATCCATATTTTCTTCGGTCTCCCTTTCGCCCTTTTGATATTGCCTAGATCGAGAATATCCATTCGTCGAACCGGTGCTTTCATAGGTCTGTGTCACAGATGACCAAAACATCTTAGCCGATTTTCCAGCATCTTCTCCTCCATAAGTGCTACACCAACTTTTACACCAATATCCTCATTTCGCATCTTATCTTTTCTAGTGTTACCACACATCCAACGAAACATGCGCATCTCCGCTACGTGCATCTTTTGTATATGATACTTCTTAGGAGTCCAGCATTCTATACCATATAATAAGGCAGGCCGAATATCGCTCCGATAAAACTTCCTTTTCAACTTTAACAGAAAGTTACGATTATACAAAATCCTTGTTGCACTCCTCTATTTCAACCAACCAGCTTGGATTTTTTGATTAACATCGCAAAGAGGTACCACTATTTGGCACGTGCGATGTAAATGAAGTAAATAAATAATTTTATACAACTCTGTCTCTCTGTGTAAGAGAGAGATAGTTAAGTGGATGGCCTAGGCTAGACATCTTTTCCGGGCGAGAGTAAATAGAAAAAATTTGCTCCTTTTTTTCTTTACTTTTTGTAATTGTTTCCTAAAAAATGATCATTTACCAATTCACATGTTTTTTTATTGAAATTATAATAGTAGAGATAATGGTGTTAACTTAAATGGCTAAATTCAATCGCTCAATGTTTACTAGCTTTGTGTATTAATACAACTCATTTTTCGAAGTCATGTCTAAGGCTTTACTTTAAACTTCTTTACCTTCACAACCCATGACGATGTGTAGAATTTTCTAGCTTGAATAATTGATTTAATAGTTGAGATTTGAGGAAAAAAGCTAATTTTTGAGAAATGCCAAAGAGAGATTGTGTGAGATTGAAGAAGTTAGTCATTTTTCACTTTCTTTCTTTCTTTTGTTGGTAAGTGCCAAAATGACCTTTAGAGAGTGAAGAAATTAGCATTTTACTTTTCCCCTTTTCTTTCTTTCATTTTTAAGAAACTGATATTATTTAAAGATTTGTAGGAGTCGACAATGACTTTCCGTATCATGTTCTGTTCAGTTTTAAAACAAGCTTGTCTCTAAGCTCCTATTTAGTACCATTATTAGTACATAGTTAAATTGGAACTAAGATACTAACGAGTTAGATTTCCATTATTCCAATTCACAGAGAACTTTTTACCGCATTTGAACTTTTAAAATTGAACTTATTTGTACGGAAAAAGTGTATGGAAAAATCATTTTTTGTTCAATTTTTTAATTTCTAACTACATGAGATTCATTTTTATTATACAAAAAAAAATGGGTAGCAATATTGCCAAATCTTAAATTGATAAATCCACACAAAAAATTGTGTATGGACAAAATTGACCCCAATTACAACATTATTTCATTAAGTTGGTTTAATTTACTAAAATACCCCATTGATAAGTTGCAGGATGGAAAAGAAGCTTGTCCTTAAGGGAAAATTTGGTACTCACCAATACGGTTTTATCAGTAGTTCTTTTATATATGATGTCGGTTTTTAAAGCCCAAAATGAGTAGTGAAACACGTTGATAAGATCAAGAGGAACGTTTTTTGGAAAGGACGAAGAGAGGATAATAAAGGTTTATGCTTGGTTAATTGGGGTCACGTGTGTAAGAAAAAGAAATTCGGGGGCTTGGTATTCTTGATCTTAGAGACATGAATTTTGCGTTGCTCACCATGTGGTGGTCTTTATTTGCAAATCCATGTGGGAGGGTTTGGGAAACGTTGATTGGCATGTATACAAGGCAAGCAAGGTTTAATTTGGAGAAACACTGAGTTGGTCTAGAGTCTCCTCTTGGAAGGGGGTCTCGTATGTGGGTAGATTCTTCTTTGCAAACACAAGGTCGAATGTGAGAAATGGGCAGTACGAGATTTTGGGTGAATGCATATAAGGCCTGTTCCACGATAGATGATGCTTAACAAAATAAAAGATATTATTCATGATGAAGCCTAAAATTTTTGACAAAACTGACATTGTAATAATTATCAAGCAAATGTCTAAGACGATATAACCAAGATAGCTAGAATCAACCGCAGAATCAAAAGGAAAAACATGCAACTCTATCAATTAGTCAAAATAATTATAGCTAGGTTGAAACGAATCAACATCGCGATTTCCATCGTAAATGAATACAAACCCTAATTTGTCAATGAGAAAACCCTAGCACCGCCCCCACATCGGCTCCCATCGACTCTCAGATCTACGTCGCCAATCTCGGATCCGAAACCCTAGAAACTCACCGGATCAAGAGCTGGCCATCGTCGGCGATTTCTAGGGTTCGGCCCTCTCAGATCGAAACAAATTAAAATAGAGAAAAGAAGATTAAAAAAATACCTCTCGAAGCTTAACCTCCCTCGCCTCCCACCGCAGGCAAAGGTCGACTCGAGGATCGAAGCTTGACCGTGGAATTTATACGCAATTTTTTCTTTTTCTGAAATTTCTTTATAAAAATGAAAAAGAAAAGAGAGGCGAAAATAGGAAATTTGAAAGAAAAATGAAACCAAGGGAGGGAATTGGGGGTCGAGGGCTCCTTGGTTAATATCTGGAATTGGTTTGCTCCTCTCTTGGAACAAGCTAACCTAAATGGCTCCAGCAATAAATCAGATGAATGGTGACGTCATCCAGCACTTAATATGCAATAACACTCTCAAATAACTCTTTAAGAAACAATAAATTTAGGTTAAGTTAGGTTCAATATTTAACTATACAAAATGCGGAAAGGTCCAAAGCAATCGGATTATAAATTCTTTTCAAACATAGTTTCGAAGGGGTATTTTTGGTAGAAAGGTTTTCAAATTCTTCATTTTAATTCATTTTGTTAATTACTTCCTAGTTTTTTCAAATGCTGTGCTAAATTTTTATTGTCTAATTATACCGCACGTGGTATTCTTTTTGCTTATGATTTCTTTTTAGGCGTTTTATTGTCTTAATATTTTTTCTTCCGTTTTTCTATATTTTACATGCTGAAGCATAAGAAAATCATAATTTTTTCAAAAATATCAAAATTCTCTCTTTTTTTGTTTTTCTAACAAAAATCGTGAAAATTTTAACTTTTAAAAAATATTCAATTTTTCAGAGCACAATATACAATAATAATCGTGACATATCTCAATATTTTGTCAGTAAAACCCAAGTGGTGCGAAAAATAAAAAGAGATTTTAAAGAAGGGTCGATCAAATTTTTCCACCATATCTGCATTGTATGGAATAAAAGAGTAATAAATATTTAGTAGGAAGTCAATCAAAGATTTTTCATGACCCAGATGTAGCAAGAGAACTAAATGGGCGATGGATATTAATTTTTCCATCAAAATTCCTCCCAGATAAGAGAATATTCTAAGAATCATTCTTTCATATACTCTATATATATTCTATAGATGGCATGTCGTCATTTATTATATTTTATAAGTTTAATCAAAATTTTCCAATTGGAGCAGGTGTTGCTGTTTATCAAAGTTGAAATGAACACGGGCATCATACAGCAAATTCTCGCAGATAGGAAAGAGTGATTCCAATCACTTTCATCTTTTGCCGCTGCGGTGCAGGGCAGAGGAAGTTGCTAATTCTCTATAAAATGGCAGAGCAAGTTGCTAATTCGCTATAAAATATCGACCGGTATCTCTTTATGAACCATGATGTAAAAGATGAGCACAAGGTTTTCTGTTATTTTGTATGGAACAATGCAGTTTCGTTTACTTGAGATGGATCGTGAAAATTTGTTAGAACATTCAACAAGCTTAATTAATATCAAAATTTCTTCTCTTTCAATTCCAGCCGGTGTAAATTTAGTACATTGACACAACCAGAATTGATATCTTCATGAAGTATCATCGAACATTAAGCATGTCAAGTGCATTCTTTAGCAGATGTGACAGCGGTCAGGTTGCACTTAGATACTCAAGTGGGATCGGTTGATGAACATGCACATGCACGTGCAGATGATAGTACCAAAATTTAGCAGGACATGCCTCTATACCATTATCAATCAGTAGCTTCGAATGCACCAACAATCTAGTTCTATCAAACTCGGCAGCGTACCATATGAAGATCATCAACCCACAGACAAGACACTTAATTTTTGGAAAGTTTCCATTTTATTAATTTTGTTTTGCACTGGTCATAACCAGCACCAGCATCTCTGGTTCATGTTATATGAATAAAATTGCTGCAGGGAAAACTAAAGGACCAAATAGAATACAACATGCAAGTTGCAATATAAATGTTTGCAATTATAGATCAAAAAGCAGTTGAAAGGAATGGCATCTAATAACTCCTCATTTCAGTTTGTCGAAAAGTTTCAGTGCAACCTGCAAATTCAATGAACCAATGTTAGATATCAAATTCTAAACAGTCATTTTGTGTGTGTGTTGGGGGGGGGGTGTGTGTGTGTTAGAGAGGCGCTTACACATATGTCAACACAAGACCAGTAATCAAAGTATTGCCCAGTGCAATGCTTGTGCCCAGATTCATCTCCTTTGATTCTATCGACGCATGACTGCAAAAATTACAACAGTTTTTTGTCATCGTTTTAACTGTACGACGGTTCCATTCAGAAGCATATACATGATAGTATAATACATCCCATTTAAGCGACAAGACAACGTAATAAGTTTACTAATTTGTAAAAAAAAAATCTTTTTTCCCTGAACTCAAAAGCCGTTATTACATTTATATAGAAAAGCCATGCCAGGCAGAGCAAGAATAATCAAATTATGTATTCACTCCAAGAGTAATCACATTTGTACATGTCCATACTATCAAAAACCATTTTCATATCTTTTTAGATATTGCATGCTTATTCTTCAATTTTCTGATCACACGGTACTTCAAAAGCTTACACTTTGATTCCCTTTGATATTTTAATTAATTCAAACCCACAATAAAAAAAAATTGCTTTAAGTTTGCCAAGCTATAAGCAGATGGTTCTTCTTTTTACCTGATATGAACGTAGAGGCCTAACACATTTGGGCTTGCAAGAGTCCTCAAAGTACTTCTTCTGATCAACAGGTTCCTCGTCCGCCCTGAAATTTCAGAAACAATAAATCCACACTTGCAAATCAGTATCAGCCTCTCAAGAACTCACAATGCGGACGGGGTATGAGAGCGCGCACACATAAGAAGGGGGAGAACAGAAAGGCAGCTTGCATGAAACCAGTGTGTACTGCAATATGAAATCCATTTTATCCTAAACAGTTTACAATACATTATTCAAGACTGTGTTAAAAGAATGCCAATCAAGTTTCATTTCTTTCTTTTGTGAAAGCATTAAGGTAGACATTTTTTCATCATGAAATGCAAAGCAATAGCGAGGATCAAAAACCCAGGCGTGGATCCTACATATGATCTTTCACCTATAACTTAAGTGGCTTTTCCTTCTAAAGTTCATAAATTACAAGACGAGGTAAAGTAAGCACAAAGTAGATGGATAGTGTTTGACACTGTAGTGTAGGTCGTAAAAGACTTTCATATGGAAAGATATGCAACAAGATGACACAAGGAACAAAAGGCATTCATTTGAATCAGTCTCCCCTCTCTTTTTTCCATATACCAATCTTAGTGGAGTATGAAATAATATGCACTTAGGGTCTGTTTATTCGCAAGGAGTTTGCAAAATCAAGAGTTCTAACTTCTTATTTTAGTCCAAACTTGAAAATTTTGTGTTTGTTTTATCAGTAAAGTTCATGATTTTGAAGTCCTGGTTATCAGGAGTTCGAAGTATGAGGTTTTTTGGGTGGAGTTGGGATGGAGTTTGTCATATCAAGTACCTTTTATTTTGTTAATACTTCTTATCTCTTAACTATCATATTTCTCTCCATTTTCATTTAGGAATTCCGAAATTTTTTACATGTCCTACGAAACACAAATTTCAAACTCCTAATTTAAAATACAACAAACTTTTTCTAAACAAACAGAAAAATTTAGAGAGGTAGAATTGAAATCTTGGAGGGGAGGATTGAGAGGGAAACTTCAGATTCAAACTATTCTGGTTCGGAGGGTAGGATTGAACCATCTTGAGAGGGATGTGGAGATGGATGAAGTTTTTGTGGCTATTATTAGCTGCTTGGAGAGTAAACGGCACTTGGCACTTGGTGCAGATGGGGACCGATATTTTTTTACCGTCAATGCTGGGATGTGTGCAAGTTGACTGTTGGGAGATATCTTCTTTCTTTAATGAGTGGTGTGATTTGTATAAGATTAAGTATGCGTGGTTAGTCCTAATTCCAAAGAATGGGGACTGAGAAGGCTAGGAAGGTCTTGGAATTTAGACCGATTAGTTTGGTTAATAATTCTTACAAAATTATAACCAAAATCTGGCCACTAGGTTGAATGGGGTTTTTAATCATGAGGTCGCAAAGGAACAAGCAGGGTTCATTAAAGGAAGAAATATTCAGGATCTCGATAGTATGCATACATGAAATCATTAATCGATATGCAAAAGAAAAGAGAAGGGCTTTATCCTCAAGCTTCGCTTTGAGAAAGCTTATGATTCGGTTGAGTGGGATGCGGTCACAGCAACTTTGGATAGAAGATTTGAGAATAGATAAAGAAGTTGGGTAGATATACGTGTTAGCGGGGGATTGACTACAGTTGCGGTTAATGGGATGCAAGGGAGGGTTATCAAAAGTATGAGGGGGTTGAAACAGGAGACCATTTATCCTCTCTTTTCTTTACCCTAGCAGCTGATGAACTTAATAGGATGATCAAAAACTGTGTGAGAAAGGATCATTATGCCGATTGTTGATTGCGAGGGTGACCGTAGGAGGGTTATGTTATCCTCCAATTTGCGGATGATGCCCTTTTGTTTGGAACCGGGGACCACACAAGCACGATTATTCTTAAATGGGTGTTGTTGATTTTTCAATTTTGGTCGTGTTTAAAAATTAAATTTACCTGAGTGGGAAGGGACCTACCAAATTTGTACGAGTGTGCATCGATTTTCGATGCAAGATTGATCGATTTCGTTAAAATATTTGGGGCTTCCTTTAAGACCGGGTACCTCAAGAAATGAGGATTGGAATGTAATGGTGGTAGTGGATAAGAAACTTGCGGGATGGAAAAGAAGTTGCTTGTCCTTGGGGATAAGATTGGTACTCACCAATACGGTTTTATCGATGGTTCTTTTCTATATGATGTCGGTTTTTAAAACCCCAAAATGAATAGTGAAATCCATTGATAAGATCAACAGGAACGTTTTTTGGAAATGATGAACAGAGGATAATAAAGGTTTGTGCTTGGTTAATTGGGGTCACATGTATAAAAAAAAAGGAATTCGGGGGCTTGGTATTCTTGATCTTAGAGACATGAATATCGCGTTGCTCACCAAGTGGTGGTTTTTATTTGCAAATCCATGTGGGAGGATTTGGAAACCATTGATTGGCATGCATAGAAGGTAAGCAAGGTTTAAGTTTGGAGAAACACTAAGTTAGTCTAGAGTCTCCTTTTGAAAAGGAGTCTCCGATCGGGTAATTTTTTCTTTGCAAACACAATATCGAATGTGAGAAATGGGCGGCGTATAAGATTTTGGTTAGATCTATAGTGTTCGGATATTCTGTTGTGCTATAGGTATCCGGATATTCACAAGGGTTGGAATGATTTCTCGATCGGCCCAAATGTTCTAGGTCTCGGACTGGATGGCAAGTGTCATTAACACTGAATAAGAATAATAAAGTCTCTAATCAAAAGAGAGAGTTGACGAGGAGGTTAGATTGCCACCGGTCCAGGTAACACAGGAAGTATGGAATTGGAATACAAATGGAAAGTTCTCGGTGAAGTCGGTATTTTCCATTATTAATTGTGGTGGGGTTATGTCTTGCAATGCGGCGATAATTTGGAATTCTCAAATTCCTTTGAGAATTGAAGTCTTTTTGTAGTTGCTATCAGAAAAGCGATTCTCACAAAGGATAATTTGAGGAGAAGAAACATAATAATACCTACTCTGTGTTCTGTGAAAGGAAAGCAATGAAAGGATTGAACACAAGTTCTTTTCATGTCCAATAGCTGTAAGGATATAGATATGGATACTTAACAAGTTTGGTATAACGGGGAGAGAAATTGAGTGTTGGTTTTGGAGTGAGAACAAACAATATTACATGCTCTCGTAGAAGATATTGTAATGTGACTGTTGAATCGGTTCTTTGGTCAATTTGATTACAATGTAATGATATTTGTTTTAATAACTCCCACAAACATTTTAATGACTTCACAAATGCAATCTCTCGTACCCGCTTGTTTCGGGTAGGCATATTGAAGGGGCAAGGAAACGGGTCCAGATCCTTTCCATTGCTGACATGGTAATGGAGAGTCCAGTAATAAATCTATTTCACAAGCACGACAGAGATCAAGTATAGTTAAATTCACGATCAAGTTTTAGTTCACAGCAGGTGCTAAGGCAATAAATGCCTCTTTTCTTCCAACTCAAAGGCAATATCACCATTACCCAGTTCTCATTCTCCTTACAATCTACAATCTTTTTGTTCATAAAATCAAGCAAAGCTGAACAGATTTCTTCCATCATCGTCGTTTCTCGTTTTATTTTAATGAAAATTATTGTTTCTTCTTGAAAGTCTAGAATTGTAATATATTATGTATCAGATTTATCCTCTTGCTCATGAGGATTGAATCACATCATTGGAATATGGGTTCTCTAAGTGTTTGAGTTACGAAAATTATGAGAATTTTGTAATTTGTCACACTGTCCCCTAACAACCAATCTTCTGCTTTATTTTTAAGGAGCTGATCGATCAAAGCCTAAACAAATAACTTTGAATTTGAAGATTAATTGAAAAGGAGATTGGATGCTATTAAGAAAAAGAAAATGGATTTGGGTATATCTTCATATGAATGGAGGAAGATAGAATTGGGGATTTGGCCTGAAAAATAACAAGTTCTTGGGCTCCACATAAAACTTCTCTGCAATTAATCCCAGCCATTGTTAAATATTGAACGGTTGGGATTTATTACTGGACCCTCTAGTGAAAACTTACAGCCAGGACCACTCTTTAGGGACGCCCCTAGACCGAATGATGGTGGGAACCAGTAGGCTGGATAGGGGGATCACGGCTTTGGGGTCTATGGATGCGGCAATGGTGGGGACTCCATGACTTTGGAGTTCTTCTATTTGTTATGTGCAGCACTTTTGTTTTGGTGATGGTGCTTGTGCTTTTTTCTTCTTTAGATCTTTTTTTATATTATGGGCGATGGCCTTATCTCGGTATGGAGAAAAGCAGCCTATAATTATATGATGGATTGTATTTTCTGTGGTTTGTATTATTTCATTATCCTCTTACCGATGAAGCAATGGTGGAAACACCGTTTATCTAAAACAAAAACAAAAAAAATTCAAAGTTCACACTTATTTTCATGCATGAATTCTAACTCTTGATTTTTAACTTCATTGAAACTAACAGGCCCTTACTCGAGTGGAACCAACCTTATATTCTCTAATGACATGCTAGCAGGTATCTGAAAGTTAGCTATCAACTATGATCATTACGGTTATGTAAACCAGTTAGACAATTGAACCCTAATCCCTAAACCCTAAATATTTAACTAAATACCTAAGGCCTCTTTTCATACTAAGAGCCATTGACATTCTCCCGTTGGTAACCTGTTAGCGAACAAAACCATGCACAATTACCTCTTTCTAAGTTTTTTCCCCAGCTGACAACTTCTATAAACCATTATTCTAGATTGCTTTACCACTTGTCTTGAATTAATAACATCAAGAATAATTACAAACCATTTAAAAGTATGCATAGACAACAGCCAAACATAAGTAATGAATTCCAAGTGTCATTCGGATATCATGCTTCTACCATGAGCTGGTGATAGGCATTTCAAGTGCCATATATCATACATAATAATAGCCTTTATAAAAAGCTGGATTAATCTAATCGAACAGGAGATGGTAGCAAATGTAAGATCAAAATCTAAGCACATTGTTCCTACTTAAAAGATCAAATTAATTGATCAAACATTCATTAAAAGAAGTTCTCACTCATCAGTTCATTTATTAGCAATACAATACAATGAGCTACAGAAAGGCAGCTTGCATGAAACCGGTGTGTACTGTAATATGAAATCCCTTTTTATCCTAAACGGTATACAATACATTATTCAAGGCTATGTTAAAAGAATGCCAATCAAGTTTCATTTCTTTCTTTTGTGAAAAGCATTAAGGTAGACATTTTTTCCTCATGAGATGCAATGCAATAGCGGGTTCAAAAACTCGGGCGGGAATCCTACATATGATCTTTCACTTATAACTTAAGTGGCTTTTCTTTCTAAAGTTTAGAAATTACAAGGCAAGGTAAAGTAAGCACAAAGTAGATTGATCGTGTTTGACACTGTAACGTAGGCAGTAAAAGACTTTCCTATGGAAAGACATGCAACAAGCTGACACAATAAACAAAAGGCATCCATTTGAACCAGTCTCCTCTATCTTTTTTCCATATACCCAACTTAGTGGAGTACGAAATAATGCACTTAGGATCTGTTTGTTCGCAAGAGGTTTGCAAAATCAAGAGTTCCAACTTCTGATTTTAGTCCAAACTTGAAACTTTTGTGTTTGTTTTGTCAGTAAAGTTCACGACTTGGAAATCCTAGTTTCCTACGTAGCATGTACAAAATCAAGATTTCGAAGTATGAGAATTTTTCAATGAAGTTGGGCTGGAGTTTGTCACATCAAGTACCTTTTATTTTGTTAATATTTCTATTCTCTTAACTACCATTTTCTCTCCATTTCCATTTAGGAACTCCTAATTTTTTTAGATGTCCTACGAAACACAAACTTCAAACTCCTAATTTAATGTACAACAAACTTTTTCTAAAAAACCATAGAAATCTAAAGAGGTAGCATAGAAATCTAGGATGGTAGGATTGAGCGGGAAACTTTTGATTCAAACTATTCTGGATCGAAAGGTACGATTGAACCATCCAGAGAGGAATGTGGAGATAGATGAAGTTTTAGTGGCTGTTATTAGCCGCTTAGGGAGGAAAAGGGACCTGGTCCAGATGGGAACCGATATTTTTTTACCGCCAATGCAAGGATAGTGTGCAAGTTGACTATTAGGAGATGTCTTCTTTCTTTAATGAGTCATGATTTGGATAGGATTAAGTATGCGTGGTTAGTCCTAATTCCAAAGAATGAGGACCGAGGAGGCTAGGAAGGTCTCAGAATTTTGACCGATTAGTTTGGTTAATAATTCTTTCAAAATTATAACCAAAATTTTTGCCACTGGGGTTCTTAATGATGAAGTGGCAAAGGAATAAGCAGGATTCATTAAAGGAAGAAATATACCGGATCTCGATAGTATGCGTACATGAAATCAATAATTGGTGTGCAAAAAGAAAAGAGATGGGCTTTATCCTCAAGCTTCACTTTGCGAAAGCCTATGATTCAGTTGAGTGGGATGCGGTCACAGAAACTTTGGATAGGAGAGGATTTGAGAATCGATGAAGAGGATGGGTAGATAGATGTGTTAGAGGGGGATTGACTTCAGTTGCGGTTAATGGGATGCAAGGGAGGGATATCAAAGCAAGAGGGGGTTGAGACATAGGACCCTTTATCCTATCTTCTCTTTATCCTAATAGCTGATGAACTTAATAGGATGATTAAAAACTGTGTGAGAAAGGCTCGTTATGCCGATTGTGAGAGGGTGGACGGAGGAGGGTTATGCCATCCTCCAATATGCAGATGATGTCTTTTTTGTTTGGAACCGGGGACCGCACAAGCGCGATTATTCTTAAATGGGTGGTGTTGATTTTTCAATTTTGGTCGGGTTTAAAAATTAATTTTTATATGAGCGAGAACCTGAGTGTGGGAAGGGAACTACCAAATTTGAAGGAGTGCGCATCGATTTTCGATGCAAGATTGATTGATTTCGTAAAAATATTTGGGGCTTCCTTTAAGGCTAGGTGCCTTGGGAAAGGAGGATTGGAATGTAATGGTAGACATGGATAAGAAACTTGCGGGATAAAATAGAAGTTGCTTGTCCTTAGGGGAAGATTGGTACTCATCAATATGGTCTTATCGGTGGTTCTTTTATATATGTCGGTTTTTAAAGCCCAAAAAGGGTAATGAAATTCGTTGATAAGATCAAGAATAACGTTTTTTGGAAAGGACGAAGAGAGGATAATAAAGGTTTATGCTTGGTAAATTAGGATCGCGTGTAAGAAAAAGGAATTCGGAGGGCTTGGTATTCTTGATCTTAGAGACATGAATTTCGCGTTGCTTACCAAATGGTGGTGTTTATTTGCAAAATCCATGTGGGAGGGTATGGGAATCATTGATTGACATGTATAGAAGGCACGCAAGGTATATGTTTGGAGAAACATTAAGTTAGTTTGGAGTCTCCTTTGGAAGGGGTCTCGGAAGCGGATAGATTCTTCTTTGTAAACACAAGGTCGAATGTGAGAATTGGGCGGCGTAAGAGATTTTGGTTAGATCTATAGTGTTCGGATGTTCTGTTGTGCTATAGGTATCCGGATATTCGCAAGGGTTGGAATGGTTTCTCGATCAGACCAAATGTTCTAGGTCTCGGATTGGATGGCAAGTGTCATTAACACTGTATAGAAATAATAGAGCCTCTAATCAGAAGAGGGAGTTGGCGGAAGGTTAGATTTAATTCCACCGGTCCAGGTAAAACAGGAAGTATGGAATTGGAATACAAATGGAAAGTTCTCCATGAAGTCGGTATATTCCATTATTAATTGTGGTGGGGTTATGTCTTGCAATGCAGCGATAATTTGGAATTCTCAAATTCCTTTAAGAATTGAAGTCTTTTTGTGGTTGCTATCAGAAAAAGCGATTCTCATGAAGGATAATTTGAGGAGAAGAAACATAATAGTACCTACTCTATGTGTTCTGTGAAAGGAAAGCGATGAAAGGATTGCACACAAGTTCTTTTTATGTTCAATAGCCGTAAGGATATAAATATGGGTACTTAAAAAGTTTGGTATAACGGGAAAAGAAATTGAGTGTTGGTATTGATGGAGTGGAGAACAAATAATATTACATGCTCTTGTAAAAGAGATTGTAATGTGACTGTTGCATCGGTTCTTTGGTTGATTTGATTACAACGTAATGATGTTTGTTTTAACTCCTCCCACAAACATTTTAATGACTTCACAAATGCAATCTCCCATACCTGCTTGTTTCGGGCAGGCATATTGAAGAGACAAGGAAACGGGTCTGAATCCTTTCCATTGCTGATATGGCAATGGAGAGTCCAGTAATAAATCTTAGCCGTTCATTTCATAAGGACCGCAGGGATTAAGTATAGTTAAATTCAAGATCAAATTTTAGTTCACAGGTGGTGCTTAGACAATAAATGCTTGTGTTCTTCCAACTCAAAAGCGCTTATGTTCTTCCTACTCAAAGGCAATATCACCATTACCCAGTTCTCATTCTTCTTACAACCTACAATATTTTTGTTCATAAAATCTAGGAAAGCTGAACAAATTTCTTTCATCATCATCGTTTCTTGTTGAAAGTCTAGAATTGTAATATATTATGTATCGGATTTATCCTCTTGCTCATGAGGATTGAATCACATCATTGGAATATGGGTTTTATAGGTGTTTGAGTTATGAAAATTATGAGAATTTTGTAATTTGTCCAAACACCGCCCCCTAGCAACTAATCTTCTGCTTTATTTTTAAGGAGCAGATCGATGAAGCCTAAAAATAACTTTGAATTTGAAGATTAATTGAAGAGGAGATTGCGTGGTATTAAGTAGAAAAATGGATTTGGGTATCTTCATATGAGAGGACGAAGATAGAATTGGGGATTTGGCTGAAAAATAATGTCTTCTTGGGCCCCACATAAAACTTCTTTACAATTAATCCCCGCCATTGTTATATATTGAACGGTCGGGATTTGTTACTAAACCCACTAGTGGAAACTTACAGCCAGGACCACTCTTTGGGGACACCCCTAGAACAAATGTTGGCGGGAACCAGTAGGCTGGATGGGGAGATCACAGATTTTGGGGTACATGGTTGCGCAATGGTGGGGACTCCATGACTTTGGAGTTCTTCTCTTTGTCATGTGCAGCACTTTTGTTTTAGTGGTAGTGCTTGTGGGTTTTTTCTTCTTTAGATCTTTTGTTTGTATTATGGGCGGTGGCTTTATCTCGGTATGGAGAAAAGCGGCCTACAATTATGTGATGGGTTGTATTTGGTTGTGTTGTTTGTATTGTTTCATTATCCTCGTATTAATGAATGGTGGAAACACCGTTTATCTAAAACAAAAACAAAAAAATTCGAAGTCCACACTCATTTTCATGCATGAATTATAACTCTTGATTTTTAACTTCATTGAAACTTACAGGCCCTTACTCGAGTGGAGCAAACCTTATATTCTCAAATGACATGCTAGCAAGTATCTGAAAGTTAGCTATCAATTATGATCATTACGGTTATGTAAACCAGCTAGACAATTGAACCATAATCCCTAAACCCTAAATATTTAACTAAATACTTAAGACCTCTTTTCATGCTAAGAGCCATTGACATTTTCCTGCTAGTAACCCGTTGACGAACAAAACCATGCACAATTACCTCTTTCTAGGGTTTTTTCCAAGCTGACACCTATTAACCATTATTCTAGATTGCTTTACCACTTGTCTTGAACTAATAACAGCAAGAATAATTACTAACCATTTAAAAGCATGCATAGACAACAGCCAAACATAAGTAATGAATTCTAAGTGTCGTTCTGATACCATGCTTCTGCCATGAGCTAGTGATGGGCATTTCAAGCGCCGTATATTATACATAGTAATAACCTTTATAAAAAGTTGGATTAATCAAATCGAACAGGAGATGGTAGCGAATGTGAGATCAACAAAAGTTAAAGTTGGAACCATGTTATCTTCTCCTTTCTCCTAACCTAACATCAATTGCTAGTCGATTTGTTTTCCAATACTCTTTCGAAAATCTAAATCTAAGCACATTGCTCCTACTTAAAAGATCAAATTAATTCATCAAACATTCATTAAAAGAAGTTCTCACTCATCAGTTCATATATTAGCAATACAATACAATGAGCTACAGAAAGTATCCACTTTTTGTCATGTTCAAGGGGAAAAAAGGAATATTATACTTACATTGCTAAAGAAAAGAACTGAATCAAAAGTTACACTCGTCACGGCACGATCCTGCAAAATAAAGATCGCAACTTTGTGTAAAATAAAACAACTCCTGCTATAAATATAAATTACCATGAAACCCCCAAAAGCCCAACAATATTGAAATTAAAATTTCACACAAGCACCCATAATGAATAGATCGTCCAAGAAATAATCTACTAATCTCAAATTTTAAGAGCATAAACAATCGTAAGATGCCAGTTTCGATCAGATCTATATAAAATGAAACCCTAACTCAAGCCTAGCCTCAGCTGGAAATCACGATCTCTTTCAAAATTAAAGATCAAACACGACGAAATATAGAAATTAGGGCATAGAAATAAATTTAAAGGATAAAAGAAAGAACTTTACCTCGTTGAAGTGAGATGAGAAGGGAGGGAGGGAGAGGAGAGAGAGAGAGAGAATGAAGCAAAGCGATGGCTGCGAAGAAAATGAGGGGAGCGAGAGAGAAGGGGGGCGTCAACGCTGGATCTGGCCGAGACGTGGGCTTGGGCCTATTTGAGGTTGTGGGCCTTCGGGTCCCCTAGGGAGAGGTATTAGAGCGGCAAGATGGTAAATGCAGAAACATTCCAGGGGCGGCTTCCCGATGCCTGTCGGCGCTGTAAGCGGTAAAAAGCACTCTTTTTTAACTCCAGAAATTAAAGTAAACAAACAGTTAATTTGCGTTGACATCGAGGCGGCAGGAATCCGTTTCTTAATTAGCACGACACAGTTAGCTATACTTGAATAATTTTCCATGCTCTCATGCATTGCGTTTCTAACCCTCTAATTTTGTTTTTGATTTTGCCTTTTTTTTTTGTTTTCTTTTTCTTTTAATCTAATTTAACGACCGATGACGGTATCAGTGTGTACGGTCTGTACAAGTTGATCGGTTACCTTTAATATTTAAAACACCCAACATGAAAGGGGCATGTTAAAGAAAATGGCATATCAATCATAAGTCGGATCAAGTAGACCGCCGTATCTACGACATGAATACTATGCGTCCAAATGGACATTGATATCCATATTCCAGTTAATTTTATTTTCAAAGTATTAACTTATTGTCAAGTTTTCTTTATTCAAACTTCAAGTTTAGTTGAGCTTTACGTGAAAGGAGGATTTCTCTAATTTCAATGCGAAAATGGATTAAAAAAAGATAGAAAAAAATCTTATTTTAAGAAAATTTCTTTATTGTGTGATGGAAAAGGATTATGTATGAAATTGATTATTTTAAACCCATAACATTGCTTGATAAGGGATGGAAATGTGGCGGTGAGAGACACGAGGTGAGTGGGTCTGTGACACGTCTCCCCACGTGATAGTTACGTCATTTGCACGTGTGAGGATTTCGAGGCTGTGGGCCTCATCCTATTTGCCCATACTAGCTTCTATGGCCCATAAGAACAGACATGGCCCTCTATTTAGTTTTCTTTAAAAACCCTTTAATTTTCGAAATTGTTAGAAAGGTCTTACTATTCAAAATCTTTATGACAAACCTCTAAGTTTTATTTCATTTAAGCCTTATATTCTCACAAATGCTTAGATTTTACAAGGAACTGATTAAATATTACATGCAGCTGCAGCTGCTTAGATATTATAGACCACTACTTGGATATTACAGACAACCGTTTAGATATTACAAATAACTGGTATACATGGGGTTTAACCCAGGAGTTTTTTAACAAGGGAAGAAAATACCCAGGGTTTTTTTAAAAAAATTGAAACAGGCCAGGGGCTTTTTGACAATTTACCTTTTTTATTAGCAAAAAAATCTATGTTTCCCATAATGCTAGTAATTATCTTGGAGCTACGGTGATTAAAGATTTCTATTGGAAACAAACCAAACACAGAAAGTGCCCTATAAATTAAATTTAAAAAATCAATATTTATTTAAGGTTAAAGTGGATGTGAACATTCACACCAATTGAGGGTAAATTACGAGACGGTGATCCCTTTGGTTTGAGTTAAAAGGGGAGGTCCATTCTCGGGCTATGTCCATGTTCACATTCAAGTTGCCATTTTTCCCCTTTATTTTTCGTCTGGTCAAATTATGCCCATTAATTGCTTGAAATTATTAAAACTTTTGATTTGTTAGTTTTCTTGATTAGTTTATTTTTACCGATAAGCTTGTCCATATGCTAATTTCTTATCTGAATTGGCGGAGGATTTGATACGAGTATGGTTCAAGAAATATTTGGTGTTTGCTACATATATGCATTTGCATGCCTTGGTCAAAGCATTAGTTTCTTGGGTGAAGACAAACCAATCTTAAAATTAAGTTTTGCTTTAATTAACAACCAGGGTAAATGGATGCATAACAACATGATTTTTTTTTTAATTTTTTGCTCAGCTTGAAAAGGAGAGAGCACTGTCACTACCACTAACACTGTTTGATTGCATGTAACATATTATTTCTTCCATCATAAGCAACATGTATATGGGCCCTAGTGTTCAAAAGTATGGCTGCTTTTCGATTTTAGCAAACTCCCCTGCTTTTTGCATGTTAAGGAAAAGCTTGCCATTAAGGAAAAAGAATTTTCATATGCATGCAGAACTCAAAACATGTGGCGGTCAAAGGTCAAAGGGATGATGATGCAAAACTCAAAACATGTGGCCAAAACAAGTGATGCATGGCTTAAAGACAAGCTAAATTAATTTGTGGATTAACCATATATAATGTGGTAGGATACTAAGTCACAAGAACACATTGTTAGCAAGTGGACATATATATTAATAAGAAATACCTCCTAACTATGCAATTGACTTTTCAAGCAAAAAGGAATACGAAGATTGATAATGAAGTTCACTACAAGTAAATCCAACAAGCAATTACCAACTCATTCTCCAAACTCACATGAGGCTGGCCTTTATATTTTGTCCCCTAGTTTTTAGTGGACTACATATCACGTATGTTCATATGAAAGCAAAGAATTTTAGTTGATGCGTCCAAAAAAGTGGTTGTCACTCAAACATACGGTGAGGTGATGGATGATATCATGATCTAGTTATTATAAGATAATTCTCTTTTTTTCGATTCTCTACGGATACTAATATATTATAGCATCATCCAGTCGTTCAAATGTTTACGGCATAGCAAATTAAGCTGTACATCTTTTACAAATATTCAAGTCAAGCCAACCGAAACAAGATGACTACTGTGGCTCGATTTTAATATTTTATAGACAAAATATCACCATCGATTTATCATGATGAGAGATATCGTACCAAATGCCACCACATACATGGTGTTGCCAACTATACCCATGACTTCATCTTCAGCGTAATTTTGCATGTCAATAAAGTCTCGTGACAACTACTAATCATGCTAACACTACTCATGCTAATAAACTCTGAGGAATAATTAAGTCCAACAAGAGGAATTAGATCTAAAATGAACTGTCAAATGACCTGACATTATATGATCTCAGAAGGAGGGAATAAAATACGCTTTCAAGGTCTTCGATACAAGCTTAATTAGTATGACAAATTGACAACTGATATGTTTGTTAACAAGATATTCGATACATCAGATTAAATCAGTGTATCAACTAACGGAAGTGAAGGGATAATATCAACTCTCTTTAAGAAAACAATAAGGCCCTGTTTGTATATGGAGCTGGGAGACCTGTAATTTATTGTTAAGCGGAATTAGAAGGTTGCAAGCCCCAAACTTCAAAATTGGAGTTTATAAAACTTTGATCAGATTGAAGTTGAGATAAGTACAGTATCTCAAAATTTAGGCTGATCTCAGCTCCAAAACACCATCCAAACAAGTCAAAGTTAGGATTTTAGAGTTTGGCGATGCTAACTTAACTTTATGAAACTACAGCTTAGAAAACTTAACTCCATTCCCAATCAGGGCCTAATAAGTGAGAAAAAAGGAGGAAAAAAACCTAAAGGTACTCCGTAAGAATGTAATTAAAGTTGAATACATGACATGATCAGTACAAAAACCACGCACACGCATTGGGTTTGATGCCAATAGTCTAAATGAAGGCATCCATGTTATTAATGGAACCTTCTTAATTTTGAAAATTAAGGATGAAGAAAGAGGGAATAATGTATGGTACTATGTATGTTGATGTTTGTTCTTGGGAATCAACATTGAATTCATGGCAGCTGCATTGACATTAAATTCATGGCAGCTGCAGCGACATTAAATTGCCTGGTACTGCAATCTAAATTAATGCTATCATATCATCAAAAGATATATTATATATCATCAAATTTCAATTTCGAAAAATGTTGCAAGAAGAAGAAGCAGGTTGTTGTTGTTGTTGTTGTGGGTCCATCATCTCCAAAAGCCCCCGTCCCCTCTGCCGCTTTCCTCGCCTCGATCATCAAACCTCTCACTGCATTTAATGCCAATTTAATTTCATACCAAGAAAATTTCAGGCATGTTGTAAAATTCTTAGTAAAATAACGTTAATGGTATGAATCAGCAATAACTCTCTTGATATATCACTCCCGCACTTTTTCTAGAAGAGATGCGGCAATAATTTAATACTTTAAGAGCAAGTTTGCTGGTCTCCTGGGTTCGTGTGTGTTGTGTGCGTTGTGTATTGTTTGCTGAGTGCATGGTTGTGTTGTGTGCGTAGATTTGACTTACTAATTAGTTCATTTTTTTTTAATGAAGATAGTGTAGCTCTCTATATATACCAAGTGGTTAGTTTGATTGAGATTCAAAGGAATGTTGATTCTTGATTAAGAAGTTGCTTCCAATTTTACTTGGTATGACATGTGTAAGATATAACGTCTATTTTTTCAATCAGCTATTTAAGAGTTTATATGGTCTCGAGAAAGATCTAGCGAATGATTTTCTGAAATCAACATCGACCGTTTTCCCCAAAATATCTGCACCGCTTATCTTGTTTTTCCATGACCTAATACATGGATAATATCAACTTCCAAGTGTTTTGGACGATTTTTTGAGTGTTGATATGAAAATGGGAAATGTTGAATGGTGGAAAACATGTTTAATTTGCAGCCATCCAAATGAAAAGAAAAAATTATCGAAAACACATGAAAATTGATGCATAGATTCATCAGGTAATGAAGATCAATATGGATGGTGCTGATTATCCAAAAATATGATTGATATTGATCAACCGAGACATTCTCAAAAATTCCGGGAGAAACAACTTTTTAGGACACAATTTTCTCGCTATTTAAATGCATGTCTGATACGATTTATGTACGTGGGTCCGATATCAATTTAAAGCTTCTGCCTCAGCACCGTATTTAAGTAAATTATTTGGCTAGAACTTTTGAAGTTAAAGATATTTAGCTTGCGACAATCCAAAGAGAAATGAACAACAAATTGGCTTTCCATGTTGATCTCTATATTATTACTAGTATTATATATGCAACATGCAAACTAAAGCAGAGCAATGAACACCAAGTAATTAGCAAGAACAAAAAAGCTCAAAAGTCGAGAGCTCATGTTCTCATCTCTGATCAAAAGCAGAGTATCTTACTTAAACCTTTGGCTTTGCTTTATTTATATTTTTGCTGCACCAGTCAACTGCTCCCTGCCCTTAGCTTTTTCTGATGCTTATTTTTTCTCTACTCAATATAATATCTAAGCCATTTGACTACCCACATGATCCTCAATATTCCCATATTAAGCAATCAAACAAGAAACTATAGTTTGGATCAAGTTAAAATGAAATCATGGTTAGTATTTGTGCAAAGTTTAGGATCATTTGACAACAGGGTTTATGAAACCAAAGTTTAGTTTAACCTAATTAACTTACTTTTAAGTGAAAGAAAGAGGGAATAAAAAAGCCAACAAGGAACTTTCCGAAACTCCAGTGTTTTTGGAGTATAGAAGAAACGTGGTGTCGAGCCCTCCAAATTTTAGAAAACACGGTTTTGGAAACTCTTTTTTTTGTTGAGATGATAGGTGTGATAAATTAGCCACCCCTCATCAATGGTGGGGTATACTGGGCTCGATCCCGGGTCTCTCTATGGGCTACTTCAAGCCCTACCAATGGGCTACTCGAAGTCCTTTAGAGAACTCTATTTTGATTGCCAAACGAACTATATTTCCAACTTTTTGAATTTAGTATTGAAACCCCACAAAACCACGGTGTCAGAAACCACGATTTCAGAAACCGTAACCTATTACTAGGCCTTGCTCGATTTCATTTCATGCATTGTTCGATCAATATATTTATCTCATGAACCAGCATGGGACTAGGGAAAAGCGACTGCATAATGAGCAGTATTGACAAAAAGAAGAGACATAAATTTTTCACAACAGCTGCACAAATAGACTTCTGAACAATCAGAGAGAGAGAGAGAGAGAGAGACAATGCAAATGATCTCTCATGGTCATGCTCAGCTTTTTACCTCTCTCACATATAAAGCAGAGCAAAACAAAACAGTAAATATTGTGAGTCCCCCTCTTGTGATGATGATAATGATGATGATAAAACTATGTACAAATTTAAACTAGCAATAACAAGTCATAATCATGAACACATTCTAGGTAGTGATCTTGAACCCTTATTGCTTGATGATACCTTACTCTTTGTAAGCTTTGCCATCTGCATTTGCATTTTCCTGCAAGTCTTTTCCAGTTCCATTACCCTCCACTGCATTCCTTGAAGGTTTTCTCTGAGTTTTTCATTCTCCGTCGACAGATCGAGCTTCTTCGCATAGAGAACGATTTGTTCGTTGTCACTGTGTGTTCCTTTGTTGATGAGAGGTTTTAAGTTGTTGGTATCTTTTAACAGGTTCTTGAGCTTTGAATGCTGAGAGACAAGTGCTTGGATTGCTGTTCTTGATGGGAATTTCGAATTTTGCGCAAGGTGCTTGCATGATTCCAACGAGAGCTTCTCGTAGTTTATAGCACAACTTATCTTCATCTTTTCCTCTTCGGAGAGCCGCGTGTGAACCTAAGAAAATAGTATCACAAGAACAATGAGAACACGAAAATATCAGTCCTAGATGATAAATACTAAATTAATTGATGCAAATAATTCTACTACCAAGTATCCTTCCAAGATTTCAATGACTAAAATTTTAGAAGCTTTGGTTCGTTTTTGTAAAATATCGACAGGCCGTACCCGCATAAAAGTAACATCAATCTGAAATGTGTAAATGACATACCTCAAAGTACATGTCGATCGCTCGATAAAGCGCATCATGAGAGTCTCTTGCTACATCAGGCAACGCGGTTGCCAAAGCTACAAACTTTGAAGGTTTCAAGCCCGAATCGGGAGCGACTTCCGATAGATACAAGTCCATCAAGCTTCCAACCTTCTTCAATGGATCTATATCTTTCCGCCCCTCACTTTCAAGGAAAGACCTCACGAATCTCAGAACTAAATCTACATCATACAAACTCTCAGTCCCTGTCGGAGCCGGCACGAGCAAATTGTCCAACACGGCTTGATCAATATGAACACCTATCATACTCTCCAATTTACACCTACAACATTTACTTAGATTTTGCGACGAAGAAACCCGGAGAAACCCGAACAAGCTTTTGTAAGGCACCGAGCTTCTGTCAAGAGAATAAAGCAAATCGACAACCCTCTCCGTAGCTTTCCTCTTCTCTTCATTTGTGGCATTTGAGGGATTAACCTTTAGATAGTATAAAAGGAATCTAGTGATAGAAGCATCCTCTAGTTTCCGCGCAATCATTTTCTTGACCGCCTTCTCGACGATATCAAGATTCAAACTCGCCAATTCCTCGAACCACCAAATTCTTTGGTGACAAATCTTTGTACTAAGAGTGCTTCTCGTATCGAACGAGAATTGAAAAGCAGAGCTCTCGGGTGATGAACTAGTAGGGCTAGTATCTGTATTCATAGTGGCGATTCTTCCTACTAAAGAATCCAAGAGTTTGTCCAAGACCCCCGTCGAGCTCGCCATTAGATAGAAATCCTGGCATTGTTTTAAAGACACCACAACTTCTGACCACATCCAATACGGAATCCCCTCGATCGATTTCTCGGTCTCTTTTACCATTTCAGTCATTTCCATGAAATGCGCGGCGCAATGGAGGATGCAAGCATTACTTGGATTCAATTGAATCTTGCCACCATTGCTATAATTATGACAAAACCTTGTTATGAGCTCAAAAGACTTCGCGCCGCCAGGCAATTCACAAAGAAACACTTTCTGGGTCTTTGTTGTCTCCATGACTGAAGCTTTACTACACAGCTTGCAAAGCTTATCACAATGTGCAGAAAGAATTTCCTACAAAAATTACACTCAAGTTAATTTTTTTTATAAAAATCTTGAGAAGAAACAGAGCATTGAATTTCATGAAGAAAAGGGTGGTGGTACCTTCAGAAATTCCAGCCAAAAAAAGGAGGTGGCTTGCAATAATGGTCATTTAAGAGAGGCAAAGGAAGGTAAAAGAAATTAACAGTAATATAAATGTAAGGACCAATTCAGGCCAAGCTTTAATTGATGGAATAGAGGTGAAAGTGATGAGAGAGTTGATGCATATACATAATGGGACAGTAAATCCTCTCACATGAAGAGAGGTCATAAATGAATCAAGAGAAAGATGCTGTTGTCAAAAAAATTTTAAAAAAATGGCGACTTTTGAATTAAGGCAGCAGAGGAACTAGCATCAAACATTCTATAATAGGAGAAGATGAACTGACCCCTCAACAGAAACTAGATATAGTGAACCAACCTCAGATTCTCTATCAGCCCCAAAATTCAAAATTAGCAAAAAAAATTAAACCAAAATGAAGAATTCTTATTACCAAAGAAAAGAATTTTCTTAGGTGATGGAAATAATTGTACCTTGTGCACAAAGAAGATCTCTTCACCATTAACATCAACTTCAAGATAACAAGCCATGAACATCAACTTCAAGAAGAAAAAAACAATAATTAGGACCCAAGATTGTGAGACCAAACCGGGGGGGGGGGGGGGGGGGGGGGAGAAAAGGGGTGTGATGATGAAGATGGGGAAAGGTGAAGAAAGAAAAGATCAAAAAGTGAATCACAAAGCCATATTCCTCATGTAAGTAAGAAGACAAAGAGAAGAAGCAAAGATCTAAGCTTTGATGAGTCAAATGAAGAGGAGAGAAAACAAGAAGAAAGAGAGGGGAAAAAGTGCTCACATTTACAAAGCTCAGAGGGTTAGAAGACAGAGGGGAGTGGATAGAACTATTGGAGAACTAGGGACCAAAATAGTTGTTGGTGAGAGAGCTCTGACATGGTGATTCTATATTTGACAGGAATCAAGTGCTTAAACTCTCTATATTGAGAGTCTACACCAAACTTTGAGGAAGAAGAGGAAGAATGATGATGATGATGATGTTATCTTCTTCTTCTTCTTCTATCCCTCACACTTTTTCGGTTATCTCTTATAATTAATTACTTGTCTCTCTCACTACTCTCTCTTGCAAGGAGCATTCTTGTCTTGAGAGCTAAAGCTAAGAGTTTAAGAAATCTTATCAAATACAATAGGATCAACCCCAACAAACATCTTTCTTACTTAAAGTGCCCAGCATTGCCATGTGAAATTGTGAGGACACTTGGTGACTAAACTGCCCCTTTCCCTCCCCTTTGTCCCCCAATTGAAAAATGAGGGAGGGAGACAGACAGCTACAGTTGCACTCTTTTGGTGCCCAAACTATCTTAGCTTTGATAGTAGGTAGACTTGGCTATCTGTTACAAAATGTATATATATATAAAGAGAATAACCAAGAAAAGAGGTCTTAGTAAGGAATTTCTTCTTATGGTATCGAAAAAATACTCTTTTCGCGATGTTTTTTTATCGTTACCTATCATCTTTATCATTATCATTTCGGACGTCGCTACGCCAAATTTCATGTGATTCTACCACATTTTCACCGTTGAGTTAGCAATGTAAAAAGTTTCACACTCACTCTCTCTCTCTCTCTCTCTCTCTCTCTCTATATATATATACATATAATGGAGAAAAGGTGTCGTAGGAGGGATTTCCTCATATGGCGTCGAAAAATATGCTCTCCATGATTTTCCTTGACGATCGGCACCTATCATCTTCATCTTTAACATCTAAGACGATGATACGCCAAGCTATCACTTTTTTCACCGTTGATTTAGTGGATGCAAAATTAACGGTTTATCGACAATAGAACATCTTACATTGCTAAAAAAATGGTAGAATCACATGAAATTTGGTGTATCCACATCTTAAATAATAAAGATGATGATGGATGTCGATCGTTGAATAAAATGTTGGAAAATGTATTTTTTCGCCGCCGTCTAATGAAAAACCCTCCTAGAGCCTCTTTCCTCCATTATTCTCTCTCTTACACACATACGAGAAAACAAGTTACAGCTGGCTGGTTGATATTAAATCGTAGTACAGGTTGTAGCTTGGTACAAAAGATGTCAGTGTATACGAAAGGAGTCCAATTTACACCGTGGACTTTGGTAATCCGTAGTACAAGACTCCGTCGATAATACCACGGAACAACGGCATGGATGTAATTACGTCTTAAGTGACCACCTCGTGCTATCTTTAACATGTTCCGTACCAGTCTACTCTTTTATAACGCCGTAGTGTTTATTGTATTGATAGTATTGATAGTACTGGTTGTATTGTCTTGAATTGTAAATTGTATAGATTGATGACTTGCCGAAACCATGATATCAGTAATGGAACGGATATAATGGATGAACATGTAAGTGGAGTATATCCATGGTTCGGTTTAGTCAAGTTGTATATTGGATTAGATTGTACAGATGGATTCGTATTGAATTGTTGTATTGTAATTTATACTTGAATCACATTCAAGTCAAATTAATTATATTGAGACTCAGTCTGGGTCAGACACTTTAAAACAACTTGAAATCCTGATTGTTTTGATATTATCGGTAACTGCTGCACATGGACGGCATGATTTATGTCTTTTTCCAAGACAATTACCGTGTTGATAATACCGTTGTTAAGTTGTCTGCCTTAAATAGGCAAGCATCCATATCTCCGGCTCCTTGAGGCTCAAGAGACTGGTCCTTCTTAAACCTATGTTTACTAGGGTCCTTATTGTAATTTAGTATAACTTGAGGGGGTTTTATTTAAAAATAGTTTTGGTATAATTTCAAAATACACCTCAAACATTTAATTATTGTCTTTAGGGTTTTCATTGATATATATTTTATAAATGTGACATTTCTAGTGAATAAAACCTAATTTCATAATATATGGTATTTATTTGTAATATGAATATTGTTTTGAATTATCATGGTAGTTTTATATAATATTTGAATTCTTTTCTTGTAAAAATCTCATTTTGTAAAGAAAAACATATAAAAATTCCATCGAGATCGAATGCTCCTTGCGGAGGTCTATATCTCGCTCTACTAAGCCCGAGGATGTGCGATAATCCGCACCATCCCGAACGGGGTCCCCAAAATGGGTTGTAGAGGCTCAATTGCATGGAAAGTTAAATGCACTTTTTAAAGAAAACGGTTTTATAAGTTAAAGAGAATTATTTGTAAAGTCGTATTTTCCGAATTCTATTGTCCCAAAATTTATTGTGCTATGATAGATATTTGTGTTGTGAGGAGATAGGTCATTACCTCGTGGACTATCTAAAGATATAGCAAGGAATTATGATGGTTTATGTCGAAACTAAACTATACGGTATTTTTCTGAAAAAGTATGATAAAAGTTACAAAAATGATTATTTTGATGTGAAAGTTGTTTTTTTTGAGTTTGTTAATATTTATTAATCAACATATGAGAATATGGTTTTATATTATTAAAGAAAAGTGTAGTTTTTAAAAAAAACCGAATCGGAAGTCGGATTAACTCCACTTCCGTTAAGTTTTAGAATGGAAATTTTTAAAGAATAAGATGAGAAGGGAAAAAGGGAATTACGGGATTATAAGGTAGAGGGGAGAAAGAGGAAGAGTGGGGAAGCGCCGGTGTGTCGTTTCGTCGCCGAAAACTTCTTGTGTCGTCGCCGGAACTTCGTCGGAGCTTCTTCCTTCGTTAACTCCACTTGCACACTATAGGAACTTGGAAATTTCTTGAGAGTTTTGGTAGGGAATTGTGAGTGAGGAGGGGTGATATGAAGGGTGGTATTTATAGGAAAATATAGGGTTTAGATAGGGTTTAGTGTAGTGAATGGGTGTATTAAAATTTGTAATAAAATAGGATTAAATATGAATTTTATTGCTCTCTGAAATAATTCAGAGTAAACAAGCAGTAAGGGGTTAGTGGGGGTAGGCCTAACATTGCAGGGGGCAGAAGATGAAGGCAATACTGTCGGTTTAGACCGGCGTCATCGGTCAAAATTGGTTTCCCGCCGGTTTTTGTACCGTCAGGGGTGGGTTGGTGATGGTACATTGGGTCAGAGTCGTTTGGTATTCTATAATGCACATGTTTATTTATTCTGTAACTTACTATTACGTGTAGTACACGTGCAAACTCTTGGGTTCCTAAAAGATTAAAAGAAATTAAAACAAAAAGATAATGTGGCTGATGAGATTTGAACTCTGATACTATGGTTCAGCAGTGCAAGATTTTACCAGTGAGCTACAAGCTCTTTCTTGCTGTTCTAAAGCAAAAAAAATTCTTATAGCATTCACAGGAAATAAAATACCCCAAGTGTACATTAACTTTTAATAAATTTTCTGTACCCAGAATTTTGAGTTGTTACAGTAAAGCAGTCACAAAATCTATAGTGATGTGCTCCTATTTCTATTCGGATATCGGAAGTGGTTGCAACAGTCCAGCTGTTCTCTGGTGTTCTGCCTTTACTTGCTGGCATACTAAGCACTTAGATACAAACTGTGAAATCTCTCGCTTCATCCCGTTCCACCAATAGTGCTGTGTAACATTTCAGAAAATATAAAATATTATTTTTGGAATTTAATATTAAAATAATATATTTCACGGAAACTGCCCGATTTGCGAAATTGGGGTTTTCGAAAAAGGGTATAAATATATACCAATAATTGTGAAATAAATGGAAATTAAAATGATTTATTCATTTAATAGTATATTTAAAGGATTTGGCATTTTTAAAAGTTTTATATGCAGTTTCGATAAAACCCGATTAGTGCACTGCTAATCACGATTAAGCCAAATCCGTATTTCTACAGTTTTTCATGGCTAGTGCAGCATGTCATGTTGCATTTTGGTTACATGTTGTTTTCTTGTGTTATTTTGGGTATTTTATGGTTTGGTTTTAAAAGAAATGAGAAAAGAAAAGAGAAAAGGGTAAAAGGGTAAATAGATGAAAGAGTGGGTGAGAATAAGAGAAGAGAGAGAGGGAGGGGCTGCCTCATTTTCACCTCCCCCATCATTTCCTTCTCCTTCTTCTTCCTCACTTCTCTCCACCCATGATATCATCTCAAAATATCCATCAAAACCCTAAACCCCTTTCATTAAATTTGATCACCTCCTTCTCCTCTATACATTGGACCAAGAAAAGTTAGATTTTGACAACTTTGAAGAGCTAGGGTTTTTCTTGAGTTGCATCCATGGGGTATAATTTCTACCATTTAGTTAGTTTCAAGTTTCTTTTTATTCTAGTTAGTTAGAAATGGGTTTAGGATGTGGATTTGTGAACTTGGAAAATCCTAGTGAGGGTTTGAGTGAAATTGTGGATTGGTGATGATTGAGTGGCTGCTGAATGGCCGTTTGAGACCTGGGTTTGAGTATAAAGACCAGAATACGGATTTAGGAATTGATTATGTCGGTTTTGTGTTGAATTGTGAGGGTATATGGGAATCTGGAGTAACCCGGAGACACTAAAAATAATTTAGCGAACACAGTGACACATGCAGGCACCCAGGAAGCTACCACAGAGACCCGAGACCCCAACTCCACCAAATGGCTGCAGATTTAATCATTCTGGCTGAAATTTGCGGCCAAAGTAGTGTGGATTTGATCCATGTTGGTTCCAGGGCATTATCTTCAGTAAATTAGACCCTCCATATGTGCAGAATTGACCTATTTGGCCTAGGGTAAAATATGGGAGCACATTGGGGTGTTTTTGGCTATGTTTTCCGTATTTTGGGATGCTTGGTTTTGGTATTGGGATTTGTATTTGGTCGTGTGGCGTTTGAACGTCAACGACTAGGATTTTTAGTCATGTTTTTCACGTGAAGCTATAGGTTTTAACCTATGAGCAGAACTTGTGCCGTTTTGGTTTCCAACTTGATTTTAATATGCAATTGCGATGTGTTATGATTTGTAGGTACCCCACGAGAATTTCAAGACGGTGAAGAAGAGGATGGCGACATCGACATCGGCAAGCAAGAGCAAGGAAAGCGGATCTATATCCACGGGGGAAGTCGGGTGGATGGCGTATAGCACCCCCGCAAGTCTTTGATGGAAACCGATTCATAGTAAATGGTTAAGGAAACCTTTAATAGGAAACTATAGATAGAGTTAAGAGATAGTTAGAAAAACCATATTAGAAACTAAAGGATAGTTAGAAGTGATATGATGCGGCTAATATGTGATGACGGGATTTGAGGATGATAATTGATGATATTGCCGTTTAGGGTACTATAGGACTAGATAGTCGACGTAATGTGTCATCCGAACCATACCTATTTTCAAAACCGAGGAATCGTATGCATCTTTTAAATAGATACCATGAGGGACGTTACGGATTTTCAAATGATATCTTTTCTTAAAAACACCGTGACCCCTACTTTCAAAACTACGATTCGCACCTTTTAAAAACTGATTGTATGGTTCGGGTGTGTATGTTAGATTAGATACTTATGCTTGTAGTAAAGCTAGAATGTATTTGTAAAATTGACTTGATGAGGGATATAAATGTGATGAAAAGAATATATGACGCGATATGATGATTTGATGATATGTTGGTATACGGATGCGAGTCGATTGAGATGATTTATACCCTGCCGGTCCCCTGATATAAGATTTTTACGGATGTGACCTGGGATATAGGTATATAGAGATATTTATATGTGTTTTAAATCATGAGTGTTAGACGTACGTGACGTTAGGTCCGTACCCTCCCCGTCTCATAGGTTGATAGGATCCCTGATAGCTTAATGCCGCCGTACGATGATTTTACGTGCGTGATGAGTTTGACTTAATGATTGATCCATACCCTTGACAAGAGATTGTCGTACGATAGATTATACCGTATGCGATGTTGTTGGGCTGGATGCCGATTGTTTGATTCACCGACTCGATCATGTTAGATACGTATACCCGTCAGTATTTGCATATGATTTACCTTTTGCTGCATTCATATTATTCTCATTGCATTGATTATATCTGTGCTAGTACACCTGCACCATTATCGATGATGCGTATATTACACGTACACAGATTTGCCGGCTCACACACTTCATTATCGATAATTGCCATGTCACTACACAGTAGAATTGCTGCATCATGATATGACTCTTTGCATAGTTTACTTGCTATAGTTACATATGCACCTTATACGATATTGCATTTGACTTGGGAGAAATTGGGAACCGCGGTATATATTTAAAAACGTGATTCATTTTAAAAGAGCGGTTTTCCCTGATATTGTCGCATCACTGTTCCATGTTGCATGATATACGGATATGCTTACATTTCTATCATATGTCGCATATATCATGCTTTATGATTTTACGCATTGAGATATACTGTTTTCATGAGATTTCTGGATTTGAGAACCGTGGCGATTTCAAAAGAAAGCATGTACTATTTTAAAAACCCGGTTTCTCTTGATATGATATTTCAGTGCGTCCACCATGTGTTTTCTCGGTTCTGAGAGCGACATGTGAAACCCGATTTGAGGAGGCGGATGAGGCCGATTGCAGGTACATGGTGGACCCGGTATGGTACCCCGGGACGAGAGAGAGAGATTTCGTGTGGATGACGATGAGCCTGGCAGAGGGAGTATTACCTACCGGTGATAGTATTTGGGCTCGGCGGATATCCGGAGGATACCGACCGGAGTCGATAGATGATATGGGCCGATCCGGACTGACGGAGCCCGTGGGCCGATCCGGACTGACGGAGCCCGAGATATGAGGATTTACGTGTCGATACTGGACACGGGTTTCATGATGTTTTCGGGTGTCGATATTGGACACCCAGGTTCCATGATTTTGATGTGTCGTGAGGGACACCGTTGATTTATATTCTCATACTTTCATGCACACTCTTTTATGATATTTACGTACATACATACATTGATTATATGGTTGGACGAGATCCACATGCATACATAACTTGATTTTATTTTTGGATTATATCCGCATACATATAGGTATTGATTACATTGTTGGCACATATGATGATACGGTCACCCTAGATATCATAGTATTACCTTCATGATATAGTTGACCTAGGAGTCGTTGTTTATTCGATTTCTATCTGTTGATATTTTTCTACTCACAAGTTGGCAACTCACCCCCGTTGTGCCACAGTTCTTGCAGGTTGACTGCTTGGATCAGTAGCGGCTTCGCTGGCACACAGTTGCATTCGGGTGTTTTGCATTGCTAGGTGGGACATTTGTATCATACCCACTCTTGTATCTATATTTCATATTGTATCTAGTTAACTCCATTAATCAAAATTAGTAAATTGTATAAGTAATGAGACTTAGTAGGATTGTGGTTGCGAGACTTAGAGCGAGGGGTTTTCCGCTACTTGTGGTTTTGATGCCTTGCTTATTTCTTTATCTTTTTGTGGTGAACTTCGCCGTTGGGCGTCGTATACTTATTTATACTGTCTTGCGTGGTTGTGATCCGTCGTTTGGCGAAGAGCTAGCTCCCGCTTGGGGATGTCTTTATCATTATCTTATATATGTGGTTTTGGATCAAAATATACAAAGGAAGTGCTGCCCAAATTTTCAAAAAGACGAAACATATTTTTAAACTTGCATAATCCACTTGCATCTTCATGTTCCTTTTCTATGCACTAAGAAAACTTGATTTCATTATACCTTTATTTCAAAACTTTACATCCTTTATTTTCTTAAAAAGGTTTAGATTTCTGGGTTTCAGCTTACTTGAATTCCGTTACGCCTTTAGACGTTGCTTGATTCAAGCGCTGGTCACGAGCTAATATTTCGGGTTGTGACAAAGATGGTATCAGAGCGCTAGGTTTAATCTTGGTTCGAGTCTATATTTGACTATGCAGAGTTTAGGGCGGGTATGTATTTCGGAACCTAGGCTTGACCTTACGGAACTTAGACTTGGACGGGAGGGTATTAGACCCAAACTTTTGTTACATAGGCTGACCCTGATTGATGGAGTATGTAGCTTCAGTAGAGTGACGTACGGTACGTATGTTCCGCGGCATATTTACGATACGATACTCCACTTAAGAAATCTTAGGGTGTACATATTTTTGAGATCTATGATTCCCTTCGTACCCATGATTATACATCCATTTGAGATCTTTTATTCTATTAGTTTCCATGATCATACTTTCATTGTTGTTGTTCCTTCTTATGATCATGTATCCATTCTGGATCTGTCGTTTCCTTTCTTGCTGTTGATCTGCTTTCTTCGATACTCGATTGAGGATCCTGTTACCATGGTTTGAGCGCAGTTTGAGCTGCTGCTAGTGTTGCGATCAGGGTGAGCTCGTCTGGTACGAGGGCCGACCATTGTGTTTCTGGTGACATGGAACGTCTCGAGTTAGTATTTATGTTGTGACCTCTTGTGGAGGCGAGTGCTTGGTTTTACACCGGGTGATCGAGCCATTGATTAAGGCTGCCAATTGTGAGGGGACTGTTGATATACAGCATACCTTAGAGATTATGATGTCGCCTACCGTGCAGATAGATGACCTACCTGTTGCTGAGATTGATGGGATGTCGCTTCCAGAGTTTACGAGCTGAGATCGCTGGAGCTTCCAGGCAGAGATGCGACAGATGATAGCTAGTCTATCCCGAGTTGAGAGACGAAGGTGATTCGTCAGATTGATGCGCCGATGCAGGCCCAGTTGAGTTGAAGATTTTCAGTATGGAGAGTCTTACTCAGATCTAGAGCAGACTGATCCAGAGAGGACCGCCGATGTATCGCCTTTCCTGGAGGATTGAGGTATTGTTTAGCGTGCGGACGGAGGGTATTCGCATGTCGTCTAGGCGAAGTTAAAAAGTTCGTGCGAGTGTCAGAAACCCATTTTTCCCAAGTTTAAAGTGTTTGGAGGAACATGCAGGTAATTCTGTGGACCCTCTAGAAGAATGAAACCCTAACTCGACATGATGACCATGGAACCGCTTTTGAACCATAGGATTTGTAGCAGTTTAGCGGTGCCATCAGTGAGGCTTGGGTTTGCCCTTCTACGGCTGGTCCAGAGGTACTGTGGTATGTACCAGATATTTTTAGACTGTGCTCAGGTGTTGAGCCTTCGGGAAATTTTGGGACTTCGATGACTCGATCGAAAAGTTTGACGTCATCCAGATATCATGTGATAAGAGATCAGCAAGCTGACCAGCTTTGGATAGAGGACCTCACCCAAAGGCGTTGTAAGTTGATCGAGAACGGACGAGTATTGAGTATTCCTCCGATGGTTGGGACGAGTTCCCGAGGACATGTTCGGCCAGATATCTTATACAGAGTGATGAAGCTACAGAGTACGCGATTTCTAGTCCGTGCGAGAGACTTCGGATTGACCGTGGCTGAGAACAGTTGCAGTGCGCAGATAGCATGGCGTGACGTCATAGTGGAAGATGATAAAGATGAGTGGAACCAGAGGTTCATGCGAGACGCTGACAAGTTGTTATTACTCCCCGTCGAGATCAGAGACCTGATATGCTTACAGAGGCGTTGGGATGCGGCCAATTCCTGAGGAAATGTTGTGCTGAAAACACAGATGCTCAGAGAGCGAGAAAGGATTTTGCAAGAGTACCGGCCCCGTATAGTGCGGCATAGGCAAGATCGGAAGAGACCCTGAGCAGGTTCTTTTCAGGACACTGCTGCAATAAGATTTGCACCCAGGATCAGATGTGTGACGTGCATTCAAAGGGCCAGAGACCGACGCCAGTGACGTGCTGCTTTATGAGTGGTCGTGATGATTGATCGAGAGATGACCAGAGAAGTGCCAAGACGGAATTG
Source organism: Agapanthus africanus (assembly GCA_030015575.1). NCBI lineage: Eukaryota > Viridiplantae > Streptophyta > Magnoliopsida > Asparagales > Amaryllidaceae > Agapanthus > Agapanthus africanus. The sequence continues at coordinate 8,793,786 of CM057337.1, forward strand.
TCCCCGTTAGCACACCTGAATGGGCCGATGAGTCGATGGATTGCGAATTTGGTAAATCCACAGAGGAGATAAGGACCCAGAGACTGAGGATGCCAGACTATGAGCAGGAGGCAAGAGGATGTTCTTGTTCTGTAGGTTTTAGGCGCACCGATTTATTTTTTGACATTGTAGGAGGTGTACCTCAATGTCATTTGTTGCGATTTGCGTTTGTGATCCGAGTATCACGCTTATATCGCTTGGATTTGAGTTTTGATGATTAAGTTTCATGATATCGTTTTCGTGCACCATGGCTGCACCTGCTGGGTATTTACATTTTTGGGCATAGTTATCGCACTGGATATATATTTTATACACCGTTGTGTTGATTTGCTATTTGTGTATATCCATTACATTTTATGTTGATCTTGTACCTTCGTAGCATGTGTTTATGATTTCGTGAATTTCATACGGTTGATTTGATTTTGTGCGTGTGGTTCGCACTTGATTTGATTTTTGCACTCAGTATAGCTTACATGTGCCTGTAGTGCATTGATACGTGTTTTGTGCACGCAATTGCACACGTTTATGATTCTATACACCTTGGTACACTCGGTGTTGCTGTTTACGCATTTGAGTTATTGATCGGTATTTTGTGCACTAGATGCGCTGGATTTGTATTTCATGCACTGGATGCACCATATTTGTATTTCGTGCACTTGATGCACCAGATTTGTATTTATGCATTTATGCACTGTATTCATGCATGTTTGATGCACTTGATTTAGATTTCATTCGTGCACGATAGATGCACTTGATTTGGATTTTCGTGCATGTTGGGCGCATGATATGAGACTTGATTTTGTGCACACCGGATGCACTCGATTTAGGATTTATATCCGTGCACGTTAGTTGAACTAGATTGAGATTTTCGTGCACACTAGATGCACTTGATATTGTTGTCGTGCGCACCCGTTGCACTGGACAGATGCTTTCGTGCACACCCGTTGCACTTAGTTTTGGATTTGTGCACATTCGTGGCACTTGTATTTAGATTTGATTTCCGTGCGCACCAAACGCACGTGATGGTTAGATACGCCTGAGGCTGATTTTGCTTTTGAGCACTGTTCCCTGATAAAATATCAGGAAATACCCCAATGGGGTATCACATGCTCACACGTGACCAAGGGTCACGGGTTGACACATCATGTGTTCCTGTAACAACCCTAATTTTCCTATACACTTTTCTATACAATTTTTTTTTTCAAAATCGATAAAAGAGTATTTTAACCTGAGCACAATATATATGTAATTATTTTGTTTTTAATGTAAAACCCAGTTCCTTTGTATTTTTATCCGTAGTTCAATAATAATTCTATATATTTTTATTTTTAATCTATTCCATATATATATATATATATATATATATATATATATATATATATATATTCTTCATCAAAATATTTTCCTATATTCCTATATTTCTAGTTTTCTAACTCTAGTTGTTTTATATCCTAATCTAAAAACTCTAGTTCTAATTATTTATCCTAAACCATAAACCCAAGTCCATATTTAATCACATTTTTCTTTAACCTATATTCCCAAAACCCACATACAAAATCCTATTAAACCCAAACCCTTCAAATTTATTCAGAAATCCCAGCCCAACACCCATTTTCTTTTACATAATTCCCTCAGCCCAATCTCTCAACCCACATCCCAAGCCCAACGGCCTGCGCCCGCTTACCCTAACCCGACCCGCTTCGCCCTTCATCTTCTCCCAACGGCTCTCTCCTCTTTTCCTGCTCCCTTCCCTCGATCCGTTTCCTCCGCCGCACCTCGCGCCCACGCTTTGCCGTTACCCCACGACGTGCACCCCCTCGCGGTCCACTCGACGTCCTCCCCTCGTCTCTCCTTCTCTTTCTCTCACACCCTCACGCTCCAACCCCTTCTCCTCCTCTCTTTCCGCTCCCGCTCACTCGACCCACACCACACCGACGCCGCGCTCACCGCCACCATCGCCGGCATCACCCTCTCTTCCCACTCCTCTCTACTACCCCTCTCCCTCCTCCTCCGAGCTTCGAGCTCCTTCCCGACGACCACCATCGTCGACCGCGGCTCATCATCATCGTCGTCGTCGTTGCCATCACCTCTCACTCCCCCAACCTCCAACCTCTGGCCGCCGCCTCACTGCCAACCACCTCGTCTCCTCCTAGCAACCCCGCAGCTCCTTCTCTACCCCCACTCCAATTCACCCAAGCTCACACCACCACAAACCTTCCCTCCTCCTCTCGCCGGCCGTCATCAACTATTGCCGCGACCACCTCCACCTTCAACCACCCCTGGTAACCCACACACACCCTTCACAACCCGAGCTCCCCTCTTCTTCCACTACACACCGAGACCTACATCAATCTCCCCCTCTTCACCGCCACTCCCCGGAGCCACCAACCGCCGTCGGCCGTGTCCACCATCGCCATCAACCCCTCTGAAACTCACTACCGACCTCGTTGCTGACGAGCTCACCATCTACAACCTCCATAGTTGCAAGTCCAAGCTGAGACCCTGCACCCGGGCTCGTTGCACCGTCTGCTGCCCTTATCGCCGACGATCACCACCGTCTCGTTGTCGTCGTGTCACTGTTGAGCCACCGCCGAAGCCCCTCTCCGTCGCATATGCAAACAACCACTGCACAGAGCCGTCAAGCTAAGCTCGAGCCGAGGCCAAGCCTTTGTCGTTGTTGCCCGTGTGTGTCGTGACCGTGCATGCCATCACAGTCATCATCATTGCGGCACCATTGACACATCGTTTCTAGGCAAGTTCAATTACTTGCTTACATGCTAATCTACTCGTGTTACAAATTCAAAAGTATAAGTTATGAATTTACAATTCCCGATAAAATTAAACGACATATCTGTTAGATACATGATCCCAATGAAAATACTCACCCAAATTGACGGAATTGGATTGTTTATGTTGGCCCATGTAGCGATGAGTACTTTGTACAAATTTCACTGGAAAATACGACTGTTAATGACTAAAACAATTACCCCGAATATATCCGTAAAACTGGAACTTTCCCCGTATCTGAAAACCGTTAAAATTACCATAAATTATGTACGTACTGGAATGATGCGTTCGAGAGCTTAAATTGAAGCCGACTCGACAAACTATAAACCTATGCAATTTTCTAATGGTTCCTGTACTGAAATTGTGACGATATCTGGATCGGAGTGCGGCTCTGGACTGCAGTCCAGAGCGACTCTGATTACTATTTACTGTCCCGTAATGCGTGCCACCTTGTTTCCTGAACTCGTATGTTGCGGAACTATGCAGTTTATTAAAGGTGAAACTGTTAGCTAGATAACACAAGTGGTTTCATTCTGTTTCATCATCTTTTGCTAATTAATCTGTAATTTAAAAGATCGGGACGTATAACAGTCCCAACAAAATCAGAATTGACATACTAGTATTGAACAGTGTATAACTCCTGACGTACAGAAGCGATTGAAAATACGTCTATTGTGTTGAAAACCTTACTGAAAACCCTAGATTTCATTCAACTGCAGCGTTGCCAAAATCTGATCCCAACTGGGATTAAAATGCGTTGCGAAACGGACTTCCGATTCTGAAACCGGATTTCCAGCCGTGAACGCTTAAAATGAAATGGTCATATCTAGTGATCCTGAAACCCGATTGACGTGAAACAAAATTCCCTGGATAGATAATCAAACATACTATTTATTCCCCGTTCATCATTTTGCTAAACTGTACACGTATGATTTATGATAAATTATGTAAGTGGTAGAATACTGATTTATGACATCTTAATCATGCTTTACATACTGTTTCCTCATCATATCATACATATGTCACTGCATTGATAACCTAGTGATCATTTGCATTACCCAGTGTTAGGTATTAGTGATGATTGTGGCAAGTACGTTAGTGTTCGTGCATGAGTGAATAAGTGAAAGTGACACGTACTTGTACACAATCAGTGAACCCTATTATTCTATTGCATTGTCGACGTCTGTGGGACGCGTGTAAGTGTGACTATAAGTGGTATGGGACACTTATGGAAGCTCTTGCATGGGTGTCACAGATAAGACACCAGACACTTCCATTTATCTTGGGTATTAGTCGGGACGTGCTTGATGGAGATCCTGTCTCCAGTTCTCGCGCAGACTTATCATGGACCGACCGGTATTTGAGGTTATGGTTGGCATTTGATGTAGACCACGGGGTGTGGGGTAGTTTGAGTGTGAGTTCAACAGAATCTCGGGAGTCCCATGCCGGCTTATATTTATGGAGATATATGGAGATTTACAGGGTACATGATTATTACCGTGAGTTACATTTTGGGCCCGTGGTCCCTTACCCTTGGGTCCTACCCTTGGGTGGAGGACACTCGCGAATGGTTGACTCTCACACTTGGACTGACGATAGGCTTAGTGACCTGTACAGTGAGACTTAGAGACTGATAGGGACAATGGCATTGATATACATTACCTACCGTGTTGACGTACCTGGCATACTATTTTCACTGCTTTACTGTTCACCTGATCTATTGGATACTTCATTGGTTACTGCATGTTCATATCTGTACCGTCTTGATTTACCGTTATATATCTTTTATCACTGTTCGAGTTGCCACTTTCATCTATATATTATATTGCTATTGCGTCGCTCTGACGACCTGAGTATGCAAGCTCAGTGTGAGGAGTGGATCTAGCCGGGACCAGGACCAGACGTATATCGTGGACAACTTGATCAGCTATCCAGAGATACACTCTTTTTACCTCCATCAGGTCAGTTCCTTGTATTTGTTTTGTTTCAGATACTGCATTCTCATTACCTGTGCGTTGTTTACTGATTACCATGTAAAGCTAGAAGCCGAAGTGTGACTACGGCAGGATACTTCCTTGACCGTAGGAGCATATCTGGCCTTGTCAACCCCTCGTATTCTGTATTTTGGGAAGCGGGGCGTGACATTTAAATAACTCCATTTTTTAGTGTACATAAAATTGTTTTAAAATTAAAGTATACTTGGGGTATTTTATGTTATTGTTACCACTTTAACAAATTATTTCACACCATAATTACAAGAAGGAGCTTGTAGCTCATTGGTAATACCTTGCACTGCTGAACCAAGCCACTAGAGTTCAAATCTCATACCCCACATTATTTTTAATATCGATTTTTTAAAAACCTTTAGAATACCAAGAGTTTACACGTGCATATCTCACAAAAACCCCACTACACCCAAAGATGTAACACTTTCAGGAGTTAGATGAACCGTCGGGGGGGACCCTGGCAGCCTGACTCGGCCGGGAATCGGCCAACTCGGCCTTGACTCGGCCGACTCAGTGCTCCGACCGAGTCACGGCCGAGTCACCCCAGAGTCGGCCGATTCTGGCGACGGCCCCAACATAAAAGTTGTTTCTTTTCATATTCCCTATGCACCTGCAAAATTTCAGCCTCAGACCACTTCCAGAGCTCTTTAAAAACCCCAATTACACCACTTTTAATACATTTTTTAAACATTTTATCACATTTTTATTTTAAACCTTTTACCTACCCTACCCTAGTCTACCCTATAACTACACCCCCTACCCTCTACCCTCTCATTCCAAAACCCTAAGATCACTCTCTCAAAATCTTCTCAAGAATTGTGTACTTTGAAAACAAGTTCGCGGCGAAGCTCCGACGAAATTCCGGCGACGTTTTTAGGAACAACCGGCGACGAAGCAACGCCTCGGCAACCCTTCTAGTCCCCCCTTCACTCCTTTGCTTAATCAAAACCCGTAAGTTCCATTCTATCCCCCTTTCTATTTCTTTAAAATACGAAATTACGAAACCCGACGGAATCGGAACAAATCCGATTTCCGATTCGGTTTTCTATAAAATTTCACTTCTAACCAATACATTCACGCCTAAACATCTTTATCTTGACTATTAAACTTTTAAAAATCAATTTGAACAAGTTTTCTCACATGAAATGATAACCTTTCCAATTTACCGTATTTTTTTCACTTTAATACCATCATATTTCAATTTCACATTTAACCCCTTAACCTTACTATACATTTAAAGTAGAGCACGAGATAATGACCTACCTCCACACACACGCAAATACAACCCTAAACAACATCATCAAAACTTAGAATACGATAAAACGAAACTTTCATTTAAATACCATATTCTTAATAAAACCATTCTTAAAAGTTTTAGATTTGATACGCTTTTAAACAAATACCTCTCATTAAGAATTACGATAAGTTGTGGACATCGATCGTTTATCTAAACCTGACTTTGTGGTGTCTAGGCTAGGCAAGTGAGCTTAGGTAATTTTAAAAGGCCCGTCTCACGATTCGTGAGCGGACCCCTCCTTCCTCACTTGTACTTACCTGGCCACAATTGGCGGTGAAGAGGCGATTTGAGAGTTCTAACGACTTATCGTTTAGACCATTTAAAAATAGGCTAGTTGGCTTAGGAAACCCTAGAATCTAAAATACGGAAAATTTACACCTTTGCAAATAAATACCTTTTACTTTATAAAACCGTTTTCTAAAGGATTAGTATTTTACAATCTTTGCAAAGCGCCACTACAACCCATTTTTGGAGAACCCGTTAGGGATAGTACGGTTTATCGTGCACCCTCGGGCTTAGTAATGCGAGATTCAGATCTCCGCAAGGAGCATTCGGTCTCGAAAGGTTTAAAATACGAAATCTTAAGGAAAATGAGATTTTTGGAATATAAAATATTTATTAAAATTACTTTTGTATAAACATATGTATATTTATCATTTAAATACTTATTTTATTATAATATAAATTTTCCACCGTTTTCTAAAAATCACAAGAATAAAGTTTACACTAAAATACCATGAACTTCAAATAATCAATATTACAGATAAATACTCTTATTTATAAAACTAGGATATTTTCACTGGAAATGTCACAACATAAAATCCACCCTCACTACAACTCTAAAGACGAACAATAAATACTTGAGACGTATTTTGAAAAGTATATAAATGTATTTTTACATAAAACCCCCTCAAGTTTTATAAATTACCCTAAGGACCCTAGCAATTATAAGACTTCGATTCACATCCCTGATTGTCTGACTCGGATTTGAATCTGATTAATCTGACTTGAATATGATTCAAGTCAATCTATAATCTACAAGTTTCTAATTCAAAATGAACACATGAATCTATGAATACAATTATCAATCTATACCACTTGACTGAACCGAACCATGTATATATATATATTCCTTTTACATGATTCTCAGTATTCCATTTACATGATTCTACGGTTATAACCGTTTCCTGATATCATGGTTTCGGTTGGTCAGTCAATCAATCATGCAATCAATACAATTTTACAAGATAACAATATAAACAAGACATCGCGGGATTTAAGGGGTAGATTGGTACGGAAGATGTTAAAAGTGGCACGAGATGGTCAGATTTAAGACACTTAACATGAATCCAATTGCCGTTGTTCCGGGCCTTCTAACGGAGCCTTGTACTCTATATTCCGTTTGCCCTGGTCTCTGGCATATAGAGACCCCTCTCGTATACACTGGCATTCTTCTGTACCAAGCTATAAACAACAGCGTTAATACAATATTACAACAATACAATACAACATTAAAAGCTACTCTCTCTCTCCTACTCTCTGTCTATTTCTCCCCTATCTTTGGGACTTACCGAGCGACCCCTGTTCGCTGACGACATTCTATTTCTTCTTTCTTTGAATGTCGTAGGGTGATTTGGATCCGGCAGAGATCGAGCCATCTGTAGAAGACTTGGAGTAGTTTGCCGAAGACCCTGCACTTTAGTTTCATTGTACATTTTTATTTTCAGTACTTTTCATTTCCTGTTATGCCATTGTTTAGGCATCGTTTTATTCCAGTTGTATTTCCTTTTCATGCATTGTACAAAAGAATGTTAATAAATAAAAGTTGCTGTTTTTATTATCTCTTGTTTCTTGTGTATTTTTCTTTTATATTGCTTAGATACGCTTAGCGTATGTACTTCTGAGTGATACGTAGCGGACCTTGTCGCGTCCCCTTCGCCGTACACTGGGAAGCGGAGCGTGACAGGTTTTGTTGGTGGCCCATGCAGGTCAGAGCTGTATGAATCCCTATCATGCAATTCTGTTCTGCGTGAACAACCTAAGCAATATAACACAAAGACCAGCAACTAAAACATTCTTTACAATTCATGTTCCTTGAATCTTACAATTCCATATTCTTTGAATCTTATCATTTCATGTACTTGAATCTGTCCTAACCCAAATTTTTCTTCAGGGTTATGGATTCTTCGAACAACACCAGCACCAAAGTCAACAACACACCTCCAGCACTACCTCTCACACCAGCTATTCCTACGCCACCTACCGAGCAAACAGTGCTACTTGAGGCGATCCGCAGCCTTCTCGAGGGACAGCAGCAACTCCTGAACCGTCCTGAGACTGATGCTCCTGGAGTAAAGCAATTCATGGCTTTACATCCGAAGCAGTTCTCCGGAAAAGGAAGCCCTCTTGAAGCTGAAGAATGGGCACAAAGCATAGAAGATGATCTGGCAGCAGCTCAAGTGCCAGACATAGCTTGGGTCCGTGTGGCAAAACTACAGCTCACGGACAATGCTCGCAACTGGTGGAAGGCGGAAGAAAGCCGTCTTGCACAGCCTATTGAATGGAAAACTTTTCGCGAGAAGTTCGACGCGAAATACTTCCCTGTGACTGCCAGGTTTGCCATGGAGCAGCAGTTCATTCATCTACAACAAGGATCGATGTGGGACAAATCAGTAGATGAATACGACGCTAAATTCACCATGTTAAGCCGATTCGCGGCACACTTGATACCGACAGACGAGATCAGAGCCCGTCGATTTCAACAAGGTTTGGACACAGAAATTCAGGCTGCTCTAGCCACGGGGAAATTTCTGACACATGAAGATGCTTTGGAAGCTGCCCGCGGTTATGAGGCAGTGATAAAGGCAAAGGGCAGACCCCAATATGCCGGTTTGAAACGCCCTGCTACTCAAATAGCAGAAAGAGCCTCTCCAAGGCCATCGTTTGAACCCAGGAGATCAGAAGAAACCAATAACCAGTTAAGTCCAGATTTCCGCTACTACTGCAGAAGAAAGGGACACTTGTGGAAGGACTGTAGGCGCGCAAAAGGCTTGTGTCTAATTTATAGCGCATCCAACCACAGAATTGGGAACTGTCCTTACAATAGCAACTCAACTCATACCCACCAACTACCCGCAGCGGCCAGCTATCCAGTCTCCTGCAACTCGTCCTGCACTACCTGCTCCACCACTTGCACAGCCTACTCGCCAATTCCAACAAGCAATGAGGGGCATGCCTAGAGGGCAGAAAAACAGGCCCCAAAGGCAGAATGTGCCTCCAGCTAGAAGGAATATACCACGGCGACAGACATTCACATTAGAAGCCGTAGAAGCCAAGACTGTGGGTCAAAGTAACACCGGTAAGCCTTTTTCACTCTTGTATCACTTTGTTATTTTTATACACTATCTATACTACAGTCACCAGACTTTCTTTGAAACTGTTACACTTTCCTTTTACAAATTTCGAGGACGAAATTTTGATAAGGAGGGTAGAATGTAACAACCCTAATTTTCCTATACACTTTTCTATACAATTTTTTTTTTCAAAATACATAAAAGAGTATTTTAACCTGAGCACAATATATATGTAATTATTTTGTTTTTAAATAACTCCATTTTTTAGTGTATATAAAATTGTTTTAAAATTAAAGTATACTTGGGGTATTTAATATTATTGTTACCATTTTAACTAATTATTTCACACCATAATTACAAGAAGGAGCTTGTAGCTCATTGGTAATACCTTGCACTGCTGAACCAAGCCACCAGAGTTCAAATCCCATACTCCACATTATTTTTAATATTGATTTTTTTAAAACCTTTAGAATACCAAGAGTTTACACGTGCATATCTCACAAAAACCCCACTACACCCAAAGATGTAACACTTCCAGGAGTTAGATGAACCGTCGGGGGGTCCCTGGCCCCCAGACTCGGCCGGGAATCGGCCGACTCAGCCTTGACTCGGCCGACTCAGTGCTCCGACCGAGTCACGGCCGAGTCACCCCAGAGTCGACCGATTCCGGCGACGGCCCCAACATGAAAGTTGTGTCTTTTCATATTCCCTATTCACCTGCAAAATTTCAGCCTCTTTCCAGAGCTCTTAAAAAACCCCAATTACTCCACTTTTAATACATTTTTTACATTTTATCATATTTTTATTTTAAACCTTTCACCTACCCTACCCTAACCTATCCTATAAATACACCCCCTACCCTCTACCCTCTCATCCCAAAACCCTAAGCTCACTCTCTCAAAATCTTCTCAAAAGTTGTGTACTTTGAAAACAAGTTCGCGGCGAAGCTCCGACGAAATTTCGGCGGAAATTCCGGCGACGTTTTTAGGAACAACCGGCGACGAAGCAACGCCTCGACAACCCTTCTAGTCCCCCCTTCACTCCTTTGCTTAATCAAAACCCGTAAGTCCCATTCTATCCCCCTTTCTATTTCTTTAAAATACGAAATTACGAAACCCGACGGAATCGGAACAAATCCGATTTCCGATTCGGTTTTCTATAAAATTTCACTTCTAACCAATACATTCATGCCTAAATATCTTTATCTTGACTATTAAACTTTTAAAAATCAATTTGAACAATTTTTCTCACATGAAATGATAACCTTTCCAATTTACCGTATTTTTTTCACTTTAATACCATCATGTTTCAATTTCACATTTAACCCGTTAACCTTACTATACATTTAAAGTAGAGCACGAGGTAATGACCTACCTCTACACACACGCAAATACAACCCTAAACGACATCATCAAAACTTAGAATACGATTAAACGAAACTTTCATTTAAATATCATATTCTTAATAAAACCATTCTTAAAAGTTTTAGATTTGATACGCTTTTAAACAAATTCCTCTCATTAGGAATTACGCTAAGTTGTGGACATCGATCGTTTATCTAAACCTGACTTTGTGGTGTCTAGGTTAGGCAAGTGAGCTTAGGTAACTTTAAAAGGCCCGTCTCACGATTCGTGAGCGGATTCCTCCTTCCTCACTTGTACTTACCTGGCCACAATTGGCGGTGAAGAGGCGATTTGAGGGTTCTAACGACTTATCGTTTAGACCATTTAGAAATAGGCTAGTTGGCTTAGGAAACCCTAGAATCTAAAATACGGAAAATTTACACCTTTGCAAATAAATACCTTTTACTTTATAAAACCGTTTTCTAAAGGATTAGTATTTTACAATCTTTGCAAAGCACCGCTACAACCCACCTTTGGGGAACCCGTTAGGGATAGTACGGTTTATCGTGTACCCTCGGGCTTAGTAGTGTGAGATTCAGACCTCCGCAAGGAGCATTCGGTCTCGAAAGGTTTAAAATACGACATCTTAAGGAAAATGAGATTTTTGGAATATAAAATATTTATTAAAATTACTTTTCTATAAACATATGTATATTTATCATTTAAATACCTATTTTATTATAATATAAATTTTCCACCGTTTTCTAAAAATCACAAGAATAAAGTTTACACTAAAATACCATGAACTTCAAATAATCAATATTACAGATAAATACCCTTATTTATAAAACTAGGATATTTTCACTAGAAATGTCACAATATAAAATCCACCCTCACTACAACTCTAAAGACGAACAATAAATACATGAGGCGTATTTTGAAAAGTATATAAAAGTATTTTTACATAAAAACCCCTCAAGTTTTATAAATTACCCTAAGGACCCTAGCAATTATAAGACTTTGATCCACATCCCTGATTGTCTGACTCGGGTTTGAGTCTGATTAATCTGACTTGAATATGATTCAAGTCAATCTATAATCTACAAGTTTCCAATTCAAAATGAACACATGAATCTATGAATACAATTATCAATCTATACCACTTGACTGAACCGAACCATGGATATATATATATTCCTTTTACATGATTCTCAGTATTCCATTTACATGATTCTACGGTTATAACCGTTTCCTGATATCATGGTTTCGGTCAGTCAGTCAATCAATCATGCAATCAATACAATTTTACAAGATAACAATATAAACAAGACATCGCGGGATTTAAGGGGTAGATTGGTACGGAAGATGTTAAAAGTGGCATGAGATGGTCAGATTTAAGACACCTAACATGAATCCAATTGCCGTTGTTCCGGGCCTTCTAACGGAGCCTTGTACTCTATATTCCGTTTGCCCTGGTCTCTAGCATATAGAGACCCCTCTCGTATACACTGGCATTCTTCTGTACCAAGCTACAAACAACAGCGTTAATACAATATTACAACAATACAATACAACATTAAAAGCTACTCTCTCTCTCCTACTCTCTGTCTATTTCTCCCCTATCTTTGGGACTTACCGAGCGACCTGTTCGCTGACGACATTCTATTTCTTTCTTCTTTGAATGTCGTCGGGTGATTTGGATTCGGCAGAGATCGAGCCATCTGTAGAAGACTTGGAGCAGTTTGCCGAAGACCCTGCACTTTAGTTTCATTGTACACTTTTATTTTCAGTACTTTTCATTTCCTGTTATGCCATTATTTAGGCATCGTTTTATTCCAGTTGTATTTCTTTTCATGCATCGTACAAAAGAACGTTAATAAATAAAAGTTGCTGTTTTTATTATGTCACGCCCCGCTTCCCAGTGTACGGTGAAGAGGACGTGACGAGGTCCGCTATGTATATACTCAGAAGTACATACGCTAAGCGTATCTAAGCAATATAAAAGTAAATACACAAGAGACATAATATAATAAAAACAGCAACTTTTATTTATTAACATTCTTTGTACAATACATGAAAGGAAATACAACTGAAATAAAAAGCTGCCTAAACAGTGGCATAACAGGAAATGAAAAGTACAGAAGGGAAAAGTGTACAATGAAACTAAAGTGCAAGGTCTTCGGTAAACTGTTCCAAGTCTTCTTGAGATGGCTCGATTTTCGTCGGGTCCAAACCACCTGACGACATTCAAAGAAGAAAGAAATAGAATGTCGTCAGCGAACAGGTCGCTCGGTAAGACCCAAAGGTAAGAAGAGAATAGATAGAGAGTAAGATAGAGAGAGTATATTATTATCGTTGTATTATATTGTTATATTATTGTAGTATTGTGTTAACGCTGTTGTTTGTAACTTGGTACAGAAGAATACCAGTGTATACGAGAGGAGTCTCTATATGCCAGAGACTAGAGGCACGTTTAGTACAAAGCTCCGTTATACAACTCGGAACAACGGCAATTGGATTCATGTCAGGTGTCTTAATCTTACCATCTCGTGCCACCTTTAACACCTTCCGTACCAATCTATCCCTTAAACCCCGCGATGTCTTGTTTGTATTGTTATCTTGTAAATTGTGTTGGTTGTATGATTGATTGACTGACCGACTGAAACCATGATATCAGGAAACAGTTATAACCGTAGAGTCATGTAAATGGAATACTGAGAATCATGTAAAAGGAATATATATATATCCATGGTTCGGTTCAGTCAAATTGTATAAATTGATAATTGTATTCATGGATTCATGTGTTCATTTTAAATTGGAAACTTGTAGATTATAGATTGACTTGAATCATATTCAAGTCAGATTAATCAGACTCAAACCCGAGTCAGACAATCAGGGATGTGAATTGAAGTCTTATAATTGCTAGGGTCCTTAGGGTAATTTATAAACTTGAGGGGTTTTATGTAAAAATACTTTTATATACTTTTCAAAATACGCCTCAAGTATTTATTATTCGTCTTTAGGGTTATAATGAGGGTGGATTTTATGTTAGGACATTTTTAGTGAAAATATCCTAGTTTTATAAATAAGGGTATTTATCTGTAATATTGATTTATTTGAAGTTCATGGTATTTTAGTGTAAAATTTATTCTTGTGATTTTTAGAAAAAGATGGAATATTTATATTATAATAAAATAGATATTTAAATGATAAATATACATATATTTATACAAAAATAGTTTTAATAAAGAATTTATATTCCAAAAATCTCATTTTCTTAAGATGTCGTATTTTTAACATTTCGAAATCGAATGCTCCTTGCGGAGGTCTGAATCTCGCACTACTAGCCCGAGGGTGCGCGATAAACTGCACAATCCCGAACGGGTTCCCCAAAGAAGGGTTGTAGCTGCGCTTTGCAAAGATTGTAAAACACTAATCTTTTAGAAAACGGTTTTATAAAATAAAAAGTATTTATTCGCAAAGTGTAGTTTTCCGTATTTTAGATTCTAGGGTTTTCTAAGCCAACTAGCCTATTTCTAAATGGTCTAAACGACAAGTCGTTAGAAGCCTCAAATCGCCTCTTCACCGCCAATTGTGGCCAGGTAAGTACAAGTGAGGAGGGAGGGATCCGCTCACGAATCGTGAGGCGGGCCTTTTAAAGTTACCCAAGCTCACTTGACTAGCCTAGACACCATAAAGTCAGTTTAGATAAACGATCGATGTCCACAACTTATCGTATTTTCCTTGTAAGAAATATTTACTTAAAAGTGTAACAATCTAAAACCTTTAAGAATGGTTTTATGAAGATTATGGTATTTTAATGAAAAATTCGTTTTATCGTATTCTAAGTTTTGATGATATCATTTTAGGGTTGTATTTGCGTGTGTGTGGAGGTAGGTCTTTACCTCGTGCTCTACTTTAAATGTATATTAAGATTAAAGGGTTAAATGTGAAATTGAAACTTCATGGTATTAAAGTGAAAAATACGGTAAATTGAAAAGGTTATCATTTCATGTGTGAAAACTTATTCAAATTGATTTTTTACAAGTTTAATGGTCAAGATGAAGATGTTTAGGAATGATTGAATTGATTAGAAGAAGAAAATAAACATTATGGTATTAATGTGAAAAAGAATACGATATTGTAAAAGCTATCATTTCATGTGAGAAATTTTGTCCAAATTAATTCTTATGTGATTAATAGTCATCATGAATAAGTTTAGCTATTATGGAATGGGTGACAAGTGAGATTTTATAAAAAAAACGAATCGGAAATCGGTTTGTTCCGATTTCCGTCGGGTTTTGTAATTTTCGTATTTTTGAGAAGTAGAAAGAAAGAAAGAATGGGACTTACGGATTTCGACAACGCTAGAGAGTGAGAGGGAGGTATAGGGTTTGCCGGTGCGTCGAATCGTCGTTGAGAGGTCCTAGCACGATCACCGGAATTTCGCCATCGATTTCGTCAGCGTTTCACCTTTCACTCGTTTTCCGACGTACCAAAGTTCTCTTGGAATTTTGAGAGAGCGGACTTAGAAATTTAGGAAGAGAGGGTAGAGGGTATGGGGTGTTTATGTAGGGTTAGGCTAGGGTTAGGGTTTTTAATATATATATATATATATATATATATATATATATATATATATATAATCATTAAAAGTTGGAGTAAATAGGGTATATGAAAGGTTTGAATGTAAAAATGTATAAAATTATTAAAAATTAGAGTAAATAGGGTATATGAAAGGTTTTAATGTAAAAATGTATTAAAAAATCATTAAAATGGAGTAAATAGGGATTTCAAAGGTCTCTGAAACCGATCTAGGAATTTGAAGTGTACATGGGGGTTTAGAAGATGAAGAGACACAATATTGAAGAAGAATTTAAAACAAAATAAATATTAAAAATAATGTGGGGTATGGGATTTGAAATTTGGTGGCTTGGTTCAGCAATGCATGGTATTACCAATGAGCTACAAGCTCCTTCTTGTAATTAAATTGTTAATTAATTACTTAAATCTTGTATTCAGGCAATAAATACCCCTTTATGGATTTTTGAAAAAATATTTGAAAAAATTTTTATAGGAAAAAGTGTATCAGAAAATTAGGGTTGTTACATATTATCTCTTGTCTCTTGTGTATTTTTCTTTTATATTGCTTAGATACGCTTAGCGTATGTACTTCTGAGTATATACGTAGCGGACCTCGTCGCGTCCTCTTCGCCGTACACTGGGAAGCGGAGCGTGACAGTTCCTGTGATCTCTGCTTTATAGAATTAAATTCTAATCAAACAAAAATATAACAAAACATCCAGGAATTACCCCAATGGGGTATCACGTGCTCAAACGTGACCAAGGGTCACGTGTTGACACGTGATATGTTCCTGTGATCTCTGCTTTATAGGATTAAATTCTAGTCAAACAAAAATATAATAAGACACTAAGGAAAAACCCCAATGGGGCATCACGTGCTCACGCGTGACCAAGGGTCACGTGCTTACACGTGATGATTCCTTGGCTCTGTTAAAAGGCAGAATTAAATTCTGAATAAAATGTTTAATCAAGAGGGTCACGTGCTAACACGTGACAGGCTCCTAAGCCCTTCAATCAATAGAATTAAATTCTATTTTAATAATCAAATAATAGGGTCACGTGCCAACACGTGATAGACTTTTAAAAGCCTTCTGAACTAATAGAATTAAATTCTAATTAAGGGAAATCAAAGACCCTAACTGGAAAAATATTTCTTTAAATCTTTCCCAACAAAAAAGATGGTGCTCTGTAAAAGAGAGCACCGTGGGATTAAAAATCCAATGGTGATTAAAAATCACCAATTTATGGAAAGATTTTATACAAGGAAAGATTTCCCTGAAATTCACCAAGAATAACAAACAAAATATCTTCTGGATTAAAAATCCAATGGTGAATAAAATTTACTGAGTAATCTAAAAGATCATGTTAGTTACAAAAACAACCAAAATCTTTCAATGAAAGATTCACTAAACAAATTGATTCTTTTCTTCTCCTATAAATAGGAGCCAAGAGCAGAAGAGAAGGGATCTTGGAATTTAGATTTTTTGGAGAAAAAAAAAACAATAGAGGGAAAAGAGAGGAGAATTTAATTCTCAAGAAAAGAAACCTTAGGTGAGAAAGGGGAAAGAGATCTAAGCTCCATAAAATAAAAAGAGAATTCAATTCTCAATCTAAGAGTTTAACTCTTCTGAAAAAGAACTTAGTTCTTCCTCTGGTTGAAGATCTACAGAAGCAAATCTCCCCACAAGTTGAGAATTTAATTCTCATCGGGGAGATTCTGCCATGCAGATCCAAAAGTTAGAGGGAGAATTGAGTTTAAGGAATTTAATTCCCCCAAATTCATAGGAATTTAATTCCTCCAAAACAGAACTAGGGTTTAACCATACTGAGAATTTAATTCTCCCAAATTCATAAGAATTTAATTTCTCCAAAACAGAACTAGGGTTTAACCCTATATGAGAATTTAATTCTCCCAAATTCATAGGAATTTAATTCCTCCAAAACAGAACTAGGGTTTAACCCTACTGAGAATTTAATTCTTCCACATACATAGAAATTTAATTTCTCTAAAACAGAATTAGAGTTTAATCCTACAGAGAATTTAATTCTTAAAACAAGAGACTTAAAGCTCTCCATGTACGTAAAGAAATTGGTTACGTAGTGACACGTGACCACCATTCTCAATAAGCAGAAAAGAGAGAACAAAACTAGGTCACTGTTCCCCTCCGAATGACGCGGCGGAGACGCGATGAACGTCTTGCCTGAAATTCGTGGCAGATGCTATTTAGTTTTATCCGTCCACCTCTCCGAAGATGCCGAGTTGATTTATGGCACCGTGTATCGGAGGTTTAGACGGATGCGGCCGATGTAGCAGACTTCGTCAGATTCCCCCTCGCTTGAGGGGTTTTTGATTGTGGGAACGCTCTTCCCTGCAGGCGCAAGCCCCTGCAGTTAATTACGCTACCGCATCGCGGTAGCCATTTTCTCCTTCTCCAGATGTTCACTTCGTGTCGTGTGTGTTTGTTTTGTTTGTGGTTGCCCGTGGATTGTATACGGAGACTAATTGATGCCGTCGCCCGTAGGACGTGGATTAGTCCAAATCCGTGTTTACTTAGATTTGGGTTTGGTGTTTTAGTTTAAGGATACGTTAGCCATATTGAGGCTAAGATCAACTTAAACTTTTGTTAAGGATACGTTAGCCTAATCTCCAGACTAAGATCAACTTAACGGGATCGTTTGGATCCGACAAGAGAGCAATTGGCTCTATTGTTTAGTTTAATGACGTTGCGGTCGATTTCCAGTTTAGGGACATGGTGATCCATGTTCCAGTTTAGGGACGTAGGGGTCCATCTCCAGTTTAGGGACATGGTGGTCCATCATTCCCATTTGGGGACGAGCATTAGTTTAAGGACATTTCGGTCCAACATTCCCATTTTGGGACGAATATTAGTTTAAGGACGTTTCGGTCCAACATTCCCACCTAGGGACGAATATTAGTTTAAGGACGTTTCGGTCCACGAGTTTAGGGACCCCGCAGTCCGTATCGATGTGTGGTTGTCGAGACCAGTCACCTCTCTGACGTCGTTGAAGGATTACAACGATAGGTGTCAGAGGAGTTCGGAGATGTACCCTTGAACCGGATGTAAATTGATTTAGGAGAGCAGTCTTGCTCAGTCAATTTAATTTGAGGACTTACGGCCATGATTGGGCTAAGTCCAATTGAGAATATATTGTAGTTGTCGGGACCCGTCACCTCTCTGACGTCGTTGAAGGATTACAACGATAGGAGTCAAAGGAGTTCAGAGATGTACCCTTGAACCGGATGTAAATTGATTTAGGAGAGCAGTCTTGCTCAATCAATTTAATTTGAGGACTTACGGCCATGATTGGGCTAAGTCCAGTTGAGAATATTCAACGTTTTTATTTATCTTTGGCCTATTAGGCCTGTGCTAGGGCTTTGCCCCCTTTTTTAATAATGCACTGCATTTTATTCTGGCCTGCTAGGCCTTTTTGATTTGGGCTCTTTCCCTTTATAAATGATGCAGAGCATCTGTTTTGGTCTGACAGACCTTTGTTTGGGCTCTGCCCTTTTTTAAAATAATGCATGGCATTTTATTAGGCCTGTTAGGCCTTTTTAATTGGGCTCGGCCATTTTTTTCAATAATGCAGTGCATTAATTATCTGACAGTGGTCATGTGGCCTGTCAGGCGCTTTGCGCTAATTAATGAGCGCAAGCACATGTGGAGGTGACACGTGTCACGCTCTGGTGAGCGCAAGCGCAGTTAGCGCAGTGCGCTGCTGACACGTGGCGCGCTCTGGTGAGTTGCACCAATTTCAGAGAGCAATGCTCTATATTAAAAGCGCACAGCGCAAGTTGTTCTGGAGCTGACACGTGGCGCTCTCTGGTGGCTTGCGCCGACCCAAGAGCGCAACAGTGCAGATTTTCAAGTGCAAGGCACTGTTTCAATAACTTGATCCAATTTTAGATTCAAGAAAAGAATATTTAAGATTTCAGAACCAATGGTTCATAAAAAAGTGCAAGGCACTGTTATTATTTAGTTTTTATTGAAAATCGTTGATCTTGTTCTTAGATCAATGATCTATTCCGAAGAAGTTCCTCTTGAATAAAGGTTTTTACCTTTTTTTGTTCTTGAGTTCTTCTCACAATCTTTCAAAGTTCTCTCTGTTTTGTTTTTGAAGTTCTTGATGTTCTCAATGTTGATGATCTTTGAATTGGGATCTAGGAGTCTTTATATAGTGCCCATAAATTTGTTAAGTTTGTTAAAGAGATCATTCTCTGAGTGATTTGGGGATTTTTCCCCACCGTTGGATTTTTGATCCAAGGGCTTCTGTTTTATAGAAGATAATCTTCTTGTTTTAACAAGAACAGAAGGATCTTACTAGAATTTTAATTCTGTTTGGCGCAAACGCCCCAGCGTTTGACACGTGTCACGCAGCGCAGAGCGCAGCGCAACTGCGCCGCCACGTGTCGCACAGCGCAGCGTAACTGCGTTTGCGCAACTGCGCTGACACGTGTCGCGCAGCGCAACTGCGCTTGCGCCACTGCGCTGACACGTGTCGCGCAGCGCAGTGCTTGCGCAACTGAAGCGTTACTTCCTTTAATTTTATTTTAAATAGAGCCTTGCTCTGATTAGGTGTGCTGCCTTGGGCGCTGCGCTCTCTGCGCTGGCGTGCCTGATTTTGACACGTGGCGCCCTGCACGCAGCGCAGAGGATCTGAAGCGTTGCTTCAATTTTTGAATTTTTGAAATTCAAACAGAGCTTTGCTCTGATTGGGGGAAACAGTCACGTGTTCCTATGTGACCCTTAAACAGACTTCCCAAAATGAGAAGAAAAAAGCTTGGAGGCAATGCCTCACGTGCTCACACGTGACCCTCATAAATGAAGAGAACAAAGCCAAAGGCAGTACTGATTTTGGGCGCCCTCACATGACCCTTAATAAACACTTTAATAATCAGTACATAGATACCCATCACGTGCCTGTTCCCCTCCGAAGGACGGCGCACAGGACCGCGATGGCCTGACGCTGAGATTCGGGGCAGATGCTATTTGGTTTTATCCGTCCACCTCTCCGAAGATGCCAAGTTGATTTATGGCACCGTATATCGAAGGTTTAGACGGATGCGGCCGATGTAGCAGACTTTGTCAGATTCCCCCTCGCTAGAGGGGTTTTTTGATTGTGGGGACGCTCTTCCCTGCAGGCGCAAGCCCCTGCAGTTAATTACGCTACCGCTTCGCGGTAACAACTTTCTCCTTCTCCAGAATTTCACTTCGTGTCGTGGGTGTTTGTTTTGTTTGTGGTTGCCCGTGGATTGTATACGGAGACTGAGTAATACCGTCACCCGTAGGACGTGGATTAGTCCAAATCCGTATTTACTTAGATTTGGGTTTGGTGTTTTTAGTTTAAGGATGCCATAGTCGCGTTGCGGCTAAGATCGACTTAAACGGTTGTTAAGGATACGTTAGTCCAGTTTGGGACTAAGATCGACTTAACGGGATCGTTTAGATCCGACAAAAGAGCATTTGGGCTCTATTGTGCCAGTTTAGGGACATGGTGGTCCAATACCAGTTTAAGGACATAGTGGTCCACCGTTAGTTTAAGGACGTTTCGGTCCAATATTAGTTTAAGGACGTTTCGGTCCACGAGTTTAAGGACCCCGCAGTCCATATTGACATATGTGGTCGTCGGGACCCGTCACCTCTCTGACGTCGTTGAAGGATTACAACGATAAGTGTCAGAGGAGCTCAGAGATGTACTCTCGAACCGGATATAAATTAATTTAAAAGAGCAGTCGTGCTCAGTCAATTTAATTTAAGGACTTACGGCCAAAATTGGGCTAAGTCCAGTTGAAATGTTCAACATTTTATTTGCTTCTGCCTTGCATTTCTTTTTATTTTTATTTGGGCTTTGCCCAGAAAGGATGCAGAGCATCAATTTTGTTTTGGGCCCTGCCCTTTATAATGATGCAGAGCATCAATTTCATTTGGGCTCTGCCCTTTATTGCTTTGCAATTTATTTTGGCCTGTTAGGTCTTTCTGATTTGGGCCTGGCCCTTCAAGTAATGCATTGCATTTGTGCAGAGCACTAAGAATCTTTTTTAGATTCAAGAACAGAAGTGCAAGGCACTTTTTAATCTCCTGATCTAAATTTAGATCAAAGAAAAAAAACAAGTTTTTCTTTTCTTGTTTTTCTTTATCCCAGAGAACCAAGAGTTCATAACAAGTGCAAGGCACTATTTATTTATTTATTTATTTTATTTATTTACTTATTTATTTGTTGTTGAAGATCCATGATCTTGTTCTTAGATCAATGATCTGTTTCTAAGAGAATTTTCTCTTCTTTTAAAGGTTTTACCTTTTTTTTTATTCTTCAAGAGTTCTCAAGAGTTCTCTTCTCTCTATTTTTTTTAACAAGATCTTCCCTCTTTTGAATTAAGGTCTGGGGTCCTTTTTATAGTGCCCATTAATTAGTTAAATTTGTTATATAGATCTTTTTCTGAGTGATTTGGGGAATTTTCCCCACCGTTGGATCTTTGATCCAAAGGCCCCTGCCTTATACAAGAAAATCTTCTTGTTTTAACAAGATTTATTCTGTTTTGCGCAAGAATCCCCAGTGCGTGACACGTGTCGCGCAGCGCAGCGCTTGCGCAGCTGCGCGGACACGTGTCGCGCAGCGCAGCGCTTTCCGCGCAGCTGCGCTCTTGCGCTTGCGCAGCAGCGCTTGCGGACACGTGTCGCGCGGCGCTTGCGCAGCAGCACTTGCGGACACGTGTCGCACAGCGCGGCGCTCGCGCAGTTGTGCTTGCGCAACTGCGCAGACATGTGGCGCGCAGTGGTGCACTTGCGCAGTTGTGTTTGCGCAACTGCGCAGACACGTGGCGCGCAGTGGTGCGCTTGCGCAACTGAGCATTGCTTTTGTTTTTTAAAGAGCCTTGCTCTGATTGGACGCATTGCCTTGGGCGTTGTGCTGGCGTGTCAACTTTTGACACGTGGCGCATTGCGCGCAACGCACGGAATTTGAAGCGTTGCTTCAAAGATTTGAATTTTAAAATTCAAACAGAGCCTTGCTCTGATTGGGGGAACAAATGCCCCCCCACCGTTGAGCTCACGTGGCGCGCACGTGAGTGCAGCGGTGGCAAGATCCTAGCCGTTGGATCAAGGGGGTCAGTTGAAGGGGCGCAGGCGCCTATAAATAGGACCCTTGGTCCTCAGAAAATTCTTTACCACTTCAAGAATTTTGACTCAGAGCCTTGCTCTTGCTTAAGAATTTTCAGAGCCTTGCTCTTGATTTTTTTCCAAGAACTCCAGAGTTCATAACCATCGTAGGTATTTAATAAAATAAAATAAAATTAAATTAAATTAAAGCTGATTAATAGAGCCTTGCTCTCATAGATCTTTGATCTAAAAAGAACCCCTCTGGGGTTTCATCAACAGAGCCTTACTCTAAAAAACTCACAGATTTACAGAGATCTGGTCCATGGGTTTTAACCCATGAACAGAGCTTTGCTCTTGGATCCATTGTAGATCTTTTTTAGATTTTGAAAAATAAAACACTTTTCTTTTTTTATAAGTTTTCATGGGTTTTTCAAGATTCCAAAAATTCTAATTCTAAGTAAAAAAAAAATTGATGGATCTTTCCATTATTACCACAGAGCTATGTTCTTTTAAGGAATCTTGTTCCCTTGAGACCAGAGTTTGACAAATGCCACTCTGTGACAGAGCTTTGCTCTAAAAGAGGAGATTTTCTCCTTGTCTCTAGGGATGTCCCATCAATGAGGGTATTTTCTTGGGGACCTTTTTATTAATTGACAGTCTCATCTAATGATGGAGTTGTCTTATTAAATGATGTACCGTCATCCAGATTTTGTGGGTCCCCCTTTTTGTCCCCTACCCATTACATCACAGTGTGGAGTAAGATTTCAAAATGCCAAGTGTCAGAACACTAACGGTTATTTTTGTCTTTCTACAGGAAACATGTCCGGCGACTTGTCTTTCCCCTTTGTTCGCTCGGAAGGAGGGTTCCCCCATTCGCCAGTGGACCGGGTGGCGTTCGCTTTGATTAAAGATCATGACCCCGAGTGCAAGAAACTCCACCTGTGGGGAAGGTGGTACAGCCAAATCATCCAAGGCCGTCGCAGCTTCAGCTCCGCCTCGCCCTCTGAACCCATAGTTACGATCCCTTATGCGGACGAGCCCCCGGTGAAGTATGCCGTGGAGGTTAAAAACTGGAATTCTGACGACCTCCTCCAGCCTGCGATCGGTGCCATCCCAGTGCAGCCGCCGCCGGCGATAGACATCTTGGGGAGGCGAATCTGTCAGGGTGAAGCACGCCCTTGGGGACAGGCTTACAATATTGGATTGATCCCGCGACCGCTTGCCGGATATTTGCAGTGGGCCCGGTACATCTTATCGGCGAAAAGGACTCATCTAACGAGGATTGGTTTATATTCGGCCATCTACGTTTTGCTTTTCGAGTATTCCTCTCCTCCAACGTGGTGGGTCAAGGCCTTTATTGAACAATGGAATATCCCCACTCACACCTTCCTTATGGCGGATAGGGAAGTCTCTATCTCCTTGGAGGAATTCGCTGAGATTTCGGGTCTACCAATGAGGGGAGAGCACTACGAGGAGCTGCTTCCTCATGACGAGTACGTCTTTGCCCCAAGCAGCTGGTGTTTGACTTAACTCCGGAGAATGCCATTCAGCATCAGTATCCGGGCTTGGTAAAGGTGTTGGAGATCTATGAGGAACTCCACTTGGGATCGAGCGAGCGGGGCGTCAGTTTCGCAGATTTTATTGCTCGCTTTATTCGCCCGGAATTCCTATCAGAGCAGGGCGAGAAGTTCGCTCAGCTTGCTGACCCTTTTGGTTTCGGCTTGGACCACTGACCTGTATCGGAAAATGACCAGCGGGATTTTTATCTCCCCGGCACTGCCAACGTCCCTTTCTCAGAGATCGCCGTTCCTGGCATGGACGAGGAGACCTTTTTTATAGGGTTCTTGGGTTTATGGTTATGCAGCTTCGCACTTCCCACGCACCCACGTCTCATGCGGCCCTCCGTCTTTTACCCGGCGCATCGAATGGTGGCTGGTTTGCAGTTATCGGTAGGGATCGCCGGGCTGGCTTACCTCTATAATGGACTTAGCGTAGCGGCGGACGCTAGTGAGCCTGGAGTACAGCCTGCCAACTTCCCGATGCACTATTTCACTTCTTGGATGGAGATGCACATGCAAGGGGTGTTTGGTGCTCATAAGACTCCTCCGTTCTTTGAGAAATGTAGACTTCCAAGAATCATGCGGTTGGTCGGGGCTTCAATTGTGGTCGCATCCCCGCGGGATTCTAGGGGACTGCTCCTGCGTCCACATCTGGTCGGAGCGAAGATTTCTTTTGTAGATAAGGTCATCACCATAGGCTCAGAAACCACTAAGTCAGTGGTGCCACTACGTGATGATTTTAAGGGCGGGGCTTCTGTACTGAAGGCTCGGGAAATCCTCCACCTCTACTCCATTCGGCCGGGCTATCTAGTGTTTAGGCAGAATGAGACAGCTCTGTTTATGAGGTATAACCCACACCGATTTTCCCGGCAATCGAGTTACAACCAAGGGATCCCGATGGAAGCTTTTCTGGAAACACCCGTGGCCAACCAAGAGGGGATAAGGAATGCGATGCATCATTTCATACGGCTTAATACAGGTTCCTATTTCTTTATCAGTGAACCCAGCTGTGCCCCTAAGATGCTTAATTCATATGTGGCCTGGTATGCGCACGCGATGGGCCCAATTATCTTAACGGAGAAGCGTATGCTGGTTGACCGTAGGGGTGCGCTTCCTGGCGGTGATCGCAAGGCTCCCTTGCAGCCAAGGATCCAGGTCATTCTCCCGATAAAAGATGCCGGAGTTGATCGACCACGCGTGTTGAGCCCCCCGCGTGGATTGCCACTGCCTGCTACGGTGGATGCACCACCGGCGCCCCGTGCTCCCACAAAGACGGTTAATGTGGTATCGCCAGGGTCCGGCGCAGGAGCAGATATCGGGACCCGCCGCCCTAAAGTGACTGCCAAGCGCAAATCTACTCCGGGTGGATCTAAGGCTGGCGGACAGAAGAAGAAGAAGAAGTCCGTCCTTTCCCTTGATGCGGTCCTCAGCTTAGAGCCTGCAGCTCCTCCCAACGAAGGCATAAGTGAATATGGCAGCAATGAGGGCTTCTTGGTAGACCCTGCAGACACCAATTTGGCTACCGCCATTGCAGCTTTGGAGCGATCGGCGAGGCTCGAAGCGATGTTAAGTAAACTCGCTGAGTCAGGTAATCATCAGCCACTTTCTTCGTCATTTTATTGCACTTTTTATTATTATCTTTAACTAATATTTGCCCAATTTTCAACAGGTGTCTCTACTGAAGAGGCTATCGCTGCCTCTTTGAAAACCTTCCAAGAGGAGGAGGAGAAGCGCGCTCTAGCAGGCGTTGGTATGTCCCACCCGTTTCTCTTTTATAAGGAAAGTTTGTCATCTTTTCTGATGGTCAACCTAACCTTCTTTTGTTTCTTTGCAGGGGTTATATCAGTTGATGCGGAGATCCTTCCTGAGCCTGTTACTGAAGTCCCGGTCTCGTCGAGGCTGCTGGAGGAGCTTCGACTTGACAAGACGACGAGGGATGCCCTGAAAAATCTGGAGGCATCCCTATTCACGGACGAGGACGCCTCAGTTAGAGAAGCCCTAGTGGCATCCGTCTCAACGGCTCGGGAGAATCGGAAGCGGTTGAGACGCGAAGTAAAGACGCGCAGAGCTGCTTTGGCCATGGGAGCGGGCCCTAGCACTATTCCTCACGCTGACACTCCTTCTGAAGAAGCCCCTGTCGCCCTATCTACTGCCCATAGGCGAGTGGCGCGCGCGGCCCGAAGTGCAAACGATAAATCCTCTTCAGGTAGCATTTCTTTCAGAACCTTGTTGTAAGAATTATAAAGCCATTGGCTCATATGCATTCCATCTTGCAGGGCCAAGTCCGACTGAGGGGGTGGCGGAGGCCGTTGAACCTAGGGAAACGGCGGAAGCGGTGCCTGTCGAACCCGAGCCGACTGTGAGCAGCGTCGTTGGGGCCACGGGACCCGAAGCAGAGGTTGGGGGATCTGCAGCCGAGAGGGTCATGGATGCCGATCCTGAAGTGGCGGCAGATGAAATGATCGTCATAAGCGAGCCGAGGGTAATGGTAGGTAAGGCGCTTGAGGCTGGAGACCTCGTGGTGACGGTGGACGAGACAACCGTGACCGCAGGACCCGAAGGGGTAGCGGGTGAGGTGGCCACGATTCCTAAGGACGAGCCAGCCGCTCTCTCTCAGGAATCTGGCAATGCTCCAATCATAGCCCTCCCCACCTATATTCCTCCGTCTTCTCCAGGGCTTGCGAGCACAACAACGGTTCCCATCGAGTCAGGTGACGAGGCCACGGGCGGCGGCCTGATGTCAATGGAGGAAGGAATTGCCTCAGCTTCAGCTGGCAGTTCGTCGGGTAAATTTTGAGCTGCTATCATTCTCTCTTCTTTTTTTTTTATATCTTGCGATCCTTTCTCAAGTATGTTTTTTGTTTTTAACGCAGGTGCGGCCAGTGCCGATGCTCCATTGCTTGAAGGAGCACCGTCAACTACTGCTTTGGCGGTGGTCACTTCCCAGCCTTCCCTTGTGCCATCGCGGATGTTGGAAGGTATGGACTCGCGACTCACAAGTTAATCTTTTAGACGTGTAGCTTATGTACTAACGTCATACCACTGTGTCCTTTCAGGAGTGCTCTTTGATCATCTACACCAAGTGTTGCTCCCACACTTCTCCTTCCCGTCCGAACTCGCTTCTCCCTCTAGTGGTGCCGGTGAGTACATTTTCCTTTTGATGTCTTTGTTTTCCCCCCCTTTTTTTAGCAACAGGATTATTTCTGACTTTTCCTCTTCCTCATTGTAGTGCCACAAATCGAAGGAGGGGACGCAAGACCTGCCACGCCACCGGCCCTTCCGGCTTTGCCGTCCATTGCAGCTGGTATAGTAAATTTCCTTTTTGATGACCCTTCAACATCTCTTGCACCGTCGCTTAACCATGTTTTGTTTTGCAGCTATCGTTCCGGCTCCGGTCCCTCTTGAGTCTCGTGTCCTTTCACCGGCAGGTCCCTTCTTGAAACGCCCATCTTCAAAGGGTGCCGTGATGAGTTTGGGCATGCTGAGCGGGTATATCGAAGAGCTTAACGTGGACACTCTCCCCTCTGCTGCAGATTTCGCTGTCGAGATTAACCCAATGTTGGCGGCGCTCGTAAACTTTCACAACGAAGGCGTCGTCAACTCTTGAGTTAACCACTGCAGGGAGATCGAGGCCTGCCTACATCGGCTGGAGTCGACGCGTCCTTCTCCTGAAGTTTTGGATATAAGCATCCAACGGACAGCTTGGCTCGAGCAAAGCACTTCTTACTTCCGCCATTTGGAGCAAGAAGCAGCTTTACGGTTGAAGGAATGTCAGGAATCTTCAAGCGCAACTGCTCGCCTGCGCGCTGAAGTTAGGACGAACGCTGCCGAGGTGAAAGCTGTCTTCGAAGGCCTTCTGGAGCGTATTTCTAATAGGCTAGCACTGAAGCGGAGACTTGATGCCGCCGAGCGTGATGCCCGAGGCCGTGAAGCAGCTCAGCAGGTCGTTGGGGAACAGCTTGCATCCTTCAGGCAGCAGCGGGCTCAAGCAGAGGCCGAACTGGCGGTGGCGGCTGGTCAAGAGAAGGCATGGAAGGAAGTATGCGAGCAATTGCTAAATCTATGCAAGACGCTTCCTTCTCAGTAATTCTCCTTGTATCATTTGTACTTGTAAAATAGATGTATATATTTTTTTATTCTTTAGTACAATGTATCCTGTACTCGATCAATATTTATGAGTAAAAGATGCACATTTTTGTAATGTCTTGTGTCATTTCTCCGCCCCTTTTTTTTTGCATGATATCTTTGATGAACCTTATTGGCCGATAACTTCATTTCTCCCAGAGATAGCGATGGCTTAGGTCGCAGGTTCAGGTCTACCGCCTAAGACTTTTCAACTCTATGAGCCATGAGGGTCTCATAGAGGCTTTTCTCCCTACGGGTCGAGAGGATCTCGTAGATGGGTTTTTCTCCTTAAGAATCATGAGGATTCCTAAGTGTGGTTTTCTCTTATAAGTCGTAAGGATCCTATAAGAGAATTTTTCCCTCTTATGAGTCGAGAGGACCCGTAAGTGGTTGTTTCCCTCCTTACCGAAACTCGACTTTGGAGAGTGAGACCCGTGAATAGTATGCAAGAGACTTTCTCAGATCGACTTGTAGGGTCCCGTTTTTTTTTAGGGATCAAGTTTTCACTCCTCCCCTGCCTGAGGTTTCATCTTGCAAATTGAGAAGCAAGCTGAATTTGTTAAAGAAATCTCTCTCTGAGTGATTTGGGGAATTTCCCCACCGTTGGATCTTTTGATCCAAGGGCTTCTGTTTTACGGAAAAATCTTCTTGTTTTAACAAGAATAGAAGAGATTTCTTTAGAACTTTAATTCCGTTTGGCGTAAATACTCCAGAGCGTGATACGTGTCACGCAGTGCACGGCGCAGCGCAACTGTGTGAGCGCATCTGCGC
Source organism: Agapanthus africanus (assembly GCA_030015575.1). NCBI lineage: Eukaryota > Viridiplantae > Streptophyta > Magnoliopsida > Asparagales > Amaryllidaceae > Agapanthus > Agapanthus africanus. Next base: position 8,822,765 of record CM057337.1, read on the forward strand.
TGACACGTGCCGTGCAGCGCACGGCGCAGCACAAATAATCTGAAGCGCTGCTTCATTTAATTTTGCTTGAAATAGAGCTTTGCTCTGCTTGGGTGCGCTGCCTTGGGCACTACGCTGATACGTCTGCGCAAGACACATGGCGCGTTGCGCAGTGCAGATAATCCGAAGCGTCGCTTCATTTATTAGTTTTGAAAGCAGAGCTTTGCTCTGATTGGGGGAAGATGAAGCGTTGCTTCGTCTCCCGCCTCGGAATTTGAATCATCGTGACAACTTTTGGGAGCCAAAGAGGCGCATGATGCCTATAAATAGGACCTTTGGTCCCCCACCGATGCTTATTATCTTTCAGATTTTATTTTCAACAAACTTCAGGGCTTTGCTCTTGCCTTCTAGAATTCCAGAGCTTTACTCTCTCTGTTCCAGTGTTCTTAGAAAAACTTCAGGTAACACCGATTCTTGGATTAACTCTAATTAATCATAACCAGAAGAGCTTTTAGAGAAAACTTAGCCCTCTATGTATATTGTTTTTTCTTCTGTCGCTAATCTTCTGTAGTATTTCTTTCAGGCGTAATGGCGGTGCATCTATACAGCTTGCACGAGTTCATTACTTACGACGATATCCGCGCACAGGGTCATGAACAAAACCAGGAGTTTACAGACGCTCAATGTGCAGAGGTTATGGGTCGCCTGAACGCAAGCGGTGGTTGGCTGCTACCTCATCGTTCGGCTCTTTTGAAAGTCGTGCTGAGGGCAATATGGAGAGCACTTCCGGGTCTTCACGAGGCCTTACCACTCAATGCGCTGGATGATGCCGAAGACAAGGTGCATTCGGTGTACTTGACGGGGCTGATTTCGAAGAAACGGCGAAACAACCTCATTGATATCCTACATCAAATCTTTCAGCAGACGACGATCGTTGCTGCTTATCGAAGGCCGGAAGGGCTTGCCGATGATATCGACACCGAGGAGCGCGAGAGGCTGCGCATAAGAATAATTAGAAAGGCCAGAAGAACTTTGAACAGCCTTACTTTTGAATTCCTCAATCCATGCTCCGGATCTGAAGTTATTCCATTGTAATAATATTTTTCTTTTATTGTTTTTCATGATTGTAAGAATTTTTGCCAATATGAATGGAAACTTTTTATTTCAGCTTCTCTTATTTCTCGTCCTGAGTTTTCTGCCCGTGCATGAACGAGTATGTCTCGAATGCTTAATCAGATGTAAATCGGATGTTCCTTCCCTTTTTTTTGGTCTGCCATCTTAATAAACATGGTCGAAGGATAATAGAGCGCGCGTCTTGGCTTCCTTAAGAAATGGCGATGGCTTAGGCCGCAGGTTCAGATCTGCCGCCTAAGACTTTTCAATTCTATGAGCCGTGAGGGTCTCATAGAGATCTTTCTGCCTACGGATCGAGAGGATCTCATAGGTGGATTTTCTCCTTAGGAATCGTGAGGATTCCTAAGCGTGGTTTTCTCTTATAAGTTGTAAGGATCCTATAAGAGAATTTTCCCCCTTACGAGTCGAGAGGATTCGTAAGCGGTTGTTTCCCTCCTTGCCGAAACTCGACTTTGGAGAGTGAGACTCATGAATAGTATACAAGAGACCATTTTGGATTGACTTGCAGGGCCCCATTGTTCAGGAAGCAAGTTTTTCAATCTTTGCTGCCCGAGACTTCATCTTGCAAGGTGGGACGAAAAGTGGTGGCTCCGCGAGTTGACGTAGGTCGGGAGGCTCTCGTCACGGAGTATTTGTATCCGTGAGTCGAGGATTTTTGCTAGGGATTATTTGTTTCCCAAGCGCCAAGGATTATTTGTTTCCTTGGGGTTTGAAACGAGTCGAGGTTCCCACGGAGGCACTGGTGGCTCTGCGAGTCGACGCGAATCAGAAGGCTCTCGTCAAGGAGTGTTTGTATCCGTGAGTCGAGGATTTTTGCTAGGGATTATTTGTTTCCCAAGCGCCAAGGATTATTTGTTTCCTTGGGGTTTGAAACGAGTCGAGGGTTTCCCAAGCGCCAAGGATTATTTGTTTCCTTGGGGTTTGAAACGAGTCGAGGGTTCCCACAGAGGCTCTGGTGGCTCTGCGAGTCGACGCGAATCAGAAGGCTCTTGTCAAGGAGTGTTTGTATCCGTGAGTCGAGGAGTTTGGTAGGGATTATTTGTTTCCCAAGAGCCAAGGATTATTTGTTTCCTTGGGTTTTGAAACGAGTCGAGGGTTCCCACGGAGGCACTGGTGGCTCTGCGAGTCGACGCGAATCAGAAGGCTCTCGTCAAGGAGTGTTTGTATCCGTGAGTCGAGGAGTTTGCTAGGGATTATTTGTTTCCTAAGCGCCAAGGATTATTTGTTTCCTTGGGGTTTTAAACGAGTCGAGGGTTCCCACGGAGGCACTGGTGGCTCTGCGAGTCGACGCGAATCAGAAGGCTCTCGTCAAGGAGTGTTTGTATCCGTGAGTCGAGGAGTTTTGCTGAAGACACTGGCCTCTTCGGTTGGAATGAACCGTCAAGGTTTGGCTTCGTCGTCTGATGGAGTCTTTTGGGAAAGTACGGTTCCCTCTTTGTTTATGCTCTTGGATTGTATACAGGGATCGATGTAATCTTAACTGTAGGGCCAAAGTTTTATCATCATCATTTTTTTACTCATTTTCTTTATTTTGTTTCCGCGATGCTTTAACATTTCAGCTTTTATATCGCGAAGGTCGCGATTGCCCAATCATTTCGGCTATTCTTCGCGGTGCCCAATCATTTCGGCTATTTATTTTATCTTTACTCGCTGCTTTTTATTGCGAGTTGCCTCATCATTTTGGTTATTTCGCATGCATACCTTTTACTTGCTGCTTTTTTTTTATTGCAAGTTGCCCCATCATTTCGGCTATTTCGTATGCATGTGTGGCCTACCGGCTTTTCGCCGTAGACCTGAAATTGGACACCGATTTCGGCATCAGCACCGCTACAACTGGGATATTGCCAGGAGCGAATCATCATTTGCCTCTGTCGTTGTCGAACAAAGGAGGCTTAGCGATCAGGGTTAGGATCTTGTCGACTAAGGCTTTTGACTTCATGAGCCGTAAGGGTCTCATAAATGTATTTCTCCCTACAAGTCGTGAGGATCTTATAGGTGTATTTTCTCCTTAGGAGTCGTGAGGATTCCTAAGTGTATTGTTCCTCTGTAAGTCGTAAGGATCCTACAGGAGGGTTTTCTCCCTGTAAGTCGAGAGGATTTACAAGGGTTGTTTATAATGCGAACATATCCCTAGTCTCAAATGGGACTTAGTTAGGGAAATGTTTATTCGCGCCCGTGGATTGTATACAAGGGCCAATACCGGACCATTTGTAGGGTAATGTCGAAAGTTGTGGGGGTTGCTTAAGCACAGGTTTAGGTATCTGTAACTTAAGACTTTCAAATCTTACGAGCCGTGAGGGTCCCATAAGAGAGTTCTCCTTACGAGTCGTGAGGATCTCGCAAGTGTATTTTCTCCTCAGGAATCGTGAGGATTCCCAAGTGTGTTGTTCCCTTGTAAGTCGTAAGGATCTCACGCGGGTGGTTTCTCCTTACAGGGTCGAGAGGACCCTATAAGTGTTTCTTAACGAGGTTGCGCCCTTTCGGGTTTTCACAAACACTCGCCGGTAGTCCTACTGTTTTTACTCACGGAGCCTTCTCGGGTTTTCATCCGTGCCCATTTTGCTTATGGACATACCGTTTTTTTATTATTCTTTTTATTTTCTTTTTTTTTTTACGAGGTCGCCCCCTCTCGGGTTTTCACGAACACTCGCCGGTAGTCCTGCTGTTTTTACTCACGGAGCCCTCTCGGGTTTTCATCTGTGCCCATTTTGCTTATGGACATACCGCTTTTTCTATTCTTTTTATTTTTATATGTTTCCCTTCTTCTTCTTTTTTTATATCTCGTCAGCCTAAGAATGCTGCAGGAGTAGTTTAAAGACGTTTCGGTCTGCTATTAGTTTAAGGACATTTCGGTCCGACATTGAGAAGCCCGGCTACATGCTTATAAAGTTCGAGCTTAGGAAGATAGCGAGAGGACATAGTCGTCGTGATCTATCATTTACCTAGGCCGTGACTCATTAAGCGTAGTATTTCTTTAGGAAACGACCATTTATTGGCCTAAAAGGCCTTTCGCCATGCATATCCATAAGTAGGTAGGCCCCACCCTGGTAGACTTTATCTATGATGTACGGGCCTTCATAGTTTGGCTCGAATTTTCCCCGCTTGGCGCGATTAGGGATTATAGGCCTTTTGACCATTAGCACAAGTTCGCCTTGGCGGAATGTCCTTGGTCGGGTCAATTTTTCATATGAGCGCGTCATCTTCGCTTTGTAAGCTTCCAGCTTTTGTTGTGCTAGGAGCCGGGTTTCATCGAGAGCATCCAGCTCTTCAAACCGTAGGTGAGCATTTTCTTCATCCGTCAGCTCGTAGTGAACTGCCACTCGCAGAGAGGGTAATTCTATCTCGAGGGGGAGTGTTGCTTCCGTGCCGAACACCAACGCGTATGGCGTTGTATTCGTGGCTGTCTTGAATGTAGTTTGATACGCCCAAAGAGCTTCTTGCAATCTCTCATGCCAGTCTTTCTTATTTCGGGACACTGTTTTCTTTATAATTTTCATCAAGGTCTTGTTGAAGGCCTCGGCGAGACCGTTAGCTCGTGGATTATAGACTGAGGAATATCTCCAGTCTATGTTATGCTGCTGTGCGAAGCGGCTGATTTTATGACTTCGGTAGGCTGGCCCGTTATCGGAGATGATCCGCCTCGGAGTTCCAAACCGATATATGACGTGCGTTTTGAAGAAATAGAGGATATTCTCCGTCTTCACTTCTCTCAACGGTATTGCTTCTGCCCATTTGGAGAAGTAGTCAGTCGTCGCCAGGATGAAACGATGTCCTCTAGACGATGCTGGTTCGATGGGGCCGACTATGTCAGTTCCCCACATTTCGAACGGCCAGCTAGCCACCGTTGGATGTAATGGATTTGGATGCTGATGGATGAAGTCCCCATGAATTTAGCATGAGTGACATTGCCTCGCATATTCGAGGCAATCTTGAATCATCGTGGGCCAGTAGTAGCCCATCCGTTTGATCTTCAACTTCATCTTTGGGCCTGCTTGGTGAGAACCGTAGATTCCGTCATGAACCTCCTGAACGACTCTTTCCGCTTCGTTCAGTCCTAAGCATTTCAGCCACAGAGAATCGAATGACTGCTTGTATAGAGTATCATTAACGAAGGCGAAAGACAGAGCTCGTTTCATGAGTTGATGTCTTGCGGACGCATCTTCGGGCATTTGGTGGGACTTGAAGTAGTCTATAAAGACTTCCCTCCAATCCTCAACCTTCTCATGGTCCTTTATTTGTAAGGTCGCTTGTTCAGTCGCTCCCTTCTCTTCGGATGATTCCGGAAGTATTCCTGCGGGGGCGAGCACTCGACGACCTTGTACCATGATTCTAACATCATCGAGGTTATCGTCAGCCATTTCTTTAGCAAGTTTGGCCAACGCGTCCGCTTTGCTGTTTTCCGCGCGCGGTATGTTCTCCAAAGTGTAGGAGGGAATTTGGGTTAGCAGTTGTTGCACCTTTTCACCGTATTTTACCAATTCCAGTTTGCATGTTTGGTAATCGCCGTTCACTTGACTAACGACTAGCTAGGAGTCCCCATATATGAGGAGGCTTTCAATTCCCATGTCAATGGCGATTTCGAGACCTGCTATCAAAGCTTCATATTCAGCTTCATTATTCGTTCTCGGCTCTGTTAAGGAGAAAGCGAAGCGCATTATTCCTCCTTGTGGGGTCACGAAGATAAGGCCTACTCCCGATTTGATCATTGACGTACTTTGTTTGTGCTTTTTCATGGAAGATGCTCCATCGAAATAAAGCTCCCAACGGGTATCACCACCGTCGATTGCGTCAAACGCATGCTTGTCTGGCAAATCGCAATTCAGGGGAGAATCGGCAGGTATCGGGTGCTCAGCAAGGAAGTCGGCTATGGCCTGACCCTTCACTGCCTTGAGGGGTCGATACGTTATCGAGAACTCCATCAAGAGCAGGGCCCATTTAGCGAGTCGTCCCGTCAATATGGCCTTTGACATTAGATATTTGAGAGGGTCCACCTTTGAAATGAGATGGACTTCATGCGCTAATGCGTAATGTCTAAGCTTTGTTATTGCGAAGATCAACGCTAGGCAGTGTTTTTCAATGAGGGAGTAGTTGTTTTCTGCCCCCAGCAGAACTCGACTTAAGTAGTAGAGTGCTCTTTCTTTCCCTTGATCGTTCTCTTGTGCCCATAATGCGCCTAAGGAACCTTCGAGGGCGGTTGTATAAAGAATGAGGGGTTTTCCCTTGACCGGAGCAGAGAACACCGGCGGGTTCTGCAGGTATTGCTTGATCTCGTCTAGTGCGCTTTGGCATCTTTGATCCCAGACGAATGGGGTTCCCTTCTTCATCAGGTGGCTATAGGGACGGCACTTGCCTGAAAGATTGGCTATAAATCGCCGTATGTATGCGAGCTTCCCTTGGAGAGACCGCAACTGTTTGAGAGTCCTCGGCGGAGGCATTTCCATGATTGCCTTGATCTTGGACGGATCTATTTCGATACCCCGGTGTCGAACAATGAATCCCAGGAATTTTCCTGAGGAAACTCCGAATGCACACTTGAGCGGATTCATCTTCAAGTTGTATTGCCGAAGACGTTGAAATACGGTCTTCAGATGCTCGAGATGTTCCTTATATGATTTGCTTTTAACAACGAGGTCGTCGATATAGCATTCGACGATTTCGTGTATAAGGTCATCGAAGATCTTCGTCATGGCCCTTTGGTAGGTGGCACCGGCGTTCTTTAAACCGAAGGGCATCACCTTATAACAGAATATTCCCAAAGGAGTCCGGAAAGCCGTATGTTTCTGGTCTTCAGGATGCATTTTTATTTGATTATATCTTGATGAGCCGTCCATGAATGAGAAAATCTCATGCGTGGACGTATTGTCTATCATCAGTTCGGTGACTGGTACTGGGAAATCATCCTTCGGGCAGGCTTTGTTGAGATCCCGAAAGTCCACGCATATGCGCACCGTCCCATTTTTCTTCATCACTGGGACGATATTGGCAATCCATTCAGGGTATTGAACCTCCTGGATAAAGCCGGAGTCTATCAGCTTTTTGACTTCAGCGTTGATGCTCATCTCGAGCTCGAGCCGCATTATTCTCGGTGCTTGTTTGACTGGCTTGACACCCGAGGATATCGCCAGTCTATGTACAGCAACTTCTGGATCTAGTCCCGGCATCTCGGAATAGTTCCATGCGAAGCAATCTTTATGCTGTACAAGGACGTCTTTTAACGCAGCCACCCTCTCTTCAGACAGCAGCTCGCTGACGAATGTCGGTCGCGGATCGTTTATCGTCCCCAACTCAATTTTCTCGAGGTTATCTGCAGTGGTATGTATTCCATCCTCCAGTTCTTTCGGAGCTGGGGGAAATTCTGAGATCACCTCATCATTGCTGTTTTCGAGGCACCAGGGAAGGCTGTCCATGTTCTCGGATTCTTCTTGTAGTATTGTTATCATGTGACAGGTACGAATTCGCTTCCAATCCCAATGTGGAACTGGTTTTTCTTTCGTGGCCTTAAGCTCGTGCTTTTGTGGTGGTGCTACCCTCCAGTTGTTGGATAGAGCGAATTTACCAAGCTGATATTGATCTTCGACCCAATTCTTGAAGGTGAAGCAATCTTCAAGAGGATGACCTACTACTCGATGGTAAGAGCAATAGTCCGGGTGTGAGGCTTCGCCTGCTTGTTCAGGGTGTTTAGACTCCGGCAATGTAAGCATTTGATGTTTCAGGGCGAGATCAAGTATTTTCTTCGTCTTGTCCCGAGGAAACGAGTATGCTCGCCCCATTTTCTTCATAAGGGATAGATCAATAACGCTCGACTCCCGTTTGCGTGGCTTCTTAGCCCTGCTTTGTTGTTGTTGAGTGCCTTTTTGGCCTTTCGACTTATTTCTGCTTTTGAGCTGAGCCTTCTTTATAACGGGTTGATAAGGAGCGGCATTTTCATCCTTTACGGCCTGTTGGAGAAGGCATTGCGTCTTGGCTTTCTCGTAGATGGTCGTCTCACGGTTGTGATCATCTCGGACTTTTTGACCAGCTTTCTTTATAAGTCTGTCCATTTATTCCTCGAACGACGGACTGGGCTCTTTTGCATCTGGAACTTTCACTGGCTTAGGATTAGCGTCCTCCTATTAAGCATCCGCTTCTTCATCAAGGTCATACACGACGTAGCAGCCGAGTAGTAACTCTCGTTTCTTTGACCGGATGTATCCAAGCCCTCTTGTTTCCATTCTCCCGTTAGGCAGTTTGCGTTGGGTCCCGGGAATGTTCCAGACCCTGTCATAGAATTTGGCCTCTCTAACGGTCTGTTTGAAGGATATCCCCTGGCGTTTCAGCAGCTTCTTCAAACCCTCTGTATAATATCTGGGAAGACGGATAGGCTGAAGCCTGTCGAGCGCAGGATCTGCGCCATGCCAGATTTCTTTTTTCACATTGGTTTCTTCAGAGCGGTAAAACAGAATTGCTTTCTCGTTTTCTCGCCTGGGAGGGATATAGAATGTCCGCAGCTCTTCTACACTGTAGATATTAAGTGCGTCCAGTTCTTTATGATGTTTAGGCGGCACCATGGTGACTTGCAGACTTTGCACTTTATCAGCGGAAGCTTGTATTGAAGGTCGAGCAGAGAATACGACATGGACCTCATCCTCCGAATCGCTACCAAAGACCAATGTAGGAGTGGACGGTCCTGGCTTGTTATGTTGGGGCGGACCCGAATAAACGATCTCCTCTTCCTCCTCGGTATCACTGCCGAAGACAGGGATGGTGGCGTTAGTTTTATTCTCCGGCTTGTGACACTTCTCCGTGTCTTCGAAATCCGGCATGAAGTATTTGGCATCTTCGTATTTGCGGACCTCGTTCACAGAGAACGGGTTCAGTTCTCCCGTCACGGTATACTCGAAACCATCCTTAAAATACTTCATACACTGATGTTGTGTAGAAGGGATGATGTTGTACTCGTGTAACCATGGTCGGCCGAGCAAAGCGTTGTAGCATGTCTTGGCGTCTATGACGTGGAACTTAATGTCCGTGACGAGTATCCCGAAGCGTAGCGTCAGTAGCACAGATCCAAGAGTCTTTGACGATTGGGAGTCGAACCCGGAGATGGTGATCTTGTCCCGAGCAAGGTGCTGGACGCTCATGCAGATTTCCTTCAACACCCGCACGTTGAGTAGGTTAACAGACGACCCGTTATCGATCAGGATTTTGCCTATCCTTATATCATGGCAGTATCCCGAGACATAGAGAGGGCGATTGTGTTCGCACGTCCCAAGTAGAAGGTCTTCATCGCCAAAAGTAACATCGGCCGTGTGCACTTCCTCCAATTCATCCTTCATCTTTTCCTCGGCCAAGCATGCTTGGAATTGTTCCGGATCTTGGAGCGCCTTAATCAACGAATCTCTCGCCTCTTTTGATAGCAAAAGGGCGTCAAGAATGCTGAGCTGTGAGGGCAGCTTCCTTAGATGTGCTAAGACGTTGTAATCCAGCTTATTCTTCTTCGGCGGGTCCTTGGCGGCTAGCTCTTCCACCACTTGGTCATCTAAGACGATATCTTCAGAGACCTTTTCTTTCCCTTTATCTTTTCTGTTCAAGGGTCCGAGGTTCTTTTCAGGCAGTGTCCGATTCCGCAGCCGGATATTTTCGCAGACCTTCGGTTCTTCTTCTTTTCCTGAAGCGGACTCTTTAAAGAGAGGGGCAAGTTCTAGCTCTTCATCAGAATCACTCCCGAATGTAGGCACTTGTGATCCACCGGTGTTAACCATGCAACAATCGCCAGCAGTTCTTTTAAGCCCTTCGGTCGTATTTCTTTGCTCCCGACGAGTTTCACGTTTTTCCCGCTTAAAGCGTTGTCGATGAGCAACATATCCTTGCCACCATCTATCGAAAGCTTTGCACTCTTCAGTAGGGTGCGAAATCCTCCGATGATATAAGCAATACGAGGGGTGCGTTTCCACTTCACCGGCGATGTTTCCTTCAGAGGATGGTAGCTTCATGCCCATTGATATGGCCTTAGCGAACTTTTTCCTCATCTTGAATTGGCTTTTGTCGGTAGCGAAGGTGTTTTGCTCCAACGGGATCGTCTCAGCTCCTTCCCCAAGTCGCTGGCGCTTGGCCCTTTCAAATATAGCCGCCTCGTACTCCCGATCAGCTTTACTTTTCAACCGAGCTTCATTAAGGAATGCGTCGATTATTTCCTCTGGTGGCCCTAAAACTTTTGGTTCGGGATCTGCCCCTGTAAGTCCACGTTGCGACCCCCGGTTCTTACGGGGAGGCGGAAACGGTATAAAAATCAAATTTTTAGCGCATGGGGCAACATGGACTAACAAAGTCGGGATCTTTTCCTAAACTAAAACTAGCAAACTTGCTAAAGAGAGTTAGCTACTCGGAAAGATGGTTATACCTAAACTTGAACTCTTTCTTCTTCAAACTTTGTAGAGGTTGATGGTTCTTTCCTCGTCGCCTTCTTCCGTCGAAGATGGATCCACCTGAGGGTTCAACCTTCGGGCTCTTCCTCGAACTTTGAGTGAACTAGAATCTCCGGCTTGCTAAACCCTTGATCCTAGAGTGAGTAGAGAGTGTCTAGGGGTTGTTTCTTTTTCAAGGTGAGGGATTCTCAACACATGAGAAGGAATCACCTTGAGCTTGAGGAAGAAGAAGATGAAAAGAGGAGAGAGAATGATTATGATAGAATGAGCTCTTTTCTTTTGCAACCATAACTAAAAGAAAAGGAATTATCTAATTAATAATAATAAATCAAAAATGAAATAGTTGATGGTTGTATTTGGAATGACCACTATCATAACTTTCAATAAATGAGTGTAAGCATGAATCAAGGAGAATCCTTTCAAAGCATGATGGTGGTCAACATTCAACCATGGTCAACAAGTCAACCATGGTCAACAAGTCAACAAAATCAACCATAACAATATTTCATTTAATTACTATTATTAATTGATATTTCATAAATCTATTAGGGTTTGGAAAATGACGACTGTCAACTGTGCATACACACCCGTTCCGAAACCCTAAAGAAAAACCTCATCCTCCGCCTCAAGCAACTGTGCATACACACCTGCATTCTCGTTCCGAGGAACAAGAATACCGAGATATAAAATCAACCCCAAAACGTATACCAGTATCTGGCTCAAACCAGAGCCAGCCAGTAATATCCGTCCGGACTCCAAACGTGCACAAGTGCGCGGATGAGAACGAACCCTGTCGCAAAACCATGCGACCTCTACTCTGTTTTGCCCAGAGGCGAATACCCTCTGTGTGGGACTCTAAAGACTCGACACTACGCTGGCAGTGGGTTTAACCACAGACAGCAAGCGGCACTAGCTGTGCGTAACGGTCCCCAGGTAGATGCCGACAAGAAGGCTGACGAGGTGAACCCCATCTGAACTCCTACTGAGTCTGAATGTGACATTCTCCGTACAGTCCGGTCTGTTCATCTGATACATCGCATGTCGGGCCTAAGGGCGGTAAAACGTCAGTCCCCCAATAGCGGTACAAATCGTGTCGGAGTGAAGCCCAAAACACCCTGAGATAACACTGGAAGCCTACCAGTATATCTCGCTTGCCCTGGCCAGGGACTACTCGTGTAATGGCTCTCCTAGACACAGCGCGATGTCAACTCCCAATACCGGGAGAGACGAATCCTGTCTAACCGGCACTGCCTCCAAGTGCTTCGGGACTGTACCCAACCACTACCTGTTTGCACGACTCCTTTGAGCCGTGGTAGGGTAGTAGTCAAAGTACAGTGGGAACACACTCGAGGCGAAGTGCCAGTGTCACGTCAGCGGACTAAGCTGTACTCATGTCACCTGAGAACTGATAACTGACGATAGGTATAATACCAACCTGTCAGTTCCCGACGAGTCCTGTCCAGTGTACTCGTAACCTAACGAGCACCCGTATACTTTCTCCAGTACGACGTACTGATGGCTGTGGGACAGACCATCTCCCACACTGGGATGAGAAGCGCATACGCTAGTCTACTCCGGAGTATCGATGCCCTGTCTCGATAGTCCTGCGACTAGGGACCTGTATAAGGATGTGCTTATAGATTACCCAGCCCCCACTAGTGTGACTGCCATCACAACGCTGGTAATCAAGCAAAGATCCTAAAGGCTCCACTAAAGCGTATAGGTGATATCGCAAAATAAACACATGTACACATTGAAGTAGAAACAAACCAAGTAGCATACTACTATATTGAGCAAGATTGTTTATACAAGGTGAATATCCCAAGCTTCCATTAAGTAATATACAAACTAGTATGATACAGTAATGGCCTCTAGGGCATATACACTAACAATCTCCCACTTGCACTAAGGCCATGTACTGGCATATTGAAGACCTATCATCTCGATCAGCCACTCGAACTGAGTCTGGGGTAGGGCCTTGGTGAATGGATCTGCAGTGTTTTCTTCTGAAGCAACCCTCCGAACCTCGATCTCCTTGCGATCCACGATCTCCCTGATCAGGTGATACCGCCTCAAGATGTGCCTGGATCTCTGATGGGACCTGGGTTCCTTAGCTAAAACTATAGCCCCATTGTTGTCGCAATACAGAGGTATTGGGTCAACAATGGACGGAACTACCTGAAGTTCTCTCAAGAACTTCCTCATCCAGACAGCTTCTTTTGCGGCATCAGATGCAGCGATGTATTCCGCTTCCATAGTCGAATCTGCAACGGTTTCCTGTTTGGAACTCTTCCAACACACCGCTCCTCCATTGAGGGTAAAGACAAAACCCGACATGGACTTGGAATCATCCTTGTCACTCTGGAAGCTGGAGTCAGCAAAGGCCTCGATCTGGAGGTCTTTTCCGCCATACACCAAGAACATCTCCTTAGTCCTTCTCAGGTACTTGAGAATGTTCTTTACTGCTATCCAGTGTTTCTCCCCAGGGTTTGACTGATACCGGCTTACTACACTCAGTGCATAAGCTACATCCGGTCTGGTACACAACATTGCATACATTATAGAGCCTACCGCAGAAGCGTAGGGTATAATAGACATGCGATCCCTCTCCAAATCAGTCTTGGGAGACATCTCTTTAGAGAGGGTGATCCCGTGAAAAGCCGGTAGGTTACCGCGCTTGGAATCTTCCATACTGAATCTTTTCAGTACGGTGTCGATGTACCTGGACTGTGAAAGTCCTAATATCCTCTTGGATCTATCACGATGGATCCGGATCCCCAGGATGTATGAGGCATCACCCAGGTCTTTCATGGAGAACCTTTGTGACAAGAAACCCTTGACAGATTGTAGCATAGGAATGTCGTTTCCTATTAAGAGAATGTCATCCACGTATAAAACGAGGAACACTACAGTTCTCGCTACAAATCTACTATAGATGCATGGTTCATCTGGATTTTTGATAAAGCCAAATTCCTTGACCGTCTCATCAAAACAGATGTTCCAACTCCGCGATGCCTGCTTTAGTCCATAGATGGACTTAAGCAACTTGCACACCTTTCCGCTGCTCCCACTCTGAATGAAACCCTCTGGCTGATCCATATAGACACACTCCTCTAAATTTCCATTTAGAAAAGCGGTTTTTACGTCCATCTGCCAAATCTCATAATCGTGGAAGGCAGCAATGGCAAGAAGGATCCGAATGGATTTCAGCATAGCCACTGGAGAAAAGGTTTCGTCATAGTCCAAGCCAGGTCTTTGACGGAAACCCTTTCCTACAAGTCTAGCTTTATAGGTCTCAACCTGTCCATCTACACCAATCTTCCTTTTGAAGATCCACTTGCATCCTACGGGTTTTACCCCGTCTGGAGCAATGTCCAACGTCCATACTTTGTTGGTGTACATGGACTCCATTTCGGTCCCCATTGCATCCAGCCATTTTACCGAGTCAACGCTCTGAACGGCCTGCTGAAAGCTAGTAGGCTCATCATAGTCTATGATGCAATCCTCTCTATCCCCGTCTATGAGAAAACCGTAGTATCTCTCGGGCGGATGAGACTGCCTACTACTTCTGCGGAGCGGCGTAGGAATGTCCTGTTCATTTGAACCCTCTGGTTCCACTAAGCTTTCAGTAATAGTCTGTGGTTCTGGAATTTCTTCCAGTTCTACTGTGCTCCCACTTATCTGGTTTTCCAAAAACTCAGTTTCCAAGAAGTAGGCATGACGAGAAACAAGAACTTTTTGTTCCTCTTCACAGTAGAAGAAATATCCCTTGGAGTTCTTTGGATATCCCACGAACTTACACTGTACTGAGCGTGCCTCGAGCTTGTCCGCATGCTGCTTTTTAACAAAAGCTGGACATCCCCAAGTCTTGATGTGACTGAGATGGGGCCTCTTCCCACACCACATCTCATATGGTGTAGTAGGCACAGTCTTAGTAGGAACTCGGTTCAAAAGGTACGCAGCTGATTCTAGCGCATACCCCCAGAATGATCGCGGTAACTCAGCGTTACTCATCATGGACCGTACCATATCCAATAGGGTTCGGTTCCGTCTCTCCGATACACCGTTGTGTTGCGGAGTGTATGGAGGAGTAAGCTGAGAGAGAATTCCGTTCTCTTTTAAATAATTCAGGAACTCGGCACTTAAGTATTCTCCACCTCGATCCGATCTTAGAATCTTGATACTTTTGCCGGTTTGTTTTTCTACTTCATTCTTATATTCCTGGAACTTTTCAAAAGCTTCGGACTTATGTTTCATTAAGAAAACATAACCGTACCTTGAAAAATCATCCGTAAAAGTAATGAAGTAAGAATAACCGCTTCGCGCATGTGTAGACATTGGACCGCACACGTCGCTGTGTACGAGTCCCAAGAGCTCGCTCGCTCTTACTCCGTGTCCAGTGAACGGAGTCTTTGTCATCTTTCCTTTGAGACAGGATTGACAAGTGGCATACGATTGATATTCGAACGGATCCAAATATCCTTCTGTATGTAACTTAGTCAACCTTCTCTCATTGATGTGACCCAGTCTACAATGCCATAAGAAAGTCTGATTGATATCTGGAGACTTTCTTTTGTGTGTATTCTGGACATTGAAAATCTGTGGTTGGTTTAATACGTATATACCATTGCTTAGTGTACCTGACCCAATCAGAACTTGATTAAGGTGAATGTTTACAACATTACTTACAAACGCAAATTCATAACCTTCTTTAGAAACCAAAGATACAGAAATGATATTACAAGTTGCGTTGGGTACAAAAAAGCAATTACGCAAAACCAAAACATGCCCATCTGACATTCCCAGGTGATAGTCCCCCACGGCTTTAGCATCCATGCTAGCTCCGTTCGCAACTCTGAGGGTCATGTCACCTGCCTTCAAAAACCTACGGTTTCTCAACGCCTGCAAAGAATTACAGATATGAGATCCTGATCCGGTATCCAATACCCAGGAAGTAGAGTTTATAGAAAGACAGTTTTCAATAACATACACACCTGAAGCTGAAGCCGCAACCTGCTTCAGTTCCTGTGTCCTGGCTTTCCAAGCCCTGCAATCTTTCTTCCAGTGTCCACTCTTGTGACAATAGAAGCATTCCTCTTTACCCAAAAGCTTCCCCGCTATCTTTGTTGCCTTTTCCTTTCCCTTCGTACCCACTTTACTAACACCGCCTCTTGGTTTGGCGGGGGCTTTCTTCCTCTTTCCCTTGGCTTTTGCCTTGGACCTAGAGGAAGAAGATCCTCCTACAAACAAAGCGGGTGTTTCCCTACCCTTCTGTAGGGTGCCCTCTGCGCTCCTCAGCATGTTGAGGAGTTCTGAAAGTTCAACTTCCTTTTCTTGTAAGTTGAAGTTCAGTATAAACTGGGCGTAAGTGGATGGAAGGGACTGGAGAATTAAATCCGTATAGAGTTCACTGTCCAACGTGGTCCCAAGTTCCGCGAGCTCCTCAGTGTAGCCAATCATCTTAAGCACGTGGTCCGCTACCGATGATCCGACGGCCAACTTTGTCGAAAATAACTTCTTCGACACTTCGTATCTTGCGATACGAGACTGCTCTCCGTACAGTTCTTTTGTATGGAGAAATATGGACTCGAGGTCCATATTCTCATGCCTCCTCTGATGTTCGTTGTCCATAGAGGCAAGCACGAGGCACCTGGCCTTCGCGCAATCAATCTCCCAAGTCTTACGGATTTCCTTGTCCGCGACGCTGGAGGTGGGACCTGGGACGGAGGGAGCTTTGGTGGTAAGAAGATACCCCAGCTTGTCGTAAGTGATTGCCAATTTGACATTCCTGAGCCAATCTTTGTAGTTTGGCCCTGTCAGTATGTTTTTATCTAGAAGTAACTTAAGTCCAGTCATTTCGAATTTGGTCGCTGCAGGGGGGAGAGAAGAAACACTTTAGCACGATGCTCTTGCAAGTTTAGAATGGTTTTTAATTTGTCTAAACAGGATGGCTCCCACTGTCTCTCGAATCCCTCCTCAAACCACAAAGGAAGAATTAGCCGGGATCAATCCCACCGTACAATACTTGCTTAACCGTTCAGCCAGGCCAGTGTCAGTACTTCGAGGGAGGTTTTCCAACGCTTTCGCGAAGTTCCTTAATTTAAGAACTTCTTTTCCCTGGGGGCGTAGCCCCGCTAACACCTTTCTAGGCACCTACTAGGTTTATAGCATTGATCGTTTAGTGAGAAATTTCCCGAGGAGTAGCATATACTCACAGTAGGATCGGGATCCAAATATCATCGCGTGACGAAAATGAAGGAATCCTACCATAATCATCACACTCCAAATGGTATGCAAATCTAGCAAGTTTCAGTACTTATGAAACTCCCGATGTGGATTTTTGCCCCATGCTCTTATGACCTTGGCGTGAGGTCAAAATGTCATAAGTCACATGTCAAGTTCTTCCCATCATTATCCCGGTTGATTTGAACCCACCCGTACCTACCCTTGACGTAGGCCAAAATGGCGGTACGACTGTCTCAAACCAACGCATTCTATCTATGCAACAGATAAATATCCGGCAGCTACCAATCACTATGCCTTGGCGTGAGGTCAAAATACATAGCTTGAATACTACCGTATATTTAGCTGAAATGATGGAGGGCTACGAATGGTTTTGGCGAAACCGTGAACGTAGTGAACTTGATATAATCGATGGAACGAGATAGCTTTTAGAAGGAGTGGCTCAAGCTCCGCATTTAAAAGTTAGTTTTGAAAAGAACCGAGTGGTTTTTCGAAAGTGTTCCAACGACTTTAACTTGGTTTATTATCTTGCATTAGTTCTTTTAATGCGTGATATTCTTGCATTAGTTCTTTTAATGCGTCCCATCATTTAATCCTACCATTGCAGAAAACAACCAAAATATGACGTACGCTTATGCCATTCGCATTCGCCACGGGGTCCCGTCATCACTCGTTAGGTTACTTAACTAACGACAGAGCGGGGGCTGGGCTAGCGCGGCTGTAAAACATAAGCAACGCCTAAATATAAAGCAATGATAGACATTACGGATCACAGATGAATACATTGGATATACTAGCAATCCGCAATCCGTTCGAGCCTGCAACGAAAAGCGGATTACTCGGTCGCGGTGAATAGCAAATACCCCACCCAAGACCCCTACGGGTGTGGCAAACTACCCGCCAAGTACTCGGCAGTTTGTGCACCCCTCCATGGGTCTATCCTAGGAGCAAAAACAGTAAAAAGAATTATACAATGACGGCTACAACCCCGACCCGGTTGTGCGGCCATACAAATAATAATATTACATCAATTTACATTTACAAATGAATGAAAGAAAAACAAAAGCTCATCTCACATCCACCCCGGCTATTCACCCGCGACAGTCCAACAGATTCATATACACATTCCAATATCAAACACAGATCACAGAGATGTATAACCCCGACTAATCGACTTATAGCGATTAGCCGACGTTCAATACATGCAAACATCACAGATATAACCATCATAGTCAAAGTGCAGTGAAGTTCGGAAAAAAAATACGGAATTATAGGACCCCAAAAGTAAATTTCTGTTCTGGAAAATCTGGGCACATATAACATATTTGAAAAATCCCAAAACCCTACCAGAAGAGTACTGCACGAAACCCGATCACGAGAGGACCCCACACGGCGGCGGTTCCGCGGCAAATGCCTACCTCATGCCGCGGAAACGCGGCGGTTTGAAGGAATCAGGGGATTGTTTTTCATGGGTGTTCACACAAAACCCTGAGCCGAATTTAGGTGTATAACAAATCCTGTTTTGACGAGAAAATTTTTTAACAGAAACTAGGGTTTTGTAAAAGTTTGGATTTTGGATTTTTTTTGGTTCCGAACTTCGTTACAGTTCACTACCAAGCTAGTTTAAGTTTAGTTAGGCTCTGATACCACTGTAAGTCCACGTTGCGACCCCCGGTTCTTACGGGGAGGCGGAAACGGTATAAAAATCAAATTTTTAGCGCATGGGGCAACATGGACTAACAAAGTCGGGATCTTTTCCTAAACTAAAACTAGCAAACTTGCTAAAGAGAGTTAGCTACTCGGAAAGATGGTTATACCTAAACTTGAACTCCTTCTTCTTCAAACTTTGTAGAGGTTGATGGTTCTTTCCTCGTCGCCTTCTTCCGTCGAAGATGGATCCACCTGAGGGTTCAACCTTCGGGCTCTTCCTCGAACTTTGAGTGAACTAGAATCTCCGGCTTGCTAAACCCTTGATCCTAGAGTGAGTAGAGAGTGTCTAGGGGTTGTTTCTTTTTCAAGGTGAGGGATTCTCAACACATGAGAAGGAATCACCTTGAGCTTGAGGAAGAAGAAGATGAAAAGAGGAGAGAGAATGATTATCATAGAATGAGCTCTTTTCTTTTGCAACCATAACTAAAAGAAAAGGAATTATCTAATTAATAATAATAAATCAAAAATGAAATAGTTGATGGTTGTATCTAGAATGACCATTATCATAACTTTCAATAAATGAGTGTAAGCATGAATCAAGGAGAATCCTTTCAAAGCATGATGGTGGTCAACATTCAACCATGGTCAACAAGTCAACCATGGTCAACAAGTCAACAAAATCAACCATAACAATATTTCATTTAATTACTATTATTAATTGATATTTCATAAATCTATTAGGGTTTGGAAAATGACGACTGTCAACTGTGCATACACACCCGTTCCGAAACCCTAAAGAAAAACCTCATCCTCCGCCTCAAGCAACTGTGCATACACACCTGCATTCTCGTTCCGAGGAACAAGAATACCGAGATATAAAAGCAACCCCAAAACGTATACCAGTATCTGGCTCAAACCAGAGCCAGCCAGTAATATCCGTCCGGACTCCAAACGTGCACAAGTGCGCGGATGAGAACGAACCCTGTCGCAAAACCATGCGACCTCTACTCTGTTTTGCCCAGAGGCGAATACCCTCTGTGTGGGACTCTAAAGACTCGACACTACGCTGGCAGTGGGTTTAACCACAGACAGCAAGCGGTACTAGCTGTGCGTAACGGTCCCCAGGTAGATGCCGACAAGAAGGCTGACGAGGTGAACCCCATCTGAACTCCTACTGAGTCTGAATGTGACATTCTCCGTACAGTCCGGTCTGTTCGTCTGATACATCGCATGTCGGGCCTAGGGGCGGTAAAACGTCAGTCCCCCAATAGCGGTACAAGTCGTGTCGGAGTGAAGCCCAAAACACCCTGAGATAACACTGGAAGCCTACCAGTATATCTCGCTTGCCCTGGCCAGGGACTACTCGTGTAATGGCTCTCCTAGACACAGCGCGATGTCAACTCCCAATACGTGGAGAGACGAATCATGTCTAACCGGCACTGCCTCCAAGTGCTTCGGGACTGTACCCAACCACTACCTGTTTGCACGACTCCTTTGAGCCGTGGTAGGGTAGTAGTCAAAGTACAGTGGGAATACACTCGAGGCGAAGTGCCAGTGTCAAGTCAGCGGACTAAGCTGTACTCATGTCACCTGGGAACTGATAACTGACGATAGGTATAATACCAACCTGTCAGTTCCCGACGAGTCCTGTCCAGTGTACTCGTAACCTAACGAGCACCCGTATACTATCTCCAGTACGACGTACTGATGGCTGTGGGACAGACCATCTCCCACACTGGGATGAGAAGCGCATACGCTAGTCTACTCCGGAGTATCGATGCCCTGTCTCGATAGTCCTGCGACTAGGGACCTGTATAAGGATGTGCTTATAGATTACCCAGCCTCCACTAGTGTGACTGCCATCACAACGCTGGTAATCAAGCAAAGATCCTAAGGGCTCCACTAAAGCGTATAGGTGATATCGCAAAATAAACACATGTACTCATTGAAGTAGAAACAATCCAAGTAGCATACTACTATATTGAGCAAGATTGTTTATACAAGGTGAATATCCCAAGCTTCCATTAAGTAATATACAAACTAGTATGATACAGTAATGGCCTCTAGGGCATATACACTAACAGCCTCCAGCTTTCCGGTGCAAGGAGTCTCCTCATCGTTCGTGGTCGAATGGGAAATCATATGACAGCTCGCCACATATTCCTCGGATTCATCCGATAAACTTTCTCCTTCATCTTCTTCTTGAAAGACATGATTGAGGAACTCTTGGAATGTAATGGGAGTCCGCGCCTTTTGGTTGTATTCTTCCAACGCGTCAATTTGCTTTTGTAAGTCCGTACGTTTGCCGCCAGGCTTCACGGGCTTCGTAGATTTCTTCTTTTTCTTTTTCGAAGATTTTGACGACTGGTTGCGAGTGCTTGAGCCACCACCATCGGTCTTTGGAGTTGGACGCGGTTTCAACATCCCTTCAATGACCTGCGGTTCCAACGGGTTCTTCCACTCGATCGCTGGACATGTCTGAACATCGTTTAGCATCCTCTTTGTCTTGGCTGATAATACAACCTCCCAAGGAGCTTCTTCAATGACGGAGCATGTTGGCCCCGGCGTATTCGTCCCCTTAGAGGTATGGGGCTGCGGGGGATTCACCTTCCATTTGTCAGATAACGCGAACTTGCCCTGTCGGTACTGGTTTTCAAGCCAATTCTTGAAAACGTAGCAATCTTCGATCGGATGGCCTAGTACTCGATGATAAGGATAGTAGTTGGGTTCGTTGACGTCACTTGGTTGCAACGGACGTTTTGGATCCGGCAGATTTATGAGTCTGTTGCGCAACGCCAGCTCGAATAACCTCCTCGTTTTATCGCGGGGAAAGGAATAAGGACGTCCCATCCTGTCCTCAAGGGGTACGTACGGTCGCGTATTATTTTGACGAGCAACCGACTTCGAGTCGCTCAGTTATTGCTGAGCATTAGCGACGACGATCGCTTTTCCCTTTCCTTTGTCATTTCGGGTGTCTGGCCTTGGAAGAGGGGGTTTATGGCCCATTTGATCCATTTGCGCTAGTTTGTCAATCAAGGCCTGGAAGGTAGTCGGCTTGAAAAACATCATGAACTGCGAGATGGTTGCTTGTGGATCGAGGGTTCCCACAAACATACCCACCGCGGGAGATTCTTCAATGCGCTGCTCACACTTCGACCATAAGTTACGCCATCGTATAGCATACTGAACCCACGTCTCGCCGGGTTTTATCCTGGCGTTAATCAGTGCTGTCATCGGAGTACGTTCACTAGCGCTTGCAAAACGCTGAGTAAACAACAGCTCCATCTCCGCGAAGGTTTTAATAGAGTCATTCGGGAGCTCAGAGTACCATTCGAACGCCGTATCCGATAAGCTTCCAACAAACTGGCGAAGTAAAAGCTTATCATCTCCACCGGTATTGCCGCAGAGTGCCCTGAACTGGGCTACATGCTGGTGAGGATTGCCCGTCCCTTTGTAGACATGGAACTTGGGAATCGTATAACCTGGCGGGTATTTGATTTGATCGTACCAACTCGGATATGGTCTCCCCGTTTTCATGACCTGGCCGGCTGTTTCGGTTGCATGATGAACCCGTATTTGCTGAGCGATGTATTCATCCAAATCAGCTTTGGAGATTGTATCCTCTTTAGCTGCGGACAGAACCGGTGGAGGATTCGACGTCTCTCCCCTATCGTCTTCAAGAATGATTGGGGGATCTTCAGCAGGTGGATCTTGTTGAATCATCATACCCACCATATCCTGGAACAGGAGGGCCATTTTCTTTATGTTGGCTGCCTGCTCGGCGGCCTCTTTGTCCTTTTTCTCTAATATTCGGCGAAGGAACTAAGCGTCAGTCTCTTGTTCCTGACGTTCATCAGAGGACGTTTCAGGGGTTTCTTTTGGCCCTGTAAGTGCGGCCATAGCGTTCATCATTTCTTGGAGCTTCTGCTGCTGCTCCTGAGCCTTGGTCACTGACCTCGTGTGCAGTCTATGACCTGTTGATATGCGGCTATCTTCTTTTCCCGATGCCATGTAAACCGTATGAACTGTTATGCCCCCTGGCTTAGGGCGTTTAGGTTCACTATTTTTAACTTTTGCCGCTGACGCGGGAGTTTTCTCCGGCCTCCTTCTTTTGTGGGCCATTGAGGTTGAAGGAACCGTTGAAGGGGGCAGCCTAGCAGCTGCTGTCCCCTGCTGTTTAATGGGGCGGTCCTTGTCCTTTTCCACTTTCGCCTTTTTCTGGTGACGAGAGTGACCTGGGTCAATCACGGAGTCTTGAACCCTCCGCCAAACTTTATAAATTCTTGAGGACAGCCGTTGAGGGGGCTGTTCTTGCTTCGTTTCCATAACTCTCCCCGCAGGTGGAGGAGATCTTTTTAAGGTAGCGGTTGGAGAGTTCTTACGCACCCTCCTCAGCAGTTCAAAGCTGTTCCCAGTTGGAACAGCAACGTTGACTTCCACCATTGGAGCAGGTGGAGTTAGCCCTGAGGGGGAGTTGCCCCATGCCTTCCTTACTCGTTGCCAATGGCGACGTCGAGCACGGCGAGCCGTTGGGATTGGCTCAGAGATTGAGATAGTTTCTTTCTGCCCCCTGTCTGAATGAGGCGCCGTCGGTGTTAATCTCTTAAAGACTGAGGTTGTCTTCTGAGGGGTGATATTTAACCTGCCGAAGACAGATCCCTGAGCAGATGCAGGAGTAGGAATCGTTAGTCTTGAAAAGACTGACTCTTTGATAGGGGAATCCGCCTTGACGACTTCTGGGGCAGCACTTATTGCCTTCCTTTGGACAGCCATTTTAGAGTTCAGATTTAGCCTGGTGAAAACAGAGGCTGTCGGTTTGGTAGCGGGTGACCCGTTGACAGGGGCCGTCGTAGCAGTGAGCCGGTCAAAGACCGACTTTTTGTTCACTTCCGGTGCGGGTATTGGCGCAGGAAAGCTTGTAGGTGGGATCATGGCCCCGAAGAACAGGCTAGTGGTGGCTTGGGTCACCTGGTCTACTGGCAGAGTGAGGAAGGAAGCCGCTTGGGGCCCATATGCTACACCTCCGGGGGAGGTGGAGCGTCCATTACAGTGGCACTTCGAGCAATTGGTGCAGTTAGAGGCCATTGAATCTTGAGTTCTGCGCCAGGCAAGAGACCAAATCTTAGTAACTTGAAATCCGAAGGCAACCATTTAACAAACCGCGATTGGTTCACGAAGATGACACACGAAGTGTGGAGTGGAAAGAGGAAGAGGTCCCACCGGACGTGCCAGAATCTGTTCCCCTCCGAAGGACGGCGCACAGGACCGCGATGGCCTGACGCTGAGATTCGGGGCAGATGCTATTTGGTTTTATCCGTCCACCTCTCCGAAGATGCCAAGTTGATTTATGGCACCGTATATCGAAGGTTTAGACGGATGCGGCCGATGTAGCAGACTTTGTCAGATTCCCCCTCGCTAGAGGGGTTTTTTGATTGTGGGGACGCTCTTCCCTGCAGGCGCAAGCCCCTGCAGTTAATTACGCTACCGCTTCGCGGTAACAACTTTCTCCTTCTCCAGAATTTCACTTCGTGTCATGGGTGTTTGTTTTGTTTGTGGTTGCCCGTGGATTGTATACGGAGACTGAGTAATACCGTCGCCCGTAAGACGTGGATTAGTCCAAATCCGTATTTACTTAGATTTGGGTTTGGTGTTTTTAGTTTAAGGATGCCTTAGTCGCGTTGCGGCTAAGATCGACTTAAACGGTTGTTAAGGATACGTTAGTCCAGTTTGGGACTAAGATCGACTTAACGGGATCGTTTAGATCCGACAAAAGAGCATTTGGGCTCTATTGTGCCAGTTTAGGGACATGGTGGTCCAATACCAGTTTAAGGACATAGTGGTCCACCGTTAGTTTAAGGACGTTTCGGTCCGACATTAGTTTAAGGACGTTTCGGTCCAATATTAGTTTAAGGACGTTTCGATCCACGAGTTTAAGGACCCCGCAGTCCATATTGACATATGTGGTCGTCGGGACCCGTCACCTCTCTGACGTCGTTGAAGGATTACAATGATAAGTGTCAGAGGAGCTCAGAGATGTACTCTCGAACCGGATATAAATTAATTTAAAAGAGCAGTCGTGCTCAGTCAATTTAATTTAAGGACTTACGGCCAAAATTGGGCTAAGTCCAGTTGAAATGTTCAACATTTTATTTGCTTCTGCCTTGCATTTCTTTTTATTTTTATTTGGGCTTTGCCCAGAAAGGATGCAGAGCATCAATTTTGTTTTGGGCCCTGCCCTTTATAATGATGCAGAGCATCAATTTCATTTGGGCTCTGCCCTTTATTGCTTTGCAATTTATTTTGGCCTGTTAGGTCTTTCTGATTTGGGCCTGGCCCTTCAAGTAATGCATTGCATTTGTGCAGAGCACTAAGAATCTTTTTTAGATTCAAGAACAGAAGTGCAAGGCACTTTTTAATCTCCTGATCTAAATTTAGATCAAAGAAAAAAAAAACAAGTTTTTCTTTTCTTGTTTTTCTTTATCCCAGAGAACCAAGAGTTCATAACAAGTGCAATGCACTATTTATTTTTTTATTTATTTTATTTATTTATTTATTTATTTGTTGTTGAAGATCCATGATCTTGTTCTTAGATCAATGATCTGTTTCTAAGAGAATTTTCTCTTCTTTTAAAGGTTTTACCTTTTTTTTTATTCTTCAAGAGTTCTCAAGAGTTCTCTTCTCTCTATTTTTTTTAACAAGATCTTCCCTCTTTTGAATTAAGGTCTGGGGTCCTTTTTATAGTGCCCATTAATTAGTTAAATTTGTTACATAAATCTTTTTCTGAGTGAATTGGGGAATTTTCCCCACCGTTGGATCTTTGATCCAAAGGCCCCTGCCTTATACAAGAAAATCTTCTTGTTTTAACAAGATTTATTCTGTTTTGCGCAAGAATCCCCAGTGCGTGACACGTGTCGCGCAGCGCAGCGCTTGCGCAGCTGCGCTTGCGCACCTGCGCAGACACGTGTCGCGCAGAGGTGCGCTTGCGCAACAGTGTTTGCGCAACTGCGCGGACACGTGTCGCACAGCGCGACGCTCGCGCAGTTGTGCTTGCGCAACTGCGCAGACATGTGGCGCGCAGTGGTGCACTTGCGCAACAGTGTGTGCGCAACTGCGCAGACACGTATCGCGCAGCGGTGCGCTTGCGCAGTTGTGTTTGCGCAACTGCGCAGATACGTGTCACACAGCGCAGCGCTTGCGCAACTGAGCGTTGCTTTTGTTTTTTAAAGAGCCTTGCTCTGATTGGACGCACTGCCTTGGGCGTTGTGCTGGCGTGTCAACTTTTGACACGTGGCGCATTGCGCGCAACGCACGGAATTTGAAGCATTGCTTCAAAGATTTGAATTTTAAAATTCAAACAGAGCCTTGCTCTGATTGGGGGAACAGTGCCCACACGTGATGGCCTGAAGATTAAAAGTGTTTAACACTTATTTGAATATTCTGATAATAAAATAAAGGAGGTCTAGCCCCATCTCAGGCGCCTCACGTGACCCCACGTGACCCCTTCCTTTCTAGTGTTTAACACTATTTCGAGCATTTTGTCTTCAGTGTTTAACACTGTTTTAAATACATCACGTGAAGACACGTGACCGCTAGATGTCCTCTAGTATTTAACACTATTTTAAAGCCAGCTTAGCCCAAATTGGCTAAGTTTTCCAGAGGCAAATCTCCCATTCAAATGAACTTTAAAATCCAGAGCTACAATGTTTAATGCTCAGCCAAAAACAAAAATGTTATCAGAGCCCTCAAACTCTTGTTTAGCATTGCTAAATATGAGGGGCTGAACCCAGACAAATGTTTAATGGTTCAACAAAGGGCCAACATTTTAAACTTAATTGGACTTAGCCCAAATTGGCCATAATTCCTCAATTCAGATTTAACTGAGCCAATGTGCTCACAATCTAATTAATTGATTTTAGTTCCAAATTGGACTATAGATCTCCCAATCAACTTTGGTTCAAGGGTACATCTCTGAACTCCTTTGATATCTGTCGTTGTAATCCTTCAACGTCTTCAGAGAGGTGACGGGTCCCGACAAACACATATTTCACAGACTATGACGTCTTTAAACTGGACTGTGAGGTCCTTAAACTCATGGACTATGATGTCCTTAATCTCGGACTGTGTGGTCCCTTTAAACCCACAGACTATGATGTCCTTAACCTTGGACCGTAATGTCCTTAAACTAACAATGGACCGCAAAGTCCCTAAACTAAACAACAGAGCCCGAATGCTCTCTTGTCGGATCTAAACGATCCTGCTAAGTTGATCTTAGTCTAAAATTAGACTAACGTATCCTTAACTAACGTTTAAGTTGACCTTAGTCTCAAATGAGACTAACGTATCCTTAAACCCAACCCCACACCCAAATCTAAGAAGATACGGATTTTGACTAATCTACGCCCTACGGGCGACAGCATAAATTAGTCTCTGTATACAATCCACGGGCAACCAAAAATAAAACAAACACCCACGACACTAAGTGACCATATGGAGAAGGAGAAAGTTGTTGCCGTGATGCGGTAGCGTAATTAACTGCAGGGGCTTGCGCCTGCAGAGAAGAGCGTCCCTACAATCAAAAACCCCTCAAATGAGGGGGAATCTGACGAAGTCTACTATATCGGCCGCATCCGTCTAAACCTCCGATACGTGGTGTCATAAATCAACTTGGTATCTTTGGAGAGGTGGACGGATAGCACCAATTAGCATCTGCCCACAAATTCAGGCAAGACGCGTGTCTTCCCAGTTTTCGGCGGGGAACAGATTCTGGCACGCCCGGTGGGACCTTTTCCTCTTTCCACTCCACACTTCGTGTGTCATGAATGAATCGCGGTTTGATATGGTTGCCTTTGGGTTCGAGGTACTAAGATTTGGTGTCTTGCTCTGTGCAGAAGACGAAGGATCAATGGCTTCTACCTGCACAAAATGATCCAGCTGCAACTGCAACTCCCGTTCCGCCTCATCTGGAGGTGTAACTTACGGGCCCCAGGCAGCCTCCCTGTTCACGATGCCGGAAGACCAAGTAACTCAGGCCACCACTGGGCTGTTCTTTGGGACTATGATCCCACCCATGAGCTTCAATGCCCCGATGCTGCTGCAAGAAGCCTTAAAGAAGTCGGTCTTTGATCGACTTACCACTACCGCGGCCCTTCTCAATGGGTCGCCCAACTCCATTGTCTCAGTTTTCAGCAGACCGGGCCAGAACGCTAACAAGCCCGTGATACCTGAAGTAGCCATCCCTAAGCAGATAGCCATCCCGGTTCAAGCGGACGAAATCATCGCAGAGGCTTCTTCTGCCAAGAAGTCAGTCTTCACAAGCTTGGCCATTCCGGCTCCTGCTCCAGGCGAAGTCCCCAGAGCTGCTTCCCTTGCCCAGAGATCTGTCTTTGATAGATTGGACGTTGCTTCTCAACGGGCATCAGTCTTTAAGAGGCTGACGCCGGCGGCAAACCTTCGCCAACATAGGGGCATGACGAAGTCACCCCTACAGCTGAGACAATCCCATCCGCACGACATGCTCGACATCGCCACTGGCGCCGCGTAAGGAAGGACGGGGGCAACTCCCCCTCTGGGCTAACTCAGCCAACTCCGATGGTGGAAATCAATACTGCTGTTCCAACTTGGAACAGCTTTGAACCGCTTAGGAGGGTTCGCAAGAACTCTCCGACTGCCGAGCTGAAGAGATCTCTTCCACCTATGGAGATTACTACAGAAAAGAAGCCGGAGCAGCCCCCTCAGCGGTTGTCCTCCAAAATTTATAAAGTATGGCGACATGTCCAGGAATCGATGATTGATCAGGAATACTCTCGCCGATCAAAGAAGATTAAAGCTCGACAAGGAGATAACCATCCTGTCAAGCCACCAAAGGCAACAGCCGTCTGGGTGCCCGCTGCAACGGCTTCCTCAACGCCAACCGCTCAAAAGAAAAGGAGGCCAGAGAAAGCCCCTGTGAACGCGGCGAACCGCGAGGACGTTGAATCTAAACGCCCCAAGTCTGGGGGCATGGTAATACATACCGTTTATATGGCTTCCGGAAAAGAAGAAATCCATGCTTCTACGGGTCATCGATCGCTTACCCGATCGATAACGAAGGCTCAGGAACAACAGCAGCAGAAACTTCAGGAGATGCTGACTGCAATGGCCGCACTCACTGGACTAAAAGAAAATCCAGAGACCTCGGAGCAACGTCGGGAACAAGAAACTGATACCGAATTCCTCCGAAGAATGCTCGAGAGGAAAGAAAAAAAGGTTGCGGAGCAGGCAGCCAATATAAAACGAATGGCTCTTTTGTTCCAAGACATGGTTGGGATGATGTTACAGCCAGAACCTCCAGCTGAAGACCCCCCGATCATCATTGAAGACGACAGAGGGGAAACATCGAACCCTCCTCAGGCTTTTTCAGCAGCCAAAGAGGAGACCATCTCTAAAGCCGCTTTGGATGATTACATTGCTCAGCAAATACGGGCTCACCAGGCGAATGAAGTGGCCGGCCAAATTGCTAAAACTGGGCGACAATATCCAGGCTGGTATGACCAAATAAGGTACCCGCTGAGATATACGATCCCTAAATTTCACGTATATAAAGGGACGGGAAATCCGCATCAGCACGTCGCTCAATTCAAAACCTTGTGCGGCAACACCGGGGGTGATGATAAACTTCTGCTCCACCAGTTTGTTGGTAGCTTGTCGGAGACGGCATTCGAGTGGTATTCTGAACTTCCAAACGACTCTGTCAAGACATTTGAGGAGATGGAACTGCTGTTTACGCAGAGATTCGCGAGCGCTAGCGAGCGTACCCCGATTATCGCATTAATTAATGCCAGGGTGAAGCCATGTGAAATGTGGGTGCAATACGGAATACGATGGCGAAACTTATGGTCAAAATGTGAGCAGCGCATCGAGGAAGCGCCGGCAGTGGGCATGTTCGTGGGTACTCTAGACCCTCAGGCAACTATTTAACAATTCATGATGTTCTTCAAGCCGACCACGTTCTAGGCCTTGATCGACAAACTGGCCCAAATAAACCAGATGGGTCATAGACCGTCTCCTTCAAAGCCGGAGCTGTGGAACGAAAAGGGTAAAGGGAAAGCGACCTTCGTCGCGAATACTCAACAGCAGCCCAGTGGCCCAAAACTAACTGATCGCCTAGACGAGAGGAGGCAATTCTATAACAAGAAGATGAAGCGCCCTTATTCGTTTCCCCGGGACAAAACGAAGAGATTGTTTGAGCTGGCGGTGCGCAACAGACTCATCAATTTACCGAATCCAAAACGACCGTTGCAACCCGGCGAGGCTAATAGCCCCAATTATTGCTCCTACCATCAAACGGTAAGCCATCCAATTGAAGATTGCTTCGTCTTTAAAGGCTGGATCGAAGACCAATACCAACAGGGCAAGTTTGCGTTGTCCGAGAATTGGAAGGTGAACTCACCACAGCCACACACTCCCAAGAAGACAGACACACCGGGGGCATCATGCTCTTTCATAGAAGAAGCTCCATGGGAGGTCGCTCTTTCAGCCAAAACTAAAAGAATGCTGAAGGATCTCCAAACATACCCGACGATCAGGTGGAAGAATCCGCTGGAACCCGAGATTATCAAGGGAATGCTGAAACCGCGCCCAACTCTAAAAATTGGTGGTGATAGTCAAAGTGCTCATACCCAGCCGTCAAAGTCTTCAAAGAAGAAGAAGAAATCCAAGAAGCCCGTGAAGCCTGGTGATAGGCGCACGGACCTGCAAAAATAGATTGACTCGTTGGAAGAATATAATAAAAAAGCGCAGACTCCAGTCACACTCCAAGAATTTCTCAGCCACGCCCTTGAGGACGGAGATGATGATAATGGAGAAGACTCGTCGGATGAATCTGAAGATTATGTGGCAAGTTTCCATGTGATCTCTCACTCATCAATAGAAGATGAAGAAGCTCCTTACACAAAGAAATTGGGGGCAAGCCCTGAGCCGAAACTTCTAGGGCCATCAGATAAAATGATTGATGCATTCCTGGACGAAACTCTTCTTAAAAGCAAAACTGCTCGAGAGCGTGAGATGGCCATATTCGAAAAAACCAAACGCCGACGACTGGACGAAAGGGTTGAAACACTCCCGCCAGATCAAAGTACATCCGCCGCAAATAAAAGCAGGTTCAAGACGAGGAAGAGGTTCGCCAAAGCCATATCTATGGGAATGAAGCTGCCACCCTCCGAAGGGAACGCTCTTGGTGAAGCGGAAACACATCCTAACTACTGCATATATCATCGAAAGATTGCGCACCCTATCGAAAAGTGCAACGCTTTTAAAAGATGGTGGCAGAGATATGTTGCTCACCGACAACATTTCAAGCATATAAAACGCAAAATTCGTCGGGAGCAAAGAAATACAACCGAGGAGAGCAAAAGAACTACCGACAACTGTCACATGGTTGACGCTGGCGGATCGCAAGTTCTCACCTACGGGAGCGACTCTGACGAAGAAATTGTAAGTCGATGTGCAACACCCCACGAGTTGCGGAGAGGCGGAAATATGAAAAACGATCTTGTTCTTTAAGCATACATCGACTAACCGAAAATCTTTGCTAAACGATAATTAACAACAACCATAGAAGTACTTAGCTACTATGTAAAGAGATTATACCTAGTGAAACGTGTCCTTCGTCTGTACGATCTCTACGTCCTCCACAGCCTCCTCTAAGTGATAGATGATCCACCCGAGAACCTTAATCCAAGCTTCACCTCCAAACTTGAGGTAACTAAGTTTCTCTAGTTGCTAATCAAAGGAAATTAAATCATATAGAGTTAGGTTATGGAATGTTTAGTCTATTCTAATCCTTGTTCTCAACTCATGAATGGTAGGATTAGAGTTTGAAGAGAGAGTGAGCTTGAGGAAAGAGAAGCTGAACTAGAATAATGAAAATGAAATTGTTTCTCACTTGATATATGAATCATAATGAATAAATGAATAAAATGAGATTATTCATCATGCTACATAAATGCATTATGAGTGATTCACTATGTGAGTCATTAAGCATTTAATAATGCATTAATGACATAATGAATCACACATTATGAGTCACAATATCATTAAATGACAATGCCACCTAAACCCTCAAGTCACCATGCTTCTAGAAACTTCCCGGAAATTACAAGAACGCCCCTCCTTTCCGTGAAAACACGGAAAAACTTTAGACTGTATAAATCCAATAACCTGATACTAGAATCTGGCTTAAACCAAAGTCGTCTAGTAAAAACTGTCCGAATGTCGTACGTGCGTTTAAACACGTATTTGTCCGAACCCTTGTCGTAAACCCGTACGACCTCTATATCGTTTCGCCTGGAGTTGGGAAATCTCTGTGTGGGACTCTAAAGACTCGACTACTACGCTGGCAGTGGGTTTAACCACAGACCGCAAGCGGCACTAGCTGTACGTAACGGTACCCAAGTAGATGTCGATAAGAAGGCCGATGAGAAACCCATCCGAACTCCTACTGAGCCTGTCCGTGACAATATCCGTGCAGTCCGGTCTGTTTGTCTAAGAGTATCACATGTATGGACTAGGGGGTGGTGAACGTCAGACCCCTAATAACCGTACAAGTCGTGCCGACATGGCTCAAGACCATCCGAGAATCCACTGATCAGTCCATCAGTAATTCTCAATCAGCCCTGGCCAGGGACTTATGGTAATGACCAACCGATCACTGTGCGATATCAACTCCCTATACCGGGAGAGACGAATCCCTAACAGTCGCTCACTGCCTCCACGTGGCTCGGGACTGTGCCCAACTAAAACCTGTTTGCACAACTCCTTTGAACCGTGGTAGTGTAGTAATCAAAGCACAGGGGGAACTCACACGAGACAAATGATGACCTTAAGTCAACGGACTATCTGCACACATGTCACCTGAGAACTGCTATCTGACGTTAGGTATAAATACCATCCAGTCAGTTCTCGGCGAGTCCTGTCCGGTGTACTCACACCGAGTGAGCATCTGTATACAATCTTAGGTGCACATCACAATTGGCTGCGGGACCAATCCATTGTCCCTCATCAGGGTCTAGATATGTATACACTAGTCTACTCTGGAGTATCGATACCCAGTCTCGATACTCCTGCGACCAGGGACATCTAAGGATGTGCCTATTGACTATCCAGCTCCCACAAGTATGACTGCCATCACAACGCCGGTAGTCAGACAAACACCCTATGGGCTTTATCATCATGTTTATAAATACAAAGTAAAATATATCACACGTTTAAGATAAAGTCAAACCAAATAGCGTACTATCATTAGCAAGATTGTTATGTACATGCATATCCCTAACTGTCTATACAATGAAGGCCTCTAGGGCATATATATATCCAACAATCTCCCACTTGCACTAAGGCCTATAATTGGCGCAATGAGTACCCACTGTCTGTACTAGATCCAGTTGCTGGCGTACCGCATGCCCAACATCTCAAACAGCCTTTCGAACTGGACTTGAGGGACGGTCTTGGTGAATGGATCTGCCGTGTTGTCTTTTGTGTCCACTCTCCGCACCTCGATCTCTCGACGATCCACGATCTCCCTGATCAGGTGATACCGCCTTAAGATATGCCTGGATTTCTAATGGGACATTGGTTCCTTCGCTAATGCTACAGCCCCATTGTTATCACAATACAAAGGTATTGGATTGGCAATGGACGGAACTACCTGAAGTTCAGCGATGAACTTTCTCATCCAGACAGCCTCTTTTGCTGCTTCACTAGCAGCTATATACTCAGCCTCCATAGTTGAGTCTGCGACGGTATCCTGTTTGGAACTTCTCCAACATACTGCCCCTCCATTGAGGGTAAACACAAAACCCGAAATGGATTTAGAATCATCTTTGTCACTTTGGAATCCGGAGTCGGTAAAAGCCTTAACCTGGAGGTCCCCATTACCGTAAATCAAGAACATCTCCTTAGTCCTTCTCAGGTACTTGAGAATATTCTTTACCGCTATCCAATACTTCTCACCTGGGTCAGATTGATACCTGCTTACCACACCAAGTGCGTAAGCTACATCTGGTCTTGTACATAATATCGCATACATTATAGATCCTACTGCCGAAGCGTAGGGTATAATGCCCATGCGAGCCCTCTCTTCATCAGTCTTTGGAGACATCTCTTTGGAGAGGGTGATCCCGTGACAAGCGGGCATATTACCGCGCTTGGAATCTTCCATACTAAATCTCTTTAGTATAGTGTCAATATACCTGGACTGTGAAAGTCCCAACATTTTATTAGATCTATCACGA
Organism: Agapanthus africanus; assembly: GCA_030015575.1. Taxonomy (NCBI): domain Eukaryota; kingdom Viridiplantae; phylum Streptophyta; class Magnoliopsida; order Asparagales; family Amaryllidaceae; genus Agapanthus; species Agapanthus africanus. The sequence continues at coordinate 8,856,444 of CM057337.1, forward strand.
TAGATCTTAATGCCCAAAATGTAGGTTGCATCACCCAAGTCTTTCATGGAGAATTTCTGTGACAAGAAGAGCTTTACTGATTGTAGCATAGGGACATCATTCCCTATCAGTAGTATGTCGTCGACGTACAAAACGAGGAAGACTACTGCTCCATCTACAATCTTGCTATAAATACATGGTTCATCTACATTTTTGATAAAGTCAAATTCTTTGACTGTCTCATCAAAGCAGATGTTCCAACTTCGCGATACTTGCTTTAATCCATAGATGGATTTAAGCAACCTGCACACTTTTCCGCTGCTCCAACTGTCTAAGAAACCTTCTGGTTGATCCATGTAAACACTCTCTTCTAAATGTCCATTTAGAAAAGCTGTTTTTACGTCCATCTGCTAGATTTCATAGTCATGGAAGGCAGCAATGGCAAGCAGGATCCGAATGGATTTAAGCATAGCTACAGCTGAAAAGGTTTCATCATAGTCCAATCCTGGTCTTTGACGAAAACCTTTTGCAACGAGTCTAGCTTTGTAGGTTTCCACTTGTCCAAGTGCACCAATCTTCTTTTTGAAGATCCATTTGCATCCAACTGGTTTCACCCCAGGAGGAGCAACTTCTAAAGTCCATACTTTATTGGTGTACATGGATTCCATTTCGGATCTCATAGCATCCAGCCACTTCACCGAGTCAATTCTCGTGATAGCTTGCTGAAAACTAGTAGGCTCATCATCATCGATGATGCAATCCTCTCGATCCCTATCTAGAAGAAAACCATAGTATCTCTCAGGAGGATGAGAAAGCCTACTAGATCTGTGGAGTGGCATTTGTTCGTCATGTTCTATTGAAATTTGAGGTTCTACTAAGTCTTCGGTAGCAGTTTGAGGTTCTGAAATTTCTTCCAGCTCTACCGTGCTCCCACTAATTTCTTTTGCAAGAAATTCGCTTTCTAAGAAGACAATGTGGCGAGCGACAAACACCTTTTGTTCTTCAGTGTGGTAGACCATGTACCCCCTTGAATGTTTGGGGTATCCTACAAACTTGCACAAAACCGATCGTGTCTCGAGCTTGTCTGGACTATGCTTTTTAACATATGCCGGACACCCCCATATCTTGATATACTTGAGATATGGTCTCTTCCCGCTCCACATTTCATATGGAGTGGTAGGCACAGACTTAGTTGGAACTCTATTCAATAAGTATGCTGCTGATTCTAGAGCAAATCTGCAGAAGGAAAGTGGCAACTCAGCACTACTCATCATTGAACGCACCATATCTAATAGCGTGCGATTCCTCCTTTCTGATACACCATTATGCTGAGGTGTATAAGGCGGAGTAAGCTGAGAGAGAATTCTATTCTCTTTTAAGCATTCAATGAAACTGGTACTTAAGTATTCTCCACCTCGATCAGATCGAAATGTCTTGATGCTTTTACCAGTTTGTTTCTCTACTTCATTTTTATACTCCTTAAACTTCTCAAAGGTCTCGGATTTATGTTTCATTAAGAACACATGTCCATACCTAGAGAAGTCATCAGTAAAAGTGATGAAGTAGGAGTGACCGCTTCTCGCATGTGTAGACATTGGACCACATACATCACTGTGTACAAGTCCCAAGAGTTCTGTGGCTCTCGCTCCGTGTCCAGTGAACGGAGATTTGGTCATTTTTCCTTTGATACATGATTGACAAGTTGCATATGATGAATATTCAAACGGATTTAGATATCCATCTTTATGTAACTTAGTCAACCTTGTTTCTTTTATATGACCAAGTCTACAATGCCATAAGAATGCTTGATTTGAATCTGGAGCCTTTCTTTTAAGTGTGTTTTGAATATTGAAAATTCGATGTTGATTAAGTATGTATATGCCGTTTTCCAGTGTGCCATACCCAATCAGTTCTTAATTTAGGAGAATGTTCATGACATTTCTTTCAAACGCAAAATTATATCCTTCATTAGATAACAAAGATACTGATATAATATTACACAACATACTGGGAATACAAAAACAGCTGTACAACACCAAAATGTGCCCACTAGTCAACCCTAGGTGATATTCCCCTATTGCAATAGCATCTACATGCATTCCATTGCCCATCCGAAGAGTCATATCACCTGTCCTCAGTACTCTACTATTTCTCAGATCCTGCAATGAATTACAGATGTGAGAACCAGAACCGGTATCAAGTACCCATGATGTAGAGTTTACTGAAAGACAATTTTCGATTACGAACACACCTGAAGCAGAAGCAACCGCTTGCTTCGTGTCCTTTGCCTTGAAGGCCATACAGTCTTTCTTCCAGTTCCCTTGCTTGTGACAATAATAGCATTCGTTCTTATCTGCCTTCACCCTTTTTGCCTTGTTCGTTCCCTGCACCTTCTTGACCCCACCTTTCGGTTTGGTGGCTTCCATCTTCTTCTTCCCTTTAGCTTTCGCTTTAGATTTAGAAGAGAATGATTGGCCAACATACAGAACAGGGGTCTTTTCCTTTTTCAAGGAGGTCTCTGCTACCCTCAACATGTTGAGGAGCTTTGGAAGATCAGCTTCCATTTCGTGCATGTTGAAGCTTAGCACGAACTGAGAGAAGGTGTGGGGAAGGGACTGCAAAATCAAGTCGATATACAAATTATTCTCTAGCACGCATCCCAGGTTTGCGAGTTCCTCAATGAGGCTGATCATTTTGAGAACGTGCTCTCTTACAGGCGATCCTGGAGCTAACCTTATCTAGAAGAGTTTCCTTGAGGTCTCGTACCTCGCGATACGGGAGTGCTCTCCATATAATTCCTTGACATGGAGAAAGATGGATATAATATCTATACTCTCGTGCTGTTTCTGGAGTTCATTGTTCATGGACGCCAGCACGATACACTTAGCTCGCTCACAGTCTAGATCCCAGGTTTTGCGAACTTCCTTGTCCACAACTGAGGAATCTGGTCCTGGGATAAGGGGAGGAACAGCGGTAGTAACATATGCTACTTTGTCATAAGTCAGTGCAATGTTGACGTTCCTTAGCCAATCTTTATAGTTCTGCCCGGTCAGTATATTTTTTTCAAGTAATAGTTTTAGTCCTGTCATGGTAGCTGCCAGAGAGAGAGAGAGAAAAGAAAACACTCAGCATATGCTCTTGCAAGTTTAGATTGGTTATCAATTTATCTAAACAGGATGGCTCCCACTGTTCCCTCAAATCCTTCTTCAAAACCTAAAAGAAGAACTAGTCAGGATTTAATCACACGTCACAATACTTGCTTAACCTTTCAGCCAGGCCGGTGTTGGTACTTCGAGGGAGGTTTTCCAACGCTTTCGCGAAATTCCTTAATTAAATAACCTCTTTTCCCTGGAGGCGTAGCCCCTCTAACACCTTTCTGGACACCTACTTGGTTTATAGCATTGATTGTTAAGTGAGAATGTTTCCCGAGAGTAATCCTACCCATCTGTGGGATCGGGATCCAACTATCATTGCATGATGTACTAGATGGAAGCCACTCTAGTCACCATACTCCAGAAGGTATGCTAAATCTGCAAATTTCCTTTATGTTTGAAACTCCCGATGTGATTTTTACCCCAAGCTCTTATGACCTTGACGTAGGCCAATAAATCATAAGACGCAAGTTAAGTTCTATCCGTCGTTGTCCTGATTAATTTAGGTACATCGTACATGCCCTTGACGTAGGCGAACAAGGTTGTACGTCTGTCCTATACTAATGCATCTATCTATGCAACAAATAAGCAAACCACACGGCTACCATCCATTATGCCTTGACGTAGGCCAACAAGCATAGCATGAATATGATGTGTTGTCTATTTGAAACGACGGAGGGTTACGGTTGATTTTTGGCAAAAAACCGTTAACGTAGTGAACTTAATTTAATCGAAGGAACCAAGATAGCCTTTATTAAAAGGAGTGGTTTAAGCTCCGCATTTAAATTTTGCTTTTTGAAGAAAACCGAGTGGTTTAGAAATTGTTCCAACGATTCAGTTTAGGTTTTATTTTTCTTTGCATTAAAAAATAATGCATCCCATCTTTAACCTATCATTACAGATAACAACGAAAATACAACGTCCTCTTATACCATCCGCATTCGCCACGGGGTCCCGTCATCACCCGTTAGGTTACTTAACTAACGGTAGAGCGGAGGCTGGGCTAGCGCGGGTGTAAAACATAAGTGACGTCTAAATAGCTATTATATATAGATATGGTACATTCGTCAGACGCAATAATAGGCATTCCAGATCACAGATAAACTTTATTGGATATGCAAGCAATCCGCGTTTCTTTTGAGCCTGCAACGAAAGACGGATTACACAGTTGTGATGAATAGCCATTACCCCACCCCAGACCCCTATGGGTACGGCAAACTACCCGCCAAGTACCCGAAGTGAAGCGGTCTCTCTCAACAACGTGAGTAAACCACTAAGCACTTCGAAATACCCGGTAGTTTGTGCACCCCACCTTGGGTCTATCCTATGAGCAAAAACAGTAAAAAGAAATAATACAACGGTAGCAACAACCGCAACCTGGATGTACTCCGCAAAATAATATTACAACTTATTACAATTATATCGAATGAATTAATACAATAACCCATCACAAAACCCCGGCTAATCATCACAACAATCCAATAGAGTTCATAATCACAAACAGTTAAAAACATTACAGATATGTGCAACCCTCTGCCAACCGACATACTAGCAGTTAGGTGAGGTTTACGAACACATAATACAGTTCACAGATATAATCAAACAAGCAAATATCGTATAATTTCAATCGATCAAACCCATTAGATTCTGCTCCAAAACTTCTCTGTAAACCTGAGACCTGAGCAAAAATAAACATTCCAGAAAAGACAAAATATTCACAGAAGAGTTACTGGGGAGATTTGAGGTGAATCGGGCTCAACTCGGCCGCAGATCCGCGGCGGATAAGTGGGATCGGCCGCGGTTCCGCAGTGTGTTGGCCGATTCATGCACCCAAATTTCTTCAGTGTTCTTAGGTTTCCCTGTAGGTTATTCTGGAGGTCCCTGAAAAATTTTTGGACCTCAATTTAAAATCGACAGAAACTATATGAATACGATGTATTTTCCGGTTCGTTTTGCGTTCGAAATTCATACGACTTTGCAAGTGAGTTAATTATTGTTTAGTGAGGCTCTGATACCATTGTAAGTCGATGTGCAATACCCCACGAGTTGCGGGGAGGCGGAAATATAAAAAACGATCTTGTTCTTTAAGCATACATCGACTAACCGAAGATCTTTTCTAAACGATAATTAACAACAACCATAAAAGTTCTTAGCTACTATGTAAAGAGATTATACCTAGTGAAACGTGTCCTTCGTCTTTACGATCTCTAAGTCCTCCTCGGCCTCCTCTAAGTGATAGATGATCCACCCGAGAACCCTAATCCAAGCTTCACCTCCAAACTTGAGGTAACTAAGTTTCTCTAGTTGCTAATCAAAGGAACATAGATATATAGAGTTAGGTTATGGAATGTTTAGTCTATTCTAATCCTTGTTCTCAACTCATGAGTGGTAGGATTAGAGTTTGAAGAGAGAGTGAGCTTGAGGAGAGAGAAGGTGAACTATAATAATGAAAATGAAATTGTTTCTCACTTGATATATGAAGCATAATGAATAAATGAATAAAATGAGATTATTCATCATGCTACATAAATGCATTATTAGTGATTCACTATGTGAGTCATTAAGCATTTAATAATGCATTAATGATATAATGAATCACACATTATGAGTCACAATATCATTAAATGACAATGCCACCTAAACCCTCAAGTCACCATGCTTCTAGAAGCTTCCCGGAAATTACGAGAATGCCCCTCCTTTCCGTGAAAACACGGAAAAACTTTAGACTGTATAAATCCAATAACCTGATACAAGAATCTGGCTTAAACCAAAGTCGTCTAGTAAAAACTGTCCGAATGTCGTACGTGCGTTTAAACACGTATTCGTCCGAACTCTTGTCGTAAAACCGTACGACCTCTATATCGTTTCGCCTGGAGTTAGGAAATCTCTGTGTGGGACTCTAAAGACTCGACTACTACGCTGGCAGTGGGTTTAACTACAGACCGCAAGCGGCACTAGCTGTACGTAACGGTCCCCAGGTAGATGTCGATAAGAAGGCCGATGAGGAAACCCATCCGAACTCCTACTGAGCCTGTCCGTGACAATATCCGTGCAGTCCGGTCTGTTTGTCTAAGAGTATCACATGTAAGGACTAGTGGTGGTGAACGTCAGACCCCTAATAACCGTACAAGTCGTGCCGGCATGGCTTAAGACCATCCGAGAATCTACTGATCAGTCCATCAGTAATTCTCAATCAGCCCTAGCCAGGGACTTATGGTAATGACCAACCGATCACTGTGCGATATCAACTCCCTATACCGGGAGAGACGAATCCCTAACAGTCGCTCACTGCCTCCACGTGGCTCGGGACTGTGCCCAACTAAAACCTGTTTGCACAACTCCTTTGAACCGTGGTAGGGTAGTAATCAAAGCACAGTGGGAACTCACACGAGACAAATGATGACCTTAAGTCAACGGACTATCTGCACACATGTCACCTGAGAACTGCTATCTGACGTTAGGTATAAATACCATCCAGTCAGTTCTCGGCGAGTCCTGTCCGGTGTACTCACACCCAGTGAGCATCTGTATACAATCTTAGGTGCACATCACCAATGGCTGCGGGACCAATCCATCACCCCTCGTCAGGGTCTAGATATGTATACACTAGTCTACTCTGGAGTATCGATGCCCAGTCTCGATACTCCTGCGACCAGGGACATCTAAGGATGTGCCTATTGACTATCCAGCTCCCACAAGTATGACTGCCATCACAACGCCGGTAGTCAGGCAAACACCCTATGGGCTTTATCAACATGTTTATAAATACAAAGTAAAATATATCACACGTTTAAGATAAAGTCAAACCAAATAGCGTACTATAATTAGCAAGATTGTTATGTACATACATATCCCTAACTGTCTATACAATGAAGGCCTCTAGGGCATATATATATCCAACAGAAATGACTCTTGGCCCTCTCTTTAAAGAATCCATCCCGGGAAAAGAGAAAGAACCAAAGAGCCGTGAGAACATTCAGCTGCGCAATTGTACGCTGCCCGAAAAGAATCTCAGGCCTGCGAACAGTGGGTCGAATAGAAAAGATAAGGGGAAAGAAAAGGTCCCTGAGGATATCATCCTTGATGACCAAGCCCTCGGAGAGCTGACAGCCAAGGACCCGCCAAAGAAAAACAAGGTGGACTACAACGTTCTGGCACACTTGAGAAAGCTACCTTCACAGCTAAGCATTCTCGACACCCTTCTGCTATCCAAAGAGGTGAGAGATTATCTGATCAAGGCACTACAAGAGCCTGAGCAATTTCAAGCTTTCCTTGCCGAAGAAAAGATGAAAGACGAGCTGGAAGAAGTGCACACAGCCGATATCACCTTCGGCGATGAAGATCTCCTCCTCGGGATGTGTGAGCATAACCGTCCCCTTTACGTCTCCGGATATTGTCATGATATCAGGATAAGCAAAATCCTGGTTGATAATGGGTCCTCCGTCAATCTCCTCAATGTGAAAGTGTTGAAGGAAATCTGCATGAGCGTTCAGCACCTCGCTCGTGATAAGATCACCATCTCCGGGTTTGACTCCCAGTCATCACGGACACTTGGGTCTGTAATATTGGCATTACGCTTTGGGTTGCTAGTCACTGACATTAAATTTCATGTCATTGACGCCAAAACATGCTACAATGCTTTGCTCGGCTGGCCTTGGTTACACGAGTACAACATTATCCCTTCTACACAACCTCAGTGTATGAAGTATTTCAAGGATGGACTCGAGTATACCGTAACAGGGGAGCTTAACCCATTCTCCGTAAACGAAGTTCGCAAATACGAAGATGCAAAATACTTCTTACCAGATTTTGAGGACACGGAAAGATGTCACAAACCGAAGAGCAAAGCTATCACCACTATTCTGGTATTCGGGAGTGATACCGAGGAGGAATAAGAAATAGTTTATTTAGGGCCGCCCGAATGCAACAAGCCGGGACCATCCATCCCTATGTTGATCTTCGGCAGCGATTCAGAAGATGAGGTCAACACTGTATTTTCCGCTCGGCCATCAATGCAAGCCCTCCCTAGCAATGATCGGAGTTTGCAAATCGCTATAGTTTGCAAGCCGCTCCGCAGGAACATTACAAAGATCTCGACGCACTTGAAACTTATAGTGTGCAGGAACTGCAAACATTCTACGTCCCTCCCAGGCGAAGAGATGAAAAGGCGATCCTATTCTACCGATCCACGGAAACCAAAGTGGAGAAAGAAATTTGGCATGGTGCGGATTCTACACTTGACAGGCTCCAGCCCATCCGTCTGCCTAGATATTACACGGAAGGCTTGAAAAGGCTATTAAAGCACCAAGGGGTACCCTTCAGACAGACTACTCGACAAGCTCGATTCTACAACAGGATTTGGGACGTCTCCGGAACTCAGCGAAAGTTGCCCAACGGGAAAATGGAAACGGTCGAGCTTGGATATGTCCAATCCAAGAAACGGGAACGTGTCCATGGTAGCTACGTCATACATGACTTCGATGAAGAAGGAGACGCCCTGTTAGAAGACACTGACCCTGAACCAAAACGAGATCCTACCATCAAAATGCCGAGTCTGTCGTTTGAAGAACGGATGGACAAGCTAATAAGGGAAGCGGGGCAAAAGGCCCGGGATGACCATAACCGTGAAATGGACATTTACGAGAAAGCCAGGACGCAGCGCCTCCTTCAGCAGGCCGTGGAGAATGACAATGCTCCTCGTCGCCAGCCCGTCATATAAAAGACCCGGCGCAGAGACAAAAATAAACCAAAGAACGGAAAAAACGTTCGACGGCAGCCAAGTGGGTCTAAGAAGCCACACGAGCAAGAGTCGAGCAGCCGGGATCCGTCCCTTATAAAGAAGATGGGTCGAGAATATTCTTTTCCCCAAGACAAGACAAAGAAGATATTCGATCTTGTCATGAAACATCAGATGATGACACTCCCGGAGTCCAAACACCTCGAGCAAGCGAACGACGTCTCTCACCCAGACTATTGCTCCTATCACCGGGCAATAGGGCATCCTCTCGAAGACCGTTTCACCTTCAAGAACTGGGTCGAAGACCAATATCAATAAGGCAGGTTCGCTCTATCTAGCAGTTGGAGGGTAAGCCCGCCACAGAAGCATAACCAAAAGCGACGTGTATAGCAAGAGTAGAACCAGATCAATGTCGGTCTTGGAAATGATCTCGTACCTGCCACGTGATAACGCTGTCAGAAGAAGAGCCTGAGAATATGGATGACCTCCCCTGGTGCTTCGAAAACGATGATGACGAGGTAATCTCAGAGTTTCCACCGGCGCCAAAAGAGCTGGAAGATTGAATACAAACTACTGCAGATAATCTTAAGAAAATTGATTTGGGGACGGCAAGTGACCCGCGACCGACGTTCGTCAGTGAGCTGTTGTCTGAAGAAAGAGTGGCTACGCTAAAGGACGTGCTCATGCAGCATAGAGATTGCTTTGCATGGAACTATTCTGAGATGCCAGGACTAGATCCAGAGATTGCTGTACACAAATTGGCAATATCTCCAGACGTCAAGCCGATCAAACAAGCACCGAGAAGAATGCGGCTCGAGCTTGAGATGAGCATCAACGCTAAGGTCAAGAAGCTAATCGACTCTGGCTTCATCCAAGAGGTTCAATATCCTAACTGGATCGCCAACATTGTTCCAGTAACGAAGAAAAATGGGACGGTACCTATATGTGTGGACTTCCGGGATCTCAACAAAACTTGTCCAAAAGACGAATTTCCAGTACCAGTCACTGAGCTGATGATAGATAACACGTCCACTCATGAAGTTTTCTCTTTCATGGATGGCTCATCAGGATACAATCAGATAAAGATGCACCCCGAAGACCAGAAGCATACCGCTTTCCGGACCCCTTTGGGCATATTCTGCTACAAGGTGATGCCCTTCGGTCTAAAGAACGCCATTGCCACCTATCAGAGGGCCATGACGAAGATCTTCGATGACCTCATACATGAAATCGTCGAATGCTATATCGACAACCTCGTGGTTAAAAGCAAATCATACAAGGAATACTTAGAGCATCTGAAGATCGTGTTTCAGCGCCTTCGGAAATACAACTTGAAGATGAACCCTCTCAAATGCGTGTTCGAAGTTTCCTCGGGCAAATTCCTAGGATTCATCATACGACATCGAGACATCGAGATAGACCCGTCGAAGATCAAGGCGATTATGGAAATGCCCCCACCAAGAACACTCAAACAGCTGCGGTCTCTCCAAGGAAAGCTCGCGTATATCCGGCGATTTATAGCCAATCTTGTAAGTCTACGCTAGCGCCCCGGCCATCTACAGACGCCAAATGCGGAACAAAAACTTTTTAACTGGCGCTATCGTATACTTTAACCCGGATCTGCCATTATTGCTAAAATAACAAACTGTAAAGAGTGTAGAAAGGTTATACCGAACGATCCGAGTCCTTCGTTCTTTAACCATCATCCCACGCTCCGTTGCGGCTGCTCCGATCTCGTCGAACTCCGATATCCTCGTCGAGGTGGCACCACATCACTGATTCTTTAAACGGGCTCCCGCCTCTGACTCGAGGCAACTCGGTCGTCAAGTTTGCTAGAAGAGACGACCAAGAATGATGTAGAGAATGAGTAGATGACTTTGTCTCACTTCGTCCAAATCCGTGGACGATCGGTTAATGAAGTTGCCGATGGAAATGAAATGGAACAATGAATGAACTATGAAATTTCCATAAACTTTAAACTATACTCTTTTCTTTTTAGCAACCATAATTTCACAAAAATGAGAGAGTGAGTGAGGAGAGAGAGGGCCGGCCACTCAAATAGAGGAGGGAGGTGATGGTAGGAGGAGGGAGGTGACCATAAGACATGAAGCTTCTCACAAAATATCCTTAGCTAAACAAGAATCATTAAAGCTAAAGCATGACTCACTAAAACACCTCATCAAGTCATTAATGCAACCATTAATGTCAAGATGAGTCACTTAGCCACCTCACCATCTAGAAGCTTCTAGAAGCACGACTCACTCTCATCCAAGAAAAGATAAATCCGTCTTTAACCAAATGTTAAAAGACGGCTGATAGAATACTGGAAACTGGCAACTTCCAAAAGTAATTCTGAAACGACTTTCAGGATAACCCCGAAACTGTATAAATATACCCGCATTTGTATTACGACCGAATACAAATGCTACTGAGACAAAGATATTATACCTACTCAATATAATACTCGGATCCGGCTTAAACCAAAGCCGACCAGTATTATCTGCCCGAAAAATAACACGTGCGTAAACGCACGTGCATTTTCCGAACCCTGCCGTAAAACCATACGGCCTCTACAATGTTTCGCCCGAACTTGGGAAACTGTCTGTGGGGGACTCTAATGACTCGTCAGTACCCTGACAGTGGGTTTAACCACAAACCGTCAGCGGCACTAGCTATGCGTAACGGCTGCCCATGGACTGACCTCAAGGGAGGCCGATGAGCCAACTCAAGGGAGGCCGATGAGTGAACTCATCCATAAATTCTACTGAGCCTAACAGTGACAATGTATATACAGTCCGGTCCGTTCGTCAATGAGTATCGCATATCCGCCTAGGGGCTAGTAACGTCAGACCCCCAGAAGCAGTATAAGTCGTGTCGGAGTGTAGCCCAATAACACCCTGAGATACTACTGGAGTACCTACCAGTAAATCTCCTGCCATGACCATGGACTTTGTGTAATGGCTCTTCTAGACACAGCACGACCTCGCCCCCAATACCGGGAGAGACGAATCCCCTGTCGATCCGCTCACGTGCCTCCATATGGCTTGGGACTGTACCCAAAAGCTACCTGTTTGCATGACTCCTTTGAGCCGTGGTAGGGTAGAAATCAAAGCACAGTGGGAACTCACACGAGACAAATGACGACCTCAGGTCGATGAACTAACATGTACACACGTCACCTGGGAACTGCTATCTAACGATAGGTATAGTACTAACTAGCAGATTCCCGGCGAGTCCTGTCCGGTGTACTCATAACCCAATGAGCACCTGTATACATCTTAGGTGATCCAACTGACACCAGTGGCTTGTGAGACCGGCCACCGCCCCTCGTCGGGGTCTCGACTGTATACACTAGTCTACTCCGGAGTATCGATGCCCTGTCTCGAAACTCCCACGACTAGGGACCACAATTAAGGATATGCATATAAACTACCCAACTCTCACGTATATGATCGCCATCATACTGTTGGTAGTAAAGCAAGATCCTAAGGGCTCTATCAAAGTGTAATATGCAATCAGTCACCTGAACATGTACACAACTGATAAAGGCAAACCAGATAGCATACTATCATCTCGAGTAAGACTGTCCTACCGGGATAGGTCCTCCGCAATCATTGCAATCACGTACCTGCGATCCAATAATTGACTATGAGGGCACTATCTCCAACAATCTCCCACTTGCACTCAAGGCTAATATTGCGATGTCGACTACTCACAGCCCGTGTGAAACCGAACATCCAACTCCTCTACTAATCAGTTTCACAAAGCCCGTTTGTAAAACTATTGTGTTCGAGAAATAGCCTCAGTGAGTGGATCCGCCTAGATGTTTCTTTCTATATCTCTCTAAATCTCAAGTTCGCGGAGAAAGCCATCTTCCGAATCGAGTAATACCTGTCTTAGAATATGTCTGGATATCTGATGGGACCTTAGTTCATAAATGAACTCCATATCCAAACTTCTTAGACTGTATCGATTACTGAACCTAATCAGTATCCGGTACCTTGCCTCCCACAGTATCCTCTTGGACCACCTGTCCATAATACTGTCCCTCTTCGTCAGAGGGAAAAACTATAACTCTGACAATCACTCTGTCATCCATGTCACCTTTGAAGCCTGGAATGATAATCGTCTCCCAAAGGAGGCTGCCGTCATCAAATTCGTAGAACATTCACTTATGTTCTAAAACTGCTTCCTTATGTTTCTCCAGGATTGGATTAATACAAACTCATTGCATCTAGTGCAAAAACAACATCTGGTGTGGTACTTGATATCTCATGATTGACTCAATTGCCTAAGCAAGTGATCTGCCAATTATGCACTTCCCTCTCCCCTTTAGTCTATACGACACCTTTAGAGAGGGTGACTCCATCACCTGCAGGTACACCACCATGCTAGGAGTCAACTATTCTAAAAACCATTAGAATATCTGTCAAAGTACCCACATTGGGAAAATACCCAATTCCAGATCTAAAACCATAGATCTAGAAACCATAATGTCTGATATTATATCCATATCCTGTCTGGAGAAACAACTGTATGACGACCACAGTACAACCGATCGTAGTATAGGAATTTTACTTCCCACTCTGTGTATGTCATCCAAATACCATGACATCACACCCTACTACCTTCTTAACAGATCCATCCCCTATTCTGATTGAAGTCAAACTCATGACTGTCACATCAAAAATAGATGATCTATCTCCGCTATAACTGCTCTAGTCTATAAATAGACATAAGCTACTTGCCCACTATTCTTCCGATACTCCCACTGACTACAATAACCCTTCTACCGGGTCTCATATCCTGGAACAACAGTAGTGTCAAGTCTGGGTAGATAAGAACCTCCCTTTCACCGTCCTTGAGGCTACCGAAGTACCTCTCGGGTGTCTGAGGTTACCCACCATATCTGCGGAGTGGCTATTGGAATGTCAAACCTGATTGAATATATAAGTCCTATTAAATTTTCCGTAATCGTTCTCGGTTCTGGAATCACTTCCAGTTCTACCACACTCCCACTACTGTTTTCTGAAAAAGATCCATTTTACTAAAACTGTGGCGAGTCAAGAACAATATCACTATTGATCTTCTAAATGGTAGAATATCAACCCTCGACATAGCCAGGGTTAACCCACAAACAGCCATTACAGAAACGTGCCCTGAGTTATCCAGTGTCTGGTTTTAAGCATAAGCTGGACAACTCCCCGTACCTTAATATCTTTTAAGGTACGATCCATTCTATATCTAATACAGAAACTTTGGCACTTATTTAATTGGAACCATATTCAAATCATGCAGCTGTCTCCAGTGCATATCACTTTAATGGAAAGAGGCTAATCAGCATTACTCAACTTAGGAATCCATCCAATTATGAGTAACCTGAAAGAGAAACACGTTTCTCAAAAACCATCACTATTATCTGAATACCAATCACAAGAATCTACATCTTCGATCTCTTTGAAGAATCCCGATACTTGTGATACCTGGTTCTCTACTTTATTCTTATACCCACAACTTCTCAAAACTTAGACCTTGTATTTCTACGAAACACTTGTCTAAATATTAGAGAAGTTATAAGTAAACAGAACATAGTACGAGGACCTACCCCTTTGTCCTGATGGACACTGGACAACATACAATACTCTGTATAAGTCCGCTGAGTTAAACAACTCAAAATCTGTGCGTCGTAGGTTGAAAACTGTACCCTGGCGATTTCCTCAAATATCACCAATTACAACGAATTCCGATATAATGAGGATGATCACCTAATTCCGAATAACTTACTCCTACTCATTATCTGTAAAACCATACAGATATGAGAATGAAACCTGGTAAATACATACACTTGGAGTAAGTGTCTAATCGGGAAAACAGTTTTTCTTTAACAATGCACTGAAACATGAAAATGTTTCGTAGGGGTATCCTGGTATTCATAGTAATGCCTCTTCCATAATCCAATTCATGACTTCAACCGTATATTTTATTGCCATCTCTCCAAATCGCTTTATTTGTCTTTAGTCGTTACCTTCTGTACACCATCGTTAGGCTAAATGGTTTTCTTCCTTCCCTACCGTTCGGCACCAGCCTATGGTTTGGAAGAAGACTATCCAGTAAGCATAATAGGTGTACCCTCCTAAACCAAGGAGTAGTCGTAACTGAGAGAAGGTGATGATAAAAGACAACTGAATAATACCTTATTCTTTTAAAAGTGAAATAGGAGTGGCGATGAAGTACGCGGTTTGGTCGTGAATGATAACAGTCGCAATTTACTTTGCCCTCTTTCTAATCCCTTTATTTTGTCTTTACATATTACCTTCTGTACACCCTACTTAGGCTAATTGGTTTTCTTCATTCCCTACCTTTCGGCACCTGCCTATGGTTTGGAATAAGACTATCCAATAAGCGTAATAGGTGTACTCTCCTATACCAAGGAGTACTCGCAACCTGAGAGAAGGTGATCATAAAAGACAACTGAATAAACCAATTCTATTTCTCCTGAACCTGGATCCATCCTTGAAGAAGTCCCTTCGAGTTCGTATATAACCATACGATGGATCTATCCAATGGAAGTGGATATCCGTGGTAAAACGGGTGTTCTGAGAAATGCAAAGGGTAAAAGGAGTGGCAATGACTTATGCAACATAGACAATCCAAAAGCCAGTTTTTTAAGAAGGTTCGGTCAACTTGGTCACTGAGTCATAGTCTAGGGTCGGTCAAAGGTCGCTGCCAAAGAGAGAGAGAAAAGAAACACTCTGCGTGCACTCTAACCTAAATCAGAATGGTTATCACTTTATCTAATCCGGAAACCTCCCACTGTCCTGTCAAATTCTCCTCCAAACCTAAAGAAGAATCAATCGGGATCACCCGAAGAGTAAACCAACTCATCAGTGGGAATCGGGATCCAACTCTCATCGCATGATAACGTGACGGAATCCACTCGCGTTATCACACTCCAGAAGGTATGCGCATGCCTGGCAAGTTTCAGTTTCTTTAGAAACTCCCGATAAGATTTTTACCCCATGTTCTTATGACCTTGGCGAAAGTCAACAAATCATAAGTCACATGTCAAGTTCTGCCCGTCATTATCTTGTTAATTTGAACCCACCCGTACATACCCTTGACGAAAGCCAACAAGGTAATACGACTGTCCCAAACCAACACATCTATCTATGCAACAAATGAATACCCCAGCAACTACCAAACACTATGCCTTGACGAAAGCCAACAAACATAGCTTGAATATTACTGACCATCCATAAGAAACGACGGAGGGCTACGACTGGTTTTTGGCGAAAAACTTTGAGCGTAGTGAACTTGATATCGCTGAAGGAACCTGATAGCTTTTTAAAATATAGTGGCGAAAACCTTTTGCTAAAGAGGTCACTCCCGGTAAAGGGATCTCGGCTCTTTCCTCGTAGAATGAGGTGCAGGATATTCCACTGAATACCGCTATGCAAAGCAACATGTAATCGACTATAGTGAAGTTATTGCCCTGACGCAAATTTCTGCCCAAGGGGTCAGTCCCGGTGAAGGGATATCGGCCCTTGCCCCGTCGAATGAGGTGCAGGATATTCCACTGAATACCGCTATGCAAAACAAAAGGAAACATCTTTGTAATAACACATTTTAAATTGTTCCAACAACATCAAACAGGTTTGTTTTACTTTTTGCATTGATCAGAATCAACGCAGTCCCATCAATCAATCACACCAGAAAAGAACGAAAATAAAATGTACGTATATGCCATCCGCATTCGTCACTGGGTCCCGTCATCACCCGTTAGGTTACTTAACTAACGACAGAGCGGGGACTGGACTAGCGCGGGTGTAAAACATATACAACATCTAATAGTATATAAACCAATATACAATAATCGCTCCAGGCGTGATAATATGCAACATTACAGAAAAGTAATAAGCATCACAGAACAATACAGATAATCTGGGATCCCCGAGTTTCACAGAGCCGCTGCTGAAACCCGACGTTTCCCTGTCATGTGGATAGCCTGTGCAATGAAACCTAGACCCCTACGGGTGCGGCAAGTTACCCGCCAAAACCTGAAGCGAGGTAGTCCTCCACAGCATAGTGAATGGAACACCCGGCACTTCACGGAATCCGGTAAATTGAGCACCCCTCCTTGGGTCAACCTGTACCCCCTACGAGTGCGGCGAATAGTCTGCCAATTTTAGAGTGGGGCCCCTCTGCCTCTCAAAGCCATGAGATGCGGACCCGTTGCCCTCCAAAACCCGGCTATCCGTGCACTCCGTCGCGGGGTAAAACCTAGTACAGTAATGAAAAATAGTACAAAAGGTACATCGACCGCAACCTGGTCTTGCCCCAAAATAATATTATACAACAGGCAGTGACGGCAGTCCACAAGTTGGACGCTCGTCCCGCAATATCAAATATACAAATAAACTCAAAAAGTACTACCATTGCACACTGCTATCCACCACGACAAATCCGCAACATCACAGCACAACACAGAACATCAACGCGAATGTCACGTTCGCAAACCCGTCTAAAAGAACTATAGCAATCGGACGCGGTTTACCGATCAAATGACATTCCCGGTCGGAGATATAATGTAAGCACTGTAAACTAACGTGTTTAAATTTCGATCGACCAAATATCAAAAAAATGGGCCCCACGACTTACTGGTGAACAGTAACAAAATCTGGGCAAAAAAGATATGTACCAAAAACCACAAAATCCATCAGAGAACCCACTGTACAAATTTGGGAGCATGTGCTCACCACGTGGCCGCGGATGCGCGGCCAAACCATGGGTTTGGCCGCGTTTCCGCGGCTGTTTGGTGAAGTCATGTCCCCAAATTTTGTCGTGGTTCTTAGAAACTCCTGCACAGTTTTCTGAGACATGTGAAATATTTTTAGGACACCGTTTAAAATCAACAGAAACTGTCCAGGTGAAAAATTGTGATTTTTGATTTCCGGTTCGATCGATGTTTTAAACGCGTTAGCACAAGTTAGTATAGCAAAATGGTGAGGCTCTAATACCACTGTAAGTCTACGCTAGCGCCCCGGCCGTCTACAGACGCCAAATGCGGAACAAAAACTTTTTAACTGGCGCTATCGTATACTTTAACCCGGATCTGCCATTATTGCTAAACTAACAAACTGTAAAGAGTGTAGAAAGGTTATACCGAACGATCCGAGTCCTTCGTTCTTTAACCATCATCCCACGCTCCGTTGCGGCTGCTCCGATCTCGTCGAACTCCGATATCCTCGTCGAGGTGGCACCACATCACTGATTCTTTAAACGGGCTCCCGCCTCTGACTCGAGGCAACTCGGTCGTCAAGTTTGCTAGAAGAGACGACCAAGAATGATGTAGAGAATGAGTAGATGACTTTGTCTCACTTCGTCCAAATCCGTGGACGATCGGTTAATGAAGTTGCCGATGGAAATGAAATGGAACAATGAATGAACTATGAAATTTCCATACACTTTAAACTATACTCTTTTCTTTTTAGCAACCATAATTTCACAAAAATGAGAGAGTAGGTGAGGAGAGAGAGGGCCGGCCACTCAAATAGAGGAGGGAGGTGATGGTAGGAGGAGGGAGGTGACCATAAGACATGAAGCTTCTCACAAAATATCCTTAGCTAAACAAGAATCATTAAAGCTAAAGCATGACTCACTAAAACACCTCATCAAGTCATTAATGCAACCATTAATGTCAAGATGAGTCACTTAGCCACCTCACCATCTAGAAGCTTCTAGAAGCACGACTCACTCTCATCCAAGAAAAGATAAATCCGTCTTTAACCAAATGTTAAAAGACGGCTGATAGAATACTGGAAACTGGCAACTTCCAAAAGTAATTCTGAAACGACTTTCAGGATAACCCCGAAACTGTATAAATATACCCGCATTTGTATTACGACCGAATACAAATGCTACTGAGACAAAGATATTATACCTACTCAATATAATACTCGGATCCGGCTTAAACCAAAGCCGACCAGTATTATCTGCCCGAAAAATAACACGTGCGTAAACGCACGTGCATTTTCCGAACCCTGCCGTAAAACCATACGGCCTCTACAATGTTTCGCCCGAACTTGGGAAACTGTCTGTGGGGGACTCTAATGACTCGTCAGTACCCTGGCAGTGGGTTTAACCACAAACCGTCAGCAGCACTAGCTATGCGTAACGGCTGCCCATGGACTGACCTCAAGGGAGGCCGATGAGCCAACTCAAGGGAGGCCGATGAGTGAACTCATCCATAAATTCTACTGAGCCTAACAGTGACAATGTATATACAGTCCGGTCCGTTCGTCAATGAGTATCGCATATCCGCCTAGGGGGCTAGTAACGTCAGACCCCCAGAAGCAGTATAAGTCGTGTCGGAGTGTAGCCCAATAACACCCTGAGATACTACTGGAGTACCTACCAGTAAATCTCCTGCCATGGCCATGGACTTTGTGTAATGGCTCTCCTAGACACAGCACGACCTCGCCCCCAATACCGGGAGAGACGAATCCCCTGCTGATCCGCTCACGTGCCTCCATATGGCTCGGGACTGTACCCAAAAGCTACCTGTTTGCACGACTCCTTTGAGCCGTGGTAGGGTAGAAATCAAAGCACAGTGGGAACTCACACGAGACAAATGACGACCTCAGGTCGATGAACTAACCTGTACACACGTCACCTGGGAACTGCTATCTGACGATAGGTATAGTACTAACTAGCAGATTCCCGACGAGTCCTGTCCGGTGTACTCATAACCCAATGAGCACCTGTATACATCTTAGGTGATCCAACTGACACCAGTGGCTTGTGAGACCGGCCACCGCCCCTCGTCGGGGTCTCGACTGTATACACTAGTCTACTCCGGAGTATTGATGCCCTGTCTCGAAACTCCCATGACTAGGGACCACAATTAAGGATATGCATATAAACTACCCAACTCTCACGTATATGATCGCCATCATACTGTTGGTAGTAAAGTAAGATCCTAAGGGCTCTATCAAAGTGTAATATGCAATCAGTCACCTGAACATGTACACGACTGATAAAGGCAAACCAGATAGCATACTATCATCTCGAGTAAGACTGTCCTACCGGGATAGGTCCTCCGCAATCATTGCAATCACGTACCTGCGATCCAATAATTGACTATGAGGGCACTATCTCCAACAAATCTCTCCGGCAAGTGCCGTCCCTACAGTCACTTAATGAATAAGGGAACTCCATTTGTCTGGGATCGCAAATGCCAAAGCGCACTGAACAAAATCAAGCAATATCTGCAGAATCCGCCTGTATTGGCTGCTCCCGTTAAAGGAAAATCTCTTGTCTTATATACGACCGCCCTCGAAGGCTCCTTAGGCGCACTGTGGGCATAAGAGAACGACCAAGGGAAAAAGAGAGCCCTTTATTATCTGAGTCAAGTTCTCCTGGGGGCAGAAATCAATTACTCTCCTATTGAAAAACACTGCCCGGTGTTGATCTTCGCGATAATGAAGCTCGGACACTATGCATTGGCGCATGAGGTCCATCTCGTATCAAAGGTAGATCCTCTCAAGTATTTGATGTCGAAGGCCATATTAACAGGACGGCTCGCTAAATGGGCCCTGCTCTTGATGGAGTTCTCGATAACTTATCGGCCTCTCAAGGCAGTGAAAGGCCAGGCCATCGCCGACTTCCTCGCTGAGCATCCGATACCTGCCGACTCTCCCTGAACTGCGAATTGCCAGATGAACACGCGTTTGACACGATCGACAGGGAGAGAAAAGAGAATGATGCCCGGTGGGAACTCTATTTTGACGGAGCATCTTCCATGAAGAAGCGTGTCACGCCCCGCTTCCCGGTTTACGGCGAAGGGGACGCGACGAGGTCCGCTACGTATATACTCAGAAGTACATACGCTAAGCGTATCTAAGCAATATAAAAGTAATCACAAGAGACAAGAGATATAAAAATAACAGCAACTTTATTTAATAACATTCTTTTGTACAATGCATGAAAAGGAAATACAACTGAAATAAAAACGATACCTGAACAATGACATAACAGGAAATGAAAATACTGAATGGAAATGTACAATGTCTAGAAGTCGGGGTCTTCGAGGAACTGATCTAAGTCTTCACGGGTGGGCTCGATCTCTGTTGTGTCCAGATCACCTGACGACATTCAAAGAAGAAAGAAATATAATGTCGTCAGCGAACAGGTCGCTCAGTAAGTCCCAAAGTTAAGGGAGAAATAGAAAAGGCGGAATAAGAATGTATCTTTTAAAGTTGTATAATATTGTAGAATATTGTGTTAACGCTGTTGTTTGTAGCTTGGTACAGAAGGATGCCAGTGTATACGAGAGGGGTCTCTATATGCTAGAGACCAGGGCAAACTGAAAGTACAAGGAACCGTTATATCACGGTACAACAGCAACAGGATTTATGTTAGGTGTCTTAATCTTACTGTCTCGTGCCACTTTTAACTCCTTCCGTACCAATCTACCCCTTAAACCCCGTAGCGTTTTGATTGTATTGTTATATTCTATTGTATAAGTTGTATAGTTGGTTGACTGACCGAAACCATGATATCGGTAACGGATGTAATGGATGTAAAAAGGATTCATGTAAATGGAAAGCATATCCATGGTTTGGTTCAGTCAAGTTGAATAGATTGATAACTGGATTCATGGATTCGTGTGTTCATATTGAATTGTAATATTGTAGATTTATATAGTACTTGAATCATATTCAAGTCGGATTATGATCAGACTCAAACCCGAGTCAAACAGTAAAGATGTAAACCAAAGTCTTATATTTACTAGGGTCCTTAGGATAATTTATAAAACTTGAGGGGGTTTTATGTAAACATACTTTTGTATAGTTTTCAAGATACACCCCAAGTATTTAATATTCATCTTTAGAGTTGTAATGAGGGTGGATTTTATATTGTGACATTTCTAGTGAAAATATCCTAGTTTTATAAATAAAGGTATTTATCTGTAATATTGATTTATTGAAGTTCATGGTATTTTAATGTAAAATTTATTCTTGTGATTTTTAGAAAAAGGTGGAACATTTATATTATAACAAAATAAATATTTAAATGATAAATATACATATATTTATACAAAAATAATTTTAATAAATATTTTATATTCCAAAAATCTCATTTTCTTAAGATGTCGTATTTTAAACCTTTCGAGACCGAATGCTCCTTGCGGAGGTCTGAATCTCGCAATACTAAGCCCGAGGGTGCACGATAAACCGTACTATCCCGAACGGGTTCTCCAAAATGGGTTGTAGCGGCGCTTTGCAAAGATTTATAAATACTAATCCTTTAGAATACGGTTTTATTAAGAAAATGTATTTATTTGCAAAAGTCAATTTTCCATATTTTAGATTCTAGGGTTTTCTAATTCAACTAGACTATTTCTAAATGGTCTAAACAACAAGTTGTTAGATACCTCAAATCGCCTCTTCACCGCCAATTGTGGCCAGGTAAGTACAAGTGAAGAAATAAGGGATCCGCTCACGATTCATCGTAAGGCGGGACTTTTAAAATTATCTTTCTCATTTGCCTAGCCTAGACACCACAAAGTCAGGTTTAGATAAACGACCGATGTCCACAACTTATCGTATTTTCCTAATAATAGGTATTTATTTGAAGTGTATCAAAACTAAAACTTTAAGAAATGGTTTTATTAAGATTGTGGTATTTAAATGTAAAATCTGGTTTTATCGTATTCTAAGGTTTCAAGGTAGCGTGTTATGTTTGCATATGAGTGTGTGAGGAGGTAGGTCATTACTTCGTGCTCTACTTTAAGGTATAGCAATGTTAAGGGGTTAAATGTGAAAACGAAACATTGTGGTATTTAAGTAAAAAAATACGATATATTGAAAAAGCTATCATTTCATGTGAGGAAACTTGTTGAAATTATTTGTTAAGTATTTAATAGTCAACATAAAGATGTTTAAGTATGATGGAATTGGTGATAAGTGAGATTTTATAGAAAACCGAATCGGAAATCGAATTTGTTCCGATTCCATCGGGTTTTGTAAATTCGTATTTTAGAAAAGAATAGAGAGGTAGAATTTAGGGACTTACGGGTTTGAACAACACTAGAGAGTGAGAGGGAAGTAGAGGATCCGTCGGTGCGTCGATTCGTCGTCGAGAGTTCCTAGCACGATCACCGGAAGTTCGCCGTCGAGTTCGTCAGGGCTTCGCATTTCGCTCGTTTTCAAAGTACACACGGTTTTCTTGTGATTTTGAGAGAGTGGGCTCAGAATTTTGGGATGAGAGGGTAGGAGCTAGGGGTGTATTTATAGGGTTAGGCTAGGGTTAAGGTAGGTGTAGGATTTTTAAATAAAAATGTAAAAAAAAATAGGAAAAATGTATTAAAATGGATTGAATGAGAGTTATTGTGCTCTCTGGAAATTATTACAGAATATAGAGTATGCAGGAGGGTAGGGTAGCCCAAAGGACAGATTTTCCCTGTTGATGACTCGGCCGACCGGCCAAGTCCGGCAGGCGGCGCCGGCCCGAGTCGGGGTGCCGGAAGCTGGGGGGTCGCCGGAGGTAGCCACTGGAACTTCTAACTTTTGGGGTGTAGTGGGAAATTTTGGAGTTATGGCTGTTGGACTGTTGGGCTTCTATAAAATTTAAAACAAAACAATATTAAAAATAATGTGGGGCAGGAGATTTGAACTCTGGTGGCTTGGTTCAGCAGTGCAAGGTCTTACCAATGAGCCACAAGCTCCTTCTTGTAATTATGGTGTGAAATAAATACTTAAAGAGATATCAACAACATTAAATACTCCAAGTATACTTTAAATTTAAAGCAATTCTTTGTACATTAAAAATGGAGTTATTACAGAGCGCAAACAAAGCACCCCTATAATCAAATCAGGGGTAGGACTCATCTTCGTGACACCACAAGGATGGATAATGCGCTTTGCCTTCTCCTTAACAGAGCCGAGAACAAACAATGAAGCCGAATACAAAGCCTTGATAGCTGGTCTTGAGATCGCCGTCGACATGGGAATTGAGAACCTCCTCATATACGGAGACTCCTAACTGGTCGTTAGTCAAGTAAATAGCGACTATCAAACGTGCAAGCCAGAATTGGTGAAATACGGCGAGAGAGTGCAGCAATTGCTGACTCAAATCCCTGTCTATGCCCTGGAGAGCATACCGCGTGCGGAAAATAGCAAGGCGGATGCGTTAGCCAAGCTTTCTAAAGAATTGGCCGACGAGAACCTCGATGACGTGAGGATCGTTGTGCAGAACCGTCGGGTTCTTGCACCGGCAGAAATATCTCCAGAATCACCCAAAGAAAAAAGAGAGACCAAGCAAACGGCCCTACAAATAGAAGACCAGGAAAAGGCTAAAGATTGGAGAGAAGTCTTTATAGACTATTTCAAATCCCGACGAATGCCTGAAGATGCGTCCTCAAAATATCAGCTCATGAAGCGAGCTCTTTCTTTTGCATTCGTCAATGATACTTTGTATAAGAGATCGTTTGACTCTCTGTAGATAAGATGCCTGGGACCTGAAGAGGCAAAGAGAGTCGACCAAGAAACTCACGATGGACTCAGCGGTTCTCACCAAGCCGGCCCGAAGATGAAGCTGAAGATCAAAAGGATGGGCTACTATTGGCCCACGATGATCCAGGACTGCCTCGAATACGCGAAGCAATGCCACTCGTTCCAGATTAACGGGGACTTTATCCATCAGCATCCAAATCCACTATATCCAACGGTGGCTAGCTGGCCGTTCTAAATGTGGGGAACTGACATAATCGGTCCCATCGAACTAGTATCGTCCAGAGGACATCGATTCATTTTGGCGACAACTGATTACTTCTCCAAATGGGCAGAAGCAGTACCACTAAGGGAAGTGAAGACGGAGAATATCCTCCATTTCTTCAAGACGCACGTCATTTATCGGTTTGGAACTCCGCGACGGATCATCTCCGATAACGGGCCGGCCTACAGAAGCCATAAGATCAACCGCTTCGCATAACAGCATAACATAGACAGGAGATACTCTTCAATCTATAATCCTCGAGCTAACGGTCTAGCTGTGACTTTCAACAAGACCTTGACGAAGATCGTGAAAAAGACGGTGTCTCGAAATAAGAAGGACTGGCACGAGAGACTGCATGAAGCTCTCTGGGCGTATCGAACTACGTTCAAAACGGCCACGAACACAACGCCGTACGCATTGGTATTCGGTACGGAAGCGGTACTCCCCCTCGAGATAGAGCTACCCTCTCTACGAGTGGCAGTTCACTATGAGCTAACAGACGAAGAAAATGCTCACCTTCGTCTTGAGGAGCTCGATGCCCTTGATGAAGCCCGGCTCGTAGCGCAACAAGATCTGGAGGCTTATAAAGCAAGGATGACGTGCTCATATGAGAGATTGACTAGGCCGAGAACATTCCGCCAAGGCGAACTCGTGCTAGTGGTCAAAAGACCTATGATCCCTAATCGTGCCAAATGGGGGAAATTCGAGCTGAACTATGAAGGCCCGTATATCATAGATAAAGTTTACCAGAGTGGAGCGTACCTACTCATGGACATGCATGGTGAAAGACCTTTCAGGCCAATAAACAGTCGCTTCCTAAAGAAATACTACGCTTGACGAGTCACGGCTTAGGTCAACGATAGATGACGATGACCATTTCCGCTCGCTATCTTCCCGAGCCCAAACTCTATAAGTAGTAGCCGGTTTGCGGACCGAAACGTCCTTAAACTAACAATGGACCACTATGTCCTAAAACTGGCTGTTGACCGAGACGGCGATAAACTCCTGTGGACTGCAGCATCCCAAGGCTGACAAAAAGAAAAAGAAAAAAAAATATATATATATATAATATAAATAAAAAAAATAGTATGTCCATAAGCAAAATGGGCATGGATGAAAACCCGAAAGGGCTCCGTGAGGAAAAACAGCAGGGCTACCGGTGAGTTTTTGTGAAAACCCGAAAGGGCACGATCTCGTTAAAAGTCACTTGCAGGGTCCTCTCGATCTTGTGAGGAGAAACCACCTGCGTGAGATCCTTACGACTCACAAGGGAGCAACACACTTAGGGATCCCCACGATTTCTAAGGAGAAATTACACTTGCGAGATCCTCACGACTCGTAAGGAGAACCCTCTTATGAGACCCTCACGGCTCATAAGATTCAAAAGTCTTAAGCTACAGGGATCTGAACCTGTTCTTAAGCGGCCACCACAATCTCCTATGCTGCCCTACAAGCGGCTCAATGCTGACCCTTGTATACAATCCACGGGCGCGAATAAACATTTCCCTAACAAAGTCCCATCCGTGACTAGGGATATGTTTGCACAGTGAACCCCCCCTTGTAAGCCCTCTCGACTTATGAGGAGAAAGCACTCTTGTAAGATCCTTACGATTTATAAGAGACCATGCACTTAGGAATCCTCACGACCCCTAAGAAGAAAACGTACCTACGAGATCCTCACGG
Organism: Agapanthus africanus; assembly: GCA_030015575.1. Lineage (NCBI taxonomy): Eukaryota > Viridiplantae > Streptophyta > Magnoliopsida > Asparagales > Amaryllidaceae > Agapanthus > Agapanthus africanus. The sequence continues at coordinate 8,882,772 of CM057337.1, forward strand.
CTCGTAGGGAGAACTACCTTTATGAGACCCTTACGGCTCATGAAGTCAAAAGCCTTAGTCGACAGGATCCTAACCCTGTCTACTAAGCCACCTTTGTTCGACATCGACAAAGGCAAATGATGATTCGCTCCTGGCAATATCCCAGTTGTAGCGGTGCTGATGCCGAAATCGGTGTCTAATTCCAAGCTTGCAGCAAAAAGCCAGCGAGCCACACATGCATACGAAATAGCCGAAATGATGGGGCAACTTGCAACAAAATCAGCAAGTAAAAATGTATGCATACAAAAATAGCCGAAATGATTGGGCATCGCGAAAAATAGCCGAAATGATTGGGCAATCGCGACCTTCGCGATATAAAAGATGAAATGATAGAGCATCGCGGAAAGAAATAAAAAAAATTTGAAAAAATGAAATTTATGCCCTACAGGTGATATCACATCAGTCTCTGTATACAATCCAGGGGTGCAAACAAAGAAGGAATCACACCTTCCCTCCCCAGGCTCCATCAGAAGAAGAAGCCAAATCTCAATGGTTCACAGACAGCCTGGAGATCATCTCAATATCCATCTCATTTCAACAGACACGACATCAACAAATCGGAGCTGCGGCAAAATCCTCAGTTTCATGACTCGACGATGCACAAACAACCGAGAGTCAACCTTTTCTGGTCACGTGGAATACGACCTATGTCAATCCTGACCCCGTGGAAAACGTCCAGAGCGGAGCCTGGTCCTCGCAGAACACGACTATGTCAAACCGACCCCGTGGGAAGCATCCAGAGCAAATTCCTGGTCACGTGGAACACGGCCTATGTCAATCCTGACCCTGTGGGAAACGTCCAGAGCGGATCCTGGTCCTCGCAGAATACGTCTATATCAAACCGACCCCGTGGGAAGCATCCAGAGCAAATTACTGGTCACGTGGAACACGGCCTATGTCAATCCTGACCCCGTGGGAAACATCCAGAGCGGAGCCTGGTCCTCGCAGAACACGGCTATGTCAATCAGACCCCGTAGGAAGCATCCAGAGCAAATTTCTGGTCATGTGGAACATGGCCTATGTCAATCCTGACCCCGTGGGAAACGTCCAGAGTGTAGCCTAGTCCTCGCAGAACACGTCTATGTCAAACCAACCCCGTGGGAAGCATCCAGAGCAAATTCCTGGTCACGTGGAACACGGCCCATGTCAATCCTGACCCCGTGGGAAACGTCCAGAACGGAGCCTGGTTCTCGCAGAACACGGCAATGTCAATCAGACCCCGTGGGAAGCATCTAGAGCAAATTCCTGGTCTCGTGGAACACGGCCTATGTCAATCTTGACCCCATGGAAAACGTCCAGAGCGGAGCCTGGTCCTCCCAGAACACGGCTATGTCAATCAAACCCCGTGGGAAGCATCCAGAGCAAAAATCCTGGTTACGTGGAACACGGCTATGTCAATTCTGACCCCGTGGGAAGCATCCAGAGCGGAGCCTGGTCCTCGCAGAACACGGCTATGTTAATCAGACCCCGTGGGAAGCATCCAGAGCAAAAATCCTCGTTACGTGGAACGCGGCCTATGTCAATCCTGACCCCGTGGGAAACGTCCAGAGCGGATCCCGGTCTTCGCAGAACACGGCTATGTCAATCCTGACCCCATGGGAAGCATCCAGAGCGGAGCCTGGTCCTTGCAGAACACGGCCTATGTCAATCATGACCCCGTGGGAAGCATCCAGAGCAAATCCTAGTCCCATATAACACGGCTAAAGTCAATCTTGACCCCGTGGGAAATGGCCAGAGCAACCCCTGATCCCGTGAAATGCGGATAATGTCAACCTCATCCATACTTACGGGTCCTCTCGACTCGTAAGGGAGAAAACTCTTTTGGGAGATCCTTACGACTCTTAGAAGAAAATGCACTTAGGAATCCTCACGATTCCTAAAGAGAAATTACACCTACGGGATCCTCTCGACCTGTAGGGAGAAAATTCTTTATGAGACCCTCACGGCTTATAAAGTTGAAAAGTCTTAGGAGGCATATCTTAACCCTGAATCCTAAGCCATCGCTGTCCTACAGAGAAATCAAAATAGATTATCCACAAAATGCATTTACTAAAGGGGACGCATCATCATGAAGCAAAATATGACTTTTATTCATGAATCAAAATGAATACAAAGTACAATTTATGAAAGAATAAAAGAAAATATACTCTCATTCAGGAGTATGTACAAAAGAAGAATAAAAATATATATATATATACAATTCTTCAAACCGGCGGACGATTCAGTAGATTTGCCAGTTTACCCCTTTTCCGCTGGGCCTCGGCTTCATGATTTATTATCATCAAAATACGAGCCTCCGCTTGAGCCTGTTGGGCCTGGTATGAGGCAAGCCGGCCTTCAAGCTCTTTTTCAGTAACCTTATGGGCTTCGACCATTTCACGAGTAAAAACGGCGGCCTTATCAATGGCTACCACCTCCTTGATAGCCTCTTGAAGCACCCGCCAAAGTTCATATGCCCTAGTGGTCTTGGCCGTAAGATTGGCTTGAAGCTCCCTCAGCGCTTTGGAGGCCAGGTCCCTCTCCGAAAACTTGCGGCTGAGCCTCTTCTCGCATGATATCATGTTCGCAGCGCACCGCTCAATCAGCCCCTGTAAGCTCGCCTTCGCGGCCACAACCTCTGAAGGAAGGCGTGTACATTCAAGAATATGCAAGCAAGGCTCCACCTGCCAACAAAACTCAACCCAGACTTGTACCAATGTTTCACTATGGTAGGTGGCAAGAAAGGGAAAAGAACTGTTGGCTTCAGCGGCAAACACTTCGGCCGTGATCAGACTGCCAGCACGAAGGTCTTCAATTAGGGCTGACAAGGAGTGAAGGCTTAGCTTTGCCATCCGTTCGTAGGCACGTAGAGCGTAGGGGCCGGGTGGCATGACGATGCGAGATTCCAGCGTGGTAAGAACTGGCAAAGCTGTTCAGATTTATAAACAGTCAGTGAGACTTGTAAGTAAAGAGCAAATAGAACAACGTTGAGACTTTACTTACCCACAGTCATGCAAGAGGGGTCTGAAGGCTTCCCAGGCCCGTCAAGAATCTCAACTTCGTCATCAGCTTCCATAACTGTAGAAGACATCAATGTCATTATATGAAATAATAATAACACCGTGAAGAGAGGGCAAACGACACTAACCTTGCCTGGAAGAGCGGACTGTTTCTCCCAATCAGAGCAAAGCTCTGTTCAAATTCCAAGGCGGGAAATGAAGTAACGCTTCTGTTTCCCCCAATCAGAGCAAAGCTCTGTTCAAATTCCAAGGAGGGAAATAAAGCAACACTTCTGTTCCCCCCAATCAGAGCAAGGCTCTGTTTTAAAAAAATTCAAATTAAAAAGGAAGCAACGTTTCATATGACTTGCGCTCTGCGCTGCGCGACACGTGTCAGCGCAGTTGCGCTGCGCTGTGCGACACGTGTCAGCACAGTTGCGCTAGCGCAGATGCGCTGCGCTCTGCGCTGCGCGACACGTGTCAAGCGCAAGTGCGCTTGCGCCAACTGTGCCAGCATTTAAACAATAAAATTCTGGAAAGATCTTTCCAATCTTGTTAAAAACAAGAAGATTATCTTCTGTAAAACAGAGCCCTTGGATCAAAGATCCAACGGTGGGAAAATATACTCAGATCAATCAGAGAAAGATCTCTGTAACCAACCTAACAAACTCATTGGCTCTATATAAAGGCCCCTAGACTCCAAGTCTAAAACATACAGAGATAGAGATACAGAGAGCTCTTCTAAAAACTTTGAGAAGAATTCAAAGAGAAAGAAAAAAGGTAAACCTTTGAATAAAAGAAGAATTTCTTCTAAAAAGATCAATGGTCTAAGAACAAGATTAAGATCTTGGATAAAAAAAAGAGAAAAGATCAAAAGAAGATCTAATTGAAAAAAGATAAAACAGAAGTAATTTACTTCATTGATTAGATCTTTTGATCTATATAAAGGCATTGCCTTTTGATGAACCATCGGTTCTTAAATCTTGAGGTAGAACCTCTAAAAAGATTCTTTTCTTTAATCTAAATTAGATCAAGATGCGCTCTGCGCTACTGTACAGTGCCCTGCACTCCTAATTTGCGTTGTTGCGCTCTTGGATTGGCGCAAGTCACCAGAGCGCGCCGCGAGTCAGCAGCGCACTTGCGCAGCGCACTGTGCTAACAGACTTACGCTCAGCAAAGCGCGCCACGTGTCAGCAGCGCACTGGCGTAGCGTACTGCGCTAACAGACTTGCGCTCACCAGAGTGTGACACGTGTCACCTCTACATCAGTTTGCGCCTTGTGCTCCTCAATTAGCGCAAAGCGCCTGACAGGCCACGTGGCGCGCTGTCAGACCATTGAATACTCTGCATAATTAAAGAAAAGGGAAAGAGCCCAATTAAAAAGGCCTAACAGGCCAAAATAAATGCTATGCATTTAATTAAAAAGCCCAATACTGTGCATTACTTTAAAAGGGGGACAGAGCACAAGCAAAAGCCTAAACAGGCCAATCACGAACAAAATGTTAAACATTTTCTAACTGGACTTAACCTAATTCTGGTCATAAGTCCTCAAATTAAATTGAACTGAGCACAACTGCTCTCTCTCAAATCAATTTACATCCGGTTCAAGGGTACACTCCGAACTCCTCTGATATTTGTCGTTGTAATCCTTCAACGTCGTCAGAGAGGTGACGGGTCCCGACAACCATACATTGATACAGACTGTGGGGTCCTTAAACTCATGGACTATGATGTCCTTAAACCAATATTCGTCCCCAAAATGGGAATGTTGGACCATCATGTCCCTAAACTGGCAATGGACTACTATGTCCCTAAACTAGAACAATAGAGCCCCCAAATGCTCTTTTGTCGGATCTAAATGATCCTGTTAAACTGATCTTAGTCTCAAATTAGACTAACGTATCCTTAACAAACGTTTAAGTTGATCTTAGCCTCAAATATGGCTAACGTATCCTTAAACCAAAACCTTCAAACAGACTTTAGTCCCAAATTGGACTATAGATCTCCCAAACAACTTTGGTTCAAGGGTACATCTTTTAACTCCTCTGATATCTGTCGTTGTAATCCTTCAACGTCGTCAGAGAGGTGACGGGTCCCGACGGCCATACATTCAATGGACCACCAGGTCCCTAAACTGGCGATGGACCACCATGTCCCTAAACTGGCAATGAACCACCATGTACCTAAACTGGAAATCGAGCCCCCAAATGCTCTTTTGTCGGATCAAAATGATCCCGTTAAGTTCATCTTAGTCTCAAATTAGACTAACGTATCCTTAACAAACGTTTGAGTTGATTTTAGCCTCAAATATGGCTAACGTATCCTCAAACCAAAACCCCAAATCCAAATCTAAGAAAATACGGATTTGGACTAATCCACGTCCTATAAGCGACGACATAAATTAGTCTCCATATACAATCCACGGGCAACCGCAAACAAAACAAACACCCACAACACGAAGTGACCATCTGGAGAAAGAGAAAGTTGTTACCGCGATACGATAGCGTAATTAACTGCAGGGGCTTGCGCCTGCAGGAAAGAGCGTCCCCACAATCAAAAACCCCTCGAACGAGGGGGAATCGGACGAAGTCTGCTATATCGGACGCATCCGTCTAAACCTCCGATACACGGTGCCATAAATCAACTTGGCATCTTCGGAGAGGTGGACGGATAGCACCAAATAGCATCTGTCCCGAATCTCAGGCAAGACGTCTAAGTCTTGCACCGTCATTCAGAGGGGAATAGATTCCGGCACGCCCGGTGGGACATCTTCTTCTTTCCACTCCACACTTCGTGTGTCGTGTTCGCGAACGAATCGCGGTTTTCTATGGTTGCCTGTAGATTCGAGATACTTAGATTTGGCGTCTTGCTCCATGCAGAAAACAGAAGATCAATGGCTTCAAACTGCACTACCTGCAACTACAACTCTCACTCCGTCCTTTCTGGAGGAGTGACTTACGGTCCCCGAGCGGCCTCCCTTTTCAAGATGCCAGTGGAGCAGGTGACTCAAGCCACCACTGGACTATTCTTCGGGACCATGCTCCCACCGATGAGCTTCAATACCCCAATGACGTCGCAAGAAGCTCCAAAGAAGTCGGTCTTTGATCGGCTTACAACTACCGCGGCACCTCTCAATGGGTCGCCCAACTCCATTGTCTCGGTTTTTAACAGACTAGGCCAGAGCTCCAACAGGCCCATGAAGAAGCCTGCAATACCAGAAGGCGTTATCCCGAAGCGGATAACCAACCCTGCTCCCATTCCAGGCGAAATCACCAAAGTTGCTTCACCTACTCGGAAGTCTGCTTTCGATCGGTTGGTCGTCCCCATTCAACGGACGTCGGTCTTTAAAAGGCTGATAACAGCGAATTCTAACCAACACAGGGGGCATGAGGAGGTCACCCCTGCGGCTAAACCAACACCATCCACGCGACATGCTCGCCGTCGTCACTGACGCCGAGTACGGAAGGCTGGGGGCAGCTCTCCCTCTGGATTTACTCTACCAGCTCCAACGGTGGGGATCGATGCTGCTGTTCTAACCGAGAACAGCTTTGAACTGCTCAACAAGGTGCGCAGAAACTCTCCTACTGCAGTGCTGAAGATAACTCCTTCACCTGTGGGGAATGATACAGAGAAGAAGCTGGAGCAGCCCCCTCAGTGGCTGTCCTCTAAGATTTACAAAGTCTGGCGTCAAGTCTAAGACTCGGTTGTTGATCAAGACTACCTCCGCCGACAGAAAAAGATGAAGGTTCGGCAGGAGAAGGACTACTCTGTCCAGCCAGAAAAAGCAACAGCTGGCTGGGTGCCCACTGCAACGGCTCCCTCAACGTCAATCACTCAAAAGAAAAGGAGGCCACAAAAAGCCCCTGTGAACATGGCGAACCGTAAAAGCGCTGAACACAAACGCCCCAAGTCTGGGGGCATGGTCGTCCATACCATTTACATGGCATCTGGGAAGGAAGATAGCTGCGCTTCGACGGGCCACCGACCATTCACCCGATCCATCACAAGGGCCCAGGAACAACAGCAGTAGAAGCTCCAGGAGATGCTGACTGCGATGGCCGCACTCCCCGGACCAAAAGAAAGCCCAGAAGTATCCTCGGATCAACGCCAGAAGCAAGAAACCGATGCCAAATTCCTTCGGAGAATACTGGAAAAGAAGGACAAAGAGGCTGCGGAACAAGCAGCCAATATAAAACGAATGGCCCTTCTGTTCCAAGACATGGTGGGTATGATGATCCAGCAGGATCCCCCAGCCGAAGATCCTCCGGTTATCCTTGAAGATGACAGAGGAGATACGTCAAATCCACCGCCGGCACTTTCAACAGCCAAGGAGGAGACAATTTCCAAAGCTGCCCTGGATGACTACATTGCTCAACAAATACGAGTCCACCAGGCAAATGAAGCGGCTGGTCAAGTTGTCAAAACGGGGCGACCATATCCGAGCTGGTATGATCAGATCAAATAACCGCCGGGCTACACGATCCCAAAATTCCATGTCTACAAGGGGACAGGCAATCCCTATCAACATGTTGCCCAGTTCAGGGCTCTTTGTGGCAACACTGGCGGAGATGATAAGCTCCTGCTTCTCCAATTCGTCGGCAGTTTGTCGGAGCGGCGTTTGAGTGGTACTCCGAACTTCCAAATGACTTCGTCAAAACTTTCAAGGAAATGGAGTTGTTGTTCACCCAGCGATTCGCAAGCGCTAGTGAACGCACCCCGATCACCGCATTGATCAACGCCAGGATGAAGCCGGGCAAGACGTGGGTTCAGTACGCAATCCGATGGCGGAATCTATGGTCGAAGTGTGAGCATTGCATCGAAGAAGCACCAGCGGTGGGCATGTTCGTGGGCACCCTAAACCCTCATGCAACTATTTCACAGTTCATGATGTTCTTTAAACCGACCACGTTCCAGGCTTTAATTGATAAGCTAGCCCAGATGGATCAAATGGGTCACAGACCGTCTCCTCCGAAGCCGGAACCCCGAAACGACAAGGGTAAAGGGAAGGCGACCTTCGTTGCGAACACCCAACAACAGTCCAGTACCCCGAAGCTAGCGGATCAACTGGAAGAGAGACGGCGGTATTATAATGAGAAAATGAAGCGCCCTTACTCATTCCCGCGGGATAAAACGAAGAGGCTGTTCGAGCTGGCGATGCGCAATAGGTTTATCAATCTCCCGAATCCAAGGAGACCACCGCAACCCAGCGAGGTGAATAATCCCAATTATTGCCCTTACCACCAAACGGTAAGTCACCCGATCGAGGATTGCTTCGTCTTTAAGGGATGGATCGAGGATCGGTACCTACAAGGCAAGTTTGCGCTGTCTGAAAAGTGGAAAGTAAACCCACCACAGCCGCACACTCCAAAGAAGACGGACATGCCGGGGGCAACTTATTCTTTTGTTGAAGAAGCTCCATGGGAGGTGGCCCTTTCAGCCAAAACCAAAAAGATGCTGAAAGATCTCCAGACATGCCTGGCAATCAGGTGGAAAAATCCACTGGAACCCGAGGTCGTCGAAGGGATGCTAAAGCCGCACCTAACTCCAAAGATCAGTGGTGATAGCCAAAGCTCGCACACTCAGCCGTCGAAAACTTCAAAAAAGAAGAAGAGATCCAAAAAGGCCGTGAAGCCTGGTGACAAGCGCACGAGCCTGCAAAAACAGATCGACGCGCTGGAAGAATATAATCAGAAGGCGCGGACTCCCATCACGCTCCAAGAGTTCCTCAGCCACGTCTTTCAGGAGGAAGATGATGGAGAAAGCTCGTCGGATGAATCTGAGGGTTACGTAGCAAGTTGTCATGTGATCTCTCACTCGTTTGCAGACGATGAAAAGGCTTCTTGCACAGAGAAACTGGGGGCATGTCCCGAACCAGAACTGCTAGGACCATCAGACGAAATGATTGATGCATTCCTAAACAAAGCCCGTCAGGAAAGCAAAGCCAATCGAGAGCGTGAACTGGCTATATTTGAAAAGGCCAAACGCCAACGACTGGAGGAAAAGGTCGAGACGCCCCGACTGGAGCAAAAGTGTCCCTATCGCCAGCAAAAGCAAGCTTAAAGTAAGGAATCAATTCGCTAGGGCCCTGGCAATAGGAATGAAGTTGCCCTCTTTCAAAGGAAATTCCCCTGGCAATATACATCTAGATAAAGCGGAAGTACATCCTAACTTCTGCCTATACCATTAGAGGATTGCACACCCCACCGAGGAGTTCATAACCTTTAAAAACTGGTGGCAAGGATATGTTGCCCATCGACGACACGTTCAACGAGTGAAGTGCAAGGCTCGTCGGGAACAGAAAAGCACGACATGTGAGCGTAAAAAAGCTGCTGGCAGTTGTCACATAGCCGACACCAAGGGATTGCAAGTCATCACCTTTGGAAGCGACTCTGACGAAGAAATCGCCCTCAGCCCTCTCTTCAAGGAATCTACCTCCGGCATAAAACATGCGAAGATTTGCGACAATCGTGCGTTGACTGATGACCGAAACGTCGTTAAACTACTACCAACCCACGGCATCCCCAAGCTGACGTGGTGTTAAAAAAAACGGTATGTCCATAAGCAAAATGGGCACGGATGAAAACCCGAAAGGGCTCCGTGAGTAAAAACAGCAGGGCTACCGGCGAGTCTTGTGAAAACCCGAGAGGGCGCAACCTCGTTAGATAAAAAAAAGAGAATAAACAAAAATAAAAAAAACGGTATGTCCATAAGCGAAATGGGCACGGATGAAAACCCGAAAGGGCTCCGTGAGTAAAAACAGCAGGGCTACCGGCAAGTATTTGTGAAAACTCGAAAGGGCGCAACCTCGTTAAAAGACACTTACAGGGTCCTCGACCTTGTAAGGAGAAACCACCCGCGTGAGATCCTTACGACTCACAAGGGAGCAACACACTTAGGGATCCTCACGATTCCTAGGGAGAAATTACACTTGCGAGATCCTCACGACTCGTAAGGAGAACTCTCTTATGGGACCCTCACGGCTCATAAGATTTGAAAGTCTTAAGTTACAGAGACCTGAACCTGTTCTTAAGCAACCCCCACAACCTTCGATATTGCCCTACAAGTGGTTCAATACCGACCCTTGTATACAATCCACGGGCGCGAATAAACATTTCCCCAGCAAGTCCCACCCGTGACTAGGGATATGTCCATATGGTGAACAACCCTTGTAAGTCCTCTTGACTTATAAGGAGAAAACACTCTTATAGGATCCTTACGACTTATAAGAGAACATACACTTAGGAATCCTCACGATTCCTAAGGAGAAAAAACACTTACGAGATCCTCACGACTTGTAGGGAGAAATACCTTTGTGAGACCCTTATGGCTCACGAAGTCAAAAGCCTTAGTCGACAGGATCCTAACCCTGTTACTAAGCCACCTTTGTTCAACATCGACAGAGGCAAATGATGATTCGCTCCTGGCAATATCCCAGTTGTAGCGATGCTGATGCCTAAAACGGTATCAAATTCCAAGTCCTTTCATGGCAAATGATGATTCGCTCCTGGCAATATTCCAGTTGTAGCGATGCTGATGCTGAGATTGGCACCAGATTCCAAGTTCCACACTCGCGATAAAAAAATCAGCGAGCTAAAAATGCATATGAAATAGCCGAAATGATGGGGCAACTTGCAATGAAATCAGTAAGTAAAAATGTATGCATACAAAAACAGCCGAAATGATTGGGCAACTCGCAATAAAAAGCAGCGAGTAAAAAAACAGCCGAAATGATTGGGAAACTCGCAATAAAAAGCAGCGAGTAAAATAAGAAAAACAGCCGAAATGATTGGGCAACTCGCAATAAAAAGCAGCGAGTAAAAAAAAACAGCCGAAATGATTGGGCAACTCGCAATAAAAAGCAGCGAGTAAAAAAAAATAGCCGAAATGATTAGGCACCGCGAAAAATAGCCGAAATGATTGGGCAATCGTGACCTTCGCGATATAAAAGCTGAAATGATAGAGCATCGCGGAAATAAAATAATAATATTAAAAAATGAATGAAACTTTTTCCTTACAGGGGAGATCACATCGATCCCTGTATACAATCCAGGGGCACAAAGAAAGAGGGAACCATACCTTCCCAACAGGCTCCACCAGAAAGCGAAGCCAAATCTCGACGGTTCATAGACAACCTAGAGACAACCTCGACATTTGTCGCAATATTGCAGACACAATGTCAACAAATGAAGCGAAGGAAGATACCTAGCTTCAGGGTCTCCACGTCGATATCGACAACTTAGAGATCACCAACGGCGTTCCTTCGCAGTCCAGCAGGATACGGATACAACGTCAACAAAAGACCTCACGGTCGAAACAAAGCGAAGCGACGGCAAAATCCCAGTTTTACCTCAACATTCGTCTCGATACAGCAGACGAGATGTCAACAACGGCGTTCCTTCACAGTCCAGCAGGATGCAGATACAACGCCAACAAAGGACCTCACGGTCGAAACAAAGCAGAGTGACGGCAAAATCCCGGCTCCACTCAGCATTCGTCTCGATACAACATACGAGATGTCACGACAGCGTTCTTCCTCCAGCAAGATTCGGACACGCCGGTAAATGAAGCAAAGGCCAAATTCCTAGCTTCAGGGTCTTGACGGCAACTCATATAAAGCATGAAAGACAATCAAAGATCATCTCACACCAACATGAAGTGGTCACCACCTCGACGTTCGTCTCGACACAGCAGACGCAATGCCAGCAAACGAAGCGAAGGCCAAATTCCTAGCTTCAGGGTCTTAACGGCAAGTCATATAAAGCCTGAAAGACAATCGGAGATCATCTCGCACCAGTGCGGAGTGGTCACCTCCTCGACGTTCGTCTCGACACAGCAGACGCAATGCCAGCAAACGAAGCGAAGGCCAAATTCCTAGCTTCAGGATCTTAACGGCAAGTCATATAAAGCCTGAAAGACAATCGGAGATCATCTCGCACCAGTGCGGAGTGGTCACCACCTCGACGTTCGTCTCGACACAGCAGACGCAATACCAGCAAACGAAGCGAAGGCTAAATTCCTAGCTTCAGGGTCTTAACGACAAGTCATATAAAGCCTGAAAGACAATCGAAGATCATCTCGCACCAGTTCCGAGTGGTCACTACCTCGACGTTCGTCTCGACACAGCAGACGCAGTGCCAGCAAACGAAGCGAAGGCCAAAATCCTAGCTTCACGGTCTTAAAGGCAAGTCATATAAAGCCTGAAAGACAATCGGAGATCATCTCGCACCAGTGCGGAGTGGTCACCACCTCGACGTTTGTCTCGATACAGCAGACGCAACATCACCAAAAGGAGCCACGGCAAAATCCCTAGTTCCAAAGCTCGATGGTTCACCAGCAACCTAGAGACAACCGCGACATTCGTCTCAATACAGCAGACGCAATGCCAGCAAACGAAGCGAAGGCCAAATTCCTAGCTTCAGGATCTTAATGGCAAGTCATATAAAGCTCGAAAGACAATCAGAGATCATCTCGCACCAGTGCGGAGTGGTCACCACCTCGGCGTTCGTCTCGACACAGCAGACGCAATGCCAGCAAACGAAGCGAAGGCCAAATTCCTAGCTTCAGGGTCTTAACGGCAAGTCATATAAAGCCTGAAAGACAATCGGAGATCATCTCGCACCAGTGCAGAGTGGTCACCACCTCGACGTTCGTCTCTACACAACAGATGAAATATCACGACAGCGTTCTTCCTCCAACAGGATTCGAACATGACAAAGCAAACGAAGCGAAGGCCAAATTCCTAGCTTCAGGATCTTAATGGCAAGTCATATAAAGCCTGAAAGACAATCGGAGATCATCTCGCACCAGGGCGGAATGGTCACCACCTCAACGTTCGTCTCGACACAGCAGACGCAACATCACCAAAAGGAGCCACGGCAAAATCCCTAGTTCCAAACCTCGAAGGTTCACCAGCAACCTAGAGACAACCGCGACATTCGTCTCAATACAGCAGACGCAATGCCAGCAAACGAAGCGAAGGACAAATTCCTAGCTTCAGGGTCTTGACGACAACTCATATAAAGCCTGAAAGACAATCGAAGATCATCTCACACCAACATAGAGTGGTCACCACCTCCACGTTCGTCTCGACACAGCAGACGCAATGCCAGCAAACGAAGCGAAGGCCAAATTCCTAACTTCAGGGTCTTAACGGCAAGTCATATAAAGCCTGAAAGACAATCAGAGATCATCTCGCACCAGTGCGGAGTGGTCACCACCTCGACGTTCGTCTTGACACAGCAGACGCAACATCACCAAGAGGAGCCACGGCAAAATCCCTAGTTCCAAACCTCGACGATTCACCAGCAACCTAGACACAACCGCAACATTCGTCTCAATATAGAGAACGCAATGCCAGCAAACGAAGCAAAGGTTAAATTCCTAGCTTCAGGGTCTTAATGGCAAGTCATATAAAGCCTGAAAGACTATCGGAGATCATCCCACACCAGCGCGGAGAGGTTATGACTCATCGGGGCTCTCCAAAATGAGCCTAACCTCAAGTAAAAAGCGGCATGGCAAAATTCCTAACGCTTGCTCTTTTGACGGTCAAACTGCCTGGGAGGATTGCTTGAAGACGTCTTGTCCAGCCCCTGAAGGAATCAGAGACACGACAGTCGCAAGGCTACTCGAACAGCAAGATCGCCTATCGAGGAATATATCAGCCAACGCGACGGTACGACGGACAAAACCCTAAGTACCACAGACCCTAACGGACCTCTGTCGTAAAGAGCAGAGGTTAACTGTGACGTTAGGATATTCTTGCGAGAACTAATCGATTCATCTCGACTCGTGAGGAAATTAGTGTCTTTGCGAGAACTTCTCGATTCGTCTCGACTCGTGAGGAAAAGCCTTAGGCAGCGGGGATTAAAAAACCTGTTTCCTAAGCACTGGGGTCCTACAAGTCGGTCCAAAACGGACTCTTGCATACTATTCACGGACCACACTCTCCAAAGTCGAATCTCGACATGGAGGGAAACAACCGCTTATGAGTCCTCTCGACTTGTAAGAGGGAAAATTCTCTAGTGAGATCCTTACGACTCTCAAGAGAAAACGCACTTAGAAATCCTCACGATTCCTAAGGAGAAAATACACCTACGAGATCCTCTCGATCCGCAGGGAGAAAAGTCTTTGTGAGATCCTCACGGCTCACAAAGTTGAAAATCCTTAGGCAGTAGATCTGAACCTGCTTCCTAAGCCATCACTACTCCCCAAAGTATTCAAGACAGAATGTTCTATATCATTTACAGGCTACGCTTACTTAAGGAATATGCCAATAACAAAGCAGAAAATAAAAAGAAAGAGGTAAAATATTTGTCATTCATACTCGGAAATTTTTTACATCAATAAAGACAATAAACAAAAGCAGCACTATCGAGATGATTACAATGGCAAAAACTCAAATCCAGGACATGGATTGAGGAACTCAAAAGTGACCTTGTCCATAACTTTCCAAGCCTGGAGAACCATCCTGGTGTGCTTTCTTTCGCGAGCACGAGCGTCGGGATCCCCACTGATGTCCTCCACCCTCCGATAGGCAGCAAGAATGGCGGACTGTTGAAAGGCCTGGTGCAAGAGATCGACAAGATTGTATCGCCGTCTTTTCGAGATTAGGTTCATCAGGTACACCGAGTGCACCTTATCCTCGGCGACGTCCAATTCCCCAAGTGGCACACCAGTACAGAACAAGGTAAGTGCTTCCCAGATTGCTCCCACGATAAGCTTCAAGAGAGGGGAACGCCGGGGAAGCAGTTGGCCATTATATGCGTCAAAATGACTCATAATCTCAGCACACTCAGCGTTGGTAAATTATCGGTCCTGAGAACGGCCGAGTCGGCGAATGTCTCCGTAAGAGATGATCTCATCAAGGTCATACATGTGGGCGTCCATTACTCCTGCAAAAGAAAATCAACAAAATCAACAGACAGACTGGTTAAGCAATTTCTGATTTAAGACAAGCACAGAAAATTAAACTCCTCGAAAGCAATGCTCTACAAACAGGAGTGACACCTGTCAAAGTCAATTATGAAGGGAAGTTAAAGAAGGCCCCCGAGAACGTTGAGAGCTCTGCTCTAAAATGATGATATAATTCATCAAAAATAAAATTCCATCTTAAATCTTCAAGATCCATGAAAAAAGGAGCAAAGCCCCATTAATGAATTAAGAAATTATAAATAAGATTCTTTTAGAGAGTAAAAGCTCTACTAATGAAACCCTAAAGGGGCTTTCTTTAGATCAAAAGATCTATGAGAGCAAAGCTCTGTTAATGGGTAAAACCCTGGTTTCTTAAAAGTTTTAAACTATACCTAAGTTTTAACAGAGTTTTACTCTTGAAAAGTTCTTAAAGCCTAAGAGCAATGCTTTGAATAAGAGATAATTCTCAAGGAGAGATGAAAATCATCTTAGGGACCAAAGGTCCTATTTATAGGCATTGAGAGCTGTTTCAACTTCTAAAGGATGGCGCAACGGTTGGAATTCTGCCACCGCTGCGCTCACGTCTGGGCCACGTAAGCGCAACAGTGGGGGGGCATTTGTTTCCCCCAATCAGAGTAAAGCTCTGTTCAAATTCCAAGGCGGGAAATGAAGCAACGTTTCTGTTTTCCCCAATCAGAGCAAAGCTCTGTTCAAATTCCAAGACGGGAAATGAAGCAACGCTTCTGTTTCCCCCAATCAGAGAAAGACTCTGTTTTAAAAAATTCAAATCAAAAAGGAAGCAATGCTTCAGATAACTTGCGCTCTGCGCTGCGCGGCACGTGTCAGCGTAGTTGCGCTAGCGCAGGTGCGCTGCGCGACACGTGTCAAGCGCAAGTGCGCTTGCGCCAACTGTGCCAGCATTTAAACAATAAAATTCTGGAAAGATCTTTCCAATATTGTTAAAAACAAGAAAATTATCTTCTGTAAAACAGAGCCCTTAGATCAAAGATCCAACGGTGGGGAAATATCCTCAGATCAATCAGAGAAAGATCTCTGTAACCAACCTAACAAACTCATTGGCCCTATATAAAGGCCCCTAGACTCCAAGTCTAAAACATACAGAGATAGAGATACAGAGAGCTCTTCTAAAAACTTTGAGAAGAATTCAAACAGAAAGAAAAAAGGTAAACCTTTGAATAAAAGAAGAATTTCTTCTAAAAAGATCAATGGTCTAAGAACAAGATTAAGATCTTGGATTAAAAAAAGGAGAAAAGATCAAAAGAAGATCTAATTGAAAAAAGATAAAACAGAAGTAATTTACTTCATTGATTAGAACTTTTGATCTATATAAAGGCATTGCCTTTTGATGAACCATCGGTTCTTGAATCTTGAGGTAGAACCTTTAAAAGATTCTTTTCTTTGATCTAAATTAGATCAAGATGCGCTCTGCGCTACTGTATAGTGCCCTACACACCTAATTTGCGCTGTTGCGCTCTTGGATTGGCGCAAGTCACCAGAGCGCGCCGCGAGTCAGCAGCGCACTGGCGGAGCGCACCGCGCTAACAGACTTGTCACGTGTCAGCAGCGCACTGCGCTAACAGACTTGCGCTCACTAGAGTGTAACACGTGTCACCTCCACATCAGTTTGCGCCTTGCGCTCCTCAATCGGCGCAAAGCGCCTGACAGGCCACGTGGCGCGCTGTCAGACCATTGAATGCTCTGCATTATTAAAGAAAAGGGACAGAGCCCAATTAAAAAGGCCTAACAGGCCAAAATAAATGCTATGCATTTAATTAAAAAGCCCAATGCTGTGCATTATTTTAAAAGGGGGACAGAGCCCAAGCAAAGGCCTAAAAGGCCAATCATGAACAAAATGTTAAACATTTTCTAACTGGACTTAACCCAATTCTGGCCATAAGTCCTCAAATTAAATTGAACTGAGCACAACTGCTCTCTCTCAAATCAATTTACATCCGGTTCAAGGGTACATCTCCGAACTCCTCTGATATTTGTTGTTGTAATCCTTCACCGTCGTCAGAGAGGTGACGGGTCTCGACAACCATACATTGATACGGACTGTGGGGTCCTTAAACTCATGGACTATGATGTCCTTAAACCAATATTCGTCCCTAAAATGGGAATGTTGGACCACCATGTCCCTAAACTGGCAATGGACCACTATGTCCCTAAACTAGAACAATAGAGCCCCCAAATGCTCTTTTGTCTGATCTAAATGATCCTGTTAAGCTGATCTTTATCTCAAATTAGACTAACGTATCCTTAACAAACGTTTAAGTTGATCTTAGCCTCAAATATGACTAACGTATCCTTAAACCAAAACCTTTAAACAAACTTTAGTCCCAAATTGGACTATAGATCTCCCAAACAACTTTGGTTCAAGGGTACATCTCTGAATTCCTCTGATATCTGTCATTGTAATCCTTCAACGTCGTCAGAGAGGTGACGGGTCCCGACGGCCATACATTCAATGGACCACCATGTCCCTAAACTTTCGATGGACCACCATGTCTCTAAACTGGAAATCGAGCCCCCAAATGCTCTTTTGTCGGATCTAAACGATCCCGTTAAGTTGATCTTAGTCTCAAATTAGACTAACGTATTCTTAACAAACGTTTGAGTTGATTTTAGCCTCAAGTATGGCTAACATATCCTCAAACCAAAACCCCAAACCCAAATCTAAGAAAATACGGATTTGGACTAATCCACGTCCTACGGGCGACGACATAAATTAGTCTCCGTATACAATCCACGGGCAACCACAAACAAAACAAACACCCACAACATGAAGTGACCATCTGGAGAAGGAGAAAGTTGTTACCGCGATGCGGTAGCGTAATTAACTGCAGGGGTTTGCGCCTGCAGGGAAGAGCATCCCCACAATCAAAAACCCCTCGAACGAGGGGGAATCTGACGAAGTCTGCTACATCGGCCGCATCCGTCTAAACATCCGATACACGGTGCCATAAATCAACTTGGCATCTTCGGAGAGGTGGACGGATAGCACCAAATAGCATCTGCCCCGAATCTCAGGCAAGACGTCTAAGTCTTGCGCCGTCATTCGGAGGGGAACAGATTCTGGCACGCCCGGTGGGACATCTTCCTCTTTCCACTCCACACTTCGTGTGTCGTGTTCACGAACGAATCGCGGTTTGCTGTGGTTACCTGTGGATTCGAAGTACTTAGATTTGGTGTCTTGCTCCGTGCAGAAAATAGAAGATCAATGGCTTCAACCTGCACTACCTGCAACTACAACTCTCACTCCGTCCTTGCTGGAGGAGTGACTTACGGTCCCCGAGCGGCCTCCCTTTTCAAGATGCCAGTGGAGCAGGTGACTCAAGCCACCACTGGACTATTCTTCAGGACCATGCTCCCACCGATGAGCTTCAATACCCCAATGATGTCGCAAGAAGCTCCAAAGAAGTCGGTCTTTGATCGGCTTACAACTACCGCGGCCCCTCTCAACGGGTCGCCTAACTCCATTGCCTCGGTTTTTAACAGACTAGGCCATAGCTCCAATGGGCCCATGAAGAAGCCTGCAATACCAGAAGGCGTTATCCCGAAGCGGATAACTAACCCTGCTCCCGTTCCAGGCGAAATCACCAAGGTTGCTTCCCCTACTCGGAAGTCTGCTTTCGATCGGTTGGCCGTCCCCATTCAACGGACATCGGTCTTTAAAAGGCTGATAACAGCAAATTCTGACCAATACAGGGGGCATGAGGAGGTCACCCCTGCGGCTAAACCAACACCATCCACGCGACATGCTCGCCGTCGTCACTGGCACCGAGTACGGAAGGGTGGGGGCAGCTCTCCCTCTGGATTTACTCCACCAGCTCCAGCGGTGAGGATCGATGCTGCTGTTCCAACCGAGAACGGCTTTGAACTGCTCAACAAGGTGCGCAGAAACTCTCCTACTGCAGTGCTGAAGAGAACTCCTTCACCAGTGGGGAATGATACAGAGAAGAAGTGGAGCAGCCCCCTCAGCGGCTGTCCTCTAAGATTTACAAAGTTTGGCATCAAGTCCAAGACTCGGTTGTTGATCAAGACTACCTCCGCCGACAGAAAAAGATGAAGGTTCGGCAGGAGAAGGACTACTTTGTCAAGCCAGAAAAAGCAACAACTGGCTGGGTGCCCACTGCAACGGCTCCCTCAACGTCAATCACTCAAAAGAAAAGGAGGCCGCAAAAAGCCCCTGTGAACATGGCGAACCGTAAAAGCGTTGAACACAAACGCCCCAAGTCTGGGGGCATAGTCGTCCATACCGTTTACATGGCATCTGGGAAGGAAGATAGCCGCGCTTTGACGGGCCACCGACCACTCACCCGATCCATCATAAGGGCCTAGGAACAACAGCAGCAGAAGCTCCAGGAGATGCTGACTGCGATGGCCGCACTCGCCGGACCAAAAGAAAGCCCAGAAGCATCCTCGGATCAACGCCAGGAGCAAGAAACCGATGCCGAATTCCTTCGGAGAATACTGGAAAATAAGGACAAAGAGGCTGCGGAACAAGCAGCCAATATAAAACGAATGGCCCTTCTGTTCCAGGACATGGTGGGTATGATGATCCAGCAGGATCCCCCAGCCGAAGATCCTCCGATTATCTTTGAAGATGACAGAGGAGAAACGTCAAATCCACCGCCGGCTCTTTCAACAGCCAAGGAGGAGACAATTTCCAAAGCTACCCTAGATGACTACATTGCGCAACAAATACGAGTCCACCAGGCAAATGAAGCGGCTGGTCAAGTTGTCAAAACGGGGCGACCATAACCGAGCTGGTATGATCAGATCAAATAACCGCCGGGCTACACGATCCCAAAATTCCAGGTCTACAAAGGGACAGGCAATCCCCATCAACATGTTGCCCAGTTCAGGGCTCTTTGTGGCAACACCGGCGGCGATGATAAGCTCCTGCTTCGCCAATTCGTCGACAGTTTGTCGGAGCGGCGTTTGAGTGGTACTCCGAACTTCCAAATGACTCCGTCAAAACTTTCACAGAAATGGAGTTGTTGTTCACCCAGCGATTCGCATGCGCTAGTGAACGCACCCCGATCACCGCATTGATCAACGCCAGGGTGAAGCCGGGCGAGACGTGGGTTCAGTACGCAATCCGATGGCGGAATCTATGGTCGAAGTGCGAGCAGCGCATCGAAGAAGCACCAGCGGTGGGCATGTTCGTGGGCACCCTAGACCCTCATGCAACTATTTCACAGTTCATGATGTTCTTTAAACCGACCACGTTCCAGGCTTTAATTGATAAGCTAGCCCAGATGGATCAAATGGGTCACAGACCGTCTCCTCCGAAGCCGGAACCCCGAAACGACAAGGGTAAAGGGAAGGCGACCTTCGTTGTGAACACCCAACAACAGTCCAGTGCCCCGAAACTAGCGGATCAACTGGAAGAGAGACGGCGGTATTATAATGAGAAAATGAAGCGCCCTTACTCATTCCCGTGGGATAAAATGAAGAGGCTGTTCGAGCTGGCGATGCGCAATAGGCTTATCAATCTCCCGAATCCAAGGAGACCACCGCAACCAAGCGAGGTGAATAATCCCAATTATTGCCCTTACCACCAAATGGTAAGTCACCCGATCGAGGATTGCTTCGTCTTTAAGGGATGGATCGAGGATCAGTACCTATAAGGCAAGTTTGCGCTGTCTGAAAAGTGGAAAGTAAACCCACCACAGCCGCACACTCCAAAGAAGACGGACATGCCGGGGGCAACTTGTTCTTTTGTTGAAGAAGCTCCATAGGAGGTGGCCCTTTCGGCCAAAACCAAAAAGATGCTGAAAGATCTCCAGACATGCCTGGCAATCAGATGGAAAAATCCACTGGAACCCGAGGTCATCGAAGGGATGCTAAAGCCGCACCTAACTCCAAAGATCAGTGGTGATAGCCAAAGCTCGCACACCCAGCCGTCGAAATCTTCGAAAAAGAAGAAGAGATCCAAAAAGGCCGTGAAGCCTGGTGACAAGTGCACGAGCCTGCAAAAACAGATCGACGCGCTGGAGGAATATAATCAGAAGGCGCGGACTCCCATCACGCTCCAAGAGTTCCTCAGCCACGTCTTTCAGGAGGAAGATGATGGAGAAAGCTCGTCGGATGAATCTGAGGGTTACGTAGCAAGTTGTCATGTGATCTCTCACTCGTTTGCAGACGATGAAAAGGCTTCTTGCACAGAGAAACTGGGGGCAGGTCCCGAACCAGAACTGCTAGGACCATCAGAAGAAATGATTGATGCATTCCTAAACAAAGCCCGTCAGGAAAGCAAAGCCAATCGAGAGCGTGAACTGGCTATATTTGAAAAGGCCAAATGCCAACGACTGGAGGAAAAGGTCGAGACGCCCCGACTGGAGCAAAAGCGTCCCTATCGCCAGCAAAAGCAAGCTTAAAGTAAGGAATCAATTCGCTAGGGCCCTGGCAATAGGAATGAAGTTACCCTCTTTCAAAGGAAATTCCCCTGGCAATATACTTCTAGATGAAGCGGAAGTACATCCTAACTTCTGCCTATACCATCAAAGGATTGCACACCCCACTGAGGAGTGCATAGCCTTTAAAAACTGGTGGCAAGAATATGTTGCCCATCGACGACACGTTCAACGTGAGAAGCGCAAGGCTCGTTGGGAACAGAAAAGCATGACATGTGAGCGTGAAAGAGCTGCTGGAAGTTGTCACATAGCCGACACCAAGGGATCGCAAGTCATCACCTTTGGAAGCGACTCTGACGAAGAAATCGCCCTCAGCCCTCTCTTCAAGGAATCTACCTGTTCTTCATAAAGTGTCCCCCTACGGGCGACGGCATAAATTGGTCTCCGTATACAATCCACGGGCAACCAAAAACAAAACAAACACCCACGACACGAAGTGACCATCTAGAGAAGAAGAAAGTTGTTACCGTGATGCGGTAGCGTAATTAGCTGCAGAGGCTTGCGTCTGCAAGGAAGAGCGTCCCCACAATCAAAAACCCCTCAAATGGGGAGGGAATCTGACGAAGTCTGCTACATTGGCCGCATCCGTCTAAACCTCTGATACGTGGTGTCATAAATCAATTTGGTATCTTCGGAGAGGTGGACGGATAGCACCAATTAGCATATGTCCCCAAATTCAGGCAAGACGCGTGTCTTCCCGGTTTTCGACGGGGAACAAGCACTTTATTTTCATATTGGGTACTATATTATGTAGTAGCCAAACAGGACTGATCTGAGGACAGTACCTGAGTACTTTGCATGCATTGAAAGATTACCAAGAGGGTTTCAAAAGAAGCTATAGTCTCACTATTTCCTATGTGTCCGTGAGCGACACGAACGTTTATAAAGGAGAACCTTCTGGGATATTTTGAAAACGACGGAATATGTATTTAGGAAAACATATATGGACATATATTATTATTTTAAAATGAGCGTCCGTCACTTATGTCGTGAGTTACGCATTCACGCGGCGATTTAGAAAGGATTTTGCATGTATTTTATTCAGATTTTAGAGTTTTCAAAAATGCGTACTATACACGTATTATAGTATTTGACTGGTGTATATTGGATTTCAGTAGTGGATTTCGAGATCTGTATCTCTATTGTCACTCCGAGGATATGCGTGCAAATCCGATAATTTGCGTGACGCTTGACGGGATTTGATTTTGAGTTTTGTACTCGTTTTCATGCGCACCTGACGCGCTGTGTTGTTTCTGCATCTTCCGTGATTTCGGAGCCCCGTTGTTTTGAGCTGATTATTGAAATGATTTAGATTTTGGGGGTCTAAATTTAAATTCGGGACCGAATTTATTTAAGGGGGGAAGATTGTAGCATTTCAGAAAATATAAAATATTATTTTTGGAATTTAATATTAAAATAATATATTTCCCGGAAACTGCCCGATTTGCGAAATTGGGGTTTTCGAAAAAGGGTATAAATATATACCAATAATTGTGAATTAAATAGAAATTAAAATTATTTATTCATTTAATAGTATATTTAAAGGATTTGGCATTTTTAAAAGTTTTATATACAGTTTCGATAAAAACCCGATTAGTGCACTGCTAATCGCGATTAACCCAAATCCGTGTTTCTACAGTTTTTCATGGCTAGTGCACCATGTCATGTTGCATTTTGGTTACATGTTGTTTTCTTGTGTTATTTTGGGTATTTTATGGTTTGGTTTTAAAAGAAAAGAGAAAAGGGTAAAAAGGTAAATAGATGAAAGAGTGGGTGAGAATAAGAGAGGGGAGAGAGAGAGGGGCTGCCTCATTTTCACCTCCCCCATCATTTTCATCTCCTTCTTCTTCCTCACTTCCCTCCACCTTCACCCCATGTTATCATCTCAAAATATCCATCAAAACCCAAAACCCCTTTCATTAAATTTGATCACCTCCTTCTCCTCTACACATTGGACCAAGAAAAGTTAGATTTTGACAACCTTGAGGAGCTAGGGTTTTTCTTGAGTTGCATCCATGAGGTATAATTTCTACCATTTAGTTAGTTTCAAGTTTCTTTTTATTCTAGTTAGTTAGAAATGGGTTTAGGATGTGGATTTGTGAACTTGGAAAATCCTAGTGGGGGTTTGAGTGAAATTGTGGATTGGTGATGATTGAGTGGCTGTTCAGTGGCCGTTTGAGATCTGGGTTTGAGTATAGAGACCAAAATACGGATTTAGGAATCGTCTGCATCTTTTAAACAGATACCTTGAGGGACGTTACGGATTTTCAAATGATATCTTTTCTTAAAAACACTGTGGCCGCTACTTTCAAAACTACGATTCGCACCTTTTAAAAACTGATTATATAGTTCGGGTGTGTATGTTAGATTAGATACTTATGCTTGTAGTAAAGGTAGAATGTATTTGTAAAATTGACTTGATGAGGGATATAAATGTGATGAAAAGAATATATGACGCGATATGATGATTTGATGATATGTTGGTGTACGGATGCGAGTCGATTGAGATGATTTATACCCTGCCGTTCCCCTGATATGAGATTTTTGCGGATGTGACCTGGGACATAGGTATATAGAGATATTTATATGTGTTTTAAATCGTGAGTGTTAGACGTACGTGACGTTAGGTCCGTACTCTCCTCGTCTACTAGGTTGATAGGATCCCTGAGAGCTTAATGCCGCCGTACGATGATTTTACGTGCGTGATGAGTTTGACTTGATAATTGATCCATACCCTTGACTAGAGGTTGTCGTACGATGGATTATACCGTACGCGATGTTGTTGGGCTGGATGCCGATTGTTTGATTCACCGACTCGATCATGTTAGATACGTATACCCGTCAGTATTTGCATATGATTTACCTTTTGCTGCATTCATATTATTCTCATTGCATTGCTTATATCTGTGCTAGTACACCTGCACCATTATCGATGATGCGTATGTTACACGTACATAGATTTGCCGGCTCACACACTTCATCATCGATAATTGCCATGTCACTACACAGTAGAATTGCTGCATCATGATATGACTCTTTGCATAGTTTACTTGCTATAGTTACATATGCACCTTATACGATGTTGCATTTGACTTGGGAGAAATTAGGAACCGCGGTATATATTTAAAAACGTGATTCATTTTAAAAGAGCGGTTTTCCCTGATATTGTCGCATCATTGTTCCATGTTGCATGATATACGGATATGCTTACATTTCTATCATATGTCGCATACATCATGCTTTATGATTTTACGCATTGAGATATGCTGTTTTCATGAGAATTTCTGGATTTGAGAACCGTGGCGATTTCAAAAGAAAGCATGTACTGTTTTAAAAACCCGGTTTCTCTTGATATGATATTTCAGTGTGTCCACCATGTGTTTTCTCAGTTCTGAGAGCGACATGTGAAACCCGATTCAAGGAGGCGGATGAGGCCGATTGTGGGTACATGGTGGACCCGGTATGGTACCCCGGGGCGAGAGAGAGATTTCGTGTGGATGACGATGAGCCTGGCAGAGGAACTACTACCTACCGGTGATAGTATTTAGGCTCGGCGGATATCCGGAGGATACCGACCGGAGTCGATAGATGATATGGGCCGATCCGGACTGACGGAGCCCGAGATATGAGGATTTACGTGTCGATACTGGACACGGGTTTCATGATGTTTTCGGGTGTCGATATTGGACACCCAGGTTCCATGATTTTGATGTGTCGCGAGGGACACCGTTGATTTATATCCTCATACTTTCATGCACACTCTTTTATGATATTTACGTGCATACATACATTGATTATATGGTTGGACGAGATCCACATGCATACATACCTTGATTTTATTTTTGGATTATACCGCATACATATAGGTATTGATTACATTGTTGGCACATATGATGATACGGTCACCCTAGATATCATAGTATTACCCTCATGATATAGTTGATCTAGGAGTCGTTGTTTATTCGATTTCTATTTGTTGATATTTTTCTACTCACGAGTTGGCAACTCACCCCCGTTGTGCCACAGTTCTTACAGGTTGGCTGCTTGGATCAGTAGCGGCTTCGCTGGCACACAGTTAAATTCGGGTGTTTTGCATTGCTAGATGGGACATTTGTATCATACCCACTCTTGTATCTATATTTCATATTGTATCTAGTCAACTCCATCAATCAAAATTAGTAAATTGTATAAGTAATGAGACTTAGTGGGATCGTGGTTGCGAGACTTAGAACGAGGGGTTTTCCGCTACTTGTGGTTTTGATGCCTTGCTTATTTCTTTATCTTTTTGTGGCGAACTTCGCCGTTGGGCGTCGTATACTTATTTATACTGTCTTGCGTGGTTGTGATCCGCCGTTTGGCGAAGAGCTAGCTCCCGCTTGGGGATGCCTTTATCATTATCTTGTATATATGGTTTTGCATCAAAATATACAAAAGAGGTGCTGCCCAAATTTTCAAAAAGACGAAACATGTTTTTAAACTTGCATAATCCACTTACATCTTCATGTTCCTTTTCTATGCACTAAGAAAACTTGATTTCATTATACCTTTATTTCAAAACTTCACCTCCTTTATTTTCTTAAAAAGGTTTAGATTTCTGGGTTTCAGCTTACTTGAATTCCGTTACGCCTTTAGACGTTGCGTGATTCAAGTGCTGGTCACGAGCTAATATTTCGGGCCATGACATGTTGCCTCAGATCTCGGTACATTTTCGTACCTCCCGGATGTACTGAATAAGCTGAAATATGAGCCTCAGCTAGTACTTCTTCTCGAACATCCCCTTAGGGAACGCAGAGTCTGCTACCGAATCTCAAAGAACCGTATCGATGTATGAGCAAGTCTGCCCTTAGTCTGGCTTCCACCTGCTCTCTGAACTTCTGCAATCGAGGATCATCAGCCTGTGCAGCCTTAATGCGATTTATGAGTGAAGACTGCCCCTGTAACTGCTAAAACTACCCGGTTGCACTCGGTGTAACAACCTCTGGTTCGAGCTTCTGAAAGTCCTCAATGACGTTCCTCTGACTGGTCAACATCATGACTGCTGGCTTTCCGAACACATCACGATATCAACCCCCAATATTGGGAGAGACGAATCCTATCTAACCTCTAATACCTCCAAATGCTTCGGGACTGCATCCAACTACTACCTGTTTGCACGACTCCTTTGAGTCGTGGTAAGGTAGTAATCTAAGTGCGGTAGGAACACACTCGAGACGAATAGCGATATCAAGTCAACGGACTAATCTGTACTCATGCTACCCAAAAACTGCTAGCTGACGATAGGTATAATACCAACCAGCAGTTCCCAACGAGTCCTGTCCAGTGTAACTCATAACCCAATGAGCTGTATACTATCTCCGATATGGCGTACTAATGGCTGTAGGACGGACCATCTCCCCTACTGGGATGAGAAGCGTATGCACTAGTCTACTCTTGAGTATCGATGCCCTATCTCGATAATCCTATGACTAAGGACCTGTATAAGGATGTGCTTATAGACTACCCAGCCTCCTTCAGTGTGACTGCCATCACAACGCTGGTAGTCAAGCAAAGATCCTAAGAGCTCTACCAATATGTATAAGCGATATGTTAAAATAAACACAAGCACATATTGAGGTAGAATCAAACCAAGTAGTATATTACCATTTTGAGCAAGACTGTTATTATAACTGTGAATATTCCAAGCTTCTAATATATAATATACAATCCAGTATGATATAATAATAGCCTCTAGGTCATATATGACTAACAGGAAGGTGTATTTTTTCGACGGCACTTAACAAAAAACCCTCCTAGGGACTCTTTCCCTCATTATATATAAAGGGGGGGTATGAGCCGACGACCCCTTTTTAAAAAACGAGCCCCCGTCCCAAAACACATATCCTCGTGTATTTCATCGATCTAAACCAGCCATTTTGATCTACGTATTATGAAACTCTTATATACAAAAATCTCCGGATTTAAAGAGCTCTAACGCGTTTATCGAGCGACCACGATTTTCTTATATCGATAAGCCGTTGATTTTTCTATTTACTTGATGAAGTCTCAGAGGTCTTTAAATCTGGAGTTTTTTGTATATAGGTATTTCATAATACGTAGATTAAGATGGCCAGTTTTGATCGATGAAATATACGGGGATATATGTGTTTTAAGGTGTGAGCTTGTTTTTAAAAAGGGGGGACCATCGGCTCATATCTCTCTCTCTCTACACACACACACACACTCATTTCTTATTTTGAGGTCCACTTTTCAAACACACAGTCGATCATGTTTTTCACCGATCTGCACAAGTCATCTTAATCTAAATATGTTAGATAGGTTATGTATCAAATTTTACGATATTTGGAGACCTCCAACACATTCATCAAGTGATCTTATTTTTCATGCATCGTAAAGCCGTCAATTTTTTAGTCTATTTGATGGATTGGTTAGAGATCTCCAAATCTCATAAAATTTGATACATAACCTATCAAATACATATAGATCACGATGACCGGTACAGATCGGTGAAAAACACGACGGATTGTGTGTTTGAGAAGTGGACCTCAAAATAAAAAATGAGGCCGGGCCACTTCCTCTCTCTCTCTCTCTCTCTCTCTCTCTCTCTTTATATATATATATATATATATATATATATATATATATATATATATATATATAAACCTCAATATTTGTTCCACAAGTTTTCTTTTCTTTTTTTGTTAAAAAAAATTATGAACTTTATGGCTTGAAACATATGTACACCAATTTTCATGTGATTTGAATATTATTTGACTATTAATTTGGTTTTAGAATATGTTATTTTTAATAGTAAAATCGATAGATTGTTGACATTTTGACTGACTAGAAAAGTTTTTTCTCATACGCCTCCCACATTCCTCTTTATTATAAGCTAGAAGGTTAGATCTATTAGGACCCGCCTATGCTCTTCCATGGTTTTATTAAACTTGCAGTGTTCTTGCCAATCCGCATAGAAATATAAGAAAATGCGAATCTTAATTCTCATAACATTTCGAGGTTTCCATGTAGGGGCAAAAACATAAAATAAAAAAAAATAAAAAAAAGCTAGTATTACATACCCCTTTTTTACATAAGTAAACTATTGATACTATTAAGATTATGCATTTTGTGCAAAGAAACTCTCTCTATATATAACACTTCTAAGGTGATAACAAAGTGATTCTTAATTTCAAATTCTTACTTCAATAAACGTATACTACTGATGCAATGGTTACATTCAGGGCTATATATTCCTGTCGAAAGGTGGCTGCAGTGTCCCTGGAGCCTTCTGCCTACGGTGCCCCCTCACATTGAGGGGCCAGGGAGGGTGGGAGCTGCAGTGCAGAGACACTGCATCCCTGCAACCTCATATATATCCCATGCATGTCTCATATATTATTTTAAAGGTTATGGACGTGACCGGAGAGATTTGTACAGTGACAAAGATTTATTTTTGAGAGCAGTGTTTCGAGAGCAGGTATAGTCAGGATCAAGCTATACTTAAAAAACACACCCCTCAGCTAATTTGTGCATCCATGCATTACTTTAATACTTGACCTAATTATCTCACTCATCATCACCAGCTACATTTCAAATCTTAAAGAAATGGTCCAAATTGACGTCAATGTACTTTCATAGGAATACCCTCTGTAATCTAATATCGATTCGAGAAATCTCTGCCTTTTTTGTTTTTTCAATCTTCAATGTATCAATGTGGCTGAAGTAGACGGGTTGTGTTATGTTTTTGTTGTTCACGCTTGTATGCGTGCTGCTGTGTTGATTTATTTCAGTTAAAGAAAATGTGTAAGGCTGAATAAAAAGACGCCATGGGAGGGGCGCAAAAAAAAGAATCATAAAGCAAAGGGTCAATGGAGAAAAGTTACAGGTGGTCAGAGGGTATTTTAGAAATTAAATTATAGTTGATGGGCAGTTTAGTAAATGCAGACGCGGTTTATCTCCTACATGGGAAAACGGCACTAAACACATGATCTGCCCGTAATCATTTCGCAATGATTCGTCACCGACTCTGCCGGTAAAGGGGACCGTCATTTGACGGAGCCTCCATGAATTTACAAAATTGGACATGCCTTCGTCAACTGGAGTAAATAAATAGATGACTTTCAATATGCCCACCATTTATTTCTCAAGATATATTGTAGCAAGTCTCTATTAATGAATGAATGCCTAAAACACACGTATTGATGATTCATTTATAAACATATTATTGCGACATTAATGATGCTTGACGTGGACAGGCAAGAGCTGAAGAGCTAGATCTAGCTATGTGAATAAATATTTTTCCTTCGTTTTTTCTCTTCTTTGAGTTATAATGTTGGATGTAAGAACATTCTCATTAATTCTCGTAAATTAATATGGTGGCAGTTTACGTATCATTTACCAACTTCCCTGAATTAGTTTCTTTATAAACTATAACATGCCAATTTTCCAAATTCTTTCAATGCGGTTGGGATCAGGGACCCAACAAGCTATCATAAATTTAGTTGAGATTGATATTCTTTTTCCTCTCCTAAAATTTTAGGCAAAAAATTATAAACATGATCTAATATTTAGTTATTTTGGAATGAAAACTATCCCAAAAAGCTAGTACATGCTCCTTAATTAAAGGAATGGTTCTTATATTAAAGAAAAAATTCAAGTATTTGTATCTTTAATTAAAGATATGGATTTTATTTTAAAAAGGGATGTCAGGTATTTATCTCCTGTATTGAGCTAAGATCAATCAACTATGTTAGTTATACACACACACACAAACACACATATATACATACATACATAAGCGTCGCAAATCTTATCATTTGTAACTAATAAATCTAGTAAAACACAAATTTTATTAAAGATATTTATCTATATAATGTAATCTAATCAATCCAATACGAAATCGGGTTTTATTCTTATTTTATATTCTCCATAGAATAAAGTAGTAAAATCCTATTGTTATTTATGGATTCTTTATCTACTTCAATATCATAATGAATTAGAAGATTTTAGATACATTTTTCAATGTATAAAATATTCAGTTCTGTCATGTCGTCAAGTTTGGAGAGATGTTTAGTAAAAGATTTTCTAACAATAGGTTATTAAGCAGCTGACGTGGATTCTTGTTAATTGATACTAGCATATTATTTGAGTAAGATAATAAGACAATAGTAATTTTAAAGTAGATAAAAAATGCTAAATTTGTTATGTAAAATAGGATTCAATTAATTTATGGCACATTAAAAGTTTATAGCCTTACCAAACTTATAGGATTATCAAGTATCTTCAATTAGGTGTCAGCTATAAATCACATTAATTAACCCAATTGAAGAGAAGAAAAGGACAATTTAACTTCATAGTTCATCAAAACCACAAACTTTCCTTAGTATAGACAAATTACACAAGTGATTAGAAAATAAAAATACTAAATAGAAATGTAGCCCAAGACATAAATTCCATATGATGTGTACAAGTTTCATAGTAAATCCAAGATTCATGACAAGATTTAATTAATACACATTGAAGCAATTAGTAGATCAAAGAGATTGGACTCAACAACGACCCCAGAGATTAGACTAATTTGTTGTTGCTAGATATATTAATTGATTGGTGGTAATTATATATGTGCACTAGTTGTTAGCATAAAACCAAAATAATTGGAGTATGCTTAGCTAATCCTAACCATAACTTTCTTACCAAATCATATCATGTCATTATAAAACATACCAACATGGATGATGTATGTGATATAGTTTTTAATTTCAATATAATGAAACTTAGATATGCCTTGAAAAGCAGATAGATACATATGATAGTACAAAATGATTTTTAAAAAAAAGGCTGTAGTTGATAAAATAACGCTAACTTACCATATATCTAACAAACATGAATGAAAAAAGTTACAAAATTATGATTGTTCGTTTAATTATTGAAAATAATAATTGATAAAGTTGAAATTATAAGTGCATTACTTGATTAATTGGATATTGTATCCAAGGAGCAGGTGAGAGAAATATATTTATTGGGATTTTTCTTTTAGTTGAAGTACATAAAATACTTTATTGGGATTTACTCAAACAATGAAAGAAAAAAAGAAAGAAAGAAAGAAAGAATCAAAACAAAAATTAAAAATAAAATTAACGTTATAGGTTTTCATGAGTAAGGCATGCCCTCCTAAAATACTAGTATATGGTGTAGCCTAATACAATTTGATGTGGATTGTATAAATAAATTAATATCAACAGATTTGTTTTATAATTATCGTAATAATAATAATTATATATTTCAATCAATTCTTCATTGCAGCTCTATAGCCGCCCTATTATGACAATTGACAAACGAGCAAGTATCGATTCAATTTCTTTTTTTCAAACTATTTATTGATTTCATTTTTCTTAACCAAGTACAAGCATGCTATCTCTTTACTTGCTTAATTTAAAAATTCATTCCAAACAAAAGAATTTGGATACTTTTTTTTTACTTAAATTAGGGTGAGAGGCCCTACTCAAATATTATAAAAAAAATAAATATTCACAAACAAGAAGAGCTGTTGCGGGGAAAAAAGGTAGAAGGTGATTAACCATCTTAAAAACACTGAGTAAATTGGAAGAGGAGCGAATTCTAGTCATCATTCCTCACAAATACCCAGCGTCTTAGATGATTGATCTTCTAAACCCAAACAAAACCCCCAAAACCGCCAGCAGCGAACCAAATAAAAAAAGTGTTCGGAACATAACCAATAGACACAACTAAAGAGTTTACAGCCAGAAACCAAAAAACTATCGAACACCGAGCATGTATCACACAGAGTTGAATCCATACACCTTGCAGGACCTCCTTGATTGAAACTTGGGAAGTGCAGTAGCTAAATGGACCTCTTATATCTGCCCGTTCTCTTTTCTCTACAGCTTCCCATCCATAGCAAAAACATAGAAACAATACTATCAAAAATTCGATCAATTGATCTGAAAACATCTCCAAAGATTCCAGCGTTACGTTCAAGCCATAAATTCCCACAAATGGCGATGCAAAGTAGACTGAAAACAAAAACATAGAAACAATACTATCAAAAATTCGATCGGTTGATCTGAAAACATCTCCAAAGATTCTAGCGTTACGTTCAAGCCATAAATTCCCACAAATGGCGATGCAAAGTAGACTGAAAACATTTTTATTAGGCAGTATAGATTTCCATATCCAGCTTATGAAGAATTCATCCATATCCGAGGGTAAATTAGTTATACCTAATCTGGGTAGGATCTTACCCCAAACAGCCGCTTAAAAAGGGCACTGAAACGAAAATATAAAAAATGGATTCCATCCCACGGTTACACAAGAAACGTGCTGAAGAAAAAGTAACATAAAGGACATCTTTTGTGAAGGGAGAATTGGAACAAAGTAGCCACATGAAAATTTTGATCTTGAAAGGACAAATGGAACCCCAAACCAAACTGTAATGTGGGTAAGCCAAACCCCCATTGTTCAAAAATCTATATGAGGAATTCACAGTGAATTTGCCATCATTTAGCAACCAAATAGGTTGATCTAAATCGCTTGTGATCGAAAAAGT
The DNA here is from genome assembly GCA_030015575.1 of Agapanthus africanus. Lineage (NCBI taxonomy): Eukaryota > Viridiplantae > Streptophyta > Magnoliopsida > Asparagales > Amaryllidaceae > Agapanthus > Agapanthus africanus. Next base: position 8,915,705 of record CM057337.1, read on the forward strand.
GAAGATGGCAAGCAATAAATTCTGATAACAGTTGTGAAAGTTCAAGGTTCTTCTCCTATGACAGAGTGGTTTCCATTGCCGGACATTCTGAAGAAAATATCCCTCAGAGCTAGCTTGGGCATTTAAATTCCAGTGGCAAGAGAGAATAAATAGGGAAAAAAAGGAGCCAAAGAAAAGCCATCAACCCATTTGTCAGTCCAAAAACTGATAGTGTTCCCATCTAACTTAAAACCAAGGTGGTGGTGATAAAAAAAAATATCCCAACCAGCAAGGAATCCTTTCCAAATGATAGAAGCATTTGCTGCAAAAGTGTTACAACTGCCATTTCTAAAATACAGTGATCTCAGACAAGCAGCAGCCAAGAATTGATTATCATAAAACACTTTTCATGGCCATTTACGCAAGAGAGCTGTATTAAAATTCTGTAAATTGCGAACTCTCAATCCATCCTCAGATTGTGCATGGAGTGCACATGCACATCAACCTTTCCTTTCCAAAAGAAAATTGATATAATGGAATCATTTCTTTTAATAACCCAAGTTAGTATTTTAAATACAGACAGATAATATAGAGGAAGGCAAGAAAAAACCGAATTAACAAGAGTTAAACGACCCCCAGAAGATATGAGCCTGCCTTTCCATGGACTCAATCTCTTATGAAATTCATCAATCAATTTTAACCATTCACTTTTGCCCAGCTTACCATAAGAGAGTGGGAGACCAAGATAAGTAACAGGCAGCAGTGTAGCTTGTTTACAGCCCATTAGAGATGCCAAAAAAAAATCGTTTATAGAAGATCGCCCAAAATATATGAGGGTGGATTTAGAGTAATTAATCTCAAGCCCTGAATGACCATAAAAAAGATCATCAGCTTCAACACATCAGTAGTATTGCCCTTACAGATAACTAAAGGGTCAATCTGCAAATTGGATTGAAAGGATGGAGCTCAACTCACATTTAATAGCAGGAATCTCAAAAGTGCCATTTTCTCTATACATATGAAGTATTTGAGATAAAACATCAACTGGCAAAATAAAAAGAAGTGGGGATAGAGGATCCCCTTGCCTCAGGCTCCTTTCGCAATTGATGGTTTTGCATTTGGAGGTGAAGAGAACATCCTTAATCCAATGACACCATTTATTACTGAAACATCTGGCATGCAACATTTGAAGCACAAAGTTCCAATCTAAGAAATCAAAAGCTTTCTTAAAATCCAACTTTAGCATGGCCATATCAAGCTTATTCTAGGAACATGCATGAACAATTTCATGTGCCATAGCAAAGCTGTCAAGAGTGGATTTGCGCTTCGAAAAAAGCTGACTGTGAAGAACCAGTTAAGTTTGAAAGGATGAGATTCAAAAAAGCTGATTGTCATAATACTCTCATCAAACGCTACGCCAATTCTATCTTTGATCAAACACAAGGGAATAAAATTTGCTCTCCTTCTTCCATTAGCAATATTATGGAACAAGGCAGTATTACTATCCCAGTCTTTATCTTTCAACCAAGTGATGCGAGCCCTCTGTTCCAATACAACTCAGAAGAAACATTAACGAAGTAAGAATATTTACTTGCTAGGGAAGCTCTGCTCCTGCTTACATCCTCTGTTAAATCCCTATCCTCTTCAATTTTATCGGGAGCAGAAATGTTATCCCCAACGGCTCTCAAGTAAACAATAGGACGGCCAAAAACATTTTTTCTCCAACAATAAAGGCAGGCGCTTTGACAATTTAATCTTCAAACTCAAAGCAGACACAGGATTTGAAGGGGTGACAAAACCACTCCACCAAGATAGAACAGATTCAGCAAAAGAATTTGGATACTGTAAAACTGAATTTTTATAAAGAGAATTTAATCGTCCGGCTTCATTGTCGTCCAATCCCAAACCATACAATAGGGTCTTGACGAGGTCTTTATAAAGCAGTCACCAACAGAGAGAGAAATCCCAGAAGTGGCGTTTGTTAGTAAATAGCAAGAGATGGCGATCCTTGGATTTGTACAGTGTGGCCGGAAGGTAGCGCTGCTGATCAACGAAGAAGAAGATAACGACATGGTCGCACACACAGCGGTATCGGAGCGTACAAATGGAACGGAACTGGTGTCCCCGCCAACATGCTCCATCAGCAGCAAGAAACAATGGCGTCGCTCCCCTTGGGAACTGCCGGCTTCTGGGTGGACCCCGTCGCTCGTATCCATCTCCGAGGACGGGACAAAATCAAAAGCAACGAAAACCGTTGCTGATCAGAGAAGCTAAAGACGGTCCAGAAAATAACTTTGCTGACCAGAAGAGCGACGGTGCAAGACAACTGTGGCAACTCGAGCTCAGTCATCAGATAGAGAAGGTTTCAGGTAATATTTACTGACCAAGTCTAGATATGAAAAATATAGGTTGTTTTCCCCTGCTTTAAAATCTGAGTATTCATTATATCGTTGTATGTGTGTGCGAGTGTGTGTTTTTCTCAGGCCATTTGCAATACCATCCTTGGGCACAACAGGCTGCTTATTCTTTTAAAGAAGCAGTTCAGATTGTGCGAGCGAATAGAAAGAAATAGAATCCTGAAGTCGACAGTACTACGTATAAAGTGTATAAGCTAAAAGATGTACATGTTTTTAAGCCATGCTTACATTTAGAAATTTGTATAGATCAGCACATATTCTGGGTAACATTAGATATGATACACAGCAGTACATCAATCTCTCACGAATTTGGTACAAGACATCAGCCAACAGCCAGCCAGAGAAAATTGTAGGTATAAACAAGCATACAAACTACAATGAGGTCAGATTTTACATCCCAAATATTAGCCACATCCAAACTCAATCTAAAATACCCTAAGCAAACCAGTTCACAATATAGACAGCCATAATAAACAAGAGATTTTACATCACAAATCACAGAAAACCGAAAAAGGATTAGGGGACAGTCACCACATAATAATTACCTGAAACACAATTTTCAGCCATAAGACGAACATTACAACTCTGCGATACTTCAAGAATGCTGTCAATTTGTTAATACCGAACAACTCTGCGATACTTCAAGAATACTGTCAATTTGTTAATACCAAACAGATGCAAACCAACATCAACCATTTTAGGCCAAGCAGCAAGTTTGCTTTCATATTTTCAAATTCAATACCACTAGTTCCAATTAACCCTTACGATACAATCCCCCTATGCTTCACCAATATGTGAGCATAAAGCTCCTACAATTTACTGTAAACTAGTATCCCCGTTTCTAAAATCGATCCTATCATCAAAGGATCCTTTCATCTAAAAAGCAGCAGTTGTTATTTTCCAACAATCACTCCTCGTTTCAATTGAGAATTCTTGATCAAGAATGAAAAAGCTGACACCCACAGCATCTTCAAGTACACACAGTAACAACCCCGACAGCTTGTGACCTATTAGCGATGAGATCAATAGCCATTGATCTGTCTTGGGGCCGTGAGTCGGGAAAAGGGAACCTCAATCCGACCAGGGAAAGAGTTGTCAGATCGGGCACTTGAGAATGCTTGGGCAAGCTCCAATGGTGAGGCTCTTTTCCCATTATGGGACGCACTTACTGATGGTTCGGGCTTTGGTGGATCAACTGGCTTGCGCCATGTGTCAGGCTCCGGGCGCCGCTCAGGTATTTTCTCATCCTCCCTGATGTTCTTCCAGTTGTCATTTCTCCATGAAGCTCTAGGGAGGTTGTCCACTTTCTCATGGTTGGATTGGAAGTCTTTTCTCTCAAAATCCCTTCTGCTCCTTTGTTCAGCTTGGAAACTTTCAGGCCTTTCATCACGTCTGGTGGCTTGGGCAGGTGGGTCCAGCTTCGGCTTCATGTCAGTTTTTGGGTATTCATTTATGGCCCTTCACACAAGCCAATCCAACAAGGTTAGATGTATCTTCTAAAATGATAGTTCAAGAAAAAAAGCCAATCCAACAAGGTTAGATGTATCTTCTAAAATGATAATTCAAGAAACTTTGGAAAGATATTTTTTTGAACTTTACAAATGAAGCTATCCACATGATCAACAGTCTTATAAGGAGTAGAATGTGAACAAATGACAAAGGTTCACAGTCAGAAGCAGCAATCAAATATCGGTCACATCGGCCGATATACCGGCCGATATATTATTTTGGGACCCCTAGCGATATAATAAAATCGATATAATTTCACCCGATATATCGCCCGACATGAAGATATCTCTCGATATATCGACGATATCTGATATATGAAGCATGTCTCTAATATGTTTCAGATATCCGATATTTAAAATCTTGGTCAGATGTATGATTTTTCTTAACAACTGGAATGTGCCTCTTAATGAGGGTGATTTAAGTGCAACAAAATGTACCAGTGGTTTTCACGATGCATCTGGCTTCCCGATAATCTCCCATTCCCATATCGCCAAGTTTTGTTTACAAAGATGGTAAATATAAGAAACTAGAGGGATTCAATGATACAATCTGGAAGAGACAAATATTGATGCCTTCCACCTTTTGTTTCTTTCCTTTCCCTCAATTTCTTTCAAACCAAACACAACCTTAGAATCTCCACCCATACAAGTTTGCAATTAAAGATTTTAAAAGAGAGATCATGAAAGGCTGACAAGAAGCAAGATCTTGTTAAGTGGCAGAGGATAAGACATATATAATCTATTTCTATTCTTCTTTTGGGATATATTATAAGCTCAGCTTATTTTTTTTTTTTTAAAATAGAACGTTCGCGCGATGTATTGTTAGTTAGAAAAGAGTTCACCTGTTGACCGTCAGCTGAACAATTAAGGCATGGCGCCACAATTCAGACCTCAAACATTTTGATTTGTAAACAAGGAAATGGGGCTCAAACTTTTTTCAACTATAGACCATCATCAAAGATAAGTAATATGATTGTCATTCCTAAGATACTCCAGTCATTCAATGAAACAAGGGCAATGAGAAGCAACCGTGTAAAAAAGGAACGAAGGAACCATAATGAAAAAATTACACTGTGAATTGATTATATTATAAAGGTCACAAAAGAGGCGAAGACAAGAAAGAAAATCAATAGAGGTAAATGATGGACGAAAAATTCTGAATGTCTGGATAAAGATGACCAGGCCCGCAAGAAGAATTTATATTCGGCCTTTAAAAAGAGAAATTGACCTCAATTGTGATTCACTTGAATTCACCTACTCGAGTGTCGGTTGAAATTCTTAACAAGATATTACCTATAGTAAATCAAATCATTTTGCCTCTTTCTCTGAACACATTCCTGATTCCTCATCAAGGAGTATTTCAAGGCCTCTTTCGGTTTTATGAGCTTAACTGAAATGCTTAAATAAGTATATCTATCACCCAATTCCACTATGGACCTCCCTTGCTCACAATTTAAACCCAATGTTTCAGTACATGGACTGAAAACAGAACACTGGAGGCCACTTGTCATGGAACGTGGCGGTCTTCTTCAATACACAGAACCGAAAACGTAGCTGCAGAACATGAAATGTTTTTGGGTTGTGATACACTTGTACAAAATTTAATCTCTTTTGCTATCTATTTAAGTTTTTGAAAAAACATTAAATATTTTTAGAATAATTTAACACAAACCTAACTTTATGCCCGTTTCACGTAAGTTCCTAAATGGGTTAGATCGGAATGGTGATTCTTTCGGCTGGATCGGTAGTGTGCCCCAATTGGGAATGATCATTCCTAATTGCAAATTGCTAATCGTTTAGCAATTTATGGTAACACTAGTTTGACCCATAGTCACAAATTCGTCATTCGGGAATAATTCGGCGAGGTCGAAAATTCGGATTCGGAGAATTATTCGGAAAAAATCGGCAGGTATTCGGGAAAGATTCGGTAAGTGTTCGGGAAATGTTCGGGAAGGATTTCGAGCAATAAATTAATATATGAGACGCTAGGTTTTGATTTTGTGAATTATTTGCTGTTTTTTGAATTATTCGGTGTTTTATCACATAATTCGGGAATAATTCGCGAATTATTCGCGAGCGAATTATTCGGCCAGTTCGGCAATGGCGATTAATTCGGAGATTAATTCGTCTGATCAAGAATTCGCGAATTATTCGCGAATTCGGCGAATAATTCGCGAATTATGTGACTATGGTTTGACCTTCTTAATGAATTTAACACCAAGTTGTTGAGGGTTTACACTAGCATCTATACCATGGACCTCTCTTGCTCTTAGTTTAACCTTGATAGGAAATTTGGCACCAAGTTGTAGAGGGTTAACAGTAGGATCTATCACCTAAATCTACTTCGGGGCTCTCGACAGTAGGATCTATCACCAAAATCTACTACGGGACTCTCGACAGTAGGATCTATCACCTAAATCTACTATGGGACTCTTTGTCTAACCATTTGGCATCAGGTTGTTGAGGGTTCTCTTCCTCATAGTTTAACCTAGGGGATTTGGCACCAGGTTGTACGGTTGACACAAGGATGATAACCAACAGGTGAAATCTGGAACAAGATGCAAGTATCGACATTACTAGATACTATAAGCCAATTGTAAGAATTCACACCAGTTGTATTATGGATCCTTCTTGTATTTAAGTCATACTATCAAACGGACCGAATTTTAATTCGAGACTTTTTGTGATGACGAAAGAGTATGTAGAAAAAGAAAATGTTCGGGTCTTGATGTTAAGGTACAATCATATTTATAAGGAATACAAGTCTCTCTACTATTATAACCCAGAACACAAGAAGTATGAGTTGGCATCCTCACCTTTTTCCAAGATTTTTTTTTCATTTTTTCTTTGCTCTCTCTCTCTCTCTCTCAATTATGTTGGAGAAGAAAAGACACTATGACATAAAAAAAATTATACACAACTCTCTAAACTTTCCTTATATATATTTTACCAATCAATACTCATTAGTTATACATACCTTGTATATTCCTGATAACTATTCCATCTCAACATTACTTGCTCCTTTTTCCATATAACTGCCGCATTACTTTAAAGGTTGTTTTTCAAAATTCCAATATTTCATAGGTCCTATATAAATCAACCCAAAATAGAAGCTATATACATGCTCAATAGAGATTTGTAGTCAATTATGTGAATCTCTTAGTACATGTATAAACATCCACTTGAATAAAATTTGAAATATTTATTTTATAGTATAAAAAAGAAAGTAAATGAAATTCTCTAATATGATATAATGAAATTTTAATTTCCGTGCATCCAATGTTCTAAATTTCGGATGTCGGTGCCGTGTTGGCCCGAAGATTTTGATGTCAGATATCGGATATCGTGAAATATCGGGTGGTTTTATCAAATATCGGGTTCAACATATTTGTAATATAAACGTCAATTATATAACTTATTTTTTTGAAAAAATATTAACTTATACAGATTTTTTGTTTTATTAAATTTATATGTTGCTCAATAGCTCAGTGGTAGAGCGGTTGCCTATCAATTACTAAATGTACAAAGCCCAAAGCCCAAAACCCGAAAGAAAATTACTCAAAAAAATTTCTCCATATATCGGAAAATGTCGAGTAAAACATCACGAAATGTCAGCCGACATCACGAATTGTCGGGTAAAACATCACGAAATGTCGGCCGACATCATGAAATGTCGGCAACCGAAATAATTCTGCAAATCTGTGTCGTTTTCTTCCCAAAACCGACATGTTGGCCAACATTTCGGCGATGTCGGCCGACATTTAGAACACTACGTGCATCACACATGCTCATAATATAGTACAACTGTAACCAAAAAAGAGAAAGAAGAATAAACACAAAGTAGGCTGCCGAATTGCAATGATGTATGCAACAAATACTTTAAGTGGACTGCTTGTGAGGAAAGGCCAATGTATTAGTCAAATCAAACAAAGAACAAAAAAGATCCAAACAAGTAGAGGAACAACTACATTTCTCAACAATCGAAGACAATCGGGAAGATTGGAAATTCCGGATAAGGTATCATAGCCCGGATGCATTTGCATATTGGTATGAGTAAGATATTCAAGCAAGTAGTTAGAAACAAGGGGAAAAATGAATGATGGTTAGATTATCAGGATCAACAATTCATAAAGAGATGCAGGAGCAACTCCTAAACTGATATTGTTTCAGGAATTTGCCGCTAGTTTTGAATATACAAGGGAATCACCCATTTAATGCCAGAGAGCTATGTAACACGGTACATTGGATAGCCATATAAGTGTAAGGCCCATAAAGGAAGTTAGCCATCTGAGGCTAATATATGAGATACGACAAGATCTGAATAATGTATCATAAGTAGATTTCATAAAGGTAATAATCATTAATATCACCAGCATGAAACTACTAAGAGCTACAGTGTACCTATTTTCTGGTGATGTGACTTCTTGACTAGGAGCAACGATGTCATCTATTCCACGTTCCTTCAGAACCTGCACCAAAATTTTAATATTCACCATCAGCTTTAGATATTTGGAAAGCAAGCTCTAAATGCAATAGAGCAGGAACTTACAAGCTCTCGTGGGCGGGCGCCACCAAAAACAGATTTCCTGTAAGAGCAAAGAGGGAAACAGTTAAGTGGATGCAGAAGCATTAATCAAATCTTAGGAACATCAAATATGTGAAGTAGCAAAGTAGGAGCTCCATTACATAAAACAGAACCACGTGACAAATCCAGAAACAGAACCTTGATTATCTTCAGGGCTACGAATGGTTTGTGAGCTTATTCATGGCAATGGGTTGCAATGAATGCATTTTAGAGGAAGAGTAACCACAGAAAATATATGGTTCTCTTACATATCAACAAGAGAATTAACTCTGAAATGGAGCCAAGATAGAATACATAAATATTTTTTTCTTAATTAATGCCCCCCCCCCCCCCGTGCTTTATCATTCGTGTATATTGAATTCACATAAAAATCAGGTAGCACATAATGCGAACAAGAACTAAAACTATCACAAGATAACTCAAACAGCTTCCATACTATAAAAAGTTAAAAACAGAAGGAGATGCATATGATTCTGATCAATCGTACCAAAAAACAGTGTAAAGCAATGCCCATATATTTAAGCTGGAATTCTTGCAAATAACAAGAGAACTAAACCTGTATACAAAGTGAACTTCAACTAAAATGAAAAACAGCAAAAACTAATTACGGATGGTAATAGAAGATATACATGTACATAGAAGCAAGTTTTTCTGACCTCTGTCTTTCAATGCCTTCAACTGATTGCTCAACAGGCAATGAACGCGGTTTCAGATTCAACCTTGGGCGCTCACTTGCTCGACCCCCAACATCCGCCCCTGATGACCCTGGTCTCGGCATATTCATGCTTCCCTGGGATGATCCTGGTCTTGGCATATTCATACTGCCCTGCAATTCATGAGAGTTTTCTATGCGCACGGGATCAACAATCGGCTGATGTGCCTGGATAATACAAATAAAAAGCTAGCGCAAATTAGAACCAAATCACAATGGATCAGGATCTCCATACTATCAAAAAACACAGTTGGTCAGTCGTAACAGATTCATTAAATTGATAAACCTGAGAGTAAGACAAGTTAGGCCTTGTTTACCTTTGTCCAACACAGAGTGCATTGAGTGTTATTTGACATGTATCTACTCACCAAGTCACCGCAAGCAAAGGGCCTAGACCTCTATCAAAGTTATTGCTACTAAGCAATATATGAACACGAAATCAAGACTTCCATAACAGCTATGCAAGATCAGAATCATGTGCAACCAAGTGCATGATCAGAATCATGTGCAACCAAGTGCATGATCAGAATCATCTACTGGACAATAACAACAACAAGCCTTCATCCCAAATATTTTGGATCGGCTATATGAATCTTTATCTTCCATTCCACTCTATAAAGAACCGTCTTCTCGGTCAAATTAACAATTAACATATCATTCTTAATTACCTTTATCCATGTTCGTTTGGGTCTACCCTATCCCTAATCATGCCATGAAATGAAGTTATTTATAACAAAGCAAATGAATAAATTGGTGATGACTGATGTGGATCTGCGTATAGGAAGCTTGATGAGAAAGCTAGCATTGTGACGTTTTGTCAAATAAATGACAAGGATAAAATTATCAATTACTTGATACACCAAACAAGTTTAAATCTTTTTGACAAAACTGCCCGGCTTTTCAGGTCAGGTCTGAAAGTCATTCAAAAAACTAGCCTGTCCCAACAGTTGATCAATCCTAATACACAGACACCTCCTTGTCACCCACCACCATCTCCACCCAAGGGTAGACCCAAAGATTTTGGTCAAAGGGAGCAAACCGGCAACCACCCATAACAAAGTTTTATCATCATGCTCAACTACATTACATATTTAAGTAGTCACACAATTTAATAACTAAAGAACAAAATTTTGAATCAACGGAAAAATAATGTTTTTTGCAATATTATATTTCTAGGATGCATAACTTGCAACAAGGTTTTATTAAAATTTATATTTCTTCTTTATGTTTTCAATGTCAATATTAGCTTTGTTTGTTAAAAAAAAAACTAAATAAAATCAAAATAACAGCGCGTATGGTGGGTTTTGAACTCTTGACCTCCTATTTTCAAATGTAAACTACATGAGCTACATGTTCCATTAGACTTCTTTTGAAAACATAAATCAACATAGCATATATTCGAAGATACCAAAATACAATTGCAATCAATACTGAGCCATTTTTCCGAAATTTCAGACCTATTGGCTTTGGGTCCGCCCCTTGAGTCCACCGAATATACATATGCATGGATGCATGTGTACCCACGCGCACACACATGAATGACAAATCAGAGTATACATTGCCACTATAAGAATTTCCTACAACAACAGGACACTGTAGGAAATTCCTGCGGTTAGGGCTTTTTAAAATTTTAAGGGTAGAATGGTAATACGCCAAGCTCTGTTAACGGAATCGGGGATCTATTTGGTAAACGTAAATTTTAAGGTATATATCTGTTACTTATTAACCTTTAGGTATTTTAGTGAAAAATGCTAAAAGTTAAGGGTGTTTTAGTGAATTTAGCCTAAGACACTTGTTTGAGCTGGCGTTTCAATTTCATGATCCATGGCTACGAACCACACCACACACATAAGTAATCAAGATCACAACACAATAGACGCTTCTCATCAAGATCACAAAACAGGCATATTACATTATGCAGTTGTTAGATTTATATCATTTGATAGACCAAATTCAACATGACAAAAATCAAGGAAAAAGCTTTATACCTGTTTCTCATCAAATGCCCAATGCTCATGTGCATCCATCATCTTCGTCCTCGCCAAAAGGGTCAGCTTCGGCCTCTCCCCTGTATCCACCTCCATTCCCACCTGCTGCTGATGATGATGAATCAATTGCCCCCCACCACCAAACCTCCCTTCATTCGATCCCGGCCTCACTCCTTCGTTATAAAACCCCCTCTCCTTCACTTCCTTCACCTCCTCCACGGCCATAACCGTTTCCTGAAACCTAGCCGCCTCCACATTCGGAGAAGGCGGCGTGATCGGCTTCGACTGCCACCTCCCCGACGAGATCTTGTCAATCGCACTCGCCTGTGCGAACCTCGATGACAGGTTCTCCACCGAGTCGATCCTCACCGGATCCACAACCTGCCTGATCTCCTCCCTCCTCGTCATCCCCCACGCGTTCGTCGTGGGCCCCACAGCCGGTCTAGGCTGCGGCTTCGGGTCGGATCTGGCAGGCGCCGCGACAGGTGCGGATCTGACGGCAGGATCCGATAACGGAGACGGAGGCTGAGCGGATCGACGGGGGAAAGGGGAGGCGGTGGCGTCGAAGGGCTTGCGCTCGTCCTCATCGAAGTGGCGCCCGATGTTCGCCGGAGTGGAGAGGAACGGCGGGCCCCTGTCGTCGATGGCGAATCCGGATCCCAAACGGGTCCCGCCGCCGCCGGCGGATCCGGGCCGAGCGCGGGGATCGGGACGGATCGGTGGTACCCAGCGATCGGGAGGGCGAGCGGAGGCGCCAGGGGCGGAGGGGAGGGGGAGGTCGGAGGGGATGGAGCCGCCGTGGAAATCCTTGAGGGTCATCGTCGATCCGCTGAAGGACTTCTTCTTCGACATTTCTTTGGTATAGGGTGATGGTTTCGTTTTTTCGATTTTTGATTTTGGGGTTGAATTTGTGATTTTTTATACCTTTATTTTTTTTTATTATGAGTCGGGGATTGAAGAAAGAGAAATGGAAGAGACCAGCAGAAATGGAAGACGCCTCTTTTAAGATTTGATTTGAGAGAAGGATGAAATGCCCCTTGTGGTTTGTGGAATTTACAGGTTAGCCCTTGAAGGTGATTCTAAATTTGATTATGGGCTATCTCTTCAAGGCCCTTAGGGCTTACCCCATTTAGGGCCTATTTGTGAAAGCCCTTTAACTTTGGTAGATGGTGGTTTCATGAAGTCAGCAAAATTAGCTCCAAACAATCATTTTGAAAGTTGAGATAATTGCAATTTTTCTGTCTTAAAGTGCAGTTATCTCAACTCCAATCTGATCAAACTTAACTAAACTCCATACTCCATTTTTGGAGTTTGGGGCTAGCAAACATAGTTTGCATACCTCCTACTTCTACTTTAAAACTATTACGTCGTACGTGCAATGCATGTTTGTATAGTTTGACATCACAAAAGTTTGAAAAAGTTTGTTATGGGTGAATAGTAGCAATAACGTCAAAACTTTTATATTTTATTTTTTTTATGTGGAGTATAATATAAATCAAAATTACCGACTTTTGACACGTCTGCTGACATGGCAAGAAATTAGAAGGGTTTTTTTTGCACGTCGTACACTCATCCTTCAGCATTAATATTGCAGAGATAAACCATACTTTTCCTGATTCCAAATCCAAACATGGCCGTTTTAAGCTCGAGACCCCAATCGAACTTATAATTTACTTCAGAAAGATCCAAACAGGGCCTTAGCTTCTATCTTTATTTGAACTTATTATTACATTTCTTGAATTTGTAAGATAAATAAACTTTTCATGTTTCTTTACGAAAAACAAAAACAGTCTCGATGCAAATATCTAGTAACGCATGAGTTCAACGTAGGCTTCCCTCTCAAATGCTTCATGATCAGCTGTAAATTATAAGTTCTGGCATTATGTCCATAAACGCTAAACAATAAAAGAATTCGGCCTGAACAGTATATTTGGTGTAAAGCCAGATTTTATGCAAAACAGATAATTCCATATTCATATTACTAATCCAAAAAGGGAAAGAAAAAAAAAATCAAAATTCGAGGGAGCTTGGAATTATTAAGGTTTTTTTTTTTTTCCGAAGGGTATAATAATATTAAAATTATTAAAATAAAATCATTTATTTTATATTAACAAAGTATGGCGGTTTCACACCCCCACTCGTCTCCACAATGCAGAGATCGGGTTCCAAGAACCTGCTCCCACCATTCTAAAGTAGAGGGCGGGTTCCTAGAACCCGCCCTTATTAATTAAATAAAAATTAAATAAAAAACAGAATTTAATAAATATCGTTTTAAAAAAATTAGTAAATAATAATATTGTTGTTTTTAAATATGAATCTTGTATACACCCAAATAACAAAATGAATCCATCGAATTTATAATACAAAAAATCATCTGTTTGTAAAAATATACAATTATCGCTTTCCCCTTCCTTTTCCCTTTCCCAATCCGAAGAGACTTGACATAAACCTATGTCTCTTGGGATGACTGGACGACCCTCCCGTTTCTTGGTTATATGGCGGCGGCAGTGTCTGCTCTTCTGCTTCGTCTTCAGCATCGTCTTGGACGGGTTGTTGTTCCGCAAATCCTGAATGTAGGACAGGTGTCGGATACGTGCTGCCTCCCAACAACTGCATGTAGGACGAAAAATCCGTCTCCCAACTGGGTGGTTGTTGCGAAGAACCTGTCCTGGGTTCATGCTGCTGCTGCACAAAAGCTGGCTCCCATGGCTGCGCAAATCCTGACCCCCAAGACTGCCGTTGTTGCGCAAAACATGTCCCCCAAAACTGTTGTTCCTCCGGTTGCTGCGCTTGTTCAGTATGCTAGGATTGTTGCTGACAGTATGGTGTTCCGAACCACCGATCCCACTTCTCTGGATCTCCTTGATGCTGCGGCTCTGGTGCCAGCTCATGTTGCTGCTCTGGTGCCGGCTCATGCTGCTGCTTTACCACCAATATACGAGTCAACGGTAGAAAATAAAGCATGAGTATCTGGACCAGTATCAGTCGGATATGGATCATGTATCATTGATTGTATATGATGCAACCCACGAGCCTGTCGTTACATTAAAAATAAGAAATAATTATTGACTCATACCGCCGGATGTTAAAAACAAATATAATTTAAAGAATTTAACTTACCATTTCTCGTTTCACGTGGCCTCTAGGCTCGTACTGCTGGATGTTTGGAAAGTCGTTAGGAGGAGCAGAAAGATATCTTATAGTGACACGCTTATACCATTGTAGATATGTTTCTATAGCGTGGGTGGTTGTTTGGTCACCTATTTGCTATAAGGCAATATTACGCTGTCTATCCTCCCATCTCAGCAAATATTGATGATGATACTCCCTCCAATCATACTCCGCCTTTCCTCCTCGCATGTCTCCCTCTATTGTCATAGGCGCAGGCGGCGGAACATGAATATGTTGCAATCTACTGAACTGTCGCAACACCCGGTCCGGTAAGTGTATGACCACGATATTAATGCAGAGTAGTGGGCATCGAGCCCGTCAAACCAGCTCTCATTCGATACAAATGCCGTAATTCTTGCAGACGATATGCTGTATAAGGCGTCCATGTGAACTGCGCAAATAATATAATACAAAATTGTAATGAAGCTAATTTAAAATTTTTAAACAAAGTTAATTATCTAAGGTATGGTTACCTGAGTCGTCTCCATGTGATCCAACTCATTTCTATAATACTTAAGTACTCGACGAGGAGCCTTATAAGATTTCGTGCCACTCCACCAAGAGCCGAGAGGATTTTCAGGGGTATCCACGGCAGAAATATTAATGCAATCTGGTATATTTAACATTATTTGTCAGATATAGAAAATATAATTTCTTTTCTTGGTATTAAACTAAACCACGAATCTAACTAAATCAAGAATTCATACAATATATGATATTTAAGACATCTTCTAAATGTATGAATTATAAAAAATAAACTATTGAAAAAATAATGAGAATCGCTGAGTAGGAAAAAGAAAGCTGGAACGATTACGTTATTTTCAAGTCTCTGCTTAACTTATAAGACAGCCAATTAAAGTAGCTACATTAGACTAGAGATTGTAAATTTACCATTACAATATTTACGCAAGGACCATGATTTAAGAAAATAACTGTAAGAAGAATTTGTTGCATGTATATGGATATTTATGATTTTCAATCGAGTTAAAAAAAATAGATGCATATAAATATAAACAAAGTGTAATATGTAAATAGAATTTATTATTAAAGTGGAAGGGATCGATATATAATTTCTACATCAGTGTTAAATTTAAAGGATAGCGTTCGAAATGACGGGAGAAATATAATAAAGTTAACTTGCGAAAGAGGAAGTTACAAGTAGGCAGATTTTGATAGAAATTTGAAGTGCGTAGATTTAAGTGTATTCTGTATTTTAATTAGCTAGTAAATTAGACAATTTTATGCTAAATAATTTTAGCAATAAATAGTAGAATTGTCGGTTCTTAACATAATTTTGGCGAGATATGAATTAGAGATAAAAAAAAATACAACCGATTTCAAGATCACGCAATGGAATGGTAGATAATAACATGAATTTCAACCATTAAACCTACATTATAGAAATTATTAAATCTAATTTCAAACCATCTTAAATGATCTAAGATCTTACCTGTGTACATCACAAAATAAAATAAAATGGATTGCGACAGCAGTTAAAAAACAACAGGTCCATATAACATGATCAGGTCCATATAACATGATCATCGTGTCGATTGAACACTATGAACAAAAGATAAATAAAAGAAAAAAAACTCGGATAAAATAAGAAGAAGAAAGTATGAGCAGAGATAAAGAATAGACAATGACACTCTTCACCACTTATAACAAAAGAAAGTTACTCATTAAAAGTCTTATAAATATGTCATCTTCAGAAAAGTTTATAGGGAGCAGTTTTTTTTACTCGTAATATATATTGAAAGTGTGACTGAAAAATAAAATTAAACATCTAAATTAAGCAATCTATGTCATGCAATTAATTTTGCCATAACATGTTAAATATATTAGCTATAAGGCAGTTTTCCCTCACAACCACTAGTTTTTTTTTTTGGACGGTAAGAGCAAGAATCAAAAAAGAGAACCCCCAGTTCAAACCCAACCAGCAATCACATGAACATAGATGCAGGGTAACATCGATCCTGTGTTTTCCTAGGAAGCATAGAATTAATATTACAGGTACATAGATGCAGAATCCACATACATACATACATAAACATACACATCTAGTAAATAGCCGGACCCTGCATCATCATATATATTACATTGCTATTATAATACTATCAGATAGTTTTTAACGTGCTCAGTGTTTCCTACTCTGTATCCAACTAGTACCCCCTCCCCTCCCCTCCCCCCCACCCCGCACCCCAAAAAAAAATCGCTCTCTCCAGAAGTCAGTGCCACGCCGATACGGATATCAGGTTCCTATTCTTCCACCCCAGGAGCATTGCCCTGTCCTTCTCCACCAAGGTGTACTTCTCCGAATAATACCCCAACAAGGTCTTGATCACCGAGTTCACATACGAGCTCAACGGGTAAGGCCTAAACCCCGCCATGCTCAGCCTCAGCCTCCACTTCCCTAAAAGCTCATGCCTCTCCACTCTTTCCTTCCCCTCACAGGCAATCACGTTCACTATGTCCTTCGCCAAACAGTGCTGCTCAATGCAGATCCTCTCCTTGCTATCCCTAAGCAGGGTAACATCGATCGACTCGAACATGGCAGAATAGTAATCCAGCGTCTCCACGAACCTTGTCAAGAATGGGGTCGTGTTGGTGTTTGACTCCTGCTCCACTAAAGTTGTCACTTTCGGCGATAGCCCCTTTACCATCCTCAGCAACCCGTCTCTTGGGTTGTCAACATCTACACTCTCATCGGTGTGTGGTGTAGCTGAAGAGTGAAATTGACCGCAAGAGCTTCCCCTGGCCTTAAATCAAGCATCTCTCTTCTAACTTCAGGACCATAGACCGATAGCAGTGTGAACTCTAATGGTATGTTGTATTTTTTCGACATTTCGGCTAACATACTCCCTACAAGATCCAAGCTCTGTCCTCTAGCGTACTCTGATACCGGATCATCAATACCGGTAATCCTCACATGCGGAGGCCCCCCGGGTCTAGCAGCTAACGCTTGTATCAGAGTGATCCATTGTGTGCCTTGCGTGATTTGAAAGTCTATGATATGTATCTTGTCCTCGTTTCTCAGAGCTTCGGCGATGGCTCCATTGGCCGCCATGTATCCGAACTTGAAATAAGGGCAGATGTCATATAATATACGCATATAGGAGAGAAGCTCGTTGCTATCTG
The DNA here is from genome assembly GCA_030015575.1 of Agapanthus africanus. Classification (NCBI taxonomy): domain Eukaryota; kingdom Viridiplantae; phylum Streptophyta; class Magnoliopsida; order Asparagales; family Amaryllidaceae; genus Agapanthus; species Agapanthus africanus. The sequence continues at coordinate 8,933,203 of CM057337.1, forward strand.
GCTTACGACATCTCAAGGCTCGGTAGATGTTAGTGCCTGAGGACTTGTGGCGAGCCACCAGGCCTTCCAGCATGTATGCACCTAGTCGTTGGATAGGCTCGCCATTAATAGCGAATAAGCTCCGGGTTTCCAGAACCAGTGCATGGAATTCATCGATTCGACCCTCGTTTAAAGCTTCGGCGCACTTGATTAGAAGCTGTTTAACATCGCCTCGTTGGCACAGGCGCTTCTCAGGACGGATCTCACGGCTCGTTTGCCTCTGGAACTTCCTCGGCACGGGCTGAGGGGGCACCTCCGGGTTCCAAGTCCTCGATCGCTGCTTCATGAGCTGAGGCTGCTGCTGCTGCTTTTTCTCATTGGTGGCCGGTTCTTCAACATCCTGGGCCATAAGGACTGTCTCTATTTCTTGAAGAGCATTCCTCATGCTCTGGCTATTAACTGCATAGCGTGATGGGGAGCGTACTTGAGAGCTCTCGGTAATATGAAGTTGGGATTGGTTGATTGAACTATTGATCTCTAGCGGAGAGCAGTGAGAGGAGCTCTGCCCCGAGGGAGTGTCTGTGGAACAACACGGTAACTCCTGGCTGTTGCTTCTTATCGATGAAGTATCGAATTCGAAATGGCTAGAGAGAGGAGAGTTTGGGGAGTTGCCGAGATCAAATTTGATGGGGAGACCTGCCCATTTCGAGTATGGTGGAGCGTTGGTGGAAGATGAAGACAACTCATACGATGATTTTGGACCGGTTAATCCATGTTTCAGAAGTTGACGGGAGTCCATATATACTAAGAGGATGGCATCAACGCTTAGTTTTAGTTAATTCTGCAAAATACGGCACTAGTAAGAACAATTCTTTTGAAGCTTGCTTCTTACTCTACAACAAAGCTCTGAAGTGACTCTAAAGAAGCAGCATGCTACAAAGTTTCACATACCTTGTAAAATTTTAACAAAAACAATTGACATGATTGTTGCAGTGGTTATCTATTTGGAATGATTTAACCGTTGCGTAATAAGAAATCCTGAACACTCAAAAGAAAAGTTTGGAACGAGGCTAAATATTTGTGGCAGCATAAACCTAAACAATGCTGCAATAGTTAAAATATTAAGTACCTAGACAGGGCTTCATCATTAAGTTTTAGCATAGTTCCACTTTCACAATCCTGTGGTTACATTTCCATAGATTAAGCATAATATTAAGCACTAAAACTTGGGATCGTTTAGTTTAATATTCATCACCATTTTTTTTACAGGATTTATACAATTTTTACAAAATTTAAACTTTTGATGAATGAAAGTTGTCTCCCAGGCAAAAAATCTCAATTCAATTCTAAAATCAAATCACTACTTACAAATTTAGCCTATCAAAGTAAAATTATTGGATAATTTCATCCCTAATTTCGCTACGCTTAGCTCTAACCTAAGATCATGAGAATTAGGGCCACTCATCAAAAATCACAAGAATAGACATCGAGACCTCATAATCCAAACCCTAATTAACAAATAAAACGCCAAGGTCCTCTGATTTTTCCTATCTCCACCAAAATAAGAAAAAATTGCTAAAAATAGAAATTCAAATCACTCCATTAAAATGCAAGCGATTTCGACAGAATTACTTACCAATTTCCCTTTCGATTTTATCCCCAGTTTACTTCGAATCCCTTCGCTGTCCTCTCTCTCTCTCTCTCACAAAATGCGACCTTCATCTCTCTCTCTCTCTCTCTCTCTCTCTCTCTAAGACCATTAGTGTGTAATCTCTTCGACTTTTTAAGAGCACGCCACAGCTTGGTAGTAACGCCGTCAAGTAACGTCCCTCCACCAGTCCGCCCTCCTACTAACGGCACCGTAACGTCCCCCTCACGTGCCCCTCGGCTTAGCGTGAGCGGAGCACGTGACCTGTTGCGCCTGCGGACGACACGCGTGACGCTCTGGGGACGGACTCTGACACGTTGGATAACGGTGCCGCATGACGTGGACTGACATCAGCCGTCCGTTTGGAATCGAGGGGCAGAGGCCTGTAGGCGTGGGACGCGGCTGGGCCGTACGATCGATAGATGCGATGACCTGGACGAGATGCGCCTGTGGGACCCAGTTAACGGAAACCTATGGGAACGAGAGGGAGCCACGAGGGGGCTTCTAGAAGCGCGTCTTCTTATTATTTTATTTTATTCCATTCAAATGTGAGGAAAAATATTTTGGTGTTCGCTTTGAGAAATAAATTAAATTATTCCATGTATCGGATATATGCCCGACCATGAAAGAGAAATAAATAAAGATATGAGCCCCATAAAGCAGCCGAAAGTGTTTTCCCTCTTTTTTCCCCTGATCCATTGCACCACTAGATATAGAGAATAATTTCTTCCACTTTAAGAATAAACATATTTAATTCGAGAAAAATCAAAATGCAACTACAGCGGCAAATCCTGAATTTATAGCCCGAAAATTAGGAGAGTTTAATTTATAAGGACAGTTGTATTATTTTTTTAAAAAAATTAAATTTATTTTTAAGAAAATGAACAAAAAACGACTGTAATTTATGCACATGATCTCTAAACATGTTTACGTGCATCCCGCATCCCACTTGCAAAAAATTAGTGATTGTAATTTAATTAAGGCAATGAGTAAAGTTCTTCAATGCTTTTGCTTTGGAAAATTATAATTTAAATATATACTACTCGTGGCATAGGCTTGGAGTTTATTTATTAATTTTGAAAGCTTCATCTTTATAAATGCAATTCTAACTAACTTTTCTTCTCCTCTCAAGTTCAATGCACTTTGTTCCAATTTTTTCTTTTATTAATGCATATTGAAGCAGTTGATTTACTCTTTAAAAATGTTTCTAACATGACTTGAGTGTTCATAAATCATGTCATCATTTAAGACCCAAAGCTTCGGTACATGCATTATCTCTTTGTATATTTAAGCATGTTGACAACAAAATCTCTAGTATCAACTTAAACTTGATTTCATTTTGTGCTTGCTTCAAGGATTAACTGATTTGAGAGCTCTAGATCTTGTGATCACGTTTCTCAACTGTTATTTCTTTAAAAAAAAATCATAATTTTACTCTCAGTAATTTTATTAACAGTAGGACCAAAATCAGACGATTGAACAGTTGTGATGCTTTGAAACAAATATAATTTATACGACATGGTCATGCATTATATTTTTGAAATTAGCAATCCAGCATAGACCTGTGATAAATTCAAGCATTGTGATAAAATATATATATATATATATATATATATATATATATATATATGTTGCCAGTTTGTATTTTCATCTTATTTTGCTGTTGGGTTTGATGGGACCATATTTTCTTTGAAATAGTAATTTAATCGTTCGGTTGACGATCAGATACGTAACTATTTTTGACATTAAGTAGATGTTCTGAAATTAATATCGAGCTGTGATCAAACAGTTCATATTAATTAAGAAATAATTAAGCTTTAAGAGATTATCTATATACATCATGCATGCATGAAGTTAAAATATCGGTCTTTATCAACTAAGTCGTAGAGGATTACGCAATCTGTCTAATATTAGGCTCCTATTTAATTAATTAATGGCTACTTAATTTAATTAATCTATGATATTAGGATAACCCCAGCAGAATTTTTTTAATTATAAAATTAAGCACGATCAAGAAAGATTTCCAAGCCTGTGCTGTATTGATGGCCCAAATAATCTCATGCGTCCATAACAATCTTTTCTCCCTTTTTTTATTTAGTACTTTAACATAATTCCACTCCAGAATCTATAATAAACATATATTAAGATGTCGTTTTCATTTTCCATTTTTTTCCCCTCAGATATTTATGTTATTTCTATCACTCTTGACCTTCCATCATCTCTACAAGAGGAAGGTAAAACTGGATAGTAAATTAAAAATTTGGTGTATCCATATCTTAGATGTTAAAGAAGATGATGTTGGATGCCGATTGTGGGAAAAAATTTTAGAGGGTGTATTTTTTCGACGCATAAAGGAAAATTCGCTCCCATGCCATCTATATATCCTCTATTATTCTAAAAAATTAAAACTTTTTGTGTGTTGATTATTAGTTTATTTAGATATGGGATACGAGTTTAATATATATACATATATATATATATATATATACACACACACATCCTCACTGCGCGCGTGTGGATTAAATATATGTGTGGAGACTATATATGACTATATATGTGTGTGTATTAAATATTTATCTGTTTGAAAATTTAATATTATTTTAAAATAGATAAGATATGATATTATACATAATCGAGTTGAGCTTGAGGTCTTGATGATGCTCGATATCGGTGATCTCCCAAATCAGGACACGTGGCGGATGACGTGTCCCAGAGCATGCAAGAAAGGACCTACAGTGGTCGACCAGACCACACCTACGCTTGTCCTACCGAGCAAACGCTGGCTCACCTCCGAGCCCCCTGCATAACCGGCCTCCTCGGCCTCACAGTTTGTCTCCGAGCTACCGCAAAATCAAGATACCTCGGCTCTCCCGCCGAGGTCATCTTCCTCGGTCTCAACGACCGACCAACGGCACCGCTCACAGGCGCAACTGCCATCCCCCATTAACGAGCCTGTCTCACCATTAATGGGAGGTCTCGCTCATCGCGCGGGCGTGACGTCGGGAGCGTAACAGCCGACGTGATTCTCGCGCATGTCCTGCCTGCCACCACCGCTATATAAACCCCTTCGTCAGACGGTTCAAGTAAGCCATTTCTACTCCATAAGTCGTTACTCTGTCCGGATCTCTAGTCTGACTTGACCGTCGGAGGGTCTTCAGTGGTACAACCTCTCCGGGACTTCCTTGCAGGTAGCTCGGCAACCCCAACCTCAAACCCATTGAAATTCACACGTTTCAGAAGCGACAGCCTCCAGATCTAATCTCAGCCACTCATCGCCGCCATCAGCAGATCAACGGAAGGCAACATCTAAAGGAGATTCATCTCCTCCATCACTAATTAAGCAAACGAGCTAGGACGATCAGCTCAAGTTTGTCTAGCTTAGCTAAATGATATTAACTTCTTAGCTTAAGTTTGGCTTGTTTTACTTTATTTCTCTCTTTTTCGCTCACAAATTAATATTGCAAAAAGAAATTAGTAACATTCTTCACATATGCATGAAGTTATGCAGGAATGATGATTCCTGCAATATACATACTGCACAATAATAATAACAACTAAGAATTAATGTACACGTCATGTCCTCTCTCTCGCATAATTGTAGACCAGTAACAGAAATACTCTTCCACATGTCCACATGATTGATCCACGAAAGGAACAGACTTTAACATAAGTCCAGCTGACTTGACATGCATGACTTGTAATCTCTTCCACTCTTAAAGAAATTATTCGGTATGCCTGGTAAAGAAAAAGAGAAGGAAAATTTCAGGCACTTTGGTAGGGTCCCCATGTTCTTATTTCTTTCTCTCTCATGACTGGATATATATGGCAAGCACATCGAATAATTTCTCCACCTTATAGCCAATAAGAGCACTTGTAGAAAAAAGTAATACTTTTCCTACCATGCTGGCGGGTTTTTGATCCCCCACTACCGCCAACCTTTCTAGATTGAGTCAGTGTCATTTTTAATGACGACATTATATGGAATATGAAATCATTGAACGTGACCTGCATCAAATAAGAAGGCTGGTCGGGGAACAAAAACGCTCCAGCGCACAGATGTGACATTTTCCATCAAAATATCCAACATCATTTCCACGTAGCACTCTAAAGAGATGAGTGGACTCAAAGTCTTCAGGTAGAAAAAAAGGATACTTGAAACTTGTGGTTGGAATCATTGAAGTAAAAGAATTATAGAGAGAATAAGAGTATGAGAATAAGGGTAATTCTTCAGTGCTTCTGATTTTCAAAAATATAGTGTGTACGGATTCCTGAAACCGGTTTCTTCCGGTTGCAATCTCTCTCCTCTCTCTCACCTGTTCCTCTGTTTCCTATCGTCCTCTCTCTCATCCCACAACCTATCCTCTCAATTCTTCAAGATCTCTCTCTCAATTCTCCGATTCTCTCTGTATATCTCAATTTTCTCTCCAAATATTTCAATCTTCTCATTCTTTTCTTTTCTGTTCATCCCGTACTGCATATCCGCTCAAAATCGTCTCGTAGACAACCTCGTCCATGCTGCTCGACTTGCCGCGACGGCACCATCATCTCCTCGCCCATCCATGGCGTCGGCCCGTCAGGCCACATCATGAACTCCACCTGCAACCTCAAGATCCGTCTCTTGGTCACCTCCAATGAAAACTCATTTCAATGAATAAAAAAGGAAAAAAAGATGGAACATTTTTCTATCTTCTTCATTTAATTTCTAATACCAATAACAACTCCCTGCATGAGAGCAGCTTCCTCAAGCTCACCAAACTAAGCAGCACCTTCATGATCTCCGAAGTGCAGAAAATGTCGATTTCGTACGGAAGATGAGGTTATTGTACGGGGAAAATAATTAGAATAAATATATATTAAAAAAAACCAATGGAATGGCTCAAAAGTTTATGAAATTGGTCTGGATGAATAAGAGGCGGCAGAGGTCAGATTCGGATTTCCTGACGAGATCGAATTCCTTGCCGCGGTGGCACATCTCGAGGCCGGCCGGAGGAATGGTAGTTGAAGAGGTTGGACTGAGCTTCGAGAAGGACGGATTTGGGGACGGTGGCATGGCTGGGACAGTGGTGAAGTTGAAGTGGGGCGGCAGTAAGTGGTGGTTTTGGGAGTCGAGATGGCGGCGGAGCAGGAGATGGAGGAGATCTTGGTGTTGGGTTTGGGGCTGTTGGTGAGAGGAGGAGAGTTTTGGGGGTGTCTTTTTCAGGAGGGAGATGGTGGTGGAGTTGGGAACGGGCTTGGCCGGAGCGGGAGATGGCGGTGGTGATGGCCGGAGTGGCGACGGCGGGTGGGGATGGATTGGGCTACCAGCTGATGATGCAAAGGCTCTGTTCTTTGGAAGTTAGGGGAAAATGAGCAAAAAGGAAGAGAAACAGTGGGTTGATCACGTGTGTTTGATTTGGTGCGATGAATTTGGGTAACCGGCTGAACCGACTCTTGTGTTTGGCACGGTTTACGAAGGCGTACTGCGGAAGCACCAAAGAAAAACCCTGAGAATAAAGCCAAGGCATTGAGTGACAGGGAAAACACTCCTGGAGATGCCATTCATAATGGGTACGTACGCGCTTTCTCGCTCTTTGTCGCCATTATTCCTTGGTTCAATGAATGTTATAATATTCTCTTTAAGCATTTCTTACCATCTTCTCACTGATTATTGGAGTCGTATTCTGTATCCGACAACAATAGTTAAAAATTGAATAGAATTAAATATTAATATTTTATTGATATTAAACACGACTGAAATCTAAGATGTACACAGTGGTATATTTTTTCCTTTTTTCCTTTGGATTTACCTCGTTATATGGCATGTTGTAAATGAAGTTATATTTAAACCCTTGCACTGTCTAACAAATCGACATCTATTTCCATAATGACTTATAGGCGAAAACGCAAAAGGCAATTGTTAGGGTTGATGATAGTGGACAAGATATAGTAGGAGCGGGAAATTCAAACCTATCAGCGATGAAAGGAGCAGATCTTTAATACACTGCTCTATTTTTGCAGGCGTATACGTTGGGCTTCTTCTCCACCTTTTGTTCATATATGTAGAAAGTTATCAAGTCTGTCTTCCAGGGGAGAACCGACTATCTACAATAGTGTATCAATGTATTGTATATGTGGACTTTTATAGTATCACTCTCTCTATGGAACTCTTTCGGTATTTGTGTATTGTATCTGTGGATTTTTATTGTATTACTCACTCAATGTAACTCTTAATTCTGCTAAATTGGAATATTTCAATCTCTTTAATGAAAGCGGGGCACTAATTATCCCGCCTTTTCCTTAAAGACGCATGCTTACGAGCATAAGAAAGAATGACGCACTCATAAGAATATTTTGGTTACCTTTTGATTTTGTAAACAAACAAAACTAAATAAATCTCTATATATAATGCAAATATCTTTGGTAAGAAGTCCACTCTTCTCATTTTATTCTGGAAAAATAGAAAAAAATATGAAAAATCCTCACCTCTCAAGCCCTCCACATCATCTTTCCCACATTTCAAACCCTCCACGTCATCTCTCTCTCCTAACAAACAATTAATTTTTTTGATCTAAAACCTTCCATATCATCTCTCCCAAAATATATATACACACACGAGATTTTGTGCACGTGCGTTGCACGTGTTAATTAAAAAATTGATTTTTGGAAAAAGAGAGATGCAGAGGTTTCTTTGAGGATAATTAAAATATTAATTTTTCTGGGAGAAGAGAGAGAGAGATGTTAATGTTTCTAGATTATATGGAGGTGTTTTTAATGATGTGGAGGCTTGAGAATGTAGAGTTTTTCTCCTTTTTTCCAGAAAAAAGGAGGGGTGGATCTCTATGCAAAGGGTATTTTCATTATATATACTAGAATTTAAGAAAGTCCACGGTAGCGCCCCGACCGTCTAACAGACGCTAAATGCGGAACAAAAACTTTTACAACTGGCGCTATCGCGTACTATAACCCGGATCTGCCATTAAAGCTAAATTAACAAACTACAAAGTGGGTAGAAATGTTATACCGAACGATCCGAGTTCTTCGGTTTTCAACCATCATCCCACGCTTTGTTGCGGTTGCTCCGATCTCCTCGATCTCCAGTCTTCTCGTCCAGGTGGCACCACGTCGACGGATCTTTAAACGGGCTTCCGCCTCTGAACCGAGACAACTCGATCATCAAGTTTGCTAAAAGAGATGACCAAGATTGATGTACAGAATGAGTAGAACATTTTGTCTCGTTACGTCCAAAGGTATGGACGAACGGTTAATGAAGTTGCCATTTGAATCGGGTGATGGAAAAAATGGAGCTATGAAATTTCCATACACCAAAACTATAATCCCTTTCCAAATGAAATCAATCTCTCTCCTCATAAGAAGGGCCGGCCACAATATGTAGGTGGGGGGAGGGGGTGAGCGTAGGTGCAAGAAAGGTGACCACAAGCAAAGCTTATCATAACACAAAAGATCTCAAGCAAAAACAAAACCACATTAATGCAAATTCCACCTTGCAAAACATTAAATGCATAATGGTGACTCACTAATCCTAGTCATCAATCATTAATGCAAAATGGTGACTCACCCTCATGACTCACCCAATGAAGAAAAGATAAATCCGTATTTAACCGAATGTTAAATACGGCCGATAGAAAACTGGTGTTTCCCCCAATTAGAACGAAACTCTATTTCTAAGACTGAAAAGTAAAGCACCGCTTCATGAAAGAGGCTAAACACCAAAGGCAATTTATCCTTGCAAGAATCACATGCAAATTAAATCATACGAAGCACAAGCACAACAGAGAACTAAAATAAAAAGAACCCTTATCAGATAATGAAGTACTTGATTAAAAAGAAAGATACTTGTTCATTATTATTATTATTACATTTTAAAAAAGATCACCAAATATGGGATCGGAAAGACAAGGGTTCGCAAAAATAAGAAGAAGATTCTCCAGTTCCATTTCTGTCTTCTCCACCACGTTGAAGCGTCGGCCCTCCCGAGAAGTAGACGCCCAACGATCATCGCCACATTCGTCAGAAAAGGTGGCGATGACAACCCGACGAGCCCGTATCTGGCTCAGCAAGTGGAAAGAACAGTCCCTCAGGGCTTTGGTGATCAAGTGCGCTTCAAAGAAGCACTCGATCTTATCCTCGGCGGCGTCAAGTATTGCCGAGGACATCTCTACTGGAGGAGGAGGAAGATCGGCGAACACCGAGGCAAGGATCATCCGGAGCCAAATAAAGTGTGGAGGAAGAGGAGACCCCACACGAGTCAAAAACTCGTACATTGCAGTATCGCACTGCTCGTTCGTAAAAGAAGGGTCCACCAAGCGCGCAGCAAAACGGGGAACGATGTCCCGGATCGGCACTTCCCATGGTTGTCGGCGGGCATGAGGGCGGTTGCAAGCCATGATCGAAGAAGTTCTCTGAAGATGAGAAAAGAAAAGGCTCGGCCTTGAGTTATATATAGACCCAAGCACAGAAAATTCTGTGCACAGTGGAATTATTTCCAAGACCCGGGAAATCAAAATTTCGGGGAAATACAAGTTTGACTTGAAAAGAGGAGATGAAAAGATATCTCAGGTGAAGCAACGCTTCCGATTCCCCCAATCAGAGCAAAGCTCTACCTTGAAAATCTAAATTTTAATAAATGAAGCAACGCTTCAGATCCCCTGCGCTGTGCGCAGGATGCCACGTGTCAGGCGCAGATATGTCAGCGCAGCACCCGAAGCAGCACGCCCAATAAGAGCAAAGCTCTATTAAAAGACAAAAGGAAGCAACGCTTCAGTTGCGCAAGCGCTGCGCTGCGCGACACGTGTCCGCACAGTTGCGCAAGCACAGCCGCGCAAGCGCTGCGCTGCACGACGTATGTCTGCGCAGTTGCGCAAGCACAGCTGTGCACACACAGCCGCGCAAGCGCTGCGCTGCACGACGCGTGTCTGCGCAGTTGCGCAAGCACTGTGCTGCGCGACACGTGTCAAGCGCTGGGGCATTTACGCCAAACAGAATTAAAATTCTGATAAGATCTTTCTGTTCTTGTTAAAACAAGAAGATTTTTTTCTGTAAAACAGAGGCCCTTGGATCAAAGATCCAACGGTGGGGAAAATTCCCCAAATCACTCAGAGAAAGATTTCTTTAACAAATTTAACTAATTTATGGGCACTATAAAAAGGACCCTAGACCTCAATTCAAAGGCATCAACACTTTTTGAGAAATCAAGAGCTTCAAACAGAGAGAACTCTGAAAAAGTTTCAAGAAAAAGGTAAAAAAAACCTTCATAAAATAAAAGAAACTTCTTCTAATAGATCATTGATCTAAGAACAAGATCAATAATCTTCACATAATAAACAGTGCTTTGCACTTCTTATGAACCACTGGTTCTTTAAAACAAGAAGAACAAGAAATACTTGTTTTCTTTGATTCTCATTAGATCGAAGAAAACAAACAGTGCTTTGCACTTTATCATGAACCATTGGTTCTAAAAGATTCTTAAATTATAATGCCTTGCACTTGCAAACTGCGCTGTTGCGCTCCTGGATTGCCGCAAGTCACCAGAGCGCCCCACGTGTCAGCAGCGCACTGCGCTTGCGTGACACGTGTCAACACCACAAGCGCTTGCGCTCTCTGATTGGCACAAAACGCCTGACAAATGCAATGCATTTCCTAAAGGGCCAGGCCCAAATCAAAAAGACCAAGCAGGCCTAATTAAATTGTAACGCAATAAAAAGGGCAGAGCCCAAACAGAATTGATGCTCTGCATCATTTATAAAAGGGCAGAGTCCAAACGAAATAATAAAAAATGCTATGCATTTTAAAAAGGGCAGAGCCCAAACAAAGTAGATGCTTTGCATCATTTATAAATGGGCAGAGCTCAAAACAAATTGATACTCTGCATCCTTTATAAAAATAAAAAAAGAAATGCAATGCAAAAGCAAATAAAATGTTGAACATTTTCAACTGGATTTAGCCCAATTTTGGCCGTAAGTCCTCAAATTAAATTGACTGAGCAAGATTGCTCTCTTAAATCAATTTACCTCCGGTTCGAGGGTACATCTCCGAACTCCTCTGACACCTGTCGTTGTAATCCTTCAACGACGTCAGAGAGGTGACGGGTCCCGACGACCACATACGTATATGGACTGCGGGGTCCTTAAACTCGTGGACCGAAACGTCCTTAAACTAATGTTGGACCGAAACGTTCTTGAACTAATGATGGACCACCTAAATTGGAAATGGATCTAGACGATCCCGTTAAGTTGATCTTAGTCTGGAAATTAGACTAACGTATCCTTAACAAACGTTTAAATTGATCTTAGCCTCAAATATGGCTAACGTATCCTTAAACCAAAACCCAAAATCCAAATATAAGAAAATGCGGATTTGGACTAATCCACGTCCTACGGGCGACGGCATTACTCAGTCTCCGTATACAATCCACGGGCAACCACAAACAAAACAAACACACACGATACGAAGTGAAATTCTGGAGAAGGAGAAAGTTGTTACCGCGATGCGGTAGCATAATTAACTGCAGGGGCTTGCGCCTGCAGGGAAGAGCGTCCCCATAATCAAAAACCCCTCATGCGAGGGGGAATCTAACGAAGTCTGCTACATCGGCCGCATCTGTCTAAACCTCCGATACACGGTATCATAAATCAACTTGGCATCTTCGGAGAGGTGGACGGATAAAACCAAATAGCATCTGCCCCGAATCTCAGCGTCAGGACCTCGCAGTCTTGTGCGCCGTTTTTCAGAGGGGAACAGATTCTGGCACGCCCGGTAGGACCTTTTCCTCTTTCCACTCCACACTTCGTGTGTCGTGTTTTTCCGCGATCAAATAATCGCGGTGTGTATGTTTTTGGTTGCCCTTAGGGGAGTGGATACTGAAGTCTGCGCTTCGTCTCTATGAAGAATGGCGTTCGTTTCTACCCTAGCAACTCAGGCTCTGTCATATCTGGTGGAGTCGAGTATGGGCCACTTGCAGCCTCAAATCTCTGCAATCCGGCTCTTCAAGAAATCAACGGGCTTATTTTGTGGGTCGATACTCCCACCTTCCACCCTTGGTGCTTCAACGCCGATGGAGGAGGCCCAGTGGAAGTCTTTCTTCCACAGGCTGGTTCCCCAAGCTGCAGCTTTGCTAATGGAATCAGTCCTCAAACAACTGGCACCTGCCAAGGACCAAGGTCAATGCAGGGGACAGAATATTCAAGCTCTCAAAGAAAACAGGGGGCAGGCTCGGCAAAATCCTGAAGCTAATCAAATCCCGGCCGTAAGAAACGGTCAACGTCGATGTCGGCATCATACAAAGTGAGCTGGGGGCAGTTCTCCGCATGGTCCAGTTTCAACTCCAGTGGTGAATGTTGTTGTTCCAACTGGGAACAGCTTCAAACTGTTGCGAAGGATCAGAAAAAATTCTCCTACCGCGATATTGAAGAAGTCTCCGCAGCCCATGGAGATCCCACAAGAGCAGAATCAAGTTCGCTCCTTGAGACAACTTTCCTCATCTATATATAAGGTGTGGAAGCAGGTGAAGGGGACTCACCCTAAGATGGATCCTGATACAGCGGCTCCTCCTAAAACCAAAGCGGCTTTTCACAAAAAAAAGGAGGCCCAATAAAGCTCAAGTGCCCGAAGCAAACTCCAAAGGCCAAAAACTCCAAACATCCCAAGCCTGGGGGCATGGTAGTTCACATAGTCTATGTGGTGAATTCTAAAGACGAAGTTCGAGCTTCTACTAGTCACCGACCTTAAACTCGGTCCTTAACAAAAGTTCAACTGCAACGTGAAAAGCTGCAGGAGATGCTCGCTCAGGCCGCACCACTCTCTAATCCGTCGTCTAAAGCAAATCTCGAAGAAACACCTGGAGAAAGAAATCTGGCATGGCGCCGATTCTACACTTGACAGGCTTCAACCCATCCGTCTGTCCAGATACTACACAGAAGGCTTAAAAAGGCTGTTAAGGCGCCAAGGCGTACCTCTTAAGCAAACCGCTCGAAAAGCCAAATTCTATGACAGGGTTTGGAACGTTCCCGGAACTCAGCGCAAGTTGCCTAACAGGAGAATGGAAGCAATCGGGCTTGGATATGTTCGGTCCAAGAAACGGGAGCTACTAAACAGCTGTATGTCATGTATGACTTCGATGAAGAAGCGAATGCTCAATGGGAGGACGCTAATCCTGAGACAATGAAAGTTCTAGATGCAAAAGTGCCCAGCCCGTCGTTCGAAAAACAAATGGACAAGCTTATAAAGGAAGCGGGTCAAAAAGTCCGGGACGATCATAACCGCGAAATGGTCCTCTACGACAAAGCCAAAACGCAACGCCTTCTCCAACAGGCCGTGAAAGATAAAAACGCCGCTCCTTATCAACATGTTATAAAGAAGGCCCGACGCAGAGGCAGAAACAAGTCGAAACGCGAAAAAGGCGCTCAACAGCAACGAAGCGGGGCTAAAAGGCCACGCAAGCGGGAACCGAGCTGTACCGACCTATCCCTCATAAGAAAAATGAGTCGAGCATACTCTTTTCCTTGGGACAAGACGAAGAAAATACTTGACCTCGCTTTAAAACATCAGATGCTTACACTGCCGGAGTCTAAACACCCCGAACAAGCAGGCGAGGTCTCACACCCAGACTATTGCTCTTATCACCGAGTGGTAGGGCACCCTCTCGAGGACTGCTTCACCTTCAAGAATTGGGTTGAAGATCAGTACTAGCTTGGCAAGTACGCTCTGTCCGACAACTGGAGGGTAGCGCCGCCACAGAAGCACGAACCCAATGCCACGGAAGAAGAACGGGTTCCACATTGGGATTGGAAACGAATTCGTACTTGTCACGTGATAACGATATCAAAAGGAGAGCCCGAGAACATGGATGACCTTCCCTGGTGCTTCGAAAACAGCAACGATCAGGTAATCTCAAAATTCCCACCGGCGCCAAAAGAGCTGGAAGATGGAATCCATACCACTGCAGATAACTTTAAGAAAATTGAGTTGGGAACGGCGAATGCCCCGCGACCAACATTCATCAGCGAGCTGCTATCTGAAGAAAGGGTGGCTGCGTTAAAGGACGTGCTTCTACAACATAGGGATTGCTTCTCGTAGAACTATTCCGAAATACCGGGACTAGATCCAGAAATTGCTGTGCACAGATTGGTAATATCTCCGGACGTCAAACCAGTCAAACAGGCGCCGAGAAGAATGCGGCTCGAGCGATTTATATCCAACCTTTCAGGAAAGTGCTGTCCTTACAGCCACCTGATGAAGAAGGGAACCCCGTTCGTCTGGGACCAAAAATGCCAAAGCTCGCTAGACGAGATCAAACAATACCTGCAGAACCCGCCGGTATTGGCTGCTCCGGTCAAGGGAAAGCCCCTCATTCTTTATACAACAACTCTCGAAGGCTCCTTAGGCGCATTATGGGCACAAAAGAACGATCAAGGGAAAGAAAGAGCACTCTACTACTTAAGTCGAGTTCTATTGGGGGCAGAAAGCAACTACTCCCCCATTGAAAAACACTGCCTGGCGTTGATCTTTGCGATAACAAAGCTCAGACACTATGCGTGGGCACATGAAGTCCGTCTCATTTCGAAGGTGGACCCCCTTAAATATTTAATGTCGAAGGCTATATTGACGGGACGACTCGCTAAATGGGCCATGCTCTTGATGGAGTTCTCGATAACATATCAGCCTCTCAAGGCAGTAAAAGGCCAGGCCATCACCGACTTCCTCGCTGAGCATCCGGTACCAGCCGACTCTCCTTTGAATTGCGAACTGCCAGACGAACACGCGTTTGATGCGATCGATGGTGGTAATATCCAATGGGAGCTTTATTTCGATGGAGTATCTTCCGTGAAGAAGCGCAAACAAAGTACCCCTATAATCAAATCGGGGGTAGGACTTATCTTTGTAACTCCACAAGGAGGGATAATGCGCTTTGCTTTCTCCCTGACGGAGCCGAGGACAAACAATGAAGCCGAATACGAAGCTCTGATAGCAGGCCTCGAGATCGCCATCGACATGGGAATTGAAAACCTTCTCATATATGGAGATTCCCAACTAGTCGTTAGTCAAGTAAACTGCGATTACCAAACATGCAAACCAGAATTAGTGAAGTACGGCGAAAAGGTGTAGCAACTGTTGACCCAAATTCCCTCCTATACTTTGGAGAACATACCGCGTGCGGAAAACAGCAAAGCGGATGCACTGGCCAAACTCGCTAAAGAACTGGCTGACGAGAACCTCGATGACGTAAGAATCGTGGTACAAAGCCGTCGGGTTCTTGCCCCAGCAGAAATATCTCCGGAATCATCCGAAGAAAAAGGAGCGAGTGAGCAGACGACCCTGCAAGTAAAAGATTGGGAAAATACCGAGGATTGGAGAGAAGTCTTCATAGACTACTTTAAGTCCCACCGAATGCCTGAAGAAGCGTCCACGAAATCAGCTCATGAAACAAGCTCTGTCTTTCGCCTTCGTCAACGATACTCTGTACAAGAGGTCGTTTGATTCTCTATGGCTGAGATGCCTAGGGCTTAAAGAAGCAAAAAGAGTCGTTCAGGAAGTTCATGACGGACTCTGTGGTTCTCATCAAGCGGGCCCAAAGATAAAGTTGAAGATTAAACGGATGGGCTACTACTGGCCCACGATGATTCAGGACTGCCTCGAATACGCGAAGCAATGCCACTCATGCCAAATCCATGGGGACTTCATCCACCAACATCCAAATCCACTACACCCGACGGTGGCTAGCTGGCTATTCGAAATGTGGGGAACTGACATAGTCGGCCCTATCGAACCAGCATCGTCCAGGGGACATCGTTTCATCCTGGCGACGACTGACTACTTCTCCAAATGGGCAGAGGCAATACCGCTGAGGGAAGTTAAGACGGAGAATATCCTCCGTTTCTTCAAGACGCACGTCCTATATCGGTTTGGAACTCCACGACGGATCATTTCCGATAACGGGCCAGCTTACAGAAGCCACAAGATCAGTCGCTTCGCACAACAGCACAACATAGGCTGGAGATATTCCTCGGTTTATAATTCGCGAGCTAACGGTCTAGCTGAGGCCTTCAATAAGACCTTAACAAAGATTATGAAGAAGACAGTGTCCCGAAATAAGAGAGACTGGCACGAGAGACTGTAAGAAGCTCTCTGGGCGTATCGAACTACGTTCAAGACGGCCACAAACACAACGCCGTACGCGTTGGTATTCGGTACGGAAGCAATACTTCTCCTCGAAATAGAGTTACCCTCTCTAAGAGTGGCAGTCCACTGCTAGCTAACAGATGAAAAAAATGCTAACCTTCGGCTTGAGGAGCTTGATGCCCTCGATGAGACCCGGCTCATAGCGCACCAAAATCTGGAGGCCTATAAAGCAAAGATGACACGCTCATATGAAAGATTGACCCGACCGAGGACATTCCGCCAAGGCGAACTTGTGCTGGTGGTCAAAAGGCCTATGATCCCCAATCGCGCCAAGCGGGGAAAATTCGAGCCAAACTATGAAGGCCCGTACATCATAGATAAGGTCTACCAGGGTGGGGCCTATCTACTCATGGACATATACGGTGAAAGGCCTTTCAGGCCAATAAACGGTCGCTTCCTAAAGAAATACTACGCTTAATGAGCCACAGCCTAGGTCAATGATAGACGACGACTATGTCCGCTCGCTATCTTCCTCAGCTCAAGCTTTATAAGCAGTAGCCAGCCTTCTCAATAACGGATCGAAACGTCCTTAAACTAATAGCGGACCAAGACGTCTTTAAACTAATGCCGCAGCACCCGTAGGCTGACAAAATAAAAAAATAAAATAAAATAAAATAATAAAAAAATATAAATATAAAAAAACGGTATGTCCATAAGCAAAAAGGGCACGGATGAAAACCCGAAAGGGCGCTGTGAGTAAAAACAGCAGGGCTACCGGCGAGTGTTCGTGAAAACACGAAAGGGCGCGACCTCGTAAAAAAAAGAGAAGAAGAAAGTAAATAGAAAAAATAAAAATATAAAAACGGTATGTCCATAAGCAAAATGGGCACGGATGAAAACCCGAAAGGGCTCCGTGTGTAAAAACAGCAGGACTATTGGCAAGTGTTTGTGAAAACTCGAAAGGGCGCAACCTCGTTAAAAGACACTTATAAGGTCCCCTCGACCTTGTAAGGAGAAACCACCAGCGTGAGATCCTTACGATTCATAAGGGAGCAGCACACTTAGGGATCCCCACGATTCCTAAGGAGAAAATACACTTGCGAGATCCTCACGACTCGTAAGGAGAACTCTCTTATGGGACCCTCACGGCTGATAAGAGTTGAAAGTCTTAAGTTACAGAAACCTAAACATGTGCTTAAGCAACCCCCCCACAACCTTCGATATTGCCCTACAAGTGGTTCAATACTAACCCTTGTATACAATCCACGGGCACGAATAAACATTTTCCGAACCAAGATCCATCCGTGACTGGGGATATGTTCGCATGACCCTTGTAAGTCCTCTCGATTTACAAGGAGAAAACCCTCCTGTAGGATCTTTACGACTTACAGAGAAACAAACACTTAGGAATCCTCACGATTCCTAAGGAGAAAATACACCTACAAGATCCTCACGACTTGTAGGGAGAAATACCTTTGTGAAACCCTTACGGCTCACGAAGTCGAAAGCCTTAGTCGACAGGACATTAACCCTGATCGCTAAGCCACCTTTGTTTGACATCGACAGAGGCAGATGATGATTCGCTCCTGGCAATATCCCAGTTGTAGCGGTGCTGATGTCGAAGTTGGTGTCTAATTCCAGGTTTACGGCGGAATGCCAGTAGGCCGCGCATGCATACGAAATAGCCGAAATGATAGGGCAACTTGCAATAAAAAGCAGCAAGTAAAAACATATGCTTACAAAATAGCCGAAATGATTGGTCAACTCGCAATAAAAAGCAGCGAGCGAAAATAAAATAAATAGCCGAAATGATTGGGCACCGCGAAAAATAGCCGAAATGATTGGGCAATCGCGACCTTCGCGATATAAAAGCTGAAATGATAGAGCATCGCGGAAATAAAACAAAAAAAAGATGATAAAACTTTGGCCCTACAGCTGAGATCACATCGATCCCTGTATATAATCCAAGGGCACAAACAAAAAAGGAACCATACTCTCCCAACAGGCTCCGCCAGAAAACGAAGCCAAATCTCGACAGTTCATCCCAACTCCGAAGAAACCAGTGTCTCCGTGGAAAATTCTCGACTCGTTTCAACACCAAGGAAACAAATAATCC
The DNA here is from genome assembly GCA_030015575.1 of Agapanthus africanus. Taxonomy (NCBI): domain Eukaryota; kingdom Viridiplantae; phylum Streptophyta; class Magnoliopsida; order Asparagales; family Amaryllidaceae; genus Agapanthus; species Agapanthus africanus. Next base: position 8,952,060 of record CM057337.1, read on the forward strand.
TTGGCACCAGGGAAACAAATAATCCCTGACAAATACCTCAACTCAGGGAAACAAACAATCCTTGACGAGAGCCTCCTGATCCGTGTCGACTCGCAGAGCAACCAGTATCTCCGTGGGAAATTCTCGACTCGTTTCAACACCAGGGAAACAAATAATCCTTGGAAAATACCTCAACTCAGGGAAACAAACAATCCTTGACAAGAGCCTCCTGATCCGCGTCGACTCGCAGAGCAACCAATGTCTCCGTAGGAAATTCTCAACTCGTTTCAACACCAGGGAAACAAATAATTCTTGGCAAATACCTCAACTCAGGGAAACAAACAATCCTTGATGAGAGCCTCCTGATTCGCGTCGACTCGCAGAGCAACCAGTGCCTCCGTGGGAAATTCTCGATCCGTTTCAACACCAAGGAAACAAATAATCCTTGGCACTAGGGAAACAAATAATCCTTAGCAAATACCTCAACTCAAGGAAACAAACAATCCTTGACGAGAGCCTCCTGATCCGCGTCGACTCGCAGAGCAACCAGTGCCTCCGTGGGAAATTCTCGATTCGTTTCAACACCAGGGAAACAAATAATCCTTGGCGCTAGGGAAACAAATAATCCTTAGCAAATACCTCAACTCAGGGAAACAAACAATCCTTGATGAGAGCCTCCTGATTCGCGTCGGCTCGCAGAGAAACCCGTGTCTCCGCAGGAAAATTCCTGATTCGTCTCAACTTGCAAGATGAAGCCTTAGGCAGCAGGGACTAAAAAACTTGTGTCCTGAACATTGGGACCCTGCAAGTCGATCTAAAATGGTCTCTTGCATACTATTCACGGGTCTCACTCTCCAAAGTCGAGTTTCGACAAGGAGGGAAACAACCGCTTACGGGTCCTCTCGACTCGTAGGAGGGAAAAATATAAGATCCTTACGACTTATAAGAGAAAACGCACTTAGGAGTCCTCACGATTCCTAAGGAGAAAACACACCTACGAAATCCTCTCGATCCGTAGGGAGAAAAATCTCTATGAGACCCTCACGGCTCATAGAGTTGAAAAGTCTTAGGCGGCAGATCGGAACCTGCGGCCTAAGCCATTGCTATCTCTTGGAAAAATCTAGACGCTTACTTTATTATCGGTCAAATGTGTTTATCAAGACAACATGCAGATAATAAGAGAAAGAAGAAAGCAACAGAAAGAGCATCCGATTTACATTTGATCAAGCGTTCGAGACACACACATTCATGCATAAGCAAAAGACTCAGAATGAAAAATAAAGACAAGCTGGGATAAAAATTTTCCAATGCCAAAGTTCTTACAATTATAAAAGCAATAGATGAAAAACATTATTACAATGGAATAACCTCAGATCCAGGGCACGGGTTGAGGAATTCAAAAGTAAGGCCATTCAGAGTTCTTTTAGCCTTTCGGATTATTCTCGTGCGCAACCTCTCGCGCTCCTGTGTGTCAAGATCCTCAGCAAGTCCACCCGGTCTTCGGTAAGCAGCAACTATCGTCGTCTGCTGGAAAATTTGATGCAGAATATCGATGAGGCTATCTCGCCATTTGTCACGCCCCGCTTCCCAAAATACGGGATACGAGGGGTAGACAAGGCCAGCCATGCTCCTACGGTCAAGGAAATGTTCTGCCGTAGTCACACTCCGGCTTCTAGTTTTTCATGGTAAACAGTAAATGATGCGCAGGTAATGAGAAATGCAGTAACTGAAAGGAACAAAGTAAAAACCGACCTGAAGTGGAACAAATGAATATAATTCGGAATGGCAAGTCAAGAAGTCTATGATGCACTGGTCCAGGCTAAGTCTTCTCCTCACACTGAGCATGCATACTCAGGTCGTCAGAGCGACACAATAGCAATATAATATATATATAATCAAGTAACAGTTCTAACAGTGGTAATAGATATGAATAACGGTAAATCAATGACAGCATGAATATGACTGTGCAGTAATCAATGCAGCGGAACATGTAAAGCAATAGAACGATATGTCACGTATGCCAACACAATATAAAAAGAATGTAAATGCCAGTATCCCTATCAGTCTCTAAGTCTCACTGTACAGGTCACTAAGCCTATCGTCAGTCCAAGTGTGAGAGTCAACCACTCGCGAGTGTCCTCCACCCAAGGGTAGAACCCAAGGGTAAGGGACCACGGGCCCAGCGTGTAACATGTATATCACGGTGTATATCACATACCCTGTAAATCTCCATATATCTCCCTAAATATATAAGCCGGCATGGGACTCCCGAGATTCTGTTGAACTCACACTTAAACTACTCCACACCCCGTGGTCTACATCAAACGCTAACCACAACCCTAAATACTAATCGATCCGTGACAAGTCTGCGCGAGAACTGGAGGCAGGACCTCCATCAAGCACGTCCCGACTAATATCTAAGATAAATGGCAGAGTCGGATGCCTTATCTGTGACACCCGTGCAAGCGCTTCCATAAGTGTCCCATACCACTTATAGTCACACGTACACGTATCCCACAAACGTCGACAATGCAATAGAATAATAGGGTCACTGATTGTGTACAAGTACGTATCACTTTCACTTAATCACGGATACACGAACACTGACGTACTTGCCACAATCATCACTAAAAAAACTAATACTGGGTAAATGCACGATATCACTAAGTTATCACTACACTGATATGGGTATGATATGATGCGTGAACAGTATATAAGCATGATTAGGATGTTATGAAACAGTATTTTATCACTTGCATGATTTATCATGAAATGTACGTATATAGTTTAGCGAAACTATAAACAGGTAATAATTAGTATGTTCAGTTAGCTATCCATCAAATTTGGTTTCGAGCCAATCGGGTTTCAGGATCATTAATTATAACCATTTCATTTTAAGCGCTCGCGGCTGGAAATCCAATTTCAGAATCAGAAATCCGTTTCGCAACGCATTTTGATCCCAGTTGGGATCGGATTTTAGTGACGCTGCAGTTGGATAAATTCTAGGGTTTTCAGTAAGGTTTTCAACGCAACAGACGGATCTTCAATCGCGTCTGTACGTCAGGAGATATACTCTGTTTAACATTAATATATCAGTTCTGATTCTGCTGGGACTGTTATGCGTCCCGATCTTTTAAATTATAGAATAAATAACAAATGATGACGAAACAGAATGAAACTACTTGTGTTGTCTAGTTAACAGGTTTACCTATAATAGGCAGCAGAGTTCCGCAATCTACGAGTTAAGGAGATCATGTAATACCCAATACGGAACAGCAAGCAACAACTGGAGTAGCTCTGGACTGCAGTCCAGAGTCTCACTCCGATACGAATATCATCACAATTTAAGTACAGGTATGTCTGTAAACTGGTATAGGGTTAAAGTTCGTCGAGTCGGCTTCGAATTGAGCCCTCGAGCGCACCATTCTAGTATGTATATGATTTATGGTGAATTTAACGATTTTCAGGTACAATAAGATTTCAGTTTTACGATTAAACTTGGGGGTAGTCGTTTTAGTCGTTAACGATCAAATTATCCAACGAAATTTGCACAAGGTATTCATCACAGCAAGGGCCAAAGTAAATAATCCAGTTCCGTCAATTTAGAAAAGTATTTTCTTTGGGAACATGCGTCGAACAGGTATGGCACATAATTGGTTTAAATTTGTAACTTTATAATCTATGTATTTAGTGATTGTACCATAAGTAAATAGCATGTAAGCAAGTAAAAACTTGCCTGGAGGCGTCTAGGCGATGCACGGCAGTGGTAATGGCACGAACGCGACACACGCGCGGCACGGGAACTCCGATTCCGGCACGGCACTACAGTGACCAAAGTCTCGATCTTGGCTCGAGCTTGTCGGAGTTGGCTGTTGCGGGCTCGGGCAATGTCGTGGCTGGGGATCGCTGATGCTGTCGAGGCCGATGGAGAGATTGCAGAGGAAGAGAGGGAGAATTTAGAGAGAGAAAGAGTTAGAGAGAGAAAGAATTTGAGAGAGAAAGTGAGAAGAAGGAGAGGGGAGAGATGGGAACAGAGAAGGAGAGAGTGTGAGAAAGAGAGAGAGAAATGTGAAAGAGAGAGAGAGAGAGAGAGCTGAGAGTTTGAGAGAGAGGGACAGAGGTAGAGAGAGCTGAGAGTGTGTGCAGGCAGAGAGAGACAGTGAGGAGGAGAGAGAGAGAGAGAACTGAGGATGATGATGATGATGATGATGATGATGATGAGTCGCTGCGGGGAGGTCGACGACGAGGCGAGAAACTCACCGTCGTCGGCGCAGGGAATGTCGAGCTCGGCTGTGGATTTGGGTGCTGGGTGATGGTGGCAGAGAAGAGAGAGGGAAGGTGGTGAGGGGACGAGGGTGGTGATGATGGGAGGAGGTGGTCGGAGGTATAGGGACTCGGGTGATCGGGGACGGGTGTGCAGTGGGTTCGAAGGTGGGAGCGAGAGAGGAGGAGGAGGGAGGTCGAGTGCAAGAGGAAGGAGGCGACATGGGGTTAGAGGGGGTGTGCGCGACGTGGGGTAACGGCTCGCGAACGAGGGCGGAGGAGGCGGCGTGGGCTACGGCGAGGGGAGCGGATCTCGCGCGGGTGAAGGGGGAGTTACCGTTGGGAAATTTTAAAGGAGATGAACAGTAACGGGGGTTCGGGTCGGGTTGAGGGCGAAGGGGGCGCGATGCTGAGGAGTTTGGGCTGGGCCAAGAAAATAAGGAAGGGATTTATTTGGGGGGAGAAACGGGGCAGGCCGGGCCAAGTATTAATATAAGGGAAAAACAAATTGGGAAATTTAGGGGAGTGGGCCGGGGCCGAGGAAAATGATGCTGGGCTTGTTAAATTTTGAAAAGGAATTAAAGAATAAATGAGAAGAAGAGGCCGGGCTAAAAGGAAGAATTTGAATGGGCTGAGTAGGGGACGGGCCGGCTAAAGATTTGTTTTAAAGGATAAAAAAAACTAAGTAGGCTGAAATAAAAATAAAAGAATTAAAAGAAATGGAAAAAGGTGGGCTGAAATAAAAATAAAAGAATTAAAAGAAATGGAAAAAGGGAATGAGGACCGGAATTAAAACTTTGAGTTTAAGAAAGAAAAGAGAAATGGGCTGGTCTGGGAATAAATCCAATCAATAAATAAAAGGAATGGGAGTATAAATTTAAATCTTTAAACCAATGGGTTGAAGGAATAAAATATGGTTTGTGTTTGAGGCTATTTTAAAAAAAAAGGTTTTAAAAATAAATAAATAATTATCAGTAAATTTAAATAAATTTTATAAGTGATTTAGAAATACAGATATAGTGTATAAAAAGGGGCTGGGTATTACATCATACCACCCTTACAAAAATTTCGTCCTCGAAATTTAAAATAAACGATAGGTTATACAAACATAAGCGAAAGCTATTAGATTGTACACTAACACGAAAGATTTATTAACAGTACGTGGACGAAGAAATTTGAAATATGTGTAAGTAAGAACCACATACGGAAAGGTAGGTCTACATAGGTATATGGCAAGAATAACTATAAGGGCAACTACGAGTATACGAGAATATAGGTATCAATAACGAACAATAATAATCAGAATGTGTTCGATAAAAGTCGAAACTCATATATGTGCACATCTAAGTCTATCAAAAGCAAGCAGTAAAATAAGTATAAGGCTCAACCATCTATCATGGTAATCATAGGCACACTACTCGAAAAACAAGTAACGACAATAAAGCAGTGAAAGGTTTGTCGGTAGTTTAAAACATTTTAGGAAAAACGTATCGGTCATATAGTTTTTAAAATAGCTTTGAAAACTCATTTAGTGAAAACACGGAACATGGAACAAAATGTGCGCAGTGTAAGGTCGCGCTACTGAAAATGAGAATAATAATAATGCACTTAAAATACATAAAACGGAGTAATCGATAACACGTACTCTTTGATAAATACAAAATATTAAAACTACATTTTCGAATAATAGTGCCCCTAAGTATAGTTGGGGTAACAGGTAAAAACACAAGTATGCCTAGGCTTAGGCAGGGTAGGGATTTACAATGGAATGTGGCTGATACAAAAGGTCGAAGTGTGACGGCTTTAGGCTGAAGATCAAGGAGATTGGGATCGGGTCAGCACGGAAAATAAGGGTGAGCAATAAAGGACTATAAGGAGAAAATGTATGGGTAGGATACTGGTCAGTACATCATGCAAATCCAAAAATTTGAAAAGTTAATGAACTCGGTATTTCATAAGAAAGGTCCTCCTCCCAGAAGGATCTCAAACAAGGTACAGACGAAGGATGAATGGCGGCTCATTCCAAGGATCAGGGTGCGGCACTTTCAAGGGTGAAAACTATACAGTGAGTAAGGGTGGACAGTCAGGGAATTCGGCAGAAAAATAAATGGATATGGGCAATAAACAAGTATCAAGCGAACCAATAATCAAAAGGTTTACGAATCCAGAAGATTTATTTCATTCAAGAAAATTTGAAACAAGGCATTCTCAAAGGCGAAAAGTGGCCCTAAACTATACACATTTTATTTGGCCAGAAGACAACATCAAAAGAAATTCCGTCAGTCACGGTTGTGGAGATTCAGCAGGTTGCGGTAGGCTCGCGCGCTCAGGTAGGGGCGTCCATTTCCGTATCGCCTCACAGGCATCGCCACTGGAAGTTCTTCCACAGCAGGGTCTTGATTTTCTGATCCTTCTTCCTCGGATGGAGCTTCTTCATCGAGGTCCGATTCCATGTGATTCTCTTCTTCTGGATTTTCTTCCATGGGATTTTCCTCAACTGGATTTTCTTCTATCGGGTCTTCCTCTATAGAGTTCTCTTCAGGATCTCCTCCTTCTTCGTCGGAATCAGCTATCATGTTAAAATCTGGGATGGCTACTCCTTCATCCTCTGAATCGTCGTTTCCGAAATTGATCTGGGGACCGTTGATCTCATCGTCAGAACTCATCAGCGTGTGGTCTAAGGAAACGCAAGATTGTGCATCCTCATCTAGATGCGGCGCTGCTCCAGGATGGGCCATGGTCTGAAAGGAAAGAGTCATGATTAAGCAGTGGAATACATCAAGAAGAATAGTTAAGTGTACGAAGCATAGGAAGATATGCGGTGGCGGGAACTGAAAAATCAAGATTAAAATGCTGTGATAATGAATAGTATAAATGAGGGGAAAGACAAGAGAATGATACATATTTTACGATTCAAGCTTTATTGCATTCAACTAAAAGTTCGACAGATTCAAGATTTCAAACAGAAAGAAATATTTAAAAAAAAAACAACATTATTACTGAAATTGGAAAACATAAAATTCTTCTTTGATTGCTAGACCGCTGCAATCTCGTCACGCGAGTTGGATCCTGCGTTTGATCCGCCTTATCGTCGAAGTCCGAACTACGCTGTAATCCTCACTTGGCAGAAGTGGGGAGTGTGGACGAGTTTCCTAGTTGTAGTTCTTTCCTTTCTGGGCAGCCGTTGATGAGGTGTTTGTTGGAACCGCATATCAGACATTTCCCTTGGGCGCGGCGACAATCCCTCTGAAGGTGTCCTGGCCTCTTACAATATCCACAGCAAGGGTTTTTCTGATGCTTCTGTTGACGCTTCATCTTCTTCTCCTTTTCTCGTCCAATAGGGATCCCTTTATGATAGGAGACTCCCGTTGGGGTCTGACTTACCTGTCTTCTCAGCCCTTCAGCTAATAAGTCATTTGTTCGCTCCTGGGCTTCCTTTAAACCTTGCAGTACACTAAGGATCTCAACAGTCTGATTCTGAGGAGTGGAGATAGAGGAAGAGTCGTTGGAAGACATGATCCTGAAACAATGATTTTAAGGATGATATAAGTCACAAGATATACGAGTTAGAACGTAATATGGATAGGACAAAGATTCAAGAATATCAGAGGTGATGAATTTTTTTTTTTTTTTTTTAACAAATGAAGAATCAACTGTATGATCTTAAGTAAACCATAGCGAATGGATGGCTGGACACACGATGTGAATATAGATCAAGAATATCAAGTTTACAACCTAGACTGAAGGGTGTCTTAGATTGCCAAACTATACACGGAAAACTGCAATCCCAAACGATGCAAAACCTGGCTCTGATACCAACTAAACCATGTCACGTCCCGCTTCCCAAAATACGGGATACGAGGGGTAGACAAGGCCAGCCATGCTCCTACGGTCAAGGAAATGTTCTGCCGTAGTCACACTTTGGCTTCTAGTTTTTCATGGTAAACAGTAAATGATGCGCAGGTAATGAGAAATGCAGTAACTGAAAGGAACAAAGTAAAAACCGACCTGAAGTGGAACAAATGAATGTAACTCGGAATGGCAAGTCAAGAAGTCCATGATGCACTGGTCCAGGCTAAGTCTTCTCCTCACACTGAGCATGCATACTCAGGTCGTCAGAGCGACACAATAGCAATATAATATATATATAATCAAGTAACAGTTCTAACAGTGGTAATAGATATGAATAACGGTAAATCAATGACAGCATGAATATGACTGTGCAGTAATCAATGCAGCGGAACATGTAAAGCAATAGAACGATATGTCACGTATGCCAACACAATATAGAAAGAATGTAAATGCCAGTATCCCTATCAGTCTCTAAGTCTCACTGTACAGGTCACTAAGCCTATCGTCAGTCCAAGTGTGAGAGTCAACCACTCGCGAGTGTCCTCCACCCAAGGGTAGAACCCAAGGGCAAGGGACCACGGGCCCAGCGTGTAACATGTATATCACGGTGTATATCACATACCCTGTAAATCTCCATATATCTCCCTAAATATATAAGCCGGCATGGGACTCCCGAGATTCTGTTGAATTTACACTTAAACTACTCCACACCCCGTGGTCTACATCAAACGCTAACCACAATCCTAAATACTAATCGATCCGTGACAAGTCTGCGCGAGAACTGGAGGCAGGACCTCCATCAAGCACGTCCCGACTAATATCTAAGATAAATGGCAGAGTCGGATGCCTTATCTGTGACACCCGTGCAAGCGCTTCCATAAGTGTCCCATACCACTTATAGTCACACGTACACGTATCCCACAAACGTCGACAATGCAATAGAATAATAGGGTCACTGATTGTGTACAAGTACGTATCACTTTCACTTAATCACGGATACACGAACACTGACGTACTTGCCACAATCATTACTAAAAAAACTAACACTGGGTAAATGCACGATATCACTAGGTTATCACTACACTGATATGGGTATGATATGATGCGTGAACAGTATATAAGCATGATTAGGATGTTATGAAACAGTATTTTATCACTTGCACGATTTATCGTGAAATGTACGTATATAGTTTAGCGAAACTATAAACAGGTAATAATTAGTATGTTCAGTTAGCTATCCATCAAATTTGGTTTCGAGCCAATCGGGTTTCAGGATCATTAATTATAACCATTTCATTTTAAGCGCTCGCGGCTGGAAATCCAATTTCAGAATCAGAAGTCCGTTTCGCAACGCATTTTGATCCCAGTTGGGATCGGATTTTAGTGACGCTGCAGTTGGATAAATTCTAGGGTTTTCAGTAAGGTTTTCAACGCAATAGACGGATCTTCAATCCCGTCTGTACGTCAGGAGATATACTCTGTTTAACATTAATATGTCAGTTCTGATTCTGCTGGGACTGTTATGCGTCCCGATCTTTTAAATTATAGAATAAATAACAAATGATGACGAAACAGAATGAAACTACTTGTGTTGTCTAGTTAACAGGAAGATTAGCGATAAAAAATACACAGAGAGTAAAACTTCTTGAGTGCAAAACTCTATTAATTAAGATTGATTTAATTCAAGACTAATTCTTACTTAAATAGTTGCTGTTTAGGAAAATAAAGAACTCGAAGAGTTCTTTAAGGCGAGAGCAAAGCTCTGAAGTTTCTGAAAATGAAAATTTTAAAGATGATAATCGTCTGTGCAGGACCAAAGGTCCTATTTATAGGCATCAAGCGCCCTTTCAACTTCCAAAGGTTGCCATAACGGTTGGAATTCTGCCACCGTTGCGCTCGCATTTGGAACCATGCAAGTGCAACGGTGGGGGGGGGCATTTGTTTCCCCCAATTAGAACGAAACTCTATTTTTAAGACTGAAAAATAAAGCACCGCTTCATGAAAGAGGCTAAACACCAAAGGCAATTTATCCTTGCAAGAATCACATGCAAATTAAATCATACGATGCACAAGCACAACAGAGAACTAAAATAAAAAGAACCCTTAACAGATAATGAAGTACTTGATTTAAAAGAAATATACTTGTTCATTATTATTATTATTATTACATTTTAAGAAAGATCACCAAATATGGGATTGGAAAGACAAGGGTTCGCAAAAATAAGAAGAAGATTCTCCGGTTCCCATTATGTCTTCTCTACCACGTTGAAGCGTCGGTCCTCCCGAGAAGTAGACGCCCAACGATCATCGCCACATTCGTCAGAAAAGGTGGCGATGACAACCCGGCGAGCCCGTATCTTGCTAAGCAAGTGGAAAGAACAGTCCCTCAGGGCTTTGGTGATCAAGTGCGCTTCAAAGAAGCACTCGATCTTATCCTCGGTGGCGTCAAGCATTGCCGAGGACATCTCTACTGGAGGAGGAGGAAGATCGGCGAGCACCGAGGCAAGTATCATCCGAAGCCAAATGGAGTGCGGAGGTAGAGGAGACCCCACCCGAGTCAAAAACTCGTACATTGCAGCATCACACTGCTCGTCCGTAAAAGAAGGGTCCACCAAGCGCGCAGCAAAACGGGGAACGATGTCCCGGATCGGCACTTCCCATGGTTGTCGGTGGGCATGAGGGCGGTTGCAAGCCATGACGAAGAAGTTCTCTGAAGATGAGAAAAGAAAAGACTCGGCCTTGAGTTATATATAGACCCAAGCACAGAAAATTCTGTGCACAGTGAAATTATTTCCAAGACCCGGGAAATCAAAATTTCGGGGAAATACAAGTTTGACTTGAAAAGAGGAGATGAAAAGATATCTCAGGTGAAGCAACGCTTCCGATTCCCCCAATCAGAGCAAAGCTCTACCTTGAAAATCTAAATTTTAATAAATGAAGCAACGCTTCAGATCCCCTGCGCTGTGCGCAGGATGCCACGTGTCAGGCGCAGATATGTCAGCGCAGCACCCGAATCAGCGCGCCCAATCAGAGCAAAGCTCTATTAAAAGACAAAAGGAAGCAACGCTTCAGTTGCGCAAGCGCTGCGCTGCGCGACACGTATCCGCGCAGCTGCGCAGGCACAGCTGCGCAAGCACAGCCGCGGAAGCGCTGCTCTGCACGACGCGTGTCCGCGCAGCTGCGCAGGCACAGCTGCGCAAGCACAGCCGCGCAAGCATTGCGCTGCACGACACGTGTCCGCGCAGGTGCGCAGGCACAGCTGCGCACGCACAGCCGCGCAAGCATTGCGCTGCGCGACACGTGTCTACGCAGTTGCGCAAGCACAACTGCGCAAGCGCTGCGCTGCGCGACACGTGTCAAGCGCTGGGGCGTTTACGCCAAACAGAATTAAAATTCTGATAAGATCTTTCTGTTCTTGTTAAAATAAGAAGATTTTCTTCTGTAAAACAGAGGCCCTTGGATCAAAGATCCAACGGTGGGGAAAATTCCCCAAATCACTCAGAGAAAGATTTTTTTAACAAATTTAACTAATTTATGGGCACTATAAAAAGGACTCTAGACCTCAATTCAAAGGCATCAACACTTTTTGAGAAATCAAGAGTTTCAAACAGAGAGAACTCTGAAAAAGTTTCAAGAAAAAGGTAAAAAAAACCTTCATAAAATAGAAGAAACTTCTTCTAATAGATCATTGATCTAAGAACAAGATCAATGATCTTCACATAATAAACAGTGCTTTGCACTTCTTATGAACCACTGGTTCTTTAAAACAAGAAGAATAAGAAATACTTGTTTTCTTTGATTCTCATTAGATCGAAAAAAACAAACAGTGCTTTGCACTTTATCATGAACCATTGGTTCTAAAAGATTCTCAAATTATAGTGCCTTGCACTTGCAAACTGCGCTGTTGCGCTCCTGAATTGGCGTAAGTCACCAAAGCGCCCCACGTGTCAGCAGCGTACTGCGCTTGCGTGACACGTGTCAACACCACAAGCGCTTGCGCTCTCTGATTGGCGCAAAGCGCCTGACAATTGCAATGCATTTCCTAAAGGGCCAGGCCCAAATCAAAAAGACCAAGCAGGCCTAATTAAATTGTAACGCAATAAAAAGGGCAGAGCCCAAACAGAATTGATGCTCTGCATCATTTATAAAAGGGCAGAGCCCAAACGAAATAATAAAAAATGCTATGCATTTTAAAAAGGACAGAGCCCAAACAAAGTAGATGCTTTGCATCATTTATAAATGGGCAGAGCCCAAAACAAATTGATGCTCTGCATCCTTTATAAAAATAAAAAAAGAAATGCAATGCAAAAGCAAATAAAATGTTGAACATTTTCAACTGGACTTAGCCCAATTTTGGCCGTAAGTCCTCAAATTAAATTGACCGAGCAAGATTGCTCTCTTAAATCAATTTACCTCCGGTTCGAGGGTACATCTCCGAACTCCTCTGACACCTGTCGTTGTAATCCTTCAACGACGTCAGAGAGGTGACGGGTCCCGACGACCACATACGTATATGGACTGCGGGGTCCTTAAACTCGTGGACCGAAACGTCCTTAAACTAATGTTGGACCGAAACGTCCTTGAACTAATGATGGACCACTACGTCTCTAAACTGGCGATGGACCACCAAGTCCCTAAACTGGAACATGGACCACTACGTCCCTAAACTGGCGATGGACCACCACGTCTCTAAACTGGAACATAGACCACCACGTCCCTAAACTGGCAATGGACCACCACATCCCTAAACGGGAACATGGACCCCCACGTCCCTAAACTGGAACATGGACCACTACGTCCCTAAACTGGCGATGGACCACCATGTCCCTAAACTGGAACATAAACCACCACGTCCCTAAACTGGCGATGGACCACCACGTCCCTAAACTGGAACATGGACCCCTACGTCCCTAAACTGGAATATGGACCACCATGTCCCTAAACTGGAAATGGATCTGGACGATCCCGTTAAGTTGATCTTAGTGTGGAAATTAGACTAACGTATCCTTAACAAACGTTTAAGTTGATGTTAGCCTCAAATATGGCTAACGTATCCTTAAACCAAAACCCAAAACCCAAATCTAAGAAAATGCGGATTTAGACTAATCCACGTCCTACGGGCGACGGCATTATTCAGTCTCCGTATACAATCCATGGGCAACCACAAACAAAACAAACATACACGACACGAAGTGAAATTCTGGAGAAGGAGAAAGTTGTTACCGTGATGTGGTAGCGTAATTAACTGCAGGGGCTTGCGCCTGCAGAGAAGAGCGTCCCCACAATCAAAAACCCCTCACGCGAGGGGGAATCTGACGAAATCTGCTACATCGGCCGCATCCGTCTAAACCTCCGATACACGGTGCTATAGATCAACTTGGCATCTTCGGAAAGGTGGACGGATAAAACCAAATAGCATCTGCACCGAATCTCAGCGTCAGGACCTCGCAGTCTTGTGCGCCGTTTTTCGGAGGGGAACAACTGGAAACTGGCAACTTCCAAAAGTGATCCTGAAACGAATTTCAGGATAACCCCGTAACAGTATAAACATACCCGCATTTGTATTACGACCGAATACAAATGCAACTGAGACAAAAATATTATATCTACACAATATAATACTCGGATCCGGCTTAAACCAAAGCCCACCAGCATTATCTGCCCGAAATATGACACGTGCATAAACACACGTGCATTTTCCGAACCCTGCCATAAAACCATACGGCCTCTACAACGTTTCGCCCGAACTTGGAAAAGTGTCTGTGGGGGACTCTAATGACTCATCAACACACTGGCACTGGGTATAACCACAAGCACGTCAGAGGTACAAGCTGTACGTAACAGTTGCCTATGTATTGATTGGAAGGGAAGCTGACAAGCGAACTCATCCATAAACCCTACTGAGCCTAACAGTGACAATATCCGTACAGTCCGGTCTGTTCGTCTAAAGAGTATCGCATAACGAGTCTAGGAGGGTGGATAAAGTCAGACCCCTAATAACGCGATAATTCGTGTCGGTATGAAGCCCATCACCACCTGAGAAACTACTGATCCAAATCAGTAATTCTCCACTACCTCGGCCGAGAATTTCTAGTGATGGCCACCCGTGCATGTTTACCCCAATCAGAGCAAAGCTCTGTTCAAATTCCAAGGTGGGAAAAGAAGCAATGCTTCTGTTTTCCTCCAATCAGAGCAAAGCTCTGTCTTGAAAATTAAAGTGAAAATTAAAGTTAAAATAAATGAAGCAACGCTACAGATCCCCTGCATGCGCGCAGAGCGCCACGTGTCAAAATCAGACACGTTAGCGCAGGGAGCGCAGCGCCTAAGGCAGCGCACCCAATCAGAGCAAGACTCTGTTTAAAAACTTTAATTAAAGAAGCAACGCTTCAGCTGGCCTGCGCTCTGCGCTGCACGCCACGTGGCAGCGCAGTTGCGCTGCGCTGTGCGCTGTACGACACGTGTCAGCGCAGTTGCGCTGCGCTGTGCGCTGCGTGACACGTGTCACGCTCTGGAGGATTTGCGCCAAACAGAATTAAAATTCTAAGAAATCTTTCTGTTCTTGTTAAAACAAGAAGATTTTCTTCTGTAAAACAGAAGCTCTTGGATCAAAGATCCAACGGTGGGGAAAATTCCCCAAATCATTTGGAGAAAGATCTCTTTAACAAAATTAACTAATTTATGGGCACTAGAAAAGGACCCTAGAACTCAATTTAAAGCCAATCAACATTTTTTGAGAAATCAAGAGCTTCAAACAGAGAGAACTCTGAAAAAGTTTCAAGAAAAAGGTAAAAAACCTAAATAAAATAGAAGAAATTTCTTCTAATAGACCATTGATTTAAAAACAAGATCAATGATCTTCACATAATAAACAGTGCTTTGCACTTCTTATGAACCACTGGTTCTTTAAAACAAGAAAAAAAAAATAAAGAACAGTGCTTTGCACTTTTTTATGAACCTTTGATTCCTGAAATAAGAAAAAACTTGTTTTTTCTTTTATCTAAATTAGATTAAGGAAACGAATAGTGCTTTGCACTTCTTTTATGAACCATTGGTTCTTGAATCTAAAAGATTCTTAAATCATAGTGCCTTGCACTTGCAAACTGCGCTGTTGCGCTCCTGGATTGGCGCAAGCCACCAGAGCGTGCTACGTCTCAGCAGCGCAGGCGCAGCGCATTAGCGCAGCGCACTGCGCTTGCGTGATACGTGTCAACACCACAAGCGTTTGCGCTATCTGATTGGCGCAAAGCGCCTGATAAATGTAAGACATTTCCTAAAGGGCGAGGCCCAAATCCAAAAGACCAAGCAGGCCTAATTAAATTGATGCTCTGCATCATTTATAAATGGGCAGAACCCAAACGAAATAATAAAAATGCTATGCATTTTAAAAAGGGCAGAGCCCAAACAAAGTAGATGCTTTGCATCATTTATAAATGGGCAGAGCCCAAAACAAATTGATGCTCTGCATCTTTTATGGGTAGAACCCAAATAAAAATAAAAAGAAATGCAATGCAAAAGCAAATAAAATGTTGAACATTTTCAACTGGACTTAGCCCAATTTTGGCCGTAAGTCCTCAAATTAAATTGACTGAGCAAGATTGCTCTCTTAAAATCAATTTAAATTTGGTTCGAGGGTACATCTCCGAACTCCTCTAACACATGTCATTGTAATCATTCAACGTCGTCAAAGAGGTGACGGGTCCCGACGACCACACACATCAATACGGACTGCGGGGTCCTTAAACTCGTGGACCGAAACGTCCTTAAACTAATGTTGGACCGAAACGTCCTCAAACTAATAATGGACCACCACGTCCCTAAACTGGAGCATGGACCACCACGTCCCTAAACTGTAACATGGACCGCAACATCCTTAAACTACCTATGGACCACTACATCCCTAAACTGGAACAATAGAGCCTCCAAATGCTCTTTTGCCGGATCTAAACGATCCAGTTTAAGTTGATCTTAGCCCCAAACACGGCTAACGTATCCTTAAACATTCAAATGGACTATAAAACTCCAAATCAACTCTGGTTCGAGGGTACATCTCTGAACTCCTCTGACACCTATCGTTGTAATCCTTCAACGACGTCAGAGAGGTGATGAGTCCCGACGGCCATCTATCAAATGGATCATCACGTTAAGTTGATCTTAGTCTCAAACAGGACTAACGTATCCTTAACGAACGTTTAAGTTGATCTTAGCCTCAACACGGCTAACGTATCCTTAAACTAAAACACCAAACCCAAATCTAAGTAAATACGGATTTGGACTAATCCACGTCCTACGGGCGACGGCATTACTCAGTCTCCGTATACAATCCACGGGCAACAACAAACAAAACAAACACACACGACACGAAGTGAAATTCTAGAGAAAGAGAAAGTGGCTACCGCGATGCGGTAGCGTAATTAACTGCAGGGGCTTGTGCCTGCAGGGAAGAGTGTCCCCACAATCAAAAACCCCTCAAGCGAGGGGGAATCTGACGAAGTCTGCTATATCGGCCGCATCCGTCTAAACCTCCGATACACGGTGCCATAAATCAACTTGGCAACTTCGGAGAGGTGGACGGATAAAACCAAATAGCATCTGCCCCGAATCTCAGCGTCAGGACTTCGCAGTCTGGTGCGCCGCCTTTCGGAGGTGAACAGATTCTGGCACGCCCGGTGGGACCTTTTCCTCTTTCCACTCCACACTTCGTGTGTCGTGTTCGTGAACAAATCGCGGTTTCCTGTGGTTGCCTGTGGATTCGAAGTACTAAGATTTGGTATCTTGCTCCGTGCAGAGAACAGAAGAACAATAGCTTCGAATTGCACCGCCTGCAGCTGCAACTCTCGCTCCGTCCTTGCTGGAGGAGTGACTTATGGGTCCCAATCGGCCTTCCTTTTCAAGATGCCAGTGGAGCAAGTAACTCAAGCCACCACTGGACTATTCTTCGGGACCTTGCTCCCACCGATGAGCTTCAATGCCCCAATGGCGTCACAAGAAGCTCTAAAGAAGTCGGTCTTTGATCGACTTAACCCTGCCATGGCCTCTCTCAACGGGTCGCCCAACTTTAATACTTCAGTTCTCAACAGGCTGGGTCAGAACGTCTACAAGCCTACGGCACCCGAAGTTGCCATCCCAAAGCGGAGAGCCACCCCGGCTCAAGCAGACAAAATCATTGGAAAGGCTCCTCCTTCCAAGAAGTCAGTTTTTACAAGGCTGGCCATTCCGGTTGCTGCTTCAGGCGAGGTCCTCAAAGCTGCTTCCCCTGCCCATAGATCTGCTTTTGACAGATTAGATATCGCTTCTCAACGGGTGTCAGTCTTTAATAAGCTAGTACCAATAACAGTCTCTCCTCAAAGCAGGGGGCATGACGAAGCCACTCGTATAGCTGAAACAACTCCATCCGTACGACACGCTCGACGTCGCTACTGGCGCCGAGTAAGGAAGGCTGGGGGCAACTCCCCCTCTAGGATAACTCCACCAGCTCTAATAGTGGGGATCAATCCTGCTGTTCCAACCAAGAACAGCATTGAACTGCTCAACGAGGTGCGCAGAAACTCTCCCACTGCAGTGCTAAAGAGAATTCCTTCACCTGTGAAGAATACTACAGAGAAGAAGCCGGAGCAACCTCCTCAACGGTTATCCTCTCAAATTTACAAGGTCTGGCGTCAAGTCCAAAACTCGGTGATTGATGAAAGCTATCTCCGCCGACAGAAAAAGATGAAGGTTCGGCAGGAGAAGGGTTACTCCGTCAAGCCACAAAAAGCAACAGCTACTTGGGTGCCCATTACGACGGCCCCCTCAACTTCGACCACTCAAAAATCAAGAAGACCGCAAAAAGCCCCTGTGAACATGGCGAACCGTAAAAGCGCTGAACACAAATGCCCCAAGTCTGGGGGTATGGTGGTGCACACTGTTTATATGGCTTCCAGAAAGGAAGAAGGCCGTGCTTCGACGGGTCATAGACCACTCACCCGATCCGCGACAAAAGCCCAGGAGCAATAGCAAAAGCTCCAGGAGATGATGAACACGATGGCCGCACTCACTGGGCCAAAAGAAAGCTCTGAAACGTCCTCGGATGAGCGTCAAGAACAAGAAACTGACGCTGAGTTTCTTCCCCGGATATTGGAGAAGAAGAATAAAGAGGCTGCGGAACAAGCAGCCAGCATAAAGAAAATGGCCCTCCTGTTCCAAGACATGGTGGGTATGATGATTCAACAAGACCCTCCTGCTGAAGATCCCCCGATCGTCCTCGAAGATGATAGGGGAGAAACGTCAAATCCTCTACCAGCTCTGTCAACAGCCAAAGAGGAGGCAATCTCCAATGCTGACCTGGACGAATATATACCTCAGCAGATCCGGGTTCATCAGGCGAATGAAGCGGCTGGGCAAATTGTTAGAACCGGACGACCCTATCCGAGTTGGTATGACCAGATCAGTTACCCGGCGGGATATACAATCCCTAAGTTCCATGTATATAAAGGGACAGGGAATCCGCATCAGCATGTCGCTCAATTCAGGGCCTTATGCGGCAATACTGGAGGTGATGACAAATTGTTGCTTCGCCAATTCGTCGGCAGCTTAGCAGAAACAGCCTTTGAATGGTATTCGGAGCTACCTAACGACTCTGTCAAAACATTTGCGGAGATGGAGCTATTGTTCACACAAAGATTCGCGAGTGCTAGTGAACGCACTCCGATAATAGCACTGATAAATGCCAGGATAAGGCCCGGCGAAACGTGGGTCCAATACGCAACACGGTGGCGGAACCTATGGTCAAAACGCGAACAACGCATAGAAGAGGCACCTGCGGTAGGCATGTTTGTGGGCACTCTTGATCCGCAAGCGACCATCTCGCAATTCATGATGTTCTTCAGGCCGACCACCTTCCAGGCCTTGATCGACAAATTAGCCCAAATGGACCAAATGGGCCATAGACTGTCTCCTCCAAAACCAGATTTTCGAAATGAGAAAGGAAAAGGGAAAGCGATCATCGTTGCCAATGCTCAACAACAGCCGAGCAACTCAAAACCGGTCGTTCGCCAAAACAACGTGCATCCACGCCCATCCCTCGAAGAGAGGATGGGACGTCCTTACTCGTTTTCTCAAAATAAAACGAGAAGACTGTTCGAGCTGGCAGTGCGCAACAGACTTATCAATCTGCCGAGTCCAAAGCGTCTGCCGCAGCTAGGCGATCTTAATAATCCCAATTATTGCCCTTACCACCAAACGTTAAGTCACCCGATCGAGAATTGCTTCGTCTTTAAGGGATGGGTTGAGAATCAGTACCTACAAGGTAAGTTCGCGCTGTCTGAAATGTGGAAAGTAAACCCACCACAGCCGCACACTCCAAAGAAGACGGACGCACCGGGGGAAACTTGTCATGTGATCTCTCACTCATTGGCAGATGATGAAGAGGCTCTTTGCGCCGAGAAACCGAGGGCAAACCCTGAACCAGAAATTCCGCAGTCGTCAGACGAGTTGATCGATGCTTTCCTGGATGAGATTCGTCTAAAAGTTAAAGCCAATCAAGAGCATGGGATGGCTATATTGGAAGGAGCTAAGCACCGACTACTAGGCCAAAGAGTCGAGGCACTTCCGTCAAATCAAAAGTCATCCACTGCGGGTAAAAACAAATTCAAGACGAGGAAAAGGTTCGCCAAAGCTCTATCAGTGGGAATGAAACTGCCGCCTTCTGAAGAAAATACTCTCGGTGAAGTAGAGATGCATCCTAACTTCTGCTTATATCATCAGAAGATCATACATCCTACCAAAGACTGCGACTCCTTTAAGTGTTGGTGGCAAGGGTATGTCGCTCAAAAGTAACACTTCGATAGGACAAAATGTGAAGCTCGTAGACGTCGAAAAAATGCAATAGATGAGCGCAAAAGAGCCGCCGCCGACTTTCATATAGCCGACTCCAAGGGATCGCAAATTATCACCTTTGGAAGCGACTCTGACAAAGAAGCTGCCCTCAACCCTCTCCTCAAAGAATCCATTTCAAGAATGAAAGAACTGAGGAGTTGCGAAAACGTTCAGCCGTGTAATCGCACGCTGCTCGGAAAAAATCTCGGCCCCGCAAATAAGGGATCGAGCAAAAAGGATAAAGGGAAGGGAAAAACAGCCCTCGTAGCCAATGCTCAACAGCAATCGAGTGGCCCCAGATCGGTTGTTTGCCGAAACAATAAGCAGCAACCCCTCCAGGAAAAGTTGAAACGTCCTTACTCGTTTCCGCAAGATAAAACAAGTGGACTGTTCGAGCTGGCGTTGCGCAACCGACTCATAAATCTGCCGGAGCCAAAACGTCCGTCGCAACCAAATGACGTCAATGAGCCCAACTACTGTCCCTATCACCGAGTACTGGGTCACCTGATTGAGGATTGCAACATCTTCAAAAACTGGGTTGAAGATCAATACCAATAAGGCAAGTTCGTCGTCTCTGAAAACTGGAAGGTAAGCCCGCCACAACCGCACGCATCGGGAAAGATGGAGACTCCGGGGGCATCATGCTCATTAATAGGGAAGGCCCCAGAGACCGAAAAGTCAGTAAACTAGAGCTTCGCCTCAAATACGGCGATGACGGACCGAAATGTCCTTAAACTAATGATGGACCGCAATGTCTTAAAACTTGCAAACGACCGAAACGTCTTTATACTACTACCGCAGCATCCTCAGGCGGACAAGATAAAAAAAAATAATAAAGAATAAAATAAAAAAAAATGAAAAATAAAAAAAAACGGTACGTCCATAAGCAGAATGGGCACGGATGAAAACCCGAAAGGGCTCCATGAGTAAAAACAGCAGGGCTACCGGCGAGTGTTCGTGAAAATCCGAAAGGGCGCGACCTCGTAACAAAAAAAAAAGAAAAAAGAAAAGAAAAAAAAAGGCATGTCCATAAGCAAAAAGGGGCACGGATGAAAACCCGAAAGGGCTCCGTGAGTAAAAACAGCAGGACTACCGGCGAGTGTTTGTGAAAACCCGAAAGGACGCAACCTCGTTAAAAGACACTTACAGGGTCCTCTCAACCTTGCAAGGAGAAACCACCCGCGTGAGATCCTTACGACTCACAAGGGAGCAACACACTTAGGGATCCCCATGATTCCTAAGGAGAAAATACACTTGCGAGATCCTCACGACTCGTAAGGAGAACTCTCTTATGGGACCCTCACGGCTCATAAGATTTGAAAGTCTTAAGTTACAGAGACCTGAACCTGTTCTTAAGCAAACCCTCCACAACTTTCATTATTGCCCTACAAGTGGTTCAATACTGACCTTTGTATACAATCCACGGGCGCGAATAAACATTTCCCTAACCAAATTTCATCCGTGATTGGGGATATGTGCGCAGGAAGAACAACCCTTATAAGTTCTCTCGACTTACAAGGAGAAAACCCTCTTGTAGGATCCTTACGACTTGCAGAGGAAAATACACTTGGGAATTCTCACGATTTCTAAGGAGAAAATACACCTACGAGATCCTTACGACTTGTAGGGAGAAATACCTTTGTGAGACCCTTACGGCTCATGAAGTCAAAAGCCTTGGCCTACAGGATCCTAACCCTGTTCGCTAAGCCACCTTTGTTCGACATCGACAGAGGCAAATGATGATTCGCTCTTGGCAATATCCCAGTTGTAGCGATGCTGATGCCTAAATCGGTATCAAATTCCAAGTCCTTTCATAGCAAATGATGATTCGCTCCTGGCAATATCCCAGTTGTAGCGATGCTGATGCCTAAAATGGGTATCAAACTCCAAATCCTTTCATAGCAAATGATGATTCGCTCCTAGCAATATCCCAGTTGTAGCGATGCTGATGCCTAAAATGGGTATCAAACTCCAAATCATTTCATGGCAAATGATGATTCGCTCCTGGCAATATCCCAGTAGTAGCGATGCTGATGCCTAAATTGGTATCAAATTCCAAGTCCTTTCATGGCAGATGATGATTCGCTCCTGGCAATATTCCGGTTGTAGCTGTTCCCCTCCGAACGGCGGCCGACGACGCTGGGGACGTATTGCCTGAGATTCGGGGCAGATGCTATATGGTTTTATCCGTCTACCTCTCCGAAGATACCAAGTTGATTTATGGCACCGTGTATCGGAGGTTTAGACGGATGCAGCCGATGTAGCAGACTTCGTCAGATTCCCCCTCGCTTGAGGGTTTTTTGATTGTGGGGACGCTCTTCCCTGCAGGCGCAAGCCCCTGCAGTTAATTACGCTACCGCGTCGCGGTAACAACTTTCTCCTTCTCCAGAATTTCACTTCGTGTCGTGTATGTTTGTTTTGTTTGTGGTTGTCCGTGGATTGTATACGGAGACTGAGTAATGCCGTCGTCCGTAGGACGTGGATTAGTCCAAATCCGTATTTACTTAGATTTGGGTATGGTGTTTTTAGTTTAAGGATGCATTAGTCGCGTTGCGGCTAAGATCAACTTAAACGTTCGTTAAGGATACGATAGTCCTGTTTGAGACTAGGATCAACTTAACGGGATAATCCATTTAATATCTGGCCATCGGGACTCGTCACCTCTCTAACGTCGTTGAAGGATTACAACGGCAGATGTCAGAGGAGTTCAGAGATGTACCCTTGAACCAAAGTCAATTTGGATTTTTACAGTCCATTTGAATGTTTAAGGATATGTTAGCCGTGTTTGGGGCTAAGATCAATCTAAACGGGATCATTTAGATCCGGCAGAAGAGCATTTGGAGGCTCTATTGTTCTAGTTTAGGGACGTGGTGGTCCATCGCCAGTTTAGGGACGTGGTGGTCCATATTCTAGTTTAGGGACGTGGAGGTCCATTATTAGTTTAAGGACATTTCGGTCCAATATTAGTTTAAGGACGTTTCGGTCCGATATTAGTTTAAGGACGTAGTGGTCCATCATTAGTTTAGGGACGTTTCGGTCCAACATTAGTTTACGGACGTTTCGGTCCAAGATTAGTTTAGGGACGTTTCGGTCCACGAGTTTAAGGACCCCGCAGTCCATATCGATGTGTGGTCGTCGGGACCCGTTACATCTCTGACGTCGTTGAAGGATTACAACGACCTGTGTCAGAGGAGTTCGGAGATGTACCCTCGAACCAGATGTAAATTGATTTAAGAGAGCAATCTTGCTTAGTCAATTTAATTTAAGGACTTACGGCCAGAATTGGGCTAAGTCCAGTTGAAAATGTTCAACATTTTATTTATTTTTGGCCTGTTAGGCCTTTACTGGGGCTCTGCTCCTGTTTAATAATGCATAGCTTTATTTATTTTATCAGGGCTGTGCCCATTTATATATGATGCAGAGCATCAGTCTTGCTTGGGGTCTGCCCTGTTTATTGCATTTTCAATTTTTGTTTGGGCTCTGCCCCTTTTCATTGTATTGCAATTTAATTCGGCCTACTAGGCCTCTCTGATTTGGGCCTGGCCCTTCAGTAAAATAAATGCATTGCATTATTCAGGCGCTTTGCGCCAGTCAAAGAGCGCAAGCGCTTATGGTGAGGACACGTGTCATGCTCTGGCGAGCGCAAGCGCAACAGCGCAGTGCGCTGCGCTAGTGCGCTGCGCTGTTGACACGTGGCGCGCTCTGGTGAGTTGCGTCAATTCCAGAGAGCGAAGCTCTATTTTAAGAGCGCATAGCGCAAATTATTCTGTAGCTGACACGTGGCACTCTCTCAAGAGCGCAACAGCGCAGTTTGGAAGTGCAAAGCATTAAGAATCTTTTAGATTCAAGAACAGAAGTGCAAAGCACTATTTTTATTTTTGTTGTTTCCTTATTTTTGAAGAACCAGTGGTTCATAAGAAGTGCAAAGCACTGTTTATTATATGAAGAACATTGATCTAGTTTTTAGATCAATGGTTTATTAAAGAGATTTCTTTTCTCTCGTGAAGGTTTTTACCTTTTTCTTTGAAATTTTCTCAGAATTCTCTCTCTGTTTGAAGCTCTTGGCTTTTTTCAAGAAAATGTTCATGCCTTTGGATTGAGGTCTAGAGTCCTTTTTATAGTACCCATAAATTAGTTAAATTTGTTAAAGAGATCTTTCTCTGAGTGATTCGGGGAATTTTCCCTACCGTTGGATATTTGATCCAAGGGCTTCTGCTTTGCAGAAGAAAATTTTCTTGTTTTAACAAGAACAGAAAAGATTTCTTAAAATTTTAATTCTGTTTGGCGCAGATGCCACAGCGCGTGACACGTGTCGCGCAGCGCACAGCGCAGCGCACCTGTGCTGACACGTGTCGTGCAGCGCAGCGCCTGCGCAACTGAAGCGTTGCTTACTTTATTAAAGTTTGAATTTTAAACAGAGCCTTGCTCTGATTGGGTGCGTTGCCTTGGGCGCTGCGCTCCCTGCGCTAACGTGTCTGATTTTGGCACTTGGCGCACTGCGTGCAGCGCAGGGAATCTGAAGCGTTGCTTCATTAATTTTCACTTTAATTTTCAAGACAGAGCTTTGCTCTGATTGGAGAAAAACAGAAGCATTGCTTCTTTTCCCACCTTGGAATTTGAACAGAGTTTTGCTCTGATTGGGGTAAACAAATGCCCCCCCGTTGCGCTTACGTGGCCTCCTAACGTGAGCGCAGCGGTGGCAGATTTCGAACCGTCGCGCCATCCCTTGGAAGCTGAAAGGGCACTTGATGCCTATAAATAGGACCTTTGGTCCCGTAGATGATTTTCATCTCTAAAATTTTACTTTCAGAACTCAGAGCCCTGCTCTTTATTTTCAAGAACTTCGAGAGTTAAACTCTTAAAACTTTTAGGTGAAAATTTTAATTTGGATTAAATTAAATTAAATTAATTTTCATTGATAGAGCCTCGCTCTAAATAGATCCCTGATCTAAAGGAAACCTATTTAGGGTTTCACTTAGCAGAGCTTTGCTCTATAGGTCTTAAAGGGATCTAAAGAGAACTAAAGGGGATCCTACTAGGGTTCCATAGAGCTCTGCTCTCTGAAAGATTTTCCTTGAATTTTCTTAATTCATTAATGGAGCTTTGCTCCTCCCAAATCATATAGAAAAACTCTTAAGAATTCTTCATGGATCTTGGAACTTAAAGATGGCATTTTATTTCTCAGTGCATTATATCGTTTTGTTTAATCAGTCTTTCTGATAATTCTGTTGATCCTCTTTCATAGGAACAATGAACGCCCACATGTATACTCTTAACGAGATTATCTCTTATGGGGACATCCGCCGACTTGGCCGCTCTCAAAATCGGGAGTTCACAAACGAGGAGTGTGCTGAAATAATGAGTCGCTTCGACGCGTACAATGGTCCACTGCTTCCCCGACGTTCCTCTCTTCTTAAACTTATCGTGGGAGCTATCTGGGAAGTGCTTCCCCTATTCTGTTCCGATGTGCCGCTTAGGGCGCTGGATGCCGCTGAGGATAAGGTGCACTTGGTGTACCTGTTGAACTTTATCTCAAAGAGACGGAGAGACAGTCTTATCGATCTCTTGCACGAGGTCTTTCAACAGTCTGCCATACTCGCTGCTTACCGGAGGGTGGAAGACATCAGGGGGGACCCTGACGCTTGTGCTCGTGAAAGGAAGCACACTAGGATGGTCCGCGAGGCTTGGAAAGTCATAGATAGGGTCGCTTTTGAATTCCTCAATCCATGCCCTGGATCTGAGGTTATTCCATTGTAACTTTCGTTTATTGTTTTTATGACTGTAAGAACTTTGGGCAAAAAAATTTTTTTTTATCCCAGCTTGTCTTTATTATATATCTTTTGTCCTGAGTCTTTTTGCCTATGCATGAATGAATGTGTCTTGAACGCTTAATCAAATGTAAATCGGATGCTCTTTCTGTTGCTTTTCCTCTTTCTCAGCATATCGTCACAATTAGCAGGTAATTGAGTAAGCTTCTTGATTTCTTCATGAGATCGCGAGGGCTTAGGCCGCAGGTTCAGATCTGCTGCCTAAGACTTTTCAACTCTATGAGCCGTGAGGGTCTCATAGAGACTTTTCTCCCTACGGATCGAGTGGATCTCGTAGGTGGGTTTTCTCATTAGGAATCGTGAGGATCCCTAAGTGTGTTTTCTCTTATAAGTCGTAAGGATCTTATAAGAGATTTTTCCCTCTTACGAGTCGAGAGGACTTGTAAGCGGTTGTTCCCCTCCTTGTCGAAGTTCGACGTTGGAGAGTGAGACCCGTGGATGGTATGCAAGAGACCGTTTTGGGTCAACTTGCGGGGTCCCAGTGCTTAGGAAACAGGTTTCTTTTATGCCCACTGCCTAAGGCTTTATCTCACGAGTCGAGCCGCCTCGACAATTTTTTCACAAGTCGAGACGAATCGAGCATTTCTCATAAGAACATCTTAACGCCACATTTAACCTCTGCTCTTTACGACAGAAGCCCGTTAAGGTTGGTGGTACTTAGGGTTTTGGCCATCGTACCGTCGCATAAGCTGATATAGTCCTCGATAGGCAATCGTGCTATTCGAGTAGCCCTGCGACTGCCGTGTCTCTGATCCCTTCGGGGGCTGGACAAGACGTCTTCAAGCAATCCTCCTTGGCAGTTTGACCGTCGGAAGAGCAAGCGTTAGGAATTTGCCATGTCGCTTTTTACTTGAGGTTAGGCTTATTTTGGTGAGCCCCGATGAGTCATAACCACTCTGCGCTGGTGTGGGGATGATCTCCGATAGTCTTTCGGGCTTTATTTGAGTTGCCGTCAAGACCCTGAAGCTAGGAATTTGGTCTTTGCTTCGTTTGCTGGCATTGCATCTGCTGTATCGAGACGAATGTTGCGGTGGGAACTAGGGATTTTGCCGTGGCTCCGTTTGTTTGATGACGTTGCGTCTGTTGTGTCGAGACGAACGTCGGGGTGACATCTCGTCTGCTGTATTGAGACGGACGTCGAGGTTGTCTCTAGGTTGCTGGTGAACCGCCGAGGTTTGGAACTACGGATTTTGCCGTGGCTCCATTCGTTTAATGACGTTGCGCCTGCTGTGTCGAGACGAACATGACATCTCGTCTACTGTATCGAGACGGACGTCGAGGTTGTCTCTAGGTTACTGGTGAACCGTCGAGGTTTGGAACTAGGGATTTTGCCGTGGCTCCATTCGTTTAATGACATTGCGTATGCTGCGTCGAGACGAACATTGGGGTGACATCTCGTCTGCTGTATTGAGACGGACGTCGAGGTGGTGACCATTCTGTGCTGGTGCGAGATGATCTCCGATTGTCTTTCCGGTTTTATATGAGTTACCATCAAGACGTCGAAGCTAGGAATGTGGCCTTCGCTTCGTTTGCTTTGGTGTTTCCAAATCCTGTTGGAGGAAGAACGCTGGGGTTGACATTTCGTCTGTTGTATCGAGACGAACGTCAAGGTGGTGACCACTCTGTGCTGGTGCGAGATGATCTCCGATTGTCTTTCCGGTTTTATGTGAGTTACCGTAAAGACGTTGAAGCTAGGAATGTGGCCTTCGCTTCGTTTGCTTTGTCACGTCCGAATCCCTGCTGGAGGAAGAACGCTGGGGTGACAACTCGTCTGCTGTATCGAAACGAACGTCGAGGAGGTGACCACTCCATGTGAGATGATCTCCGGTGGTCTTTCAGGCTTTATATGACTTGCCGTTAAGACCTTGAAGCTAGGAATTTGGCCTTCGCTTCATTTGCTCACACTGCGTCTGGTGTATTGAAACGAATGCTGAGGTGGAGCTGGGATTTTGCCGTCACTCCGCTTGGTTTCGACCATGGGGTCTTTTGTTAACTTTGCATGTACACCCTGCTGGACTGCGAAGGAACGCCGTTGTTGACATTGCGTCTACTGTAACGAGACGAATGCTAAGGTGGAGTTGGGATTTTGCCGTTACTCCGCTTTGTTTCGACCGTGAGGTCTTTTGTTGACGTTGCATCTGCCTCCAGCTGGACTGCGGAGGAACGCTGTTGTTGACATTGCGTCTACTGTATCGAGACGAATGCTGAGGTGAAGCTGGGATTTTGCCATCGCTCCGCTTGATGGTGTAACATCTATGTCCTGCTGGAATGAGGAGGCACACCGTTGTTGATCTCCAGGCTGCAGATGTGGCCATTGAGATTTGGAACTAGAGACTTTGCCATGGTTCCGTTTCGTTGCGATTCTGAGGTCGGTTGTTGACGTCATGTCTGCATCTAGTTGGAGTGAGGAGAAACGCCGTTGGTGATCTCTAAGTTGTCGATATTGACGTCGAGACCCTGAAGCTCGGGATCTTCGTTTGCTTCATTTGTTGACATCGTGTCTGTAATATTGCGACAAATGTCGAGATTGTCTCTAGGTTGTCTATGAACCGTCGAGATTTGGCTTCGCTTTCTGATGGAGCCTGTTGGGAAGGTATGGTTCCCTCTTTATCTGTGCCCCTGGATTGTATACAGGGATCGATGTGATTTCACCTGTAGGGCAAAAAGTTTCATTCTTTCATTTTTTTTATTCTTTCCGCGATGCTCTATCATTTCAGCTTTTTATATCGCGAAAATCGCGATTACCCAATCATTTCGGCTATTTTTCGCGGTGCCCAATCATTTCGGCTATTTTTTCTTTTTACTCGCTGCTTTTTATTGCGAGTTGCCTTATCATTTTGGCTATTTATTTTATTTTTACTCGCTGTTTTTTATTGCGAGTTGCCCAATCATTTCGGCTATATTTTTTTTTATTTTTACTCGTTGTTTTTTATTGCGAGTTGCCCAATCATTTCGGCTATTTCGTGTGCCCAATCGTTTCGGCTGTTTATTTTGTTTTTACTCGCTGCTTTTTATTGCGAGTTGCCCAATCATTTCGGCTGTTTATTTTATTTTTACTCACTGTTTTTTTATTGGGAGTTGCCCAATCATTTCGGCTGTTTATTTTTTTTACTCGCTGTTTTTTATTGCGAGTTGCCCAATCATTTCGGCTATTTCGTGTGCATACGTTTTTACTTGCTGCTTTTGTTGCAAGTTGCCCCATCATTTCGGCTATTTAATATGCATTTTCAGCTCGCTGATTTTTATCGCGAGCGTAGAACTTGGAATCTGGTGCCAATCTCAGCATCAGCATCGCTATAACCGGAATATTGCTAGGAGCGAATCATCATCTGCCATGAAAGGACTTGGAATTTGATACCGATTTAGGCATCAGTATCGCTACAACTGGGATATTGCCAGGAGCGAATCATCATCTGCCATGAAAGGACTTGGAATTTGATACCGATTTAGGCATCAGTATCGCTACAACTGGGATATTGCCAGGAGCGAATCATCATCTGCCTCCATCGATGTTGAACAAAGGTGGCTTAGCGAACGGGGTTAAGGTCCTGTTGACTAAGACTTTTGACTTCATGAGCCGTAAGGGTTTCACAAAGGTATTTCTCCCTACAAGTCGTGAGGATCTTGTAGGTGTATTTTCTCCTTAGGAGTCGTGAGAATTCCTAAGTGTATGTTCCTCGGTAAGTCGTAAGGATCCTACAGGAGGGTTTTCTTCTTGTAAATCGAGAGGACTTACAAGTGTTGTTTGCTGTACGAGCATATCCCTAGTCACGGATGAGACTTTGTTAGGGAAATGTTTATTCACGCCCGTGGATTGTATACAAGAGCCAGTATTGGACCACTTGTAGGGCCATAACGAAAGTTGTGGGGGTTGCTTAAGCACAGGTTTAGGTCTCTGTAATTTAAGACTTTCAAATCTTATGAGCCGTGAGGGTCCCATAAGAGAGTTCTCCTTACGAGTCGTGAGGATCTCGTAAGTGTATTTTCTCCTTAGGAATCGTGGGGATCCCTAAGTGTGCTGCTCCCTTTGTGAGTCGTAAGGATCTCACGCGGGTGGTTTCTCCTTACAAGGTCGAGGGGACCTTATAAGTGTCTTTTAACGAGGTTGTGCCCTTTCGGGTTTTCACGAACACTCGCCGGTAGCCCTGCAGTTTTTACTCACGGAGCCCTTTCGGGTTTTCATCCGTGCCCGTTTCGCTTATGGACATACCGTCTCTTTTTTTTATTTATTTACGAGGTCGCGCCCTTTCGGGTTTTCACGAACACTCGCCGGTAGTCCTGCTGTTTTTACTCACGGAGCCCTTTCGGGTTTTCATCCGTGCCCGTTTTGCTTATGGACATACCGTCTATTTTTCTTTTTTTTTTTATTTACGAGGTCGCGCCCTTTCGGGTTTTCACGAACACTCGCCGGTAGTCCTGCTGTTTTTACTCACGGAGCCCTTTCGGGTTTTCATCCGTGCCCGTTTTGCTTATGGACATACCATTTTTTACTTTTTTTTTATTTCTTTTTTTTATTCTTTATATATATATATTTTTTTATTTTTTTTTCATCTCGTCAGCCTAAGGATGCTGCGGTAGTAGTTTAAAGACATTTCGGTCATTTGCAAGTTTTAGGACATTGCGGTCCATCATTAGTTTAAGGACATCTCGGTCCGCCGTCGCCGTATTTGAGGCGAATATCTAGTTTATTGACTTTTCGGTCTATGGGTCTTTCTCTATGACTGACCATGATGCCCCCGGCGTATCCATCTTTCTCGGAGCATGCGGTTGTGACGGGTTCACCTTCCAATTTTCGGACAGCGCGAACTTGCCTTGTTGGTATTGGTCTTCAACCCAGTTCTTGAAGACGTAGCAATTCTCGATCAGATGACCTACCGTTTGATGGTAAGGGCAATAATTAGGATTATTAACATCGCCTAGCCGCAACGGACGTTTTGGACTTGGGCAGATTGATGAGTCTGTCGCACACTGCCAGCTCGAATAGTCCCCTTGTTTTATCTTGCGGAAACGAGTAAGGACATTTCAACTTATCCTGGAGGGGTTGCCGCTTGTTGCTTTGGCGAGCAACCGGTCTAGGGTCACTTAATTGTTGTTGAGCGCTGGCGACGAAGGCCGTTTTTCCTTTTCCTTTATCCTTTTTGTTCGCTCCGTTGTTTGCGGGGCCGGGATTTTTTCCGAGTAGCGTGCGATTGCATGGCTGAACGTTCTCGCAGCTCCTCAATTCCTTCATTTTTGAAATAGATTCCCTGAGGGAAGGGTTGGGGGTAGCTTCTTCGTCAGAGTCGCTTCCAAAGGAGATAATTTGCGATACCTTAGAGTCGGTCGTATGACAATCGTCGGCGGCTCTTTTGCGATCATCTATCGCATTTTTTCGACGTCTACAAGCTTCACATTTTGTCCTGTCGAAGTGTTGCTTTTGAGCGACATACCCTTGCCATCAACAGTTAAAAGATTCGCAATCTTCGGTAGGATGTATGATCTTCTGATGATATAAGCAAAAGTTAGGGTGCATCTCTACCTCAGCGAGAGTATTTTCTTCAGAGGGCGGTAGCTTCATTCCTACTGATAAAGCTTTCGCGAACCTTTTCCTCGTCTTGAATTTGTTTTTATCCGCAGTGGATGGCTTTTGATTTGACGGGAATGCCTTGGCTTTTTCCAGTATGGCCATTTCACGCTCTTGATTAGCTTTTGCTTTCAGACGAATTTCATTTAGGAAGACATCGATCAGCTCGTCTGATGGCTGTAGAATTTCCGGTTCGGGGTTCGCCATTGGTTTCTCGGCGCAAGAAGCTTCTTTATTATCTGTCAGTGAGTGAGAAATCACA
Source organism: Agapanthus africanus (assembly GCA_030015575.1). Lineage (NCBI taxonomy): Eukaryota > Viridiplantae > Streptophyta > Magnoliopsida > Asparagales > Amaryllidaceae > Agapanthus > Agapanthus africanus. The sequence goes on from CM057337.1 coordinate 8,983,660, forward strand.
TGACAAGTCGCTACGTAGTCTTCGGATTCATCTGATGAGTTTTCTCCATCGTTTTCATCCTTGACTAAAGAACAAACTGCCCCCGGCGTGTCCGTCTTCTTTGGAGAGTGCGGCTGTGGTGGGTTTACCTTCCAGTTTTCCGACAGCACGAACTTGCCTTGTAGGTACTGATCCTCAATCCATCCCTTAAAGACGAAACAATTCTCAATCGGGTGACTTACCATTTGGTGGTAAGGGCAATAATTGAGATTATTAAGATCGCCTGGCTGCGATAGACGCTTTGGACTCGGCAGATTATTGAGTCTGTTGTGCACTGCCAGCTCGAACAGTCTTCTCGTTTTATTCTGAGGAAACGAGTAAGGACGTCCTAGCCTCTTTTCGAGGGATGGGCGTGGACGCACGTTGTTTTGGCGAACGACCGGCTTTGAGTTGTTCAACTGTCGCTGAGCATTGGCGATGACGATCGCTTTCCCTTTTCCTTTCTCATTTCGGGAATCTGGTTTTGGAGGAGACGGTCCATGGCCTATCTGGTCCATTTGGGCTAATTTGTCGATCAAAGCCTGGAAGGTGGTCGGCCTGAAGAACATCATGAATTGCGAGATGGTCGCCTGCGGATCGAGAGTGCCCACAAACATGCCTACCGCAGGTGCCTCTTCTATGCGTTGTTCGCATTTCGACCATAGGTTTCGCCATCGTGTTGCGTATTGGACCCACGTTTCGCCTGACCTTATTCTGGCATTTATTAGTGCTGTTATCGGGGTGCGTTCACTAGCACTCGCGAATCTTTGTGTAAACAGCAGCTCCATCTCTGCAAATGTTTTGACAGAGTCGTTAGGTAGCTCTGAATACCATTCAAAGGCTGTTTCTGCTAAGCTGCCAACGAATTGACGTAGCAACAATTTGTCATCGCCTCCAGTATTGCCGCATAAGGCCCTGAATTGAGCGACATGCTGATGCGGATTCCCTGTCCGTTTATATACATGGAATTTAGGGATCGTATATACTGGCGGGTAACTGATTTGGTCGTACCAGCTCGGATACGGTTGTCCGGTTCTAACAATTTGCCCAGCCGCTTCATTCGCCTGATGAACCCGGATCTGCTGAGCTATATAGTCATCAAGCGCGGCCTTGGAAATGGTTTCAACTTTGGCTGCTGAAAGAGCCGGCGGAGGATTAGATGTCTCCCTTCCGTCATATTCAACAATGATTGGAGGGTCTTCGGCTGGAGGGTCTGGCTGTAACATCATCCCTACCATATCTTGGAAGAGGAGGGCCATTTTCTTTATGCTGGCCGCTTGTTCCGCAGCCTCTTTATCCTTATTTTCCAATATCCGGCGAAGAAACTCAGCATCAGTTTCTTGTTCTTGACGCTCATCCGAGGACGTTTCAGAGCTTTCTTTTGGCCCAGTGAGTTCAGCCATTGCAGTCATCATTTCTTGAAGCTTTTGTTGTTGCTCCTGGGCTTTTGTCATGGATCGGGCAAGCGGTCGGTGACCCGTCAAAGCGCGGCTTTCCTCCTTTCCGGAAGCCATATAAACTGTGTGCACTACCATGCCCCCAGGCTTGGGGCGTTTGTGTTCAGCGCTTTTACGGTGTGCCTTGTTCACAGGGGCTTTTTGCGGCTTCCTTCTCTTTTGAGTGATTGGCGTTGAGAGTGTCGCTGCAGTAGACATCCGAGTAGCCGTTGCTTCTTCTGGCCTGACAGAGTAGTCTTTCTCCTGCCGAACCTCCGTCTTTTTCTGTCGGTGGAGATAGTTTTCATCAATCACCGACTCTTGAACCTGTCGCCAAACCTTGTAAATTTTAGAGGACAGCCGTCGAGGGGGCTGCTCTAGCTGCTTCTCTGGAAGATTCTTCACAGGTGAAGGAGTTCGCTTCAACATCACAGTGGGAGAGTTTCTGCGCACCGTATTCAGCAATTCGAAGCTGTTCCCGGTTGGAACAGCAGCATCGATCCCCACCATCGGAGCTGGTGGCGTAAATCCAGAGGGGGAGTTGCCCCCATTCTTTCTTACTCGACGCCAGTAGCGACGTCGAGCGTGTCTTGCGGATGGAGTCACCTCCGTTGTTGGATAAGCTTCTTCATGCCCCCTGCTCTGGGTAGGGGAAGCAGCTTTGAGGACCTCGCCTGGAGCAGTAACTGGAATGGCCAGCCTTGTAAAAACTGACTTCTCGGAAGAAGGAAACTTTCCAATGATTTCGTCCGTTTGCGTCGGGATGGCTATCCGCTTTGGGATGGCAGCTTCGGGTATCGCAGGTTTGCGGACGTTCTGGCCCAGTCCGTTGAAAACTGAGGTATCGAAACTGGGCGACCTGTTGAGAAGGGTCGCGGCAGTGGTAAGTCGATTAAAGACCGGCTTCTTTGGAGCTTCTTGCGATGTCATTGGGGCATTGAAGCTCATCGGTAGGAGCATGGTCCTGAAGAATAGTCCAGTGGTGGCTTGAGTTACTTGCTCCACTGGCATTTTGAAAAGGGAGACCGCTTGGGGCCCATAAGTTACTCCTCCAGTAGGGACGGAGCGAGAGTTGCAGTTGCAGGTAGTGCAGCTTGAAGCCATTGATCTTCTGTTTCCTGCACGGAGAAAGATACCAAATCTAAGTACCTTGAATCCATAGGCAACCACAGCAAACCGCGATTTGCTCGCGAACACGACACACGAAGTGTGAAGTGGAAAGAGGAAAAGGTTCCACCGGGCGTGCCAGAATCTGTTCCCCTCCGAACGGCGGCCGACGACGCTGAGGACGTCTTGCCTGAGATTCGGGGCAGATGCTATATGGTTTTATCCGTCTACCTCTCCGAAGATGCCAAGTTGATTTATGGCACCGTGTATCGGAGGTTTAGACAGATGCGGCCGATGTAGCAGACTTCGTCAGATTCCCCCTCGCTTGAGGTTTTTTGATTGTGGGGACGCTCTTCCCTGCAGGCGCAAGCCCCTGCAGTTAATTACGCTACTGCATCGCGGTAACAACTTTCTCCTTCTCCAGAATTTCACTTCGTGTCGTGTATGTTTGTTTTGTTTATGGTTGCCCGTGGATTGTATATGGAGACTGAGTAATGCCGTCGCCCATAGGACGTGGATTAGTCCAAATCCGTATTTACTTAGATTTGGGTTTGGTGTTTTTAGTTTAAGAATGCATTAGTCGCGTTGCGGCTAAGATCAACTTAAACGTTCGTTAAGGATACGATAGTCCTGTTTGAGACTAGGATCAACTTAACGTGATAATCCATTTAATATCTGGCCATCGGGACTCGTCACCTCTCTAACGTCGTTGAAGGATTACAACGGCAGATGTCAGAGGAGTTCAGAGATATACCCTTGAACCAAAGTCAATTTGGATTTTTACAGTCCATTTGAATGTTTAAGGATACGTTAGCCGTGTTTGGGGCTAAGATCAACTTAAACGGGATCATTTAGATCCGGCAGAAGAGCATTTGGAGGCTCTATTGTTCTAGTTTAAGGACGTGGTGGTCCATATTCCAGTTTAGGGACGTGGAGGTCCATTATTAGTTTAAAGACGTTTCGGTCCGATATTAGTTTAAGGACGTAGTGGTCCATCATTAGTTTAGGGACGTTTCGGTCCAACATTAGTTTAGGGACGTTTCGGTCCACGAGTTTAAGGACCCCGCAGTCTATATCGATGTGTGGTCGTCGGGACCCGTTACCTCTCTGACGTCGTTGAAGGATTACAACGACCTGTGTGAGAGGAGTTCGGAGATGTACCCTCGAACCAGATGTAAATTTATTTAAGAGAGCAATCTTGCTTAGTCAATTTAATTTAAGGACTTACGGCCAGAATTGGGCTAAGTCCAGTTGAAAATGTTCAACATTTTATTTATTTTTGGTCTGTTGAGCCTTTACTGGGGCTCTGCTCCTGTTTAATAATGCATAGCATTATTTATTTTATCAGGGCTGTGCCCATTTATATATGATGCAGAGCATCAGTCTTGCTTGGGCTCTGCCCTGTTTATTGCATTTTCAATTTTTGTTTGGGCTATGCCCCTTTTCATTGTATTGCAATTTAATTCGGCCTACTAGGCCCCTCTGATTTGGGCCTGGCCCTTCAGTAAAATAAATGCATTGCATTATTCAGGCGCTTTGCGCCAGTCAAAGAGCGCAAGTGCTTATGGTGAGGACACGTGTCATGCTCTGGCGAGCGCAAGCGCAACAGCGCAGTGCGCTGCGCTAGTGCGCTGCGCTGTTGCGCTGTTGACACGTGGCGCGCTCTGGTGAGTTGCGCCAATTCCAGAGAGCGAAGCTCTATTTTAAGAGCGCATAGCGCAAATTATTCTGTAGCTGACACGTGGCACTCTCTCAAGAGCGCAACAGCGCAGTTTGGAAGTGCAAAGCACTAAGAATCTTTTAGATTCAAGAACAGAAGTGCAAAGCACTATTTTTATTTTTGTTGTTTCCTTATTTTTGAAGAACCAGTGGTTCATAAAAAGTGCAAAGCACTGTTTATTATATGAAGAATATTGATCTAGTTTTTAGATCAATGGTTTATTAAAGAGATTTCTTTTCTCTCGTGAAGGTTTTTACCTTTTTCTTTGAAATTTTCTCAGAATTCTCTCTCTGTTTGAAGCTCTTGACTTTTTTCAAGAAAATGTTCATGCCTTTGGATTGAGGTCTAGAGTCCTTTTTATAGTGCCCATAAATTAGTTAAATTTATTAAAAAGATCTTTCTCTTAGTGATTCGGGGAATTTTCCCCACCGTTGGATCTTTGATCCAAGGGCTTCTGCTTTGCAGAAGAAAATTTCCTTATTTTAACAAGAACGGAAAAGATTTCTTAAAATTTTAATTCTGTTTGGCGCAGATGCCCCAGCGCATGACACGTATCGCGCAGCGCACAGCGCAGCGCAACTGCGCTAGCGCATCTGCGCTGACACGTGTCGCGTAGCGCACAGCGCAGCGCCTGCACAACTGAAGCGTTGCTTTCTTTATTAAAGTTTGAATTTTAAACAGAGCCTTGCTCTGATTGGGTGCGTTGCCTTGGGCGCTGCGCTCCCTGCGCTAACGTGTCTGATTTTGGCACTTGGCGCTCTGCGTGCAGCGCAGGGAATCTGAAGCGTTGCTTCATTAATTTTCACTTTAATTTTCAAGACAGAGCTTTGCTCTGATTGGAGAAAAACAGAAGCATTGCTTCTTTTCCCACCTTGGAATTTGAACAGAGCTTTGCTCTGATTGGGGTAAACAGTAGCGATACTGATGCTGAGATTGGCACCAGGTTCCAAGTCCTACGCTCGCGATAAAAATCAGCGAGCTGAAAATGCATATTAAATAGCCGAAATGATGGGGCAACTTGCAATAAAAAGTAGCAAGTAAAAACGTATGCATACGAAATAGCCGAAATGATTGGGCAACTCACAATAAAAAGCAGCGAGTAAAAATAAAATAAACAGCCGAAATGATTGGGCACCGTGAAAAACAGCCGAAATGATTGGGCAATCGCGATTTTCGCGATATAAAAAGCTGAAATGATAGAGCATCGCGGAAAGAATAAAAGAAATGATGAAAGAATGAAACTTTTTGCCCTACAGGTGAGATCACATCGATCCCTGTATACAATCCAGTGGCACAAACAAAGAGAGAACATACCTTCCCAACAGGCTCCGTCAGAAAGCGAAGCCAAATCTCGACGGTTCATAGACGACCTAAAGACAATCTCGACATTTGTCGCAATACTGCAGGCACAAGGTCAACAAACGATGCAAAGGAAGATCCCTAACTTCAAGGTCTCGACGTCAATATCGACAACTTAGAGATCACCAACGGCGTTCCTTCGCAGTCCATCAAGATGCAGATATAACGCCAACAAAAGACCTCGCGGTCGAAACAAAGCGAAGCGACGGCAAAATCCCAGCTTCACCTCAACAATCGTCTCGATACAGCAGACGAGATGTTAACAACGGCGTTCCTTCGCAGTCCATCAAGATGCAGATACAACGCCAACAAAAGACCTCGCAATCGAAACAAAGCGAAGCGACGGAAAATCCCAGCTTCACCTCAGCATTCGTCTCGATACAGCAGACGAGATGTCAACAATGGCGTTCCTTCGCAGTCCAACAAGACGCAGAAGCAACGTCAACAAAAGACCCCCTGGTCAAACAAGCGGAGTAACGGCAAAATCCCAGCTCCACCGCGACGTTCGTCTCAATACAGCAGACGAGATGTTACCCCAACGTTCGTCTCGACACAGCAGACGCAACATCATCAAACAAGCGGAGTAACGGCAAAATCCCAGCTCCATCGCGAAGTTCATCTTGATACAGCAGACGAGATGTCATCTCAACGATCGTCTCAACACAGCAGACGCAACATCATCAAACAAATGGAGTAACGGCAAAATCCCAGCTCCACCGCGACGTTCGTCTCGAAACAGCAGACGAGATGTCACCCCAACGTTCGTCTCGACACAGCAGACGCAACATCATCAAACAAATGGAGCCACGGCAAAATCCCTAGTTCCAAACCTCAACGGTTCACCAGCAACCTAGAGACAACTACGACGTTCGTCTCGATACAGCAGACGAGATGTCACTCCAGCATTCTTCCTCCAGCAGGGTTCAGACACGATAATCAAACAAATGGAGCCACGGCAAAATCCCTAGTTCCAAACCTCAACGGTTCACCAGCAACCTAGAGACAACTACGACGTTTGTCTCGATACAGCAGACGAGATGTCACTCCAGCATTCTTCTTCCAGCAGGGTTCAGACGCGACAATCAAAAAAATGGAGCCACGGCAAAATCCCTAGTTCCCAACGCGATATTCGTCTCGATACAGCAGACGCGATGCCAGCAAATGAAGCAAAGGCCAAATTCCTAGCTTCAGGGTCTTGACGACAACTCACATAAAACCTGAAAGACTATCGGAGATCATCCCACACCAGCGCGGAGTGGTTATGACTCATCGGGGCTCGCCAAAATGAGCCTAACCTCAAGTAAAAAGCGGCATGGCGAATTCCTAACGCTTGCTCTTCCGACGGTCAAACTGCCTAGGAAGATTGCTTGAAGACGTCTTGTCCAGCCCCCGAAGGGATCAGAGACACGGCAGTCGCAAGGCTACTCGAACAGCACGATTGCCTATCGAGGAATATATCAGCTTATGCGACGGTACGACGGCCAAAACCCTAAGTACCTCAGACCCTAACAGACTTCTGTCGTAAAGAGCAGAGGTTAACTGTGACGTTAGGATGTTCTTGCGAGAAATGCTCGATTCGTCTCGACTTGTGAAGAAATTGATGTCTTTGCGAGAAATTCTCGATGCGGCTCGACTCGTGAGATAAAACCTTAGGCAGCAGGCATAAAAGAAGCCTGTTTTCGAAGCACTGGGACCCTGCAAGTTGGCCCAAAACGGTCTCTTGCATACCATCCACGGGTCTCACTCTCCAAACTCGAATCTCGACGAGGAGGGAAACAACCGCTTACGGGTCCTCTCGACTCGTAAGAGGGAAAAATTCTCTTATAGGATCCTTATGACTTATAAGAGAAAACACACTTAGGAATGCTCACGATTCCTATGGAGAAAATCCACCTACGAGATCCTCTCGATCCGTAGGGAGAAAAGTCTCTATGAGACCCTCACGGCTCATAGAGTTGAAAAGTCTTAGGCGGCAGTTCTGAACCTGTGGCCTAAGCCATCGCTATCCCTTGGAGAAATCTAGATGCTTACTCCATTATCTATCGACCCTGTTTGTTAAGACAACATACGCACAATAAAAGAAAGAAGGAAGTGACAGGAAGAACATCTGATTTACATTTGATCAAACGTTCGAGACATACTCATTCTTGCAGGTGCAGAAAATTCAGAACAGGGAATAAGACAAGCTGAAATGGAATTCTGGAGAAGGAGAAAGGAGACATACTCATTCATACGGGCGACGACATTACTCAGTCTCCGTATACAATCCACGGGCAACCACAAACAAAACAAATACACACGACACGAAGTGAAATTCTGAAGAAGGAGAAAGTTGTTACCGCGATGCGGTAGCGTAATTAACTGCAGGGGCTTGCGCCTGCAGGGAAGAGCGTCTCCACAATTAAAAACCCCTCACGCGAGGGGGAATCTGACGAAGTCTGCTACATCGGCCGCATCCGTCTAAACCTTCGATACACGGTGCCATAAATCAACTTGGCATCTTCGGAGAGGTGGACGGATAAAACCAAATAGCATCTGCCCCGAATCTCAGCGTCAGGACCTCGCAGTCTTGTGCACCGTTTTTCGGAGGGGAACAACTGGAAACTGGCAACTTCAAAAAGTGATCCTGAAACGAATTTAAGGATAACCCCGTAACAGTATAAACATACCCGCATTTGTATTACGACCGAATACAAATGCAACTGAGACAAAGATATTATATCTACACAATATAATATTCGGATCCGGTTAAACCAAAGCCCACCAGTATTATCTGTCCGAAATATGACACGTGCGTAAACACACGTGCATTTTCCGAACCCTGCCATAAAACCATACGGCCTCTACAACGTTTCGCCCGAACTTGGGAAAGTGTCTGTGGGGGACTCTAATGACTCATCAACACACTGGCACTGGGTATAACCACTAGCACGTCAGAGGTACAAGCTGTACGTAACAGTTGCCTATGTATTGATTGGAAGGGAAGCTGACAAGCGAACTCATCCATAAACCCTACGGAGCCTAACAGTGACAACATCCGTACAGTCCGGTCCGTTCGTCTAAAGAGTATCGCATATCGAGTCTAGGGGGTGGATAAAGTCAGACCCCTAATAACGCGATAATTCGTGTCGGTATGAAGCCCATCACCACCTGAGAAATTACTGATCCAAATCAGTAATTCTCCACTATCTCGGCCGAGGATTTCTAGTGATGGCCACCCATGCATGTTTAACCCGATCAGAGCAAAAATCTGTTCAAATTCCAAGGTGGGAAAAGAAGCAATGCTTCTGTTTTCCTCCAATCAGAGCAAAGCTCTGCCTTGAAAATTAAAGTGAAAATTAAAGTTAAAATAAATGAAGCAACGCTTCAGATCCTCTGCGCTGCGCGCAGAGCGCCACGTGTCAAAATCAGACACGTTAGCGCAGGGAGCGCAGCGCCCAAGGCAGCGCACCCAATCAGAGCAAGGCTATGTTTAAAATTCATACTTTAATTAAAGAAGCAACGCTTCAGCTGGCCTGCGCTCTGCGCTGCACGCCACGTGGCAGCGCAGTTGCGCTAGCACAGTTGCGCTGCGCTGTGCGCTGCGCGACACGCGGCAGCGCAGTTGCGCTGCGCTGTGCGCGGCGTGACACGTGTCACACTCTGGAGCATTTGCGCCAAACAGAATTAAAATTCTAAGAAATCTTTCTGTTCTTGTTAAAACAAGAAGATTTTCTTCTTTAAAACAGAAGCCCTTGGATCAAAGATCCAACGGTGGGGAAAATTCCCCAAATCACTCAGAGAAAGATCTCTTTAACAAAATTAACTAATTTATGGGCACTAGAAAAAGGACCCTAGACCTCAATTCAAAGCCAATTAACATTTTTTGAGAAATCAAGAGCTTCAAACAGAGAGAACTCTGAAAAAGTTTCAAGAAAAAGGTAAAAAACCTTCATAAAATAGAAGAAATTTCTTCTAATAGATCATTGATCTAAAAACAAGATCAATGATCTTCACATAATAAACAGTGCTTTGCACTTCTTATGAACCACTAGTTCTTTAAAACAAGAAAAACAAAATAAAGAACAGTGCTTTGCACTTTTTTATGAACCTTTGGTTCCTGAAATAAGAAAAAACTTGTTTTTTCTTTGATCTAAATTAGATCAAGGAAACGAATAGTACTTTGCACTTCTTTTATCAACCATTGGTTCTTGAATCTAAAAGATTCTTAAATCATAGTGCCTTGCACTTGCAAACTGCGTTGTTGCGCTCCTGGATTGGCGCAAGCCACCAGAGCGCGCCACGTGTCAGCAGCGCAGGCGCAGCGCATTAGCGCAGCGCACTGCGCTTGCGTGATACGTGTCAACACCACAAGCGCTTGCGCTCTCTGATTGGCGCAAAGCGCCTGATAAATGCAAGACATTTCCTAAAGGGCGAGGCCCAAATCCAAAAGACCTAGCAGGCCTAATTAAATTGATGCTCTGCATCATTTATAAATGGGCAGAGCCCAAACGAAATAATAAAAATGCTATGCATTTTAAAAAGGGCAGAGCCCAAACAAAGTAGATGCTTTGCATCATTTATAAATGGGCAGAGCCCAAAACAAATTGATGCTCTGCATCCTTTATGGGTGGAACCCAAATAAAAATAAAAAGAAATGCAATGCAAAAGCAAATAAAATGTTGAACATTTTCAACTGGACTTAGCCCAATTTTGGCCGTAAGTCCTCAAATTAAATTGACTGAGTAAGATTGCTCTCTTAAAATCAATTTATATCGAGTTCGAGGGTACATCTCCGAACTCTTCTAACACATGTCGTTGTAATCATTCAACGTCGTCAGAGAGGTGACGGGTCCCGACGACCACACACATCAATACGGACTGCGGGGTCCTTAAACTCGTGGACCGGAACGTCCTTAAACTAATGTTGGACCGAAACGTCCTTAAACTAATGATGGATCACCACGTCCCTAAACTAGAGCATGGGCCACCACGTCCCTAAACTGGAACATGGACCGCAACATCCTTAAACTACATATGGACCACTACGTCCCTAAACTAGAACAATAGAGCCTCCAAATGCTCTTTTGCCGTATCTAAACGATCCCGTTTAAGTTGATCTTAGCCCCAAACACGATAACGTATCCTTAAACATTCAAATGGACTATAAAACTCCAAATCAACTCTGGTTCGAGGGTACATCTCTGAACTCCTCTGACACCTATCGTTGTAATCCTTCAACGACGTCAGAGAGGTGATGAGTCCCGACGGCCATCTATCAAATGGATCATCACGTTAAGTTGATTTTAGTCTCAAACAGGACTAACGTATCCTAAACGAACGTTTAAGTTGATCTTAGCCTCAACACGGCTAACGTATCCTTAAACTAAAACACCAAACCCAAATCTAAGTAAATACGGATTTGGACTAATCCACGTCCTACGGGTGACGGCATTACTCAGTCTCCGTATACAATCCACGGGCAACCACAAATAAAACAAACACACACGACACGAAGTGAAATTCTGGAGAAGGAGAAAGTAGCTACCGCGATGCGGTAGCGTAATTAACTGCAGGGGCTTGCGCCTGCAGGGAAGAGCGTCCCCACAATCAAAAACCCCTCAAGCGAGGGGGAATCTGACGAAGTCTGCTATATCGGCCGCATCCGTCTAAACCTCCGATACACGGTGCCATAAATCAACTTGGCATCTTCGGAGAGGTGGACGGGTAAAACCAAATAGCATCTGTCCCGAATCTCAGCGTCAGGACTTCGCAGTCTGGTGCGCCGCCTTTCGGAGGGGAACAGTGCACTGTGCGACATCAACCCCCAATACCGGAAGAGACGAATCCCCGACGATCTGCTCACTGCCTCCATGTGGCTCGGGACTGTACCCAAAAAATACCTGTTTGCACGTCTCCTTTGAGCGTGGTAGGGTAGGAATCAAAGCACAGTGGGAATTCACACTAGACAAAGGACGATCTCAGGTCGACAAACTAACATGTACACATGTCACCTGGGAACTGCTATCTGACGATATGTATAATACCAACTAGTATGTTCCCGGCGAGTCCTGTCCGGTGTACTCATAACCCAATGAGCACCTGTATACATCTTAGGTGAACCAACTGACACCAATGGCTTGTGAGACCGGCCACCGCTCCTCGTCAGGGTCTCGACTGTATACACTAGTCTACTCTGGAGTATCGATGCCCTGTCTCGAAACTCCCACGACTAGGGACACTTTAAGGATGTACTTACAGACCCCAGCTCCCACGTATATGATCGCCATCATACTGCTGGTAGTCAAGCAAGAATCCTATGGGCTCTATCATCATGCAATAGTGAACTAAAGCATGTATACGATGATAAAGACAAACTAGATAGCATACTATCATCTCGAGCAAGACTGTCATATCGGTATAGGTCCTCCATCAATCATTGCAATCACGTACCTGCGATCCAATAATTGACTTTGAGGGCACTATATCCAACAATCTCTCACTTGCACTTAAGGCTAATTATTGCGATGTCGCATACTCACAACCCGTGTGATACCGAACATCCAACTCCTCTACTAATCAGTTTCACAAAGCTAGCTTGTAAAACTCTTGTGTTCGAGAAATAGCCTCAGTGAGTGGATCCGTCCTGATGTTTCTTTCTATGTCTCTCTTAATCTCAAGTTCGCGGAAAAAGTCATCTCCCGAATTGAGTAATTCCTGTCTTAGAATATGTCTGGATATTTGATGGGACCTAGTTCATAAATGAACTCCATATCCAAACTTCTTAGACTGTATTGATAACTGAACCTAATCAGTATCGCGCACCATGCATCCCACAGTATCCTCTTGGACCACCTGTCCATAATACCGTCTTTCGTCAGAGGAAAAACTATAACTCTGACAAACACTCTGTCATCCATGTCACCATTGAAGCCTGGAGTGATAACCGTCCCCCGAAGGAGGCTGCCGTCATCAAATCCGTAGAACATGCACTTATGTTCTAAAAACTGCTTCCTTATGTTTCTTCAGGATTGGATTAATATAAACTTATCGCATCTAGTGCAAAAACAATATCTGGTATGGTACTTGACATCTCACGATTGACTCAATTGCCTAAGCAAGTGATCTGCCAATCATGCACATCCCTCTCCCCTTTAGTCTTTAAGACACCTTTAGAGAGGGTGACTCCATCACCTGCAGGTACACCACCATGCCAGGAGTCATTTATTCTAAAAACCATTAGAATACTGTCAAAGTACCCATATTGGGAAGCTACCCAAATCTAGATCTAAAACCATAGATCTAGTAACCAGAATGTCTGATATTATATCCATATCCTTTGTGGAGAAACAACTGTGTAACGACCACAGTACAACCGATCGTAGTATGGGAATTTTACTTCCTACTCTGTGTATGTCATCCAAATACCAAGACATCACACTCTACTACCTTATTAACAGATCCATCCCCTAATCTGATGAAGTCAAACCCATGACTGTCTCATAAAAAATAAATGATCTTATCTCCGCTATATCTGCTCAAATCTATAAATAGACATAAGCTACTTGCCCACTATGCTTCCGCTGCTCCCACTGACTACGACAACCTTCTGGCAGAATAATATATACGTACACTTCTAAAGCCAGTTTAGAATAACGTTATACTTATCCTCCTGCCGGGTCTCAAAGACAGGAACAACCGTAGTGTCAAGTCTGGGTAAACAAGAACCTCCATGTCACCGTCCTTGAGGCTACCGGAGTACCTCTCGGGTGTCTGAGGTTACCCACCATATCTGCGGAGTGGCTAATGGAATGTCAAACCTGATTGAATATATAGGTCCTATTAAATTTTTCGCAATCGTTTGTGGTTCTGAAATCTCTTCGAGTTCTACCATACTCCCACTACTGTTTTCTGAAAAAAAAATCCATTTTACTAAAACTGTGGCGAGTCAAGAACAATATCACTATTGATTTTCCAGATGGGAGAAAATCAACCCTCGTAATAGCCAGGGTCAACCCACAAACTGCCATTATAGAAACGTGCCTTTGAGTTATCCAGTGTCTGGTTTTAAGCATAAGCTGGACAACTCCCCGTACCTTAACATCGTTAAGATATGAAGCATTCTATATCTAATATAGAAACTTTGGCACTTATTTAATTGGAACCAGATTCAAATCATGCAGCTGTCTCCAATGCATATCATCTTAATGGAGAGAGGCTAATCAACATTACTCAATTTAGGAATTCATCCAATTATGAGTAACCTGAAAGAGAAACTAGTTTCTCCAAACCATTACTATCAACTGAATACCAATCATAAGTATCTACATCTTCGATCTCTTTGAAGAATCCCGATACTTGTGACACTTGGTTCTCTACTTTATTCTTATACCCACAACTTCTCAAAACTTAGACATTGTATTTGTACGAAACACTTGTCTAAAAACTAGAGAAGTCACAAGTAAACAGAACAAAGTACGAGGACCAACCCCTTTGTCCTGACGGACACTGGACAACATACAATGCTCTGTATAAGTCTTCTGAGTTGAATAACTCAAAACCTGTGCATCGTAGGTTGAAAACTGTACTCAGGCGATTTCCTCAAATATCACCAATTACAACGAATTCCGATATAATGAGGATGATCACCTAATTCCTAATAACTTACTCCCACTTATCATCTGTAAAACCATACAGATGCGAGAATCATACTTGGTAAATACATATCCTGGAGTAAGTATCTAATCGGGAAATCAGTTTTCCTTTAACAATGCACTGAAACATGAAAATATTTCGTAGGGGTATCCTGGTATTCATAGTAATGCCTCTTCCATAATCTAATTCATGACTCTAACCGTATATTTCTTTGCCGTCTCTCCAAATCCCTTTATTTGTCTTTATTCATTACCATCTGTATACCCCTTTAGGCTAAGTGGTTTTCTTCCTTCCTTACCGTTCGGCACCAGCTTATGGTTCGGAAGAAGACTATCCAGTAAGCATAATAGGTGTACTCTCCTAAACCAAGGAGTACTCGCAACTTGAGAGAAGGTGATGATAAAAGACAACTGAATAATTCTTTATTCTGTTTCTCCCGAACTGGGGAAAAAGGCAAAGGTGAAATAGGAGTGGCAATGAAGTACGAGATTTGGTCGTGAATGATAACAGTCGCAATTTTCTTTGTCCTCTTTCTAATCCCTTTATTTTTTCTTTAGTTATTACCTTCTGCACACCTTACTTAGGCTAATTGGTTTTCTTCATTCCCCACCTTTCGGCACCTGCCTATGGTTTGGAATAAGACTATCCAATAAGCGTAATAGGTGTACTCTCCTAAACTAAGGAGCCCTCGCAACCTGAGAGAAGGTGATAATAAAAGACAACTGAATAAACTAATTCTATTTCTCCTGAACCTGGATCCATCCTCGAAGAAGTCCCTTCGAGTTCGTATATAACCATACGATGGATCTATCCAATGGAAGTGGATATCCGTAGTAATACGGGGTGTTCTGAGAAATGCAAAGGGTAAAAGAAGGAGCGGCAATGACTTATGCAACTTTAGACAATCCAAAAGCCAGTATATTAAGAAGGTTCGGTCAACTTGGTCACTGAGTCATAGTTTAGGGTCGGTCAAGGGTCGCTGCCAAAGAGAGAGAGAGAGAAAAGAAACACTCTGCGTGCACTCTAGCCTAGATCAGAATGATTATCACTTTATCTAATCAGGAAACCTCCCACTGTAATCTCAAATTCTCCTCCAAACCTGAAAGAAGAATTAGTCGGGATCACCCGAAAAGTAAACCAACTCATCAGTGAGAATCGGGATTCAACTATCATCGCATGATAACGTGACGGAATCCACTCACGTTATCACACTCCAGAAGGTATGCGCATGCCTGGCAAGTTTCCTGTATATTTGAAACTCCCGATATAATTTTTGCCTCATGCTCTTATGACCTTGACGAAGGCCAAAATATCATAAGTCACATGTCAAGTTCTACCCGTTATTGTCCAGGTTAATTTGAACCCACCCGTACAAGCCCTTGACGAAGGCCAAAATAGCTATACGACTGTCCCAAACCAACACATCTATCTATGCAACAAATGAATACCCCAGCAGCTACCAAAGACTATGCCTTGACGAAGGCCAACATACATAGCTTGAATACTACTGAATACCCAAAAGAAATGACGGAGGGCTACGACTGGTTTTTGGCGAAAAACCTTTAACGTAATGAACTTGATCTCATTGAAGGAACATGATAGCTTTTTATAAAAATATATTGGCGAAAACCTTTTGCTAAAGAGGTAACTCCCGGTGAAGGTATCTCGGCTCTTTCCTCGTGGAGTGAGGTGCAGGATATTCCAACTGAATACCTTGATGAAAAGCAACTTGTAATCGACTATATTGAAGTTATTACCCTGACGCAAACTTCTGCCCAAGGGTCTCTCCCGGTGAAAGGATATCAGCCCTTGCCTCGTCGAATGAGGTGTAGGATATTCCATTCGAATATCACTATGCATAACAAAAGGAAACGTCTTTGTAATAACACCTTTTAAAATTGTTCCAACAACATCAAATATAGGTTTGTTTTACTTTGCATTGATCAGAATCAACGCAGTCCCATCAATTAATCACACCAGAAAAGAACGAAAAATAAAATGTACGTATATGCCATCCGCATTCGCCACTAGGTCCCGTCATCACCCGTCAGGTTACTTAACTAACGACAGAGCGGGGACTGGACTAGCGCGGGTGTAAAATATATACAACATCTAATAGTATATATACCAATATACAATAATCGCTCCAGGCGGGATAATATGCAACATTACAGAAAAGTAATAAGCATCACAGAACATTACAGATAATCTGGGATCCCCGGGTTTCACAGAACCGCTAGTGAAACCCGACGTTCCCCTGGTCGTGTGGATAGCCTGTGCAATGAAACCTAGACCCCTACGGGTGCGAGGCAGCCCCCTACAGCAAAATGAATGGACCACCCGACACTTCACGGAATCCGGTAACTTGAGCACCCCTCCTTGGGTCAATCTGTACCCCCTACGAGTGCGGCGAATAGTCTGCCAATTCTAGAGTGAGGCCCCTCTGCCTTTCAAAGCCATGAGATACGGACCCGTTGCCCTCCAGAACCCGGCTATCCGTACACTCCGTCGCGGGGTAAACCTAGTACAGAAATAAAAATATGTACAACGGGTACATCGACCTCAACCCGGTCGTGCCCCAAAAGAATAATATACAAACAGGCAGTGACGGCAGTCCACATGTTAGACGCTCGCCCCGCAATATCAAATGTACAAATAAATCCAAACTGCACTACCATTGCACACTGCTATCCACCACGACAAATCCGCAACATCACAGCACAACACAGAACATCAACGCGAATGTCACGTTCGCAAACCCGTCTAAAAGAACTATAGCAATTAGACGCGGTTTACCGCTCAAATGACATTCCTGGTCGGAGATATAATGTAAATACTGCAAACTAACAAGTTTAAAATTTCGATCGACAAAACTTCCCGAAGTGGGCCCCACGAACATCTGCTGTATAGTAACAAAATATGGGCCCAAACGAAATATATCAAAAACCATAACTTCCCAAGACAAACATACTGGAAAAAATTGGGTCACTGTTCCCACATACTGGCCGCGGTTCCGCGGTCAAACCCTAGCTTTGACCGCGGATCCGCGGCGGTACTGTGGGATCACGTGCCCAAATTTTTCCAGAATGCTTATAAAAGCCTGCTTAGTTTTCTGTGATATGTAAAATAATTTTTAGACTGTTTTAAAAATCGACAGAAACTTTGAACAGAAAATTGTAGTTTTGCGAAATTCGGTTCAATCGATATTTTAAACGCGTTAGCACAAGTTAGTATAGCTTAATGGTGAGGGTCTGATACCACTGTAAGTCCACGGTAGCGCCCCGGCCGTCTAACAGACGCCAAATGCGGAACAAAAACTTTTACAACTGGCGCTATTGCGTACTATAACCCGGATCTGCCATTAAAGCTAAACTAACAAACTACAAAGTGGGCAGAAATGTTATACCGAACGATCCGAGTCCTTCGGTCTTCAACCATCATCCCACGCTTTGTTGCGGCTGCTCCGATCTCCTCGATCTCCAGTCTTCTCGTCCAGGTAGCACCACGTCGACGGATCTTTAAACGGGCTCCCGCCTCTGAACCGAGGCAACTCGATCATCAAGTTTGCTAAAAGAGATGACCAAGATTGATGTAGAGAATGAGTAGAACACTTTGTCTCGTTACATCCAAAGCAATGGACGAACGGTTAATGAAGTTGACATTTGAATCAGGTGATGGAAAAAATGGAGCTATGAAATTTCCATATACCAAAACTATAATCCCTTTCCAAATGAAATCAATCTTTTTCCTCACAAGAAGGGCCGGCCACAATATGTACGTGGGAGGGTGAGTGTAGGAGCAAGGAAGGTGACCACAAGCAAAGCTTATCATAACACAAAAGATATCAAGCAAAAACAAAACCACATTAATGCAAATTCCACCTTGCAAAACATTAAATGCATAATGGTGACTCACTAATCCTAGTCATCAACCATTAATGCAAAATGGTGACTCACCCTCGTGACTCACCCAATGAAGAAAAGATAAATTCGTATTTAACCGAATGTTAAATACGGCCGATAGAAAACTGGAAACTGGCAACTTCCAAAAGTGATCCTGAAACGAATTTCAGGATAACTCCGTAACAGTATAAACATACCCATATTTGTATTACGACCGAATACAAATGCAACTGAGACAAAGATATTATATCTACACAATATAATACTCGGATCCGGCTTAAACCAAAGCCCACCAGTATTATCTCCCCGAAATATGACACGTGCGTAAACGCACGTGCATTTTCCGAACCCTGCCATAAAACCATACGACTTCTACAACGTTTCGCCCGAACTTAGGAAAGTGTCTGTGGGGGACTCTAATGACTCATCAACACACTAGCACTGGGTATAACCACTAGCACGTCAGAGGTACAAGCTGTACGTAACGGTTGCCTATGTATTGATTGGAAGGAAACTGACAAGCGAACTCATCCATAAACCCTACTGAGCCTAACAGTGACAATATCCGTACAGTCCGGTCCGTTCGTATAAAGAGTATCACATATCGAGTCAGGGGGATGAATAAAGTCAGACCCCTAATAACGCGATAATTCGTGTCGGTATGAAACCCATCACCACCTGAGAAACTACTGATCCAAATCAGTAATTCTCCACTACCTCGGCCGAGCATTTCTAGTGATGGCCACCCGTGCACTGTGCGACATCAACCCCCAATACCGGGAGAGACGAATCCCCGACGATCCGCTCACTGCCTCCATGTGGCTCGGGACTGTAACCAAAAAATACCTGTTTGCACGTCTCCTTTGAGCGTGGTAGGGTAGGAATCAAAGCACAGTGGGAATTCACACTAGACAAATGACGATCTCAGGTCGACAAACTAACCTGTACACATGTCACCTGGGAACTGCTATCTGACGATATGTATAATACCAACTAGCATGTTCCCGGCGAGTCCTGTCCGGTGTACTCATAACCCAATGAGCACCTGTATACATCTTAGGTGAACCAACTGACACCAATGGCTTGTGAGACCGGCCACCGCCCCTCATCGGGGTCTCGACTGTATACACTAGTCTACTCTGGAGTATCGATACCCTGTCTCGAAACTCCCACGACTAGGGACACTTTAAGGATGTACTTACAGACCCCAGCTCCCACGTATATGATCGCCATCATACTGCTGGTAGTCAAGCAAGAATCCTATGGGCTCTATCATCATGCAATAGTGAAATAAAGCATGTATACGATGATAAAGACAAACCAGATAGCATACTATCATCTCGAGCAAGACTGTCATATCGGTATAGGTCCTCCATCAATCATTGCAATCACGTACCTGCGATCCAATAATTGACTTTGAGGGCACTATATCCAACAATCTCCAACTTGCACTTAAGCCTAATTATTGCGATGTCGCATACTCCCAGCCCGTGTGATACCGAATATCCAACTCCTCTACTAATCAATTTCACAAAGCTAGTTTGTAAAACTCTTGTGTTCGAGAAATAGCCTCAGTGAGTGGATCCGTCCTGATGTTTCTTTCTATATCTCTCTTAATCTCAAGTTCGCGGAAAAAGCCATCTCCCGAATTGAGTAATTCCTGTCTTAGAATATGTCTGGATATTTGATGGGACCTAGTTCATAAATGAACTCCATATCCAAACTTCTTAGACTGTATTGATAACTGAACGTAATCAGTATGGCGCACCATGCCTCCCACAGTATCCTCTTGGACCACCTGTCCATAATACTGTTCCTCGTCAGAGGGAAAACTATAACTCTGACAAACACTCTGTCATCCATGTCACCATTGAAGCCTGGAATGACAACCGTCCCCCGAAGGAGGCTACCGTCATCAAATCCGTAGAACATGCACTTATGTTCTAAAAACTGCTTCCTTATGTTTCTTCAGGATTGGATAAATACAAACTTATCGCATCTAGTGCAAAAACAACATCTGATGTGGTACTTGACATCTCACAATTGACTCAATTGCCTAAGCAAGTGATCTGCCAATCATGCACATCCCTCTCCCCTTTAGTCTTTAAGACACCTTTAGAGAGGGTGACTCCATCACCTGCAGGTACACCACCATGTCAGGTGTCCTTTATTCTAAAAACCATTAGAATACTGTCAAAGTACCCATATTGGGAAGCTACCCAAATCTAGATCTAAAACCATAGATCTAGTAACCAGAATATCTGATATTATATCCATATTCTTTGTGGAGAAACAACTGTGTGACGACCACAGTACAACCGATCATAGTATAGGAATTTTACTTCCTACTCTGTGTATGTCATCCAAATACCAAGACATCACACCCTACTACCTTCTTAACAGATCCATCTCCTAATCTGATGAAGTCAAACCCATGACGGTCTCATCAAAAATAGATGATCTTATCTCCGCTATATCTGCTCAAATCTATAAATAGACATAAGCTACTTGCCCACTATGCTTCCGCTGCTCCCACTGACTACGACAACCTTCTGGCAGAATAATATATACGTACACTTCTAAAGCCAGTTTAGAATGACGTTATACTTATCCTCCTGCCGGGTTTCAAAGACTGGAACAACCGTAGCGTCAAGTCTGGATAAACAAGAACCTCCATGTCACCGTCCTTGAGGCTACCGGAGTACCTCTCGGGTGTCTGAGGTTACTCACCATATCTGCGGAGTGGCTAATGGAATGTCAAACCTAATTGAATATATAGGTCCTATTAAATTTTCCGTAATCGTTTGCGGTTCTGGAATCTCTTCGAGTTCTACCATACTCCCACTACTGTTTTCTGAAAAAAAATCCATTCTACTAAAACTGTGGCGAGTCAAGAACAATATCACTATTGATCTTCCAGATGGTAGAAAATCAACTCTCGTCATAGCCAGGGTCAACCCACAAACTGCCATTACAGAAACGTGCTTTTGAGTTATCCAGTGTCTGGTTTTAAGCATAAGCTGGACAACTCCCCGTACCTTAACATCGTTAAGATATGAAGCATTCTATATCCAATATAGAAACTTTGGCACTTATTTAATTGGAACCAGATTCAAATCATGCAGCTGTCTCCAGTGCATATCATCTTAATGGAGAGAGGCTAATTAGTATTACTCAACTTAGGAATTCATCCAATTATGAGTAACCTGAAAGAGAAACTAGTTTCTCCAAACCATTACTATCAACTGAATACCAATCATAAGTATCTACATCTTCGATCTCTTTGAAGAATCCCGATACTTGTGACACTTGGTTCTCTACTTTATTCTTATACCCACAACTTCTCAAAACTTAGACATTGTATTTCTACGAAACACTTGTCTAAAAACTAGAGAAGTCACAAGTAAACAGAACATAGTACGAGGACCAACCCCTTTGTCCTGATGGACACTGGACAACATACAATACTCTGTATAAGTCCTCTGAGTTGAATAACTCAAAACCTGTGCATCGTAGGTTGGAAACTGTACTCAGGCGATTTCCTCAAATATCACCAATTACAACGAGTTCCGATATAATGAGGATGATGTGGAGATGTGAAGAGTTCTACAGTTTTATTTATTTGTTTTCTTTAAAAAAAAAAGGGGATTGATGATGTGAAGGGTTCTAAAGAAACAATTAATTGTTTTTTGGGAGCAGAGAGAGATGATGTGGACGGCTTAAAAGGTGAGGGAGATGATGTGGAGGGCTTGAGAGGTGAGAATTTTTTTCCTTTTTTCTAGAAAAAAGAAGAAGGGTAGACCTCTAACCAAGGGTATTTGCATTATATATATATAATGCAAATACCCTTGGTTAGAGGTTCACCCTTCTTCTTTTTTCAAGAAAAAAAGGAAAAAACGAGAAAAATTCTCATCTCTCAAGCCCTCCACATCATCTCTCTCATCTTTCAAGCCCTTCACCTCATCCCTCCCCTTTTTTTAAAAATAAATCCCTTTCTATTTTAATAAATAAATAAATAAATAAGATTCTAAAACTCTCCACATTTCTTTCTTCCCTTCTTAAATTTTTTTAAACACGCGCAACGCACGTGCACAAATCTCTATATATAATGCAAATACACTTGGTTAGAGATCCACCCTTCTTCTTTTTTCTATAAAAAATAAGAAAAAATGAGAAAAATCCCCACCTCTCAAGCCCTCCACCCCATCCCTCTCCTTTTTTTAAAATAAATAAATAAAAAGACTTTAGAATTCTCCACATTTCTCTCTTTCCTTCTCAAATTTTTATAAACACGCGCAACGCACGTGCACAAATCTCTATATATATTGCAAACACACTTGGTTAGAGGTCCACCCTTTTTCTTTTTCTATAAAAAAAATGAGAAAAATCTCCACCTCTCAACCCTTCCACCCCATCCCTCCTCCTTTTTAAAAATATATATATAAATAAGACTTTAGAACCCTCCATATTTCTCTCTTCCCTTCTCAAATTTTTTAAACACGTGCAACTCACGTGCACAAATTCTAGTGTGTGTGTGTATCTCTATATATAATGCAAATACCTATCGTCAGAGGTCCCCCCTTCTCCTTTTTTTAGAAAAAAAGAAGAAAAATTACCACCTCTCAAGCCCTCCACATCATCTCTCTCACCTCTTAAGCCTTCCGCATCATCTCTCTCTCTCCTTCCAAAAAACAATTAATTGTTTATCTAGAACCCTCCATATCATCAATTGTCTTTTAAAGATAAAAAATAAATAATACTCTAGAATTCTCCACATCTCTCAAAAGTTGTAGAATCACATGAAATTTGGCATACTCACATCTTAGATGATAACGATGAAGATGATGCATTCCGATCGTCAGAAAACACGAGGGTGTGTTTTTATGACGCCATATGAGGAAATTCCCTTTTATGGCCTCTTTCCTCCATTATTCTCTCTCTCTCTCTCTCTCTCTCTCTATATATATATATATATATATATATATATATATATATATATATATATATATATATATAATGGAGGAAAGATGTCCTTCATAGAGCGTCGAAAAAATACAATCTTCATCGTGTTTTCCGATGATCGACACCCATCATCTTTATCTTTATCATCTAAGATATGGGTACACCAAATTTAATGTGATTCTACAACTTTTTCACCGTTGAATTAGTGGGTTCAAAATTAACGGTTTACCGACAATAGAACTATTTACATTGATAAATCAACGGTGAAAAAGTTGTAGAATCACATGAAATTTGGCGTATCCACATCTTAGATGATAACGATGAAGATGATGGATTCCGATCGTCGGAAAACACAATCGAGGATGTATTTTTTCGATGCCATAGGAGGATGGCCCCCTCCCCCCTCCCCCTCTCTCTCTCTCTCGATTCGGTACCTATACCCCTAAATACAATTTTCAATACAAATATGATCATTACTTAAACCTTAAATCTTCTATCGCTGTATAAAAGTGAAGCTTTACGATCAACTATCAATATGATATGTACTGCAATTACGGGTGGAAAATAGAAGATCAGCTAGCATCCTACAAATCCTCCGGACTAGAAGAAGCGGAAAGGAAAAATTCTACCAATAGATTTAGACAATAGTTATGCATAAGAAAAGGATCATAAGTCTCATAAACCCATCTGATATATCAATCTTATTTTGTTCTTGTCGTGTGATTATTCTTCTCCCGTCAAGCAAATTCTCAAGTAATTAATTTCAAAAATACTAAATTATAAATTATGAGACATCGCTTTCATAAACAATAATTTATTTGTATAAATTAGTTGATTATAAAATTTATGAGGCATAACTGTCACCGTCAACTGTAAGCAAGGAGAGATCAATATGTAAGTCAAGTCTAGAGTCAATTTGTTAGATTGGATCAATAAGAACAACCCCTTCGAGATAAGCTAGTTGCAAAGGTTGGTTCATTCGAAAACGATAGGTTATTCTTCTTCTCGAATCCGCTTTCTGATTTGTGTTCCAACTATTTTTCTTTTCTTTTCTTTTATCTTCCTTTTTTTTTATCAAATTTGTGTGATGGCGTTTCTTTATTACTATTTCTCAAGTGTCGTGCCAACATGGACAAAAACACCGATTCACAATCAATTTTTTGATAACCGGAACAGTTGAT
This sequence comes from Agapanthus africanus, assembly GCA_030015575.1. Classification (NCBI taxonomy): domain Eukaryota; kingdom Viridiplantae; phylum Streptophyta; class Magnoliopsida; order Asparagales; family Amaryllidaceae; genus Agapanthus; species Agapanthus africanus. Next base: position 9,007,979 of record CM057337.1, read on the forward strand.
CTTGATCTAAATAATATGATACATGGGAGCAGTAGAAAATTAATGGTTTTCCAATAATAGTTTAAGGGAATCGATATTGCCAAACATTAAATTGATAAATCCACACAAAAAATTGTGTATGGACAAAACTAAGCCCAACTACAAGGAACTTTAATCATGTTGTTGGTGTAATTTACTAAAATACCCCATTGATAACTTAAAAAATACTTCTCTCTGATACGCACCAATGGCATTAATACATTTTTTTCTCGAGATAATTAATTCATTTTTTTAACCTATAGAAATTGCAGTTTTTTTTCCCGGATGCCAAGAATGGTTTTTTTAGAGCATAATGTTTTGAAAGCCTAAGTGTTCGAGACGGGAAGTAGGCTTTTTGATATTAATTCATTGGTGTAGCAGAAAAAAGTAATTTTTAAGTTATTAATTTTATCCGTGGATAGTTGAGAGAATATCAATGAGGGTATTTTAGTAAATGAAACCAACGGTATGATTAATGATTGCTGTAGTTAAGGTATTTTTGTTCATACAAAATATTTGGTGTGGACTTACGAATTTAAGCTTCGGCAATATTGCCATCCTAGATTAATGGTTTTTTTTTATATCTCCCTCTCAAAACTTCAATATCTCTGGATTTCATCCCTAAAATTTTATATTTCTTAATTTCACCCCTAAAACCATTTCGAGATTGACCAAAAAACCCAATTTATCAATGTATCCTAAGAATTTAACTAGGTTAGTTTTTCCAAAAGCAAGTCTTTGAATTAAAAGGATATATACTTTTTTCTTCCTCTCTTATCAAAAAGACAAAAGTCTCCTCCACAACTTATTTTCTTTATTGGAGCCGTTATAATTGGTATAAGAAAGAGCACAATCTTCCCTACATCAACATACAAGAAATGATTGAGAAGGAAATGCTTTAATTTTTTGGCTACAGAAAAGCCCCAATTTTAAAATTAAGAAGAAACCCTAATCCTATCCCCAATTCATAACATGAGAGGGAGAAGAAGATGACCGTTGAGGGACATTTTCGTCTTTTACTAAGTGCATGACAGGTGTTAACTCAAGATGAGGAATATTCCCTTTATATGCTTAGTTAAACTAGCAAGTAGGAAGGCATTTTTGAATAACTTAAAGTGTTTAGGGGTGAAATTCAAAAATATGGATTTTCACGGGTGAAATATGGAAATATTGAAGTTTTGGGATGCGATATAACAAAAACATCCTAGATTAATTTGTACTCTTGGACCTAGCTAAAAGAAAATGATTCAAAATCGCGTGAATTTTTTGTTCATAAATTTGAATAAACAAAGCTTTTATATATGTAAATGTTGAGCATATTTCATGTTACTGAAATGATGATGCAAATCATTGATTTATCTCTCTTTGGAATAAGAAAAGCAGGTGAAACCATATGATGAAACAAATCATTAAAAACAACGTTATCAAAATCAAAGAAATCGTTTAGTTGTTTAGCCAGTAAAGTCTATTGCATTCACCACTCAAATGATGGTAAGATACGTAAATAATAATAATGATGGCCATAGATTGGAGAAAAAGAGGTCAATCGAATTAATTGAGATCTAGTTATTATCGTGTATGAGATCAGGTAACTTGGTTTTGGTCATGGCTAAAGATGTAATATTATGAAAGATTATAAAACTTTGTTACACACACAATTCAAAGCTTATTAATGTAAAAATCACATTTAAATTAAAAATGCCATGTTTGAGTATAAAATAGCGTGCTCCAAACGTTGGGTCCTTTCCCTTTGCTCTCGCTTGCCAATGTTTTCCACACAATTGGATTCCAAGAACAAACAAAGGTTTATTAAATGAATGCGGTCAGTGGCAATATTAGAATTGAGGCATTAGAATTGAGAAATTTATGAGTTCTACAAAATAACAAAGATATAAGAGACTATGTACAAAACTATAAGGCATCTCTCTTTTTGAGCTTTTTAGCATGAGAGAGACTTTTCATTTTCTTATTTTTGTCTTTTATGGTGGATGAGATGGACGTCTCCAATGCTCTAGATATTGGAATTTTATCGTTTTTTTCTATTTTTTATTTGTTGATTAATAACATCATCTAAGGAGGTCATCTCTGGTTATAAAAGTAAAGAGCAGGGAAAAATAATTTACATGCTGGTTGAAGAATTCAACTATGTTCTTCATTTCTTCCATTTTTCCATCTCCTCTATTTATATTTAGGTTCTAGTAGCAGTAGATATTTTTGTAAATTATGCTGCATATCTCTAAGTATGGCTGTTTTAACGAGCCGAGTTTAGGTTGTTCGATTTGGTTTAGTTATTTAAACGAGTTTAAAAACTTGTTTGAACTCGGCTCATTTATCTGTCGTGATCCCAAGCGAGCTTTCACCGAGTCCGAGCCTCGCCTTGAGCTTTATCGAGGCTATTTAAAATCTAGAAAATAGCTACAAAAGTGTACGATAAAACATAAAACATATAGATATTCAATATTATATTTGACAAATTAAGCAATGGCATATTATTGTTATTACCAGATGAATGAACTAGTACTTGTTTAAAACCCTATTAGCCTAATGATATTTGATTAAATATCTATTGTTTAAAACCCTATTAGCCTAATGATATTTGATTAAATATCTATTATGATTTGAGTTTTGTGTTTTACTACAATCGGTTCATAAATATGTTTTGAATTTAAAAATAAGTAACTATTTAATTGCTGCTACTAAATACTAATTATGCAGCAAACCATTCAATCTCACACGAGCCGAGCCTGAACATGCTATGGTCACACTACTACAAATAAGGGTTGCCTCTACGGATTTATCCGTAGGAGCAAACCACTGCCCCTACGGATATATCTGTAGGGGCAAGAAAATACCCTGTAGCTACAAACGCCGTAGGTGCAAGTCGCAGCATTGAATATGCCCCTACGGTCAAAAACTTGTCCCTACGGAGTAATGTGTAGGTCTGGTTGTTCCTACGGATTAGGCTGTAGGGACAAAAAATTTATTTAATTTATGATTTTATAAAATAAATTAGGTGTCCCTACGGACTAATCCGTAGGGCCAAGTATTTGCCCCTACGGATAAGTGCGTAGGTATAAATCAGTAGGGACAAAATATCATGTATCATGATATTTTGTCCCTACGGATACCTGTGTAAGGGCATTTGTTTGCACCTACGGATATATCCGTAGGGGCAAGCGTAACCCCTAATACTGAGATCATAGGGGCAAAATATCATGTATCCTGATATTTTGCCCCTACGGATAAATCTGTAGGTATATTGTTGGGCCCTACGGATTAATCCGTAGGGGCAATGATGGACCCTACGGTTAAATCCGTAGGTACATATTATCAGGGTGTTTTTTAAAAAAAGGGCTGCATATTTTTTTCTTGCCCTGTGCACAATAATATATACATCATATATAAAATTAATCATCACGCAGAACATATATCGCAATATTCATAATCACATCTCACACATAATATACAAAAGAAATCAACAAGCAGAATATGATATCAATATAAACACGCAAACACCATCAATATCAATACCGTCCAAAATGTAGTACAATATGTATCATATAAATACATACATGTTTAAAATATAAGAATAAAAAAGTTACCCTAGCTCGGTCCAGCTCCACCTCTGATAAACGCCAGAAACTGGCGCGCCTGCTTCTCAGATATATCCTGAGTCAATAAATCATGCAATGCGGAGCGTGCGGGAGTCTGAGTGGGCTGTGGAGCTGTAGGAGTGGTCTGCGCAGCTGCCGTCGAGGTAGTGGCTTGCGGAGCCGCGGCTGCGGGAGTCTGAGCGGGCAGTGGAGCTATAAGAGCTGTCTGCGGAACCGCAGCCGATGTAGTGGCTTGCGGAGCCGCAGCCGAAGGAAATGCATATGGAGGCTCGGCCGATGTACCCTGTCGCGTCTGTACCTACGTGTGTAATAAGCGAGTAAGAACTGTGTAATATTCGAATTCGTATCATTATCAAGTTATTTCGAAACCCCAATTTATGTATACTTAGGAACTTAGGTCTCGTTTGGATATCTAGTTTGGAAACCCGTAGTTTATTTTAATTAGATATGTATGTATGATTAATCAAAGCTAAGTCTACAACCAAATAAGCTCAGGCTACGTACAAATATTGGATATGTTGCTATCTATAATATGACATAATATTTTACTATTAAGTAGTATACATACCAACATCTCCTTCAACTCCTGAACGGTGGCCTTCAAGCTCTCCAGTTCCTGCTGGAAACGTCGCTCACTGGAGACGGAGAAAATAACCGCCGGGGTGGAGTCCAACCTCATATGGGCCTTGCTAAGGACCAGTCCACGGCCTTTCTCCCAACCTCCGTGATGCCCTCTGTGTGCGGCGTCCAGAACTGGGGTCAGCAGCATCGGATCATTCTGTCCAGTAAAATCGATCCCCGATGTCTCGGCCTGCTCAACCACCCGCTCCTACACCCACATTAACCAGTAAAATATAAGTATATCATTTAAATTTGAACCTTTCAAAACTAAAATTTCAAATAGGGGTTGAATAAATATTAACACTTACGCAATACTCCTGAGTAGCGGCGTCGGGGTATCGAAGCTCGCCCGTGGCGGGATCTGTCGAGGTGCCGTGGACGGCAAGGTATACGGACAGCACGCTCGATGTATCACCTTGCGCCAGGGTCTGAGCTCTCTGCAATATTAGAAAATAACTCTTAATATTAGATATATTAGAAAATAACTCTTAATATTGCAATATATCACAAATACCGGTCTATTGTAATTTACCGATAACTCCATGGCACGAGTAATATTCCTCGAGCCACCTGTATAAGTGGGGCGACCCCTCTTCGCCGACTTCCCATTCTCTGTATTTTGACCGGCATGTTTCTGCACAACACATTCACATTTAGTTTTCTAATTAAGGAACACAAAAAAATAAATTATATACTAAACAATGAATTACATTTAAAATACATACATGTTTGCGTTGAGAGTCGAAATATTCGCACAATAGAGGCCATGTCTCTACGTCGACTTTCGCAAAGGCCGGAGTAGATAGGAGAGCCGCTCTCTCTGCCTCGGGGGTCGCCATCCACAGGGAGTAGCAGTCGGCCTTCAGCTCATTCCTGTTGTATCGGACCTTGGTCTGCATGTTCTTCATCAGGCCATTATACAGAGCGTGAATATCGAGCACCCTTCCAGGGTGATCAGGATCGGATACAGGCTGAAAATCGTAATCCAACTGAAAATACAAAAAACATTCTTATTAGATTGCAAGTGTTAATAATAAATATATTGGATAAATCAAATGAAAATATATTAATACCCGAGCCTGATCAAAGAAGAGGGCGAATGAGCGCCAGTGCTGGTCGCCCCACTCAACGTGAAGTGGATAGTTCTTCACGAGCCGGCTCTCATCCCCCATATACCGGCCGAACCTCTCGGCATAATCGCCGGTATAGCGATAATCAGGGGTAAAAAAGAGGGGGAATGCTGCCTCCCCTTAGCTCTGTCAGGCCTCAGCCTGTGGGACTGATTCGTGCTGAGTTATGCCGGCGCCTCGGCCATCAAAAGCGGCCGGTGCGGAACAAAAACGACGAATAAAAAACTGGCGCCGACGGAACCCAATCCCAAGATCGAACCCATAAACACTATGTTGGGGTAAAAATTTACACCCCCGTTGACCGAGTCAAAGTCAAGGTCAACCCCAAGCCAGGTTGGTCCAAGCCCAGGTCAAGCGGGCCCATGCCCAAGTCGAGCCCGCGGCCAGCCTCCTCCATGCTAAAACATAAATCATGTAATAAATAATTTTTATGTAATTTTTTATGCATGAATGTATGCAAAATGGGCATAAAGCCAATATTTTGTAAGCCCATGGCTTATGTGCAAAAATGAAATGACACATGAGCCATGGGATAGGCAAAAAGCCATTTTGAAAAGCCCAAGGGGCTATATGTAAATGTGTAAGCCTATAAAAGGCAACATGATGAATAAAAAAGGAGGCTTTTCATTCCCCCAAAAATTAAGGTTTTTGTGCCTCCTGCTCCTTCTCCAAGGATCTAAACCTTCCCATTTCTTTTGAATTAAATCAAGAGTTTTACTCTTTCTCTTCAAAATCTAAGTAGTTTTCCACCACAAAACCCATAAAGGGGAGCTCAGATCTCCCATCAGATCTCAAAAAGGAGAGATTTTGAGATCTCACATCTCTTGATCTTCAAGATCCGGCCAAACAACAGGAGGAAGAAGAAGAACCCCTTTCATCAGCTTCAAAACATCCTAGGAGTTTAACTCCATATATACATATATAATAAATATTTGCCTTTTGAAGCATAGCTTCTGATTCTAGGCAAAGGCCCTCCTTTCCTCGCCGGCGCGCTAGCGCTCGAGCGCAAAGCACCTACGTGCCGACACGTGGCGCGTTTGCGCTCCAGCACACCGCGCGCGAGCGCAAAGCGCCCACGTGCCGACACGTGGCGCGCGCTCATGCGCAAAGCGCCCACGTGCCGACACGTGGCGCGCTTGCGCCTGAGCGCACAGCGCCCAAGGTGCTGCCCCACGCATCCTTTGGATGCCTTTTCTCCTTTATTTATATATATATATATGTATATACATACATTTGTATACAAATGTACACATACACATACTCCGCAACATTCTCCCCCTCCAAAAAATTTTCGGGCCGGGGCGCTGCCCCGAACCCCGCAAAGGGGCTGCTAGCCCCCTTGACCCCTAGCCCGCTATCCGGGTAGCGGGACCCCCGTAAAAACTCGGCGTGGCTCCCGATATATCCAAAACCCCCCTTTCAAAACAGAACACACGCACACCGCACATTGGGTACGCGCGCGCTTGTTAGGCGTACTACAGATTTCCATCTCACTGGGGTGACGAAAAACGCCCTACACACTATAACTAGCAAACCAAACACAAAGAGATAGAATGGTTATACCTAATGAACCAAGTCCTTCGGGTCTTCAACCATTTCCAAGCTTCAAGTGATGCGGATCGACTTTGGTCGCCGGTCTTCCTTCATCTCCGATGATCCACCCGAGGGAAACGGCACAAGCTCTAGGTTCGCTAAGCGGACCAACCGACCCTCCAAGATCGCTAGTAGTGGGGAGTGTAGAATAGTGTCACTATAATTCTCTCTCTCATTTACAAGCTTAAGTAAGTATCAAGTGAAGATGAAGAAGAGGTGATAAAAAAGAGATGGCATGAAAATTGGCTAAGTGTTTTGTGTGAGCATGAGTGTGAGAGAGCACAAAATTGAACCATCACAAATGAGCAAGCATTTCCCCACACAAGTGGCTGGCCCTCTCTCTCATGCCCTCACAAAATGTCATTTCCAAATTACATTAAACAAATCAAGACCATACCAATCTCTGCATGTTCAACCCATGCTTTGACTAAAAACCATAGTCACCTTTCTACCTCATTATAAACAAAATGATTTTCAAAAGAAAATCAATAATGATGTGGCACCTTCTAGAAGCCATTCCGTATAAATACGGAATACTTCCCGGTATATGTATCGGAATACACATACGCGTATTTGTACGAAAATACGAATAGCCAAGAGAGAAACGAATAGTGAGCAATAATACTAGAATACATATATATATATATATATATATATATATATATATATATATAAATTATTAAATCAAAACTTGATTTAACAATCTGGCTTAATCCTAAGCCGCTAGTATTATCAACCGTCCGATTAAAATCTGTGCAGCCTGTGCACATATTCAATCGGACACCTGTATGTATCAACATACGCCACCTACACCATATTGCCTGAACCGTGAAAACCCTCTGTGTGAGACTCTAAAAACTCGTCAATACGCTGGTAGTGAGTTTAACCACAAGCACGTCAGCGGCACTAGCTGTACGTAACGGCTACTCAGGTATTGAGCGAAAGGAAGATCGACGAGCAAACTCATCCGAACCCCTATGTTTCCTGATTTAAAATCAGGAAAGTTTACGGAGGAGGCATCACGTGCTAGCACGTGACCAGCAATCACGTGTTGGCACGTAACTCATGGAAATTGCAAATTTTTTTCCCTAATGCCAAGAATGTTTTTTAGAGCATAATGTTTTGAAAGCCTGAGGGTTCGAGACGAGAAGAAGGCATTTTGATATTAATTCATTGGTGTAGCAAAAAAAAATAATTTTTAAGTTATTAATTTTATCCGTGGATAGCAGAGTGGATAGCAGAGAGAATATCAATGAGGGTATTTTAGTAAATGAAACCAACGGTATGATTAATGGCTGTTGCAGTTAAGGTATTTTTGTTCATACAAAATATTTGGTGTGGACTTACCTATTTAAGCTTCGGGCAATATTGCCATCCTAGATTAATGGTTTTTTTTTATACCTCCTGCTCAAAACTTCAATATTTCTAAATTTCACCCCTAAAATTCTATATTTCTTAATTTCATTCCTAAAACAATTTTGTTGACCAAAAAGCCTAATTTATCAATGTATAGCTAGAATTTAACTTGGTTAGTTTTTCCAAAACCAAGTCTTTGAATTAAAAGGACATATACTTTTTTCTCCTCTCTTATCAAAAGACAAAAGTCTCCTCCTTCTTGAATGTTCATCTTCTTGAATGTTCATCTCCATCCTATCCATCTGGGCTTCACTTCTTCCACAACTCATTTTCTTTATTGGAGCTGTTATAATTGGTACTAGAAAGAGCACAATCTTCCCCGCATCAACATACAAGAAATGACTGAGAAGGAAATGCTTTAATTTTTTGGCTAAAGAAAAGCCCCAATTTTAAAATTAAAAAGAAACCCTAATCCTACCCTAAATTCATAACATGAGAGGGAGAAGAAGATGATCGTTGAGGGACATTTTCGTCTTTTACTAAGTGCGTGACAGGTGTTAACTGAGGATGGGGAGTATTCCCTTTGTATGCTTAGGTAGGAAGGCATTTTTGAATAACTTAAAGTGTTAAAATGGGGTGAAATTCAAAAATATGGATTTCAGGGGTGAAATATTGAAATATTGAAATTTTGGGATGCAATATAACAAAAACATCCTAGATTAATTTGAACTCTTGGACCTAGCTAAAAGCAAATGATTCAAAATCGCGTGAATTTTTTGTGTGTTATAAACCGGATTTTTGTTTATAAATTTGAATAAACAAAGCTTTTATATATGTAAATGTTGAGCATATTTCATGTTACTGAAATGATGATGCAAATCATTGATTTATCTCTCTTTGGAATAAGAAAAGCAGGTGAAACCATATGATGAAACAAATCATTAAAAACAACGTTATCAAAATCAAAGAAATCGTTTAGTTGTTTAGCCAGTAAAGTCTATTGCATTCACCACTCAAATGATGGTAAGATACGTAAATAATAATAATGATGGCCATAGATTGGAGAAAAAGAGGTCAATCGAATTAATTGAAAACCTATTGTGTGCTATATTTCTAATGCATGGTGCATTAACAATTAGAATTAATAAAATTCTTTTACCGGATGAAAAATATGAATTTAAAGGAATAAATGGTGCTTTTGTGACTTGGAAATTTTAAATGATAATTTTTATTTTCATGCCTTCTTAATCTTGCAATCCATTCTCATAAGTTCAAAATACATGATGTTTCTCTGGCAAATTAGTATGCAAAATAGAGTGAGTATATTAATCAATGATTTTAATCAATTATGACTAAGTCTAAGTTTATGGCAAGATTTTAGCAGCCAGAAAATATGGTTTGCAGGTTTACAAATTTATGAATACATCGCAAGATAAATGGCATACCGAATAATTTTTCGTATTGCAGGCTTTTAGGAAAAATATTTTAGTTGGTTCGGGTCTCAGCCCGTCCCTCTTGTCTTTGCATTCGAGTGCTCGTAAATCTAGTTATTATTGTGTATGAGATCAGGTAACTTGGTTTTGGTTATGGTTAAAGATGTAATATTATGAAAAGTTATAAATGTTTGTTACACACACATTTCAAAACTTATTAATGTAAAAATCACATTTAAATTAAAAATGCGATGTTTGAGTATAAATAGCGTGCTCCAATCATTGGGTCCTTTTCCTTTGCTCTCACTTGCCAAAGTTTTCCTCACAGTTGAATTCCAAGAACAAACAAAGATTTATCATAATTGACTTTGAAAATTGACTCCCCAAATTCTTTCTTTCATCTCGCTGTAATCACTGATGAAGTGATATCTCGAAAGTTGCTCACCATTTCCTATGTTGTACATAAGCTCTCCTACCATTAATGACAAACTTGTAACAATATATACATACAGAAGAGAGTGTAATTTTTTTTATCCCAGCATTACATGAAACTTTTAAGGACATTTGTATTTTTTCTAAATTTAAATTAAATGAACGCGGTCAGAGCTAATGTTAAAATAGAGAAATTTATGAGTTATACATACTAACAAAGATTTAAGGGCTTATGTATAAAAACTATAAGGCCATAACTCTTTTTGAGCTTTTTTAGCATGAGAGAGGCTTTTCATTTTCTTATTTTTGTTTTTTTGTGGTGAATGAGGGGGACGTCTCCCGTGCCCATATTTAGCTATTGGAATTTTATCGTATTTTCTATTTTCTATTTGTTGATTAATGACATCATGAGTTCTACTCTAATTATAAAAGTAAATATCAGTGAAAAATAATTTACATGCTGGTTGAAGAATTCCTTCATTTCTTAGATTTTTCCATCTCCTCTATTTATATTTAGGTTCTAGTAGTAGTAGATATTTTTGTAATTTATGCTGCATATCTCTGAGTATGGAGCTGAGTTTAAGCTGTTCGGCTTGGTTCAGTTATTTAAACGAGTTTAAAAACTTGTTCGAACTCGGCTCGTTTATCTATCAAATGATCCCGAGCGAGCTTTCACCGAGTCCGAGCCCTGCCTTGAGCTTTATCGAGACTATTTAAAATCTAGAAAATAGCTACAAAAGTGTACGATAAAACATAAAACATATAGATATTCAATATTATATTTGACAAATTAAGCAATGGCATATTATTGTTATTGCCAGATGAACGAACTAGTACTTGTTTAAAACCCTATCAGCATAATGATATTTGATTAAATATCTATTATGACTTGAGTTTTGTGTTGCTACTATTCATAAATATGTTTTGAATTAAAAAATAAGTAACTATTTTATTGCAGCTACTAAATACTAATTATGCAGCAAACCATACAATCTCACACGAGCCGAGCCTGAACATGGTATGTTCATGTTTGTTCGTTTATTTTTATCGAGCTTTAATCTATTTTCAAGCTTAGCTTGTTTAACCAATCGAACGAGCTTGAACGAGCTTTTATCGAGTCAAGTCTAACCGAGCATCCGAGCTTCAGTTTTTTTTAAACAACCCTATCTCTTAGCCATTGAGATCAAAACTTAATTGCTTCCATTAGATTCATCATGTAATAAACTACATGGCAATTTAGTGTCTAAATGAGCACCTCAATTATTGGCAGCCCAAGCCCAGAACGTAAAAGCCCAGTTAAGTCTTTGACAGGCCAATATGCAAACCGATCTGGGCTCATAGCTATGGAATGTTTTTAAGAGATCATGGGCCTCTCTCTCTTTCCCTCTCTCCATCCCCCTCCCCCTCTTCTTCTTCTTTTTTTCCTTTTGTTTTCTTTTTCTTTTTTCTTCTCTCATTTTGGAAGTGTAGATCAAGGTAACATAACCCTAGCAAGCCAATAAAAGGGGGAGGAGGGGGGCACAAAAAAAAGGAAAAAAGTATTCAATATAGTTTGATTACTTTTACCATTACCCTGGTGTTATATATTGGTTACCCTTTTAGTTTTCTATCATTTATAAAATCAAATATAAAGGTCTAGTTCGAATGGCAGCTAACTAACGATTTTAGGCACCAAGAGGCCGGCAACTATTATTTCAGCACAGGTTTAACTAAGATATATATCTTATCCCATTATCATTCTTATATCCTGCAATGTAAGCTCAAATGTTGCCGATTGATATTATATTAAATTTGGATCTCGAATGTCAAAAAATATGAAAGTTCAGTAGAGGGAGGGAGATAGGGAGAGAGAGAGAGTGTGTTATGCCTTTGACATCGATAATGGAGTCTAATATAGATATAGATGGTAACTTAATTTAGTCTTTGGAGAAAGATGTTGGGTTTGATTCCACCACTTGTATAATTTTATTTTTCTTGTAATTTATTTATATAATATGAGTTCAGGTGTGTCTTTATGATCGAATTTTTCTAATGCCGATATTTAATTATAGTAAAGCTTGATGCCTATTTTTCAAAATGTATTTTATGTATTATTTAGCTGGACTTAGTGACATAATTATTGTCTTTGCTGTGTCCTTCACTAACCAAAATATATATAACTTAAAACCAATGGCGCTCATTCTCTTCCTTCTCTTACGTACTTAGCTATAAGATGTACCTTAGCTCCATTTTTCCCATCACTTTATATCGGTCAAAATTAATCCTGAAGAAACAAACAAGATTATTTAAACGCATACAATACAATACAATGATCCCGTCACTAATTTGTCGCTGTCGAGTCAAATTTGGACACATATGTCACAGAACAAATATATCATGCATCATCATAAAATGAGGTAACTTTCTTGCACGTTTTTTTGCTTGGCCTAGCTTGAAGATTTGTGGCCTGTATGAAGTATTGGAAAATAGAAAACAGTTGTGTTGCGTGTGAACGTGTGAGACTTGGCACAAAATGGCCATGCCTGCTTGAGAAAAAATCAGCATCAATATTCTACATACTGAAGTTGTGACAAGTATGTATGTATGTATGTATGTACCAAAAGCTCTATTTCCACCTTTCTCTCTTTCTTCAACTTACATCAAGATGGCTGCAAATGACAGTCAATCAGGCGGTAACAATCAATCAAGCGTGGAATTTGAATGCCGTGTTTGAATTATATGCACCGAACAATACACGGTACAAATCTCGACTATTAATTCAGCGGAAATATTTGCGTCAGGCATTCTCATCAGAAGCATAATGGCAAAAACAATAAATAAATAAACGACGACACTTACGGAGCATATCAGTAACAGTTTGTTATCAGGATATGGGACTCTCATATTATCACATGCATGCATTCTTTCTGCTAGGACCAAGAGCCGACAAAGTAAGCATCAGAGGGTCTGGGGCAATTAATCCTAATATAATATATGCTTAAAGCATCAATAATTTTTAGACCGCGACTTGGCAACTGCAACAAGAAGAAATATATAAGCTCTCTGTCGTTAATTATTACTTCACATAGATTATATATAACTCCTTTCTCCATAGAAAATAGTTAATATAAATCAATGGTTGTTAATTTATACTGGTAAAGACCGTATCACTACTACAGTAATCGTATGCCTCTACGGAATCCGTAGAGACATAAAATTTCTCCGTAGGTTCAAAGCCCGCAGATGCAAGTTTTCATCCTAAACATGCCCCTACGGAGTAATAATGGCCTCTACGCCTTACTCCGTAGGGACATTTATCCCTAAGGATTACTCCGTAGGGACGTAATCTTTATTTCATTTATTTGTTTATAAAATAAAATACGGGCTCCTACGGATTTATCCGTAGGGCCTGACAAATACCCTTACGGATTAATTCGTAGGGACGAGTTTTGCTACTGTTACTGAGTCTATAGAGATAAAATATTAGATATTCTGAAATTTTGTCCCTATGGAGAAACGCGTGGACAAAATATCAGATATTCTGATATTTTGTCCCTACGGAGAAATGTGTAGGGGCAAAATTTGCCCCTATGGATTAATCCGTAGATGCAACGGTTGTCCCTACGGAATTATATCAGGTTTTTTTAATAAAAAGGGGCTATCCGTTTTTTCCCCGTCCTGTGCACAATAATATATATATCATATATCTAAATACAGAAATATTCATAATTAACATCTCATGCATAATATATAAAAGAAATAAACAATCAGAATATGAAATCACCGTGAACATACAAACAACCACCAATATCGTTCAAAATATATACAATATGTATCAGACAAGTACATACATCATCAAAAATTTAAATGAAACTAACCTAGCTCGGTCTAGCTCCTCTACCTCTGATAATCGCCGTAATCTGGCGCATCTACTCCTTGGTGCAACCCTGAGTCGTCAAAAACTCGACTAATGAAGGAACAGACTGTGCGAGAGTCTGAACGGACTGTAGAGCTGTAGAAGTGGTCTGTGTAACAGCAGCCGACGTAGTGGCTTGCGAAGCCGCAGCCGAAAGAGATGCATGTGGAGCCGCAGTCGAAGTAGCCTGCAGAATCTGTAAAATTTTGTGTGTGTAATAAACGAGTAAGAACAGTGTATTAAATTTTAGTCGAATTCTTATCATTATCAGATTATTGCGAAACCCCAATCTAAGAATACTTAGGGACTTAGGCCTAGCTTGGGTATCTAGTTTGGAAAACCGTAGTTTATTTTAATTAGATAGTTTACTATAAGTATGATTAATCAAAACTAAGTTTACAACCAAATAAGCTCATGCTACTAATATTGCATATATTTGTCACGCCTCGCTTCTCGGTAGACGGGAACAGCACTTGTCAGGCCGCAACGTATTTATTTCGAGAAAATTATTTTCCGGAATAAATACGCTAAGCGTAAAAAAAACAATATAAAATTGACAAGATAATTAACATGAGATTTATAATTTAACAAATTTATTTATATTCAACTTGATTCATTTACAATACATGATTTCAACTGAAAGAAAGTACAAGAATGGAAATACTTAAAGAAGCTTCGGTTAACTTGGTTCATGAGTTTTTAAGGTCAGACCATGGTCGCTGCCAAATAGAGAGAGAAAAGAAACACTCAGCGTGCACTCTAATCTAGATCAGATTGGTTAATCATTTTATCTAATCAGGATGACTCCCACTGTTTCCTCGAATTCTTCTTCAAACCCTACAAGGAGAATTAGTCAGGATCATCTAAAATCATCTGAAGAGTAACACCTACTCATCAGTGGGAATCGAGATCCAACTATCACCTCATGATAACTTGATGGAATCCACTCAAGTCACCACACTCCAGAAGGTATGCGCATGTTTGGAAAGTTTCCTGTATGTTTGAAATTCCCGATGTGGTTGTTACCCCTAGGACCCTAGTGATCTTGACGGAGTCAACAAATCAAAGAGTCCTAATCAAGTTAAACCCGTCATTATCTTGATTGCATTAAACCCACCCGCACGAGCCCTTGACAGAGTCAACAAGGCCGCACGACTGTCTTAACCAATCGCGTCGCATGCTACAAACAAGCACCACTTTGCTACCGTACACTATGCCTTGACGGAGTCAACAAACGCAGCACGAATACTAAGCACTACTCGTAAGAAATGACGGAAGGCTACGGTTGGTTTTTGGCGAAAAACCTTTAACGTAATGAACTTGATATCGTTGAAGGAACCGAGTGGTTTTACAAATATATAGTGGCGCAAACTTTTCCTAAAAAGGTCACTCCCTGTTAAGGGATCTCGGCTCTTTCCTCATCGAATGAGGTGCAGGATATTCCAAACTGAATACCGCGATGCAAAGCAAAAGAATCGACTATAGTAAACTTATTACACTGACGCAAACTTTTGCCCAAGAGGCCACTCCCTATGAAGGGATCTCGACTCTTGTCTCGTCGAATGAGGTACTGGATATTCATAACCGAATACCGCTGTGCAAAATAAAAGGAAACGTCTGTTTTCAAAAAACTTGGTTTCAACAACATCATATATAAGTTTGTTTTCCTTGCATTAATCAGAATTAATGCAGTCCCATCAATTAATCCATATCACACCAGAAAAGAACGAAAATACAATGTACGTATATGCCATTCGCATTCGCCACGGGATCCCATCATGCACTGTTAGGTTACTTAACTAACAGCAAAGCGGAGGCTGGACTAGCACGAATGCAAAACATATACAACATCTACTAGTATATATATAAATATATATAACATTCGTCCCAGACATGATATAAGCAACATCACAGAATCTCAGCAAGCAACACAGAATGGTGGAAAATCTTGGAGCCTCGGGTTTCATTTGAGCCGCAAATGAGCCCCGACGTTCTCTGTCATATGGATAGCATGTGCAATGAAAACCTGGACCCCTACGAGCGCGGCAGGGTACCCGCCATTCCCAAAAGTGAGGCAACCACAATCAACAAAGTAAATGGGCCACCGAGCACTTCACGAAATCCGGTAACTTGAGCACCCCTCTGTAGGTCATCCTGTGCCCCTGCGAGTGCAACGAATAGCCCGCCAATTTTAGAATAAGGCCCCCTCCGTCTCAACGTCATGAGATGCAGGCCCATTGCCCTCTATTGTAACATTTCAAAAAAATAAAATATTATTTTTTTGGGAATTTTTATAATTTAATATTATTTTATTGAATATTTTAATATTTCGGTATTATTAAATACAAATAAATGGGAAAAATTTTGGAAAAATTATGGAAAATTATAAAACAGGGTATTTTATAGAATTATGCTATTTTTAAGTCTTTATGATTAGTTATATGCTAAATTATTGTTAATCGCGATTAAAAATCTCTAATCGGTTTTTTAGAATTTTTGTGCAAAATATGCACATATCACTTTTTTCACACTTGTGTATTTTCTTGCCATGGTTCATTTTGGGTTTACTATTCTTGGGAGAAGGATTTTGAGAGAATAAGAAAAAGAAAAGAAAAAGAAAAGAGAAAAGAATAAAGAATGGGGTTTGGTGAAAGAGAGGTATGGGCTTCTTTGACCAAACACTTAGCCATTTTCCTCCCCTCATTTTCCTCCCTCTCCCTCCATTGCTGCTGCTGCTCCTGCACCTCCCCTCCCTTCCCTCTTCAAGCCCTCTAAACACCTCTAAAACAACTCCAAAACCCCACTCTCATTTCATTAAAAGTGTGCACAAGCTCAAGATCTACATATTGGACCAAGAAAGCAAGGATTTTGGCCACTAGGGGCAACTCAAGAAAATTCTTGAGTTGCCAAATGAGGTATTTTCTGGATCATTAACTTAGTTTTAGCATTTCCTTTACCCCCATGTTATGATTGAACCGATATTGTGTGATTTTGGTGACTTGAGGAAAAACCTAGTTAGGGTTGTGAAGAATTTTGTGTTGTATTGTGAAACTGAGCTCAGTAGAGATTATACTATCATCCTAGTGCATGAATTGAGACCCTAACCTGAGAGTTGAAACCCGAAATACGGATTTAGAAACCGATATCGGAGAAATTGTGGAATCTGTGAAGGGTATATTGAATCTGCTATCACCCGAGATATCCTAAATTAAAATTGATTGGACAGTGACATGTGCAGGCACCCAGGAAGCTACCACCAAGACCCCAACCCCTAACTCATCAACCCGGCCGCAGATTTATTCCAATTGGCCGCAATTTGCGGCCATACCTGCCCCATTTTTCCTCGTTTTGGTTCTGCTGCTCTTACATGTATAGATGAGACCCCTGATATATATAGATTTGTATAATTTGACCTAGAGTGAAATCTGGAGCATATTTCCTTAGTTGCTGTTTTGGATTCGTGATTCCGTATTCCGTATTTTTAATTCTGAATTTGTGTCTTGTGTTTTATCTCAACTATTTGGCGTTTATACGACGATATAGAGGATTTATTGATGGTTTTGAAGGCGTGCCATAGGTTCTAACCTATATGCCCCTTATCGTATCGCTTTGGGATTCGTATGCCGTTTTAGTTTTGAATTGGTTTTAATGCGCATATACGATACTTTGATGTGTAGGTACCCCATGAAGACTTCGGGACGACAAGCAAACGCGTGGTGACATCGACAGATAAAGACGCAAGGTGAGTAGATTATATCTACAGGGGGAAGTCGGGTGGATGGCGTATAGCACCCCCGCAGTCCGTAGTTGGTATACCTTATGTGTTTATATATGATAGTATAGTGTCGTGGATTATTTGAGATGTGTTAGATGTGATAGGGTTAGAAGTAAGCTAGAATATTTCCTAGTTGCGAACCCTAGGATAGGTTTACACCCATACGCACACACTTGCATATTCCTTATATTTACACTGTGTTGATGATGATGTTGGATGACATTGGAGATGAGTCGATGATGTTGGGCATTGTGCCGCGAGATCGGTGATTTGATGCGATTCGTATTTGGGATACGATACGTGATCTCTAACGGGCCTTGGGACGTGTGCTTGCACACGCAGTTTATAGATGGTATCGATTTGTACTAGACTTAGATCAGTACCCCAGATTATGTGTTATGATGATAATGATACCTGATATCTGATGAAAGGAATGTGATATTGACCCGTACCCAGCTATTGGGATGCCGTACGACGATTTACCGTACGAGCTTTATATTGATGATAGATCCGCACTCATGACTTGAGGAGGTCATATGATTTACTGTATCGTACGCGATACTACTGAGGCGGGATCACCGACTACTATATATATATACATATCGACTCAGATTTAGGTGGTTTCCATACCTCTCCCGATTGACTTGATACTTAGATCTGTAGTTTGCATAGTAGATTCTTCACTGTGGTGTTGATTATTTGATTTCCGCATATTCATGCTATTCGCATTGCTTGCATATGTTTATTGCTATATTATTATCATGCTGTTAGGACACCAGCACCATTATCGATGATGCGTATGTTCCACGTACACTATTTGCCGGCTCACACACTTCATCATCGATAATTGCCATGCCACTACACTGTAGTACTGTTGCATTCATGATATGATTCTTGCATGGCATATTGTACACTTCTACCTGTACACATACATAGATGATTCTGACTTGATTAGAGATTTGGAACCGCAAGATATTCTTCAAAACTGATTCATTTTAAAAGAGCGGTTTCCCTCGACATGTGCACATTACTATTTCATGTTGCATGACTTATTGTTATGCTTACCTTTCTTTACATGTCGCATGCATCATGTTTTGATTATACGCATTGAGATATGTTGTTTTCATGATATTTCTGGATTTGGGAACCGTGGGTATTTCAAAAGAGAATATATAATTGTTTTAAAAACCCGGTTACCCTTGATATGATATTTCAGTGCGTCTACCATGTGTTTTCTCGGTGCTGAGAGCGACATGTGAAACCCGATACGAGGAGGCGGATGAGGCCGATTGCGGGTACATGGTGGACCCGGTATGGTACCTCGGGGCGAGAACGGTTTCGCTGTGTAGTAGACGGTGAGCCTGGCAGAGGGACTACTACCTACCGGTGATTGTATTTGAGCTCGGTGGATATCTGGAGGATACCGACCGGAGTTGAGAGATGGTCATAGGCTGACCTGTACTGCCGGGGCCGAGGGCCGATACCGCAGACGGAGCCCCATATGGATGAGGATTTACATGCCGATGCTAGGCACAGGTTTCATGATGATTTCCATGATTTTGATTATATCCTCATATTTACATACATGATGTTTATTGTCATTGGGTGACGGGTGGACGGGTTCTACGTTTATTGTCATTGGGTGACGGGTGGACGGGTTCCACGTTTATACAGACTTGATCACATACAGACTGGATTTACATTGATCATACTTCATTTGTATATATAACAGGGTATGAGGGCGCTGTTATATATACCCTTACACCAATATTAGTGGAATGGGACGCTAATATATGCGTATTGATATCCATTTGATAGTTCATCATATTTACTTCATGCAGACATACCTTATACTGATGACATGTTATTACTTGAGTATTTGGCACTACATACATGTTTAGATGTTACATTGCCACCTTATCATGCTTCAGACGTACTCTTGTGGTTTATATTTTACTGATCATATTGACCTAGGATTATGTCTTGCATTCGGTTTCTGCTTGTAGATATTTCTATTCACGAGTTGGCAACTCACCCCCGTTGTGCCACAGTTCTTGCAGGTTTTGCCGTATAGGTTCCATTGCGGCATTTCTGACACACCGCTTCCTTGCGGGTGAATTACATTTGGTAGGTGGATTCCTTTGCATCAAGAACCACCATTGTACTTGTATTATTCATTGTATCTAGAATTCCATCAACCAAAACTTGTATATTGTTTCAGACTTAGACATTAGTGATGTATTATTCGACCTTAGAGTCGCGCTTAGTAGTATTGCGGTTTTCATGCTTATTGAGTTTCTTTTGGTTTTGACCCTCGCCATTCGGCGTTGTATATTATATTGCTTGTATGGTTGTGACCGTCGATTGACGAAGAGCTAGCTCCCGCTTGGAGATGCCTTTTATCATTGCATATATATTGTTCTTGTTATACCCCGTTCGGGGCCAGTATTTACAAAAGAAACTCTGCCGAAATTTTTAGAAAAGACTTGACATTTAAAAATGCATATTCGGCTTAGTTATTTAAAAACCTTGACTTCAAACATGTTTTCCTTCACCTCTTTAAACCAGTTTTCTTTACTTACTCTTAAAATGGTTTTAGATTTCCGGGCTTTTGGCTTACTTGGATCAGATGGAGTCCTATAGACTTCATATGGTTCAAGGGCCAGTCACGTGCTCTTTCGGGTCGTGGCAAAGTTGGTATCAGAGCGCTAGGTTGACCTTGGTTCGAGTCTAAGTTTGACTATGTGGAGCCTACGGCGTATATATATATTCGGAACTTAGGCTTGACCTTACGGAACTTAGACTTAGTCGAGGGGGTATTAGACCCGAACTTTCGTCGCGTAGGATGACCCTTGGTTGATGGAATATGTGACTAAAGTATAGTGACGTACCGTGGGTATGTTCCGCGGTATACTTACGACACGCCACTCAGCTTAAGGAACCTTAGGATGTACATATTTTCAAGATCAGTGATTCTCTTCATATCCATGATTATACATCCATTTGAGATCCTCGATTCCATTAGTTCCATGATCATACCTTCATTGATGCTGTTCCTTCTTATGATCATATATCCACTCTAGATCTGTTGTTCTCTTTCTTGCCATTGATCTGCTCTCTTCGATACTCGATTGAGGTTCCTGTCGTCATGTTTGAGCACAGTTTGGGCTGCTGCTAGGGTTACGGTCAGGGCGAGCTCGTCTGTTACGAGGGCCGACCATTGTGTTTTCTGGTGACATGGGAACGTCTCGAGTTAGTTTTGATGATTGTGACCTCTAGTGGAGGCAAGTGCTTGGTTTTGCGCCGGATGATCGGGCCATTGTTAGAGCTGCCAGTTGAGAGAGGACTGTTGATGTACAACATACCTCAGAGATTATGATGTCGCCTACCGTGCAGACAGATGGACCAGCTGTTGCTGAGATTGACAGGATGTCGCTTCCGGAGCTTACGATGCTGAGATCGCCGGAGCTTCCAGGCAGATATGAGACAGATGATAGCTAGTCTACCCGATTTGAGAGACGAGGGTGATTCGTCCGATTTATGCGCCGGAGCGGGCCCAGTTGAGTTGAAGATTTTCAGTGTGGAGAGTCTTACTCAGATCTAGAGCAGACCGATTCAGAGATGACCGCCAATGTATCGCCTTTCCTGGAGGATTGAGGCGCTGTTCAGCATACAGACGAATGAGCCAGTTGTTGCTGCAAACAACGAGATATCGCCCAGATGATTGGAGCTACTGCAGCATGAGTATATACTTAGAGATATGATGGAAGGTCGCTAGTCACCGAGGGTGAATGACTAGGACATGTGGTTTGTTCGCTTACCCCGATGCGAGGTCATCAGATAGATTGCTTCCAGCTAGAGACGACTTCACGCGGAGACGTTGAGAGTCGATAGAGACGATCGAATGTCAGAAGCCAATTTCCAAGTTTAAAGTATACGGAAAGACATGCAGGCGATTCCATGGACCCTCTAGAAGAATGAAACCCTAACTCGACTTAATGACCGTGTGAAAGCCTTTGAACCTTAGGGTTTGCGGCAGTTCCGCGGCGCCATTAGTGAGGCTTGGGTTTGCCCTTCTACGGCTGGACCACCGACGCTGTGGCATGTACTCGATACTATTAAACTGTACTCAAGATGTTGATCTCTTGGGGAATTATGAGGGTCTGACGAGTCGATCAGACGATTCGACATCATTCGGATATCATGTGATGGGATGCTTTGCTTGGGAGACTCCAGATACGAGTATAGCCGTTGGAGCACAGTCCATGCAGCCACGATGAGATGAGTCCGAATCAGTCGACATTGAAGCAGAGTGAAGAAAAGGGTTCGCTAGAGATTTCGACGAGATGACGTTCCCCTCCGCTGACATCAGAGATGCGATACGCACGCGGAGGCATTGTATATGGATATACCTTCCAGAAAGAGGCGCGATGAGTATGCAGCCATTCCGGAACAAGAATTAGCTTCAGCATTGGACGATGACTTCCGGGCAATTCGGCAGAAAAGAGATATGCGAGAAACTTCGGATTGACCGTAGCCGAGAGCATTACAGTGTGTAGATTGAGACGTGACGTTGAAGTGGACGGAAATACAGATAAGCGGACAAGAGGTTCGTGCGAGACGCTGATGAGCTGTCATTACTTCCCGTCGAGACCAGAGGTCAGATATGCTTACAGAGGCGTTGGGATGCAACCAGATTCCGAGAAATGTTGTGCTGAGGACACAGATGTCCATTGAGCGAGAAGAGATTATGCAAGAGTACCAGCCTCCGTACAGATCGGCATAGGCATGATTGGAAGAGACCCTGAGCAGGATTCCTTCCAGGACACTGCTGCAATGATGCTTGCACCCAGGATCAGATGTATGACGTGCATTCAGAGAGCCAGAGGCCGATGCCAGTAATATGCAGCTTTATGAGTGGTCGTGAGGATTGACCGAGAGATGACCAGAGAAGTGCCAGAACGGAATCGTCCCCGTTAGCACACCTGACAGGGCCGATGAGCCGATTGACTGCGAGATAGGTAATCCGCAGAGAAGATAAGGACCCAGAGTCAGAGGACGCCAGACCGTGAGCAAGAGGCAAGTAGATATCTTGCGCTGCTAGCATTGGATGCACCGACTCCTTCTCGACCTTGAAGGAGGAACTACCGACGACGGTATTTATGATTTGTGATTTTGTGATTCGATTATCACGTATCCGTCATCTTGGATTTTGGTATTTTGGGCGTTCTATTGCATGATTTAGTTTTGATAACTGAGTTTCATGATATTTGTTTCATGCACCTTTAGTGTTTTGATATACGATCTTGGTGCACGCCAGATGCACTAAATCGGGATTCTTCGTGCATGTCATATGCACCTGATTTTGCTGTCAGGCACACACGTTGCCTATGACAGATGTTTCGTGCACACCCGTTGCACCTAGATGTTGTTTTGTGCCCATGTATGGCACATATATGGATTTTGATTCCTTGCGCACCAGACGCACAGGATATTCTTATATATATTTTTTGTGGATTGATTTCTAGTAGAACAGTACACTTTGATGAAATTCGCTATGTATTGATGTTTTCGGAGCCCCGACAAATTGGATTTTTGCTGAAATGTTTTAGTATTGGGGGTTTAAATTTAAATTCGGGGACCGAATTTATTTAAGGGGGGAAGATTGTAACATTTCAAAAAAATAAAATATTATTTTTTGGGGAATTTTTATAATTTAATATTATTTTATTGAATATTTTAATATTTCGGTATTATTAAATACAAATAAATGGGAAAAATTTTGTAAAAATTATAAAATAGGGTATTTTATAGAATTATGCCATTTTTAAGTCTTTAAGATTAGTTATATGCTAAATTATTGTTAATCGCGATTAAAAATCGCTAATCGGGTTTTTAGCATTTTTGTGCAAAGCATGCACATATCACTTTTTTCACACTTGCGCATTTTCTTGCCATGGTTCACTTTGGGTTTACTATTCTTGGGAGAAGGATTTTGAGAGAATAAGAAAAAGAAAAGAAAAAGAAAAGAGAAAAGAATAAAGAATGAGGTTTGGTGAGAGAGAGAGGTATGTGCTTCTTTGACCACACACTTAGCCATTTTCCTCCTCTCATTTCGCTCCCTCTCCCTCCATTGCTGCTTCTGCTCCTGCACCTCACCTCCCTCCCCTCTTCAAGCCCTCTAAACACCTCTAAAACAACTCCAAAACCCCACTCTCATTTCATTAAAAGTGTGCACAAGCTCAAGATCTACATATTGGACCAAGAAAGCAAGGATTTTGGCCACTAGGGGCAACTCAAGAAAATTCTTGAGTTGCCAAATGAGGTATTTTCTGGATCATTAACTTAGTTTTAGTATTTCCTTTACCCCCATGTTATGATTGAACCGATATTGTGTGATTTTGGTGACTTGAGGAAAAACCTAGTTAGGGTTGTGAAGAATTTTGTGTTGTATTGTGAAACTGAGCTCAGTAGAGGTTATACTATCATCCTAGTGCATGAATTGAGACCCTAACCTGAGAGTTGAAACCCGAAATACGGATTTAGAAACCGATATCGGAGAAATTATGGAATCTGTGAAGGGTATATTGAATCTGCTATCACCCGAGACATCCTAAATTAAATTGATTGGACAGTGACATGTGCAGGCACCCAGGAAGCTACCACCAAGACCCCAACCCCTAACTCATCAACCCGGCCGCAGATTTATTCTAATTGGCCGCAATTTGCGGCCATATCTGCCCCATTTTTCCTCATTTTGGTTCTGCTGCTCTTACATGTATAGATGAGACCCCTGATATATATAGATTTGTATAATTTGACCTAGGGTGAAATCTGGAGCATATTTCCTTAGTTGCTGTTTTGGATTCATGATTCCGTATTCCGTATTTTTAATTCTGAATTTGTGTCTTGTGTTTTACCTCGACTATTTGGCGTTTATACGACGATATAGAGGATTTATTGATGGTTTTGAAGGCGTGCCATAGGTTCTAACCTATATGCCCCTTATCGTATCGCTTTGGGATTCGTATGCCGTTTTAGTTTTGAATTGGTTTTAATGCGCATATACGATATTTTGATGTGTAGGTACCCCATGAAGACTTCGGGACGACAAGCAAACGCGTGGTGACATCGACAGATAAAGACGCAAGGTGAGTAGATTATATCTACAGGGGGAAGTCGGGTGGATGGCGTATAGCACCCCCGCAGTCCGTAGTTGGTATACCTTATGTGTTTATATATGATAGTATAGTGTCGTGGATTATTTGAGATATGTTAGATGTGATAGGGTTAGAAGTAAGCTAGAATATTTCCTAGTTGCGAACCCTAGGATAGGTTTACACCCATACGCACACACTTGCATATTCCTTATATTTACACTGTGTTGATGATGATATTGGATGACATTGGAGATGAGTCGATGATGTTGGGTATTGTGCCGCGAGATCGGTGATTTGATGTGATTCGTATTTGGGATACGATACGTGATCTCTAACGGGCCTTGGGACGTGTGCTTGCACACGCAGTTTATAGATGGTATCGATTTGTACTAGACTTAGATCAGTACCCCAGATTATGTGTTATGATGATAATGATACCTGATATCTGATGAAAGGAATGTGATATTGACCCGTACCCAGCTATTGGGATGCCGTACGACGATTTACTGTACGAGTTTTATATTGATGATAGATCCGCACTCATGACTTGAGGAGATCATATGATTTACTGTATCGTACGCGATACTACTGAGGCGGGATCACCGACTACTATATATATATATATATACATATCGACTCAGATTTAGGTGGTTTCCATACCTCTCTCGATTGACTTGATACTTAGATCTGTAGTTTGCATAGTAGATTCTTCACTGTGGTGTTGATTATTTGATTTCCGCAAATTCATGCTATTCGCATTGCTTGCATATGTTTATTGCTATATTATTATCATGCTGTTAGGACACCAGTACCATTATCGATGATGCGTATGTTCCACGTACACTATTTGCCGGCTCACACACTTCTTCATCGATAATTGCCATGCCACTACACTGTAGTACTGTTGCATTCATGATATGATTCTTGCATGGCATATTGTACACTTATACCTGTACACATACATAGATGATTCTGACTTGATTAGAGATTTGGAACCGCAAGATATTCTTCAAAACTGATTCATTTTAAAAGAGCGGTTTCCCTTGACATGTGCACATTACTATTTCATGTTGCATGACTTATTGTTATGCTTACCTTTCTTTACATGTTGCATGCATCATGTTTTGATTATACGCATTGAGATATGTTGTTTCCATGATATTTCTGGATTTGGGAACCGTGGGTATTTCAAAAGTGAATATATAATTGTTTTAAAAACCCGGTTACCCTTGATATGATATTTCAGTGCGACCACCATGTGTTTTCTCGGTGCTGAGAGCGACATGTGAAACCCGATTCGAGAAGGCGGATGAGGCCGATTGCGGGTACATGGTGGACCCGGTATGGTACCCCGGGATGAGAACGGTTTCGCTGTGTAGTAGACGGTGAGCCTGGCAGAGGGACTACTACCTACCGGTGATTGTATTTGAGCTCGGTGGATATCTGGAGTATACCGACCGGAGTTGAGAGATGGTCATGGGCTGACCCGTACTGCCGGGGCCGAGGGCCGATACCGCAGACGGAGCCCCATATGGATGAGGATTTACGTGCCGATGCTAGGCACAGGTTTCATGATGATTTTCATGATTTTGATTATATCCTCATATTTACATACATGATGTTTATTGTCATTGGGTGACGGGTGGACGGGTTCCACGTTTATTGTCATTGGGTGACGGGTGGACGGGTTCCACGTTTATACAGACTTGATCACATACAGACTGGATTTACATTGATCATACTTCATTTGTATATATAACAGGGTATGAGGACGCTGTTATATATACCCTTACACCAATATTAGTGGAATGGGGCGCTAATATATGTGTATTGATATCCATTTGATACTTCATCATATTTACTTCATGCAGACATACCTTATACTGATGACATGTTATTACCTGAGTACTTGGCACTACATACATGTTTAGATGTTACATTGCCACCTTATCATGCTTCAGACGTACTCTTGTGGTTTATATTTTACTGATCGTATTAACCTAGGATCATGTCTTGCATTCGGTTTCTGCTTGTAGATATTTCTATTCACGAGTTGACAACTCACCCCCGTTGTGCCACAGTTCTTACAGATTTTGCCGTACAGGTTCCATTGCGGCATTTCTGACACACTGCTTCCTTGCGGGTGAATTGCATTTGGTAGGTGGATTCTTTTGCATCAAGAACCACCATTGTACTTGTATTATTCATTGAATCTAGAATTCCATCAACCAAAACTTGTATATTGTTTCAGACTTAGACATTAGTGATGTATTATTCGACCTTAGAGTCGCGCTTAGTAGTATTGCGGTTTTCATGCTTATTGAGTTTCTTTTGGTTTTGACCCTCGCCATTCGGCGTTGTATATTATATTGCTTGTATGGTTGTGACCGTCGATTGACGAAGAGCTAGCTCCCGCTTGGGGATGCCTTTTATCATTGCATATATATTGTTCTTGTTGTACCCCGTTCGGGGCCAGTATTTACAAAAGAAACTCTGCCGAAATTTTTAGAAAAGACTCGACATTTAAAAATGCATATTCGGCTTAGTTATTTAAAAACCTTGACTTCAAACATGTTTTCCTTCACCTCTTTAAACCAGTTTTCTTTACTTACTCTTAAAATGGTTTTAGATTTCTGGGCTTTTGGCTTACTTGGATCAGATGGAGTCCTATAGACTTCATATGGTTCAAGGGCCAGTCACGTGCTCTTTCGGGTCGTGACAAGAACCCGGCTATTTGAGCACTCCTCCGCAGGGTAATCCTAGTACAGAAAATGAAAATATATGTACAAGGGTGA
This sequence comes from Agapanthus africanus, assembly GCA_030015575.1. NCBI lineage: Eukaryota > Viridiplantae > Streptophyta > Magnoliopsida > Asparagales > Amaryllidaceae > Agapanthus > Agapanthus africanus. Next base: position 9,035,801 of record CM057337.1, read on the forward strand.
CATCGACCTCAACCCGGTCGTGCCCCAAACAAATAATATACAAACTGACAGAGACGGTACTCCACATGTCGGACGCTCGCCCCGCAATATCAAATGTACAAATGAATCTGAACCGTACGACTATCATTGCACCATTGGCTATCCACAACGACAATCCAACCACAACCGTAGCATAACACAGAACATCAAAGTGAATGTCATATTCGCAAACCCGTCTAAATGAATATATAGCAGTTAGACGAGTTATACCGCTCTAATGACATTCACGGTCGCAGATAGTAATGTATGTACTAAAAACTTTTAAATGGTGTTAAAAATAGCGACTTCGAAATACTCTGTATTGCCCCCAAACCAAAGATAACATTGTTCCCGCCAAAGAAAATTTTTTTTTTGCGCAAAAGAGCCCAAGGTATCAAATGACATCGATACGTTTAAGAAAATATGAACTAGTATTTTCCGGGCTTTATTTTGACAAACTCTCGAATGAGAAACAGCTAAATTCTGATGGTATAGAAAGCATCTCGAAAAATCCTTCGATTTGATATATTATGGGCCTCATAATTCATCCGGGATCAAAAGTTATAGCAAATGTTCTACGCACGTGTAATCTAAAGTAATGCTCTACTACATGGGGGCATTCGTTTCCTCATGGGAATTAAATAAAATACATATAAAGCAGCAAGGGAAACCTTAAATGAGGCATCACGTGTCTACACATGACCGGGCATCACGTGCCCACACGTGACCGGGCATCACGTGCCGACACGTGACCATTTACAGGCAAAGCCTGTAGACACTGAATTAAATTCTGGTTAAATGCTTAATTAGGGGGTCACGTGCCAACACGTGATAAGTTCATAAAGATCTCTGAATTAATAGAATTAAATTCTAATTAAATGGTCAATCAGTGGGGCCACGTGCTAACACGTGATAAGCTCTTAAACCTTCTGAACTAATAGAATTAAATTCTAATTAAGGGAAATCAAAAACCTTAATATTTCCCTAGATCTTTCCAAACAAAAAGATTGCGCTCTGTAAACTGGAGCACCGTTGGATTAAAAATCCAATGGTGATTAAAAATCACCAATTTATGGAAAGATTCTATACAAGAAAAGATTTCCCTGAAATTTACCAAGAATAACAAACAAAATATCTTTTGGATTAAAATCCAATGGTGAATAAAATTCACCAAGTGATCTAAAAGATCATGTTGGTTACAAAACCGATTAAAATCTTTCAATAAAAGATTGACTAAACAAGCTGATTCTTTTCTTTCTCTTATAAATAGGAGTCAAGAAGAGAAGAGAAAAAAAGGAGAAAAAGAGATACAACAACAGAGAGAAAAAAGAAGAGAATTTAATTCTCTAGAGAGAAAAGAAGATTTCTTCAGAAGAGAAAAAAATCCTAGGTGAGAAAGGGAAAGAGATCATAAGGTCCACAAAACAAAAAGAGAATTTAATTCTCAAATTAAGAGTTTAACTCTTCTGAATAAGAACTTAGTTCTTCCTTTTGTTGAAGATCTGCAGAAGCAGATCTCCCCATAAGTTGAGAATTTAATTCTCATCGGGGAGATTCTGCCATGCAGATCCAAAACTTAGAGGGAGAATTGAGTTTAAGGAATTTAATTTCTCCAAATACTTAAGAATTTAATTCCTCCAACAGAGACAGGGTTTAACCCTTAAAACAAGAACTTAGTTCTTCTTCATGGTTGAAGATCTGCAGAAGCAGATCTCCCCATAAGTTGAGAATTTAATTCTCATCGAGGAGATTCTGCCATGCATATCCAAAACTTAAAGGGAGAGTTGGGTTTAAAGAATTTAATTCTTCCAAATACATAGGAATTTAATTCCTCTAAATAAAATTAGGGTTCAATCCTACAAAAGAATTTAATTCTTAAACAAGGGATTTAACTCTCCATGCACGTAAAGAGATCAGTGCCCAACCTGGTCACGTGGTAACACGTGACCCTCATCCTCAATGAGTAGAAAAGAACGATCAAGACTAGGCCACGTGCCCCCACGTGGCCCTTAAACAGGCTCCTCAAAATGAGAAAGAAAAATCTTGGAGGCAATGCCACACGTGCTCACATGTGACCCTCAAAACTAAAGGGAATAAAGCCAAAGGCAATACTGATTTAGGGCGCTTCACGTGTCCCCACGTGACCCCTGACTAACACCTTTTTAAAAGGGAAAATGAAGGAAAACAGAGAAATTAATACCCAATACATGGGCACTATCACATGCCCACACGTGATGATTACAAATATTAAGTGTTTAACACTTATTGACAGACTTTGAGAGTAAAATAAAGGAAGTCTGGCCCAATTCTCTGGCGCCTCACGTGACTCCACGTGACCGCCTCATTTTTAGTGTTTAACACTATTTTGAGTGTTTTGTCCCTAGTGTTTAACACTATTTTAAGAGCATCGCGTGGGAACACGTGATCGTCAAATATGTGTTAGTGTTTAACACTATTTTCAAACCAGTCTTAGTCTAAATTAGCTAAGTTTTCCAGAGGCAAGATTCCTCTTTTGACTGAGCCTCAAACATATCCTTGTCTTCTAAGATTGATCAGCTCATATAATATATGAGTGCTCAACACTCGATAAAGACAAAGTGTTGTCAGAACCCCAAACCCCTGTTTAACATTGCTAAATAATGGGGAGCTGAACCCAGACAAATATTCAATAGTCCAACAAAGGGCCAACATTTCAAAACCTAATTGGACTTAGCCCAAGTTGGCCATAAGTCCTCAATTCAGTTTCAACTGAGCCCATGTGCTCATAATCCAATTAATTGATCTTAGTCCCAAATTGGACTACAGATTTCCTAATCAACTTTTGTTCAAGAGTATATCTCTTCACTCCTCTGATATTTGTCGTTGTAATCCTTCAACGTTTTCAGAGAGGTGACGGGTCCCGATAACCAATCATTTCACGGACCGTGGGGTCATTAAACTCATGGACTATGATGTCCTTAAACTTTATAGACTATGACGTCTTTAAACTACGGACTGTGGGGTCCTTAAGCCCATGGACTATGATGTCCTTAACCTTGAACTGTGGGGTCCCTTTAAACCCACGGACTATGATGTCCTTAACCTCGGACTGTGTGGTCCCTTTAAACCTACAGACTATGATGTCCTTAACCTCAGACTGTGGGGTCCTTTAAACCCATGGACTATGATGTCCTTAACCTTGGACCACCATGTCCTTAAACTGGTAATCGACCGCAATGTCCCTAAACTAAACAATAGAGCCCAAATGCTCTTTTGTTGGATCTAAATGATCCTGTTAAGTTGATCTTAGTCTAAAATTAGACTAATGTATCCTTAACATACGTTTAAGTTGATCTTAGTCTCAAATGAGACTAACGTATCCTTAAACCCAACCCCCAAACCCAAATCTAAGAAAATACGGATTTGGACTAATCCACGCCCTACGGACGACAACATAAATTAGTCTCCGTATATAATCCAAGGGCAACCAAACACAAAACAAACACCCACGACACGAAGTGACCATATGGAGAAGGAAAAAGTTGTTACCGCAATGCGGTAGCGTAATTATCTGCAACGGCTTGCGCCTACAGGGAAGAGCGTCCCCACAATAAAAATCCCCTCAAATGAGGGGGAATCTGACGAAGTATGCTATATCGGCCGCATCCGTTTAAGCCTTCAATACATGGTGCCATAAATCAACTTGGCATCTTCGGAGAGGTGGACGGATAGCACCAATTAGCATCTGCCCCCAAATTCAGGTAAGACGGACCTACGCAGTCGCGTCTCCGTGTTTCGGAGAACAGATTCTGGTACACCTGGTGTGACCTTTTTCTCTTTCCACTCCACACCGTGTGTCGTGTTTTTCCCATGATCAGATAATCGCGGTGTGTATGTTTATAGTTGCCCTTAGGGGAATGGATCCTGAAGTCAGCACTTCGTCTCTATGAAGAATGGAGTTTGTTCCCACCTTACCAACACAGGCTCTGTCATATCTGGTGGAGTCAAGTACAGGCCATTTGCAGGCTCAAATCTCTGCAATCTGGCTCTTCAAGAAATCAACGGGCTTCTCTTTGGGTCGATGCTCCCACCTCCCACCCTCGGTGCCTCAACGCCGATGGAGGAAGCCCAGAGGAAGTCTGTCTTCCACAGGCTGGTTCCCCAAGCAGCAGCTTTGCTGACGGAATCAGTCCTCAAACAACTGGCACATGCCAAGGACCAAGGTCGACGCAGGGGGCAGAATATTCAAGCTCTCAAAGGAAACATGGGACAAGCTCGGCAAAATCCTGAAGCTAATCAAATCCCGGCCGTAAGAAACGGTCGACGTCGATATCAGCGTCATACAATATGAGCTGGAGGCAGTTCTCCATATGGTCCTGTTTCAACCCCAGTGGTGAATGTTTTTGTTCCAAATGGGAACAACTTCAAATTGTTGTGAAGGGTCAGACAAAGTTCTTCTACCGCAATATTGAAGAAGTCTCCGCAGCCCATGGAGATCCCACAAGAGCAGAAACTAGTTCGCTCTCTGAGACAACTTTCCTCATCTATATATAAGGTGTATAAGTAGGTGAAGAGGACTCACCCCAAGACGGATCCTGATACAGCGGTTCCTCCCAAAACCAAAACGATTTTTTCACAAAAAAGGAGGCCCAATAAAGCTCAAGTGCCCGAAGCAAACTCCAAAGGCCAAAAACTCTAAACACTCCAAGCCTGGAGGCATGGTAGTTCACATAGTCTATGTGGTGAATTCCAAAGACGAAGTTCGAGCTTCTGCTAGTCACCGACTTCAAACTCGGTTCTTAACAAAAGTTCAACTGCAACGTGAAAAGCTGCTGGAGATGCTCGCTCAGGCGGCAGCAAACGCTAATCCATCGCCTAAGGAAAGTCCCGAGAATTCACCCGAAGAAAGAATAGAGAAGGAGTCGGATATTGATTTCCTAAAGCGCGCTCTAAAAAAGAGAGATGAAGAAGCGGCATAAATGTCCACTAAAATGAACCAGATGGCCCTTCTGATTCAGAATATGACTGGAATGAAGGTTCAATCGGAACCACTGGCAGATGAACTGCCAGTAGTCGGTCTTAAAGATAAGGATGACATTTCAAATCCTCTGCAAAGCTCATCAATGGCTGAAGAGGAAATGATTCCTAAAAGTAAAGCTGAACGAATATATCGCTCAGCAAATCGAAGCTCACTACGCCAGTGAAGCCGCAAATAGATCAATCAAGATTGGACAACTGTATCCGACATGGCACAATCAAATACAATACCCGCCAGAGTACACACTTCCAACGTTCCACATGCATAAAGGAACTGGGAATCCTCGCCAGCACATTGCGTGATTTAAATCTATGTGAGGAGATACTGGAGGAAACGATATACTTCTCCTTTGACAGTTCATCGGCTGTCTGGCGGGCATTGCCTTCGAATGTTATGCGGAACTCCCGAATGACTCCATGAATACCTTTGAGGAAATGGAGATGCCCTCCTGTCATAGATTCACTAGTATGAATAAACGCACTACCGTGACGACACTGGTCAACGAAAGGGTTAGACCGAATGAGACTTGGGTTCAATGTGTTACCCGATGGTGAAATCTCTGGTCAGATACAAGCAACACATCGATGAAGTTGTAACCATGGAAATGCTCATAGCCACCCTTGACCCAAATTCAAAGGCGTCCTCGTATATGGCCCTCTTCAAGCCGACAGCCTTCCAAGAGCTAATGGATAAAATGACCCGATTGGATCAGCTGAGTTAAGACCCTTCTTCATCTGATGAAGATGAATGAAAAGAGGAGGCAAGGTGGTATTTGTCGCCGACGCTCAACAAAAAATGAGCGACTTTGAAGCAACCTGTCACCAAAATAGCGACGGCGTGGGTACTCGCTCCCCCCGAGGTATACACAGGGGGCATATTTCTCACTGGAGAAAGAATCCCTACGTAAGATGGTCCTTTCTTCTCAAAAAATAGAAAGGATATTAAGGGGCTTAAAAACGAGTTCTGCAGTCAAGTGGAATATCCAACTTAAACCGTAAAAAAAATGGTACGTCCGCAAGCAAAATGGGCACGGATGAAAACCCGAAAGGGCTCCGTGAGTAAAAGCAGCAGGACTACCGGCGATGTTTGTGAAAACCCGAAAGGGCGCAAACTCATAAAAAAACGGTACGTTCGCAAGCAAAATGGACACAGATGAAAACCCGAAAGGGCTCCGTGAGTAAAAACAGCAGGGCTACCGGCGAGTCTGTGAAAACCCGAACGGGCGCAGACTCGTAAAAATTCATGCACACTGGCAAGATCCTCTCGACCCTGTAAGGAGAAAATACCTGCGTGAGATCCTTACGACTCATAAGGGAACAACACACTTAGGAATCCCCATGATTCTTAAGGAGAAAATACACTTACGAGATCCTTACGACTCGTAAGGAGAAACCCCTTTGAGACCCTCACGGCTCATAAGATTCAAAAGCCTTAAACTACAGGAATTTGAACCTGTTCTTAAGCCATCACATTTCCCAGACTGCCCTACAAGCGGTTCAATATTGACCCCTGTATACAATCCACGGGCACGAATAAACCTTTCCCTAATAAAGTCCCACCAGCAACTAGGGATATGCTCACACGGTGAACAAACCATTGTAAGTCCTCTCGACTTATAAGGAGAAAATACTCTTGTAAGATCCTTATGACTTATAAAAGAACATACACTTAAGAATCCTCACGATTTTTAAGGAGAAAATGCACCTACGAGATCTTCATGACTCGTAGGGAGAAATACCTTTATGAGACCCTTACAGCTCGTAAAGTCAAAAGCCTTAGTCGACAGGATCCTAACCCTGTTTGCTAAGCTATCTTTGTTCGAATCAACAAAGGCAAATGATGATTCGCTCCTGGCAATGTCCCAGTGGTAGCGATGCTAATGCCTAAATCGGTATCAAATCCCAAGCCCTTTCACGGCAAATGATGATTCGCTCCTGACAATATTCCAGTCGTAGCGGTGCTGATGCTGAGATTGGCACCAGATTCCAAGTTCCACACTCGCGATAAAAAATCAGCAAGCCAAAAATGCATATGAAATAGCCGAAATGATGGGGCAACTTGCAACAAAATCAGCAAGTAAAAATATATATGCATACAAAAATAGCCGAAATGATTAGGCAACTCGCAATAAAAAGCAGCGAGTAAAAAACAAAAATAGCCGAAATGATTGGGCACCGTGAAAAATAGCCGAAATGATTGGGCAATCGCGACTTTCGCGATATAAAAATCTGAAATGATAGAGCATCGCGGAAAGAAATAAAAAAAAATGATGAAAGAATGAAACTTTTGCCCTGCAGGTGAATCCATACTGACCCCTGTACACAATTCATGGGTATAAACGAAAGGGAACCACATATCCCAACAAACTCTACCAAAGGGAGAGTCAGGTCTAAGCGGCAATATCTGCATACTAGAAGACCAACACCGCGTTCCTTCTCAACTCCAGCAGGATGCAGACGCAATGTCAACAACCGACCTCAAGGTCGCAACGAAGAGGAGCCATGGCAAAGTCCCTAGTTCCAAATCTCGACGGCCACCTCTACAGCCTAGAGATCACCAACGGTGCTTCTTCTCACTCCAGCAGGATGCAGATGCGACGTCAACAAACAAGCCCAAGGAAATCAGTGTCCTTGACAAATATCTCGATTCAGGGAAATCAGTGTCCTTGATGAGAACCTCTCGATTCGCGTCGACCCGCAAGGAAATCAGTGTCTTTGCAGGAATATCTCGATTCGTTTCAACACCAAGGAAATCGGTGTCCTTGATAAATATCTCGATTCAGGGAAATTAGCGTCCTTGACGAGAACCTCGATTCGCGTTGACCCGCAGGGAAATCAGTGTCTTTGCAGAAATACCTCGATTCGTCTCAACCCCAAGGAAATCAGTGTCCTTGGTAAAACCTCGATTCAGGGAAATTAGCGTCTTTGGCAAGAGTATCTCGATTCACGTCGACCCACAAGGAAATCAGTGTCTTTGTGGGAATACCTCGATTCAACTCAACTCCGAGGAAATCAGTGTCCTTGGCAAATACCTCGATTTAGGGAAATCAGCATCCTTAGAGAGAGCATCTCGATTCGCGTCGACCCGCAAGGAAATCAGTGTTTTTGCAGGAATACCTCGATTTCATTTCGACTCTGAGGAAATCAGTGTCCTTGGCAAAAATCTCGATTCAGGAAAATCAGCGTCCTTGACGAGAGCATCTCGATTAGTGTCGACCCGCAAGGAAACCAGTGTCTTTGCAGGAATACCTCGATTCGTCTCAACCCCAGGGAAATCAGTGTCCTTGGCAAATACCTCGATTCAAGGAAATTAGCGTCCTTGACGAGAGCACCTCGATTCGCGTCGACCCGCAGAGAAGTCAGTGTCTTTGCAGGAATAGCTCGATTCGTCTCAACTCCGAGGAAATCAGTGTCCTTGGCAAAATACCTCGATTCAGGGAAATCAGCGTCCTTGACGAGAGCGTCTCGATTCGCGTCGACCCGCAAGAAAATCAGTGTCTTTGCAGGAATACCTCGATTCGTCTCAACTCCGAGTAAATCAGTGTCCTTGGCAAAAACCTCGATTCAGGGAAATCAGCGTCCTTGACGAGAGCATTATGATTCGCTTTGACCAGCAGAGAAATTAGTGTCTTTGCAGGAGTACCTCGATTCGTATCAACTCCGAGTAAATTAGTGTCCTTGGCAAAAATCTCGATTCAGGGAAATCAGCGTTCTTGACGAGAGCATCTCGATTCGCATCGACCCGCAGAGAAATCAGTGACTTTGCAGGAGTACCTCGATTCGTCTCAACTCCGAGGAAATCAGCGTCCTTGACGAGAGCATCTCGATTCGCGTCGTCCCGCAGAGAAATCAGCGTCTTTGCAGGAATACCTCGATTCGTCTTAACTCCCAGGGAAATCAGTGTCCTTGGCAAAAACCTCGATTCAGGGAAATCAGCGTCCTTGATAAGAGCACCTCGATTCGCGTCAACCCGCAAAGAAATCAGTGTCTTTGCAGGAATATCTCGATTCGTTTCGACTCGAGGGAAATCAGTGTCCTTGGCAAAACCTCGATTCAGGGAAATCAGCGTTCTTGACGAAAGCATCTCGATTCACGTCGACCCGCAGAGAAATCAGCATCTTTGCAGGAATACCTCGATTCGTCTCAACTCCAAGGAAATCAGTGTCCTTGGCAAATACCTCGATTAAAAGAAATCAGCGTCCTTGGCGAGAGCATCTTGATTCGCGTCGACCTGCAAGGAAATCAGTGTCTTTGCAGGAATACCTCGATTCGTTTCAACCCCCAGGGAAATCAGCGTCCTTGGCAAATATCTCGATTCAGGGAAATCAGCATCCTTGATGAGAACATCTCGATTCGCGCCGACCCGCAGAGAAATCAGTGTCTCTGCAGGAATATACAACGTCAGCAAAGCGGAGCCGTGGCAAAGTTCCCAGTTCCATGATTCAGCGGTGCACAGACAACCCAAAGTCAACCCTGGACCTCCCTGTTGAAGCAATGCTTTAACTCGGGAGTAGGTCAACTCATCAATCACTTATGATTCCTCTCGATTTGTAAGGAAAAAAATTCTCTTGTGAGATCCTTACGACTCTCAAGAGAAAACACACTTAGAAATCCTCACGATTCCTAAAGAGAAAATACACCTACGAGATCCTCTCGACTCGTAGGGAGAAAAAATATCTTTATGAGATCCTCACGGCTCATAAAGTTGAAAAGTCTTAGGCAGCAGATCTGAACCTGTTTCCTAAGCCATCGCTTCTTATCTCGATTCAGAGAAATCTGCGTCCTCGGCGAGAACCTCTCGATTCGTTTCGACCCGCAAGGAAATCAGTGTCTTTGCGAGAATCTCTCGATTTGTCTCAACTTGCGGGGAAATTAGTGTCCCTACGCATAAAAAAAATTCTCTTGTGAGATCCTTACGATTCTCAGGAGAAAACGCACTTAGGAGTCCTTACGACTCCTAAGGAGAAAAGACACCTACGAGATCCTCACGACTCGTAGGGAGAAAAGCTTTTGTGAGGTCCTCACGGCTTATAAAGTTGGAAAGTCTTAGGCAACAGATCCTAACCCTGTTTCCTAAGCCATCACTACCTTATAAAAAGTTCAAGATGAACTGTTATCTACCATATATGGGCCACACTTTCCAAAGTAACATGCCACTGAAATGGAGAAGTTACTCATGAGCATATAAACTACTTTACGCCAGAGTAAAACATAAAGAAATAGAAGGGTGCGGCTCATGGAGCTGAGGGTTTGGAACTATATCCCTTAAGAGTCAAGATTTGAGTCAATGATAAATGACGACGCTTGTGTCCGCTCATTATCTTTTCAGATTAAGATCCTGAAAATTATATACCAACCCAAAACAGGTCATACGCTATGAGTTATTCTGCACTACTTCACCCACGTATAACTTACGTGGGCAAACTAGTGGGGGCATTTGTTCCCGCCAAAAAAAAAAATTGCGCAAAAGAGCCCAAGGTATCAAATGGTAGCGATACGTTTAAGAAAATGTGAACTAGTATTTTCCGTGCTGTATTTTGACAAACTCTCGAATTAGAAACAGCTAAATTCTGATGGTATCGAAAGAGTCTCGAAAAATTCTTCGATTTGATATATTATGGGCCTCATATATAATCTAAAGTAATGCTCTACTACATGGGGCATTTGTTCCCTCATGGGAATTAAATAAAATACAGATAAAGCAGCAAGGGTGTAACAACCCTATTTTTCCCATACAATTTTTTTTCAAAATCCAGAAAGGGGTATTTTAGCCTGAGCACAAGATATAAATAGTTATTTTGCTTTTTAATTACAAGTTAAAAGAATGTAACAACTCCATTTTTAGTATACAAAAATTTGCTTTAAATTTAAGGTATACTTGGAGTATTTAATGTTGCTGTTACCACTTTAAATATTTAATTCAATCCATAATTACAAGCAAGAGCTTGTAGCTCATTGGAAATACTTTGCACTGCTGAACCAAGCCTCCAGAGTTCAAATCCCATACCCCACATTATTTTTAATATTGATTTTTTTTAAAACCTTTAGAATACAAAGGGTTTACACGTGCATATCTCACAAAAACCCCCACTACACCCAAAAATGTAACATTGCCAGAGGATAGATGAACCGTTGGGGGGGATTCTGGCTGCCGGACACGGCAGGAAATCGGCCAACTCGGCCTCGACTCGGCCGACTCAGTCCTCCAACCGAATCACGGCCGAGTCACCCCCGAGTCGGCCGATTCCGGCGACGACCCCAACATGAAAATTGTGTTTTTTCACATTCCCTATGCACCCGCAAAATTTTAGCCTCAGACCATTTCCAGAGCTCTTTTAAAACCCCAATTACTCCACTTTTAATACATTTTTAATACATTTTATTACATTTTTCATTTTAACCTTTCACCTACCCTAACCCTAGCCTAACCTTATAAATATCACCCCTACCCTCTACCCACTCACCCCAAACTCTGAGCCAACTCTCCAAAATTCTCAAGAACTCTTGTGTTTAATCGAATTGAGCGAAAGGCGAAGCTCCGGCGAATTCTTCGGCGGAATTTCCGGCAACGACCGTAGGAACTCCCGGAGACGAAACGTCGCAACGGCGACTCCTCCCGATCCACCTTCCTCTTATCTTTGATCGAAACCCGTAAGTCCCCATTTCTACCTCTCTTTTCTTTTCTAAAAATACGGATTTACAAAACCCGACGGAATCGGAACAAATCCTATTTCCGACTCGGTTTCTTTATAAAACTTCACTTCTCGTTAATACAGTTACGCTTAAACTCTCTCATGTTGACTATTAAACACTAATCAACCAAATTGATCAAGTTTCATATCATAAAATAATGGCTATTTCATTTTACCATATTTTCATTTAAATACCACATAGTTTCGATTCTACATTCAATATCACAAAACATGCTATACCTTTAAGTAGATCACGAGGTAACGACCCACCTCCCCATACACTCATATGCAACATAGCACGATACCTTCGGGAACATAGAATACGGGAAATCGACATCTTTACAAATAAATAACCTTTGAGCTAATAATAATAAAAAATATCTAGACTCAGCCAATTAAGAAGTGTCGCGCTCATTAGGACAGAGGAAGGTTGTGGGCATTCAGTCGTTTATCTAAACCTGACTTTGTGATGCTTATGCTAGATAAGTGAGAAAGTTAACTTTAAAAGGCCCGTCTTACGGTGATTCGTGAGCGGAACCCTCTTTTCTTCACTTGTGCTTACCTGGTCACAATTGGCGGTGAAGAGGCGATTTGAGAGATATCTCACAACTTGTCACTTTAGACCAGTTAGGAGCAGTCTAGTTAACTTAAGAGACCCTAGAACATAGGATACGGGAAAATCGATATCTTTACAAATAAATACCATAATTAATTAAACCGTTTTCCCTTAATGATTAGTATTTATACAAATCTTTGCAAAGTGCCGCTACAACCCATTTGGGGAACCCGTTTGGGATGGTGCGGATTATCGCACATACTTGGGCTTAGTAGTGCGAGATTCATACATCCGCAAGGAGCATTCGGTCTCGAAAGATTTAAAATACGACATCTTAAGAAAACGAGATTTCTAGAATATTATATATATACTAAAATTATTTTCATATAAATATATGTATATGTAACATAAAAATATCTATTTTGAATTATTACAAATATTCCACTTTTTCTAAAAATGTCACAAGAATCATTTTACACTAAAATACCATGAATTCCATACAAAACCAATATTACCAATAAATACCATTTATTATGAAAATAGCATATTTTCAATAGAAATATTACAATATAAAATATACATTCATTACAATTCTAAAGATGATTAATAAATCCTTGGGGTGTACTTTGAAAAGTATATAAAAGTATTTTTACATAAAACCCCCTCAAGTTCTATAAATTTCCCTAAGGACCCCAGTAAACATAGGTTTAAGCGTGTCACGTCCCGCTTCCCGGTGTACGGCGAAGGGGACGGGACTGGTCCGCTATGTATATACTTAGAAGTACATACGCTAAGCGTATCTAAGCAATATAAAAATAAATACACAAGATATAACAAAAACAACAAATTTTATTTATTAACAATCTTTTGTACAATATATGAAAAGGAAATACAACTGAAATAAAAATAATGCCTAAACAATGGCATGACAAGAAATTAAAGGTACTGAATGGAAAATATACAATGAAACTAGAGCTCTGATTCTTCAGCAAACTGCTCCAAGTCTTCTGCAGATGGCTCGATCTCTGCCGGGTCCAAACTACCTAACGACATTCAAAGAAGAAAGAAATAGAATGTCGTCAGCGAACAGATCGCTCGGTAAGTCCCAAAGATAAGAGGAAAGTAGAATAGACAGAATAAGAAGATATCTTTTAAAGTTGTATAATATTGTTGTAATATTGTGTTAACGCTGTTGTTTGTACCTTGGTACAGAAAGATGCCAGTGTATACGAGAGGGGTCTCTATATGCTAGAGACCAGGGCAAACAGAATGTACAAGGAACCGTTAAGCCACGGTACAACAACAACGGAATATAGGTTAGGTGTCTAAATCGTACCGCCTCGTGCCACTTTTAACACCTTCCGTACCAATCTACCCCTTAAAACCCCATAGTGTTTTGATTGTATTGTTTGTACTGTAAATTGAATTGATTGTATAATTGATTGACTGACCGAAACCATGATATCGGTAAACGGATATAACCATAGAATCATGTAAATAGAATATATATATATCCATGGTTCGGTTCAGCCGAATTGTATAAATTGATAATTGGATTCATGAATTCATGTGTTCATATTGAATTGGAAATTGTAGATTGTAGATTGTACTTGAATCATATTCAAGTCAGATATAATCAGACTCAAACCCGAGTCAGACAATTAGAAATGTAAATCGAAGTCTTGATTATTTCTTAAACCTATAATTGCTAGGGTCCTTAGGGTAATTTATAAAACTTGAGGGGGTTTTATGTAAAAATACTTTTATATACTTCTCAAAATACACCTCAAGTATTCGTTATTCGTCTTTAGAGTTGTAATGAAGGTGGATTTTTGTATTGTGATATTTCTAATGAAAATATCCTAGTTTCAGAAATAAAGGTATTTATTTGTAAAATTGATTTACTTGGAATTCATGGTATTTTAGTGTAAAATTTATTCTTGTGATTTTTAGAAAAAGTGGAATATTTATATCATAACAAAATATATATTTTAATGATAAATATACATATATTTATACAAAAATAATTTTTATAAATATTTTATATTCTAGAAAATCTCATTTTCTTAAGATGTCGTATTATATATCTTTCGAGACCGAATGCTCCTTACGGAGGTCTGAATCTCGCACTACTAAGCTCGAGGGTGTGAGATAAACGCACCATCCCGAACGGGTTTCCCAAAATGGGTTGTAGCGGCGCTTTGCAAATATTGTAAAATATTAAATCCTTTAGAAAATGGTTTTATAAAGTAAACGGTATTTATTTGTAAAAATGTCAATTTTCCGTATTCTATGTTCTAGGGTCTCCTAAGTCAACTAGACTATTTCTAAATGGTCTAAACGACAAGTTGTGAGATGCCTCAAATCGCCTCTTCACCGCCAATTGTGGCCAGGTAAGTACAAGTGAGGAAAGGAGGGATCCGCTCACGAATTACCGTGAGACGGGCCTTTTAAACTTACCTTTCTCAGTTGCCTAGCCTAGACACCACAAAGTCAGGTTTAGATAAACGACCGATATCTACAACTTATCGTATTTTCCTAATAAGTGGTACTTCTTTAAAAAGTGTATCAAAACTAAATCTTTTAGAAATAGTTTTATTAAGTATATGGTATTTAAATGAAAATGTTTGTTTTCTCGTATTCTAGGTTCTCGGGGGTGTTGCATATAAGTGTGTGAGGAGGTAGGTCGTTACCTCGTGATCTACTTTAAATGTGTAGCAAGTATGAGGGGGTTAAATGAAGAATTGAAACAATGTGGTATTTAAATGAAAAATACGATAAATTGAAATAGCTATCATTTCATGTGACGAAAGTTGATCAAATTGTTTGATTAGTGTTTAGTAGTCAACATGAGGAAGTTTAAGTATGATTGTATTAGTGAGAAGTAGAATTTTATAGAAAACCGAATCGGAAATCGGATTTGTTCCGATTCTGTTGGGTTTTGTAATTTCGTATTTTGAGAATGGAAAAGAGAGATAGAAAAGAGACTTACGGGTTTTAGATTACTCAAGGGAGTGAGAGAGAACTAAAGGGATCGCCGATGTATTGCGTCGTCACCGATAGTTCCTAAAACGTTTGCCGGAAGTTCCGCCGGGAATTCGTCGGAGCTTCGCCTCGAGCTTGTTTTCAAAGTACACGACTCTTGGAAATTTTTTGAGAGAGTGGGCTCAGGATTTTGGTGTGAGAGGGTAGAGTGTAGGGGGTGTATTTATAGGGTAGGCTAGGGTTAGAGTAGATGAAGGGTTTTTAATAAAAAAATATAGAAAATTCATTAAAAATTGGAGTCATTAGGTGTTAATGGGCATTCTGGAACCGATCCAATAAATTAGAGTGTGCAGGGGGTTAGAGAAGGCGAAGAGACACAAATTTTGTGTTGACGACTCGGCCGTCCGGCCGGCGGCGCCGGCCCGAGTCGGCCGGTCCGCCGGCCGAGTTGGGCCGAGTCGGGGGTCGAGAAGGTGGGGGGTCGCCGGGGTAAGACACTGGTATTTTTAGTTTTTCAGGTTTAGTTCAAGTTTTGGGAGTTATGGTATGTGGACTGTTGGGCTTCCAAAGGATTTAAAACAAAATAATATAAAAAATAATGTGGGGCAGGGGATTTGAACTCTGGTGGCTTGGTTCAGCAGTGCATGGTACTACCAATGAGCTACAAGCTCCTTCTTATAATTATTGTGTGAAATAAATACTTAAAGTGGTAATAGCAACATTCAATACCCCAAGTATACTTCAAATTTAAATCAATTTTATGTATACTAAAATTGGAGTTGTTACAGTCTATCCTCCTTACAAAAATTTCGTCCTCGAAATTTACAACTTTATTTGAGGACTAGTTTACAAAGAGGTGATGATATCTTGCACGCATTTCATCTTCTCTTTCCCAAGTGGATTCTCCTGTAGTGTCTTTTCTCCACATTACTCGGACTAAGTTAACTTCC
This sequence comes from Agapanthus africanus, assembly GCA_030015575.1. NCBI lineage: Eukaryota > Viridiplantae > Streptophyta > Magnoliopsida > Asparagales > Amaryllidaceae > Agapanthus > Agapanthus africanus. The sequence goes on from CM057337.1 coordinate 9,052,018, forward strand.
TTGTTCCGAAGTGTCTTCACTTTCCTGTCCAGGATCTCCATAGGCTGTTGCTCACAAGACAAGTCGAGCTGTATAGTGAGCTCGGAATGATCAAGAACATAGCTTGGTCACTCACATACTTCCTGAGTTGGGATATGTGGAACACATTATGCACTCCTTCTAATGAGGGTGGAAGTGCTAAGCGGTATGCCAATTCACCGACTCGTTCGAGTATGTCAAAAGGTCCAATGTATCTCGGACTTAATTTACCCCGTCTTCCAAATCGGATCACCCCGCGGTTCGGAGATATCTTCAAGAATACGTAATCTCCTGGCTGGAACTCTAAGTGTCGTCTCTTCGCATCAGCCTAGTGTTTCTGTCGATCTTGGGCTATGCACATCCTTTCCCTGATAGTACGAGCCACATCAACGGTCGCTACTATCATCTCTGGTCCAAGAAGTTCCCTATCTCTGATGTCGTCCCAACTTAATGGTGATCGACACTTCTTTCCATACAATGCTGTAAAATGTGCCATTCCTATGCTTGCTTGGTAGCTGTTATTGTACGCGAACTCCACAAGATGCAGGTGATCTTCCCATGATCCTTTGAAGTCTAGCATACATGCTCTGAGCATATCCTCCAAGATCTGAATAGTTCGTTCCGACTGACCATCTGTTTGTGGATGATAAGCCGTGCTGAAGTTCAGACTTGTTCCCAAGCTTGCTTGCAGACTCTGCCAAAATTGCGATCGGAACCTGGTGTCACGATCGGAGACAATGCAGACCGGTACTCCATGAAGTCTCACAATTTCCTGTATGAGTTCATGGGTGTCAGAGATAGTACATTATAAAGAGTTAAAATCTTAAATAGATTATTACCTCCATGTACTTCTTTGCTAGTGTCTCAGTTGATTGGCCAACCTGAAATGGGATGAAGTGGGCCGACTTTGTGAGTCGATCCACAATGGCCCATATGGCATCGTTACCTTTTGTGCTGCGAGGAAGAGCAGTCATAAAATCCATCGTGATGTGTTGCCACTTCCATTCTGGGATTGGTAACGGTTGGAGTAGTCCAGCTGTCCTGTGATGTTCAGCTTTTACTTGCTGACACACCAAGCATTTTGCGACGCTTCTGGCTACTTCACGCTTCATTCCATATCACCAATAATTCTGACGTAGATCTTTGTACATTTTGGTACCTCCAGAATGTACTGAGTAGGGAGAGCTGTGAGCTTCTTTCATTAACTCTTCCCGTACAGGACCTTTTGGTACACACAATCTGCTGCCGTATCTCAAAGATCCGTCTTCATGGATGATGAAGTCTGTTCTAAGTCCATTCTCCACTTGTTCTCTGATCTTTTGCAACTTAGCATCACTTGCTTGAGCTGCTTTGATCTGATTGACAATAGTTGATTGAACTTATAAATTCATCAAACTTGAAGTATTACCTGGCATGACTACTTCGATCTCCATCTGATGCAAGTCTTGCTGAAGCTTCCACTGAGCAGTGAGATTCATTGATAATAGTTGGCGACTAAGAGCATCAGGTACTACATTCACCTTCCCTAGGTGATATTGCAAGTTGGTGTCAAAGTCCGCTATGAGTTCTAATCATCTTCTCTGCTGCATATTCAACTCCTTCTGAGTAAACACGTACTTCAGACTTTTATGATCTGTGTAGATGTTCACTCGTTCACCAAGTAGATAATGGCGCCAAATCTTGAGAGTATGACGGCTGCCAACTCCAGGTCATGCGTCGGATAATTGCGCTCATGAGTCTTCAGTTGTGTTGAAGCATAAGGCACAACCTTACCGTGCTGATATAGAACACATCCTAATCCCCTACCGGATGCATCACAATACACTTCGAATCCTCCAGATTGATCCGGTATTATGAGAATAGGTGCTGATGTTAACCTTGACTTGAGTTCTACGAAACCTTGTTCGCATGCTTCTGACCACCCAAATTCTTCATCTTTACGTGTGAGCTTGGTCAGGGGTGTTGCTATCTTCGAAAATCCCTCAATGAACCTTCTGTAATATCCAGCTAAACCCAAGAAACTCCGAATGTCCTTCACTGAGTTTGGTGTAGGCCATTCGCTAACTGCTGCAACTTTTGCTGGATCTACAGAAATTCCTTCTCCTGATACGATATGTCCAAGAAAACCAACTTGCTTTAGCCAAAACTCGCACTTGCTGTACTTGGCATAGAGCTTATATTGTCGAAGAGTTTCCAGGACAATTCGTAGGTGCTCCGCATGCTCTTTCCGACTCTTAGAATACACCAGGATGTCGTCGATGAAGATGACAACAAACCTGTCTAAGTACTCCCGAAAAACTTGATTCATTAGGTTCATGAATATTGCTGGTGCATTGGTCACTCCAAATGGCGTCACTAGAAATTCGTAATGTCCATAGCGAGTTCTGAAAGCTGTTTTGTGAATATCAGCTTCCTTGACCTTCACTTGATGATAACCTGAACGAAGATCCAATTTAGAGAAAACACAAGATCCACTTAGCTGATCGAATAAATCATCGATGCGCGGGAGTGGATACTTGTTCTTTATAGTGACTTCGTTCAAGGCTCTATAATCGATGCACATTCTGTATGAACCTTCCTTCTTCTTCACAAGTAGTACAGGGGCTCCCCAACTTGAAGTGCTGGGACGAATCCATCCTTTCGCCAATAATTCGTCCAACTGTGTTCGGACTTCGTTCAAACCTTCCGGACTTAATCTATAAGGTGCTTTGATCACCGGTTGTGCTCCTGGTACTAAATCAATACTGAATTCAAGAGCTCGATCGGGAGGCAAACCCGATATATCGTCAGGAAATACATCGTCGAACTCTCGAACTACCTCTGGTCTTGATTCTTCTTCCGCTTGAGCTGCTGTAACTACTGCTTCCCTTGGCTTCGCTTTGTAGGTACTTGGCTCTAGGGTACGGTCTCCGTTTTTTAAATAGAAGACCGGATAGTCTGGTATCTCGAATACTACCCTCTTTTGACGACAGTCGATGGTAGCATAAAAAGTTCCAACCCAATCCATTGCTAGAACCACATCGAAGTTCGGTATGTCCAGTACTTTGAAATCAGCATAAAACTCTCTGCTGCAAACGACGACTGGACACAAGCTGTATCCCATAGTTGCCTTTAGAATGCCATTTCCTGAACTGACATTCCAGCTGGATACAAGCGGTGAGACTGGAATCGCATGGGTTCGGACGAACCGTTGCGACATAAAGCAATGCGATGCTCCAATGTCAAACAGTGCTAGTGCAGGTAGTGAGGCTACTAAGATTGTACCTAAGGTATGTGGGATATGTTTTAAGTATAGAGAAAGTGTGTAGATAAACAAGACTAAAAGAAAAGTTTGAGAAGAAAAGTTTACCAGTGATGACTTGGCCAGTGGCCTCAGCTTCTTCCACGGACATCGTGAAAGCCTGGCGCCTTGGTACATTCCTCCTGGCCTGAGGAGCATTCCTCGGAACGTTCCTTTGATCTTGATGGAACTGACGAGGCGGTGGTGCAGCTTGTGGTCCTCTGGGTGGTGCAGGTGGTGCAGGTAGTGCAGGTCTTGGAGCAGGGGCTTGGATGGCTGGGCGCTGTGGGTAATTATTTGCTGGCCTGGATGTAGCAACTGGGTTTTGCCTTTGGGGACAAGACCCAATATCATGAGTAGCTGAGCCGCAGACTAAGCAAAGACGGCTGGCTCGCCGGCAGTCTTTCATCATATGTTCGGCTCTCTTGCAGTAGGTACAAAAAGGCTGGGCTGGGACGATGGTTCAGTACTCCGGGTTGCCTTGGCACAAAAGGTAGCCTGGACGAGGCTCCTCCTTCCATCTGGTTGGCAGGGCGCTTAACTCCTGCAGACTGAGGTCTGCCCCTTGCTTTTATCACTGCCTCATAACTGCGGGCAGCTTACAGAGCTTCCTCATGAGTTGGAAATTTCCCTGTGGCTAGTGCAGCCTGAATTTCCGTGTCCAAACCTTGTTGAAAGCGACGGGCTCTGATCTCGTCCGTCGGTATCAAATTTGCCGTGAATCTGTTTAAGGATTGTGTTAGCTGTGTAGTATGTGTGATATTTAAAAATTGAACTATTGTGACATATTTTACCGGCTTAGCATGATGAATTCAGCGTCGTACTCATCTACTGACTTGTCCCATATCGATCCTTGTTGCAGATGAATGAACTGCTGCTCCATGGCAAACCTGGCAGTCACAGGGAAGGACTTCGCGTCGAACTTCTCGCGAAAAGTCTTCCATTCAATAGGCTGTACAAGACGGCTTTCTTCTGCCTTCCACCAGTTGCGAGCATTGTCCGTGAGCTGCAGTTTCGCCACACGGACCCAAGCTATGTCTGGCACTTGTGCTTCCGCCAGATCATCCTTTATACTTTGTGCCCATTCCTCAGCTTCAAGTGGGCTTCCCTTTTTGGAGAACTGCTTGGGATGTAAATCCCTGAATTGCTTTACCCCAGGTGCGTTAGTCTCGGGATGGTTCAGGAGTTGTTGCTGTCCCTCAAGGAGGCTACGGATCGCCTCAAGTAGCACTGTTTGCTCGGTGGGTTCAGGAGTTGTTGCTGTCCCTCAAGGAGTCTACGGATCGCCTCAAGTAGCACTGTTTGCTCGGTGGGTGGCGCAGGAACAGCAGGAACGATTGGTAGTGGAGGTGGAGGTGTGTTGTTGACGTTGGTGCTGGTGTTGTTTGGAGAATCCATAACCTTGAAGAAAATTTTTGGGTTAGGACAGATTCAAAGTATATGATAAGATTCAAGGAATATGTAAGATTCAAGGAACATGAATTGTAAAGATTGTTTTAGTTGCTAGTTCTTGTGTTATATTGCTTAGGTTGTTCAAGCAGAACAGAACTGCATGATAGAGTTTCATACAGCTCTGACTTGCATGGGCCACCAACAAAACCTGTCACGCTCCGCTTCCCGGTGTACGGCGAAGGGGACAGGACTGGTCCGCTACGTATATACTCAGAAGTACATACGCTAAGCGTATCTAAGCAATATAAAAATAAATACACAAGATATAACAAAAACAACAACTTTTATTTATTAACATTCTTCTGTACAATACATGAAAAGGAAATACAACAAATAAAAACAATGCCTAAACAATGGCATGAAAGGAAATTAAAGGTACTGAATTGAAAATGTACAATGAAACTAGAGCTCTGATTTTTCAGCAAACTGCTTCAAGTCTTTTACAGATGGCTCGATCTCTGCCGGGTCCAAACTACCTAACGACATTCAAAGAAGAAAGAAATAGAATGTCGTCAGCGAACAGATCGCTCGGTAAGTCCCAAAGATAAGAGGAAAGTAGAATAGACAGAATAAGAAGATATCTTTTAAAGTTGTATAATATTGTTGTAATGTTGTGTTAACGCTGTTGTTTGTAGCTTGGTACAGAAGGATGCCAGTGTATACGAGAGGGGTCTCTATATGCTAGAGACCAGGGCAAACGGAATGTACAAGGAACCGTTAAGCTACGGTACAACATCAACGGAATATAGGTTAGATGTCTTAATCTTACCGCCTCGTGCCACTTTTAACACCTTCCGTACCAATCTACCCCTTAAAACCCCATAGTGTTTTGATTGTATTGTTTGTACTGTAAATTGAATTGATTGTATAATTGATTGACTGACCGAAACCATGATATCGGTAAACGGATATAACCGTAGAATCATGTAAATGGAATATATATATATCCATGGTTCGGTTCAGCCGAATTGTATAGATTGATAATTGGATTCATGAATTCATGTGTTCATATTGAATTGGAATATTGTAGATTGTATTTGAATCATATTCAAGTCAGATATAATCAGACTCAAACCCGAGTCAGACAATTAGAAATGTAAATCGAAGTCTTGATTATTTCTTAAACCTATAATTGCTAGGGTCCTTAGGGTAATTTATAAAACTTGAGGGGGTTTTATGTAAAAATACTTTTATATACTTCTCAAAATACACCTCAAGTATTCGTTATTCGTCTTTAGAGTTGTAATGAAGGTGGATTTTTGTATTGTGATATTTCTAGTGAAAATATCCTAGTTTCAGAAATAAAGGTATTTATTTGCAAAATTTATTTATTTGGAATTCATAGTATTTTAGTGTAAAATTTATTCTTGTAATTTTTTAAAAAGGTGGAATATTTATATCATAACAAAATATATATTTTAATGATAAATATACATATATTTATAAAAAAATAATTTTTATTAATATTTTATATTCTAAAAAATCTCATTTTCTTAAGATGACGTATTTTAAATCTTTCGAGACCGAATGCTCCTTGCGGAGGTCTGAATCTCGCACTACTAAGCCCGATGGTGTGCGATAAACCGCACCATCCCGAACGGGTTCCCCAAAATGGGTTGTAGCGGCGCTTTGCAAAGATTGTAAAATACTAAATCCTTTAGAAAACGGTTTTATAAAGTAAATGGTATTTATTTGTAAAAATATCAATTTTCCGTATTCTATGTTCTAGGGTCTCCTAAGTCAACTAGACTATTTCTAAATGGTCTAAACGACAAGTTGTGAGATGCCTCAAATCGCCTCTTCACCGCCAATTGTGGCCAGGTAAGTACAAGTGAGGAAAGGAGGGATACGCTTACGAATCACCGTGAGACGGGCCTTTTAAAGTTACCTTTCTTACTTGCCTAGCCTGGATACCACAAAGTCAGCTTTAGATAAACGACCGATGTTCACAACTTATCGTATTTTCCTAATAAGTGGTACTTCTTTAAAAAGTGTATCAAAACTAAATCTTTTAGAAATAGTTTTATTAAGTATATGGTATTTAAATAAAAATGTTTATTTTCTCGTAATCTAGGTTCTCGGGGGTGTTGCATATAAATGTGTGAGGAGGTAGGTCGTTACCTCGTGATCTACTTTAAATGTGTAGCAAGTTTGATGGGGTTAAATGAAGGATTGAAACAATGTGGTATTTAAGTGAAAAATATGATAAATTGAAATAACTATCATTTCATGTGACGAAACTTGATCAAATTGTTTGATTAGTATTTAGTAGTCAACATGAGGAAGTTTAAGTATGATTGTATTAGTGAGAAGTGGAATTTTATAGAAAACCGAATCGGAAATCGGATTTGTTCCGATTCCGTCGGGTTTTGTAATTTCGTATTTTTAGAATGAAAAAGAGAGATAGAAAAGAGACTTACGGGTTTTAGATTACTCAAGGGAGTGAGAGGAAACTAGAGGGATCGCCGATGTGTTGCGTCGTTGCTGGTAGTTCATAAAATGTTCGCCGGAAGTTCCGCCGGGAATTCGTCGGAGCTTCGTCTCGACCTTGTTTTCAAAGTACACAACTCTTGGAAATTTTTTGAGAGAGTGGGCTCAGGATTTTGGGGTGAGAGGGTAGAGGGTAGGGATGTATTTATAGGGTAGGCTAGGGTTAGGGTAGACGAAGGGTTTTTAATTAAAAAATGAAAAAATATTGAAAATTCATTAAAAATTGGAGTAATTAGGTGTTAATGGGCATTCTGGAACCGATCCAATAAATTAGAGTGTGCAGGGGGTTAGAGAAGGCGAATAGACACAGATTTTGTGTTGACGACTCGGCTGTCCGGCCGAGTCCGGCTGGCGGCGCCGGCCCGAGTCGGCCGGTCCGCCGGCCGACTCGACTGAGTTGGGCCAAGTCGGGGGTCGAGAAGGTAGGGGATCGCCGGGGTAAGACACTGATATTTTTTGTTTTTCAGGTTTAGTTCAAGTTTTGGGAGTTATGGTGTGTGGACTGTTGGGCTTCCAAAGGATTTAAAGCAAAATAATATAAAAAATAATGTGGGGCAGGAGATTTGAACTCTGGTGGCTTGGTTCAGCAGTGCAAGGTATTACCAATGAGCTACAAGCTCCTTCTTGTAATTATTGTGTGAAATAAATATTTAAAGTGGTAATAGCAATATTCAATACCCCAAGTATACTTCAAATTTAAAATCAATTTTATGTATACTAAAATTGGAGTTGTTACAAAGCGGGACCAATCTCTTGAGCCTCAGGGAGCCGGAGAAGTGGGTGCTTGCCTACTTAAGGTAGACAACTTAATAATGGTGTTATCAATACGGTAATCGTCTTTGAAAAAACACAAATCATGCCGTCCATGTGCAGCGGTTACCGATAACATCAAAACAATCAGGACTTCAATTATAATCTCATTACAATCTACAATTTACAATATTACAATTAAACACGAATCCATGAATCCATTATTCCATATATTCAATCTATCAATCTATACAACTTGACCGAACCGAACCATGGATATACATTCTATTTACATGATCATCCAGCTTACATGATTCTCCAGTTACATACATGATTCTACAGTTACATCCGTTTACTGATATCATAGTTTCGGTCAGTCATCCAATTATACAATCAATACAATTTACAATACAACAATACAATCAAGATAACACGGGATTTAAGGGGTAGATTGGTACGGAAGATGTTAAAAGTGGCACGAGACTGCAAGATTAAGACACTTAACATGAATCTAATTGTCATTGTTCCGGGTTGTATAACGGAGCCTTATACTTCCATTTGCCTGTAGTCTCTGGCATATAGAGACTCCTTTCGTATACACTGGTATCTTTCTGTACCAAACTACAAATAACAACGTTAACACTAAATACAATATTATAACAATATAATACAACTTTAAAAGCTACACACACACACTCTCTCTCTTTCTGTCTATTCTATTTCTCTCTTATCTTTGGGACTTACCGAGCGATCTGTTCGCTGACGACATTCTCTTTCTTTCTTCTTTGAATGTCTTCAGGTGATTTGGACTCGTCGGAGATCGAGCCCACTACTGAAGACTTGGACCAGCTCAGTGAAGACCCCGAGCTCTAGTCATTGTACACTTTCCATTCAGTACTTTCATTTCTGTTATGCCATTGCTTTTTATTCAGTTGTATTTACTTTTCATGCATTGTATAAAAGAATGTTAATAAATAAAGTTACTGTTCAGTTTATATCTCTTGTCTCTTGTACTTACTTTCATATTGTTTAGATACGCTTAGCGTATTTACTTCACAGTAAATACGTAGAGGCATCGTCCCGTCCCCTTCGCCGTATACCGGGAAGCGGGGCGTGACAGGTTTTGTTGGTGGCCCATGTAGGGTTTAGCAGCCATAGAACCTGAGACTGTGAACCAAGGTAACCCAGGTAAATCCCTCACATTCATTTCAACTTTGACCAAAACTTTTTATAATATTTCTTTCTTCTAAATATTTTCATACACTATCTATACTCCAGTCACCAAACTTTTCTTGAATCTGTTACACTTTCCTTTTTCAAATTTTGAGCATGAAATTTTTATAAGAAGGATAGAATGTAACAACCATATTTTTCCTATACAAATTTTTTTCAAATATTTTTTTTCAAAATCCATAAGGGGGTGTTTCCCCCAATAAGAGCAAAGCTCTGTTTAAAATTCAAATTTTTGAAATGAAGCAAAACTTCAGATGCAGCGCCAAGTGTGCTGCGTCCTAAGCAGCGCACCACGTGCAAAGCACATGAGCGCTAGCGCTAGGTGCGTTGCGCTCTAAGAAGCACACCACGTGTGCGCTAGCGCTAGGTGCGCTGCGCTCCAAGCAGCGCACCACGTGTCAAACATAGGTGCGCTAGCGCTAGGCGTGCTGCGCCCTAAACAGCGCACCACGTGTAAGACACGGATGCGCTAGCGCAAGGCGCGCTGCGCTCTGAGCAGCGCACCATGTGTAAGACACGGGTGCGCTAGCGCTAGGTGCGCTAGCGCTAGGTGCGCTAGCGCTCTAAGCAGCGCACCACGTGCAAAGCACGGGTGCACTAGCGCTGGAACTAAAAGCTCCTCACCATTAGATCAAAGATCTAATAATAATGATAAATTATTAATTGATCAGAATTAAATTCTGTTAAGAAAAGACCTCTCAAATCTTTCCAAATAACAAGAATGTACTCTGTAAATCAGAGCACCGTTGGATCAATGATCCAAATCACTAAAAAAAATACAGAATAAATTCTGTTTAGAAGATTTCCCAATTTTTGTTGAAAACAAGAAGATTATCTTCTGTAAATCAGAAGCCCTTGGATCAAAGATCCAACGATGGGAAAATTTCCAAACCAATTAGAGAAAAAATCTCTTTAACTGATCGAACTGATCAGCTTACCCTATATAAAGGCCCCGAGACTTCAAGTCTCAAAGACAGAAGCATAGAGAGAACCCCCCAATAAACTTTGAGAAACTCAAAGATAAAGAGCAAGCTCTTGCAAAAAGATCTTTCTTCAAGGTAAAAATGATAATGATGAACATAGAGATGAAATCATCTCATAAAAAGAAGAATTCATTTCTTTAAAAAGATCATAGATCTACAAAGACAAAAAGTCTTTTCATAAAGAGATCAAAAGATCTCATCATAAAATAAAAGAAGAACATAATTCTTCTCACAGATCATGGATCTATAAAGTCAAAGTCTTTCATCAATATAAGAGATTGGAACATCTCCTGCAAAATAAGAACTGTTGTTCTTAGATCTTGAGACAAAGTCTCTTTTAAAAGAATATAAATTTGTTTCCCAGATCATAAAATTGATCAAATGCGCCTTGCGCTCTTGAACTGCGCTTCTGTGCTCTCTGGACTGGCGCTCAGCGCCAAATGCGCCACGTGTTAATCACGTATGCGCCAATTAACCACCAGCGCTCAGCGCCAAGCGCACTACGTGTCACTCACGTGTGCGCCATGAAACTGAAAGCGCAATGCTCTCATGGATTAGTGCTCAGCGCTCATGAACTGGCGCATTGCGCCCATCATCTGGCGCTCAACGCCAAGCGCGACACGTGTCCCTCACGTGTACGCTACTCAGCAGAAGCACACTGCGCTCTTTGACTGGTGCAAAGTGCCAAGCGCGCCACGTGTTGTGCTGACTGAACATAAATTTTTCTTTAATAAGCCCAGAGTTCTGATGAATGCTCAGCATTCAATAAAAGACAAAAACATTGTCAAAAGGGCTAAGCCCAAATAAAGGCTCAACAGCCCAAAATAAAATGTTAAACATTTATTGGACTTAGCCCAAGATTGGCCATAAGTCCTCAACTCATATTAATTGAGCTCATCTGCTCATAAGTATGTTAACAGATCTTAGCCCCAAATTGGACTACGGATCTTTCAACCAACTCACATCGGTTCGAGGGTACATCTCTTTACTCCTCTGATATTTGTCGTTGTAATCCTTCAACGTCTTCAGAGAGGTGACGGGTCCCGACAACCAAATATTCTACGGACCGTGGGGTCCTTTAAACTTATGGGTCTTTAAACTCACGGACTATGATGTCCTTAACCTTGACAGTGAGGTCTTTAAACTTACGGACTATGATGTCCTTAACCTTGACTGTGAGGTCTTTAAACTCACGGACTATGATGTCCTTAACCTTGACTGTAAGGTATTTAAACTCACGGACTATGATGTCCTTAACCTAGACCAAGATGTCCTTAAACTAACATTGGACCACCATGTCCTTAAACTGGAAATCGACCGCAATGTCCCTAAACTAAACAATAGAGCCCAAACGCTCTTTTGTTGGATCTAAACGATCCCGTTAAGTTGATCTTAGTCTAAAATGAGACTATTGTATGCTTAACAAACGTTTAAGTTGATCTTAGTCCCAAACGAGACTAATGTATCCTTAAACCCAACCTCCAAACCCAAATCTAAGAAGATACGGATTTGGACTAATCCACGCCCTACGGGCGACAACATAAATTAGTTTCCGTATACAATCTACGGGCAACCAAAAACAAAACAAACACCCACGACACGAAGTGACCATCTGGAGAAAGAGAAAGTGGTTACCGCGATGCGGTAGCATAATTAACTGCAGGGGCTTGCGCCTGCAGGGAAGAGCGTTCCCACAATCAAAACCCCCTCAAATGAGGGGGAATCTGATGAAGTTTGCTACATCGGCCGCATCCGTTTAAACCTTCGATACATGGCGTCATAAATCAACTTGGCATCTTCGTAGAGCTGGATAACACCAATTAGCATCTGCCCCGAAATTCAGGCAAGACGGACCTACGCGGTCGCGTCTCCGTATTTCGGCGGGGAACAGATTCTGGCACGCCTGGTGTGACCTCTTCCTTTTTCCACTCCACACTTCGTGTGTCGTGTTTGCGAACGGATCGCGGTTTGATATGGTTGCCCTTGGGTTCGAGGTACTAAGATTTGGTGTCTTGCTCCGTGCAGAAAACAGAAGATCGATGGCTTCAACCTGCACTAACTGCAACTGCAGCTCTTGCTCCGTCCCGTCCGGAGGAGTGATTTACAGACCCCAAACGGCCTCCATCTTCGCTATACCGGTGGAACAGGTCACTCAGGCCACCACTGGATTGTTCTTCGGGACTATGCTCCCGCCAACAAGCTTCAGCGCTCCTGTACCAACACAAGAAGCTCAGAAGAAGTCGGTCTTTGATCGGCTTACAACTACTCCAGCCCCTCTCAACGGGTCGCCCAAGTCTAATGCCTCAGTTTTCAACAGACTGGGCCAGAATGCTAACAAGCCCACAATACCTGAAGCAGCCATCCCAAAGCGGATAGCCATCCCGGCTCAAGCGGATGAAATCATTGGAAAGGCTTCTCCTGACAAGAAGTCAGTCTTCACAAGGCTGGCCACTCCGGCTCCCACTCCAGGCAAAGTCACCTCTGCCCAAAAGTCTGTATTCGATAGGTTGGACATTACTTCCCGGTGAACGTCAGCCTTCAAAAGGCTGACACCGGCAATAACCCTCCATTAAGACAGGGGGCATGACGAAGTCACCCATAAAGATGAGACAATCCCATCCGCACAACATGCTCGACATCGCCACTGGCGCCGTGTAAGGAAGGCTGGGGGCAACTCCCCCTCTGGGCTAACTTCGCCAGCTCCCATGGTGGAAATCAATGCTGTTGTTCCAACTGGGAACAACTTTGAACCGCTTAGAAGGGTTCGCAAGAACTCTTCGAATGCCGTGCCGAAGAGATCTCCTCCACCTATGGAGATTACTACAGAAAAGAAGTCGGAGTAGCCCCCTCAGCGGCTGTCCTCCAAAATTTATAAAGTCTGACGACAGGTTCAGGAATCGGTTATTGACCAGGACTATTCTCGCTGACCAAAGAAGCTCAAAGCTCAGCAAGAAAAGAGTCATCTCGTGGTACCACAAAATACGTCACCCGTCTGGGTGTCCGCTGCAACGGCCCCCTCGACTTCAATTGCTCACAAGAGAATGAGGCCAGAGAAAGCCCCCGTGATTGCGGCTAACCGCAAGACGTTGAATCTAAACGCCCCAAGTCCGGAGGCATGGTAGTGCATACCGTTTATATGGCTTCCGGAAAAGAACAAACCCGTGCTTCTACAGGTCATCGACCGCTTACCCGATCGATAATGAAGGCCCAGGAACAACAGCAGTAGATACTTTAGGAGATGCTGACTGCAATGGCTGCACTCACTGGACCGAAAGAAAATCCGGAGACCTCGGAGCAGCGTCGGGAACAAGAAACTGATACTGAATTCCTCCGAAGAATGCTCGAGTGGAAAGAAAAATAGGCCGCGGAACATGCAGCCAACATTAAACGAATGGCTCTTTTGTTCCATGACATGGCTGGGATGATGTTACAGCCGGAACCTCCAGCTGAAGACCCCCCGATCATCATTGAAGACGACAGAGGGGAGACATCAAACCCCCCTCCGGCTCTTTCAGCAGCCAAAGAAAAGACAATCTCTAAGGCCGCCTTGGACGACTACATCGCTCAGCAAATACGAGCTCACCAGCCATCATCCGAAATATTCCCGACGTTTATATCCTCAATCAAGTGAAAATCAATTTCTTTAGACACCACATCAAAAGCATGGATTTATCAATTCAGGTTCTAGATTGGAGGTGTAAAGACCGAAAGGGTTAAGTGTAGTTTCACTCGAATGGGGTTCTTCACAATCTGGCAAATCAAACACTACAAAATCATACGACTCGTTTTTATTTTGAACTTATGAATCATTTAGGACATTCGATGGAAAACTGGAGTTGTGGGCTTCAATTGGGTAAGGGTAGGTTTGATTTGGAAATCCTCTCACATTCTCATTCTGTCCAACCGCCTCCTCATACATTGAAAAATTTGAAGCTAGTTGGAAACTAGCTACCGGTTCACTAGGTTGCATAAGGGCGGCCACGGACGCTTCCACATTCCTAACCATTTTGTTTGTTGCTGCGATATACGCCTCCAACGCCTCTTCCAAACTAGACTTTGGTGGTAAGGGGGTTTCGGTAAAAGATTCGAAATCGTGTGGATATGCAAAACTCCCTAATGGCTGTGTAGAATCAATGTCTAGTGAGGGTGGAAAAGTCGGGTAGGACTGGTAGGAAGTGGGTGATTGGACAGGGGTAGGGTAAACATATGGATAAAAAGATGAATAGTCGTGCGGATCCCTAAAACTAGATGAGTGGAGAGGGGTGAAAGATCGGCTGCTAGATTTAGCAATATGCTCAGCAATGGACATCGGCTTAGGAGTGACAGAAGGACTTGAAAAAGTGGTGTCAACATATGGAGGTGGTAAAGATTGACTTGGTTGACACAAAGTGGGTTGAAAAGTCAAACTCTTTCTCCTAGAAGCCTCTATTTGATCTTTCAAAGATATTTTAGGCATGGAAGGATCGTCTTTAAATTGATCGAACAAATTATCGAACGACGCAAAATTAGGTTCGGGATACCAAAGTGCGGTAAGTGATTTATTATGTGGGGTACCTATGTTGTAAGAGGAAAAGGGGAAAAAAAGAAAGTTGGTTTGTGCAAGGATTTATTTGCGGCAAAAGTTTGCAAGTTTTCTAATAAAAATTTTCCGTTTTCTTTTTCTTTATTTGAAAATTGTTGCAAAAAGATTTTTAATAAAAGATATGCAACAGAAAAATATTACTTGCAATCAGTTATTATTTTAAGCATATCATAAGAATCTTTATTTGGAAAAAAATGTTGCAACAAGATATTCGAGAAAAGATATGCAACAAAAAAGATTACTTGCAATCAATTTTTTTATTCAAGCGGGGCCCAAAAATCCTGCATAAGATCGTTATTTGGAAGGGAATATATTTTATAGCTCACGGAATCCTGCAGGAATTTCCAGAAAAGATATTTCAAAAATTACAGAGGAGGAACCAGAGAAGCTTACAGTGCAATTTTCAAGAGCTAAAGTCACCAAGAGGCCGCGTTTTCGTGGTATAAATGCGTTAATGCCGCGTTTTCACGGCCGTCTAGTCAGCACAAGTCCCCAGAAATTTTTTGTGCTCTGATTCGACAAGGTGGCCGCGGTTCCGCGGCCTAAGGTTGGTTTTGGCCGTGGAAGGGCGGTGAGTTGGGCTGTTCGAGACTCCAAATTTTTTCAGTTGTTCTGTCGATTAAAATCTCTTCTGTTCCGATATTCCGTTTTCTGTTTCGCTTTCTGGAAATTTTCAGATCCGTCTCGATTGTTCCTGCAAGATTCAAACAACAAAGTACCCTTTCCAAAAAAAATAACAATTGATATATTTTTATAATTTTTGGATTTTTTAGATTTTTATGATTTTTTAATTTTAAGATTAACCCGAAATTGCAAAAAGGAAATAACACGCCATCCCCGGCAATGGCGCCATTTGATTGATCTCAAAAACTATCTATTAACCGCAATCAAGAACGGCGTCGCTTGGCAGCTAGCCAGTGAGTACCGGTCGATCCACAGGGATGTTGTGAATTTCCTAATCGCGCTAACGAGTTAATTCCGAAGGGTGTTCGGATTAATTATTAAATCTAAAAACTGAATTAATCTATATCTAAATCTTGCTAGGGTTAGGTCTAGGTTAAGTTTGGAAAGTCTATAAATCTCACCGCTTTCTATACCCATATGAAGATCTAATTAGGTTTTATGGTAAATATTAAAAAAAGGGATTAGGATGATTGGGAAGATTGTTCTTCCTCTAGATTCTTGTCCTTACTTTAGAAATCTTTACCCTAACCTCCATAGAAAACCTTAAAATCCGGGCCTTTAGACTACGGTATCACCGCTACCTCGTGGGTAGAGTGCCGTAGGGAGCGGAATAAGAAGGT
Organism: Agapanthus africanus; assembly: GCA_030015575.1. Lineage (NCBI taxonomy): Eukaryota > Viridiplantae > Streptophyta > Magnoliopsida > Asparagales > Amaryllidaceae > Agapanthus > Agapanthus africanus. Next base: position 9,068,110 of record CM057337.1, read on the forward strand.
ATGCATGGAGTTCTATGAAAATATATGACGGGCAAGAAAGGGGATGAGTGATCTTCGTCTCTCAAACCTTCTCCAGATCTAACCCTAACAAGCGAGGAGACTACTCACTCATTAGGGAATTTAAGAACATTTATCTAGGGCAGAGAATGAAAATTACCTAGGGCAAGAATTGAAATCTAAACTAGAGCAAGGAATTAAATCTACTTACAGATGCATCTCTCCAATCATCAACGCAGGGTTGTCAGATCTGAATTCATGAGTTGAAAAGAAACACCGATGCTCTCCAAAAGAAATCTGAATTTTATTAATGAAGGGAGGCATAAGAAATTACAATGATTAGAGTTCCTATTTATAGAGAATAGGAAACCCTAGGTTACACTTTGATCCGCATATCTAAATTTACAAAAAATAGCCCTGGGTCAACTTTTCAGCGCCGCTAAGCATTTTGGTAAAAAGATATCTGCGTACGGGCACAATATGGCCGCGGAACCGCAGCAATAGCAGGCTTGGACCGCGGTTTAGCGGCCCTTTAGAGAGATTGGGTGCTGAAAATTTAGGGTTTTGTTCTTGGTCTTATTGGGCTTCTGGTTCTTTGGATCTTTTATCAATTGGGCTTCTACATTGGTTCCAGATCTTCAGCGAACAATTTGCAATGGATTTTTAACCGTTCGCTTTGTAATTTTGGACCTTGCGTTGCCTTGTTGATTGTGAACTGTCCTTCGTCTAGGCTTGACAAAGATCCTCCTATTTGTTGGTCAAAAGTCCATTTTTTCATCGTCTTTACATCGTTTTCGCTGTTTTCTGTCCAAGAACTTGTAACCTGTAACATGTAGCAGACATGCTTCAAAGCACCTGTTTTCATTATAAAATGCATAAGAATGGGAATATCAAAATGCAATATTATGATATGAACAAATACCCCCAAACTTATCTTTTGCTCGACTTCGAGCAAATCTATTTTTTTTATTCTCGATAAAAATCTAATCTAGCTGCACTTTCGCAGGGAAACGCGATTGCACTGAGCACGTGCAACAAGCCGTTAAACCTCTAGGTGTCCCTAGTAGAAGGAGTGTTGTCTCCTGAGGGTTTTCAGCGGATACTACCCACAAAATCCTATCAATTCAGCCCATTAACTTTAATTCTCCAATTAGGTCTTCTAACAAGGAATTCTATTATCTTCGACTCGTAAATTATCCACCCATATTCTTCACACTTCCTCATCATCTAACTTAAGATTATATATGTTCTATAGACTTACTTAGCTTTCGGCATCTCTTAAGTTTTCCTTTTAGGGTTCCATCTCCACTTAGGAATTTCTATCAACCTTACTAAAGATACAAGTTCTATTCTTCATTCCTTTCTCTCATCTAAACTCCAATCACATATCCCTACGTGTGTGTATAAGTCACCTCTTACACTTGGAAATTCAAATCAAGCAATCATACTCTTTGTCCGTTGTCCAAAGCACTTCTTAATAGGTGAATGTTTAATTGAATTTTGCTTACACATCCTTCATGCGACCGTTAATACTTCTTGAGGTACCAACGACCGATTACAAAATGCGTTTGCACTTTAAAGCGTACTTCCTAGTCTTACAACACCCAAGGCTTTTAGCAGTGACTCCCAAACCAGTTGGTCTAAGGCACTAGGTGATGAAGCACCCTCGCTAAATATTTTTCTATTTTTACAGCCTTAAGTAATCACAACAACCAGTGTCCATTTTTTTTATTCTTTATTCACTTTTTTTTTCTTTTATTTTCATTGTACTAAGGACTTTAGACAAGAGCATTTCAAGGTCTCTTCTACTATTCCAAGTTTCAAGGTGCGTGATTGTGCAAATTGTAGGGTATACATTTTCAGAATCTAGACTTAAACTAGGAACTATTTTTCAAACTTATACTCTAATAAGAACATCAATACTTTTCCTTTGTTTCAACTTAGCCCAAGAACTGAACTCAAAATTTGCCTATTTCTAAATGAACTATAAAGACATATACTTTCTACCGTTAAATTTTAAGGGAGGTTATTTTTAGGGCTTTTAATTTACTAAGTCTAAACTCTAGTTGTTCCTAGCTAGTTAACCTATCTGTCAAACTCAAGTCAATTAGCCAAAATTGAATACAATAATTTTTATAATTTTTGGAAATTTTTCAATTTTTATGGGTTTTAAAATAAGTATGCAAATGCAAAAATATGTACAAATGAATGCGAAGGAGGAAGACGTACCGAACATACCCCCAAACTTAAACTTGATAGTGTCCTTACTGTCATGCTACACCAAAAGGGTCAAAATGTCGGCACTCTCCTGTTTATTTATTTATAATTTTTTTTATTTTTTTTTGAATTTTTTATTTTTTTTATTTTTATTTTTTTATAGAAAAAGAAAACAAAAATATATACACATATATACACAAGTTTCCCCCCAAACTTAAGCTTGGCCTTACACAAGCCAAAGGCTAACACCAACCATTCAAAAATCTTATCATGGTAATGGTCAAGTTGGTGAAATAATGGGGTGTAGAAGAAAGAAATGAGAAACACGCGAGACCGTGTAGGAAGAAGGGTAGAATATGGTCTCGGTGTAGGAGAAAAATGGCGGAAAGGAGAAAGAAGGGTAGCACGATCTTGAGGGTGTAAATCGAGTGAATAAATTAGCGCAATTTGTGATGACCGATGTGTGAAAAGAGATTGCGCTAACCTATCAACCCGTCGAGAAATGGGATCAAATCCCTCAAAATTCGCAAGAAAACATGAGTACGCCGAACTTGGTATTTGAGATGAAAGCGTAACGGTCACTTGCACGGTCGGAACAATAGGAAGGACGAGAGGGAGTGAATTGGGGATAGTCTCATTCTCACCGTAGTAAACTGTGTCGAACTGGAAAGATTCCATCAATGGTTCGAAACGACTGTAAGCAACCGAGTCTGATGGATTAACTAACTCATCTGAAAATGAGGACTCAAACTCGGACGGTGAGACTTCAACATCGTCCGAAAAAGTGAAACACTCGTAAGTGTCATCGGCTGTGAGAACTGTGTCAGATTCAAAGGAAAAGTTTTCAAGCTCACAGTCGTCAAGCGTGAAATGAGGCATGGTTGGAACGATGGAAAAAAGGGAGGGTGATTTAGGTAAAGGTTCAAGAGGATGAATTGGAAAATCCGACACATCAAAGAAAAATGGTTCAACCTCAATATGATCCTCACTACTCTCCTCAATATTATCCTCATAATTCTCCTCAATATTCAACTCATCCATGCCATTATCATCAAAATCAAGACGCATATGAGATTCGGGAGAAACATTTAATAACTCGAGATGATGATTTGAACATAAAATTTCAATTAAATCGACAGGTTCATCATCCGAAATATTCCCGGCGTCTATATCCTCAATCAAGTGAAAATCAATTTCTTTAGACACCTCATCAAAAGCATGGATATTTATCAATTCAGGTTCTAGAATGGAGGTGTAAAGACCGAAAGGGTTAAGTGTAGTTTCACTCGAATGGGGTTCTTCACAATCTGGCAAATCAAACACTACAAAATCATACAACTCGTTTTTATTTTGAACTTGTGAATCATTTAGGACATTCGATGGAAAACTGGAGTTGTGGGCTTCAATTGGGTAAGGGTAGGTTTGATTTGGAAATCCTCTCACATTCTCATTCTGTCCAACCGCCTCCTCATACATTGAAAAATTTGGAGCTAGTTGGAAACTAGCTACCGGTTCACTAGGTTGCATAAGGGCGGCCACGGACGCTTCCACATTCCTAACCATTTTGTTTGTTGCTGCGATATACGCCTCCAACGCCTCTTCCAAACTAGACTTTGGTGGTAAGGGGGTTTCGGTAAAAGATTCGAAATCGTGTGAATATGCAAAACTCCCTAATGGCTGTGTAGAATCAATGTCTAGTGAGGGTGGAAAAGTCGGGTAGGACTGGTAGGAAGTGGGTGATTGGACAGGGGTAGGGTCAACATATTGATAAAAAGGTGAATAGTCATGCGGATCTCTAAAACTAGATGAGTGGAGAGGGGTGAAAGATCGGCTGCTAGATTGAGCAATATGCTTAGCAATGGGCATCGGCTTAGGAGTGACAGAAGGACTTGAAAAAGTGGTGTCAACATATGGAGGTGGTAAAGATTGACTTGGTTGACACAAAGTGGGTTGAAAAGTCAAACTGTTTCTCCTAGAAGCCTCTATTTGATCTTTCAAAGATATTTTAGGCATGGAAGGATCGTCATTAAATTGATCGAACAAATTGCCGAACGACGCAAAAATAGGTTCGGGATACCAAAGTGCGGCAAGTGATTTATTATGTGGGGTACCCATGTTCTAAGAGGAAAAGGGGAAAGAAAGAAAGTTGGTTTGTGCAAGGATTTATTTGCGGCAAAAGTTTGCAAGTTTTCTAATAAAAATTTTCCTTTTCCTTTTTCTTTTTCTTTATTTGAAAATTGTTGCAAAAAGATTTTTAATAAAAGTTATGCAACAGAAAAATATTACTTGCAATCAGTTATTATTTAAGCATATCATAAGAATCTTTATTTAGAAAAAAATGTTGCAACAAGATATTCGAGAAAAGATATGCAACAAAAAAGATTACTTCCAATCAATTTTTTTATTCAAGCGGGGCCCAAAAATCCTGCACAAGATCGTTATTTGGAAGGGAATATATTTTATAGCTCACGGAATCCTGCAGGAATTTCCAGAAAAGATATTTCAAAAATTACAGAGGAGGAACCAGAGAAGCTTACAGTGCAATTTTCAAGAGCTAAAGTCACCAAGAGGCCGCGTTTTCGCGGTATAAATGCGTTAATGCCGCGTTTTCGCGGCCGTCTAGTCAGCACAAGTCCCCAGAAATTTTTTGCTGCTCTGATTCGACAAGGTGGCCGCGGTTCCGCGGCCTAAGGTTGGTTTTGGCCGCGGAAGGGCGGTGAGTTGGGCTGTTCGAGACTCCAAATTTTTTCAGTTGTTCTGTTGTTTAAAATCTCTTCTGTTCCGATTTTCCGTTTTCTGTTTCGCTTTCTGGAAATTTTCAGATCCGTCTCGATTGTTCCTGCAAGATTCAAGCAACAAAGTACCATTTCCAAAAAAAATAACAATTGATATATTTTTATAATTTTTGGATTTTTTAGATTTTTATGATTTTTTAATTTTAAGATTAACCCGGAATTGCAAAAATGAAATAACACGCCATCCCCGGCAACGGCGCCATTTGATTGATCTCAAAAACTATCTATTAACCGCAATCAAGAACGGCGTCGCTTGGCAGCGAGCCGGTGAGTACGGGTCGGTCCACAGGGATGTTGTGAATTTCCTAGTCGCACTAACGAGTTAATTCCGAGGGTGTTCGGATTAATTATTAAATCTAAAAACTGAATTAATCTATATTTAAATCTTGCTAGGGTTAGGTCTAGGTTAGGTTTGGAAAGTCTATAAATCTCACCGCTTTCTATACCCATATGAAGATCTAATTAGGTGTTATGGTAAATTTTAATAAAAGGGATTAGGATGATTGGGAAGATTGTTCTTCCTCTAGATCTTTGTCCTTCCTTTAGAAATCTTTACCCTAATCTCTATGGAAAACCTTAAAATCCGGGCCTTTAGACTACGGTATCACAGCTACCTCGTGGGTAGAGTGCCGTAGGGAGCGGAATAAGAAGGTATGCATGGAGTTCTATGAAAATATATGACGGGCAAGAAACGGGATGAGAGATCTTCGTCTCTCAAACCTTCCCCAGATCTAACCCTAACAACCGAGGAGACTACTCACTCATTAGGGAATTTAAGAACATTTATCTAGGGCAGAGAATGAAAATTACCTAGGGCAAGAATTGAAATCTAAACTAGAGCAAGGAATTAAATCTACTTACAGATGCATCTCTCCAATCATCAACGCAGGGTTGTCAGATCTGAATTCATGAGTTGAAAAGAAACACCGATACTCTCCAAAAGAAATCTGAATTTTATTAATGAAGGGAGGCATAAGAAATTACAATGATTAGAGTTCCTATTTATAGAGAATAGGAAACCCTAGGTTACACTTTTATCCGCATGTCTAAATTTACAAAAAATAGCCCTAGGTCAACTTTTCAGCGCCGCTAAACATTTTGGTAAAAAGATATTTGCGTACGGGCACAATATGGCCGCGGAACCGCGGCAATAGCAGGCTTGGGCCGCGGTTCCGCGGCCCTTTAGAAAGATTGGGTGCTGAAAATTTAGGGTTTTGTTCTTGGTCTTATTGGGCTTCTGGTTCTTTGGTTCTTTTATCAATTGGGCTTCTACATTGGTTCCAGATCTTCAGCGAACAATTTGCAATGGATTTTTAACCGTTCGTTTTGTAATTTTGGACCTTGCGTTGCCTTGTTAATTGTGAACTTTCCTTCGTCTAGGCTTGACTAAGATCCTCCTATTTGTTGGTCAAAAGTCCATTTTTTCACCATCTTTACATCGTTTTCGCTGTTTTCTGTCCAAGAACCTGTAACCTTTAACATGTAGCAGACATGCGTCAAAGCACCTGTTTTCATTGTAAAATGCATAAGAATGGGAATATCAAAATGCAATATTATGATATGAACAAATACCCCCAAACTTATCTTTTGCTCGACCTCGAGCAAACCTATTTTTTTATTCTCGATAAAAATCTAATCTAGCCGCACTTTCGCTGGGAAACGCGATTGCACTGAGCACGTGCAACAAGCCGTTAAACCTCTAGGCGTCCCTAGTAGGAGGAATGTTGTCTCCTGAGGGTTTTCAGGGGATACTACCCACAAAACCCTATCAATTCAGCCCATTAACTTTAATTCTCCAATTAGGTCTTCTAATAAGGAATTCTATTATCTTCGACTCGTAAATTATCCATCCATATTCTTCACACTTCCTCATCATCTAACTTAAGATTATATATGTTCTATAGACTTACTTAGCTTTCGGCATCTCTTAAGTTTTCCTTCTAGGGTTCCATCTCCACTTAGGAATTTCTATCAACCCTACTAAAGATACAAGTTCTATTCTTCATTCCTTTCTCTCATCTAAACTCCAATCAAATATCCCTACGTGTATGTATAAGTCACCCCTTACACTTGGAAATTCAAATCAAGCAATCATACTCTTTGTCCGTTGTCCAAAGCACTTCTTAATAGGTGAATGTTTAATTGAATTTTGCTTACACATCCTTCATGCGACCGTTAATACTTCTTGAGGTACCAACGACCGATTACAAAATGCGTTTGCACTTTAAAGCGTACTTCCTAGTCTTACAACACCCAAGGCTTTTAGCAGTGACTCCCAAACCAGTTGGTCTAAGGCACTAGGTGATGAAGCACCCTCGCTAAATATTTTTCTATTTTTACAGCCTTAAGTAATCACAACAACCAGTGTCCATTTTTTTATTCTTTATTCACTTTTTTTTTCCTTTTATTTTCATTGTACTAAGGACTTTAGACAAGAGCATTTCAAGGTCTCTTCTACTATTCCAAGTTTCAAGGTGCGTGATTGTGCAAATTGTAGGGTATACATTTTCAGAATCTAGACTTAAGCTAGGAACTATTTTTCAAACTTATACTCTAATAAGAACATCAATACTTTTCCTTTGTTTCAACTTAGCCCAAGAACTGAATTCAAAATTTGCCTATTTCTAAATAAACTACAAAGACATACTTTCTACCGTTAAACTTTAAGGGAGGTTATTTTTAGGGCTTTTAATTTACTAAGTCTAAGCTCTAGTTGTTCCTAGCTAGTTAACCTATCTGTCAAACTCAAGTCAGTTAGCCAAAATTGAATACAATAATTTTTATAATTTTTGGAAAATTTTCAATTTTTATGGGTTTTAAAATAAGTATGCAAATGCAAAAATATGTACAAATGAATGCGAAGGAGTTAGACGTACCGAGCATACCCCCAAACTTAAACTTGACAGTGTCCTTACTGTCATGCTAAATCAAAAGGGTCAAAATGCCGGCACTCCCCTGTTTATTTATTTATAATTTTTTTTTGAATTTTTTATTTTTTTTATTTTTATTTTTTTATAGAAAAAGAAAACAAAAATATATACACATATATACACAAGTTTCCCCCCAAACTTAAGCTTGGCCTTACACAAGCCAAAGGTTAACACCAACCATTCAAAAATCTTATCGTGGTAATGGTCAAGTTGGTGAAATAATGGGGTGTAGAAGAAAGAAATGAGAAACACGCGAGACCGTGTAGGAAGAAGGGTAGAATATGGTCTCGGTGTAGGAGAAAAATGGCGGAAAGGAGAAAGAAGGGTAGCACGATCTTGAGGGTGTAAATCGAGTGAATAAATTAGCGCAATTTGTGATGACCGATGTGTGAAAAGCGATTGCGTTAACCTATCAACCCGTCGAGAAATGGGATCAAATCCCTCAAGATTCGCAAGAAAACATGGGTACGCCGAACTTGGTATTTGAGATGAAAGCGTAACGGTCACTTGCACGGTCGGAACAATAGGAAGGACGAGAGGGAGTGAATTGGGGATAGTCTCATTCTCACCGTAGTAAACTGTGTCGAACTGGAAAGATTCCATCAATGGTTCAAAACGACTGTAAGCAACCGAGTCTGATGGATTAACTAACTCATATGAAAATGCAAAGGACTCAAACTCGGGCGGTGAGACTTCAACATCGTCCGAAAAAGTGAAACACTCGTAAGTGTCATCGGCTGTGAGAACTGTGTCAGATTCAAAGGAAAAGTTTTCAAGCTCACAGTCGTCAAGCATGAAATGAGGCGTGGTTGGAACGATGGAAAAAAGGGAAGGTGATTTAGGTAAAGGTTCAAAAGGATGAATTGGAAAATCCGACTCATCAAAGAAAAATGGTTCAACCTCAATATGATCCTCACTACTCTCCTCAATTTTATCCTCATAATTCTCCTCAATATTCAACTCATCCATGCCATTATCATCAAAATCAAGACCCATATGAGATTCGGGAGAAACATTTAATAACTCGGGATGATGATTTGAACATAAAATTTCAATTAAATTGACAGGTTCATCATCCGAAATATTCCCGGCGTCTATATCCTCAATCAAGTGAAAATCAATTTCTTTAGACACCTTATCAAAAGCATGGATATTTATCAATTCAGGTTCTAGATTGGAGGTGTAAAGACCGAAAGGGTTAAGTGTAGTTTCACTCGAATGGGGTACTTCACAATCTGGCAAATCAAACACTACAAAATCACACAACTCGTTTTTATTTTGAACTTGTGAATCATTTAAGACATTCGATGGAAAACTGGAGTTGTGGGCTTCAATTGGATAAGGGTAGATTTAATTTGGAAATCCTCTCACATTCTCATTCTGTCCAACCGCCTCCTCATACATTGAAAAATTTGGAGCTAGTTGGAAACTAGCTACCGGTTCACTAGGTTGCATAAGGGTGGCCACGGACGCTTCCACATTCCTAACCATTTTGTTTGTTGCTGCGATATACGCCTCCAATGCCTCTTCCAAACTAGACTTTGGTGGTAAGGGGGTTTCGGTAAAAGATTCGAAATCGTGTGGATATGCAAAACTCCCTAATGGCTGTGTAGAATCAATGTCTAGTGAGGGTGGAAAAATCGGGCAGGACTGGTAGGAAGTGGGTGATTGGACAGAGGTAGGGTCAACATATGGATAAAAAGATGAATAGTCGTGCGGATCCCTAAAACTAGATGAGTGAAGAGGGGTGAAAGATCGACTGCTAGATTGAGCAATATGCTCAGCAATGGACATCGGCTTAGGAGTGACAGAAGGACTTTGCCTAAAAAGTCACAACCTAGGTCAACGATAGATGACGACGCCTATGTCCGCTCACTATCATCCTAAGCCCAAACTCTGTAAGTAGTAGCCGTCTTTCTTAACAATGGACCGAAATGTCCTAGAACTAACAATGGACCGAAACGTCCTTAAACTAACGATGGACCACTATGTCCTAAAACTGGCGACGGGCCGAAACGTCCTTAAACTAATGACGGACCACTATGTATTAAAACTGGCTGTTGACCGAGACATCGATAAAACTACTACGGACCGCAGCATCCTAAGGCTGACAAAAAAAAACGGTATGTCCATAAGCAAAATGGGCACGGATGAAAACCCGAAAGGGCTCCGTGAGTAAAAACAACAGGGCTACCGGCGAGTTTTTATGAAAACCCGAAAGGGCGCAACCTCGTTAAAAGACCCTCGCAAAGTCCTCTCGACCTTGTGAGGAGAAACCACCTACGTGAGATCCTTACGACTCACAAGGGAGCAACACACTTAGGGATCCCTACGATTCTTAAGGAGAAATTACACTTACGAGATCCCCACGACTCGTAAGGAGAACCCTCTTATGAGACCCTCACGGCTCATAAGATTCAAAAGTCTTAAGCTACAGGGATCTGAACCTGTTTTTAAGCGGCCACCACAACCTCCAGTGCTGCCCTACAAGCAGCTCAATGCTGACCCTTGTATACAATCCACGGGCACGAATAAACATTTCCCTAACAATGTCCCATACGTGACAAGGGATATGCTCGCACAGCAAACAACACTTATAAGTCCTCTCGACTTATAAGGAGAAAATACTTTTATAAGATACTTACGACTTACGAGAAGCCATACACTTAGGAGTCCTTACAATTCCTAAGGAGAAAACGCACATACGAGATCCTCCGACTCGTAGGGAGAAATACCTTTATGAGACCCTTACGGCTCATGAAGTCAAAAGCCTTAGTCCACAGGATCCTAACCCTGTTTGCTAAGCCACCTTTGTTCGACATCGACAGAGGCAAATGATGATTCGCTCCTGGCAATATCCCAGTTGTAGCGGTGTTGATGCCGAAATCGGTGTCTAATTCCAAGCTTGCAGCAAAAAAGCCAGCGAGCCACACATGCATACGAAATAGCCGAAATGATGGGGCAACTTGCAACAAAATCAGCAAGTAAAAATGTATGCATGCAAAATAGCCGAAATGATTGGGCAACTCGCAATAAAAAGCAGCGAGTAAAAATAATAGCCGAAATGATTGGGCACCGCGAGAGATAGCCGAAATGATTGGGCAATCGCGACTTTTGAGATATAAAAGCTGAAATGATAGAGCATCGCGGAAAGAAAAATATATAAAATGAAATCTTATGCCCTACAGGTGATATCACATCAATCCCTGTATACAATCCAAGGCGCAAACAAAGAGGGAATCACACCTTCCCTCCCCAGGCTCCATCAGAAGAAGAAGTCAAATCTCAACGGTTCACAGATAGCCTGGAGATCATCTCCACATTCGTCTCATTACAACAGACGCAACATCAAGCAAAACGGAACGGCGGCAATTCCCAGTTCCATGACTCGGCGGTACACAGATGACCGAGAGTCAAATCCCGACTCCATGAAACGCGAATAAAGTCTACTATTCCTGGTTACGTGGAATGTGGCTTATATCAATCCTGACCCTGTGGAAAACGTCCAGAGCGGAGCCTGGTCCTCGCAGAACACGGCTATGACCCCGTGGGAAGCATCCAGAGCAAATTCCTGGTCACGTGGAACGCGGCTTATGTCAATCCTGACCCTGTGGAAAACGTCCAAAGCGGAGCCTGGTCCTCGCAGAACACGGCTATAACCCCATGGGAAGCATCCAGAGCAAATTCCTGGTCACGTGGAACGCGGCTTATGTCAATCCTGACCCCGTGGGAAACATCCAGAGCAGAGCCTGGTCCTCGCAGAACACGGCTATGACCCCGTGGGAAGCATCCAGAGCAAAATCCTGGTCACGTGGAACGCGGCTTATGTCAATCCTGACCCTGTAGGAAACGTCCATGTTCCCCTCCGAAAGACGCGGACGAAGACGCGGCGAACGTCTTGCTTGAAATTCGGGGCAGATACTAATTGGTGCTATCCGTCCACCCCTCTGAAGATGCCAAGTTGATTTATGGCACCATGTATCGAAGGTTTAAACGGATGCGGCCGATGTAGCAGACTTCATCAGATTCCCCCTCGTTTGAGGGGGTTTTGATTGTGGGGACGCTCTTCCCTGCAGGCGCAAGCCCCTGCAGCTAATTACGCTACCGCATCGCGGTAACAACTTTCTCTTTCTCCATATGGTCACTTAGTGTCGTGGGTGTTTGTTTTGTGTTTGGTTGCCCGTGGATTGTATACGGAGACTAATTTATGTTTTCGCCCGTAGGGCGTGGACTAGTCCAAATCCATATCTTTTCTTAGATTTGGGTTTGGGGGTTGGGTTTAAGGATACGTTAGCCTCATTTGAGACTAAGATCGACTTAAACGTTTGTTAAGGATACGTTAGTCTCATTTTAGACTAAGATCAACTTAACGGGATCGTTTAGATCCAACAAGAGAGCAATTGGGCTCTATTATTTAGTTTAGTGACATTGCGGTCGATTAGTTTAAGGATATTACGGTCCATTGTTAGTTTAAGGACATCTCGGTCCGTTGTTAGTTTAAATACATCGCGGTCGAGGTTAAGGACATCATAGTCCATGGGTTTAAAGACCCCACAGTCCAATGTTAGTTTAAAGACATCACGGTCGAGATTAAGGACATCATTGTCCATGGGTTTAGGGACCCCACAGTCCAATGTTAGTTTAAAGACCTCACGGTCGAGGTTAGGGACATCATAGTCCATGGGTTTAAGGAACCCACAGTCCGATATTAGTTTAAAGACATCACGGTCGAGATTAGGGACATCATAGTCCGTGAGTTTAAGGACCCCACAGTCCGATGTTAGTTTAAAGACATCACGGTCGAGGTTAAGAACATCATAGTCCATGAGTTTAAGGACCCCACAGTCCAATGTTAGTTTAAAGACATCACGGTCGAGATTAAGGACATCATAGTCCGTGAGTTTAAAGACCTCACAGTCAAGATTAAGGATATCATAGTCCATGAAATGTGTGGTTGTCGGGACCCGTCACCTCTCTGAAGACGTTGAAGGATTATAACGACAAATATCAGAGGAGTGAAGAGATGTACCCTCGAACCAGAGTTGATTGGGTGATCTGTAGTCCAATTTGGAACTAAGATCCATTAATTAGATTATGAGCACATTGGCTCTGTTAAGTCTGAATTGAGGACTTATGGCCAACTTGGGCTAAGTCCAATTAGATTTAAAGTGTTGGCCCTTTATTGGACCATTAGACATTTGTTTGGGTTCAACCCTTCATCACTTAGCAATGCTAAATAAGAGTTTGAGGGCTCTGATATCATCTTTGTCTTTGACTGAGCATTAAACATTATAGCTCTGAATTTTACTCAATTTTGAGATTCAGTTGAAGGGGAGGCTTTGCCTCTGGAAAATTAGTCAATTTGGCTAACAATAGTGTTAAACACTATAGAACAAGAGTGTTAAACACTTGAAATAAAGCTCTCAAATTAGTGTTAAACACTAGAAGGATACATTGTTAAACACTGGCAATAAGATTCTCAAATTAGTGTTAAACACTAAAAGTAAAATTCTCAAATTAGTGTTAAATACTAGAAGACAACAGTGTTAAACACTGGCAATAAGATTCTCAAATTAGTGTTAAACACTAAAAGTAAAATTCTCAAATTAGTGTTAAACACTAGAAGACAAATCAGCGTTAAACACTAGAAATAAAGCTCTCGAATTAGTGTTAAACACTAGAGAAGAAGGGGTCACGTAGGGACACGTGAGGGCGCCCAAAGGTGGGGACAGATCTCCTTTACTTTGTTCTGCAAATAAGTGTTAAACACTTTTAGTTCTCATAGCCATCACGTGTGGGCACGTGATGGGTACTCATGCCCTGATTTATTAGAACATTCATTAGGAGTCACGTGGTAACACGTGAGAGCGCCCAAGTTATATTTTGCCTTTGCTTTTGTTCTGATATAATGAGGGTCGCGTGGGAGCACGTGAGGCATTGCCTCAGGGCTAATTTTTTCTCATTTTGGGGGATCTTTTCAGGGGTCGCGTGTGTAGGGTGTTTTTCGTCACCCCATTGAGATGGGAATACGCGCGCGCTTGTCAGACGTACTACAGATTCCCCCTGCCTAGGGTTGGCCGGGGTTTATTTATTGTGGGGATCCGAATCTCCGGCAGCCGCGGACTAAGCTGCCGTTAATTACCCTCGCCTTTGGGGCGAGAGAACCTCCGATTAACGGGTTAAACTGGTCATGCGAACTCAATGTGCAGTGTACGTGTGTGTTGTTTTGGAAGGGGGGTTTGGATATCGGGAGCCACGCAGAGTTTTTACGAGGGCCCCGCTACCCGGATAGCGGGCTGGGGGTTAAGGGGGCTAGCAGCCCCCTTGCGGGGTGCGGGGCAGCGCCCCGTTAGAATTTTTTTCTAACAGGAACAGTGTCCTGGTGTATGTGTGTGTGTACATATATATGCATATGTATATATATATATATATATATGTATATATATATAAAAGAGGGGGGAAAGGCATCCAAAGGATGCGTGGGGCCAGCGCCTTGAGCGCTGTGCGCTTAGGTGCTGTGCGCTTAGGCGCAAGCACGCCACGTGACGGCACGTGGGCACTTTGCTCTCGAGCGTTGGGCGCTTGAGCGCAAGCGCGCCACATGTCGGCACGTAGGCGCTGTGCGCTTGAGCGCAAGCACGCCACGTGTCGGCACGTGGGCGTTCTGCGCTCGAGCGCTGTGCGCTCGAGCGCAAACGCGCCACGTGTCGGCACGTGGGCGCTCTGCGCTCGAGCGCAAACGCGCCACGTGTCGGCACGTGGGCGCTCTGCGCTCGAGCGCAAACGCGCCACGTGTCGGCACGTGGGCGTTCTGCGCTAGAGCGCTGGGCGCTTGAGCGCAAGCGCGCCACGTGTCGGCACGTGGCCGCTTTGCGCTTGAGCGCAGGGCGCTGGCAAGAAAAATGGGCTTTTAGTCCCAGAAATAGGGTTTAGAGTGGAGTTAAACTCCTAAAATGTTTTGGTTGATGAAAGGGGTTTTTCTTCTTCCTTCTCTATTGGCTGGATCTTGAAGATCAAGAGATGTGAGATCTAAAAATCTTTTCTTTTTGAGATCTAATGGTAGATCCAAGTTCCCCTTTGAGGGTTTTGTGGTGAAAAACTATCTAGTTTTGGAAAAGGAAGAGTAAAACTCTTGATTTAATTCAAAAGAAAGAAGAAGGTTTGAAGCCTTCAGAAAAGGGAAAGATGTACAAACCCTAGGTTTTTGAGAGAATGAAAAAGTTGTTTTTTTATTCATGATCATTTTGCCTTATATAGGCTTACATATTTACATATAGCCCCTTGGGCATTGCAAAAATGGCATTTTGCATATCCCATGGCTCATGTGCCATTTCATTTTTGCACATAAGCCATGAGCTTACAAAATATTGGCTTTATGCCCATTTTGCATACATTCATGTATAAAAAATTACATAAAAATTATTTATTACATGATTTTGTTGTTGGCATGAGGGAGGCTGGCCGTGGGCTCGACTTGGGCATGGGCTCGCTTGACTTGGGCTCGGGCCCACCTAGCTTGGGGGTTGACCTTGACTTTGACTCGGTCAACCGGGGTGTAAATTTTTACCCAAACAAATTGCCCCCCATCAATGAATGCACACAGCACATGTGGGTCGTGTGCATGAAATTGATGGATCTTCTTTTGGGTGGAGGCGACTTACTTTGGTCCCCACTTTTTGGGATGCACTGCCCTTTTTACGACGTGGACGGTCGGCGCTTAACGCGTCTCCGAGACGGAGTGTCCGTGGTAGACGTTTTCCTGGCCCGGAGCGATCTGGTTCCTGCTTTGTAGGAAGCCTGCACTGCCCTTTTTGCGACATGGATAGTCGGCGCTCTGATCCGGAGCGATTTGGTAGACGTGTCCCCTGCACGGAGTGTCTGCTTGACGTTTCCCCATCACGGAGTATCGCTGGTTGACGTGTCCCCGGGACAGAGTGTCTGCTTGACGTTTCCCCGGCACGGAGTGTCGCTGTTGGACGTTTCCCTGATGCGGAGTGTCTGTGTTGGACGTTTCCCCGATGCAGAGTGTCGCTGGTTGACGTGTCCCCTAGAAAGAGTGTCGCTGGTTGACGTGTCCCCGAGACAGAGTGTCTGCTTGACGTTTCCCCGGCACGGAGTGTCGCTGTTGGACGTTTCCCTGATGCGGAGTGTCTGTGTTGGATGTTTCCTCGATGCAGAGTGTTGCTTGTTGACGTGTCCCCGGCACGGAGTGTCTGCTTGACGTTTCCCCGGCACGGAGTGTCGTTGTCGGATGTTTCCCTGATGCGGAGTGTCTGTGTTGGACGTTTCCCCGATGCAGAGTGTCGCTTGTTGACGTGTCCCCGGCACGGAGTGTCTGCTTCACGTTTCCCCGGCACGGAGTGTCGTTGTCGGACGTTTCCCTGATGCGGAGTGTCTGTGTTGGACGTTTCCCCGATGCAGAGTGTCGCTTGTTAACGTGTCCCCGAGACGGAGTGTCTGTTGTCGATGTGCCCCCGGCACGGAGTGTCTGCTTGACGTTTCCTTGAGGCGGAGGATCGGCTAGCTGACGTGTCCCCGAGACGGAGTGTCTGTTGTCGATGTGCCCCCGGCACGGAGTATCTGCGTGACGTTTCCCCGAGGCGGAGTATCGACTGGCTGACGTGTCCCCGAGACGGAGTGTCTGTTGTCGATGTGCCCCCGGCACGGAGTGTCTGCGTGACGTTTCCCCGAGGCGGAGTATCGACTGGCTGATGTGTCCCCGAGACGGAGTGTCTGTTGTAGATGTGCCCCCGGCACGGAGTGTCTGCCTGACGTTTCCCCGAGGCGGAGTATCGACTGGATGACGTGTCCCCGAGATGGAGTGTCTGTTGTCGATGTGCCCCCGGCACGGAGTGTCTGCTTGACGTTTCCCCGAGGCGGAGTATTCTGGCTGACGTGTCCCCGAGACGGAGTGTCTGTTGTCGATGTGCCCCCGGCACAGAGTGTCTGCTTGACGTTTCCCCAAGGAGGAATATCGACTGGCTGACGTGTCCCCGAGATGGAGTGTCTGTTTTCGATGTGCCCCCGGCACGGAGTGTCTGCCTGACGTTTCCCTGTGGCGGAGTATCGGCTGGTTGACGTATCCCCGAGACGGAGTGTCTGTTGTTTGACGCAGAGGTCGATGTTGGAATTGGTTGGCTTGATTTGTTTGATTTGAGTTGACATCAGCATCGCTACACTGGAATATGGTACCAGGGGTGAATCGTCATCTGTCTTGAGAGGATTTGGGAATTGGTTTTCGTTTGGCATCTGCATTGCTGCACTGGAATAATGCCAGGAGCAACTCATCATTTGCCCCGGAAAGATTTGGGAATTGGTTTTCTGTTTGGCATCTGCATTGCTGCACTGGAATAATGCCAGGAGCAACTTATCATTTTCCCCGGAAAGATTTGGGAGAGATTGGGTTTGTTTTACGCCCGTGGATTGTATACGGTTTTGCAGGATGTATGATCCAGACCGTAGGGCCGGAAAAATTTTGGGACTTTGTTGGCGTCTGCATCGCTGCACTGGAATATGATACCAGGAGCGAATCATCATTCGCCGTTGGGGTATGGGATTTGGAATTTGGTTGGCGTCTGCATCGCTGCACTGGAATATGGTACCAGGAGCGACTCATCATTCGCCACTTGGGGATTGGGGAGCGATAGGTTAGGAGACAGGTTTGGATCCCTATCACCTAAGGCTTTTCAATTTTATGGGCCGCGAGGGTCCTATAAAAGCATTTTCTCCCTGCGAGTCGTAAGGATCTCACAGGTGTATTTTCTCCTTAGGAGTCGTGAGGACTTCTAAGTGTGTTTTTCCTTTATGAGTCGTAAGGATCCCACAAAGGTTTGTTCTCCTCATGTATCGTAAGGACACATGAGTGGATCTTTTCAATGGAGCATAATTCCAAAGGCGGAGACCAGCCGCGTAACTGGTGATTGCGGTAGGATATGGGCATGATGAGAATTATTTGAGCCTGTGGATTGTATATGGTAGTCAATTTGGGGACTGGCCGTAGGGCCGGAAGAATTTTGAGAAATTGGAATTTGGTTGGCGTCTGCATCGCTGCACTAGAATATGGTATCAGGAGCGACTCATCATTCGCCGCTGTTTTTTTTTGTTTGTTTTGTTGTTGTTTTTTTTGTTTTACCGCGATGGCTCTATCATTTCAGCTTTTCTTATCGTGAAGATCAGGATTGTCTTATCATTTCGGCTTTTATTCGCGGTTGCCCCATTATTTCGGCTTTATTTTCATTTTTATTTTTACTCGCTGATTTTTATTGCGAGTTGCACCATCATTTCGGCTTTATTTATTTTTCTTTTATTTACACATTTTTTTTGTTTATTTACATTTTTTTACATTCCCAGTTTTAACGACTTAGAGGTCGATTGTTCCCAGTTTAATGACGTGGTGGTCGACTGTTTTCAGTGAAAGGCAGATGTCTGAGAGAATCAGTTTCACGAAGATCTTCAGTCTCCGTTTGTATAAAATTGGCGGTTGCGACTTGATTGTTTATTAACACGCCTTTGGACAGTTCTATATCTCCTGCCTTGTATTGCTTTTCGACCTAATCTTTGAAGACGAAGCAGTCCTCAATAGCATGACCTATCACTCTGTGATAGGGGAAGTATTTGGGGTCGTCGGTCATATTCGCTTCTTGCGGTCTTTTTGACTCTGGCAGTTGTAGACCGTTCTTCAGGGCGTCTTTGAATATTTTACGGATTTTGTCCCTTCTGAAGGAATAGACCTTATCTAGCTTCTCTTTGAGTGGAGATTCTCCTCCCTCTCCGAACACTGGCTTCCGAGGCTGGTTGGCGCTAGGCCCGCTCATCCCTTGCTTATTTTGGTTAGCCGAAGTGTTGAAAGATTCAGAATCATCGGAGTTTCCGCCTTTGCGATTATCATTCTTTCGGTTTCTCCAGGACCTATTGTTATTTTGGGAGTCAGAGGAGGACTCCTGCTTTGAGCGTTCCAACACCTGGACTTTCCTGGTTAGCTCTTGGAATGTTTTGAGACCCGCAGTGCATAGGAACGGGGCCATCCAATTGTTGAGATTTCCGACGAGGAGACTGACAGATTGGTCCTGCTCTATCGGCGGTTTGCATTTGACGGAGAGATTGCATCATCGGGTTATAAAATCCGTGCTGCTTTCGTTGTTCTTAGGCTTGGTCCTTACGAGCTCGGCAATGGTGATCTTATCGCTGACGCTAATGAACCTTTGTCGAAACAAAGATTCCATTTGGACGAAAGTAGTAATGGAGCCATCCGGTATGCTCGCGTACCAGTCGAAAGCAATATCGGTCAAGCTATTAACGAACTGGCAGAGGAGAAGTGCATCGTTGCCCCCAGTATTCCCACATGAGGCTTTGAAGTGGGCGATGTGCTGATTCGCATTTCCCGTCCCATCGAGTCTTCCGAATTTAGGGATGAAATATCCGCTAGGAAATTCTACCAGATCATATTGAGCAGGATATGGTCTCCCGCTACTGTTAACATCTTTTTGCGCTTCAGCTTCGGCTACCAGTGTTTTGACTTTGCTGGCAACCAAATCCATGATTTGATCTTGAGTTAGCGGGCTACTGTCATCGGTAGCCAAGACATTTCCCGAGATAGGATGCGACTTATTTTCGTGCGGTTCGCCCACCTTTGGACTTGAGGGAATAGGCGTCGGCTGCATTGGGACACCGTTTCCCGGTTCACGAGCAGAGCCCTGCGCTTGTTTGGGCTGCTGGGAGGCAAGTCGGGCCGTGAGCTGCAAGACGACGTTCGTCAAGTCGTCAATTTTGGAGTAAAGTTTGGCCATCTCCTTGTCTTTGTTTCTGAGCTGTTTTCGGAGCTCTTGGAGAAGTTGCTGCTCTGCATTCTTGGGACGGAAGATTGGCTCCTCTTCACTTTTCGAGCCCGACTCCTCATGGACCGAAGGGTCTTTCTGCCTATCATCCTCATCGAGAGGGTTTTCATCATCCAGCGGAGTCGGCTGTTCTTGGGAAGCGGCAACCACAGTCAAGCCAGATTGGATTTGAGATGTGGTGGCCCCGTCCTTCCTCTTGCTGCGCGTGCCCACCATGTAGACGGTGTGGATAACACATTCGGCCATCCTTTCATCACTGGTGGCTGGTTTCGCGGAGTGGTCCGGGCTTTGGAAATTCACAAATTTTAACATGGCTGGAGCCCTAGCCCTTTTGTTGGCTTTATATCTGAGCCGCTTCTGCCTCAGCCTCTCTACATTGAGAGCTTGGCAGGCTTCTGCTCTCCGGGAAGCCACCATAGGCCGAGTGATGGGGAGGCTTGATAAGACATCCGCCTGCTTGTCCGTCGGAGGCATCGCCTGGGCTTGCCCGTGACGTCTGGCACCCTCTTCTATTCTGACGGCTTTGCCCCCAGATGGGGCCATGGAAAGCCGTTCAGACACCGATTTGTGTTTGGGTTGGGGCGCCTTCGAGATCACCATATTTGGCATCTTGCCTTTCGAGGCCGGTTTGTCGATTACCGGAGCTTGAGGTGCAGGGATAGCATTAGCCGACACGAACATAATAGAGCCAAATGGTAGCGGCTCCTCCTCCCATTGTCGCCCAAGACTGGCTGGAAGGACCGTCCTGGAGTCCATCTTCATCGTGTAGGAGACGGGAGCCGTGCTGAGAGCTGAGTTCATCTTTGGAGACATTGTTGAAAAGCGATTGCTTGAAAACCTGCATGAAGGAGCATTATTTTAGTATAAATATAGATATGTATATTGATTGAGTTTGCATGAACGCTTAACCCGAAATATGGGAGGAGAGATTGGTCCCACCGGGCATGCCAGAATCTGTAGGGTGTTTTTCGTCACCCCATTGAGATGGGAATACGCGCGCGCTTGTCAGGCGTACTACAGATTCCCTCTGCCTAGGGTTGGCCGGGGTTTATTGATTGTGGGGATCCGAATCTCCGGCAGCCGCGGAATAAGCTGCCGTTAATTACCCCTCGCCTTTGGGGCGAGGGAACCTCCGATTAACGGGTTAAACTGGTCATGCGAACTCAATGTGCAGTGTACGTGTGTGTTGTTTTGGAAGGGGGGTTTGGATATATCGGGAGCCACACAGAGTTTTTACGGGGGTCCCGCTACCCGGATAGCGGGCTGAGGGTCAAGGGGGCTAGCAGCCCCCTTGCGGGGTGCAGGACAGCGCCCTGTTAGAAATTTTTTTTCTAACATGGACAGTGTCGTGGTGTATGTGTGTGTACATATGTATGCATATGTATATATATATATGTGTGTGTATATATATATATATATATAAAAGAGGGGGAAAAGGCATCCAAAGGATGCGTGGGGCCAGCGCCTTGAGCGCTGTGTGCTTAGGTGCTATGCGCTTAGGCGCAGGCTCGCCACGTGCCGGCACGTGGGCGCTCGAGCACTGGGCGCTTGAACGCAAGCGCGCCATGTGCCGGCACGTGGGCGCTCTGCGCTGGGCGCTTGAGCGCAAGCGCGCCACGTGTCGGCACGTGGGCGCTCTGTGCTTGAGCGCAGGGCGCTGGCGAGAAAAATGGGCTTTTAGTCCCAGAAATAGGGTTTATAGTGGAGTTAAACTCCTAAAATGTTTTGGTTGATGAAAGGGGTTCTTCTTCTTCCTCCTCTATTGGCTGGATCTTGAAGATCAAGAGATGTGAGATCTAAAAATCTTTTCTTTTTGAGATCTAATGGTAGATCCAAGTTCCCCTTTGTGGGTTTTGTGGTGAAAAACTATCTAGTTTTGGAAAAGGAAGAGTAAAACTCTTGATTTAATTCAAAAGAAAGAAGAAGATTTGAAGCCTTCAGAAAAGGGAAAGATATACAAACCCTAGGTTTTTGAGAGAATGAAAAAGTTGTTTTTTTTATTCATCATCATTTTGCCTTATATAGGCTTACATATTTACATATAGCCCCTTGGGCATTGCAAAAATGGCATTTTGTCTATCCCATGGCTCATGTGCCATTTCATTTTTGCACATAAGCCATGGGCTTACAAAATATTGGCTTTATACCCATTTTGCATACATTCATGTATAAAAAATTACATAAAAATTATTTATTACATGATTTTGTTGTTGGCATGAGGGAGGTTGGCTGCGGGCTCGACTTGGGCATGGGCCCGCTTGAACTGGGCTCGGGCCCACCTAGCTTGGGGGTTGACCTTGACTTTGACTCGGTCGACCGGGGTGTAAATTTTTACCCCAACAGCGTGGGGACACGTGACCTTAGTCTTTTGCATGCATGGAGATCTTTTAAGTCCCTTTATTTCTTTAAGAATTAAATTCTTATGGGGTTAAACCCCAATTATGATTTTGGAGGAATTAAATTCCCATTCTTATGTAGGGTTAAACCCTAATTTCTTTTTAGAGGAATTAAATTCCTATATATGTAGAAGAAGTAAATTCTTATATAGGGTGAAACCCTAACTTCATTTAGGAGAAATTATATTCCCGTAAATTTGAGAGAATTAAATTCTTAATTAGGGTTAAACCCTAGTTTTGTCCATCTTGGAGGAATTAAATTCCTATAATTTTAGGAGAATTAAATTCTCATATAGGGTTAAACCCTAGTTTCATATCTTGGAGGAATTAAATTCCTGTAAATTTAGGAGAATTAAATTCTCAAAACTCAATTCTCCCTCTAAGTTTTGGATCTGCATGGCAGAATCTCAACCCGATGAGAGCTAAATTCTCAACATATGGGGAGATTTGCTTCTGCAGATCTTCAACCAGAGGAAGTACTAAGTTATTTTTGCAGAAGAGTTAAACTCTTAGATTTTGAGAGTTAAATTCTCTTTTTGAAGTTTTGATCCTCTTTCTTTTCTCACCTAGGGTTTTCTTTGTTGAGAATTAAATTCTCTTTTCTTTTCTTTCTGCTATTTGCCATTAGAAAGTTTCAAGATCCCAAAATTCTATATCTTTCTTCTCCTCTTGGCTCCTATTTATAGGAGAAGGAAAAGAATCAATTTGTTTAGTAAATCTCTCATTGAAAGATTTTGTTTGTTTTCATAATTAATATGATCCTTTAGATCATACAGTGAATTTTATTCACCATTGGATTTTAAATCCAAAAGATATTCTGTTTGTTATTTTTGGTGAGATTTAGGGAAATCTTTTCTTGTCTAAAATCTTTCCATAAATTGGTGATTTTTAATCACCCTTGGATTTTTAATCCAACGGTTCCTCATAATCCTTTTTTCGTTTGGAAAGATTTAGAGAAATTTAGGATTTAATTCTGTTAAGTTACAAGGTTTTCAAAGCCTGTTACGTGCTGGCACGTGACCCTTTGTCACGTGTGAGCACGTGACCTCCAATTGGGGTCTTTTCTCAGCCGCTTGTTTATGCTTCTGCTTGCTTAGATTTTAACTCTGTAAATAGATCACGTGTCAACACGTGACCCTTGGTCACGTGTGAACACGTGATGCCTCATTCCTGATTTTTTGATCAGGGAACAAATGCCCCCACAGCGTTGCTCTCACGTGTCTGCACGTGAGTGCAACGCTGTCACTTTTGTGACCGTTGGATCTGTCTCGGGAATATGGGAGATGAAACGTTTCCCATCACATCCTATAAATGCAGGGGTCTCTTCAGAAGCACCTCCACTCTTTCATCTTCTTCCTTACAAACTTTTTCCTTTTGAGAATTTAATTCTCCTTTCTAGAGCTTAGTTCTCTGCCTCGAAAATTTCCAGAGTTTAACTCTGTTGATAGATTCCCTTTTCTCAGGTAATAATCTTGAACGAACGAAGAACTTTTACTGAAATCTCTATTGGATTTTAAATCCAGGCCAAGGGTTTTTCCCCTTAACAAGAACCCACATTTTTTAAAGTTCTTTAAAAAGAAAACCCTTCAATCCTTAAACAACAGACCTTGCTGGGGTTTCTCTGGTCTTCAGGAATCAATGATGGTGTTTGCCTTTTTCTATGGAATTTAATTCCATCTCAAAAAAGTCTCTGGGAATTTAATTCCCCTTTTCCAAAAGGAATTTAATTCCTATGAAGAACTTAGTTCTTCTCAGAGAGTTTCTTGGGGTTTTCTTGCCCTGAGTTGTCTCTTTGCAACCAAGAAGAAGAAGTTTGCAGTGGTGCTTTCTGGGAATTTAATTCCCTTGATTCTGTTTGATTTGTTATAGAGTCCAAGATGGATTTCTCTTAGGGGAATGTGTAGGGTCATTGAAATCCACTGCTTATTTAATGAGAATCTTCCTTTTGTCTCATTGTAATTGCTTTGCCTCATATTAGCAAGCCGTCATCTTGATTTTGTGGGACCCATGTGTTTTGTAACCAATGATCCCATAAAATGAATCTTCTGTCGCTGTCTTTGTATATATATATATTTATAATCATATACATATATACACTGTTGGCTTCGCTTTAATAGTTTCCTCTTATTTTATTTCAGGTACAATGACTTCTGTTCCGTATTTCCCTTTCACTCGCTCGGAAGCCTCTTTTCCTCAGTCGCCATTTGACGAGGAAGTGATAGCGATGATCAGGGCTCATGACCCGAACTGCACCAACTTGCTTTTGTGGGGGACCTGGTATGGTCACATCATCCGTGGTCACCGGAGTTTCCTTTGCGAAGTACCGACGGAGCCTACCTATCCGTTCCTGCCGATGGATCCTCCAAGGACAGTCTCTGCCGTAGAGATGCCGAATTGGACTCCTATGGGGCGGCTTGAGCCTTCGACGACTGGCATCTCAAATCATCCTATCCCAGCCATAAATATTCTGGAACGCCGCATTTTCCAGGGCGAGGCCCAACCATGGGGGCAGATCTACAAAATAGGGCTCACCCGTCGACACCCCACGGGCTACCTTCTTTGGGCTCGCTACATCCTGTCCACCCATCGCGCGCGACTGCAGAGGGTTGGACTTTATCAAGCAATATATGCATCTCTCATCCACTACCAATCTCCTCACGTCTGGTGGGTCAAGGCTTTCTTGAACCAGTGGAATCTCCCCACCAACACTTTCCTCCTAGGGGACCGCGAAGTTTCGATTTCCTTGGAAGAATTTCGCGAGATCTCGGGGCTTCCAATCAGGGGAACCCTTTATGAGGAATTGCTGCCTCCCGACGAGTACGTCTTTGAGACCGAGCCCGTAATGCTTGACGGCCTGTCTACCGAGAACGCCGTCCGACACAAGCGCCCGAGTTTGATCAAGGCCCTGGGCATCTTTGACAAACTGTTCACAGAATCTGAGGAGCAGGGTGTCACTTTTAAGAGCTTCATCGCTTGCTTCCTTCGTGAGGGTGTCCTATCGAAGACGGCTCCGAAGTTTGCGAACATCAATGACCCCTTTGGGTTTAGTTTGAACAGGCGGCCGACTAAGGAAGAGGATTTGCCGCAGTATTACATTCCTATCATGTCGGCGATATCTTTCGAATCAATTGCAGCTCCCGGCATGGATGAGGAGACTTTCTTTGTAGGCTTCATTAGCGTCTGTCTTAGCTGGTTCGTCATCCCCATGCATCGCCGTTTTATGAGAGGCTCGGTCATCTACCCTGCTCATTGCATTGCCGAGGGAACACGGTTGGCCGTAGGCATCCCAGCGCCGGCGCATCTTTATCATGGGTTAGGCGCCGCGGCCAATACCTCAACTCCCGGTGTTGACGTAGTAAACTTCTCTCTTCATTACTTCACATCTTGGATTGAGATGCACGTGTTGGGGGCCTTTGCTGCGCACCAAAGACCCGCATTTTATGATGCCTACACTTTTCCGCTACTCATACGGCTGGTGGACGCTTCTGCTCCTGACCCGACTCAGTTCGGGGCTATTCGCGTGTTGATCGCTCCCTACGCTAGCGCGGGCGGACTGGTATTTATTGATCGGGCCCTAACCTCTCCTTCAGGTCCAATTCAGCAACTATGCGACTTGTCGAAGGAAGAGGTACCTTCTCTGAAGCCTAAGGAAGCCATGCACCTGTACGCCATCAGACCATGTTATCTGGTATTTCGTCAGAACAGTGCGGCAATTTTCATGCGGTATAACCTATACCGCTTTGCTCGGCAGCTTGGGTATGATCAGGGCGTCCCCTTCGAGGCATTTACAGTTGCGCCCGTCCCATCACCTGAAGCTGTTCGTGACGCTGCTCATCACTTCGTGAGGCTGAATACTGGTTCTCACTTCATGATCCCTAAAGCTGACCATATTCCCCGGTGCGTGGGGTCCTTCACGAGCTGGTACCTTCATCGGGTCAGCCCAATTATTGCTGATGAGAAGAGGGTGCTTCTTGGATACGGTGCTCCTATTCAGGTTCAGGCCACGGGAGTTCCACCGCGACCGCGCGCACCGGTCTGCTTTCCCCTGAGGGACACCAGTGTTGCGCTTATTCCGGGGGCGTCGGAGGTGGACCTCACTCCTACAGTTGGTATGCCATTGGGTACCCGATCGTGGGCTAATCGGGCTCCGGTAGTAGTACCATCGCCCATGGCGTCGACAATGGCCGTGTCGTTCTCGGTAGCACCGCCAAGTGAGGGCACTTGAAGTGAGGGTGTTGAAGGTGAGGTGGGTCGGCGCCGAGCCAGAGTTCCACTGGGGAGGAAACAATCGTCTTCGGCGGTCGGTTTTGGGTCCAAGCGACGGAGGAGGACGGCTACCAATCTGCTCGACTCTTTAGTAGAGTCTGAGCCTATTCTTCAAGATGAGCCGTTGGCTATGCAAGAATCGGATGGCGGCCTACTTTCCTGAGTTCATCTGCCGAGGAAGCCGCACAATTGGCTGAGGCTATACGACGTTCGTAAGATGAATCGGAGAACGTAAGGATTCCGAAGAAGCCCTACCCTGCCGTCATCTTTTACGAAGACCCCCTGTGGATAAGGCGACGATTCATCGGCCCTTTGGAAGAATGGGGTGAGAGAGCCCTTAAATAGGCCGTTTCGGCCGACGCCGAGGACGCGCTTTCCCTGTGGACCGGCAGCCATGAGTCCACCCTCGGACCTCGGCGAGCACATCTCCTTATGAAGGAGCGTCGGCTTGAACAAGCCATACTGGAAGCTCCCTTGCGCATCGGTATGTTCCTGTATTTCTTTGTAATATTTCATATTACTTGTATACACATATATGTATCCTTATCTTTGTACAAACTTTGCTAGGACTTTGGCGGCAGCGGAGGCTCTAAGTCGTGTTTTGGCCATAGAGACTGCTGATATCCCCAGTGAAGCATCCATCAGTGTGGAGGGGGTTGATGAAACTGTTGCTCTTGCGATAGAGTCTCCTGCGGTGGTTCCTGCTTCCGAAGCACTTGCTCCCTCGGGGGAGGCACCTTTGGCAGCCGCCGTTCTAATGGATCTACCTGAGGGCGACCCGGAGGCTAGGGTGCAGGTAGCCGAGGCTACCATCCTTTCGTTGGAGCCCACAGCGGCAGCCGCTGCTCCTTCCTCAGAGGCCGCTACACCAGCCCACGTCCTTGATGATGTGTCCGAGGCCACGGCGGAGGCCGTTGAAGCTCCTATCCCTCCGGCTCAGAATGGGAGGAGCATCGAAGGTAACCTTCTATATTTTAAATTAGTAATCTTTCTATTTTCTGAACCCTTCTGTCTTTTCAGAGTTGTGCGGACTGGCGGCCTCTATTGCTGATCTGTCTCCCCGGCAGTCCTTTCAGCGTCTGCTGGAGATGGCCGCTCCGCATGTGATATCTTCTCAGCGCATCATCCTCTCGTCTGGGCAAGGTTAGTGTTGTTTACCCTCTCTTCACAGCATTGTTACTTTTTTCATAAAATGACATTGATGTCTTTTACAGTTCTGGAGGCCGACGACGAGGTTGAGATTCTTGAAGGGCCAGGGGAGCCTTCAGCTCCTTCTTGCATGGCTGTGGGTAAGTAAAGTCCCAACGTTGTTCCATTTGTTCTTTGCTTACAAGTTTCGCTGACTGTTTATAAATCTGAACAGCCCTGCCGGTCCTTACCGAGCTGGAGTCACGCATCGCTATGCCACCTGGACCCTATGCTCTACGTGCCTTGGGCCGTATGGCAAAATTAAGCCTCGCCTCTCTGTCATCACTGATCGAGGAACTTCGTGCTGGCAGTGTAATCACGGCCGAAGTGTTTGCTGCTGAAGCTAACGGCTCTCTTCCCTTTCTTGCCACCTATCATAGTGAAGCAGTGGTGCAAGTCTGGGTTGAGTTTTGTCGGCAGGTGGAGGCTTGCTTGCATGTGCTTGAGTGTACCCGCCTTTCTTCGGAGGCTGTGGCTGCGAAGGAAAGCTTATGGGGCCTAATTGGGCGGTGTGCGGCAAACATGGCGCCATGCGAGAAGAGGCTCGACCGCAAATTTTCAGAGAGAGAACTGGCTTCTAAGGCGCTGTTGGAGCTTCAAGCCAACCTTACGGCCAAGGCCAATAAAGCATATGAACTTTGGCGAGTGCTTCAAGAGGCCGTCAAGGAGGTGGTGGCCATCGACAAAGCCGCTGTGTTCACTCGTGAAAGGGTTGGGGCTCATAAGGCTACGGAGAAAGAGCTTGAAGGCCGGCTTGCCTCATATCAGGTCCAGCAAGCTCAGGCGGAGGCCCATCTTTTGGCGATATTGAATCACGAAGGCGAGGCCCAGCGAAAGAGGGATGAGATGACCAATCTGCTAAATCGCCCGCCGACTTGAAGAATTGTATATATTTTTCTTTATTCCTCCTTTGTACATACTCCTGAATAAGAGTATATTTTTTGTTCTTTCATGAATTGTACTTTGTATTCATTTTGATTCATGAATAAAAGACATATTTTTCTTCACAATGGTGTGTCCATTTTTATTGAATGTATTTTGTAGATAGTCTATCTCGATCTCTTTGCAGGACAATGATGGCTTAGGATTCAGGGTTAAGATCTGCCTCCTAAGACTTTTCAACTTTATGAGCTGTGAGGGTCTTATAAAGAATTTTCTCCCTACCGGTCGAGAGGATCCCGTAGGTGTAATTTCTCCTTAAGAATCGTGAGGATTCCTAAGTGTGTTTTCTCTTGAAAGTCGTAAGGATCTCATAAGAGAATTTGCTCCCTTACGAGTCGTGAAGACCCGCAAGTGATGGGTGAAGTTGTCCTTATCCGCATTTCACGGAGGCGGGAGTTGCTCTGGATGCTTCCCACGGGTTCACTGTCGTGTTCTGCGAGGACCAGGCTCCGCTCTGGACGTTTCCCACGGGGTCAGGATTGACATAAGCCGCGTTCCACGTAACCAGGAATTTTGCTCTGGATGCTTCCCACGGGTTCACTACCGTGTTCGGCGAGGACCAGGCTCCGCTCTGGATGCTTCACACGGGGTCATTGCCGTGCTCTGCGAGGACCAGGATCATCTCTGGACGTTTCCCATGGGGTCAGGATTGACATAAGCCGCGTTCCACATAGCCAGGAATTTTGCTCTGGATGCTTCCCAAGGGTTCATTGCCGTGTTCTGCGAGGACCAGGCTCCGCTCTAGATGCTTCACACGGGGTCATTGCCGTGCTCTACGAGGACCAAGATCTGCTCTGGATGTTTCCCACGGGGTCAGGATTGACATAAAC
Organism: Agapanthus africanus; assembly: GCA_030015575.1. Lineage (NCBI taxonomy): Eukaryota > Viridiplantae > Streptophyta > Magnoliopsida > Asparagales > Amaryllidaceae > Agapanthus > Agapanthus africanus. The sequence goes on from CM057337.1 coordinate 9,097,505, forward strand.
CGCGTTCCACGTAGCCAGGAATTTTGCTCTTGATGCTTCCCACGGGTTCACTGCCGTGTTCTGCAAGGACCAGGCTCCGCTCTGGATTCTTCACACGGGGTCATTGCCGTGCTCTGCGAGGACCAGGATCCGCTCTGGACGTTTCCCACGGGGTCAGCATTGAAATAAGCCGCGTTCCACGTAGCCAGGAATTTTGCTCTGGATGCTTCCCACAGGTTCACTGCCGTGTTCTGCGAGGACCAGGCTTCACTCTGGATGCTTCACACGGGGTCATTGCCATGCTCTGCGAGGACCAGGATCCGCTCTGAACGTTTCCTACGGGGTCAGGATTGACATAAGCCGCGTTCCACGTAGCCAGGAATTTTGCTCTGGATGCTTCCCATGGGTTCACTGCCGTGTTCTGCGAGGACCAGGCTCCGCTCTGGATGCTTCACACGGGGTCATTGCCGTGCTCTGCGAGGACCAGGATCCGCTCTGGATGTTTCCCACAGGGTCAGGATTGACATAAGCCGCGTCCACATAGCCAGGAATTTTGCTTTGGATGCTTCTCACGGGTTCACTGCTGTGTTCTACGAGGACCAGGCTCCGCTCTGGATGCTTCACACGGGGTCATTGTCGTGCTCTGCGAGGACCAAAATCTGCTCTGGACGTTTCCCACGGGGTCAGGATTGACATAAGCCGCATTCCACGTAGCCAGGAATTTTTCTTTGGATGCTTCCCATGGGTTCACTGCCATTTTCTGCGAGGACCAGGCTCCGCTCTGGAAGATTCACACGGGGTCATTGCCGTGCTCTGCGAGGACCAGGATCCGCTCTGGACGTTTCCCACGGGGTCAGGATTGACATAAGCTGCGTTCCACGTAGCCAGGAATTTTGCTCTGGATACTTCCTACGGGTTCACTGCCGTGTTCTGCGAGGACCGGGCTCCACTCTGGATGCTTCACACGGGGTCATTGCCGTGCTCTGTGAGGACCAGGATCCGCTCTAGACGTTTCCCACGGGGTCAGGATTGACATAAGCCGCGTTCCACGTATCCAGGAATTTTGCTCTGGATGCTTCCCACGGGTTTATTGCCGTGTTTTGTGAGGACCAGGCTCCGCTCTGGATGCTTCATGCGGGGTCATTGCCGTGCTCTGCGAGGACCGGGATCCGCTCTGGACGTTTCCCACGGGGTCAGGATTGATATAAGCTGCGTTCTACGTAGCCAGGAATTTTGCTCTGGATGCTTCCCACGGGTTCACTGCCGTATTCTGCGAGGATCAGGCTCTGCTCTGGATGCTTCACATGGGGTCATTGTCGTGCTCTGCGAGGACCAGGATCCACTCTGGACGTTTCCCACGGGGTCGGGATTGATATAAGCCGCGTTCTACGCAGCCAAGAATTTTGCTCTGGATGCTTCCTATGGGTTCACTGTCGTGTTCTGCGAGGACTAGGCTCCGCTCTGGATGTTTCATACGGGGTCATTGCCATGCTCTGTGAGGACCAGGATCTGCTCTGGACATTTCCCACGGGGTCAGGATTGACATAAGTCGCGTTCCATGTGACCAGGAAGGATTGACTTTATCCGCATTTTACGGAGTCGGGGTTTGACTCTCGGTCATCTGTGCACCGCTGAGTCATGGAACTGGGAGTTGCCGCTGTTCCGCTTTGCTTGATGTTGTGTCCATTGTAATGAGACGAATGTTGAGATGATCTCCAGGCTGTCTGTGAACCATTGAGATTTGGCTTCTCAATGTACCTAAGCCAGCATATGCCGCCACAGTATGGCCACGGCAAGGTAGTGGATTTGGGGCTCCGTTTTTCTGTTGTGAGCTCCTGTTGGTGTCCTCTGCTTGTTTGGATTTTCTGAATTTTTATTTGCTCACTGTACCTGCTCCAGATTTTGACAGTAGACCATTTGCTTCGTTTTGAACCGTCGCGGTGTAGCCGCGAAATGTGGGTCTATCTTCCCACGTCTTTGGCACTGAACTTGAACTCCGTCTTATCCGACGTCTTTGGCGCCGATCTTGAACTTCGTATTTTCCTGCACACTTGCACAAAAGCTAATCAAAAATAACAAGATGATTTTTTTACAAAGTATATTTTTTTGTTTTGTTTTTCGGTTATATTTACAAGTTAACCCGAAATTACACAAGGAAATAAACTACCGTCTCCCCGGCAACGGCGCCATTTGATTGGTATAGATTCTGCGTGTTCAAGTTTTAGTTAATTACCGCAATCAAGACGGTTTCGCTTGTAGCTAGCCGGTTGAGTACGGGTCGTCCGCAGGGAGATGGGAGTCTTTTTCTATGTGTTTTAACGAGTTAAGTCCAGTTTTTTAGATTTTGTTGTGATTAGTTAAGCGGTAAAATGATATGTAAAGAGAGCTTGTTAGGGTTAGGATTAGGTTAGTTTGAGTTAGGAGTCTCCACATCTTTCGTTGCCCCTCTTAATATCGGTGTTACGGTAATCGGCAACAACGGGGATTAGCACGACTAGGAAGGAACTTGCGAGTATAAGCTAGGCTTTCCAACGCATAAGTTCTTCCTTTTGGTGCTTGTCCGTCCGTTCTTGGCTCTTAGCCATAACCTCCGGTTAATTCAACCACAACCGGTCTCACTACGGAATCACCGCTATCTTGTAGGATAGGGTGCCGTAAGGAGCGGATTGTGGTTCAATTAACAGGAGTCGAATTAAGCTGTTGGGCAAGGAAAGAGTGTGAGAGATTTCCTTCTCTCAAACTTCCCTTATCCTACCCTAACAAGTATTAAACTACTCACACATCATGATACGGAAAAATAAAACAAAACAAAAGAGGAAGATAGAAAGAAAGAGATTAGAAGATAACAACTAGCTATTTGCGACCTCACCTTGGCGAGGATCGAGCGTAAGCATCATAGTCGTTTTAAGGATAAAGAAAAAGAGAGAAGAAAGAAACAACACGAAATAACAACAACTAGTTAACAAATGAAAATTACAATAATTAACAAGATAATAAGACAAGCAAAATAATAAACGGTTCTTCTTTATTCATCATTCTTCACTCACAAGCTCACTACAAGTTTAATGGAGAAGAGATGAGAAGAGGAAGAAGAAACACAACTAAACCTTACAAAAGAGAATACAAGATTATCGACTCTTTCCTTCACAAAGTTCTGGGCTATTTATAGGCTGAAAAATGAAAACCTAGGGCAACCACCAGAACACAAATACAAAGACCAAAATACCCCTGGAAAAGTTTTGTCTGCCGCCACAGTATGGCCGCGGATCCGCGGCCTAAGCATGCTTAGGCCGCGGTTCCGCGGCCATAGTAGGGTGTTAGGCCTCCGTATTTTGTGGCTTTTCCTGGTCTTCTTTGTACTTCAGTATGGCATATGTGTTTTCTGAAAATACCTCCACATTTCTTCCAGAATTTCTGTTGAGGGAAAGGTGGACTTTTTGTTAAGATTTGGCATGATTGCCTCGAGCTCCGTGTAGATTTCTTGGATCTTGTGCTGCCATTGAGCCTTGTGCATGAAAACGACATTGATTTGCCATTTTGTCTTCCTAAACTGGTATCTGGCAACATACGGATGAAGAGCGGAGACCGTGTTTCCTCAGTGGTTGGCAGGAACCCGGATTTTGTCGTGTTTTCCATGAATTTCACCGTTTTTAGAACCGAGAACCTGTATCCTGCAATTGATTAGCAAACACGGTTCAAGAGTATCTACCGATATGCAATGTGATAAAAATTGGGCGGTATGAAAATGCAAAAATCTGATATGAACAAATACCCCCAAACTTATCATTTGCTCGTCCCGAGCAAAGCCAATTTATTCACAAAAAATTTCCTAACCTCACTTTCGCAGGGAACGCGATTGCACTGAGCATGTGCAACAAGCCGTTAAACCTCTAGGTGTCCCTAGTAGGAGGAGTGTTGTCTCCTGAGGATTTTCAGCGGATACTACCCACAAAATCCGGTCAAGTTGTTTTTGTAAAATAACTAAGATTCAAACCCTAAAGTTTTGTTTCAAAAAATAACAATTCTATAATCCTAAGCCTAGACTATCGAACCTTTATTTTTCACACCTCGCTTTTTATTTAACTACAGATTTTATATGTCTTTACGTGCAGTGCAAATAGTGTCGTTAAGTTCCCGAAAGGTCGAATAAAGTCATCATGTCGCACAATAAAGCCCAGATAACAATTTTAAAAGGATCACATAAGTTTTATAAAGAGTTAAGCATTTTTCAAGTTTCGTTTTCCAATAAGGTTTCAATTTCAGAATTTCTATCCTCCTTAACAGGAAACTAAGTCGTATTTTTCACTCCACCTTTTTCTTGTTTTCATTTCATACACACCTCTGTGAACGTGCAATAGTCTTTATCATAGAATAAAACCTTCATATCTCCGTTAAAATTTTTTATAAAAAGCCTGTCTTTTATCAAGATTATTCTCACACAAAGAACCATCAGGAATTTTAACTCGGAGAGAACACTTGCTTGACTTTGTTTTAATCTGGACTTTCTAGGCTTCTTAGCGAGCTTTGGGCCAATGCACCCAAACCAGTTGATTTTAGGGCATTAGGTGTAGAAACACCCCAGCGGACTTAATTACTCAAGTTACCTAGGTCCAAAAACAAAAGACAGTTTGGCGTGAAAATCAGATGATTTAATACGAACGGAGACATAACCGGCAGTTCAATTATTTTTTGGATAAAAGACGTGTTTAGTGGGTTCGGTGTGTAATCATTCCAATCAAGTTTCAGATGGGTTATTTTTCAGACTTAGTTCCAATTATGGTATCAATAACATTCCTTCATATTCGCTTTACTTCATAAACTATTCTTGACATTACTTATTTCAGAACAAACCTATTTGATCCTCAGAAAATCATTTATCTGTTTAAAAGTTTTTAAACATGAAATACTTGTCATCTAATTCCCAAAATTCACGACACGTGTAGTGTAATGTAAAGACGTATATCAGCTATAGTTAACTTCAAAGGAGAGTTATCTTTCAGGTTCTCAAAATCTAAACATAAGATTTAGTTATTCCTATTTTATCAAACAAAACCGTCGAAATATTGAATCAGAGTTCTTCCACAAGCTAACTTGACAGAAAAGTTTTTATATTTAAGAAAATTTTCAGATTTTTATGGATTTTATGGATTTTAATATGCAGACGCGAAATATACATATGAATGCGAAGGTAAGAAATGCGTACCGAGCGTACCCCCAAACTTAAACTGGACAGTGTCCTCACTGTCGTTGCATGAAGAGATCATTTGAAGGGTCAAAATTGTCGGTTAGCGATACCCATTTTTTTTTTAAAGAAAAAGAAAAAGAAAAAGAATATACACAAATATATACAAAATGGTTTTTACATACCCCCAAACTTATTTGGAACAGTGTCCACTGTTCTTGGCTGGATAACCGAAGTTTGGTGGTAGGCAGAGGAAGATCAGGCAGGGTAAACCGGCTCCTGTAAGAACAGGAGCTCCTCTGTTGGTTCGGCGCTAAGGTACGGTTTGCATCGGTGTCCGTTTACTTTGAAAAGTGAACCGTCCTTCGGATTCTCCAAATCCACAGCGCCCTGCGGATACACATTCCGCACAAAATACGGTCCTTTCCAGCGAGATCTGAGCTTTCCTGGATGGAAGTGAAGTCGGGTGTCGTAAAGCAGTACCTGCTGACCAGGTACGAAGGTTTTGCGCAAAAGGTGTTTATCGTGAAACACCTTCGTTCGATTCTTAACGACAACCGCGTTATCGTAAGCCTCATCCCTAAGCTCGCTTAGTTCGTTCAACTGCAGCTTCCGATGGTTGCCCACATCGTCGAGAGACAGATTCAGCTCCTTTATCACCCAAAATGCGCGATGCTCTATTTCGACAGGTAGGTGGCAGGCTTTTCCGTACACAAGCCGATAGGGAGACATGCCAAGGTCGGTCTTATAAGCTTCGAAATGCCCAAAGGGCATCAGTGAGTTTCAGCGACCAATCCTTACGGTTCTTGGAAACCATCTTCTCCAGTATCTGCTTGATTTGCCGATTTGAAACTTCGGTCTGCCCGCAGGTTTGGGGGGGTAGGGCGTAGAGAGCTTATGATTAATGGAGTATTTCCGCATCAAGGCCTCGAAGGTTTTGTTGCAGAAATGACTTCCGTTGTCGCTAATGATCGCTCGGGGGTGCCTAAACCGGGAGAAAATGTTTTCTTTAAGGAACCTAACGACAACCTTGTTGTCGTTAGTCCGGCTGGGCACAGCCTCGACCCATTTAGAGACGTAATCAACAGCTAGAAGGATGTACAAGTTCCCGAAAGAGCTAGGAAACGGCCCCATGAAATCTATCCCCCAAACATCGAAAATCTCCACAACCAAGATCGGTTGGAGCGGCATCTCGTTCCTCCGGGATATCCGGCCCATGTGTTGGCACCGGGAGCAAGTCTTGCAATAGTCATGAGCGTCTTTGAAAAGTTATGGCCAGTAGAAACCACATTGCAAGATCTTCTCAGCTGTCTTTCTGGGCCCAAAATGCCCGCCACACGCTTGATCGTGGCAAAATGACAGCACACTCTTGAATTCCTCGTCAGGGACACACCGATTTATAATCTGGTCGGGACAGTACTTGAACAAGTAGGGTTCGTCCCAGTAAAAGTGCTTTACTTGGGATAAGAAGCGAAGTCTGTCCTGACTTGACCATTCAGTCGGTAGTAATCCCGTGGCCAAATAGTTCAATATCTGCGAACCAGGGTTCGCAAGATACTGTCAAGAGTTGTTCATCCGGGAAAACGTCGTTGATCGGAATTGGAAGCGAAGGCGAAGAAGGAAGTCGTGAGAGATGGTCGGCAACTACGTTTTCACATCCTCGTTTGTCCTTAATGACAAGGTCAAACTCTTGAAGCAAGAGGATCCAACGTATTAACCGAGATTTAGCATCTTTCTTCGCAAAAAGATGGCGCAGAGCAGAATGGTCAGTGTAGACAATGACTGGAGAGCCGATGAGATAGGGCCTGAACTTTTCTAAAGCAAATACAACAGCTAAGAATTCCTTCTCAGTTGTTGTATAGTTGAGTTGGGCGTCGTTCAGGGTTCGGCTCGCATAATAGATTACGTGCGGCATCTTGTTGATGTGTTGTCCAAGGACAGCACCAATGGCAAAGTCGGATGCATCGCACATAATCTCGAATGGGTGCGTCCAGTCAGGTGAAGAAAGAACAGGAGCAGAAGTGAGTGAGCGTTTCAATGACTCAAATGCAGTCATACAGCTCGAGTTGAAGTCGAATGGCGTGTCTTTGGCCAGCAAAAGAGTCAAGGGCCTAGCAATCTTGCTAAAGTCCTTGATGAACCGTCTATAGAAACCGGCATGGCCAAGGAAGGCTCGGATATCTCTGACGCATCGGGGAGGAGGCAGATTGGAAATGACCTCAATCTTTGCTTTGTCAACCTCTATGCCATTTTGCGAGATGATATGTCCTAAGACAATACCTTCGCGCACCATGAAGTGGCATTTCTCCCAATTCAAAGTGAGATTCTTGTCCTTACATCGGGTAAGGACAGCGTCAAGATGCAGCAAACACTCGTTGAAGGAATCGCCGAAGATGGAGAAGTCATCCATGAAAATCTCCAGAAATTTTTCCACCGTGTCTGAGAAGATTCCCATCATACACCGCTGGAAGGTAGCGGGCGCATTGCATAACCCAAAGGGCATGTGACGATATGCAAATGTGCCGAAAGGACAAGTGAATGTGGTCTTGTCCTGGTCTTTTTCGGCGATGGGAATTTGATTATAGCCAGAGTATCCATCAAGAAAGCAGTAGTACTCGTGTCCGGCCAATCGTTCAAGCATTTGGTCAATGAAAGGTAGCGGAAAGTGGTCTTTCCGCGTTGCGGCGTTGAGTTTTCTGTAATCAATGCACACTCGCCACCCAGTTTGGGTGCGAGTAGGGATTAACTCGTTCGCCTCGTTGGTTATGACCGTGATGCCCGACTTCTTGGGGACAACATGGATGGGGCTAACCCACTGGCTATCAGAGATAGGGTAAATGATACCACTATCTAGACATTTTACGATCTCCTTCTTCACAGTCTCTTTCATGACTGGATTGAGACGTCTTTGTGGATCCCGGGCTGGTTTGGCATCATCCATCAGATGAATGTGATGCTCAACAATTAGGGGACTAATCCCCTTGATGTCCGCCATGGACCAGCCAAAAGCTTGCCTGTTGCTGTGCAAGACCGCGAGAAGGGCTTTCTCTTGCTCGGGAGCTAGAGAAGCCGAAATGATGACAGGGAGGGTCTCGTTCTTACCTAAGTAGGTGTACTTAAGGTGAGACGACAAAGGCTTGAGTTCGAGCGTTGGAGGTGAAACGATGGAAGGCAAGATTGGTGCAAAGGTCTCGAACTCAAAGGACTCCAGCAAAGGTTCAAAACGAGTGTAGGCAACCGAGTTGGATGGTTCAGGTAACTCATCCGGAAAGTCGAAGGATTCAAACTCGGGTTGTGCGCAGCTAAGATCGTTTGAAAACGTGAAACACTCGTAGTCGTTGTCGGGCGCAGAAACAGCAGCAGGTTCGAAGAGAAACGCACTAGTGGCGTCAAGATTATCGTGATCAAACAGAAACTCCTCGAATTCACACTCTTCTGGGGTGATCTCCTGGATCGAGCAGATGTCCAGTATATGAGCATTAGGTTCGGCGGGCTGATTCCCCAACCTAAAAATGTTGAGTTCAATCATCATATTTCCAAAGGAGAGGTTCATCGAACCATTGCGACAATTGATCACAGCATTTGAGGTTGCGAGAAATGGGCGACTGAGTATCACCGGAATTTGATTCCGGGGGTTAGCTACAGGCTGTGTATCTAAGACAATGAAGTCAACGGGGAATATGAAGTCCCCGACTTTTATTAGCACATCCTCTAGCTCACCCCTAGGATGGGTGATCGATCGGTCGGCCATTTGGAGAGTGCAGTGCGTGGGTTTCAACTCTCCGACGCCTAATTGCTCGTATATTGAATACGGAAGCAGGTTAACACTGGCACCAAGATCTAATAGTGCGCGGTTGATGTTCTTATCCCCAATAGTAATTGAAATCGTAGGACAGCCAGGGTCCTTCCGTTTTTGTGGTAAAGATTGGGTAAGGGCATCACTCACAGCACTAGCCAAGAAAACTTTCTTGGGTACCTGAGACTTCCTCTTTTTCGTGCACAAGTCCTTTAAGATTTTCGCGTAGGACGGGACTTGTTGGACAACATCTAAAAGAGGAATGTTAATGTTAACCTGCTTAAATAACTCCAGAATCTTCTCCATTTGAGGATTTTGTTTATTAGACCTCAACCGGTTTGGAAATGGAACATTTTGAAAATTGGTTGAGTCTAATGCTGGAGGAGGAGATTGTGGAGTTAGAACGGATCCCAGAATAGGTGTTTTCGTGGAGTGAGAAGTGGGTCCGTTCAGAGCAGAAGAAGAGGAAGGAGAGCCTTGTGAAGAACGGAGAATAGGCTCAGAAGACGAAGAAGAAGAAGAAGAAGAAGAAGAAGCAGCGGCCGGGGTGTCATCGTTGATTCGTTTGCCAATGTTGTTTTGCAGCATCCTTTCCGATCTCAATGTGGTCACGGCACTCACATTATGGTTCTGTTGTTCAAGAGCAACATGTGCATTATGTGGGTGACCGGGATTTGGGAGTGGTTGGGACGGGAGCTTCCCCTTCTCTCGCTCGCTTAAGGCCGCGTTCAGCTGTGCAATCTGGGCCTCGATGGTCTTGATGCTTTGCCCGTGTGCGGCAGTGTGTTGCACTAAGGATTGAATGGAAGACTGGATGTTGGCGGTGAATTGAGTCGATTGTTTAACGAACGCCTCCAGACTTCGCTCGAGCGAGGAAACCTTATCGTTGTTTGACGGAACAAAGTTGTTTGGTGGAAAAGAATTGTTGGGTGCAAAGTTGTTCGTCTGATTCTGAAAAGGTTGGGGTTGGAAAGGCTGCTGATACTGATGTTGAGTTTGTTATTGCGCTTGTTGTTGCGGTGGAGGGGCCCTTTGGAAATTGTTGCCTTGGAATTGATTCTGATTCTGATTCCAGGCGAAATTGGGGTGGTTTCTCCAACCGGGATTGTAGGTGGAAGAGTATGGATCATTCCTCGGTCTTTGCTGGAATGCAGCATTAACCTGATCCTGTCCTTGCGATGGTGGATTGTAAGGACACTCTTCGGTCAAGTGAGAAGGATCGGAACAACAAGCGCAAATGGTACGGAGGGGGAGAACAGGGGCAGGAGCAGGAGCAGAAAATTTGCTCTTTATCGCTTCAAGCTTTCTTGTTATTGCAGCCATTTCAGCTTTCATCGCAATAGAGACATCAAGTTGGTGAATTCCTACCCTAGACTGACCGGTAGAAGTGGAGGTAGAAGAAGAAGAAGTCGGTCTGGTGCTCTCCCATTGTAGCGTTTGCTCCGCAAGGTCGTCAAAGAATTGCCACGCTTCCTCGTCAGATTTGGATAGGAAGTGGCCCTGACAGATGGTTTCCAACAACTGCTTCGTTGCTGGGTTCAGGCCCTCGTATAAGGTTTGGCAGAGTTGCCATTTCTCTATACCGTGGTGGGGACACTGAACAAGAAGGTCTTTGTATCGGTCAAAGCACTTCCAGAAGGGTTCAGACGGAAGCTGAGAGAATTGGTTGATTTCATTTCAAATCCTTGCGGTTTCATGATTCGGATAAAATTTCTTTAGAAACGCTTTAACAAACTCGTCCCAGCTGGTGATTGAGTGGGAAGCGGTGCTATACAGCCATTTTTCAGCAAGATCGCATAAAGTGAACGGAATGACCCGTAGACGTATAGCATCGTCCGACGGCTGGGTGGTTTTCATCATGGCACAGACGTTTTGAAATTTGTTGATGAAGATATAGGCATCTTCAGATTTAAGCCCATGAAAATGTGGAAGCATGTTGATGAAGTGGGGCTTAATTTCAAAGTTGTCCCCATTGGCCGGAGGAAGAGAAAGGCAGGTGGGAAGTGCAGAACGGGTGGGATAGAAACGATCCTGGAGCGCGATTCGCTGCGGCGCTACAACAGGCGGTGGTGGTAGGATATTGGTCTTCGTAGGAGGTGGAGCCAATCCAGGGGTGGTCAAAGAGATGTTCGGATTAAATCCCGACATCGCGGAAGAAGAGGTTGGTGAAGGTGAAGGTGAAGATGTATGAACAGAATTCCGGTCAACGTCGGAGTTGGCCGGCAAAGGAAGGGGTGAAAGAGGAGTGCACGAAGTATCGACTTCGGAGTCGATTGCGTAGTCGGTAGCGACTAACGTAACGCGGACTAGACGGGTGCTAGTGTCCCGAGTCCAAGCGGACATACACTAAACGAGTTTAGTATAGTCAAAGCGGAGAAGGTGAGGGTAAGAAAACGTCAATGGAGAAAGGCGATGGGTGGTGGGTGAAAAATGGATTTGGCGACAAAGGGCAAGTTTTTATAAAAGTTTTTGGTTTTTTTTTTTTTTTTTTTTAGAAAGAGATTTACAGAAATATGTACGGAAATACGGCTTAAGTAATCACAAACAAGATATGCACAATCACACCTAGATCTAGGGTAACCTAGGTCTACTAGACCTGCTCCTGAACTTGATTGTCGAAGTTAAACAGTGTCGAGAAACGGGCTTAAAAATACACTGATCACGAGGCCAGGTAAGTGCAGAGATAAGGGAAGGTTGTCCAACGCTTTCGCGAAGTTCCTTAATTAAATAACCCTTTCTCTTTTGGCGGTTGCGCCGTTAACACTTTCCTAGACACTCCGTAAATAATATACCGTAAAGCGAGGTTCTAAACACGGTTTATCTTCTCCTAATGAGCACGAAGTCCTTAGGGCTGAAGTCTAGTATTTTTTAATTTACAATGGACAATGCATATGATTTTGTGATTTTTGGGGTCCTGGGAAGGGTGATGAAATCCCCACCCAATCTGGATTGGTTTCAAGCCCCTTAAGTCCGTATTAAGAAATGCAAAGCGGTAACAAATCAACTGCAAACAATTTTTATTTGCGGCGCAAAGAATCCTGCACAAGAACAGTTTATTGGAAGGGGGAGAAGAGTTTGCGCAAAGAAATCTGCAGAAAACACAGTTTATTGGAGTCCAGAGGAGTGGAGAAGGAGAGAGAGACTTACAGAGAGATTTTGGGGCTCTGAAGCCACCAAGTGGCCGCGGATCCGCGGCCTAAGCCAGCATATGCCGCCACAGTATGGCCGCGGCAAAGTAGTGGATTTGGGGCTCCGTTTTTCTGTTGTGAGCTCCTGTTGGTGTCCTCTGCTTGTTTGGATTTTCTGAATTTTTATTTGCTCACTGTACCTGCTCCAGATTTTGACAGTAGACCGTTTGCTTCGTTTTGATCCGTCGCGGTGTAGCCGCGAAATGTGGGTCTATCTTCCCACGTCTTTGGCACTGAACTTGAACTCCGTCTTATCCGACGTCTTTGGCGCCGATCTTGAACTTCGTATTTTCCTGCACACTTGCATAAAAGCTAATCAAAAATAACAAGATGATTTTTTTACTAAGTATATTTTTTTGTTTTGTTTTTCGGTTATATTCACAAGTTAACCCGAAATTACACAAGGAAATAAACTACCGTCTCCCCGGCGACGGCGCCATTTGATTGGTATAGATTCTGCGTGTTCAAGTTTTAGTTAATTACCGCAATCAAGACGGTTTCGCTTGTAGCTAGCCGGTTGAGTACGGGTCGTCCGCAGGGAGATGGGAGTCTTTTTCTATGTGTCTTAACGAGTTAAGTCCAGTTTTTTAGATTTTGTTGTGATTAGTTAAGCGGTAAAATGATATGTAAAGAGAGCTTGTTAGGGTTAGGATTAGGTTAGTTTGAGTTAGGAGTCTCCACATCTTTCGTTGCCCCTCTTAATATCGGTGTTACGGTAATCGGCAACAACGGGGATTAGCACGACTAGGAAGGAACTTGCGAGTATAAGCTAGGCTTTCCAACGTATAAGTTCTTCCTTTTGGTGCTTGTCCGTCCGTTCTTGGCTCTTAGCCATAACCTCCGGTTAATTCAACCACAACCGGTCTCACTACGGAATCACCGCTATCCTGTAGGATAGGGTGCCGTAAGGAGCGGATTGTGGTTCAATTAACGGGAGTCGAATTAAGCTGTTGGGCAAGGAAAGAGTGTGAGAGATTTCCTTCTCTCAAACTTCCCTTATCCTACCCTAACAAGTATTAAACTACTCACACATCATGATACGGAAAAATAAAACAAAACAAAAGAGGAAGATAGAAAGAAAGAGATTAGAAAATAACAACTAGCTATTTGCGACCTCACCTTGGCGAGGATCGAGCGTAAGCATCATAGTCGTTTTAAGGATAAAGAAAAAGAGAGAAGAAAGAAACAACACGAAATAAAAACAACTAGTCAACAAATGAAAATTACAACAATTAACAAGATAATAAGACAAGCAAAATAATAAACGGTTCTTCTTTATTCATCATTCTTCACTCACAAGCTCACTACAAGTTTAATGGAGAAGAGATGAGAAGAGGAAGAAGAAACACAACTAAACCTTACAAAAGAGAATACAAGATTATCGACTCTTTCCTTCACAAAGTTCTGGGCTATTTATAGGCTGAAAAATGAAAACCTAGGGCAACCACCAGAACACAAATACAAAGACCAAAATACCCCTGGAAAAGTTTTGTCTGCCGCCACAGTATGGCCGCGGATCCGCGGCCGCGGTTCCGCGGCCATAGTAGGGTGTTAGGCCTCCGTATTTTGTGGCTTTTCCTGGTCTTCTTTGTACTTCAGTATGGCATATGTGTTTTCTGAAAATACCTCCACATTTCTTCCAGAATTTCTGTTGAGGGAAAGGTGGACTTTTTGTCAAGATTTGGCATGATTGCCTCGAGCTCCGCGTAGATTTCTTGGATCTTGTGCTGCCATTGAGCCTTGTGCATGAAAACGACATTGATTTGCCATTTTGTCTTCCTAAACTGGTATCTGGCAACATACGGATGAAGAGCGGAGACCGTGTTTCCTCAGTGGTTGGCAGGAACCCGGATTTTGTCGTGTTTTCCATGAATTTCACCGTTTTTAGAACTGAGAACCTGTATCCTGCAATTGACTAGCAAACACGGCTCAAGAGTATCTACCGATATGCAATGTGATAAAAATTGGGCCGTATGAAAATGCAAAAATCTGATATGAACAGCCCGGCTTGGTGAGAACCGCAAAGTCCGTCATGAGTTCCTTGGACGACTCGCTTTGCCTCTTCAGGTCCCAAGCATCTTAGCCATAAAGAATCAAATGATCTTTTATACAGGGTACCATTGACGAAAGCAGAAGATAGAGCTCGCTTCATGAGCTGATGTTTTGAGGACGCATCTTCAGGCGTTCGACGGTATTTGAAGCAGTCTATAAAGACTTCTCTCCAATCTTCAACCTTTTCTTGGTCTTTTACTTGTAGAGCTATTTGCTCGGTCGCTCCCTTTTCTTCGGACGACTCCGGAGATATTTCTGCCGGTGCAAGAACCCGACGGCTTTGTACCACGATTCTTACGTCATCGAGGTTCTCATCGGCTAACTCTTTAGCAAGCTTGGCTAATGCATCCGCTTTGCTATTTTCCGCACGCGGTATGCTTTCTAAGGTGTAGGAAGGTATTTGGGTCAGCAGTTGCTGTACCCTATCGCCGTAATTCACTAGTTCTGGTTTGCACATTTGATAGTCGCCGTTTACTTGACTAACGACCAGTTGGGAGTCTCCGTATATGAGGAGGTTCTCAATCCCCATGTCGATGGCGATCTCGAGACCTGCTATCAAAGATTCATACTCGGCTTCATTGTTTGTCCTCGGCTCTGTTAAGGAGAAGGCAAAGTGCATTATCCCTCCTTGTGGAGTTATGAAGATGAGGCCTATCCCTGATTTGATTATGGGGGTGCTTTGTTTGCACTTCTTCATGGAGGATGCTCCATCGAAATAAAGTTCCCACCGGGTATCACCTCCGTCGATCGTGTCGAACGCATGTTCGTCTGGCAGTTCGCAATTCAAAGGAGAATCGGCAGGTATCGGATGCTCAGCGAGGAAGTCGGCGATGGCCTGGCCCTTCACTGCCTTGAGGGGACGATAGGTTATCGAGAATTCCATCAAGAGCAAGGCACATTTAGCGAGCCGCCCCGTCAATATGGCCTTTGACATCAAATACTTGAGGGGATCCACCTTCGATATGAGACGGACTTCATGCGCCAACGCATAGTGCCTGAGCTTCGTTATCGCGAAGATCAATGCCAGGCAGTGTTTTTCGATGGGAGAAAAATTGCTTTCTGCCCCCAGTAGAACTCGACTCAAATAGTAGAGGGCTCTCTCTTTCCCTTGGCCGTTCTCTTGTGCCCATAATGCGCCTAAGGAACCTTCAAGGGCGGTTGTATACAGAATGAGAGGTTTTCCCTTGACTGGAGCAGCCAGCACTGGCGGGTTCTGCAGGTATTTCTTGATTTCATCCAGTGCATTTTTGACATTTGCGATCCCAGACGAAAGGGGTTCCCTTCTTCATCAGGTGACTGTAAGGGCGGCATTTCCCTGAAAGATTGGCTATAAATCGCCGGATATACGCGAGCTTCCCTTGGAGAGACCACAATTATTTGAGAGTCCTTGGCGGAGGCATTTACATGATCGCCTTAATTTTTAACGGATCTATCTCGATGCCTCGGTGTCGGATGATGAATCCTAGGAATTTGCCCGAGGAAACTCCGAACGCGCATTTGAGAGGGTTCATCTTCAAGTTGTATTGCCGGAGGCGTTGAAACACGATCTTCAGATGCTCTAGATGTTCCTCGTATGATTTTCTTTTCACCACAAGGTCGTCAATATAGCATTCGACGATTTCATGTATGAGGTCATCGAAGATATTCGTCATGGCCCTCTGATAGGTGGCACCGGCGTTCTTTAGACCGAAAGGCATCACCTTGTAGCAAAATATACCTAAAGGGGCCCGGAAAGCATTATGCTTCTAGTCTTTGGGATGCATCTTTATCTGATTGTATCCTGATGATCCGTCCATGAAGGAGAAAACCTCGTGAGTGGACGTATTGTCTAGCATTAGCTCGGTGACCGGTACTGGGAAGTCGTCTTTCGGGCAGGCTTTATTGAGATCCCGAAAGTCCACACATATGCGCACTGTCCTATTTTTCTTCATCACCGGGACGATGTTGGCGATCCAGTCAGGATACTGAACCTCTTGGATGAAGCCAGAGTAAATCAGCTTTTTGACCTCGACATTGATGCTCATCTCAAGCTCGAGCCGCATTCTTCTCGGTGCTTGTTTGATTGGCTTGACGTCCGGGGATATGGCCAGTTTGTGGACAGTAATCTTTAGATCTAGTCCTGGCATCTCGAAATAGTTCCATGTGAAGCAATCTTTATGCTGCATAAGCACGTCTTTTAGTGTAGCTACCCTTTCTTCAGACAGCAACTCACTAACGAATGTCGGCCGTGGATCACTTGTCGTCCCCAAATCAATTTTCTTGAGATCATCTGCAGTGGTATGTATTCCATCTTCCAGCTCTTTCGGCGCCGGTGGAAACTCTGAGATTACCTCGTCATCGTTGTTATCGAAGCACCAGGGGAGGTCATCCATATTCTCGGGCTCTTCTTTTGATAGCGTTATCATATGACAGGTAGGAGCTCGCTTCCAAGACCAATGTTGATCTGGTTCTACTCTCGCTATATGCGCGACTTTTAGTTCGTGCTTCTGTGGAGGATTTATCCTCCAACTGCTGGATAGAACGAACTTACCGAGCTGATATTGGTCTTCGACCCAGTTCTTGAAGGTGAAGTAATCTTCGAGAGGATGCCCTATTCCTCGGTGATAAGAGCAATAGTCTGGGTGAGAGATCTCGTTAGCTTGCTCGGGGTGTTGGGACTCTGGAAGTGTAATCATTGGATATTTTATGGCAAGATCAAGTATCTTCCGTGTTTTGTCCTGGGGAAAAGAGTATGCTCTACCCATCTTCTTTATAAGAGACGAATCCGGATTGCTCGATTCCCGATCGCGTGGCTTCTTAGTCCCGCTTTGTCGCTGTCGAACACCTTTCTCGATCCTTGATTTATTTTTGCCTCTGCGTCAGGCCTTTTGTATGATAGGCTGGCGTCGAGGAGCATTGTCATTCTCCGCGGCCTATTGAAGGAGGCGCTGCGTCCTGGCTTTTTCGTAAATAGCCATCTCACGGTTGTGGTCATCCCGGATCTTCTGACCCGCTTCCCTTACTAGCTTATCCATTCGTTCTTCAAACGATGGACTCGGCATTTTGATGACAGGACCTTGTTTTGGTTCAGGATCGGCGTCTCTTAGCAGAGTGTCTTCTTCTTCATCGAAGTCATATATGACGTAGCTGCCATGGACTCGCTCCCGTTTTCTGGATTGAACATATCTAAGCCCGATCGTTTCTATTCTCTCGTTGGGCAACTTACGGTGAGTTCCGGGGACAACCCAAATCCTATTGTAGAACCGAGTTTGTCGAGTGGTCTGTTTGAAGGGTACTCCTTGACGCTTTAATAGCCTTTTCAACCCTTCCGTGTAATATCTAGGCAGACGAATGGGCTGGAGCCTGTCGAGCGTAGAATCCCCGCCGTGCCAAATTTCTTTTTTCACCTTGGTTTCCTCGGATCGGTAGAATAGGATCTCCTTTTCATCTTTTTGCCTGGGAGGGACGTAAAATGTCTGCAGTTCTTGCACACTATAAGTTTCAAGTGCATCGAGCTCTTTGTAATGCTCTTATGAAACCATGGTGATCTGCAAACTCTAATTACTGCCAACGAAGGCTTGTATTGATGGCCGAGCGGAAAATATAGCGTTAACCTCGTCTTCCAAGCCGCTGCCGAAGATCAACACGGGGGCAGACGGTCCCGGGTTGTTGCGTTGAGGTGGCCCTGAATAAACTATCTCTTCTTCCTCCTCGGTATCACTCCCGAAGACTGGAATAGTGGTGATAGCTTTGTCCTTCGGTTTGTGACATCTCTCCGTATCCTCGAAATCTGGTAAAAAGTATTTTGCATCTTCGTACTTTCGGACTTCGTTCACGGAGAATGGGTTCAGCTCTCCTGTTACGGTATACTCGAGACCATCCTTGAAGTATTTCATACACTGATGTTGTGTAGAAGGGATGATGTTATACTCGTGTAACCAAGGCCGGCCAAGCAAAGCATTGTAGCAAGTCTTGGCGTCAATGACGTGAAATTTAATATCCGTGACAAGTAGCTCGAAGCGCAACGTCAGTATCACGGACCCAAGAGTCCGTGATGACTGGGAGTCAAAACCGGAGATGGTGATTTTATCACGAGTGAGGTGCTGGATGCTCATGCAGATTTCCTTTAACACTCGCACGTTCAGGAGATTGACGGAAGACTCATTGTCGACCAGGATTTTTCCTATCTTAATATCGTGACAGTATCCGGAGACATAAAGGGGACGATTGTGTTCGCACGTCCCAAGGAGGAGATCTTCATCGCCGAAGGTGATATCGGCTGTGTGTACTTCTTCCAGCTCATCTTTCATCCTTTCTTCGGCGAGGAAAGCTTGGAATTGCTCTGGCTCTTATAGCGCCTTGATCAATGAGTCTCTCGCCTCTTTAGATAGCACCAGGGCGTCGAGAATGCTGAGCTGCGAGGGTAGCTTCCTCAAGTGCGCCAGAACGTTGTAGTCCACCTTACTTTTCTTTGGCGGGTCCTTGGCGGTCAGCTCTTTCATGACTTGGTCATTTAGGGCGATATCCTTAGGGACCTTTTCTTTTCCCTTATCTTTTCGATTTGTGGGTCCGAGATTCTTTTCGGGAAGCGTACGATTGCGCAGCTGAATATTTTCGCAGGTCTTTGGTTCTTCCTCTTTTCCCGAGGTGGATTCTTTGAAGAGAGGGCCAAGAGTCATCTCTTCATCAGAGTCGCTCCCGAAGGTGAGAACTTACGATCCTCCGGTGTTGACCATGCGACAGTTGCCGGTAGTTCTTCTAAGCTCCTCGGTCATACTTCTTTGCTCCCAACGAGTTTTGCGTTTCATCCACTTAAAATGTTACCGGTGAGCGACATATCCCTGCCACCATCTTTTAAAAGCGTTGCACTCTTCGGTAGGGTGCGCAATCTTTCGATGATATAAGCAATAGTTAGGATGCATTTCTGCTTCACCAAGAATGTTTCCTTCGGATGACGGCAGCTTCATTCCCATTGATACGGCTCTGGCGAACCTCTTCCTTGTCTTGAACCTGCTTTTATTTGCGGCGGATGTGCTTTGATTTGGCGAGAGCGTTGCAACCCTTTCGTCCAGTCGCCGGCGCTTGGCTTTTTCAAATATGGCCATCTCACGCTCTTGGGCAGCTTTGCTTTTAAGAAGAGCTTTATTCAGGAACGCGTCAATTATTTCGTCGGATGGCCCTAGCAGTTCCGGCTCAGGACCTGACCCCAGTCTCTCTGTGTGAGGAACTTCTTCATCATTTATCGATGAGTGAGAGATCACATGGCAACTTGCTACGTAACCTTCAGATTCATCCGACGAGTCTTCTCTATCATCTTCTTCCTCATGGACGTGACCGAGAAATTCTTGGAGTGTGATCGGGGTCCGCGCCTTCTGGTTATACTCTTCCAGCGCGTCAATCTGCTTTTGCAGGTCCGTGCGCTTGTCACCAGGCTTCACGGGCTTCTTGGTCTTCTTTTTCTTCTTCGAAAATTTTGACGGCTGGGTGTGAGCGCTTTGGCTATCACCACCAATCCTTGGAGTTGGGCGCGGCTTCAGCATCCCCTCGATGATCTCAGGTTCTACCGGCTTCTTCCACCTGATCGCCGGGCATGTCTGGAGATCGTTCAGCATTCTTTTGGTTTTAGCTGAAAGAGCGACCTCCCATGGAGCTTCCTCAACAAAAGAGCACGATGCCCCCGGTGCGTCCGTTTTCTTAGGAGTGTGTGGTTGTGGTGGGCTTACTTTCCACTTCTCAGACAGCGCAAACTTGCCTTGTTGGTACTGATCCTCGATCCATCCCTTAAAGACGAAGCAATTTTCGATTGGATGGCTTACCGTTTGGTGGTAAGGGCAATAATTGGGATTATTTGCTTTGCCAGGTTGCAATGGTCGCTTTGGGTTCGGCAGATTGATAAGCATGTTGCGCATTGCCAGCTCGAATAGTCTCTTCGTTTTGTCCCATGGGAACGAGTAAGGACGCTTCATTTTCTCATTATAATAGCGCCGTCTCTCTTCCAGTTGATCCGTTAGTTTTGGGGCACTGGGCTGCTGTTGGGTATTCGCAACGAAGGTCGCCTTCCCTTTACCCTTTTCGTTCCGCGGCTCTGGTTTCGGAGGAGACGGTCTATGACCCATCTGGTCCATCTGGGCTAGTTTGTCGATTAAAGTCTGGAATGTGGTCGGTTTGAAGAACATCATGAACTGTGAAATAGTTGCATGAGGGTCTAGGGTGCCCATGAACATGCCCATCGCTGGTGCTTCTTCGATGCGCTGTTCGCATTTTGACCACAGATTCCTCCATCGGATTGCGTACTGAACCCACGTCTCGCCTGGCTTCACCCTGGCATTGATCAATGCCGTTATTGGGGTGCGTTCACTAGCACTTGCGAATCGCTGGGTGAACAACAACTCCATTTCTGCGAAAGTCTTGACGGAGTCGTTTGGAAGTTCGGAGTACCACTCAAATGCCGTCTCCGACAGGCTGCCGACGAATTGGCGGAGCAAAAGCTTATCATCGCCACTGGTGTTGCCACAAAGAGCCCTGAACTGAGCGACATGTTGATGGGGATTGCCTGTCCCCTTGTACACATGGAATTTGGGGATCGTGTAGCCCGGCGGGTACTTTATCTGATCATACCAGCCTGGATACGGTCGCCCAGTTTTGACGACTTGGCCGGCCGCTTCATTTGCCTGGTGAACTCGTATTTGCTGAGCAATATAGTCATCCAGGGCGGCCTTGGAAATAGTTTCCTCCTTGGCTGCTGAAAGAGCCGGAGGTGGATTCGACGTCTCTCCTCTGTCATCTTCAATAATGATCGAAGGGTCTTCAGCTGGGGGATCCGGCTATAACATCATCTCGACCATGTCCTGGAAGAGAAGCGCCATTCGTTTTATGTTGGCAGCTTGTTCTGCAGCTTCTCTTTCCTTCTTTTCGAAGACTCTGCGTAGGAAGTCAACGTCGGTTTCTTGTTCGTGAAGTTGTTCCGATGATGCCTCCGGGCTCTCTTTTGGTCCGGTGAGTGCGGCCATTGCAGTCAGCATCTCCTGAACCTTCTGCTGTAGTTGTTCTTGAGCCCTTGTTATTGATCGGGTGAGCGGTCGATGGCCCGTCGAAGTGCGGCTTTTTTATTTTCTGAAAGCCATGTAAACAGTATGTACCGCTATACCCCCAGACTTGGGGCGTTTGGGCTCAACGTCTTTGCGATCTTCCATAGTCATAGGGGCTTTCTCTGACCTCCTTTTCTTTTGAGCAGTTGACATTAAGGGGGCCATTGCAGCGGGCATCCAAGTAGTTGTCGTCCTTCATGTCTTACCAGGACAGTTCTCTTCCTGCTAGACCTTCAGCTTCTTCTATCGACGGGGATAGTCTTGATCAATCACCGACTCCTAGACCCGTCGCCAGACTTTGTAAACTTTGGAGGACAGCCGTTGAGGGGACTGCTCCGGCTTCATTTCTGTGACAGTCTCCGCCGGTGGAGGAGATCTCTTCAGCACGGTGGTAGGAGAGTTCCTGCGCATCTTATTTAGCAATTCAAAGCTGTTCCCAGTTGGAACAGCAACATTGACTTCCACCGTTGGAGCTGGTGGAGTTAGCCCAGAGGGGGGGTTGCCCCCAGCCTTTCTTACTCGGCGCCAGTGGCGACGTCGAGCGTGTCGAGCCGATGGTGTTGGTTCGGTGATGGGGATGGCTTCGTCATGTCCCATGTTCAAGTGAGGCGTCGTCGGTGCCAGCCTCTTGAAGACTGACGTCCGTTGAGTAGCGGTATCCAACCAGTCAAAGACAGACTTTTGAGCAGGAATGGGAGCCGGAGCGGGAGCCGGAACAGTCAGTCTTGTGAAGACCGACCCTTTGGCAGGAGAAGCCGCCTTGACGAGTTCAGGAGCAGGGATGGCTATCCTTTTCGGAATAACCTTTTCTGGAACTGTAGGCTTCATCATGGGCCCGCATGAACTTTGGCCCAATCTGGCAAAGACTGAGGCGCTGGAGCTGTACGACCCGTTGAGAGGGGCCGCAGTAGTTGTAAGCCGATCAAAGACTGACTTCTTGGGAGCTTCTGGTGTTGGTACAGGGGCGATGAAGCTTGCTGGCGGGAACATGGTCCCGAAAAACAATCCAGTAGTGGCCTGAGTGACCTGTTCCACCGGCATCGTAAACAAGGAAGCCGCATAGGGCCCGTAAACTATGCCTCTAGATGAGGCGGAGCATGGGTTGCAATTGCAGTTGGAACATTTTGCGCAAGCAGACGCTATTGATCCTTCATTTTTTGCACCAAGCAAAACGCCAAATCTTAGTATCCCGAACCCAAGGGCAACCATTAGCAAACCGCGATTCGTTCGTGAACACGACACACGAAGTGTGGAGTGGAAAGAGGAAAAGGTCCCACTGAGCGTGCCAGAATCTGTTCCCCTCCGAAAGATGTGGACGAAGACGCGGCGAACGTCTTGCCTGAAATTCGGGGCAGATGCTAATTGGTGCTATCCGTCCACCTCTCCGAAGATAACAAGTTGATTTATGGCACCATGTATCGAAGGTTTAAACGGATGCGGCCGATGTAGCAGACTTCGTCAGATTCCCCCTCGCTTGAGGGGTTTTTGATTGTGGGACGCTCTTCCCTGCAGGAGCAAGCCCCTGCAGTTAATTACGCTACCGCATCGCGGTAAAAACTTTATCTTTCTCCATATGGTCACTTCGTGTCGTGGGTGTTTGTTTTGTGTTTGGTTGCCCGTGGATTGTATATGGAGACTAATTTATGTTGTCGCCCGTAGGGCGTGGACTAGTCCAAATCCGTATCTTTTCTTAGATTTGGGTTTCGGGGGTTGGGTTTACGTTAGCCCCATTTGAGACTAAGATCGACTTAAACGTTTGTTAAGGATACGTTAGTCTCATTTTAGACTAAGATCAACTTAACGAGATCGTTTAGATCCAACAAGAAAGCAATTGGGCTCTATTGTTTAGTTTAGTGACATTGCGGTCGATTAGTTTAAGGACATTACGGTCCATTGTTAGTTTAAGGACATCTCGGTCTGTTGTTAGTTTAAAGACATCGCGCTCGAGGTTAAGGACATCATAGTCCATGGGTTTAAAGACCCCACAGTCCAATGTTAGTTTAAAGACATCACGGTCGAGGTTAAGGACATCATAGTCCATGGGTTTAGGGACCCCACAGTCCAATGTTAGTTTAAAGACCTCACGGTCGAGATTAGGGACATCATAGTCCATGGGTTTAAGGACCGCACAGTCCAATGTTAGTTTAAAGACATCACGGTCGAGGTTAGGGACATCATAGTCCGTGAGTTTAAGGACCCCACAGTCCGATGTTAGTTTAAAGATATCACGGTCGAGGTTAAGAACATCATAGTCCATAAGTTTAAGGACCCCACAGTCCAATGTTAGTTTAAAGACATCACGGTCGAGGTTAAGGACATCATAGTCCGTGAGTTTAAAGACCTCACAGTTAAGGTTAAGGACATCATAGTCCATGAAATGTGTGGTTGTCGGGACCCGTCACCTCTCTGAAGACGTTGAAGGATTACAACGACAAATATCAGAGGAGTGAAGAGATGTACCCTCGAACCAAAGTTGATTGGGTGATCTGTAGTCCAATTTGGGACTAAGATCCATTAATTAGATTATGAGCACATTGGCTCAGTTAAGTCTGAATTGAGGACTTATGGCCAACTTGGACTAAGTACAATTAGATTTGAAGTGTTGGCCCTTTATTGGACCATTAGATATTTGTCTGGGTTCAACCCTTCATC
Source organism: Agapanthus africanus (assembly GCA_030015575.1). NCBI lineage: Eukaryota > Viridiplantae > Streptophyta > Magnoliopsida > Asparagales > Amaryllidaceae > Agapanthus > Agapanthus africanus. The sequence goes on from CM057337.1 coordinate 9,121,421, forward strand.
ACTTAGCAATGCTAAACAAGAGTTTGAAAGCTCTGATATCATCTTTGTCTTTGACTGAGCATTAAACATTATAGCTCTGAATTTTACTCAATTTTGAGATTCAGTTGAAGGGGAGGCTTTGCCTCTGGAAAATTAGCCAATTTGGCTAACAATAGTGTTAAACACTATAGAACAACAGTGTTAAACACTGGAAATAAAGCTATCAAATTAGTGTTAAACACTAGAAGGCAACAGTGTTAAACACTGGCAATAAGATTCTCAAATTAGTGTTAAACACTATAAGTTAAATTCTCAAATTAGTGTTAAACACTAGAAAACAACAATGTTAAACACTGGTAATAAGATTCTCAAATTAGTGTTAAACACTAAAAGTAAAATTCTCAAATTAGTGTTAAACACTAGAAGACAAATCAGTGTTAAACACTGGAAATAAAGCTCTCGAATTAGTGTTAAACACTAGAGAAGAAAGGGTCACGTAGGGACACGTGAGGGCGCCCAAAGGTGGGGATAGATCTCCTTTACTTTGTTATGCAAATAAGTGTTAAACACTTTTAGTTCTCATAGCCATCACATATGGGCACGTGATGGGTACTCATGCCCTGATTTATTAGAACATTCATTAGGAGTCACGTAGTAACACGTGAGAGCGCCCAAGTTATATTTTGCATTTGCTTTTGTTCTGATATAATGAGGGTCACGTGGGAGCACGTAAGGCATTGCCTCATGGCTAATTCTTTCTCATTTTTGGGGGATCTTTTCAGGGGTCGGGTGGGGACACGTGACCTTAGTCTTTTGCATGCATGAAGATCTTTCAAGTCCCTTTATTTCTTTAAGAATTAAATTCTTTATAGGGTTAAGCTCTAATTATGATTTTGGAGGAATTAAATTCTCATTCTTATGTAGGGTTACACCCTAATTTCTTTTTAGAGGAATTAAATTCCCATATATGTAGAAGAATTAAATTCTTATATAGGGTGAAACCCCATTTAGGAGGAATTAAATTCCCGTAAATTTGATAGAATTAAATTCTCAATTAGGGTTAAACCCTAGTTTTGTCCATCTTGAAGGAATTAAATTCCTATAATTTTAGGAGAATTAAATTCTCATTTAGGGTTAAACCCTAGTTTCATATCTTGGAGGAATTAAATTCCTGTAAATTTAGGAGAATTAAATTCTCAAAACTCAATTCTCCCTCTAAGTTTTGGATCTGCATACAGAATCTCAACCCGATGAGAATTAAATTCTCAACCTATAGTGAGATTTGCTTCTGCAGATTTTCAACCAGAGGAAGAACTAAGTTCTTTTTGCAGAAGAGTTAAACTCTTAGATTTTGAGAATTAAATTCTCTTTTTGAAGTTTTGATCCCATTTCTTTTCTCACCTAGGGTTTTCTTTGTTGAGAATTAAATTCTCCTTTCTTTTCTCTCTACTATTTGCCTTTAGAGATCCCAAAATTCTATATCTTTCTTCTCTTCTTGGCTCCTATTTATAGGAGAAGGAAAAGAATCAATTTGTTTAGTAAATCTCTCATTGAAAGATTTTGTTTGTTTTCATAATTAATATGATCCTTTAGATCATACAGTGAATTTTATTCGCTCCTGGATTTTAAATCCAAAAGATATTCTGTTTGTTATTTTTGGTGAGATTTAGGGAAATCTTTCCTTGTCTAAAATCTTTCCATAAATTGGTGATTTTTAATCACCCTTGGATTTTTAATCCAACGGTTCCTTATAATCCTTTTTTCGTTTGGAAAGATTTAAAGAAATTTAGGATTTAATTCTGTTAAGTTACAAGGCTTTCAAAGCCTGGCACGTGCTGGCACGTGACCCTTGGTCACGTGTGAGCACGTGACCCTTTGTCACGTGTGAGCTTGTGACCCCCAATTGGGGTCTTTTCTCAGCCGCTTGTTTATGCTTCTGCTTGCTTAGATTTTAACTCTGTAAATAGATCACGTGTCAACACGTGACCCTTGGTCACGTGTGAACACGTGATGCCTCATTCCTGATTTTTTGATCAGGGAACAGTCCAGAGCGGATCCTGGTCCTCGCAGAACACGGGTATGACCCTGTGGTAAGCATCCAGAGCAAACTCTTGGTCACGTGGAATGCGACTTATGTCAATCCTGACCCCATAGGAAACGTCCAGAGCGGAGCCTGGTCCTCGCAGAACACGGCTATGATCCCGTGGGAAGCATCCAGAGCAAATTCATGGTCACGTGGAACGCGACTTATTTCAATCCTGACCCCATGGGAAACGTCCAGAGCGGAGTCTAGTCCTCACAGAATACGGCTATGACCCCGTGGGAAGTATCCAGAGCAAATTCCTGGTCACGTGGAACGCGGCTTATGTCAATCCTGATCCTGTGGGAAACATCCAGAGCGGAGCCTGGTCCTTGCAGAACACGGCTATGACCCCGTAAGAAGCATCCAGAGCAAATTCCTGATCACGTGGAACGCGGCTTATGTCAATCCTGATCCCGTGGGAAACGTCCAGAGCGGATCCTAGTCCTCGCAGAACACGGCTATGACCCCGTGGAAAGCATCCAGAGCAAATTCCTGGTCATGTGGAACGCAGCTTATATCAATCCTGACCCCATGGAAAACGTCCAGAGCGGAGCCTGGTCCTCACAGAACACGGCAATGACCCCATGGGAAGCATCCAGAGAAAATTCCCGGTCACGTGGAACGCGGCTTATGCCAATCCTGACCCCGTGGGAAACGTCCAGAGCGAATTCTGGTCCTCACAGAATACGGCTATGACCCCGTGGGAAGCATCCAGAGCAAATTCTTGGTCAAGTGGAACGCAGCTTATGTCAATCCTGACCCCGTGGGAAACGTCCAGAGCGGAGCCTGGTCCTTCCAGAACACGGCTATGACCCCGTGGGAAGCATCCAGAGCAAATTCCTGGTCACGTGGAACGCGACTTATGTCAATCCTGACCCCATGGGAAACGTCCAGAGCGGAGCCTGGTCCTCACAGAACACGGCTATGACCCCGTGGGAAGTATCCAGAGCAAATTCCTGGTCACGTGGAACGCGGCTTATGTCAATCCTGACCCCATGGGAAACGTCCAGAGCGGAGCCTGGTCCTCGCAGAACACGGCTATGACCCCGTAGGAAGCATCCAGAGCAAATTCCTGGTCACGTGGAACGCGACTTATATCAATCCTGACCCCGTTGGAAACGTCCAGAGCGGATCCTGGTCCTCGCAGAACATGGCTATGACCCCGTGGGAAGCATCCAGAGCAAATTCCTGGTCACATGGAATGCGGCTTATGTCAATCCTGACCCCATAGGAAACGTCCAGAATGGAGCCTGGTCCTCGCAGAACACGCCTATGACCCCGTGGGAAGTATCAAGAGCAAATTTCTGGTCATGTGGAACGCGACTTATGTTAATCATGACCCTGTGGGAAACGTCCAGAGCGGATCCTGGTCCTCGCAGAACACGGCTATGACCCCGTGGGAAGCATCCAGAGCAAATTCTTGGTCACGTGGAACGCGGCTTATGTCAATCCTGACCCCGTGGGAAACGTCCAGAGCGGAGCTTGGTCCTCGCAGAACACGGTTATGACCCCGTGGGAAGCATCCAGAGCAAATTCCTGGTCACGAGGAACGCGGCTTATGTCAATCCTGACCCCGTGGGAAATGTCCAGAGCAGATCCTGGTCCTAGCAGAACACGGCTATGACCCCGTAGGAAGCATCTAGAGAAAATTCTTGGTCATGTGTAACGCGGCTTATGTCAATCCTGACCCCGTGGGAAACGTCCAGAGCGGAGCCTGGTCCTCCCAGAACACGGCTATGACCCCGTGGGAAGCATCCAGAGCAAATTCCTGGTCACGTGGAACGCGGCTTATGTCAATCCTGAATCCGTGGGAAACGTCCAGAGCGGGGCCTGGTCCTCGCAGAACACGGCTATGACCCCGTGGGAAGCATCCAGAGCAAATTCTTGGTCATATGGAACGCGGCTTATGTCAATCCTGACCCCGTGGGAAACATCTAGAGCGGAGCCTGGTCCTCGCAGAACACGGCTATAACCCCGTGGGAAGCATCCAGAGAAAATTCCTGGTCACGTGGAATGCGGCTTATGTCAATCCTGACCCCGTGGGAAACGTCTACAGCGGATCCTGGTCCTCGCAGAACATGGCTATGACCCCGTGGGAAGCATCCAGAGCAAATTCCTGGTCATGTGGAACGCGGCTTATGTCAATCCTGACCCCGTGGGAAACGTAGAGAGCAGAGCCTGGTCCTCGCAGAACATGGCTATGACTCCGTGGGAAGCATCCAGGGAAAATTCTTGGTCACGTGGAACACGCCGTATGTCAATCCTGACCCCGTGGGAAACGTCCAGAGCGGATCCTGGTCCTCGTAGAGTATGGCTATGTCAATCAGACCCCGTAGGAAGCATCCAGAGCAAAATCCTGGTCCCGTGGAACACGGCTAAAGTCAATCTTGACCCCGCGGGAAATGCCCAGAGAAACTCCTGGCTCCGCGAAGTGCGGATGATGGCAACACCATCAATCACTTACAGGTCCTCTCGATCCGTAAGGAAGAAAACTCTCTTGTAAGATCCTTACGACTTATAAGACAAAACGCACTTAGGAATCCTCACGATTCCTAAGGAGAAAATACACTTACAAGATCCTCTCGACTCGTAGGGAGAAAAGTCTTTATGAGACCCTCACGGTTCATGAAGTTGAAAAGTCTTAGACAGCAGATCTGAACCTGCTTTCTAAGCCATCACTAACTCTCGAAGAATTCAAAACGGAATGCTTTCTCTATCATCTGCAGGCTACGCTTACTAAAGTGACATGCTGATAACAAAGAAAAGAAGAAAGCAAAGAGATGACACAAGACATTGCGAAAGAAATGTATCTTTTATTCATAAATTCAATTGGGTACAAAATACATCATATGAAAGAATAATAAATGGATACATTTTATTCAAAATTACAAATGGTACAAAAAACAATTATTGAGAGAGAAGCATTTTCAATAGACCAATTAACCGCTCGCGCACTTCCCTTAGCCCCTTTTCTTGGTCAGCTGCCACGGCCAACTCTGCTTCAGCCTGAGCTCGTTGCTGCAGATAAGATGAAAGTTGCTCGTCAACGACCCGCTGAGCTACTTCACGACCTTGTGCATCTCATTCAGTGAGGCCAAATTTCTGCCTCAGCGTTAGCCCGTCAGAATTACATCATAGAAGGCTTTCAAAGATGACTTTCAACTGTGCAGCATTTGCATCAACTTGAGCATGCAAACGAGCAGATTCGCTTAAAGTCTCATCATGCTCCTTACGCTTCAAAGCCGCTTTTTGTTCAAGATGGCGGAAGTAAGGGGTGCTCTCCTCGACCCATGCAGCCCGCTAGGAGTTCACAGCCAAGACCTCAGGGGCAGGACGTCTAAACTCAAGCTCATGCAGACAGACCTTGATTTTTCTGCAATGATTAACCCAGGAATCCACGACGCCTTCATTATGAAAGTGCACGAGGGTCGCCAGCATGGGATTAACCTCAGCAGCAAAATCTGCAGCAAGGGCAGGAGTCTCTGCATCAAGCTCCTCGAGATGATCGATCAACGTGCGTAGGCTATTCACAGCACCTTTGGAGGAGGGGCGTCGAGAGAAGGGGCATGCGGGCATTATGACTTGAGACTCAAACGGCGCTGAAGTCAGTGTCACAGCTACAAAGCAAATCACAATCAAGTAACGGTTCAAGAAATAAAGGAAGTTCATGAACAACGGAGTTTACTATACCGGCTGCAGCAGGTGGCAAGACCAGCAGTACCAGCGGTGCAACTGTTCTTTCGTCTCCTCCTTCGAGCTGTAGGGCTGCAATTAAAACAAAGAAGAAATAGAAACGATTTGACTACCTGTCAAAGAAAAGAAAAGACGTTAGCTAAAGGCTGTACTCACCAGCTTTGCTAGAAGAGGCAATCTCTGACTGAAAGGAGAAGTGTGGGTGTAGCACCTGATACAGGTGATCAGAAAGGACTCCTGCAAGGATATAATAATGCAATGTCAGTACATGAAGTATACTGCCTACAATGAAGCTGATGGGTCACAAATTCGCACCTTCCAGCATTTGAGAGGGTACGAGAGAAGGTAAAGGAGCGGTCACCGTCAAAACAGCAACTGGAGACGCTTCCTCGGATGGCATAACCCCAACGCTCATCGCACCTGCATTAGAAATAAGAGAAACGCTGTCAAAAGAAATTGAAAGGGATTGCAGAATAAAAGGGAAAGTAATGACCCAAAATCTACCTGGTGAGTCGCCGGTCGAGACCGCGACAAGGGCGTCACTGGATGATGCGAATGCTTCACCCTCCTCCATCGGAACGGTCTCGCCACCCGTAGCCTCATCTCCCGATTCTACGAGAATCGTCGTGACACTCACAGCACCCTGCAATGGCAAGGAGCCGCAAGAGGAAAGAGCAACGATTGGAGCAGTGCCCGACTCTTGAGAAAGAGTGGCTACCTCGGGCTCAGCGGTTGTAGCCATCTCACCCACCGCTACCTCGGGCTCGACGATTTTAGCCGTCTTACTTACCGCTATCTCAGGCTCGGTGGTTGCCGCCACGTCACCCACCACTTCCTCGGCAAGAACCGGCCCTGCAAGATAAGATATATGAGAACCTGAAAATTAAAACTTTGACAAAAAGAACACAATGTTGCGTTACCTTGAGTCGGTTTTTCGATTGCCTCCCGAGCCGCACGAGATGCCTGTCTGTGGGCGGTAGACAAGGCAGCCGAAACATCCTCTGAAGGGGTGAGGGCAGGAGTAATAGCACTCGGACCTGCACCCGCCGCCAAGGCAGCGTTACGCTCCCTTGCTGCGCGCACTCTACGCTTCCTTTCCGCTCGGGCCGTGAGAGCGGATCTTTTAGAAGCCTCCATCAATAGGACATCATCGTCCGCGCCAAGGGTTACCTCTGGAGCCGTTATGGCATCCGTCATTGGTTGCTTAAGTGAAGCTTCTTTCGGCAATACCGACGGAACTGAGACTTCGATAGCCGACCCGGGAAGCGGCTCCGCACCACCCTGTGAAGTCGGTGCCATGCCTGGAATAACCTGAGTAGAGGTAGTTTTTGTAATAAGATGAAAAGGAGGGGTTAGATTACCCATAAGAAACAGGAGCGGAGACGCGGTGAACCGAAATATACCGATGCCTAAGGATGCTCGAAGTCTTTCCTCTTCCTCAAAAGTCTTGAGAGAAGCTGCGAGAGCTTCTTCGGTGGAAATGTCTGTTAAAAAAGAAAAGGGAAGAAAAGTGTCAGTCAAAACATGATGATAAAAATATGATGCAATGATGAAACATACAGCTGATGGTTACCTGATCGCGCGGGGATAGCCAGTCCCGCTTCGTGGCTTGCCAATTGCTCAGAAGCTGCAATGGCAGCCGCCAGATCAGTATCATCTGGCGGCATGAATAGACCCTCGTTTGTCCCATACTCACTCAGGCCCTCGCCATAAGGAGCGTGAGGCTCCTGGCCGAGTACAACGTCGACAGAAAAAATTAACTTTTTCTTCCTCTTCTGCGAGCAAGCTCCGGCAGCAGCTAGCACAAGTTTACGCTTGCTAGGCACTTTAGGACGACGAGTCCCAATATCTGAACCCACACCGGAATCGGGGGAAGCTACAGTCACCCTTTCTACAGGAGCCCGGGGTATCGATAGCTCGGGACTGTCATCCGGGACTTCGATCACGGCAGCTTCTCTTAAGGGAGGCGGGACAATGGTCCGTCGCTTCAGAGGGACATTTCAATAACCAGCAGGGGGTGCACCTTTGCGATCGAGCAGCAATCGCTTCTCCTCCCTGATGACGGCGCCCATTGAATGCTGGTATCAGGCCACGTACACATTAAGGGCCTTTGGGACACAGCTCGGTTCGCTGATAAAGAAGTTGGACCCCGTGTTCAAGCGCATGAAATGATGCAGCGCGCTCCGCATTCCCTCTTCGGTAGCAGCAGGTTCGACCAAGAAAGCCTCAAGTGGGACACCCTGATTGTAACTCAGCTGCTGGGCGAAACGATGCTGGTTGCATCTCATGAATAACGCCGCATCATTTTGCCTGAATACGAGAAAGCCCGGCCTGATGAAGTACAGATGAAGAATCTCCCGAACTTTCAACACATAGGCCCCGTCTTTAAAGATGTCTTGCAATGGCAGCACCACTTTTGAAGTTTCCTGGCCGACGGTCAAGACTTTGTCGGTGAAAGACATACCATCTCCAACCGTGCGCAGACGAAGGTGCAAACCCCTAGCTTCCCACGGTGACGGACTTACGATGGAGGCATCAACCAGCCGCATTATCCAAGGGAATCTGCATCTGTCGTAAAAAGAAGGTCTTTTGTGGATACCGAAGACCCCAAGCACGTGCAACTCTAGCCATGAAGTGAAGTAATACATTGAGAAGTTAGAAGGATGCACCCCTGGTTCAGTGGTATCCACTGCCAAGCTGAGACCGTGATATAGATGGGCTAACCCGACGATCCCGATGGCCACTTGTATTCCGGCAACCATGCGATGCGCAGGGTAAGAAACAGAAGGTTTCATGTAACGAGGGTACATAGGAAGCGCGAACCGGCTTAACCATAAACTGAGAAACCCGAGAAAGAACGCTTCCTCATCAATACCCGGAGCGGCAATTTTTGACAGGGGGACGATCGCGACGTCGAGAAGAAAGAAATCCTTTTGATCGGCTTCCAATATTGGCCGACGATCCAAGCCAAAGCCGAAAGGATCATCAAATTTAGCAAACTTTTCACTTTGTCGCGACAAAATTTCTGGGCGAAGAAAACGGGCAATGAAGTCCGCAAAGCTGACCCCCCGGCCTCCGGATTCAAGAAAGAGGATTTCATACATGCTCAACACCTTTATCAGACTTAGGAACCAGTGCTGAATGGCGTTCTCTGGGGCAAGACCCATTACCACTGATCTGGTGGCAAAAACATACTCATCAGGAGGAAGCAGCTCCTCGTAGTGCTCCCCCCTAACTGGTAAACCAGAAACCTCGGCAAATTCCTCCAAGGAAATAGAGACCTCTCTATCCAATAAGAGGAAGGTATGGGTCGGAATATTCCACTGCTCTAAAAATGCCTTGATCCACCATGTGGAAGGTGCAGAATACTGGAACAAGGAAGCGTAGATCGCAGGGTATAAGCCAAGCTTCAGTAGCTGCGATTTCTTTACCGATAAGATATATCAAGCCCACTGCAAGTATCTGGCCGGATGACGGGGAGTTAGTCCGATGTTGTAGGGCTGTCCCCAAGGGCGTGACTCGCCCTGACATATGCGTCGTCCTAGGGTCTCCAAAGCCACCGGCGGCTGCACGGGTACTGCGGCAATAGAAGGCCGAAGGAGACCTTCTGAAGTCCTATTTACCTCCTCTACAGTATAATTGATCGGGGGTGCATCTGCATAAGGGATCGCAGAGATAGGCTCCGAGGGTGTCGCACAAGAAAAGCTCCGGCGGCCTCTGATAATTTGATCATACCATCTGCCCTATAAGTGAAGATTCTTGTATTCCGGGTCATGTTCTTTGATCAGCGCAAGAACCTCTCGGTCTACGGGCGTCTCAAGAAATCCGCCTTCTGAGCGGATGAACGGAAAAGAAGTGTCGAAAGACATGTCGCCTGCGCGAAAAGGGACAAAAGTCAACTGTCAGTGCTATAATTTAATTTAAATTCTGACACTTGGTACTTTAGAATTTGTACCACACTGCAATGCAATGGAGAGGGACCAAAGAGGGCCCACAAAATCTAGATAACAGTTCATCATTAATAAAACAGCCTCATCATTTGATGAGACTGTTGATTAAATGAGGAAATCCTCAAGAAATTTTCATTAAATGAGAGATCCCTCGGGCAGAGGAGTAAATCTCACTTCGAGAGCAGTGCTCTGTGACAGAGTGACACTTGTCAAACTCTGATCATGAAGGAATAAAAATTCCTCAAGAGCCTGGCTCTATAAAGATGATGGAAAAACCAATCAGAAAAAATTGAAATCAATTTTTTATATGTGAATTAAAATTCTAAGATCTTCAAGATCCATGAACAAACTCTTAAGAGTTCTTCACGATTTGAAGAGAGCAAAAGCTCTGTTAATGAAACCCTAAAAGGGTTTTCTTTAGATCAAAGATCTAAGAAGAGCAAGGCTATGTTAATGAGTAAAACTCTAGATTATTAAAAGATTTAATCTTTACCTAAATTTTGACAGAGTTTTTGTCCTTAAGAAAATTCTTAAGATGGAGAACTATGCTCTGTGAGAGAATAAAAATTCTCAGAAAATAAGGAAGATGATGAACAGAATCATCCTAAGGACCAAAGGTCCTATTTATAGGCACTGAGTGCCGTTTCAACTTCTCAGTTGATCCAAGGACGCAGATGCTGCCACCGCTGCACTCACATGTGGGCCACGTGAGCGCAACAGTGGGGGGGGGCATTTGTTTCCCCCAATAAGAGCAAAGCTCTGTTTAAAATTCAAATTTTTGAAATGAAGCAAAGCTTCAGATGCAGCGCCAAGTGCGCTGCGCCCTAAGCAGCGCACCACGTGTAAAGCACGTGGGCGCTAGCGCTAGGTGCGGTGCGCTCTAAGCAGCACGCCACGTGTACGCTAGCGCTAGGTGCACTGCGCTCCAAGTAGCGCACTACGTGTCAAACACAGGTGCGCTAGCGCTAGGTGTGCTAGCGCTAGGTGCGCTACGCCCTAAACAGCGCACCACGTGTAAGACACGGATGCGCTGCGCTCTGAGCAGCGCACCACATGTAAGACACGGGTGCGCTAGCGCTAGGTGCGCTGCGCTCTAAGCAGCGCACCACGTGCAAAGCACGGGTGCGATAACGCTGGAACTAAAAGCTCCTCACCGTTAGATCAAAGATCTAATAATAATGATAAATCATTAATTGATCAGAATTAAATTCTGTTAAGGAAAGATCTCTCAAATCTTTCCAAACAACAAGATTGTGCTCTGTAAATCAGAGCACCGTTGGATCAATGATCCAATGGTGATTAAAAATCACAAAAAAATACAGAATAAATTATGTTTAGAAGATTTCCCAATTTTGTTGAAAACAAGAAGATTACCTTCTGTAAATCAGAAGCCCTTGGATCAAAGATCCAACGATGGGAAAATTCCCAAATCAATTAGAGAAAAGATCTCTTTAACTGATTGAACTGATCAGCTTGCCCTATATAAAGGCCCCGGGACTTCAAGTCTCAGAGACAGAAGCATAGAGAGAACCCCTCCCCCCCCATAAACTTTGAGAAACTCAAAGATAAAGAGCAAGCTCTTGCAAGAAGATCTTTCTTCAAGGTAAAAATGATAATGATGAACATAGAGATGAAATCATCTCATAAAAAGAAGAATTCATTTCTTTAAAAAGATCATAGATCTACAAAGACAAAAAGTCTTTTCACAAAGAGATCAAAAGATCTCATCATAAAATAAAAGAAGAACATAATTCTTCTCACAGATCATGGATCTATAAATGCAAAGCCTTTCATCAATATAAGAGATTGGAACATCTCCTGCAAAATAAGAACTGTTGTTCTTTGATCTTGAGATAAAGTCTCTTTTAAAAGAACATAAATTTGTTTCCCAGATCATAAAATTGATCAAATACGCCTTGCGCTCTTGAACCGCGCTTCTGCGCTCTCTGGACTAGCGCTCAGCGCCAAATGCGCCACGTGTTAATCGCGTATGCGCCAATTAACCACCAGCGCTTTGCGCTCTTGAAATAGCTCACCGCGCTCATGGGCCAGCGCTCAGCGCCAAGCGCACCACATGTCACTCACGTGTGCGCCATGAAACTGAAAGCGCAATGCTCTCACGGATTAGCGCTCAGCGCTCATGAACTGGCGCAATGCGCCCATCATCTGGCGCTCAACGCCAAGCGCGACACGTGTCCCTCACGTGTGCGCTACTCAGAAGAAGCACACCGCGCTCTTTGACTGGCGCAAAGTGCCAAGCGCGCCACGTGTTGCGCTGACTGAACATAATTTTTTCTTTAATAAGCCCAGAGTTCTGATGAATGCTCAACATTCAATAAAAGACAAAAACATTGTCAAAAGGGCCAAGCCCAAATAAAGGCTCAACAGCCCAAAATAAAATGTTAAACATTTATTGGACTTAGCCCAAGATTGGCCATAAGTCCTCAACTCATATTAATTGAGCTCATCTGCTCATAAGTATGTTAACAGATCTTAGCCCCAAATTGGACTACGGTTCTTTCAACCAACTCACATCGGTTCGAGGGTACATCTCTTTACTCCTCTGATATTTGTCGTTGTAATCCTTCAACGTCTTCAGAGAGGTGACAGGTCCCGACAACCAAATATTCTACGAACTGTGGGGTCCTTTAAAGCCCATGGACTATGATGTCCTTAACCTTGACTGTGAGGTCTTTAAACTCACGGACTATGATGTCCTTAACCTTGACTGTGAGGTCTTTAAACTCACGGACTATGATGTCCTTAACCTGGACCGAGATGTCCTTAAACTAACATTGGACCACCATGTCCTTAAACTGGAAATCGACCGCAATGTCCCTAAACTAAACAATAGAGCCCAAACGCTCTTTTGTTGGATCTAAACGATCCCGTTAAGTTGATTTTAGTCTAAAATGAGACTAACATATCCTTAACAAATGTTTAAGTTGATCTTAGTCCCAAACGAGACTAACATATCCTTAAACCCAACCTCCAAACTCAAATCTAAGAAGATACGGATTTGGACTAATCCACGCCCTACGGACGACAACATAAATTAGTCTCCGTATACAATCCACGGGCAACCAAAAACAAAACAAACACCCATAACACGAAGTGACCATCTGGAGAAGGAGAAAGTGGCTACCGCGATGCGGTAGCATAATTAACTGCAGGGGCTTGCGCCTATAGGGAAGAGCGTCCCCACAATAAAAAAAACCCTCAAATGAGGGAGAATCTGACGAAGTCTGCTACATCGGCCGCACCCGTTTAAACCTTCGATACATGGCGCTATAAATCAACTTGGCATCTTCGAAGAGGTTGACGGATAGCACCAATTAGCATCTGCCCCGAAATTCAGGCAAGACGGACCTGCGCGGTCGCGTCTCCGTGTTTCGGCGGGGAACAGAGGGTATTTTAGCCTGAGCACAATATATAAGTAGTTATTTTGCTTTTTAATTACAAGTTAAAAGAATGTAACAACTCTATTTTTAGTGTACAAAAATTTGCTTTAAATTTAAGATATACTTGGAGTATTTAATGTTGTTGTTACTACTTTAAATATTTAATTCAATCCATAATTACAAGCAAGAGCTTGTAGCTCATTGGTAATACCTTGCACTGCTGAACCAAGCCACCAGAGTTCAAATCTCATACCCCACATTATTTTTAATATTGATTTTTTTTAAAACCTTTAGAATACCAAGGGTTTACACATGTATATCTCACAAAAACCCCCACTGCACCCAAAAATGTAACTGTTTCCCCCAATCAGAGCAAAGCTCTGCTGGAATTTCAAAATTCAAATTTTGAAGCAACGCTTCAAATTCGGGGCGCAACGCGCCACGTGTTCAGCGCTGATACGTCAGCACAGTGCCCAAGAAGGCGCGCCCAATCAGAGCAAAGCTCTATTTTAATGAAGCAACGCTTCAGCTGCGCAAGCACTGCACTGCGCGACACGTGTCAGCGCAGATGCGCCAGCGCAGTTGCGCTGCGCTGTGCGCTGCGCGACACGTGTCAGCGCAGATGCGCCAGCGCAGTTGCGCTGCGCTGTGCGCTGCGCGACACGTGTCACGCGCTGGGGCATCTGCGCCAAACAGAATTAAATTTCTAAGAAATCTTTTTTGTTCTTGTTAAAACAAGAAGATTTTCTTCTGCAAAGCAGAAGCTCTTGGATCAAAGATCCAACGGTGGGGAAAATTCCCCAAATCACTCAGAGAAAGATATCTTTAACAAATTTAACTAATTTTTGGGCACTATAAAAAGGACCCTAGGCCTCAATTCAAAGGCATCAACATTTCTTGAAAAAAAGTCAAGAGCTTCATACAGAGAGAACTCTGAGAAAATTCCAAGAAAAAGGTAAAGAACCTTCATGAAATAGAAGAAATTTCTTCTAATAGATCATTGATCTAAAAACAAGATCAATGATCTTTACATAATAAACAGTGCTTTGCACTTCTTATGAATCTCTGGTTCTTTAAAACAATAAAACAATAAAATAAAATAAAAATAGTGCTTTGCACTTTTATGAACCTCTGGTTCTTGAAACAAAAAGAAAAAATTACTTTTCTTTGATCTAAATTAGATCAAGAAATCAAATAGTGCTCTGCACTCCTGTTCTTGAATCTAAAAGATTCTTAGTGTTTTGCATTTCCAAACTGCGCTGTTGCGCTCTTGAGAGAGCGCCACGTGTCAGCTACAAAACCACTTGCGCTACGCGCTCTTGAAATAGAGCTTTGCTCTCTGGAATTGGCGCAACTCACCAGAGCGCGCCACGTGTCAGCAGCGCAACAGCGCAGCGCACTGCGCTATTGCGCTTGCGCTCACCAGAGCGTGACACGTGTCACCACCATATGAGTTTGCGCTCATTACTTAGCGCAAAGCGCCTGACAAGCCACGTGGGGCACTGTCAGAGTATTTAATGCTCTGCATTATTAAAGAAAAGGGACAGAGCCCAATTAAAAGGCCTAACAAGCTTAATAAAAAATGCTCTGCATTCTAAAAAGGGGTAAAGCCCTAGTACAGGCCGAAGAAAAAAAAATGTTGAAACTGGACTTAGCCCAATTTTGGTCATAAGTCCTTAAATTAAATTAACTGAGCAAAACGGCTCTCCTAAACCAATCCACATCCGGTTCAAGGGTACATCTCCGAATCCTTTGATATTCATTGTTGTAATTCCTCAACGACGTCAAAGAGGTGACGGGTCCCAACGACCACACACCTTATGGACCGAGACGTCCTTAAACTAATATTGGACCAAGACGTCCTTAAACTAATATCGGACCGAGACGTCCTTAAACTAATATCGGACCGAGACGTCCTTAAACTAATATCGGACCGAGACGTCCCTAAACTAATGATGGACCACCACGTCCTTAAACTGGCGACGGACCGAGACGTCCCTAAACTAATATTGGACCGAAACGTCCTTAAACTAATGATGGACCACCACGTCCTTAAACTGGAACATGGACCACCATGTCCCTAAACTGGAATATGGACCACCAAGTCCCAAAACTAGAGCATGGACCGCAACGTCCCTAAACTACCTACGGACCACTACGTCCCTAAACTGGAACAATAGAGCCTCCAAATGCTCTATTGCCGGATCTAAACGATCCTGTTTAAGTTGATCTTAGCCCCCCAAACACGGCTAACGTATCCTTAAACATTCAAACGGACTATAATACTCCAAATCAACCTTGGTTCAAGGGTACATCTCTGAACTCCTCTGACATCTGCCGTTGTAATCCTTCAACGACGTTAGAGAGGTGACGAGTCCTGATGGCCAGATATTAAATGGATTATCACGTTAAGTTGATCTTAGTCCAAAACAGGATTAACGTATCCTTGACGAACGTTTAAGTTGATCTTAGCCGCAACCCGACTAATGCATCCTTAAACTAAAAACACCAAACCCGAATCTAAGTAAATACGGATTTGGACTAATCCACGTCTTACGGGCGACGGCATTATTCAGTCTCCATATACAATCCACGGGCAACCACAAACAAAACAAACACACACGAAGTGAAATTCTGGAGAAGGAGAAAGTTGTTACCGCAACGCGGTAGCGTAATTAACTGCAGGGGCTTGCGCCTGCAGGGAAGAGTGTCCCCACAATCAAAAACCCCTCTAGCGAGGGGGAATCTGACGAAGTCTGCTATATCGGCCGCATCCGTCTAAACCTCCGATACACGGTGCCATAAATCAACTTGGAATCTTCGGAGAGGTAGAAGGATAAAACCAATTAGCATCTGCCCCGAATCTCAGCGTCAGGATATCGCGGTCCTGTGCGCCGCCATTCGGAGGGGAACAGATTCTGGCACGCCCGGTGGGACCTTTTCCTCTTTCCACTCCACACTTCGTGTGTCGTCCTCACGAACCAATCGCAGTTTGTTAAATGGTTGCCTTCGGAATTCAAGTTACTAAGATTTGGTCTTTTGCCTTGCGCAGAACTCAAGATTCAATGGCCTTTAACTGCACCAACTGCTCGAAATGCCACCGCAACGGACGCTCCACCTCACCGGGAGGTGTAGCATATGGGCCCCAAGCGGCTTCCTTCCTCGCTCTGCCGGTAGACCAGGTGACCCAAGCCACCACTGGCCTGTTCTTCGGGACCATGATCCCACCTACAAGCTTCCCTACGCCAATACCTGCACCGGAAGTGAACAAAAAGTCGGTCTTTGACCGGCTCACTGCTACGACGACGCCTGTCAACGGGTCGCCCACTACCAAACCGACAGCCTCTGTTTTCACCAGGCTAAATCAGAACTCTAAATTGGCTATCCCAAGGAAGGCAATAACTGCTGCTCCAGAAGTCGTCAAGGCGGCTTCCCCTGTCAAAGAGTCAGTCTTTTCAAGACTGATGATTCCTGCTCGTGCCCCTGCCCGAGGATCCGTCTTCGACAGATTGAATGTCACCCCTCAAAAGACAACCTTAGTCTTTAAGAGGTTAACACCGGCGGCGCCTCATTCAGACAGGGGGCAAAAAGAAGCTATCTCTATCTCCGAGCCAGTTCCAACGGCTCGTCGTGCTCGACGTCGCCATTGGCAACGAGTGAGAAAGGTAGGGGGCAACTCCCCCTCAGGGCTAACTCCACTGGCTCCAGTGGTAGAAGTCAACGCTGCTGTTCCAACTGGAAACAGCTTTGAACTGCTGAGGAGGGTACGGAAGAACTCTCCAATCGCTACACTGAAGAGATCTCCTCCACCTGCGGAGAGAGTTCCAGAAACGAAGCAAGAACAGCCCCCTCAACGGCTGTCGTCAAAAATTTATAAAGTTTGGCGGAGGGTTCAAGACTCCGTGATTGACCCGGACCACTTTCATCGCCAGAAAAAGGCAAAGGTAGAAAAAGACAAAAACCGCCCCGTTAAACAACAGGAGGCAACAATTGCTAGGATGCCCACTTCAACGGTCCATAAAAGAAGGAGGCCAGAGAAAGCTTCCGTGACAGCGGCAAAGGTTAAAAATGGTGAACCTAAACGCCCCAAGTCAGGGGGCATAACAGTTCACACGGTTTACATAGCATCGGGAAAAGAAGACAGCCGTGCATCAACGGGTCATAGACCGCTTACACGGTCAGTGACCAAGGCTCAGGAGCAACAACAGAAGCTCCAGGAGATGATGAACGCCATGGCTGCACTTACAGGGTCAAAAGAAAGCCCTGGAACCTCTTTAGATGAACGTCAGGAACAAGAGACTGACGCCGAGTTCCTTCGCCGAGTATTGGAGAAGAAGGACAAAGAGGCTGCCGAACAGGCAGCCAACATACAGCGTATGGGCCTCCTCTTCCAGGACATGATAGGGATGATGATACAACAAGATCCTCCCGCTGAAGAGCCCCCGATCGTCCTTGGAGATGATAGAGGAGAGACATCAGATCCTCAGCCCGCTCTATCAACGGTTAAAGAGGATACTATTTCTAAAACGGACTTGGACGAATATATAGCCCAACAAATACGGGTTCATCATGCGGCTGAGGCAGCCGGCCAGGTCGTAAAAATGGGGCGGCCGTATCCAGGTTGGTACGATCAGATCAAGTACCCTCCAGGTTACACGATTCCTAAATTCCATGTCTACAAGGGAACGGGCAATCCTCACCAGCATGTTGCCCAGTTCAGGGCCCTCTGCGGCAATACCGGTGGTGACGACAAGTTGTTACTTCGCCAGTTCGTTGGAAGTTTATCAGATACAGCGTTCGAGTGGTACTCTGAGCTACCTAATGACTCTATTAAGACCTTCGCGGAGATGGAGCTGCTGTTTACCCAACGTTTTGCAAGTGCCAGTGAACGTACCCCGATGATGGACTGATTAACGCCAGGGTAAAACCTGGCGAGACATGGGTTCAGTACGCTATACGGTGGCGTAATCTATGGTCGAAGTGCGAGCAGCGCATAGAAGAAGCTCCTGCGGTGGGAATGTTTGTTGGAACCCTTGATCCACAAGCAACTATCTCACAGTTTATGATGTTCTTCAAGCCGACTACCTTCCAGGCTTTGATTGACAAACTAGCGCAGATGGACCAGATGGGCCATAAACCCCCTCTCCCAAAGCCGGACTCCCGAAATGACAAAGGAAAGGGAAAAGTGATCGTTGTCGCTAATGCTCAACAACAACCGAGCGACTCAAAGCCGGTTGCTCGTCCAAACAATACGCGCCTGTACGTACCCCTTGAGGATAGGATGGGACGTCCTTATTCCTTCCCCCGCGATAAAACGAGGAGGCTATTCGAGCTGGCATTGCGCAACAGACTCATAAATCTGCCAGATCCAAAACGTCCGTTGCAACCGAATAACGTCAACGAGCCCAACTACTGCCCTTACCATCGAGTGCTAGGCCATCCGATCGAGGATTGCTACGTTTTCAAAAATTGGCTTGAAAACCAATACCGTCAGGGCAAATTTGCGCTATCTGACAAATGGAAGGTGAATCCCCCGCAACCTCACACCTCTAAGGGGATGAATACGCCGGGGGCAACATGCTCCGTAATTGAAGAAGCTCCTTGGGAGGTCGTATTATCAGCCAAGACAAAGAGAATGCTGAACGATCTTCAAACATGTCCAGCGATCAAGTGGAAGAACCCCTTAGAACCGCAGGTCATTGAGGGGATGTTGAAGCCACGTCCAACTCCAAAGACCGATGGTGGTGGTTCAAGGATTCATAGCCAGCCGTCAAAATCCTTGAAGAAGAAGAAAAAGATGTCAAAGAAGCCCGTGAAGCCTGGCGACAAGCGCACGGACTTACAAAAGCAAATTGACACGCTTGATGAATACAACCAAAAGGCACGGACTCCCATTACGCTCCAAGAGTTCCTCAACCACGTCTTTCTAGAGGAAGGTGAGGGAGAAAGTTCGTCAGATGAATCTGAAGAATGCATGGCGAGCTGTCATATGATTTCCCATTCGAACGACGAGGAAACCCTTTGTACTGAAACGCTGGGGGCAGACTCTGAACCAAAAGTTCTGGGGCCATTAGATGAAGTAATTGACGCATTCCTTAATGAAGCTCGGTTGAAAAGTAAAGCTGATCGGGAGCGCGAGGCGGTTATATTCGAAAGGGCCAAACGCCAACGACTTGATGAAGGAGCTGAGACGATCCCGTTGGAGCTAAACACCTCCGCTACCGACAAAAGCCAATTCAAGATGAGGAGAAAGTTTGCTAAGGCCATATCAATAGGCATGAAGCTACCATCCTCTGAAGGAAACATCACTGGTGAAATGGAAACGCACCCCTCCTATTGCTTATATCATCAAAAGATTTCGCACCCCACTCAAGAGTGCAAAGTTTTCGATAGATGGTGGCAAGGATACGTTGCTCATCGACAACGCTTTAAGCGGGAAAAGCGTAAAACTCGTCGGGAGCAAAGAAACACGACTGAAGGGCTTGAAAGAACTACCGGCGATTGTCGCGTGGTTAACACTGGCGGGTCACAACTGCCTACATTCGGGAGTGATTCTGATGAAGAGCTAGAACTTGCCCCTCTCTTTAAAGAGTCCGCTTTGAGAAAAGAAGAAGAGCTGAAGGTCTGCGAAAATATCCGGCTGCGGAATCGGACGCTGCCAGAAAAGAACCTCGAACCCTTGAGCAGAAAAGATAAAGGGAAAGAAAAGGCCTCTGAAGACATCGTCTTAGATGACCAAGTGGTGGAAGAGCTAAGCGCCAACAACCTGCCGAAGAAGAATAAAGTGGATTACAACGTCTTAGCACATCTGAGAAAGCTGCCCTCACAGCTCAGCATTCTTGACGCCCTTTTGCTATCAAAAGAGGCGAGAGATTCATTGATTAAGGCGCTCCAAGACCCGGAACAATTCCAAGCATGCCTGGCCGAGGAAAAGATGAAGGATGAATTGGAAGAAGTGCACACGGCTGATGTTACTTTTGGCGATGAAGACCTTCTACTTGGGACGTGCGAACATAATCGCCCTCTCTATGTCTCGGGATACTGCCATGATATAAAGATAGGCAAAATCCTGATCGATAACGGGTCGTCTGTTAACTTGCTCAATGTGCGGGTGTTGAAAGAAATCTGCATGAGCGTCCAGCACCTTGCTCGGGACAAGATCACCATCTCCGGGTTCGACTCCCAATCGTCAAAGACTCTTGGATCTGTGATACTGACGCTACGCTTCGGGCTACTCGTCACGGACATTAAGTTCCACATCATAGACGCCAAGACATGCTACAACGCTTTGCTCGGCCGACCATGGTTACACGAGTACAACATCATCCCTTCTACACAACATCAGTGTATGAAGTATTTTAAGGATGGTTTCGAGTATACCGTGACAGGAGAACTGAACCCGTTCTCTGTGAACAAGGTCCGCAAATATGAAGACGCCAAATACTTCTTACCGGATTTCGAAGACACAGAAAGGTGTCACAAGCCGGAGAATAAAACTAATGCTACTATCCCTGTCTTCGGCAGTGATACTGAGGAGGAAGAGGAGATGGTTTATTCAGGTCCGCCCCAATACAACAAGCCGGGACCATCGGCTCCTACATTGATCTTTGGCAGCGACTCGGAAGATGAAGTCCATGCTGTATTCTCTGCTCGACCTTTAATACGAACGTCCGCTGACGAAGAGCAAAGTCTACAAGTCGCCATAGTGCCACTTAAACACCAGAAAGAACTGGATGCACTTAATATTTACAATGTAGAAGAGCTGCAGACGTTCTATATCCCTCCCAGGCGAGAAAGAGAGAAAGCAATTCTGTTCTACCGCTCTGAAGAAACCAAAGTGGAAAAAGAAATCTCGCATGGCGCGGATCCTACGCTCGACAGGCTTCAGCCTATCCGTCTTCCCAGATATTATACAGAGGGTTTGAAGAAGCTGCTGAAACGCCAGGGGATATCCTTCAAACAGACCGTTAGAAAGGCCAAATTCTATGACAGGGTCTGGAACGTTCCCGGGACTCAACGCAAGCTGCTTATCGGGAGAATGGAAACAAAAGGGCTTGGATACATCTGGTCAAAGAAACGAGAGTTACTACCCGGCTGTTACGTCGTGTATGACCTTGATGAAGAAGCGGATGCTCAATGGGAGGACGCTAATCCTAAGCCAGTGAAAGTTCCAGATGCAAAGGAGCCCAGTCCGTCGTTCGAAGAACAAATAGACAAGCTTATAAGCAAAGCTGGTCAAAAAGTCCGAGATGATCACAATCGTGAAATGGCAATCTATGAGAAAGCCAAAACGCAGCGCCTCCTCCAACAGGCAGTAAAAGACGAAGATGCTGCCCCATGTCAACCTGATACAAAAAGGGCTCGACGCAGAGGCAGAAACAAGTCGAAAGGCCAAAGAGGCGCTCAACGGCAACAAAGCAGGGCTAAGAAGCCACGCAAACGGGAATCGAGCGTTATTGATCTATCCCTCATAAAGAAAATGGGTCGAACATACTCGTTTCCTCGGGAAAAGACGAAGAAGATACTCGATCTTGCCCTAAAGCATCAAATGCTTACATTGCCGGAGTCTAAACACCCCGAACAAGCGGGCGAAGCCTCACACCCGGACTATTGCTCTTACCATCGAGTGATAGGTCATCCTCTTGAAGATTGCTTCACCTTCAAGAATTGGGTCGAAGATCAGTACCAGCTTGGTAAATTCGCTCTGTCCGACAACTGGAGGGTAGCACCACCACAAAAGCATGAACCCAAGGCCACGAAAGAAAAACTAGTTCCACATTGGGACTGGAAGCGAATTCGTACCTGTCACATGATAACAATACTAAAAGGAGAACCCGAGAACATGGACAGCCTTCCTTGGTGCCTCGAAAACAGCAATGATGAGGTAATCTCAGAATTTCCCCCGACTCCGAAAGAACTGGAGGATGGGATACATACCACTGCAGATAACCTCAAGAAAATCGAGTTGGGGACGGTAAACGATCCGCGACCGACATTCGTCAGCGAGCTGCTGTCTGAAGAGAGGGTGGCTGCGTTAAAGGACGTCCTTGTGCAGCATAAAGATTGCTTCGCATGGAACTATTCCGAGATGCCAGGACTAGATCCAGAAGTTGCTGTACATAGACTAGCAATATCCCCGGGTGTCAAGCCAGTTAAACAAGCGCCGAGAAGAATGCGGCTCGAGCTCGAGATGAGCGTCAACGCTGAAGTCAAAAAGCTGATAGACTCTGGCTTTTCCAGGAGGTTCAATACCCTGAATGGATTGCTAATATTGTCCCGGTGATGAAGAAAAATGGGACGGTGCGTATATGCATGGATTTTCAGGATATTAATAAAGCCTGCCCAAAAGATGATTTTCCAGTACCAGTCACCGAACTGATGATAGACAATACGTCCACGCATGAGGTTTTCTCCTTCATGGACGGCTCATCAGGGTATAATCAGATAAAAATGGACCCCGAAGACCAGAAGCACATCGCCTTCAGGACTCCTTTGGGGGTATTCTGTTACAAGGTAATGCCCTTCGGTCTAAAGAACGCCGGTGCCACCTATCAGAGGGCTATGACAAAGATCTTCGATGACTTTATACACGAAATCGTCGAATGCTATATCGACGACCTCGTTGTTAAAAGAAAATCATATGAGGAACATCTCGAGCATCTGAAGACTGTATTTCGACACCTTCGACAATACAATTTGAAGATGAATCCTCTTAAATGTGCATTCGGGGTTTCCTCGGGCAAATTCCTAGGATTCATCGTCCGCCACCGAGGTATCGAAATAGATCCGTCTAAAATCAAGGCGATCATGGAAATGCCTCCGCCGAGAACTCTTAAACAGTTGCGATCTCTCCAGGGAAAGCTCGTATACATACGGCGATTTATAGCCAACCTTTCAGGCAAGTGCCGTCCCTATAGCCACCTGATGAAGAAGGGAACTCCATTTGTCTGGGATCAAAAGTGCCAAAGCACACTAAATGAGATCAAGCAATACCTGCAGAACCCGCCGGTGTTGGCTGCTCCGGTCAAGGGAAAACCCCTCATTCTTTATACAACCGCCCTCGAAGGTTCCTTAGGCACATTGTGGGCACAAGAGAACGATCAAGGGAAAGAAAGAGCACTCTACTACTTAAGTCGAGTTCTGCTGGGGGCAGAAAGCAACTATTCCCCCATTGAAAAACATTGCCTGGCGTTGATCTTTGCGATAACAAAGCTCAGGCACTATGCGTTGGCGCACGAAGTCCGTCTTATTTCAAAGGTGGACCTCCTTAAATACTTGATGTCAAAAGCCATATTGACGGGATGACTCGCTAAATGGGCCCTACTCTTGATGGAGTTTTCAATAACGTATCAACCTCTCAAGGCAGTGAAAGGCCAGGCCATCGCCGACTTCCTCGCTGAGCATCCGATACCGGCCGACTCTCCTTTAAACTGCGATCTTCCAGACGAACATGCGTTTGATGCGATCGACGGTGATAATACCCGATGGGAGCTTTATTTCGACGGAGCTTCTTCCGTGAAGAAGCGCAAACAAAGTACCCCTATAATCAAATCGGGGGTAGGAATCATCTTCGTGACCCCACAAGGAGGGATAATGCGCTTCGCCTTTTCCTTAACAGAGCCGAGAACGAATAATGAAGCTGAATATGAAGCTTTGATAGCAGGCCTCGAGATCGCCATTGACATGGGAATTGAACACCTCCTCATATACGGGGATTCTCAACTGGTCGTTAGTCAAGTAAACGGCGACTACCAAACGTGCAAAACGGAATTAGTGAAGTACGGTGAAAAGGTGCAACAACTGTTGACCCAAATTCCCTCCTATACTTTGGAGAACATACCGCGTGCGAAAAACAGCAAAGCGGACGCACTGGCCAAACTCGCTAAAGAATTGGCTGACGAGAACCTCGATGACGTTAGAATCGTGGTACAAAGCCGTCGAGTTCTTGCCCCAGCAGAAATATCTCCGGAATCATCCGAAGAAAAAGGAGCGAACGAGCAGACAACCCTGCAAGTAAAAGATTGGGAAAATACCGAGGATTGGAGAGAAATCTTCATAGATTACTTCAAGTCCCACCGAATGCCTGAAGAAGCGTCCACAAGACATCAGCTCGTGAAACGAGCCCTGTCTTTCGCCTTCGTCAACGATACTGTGTACAAGAGGTCATTTGGTTCTTTGTGGCTGAGATGCTTAGGACCTGATGAAGCGAAAAGGGTCGTCCAGGAAGTTCACGACGGACTCTGCGGTTCTCACCAAGCAGGCCCAAAGATGAAGTTGAAGATCAAACGGATGGGCTACTACTGGCCCACGATGATTCAGGACTGCATCGAATATGCGAAGCAATGCCACTCATGCCAAATTCATGGGGACTTCATCCACCAACACCCAAATCCGCTACATCCAACGGTGGCTAGTTGGCCATTCGAAATGTGGGGGACTGACATAGTTGGTCCTATCGAACCAGCATCGTCTAGGGGACATCGTTTCATCCTGGCGACGACTGACTACTTCTCTAAATGGGCAGAAGCAGTACCGTTAAGAGAGGTGAAGACGGAAAATATCCTCCACTTCTTCAAGACGCATGT
Organism: Agapanthus africanus; assembly: GCA_030015575.1. NCBI lineage: Eukaryota > Viridiplantae > Streptophyta > Magnoliopsida > Asparagales > Amaryllidaceae > Agapanthus > Agapanthus africanus. Next base: position 9,146,112 of record CM057337.1, read on the forward strand.
CATATATCGGTTTGGAACTCCGCGACGGATCATCTCCGATAACGGGCCAGCTTACAGAAGCCACAAGATCGGTCGCTTCGCGCAACAGCATAATATAGACTGGAGATATTCCTCGGTTTATAACCCGCGAGCCAATGGACTAGCTGAAGCCTTCAACAAGACATTGACAAAAATCATAAAGAAAACGGTGTCCTGTAATAAGAAAGATTGGCACGAAAGACTGCAAGAAGCTCTTTGGGCATATCGAACTACATTCAAGACGGCCACGAACACAACGCCGTACTCGTTGGTGTTCGGTACAGAAGCAGTACTCCCCCTCGAGATAGAGTTACCCTCTCTACGAGTGGCAGTTCACCACGAGCTAACGGACGAAGAAAATGCTCACCTTCGGCTTGAGGAGCTTGACGCCCTTGACGAAACATGGCTCATAGCACAGCAAAATCTGGAAGCTTATAAAGCAAAGATGACGCGCTCATATGAAAGACTGACCCGAACGAGGACATTTCGCCAAGGCGAACTCGTGCTAGTGGTCAAAAGGCCTATGATCCCCAATCGCGCCAAACGATGAAAATTCGAGCCAAACTATGAAAGCCCGTACATCATAGATAAAGTTTACCAGGGTGGGGCCTATCTACTCATGGACATGCATGGTGAAAGGCCTTTCAGGCCAATAAATGGTCGCTTCCTAAAGAAATATTATGCTTAATGAGCCACAGCCTAGGTCAATGATAGATGACGACGACTATGTCCGCTCGCTATCTTCCTAAGCTCAAGCTTTATAAAAAGTAGCCGGCCTTCTCCATGACGGACCGAAATGTTCTTAAACTAACGACGTACCGAAATGTCCTTAAACTAATAGCAGACCGAAACGTCTTTAAACTACTACCGCGGCATCTTTTAGGATGACAAGATATAAAATATATATATATATAAATAAAATAAATAAATAAATGAAAACGGTATGTCCATAAGCAAAAAAGGGCACGGATGAAAACCCGAAAGGGCTCCGTGAGTAAAAACAACTGGGCTACCGGCGAGTGTTCGTGAAAACCCGAAAGGGCGCGACCTCGTAAAAAAAAAAAGAAAAGGAAAATAAAAAGAATAAAAGAAAAACGGTATGTCCATAAGCAAAATGGGCACGAATGAAAACCCGAAAGGGCTCCGTGAGTAAAAACAGCAGGACTACCGGCGAGTGTTCGTGAAAACCCGAAAGGGCACAATCTCGTTAAAAAACACTTATAAGGTCTCCTCGACCTTGTAAGGAGTAACCACCCGCGTGAGATCCTTACGACTCACCAAGGGAGCAGCACACTTAGGGATCCCCACGATTCCTAAGGAGAAAATACACTTGCGAGATCCTCAGGACTCGTAAGGAGAACTCTCTTATGGGACCCTCATGGCTCATAAGATTTGAAAGTCTTAAGTTACAGAGACCTAAAGCTGTGCTTAAGCAACCCCCACAACCTTTAATATTGCCCTACAAGTGGTCCAATACTGACCCTTGTATACAATCCACGGGCGCGAATAAACATTTCCCTAACCAAGTCCCATCCATGACCGGGGATATATGCACGTGATGAACGACCCTTGTAAATCCTCTCGATTTACAAGAAGAAAACCCTCCTGTAGGATCCTTACGACTTACAGAGGAACATGCACTTAAGAATCCTCACGATTCCTAAGGAGAAAATACACCTACAAGATCCTCACGACTTGTAGGGAGAAATACCTTTGTGAGACCCTTACGGCTCATGAAATTAAAAGCCTTAGTCGACAGCGCCTTAACCCTGTTCGCTAAGCCACCTTTGTTCGACATCGACAGAAGCAAATGATGATTCGCTCCTGGCAATATCCCAGTTGTAGCGGTGCTGATGCCGAAATCGGTGTCTAATTTCAGGTTTACGGCGGAAAACCATTAGGCCGCACATGCATACGAAATAGCCGAAAGGATGGGGCAACTTGCAATAAAAAGCAGCAAGTAAAAACGTATGCATACAAAATAGCCGAAACGATTGGGCAACTCGCAATAAAAAGCAGTGAGTAAGAATAAAATAAAAAGCCGAAATGATTGGGCAACTCGCAATAAAAAGCAGCGAGTAAGAATAAAATAAATAGCCGAAATGATTGGGCACCGCGAAAAAATAGCCGAAATGATTGGGCAATCGCGACCTTCGCGATATAAAAGCTGAAATGATAGAGCATCGCGGAAATAAAACAAAAAAATGATGATAAAACTTTGGCCCTACAGTTAAGATCACATCGATCCCTGTATACAATCTAAGGGTGTAAACAAAGAGGAAACCATACTTTCCCAACAGGCTCCACCAGAAGACGAAGCCAAATCTCGACGGTTCATTCCAACTCCGAAGAAACCAGTGTCTTCAGCCAACACCTCAACTCACGGATACAAACACTCCTTGACGAGAGCCTCCTGATCCGCGTCGACTCGCAGAGCAACCAGTGCCTCCGTGGGAAATTCTCGACTCGTTTCAACTCCAAGGAAACAAATAATCCTTGGCGCTAAGGAAACAAATAATCCCTAGCAAATACCTCAACTCACGGATACAAACACTCCTTGACGAGAGTCTCCTGATCCGCGTCGACTCGCAGAGCAACCAGTGCCTCCGTGGGAAATTCTCGACTCGTTTCAACTCCAAGGAAACAAATAATTCTTGGCGCTAGGGAAACAAACAATCCCTAGCAAACATCTCAACTCAAGGAAACAAACAATCTTTGACGAGAGCCTCCTGATCCGCGTGGACTCGCAGAGCAACCAGTGCCTCCGTGGGAAATTCTCGGCTCGTTTCAAACCCCAAGGAAACAAATAATCCTTGGCGCTAGGGAAACAAATAATCCCTAGCAAATTCCTCGACTCACGGATACAAACACTCCTTGACGAGAGCCTTCTGATTCGCGTCGACTCACAGAGCCACCAGAGCCTCCGTGGGAACCCTCGACTCGTTTCAAACCCTAAGGAAACAAATAATCCTTGGCGCTTGGGAAACAAATAATCCCTAGCAAATTCCTCGACTCACGGATACAAACACTCCTTTACGAGAGCCTCCTGATTCGCGTCGACTCGCAGAGCCACCAGTGCCTCCGTGGGAACCCTCGACTCGTTTCAAACCCCAAAGAAACAAATAATCCTTGGCGCTTGGGAAACAAATAATCCCTAGCAAATTCCTCGACTCACGGATACAAACACTCCGTGACGAGAGCCTCTTGACCCACGTCAACTCGCAGAGCCACCACTGTCTCCGCAGGCGAGTTCCCGGTTCGTCCCAACTTGCAAGATGAAGTCTCGGGCAGCAAGGATTGAAAAACTTGCTTCCTGAACAATGGGGCCCTGCAAGTCAATCCCAAATGGTCTCTTGCATACTATTCACGGGTCTCACTCTCCGAAGTCGATTTTCGACAAGGAGGGAAACAACCGCTTACGAATCCTCTCTACTCGTAAGAGGGAAAATTCTCTTATAGGATCCTTACGACTTATAAGAGAAAACTACACTTAGGAATCCTTATGATTCCTAAGGAGAAAATCCACCTATGAGATCCTCTCGATCCTTAGGGATAAAGATCTCTATGAGACCCTCACGGCTCATAGAATTGAAAAGTCTTAGGCGGCAGATCTGAACCTGCGGCCCAAGCCATCGCTATTTCTTAAGGAAGCCAGGACACATGCTCTATTATCCATCGACCATGTTTATTAAGATGACAGACCAAAAAGAAAAAGGAAGGAACATCCGGTTTACATTTGATTAAGCATTCGAGACATACTCGTTCATGCACGGGCAGAAAACTCAGGACGAGAAATAAGAGAAGCTGAAATAAAAAGTTTCCATTCATATTGTCAAAAATTCTTACAATCATGAAAAACAATAAAAGAAAAATATTATTACAATGGAATAACTTCAGATCCGGGGCATGGAGTGAGGAATTCAAAAGTAAGGCTGTCCGAAGTTCTTCTGGCCCTTCTAAAAATTCTTATGCGCAGCCTCTCACGCTCCTCGGTGTCGATATCATCGGCAAGCCTTTCCGGCCTTCGATAAGCAGCAACGATCGTCGTCTGCTGAAAGATTTGATGTAGGATGTCAATGAGGTTGTTTTGCCGTTTCTTCGAAATCAGCCCCGTCAGGTACACCGAATGCACCTTGTCTTCGGCATCATCCAGCGCATTGAGTGGTAAGGCCTCATGAAGACCTGGAAGTGCTCTCCATATTGCCCTCAGCACGACTTTCAAAAGAGCCGAACGACGAGGTAGCAGCCAACCACCGCTTGCGTTCAGGCGACCCATAACCTCTGCACATTGAGCGTCTGTAAACTCCTGGTTTTGTTCCCGACCCTGTGGGCGGATATCGTCGTAAGTAATGAACTCGTGCAAACTGTATAGATGCACCGCCATTATGCCTGGAGGAAATACTATAGGAAGATTAGCGATAGAAGAAAAATAATATACATAGAGAACTAAATTCCTAGAGAGCAAAACTATGTTCAAGGATAAAATCCCCTGGACGAAAGCTCTGCTGGTTAAGATTAATCTAAGAATCGATTTTACCTAAAGTTTTTTCTAAAAACTTTGGAAAAAAAAAGAGCAAGGCACCGGAGTTCTTGAAGGCAAGAACAAAGCTCTGAAGTTTTTGAAAATAAAAATCTGAAAGATGATAAGTATCTATGGGGGACCAAAGGTCCTATTTATAGGCATCAAGTGCCTCTTCGACTTCCAAAAGTTGTCACGGCGGTTTACCCTAATCAGAGCGAAGCTCTGTTCAAATTCCGAGGCGGGAGATGAAGCAACGCTTCGTCTTCCCCCAATCAGAGCAAAGCTCTGTCTTGAAAATTAATTTAATGAAGCGACGCTTCAGATTATTTGCGCTGCGCGACGTGCCACGTGTCTGACGCAGACGCATCAGCGCAGCGCCCAAAGCAGCGCACCCAATCAGGGCAAAGCTCTATTTCAAGCAAAATTAAAGGAAGCAACGCTTCAGCTGCGCTGCGCCGTGCGCTACACGACACGTGTCAGCGCAGATGCGGTAGCATAGTTGCGCTGCGCCGTGCGCTACACGACACGCGTCAGCGCAGATGCGCTAACACAATTGCGCTGCGCCGCGCGACATGTATCATACTATGGAGCATTTGCGCCAAACAAAATTAAAGTTCTGAAGAAATCTTTTCCGTTCTTTTTAAAACAAGAAAATTTTCTTCTGTAGAACAGAAGCCCTTGGATCAAAGATCCGACGGTGGGGGAAGTTTCGCCAAATCATTCAGAAAAGGGATTTCTTCAACAAATTGAACTTGCTTATCAATTTGCAAGATGAAGCCTCAGGCAGCAGAGGTGGGAAAACTTGCTTCCTGAACGATGGGACCCTACAAGTCGATCTAAAATGGTCTCTTTCATACTATACACGGGTCTCACTCTCCAAAGTCGAGTTTCGATAAAGAGGGAAACAACCGCTTACGGGTCCTCTCGACTCGTAAGAGGGAAAAATTCTCTTGTAAGATCCTTACGACTTATAAGAGAAAACCACACTTAGGAATCCTCACGACTCCTAAGGAGAAAAAACAAAATCACCTACGAGATCCTCTCGACCCGTAGGGAGAAAAGTCTCTATGAGACCCTCACGGCTCATAGAATTGAAAAGTCTTAGGCGGTAGACTTGAACCTACGGCCTAAGTCATCACTATCTCTCGGAGAAGTTAAGTTATCTGCCAATTAAGTTCATTAAAGATATCATGCTGAAAAGAAAGAAAAGGCGGGGAAATAGCACAAGACATTACAAAAATGTGCATCTTTTATTCATAAATATCGATTGAGTACAGGATACATCGTACTAAAGAATACAAAATATACATATATGTTACAAGTACCAACGATACAAGGAAAATTACTGAGAAGGAAGCGTCTTGCACAGATCTAGCAATTGCTCGCACACTTCTTTCCATGCCTTTTCCTGATTGGCCGCCACTGCCAACTCCGCCTCCACTTAGGCCTGTTGCTGTGCGACAGATGCAAGCTGATCCCTGACGGCCTGATGAGCAGCCTCACGGCCTGGAATGTCATGCTCGGCAACATCGAGTGCCCGCTTCAGTCTCAGCCCATTTGAGATGCGCTCCAGAAGACCCTCGAAGACGGCCTTTACCTCAGCGGCGTTCGTCTCAACTTCAGCACGCAGGCGAGCAGTGTTGCTTGAAGATTCTTGGCACTCCTTCAGCCTCAAAGCTGCTTCTTGTTCCAAATGACGGAAATGAGAAGTGCTTTGCTCAAGCCATGCTCCCCGTTGAGTGCTCAAAGTCAAAGTCTCGGGGGATAGGCGCATCGACTCTAGCTGATGAAGGCGAGCCTCGATCTCCCGACAATAGTTAACCCAAGAGGCGACAAGGCCCTCGTCATGGAAGGTGGCAAATATCGCTAACATCGGGTTAACCGTCGTGGTGAAGTCCGCAGCAGATACAGGAGCCTCGATGTCGAGCTCCCCGATGTAGTCGCTCAACATGCGCAAACTATTCGCCGCACCTTTCGAGGACGGACGTCGCTGGGAAGGGCCGCCCGGTATTATGATACGAGATTCAAAAGGCGCCAAGGCTGGAACGACAGCTAAAAAGAAAAGATACGATCAGATGACGATCCAATAGATGTGGGAAAGTCAGTGATAATCTACTATACCAGTTGAAGCAGGTGGTAAGGCCGGAAGAGCCGGTGGCGGGACCGAGATTTCTGCTCCCCCTTCGATTTGCAGCACTGCAGTAAAGACGAGAAAAAGTTAGAAATAATTGTCATCGAAAGAAAAGGCATCAGTCGGAAACTATACTCACCAGCACCACTAGAGAGAGCGGGGAGTTCAGATGGGAAGGAGAAGTGTGGGAGCAACACTTGATATAAATGGTCAAAGAGAACTCCTGAAAGACAAGACAATGTGAATTTAGTATATGGATTACACATTTGAAAAATGAGTTTAGTAAGTTGCAAACTCATACCTTCCAACATCTTTGACGGTATGAAAGAGGGCTGAGGGGTGACCATCGCCAAGGCAGTTGTGGAAGGAGCTCCCTCAAGTAGTGGGGCATCGGCACTGGCTGCACCTGCATTACGACAAAGTGAACTTGTCAGAAAAGATTGTAAAGCAAAGAAAAACAGCAACTTAGGGTTTACCTGAGGAGCTCCCGGCTGAAACGGAGGCGACTCCCTCCTCTATCGACATGAGACCACCGCCCGTGGCCTCATCACCCGACTCGATGGGGACCATTGTCATGCTCGCAAGGTCTGGAGACGGCGGAGGACCATAGACGGGGAGGGTTATAACTGGAGTATTGCCAGATTCCAGAGAAGGAGCGGTTGGCTCGTCCTCGGGAATCATGGCCACCTCACCCACTACTCTCTCAGGTTCAGTAGTCGCGGTTGTATCGTCCACCATCACCACGAGATCGCCGGCCTCGAGCGCTTCATCCGCCACCACCCTGGGCTCAGTTATAATGATCATATCATCTGCCACCACTTCAGGTTCGGCATCAATGACCTTCTCGGCTGCAGGCCCCTCGACCTCCACCTCAGGCTCCAAAGCCACAACGACGTTGCCCACCGTCGGCCTGAGTTCAGCAGGTACCGCCTCCTCTGTCCCTTTGGGATTGACGGTTTCTGCCTCCCCCTCGATCGGACTTGGCCCTGCAAGATAAGAGACGTAAAGACCAATGACATTAAAATCCTTGTAACAAAAACTCTGAGAGAAACATTACCTGAGGCGGATTTACCGTTCGCGCTCCGAACTGCACGTGCCACCTCTCTGCGGGCAGTAGATAAGGCGACAGGGGCCTCTTCGGATGGAGTATCGGCGCACGGGACGGTGCTAGGGCCCGCTCCCACAGCCAAGGCAGCCCTGCGCGCCTTCGCCTCGCGCCTTAGCCGCTTCCTCTCCTCCCGAGCGGTCATAAGGGACCTCTGTGACGCCTCCTTCAAGGCATCGTCATCCTCGTTCAGGGATGCCTCCAGAGCCTTTAAGGCATCTCTCATCGGCTCTTCAAGACGAACCTCCTGCGGCGGCTCAGAAGAAGCAGGAACATCGGCGGCTGGCGGAACATTTTTGTCGCTTGGTGGGAACGGCATTGAAATTTCTGCAATAAAAAGGGAGAGGTTAGATCGACCATAACACGAGGGAGATGAAGACTTGATGAATTAAAACTTACTAAGGCCCATAGACGCTCTAAGACGTTCCTCCTCTTGGAAAGTCTTCAAAGACGCAGCGATGGCTTCTTCATCAGTGATGCCTGTTGAAAGAAAGGAAAGAAAAGCGTTAATCAAGGGCGATAAGGAAGATATGTTGTTGTAATAAGGAAAATGTGACTAGTAACGACCTGATTGCGCAAGCTTAGCTAGCCATGCATCACGCCTCGCCAACCATGCCGAAGCTTTGAGAGCAGCCTCCAAGTTTGTATCGTCCGGCGGCGGCATCACTAACCCTGCGTTAGTCCCATATTCGAGCAGACCTTCAGCATAGGGAGCATGGGGTTCCTGGCCGAACACGACGTCCGCAGCGAAGAGCGACTTCTTTTTCTTTTGCCCTTCGACCCTAGGCTCATGGGGGATCGATTTCCGCTTGGCAGCCACTTTGGGACGACGGGTCCCGATGTCCGCACCCACGCCAGACTCCGGCGAGGGTACAACCACTGTCTCCACTGGAGCACAGGGTGCGGGAGGTGCATCTGCGATATCAGGGAGCGGCAACTCACGTGGAGGACTTTGCACACGCGATGGTCTGCCCCCGGCATCTTTGAAAGGAGGAACCACCGGGGTCCTTGGCACTAAAGGAGCGTTACGATTGGTGCCGGGAGGTGCTTCTTTACGGTCGATCAGCACTCGCCTCTCCTCCTTTATAACGGCCCCCATCGCATGATTGTACCACTCTTTATATACGTTAAGAAGTCGTGGAGCGCAGGCTGGCGCGCTAATAAAGAAACGAGAACCTGTGCTCAAGCGCATGAAGTGATGTAACGCGTTCTCCATCCCTTCTTCATTAGCAGCAGGTTCCAGTAAGAAAGCTTCCAAGGGTACCCCTTGATCATAACCCAGTTGTTGCGCAAAACGATACGGGTTATATCTCATAAAGATTGCTGCACCGCCCTGCCTAAAGACTAGGAAGCCCGGTCTGATAGAATACAAGTGGAGGGTCTCCCGGGCCGTCAATACTGAAGCTCCATCCTTAAAGGAGTCCTGTAATGGTCGCGCCGCAGTGGCGGACGCTTTTCCAATGGTTAATACCTTATCAATGAAGGACATCCCGACTCCAACGGTGTGAGGGCGGAGCAGTAAGCCTCTAGCATTCCGTGGTGAAGGGGTCACGATTGATGCGCCAATCAATTGAATAATACGAGGGAAACCACACCTGTCAAAGAACGAAGGCCTTTTATGCATTCCAAATACACCCGCCGTATGTAGCTCGAGCCATGACATAAAGTAGTGCATCGGGAAGACCACGTGCAATGCCCCGGGCTCGTTGGCATCCGCGGCTCGGCTGAGACCATGATACAAGTGCGCTAAGCCGGCAATCCCCACGGCCACCTTTACCCCGATGACCATGCGGTGGGCTGGATAAAGGACAGAGGGCCGCATGCGATGAGAGTGCATTGGGATCGCGAACCAACTCAGCCACAGCCCGAGAAATCCTAAGAAAAAGCCCTCCTCGTCCATCCCAGGGGCTGCAATTTTCGCGAAAGATATGGTAGGGAAGTCTGGGAGGAAGAAAGCATTTTGGTCTATCTCCTTCGTCGGCAGGTTATCCAAACCTAGACCAAAAGGATCATCCAGGATAGCAGATTTAGCGGCTCCTGGCGAAATGACGCTCGGACGGAGGAAGCGAGCAATGAAGTCCTCAAAATTAACTCCTCGACTCCCGTGTTCGATGAAGAGGGACTCGTAGATGTTCAACACCTTGATCAGGCTCGGAAATTGGTGTTGAACAGCGTTTTCCGGCGTGATCCCCCTTACCATCGGCTTAGCACTGAAGATGTACTCATCTGTCGGGAGCAGCTCTTCATAGTGTTCCCCCAAGACTGGTAGGCCGGATACCTCTGCGAATCCCTCCAAAGAGATGGACACTTCCCGATCCATCGCAAGGAAAGTGTGAGTGGGAATATTCCACTGCTCCAGGAAAGCCTTGAACCACCAGGTAGGGAGCGTGGGATACTGAAAGAGAGAGACGTAGACCGCGGTGTACAGTCCTAATCTTATCAACTGCGACCTCTTCGTCGACAGGATGTACCGGGCCCACAGCAGGTAGCCGATCGGGTGGCGGGGAATCAGACCAAGGTTATATGATTGCCCCCAGGGTCGTGCTTCACCTTGGCAGATACGGCGCCCTAGGATATCCAAAACCATGGGACGCTGAACCGGTATCGCATCTATGGCGGGATGTAGGAAGCCCTTTGACGTCCAATCCGCCAACTCCACGGCATAATGCACCGAGGGTGGGGCAGCATAGTGAATCGCCGTGATAGGCTCGGACGGCACCGCGCATGTGAAGCTGCGTCGACCCATAATGATCTGGTTATACCAAGACCCCCAAAGGTGGAGTTTCTTGTATTCCGGGTCGTACTCTCTAATCATGGTTAGGGCTTCACGGTCCAAGGGCGCCTCGGGAAATCCCTCCTCCAAGCGGACGAACGGGAATGAAGTGTCTTCAGACATGATCGCTACAAAAGAACAAATTCAGCCGTTAGTGTTGCAATTCTAACGTTTGGCGTCTAAAAAAAAGTGCATTAATTAAGTTAGATTAAATGTAACTTAATTAATTACACCACACAGCAGTGCAGTGAGTAGGGGACCAAAAGAGGGACCCACAAAATCTGGATGACAATACGTCGGTTAATAAGACAAACTCATCATTGGATGAAATCATCAGTTGGTCCCCAGGAAAACATTCCCATTAATAAATAATCTCTAAAGACAAGGAGGAAATCTCCTCTTTCAGAGCAAAGCTCTGTCACAGAGTGACACTTGTCAAACTCTGGACTTAAAGGAATAAGATTCTTTAAAAAGAGCTTAGCTCTGTGGTGATAATGAGAAAACTTATTTAAAACTCCTAAAGAAAATTAAAACATTTTTTGAAGACCCTTAGAAGTTCTTCATTTTTGGACCAAAAAAAATCTATTCTTGGATCCATGAGCAAAGCTCTCTGCTCATGGGTTAGAACCCATGAGCAAGATCTTTTCAGATCAATGGATTTATGAGAGCAAAGCTCTATTGAGGAAACCCCAATGGGGATCTCTTTAGATCAAAGGATCTGTGAGAGCAAAGCTCTTTGGTTAAGATTAATTTAGATTAATTTGATTTAAATTAAGTTTTACCTAAAGTTTCTAACTGTGGAAACGAGCAAAGCTCTGAAGTTCTAAGCAAGAGCAAAGCTCTGAAATCAAAATCTAGAAAATGGTGAAGTTTTCTAAAGGGCCATAGGTCCTATTTATAAGGCGCTTGCGCCCCTTCAGCTCACCCCTTGATCCAACGGTCAGGGGTTTGCCACCGCTGCACTCACGTGCGCGCCACGTGAGCGCAACGGTGGGGGGGCATTTGTTTCCCCCAATCAGAGCAAAGCTCTGCTGGAATTTCAAATTTCAAATTTTGAAGCAACGCTTCAAATCCCGGGCGCAACGCGCCACGTGTTCAGCGCTGATACGTCAGCACAGCGTCCAAGAAGGCGCGCCCAATCAGAGCAAAGCTCTATTTTAATGAAGCAACGCTTCAGCTGCGCAAGCACTGCACTGCGCGACACGTGTCAGCGCAGATGCGCTAGCGCAGTTGCGCTGCGCTGTGCGCTGCGCGACACATGTCATGCGCTGGGGCATCTGCGCCAAACAGAATTAAATTTCTAAGAAATCTTTTCTGTTCTTGTTAAAACAAGAAGATTTTCTTCTGCAAAGCAGAAGCTCTTGGATCAAAGATCCAACGATGGGGAAAATTCCCCAAATCACTCAGAGAAAAATCTCTTTAACAAATTTAACTAATTTTTGGGCACTATAAAAAGGACCCTAGGCCTCAATTCAAAGGCATCAATATTTCTTGAAAAAAAAGTCAAGAGCTTCATACAGAGAGAACTCTGAGAAAATTCTAAGAAAAAGATAAAGAACCTTCATGAGATAGAAGAAATTTCTTCTAATAGATCATTAATCTAAAAACAAGATCAATGATCTTTACATAATAAACAGTGCTTTGCACTTCTTATGAACCTCTGGTTCTTTAAAACAATAAAACAATAAAATAAAAAAAAATAGTGCTTTGCACTTTTATGAACCTCTGGTTCTTGAAACAAAAAGAAAAAATTACTTTTCTTTGATCTAAATTAGATCAAGAAATCAAATAGTGCTCTGCACTCCTGTTCTTGAATCTAAAAGATTCTTAGTGCTTTGCACTTCCAAACTGCGCTGTTGCGCTCTTGAGAGAGCGCCACGTGTCAGCTACCAAACAACTTGCGCTACGCGCTCTTGAAATAGAGCTTTGCTCTCTGGAATTGGCGCAACTCACCAGAACGCGCCACGTGTCAGCAGCGCAACAGCGCAGCGCAACAGCGCAGCGCACTGCGCTATTGCGCTTGCGCTCACCAGAGCGTGACACGTGTCACCACCATATGAGTTTGCGCTCATTACTTAGTGCAAAGCGCCTGACAAGCCACGTGGGGCACTGTCAGAGTATTTAATGCTCTGCATTATTAAAGAAAAGGGACAGAGCCCAATTAAAAGGCCTAATAAGCCTAATAAAAAATGCTCTGCATTCTAAAAAGGGGTAAAGCCCTAGTACAGGCCGAAGAAAAAGAAAATGTTGAAACTGGACTTAGCCCAATTTTGGCCATAAGTCCTTAAATTAAATTAACTGAGCAAAACGGCTCTCCTAAACCAATCCACATCCGGTTCAAGGGTACATCTCCGAACTCCTTTGATATCCATCGTTGTAATTCCTCAACGACGTCAAAGAGGTGACGGGTCCCAACGACCACACACCTTATGGACCGAGACGTCCTTAAACTAATATCGGACCGAGACGTCCTTAAACTAATATCGGACCGAGACGTCCCTAAACTAATGATGGACCACCACGTCCTTAAACTGGCGATGGACCGAGACGTCCCTAAACTAATATTGGACCGAAACGTCCTTAAACTAATGATGGACCACCACGTCCTTAAACTGGAACATGGACCACCATGTCCCTAAACTGGAATATGGACCACCACATCCCTAAACTAGAGCATGGACCGCAACGTCCCTAAACTACCTACGGACCACTACGTCCCTAAACTGGAACAATAGAGCCTCCAAATGCTCTTTTGCCGGATCTAAACGATCCCGTTTAAGTTGATCTTAGCCCCCCAAACACGGCTAACGTATCCTTAAACATTCAAACGGGTTATAATACTCCAAATCAACCTTGGTTCAAGGGTACATCTCTGAACTCCTCTGACATCTGCCGTTGTAATCCTTCAACGACGTTAGAGAGGTGACGAGTCCCGATGGCCAGATATTAAATGGATTATCACGTTAAGTTGATCTTAGTCCAAAACCGGATTAACGTATCCTTGACGAACGTTTAAGTTGATCTTAGCCGCAACGCGACTAATGCATCCTTAAACTAAAAACACCAAACCCGAATCTAAGTAAATACGGATTTGGACTAATCCACGTCCTACGGGCGACGGCATTATTCAGTCTCCGTATACAATCCACGGGCAACCACAAACAAAATAAACACACACGACACGAAGTGAAATTCTGGAGAAGGAGAAAGTTGTTACCGCGACGCGGTAGCTTAATTAACTGCAGGGGCTTGCGCCTGCAGGGAAGAGCGTCCCCATAATCAAAAACCCCTCTAGCAAGGGGGAATCTGACGAAGTCTGCTACATCGGCCGCATCCGTCTAAACCTCCGATATACGGTACCATAAATCAACTTGGAATCTTCGGAGAGGTAGAAGGATAAAACCAATTAGCATATGCCCCGAATCTCAGCGTCAAGATATCGCGGTCCTGTGCGCCGCCATTCGGAGGGGAACAGTAACATTGCCAGAGGATAGATGAACCGTCGGGGGGGGTATTTCGGCCGCCGGACTCGGCAGGAAATCGGCCAACTCGGCCTCGACTCGGCCGACTCGGTCCTCTGACCGAGTCACGGCCGAATCACCCCCGAGTCGGCCGATTCAGGCGACGACCCCAACATGAAAATTGTGTCTTTTCACATTCCCTATGTACCTGCAAAATTTTAGCCTCGGACCATTTCCAGAGCTCTTTTAAAACCCCAATTACTCCACATTTAATACATTTTTAATACATTTTATCACATTTTTTATTTTAACCTTTCATCTACTCTAACCCTAGCCTAACCCTATAAATACCACCCCTACCCTCTACCCACTCACCCCAAACTCTGAGCCAACTCTCTAAAATTCTCAAGAACTCTTGTGTGCAATCGAATTGAGCGAAAGGCGAAGCTCCGGCGAATTCTTCGGCGGAATTTCCGGCAACGACCGTAGGAACTCCCGGAGACGAAACGACGCACCGGCGACTCCTCCCAATCCACCTTCCTCATATCATTGATCGAAACCCGTAAGTCCCCATTTCTACCTCTCTTTTCTTTTCTAAAAATACGGATTTACAAAACCCGACGGAATCGGAACAAATCCGATTTCCGATTCGGTTTCTTTATAAAACTACACTTCTCGTTAATACAGTTACGCTTAAACTCTCTCATGTTGACTATTAAACAATAATCAACCAAATTGATCAAGTTTCATATCATAAAATAATGGCTATTTCATTTTACCGTATTTTCATTTAAATACCACATAGTTTCGATTCTACATTCAATATCACAAAACATGCTATACCTTTAAGTAGATCACGAGGTAACGACCTACCTCCTCACACACTCATATGCAACATAGCACGATACCCTCGGGAACATAGAATACGGGAAATCGACATCTTTACAAATAAATAACCTTTGAGCTAATAATAAAAAAAATATTTAGACTCAGCCAATTAGGACTGTCGCGCTCATTAGGACAGAGGAAGGTTGTGGGCATTCAGTTGTTTATCTAAATCTGACTTTGTGGTGCCTAGGCTAGACAAGTGAGAAAGGTAACTTTAAAAGGCCCGTCTTACGGTGATTCGTGAGCGGAACCCTCCTTTCTTCACTTGTACTTACCTGGCGACAATTGGCGGTGAAGAGACGATTTGAGGGATATCTCACAACTTGTCGCTTTGGACCAATTATGAGCAGTCTAGTTAACTTAGGAGACCCTAGAACATAGGATGCGGGAAAATCGACATCTTTACAAATAAATACCATAATTAATAAAACCGTTTTTTCTTAATGATTAGTATTTATACAAATCTTTGCAAAGCACCGCTACAACCCATTTGGGGAACCCGTTCGGGATGGTGCGGATTATCGCACATCCTCGGACTTAGTAGTGCGAGATTCAGACCTCCGCAAGGAGCATTCGGTCTCGAAAGATTTAAAATACGACATCTTAAGAAAACGAGATTTCTAGAATATTATATATATACTAAAATCATTTTCATATAAATATATGTATATGTAACATAAAAATATCTATTTTGAATTATTACAAATATTCCACTTTTTCTAAAAATGTCACAAGAATCATTTTACACTAAAATACCATGAATTCCATACAAAACCAATATTACCAATAAATATCATTTATTATGAAAATAGGATATTTTCAATATAAATATCACAATATAAAATCTACATTCATTACAACTCTAAAGATGATTAATAAATTCTTGGGGTGTACTTTGAAAAGTATATAAAAGTATTTTTACATAAAAACCCCTCAAGTTCTATAAATTCTCCTAGTAAATATAGGTTTAAGCGGGACCAATCTCTTGAGCCTCAGGGAGCCGGAGAAGTGGGTGCTTGCCTACTTAAGGTAGATAACTTAATAATGGTGTTATCAATACGGTAATCGTCTTTGAAAAAAAACATAAATTCTGCCGTCCATGTGCAGCGGTTACCGATAATATCAAAACAATCAGGACTTCAATTTACTTTTCTAATTGTCTAATTCAGAGTGAGTCTCATTATAATATGACTTGAATATGATTCAAGTACAATCTACAATCTACAATTTACAATATTACAATTCAACACGAATCCATGAATCCATTATTCCATATATTCAATCTATCAATCTATACAATTTGACTTAACCGAACCATGGATATACATTCCATTTATATGATTCTCCAGTTTACATGATTCTCCAGTTACATACATGATTCTACAGTTACATCTGTTTACTGATATCATAGTTTCGGTCAGTCATCCAATTATACAATCAATACAATTTACAATACAACAATACAATCAAGATAACACGGGGTTTAAGCGGTAGATTGGTACGGAAGGTGTTAAAAGTGGCACGAGACTGCAAGATTAAGACACCTAACATGATTTCAATTGCCGTTGTTCCGGGTTGTATAACGGAGCCTTGTACTTCCATTTGCCTCTAGTCTCTGGCATATAGAGAATCCTCTCGTATACACTGGCATCCTTCTGTACAAAACTACAAATAACAGCGTTAACACTAAATACAATATTATAACAATATAATACAACTTTAAAAGCTACATTCTCACTCTTTCTGTCTATTCTATTTCTCACTTATTTTTGGGACTTACCGAGCGATCTGTTCGCTGACGACATTCTCTTTCTTTCTTCTTTGAATGTCGTCAGGTGATTTGGACCCGTCAGAGATCGATCCCACTACTGAAGACTTGGACCAGTTCAGTGAAGACCCCGAGCTCTAGTCATTGTACACTTTCCATTCAGTACTTTCATTTCTGTTATGTCATTGTTTAGGCATTGCTTTTTATTCAGTTGTATTTACTTTTCATGCATTGTACAAAAGAATGTTAATAAATAAAGTTGCTGTTCAGTTTATATCTCTTGTCTCTTGTGCTTACTTTTATATTGCTTAGATACGCTTAGCGTATTTACTTTACAGTAAATACGTAGCGGCCCCGTCCCGTCCCTTTCGCCGTATACCGGGAAGTGGGGCGTGACAAAGGGAAACCTCAAATGAGGCATCACGTGCCCACACGTGACCGGGCATCACGTGACCAGGCGTCACGTGCCGACACGTGACCATTTACAGGCAAAGCCTGTAGACACTGAATTAAATTCTGGTTAAATGCTTAATTAGGGGGTCACGTGCCAACACGTAATAAGTTCCTAAAGATCTTTGAATTAATAGAATTAAATTCTAATTAAATGATCAATCAGTGGGGTCACGTGCTAACACGTGATAGGCTTTTAAACCTTCTGAACTAATAGAATTAAATTCTAATTAAGAGAAATCAAAAACCCTAATATTTCCCTAAATCTTTCCAAACAAGAAGATTGCGCTCTGTAAAGTGGAGCACCGTTGGATTAAAAATCCAATGGTGATTAAAAATCACCAATTTATGGAAAGATTCTATACAAGGAAAGATTTCCCTGAAATTCACCAAGAATAACAAACAAAATATCTTTTGGATTAAAATCCAATGGTGAATAAAATTCACCAAGTGATCTAAAAGATCATGTTGGTTACAAAATCAATTAAAATCTTTCAATGAAAGATTGACTAAAAAAACTAATTCTTTTCTTTCTCCTATAAATAGGAGCCAAGAAGAGAAGAGAAAAGAGGAGAAAAAGAGATACAACAACAGAGAGAAAAAAGAAAAGAATTTAATTCTTTAAAGAAAAAAGAAGATTTCCTCAGAAGAGAAAGAAACCCTAGGTGAGAAAGGGAAAGAGATCATAAGCTCCACAAAACAAAAAGAGAATTTAATTCTCAAATTAAGAGTTTAACTCTTCTGAATAAGAACTTAGTTCTTCCTTTGGTTGAAGATCTGCAGAAGCAGATCTCCCCATAAGTTGAGAATTTAATTCTCTTCAGGGAGATTCTGCCATGCAGATCCAAAACTTAGAGGGAGAATTGAGTTTAAGGAATTTAATTCCTCCAAATACTTAGGAATTTAATTCCTCCAACAGAGTCAGGGTTTAACCTTTAAAACAAGAACTTAGTTCTTCTTCATGGTTGAAGATCTGGAGAAGCAGATCTCCGCATAAATTGAGAATTTAATTCTCATCGAGGAGATTCTGCCATGCATATCCAAAACTTAGAAGAAGAGTTGGGTTTAAAGAATTTAATTCTTCCAAATACATAAGAATTTAATTCCTCTAAATAAAATTAGGGTTCAACCCTACATAAGAATTTAATTCTTAAACAAGGGATTTAACTCTCCATGCACGTAAAGATATCAGTGCCCAACCTGGTCGCGTGGTAACACGTGACCCTCATCCTTAATGAGTAGAAAAGAAAGATCAAGACTAGGTCACGTGCCCCCACGTGACCCTTAAACAGACTCCTCAAAATAAGAAAGAAAAAGCTTGGAGGCAATGTCGCACGTGCTCACACGTGACCCTCAAAACTAAAGGGAATAAAGCCAAAGGCAATACTGATTTAGGGCGCCTCAAGTGTCCCCACGTGACCCCTGACTAACACCTTTTTAAAAGGACAAATAAGGGAAAACAGAGGAATTAATACCCAATACATGGGCACTATCACGTGCCTGCACGTAATGATTACAAAGATTAAGTGTTTAACACTTATTGACATACTTTGAAAGTAAAATAAAGGAAGTCTGGTCCAATTCTCTGGCGCCTCACGTGACTCCATGTGCCCGCCTCATTTTTAGTGTTTAACACTATTTTGAGTGTTTTGTCCCTAGTGTTTAACACTATTTTAAGAGCATCACGTAGGAACACGTGATCGTCAAATATGTGTTAGTGTTTAACACTATTTTCAAACCAGTCTTAGTCTAAATTGGCTAAGTTTTCTAGAGGCAAGATTCCTCTTTTGACTGAGCCTCAAACAAACCCTCGTCTTCTAAGATTAATTGTCTCATATAATATATGAGTGCTCAGCGCTCGATAAAGACAAAGTGTTGTCAGAACCCCAAACCCCTGTTTAGCATTGCTAAATAATGGGGAGCTGAACCCAGACAAATGTTCAACAGTCCAACAAAGGGCCAACATTTCAAAACCTAATTGGACTTAGCCCAAATTGGCCATAAGTCCTCAATTCAGTTTCAACTGAGCTCATGTGCTCATAATCCAATTAATTGATCTTAGTCCCAAATTGGACTACAGATTTCCTAATCAACTTTGGCTCAAGGGTATATCTCTTCACTCCTCTGATATTTGTCGTTGTAATCCTTCAACGTCTTCAGAGAGGTGACGGGTCCCGATAACCAATCATTCCACGGACTGTGGGGTCCTTAAACTCATGGACTATGATGTCCTTAAACTTTATAGACTATGACGTCTTTAAACTACGGACTGTGGGGTCCTTAAGCCCACGGACTCTGATTTCCTTAACCTCGGACTGTGGGGTCCCTTTAAACCCACGGACTATGATGTCCTTAACCTCAGACTGTGGGGTCCTTTAAACCCATGGACTATGATGTCCTTAACCTTGGACCACCATGTCCTTAAACTGGTAATCGACCGCAATATCTCTAAACTAAACAATAGAGCCCAAATGCTCTTTTGTTGGATCTAAATGATCATGTTAAGTTGATCTTAGTCTAAAATTAGACTAACATATTCTTAACATACGTTTAAATTGATCTTAGTCTCAAATGAGACTATAACGTATCCTTAAACCTAACCCCCAAACCCAAATCTACGAAGATAGGGATTTGGATTAATCCACGCCCTACGGGCGACAACATAAATTAGTCTCCGTATATAATCCACGGGCAACCAAATACAAAACAAACACCCACGATACGAAGTGACCATATGGAGAAGGAGAAAGTTGTTACCGCGATGCGGTAGCGTAATTAACTGCAGGGGTTGCGCCTGCAGGGAAGAGCGTCTCCACAATAAAAAAAACCTCAAACGAGGGGGAATCTGACGAAGTCTGCTACATCGGCCGCATCCGTTTAAACCTTTGATACATGGTGTCATAAATCAACTTGGTATCTTCGGAGAGGTGGACGGATAGCACCAATTAGCATTTGTCCCCAAATTCAGGTAAGACGGACCTACGCGGTCGCGTCTCCGTGTTTCGGAGGAGAACAAACATATTATGTAATCTGGGCAAAAACGAACAATACCTGAAAACCAATATTCAAGAGTCCAGAACATACCCAAAATCCTAAGATCCAATTCCAACAGTAAACTGGCGGCACCAGGTTTTTCTCCGATCTCGCCGGCCAAACTGAGGATTTTAGGTGTCGTTTTTGGATTGTGTTCTAGATGTCACAAGAATAATCTTCTGCGGTTGTTTAAAAATAATTTAGAAGACTAATAAAAATCGACAGAAACTTAAATAATGTATCGTTTGTTTCGGAGTTGTTTCGGTTTCGTTATTTAAACATCGTCTAAAACTGCTGGTTTAGGGTTTATGGATTGGCTCTGATACCATGTCAGGTTATGCCAGTGCCCTGGCCATCTACTGTGACCGTTTGCGGAACAAAAATTTTCAAAACTGGCGCTAGAGCAACCCTATAACCCGGATCTACTATAAACCTAAAGCTAGCAAACTAAAGAGGAGTCTAGAATGGTTATACCGAATTATCCGAATACTTCGGTCTTCTACCATCTTCCTAAACTCCTAGAGGCCACTATGATCAAGCTTGATCGCTGGTTTCCCTCCATCGAAGATGATCCACCTGAGGATTTGTAGTTCGAGCTCCAACCTCATAGCCGAGATAACTAGGGTATCTAGTTCGCTAAACTAGATAGAGTAGAGGATGTAGAGTCTAATGATGGATTAATTTATCTCCAAACACCGTAGGTTTCTCAACACATGAGAATTTTAGGGTGGAGGTAGAAGAAGCAAAGCTTGAGGATGAGAGTGTGAAGCATCAAGCAACTAAAAAAATGGCTAAATGTTGTGAACCAAAGAATTGAATCAAGCCTCACAAAAATATCTCACAACACGAATATCAAGCATACCACAATAGTAACTCATGAGTCACACCCATAAGTCACACCATGAGCCATGCTTCCATAAATGCCAAGAACACCTCATCCTCCACCTCATTTAACCATTTAACAAAATGGTTAAAACAAACAAATGAGGTGGCATCTTCTAGAAGTATCTTATAATGAATTACAAGAATACCCCTCATTTGTATATACATACCCGTATCCGTATTCTGAAAAAATACGAATACACAGAGACGAAAATAATCCAATAATATAATACTAAGATCCGGCTTAAACCAAACCCCACTAGTATTATCCGTCCGAATCATGATACGTGCACAAGTGCACGTATATGATCGAACCCCGCCGTAAAACCACACAGCATCTACATTGTTTCGTCCGAAGCAGGGAAACCCTCTGTGTTGGACTCTAAAGACTTGTCAATACGCTGGCAGTGGGTTTAACCACAAGCACGTCAACGGCTCTAGATGTACGTAACGGCTACCCAGGTATTGAGCGAAAGGAAGGTCGACGAGTAAACTCATCCGAACCCTTACTGAGCCTGTCCGTGAAAATCTCCGTACAGTCCGGTCTGTTTTTCTAAGAGTATCGCATATCGGGTCTAGGGGGTGGATAAAGTCAGATCCCTAATAACGCAATATTTCGTGTCAGTATGAAACCTATCACCAACTGAGAAACTACTGATCCAAATCAGTAATTCTCGACTACCTTGGCCAAGGATTTTTGGTGATGGTCACCCATGCACCTCGCAACATCAACTCCCAATACAGGGAGAGACGAATCCCCGACGATCCGCTCACTGCTTCCATGTGGCTCGGGACTGTACCCAACTAAAACCTGTTTGCATGACTCCTTTGAGCCGTGGTAGGGTAGTAATCAAAGCACAGTGGGAACTCACATGAGACAAATGACGATCTCAGGCCAGCAGACTAACCTATACACATGTCACCTGAGAACTGCTATCTGACAATAGGTATAATACCATCTAGCATGTTCCCGGCGAGTCCGTCCAGTGTACTCATAACCCAATGAGCACATGTATACTATCTTAGGTGACTAACAGACACCAATGGCTTGTGAGACAGGCCACCGCCCCTCGTCGGGGTCTCGATAAGTACACACTAGTTTACTCTGGAGTATGGATGCCCAGTCTCGATACTCTCTCGACTAGGGACATTTAAGGATGTGCTTATAGGCTACCCAGCTCCCACGTATATGATCGCCGTCATAATGCTGGTAGTCAAGCAAGAATCCTACGGGCTCTATCAACATGTAATAGTGATTTGTAATACCACGTAATGCATATATATGTTGGTAAAGGCAAACCAGATAGCATACTATCATTTTGAGTAAGACTGTTCTATCCATATAGGTCCCCCCTCAATCATCATAATCATCTGCCTGTGATTATAATAATTGCCTTGAAGGCACTATAACCAACACATATCTTGAGTTCTTCATGTTGAATCTTTCCAACACTTTCTCAATACATCTGACCTAGGATAGTCACAAATTTCTAGCCTTCCTGTTTTGAATAATTTCCATCCCAAAAATTTTCTTCGCTTCACCTAAGTCCTTCATGTCAAATTTTGCGCTTAATAAAGCATTGAGCATCTTTATTTCCATCATACTCTTAGCCGCGATCAACAATCATCGAATATAGGAGTAGATATATCGACGATCCATTCTTAAGCCGCTTCGAGTACACGCAGTTGTCATACTTACATCTTGAATAGTTGGTCTTCCTCATTAAAAAATCGAATCACTTATACCACTGCCTGGGAGACTGATTCAACCCATATAAAGACTGCTTGAGCTTACATACATGATCCTCCTTTCCGGGATCTATAAATCTTTCAGATTGTTTCATGAAAATCGTCTCTTCCAACTCACCATGCAGAAAGGCCGTTTTCACGTCCATTTGCTCAAACTCTAAATCTTGAATAGCTATTTTTGCCAACAACACTCGAATAGACATATGCTTGACTACCGGCGAGAAAATATCGTTTTAGTCAACCCCCTCCTTTTAAGGAAAACCCTTCATAACTAGACGTGAATTGTGTTGCTCATTTTCCTTTTTCCAGAATACCCACTTGCATGCAATAACCCTTTTGCCTTTCGGTAGCTCTATAAATCTCCATATACCAATCTTTTGAAGTGACTACATCTCCTCTGTCAACGCTACAATCCATCGATCCATATCCTCTTGCTCAATGGCCTCCTGATACGAGCTGGGATCTCCGCTTTCAATGACTAAAGCGTATGCGAGCATGTCTTCGAAACCGTACCTGACTGATGCCTTATGAGTATATGTTGATCTCTTTAATGCCATTGCCTGTGGGTCCTGTTGGGGTTGGTCCAAACCTTCTGTCTCCATAATCTGCCCGTCCACATCCTCATCAATATGCTGAAATTGTGTTTCAGTGTCTGTATCCTTATGAGCGCCAGAAAACTCGACCTCCGCTGGATCATTATCCCTTAATGCTCGACATGCCTTTTTATTATCTCCTGCCACATCTTTCAACATAGAATTCTCATCGAAAATCACATCTCGGCTAGTGAACACCCTTTTGTTTTCGAGATCACATAACTTGTAGCCTTTAACACTAAGTTTGAATCCCAAGAAAACATACCTTTTCTATTTTAACTCCAACTTGGTCCTATCCTTCTTATTCACGAGCGAGTAGGTAGGGCACGCAAACACTCGTAGAGAATCATAACTTACTGGCTCTAATATCCATACTTCTTCTGAGATCTGAAAATTTATGGTCGTTGATGGAGACATGTTGACTAAATAGCACGCATGACTTACCGCCTTTACCCAGAAGTCCTCCGAAAGTCTGGATTGCAACCGCATACTTCTAGCTCTCTCTAGTAGTATCCTATTCATACGCTTCGCTATCCAATTCTGCTCTGGCTGTCCTGGAACGGTCCATTGCCGATGTATGCCATATTCTTTACAATAGTCTATAAACTCTTTCGAGATGTATTCAGCTTCATTGTCTGTCCGGAAATACTCCATCAATCGCCCCTTTTGCTTCTCCATGGCCGCTTTCCACCAAGGTTCAAG
This sequence comes from Agapanthus africanus, assembly GCA_030015575.1. Classification (NCBI taxonomy): domain Eukaryota; kingdom Viridiplantae; phylum Streptophyta; class Magnoliopsida; order Asparagales; family Amaryllidaceae; genus Agapanthus; species Agapanthus africanus. The sequence continues at coordinate 9,170,187 of CM057337.1, forward strand.
AACTCGGTTTCAGTTTCTCATAATTTTATTAGTTTCGCTGGATTTCGGCTAGTTTGGTCAATCTCGGATCGGGTTTCAGTTTCGACCGCAAAACAACATACATAAGTGTATATATATTAAATACTTAAATTTAAGGTTCTATATTACAATACAATAATTCTAGTGTTTAAAAATCCAGCCATGACGCAAATTATATTGAAAAGTGTACTTAGATAAGTATTAATATAGGTTTGGGTTCACTTTTTTGCGGTTTTCTAACAATGAAGACTTACAATGATCATAATGACAGTAAAAATGGTATAAAAAATAATTTTTTAAAAGTTTTAGCCGAAACGATATTGTATAGTTGGTTTCGTATCGGTTTCGGGTTTTGTATCGGTGTTCACCGAAATTGATACGAAACCACCACGTATCGGTGGTTTTGACCGAAATCTCGAAGCTTACTTTCCACACCATAAAACTGGCAAACACATCTGATTTGTGTTTGAGAAAGTAGATCCATACCTTCCGTGAGAAGTCATCAATAAAAGTAACGTAGTATACGGCATCTCCCTTTGATGCAACCAGTGATGGCCCCCATACGTTTGAGTGAATGTAATCGAGAAGTCTTTCGGTCTTATGTACGGCTTGTTTGAAGCCGACCTTAAATTGCTTCCCCATCATACAATATTTGCAGAAATCTAACTTGCACAGGGTAATACCTTTTAGCAATTCCCTTCTATGCAACTTACGATGTCCCCTCTCACTCATATAGCCAATACGCATATGCCACAGGTTTGAGGTATCCTCTACTTGTTTCTCCGTAGCTGTGGCCGCACCACCAGTCATTGTGCTACCATCCAAACGATACAAATTCTTGAGTCATTGTCCCTTCATGACCACCAAGGCACCCTTGACAATATTTAACAATCCATCTTGACCAACGAATTTGTATCCTATCGCATCTAATGCTCCTAGAGAAATCATGTTCTTCTTTAGTTCCGGAATGTGTCACACGTTCACAAGTGTTCGCACCACACCATCAAATATGCGGATTTTGATGTTCCCTATGCCAATGGCCTTGCATGCCACATTGTACCCCATGAGAACACTAATGTCATTGTACTCTTTATAGGTGTAGAACAACTCCTTCTTCAGGCACATATGGTATGAACATCCGGAATCAAGGATTCAAATATCAGAATCTTCCTTCTTGGTATGTACGGTGAGTACATCATACGGATCTTCTTCTGCTTCGGTCGCAACACTGGCTTGATCCGAACCCTTTGAACTAGCACATTTATCCTTCTTCCCCAACCACTATTTATACTTTTGACATTACTTCTTCAGATGTCATGTCTGTTTGCAAAAGAAGCACGGTCTGCTCTCTTACCCGGATGATTTGGATTGCCCCCTTATACTCCTGCCTCCGTCTTTATTCTTCGACCTTCCTCTTTCACCGACAAACAACCCCGATGACTCCTCCGAAAGATTTGATTTCTTCATGATCTCGTTATTGAGAAGTGTCGCTGTAACTTCCTCCATCTCGAGTCGCTTTCCCATAAAGGATTATTGTCACAAAGTTTTCATACGAATTTGGAAGTGGAGATGGGAGCAATAGTGTTTGGTCCTTCTTCTCTAACTTGACTTCTAGATATAGAAGATCGCTTACCATTTTGTTGAAGCTGTTTAGGTGGTCATAAATAAATATCGCATCTTTCATGCGTAATCCATAAAGTTGCTTTTTTAGGTATAGCTTGTTTGACAATGATTTTGTCATGTGCAAACACTCTACCTTCAACCACAAACTTACCGCAGAACTTTCCTTCATAATGTTATACATTACGTTATCTGCCAGACAAAATTTTATTGTACATTGTGTTTTCAGATCTATCCATGCCCATGTGTCATCTATCATGGTGGTAGGTTTACTACTCCAAGTGTCTTAAACAACTTTTCTTTTACCAAAAGTACTTTAACTCTTCTCTGCCATATCGAGAAGTTTTGTTTCCTATTAAATTTCTCCACCTCAAATTTTGTGCTATTTACTTTATTATCCATCTTCCTTAATTCTAAAGAAAATATCTTTCCCTCGGATTCTTTCGAACCACTATCAATATAATCACGATCTCAGAAGATAAGAAGCGGACATAAGCGTTATCACTTACCGTAAATTTAAATCCCAAAAATATGGAACGTAGCTATGATACCAATTGTTGAAACCACAAATCAATCGGCGCAGTGGAAAATCTTACGGATTTATAAATCTAGACCCCTTTATAGACGAATAACAAAAAACTAACCGTAATAATAAATAAGACAAGAGATTAATGGAGGAAAATGGGGAGAACCTTTATTAGAGCTTTAAGAGAGAAAGAAAACCTTACAAGAGTTACAATTAACCCTCTCTTTATGATCCCAACGAGATCACCCTCTCTCTCTATTCAAGTTCTCCTTATGATTGTATTGATTTCTTATGGAGCCGACGACTCCCTAAAACTTTTTGATCAAAAACTCTCTACCTTAAATAATAATCCTAAAATCCTATATATAGCTCATACAATCTGAGTTATAATAAGATCTCTCTATTTACAAAATTGCCACCGAATAACTAAATTTCGAGATAAGTCTTGTACAGAATTTTTTCATGTTTATCTAAAAACATACGTCTGAACCTATGAGGAACAGACGTCTGCATGTGCTCTGCCAAAAAAGCAGAGTGCCGCAAGACGTCCGAACCTATGAACGGAAAGACGTCTGTGTCTTCAAATGCTTCTGGCCATAGTGCAGGGTGACGTCTGTGCTCACTGCTTCAAACGTATGCATGTATTTTGGAAATCTGCAACCTTATTCTTGCAACAACAAAAATTGACTTGCGCGGGTGATGTTTCCTTAACCTCATAAATATGTGGCTGGTGCTTCGAAGCATGTTTATCACACTTGCTATGCATCTATATATGGGTCGAAGTTTTCTGTTTCTGCGGCCAAGCTCTATCGTTTCCTCTCTTAATTAAAATTACCAACCTTCGCTGCATCCCGATGGCTACAAAATGCCCGACCAATACACGAAAGTCCCACGACAAACACAATACCGACGTGGTTCGACGGTCAGCCAACTACCAACCCAACCAATGGGACTACAATATGGTTCAAAACTTAATGAGCAATTACACGGTCCGGATCTATAATTAAGTTTTCTGCATCAGAAACAATACTAATTTCAGTTCTTGACACCAAGTTACTTGTTTATGCAGGAGGAGGCTTATGGCCCTATGGCCAAGGCGATGAAAGAAGAGGTGAGGGCTTTGTTCAACGAAACTGATCGGTTTGCTCGAGTCGGGCTCATTGATTTGATTGAAAGGCTCGGGTTAGGCTATCATTTTGAGGAGATCATCAAGGGGCAGTTGAACGATATGATGACAAGCGGTTATCAAAAGGTTGTGCAAAAAGATGGCCTGCATGCCACTGCCATGTTTTTTCGGATACTTAGACGACATGGGTTCATGGTTTCTGAAGGTATATATATAAAGAACATACAGACACTGTTTCACCGCGTGCAGTTTCACCTCAAATAATTACACATATATGCTGATGTTACATAAACAACATTAAACATGGTAAATAAAATTTGATAAGTAGCCAAAAAATAATCAAGCAGACAACACAAATAATATGGTTTCTGAATAACAAATTTCGACAATGACAGAGGCATTAATTAATATAATCACGTATGAGGAATAAAAATAGTTGATGTGGATTTATTCTCAGCATTAATTACCTTATTTCTGCTGTTTACAGAAAGTAGCTAGTACTAATTTTACCATCAGTTAAGAGCTTAAAGACGTTTCTAGCTCATATACACACACTCGGGTGGGTGCGTACGCGCTAATTATTAACTTGTCGTTTTATATATGAGGACAGAAATTTTTGAGCACTTCAAGGATGATGAAGGAAATTTCATGGCAAGCCTGGGACATGATGTGGAAGGATTGCTGAGCTTATACCAAGCTTCTTACCTATCTTTCCAAGGAGAGAGAAGATTGGATGCAGCCAGAGCTTTCGCAGCCAATCATCTTAAGACGTTGGGTGCATCCAAATCAAGCTTTGCAAGGGATATTGCATATGCTATGGATCTTCCCTCTCATTGGAGACCGGCAAGGCTAGAAGCTCGAAGGTACATAGATATCTACGACAAGGAAGGGGGCATTGATCCAACCTTGCTTCAATTTGCTAAGCTCGATTTCAACATGGTACAAAACAGACACCAAACAGAACTGGCAAAAGTTACAAGGTATATATATATAAATAAATAAATCTAGCTACATGTGCAGCAAAGGTCTACTCATACTGCGGATTCGCAATTTAAAAATACATCATATATAATCAAACACCGATTACAATAATACTGATTATAAGAATAAGATGTGAAGCACCGGTGACATCATTCAGAAGCAGAGTGTTTTTCCTTCAATTTTTATAAGAATCATTTAGAGGAACTATTCAGCAGAGCCATCAGGAAACTCTATTCCTAATTTTTGTTTTTCCTTTTTCATTCATCAGTTGGTGGATGAGCCTTGGCCTAGGAAATAAATTAAGATTTGCTAGAGATCGAACGTTAGAGTGCTTCTTCGGAGTGATCATCATAGTATTTCAGCCGCAATTTGGATATTGTCGTGAACGGCTTCCAAAAGTTGGTGCTCTTCTGGTATTGCTTGATGATATATATGATCTCTATGGCTCATTAGAGGAGCTCGGCCGTTTTACTCAAGTCTTCGACAGGTCTTAGCTAGTTCTGTTTATTATTCCAATAAATAACTAAGGTCACGACATGGCCTTAATTTTTTTCCCTCTATAACTTCTACAGATGGGATATCAAAGAGTTGGAGGATCTTCCAAAATGTATGAAGATTTGCTTCACAGCTATTAGTGATATCGTTGACGAAATGGCAGAAGGCATTCAAAGACATAACGGAGTGGATATTCTACCATATTTACGAAAAGCGGTAATTAACGACCGATATCGTGCTTTCATATGATCGTTTTCTCTTTAGCTTTTTATTTTTGTTATATCTTTATTTCTCTTGATCATTCCTAGAAAAAGTTTTCTTATTTTTTTCTTCCTATCTGACCTGTTACATTAACCACATATGCAATAGTTGTCCAACAAGATATTTGGGAGTTAAAACCCCTCAAAAAAAATATCTATGTAACATGCAGGAATCACTTCATAATATTCATGTACCTACTATTTGACCTTACTCAAATAAATCTGATAATATGAAAATCATATATCTTCACTGTAGCAATATAGCCTAAGTCATCAATTTGTAACAAAATGTTGGCAAGAAGTCATATATCAAAATATAATATTGACTAGAAAGGATATTAAGACTACATTTGACGTTCTAAAGTGTGAAACTTCATTTTAATTTGTCATAGGAGTTATTTTCAATAACATGCAGACTATAAATGTAATATGAATATATGATCAAATATGTTTGATTTGATTGTTTTCTTCTTCCGCTTTCTATGATTGCTTGTGAATATAAATATAAAAAATAGTAAAGTGAATAATAATAGGAAATATTATTATAGCTACAAAATTTTTATTTGCATGGAAATTGTTTTAGTATCATGCTAACACATAATCAGCTATATTAACCTTTGTCATGTAACTATATATCAATCTAAAAAGAGTACTGCAACCCTAAGTTTATATTACTGACATCTAAGCATATAGCTATTTTATTACATACTTAATTATTTGCTCCTCAGAATTTGTGTATATTATATGTAGCTAACAATTGAACTCTACACCATTTCAGTGGACAGATTTATGCAAGGCATTCTTAGTGGAGGCAAAGTGGCAAAACAGTAGGTATATACCAACACTTACAGAGTATATCGACAATGGCTTTATGTCGGTATCTGGTCCTCTTATATTATGGCATACTTTCTTTCTCTTGCGACAAGAGCCAACAAAAGAAGCATTAGAGCACTTGGAGAATTGCCCTAAAGTAATTCGTTTAGCATCGATAATTTTTAGACTCAGCAATGATTTGGCAACTTCAACGGTAAGCAAATTAATTAATTGTTATACCTTTAAGTCTTTCCATGTTACTCATTTTACAGAGAAGCTGATAATAATTAAAAATCAATTGATGTTATCCTATGTTAATTAAACACAGGCAGAGTCAGAGAGAGGTGATGCTCCAACAGCCATACAATGTTACATGAGAGAAAGAGGTGTTTCAGAGATTATAGCTCGCGAATATATATCAAGTACTATCACTGAGACTTTGAAAGAGTTGAATCAAGAACTCATATTATGCTCTTCCTTCAATCGATCTTTCATTGAAGCATGCACGAATCTAGCACGAATGGCACTGTGTCTTTACCAACACAGAGATGGTTTTGGCATTCCAACGTATGAGACAAAGAGCTATATAACCTCATTGCTCCTAAAACCTATTGCCTTTGGACAGAAAGGACTTGGCAGTTCCTAAATGTACTAATTTCGCAAGGCTTGTGCTCATCTTTGTATGATGAACTTGCATGCTGGACATGATTCTAATAGTATAGTCTAGCATAAGTAATTTCAAAATAAATTTTCTGAATTAAGAGCACAAGAGAATTCTAGCTCAAGACGTTCTAATAGTATAGACTAGGATACTATCAATATTCCGAAATATGGAAATAAATTGTCACGCCCCAGTCCCAATACAGAGAGTATTGTCCGCTCTGGCCGAACCCGCACGGTTTTTTCCTTCGGGGTGAACCGGACCTGGTCAGGGGCCACTTCCCAGGAGATCACCCATCCCAGAACTTCCCTGGCTCGAGCATGCTTAATTACGGAGTTCTCAAGCTCCTGTAGTGCCGGTTCACTTAAAAGGCGCCTCTGTATTGAAGAGTGGTATCATTCCATTTATAGTATGGATCTGTCCACTTTCGGAATGTATTCCGAAAACTCTCCATTGTTCTACAGTCGGTCCCACGGACTGAAGAGGTGGCCCCCATGGATTCAAGAGGTGGCCCCGCCCACTTGACATAACACTTGGCGTGGCACTTTGTTCCGTGTGGCACTTTGCTCCATGAACAAGAACCGGGTCCCGACATAAATCCTATCAACTTTTTTAACCATTGGATGCACATTATAATTTGTGCAAACAATTATGTGTGGTTTGAATAATGAGACATTTTTTCATAATTGCTGTACACGGTATTAAAAAGTAGGTAGAATTTGTTTTCAAATTCTACCGATAGGATCCCATCCCCCATCCTCACACACGCTTTTGGCGTTTGATTTTGTCGTTTCACGTAAATCTAGATGGCCTCTACTTTGTGGTGAAAATATTATAAAATAAGAGAAAATTTCTTTATATAAAGCCCTATTCCAAGTTATCCATGTCATCAATTCCTATTTAAGATTTCAAAAGAACCCTTCCACCCTCCCCTCTCTGAATCCCCCCTCACCTCCACCTCTTCTTAAAAAAGAAAAAATCTTTCAATAGGTGCAAAGAAAATTCTAAAGATCATTCAAAATTTTTTAAAAATAAATGAATGCATAAGAATTTTTATTAATATTTACATCATTTTTGCTACAGTAACATTATAACTAGTATTTTGCAAGTGAATTTTGAAATGGAGGTTTAATGTGGATATCTTCATTATCTTCACAAGAAATCTCTAAAAGAATCTATTATCTTACCAAAAAGTCTTTAAGAAGCTTTTCAAATCTTTAGTCTATAATGCTAAAATATACTCACATACATCATACGTTAAAAAGTCGGTGATGTGGATCATCTTACTTCAAGAAAAATAGCTTCAAAGACTTTTCTTGTCTTTCTAAATATTTTATTTCAGTTAATTGTGAGAACGCTACATGCCGCACTCTACTTCTGGTTATAATAGCAGAGACCGACGCAACAAAAAAAACTTTAATTATATCCAAATTATAATAATGAAAGATCAAATTTCACATTACATATAAAAAATTTGTAATATTTAGTATATATCTTTGTAATAAAGGAATCAAGTTATGTTGATACATGCTCTATAAAATAAATTCATCTTTTCATTTCATAAGCAATGCACGTCGTCATCATTTTATGTACATCACACATGCGGAAAACTAAAAAAAAAACTTGCGTCAAACTTATGGTTTGATCTTCAATAGTTTGATCATGAATGAACACACTTTAGGTGAAGGGGAGGAGATATGTCATTTAAGATTTGAGCCTGAATGCAAGAATTTTGACAATATATTTATAAATGCAAGTAAACAAGAGATTGTAGGTCAAAAATCGCATCCTTAGGAAGGTATCCTCCAAATTATGTTTTGAAAGTATTAAATTTGGATGCTATCCCTTAAGATTCCTTTTGTTGAAATAAGGGTTTATTGATTCATTTTCAATGTCCAGGAGACACTTTGGTTTGAACCAAAAGAATCTCCGACTATACAATTTAATATGAACTTACTAACTATTATCAAAAAGAATATCATTTTATAGATATTTAATAAAACTTTAATGATAACTGGACAACTTCCTCATGAAATGAAATACAAAAATTTGAGAGTAAAAAATAACTTAGGTTTTTCGGATATAAAGGGTTGCCGTCGCTAACACTGAAATATTAAAGCAATATTGCAGCTCTAGGATGGCATGAACGACTCATCATTTTCTTTAGGATTGAACTTGATTTGATTTCCAGTTTAACGATGTAAAGGTCGACTTTCAATTTTGAATAGCTTTTTTAATGACGTGGATGTGGATTTTGAATTTTGAATTCAATTTTAATGCATTGGAGGAGGTCGACTTTAATTTTAAATTCCCTTTTTAGGGTTTTTGTAATTATAGGTAATCCTGTGGTGTTTTCTGCAATTACAAGTAATTATGATGTGTATTTTTATTACAGATTAGTCGAGGGGGGTTTCTGTAATTTTAGAATTTACTTAGGGTACATTACATAATTTCAGGATTTGCCAAGGGTGTTTTGGCAAAATTTGGATAAGTATGACTTTGTCGCCCGCAACCAAACCAAGACTTACATATACACGCTACTCATCCGTTAGGACGGATTCACGTTTTTAAAAACACGAACATGAATAAGAGCCGTTGGATCTTGTATTTTTAATCAACGGTTAAAATTAATTCATCTTAATAAATCGTTAATGGATGGGAAATAGATGGGAGGTAAATATTCTACTTTTTTTCTTTCTTTTCTTTTCTCTTAATGTTAACCATTTTTGCACGGCTCTCTACTAGTTTTGCATGCATTCCTTCTTTTTAGGTTGAATTAAAAAGAAATTTTTAAAATGAAAATAATCTTTTTGCAATAAAACAATATTTATTTTGTTTAAGAAGAATCCTTTTCTTCATAACAACAGCATTTTAATTTTTTTTATAAAAAATACAAAAATAAAACAGTAATTTTTTCCAATAAAAACAGCACTCATTTAAAGTAAAAACCATCTTTTTTTTAGATAACAACACAACGTCTTACGTAAAAATATTTTTTTTAGCAAAACTGTATTTTTTCAAGTAAAAGGCTTTATATTAAAATAAAGCCAGTATTTTGTCAACAAAAAGGTACTTTTTTAATTAAAAAGAATCTTTTTCTTCAAATAAAAACAATATGTTTACGGTAAAAAAATCTTCTTTTAATATGATATAATTTTTTGTACTAAAAATTAAAAAAAAATCCTTTAAGAGATGCTGGCAGTAGAGCATCAGTTGGAGCGCCGGATGTCGTTTACACTATAGTTTTCTCCTTGCCACTAATAGTGAACAGCAATGAGTCGTCAATCTCTTATATCTCCGCTTCCCCATTGTTCTCCGAGTATACTGTAATAGAATAGATAATCATTTCAAAGCTGTGAAACAATGTTGAAATGAACATCTAATCTATCTTTGTACACGGAGAACCAGCGGAAAGGTAACGACGAAATATCTCGAAACGGATGAAAACATAAGTGAATGAAGGCGTTTGCTTTATACATTCTTAACTTGTCCACACGGGACAAATCTATGGGTTACCATACGATTGAATTTTCTCGTCGCGTATACTATACGACGGTTGTTAGTATCGAGCTATACTGTCCGATATTCAACAACCTTCGTATAGTTCTATGTCACGACGAGCTTCGCACGTATGTTAACCGATAGACGGGGACTAAGTAGCGCTTTTAGTTTCATATATGAGTATCGATGGGAATACGAAGGTTTCATATTATCATATAGTGGTTTTAACCCGAACATCTCGAATCGCTCTCTAATTATGCGTTTGTTGTGTATTCTTGTTGTATGTGTGTGTTCCGGCTGTCGGGGGTAGGCTTCTATCCCATTAAGAATGTATAGAGCGAACACCCATCACTTATGCTTTCAAACGTTTCGAGTAAATTTCGGCAGCACCTCCCCGCTGTTCTCCGAGTACACTGTAATAGAATAGATAATCATTTCAAAGCTGTGAAACAACGTTGAAATGAACATCTAATCTATCTTTGTACACGGAGAACCAGCGGAAAGGTACCGACGAAATATCTCGAAACGGATGAAAATACAAGTGAATGAAGGCGTTTTCTTTATATATTCTTAACTTGTCCACACAGGACAAATCTATGGGTTACCATACGATTGAATTTTCTCGTCGCGTAGACTATACGACGGTTGTTAGTATCGAGCTATATTGTCTGATATTTAACAACCTTCGTATAGTTCTATGTCACGACGAGCATCGCACGTATATTAACCGATAGACGGGGACTAAGTGGCGCTTTTAGCTTCATATATGAGTATCGATAGGAATACGAAGGTTTCATATTATCATCGAGTATCATATATTGGTTTTAACCTGAACATCTCGAATCGCTCTCTAATTTTGCGTTTGTTGTACATTCGTGTTGTATGTGTAACATGATTTTAAACCATTGAGATCAAGATTGATAGAACTGATCATCCTACATTGTAATAGCATTCATCAACCAAAAACTATTATTGCAATGGCATTCATCTATAACAATCAACAATTAAAACCACAAATGTAGGATACTGATATCATAAAGCGTTATACGCAACATATGAATTCACATGACTGAAACATGCATCAAAAAAACATGTTCATCCAAAAGAAATGCCACTGTCAACAAATATAGACAAATACGTTATAAAAACAATAACTAATTAACAAGTTGATTAGCATCTGGATCAAGAAAATGATAGGAAAAACAATTGACTATGATCTATAATGACAAGTCTATTACCATGACTCTCGACTAACAAAGGTGGCTTTTCGTCCTCGGTAGCTTGATAATTGGGATTTTATGGCGAATAAAAATATGCATATGTCGTTTGACCGGGAACTTCAATAGGAAACTCAATAAGGTCGGATGTACTGAAGTACGCTTTGTATTTCGCTATATCAGGTGATGAAGCCCAAGCCCTAGCTAGCCCAGCCCCATCCCAACCGAACCCTATCGAAGGTAAAGAACATCCTTACACTTTCATATTTCTATTAATGATGCAAGTCTCCACCAAGTCAAATTCTTGCAATATCATTACCTATATTTGATTTAATGCTTCAAACCCTTTGAGCATGTGTAAAAACATATTTGTATGCTGTTATGTAGCTATAGTGAAAGTTATTTACTGTAATATAAAATTAATATATTGGATTATAAAAATATAGAAAATGTTACTCTACTGATAATTGTCACAAAAGCGCGCTCTTCAAAGAAAATAAATAAATAAATAAAATAAAGCCTGATACTCAATTACTCAGTTTTTAAATTAAAAAAGAAGAAGAAGAAAGAACAAAAAGAAATTCATACATGCATGTTGTCTCCCCATCTTTTCATATATTAAGCCAACTTTTCTATACATGCTAGTAATTACTGGATACATTCAGGTTAAATGCATAGAGCTAGCCGTAATTTCCTCTACGGTAAACTTTCATCAATGCAACACTTTGGTTCGCCTAACTAGATCGCCATTCACGAACACAATCTATTTATATGGCATGATTTTATACACTTAATTTTACCACATTTAATGAAAATGAATCATTCATGATATGATACATGTATATACATCGATACCCAACCCCAACCTAACCCTAGCCCCAGCCCCAGCCCCGCCCCGCCCCAACCTAACCCTAACCCCAGCCCCAGCTAAACCCCAACCCCAACCCTAAGCCAAACCCTAACCCCAGCCCCAGCCGCAGCCGAACCCTAACCCTAACCCCAACCCCAACCCCGACCCCGACCGCAACCCCTGCCGAACCCTAACTCCAACCGCAACCCCAGCCCTAGCCATGAACCCTAGCCCTAAATAATCAAAAATTTCTTTAATTTAGTTCACTACTACAAAGAAGGGTTGCCCCTACGGATTTATCCGTAGGGGCAACCCACTGCCCCTACGGATATATACGTAGGGGCTAAAAAATACCCCGTAGGTGCAAAGGCCGCAGGTGTAAGTTGAGGCCCTGAACTTGCCCCTACGGTTAAATTTTTGCCCCTACGGATATATGTGTAGGTCCAGTTGCCCCTACGGATTAAGCCGTAGGGTATAAGATTTTATATTATTTACGGTTTATTTTAATAAATTACTTGGCCCTACGGATATACCCGTAGGGGCATGTACTACCCCCTACGGATATATGCGTAGGTACGTTTCCGTAGGGGCACAAATTCAGGATTCCTGATATCTTGCCCCTACGGATAACGCCGTAGGGGAGAGTCAGTGGCCCCTACGGATATATCCGTAGGGGCTTTCCCAACCCCCTGGCACTGAGATCTGGGGGAAATATCAGTTACTGCTGATATTTTGCCCCTACGGACATATCCGTAGGGGTAACATGTGTGCCTACGGATTAATCCGTAGGTACATAATTGTCTGTAATTTTTTTTAAAAAATGGGCTGCTTGATTTTTTCCGGCCCTGTGCACAATAATATATACATCAATCAAATCATATATTGCAGTATTCATAATCACATCTCACGCATATATATAATATACAAAAGAAACACAAAAACTGAATATGATATAAATACAAACCAATATCAATATCGTTTCAAAATGTAGTACAATGTGTATGATATAAATAAATACATGTTTCAAAAAAAAAGAACCAAAAATCTACCCTAGCTCGGTCCAGCTCCACCTCTGAATAACGATAGAATAACGCGCGCCTGCTCCTCGGTCAATAAACTCTGCAATTCGTCGCGAGCGGGAGTCCGAGCGGCATGTGGAGCCGGCGATGTGGTCTGCGCAGCCGCCGTCGAGGTAGTCGCTTGCGGAGCCGCGGCTGCGGGAGTCTGAGTGGGCGGTGGAGCTACAGGAGCTGTCTGCGGAACCGCAGCCGATGTAGTGGCTTGCGGAGCCGCAGCCGAAGGAGATGCATGTGGAGGCTCGGCCGATCTACCCTGTCGCGTCTGGATATAACGTGTGTAAGAAGCGTGTAAGAACTGTTTATTATTCGAATTCGTATCATTATTAAGTTATTTCGAAACCCTGTTTGGATATCTAGTTTGGAAAAGCGTTGTTTATTTCAATTACATATGTATGTATGATTAATCAAACTTAAGTCTAAAACCAAATAAGCTCAAGCTACGTACTAATTATGGATATGTTGATATGTATATAATATGAAATGATATTTTACTATAAAGTAGTATACATACCAGCATCTCCTTCAACTCCTGAACGCTGGCCCTCAAGCTATCCAGTTCATGATGGACATGCCGGTCACTGGAGACGGAGGAAGTAACCGCCGGGGTGGAGTCCAACCTCATATGGGCCCTGCTAGGGCCCAATCCCGGGCCTCTCCCAACCTCCGTGGTGCCCTCCGTGTGTGGCGTCCAGAACTGGGGTCAGCAGCCTCGGATCGTTCTGTCCGGTAAAATCGATCCCCGAGGCCTGGGCCTGCTCAACCACCCGCTCCTACACCCACATTCGAATTCTTATCATTATCGAGTTATTTCGAAACCCCATTTGGATATCTAGTTTGGAAAACTGTAGTTTATTTTAATTAGATATGTACATGTATGATTAATAAAACATAAGTCTACAACCAAATAAGCTCAGGCTATGTACTGATATTGGATATGTTGATATCTATAATATGACATTATATTTTACTATTAAGTAGTATACATACCAGCATCTCATTCAACTCCTGAACGGTGGCCTTCAAGCTCTCCAGTTCCTGCTGGATACGTCGCTCACTGGAGACAGAGGAAGTAACCACCGGGGTGGAGTCCAACCTCATATGGGCCCTGCTAGAGCCCAGTCCTCGGCCTCTCTCCCAACCTCCGTGGTGCCGTCCGTGTGCGGCGTCCAGGACTGGGGTCAGCAGCCTCGAATGCTGCCTTCCCCCTAGCAACTGTCAGAACATTATATTTAGCACATACTGGTCTATAAAATTGACAAGAAATACCAAAATCAACAAATTCAAAGCCTTACCTACAGAGATAGAAGATGTGCTCCTCTGGTATCTGCATGTATCAAAATTTGAATAATATTAATTAATTTCAGTACATATATACTAACAAGGTAAACTCGCATATAGCGCTGCTTACACATATGACAGGGAGTGAACAAGCTCTTGTAGATCATCAGGCGCAAATCTAATCTCATCAAGCAGCCCATGATAATGAGTTGGACGACTAAGAGCAAAAGGAATGTGTGTGTATTTATGATATAGCATTCTAAATCAATATACATGCCCTATATAATATATAAACATACCTGGAGGAACGGGAGTGGCCTCTGTCCCTGATATGGACGCATCACCAACAACTAGACAATCAAACATTGACAATATAAGTAATTTTGACATAAACAGGCATGAATATCTATAATATTACATTCAAAATGGATATTAGAGAGCGCACCTGCAGTGAGAAGTGATAAAAGTATCACCCAACAAGAGTGTAATTTACAGAATCAGTTGAGACTTTTGAAAGTTATAGAAGAACCTGACCTGCACAAATCTGATGTATGCTTTCCATTGGACACTAAGAAGTCTCTAAAGGGAAAAGCCTATGTGAAAGCCATCATTAGTATGTGCTAGAAGATTGATGCTGAAACAGAGAACAAGGAATGTCATTTTTTTCTTCTTCTGCCACATTACTGTCTTCTCCTTCTGCCACATTACTGTCTTCTCCTTTTTATTATGTGCGCGTGCAAATTCAATGACTATATTGAGAATATGGATTAATAGTGGGTAGGAAAAGTATTTCTCAAATGGCTTTTGCGTCTAAAAACCATAAACTACTAAGTAATGGCATACATAATTTTTTTAGTATAAAGGTTGTTATTTTAAGTTTTCCCTTATAGAGATATGATCTAACTGCATCTATAAACTATAAGTGTGCAGAAAATTATGATAAGAAACCATAAGAAAGGGTCGTAGCCATGCATAACCTTGAATCTACATACCAAATCATGCAAAAGCATGCACTTATTGTCACCTTGCCTTGGAATATAAAATATCTTGGAAGACTATAAGCGAGCATTTAAATCTTGATAGCTTTTGACTTCAACATATATTTTTCTCAAGTACCATGAAATATACTTCCTCCGTATAAACCGTTTTCAGGAAGATGGATTAATAATGACAAATTATCCATTGTGGCTCACTAGGTTAGCATTTTCTCTTCTATTGACCATCTTACTAATCTGCTTGGTAAATTTATTCGGAACCGGCTGCGAATCATTAAAAGACATGCATAAGAAAGAAAGCTAAAATACAGATATATAGCATACCGATACATCGAAACTTCATAGTTGCGATGACAATTCAGAGATATTTATTTCTACACACGTGGTGCGCGTGCGAATGCGTCAGGCATCATGGACAAATATTTCAGAACATGGAAAGTATTATTCGTATAAAGTAATTAAAACTTTTAAACACCTTGGGTAGATATTTTCTTAGTTGATGCAATCATATCATGAGGACTAAATTTAAGCTATTATACATATGCATATGTATTTTTCTAACCTAATATATCACACACACACATACACACACACAGAGAACACCAGGTAGGTAGAGAAATCAGGTAGCAGGATCCTGAAGAAATGGAGTCCATAGTATTGCTCATCATCATCATCCATGATCCCTTTGATAATATTTTTTCAAAGGGATCATGGATGATGATGATGAGCAATGCTATGGACTCCATTTCTTCAGGGTCCTGCTAGCTGATTTCTCTACCAAACTGGTGCTCTCTGTGTGTGTGTGTGTGTGTGTGTGTGTGTGAGATATATTAGGTTAGAAAAATACATATGCATATGTATAATAGCTTAAATTTAGTCCTCATGATATGATTGCATCAACTAAGAAAATATCTACCCAAGGTGTTTAAAAGTTTTAATTACTTTATACGAATAATACTTTCCATGTTCTGAAATATTTGTCCATGATGCCTGACGCATTCGCACGCGCACCACGTGTGTAGAAATAAATATCTCTGGATTGCCATAGCAACTTTGAAGTTTCGATGTATCGGTATGCTATATATCTGTATTTTAGCTTTCTTTCTTATGCATGTCTTTTAATGATTCGCAGCCGGTTCCGAATAAATTTACCAAGCAGATTAGTAAGATGGTCAATAGAAGAGAAAATGCTAACCTAGTGAGCCACAATGGATAATTTGTCATTATTAATCCATCTTCCTGAAAACGGTTTATACGGAGGAAGTATATTTCATGGTACTTGAGAAAAATATATGTTGAAGTCAAAAACTATCAAGATTTAAATGCTCGCTTATAGTCTTCCAAGATATTTTATATTCCAAGGCAAGGTGACAATAAGTACATGCTTTTGCATGATTTGGTATGTAGATTCAAGGTTATGCATGGCTACGACCCTTTCTTATGGTTTCTTATCATAATTTTCTGAACACTTATAGTTTATAGATGCAGTTAGATCATATCTCTATAAGGGAAAACTTAAAATAACAACCTTTATACTAAAAAAATTATGTATGCCATTACTTAGTAGTTTATGGTTTTTAGACGCAAAAGCCATTTGAGAAATACTTTTCCTACTCACTATTAATCCATATTCTCAATATAGTCATTGAATTTGCACGCGCACATAATAAGAAGGAGAAGACAGTAATGTGGCAGAAGAAGAAGGAGAAGACAGGAATGTGGCAGAAGAAGAAAAAAATGACATTCCCTGTTCTCTGTTTCAGCATCAATCTTCTGATATGAACTAATGATGGCTTTCACATAGGCTTTTCCCTTTAGAGACTTCTTAGTGTCCAATGGAAAGCATACATCAGATTTGTGCAGGTCAGGTTCTTCTATGACTTTCAAGAGTCTCAACTGATTCTGTAAATTACACTCTTGTTGGGTGATACTTTTATCACTTCTCACTGCAGGTGCGCTCTCTAATATCCATTTTGAATATCGATAATATTACATTCAAAATGGATATTAGAGAGCGCACCTGCAGTGAGAAGTGGTAAAAGTATCACCCAACTAGGGTGTAATTTACAGAATCAGTTGAGACTCTTGAAAGTCATAGAAGAACCTGACCTGCACAAATCTGATGTATACTTTCTATTGGACACTAAGAAGTCTCTAAAGGGAAAAGCCTATGTGAAAGCCATCATTAGTTCATATCAGAAGATTGATGCTGAAACAGAAAACAAGGAATGTCATTTTTTTCTTCTTCTGCCACATTACTGTCTTCTCCTTCTTCTTCTGCCACATTACTGTCTTCTCCTTCTTATTATGTGCGCGTGCAAATTCAATGACTATATTGAGAATATGGATTAATAGTGGGTAGGAAAAGTATTTCTCAAATGGCTTTTGCGTCTAAAAACCATAAACTACTAAGTAATGGCATACATAATTTTTTAGTATAAAGGTTGTTATTTTAAGTGCGCGTGCAAATTCAATGAAAGTTAGATTTGAGGATACCCATGTATGAGTTGTATTCTATATATGTGTGTTTCGATTTATGATTTCGCTTAAGTGTAGGGTTGTTTTTACTTAAAGAAGTATCACCATCTACTATATATAAAAAAATGTAGCAAACTAGGATTGGTATTCAAATCCCAGTCCAGATTGGTATTCAAAATTTATTTAATTAGTTTGTGATCCACATCATTTAATTCGTTGCTTGAGGCATCAATGTAGGCACAAATATCACTGAAGCAGCCTAAATCACCATATGAACCGGTTATCGGTTTCAATTCCACCAGAATTAGAATTTCATCCGAACAACTTTCACACAGTAATCGGAACCTGGTCAACAAATTTGTCATGCCCGTTGTGGTTTTACTTATGTACAGTACTTCTACAAAATACGTGCTGTCATTTCTAAATGGAAGTTTCTCAGTGCCACCATAGTAGCAGAAGATGGAATTGTTTATCGCAACTAGATTATGCTAAGCCTCGGATAGATTAGGCAAACATGATCTAGAAGAATATAATTAGCAGAGGAAAAATATAATAAAACAAAACAAAGCGTAGCAAATAAGATAAAATAAATTAAAGATATATAAAATTAAAGAGAAATAAGTTTTCGAGAGGAGAGGTGCAAGATATCATGTGCCACGAAGAAAAGGAGGACAAAAACAGTATTGGCATTCATAAGAGGAAAGCTAGACTAACAAGAAGAAACATTACAAATATTACTATGTTTATGAATTATCACAGAAAATCAACCCAGAATCTGCAAGAAAATCAAAAGTATGGCTCAAATATGAGACGGACAAATATCTTTTCCTCTCTTATCTTTTCTTTTTGAAAACAAATACCAGAAGATGTTGACTTTCTGGATATATAGGAGTGGATATGATAAAAACATGTAAAGGGTGCATAGAAGTGCTAACAGAGACTCTTTGTTGCAACTTTATAGTAAACGGAACAATAACTGGCATATTCAAGTTAAAAGAATTGAAAGAATAATGAACATGGCTTACAAACTTGGGTGAGAACGATGTGACACTCAGGAAAACATCTAAAAGACAAATTCATAAATGCGGTTAGGCCAAAACCGGACTAAATCCTGCCATGCGACTGATATTCCTTGATGTAGAAGTAAATATAACTGTGGCACACACGCACACATGCACACAAAAACTATGGCACAAACAAGTGGAAATATGCAAATAAACATGCATGCATGCAGACATTAAAAGATTAATATAACAGAGATGTCTACTGATGATTTGTAAGATGTTATCGCAGGTAGGACAACTGCCAATTCTATGGCTTGTGGCCACCAGCGACTGCTTTCTCACCACAGTAAAAATAATGAGGGACTATAACATATCATGAATTCGATATGCACCGTGATTTCATAGCATATGTCTATTAACCTATAATGTACAAGTTCTCGGCGTTGATTGCAGAGGTGCATACAGTCTGAATTAGTAAATATACGTAAGAAGGAAAAAGAAGAAACGATTCATAAATATGGTTGGGCCAGAAACAGACTTAGTCACTGGATGACATATAACTGATATTCCTTGATGTAAAAGCCAATACACCTTTGATAACAAACTCATTCTTTTTTGGGAGATATATGAATAACCGACTCTGACCCTCAGCATTCCATTGAACACATGGAAATCCATCGTATCTCATATTCAGCCACCTCACTTCACCGATCCTATGATCGCCCTCTGGAGGACGCACAGCCCTAACCGCAGCCCCAGCCCCAGCCCCAACCCTAGCCCTAGCCGCAGCCCAGCCCTAGCCCCAGCCCGCTGCCCCAGCCGCACCCCCAATAAAAAATTTGATAAATTGACCCTTCCCCGACCCCGACCCCGACCCTAACCCTACCCCGACCCCGAACCCGACCCCGCAGCCCAGCCCCTGCCCCAACCCTAACCCGACCCCGACTGCGACCGCGACCCCAGCCCAACCCCAACTCGCACGCCATGAACCCTAAGCCCAAAATAATCCAATAAATTCTTTAACTTACCTCGAGATTTACTCACCTGAACGGCTGCTGGGGCGACGACCTGAATGGCGGTGGCGACGACCTGAACCGCGGTGGCGACGAGAACTGCAGTGGCGACGAAACCGGCGGTGGCGACGAGGAGAACAACCTTGGCTTGAAGCCCTAACTTGGGAAAAACTAAGATATTACAAATTACCATTTTTTTTATCAAATCAATGTTTATCAAAACTCATAAATCCAATAATTCTACAATTTCTTGATATTCGGCTCACCTATAATATAACAATCTATATGCCTAATTAACTAATTAACCTGAAATTTATCGATACAAGGCATCAAGGTATTTCTAGGAGATTATATAAAATTTAGACACATTCATCAGATCACCATGCAGATCAATATGATAGTATGATAGTTCTAAGTTGATACTCTTTTTCATAATTATAAACATAGATCCATATATAATTAACCATGCTTGAAGCCAAACTCCTATTGTTAACATGAAACATATGCTTTATATTTAAATAAAAGGGATTTCTTAATTTTTATATTAGAACATTGTACATACCTAATTTCCACTTGAAATCGGTTTTTTCTTTTATCAGTACTCGTTGACATACAGTAACAAACAATGTTTGATTAGAAGGACCCAAGATTTTCTCGATCAACAATAATTATAGTAATCAAACTAGGCTAAAATTGCTGGAAATTCTTCTCAGGTTTGCCAAATTCAGCAAACCCCAACCCCAACCTAATCCTAACCCCAGCCCCAGCCCAGCCTAGCCCCACCCCAACCCCAACCCCAGCCCCAACCTAACCCTAACCCCAGACCCAGCCCCAGCAAAACCCCAACCCCAGCCCCACCCCAACCCCAACCCCAGACCCAGCCCCAGCTAAACCCCAGCCCCAACCCTAACCGAGCCCCAACCCTAACCCTAACCCTAACCCTAACATAAACTGAACCCGATGCCTAACCTTAACCCTCATCCCTACCCGAACCCTGAACACTAGCCCTAACATCATCACAATTATGTTTAATTGGAGATTTACTTACCTGTAGACAGTGGAGGAGACGACGGAGACGCTTGGCGGTTGACGACGCACGCAATCGGCGACAAGGAACTCGACGAGGAAGAACGAGGGCGGTGGTGGGCCGAGAACGGAAGGCGGTGGCGGGCTGAGAACGGAGGGCGCGCGATGGCGACAAAGAGAAAATTGGAGACGCGGGAACGAGAGAAAATTTTGGGAACAAGAGGGAAAGAGATCGAGGCGTAGGGCATTTCTGTGCCTTTTTTTATTAAATTCCCATTTAGATGCCCCTACGGACATAACCGTAGGTTATTGGTTTGCGGATCCGTAGGGCCACACAACAAATTAAGATTTAATATTTTTAAATTAAAATGTCGGGCACCGTAGGGACAACCATTTGGCCCTACGGCTTAGTCCTTAGGGGCAAGAAAAATCTGCCCCTACGGATTTCATCATCCGTAGGGGCAACCCCATATTGTAGTAGTGGTTGAAGATTTACTAACCTAAACGGCGGCGGCGACGACGAGAACGGCGGCGGCGGCGAGAACGGCGGCGGCGATTTAGGGATTTTGTTTCTCGCGCGATCGAGAGAGGGAGAAAGAGATAACGGGCGTAGGCGATCGATCTGTGCCTTTATTAAATCGCTATTTAGTTGCCCCTACGGATTTGTCCGTAGGTCCTTGGTTTGCGGCTCCGTAGGGGCAAACACCAAATTAAGAATTAATATTTTTATTCTTGAACGTCTTGGCCCGTAGGGGCAACCTTCTAGTCCTACAGATTAATCCGTAGGGCCAACATAAATCTGCCCCTACGGATTTCAATATTCGTAGGGGCAACCCCCTATTTTACTAGTGTGTCCAATATCGACACAAATCTTCTGTTTCTATCAGGTATCGTTCCCCGAACGATCCTGTCAATCAATAACACCAGTCAGTATCACCTAGATATCCGCCGTGTTCATAACTGTCTCCGGTATCGAGTATCCTCGTTAGGCTCCCCGCCTAAAGTGCGGCTCTCCTGCCCCTCGGTCTCGACCGGGTCCACCATGAATCCAGCTGTATAGCTACCTCACTCAGCCTGGATATACGTAAGAATCCGCAATCGTATAGCTACCCCACTCGGTTCAGAATAAAACCAAATCATAAAAACAACATCTCATGGTGGACATGTCACGTCAATCATGAAGAATCACTGAATACACTTAATAGTGCATAAAAACTCAAAACCATAAATCCGCAATAATCCAATGCATCTTATATCAAAATTACTAATACTTGAATATGAAACATGATAACATTTATGCAAAATAACTACCATTCTTGATGTTTAAGGTATGATGTGAATCATATTTAACATAATAAGTACTAAGTGTATATGTGACATGTTAATATCGACGAGATGTAGTGTAACATGTAGATAAGTGCACGTGCAGCATGACTCGTCGATAATTTGTGCAGTGTTCTAATAATTATTAACATGATGATATTTATATATATGAATGCATATGATCAAACTTTATATACAATGAAACAATTATAATTTAAACTTAAACTATGGGCGTATCGTGCCATCCATATAAAATCCCCCGGTAGATATTTAGTCTACGCACCGGAATACGTCCAATCTACTCAGATCATCAATTCATTTCCTTTCCTTGCGGTCTCCGAATTTCCCGTACTCAAATCTAACATCGACATTAATTTGTATAAGAAACGGCTAAACTCCGATAAGGCGAAAACATGAAAATACAAGTTTTACGTATTAACCATACTACGTACGACTATTGTAAATTATCTAATACCTATACTAACTGGAATTTACCCAATCGCTGTTCGTAACAGAAAACAGATACGCGTTACGAAACATCCGTGTCGTGTTTTAGAATTTTAACCCCTTTACAGATATTAGCTTCCAGATTTCATATACTGATAAAATAACTTAAACAAACAATACCAAATATCTTAACACATATACAGAGACCTACCCTAAAAACCACAACACCCAACTCCCTCAAAAAACCGGCGAGCTCGAAATTTCCCTATATGTCGCCGGCCAATATCCGAGCAACTGGGTTCGTCTTCCTAGGGTTTATTCTAGGTCCAATCTATATGATGAAGGTACTGTTTGATTATATTAATTATTATCTAAGCTACAGCAGATCTTCACAGAGCCTATATTTTCCTAAAATACGATATATCCGATATCCGATTTCTACATTTAAACTGTTACAAAACTAAAATCCTATAGAGTTTAGAGATTATACCTACTAAAGATTACAGAAAAGACTTTCTCTAAGATGCACAAGCTCTTAGCTCCTAGCTAGATGGTGGTGGTGAAAACCTTTAGCACATAGCTCTTTTCTTCTCTTCTCTTTTCTTTTCTTTTTCTTTGTTGTTCTAGGATGTTTCCTTCTTTCTTTTCAGTTTAATTCTTATTTCCAATGATATATATATATGAACTGAACAAGATAAGGAGAGTGAGTGAGGGTTGTAGGAGGAGGTGTCACCAAAAGGATTGTGGTGGTTTCATGCAAGGGTGAGGTGTGTGTGCATGGGATGTACATGCAAGAAGGATGTGTATCATCATGTTATGATATTCCAAGAGTGTAATTTAACCTTAACCAAGTCCTACCCCTTTTTACACATAAACCCTCATAAATTTTCAATTTTCACAATTACCTAAATTTTTCACAAAACCTCTCATACTATATCATACCACAAATGAAATTAATTTTTTCACTAAAGCCCTTATAATTTACTAATGTTACAATCTAAAATTTCAAATTAATTAGTTTCACACGCTACTTATGAAAATGTCCTATTTTGTTTCAATAACTTTTTAAATTAACATTTTATTATTTAATTAATTAAATTAATTTATTATCTATAATTTTCAAAATGTTACAACTATGGGTGTTTTTGTATCGTTGCGCAGAGCAGGTCAGTTCAAATTTCAGAATGCATGCACTTGTGGTATTTTGCATTTTCAAGTACCTTCTGTTCAATTTATAGTTTTAAATATTAAACAAGAAATGAGCGTATGTGAGTTATGAATGATTCCCCATAAAAATCTCCGGATTACGATAACCAGAGAGGGTTATGGTTGTTTTATGACTGCTGCGCAGATAATTCCCGCTGCTATCAAGATTCGACACATATTTTTAAAACGTGTTTTAAGATAATTTTCGTCAGTTTCCAGTAAAATAAACGTAGGAAAAATATGTAGCTAACATCCTGAAATAATTCCAGAAATTAAACGTTGCTCCGTTTGGGCTCCTATGTTAAAAGTTATGACCATTTTAGTTCAGGTCTAAGCAGATTATGCAAATGAGGTAAAATAGGTTTCAAACTATGGATTTAGTTAACTACGGTAGAGCGGTCGCTGCATTGTTACGAAATTAAAATTACGGTTAAAACCCCATATACGAAAGTATAGGGTATACCTGTGACATAGGGTATAAAAAGAACATATTTGCTGAATAACTACCTTATTAATCTATTACACCGTAAATGCTAATTGAACTAGTTAAAATAGTCATTAATCACTAATATACTTGAATAACTAAATTTGGAATATAACATACTTGATTGTATGTAGAATCTACTGTTGTGCCAACCCATTTAATACACTTATGAATGAAAGTGACACACTCAGAGCATTAATCATTAACTGTTACAATGTTTTTAAATTTAATAATAATCACTACCATATAATGATTTTGATTTATAATATACTTAACTAATTTTAATTTCAAATAAAAAATTCTGTGTGATAATTAAATCTTAATTAACTCTACTTTACACTAAAATGTGTTCTATATATAAAACTAATATATAATTTTATCTGACTACCAGTAGCTAAAAGATGAAAATAAATCATATAGTAGCTTAAATTATTTAACTGTGATAGCTAGTAAATACAGACACTATACGTATTAAACTAAAACTGCATCGCATATGCTGTATGGTATTATAATCACAATAAATTGAAGCTCGTAAACAACCATGAGAAGTAAATGTAAAAACGTAGTTTGCAGTATTAATTAATATATTAATACACTTAACGATGATGATATGTATGAGTAAACCGCTAATTGCAATAAAAACATAATAAACACTAACATCATGATGAAACAATACTACCATACTCAAATGCACAAATATAAATATTTTTTAATATAAATTAAAATATGAAAACTGATATACATTAATAACTAAATCTAATACAAATTACACTGCAACAAATAGCTTACTAACATATCTGTAATACAATATAGTTTAATACAAACTTCTTTGATATGCAACTAACACCATTCGTGTAAACAATACACATAATCTTACTTTGATACACACACTAAATGCCTAATACAATGTCCAAATGCATAATCACCACTATGATACCACTATAATAATATTTAGTACAGATACATCATATAATTGCTATGAGTAGTCATATATTGTTCATGTTATTTAGTTTTGTTAAATTTGTCATTAGTATTACACATACATATATATTAAAACCCTAATAAAATAAAATAAAACCTATAAACATGAAATCCATCTCATCTCATATTATAAAATTCTAACAGATCTAATAATTTCATGCAAAAGAAAATCGATAAAAACCCTAGAAGCCAAAGGATTGAAGAAAACTTACATATGATTTACAACTATTTAAATAAGGAAAAGAAGAGGGGACTTACAAAGAGACAGCTTGGTCTTTGTATCAAGTTGTCGATTCCGATATAGAGATAGTCTTGATTTGATTTCGAAGCCTCCGACGTTGGATCGGTATCTTCTTGATGCAGCCCTAGCCTACATGGAGCGGCTTGACCGTTCCAAAACACGTCGCGTCTAGTTCAACCGAGAAATCCGAATTGTAAAATCTTGTTCGATTCACATATTCTCCGAGCCAAATCGAAGCTCTCGCAAAATCGTTTGGATCGATTCTGCAAGCATATTGATGTCTCCCAGAATCGAAAAAATCCATTATTTAGAGCCTCGAAATTGCGGTCAAACATTTGCTTCGAAATTTTGACTTTCGAATTAGGGATGAAATCAATACCCGGATCAGTTAAGATTTTACTGGCAGTATTGGGAATCAATTCTGAACGCAATCAAATAATTAATTTCGATTTTTAGTAACTTTCTATTTTTAGCAGTTATCTATTTTTGGCAGTTTTTATTTTGTTGGTAAATTGGTTGTGAATTTTGATCTTGTATGGGTCTATTTAAGAGATCTCTTGCAATTGTAATAAGTAGATTTCAATTAATAAAATCCTAGTTTGACAAATTGTCATTATTAATGTTTGATTCTTTTAATCTCCACTAATTTAAGTCTAAAAATGCAGCATCCCAAATCATGGCTGCATCTATTCTTCACCTTTGCTTGGTTCCTTAGACTAGAGCTTTGAAGATAAAAGATGGTAAAAAAATAAGAGGAAGAAAAAAATAAGAGAAAAATAGGGTTTATTTATATATAAGAGTAGAAATTAGGGTTTGGAGAAATTAAAGGTTAAAATTAAAAGATTAGATCTAATGGTTTAAAAAGAGCTTTTCAAAAAAAAAAAAAAAATAGGTTTGTCCTTCTTCTTTTTTTTAATACGTTTAATTAAAATAAAATCTAATTAAACTCTTAAAATACTTAATAAATAATCTCATCTTTTCAAAACTTCTTAATAAATCTCTTAATCTTTTCTTATCTTTTAAAAATACCAAAAATGATTTTATAAATTATTTTTCTCTAATAAAAAAATTAAAATCTAAATAAATTCCTTACCTTTAAAACACGAACAGATAATTTTATTTATTTATATTTTTAAACATTCCTTTCTCTGATAAAAATTTTCTTTTCAAAAAATAATAAGATAAAATAAAAAATTAATTATTTTTCCTTCTCTTTAAAAAGCATGATTTTATAATGAAAAATAATTAAAATAAAAAAATAAATAGTTTGAAAAGACTAGAATTTGAACTCAAAGACTCAAAACCTATGAGATAGCAATGCAAGGTGATAGCCAATAGATCATGAGAGTGAACTATATATTTAAATAGAAAGAAAATTAATTTATTCACGCTTAATTTAATGAAAATGGATTTATTAAAGAAGGAAAATTATAAAGAAAGCACTCGGATTTTGCAGTTGTTACAACTAATTAGCTCTAACTCTAGCATAAACCTATGTCTAGTTCTTCTCCAGCCCCTACAACCGTTGAATATGATTAGGTAGCTGATCGCCGACGATCAATCCTCGCTACCTGCAAGGCCCTGCTCAAAATCGAGAAGCTTAGCCCTCCTAGACAGGTAATGCATGCTTCGTCCCCGTTCTATCACCGAAAACACTAGATGGGATGACCCTCTGTAACGACTTTGCAATCTCTGTACAAATATAACTTATTCAATGTATAAAAAGAATATTTCAGCCTGATTAAGAGTTATAAGTTATTTTTTGTTTAATAAAAACAAGAAACAACTTGTATCTCATGGGTTAGTACTCTCTACAGCTGTGCCATAACCTGTGTGTTCGAATCCCATCAGTCCCAATTATTTTTCTTTTTAACTTTTCGAAAACCCAAGAGTTGCACGTGCAATACACGGATAATCGAAAAGTTTCAGAAAAATCAAATAGGAAAAATGAGGAGTTAACACAATACAGTAAAACCTCTATACAGTAATATCCTTGGGACCGGGGAAAAATATTACTATAGGGGGGTTATTCTTAAGTAGAGTTTTATATATAAAAATTAGATTTTTTTTTGAAAAAATAGTAGTCAAAATTCTTAGACCTTCAAAATTCATATAGACCTTCAAACTTATTAACAAGTCAAAATTCTTAGACCTTCAAAATTCATATAGACCTTCAAACTTATTAACAAGTTAAAATTCTTAGACCTTCAAAATTCATATAGACCTTCAAACTTATTAACAAGTCAAAATTCTTAGACCTTCAAAATTCAGCCATATGCATCTTGGAAAATTAAAATTTATGGATGTGCAAGTTATAATAACACTAAAAAAATTAAGTCATTGTCCCAAACAACTTTGAATAAGTACTTTATGTCATCTTAAGTTCAATTGTGTAGTTAAGTAATTTATGTCATCTTAAGTTCAATTGTAATAGCCAAGTAATTTTATGTATTTTTTATATATATAAAAAATTATTTAAAATTTAATGCCAATTTATTACTATATAGAGGTAAATTAGTACAGGCGGGACTTGGAAAAAGTATGGAATATCACACTGTGGAGGTTATTCTTATTTATAACTGGTCCCGAGTCGGGACCGGGACTTTTTATCACTATAGGGAGGTTATTCCTATATAGAGTATTCCTATACGGAGGTTTTACTGTATAAAGCATATGGCTCAAATCTCGAGACAGATGGACAAAATCCAACCACCCATTTCCCTATTTTGACCGCTACCGGCGGCTAAGATGGGGCAAAATGCCTCCGTGTTTCGTTCACACGTCCTTTTGACTCCCCACTACTCCCTTATATTGTTCGATTACTCTGCAATTAACCAGAAACCCTTCATTTCATCATTAATTCTATTTTAATTCATTTTAATTTCAATTTTTTTAACTCACACACTCTCATCCTTACACTATAAATACACCCCATCCACTAGCTCTCACCATTCTGAAAAATCTCTACTAAAATTCTCTCAAAAGTCTTCAAATACAAGGTGGAGTTGAGAAAGACAGGTGGAGTTAATGATTAAATTCTCTTCGTCGAAGATAGGAGTTTTTCCTCGAGCTACCGTGACGCCACGAAGACTTCTCGTTCCTCCTTACTTTTTTTTGACGCACTAAAACCGTAAGTCTCTTCTTTCTCTATCGATTCATCTCAAACCGTGTTTCTAAAAACTATTTGACTAAAATAAAGTTAGGTTAGGTAAAACTTCTTTTAATAAGTTTTTGTCACTTTTACTATGTTAAAATTTCCACCCTAACTTTTCTAAGCATCACTTCACAATCTTTCAACCAAGTTATTTTTGAGTTGTTCATAATTTTGGGATAAATAAATCATACAACGAAATTTCATCAAAATACCATGAACTTTAACTATAGCCCTTTATCCGATAATTAGACATACATACCTCTAGAATATTCACAGTATAACGACCTACCAAACACACACACTACGGTTTTATAGCACGATATTTTAGATATATGGTTAATATAAAGAATACGAATTAAAATAAAATACCATCGCTTTTATAAAAATACATTTTTAATCGATATTTTTATCTCCTTTTGCAATTACGTCTTTACAACAATCTTTAAGGGACCCACTTGTGGATGGTGCGGATTATCGCACGTCCTTGAGATAGTAGAGCGAGATGCAGAACTCCTCGCAGAGAATTCGGTCTCGAAAGGAAATGAAAATACGATTTTTAAAGAATGACTTTTTTTACAAATTAAAACATTTGAAAATTTGCATAAATCATAAATCTGTATTTTCTATGAAAAATAATATAGTTTAAGCGGTATAGTTTTCATAAAAATGAAAATTAGTATGTTTTTTTTAATATAGTTTAAGCGGTATAGTTTTCATAAATCATAAATCATATATAGTTTTATGAAAAATATATATATTATTAAAATGAAAATTTAAAATTACACAAAAATACCACCAAGTTTCAAAAAGGTATAGTTTTCATAAAAATACCATAAACTTTAAAAGCTAAAGTTTTATTACTAAAATACAATTAACATTAAAATACATTTTTATAAAAACTCTTGACATTCTAATTAATATGTTTTTATTAAAAATCACCCTCGAGATTTATTTTTAAAATAATATTATAATATTTTCATAAAACCCTCTCGAGGAATGCAAACAATATAAATACAATATAAACAACAATAATAAATATTTAAGAACTTTAAATTAATATAGGTTTAAGCGGTATCATTTCTTTTGAGCCCTAGAGAGCCGGAGAAAGTGAGTGTTTGCCTAATCAGGTTAGACAAATTAACGGAGTTTATAAATGGCAATTGTCTTGAAAAAAGATACAAATCCTGCCGTCCATATGCAGCAGTTGTCCGATTACTCCCGAATTTAAGAAATTCAAGAGCTAAATAGTTTCATAAGATATTGACTCCAACCTGAATCCAAACTCAAACTAAAATCCAAAATCAAACACAAACTTGAATACTTGATCATGAATCTGAACACTCGAATTCAAATATCAAATTTGAACTTCAATACTTGACTCGACTTGACCAAACCATGAATATAACTTGACATGAACTTGACATGAGTACCTGAATATATGATTACATCTTGAACATGAATCAGCACATTTTTATATTCATGGATTCGGTCGAAACCTGTAATCTTAAACTATATAATACAATACGCAGGGATAAACGGGTAGATTGGTACGGAACGTATCTCATGACACGAGAGTCACTTAAAAGATACATAAATAAATTCATGTGTCGTTGTCCCGTGGGTTATGACGAGACCTTGTACTACATGTTACCATAGTTCACGGGGTAAGATGAACTCCTCTCGTGTACATGAATACTTTCTTTATCAAACTACAAATAATCATGTTAGAATTTATGCCGGTAAATAAACATGCTTAGATGCTCTCATCTATATAATCCTGCATGTTCATTTTTACTTGGTTTCTCTTCTCTTTATATACCATCTTTTTTAACTTCTTTGGAGACTTACCGAGCGTTAGTCCGCTGACGACATTCCTCTCTGTTTCATTCTTTGGAATGTTCGTCAGGAGGATCAGATTCAGAGGAGATAGAGCCGAGCCCGAAGGACTTGGATCGGTTTTCTTCTCAGCCCAACTGTTAGCTCCTGCTTGTATTTAATTCCAGTATGACATTATTTAGGGATTTGCTTTATTGTTGTATCTTTTTATCACAAACGGTTGTATGTAAATTTGAGTGTAAATAAAGTTGTTATTTCATCTTATTACTCTTATTATTCTTGTAAATTATTATATTTCTTATTTACGCTTAATGTATTCTCATAGTAAATACGTTGCTGGTTTGCCGCGTCACCGTTTCCATCTACTGGAAAGTGGTGCGTGACACTCTCGGGCTCAGCGCCGGCTTACAGCCTCATCATGGCTGTTTGCGTCAGTGTAAACAGGGCCGAGAAGCCTAACAAGCAGGTCCTAAGCGGGTTCATCATCAAGGGCGACCCAGATGTACAGCCATACGCCCTTGATTCAATGAATCTGATCCGGATCGTGCCTAGGATGAGATAAGCGGCACATGCTCGGCAAATCAAAGCATGAACGACCGATTTAGGGTTTTAATTCCTAAGGTCGGATGAGTAATCAGAAGTCCAGACTTGCACTCAAGACATTCGAGGTCAGGCTGAGCATGGAGCCGTGGACCGAGTTATAATCTATGGCTCGTATCGTCCGCAAGTCAGATGTCCGGACTTGGACGAGCGGGCAGTCTATAGGTAGCGCCTTGGTCAGCATATGAGTAGTGCATAAATAGAAGAGAAATACGTAGCTCGGTAACTATTGACCTGTCAAATGAAGGTCGAACGCCCTCAAAATAATGAGGTAGAAGAATGTTCAGCCGAAGTACATCCCAATATAATTTATCTTTTGTGGAATGTTTGGTTGTTTATAATATCTGGCTGTTTTGATGAATTTGTTAATTGCTTGTAATAAATAGGTCATCCCTTTGATATCTGGATAACTGTGATATTTGGCCGGTCTGGCCAGGCCGACTCTTAGAGTTTGTTATATACATTTGGCATCCTCATTGTCATTGTTGAAATAGAAATGGATGAGGCCGACCATTTCAGTCGAAACCCATCTTTTTACACTTATGACTATCTAACGTACAACATATTACTGGATCGAATTCTTTTAGGATGATCGTTCTCCCCTTCCTTTAAAAATGAGATCAATTAGACGTAGTTGCTGAATCGGGTCATTTTGGTTTAATACAGGCCCATTAATAGAAGACCGTAAAATTCGCCAACACAATGCATTCCCCTCCCCCTCCCCCTCCCCCAAAATTACAACAGTTTGCCATCCATCTCATGCTTCCCTACATGCCCTCAGAGTTCAATAAAATTAAAACTGTTGGCCATCCATCCTTCCCTTCTATTAGCGGTGAGCAAGGTTCGCTTCGCTTCGGTTTTTCAATAAATTTTTTGAACCGAACTGTTCGATTAAGTTTCGGTTCAGTTTTTCTGACGGTCCGGTTCGGTTTCGGTTTAATCTTGATTTTTAATTTGATATAAAAACTTACCAATTATTTTCCTAAAATTCAATAAAAACTCATTGAACAAAACTAACACAGTAAAAAACAATTATTTCTAAAATTTAAGATAATAATTCTACAAATTAATTGACTTAAAGTAAGAATGTTTCTCTATAATATGGAATCTGGTAAAATAAGTAGTGACAGTATATGATATAATATGGAATCTGGTAAAATATATATTATGTATATTTATCATTGTTTATATATATTATTGTTACATAATTAAATTGCATTTAAGATAAACATTTATTATATACACATATTCTTTTCACTCAATATCCACCCCTCGGTTCGGTTTAAACCGACTCTGAAATTTCCAAACTGAAACCGAACTGAGATGGCTTCGTTTCGGTTATTTTTTATTGGTTTTCGGTTGGCTTTTCGGTCCGGACCGGTTCTTTCTCGCCCCTATCTTCTATCACAATACCGACTCTTGCTTTCTTTCTTTATTTTTTCATAAATAATTTAATAACAATAAAAACAATAAATTATCTAAAGCAATTTCTTCTGTTAGCTTCCGGCCGTGTTTGGGTTGCAACAAAGATGAGAATCGAATATGAAAAGCATAATTATGAAAACTACACTTCTGTTTTCATTTATAGAGTTTTCTTTCATGATTATTTTTTTCTAAAGAAGCGTCGCGATTTTTGCGAGGTAAGAAATGGAAATGTTTAGATTTTACTTTCCAGGTGAGAGCTTGGACGCTTTCCCTTATTTTATCATTTTTAAGGTTATCCATTTTATCTGTATCTTTGATTCTATGTTTTTATCTAATTAAAGACTTAATAGGTTTATTTTTACTATCCAGCCATGAATGATTTATAAAATACCCGGTGACAATCCAAATAAAATGTAAGATAAGTACAAACGCCACGCATGGGGCAGGCGCCTTGCTAGTTTGAATGGAAAAGGCTTACATGACAGCGATGGTTTGTAGTGAAATTGTGCCATATAACACATGATCAAAGTCTCATTGTACCAAGCTATGACTCTGTGTACAAGCTCTAAGGAAATAAATTTTATATATGTATATATCTTATATATAAACAATAAAAGCTTTTCTTATTCCACGTGTATCACACATGGAAGAACTGGTATATATCAAATTGCAATCCCTACAAAGTATCAACAGAATAAGAGGAGAGGAGGAGGAGGAGTATCTTCAACACATCTTGCTTCTTGTTTTGCCAAAAAGATTGGCTGCCCAATACTTCAATAATTAAGTTTAGAGGTTAATAGAGCTAATGTATATATGCCTTAGCTAAGTTTGCTGAAGGACGCCAGAGGAGATAGGGAGGCCCATCCAACTAAAAATATATATAACTTAAAAATTAACAATTGGGCTCATTCTCTTTCATTCTTGTAATAAGATGTACCTTAGTTCCATTTTTCCCGGTCAAAATTAATCCTAGAAACAAACAAGATTATTTAAACACATACAATACAATGATCCCATCACTAATCTGTCACTGTCATGCTGAGATTCAAATTTAGACATATGTTACGGAACAAATATATCATCATCAATCATAAAATGAGGTTACTTTCTTGCATGTTGTTTGCTTGACCTAGAAGAGTTGTGGCCTGTATGAAGTACGGAAAATAGAAAACAGTTCTGTTGCGTGCGAACGTAAGAGACCTGGCACAAAATGGCCAATACCTGCTCGGAAAAAAATTAGCATCAATCTACATTTTGAAGTTTTTGATAAGTACGTATTAAAAGCACTATTTTCACCCACTCTTTTTCTTCAACTTCCATCATGATGGCTGCAAATGACAATAAGGCGGTGACAATCAAGCGTAGAATTTGAATGCCGCATTAATTTGAACTATTTGCAGCGAACAATACACAGTACAAATCTCGACTATTTGAATGCCGTGTTTGTATATCAGGATCTGGGACTCTCGTATTATCACATGCATTCTTTCTGCTAGGACCAAGAGCCTACAAAGTAAGCATCAGAGGGTCTGGAGCAATTAATCCTATTATAATGAGTATAGCATCAATAATTTTTAGACCGCAATGACTTGGCAACTGCAACAAGAAGAAATATATAAACTTTATGTCGTTAATTATTACTTCACATAGATTATATATAACTCCTTTCTCCATAGAAAATAGTTAATATAAATTAATGGTTGGTAATTTATACTGATAAAGGCCGTATCAACCATTAGATAACAGTTTACCCCTTTAACTATTAACCACTGGCTGTTTGAAACGCAATTTTATGTAGTGCAAGAGATTATATCCTAGGTGTAAGAGTACCTTATTCCCCGTTAGGGGTTGAATTTGACAAATTTCTTTTTCGTCCGGACTACACCTGCATGCAACCTTGTTGTGTCGGTAGAGTGTAAACCTTGATGCCCCATAAGTTGTTCTTTCCATCAAACTTGTCAATGTTGTGCTCTATGAATGATTGACATGCTTAGACCCAAACAAGACCAGTTCCTGAGACGACAACTCGAACACATCTTCCCCCTCCGCTAGAAAAATTTCTGTTGAAACCACAGATCAATCGGTGCAGCGGAAAACCTTACGGATCTATAAACCTAGATCCCTTTATAGACAAAAAAAAAACAAAAAACTTGATGCAAACCGAAATAATAAATAACACAAGAGATTAATGGGAGGAAACGGGTAGAACCTTTATTAGAACTTTAAGAGAAAAAGAAAACACAATTGACCCTCTCCTTATGATCTCCAACGAGATCTCCCTCCCTCTCTACAAGTTCTTCTTACGATTGTCTTGATCCTTTATGGAGTCGACGACTGCCTATCACTTTATGATCAAAAACTCTCTACCCTAAATAATAACCCTAAGATCCTATATATAGCCCTTGCAATCTGAGTTATAATAAAATCTTTCTATTTACAAAACTGCCACCAGATAACTAATTGTTGAGATAAATCACGTACAGAATTTCACGGTTATCTATAAGCAGGCGTCTGAATCTATGAGGGATAGACGTCTGCATGTGCTCTGCCAAAAAACCAGAGTGTTGCCAGACGTCCGAACCTATGAGGGACAGACATCTGTGTCTTCAAACGCTTCTGGCCAGAGTGCGGGCAAACGTTTATACTCACTGCTTCAAACGTCTGCGTGTACTCTGGAAATCTACAACCTTATTGCCAGACGTCTGAGTTTCAAAGCTCCAGGAGTTTGGCCCTTCTCTGGATGCACAGTCTTGATAATATATGAGACACCCTTCACAACAATCTCTACCTTGGCTCATATATCCATATAGCCACTTTGAGAACTTGTTGCCCTTCGTCTTGTATCATTTAAGGTTGTTTTAGTTGTTCTTCCTGTTTTCCCTGCTGGCAAAATTTTTGTTCAGAATTGCGAAACTGATGTTGTCACGGTTTTTAACCAGAATTGAGAAACTGGTACGACCCTCCTATCTAGATCTCCTTTCCTCACACTTGAGTACTTGAATGGAAGCCAAGGCGGACTTGAACTTCCCCTCAAAAATGATCTTCGTTAGCATGTCCGTCGGATTCACCTTAATATCGATCTTTATCAAATCGATCTCGTTCTCGGCTCACTCCTTTATCTTGTGATACCGCACGTCGATATATTTAGTTCGATTGTGGTATACTTGATTTTTCGCCAAGTGAATGGCGTTTTGACTGTCGCAAAACAAAGGAACCAGCCCCTTATCGAATCCGAACTCTCCAACTAGGCCTTTTAACCACAAGGCATCCTTAGATACTTCCACTGCCGCTATACATTCTGCCTCCGTTGTTGAGAGAGACATGGTATCCTGAAGTATCGACTTCCAACTGATAAGAGATTCTGCAACTGTATATACATAACCTGTAAGAGATCTTCTCTTGTCCACGTCCCAGTGAAATCCGCAACTACGTATCCTTGCAACTGACTCAATTTATCTTCTAATTTGTGAAAGAATAAACTGGGGTCTTTAGTTTCTTTTATATACCGAAGTATCCATTTTACCGCTTCCGAATGAATCTTTCCTGGATTTGACATGTACCGACTAACCAGACTTACCGCATAGGATATGTCTGGACATGTGTATACTATAGCATACGTCAGCAATCTCACCACACTTGCATATGGTACTCAAGACATTTTTTCTTTCTCCTCCGCTGATTTTGGATACTTCTTGGAGGATAGCTTGAAATGACCGGAGATAGGATGCTCACATGTCTTGAGTTCTTCATATTGAATCTCTTCAACACCTTCTCAATACATCTGACCTAGGATAGGCATAAATTTCCAGCCTTCCTGTCTCGAATAATTTCTATTCCAAAAATCTTCTTCGCCTCACCTAAGTCCTTCATGTCAAATTTTGTGCTAAATAAAGAATTGAGCACCTTTATTTCTGTCATACTCTTAGCCACGATCAACAATCATTGAATATAGGAGTAGATATATCGACGACCCATTCTTAAGCCGCTTCGAGTACACGCAGCTGTCATACTCACATCTTAAGTAGTCGGTCTTCCTCATGAAAGAATCGAATCACTTATAACACTGCCTGGGAGACTGATTCAACCCATATAAAGACCGTTTGAGTTTACATACATGATCCTCCTTTCCGGCTCTATAAATCTTTCAGGTTGTTTCATGAAGACCGTCTCTTCCAACTCACCATGCAGAAAGGCCATTTTCACGTCTACTTGCTCAAACTCTAAATCTTGAGTAGCTAACTTTGCCAACAACACTCGAATAGACATATGCTTGACTACCGGCGAGAAAATCTCATTTTAGTCAACCCTCTCCTTTTGAGAAAAACCCTTCGCAGCTAGACGTGAATTGTGTTGCTTATTTTCCTTTTTCCTGAATACCCACTTGCATCCAATAGCCCTTTTGCCTTTCGGTAGCTCTGTCAATCTCCATGTACCATTCTTTTGAAGTGAACCATTCTTTTGAAGTGACCCCATCTCCTCTGTCAACGCTACAATCCATCGATCCATATCCTCTTGCTCAATGGCCTCCTGATACGAGCTGGGATCTCCGTGTACAATGATTAAAGCATATGCGAGCATATCTTCGAAATCGTACCTGATTGGTGCCTTATGAGTATGTGTTGATCTCCTTAATGCCATTGCATGTGGGTCCTATTAGGGTTGGTCCAAACCTTCTGTCTCCATAATTGTGCTTTGGTGTCTGTATCCTTATGAGCGCCAGAAAACTCGAACTCCACTGGATCATTGTCCCTTAATGCTCAACCTGCCTCTTTATTATCTCCTTCCATATCTTTCAACATGAAATCCTCATCGAAAATCGCATCTCGGCTAGTGAATGCCCTTTTGTTTTCGAGATCACATAACTTGTAGCCTTTAACACCAAGTTTGAATCCAAAAAAAAACACTTTTTATTTTGACTCCAGCTTGGTCATATACTTCTTATTCACGAGCGAGTAGGCAGGACATCCAGACACTCGTAGAGAATCATAACTAACTGGCTCTCCTATCCATACTTCTTCTGAGATCTGAAGATTTATGGTCGTTGATGGAGACCTGTTGACCAAATAGCATACATGACTTACCGTCTTTACTCAAAAGTCCTCCGAAAGTCTGAATTGCAACCGCATACTTCTAGCTCTCTCTAGTATAGTATCCTATTCATACGCTCCGCTACCTCATTCTGCTCTGGCTGTGCTGGAACAGTCCATTGCCGATGTATGCCATGTTCTTTACAATAGTCTGTAAACTCTTTCGAGGTGTATTCAGCTCCATTGTCTGTCCGGAAATACTTCATCGATCGCTCCTTTTGCTTCTCCACGGCCGCTTTCCACCAAGGTTCAAGAACTCGGTTTCAGTTTCTCATAATTTTATTAGTTTCGCTGGGTTTCAGCTAGTTTCTCCAATCTCGGATCGAGTTTCGGTTTCGACTGTAAAACAACATACATAAATGTAGATATATTAAATACTTAAATTTAAGGTTCTATATTACAAGACAATGATTCTAGTGTTTAAAAATCCAGCCATGATACAAATTATATTGAAAAGTGTACTTAGATAAGTATTAATATAGGTTTGGGTTCATTTTTTACGGTTTTCTAACAGCGAAGACCTACAATGATCACAATGACAGTAAAAATGGTATAAAAAATAAGGTTTTAAAGGTGTTAGCCGAAACGATATTATATGGTTGGTTTCGTATCGGTTTCGGATTTTGTATCGGTGTTCACCGAAACCGATACGAAACAACCACGTATCGGTGGTTTTGACCGAAATCTCGAAGCTTGCTTTACACACCTTAAAACTGGCAAACACATCTGATTTGTCTTTGAGAAAGTAGACCCATACCTTCCGTGAGAAGTCGTCAATGAAAGTAACGCAGTATACGGCATCTCCCTTTGATGCAACCAGCGATGGCCCCCACACGTCTGAGTGAATGTAATCGAGAAGTCCTTCGGTCTTGTGCACGGCTTGTTTGAAGCCGACCTTAAATTGCTTCCTCATCGTACAATATTTGCAAAAATCTAAATTGCACGGGGTAATACCTTTTAGCAATTCACTTCTGTGCAACTCACGAAGTCCCCTCTCACTCATGTAACCAATACGCATATGCCACAACTTTACAGTATCCTCTACCCGTTTCTCCGTAGCTGCGGCCGCACCACCAGTCATCGTACTACCATCTAAACGATACAAATTCTTCAGTCATTGTCCCTTCATGACCATCAGGGCACCCTTGACAACATTTAACACTCCATCTTGACCAACGAATTTGTATCCTATCGCATCCAATGCTCATAGAGAAATCAGGTTCTTCTTTAGCTCCGGAACGTGTCGCGCGTTCACAAGTGTTCGCACCACACCATCAAACATGTGGACTTTGATGTTCCCTATGCCAATAGCCTTGCATGCCACATTGTACCCTATGAGAACACTGCTGTCATTATACTCCTTATAAGTGTAGAACTCCTTCTTCGAGCACATAGTATAAACATCCGGAATTAAGGATTCAAGTATCAGAATCTTCCTTCTTGGTATGTACGGCGAGTACATCACACGGATCTTCTTCTGTTTCGGTCGCAACACTGGCTTGATCCGAACCCTTTGAACTGGAACATTTACCCTTCTTCTCCAACCACTATTTATACTTTTGACATTACTTCTTCAGATGTCATGTCTGTTTGCAAAAGAAGCACGGTCTGCTCTCTTACCCAGATGATTTGGATTTCCCTCTTATGTTCTTGCCTCCGTTTTTATTTTTTGACCTTCCTCTTTCACCGACAAACAACCCCGATGACTCTTCCAAAAGATTTGATTTCTTCATGATCTCATTATTGAGAAGTGTCGCTGTAACTTCCTCCATCTCGAGTCTCTTTCCTATAAAGGATTGTTGTCACCAAGTTTTCATACGAATTTGGAAGCGGAGATGGGAGCAATAATGTTTGGTCCTCCTCTCTAACTTGACTTCAAGGCATAGAAGATCGCTTGCCATTTTGTTGAAGCTGTTTATGTGGTCATAAATAAGAGTCACATCTTACATGCGTAATCCATAAAGTTGCTTTTTTAGGTACAGCTTGTTTGACAATGACTTTGTCATGTACAAGCACTCTACCTTCAACCACAAACTTGCCGCAGAACTTTCCTTCATAACGTTATACGTTACATTATCTGCCAGACAAAGTTTTATCGTACATTGTGCTTTCAGATCCATCCCTGTCCATGTGTCATCTGTCGTGGTAGTAGGTTTACTACCCCAAGTGCCTTAAACAACTTTTCTTTTACCAAAAGTACTTTGACTCTTCTCTGCCACATCGAGAAGTTTTGTTTCCCATTAAATTTCTCCACCTCAAATTTTTTGCTATTTACCTTATTATCCATCTTCTTTAATTCCAAAGAAATTATCTTTCCCTCGGATCCTTACGAACACTATCAATATAATCACGATCTAAGAAGATAAGAAGCGGACAAAAGCGTTGTCATTTATCGTAAATTTAAATCCCAAAAATATGGAATGTAGTCATGATACCAATTATTGAAACCACAAATCAATCGGCGCAGCGGAAAACCTTACGGATTTATAAATCTAGACCCTTTTATAGATGAATAATAAAAAACTAACCGCAATAATAAATAACACAAGAGATTAATTGAGAGAAACGGAGAGAACCTTTATTAGAGCTTTAAGAGAAAAAGAAAATCTTACAAGAGTTACAATTAACCCTCTTTATGATCCCAACGAGATCTCCCTCTCTCTCTCTCTCTCTACAAGTTCTCCTTTCGATTGTCTTGATCCCTTATGGAGCCGACGACTCCCTAAAACTTTTTGATCAAAAACTCTCTACCCTAAATAATAACCCTAAAATCCTAAATATAGCCCATACAATCTGAGTTATAATAAGATCTCTCTATTTACAAAACTGACACCGGATAACTAATTTTCGAGGTAAATCTTGTACAGAATTTTTTCACGTTTATCTAAAAGCATACATCTGAACCTATGAGGGACGGACGTCTGCATGTGCTCTGCCAAAAAAGCAGAGTGCTGCCAGACGTCTGAACCTATGAGAGACAGACGTCTGTGTCTTCAAACGCTTCTGGCCATAGTGCGGGTTGACGTTTGTGCTCACTGCTTCAAACGTCTGCGTGTACTTAGGAAATTTGTAACCTTAGTGCCAGACGTCTGAGTTTCAAAGATTCAGACGTTTGGCCCTTCTCTGGATGCATGGTCTTGCTAATATACAAGAGACCCTTCACAACAATTTCTAGATGGAATAGAATAAGCAGTGGTCAAAAGCATAAAGCTCATGATCATCATGACAAATTAAATATGAGGCAATAAATTATGATGTCACAAACAGTATCAAATCAACTGGGTCATGGAAATCGGAAGACCGCCACAACTCATTCTTGCAGCAACAAAAATTGACTTGCGCGTGTGATGTTTCCTTAACCTCATATATATGTGGCTTGTGCTTCGAAGCATGTTTATCACGCTTGCTATGCATCTATATATGGGTCGAAGTTTTCTATTTCTGCGGCCAAGCTCTATCGTTTCCTCTCTTAATTAAAATTACCAACCTTCGCTGCATCCCAATGGCTACAAAATGCCCGACCAATACACGAAAGTCCCACGACAAACACAATACCGACGTGGTTCGACGGTCAGCCAACTACCAACCCAACCAATGGGACTACAATATGGTTCAAAACTTAATGAGCAATTACACGGTCCGGATCTATAATTAAGTTTTCTGCATCAGAAACAATACTAATTTCAGTTCTTGACACCAAGTTACTTGTTTATGCATGAGGAGGCTTATGGCCCTATGGCCAAGGCGATGAAAGAAGAGGTGAGGGCTTTGTTCAACGAAACTGATCGGTTTGCTCGAGTCGGGCTCATTGATTTGATTGAAAGGCTCGGGTTAGGCTATCATTTTGAGGAGATCATCAAGGGGCAGTTGAACGATATGATGACAAGCGGTTATCAAAAGGTTGTGCAAAAAGATGGCCTGCATGCCACTGCCATGTTTTTTCGGATACTTTAGACGACATGGGTTCATGGTTTCTGAAGGTATATATATAAAGAACATACAGACACTGTTTCACCGCGTGCAGTTTCACCTCAAATAATTACACATATATGCTGATGTTACATAAACAACATTAAACATGGTAAATAAAATTTGATAAGTAGCCAAAAAATAATCAAGCAGACAACACAAATAATATGGTTTCTGAATAACAAATTTCGACAATGACAGAGGCATTAATTAATATAATCACGTATGAGGAATAAAAATAGTTGATGTGGATTTATTCTCAGCATTAATTACCTTATTTCTGCTGTTTACAGAAAGTAGCTAGTACTAATTTTACCATCAGTTAAGAGCTTAAAGACGTTTCTAGCTCATATACACACACTCGGGTGGGTGCGTACGCGCTAATTATTAACTTGTCGTTTTATATATGAGGACAGAAATTTTTGAGCACTTCAAGGATGATGAAGGAAATTTCATGGCAAGCCTGGGACATGATGTGGAAGGATTGCTGAGCTTATACCAAGCTTCTTACCTATCTTTCCAAGGAGAGAGAAGATTGGATGCAGCCAGAGCTTTCGCAGCCAATCATCTTAAGACGTTGGGTGCATCCAAATCAAGCTTTGCAAGGGATATTGCATATGCTATGGATCTTCCCTCTCATTGGAGACCGGCAAGGCTAGAAGCTCGAAGGTACATAGATATCTACGACAAGGAAGGGGGCATTGATCCAACCTTGCTTCAATTTGCTAAGCTCGATTTCAACATGGTACAAAACAGACACCAAACAGAACTGGCAAAAGTTACAAGGTATATATATATAAATAAATAAATCTAGCTACATGTGCAGCAAAGGTCTACTCATACTGCGGATTCGCAATTTAAAAATACATCATATATAATCAAACACCGATTACAATAATACTGATTATAAGAATAAGATGTGAATAACCGGTGACATCATTCAGAAGCAGAGTGTTTTTCCTTCAATTTTTATAAGAATCATTTAGAGGA
Organism: Agapanthus africanus; assembly: GCA_030015575.1. Lineage (NCBI taxonomy): Eukaryota > Viridiplantae > Streptophyta > Magnoliopsida > Asparagales > Amaryllidaceae > Agapanthus > Agapanthus africanus. The sequence goes on from CM057337.1 coordinate 9,212,871, forward strand.
ACTATTCAGCAGAGCCATCAGGAAACTCTATTCCTAATTTTTGTTTTTCCTTTTTCATTCATCAGTTGGTGGATGAGCCTTGGCCTAGGAAATAAATTAAGATTTGCTAGAGATCGAACGTTAGAGTGCTTCTTCGGAGTGATCATCATAGTATTTCAGCCGCAATTTGGATATTGTCGTGAGCGGCTTCCAAAAGTTGGTGCTCTTCTGGTATTTGCTTGATGATATATATGATCTCTATGGCTCATTAGAGGAGCTCGGCCGTTTTACTCAAGTCTTCGACAGGTCTTAGCTAGTTCTGTTTATTATTCCAATAAATAACTAAGGTCACGACATGGCCTTAATTTTTTTCCCTCTATAACTTCTACAGATGGGATATCAAAGAGTTGGAGGATCTTCCAAAATGTATGAAGATTTGCTTCACAGCTATTAGTGATATCGTTGACGAAATGGCAGAAGGCATTCAAAGACATAACGGAGTGGATATTCTACCATATTTACGAAAAGCGGTAATTAACGACCGATATCGTGCTTTCATATGATCGTTTTCTCTTTAGCTTTTTATTTTTGTTATATCTTTATTTCTCTAGATCATTCCTAGAAAAAGTTTTCTTATTTTTTTCTTCCTATCTGACCTGTTACATTAACCACATATGCAATAGTTGTCCAACAAGAAATTTGGGAGTTAAAACCCCTCAAAAAAAATATCTATGTAACATGCAGGAATCACTTCATAATATTCATGTACCTACTATTTGACCTTACTCAAATAAATCTGATAATATGAAAATCATATATCTTCACTGTAGCAATATAGCCTAAGTCATCAATTTGTAACAAAATGTTGGCAAGAAGTCATATATCAAAATATAATATTGACTAGAAAGGATATTAAGACTACATTTGACGTTCTAAAGTGTGAAACTTCATTTTTATTTGTCATAGGAGTTATTTTCAATAACATGCAGACTATAAATGTAATATGAATATATGATCAAATATGTTTGATTTGATTGTTTTCTTCTTCCGCTTTCTATGATTGCTTGTGAATATAAATATAAAAAATAGTAAAGTGAATAATAATAGGAAATATTATTATAGCTACAAAACTTTTATTTGCATGGAAATTGTTTTAGTATCATGCTAACACATAATCAGCTATATTAACCTTTGTCATGTAACTATATATCAATCTAAAAAGAGTACTGCAACCCTAAGTTTATATTACTGACATCTAAGCATATAGCTATTTTATTACATACTTAATTATTTGCTCCTCAGAATTTGTGTATATTATATGTAGCTAACAATTGAACTCTACACCATTTCAGTGGACAGATTTATGCAAGGCATTCTTAGTGGAGGCAAAGTGGCAAAACAGTAGGTATATACCAACACTTACAGAGTATATCGACAATGGCTTTATGTCGGTATCTGGTCCTCTTATATTATGGCATACTTTCTTTCTCTTGCGACAAGAGCCAACAAAAGAAGCATTAGAGCACTTGGAGAATTGCCCTAAAGTAATTCGTTTAGCATCGATAATTTTTAGACTCAGCAATGATTTGGCAACTTCAACGGTAAGCAAATTAATTAATTGTTATACCTTTAAGTCTTTCCATGTTACTCATTTTACAGAGAAGCTGATAATAATTAAAAATCAATTGATGTTATCCTATGTTCATTAAACACAGGCAGAGTCAGAGAGAGGTGATGCTCCAACAGCCATACAATGTTACATGAGAGAAAGAGGTGTTTCAGAGATTATAGCTCGCGAATATAAATCAAGTACTATCACTGAGACTTTGAAAGAGTTGAATCAAGAACTCGTATTATGCTCTTCCTTCAATCGATCTTTCATTGAAGCATGCACGAATCTAGCACGAATGGCACTGTGTCTTTACCAACACAGAGATGGTTTTGGCATTCCAACGTATGAGACAAAGAGCTATATAACCTCATTGCTCCTAAAACCTATTGCCTTTGGACAGAAAGGACTTGGCAGTTCCTAAATGTACTAATTTCGCAAGGCTTGTGCTCATCTTTGTATGATGAACTTGCATGCTGGACATGATTCTAATAGTATAGTCTAGCATAAGTAATTTCAAAATAAATTTTCTGAATTAAGAGCACAAGAGAATTCTAGCTCAAGATGTTCTAATAGTATAGACTAGGATACTATCAATATTCCGAAATATGGAAATAAATTGTCACGTCCCACCCCCAATACAGAGAGTATTGTCCGCTCTGGCCGAAGCCGCACGGTTTTTTCCTTCGGGATGAACCGGACCTGGTCAGGGGCCACTTCCCATGAGGTCACCCATCCCAGAACTTCCCTGGCTCGAGCATGCTTAACTACGGAGTTCTCAAGCTCCTGTAGTGCCGGTTCACTTAAAAGGCGTCTCTGTATTGAAAAGTGGTATCATTCCATTTATAGTATGGATCTGTCCTCTTTCGGAATGTATTCCGAAAATTCCCCATTGTTCTACAGTGGGTCCCACGGACTCAAGAGGTGGCCCCCACGGATTCAAGAGATGGCCCCGTCCATTTGACATAACACTTGGCGTGGCACTTTGTTCCGTGTGGCACTTTGCTCCATGAACAAGAACCGGGTCCCGACATAAATCCTATCAACTTTTTTAACCATTGGATGCACATTATAATTTGTGCAAACAATTATGTGTGGTTTGAATAATGAGACATTTTTTCATAATTGCTGTACACGGTATTAAAAAGTAGGTAGAATTTGTTTTCAAATTCTACCGATAGGATCCCATCCCCCATCCTCACACACGCTTTTGGCGTTTGATTTTGTCGTTTCACGTAAATCTAGATGGCCTCTACTTTGTGGTGAAAATATTATAAAATAAGAGAAAATTTCTTTATATAAAACCCTATTCCAAGTTATCCATGTCATCAATTCCTATTTAAGATTTCAAAAGAACCCTCCCACCCTCCCCTCTCTGAATCCCCCCTCACCTCCACCTCTCCTTAAAAAAGAAAAAATCTTTCAATAGGTGCAAAGAAAATTCTAAAGATCACTCAAAAAATTTTAAAAATAAATGAATGCATAAGAATTTTTATTAATATCTACATCATTTTTGCTACAGTAACATTATAACTAGTATTTTGCAAGTGAATTTTGAAATGGAGGTTTAATGTGGATATCTTCATTATCTTCACAAGAAATCTCTAAACGAATCTATTATCTTACCAAAAAGTCTTTAAGAAGCTTTTCAAATCTTTAGTCTATAATGCTAAAATATACTCACATACATCATACGTTAAAAAGTCGGTGATGTGGATCATCTTACTTCAAGAAAAATAGCTTCAAAGACTTTTCTTGTCTTTCTAAATATTTTATTTCAGTTGATTGTGAGAACGCCACATGCCGCACTCTACTTCTGGTTATAATAGTACAGACTGACGCAACAAAAAAAAAAGTTTAATTATATCCAAATTATAATAATGAAAGATCAAATTTCACATTACATATAAAAATTTGTAATATTTAGTATATATCTTTGTAATAAAGGAATCAAGTTATGTTGATACATGCTCTATAAAATGAATTCATCTTTTCATTTCATAAGCAATGCACGTCGTCATCATTTTATGTACATCACACATGCGGAAAACTAAAAAAAAAACTTGCGTCAAACTTATGGTTTGATCTTCAATAGTTTGATCATGAATGAACACACTTTAGGTGAAGGGGAGGAGATATGTCATTTAAGATTTGAACCTGAATGCAAGAATTTTGACAATATATTTATAAATGCAAGTAAACAAGAGATTGTAGGTCAAAAATCGCATCCTTAGAAAGGTATCCTCCAAATTAGGTTTTGAAAGTATTAAATTTGGATGCTACCCCTTAAGATTCCTTTTGTTGAAATAAGGGTTTATTGATTCATTTTCAATGTCCAGGAGACACTTTGGTTTGAACCAAAAGAATCTCCGACTATACAATTTAATATGAACTTACTAACTATTATCAAAAAGAATATCATTTTATAGATATTTAATAAAACTGTAATGATGACTGGACAACTTCCTTATGAAATGAAATACAAAAATTTGTGAGTAAAAAATAACTTAGGTTTTTCGGATATAAAGGGTTGCCGTCGCTAACACTGAAATATTAAAGCTAGGATGGCATGAACGACTCATCATTTTCTTTAGGATTGAACTTGATTTGATTTCCAGTTTAACGATGTAAAGGTCGACTTTCAATTTTGAATCTTTTTTAATGACGTGGAGGTGGATTTTGAATTTTGAATTCAATTTTAATGCGTTGGAGGAGGTCGACTTTAATTTTAAATTTCCTTTTTAGGGTTTTTGTAATTATAGGTAATCATGTGGTGTTTTCTGCAATTACAAGTAATTATGATGTGTGTTTTTATTACAGATTAGTCGAGGGGGGTTTCTGTAATTTTAGAATTTACTTAGGGTACATTACATAATTTCAGGATTTGCCAAGGCTGTTTTGGCAAAATTTGGATAAGTATGACTTTGTCGCCCGCAACCAAACCAAGACTTACATATACACACTACTCATCCGTTAGGACGGGTTCACGTTTTTAAAAACACGAACATGAATAAAAGCCGTTGGATCTTGTATTTTTAATCAACAGTTAAAATTAATTCATCTTAATAAATCGTTAATGGATGGGAAATAGATGGGAGGTAAATATTCTACTTTTTTTCTTTCTTTTCTTTTCTCTTAATGTTAGCCATTTTTGCACGGCTCTCTACTAGTTTTGCATGCATTCCTTCTTTTTAGGTTGAATTAAAAAGAAATTTTTAAAATGAAAATAATCTTTTTGCAATAAAACAATATTTATTTTGTCTAAGAAGAATCCTTTTCTTCATAACAACAGCATTTTAATTTTTTTTATAAAAAATACAAAAATAAAACAGTAATTTTTTTCAATAAAAACAGCACTCATTTAAAGTAAAAACAATCTTTTTTTTAGATAACAACACAACGTCTTACGTAAAAATATTTTTTTTAGCAAAACTGTATTTTTTCAAGTAAAAGGCTTTATATTAAAATAAAGCCAGTATTTTGTCAACAAAAAGGTACTTTTTTAATTAAAAAGAATCTTTTTCTTCAAATAAAAACAATATGTTTACGGTAAAAAAATCTTCTTTTAATATGATTTAATTTTTTGTACTAAAAATAAAAAAAATCCCTTAGGAGATGCTGGCAGTAGAGCATCAGTTGGAGCGCCGTATGTCGTTTGCACTATAGCTTTCTCCTTGCCACTAATAGTGAACAGCAATGAGTCGTCAATCTCTTATGTCTCCGCTTGCCTCGCTGTTCTCATTAGGACAAACTTCACAGCTCTCAGCTTAATTTGAAAAGAAACCCGTGTTTATGCACCGAACCTGCTGACGTTCATATTTGGCGTCATCAGATAGGACTGCCGTACAAATATGGAGCAAATGCCACGACGCTGGCAGTGGCTTAGCTCGGGCTGTTGGATTGGTCGTGGCTCGTGCGATGATGTAGGCTCTCTGATGGTTTTGTTGAATTAAACTTGAAAGGTTTTAATTTGATGGTTTTGTTGAATTGAACTCGAAGGTTTTTATGTTGGGGATACGAAGAGTAATGTGTCACAACGTTGTGAGTGTTAAGTTGATGGTTGTATTTTATATTCTGACTTCAAAAATCCTGGATGACTTAATTAGCATATAACTGTGCAATATAAATGGTGCCCGAAGGCAAATTAAAGCACACTGATATGTCCTTAAGCTTTGACTACAGTTGTTTTTCAGTAAGCTAATCAAGAGTTTCCTCATTAATTACCGTAAAATTTCTCGAATTTTGGTTTTAAGAGAATTTTTTCTCACTAAAATACTTTTAATTATAGCAGGAGCTTACTGTTAATTAAGATGGAAGCTAGTTTATCTGGTGAAAAAAGGTAAGGGTAGTTTAGTGTAATCCAGCTTCATCCCTCCCATATGGATATGGTGCACTTTCAAAGAGCAAGGAAACATGCATGATAAATTAAATTGCTAGTTTTATTACTCGAAATTATAATTATAATTATATGTAACAATTTTCATAGATGTTGGAGATTATTCAAATCTTAAACAGTGTGTTTTTAGTTAGCAATTCACACCCATAAATCCAAGAAAGCCTACACCTAAATGCAAGCAACTCGATTTTCTAAAAAAAAAGGGAAAATCAAAACACTAAATTCAATTAATCCAAATAGAAATCAAGAACGCGTAACTAGTTAAAAATGGAAACTTTACAAACCTCGAGCTTTTTTCGCATTCGCTTCAGCGCTCTCATTGCCAAAAAAAAATTGAATTTTTACGGTGGAGCAAGCCCTAGTAATTTGGGTATAAAAAAGTAACTACCAAAGCGGGCGGCAAATCTTGACCCGACCCGCAACTAAATCACGCGCGGCTCACGTGCGCGGAGGGACTGCAAAAAGATAAGGCCTCTCTCTCGGGGGCTCAATGACGGCACTTTCTCTCCTCCTCTTCTTCCTTCTTGTGCCATCCATTGCTTCCCTCTGTCGCTTCGCCATCGGTACGTCTCTCTCTCAAATCTTGGGGTTGCTTGAATTTTTAGTGGATTGTTTCGAATTTTCAATGTAGGAGGAAGAGAACAAAATGGGGGTTTTTATGCTAACATAAGAGAGTTTGATACATTAATTTCTGATGGTGGAGCTTCTGTTGAGCTAATAATTGGATGGATGCTTTTGTTCTCATGTTTAGCATCATGATTTTATTCCATAAACCCTAGTTTTTTTCTTTCTTTTTCCTCTATAGTGTAAAAAGTTTGGGTTTCATGGAAGTTGGGGTAAGTACTTATGCGGTCAAATGTATGCAATGTACCTTATTATTACTATTATGAAGGCTTAGCTTAGTTAACCAAGAAATGAAAGTGAATTTTAAACAGAATGCAGTCATTGGATGAATTCTTTGGAAATCTCTAACCTTTATTTGGGATTGGGGGGGGGGGGGGGGGGAGACTTGCCAATTTCTTTATTTAGCATGGACACTAGCTTTCTGAGATGGAAAATCGACAGATTGGTATATTTTTGCTATGGACAATCCAAAAGGTTATTTTTTTATTGCAAGAACATGGTTAATTTTGATATATCGATTTCAAATGCTTAAAATATTAGGTGGAGTCGATTTTACTTTAGTTCTAGTGTTTTACGCTACACAAGAATAAAATAAAAACTTTGAGCTGAAGATCAAATTTTTGGTACTGGATACACAATATATTTGGTCCACATGCAGACCATACCACACTAATGTCGATGTGTATGCCCTAGAGTATATTCTAGGGCATACACATCGACATTAGTGTGGTATGGTCTACATGTGGACCAAATATATTGTGCCACACGGAACAAAGTGCCACAGAATAAAGTGGCACTTTATTCTGTGGATCAAATTTTTGGTACTGTATACACAATATAGAGAAGCCATGATGTAATGTTTATGACAATATTTAGGGTCTAGCTGAAAGTGCTTGCTTTAACTGTGTAATCTCAGATTTGGTCTGTAGACGGTTTTGAACCGTATACCTCGAAAGTTTCAGTATGTTTTCCTATTGGCATCCCTTAACAGAAACTTTTTCCCTGCAGGTCACGTTTGTCGACAAGCCATGTCTGATAGTCTTGAAGGTAAGTGACTCATTTTTCTTCAAGCAATTTTGGGATATGTTTCTTTTGCATACAACTGAACTGCAATGAGAGTGTCTTATCATTTCATATGTATTGTTCAATTGTAATTTTGAATATTTGATATTACAGGGTATGAATTTAATCTCGTGATACAGCTTAAACAATGGGAGAGGAAGGACTGCAAACCAAATAGTCTCCCTGTACTGCATAAAATGCATGTTAAGCTCGGAGACACGGTGAAAATTATCGCAGGCCATGAGAAAGGTAAAATTGGTGAAATTACTCGAATTTTCAAACATAATAGCACAATCATTGTGAAGGACTTAAACTTGAAGACGAAGCACATGAAGAGCAAAGAGCAGGGCGAGCCAGGTCAAATTGTCAAGGTGAGTATGGCCCGATCTGTCGGGACCAGGTTCATGCTCACGGAATAAAGTGCCACGCCAAGTGTCATGCCAAGAGGGCAGGGGCCACCTCTTGAATCCGTGGGGGCCATCTCCTAAGTCCGTGGGACCCACTGTAGAACAATGGGGACTCTTCAGAATACATTCTGAAAGAGAACATATCTGTATTATAAATGAAATGATATCACTCTTCAATACAGAGGTGCCTTTTAAGTGAACTGGTACTATAGGAGATTGAGAACTCCGTAGTTAGCGTGCTCGAACCAAGGAAGTTCTGAGATGGGTGATCTCCTGGCAAGTGGCCCTGATCGGGTCTGGTTCGTCCTGAAGGACAAAACCGTGCGGTTTCGGCCAGTGTTATGGGGGTGGGGTGTGACAGAATGGTATCAGAGATGGACGCTCGATAGTAGGTCTGTGGTTCGAGAACGAACCATTGTTCAAAGATGGGGAGAATGTCGGGACCCGGTTCTTGCTCACGGAATAAAGTGTCACACGGAACAAAGTGACACGCCAAGTGTCGTGCCAAGGGGCGGAGGCCACCTCTTGAATCCGTGGGTGTCACCTCTTGAGTTCGTGGGACCCACTGTAGAACAATGGGAACTCTTAGGAAAACATTCCGAAAGAGCGCAGATCTGTATTATAAATGGAATGATATCACTCTTTAATACAGAGGCGGCTTTTAAGTGAACTAGCATTATAGGAGATTGAGAACTCCGTAGTTAAGCGTGCTTGAGCCAGGGAAGTTCTGGGATGGATGGCCTCTTAGGAAGTGGCCCCTGGTCGGGTCCGGTTCGCCCCGAAAGACAAAACCGTGCGGTTTCGGCCAGAGCGGACAATACACTCTATATTGGCGGGTGGGGCGTGACACTATCGAAATGCAATTTTTTATTTCTCACTCTATTATTCCTTCATCTAGACATGGAACAATTTTCACCTCTTTTCATGCAAAGTGTGGCCACAAAAGAAGAGAATACCTTTGTATGCCAACGAGGCAATGACTAATAGACCTCTGAATACTAAAGGCTAATGCTTAAACCTAAAGTTTCAGATCTCATAATTGAGACATTCAAAATTAATCATTAGGTTAATTCCACTTGTATGGCACTCAAGGTCACTATGCTTAAAAAAATCTTAACTGGCAATTGTTCTACTCAGTAATCATATATTGTGCACCAACTACTTCACTCACAGATTTATTTCTTAATATTACTTGATAATCAAATAATTATTGACTCCATCACTAAGCAAACCTTTAACTCGTCAGGTCATCCAATCTCCTTATGTTGGTCAATATCTCAATTAAAGTTTAATACACAGGTACATAACTCTTATACAATATTGATCAGTATGAAATACTCTTTTTCAGTTGTTCTGCTCTCTTAATCTTGGGCAAGCATAGCATTTAGCATCTAGGGCTATTTCCTTTATGAAAATATACATCTTCTTTCTTTGTAAAACAAAGGGCATTATATAAATTTGATATAGTGGCTTTTCATCTGGTAATGTCAGTCACTTAGATTTTATTTAAGATTTAATTCCAAAAAAACCCAAACCTTTTAACTAAACTACGAGAAACCCTCAAAAACTTTTAAAATACACAAGATACTGCCACACAACTTTCAAAATACGCAAGAAACTACCACAACTTTCAAAAACTACGAAAAATTATCTGAAACAAGGTTCAAGGTTTTGGCCGACCGATACGAAATCCGAAACCGATACGAAACCAACCATACAATATCGTATCGGCCGAAACCTTTAAAAAAAATTTATACCATTTTTACTGTCATTGTGATCATTGTAGGCCTTCGCTGTTAGAAAACCGCAAAAAAGTAAATCCAAACCCTATATTAATACTTATCTAAGTACATTTTTTAATATATTTTGCATCATGGCTGAATTTTTAAACACTAGGATCATTGTCTTGTAATATAGAACCATAAATTTAAGTGTTTAATATATCTACACTTATGTATGTTGTATTACCGTTGAAACCGAAACCCGAACCGAGATCTGCAAAACTAGCCGAAACCCAGCGAAACTAATAAAATTATGAGAGACCGAAACAGAACACGAAACCGAGTTCTTACCGGAAATAGGTGTCACATCAGCAATAAATTGCACGAAACTGCCAGAAAATTGGAAAAAAAATTGGTCCATGATAGTTTCTCGTAATTTTGAAAGTTTTTGGGGGTTTCTCGTGGTTTAGCTAAAATGTCTGGATTTTTTTCGGAATGAAGCTTTTATTTGATTACTATGTACATAGTGCCCTAAAATATTTATTTTCTACTTTAATATGGAATCTACATTTGTTGGCTTGTAGGGAGGAGATCTAACAGCATTGTGATCATTGATGTTTGAATATTCTTGCATGAAATCATAATGGTTATATTGATCATTCATGCTCTTTTAATTGCAACAAAATGCTAACTGAGAATTGCATGCGTGTACAATCATGTACCTTTGAATTGAAATGATTCTTTGGCAATTGTTTTGAAGGTTAAGACTATGAATTACTGATTCGTGACCGCAACCTAGAAGTGACCTTGTATTCTCGCACAGATATCAGAACAATGCTCATGCCAACCTCAAATCAGTTAATACTTGACTGTCTCTATAGACCTTTATTTGACTTGGAAATCATTTCAAAGGTTTGGAGACCTTTATATTCCAGTTCATTAGTTTGAATAAGCATGTAACAAAAATTATGAGTTATTCGACAGTCAAGGAAAACTATTCATGAAAAAGATTATAATACCATGATTTCCATCTGGAATGCAAGCAAGTCCATTTAATGGCAGTATGATAATGAAGTGTTAAACCGAATGGGGCAAAGTGTGAGGTACCATATTGCAAAATGTTGTTTTGGGCGCAAAGTTGAAATGGCCGTATAATGTGGTTGCATTTTTTAATGCATTTTGCCTTTTCTTTGTTATTTCTAATTTTAAATGATTATATGGCTATTTCTAATGGTCTACGCCTCGAGAATGTATTAAATGTCTTTAATTTCCTATTCTCTAATGCTCATTAAGATTAAAACCTGGATAACAGATCGAAGCAGCCATTCATAGCTCAAATGTGGTGCTGTATTCGAAAGAACAAGAAGTAGCGAGTCGTGCAGGGCACAAAATCCTGGAGGATGGAAGCAGGGTACGCTACCACATAAAGACGGGTGAAATTATTGATAGCGTGGAGAACTGGAAGAAGGTGCACAAGGAAAAAGAGAAACAAGAAGCAGAAAAAACTGCCTGAGCTTTGCTGATGCCATCATCTTAATGTATGTTGTATCTAATCCCTTGGAAAAAAAGTATGTTATCGCCGATTCTTCCTTTTCTGATTTTGGTTTCACATTATAGCATTTACCACTGTTTTATCCCTTCGATTTTTGTTCCGGGATCGTATTGATATGGAATATTTGCTATGGTTTTTCTGTTGATTTATTTGCATATCACATCACTGGAATGCATTTTGGTCTTCTGGATTTATCATTAAACTCATCATTAGACATATGTTAAACAAAATATATAGGAAATTGCTTATCCATGGATTTTTATCTTTTTTTTACGTCTCATTTAATCTGGAACAAATCCTATCTTTAGTCAGGAATTACTTTGAGAAATATGCATCTGCTTTGAACATCCATCAGTATCCTGAACTCAATATCCAAGTACGGTTGAGTTACAATGACCTAGAGCAGAAAATTTTAAAGGATATTTTCAGATTTAATAAGAAAACGTCCTTAATGATGCAATTAATAACATCTCCTAAGTATAAAATTTAATCATATAGTTATCTGTTGATGTAACATAACATTTCCATTCGTAATTCTATAATTTTACTACGAGACAATTATTACGGAAAAATAAATAAATCTCCATAGGTTATAACTTACAGAGCAATGATTTGCAGGAACACCTTTAAGTAAAACATTCATGTATAGGTACACTTTCAAGATGCTAATCGATTTAGTTATATATATGTTTAAATACTTAGTGAAGCACTTTATCCCAAGAAATACTCTCCGAGTAATCACTTAAAACGAGTATAGCCGAATGTTGATTATCGTTTGAGATGATATTCTATTTGTCAAGGCAGATGTATTGAAGTAGGAGTAGAAATTTTAACCAAGATTTCATACCTGCAAATTTTGGATGTCATTATAACTAGTCACCAAAATATTAGGATATCTGCTGCCCCAATATCTGATGAAACAGGAGAAATCTGTTTGAGATATCATGGCATGTCTCTCTTATTCATTCGAGTGGGTCTCATAAGTTCTCTGCTCAACCACTGTAGATTCAGTAGTAATATGACAAGATTGAGAGTTCAATTCAACAAGGAAAACTTAATGCATACATGTCCTTCTGCTTCCTAATTAATAAGCTCTACAGATGGTTGTTGGAGAAAGGTAAGAACCATTTATTATTGTTTTTCCTTTAACATTTAACCTGGATTTTGTGTGAACAAATATTCTGGTACTATCTACAAAGAATCTCAAAGACTAAACACACAAGAAAATAAATAAAAGAGAGATTAAATAGCTACCACATAAATATACAACAATAAACATCATAAGTCAAGCATCTGTGGGCATTAAAAATCTGGGAAGTTTGTTGCTCAAGGTTTGGTAGAACAAGGCATCACTTGCCTTAAAACATATTCTAGATGAGTTCTTAAAGTCAACTTTGTTTGGTTGCCTTCTATTGAAATTTTGTTGTGTGTATTATTAGCAAACTTTCGATCAATTTTTCATGAAAGTAAGAAAACTTGAAAAGATTAATCTTTTCGGTTGAAACCATGTAGATTTCTTCTGTCTTTATGTTGATTGCTTGTCTTAAATTTATGATCGGTTCTTATTTCCTGATCTTTTCTATAAAAAAAAAAATGGAGTCAATCCCAAAGAGGGATTGAACTTGCAACCTCTCATATTGCAAAGTAAATTGGTACAAACTGAGATAAGCCCAGTCGGTTAACTCCAATTCTAATTCTTGCACTCGAGATGACATGCAGGGATCTGAGTGTTCAATGAAATGCATCACATTCCTATATTTAGACATACATATTTTGCCATGACTAGAAACTTGATGCAATTTGTTGAAGGACAAAGACAGTTAATTAATGTTTGGTAGTGACATCTTACCATAGAGTTTGCTCTATATATCAAGAGAATAATGGAGCAATCATGCCATAGGAGGGAATTTCCTTCTATAGCGTCGAAAAAATACATCTTCCCTCATTTTTTCCGGCGATCGGCATCCACCATCTTCATCGTTATCATCTAAGATGTGGGTACACCAAATTTTTATGTGATTCTACAACCTTTTCAATGTAAAAAGTTCTATTGTCGGTAAACCGTTAATTTTGAACCCACTAAATCAACGGTGAAAAAAGTGTAGAATCACATGAAATTTGGCGTACCCACATCTTATATGATAACGATGAATATGGTGGGTGCCGATCGTCGTAAAAAATGAGGGAAGGTGTATTTTTTCGACGTCATTCTATGGCCTCTTTCCTCCAGTAACCTCATATATCAAACCTGCATTTAAGTTGGATAGGCTTCTTTAGTAGTGACTTTTTGCTTTAAAGTTCTGCTCATTGCCAAATCTGCATTTGAGGCTGAAAGGCTTGCTTCTATGAAGAGGAAGATGATATCTCAGAGAAAATAACTTACTGCTTAAATAAACCTTGGAAACATCTTCAATTAGAAGTTATATGTCCATATCTTCAGTTAGATATTATATATCCATCTTACTTATAACCAAAAGAGAAAGCTGTAGAACAATTTTCATCATGCATCGTCTTAAAATGATCTTGGGGGCACCTTAATTTCCATCAAGAAATTATCTTATTTCTGTACTTTCTGAACTGAAACAGTTTTCCTCAGTTCCCTGGAAATTCAAGTGCATGTGAATCTCTCATGCGTGTAGGGGAACTCTTGAGTTCAGGATTTTCCTTGAAACAAAAGCTGATGAAACCATCTCAAAACTGAAACCAAATTTGAATCAAAGAGCTTTAAAACCTTTGTTCTTGCTGCTTTCTACCCAAGACAAGTTGAATTTCTATGCTTTATTTATCCTTCTCTGATGAATCTGAGCCGTTGGATTTCTCCCATCACTAATCAATATCCAAACACTGCTACAATAATGGGTTGCCCCTACGGATTTAGCCGTAGGAGCAAACCACTGCTCCTACGGATATCTTCATAGGGACATAAAACTCCACCGTAGTTCTAAAGGTCGCAGGTGCAAATCTTCGTCCTGAACATGCCCCAACGGAGTAATAATTGCCCTTACGTCTTACTCCGTAAAGACATTTATCTCTACCGATTACTCCGTAGGGACATAATCTTTATTTAATTTATTGGTTTATAAAATAAAATACTTGCCACTACGAATTTATCCGTAAGGCCTGATAGATTCCCCTATGGATTTATCCGTAGGTCCAGATAAATGCCCTTACTGATTAATCCATAGGGACAAGTTTTATCCCGGTTACTGAGTCTATAGGGACAAAATATCAGGTATCCCGATATTTTGTCCTGCGGCGAACTGTGTAGGGGCAAACATTGCACATACGGATTAATCCGTATGTGCAACAGCTAGCCTTACGGATTAATCTGTAGGGACAAAATATCATGGTTTTTTTTAAAAAGAGGCTACCTGTTTTTTCCCCGTCCTGTGCACAATAATATATACATCATATAACCAAATACATAAATATTCATAATTAACATCTCACGCATAATATATAAAAGAAATAAACAAACAGAATACGATATCAATCTAAATTATCGTGAACAAGCAAACAACCATCAATATCATCCAAAATATATACAATATGTATCAGATAAGTACATACATCCTCAAAAATATTAGAAAACTATCCTAGCTCGGTCTAATTCCTCCACCTGTGATAATCGCCGTAATCTTGCGCATCTGCTCCTCGGTACAACTCTGAGTCGTCAAAACCTCAACTAATGAAGGAGTGGAGTGTGCGGGAGTCTGAGCGGGCTGTGGAGCCGCAGGAGTGATCTGCACAACCACAGCCGAGGCAGTGGCTTGTGGAGCCGCAGCCGAAGAAGATGCATGTGGAGCCGCAGCCGAAGTAGCCTGCCGAATCTGTTAAATTTTGTGTGTAATAAACGAGTAAGAACGGTGTATTAGATTTTATTCGAATTCGTATCATTATCAAGTTATTGCGAAACCACAATCTAAAAATACTTAGAGACTTAGACATAGTTTGGGTATCTAGTTTGGAAAACCGTAATTTATTTTAATTAGATAGTTTTATGTAAGTTTTGATTAATCTAAGCTAAGTCTACAACCAAATAAGCTCAGGTTACTAATATTGCATATGTTACTATCTATAATGTGATATAATATTTTACTATTAAGTAATATACGTACCAAAATCTCCTTCAACTCCGCTACGGTGGTTTTCAAGGCGGCAACATCATGCTCCAGACGTCGCTCATGGGGGTAGGGGAAGTAACCGCCGGAGTGGAGACCGACCTCATATGGGCCCTGCTAGGATCCAGTCTCCGGCCTCTCTCCCAACCTCCGTGTGCAGTATCTAGGATTGGAGTCAGTAGCATCAGATCAGTCTGTTCACTAAAATTGATTCCCGATACCTCCGTCTGCTCCACCACCCGCTCCTACACCCATATTAACCATTAAAATATAAGTAAATCATTTAAATTTGAACTTATCCAAAAAAAAAAATTCATTCGAATTAGAATAAATATTAGTATTTACGCAATACTCCTGGGTAGCGGTGTCGGGAAATCGAAGCTCGCCCGTGGCGGGATCTGTCGAGGTGCCATGGACGGCAAGATATGCGGTCAACACGCTCGGTGTACCACCCTGCGTCAGGGTCTGAGCTCTCTGCAATTCGCCAAAAATTTACATATATTATAAAATAACTCTTAATATTACATTATATCAAAATAGATTTATTGTAATTTACCGATGCCTCCATGGCACGAGTAATGTTCCTCGAGCCACCTGTATAAGTGGGGCGATCCCTCTTCGTCGACTTCTTATTCTCTTTATTTTGATTGGCTTGTTTCTGCATAAGACATTTAGATTTAGTTTTCTAATTAAGCAATACAAAAAAATAAATTATATACTAAATAATGAATTACATTAAAATTACAAACTTGTTTGCGCTGAGAGTCGTAATATTGGCACAAAAGAGATCATTTATTTACATCGACTCTCGCAAAGGTCGGAGTATGTAGGAGAGCCGCTCTCTCTGCCTCGGGGATCGCCAGCCATACCAAATAGCAGTCGATCTTCAGCTCGTTCCTATTGTATCAGACCTTAGATTGCATGTTCTTCATCAGGCTCAGGTACAGAGCGTGAAAATCGAGCACTCTCTCAGGGTGATCAGGGTCGGGTACATGCTGAAACTCGTAATCCAATCGCAAATACAAAAAAATAATGTATATAAATTGCAAGTGTTAAATAATAATAAATGTATTGGATAAGTAAAATATATATTAATACCCGAGCATGGTCCCAGAAGGGAGCAAATAAGCGCCGGTGTTGATTACCCCACTCAACGTGAAGTGGATACTTCTTTTGGATGTGGCTCTCATCCCTTATATACCGGCCGAACCGCTTGGCATAATCACCAGTATAGCGATAATCGGGGGTAACGAAGAGGGGGAATGGTGCCCCCCTCCTATCTCTATCAGGCCTCAGCCTGTGGGACTGATTAGGCCCTCGAGTCCCTCTCTCGGGATGGGGCTGCCCTGCATCTACAAGAAATATCAAGACAAGCAATATTAAGACAAAACGGTATTAAAAATCAAGGATTAACGAAAATTGAAGTGCGATATATACCTCCAGCGACAGCAGCACGAGCCTGGGCCCAAGCAGCAGCACGAGTTGGACGATAGTTCCTCCGGTAAGGAACAGCCGGTGAACCGGACGTGGACGCATCCCCTCCAACTATAAAATAAACATTGGCAATAAAATTACATGAAATTCATGTTTATTCTTAGAAGATATGTAAAATGGCTAAATATTTTATATTTATTCATACTAACCTGCAGACTGGGTGGAGGGTACGGAAGTGGCGGGGATAGCCTCTGCGCCAGATGTGGATTCGCCATCTATAATTAGACAATTAAAAATAGATTATATAAGTAATTGCAAAAAGAATGTGTATATTTATAATATAACATTCTAAATCAATATGCATGCAATATAGGATATATAAACATACCCGCAGGTGCGGTGGTGACCTCTGTCCGAGATGTGGAGGCACCACCTACAGCTAGACAATCAAAAAATGATTATTTAAGTAAGAGCAAAAAGAATGTATGTATGTGTATTTATGTTATAACATTCTAAATCAATATGCATGCACTATACGATATATAAACATACCTGCAAGTGCAACAGTAGCCTCTGTCTCTGATGTGGACGCACCACCAACAACTAAACAATTAAACATTGACTATATAAGTAATTTTGAAATAAATATGCGTGTATATCTATAATATAACATTCAAAATGAATATGCGTGCAATATACCTGGAGGTGTGGCAAAGTCCACACGGAAGGAGTCATCCGAAGGGGATACCGATCGGGATGCAAGACCAGCCCTCTGAAGCTCCCTACGCAGCTCCCCGGACGGCAGAACCGCTTTGCCTCTGCCTCTGCCGCGGCTGGTGCTCCTGCTGCCCCTCGCTGTTTCGGGCGTCGTCATCAGACCTAGATAAGAGTACAATCATTACATATGCATGCAATATATGTATAGATCGTAAAAATGTGAAGTAATAATATAATATTATTGATAACATTTTTCGTTTCGTAGACGCATTAGACATATCTACTTGGATTTCATCATCGATATCATTTCTAATCCACGTAACTTCACGATCAGCCGAAGACAATCCGTCTTTTGAAACAGACGGTCGGAGCACTCTAAGTCTTCTCTCTTCTTCATTCGCACCGCTGTCCTCCATACGATTCTCGAATTCTGGGACATCGTAAAGATCCCTGAGTTTCCAACGGCATACGACACTCCATCCTGGATACTTCAAGCATTGTGAGTAGTATACTTAGAACGCTTAGTTCGGAAAGATAAATGGATTGTCCTGACCGTAAAATCGAAGTGTGTTCACACTAGTCAATCCATATTCATCTTTCCAAGTCCCGATATTATTTCTCTACTTATCCGTATCGGTTCGTGTATCGTACCAAATACACTGAAATATATAAAACGGTTCTAATCGTCTTGGATATTGGATGCCAAGTATGCAATTTAAGTATCCATAATAAATCACACCATCCGATCCTACCATCGCAATCCCATTATTCTGAGTGGTTCGAGATGTTTCTATATCCTTAACTTCAAATTTGTATCCAAGGACATCGAATCCTTTATAATAAGCAACCTCCATACTAGGAAACTGAGCTAAATATCTTGAATCTCTCTTTAATGATGCAAACAAGTTCGGATCGTGGATCTGACAAAACAAATTTTACGGCAAATACATAACGATGTAAGTTTAGATTAAGACTGGTAGCAATAACATATTATTCGAACAACTTACATAATCTACAACCCAATCGTAAAAATTATCCTGATAATATTTTTCCAATCGTTCATCATTCCAATCAGGATGTCCCTCACGTACCTAATTAATATGAATTTTGTTCTCAACAATAAATTATAATATTAATATTATATCATTTCATACACACAAACACAAATATAACAATTAATCCAAAAAAACTTACTTTCTAATTTCTTCAAGACATACGCTATTGAAGAGGATAAACCGATATATCTTATTGATAAACTTAGTGTCTATTCTCTTATAATCAGCTTTACCATATGGCCCGTCCTGAATTCTCTGAGGTCGGTTAAGTTTCGTCTCAATGTTCTCGTCCAGATAGCAGGAATAAAATGTGGTTACTTCATCTAGAAGATAACCTTTAATGATAGAACCATCTGGTCGATTTCTATTGCGTATATACTTTTTTAGAGTGTAGAGGTACCTAAAGAAAAATATGTTAAATAAATAAATACGAGCATATAGGACAACGATAATTTTACAAATTGCGTGAAACGAAAAATTCCATGTATTTTTCAACGAGATACATCCATCGATATTGTACCAGTCCGGCAAACTTAGTATCGGTTGCAAGATGAACCGTCAGGTGTATTATGATATCGAAGAATGACAGTGGAAAAATACGCTCAAGCTTGCAAAGTATCAATGAAATAGAATTTTCTAGATTCTCCAGCGTCACATCCAGGTTTTTAACGCACAATTCTCTAAAAAAGCAACAAAGGTCATTGATAACTAGACCAACCGATTCGGGAAGGAAAGTCTTGAGGGCTAATGGGAGAAGGTGCTCCATAATAACATAGTGATCGTGACTTTTCAGCCCATCGATCTTGCCTTTCACAATTTTTATTTTCTTGCTAAATGATCATGAGAAATCTGTAAAAACTTTCAAATCATGCAACACTTGCAGGAACATTTTCTTCTCAGGTTGTGATGTATGATACGCAACATTGGGAAGTACAAACCTGCCTGCTTTACCCGCTATCGGTTTAGGATGCAATTCACTTCTAATTTCCCAGTCCTGAAGATCCATCCGAGCACGGAGCTTGTCTTTCGATTTTCCGTCTTTACAAAGAAGCAAGTTGGCTACGTGCTCGGATATTCCTTTCTCTATGTGTATGACGTCCGGACAACGACACACTAAATTTGTTAATCAGTATGGAAGCTCGTAGAAAATGCTTAATTTGTTCCAGTATTGTGGTTTGACCTGTTTTGCCGGATCTATCCCGAAGGTCATATTATTGTAGCCATCCCACTGAGCAATCACGTCCTCTCCGGACAATGAGGCTGGAGGCCCATGAAACTCCTGATGACCATTAAAGTGAGCAGCGTCTAACCTGTAAGGATGGTCTAGTGGCAGGAAACGCCGATGACCGCAATAACAAACATCCCTGCTAAAATTCAACAATTTCGATATTGTATATTGATGGCAATAAGAGCATGCTTTGTGACCATGTACGAACCGACTTGATAGCATTCCATACGCAGGAAAGTCATTAATTGTCCACATTAAAGCCGCACGCATTGTGAAGGTTGTATCTGTGTTTTCATCGTAAGTATCTACATCATCAATGAATAAGGATTTTAACTAATCGATCACTGGTTGGAGATAGACGTCGATATTGTTTCCCGGTGAGTTTGGTTAGTCAATAAGAAGATGCATCATAAAGTAGGATTGATCCATAGCCAACCAAGATGACAGATTATAAGCTATCATTACAACGGGCCATATGTTATGATTTCCAGCTATATAGTTGAATGGACAGAAGCCATCACTGTAGGGTGTTTTTCGTCACCCCATTTAGATGGGAATACGCGTCGCTTGTCAGGCGTACTACAGATTCCCCCTTCCTAGGGTAGCGGGGGTTTATTGATTGTGGGGATCCGAATCTCCGGCAGCCGCGGACTAAGCTGCCGTTAATTACCCCTCGCCTTTGGAGCGAGAGAACCTCCGATTGATGGATCAAACTGGTAATGCGAACTCAATGTGCAGTGAGCGTGTGTTGTGTTTTGAAGGGTCTTGAGTATTTTGGGGGCCTCGCACAGTTTACGGGGGTCCCGCTACCCGGATAGCGGGCTGGGGGTCAAGGGGGATAACAGCCCCCTTACGGGGTGCGGGGTAGCGTCCCGTTAGAAATTTTTTTCTAACGGGGACAGTGTTGTGGAGTGTGTGTGTGTGTGTGTGTGTATATAAAAAGAAAATAGCGTCCAAAGGACGCGTAAACGCCAGCGCCTCTAATACTTGGCACGCGGACGCTGAGCGCGGGACGCCAGCGCCTCAAGTGCTTGGCATGCGGGCGCTGGGTGCCAGCAGAAGAAAAGGGCGGGGCTTAGCCCCTATACTGGAAGTTGTACTCCGAATTGACTTTTAGAGTTAAACTCCTTAAAAAGGATAAAAGGGCTTAGCCGCATGCACTGGAAGTTGTACTCCCAATTGACTTTTGGAGTTAAACTCCTAAGAAAAATGATTTATTATTATTATTATTATTATTATTATTATTTTGTGGAGTTAAACTCCTAAGAAATTTTTGGAGCTGATGAAAGCGGACCCCTTTCTTCTCCCTTGAGCCCTGAATCTTCCCAAAGTGGGATTCTTGGAAATGGGGCTCCTTCCTCCTTTCCGTTGGCTGGATCTTGGGGGGGAAAGGGGATTACTCCGTAGGAACATAATCTTTATTTAATTTATTGGTTTATAAAATAAAATACTTGCCACTACGAATTTATCCGTAGGGCCTGATAGATTCCCCTATGGATTTATCCGTAGGTCCAGATAAATGTCCTTACTGATTAATCCATAGGGACAAGTTTTACCCCGGTTACTGAGTCCATAGGGACAAAATATCAGGTATCCCGATATTTTGTCCTACGGCGAACTGTGTAGGGGCAAACATTGCACCTACGGATTAATCCGTAGGTGCAACAGCTGGCCCTACGGATTAATCTGTAGGGACAAAATATCAGGGTTTTTTTAAAAAGGGGCTTCCTGTTTTTTCCCCGTCCTGTGCACAATAATATATACATCATATAACCAAATACAGAAATATTCATAATCAACATCTCACGCATAATATATAAAAGAAATAAACAAACAGAATACGATATCAATCTAAATCATCGTGAACAAGCAAACAACCATCAATATCATCCAAAATATATACAATATGTATCAGATAAGTACACACATCCTCAAAAATATTAAAAAGCTATCCTAGCTCGGTCCAGCTCCTCCACCTCTGATAATCGCCGTAATCTAGCGCATCTGCTCCTATGTGCAACTCTGAGTCGTCAAAAACTCGACTAATGAAGGAGCGGACTGTGCGGGAGTCTGAGCGGACTGTGGAGCTGTAGGAGTGTCTGCGCAATCGCAGCCGAGGTAGTGGCTTGCGAAGCCACAGTCGAAGGAGATGCATATGGAGCCGCAGCCGAAGTAGCCTGACGAATCTGTTAAATTTTGTGTGTAATAAACGAGTAAGAACGGTATATTAGATTTTAGTTGAATTCGTATCTTTTTCAGGTTATTGCGAAACCACAATCTAAGAATACTTAGGGACTTAGGCCTAGTTTGGGTATCTAGTTTGGAAAACCGTAATTTATTTTAATTAGATAGTTTTATGTAATTATGATTAATCAAAGCTAAGTCTACAACCAAATAAGCTCAGGCTACTAATATTGCATATGTTACTATCTATAATGTGATATAATATTTTACTATTAAGTAATATACGTACCAACATCTCCTTCAATTTCTCTGCGGTGGTTTTCAAGGCGGCAACATCATGCTCCAGACGTCTTTCATAGGGGTGTCATGCCCCGCTTCCCAAAATACGAGAAACGGGTGATGACTAGGCCAGCCATGCTCCTACGGTCAAGGAATCATCCTGCCGTAGTCACACTTCGGCTTCTAGCATTACATGGTAATCAGTAAATAAAGCACAGTACTAAAGGAATCACATCACTAATTTATTACATTAAAATTCCATAGTTCACAAATTACAGATAACAAGAGCAATTACTAACCAAGTTCAATCTCACAATCACTCTATGGAAAGCAGTAAAGATAGGGAGTACACCAGACTATATCTCTGTGAACTCGAAGGGTAGATCCGTCTCCTGTGCTGGTCCTCCCGCGGGATCTGAGCATGCATACTCAGGTCGTCAGAGCGACACAATAACAATTTTATTATAATAAGATGAAACAGGTAAATGAGGTAATACTGGTATAAGAACAATGCAAGTAATCACTGTGTCACTATATGATGCAGAATATATTATGTGTCCCTATCGGTCTCTAGGTCATGTTTGAAATCACATAGTGGAAGGAGGATCATGTTTAACAGGAGTCTCGTACATACCCGAGACAACGGCCCACATGCCCGGGACATAACCCTGTCAGCCGGATCGCTAGATCCTACCCTACACGTATCAGTATCACGGTTCGAATGATCATCCTCTAAACACGGTCCCGCTAAATACGATACTCTTTCCACTTTGATTTCCCCTTTTTCCCCAGGTTTACACTATTTATGATCTTGATCTAGTTGTGTACAAGTATACCAATGGCACGGTTTCATCACTGCTCGCTGTATCAATCACTGTCACGAATATTCACTTTCCATTAGTGTACTCGTCACTCCTAAACCAACATCTATCACGCACGATAATGCAATGTCTACACGCACTAACACTGAGTATATGGCAAGGGTATGATATATGTATTGTATGCTACCAATAAGCTCTGTATGTTATGAATCAACATGCATGTCATTAACTAAAATAATTTGCATAAATTAATATGTTAAGAATTCAGCAAAATGATACAAGTAAAATAAATAGAACACTCAGTCAGCAATTCATCAAAATTTGTTTCAGTTCAATCAGGATTCCGGTTTTCAATATATAGCTATTTCATTTTAAGTACTCGCGGCTGGAAATTCAGTTTCAGAACTGAACGTCCGTTTCGCGACACGAATTTCACCCAGTTGGGCTCAGAATTTAGCGATGTTACAGTTAAATGAAATCTAGGGTTTTCAATGGAGTATTCAACGCAACAGACGGATCCTCAATCGCATCTGTGCGTTGAAAGTTATACACAGCTTAACCTCAGTATGTCATTTCTGAATCTGTTCTGGACAGTTATACGTTCTGCTCTTTTAAATACAGTTAAAATAGCAAACGACGGTGAAACGGAATGGAACCACTTGTTTTGTTTAACTAACAGAATTATCTTTAATCTACTGCAGGGTTCCGTAACATACGACTTTAGGAAACACAGTGACACAGGTCTTGGGACAGAACACAATAATCAGAAACGCTCTGGACTGCAGTCCAGAGTCGCATTCCGATCTAATTATCTTCACAGTTACAGAACAGAAATCATTAGAATTTTACATAGGGTTAAAGTTCGTCGAGTCGGCTTCGATTTAAGCCCTCGAACATATCATTCCAGTATGTATATAATTTATGGTGATTTTATTCGTTTTCAGGTACGAGAGAATTCTAGTTTTAACGACATATTTGGGGGTATCAATTTTTGTCACCAACAATCGTATTTTCCAGCGAGATTCATACACGATATTTATCATCAAATGGGCCAACAGAATATATCAGTTTCCGTCAAACTAAACTATTATTTCCATTGAGATCTAGCATCGAACACTTAGGTCACAATACGTATCGGGAATCGGTAAATACGTAAACTAGATTATTTAGGTTTGTACCACTATTATTTTAGCATGAAGCAAGTAAACACTTGCCTGGAAACGTCTCGGGGTCGTACGGCAGCAGTGGCGTCACGAACGCGTGACGTACGCCGTGTAACGGATTCTTGCGAGCTTGGTTCGAGACACGGGTTTGACGTCGGAGTTTCCCGGAGCCGTCAAGTGCTTGCTGGAAGCGGAGGTGGTGCTCTGTGGTTGACCTGGGACTTGCTGGGGTCGACTATGTCGGCGATGGTCACTCCGGCGATGTGCACAGTGAAGTGCGCAGTGAATACTTGGTGTGGGTTTTGGAGTGCACGGGATGCTTGGCGGGGCTCGGTTGATGAAGGGTGGAGTCGTGGAGGGAGAATGTTGGTGGAGGAGGAGAGATCGAGGGTTACCGAGGAGGTTGTCGTCGTCGGAGGTGGAGGTGGCAGTGGGTTGTGGGATCAGTGAGGCTGGGAGTTGGGAGGGCTCGATGGATGTAGAGAGGAGGTGAGGAGTGAGTTGGAGAGGGAGAGTGACGAGAGGAGTTGGAGACGTTGCCGGGGTCGTCGGCAACGTGGGGCAATGGCGAGACGTGGGTGCGCGACGTGGGAAGGAGTGAGCGGAAAAATGAGATGGGGAAGAGAGATGAGGGATTTCTAAAATGGCAGAGAAGAGAGATGTGGTGTGAGGGAAGAGAACGGGGGTTGAAGTCGTGGGTGTAACGGCAGGAGCGGGGGCGCGGGCTGCGGCGGAGGAAACGATCGCGAGCGGGAAAAGGGGGACGTTACCGTTGGAGTGAAAAGGATGAGATGAACAGTGGCGGGTTGGGTCTGGTGATGAGGAAGCGGGCTGGAGGGAGTGGGCCAGGTCCGTTTAAGAAAATAATTCCTTAAAAAAAACGAAGTGGCTGAGAATGAAGTGTAGGCCGGGGCTAAAACTTATTAAAGGATTTATTTAAAATCAGAGTGGGCTGGGGAAAAGAAACGGGCTGGGGGATTAGTAAGGGCCGGCCTAGGGTTTTAAGTTAAGGATTTTATATTTATTTTCTTTAGTTTATTAATGGTTTGGACTGGGGTTTAAATTGGAAAGTAATTCTAGGGTTTTGATTAAGCTAAATCTTGAACCTCGAGTAGCCAATTACCAACGAAAATACGAGGAAAAAAAATCAGGAGACAAACGGGATTTGGAAAATATAGGAAAATTTTATAGATGGAGAACGGGGATTTACATCATAGCCCCCTTAACAAAAATTTCGTCCTCGAAATTTAACAATAATACAAGAATACAATGTACTAAACAAAGAGATGTGGATAACGATCACGGATGTCTTCCTTCCGCTCCCAGGTGGATTCTCCTGGGGAACGACCGCCCCAAGACACTCAGACTAACGGAATGACCTTATTCTTCAGCACTTTCTCTCTCCGGTCGAGAATGGTAGTAGGCTGCTCTTCGTAAGATAAATCGGTACCCAAAACCCGCTCCGAATGGTCCAGGACATGGCTCTCATCCCGAACATAATGCCGCAACTGTGACACGTTGAAGGTATTGTGCACACCAGCTAGCGATGGAGGCAAGGCAAGTCGATAGGCCACCCCTCCTACTCGCTCTAGCACCTCAAAAGGTCCGATAAAGCGAGGACTAAGTTTTCCTCTTCCTCCGAACCTGATAACTCCACGAGTAGGGGAAATCTTCAAGAACACATGATCTCCAACTTCGAATTCTAGTGCCCTTCTACTGGTATCTGCCCAACTCTTTTGTCGATCCTGAGCCGTCTTAATACGCTGCCTGATCATTTGGACCTTATCAACTGTCTGAACAATGAGTTCGGGGCCCAGTAATCTTCGTTCTTCCACATCATCCCAACATACTGGGGATCGGCACTTCCGTCCGTATAGTGCTTCAAAAGGAGCCATCTGAATACTAGCCTGATAACTATTGTTATAAGAGAACTCGACTAGATGCAGATGGTCCTCCTAGGAACCCTGAAAGTCCAACATACAAGCTCTCAACATGTCCTCGAGCGTCTGAATCGTACGCTCGGATTGTCCATCCGTCTGTGGGTGATAAGCTGTGCTGAATTTAAGGCGGGTTCCCAAACTCTCCTGTAAGCTCTTCCAAAAGTGCGACAAGAATCTCGTGTCCCGGTCTGACACAATGCTGACTGGAACACCGTGAAGTCGCACAATCTCTTGCATATATCTTTCTGCCAGTGATTCTGTCGACTGTCCCACTCGGAAAGGTAGAAAGTGTGCAGCTTTTGTGAGACGATCGACGATAACCCAAATGGCGTTATTGCCCCTAGGGCTCCGTGGTAAGGCCGTCACAAAATCCATGGTAATGTGCTCCCACTTCCATTCAGGTATCGGCAATGGTTGTAATAATCCTGTTGTCCTCTGATGTTCCGCCTTCACCTGCTGACATACCAAGCACCTGGATACGAACCTCGCAATTTCCCGCTTCATTCCGTTCCACCAAAAGTGCTGCTTTAGGTCCTGATACATTTTTGTACCTCCTGGATGCACAGAATAAGCTGAACTGTGTGCTTCGGCCAAAACTTCTTCTCGAACATCTCCTTTAGGTACACAGAGTCTGCTACCGAATCTCAGAGAGCCATCTTCATGTATAATCAAATACGTTCTCAGTCCAGCTTTCACTTGCTCTCTGAACCTTTGCAATCGGGGATCATCCGCTTGTGCAATCTTGATGCGATCCACCAGAGAAGATTTCACCTGTAGCTGCCAAAGTTGACTGAGTGCGTTCGGCGTAACGACCTCAAGTTCAAGTCTCTGGAAATCCTCAATAATGCTCCTCTGATCGGTCAACATCATGGCCGCTGGTTTGCGACTGAGCGCATCTGGTACAACATTGACCTTCCCCGGGTGATACTGAAGGTCCAAGTCATAATCTGCCATCAGCTCTAGCCATCGGCGCTGCCTCATGTTCAGTTCCTTCTGAGTGAAAACATACTTCAAACTTTTATGATCCGTGTAAACCTCCACTTTCTCACCCAATAGATAGTGCCTCCAAATCTTCAACGCAAAGACTACCGCGGCTAACTCCAAGTCATGCGTGAGGTAGTTCTTCTCGTGGTTTCTCAGTTGTCGAGAGGCGTCAGCAACCACACGGCCGTGCTACATTAGGACACATCCTAATCCCTTCCCTGAGGCATCACTATGTATCACCAAACCACAGGAATTATCTGGTACTGTAAGTATAGGTGCCGTGGTTAACTTCTGCTTCAGTGTGTCGAATGCATGAGTGCACTCCTCTGTCCATATAAACGGCACGTCCTTCCGTGTCAGCCTCGTCAATGGTTCCGCGATTCTTGAGAAATCTTAGACGAATCTCCGATAATAACCTGCCAATCCCAGAAAGCTCCTGATCTCGGCTACTGACTTCGGCGTTGGCCAATCTCTGACAGATTCTATCTTTGCCGGGTCCACCGAGATGCCTTCGCCCGAAACAATATGTCCCAAAAACTGAACCTTGTCGAGCCAGAATTCACACTTGCTCAGCTTCGCATACAGCTTCTCTTCCCGAAGAATTTGTAGTACCGTGCGCAAATGTTCAGCGTGCTCTTCCCGGGTCTTCGAGTAGACAAGTATGTCGTCGATAAACACAACGACAAATGTGTCCAAGTACTTTGCGAACACTCTGTTCATCAAGTCCATGAATATTGCTGGGGCATTGGTAACACCGAACGACATCACAAAAAACTCGTAGTGTCCGTATCGGGTCCTGAAAGCCGTCTTGCATACATCCTCGGCTGCTACTCTGATTTGATGGTATCCAGAACGGAGGTCCAACTTTGAGAATATCTTGGCTCCACTTAACTGATCGAATAGGTCGTCAATGCGCGGTATTGGGTACTTGTTCTTTACTGTGACCTTGTTCAGCTCCCAATAGTCTATACACATTCGCAGCGATCCATCCTTCTTCTTTACTAACAGAACTGGTGCACCCCACGGTGAAGCGCTTGGCCGAATAAATCCCTTCTCCAATAATTCTTCAACCTGCTTCTTCAATTCCGCCAACTCAACTGGTGCCATCCTGTATAGGGCTCTGGATACTGGGGCTTACCTGGAGTCAAGTCGATCGAGAACTCCAAGATTCGAGAAGGTGGTAGACCTGGTAGATCTTCGGGAAATACGTCCAGAAAGTCCCGAACAATTACTGGGACTGGGCTCTTATCAATCTCCATAGCTGTCAGTTCCTTGGGCTTTGCTCTGAATTTAGCTGGCTCCAAATATTTGCTTCCGCCCTCGAAAATAAACTCCGGGTGATTGGGGATGCGGAAGATCACCTTCCTTGCACGACAATCGATAACTGCATGGAAAGTGCTCATCCAATCCATCCCGAGAATTGCGTCGTAACTGCCTGTCCCAATCAGGAGGAAATTCGTATAGAATTCCCTGCCACACACTACAACCGGGCATAGTCTACATTCCCGACTAGATATAATAATGCCATTACCCGTATGAATTTCCCATCCCTTGGTTAGTGGTTCATGTAGTATTGAGTGTGTATTAGTGAAATGCTCAGACAAGAAACAATGCGATGCTCCCGAATCAAACAGTACTCTAGCTGGCAAGGAATGTACGAGTAGAGTACCTGTAACCACGTTTCCTGACGCCTCTGCCTGCTCGGCAGTCAAGGTGAAAGCCCGTCCCTGACCGCGACCTGTAAAGGGTTGCCTCTGCTCCTGAGGCCTCTGCTGTGGCGGTCCAGAACCTCCCTGTGTCTCTGCTCGCTCAGGGCAACTGTTAATCCTATGCTGACTGGAACCGCAAATCAAGCACTGTCCCTTGGCACGGTGACAGTCCTTCTGGGTATGCCCTCCTCTACCGCAATAGCCGCAAACTACGCCCTGTCTCTGGGGGCGATGCTGTGGTACGAACGGGCGCTTCATTTGTGTCGTTCCTGCTCTGTGAATCGGTATGGCTCCTCGAGAAGGCGCGTGGGTACGTGCTGGAATGACAGGGGGTCTTCTGAACTTGTTAATCAATTGCTCCTGAACTCTCGCCGCGTTGAGTACCTGTGCGAAAGTCTGCAAATCCAACGATGCAATCAACTGCTGCAACTCGAAATCTAACCCCTGAAGGAAGCGTCTGGCCCTGGTGGCCTCTGATTTGACCATGTATGGAGCAAAGCGGCTCAGACGGTTGAACTCTGCTGCATATACGTCCACTGGGCGTCCATTCTGCTTCAAAAGAATAAACATTTCCTCTATTTCTGCCTTGGCTGTGGGAGAAAAATAATGATCTAAGAAGCACTCCTTAAACTTGCTCCATTCAATCGGCTCGTCAAGTTTGCTTTCTTCCACCGACCACCATGTACGGGCTTCGTCTTCTAATTGAATCTTTATCACGTCCACTCTGTCTTCCTCTGGAACCCTGGCGGCTGTCAGTAAATTTTCCATGTTCACCAGCCATTGCTCAGCCTCAAGGGGTTCAGCTAGCCCTATGAACACAGCTGGGTGTAACCGTCGGAAGTCTGATATGGTACCAGCCCTAGTCTGATAAGCTGGTGGAGTAGCGCCCTCGGGGGCGGTAATAAGTGCGGAGGGTCCTCCTGCGGTGGTAATCGCCCTGAGTCCCTCAGTGAGTAAATCTGTCTTTCTCTCCTGAGCTTCCGCGAGAGTGGTCAGTGCACTAAGTATTCTTTCCGTGCGGTCCTGAGAGCTGGAGTCCGAGGAGGGGTCGTTTGGGGACGTCATATCACTGGAAGATTCAAAAGGATAGGATCAGATTCAAGAATGAAAAACAAAAGTAGTGAAACAGGAATAACGTAATACAGTTTGGTTAATGTTATCCTTTGATACTAAACACAGGCTCTGATACCATTCTGTCACGCTCCACCCCCAATACAGAGAGTATTGTCCGCTTTGGCCGAAACCGCACGGTTTTTCCCTTTAGAGCGAACCGGACCCGACCAGGGGCCACCTCTTGAGTCCGTGGGACCCACTGTAGAACAATGGGGAATCTTCGGAATACATTCCGAAAGGGGACAGATCTGTGCTATAAATGGAATGATACCACTCTTCAATACAGATGCGCCTTTTAAGTGAACCGGAACTACAGGAGCTTAAGAACTCCGTAGTTAAGCGTGCTCGGGCCATTGAAGTCTTGGGATGGGTAACCTCCTGGGAAGTGGCCCCTGGTCGGGTCGGGTTCGCTCTAAAGGGAAAAACCGTGCGGTTTCGGCCAAAGCGGACAATACTCTCTGTATTGGGGGTGGAGCGTGACAAGGGGGTAGGGGAAGTAACCGCCGGAGTGGAGACCAACCTCATATGGGCCCTGCTAGGACCCAGTTCCCGGCCTCTCACCCAACCTCCGTGTGCGGCATCTAGGACTGGAGTCGGTAGCATCGGCTCGGTCTGTCTACTAAAATCGATCCCCGATGCCTCTGCCTGCTCCACCACCCGCTCCTACACTCACATTAACCATTAAAATATAAGTAAATCATTTAAATTTGAACTTATCAAAACAAAAATTTCATTCGAATTAGAATAAATATTAATACTTACGCAATACTCATGGGTAGCGGTGTCGGGGAATCGAAGCTCACCCGTGGCGAGATCCGTCGAGGTGCCGTGGACGGCAAGATACGCGGTCAACACGCTCGGTATACCACCCTGCGCCAGGGTCTAAGCTTCTGCAATTCGCCAAAAATTTATATATATTATAAAATAACTCTTAATATTGCATTATATCAAAATAGATCTATTGTAATTTACCGATGTCTCCATGGCACGAGTAATGTTCTTCGAGCCACCTGTATAAGTGGGGTGACCTCTCTTCGCCGACTTCCTATTCTCCTTATTTTGATTGGCTTGTTTCTGTACAACACATTCAGATTTAGTTTCCTAATTAAGCAACACAAAAAAATTAATTATATACTAAACAATGAATTATATTTAAATTACAAACCTGTTTGCGCTGAGAGTCGTAATATTGGCACAAAAGAGGCCATGTATCTACGTCGACTCTCGCAAAGGTCGGAGTATGTAGGAGAGCCGCTCTCTCCTTCGGGGGTCGTCAGCCTTACCAAATAGCAGTCGATCTTCAGCTCGTTCCTATTGCATCGGACCTTAGATTGCATGTTCTTCATCAGGCCCAGGTACAGAGCATGAAGATCGAGCACTCTTTCAGGGTTGTAGGGTGTTTTTCGTCACCCCATTGAGATGGGAATACGCGCGCGCTTGTCAGGCATATTACAGATTCCCCCTGCCTAGGGTAGGCCGGGGTTTAATGATTATGGGGATCCGAATCTCCGACAGCCGCGGACTAAGCTACCGTTAATTACCCCCCGCCTTTGGGGCGGGGGAACCTCCGATTAACGGGTTAAACTGGTCATGCGAACTCAATGTGCAGTGTACGTGTGTTTTATTTTGGAGGAGGGTTTAGATATATCGGGAGCCACGCAGAGTTTTTACGGGGGTCCCGCTACCCGGATAGCGGGCTAGGGGTCGTGGAGTATGTGTGTATGTACATATGTATACATATGTATAGATATACATGTATATATATAAAAGGGGAAAAGACATCCAAAGGATGCGTGGGGTAGCACCTTGGGCGCTGTGCGCCTAGGTGCTGTGCGCTCAGGCGCTAGAGTGCCACGTGTCGGCACGTGGGCGCTCTGCGCTTGAGCGCAAGCGCGCCACGTGTCGGCACGAGGGCGACTTGCGCTCGAGCGCTTGTGCTTGAGCGCAAGCGCGCCACGTGTCGGCACGCGGGCGCTCTGCGCTTGAGCGCCGGCGAGGAAATGAGGCTTTTAGCCTAAAAGAGATTTCTCGAAAGAGAAATCAGAGAGTAGTTGGACTCCTGAGTGTGTTTTTGGGGTTAATGGAAGGGGTTCTTCTTCTTCCTCCTCTGTTAGCTGGATCTTGAAGATCAAGAGATGTGAGATCTCAAAATCTCTCCTTTTTGAGATCTGATGACAGATCCAAGTTCCCCTTTGTGGGTTTCGTGGTGAAAAACTATTTAGTTTTGAAAAAGGAAGAGTAAAACTCTTTGATTTAATTCAAAAGAAAGAAGAAGGTTTTGGAACCTTGAAGAAGGAGGAAAGATGTCAGATCTAAAACTTTTTTTGGAGAGAGAAAAGTTGTTGGGATATTTCATTATCTTTGCCTTTATAGGCCATACACTTTACACATAGCCCCTTGGGCTTCACAAAATGGCATTTTGCCTATCTCATGGGTCATGTGCCATTTCATTTTTGCACATAAGCCATGGGCTTACAAAATATTGGCTTTATGTCCATTTTGCATATATTCATGTATAAAAAATTACATAAAAAAATATTTATTACATGATTTTGTTGTTGGCATGGGGAGGCTGGCCGCGGGCGCGACTTGGTCATGGGCCCGCTTGACCTGGGCTTGGGCCCACCTGGCTTGGGATTGACCTTGACTTTGACTCGGTCAACCGGGGTGCAAATTTTGACCCCAACAAAGTGCCCCCTATCAATAAATGCACACCACATATGTGGGTCGTGTGCATGAAATTGATGGATCTTGAAGCTGAACTTCGATGTGGAACATCATTCCGGAGGCGAAGCATCATCCTGGGGAGCATGATTCCCGGGGATCGGAGCATCATTCTGATTCGCGGAGCATAATTCCAAGGTCGGAGTGTCCCTCGGGGAGCGTGATTCCCGGGGATCGGAGCATCATTCCGATTTGTGGAGCATAATTCCGGGGATCGGAGCATCATTCCGATTTGTGGAGCATAATTCCAGAGATCGGAGCATCATTCTGATGAGCGGAGCATGATTCCAGGGTTCGGAGCATCATTCCGAAGAGCGGAGCATCATTCCGAAGAGCGGAGCATGATTCTAGGGTTCGGAGCATCATTCCGATGATCAGAGCATCATTCCGAAGAGCGGAACATAATTCCAGGGATCGGAGCATCGTTCCGAAGGGCGGAGCATGATTCCAGAGTTCGGAGCATCTTTCCGAAGAGCGGAGCATGATTCCAGAGTTCGGAGCATCGTTTCGAAGGGCGGAGCATGATTCCAGAGTTCGGAGCATCTTTCCGAAGAGCGGAGCATGATTCCAGAGTTCGGAGCATCTTTCCGAAGAGCGGAGCATAATTCCAGGGTTCGGAGCATCATTCCGATGGGCGGAGCATAATTCCAGAGATCGGAACATCTTTCCGAAGAGCGGAGCATGATTCCAGGATTCGGAGCATCGTTCCGAAGGGCGGAGCATAATTCCAAAGATCGGAGCATCGTTCCGACGGGCGGAGCATAATTCCAGAGATCGGAGCATCTCTCCGAAGAGCGGAGCATGATTCCAGGATTCAGAGCATCGTTCCGAAGGGCGGAGCATGATTCCAGGGATCGGAGCATCATTCCGAAGAACAGCAGACATTTTGACCGAAGCATGATTTCGATGCAGAGGTAGATTCCTAGGCGAAGTATAATTCCGAAAAGGAAGGCAAATATTCCGAGGCGAAGCATTGATTTCGACACGGGGTATATTCTAAGACGGATCATGATTCCGGCGCAGAGCTTGTTGGCTGACTTGATTCCGAGACGAAACATAATTTCGACAGGGAAGGCAGGTACACCGAGACGAAGCATCATTTCGACATGGGGTGCATTCTGAGACGAAGCATAATTCCGACGTAGAGCTTGCTGGTTGACTTGATTTCGAGGCGTAGCATAATTCCGACGAGGAGGTCGTTGGTTGATTCCGAGCAGACGCATAATTCCGACAGGAAAGGCAGATACACCGAGGCGAAGCATCATTTCGACACGGGGTAAATTCTGGGACAGAGCATGATTCCGCCGTAGAGATTGTTGGTTTGATTTGATTTGGGTTGACATCAGCATCGCTACACTGGAATATGGTACCGAGAGCGAATCATCATTTGTCATGAGAAGATTTGGGAATTGGTTTTTTTTGGTTTGGCATCAGCATCGCTACACTGGAATATGGTACTAGGAGCGAATCATCATTTGCGTTTGCTTATTAGGAAACGATAGCTTAGGAGACAGGTTTTAGGTCCCTATCGCCTAAGACTTTTCAACTTTGTGAGCCGTAAGGGTCTCACAAAGCATTTTCTCCCTACAGATCGTAAGGATCCCGTAAGTGTATTTTCTCCTTGGGAGTCGTGGGGCTCCTTTGTGAGTCGTAAGGATCTCACGCGGGAATTTTCTCCTCGCAAAGTCGAGAGGACCTTATGAGTGCATTTCATCTCTTTCTCACGAGTTTGCGCCCTTTCGGGTTTTCACAAACTCGCCGGCAGTCCTGCTGTTTTTACTCACGGAGCCCTTTCGAGTTTTCGTCCGTGCCCATTTTGCTTGTGGACATACCTTTTTTTATTTTTATTTTATTATTTTTGGAGAGATTGGGATTGTTTTACGCCCGTGGATTGTATACGGTTTTGCAGAATGTATGATCCAGACCGTAGGGCCGGAAAAATTTTGGGACTTTGTTGGCGTCTGCATCGCTGCACTGGAATATGGTACCAGGAGCGACTCATCATTCGCCGTTGGGGTATGGGATTTGGAATTTGGTTGGCGTCTGCATCGCTACACTGGAATATGGTACCAGGAGCGACTCATCATTCGCCATTTAGGGATTGGAATTTGGAATTTGGTTGGCGTTTGCATCGCTGCACTGGAATATGGTACCAAGAGCGACTCATCATTCGCCACTTGGGGATTGGGGAGTGATGGCTTAGGAGACAGGTTTAGATCCCTATCGCCTAAGGCTTTTCAATTTTATGGGCCGTGAGGGTCCCATAAAATCATTTTCTCCCTACGGGTCGTAAGGATCCCATAGGTGTATTTTCTTCTTAGGAGTCGTGAGGACTCCTAAGTGTGTTTTTCCTTCGTGAGTCGTAAGGATTCCACAAAGGTTTGTTCTCCTCATGTATCGTGAGGACACATGAGTGGGTCTTCTCAATGGAGCATAATTCCACAGGCGGAGACCAGCCGCGTAACTGGTGATTGCGGTGGGTCATGGGTATGCTGAGAATTATTTGAGCCCGTGGATTGTATACGGCAGTCAATTTCGGGACTGGCCGTAGGGCTGAGAGAATTTTGAAAAATTGGATTTTGGTTGGCGTCTGCATCGCTGCACTGGAATATGGTACCAGGAGCGACTCATCATTTGCCTTAGTTTTGTTTCTTTTTTGTTTTGTTTTATTTTTGTTTCACCGCGGTTGCTCTATCATTTCAGCTTTTCTTATCGCGAAGATCGCGATTGCCCTATCATTTCGGCTTTTATTCGCGGTTGCCCCATCATTTCGGCTTTTATTTCATCTTTATTTTACTCGCTGATTTTTATTGCGAGTTGCCCCATCATTTCGGCTTTTATTATTTTTTTTCTTTTATTTACACTTTTTTTATTTACATTTTTTTCACATTCCCAGTTTAACGACTTAGAGGTCGATTGTTCCCATTTTAATGACGTGGTGGTCGATTGTTCCCAGTGAAAGGCGGGTGTTTGAGAGAATCAGGTCCCTGAAGGACTTCGGTCCCCGTGTGTATGAAATTGGCGGTCGCAGCTTGATTGTTTGTTAACACGCCAGGGGACAATGATATTTCTCCCGCCTTGTATTGTTTCTCGACCCAATCCTTGAAGATGCAACAGTCTTCAATAGTGTGCCCCAGCACTCGGTGGTATGGGCAAAAGTTGGGATGATCAGTCTTGTTCGCTTCACTTAGCCTTTTCGGTTCTGGTAGCCGCAGGCCATTCTTCAGAGCATCTTTAAAAATTTTGTGGACCTTGTCCCTTCGGAATGAGTAGACCTTATTTCTTCTTTCCTCCAAAGTTGGCTCTCGAG
The DNA here is from genome assembly GCA_030015575.1 of Agapanthus africanus. Lineage (NCBI taxonomy): Eukaryota > Viridiplantae > Streptophyta > Magnoliopsida > Asparagales > Amaryllidaceae > Agapanthus > Agapanthus africanus. Next base: position 9,249,003 of record CM057337.1, read on the forward strand.
ACTGGTCAGTTTTTGCTCCGCCCGTTCTCTGCTTATTTGGAGAATCGGTGACGTTAGAACTTCCGCCTTTTCGGTTGTCGTCCCTCCAATGTTTCGGTCTGTTTGTAAACTGAAGATCCTGAGCGGACTCGGGCTTTGAGCGTTCCAACGTTTGGACCTTTTTAGTCAGCTCTTGGAATGTTTTGAGACCCGCGGTACATAGAAACGGGGCCATCCAGTTGTTGAGATTTCCGACAAGGAGACTGACAGATTGGTCCTGCTCTATCGGCGGTTCGCATTTGACGGAGAGATTACGCCATCAGGTTATAAAATCCGTGCTGCTTTCGTCTCTCTTGGGCTTGGTCCTTACAAGCTCGGCAATGGTGATCTTATCGCTGACGCTCATGAATCTTTGTCGAAACAAAGATTCCATTTGGACGAAAGTAGTAACGGAGCCATCCGGTATGCTAAAGTACCAGTCGAAAGCAACATCGGTCAAGCTATTAACGAACTGGCGGAGGAGAAGCAAATCATTGCCCCCAGTATTCCCACATGAGGCTTTGAAGTGGGCGATGTGCTGATTCGCATTTCCCATCCCATCAAATCTTCCGAATTTAGGGATGACATAGCCGCTAGGAAATTCTACCAGATCATACTGAGCAGGATATGGTCTCACAGTACTGCTGATATCTTTTTGCGCTTCGGCTTCGGCCACCAATGTTTTGACTTTGCTGGAAACCAAATCCATGATTTGATCTTGAGTTAGCGGGCTACTGTCATCAGTAGCCAAGACATTTCCTGAGATAGGATGCGATTGACTTTCATGCGGTCCGCCCACTTTTGGATTTGAAGGAATAGGCGTCGGCTGCTTTGGGACACCATTTCCCGGTTCATGAGAGCCATGCGCCTGATTGGGCGGCTGAGAGGAAAGTTGGGCTGTGAGCTGCATCACGACATTCGTCAAGTCGTCGTATTTTCAGTAGAGCTTGGCCATCTCCTTGTCTTTGTTTCTGAGCTGCTTTCGGAGCTCTTGAAGCAGCTCTTGCTCCGCGGTCCTAGGGCGAAAAGTCGGCTCTTCTTCTCTTTCCGAGCCCGACTCCTTATGGACCGAAGGGTCTTTCTGCCTATCATCCTCATCGAGAGGGTTTTCATCACCCAACAGAGGCGGCTGCTCTTGAGAAGCGGCCACCACATTCAAGCCAGATTGGGATTGAGATGTGGTAGCCCCGTCCTTGCTCTTGCTGCGCGTGCCCACCGTGTAAACAGTGTGGACCACATACCCAGTCATTTCCTCATCTTCGGCGGGGTAACCCTGTTCTTCGAACCTCATGAGGTTTAGTCTGGCAAGAGCCCTAGCCCTTTTGTTGGCTCTATATCTGAGCCTTTTCTCCCTCAGCTTCTCGATTTTGAAGGCTTGGCGGGCATCCGCTATCCGGGAAGCCATTGTGAGTTGATCAGAGGGGAGCTTAGAGAAGACACCCGATCGAGCAGTGGTCAAGGGCACCGCTGGAGCTTGCTCGGGACGCGTTGTAGCTTTGTTGGTGTTGATGGCCTTGCCCCCAGCTGGGGCCATGGAGAGTCGTTCGGAAACGTACTTGCGCTTGGGCTGAGGGGCCCTCGCGACCACCACATTTGGTCTCCTGCCTTTCGAGACCGGTTTGTCTGCCACCGGGGCTTGAGGAGCCGGGATGGCTCCAACAGGCATGAACATAATAGAGCCGAATGGTAGCAGCGGATCCTCCCATTATCACCCGAGACTGGCCGGAATGACCGTCCTGGAGTCTATCTTCATCGTGTAGGAGACGGGAGCTGAGTTCATCATCGAAGACATCGTCGGAAGGTGATTGCTTGAAAATCTGCATGAAAGAGCAATATTTTAGTATAAATACAGGTATGTATAATGATTGAGTTCGCATGAATGCTTGACCCGAAATATGGGAGGAGAGATTGGTCCCACCGGGCGTGCCAGAATCTGTAGGGTGTTTTTCGTCACCCCATTGAGATGGGAATACGCGTGCGCTTGTCAGGCGTATTACAGATTCCCCCGGCCTAGGGTAGGCCGGGGTTTAATAATTATGGGGATCCTAATCTCCAACAGCCACGGACTAAGCTGCCGTTAATTACCCCCCGCCTTTGGGGCGGGGAACCTCCGATTAACGGGTTAAACTGGTCATGCGAACTCAATGTGCAGTGTACGTGTGTTTTATTTTGGAGGAGGGTTTAGATATATCGGGAGCCACGCAGAGTTTTTACGGGGGTCCCGCTACCCGGATAGCGGGCTGGGGGTCAAGGAGGCTAGCAGCCCCCTTGCGGGGTGCGGGGCAGCGTCCCGTTAGAAATTTTTTTCTAACAGGAACATGTCGTGGAGTATGTGTGTATGTACATATGTATACATATGTATAGATATACATGTATATATATAAAAGGGGAAAAGACATCCAAAGGATGCGTGGGGCAGCACCTTGGGCACTGTGCGCTCAGGCGCTAGAGTGCCACGTGTCGGCACGTGGGCGCTCTGCGCTTGAGCGCTGGGCGCTTGAGCGCAAGTGCGCCACATGTCGGCACGGGGGCGATTTGCGCTCGAGCGCTTGCGCTGGAGCGCAAGCGCGCCACGTGTCGGCACCAGGGCGACTTGTGTTGGAGCGCTTGCGCTTGAGCGCAAGCGAGCCACGTGTCGGCACCGGGGCGACTTGCGCTCGAGCGCTGAGCGCTGGAGCGCAAGCGCGCCACGTGTCGGCACACGGGCGCTCTGCGCTTGAGCGCCGGCGAGGAAAAGAGGCTTTTAGCCTAAAAGAGATTTCTCGAAAGAGAAATCAGAGAGGAGTTGGACTCCTGAGTGTGTTTTGGGGTTAATGGAAGGGGTTCTTCTTCTTCCTCCTCTGTTAGCTGGATCTTGAAGATCAAGAGATGTGAGATCTCAAAATCTCTCCTTTTTGAGATCTGATGACAGATCCAAGTTCCCTTTTGTGGGTTTCGTGGTGAAAAACTATTTAGTTTTGAAAAAGGAAGAGTAAAACTCTTGATTTAATTCAAAAGAAAGAAGAAGGTTTTGGAACCTTGAAGAAGGAGGAAAGATCTCAGATCTAAAACTTTTTTTAGAGAGAGAAAAGTTGTTGGGATATTTCATTATCTTTGCCTTTATAGGCCATACACTTTACACATAGCCACTTGGGCTTCACAAAATGGCATTTTTCCTATCCCATGGCTCATGTGCCATTTCATTTTTGCACATAAGCCATGGGCTTACAAAATATTGGCTTTATGCCCATTTTGCATACATTCATGTATAAAAAATTACATAAAAAATTATTTATTACATGATTTTGTTGTTGGCATGGGGAGGCTGCCGCGGGTGCGACTTGGGCATGGGCCCGCTTGACCTGGGCTTGGGCTCACCTGGCTTGGGTTGACCTTGACTTTGACTCGGTCAACCGGGGTGCAAATTTTGACCCCAACAAGGGTGATCAGGATCGGATACGGCTGAAAGTCGTAATCCAACTGCAAATACAAAAAAATTATGTATTTAAATTGCAAGTGTTAAATAATAATAAATTTATTGGATAAGTCAAACGAAAATATATATTAATACCCGAGCCTGATTTCAGAAGGGGCAAATGAGCGCTGGTGTGATCGCCCCACTCAACGTGAAGTGGATACTTCTTTTGGATGCGGCTCTCATCCTTCCTATACCGGCCGAACCGCTCGGCATAATCGCCAGAACAGCGATAATCAGGGGTAAAGAAGAGGTGAAATGCTGCCTCCCTCCTATCTCTATCGGGCCTCAGCCTGTGGGATTGATTCGGCCCTCGAGTCCCTCTCTCGGGATGGGGATGTCCTGCATCTACAAGAAATATCAAGACAAGCAATATTAAGAAAAAACGGTATTAAAAATCAAGGAATAATGAAAATTGAAGTGCGATATATACCTCCAGCGACAGCGGCATGAGTCTGGGCCCGAGCAGCAGCACGAGCGGAACGATAGTTCCTCCGGTAAGGAACAGCCGGTGACGCAGACGTGGACGCATCTCCTCCAGCTAGAAAATAAATATTGACGATAAAATTTCATGAAATTCATGTTTATTCTTAGAGGATATGTAAAATGACTAAATATTTTATATTTATTCATACTAACCTGCAGACTGAAGGAGGGTACAGAAATGGTGGGGGTGACCTCTGCATCAGATGTGGATCCACCACCTATAATTAGACAATTAAAAATAGATTATATAAGTAATTGCAAAGAGAATGTGTATATCTATAATATAACATTCTATATCAATATGCATGTAATATAGGATATATAAACATACCCGCAGGTGCGGTGGTGGCTTCTGTCCGAGATGTGGAGGCACCACCTATAGCTAGACAATCAAAAATGATTATTTAAGTAAGAGCAAAAAGAATGTGCGTATATTTATGATATAACATTCTAAATCAATATGCATGCACTATAGGACATATAAACATAGCTGCAGGTGCAGTAGTAGCCTCTGCCTCTGATGTGGACGCACCACCAACAACTAGACAATTAAACATTGACTATAAAAGTAATTTTGAAATGAATATGCGTGTATATCTATAATATTACATTCAAAATGAATATGCGTGCAATATACCTGGAGGTGTGGCAAAGTCCACACGGAAGGAGTCATCCGAAAGGGATATCGATCGGGGTGCAAGACCAGCCCTCTGGAGCACCCTACGCAGCTCCCCGGGCGGCAGAACCGTTTTGCTTCTACCGCGACTGGTGCTCCTGCTGCTCAGGGCGTCCTCATCAAACCTATATAAGAGTACAATCATTACATATGCATGCAATATATGTATAGATCATAGAAATAAGTAATAATATAATATTACTGATAACATTTTTCGTTTCGTAGACGCATTAGACATATCTACTTGGATTTCATCATCGATATCATTTCTAACTCACATAACTTCACGATCAGCCAATGACAACCCGACTTTTGAAACAGACGATCGGAGCACTCTAAGTCTTCTCTCTTCTTCATCCTCATCGCTATCCTCCATTCAATCCTCGAATTCTGGAACATTGTAAACATCCCTGAGTTTCCAACGGCATATGACACTCCATCCTGGATACTTCAAGCACTGTGAGTAGTATACTTAGATCGCTTGGTTCGGAAAGATAAATGGATCGTCCTGACCGTAAAATCGAAGTGTGTTCACACTAGTCAATCCATATTCATCTTTCCAAGTTCCAAGATTGTTTCTCTACTTATCCGTATCGGTTCGTGTATCATACAAAATACATTGAAATATATAAAACGAATCCGATCGTCCGAGATATTGGATGCCAAGTATGCAATTTAAGTATCCATAATAAATCATACCATCCGATCCTACCATCACAATCCCACTATTCTAAGTGGTTCGAGATATTTCTATATCCTTAACTTCAAATTTGTATCCAAGGATACCGAATCCTTTATAATATGCAACCTCCATACTAGGAAACTGAGTTAAACGTCTTGAATCTCTCTCTAATAATGCAAACAAGTTCAGATCGTGGATCTGACAAAACAAATTTTACGGCAAATACATAACGATATAAGTTTAGGTTAAGACTGGTAGCACTAACATGTTATTCGAACAACTTACATGATCTGCAATTCAATCGCAAAAATTATCCTGATGATATCTTTCCAATCGTTCATCATTCCAATCAGGATGCCCCTCTCGTACCTCATTAATATGAATTCTGTTCTCAACAATAAATTATGTTATTAATATTATATCATTTCATGCACACAAACATAAATATAACAATTAATCCAAAAAAAACTTACTCTCTAATTTCTTCAAGACATACGCTATTGAAGAGGATAAACCGATATAGCTTGTTGATAAACATAGTGTCTATTCTCTTATAATCAGTTTTACCATATGACTCGTCCTGAATTCTCCGAGGCCGGTTAAGTTTCGTCTCAATGTTCTCGTCCAGATAGCAGGAACAAAATATGATTACTTCATCTAGAAGATAATCTTGCATGATAGAACCCTCTGGTCGATTTCTATTGCGTATATACTTTTTTAGAGTGTGGAGGTACCTGAAAAAAATATGTTAAATAAATAAATACGGGAATATAGGACAAAAATAATTTTACAAATGGCGTGAAATGAAAAATTCCGCGTATCTTTCGACGAGATACATCCATCGATATTGTACCTGTACGGTAAACTTAGTCTCGGTTGCAAGATGAACCGTCATGTGTATTATGATATAGAAGAATGACGGTGGGAAAATACGCTCAAGCTTGCAAAATATCAATGAAATAGAATTTTCTACATTCTCTAGCGTCACATCCAGGGTTTTAATGCACAATTCTCTAAAAAAGCAACAAAGGTCATTGATTACTGGACCAACCGATTCGGGAAGGGAAGTCCTGAGGGTTAATGGGAGAAGGTGCTCCATAATAACATGGTGATCATGACATTTCAGCCCATCAATCTTGCCTTTCACAATTTTTATTTTCTTACTAAGTGATCTTGAGAAACCTGTTGGAACTTTCAAATCATGCAACACCTGCAGGAACATTTTCTTCTCCGGTTGTGATGTATGATACGCGGCATTGGAAAGTACAAACTTGCCTGGTTTACCCGCTATCGGTTTAGGATGCAATTCATTTCTAATTTCCCAGTCCTGAAGATCCATCCGAGCACGGAGGTTGTCTTTCGATTTTCCGTCTTTACAAAAAAGAAAGTTGAGTACGTGCTTGGATACTCCCTTCTCTATGTGCATGACGTCCAGACAATGGCGCACTAAATTTGTTGACCAGTACGGAAGCTCGTAGAAAATGCTTAACTTGTTCCAGTAGGGTGGTTTGACCTGTTTTGCCGGATCTATCCCGAAGGTCACATTATTGTAGCCATCCTTACTGAGCAATCACGTCCTCTCCGGACAATGAGGCCGGAGGCCCAAGAAGCTCCTGGTAACCATTTAAGTGAGCAGCATCTAACATATAAAGATGGTCTAGTGGCAGGAAACGCCGATGACCGCAATAACAAACCTTCCTGCTAAAATTCAACCATTTCGATATTGTATATTGATGGCAATAAGGGCATGCTTTGTGACCATGTACAACCGACCTGATAGCATTCCATACGCAGGAAAGTCATCAATTGTCCACATTAAATCCGCACGCATTGTGAAGGTTGTATCTGTGTTTGCATCGTAAGTATCTACACCATCAATGAATAAAGATTTTAACTAATCGATCAGATGTCGGAGATAGACGTCGATATTATTTCCCGGTGAGTTTGGTCCGTCAATAAGAAGAGGCATCATAAAGTAGAATTGATCCATAGCCAACCAAGATGACAGATTATAAACTATCATTACAACGGACCATATGTTATGGCTTCCAGCTATATAGTTGAATGGACATAAGCCATCACTGTAGGGTGTTTTTCGTCACCCCATTGAGATGGGAATACGCGTCGCTTGTCAGGCGTACTACAGATTCCCCCTGCCTAGGGTAGACGGGGGTTTATTGATTGTGGGGATCCGAATCTCCGGCAGCCGCGGACTAAGCTGTCGTTAATTACCGCTCGCCTTTGGAGCGAGGGAACCTCCGATTGATGGGTCAAACTGGTCATGTGAACTCAATGTGCAGTGAGTGTGTGTGGTGTTTTGAAGGGTCTTGAGTATTTTGAGGGCCTCGCAAAGTTTACGGGGGTCCCGCTGCCCGGGTAGCGGGCTTGGGGTCAAGGGGTCTAGCAGCCCCCTTGCGGGGTGCAGGGCAGCGTTCCGTTAGAAATTTTTTTCTAATGGGGACAGTATTGTGGAGTGTGTGTGTATATATAAAAAAAGGAAATAGCATCCAAAGGACGCGTGAGCGCCACCGTCTCACGTGCTTAGCAAACGGGCGCTGAGCGCAGAGCGCCAGCGCCTCACGTGCTTAGCATGCGAGCGCTGGGCGCCAGAAGGAGAAAAGGGGGGCATAGCCCCCTATACTGGGAGTTGTACTCCCAATTGAGTTTTGGAGTTAAACTCCTAAAAAAGGATAAAGGGGCTTAGCCACTGCACTGGGAGTTGTACTCCCAATTGACTTTTGGAGTTAAACTTCTAAAAAATGGATTTATTATTATTTTTTTGTGGAGTTAAAATCCTAAGAAATGTTTGGAGCTGATGAAAGGGGACCCCTTTCTTCTCTCTTGTGCCCTGGATCTCCCAAAGTGGGATTCTTGGAGATGAGGCTCCTTCTTCCTCCTCTCTGTTGGTTGGATCTTGGGGGGGAAAGAGGGGTGAGACTTAAAAATCTCCCCTTTTAGAGATCTGATGGGAGATTTGAGCTCCTCTTTGTAGATTTTATGGTGAAAAACTATTCCTTTTTGGAAAAAGAATAGTAAAACTCTTGATTTAATTTAAGAGAAAAGGAAAAGGTTTAGAAGGAATGAGAAGGAGGCACAGAACCCTAATTTTTTAGAGAGAAAAAGTTATTTGATTTTTTCATCATGTTTGCCTTTATAGGCTACACACTTTACATATAGCCCCTTAGGTTTTGCCAAATGGCACTTGTGCCACCTCATACCTTATGTGCTTATCTCTTTTTGCACATAAGTTATGGGGTTTACAAAATTTTGGCTTTTTACCCATTTTACATACATTTATTTCTAAAAAAAGAATTACATTAAACTAATTTATGGTTTCATTCTTTTTGTCATGGGACCGGTCCCTTCCATGCTCGATATTTAACCTGGGTTTAGGCCCGCTTGGTTTGGAGTTAACTTTGATTATAACTTGGTCAACCGGGGTGTAATTTTTTACCCCAACAAAGTGCCCCCGATCAATAAATGCACACCGCGCATGTGGGTTGTGTGCATATAATTGATGGATCTTGTTCTATATGGAGCTTGATTTGGTTGGGTTCCCTTTTGACGACGTGGAGGGTATGCTGCCATTTTAGCGACGTAGACGGTCGATTCTGCCATTTTAGCGACATGGACGGTCGGTGTTGCCATTTTAACGATGTGGACGGTCGATAACTTGCTCCGCTTCTTGCGGTGTCGGGATTTGATTTGACTTGCTTCTCTTTCTGCAGTGTCAGGATTTGATTTGACTTGCTTTGCCTCTTGCGGTGTCAGGGTTGATGTTGACTTACTCCGCTTCTTGCGGTGTCGCGGTTGAAGTTGACTTACTCCGCTTTCTACGGTGTCAGGGTTGATTTGTTTGATTTGATTTATTTTGGGAGTTCTCTAACCGTCCAGCGGGACTTTGAGCTTGGAAGCATTACCGGGTGGGACATTAATTTGATCTGTTTGATTTTTGCCTTATTTGGTGAGACTTTTGAATATGAGAGGAACTTGGAATTTGGATTTTGTTTGGCATCAGTATTGCTGCACTGGAATAATGCCAGAAGCAACTCATCATTTGCCCTTGGGAAGACTTAGGATTTGTTTTTGTCAGCATCAGCACCGCTAACACTGAAGCGTAGTGCCAGGAGCGACTCAACATTTGCCTTTGGGAAGACTTGGGATTTAAGTTGCCCATTGGGGAGCGATGACTTAGGAGACTGGTTTATATCTCTATCACCTATGACTTTTCAATTTTATGAGCCGTAAGGATCTTATAAAATCATTTTCTCCCTACGAGTCGAGAGGATCTCGTAGGTGTATTTCTCCCTAGGAATCATGGGGATTCCTAAGTGTGTTGCTCTTTTATGAGTTGTAAGGATCTCATGCGGGGATTTTCTCCTCACAAAGTCAAAAGGACTTTGCGAGTGTATTTCATCTCTTTTTCACGAGTTTGCGCCCTTTCGGGTTTTCACAAACTCGCCGGCAATCCTGCTATTTTTATTCATGAAGCCCTTTTGGGTTTTCATCCGTACCCGTTTTGCTTGTGGGCATACCTTCTTTTTTTCTTTTTTTTTACATTGGAAGGTCTTCATCGCTGGTGGGACTTTAAATGTAGTCTCGCCGGTAGGACTTGGGAGAGATAGGGGTCGTTTATACCCGTGAATTATATATGATTCTACAGGATGTATGATCCAGACCGTAGGGCCGGTGTGCTCAATTCACCTGCGACTTGGATCATTCACGCATAGTATTTCTTGAGATATCGACCATTAATGGGTGGTATAGGCCTTTCTCCCTCGGCATTTATCAGCTGGTAGAATCCTCTATCAAACATGTTCTCTATGACGTACGGTCCTTCCTAGTTTGGCTCGAATTTTCCCTTAGTATATCGACCGGGGATGATCGGTCTTTTGAGGATCGACACAATTCGCCTTTCTTGACAGAGCGGAGACGAGTCATCTTGTCATAGGCCCGTGACATTTGGGCTCGGTGCATCTCCTTATTTTGTTGTATTGCGAGCCTCTTTTTTCGAGGGCGTCGAGCTCTTCGAATCGAAGGAGCACGTTTTCCTCCTCCGTCAACTCGTGCTGAACGGCCATTCTTAAGCTCGGAACTTCGACATCGAGGGGGAGGATCGTCTCCACTCCGAAGAGTAATGAGTATGGAGTGGACTGAGTTAGAGTACGGTGCGTGGTATGATATGCCCACAACGCCTCGTGAAGTTTGAGATTCCAGTCTCTCTTGTTGGCTGAAGCATTTTTCCTCAGGAGCTTGCATAGAGTCTTATTGAAAGCTTCGGCTAGCCCATTGGCTCTTGGATTATAGATGGAGGAATATCTCCAGTCTATCTTGTGCTGAGTAGCGAACCTTGAGAGTTTGAAGCTCTTGAAAGAAGGTCCGTTGTCAGAAATGACTCTTCTAGGTGTACCTGTTCTCCGCCGAAAGGCGCGACCGGGACGTTGGGACGTCCGGCCTGAATTTCGAGGGCATATGCTATTTGGTGCTATCCGTCCACCTCTCCGAAGATACCAAGTTGATTTATGACACCATATATCGAAGGTTTAAATGGATGCGGCCGATGTAGCAGGCTTCGTCAGATTTCCCCTCGTTGAGAGGTTTTTGATTGTGGGGACGCTCTTCCCCGCAGGTGCAAGCCCTTGCAGTTAATTACGCTACCGCATCGCGGTAACCACTTTCTCCTTCTCCAGATGGTCACTTCGTGTCGTGTGTGTTTGTTTTGTTTTTGGTTGTCGTGGATTGTATACGGAGACTAATTTATGTTGTCGACCGTAGGGCGTGGATTAGTCCAAATCCGTATTTTCTTAGATTTGGATTTTAGTTAGGTTTAAGGATCGTTAATCTCATTTGAGACTAAGATCAACTTAAACGTTTGTTAAGGATACGTTAGTCTAATTTTAGACTAAGATCTACTTAACCATTTGTTAAGGATACTTTAGTCTAATTTTAGACCAAGATCTACTTAACAAGATCATTTAGATCCAACAAAAGAGCATTTGGGCTCTATTGTTTTAGTTTAGGGACTTTGCGGTCCAGAAGTTTAAGGACATCATAGTCCATGGAGTTTAAAGACATCATAGTCTAGTTTAGAGACATCATAGTCTGTAAAGTTTAAGGACATCATAGTCCATGAGTTTAAGGACCCCACAGTCCATGGTAGTTTAGAGACATCATAGCCTGTAAAGTTTAAGGACATCATAGTCCATGAGTTTAAGAACCCCACAGTTCGTGGAATGTCTGGTTATCGGGACCCGTCACCTTTCTGAAGACGTTGAAGGATTACAACGATAAATATCAAAGGAGTGAAGAGATGTACCCTTAAACCGAATGCCAGATTGAGAAGGAATGGGATGGACATTACTTTGAATGCCATCTGAGATCAATTTTGAAAGCCCTGAACAAGGTTTTGGCTTTGGGAGACTTAGCTAGCTTGGGCTAAAATTGGCTCGAATATAGTGTTAAACACTAGAGTACATTCGGCGCTCACGTGCTCCCACGTGAGGTCTTAAAGTGTTGTCTAAGCACTGAAGATTTGAAGCGCTCACGTGGGGTCACGTGAGGTATTTGAAGTAGTGTTAAACACTGAAGATTTGAAGCGCTCACGTGGGGTCACGTGAGGCGTTTGAAGTAGTGTTAAACACTGAAGATTTGGGGCGCTCACGTGAGGTCGCGTGAGGCGTTTTGAAGTAGTGTTAAACACTGAAGATATGAAGCGCTCACGTGAGGTCACGTGAGGCGTTTGAAATGGTGTTAAACACTGAAGATTTGAAGCGCTCACGTGGGGTTACGTGGGGTGTTTGAAATAGTGTTAAACACTGAAAGTTTGAGCGCTCATGTGGGGTCACGTGAGGTGTTTGAAGTAGTGTTAAACACTGAAGATTTGAAGCGCTCACGTGGGGTCACGTGAGGTGTTTGAAGTAATGTTAAACACTGAGATTTGGAGCGCTCACTTGGGGTCACGTGAGGTGTTTGAAGTAGTGTTAAACACTGAAGATTTGAAGCGCTCACGTGGGGTCACGTGAGGCGTTTGAAATAGTGTTAAACACTGAAAGTTTGAAGCGCTCACGTGGGATCACGTGAGGTGTTTGAAGCAGTGTTAAACACTGAGATTTGGAGCGCTCACGTGGGGTCACGTGAGGTGTTTGACGTTGGGCGCTGCCTCTTTGATTCTCTTTTGAAAAAGTGCTATGCACTATTAAGGGGTCACGTGATGTCACGTGAGACGCCCTTAAAATATAAACTGCCTTGGATTTATTCTCCATTTTTCTTCTGAAAGGCTTGTTCAGGGGTCACGTAGGAGCACGTGACCTGATCTCAGTTGTTTTCTCTCGTTCAACACGGATGCTCACGTGGGAACACGTGATCATGTTTGGGTGCTAATCTCTTTAATGTGCATGGAGAGTTAAATCCCTTGTTTAAGAATTAAATTCTTTTAGAGAGTTAAACCCTAATTTTATTTAGAGGAATTAAATTCCTATGTGTTTGAAAGAATTAGATTCTTTAAACCCAATTCTCCTTCTAAGTTTTTGATCTGCATGGCAGAATCTCCCCGATGAAAATTAAATTCTCAACTTGTGGGGAGATCTGCTTCTGCAAATTTTCAACCAGAGGAAGAACTAAGTTTTTTTAAGAAGAGTTAAACTCTTGGTTTGAGAATTAAATTCTCTTTTGTTTTGTGGGAGTTTATAGAATGATCTCCTTCCTTCTCTTACCTAGAGTTTTTTTCTCTGAAGAGATATTCTCTATTTCTCTCTGTTGTTCCATCTTTTTTCTTATTATCCATTTTTTCTTCCTTCTTGGCTCCTATTTATAGGAGAAAGAAAAGAATCAGTTTGTTTAGTCAATCTTTCATTGAGAGATTTTGATTGATTTTACAACCAACATGATCTTTTAGATCATTCAGTGAATTTTATTCACCATTGGATTTTTTAATCCAAAAAATATTTTATTTGTTGTTCCTGGCAAATTTTTTAGGAAAATATTTTCTTGTATAGAATCTTTCTATAAATTGGTGATTTTTAATCACCATTGGATTTTTAATCTAACGGTGCTCCCTTTTTTAGAGGGCAATCTTTTTTGTTTGGAAAGATCTAGGGAAATATTTTTCCAATTAGGTTTTTTGATTCCTTGTAATTAGAATTTAATTCTATTAGTTCAGAAGGCTCAGAAACCCATCACGTGTTGGCACGTGACCCCACCGATTAAGCATTTAATTAGAATTTAATTCTATTAGTTCAAAGGGCTCAGGAACCCATCACGTGTTGGCACGTAACCCCACTGATTAAATATTTCCACTTGTTTATTTCATTCAGCTCCCATAGGCTTTGCCTGTAAAAGGTCACATGTCTGTACGTGAGACCCGGTCACGTGTGGGCACGTGATGCCCCCTTTGAGGGTTTTGCTTACTGCTTTATTTGTATTTTATTCAGTTCCCATGAGGGAACAAATGCTTTTAATTCTTTTTAATTAGAATTTAATTCTATTAATTCAGTGGGTTCAAGAGCCCATCACGTATGGGCACGTGACTTTATCAATCAGGCATTCAGCCGTAGATAGAATCTGCCCATAAAAGGTCACGTGTTTGCACGTGAGGCCCGGTCACGTGTGAGCACGTGATGCCCCATTTGGGTGTTTTCCTTGCTACTTTATTTGTATTTTATTCAGTTCCCATGAGGGAACAGTACCGAAGCGGTATAGGATATTATGCTGGAAGAACATCAGAATATCGTTTGTCTTGACTTCTTTTAGTGGGACAGCTACAGCCCATCTGGAGAAGTAGTCAGTTGCGGCCAATATGAACCGGTGGCCTTTGGATGACGGAGGATCAATTGGACCAACTATGTCGGTGTCCCAAACTTCGAAGTGGCATAACACCACCGTAGGATGCAGCGGATTGGGATGCTTATAAATGAAGTCACCGTGAATTTGGCAGAGATGACACATCTTCGCATGCTCTTCGCAATCCCTTATGGTAGGCCAGTAATACCCAAGCCGTTTAATTTGAAGCCGCATTTTGGGGCCAGATTGGTGAGCTCCGCAGACGCCTGAGTGAACTTTTTTCATGACTTTTTGTACTTCGGCCGATGACAGACATCTGAGCCAGAGTTGGTCAAATGATCTGTGGTATAGCGTATTATTTACAAACATGTATCGAAGACCTCTCTTCTTCAGCTGAATCCTCGCAGATTTTCCTTCGGGCAGCTTGTCGTATCGGAGGTACCCTATGAAGGGATCTCTCCAATCGGGCTCCTCTTGAATGATCATAATTTCTTCGGCAGGATTGCTTTTTTGTTCTATGTTTTTATCCTCTTGTAAAGAGACTGGGGGCAGAATTTGCCGGCTCCTGACTGTTATCAGAATTTCATCCATATCGGGATCAGCCAACTCCTCGGCTAAGCGAGCGAGTACGTCAGCTTTTCCATTCAACGCCTTAGAAACTCTCATTAGTACAATGTGAGTGAAACATTTCATGAGTTCCACCACCCGGCTCCTATATCGAGCTAACTCTGGCTTATATATCTTATAGTCGCCGCTCACTTGGTTGACGACAAGTTGGGAGTCACCGTAAACCCGTAGCAGAAGGATTCCCATTTCTATGGCGAGCTCCATACCAGCTATCAGAGCTTCGTATTCAGCCTTGTTGTTTGTGCGAGACTCGGTGAGAGCGAAAGAACATCTTAGGGTTCCTTCCGATGGCGTGACGAATACCAATCCTATTCCCGCCTTTATCTCCGGGACGCTTGATTTACTGGAGGAACTTATTGATGAGGCTCCGTCGAAGTAGAGCTCCCAACATGGCTCGTCATCCTCGAGGTGCAGCATTTCTTCGTCGGGTAACTTGCAATTGAGCGGTGGCCCTTCTGGTATGGGATGAGCAGCGAGGAAATCGGCGAGAGCTTGCCCTTTTATTGCTTTCTGAGGAGTATAAACTATATCAAACTCAAGCAGCATGGCAACCCATCTTGCCATTCTGCCGGCTAGGCTTACTTTGGTTATTAAGTGTTTGAGCGGGTCGACCTTGGAAATCAGCATAACTCAATGAGCGAGCAGATAGTGCCTCAGCTTTTTCACAGCAAATATCAGGGCCAGACATTTCTTTTCGATCGGGGAATAGTTGTGCTCTGCCCCGACTAAAGTTCAACTAAGATAGTAGAGGGCATTCTCTTTTCCCTCCTCATTGTTCTGGGCGAAGAGTGCACCGAGTGATTCATCTAGTGCGACAGTATAGAGAATCAACGGTTTATTTAGAATAGGAGCAGCAAGCACCGGAGGGTGCAACAGGTACTGTTTGATATTTTCGAATGCTTCTTGACATCCGGCATCCCAAACGAAAGGAGCTCCTTTCTTCATGAGCTTCGAGAAGGGTCTGCATCTTCCCGATAGGTTCGAGATGAACCTTCGTATGTAAGAGAGCTTGCCTTGAAAGGATCTTAGCTGTGTCAGATTCTTCGGAGGAGGCATCTCTATGATGGCATTTATCTTCGATGGGCCGACTTTGATCCCCGATGTCGGACTATGAAGCCCAAGAATTTTCCTGATGACACGCCAAAATCGCAATGTAGAGGATTCATTTTCAGATCGTATTCCCTCAGTCTAGTGAAAACGGACCTGAGATCTTGGATGTGATCGGCCTTGGCTTTAGTCTTGACGACCAAATCATCAACATAACACTCGACGACTTTATGGATTAGGTCATCAAAGATATTGGTCATTGCCCTTTGATATGTAGCACCTGCGATCTTTAATCCGAATGGCATCACCTTGTAGTAGTATATCCCAATCGGGGTTCGAAATGCTGTGTATTTCTCATCCTCGGGCGACATCTTAATTTGATTTTATCCAGAAGAGCCATCCATGAAAGTGAACAGCTCGTAATTTGAGGTATCCTCAACCATCATTTTCATGACCGGAAGCGGAAAATCGTCTTTAGGGCATGCCTTATTGAGATCCCTGAAATCGACGCAAACTCGTATCTGCCCGTTCTTCTTTTTCACTAGGACGATGCACGCGATTCAGTCCGCGTATTTCTCTTCCCTAATGAAGCCGGTATCGATGAGTTTCTTGGTCTCCTCGATGACCTTTTCTTCCAGTTCCCTTCTCATTCTTCGAGAGGCTTGTTTGACTGGCTTAGCATCAGGAGATATAGCCAGCTTATGCACGGCCACTTCAGGGGAAAGGCCAGGCATTTCTTTGTACGTCCACGCGAAGCAGTCGGCGAACTCATGCAGCAGGGCGACTGTCTGCTATTTCATTTCCTATGACAAGCGTGAGCTGATGTGGGTCGGCCTTGGATTATTGGGCGTTCCCAAATCAACCTCGGTTAGCTCGTCGAGGGTTGCTTGTTCGCCATCTTCGAACTCTTGAAGAGCTTCTTCTGGCTCGGCTGTCTCGTCGTCATTATTTGACATTTCGCTAGCTTCACCAACATGGATCATGTATCATGCTTTGGAATCAGGTTGACTGAAACCTATGCCCCGTCTATCTGGAATTCGTCCAACGATGAGTGCTCGGATCTGAGGCGGATGCCGTAGCCCCTCGTAAAACTTCGCTTCGGATTCCGTTTGATATAACCGGCATCCCCACTTTTTAAAATATTCCCGCGTCTCGGACGCATAATATTTGGAATTGAGGACAGCCCTTATGCCTCTCTCATAGGGAAGGCACGTAACAGAAAAATCGTCCGGGTGCACGACAGGATTTGACTCATAAAACAGAATGCCCTTCTGTCCATTTTTCCTTCCGGGAACATAGAAAGTTTGCAGTTGGTTCATGGTAGAGACCGACAAAGCATCTAACTCCATGCACATCTGTTCTGGCACCCTTGTGATAACTAGGGATCCTTCTGTAATCTCGGAGGTTTCTCTTAGCTTCGATTTTTGCATGAGGGCCCAATCCACATAGCTGTTGCGAGGCGGGTCCTCTTCCTCCGACTCTTATGTATTGCTGCCAAGAAGAGGGCGTACTTTGCTGCTAGATGGGCCTTCAGTATCAGACTCGTCCGTATCGCTACCGAAACGAGGGCGAGTTTTATGGAAGGACGGACTTCCAGCGTCGGACTCATCAGTGTCACTGCCGAAACGCGGGCGCGCTTGGGGGTTTCTGCTTTTGAAAGTGACAACCGGCTCAGATTTGTTTTTGAGTTTCGTGGCCGTTCCGTCCTCGATCAGTTATTGCTTAGCACTTTGGGAGTTCACAAAGTACCGAGAATCTTCATATCGGACTTCATGCATACCGAATGGCTAGATGTCTCCGTCAATGCGTCTTTCTTCGCCATTTTTAGTATACTTAATGCATTGATGGAGAGTTGACGGAACGATGCCGTAATCGTGGAGCCACGGCCGTCCTAGGAGAATCTTATAAGACATGTCAGCGTCGATCACGTATATCTTAGTTTCGGTTTGCAGATCACCAAATTTGATTGGCAAAGCTATGCATCCCAGAACTTGCTGGAAATTTTGATTGAAGCCTTGAATGACAATCCTTTCCCTTGACAGGTGTCAGACGTCCATCGACAAAATCTTCAGAGTCCGCAAGTTCATGATGTTCACTGAGGACTCTAGATCAATCAATATGCGATTAATCCGGTCTTCGTCGTTGTACCCTGTCACGTAAATCGGTCGGTTGTGCTCAATTGTTCCTAGCAACAGGTCATCATCTTTAAATGTGACCGCGGCTGTATGCAGAGTGTACTGGGCTTCTTTCATATCAATTTCCGCAAAGCGGGCCTGGTACCGCTTGGGGTTTTGTAGAGCGTGAATGAGAACATCTCTAAGCTTCTTAGATATCACCAAGGCATCGTAGATGCTCAGGAGAGACGGAAGCTTTCAGAGATGAGCCAAGACATTATAGTCCACCGAGGAAGGACTCGAATTTTCATGAGCCGGCTCTCCGCCATCTTCTTCATTAGCGACTTGTTTTTCATTCCCTTTTGGGCGTTGCCCTGATTTGGCGGTAGAGTCTTACCGCTTCTGAGCTGGATTTGGTTGGCCTTTGTGGTGAGCTCCTCGTCCTCTTCGGGAAAACAGAGCTCCTCCTCAGAGTCGCTGCCCAGATGGATAGGGATCTCTTTATTGGATGGTGTAGCAGGTCACTATAGTGATCTCTTTATTGGAGTCTTCTTCTAGCTCCTCCAGAATCTCAGCTGCTTCTACAAGGAAAAACTCCTTCAATTGAATTAGAGTTCTTTCCTTTTGTTCATAGTCTTCGAGGGAATCGATATATTTTTGAATGGTCGATCTCCTTGCAGACTCTTTTTCGCGTCGAGCTGCACTTTTCTTCTTCTTGAGCTTTTTAGATTTTGAGCCTGATTGAGCCAAATTGGTAGCTGGAACGGTGGGCTCCTTCTGCCCTTCCCATTCCGTTCCGGGCTCTATCTGAAGTGGCTTTAGCATCTTCTTCATCTTTTTAGACATGTGCATGCTCCATGGAGGATGCGGTGAGTCAGTTTCATTCTTTAGGGTAGCGGGTTCAGTTGTCTGCTCCTAGAAGGCTTCAGCTTATGTCTGTATGAAGTTGGTGGTTGCAGCTTGATTGTTCACCAACACACTCTTGGACAGCTCGATCTCCCCAGTCTTGTACTGCTTCTCATCCCAGTCTTTGAAAATATAGCAATCCTCGATCGCATGGCTCACTACTCGGTGGTACGGGCAATATAGAGGATTGTCGGTCATTTTTGCTTCGTGAGGTCTTTTCAACTGTGGCAATTGTAGACCGTTGTTCAAGGCATCTTTGAATATCTTGCGGACCTTGTCCCTTCTGAAAGAGTAAACCTTGTTCTTTTTCTCCTCTAGGGAAAGTCCTTCTCCTCCCAGCGCAGGCTTTCGAGATCGGTTGGTTTTGGATTCGCCTGCCTTTCGCTTGTCTTCGTTATCGGATGCATTGAGGACATTGGTATTGCTAGAATTCATGTTTCTACAGTTGTCATCCCTCTTGCTCTTCCAAGTCTTGTCTCTTTGAGAGTTTGGGATAGACTCTTGCTACGAGCGTTCCAGCATTTGGATTTTCTTGGTCATCTCCTGAAATGTCTTGAGGCCTGCTGTACACAAGAATGAGACCATCCAATTGCTGAGGTTCCCAATGAGGAGGTTGACGCATTGGTCCTGCTCTAGCGGCGGTTCGCACTTGAAAGTGAGGTTGCGCCATTGGGCAATAAAGTCCGTGTTACTTTTGTTTTCCCCAGTTTGGTTCTCACGAGGTCAGCAATGGAGATTTTGTTACTAACACTCATGAATCTTTGCCGAAACAGAAACTCCATTTGAGCGAAAGTAGTGACGGACCCGTCTGGTATGCTTGCGTATCAGTCGAAAGCGACAACAGTTAGGCTATTGACAAACTGACGAAGAAGGAGCGCATCATTGCCCCATGTATTTCCGCACGACGCTTTAAAGTTAGCGACGTGGTGATTTGCGTTTCCCGTCCTGTCAAATCTTCCAAACTTAGGAATGACATAGCCGCTGGGGAACTCGATCAGATCGTACTGTGCGGGATATGGCCTTCCACTACTGCAATTTCTTTATGAGCTTCGGCTTCGGCCACCAAAGTTTTAACCTTGCTGGTGACCAAATCCATTATCCGATATTGTGTTAGCGGGATAGTGCTATCTGGGGTCAAGGCGTCATCAAAAGCAGAATGTGGCCGGCTTTCGTGCAGCTCACCCAATCTTGGACCCAAGGGGACATGCATCGGTTGCTTCGGGTTGTCATCACCCGGCTCATGAGTAGAGACATGTACCTGATTGGAAGGCGCTTGAGCAATTTGAGCCGTGAGTTGCATCACAACATTCGTCAAGTCGTCGATTTTGGAGTAAAGCTTGGCCATTTCTTTATTTTTGCTCCTGAGCTGTTTTCGAAGCTCTTGAAGCAGCTCTTGCTCTGCGGTCCTGGGATGGAAAGTCGGCTCTTCTTCGCTGTCCGAGCTTGATTCCTCATGTACTGAGGGGTCCTTCTTCCTATCGGCCTCATCGAGAGAGTTTTCATCGTCTAGCGGAGATGGCTGATCTTGGGAAACGACAACCACATTCAAGCCAGATTGGGCTTGAGATGTGGTGGCCCCATCCCTGCTTTTGCTGCGCAAGTTATCGCTGGGCCGCACGCCCGCCATATAGACCGTATAGATAACATATTCGGCCGTCTTTTCATTATTGGCAACGGAATTCGTGGACCGCTGTCGGGGCCTCTCTTTTTTGGTAACGGGCAATCGACTGAAGGCGACTGGCCTAACCGGGTTCTTGAATAGTGTTGGTACTTCCTTTTTGGTTTTGTCCCGCTGTTTTCGTGCGGCGCAGAGCGCCTGATAGACTTTTGAAGAGACGGTTTCATTCTTTCTCTGTTGGGGCTGAGACACGTCTCTTTGTAGCAACGTTCGGACCGTTGTCTCCTTGAGTCTGGCGGTCATGGCGTTTTTCTGAACCCACTTCAGAGGTTCGAAGGAATTGCTGACTTTTACGGCCGACTCAGCCGTCGTCACGAGGTAACCCTGCTCTTGGAACCTCACAAGATTCCACTTGGCCAGCGTCCTGGCCCTCTTGTTGGCTCGATACCTGAGGCTCTTCTGCCTTAACTTTTCTGATTTGAGCACTTGGCTGGCTACGGCTTTTCGGGAAGTCACCGTAGACCGGGCGATGGAGGGCTTTGGAGATACGCATGATTGTGCACTTGTTGGAGTCATCGCCTGAGCTCGTCCGCAACGTTTGATGTTGCCCTTTGTACCGGAAGTCTTGCCCCCGGCGAAAGCACCAGAGAGTCATTCGGACACCATCTTAAGTTTGGGTTGTAATGCCTTAGCGATCACAACGTTCGGCCTCTTGCCCCTTGAGATCGGCTTGGCCAGCTGGTTTGCGGGACATCTGTTGGATGAGCGCTTCCGGTAAGATAGATGATGACAGAACCAAATTGACAGGGTGACTCCTCCCATTGTCGACTGAGACTTGCAGGGAAAACCATGCGGGTGTTGATCTTGACTACGTACTGGATCGGGGTCGTGTCGGAAACGAAGCTCGTCTTGGGAGACATGATTGCTGAGTTCGAGATTGTAACTGAAAGCTGTTAATCTGTACATATAAGAAAGGAAAAGAAAAAAATGACTTCAGTACAGGCAACCGATATATATGTTGATTGAGACCGCATAAACGATTAACCCGAAATATGAGAGGAGAGAAAAGGTCCCATCGGGCATGTCAGAATCTGTAGGATATTTTTCGTCACTCCATTGAGATGGAAATACGCGTCGCTTGTCAGGCGTACTACAAATTCCCCCTGCCTAGGGTAGGCAGAGGTTTATTGATTGTGGGAATCCGAATTTCCAGCAGCCGCGGACTAAGCTGCCGTTAATTACCCCTCACCTTTGGAGCGAGGGAACCTCCGGTTGACGGGTCAAACTGGTCATGCGAACTCAATGTGCAGTGTGCGTGTGTTGTGTTTTGAAGGGTCTTGAGTATATCATGGGCTTCGCAGAGTTAACGGGGGTCCCGCTACCCGGATAGCGGACCGAGGGTCAAGGGGGTTAGCAGCCCCCTTGTGGGGTGCGGGGCAGCGCCCCGTTAGATTTTTTTCTAACAGGGATATTGTTGTGGAATGTGTGTGTGTGTGTATAAGGAAATAGCGTCCAAAGGACACATGAGCGCAAGCGCCTCACGTGCTTGGCACGCGGACGATGGTCGCCGGCAGGAGAAAAGGGGGGCTTAGCCCTCTATACTGGGAGCCGTACTCCCAATTGACTTTTGAAGTTAAACTCCTAAAAAAAGAACAAAGGGGCTTAGCCCCTGCACTAGGAGTTATACCCTTGCACTGGGAGTTGTACTCCCAAATGACTTTTGGAATTAAACTCCTAAAAACAGGAGTTATACCCCTGCACTGGAACAAAGGGGCCCTTTCTTCTCCCTTGAGCCCTAGATCTTTCTAAAGTGGGATTCTTGCAGATGAGGCTCATTCTTCTTCCTCTCTGTTGGCTGGATCTTGAGAAGAATGGGGTGGGACTTAAAAATCTCCCCTTTTAGAGATCTGATGGAAGATCTGAGCTCCCCTTTATGGGTATCATGGTGAAAAACTATTTATTTTTGGGAAAAGAAGAGTGAAACTCTTGATTTAATTTAAGAGAAAGGGAGAAGATTTAGAACCTTGAGAAAAGAGAAGGAGGCACAGAACCCTAATTTTTGAGAGAGAGAAAAACTTATTTGATTTTTTCATCATGTTTGCCTTTATAGGCTACATACTTTACATATAGGCTCTTAGGCTTTGCCAAATGCCACTTGTGCCACCGCATGCCTTATGTGCTTATCTCTTTTTGTACATAAGCCATGAGGTTTACAAAATTTTGGCTTTTTACCCATTTTACATACATTTATTTCTAAAAGAAGGATTATATTAAACTAATTTATGGCTTCATCTTTTTGTCACGGGGCCGGTCTTTTCCATGCTCGGTCTTTGACCTGGACTTGGGCTCACTTGGCTTGGGATTGACTTTGATTTTAATTTGGTCAATCGGAGTGTAATTTTTTACCCCAACAATCACTAGCGAGTCCGAGCCTGACATTGCGAGGATCACTACTGAATTTTTCGTGCCTCCTATCAAAATCCTTCCATGCCGGTGAATCTCTTAGATGATTCATTTTTCCATCTTCACTTGGAGCAGCACGGTGATACCAAATCATTGCATCCGCTGTTTTCTTGCACCTGAATAGCCTCCGCAGCCTCTGTGTTATAGGAAAGTATCGTGCTATCATGACAAGTATATCGGGCTTCTTATCAGATTCTTTCGGCTTATACCTGACCTCTCCAAATGTTGGACACTCTTTCAAATCTGAATTCTCTTTCCGGTACAACACGTAATGTTTAGGACATGCATGAATCTTCTCACACTTCATACCCAAATCAGACATCATCTTCTGGGCTTCATACCAGCTGTCGGGCATGTTATTTTTCCGAGGGCATAAGATCTTTTAGGAACTTCGGAAGTATCGTTTATGACTTATTGTTCCATCCATTTATGCATATAATCTGGAAAAGTTGGACGAACCATGATAGGATGGAATACTTTGCATTCTCATAAATTGGTCTTCTAGCATCATTCATGAACTTTTCGTACTTATCCGCACACGGTCCTTGACCGGAAGGAATGTCATCTTCGGTAGGAATATTGTCACCTATGGCAGCCTCTACCATTGTCACGACCCGAAATTGGCACGTGACGGCCCTAATACTACGCAACGTCTACAGGCGTAACGCAGTAAAAGAAAGCCAAAACCCAGAAATCTAAACCATTAAAAGACAAGAAAAGATAAGAAACATTATTTAAACCCTTAAAAAAATCTCAAGTATAAATTCTTTAAGTCCAATTTTCTTTCTTGAAAATTTCGGCAGCACCTCCTTTATAAAAACCAACCCCAAAAGTGGGTACAACATAAATAAAAAGTAAAGCATCCCCAAACGGGAGCAAATACACGCCCAAAAGCGGAAAACAACCACCACAACAAATATATGACGCCGTAGCGAAGAAATAAAAGACGATAGAAAGGAAACTGTATAAAAGACAACAAGTCACAACATAATATACAACATCGTCCTCACCAAATCTCTAGGTCAATATGAAAATAGAAGATGGAGAGTACAAGATACAACGAATATACAATACAAATACAGATAACCACCAAAACCCACCTGAACAAAACAGCACACTGTGAGCCGATGCGGTATCTGTAGCAAAAGATGATAGATGAATAGCCAGCCTCGACTACTCTGGGGAACACTCTTTAACACCCGTGGCACAACGGGGGTGAGTTGCCAACTCGTGAATAGTAAATAACATATGCAGGTAAACGCAAGTATGCACGTACAGCGTGAATCTAACATGTGCAGTTAATAGTAATAAAAATTCATATGAATGCAATAATCATGAAATGTACACTAGCAGGTACAACTAATACATGAAGCAGTGCATATAAATAAAGGTATGTAAATGCAACAGTCATGAAAGGTACTCTAACAGGTACTACTAATACATGAAGCAGTGCATAAACAATAAATGTGGAGTATAGAATGAAATATGTCATTTCCACGGAATCCTGACATCGTGGTAGGATCACAATCCATCAAGACAAATCCAAATCCCAATTCCTCAAATTAGCCCCTAAATTGGCTCTCATATCATACAAGTCTCACAAATCCTGAATGTACAATATCGAATAAATCTCATATATCCTGAATGTACAAATCAGCAATCTCATAAATATCATGTATCCAATATCAAATGAATCCCATATATCCCAAATCAAATCATCAAGTAAAAATCTAACATCCTAAATATATTTGCATGAATAAATATGATGATGTATATAATTTAATGTCAATACACATATATTAGCGTCCCATTCCACTAATATTGGTGTAAGGGCATATATAACAGCGGCCTAAACCTCTGTTATATATACAAAGGAGTAAAAAGAAATATCATGAAACCAATGTGTCAAGTATCGGCACAGAAATGCAGGTCTATCAGGTGTTGTCACCACGACTGGCACCCTGATAGGTACGTATCATACGCTATCCCGAAAGCTTGAGTGCCTAGCTCTGACCTTCGCCTCTCGACGTATCTATACGTACATGACTCCCGTCGGTATCCCCATGATAACCGCTGAGTCATTGGTAATCTCACCGGAAAGTATAGTTCCCCCACTAACTCATCTCCTCACTGAGATTCTTACCCCGGGGTACCTCCGGGCCGCACCATGTACCCGCAGACGGTGCCTCCCGCTCCTCGAATCGGGTATATAATCAGAACCGACAAATCTCATGGTGGATGCTGTAATATCATATCATCAAGGGAAACCGGGTTTTTCAAATAATGCATAATTTCATGAACTACCACGGTCCCCAAATCCAGAAAACATCATGAAAAATCCATATCTTAATGCGAAAATCCATGAATATAATATATACAACAGAAAACTGTAATGTAAGCATATAAAGGAAAAGCCGCTATTTAACTGCAACAAGTCAAATATAAATATATGCGGTTCCTAATTTCTCCAATTCTAAATAACATCAAGTAAAGATAAACATGTAGCTATAACCAGATATGTGTGTAAACATGAAGGTATAGTAAGGTATATGTATCTACCTATCAGTAATGATGTAATATACCCTCCGGGTATAAGTGAAGTATGTATGCAAGGTATACATATAGTTATGTCATTATGTGTGTATGTACCTATCACTAATAGTACAATACCCTATAGGTATAGCATGTCAAGGCATATATGTAAGCATATAGATATACATGTATGCTATAAGTCAATGCGTAAAGAAATATGAATCAAAGTCTCAATGTCCCTAACCAAGCAATATCATATCTATAAGTGGGTTATGCGTGACATGGCAATTATTGACGGTGTGTGTAGCATACAATCAATGCTCGTGCAACATAAATCGTCAATAATATGTGCAGTGTCCTAAGGATACTAGTCTAAGCACAACAATATCTAAGTAATAGGGTAAATACGCAATTCTAAATATGACATAAAATATGCGACAGAAATAACATCTCTAGCCCAGACGCATAACGCCATGCGGGCGATTCCCCTGTAAATGTTAAATATACTCACCAACGCTCCTGGCTGAGTGAAGCCTACCACCTGTTTTCCTTGTCGTAGCGTCCGAAGTCACCGCTTGCAAACCTAAAATTTCACAAACACATCACATAAGCAAAAATCCTACAATGACGAAAGACAACGAATCGCGATGAAAACGCCCGGAAAATTACACTGCGCTTAGCGCATCTATCGCGCACGACATCGGCCAAAAACCCTAATTGGGGTCGCTAAACTACAAAACAGTAAGTCTAGACCCCGATCGTCCCGATCGCGCAACACAACACAAAAATTACGCGGAATACAATAGATATAACCTCGCAACGACCAATCGAACTCACGTCGGAAAAACCCCGAAACCTAGTAAGCAACTTATCGCAATATTTCGCGCTAGTTTCAAGCTAACGCATATCTAGCGATTACAAACACCTTAAAATAGCTTAACTAACCTATCTAAACCATTTCTATATTTTTAACACTTGCAAAAATGAGTTTTAGCAAAAACCTAGTAAGAAAAATCCTTAATTAAACAAAATATTCATTAACAAAAATTAACATTTTCTACTAGGTTAAGCTTTTCCTAAACACAAATTAACACTTCAATTAAATATTAAACACTTAAATTAAGCTTTAACCTTAACTTGAATTTCTAAAACCATTTCAAGAATTTTGAAACATGAAATTTAAAGCTTAAACTAACATCTTATTAAGCTAGCATAAAGTATTAAGTAACAATTAGAGATTAGGGTTAGGGTTTTATACCTTCAAGAACACCACTTGAATCAAGAATAAAATCAAACTTTAGCCTCCAAAATCCTCACTAGAATGAAGATCCAAGCAATTTTTATGAAGAAGAATGGAGCTTTTGGATTTTATTTGAATTTCTATGAATTAATTTAGATTTTTCATGATTTATTTGTGCAAGAAATGATGAAAAATGAGTGAGGAAGAACAAGGGCAGCAAGGGGGAGAGAGAGGCCGGCCATGAGGGTGTGGGGGGTGTTTTGTGCAAAAAAGAAGAAGAAAGTTCTAGTTTAATTCATTAATTGCTTCATTAAATGCAAAAATGACACCTTTTCTTTCATTTTCTTTTCTTTTTTTAATTCAAAAACCTTTTGCACTAAAAATATCTAGATATTTAAAAAGAAGGTTCTAAAAATAATTGAAGTGATGATTTCCAAAAAAATCCATTTAGAAGAAATTTCCCGATTTACGTGCGCAAAATACCGCTTAAAATAATATTTTATTTGGGAAAAATTCTATCTGAACCAAAACCTCCCAAATACCTCTAAAGTTCGCGCACAAGGTTTATTTTAGCTAAAAAAAGTGCCGGCAAGTTTATACGGTCGTTTGATCGAAATCGGGTTAAAACGGAAAATACCGACAATTTTGCCCTAAAAAGGGAAAATTCGCAAAACGATTTCTGAAACGTTACAACCATATCCTCCATTTCTTCTCCTGAAAAGAAGTTATCGTCTTCTTCTGCCGCATTACCGTCTTCTCCTTCTTCTTCTGCGGCATTACCGTCTTCTTCTTGTCCTTCCCCGTGATATAGCCAAGTTGTATAAAGTCTGATAAAACCATGTTTAACGATGTGAAGTTTTACGATTTCTACCTTCTACAATAATTTATTCTCACATCTATCGCACGGGTAGAAAATCTTCTCCAACACGATCTTATTATGTGCGCGTGCAAATTCAATAAAAGCAGCAACTCATATGACAAACTTAAATTGTATGCGTTGTTGCCAATCCACGTACATTCAGTCCTAAACTCTGATGTACTCATGGTCCATGTTAGACTGTATAACATATAAATTATAGGTTATGGTGACTATATTGAGAAATCTAAGAACGAGATGGTTACTAACAAAGAAGTAAATCCGTAGAGACAAGTTTGTCGTTGAAAAGAATAAATTATCGATTAACAAAGTTAGATTTGAAAATACCCAAGGATGAGTTGTATTCTGTGTATGCGTGTTTCAATTTATGATTTCGCTTAAGTGTAGGTTGTTAGTGTATATGTGCTTTATGTGTGCGTTTGTTGTGTATTCATGTTGTGTGTGTATTTCGGCTGTCGGGGGTAAGGCTTCTATCCAATTAAGAATGTATAGAGCAAACACCCATTCGCTTGTGCTTTCACCGTTTCGAGTAAATTTCGGTAGCACCTCCCCGCTGTTCTCCGAGTACACTGTAATAGAATAGATAATCATTTCAATGCTGTGAAATAACGTTGAAATGAACATATAATCTATCTTTGTACACGGAGAACCAGCGAAAAAGTACCAACGAAATAAATTGAAACGAATGAAAACACAAGTGAATACAGGTGTTTGCTTTTTACATTCCTAACTTGTCCACACTGGACAAATCTATCGGTTATTATACGATTGAATTTTCTCGTCACATAAACTACACGACGGTTTTTAGCACCGAACTATACCGTCGGATATTTAACAATCTTCGTATAGTTCTATGTCACGACGAACATCGAACGTATGTTAACCGATAGACGAGAACTAAGTCGCGCTTTAATTTTCACATAAATATCAATGAGAATATGAAAGTTTCATATTATCACCGAGTATCATATATTGGTTTTAACTTGAACATTTAACTTGAATAGCTTTTACGTTTACGTTTCGTTTTTAAGGGTTTGAAGATTTTCAGTTTAGGATAAGATTTTCTTACGTTTACGGTAAAGTTTTACGTTTACGTATAATCGAGTATCCTACTGAAGAAACTAGTGCACCCTAAACCCTAACCCGAATTAATCCAAATTAACCTAATTAACCCAAATTAACCCTAATCATCACCCTAACTCAAATTATCCCTAATTAACCCAAAATTAAGCTAATTGAACCAAATTAACCCTAATCAGCACCCTAACCCAAATTAATCATATTTTATCTAATTAACCCAAATTAATCCTAACCCTAATCCTAATCATCATCCAAACCTAAATTAACCTTATTTTACCTAGTTAACCCTAACCCTAATCATCACCCAAATCCTAACCCAAATTAACCCTAACCTAAATTAACCCTAGCCCAAACAAAACTAACCCTAATTAATCTAATTAACCTTAACCCTAATTATCACTCAAACCCAAACCCTAACCCTATTTTACCTAATTGACCATAACCCTAACTCTAATCATCACCCAAAGCCTAAACCTAACCCAAATTAACCCCCAATTAACCCGGACCTATAACCTTGACCCTAACCCTATTTTACCTAATTAAACCAAACCCTAATAATCACCCAAAGCCTAACCCTAACCCAAATTAACCCTTAATTATCCCGACCTGGTAACCCTAATCCTAAAATCAACAACAATAACACCAATTAAAAACAACAAAATTATAGGTCAAAATCAAAATTAACTCACCTCTGCCGACGAGTAAAGTTCCTCGAGGAGATGGAAAGCAAGGCTTCGACGAGGTGGAGGAGGCCGGGAAGATAGAGTTTGAAGCGGTGGAGGCGGCGACGAGATCAATCGGCGGCGACGAGGAACTCCACGACGAGCTCGATCGACGGCGGTGGAGGAGGAACTCGGCGACGAGGAAGGCGGCGACGATGGGCGACATACTTGGCGCGGGTTGGTGGGAAATTTTGGGGGACAGTTGGAAAATTCTTAGCTTTATATTTTTTTTAAATAACCAATTTTTGCCCCTACGGATTAATCCATAGGGCTCTCTTTTACGGCACCGTAGGGCCAAATAAAGACATTGCATTTTAATATTTTTTAATTTATTTATGTTCTTACGGATTTAGCCGTAGGGGCAAACAATGCCTCTACAGAGTAAACCGTAGAGGCAATAAAAGTTGCCCCTACGAATTCCTCTGTCCGTAAGGGCAACCCCTCATTATAGGAGTGAAACCCCTCTTGTCTTCCACTATTCTCATGGGTTTTACTTTGGCTAAATGGCATCTTAATATACTCAATGTTTGGTCTATATAACACTCAAATACCTAAACTTTTAGCTTGTCGGTACTTTACTATCTGCCATTATCCAAGAATCTGTATATTCCCTTTACAGATTTCATGCGATTCTCACGTAACTTCTTAAAACATTTTCTACCAATAGGAAATATAAAAATTTTAGGTATAAGGATGCCAAATTTTAAAGTTAGGTATTTAAGTGTTATATTTGGTGAGAAATCATGCAAATTACCTTTTTTCCTTTTACTTTTTAAATATGCAGCTTTAACCTATTGCTTTTATTGTATTTGCTGTTCTTGTGCTGTTAACTATTAGAACTAATACCATTCTTGGTATGAACCTCACGTCATAGAAAAGAAATAATATGAAGACCTAATAAATTAACATATTGTAGGCAGTTGTGTGTGTATATGCAAGCTCAAACCATGACTTCCCCATCTGTTCACATATAGTTTGAATGCCATATAAATGATTAAGGAAAGTTGCATATAATTGTATATGTAATATTCTCTTTCAAATAGATATTTATGCTAATTAAAAGACTCAAGAAGAGTTTTCTAAAGACTCAGGAAGAGTTCTTCTTTCTTCTTCCATTTGTGAACAAGCAAGACTTGTCAAGCCCAACAATCAAGCATTACATGCCAAAGAAAACTGCAACTGAAACTTACAACTTATACAATAAAATACACTACTGGGAAATTGATGCCTGAACTAATCTGCTTCTTGTTAAATGAATGAAGAGTTGACCATAACTTCGCAAATTTTAAAGAAAATCATAATTTTCTATAGCTAATATATCACCTTTTCAAATTATTTAGTCTGAAAAAACCTGAAGGATTCACCGCTCATTAAGGATTAGAGGAGAAAATTCTAGTGATAGTTGCTAAGGTTGACACCGGTCATAATACTTTATCAAATCTTTTTCATTGAAGCATCGCCAGAGGGCCCCTATTTAATGAAAAATACCGCTTTGATGACAACAATGTTTCAATCTCTTGTAGGTAGATTTGTTGGTACATAATTTAGATCTATTATATTGCATATTGATTAATGGGTAAATTGCTTTAAAATGCTTTATGTTCACCACTTTTGCATTTTAATACCTTACGGTTTTCTTTTTAACACCATAATGCATTTCACGTTAGCAATTTGCTACATTTTGCTTTTACAGATGTGTCCATCTTGCGTTGGTTTATTCTTATAATCATGTACACAAAAAATTTCTGCCCTTGATCAATAGGCAAGTACAGTGATATTTCTGCATGTTTCAGCAAATTTCTGCCTCGAGCTGTGTTTAGCAATGGATTGATGATTAGAACAAAATATAATGCATCATTGAATCAAACTTAACATTGGAATGGCAAAAGATATCACCGAGCGACCAGTTTAGATATCTAGGTTCCATCATTCAAAAGAATGGGAAGATCGATAGTGATGTTAATCAAAGGATCCAAGCTGGTTGGTTGAAATGGAGGAGTGCAACAGGGGTTTTATGTGATCGTAACTTTCCGTTAAAATTGAAAGGGAAGTTTTATCGGAACGCTATTCGGCCTGCCTTATTATATGGTACAGAATGCTGGGCTCCTAAGAAGCATCATACACAGAAGATGCACGTAGTGGATATGCGCATGCTTCGTGGGATGTACGGTAACACTAGAAAAGAAAAGGTGCGAAATGAGGATATTCGTGCAAAAGTTGGTGTAGCACCTGTGGAGGAGAAGATGCGGGAAAACCGGCTAAGATGGTTTCGTCATGTGCGACGCAGACCTATGGAAGCACCGGTTCAACGAATAGATACTCTCGATATGGGCAATGGCAAAAAGGTAAAAGGGAGACCGAAGAAAACATGGATGGAGGTGATACGAAACGATATGGTTGCCAAAGGACTCGATGAAAGTATATTGTTCGATAGGAGTGAGTGGAGATGGAGAATCCATGTGCTGGACCGGCATGATTCTCATGTTGGTTCATGTAGCCTACCCCATATGCTTGGGATAAAAGGCTCAGTTGTTGTTGTTGTATTGAATCAAACTTAACATGGAAATCTACACTAATTTATTTACCTTCAACTGTATAAAAGTTAAAAACTTGAGCTCCAAATTTACTGCGGTGGTAAATATTTGCTTCAGAGAGGTCCACAGTAAAATCCAAAGAAGCTACACACACGAGCTTCTCACTTTTAGTTTGAATCTGCTGCCATTATCACACATGGGGCCATTGAATGATGACGCAAATAAAAACAGAGATCTCTATGAACTCAAATCTAGTTGGTTACACCAGTTGATAAGAATGAACTAACTCATCAAACAATCTTTCTGTTGCAAAACAACATCTGAACCCTCAATTCTAACCTGAGTCAAAATGGTCCATAGCTTTCTTCAGGGTTTACAAATCACCACAAAGCATGGCAAAAGAGCCCTAGGATTGAGCAAGTAGAGCTCTTCAATGTTTTGATACACACCGACTTTTCCCGCCAACGAATCGAACCCAGATTGCCCCGCAAATTCCTGGAAATTGTCCAAAGGTTTATGAACTCTGCCCGCGATCACTCTACACACCATCAGAGCCTTTCTGATGGAAGGATTCTCTTCGTAGACTTCAATAGTTTCGAATGCTCTTCCACTTGTTGAAGTCGTAAACACTCCGATCACTCCTTTCTTGATGGAAAATCCATTTCTTATGATTCGGCAAACGTTGCATTTTTCCGATACGCAAAGGCTCGAAGAGCCGTTCATGCCTAAGGAGCAAGCGATTGTCGTGCCGTAGAACCTTAGGAGCTCGTTTCCATCGGCAAGACATCGAGGGTGTTTTTTGGCGAGTTTGCTAGCTTTGAGTTTGACAGTTTCTCGATGTTCCTCAAAACGGGCTAGGGTTTTCTGCATGTTGTGTACCTTTAAGACCCGCTCGATCCTGCCGCAGTTGTTTTCTGATTTTAACCAGCTTGTTCTGCAGATTATTTCGACTATCTTTCTTGAGGAGTCGCCTTCGGATAGCTCAGTAACTGTAAAAATGAAGTAAGAACAACTTAGTTAGTTTTGATCCGACATCTTACTGTTGTGGTAATAAGCAAACAACATAATGCGGTGCAATTACTGAAAGCATCATAAATAGATATCAGGTTTGTAGCCAAGGTTCAATGAAAGCACTAATTCAAGCATCATTTGTTTTCGCATAAACTTTTATTTAAATATGGTTGTTAGTTCAAAATTTCACGTTGCTTAACCTGTAAAGGCTGGCAATTAGCAATCTAGACCGATATATCCAACACCATTCTATACGAACTAAGGAAGAAAACAAGTAGAACTGAAAATGAACATGCACAATATTTGCACACAAAAAAGTTTCAACCAAACAATCTAATTTTGGTGCATGAACAGATTGTCAAACTAAGTCTATTTAGCAAACACACTGTATACAAAAATAACAAAACTCTGCAAATATAATTCAATTTGCATGTTATGACATAAATAAGTAATCCAAGATAATTGCCAGATAAATATATATGTTAAGTAAAATTATAGATGATTTCATTGAGCATTTTACCAACCAACATATACTCCTATAATTTCTGCTAATAGCATGCTAATCACACACTCAAACATTCAAAAAAAAAACAATGAACACAATTTAAATTCAATTGTGTGATAACACTATGAGGAATGAATACAGAATTTAAAGACACCTATAAACTACATAAACACCCACATTAACATCCTTTTTATTCTAAAAAATCATTGAATACCCAACTAAATCAAGAGCAAAATTAGAAAACAAAAAGATTTGTTGATACCTGCATGCTTAGATAAATGATGAGCTTCCAAAGCCTCCCACTTGGTAAACTGCTCCCCACATCTATTGCAGCTCACATTAGCACAACCCCCATTATTGGAAGCAACCTCATGAGAGCTCCTTGCGATTGCACAGTTCTGATCACTGCTATCATTATTAACAGCTCCGCCTCCATCATTTCCGAAAACAGCATTAGAGAGGGAGGAGCTCACAGCCAATGGAGATGATCTCCTCTGAGGTGTAGTAGAGCTTGCTCCTCCTCCTCCTCCTCCTCTAAGGCTAGGGTTGTACTGGATGCCAAGGTGGGCCCCAGGGCCAGGGGTCCCAGGCCTCAGTGTCCCAACAAACGTGGACCCCACAACCCCATTGATCTCATCCTCGCCATTGCAGGCAGCCCCAAACCCTGTTATCTTCAGCTCACACCTCGAGTTGCCGCTGAGGATCACCTCATGTGTGATTGGGTTTAAGAAATCACTGCTTCCTATCGACCTCGGGCTGCAGCTTGCTGGCCTCTCCAGATGCCTCTTGCTCCCATGGATGACGACGTCCTTGAGGTTGGAGATTGACCTTGAGCAGCCTGACCTCGGAGCTTTCCTTGTCAAGATTGAGCTCAGATGAGGATGTTGATGCTGATGTTGTTGCTGCTGCTGCTGATGATGATGATGATGATGATGGGCTCTGGCCTTCGGATCAACAACATCTGAAGGCGCAGATTTGCAGTACAGAGATTTCTTCAGAGAGATCCAAACAGTTGGCATTTTCTTCTCTTCTCTCTTTGCCATCCTCCCTTTTCAATTAGAAAAAGTTGAGCTTTTTAAATCTTTTCTCTAAATTTTTTTTGTACAATAATCACTTTCCATTGCCAAAACCATGCAAGCATCAATAAAGGTTGCAGCTTGATATCAAATGGGTATCGAGGAGAGAAAAGAGACAAGCTTTGGGTCCAAAGGCAGAGGCCAAGGAGACCCAGAAGAGCAAAAACAAAATCTTTGACAACAAAGAGAGAAAGGGAAGCCAAAATATAAAATAAGCCAAAAACAAAGATAAATGGCATTCAAAAGATGGAATCTTTTGCTGTTTGAGCCATGCCTCCTTACAAGAAAACCTTGGCCCGTTGAAATATTAATAAATGGATGCTCACTGACCTTGTCTCCATATGAGAGAGGGAGAGAGGGATGGGAGAGAGCCAGGTTAATATAGGAAATAGGATTTTTTTTAATCTAAACAAAAAAGTAAAGCCAGGTGGCAAATCATCATTTTTCTTTAGAAATCACCTTGACTATGACTACATTTGCAGCAGTTGTTACGCTATGCTTTTAATTTTTGCAATTTTTTCTGGCCTAGACTGGGTACAAACTTTCCATTTCCGAAACCGTGGCTTTCGTGGGGTTTCGAGGCTAAACTTCAAAATCTGTAACCGGGTCCTGTTTGGCAACCAAAATTGAGTTTTCAAACCGTGGTTTCAAAAAGTTCGAAACCCCATTTTTCTAAACTCCAAAAATAGTAGAGCATCGGAAAAGTTTCATGCCGCCTCTCATTATTCTCTTTCTAACCCTTAAATATAAGTTAAATTAAGCGAAACCTTGGTTTCATAAATTATGTTTCTAAACGATCCTAAATTTTATGAAATCCCAATTCTATGAAACCGCGATTTGTACACATGCAAGTCGTGGTTTCCTTTCAAATTAGGCATGTTTGTTTGCATGGAAACAACATGGAAGTACCGAAAGTAAACCCACTTCAAGTATTTCAATTGTTTGTTTGCACGGAAGTAGAGTTTGGAAGTTACTTCAAGATGGTTATGCAGATCCTATGTGGCATGAATTACCTCCACAATTTTCTTTTTCTCATTTTGAATGGGAAGTAACCATGGAGCAAAAGGAAAAAGAAATATACGTCTCTTTATTACTTTCAATAGATAATAATTTATTACTGTTCAAAAAATAACTTATTTGTTTGTTTTGCTTATGAAATAAACATAGGAAGATATTTCATTTTTTACCTGCATCTTCAAAAAACATACAAACAAATACTAGAAGTGACATTTAAATTTACTTCCATGATATGTTTTTTGGAAGAAACTTCAAGATTTCTTTCAGCACTTCCGTTACTTCCGCACAACAAAATGCCAAGATTTCATAAACCTTGTTGTCGAAATAGGAAAAGGGAGAGAGAGAAATTATCATAACCTTAATTTGGTGGTAATAAATTCGCATTAAATGGTATTACTTGCTCTATATGAGAGATGTCACTCCATCATCCAATGCATGCTCCCCCTTCAACATTTAATATATGGAATTATGATGATCCGCCCTTGCTGGTGAAAAAAAACACTAGGCCCATTTTGTTGCAGACCAAGGTATTGCAATTTTTATGGGACCAGATATTTGTTTTAAATGCATCTCTTCACTAGATAGGTACTCAAGAGTTATGAATCAAATTTTGTTAGATCTACCCCCTTTAGAAGGGCCTACTACTGGTTTATTGTATCCTTTGGTCATGGAAATTGGATTTCATTTTGACTATCTGGCATAATTTTTAGATTTTTCCTATCGCCCGGTTGGATCGGATTCATGATCGGTGAAGCCGGAATGTCGTAAAAAAAATATGAAATCGGTATTTTGTTTGAACATTTCAAAATAAGCGTCTTATAGGTACTTTTATTTTTACGACTCGAACACACGAGCATGTAGAACTCACCGTGGTCATTAAAAATATGGAAGTAGAGGTTCTGCTTGTGATATCAAGATTTTTCCGAGAAAAAAATAAGATGGTTTCTGCAAACAATCCTATATTGCAAATGTCAGCGGTAGGCTATCTAAATTTGTTCCTTGTCGATTGAATTAACATTTAGCATATCAAAATAAAGCAGGGTAAGGGGTTGTCTAAAAACCCCTGTAATTTGCGAAATTGCTGGGAAGAATCTGCTGTTGAAAATCTTTGTGGAAAAACCCTGCGCTAGATTTAATTTAGTCTCATATATCCTTCGCACTGCTTAGATATTACAGGCAACTATCTAGATATTACAGCCAACTGCGGTTACTTAGATATTACAAGCAACTGCCTAGATATTACATGCAATCGGTATACCAAGGATTTAAGATGGGCCCACGTTTTTTTTTTTTTTGACAACACCCAAAAGCCCAAGGGGTTTACACAAGTTCTGAACCGACTGGTTTTTTTTTTGATAATTTACCCAATAAAATAAGATGGTTATGAAAGTTATATTTTTGATAAAGATGGTCCATTAAATGAACCCACCAACTTGACCGCTTAAGTTGGTTTTGTTTGATCATGACCTCACACCAGGCTCAGGATTATGATGAACCCAAAATTGGAAACTATTCCCTACCTCGTTTCAATGTCCCAAAATTAGGTCAGACCCTCAAATTTGGTTTAAGATATAGAGATAGCTAATTGCTTCCATTTTTACACATTTTATTAGGACTTGCCAATATATATATATATAGAGAGAGAGAGAGAGAGAGAAATCGAGGGAAGAGGGAAGAGGCCATAGGATGGAATTTCCTCTTATGACGTCGAGAAAATACACCCTCTCTCATTTTTTCCGACGATCGGCATCTACCATCTTCATCGTCATCATCAAAAATATGAGTATACCAAATTTCATGTGATTATACAACATTTTCACCGTCGATTTAGCAATGTAAAAAGTTCTATTGTCAGTAAACCGTTAATTTTGAATCCATTAAATCAACGGTGAAAAAGTTGTAGAATCACATGTAATTTGGTGTACCCGCATCTTAAATGATGACGATGAAGATGGTGGGTGCCGATCGACGGAAAAAACGAGAAAGGGTGTATTTTTTCGACGCCATAGGAGAAAATCCCTTCCTATGGCCTATATATGAGAGAGGTTAATGGAGGAAATGTGCCATAGAAGGGGATTTCCTCCTATGGCGTCGGAAAAATGCATCCTCCATGATTTTTTTCGACGATCGAAATATATCACCTCCATCTTTATCATCTAAAATGTGGACATACCAAATTTCATATGATTATACCATTTTTTTACCGTTGATTTAATTGGTGCAAAATTAATGGTTTACCGACAATGGAATTTTTTACATTGCTAATTCAACAGTGAAAAAGTGGTGGAATCACTTGAAATTTGGTGTATGCACATCTTAGATGATGATGATGCTCACAAGTGGTATTTTCTCATATTACGACACGTGGCGGATGACGTGTCCGAAAGCTACGAAGGTGGAATAAATGAGTTGCATTAAGGGCGTTTCTCGGGGCCTCGTCTTCTAGGACGTATCCGACCAATCAGGAGACCTCCCTGAGTGCTTTCCACCTTCACCTAATAAACAGCCGACGGCACGTCTCCGAGCTTCCTTGGTCTCCTTACTCGTCTCCGAGCCATCCGTCTGTTAGTGTATATGCCTTAGGGGTCATTATTGTATCATACTAGCATGTATATTACTTAATGGAAGCTTGGGATATTCACAGTTGTATATAACAGTCTTGCTAAATATAGTAGTATGCTACTTGGTTTGAGTCTACTTTAATATGTGCATATGTTTCTTGTAACGTATCACTTATACATATTAGTAGAGCCCATAAGATCTTTGCTTGATTACCAGCGTCGTGATGGCAGTCACACTAGTGGGGGCTGGGTAGTCTGTAAGTAACATCCTATACAGGTCCCTGGTCGTTGGATTATCGAGATAGGGCATCGATATTCCGGAGTAGACTAAGTGTATACGCTTCTCATCCCAGTTGGGGAGATGGTCTGTCCCACAGCCATCAGTACGTCGTACTAGAGATAGTATACAGGTGCTCGTTAGGTTACGGGTACACCGGACAGGACTCGCCGGGGAACTGATTGGTTGGTGTTATACCCATCGTCAGTTAACAGTTCCCAGGTGACATGAGTACAGCATAGTCCGCAGACTTGACACTGCTACTTCGCCTCGAGTGTGTCCCACTGTTCTTAGATTGCTACCCTACCACGGCTCAAAGGAGTCGTGCAAACAGGTAGCAGTTGGGTGCAGTCCCGAGCACTTGGAGGCAGTGGCGGTTAGATAGGATTCGTCTCTCCCGATATTGGGAGTTGATATCGCGCTGTGTCAGAGAGCCATTACGCAAAGTCCCTGGACAGGGCAAGCGAGATATACTGGTAGGTTCCAGTAGCTTCTCAGGGTGTAATAGGCTTCGCTCCAACACGACTTATACAGCTATTAGGGGACTGACGCTTGCCACCCCCTAGGCTTGATATGCGATAGTCTTAGACGAACAGACCGGACTGTACGTAGATTGTCACATCAGGCTCAGTAGGGGTTCGGATGGTTTTCCTCATCGGCCTTCTTATCGACATCTACCTGGGGACCGTTACGTACAGCTAGTGCCGCTTGCGGTCTGTGGTTAAACCCACTGCCAGCGTAGTGTCGAGTCTTTAGAGTCCCACACAGGGAGTTTCCCTGCTCTAGGCGAAACGATATAGAGGTCGTATGGTTTTACGACAAGGGTTCGGATGCGTACGTGTGTTTACGCACATACGACTTTTCGGACAGTTTTTACTAGCCGGCTTTGGTTTAAGCCAGATTCTAGTATCGGGTTATTGGATTTATACAGTCTAAAGTTTTTCCGTGTTTTCACGGATTGGAGGGGCGTTCTCGTAATATGTCGGGAAGGTTCTAGAAGAGTGGTGACTAAGGGGTTAAGGTGGCATGAGCATTAATTGCTTAATGACTCATTTGTGTGATTCATGCTTTGTATTAAATGATTCATTAATGAGTTAGTGAGTCATATGATGAATCACACTAGATGAATGAATCTAACCATGATGATAAATCATTTATATTATTTATTTGATTAATTGTTATGGTTGATATATTCATATGAGTTCATTATTCTTTTTATTATCATTCTCACCTTCTCTCTCCTCAAGCTCACTCTCTCTTCAAACCCTAACCCTAACCTCTCATGTGTTGAGATCAAGGGTTAGCTAGACTAATACATCCATAACCTCACTCTATATCCCCTAGGTAGCTTAGATTAGCACTTTAAGCAACCTAGTTATCTCAAGTTTGAGATTAAGCTTGGCGTAGGAGCTTTCAGGTGGATCGTCTTTGATTCGAGGAGGCCGTTGAGATGCCGATGTTCCAAGGAACCTACGAGGAGTGGAGGACCGCGATGAAGACCCGAAGGACAAGTAACGCGAGGTATAACTTCGTATCCGAGTAGTTAAACCTCTAGTACTTTGTTAGCAATTGTTTAGAAACGATTCATGCGCTCAAGTCCGTGTTACGAACCTTTGATAATCGTTTTTCATATATTCCGCCTCCCCGCAAGTTCGTGGGGTGCGTGACATGGACTTACACCGTCAAACCGAGCTTCCTCGGTCTTCTTGCTCGTCTCCGAGCCATCTGACAAGCCGAGCTTCCTCGGCCTCACTTCCCGTCTCCGAGCAATCTGACAGGCCGAGCTTCCTCGGCCTCACTGCCCGTCTTCGAGCAATCTGACAGGCCGAGCTTCCTCGGCTTCCCCGATCAACCGAGAGCGCGGAACCCAAGCGCCCCCACAACGGCTCCGCGTATCCCGCCAGGACGAGATATCTGCATCCCCACGTTCCGCGCTAGCGTGTTCCCCCATTAATGGGCGTATCCCGCCGTTAATGCGAGGATAACGCAGGTACGTAATTGACGGTGATGATCTCGTGGCTGCTCGCTCTACGCGACCACTATATAAACCCCTCTCTCAGACGACTCAGGTAACTCGAACTCATTCCAATACGCCGTTACTCTGCACTCATTCCTCGGCACTAACTTGATCGTCAGAGGGTCCTACGGTGGTCACCC
Organism: Agapanthus africanus; assembly: GCA_030015575.1. NCBI lineage: Eukaryota > Viridiplantae > Streptophyta > Magnoliopsida > Asparagales > Amaryllidaceae > Agapanthus > Agapanthus africanus. The sequence goes on from CM057337.1 coordinate 9,289,461, forward strand.
ACCCCGGAACTTCTTTTGCAGATAGCTCGGCGTCAACGCCAACCCATTAAGATCCACACGCTCAACAACTCTCAAACCAAATCTCAACCGTCAAAGACCGTCATCACAGGATCGACGGAGGACAACATCTGAAGGAGATCACAGCCTCCATCAGTTGGCGCCATCTGTGGAAACGCTTCAGAAGCTTCTCCACCCCTAAAGTTGATCTTTCGCCCTCGACTCGATGGCGAGTGACAACCGCGACGATCCGAATACGACCCGCCACAACGGAGGTGGGAGAGGCTCGTCTCCTCCCCCTAACGTGATCAACGCCTTATCCGCTCGGATAGACAGGCTCATATCGCTAGTGGATGCCCTCGTCCGCGTTCGAGCGACTGGCCCTACCCACCAGACCGCAGCTCCACCTCCCCGGGATAACGACGTCCGACGAAGGATGGATGGGCACGCTTAAGCCCTCGATCTCACACGTGCTCATCCCAGCGTCACCGAGCGCCAGCGTGCCGACTCCGGCCACCGTGACCCGCATGCGGCGATTGATTCCATGACCCGCTATGTAATGCCCTATGTATTATCCGGTATACCCATATATACCAGATAAGCATGTGGACCCACTGTAAAACAATGGGGAATCTTCGGAATACATTCCGAAAGAGAAAAGATCTGTACTATAAATGGAATGATACCACTCTTCAATACAGAGACGCCTTTTAAGTGAACAGGCACTACAGAAGTTTGAGAACTCCGTAGTTAAGCATGCTCGGGTCAGGGAAGTCATGGGATGGGTGACCTCCTGTGAAGTGGCCCTTGATCGGGTCCGGTTCGCTCCGAAGGACAAAACCGTGCGGCTTCGGCCAGAGCGGACAATACTCTTTGTATTGGGGGTGGGGCGTGACAGAATAGTATCAGAGCTGGTTCCTCAATAGTAGGTCTGTGGTTCGAGGACGAACCATTGTTCTAAGTGGAGGAGAATGTAATGCCCCACATATTTGTTGGATATAGTGCCCTCAAAGTCAATTATTGGATCGCAGGCACGTGATTGCAATGATTGAGGGAGGACCTATGCCGGTAGGACAGTCTTACTCAAGATGATAGTATGCTATCTGGTTTATCTTTATCATCGTGTACAGCTTTAAGTGATATTGCAGATCACTATTACACGTTGATAGAGCCCTTAGGATTCTTGCTTGACTACCAGAAGTATGATGGCGATCATATACGTAAGAGTTGGGTAGTCTATAAGCACATCCTTAAAGTGGTCCCTAGTCGTGGGAGTTTCGAGACTGGGCATCGATACTCCATTAGTAGACTAGTGTATACAGTCGAGACCCCGACGAGGGTCGGTGGCCGGTCTCACAAGCCATTGGTGTCAGTTGGTTCACCTAAGATATATACAGGTGCTCATTGGGTTATGAGTACACCGGACAGGACTCGCCGGGAACATGCTAGTTGGTATTATACCTGACGTCAGATAGCAGTTCCCTGGTAACATGTGTACAGGTTAGTTCATCGACCTGAGATCGTCATTTGTTTCGTGTGAGTTCCCACTGTGCTTTAATTACTACCCTACCACGGCTCAAAGGAGTCGTGCAAACAGGTTTTAGTTGGGTACAGTCCCGAGCCACATGGAGGCAGTGAGCGGATCGGCAGGAGTTTCGTCTCTCCCGGTATTAGGGGTGAGATCGCGTTGTGTCTAGGAGAGCCATTACACGAAGTCTTTGGCTAAGGCAGAAGATTTACTGGTAGGTATTCCAGTAGTATCTCAGGGTGTTCTAGACTACACTCCGACACGACTTGTACCGCTTTTGGGGGTCTGATTTTTACCGACCCCCTAGGCCCGACATGCGATACTCATAGACGAACGGACCAGACTGTACGGATATTGTCACCGACAGGCTCAGTAGGGTGTCAGGATGAGTTCGCTCATCGACCTCCCTTTTGGTCAATACCTGGTAGCCCGTTACGTACAGCTAGTACCACTGACGTGCTAGTGGTTAAATCCACAGCCGGTGTATTGACAAGTCTTTAGAGTCCCCCACAGACAGTTTCTCACGTTTCAGGCGAAACGTTGTAAAAGCCATATGGTATTATGGCAGGGTTCGATCATATACGTGCAGTCGTGCACGGATAATGATCGGACGGATCATACTAGTGGGTTTTGGTTTAAGCCGGATCCTAGTATTAGATTTGTTGGATTACTTTAGTCTCATCGCATTCGCATTTAGTCAGAATGCGGATGCAGGTATGTATATACAGATGAGGAGTATCCTTGTGATCCGTCACGAGTTTACTTTAGATGTTGCCATATCTTTTTGTTGGATTAAACATTTGGGTTAATGTTTATTTTGGTGGAAATTATGAGCTTAGTTCATGATGAGGTGCATTAAATGTGACATGGACATGTTTAGTGACTCATGGTCTCTTTAATTGTGCAAATGTCACATTAGTGTTTGATTAAGGGTGTGAAATGATGGAGGGAGAGAGACAGGGAAGCCATAGGCTTGGGGTTGGCTCTTGGATTATCATTTTCTAGTGCTCTCATCTTTTATCTCACACAATAACAAAAGAAAGCCTCTTCTTCTTCTTCCTTGTTCCCCTCCGAAAGACGGCGCGACATGGACGTCTTGCCTGAGATTCGGGGCAGATGCTAATTGGTGCTATCCGTCTACCTCTCCGAAGATGCCAGGTTGATTTATGGCACCGTGCATCGAAGGTCTAAACGGATGCGTCCGATGTAGCAGATTTCGTCAGATTCCCCCTTCGCTTGAGGGGTTTTTGATTGTGGGGACGCTCTTCCCTGCAGGCGCAAGCCCCTACAGTTAATTACGCTACCGCATGGCGGTAACAACTTTCTCCTTCTCCAGATGGTCACTTCGTGTCGTGGGTGTTTGTTTTGTGTTTGGTTGCCCGTGGATTGTATACGGAGACTGAGTTATGTCGTCGCCCGTAGAGCATGGACTAGTCCAAATCCGTATCTTTCTTAGATTTGGGTTTGAGGGGGTTGTGTTTAAGGATACGTTGGTCTCATTTGAGACTAAGATCGACTTAAACCTTTGTTAAGAATACGTTAGTCCGATTTTAGACTAAGATCAACTTAACGGGATCGTTTAGATCCGACAAGAGAGCGATTAGGGGAGCCCTGTTGTTTAGTTTAGTAATATTGCGGTCAATAGGTAGTTTAAGGACATTGTGGTCCAGTGTTAGTTTTAAGACGTTGCGGTCAAGGTTAAGGACGTCGTAGTCCGTGGATTTAAGGACTCCACAATCCGATGTTAGTTTTAAGACATCACGGTCAAGGTTAAGGACGCCATAGTCCATTGTTAGTTTTAAGACATTCCGGTCAAGGTTAAGGACCTCATAGTCCGTGGATTTAAGGACTCCACAGTCCGATATTAGTTTTGAGACATTACGGTCAAGGTTAAGGACCCCATAGTCCATGAGTTTAAGGACCCCACAATCTGTATCAATGTGTGGTCATCGGGACCCGCCACCTCTTTGAAGACGCTGAGAAATTACAACGCCAAGTATCAAAGGAGTGAAGAGATGTACCCTTAAACCAAGATAGATTAAGCGATCCATAGTCCAATTTGGAAACTAAGATCAATTATTATATTATGAGCCCATTGGCCCAGTTGAATTTGAATTGAGGACTTATGGCCATCTTGGGCTAAGTCCAATTATGTTTGGGATATTGGCCCTCTGTTGATTCATTGAAGGAGGGGCTTTGCCTCTGGAAACTTAGCCAATTGGGCTAAAGCTAGTGTTAACACTAGAGATCAATAGTGTTGAACAATGGGAAAAGATTGACAAGTTAGTGTTAAACACTAAAAGATAATCAGTGTCGAACACTGGGAAAAGAGTTTTCGAATTAATGTTAAACACTAAGCAAATCAGTGTTAAACACTGCAAATAGAGTTTTCCAAATTAGTGTTAAACACTAAGGAGAATCAGTGTTAAACCCTGGATACAGAGGTTTCAATTTAGTGTTAAACACTAAGGCAAGAGGGGTTACGTGGTAACACGTGAGAACGCCCTTCTTCTCTTTATTTTGTTCTACAGATAAGTGTTTAACACTTTTAGTTCTGAAAGCCATCACGTGCGGACACGTGATGGGGGCTCATGCTCTGGTTTATTAGAATACTCATTAGGGGCCACGTGGTGACACGTGGGGGCGCCCCAGAGTTCTCTTTTATTTTGCTGTTTCTTTATGTGCTTCAGGGATCACGTGGGGCACGTGAGGCATTGCCTCAAAGTTCTCTTTTATATATCTTCGCAGGAGTCACGTGGTAACACGTGAGGTGTCTACCTCAGAGCTCTATTCTGTGGGCCTTTGCAGGGGTCACGTGGTAGCATGTGACTCTGCATGTTTTAAAGTTCTGTTCATAGGGTTAAACCCTAAACTTTAGAGGACTTAAATTTTCTGTTTTCTTCTGAAGAATTATACTCTTAATAGGGTTAAACCCTAATTTCTTTTCTTAAGGGAATTAAATTCCTGTGAGTTTGAGAGAATTATATTCTCAATTAGGGTTAAACCCTAGTTCTGTTCATTTTGAAGGAATTGAATTCCCATAACATAGGGTTAAACCCTAACTTTATCTCAAAGGAATTGAATTCCTATCATTTTGTGAGAATTAAATTATCTGAACTCAGTTCCTCCTCTGTGTTTTGGATCTGCATGGCAGGATCTCAACCCAATGAGAATTAAATTCTCAATTCATGGGGAGATGTGCACTTTGCAGATCCCCCACCAGAGAAAGAACTAAGTTCTTTTCTTTATATAAGAGTTAAACTCTTTTTGAGAATTAAATTCTCCTTTGAAGCCTCCCTTTTCTTTTCTTACCTAAGGTTTTCCTTTTGCAGAGAATCGAAGGCTCTCTCTCTCTCTATGTATCAAAAGATCCAAAGGTCTCAAAGTCTAAAAAAAGGTCTTTTAAAAGGGCCCCTCCTCTTCTTTTCTTGGCTCCTATTTATAAGAGAAGGAAAAGAATCAATCTGCTTAGTAAATCTCTCATTGAGAGATTTGATTTGTATGTTGAGAGATTTGATTTATATTTATCATTAGTCTGGGCCTTTAGATTGTTAAGTGAATTTTATTCACCATTGGATTTTAAATCCAAAGATATCCCTTTGTTATCTCAGTTAGATTTAGGGGGGAAATCTTTTCAAGTTCAAGATTTTTCCATAAATTGGTGATATTTAATCACCTTTAGATTTTTAATCCAACGGTTCCAAATAATCATTCTCTATTTTGGAAAGATTTGAATGATCTCTTCTCAGGATTTAATTCTGTTAAGAATAAGGCTTTTAAAGCCGGTCACGTGTGGCCACGTGACCCCTGGTCACGTGTAGGCACGTGACCCCTGAAATGGGCTTCTCTTCTTCTGCGCTCTGTTCTCTGGCCGCTGCTCAGCCGTCACGTGCCAACACGTGACCACTGGTCACGTGTGAGCACGTGACCTTTTCTGGAGCTTTTTCTTGAATGAGCTTTGTGTCGTTGCTTTAAACGTCACGTGCCAACACGTGACCACTGGTCACGTGTGAGCATGTGATGCCTCTTCTGAGTCCTTTCCTGATTTTTAATCAGGGAACATTCCTCTAGCTCACAACATCCACCATGGATTCATCTTCAACCTCCATCCATACACTCTCATGCGTTGAGAATCAATGGATGCTTGAGACAAAGTGATCCCACACATTCTCTACTTCACCTTGGACACGTCGGCTAGCAAACTTCGTGTCCGGGTTGTTTCGGTTCGAAGCGGAAGCTCGTAAAAGGATTCATAGATGTGGTGCCCTTTCCGACGAGGAGACCGGAGATCGAGCGAGATCGGAGATGCCGCAAGGAGCTAAAAATGGTGGCTAAAGACCGAAGGACACGGATCGATCGGTATAGCTTTTCTAACCCTCTTTAGATCGCTAGTCTAATGTTAATGGTTCGATCCGGGATTAAAGTCTGCGTTAGCGTCAGTTTCAAGTTTATGAAAAGTTTTTGTTTCCGCATTTTGGCCTCGGATCGACGGCCGGGGCGCTACCGTAGACTTACAGTATTATCCGGTATACCCATATATACCAGATAAGTATAGGGACCCACTGTAAAACAATAGGGAATTTTCGGAATACATTCTGAAAAAGGACAGATCTGTACTATAAATGGAATGATACCACTCTTCAATACAGAGACGCCTTTTAAGTGAACTGGCACTACAGGAGTTTGAGAACTCCGTAGTTAAGCGTGCTCGGGTCAGGGAAGTCCTGGGATAGGTGATCTCCTGGGAAGTGGCCCCTGGTCGGGTCTGGTTTGCTCCGAAGGACAAAACCGTGCGGCTTCGGCCAGAGCGGACAATACTCTTTGTATTGGGGGTGGGGGTGACACGCTAGGTGCCGAACAGCTCCACGCCCCGATCCCAAGGAAGACTAGGCCATCGCTCCGACGCCCGCCGCGCGTTCTCTCCCCCGGGGAGGTGTCGGTCAGCTCGCCTGCTTCCAGGCATGATCGATGCCCCCACGCTCACCGGGGGTGCGCAAACAACGAACGCCGGGACTACTCAAGGATGGCCTCGTCCGAGGATTTGAGAAATTTAATAGAACGGAATCGGAGCCGCACCATCGTGCAGACCCGAGCAGGGGTAGCTACCACTCCGACTGTGCAGAATTCTCGGGGTATCACCACCGACTTGAGACCCTCGAAAAGAAAATCAAAGGCATACGACAGGATGGCCATGCGTCCGGCGAAGGGGCCAGGTACTCCGCCGACTCACTGACAACCCCCTTTATAAAAGAGCTGCCGGCCGGCATGTCTCGTACAGGAACAAGCCGCCCAAAGTGGCCCTCTTTGACGGGAATTCTGACCCGAAGGACCACTTGGACGCATTTACGGCGGGCATGATCTTCCAAGATAACTCAGACGCATCTCAATGCCGATCTTGTCCCGCCACCTTGATCCGAGCTGGCCGGGACTGGTTCTGGGGGCTTACACCGCGCTTTATCTCTGCCTTTGAAGAGCTGGCTACCAAATTCCTCGGTCATTTCGTCGGTAACCGACGACAAAAAAAGACAGTCGACTACTTATTCACTGTCAAGAGCGGGGAAAAGGAATCCTTCAAAGGGTATGTCGCCCGCTTCTACAATGCCCTCCTGGAGGTACCCGAGCACCGCGACGAAACGGTCATCACCGCGCTAAAGTCGGGTTTCATGCTTAAAGTGTGGCTCTGCTCTTTTACATTGACGCAACCTAAGACCATGGCCGAAGTGAAAGCCTGGACCAAGCGAGAAATCCAGCTCGAGTCAGAAGTAAACTCAAACCTGTCCCGAGCCGACCAAGCAGACTGGAAAAAGAGGGACATGGAAGAGAAAAGGAAAGACGATCGTCCGAGACTTTATTCTCTGAGGTTCCAGGAGTACACTCCTCTAAACATCTCTCAGACCGAGCTGTTGGAGGAAGCTAAGGGCAAAAGGTTCTTCAGGCTCCCGCCGGCTACCCGAAGCACGGGCAAACGGCTCTGAGGCCCATATTGTGCCTATCACCGGATGCAAGGACATCCGACTGAGGATTGTAAACAGCTGCACGATTACATCAAAGAGTTGATCCGCTCCGGTCACTTTGCGAAATACTTGCGAGACAAACGTCAAGCAGATATGGGGCAAGCCGTCCAAATTACAGCCAAAAAGCTGACAATAAGGCAGATCATAGTCGTCACCAACTGACCTAAGTCCGAGCAACGAGGACACCCGCCGAATCTGTTCATTTAATACATGAGAGTTTAAATTAAATCATTGAATCTATATTTTCTTTAATCATAAAAATTCTTGCTTCCCTGCAATCTGAACTGCTTCTCTCTGTTTCCATACTACAACTTATTGCAGGGCCACCGAGCAGCTTCCTGCTCGGTCCATCCGCAGTGGGTAGCTTCCTGCCCGACAACGTTGTGGATCCAAAAGCCCTCCTCACGAGGCCATCGAGCAGTTTCTTGCTCGGTCCATCCGCAGCGGGTAGTTTCCTGCCCGACAACGCTGTGGATCCAAAAGCCCTCCTCATGAGGCCACCGAGCAGCTTCCTGCTCGGTCCATCCGCACCGGGTAGTTTCCTGCCCGACAACGCTGTGGATCCAAAAGCCCTCCTCATGAGGCCACCGAGCAGCTTCCTGCTCAGTCCATCCGCACCGGGTAGTTTCCTGCCCGACTATGTTGTGGATCAAAAAGTCATCCTCATGAGGCCACCAAGCAGCTTCCTGCTCGGTCCATCCGCAGCGGGTAGCTTCCTGCCCGACTACACTGTGGATCAAAAGCCCTCCTCACGAGGCCACCAAGCAACTTCCTGCTCGATCCATCCGTAGCAGGTAGCTTCCTACCCAACTACGTTGTGGATCAAAATCCCTCATCACGAGACCACCGAGTAGTTTCCTGTTCGGTCCATCCGCAGTAGGTAGCTTCTTGCCCGACAATGCTGTGGATCCAAAAGCCTTTCTCACGAGGCCACCGAGCTTCCTGCTCGGTCCATCCGCAGTGGGTAGCTTCCTGCCCATAAATGCTGTGGATCTAAAGCCCTCCTCATGAGGCCACCAAGTAGCTTCCTGCTTGGTCCATCCGCAGTGGGTAGCTTCCTGCCCAACAACGCTGGGGATCCAAAGCCCTCGTTCCGAGGCCACCGAGTAGCTTCCTGCTCGGTCCATCTGCAGCGGGTAGATTCCTACTCTACAAAGAAGCGGATCTAAAAGCCCTCCTCACGAGGCCGCCGGACGGTTTCCTGCTCGGCCTATCAATCGGTTCATACTCGACGCGCAATCGCCTCCTCGACTCCGGGGAAAAGGAGGATACCGACCTTCCTCCACTTGGCCATCAATCGACTCATACTCGATGCGCGATCACTACCTCGAATCCGAGGATAGGGAGGATACCAACCTTCCTATACTTGGCCATCGACTGATTCATACCCGATGCGCGATCGCCATCTCGACTCCGGGAAAAGAGAGGATACCGACCTTCCTACGCTTGGCTACCGCGCCCACAAATATTCGCAGAAAAGGTGGACACCGGCCTAACAATCACATGATAAAGAAACTTACGAGCTAAAAATACTTGCGCAATGAAGATTTAAACAATGAAAAGTATACGAGCTAAAGTACTTGCGCGGTGAGTAGACATTTGAGCAAAGGAAAAATGTGTACTTTATTTATAATAAAAAATAAATACAAGGTATTCTGGGCTCCTCAGCCTTACAAAAATGTCCGGAGGCTCATAAAATTTCAAAAGAAAAAATCTTCAAGGGAGGAAAGCTTAGGCCTCCCGCTCGGCCAAGATCTCACCCTGCTCGATGCCGCCATCGGGGACAAAAACTGCGACCTCGGGGTCGGCGCTTCCGCCGACAGCCTCGCCTCCAACTGCAGTCTCGGCAACTTTCCCTTGTGGCGCTTCCTCGGCCAGGAGATACTTGGCGTGAAGCTCGCTGTCATAGAACCCCGGCATGGACTCCTTGACGGAGTTAAGGGCGCCGTGCCACACGACGGCCGCGGATTCGACGAGATCTGCGTAAAATTGGTCGGACGTCTTGTATCCCTCCATGGTCTTCGCCGCCCGGCTCTCGGCGAGCTTCACTGCATCCATAGCCACCCGGACGTCCCTCTTGAAGACGTCCCTCGACTTCTTCATCAAGTTGTAGAGACTGTTCACCTCCTCCAACTTGGCTTAGATAGCCGGTTCGACTCATCCAGGAGCCGATGAGACTCCTTTAGCTTGGAGTTCATCAGCCCCTCGGCGACCAGTCGAGTGTTGAGGAGAGCCGCCTTCTCCTCCGCCTGCCGCAGTTGGAGGCGGAGTTCCTCTTCCCGCGAGGAGGATTCGCCGACCTTTTTCATGGCCGCGGCTACCTCCTCGGATTCCATGGCGATGAGAAGAGCGCGGTGATGAAGGACCTGAGGAAAAGCATCAAACGGGTTAGAAAGCTCAAGTCGAGTAAACAAGACTTAAGAAATTTTAATAAAAGTCAGGTACCGACCTGAACCGCCTCCTGCGCTATGGCGGCCACCTGGGCCTTCATGATCTCCCGGGGAATCTTGCCCCCGGCTGCCTGCTCCATGTCCGAAAGCAAGCTGTCGGCGATGAAGAGCCCCGAGGGCACCTCAATGTAGAAGTCGCCCTCCTGCACTGGGATCCCGGTAGAAGATCGCCGAGAGACAGTCCGCTTCAGCCTTTTGAGGGGGATTTCGGCAGGCTCAGCCTCCTCCTCCTCTCTCGCCCGGGACGCCGGGTCCCATGCGTGCTTATGCCCCACTCCCCGCTGCATTCTTCTGGGACTCGGGAAGCGGTAGAAGGCTTGGACGGTGGAGTTAGCCTCGGAGCCGATCTCGGACCGGGTCGGGACGAGCTTGCGCCCCCGGCCTTCCTTCCTTGCGTCTTGGTGGCCATAGCGGCTAGGATTTTTGATCGGTCCATGGGCTCTGCAAAAAAGAACACACAAACAAAAGGCGAAGGAAGTTAACGAAGTCTAAACAGGTCATCGAAGGCCCTAACTTACCCAGAAAACGCGCAGGACTGAGCCCAACCCAGCTCAGTGCCTGCTCGGATAGCAGAACATCCGCCCGCTGGATCGGTTCCCACTGGGACACCACCCTCGCCTCGGGGGAAATCGACTGCTTTTCTCTCGGGCAGTCGGTCATGTGCCACTGTGTAGGCACAGGCCAATCCTCGCCCTCAGGTAGCCCGACGAATACAAACTTCTCTTTCCATTCATGGATGGAAGAAGGGACGACTACTACCCCCGACCCGGTCGTCCCACCCTTACGTTTTTTTGTACGAAAAATACACCCAGCTCGGCTCTTCCTTACTGGTGTCGGGGTGATTTTTATAACAAAGGAAAGACACAAGGAGGGTCAAACTGAAGGGGATCTGATTTAATTTCAACCGGACCAGGAACCCAGGGAGGATCCTCTACGAGTTCGGCGCTAGCTGGCCCGAGAGAAGATTGAAGCAACGAAGCACCCCACAAATCTCGGTTGGAAAGGGCAGACGCATTCCTGCCCGGAACGCTTCCAAATACAGGACAATCTCCTTGCCCTGCACCTGGTCCGCCCGCTCACCCTCTCTAGCAAAACGGAGTGAGTAGATAGAGGGGATGTGGAATCGAGTCCGAATTTCGGAAAGCTCGTCCAAACTTTTCAAAACGGAGGGCGCATCGCAGGTTTTCCCGATGCGCACCTTGGGAGCCCTTGTCGTCGCCTGACGGTGAGTGACAAGGGCGGCCCTGACTCTAGAGGCGAACCCGACACAGAAGACATAGCAGAAGAGAAACCCTTTTGGCTATCTAAAACCGAAGATGAGGAAGACCCACTAGACTCGGCCCCAGCAACTAGAGCCCCATCGTCCGATTCTACCCTTACTACTTCTACAGACTTCTCGGATGAAGACATCTAATCTGATTCAAAGGAAGAGACTCGCTGAGGAAAAATCAACAGAGAATCTGATCTAAGAAGTGGAGTGCCGAGAAATCTTCAACAATGAAAGAGAATTAGAGCAAACTGTCGGTCATAGGATGGTCCCCTCCTATTTATACACCCCAAAAGAGAACATCCTACGGCCCAGATTGATTCTATCCAAAACGAAACGTCGCGCCCAAACGGCAGTCAAAGCTCCACGTGGCGATCGGCCATTGGGGACGTCTCTTCAACTGCAGGAGTCAGAGACAGCCTGTCGCTTCCGCCAACCAACGTCGGACATGTGTCCCGTATCCCAACTGGCGAATCGACTGAAATGGCGCCCCCTCTTTAAAGCGCAATCATTTCACTGATCCGCTGACGCCATCGGAGATACGCGTGAAAATTCAAGCTTATGACGAGATGATGTTAGTGTATATGCCCTAGAGGCCATTACTGTATCATACTAGTTTGTATATTACTTAATGGATGCTTGGGATATTCACCTTGTATATACAATCTTGCTCAAAATAGTAGTATGCTACTTGGTTTGTTTCTACTTCAATGTGTACTTGTGTTTATTTCAGTATATCACTTATACGCATTAGTGGAGCCCTTAGGATCTTTGCTTGATTACCAGCGTTGTGATGGCAGTCACACTAGTGGGGGCTGGGTAATCTATAAGCACATCCTTATTCAGGTCCCTGGTCGCAGGACTATCGAGACAGGGCATCGATACTCCGGAGTAGACCAGCGCATGCGCTTCTCATCCCAGTGTGGGAGACGGTCTGTCCCACAGCCGTCAGTACGTCGTACTTGAGATAGTATGCGGGTGCTCGTTAGGTTACGGGTACACTGGACAGGACTCGTCGGGAACTGACTAGTTGGTATTATACCTATCGTCAGTTATCAGTTCCCAGGTGACATGAGTACAGCTTAGTCCGCTGACTTGACACTGTCACTCCGCCTCGAGTGTGTTCCCACTGTACTTTGATCACTACCCTACCACGGCTCAAATGGAGTCGTGCAAACAGGTGGTGGTTGGGTGCAGTCCCGAAGCACTTGGAGGCAGTGACGGTTAGACAGGATTCGTCTCTCCCGGTATTGGGGGTTGACATCGCGCTGTGTCTAGGAGAGCCATTACACGAGTAGTCCCTGGCCAGGGCAAACGAGATATACTGGTAGGTTTCCAGTGTTATCTCAGGGTGTATTGGGCTTCACTCCGGCACGACTTGTACCGCTATTGGGGGACTGACGTTTACCGCCCCCTAGGCCCGCCATGCGATGTATCAGACGAACAGACCGGACTGTACGGAGAATGTCACGCTCAGGCTCGGTAGGAGTTCAGATGGGTTTCGCCTCGTCGGTCTTCTTGTCGGCATTACCTGGGGACCGTTACGCACAGCTAGTGCCGCTTGCGGTCTGTGGTTAAACCCACTGCCAGCGTAGTGTCGAGTCTTTAGAGTCCCACACAGAAAGCTTTTCGCCTTTAGGCAAAAGAGTAGAGGTCGCATGGTATTGCGACAGGTCGCATGGTTTTGCGACAGGGTTCGGTCACATCCGTGCACTTGTGCACGTACAGTGTCCGGACAGTTTACACTAGCGGGCTTTGGTTTAAGCCGGATCCTAGTGTACCTTATGGGATTGGATTTATCCAGTTTGCATTCGTGTTCCTCGGAACGCGGATGCGGGTGTGTATGCACAGTTGACAGGGAGGCAGAGGCAGTGGATTCTCATTAGGGTTGTTGACAGTTGACCGTTGACTTTTGACTTTTTGCTCAACCCTAATGAGAATATGATATGTGATTAACTATTATATTAATTAAGTATTATGGTGATATGGTTGTTGACTTGTTGACTTTTGTTGACTTGTTGACTTTGGTGACTTGTTGACTTTTGTTGACTTGTTGACCGGTTGACTAGGCTTGACTAGTTGACCATCATGATAACCATGGTTATCATTTCATGCCAAAGACTTTTTTTTCTTGCTTGTTTTTGAGTAAAATGAGTGCATGATATGATAACCTTATGGTTGCTTCTAACCATCACCAAAAGACTTTTTTGATATGATGAGTTATGATCACTTTGGATTATGAGAGGGTGAGAGAGAAAAGAGAGCCTCATTCTTCCTTGCTCATTCTCTCTCTTGTTCTTGAGCTCTCCCCTTGCTCTCACCCTCAACCTCTTGCTCCCTCTCTTGATCTATGGTTCTCTTGTCTCATGAGTTGAGAATCAAGAACCATAGATAAAATCCCATTCTACTTCCTCTCTACTCATTCTAGTTCACTAGGTTTAGCAAACCAAGTGAACTAGTTTCTTCAAAGACCGAAGAAGGAGCTAAAGGTTGGAGCTTTCAAGTGGATCTATCTTCGGCGTACGGAGACGACGAGAAGGAGCCATCGGACCACCACCGGAGCTTGAAGAGAAGGAGTTCAAGTTTAGGTATAACCATCTTCATCCGAGTAGCTAAACATCTTTAGCTTAGTTTGCTAGTTTTAGTTTAGGTAACGATCCCGACCATAAGTTAGTTCATGTTGCCTCTTGCGATAAAAATTTTGATTTTATACCGTTTCCGCCTCCCCGTAAGAACCGGGGGTCGCAATATGGACTTACAGTGGTATCAGAGCCTAACTAAACTTAAACTAGCTAGGTAGTAAAGTGTAACGAAGTTCGGAACCGAAAAAAATCACAAAACCGGAAAACTACAAAAACTGAGTTTCTGTTGAAATTTTTTCTGGTCAAAATGAAAAACTTCATACTCCAATATTCGTCTCAGGGTTTTGTTAGAACACCCATGAAAAACGATTCACCAATTCGTCTAAACAGCCGCGCTTCCGCCGCGTGACCCTTCTTGGCCGCCGCGGAAGCGCCGCGGTTTGTTGACTTTAGTGCGTCGTTTTTTGTGCAGTGTGTGTATGTGTTGGTTTTGGGATTTTTGAGATATATTATATGTGCCCAGATTTTACAGAAAAGAAATTTCCTTTTGGGGTCCTATAATTCCGTATTTTTTTCCGAACTTCATTGCACTTTGACTATGATGGTTATATCTGTGATGTTTGCATGTATTGAACGTCGGCTAATCGCTATAAGTCGATTAGTCGGGGTTATACATGATCTGTAATGTGCTGGAATGTGTATATAAATATGTTGGATTGTCGCGGGTGAATAGCCGGGGGTTGTGAGACGAGAGTTTACTTTTCTTGCAATTCATGTAAATTTGTAAATTGATGTAATAATTATTTGTTTGGCCGCACAACCGGGTCGGGGTTGTAGCCGTCATTGTATAATTTCTTTTTACTGTTTTTGCTCCTAGGATAGACCCGTGGAGGGGTGCACAAACTACCGGGTATGCCGAAGTGTCGAGTGGCCTACTCATGGAGATGAGGGAGGTTGCTACGCTTCGGGTACTTGGCGGGTAGTTTGCCGTACCCGTAGGGGTCTTGGGTGGGGTTTTGGCTATTCACCGCGACCGTGTTATCTGTTTTTGTTACAGGCTCGTACAAATTACAGATTACTAGTATATCCAATGTATTTATCTGTGATCTGAAATGTTTATCATTGCAGTATATCTATATAAGATATTATTTAGGCGTTGCTTATGTTTTACAGACGCGCTAGCCCAGCCCCCGCTCTGTCGTTAGTTAAGTAACCTAACGGGTAATGACGGGGCCCAGTGGCGAATGCGAATGGCATAAGCGTACGTCATATTTTGGTTGTTTTCTGCAATGGTAGGATTAAATGATGGGACGCATTAAAAGTACTAATGCAAGAATATCACGCATTAAAAGAACTAATGCAAGATAATAAACCAAGTTAAAGTCGTTGGAACACTTTCGAAAAACCACTCGGTTCTTTTCAAAAATAACTTTTAAATGCGGAGCTTGAGCCACTCCTTCTAAAAGCTATCTCGTTCCATCGATTAAATCAAGTTCACTACGTTCACGGTTTCGCCAAAACCATTCGTAGCCCTCCGTCGCTTCGCATGAATAGGCAATAGTATTCAAGCTATGTATTTTGGCCAAAGTCAAGGCATAGTGATTGGTAGCTATTGGGTGTTCATGTGTAGCATAGATAGATGCGTTGGTTTGGGACAGTCGTGCTGCCATTTTGGCCAAAGTCAAGGGTAGGTACGAATGGATCCAAATTAACCTGGATAGTGACGGGCAGAACTTGACATGTGACTTATGATATTTTGGCCAAAGTCAAGGTCATAAGAGCATGGGGCAAAAATCCACATCGGGAGTTTCATAAGTACTGAAACTTGCTAGATTTGCATACCATTTGGAGTGTGGTGATTCTGGTAGGATTCCTTCAGTTTCGTCACGCGATGATATTTGGATCCCGATCCTACTGTGAGTATATGCTACTCCTCGGGAAATTTCTCACTAAACGATCAATGCTATAAACCTAGTAGGTGCCTAGAAAGGTGTTAGCGGGGTTACGCCCCCAGGGAAAAGAGGTTATTTAATTAAGGAACTTCGCGAAAGCGTTGGAAAACCTCCCTCGAAGTACCGACACCGGCCTGGCTGAACGGTTAAGCAAGTATTGTACGGTGGGATTGATCCCGGCTAATTCTTCCTTTATGGTTTGAGGAGGGATTCGAGAAACAGTGGGAGCCATCCTGTTTAGACAAACTAAAAACCACTCTAAACTTGCAAGAGCATCATGCTGAGTGTTTCTTCTTCTCTCTCCTAATTGCAGCGACCAATCAACATGACTGGACTTAAGTTACTCCTAGATAAAAACAAACTGACAGGGCCAAACTACAAAGATTGGCTCAGGAATGTCACGATAGCAATCACTTATGACAAGCTGGGGTATCTTCTTACCACCAAAGCTCCCCCTGTCCCTGGTCCAACTTCCAGTGTCGCGGATAAGGAAATCCGCAAGACTTGGGAGATTGATAGCGCGAAGGCCAAATGCCTCCTGCTTGCCTCGATGGACAACGAACATCAGAGGAGGCATGAGAATATGGACATGGAGTCCATATTGCTCCATACAAAAGAACTGTATGGAGAGCAATCACGTATCGCAAGATACGAAGCGTCGAAAAAGTTGTTTTCGACAAGAATGGCCGTCGGATCATCAGTAGCCGAGCATGTGCTAAAAATGATCGGCTTCATTGAGGAGCTCGCTGACCTAGGGATCACATTGGAGAGTGAGCTATATACGGATATAGTTCTCCAGTCCCTTCCTTCCACTTACGCCCAGTTTATACTGAACTTCAACCTACAAGAAAAAGAGGTTGAACTATCAGAGCTCCTCAACATGCTGAGGAGCGCAGAGGGCACCCTACAGAAAGGTAGGGAAACATCCACTTTGTTTGTAGGAGGATCATCTTCTTCTAGGTCCAAGGCGAAAGCCAAGGGAAAGAAGAAGAAGGCCCCCGCCAAACCAAGGGGCGGTGTTGGTAAAGTGGATACGAAGGGAAAAGGCAAAGCAACAAAGATAGCGGGGAAGCTTGTGGATAAAGAAGAATGCTTCTATTGTCATAAGAAAGGACACTGGAAGAATGATTGCAGGGCCTGGAAGGCCAGAACACAGGAATTGAAGCAGGTTGCAGCTTCAGCTTCAGGTGTGTATGTTATTGAAAACTGTCTTTCAATAAACTCTACTTCCTGGGTATTGGATACCGGATCAGGATCTCATATCTGTAATTCTTTGCAGGCGTTGAGAAACCGTAGGGTTTTGAAGGCAGGTGACATGACCCTCAAAGTTGCGAACGGAGCTAGCATGGATGCTAAAGCCGTGGGGGACTATCACCTGGGAATGTCAGATGGACATGTTTTGGTTTTGCGTAATTGCTTTTTTGTACCCAACGCAACTTGTAATATCATTTCTGTATCTTTAGTTTCTAAAGAAGGTTATGAATTTGCGTTTGTAAGTAATGTTGTAAACATTCACCTTAATCAAGTATTGATTGGGTCAGGTACTCTAAGTAATGGTATATACATGTTAAACCAACCACAGATTTTTAATGTCCAGAATACACACAAAAGAAAGTCTCCGGAAATAAATCAGACTTTCTTATGGCATTGTAGATTGGGTCACATCAATGAGAGAAGGTTGACTAAGTTACATACAGAAGGATATTTGAATGCGTTCGAATATCAATCGTATGCCACTTGTCAATCTTGTCTCAAAGGAAAGATGACAAAGACTCCGTTTACTGGACATGGAGTAAGAGCGAGCGAGCTCTTGGGACTCGTACACAGTGACGTGTGCGGTCCAATGTCTACACATGCCCGAAGCGGACATTCTTACTTCATTACTTTTACGGATGACTTCTCAAGGTACGGTTATGTCTTCTTAATGAAACATAAGTCCGAGGCCTTTGGAAAATTCCAGGAGTATAAGAATGAAGTAGAGAAACAGACCGGCAAAAGTATTAAGATTCTAAGATCGGATCGAGGTGGAGAATACTTAAGTGCCGAGTTCCTGGACTATTTAAAAGAGAACGGAATTCTCTCTCAGCTTACTCCTCCATACACCCCGCAACATAACGGTGTATCGGAGAGACGGAACCGCACCCTATTGGATATGGTGCGGTCCATGATGAGTAACGCTGAGTTACCGCGATCATTCTGGGGGTATGCGCTAGAATCAGCCGCATACCTTTTGAACCGAGTTCCCACTAAGACTGTGCCTACCACGCCATTTGAGATGTGGTGTGGGAAGAGACCCCATCTTAATCACATTAAGATATGGGGAAGTCCAGCTTTTGTCAAAAAGCAGCATACGGACAAGCTCGAGGCACGCTCAGTACTGTGCAAGTTTGTGGGATATCCAAAGAATTCCAAGGGATATTTCTTCTACTGTGAAGAGGAACAAAAAGTTCTTATTTCTCGACATGCCCACTTTCTAGAACACCAGTTCATAGAAAAAGAAATAAGTGGGAGCGCAGTAGAACTGGAAGAAATTCCAGAACCACAGACTGTTACTGAAAGCTTGATGGAACCAGAGGGTTCAACAGAACAGGACATTCCTACGCCGCTCCGCAGGAGTAGTAGGCAGTCTCATCCGCCCGAGAGATACTGCGGTTTTCTCATAGACGGGGATAGAGAGGATTGCATCATAGATTATGATGAGCCTACTAGCTTCCAACAGGCCGTTCAGAGCGTTGACTCAGTGAAATGGCTGGATGCAATGCGGACCGAAATGGAGTCCATGTACACCAACAAGGTATGGACGTTGGACATTGCTCCAGACGGGGTAAAACCCGTAGGATGCAAGTGGATCTTCAAAAGGAAGATTGGTGTAGATGGACAGGTTGAGACCTATAAAGCTAGGCTGGTAGCAAAGGGTTTTCGTCAAAGACCTGGCTTGGACTACGACGAAACCTTTTCTCCAGTAGCCATGCTGAAATCCATTCGGATCCTTCTTGCCATTGCTGCCTTCCACGATTATGAGATCTGGCAAATGGACGTAAAGACAGCTTTTCTAAATGGAAATTTAGAGGAGTGTGTCTATATGGACCAGCCAGAGGGTTTCATTCAGAGTGGGAGCAGCGGAAAGGTGTGCAAGTTGCTTAAGTCCATCTATGGACTAAAGCAGGCATCGCGGAGTTGGAACATCTGCTTTGATGAGACGGTCAAAGAATTTGGCTTTATCAAAAATCCAGATGAACCATGCATCTATAGTAGATTTGTAGCGAGAACTGTAGTATTCCTCGTTTTATACGTGGATGTTCCCCTCCGAACGGCGGCCGAGACGTCAGGACGTCACGTAACCTGGGGTTCGGGGCAGATGCTATTTGGTTTTTATCCGTCCACCTCTTCGAAGATGCCAAGTTGATTTATGGCACCGTGTAGCGGAGGTTTAGACGGATGCGGCCGATGTAGCAGACTTCGTCAGATTCCCCCTCGGGGTGAGGGGTTTTTGATTGTGGGGACGCTCTTCCCTGCAGGCGCAAGCCCCTGCAGTTAATTACGCTATCGCGTTGCGATAACAACTTTCTCCTTCTCCAGAATTTCACTTCATGTCGTGTATGTTTATTTTGTTTGTGGTTGCCCGTGGATTGTGTACGGAGACTGAGTAATATCGTCACCCGTAGGACGTGGATTAGTCCAAATCCGTATTTGCTTAGATTTGGGTTTGGTGTTTTTTAGTTTAAGGATGCATTAGTCGCGTTGTGGCTAAGATCAACTTAAACCTTCGTTAAGGATACATTAGTCATGTTCTAGACTAAGATCAACTTAACATAGTAATTGATTTAATTATCTGGCCATCGGGACCCGTCACCTCTCCGACGTCGTTGAGGGATTACAACGACATGCGTCTGAGGAGTTCAGAGATGTACCCTTGAACCAAAGTTGATTTGGGGTTTCATTGTTTATTTAAATATCTAAGGACACAATAACCGTATTTGGGGCTAGGATCAACTTAGACGGGACCGTTTAGATCCAGCAAAAGAGCGTTTGGGCTCGATTGCGCTAGTTTAAGGACGTGGCGGTCCATTGCCAGTTTTAGGGACGTGGTGGTCCATTATTAGTTTAGGGACGTTTCGGTCCGTCGCCAGTTTAAGGACGTAGTGGTCCATATTCCAGTTTAGGGACGTGGTGGTCCATCGCCAGTTTAGGGACGTGGTGGTCCGATTTTAGTTTAGGGACGTTTCGGTCCAATTTTTAGTTTAGGGACGTTTCGGTCCAATTTTTAGTTTAGGGACGTTTCGGTCCAATTTTTAGTTTAGGGACGTTTCGGTCCAATTTTTAATGAGTGGTCGTTGGGACCCGTCACCTCTTTGACGTCGTTGAGGAATTACAACGAGTGATGTCAAAGGAGTTCGGAGATGTACCCTCGAACCGGTCGTGAATTGGTTTATGAGAACCATTTCGCTCAGTCAACTTAATTTTAAGGACTTACAGTCAGGATTGGGTTAAGTCCAATTTTTATTTATTTTAGGCTTTGCCTGACTGAAAGAATCAATCTAAATAGGTCTCTGCCTCTTTTTTATTCTTGCAGTTTGATTTGGGCCAGGCCCTCAAGAATTTCCAAATAGGGCTCTGCCCTTTCATGATTTGATTTGGGCCAGGCCCTCAAGAATTTTCCAAATAGGGCTCTGCCCTTTTATTATTTTATTTGGGCCAGGCCCTCAAGAAGTTTTCAAATGGGGCTCTGCCCTTTTATTATTTTTGATTTGATTTGGGCCAGGCCCTCAAGAAGTTTTCAAATAGGGCTCTGCCCTTTTTATGAATTTTTTTGTGATTTGATTTGGGCCAGGCCTTTTTAAATAATGAGTTACAGGAACTCAAGAATCTTCTGATTGAAGAACAAAAGTACATAGCACTTTTGATCTAAATTTGGATCAAAAGAAAACAAGTTTTTCTTCTTGTTTTCTTTTCACAGAACCAAGGGTTCATATCAAGTGCAAGGCACTATTTTTATTATTTTTATTTATTTCTTTTTTCTTTTGTTCTTCAGAAATTCTACCTTTTTTTCTCTTTTCTTGATTAATCTTCAAGAGTTTCTTCTCTTTTTTCTTTTCAGAAGTTTTTTCTTCTCTTGATGATGATGCCTTCTGAATGAGGCCTGGGGTCTTATTTATAGTGCTCACAAATTTGTTGGATTTGTTAACAAAATCTTTCCTGAATGATTTTGGGAATTTTCCCACCATTGGATCAGAGATCCAAGGGTCCCTGTTTTACAGGAGAACAGAAAAGATCCACATAAATTTTCATTTAGTTGCTGCGCAACTCACCAGTGCGTGACACGTGTCACGCATCTGTGCACTTGCGCAGTTGCGGTTGCGCAACTGCGCAGATACGTGTCGTGCATCCGAGCGCTTGCGCGGTTGAGATTGCGCAACTGCGCAGACACGTGTCACGCATCGGTGCGCTTGCGCAGTTGCGATTGCGCAACTGCGCAGACACGTGCACGCATCTGTGCGCTTGCGCAGACACGTGTCATGTATCTGTGCGCTTGCGCAGTTGCGATTGCGCAACTGCGCAGACACGTGTCACGCATCTGTGCGCTTGCGCAGACACGTGTCACGCATCTGTGCGCTTGCGCAGTTGCGATTGCGCAACTGCGCAGACACGTGTCACGCATCTGTGCGCTTGCGCAGACACGTGTCACGCATCTGTACGCTTGCGCAGTTGCGATTGCGCAACTGCGCAGACACGTGTCACGCATCTGTGCGCTTGCGCAGCCACGTGTCGCGCTGCCATGTATTTGCGCAGTTTAAGCCTTAATTTTGTTTTCTGAAGAGCCTTGCTCTGATGGGACGCACTGTCTCGGGCGTTACGCCGCCGAATCACCTTCTGCCACGTGGCAAATTGCGCGTTGCGCACGGAAACCGAAGCGTTGCTTCAAATTTTGAATTTTCAAAATTCAGTAGAGCCTTGCTCCGATTGGGGGAAACAGATGCCCCCCCACCGTTGCGCTCACGTGGCGCGCACGTGAGTGCAGCGGTGGCAAGATCCTGACCATCGGATCGACGGGTCAGGTGAACAGGCGCAGGCGCCTATAAATAGGACCCTTGGTCCTTGGTAATTTTTACCATTTCTCAAGAATTTTTACCCAGAGCCTTGCTCTTGTTTAAAACTTTAGAGCCTTGCTCCTGTGATTTCCTTAAGAACTTCTAAGTTCTAATTTCAGAACCATTTTAGGTAAATTAACTTAATTTAAATCAAATTTAAATAATCAGAGCCTTGCTCTTATAGATCTCTGATCTAAAGGAAACCCCTTTGGGGTTTCTTCAACAGAGCCTTGCTCTTATAGATCTTTGATCTAAAGGAAACCCCTTTGGGGTTTCTATTCACAGAGCCTTGCTCTCAAAAATTTGCAGAGACTCTGTTCTTAGGTTTTAACCCATGAACAGAGCCCTGCTCACAGATCAACTAGAAAACTTTTTAAAGGTTTCCATGGATCTTTAAGACCCCAAAATTTTAATTCTTAGGAGTTATAAATTTTTATTATTGCTATAGAGCTAGGCTCTTTTTTTTTTTGGAAGTTTTATTCTTCTGAAACAGGAGTTTGACAAATGTCACTCTGTGACAGAGCTTTGCTCTGAAAAGAGGAGATTTTCTCCTTTTCCTTGGGGATCCCCAACCAATGGGTGTATCCCATTGGGAATTTTTTTTATGAATTGACAGTCACATCTAATGATGGGATTGTCTTATCAAATGATGCACATCATTCAGATTTTGTGGTCCCCCTTTGGTCCCCAACCCACTGCATTGCAGTGTGATGTATGCCTTTGATATGTGAAGCAATGGAACACTAACAGTTGTTATTATATTTTTTTTTTATCTACAGGAAACATGTCTGAAGATTTGTCTTTTCCCTTTGTTCGCTCAGAAGGAGGGTTCCCACATGCACCAGTGGACCGGGTGGTGTTTGCTCTGATCAAAGATCACGATCCTGAGTGCAAGAGACTTCACCTATGGGGGAGGTGGTATAGCCAGATTATCCAAGGCCGCCGCAGTTTTAGTTCCGCCTCGCCTTCCGAACCCATAGTTACGATCCCCTATGCGGACAAACCCCCGGTGGAGTATGCCGTGGAGGTAAAAAATTGGAATTCAGACGACCTTCTCCAGCCCGCAATCGGCGCTATTCCGGTACAGCCGCCGTCGGCCATAGATATCTTGGGAAGGCGAATCTGTCAGGGTGAAGCACGCCCTTGGGGACAGGCTTACAATATTGGATTAAATCCGCGACCGCTTGCTGGATACCTGCCATGGGCCCGGTACATTTTAGCGGCGAAAAGAGCTCACCTGACGAAGATAGGTTTATATTCCGCCGTCTACGTCTCGCTTTTCGAGTATCCTACTCCTCCAACGTGGTGGACAAAGGCCTTCATCGAACAATGGAATATCCCCACGCATACTTTCCTGGCAGCGGATAGGGAAGTTTCAATTTCTCTAGAGGAATTCGTTGAGCTTTCTGGTTTACCGGCGAGGGGGGAGCACTACGAAGAGCTGCTTCCTCCTGATGAGTACGTCTTTGCCACCAAGCAAGTGGTACTCGACTTGACTCCGGAAAATGCCATCCAGCATCAGCATCCGGGCCTGGTGAGGGTGTTGGAGATTTACGAGGAGCTTCATTTGGAATTGGGCGACCGAGGAGTTAGTTTTGCGGACTTCATTGCTCGTTTTATTCGCCCGGAATTTTTATCAGAGCAAGGTGAGAAGTTCGCCCAACTTGCTGATCCTTTTGGTTTCGGCCTGGACCGCCGACCTTCATCGGAAATTGATCAGCGAAGTTTTTACCTTCCCGGTACTGCTAGCGTTCCTTTCTCAGAGATCGCCGTTCCTGGCATGGATGAGGAGACCTTCTTCATCGGGTTCTTAGGTCTGTGGCTGTGCAGCTTCGCGCTTCCCATGCACCCACGCCTCATGAGGTCTTCTGTCTTTTACCCGGCGCATCAAATGGTGGCCGGTCTACAGTTATCAGTGGGGATCGCCGGGTTGGCTCATCTCTACAATGGACTTAGCGTAGCGGCGGACGCTAATGAACCTGGGGTGCAGCCTGCTAACTTCCCGATGCATTACTTCACATCTTGGATGGAGCTGCATGTTCGAGGAGTGTTTGGTGCCCACAAAACTCCTCCATTCTTTGAGAGATTCATATTTCCAAGAATCATACGATTGATCGGGGCTTCCATCGTGTTTGCACCTCCGCGGGAGTCTAGGGGACTCCTTCTGCGTTCGCATCTAGTCGGGGCGAAGACTTCTTTTGTGGATAAGGTCATCACCATGGGTTCCGAGACCACTAAGTCGGTGGTGCCGCTGCGTGATGACTTCAAGGGCGGTGTCTCCGTGTTGAAGGCTCGGGAAATCCTCCACCTTTATTCCATTCGGCCGGGTTACTTGGTATTTAGGCAGAATGAAACGGCCCTCTTCATGAGGTATAACCCGCATCGATTTGCCCGGCAATCGAGTTATAACCAAGGAGTCCCGTTGGAAGCCTTCTTGGGAACACCTGCAGTCGGTCCAGAGGGAGTACGGAATGCGATGCATCACTTCATCCGGCTCAATACAGGCTCCTACTTTTTCATCAGTGAGCCCAGCTGTACCCCCAAGATACTCAATTCGTATGTGGCTTGGTACGCGCACGCGATGGGCCCAATTATCTTGATGGAGAAACGTCTACTGGTCGATCGCAGGGCTGCGCCTCCCGGCGGCAATCGCAAGGCTCCATTGCAGCCCAGGGTTCAGGTTATCCCTCCGACGAAAGAGGCCGGAGCTGATCGACCACGGGTGTTGGCCCCTCCGCGTGGACTGCCACTGCCTACTACAGTGGATGCCCCAACGGCGCCCCGTGCTCCGACAAAGACGGTTAAAGCGGCATCGCCGGAGTCGGGTGCAGGAGCGGACATCGGGACTCGCCGCCCGAAAGCGACTGCCAAAACTGGCAAGCGTAAAGCTGCTCCCAGTGGGTCCAAGGCTGGCGGGCAAAAAAAGAAGAAGTCCACCTTATCCCTCGATGTGATTCTTAACTTGGAGCCCGCGGCTCATCCTGCCGAGACTATATGTGAGTATGGCAGCAACGAGGGTTTCGTGGTGGATCCTGAGGACACCAACCTAGCCGCCGCCATTGCAGAATCAGAGCGATCAGCGAGGCTCGAAGCGATGCTGAGTAAACTCGCCGAGTCCGGTAATCATCAGACGCCTTATTTGTTATCTCGTTGCACTCTATATTGTTACATTTAACTAACTTTTTCTCCCTTTTTTAACAGGTATCTCCACTGAAGATGCTATCGCTGCATCCTTGAAGACCTTCCAAGAGGAGGAGAAGAAACGTGCACTGGCAAGCGTCGGTATGCTCTATCCCCTTCTCTTTTATAAGGAAAGTTTGTTGTCTTTTTATGATAGCCGACATGACCTTCTCTTGTTTCTTTACAGGGGTGGTATTAATCGGCGCCAGGACCCTTCCCAAGCCCGTCATCGAAGTCCCAGCTCCGTCGAAGCTGCCGCAAGAGCCTCGGCTTGATGCAACAACGAGGGATGCTCTGAAAAATCTGGAGGCATCCCTCTACACGGATGAGGAGGCTTCGCTCAAGGAAGCTCTGATGGCATCTGTCTCATCGGCTCAAGAGGAGCGGAAGCGGTCCAGACGCGAAGCTAAGGCGCGCAGAGCTGCTCTGGCCGCAGGAGCGGGCCCTAGCACTGTTCCTCACGCTAGTACTCCTTCTGAAGAGCCCCCTGTGGCTCTGTCTACCGCTCATCGGCAAGTTGCACGCGCGGTTCGGAACGCCAATGATAAATCCGCTTCAGGTAGTACTCCTTTCAGAACTTTGTTGTATGATTTGTAAAACTATTGGCTTATACATATCTCATCTTGCAGGGTCAAGTCCAACTGAGGGGGAGGCGGAGACGACCGTCGAACCCAAGGGAGCGGAAGAAGCGGTACTCGCCGAACCCGAACCGACAGTGGACAACTTTGTCGAGGCCGTGGGGACTGGAGCCGAGATTGAGGAACCTACCGCGGAGAAAGTCATTGATGCCGTACCCGAAGCGGTGGCAGATGATATGATTGTCTCGACCGAGCCGAAGGCGGTAGAGGGCGAGGTACTTGAGGCTGGGGACCTCGTGGTGCCGGTGGACGGGGCAGCTGTAATCGCTGATCCTGAGGGAGCAGCAGGTGAGGCGGCCATGATTCCTGAGGACGAGCTAGGCGCTCCTTCTCAGGAATCTGGCAATGTTCCTATCTTGGCCCTCCCTGTCTATGGTTCCCCACCGCCTGCAGAGCTTGAGAGCATAACAACGGTTCCCCTTGAGTCGGGTGATGAAGCTACAGGCGGTGGTCTTCCGTCAGTGGAGGAGGGGACTGCTTCCGTTTCTGCGGGCAGTTCGTCAGGTAAAATTTTTAAGTCACCAGCGTTTTCCCCTTTTTTTTGTATATATATTGTGATCTCTTTTAACAAGCTTGTTCTTGCAGGTGCGGCCAGTACTGACGCTCCATTGCTCGAGGGAGTACCGTCCATTACTACTTTGGCAGTAGTTACCTCCCCATCTTCCCTTATACCGTCACGGATGTTGGAAGGTATGGATTTACGACTTATGCATTAATCTTTTCAAAAATGTGGCTTTTGTACTAACGTTATACTATTGTGCTTTTGCAGGAGTGCTTTTCGACCATTTATATCAAGTGTTGCTCCCACACTTCTCTTTCCCATCCGACCTCACTTCCCCCTCCAGTGGCGCCGGTGAGTATACTTTCACCATAATGTCTTTACTTACCCCCCCTTTTTTTAGCAGTGGGATAATTTCTGATCTTTCCTTTTCCTTATTGCAGTGCCACAAATCGAAGGAGGGGATGTAAGGCCTGCCGCGTTACCGGCCCTTCCGGCTCCGCCGTCCGTTGCTGCTGGTATAGTAGATTCCCTTTTTGGTAACCCTTTAACATCTTTTGAACCATCGTCTAACCTGTTTTGTTTCGCAGCTATTGTTCCGGCTCCCGTTCCCTTTGAAGCTCGCGTCTTTTCACCGGCAGGCCCCTTTTTGAGACGTCCGTCTTCAAAGGGTGCTGCGATGAGTCTAGGCATGCTGAGCGGATATATCGAAGAGCTCAGCATGGACGCTCTCCCTTCCGCTGCAGATTTCGCTGTGGATGTTAACCCCATGTTAGCGGCGCTCGTAACTTTTCACAGCGAAGGCGTCGTCGAATCTTGGGTTAACCACTGCAGGGAGATCGAGGCCTGCTTGTACCGGCTGGAGTTGACGCGACCCGTTCCCGAAGTTTTAGCTCTGAGCGCTCAACGCACAACTTGGCTCGAGCAAAGCACTTCGCACTCCCGCCACTTGGAGCAAGAAGCAGCTCGGAGACTAAAGGAATGCCAAAAGACCTCAAACGAAATGGCCCATCTGCGCGCTGAGGTTGAGGCAAATGCCGCCCAAGTGAAGACTATCTTTGAGGGTCTCTTGGAGCGCATCTCCCATGGGCTAAATTTAAAGAGGAAGCTTGACGTGGCTGAGCGCCATATCCCAAGTCGAGAGGCTGCTTATGAGGGCGTGAGGGAGCAGCTTGCAGTGGTCTTGCGGCAGCGGGCCCAAGTGGAGGCAGAGTTGACGGCGGTAGCCGAGCAGGAGAGGGCGTGGAAGGAGGTATGCGAGCAACTGATAAAGCTACTTAAGACGCTTCCTTCCCAGTAGCTGTTTTTGTATCAATGTATTTGTAAAATTTTTCTTTAAAATAATATGTATCTATTCTTTATTCTTTTGTACGATTCGTCTTGTATTTGATTGAAGTCAATGAATAAAGATACACATTTTCTTTTTCAATGTCTTGTATGCACTTTTTCTTTCTGCGTTCTCTTATTATCAGCATGCTGTCTTGATAAACATGTTTGACAGGTAACTTAGTTTTTTCCAAGAGATAGCGATGGCTTAGGCCGCAGGTTCAGGTCTGCTATCTAGGACTTTTCAACTCTATAAGCCGTGAGGGTCTCATAGAGACTTTTCTCCCTACGGATCGAGAGGATCTCGCAGGTGAATTTTCTCCTTAGGAATCGTGAGGATTCCCAAGTGTGGTTTTCTCTCATAAGTCGAAAGGATCCTATAAGAGAATTTCTCCCTCTTGCGAGTCGAGAGGGCTCGCAAGCGGTTGTTTCCCTCTTTGCCGAGAATCGATTTCAGAGAGTGAGATCCGTGGATAGTATGCAAGAGACCATTTAGGATTGACTTGCAGGATCCCATTGCCCCTCTTACGAGTCGAAAAGGCTCGTAAGCGGTTGTTTCCCTCTTTGTCGAGAATCGACTTCAGAGAGTGAGATCCGTGGATAGTATGCAAGAGACCATTTAGGATTGACTTGCAGGATCCCATTGCCCCTCTTACGAGTCGAAAAGGCTCGTAAGCGGTTGTTTCCCTCTTTGTCGAGAATCGATTTCAGAGAGTGAGATCCGTGGATAGTATGCAAGAGACCATTTAGGATTGACTTGCAGGATCCCATTGCCCCTCTTACGAGTCGAAAAGGCTCGTAAGCGGTTGTTTCCCTCTTTGTCGAGAATCGACTTCAGAGAGTGAGATCCGTGGATAGTATGCAAGAGACCATTTAGGATTGACTTGCAGGATCCCATTGCCCCTCTTACGAGTCGAAAAGGCTCGTAAGCGGTTGTTTCCCTCTTTGTCGAGAATCGACTTCAGAGAGTGAGATCCGTGGATAGTATGCAAGAGACCATTTAGGATTGACTTGCAGGATCCCATTGTTCAGGAAGTGAGTTTTTGAATCCTTACTGCCCGAGATGTGAGTCAAAGAAGCTCTCGTCACGGAGTGTTTGTATCCGTGAGTTGAGAAGTTTTGCGAGGGATTATTTGTTTCCCAAGCGCCAAGGATTATTTGTGTCCTTGGGGTTTGAAACGGGTCGATGGTTCCCACGGAGGCGCTGGTGGCTCTGCGAGTCGACGCGGATCAGAAGGCTCTCGTCAAGGAGTGTTTGTATCCGTGAGTTGAGAAGTTTTGCGAGGGATTATTTGTTTCCCAAGCGCCAAGGATTATTTGTGTCCTTGGGGTTTGAAACGAGTCGATGGTTCCCACGGAGGCGCTGGTGGCTCTGCGAGTCGACGCGGATCAGAAGGCTCTCGTCAAGGAGTGTTTGTATCCGTGAGTTGAGAGGTTTTGCGAGGGATTATTTGTTTCCCAAGCGCCAAGGATTATTTGTGTCCTTGGGGTTTGAAACGAGTCGATGGTTCCCACGGAGGCGCTGGCGGCTCTGCGAGTCGACGCGGATCAGAAGGCTCTCGTCAAGGAGTGTTTGTATCCGTGAGTTGAGAGGTTTTGCGAGGGATTATTTGTTTCCCAAGCGCCAAGGATTATTTGTGTCCTTGGGGTTTGAAACGAGTCGATGGTTCCCACGGAGGCGCTGGCGGCTCTGCGAGTCGACGCGGATCAGAAGGCTCTCGTCAAGGAGTGTTTGTATCCGTGAGTTGAGAAGTTTTGCGAGGGATTATTTGTTTCCCAAGCGCCAAGGACTATTTGTGTCCTTGGGGTTTGAAACGAGTCGATGGTTCCCACGGAGGCGCTGGTGGCTCTGCGAGTCGACGCGGATCAGAAAGCTCTCGTCAAGGAGTGTTTGTATCCGTGAGTCGAGGAATTTGTGTTGAAGTCACTGGCTTCTTCGGTTGGAATGAACCATTGAGGTTTGGCTTTATCGTTCGACGGAATCCGCTGGGGAAGTATGGTTTCTTCTTTGTTTACGCCCTTGGATCGTATACAGGGATCGATGTGATCTTAACTGTAGGGCCGAAGTTTCATCATTTCTTATTTTTGTTTTATTTTATTTCCGCGATGCTCTATCATTTCAGCTTTTATATCGCGAAGGTCGCGATTGCCCAATCATTTCGGCTATTTTTCGCGGTGCCCAATCATTTCGGCTATTTTTTGTTTTTACTCGCTGCTTTTTATTGCGAGTTGCCCAATCATTTCGGCTGTTTTGCATGCATACATTTTACTTGCTGCTTTTATTGCAAGTTGCCCTATCATTTCGGCTATTTCGTATGCATGAGCGGCCTACTGGCTTTTTGCCGTAAGCCTGAAATTAGACACCGATTTTGGCATCAGCACCGCTGCAACTGGGATATTGCCAGGAGCGAATCATCATTTGCCTCCGTCGTTGTCGAACAAAGGAGGCTTAGCGACCAGGGTTAGGGTCCTGTCGGCTAAGGCTTTTGACTTCATGAGCCGTAAGGGTTTCACGAAGTTATTTCTCCCTACAAGTCGTGAGGATCTTGTAGGTGTATTTTCTTCTTAGGACTCGTGAGGATTCCTAAGTGTTCGTTTCCTCTGTAAGTCGTAAGGATCCTACAGGAGGGTTTTCTCCTTGTAAGTCGAGAGGACTTATAAGGGTTGTTCATCATGCGAACATATCCCCAGTCTCGGATGAGACTTGATTAGGGAAATGTTTATTCGCGCCCGTGGATTGTATACAAGGGTCAATATTGAGCCACTTGTAGGGCCATATTGGAAGTTTGTGGGGGCTTGCTTAAGCACAGGTTTAGGTTTCTGTAACTTAAGACTTTCAAATCTCATGAGCCGTGAGGGTCCCATAAGAGAGTTCTCCCTACGAGTCGTGAGGATCTCGCAAGCGTATTTTCTCCTTAGGAATCATGGGGATCCCTAAGTGTGTTGCTCCCTTGTGAGTCGTAAGGATCTCACGCGGGTAGTTTCTCCTTACAGGGTCGAGAGGACCCCATAAGTGTCTTTTAACGAGGTTGCGCCCTTTCGGGTTTTCACAAACACTCGCCGGTAGCCCTGCTGTTTTTACTCACGGAGCCCTTTCGGGTTTTCATCCGTGCCCATTTTGCTTATGGACATACCGTTTTTTTTTTTTTTTTTTTTTTTTTTTTTTTTTTTTTTTTTTTTTTTTTTCCGTGGTAGTAGTTTAAAGACGTTTCGGTCTGTTATTAGTTTAAGGACATTTCGGTCCAACGTTAAAGGGCTGGCTACTGCTTATAAGCTCGAGCTTAGGAAGACAGCGAGCGGGCATAGTCGTCGTCATCTGCCATTGACCTAGGCTGTGACCCATTAAGCGTAGTATTTCTTTAAGAAGCGACCGTTTACTGGCCTGAAGGGTCTTTCACCGTGCATGTCCATGAGTAGATAAGCCCCGCCCTGGTAGACCTTATCGATGATGTACGGTCCTTCATAGTTTGGCTCAAACTTTCCCCGCTTGGCGCGATTGTGGATCATGGGCCTTTTGACCACTAGCACGAGTTCGCCTTGATGGAACGTCCTCGGTCGGGTTAACTTTTCGTATGATCGCGTCATCTTTGCTTTATAAGCCTCAAGGTTTTGTTGCGCTATGAGCCGTGTTCCTTCAAGGGCGTTAAGCTCCTCAAGCCGGAGGTGTGCGTTTTCTCCATCCGTCAGCTCGTAGTGAACTGCCACTCGCAAAGAGGGTAATTCTATTTCGAGAGGGAGTATTGCTTCCGTCCCAAACACCAACGCGTATGGCGTTGTTTTTGTGGCTGTCTTGAACGTAGTTCGATACGCCCAAAGAGCTTCTTGCAGCCTCTCGTGCCAGTCTTTTTTATTTCGGGATACTGTTTTCTTTATGATCTTTGTCAAGGTCTTGTTGAAGGCCTCGGCTAGACCGTTAGCTCGCGGATTATAAACTGATGAATATCTCCAGTCTATATTGTGCTGCTGTGCGAAACGGCTAATCTTATGACTTCGGTAGGCTGGCCCATTGTCAGAGATGATCCTTCTCGGGGTTCCGAACCGGTATATGACGTGCGTTTTGAAGAAATGGAGAATATTCTCCGTCTTCACTTCCCTCAACGGTACCGCCTCCGCCCATTTGGAGAAGTAATCGGTCGTCGCCAAGATGAAACGATGTCCTTTTGACGATGCTGGTTCGATGGGACCGACTATGTCAGTTCCCCACATTTCGAACGGCCAACTAGCCACTGTTGGGTGCAGTGGATTAGGATGCTGATGGATAAAGTCCCCATGAATTTGGCATGAGTGACATTGTCTGGCGTATTCCAGGCAATCCTGCATCATCGTAGGCCAGTAGTAGCCCATCCGCTTTATCTTTAATTTCATTTTAGGGCCTGCTTGGTGGGAACCACAGAGTCCGTCGTGAACCTCTTGGACGACCCTTCTCGCCTCGTCAGGTCCTAAGCATCTTAGCCACAGAGAGTCGAATGACCTTTTATACAAAGTATCATTGACGAAGGCGAAAGACAGAGCCCGTTTCGTGAGCTGATGTCTTGTGGACGCTTCTTCAGGTATTCGGTGGAACTTGAAGTAATCTATGAAGACTTCTCTCCAGTCCTCGGTATTTTCCCTGTCTTTTGTTTGCAGGGTTGTCTCCTCTTCCGCTTCTTTTTCTTCAGACGATTTTGGAGATATTTCTGTTGGGGCGAGCACTCGACGGCTTTGTACTATGATTTTAACGTCGTCGAGGTTCTCGTCAGCCAGTTCTTTAGCAAGTTTGGCTAGTGCGTCTGCTTTGCTGTTTTCCGCACGCGGTATGCTTTCCAACGTGTAGGAGGGAATTTGGGTTAGCAGTTGCTGCACTTTTTCACCGTATTTTATTAATTCCGGTTTACATGTTTGGTAATCGCCGTTCACTTGACTGACGACCAATTGGGAGTCCCCATATATGAGGAGGCTCTCAATTCCCATATCGATGGCGATCTCGAGGCCTGCTATCAGAGCCTCATATTCGGCTTCATTATTCGTCCTCGGCTCCGTTAAGGAGAAGGCGAAGCGCATTATTCCTCCTTGGGGAGTCACAAAGATGAGTCCCACCCCCGATTTGATCGTTGGCGTACTTTGTTTGTGCTTTTTCATAGAAGACGCTCCATCGAAGTAAAGCTCCCAGCGGGTATCACCACTGTCGATTGCGTCAAATGCATGTCTGTCTGGCAAATCGCAGTTTAAAGGAGAGTCGGCAGGTATGGGATGCTCGGCAAGGAAGTCAGCGATGGCCTGGCCTTTTACTGCCTTGAGAGGTTGATATGTTATGGAAAATTCCATCAAGAGCAGGGCCCATTTAGCGAGTCGTCCTGTCAATATGGCTTTTGACATTAAATATTTGAGAGGGTCCACTTTTGAAATCAGACGGACCTCGTGCGCCAACGCATAGTGCCTAAGCTTTGTTATTGCGAAGATTAATGCCAGGCAGTGTTTTTCAATGGGAGAATAGTTGCTTTCTGCCCCCAGCAGCACTCGACTTAAGTAGTAGAGTGCTCTTTCTTTCCCTTGATCGTTCTCTTGTGCCCATAATGCGCCTAAGGAACCTTCGAGGGCGGTCGTATAAAGAATGAGAGGCTTCCCCTTAACCGGGGCAGCCAACACCGGCGGGTTCTGCAAGTACTGCTTGATCTCGTCTAGTGCGCCTTGGCATTTTTGATCCCAAACGAATGGGGTTCCTTTCTTCATCAGGTGACTATATGGCCGGCATTTTCCTGAGAGGTTGGCTATAAATCGCCGTATGTATGCGAGTTTCCCTTGGAGAGACCGAAGTTGCTTGAGAGTTCTCGGCGGAGGCATTTCCATGATCGCTTTAATCTTTGAAGGATCTATTTCAATACCTCGATGCCGAACAACAAATCCCAGGAATTTGCCCGAGGAAACCCCGAACGCACATTTAAGAGGATTCATCTTCAAGTTGTACTGCCGAAGACGTTGAAACACGGTCTTCAAATGCTCAAGATGTTCGTCGTATGATTTGCTCTTGACCACGAGGTCGTCGATGTAGCATTCGACGATTTCGTGTATAAGGTCGTCGAAAATCTTTGTCATGGCCCTCTGATAAGTAGCACCGGCGTTCTTCAAACCAAAGGGCATCACTTTATAACAAAATATACCAAGAGGAGTCCTGAAGGCTGTGTGCTTCTGGTCTTCGGGATGCATTTTTATCTGGTTATACCCCGACGAGCCGTCCATGAAGGAGAAAACCTCATGAGTGGATGTATTGTCTATCATAAGTTCAGTAACTGGCACTGGGAAATCATCTTTTGGGCAGGCTTTATTAAGATCCCGAAAGTCTACGCATATGCGCACTGTCCCATTTTTCTTCATCACCGGGACGATGTTAGCGATCCATTCAGGGTATTGAACTTCCTGGATGAAGCCAGAGTCTATAAGCTTTTTGACTTCGGCGTTGATGCTCATCTCAAGCTCGAGTCGCATTCTCCTCGGCGCTTGTTTGACGGGCTTGATGTCCGGAGATATCGCCAATTTATGTACAGCAATTTCTGGATCTAGTCCCGGCATTTCGGAATAGTTCCAGGCGAAGCAATCTTTGTGTTGTAGAAGCACATCCTTCAACACAGTCACCCTTTTTTCAGATAACAGCTCGCTGATGAATGTTGGTCGCGGGTCATTTTCCGTCCCCAACTCAATTTTCTTGAGATTATCTGCAGTGGTGTGGATTCCATCCTCCAGTTCTTTCGGAGCTGGGGGAAATTCTGAGATTACCTCATCGCTGCTGTTTTCAAAGCACCAAGGGAAGTCGTTCATGTCCTCGGATTCTTCTTTTAATATTGTTACCACGTGGCAAGTGCGAATTTTCTGCCAATCCCAATGTGGAGTTGGTTTTTCTTTTGCAGCCTCGGGTTCGTGCTTCTGTGGTGGTGCTACCCTCCAGTTGTCAGAAAGCGCGAATTTGCCTAACTGATATTGGTCCTCAACCCAATTCTTAAAGGTGAAACAATCTTCAAGCGGATGCCCTACTACTCGATGGTAAGAGCAATAATTTGGGTTGGAGACTTCGCCTGCTTGCTCAGGGTGTTTAGACTCTGGCAGAGTAAGCATTTGATGTTTCAGAGCAAGATCAAGTATTTTCCTTGTTTTGTTCCGAGGAAACGAGTATGCTCGACCCATTTTCTTCATAAGGGCTAGGTCAATAACGCTCGCCTCTCGTATGCGTGGCTTCTTAGCTCTGTCCTGGGGTTGTCGAGCACCTTTTCGGCCCCTCGACTTGTTTTTGCTTTCGCGTCGAACCCTTTTTGTAGCAGGCTGACGTGGGGTAACATCTTCGTTCTTTACTGCCTGTCGAAGGAGACGCTGTGTCTTGGCTTTCTCATAGATTGCCATTTCACGATCGTGATCATCTCGGGCTTTTTGACTCGCATCCTTTATAAATTTGCTCACCGGGTCTTTAGACGATGGACTGGGCGGCTTTGTGTCAGGAACTTTTGCTGATTCGGGATTAGCGTCCTCCCATTGAGCGTCCGCTTCTTCATCAAAGTCATACATGGCATAACAGCTGTTTATTAGCTCACGTTTCTTTGCGCGAATATACCCGAGCCCTTTCGTTTCCGTTCTCCCGTTAGGCAGTTTGCATTGAGTTCCGGGAACGTTCCAGACCTTGTCATAGAATTTGGCCTTTCTGACGGTCTGTGTGAAGGACATCCCTTGGCGTTTCAGCAGCTTCTTCAAACCTTCGGTATAATACCTGGGAAGACGGATAGGCTGGAGCCTGTCGAGCGTGGGATCCGCGCCGTGCCAAATTTCCTTTTCCACCTTGTTTTCTTCAGAACGGTAGAATAGGATTGCTTTCTCGCCTTTTCGTCCAGGAGGGATATAGAATGTCTGCAATTCTTCTACGCTGTTGGTGTCGAGTGCATCCAGTTCTTTGTAATGTTCAAGCGGCACCATGGTTATCTGCAGACTTCGCTCTTCATCAGTGGAAATCTGTATTGAGGGCCGAGCGGGGAATACAGCATGAACTTCATCCTCTGAGTCACTACCGAAGATCAATGAAGGAACAGATGGTCCTGGCCTGGTGGACTGGGATGGACCTGAATAAATTATATCCTCCTCCTCCTCGGTGTCACTGCCGAAGACAGGGATGGTTGCGTTAGTTTTGTTCTCCGGTTTGTGACATCTTTCCGTGTCTTCGAAACTCGGTAGGAAGTATTTGGCATCTTCATACTTGCGAACTTCGTTCACGGAAAATGGATTCAACTCTCCTGCCACTGTGTACTCGAGGCCGTCCCTAGAATACTTCATGCACTGATGCTGTGTAGAAGGGATGATATTGTATTCGTGTAGCCATGGTCGGCCGAGCAGAGCATTGTAGCACGTCTTGGCGTCTATAACATGGAATTTGATGTCTGTGACGAGCACCCCGAAGCGTAGCGTCAATATCACAGATCCAAGAGTCTTTGAGGATTGAGAGTCGAAACCGGAGATGGTGATTTTGTCCCGGGCGAGGTGTTGGACACTCATGCAAATCTCCTTTAACACTCGCACATTGAGTAAATTGACAGACGATCCGTTATCGACCAAGATTTTTCCTATCTTTATGTCATGGCAGTATCCTGAGACATAAAGTGGGCGATTGTGTTCACACGTTCCGAGGAGAAGGTCTTCATCACCAAAAGCAACGTCGGCTGTGTGCACCTCTTCCAATTCATCCCTCATCTTTTGTTCGGCTAGGAAAGCTTGGAACTGGTCCAGATCTTGTAGGGCCTTAACCAAAGAATCCCTCGCCTCTTTCGAGAGCAATAGGGCATCGAGA
This sequence comes from Agapanthus africanus, assembly GCA_030015575.1. Lineage (NCBI taxonomy): Eukaryota > Viridiplantae > Streptophyta > Magnoliopsida > Asparagales > Amaryllidaceae > Agapanthus > Agapanthus africanus. The sequence continues at coordinate 9,325,780 of CM057337.1, forward strand.
ATGCTGAGTTGTGAGGGTAGCTTTCTCAGATGCGCCAAGACATTGTAATCTACTTTATTCCTTTTGGGGGGATTCTTGGCGGTTAACTCTTCCGCAACTTGGTCATCCAAAGCGATGTCTTCAGAGACCTTCTCTTTCCCTTTGTTTTTCTTATTCAAGGGTCCGAGGTTCTTTTCGGGTAATGTTCGATTGCGCAGCTGTATATTCTCGCAGGCCTTTGGTTCTTTTTCTTTTCCCGAAATGGATTCTTCGAAGAGGGGACCAAGCTCTAGCTCTTCATCGGAGTCGCTCCCAAACGTAGGCACTTGTGACCCGGTAATGTTAACCATGTGACAATTGCCGGCAGTTCTTTCAAGTTCTTTAGTCGTATTTCTTCGCTCTCGGCGAATTTTACGTTTTTCCCGTTTAAATCGTTGTCGATTAGCGACGTATCCTTGCCACCATCCATTGAAAGCTTTGCAATCTTGGGTGGAATGCGAGACCTTCTGATGGTATAAGCAATAAGAGGGGTGCATTTCTACCGCGCCAGTAACTTTTTCTTCAGAGGGTGGTAGCTTCATGCCCATCGATATGGCCTTAGCAAATTTCTTTTTTATCTTGAATTGGCTTTTGTCAGTGGTGGAGGCATTTTGCTTCAACGGGATCATTTCAGCTCCTTCCTCAAGTCGCTGACGCTTAGCCCTTTCGAATATAGCCGTCTCGCGCTCTCGATCAGCCTTGCTTTTCAACCGAGCTTCATTAAGAAACGAATTAATCATTTCAACCGGTAACCCTGGGGTTCCTGATTCGGCATTTGCCCCCAGCGTCTCAGTGCCAGAAGTTCCTTCATCGTTCGTGGTCGAATGGGAGATCATATGACAGCTTGCCACATATTCGTCAGATTCATCCGATGAACTTTCTTCCTCATCTTCTTTTTGGAAGACGTGATCAAGGAAATCTTGGAGCGTGATGGGAGTTCGCGCCTTTTGGTTATATTCATCCAGCGCATCGATTTGCTTTTGTAAGTCCGTGCGCTTGTCGCCAGGCTTCACGGGCTTCTTAGATTTCTTCTTCTTCTTTTTCGAAGATTTTGACGGCTGGCTATGAACGCTTGAACTACCACCAGCGGTCTTCGGAGTCGGTCGTGGCTTCAACATCCCTTCAATAACCTGCGGTTCAAAGGGGTTCTTCCACTTGACCGCTGGGCAGGTTTGAAGATCATTTAGCATTCTCTTCGTTTTGGCCGATAATACAACCTCCCAGGGAGCCTCTTCAATAACGGAGCATGTTGCCCCCGGCGTATTCGTCCCCTTATAGGTGTGGGGCTGCGGAGGGTTCACCTTCCATTTGTCAGACAGCGCAAATTTGCCCTGACGGTATTGATTCTCAAGCCAATTTTTGAAAACGTAACAGTCTTCGATTGGATGTCCCAACACTCTGTGATAAGGGCAGTAATTAGGATCGTTGACGTCATTCGGTTGTGACGGACGTTTTGGATCTGGCAGATTTATAAGCCTGTTGCGCAACGCCAGCTCGAATAGCCTCCTTGTTTTATCACGGGGGAAGGAGTAAGCACGTCCCATCCTGTCCTCAAGGGGTACGTATGGGCGTGTATTGTTTGGACGAGCAGCCGGCTTCGAGTCGCTCGGTTGTTGTTGGGCATTGGCGACGATGATCGCTTTTCCCTTTCCTTTATCGTTTCGGGGGTCCGGCTTCGGGAGAGGGGGTTTATGGCCCATCTGGTCCATCTGCGCTAATTTGTCGATTAAAGCCTGGAAGGAAGTCGGTTTGAAGAACATCATGAACTGCGAGATGGTTGCCTGCGGATCAAGCGTTCCAACAAACATCCCTACTGCCGGCGCTTCTTCTATGCGTTGTTCACACTTAGACCATAGATTACGCCACCGTATAGCGTATTGAACCCACGTCTCGCCGGGCTTTACCCTGGCGTTAATCAGCGCCGTCATCGGAGTACGCTCGCTGGCGCTTGCAAAACGTTGGGTGAAGAGTAGCTCCATCTCCGCAAAGGTTTTAATAGAGTCGTTGGGGAGCTCGGAATACCACTCGAAAGCTGTGTCTGATAAGCTTCCAACGAATTGGCGCAGCAAAAGTTTGTCGTCGCCTCCAGTGTTACCACACAGTGCCCTGAACTGGGCAACATGTTGATGGGGGTTGCCGGTCCCCTTGTAGACATGAAACTTAGGAATCGTGTAACCTGGCGGGTACTTAATTTGGTCGTACCATCCCGGATATGGGCGCCCCGTTTTCACGATCTGACCGGCTGCTTCAACCGCCTGATGCACTCGTATTTGTTGAGCGATATATTCATCCAAATCAGCTTTTGATATAGTATCTTCTTTAGCTGCGGATAGAGCCGGTGGAGGGTTCGATGTCTCTCCCCTATCATCTTCAAGAATGATTGGGGGATCTCCAGCAGGTGGATCTGGTTGAATCATCATACCCACCACATCCTGGAACAGGAGGGCCATTTTCTTTATGTTGGCCGCCTGTTCTGCAGCCTCTTTGTCTCTTCTTTCCAGTATTCGGCGGAGGAACTCAGCGTCGGTTTCCTCCTCTTGACGTTCATCTAAGGACGTCTCAGGATTCTCTTTTGGCCCCGTGAGTGCAGCCATTGTAGTCATCATCTCCTGGAGCTTTTGTTGCTGCTCCTGAGACCTGGTCACTGACCGGGTAAGCGGTCGGTGACCCGTAGAAGTACGACTTTCTTCTTTTCCTGAAGCCATATAGATTGTATGAACTATTATGCCCCCTGACTTGGGGCGTTTAGGTTCACCATTGTTAACTCTTGCTGCTGTTGCGGGAGCTTTCTCCGGCCTCCTTCTTTTGTAGACCTTTGAGGTTGAAGGAGCCGTTGAAGCGGGCATTCTAGCATTTGTTGCCCCCTGCTGTTGAATGGGGCAGTTTTTGTTCTTTTCCACCTTCGCCCTTTTCTGGTGACGCAAGTGGTCTGGATCGATCACAGAGTTTTGAACCCTGCGCCATACTTTACAAACTTTTGATGACAGCCGTTGAGGGGGCTGTTCCTGTTTCGTCTCCGGAGCTTTTTCCATGGGTGGAGGAGACCTTTTCAATGTAGCAACCGGGGAGTTCTTTCTTACCTTCCTCAGCAATTCAAAGCTGTTCCCAGTTGGAACAGCAGCGTTGATCTCCGCCACTGGAGCAGGCGGGGTTAGCCCTGAAGGGGAGTTGCCTCCTGCTTTCTTTATTCGCTGCCAATGGCGACGTCGCGCACGACGAGCCATTGGGACTGGCTCAGATATCGGGACAGTTTCTTGTTGCCCCTTGTTTGGGTGTGGGGTAACTGCCGGTGTCAGCCTATCAAAGACTGATGCTTTTTGACCAGCTGAAGGAGGAGTAGGAACCGTCAATCTTGTGAAGACTGACTTTCTGATAGGAGAAGCCGCTTCAACGACTTCCGAAGCTGTGGCCGTTGCCCTCTTTGGGACAGCCACTTTATGATCCTGACCTAGCCTGGCAAAAACAGAGGCTGTTGGTTTAGTAGCAGGCGACCCGTTGACAGGGGTCGTGGTAGCAGTGAGCCGGTCGAATACCGACTTCTTGTTCGCTTCTGGTGCGGATATCGGCATGGAGAAGCTTGCAGGTGGGACCATGGTCCCGAAAAACAAACCGGTGGTGGCCTGAGTCACCTGGTCTACCGGCAGAGTCAGGAAGGAAGCCGCCTGGGGCCCATATGCTATACCTCGCGGTGAGGTGGAGCGTCCGCTGCAATGGCATTTCGAACAGTTGGTGGCCATTGAATCTTGAGTTCTGCGCCAGACAAAAGACCAAATTTTAGCAACTTGAAATCCGAGGACAACCATTTAACAAACCGCGATTGGTTCGCGAAGACGACACACGAAGTGTGGAGTGGAAAGAGGAAAAGGTCCCACCGGGCGTGCCAGAATCTGTTCCCCTCCGAACGGCGGCCGAGACGTCAGGACGTCACGTAACCTGGGGTTCGGGGCAGATGCTATTTGGTTTTTATCCGTCCACCTCTTCGAAGATGCCAAGTTGATTTATGGCACCGTGTAGCGGAGGTTTAGACGGATGCGGCCGATGTAGCAGACTTCGTCAGATTCCCCCTCGGGGTGAGGGGTTTTTGATTGTGGGGACGCTCTTCCCTGCAGGCGCAAGCCCCTGCAGTTAATTACGCTATCGCGTTGCGATAACAACTTTCTCCTTCTCCAGAATTTCACTTCATGTCGTGTATGTTTATTTTGTTTGTGGTTGCCCGTGGATTGTGTACGGAGACTGAGTAATATCGTCACCCGTAGGACGTGGATTAGTCCAAATCCGTATTTGCTTAGATTTGGGTTTGGTGTTTTTTAGTTTAAGGATGCATTAGTCGCGTTGTGGCTAAGATCAACTTAAACCTTCGTTAAGGATACATTAGTCATGTTCTAGACTAAGATCAACTTAACATAGTAATTGATTTAATTATCTGGCCATCGGGACCCGTCACCTCTCCGACGTCGTTGAGGGATTACAACGACATGCGTCTGAGGAGTTCAGAGATGTACCCTTGAACCAAAGTTGATTTGGGGTTTCATTGTTTATTTAAATATCTAAGGACACAATAACCGTATTTGGGGCTAGGATCAACTTAGACGGGACCGTTTAGATCCAGCAAAAGAGCGTTTGGGCTCGATTGCGCTAGTTTAAGGACGTGGCGGTCCATTGCCAGTTTTAGGGACGTGGTGGTCCATTATTAGTTTAGGGACGTTTCGGTCCGTCGCCAGTTTAAGGACGTAGTGGTCCATATTCCAGTTTATGGACGTGGTGGTCCATCGCCAGTTTAGGGACGTGGTGGTCCGATTTTAGTTTAGGGACGTTTCGGTCCAATTTTTAGTTTAGGGACGTTTCGGTCCAATTTTTAGTTTAGGGACGTTTCGGTCCAATTTTTAGTTTAGGGACGTTTCGGTCCAATTTTTAGTTTAGGGACGTTTCGGTCCAATTTTTAATGAGTGGTCGTTGGGACCCGTCACCTCTTTGACGTCGTTGAGGAATTACAACGAGTGATGTCAAAGGAGTTCGGAGATGTACCCTCGAACCGGTCGTGAATTGGTTTATGAGAACCATTTCGCTCAGTCAACTTAATTTTAAGGACTTACAGTCAGGATTGGGTTAAGTCCAATTTTTATTTATTTTAGGCTTTGCCTGACTGAAAGAATCAATCTAAATAGGTCTCTGCCTCTTTTTTATTCTTGCAGTTTGATTTGGGCCAGGCCCTCAAGAATTTCCAAATAGGGCTCTGCCCTTTCATGATTTGATTTGGGCCAGGCCCTCAAGAATTTTCCAAATAGGGCTCTGCCCTTTTATTATTTTATTTGGGCCAGGCCCTCAAGAAGTTTTCAAATGGGGCTCTGCCCTTTTATTATTTTTGATTTGATTTGGGCCAGGCCCTCAAGAAGTTTTCAAATAGGGCTCTGCCCTTTTTATGAATTTTTTTGTGATTTGATTTGGGCCAGGCCTTTTTAAATAATGAGTTACAGGAACTCAAGAATCTTCTGATTGAAGAACAAAAGTACATAGCACTTTTGATCTAAATTTGGATCAAAAGAAAACAAGTTTTTCTTCTTGTTTTCTTTTCACAGAACCAAGGGTTCATATCAAGTGCAAGGCACTATTTTTATTATTTTTATTTATTTCTTTTTTCTTTTGTTCTTCAGAAATTCTACCTTTTTTTCTCTTTTCTTGATTAATCTTCAAGAGTTTCTTCTCTTTTTTCTTTTCAGAAGTTTTTTCTTCTCTTGATGATGATGCCTTCTGAATGAGGCCTGGGGTCTTATTTATAGTGCTCACAAATTTGTTGGATTTGTTAACAAAATCTTTCCTGAATGATTTTGGGAATTTTCCCACCATTGGATCAGAGATCCAAGGGTCCCTGTTTTACAGGAGAACAGAAAAGATCCACATAAATTTTCATTTAGTTGCTGCGCAACTCACCAGTGCGTGACACGTGTCACGCATCTGTGCACTTGCGCAGTTGCGGTTGCGCAACTGCGCAGATACGTGTCGTGCATCCGAGCGCTTGCGCGGTTGAGATTGCGCAACTGCGCAGACACGTGTCACGCATCGGTGCGCTTGCGCAGTTGCGATTGCGCAACTGCGCAGACACGTGCACGCATCTGTGCGCTTGCGCAGACACGTGTCATGTATCTGTGCGCTTGCGCAGTTGCGATTGCGCAACTGCGCAGACACGTGTCACGCATCTGTGCGCTTGCGCAGACACGTGTCACGCATCTGTGCGCTTGCGCAGACACGTGTCACGCATCTGTGCGCTTGCGCAGTTGCGATTGCGCAACTGCGCAGACACGTGTCACGCATCTGTGCGCTTGCGCAGACACGTGTCACGCATCTGTACGCTTGCGCAGTTGCGATTGCGCAACTGCGCAGACACGTGTCACGCATCTGTGCGCTTGCGCAGCCACGTGTCGCGCTGCCATGTATTTGCGCAGTTTAAGCCTTAATTTTGTTTTCTGAAGAGCCTTGCTCTGATGGGACGCACTGTCTCGGGCGTTACGCCGCCGAATCACCTTCTGCCACGTGGCAAATTGCGCGTTGCGCACGGAAACCGAAGCGTTGCTTCAAATTTTGAATTTTCAAAATTCAGTAGAGCCTTGCTCCGATTGGGGGAAACAGTGGATGACATTCTCTTAATAGGAAATGATATTCCTATGCTACAATCTGTCAAGGGGTTCTTGTCACAAAGGTTCTCCATGAAAGACCTGGGTGATGCCTCATACATCCTGGGGATCCGGATCCATCGTGATAGATCCAAGAGGATATTGGGACTTTCTCAGTCCAGGTACATCGACACCGTACTGAAAAGATTCAGTATGGAAGATTCCAAGCGTGGTAACCTACCAGCTTGTCACGGGATCACCCTCTCTAAAGAGATGTCTCCCAAGACTGATTTGGAGAGGGATCGCATGTCTATTATACCCTACGCTTCTGCGGTAGGCTCTATAATGTATGCGATGTTGTGTACCAGACCGGATGTAGCTTATGCACTGAGTGTGGTAAGCCGGTATCAGTCAAACCCTGGGGAGAAACACTGGATAGCGGTAAAGAACATTCTCAAGTACCTGAGAAGGACTAAGGAGATGTTCTTGGTGTATGGCGGAAAAGACCTCCAGATCGAGGCCTTTGCTGACTCCAGCTTCCAGAGTGACAAGGATGATTCCAAGTCCATGTCGGGTTTTGTCTTTACCCTCAATGGAGGGGCGGTGTGTTGGAAGAGTTCCAAACAGGAAACCGTTGCAGACTCGACGATGGAAGCGGAATACATCGCTGCATCTGATGCCGCAAAAGAAGCTGTCTGGATGAGGAAGTTCTTGAAAGAACTTCAGGTGGTTCCGTCCATTGTTGATCCAATACCTCTGTATTGCGACAACAACGGGGCTATAGCTTTAGCGAAGGAACCCAGGTCCCATCAGAGATCCAGGCACATCTTGAGGCGGTATCACCTGATCAGGGAGATCGTGGATCGCAAGGAGATCGAGGTTCGGAGAGTCGCTTCAGAAGATAACACTGCAGATCCATTCACCAAGGCCTTGCCCCAGACTCAGTTCGAGCGGCTGATCGAGATGATAGGTCTTCGATACGCCAGTACATGGCCTTAGTGCAAGTGGGAGATTGTTAGTGTATATGCCCTAGAGGCCATTACTGTATCATACTAGTTTGTATATTACTTAATGGATGCTTGGGATATTCACCTTGTATATACAATCTTGCTCAAAATAGTAGTATGCTACTTGGTTTGTTTCTACTTCAATGTGTACTTGTGTTTATTTCAGTATATCACTTATACGCATTAGTGGAGCCCTTAGGATCTTTGCTTGATTACCAGCGTTGTGATGGCAGTCACACTAGTGGGGGCTGGGTAATCTATAAGCACATCCTTATTCAGGTCCCTGGTCGCAGGACTATCGAGACAGGGCATCGATACTCCGGAGTAGACCAGCGCATGCGCTTCTCATCCCAGTGTGGGAGACGGTCTGTCCCACAGCCGTCAGTACGTCGTACTTGAGATAGTATGCGGGTGCTCGTTAGGTTACGGGTACACTGGACAGGACTCGTCGGGAACTGACTAGTTGGTATTATACCTATCGTCAGTTATCAGTTCCCAGGTGACATGAGTACAGCTTAGTCCGCTGACTTGACACTGTCACTCCGCCTCGAGTGTGTTCCCACTGTACTTTGATCACTACCCTACCACGGCTCAAATGGAGTCGTGCAAACAGGTGGTGGTTGGGTGCAGTCCCGAAGCACTTGGAGGCAGTGACGGTTAGACAGGATTCGTCTCTCCCGGTATTGGGGGTTGACATCGCGCTGTGTCTAGGAGAGCCATTACACGAGTAGTCCCTGGCCAGGGCAAACGAGATATACTGGTAGGTTTCCAGTGTTATCTCAGGGTGTATTGGGCTTCACTCCGGCACGACTTGTACCGCTATTGGGGGACTGACGTTTACCGCCCCCTAGGCCCGCCATGCGATGTATCAGACGAACAGACCGGACTGTACGGAGAATGTCACGCTCAGGCTCGGTAGGAGTTCAGATGGGTTTCGCCTCGTCGGTCTTCTTGTCGGCATTACCTGGGGACCGTTACGCACAGCTAGTGCCGCTTGCGGTCTGTGGTTAAACCCACTGCCAGCGTAGTGTCGAGTCTTTAGAGTCCCACACAGAAAGCTTTTCGCCTTTAGGCAAAAGAGTAGAGGTCGCATGGTATTGCGACAGGTCGCATGGTTTTGCGACAGGGTTCGGTCACATCCGTGCACTTGTGCACGTACAGTGTCCGGACAGTTTACACTAGCGGGCTTTGGTTTAAGCCGGATCCTAGTGTACCTTATGGGATTGGATTTATCCAGTTTGCATTCGTGTTCCTCGGAACGCGGATGCGGGTGTGTATGCACAGTTGACAGGGAGGCAGAGGCAGTGGATTCTCATTAGGGTTGTTGACAGTTGACCGTTGACTTTTGACTTTTTGCTCAACCCTAATGAGAATATGATATGTGATTAACTATTATATTAATTAAGTATTATGGTGATATGGTTGTTGACTTGTTGACTTTTGTTGACTTGTTGACTTTGGTGACTTGTTGACTTTTGTTGACTTGTTGACCGGTTGACTAGGCTTGACTAGTTGACCATCATGATAACCATGGTTATCATTTCATGCCAAAGACTTTTTTTTCTTGCTTGTTTTTGAGTAAAATGAGTGCATGATATGATAACCTTATGGTTGCTTCTAACCATCACCAAAAGACTTTTTTGATATGATGAGTTATGATCACTTTGGATTATGAGAGGGTGAGAGAGAAAAGAGAGCCTCATTCTTCCTTGCTCATTCTCTCTCTTGTTCTTGAGCTCTCCCCTTGCTCTCACCCTCAACCTCTTGCTCCCTCTCTTGATCTATGGTTCTCTTGTCTCATGAGTTGAGAATCAAGAACCATAGATAAAATCCCATTCTACTTCCTCTCTACTCATTCTAGTTCACTAGGTTTAGCAAACCAAGTGAACTAGTTTCTTCAAAGACCGAAGAAGGAGCTAAAGGTTGGAGCTTTCAAGTGGATCTATCTTCGGCGTACGGAGACGACGAGAAGGAGCCATCGGACCACCACCGGAGCTTGAAGAGAAGGAGTTCAAGTTTAGGTATAACCATCTTCATCCGAGTAGCTAAACATCTTTAGCTTAGTTTGCTAGTTTTAGTTTAGGTAACGATCCCGACCATAAGTTAGTCCATGTTGCCTCTTGCGATAAAAATTTTGATTTTATACCGTTTCCGCCTCCCCGTAAGAACCGGGGGTCGCAATATGGACTTACAGATGACACGTGGACCCAAAGGTCGAAACGATGCAACCGCCAAACACCATGTCGTTCTCGGGCGATCCACATTCTGATTCTTGGCGCCAAACTGATCCGAAGAAAAACCGAGCAGGCCGCTCTCGACCCAACCCATAAATAGGCCGAAACAAGAGTTGGGGGCTAATGATGATGCTCACAAGTGGTATTTTCTCAGATTACGACACGTGGCGGATGACGTGTCCCGAAGGCTACGGAGGTGGAATAAATGAGTTGCATTAGGGGCGTTCCTCGGGGCCTCGTGTCCTAGGACGTATCCGACCATTCAGGAGACCTCCCTGAGTGCTTTCCACCTTCACCTAGCAAACAGCCGACAGCTCATCTCTGAGCTTCCTTGGTCTTCTTGCTCGCCTCCGAGCCGTCTGTCAGACCGAGCTTCCTCGGTCTTCTTGCTCGTCTCCGAGCCATCTGACAGGCCGAGCTTCCACGGCCTCACTGCTCGTCTCCGAGCCGTCTGACAGGCTGAGCTTCCTCGGCCTCACTGCCCGTCTCCGAGCAATCTAACAGGACGAGCTTCATCGGCTTCCCCGATCAACCGAGAGTGCGGAACCCAAGCACTCTCGCAACGGCTCTGCATATCCCGCCAGGGCGAGATATCCTCCTCCCCACGTTCTGCGTCCCACGCTAGCGCGTTCCCCCATTAATGGGCGTATCCTGCCATTAATGTGAGGATAACGCAGGGACGTAACCGACGGCGATGATCTCGCGCCTGCTTGCTCCACGCAACCACTATATAAACCCCTCTCTCAGACGACTCATGTAACTCGAACTCATTCCAATACGCCATTACTCTGCACTCATTCTCCGGCACTAAATTGATCGTTGGAGGGTCCTACGGTGGTCACCCACCCCGGGACTTCTTTTGCAGATAGCTCGGCGTCAACGCCAACCCATTGAGATCCACACGCTCAACAACTCTCAAACCAAATCTCAACCGTCAAGGACCGCCATCACAGGATCAACGGAGGACAACATCTGAAGGAGATCACAGCCTCCATCAGATGATAACGATGATGATGATGGATGCCGATCATCGGAAAAAATAGTGGAGGTTGTATTTTTTCGATGCCATATGAGAAAATTCCCTCCTATGGCCTCTTTCCTCCATTATCGCTCTCTCTCTCTCTCTCTCTCTCTCTCTATATATATATATATATATATATATATATAGAGAGAGAGAGAGAGAGAGAGGAAAGATGCCATAGGAGGGGATTTCCTCCTATGGCGTCGAAAAAATACAATCTCCATCTCGTTTTCCGACGATCGACACCCATCATCTTCATCGTTATCATCTAAGACATGGGTACACCAAATTTCATTTGATTCTACAACTTTTTCACCGTTGAATTAGTGGGTTCAAAGTTAACGGTTTACCGACAATAGAACCTTTTACATTGCTAAATCAACGGTCAAAAAGTTATAGAATCACATGAAATTTGGCGTACCCATATCTTAGACGATAACGATGAAGATGATGGATTCCGATCGTCGGAAAACACGATGGAGGGCGTATTTTTTCGACGCCATAGAAGGAAATTCTCTCCTATGGCCTCTTTCCTCCATTATTCTCATATATATATGAGGTTAATGGAGGAAATGTGATATAGGAGGGAATTTCCTCCTATGGCGTCGGAAAAATGCACTCTCCATGCTTTTTTTTTTACGATCAGCATACATTACGTCCATCTTTATCATCTAAGATGTGGATACACCAAATTTCATGTGATTATATCATTTTTCACCGTTAATTTAGCCGGTGCAAAATTAATGGTTTACCGACAATAGAACTTTTCACACTGCTAATTTAACGGTGAAAAAGTGGTGGAATCACATGAAATTTGGTGTATGCACATCTTAGATGATAACGATGATGATGATCAATGCCGATAGTCGGAAAAAATGGTGGATGTTGTATTTTTTCGACGCCATAAGAGTAAATCCATTTCCATAGTCTCTTTCCTTCATTATCCCCCCCTCTCTCTATATATATATAACACCCACCCTCTCTCTCTCTCTCTCTCTCTCTCTCTCTCTCTATATATATATATATATATTTAACACCCACACTCTCTACCCCCCTTCTTTCTTTCTCTCTCTCTCTCTCTCTCTCTCTATATATATATATATATATATAACACCCACCCACCCCGCACCCCGTCCGCCCCCCCCCCCTCTCTCTCTCTCTCTCTCTATATATATATATATAATGTCGACATTGAAATAAAGGAGATGTGTCACATTATTAGTTGAGGGCTCAAGTCTATTTTAGAGAGGTTTGGAGATGACTTCGGCTCAACTAGACATAGAAATCTTGGACCAGCCTAGCTTAAGCTATTAGCTGTAAGCACAAGATGGCCTGGACCTCACTGAGATATTCAATGTTAAAGACAGGGACAAAAAAAGCCTGAGATTATACTAGTTATGCAAAAATGTTAATACAAAGAAAAAGGGTAAATTGTCAACCAGAAAAAAAAGGAGAAAGAAACTCCGGCCCACTCGGTATTTTCTAAAAAAAACCTGTAATTTTTAAAATTGTCTGTTGTTTATACTCTCTGTGACAAAATCCCTGGGCTGTTTTTAATTTAGGCCTTGTATACTCTCAAGTGCTTAGATATTATATGCAATTGGGTAGATATTACAGGCAACCGGTAAAAGGGGGTCTTGATCAGGCCTAGGAGTTTTTTAACAAGCGCAAAAGGTCCAGGGAGTTCTTACACAGATTTGAAGCATGCCGGGAGCTTTTTGACAATTTACCCAAAGAAAAAAGAGGAAAATATGAAGATTTTAATTAGCCCTGCAAAATAAGAAGTATATTTAGTCCATTTACAAATGAATTGGTTCATATCCCTTATCCAGTCTTCTGTTTCGGGGGAAAGAAATTGAGTGAATATTACTTAAGTTTGAAATTGAGTGAATATTACTTAAGTTTTGCTTACAACGATATATTGTAAATCTTTGTTTAATATGTCTTTTTGCAATTTTTGCAATTTTGCTTTTCCATAATATGAAAGCTGGTGTTATTATGTTGTGGAACGCAAGTTTTTCTGGTAATAAAGTACGTATCTTATATTTTGATCAATAGCATTGTTCATTCTTTTCTTTCCCCTTAAATAACATGCTCATTTTTTTGTAGTTATTCATTTTGTGAGAAGCAAAAGCAAACGAGAACGTAAAAAGCGGATCATGGTTCATAGGATAAGACATATGGCATAAATGATGATAAGGTTCAACAATAATGTTTCGAAAAAAAAAATAATAAGGTTCAACAATTAATCTTTCCAAGTTTCGGTAACTATTTAAAGAGAAACGATATGCGTTGAACAAATTAATGAGTCGATTTGTTCCGTACCATGGTTCAGTAACAGATACTGTGTCAGGCTGTATATGAGAAAAGCTGCTTGCTTGCATGTTAATTAGTTGCGATTATAACCTGCATGTATAGAAATTTCTCGTTCGCAATAATAGTATGTTATTTGGTTTTTATTTATCAGTATATCTTTTATTTATAATACTCTGTTTATTATTGATTATTAATAAAGTCCGTAGAATAATACTAGACTGCAGGATTGTGATGCAGATCACAATAATGCGACCTCACTAGTCGATAAGTATATTCTTAAATGTCCATAACCGTAAGAGTATCGAGACAGGACATTGATACTCCAGAAGACTGGTGTGTACTATGCATGTGCTTATAGATGATAAGTACACCGAACGACTCGTCTTTAATTTTCGGCTGGTAATTATACATAATTGTCATATGAAAATTCATACAGTGATGACCGGCACGACTTAGTCTCCAGACCTGAGATTCACCATAGCACCCTGCGTGTGCTAGAAATCGCTTTAATTACTACCCAACCACATATCCATTGATATTGCGTATAATGGTAGTAATTGGATATGACCGAACACATGTGAAGGTTGCGAGGAATTAACATGGGATTCGTTTTTCCGATATAAGGAAAATGATGTTATGCAGCGTGCAATATATTAGTGACCTAAAATCTCTTATCATAGTACTAGAAATCAAATAATAAACAGTTATTAGTTTGATCTCACGGTTACATGATAATATCAACACAACAATTATTTGAGTTATCAAGGGTTGGCAGTACTACCAAGCCCTAGACCAAATAAGGAGCACAAGGAGACGAAGAGATCGGACCGTACGGTTGTTGCCACTGACAGATATTGATTTACTTGGATAGTATTTTCCTATTCCAATACAGTCATCGACAGTTTACCTAGGCTGTCTAAATACGTAGCTATCGTCTTATAAACTTGTGGATTTTACTGCTTACAGAATTAATTCGAATGGTTTGAATTAATTATCCGCTGTTGAGTAGACGTAAAGCTTCTGGAGTCCCACATAGGTGAACTTCTACTTGCCAAACATAGAACTATAATAGAAAAGAATATATAGTTGATATACAAAAAGAGATTTAATTAAATAAGTGACTATTAATTAAATAAGGATAAAATTGCTGAATACCATTTGATCTTGGTACTCAAGATAATATGTGATATTATATATATATATATATATATAAAAGACAGTATTGTTATGCATTTGATATGTATCAAATATTATATGCTTATATATGTACTGGCCAATATGTATTAAGTTATAACCAATTAGTTTGTTTAAGGGATTAAACAAATTAATTAATTAATTACGAAGTTTTAAATAGGAAAAAAAAAGTGACCATGTAAATAATATAGGCACTGAGTTTAATAACACCATTAGACCCCAAATTGTTAAGTCTCTGAAAACGTGACCATTTATTGATTGATTATTTGATTTCAACTCTGTAGTAATAAATGGATTTCGACTCGACTAAATTTTATGTTGAAGTGTGGGCCTATGTAACCATGAGTCTTAACTATTATTGGCAGCCCTAGATTTGTGAGCTGCTCTACTGTTCCTATCATGGTCCAACCTTGGAACCTGCAATGATGTGAGCTGTTTTTGTAGCCAGAGATGTCAAAGGGATGGGTCCGATAACTCGCGGAAGGATCGTTACGGTTGGCAGAGAAAACGGATGCAGGTCAAGATACACGGAATAAACGGATGCTGATTTTTTTGCACATTACCTAAACCGGGTTATACTTGTGTGGATAACGAGCCATTTATAAACCGATAATGAGTAACCTTTTCACAAATAAAATGGTTGAGCAATTTTGTTTTGGAAATTTGAATGTATTATCTATCATGATTAAATACAATAATTAAATTTTATCAAGGCTAAAAAATGAATGAAAAGTCACTCGGCTTTTTATCAATGCTAACCGGATAAAGCCTACAAACCCACGGGTCGGGTCAACTCGATGGTACTTCTAATGGGCAGGTTAGATATGATAATTTTACAAACGGTAACAAAATTTTGGCTCGTGTCCCGGGCTCTTTAGCTCGATCCATGAGTCAAACTCGACGCCACTATCAGTATTTATTCGTCCTTTAAAATTAAGTATTTGGATTTACTAAAAAATTTCATCTAAAATTGCCGTTTGGAGTATGATCATTTTCCATAAAAAAAATAATCTAAAAAATGCTTAAAAAATAATTAATTAACTGTCCATTTGTATACCAAGGCTTCATATAGAACTTTTTGTCTACTAGGTATGTAGGACTTCTGATATGATTTTTTTAAAAATTAACGATATAGCTCTTAAAATTGAGAGTATCTCTTTACACAATTAAAAACAACTGTGTTTTCTCTTTTAGTATTCCTCTGTATTAGGCCCATCAAAATTGGGCCTAGCAGGACTAGGTTTGGCAGATGAAGCCTTTAGGGGCCGATGTGCTGTACTGCCCGAACTCACTGTATTCTAAAAACATGATATCAACACGCAAGTTTTTTACTTGGGTAAATTGTCAAAATTCCTCGGGCCAGCTCACAAGTTGTCTAAAATCCTTGTAGCTTTGGAAATTGTTGGGAAGGGCCTACCGTTCAATATCTTTGTGAAAGAACCTCTGAACTATATTTCATTTAGATCTTGTATTTCTTTACTGCTAGGCTGTTACAGGCAACTGCTTAGTTATCACAAGCAATTGTTCAGATATTGGAGACAACAGCAACTGCTTGGATGTTACAAGCAACATGTATAAAAGGTTTTGATTGGGCCCAGGGGTATTTTAACAAGAGCAAAATAAGCCCGGGTTTTTTTACAGAGGATTGAAGAGGGAATTTTTTGCTTCTATTTTTGACAATTTACTCTTCTGTCTTACTTCTCCCTTGAATTGTCTACGTTGTTGATTAGTAATGATATTAATCTTAATCATCATGTCAAATAAGAACGATTCAAACTTTCATATTTCAATCCAGACATGTATTGAACCAGAAGAATCAATTATTAGAAACATTACCAGTAAAATTTTTAAAGCAGCCATTACGTCTTGATGCGAAAATAGATTTTCCAGTAAATTAATATGTAACCCATGCTGAAGATATTTTGTAATGTTTTCGCATACCGTTCTTATTTACTTTTTCCTTTTAAAATACAACTAATTAGTATTAATTTTGCAAAAAAGAAATTAGCTGACGGAATCTCCAACGAATAATATTATTCTTTTTGAAAAACGGTATATAAGATAAGAAAGGAAAAGAACAAAAACACCCCACATATTAATTAATGATGCAATCTTAATATAACATCACATGGTTTTATGAGTAATTAATCGCCTTAAAAATAGCATTAAGGAAGCTTATTAGTTAAATAATTTAAGTCCCAACGTTCAATCCCATTCCCACATATTTCTCCCGCGTTTTCGTTCTCTCTCGTCTTTCTGTCCCTCTCTCTTCAACAAAATTAGAAACCCTAGACTCCCCAATTCGATCGCGGCGACGGCGCCCTCAATTTTCTTCCCCAAATCTGAATTGATCCGGCCTATTAGGGGGAAACTTAAGAAATCTCTGGTTTCTTTACGTTTCTCCCAAAATTTTCAACCGGTTTCTATTCACATTATCAGCTGCCGTTTGCAAATTTTTTTTCCTTCTTGGGGAAACAATCGAGCTTGGGGGAATGATCTCATGATCGCCGCCAATATCGAATCTTTTTGGTGAAATGAACAGGAGAGTTGATTCGAGAGATGATGCATTTGAAAAGGATTGGATTTTTGGGGATTTTTCTGATGTTCTTGCATGGAATGATGTCTAGGGTTGTGTCCGCGAGGCACGGAATGACCGCGGGATCGCCGTTGGGGTTGAATTCGAATGAGCAGACGGTAATAAGGTTTTCCTCTCTCTTTTTCGACTCATAATTTGGTTGTTTATAACATATAGAATTTGATTGGATTTTTGATTTATTATTTTGTATTACGATTTGGTTGAACGGCAGGCTTAAATTTACATTGCTAAGTGAATTATCATTTGGCATAGCATAATGATATTAGCTGGACATGTGCCTTAAGTTTGTACTTTGTTGCTATCATTTTTTGGCTCATCAACTTTGTAGGGTTAAGCATCTGTTTTCATGTTTTGCTTTGTAAAAATTTGTTTTTATAGGCTTAAATAGAGAGTAATTACTTGTGTTATAATACAATTTCATCCAAAACAAAAAAGGAAGGAATGAAGGAAGAAACAATCACTAGTAGTTGTTCATTTCCTTTCTTCTTTTAAGTCAAGTATTGTCAGATTGTTTTTTCACTGAAACGAAGGATAACAAATCCCACCCACTCATCCCAACCTCAAAATTGGCCAAATGTTAATGGAATTGGTCCATGCACCATGGCACCATTAGCCTGCATGACTTGTATCCAAGATCAGCGTTCATTCAGAAATCATTTGTAAAAAATGGTCAAATGCTTTAGTTGTATTAGGTCATAAGCATGCCGCCATCATATTGTTATTCCGTTTTGTTGCCGATATTATTCAATTGCTAGCCTAATCAACTTATGCATATTCAACTTATCTCTAAACTTTGTAATTGAGATTTTTAGTTTATCTTATGATCGATACAATAGATTGCCATCCATGAAGGACCATGAATAAAATAAAATCCATGCAGGGACAGACGTAGGAATTTTCGTCAGAGTGGGCACCAAACAAAGCAAGCTTACATTATAAATTAAAAATAAATATTATATAAAATTATCGGATAATTCACAAAGTAGCAACAAAAGTTTAAATAAGCCAATTATAAGCAAAAGCTTTTGCAATATGAAGATAAAAGCTTGATGAAATCCATAGCCTCTTTAATAAAATCCAAAATAATTTAAGAAGTAATTGTGGGCAGTGGGAATTGACTCCAAGACCTTTTCTTCAGAAACAAAAATCATCACCAACTGAGCTAAAGCCTTATATTCTCTTGTTTATGTTATAAAATATATAAAATACATGCTGGAAGTATCCCAACTCATATTTATATTCAATATTAGTCTCTTTTTCTTTTGCCAAATTTCAGCGGGAGAACGTACCCCTCCCCGGCTCTTAATAGATCCTCCCATGCCGTCCAGTATCTAACATTCAATGAACAAAATACATTAGCAGTACTGAACAACCGAGTCATCATCGGTATATGATCAAGATAATGAGAAGGTGTAAAACATTATGAATAAATTGGTTTTGATTAGTTGACATGACTACAGGTGGAGCAGATGTGGCTAAATTGTGGTGTTGATTTGTTGGCAATTAAAGAAGAATTACAAAAGTCAGATTGCTGTTCTCCTGATGCTACTGATATCAACCCAAGAGAAGAGTTGCTTGCAAAGGGCATTATAAAGGACACACTGGATCGTTTATCCCCAGAAGTCAACCGTAGCTTTCTTGATTGTCTGACGGGGCAAAATTTCCCTTTAAACAATTCAGGAGAGGTCAGTCTTAGAATTTGGTTTCTTGATTATCTCGACTCATTACTCAGCCAGCTCCCTAGTGCGAGGAGACATTTGGCTGCTCAGCCTTCTGAGGAGTCGACCCCGGTCTCAGACCCGGCTCCATCGCCGGATGTTGATGCTGATACTGACTCAGATTCTTCGCTGGACCCGATATTCTCATTTCACATTCATAGTCCACCACCACCACCATTGATTCTTGCACCTCCTCCCAACAAATTACCTCATCCTTCTTCCAAAACCGGAAATGACCCTATAACTTCTCATAATACCAGTTCATCTCAGCTACCAAATCCATCACCAGACGATGAAGACAACAACCCACCACCAGACGATGAAGACGACAACAAAGATACAATCGTTTCCGTCGTTGTTCTGACTGCAGTAGTGACTGCTTCATTCGTGGCACTTCTTTTCTTCTGCATTTTTAAATGCCGAAAAAGGAATCGCTACTACGGATATAAAAGAAACGACGATAGACCGCTTCTCAGTCTGAGTTTAAGCGACTTCTCTGGTATGGAACTGTTTTTCGTTTGACATAAACTTACTTTCAATGCTGATTTATTTTTTTCATACCAGGTTCTTCACAGAAGTCTTATGGCAGTCCGAGTTTATTAGCTCCTCCAAAACCATTAAAAACCGATCCAAACCAAAATCCTCCTGTTTCATCATTGAATACCTTGGTTAAAACTCAGTCATTAGAAGTGGTTCTTGGAAATTCGAGTTCTTTTACGGAGCCTAACAACACAGCTGCAGAAGCTCCTTCACCAAAACTACCGCCTTCTCCTCCTCCTGTGATGCCACCTCCTCCTGTGATGCCACCACCTTTTCAGAAACCAGCTGCTCCTCCTCCTCCTCCTCCTCCACGCCCAGCTCCTCCACCAAAGGCAGGTGCAGCTCCTCCACCAAAGGCGGGCCCAGCTCCTCCTCCTCCACCAAAGGCAGGTGCAGCTCCTCCTCCACCACCAAAGGCGGGCCCAGCTCCTCCTCCACCACCAAAAGGTGCGGCTCCGCGACCCCCGCAAGCAAAAATCAATATTTCGAGACCGAATAAGGCCCCGCCTCTTCCACAAAAGAAGCAAGGAGAAGCTAATGATGTGGATGACGCAAGTGCTCCAAAGGCCAAGCTTAAGCCATTCTTTTGGGATAAGGTTCAGGCAAAACCTGATCAGTCAATGGTTTGGGATCAGCTGAAAGCCGGTTCATTCCAGTAATCTTGTTTATATGAACCAGCCTTGTCCTCAAAGATGTCGGGTCAATGGATCTTAGGCACTAAGTTTCTTATATCGAATCTGCAGGTTTAATGAGGAGATGATAGAAAGCCTGTTTGGGTGCATTGATAAAAATAAAGACGGAAAGAAGATTTTGCCAGCCAAGGATGCAGCTCTGCAGTACGTTAGGATTCTAGATCCTAGAAAAGCGCAGAACCTGTCTATTTCGTTAAAGGCGATGAATGTGAAATCAGAGGAAGTACGTGAAGCACTTACAGAAGGTATTTCTCATCTTACTATATTTATGCAAGAGCGTGCATTCTTATTTATGTCCTAGTCGCAGAAGCGCATTACAAATGAGAACTGTTTATGTGGTGTTTTCTCGTTCCAAGCAAAGCTAATACAAAATCCCTCAAACAGGAAGCCTTGAAATTAATTCCCTTTGCTAATATATTGAATGTATGGTTGAATTATGATATTTTTTCCTACCAGGGAATGAGCTTCCTGCAGAGTTGCTCCAAGCATTGCTGAAAATGGCTCCCACAACTGAAGAAGAGATGAAGATCCGGTTATATAGTGACCCATCTCTGCTTGGCCCTGCAGAACAATTTGTGAGAGCCATAGTGGAAATCCCGTTCGCTTTTCAACGGATGGAAACGTTGCTTTTTATGACTTCTGTACAGGAAGAAGCCTCAAGTATTGTCGACTCCTTTTCCACTATAGAGGCAAGCATTGTAACTAGTTTTCTTTGTTCTTTTAGTTAAGAGAACAATATATAAGGTTTAAATTTAGGTTTTCCTTTCCTACAAGGTACAACAATTAAGTGACTTCAAATACGTAGGATTGACCTTTTGGCTGTGGCTCAGCGGGGAAAAAAAGGTGTTCAAGTTTATTGGCTTACAATATTTCATAAGGATTATAATTGGATAAGATAGAAGCAGCGTCTCTTAATCAGTACAATAATTTAGCTGACCGAGGCAGATCCAAATAAAAAGAAAATTTCTGTTTCCCAAATTCTGAACCATTTTTAAAAAATTGTGGCAATAAGTTTTGTTTGGTTCTTGGCTTTATCAGGGTTGGGTGTAAATTTCAATAGCATATCTGTGCGTGCATGCATGTGTGTGTATGAGAATAATAGAGGGAAGAGGACCTATGAGGGTTTTGTGTTAGGTGGCGTCGAAAAAATACACCTTTAAACATTTTTTCACAGCACCCATCATCAGCATCTTTATCATCTAAGATGTTGATACACCAAATTTCATGTGATTTTATCATTTTTTCAACGTTGAATTAGCAATGTAAGAAGTTCTATTATCGGTAAACCGTTAATTTTGTACCCACTAAATCAACGGTGAAAAAGTGATAGAAACATATAAAATTTGGTGTAAGCTCATCTTAGATGATAAAGATGAAGATGATGAACGCCGATCGTCGAAAAAAATCGTGGAGAATGTACTTTTCCGACGCTATAGGAGGAAATTCCCTTATATGGCATATTTCCTCCATTATATACTGTCACACCCCGCTTCCTAAATTACGGAATACGGAAAGCGACGAAGGCCAGCCGTGCTACCTACGGTAAGAAAAAATCCTTCCATAGTCACATAAGACTGTCTAGATTAACCAGTCAAAATAAAGTCCAATACCAAAAGAAATAATATTGATAATCATGCCACAATGAAACCACAAGAAATCCTAAAAATGGGTCCACTAGATAATTGATGCAATTTAAGATCCAATACAAAAGATTCGGAAATAAAATAGGATCCAAAAAAGATACATAAGTCCTAATGTCCCATAAGGGCGCACATGCTGAAAAGGAAAATAAGCCTACGAGTTACCGATCTTCAGCAAAGTCCTGGTAGTCGTTGCGGTCCTGCTCGGCCTGAAAATCCGTCTCTAAATCTTAGATGACAAATCTCAGGGATGTCAGAACATCCCAGCAAGTACTCAACGTATAAGGTGTGTGTATGGTATAATAACAAGAATATATGAAAGTAGTGAAGCCCGTGTGCGCAAGTAAAACAGATATATATAAATAGATGCATTAATACTATGAAACCGACATATAAAAAGGTCAAGTCATAACCTAACTGGTCACTAAAAGGTAAACTGCCCTATCGTAATCTCGAGTGTGTGCGTCAACCTCTGCAGGAGTATTCCTAACCCAAGAGTGGTGCCCCAGGGGCTAAGAAACACGGGCCCAACTGTGGAATGAACAAGCGACCGATATAGCCAGGTACGAGCTGTAAACATGAGACCGATATAGCCCGGTACGAGCTGCCGGTATGGGACTCCTGAGATCCTGTTGTACGAACGCACACTCAAACTACCCAACACTCGCGTATTTAGCTACTATGGTAATGACTAGAGCACTAATTAAGAATGCCGAAAAGACTGTAACTTATAATATCATATTAATTGTATAAAAAAGAAACTTGTAAACAGTATAGATTGTGTCATGTCATGTAATTCGGCATTCAAATTAGAGAACTCGTTTTAATATGAGTAGTCTGGAACAATGAGTAGTTGTGGCATGTCAAGTACAATAGTTATAAAATGATAGTGTCCATAAACAAGAATAGCATATTAAGGTTTCTCAAGCATGCCGATAATGATAGTCTCAAGTAAAATGTTAAATATAGACGATAGGATATGATAAGGTAAAAATGTAAACAAGACTCAACATAAATATGCAAGCATCTGTATTTAACATTCGGATTTATTTATTGAAAAGAATAATAAACTGAAATATGGTTTTAAAAGGTTAATATAGTTAAATAGGAATGACAAATTACAGATGCATAAAGCGGATAGTGGTAATAGTATAATTATGAGATAATATTAAGTAAGATAAAATAAATGACAGATTGACTAGTCATCATGTAAGTGCTAATAATAAGTTTTATAATCATGTGATAATAGAAAATATTAATACAAATTATAGTATCAAAATAATTTATGTGACTAGGGTATATAGAGTGTAACGATATTATAAGGAGTGATAATGTAGAAACTTTAATTTATATATATATAATATTAAGCCCAAAGCGTTTATTGATTAACAGTAATAATGGTATATTTTATGTTTTAGATTAGGATATAAGTATTGACATTTTGCATGCTAGTGTATACCAATATTGTTGCAACAGAAACATATAATTACTTATAAAGTTTTTTATATATTAAACCACATTTACATGTTAATAGTTATTTTATTACGCTTGCACTTTTACAGTTCACTTGATAAAAGGATTAATAGGTATTCTAGATCTTAGGGTTTTCATCATATGTACAAGTATTATAAGATATATTAATAAAGCGGCAAAATATTACAATTTTATTTAAATATTGTAAGTTAATAATTTATTTAGAGAATTACAGATATTGCATCGACTAAAAAAATAAAAGAGTAAGAGTACTTGCCTTGGAGACAGATAAACACGACGACACGAATAACAACTCCAAGGTTTGATTGCTCGGCTAAATTTGAAGAAGAAGAAGAAAATATTGTGATGGGAAAAAGAGAAAGTTGATTTATATGAGAAGGGGAGAGATGATAATAATTAAGTTGTTATTTATAGGGAAGAAAGATATTAAAGATTGGAGACATTATTATAATTAGAGAGAGAAATATTCTGATGAGATGAGATTTGGATTTGATTTTATAAAAGAGAGATATGATGGCTTGTTATATACTTCTATAAGATATTAGAAAAGTTGTATATATACATATTAGTTTGTATATAGTTAGAATAATAGAAAAGCATATGTATATATACATATTAGTATATAGTGAAAATATATGTAGATATGTATATGGTTATGGGTTAATGAAAATAAATATAATTAGTTATATATATATGATTTTATGATATCAAACAACTAAAATATATTTTCAGTTAAACTATCATAACAAAATATTTTCAATTATATATATGTATGTATGTATATAGGTTTGTAGAAAAATAATTAAAGAGAGTAAATTTGAGAAAGAGAATCTGCTGAGAGAGATTAGATTAGATTGGAGAGAAAGAGATTTTATTAGGGAATATATATAGAAAGAGAGCGGGGTTTTGGTGAAATATAGTTAGTGATATAGAAAAATATATGTAGATAGAATAAAATATGGGGAGAAAGAAATCTGTTGGAAAATATATTTGTTTGGAGAGAGAATAATATTTGTTTTAAAAGAATAAAGTTATCAGGTGAGACATATATCGTGATTGGAGAGAGAAAACTGAGTTGTTAGTTTAGGAAAAATATTTATATGGTTAAAACATTTAACAGGGGCTCTCATGACTTTTCAAAATTAAATATTTTAACCAAATAAATATCGTAAGACAAAATATCTTATAAATAGAATTTAAAAAGGGGTAAAATCTTATGTATATGTATTGTTTAAAGAAATACCAAATAAAATATCTTTTGTTTAAACTATGATACTAAAATATAAACATGGTTATAAAATAGTGTTGACAAATAAATATTTAAATACTAATAATATGCATATTTAACAAACTTGAAAAACCATAATTATATGTATATATCTTGATTAAAAGTATTAAACTTCAAGTTATAATAATAAAAATAAAATAAAACTCAATATATCCAAAAGAAAAAGAAACGTATGATCAAATTAGGATGTTACATATATATACATATACGTATATGTATATACATATACGAAAGGTGCCATAGAAGAGAATTTGCTCCTATGGCGTCAAAAAATACATCCTTCATGATTTTTTTCGACGATCGGCACCCATCATCTCTATCTTTATCATATAAGATATGGATACACCAAATTTCATGTTATTCCGCCATTTTTTCACCGTTGATTTAGTTGGTGCAAAATTAACGGTTTACCGACAATAGAACTTTTTACATTGCTAATTCAATGGTGAAAAAGTAGTAAAATCACATGAAATTCATTGTTTCCACATCTTAGATGATGAAGATGGAGATGATGGGTGCCGATTGTCGAATAAAATGGCGGAGGGTGTAGTTTTTTGACACCGTCTGACGAAAAAGTCTCCTAAGGCCCCCCCCCCCTCTCTCTCTCTCTCTATATATATATATATATATATATATATATATCTTTTAGACTTTTCCCCTCGGTTTTGAATCAATATGTAATTTGGAATAACCACGACGTTAAGGCGAAAGCCTCTTTTTTTTGCACTGTATTCTCGACCAAGTTTTTGGAACCTGACAGAAAATAATGAGATACATTGTAGTCAGGATATCAAATTTTTGTCAACGTTGATTTATCTCTATAAATTTGACTTGTGCACCCGGCATAGACATTTTTGTCAATGTTGTAATTTAATAGGCTACCTGAAGCAGATTAACTGTTGGCTCAGATTTTAACCTTCGTTTTAGTCCAAAATATATACCAACTAAAACCTGCTTGTCGGGGAAACAGTATATTTCATTCCGAACATCTTTCCTTTTTCCCTAAATCTTGAAACGACGCTTAATTTCATTCTTGTTCTCAGATCATTTTCTAGTAAAAAGTGGTACCAGGATATTATTACCTTTTGCTCTATCCGTTTTTAGGTGGCTTGCAAGGAGCTAAGAAATAGCCGGCTTTTCTTAAAGCTATTAGAAGCCGTTCTCAAAACTGGCAATCGTATGAACGATGGTACTTATCGCGGGGGTGCACAAGCATTCAAGGTCGACACACTTCTCAAGCTCGCAGATGTCAGAGGAACCGATGGCAAAACAACCCTATTACACTTTGTCGTTCTTGAGATCATCCGAACTGAAGGCATGCGTGCTGCTCGCCAAGCAAGCCAGAGCCGAAGTAGCATCTCAAGCCTGAACGCCGAAGATCTTCTTGACGACCCTCCTACTGAATCCGGAGATCACTACCGTGAGCTTGGCCTTAAGGTCGTCTCTGGCCTCAGTGGTGAGCTCGGGAATGTTAAAAAGGCTTCCGCTTTGGATTCCGATGCCTTAACGCACACTGTGGCAAATCTCGGTGAGAGACTTTTAAAGACGAAAGAATTCCTCAAGACGAAAATGGAAGGCATTGATGAGGAGAGCAGGTTCCTACAGTCCCTTAGGGTGTTTGTAGAACATGCCGAGGGTGATATAACTTCTTTGTTAGAGGAAGAGAGAAGAATAAGGCTGCTGGTGAAAAATACGACTGATTATTTTCATGGGGATACTGGAAAAGATGAGGGATTACGATTGTTTGTTGTCGTGGGAGAATTTTTAAGTATGATAGATAAAGTATGCAGAGAGGTGAAGGTACTGCCGAAGCCAGCATTGAAAGCTCAGAGAAGTAGAGAAACACCAGCTCAGTCACCTGCTCAGTCACCTGCCCGAGCTCCCCGGCAGATGCTCTTTCCAGCTATTAAGGATCGGCGTATGGATTCTTCCAGTTCGAGCTCTGATGACGAGGATTGATCTTTAGCTTGAAAAAGGTATGCTTTCCTTTATCTGTTGGGGGAATCTATGAAAATATTATATTTTAGGAGTACACTGCCTCGCTTGCGTTCATCCAAAGATTTAGAACTGAAACAACCGATAATAGAGGGTTAGTGTGTGCGTAACAGAATCTTCATCAGTATTTCGTCGAAAGAAACATTACCCTCGCAATCACATGTTTACTACGCAATTTACCAATAAGTTTTGGCCTTTGGTTGAACTGAATGTTCAATAGGCCAGGAATAAGAATTAAAAGAGGATCCTATAAATAGTATGTTTGTAACAAAAAGACAACACATCTATTTCCACCCAAAAAAGAAAAAAGAATTTTTGTAACAAAAAGAGAATACATCTATTTTCCATCAAACAGAACATCTACCCTCTTTTATTCTTTTGTTTCAGATCTTCAAAGAAAATAATTGTTGAATACTATAGAATAACCAAAATATTTTATCTTTTCTAGTGTATTGCAAATCTGTAGATTTACACTTTACAGACACTTCTAGGCTTCAATATTTGTAAATTTTATCGTTAGCAGACTTTAAGTAGATTACCAAACTATGCTGTCTCTATAAATTATGAGGGACTGCTTAAATTTGAGAGATTTTTTTTTTTTTTTTGTATTGATAAAAATTGGTGTGCCACACCAGCATTCATTATAGATCAGTAATATAATGCAAAAGTTATGATACAAGTTTGGGCAGCCAACCAAACTGGCCCCGCATCATTAAAAAAACCAAATACATCAAAAAGCATAAGAAAACAAACAAACAAACAAATAAAGGGTCAAAACACCACTCTATTAGCATCATGTCGATAACTATATCGACATATATATCCCCCTAATACGAGCACCGCCTCAAAGGATCTTGTGATGAAGTGATGTTGATGAAGCCCCCCCCCCCTCCCCGCGTGCAATTTAGCTTGTTTCTTCAAGCAACACTAGAAAGAAGACATCTCTTTGATTTTCTCTCGAAGTTTGCATTCTTGAGAGATTTTTTTTTACCTAAAAATATAAGAGATTATTTTTACCTAAAAATATAGAGAGATTATTTTCAATATTAATTACTATTTACAACCACAGTTTCAACCTTGGAGGGAAGTAAAGTGCACCAAATTCCTATTTACGACCGCAGCTCCAGTTTCATAACAAAATACTAGTTATGGCGTAAGAGGTTACCCAGTTTGTTTTATCAAGTCTTTCATCTTTTTTATCTCAGGGTGCTTTAGGATTTTACCATACTGAATTTGATATTTCCTCGTTCAGATATTTCTGTGACATTCTTCAGGTAAAGTGAATAATTCCTGCAGGCAACGTTGGCTTTTGACGGCGTTTCGTCGGAATGCATAGTATAAGTATTTCTTGCAGAGAGAACTCTATGCTTGAGAGGGTTGGAGCCATGGACGAATGATGCACGCCGGAACCAAAATCAGCATCTTTGATGCAGGATTCACAAAGGAGGAGTCGTTGATTAAAATGAGATCCAATATTGTTGTGGTCTTTTGAAGTCCCACTCTGTAAAGATAGAGTGTAATTATTTTCGTTGTTTAGGAAATAGATGAAATGCATTCTTTTTTTTCCTGACAGTTTTCACTTCTGCTCTACATATTTTATTGACCTTTCTGTAATTTTGCAATTAGCCCTCCTGTCAATTGGCAGTTAAATATTCATGAATGTCCATGAAAGTAACCATGGTTGTTTTCATTCATTACACATCATTCCCCATATACAAGAACAAATAATAATTACAGGCCATTGCACATCATGGCCTCTAAAAAAAAATAAAGTTCACATTTTGCAGTTGTTAAGCGATTGATGTTCATCTACAAAGAGGGAACAAGAAGGAAAAACCTAAATAATGCCAGAAGTGGGATTTGAACCCACGCCCTCTCTCGAAGACCAGAACTTGAGTCTGGCGCCGTATACCACTCGGCCATCCTGACTTTTTGTCCGACTCTGCTACAAATACCAATTAGAACAAACCAAAATTATAATGCTGAGTGATGAACCCCACAACACCTCGAGGTCACAAGTTCAATCCACAAAGAGTTTGATTTCGGGGAAAAAAACCATTTTAGCACCCCGACCGATTCCAAATTTGAATTTTGCAGCAGCTTAAATATCAACTGGCAAAACAACCAGCCCGAATCCAACCGATCTAAATTGGGAGAAAAAGTAGAAGAGAATAATTATTTTGCTAGACAATCGAATCCAACAATGGAAACCCACAAACTCGAGCCAAGCAGAACAAAACTCATATCATCTGAAATCAGAAATATAATCTGTTCGCACAACAAATTATAATGCTAAGTTTTAAGATACCAATTTATGCCACATTTAAATTTTGCAGCAGAACACCACCTCAAAACAAGTAGTCGATATCCAAGTTATCTAAATTGGGAGAGAAAGTAGTAAAGATGATCTATTTTACAACAGAATGCTGAATTCAACATTAATGCCCACATAATCATGCCAAACAGAACAAGCACAAACCCCCTCTGAAATAATTCTCTCTTCACAACACCAAAATTATGATGAGTTGACAATTATTTCTATATGCTGCAATATTGTTAACACAACAAGAACACAAGAATACAACAATAATTTTGCTTAATGCTAATTTCAAAAGGGATTAAAGATAAATTTTTTCCATTAGATTCACACTCACCATTCCAACTTACAAAGACCCAAATTAGAAAGGATAAAAAAGCCAATATAATAAACAAAGGGGAAAAAGAAAAGAAAGATTACAGAGAACACATCAAGATGTTCTATCTAATCCTCTTCAGGGGCAGCTTTGGAAGACCCTGCTTTCTTGGGGAGCAAGAGATTGTGGATATTGGGCATCACGCCACCATTAGCAATGGTGACCGTCCCCAAGAGCTTCGAGAGCTCCTCATCGTTCCTCACTGCCAATTGAATGTGCCTCGGTACGATTCTAGTCTTCTTATTGTCCCTTGCTGCGTTCCCTGCAAGCTCCAATACCTATCAAAACAAAGAAATAGATTGAATTTTGTCAATTACCCATTTCACACATTAAAGCCTATCACCAAATAAATTAAAAACCAAACAGAACCCTAAAGTACCAAATATACTGAAAATCCCCCCCCCCCCCCAAACTCAAAATTCAACCCAAAACACATGAAACTTTGAAGAACAAAGATCGAAAGAACAACAACTATTATAACAAAGCAAAAGGTCAAATTTTGTCAATTACCCATTTCAGAAAATTTCAAAAGATTGCAGCTTTCTACGCAGAAAATAAATAACGAAACCCTAAATTAACAAATCTACTGAAAATCACCCCCCCTATCAAAATTCAACCCAAAATAGATAAAATTTCAAGAAAAGATCGATACCTCAGCAGCCAAGTACTCAAGAACGGCAGCGAGGTACACGGGAGCGCCGGCGCCGACCCTTTCAGCGTATTTCCCCGCCTTCAAGAACCGAGCGATTCTGCCAACTGGGAATTGGAGCCCAGCTTTGCTGCTCCTCGACGTCGCCTTCTTCGCCGCCGCGGATCCAATCGCCTTTCCTCTTCCTGCCATTGAGATTTCGATCAAAGTTGGGAATTTAGGGTAGGGTTTCGAGGAAAAGAGGATGAGAAAAAGGAATCGTCGTTTCAGATAGGGGGCTTGGGGCTGAATTTATAAGGGGGTTGTGTTTTTGGTTGGACCAATGGGGAGAGAGCACGCGGATCGATAGTTTCCACCGTTGGATTGGGAGAAAACGAACGGCTGGATCTGGGTGACGTGGAGAGCGAGAATATTGAGCGGTGGCGGCGAAATTAGTAAGAAAATTCTGGATCCGATTAATCGGTTTCGAATGGACCGGGCCTGATTGTAAGGCTATTGGGCCAATTTAGTATTACTGTGCTCATTTTTCTGAATTTCTTATCCTAGCTTCAAAAGTCCAGGATGTGTTTTTTTATTTAAACTTTGGGCCACCAGATATTTGTATATATAATTATTGTTTATTTTTAATTTCTGTAGCTATGTTGTGTCCCAGTTGAAACTCTCAACCCAAGATCTCTTTGTTTGATTGTTTGACATGAAATACTACGGAAATGTCTATACCGAAAGCATTCAACTTTCGGTACTTCAAGTGTATGGTTTGCTAGAAGAAGAATTCGAATTTACTTTCGAGGAATGCTGTGGAAGCGGCATGCTTGCTTCGGGATTTTGATTTCCTTAGTTTTGGCTTGGAAGAAAGCGTAAGCATAAGGAACGATGAAGAAAAGCATAGTTTCTTGTTTGGCTATATTACTTCCAAAATATGATAATTTACAAATAGCACAAAGTAGGTTCTTATTTTTTTGTCGTTTTGCTCATAAAAAAAAAGAGTTACTTCATAATTTACCTTTTTCAGATATTTGCAAATAAATATTAGAAATAACTTCTTATTCTACTTTCCTGACAAAATTGCTTTCCGGTTGATTCTTTATGCATAATGGTGATTATTTTTGTCTCCTCTTGAATTATTTATTTAATGGTCGTATTTTCATTCGACCTTCTGTTTTCTTGTTTTTCATTTTACTTTTTACCTTGGTTGCTTAATTCTATCTTTAAATTGGATTTAACGAAACTTGTAACGAATTTCCAACTGTTTCAATTATATAAAAAAATCTCTTAAATTGTGTTAATTTCCAAAAATAATATCTTAGTATGAAAATCGCCATTTTCATTCTTGAAATATATATTTATTGATTTATAAAGTATGATCTCCGTCAGATATCATATCCTTCCAAAATAAAGATACATTTCTTTTCTATCTACTGCATAGCTTGTGTATGTTGTATGTTGTAAACTTGCGAATTTTTTACACCGTTTTCATCCCCAACCAACTTCCTTGCCAAAGATGTGTAATATTTCTGCCTTCATCTTTCATGTACAAGACAAATTTTGTGATCATGCGTTCTGTGTGTGTACAGCAAGGCTCAAAGCTTATAAATTGTGTACCATGCATTACTTTGGCCATATGGGGTTGGTTCATTTTTATGTTAAAAGCATTTCCCGCCAATGATATAGGTTTTAAGTTCAATCAATATCAAAGCTTAAATTATTTTACAGAGTAATGGACAATTGATGGAACAAGCAAGTTAAGTTTCATATTAATGTTGCAATATATGACAACAAATGCAAAAGCATGTTCAAATAAGAGTTTATGATAAGATTAATTGTACCATTTAATAATAAACACATGGGTGGAAAATAAATTGTTAAGATCTTCACCTTCGGCTCTTACTGGCTAGAACATCTAAATTTACTCCAGTTGTTAGTTGCAATTAATTTTAAAGCATTGAATTGGTATGCTTGGTTACAATATTTTGATCCATTGAAAGTCTAAAAATAATGAAGGGCTGGATGAAAAAAATATATAGCAATAAATTCTTTTCATTAACCTTCTTAACAGATGTTTAATGTTTTTTCATAAACTGATGCGATGCTATATACGATGAGAATAATGGAGGAAAAGTACCATAGGAGTGAATGTACTCCTAAGACGTCGAAAAAATACACCATCCACCGTTGTTCACGACGATTGGCATTCATTATCTTCATTATGCGAATTCACCAAATTTCATTTGATTCTACAACTTTTTCACCTTTGATTTAGTGGGAGGAAAATTAACGGTTTACCAACACTATAACTTTTTACATTGCTAATTCAACGGTGAAAAAGTGGTAGAATCATATGAAAATTGGTGTATCCACATCTTGAAATGTTAAAGATGATGATGAAGGATGCCGATCGTTGAATAAAATGTTAGAAGATATATTTTTTCGTCGCCGCCTGACGAAGAACCCTCCTAAGGCCTCTTTTCTTTATTATTCTCATATACGATACTGGTATTTGTTATCGTGATGTACAATGTCAAATAATAAAAATCGAGCGAAAACTCTCATAAAGAGGGTTAAATGTTGAATATAAACTGTAACCACAAAAGATAAGAAAATATATGAACTACATAGTTTTATTCTCAAATTCAAACATCCCAGTTGGCACAACTCTTAGTGAAACTGTCACGTGCCGCTTCCCAAAATACGGAATACGGGAGATGACTAGGCCAGTCATGCTCTTACGGTCAAGGAAATATATTGCCGTGGTCACACTTCGGCTTCTAGTAATACATGGCAAGCAGTAATCATATCACAAGTAATGAGAAACACTTACTAATTCTATAAAAACAGATATAAAACTAACCAGCTAGAGTCAAACGAAATGATAGCGCTGACGCCGCTGATCTAGATATCCGCAATATTCTCGAGATAAGGCATGTCCTGATCCGAGCTAAGTCCCCTTCTCGCTCTGAGCATGCATATTCAGATCGTCAGAGCGACACAATAGCAATATATGTGTGTGCGCGCGCGCGCGCGCGCGTGTGTAATACGTGGAATGATGATAAACATGAAGCAGTAAATATGGAGTAATGACGTGAGCAAGAAATAACCGGTACATGTCAACAGTAAAGCATGTGTATCGAATTGGTAATCAATACAATGTCCATATCACAAAGCCCATCGTCAGTCCAAATGTGCGCGTCAAGCACCGCAGAAGTATTCCTAACTCAAGGGTAAGTCCCAAGGGTAAGGAAACACGGGCACGGGCCAGAATCACAATCAGTAAGAACAGTAACACGATCAGTATCAAAGTCATGAAATCACGAAATATGCCGGTAGTGGGACTCCTGAGATTCGGTTGATCGAACCCACACTCAAACTACCCCACACCCCGCGGTATACATCAAACACCGACCATGAATCTAAATACCAGTCGCTCCATGACAAGTCAACGCGAGAATTGAAGACAGGGTCTCCATCAAGCATGTCTCAACCGGTATCCAAGATAAATGAACAGTGCTCAATGTCTTACCTATGACACTAATATAAATGTTTCCATACCCGTCACATACCAGTTACAGTTACGCTTATATATGTCCCATAGGTGTCGACAATACAATAACTAATTGGTTCCGCTTATTTTGTACAAGTACGTGGTACTTCCATTATTTAATCACGCTTTTACACTAACATACTCGCCACAATCCAATCACTAACATTTATCACTTGGTAATATAACACGGTCACTAGGATGTCAATGTATATGACCACTATTCAATGAGGGTATAACAGTTACATGATATGACGGGGATACAGTATATGCACTACTAAATACATATGAGTAGCCGGTGTCGGTTGGATTAGAAAAATCATATAAAATCATGCGTGCATAATTTGGCGAAACAATATAGAAGGCATAGATAGTTTATTAAATTATCTATGCAGAAAAATTGGTTTCGAGTCAATCAGGTTTCAGGTTTGTGAGTTACGGTCCTTTCATTTTAAGCGTTCACTGCTGGAAATCCAGTTGCTGAACTAGAAGTCCGTTTCGTAACACGTTTTACTCCCTGTTGGGAGTATAATTAGGCAATACTACAGTTAGATAATATATAGATTTATCTGTTATGTTTCCAACGCACTAGACGGATCAATAATATCCGCTGTACACAAGGAGATATGCACTATCTAAGGTTAAGCTATACATTCGGTGCAGCGGTGGCGATACGGTGGTGAGGTCGCGGTAGGGGTTCTCGTGGTCGGAGAAGGAGGGCCCAGTGAAGCAAGAGGAGGCAGACGATAGCATGACGGAGAGAAAGAATCTCGGCTTGGCCGTGGTGGTGGTTGGTGAAGACAGTGGGAGTTGGGTCGTAGGTCCCGCAGGTGGAGCTCAGGGGAGCATCGACAATGGAGTTGGTTAGGGCTCGGTTTAGAGAGATATAGAGGAGAGAGAAAGAGAGGGGTTCGGTTCCATTGCGGAGAAGGGGTAGGTAAACAAGGCAATTGTGGAGGTAGCCGTTGGGACGAGGTTGAGGTCATGGCTGTTAAAGGGAGCGGGTCTCGGGAGTAGCGTGAGGGAAGGGGACGTGGGGAAAGAGAGGGACAAAGAAGGAAGATGGGGATTGGGGTTCGGGTCGGGTCTGGGGTTATGTTAGGGTTTGAGTGGTGGGCTTGGACCGGGTTCAAAGAAAAGGAAAAGGAATGGAGAGGGCTGGGTTTGGGGGATGGGTTGGTGTTTAGTTAGGGTTTAGAGTTAGATAATTAGGAAAATAAAATAGAATAGATGTAATACCCAGTCCTTATAAATAATTACTGTATTTTAATAAATAACTTCCAAATATTTTTCCCAAATTTCTCATACAAATTTTCTATCTTTTCTAACCAAATTTTAAACCTTACCCTAATTAGGATCAAATCCCTTTTTAATTTCTTTTGCATTTTCTTGGCCCAACCCATACCCTAACCCTTTCTTTTCTCCTCATCTATTTTTTTTAACTCGTAGGATGCGGAACTCCGCTGTTTATTATAGGGGAATATGTTATATAGACAACACAAGTGGTTTCATCCTGTTTCGTTATCGTTTGTTATTTAATCTGCAATTTAATAGATGTGGACGTATAACAGTCCAGAACAGATTCTGCGATGACATATTAATGTTAAACAGTGTATAACTCCTGACGTACAGATGCGATTGAAGATCCGTCTATTGCGTTGAAAACCTTACTGAAAACCCTATATTTCATTCAACTGTAGCATCGCTAAAATCTGATCCCAACTGAAATTAAAATGCGTTGCGAAACGGACTTCCGATTCTGAAACCGGATTTTCAGCCGTGAACGCTTAAAATGAAATGGCTATAATTAATGATCCTGAAACCCGATTGGATTGAAACTAAATTCGATGGATAGATAACTGAACATACTATTTAATCCCCGTTCATTGTTTCACTAAACTGTAACCATATGATTTATGATAAATTATGCAAGTGGGAGATTATCGATTCATGACACCCTAATCATGCTGTATATACTGTTTACGCATCATATCATACACATGTCACTGCATTGATAACCTAGTGATAACGTGCATTACCCAGTGTTAGGTATTAGTGATGATTGTGGTAAGTACGTCAGTGTTCGTGTATCAGTGAATAAGTGAAAGTGATACGTACTTGTACACAATCAGTGACCTTATTATTCTATTGCATTGTCGACGTCTGTGAGACGCGTGTACGTGTGACTATAAGTGGTATGGGACACTTATGGAAGCTCTTGCACGGATGTCACAGATAAGGCACCAGACACTGCCATTTATCTTAGGTATTAGTCGGGACGTGCTTGATGGAGATCCTGCCTCCAGTTCTCGCGCAGACTTGTGACAGACCGATTGGTATTTAGGGTTATGGTTAGCGTTTGATGTAGGCCACGGGATGTGGGGTAGTTTGAGTGTGAGTTCAACAGAATCTCGGGAGTCCCATGCCGGCTTATATATTTAGGGAGATATATGGAGATTTATAGGGTACGTGATTATTACCGTGATATACATGTTGGGTCCGTGGTCCCTTACCCTTGGGTTCTACCCTTGGGTGGAGGACACTCACGAGTGGTTGACTCTCACACTTAGACTGACGATAGGCTTAGTGACCTGTATAGTGAGACTTAGAGACTGATAGGGATACTGGCATTGATATATCTTACTTACTGTGTTGACATACGTGGCATATCGTTCTACTGCTTTTACTGTTCCGCTGCATTGATTACTGCATGCTAATACCCATACTGCCATGGATCTACTGTTATATATATCCATTATCACTGTTAGAATTGTTACATGAATTTATATATTATATCGCTATTGTGTCGCTCTGACGACCTGAGTATGCATGCTCAGTGTGAGGAGAAGATTTAGCCTGGACCAGGACTAGACGTACATCACGGACATCTTGTTTAGCTATCCAGAGTTATATTCGTTTGTTTTCCCTCAGGTCAGTTCTTTATATTGTTTTATTCAGTTACTGCATTTCTCATTACCTGCGCATCATTTACTGTTTACCATGAAAAACTAGAAACCGAAGTGTGACTACGGCAGAACATTTCCTTGACCGTAGGAGCATGGCTGGCCTTGTCAACCCCTCGTATTCCGTATTTTGGGAAGCGGGGCGTGACACACTCCCTCTTCTCCTTCTTCTCCTCCCCTGTTCTCTTTTCCCGCCCACGAGTTTCTCCTAACGGCTCCCGCGTCCCACGTCGCTCCTCGTCGTGACCACGCCCCATTCCTCGACCCACGACCTCACAGGCGCGCTCGCTCGCTCCCCTCTACCCTCCTCGCCCTCTCCTTCTCCTCACGTTTTTCCTTCCTCCCTCTCTCACTCTCGTCCTCCCTCTCACCCCAAGACCCTACAACCACCTCCTCCCCCGAGCACTCGTCTGCACACCATCCTTACTCCTCCGAGCTCCCCTCTCCTCTACCGCAACCTCCAACTCGAGCTCCCACCTTGCCATCACTTTCTCTCCCCCAACCAACCCACTGCAACAGCCCCAACCCGCCTCGTCGCCTCGCCGTCGTCCCACGTCGCCGACTCTCGACCTCACCACCACCACGAGCTCCCAGCTCTTTCCACTCATCCTCTCCACCACCTACAACCCCCACTTCCTCCCCTACCGAGCCACAGCCCCCTGCAACCACCGCGACGAGCCTGCCGACCTCGAGCCCTCTGCTAATTCCATGAACCACCACTTCAACTAACGCAGCCGCTAACCTCCCCCTCACAACCCGAGCTGCGCCACCAACCCGACACTTCAACCTCCCTTTCGCCAGCAACCCAAACTCCGAGCCCCACTCGTCGAGCACCACTGCACCTGCATCATCGGACGACCCCTTAGGCAACTCCGACAAGCTCCATCTCTTCGCTGCTCCATCGAGCTCCTCACCTCAATGCCATCATCTCCACTGCACAGACGAGCCAAGATTCGAGCCAAGCTTCGAGCAAAGCTTCAAGCTAAGCCTTCCGACATTTCATCGAACACCTACGATCATCGCCGTCACCGTTTCCCCAGTCGCCATTGTCGATGGTCAAGCCGTGGCCTCAGTCCCCATAGCCGTCACGGTCGTCAACGCAGTCACCATCACAACGCTGTACACATCCATCGCTGCCGTGCCGTGCCGTGCCGTGCATGTGTCGAACCCAAGCCGTGTCGTGTTCGTGCCATCCGTGCCACCGCAGACCCACTCACGTGTCGCGTCCTGTGCCCAGTTGCTGTGACGCGCCTGTGTCGTGTCGTGCCCACCTCCGGACCAGGCCCCGTGCCGCACTGTGCCTGCCTCCGTGTCATCACCAGTCCCAGCACCGCGTCGCGCCCGCGTCGTCATCAGGCCCAGTTCCGTGTCGCTCCGTACCACGCACTGAGTCAGTACCACGCCCACTGCCGTATCACGCCCGCGTCGCCACCGCGTCCAGTACCGGGTCACCGCGCACCGCGCTCGCGCCGCGCGCCCGTATCCAGCATCGTGTCGTCCCGTTTGTCGGGACAAACCCTGCAGCGGCGTCGCTTTCATATCAAGCGATCGAGGCAAGTGATTTTCACTTGCTTTACATGCTATTAATGTTATACACATAATTAATTAAATCTTTGCATAACTAAAGCTTCGATCGCCATACGTATAAACAAGTGTTTGATGCGAAACTATATGTGAAAACCCGTTTTTAAATAACGGAACTTGTGATCATTAGACCCGGCTGCTATTTACCGATGTGCTATAGAAATATGGTTGGGAACCACAATCGTTTCACGTATGAAATGTTAATCCCGATAATCTTTACGAAATCTGAATTTCCTTAACATGCTAGACCATTAAATTCACATTTAATCTCTTATGAATCGGATTTTGGCGTTCCATGGCTCGTATCGAATCCAACGGAATAATCTACCTAACCCTATAATTGAAAATTAAAGTTGAACTATTTACGATAGAGAAAACTGCGGTGGATCACGATTCTGGACTGCAGTCCAGAGCAGTGACTCTGGATAACCCCTACTTGTAACTCACTGTTTTTCCCTGCTCACATGCGGAATTGCGCGGAACCCTATACCGTTACGTAGAAAATTGATTTAGCTTTCTTACTTCACTGGTCTCACTGGATTCCACATCCGTTTGTTATTTTTAACTCATTTTATAGTGTCGATACGTTTTGCTGAATTCTGCAGAGGCAGATTTTACACATCGAACATAACCTGTCCATAACTCCCTGTCGATATAGTATATTTCTGATCCGCCAATTACGGTGAAAACCTAACTGATAACCTTAAATTTTGTTCAACTATAGTGTTGCCTAATTGCAATCCTAACTGAGATTAAAATGTGTTACGAAATAGACTTCCGATTCTGAAACCGGATTTCCAGCCGTGAACACTTAAATTGAAATTGTCTTAACTGGCAAATATGAAACCCGATTAATGTGAAACCAATTTCTATGGATAGATAATTAAACATACTACTTACCCCCTTTTCATTGTTTTTCTTAATTTTGCATTTATGATTTATGATAAATTATTCTAGCGGTAGGACACCGACCGATGATATCTTAATCATTCCTTAATTATTGTATTCTCATCACATTATATAGATGTTATTGCATTGGTAACCTAGTGATCATATGCATTACCCAGTGTTAGGTATTAGTGTTTGATTGTGACAAGTACGTTAGTGTTTAAGCATGAATGGATAAGTGAAAGTGACATGTACTTGTACACAATCAGTGGACCTTATTGATTTATTGTATTGTCGACATCTGTGGGACATGTATAAGTGTGACTATAATTGATATGGGACAATTATGTATATGGGTGTCATAGGTAAGGCACCAAACACTATCCATTTGTCTTGGGTATCAGTCGAGACAGGCTTGATGGAGACCCTGTCTCCAGCTCTCGCGTAGACTCGTCATGGACCGACTGGTATTTGAGTTTATGGTTGGGGTTTGATGTAGATCATGGGGTGTGGGGTAGTTTGAGTGTGAGTTCAACGGAATCTCGGGAGTCCCATGCCGGCACATACAGCTATTCTGGAGATATATGGGGATATTACTGATTATTAGCGAGCGACTCGGACCCGTGTTCCCTTGCCTTTGGGTCCTACCCTTGGGTGGGGGATACTCACGAGTGGTTGACTCTCACACTTGGACTGACGATAGGCTTAGCGACCCGTACAGTGAGACTTAGAGACTGATAGCGTTAGTGACATTGACATGTATTGCTTACTGATTCAACATACCTGACATACTATTTACTGCTTTACGTTTACCTGCTCTATTAGATACCTGCATTGGCTACTTCATGTTCACGTCTTTACTCTTTTGATTACTGTTACATATTCAGTATTATTGCATGAGTTACCATTTGTATCTATATATATATATTGCTATCGTGTCGCTCTAACGACCTGAGTATGCATGCTCAGAGTGAGAAGTGGATCTAGCTTGGACCAGGACTTGACGTACCTCGAGGACATCGCGGACATCTTGATCAGCTGCCCAGAGCTATGCTCTCTTGATCTCCATCTGGTTAGTTTTTTTGTATTTATTTTGATTTAGTGACTGCCTTTCTCATTACCTGTGCATTGATTACTGATTACCACGGAAAGCTAGAAGCCGAAGTGTGACTACGGCAGGATATTTTCATGACCGTAGGAGCATGGCTGGCCTTGTCAACCCCTCGTATTCCGTATTTTGGGAAGCGGGGCGTGACAATAGATATAAGGAAAAATATATAATAAGGAAAAATATATGATAAAGAAAAATAGGTTTAAATGAGTTTCTCATTAGAAATAATTAGGAAATTAGAGTCACGGGAAAAGTATAGGAAAAACCATTTAGGAAAAATATTTTAATAGAATTTATTATTAATAATATAAAAGATAGAGTACAAAATAAACTGGGTATTACATCATACCCCCTTTAAAGAAAATTTCTTTCTCGAAATTAAAATAAACAATAAGCAACAAAAGTCATTCGAAAAGCAACTAGAAAAATCAAACACTACTATATAGTAATTTACGCAAAAGCAATTAGATGAAAATTAAATATTTGTATATAAGAAATAGAGCAGCTAAAAAAGGAATAGTCATGTGTAAGAACAAAGACATAACAATTAATAGTAATAAATTATATATATACAAATACAATGAAGAACAGGATAACACTAATTGACAATAGTGAAGGATTGGCTAATAAGCTTTTAGAACCAAAACTATCTTAGTAAAGATACAAATCAAGTAACTTCAGAAAATAGTTTGAGAATACCCAAAAGACAAAAGCATAGAAGGAAATATGACAAAACAAAAATCAAACATGCTAGCAGTGAAGGCAATAAAAGTGAAATGTAAACTGAACGCAATTATATGAGAAAGAAAAGTTTGATTTGATAACAGTTTGTAAAACAAGATACATTCAATATATATTTATATCAGTAGGTTAAAACAGAAAATAAGAGAATCTTATATTCGATAAAAACATTACTACTATGAATAAAATAATTACCAATATGAAAACAATTGGTAACTTAAAACATTCATATAAAAGAGATATTGATACCAACCATTAAAAGAATAGAAAAACAATAAATAATAGAAGACCTTGATCATAGAATATATAACATATTAACCCACAATTGAGAATTATTAAGTAAAATAAGCAGCAGTAAAAATATTAACACAATAATCATAATACATATATTGAAACAAAGTAATAAAATTTAAAGCATAGCGGCCACAGATAAAGTTAGAGAAAAATCGATGAAACGATATGGAAATCAAACATTTTTTTAATAAAAAAATTGAAGTTGAAAGAAGGAAAAATGGACAAAGAGTAAGTGAGAGCAACACAAAGTGAAAGATATAAATAGGATTAGAAGAAAGTTAGCATATGAATTGCATAAGAATTATTATTAGAGCTCAAACTGATATATATTAAAAAGTCAATAGAGTATATTATTGTAAATCCCCTTTTCCGTCAATAAAATCTTTCTATATTTTTCCTAGTCCCTCGATTGTTTTCCTATTTTTCCTCGTAATTTTTGTTAGTAATTGGTTGCTTAAGTTTTAATAATTGACTTTTTCTAAACCTTTAAAACCCCAGCCCAAAACCAAAACTATATATATATATATATATATATATATATATATATATATATATATATATATTCCCCCGGCCCAACAGAACTAATTAAAAACTAAATAAATTAATTAACTAAACCAGCCCAGCCCAACAGAGAAAATAAAATGAATTAATTCCCTCACCGGCCCAAGCCCGTGCCCAACTCCCAGGCAACCCGACCCGACCCGTTAACAATCCTTTCTTCCCCACTTCGTTCAGATTTCCCGCTCCTTTTTCTTCAGTTCGCTGCGCTCCCCACGTCGCCGCCCACGACGCCTCGTCTTCGTCGCGACCACGACCCCGACCACGATCGCGCGCGCGTTTCAACATCTCCTCGTCCCTCTAACCCTCTTCCCCCCTCACACTCTCGATCTCTCTTTAACTCCTCTCTCCTTCTTCCTCCCATCATCCTGCCTCATCCCTAACACCCAGCCGACGCCAACGACGACGACGAAGACGACCAACTCCCTCGCTCCTCCCTCCAGAACTCAATGTTGGGGTAAAAATTTACACCCCGGTTGATCAAGTCAAAATCAAAGTCAACCCCAAGCCAAGCTGGCCCAAGCCCAGATCCAGTGGGTCCATGCCCGGGTAGAGCCCGAACATGAAGCGGCCGGCCTCCCCCCATGCCAAGATAAAATTTTGTAATAAATAATTTTGTTGTATTTCTTTTGTTTTGTTTTATGGATAAATGTAAGAAAAATAGGCATAAAGCCAAATTTTTGTAAAGCCCATGGCTTATGTGCAAAAAGAAATGGCACATGAGCCATGGGATGGGCAAAATGCCATTTTGTGAAGCCCAAGGGGGCTATATGTAAAGTGTATAGCCTATAAAGACAAAGATAAGGAAAATATCTAACAACTTTTTTCTCTCTCTAAAAATTTTCCAGATCTGAGATCTTTCTCCTTCTTCAAGATTCTAAAACCTTCTTCTTTCTCTTGAATTAAATCAA
Organism: Agapanthus africanus; assembly: GCA_030015575.1. NCBI lineage: Eukaryota > Viridiplantae > Streptophyta > Magnoliopsida > Asparagales > Amaryllidaceae > Agapanthus > Agapanthus africanus. The sequence continues at coordinate 9,368,068 of CM057337.1, forward strand.
GAGTTTTACTCTTCTCTTTATAAAACAAAATAGTTTTTCACCACAAAACCCATAAAGGGGAACTCAGATCTTCCATTAGATCTCAAAAAAAGAAGAGATTTTTAAAAATCCCATATCTCTTGATGTTCAAGATCCAGCTAACAGAGGAGGATGAAGAAGAACATCATTCACTAACCCCCCCCAAAAAAAACAACATTCAGGAGTCTAACTCCTCTCTGATTTCTCTTCCGAGAAATTTTTTAGGCTAAAAGCCTCTTTTTCTCGCCGGCGCTCAAGCGCAGAGCGCCCGCGTGCCGACACGTGGCGCGCTCGAGCGCAAGTCGTCCCGGTGCCGACACGTGGCGCGCTTGCGCTCCAGCGCAAGTCGCCCCCGTGCCGACACGTGGCGCGCTTGCGCTCCAGCGCAAGTCGCCCCCGTGCCGACACGTGGCGCCCTTGCGCTCAAGCGCCCAGCGCTCAAGCGCAGAGCGCCCACGTGCCGACATGTGGTACTCTAGCGCCTGAGCGTACAGCACCTAGGCGCACAACGTCCAAGGTGCTGCCCCACGCATCCTTTGGATGTCTTTCCTCCTTTATATATATATACATGTATATCTATACATATGTATACATATGTACATACACACATACTCCACGACACTGTCTCTGTTAGAAAAAATTTCTAACGGGGCGCTGCCCCGCACCCCGCAAGGGGGTTGCTAGTCCCTTTGACCCCCAGCCCGCTGTCCGGGTAGCGGGACCCCCGTAAAAACTCTGCGTTGCTCCCGATATATCCAAACCCCCTCCAAAACAAAACACACGTACACTGCACATTGAGTTCACATGACCAGTTTAACCCGTTAATCGGAGGTTCCCTCGCCCCAAAGGCGGGGGGTAATTAACGGCAGCTTAGTCCGCGGCTGTCGGAGATTCGGATCCCCATAATCATTAAACCCCGGCCTACCCTAGGCAGGGGGAATCTGTAGTACGCCTGACAAGCGCGCGCGTATTCCCATCTCAATGGGGTGACGAAAAACACCCTACAGATTTTGGCACGCCCGGTGGGACCAATCTCTCCTCCCATATTTCGGGTTAAACGTTCATGTGAACTCAATCAATATACATATCGATTGCCTATACTGAAATGATGTTCGTTTTTCTATGCAGCAATCAACCTTCGACGACAATGTCTCCCCAGACGAATTCAGCTTCCAACGTGACCCCGATTCCGTACGTGGTCAAGATCAACGCTCGTGTGGTTCTCCCCGCGAGCCTCAATCGACAGTGGGAGAAACCGCCCCGCCAGTTTGGCTCCGTCATCATCTACCCTGCCGGAAGCGCTCATCTGGCGGAGATCCCGGCGGAACAGGTGGCCAAGCCGGTCTCAAGGGGTAAGAGGCCGAATGTCGTGATCGCCAAGGCACCACAACCGAAACTTAAGACGGTATCTGAACGATTCTCTGGTGCTCCAGCGGTGGGCAAGAACTTCGGTACAAAGGGCAAAATCAAATTTTCCGGACGAGCTCAGGCGATGACTCCAACAAATGCACAATCGAGCGTATCTCCAAGGCCCTCCATCGCCCGGTCTGCGGCGTCTTCCCAAAGAGCCGAAGTCTGCCAGGTGCTTAGAACAGAAAAGTTAAGGCAGAAGCGGCTCAGGTATCGAGCCAACAAGAGGGCCAAGGCTTCGGCCAAATGGAATCATGTGAAGTTCCAAGTGCAGGGTTGCCCCGCGACGACGGCTGAGTCGGACGTAAGAATCAGCAATTCCTTCGAGCCTCTGAAGTGGGTTCAGAAAAATGCCATGACCGCCAGAATCAAGAAGACAGCGGTCCGAACAGTGCTACAAAGAGACGTGTCCCGGCCCCAACAGAAAAAGTATGACACTGTCTATTCAAGGGTCTATCAGGCGCTATGTGCCGCACGAAAGCAGCGGGGCAAATCCAGAAAAGAAGCGCCAGCACCATTCAAGAACCTGGTTAGGCCAGCCGCCTTCAATCGACTACCAGCTACCGAAGCAAGGGGGTCAAGACAGCGATCCGTGAAATCAGCCGCCAATGATAGAAAGACGGCCGGATATATCATCCATACGGTCTATATGGCAGGAGGGCGCCCTAGCGACAACCTTCGCAGCAAAAGCAAGGATGGGGCCACCACATCCCAAGCCCAATCTAGCCTGAATGTGGTTGCCGCTGCCCAAGAACAGCTGCCCCCGCTGGATGAAGAAAACCCTCTCGATGAGGATGATAGGCAGAAAGACCCCTCGGTCCATACAGAGTCAAGCTCAGACAGCGAGGAAGAGCCGACTTTCCGCCCCAGGACTGCGGAGCAAGAGCTGCTTAAAGAGCTTCGAAAACAGCTCAGAAGCAAAGATAAAGAGATGGTCAAGCTCTATTCGAAGATTGACGACTTAACGAACGTGGTGATGCAGCTTACGGCTCAAATTGCTCGAGCGCCTCCCAATCAAGCACAAGCCGCTACTAATCAGCCGGGTGATGACAATCTGAGGCAGCCAATGCCTGTTCCTTAGGGTCCAAGACTGGTCGAGCCACATGAAAGCCGGCCACACTCTGCTTCTGGGGACGCCTTGGCCCCAGATAGCACTATCCCGCTAACACAGGATCGGATAATGGATTTGGTCACCAGCAAGGTTAAAGCATTGGTAGCCGAAGCTGAAGCTCAGAAAGAAATCGGCAGTAGTGGGCGGCCATATCCCGCGCAGTACGATCTGATTGAGTCACCAAGCGGCTACGTCATTCCTAAGTTCGGAAGATTTGATGGAACGGGGAATGCAAATCAGCACGTCGCCCACTTCAAAGCATCGTGCGGAAATACAGGGGGCAATGACGCACTCCTTCTTCGTCAGTTTGTCAACAGCCTGACCGGTGTCGCCTTCGACTGGTACGCGAGTATACCAGACGGGTCCGTCATTACCTTTGCCCAAATGGAGTCTCTGTTCCGGCAAAGGTTCATGAGCGTCAGTGATAAAATCTCCATTGTCGACCTTGTGAGGACCAAGCCGGGGAAGAATGAAAGCAACACCGACTTTATCACCCGATGGCGTAATCTCACAGTCAAGTGTGAACCGCCGCTGGAGCAGGACCAGTCCGTCAGCCTTCTCATTGGGAACCTCAGCAATTGGATGGTCCCATTCTTGTGTACAGCAGGCCTCAAGAAGTTTCAAGAGCTAACCAAGAAAGTCCAAATGCTGGAACGCTCGAAGTAAGAGTCCCCGCCGGATTCTCAGGGAGACAAAACTTGGAAAAGCAAGCAGGACGACAACCGTAGAAGCGGGAGTTCCAGCAGTACCAATGTCTTCAATGCCTCCGACAATGAAGAAAAGCGAAGGGCGGGCGAATCCAAAATCAACCGGTTTCGAAAGCCATTGCTGGGAGGAGATGGGCCTTCCCTAGAGGATAAAAAAAACAAGGTTTACTCTTTCAGAAGGTACAAGGTCCACAAGATATTTAAAGATGCCTTGAACAACGGCCTACAATTGCCGGAGTCGAAAAGACCCCAAGAAGCAAAAATGACCGACAATCCTCTGTATTGCCCGTACCACCGAGTAGTGAGCCATGCAATCGAGGATTGCTATATCTTCAAAGACTGGGTCGAGAAGCAGTACAAGGCTGGAGAGATCGAGCTGTCCAAAAGTGTGTTGGTGAACAATCAAGTTGCAACCATCAACTTTATACAGACAGAAGTTGAAGCCTTCTGGGAGCAGACAGCTGAACCCGCTGCCCTGACAAACGAAACTGACTCATCGCAGCCTCCGTGGAGTACGCCCATATCTAATAAGACGAAGAAGATGCTAAAGCTGCTTCAGAAAGAGCCCAGGATGGAATGGGAAGGACAGAAGAAGCCTACCAGTCCAGCTGCCAATGCGGCTCCTTCAGGCTCAAAATCCAAGAAGCTCAAGAAGAAGAAAAGTGCAGCTCGGCGCGGAAAAGGGTCTGCAGGGAAATCAGCCATTCAAAAATATATCGATTCTCTCGAAGAATATGAACAAAAGGAAAGAACATTGATTCAATTGAAGGAATTCTTCCCTGTACAAGCGGCTAAAATTCTGGAGGAGTTAGAAGAAGACTCCAATGAAGAGATCCCAGTAGTGACCTGCTACGCCATCCATCTGGGCAGCGACTCCGAGGATGAGCTCTGTTTTCCCGAAGAGGACGAGGAGCTCGCCACAAAGGCCAATCAAATCCAGCTCAGAAGCGACAGGGCTCTACCGCCAAATCAGGGCAACGCCCCAAAAGGGAAGGAAAAACAAGTCGCTAATGAAGAAGATGGCAGATAACCGACTGAGGAAAACATAAGTCCTTCCTCGGTGGACTATAATGTCTTGGCACATCTCCGGAAGCTTCCGTCTCTCCTGAGCATCTACGACGCCTTGGTCCTATCTAAGGAGCTTAGAGATGTTCTCATTCACGCTCTACAAAACCCCGAGCGGTATCAGGCTCACTTTGCGGAAATTAATATGAAAGAAGCCCAGCACGCTCTGCATGCCGCCGCAGTCACATTTAAGGATGAAGACTTGCTACTGGGAATGGCTGAGCATAATCGGCTGCTTTACGTGACCGGGTACAACGACGGAGATCGAATTAATCGCATATTGATTGATCCAGGGTCCTCAGTGAACATCATGAACTTGCGAACTCTGAAGAGTTTGTCAATGGACGTCCGACACCTGTCAAGAGAAAAGATTGTCATTCAAGACTTCAACCAAAATTTCCAGCAAGTTCTGGGGTCTATAGCTTTGCCAATCAAATTCGGGGATCTGCAAACTGAAGCTAAGATATACGTGATCGACGCCGACACGTCTTATAAGATTCTCTTGGGGCGGCCGTGGCTCCACGATTACGGCATCATTCCGTCAACTCTCCATCAATGCATAAAGTATACTAAAAATGACGAAGAAAGACGCATTGACGGAGACATCTAGCCGTTCGGTGTGCATGAAGTCCGATATGAAGATTCTCGGTACTTTATGAACCACCAAAATGCTAAGCCACAACTGACTGAGGATAGACCGGCCCCAAGACTCAAAAGCAAATCTGCGCCGGCTGTCACTTTCAAAAGCAAAAATACCCAAGTGCGCCCGTATTTCGGCAGCGACACTGATGAGTCCGATGCTGGAAGCCCGTCCTTCCGTAAAACTCGCCCTCATCTTGGCAGTGACACTGAAGAGTCAGAAGAAGAGGACCTGCCGTGCAACAGCTGTGCAGATTGGCCCCCCATGCAGCAAGCGAAACTACGAGAGACCTTCGAAGTCGCAGAAGGGTCCCTGGCCATCACAAGGGTGCCGGAACGGATGTGCAAAGAGCTCGACGCATTGTCAGTCTCTACCGTGGACCAGCTGAAAACTTTCTACGTGCCCGGGAGGAAAAATGGACAGAAGGGCATCCTGTTTTACAGGTCAAACCCCGTTGTGCACCCGGACGATCTTTTTGTCGCGTGCCTTCCCTATGAGAGAGGCATAAGAGCCGTCCTCAATCCCAGATACTATGCGCCCAAGATGCGGGAATACTTTAAGAAGTGCAGATGCCGGTTATATCAAACGGAGTCCGAAGCAAAGTTTTACGAAGGGCTATGTTATCCGCCCCAGGTCCGAGCACTCATCGATGGACAAATTCCAGATAGACGGGACATAGGCTACATTCAACCTGATTCCAAAGCGTGCTACATGATCCATGTTGGTGAGGCCAGCGAAAGATCAAATGATGACGACGAGATAGCCGAGCCAGAAGAAGCTCCTCAAGAGCTCGAATATGGCGGACAAGCAACCTTTGACGAGCTAACCGAGATTGACTTAGGAAACCCCGATAATCCAAGGCCGGCCTACATCAGCTCGCTCTTGTCAGAAGAAATGAAAGCGCAGATAATTGCCCTGCTGCATGAGTTCGTCGACTGCTTCGCGTGGACATACAAAGAAATGCCTGGCCTTTCCCCTGAAGAGGCCGTACATAAGTTGGCTATATCTCCTGGTGCTAAGCCAGTCAAACAAGCTCCTCGAAGAATGAGAAGGGAACTAGAAGAAAAGGTCATCGAGGAAACTAAAATGCTCATCGATGCCGGCTTCATCAGAGAAGAGAAATATGCGGACTGGATCGCATGCGTGGTCCCAGTGAAGAAGAAAAATGGGCAGATCCGAGTTTGTGTTGATTTCAGGGACCTCAACAAGGCATGTCCTAAAGACGACTTCCCGCTGCCGGTCATGGAAATGATGGTCGATGACACCTCAAATTACGAGCTGTTCACCTTTATGGACGGCTCGTCTGGATACAATCAGATCAAGATGTCGCCTGAGGATGAGAAGCACACAGCATTTCGAACCCCGATCGGAATATATTGCTATATGGTGATGCCGTTCGGATTGAAGAACGCAGGTGCTACATATCAAAGGGCAATGACCAATATCTTTGATGATCTAATCCATAAAGTCGTCGAATGTTATGTTGATGATCTGGTCGTCAAGACTAAAACCAAGGCCGATCATATCCAAGATTTTAGGACCGTTCTCACCAGACTGAGGGAATACGATCTGAAGATGAATTCTCTGAAGTGCGCTTTTGGCGTGTCATCGGGAAAATTCCTGGGCTTCATAGTCCGACATCGAGGGATCGAAGTTGACCCATCAAAGATAAAGGCTATCATGGAGATACCCCCTCCGAAGAGTCTGACGCAGCTAAGATCTTTTCAAGGCAAGCTCGCATATATACGAAGGTTTATCTCAAATTTATCGGGAAGATGTAGGCCCTTCTCAAAGCTCATGAAGAAAGGAGCTCCTTTTATCTGGGATGCCGAATGTCAAGCAGCGTTCGAAAGCATCAAACAATACTTGTTGCACCCTCCAGTGCTGGCCGCTCCCATTCCAAATAAACCGCTGATTCTCTACATTGCCGCGCTAGATAAGTCACTCGGTGCACTCCTTGCCCAGAATAACGAGGAGGGAAAGGAACATGCCCTCTACTACCTTAGTCGAACTCTAGTCGGGGCGGAACACAACTATTCCCCAATCGAAAAGCAATGCCTGGCTCTGATATTTGCTGTGAAGAAGCCGAGGCACTATCTGCTGGCTCACCGGGTTATGCTAATCTCCAAGGTCGACCCGCTCAAACACTTGATGACCAGAGCAAGCCTAGCCGGCAGAATGGCAAGATGGGCCGTCATGCTACTTGAGTTTGACATAGTATATACTCCTCAAAAAGCAGTAAAAGGTCAAGCTCTTGCAGACTTTCTCGCTGCTCATCCTATACCGGAGAGGTCACCACTCAATTGCGAGTTGCCCGACGAACAAGTGCTGCACCTAGAGAATGATGAGCCATGTTGGGAGCTCTACTTCAATGGGGCCTCATCAATAAGAAGCTCCGGCCGATCAAGCATCCCGGAGGTAAAAGCGGGGATAGGATTAGTGTTCATCACGCCATCAATGAGAACCCTACGGCGTTCTTTCGCTCTCACCGAGCCTCGGACAAACAATGAAGCTGAGTATGAAGCCCTCATAGCTGGTTTGGAGCTCGCCATGGAAATGGAAATCTTTCGGCTACGGGTTTATGGTGACTCCCAGCTTGTTGTCAACCAAGTAAGCGGCGACTATAAGATATACAAACCCGGGTTAGCTTGGTATAGAGGCCGAGCGGTGGAACTCATGAAACGGTTCACTCACATTGAACTAATGAGAATCCCCAGAGCATTGAACGGAAAAGCCGACATACTCGCTCGCCTAGCCAAGGAGCTGGCTGATCCTGACATGGACGAAATTCTGATCACAGTTAGGAGCCGACAAATTCTACCCCCATTCTCTCTACGAGAAGAGCAGTCCTGCCGAAGAAGCTTCGATCATCCAAGACGAGCCCGATTGGAGAGAACCTTTCATAGAGTACTTCCGATACGACAAGCTGCCCGAAGAAAAATCTGCGAGGATTCAGCTGAAGAAAAGAGCTCTCCGATACGTGTTTGTAAATAACACGTTATACCGCAGGTCATATGACCAACTCTGGCTCAGGTGTCTGTCATTGTCCGAAGCCCAAAACATCATGAAAGATGTTCACTCGGGCGTTTGCGGTGCTCACCAATCTGGCCCCAAGATGCGACTTCAAATCAAACGGCTTGGGTATTACTGGCCAACCATGATACGGGATTGCGGAGAGCATGCAAAGAAATGTTAGATCTACCAAATCCATGGTGATTTCATTCACAAGCATCCCAATCCGTTGCATCCAACGGTGGCGTCGTGGCCCTTTGAAGTCTGGGGCACCGACATTGTTGGCCCAATTGATCCTCCATCATCCAAAGGCCACCGGTTCATATTGGCCGCGACAGACTACTTCTCCAGATGGGCTGAAGCTGTCCCGCTAAAAGAAGTCAAGACAAAAGATATTCTGACATTCTTCCAGCATAATATTCTATACCGTTTCGGTACACCAAGAAGAATCATTTCCGACAATGGGCCTTCTTTCAAGAGCTTCAATGTCTTAAGGTTCGCTACTCAGCACAAGATAGACTGGAGATATTCCTCCATTTATAATCCAAGAGCCAATGGGCTAGCCGAAGCCTTCAATAAGACTCTATGCAAGCTCCTGAGGAAAAGTGCTTCAGCCAACAAGAGAGACTGGAATCTCAAACTTCACGAGGCGTTGTGGGCATATCGTACCACGCACCGTACTCCAACACAGTCCACTCCATACTCATTGCTCTTCGGAGTGGAGGCGGTCCTCCCCCTCGAAGTCGAAGTTCCAAGCTTAAGAATGGCCATTCAACACGAGTTGACAGAGGAGGAAAACGTTCTCCTTCGACTTGAAGAGCTCGATGCCCTCGAAGAAAAGAGGCTCGTGGTGCAGCAAAATCTGGAGCTATACCGAGCCCAAATGTCACGGGCTTATGACAAGATAACCCATCTCCGCGCTTTCAAGAAAGGTGAATTGGTGTTGGTCCTCAAAAGACCGATCATCCCCAATCGACATGCCAAGGGAAAATTTGAGCCAAACTGGGAAGGACCATACGTCATCGAGAAAGTGTTCGACGGAGGATCCTACCAACTAATAAGTGCCGAGGGAGAAAGGCCCATGCCACCCATCAATGGCCGATATCTCAAGAAATACTACACGTGAATGCTCGAAGTCGCAGACGAATTGAGCACATCAGCCCTACGGTCTGGATCATACATCCTGCAAAACCGTATACAATCCACGGGCGTAAATGACCCCTATCTCTCCCAAATCCTGCCGGTGAGACTACTTTTAAAGTCCCACCAGCGGCAAAAAAAAGAGAGAAAAAAAAGAAAAATAATAATAATAAAAGAAATTAAAAAAAATAAACGGTATGTCCACAAGCAAAACGGGCACGGATGAAAACCCGAAAGGGATCCGTGAGTAAAAACAGTAGGACTACCGGCGAGTCTGTGAAAACCCGAAAGGGCGCAAACTCGTGAAAGGAGATGAAATACACTCGCAAAGTCCACTCGACCTTGTGAGGAGAAAACCCTGCGTGAGATCCTTACGACTCACAAAGGAGCAACACACTTAGGAATCCTCACGATTCCTAAGGAGAAAATACACCTGCGGGATCCTTACGACTCGTAGGGAGAAAATGCTTTTATGGGACCCTCACGGCCCATAAAATTGAAAAGCCTTAGGTGATAGGGACCCAAACCTGTCTCCTAAGCCATCGTTCCCCAACGGGCAACGGCAAATGATGAGTCGCTCCTGGCATTTCGCTTCAGTGTTAGCGGTGCTGATGCCGACCAAAAACCCAAATCCCAAGTCCTCCCAAGGCAAATGATGAGTTGCTCCTGGCATTATTCCAGTGCAGCAATGCTGATGCCAAACAAGATCCAAATTCTAAGTCCCCAAACGGCGAATGATGAGTCGCTCCTGGTACCACATTCTAGTGCAGCGATGCAGACGCCAACCAAAACCCAATTTCTCAAAATTCTCCCGGCCCTACGGTGGGTCCCCAAGTTGACCATCGTATACAATCCACGGGCTCAAATAATTCTCATCATACCCATGCCCCGCTGTAATCACCAGTTACGCGGCTGGTCTCCGCTTTGGGAATGATGCTCCATTGATAAGACCCACTCATGTGTCCTCACGATATATGAGGAGAACAAACCTTTGTGGGATCCTTACGACTCGTAAAGGAAAAACACACTTAGGAGTACTCACGACTCCTAAGGAGAAAATACACCTGCGGGATCCTTATGACTCGTAGGGAGAAAATGCTTTTATGGGACCCTCACGGTCCATAAAATTGAAAAGCCTTAGGTGATAGGGATCTAAACCTGTCTCCTAAGCCATCGCTCCCCAATCCCCAAATGGCGAATGATGAGTCGCTCCTGGTACCATATTCCAGTGCAGCGATGCAGACGCCAACCAAATTCCAAATCCCATACCCCAACGGCGAATGATGAGTCGCTCCTGGTACCATATTCCAGTGCAGCAATGCAGACGCCGACAAAGTCCCGAAATTTTTCCGTCCCTACGGTCTGGATCATACATCCTGCAAAACCGTATACAATCTACGGGCGTAAAACAATCCCAACCTCTCCCAAGTCCTACCGGTGAGACCGCATTCAGAGTCCAAAAAAAAAAAATCCTCCCGGGGCAAATGATGAGTTGCTCCTGGCATTATTCCAGTGCAGCAATGCAGATGCCAAACAAAAATCAAAATCCCAAAATCCTCTCAATGACAGATGATGATTCGCTCCTGGTACCATATTCCAGTATAGCGATGCTGATGTCAACCCAAATCAAAATCAACAAGTCAATATCCACTCCGACACCGCAGAAAGCGGAGCAAGTTAGAATCCAATCTCGACACCGCAAGAAGCGGAGTAAGTCAAGTTTACCCCTGACACTGCAAGAAGCAGAGCAAGTCAAATCAAGCACCGACCGTCCAAGTCGCAAAAAGGGCAGAATCGACCGTCCACATCGCTAAAAGGGCAGCACCGACCGTCCACGTCGCTAAAGGGGCAGCACCGACCGTCCAAGTCGCAAAAAGGGCAGAACCGACCGTCCACGTCGCTAAAAGGGCAGCATCGACCGTCCAAGTCGCAAAAAGGGCAGAACCGACCGTCCAAGTCGCAAAAAGGGCAGAACCGACCGTCCACGTCACTAAAAGGGCAGCACCGACCGTCCAAGTCGCAAAAAGGGCAGAACCGACTGTCCAAGTCGCAAAAAGGGCAGAACCGACCGTCCACGTCGCTAAAAGGGCAGCACCGACCGTCCAAGTCGCAAAAAGGGCAGAACCAACAGTCCACGTCGCTAAAAGGGCAGCACCGACCGTCCAAGTCGCAAAAAGGGCAGCACCGACCGTCCAAGTCGCAAAAAGGGCAGAACCGATTGTCCATGTCGCTAAAAGGGCAGCACCGACCGTCCAAGTCGCAAAAAGGGCAGAACCGACTGTCCAAGTCGCAAAAAGGGCAGAACCGACTGTCCACGTCGCTAAAAGGGCAGCACCGACCGTCCAGGTCGCAAAAAGGGCAAAACCAACAGTCCACGTCGCTAAAAGGGCAGCACCGACCATCCAAGTCGCAAAAAGGGCAGCATCGACCGTCCAAGTCGCAAAAAGGGCAGAACCGACCGTCCAAGTCGCAAAAAGGGCAGAACCGACCGTCCACATCGCTAAAAGGGCAGCACCGACCGTCCAAGTCGCAAAAAGGGCAGAACTGACCGTCCAAGTCGCAAAAATGGCAGAACCGACCGTCCAAGTCGTAAAAAGGGCAGAACCGACCGTCCACGTCGCTAAAAGGGCAGCACCGACCGTCCAAGTCGCAAAAAGGGCAGAACCGACTGTCCAAGTCGCAAAAAGGGCAGAACCGACCGTCCACGTCGCTAAAAGGGCAGCACCGACCGTCCAAGTCGCAAAAAGGGCAGAACCGACCGTCCACGCTGCAAAAAGGGCAGCACCGACCGTCCAAGTCGCAAAAAGGGCAGAACCGACCGTCCAAATAGCAAAAAGGGCCGCATCGACCGTCCATGTCGTAAAAAGGACAGTGCCAGCTTTCCAAAAGGTGGGAACCGAATCAAGTCGCCTCCATGTGAAAGAAGATCCATCAATTTCATGCACACGACCTACATATGTGGTGTGCATTTATTGATGGGGGGCAATTTGTTGGGGTAAAAATTTACACCCCGGTTGACCAAGTCAAAATCAAAGTCAACCCCAAGCCAAGCTGGCCCAACCCCAGATCCAGTGGGTCCATGCCCGGGTCGAGCCCGAACATGAAGCGGCCGGCCTCCCCCCATGCCAAGATAAAATTTTGTAATAAATAATTTTGTTGTATTTCTTTTGTTTTGTTTTATGGATAAATGTAAGAAAAACAGGCATAAAGCCAAATTTTTGTAAAGCCCATGGCTTATATGCAAAAAGAAATGGCACATGAGCCATGGGATGGGCAAAATGCCATTTTGTGAAGCCCAAGGGGGCTATGTGTAAAGTGTATAGCCTATAAAGGCAAAGATAATGAAAATATCTAACAACTTTTTTCTCTCTTTAAAATTTTTTCAGATCTGAGATCTTTCTCCTTCTTCAAGGTTCTAAAACCTTCTTCTTTCTCTTGAATTAAATCAAGAGTTTTACTCTTCTCTTTATAAAACAAAATAGTTTTTCACCACAAAACTCATAAAGGGGAACTCAGATCTTCCATTAGATCTCAAAAAAAGATGAGATTTTTAAAAATCCCATATCTCTTGATCTTCAAGATCCAGCTAACAGAGGAGGAAGAAGAAGAACATCATTCACTAAACCCCCCAAAAAAACACTCAGGAGTCTAACTCCTGTCTGATTTCTCTTCCGAGAAATTTTTTAGGCTAAAAGCCTCTTTTTCTCGCCGGCGCTCAAGCGCAGAGCGCCCGCGTGCCGACACGTGGCGCGCTTGCGCTCAAGCACAAGCGCTCAGCGCAAGTCGTCCCGGTGCTGACACGTGGCGCGCTTGCGTTCCAGCGCAAGTCTCCCCCGTGCCGACACATGGCGCACTTGCGCTCAAGCGCAGAGCGCCCACGTGCCGACATGTGGTACTCTAGCGCCTGAGAGCACAGCACCTAGGCGCACAGCGTCCAAGGTGCTGCCCCACGCATCCTTTGGATGTCTTTTCCCCTTTATATATATATATATACATGTATATCTATACATATGTACATACACACATACTCCACGACACTGTCTCTGTTAGAAAAAATTTCTAACGGGGCGCTGTCCCGCACCCCGCAAGGGGGCTGCTAGCCCCCTTGACCCCCAGCCAGCTGTCCGGGTAGCGGGCCCCCCGTAAAAACTCTGCATGGCTCCCGATATATCCAAACCCCCCTCCAAAACAAAACACACGTACACTGCACATTAAGTTCGCATGACCAGTTTAACCCGTTAATCGGAGGTTCCCTCGCCCCAAAGGCGGGGGGTAATTAACGGCAGCTTAGTCCGCGGCTGTCGGAGATTCGGATCCCCATAATCATTAAACCCCGGCCTACCCTAGACAGGGGGAATCTGTAGTACGCCTGACAAGCACGCGCGTATTCCCATCTCAATGGGGTGACGAAAAACACCCTACACTCAAGCCCCACTTACCTACTCTCCTCGCCATCGTCTCAACCCACCACCGAGCCTTCCCCTGCACGCCTTCTCGTCGCCGACGATCACCCGCTCCCATCGCGCCGCCGGCCATCTCGTCGACTCCTCTGCATACTCAGCATCACCTCCTCCAAACCCCGAGCCCCTTCCCAACTCTCACTCACCTCAACCGAGCACACCCCCTCACTGCAAACTTCACCTCCCCGCTGCAGCCATCGCCGGAGCTACCTCCGTCGACCACCGCCGAGCCCAGAACACTCCCAGGAGATCCACAACACCCCACTCCGCCTCCAGTGATCACGAACCATCCCCCGGGCAACACAGACGACGAACCCGAACTCGAGCCGAGGCCGTGAACCCAAACTGATAATACTCGATATCAAGCATCTCCAAGATCATGACACGTGGCGTATGACGTGTCCCAGAACTCAGAAGAAAGGGCCCGCAGGGGGCCGACCAGGCCCCCCTGTACCCGACCTGCAATCACAAAGCTGGCTCACCTCAGAGCCCCCTGCAAATTGACCTCCTCGGCTCTTTAGCTCGCGCCGAGCTACCGCAAGACCAGGACTCCTCGGCCTCCTCGCCCGTCCCCGGGCTCCCTGTCGAGGTCATCTCCCTCGGCCCTCCGACCAAGGCCACCGCTCACAGGAATAACCGCCGCTCCGTGAATCTCGCCATGCGTAGATTCTACGCCAACACCGTCCAACATTCCACGCCATCGCAATCCCCATTAATGGGCGATCCACTTTCTACGCGGGCATGACGTCGGGGGGCGTAACTGCCGGCGAGATTCTCGCGCCTGCTGCTGCATGCCACCACCGCTATATAAACCCCCATCACAGAGGGGTCAAGTAAGCCATTTTTCATACTTACGCCATTACTCTGCTCAGATCTTGTCACTGACTTGAGCATCGGAGGGTCCTCGGTGGTACCAAACCACCTCGGGACTTCTTTGCAGGTATACGGCGGCAGTCTCCTCATCCCACTCTTGTCCTCTCAAAACCCATTGAGATCCACACGCAACGAAGGACAATCAACCTAGTTCACCTCGAGATCAACGGAAGGCAACATCTGACGGAGGCCCGAAAAGGAGCTCCATCAGTTGGCGCCGTCTGTGGGAAACTAAATTCCATAAAATACAAAGTTGACCTTCCTATCTCCTCTCCCATTGCAGCCGACCATCATTGGGATTCCAGTACCAGCTGCCGCCTCTCGCTCACCGAAGGCGGGGATGAACTTCCCCCCATGACCGTCATCAACGCCCTCGCAGGCCGGATAGATCGCCTGCAGTCCCTCGTGGAGGCCCTTGTCCGCGTCCAAGCGACCGCGCCCGGGCCCCAGATCGCTGCTCCGCCGCCTCCAGAAGACTTTGTCCCTGTTTAGATGGCCAACAACCAGCAGGCTGCATCCCCTCACCACCGATCCCTCGAACCGGTGCTCCCCGAGGCCCGCTGGGCGCCCTAAGGCTCCACGCCAAGATCCGCCGCCAGGGAGCCTCGCCCCGAGCCTCCTCACGACCCTTACCCCCCTGTGGAAATGTCGGTCATCTCTCCTATCCACGAGCGTGGCCGACCCCTCCATGGTCGGCGAGAACGCACAGAAGGGGTCCACCCCGGCGACTCAAGATCTCCTCCATCCCGGGACCTGAGGCACCTTATCGAGAGAAATCGGGGCCGCTCCCAGACGGAGTCCACCCGCGGCGGGGCCCGGGAATCCCGAGGCGCCGATTCCTCAAGGCACCACGGTCGGCTCGATGCCCTCGAGAAGAAGATCGAGGGCATGCGCCGAGAAGCTCACCTTTCGAGCGATGGGGTTAAGTACGCCTCCGACTCGCTCACGAAGCCGTTCACCGAGGAACTGCTCGCTGTGCGCGTCTCCTGGCGTAACAAGCCCCCAAAGGTCCCTCTGTTCGACGAGAAAACCGACCCGAAGGACCACTTGGACGCATTCACCTCGGGAATGAGCTTCCAGGATCACTCCAACGCCGCCCAGTGCAGAGCCTTCCCGGCCACCCTCATCCGCGCAGGACGGGACTAGTTCCGGGGGTTCGAGCCCCGCTCGATCTCGACCTTCGACGAGCTGAATACTCAGTTCCTCGGCCATTTCGTGGGTAACCATCGACAGAAGCGCACGGTCAACTACCTCTTCACGGTTAAAAGCAGGGACAAGGAAACGTTCAAGGCCTACATAACCCGCTTCTACAACGCCCTCCTCGAGGTGCCCGAGCACCGGGACGAGACCGTCATAACGGCACTCGGATCTGGTTTGAGGCACAAAGAATGGTTGCGTTCCTTCGCGCTGGCTCAACCTAAGACCATGGCCGAAGTCAAGGCGTGGACCGAGCGCGAGGTCCAGCTGGAATCCGAAGTGAACGCCAACCTTCCCGGGGCGGATCGGCCCGACCAGAAGAAAATGACTCGGGAGGACAGGACGGAGCGTTAGCAGCCCTACCACCCGAAGTTCCAAGAGTATACCCCCCTCAACGTCACCCTCGCGGTGTTGCTGGAGGAGGCCCAGAATGAGGGGTTCTTCAAGTTCCCCCCGGTCCCGCGTCAGGCCGCTAAGCGAACCCGGGGCCCCTACTGCACTTTCCATCGGGTACTGGGCCACGCCACGGAGGACTGTAAACAGTTGAGGGACTATGTAGAGGAACTCATCCGGTCTGGGCACCTCACCACCTACCTAAGGGACAAACGACAGGCCGACCGTGAGCAAGAGCAGCCTTGCCCCCCCCACAGACCCGACCATCTGCCAGATCATGCTTGTTTAAGCAGACAGCCGATCCGGGGCTCAGGGAGCCCTGTGCCCTATGCTAACCACGGGGGCCGACAGCCCTTCAGGGAGCTCGGCGCAACCCGACCAAGTCATCCTTTAACCTGTACCTATCCTTTTTTCTTTCTTCTTTTTCTAAAGGCAATGTAAATTCTTCCTAGAATCTACTATTGACTAAATAATGATCAATGGAACATTGCAAAAAAACGAAAGGAAATCTTTGTTCATTCGAAGGGTATTATGGGCTCCCCAGCCATACATGCAAAAAAAAGGAGGGAGTTACAATAGCGGGGGTAACGGGTATATCGAGCGCTGCTCGTGGTACTCGGCGAAGATCTCCGCCAACCGGGGCCGCGCGAGTTCCAGCCTCTGTTCCCGGTTCCCCCTACGGGCGTCAACCCCAAGCCTTAGCTCGTAGCATTCCCGGACGAGCGCCTTCGAGCGTGCCAGCCGGTTTGCGGAGATCAAGCCGAAGCGCCTCAAGGACCGCAGCTTGCCCACGGCCTCGTCGAGAAGCTGCTCTGACAGGGGGTTGTAAAGCCCCGGGGATGCCCTCCAGATGGAGTACATCAATAGCTGCAGCAGGAAGGAGCGCCTAGGGAGCAGCCGACCGAAGCGCTCCTCAATGCGAGCAATCACCAACTGCACCGTGTCCTCGGTGCGGTCGCGGTCATAGAGGTACACGTCCGTAGAACTGATGATTTCGCCGATAGTGAATGGGAAATCCTCCATTTTTTGACGGCCTATCTGCGAAGGGGAAGGAACCAGTGCCCTTTATATAGCCTGCTGTGCAGCCCAACCGCCGCCACGCGGCGTCCATCGAACGTCGCCTGGTCAAAACAAAGCGACGCGCTATGTGGCGTCCATCGAACATTACTCGGTAGGAACGAAACGACGCGTCCCTGTCGCTTCGCCTTCCCCGGCATTCAACGCACTAGATGCACGTGCCGTTGCCCCGACCGTTCCCATTCCCCGCACCTATAGCCGAATGACCAGGCTGCGCCTCGTCAAAGATTCAACCCAGCAGCTACCCTGCTCGGTCGTCCCCAGCGGGCAGCTCCCCTGCCACAACGCTAGGGACCAAAAAGCCCTCCCAGAGGCAGTCGAGCCCGAACTTCCCTCGCTCGGCTATCCCCAGCGGGCAGCTTCCCTGCCTCAGCGCCGGGGATCAAAAAGCGCTCCCAGAGGCAGTCGATCCCGAGGTTCCCTCGCTCGGCTATCCCCAGCGGGCAGCTTCCCTGCCGCAACGCTGGGGATCAAAAAGCCCTCCCAGAGGCAGTCGATCCCGAGGTTCCCTCGCTCGGCTATCCCCGGCGGGCAGCTTCACTGCCACAACGCTGGGGGATCAAAAAAAGCCTTCCCAGAGGCAGTCGAAGCCTGAGGTTCCCTTACTCGGCTATCTTTCAGGACAAAAGCCCTCTCCATGAGGCACCGGGCAGTAACCCTGCCCGGCCAAGGGTCCTTGGTGGCTTCCTACAGCCATATAGCTTTCCTCGCGCCAAGGGCCAAAGTCCTCCCAGAGGCAGTCGGGTCCCTGCCCGGCTATCCCCGGCTGGTAGCTTCCTACCACAACCGACAGGGATCAAAGTCCTCGCCAAGAGGCACTGGGCAGTAACCCTGCTCGGTCCCCGTCCTGAAGGATCAAAAAGCCCTCCCAGAGGCAGTCGAGGCCCGAGGTTCCCTCACTCGGCTATCCCCCGCGGGCAGCTACCCTGCCACAATGCCGGGGATCAAAAAAGCCCTCATACAAAGGCACCCGAGCAGCTACCCTGCTCGGCCAAACACCGGCTCCTACCCTCTACCCCAGGGATCAAAAGACCTCGCAAGAAGCATCGGAGCAAACTTGACATGAAAGCACGATGGCGCAAGATAGATATCCCAAAACGAGTATTCTTCGCAAACAGATGGCAGAAAGGAAAACTTTATCACAGCCGAAGAAGAAAAACTTTATTACTGCTGCCAAACATAAGTTTTTTACAAAGGTATTCTCTGGCTCCTCAGCCTTACAAAATTCAAAAGAAAAACAAGATGAAGACAGGAGAGCGGGGGCTCTACGCCTCGGACCCAGGCAGGACCTCGAGGTCCTCGACATCCACCACTGGGGGTGCTGGGTCCTCGGCCCCCTCCCCACCGGGTGCTTCTCCCCCTTGCTCGTCGATTCCCATGAGGGGGAACTCGGCACACAGATCCACGTCGTCAAACTCCGACAACCTATACTTGACAGCATCAAGGGCGTCGTGCCAAATGCGAGTCGTGGCCACG
The DNA here is from genome assembly GCA_030015575.1 of Agapanthus africanus. Lineage (NCBI taxonomy): Eukaryota > Viridiplantae > Streptophyta > Magnoliopsida > Asparagales > Amaryllidaceae > Agapanthus > Agapanthus africanus. The sequence continues at coordinate 9,386,647 of CM057337.1, forward strand.
GCCAGGTCGTCATAGAAGTCCCTCGACCCCTTGTAGCTCGCCACGGCCCTCGATTCCGCCGACTTACAGGCCTCGGCCGTAGCCCCCAGCTCCCTCCGGAGGGCCTTCACCGTCTTCTTGAGGTTGCCGGCGAGCACCTGGGAGTCCTCGAACTTGCCCTCGGCGATTGCGGCAGCCTCGCGATGCCGGGCGACCTCTCTCTTCCCGTCATCCACCTCGCCCTCCAGGGCGGCGATCCTCGCTGACATCGCCTCCTGCTCCTGTCTGGAGCTTTCTTGCAACACGGCGAGCTGGCCTGCGGCCTCCACCGCCGGTGCTACCACCTCAGTCTCCATGCGAAGGGCGAGGGCCACGTGCTGAAGAGTCTGGTAAGACATAAAAAGGGGAAGGATAAGAAATATGAAGGAAAACACTAAATCTTGCCGCGCACTGGGGGCTTACCTGCACAGCTTCCTGGGCGATCGATGCCAGCTGAGCCTTGAAGGTTCCCCCGGGAACCCGACTCCCGGCCGAGGACTCTATCTCGTGGAGGAGGCTGTCCGCGACCGACAGCCCGGATGGCACCGTGAACCGGAGCCCCCCTTCCTCCACCACGGTCGGCGAAGACCGACCCCGGGAAAGTCTCTGGGAACTCCTCTTAAGCGGCTCCAGGGGGAGATGATCTCCTCATCCGAGGCCGTGTCCTCCACAATTAGGGCCCACTTCCGGCCCGACACTCTGCTGGGGCCCGCGGCGGGATCCACCGCCGAGCGTCCTCGGGGCACCGCCGCCGGGGCGGCGGGAGCGGGGGCGGCCTGCGCCCGGGAAGAGCTGGCGCCCCCAGCCCTAGCAGGTTGCCTCGGTTGGCGCATAGCATTTCGAAGAACGCCGAAGTCCATGGATCCTGCACAAAACAAACGCCCCACTTATCAGCAACGCGAGTAAAGCATAAACCCAGAGAGCAGGCCTAACTTACTAACGAACTCGACGGGGCTAAGCCCGGCCCAGCTCAGAACCCTCTCGGACAGCAGCACGTCGTACCGAGGGATAGGTTTCCACGACGCCACTCTCACCGCGGCGGGGTCATCGGACAGGTTCCCCGGCAGACTCTTCTCCCTCGACCACTTGGTGGGTACCGGCCAGTCCTCGCCCTCGGGAGGGGAGACGAAGAAAAACTTCTTCTTCCAGTCGTGAATGGAAGAGGGCAAGGCCACGATCCCAACCCCGGCAGCGGCCCCGGGCCACCTCCTAAAAGTAAGATAAACCCACCTCGGGTCGCCAGCTCGACCGCCGGGACGACTCTTAACAGCAAGAGAGGAATCGAGAAGGGAAAGGCTGAAAGGGACCGCCTGCAGCTTCAGGCAGATCAGGAACCCAAGGAGGATCCTCCACGCGTTCGGCACTAACTGGCCGGGGGCCAAGCCGAAGAAATTCAGAGCGGCGGCGATTTCAGGAGAGAAGGGCAAGCGCATTCCGCCCCAAAAAGCTTCTAAATACAAGGCAATCTACCTGCCCTGTACCTGGTCTGCCCTCTCTCCTTCCTCGACCAGATGAAGTGCGTAACGCGGGGGAATGTGGAAGCGAGCTCGAGCATTGGCGAGCTCATCCTTATGCCTCACCCAGCACGGGGTGCTGGGGGCTACATTTACCGGCTCCTCCCTAGAGGTGGCCCCCGCCTCACGGCCTCGGGGAGAGGGCCCAGCCCCCGCTCCCCGAGGAGACTCGGACACATCTAAAGGAACCCTAACATCTACTCCTACGACGTGTACTGATTCTACAGAAGAAGACATCTAACTTGGGAAGGAAACTCTTCAGGGGTTGGGAACGAGAGAGGGGAGACGAGCGCCGAGCAGCCGGAGCCTGGGAATGAGGAATATGAGAGAGTAAGGGCCCCAGGGTAGGCCCCACCCGTATTTATTACCGCATACGGCCTCATCCAATGGCGCCTATCGTCTCCCGCCGAAACGGCCCCTCGCGCCCAGCGGCTCCGATCGTTCCACGTGGCATCCCAGCGTTGGGCCGTGTCCCTTCAGACGCCGCAGGCCTGCGCGCGTCGAATCGGCTAATTGACGCTCGACACGTAGACTGTCGCTTCAACTGCAGAGTGCACGAACCGGCGCACCTTCTTTCAATGCAAAGATCTCGCCTTGATTCGCTGGCGAAAAAGACAACCGATGACCTGAGGACTCGTCCCGACGAAACCCTAGGAGGGATCTCACCTCGGGAGGCCCGGCAGTCCACTCCTGACCCGACCACTATCTGGTCGGGACAAGAGTGGGGGGCTAATGATAATACTCGATATCAGGCATCTCCAAGATCATGACACGTGGCGTGTGACGTGTCCCAGAACTCAGAAGAAAGGGCCCGCAGGGGGCCGACTAGGCCACCCTGTACCCGACCTGCAAGCACAAAGCTGGCTCACCTCAGAGCCCCCTGCAAATTGACCTCCTCGGCTCTTTAGCTCGCGCCGAGCTACCGCAAGACCAGGCCTCCTCGACCTCCTCGCCCGTCCCTGGGCTCCCTGTCCAGGTCGTCTCCCTCGGCCTTCTGACCAAGGCCACCGCTCACAGGCGTAACCGCCGCTCCGCGAATCTCGCCATGCGCAGATTCTACGCCAACACCGTCCCACGTCCCACGCCATCGCGATCCCCATTAATGGGCGATCCGCTTTCTACGCGGGCGTGACGTCGGGGGGCATAACTGCCGGCGAGATTCTCGCGCCTGCTGCTGCATGCCACCACCGCTATATAAACCCCAATCACAGAGGGGTCTAGTAAGCCATTTTTCACACTTACGCCGTTACTCTGCTCGGATCTTGTCACTGACTTGAGCGTCGGAGGGTCCTCGGTGGTACCAAACCACCTCGGGACTTCTTTGTAGGTACACGGCGGCAGTATCCTCATCCCACTCTTGTCCTCTCAAAACCCATTGAGATCCACACGCATCGAAGGACAATCAACCTAGTTCACCTCGAGATCAACGGAAGGCAACATCTGACGGAGGCCCGAAAAGGAACTCCATCACAAACCGTGTCGTTCTTTGCGCGTTCGTGCCGTTGCCGCTGCTGTGCGTCGCCAACGCATCTCCAGACAAGTACCCTACTTGTTACAAGCTAGATTATACTGTTACAATTCAAAATCCTATTTAATTCCGTGTTTATAATTCGTGAAAATTTATATGACACAAGTGCTTGATGCAAAACCCGAACGAAAACCTTCCATTAAACTGACGGAACTTAATCATATATGATGGCCCGTGTGGCAATGAAAATTGTGTTAAAATTTGACTGGAAAATATAATCGTTACTGGCTTGAACGATCACCCCAATTACACCCGTTAAAACTGAAAATTTCCTGCGTCTAAAACTTGTAAAAATCATAATTAATTGTGTACACATTGAAATGATGCGTTCGAGGGCTCAAATCGAAAACGACTCGACGACCTGGAACTGCATAAAAGTCTTAAATTGTTTCTATACTAAAAATATGATGGAAACTGATTCGGAGAGCGGCTCTGGACTGCAGTCCAGAGCGGCTCTGGCTGTTGATTTCTATCTCGTGATGCTTACCTCTTTGCTGCCTGAACTTGTATGTTGTGTAACCCTACACTTTAGTGAAGATGAACCAGTTAGAAAAATAATGAAAGTGGTTTCACCCCTTTTTACCGTCGTTTACTATTTAAACTGTAATTTAAAAGAACAGGACGTATAACAGTCCCAAACAGAAACAGAACTGACACCCTATGTTTGTACAGTACATAACTTCTGACATAGAGGCACGATTGAGAACCCGTCTAGTGCGTTCGAAACCATATTGGAAAACCTAAATTTTATTCAACTATAGCGTCGCTAAATTCTGATCCCAACAGGGCAAAAATTGTGTCGTGAAACGTACGTTCAGTTCAGAAACTGAATTTCCTGCAGCGAGCACTTAAAATGAAACGGCTGTAACTTACAAACCCGAAATCCGATTCCACCGAAACAAATTTCGCTGAACTACCGAATGAGTCTACTTGTTACCGTCTTTGTATCGTTTCACTGAATTTTGAACGAATGATTTACTGTAATTTTTATAAGCTCATAAGGTGCATAATAATTCATATTACACATGACTTGTTAACTGCATAAATGCACATATATTACCCAATTGCCATACACATAGTGATAGTGCGCGTTATTATTCAGTGTACAATGCATTATCGTGCATGAACAGTATTGGTTTAGGAGTGTCAAGTACGCCAATGGAAAAGTGAATGATTCGTGACAGTGATTAATACAGTGAACAGTGATAAAACCGTGTTATTGGTGCATACTTGTACACGACTAGACCATACTCGTCAATAGTGTAAACATGGGAAAAAGGGGGAAATCGAAGTGGAAAGAGCATCGTATTTAGCGAGGACGGTGATTTAGAGGATGATCATTCGAACAGCGACTCTTATATATATTAAGTAGGGACTAGCGGTCCGGCTGACAGGGTTATATCCCGGGCGATGCGGGCCGTAGTCTCGGGTATGTACGGGACCCTCGTTAAACATGATCCTCCTTTCCATAACTCGATTTCAAAGATGACTTAGAGACTGATAGGGACACAGATCATACTTGTATCAGTTAGTGACATATTATTACCTGCATTTTATTTCCACTGTTATTATCTTATTTGTCTGTTTCATGTCACTATTATAATATTGCTATTACGTCGCTCTGACGACCTGAGTATGCATGCTCAAACCTCGAGGAAGGACCAGTGCAGGAGTCAGACTTACCCTTCGAGCTTGCTGAGATTTAGTCGGGAGCACCTCTTTAACTTTTACTGTTTTTTCCTAAAAGAGACCTTGTATTCGAACTCGGTTAGTAGTTCTTTTCTTATTTTATTGTAATATGTGAACATGAAATTTGATGTAATAATTTAGTGATGTATTTCGTTTACTTCTGTGCTTTGTTTACTGATTACCATGTAATGCTAGAAACCGAAGTGTGACTACGGTGGGATTATTTCTTGACCGTGGGAGCATGGCTGGCCTAGTCATCTTTCGTTTTCCGTATTTTGGGAAGCGGGGCGTGACAATTATCATGTATAAAATGAAAAGAATCAACAATGAGTAAAAGTAAGTATAAGGAATTAATTCGAATATATTTGTAAACTACATAAGCACAAAGAAAAGAGGGAAAAAAACATATCGCAAGGAATAAGAACTATTAAAATGCAGAGATTAAAAAAAAAACCAACTTCGCAAAATAAGTATACTATAGTTAGTTAAATGAAATGGCATTTTGTAGTTAAAAGCCGAGGAAAGTTCAAACAAGAAATATGCAGAATAACGCTACATATTAAGAATAATATTAATAAGAAAAGCAATAGTATGGGAAATTCGCTAGAAAATAAAATATACAATGTGAATTAAAATAATTGAAAACCTCGGAAATAGTTGAGTATTTCAAGACATTAAGTAAAATTTAAAATACTTACTAATACATAATAGAATTCTAACTAACTACAAACAGGAAAAACTTTAAATTTAAGATAGTAAGCGTTACTAATTATAACTATGTTAACAAAATAACACTAGTAATATACAGTAGGCTCGCCCATCCTTATATTTCCAATCTCAAAAGTCCCGCTGGACGGGTAGAGAACTCTAAAAACAAATCAAATCCCGAAACCGCAGAATGCGGAGCAACTCAAATCAAATCCCGACTCAAAAGCGGAGTAAGTCAAATCAAATTCCGACACCGTAAGAAGCGGAGCAAGTCAACTTGAACCCAACACCGCAAGAAGCGGAGTAAGTCAAATCAAGCACCGACCATCCAAGTCGCAAAAATGGCAGCACCGACCGTCCAAGTCGCAAAAAAAGCAGCAACGACCGTCCATGTCGCTAAAATGGCAGCACCGACCATCCACGTGGCTAAAAGGACAGTATCGACCCTCTACAGGGAACCAAATCAAATTAATCTTCATATAGAAAAAAATCCATCAATTTCATACACATAATTCATACACACAGTGTGTATTTATTGATAAGGGGCACTTCGTTACGGTAAAAAATTACACCCAGGTTAACCAAGTCATATTCAGTCAACCCCCAGCCAAGTAGGCCCGAGCTCAAGCAAGCGGGTCCAAGCCTAAGTCATGACCGAGCGTAGAAAGGGCCGACTCCATGCCAAAAGAAGGCAATAAATTAGTTTAAATACAATTTTTTAGAATTAAATGTATGAAAAATGAGCAAAAAGCCAAAATTTTGTAAACCCCATGGCCTACGTGGAAAAAAAATAAGCTCATGAGATATGGGGTGGCACAAGTGCCATTTAGAAAATCCCAAGGGGTTATATGTAAAGTGTGTAACCTATAAAAGGCAAATATGATAAAAAAAAAAATCAATAATAACTTTCATTCTCTCAAAAATTCTAAGGTCATGTGCCTCCTTCTCCTTCCTCAAGGTTTTAAACTTTCTTCTTTTTTTGAATTAAATTAAGAGTTTAACTCTTCTTTTTCCAAAAAGAAATACTTTTACACCATAAAACCCTTGAAAGGGAGCCCAGATCTTCCATCAAATCTCTAAAAAGAGAGATTTTTAAGTTTCACCCCCTTTTCTCCAAGATCCAGCCAACAGAGAGGAGGAAGAAGGAGACCCATCTCCAAAAATCCCGCTTTGGAAAGATTCAAGACTCAAGAGATAATGCAGAGTTCAAAGGAGAAGAAAGAGGTCCCCTTTCATCATTTCCGAAAATTTCTCGGGAGTTTAACTCCGAACAAGAATCTCTCCTTTAGGAGTTTAACTCCAAACAGATATTTGAGAAGCTCAACTCCAAAATCCAAATTCTTGAAGGAGTTGAACCATAAAAATTCAGATCTTTTAGGAGTTTAATTCCACAAAAAGTTCCCCTTTTTTTAGGAGTTTAACTCCAAAAGTCACTCGGGAGTTCAACTCCCAGTTCAGGGGTTAAGCCCCTTTTTCCGCGGGTGCCCAGCACCCGCGTGCAGGATGCGTGATCCGTTGGTGCCCAGGGCACAGGGCCCGCTGGCGCCCAAGCACCACGCACGTGGCCCGCTGGCGTCCAGCGCCCACGTGCCATCTTCCGCGCCCACGTGCCATCTTCTGTGCCCAGCGCTCCACACTCAAAACACAACCCACGTTATCCGAGTAGCGGGACCCCCTTAAACCCTGCGAGGCCCCCGATATACCTAAAACCCCTTAAGACTCACACATACGCACACTGCATATTGAGTTTGCATGACCAGTTTGACTCATCAATCGGAAGTTTCCCTCGCTTCAAAGGCGAGGGGCAATTAACATCAGGTTAGTCCGTGGTTGCCGGAGATTCGGATCCCCACAATAAATAAATTTTGGCCTACCCTAGACAGGGGGTTCTGTAATATGCCTAGCAAGCACGTGTATTTCCATCTTAATGGGATGACGAAAAACACCCCACATGCATACCTTCGATGACTCCTCCTGAACAATAAAACTAGGTGACATTAGATGAGCACTATGCAAGATGATGCGAAAGAAATGTGGACATTGTTGCATGGTGATGCGGCAATGATGCAACGGGGTGATGGCGTCGGCAGTGATGGGTTCGGCAAGAATTTAGCGGCTAGGGTTTGGTGTTGGCGGCAGTTAGGGTTTGGCGAAACATGGCTCTAATACCAATGCAAAGAGGAGAAATTAGATATTTTATTATTATATTAAAAGATATAAAGAGTCTCTTTATATATGTGTGTTACAGTATGTCTACTCTTCCTATTTTACCAATGTGGGACTAAACTCTTTCTTATAACAAACTCTAACAGTTTCAATTAAAAAGCTATATTAATGTCACGTCAGCCTCTATGTAGATCCTTTTTATCCATGTATAAAATCAAAGTTTGTTAAAACTTCGCATTTGACAACAAAACACGAGAAACTTTCGGAGTCCACCGGAAGGCAGGGGAGGTGGGCCCAACTTGATGGTCTTAGTGTCAGCAAGCACAGTCTCAGGGTCTGTTTGTTTGCCATGAAGTAGTATGGAAGTACCGGAAGTAGGCTTACTTCCGTTACTTCAAGTGTTTGTTTTGAGAAGAAGTAACATTTGAAGTTATTTCTATCTGATGATGTAGATCCGGTGTGGAGTCTCTACTTCAAGATTTCTCTTTATAATCTCTTGGGTTTGGAAGTGGCATGGAGCACAAGAAAAGAGGAAGAAAAATACCATTTTGTTCATAATATTAATTAATTTTAAGTTTTTTCCATTCTCTTCCATGCTTTTCTAAATAAAAGTTAATATAAAATAATTGCATTTATTATTTCAATAGAACTACTTTTATAACCAAAACAAACAAAAGATGTGCAAGAAATTACTACTTTCATGAACTTCTTTTTAAAGTAGCTTCAAGATTACTTTCGATACTTCCGGTACTTCCGTTCATTCAAACATGCCCTTAACGAAAGACTCACCGGCTAATCCGGCTGCTATAAGCCCGAGTGTAGCTCGACGGCTCGTGTCCTAATTTGTGGTTAGGTGTTGCCGAGCGGGCAGATTAGATTCCGATGGCCTTATGTATAGTTGACACGTGTCGGGCTATTGTAATTCCAGGCATTGTCTAAGACCAGGAGTGCATGCGGGGTTGGGTTTGTCATGGATCCAACCCTCTGCCAAATCTGATGATGCTCGATATAACAACTCTAAATTTCCTGTACAATTTTCTGTACAATTTTTTCAAAACCTTAACTCGACCTGTTGGGCCGGTTAAATCTTGTCAGAAAGGGGTATTTTAGCCTGAGCACAAGATATAAGTAATTAATTTGCTTTTTAATTACAAGTTAAAATAATGTAACAACTCCATTTTTAGTGTGCAAAATTTGCTTAAAAATTAATGTATACTCGGGGTATTTACATTTACTGTTATTATTTTAAGTAATTAATTAGCTCCATAATTACAAGAAGGAGCTTGTAGCTCATTGGTAATACATTGCACTGTTGAACCAAGCCACCAGAGTTCAAATCCCATACCCCACATTATTTTTAATATTGATTTTTTTAAACCTTTAGAATACCAAGGGTTTACACGTGCATATCTCACAAAAACCCCACTACACCAAAAAATGCAACATTGTCAGAGGATAGATGAACCATTGGGAGGGATTCCGGCCGCCTGATTCGGCCGGAAATCGGCCAACTCGGCCGACTCAGGCCTCCGACCGAGTCAAGGCCGAGTCAGCTGATTCCGGCGATGACCTCAACATGAAAAATGTGTCTTTTGGTCTCCCTTATACACCTGCAAAATTTTATCCTCAGACCATTTCCAGAGATCTCTTAATACCTCAATTACTCCACTTTTATTGCATTTTAATATATTTTTAATATATTTTTACAATTAAACTTTTCATCTACCCTAACCCTAGCCTAACCCTATAAATACCATCCCTACACACTACCCCCTCACTCCAAAATTCTGAGCCAACTCTCAAGAAAATTCTTAGAACCCTAGTGTGTTTTGAAAGTGAGCAAAGAGGCGAAGCTCCGGCAAATTTTCGGCGACAACCCTAGGAGATCCCGGCGACGAAACGACGCACCGGCGCCTCCTCCCGACTCCTATTCCTCTCCTCTAAGTCCTAAGCCAGTAAGTCCCACCTTTCCCGTTCCCTACTCTTTCTGAAAATAGAAATTCTAAAACCCGACGGAATCGGAGCAAAATCCGATTTCCGATTCGGTTCTTCTTAAAACCCCACTTTTCTGTAATACAATCATACTACAACCACTACATGTTGACTATTAATCACTACTAAACATGTTGAACAAGTTCCATATCAAAAATATTTGCTATTTCCATTTTACCGTATTTTTTTCATTAAAATACCATATAGTTTCATTTCGACATTTAAATTGTCAAGCTTGCTATACCTTTAAGTAGATCACGAGGTAATGACCTATCTCCTCACACAATCATATACAACATAGCACAATACCCTCGGGAACATAGAATACGGGAAAACGAAACATTGCAAATAAATACCATTTACTAATAAAACAATTTTTCTAAAAGATTAGTATTTTACACAAATCTTTGCAAAGCGCCGCTACAACCCATTTGGGAAACCCGTTTGGGATGGTGCGGATTATCGCACATTCTCGGGCTTAGTAGTGCGAGATGCAAACCTCCGCAAGGAGCATTCGGTCTCGAGAGATTTAAAATACGACATCTTAAGAAAATAAGATTTTTAGAAATAATAAATATATATTAAAATTATTTTTATATAAATATATATATAAGTAACATTAAAATATCTATTTTGCAAATAATATAAATATTCCAACTCTTTTCAAAAATCACAAGAATCACTTTATATTAAAATACCATGCAAGATCAATATTACAAGTTAATACCATATATTATGGAAATTAGGACATTCTTACTTGAAATGTCATATGTATAAAATCTATATTCATGATAACTTCAAAGACGATAACTAAATACTTGGAGAGTATTTTGAAAAGTATATAAATGTATAAAATCTACATTCATTACAACTCTGAAGACGATTAATAAATACTTGGGGTGTATTTTGAAAACTATACAAAAGTATTTTTACACAAAACCCCCTCAAGTTCTATAAATTACCCTAAGGATCCTAGTAAAAATAGGTTTAAGCGGGACTAATCTCTTCAGCCTCAGGGAGCCGGAGAAGTGGGTGTTTGCCTATTTAAGGTAGACAACTTAATAACGGTGTTATCAATACGGTAATCGTCTTTGAAAAAGACACAAATCCTGCCGCCCATGTGCAGCGGTTACCGATAACATCGAAACAATCAGGACTTCAATTTACTTTTCTAATTGTCTGACTCAGATTGAGTCTCTTTAATAATCTGATTTGAATATGATTCAAGTACAATTTACAATCTACAATCTTACAATATTACAATTCAATATGAATCCATGAATCCATTATTCCATATATTCAATCTATCAATCTATACAACTTGACCGAACCGAACCATGGATATACATTCCATTTATATGATCATCCAGTTTACATGATTCTCCAGTTACATACATGATTCTACAGTTACATCCGTTTGCTGATATCATGGTTTCGGCAAGTCATCCAATTATACAATTCAATTTTCAAGACAATACAGTACAATCATTACTATCAATACAATAAATACACGGGGTATTGGGGTAGTTCATTCGTGAATCCAACATAATCTCAAGAATCCCCCTAGATCATGAATCCATGTCTACTAACACAAGTAAGCAATCATGAGGGCCCGTATTTCCATGCTCCTGGACTGTGGCCTGTTGAGTTTGGAATACTTCGACGACGGTCGAAGTCCCGCTACTAACATATCATTCGGGCCCGTGGTTCCCTACCACTGGACTGTAGCCTGTTGGGTTTAAGAACACTCTTGAGATTAGTTGACATTCACCCTTGAACTTACGATAATAAGAGCATTAACATTATAACAATATAATACAAATTTAAAAGCTATACTCTCTCTTTCTTCTTTTCTATTTCTCCCTTATCTTTGGGACTTACCGAGCGATGTGTTCGCTGACGACATTCTCTTTCCTTCTCCTTTGAATGTTGTCAGGTGTTTCGGACCTTCTGGAGACAGAGCCCAGAATCGAGGATTTGGACCAAATTATTGAAGACCCAGAGTTTTGGCTTCATTGTACACATTTCATTCGAGTACTTTTCTTTTTCTATTATGCCATTATTTAGGCATTGTTTTCATCAGATGTATTTACATTTCCATGCATTGTATAGAAAGAATGTGAATAAATAAAGTTGTTGTTTTATTATATCTTGTCTCTTGTGCTTTTGCTTTCATATTGCTTATATACGCTTAATATATTTATTTCATTGTAAATACGTCGCGGACCAGTCACATCCTCCGCCCGTATACCGGGAAGCGGGGCGTGACACTCGATATCGGTGACCTCCCAGATCGTGACACGTGGCAGATGACGTGTCCCAAGGCTCACAAGAAAGGACCTACAGTGGCCGACCAGACCACTCCTGTGCCCGTCCTACAAGGAAACGCTGGCTCACCTCCGAGCCCCTGCACAATTGGCCTCCTCGGCCTCACAGATCGTCTCCGAGCTACCACAGAACCAAGATATCTCGGCTCTCCCGCCCGTCCGCGGGCTCTCCCGCCGAGGTCATCTTCCTCGGTCTCATCGACCGACCATCGGCACCGCTCACAGGCGCAACCGCTATCCTGCGAATCTCGCCATGTGCGATATATCCGCCGGCCACATCCCACGTTCCACGCTATCACGATCCCCCAATAACGAGCCTGTTTCTCCATTAATGGGAGGTCCCGCTCATCACGCGGGCGTGGCGTCAGGTGCGTAACTGCCGGCGTGATTCTCGCGCCTGCCCTGCCTGCTGCCACCGCTATATAAACCCCTCTTCTAGACGGTTCAAGTAAGCCATTTTTACTCTACTGAGCCGTTACCCTGCTCGGATCTCTAGTCCAGCTTGACCGTCGGAGGGTCCTCGGTGGTACAACCATCCCGGGACTTCCTTGTAGGTAGCTTGGCAACCACAATCTCAAACCCATTGAGATCTACACGTTTCAGGAGCGACAGCCTCTAGATCCAATCTCAGTCACCCATCGCCGCCATCAGCAGATCAACGGAATGCAACATCTTGGTGCGATCCAGGTCGCGTCAAAATCGGATCTCGGGGTTTTATTTTGTTATCCTATATCGGTTATTTTGTTACAGTGCTATAACAATCTGAATGGGCAAACAGGAGTTAACACTAAAAATAAACTAGTTTAGGCATGGATTTTGTACAAAATCAATGCGCAATCTCGTCAGTATCCTGTATCTTAAGACGTTCCTACTCTCATACTATAATAGTTAAAATAAATAGAAAATCCTATAGATCTTTCTTTTATTGGATTTCTCTATTGAACTATGCCATCAATTCGAACGCCAGTATACATAGTAGGAAATGTAATTTGGAGCTTGATAATGCTCGATATTGGCGACCTCCAAGATCAGGACACGTGGCAGATGACGTGTCCCAGGGCTCAGAGAAAAGGGCCCGCAGGGGCCGACGAGGCCACCCGGAGCCCGACCTGCAAGCACAAACTGGCCCGCCTCGGGGCCCTCTGAAAATCAGCCTCCTCGGCCATTCAGCTCGCCCCGAGCCGCCATAGGACCAAGTCTCCTCGGCCTCCCTGCTCGCCCACGAGCTCTCTGCCAAGGCCGTCTCCCTCGGCCCTCCGACCAACTCCACCACTCGCAGACGTAACCGCCGCTCCGCGAATCTCGCCATGTGCAGATTCTACGCCAGCAACATCCCACGTTCCACACTACCACGATCCTCATTAATGGGCGATCCGCTCTCTACGCGGGCGTGACGTCGGGAGCGTAACTGCCGGCGAGATTCTCGCGCCCGCTAATGCGTGTCACCACCGCTGTATAAACCCCCATCACAGAGGGGTCAAGTAAGCCATCTTTTACACTTTACGCCATTACTCTGCTCGGATCTTGTCACTGACTTGAGCGTCGGAGGGTCCTTGGTGGTACCAAACCATCCCGGAACTTCTTTGCAGGTACACGGCGGCAGCCTCCTCATCCCACTTTGTCCTCTCAAAACCCATTGAGACCCACACGCAACAAAGAATAATCAACCCAGTTCACCTCGAGATCAACGGAAGACAACATCTGACGGAGGCCCGAAAAGGAGCTCCATCAGTTGGCACCGTCTGTGTGAAATGAAACTCCACAAAAAATAAAGTTGGCCTTCCGATCTCCATCCCCATGGCAAACGATCACCCTGAAGATCCAGATACCAGCCGCCGCCTCCCACTCACCGAAGGCGGGGATGAACCCCCTCCCATGACTGTCATCAACGCCCTCGCAGGCCGGATAGATCGACTGTAGTCCCTCGACGAGGCCCTCATCCGCGCCCAAGCAACCGCGCCCGGGCCTCAGATCGTCGCTCCACCGCCTCCAGAAGGCACTGCCTCTGTCTGGACGGCTAACCACCAACGGGTTGCGTCCCTTGGCCGCCGGTCTCTCGAGCCAGTGCTCCCTGAGGCCCACTAGGTGCCCCAGGGCTCCACGCCAAGATCCGCTGCCAGAACGCCTCGCCTCGGGCCTCCTCGTGACCCTTATCCCTTTGAGGAGATGTCAGTCACCTCGCCCATCCACGAGCGTGGTTAACCCCGCCACCATCGGCGGGGCCGTACAGAAGAGGTCCGCCTCGGCGACTCAAGAGCTACCTCGCCCCGGGACCCGAGGCACCTCATTGAGAGGAACCGGGGCCACTCCTAGACGCAGGTCACCCACAGCTGAGGCCAAGGGTCCCAAGGCGCCGATTCCTCGGGGTACCACGGTCGGCTCGACACCCTCGAGAAGAGAATCGAGGGCATGCACCGAGAAGCTCACCTCTCGAGCGACGGGGCTAAGTACGCCTCCGACTCGCTCATGAAGCAATTCACGGAGGAGCTGCTCGCCGACCATTTGGACGCTTTCACCGCAGGGATGAGCTTCCAGGAGCACTCCGACGCGACCCAGTGCAGGGCCTTACCGGCCACTCTCATCCGCGCATGTCGGGATTGGTTCCGGGGGCTCGAGCCCCGCTCGATCTCTATCTTCGACGAGTTAGCTACTCAGTTCCTCGGCCATACATGCAAAAAGGAGGAAAATACAACAGTGGCGGGCAGCTTCCCTGCCGCAACACTGGGGATCAAAAAAGCCCCAGCTGGACGGGCGGGCTGCACCTTGTCAAAGATTCAACCCAGCAGCTACCATGCTCGATCGACCCCAGCGGGCAGCTTCCCTGCCGCAGCGCCGAGGATCAATAAGCCCTCGTAGAGGTAGTCGAGCCCGAGCTTCCCTCGCTCGGCTATCCCCAGCGGGCAGCTTCCCTGTCACAACGCAGGGGATCAAAAAGTCCTCCCAGAGGCAGTCGAGCCCGAGCTTCCCTCGCTCGGCTATCCCCAGCAGGCAGCTTTCCTGCCACAACGCTGCGGATCAAAAAGTCCTCTCAGAGGCAGTCGAGCCCGAACTTCCCTCGCTCGGCTATCCACAGCGGGCAGCTTCCCTGCCACAATGCTGCGGATCAAAAAGCCCTCTCAGAGGCAGTCGAGCCCGAGGTTCCCTCGCTCGGCTATCCCCGGCGGGCAGCTTCCCTACCACAACGCCGGGGATCAAAAAGCCCTCCCAGAGGCAGTCGAGGCCTGAGGTTCCCTCGCTCGGCTATGCTTCAGGACAAAAGCCCTCGCCAAGAGGCACCGGGCAGTAACCCTACCCGGCCAAGGGTCCTTGGTAGGCTTCTTACAGCCCTATAGCTTTTTCTCACGCCAAGGACCAAAGTCCTCCTAGAGGCAGTCGGGTCCTTGCCCGGCTATCCCCGGCTGGTAGCTTCCTACCACAACCGACAGGGATCAAAGTCCTCGCCAAGAGGCACTGGGCAGTAACCCTGCTCGGTCCCTATCCTGAAGGATCAGAAAGCCCTCCCAGAGGCAGTCGAGCCCGAGGATCCCTCGCTCGGCTATCCCTGGCAGGTAGCTTCCCTACCGCAACGCCAGGGATCAGAAAGTCCTCCCAGAGGCAGTCGAGCCCGAGGATCCCTCGCTCGGCTATCCCTGACGGGTAGCATCCCTACCGCAACGCCAGGGATAGGAAAGCCCTCGCCAAGAGGCACCGAGTAGCTACCCTGCTCGGCCATCCTTCGCAGGCCTCTCACGGCCCCTCCAGCGTCAAGGATCAAAAGCTCTCGCCGAGAGGCACCGAGCAGCTACCCTGCTCAGCCATCCATCGCAGGCCTCTCGCAGCCCCTCCAACGTCAAGGATCAAAAGCCCTCGCCGAGAGGCACCGAGCAGCTACCCTGCTCGGCCGTTCTTCGCAGGCCTCTCGCGGCCCTTCCAGCGTCAAGGATCAAAGCCCTCGCCAAGAGGCACCGAGCAGCTACCCTACTCGGCGCATCCCCAGCGGGCATCCTCCTGCCCATCAGACGCTGAGGATCTCAAGCCCTCACCGTGGGGCCGCCGAATTCCTTCCTGCTCGGCGCATCCTTAGCGGACATCCTCCTGCTCATCAGATGCGGAGGATATCAAGCCCTCACCGTGAGGCCGCCGAGTTCCTCCCTGCTCGGCGCATCCCCAGCGGGCGTCCTCATGCCCATCAGACGCTGAAGGTCTGAAGCCCTCTTCACGAGGCCGCCGAGCCCCTTTCTACTCGGCGCATCCCAGCGGGAAGCTTCCTACCCAACAGAGACATGGATCAAAGTCTTCTTTAGAGGCAGCCGAGCGGCTTCCTTGCTCGGCTATTCCTGGCCGGTAGCTTCCTTACTCGCAACGCCAGGGATTAAGTGCCCTCGCAAGGGGCAATCGAGCAGCTACCCTGCTCGTCAAAAACTGCGGTTGGTAGTTGTTGGATATAGTGCCCTCATAGTCAATTATTGGATCACAGGCACGTGATTGCAATCATTGAGGGAGGACTTATACCGGTAGGACATTCTTACTCAAGATGATAGTATGCTATCTGGTTTATCTTGTACTGCTTTAGGTGACCTTACAGGTCACTATTGCACGTTGATAGAGCCCTTAGGATTCTTGCTTGACTGCCAGCAATATGATGGCGATCATATACGTGAGAGCTGGGGTCTATAAGCGCATCCTTAAATGGTCCCTAGTCGTGGGAGTTTCGAGACAGGGCATTGATACTCCAGAGTAGACTAGTGTATACAGTCGAGACCCCGACGAGGGGCGGTGGCCGGTCTCACAAGCCACTGGTGTCAGTTGGTTCACCTAAGATGTATACAGGTGCTCATTGGGTTATGAGTACACAGGACAGGACTCGCCGGAAACATGCTAGTTGGGATTATACCAGATGTCAGATAGCAGTTCCCTGGTGACATGTGTACAGGTTAGTTCATCGACCTGAGATCGTCATTTGTCTCGTGTGAGTTCCCACTGTACTTTGATTACTACCTTACCACGGCTCAAAGGAGTCGTGCAAATAGGTTTTAGTTGGGTACAGTCCCGAGCCACATGGAGGCAGTGAGCGGATCGGCAGGGGTTCGTCTCTCCCGGTATTGGGGGTGAGGTCACGCTGTGTCTAGGAGAGCCATTACACAAAGCCCTCGGCCGAGGCAGGAGATTTACTGGTAGGTATTCCAGTAGCATCTCAGGGTGTTCTGGGCTACACTCCGACACGACTTGTACCGCTTTTGGGGGTCTGACTTTTACCAACCCCCTAGGCCCGCCATGTGATACTTATAGACGAACGGACCGGACTGTACGGATGTTGTCACTGACATGCTCAGTAGGGTGTCAGGATGAGTTCGCTCATCGACCTCCCTTTTGGTCAATACCTGGTAGCTCGTTACGTACGGCTAATACCTCTGACGTGCTAGTGGTTAAATCCACAGCCAAAGTATTGACGAGTCTTTAGAGTCCCCCACAGACAGTTTCTCAAGTTTCGGGCGAAACGCTGTAGAGGCCGTATGGAGATATGGCAGGGTTCGATCTTATACGTGCGGTATTGCACGGATCATGATCGGACGGATAATACTAGCGGGCTTTGGTTTAAGCCGGATCCAAGTATTGTACAGTGTAGATTTTGTCTCTTTGCATTTGTATTCGGTCGGAATACAAATGCGGGTATGTATATACGGTCGCGGGGTTTTCCTGTAATTTATTACGGGATCAGTTTTTTGAAGTTGCCGATTTGCATTCCGTTTCGGCCAGTTTTCCTTTGTTCCTTCATGGCCGGATTTTTCTGATGGAGGGGTTAATGTGCAAATATACAAATTAGCAATTGTGGAGGGTTTATTTATAAATGAGGGATTATGATGATAATAACATCTTTGCTTTGTTTCTTTCATCATAGCTTGCATTAAATGTGATGGGCTTTATGATAGGATGGATTAGAAATTGATGTGTTCCTTTTTCCTTGATATCACGCCCATTCCTTTTTCTTGCATAATGTTTTTTCTCTTTTCCCTCCTCCTCTTGATGAGGCCGGCCACTACAAGGAAATGAGAGGGGTTCATTTTGATGGTTGGAATTTATTCATCTCTCATTTTTTTTGCTTGCAAAATAATACACCATCCTTCTCCAAAAGTTCTTCTCATTCTCCATCTAAATGGCAACTTCATACCCGCTAGAAACAAACCACTCTACACTAGCCTACAATATTCTTGGACACGTCGACTCGCTAACTTCGTACCCGAGTTGCCTCGGTCCAGAGATGGGAGCCCGAAAAAGAACCCGGCGATGTGGTGCCCGTTCCGACGAGGAGGTGAAGACCGGAGATTCCGCGAGGAGATCGGGATGGAAGCCGAAGACCGAAGGACACGGATCGCTCGGTACAGCATTCTATCTCATCTCTAGTTTGCTAGTATTAGGTTAATGGTTACGATCCGGGTTTTTAGGATGCGGTAGTACCGGTTTAAAGTCAAGAAAATTTTCGTTTCCGCATTTTGGCCTCGGATAGACGGCCGGGGCGCTACCGTAGTCCTACATGGTATCAGAGCCACGCCATTAACCTAGTCTAGCTTTCTATAACGTGTTTACAAGTTCGATCGAACGGATTTTCAAAAAACCGCGTTTTCATGTCCAGTTTCTGTCGAATCTTTTCAGTGCTCAAAAAATTATTTGGTACATTGTAAAAATACGTGCAGGTTTTTTTATGGAATCTGTAAAAATTTGGTCGCCTAATATCACTGTTCCACCGCGGAACCGCGGCCAAACCCATGCTTTGGCCGCGGTTCCGCGGCCATTATATGTCCTTGCTGCACTAAATTTTTACAGAGGCTCTCTGATATGGAAATAGGGTTTTTGGTATATTTTGTTTGGGCCTAGATTTTCTTTGAGTGGTACAGTTGTGCTTGGGGCCCACTTCGGTAAATTTGGTCGATCGAAAATTTTAAATATGTTAGTTCACAGTATTTACATTATATCTGCAACCGTGAATGTCATTTGATCGGTAAATCCTGTCTAACTGCTATAGCCCTTTTAGACGGATTTGCGAACGTGACATTCACGTTGATGTTCTGTGTTGAGCTGCGATGTTGCGGATTTGTCGTGGTGGATAGCTTGGATGCAATGTTAGTACAATTTGGCTATTTCTGTACATTTGATATTGCGGTACAGGTTGACCCAAGGAGGGGTGCTCAAGTCACCGGATTCCGTGAAGTGCTGGGTGGTCCATTCAGGTTGTTGAAGGGGGCTGCCTCGCTTCAGGTTTTGGCGGGTAACTTGCCGCACCCGTAGGGGTCTAGGATTTCATTGCACAGGCTATCCACACGACCAGAGGAACGTCGGGTTTCAGTAGCAGCTCTATGAAACCCGGGGATCCCAGATATCTGTATTGTTCTGTGATGCTTATTACATTTCTGTGATGTTGCATTTTATCACGCCTTGAGCGAATATTATATATTGATATATATACTAGTAGATGTTGTATATGTTTTACATCCGCGCTAGTCCAGTCCCCGCTCTGTCGTTAGTTAAGTAACCTAACGGGTGATGACGGGACCCAGTGGCGAATGCGGATGGCATATACGTACATTATTATTTTCGTTCTTTATTGGTGTGATCAATTGATGGGACTGTATTGATTCGGATCAATGCAAGCTAAACAAACCTATTCTGATGTTGTTGGAACATTTTTCAAAAAAGCTGTTATTGCAAGGGCGTTCTTTTTTGTTTTGCACAGTGGTATTCGGTTATGAATATCCAGCACCTCAGTCGACGAGGTAAGGGCCGAGATCCTTTCACCGGGAGTGACCCCTTGGAAAAAAGTTTGCGTCAGGGCAATAACTTCACTATAGCCGATTGTCTTTTGCTTTGCATCGTGGTATTCAGTTGGAATATCCTGCATCTCATTCTACGGGGAAAGAGCCGAGATCCCTTCACCGGGAGTGACCTCTTTAGCAAAGGTTTTCGTCACTATATTTTTATAAAAAGTTATCCGGTTCCTTCAACGATATCAAGTTCATTACGTTAAAGGTTTTTCGCCAAAAACCAGCCGTAGCCCTCCGTCATTTCTTACGGGTATTATTTAGTATTCGTGCTGCATTTGTTGAATCCGTCAAGACGTAGTGTACGGTAGCTAAGTGGTGCTTGTTTGCAGCATGGATATGGAATTGGTTAGGACAGTCGTGCGGCCTTGTTAACTCCGTCAAGGGCACGTATGGGTGGGTTTAATGCAATCCAGATAATGACAGGTTGAACTTGACTAGGACTCTTTGATTTGTTGACTCCGTCAAGGCCACTTGGGTCCTAGGGGTAAAAACACACATCGGGAGTTTCTAAAGAAACTGAAACTTGCCAGGCATGCGCATACCTTCTGGAGTGTGATAACGTGAGTGGATTCCGTCACGTTATCATGCGATGATAGTTGGATCCCGATTTCGACTGATGAGTTGGTTTACTCCTCGGGTGATCCCGACTAATTCTTCTTTCAGGTTTGGAGGAGAATTTGACGTTACAGTGGGAGGTTTCCTGATTAGATAAAGTGATAACCATTCTGATCTAGATTAGAGTGCACGCTGAGTGTTTCTTTTCTCTCTCTCTTTGGCAGCGAACATGACCCAACCCGTGACTATGACTCAGTAACCAAGTTGACCGAACCTTCTTATAAGACTAGCTTTTGGATTGTCAGAGTCGCATACCTCATTGGCACTCCTACTTTTACCCTTTTCTCCAGAACACCCCGTATTACTACGAACGTCCACTTCCATTGGATAAAATCATCGTATGGTTATATACGAACTCGAAGGAACTTGTTCCAGATTCGAGGATGGTTTCCGGTTCTGAAGAAAACGAATAGGACTATTTAGTTGTCTTTTCCTTTTACCTTCTCTCAGGTTGCGAGTGCTCCTTGGATTAGGACAGTACACCTATTACGCTTATTGGATAGTCTTCTTCCAAATCATAGGCAGGTGCCGACCGGTAGGGAATGAAGAAAACCATTTAGCCTAAAAGGTGTACAGAAGGTATTAAGTAAAGACATATCAAGGGATTTGTAAGAGGGCAAAGTAAATTGCGACCGCTATTCACGACCAAACCAAGTATTTCTTCGCCAATCCTAAATCACCTTTGTATTTCTCCAGGACACTCCGTATCACTATGAAGATCCACAGTTTATTGGATACTCCATCGTATGGTTATATACGAACTCGAAAGGAACTTGTTCCAGTTCGGGGATGGATTCTGGTTCAGGAGAAATAAGAATAAGGTTTATTCAGTTGTCTTTTATCTTTACCTTCACTCGGGTTGCGAGTGCTCCTAGGATTGGGACAGTACACCCATTATGCTTATTGGATAGTCTTCTTCCAAACCATAGGCTGGTGCCGAAAAGTAGGGAATGAAGAAAACCATTTAGCCTAAGAGGGTGTACAGAAGGTAATGACTAAAGACATATAAAGGGATTTGGAGAGATGGCAAAGAAATATACGGTTACAGTTGTGAATCTGATAATGGAAGAGGCATTACTAGGAATACCCGGATACCCCTTCGAAATATTTACATGTTTCAGTTTCACTGTGCACTGTTAAAAGAAAACTGATTTCCCAATTAATACTTACTCCAGGGTATGTATTTACCAGGTTTGATTCTCACATCTGTATGGTTTTACAGATGATGAGTAGGGGCAAGTTATTGGGAATTAGGTGATCATCCTCATTATATCGGAATTCGTTGTAATTGGTGATATTTGAGGAGATCACCTGGGTTGTTTGCCGGACGACAGATATTTGGTTTTGAATATCCGTTGTTATGCACCAATTTCAAATTGATATATCTGTACGTCTATTTTTCTAGAGTGAGATATAACTTTTTGAAATTATGTCCATGACATTTACCTATATCAGTGGATGGTTAGGTAAGGAGTGTTAAACAGCGGTGTAATTCTTCTTAACCATAAGTACAGTTTTCAACCTACGACACACAGGGTATGAGTTGTTAGACTTTGGGGGACTTATACAGAGTATTGTATGTTGTCCAGTGTCCATGAGGACAGAGGGGTTGGTACTCGTACTATATTCTGTTTACTTGTGACTTCTCTGGTTCTTAGACATGTGTTTCGTAGAAATGCAAGGTCTAAGTTTTGAGAAGTTATAGGTATAAGAATAAAGTAGAGAACCTGGTATTGCAAGTATCAGGATTCTTTAAGATGATCGAAGATGTAGATACTTGTGTATGGTATTCAGTTGAAAGTAATGAGAACTTGCTTCTCTTTCAGGTTACTCATATCTGGATGTACTCCTAAGTTGAGTAATGCTGATCAGCCTCTCTCCATTCAGTTGACATGCACTGGAGACAGCTGCATGATTTGAATCTGGTTCCAATTAAATCAGTGCCTCTGTTTCTATATTAGATATAGAATAGTTCATATCTTAACAATGTTAAGGTACGGGGAATTGTCCAGCTTATGCTTAAAACCAGACTCTGGATAACTCAAGGCACGTTTCTGTAATGGCTGTTTATGGGTTGACCCGGGCTATGACGAGGGTTGACTTTCTACCATCTGGAAGATCAATAGTGATATTGTTCTTGACTCGCCACGGTTTTAATAAAAATGGATTTTTCAGAAAACAGTAGTGCGAGTATGGTAGAACTGGAAGTGATTCCAGAACCGCAAACGATTACTGAAAATTTAATAAGAACCTAAACATTCAATCTGGTTTGACATTCCATTGGCCACTCCGCAGACATGGTGGGTAACCTCAGGCACCCGAGAGGTACTCCGGTAGCCTCAAGGACGGTGACAGGGAGGTTCTTGTTTACCCAGACTTGACATTGCTGTTGTTCCAGACTGTGAGACCCGGCAGGAGGATGAGTATAGCACCGTTCTGAACTAGTTTTAGAAGTGTACGTGTATATGACTCTGCCAGAGGGTTGTCGTAGTCAGTGGGAGCAGCGGAAGCATAGTGGACAAGTAGCTTATGTCTATTTAGAGACTAAAGCAGATATAGCGGAGACAGATCATCTATTTTTGATATTACAGTCATAGGTTTGACTTCATCAGAATAGGGGATGGATCTGTTAAGAAGGTAGTAGGGTGTGATGTTCTGGTGTTTGGATGACATACACAGAGTAGGAAGTGAAATTCCTATAATACGATCGGTTATACTTTGGTTGTTACACAGTGGTTTCTCCATATAGGATATGGATTTTATATCAGACATTCTGGTTACTGGATCTATGGTTTTAGATCTAGATTTGGGTAGTTTTCCAATCTGGGTACTTAGACAGCATTCTAAAGGTATTTAGAATGGACGACTCCTGGCACGGTAGTGTACCTGCAGGTGATGGAGTCACACTCTCTAAAGGTGTCTTACAGACTAAAGGGGAGAGGGATGTGCATGATTGGCAGATCACTTGTTTAGGCAATTGAGTCAATCATGAGATGTCAAGTACCACACCAGATGTTGTTTTTGCAGGAGATGCAATAAGTTGATATTAATCCAATCCTGGAGAAACGATCGGAAGCAGTTTTAGAACATAAGTGGATGTTCTAGGGATTTGATAACGACAGCCTTCTTCGGGAGACAGTTATCATTCCAGGCTTCCAAGGTGACCTGGATGACAAAGTGACTGTCAGAGTTATAGTTTTCCCTCTGACGAGGGGCAGTGTTTTGGAAAGGTGATCCAAGTGGACACTGAGGGAGGCATGACGCAGAATACTGATTAAGTTCAGTTGACGATACAGTCTAAAAAGTTTTGGATTTGGAGTTCATTCATGAGCTAGGTCCCATCAGACATCCAAACATATTCTAAGACAGGTATTGCTCATTTCGAGAGATGGTTTTCTCCGCGAACTTGAGATAAAGAGAGACATAGAAAGAAACATCTGAGCGGATCCACTCACTGAGGCTATTCCTCGAACGCATTAGTTTCGCAAACGGGTTTTGTGAGACTGATTAGTAGAGAGGTTGGGTGTTCGGTATCACACAGGCTGTGAGTATGCGACATCGCAATAATTAGCCTTGAGTGCAAGTGGGAGATTGTTGGATATAGTGCCCTCAGAGTCAATTATTGGATCACAAGCACGTGATTGCAATCATTGAGGGAGGACCTATACCGGTAGGACAGTCTTACTCAAGATGATAGTATGCTATCTGGTTTATCTTTATCATCGTGTACTGCTTTAGGTGACCTTACAGGTCACTATTGCACGTTGATAGAGCCCTTAGAATTCTTGCTTGACTGCCAACAGTATGATGGCGATCATATACGTGGGAGCTGGGGGCTATAAGCGCATCCTTAAATGGTCCCTAGTCGTGGGAGTTTCGAGACAGGGCATCGATACTCCAGAGTAGACTAGTGTATACAGTCGAGACCCCGACGAGGGGCGGTGGCCGGTCTCACAAGCCACTGGTGTCAGTTGGTTCACCTAAGATGTTTACAGGTGCTCATTGGGTTATGAGTACACCGGACAGGACTCGCCGGGAACATGCTAGTTGGGATTATACCAGACGTCAGATAGCAGTTCCCTGGTGACATGTGTACAGGTTAGTTCATCGACCTGAGATCGTCATTTGTCTCGTGTGTGTTCCCACTGTACTTTGATTACTACACTACCACGGCTCAAAGGAGTCATGCAAACAGGTTTTAGTTGGGTACAGTCCCGAGCCATATGGAGGCAGTGAGCGGATCGGCAAGGGTTCGTCTCTCCCGGTATTGGGGGTGAGGTCGCGCTGTGTCTAGGAGAGCCATTACACAAAGCCTCGGCCGAGGCAGGAGATTTACTGGTAGGTATTCCAGTAGCATCTCAGGGTGTTTTGGGCTACACTCCGACACGACTTGTACCGCTTTTGGGGTCTGACTTTTACCAACCCCCTAGGCCCGCTATGCGATACTCATAGACGAACGGACCGGACTGTACGGATATTGTCACTGACAGGCTCAGTAGGGTGTCAGGATGAGTTCGCTCATCGACCTCCTTTTTGGTCAATACCTGGTAGCTCGTTACGTACGGCTAATACCTCTGACGTGCTAGTGGTTAAATCCACAGCCAAAGTATTGACGAGTCTTTAGAGTCCCCCACAGACACTTTCTCAAGTTTCGGGCGAAACGCTGTAGAGGCCGTATGGAGATATGGCAGGGTTCGATCTTATACGTGCGGTATTGCACGGATCATGATCGGACGGATAATGCTAACGGGCTTTGGTTTAAGCCGGATCCTAGAATTGTACAGTGTAGATTTTGTCTCTTTGCATTTGTATTCGGTCGGAATACAAATGCGGGTATGTATATACGGTCGCGGGGTTTTCCTGTAATTTATTACGGGATCAGTTTTTTGAAGTTGCCAGTTTGCATTCCGTTTCGGCCAGTTTTCCTTTATTCCTTCATGGCCGGATTTTTCTGATGGAGGGGTTAATTTGCAAATATGCAAATTAGCAATTGTGGAGGGTTTATTTGTTAATGAGGGATTATGATGATAATAGCATCTTTGCTTTGTTTCTTTCATCATAGCTTGCATTAAATGTGATGGGCTTTATGATAGGATGGATTAGAAATTGACGTGTTCCTTTTTCCTTGATATCACTCCCATTCCTTTTTCTTGCATAATGTTTTTTCTCTTTTCCCTCCTCCTCTTGATGAGGCCGGCCACTACAAGGAAATGAGAGGGGTTCATTTTGATGGTGGGAATTTATTCATCTCTCATTTTTTTTGCTTGCAAAATAATACACCATCCTTCTCCAAAAGTTCTTCTCATCCTCCATCTAAATGGCAACTTCATACCCGCTGGAGACAAACCACTCTACACTAGCCTACAGTATTCTTGGACACGTCGACTCGTCAACTTCGTGCCCAAGTTGCCTCGGTCCAGAGGTGGGAGCCCGTAAAAGAACCCGGCGATGTAGTGCCCGTTCCAACGAGGAGGTGAAGACCGGAGATTCCGCGAGGAGATCGGGATGGAGGCCGAAGACCGAAGGACACGGATCGCTCGGTACAACATTCTATCCCATCTCTAGTTTGCTAGTATTAGGTTAATGGTTACGATCCGGGTTTTTAGGATGCGGTAGTGCCGGTTTAAAGTCAAGAAAATTTTCGTTTCCGCATTTTGGCCTCGGATAGACGGCCGGGGCGCTACCGTAGTCCTACATTTGCCTAACCCCGACGCCAGAGGTTGGATCCTTCACCAAGCGGCAACCAAGCGACCACCCTGCTCGGCCACCCGAACGGCTGCCCTGTGGTCGCGCTCAAGGATTTGAGACACCCGGAAGAACGGCTGGTTCATCCAAATCTGAACGATCTCCCATCGACCTAGCGGGTACACGAGGATACCTCCACGGAAGTGCTTGGCGCCCTCGCCAGCTGGCAAACTCGGCAGGAGATCGCCGGACAAGTGGCCAAATTTACATGGAAACACAACAATACAAACAAGGGAATCCTGTGAACGTCCTTCACACAAAAAGAGAAGAGAAAAAAAGGGGACACAAACCGACGAGTTAAGGGTTCTTTTTTCCTTTTATTGCCAAAATCTAGATCTTTACAAAGGGTACTCTAGGCCCCCCAGCCCTACATACTGCCCGGAGGCTCACTTCGGCTACTTCGCCGTCGGCGTCACGGCCCAAGGCCCTACCACCGAAGACTTTGCCACCAAGGGCGCGCCAGGCTCCCCTCGTCATCCCTCGCCGGAGACCTCGTCGCCGGAAGCGGGACCCGAGCGCGGAGTTCACCATCGTCGAACTCGGGAAGCTGTTCCTTCACGCGTCTAGAGCCTTATTCCACGCAACGACAGAATACTCCCCGAGCTCGGCGTAAAACTGCTCCGCTGCCTTGTACTCGGCCACAGCTTTCTTAGCCCGAGCCTCGGCAACCTGAGCCCTCAGCAGCGCCAACTCAGCATCCCCCTGCTTGCGTCCCTCTCCTTCTCCAGTGCCGCAAAGCGTCCGGCCAGGTTCGCCAGCTTCCTATTAGCGACCCGGAGTGACGCGTTCAGACGGCGAAGGGCACCCTGAGTTGCCGAGTTGGCGAGCTCCGCGGCCTCCGCCTGGCCAGCCACGACGTCAACTTTATCCCTCTCCCGGCGCAGGTCATGTTGCAAGATCTCGACCTCCGAAGGAAACGCCTCCACTGGCCTCGGGGCGTGGAACGCTCCCTCGGCCTCCATGCGAACAGCGAGGGCGCAGTGTTGAAGAACCTGACAGAAAGCCAATGAGAAACTAAGGAAAGGCATACCGAGGCGAACGCGCGTAGAAGGATTCATACCTGGACCGTCCCTTGGGCCATGGCCTCCAATTGATCCCTCAAGGAGCCACACGGGAGCCTTCCCCCGGCCGATTCCTCCATCCCGGCGAGCAGACCGGTGGCAACGGAAAGCCCAGACGGAACAGTGAAGACGGAGCCCCCTTCCCGCACGGGAATCCTTTCGGGGGCCTTCGACGGCGGCGTGCGAGAAACCGTCCTTTTCTTTTTAGAAAGGGGCCGGCCCTCGCCCTTCTTCCCGTCACCAGTCTGAGACTCGGGTGACGGCTGACGACTCCGGCCGCCGCCAGAAAAGCTCCCAGGTGCCGCTGACGAGATGGACGGTCCGGCCGTCGGCGGAGAATCAGGCGGAGGGCGTAAGTTAGCGGGGGGCTCAGCCACGCCACAGGCTTCCCCCCGGCGCGAGCCGCCCGAAAAATAGGAACGAACCATGTCTCGCGAAGGAAGAAGAGCACCGAGCGATAGCGACTCGAGGAAGGAAGGAGATGAAAGGTTGGGGGCCCTGGGGCGGGCCCCGCCACCGTTTTATCGCCGCATCCAACGGCGCCCGTCAACTCCCGCCGAAACGACTCCTCACGATCGGCGGCTTCAATCGACCCACGTGTCGGCCTGCTTACGTCGCACCGGCCAGTCGCCCTTTGACACGTGGACCATTGCTTCAGTCACATAGTGCTCGAACCGACACACCCCCTTTAAGGTGCGGAGACCTCGCCTCGTTTCGCTAGCAGAAAAGACGACCAATGGACCGAAGGCTCACCCCGACGAAACCGTAGAAGGGATCTCGCCTCAGGAGGCCCGACAGTCCACTCCTGGCCTGACCACTATCTGGTCGGGACAAGAGTGGGGGGCTAATGATAATGCTCGATATTGGCGACCTCCAAGATCAAGACACATGGCAGATGACGTGTCCCAGGGCTCAGAGAAAAGGGCCCGCAGGGGCCGACGAGGCCACCAAGAGCCCGACCTGCAAGCACAAACTGGCCCGCTTCGGGGCCCTCTGAAAATCAGCCTCCTCGGCCATTCAGCTCGCCCCGAGCCGCCATAGGACCAAGTCTCATCGGCCTCCCTGCTCGCCCCCGAGCTCTCTGCCGAGGCCGTCTCCCTCGGCCCTCCGACCAACTCCACCACTCGCAGGCGTAACCGCCGCTCCGCGAATCTCGCCATGCGCAGATTCTACGCCAGCAACATCCCACGTTCCACGCCACCACGATCCCCATTAATGGGCGATTCGCTCTCTACACGGGCGTGATGTCGGGAGCGTATCTGCCGGCGAGATTCTCGCGCCCGCTAATGCGTGTCACCACCGCTATATAAACCCTCATCACAGAGGAGTCAAGTAAGCCATCTTTTACACTTTACACCGTTACTTTGCTCGGATCTTATCACTGACTTGAGCGTCGGAGGGTCCTTGGTGGTACCAAACCACCCCGGGACTTCTTTACAGGTACACGGCGGCAGCCTCCTCATCCCACTTTGTCCTCTCAAAACCCATTAAGACCCACACGCAATGAAGGATAATCAACCCAGTTCATCTCGAGATCAACGGAAAACAACATCTGACGGAGGCCCGAAAAGGAGCTCCATCAGAGCTTAAATGAACTTTTAGATAATTATTAGACCCCTATTTTGAATTTTATTGATTTATCTTTTAGTTTAATTTCCATGTCAGGCCTTTGTGTACAGTGACTTTTTTCATATTTTAAGAAACTGTATAGTTGCTATGAATACGTACTGAATTGATGAATTTAATTACACCGTCATCAATAACTTTAAAATTTGAATTAAAGAAAAATGGAAAGAGGCTAGGTGTATCTAGATCCATACCTAACCCAACTCAAGCCCCAGTAGTATGATCTTCATCATAGTCCTGGTAGTCAAGTACACATCCTAAGGGCTTTACCAACATGTAACAGAGAGACAATCAGTGTACATGTTAAGGTAAAGAGTAACCAGATAGCATACTATAATTTCGAGCAAGAAAGTCCTACCTATATATGTCCAAGCATCCACTACAATATACATCTCATGTACACTAATGGCCTCTAGGGCATACATATAACTAAAATTTTCCCACACGCGCTGGGGCCATTTGATAACAGTGGTTGTGGTATCTCATACTCAACCATCCCATAAAAGTCTTTCTCTGGGAAAAGGCCTTTGTGAGTGGATCTGCCGTGTTGTCCTCTGAGTCTACTCTCCCGAGCTCGATCCCCTGGAGATCAACCATCTCCATGATCAGGTGATACTGCCTTATAATATGTTTGGGTCACTGATGGGACGGGGGTTCCTAGGCATAAGCCACAACTCCATTGTCTCACAATGGTAGAAACGGAGTTCATCTCATGAACTAATATACACCCAGACTGCCTCTTTGGTAGTATTTTTGGTAGCGATGTTGTAACGTTTTAAAAATAATTAAATAAATAAAATTGTTTAAGTTAATTTTATGATTTTCGGTAAAGCAAAATGTATTTTTCGTAAAATCAAACCGCAATTGTTTTTCATTATAAATTCAAAAATACCTATTTAATTATGTAATTACTAGTAAATAGTGTTTATTTAGCCACTTATAAATTTTTAGTTTAATAAAATATTTTTCCTAAATTAATTATTTTAAATATTAACATAAGCTTTATTTTTACACTAAATTAGTGTAAATTACAAATTTGAATGGTTTTAATTTGTAAAAATGAACCATGGCATATTAGAATATAGTGTGTATCATGCAAAAATTATTTGCAAATTTTTCCTATTTTCTAGAGCTTTCTTGAGTTGCTATAGTAAATAAATAAATAAATAATTAAATAAGCATGAAAAGACTTTATGTGATGTTTTCTTCTCTTGAAAGTTCTACACACTTTCACACTCACTTCTTTCTCTCCCTCACCTCACCAAGGCCGGCCACAAACCCCCCATGGCTGCCCCCCCCCCCCCATTTCCCACCTCATTTTTGCACAAAAATCCATCAAAATACATCAAAAATTCAACAAAAAATACATAAAATCCTAATCTCTTCATACCCTTTATTCTCTACCCTTTTTTATATGGATTTTGGAGTGGGAAAGCATGTATTTTGGAGGCTCATTTCTTGTTGGGATTTCATATTTTGGGAGGTATAATTTCTTTCTTTTGATTTATTGTTTTAGATGTTCATTTAAGCTTAATTAGATTTAATGAATTAATTCTATGTTTTTAAAAAAAAATGCAAGTTAGGGTTGTAAATTCAAGTTAGGGTTTTTAATAATTAATTAGGGTTATAATAGTTAGTTTAACGCTTTTAGAATTGGAAAATATTGCATGGTTGTTAAATTGTAAAATTTTCATTTAAAATTGTTTTAAATAAGGAAATTAGCTAACTAGATTTTTCTAAAATGTGTTTGTGGGTAATATAAAATTCCAATTTAAGTTGCTATCATTAGATGGTAGTTTTAATGAGAATATTAGCACATTAATTGAATGAAAAACTTAGTTTGATCACTAGATTACTTTGATAATTGGAAAAATAGTAATAAAATGCTATTATTTTGTAAACTAGATTTTAGGAATTTCTAAATAAATGTGATTAAAAATATAATTTATGGTTTCATTGAATCATTATCATTATGAATTGTGGTTTAATACATTAATTCATGCAAATCATGTTTTGTGGTGGAATTGTGGTGCTTTGCTTGAAAAATGTTGAAAATTGTTAAATGTTGCAAACTAGAAATTTCAAATTAATATAAATTTGTGTAATAAAAATATAGTAACGGTTTGTATAGTCTAGTTATGCTATATAATGAGTTTTATAACTATTGGTTTCATTTAAATGTCAAGTTTTGATGAAAAACGGTAAATTGGCAATTTCGGTTTTTACGAAATTGGGCGGTTTGATGGATTTTAGGGTTTCGATGGATTTAATCGTGTTTTATGGTATAAGTAATGTGTTTTAAAACTACAAGTTGTTTGATGATGTTATCTCGATCCATCGGAGTTTGTACGCCGATATCGAGCGGTATTTGGTTCTTTTGCGTGGACGGGACATAGGTTTTAACCTATGCTTGCTCCTTTAAATCGTTTGACTTTCGTATGTGATTCAGTTTACGATAATATTTATATGTTGCGTTTAGGTACCCTTCAAGTGGACTGCGGGCGATGAAGAGGAGGATGGCGACACCGTCTTCGGCAGACATGGACCAGGTGAGTAGATGTATATCTACGGGGGGAAGTCGGGTGGATGGCGTTTAGCACCCCCGCAACGTAGAATAGGAATAGTACTTATTGACATTAGGAAACCTGATGTGACCCTAGATTCTTACTGAGCAGGACCCTAGTAATGACCCTAGGCGGGACTAGACTGATTTAGGAAAACCATACCTGAGGATGAATACTTTGGGAAAGGTTCGTAGGTTTCTGATAGAAACACACACGCACACACTAAAACTCGACATGGAGTATACGTATATGTGTATATGTATATAAAACTAGGTATAGGTGTATATATATATACAACACGTATATGGGATTCATTGATGTGATATGATATTTTAGGCATGATGAAACAGTATAACTGGGCTTGATGCCGTGATTCTTGACTATACAGTCGTAATAAAGTGTTAGCGGATCATTAGAGAATGAGATAATGAACAGGAATATATAAATTATAAAGAGTGGTGGTGATATTGATGTACATGGGACGCTAGAATAGTACCCGGACTGTAACTTGTGACTGATCACGATATGATATATGTATAACTTGATTACGACATTATATTAGTGTGACCTGATGCCGATATCATATAAGTATGACCTAGTCACAATATGATACATATGACATGATATTTCTGAGGATAAACTAATGATGCTTATCATGATGGCAATGATATATGATTGATGTATGCGATCACAGTTCAACACCTTGATCATGAGATGTGCTGATGATGACATTATACGAATGAGGAGACACCTAGGAGATACTTGACCGTACCCCGATATTGGGATGCCGTACGATGGATTTTACCGTATGAGGCTTAGATTTGATGATTGATCCGCACTCTTGATTCGAGGAAGCCGTACTACGTACGTGACGCTATTGAGGCGGGATCGCCGACTATTAGAGATATTGATTCAGACCTTAGGTAGACTCTAGTTTCTTACTGACTAGTCTATTAGGTTTAGTTCCTTAGGATGTTAGATGGACACTGGTTTAGGTTCGACTCACATAGTGGTAGTTGTACTCGTATCTCGCAGAGGAGTGGATAATGCACATCTGTATTTACATTCATACTATAATTATCATGGTGCATGTTCTTTTATATGTTGCTATATCAGTATAAACTTTACCTGTTAGGACACCAGCACTATTACCGATTATGCGCATATTCCACGCACACTTATTTGCCGGCTCACACACATCATCATCGGTAATTGCTATGTCACGTACACTTTAGATCATATTGACTTTTATGGATAGAATCAGTTAACAACTAGACCGCTATAATATTGTGATTATTCTCTGACATTAGTACAGACATGATATTTATTGCTTAGACATTCATGCATTCATATTTTCATGTTATCATGCAGTAGTATGGGCATATGCCGACACTTATCATATGCTTACTCATGATTTTGAGATTTGGATTTTTATGAGATTTCTGGATTTTGGGGAAAACCGCAAAAATATATAAAACTTCTCTCTCTCTCCTCTTCTCTTTTTAAAATAAGATGCGGTTTTCTCGTGATGTATGTGTCGTCCACCATGAGATTTCATGTTTTCTGTTGGATTTCGAGACCCGATTCGAGGAGTGGATGAACCGTCTCGGGTACATGGTGGGCCCGGTATGGTACCCCGGGACAAGAAGATCGAGTTGTAGACGATGAGCCTGGCAGGGGAAGGCTACCTACCGGTGATGTCTGGCGCGGCGGATATCCGGAGGATACCGACCGTTGTCGTGAGATTTGATGATATGGGCCGATCCGGACTGACGGAGCCCGAGATATTGAGACTTGAGATTACATGTGTTGTGTCGATGTTTGACACGGATTTCCATGGATTTCATTATTGAGATTTCAGATTTCTTATACATATATATCTGGATTTCAGGATTTGTTACTTTACATTCATGGTGCATGCATTTCATTCATATGACATAGTATTATATGAGGTACTGACACGATACGGAGTAGTTGCACTTACACGTAGTATTACCCTGCTATTACTAGATGTTTGGGATATAGTAGTGTATTATTATGACCTAGGATAGCGTCGTGCATTCGATTTCTTTTCGTAGATGTCTTCTACTCACGAGTTGGCAACTCACCCCCGTTGTGCCAAATTCTTTACAGGTTCGATGTACAGGTTTCCGTGACAGCTTGTTGGCACATCTTTTCTTCAGGGTGATTTGCACGGTAGGTTGGTTCACTTGTATCCGAACCACCATTGTACTTTTATTCATTCATTTGTATTTAGTAAGCTCCATCAACCATATTTGTATTACTTGATAAGTTTATTGGACCAATTGTTTATTTCGACCTTAGAGTCGCGCATGTGTTATTCTGATCTGGTGGTTTTTGTTTTCTTTTGAGATTTGAGCCTCGCCCTTTGGCGTTGTATATTATTGTGATTGTTGTGGTTGTCTCCGCCTGTTGGTGTTGAGCTAGCACCCGTTGGGGATGCTTTTTATTGTTTATGTATATTATACTTGTTGTACCCGTTTGGGGGCCAGTTTTTACAGAGGAGACTCTGCCGAAATTTTTGGAAAAATTTGCTGATGTTTTTATACTTGTTTTCTTTTCTTTTCTTCTTTTTCTTCTTTTATGGTTTAGATTTCTGGGCTTCGGCTTACTTAGGTCACGTGGCGCCTCTAGACGCTTCGTAATCTAAGTGCCGGTCATGTTCCGTACTTTTGGGTCGTGACAAAGTTGGTATCAGAGCGCTAGGTTTAACCTTGTATAAGTCTAGGTGACCTTTGGTTGATGGAGTAGGCGAGTTAGGTGGAGTAACGTACCGTGGGTATGGTCCGCGGCATACTTACGATACGCTACTCTGCTTAAGGAGCCCTAGGATTTACATTGTTTGCACCGTATTCCATTCGTTCTTTTGATCTATCTTCGTCAATGTCGGATGGTGGTTTCTGTTACCACGGGCGCACGGGCAGAGGGAGCTGCGGCTCGAATGCGATAACCATTAGAGTATTGGTTATTCTTGAGGATTGAAGCATTGCTTAGCGTGCGGACGAAGGGTATTCACATGCCGTCCGGATGAAGTTAAAGGGTTCGAACGATTATCAGAAAACCATTTTCCTAAGTTTAAAGTATTCGGAAGAACATGCAGGTATTTCGATGGACCCTCTAGAAGAATGAAACCCTAACTCGACATAATGACCACGAGAACGCCCTTGAACCTTAGGGTTTACGGCAGTTTCGCAGTGTCATTAGTGAGGCTTGGGTTTGCCCTTCTACAGCTGGATCATCGATGCTGGGGTATGTACCGGATATTTTAAACTGTACTTGAGTGTTGAGCTCTCGGGGAATTATGGGATTTTGATGGATCGATCGAAAAGTTTAATGTAGTCCGGATATCAGGTGAAGGGATCGACTACGTGGGAGACTCTAGATATGAGTATTGCCGTTGGTAGCGCAGTCAGCACAGCTACGAAGAGACGAGTTCGAAGCAACCGACATCAGAGGAAAAAGGTGGACATTGACGATCGTGCTTACGATTGTGATTTAGTGATTTGAATTTCATATTTTCTGTTATTGGATTTTAGCATTTTGAGGAATTCGTTTTACGATTGGTATTTCATGTGTGTACCTTCATTACATTCTAGTTGTGTTTCATATACCGGTTGTATTGATGTTGTTTAGTACATATCCAGTGCACTTGATTTGGTTTTAATACCTTTTGTGATTTTGATTTGATTTCGTGCATATGGGTTACACATGATTTTGATATATGCTTCGACCAAGTTTTTATCCATTTTCGTACCGTGATTCGAGTCTGATATTCGATGTATATTTTCGTGCTCCATGTGCACCTGATTAGGATTCTTACGCATACTTGGCGCACTTGATGCGATTTTGTGCACACCAGATGCACTAAATCGGGGTTTTGTGCAGATTAGATGCACCTGATTTTGAGTCGTGCACGCCCGTTGCACTTGACAGATGTTTTTGGTGCACACCTGTTGCACTTAGTTTTGTTTTGTGGGTATTCATGGTTTCTGCATTTGGCTTCGATTTCAGTGCGCACCGGACGCACATGATATTTTATTGATGTGATTGGGATTGATTTTAGTTTGAGCAGTATGTTTTCCTAATTATTATTATTTGATTTAGTAACCAGGCGGGACGTGTATGTTAAATAAAAGATATATATATAGCTATTTTTTTAAATTAAACGTCCGCTACTTATACCGTGACACGTGCATTGCACGGCGATTTTCAAGAAGGGGTTTTTGTATGCTTCTTTATTATGATGATTCGGCGATTTTACTAGGATGCGAACTATATATAAGTTATAGATTGATGTATATTATGATGGTTTTCACATTGGGTTATGATATTTTATTATCGCCATAACTCCGATGATTGCGTCATGCTTGACGGAGTTGATTTTTGTTATATATTGATGATTTCGGAGCCCCGACGATTTGAGTGTTTTGCTAAATATTTTAGTATTTGGAAGGGGAGTTTTAATTTAAATTCGGGGACCGAATTTCCTAAAGGGGGGAAGA
The DNA here is from genome assembly GCA_030015575.1 of Agapanthus africanus. Taxonomy (NCBI): domain Eukaryota; kingdom Viridiplantae; phylum Streptophyta; class Magnoliopsida; order Asparagales; family Amaryllidaceae; genus Agapanthus; species Agapanthus africanus. The sequence goes on from CM057337.1 coordinate 9,422,519, forward strand.
TTGTAACGTTTTAAAAATAATTAAATAAATAATTAAATAAATAAAATTGTTTAAGTGAATTTTATGATTTTCGGTAAAGCAAAATGTATTTTTCGTAAAATCAAACCGCAATTGTTTTTCATTATAAATTCAAAAATACCTATTTAATTATGTAATTACTAGTAAATAGTGTTTATTTAGCCACTTATAAATTTTTAGTTTAATAAAATATTTTTCCTAAATTAATTATTTTAAATATTAACATAAGCTTTATTTTTACACTAAATTAGTGTAAATTACAAATTTGAATGGTTTTAATTTGTAAAAATGAACCATGGCATATTAGAATATAGTGTGTATCATGCAAAAATTATTTGCAAATTTTTCCTATTTTCTAGAGCTTTCTTGAGTTGCTATAGTAAATAAATAAATAAATAATTAAATAAGCATGAAAAGACTTTATGTGATGTTTTCTTCTCTTGAAAGTTCTACACACTTTCACACTCACTTCTTTCTCTCCCTCACCTCACCAAGGTCGGCCACAAACCCCCCATGGCTGCCCCCCCCCCCCCATTTCCCACCTCATTTTTGCACAAAAATCCATCAAAATACATCAAAAATTCAACAAAAAATACATAAAATCCTAATCTCTTCATACCCTTTATTCTCTACCCTTTTTTATATGGATTTTGGAGTGGGAAAGCATGTATTTTGGAGGCTCATTTCTTGTTGGGATTTCATATTTTGGGAGGTATAATTTCTTTCTTTTGATTTATTGTTTTAGATGTTCATTTAAGCTTAATTAGATTTAATGAATTAATTCTATGTTTTATTTTAAAAATGCAAGTTAGGGTTGTAAATTCAAGTTAGGGTTTTTAATAATTAATTAGGGTTATAATGGTTAGTTTAACACTTTTAGAATTGGAAAATATTGCATTGTTGTTAAATTGTAAAATTTTCATTTAAAATTGTTTTAAATAAGGAAATTAGCTAACTAGATTTTTCTAAAATGTGTTTGTGGGTAATATAAAATTCCAATTTAAGTTGCTATCATTAGATGGTAGTTTTAATGAGAATATTAGCACATTAATTGAATGAAAAACTTAGTTTGATCACTAGATTACTTTGATAATTGGAAAAATAGTAATAAAATGCTATTATTTTGTAAACTAGATTTTAGGAATTTCTAAATAAATGTGATTAAAAATATAATTTATGGTTTCATTGAATCATTATCATTATGAATTGTGGTTTAATACATTAATTAATGCAAATCATGTTTTGTGGTGGAATTGTGGTGCTTTGCTTGAAAAATGTTGAAAATTGTTAAATGTTGCAAACTAGAAATTTCAAATTAATATAAATTTGTGTAATAAAAATATAGTAACGGTTTGTATAGTCTAGTTATGCTATATAATGAGTTTTATAACTATTGGTTTCATTTAAATGTCAAGTTTTTATGAAAAACGGTAAATTGGCAATTTCGGTTTTTACGAAATTGGGCGGTTTGATGGATTTTAGGGTTTCGATGGATTTAATCGTGTTTTATGGTATAAGTAATGTGTTTTAAAACTACAAGTTGTTTGATGATGTTATCTCGATCCATCGGAGTTTGTACGCCGATATCGAGCGGTATTTGGTTCTTTTGCGTGGACGGGACATAGGTTTTAACCTATGCTTGCTCCTTTAAATCGTTTGACTTTCGTATGTGATTCAGTTTACGATAATATTTATATGTTGCGTTTAGGTACCCTTCAAGTGGACTGCGGGCGATGAAGAGGAGGATGGCGACACCGTCTTCGGCAGACATGGACCAGGTGAGTAGATGTATATCTACGGGGGGAAGTCGGGTGGATGGCGTTTAGCACCCCCGCAACGTAGAATAGGAATAGCACTTATTGACATTAGGAAACCCGATGTGACCCTAGATTCTTACTGAGCAGGACCCTAGTAATGACCCTAGGCGGGACTAGACTGATTTAGGAAAACCATACCTGAGGATGAATACTTTGGGAAAGGTTCGTAGGTTTCTGATAGAAACACACACGCACACACTAAAACTCGACATGGAGTATACGTATATGTGTATATGTATATAAAACTAGGTATAGGTGTATATATATATACAACACGTATATGGGATTCATTGATGTGATATGATAGTTGAGGCATGATGAAACAGTATAACTGGGCTTGATGCCGTGATTCTTGACTATACAGTCGTAATAAAGTGTTAGCGGATCATTAGAGAATGAGATAATGAACAGGAATATATAAATTATAAAGAGTGGTGGTGATATTGATGTACATGGGACGCTAGAATAGTACCCGGACTGTAACTTGTGACTGATCACGATATGATATATGTATAACTTGATTACGACATTATATTGGTGTGACCTGATGCCGATATCATATAAGTATGACCTAGTCACAATATGATACATATGACATGATATTTCTGAGGATAAACTAATGATGCTTATCATGATGGCAATGATATATGATTGATGTATGCGATCACAGTTCAACACATTGATCATGAGATGTGCTGATGATGACATTATACGAATGAGGAGACACCTAGGAGATACTTGACTGTACCCCGATATTGGGATGCCGTACGATGGGTTTTACCGTACGAGGCTTAGATTTGATGATTGATCCGCACTTTTGATTCGAGGAAGCCGTACTACGTACGTGACGCTATTGAGGCGGGATCGCCGACTATTAGAGATATTGATTCAGACCTTAGGTAGACTCTAGTTTCTTACTGACTAGTCTATTAGGTTTAGTTCCTTAGGATGTTAGATGGACACTGGTTTAGGTTCGACTCACATAGTGGTAGTTGTACTCGTATCTCGCAGAGGAGTGGATAATGCACATCTGTATTTACATTCATACTGTAATTATCATGGTGCATGTTCTTTTATATGTTGCTATATCAGTATAAACTTTACCTGTTAGGACACCAGCACTATTACCGATGATGCGCATATTCCACGCACACTTATTTGCCGGCTCACACACATCATCATCGGTAATTGCTATGTCACGTACACTTTAGATCATATTGACTTTTATGGATAGAATCAGTTAACAACTAGACCGCTATAATATTGTGATTATTCTCTGACATTAGTACAGACATGATATTTATTGCTTAGACATTCATGCATTCATATTTTCATGTTATCATGCAGTAGTATGGGCATATGCCGACACTTATCATATGCTTACTCATGATTTTGAGATTTGGATTTCTATGAGATTTCTGGATTTTGGGGAAAACCGCAAAAATATATGAAACTTCTCTCTCTCTCCTCTTCTCTTTTTAAAATAAGATGCGGTTTTCTCGTGATGTATGTGTCGTCCACCATGAGATTTCATGTTTTCTGTTGGATTTCGAGACCCGATTCGAGGAGTGGATGAACCGTCTCGGGTACATGGTGGGCCCGGTATGGTACCCCGGGGCAAGAAGATCGAGTTGTAGACGATGAGCCTGGCAGGGGAAGGCTACCTACCGGTGATGTCTGGCGCGGCGGATATCCGGAGGATACCGACCGTTGTCGTGAGATTTGATGATATGGGCCGATCCGGACTGACGGAGCCCGAGATATTGAGACTTGAGATTACATGTGTTGTGTCGATGTTTGACACGGATTTCCATGGATTTCATTATTGAGATTTCAGATTTCTTATACATATATATCTGGATTTCAGGATTTGTTACTTTACATTCATGGTGCATGCATTTCATTCATATGACATAGTATTATATGAGGTACTGACACGACACGGAGTAGTTGCACTTACACGTAGTATTACCCTGCTATTACTAGATGTTTGGGATATAGTAGTGTATTATTATGACCTAGGATAGCGTCGTGCATTCGATTTCTTTTCGTAGATGTTTTCTACTCACGAGTTGGCAACTCACCCCCGTTATGCCAAATTCTTTACAGGTTCGATGTACAGGTTTCCGTGGCAGCTTGTTGGCACATCTTTTCTTCAGGGTGATTTGCACGGTAGGTTGGTTCACTTGTATCCGAACCACCATTGTACTTTTATTCATTCATTTGTATCTAGTAAGCTCCATCAACCATATTTGTATTACTTGATAAGTTTATTGGACCAGTTGTTTATTTCGACCTTAGAGTCGCGCATGTGTTATTCTGATCTGGTGGTTTTTGTTTTCTTTTGAGATTTGAGCCTCGCCCTTTGGCGTTGTATATTATTGTGATTGTTGTGGTTGTCTCCGCCTGTTGGTGTTGAGCTAGCACCCGTTGGGGATGCTTTTTATTGTTTATGTATATTATACTTGTTGTACCCGTTTGGGGGCCAGTTTTTACAGAGGAGACTCTGCCGAAATTTTTGGAAAAATTTGCTGATGTTTTTATACTTGTTTTCTTTTCTTTTCTTCTTTTTCTTCTTTTATCGTTTAGATTTCTGGGCTTCGGCTTACTTAGGTCACGTGGCGCCTCTACACGCTTCGTAATCTAAGTGCCGATCATGTTCCGTACTTTCGGGTCGTGACAGATGTATCCAGCCTTTATCGTCTAGTATGCCACGGTATCTAGTTTGGAACTCTTCCAACATGCCGTCCCTCCACTAAGGGTAAAGACAATGCATGTGACTGACATTCAGTCAACCTTATCACTCTGTAAAATATCCAGTGATTCTCCCCAGGATCGATTGATACCATCTCACTACTCCTAGTGAGAATCCTAACATTCACTTAGATGTATCTCATAGATCCAAAATCCTGGATTTAGGAGGTATCACCTTGATCCTATACGGAGAATTATTGTGATAAGAGGAGATTGACCGAGCGTAACATAGGAAACTCCTTTCCTATCAAGAGTATGTCATTTACGTACAATACGAAGAAGACCGCCATACTCTCTACTACCTTTTTGTATATACAAGTTTCATCTACCATTTTGATAAAGTCAAACATTTTGACTACCATATCAAAACAGATGTTCCAACTCCGCGTTTGTATTGGTGTATCTAGATCCATACCTAACCCGACTCAAACCCATTTAAGGGCTTGATAAATGAGTCGGGTCTGGCTCTCTTCGGTCCAGATCTATTTAGACCCGACACTAAACCCTAATCCTAATCCTAATCTAGTTATCTATTATACATGTATAAGCAACGTCCCTAAACCTTAATCCTAATCTAGTTAGCACGGCTATCTAAGCCGTCGTGGTTTTATTTTTTCAAGCTATGTTTTCAGATTTCGATTTTTCAGTTAGCTTATTAGTGGTGGTTTATAACTTTAAGTTATTTTAGATATATATTACTGATTATAGATTGGAAGTTATCGAAGTTGCATAATTGATCAATGATTATATTTGATTTTGAATCATGTGTCAACTTTTAAAATTTACCTATAAACTTTTGGGGTTATAACGATGCATCTGAAAATCTGAAAAAAAGGATAAATGTGGTTAAATATGTGTGTAAGATAATTGAGCAGCTTGGATTCATAAAAAGTAAACGGATCTTGATCCGACCCTATTATTTAGATGCCTGGGTGGGCATCCCATAGAGTACGGAGGTGGTGGGGCTACAGTTACCATACAGTTATTGCTGTCAGACGTTTACAACTGGCACACTCCCGCACCCCAATACAACTTACTAATCTCCCACTCCCCATTTCCAAATCTGCCCCTTTCATTTCTGCATGACTCTCCCCACCCTTAAGCGGTAGAGGAAGGGCAGTCTCGTAAATCCGTCATCCACCTTCCTCTAAGCAATCTCGTGCATCCACGTGATCCCCTCCAAAAATAAATCCCCGAGGAGAGAGAAAGAGAGAGGAGAAGATTTGAGAGGAGATATCGAGAGAGAAATGATTTGCTACGTTGGGAAAGCGACCAAGATCTTCTTCCTCGTGATCTCCGTCCTCGCCGTCGCCGGCCTCATCCTCGGCTTCGGCGTCCTCCGCCACCACCGCGGCGGGCCCCACTCCGGAGGAGGCGGGTCAGAGGGCAGGGGGCCCACATTCCCCGATCAACCCCTCCCCGCCACCGCCGCCTCAGCTCCGCCGCCGCTGCGCAGCCTGCCGGGTCCGTTCTCGACCACCCTTGGCGCCGCCCCTGTCGCCTCGTAAATTTTAATTTCTCAGATGTATATACAATATTCTTTTTATCTTTTTCATTTTTTTCCCCTTTTCAATTTTGTGTTCTTGGGGATTTTTTTTAATGAGAATTAGTTAATTTGATGTGTTTCTTCTCCTTCTTCTTCTTCCTCTTCCCTTTGAGAGTTGCAGACTGTTTCAGTTACAACTTGACTTGATGTACATTTACAGAAATGCCTTCATTTAGGTTTACATACGGGGTTATATTGGTAAATTAAGGAGTCAAACTAAAACCGCTCCCTCCATCTCTTCCTTTTTAAGTGTTCAATTTTAGATTTGCACCTGCTTTAAGAAAACTTTTTAAAAAACTACCAATTCATTTAAACTTAGAAATGGCTGATTAGAAACAGTTTATGATAAATTACTATATTAACTTCATTTAAAATTTATCTCGCTAAATGTCCATTTATATCAATCTTATCTTTTTCCTTGAGTATCAATATTAACGGGGGTCGGTAGGTACAGGGATCAAAATTTAACAAAATTAAAATCAAAATTGGGCACTTAAGAAGGAACCCAGGCAGTATCAGAGAACATTGGAAATTGGAGAGAGAGAAAAGTAAAAGACACAACCAAATGAATAAATGAACCAAAATTTAGGGCTAGTTTGGCAATTAGAAAAAGAAAATAAAATAAGAAAGGAAGAGCAGTTAGAAAATAAAATTAAGAAACCAGCAAGACTTGTTTGTTTGGTTCAAAAAAAAGTGAGAAAGTTGAATGGTTGAAGATGATGTGGCAAACAAAAATAACAAAAAGTATAAACCAAAAGAATTACTCCGTCCTTTTGAAAAGTAAGTTCTTTATTATTATGCACACTTATTAAGAAGTAGTTAACTGCTATAAAATGTTATGCTAAATGCTACTAGTAATTTACAAGTTCTGCCGTAATAATTACACTTCATTGTCTCACATGAAAGCATAACAAACAATCAACAAGAAATTTATTAGGGTTAAATGTGAAAATCTATTTATATATTGCATATTTTCTAGATGAATGGAATACTTTATTGTTCTTGAAAATTTAAAAAGACTTTCTTTTTTAAACAAATGATAGAGCAAAAAAAGACTTTCTTTTTAAAACGAAGAAAGTAATTGTTAAATATTCATTTAATAATGATATACACAATATAAAAATTAGTTGACACACTCCGTTGATCACTTTACTTTCACTTTCTTGGGTTTGAGTTAGAAAGTGAAATGAGAAAACGAGTGATGTGGCATGCTCACTTGCCATTACTTTCTTTCTCACATTTTTAAAAACAAACAAATAAAGTGGGTTCATTTTCTCACTTTATCATCCTCTTTCTAACCGTGAAACATATCCTTAGATGCCCAGTTAAGAAAAAAACGGTCAGTTGTAAATAGTTTTTACAATAAATATTTTCTTTCCAATTTAAGATGTCTGTCCATTCGATTACTAGAGGATCGCATCAAAAAAAGATAAAATGAACTAAAAAAAGCATGCCACAACCGAATGCAAGTTTGAAAATTCAAAACATAGCAGCACAGGTCTTTGCTTTTCTCTTGAAAACCAAAGGATGCACTTTGATTCCCTAAGGTCAAAATGCTTAATTTGGAGATAGAAGTTACAAATAACAATAAGAAAATATGTTAGGTTGTAAAAATATATTCTTTCAATTCTCACCGTGACTTATCTCGGGGTTGTGGTTCAGTGAAAGTTTGGAAATTCCACCTGGTATCAGAACAACCCAAGTTCAACTCTTATTGGGGCACATATATAAAGAGGAGGAAAAAATAAGTTTTTCAAAATTCAACATTTTGACCCAAGTGAGTTTCTTTTGCATTGTCAGGGGTGAGTTTGATGAGTAAGAATGTTTACATCCAAGATTGATGAGTTTTGAAGAAGAATGCTCTTGATTGATGTATGAAAACGACAACGAAGTTTTGGCATAATGTCACACGCTAATTTGTGAGACATGAGGACCCCCAGCAGGTGCCTATGAAAGCACATGAGCAGGCGGTTCAGGTGTCAATACAGTTGCAGAGATTGTCGCTCCATCTCATGCCCAGATTTGGTTTACGCAACAACCATTCACATTTTCTCTCTCTTTTAATTGCAGTAAGCCGTGATAAAGCAGGGATGGTACTGCATAAAGTCTAACTTTACCACTCACCAATCAAGCCTAGCTCAGTTGGTATGACTTTTCTTTTCAATGGGAGTGATCGTCCATTTGATTTCCAAACGGGTCACATCCAAGAAAAATTTCTTTGCTACCAGACTACATGGGCGCTCGTCGTTCATTGCAGCCGGCTTGTTCAAAAATGGCTTATATCTAGAGGTTGAACATGGATTAATTTTTAATGATTGACCTTTTGTTTGAGGTATAAAACCCTAGATCAGATTGCTCTTCCGTGTCTAAAATACTGTATCAATTTTAAGATGCAGCGGTTTAACTCAATTTGGGCCCACAAATGGTTGCACATTGGGTCTTTAATATAGTGGAGCTCCATCCGAAAGGGTAAAGCCTTAAGAAGGTTTATCTCATTTTATATTTTATATCCATATGCATCACACAATCTTTCTCGATATGGGGACTATGTTAACCACATTCTCAACAGGTATAAAACCAGATTCCGACAAAAAAACCCCTGCAGTTTATGAATTAAAGAAAATTTAAAAGGTTCAAAAGCAGCATCATTAATAGAAAGAAATGACTATGGAAAGATTGACGATTCCCCTATGACATAGCTAATCATTCTATGCAGAATATTTAATTTTCAACTTGCCCTTTCTTTTCATTTGCCTTATTTATTTTATCTTTTGCTGAAATGTAAGAATAATCTCTCGCCTTATGCTGGCATATATGAATTGCAGGGGAATATTCTCTTAAAAAGAATTGTTATAAGGGAATAAGGTTACTTTGTTTGATAAAGAAAGTACTGAATTCAGCATCCATCCACAAAGAGCCACTCTCTTCGTAGTATCCGCATTCAAATTATATGCATATAAATTCAAATTTCTAAATCATATGTCATAAACTTTTCATGACCCATAACGCCACATCTACAGCTTAACATAATTGTCTATACAAAATTTGATCCAAACACCTAATTGTTTTTAAGTTACTCTATTTTTTTAAACAATTACATAGGCAGCATCATTGTAAGAGCCAATCATGGACTTATAAAAGGTCTTTTTAGGTGTTGAGTCAACTTATAAACACTTAAGACCACAGCATAACTAAACATAATTAAACTTGCTTTCTTATAAATATTAATTATTGTTATCTTTTTTGCTTGATGAGAGCTACCTAATAAGAAAAATAAATGGGCCAACCAAAGCCCAAGACTAAAGATAGTATTATTCTATATTATCCATTTATTTTAGGCCCAATTATTGCGTGTTGCATTCGTCTACATCAGCGGCCTCAGCTCTCAGCCCTCAGAAATTTTTAATCCGCAATTCGATTTTTACCCCCAATTTCTAGGATTAGGGTTAGGGTCAGTGTTAGGGTGTTGATTTGGGAGATGAATTCGCCTGAAAACTCCAACTGGGGCTTCGATTACCCTCTGATCGACAACATTTCGGTCGCCGCTAGCGATTTCAGGGCCCCTGGAAATGGGTACTTCTGGACTCCCCAAGGAATCAACTCTGCTCCCGGCGCTAGGTATTTTTATTTTCGATTTTAAAAATTTCATTTTTGATCCTTTCTTTTTCTCTATTGGTTATTTCTAGGGTTTCAGATTTGTGTATTGACAACGATTGATGTTTATTGATCTGCTAACTTGAAATTGAGAGAACGAAAAGATAGATGTCCTGAAAATTGTGAGATTTCTTCAATGTCATGAAAGCTACAAGCTTTATAATAGATGCCTCACTTGTTTGATTGTTTTCTTTATAAGTATACAAAAACGAAGATCAGTGATAGAAGCACAAGTTTCTTTAGTCTGAATAGGGAGAGCTCACCTATCCAAGATTGCTTATTGCCTCCTATACCCGAAAATAACATACCTATTAATTGGCAATTTTAGCCACATATAAGTGCTGGCACATGTCAACGATAATTTGAACTGAGCAAGACATGATTATTAGCTTATTGAAGGTTTCAGTTCATGTATATTTGTTAAGAGAAAATGGAATGTAGAGTGCTAGTGTTAGATGGCGGTCAAAAAAGTTTACTATGCAGCTCTTTTTGTGATGATCAACACTGTTAATCTTGATATTCATGTTCTAAAAATTGCGCACATGGTTTGGATACTTCTTTTCCATTGATCTAGTGGTGTAAAATGTTTTATTGTAGTTAAAACCTTTATTTTCATTATGCACCTCTTGACCAATGAGCAAAGATCTTATCATCTTAATCATATGAATATTGGTGTACTATGTCTTAGAACATTGAGACCAAGATGAACAATATGATTGTCGAAAAATATGGTGTAAAGTTGATTTTTAGATCGCCGCTCTACAGAAAATGACCTATAGTGACACTCTATGTTCCGAGCCCCCGTTTAAATCTAATGCATACGATCTTTATATGTACTGTTGATATGTCTGTAGTCATGGTTCAAAATGATTGTAGAAGTTCCTAGACGTGTTCAACTGTCCATTGATGATGCCCATTAGCGCATTCCTGATTTGTAACATTTGGTATAAGTCCATTGTAGCATGGATACTTGTAAATGTCTCATGAATCGTTCCCGGTCGCAAATCGGAGTTAGAAACCCTTGGATTTTCTAGGATTCGTGAACCTGAAATTTCGATAAATAAATAGGAAAACCATCCGGATGCTCTCCAGTCGATTTGGTTCGCGAATTAGGTCTGATCATGTAATTTATTTAGTTTCATGACCCAGGTCTGGTCATGTAATTTGTTTAGTTGACGTAGTTTGTGTTGGATTGAGACCCGAAATCCACCTACTAATCCAAATACTTAATTGATTCACCAAATCGACTGTTGGTACAACAAAACATCAAATCTAGGTTTTCCTCTCAATGTTGCCTTGCCTCCCCTCTTTCCTCACCTGAATCGTCGAAGCTGCCGACTGGTCGGCGAAGCCACCTCATCAAAACCTCCCAATCGACGTCTCTCTCTCTCTCTCTCTCTCTCTCTCTCTCATCGATCCCAAACTCTTTTGAATCGACGTCTCTTTTGCTTAAATAATTAGGGCTATCAGGTATTTTTCCCTCCAACACCCACACGTCCGCGCGTGGGGGGGCTTTTCCTTCTCCCTTTGCGCGCGCGCGCACACTCTCTCTCTCTCTCATGTCCTTCACAAAGAAATCTTAACTACACCTCTGTCCACTCAATTTTTCTAATAACACTAATATTTATGAGCGTGCCCTTTCCATGTGTTTAGTCTATTGTTGGTTATTAAGCTGTAGTTTTTTGTTGTTGCAATTACATTTGTTCACTAGTGATAGTAGGAGCAGGCTATTTGGAGCTTAGTTTGAGCATTGCAAGGGAATTCTGTTTGGATGAACATTGTACACAGAATATCATTATGCTCCAGTTTAAATAAAATTTGAGGTTGCAGGGACGGAAGGGCTCCTTGTGTTTCATGCCCCAAAAATCCTGTCAGTGGATCGGAAAAAATAGTTTTTAAGTTAGGAATATACCCAGTCAGGATAACTGACTACTATATTTCCATATGGTATGGTTGTTTCATATGGTATGTCCCCAGTAGATTCCTTTGCATCATCTATTTGGGAAGGTATAGTCAATCTCCTCTGAAACTTTCCACAATTTTCTATCGAGTTGAATTGCGGCCAATAGTATGGAATCATGACTTTCTTATATTGATTCCACACTTTGCTACAAGAATTATGTTCTCATTTTTTTGTTCATATCATTACTTCTCTTTTATTTTCTCTTCTTACCACATTTTGCACCCCCCCTTCTTATATTATTACTTCTGTTGTTTCAGTGTGCAAAATAAGAGCAACGTGGGGGGCTCTGCTGCTCCAAAAGAATCTACCTCCAAAAAACGGTTCATTCCTATTGATTATGAGCTCAATGTTTTAAATTTAAAACTTGGTATGTTTTTCTCTTCTTTGCACTGGAAGTACTGAGCACTTTTTGCTTGTAGGGTGAGGTCAGAATCCAGCAGTCTTCCTGGTTCTAAAGCTTGTAGGGAGAAGATGAGAAGGGATAGGTTGAATGATAAGTATGTTAAACCTCCTTGGAATCCTTCACTGTTACATTTCTACTTTCAGTTTACCTGTTTCAATATCTTCATATTTTATGTTTGATCTACCTTTTTTGGGTGAAGGTTCTTGGAGTTGGGTCTGATCCTGGAGCCTGGAAATCCGAAAACGGATAAAGCAGCAATTTTGAGCGATGCTGTTCGCATGGTGACCCAGTTGCGTAGTGAAGCAGAAAAGCTGAAAGATTCAAATGAGAGTCTCCAGGAGAAGATCAAAGATTTGAAGGCTAGCATTTTCTTCTCCTTTACTTTTCTATCTATCACTTTATCTGATATTTATCTGTTTGGACTGTTGTTATATTATAAGTTACTAGATGTGTATGTTCTGCATGTTCTCTGTTCCCTTCCCTTTCATCAATAATAAACATCTATAGGTGGATGGAAATCTAGACATTTCCCTATAGCTTGATTCTTAATTATGTGTTATCAGTAATTTATGACTGTAATTATCGATAGTGCAAGACCTACAAAATCTTCATAATATCAATATTTAGATTTCAGATTAGGATTATTGTAAAATAGTCAGCCTCTCTTCTTTTGGCATGAAACTATAGGGAGACACCAACACATAAAAGGTAAAATTAGTAGTTAAATGACTACGAGGACACGAAAAAAGAAGTGTCATGACCGACATGGACACAGCTTTACTGCAGGAAGTGTTCTTGCTACATGCGTATTATATGCACCCCTATGAACTTAAGGATGATTACATTATTTTAATTATTATTAACCTCATAAATGCAATTGCAGGTAGAGAAGAACGAGCTCCGTGATGAGAAGCAGAGGCTAAAGCAAGAGAAGGAGAATCTAGAGCAGCAAATCAAATTGCTAAATGCTCAACCAAGCTTCATGCCTCACCCTCCTATACTAACGGCAGCTTTCGCCGCCCAAGGTCAAGCCGGGGCCCACAAGATGATGATGCCTGTCATAGGGTATCCTGGTTTCCCTATGTGGCAGTTCATGCCTCCTGCCGATGTCGATACCTCTCAGGATACCGAATCATGCCCCCCTGTTGCTTAAGCCAACTTGTCCATTGACCGCTTGTGAATTAATTCAGCTCGTGGGTTAATCTCATTAATCAAGTAGTTGTTTGTTTGCCCCTTGAGATCTTTCTAAGATGATGTTCTTGCCTTAGCTTTTAACATTCTGTTTTTAGAGCTGAAATTGGACTGGGTTAGCTGCTTTGTGTTTAATTGCTGGTGACTGCTTTGTGGTTAGAACTGTAAATTTCAATAAACACAGCCAGCGTATTTTCTGTAATTGTTTAAATGTGACAAACATGGGGGTTGCTTATACTCATTCAATAGTTTGAACTGATTCATGGCTTGTTGATGCTATTGATATATAGATTCTGTGTTTCTCTGCTTCTTAATTTCTTTTGCTCTGTTACTGAGGTTTTTAAGGTGGCAGCCATTTGTTCTGTACTCTATTATCACTCTATCATCTGAAACATGTATCTTTATTAGAATCAAGAGATAACTAATACAGAATTGAGTAAACAATAAAATTTCCGTATTAAACCCCATACAAAAGTTTGTTATTTGTAAAAAATTTTAAAATAAATCAAGTTGTCTTGTACTCAAAGCACCAAAACCATCATCATGCTTGCTGCCAGGCCTATGCCGATCCTTGCAGCTCCTGATACTTGTGGTGTAGGCACTATCTCCGGCAAATCCAAAGCTGGAATGCTCGATGACGCAGCCGTCGGGGTAATAACTGGAGCCAATATTGGACTTCCCAAAGGGGCCGCTTCTGATGGTAGGACCAAAGTAGGAGCCTCAGAAGGTGGGGTCGAAGGCTTAGCTGGTGGTGGAGTTGAAGGGTTAGCCGGCGGTGGAGCTGAAGGGGTAGCTGGCGGTGGGGTTGAAGGCTTAGTTGGTGGTGGAGCAGCAACTGCTGCAGACACGGTATTGATCTCAACCTTCATACCACCGTCACAATGCCCTGGCGTTCCACAGATGAAGTATCTCTTCCCTGGAGCCGACAGCTTTACGACCGTGTTACCATCGGTAAAACTCTGTTTCGAATTACTCAGCGAGCATGCATCGTAATCAGCCTTTGATACCTCGACTAGCGAGTGTAGAGGACCATATGAGAAGGCTGCAGAAATAGAATAAAACATTGTAAATAAATATTTTTTTATTTAAAATAGAAAAATGCTTAACCTACCGGGTATGAATCCACCGCAATCCACCCAAGAAAGAAAAACAATGGGCCCATTTGTTTGACACTGGTATCTAGGTGGGGTTGTGATCCCACCATTTTGTTTCTTGGATGGACTGTGGTGGGATTTCAAACCCGGTAGGTGAAGTATTGCTCTTTTAAAAAAGGCTTTATTTCACTGATCTACCAAAAACTAAACTATCAAAAGTTCATAAATTACAATTAAGCACCAAAAACTTTCACATCAGCAATACCCTTCTTTCTCGGTAAAGTATAATAACAGCATTTTACGTGTTCTATTAGAACCATGAAAGTTAGATTAGTAAAATACAAGTATAAGCCATCAAATAATGGGTGCTGTTAATATCAAAAGTTTTGGTAGTCATTTGTAATTAATACAGATTTTGGTAATTTAGTGAAAAATAGTGGGTAGTTGACAAGTTGTAGGCAGTTTAGTAAAAATCAAGCCAAAGAAAGAAAAGAAATAACTATGTTCGCGGTGTAAGGACTTACTGAGAGTGTCACCAGTTTTAAACGATTGAGGCGAAGCCCATGAAGTGAAATCGGTGCCTACAGTCCAGCCACCTGCACCTCCGACCAAATGATTCGCTCCCAAGGCGGTTTGGACGATAGCCGCCAGGGTCGTGAAACTTATGAGTGATTTCAATGCTGCCATTATTCGAAGAGGGATCGATTAGCTCTATGATTTTCCATAGGAAAGAACCATATATATATAGGTGTTCTGTATAGAGTTGTAATCATGGTATGAAGAATTACAGGACATTAAATAAATAGAAAAATGTGTCATGACAGGATGTTTGTGAGAAATTCTTGAATGATAAATTCTTTTGAAAGAAGTTGGTAGATCTTTGTGTTGACTAAGAACAAATTTGGGTAGTTGATGGAGGCCAATAAGGTTTGAATTTTTCAGACAATTCATCATATATCGCCTTTTTAAAGGAGAGATCATGTGCAAATGTCATATATAATCCAATAATTATACCATATGTAGCGTGTATATGTTGGTGTGCATGAATTATAAATTTACGATCCATACTGCTTACAAACTAAACAGATCATGCATTGATCCTCATTCTGTATAATTTTCTCTTTCTAATGTAAAATTGTCTCATTGCTCGTTAAATTCAGAACAAACTGGTGTTTTTCATATGTCAAATAATCTTGCCTCTTAGAAAGGTTTATTTCTCATTTACAGATGTCATTCATTAGTTGTTAGCATAAATTCAGGAAGGTTTTGTCATTGTGAAGTCTTAATTAAAATGGTATAAACTATAATTTGTGGATTTAATATAAGGTTTAGCTATGGAAATGGGCAGAACATGCGGCACATTGTTAATTTGTTTGTGCAATTTGATGGCAGGTGGCGCATGCATTGTGAATAATTCCATGATAATGCTCATTTGAAGAGTTCTTCATTTTTTTTTATAAAAAACTTCCATAAAACTTGACTAGAAACATTCAATTTATTCTGTACATGTATCGTAATACTCAATTGTCGAGGGAGGGATGATCATTCATTACAAATAGAACATCCAATTTGGATTTTTATATATATTTTTTATTCATGTAACCAGAAACTTTAACAACTTCATGCATGCTTTCTATGACTTTTTGCCATGTGATTGCTCGATCCAAGAATTTAATTCTTTCTCTAATTTGCTATTATTTGCTATTATTTGATTGATTATTCGCCTGCTTAGTTCTTTGAACATGCGTTAGTTATCTCTTATCTGTGTAGGGAAAAAATTCTTCACTGTTTGATTGATATATGATTATGAGGGTAATACACCATACCTAAGCCCAAAAACTTGAGCTAATAGTGAAAATCCAAAAAAAAAAAAAAAAAAAAAAACCCTGTTGCATGTCTACAACATGTACAGGTAGAAAATACCAATGGCTTGGCCAAATTTATTTATAGAACACATGAATTATTGGAAAATTAGGCTACATCAATTCCAATCAAAACTTCTGTAGCACTCAAAACTAAAGAAAATATCTACACAACATTACTCGACTAAAATTCTGCGCTCTAATGTACATGATCAACTCCGGAGTTTCAGTCAAGAAAAGTTCTAACAGATGGGTTTAAACCACATGTTCTTCTCACTTTTGTACTCTCTCCAAACATCGATCGCACCGAAACCAGTGATGGAAACCGTACTTAATGCCATCACTGTACAGACCGAGAACACGATGAGCGAAGCTCTGCCTGATTTTTCTATGGCTCTTTTTATGAGTATAAGCCCAAGAACAGAGGCAATGAAGCAAATTATAGCAAAAACGAAAGCTTGTTTGATAGCCTTCATGCCGATGATCAAGTACTGAACCATAGACATTGAAGATGAGAACAATACCATAAAAGAGGTTGTCGCTGCTGTTACCTGCAAAACAAAAGTTTCAAAAATATATCAGTTGCATGATGTATGTTTCCCTGTTTAACAAAGAAAAAATGGTTAAATATATACAATGAATAATATATATTTTATATGTTTCAGTAAACATGTTATTTATCATCGCAGGTTACTTTGGACTATATGAACTGCCAAATTTTTCAGCAGCCAAAAGTTCATGATAGAATGATGGAGATATAATTACTTAATCCATATCCGTGAAATGCCAAGCTGGAAATGGTGATATTTGATTATAGTTCATCAATTCCATTTGTCGATGTAACGACCACAAAATCCATATATCCTTTTCTTTTTGTATTTTCCTTCCTTTAATAAAAATTACTTTTCTTTAAATATCCATATGTATATCTTCTATTCGAAATCTATGCATGGTCCATTGTTGTATATCTCGGTTATCACATTTCATTGCTGTTCCACAGATCATAGAAGCTTGCCAAAGAAAAAAATTATTTATTTGAATTTTTCAAAAAGATAAAACTATTTTAAAGATAGAAGATTTTGGTTTGCTTGCTTTGCTTTTGATTTTATTAGATGTCATTAGATTTTCTTTCATTTAAAAATAAAATGTAGGATGTATGTAATATATAAAATAAGTTATGTGGAAATAATTATCTTCTCAACAAAATTTGTGGAGTTTAAGATCATATCCTTTTGTTAGGATTATTTTATTCCAACGGATTCTCCTAGATCAAATCACATGATATGTTTCCTTTTTAAACTAGCAGAAAACCTAGTTCATTTTCAATGCTGTATATTTTTTTCTTTCCAACTCCAAATTGTTCTTCTCCCCTGTTTTTTCTTGATTGCGGATCTGAAACCTTAGTCAAAGAAAACGAACGAAGGAAGAAGAAAACTCTAACCCCATCGTATCGATCGAATTGAGGTATCCTCTACCCGATAAGGACGATCCTAGATCTTCCTTCATTGTAAGTCCCCTCTTCTTTTTTCCCCCATTGATCTTCATCGTCAAAGTTAAAATTTTAAAATCTTTTTTCCACCATATTCAACTATATTCAATCAAACCTTGTTTGGACTACTATATTCATATCCTTCTATTAAACGTTACTGTATAAAATTAATTACTATCATTATTCATATAACACCTATTGTTACTCTAATATAGAGGACTATATTCTTGCTATGACTTTCGTACTTGGTATATGTTAACAACATGATTTTTCACTGGTTACTATAATGTCTTTAATATTTATTTATACCTATGTGCTCAGTGTACCTATTATCTATATGACGTATCAACTACTTCTTATTAATTGATACTTAGTAATATAAAATTAATAATTTACTACTGTGCTGAATTTTAGTTATCTTGATAACGATAGCAATATAAACTTTTCATGTCCATAATAAGTCTTATCAACTGTTTTTACATGCACTGCTAATTTATATAAAACTTTTGTTGATCTCTTTTCCTATTCATTTTTAGTTATTTTACTATTTTAATACAAATTGCTTTCTATATTTACAATCCTTCTTATTCATATTTTCTACCATCAATTCTGGCACAATTTCATTTATATATCTTTAATATTCCTATCCTTATAGAATAATCTGGTAACCAATTTTTTTATATAAATAATATTATAATTACTCATCTATACACTTGCCAAATTTTAATAACATCATCACACTGCTGGACAATGTTATATATATGATAGCATCTCATTTTTATAGACATATGCTAACATATATGATGCACAATATGATGCTAGAATAACCTTATATGAATCTACAATACGACTCTCACAAAATTGAAATAACAATATTATGCTTTTTAACATAACATACATATAAGATATAATTAATGTAATATAGAGAGAGAAAACAAAATATAACTTGTAACTATTATAAATGTACTTTAATGAGCTAATGCCATCATGATAACTGAACCAATCATATACTGAAATCATAACTATCTACTAGACAACTATGCAACTATCATATATAATGACTTGATCTTTTGACAGTTGTCTTTTACTAATTTATCTTTGCTCTTTGCAATCGCCATAAGTTTACCTTGCTAAAATCAACCATATACTGAAATCTTTTGACAAACTGTGAAGCATTTCTGCTAATACACACACCAGATATTGAATAACTATATACCATCTACGTATATTACTGTGATAATGAATAACTAACTTAATTTACATAATATGCCATTCTTTCTCATGATTAAGCAAACTCATACGATAAGGATATTAACTTACGCTTTAAAAATACTATAACAAAATTACCATTTATAAAGCTTGTGCTTATGCCATTACATATAGTTTAACAAACGCGAGGGACATTGGGGTAGTCTAGGTTGTGAGTTTGATCAACGGAATCTTATGAGTCTTATTACTAACTAATGAATGGGCCCGTATTTTCTTGCCCCTGAATGATAGCCTTGGATATGTGAATACTCTAGTGGGATGGTTTGAGTTGTGAGTTCGATCAACGGAATCTCAGAAGTCCCGTTACTAAATCATGAATGAGCCTCGTATTTCCTTACTCCTGGATGATAGCATTGGTCTGTGAATACTCCGGTGGGGCAGTTTAAGATGTGAGTTCGATCAACGAAATCTCAGAAGTCCTATTACTAACTCATGAATGGGCCCGTGTTTTCTTGTCCCTGTATGATAACCTTGGGTCTGAGAATACCCCTGCGGTAGTTGACACTCACACTCGAATTGGTGTTAGATTATACAATTTTGATCTGAACTCGATATGAATCTGACATGAACCACTTAAATACTTGAATCCATAAACCTGATATGAGCCACTTGAATACTTGAATCTATTGAATCTCGTGAATCTCGTGTCGTTGTTCTGTGGCATTATGGAATATCTCAGTTACATAATGAAACTCCCACAAATCGAGCTTATACTTATAATTAATAATACAGAAATCTCGAATATCGTAATACTTCGGTTATCTTACACTGATTAACATATGTTACTTATTTGACATGTACTTCACTGTTGCACTTACTGTGCTTACTTTTGTAACTTTACTAATATCTGTATGCCTTACTAATTTTGAACTATATATACTGTACACTTGTTTACTGATGTGTGATTTATAATTTTGCAACAAAACAATATAATTAATATCTGCAAGAATTATTTACTATTATAACAATTAACACTTCTGTGACTGCCGTGTAAATTTACTATATAATGCTACTTACATAACTATTTTTTGACCATGTGCTTGATATTGATGCATGTACTTTTGTTTTATTCTAACATACTAGTGATCGATCTCTAAAATAAACTATCTATAGTAAATTACCACTATGCAGCCATTAATCAATCTGTATTTGATTCTATAAGTATTTACATACATATTTGTTAAACTTCTAACTGCATGTCAATACATATATTTTATGCTTAGAGGTTATAATCGTATGGTTTGTATTGTTCTTTATTTAAATCATTTAGTAGTTAAAGCATCAGTACTATAAGTTTTAACCGTTTACGGTTCACAGTTATTCTCATGCCTAGTATTATGTATATCACATTTCATTTTAAATATTGTTTTTTAAAATAAAATGAGGACTTACCAAACTTGAATTCGCTGATGACATTTCTGTTTTCTTGTGTTCTTTTCTTGAGAATGTCGTCAGAGGACTTTGGGACATGCGGCAAGGCTAGATACGAGATGGTACCAACTAAGGAGGACAATCGATATCGTTCTAGTCAAGCCGATCACTAGTATTGCAGTATGATTTTTTGTTCAAGGCTTTTCTTTTTATTCCTAGTTTAGTTATTGTTTTTTGGGGACTGTAATAAATGTTTTTGGATATTGTTATTATTTTTAAATTCTTGTATTTAGTATCTTTCTGCTATGTAGTTACGCTTAGCGTATTCATGTCGAGAAGGAGTGCTTCTCGGTGTGAATACGTTGCGGGCCTCGTCCGCTCTCGCTCTCCGTCTTTTAGGAAGTGGGGTGTGACAGTCGATCTAAAAGGAAAAACAAAATTGACCTCAAATAAGCACTATACAATCAAAGATGTGCTTGTGTTAAGATCAGTCCAGTTCTTTCAAAAGTCTGCATATATTTTCAAAAACAATTAAATCATTGTGAAATTTTAATGAATTTTCACTACCTATGTTTATTATATTATTATGCATCAACTGTGATTGGATTTGGTATCATTTGATGTATAAGCAACTTAAAGATGAAAGAAGAAACTAAACATAAAGTTACCTGAGGAGGTATCCCAATTTGAAGAAGAACAGGGTTTATAAGCATACCGCCGCCGATACCAAAGAGACCACCCAAAATCCCCGATAAAAGTGCTGCTAACGGAAAAATAACCGTAGGAAGTGCTTCGATTCTGGTACGAACTATTGTTTCCTATACATGCAGTTTAAGAACAAGCATTTAATTTACATGTGACTGATAACTGCAAATTATTTCTTTGAAGAACCACCTGCTTATCTTTATCTCGATCAGGTGTTTGATATTTCTGTGACTTGCGGTTCTGATACAGAATATACGCCGTAAAAGCAACTGCTAGAGGAATCTGGAATGAGGTGATGAGCCAGTATCCAACTCCGCATGGCCTAATTTGTATCATCTTCTGTTTAGAGATCACATATATTGATTATAATAAAATTAAAGAGTACAAAATTGTACCCAAAAAAAGAAAAGAAAAGAAAATCACAGCATATTTTTTTAACAACATTATTATTTTTTATCTCTGTCTATGTAACATAAGATCAGTGAATCATATATCATTGTACCAGACAGATAGTAATGTTTATGCTTTTATCCTCTGCATGATTGAATCTTGAATCATTAGATTCTTTTCATGTACAAGGTCACAACAATAATTTCTCTTAGCACCTTCACATCTCACATGTTAGCAGAATAGATCACAACAATAATTTCTCTTGGCACCTTTACATCTCACATGTTAGCAGAATAGATCAGAAATCGATAAAATTCGTTAAGAAATAGCTTTGTTGTCATCAAAACCAAACAGTTTTGTTACTACAGAGCCTTAACCTCTTAAATTTTACAAAAGGACTAATTACTTCAGTTATCTAATTCTAAACCACAAATTAGTATCAGAAACAAGTAAGGTTTTCATGATTCTTCCGTTTAATTAAGCTAGGTACTGAGATTTTAAGATGCCCAATCACTGTAATTTACTGATTCTATGAGCCGACATAGATCAGTTAATTATATATCATTGTACTAGACAGATTGTGATGTTTATGCCTTTATATTCTGGATGATTGAATCTTAATCCATTAGATTCCTTTCATGTCCAAGAATGTTAACATCAGTACTTCTTGGCACCTTTTCATATTGCGTGTCAGCAAAATGAGGAAATGAAATCTCGGCCACCATAGGAGAAAATTTCCTCCTACCGCAGCCAAAAGTCTGCTTTAAACCTTTTATATGGCTGATCAACACCACTCATATTGATCCACATATCCAAAAACTTATACACACTAAAAATCTTGTGATTCACATGGTTTTGGGGCTTTCATAGGAGAGGCAAAAATATGACCAGACGCAAGCCTTCATATTTATAAGCAAATAACATAAAAGTAAATATATATTTTTTTTGTTTATTTATGATCTAGATCATGAAGATCAACATGCACGATATTGATTAGAATTAAAACGTGTAAAATTGGCTTTTTTTTGACCGCCATAGGACCAACGGCGGTTGATATTCCGTTTTCTCAGATAAAAAGTTCAGAACTCCATAAATAACGAGAACAACAAAATATCCTTGCTATCAATACGAACAAACAATTTTCAGACAATAGTGCCCTTTTACCGCTTAAATTTACTGAAGGACTAAATATTTTAGTTATCTAAACCCACAGCCTAGCATCAGAAACAAGGTCTAAGTGATCTTCCATTTACTTCAGCTAATGAGTTTCAGTTATCACATGTCCGTAACTTTCTGATATTATCTTCAGATATGGATCAGTAAATAATATGCAGTAGTGAGCTAGAAAGATTCTGCTGTTTATATGCATGATTGAATCTTGATTCATGGGATTCCTTTTATGAAGGATTATTCATATGAATATTTTTTCTTGGCATCTTGACATGTCACATGCCAGCAAAAATAGTTCAGAACTTGATAAACATCAAAAACAGCTAGCAAAATAGCTTTGCTGTCGATGAGAACAAATAGTTTTCTTGCTATTTTTTGGGGGTACTTTTACCCCTTCCATTTTTCCACTGAGATTTAAAAAATCAAATCATTATAATTTGCTGAACTATAATTCCTGCCACATCACGCAGGATGAAGATTTAAAGGACTAGAAAAGAAAATATTCTAATTAAACAAGGGTCTATGGACTTGTACATAACCTTTTCGAATCCGGGCTAGATCGTTAACCCGCTGTGCTTTATTTCAAGTCGATTTCAAGAAACAAGGATCCAAATCTATGGGTAAGATTTTTATAACCCTGAAATTACCTAAATGGGATGGGTATTATACTGAAATCTTGACCTGTTTGTAAGTATAGCTCGTCGTGTCGATTTTGTACTGACCATGTAGAGGAAAGACTATTATAGCATTACTCTTAATAAAGGTAATCTAGATCGAGGGAATGAAGAAAATATTCTCATATACAAATATGTCAACTGCAGTTTCGTAACCAATAAACACCAGGGCCAGTTTACGACTCCGGATGCCATCGCCTATCGGTCTCGGTCATTCTTAGCAAATCAGACCAACAAACTATAACGGATGCGAATTTTCGACTTGAGAAGACCATGTCACTGATAATGTGGAGGGTTTTATCAAGCATGGTGATGTGTTACTGTTTGGTCAAGTGTGTTAGGAATCTACATTATATTTCTGAATCCAGTTAGATTGGGATAAATGTAAGATCTTAACAGAATTCATTATGTACCTTGGAACATGCCAGCTTTATATGAAAATTATCGGTCCTGATATAGATAAAAAGAAATATAAAAGTTTTAAGTATATGTCCTAATCTGTGGGCATCTGAAAAAGTTGAGGGGCCTAATTAATTTATCATAAGGATAAACTCCAACAGACATTCAAATGGATATTAGTACCATAAATATTTGAAGACGGAAAGTTGCTGATTTTTGTACCAAACCTAGGCTTTTGTGATGCCCTGTGGTCCCATCCTGAAATCACCACTCACAAATTGCCTAATTTCATAGGATTTTTCTGTAGGTAGGTCTATCTAGAATGAAATATATATTTAAAAAATAATAATGATAAGCTTTTATAAGTATGCATCAACTTTAGAACTCAACTCCAATTCAAAGGATCACTATCACTTGAAAAAAGATCTCATCGAAGTGGAATGATGAGTAGCCTTAATGAGTTGACATGAATGTCAGATGGAAGAAAAGAAAATTATCTAGCATATCCCGCTTTAGTCGGGATAAGATAAGTGACAAATTTGTAGTTAATAATGCAGCTAGAGCGAGAGGGAGACCTAAACGAGCATGGTTAGCGTTAGAAAGACCTGTTGGCTGGCAATTTAACCAACGTGACGACCATAACGAAGCGGAATGAAAGAAAACGATTCATATAACCAACCCCAAAGGCTAAATAAAAGTTTGGTTTTATTAAATTGTTGTAATTAGTATGATCCTCAATGATTACTAGGAGTCGATCACAAACTAAGAGAAGGATTAAGAGTTGAATTACTTTGATACACATGGTTAACCAGCAACCCATTAACTTACGCTTCTGAGCAAGCGCATCAGGTTTCAAGAGGTTCTTGGTTCAAATCTGGTTATTTATAATTTAAAGATATATATTTCCGCTTTTCGGCCATGTTTGGACGACTGAAGTTTATTTTTTGCATGGAGGCGGGGGAGATGCAAACTATGGTTTGCAAGCCCCAAACTCCATTTATTTTAAACAGTGGTTATGTTTTACAATATATGATTGGAAAAATGAAGTTTACCAAACTTAGTTAACTACAGTTATCTCAGCTCCAAAATGAATGACAAACAGGGAAAAGTTAACATTTTAGAGTTTAGTTTTGCTAAGTTATGAAACTCCAGTTCAGAAAACTTAACTCCATCCCTAAACATCCTTAATATATGATGCATTAGCCTAAACATTGAGATAAAGTGGTTCAGATATTAAAAATAAAATAAAGAAAAGCATATACCTGGCCACCCTTATCAGCTAAGAGAAGATGCAGCACAAAGAAAGAGATCCAAACCAACACCAACACCATCAACTTACCCCATGGAATCCCCAACCCATCAGCTTCACCTTCTTCTTCTTCTTCCTCCTCCCACAAAAGTGCCTCCTTCAATCCCTTTTCATCCTCAACACTAACCAACCTCTTCATCACCTCATCAGATTCAGACCTCCAACACTTGAACCCAGCAGCAAATGTCTTGTATGTAGAAAACCCAAGAAACAGAGCAAACAGAACAGTAACCAACCACTCAGGGAACATCACGTTGCAGAAAACCCCAACACTAACTCCCAAAAGCATGCTTGGTTCTGACAGAAGTGCAATCTCATAATCTATCAAAGACTTTGTCTTGGGTTGATGAGAAGTGAAGATCAGATTGTATAGGACATTGGAGATTGAGCCACCAGTGACCATGAAAGCTGAAAAGGTGCTGGCTGTTTTGAGATCAAGGCCAGCCACAAGGTTGAGGATTGGGAGGTAGAGGGACCCACCCCCAACACCACCTGCACTTGAGAGAGATGCAGCAATGAAAGAGAGGAGCAAAGCAGAGATAGTTGCCAATGTCTTCATTGAAATTTGTATTTTTTTATTTTTTATTGTGAGACGGTGAGGATTGAGGAGTGGCTTATATACTGAAGATGATGACAGAGAATTGAAATTTGTGTTTTTTTTTGAGACAGTGGGGATTGAGGAGTGGTTTATATACTAAAGATGACGATAGAGAAAGGAATATTTATTGGTCAATTTTTGTAGAATCCTGAAATTGTACCCACAGAAAACCCTAGTTGGCAAATTGGTGTGTCTATAGAGAGAGAGACGCGCCCAAATAAATAAAGAATTTATCATTTGCATGAGCAGAGAGCAAAACAACAACTTTTGTTATTCTCAAGTCCCTGCCATTGTATCAAAACTGCAAATTTAGAAGTTAAAATACCCTAAACAGTAGAACAAGTTGAGTACCATTTTGCTAGCCGAAATTCTAATTCTCTGCGTGATGATATTTTTCTCTTGATATGTTTTGTTAGATGCACGTTAGTCGGTGATTGATGATGCTCCCAAGTGGTATCTTCTCATATTACGACACGTGGCGGATAACACGTCTCGAAAGCTACAGAGGTGGAATAAATGAGTTGTATTAGAGGGATTCATCAGGATTCTCTTCTCAAGGAACGTGTCCGACCTTTCAGGAGACCTCCCTGAATACATTCCACCTTCACATAGGAAATTACCAATAGCTCGTTTCCGAGCATTCTCAGTCTCGTTGCTCGTCTCCAAGCCCTCTAGCATGCCGAGCTTCCTCAGCCTCCCGCTCGTCTCCGAGCTTTTGGCATGCCGAGCTTCCTCCATTTCCCTCGATCAATCAAGAGCGCAGATCCCATGTGCCCCGCAATGGCTCCGCGTATATCGCCAGGACGAGATATCTGCCTCCCAAGATCCGCGTCCCACGCTAGCGCATCCCCCCATTAATGAGCGCATCCCGCCATTCAAGACGAGGATAACGTTGGGGCGTAACTGACAGCGATCTCGCGTCTGCTCGCTCCACACGACCTTATGTAAACCCCTCTCTCAGACGACTAAGGTAACTCGAACTGATTCCAATACGCTGCTACTCAGCACTTATACCTCGGCACTAACTTGATTATCGGAGGGTCCTACGGTAGTCACCCACCCTGGGACTTCTTTGCAGGTAACTTGGCGTCCAACACTAACCCATTGAGATCCACACTTAACAACTTCCAAAACAAATCTCAGCCGTCAAAGATCGCCATCACAAGATCGACAGAGGACAACATCTGAAGAAGATCTCAGCTTCCACCAGTTGGCGTCGTCTGTGGGAAGGTTTCAGAAACTTCTCCACCCCTATAGTTGATCTTCCGCCCTCGACCCGATGGCGAGCGACAACTGCGACGGTCCGAATACGAGCCGCCACAACGGAGGCGGGAGCGGTTCGTCTCCCCCTCCTAACGCCATCAACGCCTTATCCGCCCGGATAGACAGGCTCACATCACTGGTGGATGCCCTCATTCGCGTTCAAGCGGCGGGACCTACCCCCCAGACCGCGGCTGGCCCTACCCCTAGACCGCGGCTCCTCCTCCCCGAGATAACGACGTCCGTAGGACGACAGATGGGCACGCTCAATCCCTCGAGCTTACTGACCCTCATCTCAGTGCCGGCGGGCCGACTCTGGCCACCCTGACCCACATGCGGCGATTGATTCCATGACCCACTAGGCGCCGAACAACTCCACGCCACGATCCCAGGAAACACTGGGATGTCACTCCAATGCCCACCACACGCTTTCTCCCCCGGAGGAGGTGTCGGGCAGCTCACCTGCTTCCAGGCATGACCGACGCCCCAACTCTCGTCGAGGTCGCGCGACCGACGAGCGCAGGGACTACTCGAGAAGGGCCTCGCCTGAGGATTTGAGACACTTGATAGAGCGAAATTGAAGCCATACCATTGCACAGACCCGAAGCGAGGGTAGCCACCACTTCGACTGTGCAGAATCCTCGGGATATCGCCACCGAATTGAAGCCCTCGAGAAGAAGATCGAAGGCATACGAAGGGATGGCCATACGTCCGGTGAAAGGGATAGGTACTTCGTCGACTCACTAAAGAAGCCCTTCACAGAAGAGCTACTGGCTGAGCACGTCTCATCCAGGAACAAACCGCCAAAATTGGCCATCTTCGACGGGAAATCCGACCCGAAGGACCACCTAGACGCATTTATGGCGGGCATGAGCTTCGAGGATAACTCTGACGCGGCTCAATACCGAGCTTTCCCCACCACCCTCATCCGGGCCGGCCGGAACTGGCTACCGGGCTACGCTCTATCTTGACTTTTTACGTGCTGGCCACCCAATTCCTCGGTCACTTCGTCGGGAATCGACGATAGAAAAGGACGGTCGACTACCTGTTCACCATCAAGAGCAGAGACAAAGAATCATTCAAAGGATATGTCACCCGCTTCTACAACACCCTCCTCAAGGTCTCTGAGCACCGTGATGAAACAGTCGTCACCGCGCTGAGGTCAGGTCTTAGGCACAAAGAGTGACTCTGCTCTTTTGCATTAGCGCAATCTAATACCATGGCCAGAGTAAAAGCCTGAACCGAGCGAGAAATCCAACTCGAGTCCGAGGTAAACTCAAACCTGCCCCGAGCCGATCAGGCGAACAGAAAGAAAAGGGATAGGGAGGAGAAAAAGAAAGTCGATCGCCCGAAGCCTTACTCTCCGAGGTTTCAGGAATACACTCCCCTAAACATCTCTCAGACCGAGCTGTTGGAGGAAACTAAGGGTGGGAGGTTCTTCAAACACCTGCCAGTCACCCAAAGGGCAGGCAAGAGACTCCACGGCCCATACTGCGCCTTCTATAGGTCGCAGGGTCACCTGACTGAGAACTGCAAATAACTTCGTGACTACATCGAGGAGTTGATCCGCGTAGGCCACCTGGCGAAGTACCTGCAGGACAAGCGGCAAGCAGAGCGGGAGCAAAATGATCAAACCCCTCCCCGGGAATTAACGATCGGGCAGATCATGGTCGTTGCCTCGGATCCAGCTCGAGAAAACGAAAGGAACCACCACATCCTCCCGATCGAGGGTACAAGCGGTATGCCACACAAGAGATGCAGTAGGGACGAGCCGATCACTTTCACAGATGAAGACCTCCATGGCATATCGCTCCCCCACAATGACCCTTTCGTGATAACGGCCAGAGTCCACCGTTACGAAGTCCAAAGGATATTGATTGACTCAGGTAGCTCAACGGATATCCTGTTCCACGACTGTTTCCAGCATATGGGGCTAAGACCATCCGACCTTCAACCAACCTCTCATGTCCTCTCTGGGTTCACCAACCATTCCGTCCCTGCCTAGGGATTAGTCACCCTCTTCCTCAACATCGGAGAAGCGGGAAATACGCGAACCATACCAGTGGACTTCCTCGTCTCCAAGGTCCCTTCGTCCTACAATATTCTCCTAGGGTGTCCTACCTTAAATGCTCTCTGGGCCCAGATCTCGACTTATCACCCTGCGCTCAAATTCCCTTTGGATCAAGGGGGAGTAGGTCGGACCTATGGAGACCAGTAAACCGCTAAGGTTTGCTTCGCCTCGACGTCCATCGTCGGAGAGTAGGGCGACGATTTTGAGGGCACGCCTGACTTCCAAGGGTTTTTAGACCCTGCGACGACCAAAGGGAGGTTAGAGGTGCCCTAGTGGAAGCATTGATGGAAGTCCCCCTCGAAGAAGGGGTCGATGGCCGGACAGTCCAGATCGGATCACTCCTGACTGGGGATCACCGCGAGGACCTGATCCGGTTCCTCCGAGATAACTCGGATGTATTCGCTTGCGCGCTGGCAGACATGCCCGGAATCGACCCTAGAGTGATCTCTCACAAGCTCGGGTTCGATCCGAAAGCAAAGCCCGTCCGACAAAAGAAGAGAAACTTTACGCCAGTCAAGCAAAAGGCAATAGAAGACGAAGTGGATCAACTGCTCGCCACTAACTTTATCAGAAACCTGGACTACTCAGATTGGCTGGTGAACGTAGTCATGGTCAAGAAGGCAAATGGGAAATGGCGTATGTGTGTCGAGTTCACGGATTTGAATAAGGCATGCCCCAAAGATAACTATCCCCTCCCTCGGATAGACCAGCTGGTAGACAGTTCGACCGACCACGAATTATTGAGCTTCATGGATTCTTTCTCCGGTTACAATCAAATCAAGATGAACCCGGCCGACGAAAAACTTACCGCCTTCACCACTGATCGGGGGGTATACTGCTACAAAGTGATGCCTTTCGGACTCAAGAATGCTGGGGCCACATATCAGCGCCTGGTCAATAAGCTGTTCAAACCTCAGACTGGCAGAAACATGGAAGCCTACATCAACGACATGCTCGTGAAATCCACCTCGTCAGCGGGGCACATTAAAGACCTTGGCGAAACATTCGACGTCCCGCGTAAGTACAAAATGAAGCTGAATCCATCCAAGTGCACGTTCGAAGTCACCAGTGGGAAGTTCCTCGGGTTCATGGTAACCCACCGAGGAATTGAAGCAAATCCTGAAAAGATCAACGCCATCCTCAACATGGCAATGCCCAAGAACAATGTTGACATCATGCGACTCACGGGAAGGGTCGCTGCCCTGAGTCACTTTATGTCCAGATCCGGGAAGAAGTGCTTCCCGTTTTTCAGGGCCCTAAGGAAAATCCCCGAGTTCGAATGGTTTAAGGAGTACCATAGCGCTTTCGAACAACTCAAGGCGCATTTAGCGACCCCACCGCTATTCACCCGACCAGTCGAGGGTGATGAGCTATTACTATATCTAGCCATCTCCGACCAAGCTGCAGGCTCGGTGCTTGTCAGAGAAGGCGAAGGCGTACATATGCCGGTCTATTACGTGAGCCCTGTCTTCAAGGATGCAGAGACTAGATACCCGGCCATAGAGAAAATAGTCCTGGCACTTGTCGTCGCCTCCAAAAATCTTCAGCACTATTTTCTAGCGCACACGATCCTCATCCTCATTGAGCAACCTTTAGGGTCGATTCTCGCCTCCCCCAAGTCCTCAGGACGACTGGAGAAGTGAAGGTGGGAACTATCCCAATTCGATATCAAATACCGCCCCCGACAAGCCATCAAAGCACAAGTCTTAGCGGATTTTGTTGTTGAATGCACCATCCCCACTAAAGAAGAAGCGCCGACCTAGGGCCCCGAACCACGACCCTCGGTCGAAGAGGTGCCCGACCCCATCCCAGATTGGGTGCTCTACGTGTACGGATCCTCTACCGAGGAGGGGAGCGGGAATGGCCTGATCATCCGCGGGCCGGGTGAAGCGGAAATGGAATACTCCTTAAAGCCCGGGTTCAGAGCATCAAACAATGCCGTGGAATATGAGGCCTTGCTTGCAGGACTGCGAATCGCCTTCGGGGTAGGACTGAAGACCATCAGAATTCGCAGCGACTTTGCATTGGTTGTCGGCCAAGTAACCGGGCGCTTCGAAGCCCGGGAACCGCTCATGATAAAGTACCTAGCCAAGGTTAAAAGGCTTCGGAAAATTTTTGACGAAGTCCAAGTAGAACAGATCCCCAGAAACTTGAACACCCGGGCAAACGCTTTGAGCAAGCTCGCTTCTTCCTGCTCGGCCACCCGTAAAGAAAACATCCTCTTCGAAGTCTTGCCACGACCCAGCGTGGAAGAAGGAGAGGTAACGCTCCAGATCTATGCAACCTAAGAAGAAGGCCAATATTGGAAGAAACCCCTCGTGGAGTTTCTGAAAGACGATGTACTCCCCGAAGACCGAGGAGAAGCTCGCCGGCTATGGGCCAAAGCACGCCACTTCGTCTGGAGCAACGGAAAACCTGTATAAGAAGTCGTACACTCAGCCTCTGCTCCGATGCATCGACCCCTATGAGGCTGACTATGTTTTGCGAGAAATTCATGAAGGGGTCGGGGGAGCGCATCAAGGAGCCCGCACCTTGGTCCAGAAGACGCTGCTCCAAGGGTACTACTAGCCAAAGTTGCGCCAAAGTTGCACCAGGATGCCGAGAAGCTTGTCAAAAGATGCAAGAACTACCAACTCTTCGGCAGTATACCTCGTCTTCCCGCAACCGAACTAACGCCGCTTACCTCCCCTTGGCCATTTGCGCAATGGGGGATGGATATGGTCGGTCAACTCCCCACCGGCACGGGCGGACACCGGTACATCCTTGTCACTGTAGACCACTTCACAAAATGGATAGAGGACATACCCATCAGAAAACCGGACACCACCTCCACGATAAAGTTCCTGCAGAAAAACATAATTTCTCGATTCGGAATCCCGAGGTGTATAGTTACCGACCATGGGATCAACTTCGAAAATGATAATGTCAAAGAGTTTTCCAGCGACTGCCACATACTGATGAAGTTTGCCATGGTTGCCCATCCTCAATACAACGGGCAGGCCGAGGTTGTGAACCGAGGCGCCATCCGCGATCTCAGAGCCCGTTTGGAAGGAAGGAAAGGCGGCTGGGTCAAGGAACTGCCGCGGGTGCTGTGGGCATTACGAACATCAAAGAAAACACCCACGAGAGAAACCCCATTTAGTCTCTGCTACGGTACCGAGGCAATGGTCCTCGCGAAGATCGGACTACCCAGTTACAGGGTAGAACATTTTGACGATGAAGCTAACACTTCAGCGCTCCGAAGCAACTTCGACATCTTGTTGGAAAAATGGGATCGAGCGCAAATCAGAGCGGCCGCCTACCAGCGGCAAACCACACGCTACTACAATGCCCGAGTTAAATATCGGGCCTTCAAGAGGGTATACCTAGTCTTACGAAGAAACGAGTTCGTGGACCAAGGGAGACAGAACAAATTCTCCCTAAAATGGAACGGACCATTCCTCGTAATGGAAGCATTGCCCGGTGGAGCGTACCGCCTGCAAGATGCCAGGGGGCATAATTTTCCTCGGCCTTATAATGCAGAAAAGCTCAAATTGTATAAGTAAATATGTATCCTCTTTTGAAATAATGTAATTCCTTTTTGCATTTAACTAAGTCTTCCGGGCTTGGTCTACCATAGGACTCCAGCCCTTTGTCTCTTTTCTCGGTTCCGAGACTCCAAGGTTTGTTCTAAGAAAAAGTATATAATGTACCGAAGAGATAAAAATAGACAACACACTTCGGCAAAGAATAACTTTATTTTTTAAAAGGTATTGTGGGCTCCCCAGCCTTACAACCACTACAACAAAGGGGGCGGGGGTTAAGGAAACACTGTCGGAGGTACACCGAGGAAAGCTCCTCCAGCTGATCCCGAGCAGCTTCGACCCGCTCCCTCTGACGGTACTCGCGGACCTTCGAAGCCACGGATTCCCCAGGATCCTCTTCCGCCGAGCATGAAGCGATGACCAACCTTTGTTGGAAACTCAGTGGGCGGCGCTCAGCGCCCAGTGCCCCACGTGCCTCTCACATGGGTGCTACAAAAGAACTCAGGAGTGCTTAGCACTCAGTGGGCGGCGCCCAATGCCTCACGTGCCCCTCACGTGGGCGCCACAGAATAAAAAGAACTCAGGGAGTGGCGGCCAGCGCCTAGCGCCTCACGTGGGCGCTACAGAAGTTCCTAGCATTCATTGAGCGACGCTCAGCGCCCAGTGCCCCACATGACCCTCACGTGGATGCTACAGAATAAAAGTGATTGGCACCCACTAGGCAGCGCCTAGCTCCTCACGTGCTTCGCACGTGGGCGCCATAAAGAGTGCTTAGCACTCCATATAAAGACAAAGGGGTAAAGTGTTTAACACTTATTGGGCAATCCCCATGACTAAAAGCCTATATAATTATACGCGAGCATCAAAATTTACATAAGTGCTCAGCACTTTTTGCAAAAAAAAGGGACTGAGCCCAAACAAGTGCTTAGCACTCTTTTTCAAATAAAAAGAAAATTGAATGGACCAAGCCCAAGTTAGTTAGGGCCCTTGAGAGTGGAAACTCCCTGATTCAGATCAACCGAGCCCATATGCTCACTACTTCCCAAACTGATCTTAGTCTCAAACACCACTATCGATCTTTCCAACTGATGATATCCCAAAACGATATTTGTCCCATATTCCCCTGAGGAAATCTTTGTCTCAAAACACGACTAATGATTCTTGGGTTTACCATTAATCCTTTTTCCCTCAATTACGGGAATTGGTTCAAGGGTACATCTCTCTACACCTCTGATACATGTCGTTGTAATTCCTTAACGTCTTCAAAGAGGTTGCGGGTCCCGACAACCAACTGCTTTTTGGTGCACTTCCCAAACTGACGTGCACATACCAAATCAAATTACATCCCAGACTGGATGCATCCCATATCATCGTTGCTCATCCCATCATGTAACAAATACACGTGTACGTAAGATGGACAATGGACCGAGACGTTCCTAAACTAACAACAGACTTAAACGTTCTCAAACTAACTGTTGCCTCCAAAATGGCAACAACGGACCGTAACGTCCTTAAACTAAAATCTTACCCCCAAATGGTGATCAACGGACCGAGACGTCCTTAAACTAAAATCTCACCACCAAAATGGTGATCAACAGACCGAGATGTCCTCAAACTAGAACTTCGCCTCCAAAATGGCGATAATGGACCGAAACGTCCTTAAACTAAAACAATGGAGCCCAAATGCTCCTCTATTGGATCTGAAATAAAAATGATCTTGAAACCCCGTTAAGTAGATCTTAGTCTTAAATTGGACTAACGTATCCTTAACAAAAAACCAACCAAGCCCCCAAATGCTCACATACGTTTAAGTCGATATTAATCCCAAAATATATAAACAGTCCTTAAATAAAAACCCAAAATCTAAGAAATAAAGATTTGGACTAATCCACGCCCTACGGGCGACAACATAAATTAGTCTCCGTATACAATCTACGGAAACAAAAAATAAAACAAACACAACGACATGAAGTGAACTTCCGGAGCAGGAGAAAGTGGTTATCGCGATGTGGTAACGTAATTAACTGCAGGGGCTTGCGCCTGCAGGGAAGAGTGTCCCCACAATCAAAAACCCCTCGCAAATGAGGGGGAATCTGACGAAATCTGCTACAACGGCCGCATCCGTCCAAACCTCCGATATACGGTGCCATAAATCAACTAGGCATCTTCGGAGAGGTCGACGGATAAATCCAAATAGCATCTGCCCCCAAAATTCACGCCAGACGTCCTAACGTTCCGGTCGCGTCTTTCGGCGGAGAACAGATTATAGCACGCCCGGTGGGACCTTTTCCTCTTTCCACTCCACACTTCGTGTGTCGTGTTTCACGAACAAAATCACGGTTCGCTGTGGTTGCTCTTGGATTTGAGGTACTAAGATTTGGTGTCTTGTTCCTGTGCAGAAAGAAGAAGCGAACATCAATAGCTTCCAGCTGCACCAACTGCAACAGCAACTCCCGCTCTGCCCCAACTGGAGGAGTGACATACGGGCCCAATACAGCCTCCATCTTTTCAATGCCGGTGGGGCAGGTGACTCAAGCCACCACTGGATTATTCTTCGGAACCATGCTTCCGCCAGTGAGTTTCAGCGCCTTAGTGCCACCATAAGAAGCTCCCAAGAAGTCGGTCTTCGATTGACTTGCAACCACCACGGCCTCTCTCAACGGGTCGTCCACGTCTGCTACCTCAGTCTTCAACAGGTTGAGTCGAAGCTCAAGTGGATCCGCAAAGAGGCTCACGATACCTGAAGGGGCTATCCCAAAATGGATAGTCCTCCTAACTCCTCCGGCAGGTGAAGTCGTCAAAGGTGCTTCCTCTACCAGAAAATCGTCCTTCGCAAGATTGGCTGTTCCCTCTCAACGGATGTCGGTTTTCGACAGGCTGGCACCAGCAGCCCCTATAACTAAGGTGGTCCTATCTGAAA
The DNA here is from genome assembly GCA_030015575.1 of Agapanthus africanus. NCBI lineage: Eukaryota > Viridiplantae > Streptophyta > Magnoliopsida > Asparagales > Amaryllidaceae > Agapanthus > Agapanthus africanus. The sequence goes on from CM057337.1 coordinate 9,457,970, forward strand.
GGCACGCTCGACGTCGCCACCGGCGCCGGATGAGAAGAGCCGGGGGGAACTCCCCCTCTGGACTTACTCCACCAGCTCCAATGGTAGAAGTTGACACTGCTGTTCCAACCGGGAACAACTTTGAACCACTAAAGAGGGTGCGGAAGAACTCCCCAACCGCAATGTTGAAGAAATCTCCACTTCCTACTGAAAACATGACGTAGGCAAAGCCGGAGTAGCCCTCTCAGCGGCTGTCCTCCCAAATCCACAAGGTCTGGCGGAAAGTCCAAGATTCTGTGATCAATAAAGACTACTCTCACCGACTGAAGAGAACGAAGGCTCGGTAAGAAGAAGACCATCCCTCTACTATATAGCAGGGGACTTCCTCTATACAGGCGCATGTTACAACGGCTCCTTCGACCTCGACCTCCCACAAAAGGAGGAGGCCGGAGAAAATCCCGCTGCCTGCGGCAAATTCCAAAGGCGCTGGAACGAAACGCCCCAAGTATGGGGGCATGATCGTGCACACGGTTTACATGGCTTCCGGAAAAAAAAAAGTCGTGCATCCGTGGGTCATCGACCGCAAACTAGGCCGTTAACAAAGGTTCAGGAGCAACAACAAAAGCTCCAGGAGATGCTGACAAAAATGGCAACACTCACCGTACAGAAAGAAAGTCCGGAGTCAGTATCAGAACAGCACCAGGAACAGGAGACCGATACAGAGTTCCTGCGAAGGGTGCTGGAAAGAAAGGTTAAGGAGGTCGTGGAACATGTTGCTAATATAGAACAGGTTGCTAATATAAAAGAGATGTCACTCCTATTCCAAGACATGGTTAAAATGATGATCCAGCCAGAACCTCCTGCTGAAGACCCACCGATAATCATCGAGGAAAACCGAGGGGAAACATCAAACTATCTTCCAGCTTTATCAACAGCCAGAGAGGAAACGATCTCCAAGGCCGCCCTTGATGATTACATAGCTCAACAAATACGAGCTCATCAGGCAAGTGAATGTTGAATATATGTATGCCCTAGAGGCCATTATATGTATAGTGGATGCTTGGACATGTATATATGTATATAGATGACTTTCTTGCTCGACATGATAGTATGCTATCTGGTTTACTTTATCTTGACAAGTTCATTTGATCATGCATCTTATTCATTTGGTACATGTTGATAAAGGCTATAGGATATTTGCTTGACTACTGCGACTATGATGCAGATCGTACTAGTGGGACACGTGTAGTTTATAAGCATATCCTTTAAATGTTCCTAGTCGTGGGTGTATCGAGATGGGGCATCGATATTCCAGAGTAGACCAGCGTATACCATTCTTGTCTCATGTGATGGGCAATATATGACCCCATATCCATCTGGTATGGTGACACCAAAGATTGTATACGGGTGCTCAGTGGAGACTGGGTACACTGAACAGACTTGCCGAGAACTCCCATGTGGTATCTATCGTCGGATAGCAGTTCTCAGGTGACACCGGTACAAGTTAGTCTGTAGACTCGAGATCGTCATAGAGTCTTGTGTCTCCTCCCACTGTACTTTGATCTCCACCCTACCACGGCTCTACTGAGTCGTGCAAACAGGTGGATTTTGGGTACAGTCCCGAGGCATATGGAGGCAATGAGCGATAGGAGAGGTTTCGTCTATCCCGATATTGGGGGTTGATGTTGTACTATACTCGATTGGCTATAACAGGAAATCCCTGACCAAGGCTGCTGAGATTTACTGATAAGTGTTATCAGTAATTTCTCGATCTGTTATGAGCCATACACCGGCATGACTTATTGAGTTATTGGGGTCGACGAAACCATCCCTAGACTCGATATGCAGCATATCTGACGAAGAGACCGGACTGTACGGTAAGTGTTACCAGTTGGCTCGACGGGAGTTTTGACAGCTTCGCTGGTTTTCTTCTGATCGCTCAATACCCGGATGGCCGTTACATTTAGCTGACCGCTTGCGGCTTGTGGGTGTTTGATATGGTCATCACCTACTGCCGGCGTATTGACGAGTCTTAGAGTCCTACACAGGAGTTTCCTAGCTCAGGTGAAAAGATATTGTGTGCATATGAGATATGCGCGGGGACCCGATTAAATGCGTGTATGTGATACCGTATATTAATCGGGCGTTTTTCTATTGGTTGGGTCGTATGTGACATGACCGTTTTGTTAAATCAAGTGTTGATTTAACATAAACTTTTAGATTAATTCTTTATTAAACCTTTTTCTATTTGTGTCACGCCCCGCTTCCCAGAGTACGCTAGATTGGGCACGTGACATAGCCAACCATGCTACCTGTGGGTAGGAAGTATCCATCCACAGTCACATTACGGCTGTAGAGATATCAAGAACAAGATAAAATTTTCTAAAACATGTCCATAATCCAGAATAACATGAGTCAATAATAAATAAATGCGGAAGCAAATGATCCAATACAAATAACAGAAAAGTATGTTCCATAATGCGGGCTCACATCTGGAAATAAATGCAGGAAATAAAACTAACTACTACATAACTCACAGCTCAGCCTGCTGGCTGAAGTACTCCTGCTCGGACTGCGACAGTGGTACAGGATCTGGGCCATGCAAAACCCAGACGTCAGCGCGTCATGTCAACCGGTAATATAATATGAACAGCGTAATAGGCAATACAGAAATAAACATGAATAAAGCAATAGTATGAAACAAGCAGTGTAGGGTAGTGTGCAGTGGGTAACTAAACTGTTCTATCAGGTTTTCTAGTCTAAAGTCTTTGAAATCAATTGATGAATCGTCGATGTAACTCAATAGTATCCCGTGCGTGCCCGGGACCACGGTCAAGGTTCTCGGGGCTGAATCCGAGACGTGCCGCTAGGCAGTAACAGGTAGCAGGATAGGTGAGTGATGTCAGCATCATCACTCCGGGGCTGGCCTAGCCCGTAAGACTGATCAGAACAGATATCGAACTGTTGAGTTACAAGTCGGTTTCACCTTTGATTTCCCCATACCCCCAAGTTATGTATGTCGAGTCAGGTATTTAGTAATCAAGAACTAATGCCAACACAGGATCAGATAAAAGCAGGTTTGTCTGGATAGACAACAGGAACGGTCCATGAGGACTACATGTCAGGTTTGTTGGCATTAGACACAAGATCAGGTAACGGGTCGGGTCATGGTACATCAGGTCAAGTCAACAGTATACGGTACCATGTCAGTTATATCAATATATACATGTGTAGCAATGTCAGGTCAAGATGTAAACAATATCGTGGGTGTGCTCACAATCAGATATATAATCAAACATGGGTATTAACAACATGAGATAAGCAATAAATTAAATAATAAGCAGTTTTATTCAAATTACAAGAGTGCAGTAAGACGATATGGCCGTTTAGTCATGTGAACAGGTTTAAGCACCCTTAGCGGTGCAATAGTTTATGTAACGGTTCAAAACAGTTATATTAAGCCTTTGAATACGAATGTCCGAATATACTAGAACTACATGGGTAAGGGCTATCATCTATTAAACAGTAAAATGTGATTAACAGGTAAACTTAGTTATTAGTTTAAATTGGCAAACTGTAAATTTTATGTTAACTGTAAAATGATATATGTCACATTGCAACCAAATGAAAAACGACTATACCAAGTTAAGTTTTGCAGGTTTAATGAGTCAAACATATATAAATATATAGCATAGTATGTAGCAAGTGATACTTGCCTCGACGGGTCGCGAACCGGGAAAAACGGAACGTAACGTCGGCGGGGAAACAAGCGACGGACGCACGGTTCACGGATTGAACCCAAACAACGAACAATGGGACCACGCGGATCGGGGTACCTCGCTGGAACGTCGGATCACGTCGTCGGCATCACCGGATTCTAGCGAGAAAGAGAACAGTGAACGAAACATTATGGTATGAAACAAGAAAGCAAGAAACGCAAGGAAAATACAAAGAAAGGGGGGAGGAGGATCTGAGAGAGTGCTTACGATGATCAGCAGAGGGGTTGCGAAGGTTGACGACGTCATCGGAGCTTCGGCGGTGAACAGTGATCGTGGGGGAAAAACTGCCGATGAATGCATTAGCCGAGATAGAAAGAAGAAGGGAAAAGAGAAAGGAAGTATCTTACCGAGGAGCGTGCGAGGTCGGGGACAAGAGGACGGGGTCGTCGGCGGCGACAGACGGCGGTTCGACGGCGTGCAGGGGCTGCGGGTGGCAGCGGCTAGTGTGCAGGTGGTCGTGGGTCTGGTCGGGGTGCACCGGGAGAAGGAGGATGATGGTGAGGGAAGGACGACGAGGTGATCGTCGGCGACGAGATGCTCGAACGGTTGCAGGTGGTCGTGGGTGGTGAGCAGGCGTTGTAGTGGCGAGGGCGAGGCCGCTGCGAGGGTGCAGGCGCACGGGAAGGAGGACGAGGGCTGTGGTTGGGACGAGGAGGTGCGGGCGCAGGCGACGGTGGTACCGGCGACGGGTTGCGGCGGCAACGAGGACGAGGCGGCCGGGGTTCGCTGGCTCGAGATGGGTTCTGCGTTCTCTGTTAAAAAAAATGAAGGAGGGAAGATGATTTTAAATAAGAGATAGAGAGATTTGAGGGGAGAGGGAGAGAGAGAGATAGAGAAAGAGAGAGAGGCAGAGATATGAGGGGAAAAGAGAGAGAGAGAGAGAGAGAGAGAGAGATTGGGAGTGGGGCCCATGGGAGAGGATATGATTGGTTGAGGGAAAAGATTCGTGGGTTAAAAGATTTTTTTTAAAAGATTTAATAGATTTTATATTATTAAGCTAATTGTGAATATATTATGGTTTAGAATCTTATATTAATTTGGGATTTTGGCGCTAAACGAAACATTTCCAAATCGCGCCCGGGTTGGGTCTAAAAATTCGAAATTCAAATAATAGGATTTTAAGCGGGTTCCAAATTTTGAAATTGAGTGTTTTATGATTAAAAAGCATACCCCCAAGTCGGACACCTGTACGCGCGCGTAGCCGTCCAAATTCGCCCGTTTCACCGAACGGGATGAGAACTCGATGCACGGACGCTACCACGCGGCTTGGGGTGTCGAGTAGGCCAAGATAGATATTTTTAATTTTATTTTAGGTGCTAAAATTTGTTATATGCAGAAATGACTTTGCCAGATAAAATTTTACAGTAAGACCCAAACAAGCAAGATAAATGAAATGAGTAATATCTAATGCTCAACCAGTAACAGAAAATAGTACTATTGGGCTCGGGTGTTACATTATACCCAACTACAAAAGAATTTCGTCCTCGAAATTCCAAGAATACAAGATAGAAAACTACAGGAAAAGGTGAGGAAACTTCTGCCGGATCTCATCTTCTCGCTCCCAAGTAGACTCTCCATGCGATCGATTACCCCAAGAAACGAGCACAAGGGGGATAACCTTGTTCTTAAGAACCTTTTCCCTTCGATCCATGATTTCAACCGGTCGCTCCTCAAAAGTCAGGTCTTCCCGTACTGTTAACTCCGAATGATCCAAGACGTGTGTTTCATCTCGAACATACCTTCGTAGTTGAGATACGTGAAACACATCGTGCACACCCGCCAAGGACTGCGGTAACGCCAAACGGTACGCTACCTCTCCAACGCGCTCCAATATCTCGAAAGGTCCAACGAATCGAGGACTAAGCTTTCCTCGACTCCCAAAACGAATCACCCATCTAGTCGGTGATATCTTCAAGAATACCAAATCACCCATGGCGAACTCTAGAGGTCTTCTTGACGTGTCCGCCCAACTCTTCTGTCTGTCCTGAGCTGCCTTCATAAACTTTCTGATTGTGTTAACCTTCTCAACCGTCTGCACTACCAAATCTGGTCCCAACAATCTTCGTTCACCAACATCATCCCAACAAACAGGTGAACGGCACTTACGACCATACAAAGCTTCAAACGGAGCCATCTGGATAGTTGCTTGGAAACTATTATTGTAAGAAAACTCCACCAAGTGTAGATGATCCTCCCACGAACCCTTGAAGTCCAACATGCATGCTCTCAACATGTCTTCAAGAGTTTGGATCGTTCTTTCCGACTGACCATCAGTTTGAGGATGATAAGCTGTGCTAAACTTCAATCGAGTCCCTAAACTTTCCTGTAAACTCCTCCAGAAGTGTGATAAGAACCGAGTGTCCCGATCGGACACGATACTCACCGGTACACCATGCAATCTTACAATCTCCTGCATGTACCGTTCTGCCAAAGTCTCTGCTGATTGACCAACCCGGAAAGGAATAAAGTGAGCTGCCTTGGTCAACCGATCGACAATTACCCATACTGCATTGTTGCCCTTTGGACTCCGCGGTAAAGCCGTCATGAAATCCATGGTTATATGTTCCCACTTCCACTGAGGAATCGGAAGTGGTTGCAATAAACCAGCAACCCGTTGATGTTCAGCCTTAACTTGCTGACACACCAAGCACTTAGCTACAAAGCGAGCAATCTCTCGTTTCATGCCTTCCACCAGAAATGCTGTCGAATATCATGGTACATCTTTGTGCCTCCTGGATGCACAGAAAAGCTGAACTGTGTGCCTCCTTCAAAGCTCTTCACGAACACCTCCCTTTGGCACACACAAACGGCTACCATACCTCAACGAACCATCTTTGTGGACCAGTAAATCTGTTCGTAGTCCCGTTTCAGCCTGCTCTCGAAACTTTTGTAGTCTAGGATCCTGTGTTGTGCTGCTTTAATTTTCTCAATTAAAGACGACTGTACTTGCAACTGCATCAATTGTCCCGTAGAACGCGGTAGCACAACCTCCAAGTCAAATCTTCGAAAATCTGCAATGATCTCCTTCTGCGTAGTTAACACCTGAATTGCTGGTAATCGACTAAGCGCATCCGGCACGAGGTTAACCTTCCCCGGATGGTACTTAAGATCAAGATCGTAGTCGGCCATCAGCTCCAACCATCTACGCTGCCTCATATTCAACTCCTTCTGAGTGAACACATACTTCAAACTCTTGTGATTTGTAAAAACTTCGACTCTCTCGCCCAAAAGGTAGTGTCTCCAAATCTTCAAAGCGAAAATCACAGCCGCAAGCTCCAAGTCATGAGTTGGATTATTCTTGTCATGGGTCTTTAATTTTCTTGATGCGTACGCTACAACTTTCCCATGCTGCATCAAAACACATCCCAATCCTTTCCCAGATGTGTCGCTGTGAATCACCAATCCTCCGGAATTGTCTGGCACGGTCAGAATAGGGGCGGTTATCAACTTCTGCTTCAACGTCTCGAAAGCTAACGCACACTTATCCTTCCATACAAAAGGTACTTCCTTGCGCGTAAGCTTGGTCAACGGCTCTGCCAGACGAGCAAAGTTCTCCATAAATCTCCTGTAGTATCCGGCTAATCCAAGGAAACTTCTTATCTCAGCAACATTCTTTGGAATATGCCAATCTCGAACTGCTGCAATCTTTTCTGGATCGACGGCAATGCCATTGCCAGACACAACATGCCCCAAAACTTCACTTCCTCCAGCCAAAATTCGCACTTACTCATCTTCGCAAAAAAGCTTCTCCTGTCTCAACGTCTGCAGTGCGATCTTCAAATGCTCAGCATGCTCCTCAAAACTCTTCGAGTAAACCAGAATATCATCAATGAACACCACAATAAACTGGTCCAAGAACGGTGAAAAGATTCGGCTCATCAAGTCCATGAATACTGCCGGCGCATTCGTTACTCCGAGGGGCATCACTAGGTACTCGTAATGTCCATACCGAGTTCGAAACGCCGTCTTGCAAATATCTTCTGCTTTCACTCTGACCTGATGATATCCGGATCGCAAATCCAGCTTTGAGAATACCCTCGCGCCACTCAGCTGCTCAAAAAGTTCTCCAATGCGAGGGATCGGGTACTTGTTCTTAATAGTCACCCGGTTTAATTCTCGATAGTCGATGCACATCCTTCTCGTGCCATCCTTCTTCTTTACTAGAAGAACTGGAGCTCCCCAAGGCGAGTTGCTGCTTCGAATCCAACCCTTCTCAAGCAATTCAGCAGCTTGTTTCTTAACTTCTTCCAATTCTACTGGTGCCATTGGATAATAAGCTTTGGATACTGGCGCTGCACCAGGAATAAGGTCAATTGCGAACTCCACGTCTCGCTTCGGCGGTAAACCCGATATATCTTTAAATATGTCCATAAAATCGCGAACAACCGCCGGCTCTTCACTACTATCAACTTCCATAGCTGCAAGAACACTGTTTGTCGGCCTAGCCCTAAACTCGACTGGCCCGACAGAACTGCTCCCTCCAGTGAAGGTAAACTTGGGATGTCCGGGAATCTAGAAAATTACTTTCTTTGCCCTACAGTCAATGTGAGCGTGGAAAGTGCCAAGAAAATCCATTCCCAAGACGACTTCATAGCTGCCCGTATCAATCACCAAGAAATCTGCAAAGAGTTCCTGTCCGCACACAACAACTGTACAATCTTTACACTCCCTACTAGTTATGATTTTCCCATTCCCAGTGTGTATGTCCCAGAAACTAGACAGGGTCGTGTAGGTAATCGAGTGTGTAGTTATAAATTTGGATGACATAAAACAGTGGGATGCACCAGAATCAACTAATGCCAATGCGGGAAAACCATGAACGAGTAAAGTACCTAAAACCACTTCTCCTGACGCCTTGGCCTCCTCAGCTGTCAAGGTAAAAGCTCGAGCCTGATTAGGTCCTTGAGTCAGCTGTTTCTGCCCTTGGAATGGTCTCTGCGGAGGCTTCAGAATATCATCCCTTGTACGAAGCTTCGACGGACAAGCACTAACGGCGTGATCTGCCACTCCACAACCAAAACAGAGTCCCAGCCTCTTACGACAATCCTTTCGCACATGTCCGGGTACATGGCAGTAGTCACAAATCACGCTCCTTTTCCGATCACCCACAATTGTTTTCTTCATTGGTGCTACGCTGCGTCTGTTCACCGGAATACTTCTACGTACAGACGTTTGGTTTAGTGCAGACGCCGGTTTCAGCTCGGTTTGTCTCTTTAGATTCTCCAGCAATCCCCTTATCACTCTACGCATGGCGGCTTTGTCCGCACGTCTTTGGTACATCTTCAAATTCTTACCGGCCATATTCCTGGAATCAAAATACCCAACATTAGCATGATGATAGATTCTGAATATAGATCAAGGCTAGAACTCCAAGATACTTAAATAGAGTACCGCATTGTAACTATGCCGCGGTTTCATAGCCACAATTACTTAACTCCACCCAAGTCGCCTAAGTCCTAGGGATAACAAGAGATCAAGTTTTCGAGTCGACATGCAAAGTAAGTTTGCACGTCGTAAAAGATATAATCAGGAAGAATGCGATTCAAGAATGGTAAATGGCAAAGTGGCAGGACATGTTTCCTAAACACGGGTATTCTGATTCGTGTATTGAGTACAATACCCAACTACAAAAGAATCAACCCAACTAACCTATGTCTCTGATACCAAAAGAACCATGTCACGTCCCGCTTCCCAGAGTACGCTAGATTGGGCACGTGACATAGCCAACCATGCTACCTGTGGGTAGGAAGTATCCATCCACAGTCACATTACGGCTGTAGAGATATCAAGAACAAGATAAAATTTTCTAAAACATGTCCATAATTCAGAATAACAGCAGTCAATAATAAATAAATGCGGAAGCAAATGATCCAATACAAATAACGGAAAAGTATGTTCCATAATGCGGGCTCACATCTGGAAATAAATACAGGAAATAAAACTAACTACCACAGAACTCACAGCTCAGCCTGCTGGCTGAAGTACTCCTGCTCGGACTGCGACAGTGGTACAGGATCTGGGCCATGCAAAACCCAGACGTCAGCGCGTCATGTCAACCAGTAATATAATATGAACGGTGTAATAGGCAATACATAAATAAACATGAATAAAGCAATAGTATGAAACAAGCAGTGTAGGGTAGTATGCAGTGGGTAACTAAACTGTTCTATCAGGTTTTCTAGTCTAAAGTCTTTGAAATCAATTGATGAATCGTCGATGTAACTCAATAGTATCCCGTGCGTGCCCGGGACCACGGTCAAGGTTCTCGGGGCTGAATCCGAGACGTGCCGCTAGGCAGTAACAGGTAGCAGGATGGGCGAGTGATGTCAGCATCATCACTCCGGGGCTGACCTAGCCCGTAAGACTGATCAGAACAGGTATCGAACTGTTGAGTTACAAGTCGGTTTCACCTTTGATTTCCCCATACCCCCCAGTTATGTATGTCGAGTCAGGTATTTAGTAATCAAGAACTAATGCCAACACAGGATCAGATAAAAGCAGGTTTGTCTGGATAGACAACAGGAACGGTCCATGAGGACTACATGTCAGGTTTGTTGGCATTAGACATAAGATCAGGTAATGGGTCGGGTCATGGTACATCAGGTCAAGTCAACAGTAAACGGTACCATGTCAGGTATATCAATATATACATGTGTAGCAATGTCAGGTCAAGATGTAAACAATATCGTGGGTGTGCTCACAATCAGATATATAATCAAACATGGGTATTAACAACATGAGATAAGCAATAAATTAAATAATAAGCAGTTTTATTCAAATTACAAGAGTGCAGTAAGACGATATGGCCGTTTAGTCATGTGAACAGGTTTAAGCACCCTTAGCGGTGCAATAGTTTATGTAACGGTTCAAAACAGTTATATCAAGCCTTTGAATATGAATGTCCGAATATACTAGAACTACATGGGTAAGGGATATCATTTATTAAACAGTAAAATGTGATTAACAGGTGAAATTAGTTATTAGTTTAAATTGGCAAACTGTAAATTTTATGTTACTGTAAAATGATATATGTCATATTGCAACCAAATGAGAAACGACTATACCAAGTTAAGTTTTGCAGGTTTAATGAGTCAAACATATATAAATATAAAGTATAGCACGTAGCAAGTGATACTTGCCTCGACGGGTCGCGAACCGGGAAAAACGGAACGTAACGTCGGCGGGGAAACACGCGACGGACGCACGGTTCACGGATTGAACCCAAACAACGAACAATGGGACCACGCGGATTGGGGTACCTCGCTGGAACGTCGGATCACATCGTCGGCATCAGCGGATTCCGGCGAGAAAGAGAACAGTGAACGAAACATTATGGTATGAAATAAGAAACCAAGAAACGCAAGGAAAATACAAAGAAAGGGGGGAGGAGGATCTGAGAGAGTGCTTACGATGATCAGCAGAGGGGTTGCGAAGGTTGACGACGTCACCGGATCTCCGGCGGTGAACAGTGATCGCGGGGGAAAAACTGCCGATGAATGCATTAGTCGAGATAGAAAGAAGAAGGGAAAAGAGAAAGGAAGTATCTTACCGAGGAGCGTGCGAGGTCGGGGACAAGAGGACGGGGTCGTCGGCGGCGACAGACGGCGGTTCGACGGCGTGCAGGGGCTGCGGGTGGCTGCGGCTGGTGTGCAGGTGGTTGTGGGTCTGGTCGGGGTGCACTGGGAGAAGGAGGATGATGGTGAGGGAAGGACGACGAGGTGATCGTCGGCGACGAGATGCTCGAACGGTTGCAGGTGGTCGCGGGTGGTGAGGGCGAGGCCGCTGCGAGGCCGAGGCCGCTGCGAGGGTGTAGGCACACGGGAAGGAGGACGAGGGCTGTGGTTGAGACGAGGAGGTGCGGGCGCAGGCGACGGTGGTGCCGGCGACGGGGTTGCGGCGGCAACGAGGATGAGGCGGCCGGGGTTCGCTGGCTCGAGATGGTTCTGCGTCCTCTGTTAAAAAAAATGAAGGAGGGAAGATGATTTTAAATAAGAGAGAGAGAGATTTGAGGGGGGAGAGAGAGAGATAGAGAAAGAGAGAGAGGCAGAGATATGAGGGGAAGAGAGAGAGAGAGAAAGAGAGATCCGGAGTGGGGCCCACGGAAGAGGATATGATTGGTTGAGGGAAAAGATTCGTGGGTTAAAAGAATTTTTTTAAAAGATTTAATAGATTTTAGATTATTAAGCTAATTGTGAATATATTATGGTTTAGAATCTTATATTAATTTGGGATTTTGGCGTTAAATAAAACATTTCCAAATCGCGCCCGGGTTGGGTCTAAAAATTCAAAATTCAAATAATAGGATTTTATGCGGGTTCCAAATTTTGAAATTGAGTGTTTTATGATTAAAAAGCATACCCCCAAGTCGGACACCTGTACGCGCGCGTAGCCGTCCAAATTCGCCCGTTTCACCGAACGGGATGAGAACTCGATGCACGGACGCTACCACGCGGCTAGGGGTGTCGAGTAGGCCAAGATAGATATTTTTAATTTTATTTTAGGTGCTAAAATTTGTTATTTGCAGAAATGACTTTGCCAGATAAAATTTTACAGTAAGACCCAAACAAGCAAGATAAATGAAATGAGTAATATCTAATACTCAACCAGTAACAGAAAATAGTAGTATTGGGCTCGGGTGTTATAATTTGTATGCATGCATGTATGCATATGTTTATATTGATGCACATGATGATGTGCATGCACTCATACATGCATACATTCTTGTGTGTCATGGTTGATGATACACAAGTGGTGGCAATGCAAGACTGGCATGGAAGTATTTATCTATATAATTATTTTTGAGTTAAAGAAAAGATAATTCACTCATGGTTGATATTTATCTACTTTGACTACACTTGATCTAACAATTAACCATGAGTTAATTTTCTTTGGTTTTTTTACTCCTAAATAAATATCTAGATATTTATTAACCCATGGTTAAGGATGAGAGTGTGAAATATATATATATATATATATAATTTCTCTTCTCATTTTTATTTTGAAGATATCATTATCTCTTGAGCAAAAAGCTTAGTCACCATTATCTTCTTCTTCCTCCAAGCTCTCTTGAAATTTCTAAAGAGTGAGGTTGATAAAAAGAAAGGATTTTGATTAGAGAATACAAACCACCTCATCATTCTACACCTCTGTAGCCCATTTGTGTAGGGTGTTTGCTATACTTCTTTCAAAGATCAAGTAAAGCAAAGAGCTTTGGGAAAAAGGACTTCGGGTGGATCATCGTGGACTAGGAAGACCTCCATCAATCCGTTTCAAACTCTCAAAGGTCCAAGGAGTCACTAAGAGAAGTCTACAAAGGTTGTAATTTTTTCACTTAGTGATAGATTCTTATTTGCATGTGATGCTTATTCATTGTTGCCCTAAAATTCTAGTTAAGATCCTAGTTTAGTTTACTTGGCACCTTAAAAAATTTAATTGTGGCATGTGTGATGCTTCAAAACCCTAGATTAGGTGCTAAGGAAACCCAACAGTGAAGCGGTTGGCCAAGTCGTCAGAACTGGATGACCGTACCCAGGCTGGTACGATCAAATCAAATACCCGCCGGGATATACGATCCCCAAATTCCATGTGTACAAAGGGACAGGCAACCCTCATCAGCACGTCGCTTAGTTCAGAGCTCTATGCGGAAATACTGGAAGCGACGATAAATTGCTGCTTCGCCAGTTCGTTGGCAGCCTATCAGAAACGACGTTTGAATGGTTCTCGGAGCTCCCAAATGACTCCATCAAAATATTCACGGAAATGGAATTTTTGTTCACGCAGCGGTTCGCCAGCGCAAGCGAGCACACCGCGATCACGGCATTAATCAATGCCATGGTGAAGCCAGGAGAAACCCGGGTTCAATACGCGATCCGGTGGCGGAACCTATGGTCAAAATGCAAACAATGCATCGAAGAATCTCCTGCCGTGGGCATGTTCATTAGGACCCTCGATCCTCAAGTGACCGTGTCCCAGTTCATGACGTTCTTTAAGCCGACCACCTTTCAGGCTCTGACCGACAAGTTGGCCCAAATGGACCAGATGGGTCACAGACCTTCCTCTTCAAAAATGGACCCTTGGAATGTAAAGGGTAAAGGGAAAGCAGCCTTCATTGCCAACACTCAACAACAACCAAGTGACCCGAAACCGGTTGCTCGCCAAAACAACACGCGCCTGCGCCAATCCCTCGAAGAGAAGCTAGGACGAGCTTACTCGTTTCCCCATGATAAAACGAGGAGACTGTTCGAACTAGCAGTACGCAACGAACTCATCACTCTACCGGATCCAAAACATCCAACGCAACCCGGTGACGTCAACAATCCTAACTACTGCTCCTATCATTGAATGGTGAGCTATCCCATTGAAGATTGCTACATCTTCAAGAACTGGGTCGAGGACCAGTACCGTCAAGGGAAATTCGCGCTGTCAGAGAACTGGAGGGTGAACCCGCCACAGAGGCACGCTCCTAAAAGGTGGATATGCCGGGGGCATTATGTTCGTTTGTGGAAGAAGCTCCGTGGGAAGTTGTCCTTTCAGCTAAAACCAAAAGAATGCTGAAAGATCTTCAGGCGTGTCCGGCGATCAGATGGAAAAGCCCGCTGGAGCCCGAGATTATTGAAGGAATGCTGAAACTGTGTTCTGCACCAAAAACAGTTGACAAGGGCCAAAAACAGTTGGTCAAGCCTTCAAAGTCTTCAAAGAAAAATAAGAAGACCAAGAAGCCTGTGCAGCCTGCCGAGTATGACGACAAGTGCACGGACCTGCAAAAGTATATCGACGCGCTGGAGGAGTACAACCCAAAGGCGCGAACCCCAGTCACTCTCGAAGAGCTTCTCAAGCATATCCTTAAGAATGGAAATAGTGATGATGATGAGGGAAATGAATCGTCAGGAGAAACCGAAGATTATGCAGCAAGTTGCTACATGGTTTCTCATTCGTCGTTAAATAACGAAGAAACTCCCTCGGCGTCGGAAAGCAATGCAGAGGAACGGAGGGTGGGACCGGCGCCAAAATTCCCGGAACTATTAGAAGACCCAATTGACAGGCTGCTAAACGAAGCCCTTTAAAAGAGCAAAGCTGATCGAGAACGTGAAACGACCATATACGAAAAGGCCAAGCGTCGGCGTCCGGATGAAGAAGCTGCGGTAAGTATGAGTCATAAAGCACACCAACCAAGCCAAAGCACACCTGCTACAAACAAGAACATGATCAAAACAGAGAAGCGGTTCGCTAAAGCCCTGTTAATAGGAATGAAGCCGCCCCCTCTCGTGGAAAGCACTCCCGGGATCATGTGCCTTGACGAAATGGATATACATCCGAACTACTACTTATACCATCGAAGGGTCACTCACCCCACCGAAGAGTGCAATACCTTCAAAAAGTGGTGGCAAGGATACGTTGCCCATCGACAACACTTCAAGAGGATGAAGCGCAAGGCTCGTTGACAGCAAA
Organism: Agapanthus africanus; assembly: GCA_030015575.1. Classification (NCBI taxonomy): domain Eukaryota; kingdom Viridiplantae; phylum Streptophyta; class Magnoliopsida; order Asparagales; family Amaryllidaceae; genus Agapanthus; species Agapanthus africanus. Next base: position 9,473,176 of record CM057337.1, read on the forward strand.
GAAGCACGACAAATGAGTATGAAGGAACGACTGACAACTGTCATATGGTTGATACCAGTTCAACAAAAGAAAAATCTCAAGTTCTCACATTCGGGAGTGATTCTGAGGAAGAAATAACCCTCGGCCCTCTCTTCAAAGAATCCACCTCTAGAAAAGAAGAAGAACTGCGAAAACATTCAGCTGCGTAACCGTACGTTGCCTGAAAAGAACATCGGGCCTATAAACAAAGGTTCGAGCACAAGAGATAAGGGGAAGGAAAAATTCCCTGAGGAAATTGCCCTCGATGATAGAGTCATCAAAGAGCTCGCAGCTAAGGACCCGCCTAAGAAAAAAAAGGTGGATTACAATGTCTTGGCACATTTGAGAAAGATACCTTCACAACTGAGCATACTGGATGCTCTCCTCCTGTCCAAAGAAGCAAAAGATTCTCTGATCAGGGCATTATAGGAGCCCGATCAATTCCAAGGTTTCCTTGCAGAAGAAAGATGAAGGAAGAGTTGGCAGAGGTTCATACAGCTGCCATCATATTCGGCAATGAAGATCTCCTCCTTGGAACGTGCGAGCACAACCGTCCTCTATATGTCATCGAGTACCGCCACGACATCAAGATAGGGAAGATCCTGGTTGAAAACGGGTCCTCCGTCAACCTTCTCAACGTAAAGGTGCTGAAGGAGATTTGCATGAACGTTCAGCACCTGGCTCGGGACAAAATTACCATCTCCGGGTTCGACTCTCGGTCATTACGGATGCTTGGGTCCGTAATATTGACATTACACTTTGGGCTTCTCGTCATTGACATCAAATTTCATGTCATCGACGCCAAGACTTGCTATAACGCTCTGCTCGGCCGGCCTTGGTTACACGAGTACAACGTCATCCCTTCTACACAATACTAGTGTATGAAGTATTTCAAAGATGGCCTCGAATACACCGTCACGGGAGAGCTAAATCCATTCTCCGTAAACGAAGTCCGAAAATATGAAGACACAAAGTATTTCCTACCAGATTTCGAAGATACGGAAAGATGTCATAAGCTAGAGGATAAACGGAAGTCCATTGTCACCATCCCGATCTTTGGGAGTGACACTTAGGAAGACGAGGAAATAGTCTACTCCGGGCAACCCCAATGCAACATGCCTGGACCATCTACTCCTATTTTGGTCTTTAGCAGTGACTCTGAGGATGAGGCCAACGCCGTATTCTCCACTCGCCCGTCAGCACAAACCGTTACTGGAGCCGATCAGAGTTTACAAATCACCATAGTTCCTCCATGACATTGCAAAGAACTTGATGCACTTGATACATACAGTGTACAAGAGCTGCGGACTTTCTACGTCCTTCCCAGGCGAAGAGGTGCAAAGGCGATCCTCTTCTACCAATCTACGGAGATCAGAATGGAGAAAGAAGTCTAGCATGATACCGAGTTTGCACTTGAAAGAATTCAACCAACCCGTCTACCTAGATATTACACAGAAGGGCTGAAAAGGCTGTTAAGATGCCAAGGCGTACCCTTCAAACAAACTGTTCGACAAGCCCGGTTCTACAACAAGATTTGGGACATTCCTGGACTCAGTGAAAGATGCCCAACGGGAGGATGGAGATGGCTAGGCTTAGATACGTTCGGTCCAAGAAACGAGAGTGATTCCATGGCTGCTGCATTATAAATAACTCCTGTGAAGAAGGGAATGCTTTTCCAGATAGTTATGACGTTAAAACGAAGCAAAATCCCGCTATAAGAACGTCAAGTCGGTCGTTCGAAGAGCAAGTTGACAAACTAGTAAGGGAGGCCGGTCAAAAGGTTTGGGATGATCACAACCGTGAAATGACCATTTACGAAAAGGCCAGGACTTAGCGTCTTATTCAGCAGTCTGCGGAAAAGGAAAATTACGATGCCCTTCACCCTCAGCCCGCTGTACGTTCTCGCAATAAGGAAAAAGCCTGACACAGAGGCACAAACATGGTGGAGAACGAGAATGATGTTCGAAAACAGCAAAGCAAACCCAAGAAGCCACGCAATCAAGAAAAAGTCAGTTGGAATCCGTCTTTCATCAAGAAGATGGGTCGGGAATACTCTTTCCCTCAAGACAAGGCAAGAAAAATATTCAACCTTGTCATCAAGCATCAGATGACGACGCTCCCGGAGTCTCGGTATCTCGAACAAATAAATGAGGTCTATCATCCGGATTATTGCTCCTATCATCGAGCAATAGGACATCCTCTTGAAGACTGCTTCATCTTTAAAGACCAGGTCGAAGACCAATATCAACAGGGCAGGTTCGCTTTATCCGACAGCTAGAGGGTGACCCCACCACAAATGCATGAGCCAAAGAGAAGCTATATCACGAAGGCGGGACCGGCTCAACACCAAGAATGGAAGCAGACTCGTACTGTAACAACTTTAAACTTTCTATACAATTTTTTTCAAAAAAATACAGAAAGGGGTACTTGAGCCTAAGCACAAGTTATAAATTTGATTTGCTTTTGAACAGCAAGATGGAGCTTGTAGCTCATTGGTAAGACCTTGCACTGCTGAACCATAGCACCAGAGTTCAAATCCTATTAGCCACATATTCTTTTTATTTAAATTTTTTTAATCTTTTAGAAGCCCAAGAATCTACACGTGCACAACCCGTAAAATCAAGAGTCACGATCTAAATAAACATGTGCAAATTAGTATTCAGACCGTCAGGGACACGTGGCACCAATACTAGCCCCTAAGTCATAGATCGGACCGGCGAGATGCGGAATTAGGCCGGCGCCGCCGGTTTTTGTTAACCCAAACCCCATTTTTTTGAACCCAAACATTGCTTGGACTCCCCCTATTAACCCCTGACTGTTTGTTTTCCTGCATTTTCTAGAGAATTAAAACTTTGCATTACTTCATGTTTTAATGCATTTTAATTCTCTAATTTATCACACCCTAACCCTAATTTTTCCTATAAATACCCATCCTATTTTTATATCCCTTCACACTGAAATTTCCTACAAAAACTCTCAAGAAAATTCCAAGATCCTTTTGTGTGCAAGTGGAGTTAGGAAAGGGCGAAGCTCCGACGAACTTCCGGCGACAACTCAAGGAGTTTCCGACGACGAAACGATGCACCAGCAACTCCCACCTCTTTCTCTTTCTCTCCTCTAGCCAAATAACCAGTAAGTCCCTACTTCTCATTCTTTTCTCTATTATAAAAACATTCAAAACTAAACCCGACGGAAGCGGAGTTAGTCCGACTTCCGATTCGTTTTCTTTAAAGCCTATAATTTTTCTTAATCAAGATACTTTCATATCATCACATATTGTTCATTAATCATTAATAAATATCTTTAACAAGTTTCATCATAAAAGATTGTTATGTGCATTTTTTTATCGCAATGTTATATTAAAATACCATAAACTTTAATTTTCGATATAAACTCTATAATACCTTTATACCTTTAGATAACTCATGAGGTAATGACCTACCTCCTCACAAAACACATATCTAACATAACACGATGGAAATTGAGAACATAGATTTGGGAAAATACGACTTTATATATAACCACCTTCAACTTATAAAACATTTTTCTATAAGAAGTGTATTTAACAAATCTTTGCAATTACGCCTCTACAACCCATTTTGGAGAACCCGTTCGATATGGTGCGGATTATCGCACATCTTCAGGCCTAAAAGAGTGAGATGCAGACCTTCACAAGGAGCATACGATCTCGAAAGATTTTAATACAATTTTCTTTAGAAAATATGATTTCTATTATAAATAAAACTGATATTTTTAATATATATATATATATATATATATATATATATGTAATTAATATCAAAATATCTATTTTTAATATTTATAATATTTCACATTTCCAAAATTCAAGAAAAACATTCCATTTACAAGAAAATACCATATAATTCCAATATTTCAAATAAATACCTTATACTTTAAAACTTGGTCATATTCATTTGAAATTTCATATTGAATAAAAGAAACATCTATGAAAACTCTGAAGACGATAATTAAATACTTGAGGTATATTTTTGAAAGTATAACAAAACTATTTTACATAAACCCCCTCAAGTTATACTAAATTACAATAAGGACCCTAGTAAATATAGGTTTAAGTGGGACCAGTCTCTTGAGCCTCAAGGAGCTGGAGATATGGGTGCTTGCCTATTTAAGGCAGACAACTTATTAAACGGTGTTATTAACACGGTAATTGTCTTTGAAAAAGACACAAATCCTGCCGTCCATGTGCAGCAGTTACCGATAACACCAAAACATAATTCAGGACTTCAATTTTCTTTTCTTATTGTCTGACTCAGACTGAGTCTCAATATAATCAATCTGACTTGAATGTGATTCAAGTATCAAACTACAATACAACATGGATTTATGAATTCATCCATTCAATCTATTCAATCTATATTGACTAAACCGATCCATGGATATATTCCATCTACATGTTCATCCATTATATCCGTTCCATTACTGATATCATGGTTTCGACAAGTCATCCATCTATATAATTTATAATACAAGACAGGACAATACAATCCATACAATCAATACAATCAATACATAAACATTACGGGGTTATAAAGGGGTAGACTGGTACGGAATATGTTAAAGGTGGTACGAGGTGGTCACTTAAGACGTAATTACATCCATACAGTTGTTCCGTGGTATTATCGACGGAGCCTTGTACTATGGGTTACTAAAGTCCACGGTGTAAGTTAGACTCCTCTCGTATACACTGGTATCTTCTGTACCAAGCTATAAACAGCTACGTTAACATAACAATCAACATTATAATAGATATACTCGCTTTCGGTCTATTCTACTTCTCCCTCATCTTTGGGACTTACTGAGCGATTGTTCGCTGACGACATTCCTATTTCTCTTCTTCTTTGGAATGTTGTCAGGAGGACCCGATGCTGAGGAGTACGAGACCAGTCAAGAGCATTTGGAGCAGGCCCGTGAGCAGTACACCGAAGAACCAGAGCCGTAGCCACTTGTACTTATTCCATTTTCATTTCTGTTATGCCACCGTTTAGGCATTGCTTCCATTCCATGTATTTACATTTTCAGTTGTACCTGTAAAATAATGTTTAATAAATAAAGTTGTTGTTCATTTACATCTTATCTCTTGTGTATTTTACTTTATATTACTTAGATACGCTTAGCGTGTTTACTTCTGAGTAAATACGTAGCGGCCTTGTCGCGTCCTCTGCCCGTATACTGAGAAGTGGGGCGTGACACGTACTTGCCATAAGATAACACTCTCAAAAGAGGGAGAGCACGAGAATATAGGTGACTGCTTCAAGTGCTTCGCAAATGAGGACGAGGAGGAGTGATCTCAGAGTTTCCACCAGCACCAAAAGAGCTAGAAGATAGGATACACATTACCGCGGACAACCTGAGAAAAATTGACTTGGGGACGGAAAACGAGCCGAGACCCATGTTCGTCAGTGAGCTGTTGTCTAAAAAACAGCTGACCACACTAAAGGACGTGCTTATGCAATATAAAGACTGCTTCGCATGGAACTATTCCGAGATGCCGGGACTGGATCCAAAAATAGCGGTGCATAAACTGACTATATCGCCGGACGTCAAGCTAGTCAAACAGGCGCCAAGAAGAATGCGGCTCGAACTCGAGATGAGTATCAATGCCGAAGTCAAGAAACTAATTGACTCCGATTTCATCCAAGAAGTTCAGTATCCCGACTGGATTGCCAACATTGTTCCGGTGATGAAGAAAAATGGAATAGTGCGCATCTGCGTGGACTTCCGGGACCTTAACAAAGCTTGTCCGAAGGATGACTTTCCAGTACCTATTACCGAGCTGGTGATCGATAACACGTCCACTTATGAGGTCTTCTCCTTCATGGATGGATTTTCAGGCTACAATGAAATAAAAATGCATCCTGAAGACCAAAAGCACACCGCCTTCCGAACTCCGCTAGGCATATTCTGCTATAAGGTGATGCCCTTCGGTTTGAAGAACACAGGCGCTACTTACCAGAAGGCCATGACGAAGATCTTCGATGATCTCATACATGAGATTGTCGAATGCTATATTGACGATCTTATAGTGAAAAACAAATCGTAGGAGGAGCACTGCGAACATCTGAATATAGCGTTTCAGTGTCTTCGGAAATACAATCTAAAGATGAATCCTCTGAAATGCGCGTTTGGAGTCTCCTCAGGCAAATTCCTAGGATTCATCATACGACACCGAGGTATCAAAATAGACCCATCAAAGATTAAAGTGATTATGGAAATACCCACGCCAAGAACTCTCAAACAATTGCGGTCTCTCCAAGGAAAGCTTGCGTATGTCCGGCGGTTCATAACCAACCTCTCCGGCAAATGCCGCCCCTACAGCCATCTAATGAAGAAGGGGACCCCGTTCATTTGGGATCATAAATAGCAAAGTGCACTGGATGAAATCAAGCAATACCTGCGGAACCCGCCGGTACTGACCGCTCCAGTCAAAGGAAAGCCCCTCATCCTGTACACAATGGTCTTTGAAGGTTCTCTAGGCGCACTATTGGCAAAGAAGAACGATCAAGGAAAGGAGAGAGTTTTCTACTATTTGAGTCGAGTTCTCCTGGGGGCAGAAAATAACTACTCCCCCATCGAAAAGCATTGTTTGGCACTGATCTTCGCGATAACGAAGCTCAGGCACTATGTCTTGGCACATGAGGTCCATCTCATATTAAAGGTGGATCCTCTCAAATATCTGATGTCAAGGGCCATACTAACAGGAAGGCTTGCCAAATGGACCCTCCTCTTGATGGAGTTCTCGATAACGTATCGACCCCTCAAGACAGTGAAAGGTCAGGCCATCGCTGACTTTCTCGCTGAGCATCTGATACCGGCCGATTCTCCCCTAAATTGCGAATTGCCGGACGAACACGCGTTCGACACAATCGAAGGGGAGGAGGAAGGAAATAATGTCCAATAATAACTCTACTTCTATGGAGTATCTTCCATGAAGAAGCGGAGGCATAACACCCCTATAATCAAAGCCGGGGTGGGCCTTGTCTTCGTGACTCCGCAAGGAGGGATAATGCGTTTCGCCCTTTCCTTAACGGAACCAAGAACAAGCAACAAGGCTGAATATGAAGCTTTGATAGTGGATCTTGAGATCGCTGTCGATATGGGAATCGAAAACCTCCTCATATATGGAGACTCCCAGCTGGTCGTTAGCCAAGTAAATGGCGACTATCAGATGTGCAAACCAGAGTTGATAAAATATGGTAGGAGAGTGCAGCAACTGCTGACACCAATCCCTTCCTACATCCTGGAAAGTATACCGCGTGCGGAAAATAGCAAGGCGGATGCATTAGCCAAGCTTGCTAAGGAGCTGGCTGACGAAAACCTCGATGATATAAGGATCGTTGTGCAAAGCCGCCAGATTCTCGCATCAGAAGAATTATCTTCAGAGGATTCAATGGAGCTATGTGAAGGAAAAGAAATGACCAAACAAGCGATCCTCCAAATAGAAGACGAAGAAAAGGTCAAGGATTGGAGGGAAGTCTTCATAGACTACTTCAAATCCCATCGAACGCCCAAAAACGCGTCGTCAAGACATCAGCTCATGAAATGGGTTATATCTTTCGCTTTCGTCAATGATACTCTATACAAGAGATTGCTTGATGGTTTGTGGCTATGATGCCCGGGAACAGAAGAAGCAAAGAGAGTCTTCCAAGAAACCCACGACGGACTCTGCGGTTCTCATCAAGCTGGGCCAAAGATGAAGCTGAAGATCAAAAGGATGGGATATTATTGGCCCACGATGATTCAGGACTGCCTCGAATATGCGAAGCAGCGTCACTCGTGCCAGATTCATGGGGACTTCATCCACCAACACCCAAATTCGCTACATCCGACAGTAGCTAGCTGACCGTTCGAGATGTGGGGAACCGATATAATCGGCCTCATTGAACCAGCGTTATCCAAAGGACACCGGTTCATACTGGCAACGACCGACTACTTTTCTAAGTGGGCGGAAGAAATACCACTAAGGGAGGTGAAGACGGAGAATATTCTCCATTTCTTCAAGACACATGTCATCTACCAGTTTGGAACTCCGCGACTGATAATCTCGGATAATGAGCCAGTCTATAGGAGCCATAAAATCAGCCGCTTTACAGAACAGCAAAAAATAGACTGGATATACTCTTCCATCTATAATCCCCAAGCTAATGGTCTAGCTGAAGCTTTCAACAAGACCTTGACCAAGATTATAAAGAAAACGGTGTCCAGAAACAAAAAGGACTGGCACGAAAGACTGCACGAAGCTCTCTGGGCATACTGAACGACGTTCAAAACGGCTATGAATAAAACACCATACGCGTTGGTATTCGTCACTGAAGCAGTCCTTCCTTTGGAAATAGAACTCCCTTCTCTCCGAGTAGCGGTTCGATACGAGATAACAGATGACGAAAATGCCCATCTTCGGCTTGAGAAGTTCGACGCCCTCGATGAAACTCGCCTCATGGCGCAACAAAACCTAGAAGCTTACAAGGAAAGGATGACGCGCTCATACGAAAAACTGACCAGGCCGAGAACATTCCGCCAAGATGAACTCGTGCTAGTCGTCAAAAGACCTATGATCCCCAATCGTGCAAAACAAGGGAAATTTGAGCCAAACTATGAAGGCCTGTACATCATAGACAAGGTCTATCAAGGTGGGGCTTATTTGCTCATGGATATGCATGGCGAAAGACCCTTCCGGCCAATAAACAGCCAATTCCTCAAGAAATACCACGCATGACGAGTCACGACTTAGGTCAATGATAGATGACGACGCTCGTGTCCGCTCACTATCTTCGTGAGTCAAAACTCTAAGTGGTATTCGGAAAAGCTTCACCCCGAAAATGATGATAATGGACAACTACGTTCTTAAACTAGCAATGGACCACTATGTCCTTAAACTAGCAATGGACCACTATGTCCTTAAACTGGAAATAGACCAAAATGTCCCTAAACTAACAATGGACCGAAATGTCTTTAAACTAACAACGGACCGCAATCTCCTCAAACTAAAGCCTCACCTCAAAAAAATGGTGATAATAGACCACTACGTCATTAAACTGGTAATGGACCGAAATGTCCCTAAACTAGTACTCCGCCTTAAACATGGCGCATCGCCCCAAATACGACGATATCTTCTCTTGGGATCTATGTTGCAATTAAAGCTCCAACGGAAAAGACTGCAACCCAAGTAAAAAAAACGGTACGTCCACAAGTGAAATGGGCACGGATGAAAACCCGAAAGGGCGCCGTGATTAAAAACAGCAGGGCTACCGGCGAGCTTCTGAAAACCTGAAAGGGCGCAATCTCGTCGTTAAAAAAAAGGTGTTTCCCCCAATCAGAGCAAAGCTCTGTTCAAAATTCAAATTTTGAAATAAAGCAACGCTTCAGAAGCAGCGCCAAGTGCGCTGCGCCCTAAGCAGCGCACCGCGTGCAAAGCATGGATGCGCTAGCGCTACGTGCGCTACGCCTTAAGCAGCGCACCGCGTGCAAAGCACGGATGCGCTAGCGCTACGTGCGCTGCCCTCTAAGCAGCACACCACGTGCAAAGCACGGGTGCGCTAGTCCTGGAACTAAAAGATCCCCACCGTCAGATCAAAAATCCAATAATAATGATAAATCATTAATTAATCAGAATTAAATTCTGTTAAGGAAAGATTCCTCAAAATCTTTCCAAACAAAAAGATTGTGCTCTGTAAATCAGAGCACCATTGGATCAATGATCCAATGGTGATTAAAAATCACCAAAAACACAGAATAAATTCTGTTTAGAAGATTTCCCAATCTTGTTAAAAACAAGAAGATTGCCTTCTGTAAATCAGAAGCCCTTGGATTAAAGATCCAACGGTGGAGAAATCCCCAAATCAATTGGAAAAAAGATCCCCTTAACTGATTGAACCGATCAGCTTGCCCTATATAAAAGCCCCCAGACTTCAAGTCTTAATGGAGAGAAAAAAAGAGAGGAACCCCCCATAAGCTTTGAGAGATCTCAGAAAGAAGAGCCACGCTCTTAGAGAAAGAAGAGTTTCTTCAAGGTAAAAGAACAAAGAGATGAAATCATTTCATAATTAAAAAGAAGAATTCACTTCTTTAAAGATCATAGATCTATAAGACAAATTGTCTTTTACAAAAAGAGATCATGAACATCTTATAAAGGGGGAGAGAATAAGCCAATTCTCTTAGGATCAAAGATCCATAAAGGCAAAGCCTTTCATCAATACAAGAGAACGAAGCATCTCCTATAAAGTAAGAACTTTTGTTCTTAGAATCTTGAGACAAAGTCTCCTATAAAAGAACATAAATTTATTTCTTGGATCATAAAAATTGATCAGTTAGCTCTTTGCGCTCATAACTTAGCGCTCTGCGCTCAAGACTGGCGCACAACGCCAAGCGCACCACGTGCTCCTCACGTATGTGCTACTTAGCAGAAGCGCCTCAGCGCTCAAGACCAGCGCAAAGCGTTGCAGAGCCTTAGCGCTCCAAATATAGCGCACCGCGCTCATAAGACTGGCACTCAGTGCTAAGCGCACCATATGCTCCCCACGTGTGCGCCACTGAACAAATAGCGCTTGCGCTCATAAGACAGCGCTCTGCGCTCATAAACTGGAGCAATGCGCCCATCATTTGGCGCTTAGCGCCAAGCGCAACACATGTCCCTCACGTGTGCGCTACTCGGCAGAAGCGCACTGCGCTCTTTGACTGGCGCAAAGCTCCAAGCGCACCATGTGTTGCGCTGATAGAACATAAATTGTTCTTTAATAAGCCCCAGAGATATGATGAATGCTCAGCATTCAATAAAAGACAAAAATATTGTCAGGATCCAAATCAATGCTCAGCATTGCTAAAAGGGCCAATCCCAAATAAATACTCAACAACCCAAAATAAATGTTAAACATTCTAACTTGATTGGACTTAGTCCAAGATTGGCCATAAGTCCTCAATTCAGATTAATTGAGCCCATATGCTCATAAATCCTTGATCTTAGTCCTAAATCGGACTACATATCCCAACCAAAATTAGTTCAAGGGTACATCTCTGAACTCCTCTGATATTTGTCATTGTAATCTTTCAACGTCTTCAGAGAGGTGACGGGTCCCAACAACCATTTTTTTCATAGACTATGACGTCTTTAAACTGGACTGTGGGGTCCTTAAACCTATGGACTATGATGTCCTTAACCTCGGACTGTGGGGTCCCTTTAAACCCATGGACTGAGATGTCCTTAAACTAACAATGGACCGTAATGTCCTTAAACTAATTATGCACCGCAATGTCCCTAAACTAAACAATAGAGCCCAAATGCTCTTTTGTTGGATCTAAATGATCCTGTTAAGTAGATTTTAGTCTAAAAATTAGACTAACGTATCCTTAACAAACATTTAAGTTGATCTTAATTTCAAACGAGATTAACGATCCTTAAATCAATCCAACTACAGATCCTCCAGCCAATATTGGTTCAAGGGTACATCTCTTCACTCCTCTGATATTTGTCGTTGTAATCCTTCAACGTCTTCAGAGAGGTGACGGGTCCCGACAACCAGACATTCCATGGACTGTGGGGTCCTTAAACTTATGGACTATGACATCCTTAAACTTTACAGACTGTGGGGTCCTTAAACTCATGGACTATAATATCCTTAAACTTTACAGACTATGATGTCTCTAAACTACCATGGACTGTGAGGTTCTTAAACTCATAGACTATGATGTCTTTAAACTTTACAGACTATGACGTCTTTAAACTATGGACTATGATGTCCTTACACTCCATGAACTATGATGTCCTTAAACTTCTGGACCGCAATGTCCCTAAACTAAAACAATAGAGCTCAAATGCTCTTTTGTTGGATCTAAATGTTCCTGTTAAGTAGATCTTAGTCTAAAATTAGACTAACGTATCCTTAACAAACGTTTAACTTGATCTTAGTCCCAAATGTTATTAACGATCCTTAAACCCAACCCAAACCCAAATCTAAGAAAATACAGATTTGGACTAATCCCCGCCCTACGAGCGACATCATAAATTAGTCTCCGTATACGATCCACGGGCAACCAAAAACAAAACAAACGCACACGACACGAAGTGACCATCTGGAGAAGGAGAAAGTGATTACCGCGATGCGGTAGTGTAATTAACTACAGGGGCTTGCGCCTGCAGGGAAGAGCGTCCCTACAATCAAAAACCCCTCACAACGAGGGGGAATCTGACGAAGTCTGCTATAACGGCCGCATCCGTTTAAACCTCCGATACATGGTGCCATAAATCAACTTGGCATCTTCGGAGAGGTGGACGGATAGCACCAAATAGCATCTGCCCCCAAAATTCAGGCCGGACGTCCCAACGTCCCCGTCTCCGTCTTTTCGGCGGGGAACGGATTCTGGCACGCCCGGTGGGACCTTTTTCTCTTTCCATTCCACACTTCGTGTGTTGTGTTCACGAACGAATCGCGGTTTGATATGGTTGCCCTTGGGTTCGAGTTACTAAGATTTGGTGTCTTTCTCCGTGCAGAAAATAGAAAATCAATGGCTTCAACCTGCACTAACTGCAACTGCAACTCTCGTTCCGTCCCGTCCGGAGGAGTGACTTACAGGCCCCGAGCGGCCTCCATCTTCTCTATGCCGGTGGAACAGGTGATCCAGGCCATCACTGGATTGTTCTTCGGGACCATGCTTCCGCCAACGAGTTTCATCTCTCCTGTACCATCACAAGAAGCTCCCAAGAAGTCGATCTTTAATCAGCTCACAACTAATGCGGCCCCTCTCAACGGGTCATCCAGCTCCAACGCCTCAGTCTTTGACAGATTGGGCCAAAGCACATTTGGGCCCATGAAGAAGCCCGCGATACCAGAAAGGGTTATCCCAAAAAGGATAGCCATTCCTGCTCTCGAAGTCGTCAAAGTGGCTTCTCCTGCCAAAAGGTCGGTCTTCACAAGACTGACTGTTCCGGATCCCATTCCATGCTAAGTCCTCAAAGCTGCTTCCCCTGCCCAGAAGTCTGTCTTTGATAGATTGAACATTGCTTCTCAACGAACATCGGTCTTCAAGAGGCTGACGCTGGCGACAACCCTTCGCCAAAACATGGGGCATGATGAAGCCATCCCCATAGCTTAACGGAACTCCATCCGCACGACATGCTCGACGTCGCCACTGGCGTCGAGTGAGGAAGGCTGGAGGTAATTCCCCTTCCGGACTGACTCTGCCGGCTCCAACGGTGGAAGTTGATGCTGCCGTTCCAACTGGGAATAGCTTTGAACCGCTAAGGAGGGTGCGCAAAATCTCTCCGACTGCCGTGCTGAAGAGATCTCCTCCACCCATGGAGAACGTTAGTAAGGTGAAGCTGGAACAACCCCCTCAGCGGCTGTCCTCTAAAATTTACAAGGTCTGGCGTCAAGTCCAAGACTCGGTGATTGACCAAGACTATTCCTGCCGATCAAAGAAGATTAAAGCTCGGCAAGAAAATGACTATCCCGTGATACCACAGAAGATGTCATCTGTCTGGGTGCCCACTGCAACGGCCCCCTCAACTTCGACCGTTCACAAGAGGAGAAGGCCGGAGAAAATCCCTGAGTCTGTGACGAATCGCAAGACCACTGAACCTAAACGCCCCAAGTCTGGGGGCATGGTGGTGCATACCGTATATATGGCATCCGGAAAAGAGGATAGCTGTATCTCCACAGGCCATCGACCGCTTACGCGATCTGTAACAAAGGCTCAGGAGCAGCAACAACAAAATCTCCAAGAGATGCTAACAGCTATGGCTGCACTCACGGGGCCAAAGGAAAGCCCGGAAACGTCATCAGAGCAATGTCAAGAACAAGAAACTGATGCTGAGTTCCTTCGCAGAATCCTCGAAAAGAAGGACAAAGAGGCCTATGAACAATCGGCCAACATAAAACAGATGGCCCTTCTATTCCAAGATATGGTGGGCATGATGATCCAGCCGGACCCTCCAGCCGAAGATCCTCCAGTGATAATTGAAGATGATAGAGGAGAGAAATCAAATCCTCTGCCGGCTCTGTCAGCAGCCAATGGGGGAGACCATCTCCAAAGCTACGCTCGATGATTATATAGCTCAAAAAATACGAGATCATCAAGTAAATGAAGCGGCTGTCCAAGTCGTCAGAACTGGACGACCCTACTGTCACGACCCGAAAATAGCCCGTGACTGGCACTTGAATCATATAAAGTCTATAGGACCCCATCTAATCCAAGTAAGCTAAAAGCCTAGAAATCTAAAACCATTTTTAAGGAGTAAATGAAGAAAACTAGTTTAAGAAGTGAAGAAAACATGTTTTTAAAAGCAAGGTTTTTAAATAAGTAAGCCGAATGTGTATTTTTAAAAGGTATAGTCTTTTTCTGAAAATTTCGGCAGAGTTCCCTTTGTAAATACTGGCCCCGAACGGGGTACAACAAGAATAATATATATATATATATATATATATATATATATATATATATATATATGCAATGATAAAAGGCATCCCCAAGTGGGAGCTAGCTTTTCGTCAATCGACGGTCACAACCACGCAAGCAATATAATATACAACGCCGGAGGGTGAGGAGCAAAACTAAAAAAAAGCTCAACAGCATGAAAACCGTAATACTACAACGCGCGACTCTAAGGTCGAAATAATACATAACTGGTTTCTAAGTCTGAAACAATATACAAGTTTTGGTTGATGGAATTTCTAGATACAATAAATAATACAAGTACAATGGTGGTTCTGATGCAAAGGAACCCACCTACCAAAGCAAGTCACCCGTAATGGAAGCAATGTGCCAGAAAAGCCGCAATGAAACCTGTACAACAAAACCTGCAAGAAACTGTGGCACAACGGGGGTGAGTTGCCAACTCGTGAATAGAAAATATCACAGAGCAGAAATCGTATGTATGACTCATCCTAGGTCAATACGATCAGATATATATAAACCTCAATACGAATAAGTCTGAAGCATGCTAAAGTGGCAATATAACCTCTATACACGAGTGTAGTGCCAAGTGCTCGTGCCAGTGCCTCAGGTAATAACATGTCATAAATATGAGGTTTGATCAATGTAATCAAATCTGTATGTATGTGGATTCCGTCCACTCGTCACCCAATGACAATAACCATCATGCACGTAAATATCATAAAGCACATGCATGAAAATATGAGAATATAAACCATCTGTGTCCCTCGCGACACGTCAAATCATGGAACCAGAGTGTCCAGCATCGACACTCGAAAACATCATGAAAGCTGTGCCTAGCATCGGCACGTAAATCCTCATATATCGGGCTACGTCAGTCCGGATCAGCCCACGGGTTCCGTCTGCGGAATCGGCCCTCGGCCCCGGCAGTACGCCCATATCCATCTATCGACTCTGGTCAGTATCCTCCGGATAACCGCCAGGTCCAACTAATCACCGGTAGGTACTCGCCACCCTGCCAGGCTCATCGTCTGCTCCACGAAAAATATTTCTTGCCCCGGGGAACCATACCGGGTCCACCATGTACCCGCAATCGGCCTCATCCGCCTCCTCGAATCGGGTTTCACATGTCACTCTCAGCACCGAGAAAACACATGGTGGACGCACTGAAATATCATATCAAGGGTAACTGGGTTTTTAAAATAATTACATATTCTCTTTTGAAATACCCACGGTTCCCAAATCCAGAAATATCATGGAAACAACATATCTCAATGCGTATAATCAGAAAGCATGATGTATGCGACATGTAAAAGAAATGTAAGCATATCAGTATGTGATGCAACACGGAATAGTAATATGCACATATTTATGGAAGACCGCTTCTTTAAAATGAATCAGCTTTAAAAGTATCTTGCGGTTCCTAAATCTCTAATCAAGCCAGAATCATCGATGTATGTGCAAATACGTATGCATGCACGTATGGGCGTACAATAGGAATACACAGTATATAGGTACACAAGTATGCCATGCAAGGGTCATATCCTGAATGCAACAGTACTACAGTGCAGTGGCATGGCAATTATCGATGATGAAGTATGTGAGCCGGCGAGCAGTGTACGTGGAACATATGCATCATCGATGATGGTGCTGGTGTCCTAACAGCATGATTGTAATATAGCAATAAGCACAAGCAATGCAATGCAAATAGCATGAATATGCGGAATCGAATAATCAACGCAACAGTGAAGAATTTACCTTAATAAATATATCATGCAGCTTGCCATTTGAAATAAGACGAATCAGGTTTTTTTTAGTAAAATAAGGGCTACGGTGTTTTAAGAAAAGACGCGTCTCTTGAAAATATCCGTAGAATCCCTTTTTGCCTATCTTTAAAATATCCCCGATTCGTTAGTTTGGAATAGGTATGACTCGGGTCTAGTCTAATGTCTACTAAGTAATCTACAGACCTAACTAACAAGCTAAACAGGAGGGGTATGGAAACCACCTACATCTGGGTCGATATATATATATATATATATATATATATATATATATATATATATATATATAATAGTCGGTGATCCCGCCTCAATAGTATCACATACGATACAATATACATCATATAATATCCTCGAGTCATGAGTGCGGATCTATCATCAATATAAAGCTCGCACGGTAAATCGTCGTACGGTATCCCAATAGCTGGGTACGGGTCAATATCACATTCATCTCATCAATTATCTGGTATCCTTATCATCATATCACGTAATCTGGGCACTGATCTAAGTCTAGTACAATCGATACCATCTAAACAAATATAAGCGCGTGTGTAAAACACATGTCCAAAGGTCCGCTAAAATCTCGTATCGTATCCCAAATACGAATCACATCGTATTGCCGATCTCCAGGCACCATGCCCAAACTCATCAACTCATCTCCAGTACCATACACTATCCTCATCATCACGATATAAGTATAGCAATAAGCATGTGTGTGTGTATGGGTGTAAACCTGTTTTAGGGTTCGCAACTAGGAAATACACTAGTTCACTTATAACCCTAATCTATCCATAGTACACCTAACACATCTATGATCTCCATGTCACGTAATAAGCTATCATATATATATAGTGTATATAGTATACTAGACATCGAACTGCGGGGGTGCTATACGCCATCCACCCGACTTCCCCCGTAGATATAATCTACTCACCTTGTATCTTGCATGTTGGTGTCGATATTGCCACCATTATCTTCATCGCCTCGGATCACCATGGGGGTACCTACATATCATACGTATCGCATCGCATTAAAACCAAATCGAAACTAAAACGACACGCGAAAATCAACACGATACGCTAAAAGGCCTACAGGTTAGAACCTATAGGTACACCTTCAAAACCATCAACAATACTCGATATCGTCGTATAAACGCCAAGTGATTGAGGTAAAACACAGATATACAATTCCAGAATTCAAAATACGAAATACAGAAACATGACTCAAAACAGCAACTTAAGAAAAGGGTCCCAGATTTCACCCTAGGTCAAATTGGACAATTTTGCACATGCCAGGGGTCTAATTTACTGATAAGGGGGCACCAAAACCAAAACAAGCCAATTCCTCACAGGTCTGGCCGCAATTTGCGGCCAGAAAGGATATATTTGCAGCCGGGGTTGGGAGTTAGGGGCTAGGATTCTGGTGGTGGCTTCCTAGGTGCCTGCACATATCCCCATCCAACCAAAATAATTTTCAGAGTCTCGGGTTGATAGCAGATTCAATATAACCTTCACAGATTGCACAAAACTTCCAATATCGGTTTCTAAATCTGTATTTCGGGTTTCAAGTCTCAGGTTTGGGTCTCAAATCTAGCACTAAGGTGTGTGTATGGCCTTTACTGAGCTCAATTTCACAGAAAAACCCAAAATTCCCTCAAACCCTAACTAGGTTTTCCTTAAGTCCACAACATCACCCGATACCGATTCAATCTTAACATAGGGGTATAAGTAATACAAAAACTAAGCTAATGGTCCAGAAAATACCTCATTTGGCAACTCAAGAATTTTCTTGAGTTGCCCATAGTGGCCAAAATCCTGCTTTCTTGGTCCAATGCGTTGGTCTTGAGCTTGTGCATCTTTTTAGTGAAAAGGAGATGAGGTTTTGGTGTTGTTTTAGAGGTGATTTGAGGAGGTGAAGAGGGGGAGAAGGAGGGGCAGCAGCAGCTGCTGGAGCTGAAGAGGGAGAAGGAGAGATGAGGGAAGTGAGAGGGAGAGAGAAAGAGGTCCAAGGTTAAACTCCCCCCATACCTAATACATGCCCATACCTCTCTTTTCTTTTCCTTTTCCTTTCTCTTTTCTCCAAATTCCTTTCTCACTCAAATAGTAACCCTAAAACAAACATGATAGAAATGCACAAGTGTAAGAAAAATGATATGTGCCTGTTTTGCACAAAAATGCTAAAAAACTGATTAGCGATTTTTAATCGCGATTAGCACTAATTTAGCATATAAATGATCATAAAAACTTAAAAATGATATAATTCCATAAAATACCCTATTTTAGAATTTTCCATAATTTTTCCAAAGTTTTACCCATTTATCGGTATTTAATTATACCGAAATATTAAAATATTCATTAAAATAATATTAAATTATAAAAATTCCCAAAAATAATATTTTATTTTTTTTGAAATGCTACACCTACCCGGGTTGGTACGATCAAATAAAGTACCCATCAAGATACACCATTCCTAAATTCCATGTGTACAAGGGGACAGGCAATCTCCATCAACATGTCGCTCAGTTCAGGGCTCTCTTCGGCAAAACTGGAGGGGATGATAAGCTACTGCTTCGTCAATTCGTCGGCATCTTGGCAGAAACGGCGTTCGAATGGTACTCAGAGCTTCCTAATGACTCCGTCAAAACTTTTACAGAGATGGAGGTGCTATTTACCCAGCGTTTTGCGTGTGCTAGTGAACGCACCCCAATACGGCATTGATCAATGCCAGGGTGAAGCCTGGAGAAACTTGGGTCCAATACACGATACGATGGCGGAATCTATGGTCGAAGTGCGAGAAACGCATCGAAGAGGCTCCAGCGGTAGGCATGTTTGTGGGAACATTCGATCCTCATGCGACCATATCCCAATTCATGATGTTCTTCAAGCCAACTATTTTCCAGGACTTGATTGACAAGCTAGCCCAAATGGATCAAATGGGTCATAGACCATCTCCTTCAAAGACAGACTCTCGAAATGAAAAAGGGAAAGGGAAAGCGACCTTCGTCGCCAATACTCAACAACAGCCGAGCAAGTTAAATCCGATTGTTCGCAAAAACAACGTGCG
Source organism: Agapanthus africanus (assembly GCA_030015575.1). Classification (NCBI taxonomy): domain Eukaryota; kingdom Viridiplantae; phylum Streptophyta; class Magnoliopsida; order Asparagales; family Amaryllidaceae; genus Agapanthus; species Agapanthus africanus. The sequence goes on from CM057337.1 coordinate 9,492,462, forward strand.
TCCACTGCCATCCCTCGAGGAGAGACTGGGATGTCCTTATTCGTTTCCCCAAGATAAAACGAGGAGACTGTTCGAGCTGGCAGTACGCAATAGACTCATCAATCTGCCGGATAAAAAACGTTCGTTGCAGCCAGGCGATGTCAACAATCTTAATTACCGCCCTTACCACCAAGCAGTAAGCCATCCAATCGAAGATTGCTTCATCTTCAAAGGCTGGATTGAGGACCAATACCAACAAGGAAAGTTCGCATTATCCAAAACTGGAAGGTGAACCCGCCACAACCTCACGCCCCTAAAAAGGTGGACATGTCGGGAGCATCGTGCTCATTCATAGAGAAAGCCCCATGGACCGAAAAGTCCTTAAACTAGAAACTCGCCTCAAATATGGCAACGATGGATCAAACCGTCATTAAACTAACAATGGACCACTATGTCCTAAAACTGAAACTGGCCATTGACCGAAATGTCGTTAAACTACTACCAACCCGCGGCATCCTCAGGCAGACGTGGTAGAAAAAAAATGGTACGTCCACAAGCGAGATGGGCACGGATGAAAACCCGAAAGGACTCCGTGAGTAAAAACAGCAGGGCTACCGGCGAGTTTTATGAAAATCCGAAAGGGCACAATCTCGTTAAAAGACACTTACAAGGTCCTCTCGACCTTGTAAGGAGAAATCACCTGCGTGAGATCCTTACGATTCACAAGGGAGCAACACACTTAGGAATCCCTACGATTCCTAAGGAGAAATTACGCTTACGAGATCCTCACGACTCGTAAGGAGAATCCTTTATGAGACCCTCACGGCTCATAAGATTCAAAAGCCTTAAGCTACAGGGATCCGAACCTGTTCTTAAGCCATTGCAATCCACAGACTGTCCTACAAGCGTTTCGATATCGACCCTTGTATACAATCCACGGGGGCGAATAAACATTTCCCTAACAAAGTCCTACCCGCGACCAGGGATATGTTTACACGGTGAACAATCCTTGTAAATCCTCTCAACTTATAAGGAGAAAACACTCTTGTAAGATCTTTACGACTTACGAGAAGCCATACACTTAGGAATCCCCCTGATTTCTAAGGAGAAAACGCACCTATGAGATCCTCACGACTCATAGGGAGAAATACCTTTATGAGACCCTTACGGCTCATGAAGTCAAAAGCCTTAGTCGACAGGATCGTAACCCTGTTTGCTAAGCCACCTTTGTTCGATATCGACAGAGGCAAATGATGATTCGCTCTTGGAAATATCCCAGTTGTAGCGGTGCTGATACCAAAATCGGTGTCCAAAATCGCAGCGAAAAGCCAGCAAGCCACAGATGCATACGAAATAGTCGAAATGATGGGGCAACTTGCAACAAAATCAGCAAGTAAAAATGTATGCATACAAAATATCCGAAATGGTTGGGCAACTCGCAATAAAAAGCAGCGAGTAAATAAAACAAATAGCCGAAATGATTGGGCACGGCGAAAAATAGCCGAAATGATTAGGAAATCGTGACTTCGCGATATAAAAGCTGAAATGATAGAGCGTCGCGGAAAGAAAAATATATAAAATGAAACTTTTTGCCCTACAAGTGAGATCACATCGATCCCTGATCCCTGTATACAATCCAGGGGCACAAACGAAGAGGGAACCATATCATCCCGCCAGGCTCCATCAGAAAGAGAGCCAAGTCTCGACGGTCACATCTGCATCCCAGAAGACCAATAAAAGCGTTCTTCCTCCAGCAGGATTCAGACGCAACAATCAAACAATGGAGCCACGGCTTTCCAAACCTCGACGGTTCACCCGCAACCTAGAGACAACCGTGACATTCGTCTCGTTACAGCAGACGCAATGCCAACAAATGAAGCAAAGGACAAATTCCTAGCTTCAGGGTCTTGACGGCAACTCAAATAAAACCTGAAACACTATCGGAGATCATCCCACACCAGTGCGGAGTGGTCACCACCTCAACATTCGTCTCGATACAGCAGACGCAAAGCCAGCAAACGAAGCAAAGGCCAAATTCCTAGTTTCAGGGTCTTGACGGCAATTCAAATAAAACCTGAAAGACTATCGGAGATCATCCTACACCAGCGCGGAGTGGTTACCACCTCGACGTTCGTCTCGATACAGCAGACGGAAAACCAACAAATGAAGCGAAGGCAATATTCCTAACTTCAAAGTCTTGACGGCAACTCATATAAAATCTGAAAGACTATCGGAGAACATCCTACACTAGCGCGGAGTGGTCACCACCTCGACGTTCGTCTCGATACAGCAGACGAGATGTCACCACAGCGTTCCTCCTCCAACAGGATTCAGACACGCCAAAGCAAACGAAGCAAAGGCAATATTCCTAGCTTCAAAGTCTTGACGACAACTCATATAAAACCTGAAAGACTATCAGAGATCATCCCACACCAGCACGGAGTGGTCACCACCTCGACGTTCGTCTCGATACAGCAGACGAGATGTCACCACAGTGTTCTTCCTCTAACAGGATTCGGACACGCCAAAGCAAACGAAGCGAAGGCCAAATTCCTAGCTTCAGGGTCTTGACGGCAACTCATATAAAACCTGAAAGACTATCGGAGATCATCCCACACCAGCGCGGAGTGGTCACCACCTCGACGTTCGTCTCGATACAGCAGACGAGATGTCACCACAGCGTTCTTCCTCCAGCAGGATTCAGACGCGACAATCAAACAACGGAGCCACGGCAAAATCCCTAGTTCCAAACCTTGATGGTTCACTCGCAACCTAGAGACAACCGTGACATTTGTCTCGTTACAGCAGACGCAATGCCGGCAAACGAAGCAAAGGCTAAATTTCTAGTTTCAGGGTCTTAACGGCAACTCAAATAAAACCTGAAAGACTATCGGAGATCATCCCACACCAGCGCGGAGTGGTTATGACTCATCAGGGCTCCCTAAACTGAGCCTAACCTCAAGTAAAAAGTGGCATGGCAAAATTCCTAACGCTTGCTCTTCCGACGGTCAAACTGTCTAGGAAGATTGCTTGAAGACGTCTTGTCCAGCCCCCGAAGGGATCAAAGACACGATAGTCGCAAGGCTACTCGAACAACAAGATTGCCAATCTAGGAATACATCAGCCAACGCGACGGTACGACGGGCAAAACCCTAGTACCACAGACCCTAACGGACCTCTGTCGTAAAGAGCAGAGGTTAACTGTGACGTTAGGACATTCTTCCGAGAACTTCTCGATTCATCTCGACTCGTAAGGAAATTAGTTCCTTTTCGAGAACTTCTCGATTCGTCTCGACTCGTAGGGGAAAGCCTTAGGCAATGGGGATAACGACCTGTTTCCTAAGCACTGGGGCCCTGCAAGTCGGTCCAAAACGGATTCTTGCATACTATTCACGGACCACACTCTCCAAAGTCGGATCTCGACAAGGAGGGAAACAACCACTTACGAGTCCTCTCGACTTGTAAGAAGGAAAATTCTCTTGTGAGATCCTTACGACTCTCAAGAGAAAGCACACTTAGGAATCCCCACGATTCCTAAGGAGAAAATACACCTACGAGATCCTTTCGACTCGTAGGGAGAAAAGTCTTTATGAGACCCTCACGGCTCATAAAGTTGAAAAGTCTTAGGCAAGCAGACCTGAACCTGTTCCTAAGCCATTGTTACCAGACAAAGAGAAGAGAGCAACAATAGAACAAAAAATGTGTATCTTTTATTCATGAATTCAATGGAGTACAAGTTGAATCATATGAAAGAATAAAAAATGGATATATGTTATTCGAAGATTACAAGCATTCAATCTATACAAAACAGCTACTGAGAAGGAAGCGTTTTCAATAAGTCAGCAAGTTGCTCTCGCACTCCTTTCAGTGCCTTCTCATGATCAGCCGCCGCGGCCAGCTCCGCTTCAATTCGAACCCTTTGCTGCAAGCATGATGAAATCTTCTCATCGATTTCCCTTTGGGCAGCTTCACGACTCTGCGTAACCCTCTCAATAGAGTCGAGCTTCCGCCTCAATACAAGCCCGTCTGAGATACATTGCTGCAAGGTGTCAAAAGCGGCTCTCAGTTGCGTGGCGTTCGCTTTGACTTGGGTTTGCAGCCGGGCGGATTCATCCGAAGCCTTCTCGCGTTCCTTCCGCCTCAAGGTCGCTTCTTGTACAAAATGGCGAAGGAAGGTCACACTCTACTCGACCCATGCAGCTCATTGGGAGTTCACAGCCAGAATCTCAGGAGCAGGACGCCTAAGCTCAAGCTCATGCAAACAGGCCTCAATCTTTCTGTAGTGGTTAACCCAAGACTCAACGACGCCTTCATTATGGAAGTTCACAAGCGTCGCTAATATTGGATTAACCTCGGCGGCAAAATCTGCAGCGAATGTAGAGGCCTCCACGTCAAGCTCCTCGATGTAATCGCTCAACATGCGTAGACTAGTCACAGCGCCTTTTGAAGATGGACGTCTGGAAAAGGGCCCTGCTGGCATTATGATTCGAGACTCGAACGGAGCTGGAGTCGGTGTCACTACTGCAAAATAAATCATAATCAGATGACGGCTCAAGAAATAAAAAAATGCACGAACAACAGAGCCTACTATACCGGCTGCAACAGGAGGCAAAGCTGGAAGTACTGGTGGCGCGGCGATACCTTCGTCCCCTCCTTCAATTTGTAAGGCTACAAACGATGCAAAGAGGAATTAGCAATGACACGGCTGCCCGTCAAAGAAAGGACGTCGGTTATAAAAGATACTCACCGACACCAGCGGGCGGACTAATCTCCGATTGGAAGGAGAAGTGCGGGTTCAGCACCTGATATAAGTGATCAAAATGAACTCCTACGAGATCACGATGATATATGGTCAGTACACGAAAGATGTTGTCCCCAATTTAAATTTATTGCAAACCCATACCTTCCAGCATTTGAGAAGATATAAGAGAGGACGGAGAGGCAACGACCGTCAAAGCAGCAACTTGTGGTGCTTCTTCAGGCATCGCAACCTCAACACTCGCCACACCTACATTCGAAAGGAAAAGAATGTCATCAGAAAGGATTGCAAAACGAAAAGAATGCAGCGACCCAAAACCTACAAGACAGGTCATTAGCCAGAATCACGACGGGAGCATCGCCAAGCATCACGACTTCTTCAATCTCATTTGCGGGGATGGTTTCGCCGCCCGTAGCTTCATCCCCCAATTCCACGAGAGCTGTTGTGACGCTCGCGACGCCAGGAAATGGCAGGGAACCGCAGGCGGAAAGAACGGAGATTGGAGCAGTCCCGGACTCCTGGGAAAGAGTAGCCGCTTCAAGCTCGGTGGTTGCCCCCATCTCACCTACCACTTCTTCATTAAGACTCGGCCCTGCAGGATAGGATATATGAGAATCTGAAGATTAAAACTTTGACAAAAGGGCCCAATGTTAAGTTACCTTGAGATAGCCTTTCAGCTGCCTCCCGAGCCGCACGTATTGCCTTTCTATGAGCGATAGATAGGGCAACCAGAGCACCCTCTGAAGAAGCAGGGACAGGAGAATCAGCGCTCGAGCCTGCACCTACGGCCAAGGCGGCGTTACGTTCTCTTGCCGCATGCCTCCTGCGTTTCCTTTCCGCCTGGGCCGTAAGGGCCGATCTTCTCAGGACCTCCGTCAAGGGGACGTCATCGTCCACGCCAGAAGCTACCTCTAGAGCCGTTATGGCATTCGTCATCGGTTACTTAAGTAAAGCCTCTTTTGGCAGTGCTGAAGAGGCCGGGACTTCGATAGCTGGCCTTGGAAGCATCTCCGCATCACCCTGCGGGATTGGCACTATACTGGGGATGACCTGAGTCGAGGTAGCCCCTGCGATAAGATGAAAAAAAGCTCAGATTACCCATAAGAAAGGGGAATGATGGCACAATGAGCCGAAATATACCAACGCCCAGCGAAGCGCGAATCCTTTCCTCCTCCTCAAAAGTCTTGAGGGAAGCCATGAGAGCCTCTTACATGGAAATACTTGTTAAAGAAGGAAGGTCAGTTAAAACATGATAGCAAAAACGTGACAGCAAAAAGATACGGTCGAAGTTTACTTGATTGTGCGAGGATGATCATTCCCGCTTTGTGACTTGCTAATCGCTTGGAAGCTGCAATAGCAGCCTCGAGGTCGGTATCATCCGGCGCCATGAACAGGCTTTCGTTGGTCCCATATTCGCTCAGGCCCTCGCTATAAGGAGCATGAGGCTCCTGGCCGAGTACAACGTCTGCAGAAAGAATCGACTTCTTCTTCCTCTTCTACGAGCGAGTGCCTGTAGCCGCTATCATAAGCTTACGCTTGGTAGGCACCTTGGGACGACGAGTCCCGATATCTGAACCCACGCCAGACTCGGGAGACGCCACAGTCACCGTTTCCACGGGAGAACGGGGCATCAGTAGCTCAGGCCTATCATACGGGACCTCAACCGCAGCAACTTCTCTTAAGGGAGGACGGACAATGGTTCGTCGCTTCAGAGGGATGTTTGGATTACCAGTCGGTGCTGCACCCTTGTAATCAAGAAGCAATCTTTTTTCCTCTCTAATGACGGCGCCCATCGAATGTTGATACCATGCCACATACACATTCAGGGCCTTCGGAACATAGCTCGGTTCGCTGATAAAGAAGTTGGACCCTGTGTTCAGGCGCATAAAATGATGCAACGCACTTCGTATACCCTCTTTGGTAGCAGCAGGTTCTGCTAAGAAAGCCTCGAGTGGGACGCCCTGATTATAGCTTAGTTCCTGGGCAAAATGATGCGGGTTGTATCTCATGAACAACGCCGCATCATTCTGCCTAAATACAAGAAAGCCCGGCCTGATGGAGTGCAGATGAAGAATCTCCCGAGCATTCAACACAGAGGCCCCATCTTTAAAGACGTCCTGCGAAGTCAACACTGTCTTCGCGGATTCCTAACCGACGGTCAAAATTTTATCAGTAAAGGATATACCATCTCCAACCGTGCGTGGACGAAGGAGCAAACCCCTAACCTCCTGCGGTGTCGGACTTACGATGGATGCGTCGAGTAGCCGCATTATCCGAGGGATTTTACATATGTCATAAAAGGGAGGTCTTCTGTGGATACTGTTCCCCGCCAAATACAGAGACACGACCGTGTAGGTCCGTCTTGCCTGAAATTCGGGACAGATGCTAATTGGTGCTATCTGTCCACCTCTCCGAAGATGCCAAGTTGATTTATGGCAACATGTATTGAAGGTTTAAATGGATGCGACTGATGTAGCAGACTTCGTCAGATTCCCCCTCGTTTAGGGGTTTTTGATTGTGGGGATGCTCTTCCCTGCAGGCGCAAGCCCCTGCAGTTAATTATGCTACCACATCGCGGTAACAACTTTCTCCTTCTCCAAATGGTCACTTCGTGTTGTGGGTGTTTGTTTTGCGTTTGGTTGCCCGTGGATTGTATACGGAGACTAATTTATGTTGTCGCCCGTAGAGCGTGGACTAGTACAAATCCGTATCTTTATTAGATTTGGGTTTGGGGGTTTGGGTTTAAGGATACGTTAGCCTCATTTGAGACTAAGATCAATTTAAACGTTTGTTAAGGATACGTTAGTCTAATTTTAGACTAAGATTAACTTAACGGGATCGTTTAGATCCGACAAGAGAGCAATTGGGCTCTATTGTTTAGTTTAATGACATTGCGGTCGATTAGTTTAAGGACATTACGGTCCATTGTTAGTTTAAGGACATCTCGGTCCAATATTAGTGCCACGCCCCGCTTCCCGGTGTACGGCGAAGGGGACGCGACGAGGTCCGCTACGTATATACTTAGAAGTACATACGCTAAGCGTATCTAAGCAATATAAAAGTAAATCACAAGGAACAAGAGATATAGAAATAACAACAACTTTATTAATAACATTCTTTTGTACAATGCATGAAAAGTAAATATAACTGAAATGAAAAGCGATGCCTAAACAATGGCATAACAGAAAATGAAAATACTGAATAGAACAAGGTATAATATCTAGAGCTCGGGGTCTTCGTGAAACTGATCCAAGTCTTCACTGGTGGGCTCGATATCTACTAGGTCCAAAGCACCTGACGACATTCAAAGAAGAAAGAAATAGAATGTCGTCAGCGAACAGGTCGCTCGGTAAGTCCCAAAGATAAAGAAGAATTAGAAAAAAACAGAATAAGAGGTATTTTCTAAAGAGATTGTAAAATATTATAGAATATTGTGTTAACGCTGTTGTTTGTAGCTTGGTACAGAAGGATGCCAGTGTATACGAGAGGGGTCTCTATATGCTAGAGACCAGGGCAAACGGAATGTACAAGGAACCGTTAAGCCACGGTACAACAGTAACAGAATATAGATTAGGTGTCTTAATCTGACCATCTCGTGCCACCTTTAACACCTTCCGTACCAATCTACCCCTTAAACCCCGTAGTGTTTTGACAGTATTGTTGTATTGTATTGTGTAAGTTGGATGACTGACCAAAACCATGATATCAGTAAACGGATTGTAACTGCATAATCAGATAAATGGAATAACGGGATAATGGATGTATATCCATGGTTTGATTCAGTCAAGTTGTATAGATTGTTAACTGGATTCTGGGATTCATGTGTTCATATTGAGTTGGAATATTAAAGAATATAGATTGACTTGAATTATATTCAAGTCAGAAATAATCAGACTCAAATCCGAGTCAGACTAAAAGAAATGTAATTTGAAGTTCTATAATTGTTAGGGTCCTTATTGTAAATTATAAAACCTGAGGGGTTTTTATGTAAAAATACTTTTGTATAGTTTTCAAGATACACCTCAAGTATTTATTATTCGTCTTTGTAGTTATAATGAGTGTAATTTTATTTTGTGTTATTTCTAATGAAAATACCCTAATTACATAAATAAACGTATTAATTTGTAATATTGATTTATTTGAAATTTATGGTATTTTAATGTAACTTTTAATATTGTAATTTTTAGGAAAAGGTGGAAACTTTATCTTATAAAAAAATAGGTGTTTAAATGTTAAATATACATATGTTTATACAAAAATAAATTTTAATAAATATTTTATTTTCCCGAAATCTCATTTTTCTTAAATGTCGTATTTTAAACCTTTCGAGACCGAATGCTCCTTGCGGAGGTCTGAATCTCTCACTACTAAGCCCGAGAGTGCACGATAAACCGTACTATCCCTAACGGGTTCCCCAAAGGTGGGTTGTAGTGGCGCTTTACAAAGATTTAATAAATACTAATCATTTAGAAAACGGTTTTATAAAGATAAGGTATTTATTTGTAAAAGGGTGTAAATTTCCGTATTTTAGATTCTAGGGTTTCCTAAGCCATCCAGCCTATTTCTAAATAGTCTAAACGACAAGTCATTAGAAGCCTCAAATCGTCTTTTCACCGCCAATTGCGGCCAGGTAAGTACCAGGTGAGTGGGAGGCTGTCCACTACAAGTAGTGGCCCTAATTAAGTAACCACTCGCCTTAGACACACTTGCCTAGACACCACAAAGTCGGATTTAGATAAACGATCGATGTCCCAACTTATCGTATTTCCTATTAAAAGATATTGCATTAAAATTGTATACAACTTAGAACTTTTAGAAAAGGTTTATAAAGAAAATGGTATTTTAATGTAAATCTTGTCTTATCGTATTCTAAGTTTTCAAGATAGCGTGTTATGATTTCATATGAGTGTGTGTGTAGGTAGGTCATTACCTCATGATCTATGTTAATGTATAGTAAAGTTTAGGGGTTAAATGTGAAAACTAAACATTATGGTTTTTAAGTGAAAGAATACAATATATTGCAAAAGCTATCATTTCATGTGTGAAAACTTGTTCAAATTAATTTTTAAGTGATTAGTAGTCAACATGAATATGTTTAAGCATTATGGAATTAGTGATAAGTGAGTTTTGATAGAAAACCGAATCGGAAATCGGTTTGTTTCGATTTCCGTCGGGTTTAAAAAGTCGTATTTTTATGAAAGAAAAGAAAGATAGAAAAGGGGACTTACGGGTTTGGACAACGTTAGAGAGTAAGAGAGAGGTAGAGGGTTTGCCGGTGCGTCGAATTATCGTTGAGAGATCCTAACACGATCGTCGGAATTTCGCCGTCGATTTCGTCAGTGTTTCGCCTTTCGCTCGTTTTCTAACGTACCAAGTTCTCTTGAAATTTTTAGAGAGTGGACTTAGGAATGTAGGGTGAGAGGGTAGAGGGTATGGGGGTTTATATAGGGTTAGGCTAGGGTTAGGGTTTTTAATAAAAAAATTATAAAAAATATACAAAATCATTAAAAATTCATTAAACATAGGAGTAAAAGGGATTTATTGGGCAATTTAAAACCGATCCAGGTATAATAAGTGAGCAGGAGGGTTGACCAAGTCAAGAGCCAACTTTTCTCTGTTGGTGACTCGGCCGTCCGGCCAAGTCCGGCCGGTGGCGCCGGACCGAGTCGGCCGAGTCGCTGGCCGGCGGCGCCGAGTTGGGCCGAGTCAGGGGTCCAATGGCTGGGGATTCTTCGGGGGTACAATTTGGTATATTTACTTTTTGTTGTCCAGTACATATTTTGGGAGTTATGGCCTTTTTACTGTTGACTTCCAAAAGAAATTAAAATAAAATAAATACAAAAATAATGTGGGGCATGTGATTTGAATTTTGTTGGCTTGATTCAGCAATGCAAGGTATTACCAATGAGCTACAAGCTTTTTCTTGTAATTATGGAGTGAAATAAATACTTAAAAAGATATCAGCTGCAATAAATACTCCAAGTATACATTGAATTTAAATCAATTCTTTATACATTAAAAATGGAGTTGTTACAGTCTACTTTCCTTACAAAAATTTCAACCTCGAAATTTACCACTTTTATTTGAGGACTAATTTACAAAGAGGTGTGGATATCTAGTACGCATTTCATCCTCTCTTTCCCAAGTGGACTCTCCTGGAATGTCTTTCCTCCACATCACTCGAACCAAGTTAACCTCCCTGTTCCGAAGTGTCTTCACTTTCCTGTCTAGGATCTCTATGGGCTGTTGCTCACAAGAAAAGTCGGGATGTATAGTGAGCTTGGGATGATCGAGAACATGGCTGGGGTCACTCACATACTTTCTAAGTTGGGATATGTGGAACACATTATGCAATTCTTCCAATGAGGGTGGAAGCGCTAAGCGGTATTCCACTTCACCGACTCCTTCGAGTATGTCAAACGGTCTAATGTATCTCGGACTCAACTTACCCCATCTTCCAAATCGGATCACTCTGCGGTTTGGAGATATTTTCAAGAATACGTGATCTCCTGGCTGTAACTCCAAGTGTCGTCTCTTTGCATCAGCCCAGTGCTTCTGTCGATCTTGGGCTATGCGCATCCTTTCCCTGATAGTACGGATCACATCAACAGTCGCTACTATCATCTCTGGTCCAAGAAGTTCCCTATCTCCGACGTCGTCCCAAATTAATGGCGATCGACACTTCCTTCCATACAATGCTGCAAAAGGTGCCATTCCTATGCTTGCTTGGTAGCTGTTGTTGTATGAAAACTGCACAAAATGTAGGTGATCTTCCCACGATCCTTTGAAGTCTAGCATACACGCTCTGAGCATATCCTCCAAGATCTGAATAGTTCATTCCGACTGACCATCTGTTTGTGGATGATAAGCCGTGCTGAAGTTCAGACTTGTTCCCAAACTTGCTTGCAGACTCTGCTAAAATTGCGATCGGAACCTGGTGTCACGATCGGAGACAATGCAGACCGGTACTCCATGAAGTCTCACAATTTCCTGTATGAGTTCATGGGTATCAGAGATAGTACATTATAAAGAGTTTTAAATCTAAATTAGATTATTACCTCCATGTACTTCTTTGCTAGTGTCTCAGTTGATTGGTCAACTCGAAATGGGATGAAGTGAGCCGACTCTGTGAGTCGATCCACAATGACCCATATGGCATCTTTACCCTTTGTGCTGCGAGGAAGAGCAGTCACAAAGTCCATCGTGATGTGTTGCCACTTCCATTCCGGGATTGATAACGGTTGAAGTTATCCAGCAGTTCTGTGATGTTCAGCCTTTACTTGCTGACACACCAAGCATTTTACGACGCTTCTGGCTACTTCACGCTTCATTCCATGCCACCAATAATTCTGACGTAGATCTTTGTACATTTTGGTACCTCCAGGATGTACCGAGTAGGGAGAGTTGTGAGCTTCTTTCATTAACTCTTCCCGAACAGGACCTTTTGGTACACACAATTTGCTGCCGTATCTCAAAGATCCGTCTTCATAGATGATGAAGTCTATTCTGAGTCCATTCTCCACTTGTTCTCTGATCTTTTGCAACTTAGCATCACTTGCTGTTTTGATCTGATTGACAATGGTTGATTGAACTTGTAAATTCATCAAACTTGAAGCATTACCAAGCATGATTACTTCAATCTCCATCTGATGCATGTCTTGTTGAAGCTTCCACTGAGTGGTAAGATTTATTGCTAATGGTTGGCGACTAAGAGCATCAGGTACTACATTCACCTTCCCTGGATGATATTGCAAGTTGATGTCAAAGTCCGCCATGAGTTCTAACCATCTTCTCTGCCGCATATTCAACTCTTTCTGAGTAAACACGTACTTTAGTCTTTTATGATCTGTGTAGATGTTCACTCGTTCACCAAGTAGATAATGACGCCAAATCTTGATAGCAAAAATGACGGCTGCCAACTCCAAATCATGCGTCGGGTAATTGCGCTCGTGAATCCTCAGCTGTCTTGAAGCATAAGCCACAACCTTACCATGCTGATGTAGAACACATCCTAATCCTTTACCGGATGCATCAAAATGCACTTCGAATCCTCCAGATTGATCCGGTATGACAAGAATAGGTGCTGATGTCAACCTTGACTTGAGTTCTACGAAAGCTTGTTCGCATGCTTCTGAACATACAAATTCTTCATCTTCACGTGTGAGCTTGGTCAGGGGCGTTGCTATCCTCGAAAAGCCTTCAATAAACCTTCTGTAATATCCAGCTAAACCCAAGAAACTTCGAATATCCTTCACTGACTTTGGTGTAGGCTATTCGCTAACTGCCGAAACTTTCGCTGGATCCACAGAGATTCCTTCTCCTGATACGATATGTCCAAGAAAACCAACTTGATTTAGCCAAAAATCGCACTTACTGTACTTGGCATAAACCTGATGTCGTCGAAGAGTTTCTAGGACAATTCGTAGATGTTCTGCATGTTCTTTTCGACTCTTAGAATACACCAGGATGTCGTCGATGAAGATGACAACAAACCTGTCTAAGTACTCCCGGAAAACTTGATTCATAAGGTTCATGAATATTGCGGGTGCGTTGGTCACTCCAAATGGCATCACTAGAAATTCATAATGTCCATAGCGAGTTCTGAAAGCTGTTTTGTGAATATCAGCTTCTTTGACCTTCACCTGATGATAACCTGAACGAAGATCCAATTTAGAGAAAACATAAGATCCACTTAGCTGATCGAATAAATCGTCAATGCACGGAAGTGGATACTTGTTCTTTATAGTGACTTCGTTCAAGGCTCTGTAATCGATGCACATTCTGTATGAACCTTTCTTCTTCTTCACAAGTAGTACAGGTGATCCTCAACTTGATGTGCTGGGACGAATCCATCCTTTTGCCAGTAATTCGTCCAACTGTGTTCGGACTTCCTTCAAACCTTCCGGACTTAAACAATAGGGTGCTTTGATCACCGGTTGTGCTCCTGGTACTAAATCAATACTGAATTCAAGAGCTCGATCGGGAGGCAAACCTGATATATCGTCAGGAAATACATCATCAAACTCTCGAACCACATCTGGTCTTGATTCTTCCTCCGCTTGAGCTACTGCAACTACTGCTTCTCTTGGCTTCGCTTTGTAGGTACTTGGCTCCAGTGTACGGTCTCCGCTTTTGAAATAGAAGACCGGATGGTCTGGAATCTCGAATAATACCCTCCTTTGACGACAGTCTATGGTAGCATAAAAAGTTCCAAGCCAATCCATTCCTAGAACCACATCGAAGTTCGGTATGTCCAACACTTTGAAGTCAGCATAAAACTCTCGACTGCAGACGACGACTGGACACAAGTTGTATCCCATAGTTGCCTTTACAACACCATTTCCTGAACTGACATTCCAGCTGGATACAAGCGGTGAGACTGGAATCGCATGGGTTCGGAAAAACCGTTGCGACATAAAGCAGTGTGATGCTTCAGTATCAAACAGTGCAAGTGCAGGGATTGAGGTTACTAAGATTGTATCTAAGGTATGTGGGATATGTTTTAGGTATAAAAAATATGTAACTAAGTAGTGGAATAGAAAAGCAAAGTTTGAAAAGAAAAATTTACCAGTGATGACTTGGCCAGTGGCCTCAGCTTCTTCCACGGACATCGTGAAAGCCTGGCGCCTTGGTACATTCCTCCTGGCCTGAGGAGCATTCCTCGGAACGTTCTTTAGAGCTTGATGGAACTAACAAGGAGGTGGTGTAGCTTGTGGTCCTCTGGATGGTGCAGGTAGTGCAGGTCTGGGAGCAAGTGCCTGAAGAGCTGGTCACTGCGGATAGGTAATTGCTGGCCTGAGTGCAGCAATTGGGTTTTGTCTTTGGGGACAAGACCCAATATCGTGAGTAGCTGAGCCGCAGAATAAGCAAAGGCGGTTGGGTCGACGGCGGTCCTTCATTAAATGTCCAGTTCTCTTGCAGTTGGTGCAAAAGGCTGGGCTGGGACGATGGGTTGGTACTCCGGGTCGCCTTGGCACGAAAGGTGGCCTGGACGAGGCTCCACCTGCCATCTGATTGGCAGGGCGCTTGACTCCTGCAGACTGAGGTCTGCCCTTGCTTTTATCACTGCCTCATAACTGCGGGCAGCTTCTAGAGCATCCTCATGAGTCAAAAACTTTCCCGTGGCTAGAGCAGCCTGAATCTCCGTGTCCAGTCCTTGTTGAAAGCGACGGGCTCTGATCTCGTCCGTCGGTATCAAGTGTGCCGCGAATCTGTTTAAAGATTGTGTTAGCCGTGTAGTATGTGATATTTAAGAAATTGAACTATTCTGACATATCTTACCGGCTTAACATGGTGAATTCAGCGTCGTATTCATCTACTGATTTGTCCCACATTGAACCCTGTTGTAGATGAATGAACTGCTGCTCTATGGCAAACTTGGAAGTCACAGGGAAGTATTTCGCGTCGAACTTCTCGCGAAAAGTCTTCCATTCAATAGGCTGTACCAGACGGCTTTCTTCCACCTTCCACCAGTTGCAAGCATTATATCCATGAGCTGTAGTTTTGCTATACGGACCCAAGCGATGTCTAGCACTTGAGCTGGTGCCAGATCGTCTTTGATGCTTTGTGCCCATTCTTCAGTTTCAAGAGAGCTTCCTTTACCAGAGAACTGCTTGGGATGTAAAGCCCTGAATTGCTTTACTCCCGGTGCGTCTGTTTCAGGACGGTTCAGTAGTTGTTGCTGTCCCTCAAGAAGGCTGCGAATCGCCTCAAGTAGCACTGTTTGCTCGGTGGGTGGTGCAGGAACAGCTGGTGCGAGAGGTAGTGCTGGAGGTGTGTTGTTGACATTGGTGCTGGTGTTGTTCGGGGAATCCATAACCTTGAAGAAAAATTTGGGTTAGGACAGATTCAAGTACATGAAATGATAAGATTCAAGGAATAGAAATTTGTAAGATTCAAGAAACATGAATTGTAAAGAATGTTTTAATTGCCGGTTCTTGTATTATATTGCTTAGGTTGTTCACGCAGACCAGAACTGCATGATAGGGATTCATACAGCTCTGACCTGCATGGGCCACCAACAAAACCTGTCACGCCCCGCTTCCCGGTGTACGGCGAAGGGGACGCGACGAGGTCCGCTACGTATATACTTAGAAGTACATACTCTAAGCGTATCTAAGCAATATAAAAGTAAATCACAAGAAACAAGAGATATAGAAATAACAGCAACTTTATTAATAACATTCTTTTGTACAATACATGAAAAGTAAATACAAATGAAATGAAAAGCGATGCCTAAACAATGACATAACAGGAAATGAAAATACTGAATAGAACAAGGTACAATATCTAGAGCTCGGGGTCTTCGTGAAACTGATCCAAGTCTTCACTGGTGGGCTCGATCTCTGCTGGGTCCAAAACACCTGACGACATTCAAAGAAGAAAGAAATAGAATGTCGTCAGCGAACAGGTCGCTCGGTAAGTCCCAAAGATAAAGAAGAATTAGAAAAGACAGAATAAGAGGTATTTTCTAAAGAGATTGTAAAATATTATAGAATATTGTGTTAGCGCTGTTGTATGTAGCTTGGTACAGAAGGATGCCAGTGTATACGAGAGGGGTCTCTATATGCTAGAGACCAGGGCAAACGGAATGTATAAGGAACCGTTAAGCCACGGTACAACAGCAACGGAATATAGATTAGGTGTCTTAATCTGACCACCTCGTGCCATCTTTAACACCTTCCGTACCAATCTACCCCTTAAACCCCGTAGTGTTTTGAGAGTATTGTTGTATTGTATTGTGTAAGTTGGATGACTGACCAAAACCATGATATCAGTAAACGGATTGTAACTGCATAATCAGGTAAATGGAATAACGGGATAATGGATGTATATCCATGGTTTGATTCAGTCAAGTTGTATAGATTGTTAACTGGATTCTGGGATTCATGTGTTCATATTGAGTTGGAATATTACAGAATATAGATTGACTTGAATCATATTCAAGTCAGAAATAATCAGACTCAAACCCGAGTCAGACTAAAAGAAATGTAATTTGAAGTTCTATAATTGTCAGGGTCCTTATTGTAAATTATAAAACCTGAGGGGTTTTATGTAAAAATACTTTTGTATAGTTTTCAAGATACACCTCAAGTATTTATTATTCGTCTTTATAGGTATAATGAGTGTAATTTTATTTTGTGTTATTTCTAATGAAAATACCCTAATTACATAAATAAAGGTATTAATTTGTAATATTGATTTATTTGAAATTCATGGTATTTTAATGTAACTTTTAATCTTGTAATTTTTAGGAAAAGGTGGAAACTTTGTCTTATAACAAAATGGGTGTTTAAATGTTAAATATACATATGTTTATACAAAAATAAATTTTAATAAATATTTTATTTTCCCGAAATCTCATTTTTCTTAAATGTCGTATTTTAAACCTTTCGAGACCGAATGCTCCTTGCGGAGGTCTGAATCTCGCACTACTAAGCCCGAGAGTGCACGATAAACCGTACTATCCCTAACGGGTTCCCCAAAGGTGGGTTGTAGTGGCGCTTTGCAAAGATTTAATAAATACTAATCATTTAGAAAACGGTTTTATAAAGATAAGGTATTTATTTGTAAAAGGGTGTAAATTTCCGTATTTTAGATTCTACGGTTTCCTAAGCCATCCAGTCTATTTCTAAATGGTCTAAACGACAAATCATTAGAAGCCTCAAATCGCCTCTTCACCGCCAATTGCGGCCAGGTAAGTGCCAGGTGAGTGGGAGGCTCTCCACTACAAGTAGTGGCCCTAATTAAGTAACCACTCGTCTTAGACACACTTGCCTAGACACCACAAAGTCGGGTTTAGATAAACGATCGATGTCCTAACTTATCGTATTTTCTATTAAAAGATATTGCATTAAAATTTTATACAACTTAGAACTTTTAGAAAATGTTTATAAAGAAAATGGTATTTTAATATAAAATCTTGTTTTATCGTATTCTAAGTTTTCAAGGTAGCGTGTTATGATTTCATATGAGTATGTGTGGAGGTAGGTCATTACCTCGTGATCTATGTTAATGTATAGTAAAGTTTAGGGGTTAAATGTGAAAACTAAACATTATGGTATTTAAGTGAAAGAATACGATATATTGCAAAAGCAATCATTTCATATGTGAAAACTTGTTCAAATTAATTTTTAAGTGATTAGTAGTCAACATGAATATGTTTAAGCATTATGGAATTAGTGATAAGTGAGTTTTGATAGAAAACCGAATCGGAAATCGGTTTGTTTCGATTTCCGTCGGGTTTAAAAAGTCGTATTTTTATGAAAGAAAAGAAAGATAGAAAAGGGGACTTACGGGTTTGGACAACGTTAGAGAGTAAGAGAGAGGTAGAGGGTTTGCCGGTGCGTCGAATTATCGTTGAGAGATCCTGACACGATCGTCGGAATTTCGCCGTCGATTTCGTCAGTGTTTCGCCTTTCGCTCGTTTTCTAACGTACCAAGTCAGCCGAGTCGCCGGCCGGCGGCGCCGAGTCGGGCCGAGTCAGGGGTCCAATGGCCGGGGATTCTTCGGGGGTACAATTTGGTATATTTACTTTTTGTTGTCCAGTACATATTTTGGGAGTTATGGCCTTTTTACTGTTGACTTCCAGAAGAAATTAAAATAAAATAAATACAAAAATAATGTGGGGCATGGGATTTGAACTCTATTGGCTTGATTCAGCAATGCAAGGTATTACCAATGAGCTACAAGCTTCTTCTTGTAATTATGGAGTGAAATAAATACTTCAAGAGATATCAGCTGCAATAAATACTCCAAGTATACATTGAATTTAAATCAATTCTTTGTACATTAAAAATGGAGTTGTTACAGTTAGTTTAAAGACATTACGGTCGAATGTTAGTTTAAGGACATCTCGGTCCATAGGTTTAAGGACCCCACAGTCCGATGTTAGTTTAAAGACATCACGGTCGAGGTTAAGTGTAGGATTGCTGGGCACGCGCACAAGGGTCTACGAGGCATCAACCATGCCCGATTAAAAAATTAGCCGTGCCGAACAACCCGAATACGGACCTTTAAACTAGAGATTAGGCGAAAACTAACATGCTAAACACTTTAACACTAAGTGAGAGGGATTACAACCTTTGTAGATCCGGTCCTTCACTTCATATGCTCCGTGTTGAGGTCCCTTCGCTGCGATCATCGTGCTCTGGACTCTCGAGAGGCTTCACGAAGAGAAAGATGCAGTCTTGCTTTCGATCTTCGATACAAAGATGATCTATCTTGAAGTTTCATTAACACAAGCTAACACTCACTAAAATTGAGTGAACACTCTCATCTAAAGGACAAGGGAAGATGAGGATGGTGAAGTAGGATTTTTGCTCTCTTTATTTATCTTTTTCTCACATTTATTCATCACTTTGAAAAAATTAGTAAGCTTTTTCATGAAAGAAAAGATGAAGGAAGAAGAAGATGAATAATAGAATTATGATAGAATTCCTTTTGTGATGAATAATGCAAAGGAGATAATGATGAATAATGCAACCATGGTTGACTAAACCTTTGTAGAGAATTAACCAAGGCTAGGATTTAGGTTAGGTTAAGAATGAGTCACTTGAAAATATCTTTCACAAAACAAAACCAAAACCTTCTAGAATCATCTAGAAGCTTAACCCTAATTCAAACCCTAATCATGTTTAAACTCCACTAAACATGTTGCATTAGTTATCATATCATGTTACAATATTATATATCACATATATAATATTTATTGTAACCAAATAAAATAATACATTTAACATATATCGCATATATATCAATGTATTACCCGAGTGAGTAAAAGAATCTTTTAGTGGGCTAATATTAGTTAATGTAATTTAATATATCATATATATTATTATACATTAAATTATCGAATCAACACTTGATCCGACAATCCGGCTATATCGCATATAACAGACTAATATTTATCCGTACCGATTCATCGAATCAACACTTGATCCGATGACCCGGCTGACATCAAATATCGCGAGAATAGAATACGGTATCCCATATCGTATTATCCTTGGTCCCGCACATATCACATATGTGCCCCTACTCCGTTTTGCCTGAGCCAAGAAACCTCTGTGTAGGACTCTAAAGAATCGTCAATACGCCGGCAGTAGGTGATGATCATATCAAACACCCACAAGCTGCAAGCGGTCAGCTAAACGTAACAGCTACCCAGGTATTGAGCGCTCAGAAGATCAACAAGTAAGCCTGTACATTCTCCTGTGAATCCAAACAGTAACACTCCCGTACAGTCCGGTCTCGTCGTCTGATATGTTGCATATCTCGCCTAGGGGTGGTAAACGTCAGACCCCAGTAGCTCGATAAGTCATGTCGATATGAGGTCTATAATGGTTCGAGAAACTACTGATAACACTTACCAGTAAATCTCAACAACCCTGGCCAGGGATTTCCGGTATAGCCAATCGAACACAGCACAACATCAACTCCCTATACCGGGAGAGACGAATCCCCTCCTATCGCTCATTGCCTCCATGTGATTCGGGACTGTACCTAAAATCCACCTTTTTGCACGCCCTCTTGGATGTGGTATGATGGAAATCAAAGCACAGTGGGAATCACACAAGACTCTATGACGATCTCGGGTCAACAGACTACTCTGTACCAGTGTCACCGGAGAACTGCCATCTGACGTATGGTATAATACCATCTGAGAGTTCTCGGCGAGTCCGTCCAGTGTACCCAGTCTCCACTGAGCACCCGTACACCATCCTTGATGTCAAACACCGATGGATGTGGGATCATCCATCGCCCATCATATGGGTCAAGATGCGTATACGCTTGTCTACTCTGGTGCATCGATACCCTGTCTCGATACACCCTCGACTAGGAACAGTTATAGGATGTACTCGTCGACTACCGTGGCCCCACTAGTATGATCTCATCATAGTCCCAGTAGTCGAGTACATATCCTAAGGGCTTTATCAATATGTAATATAGAGACAATCAGAGTACATGTTAAGATAAAGAACAACCAGATAGCTTACTATCATGTCGAGCAAGAAAGTCCTCCCTATATATGTCCTAGCATCCACTACAATATACATCGTATGTACAGTAATGGCCTCTAGGGCATACATATAACTAACAATCTCCCACTTGCACTAGGGCCATCATTTGTGGTATCATATACCCAACAATTAGCTGCGGTTGAAGTATCTCATACTCAACCATCCCATAATAGTCTCTACTGGGAAAAAGGCCTTTGTGAGTGGATCCGCGCTGTTGTCCTCTGTGTCTACTCTCCTAACCTCGATCTCCCTGGAGATCAACCATCTCCATGATCAGGTGATATTGCTTAAGAATTATATCTGGATTTCTGATGGAACGGTAGTTCCTTGGCTAAAGCCACAACTCCATTGTCACACAATGGTAGGAACAAAGTTCATCTCATGAACTTATAAATATCCAGACTGCCTCTTTGGTTGTATCCTTGGTAATGATGTATCTTGCCTTTAATCGTCTAGTATGTCACGGTATCTAGCTTGGAAGTCTTCCAACATACCGTCCCTCCACTGAGGGTAAAGACAATGCCTGTGACTGACATTCAGTCGTCCTTATCACCCTGGAACCTTTCCAGTGATTCTCCCCAGGATCGATTGATACCATCTCACTACATCTAGTAAGAATCCTAACATCCAATTGATCTATTTTATAGATCCAAAACCTAGGATTTAGGAGGTATCACCTTGATCCTATATGGAGAATCCTTGTGATAAGCGGAGATTGACCGAGCGTAGCATAGGAAACTCCTTCCCTATCAAGAGTATGTCATCCACGTACTCTACGAGGATCACCACCATACTCTCTACTACCTTTTTGTATATACAAGGTTCATCTACCATTTTGATGAAGTCAAACTCTTTGACTACCATATCAAAACAGATGTTCCAACTCCGCGATACCTGCTTTATCACATAAAACATCTTGCACACGTTTCCGCTGCTCCCACTGTCTACGAAGCCCTCTGGCTGTGTACTTATAGACGTTCTTTTCTAAAACATCATTTTAGAAAAGCAGTCATGACACCCAACCACCAGATATCGTAGTCATGGTATATAGCCGTGGCAAGTAGGATCTGGATGGACTTAAGCATAGCTTTGAAAGTCTCAACTTTTCCATGTACACCAAGTAATCTTCTCAAAATATACTCGCTCCTGATAGGGATTTAACCCTTCAGATAAAGCAACCAAAGTCCATACTTTGTTGGTGTATAAGGATTCCATCTCAGATCGATAAGCACCCAGCCATTCTTACAGAGTCCCACTCCTGATGGCCAGCTCGAAACTAGTTGGGTCATCATCTCATGATGCAATCCTCGCTTCCACTGTCATAGAGAAACCGAAGTACCTCTCAGGTGGGTGAGGAACCCTACTAGATCGGCGGAGAGGCTGAAGTTCGTTGGAAACTATTGAATCCTTTGGTTTTATCAAATCATCAGCTGCAGTTTGTATAGCTGGAACATTTCCAGTTCTACATAACAGACCTTGCCTTGAGCTTGTCCGGATTTTGCTTTTAGACATAGGCCGGACAACCCCAAATCTTAACAAACTTAAGATATGGGCTCTTCCCATTCCATATCAAATATGAAATGGTAAGCAACTGATTTGATTTGAACCCTATTCAATAGGTATGCAGCTTCTCAAGTGCATAACTCCCAAAAGGAAATAGGAAACTCAGTAGTACTCATCATAGAGCACACCATATCACATAGGGTGCTATTGCTCCGCCCCGATATACCATCGTGCTATGGTGTATACGGAGAAGTAATGCTGAGAGAGAATCTCATTCTCCTTTAGAATAGTCCAGGTAGTTCCGTGCTCAAGTATTCTCCTCCTTGATCTCATCAAAGGACATAATACTTATATCCGTATTTTGGTTCTCTACTTCTAACTTATATTCTGTGAATATCTCAAAAGGTTCGGACTTGTGTTTCAACAGGAACATATGTCTGAATCTTGAGAGATCATCAGAGAATGTAATGAAGTACAAAGAACCGGTATTGGCATGTGTAGTCAGGAGACTTTCATACATCAGCATGTATCAATCCCAAGAGTTCACTAACTCTTTCTCTGTTTCCAATAAACAGAGCTATGGTCATCTTATCTTTGTGACATGACCGACAAGTTTCACAAGATGTAAATTCAAACAAATTTAAATATGCATCTTAATGTAACTTCAGCTAGTCGTGTCGCATTGATATGACCTAGTCTACAATATCTCAAGAAGGATCCGTTCATTTCTGAACTCTTCCTCTTGTGTGTGTTCCGTATACTAAGAACTGTAGTTTGATTTAGAACGTCAATGCTTTTAGATAACGTGCCTGAACCGATCTACTCTTGATATAGGAAATGTTCAAAACATTATCCAACAATAAAAAATTATATCTTTTCTTTACTAATAAAGAGACTGATATGATTTTGTATATCAGGTTCGGTATCTAATAACATTTGTTCAGAATCAATGTATTATGATAATACAGGGTGATAGTGACCAACAGACTTGGGTGCAACACTTGCACCATTTTCTGTCTCATGAAACTTATCACCCGTTCTCAGTTCTCTACCTATCTGTAGCCCATGTAACAGATTACATATACGGGATCCTGATCTGGTATCTTATACCTAGGACGTAAAGAATACTGAGAAACAGTTCTTTGTAATGAACACACCCGAAGAAGATGCATCAGCATGCACTTTCTTCGTTTGGGCGGCACGAGAAATCTGGTATTCCCCAATTTCCTACTCTGTCTTATAACAATTATAAGTTGGAGCGGGACCAACGTTCCCCAGCTCAGTATAACAAGCGGGGTCGGTCAATTCATCCATTTTATTATCTTGATTAAGGCGTGATATGGTCGCTACCTGGAGAGAGAGAGAAGAAAACACTCAGCGTATGCTCTTGCAAGATTAGATTGGTTATCTAATATATCTAATCAGGATGTCTCCCACTGTTTTAGTCAAATCTTCCTTCAAACCCTAAAAGGAAAGGCTAGCCGGGATTAATTACACGCTACAAGTTCGCCAATCTTTCAGCCAGGCCAGTGTCGGTACTTTGAGGGAGGTCCCCCGTGCTTTCGCACGAACCTAATTAATGTAAACCTCATTTTCTCAGAAGCGTAACCCCATTGACACCTTTCTAGACACCTACTTGATCGGCTAATTGTAATGTGTAAAAGTCTCCCAGTAGTAACTCTTACTCGCAGCGGGTATCGGGATCCAACTATCTCATAGAAGGTATGCAATCTCATTGCAAATTTCAACACTTGAAATTCCCGATAATTTTGCCCCTAACGTGCTATGACCTTGACGAAAGCCAACAAACCATAGCCCGCTAGTCAAGTTCAACCCGTACATTTCTTGATTGAATTAAACTCACCCGCACGACCCTTGATGAAAGCCAACAAAGCCGCACGACTACCCTAATCCAATCACATCGTATGCAGCAGATAAGCAGCATATAGCTACCGCACACTACACCTTGACGAAAGCCAACAAATGTAGCACGAATACTATATACAACTTATCTGAAATGACGGAGGGCTACGACAGGTTTTTAAGAAAACCCTTTGCGTAATGAACTTGATATCGTCGTAGAATCGAGTGATTTTTAAATGGAGTGTTTTTGAGGCTTTTCTAGTTTTGCTAAAGGGGTCACTCCCGGTGAAGGGATCGTCGGCCCTTTCCTCATCGAATAAGGTGCAGGATATTTCACAAATACCAAAATGCAAAGCAAGAACTATAGAAGCAATCAAAAGACAAACCGAGTTTGTAGCATCTGCCAGTTATTGTTAAAGGAGTCACTCCCGGTGAAGGGATCTCGGTCCTTTCCTTATCGAATAAGGTACTGGATGTTCTACAAGGAACACCGCTATGCAAAGCAAGAACTAGAGCTACCAGTTTTTAAAACAAGTTTCTACAACATCTTAGGTTTCTTTTATTTCATTAATCTCATTAATGAAGTCCCATTTTGTTATGCTTCATAAGCATCTCTTTTGAAAACGAAATCTGCAATATAACATATATCTCATATATATAATATAAACATTCATCTCAGGCAGTAATATGATCTCATCACAGAACATTGCAGCAGAAGAAATATATATGAAATATTGGATATACTAGGACGTCCGTGTTTTCAATACGAGCCTGTATAAAACACGGATTCCACGGTCGCGATGAATAGCCAAACCCACATCACTAGACCCCTACGAGAGCGGCAAGCAACACTGCCAATTCTAGGGTTAGGAGACCCGGTCTCGACACCTCGAGATGGTCTCCCACTGGACCCTAGAACCCGATTACTTGTGCTCCCCTCCTTGGGTCTATCCTAATGCGGAAAAGTAAATAATATACAACGGTGACATCTTCCGCTACATGGAAGTGCCCCAATAAAAGAATATTACATACAAATGAATTTTACATGAATGAAAAATGAAAAACTCTCATCTCAGATAAAACCCCCGGCTATTCAAAACGCGACGATCCAATATAACATATCACGGCAACACATAATATCTCATATCATCAACGTAAGCAAGTATGCGTATCCCGATTGTCGTTGATGTATAGCAATGAAGCCGGCGATACACCACATACTACGCTTACGGTCACAGAAAAGAAAGTGTAAAACTACAACAGTTGGAATCCGCAATCTTTTTAGACATCGCATGCCTAACCAAATGAATTCCTTAGACATCGCATGCCTAACAATTATAAAACCCGCATTTTAGTCTCTTTATCGAAAACTCTTTTCAATGTCAAGTCGGGCAATTCAACAAGATTCCCGACGTCCTGATCGAATGCTCGTCGCAAACTTTAGTAGACGGCCGCACCCTCAGATGCCGTCGACGAAGTGCACTAAGGCGGAATACCGCTGCCGCGAGCACCCGAACGGATGCTTTCGGCGACGGGGTTCTCCTACAGTCACTTGGTCGGGGCTATGGGGCGTGGCTGTCTATTAAGTTTACCCGGCGAGTATTCGCGTATGCTACGTGATTGCGACGGACTTTTGATCACATCAAAATTCCGTGGCAACCGATCATCTGAGACTAAACTGCTAGATTTATAACATTCAAATTAGTTATCTCATAACTTTTTGTGGATTCCAAATATTGTATCACATTCCAGATAAAACAGAAAATGTTAAACTTTCCGATCGAACAATCAAACACCCAAGATTTCCCCAATATATCTCAACACTTGAAATCAGTTTAAAAACATCCATCACATGCCACAGTACCAATGGTCCAGCCGTAGAAGGGTCAAGCTAACGCCTCACATGTGGCACGCCGTATTGCCCCAAACCCTAAGGTTCAAAAGGCAGTTCAAGACGGTCACATAATCGAGTTAAGGTTTGTTGTCTTCTAGAGGGTCCACCGCGTTACTTGCACGACTTAGAACATTCTTAAACACGAGAAAAAAATCCAACTTTTGAAAAATTTTCCGACAGGGGAAAAAGTGAGTTATTGATATCCGTTCGAACTTTTTAACAGTTTCTAAAATTATCCGGACAAACTAAACAAAGTTAAATTATTCGATCGAATCAACGATTCCCTAATACAACCCTTGAAAAATCAACACTTGAGTGGAATTAAAATATTCCCAGAAAAAATTAACAAGAAAGGGCCTAAAAATAATTACATGAAATTTCAGGGACTAAGTCCAAATTTTGGCCGCGGAACCGCCGCAAAACCCATGGTTTAGCCGCGGTTACGAGGTCAAATTTTCTAGTTAGAGGTCCGTACTTCACAGTAATTCTTAGTTTTTCCTGCTTAATTTTCTGAGAATTTTTAATTCAGAAAAAACCACATTTTTGAAAAATGTACAGAGAGGGTTCCGTGTCGGGGTTTCGGCGTTCGATTGGACTTTAAACTTCGTCTAGACTTCGCCTAAAGCTCTAGCTTGGCTCTGATACCACTGTAGGATTGCTGGGCACGCGCACAAGGGTCTACGAGGCATCAACCATGCCCGATTAAAAAATTAGCCGTGCCGAACAACCCGAATACGGATCTTTAAACTAGAGATTAGGCGAAAACTAACATGCTAAACACTTTAACACTAAGTGAGAGGGATTACAACCTTTGTAGATCCGGTCCTTCACTTCATATGCTCCGTGTTGAGGTCCCTTCGCTGCGATCATCGTGCTCTGGACTCTCGAGAGGCTTCACGAAGAGAAAGATGCAGTCTTGCTTCCGATCTTCGATACAAAGATGATCTACCTTGAAGTTTCATTAACAAAAGCTAACACTCACTAAAATTGAGTGAACACTCTCATCTAAAATGCAAGGGAAGATGAGGATGGTGAAATAGGATTTTTGCTCTCTTTATTTATCTTTTTCTCACATTTATTCATCACTTTGAAAAAACTAGTAAGCTTTTTCATGAAAGAAAAGATGAAGGAAGAAGAAGATGAATAATAGAATTATGATAGAATTCCTTTTGTGATGAATAATGCAAAGGAGATAATGATGAATAATGCAACCATGGTTGACTAAACCTTTGTAGAGAATTAACCAAGGGTAGGGTTTGGGTTAGGTTAAGAATGAGTCACTTGAAAATATTTTTCACAAAACAAAACCAAAACCTTCTAGAATCATCTAGAAAGCTTAACCCTAATCCAAACCCTAATCATGTTTAAACTCCACTAAACATGTTGCATTAGTTATCATATCATGTTACAATATTATATATCACATATATAATATTTATTGCAACCAAATAAAATAATACATTTAACATATATCGCATATATATCAATGTATTACCCGAGTGAGAAAAAGAATCTTTTAGTGAGCTAATATTGGTTAATGTAATTTAATATATCATATATATTATTATACAATAAATTATTGAATCAACACTTGATCCGACAATCCGGTTATATCGCATATAACAGACTAATATTTATCCGTACCGATTCATCGAATCAACACTTGATCCGATGACCCGGCTGATATCAAATATCGCGAGAATAGAATACGGTATCTCATATCGTATTATCCTCGGTCCCGCACATATCACATATGTGCCCCTACTCCGTTTTGCCTGAGCCAAGAAACCTCTGTGTAGGACTCTAAAGAATCGTCAATACGCCGGTAGTAGGTGATGATCATATCAAACACCCACAAGCTGCAAGCGGTCAGCTAAACGTAACAGCTACCCAGGTATTGAGCGCTCAGAAGATCAACAAGCAAGCCTGTACATTCTCCTGTGAATCCAAACAGTAACACTCCCGTACAGTCCGGTCTCGTCGTCTGATATGTTGCATATCTCGCCTCGGGGTGGTAAATGTCAGACCCCAGTAGCTCGATAAGTCATGTCGATATGAGGTCTATAACGGTTCGAGAAACTACTGATAACACTTACCAGTAAATCTCAACAACCCTGCCCAGAGATTTCCGGTTATAGCCAATCGAACACAGCACAACATCAACTCCTTATACCGGGAGAGACGAATCCCCTCCTATCGCTCATTGCCTCCATGTGATTCGGGACTGTACCCAAAAGCCACCTTTTTGCACGCCCTCTTGGACGTGGTATGATGGAAATCAAAGCACAGTAGGAATCACACAAGACTCTATAACGATCTCGGGTCAACAGACTACTCTGTACCAGTGTCACCGGAGAACTGCCATCTGACGTATGGTATAATACCATCTGGGAGTTCTCGGCGAGTCCGTCCAGTGTACCCAGTCTCCACTGAGCACCCGTACACCATCCTTGATGTCAAACATCGATGGATATGGGATCATCCATCGCCCATCATATGGGTCAAGATGCGTATACGCTAGTCTACTCTGGTGCATCGATGCCCTGTCTCGATACACCCTCGACTAGGAACAGTTATAGGATGTACTCATCGACTACCGTGGCCCCACTAGTATGATCTCATCATAGTCCCAGTAGTCGAG
The DNA here is from genome assembly GCA_030015575.1 of Agapanthus africanus. NCBI lineage: Eukaryota > Viridiplantae > Streptophyta > Magnoliopsida > Asparagales > Amaryllidaceae > Agapanthus > Agapanthus africanus. The sequence continues at coordinate 9,521,121 of CM057337.1, forward strand.
TACATATCCTAAGGGCTTTATCAACATGTAACATAGAGACAATCAGAGTACATGTTAAGATAAAGAACAACCAGATAGCTTACTATCATGTCGAGCAAGAAAGTCCTCCCTATATATGTCTTAGCATCCACTACAATATACATCGTATGTACAGTAATGGCCTCTAGGGCATACATATAACTAACATTAAGGACATCATAGTCCATGGGTTTAAGGACCCCACAGTCCGATGTTAGTTTAAAGACATCACGGTCGAGGTTAAGGACATCATAGTCCATAGGTTTAAGGACCCCACAGTCCAATGTTAGTTTAAAGACATCACGGTCGAGATTAAGGACATCATAGTCCGTGAGTTTGAGGACCCCACAGTCCGTAGTTTAGAGACGTCATTGTCTGTGAAATGTGTGGTTGTCGGGACCCGTCACCTCTTTGAAGACATTGAAGGATTACAACGACAAATATCAAAAGAGTGAAGAGATGTACCCTTGAACCAGGGTGGATTGAGTGATCTATGGTCCAGTTTGGAACTAAGATCAATTAATTATATTATGAGTACAATGGCTCAGTTAAGTTTGAATTGAGGATTTATGGCCAACTTGGCTAAGTCCAATTAAGTTTGGAATATTGGCCCTTTGTTGGACCCTTAGACATCTGTTTGGGTTCAGCCCTTCATCACTTAGCAATGCTAGACAAGAGTTTAAAGGCTTTGTTGTCATTTGGGTCTTTGACTGAGGATTAAACATTATACCTCTGAGTTTCTACTCAATCTTGAGATTCAATTGAAGGGGAGGCTTTGCCTATAGAAAATTAGCCAATTTGGCTAAAAATAGTGTTAAACACTAGAGAAAAACAGTGTTAAATACTGGAAGTAAGATTCTTAAATTAGTGTTAAACACTAATAAGATAATAGTGTTAAACACTGGAAATAATATTCTCGAATTAGTGTTAAACACTAAAGGAAAAGGGGGTCACGTGGGGACACGTGAGGGCACCCAAAGGTGGGGCCAGATTTCTTTACTTTGTTCTGCAAATAAGTGTTAAACACTTTTTGACTTTTGGCCATCACGTGTTGGCACGTGATGGAGCTTTGCGCCTTAATTATTCAAGCTTTTATCAAGGGGTCACGTGGTAACACGTGAGAGCGCCCGAGTTAGAATCTGCCTCTGCTTTTATTCCTTTTGTTTAGGAGGTCACGTGGGAACACGTGAGGCGTTGCCTCAGAGCTTTTTCCTTTTTATTTTTGGGGATCTTTTCAGGGGTCACGTGGGGACACGCGACCTTAGTTCTTTTCGTGCACAGAGATCTTTTAAATCTCCTTATTTTTTAAGAATTGAATTCTCTGTAGGGTTAAACCCTAATTATGATTTTGGAGGAATTAAATTCCTATTATGCAAGAATTAAATTCTTAAGTAGGGTTAAACCCTAATTTCTTTTAGAGGAATTAAATTCCCATATATGTAAAAGAATTAAATTCTTGTATAGGGTGAAACCCTAATTTCATTTTAAGAGGAATTAAATTCCTGTGAATTTGAGAGAATTAAATTCTCAATTAGGGTTAAACCCTAGCTATGTCCATCTTGAAGGAATTAAATTGCTATAATTTTAAGAGAATTAAATTCTCATATAGGGTTAAACCCTAGTTTATCTTGGAGGAATTAAATTCATATAAATTTAGGAGAATTAAATTCTCTGAACTCAATCCTCCCTCTAAGTCTTGGATCTGCATGGCAAGATCTCAACCCGATGAGAATTAAATTCTCAACCTATGGGGAGATTTGCTTCTGCAGATCTTCAACTAGAGAAAGAACTAAGTTCTTTTTGCAGAAGAGTTAAACTCTTAGATTTTGAGAATTAAATTCTCTGTTTGAAGTTTTGATCCCCTTCCTTTTCTCACCTAGGGTTTTCTTTGTTGAGAATTAAATTCTCCTTTCTTTTCTCTCTGAAATTTCATGATTCCAAAATTCTCCCTTTCTTTCTCTTCTCTTGGCTCCTATTTATAGGAGAAAGAAAAGAATCGATTTGTTTAGTAAATCTTTCATTGAAAAATTTTGTTTGTTTTCATAATTAATATGATCCTTTAGATCACACAATGAATTTTATTCACCGTTGGATTTTAAATCCAAAGATATTCTGTTTGTTATTTTTGGTGAGATTTAGGAAAATCTTTTCTTGTCTAAGATTTTTCCATAAATTGGTGATTTTTAATCACCCCTGGATTTTTAATCCAACGGTTCCCCATAACCCTTTTCCATTTGGAAAGATTCAGAGGAATTAAGAATTTTAATTCTATTAAACTGTAAGGCTTTCAAAGCCTGTCACGTGCTGGCACGTGACCCTTGGTCACGTGTGAGCACGTGATCCCCAATTGAGTCTTTTTCTCAGCCACTTATTTATGCTTCTGTTTTAACCATCACGTGTTAACATGTGACCATTGGTCACGTGTGAGCACGTGATACCTCATTGAGGTATTTCCTTCAGCCGTTTGTTTTTATTTCTGTTTTAACTATCACGTGTCAACACGCGACTATTGGTCACGTGTGAGCACGTGATATCTCATTGAGGTAATTCCTGATTTTTAATCAAATTCTATTAAGCAATAAGGCTTTTAAATCCTGTCACGTACTGGCACGTGACCCTTGGTCACGTGGGAGCACGTGACCCCCAATTGGGTCCTCCTTCAGCCGTTTGTTTTCATTTCTGTTTGATGAGAATTTAACCATTACGTGTCAACGCATGACCATTGGTCACGTGTGAACACGTGATACCTCATTGAGGTAATTCCTGATTTTTAATCAGGAAACAAATGCCCCCACAGCGTTGCTCTCACGTGTCTGCACGTGAGTGCAACACTCACTTTTGTGACCGTTGGATCTGTCTGGGGAATAGGGGAGATGAAACGTTTTCCATCACATCCTATAAATGCATGGGTCTCTTCAGAAGTGCCTCCACTCTTTCATCTTCTTCCTTACAAACTTTTTCCTTTTGAGAATTTAATTCTCCTTTCCAAAGCTTAGTTCTCTGTTTCAAAAATTTTTCAGAGTTTAACTCTGTTGAAAGATTCTCCTTCCTCAGGTAATAATCTTGAACGAATGAAGAACTTTTGCAGGAATCTCTATTGGATTTTAAATCCAGGACAAAGGTTTTTCCCTTTAATCAAGAACCCATCTTTCTGAAGCTCTTTAAAATAAAACAGAAAATCATTTAATCTTCAAATAATAGATCTCTTAGGGTTTCTCTAATCTTCAGAGGTCAATGGTGGCATTTGTCTTTCCCATGGACTTTAATTCCATCTCAAAAGAATGTCTCTGGGAATTTAATTCCCCTTTTCAAAAGGAATTTAATTCTTATGAAGAACTGAGTTCTTCCCATGGGGACTTCTTGGGGTTTTTTCTTGTCCAAAGTTGTCTCTCTGTAACCAAGAGGAAGAGGCCTGCAGTGGTGCTTTTTCTGGAAATTTAATTCTCTTGATTCTGTTTGATTTGTTACAGAGTCCAAAATAGATTTCTCCTAGGGGAATGTATAGGGTCATTTGAAATCCACTGCTTATTTAATGAGAATCTTCCTTTTATCTTATTGTAATTGCTTTGCCTCATCATTAGCCAGCCGCCATCTTGATTTTGTGGGACCCATGTATTTTTTAACCAATGGTCCCATAAAATGAGTCCCCTGTCGCTTTCTTCCACTGTCTTTTTATATATATGTATTTAAAAACATATATATATACTGTTGTCTTCGCTTTAACAATTTCCCTTTTTTTCATTTCAGGCATAATGACTTCTGTTCCATACTTCCCTTTCACTCGCTCGGAGGCCGCTTTTCCTCAGTTGCCATCTGACGAGGAAGTGATGGCAATGATCAGGGCTCACGACCTGAATCGTACCAACTTACTTCTTTGGGGGACCTGGTACGGTCACATCATCCAGGGTCACCGACGTTTCCTTTGCGAAGTGCCGACAGAACCTACCTATCCGTTCCTGCCGATGGATCCTCCAAGGACAGTCTTTGCCATGGAAATGCCGAACTGGACACCGATGGGGCGGCTTGAGCCTTCGACTTCTGGCATCCCAAACCATTCGATCCCGGCCATAGATATTCTGGGACGCCGCATTTGCCAGGGCGAGGCCCAACCATAGGGGCATATCTACAAGATAGGGCTCACCCCTCGACACCCCACGGGCTACCTTCTTTGGGCTCGCTACATCCTGTCCGTCCATCGCGCGCGACTACAGAGGGTTGGGCTTTATCAGGCGATCTATGCGTCCCTCTTCCACTACCAATCTTTCCATGTCTGGTGGGTTAAGGCGTTCTTGAACCAATGGAATCTCCCCACCAACACTTTTCTTCTAGGGGATCGTGAAGTTTCAATTTCCTTGGAAGAATTCCGCGAAATCTCGGGGCTGCCGATCAGGGGGACACTTTATGAAGAGCTGCTGCCTCCCGACGAGTACGTCTTTGAAGCTGAGCCTGCAATGCTTGACGGCTTGTCTACCGAGAACGTCGTCCGTCACAAGCGCTCGAGTTTGATCAAGGCCTTGGGCATCTTTGACAAATTGTTCACAGAATCTGAGGAGCAGGGCGTCACTTTTAAGAGCTTCATCGCTTGCTTCCTCCGCGAGGATGTCCTGTCGAAGACGGCTCCGAAGTTTGCGAACATCAATGACCCCTTTGGGTTTGGTTTGGATAGGCGGCCGACTAAGGAAGAGGATTTGCCGTAGTATTACATTCCTATCATGTCGGCGATATATTTTGAATCGATTGCAGCTCCCGGCATGGATGAGGAGACTTTCTTTGTAGGCTTCATTAGTGTCTGGCTCAGCTGGTTCGTCATCCCCATGCATCGCCGCTTCATGAGAGTCTCGGTTATCTACCCGGCTCATCGTATTGCCGAGGGAACACGGTTGGCCGTAGGTATCCCAGCGCTGTCACATCTTTATCACGGGTTAGGCGCTGCGGCTAATACTTCAACTCCAGATGTGAATGTGGTAAACTTTTCTCTTCATTACTTCACATTTTGGATTGAGATGCATGTGTTGGGAGCCTTTGCCGCACACCAAAGACCCAAGTTTTACGACGCCTACACTTTTCCACGATTGATGCGGCTGGTGGGTGCTTCTGCTCCTGACCCAACTCAATCCGGGGCCATTCGTGTATTGATCACTCCTTACACTAGCTCAGGCGGACTGGTGTTTGTTGACCGGGCCCTATCTTCTCCTTCAGGTCCAATTCAACAACTCTGCGACCAGTCGAAAAATGAGGTGCCTTCTCTGAAGCCCCGGGAGGCCACGCACTTGTACACGATTAGACCAGGTTATCTGGTATTCCGTCAGAATAATGCGGCCCTTTTTATACGGTATAACCCGCACCGCTTCCCCCGACAGCTTGGATATGATCAGGGCGTTCCTTTCGAGGATTTTACAGTTGCACCGGTCCCTTCACCCGAAGCTGTTCGTGATGCTGCTCATCACTTCGTGAGGCTGAATATTGGTTCCCGCTTCATGATTCCTGAAGCTGACCATATTCCCCGATGTGTGGGGTCCTTCATGGGCTGGTATCTTCATCGAGTCAACCCAATTATTACTGAGGAGAAGAGGGTGCTTCTTGGATATGGCGCTTCTGCTCCGGTTCAGGCCACGGGAGTTCCGTTGCCACCACGCGCACCGATCTGCTTTCCCCTGAGGGACGCCAATGTTGCGCTCATTCCGGGGAATCGGAGGTGGACCTCACTCCCACAGTTGGTATGCCATTGGGTACCCGAGCTCTGTCGAGGGGTAAGAGGGCACCAGTAGCAGCACCACCTCCCGTGGCCTCGACAATGGCCGTGTCGTCCTCGGTCGCAGCGCCAAGCGAGGGCGTTGGGAGCGAGGGTGTTGAAGGTGAAGTAGGCCAGCGTCGTGATAAGGCTCCACGGGGAAGGAAACGATCGTCTTCAGCGGCTGGTTCCGGGTCCAAGAGGCGAAGGAAGACGGCTACTAATTTGCTCGACTCTTTAATAGAGTCTGAGCCTATTCTTCAGGATGAACCGTTGGCCATGCAAGAATCAGACGTCGGCTTACTCTTCCCAAGTTCATCTGCTGAGGAAGCCACACAATTGGCTGAGGTTATAAGACGTTCTCAAGATGAATTGAAGAAAGTAAGGATTCCGAAGAAGCCTTATCCCGCCGTAATCTTTTACGAAGACCCCCCGTGGATCCGGCGACAATTCATCGGCCCTTTGGAAGAATGGGTTGAAAAGGCCCTTAAACAGGCCGTTTCGGCCGACGCTGAGGATGCGCTTTCACTGTGGACCTGCGGCCACGAGTCTACCCTCGAGCCCCGGCGAGCACGAATTCTTGAGAAGGAGCGTCGGCTTGAACAAGCCATACTGAAATCTTCTTTGCGCATCGGTATGTTCCTGTATTTCTTTGTAATACTTTATATTGTCTGCACGCGTATATATGTATTCTTATCCTTGTGTGAACTGTGCAGATACTTCGGCGATGGCGGAGGCTCTAAGCCGTGCTCTGACTGTAGAGTATGCTAATGCTCCCAGTGAAACACCGCTCAGTGTGGAGAGAGTTGATGAAACTGTCCCTCTTGCGATAGAGCTTCCTGCGGTGGTTCGTGCTCCCGAAGCACTTGCTCCCTTGGGGGAGGCACCTTTGGTGGTCACCGTTCCAATGGATCTCCCTGAGGGTAGCCCAGAGGCTAGGATGGAAGTAGTCGAGGCCATCCTCCTTTCGTTGGAGCCCGCAGCAGCAGCCGCTGCTCCTTCCTCAGAGGCCGTTACGCCAGCCCGCGTCCCTGATATTGTGCCCGAGGTCGCGGCGGAGGCCATTGAAGCTGCTGTCCCTCCAGCTCAGAATGGGAGGAGCGTCGAAGGTAACCTACATTTTAAATTAGTATTTTTTCCATTATCTGAACTCTTTTGTCTTTTCAGAATTGCATGGATTGGTGGCTTCTATTGCCGACTTGTCTCCCAGGCAATCTTTTCAGCGCCTGTTGGAGATGGCTGCTCCGCAAGCGGTATCTCTTCAGCGCATCATCCTCTCTTCCGGGCAAGGTTAGTGTTGCTTATCCCCTTTTCACAGTATTGTTACTATCCCATAAAATGACATTGATGTCTTTTACAGTTCTGGAAGCCGACGACGAGGTTGAGATACTTGAGGGGCCAGGGGTGCCTTCAGCTCCTTCTTGCATGACTGTGGGTAAGTAAAGTCTCAAAGTTGTTCCATTTGTTCTTTGCTTACAAGTTTCACTGACTGTTTATAAATCTGAATAGCCCTGCCAGTTCTCACCGCGCTGAAGTCACACATCGCCATGCCACCCGGCCCTTATGCTCTGCGTGCCTCGGAATGTATGGCGAAACTAAGCCTCGCCTCTCTGTCATCCCTGAACAAGGAACTTCGTGCGGGCAGCGTAATCACGGCTGAAGCGTTTGCTGCCGAAGCTAACGGCTCTCTTCCCTTTCTTGCCACCTATTATAGTGAAGTAGTGGTGCAAGTCTGGGTTGAGTTTTTTCGGCAGGTGGAGGCTTGCTCACATGTGCTTGAGTGTACCCGCCTTTCTTCGGAGGCTGTGGCTGCGAAGGCAAGCTTACGGGGCTTAATCGAGCGGTGCGCAGTGAATATGATATCTTATGAGAAGAGGCTCAGCCGCAAGTTTTCGGAAAGGGAGCTGGCTTCGAAAGCGCTTGATCAATCGAAAATATTGCATTTTTAACACGACAATTTCCCTACTATTTGCACTCATCTAGAGGTGTTCGGTATTAATATAGCACATATTAGCAAAACATCCGTAAAATACCAAATTACATGTGTCATATATTAAAACCGACATTTTGAGGGAAATTGAGTGTTTATCATTGCATCGCATAATTTTTGTATAGTGCAAACTTGTCTCGAGAATCTGTGCAGGAAATTCCAGGAAAAGAGCCGAAACGGTGAAAAGTGCTGACAAAAATACGCTAAGTCCAAGACTTGTGTTATGGAAGTGAACAAGAAATAATTTTGAGATTCCATACATCATAAAAGTGCCTAAAAGTCATCCCAAGAATACCCAGAAATTTCCATTCACAGAAGCTTTAAAAGGGCTACGGATCCGCGGCCAATAGGCCCTTCCCGCCGCGGATCCGCGGCTCAATAGTGACGTCATCGCTTCAATTTTCCACATGTGGCTTCCTTGTAACAGACAAGCTTCCAGAAGACTCCAGAAATACACGTAGCTTCATCCAGAAGACTTGGCCTAACAACCTAGCCCTAGAATATACCTTATTCTAGAATATTCCCTCCAACAAACTTCTTTTAGAAGCCTCTCTCTAACAAACTTTTTGGAGGGAAATTTGAATTTTGAATTCTAGATCTAGGGTTGAGATGGTTATAAAAGGAAACCTAGATCTAGAATTTTGGGGGTTCAAAAAAGGGGTTGTTCTCCAATTCCCAACACAAGTTGAGTGACACAACTTGTAACCCTAACCCTAATCCAATCACCAAAGCCAAATTCAAGATCCCCGTGTACAATTCAAGAAAGAAGCCTTCAACCTTTTAGGAGCGAAGCCGATCTTCATCCGAGCAAGTAGTCCAAGATGATCCGCGACTCACGAAGACGTGCAAAGCCAATCGACGATCGAGTTCTTTCCTCATTGTAGATCTTGAGAGAATTGTAACAAAATTGTTGATAAATAAAAGGTGAAATTCTTTATCTTGCTTTCTTTACATTCTTGCATCATGATTAGATCTCAATTCTTGATTGTGTTTCTTGTTATGATGTTTGAGTAAAACTCCGCTCGTGAAGGAGTCGAGAGAATCAATAGATGATGATGTTACAAATCTTGAAACGATTCTTAAGTCCTATAAGTTTTGTAAACTTTAGTAAATTGAAGAATCGACAACCTAGTTTCGAGCGATACTTTCTTGATTGTGTTCGCTCTTAATTAGTGATCCACGATCGATTCTTGAATTTACTAGAGACTAGAATGTGAATGAAATCAACGAAAGGACAAGGGATAGATGATGAAACCCTAGTTTCCGCAAGAAATCCCTAATTCTCGTTGATCGTCATCGATCTAGTATCAAATCATTAATGGATAAGAAAACGTAATCACTAGTTTTCATCATGTCTATCGATTCAATCGATTCCTACGAGCCTCATTTTGATTCTTGAAACCTACTTCGATTGGATATCATCAATTCTTGATTCTTGATTTTTAATGTTTTCTTGATAATTAGATTTAGATCTAGATAATTCTTGAAATTCACTTTTAAATCTTGAATTGAATTGTCTTTTCTTTTCTTTTTAATTTTCAATTCATCTAATTCAATTACGAACGGATCATACTTTCCCAGTGGACGATCCGCACTCGCTAACGCGCTACAATCGACACCGTTATTGATTGCGGTAAAAAATTTCTTTGGTTGTGATTTCTTTACACTTTTCTTATATACACACCGGAAAAAGAATCAATCAAATGGCGCCGTTACCGGGGATCGTGTGCTAATTTGTTCGTTTTGAAATTTGAGTTGAAAAATTTATTCTATCAAAATTTTTAGATCAAAATTCGCGCAAACACTAAACGATTTGTTGTGATTTGTTGCGAGAAAATCTGGAATCTGTGGAGCTTGAGGAAAAATAATTTGAATATTCCAGAGGCCACCGGAGGTGAACAGGAACAAGTACTGTGAATTTGGTGCAGTGATCAAACAGTGACACCGCGTTTCCGCGGCCATAGGGCGTTTCCCGTGGCGTATCCAAAGCATCGCTGTGCAAAAATTTCTCTGTAAATTCGTCACTTTCTTATCTCCTCCCTCATCTGCTCCAATAACAATTTTCTGCAGGTTTCTTTGCAAAAAAATTCGCAGTGCCGCAAAAATAATAAAAATTGTGCGCGTTTGATCTTGGTTGTTTGCATTTTAATACGGAAATTAAGGGGCAAAGACCAAATTCAGATTAGGTGGGGAGTTCATTACCCTTCCTGAGCCCCGAAAATTGCAAAACTGCATCCGCATTACCCTCACTAATTAAAAGAAATCTAGACTTGACTCTAAGGACCGTCGCGCTCACTTAGGACATGAGAAGGTCGTGGGTAATCTATTGCTTATCCGCGTTTCTTTTGTGGTGTCTAAGGCAAGTGTGTCTAAGGCAAGTGGTTACTTAATTAGGCCCACTACTTACATAGTGGAGAACCTCCCACTTACCTGGCACTTACCTGGCCACAGTAGAGGATCTATCTTGCGACTTGTCTTCTGGAAGTTAGGAGCGGTCTAGAGACTTGACCTAGGTGACCAGTAGACTTAGGGTTGTGTGTGCATTTTTTGTGATTTGCATTTTTTCAAAAATCCGTATCTTTTTCAAAACAAACACCACTTCATTTCCCCTAATTATATTAACGCTGCCACTTGTACTAAACCCTTTAGTGCAAGCTCGGTTGGACACGGGATTCTAGTGCCCGTCTTGTTCGCGTTTTCCCCCATCGACCCCAAAGTTGGTATTTCTATATTTTCTTTTACCCACCACCACACCCGCTTCGATGGACGGTTCTCCATCGAACTTCTTTAACACTACTCTGCCGCCGTCCGCAGGTGAGCAGAATCCACCCCGCATCTCTCTTCAGGAAAGATGTTATCCTATGCGAGGTCTTCTTTCGATCTGTCTCACCATTCCACCAGCCAACGGGGACAATTTTGAGATTAAACCCCAATACATCAACCTTCTACCCAAATATCACGGTCTCGAGTCTGAAGATGCATATGTCTTTATTACAAAATTTGAAAATGTATGCGCTATGATGGGTACCTCACAGTTTTCTGTGGATGCTATGCATCTTCATCTTCTCCCATTTACCTTGTGCGATATAGCCGAGAAGTGGCTGTATAACACAACCGCACATTCCATTTCAAACTGGGAAGAATTCGTAAAAGCATTCCTAAAGAAATTCTACCTGAATCATAAAACAGCTCGAGTCCGTAGCGAAATAAATCAATTTACCCAGCTTCCAAGTGAACAACAACAACAAACAACAACTGAGCCTTTTATCCCAAGCATATGGGGTAGGCTACATGAACCAACATGAGAATCACGCCGGGTCCAGCACATGAATCCTCTGTCTCCACTCACTTCTATCGAACAATATACTTTCATTGAGTCCTTTGGCAACCATATCGTTTCGTATCACCTCCATCCATGTTTTCTTCGGTCTCCCTTTTGCCCTTTTGCCATTACCCATATCGAGAGTATCTATTCGTCGAACCGGTGCTTCCATAGGTCTGCGTCGCACATGACCAAACCATCTAAGCCGGTTTTCCCGCATCTTCTCCTCCACGGGTGCTACACCAACTTTTGCACGAATATCCTCATTTCGCACATTGTCTTTTCTAGTGTTACCGCACATCCAACGAAGCATGCGCATCTCCGCTACGTGCATCTTCTGTGTATGATGCTTCTTAGGAGCCCAGCATTCTGTACCATATAATAAGGCAGGCCGAATAGCGCTCCGATAAAACTTCCCTTTCAATTTTAACGGAAAGTTACGATCACACAAAATCCCTGTTGCACTCCTCCATTTCAACCAACCAGCTTGGATCCTTTGATTAACATCACTATCGATCTCCCCATTCCTTTGGATGATGGAACCTAGATATCTAAACTGGTCGCTCGGTGATATCTCTTGCCCTTCCAATGTTATACCAATATGGTTTTGACTTCTCTGGCTACTAAATTTGCAGTGCATATATGCTGTCTTGGACCTGCTCAATCTGAATCCCCGAGATTCCAATGTTTGTCTCCATAATTCCAATTTTGCATTAACCCCTGCTTTCGTCTCATTTACTAGAACAATATCATCAGCGAATAGCATACACCAAGGGACCTCATCTTGGATAGTTCTAGTAAGCTCATCCATCACGATGGTAAACAGGAAAGGACTTAATGCAGATCCTTGATGTAAACCAATAGTAATCGGAAAATCACTTGTTAAGCCACCGCAAGTTCTGACATTTGCCACTACTCCGTCGTACATATCCTTGATTATGTCAATATACTTGACGGGGACCCCCTTTTTCATCATTGTCCCCCATAATACCTCTCTAGGTACCTTGTCGTACGCTTTTTCTAAATCAATAAATATCATATGCAAATCTCTTCTCCTCTCTCGAAAGCGCTCGACAAGTTGACGAAGCAAATGGATCGCCTCTGTCGTCGATCGTCCAGGCATGAAACCAAATTGGTTCTCTGTTATCTTAATATCCTTCCTTAGCCTGTGTTCAATCACTCTCTCCCAAAGTTTCATGGTGTGACACATTAGTTTTATTCCACGGTAGTTTGAGCAACTTTGAATGTCACCCTTATTCTTGTAGATAGGTATAAGGATACTTTTCCTCCATTCATTTGGCATCTTTTTTGTCTGCCAAATCTTATTAAACAGATCTGTCAGCCATTTAACGCCTATTTCTCCTAAGCATCTCCAAATCTCGATAGGAATCCCGTCAGGACCAACCGCTTTTCTTAAACCCATTCTGTTCAAAGCTTCTTTAACCTCAGTAAGTCTTATTTTACGCATGAAATCACGATTTATATCTTGAGATTGAATGACAAGTCCATCCAAATTCTTAGTAAAGCTCTCATTGAACAATTTATCAAAATAATCTCTCCATCTTTCCTTGATATCCTCATCTCGAACTAAAACCTTCTGATTTTCATTTTTGACACACTTCACCGCACATAAGTCTCTAGTCTTCCTTTCCCGCATTCGAGCAATCCGGTATATATCATTTGCAGCCTCTTTAGTGTCTAATTTCTCGTACACCTCCTTGTAGACCTTAGATTTAGCTTCCCGAACAGCTTTCTTAACTTCCTTTTTAGCCATTTTGTACTTCTCAAATCGCTCCACATCTCTACTTTTCTTCAAATCTTTATAAGAATCTCTTTTAATTTTAATAGCAGCCTTTACATCTTCATTCCACCAAGTGAACCATTTTCAAAATGTCTTGAACGCTTCAAGGATCTGTTAGTTCAATGTCCACATCACGGAATCCCTAGATGGGATCTGTGCAGAATCATATATGAGGGTATTAATCCTAACACAAAACAGACCCTTGAATCCATGTGTCAAGGCACTTTTATGACTAAGGATGATGAGGAAGCTTGAAAATTCTTAGAAGATTTCGCTGAAAAATCTTTATAGTGGGAGGGTGTAAGTCAATCGTTTAGGGGTGGCAATAACCAGTCGGATGTTTCCATAGGAGTTAGAGCTGAAATGTTAGCTATGCAAAATAAACTCGAGACTATGGAAAATAAATTTTTAGCCGCCGCCCTAAATCAAATGTCACTCTCCAAAACTGTATGTGGATGCTGTTCTGATCCTTCTGATTTGACGGAAGAATGTCCATTGAATTCTCCGTTTCAAGGTCTTGAGCATATCAATTCTGCTTTCCAACAACGACCTAGGAACGATCCGTATTCTTCTACATATAATCAGGGTTGGAGGAATCACCCTAACTTTGCTTGGAATCAATCACAAACTCAAAACACGGTTCCAAACCAACACAATTTCCAAAGGGCTCTTCCACCACAACAGCAACCACTTCTATTGAGTCAGCACCCCTTCCAATCACAAAACTTTCAAAATCCGGTCAACACACCTGCATTAAATAATCCTTTGCAGTTGACTGGTACTGATGAATCCTCTTCATTCATGAACTTGCTTTTGACAATAAAGACTTCCGTCGATGATATAAAGAGAAACTCCACTTCTCAAGTGGAGATTATAAAATCGATGGAAGAAGAAATTGCACGATTAAAAAGTGAATTGAGTGCTAGAGAGAAAGGGAAACTTCCAGCTCAATCTTTGCCCAATCCTGGCTATTCACATCATGTGAATGCAATCACCACGTTGAGATCTGGAAGAGTGCTTGACAATCACATTAGGGAAGAGATTGATGATACTGAAAAATCTATCGATGATACCCCGTCTGAGACTTTTCCTTCCACTTCTTCTTCTAATTCTGACCCCAGTTCGTCTACCCCACCATTTTCTTCCGAGCCTATTCTCTGTTTTCACCAAGGCTCGACACCTTAGCCCATCTCTTCTAGTCCACCGAAAATGATCCCCACTCCTATTCTTAGATCGTTTCCACCCACACGATCTTCTCCAATGTTGGACCCTGATCTTATTGCTCAAGCTCCTTATCCTAATCGGTTAAGGGAAAACAGACCAAGTCCACAAATGGAGAAGATCACTGAAATCTTGAAACAGGTTAACATCAGCATCCCTCTTTTAGATGCAATCCAACAAGTCCCGCTTATGCGAAAACTCTTAAGATCTTGTGCATTAGAAAGAGGAAGACTCAAGTGCCCAAGAAGATATTCATGTCAAAGACTGTAGACACAGCCTTTCCCAAACAATTACCGAGGAAACGTAAGGATCCTGGCTATCCTACTATTTCTATTTCCATTGGGGAAAAACACATTAACCGTGCTCTACTGGACCTTGGCACAACTGTTAACCTGCTTTCTTTCTCGGTTTAGGAGCAGTTAGGGATCGGAGAGTTGAAACCAGCTCCTTGCACTCTCCAGATGGCTGACCGATCAATCACCAAATATAGGGGTGAACTGGAGGATGTGTTAATAAAAATCGGGGAATTTGTATTCCCTGTGGACTTTATTGTAATTGATACACAGCCTGTAGCGAACCCACGGAATCAAATTCCGGTGATTTTAAGTCGCCCCTTTTTGGCCACTTCCAATGCTATCATTAACTGTCGTAATAGTTCTATGACCCTATCTTTCGGGAATAGGTCAATTGAGCTGAACATTTACAAGTTGGGAAGTGTACCCTCCGATCCTACTGCTCAAGTCTGTTCTGTCGAATTAGTGGATGTCGACAGCAGCGAAATTGATGATCCTCATGATACTGATCTTGACTCTTTTCATATGTTATTGTTTGACCCAACTATGTATCATACACATACAGACTCTTCCACCGAGTTGTCTGGGTCAACAACTAACACTGATTATGAACCATTTTTGGAGTCTAAAGATCACTCCATGCTTTGTGATGACATTATTCTGCAGGGTATTGATGAGACATTTGAGGAAATCTTCATTGATGAACTCGCATTTTTAAATGATACGGGTGTTGAGATGAATCATCTCCCAATCAATGAAATTGAACCTCTACCCCTTCTTCTGAACTGTAAAAAGGATGCGAGTAATCCATCACAATCACTGCATCGTCTCTCCAAAACGAGACGCAAACACATTCTATTCCACCACTTACCTTTTCCCCACTTCTTCTTCCACCAACCTGAGCACTACATTGATAAAATTTTTGAATGGTTGGTGTTAACTTTCGGTCTTTGCAAAGCTTGGTATCGACCAATATTTTTTGACCACCTCATGTGATTTTCAAAGATTAACATTGTTTAACTCAAGTTTGGAGGCGTGTAATCTAGCTCCTGAGAAGAAAATTTTTACTCAAAAATGATGAGCCAAAAATAAGTTTGAGTGAGGATTTTCACTTAAATATTTTGCCCCCGTTAATAAATTTCCTCCCAAGCTTACAGTTTTTTCAAGATTTAGAGGATGGCAACAGTGAGGACACTATTGAAAACAAGTTTGGGGGAGGTTTGTGCTTATTTACGCATCATTTGCATCATACTTTGCATAAGCACAAAACATTTTCAAAACCTATAAAAATTTAAAAATTTTCAAAAAAAATAAAAATAAAAATTTTGTACATAAATAAGATAATAAAAGATTAGATAGTGAAAAATTACATCCAAAAGATTGGAAAAATTTAAGAAAACCAAGAAAATTGGAAGTTTTCTTAAACAAACTAGTAATAAGTAGTTATGAGCCGTTGTCCCAAGGGTTAGTAAGATGAAGGAAGTCACTAATCTGAGGATAAAAATAAGTCTGAAAAATAGTTCCTATTCCGGAAGCCAAACATTTTGAACGTTGATACCCTACTATTCACACTTACACACGTCTTGAAGCTCGGGATAGTAGAGAATACCTTGAAATGCTCTTGTCTAAAAGCCAAAGTATGAAGGAAATAAAAAATGAATAAAATATAAAATGGTGAGAAAAAAATGAACACTGGTTTTGTTATCGCCAAGGCAGCAATAAAAAAATATAGCGAGGGTGCTTCATCACCTAGTGCCTTAGACCAACTGGTCTGGGAGTCACTGCTAAGCCTTAGGTGGTGCAAGACGAGGAAAAACACCTAATAAGTAAGCACATGAGTAATCAGTCGGTTAGCACCTCAAGAAGTATTAACGGTCGCATGAAAAATGTGTGAGCAATCTCATCTAAATATTCATCAAATTAAAAAGTACTGAGGTGGATGGACAAGAGTATGATAGCTTGAATTGAATTCTCCGAGTGTAGGGATGTCTTTTACACACACGTAGGGGTATATGATCGATGTTTGGAAGAAAGATAGGAATGAAGAATAAAGACAATGTTTTATTGAGGGATGACGTGATTTCTAACATCTTTTCATGACTATTAAGATAGGGCTCATGACAACCGAAAAGCTAGCATAGTTGGAAACTCTAATTTTCAAAGTATTTCTTTTATAATTCTTATCTTTATAGGTATTCTTCACGGTCTTTCTTTTATTATTGGATTTTGTGGGTGCAATCCACTGAAAACCCTCAGGAGGCAACACTCCTCCTACTAGGGACACCTAGAGGTTTAAAGGCTTGTTGCACGTGCTCAGTGCAATCGTGTTGCCTACGAAAGTGTGCTAGTTAGTTTTTCTTTTTCTTTATTTTCTTCTTCTCTTTTTAATAAAACAATTCGCTCGAGACGACCGAAATTAAGTTTGGGGAATTTAATCAGTCGAAAATATTGCATTTTTAACACGACAATTTCCCTACCATTTGCACCCATCTAGAGGTGTTCGGTATTAATATAGCACATATTAGCAAAACATCCATAAAATACCAAATTACTTGTGTTATATATTAAAACCGACATTTTGAGGGAAATTGAGTGTTTATCATTGCATCGCATAATCTTTGTATAGCGCAGCACTTGTCTCGAGAATCTGTGCAGGAAATTCCAGAAAAAGAGCCGAAACGGTGAAAAGTGCTGACAAAAATACGCCAAGTCCAAGACTTGTGTTCTGGAAGTGAGCAAGAAATAATTTTGAGATTCCATACATCATAAAAGTGCCTAAAAGTCAGCCCAAGAATACCCAGAAATTTCCATTCACAGAAGCTTCAAAAGGGCCGCGGATCCGCGGCCAATAGGCCCTTCCCGCCGCGGATCCGCGGCTCAATAGTGACGTCAGTGCTTCAATTTTCCACATGTGGCTTCCTTGTAACAGACAAGCTTCCAGAAGACTCCAGAAATACACATGGCTTCATCCAGAAGACTCGGCCTAACAACCTAGCCCTAAAATATACCTTATTCTAGAATATTCCCTCCAACAAACTTCTTCTAGAAGTTTCTCTCTAACAAACTTTTTAGAGGGAAATTTGAATTTTGAATTCTAGATCTAGGGTTGAGATGGTTATAAAAGGAAACCTAGATCTAGGGTTTTGGGGGTTCAAAAAAGGGGTTGTTCTCCAATTACCAACACAAGTTGAGTGACACAACTTGTAACCCTAACCCTAATCCAATCACCAAAGCCAAATTCAAGATCCCCGAGTATAATTCAAGCAAGAATCCTTCAACCTTTTAGGAGCGAAGCCGATCTTCATCCAAGCAAGTGGTCCAAGACGATCTGCGACTCACGAAGACATGCAAAGCCAATCGACGATCGAGTTCTTTCCTCATTGTAGATCTTGAGAGAATTGTAACAAAATTGTTGATAAATAAAAGGTGAAATTCTTTATCTTGCTTTCTTTACATTCTTGCATCATGATTAGATCTCAATTCTTGGTTGTGTTTCTTATTATGATGTTTGAGTAAAACTCCGCTCGTGAAGGAGTCGAGAGAATCAATAGATGATGATGTTACAAATCTTGAAACGATTCTTAAGTCCTATAAGTTTTGTAAACTTTAGTAAATTGAAGAATCAACAACCTAGTTTCGAGCGATGCTTTCTTGATTGTGTTCGCTCTTAATTAGTGATCCACGATCGATTCTTGAATTTACTGGAGGCTAGAATGTGAATGAAATTAACGAAAGGACAAGGGATAGATGATGAAACCCTAGTTTCCGCAAGAAATCCCTAATTCTCGTTAATCGTCATCGATCTAGTATCAAATCATTAATGGATAAGAAAACGTAATCACTAGTTTTCATCACGTCTATCGATTCAATCGATTCCTACGAGCCTCACATCGATTCTTGAAACCTAATTCGATTGGATATCATCAATTCTTGATTCTTGATTTTTAATGTTTTCTTGATAATTAGATTTAGATCTAGATAATTCTTGAAATTCACTTTTAAATCTTGAATTGAATTGTCTTTTCTTTTCTTTTTAATTTTCAATTCATCTGATTCAATTACGAACGGATCACACTTTCCCTGTGGACGATCCGCACTCGGTAACGCGCTACAATCGACACCGTTATTGATTGCGGTCAAAAATTTCTTTGGTTGTGATTTCTTTACACTTTTCTTATATACACACCGGAAAAAGAATCAATCAGCGCTGATAGAGCTTCAGGCCAACCTTACAGCCAAGGCCAATAAGGCGTATGAACTTTGGCGAGTGCTTCAAGAGGCCATCAAGGAGGTGGTGGCCATCGACAAAGCTGTCGTGTTCACTCGTGAAAAGGTTGAGGCTCATAAGGTTACTGAGAAAGATCTCGAAGGCCGGCTTGCCTCATACCAGGTACAACAGGCTCAAGCGCAGGCCCATCTTATAATAATAATGAATCATGAAGCCGAGGCCCGGCGGAAGAAGGATGAACTGGCACGTCTATTAAATTGTCAGCCGGCTTAAAGAATTGTGTATTTTTTTTGTACATGCTCCAAAATGAGAGTATTTTTTGTTCTTTCACGAATTGTACTTTGTATCCATTTTGGTTCATGAATAAAAGACATATTTTTTCTTCTCAACGGCGTGTCCCTTTTATTAAATGTATTCTATGGATAGTCTATCTCGATTTCTTTGCAGGATAACGATGGCTTAGGATTCAGGGTTAAGATCTGTCTCCTAAGACTTTTCAACTTTATGAGCCGTGAGGGTCTCATAAAGAATTTTCTCCCTACCGGTCAAGAGGATCCCGTAGGTGTAATTTCTAAGTGTGTTTTCTCTTGAAAGTCGTAAGGATCTCACAAGAGAATTTGCTCCCTTACGATTCGTGAGGACCCACAAGTGATGAGTGAGGTTACTATCATCCGCATTTCACGGAATCAGGAATTGCTCTAGATGCTTCCCACGGGGTCATAGCCGTGTTCTGCGAGGACCGGGCTCCGCTGTGGACGTTTCCCACGGGGTCAGGATTGACGTAAGCCGCGTTCCACGTAACCAGGAATTTCTGCTCCGGATGCTTCCCACGGGTTTACTGCCGTGTTCTGCGGGGACCAGGCTCCGCTCTGGATGTTTCCCACGGGGTCAGGATTGACGTAAGCCGTGTTCCACGTAACCAGGAATTTTTGCTCTGGATGCTTCCCATGGGTTCACTGCCGTGTTCTGCGAGGACCAGGCTCCGCTCTGGATGTTTGCCACGGGGTCGGGATTTTGACGTAAGCCGCGTTCCACGTAACCAAGAATTTTGCTCTGGATACTTCCCACTGGTTCACTGCCGTGTTCTGCGAGGACCAGGCTCCACTCTGGATGCTTCACACGGGGTCATTGCCATGCTCTGCGAGGTCCAGGATCCGCTCTGGACGTTTCCCACAAGGTCAGGATTTGACGTAAACCGCGTTCCACGTAACCAGGAATTTTGCTCTAGATGCTTCCCATGGGTTCACTGCCGTGTTCTGCGAGGACCAGGCTCCACTCTAGATGCTTCATATGGGGTCATTGCCGTGCTCTGCGAGGACCAGGATCCACTCTGGACGTTTCCCACGAGGTCAGGATTGACGTAAGCCGTGTTCCACCTAACCAGGAATTTTGCTCTGGTTGCTTCCCACGGGTTCACTGCCGTGTTCTGCGATGACCAGGCTCCACTCTGGATGCTTCACACGGGGTCATTGCCGTGCTCTGCGAGGACCAGGATCCGCTCTGGATGTTTCCCATGGGGTCAAGATTGACGTAAGTCGCGTTCCACGTAACCAGGAATTTTTGCTCTGGATGCTTCCCACGCGTTCACTGCCGTGTTCTGCAAGGACCAGGCTCCACTCTAAATACTTCACACGGGGTCACTGCCGTGCTCTATGAGGACCAGGATCCGCTCTGGACGTTTCCCACGGGGTCAGGATTGACGTAAGCCACGTTCCACGTAACAAGGAATTTTGCTCTGGATGCTTCCCACAGGTTCACTGTATTCTGCGAGGACCAGGCTCCGCTCTGGATGCTTCACACGGGGTCATTGCTATGCTCTGCGAGGACCAGGATCCGCTCTGGACGTTTCCCACGGAGTCAGGATTGACGTAAGCCGCGTTCCACGTAACTAGAAATTTTGCTCTGGATGCTTCCCACGAGTTCACTGCCGTGTTCTGCGAGGACCAGGCTCCGCTCTGGATGCTTCACACGGGGTCATTTCCGTGCTCTGCGAAGACCAAGATGCGCTCTGGACATTTCCCACGGGGTCAGGATTGACATAAGCCGCGTTCCACATAACCAGGAATTTTTGCTCTGGATGCTTCCCACGGGTTCACTGCCGTGTTCTGCGAGGACCAGGCTCCTCTCTGGATGCTTCATACGAGGTCATTGCCATGCTCTGCGAGGACCAGGATCCGCTCTGGACGTTTCCCACAGGGTCAGGATTGACGTAAGCCGCGTTCCACGTAACCAGGAATTTTGCTCTGGATGCTTCCCACGGGTTCACTGCCGTGTTCTGCGAGGACCAGGCTCTGCTCTAGATGCTTCATACGAGGTCATTGCCGTGCTCTGCGAGGACCAGGATCCGCTCTGGACGTTTCCCACAGGGTCAGGATTGACGTAAGCCGCGTTCCACGTAACCAGGAATTTTGCTCTGGATGCTTCCCACGGGTTCACTGCCGTGTTCTGCGAGGACCAGGCTCCGCTCTGGATGCTCCACACGGGGTCATTGCCGTGCTCTGCGAGGACCAGGATCCGCTTTGGACGTTTCCCACGGGGTCAGGATTGACATAAGCCGCGTTCCACGTAGCCAGGAAGAGTTGACTTTATCCGCATTTCACGGAGCTGGGGTTTGACTCTCGGTCATCTCGGCATCGCCGAGTCATGGAACTGGGGGTTGCTGCTATTCCGCTTTGCTTGATGTTGTGTCTGTTGCAATGAGACGAATGTTGAGATGATATCCAGGCTATCTGTGAACCGTTGAGATTTGGCTTTTTCTTCTGATGAAGTCTGGGGAGGAAAGGTGTGATTCCCTTTTTTGTTTGCACCCTTGGATTGTATACAGGGATTGCTATGATATCACCTGTAAGGCATGAATTTCATCATTTTTTTATTCCGTGATGCTCTATCATTTCAGCTTTTATATCACGAAGGTCGCGATTGCCCAATCATGTCGGCTATTTTTTTTTGCGGTGCCCAATTATTTCGGCTATATTTTTTGTTTTTACTCGCTGCTTTTTATTGCGAGTTGCCCGATCATTTCGGCTATTTTTCATGCATACATTTTTACTTGCTGATTTTGTTTGCAAGTTGCCCCATCATTTCGGCTATTTCGTATGCATGTGTGGCTCGTTGGCTTTTCGCTGCAAGCTTGGAATTAGACACCGATTTCGGCATCAGCACCGCTACAACTGGGATATTGCCAGGAACGAATCATCATTTGCCTCTGTCGATGTCGAACAAAGGTGGCTTAGCGAATATGGTTAGGATCCTATCGACTAAGGCTTTTGACTTCATAAGCCGTAAGGGTCTCATAAAGGTATTTCTTCCTACAAGTCGTGAGGATCTCGTTGGTGCATTTTCTTCCTAGGAATCGTGAGGATTCCAAAGTGCATGATCTCTTATAAGTCGTAAGGATCTTACAAGAGTGCTTTCTCCTTATAAGTCGAGAGGGCTTACAAGGGGTGTTCACCGTGTAGACATATCCCTACTCACAGATAGGACTTTGTTAGGAAAATGTTTATTCGCGCCCATGGATTGTATACAAGGGTCAGCATTGAGCCGCTTGTAGGGCAATATTGGAGGTTGTGGGGGCTGCCTAAGAACGGGTTCAGATCCCCGTAGCTTAAGACTTTCGAATCTTATGAGCCGTGAGGGTCCCATAAGAGGGTTCTCCTTACGAGTCGTGAGGATCTCGCAAGTGTAATTTCTCCTTAGAAATCGTGGGGATCCCTAAGTGTTTCGCTCCCTTGTGAGTCGTAAGGATCTCACGTGGGTGGTTTCTCCTTACAATGTCGAGAGGGCCTTGCAAGTGTCTTTTAACGAGATTGCGCCCTTTCGGGTTTTCACAAAACTCGCCGGTAGCCCTGCCGTTTTTACTCACGGAGCCCTTTCGGGTTTTCATCCGTGCCCATTTTGCTTATGGACATACCGTTTTCTTTTTTTTTCTTTTTTTTATCCTAACGAGGTTGCGCCCATTCGGGTTTTCACAAAACTCACCGGTAGCCCTGCTGTTTTTACTCACGGAGCCCTTTCGGGTTTTCATCCGTGCCCATTTTGCTTATGGACATACCGTTTTATATATATATATTTTCTTTTTTTTTATCAGCTTTGAGATGCTGCAATCCACAGTAATTTATTGACGTCTTGTTCAACGGTTAGTTTAGGGACATTGCGGTCCATTGTTAGTTTAAGGGCGTTTCGGTCCGCTTTTAGTTTAAGAACGTTTCGATCCGCTGTTAGTTTAAGGACGTTTCGGTCCGCTGTTAGTTTAAGGACGTTTCGGTCCGTTGTTAGTTTGTTAGTTTTAGGACATTTCTGCTTAGGAAGATAGCAAGCAGACATAGTCGTCGTTATCTATCATTGACCTAGGCCGTGACTCGTTAGGCGTAGTATTTCTTCAGGAAGCGACCATTTATTGGCCTGAAGGGCCTTTCGCCATGTATGCCCATGAGTAGATAAGCCCCACCCTGGTAGACCTTGTCTATGATATACGGGCCTTCATAGTTCGGATCGAATTTCCCCCGTTTGGCGCGATTGGGGATCATAGGTCTTTTGACCACTAGCACGAGTTCGCCTTGGCGGAATGTCCTCGGCCTAGTCAATCTTTCATAGGAGCGCGTCATCTTTATTTTATCAGCCTCCAGATTTTGTTGCGCTATGAGCCTGGTTTCATCAAGGGCATTGAGCTCCTCAAGCCGAAGGTGAGCATTCTCTTCGTCCGTTAGCTCGTAATTAACTGCCATTCGTAGAGAGGGTAGCTCTATCTCGAGGGGGAGCACCGCCTCTGTACCGAATACCAATGCGTACGGCGTTGTGTTCGTGGCCGTTTTGAACGTAGTTCGATATGCCCAGAGAGCTTCGTGCAGTCGTTCATGCCAGTCCTTCTTATTTCGCGACACTGTTTTTTTTATGATCTTTGTCAAGGTCTTGTTAAAAGCCTCAGCTAGACCGTTAGCTCGGGGATTATAGACTGAGGAGTATCTCTAGTCTATGTTGTGTTGTTATGCGAAGCGGCTGATCTTGTGGCTTTTGTAGGCTGGCCCATTGTCGGAGATGATCCGTCTCGGAGTTCTAAATCGATAAATGACGTGTGTCTTGAAGAAATGGAGGATATTCTCCGTTTTCACTTCCCTCAGCGGTACTGCTTCTACCCATTTGGAGAAATAATCAGTTGTCGCCAAAATGAATCGATGTCCTCTGGACGATGTTGGCTCGATGGGGCCGATTATATCAGTTCCCCACATCTCGAACGGCCAGCTTGCCATCGTTGGATGTAGTGGATTTGGATGTTAATGGATAAAGTCCCCATGGATCTGGTACGAGTGGCATTGCTTCGCGTATTCGAGATAGTCCTGGATCATCGTGGGCTAATAGTAGCCCATCCGTTTGATCTTCATCTTCATCTTCGGCCCGGCTTGGTGAGAGCCACAGAGTCCGTCATGAGTTTCCTGAACGACTCTCTTCGCCTCTTCAGGTCCCAGGCATCTTAACCATAGAGAATCAAATGATCTCTTGTACAGAGTATCATTGACGAAGGCAAAAGATAGGGCTCGCTTCATGAGCTGATGTTTTGAGGACGCATCTTCAGGCGTTCGACGGGATTTGAAGTAGTCTATGAAGACTTCTCTCCAATCCTCAACCTTCTCTTGGTCTTTTACTTATAGAGCTATTTGCTCGGTCGCTTCCTTTTCCTCGGACAACTCCGGAGATATTTCTGCCGGTGCAAGAACCCGATGGCTTTGTACAACGATCCTCGCGTCATCGAGGTTCTCGTCAGCCAGTTCCTTAGCGAGATTGGCTAGTGCATCCGCTTTGCTATTTTCTGCACGCGGTATGCTCTCCAAGGTGTAGGAAGGAATTTGGGTTAGCAGTTGTTGCACTCTCTCGCTGTATTTCACCAACTCTGGCTTGCACGTTTGGTAGTCACCGTTTATTTGACTAACGACCAGTTGGGAGTCTCCGTATATGAGGAGGTTCTCAATCCTCATGTCGATGGCGGTCTCGAGACCCACTATCGAAGCTTCATACTCGGCTTCATTGTTTGTCCTCGGCTATATTAAGGAGAAGGCAAAGCGCATTATCCCTCCTTGTGGAGTTATGAAGATGAGGCCTACCCCTGATTTGATTATGGGGGTGTTTTGTTTGCGCTTCTTCATCGAAGATGCTCCATCGAAGTAAAGTTCCCACCGGGTATCACTTCCGTCGATCGTGTCAAACACCTGTTCGTCTGGAAGTTCGCAATTCAAGGGAGAATCGGCAGGTATCGGATGCTCGGCGAGGAAGTCGGCGATGGCCTGGCCTTTCACGGCCTTAAGAGGCTGATAGGTTATTGAGAACTCCATCAAGAGCAGGGCCCATTTAGCGAGTCGCCCCGTCAATATAGCCTTTGACATCAAATACTTGAGAGGATCCACCTTCGATATGAGACGGACTTCATGCGCCAATGCATAGTGCCTGAGTTTTGTTATCGCGAAGATCAATGCCGGGTAGTGTTTTTCGATGGGAGAAAAATTTCTTTTTGCCCCCAGCAGAACTCGACTCAGATAGTAGAGAGCTCTTTCTTTCCCTTGGTCAGTTGTATACAGAATGAGAGGCTTTCCCTTGACGGGAGCGGTCAGCACCGGCGGATTCTGCAGATACTGCTTGATTTCGTCCAGTGCACCTTGGCATTTATGGTCCCAAACGAAAGGGGTCCCTTTCTTCATCAGATGACTGTACAAACGGCACTTGCCGGAGATATTGGCTATGAATCGCCGGATATACGCGAGCTTTCCTTGGTGAGACCGCAATTGCTTGAGAGTCCTTGGCGGAGGCATTTCCATGATCGCCTTAATCTTTGACGGATCTATCTCGATGCCTCGGTGTTGGACAATGAATCCTAGGAATTTGCTCGAGGAAACTCCGAATGCGCATTTAAGAGGATTCATCTTCAAGTTGTATTGCCGAAGGTGTTGAAATACGATCTTCAGATGTTCAAGATGTTCCTCGTATGATTTGCTTTTAACCACGAGGTCGTCGATGTAGCATTCGGCGATTTCATGTATGAGGTCATCGAAGATCTTCGTCATGGCCCTCTGATAGGTGGCACCGGCGTTCTTTAGACCGAAGGGCATCACCTTGTAGCAGAATATACCCAAAGGGGTCCGGAAAGCGGTGTGCCTCTGGTTCTCGGGATGCATCTTTATCTGATTATATCCTGACAATCCGTCCATGAAGGAGAAGACTTCGTGAGTGGATGCGTTATCTATTATCAGCTCGGTGACTGGTACTGGAAAGTCGTCTTTTGGACAAGGTTTGTTGAGATCCCGGAAGTATACGCATATGCGCACTATCCCATTTTTCTTCATTACCGGAACGATGTTGGTGATCCAGTCAGGATACTGAACCTCTTGGATGAAGCCAGAGTCGATTAGCTTCTTGACCTCGGCTTTGATGCTCATCTCAAGCTCGAGCCGCATTTTTCTTGGTGCTTGTTTGATTGGCTTGGCGTTCGGAAATATTGCCAATTTGTGGACAGCAATCTCTGGATCTAGTCCTGGCATTTCGGAATAATTCCATGCAAAGAAATCTCTATGCTGCATGAGCACGTCTTTTAGTGTAACAACTCCAATTTTTGTATACATAAATTTGATTTAAATTTGAAGTATACTTGGAGTATTTAATGTTGCTGATATCACTTTTAAGTATCTATTCTCCTACAATAATTACAAGATGAAGCTTGTAGCTCATTGGTAATACCTTGCACTGCTGAACCAAGCCACCAGAGTTCGAATCCCATGCCCCACATTATTTTTAGATTATTTTCTTTTAAAATTCTTGGAAGCCCAACAGTCCACAGGCCATAACTCCCAAAAGTTGAACCGAACCCTAAAAACTAAGTATACCAGAGCCTACATCAGGCGAACCCACGCCCGACGACACCTGGACTCGGCCGGATGGCCGAGTCTCCAACACGAAAAAGTCGCCTTTTCGTCTTCCCAACTCCCTTGTTTACTCCAATTTATTGGATCGGTTCTCAAATGTTAATTACACCCAATTCAATACAAATTTTAATGATTTTTCTTAATTTTTTACAATTTTTTTAAAAATAAAAACCTTTCACCTACCCTACCCTAGCCTACCCTATAAATAGACCCCTTACCCTCTATCCTCTCATCCCAAAACCCTAGGTTTACTCTCTCAAAATTTCTACAAGAAAAGTGTGTTTTGAAACCGAGTTCATGGCAAAGCGCTGACGGATTTCCGGAGACGTTCTTTGAAGCAACCGGCGACGAAACAACATCTCGGCCATTTCCCTTGTTCCTCTATACTCTTTAGAAGAGTTTGAAACCCGTAAGTCCCATTCTTCTCTCTTTTCTATTTCTTAAAATACGGAATTATGAAACCCGACGGAAATCGGAACAAACCGATTTCCGATTCGGTTTTTCTACAAAATTTCACTTGTCACCAACTCCATAACACCTAAACATATTCATGATGACTATTAATCACATAACAAATAATTTGGACAAAGTTTCTTACATGAAATGATAGCTTTCTTGTAATATCGTATTCTTTTCACCATAATACCATAAAGTTCATTTTTCTTCCTCTAATCAATTCCATTATTCCTAAACATCACCATCTTGATCACTAAACTTGTAGAAATTTATTTGAATGAGTTTTCACACATGAAATGATAACTTTTGCAAATACCGTATTCTTTCACTTAAATACCGTCATGTTTAATTTATCATGTTTAACCCCTAAACATCACAATACCTTAAAATAAGTCACGAGGTAATGACCTACCTCCACACACACGCAAATACAACCTTAATTGATATCATCAAAATTTAGAATACGAAAATACAAGACTTTACATTAAAATACCATAATCTTCATAAAACCATTCTTAAAGATTTTAGATTTGTTACACTTTTTAGTAAATAGTTCTTACTAGAAAAATACGATAAGTTGTGGACAATGATCGTTTATCTAAACTGACTTTATGGTGTTTAGGCTAGGCAAGTGAGCTTGGGTAACTTTAAAAGGCCCGCCTCACGATTCGTGAGCGGATCCCTCCCTCCTCACTTGTACTTACCTGGCCACAATTGGCGGTGAAGAGGCGTTTTGAGGCTTCTAACGACTTGTCGTTTAGACCTTAGAAATAGGCTAATTGGTTTAGGAAACCCTAGAAACTAAAATACGGAAATTGACATCTTTTTACAAATAAATACCTTATCTTTATAAACCATTTTCTAAAAGATTAGTGTTTTACAATCTTTGCAAAGCGCAGCTACAGCCCATCTTTGGGGAACCCGTTCGGGATCGTACGGTTTATCGCGCACCCTTGGGCTAGTAGTGCGAGATTCAGACCTCCGCAAGGAGCATTCGGTCTCGAAAGGTTTAAAATACGACATCTTAAGAAAATGAGATTTTTGAAATATAAAATATTTATTAAAATTATTTTTGTATAAACATATGTATAACTATCTTTTAAATACCTATTTTTATTATAATATAAATATTCCATTTTTTTCTAAAATCATAATAATAAATTTTACACTAAAATACCATGAACTTCAAATAAATCAATATTACAGATAAATACCCTTATTTATAAAACTAGGATATTTTCACTAGAAATGTCACAACATAAAATCCACCATCATTACAACTCTAAAGACGAATAATAAATACTTGAGGTGTATCTTGAAAAATATACAAAAGTATTTTTACATAAAACCCCCTCAATTTTATATATATTACAATAAGGACCCTAACAATTATAGAACTTCAAATTACCTTTCTTTTAGTCTGACTCGGGTTAGAGTCTAATTATTTCTGACTTGAATATAATTCAAGTCAATCTATATTCTTAATAATCCAACTCAATATGAACACATGAATTCCTGAATCGAGTTAACAACCTATTCATTTTGACTGAATCAAACCATGGATATACATCCATTATTCCGTTATTCCAATTACATGATAAAATCCGTTTACTGATATCATGGCTTTGGTCAGTCATCCAACTTACATAAAACAATACAACAATACTGTTAAAACACTACGGGGTTTAAGGGGTAGATTGGTACGGAAGGTGTTAAAGGTGGCACGAGGTGGTCAGATTAAGACACCTAACCTATATTCCGTTGCTGTTGTACCGTGGCTTAACAGTTCCTTATATTTTCCATTTGCCCTGGTCTCTAGCATATAGAGACCCCCTTTGTATACACTGGCATCCTTCTGTACCAAGATACAAACAACAGCGTTGACATAACATTACAGCAATAGTTTACACTTTAAAATGTATCTTCTTATTCTGTCTTCTTTACTTTCCTCTTACCTTTGGGACTTACTGAGCGATCTGTTCGCTGACGACATTCTGTTTCTCTCTTTTTTGAATGTCGTCAGGTGACTTGGACCCGGCAGAAGTTGAGCCCTCGCAAGGAGACTTGGAGCACTTTACTGAAGACCGTGCAGTATAATTTCATTGTACACTTTTCTTTCCAGTACTTTACATTTCCTGTTATGCCACTGTTTAGGCATCTTTATTTCAGTTGTATTTCCTTTTCATGTATTGTACAAAGAATGTTAATAAATAAAAGTTGCTGTTCTTTTTATACTCTTGTCTCTTGTGTATTTATTTCTATATTGCTTAGATACGCTTAGCGTATGTACTTCTGAGTATATATGTAGCGGACCTCGTCGCGCCCACTTCGCCGTACAAAACCTCCATATACCTTAGGTACAATCCTAGTAGCTTCACTACCTGCACTTGCACTGTTTGATACTGGAGTATCTCACTGCTTTATATCGCAACAGTTTGTCCGAACCCATGTGATTCCAGTCTCACCGCTTGTATCCAGCTGGAATGTCAGTTCCGGAAATGGCGTTCTAAAGGCAACTATGGGATACAGCCTGTGTCCAGTCGTCGTCTGCAGTCGGGAGTTTTATGCTGACTTCAAAGTACTGGACATACCGAACTTCGATGTGGTTCTAGGAATGGATTGGTTTGGAACCTTTTATGCTACCATCGACTGTCGTCAAAGGAGGGTAGTATTCGAGATTCCAGACCATCCGATTTTCTACTTCAAGAGCGGAGATTGTACCCTGGAGCCAGGTACCTACAAAGCGAAGCCAAGGGAAGCAGTAGTTGTGGCAACTCAAGCAGAGGAAGAATCAAGACCAGAGGTAGTTCGAGAGTTCGACGATGTATTTCCTGACGATATATCAGGTTTGCCTCCCGATCGAGCTCTTGAATTCAGTATTGACTAAGTACCAGGAGCACAACCGGTGATCAAAGCACCGTATAGACTAAGTCCGGAAGGTTTGAAGGAAGTTCGAACACGGTTGGATGAATTATTGGCGAAAGGATGGATTCGTCCCAGCACTTCAAGTTAGGGAACACATGTGCTACTGGTGAAGAAGAAGGAAGGTTCATACAGAATGTGCATCGATTATAGGGCCTTGAACGAAGTCACTATAAAGAACAAGTATCCACTTCCGCGCATCGATGATTTATTCGATCAGCTAAGTGGATCTTGTGTTTTCTCTAAATTGGATCTTCGTTCAGGTTATCATCAGGTGAAGGTCAAGGAAGCTGATATTCACAAAACAGCTTTTAGAACTCGATATGGACATTACGAATTTCTAGTGATGCCATTTGGAGTGACCAATGCACCAGCAATATTCATGAACCTAATGAACCAAGTTTTCCGGGAGTATTTAGACAGGTTTGTTGTCATCTTCATCGACGACATCCTGGTATATTCTAAGAATCGGAAAGAGCATGCAGAGCATCTACGAATTGTCCTGGAAACTCTTCGACAACATAAGCTTTATGCCAAGTACAGCAAGTGCGAGTTTTGGCTAAATCAAGTTGGTTTTCTTGAACATATCGTATCAGGAGAAGGAATTTCTGTGAATCCAGCCAAAGTTTCAGCAGTTAGCGAATGGCCTACACCAAAGTCAGTGAAGGACATTCGGAGTTTCTTGGGTTTAGCTGGATATTACAGAAGGTTCATTGAAGGATTCTCAAAGATAGCAACACCCCTGACCAAGCTCATACGAAAAGATGAAGAATTTGTGTGGTCAGAAGCATGCGAGCAAACTTTCGTAGAACTTAAGTCAAGACTGACATCTGCACCTATTCTCGTAATACCGGATCAATCTGGAGGATTCGAAGTGCATTGTGATGCATCCGGTAAGGGATTAGGATGTGTTCTACATCAGCATGGTAAGGTTGTGGCTTATGCTTTAAGACAACTGAAGACTCATGAGCGCAATTATCCGACGCATGATCTGGAGTTGGCAGCCGTCATCTTTGCTCTCAAGATTTGGCGCCACTACTTACTTGGTGAACGAGTGAACATCTACACAGATCATAAGAGTCTGAAGTATGTGTTTACTCAGAAGGAGTTGAATATGCGGCAGAGAAGATGGTTAGAACTCATGGCGGACTTTGACATCAACTTGCAATATCACCCAGGAAAGGTGAACGTAGTACCTAATGCTCTTAGTCGCCAACCATTATCATTGAATCTTACCGCTCAGTGGAAGCTTCAGCAAGACTTACATCAGATGGAGATTGAAGTAGTCATGCCAGGTAATGCTTCAAGTTTGATGAATCTACAAGTTTAATCAACCATTGTCACTCAGATCAAAGCAGCTCAAGCAAGTGATGCTAAGTTGCAAAAGATCAGAGAACAAGTGGAGAATGGACTCAGAACAGACTTCATCATCCATGAAGATGAATCTTTGAGATACGGCAGCAGATTGTGTATACCAAAAGGTCATGTTCGGGAAGAGTCAATGAAAGAAGCTCACAGCTCTTCCTATTCAGTATATCCTGGAGGTACCAAAATGTACAAAGATCTACGTCAGAATTATTGGTGGCATGGAATGAAGCGTGAAGTAGCCAGAAGCGTCGCAAAATGTTTGGTGTGTCAGCAAGTAAAGGCTGAACATCATAGGACAGCTGGACTACTTCAACCGTTACCAATCCCATAATGGAAGTGGCAACACATCACGATGGACTTTGTGACTGCTCTTCCTCGCAGCACAAAGGGTAACGATGCGATATGGGTCATTGTGGATCGACTCACAAAGTCGGCTCACTTCATCCCATTTCAAGTTGGCCAATCAACTGAGACACTAGCAAAGAAGTACATGGAGGTAATAATCTAATTAAGATTTAAACACTTCATAATGTACTATCTCTGATACCCATGAACTCATACAGGAAATTGTGAGACTGCATGGAGTACCGGTCTGCATTGTCTCCGATCGTGACACCAGGTTCCGATCGCAATTTTGGCAGAGTCTGCAAGCTAGCTTGGGAACAAGTCTGAATTTCAACACGGCTTATCATCCACAAACAGATGGTCAGTCGGAACAAACTATTCAGATCTTGGAAGATATGCTCAGAGCATGTATGCTAGACTTCAAAGGATCGTGGGAAGATCACCTGCATCTTGTGGAGTTCGCGTACAACAACAGCTACCAAGCAAGCATAGGAATGGCACCTTTTGCAGTATTGTATGGAAGGAAGTGTCGATCACCATTAAGTTGGGACGACATCGGAGATAGGAAACTTCTTGGACCAGAGATGATAGTAGCGACTGTTGATGTGGTTCGTACTATCAGGGAAAGGATGCGCATAGCCCAAGATCGACAGGAACACTGGGCTGATGCAAAGAGACGACACTTGAAGTTCCAGCCAGGAGATCATGTATTCCTGAAAATATCTCCGAACCGCGGAGTGATCCGATTTGGAAGACGGGGTGAGCTAAGTCCAAGATACATTGGACCGTTCGACATACTCGAACGAGTCGGTGAAGTGGCATACCGATTAGCGCTTCCACCCTCATTGGAAGGAGTGCATAACGTGTTCCACATATCCCAACTCAAAAAGTATGTGAGTGACCCCAGCCATGTACTTGATCATTCTGAGCTCACTATACAGCCCGACTTGTCTTGTGAGCAACAACCTGTGGAAATCCTGGACAGAAAAGTGAAGACACTTCGGAACAAGGAAGTTAACTTGGTCCGGATAATGTGGAGAAAAGACACTCCAGAAGAATCCACGTGGGAAAGGGAAGATGAAATGCGTGCAAGATATCCTCACCTTTTTGTAAACCAGTCCTCAAATAAAAGTTATAAATTTCGAGGACGAAATTTTTGTAAGGAGGGTAGATTGTAACAACTCCAATTTTTGTATACATAAATTTGATTTAAATTTGAAGTATACTTGGAGTATTTAATGTTGCTGATATCACTTTAAGTATCTATTCTCCTACAATAATTACAAGAAGGAGCTTGTAGCTCATTGGTAATACCTTGCACTGCTGAACCAAGCCACCAGAGTTCGAATCCCATACCCCACATTATTTTTAGATTATTTTTCTTTTAAAATTCTTGGAAGCCCAACAGTCCATAGGCCATAACTCCCAAAAGTTGAACTGAACCCTAAAAACTAAGTATACCAGAGCCTACATCAGGCGAACCCACGCCCGATGACACCTGGACTCGGCCGGGATCGACCGAGTCGGCCGGCCAGCCGGCCAGACTCGGCCGGACGGCCGAGTTTCCAACACGAAAAAGTCGCCTTTTCGTCTTCCCAACTCCCCTGTTTACTCTAATTTATTGGATCGGTTCTCAAATGTTAATAACATCCAATTCAATACAAATTTTAATGATTTTTTTTAAATTTTTACAATTTTTTTTAAAATAAAAACCTTTCACCTACCCTACCCTAGCCTACCCTATAAATAGACCCCTTACCCTCTATCCTCTCATCCCCAAACCCTAGGTTTACTCTCTCAAAATTTCTACAAGAAAAGTGTGTTTTGAAACCGAGTTCATGGCGAAGCGCTGACGGATTTCTGGAGACGTTCTTTGAAGCAACCGGCGACGAAACAACATCTCGGCCATTTCCCTTGTTCCTCTATACTCTTTAGAAGAGTTTGAAACCCGTAAGTCCCATTCTTCTCTCTTTTCTATTTCTTAAAATACGGAATTATAAAACCCGACGGAAATCGGAACAAACCGATTTCCGATTCGGTTTTTCTTCAAAATTTCACTTGTCACCAACTCCATAACACCTAAACATATTCATGATGACTATTAATCACATAACAATTAATTTGGACAAAGTTTCTTACATGAAATGATAGCTTTCTTGTAATATCGTATTCTTTTCACAATAATACCATAAAGTCCATTTTTCTTCTTCTAATCAATTCCATTATTCCTAAACATCACCATCTTGATCACTAAACTTGTAGAAATTTATTTGAATGAGTTTTCATACATGAAATGATAACTTTTGCAAATACCGTATTCTTTCACTTAAATACCCTCATGTTTAATTAATCATGTTTAACCCTTAAACATCACAATACCTTAAAATAAGTCACGAGGTAATGACCTACCTCCACACACATGCAAATACAAGCTTAATTGATATCATCAAAATTTAGAATACGAAAATACAAGACTTTACATTAAAATACCATAATTTTCATAAAACCATTCTTAAAGATTTTAGATTTGTTACACTTTTTAGTAAATAGTTCTTACTAGGAAAATACGATAAGTTGTGGACATCGATCGTTTATCTAAACTGACTTTGTGGTGTCTAGGCTAGGCAAGTGGGCTTGGGTAACTTTAAAAGGCCCGCCTCACGATTCGTGAGCGGATCCCTCCCTCCTCACTTGTACTTACCTGGCCACAATTGGCGGTGAAGAGGCGATTTGAGGCTTCTAACGACTTGTCATTTAGATCTTAGAAATAGGCTAATTGGCTTAGAAAACCCTAGAAACTAAAATACGGAAATTGACATCTTTTTACAAATAAATACCTTATCTTTATAAACCGTTTTCTAAAAGATTAGTGTTTTACAATCTTTGCAAAGCGCAGCTACAACCCATCTTTGGGGAACCCGTTCGGGATCGTGCGGTTTATCGCGCACCCTTGGGCTAGTAATGCGAGATTCAGACCTCCGCAAGAAGCATTCGGTCTCGAAAGGTTTAAAATACGACATCTTAAGAAAATGAGATTTTTGAAATATAAAATATTTATTAAAATTATTTTTGTATAAACATATGTATAACTATCTTTTAAATACCTATTTTTATTATAATATAAATATTCCATTTTTTTCTAAAATCATAATAATAAATTTTACACTAAAATACCATGAACTTCAAATAAATCAATATTACAGATAAATACCCTTATTTATAAAACTAGGATATTTTCACTAGAAATGTCACAACATAAAATCCACCCTCATTACAACTCTAAAGACGAATAATAAATACTTGAGGTGTGTCTTGAAAAATATACAAAAGTATTTTACATAAAACCCCCTCAAGTTTTTATAAATTACAATAATAACCCTAACAATTATAGAACTTCAAATTACCTTTCTTTTAGTCTGACTCGGGTTAGAGTCTGACTATTTCTGACTTGAATATAATTCAAGTCAATCTATATTCTTAATAATCCAACTCAATATGAACACATGAATCCCTGAATCCAGTTAACAACCTATTCATTTTGACTGAATCAAACCATGAATATACATCCATTATTCCGTTATTCCAATTATATGATACAATCCGTTTACTGATATCATGGCTTTGGTCAGTCATCCAACTTACATAAAACAATACAACAATACTGTTAAAACACTACGGGGTTTAAGGGGTAGATTGGTACGGAAGGTGTTAAAGGTGGCACGAGGTGGTCAGATTAAGACACCTAACCTATATTCCGTTGCTGTTGTACCGTGGCTTAACGGTTCCTTATACTTTCCGTTTGCCCTGGTCTCTAGCATATAGAGACCCCCCTTGTATACACTGGCATCCTTCTGTACCAAGCTACAAACACAGCGTTGACATAACATTACAGCAATAGTTTACACTTTAAAATGTATCTTCTTATTCTGTCTTCTATACTTCCCTCTTACCTTTGGGACTTACCGAGCGATCTGTTCGCTGACGACATTCTGTTTCTCTCTTCTTTGAATGTCGTCAGGTGACTTGGACCCGGCAGAAGTTGAGCCGTCGCAAGGAGACTTGGAGCACTTTACTGAAGACCGTGCAGTATAATTTCATTGTACACTTTTCTTTCCAGTACTTTACATTTCCTGTTATGCCACTTTTTAGGCATCTTTATTTCAGTTGTATTTCCTTTTCATGTATTGTACAAAGAATGTTAATAAATAAAAGTTGCTGTTCTTTTTATACTCTTGTCTCTTGTGTATTTATTTCTATATTTCTTAGATATGCTTAGCGTATGTACTTCTGAGTATATACGTAGCGGACCTCGTCGCGCCCACTTCGCCGTACACTGGGAAGCGGGGCGTGACATTTAGTGTAGTCACCCTTTCTTCAGACAGCAACTCACTGACGAATGTCGGTCGCGGGTCACTTTCCGTCTCCAAATCAATTTTCCTGAGGTTATCTGCAGTAATGTGTATCCCATCTTCCAGCTCTTTCGGTGCCTGTGGAAACTCTGAGATCACCTCATCATCGTCGTTTTCGAAGCACCAGGGGAGGTCATCCATATTCTCGGTCTCTTCTTCTGACAGCGCTATCATGTAACAGGTACGAGCTCGCTTCCAAGACCGATGTTGATCTGGTTCTACTCTCGCTGTATGCGCGGTTTTTGGTTCGTGCTTCTGTGGCGGAGTTATCCTCCAACTGTTGGATAGAGTGAACTTGCCGAGCTGATATTGGTCTTCGACCCAATTCTTGAAGGTGAAGCAGTCTTCGAGAGGATGTCCTACCGCTCGGTGATAAGAGCAATAGTCTGGGTGAGAGACCTCGTTGGCTTGCTCGTGGTTTGGACTCCGGAAGTGTAATCATCTGATGTTTTATAGCGAGATCAAGTATCTTCCGTGTCTTATTATGAGGAAAAGAGTATGTTCGGCCCATCTTCTTTGTGAGAGACGAATCCGAATTGCTCGATTCCCGATCACGTGGCTTCTTGGTCCCGCTTTGTCGCTGTCGAACGCCTTTCCCGCTCTTTGATTTATTTTTGCCTCTGCGTCGGGCTTTTTGTATGACGGGTTGATAAGGAAGAGCATTGTCATTCTCTGTGACCTGCTGAAGGAGGCGCTGCGCCCTAGCTTTCTCGTAAATGGCCATTTCACGGTTATGGTCATCCCGGACCTTTCGACCCGCTTCCTTTATAAGCTTGTCCATTCGTTCTTCGAATGATGGACTCGGCATTTTGATGGTAGGATCTTGTTTTGGTTCAGGGTCAGCGTTTTCTGACAGGGCGTCCCCTTCTTCATCGAAATCATATATGACGTAGCTATTATTGATCCGTTCCCGTTTCTTGGATTGGACGTATCCGAGCCCGACCGTTTCCATTCTCCCATTGGGCAACTTTCGCTGAGTTCCGGGGACATCCCAAATCCTGTTGTAGAATCAAGCTTGTCGAGTAGTCTGTCTGAAGGGTACCCCTTGACGCTTTAATAGCCTTTTCAAACCTTCCGTGTAATATCTAGGCAAACGACTGGGCTGGAGCTTGTCAAGTGTAGAATCCGCGCCATGCCAAATTTCTTTTTCCACTTTGGTTTCCTCGGTTCGGTAGAATAGGATTGCCTGTTCACCTTTTCTCCTGGGAGGGACGTAAAATGTTTGCAGCTCTTGCACACTATAAGCTTCAAGTGCATCGAGATCTTTGTAATGTTCTTGTGGAACCATGGTGATATGAAAACTCTGATTATCGCCAACGAAGGCTTGTATTGATGGCCGAGCAGAAAATATAGCGTTAACCTCGTCTTCCGAGTCGCTGCCGAAAATCAACATTAGGGCGGACGGTCCCGGGTTGTTGCATTGGGGCGGCCCTGAATAAACTATCTCTTCTTCTTCCTCGGTATCACTCCCGAAGACCGGAATAGTGGTGATAGCTTTGTTCTTCGGTTTGTGACATCTTTCCGTGTCCTCGAAATCCTGTAAGAAGTATTTTGCATCTTCGTACTTTCGGACTTCGTTCACGGAGAATGGGTTCAACTCCCCCGTCACAGTGTACTCGAGACCATCTTTAAAATACTTCATACACTGGTGCTGTGTAGAAGGGATAATGTTGTACTCATGTAACCAAGGCCTGCCGAGCAAAGCATTGTAGCATGTCTTGGCATCAATGACGTGAAATTTAATATCCGTGACGAGCAGCCCGAAGTTCAGCGTTAGTATCACAGATCCGAGAGTCCGTGATGACTGGGAGTCGAAACCGGAGATGATAATTTTATCGCGAGCGAGGTGCTGAACGCTCATGCAGATTTCCTTCAATACTCTCACGTTGAGGAGATTGATGGAAGACCCATTGTCAACCAGGATTTTGTCTATCTTTATATCGTGACAGTATCCGAAGACATAAAGGGGACGATTGTGCTCGCACGTCCCAAGGAGGAGATCTTCATCGTCGAAGGTGATATCGGCTGTGTGCACTTCTTCCAGTTCGTCATTCATGTTTTCTTCGGCGAGAAAAGCTTAGAATTGTCCTGGCTCTTGTAGTGCTTTGATCAACGAATCTCTCGCCTCTTTGGATAACAGAAGGGCGTCGAGAATGCTGAGCTGTGAGGGTAGCTTCCTCAAGTGTGCCAGAACGTTGTAGTCCATCTTGCTTTTCTTCGGCGGGTCCCTGGCCGTCAGCTCCTTGACGATTTGATCTTCTAGGGCAATATCTTCAGAGACTTTTTCTTTTCCTTTATCTTTTTTATTTGACCCAATGTTCGAGGGCCCAAGATTCTTTTCGGGCAGCGTACGATTGCGCAGCTGAATATTTTCACAGGTCTTCGGTTCTTTCTCTTTTCCCGAGGTAGATTCTTTGAAGAGAGGGCCAAGAATCATTTCTTCATCAGAGTCGCTCCCGAAGGTGAGAACTTACGATCCCCCAGCGTCGACCATGTGACAGTAGCCAGTAGTTCTTTTACGCTCCTCAGTTGTATTTCCTTGCTCTCGACGAGTTTTGCGCTTCATCCGCTTAAAATGTTGCTGATGAGAAACATATCCCTGCCACCATCTCTTAAAAGCGTTGCACTTTTCGGTGGGCTGCGTGATCCTTCGATGATATAGACAATAGTTAGGATGTATATTCGCTTCACTAGAGGTGTTCCCTTAGGAGGGTGGCAGCTTCATTCCCAGCGATATGGATTTGGCGAACCTTTTCTTCGTCCTGAGCATGCTTTTGCTGGCCATGGGCACGTCTTGATCTGGTCGGAGCGCTTCAACCCTTTCATCCAGCCGTTGGCGTTTGGCCTTCTCAAATATGGCCATCTCGCGCTCTCGATCAGCTTTGCTTTTCAAAGAGCTTCGTTTAAGAATGCGTCAATTACTTCGTCTAACGGTGTTAGAAGTTCAAGCTCAGGATCTGCCCCCAGTTTCTCTGTGTAAGGGACGCCTTCATCGTTTATCGACGAGTGAGAGATCACATGGCAACTTGCCACGTAATCTTCAGATTCATCCGATGAGTCTTCTCCATCATTTCCGTCCTCAAGACGTGGCTGAGAAAATCTTGAAGTGTAACCGGAGTCCGCGCCTTCTGGTTATACTCTTCCAGCGCGTCAATATGTTTTTGTAGGTCCATGCGCTTGTCGTCAGGCTTCACGGGCTTCTTGGATTTCTTCTTCTTGTTTGATGATTTTGACGGCTGGGTGTGAGTGCTTTGGCTATCACCACCAATTTTTGGAGTTGGGCGCGGCTTCAGCATCCCTTCGATGATCTGGGGTTCCAGCGGATTCTTCCACCTGATCGCCGGGCATGTCTGGAGATCATTCAGCATTCTTTTGATTTTCGCTAAAAGAACGACCTCCTATGGAGCTTCTTCAACAAAAGAGCACGATGCCTCCGTTATGTCCGTCTTCTTAGGAGTGTGCGGTTGTGGTGGGTTTACCTTCCATTTCTCAGACAGCGCAAACTTGCCTTATTGGTATTGGTTCTCGATCCATCCTTTAAAGACGAAGCAATCTTCAATTGGATGGCTTACCGTTTGGTGGTAAGGGCAATAATTGGGATTATTCGCTTCGCCGGGTTGCAATGGTCGCTTTGGATTCGGCATATTGATAAGCCTGTTGTGCATTGCTAGTTCGAATAGCCTCTTCGTTTTGTCCCAAGGGAACGAGTAAGGACGCTTCATTTTCTCATTATAGTAGCGCCGTCTCTCTTCCAGTTGATCCGTTAGTTTTGGGGCACTGGGCTGCTGTTGGATATTCGCAACGAAGGTCGCCTTCCTTTTACCCTTTTCGTTCCGCGGCTCCGGCTTCGGAGGAGACGGCCTATGGCCCATCTGGTCCATCTGGGCTAGCCTGTTGATTAAAGCCTGGAACGTGGTCGGTTTGAAGAACATCATAAACTGTAAAATAGTTGCATGAGGGTCTAGGGTGCCCACGAACATGCCCACTGTTGGTGCTTCTTCGATGCGCTGTTCGCATTTCTACCATAGATTCCGCCATTGGATTGCGTACTGAACCCACGTCTCACCCGGCTTCACCCTGGCATTGATCAAGGCCGTTATTGGGGTGCATTCACTAGCACTTTCGAATCGCTGGGTGAACAATAACTCCATTTCTGCGAAAGTTTTAACGGAGTCGTTTGGAAGTTCGGAGTACCACTCAAATGCCATCTCCGACAAGCTGCCGACGAATTGGCGGAGCAAAAGCTTATCATCACCACCGGTGTTTCCGCAAAGAGCCCTGAACTGAGCGACATGTTGATGGGGATTACCTGTCCCCTTGTACACATGGAATTTGGGGATTGTGTAGCCCGGCGGGTACTTTATCTGATCATACCAGCCCGGATAAGGTCGCCCAGTTTTGACGACTTGGCCGGCCGCTTCATTTGCCTGGTGAACTCGTATTTGCTGAGCAATATAGTCATCCAGGACGGCCTTGGAAATAGTTTCCTCCTTGGCTGCTGAAAGAGCCGGAGGTGGATTCGGTGTCTCTCCTCTGTCATCTTCAATAATGATCGGAGGGTCTTCGGCTGGAGGATCTGGCTGTAACATCATCCCGACCATGTCTTAGAAAAGAAGCGCCATTCGCTTTATATTAGCCGCTTGTTCTGCAGCTTCTTT
The DNA here is from genome assembly GCA_030015575.1 of Agapanthus africanus. Classification (NCBI taxonomy): domain Eukaryota; kingdom Viridiplantae; phylum Streptophyta; class Magnoliopsida; order Asparagales; family Amaryllidaceae; genus Agapanthus; species Agapanthus africanus. The sequence goes on from CM057337.1 coordinate 9,561,787, forward strand.
TTCCTTCTTTTCGAGGACTCTGCGTAGGAAGTCAACATCGGTTTCTTGCTCATGACGCTGCTCCGATGACGTCTCCGGGCTTTCTTTTGGTCCGGTGAGTGCAGCCATTGCAGTCAGCATCTCTTAAAACTTCTGTTGTTGTTGTTCCTGGGCCCTTGTTATTGATCGGGTAAGCGGTCGATGGCCTGTTGAAGTGCGGATTTCTTCTTTTCCAGAAGCCATGTAAACAGTGTGTACCATCATGCCCCCGGACTTGGGGCGTTTGGGCTCAGCGTCTTTACGATTTGCCATAGTTACAGGGGCCTTCCTTGGCTTCCTCCCCTTTTGAGCAGTTGAAGTCGAGGGGGGCGTCGCAGCGGGCACCCAGACAACTGTTGCTTTTTGAAGCCTAGCAAGACGGTTCTCTTCTTGTTGAACATTCGCCCTTTTCTGTCGGCGAGGGTAATCCTGATCAACTACTGAGTTCCGAACCTGTCCCCATACTTTGTAGATTTTGGAGGACAGCCGCTGAGGGGACTGTTCTGGCTTTACTTCCGCAACATTCTCCACGGATGGAGGAGATCTTTTCAGTACGGCGGTAAGAGAGTTCCTGCGCACCTGGTTCAGCAATTCAAAACTGTTCTCGGTTGGAACAGCAGCATTGACTTCCACCATTGGGGCTGGTGGAGTTAACCCAGAGGGAGAGTTGCCCCCAGCCTTCCTCACTCGGCGCCAGTGGCGACGTCGAGCGCGTCGAGCTGTTGGGATGGTTTCAACTTGAGGGGTGACTTCGTCATGCCCCCTGTTTTGGAGAAGGGCTGTTGCTAGCGTCAGCCTCTCGAAAACTGAGGTCCGTTAAGTACAGTGTTTAATCTGTCAAAGACAAACCTTGTAGCAGGAGCGGGAGTGGGAATGGGAGCTGAGACAGTCAGTCTTGTAAAGACCGACCCCTTGGCGGGAGAAGCCGCCTTGACGACTTCGGGAGCAGGGTTGGTTATTCTCTTCGGAACAACCCTTTCTTGAGTTGCAGGCTTCATCATAGGCCCACAGGAACTCTGGCCCAATCTGGCGAAGACTGAAGTGTTGGAGTTGGACGACCCGTTGAGGGGGGCTGTTCCCCGCCGAATACAGAGACGCGACCGCGTAGGTCCGTCTTGCCTGAAATTCGGGGCAAATGCTAATTGGTGCTATCCGTCGACCTCTCCGAAGATGCCAAGTTGATTTATGGCACCATGTATCGAAGGTTTAAACGAATGCGACCGATGTAGCAGACTTCGTCAGATTCCCCCTCGTTGAGGGGTTTTTGATTGTGGGGACGCTCTTCCCTGCAGGCGCAAGCCCCTGCAGTTAATTACGCTACCGCATCGCGGTAACAACTTTCTCCTTCTCCAGATGGTCACTTTGTGTTGTGGGTGTTTGTTTTGCGTTTGGTTGCCCGTGGATTGTATACGGAGACTAATTTATGTTGTCGCCCATAGGGCGTGGACTAGTCCAAATCTGTATCTTTCTTAGATTTGGGTTTGGGGGTTTGGGTTTAAGGATACGTTAGCCTCATTTGAGACTAAGATCAACTTAAACGTTTGTTAAGGATACGTTAGTCTAATTTTAGACTAAGATCAACTTAACGGGATCGTTTAGATCCGACAAGAGAGCAATTGGGCTCTATTGTTTAGTTTAATGACATTGCGGTCGATTAGTTTAAGGACATTACGGTCCATTGTTAGTTTAAGGACATCTCGGTCCAATATTAGTTTAAAGACATTGCGGTCGAATGTTAGTTTAAGGACATCTCGGTCCATGGGTTTAAGGACCCCACAGTCCGATGTTAGTTTAAAGACATCACGGTCAAGGTTAAGGACATCATAGTCTATGGGTTTAAGGACCCCACAGTCAGATGTTAGTTTAAAGACATCACGGTCGAGGTTAAGGACATCATAGTCCATGGGTTTATGGACCCCACAGTCCGATGTTAGTTTAAAGATATCACGGTCGAGGTTAAGGACATCATAGTCCATAGGTTTAATGACCCCACAGTCCAATGTTAGTTTAAAGACATCGCGGTCGAGGTTAAGGACATCATAGTTCGTGAGTTTAATGACCCCACAGTCCGTAGTTTAGAGATGTCATAGTCTATGAAATGTGTGGTTGTCGGGACCCGTCACCTCTTTGAAGACATTGAAGGATTACAACGACAAATATCAAAGGAGTGAAGAGATGTACCCTTGAACCAGGGTGGATTGAGTGATCTATGGTCCAGTTTGGAACTAAGATCAATTAATTATATTATGAGTACAATGGCTCAGTTAAGTCTGAATTGAGGACTTATGGCCAACTTGGGCTAAGTCCAATTAAGTTTGGAATATTGGCCCTTTGTTGGACCCTTAGACATCTGTTTGGGTTCAGCCCTTCATCACTTAGCAATGCTAGACAAGAGTTTAAAGGCTCTGTTTTCATTTGGGTCTTTGACTGAGGATTAAACATTATACCTCTGAGTTTCTACTCAATCTTGAGATTCAATTGAAGGGGAGGCTTTGCCTCTAGAAAATTAGCCAATTTGGCTAAAAATAGTGTTAAACACTAGAGAACAACAGTGTTAAACACTAGAAATAAAGCTCTCAAATTAGTGTTAAACACTAGAAGATAACAGTGTTAAACACTGGAAGTAAGATTCTCAAATTAGTGTTAAACACTAAAAAGATAACAGTGTTAAACACTGGAAATAAGATTCTCGAATTAGTGTTAAACACTAGCGGAAAAGGGGGTCATGTGGGGACACGTGAGGGCGCCTAAAGGTGGGGCCAGATTTCTTTACTTTGTTCTGCAAATAAGTGAACACATTTTGACTTTTGGCTGTCACGTGTTGGCACGTGATGGAGCTTTGCGCCTTAATTATTCAAGCTTTTATCAAGGGGTCACGTGGTAACACGTGAGAGCGCCCAAGTTAGAATCTGCCCTTGCTTTTATTCCTTTTGTTTAGGAGGTCACGTGGGAACACGTGAGGCGTTGCCTCAGAGCTTTTTCCTTTTTATTTTTGGGGATCTTTTCAGGGGTCACGTGGGGACACGTGACCTTAGTTCTTTTCGTGCACAGAGATCTTTTAAATCTCCTTATTTTTTAAGAATTGAATTCTCTGTAGGGTTAAACCCTAATTATGATTTTAGAGGAATTAAATTCCTATTGTGCAAGAATTAAATTCTTAAGAAGGGTTAAACCTTAATTTCTTTTAGAGGAATTAAATTCCTATATATGTAAAAGAATTAAATTCTTGTATAGGGTGAAACCCTAATTTCATTTTCAGAGGAATTAAATTCCTGTGAATTTGAGAGAATTAAATTCTCAATTAGGGTTAAACCCTAGTTATGTCCATCTTGAAGGAATTAAATTCCTATAATTTTAAGAGAATTAAATTCTCATATAGGGTTAAACCCTAGTTTATCTTGGAGGAATTAAATTCCTATAAATTTAGGAGAATTAAATTCTCTGAACTCAATCCTCCCTTTAAGTCTTGGATCTGCATGGCAAGATCTCAACCCGATGAGAATTAAATTCTCAACCTATGAGGAGATTTGCTTCTACAGATCTTCAACTAGAGGAAGAACTAAGTTCTTTTTGCAGAAGAGTTAAGCTCTTAGATTTTGAGAATTAAATTCTCTGTTTGAAGTTTTGATCCTCTTCCTTTTCTCACCTAGGGTTTTCTTTATTGAGAATTAAATTCTCCTTTCTTCTCTCTCTGAAATTTCAAGATTCCAAAATTCTCCCTTTCTTTCTCTTCTCTTGGCTCCTATTTATAGGAGAAGGAAAAGAATCAATTTGTTTAGTAAATATTTCATTGAAAGATTTTGTTTGTTTTCATAATTAATATGATCCTTTAGATCACGCAATGAATTTTATTCACCGTTGGATTTTCAATCCAAAGATATTCTGTTTGTTATTTTTGGTGAGATTTAGGAAAATCTTTCCTTATCTAAGATTTTTTCATAAATTGGTGATTTTTAATCACCCCTGGATTTTTAATCCAACGGTTCCCCATAACCCTTGTCCATTTGGAAAGATTCAGAGGAATTAAGAATTTTAATTCTATTAAACTGTAAGGCATTCAAAGCCTGTCACGTGCTGGCACGTGACCCTTGGTCACGTGTGAGCACGTGACCCCCAATTGAGTCCTTTTCTCAGCAGCTTATTTATGCTTCTGTTTTAACCATCATGTGTTAACACGTGACCATTGGTCACGTGTGAGCACGTGATACCTCATTGAGGTATTTCCTTCAGCCGTTTGTTTTTATTTCTGTTCTAACTATCACGTGTCAACACGTAACCATTGGTCACGTATGAGCACGTGATACCTCATTGAGGTAATTCCTGATTTTAATCAAATTCTATTAAGCAATAAGGCTTTCAAAGCCTGTCACGTGCTGGCACGTGACCCTTGGTCACGTATGAGCACGTGACCCCCAATTGGGTCCTCCTTCAGCCGTTTGTTTTCATTTCTGTTTGATGAGAATTTAACCATTACGTGTCAACACATGACCATTGGTCACGTGTGAACACGTGATATCTCATTGAGCTAATTCCTGATTTTTAATCAGGAAACAGATACCGAAGACCCCAAGCATGTGCAACTCGAGCCATGAGGTGAAATAATGCATTGAGAAGTTGGCAGGCTGCACCCCTGGCTCAGTAGTATCCGCTGCCAAGCTAAGGCCGTAATATAGGTGGGCTAACCCAGCAATCCTGATGGCCACTTGTATCTCGGCAACCATTCGATGCGCGGGGTAGAAGACAGATGGCCTCATTTAGCGAGGGTGCATGGGAAGCGCGAACCAGCTTAACCACAAACCCATGAACCCTAGAAAGAACGCTTCCTCATCGATGCCCGGAGCGGCAATTTCTGAAAAGGGTACGATCGCGACGTTTGGAAGAAAGAAATCCTTTTGATCGGCTTCCAATATTGGCCGGCGATCCAAGCCAAAGCCGAAAGGATCATCAAGTTTGGCAAACTTTTCACCTTGTCGCGATAAAACTTCCGCATGGAGAAAACGAGCGATAAAATCCGTAAAAGTAACCCCGCAGCCTCCGGATTCGAGAAAGAGGCTCTCATACATATTCAACATCTTTATCAAATTTGGGAACTGGTGTTGAATAGCGTTCTTTGGGATAAAACCCATTACCACTGATTTGGTGGCAAAAATATACTCATCCGGAAGAAGCAGCTCCTCGTAATGCTCTCCCCTAACGGGTAAACCAGAGACCTCGGCAAATTCCTCTAAGGAAATGGAGACTTCTCGATCCAATAAGAGGAAGGTGTGGGTCGGAATGTTCATTGCTCTAGAAACGCCTTGATCCACCATGTAGGAGGTGCATAATATTGGAACAAGGAAGCGTAGATCGCAGGGTACAATCCAAGCTTCAGCAGCTGCGGCTTCTTCGCCGATAAAATATATCGGGCCCACTGCAGGTATCCGACCGGGTGACGGGGAGTTAGTCCTATGTTGCAGGGCTGTCCCTAAGGGCGCGATTCACCCTGGCATATGCATCGTCCTAAAGTGTCCAAAGCTACTGTTTCTCCCAATCAGAGAAAAGCTCTGTTTGAATTTCAAAATTCAAAATTCGAAGCAACGCTTCAGATTCTTTGCGCTGCGCGCAACGCGCCACGTGTCAAAAGCTGATACATCAGCGCAGCGTCCAAGGCAGCGCGCCCAATCAGAGCAGAGCTCTATTTAAAACAAAATTAAAGGAAGCAACGCTTCAATTGCGCAAGCACTGCGCTGCGCGACACGTGTCAGCGCAATTGCGCAAGCACTGCGTTGCGCGACTAGTGTCAGCGCAGTTGCGCTGCGCCGTGCGCTGCTTGACACGTGTCAGCGCAGTTGCGTTGCACTTTGCGCAGCTTGACACGTGTCAGCGCAGATGTGCTAGCGCAGTTGCGCTGCACTTTGAGCTGTGCGACACGTGTCAGCGCAGTTGCGCTGCTTGACACGTGTCATGCTCTGGGGCGTTTGCGCCAAACAGAATTAAATTCTAGCAAGATTTTTCTGTTCTTGTTAAAACAAGAAGATTGCCTTCTGTAAATCAGAAGCCCTTGGATCGAAGATCCAACGGTGGGGAAAATTCCCCATATCACTCAGAGAAAGATCTCTCTAACAAATTTTAACAAATTTATGGGGACTATATAAAGGCCCCTAGACCCCAAATCAAAGGCATGAACATTGTGAAAAATCAAGAACTTCAAACAGAGAGAACTCTGAAGAAATTTCAATAAGAAAAAGGTAAAAGACCTTTAAGATAGAAGAATTTCTTCTAATAGATCATTGATCTAAGAACACGATCAATGATCTTCAATAAAAAAACAAAAAAAAATAATACTGCTTTGCACTTATGAACCATTGGTTCTCTGAGATCAAGAAAAATAAGAAACACTTGTTTTCTTTGATCTAAATTGGATCAAGAAATCAAGCAGTGCTTTGCACTTTTTTATGAATCATTGGTTCTGGAATCTAAAAGATTCTCAAGTTAATAGAGCCTTGCTCTCTGAAACTGGCGCAACTCACCAGAGCACGCCACGTGTCAGCAGCGCAAGCGCAGCGCACTGGCACAGCGCACTGCGCTTGCGTGATACGTGTCATCACCGCAAGCGCTTGCGCTCAGTAATTGGCGCAAAGCGCTAGACAAATGCAAAGCATTATTTACAGAAGGGCCAGGCCCAATTAAAAAAGTCCTAACAGGCCAAATTAATTGCAATGCAATAAAAGGGCAGAGCCCAAACAAAATTGATGCTCTGCATCATTTCTAAAAGGTCAGAGCCCAAACAAAAAAGGGGTCTGTCAGACCAGAATAGATGCTATGCATCATTTAAAGGGGCAGAGTTTATATAAAGGTCCAACAAAGACCAAGAATAATGCTATGCATTATTAAACATGGGCAAAGCCCTAGCACAGGGTCTAATATGACAAAAATGAGAAATAAACTGGACTTAGCCCAATCATGGCCGTAAAGTCCTCGAATTAAATTGATCGAGCACAGCTGCTCTCTTAAATTAATTTACATCCAGTTCAAAGGGTACATCTCCGAACTCCTCTGACTCTTATCATTGTAATACTTCAACGACGTTAGAGAGGGTGACGGGTCCCGACAACCACACATCAATACGGACTGTGGGGTCCTTAAATTCACGGACTTATGCGTTCTTAAACCAAAACACGGACTTGTGGAGTCCTTAAACCCACGGACTTATGCGTCCTTAAACTAAGACACGGACTGTGGGGTCCTTAAACCCACGGACTTAAAGCATCCTTAAACTAATGGACCACCATATCCCTAAACTGGCAATAGGACCACTATGTTCTTAAACTGAACAAATAGAGCCCCAAATGCTCTTTTGTCGGATCCAAACGATCCCGTTAAGCTGATCTTAGTCTCAAATCAGACTAACGTATCCTTAACAAACGTTTAAGTTGATCTTAGCCTAAACATGGCTAACGCATCCTTAAACTAAAACACCAAACCCAAATCTAAGTAAATACAGATTTGGACTAATCCACGTCCTATACGGGCGACGGCATCACTTAGTCTCCGTATACAATCCACGGGCATCCACAAACAAAACAAACACACACGACACGAAGTGAAATTCTGGAGAAGGAAAAAGTGGCTACCGCGATGCGGTAGCATAATTAACTGCAGGGTCTTGCGCCTGCAGGGAAGAACGTCCCCACACTCAAAAACCCCTCAAACGAGGGGGAATCTGACGAAGTCTGCTACATCTGCCACATCCGTCTGAACCATCCGATACACGGTGCCATAAATCAACTTGGCATCTTCGGAGAGGTGGACGGGTAAAACCAAATAGCATCTGCCCTGAATCTCAGGCAAGACGTCCTAACGTCGCGGCCTCGCCGTTCAGAGGGGGAACAGATTCTGGCACGCCCGGTGGGACCTTTTCCTCTTTCCACTCCACACTTCGTATGTCGTATTTGCGAACGAATTGCGGTTTGTTAATGGTTGCCTTCGGATTTAAGTTACTAAGATTTGGTCTTTTTCCTGGCGCAGAAATCAAGCATCGATGGCCTCTACCTGTTCGACAAGTGCTCCAACTGCAGCTGCAGCTCGCGTCCTACCCTCAGCTGGGGGCATAACCTACGGGGCCCCAAGCAGCCTCTTTGTTCACCATAGCCCGTGAGAGCAGATTACTCAAGCCACCACAGGATTGTTTTTCGGAACCATGCTTCCACCAACAAGCTTCAGTACCCTCGTGCCCGTACAAGAAGCTCCTAAGAAGTCGATCTTCGATCGACTTTCAGTTACTGCGGCCCCTCTCAACGGGACGCCCAACACCAGTGCCTCGGTCTTCTCCAGACTGAGCCAAAACTCCTGCGAGCCCACAATGAAGCTTGCAGTCCCGGAAAAGGTTATTACAAAAAGAGTAGCCAAACCTGCTCCTGAAGTCGTCAAGGCGGCTTCTCCTGCTAAGAGATCTGGTCTTTGCAAGATTGACCGTCCCAATTCCCATCCTCCTGCTTTTGCTGCTCAAAAAGACATCAGTCTTCAATAGGCTGACGCCGGCAAACAGCCCCACACCTGAACCAGGGGGCAAGAAGAAGCTGTTTCTGTCTTTGAACCAATATCGACGACTTCGTCGCGCCCGACGACGCCACTAGCGCGCCGGATAAGAAAGACTGGGGGCAATTCCCTTTCTGGAATAACTCCACCAGCTCCCACGGTGGAAGTTAACGCTGCTGTTCCAACCGGGAACAGCTTTGAGCTGTTGAATAGGGTACACAGAAACTCGCCAACTGCGGTCCTTAAAAGATCTCCTCCACCGGTAGAGACCCGCCGTGGAAGCAGAAAAGCTGGAGCAGCCTCCTCAATCGTTGTCCTCCAGGATTTACAAGACATGGCGATGAGTCCGAGAAATCTGTGATTGATCCTAATTTCTCTCAGCCAACAACAAGAAGTTGAAAGGTCGGCAAGAAGAAAATCCCCCGGTCAAGCAACGAAAGGCGACGACCACTTGGGTGCCCAAAGCAACTGCTCCCCTCAACTTCTACGGCCCATGAAAGAAGAAGGCTAGAAAAAGTCCCTACAACCTATGGCGAATATCAAAGGTGGTGAACCCAAACGCCCCAAGTCTGAGGGCATGGTAGTTCATACCGTCTATATGGCGTCCAGTAAGGAGGACAGCCGCATATCAACAGGCCATTAGACCGCTCCATCAGCTGTGATCGGTGACCAAAGCGCAGGAGCAGCAACAGAAGCTCCAAGAGATGATGAACGCTATGGCCGCACTTACTGGGCCAAAAGAAAACCCTGAAACGTCCTCGGATGAACGCCAGGGAGCAAGAAACCGACGCCGAATTCCTTCGTCGAATATTGGAGAAGAAGGATAAAGAGGCTGCTGAACAAGCAGCCAACATAAAGCGTATGGGCCTCCTGTTCCAAGACATGGTGGGGATGATGATCCAACAAGATCCTCCGGCCGAAGATCCCCCGATCGTCCTTGAAGACGATAGGGGAGAGACGTCAAATCCTCCGCCAGCTCTGTCAACAGCTAAGGAGGAGACAATCTCCAAGGCTGACTTAGACGAGTACATAGCCCAGCAAATACGGGTACATCATGCGACTGAAGCAGCCGGTTAGGTTGTAAAAAACAGGATGGCCGTATCCGAGTTGGTACGACCAGATCAAGTACCCGCCGGGCTACACAATTCCCAAGTTCTATGTCTACAAGGGGATGGGCAATCCTCACCAAGCATGTTGCCCCAGTTCAGGGTACTCTGCGGCAACACCGGCGGTGATGACAAGCTGTTGCTTCGCCGGTTTGTTAGAAGTTTATCAGATACGGCGTTCGAGTGGTACTCTGAGCTCCCGAACGACTCTATCAAGACCTTCGCGGAGATGGAGCTGTTGTTTACATCAGCGTTTCGCAAGCACCAGTGAACGCACCCCGATGACGGCACTGATTAACGCCAGGGTAAAGCCAGGCGAGACATGGGTTCAATATGCTATACGGTGGTGGAACTTATGGTCGAAGTGCGAGCAGCGCATTGAAGAAGCTCTCGCGGTGGGTTATGTTTGTGGGAACCTTTGATCCGCAAGCAACCATCTCACAATTTATGATGTTTTTCAAGCCGACTACCTTCCAGGCCTTGATTGACAAGCTAGAGCAAATGGATCAGATGGGCCAAAAACCCCCTCTTCCAAAGCCGGACTCCCGAAATAACAAGGGGAAGGGAAAAGCGATCGTTGTCGCTAAATGCTCAACAACAACTGAGCAACTCGAAACCGGTTGTTCGTCAAAATAATATGCGCCCGTACGTAGCCTTTGAGGAGAAGCTAGGACGTTCTTACTCTTTTCCCCGAGATAAAACGAGAAGGTCATTCGAGCTGGCGTTGCGGCAACCGACTCATAAATCTGCCAGATCCAAAACGTCCGTCGCAACCAAATGATGTCAATGAGCCCAACTACTGTCCTTATCATCGAGTACTGGGTCATCCAATAGAAGATTGCTACGTCTTCAAAAATTGGCTTGAAGACCAGTACCAATAGGGCAAGTCGTGTTATCTGACAAATGGAAGGTGAATCCCCCGCAGCCCCCACACCTCTAAAAAGGATGAATACGCCGAGGGCAACATGCTCTGTCGTTGAAGAAGCTCCTTGGGAGGTTGTATTATCAGCTAAGACAAAGAGAATGCTGAACGACCTTCAGGCATGCCCAGCGATCAAGTGGAAGAACCACGTTGGAACCACATGTCATTGAAGGGATGTTGAAGCCACGTCCAACTCCAAAGACCGATGGTGGTGGCTCAAGCACTCGCAACCAGCCGTCAAAATCTTCAAAGAAGAAGAAAAAGAAATCAAAGAAGCCCGTAACGCCTGGCGACAAGCGCACGGACTTGAAAAAAAAAATTGACGCGCTGGAGGAATACAACCAGAAGGCACAGACTCCCATTACATTCTAAGAGTTCCTCAATCACGTCTTTCAAGAGGAAGATGAGGGAGAAAGTTCATCTGATGAATCTGAAGAATACGTGACGAGCTGTCATATGATTTCCCATTCGTTCATGGACGATGAGGAGACTCCTTGCACTGAAAAGCTGGGAGCAAATCCTGAACCAAAAATTCTGGGGCCATCAGATGAAGTAATTGACGCATTCCTTAATGAAGCTCGGTTGAAAAGAACCAAAAATTCTGGGGCCATCAGATGAAGTAATTGACGCATTCCTTAATGAAGCTCGGTTGAAAAGTAAAGCTGATCGAGAGCGCGAGGCGGTCATATTTGAAAGGGCCAAGCGCTAGCGACTGGATGAAAGAGCTGAGACGCTCCCGCTGGAGCAAAATGCCTCCACTACCGACAAAAGAAAATTCAAGATGAGGAAAAGGTTTGCTAAGGCCATATCAATGGGCATGAAGCTACCATCCTCCGAAGGAAAAATTACTGGTGAAATAGAAATGCACCCCTCCTATTGCTTATATCATCAGAAGGTTTCGCACCCCACTCAAGAGTGCAAAGCTTTCGATAGATGGTGGCAAGGATACGTTGCTCATCGACAACATTTTAAGCGAGAGAAACGTAAAGCTCGTCGGGAGCGGAAAAATATGACCGAAGGGTTTAACAGAACTACCGGCGATTGTCGCATGGTTAACGCCGGGGGATCACAAGTGTTTACATTCGGGAGTGAGTCTGATGAAGAGCTGGAGCTTGGCCTTCTCTTTAAAGAATCCACTTTAGGAAAAGAAAAAGAGAAGAAGGTCTGTAAAAATATCCGGCTGCGTAATCGGACGCTGCCCGAAAAGAATCTCGGACCCTCAAATAGAAAAGATAAAGGGAAAGAAAAGGTCTCTGAAGATATCGACTTAGATGACCAAGTTGTGGAGGAGCTAAGTGCCAAGGACCCGCCGAAGAGAAATAAGGTGGATTACAACGTCTTAGCGCATCTGAGGAAGCTACCCTCATAGCTCAGCATTCTTGATGCCCTTTTGCTATCAAAGGAGGCGAGAGATTCGTTAGTCAAGGCACTACAGGATCCGGAGCAATTCCAAGCTTTCCTGGCCGAGGCAAAGATGAAGGATGAATTGGAGGAAGTGCACACGGCCGAAGTCGCTTTTGGTGATGAAAACCTTCTCCTTGGGACGTGCGAACACAATCGCCCCCTCTACGTCTTAGAATACTGCCACGATATAAAGATAGGCAAAATCCTGATCGACAATGGATCCTCCGTTAACCTCCTCAATGTGCGGGTGTTAAAAGAAATCTGCATGAGCGTCCAGCACCTTGCTCGGGATAAGATTACCATCTCCGGGTTTGACTCCCAATCATCAAGAACTCTTGGGTCTGTGATACTGACACTACGCTTTGGGCCACTCATCACGGACATTAAGTTCCACATCATAGACGCCAAGACATGCTACAACGCTTTGCTCGGCCGACCATAGTTACACGAGTACAACATCATCCCTTCTACACAACATCAGTGTATGAAGTATTCTAAGGATGGTCTCGAGTATACCGTGGCGGGAGAACTGAACCCGTTCTCCGTGAACGAGGTTCGCAAATATGAAGATGCCAAATAATTCTTACCGGATTTTGAAGACACGGAGAGGTGTCATAAGCTGGAGAATAAAGCTAATGCCACCATCCCTGTCTTCGGCAATGATACCGAGGAGGAAGAGGAGATAGTTTATTCGGGGCCGCCCCAATACAATAAGCTGGGACCATCTGCTCCTACATTGATCTTTGGTAGTGACTCGAAAGATGAGGTCCATGTTATATTCTCTGCTCGGCCTTCAATACGAACGTCCGCTGATGAAGAACAAAGTCTACAAGTCGCCATGGTGCCGCTTAAACACCGTAAAGAACTGGACGCACTTGATATCTACAATGTCGAAGAGCTGCAGACGTGCTATATCCCTCCCAGGCGAGAAGGCGAAAAAGCAATTCTATTCTACCACTCTGAAGAAACCAGAGTGGAGAAAGAAATCTGGCATGGCGCGGATCCTACGCTTGACAGGCTTCAACCCATTCATTTCGCCAGATATTATACAGAAGGCTTGAAGAGGCTACTGAAGCGCCAGGGGATATTCTTCAAGCAAACAGTTCGAAAAGCCAAGTTCTATGACAAAGTCTTGAACGTTCCCGGGACTCAACGCAAGCTGCCTAATGGGAGAATGGAAACAAAAGGGCTTGGATACATCCGGTCAAAGAAACGAGAGTTACTACACGGCTGCTACGTCGTGTATGACTTTGATGAAGAAGCGGATGCTCAATGGGAGGGCGCTAATCCTGAACCAGTAAAAGTTCCAGATGCAAAAGTGCCCAGTCCGTCGTTCGAAGAACAAATGGACAAGCTTATAAGGGAAGCTGGTCAAAAAGTCCGAGACGACCATAACCGTGAAATGACCATCTATGAGAAACCCAAAACGCAACGCCTCCTCCAACAGGCCGTGAAAGATGAAAATGCCGCTCCTTGTCAACCTGTTATAAAGAAGGCAAGACGCAGAGGCAGAAACAAGTCGAAACGCGAAAAAGACACTCAATAGCAACAAAGTGGGGTTAAGAGGCCACGCGAGCGAAAATCAAGCGGTTCTGATCTATCTCTCATGAGAAAAATGGGTCAAGCATACTCTTTTCATCGAGACAAGACGAAGAAAATACTCGACCTCACTCTAAAACATCATATGCTTACGCTGCTAGAGTCTAAACATCCCGAACAACCAAGCGAAGTCTCTCATCCGGACTATTGCCCTTATCACCGAGTGATAGGGAACCCTCTCGAGGACTGCTTCACCTTCAAGAATTGGGTTGAAGATCAGTATCAGCTTGGCAAGTTCGCTTTGTCTGACAAGTGGAGGGTAGCGCCGCCACAGAGGCACGAACCCAAGGCCATGGAAGAAAAACCAGTCCCTTGGGATTGGAAGCGAATTCGTACTTGTCATATGATAACAATATCAAAAGAAGAGCCCGAGGACATGGATGACCTTCCCTGGTGCTTTGAAAACAGCAACGATGAGGTGATCTCAGAATTTCCACCAGCACCAAAAGAGCTGGAAGATGGAATCCATACTACTGCAGATAACCTCAAGAAAATTGAGTTGGGAACGGCGAACGATCCGTGACCGACATTCATTAGTGAGCTGCTGTCTGAAGAGAAGGTGGCTTCATTAAAAGACCTGCTTATGCAGCACAAAGATTGCTTCGCATGGAACTATTCCGAAATGCCGGGACTGGATCCAGAAATTGCTGTGCATAAATTGGCGATATCTCCGGACGTCAAGCTGGTCAAACAAGCACCAAGAAGAATGCGGCTCGACCTTGAGATGAGTATCAACGCCGAGTTCAAGAAGTTGATCGACTCTGGCTTCATCCAGGAGGTTCAATACCCTGAATGGATCGCCAACATCGTCCCGGTGATGAAGAAAAATGGGACAGTGCGCATATGCGTGGATTTCCGGGATCTCAATAAAACTTGCCCGAAAGACGATTTCCCAGTGCCAGTCACCGAACTGATGATAGACAATACGTCCACTCATGAGGTTTTCTCCTTCATGGATGGCTCATCAGGGTATAATCAAATAAAGATGCATCCCGAAGACCAGAAGCACACCGTCTTCAGGACTCCTTTGGGTATATTCTGCTACAAGGTGATGCCCTTCGGTTTAAAGAACGCCGGTGCTACTTATCAGAGAGCCATAACGCAGATCTTTGATGACCTTATACACGAAATCGTCGAATGCTACATCGACGATCTCGTGGTTAAAAGCAAATCATACGAAGAACATCTCGAGTATTTGAAGACCGTGTTTCAACGCCTTCGACAATACAACTTGAAGATGAACCAGCTCAAGTGTGCATTCAGAGTTTCCTCGGGCAAATTTTTGGGATTCATCGTCCGACACCGAGGTATCGAGATAGATCCGTCAAAGATCAAGGCGATCATGGAAATGCCTCCGCCAAAGACTCTCAAACAGCTGCGGTCTCTCCAAGGGAAGCTCGCATACATACGGCGATTTATAGCCAATCTTTCAGGCAAGTGCCGTCCTTACAACCACCTGATGAAGAAAGGAACCCCATTCGTCTGGGATCAAAAATGCCAAGGTGCACTGGACGAAATCAAGCAGTACCTGCAGAACCCGCCAGTGTTGGCTGCTCCGGTTAAGGGAAAGCCTCTTATTCTTTATACAACCGCCCTCGAAGGTTCTTTAGGCGCATTATGGACGCAAGAGAATGACCAGGGGAAAGAAAGAGCACTCTACTACTTAAGACGAGTTCTTCTAGGGGCAGAAAGCATCTACTCCCCCATTGAAAAACACTGCCTGGCGTTGATCTTCACGATAACAAATCTCAGACACTATGCGTTGGCGCATGAGGTCCGTCTCATTTCAAAGGTGGACCCCCTAAAATATTTGATGTCGAAGGCCATATTGACGGGACGACACACGAAATAGGCCCTGCTCTTGATGGAGTTCTCGATAACGTATCAACCTCTCAAGGCGGTGAAAGGCCAGGCCATCGCCGATTTCCTCGCTGAGCATCCGATACCCGCCGATTCTCCTTTAAATTGTGATCTTCCAGACGAACATGCGTTTGATGCGGTCGACGGGAGTGATACCCGATGGGAGCTTTATTTCGATGGAGCATCTTCCGTGAAGAAACGCAAACAAAGTGCCCCTATAATTAAATCGGGGGTAGGACTCATCTTTGTAACTCCACAAGGAGGGATAATGCGTTTTGCTTTCTCCCTAATGGAGCCGAGGACAAACAATGAAGCCGAATAAAAAGCTTTGATAGCAGGCCTCGAGATCGCCATCGACATGGGAATTGAAAACCTCCTCATATATGGAGACTCCCAGCTGGTCGTTTGTCAGATAAACGGCGACTACCAAACGTGAAAACCAGAGTTGGTGAAGTACAGCGAAAAGGTGCAGCAACTGTTGACCCAAATTCCCTCCTATACTTTAGAAAACATACCGCGCGCGGAAAAGAGCAAAGCGGACGCGTTGGCCAAGCTCGCTAAGGAACTGGCTGATGAGAACCTCGATGACATAAGAATCGTGGTACAAAGCCGTCGGGTGCTTGCCCCAGTAGAAATATCTCCGGAATCATCCGAAGAAAAGGGAGCGACTGAACAGACGACCCTGCAAATAAAAGATCGGGAAAATACCGAGGATTGGAGAGAAGTCTTTATAGACTACTTCAAATACCGTCGAACGCCCGAAGATGCGTCCTCAAGACATCAGCTTATGAAACGAGCGCTGTCTTTTGCCTTCGTCAATGATACTCTATACAAAAGGTCGTTTGATTCTTTGTGGTTGAGATGCCTAGGACCTGATGAGGCGAAAAGAGTCGTTCAGGAAGTTCATGACGGACTCTACGGTTCTCACCAAGCAGGCCCAAAGATGAAGTTGAAGATTAAACGGGTGGGTTATTACTGGCCCACGATGATCCAAGACTGCCTTAAGTATGCGAAGCAGTGCCACTCATGCCAAATTCATGGAGATTTCATCCATCAGCATCCAAATCCACTACATCCAACGGTGGCTAGCTGGCCATTTGAAATGTGGGGAACTGACATAGTCGGCCCAATCGAACCAGCATCGTCTAGAGGACATCGCTTCATCCTGGCGACGACTGACTACTTCTCCAAATGGGCAGAAGCGGTACCATTAAGAGAAGTGAAGACAGAGAATATCCTCCATTTCTTCAAGACGCACGTCATATATCGGTTCGGAACTCCGCGACGGATCATCTCCGATAACGGGCCAGCTTATAGAAGCCATAAGATCAGTCGCTTCGCGCAACAACATAATATAGACTGGAGATATTCCTCGGCTTATAATCCGCGAGCTAATGGTCTAACCGAGGCCTTCAACAAGACCTTGACAAAGATCATAAAGAAAACGGTGTCCCGAAATAAAAAGAACTGGCACGAGATGATGCAAGAGGCTCTCTGGGCGTATCGAACCACGTTCAAGACAGCCACTAACACAATGCCATATGTGTTGGTATTCGGTACAGAAGCAGTACTCCCCCTCGAGATAGAGTTACCCTCTCTACGAGTGGCGGTCCACTACGAGCTGACGGACGAAGAAAATGCTCACCTTCGGCTTGAGGAGCTTGATGCCCTTGATGAAACCCGGCTCATAGCGCAGCAAAATCTGGAATCCTATAAAGCAAAGATGACGCGCTCATATAAAAGATTGACCCGACCGAGGACATTCCGCCAAGGCGAACTCGTGCTAGTGGACAAAAGGCCTATGATCCCCAATCGCGCCAAGCGGGGAAAGTTCGAGCCAAACTATGAAGGCCCGTACATCATAGACAAAGTCTACCAAGGTGGAGCCTATATACTCATGGATATGCATGGTGAAAGGCCTTTCAGGCCAATAAACGGCCGCTTCCTAAAGAAATACTACGCTTAATGAGCCACAGCCTAGGTCAATGATAGATGACGACGACTATGTCCGCTCGCTATCTTCCTAAGCTCAAACTCTATAAGCAGTAGCCAACCTTCTTCATGACGGACCGAAACGTCCTTAAACTAATGACGGACCGAAACGTCCTTAAACTACTACCGCAGCATCTTCAGGCTGACGAGATGATTACAAGAAAAAGGAAAAAAATATAAAAAAAATAAGAACAAATATATAAAAAAAAATGGTATGTCCATAAGCAAAATGGGCACGGATGAAAACCCGAAAGGGCTCCGTGAGTAAAAACAGCAGGGCTACCGGCGAGTGTTCGTGAAAACCCGAAAGGGCGCGACCTCGTAAAAATATATATATATATAAAAATAAAAAGAATAAAAAAAAGGGTATGTCCATAGGCAAAAAGGGCATGGATGAAAATCCGAAAGGGCTCCGTGAGTAAAAACAGCAGGACTACCGGCGATTGTTTGTGAAAACCTGAAAGGGCACAACCTCGTTAAAAGACACTTATAGGGTCCTCTCGACCTTGTAAGGAGAAACCACCCGCGTGAGATCCTTACGACTCACAAGGGAGCAACACACTTAGGGATCCCCATGATTCCTAAGGAGAAAATACACTTGCGAGATCCTCACGACTCGTAAGGATAACTCTCTTATGAGACCCTCACGGCTCATAAGATTTGAAAGTCTTAAGTTACAAAGACCTAAACATGTGCTTAAGCAATCCCCACAACTTCCAATATTGCCCTACAAGTGGTCCAGTACTGGCTCTTGTATACAATCAACGGGCGCGAATAAACATTTCCCTAACCAAGTCCCATCCGTGACGGGGGATATGTACGCATGATAAACAACCCTTGTAGGTCCTCTCGATTTACAAGGAGAAAACCCTCTTGTATGATCCTTACGACTTACAGAGGAACACACACTTAGGAATCCTCACGATTCCCAAGGAGAAAATACACCTACAAGATCCTCACGACTTGTAGGGAGAAATACCTTTGTGAGACCCTTACGGCTCACGAAGTTAAAAACCTTAGTCGACAGGACCTTAACCCTGTTCGCTGAGCCACCTTTGTTCAACATCGACGGAGGAAAATGATAATTCGCTCCTAACAATATCCCAGTTGTAGCGGTGCTCATGCCGAAATCGGTGTCTAGTTTCAGGTAGACCGCACATGCATACAAAATAGCCGAAATGATGGGGCAACTTACAATAAAAAGCAGCAAGTAAAAACGTATGCACACGAAATAGCCGAAATGATTGGGCAACTCGCAATAAAAAGCAGCAAGTAAAAATAAAATAAATAGCCAAAATGATTGGGCACCGCGAAAAATAGCCGAAATGATTGGGTAATTGCGACCTTCGCGATATAAAAGCTGAAATGATAGAGCATCACGGAAATAAAACAAAAAAAAGATGATAAAACTTTGGCCCTACAGCTGAGATCACATTGATCCCTGTATACAATCCAAGGGCGCAAACAAAGAGGGAACCATACTTTCCCAACAGGCTCCGCCAGAAAATGAAGCCAAATCTCGACGATTCATCCCAACCCCGAAGAAACCAGTGTCTTCGGCAAATCCTTCGACTCGAGGAAACAAGTGTCCTTGACGAAGAAAGTCCTGATTCGCGTCGACTCGCGGAGAAACCAGTGTCTCCGCGGGAAATTCTCGATTCGTTTCAACACCAGGGAAACAAATATCCTTGGAAAATACCTCAATTCAGGAAAACAAGTGTCCTTGATGAGAGCCTCCTGATTCGCGTCGACTCGCAGAGAAACCAGTGTCTCCGTGGAAAATTCTCGATTCGTTTCAATACCAGGGAAACAAATATCCTTGGCAAATACCTCAATTCAGGGAAACAAGCGTCCTTGATGAGAGCCTCCTGATTCGCGTCGACTCGCAGAGAAACCAGTGTCTCCGTCGGAAATTCTCGATTCGTTTCAACAACAGGGAAACAAATATCCCTGGCAAATACCTCAATTCAGGGAAACAAGCGTCCTTGATGAGAGCCTCCTGATTCGCGTCGACTCGCAGAGAAACCAGTGTCTCCGTGGGAAATTCTCGATTCGTTTCAACACCAGGGAAACAAATATCCCTGGCAAATACCTCAATTCAGGGAAACAAGCGTCCTTGATGAGAGCCTCCTGATTCGCGTCGACTCGCAGAGAAACTAGTGTCTACGTGGGAAATTGTCGATTTGTTTCAACACCAAGGGAAAAAATATCCCTGGCAAATACCTCAATTCAGGGAAACAAGCGTCCTTGATGAGAGCCTTCTGATTCGCGTCGACTCGCAGAGAAACCAATGTCTCCGTGGGAGATTCTCGATTCGTTTCAACACCAGCGAAACAAATATCCCTGGCAAATACCTCAATTCAGGGAAACAAGCGTCCTTGATGAGAGCCTCCTGATTCGCGTTGACTCGCAGAGAAACCAGTGTCTCCGTAGGAGATTCTCGATTCGTTTCAATACCAGGGAAACAAATATCCTTGGCAAATACCTCAATTCAGGGAAACAAGCGTCCTTGATGAGAGCCTCCTGATTCGCGTCGACTCGCAGAGAAACCAGTGTCTCCGTCGGAAATTCTCGATTCGTTTCAACACCAGGGAAACAAATATCCTTGGCAAATACCTCAATTCAGGGAAACAAGCGTCCTTGATGAGAGCCTCCTGATTCGCATCGACTCGCAGAGAAACCAGTGTCTCCGTGGGAAATTCTCTATTCGTTTCAACACCAGGGAAACAAATATCCCTGGAAAATACTTCAATTCAGGGAAACAAGCGTCCTTGATGAGAGCCTCCTGATTCGCATCGACTCGCAGAGAAACCAGTGTCTCCGCGGAAAATTCTCGATTCGTTTCAATACCAGGGAAACAAATATCCTTGGCAAATACCTCAATTCAGGGAAACAAGCGTCCTTGATGAGAGCCTCCTGATTTGCGTCAGCTCGCAGAGAAACCAGTGTCTTCGCGGGAAATTCCCGATTCGTCTCAACTTGCAAGATGAAGCCTCAGGCAGCAGGAATTAAAAACTTGTTTCCTGAACAATGGGACCCTGCAAGTCGGTCTAAAACGGTCTCTTGCATACTATTCACGGGTCTCACTCTCCAAAGTCGAATTTCGACAAGGAGGGAAACAACCGCTTACGGGTCCTCTCGACTCGTAAAAGGAAAAAAATTCTCTTATAAGATCCTTACGACTTATAAGAGAAAACGCGCTTAGGAATCCTCACGATTCCTAAGGAGAAAATACGACATCCTCTCGATCCGTAGGGAGAAAAGTCTTTATGAGACCCTCACGGCTCATAGAGTTGAAAAGTCTTAGGCGGCAGATCTGAACCTGCGGCCTAAGCCATCGCTATCTCTTGGAGAAATCTAGATGCTTACTCTATTATCGGTCAAATGTGTTTATCAAGACAGCATGCTGATAATACGAGAAAGGAAAAACCAAAGAAATAGTACAAGACATTGCAGAGAAAAATGTGTATCTTTATTGAATGTAATCAAGTACAAGGTGAGGCGTACAAAAAAATAAAGAGTGGATACATATTAGTTAAAAAGAAAAATTTTACAAGTATCTAGATACAAGGGGAATTACTGGGAAGGAAGCGTCTTGCATAACTTTAGCAATTGTTCACGCACTTCTTTCCCCACTTTCTCCTGATCGGCCACCACTGCCAGCTCCGCCTCCATTTGAGCCCGCTGCTGCAAGACAGATGCAAGCTGCTCCCTAACGGCCTGATGAGCAGCTTCGCGGCCCTGGGGTGTCATGCTCGGCGACATCAAGCTTTCGCTTCAAGTTTAGCCCATGAGAGATGCGTTCCAGGAGACCCTCAAAGATAGCCTTCACTTGGGCAGCATTCGCCTCAACCTCAGCATGCAGACGAGCCGTTTCGCTCGAGGTCTCTTGGCATGCCCTCAGCTTTAAAGCCGCTTCTTGTTCTAAGTGGTGGATGTAAGAAGCGCTTTCCTCGATCCACGCTGCTCTTTCGTTGCTTGCGGCCAAAATCTCGGGAGCGGGACGCATTGACTCCAGCTGATGCAGACGAGCCTCGATCTCCCTGCAATGTTAACCCAAGACGTGATGATGCCCTCGTCATGGGAAATTTACGAGTATCACCAGTATCGGGTTAACCGCCGTTGGCGAAAATCCGCCGCAGACGTAGGAGTCTCAACGTCGAGGTCCTCGATGTAGTCGCTAAGCATATGCAAACTGTTCGCGGCGCCCTTTCGAGGACGGACGTCTCAGGAAAGGGACCTGCCGGCATTGTGATGCGAGGCTCGAAGGGCACCGAGACCGGAACAACAGCTGAAAAGAAACAAGATATGATCAGATAACAGTTCAGGAAATAAAAAAAAGGGGAGTTATCAATGTAATAGTCGCTGTACCAGCTGAGGCAGGTGACAAGGCCGGAAGGGTCGGTGGCGCAGCCGATCTTTTATCCCCGTCTTCGATTTGTAGCACTGCAGTCGGGACGAGAAAAAAGTTAGAAGTAATTCCATCAATGAAAAAGAAAGATATCAATGGAAACCATACTTACCAGCGCTACTAGAGGAAGAAGCGAATTCAGATGGGAAAGAGAAGTGTGGGAGTAACATTGATAAAGATGGTCAAAAAGCACTCCTGAAAAGGCACAGCAGTACGACTTTAGTACATAAATTATGCAGCTGAAAGACGAAAATAATAGATTGCAAATCCATACCTTCCAGCATCTTCGATGGTATAAGAGAGGGCTGAGAAGTGACCACCGCCAAGGTAGTAGTCGACGGCGCTCCCTCGAGCAGTGGAGCATCGGCGCTAGCCGCACCTGCGTTAAAAAACAAGGGTAAACCTATCAGAAACGATTGCAAGATAAAAAAAAGAGGGGACGGTAATCCGAAATTTACCTGATGAGCCTCCAGCCGAGACGGAGGCATCTCCCTCCTCCATCGACATAAGACCACCACCCGTGGCCTCATCCCCAGACTCCACGGGGGCCGTTGTCGTGCTCGCGAGGCCGGGAGACGGCGGGAGACCATAGGTAGGGAGAGCTATAACCGGGGCATTGCCAGACTCCTGAGAAAGAGCGGTTGGCTCGTCCTCAGGAATCATGTCTACTTCACCCGCTACTCCCTCGGGCTCAGCAGTAACGGTTGTCTCGTCCACCGTCACTACGAGGTCATCGGTCTCAGGCACTCCGCCCGCTGCCACCTCGGGCTCAGCAACAACCGCTTGCTCAGGCGTAATGGACGTAACCATTTCGTCAGCCACTATCTCGGGCTCATCAATCCCAGCTGTGTCATCCGCCAGCGGCTCGGGCTCGACCAATGCCTCTTCCCTTAGCCCCTCAGGTTCGACAGTCTCCGCCTCCCCCTCGGTTGGGCTTGGCCCTGCAAGGAAGAACATATGAGAACCGACAGCTTTATAATTCTTACAATAAAAATTCTGAAAGAAGTATTACCTGAGGTGGACTTCTCGTTAGCCTCCCTATTGGCACGAATCGCTTGTCTATGACCTGTAGACAGGGCGACCGGGGGCTCTTCTGACGGGGTATCGGCACGAGGAACGGTGCTTAGGCCCGCTCCAATGGCCAAGGCAGCTCTGCGTGCCTTTGCTTCGCGCCTCGACCGCTTTCTTTCCTCCCGGGCTGTCGCGATGGACCTCTTCGACGCTTCCTTCATTAAGGTGTCGTCGTCCTTGTTCAGAGATGCCTCCAGAGCCTTTAAGGCATCTCTTATCGGCTCTTCGAGACGGACCTTCCGCGGTAACCCTGAGGAAGCAGGAACATCGGCAGCTGGCAGAACATCTGCGTCACTTGGCGGGAATGGCATTGAGGTTCCTGCGATAAAAAGGAGAGAGGTTAGATTGACCATGACACAAGGAAAATGAAAACTTGATGAATTGAAACTTACTAAGGCCTAAAGACGCTCTAAGGCGTTCCTCCTCTTGGAAGGTCTTGAGGGAAGCGGCAATGGCTTCTTCAGAGATGATGCCTGTTGGAAGAAAAGAAGGAAAAATGTTAGTCAAAGGCAATAATAAAAATATGATGCAATAAAAAAGATGCGACTAGTGATTACCTGATGCTGCAAGCTTAGCCAGCCACGCGTCGCGCCTCGCCAACCGCTCCGAAGCTTCGAGGGCGGCCTCCAAGTCCGTGTCATCCGGCGGCATGACTAATCCCTCGTTAGTCCCATATTCACTCAAGCCCTCACCATAGGGAGCGTGGGGTTCCCTGACCGAACGCGACGTCTGCGGCGAAGAGCGACTTCTTTTTCTTCTGCCCGCCAACCCTAGGTGCACATGGGATCGACTTGCGCTTAGCAGACACCTTGGGGCGGCGGGTCCCGATGTCCGCACCCACGCCAGACTCCGGCGAGGCTACAACCACTGTCTCCACTGGAGCACAGGGCGCTGGTGGTGTATTCACGATATCGGGGAGTGGCAATCCGTGTGGAGGACTTTGCGCACGCGATGGTCCGGCTCTGGCATCTTTTAGAGGAGGAACTACCGGGGTCCTTGGCACTAAAGGAGCGTTACGATCGCTACCTGGAGGCGCACCCTTACGATCGACCAGCAATCGCCTTTCCTCCTTGATGACGGCTCCCATCGAATGACTGTACCATTCTGTATATACCTTGAGGAGTCGTGGGGCGCAAGCCGGTTCACTAATAAAGAAGTGGGAGCCCGTGTTTAGACGCATGAAATGATGCAGCGCGCTCTCCATCTTTTCTTCGGTCGCAGCAGGTTCTGAAAGGAAGGCCTCTAGTGGTACCCCTTGATTGTAGCTCAGCTGTTGGGCCAAACGATGCGGGTTATATCTCATGAAAATCGCCGCACTGTTCTGTCGGAACACCAAGAAGCCCGGTCTGATAGAATATAAGTGGAGGGTCTCCCGGGCTGTTAAAACTGAGGCTCCATCTTTAAAAGTGTCCTGCAGTGGCCGCACTGCAGTGGTAGACGCCTTTCCAATAGTCAACACCTTGTCGACGAAAGACACATCGTCTCCAACGGTGTGGGGGCGAAGGAGTAAACCCCTGGCATTTCGTGGCGATGGACTCACAATTGATGCGCCAATCAATTGTATGATGCGAGGGAAGCTGAACCTATCGTAGAACGAGGGCCTTTTGTGCATGCCGAAGACACCCGATGTGTGTAGCTTGAGCCACGATATGAAGTAATGCATCGGGAAGATCACGTGCAGTACCCCAGGCTCATTAGCATCCGCCGCTCGACTGAGGCCGTGGTACAAATGTGCCAAGCCGGCTATCCCAACGGCTACCTTTACCCCGATGGTCATCCGGTGAGCCGGGTAAAAGACAGAGAGCCGCATATGGCGAGAATGCATCGGGAGCACAAACCAACTCAGCCATAGCCCAAGAAATCCTAAAAAGAAGGCCTCCTCGTCCATCTCAGGGGCTGCAACTTCCGCAAAAGACATGGTCGGGGAGTTAGGAAGGAAAAAACCCTTTTGGTCTATTTCCTTCGCCGATAGGTTATCCAAACCTAGACCGAAAGGGTCCTCGAGGGTGGCGAACTTGACGGCTTCTGCCGAGAGGACGCTTGGGTGAAGGAACCGGGCAATGAAATCCTCAAAACTAACTCCGCGACTCCCATGCTCAATGAAAAGGGCCTCGTAGATGTTCAACACCTTGATCAAACTTGGGAATTGGTGTTGAACAGCATTCTCCGGCGTGAGGCCCCTTACCACCAGCTTGGCACCGAAGACATACTCATTTGTCGGAAGCAATTCCTCATAGTTCTCCCCTATAACCGGTAAACCGAAGACCTCTGTGAACTCCTCCAGAGAAATCGACACTTCCCGATCTATCGCGAGGAAAGTGTGAGTGGGAATGTTCCACTGCTCCAAGAAAGCCTTGAACCACCAGGTGGGAAGCATGGGATACTGGAAGAGGGAGACATAAACCGCGGTGTACAATCCTAATCTTATCAACTGTGATTTCTTCGCCGAAAGAATATACCGAGCCCACGGCAGGTAGCCGATCGGGTAGCGGGGGATCAGACCTATGTTGTATGATTGCCCCCACGGTCTCGCCTCGCCTTGCCAGATACGGCGTCCCAGGATATCCAAAACCATAGGACGCTAGACCGGGATTGCATCTATGGCAGGATGAAGAAAGCCCTTCGATGTCTAATCAACCATCTCCACAGCATACTGCACCGGGGGTGGGCTGGCGTAGTGGATCGCCGTGATAGGTTCTGACGGTACTGCGCATGTGAAGCTCCGTCGACCCATGATAATCTGATTGTTCCACGACCCCCAAAGATGGAGACTCTTATATTCCGGGTCGTGGTCCCTGATCATAGCCAGGACTTCGCGGTCCAAGGGCGCTTCAGGAAATCGCTCCTCCGAACGAGCAAACGGGAATGAGGTATCGAGAGACATAGTCGCTGCAAGGGAACAAAAGTAGCCGTTAGTGTTGCAACTCCAACGCTTGGTGTTTAAAATTTTTAATTAATTAATTAATTAAATTAAAAATTAATTAAAATTAAACAATTACACCACACAGCAGTGCAGTGGGTAAGAGACCAAGAGGGACCCACAAAATCTGGACGACAATACGTCAGTTAATAAGACAACCCCATCATTGGATGAGATTGTCAGTTGGTCCCCAAGAGAATATTCCCATTAATAAAAAAATCCCTAGAGACAAGGAGAAAATCTCCTCTTTCAGAGCAAAGCTCTGTCACAGAGTGACACTTGTCAAACTCTGGTCTCAGGGGAATAAGATTTCTTAAAAGAGCCTAGCTCTGTGATGATGATAAGAAAATTTACTTAAACTCCTAAAGAAATTAAAAATTTTGAAGACTCTTAGGAGTTCTTCACTTTTAGATCAAAAAGATCTATTTTTGATCCATGAGCAAAACTCTGCTCATGGGTTAAAACCCATGAACAAGATCTCTGTAGATCTATAGATTCGTGAGAGCAAAGCTCTGTTGGTGAAACCCCAAAGGGGATTTCTTTAGATCAGAAGATCTATGAGAGCAAAGCTCTGTTCGTTAATTAAAATTAATTTAATCTAAGATTAATTTTACCTAAAGTTTTCTAACTTGGAAAATGAGAGCAAAACTCTAAAGTTCTGGAAACAAGAGCAAAGCTCTGAAATTCTTAAGTAAGAGCAAAGCTCTGTAAATCAAAAATCTAGAAAATTGTGAAGTATTTCTAAAGGGCCAGAGGTCCTATTTATAAGGCGCTTGCGTCCCTTCAACTCACCCGTTGATCCAACGACCAAGATCTTGCCATCGCTGCACTCAAATGCGCGCCACGTGAGCGCAACGGTGGGGGGGCATTTGTTTCCCCCAATCAGAGCAAAGCTCTGTTTGAATTTCAAAATTCAAAATTCGAAGCAACGCTTCAGATTCTTTGCGCTGCGCGCAACGCGCCATGTGTCAAAAGCTGATACATCAGCGCAGCGCCCAAGGCAGCGCGCCCAATCAGAGCAGAGCTCTATTTAAAACAAATTAAAGGAAGCAACGCTTCAGTTGCGCAAGTACTGCGCTGCGCGACACGTGTCAGCGCAGTTGCGCTGCGCTGTGCGCTGCGCGACACGTGTCAGCGCAGTTGCGCAAGCATAATTGCGCTACGCTTTGCGCTGCTCGACACGTGTCAGCGCAGTTGCGCTGCGCTTTGCGCTGCGCGACACGTGTCAGCGCAGTTGCGCTGCGCTTTGCGCTGCTTGACACGTGTCACGCTCTGGGGCGTTTGCGCCAAACAGAATTAAATTCTAGCAAGATTTTTCTGTTCTTGTTAAAACAAGAAGATTGCCTTCTGTAAAACAGAAGCCCTTGGATTGAAGATCCAACGGTAGGGAAAATTCCCAAATCACTCAGAGAAAGATCTCTCTAACAAATTTTAACAAATTTATGGGGACTATATAAAGGCCCTAGACCCCAAATCAAAGGCATGAACATTGTGAGAAATCAAGAACTTCAAACAGAGAGAACTCTGAAGAAATTTCAAGAAGAAAAAGGTAAAAGACCTTTAAGATAGAAGAATTTCTTCTAATAGATCATTGATCTAAGAAGAAGATCAATGATTTTCAATAAAAAAACAAAAAAATAATAGTGCTTTGCACTTATGAATCATTGGTTCTTTGAGATCAAGAAAAATAAGAAACACTTGTTTTCTTTGATCTAAATTGGAACAAGAAATCAAACAGTGCTTTGCACTTTTTTATGAACCATTGGTTCTGGAATCTAAAAGATTCTCAAGTTAATAAAGCCTTGCTCTCTGAAACTGGCGCAACTCACCAGAGCACGCCACGTGTCAGCAGCGCAAGAGCAGCGTACTGGCATAGCGCACTGCGCTTGCATGACACGTGTCATCACAGCAAGCGCTTGCGCTCAGTAATTGGCGCAAAGCGCCAGAAAAATGCAAAGCATTATTTACAGAAGGGCCATGCCCAATTAAAAAAGTCCTAATAGGCCAAATTAATTGCAATGCAATAAAAAGGCAGAGCCTAAACAAAATTGATGCTCTGCATCATTTCTAAAAGGGCAGAGCCCAAACAAAAAAGGGGTCTGTCAGACGAGAATAGATGTTATGCATCATTCAAAGGGGCAGAGTTTATATAAAGGTCCAACAAAGACCAAGAATAATGCTATGCATTATTAAATATGGCCAAAGCCCTAGCACAGGTCTAATAGGCCAAAAATAAGAAATAAACTGGACTTAGCCCAATCATGGCCATAAGTCCTCGAATTAAATTGACCGAGCACAGCTACTCTCTTAAATCAATTTACATCCGGTTCAAGGGTACATCTCCGAACTCCTCTGACTCTTATCGTTGTAATCCTTCAACGACGTTAAAAAGGTGACGGGTCCCAACAACCACTCATCAAGACAGATTGTGGGGTCTTTAAACTCACGGACTTATGCGTTCTTAAACCAAAACACGGACTGTGGGGTCCTTAAACCCACGAACTTAAGCGTCCTTAAACTAATGGACCACCATGTCCCTAAACTGGCAATGGACCACTATGTCCTTAAACTGGAACAATAGAGCCCCAAATGCTCTTTTGTCGGATCCAAACGATCCCGTTAAGCTGATCTTAGTCTCAAATCAGACTAACGTATCCTTAACAAACGTTTGAGTTGATCTTAGCCTAAACATGGCTAACGCATCCTTAAACTAAAACACCAAACCCAAATCTAAGTAAATACGGATTTGGACTAATCCATGTCCTACGGGCGACGGCATCACTTAGTCTCCGTATACAATCCACGGGCATCCACAAACAAAACAAACACACACGACACGAAGTGAAATTCTGGAGAAGGAGAAAGTGGCTACCGCGATGCGGTAACGTAATTAACTGCAGGGGCCTGCGCCTGCAGGGAAGAGCGTCCCCACAATCAAAAACCCCTCAAACGAGGGGGAATTTGATGAAGTCTGCTATATCGGCCGCATCCGTCTAAACCTCCGATACACGGTGCCATAAATCAACTTAGCATTTTCGGAAAGGTGGACGGGTAAAACCAAATAGCATCTGCCCCGAATCTCAGGCAAGACGTCCTAACGTCGCGGCCGCCGTTCGGAGGGGAACAGCTACCGGCGGCTGCACGGGTATTGCGGCCATAGAAGGCCGAAGGAGACCTTTTGAAGTCCAATTTACCTCCTCCGCAGTATAGCTTATCGGGGGTGCATCTGCATAAGGGATCGCAGAGATAGGCTCTGAGGGTGTCGCACAAGAAAAGCTCCGTCGGCCTCTGATAATCTGATCGTACCATCTATCCCATAGATGAAGACTCTTTTGCTCCGGGTCATGGTCTTTGATCAGCGCAAGAACCTCTCGGTCTACGGGCGCTTCGGTAAACCCGCCTTTCGAGCGGACGAACGGGAAAGAAGTGTCGAAAGACATAATACCTGCGCGGGAAAAGAACAAATTGTCAGCCGCCAATGCTACAGTTTAAGTGCTGTCACTAGGTACTTTAAATTTGTACCACACTGCAATGCAGTAAAAAAGGGACCAAAGGGGGACTCACTGTTGGATATAGTGCCCTCAAAGTCAATTATTAGATCGCAAGCACGTGATCATGATGACTGAGTGAGGACCTATACCGGTAGGACAGTCTTGCTCGAGATGATAGTATGCTATCTGGTTTGTCTTTATTATAGTGTACATGCTTTAGTTCACTATTGCATGTTGATAGAGCCCATAGGATTCTTGCATGACCTCCAGCGTATGATGGCGATCATATACGTGGGAGGTGGGGTCTATAAGCACATCCTTAATGTATCCCTAGTCGTGGGAGTTTCGAGACTGGGCATCAATACTCCAGAGTAGACTAGTGTATACAGTTCGAGACCCCGACGAGGGGCGGTGGCCAGTCTCACAAGCCATTGGTGTCAGTTGGTTCACCTAAGATGTATACAGGTGCTCATTGGGTTATGAGTACACCGGACAGGACTCGCCGGGAACATGCTAGTTGGTATTATACATATCATCAGATAGCAGTTCTCAGGTGACATGTGTACAGGTTAGTCTGTCGACCTGAGATCGTCATTTATCTCGTGTGAGTCCCCACTGTGCTTTGATTACTGCCCTACCACGGCGCAAAGGAGTCGTGCAAATAGGTTTTAGTTGGGTACAGTCTCGAGCCACATGGAGGCAGTGAGCGGATCGTTGGGGATTCGTCTCTCCCGGTATTGGGGGTGAGATCGCGCTGTGTTTAAGAGAGCCATTACACGAAATCTCTGACCAGGGTAATCGAGATTTACTGGTAGGTATTCCAGTAGTATCTCAGGATGTTCTGGGCTTCACTCCGACATGACTTATACCGCTATTGGGGGTCTGACGTTTACCAGCCCCTTAGGCCCCATATGCGATACTCATAGACGAACAGATCGGACTGTACGGATATTGTCAATGTCAGGCCCAGTAAGGTTTCAGGATGAGTTCGCTCATCAGCTTCCCTTTCTTTCAATATATGGGCAACCGTTACGTACAGCTAGTACCTCTGACGTGCTTGTGGTTAAACCCACTGCCAGTGTATTGATGAGTTATTAGAGTCCCCCCACAGACAGTTTCCCAAGTTTGGGCGAAACGTTGTAGAGGCCGTATGGTTTTATGGCAGGGTTCGATCATATCCGTGCACTTGTACACGGATCATGATCGGACGGATAATACTAGCGGACTTTGATTTAAGCCAGATCTTAGTATTATATTGTAGGAATATTTTTGTCTCATTGCATCCGTATTCAGTCGGAATACGGATGCTGGTATGTATTTACAGTTGAAGGGTAATCTCGTAGTTCTTCATGGGATTACTTTCGGAGTTGTCAGTTTCTTTTTCCGTCTTAAATATCTTGATCTATGTTTATATTCTTGTGGGCATTGACCTTAACTTTGTCAATCCTTTGCCATCCCTTGCACTGATTTTTGGTGACTCACTTGTGTGCATTAAATGGGCATGGTTGGCATGGGCTGTTCATGGTTGGTGAGTGAGTGGGCAGCATGGCTTGGGGGTGTGCTAGTTGCCTTTATTTTTCTTCTTTAATTGGTTTTTTTGCCTTGGTGAGTTTTTTGGATGATGGCTGATTTGGTGGGGGGTTTCTCTGCAAATTTCGCAAGCTTCTTTTGTAAGGGACTTTTTGTGGTATGGTGGGCCGCCAGTAGAGGGGGAAAGGAATTGTTTTAGTGGCTTGATTTAATTTATTCATGGCACCCTCTTTACTTCTTGAAAATCCGCAGAGAACATTTGATATGGTTCTTGGCCGGCCCCTATTATCTTGCCTTTGCCTTCACAAGCAAAATCTCATGTGCTCACATTCTCTATATTGACAACTTCAATTTACCTCCATCCAATCACTTGGGTGCCTTGAGACAAAAGATCCTACACTCTCTCTACTTCAATTTTGGACATGTCGGCTAGCAAACTTCATATCCGAGTTGTCTCGGTTCGAGACGGGAGCCCGTATAAAGATTCATAGACGTGGTGCCACTTAGACGGGCGTGATTGGGGAGCGGACTTCATCGGCACAGCAGCGGGGAGTTTGGTGCGGAGATTAAAGACCGAAGGACATGGATCGATCGGTATAATCTTTCCAAACTCTTTTACAGTTTACTAGTTTACGGTTAATGGAACGATCCGGGTATTTGGTTGCGGTAGCGCCAGTTTTGTAAAAAGTTTTTGTTCCGCATTTGGCGTCGAATTGACGCCCGGGGCGCTGCCGTACCCAACATGGTATCAGAGACTAGCTATTAACCGTAACCTAGCTTGTTTAGACAATGTTAAAATATCGAAACCGAAACAATCCGAAACAATACCAATGTTGATATTCTTTGCTTGAAAAAAAAATAAAAAGGGCCGAATTTTTTTTTGTGCTCGGCCCATTATGTTGCTCTGTGGATTATGGTGCTCTGTGGATTATGTTTTATGTGTATTTTTCTGGTGTGGTGTAAATCTTTTGGTGAGATTCACATTCTTTACACAACACCAAAAAAAATCCCCAGAGAACATAATATGGTCGACCCCATTTTTTTCCATGCCAACAATATTTTTCCTCCAAGCAAAATCTAGTGCTCGCATTTTCTTCACCCCAATGGCATTTAGTCTCTGGAATATTGGTTCAGTGGTATTGCTAGTTTAGCCCATTTTTGATATGGATTTATCTAGTTGTTTGGGGCTATTCGAGGGTTATTTCAAACTCGATATTTTCTAACATTGTTTAAAGTTTGCAGTATGTACATTACTTGTCACGCCCCGCTTCCCAGTGTACGGCGAAGTGGACGCGACGAGGCCCGCTACGTATATACTTCTGAGTATATACGCTAAGCGTAACTAAGCAATATAAAGTAAATCACAAGAGACGAATAATATAAAAATAACAGCAACTTTTATTAATAACATTCTTTTTACAATGCAGGAAAAGAAAATACAACTGGAATGAAAAGCAATGCCTAAACAGTGGCATAACAGGAAATGAAATAAACTGGAAAGAACAAGGTACAATTATCTAGAGCTCTGGGTCTGCCTGGAACTGCTCCAAATCTTCACCGGTGGGCTCAATCTCAGCTTGGTCCAACGCACCTGACGACATTCAAAGAAGAAAGAGATAGAATGTCGTCAGCGAACAGGTCGCTCGGTAAGTCCCAAAGATAAGAAGAATGAGAATGACAGAGTAACAATATTTTTCTAAGGTATTATATTGTGAATATTATGGAACATTGTGTAACGTTGTTGTTTGTAGCTTGGTACAGAAGAATGCCAGTATATACGAGGGGGATCTCTATATGCTAGAGATCAGGGCAAAAGGAAAGTACAAAGAACCGTTATGCCATGGTACAACAGCAATAGGATTCAGGTTAGGTGTCTTAATCTGACCACCTCGTGCCACATTTAACACCTTCCGTACCAATCTACCCCTTAAACCCCGTAGTGTTTTAACAGTATTGTAGTATTGGAATATGTAAGTTGGATGACTGACCAAAACCATGATATCAGTAAACATGTTGTAACTGTATAATCAGGTAAATGGAATATCAGGATAATGGATGAATATCCATGGTTTGATTCAGTCAAAAAGAATATATTGTTAACTGGATTCAGGGTTTCATGTATTCAAGGTGTGTTGGAATATAAAAGAATACAGATTGACTTGACTCATATTCAAGTCAGAAATAGTCAGACTCTAACCCGAGTCAGACTACAAGAAGACGATTTGAAGTTCAATATTAGCTAGGGGCCTTATAGTAAGTTGTAAAACTTGAGGGGGTTTTATGTAAAAAGTATTTTTGTATATTTTTCAAAACACACCTCAAGTATTTAATAATCGTCTTTATTGTTATAATGAATATGAATTTATTTGTGTTATTCTAGTGAATATATCCTAATAAAAGTATTAATTGTTTTATCTGAAATTCATGGTATTTTAGTGTAACTTTTAATCTTGTAATTTTTAGAAAAATGTGGAAACTTTATATTATGATAAAATAGGTGTTTAAATGATAATTATATATATATTAACACATGAATAATTTTATATAAATATTTTATTTTCAAAAATCTCATTTTCCTTAAATGTCGTATTTTAAACCTTTCGAGACCGAATGCTCCTTGCGGAGGTCTGAATCTCGCACTACTAGCCTGCGGGTGCACTATGAACCGTACTATCCCTAACAGGTTCCCCAAAAGTGGGTTGTAGCGCGCTTTGCTTAGGTTTAACAAATACTTTTCATTTGGGAAAACGGTTTTATAAATATGGGGTATTTATTTGCAAAAGAGTACAGTTTTCCGTATTTTAGTTATTAGGGTTTCCTAAACCAACTAGCCTATTTCTAAGGTCTAAACGATGAGTCATTAGAAGCCTCAAATCGCCTCTTCACCGTCAATTGCGGCCAGGTAAGTGCCAGGTAAGTGGGAAGGAACCACAGTCGTGGGCCTAATTAAAAACCACTAGCCTTAGACACACTTGCCTGGGCACCACAAGACAGTTTAGATAAACGATCGATGTCCATGACCAATCGTGTTTTCATTTTATTAAAAGATTTTATCTAGAAAAGTTTACAACTTAAAGCTTTAAATAAAGATTAGGGTATTTTAGTGAAAAGTCCTGTAATTTCGTATTCTGTGTTTTGATATTTATCAATTAGGGTTATATTGAGTATGTGTAGGGGTAGGTCATTACCCTGTGACTTATATTAAGTTTTGGTGAAGTTTAAAGGTAAAACATGCTATGTTAAACTTAAAGGTATTATAGCGCAAGAATACGGTATTCGAAAACGTTATCATTTTATGTGTGAAAATTCATTCAAATTGGATTTTACAAGTTTAGTGATCAAGATAAACCTATTTAGGAGTGAGGGAATTAATTAAACTAAGAAAAATGAACTTCATGGTATTTTTATGAAAAGAATACGGTTTTGCAAAGAAGTTATCATTTTATGTGAAAAGGTTTGATTAAATTGGTTTATGGGTGATTAATAGTCAACAAGCATATGGGTAGATAATATGTATTAGGTGACAAGTGGAAATTTAGAGAAAAACCGAATCGGAAATCGGTTTGTCCGATTTCCGTCAGGTTCCAAAAAGTCGTATTTTTACTTTAAAGAAAAGAGAGATAGAAGAATGTGGGACTTACGATTTGGACAAGCTAAGGAAGCTAAGGGATGTGGTGGTTGTCGATTCGTCGAAAACGTCGCGAAGGTTCTGATCCGGTCGCCGGAATCCGTCGTCGATTTCGGCAGCGCTTCGCTTCTCGCTCTTCGTACCGAGTTCTCGAGAATTTGAGAGAGTGGACTTAGAGTTGTGAGGGGAAAAAGTAGAGGATAGGGGTCTTTATATAGGGCTAGGCTAGGGTTAGGGTTTGGATTAAAAAATATTTTAAAAAATATAAAAATTCATTAAAAATCATTAAACCTAGGAGTACAAGGGATTTATTGGCCAAATCAAAACCGATCCAGGTATAATAAGTGTGCAAGAGGGTTGACCAAATCAAGAGCCAACTTTTCTCAGTTGGTGACTCGGCCGTCCGGCCAAGTCCGGCCGGCGGCGCCGGACCGAGTCGGCCGAGCCGAGTCGGGCCGAATCAAGGGTCCAATGGCCGGGGGTTTTCTGGGGGTACAATTTGGTATATTTACTTTTTATTGTCCGGTACATATTTTGGGAGTTATGGCCTTTTTACCGTTGACTTCAAAAAAAAATTAAAACAAAATAAATACAAAAATAATGTGGGGCATGGGATTTGAACTCCGGTGGTTTGGTTCAGCAGTGCAAGGTATTACCAATGAGCTACAAGCTCCTTCTTGTAATTATTGTGTTTTTTAATTACTTAAACTGATAGCAGCAAGAATAAATACTCCTAGTATACATTAAATTTAAAGTAATTTCTTGTACACTAAAAATGGAGTTATTTCATTCTTGTAGCTTGTAATTAAAAACAAAAATAATTACCTAAATCTTGTGCTCAGGCTAAAATACACCTTTGTGGATTTAGAAAATATATTTGAAAAATTTTGTATAGGAAAAAGTGTATCAAAAATTAGGGTTGTTACATTCTACCCTCCTTATAAAAATTTCGTCCTCGAAATTTGTAAGTGTAACAGTTTCAAGGACTTTTCACTAAAATACCATAATCTTTATAACTTTTATTTAAAGCTTTAAGTTGTAAACTTTTCTAGATAAAATCTTTTAATAAAATGAAAACACGATTGGTCATGGACATCGATCGTTTATCTAAACTATCTTGTGGTGCCTAGGCAAGTGTGTCTAAGGCTAGTGGTTTTTAATTAGACCCACGACTGTGGTTCCTTTCCACTTACCTGGCACTTACCTGGTCGCAATTGACGGTGAAGAGGCGATTTGAGGCTTCTAATGACTCATCGTTTAGACCTTAGAAATAGGCTAGTTGGTTTAGGAAACCCTATTAACTAAAATACGGAAAACTGTACTCTTTTGCAAATAAATACCCCATATTTATAAAACTGTTTTCCCAAATGAAAAGTATTTATAAACCTAAGCAAAGCGCCGCTACAACCCACTTTTGGGGAACCTGTTAGGGATGGTATGGTTCATCGTGCAATGTATTACCAATGAGCTACAAGCTCCTTCTTGTAATTATTGTAAGGAATTAGATACTTAAATTGTTTCCAGCAACATTAATACTCCAAGTATACATTATATTTAAAGCAATTTTTTTGGTATACAAAATTGGAGTTGTTACATTACTATATGTGACCATGAATATCATTCGAGCGGTACAACTTGTCTAATTGCTATAGCTCTTTTAGACGGGTTTGCAAACGTGACATTCACGTTGATGTTCTATGTTGTGCTGTGATATTGCGGATTTGTCGTGGTGGATAGCTTGTGTGCAATGATAGTGCAGTTTGGATTTATTTATACATTTGATATTGCGAGGCGAGCGTCCGATATGTGGACTGCCGTCACTGTCTGTTTGTATATTATTCTTTTGGGGCACGACCGGATTGAGGTCGATGTACCCGCTGTACATATTTTTACTTTCTGTACTAGGATTACCCCGCGGTAGGGTGCACGGATAACCGGGTTCTAGAGGGCAATGGGCCCGCATCTCATGGCTTTGAGACGGAGGGGGTTTCACTTTAGAATTGGTGGGCTATTCGCCGCACTCGTATGGGGTATAGATTGACCCAAGGAGGGGTGCTCAAGTTACCAGATTTCGTGAAGTGCTGGGGGGTCCATTCACTTTGCTGAAGGGGGCTGCCTCGCTTCAGGTTTTGACGGGCAGCTTGCCGCACTCATATGGGTCTAGGTTTTCATTGCACAGGCTATCCACACGACCAGGGGAACATCGGGTTTCACTTGCGGCTCAAAGAAAACCCGGGGATCCCAGATTATCTGTATTGTTCTGTGATGCTTATTACTTTTCTGTGATGTTGCATTTATCACGCCTGGAGCGATTATTATATATTGATATATATATACTAGTAGATGTTGTATATGTTTTGCACCCGCGCTAGTCCAGTCCCCGCTCTGTCGTTAGTTAAGTAAGCTAACGGGTAATGACGGGACCCAGTGGCGAATGCGGATGGCATATACGTACATCATATTTTTGTTCTTTTCTGGTGTGATCAATTGATGGGACTGCGTTGATTCTTATCAATGCAAGAAAAACAAACCTATATTTGATGTTGTTGAAACAATTTTCAAAA
This sequence comes from Agapanthus africanus, assembly GCA_030015575.1. NCBI lineage: Eukaryota > Viridiplantae > Streptophyta > Magnoliopsida > Asparagales > Amaryllidaceae > Agapanthus > Agapanthus africanus. The sequence continues at coordinate 9,598,820 of CM057337.1, forward strand.
AGATGTTATTACAATAACGTTCTCTTTTGTTTTGCACAGTGGTATTCCGTTATGAATATCCAACACCTCATTCGACGAGACAAGGGCCGAGATCCCTTCACCGGGAGTGACCTCTTGGAAAGAGGTTTGCGTCAGGGTAATAACTTCACTATAGTCGATTACTTTTTGCTTTGCATCGTGGTATTCAGTTTGGAATATCCTGCACCTCATTCGACGGGAAAAGCCGAGATCCCTTCACCGGGAGTGACCTCTTTAGCAAAGGTTTTCGCCACTATATTTTTATAAAAGGTTATCCGGTTCCTTCAAAGATATCAAGTTCATTACGTTAAAGGTTTTTCGCCAAAAACCAGTCGTAGCCCTCCGTCATTTCGGATAAGTAATGCATAGTATTCGTGCGGTGTTTGTTGGCCAAAGTCAAGGCATCGTGTGCGGTAGCTGTGTGTTGCTTGTCCGTTGCATGGATATGCATTGGTTTAGGACAGTCGTACTACTTTGTTGGCCAAAGTCAAGGGTGTGTGCGGGTGGGTCTAAATCAATCAGGACAATGACGGGTAGAACTTGATTTGTTGGCCAAAGTCAAGGTCATAAACCGCTTGGGGTAAAAATCATATCGGGAGTTTCAAACATACAGGAAACTTGTCAGGCATGCGCATACCTTCTGGAGTGTGATAACGTGAGTGGATTCCATCATGTTATCATGCGATGATAGTTGGATCCCGATTCCCACTGATGAGTTGGTTTACTCGTCGAGTGATCCAGACTAATTCTTCTTTCAGGTTTGGAGGAGAATTTGAGAATACAGTGGGAGGTTTCCTGATTGGATAAAGTGATTAACCATTCTGATTCAGGTTAGAGTGCACGCACAGTGTTTCCTTTCTCTCTCTCTTTGACTGCAACCATGACCCGACCCTAGACTATAACTCAGTGACCAAGTTAACCGAACTTTCTTAAAACACTGGCTTTTGGATTGTCTGATTTGCATACATCATTGCCACTTTTTCTTTTACCCTTTTGCATTTCTTCAGAACACCTTGTATTACTACGAACATCCACTTCCATTGGATAAATCCATCGTATGATTATATATGAACTCGAAGGAACTTGTTCCAGATTCGAGGATGGATTCTGGTTCTGGAGAGATTGAATAGAATTATTCAGTTGTCTTTTCCTTTTACCTTCTCTCAGGTTGTGAGGGCTCCTAGGATTAGGAGAGGGTACACCTATTACGCTTATTGGATAGTCTTCTTCCAAACCATAGGCAGGTGTCGAAAGGTAGGGAATGAAGAAAACCAATTAGCCTAAGTTGGGTGTACAGAAGGTAATAAGTAAAGACAAATAAAGGGATCAGAAAGAGGGCAAAGTAAATTGCGACTGTAATCATTCACGACCAAACCACGTATTTCATTGTCACTCCTACTTCACCTTTGCATTTCTCCAGAACACCACATATCACTACGAACATCCAATTCCATTGGATAAATCCATCGTATGGTTATATACGAACTCGAAGGAACTTTTTCGAGGATGGATTCTGGTTCAGGAGAAATAGGAATAAGGTTTATTCAGTTGTCTTTTATCTTTACCTTCTCTCAGGTTGCGAGTGCTCCTAGGATTAGGAGAGTACACCTATTATGCTTATTGGATAGTCTTCTTCCAAACCATAGGCTGGTGCCGAACGGTAGGGAAGGAAGAAAACCACTTAGCCTAACGATGGTGTACAGAAGGTAATGAGTAAAAACAGATAAAGGGAATTGGAGAGATGGCAAAGAAATATACAGTTATAGTCATGAATATTGATAATGGAAGAGGTATTACTAGGAATATCCGGATACCCCTTCGAAACATTTTAATGTTTCAGTTTCACTATGTGTTGTTAATAGAAAACTGATTTTCTAATTAGATCCTTACTCCAGGGTATGTATTTACCAGGTATGATTCTCACATCTGTATGGTTTTACAGATGATGAGTGGGAGTAAGTTATTGGGAATTAGGTGATCATCCTTATTATATCGGAATTCGTTGTAATTGGTGATATTTGAGGAAATCGCCTGGGTACAGTTTTCAACCTATGATGCACAGGGTTTGAGTTATTAAACCCACGGGACTTATACAAAGCATTGTATGTTGTCCAGTATCCATTAGGACAAAAGGGATGGTCCTCGTACTGTATTCTGTTTACCTGTGACTTCTCAAGTTTTTGTTTCGTAGAAATACAAGGTCCAAGTTTGAGAAGTTATAGGTAAAAGAATAAAGTAGAGAACCAGGTGTCGCAAGTATCGGGATTGTTCAAGGTGATCGAAGATGTAGATACTTGTGTATGGTATTCAGTTGATAGTAATGGTTTTAAGAAACTTGTTTCTCTTTCAGGTTACTCATAATTGGATGCACTCCTAAGTTGAGTAATGTTGATCGGTATCTCTCCATTTAGTTGACATGCACTGGAGACAGCTGCATGATTTGAATATGGTTCCAATTAGATTAGTGCCTCTATTTCTATATTGTATATAGAATGGTTCGTGTCTTAACGATGTTAAGATACGGGGAGTTGTCCGGCTTATGCTTAAAATTAGACTCTGGATAACTCTAGGCACGTTTCTATAATGGCAGTTTGTGGGTTAACCCAGGCTTTGACGAGGGTTAATTTTTTACCATCTGGAAGATCAATAATGATATTGTTCTTGACTCTCCACGGTTTTAGTAAAATGAATTTTTTCAGAAAACAGTAGTGGGAGTATGGTAGAACTGGAAGAGATTCCAGAACCGCAAACGATTACGGAAAATTTAATAGGACCTAAAGATTCAATCAGGATTGACATTCCATTAGCCACTCCGCAGATATAGTAGGTAACCTCAGGCGCCCGAGAGGTACTCCGGTATCTTCAAGGACGGTGACGAGAGGTTCTTGTTTACCCAGACTTGACACTACTGTTGTTCCAGACTGTAGGGTTGCTATGCACGCGCACAAGGGTCTACGAGGCATCAACCATGCCCGATTTAAAAATTAGCCGTGCCGAACAACCCGAATACGGATCTTTAAACTAGAGATTAGGCGAAAACTAACATGTTAACAACTTTAACACTAAGTGAGAGGGATTACAACCTTTGTAGATCCGGTCCTTCACTTCATATGCTCTGTGTTGTGGTCCCTTCGCTGCGATCATCGGGTTTCGGACTCTCGAGAGGTTCCACGAAGAGAAAGATGCAACCTTTGCTTCCGATCTTCGATACAAAGATGATCTACCTTGAAGTTTCGTTAACACAAGCTAACACTCATGAAATGATATGAACACCCTCATCTAAATGGCAAGGGAAGATGAGAATGATGAAATAGGATTTTTGCTCTCTTTATTTATCTTTTTCTCATATTTATTCATCACAAATATCAAAACAAGAAAGCTTTTCAAGAAGAACTCAAGGAAGAAGAAGAATAGTGATCATAGAATTCCTTTTGTGATGAATAGTAATCAAGAATATATGATTGATTATCAAACCATGGTCAAGGATGAGAGGTTAAACCAATGTAGAGAATAAACTAGAGTTAGGGTTTGGTTAGGTCAAAGCATGAGTCATAACAAAATATCTTTATCATGACAAAATAGAATCCTTCTAGAATGAACAAGAAGGTGCTAACCCTAATCAAACCCTAATCCCTTATTATCATCCTTAAACATGTTTTATAATAAATCATATCATGTCACAATAATATATATCACATATATATTATATATTTGCAACAAAAGAAAATAATACAATTAACATATATCGCATATATATCAATGTATTAATCCGGTGAGAAAAAGAATCTTTTAGTGAGCAAATATTAGTTAATGTAATTTAATATATCATATATATTATTATACATTAAATTATCGAATCAACACTTGATCCGACAATCCGGCTATATCGCATATAACCGACTAATATTTATCCGTACCGATTCATCGAATCAACACTTGATCCGATGACCCGGCTGATATCAAATATCGCAAGAATACAATACGATATCTCATATCGTATTATCCTCGGTCCCGCACATATCACATATGTGCCCCTACTCCGTTTTGCCTGAGTCAAGAAACCTCTGTGTAGGACTCTAAAGAATCGTCAATACGCCGGCAGTAGGTGATGATCATATCAAACACCCACAAGCTGCAAGCGGTCAGCTAAACGTAACAGCTACCCAGGTATTGAGCGCTCAGAAGATCAACAAGCAAGCCTGTACATTCTCCTGTGAATCCAAACGGTAACACTCCCGTACAGTCCGGTCTCGTCGTCTGATATGTCGCATATCTCGCCTAGGGGTGGTAAACGTCAGACCCCAGTAGCTCGATAAGTCGTGTCGATATGAGGTCTATAACAGTTCGAGAAACTACTGATAACACTTACCAGTAAATCTCAGCAACCCTGGCCAGGGATTTCGGTTATAGCCAATCGAACACAGCACAACATCAACTCCCTATACCGGGAGAGACGAATCCCCTCCTATCGCTCATTGCCTCCATGTGATTCGGGACTGTACCCAAAAGCCACCTTTTTGCACGCCCTCTTGGACGTGGTATGATGGAAATCAAAGCACAGTGGGAATCACACAAGACTCTATGACGATCTCGGGTCAACAGACTACTCTGTACCAGTGTCACCGGAGAACTGCCATCTGACGTGAGGTATAATACCATCTGGGAGTTCTCGGCGAGTCCGTCCAGTGTACCCAGTCTCCACTGAGCACCCGTACACCATCCTTGATGTCAAACACCAATGGATATGGGATCATCCATCGCCCATCATATGGGTCAAGATGCGTATACGCTAGTCTACTCTGGTGCATCGATGCCCTGTCTCGATACACCCACGACTAGGAACAGTTATAGGATGTACTCATCGACTACCGTGGCCCCACTAGTATGATCTCATCATAGTCCCAGTAGTCGAGTACATATCCTAAGGGCTTTATCAACATGTAACATAGAGACAATCTGAGTACATGTTAAGATAAAGTACAACCAGATAGCATACTATCATGTCGAGCAAGAAAGTCATCCCTATATATATCCAAGCATCCATTACAATATACATCGTATGTACAGTAATGGCCTCTAGGGCATACATATATCTAACAATCTCCCACTTGCACTAGGGCCATCTGTTGTGGTATCACATACCCAACAATTAGCTGCGGTTGAAGTATCTCATACTCAACCATCCCATAAAAGTCTCTACTGGGAAAAAGGCCTTTGTAAGTGGATCCGCGCTGTTGTCCTCTGTGTCTACTCTCCTAACCTCGATCTCCCTGGAGATCAACCATCTCCATGATCAGGTGATACTGTCTAAGAATTATATCTGGATTTCTGATGGGACGGTAGTTCCTTGGCTAAAGCCACAACTCCATTGTCACACAATGGTAGGAACGAAGTTCATCTTATGAACTTATATATATCTAGACTGCCTCTTTGGTAGCATCCTTGGTAACGATGTATCTTGCCTTTAATCGTCTAGTATGTCACGGTATCTAGCTTGGAACTCTTCCAACATACCATCCCTCCACGGAGGGTATAGACAATGCCTGCGACTGACATTCAGTCGTCCTTATCAGCCTGGAACCTTTCCAGTGATTCTCCCCAGGATCGATTGATACCATCTCACTACAACTAGTGAGCGTCCTAACATCCAATTAGATCTATCTCATAGATCCAAAACCCAGGATTTAGGAGGTATCACTTTGATCCTATATGGAGAATCATTGTGATAAGCGGAGATTGACCGAGCGTAGCATAGGAAACTCCTTCCCTATCAAGAGTATGTCATCCACGTACTCTACGAGGATCACCACCATACTCTCTATTACCTTTTCGTATATACAAGGTTCATCTACCATTTTGATGAAGTCAAACTCTTTGACTACCACATCAAAACAGATGTTCCAACTCCGCGATGCCTGTTTTATCATATAAAACATCTTGCACACGTTTCCGCTGCTCCCACTGTCTACGAAGCCCTCTTGCTGTGTACTTATAGATGTTCTCTTCTAAAACATCACTTAGAAAAGCAGTCATGACACCCAACCACCAGATATCATAGTCATGGTATGTAGCCGTGGCAAGTAGGATCTGGATGGACTTAAGCATAGATCCTTAGAAAAGGTTTCAACATAATCCATACCTGGTCTATGATGCAAACCTTTAACAAGTCTAGCTTTGAAAGTCTCAACTTTTCCATGTACACCAAGTAATCTTCTCAAGATATACTTGCTCCTGATGGGGATTTAACCCTTCAGATAAAGCAACCAAAGTCCATACTTTGTTGGTGTATAAGGATTCCATCTCAGATCGATAAGCATCCAGCCATTCTTACAGAGTCCCACTCCTGATGGCCAGCTCGAAACTAGTTGGGTCATCATCTCATGATGCAATCCTCGCTCCCACTGTCATAGAGAAACCGAAGTATCTCTCAGGTGGGTGAGGAACCCTGCTAGATCGGCGGAGAGGCTGAGGTTCGTTGGAAACAATTGAATCCTTCGGTTCTACCAAATTATCAGCTGTAGTTTGTATAGCTGGAACCATTCCAGTTCTACATAACAGACCTTGCCTCGAGCTTGTCCGGATTTTGCTTTTAGACATTGGCCGGACAACCCCAAATCTTAACAAACTTAAGATATGGGCTCTTCCCTTTCCATATCATATATGAAGTGGTAGGCAACTGATTTGATTTGAACCCTATTCAATAGGTATGCAACTTCACAAGTGCATAACTCCCTAAAGGAAATAGGAAACTCAGCAGTACTCATCATAGAGCACACCATATCACATAGGGTGCTATGGCTCTACCCCGATACACCGACGTGCTGTGGTGTATACGGAGGAGTAATGCTGAGAGAGAATCTCATTCTCCTTTAGAATAGTCCAGGAATTCCGTGCTTAAGTATTCTCCTCCTTGATCGCATCATAGGACATAATACTTTTACCCGTATTTTGGTTCTCTACTTCTAATTTATATTCTGTGAATATCTCAAAAGGTTCGGACCTGTGTTTCAACAGAAACATATGTCTGAATCTTGAGAGATTATCAGAGAATGTAATGAAGTAGAAAGAACCGATCTTGGCATGTGTAGACAGGGGACCTTACATACATCAACATGTATCAATCCCAAGAGTTCACTAACTCTTTCTCTGTTTCCAATAAACAGAGCTGTGATCATCTTATCTTTGTGACATGATCGGCAAGTTTCACAAGATGTAAATTCAAACTAATTTAAATATGCATCTAAATGTAACTTCAGCCAGTCGAGTTGCATTGATATGACCTAGTCTACAATACCTCAAGAAGGATTTGTTCATTTCTGAACTCTTCCTCTTGTGTGTGTTCTGTATAGTAAGAACTGTAGTTTGATTTAGAACGTCAATGCTTTTAGATAACGTGCCTGAACCGATCAATTCTTGATATAGGAAATGTTCAAAACATTATCCAACAATACAAAATTATATCCTTTCTTTACTAATAAAGAGACTGATATGATTTTGTATATCAGGTTCGGTATCTAATAACATTTGTTCAGAATCAATGTATTCTGGTAATACAGGGTGACAGTGACCAACAGACTTGGCTGCAACACTTGCATCGTTTTCTATCTCATGAAACTTATCACCCGTTCTCAGTTCTCTACCTATCTGTAGCCCATGTAACAGATTACATATACGGGATCCTGATCCGGTATCACATACCCAGGACGTAAAGGATACTGAGAAACAGTTCTGTGTAATGAACACACCCGAAGATGATGCATCAACATGCACTTTCTTCGTTTGGGCGGCACGGGAAATTTGGTATTCCCCAATTTCCTGCTCTGTCTTATAACAATTATAAGTTGGAGCGGGACCAACGTTCCCCAGCTCAGTATAACAAGTGGGTTCGGTCAATATATCCGTATTATTATCTTGATTAAGGCGTGATATGGTCGCTACCTAGAGAGAGAGAAGAAAACACTCAGCGTATGCTCTTGCAAGATTAGATTGGTTATCTAATATATCTAATCAGGATGTCTCCCACTATTTTAATCAAATCTTCCTTCAAACCTTAAAAGGAAAGACTAGCCGGGATTAATTACACGCTACAAGTTCGCTAATCTTTCAGCCAGGCCAGTGTCGGTACTTTGAGGGAGGTCCCCCGTGCTTTCGCACGAACCTAATTAAAGTAAACCTCGTTTTCCCAGAGGCGTAACCCCGTTAACACCTTTCTAGACACCTACTTGATCGGCTAATTGTAATGTGTAAAACTCTCCCAGAAATAACTCTTACTCGCAGCGGGTATCGGGATCCAACTATCTCATAGAAGGTATGCAATCTCATTGCAAATTTCAACACTTGAAATTCCCAATAGTATTTTGCCCCTAGCATCTTATGACCTTGGCTAAGGTCAACAAATCATAAGTGCTAGCCAAGTTCAACCCGTCATTTCCCGATTGAATTAAACCCACCCGTACGACCCTTGGCTAAGGTCAACAAAGTCGCACGACTACCCTAACTCAATCGCATCATATGCTTATACAGATAAGCAATAATCAGCTACCGCACACTACGCCTTGGCTAAGGTCAACAAACGCAGCACGAATACTAACCAGTACTTATCTGAAATGACGGAGGGCTACGACGGGTTTTTCAGAAAACCCTTTGCGTAATGAACTTGATATCGTTGTAGAATCGAGTGATTTTAAATGGAGTGTTTTTGAGGCTTTTCTAGTTTTGCTAAAGGGGTCACTCCCGGTGAAGGGATCGTCGGCCCTTTCCTCATCGAATAAGGTGCAGGATATTTCACAAATACCACTATGCAAAGCAAGAACTATAGAAGCAATCAAAAGACAAACCGAGTTTGTAGCATCTGCCAGTTATTGCTAAAGGAGTCACTCCCGGTGAAGGGATCTCGGTCCTTTCCTTATCGAATAAGGTGCTGGATGTTCTACAAGGAACACCGCTATGTAAAGCAAGAACTAGAGCTACCAGTTTTTATAAACAAGTTTCTACAACATCTTAGGTTTCTTTTATTTCATTAATCTCATTAATGAAGTCCCATTTTATTATGCTTCACAAGCATCTCTTTTGAAACGAAATCTGCAATATAACATATATCTCATATATATAAAATATAAACATTCGTCTCAGGCAGTAATATGATCTCATCACAGAATATTGCAGCAGAAGAACATATATGAAATATTGGATATACTAGGACGTCCGTGTTTTCAATACGAGCCTGTATAAAACACGGATTCCACGGTCGCGATGAATAGCCAAACCCACATCCCTAGACCCCTACGAGAGCGGCAAGTAACACTGCCAATTCTAGGGTTAGGAGACCCGGTCTCGACTCCTCGAGATGGTCTCCCACTGGACCCTAGAACCCGGTTACTTGTGCTCCCCGCCTTGGGTCTACCTAATGCGGAAAAGGAAATAATATACAACGGTGACATCTTCCGCTACCTGGGAGTGCCCCAATAAAAGAATATTATATACAAATGAATTTTACATGAATGAAAAAGAAAAAACTCTCATCTCACATAAAACCCCCGGCTATTCAGAACGCGACGATCCAATATAACATATCACAGCAACACATAATATCTCATATCATCAACGTAAGCAAGTATGCGTACCCCGATTGTCGTTGATGTATAGCAACGAAGCCGGCGATACACCACATACTACGCTTACGGTCACAGAAAAGAAAGTGTAAAACTACAACAGTTGGAATCCGCAACCTCCTTAGACATCGCATGCCTAACCAAATGAATTCCTTTAGACATCGCATGCCTAACAATTATAAACCCCACATTTTAGTCTCATTTATCGAAAAATCTTTTCAATATCAAGTCGGGCAATTCAACAAGATTCCCGACGTCCTGATCGAATGCTCGTCGCAAACTTTAGTAAACGGCCGCACCCCCAGATGCCGTCGACGAAGTGCACTAAGGCGGAACACCGCTGCCGCGAGCACCCGAACGGATGCTTTCGGTGACGATGTTCTCCTACAGTCACTTGGTCGGGGCTATGGGGCGTAGCTGTCTATTAAGTTTACCCGGCGAGTATCCGCGTACACTACGTGATTGCGACGGACTTTTGATCATATCAAAATTCCGTGGCAACCGATCATCTGAGACTAAACTGCTATGTCTATAATATTCAAATCAGTTATCTCATAACTACCTGTGGATTCCAAATATTGTATCACATTCCAGATAAATAGACAAAGTTAAACTTTCCAATCGAATCATCAAACACCCAAGATTTCCCCAATATATCTCAACACTTGAAATCAGTTTAAAAACATCCATCACATGCCACAGTACTAATGGTCCAGCCGTAGAAGGGTCAAGCCAACGCCTCACATGTGGCACGCCGTACTGCCCCAAACCCTAAGGTTCAAAAGGCAGTTCAAGACGGTCACATAATCGAGTTAAGGTTTGTTGTCTTCTAGAGGGTCCACCGCGTTACTTGCACGACTTAGAACGTTCTTAAACACGAGAAAAAATCCAGCTTTTGAAAAATTTTCCGACAGGGGAAAAAGTGAGTTATTGATATCCGTTCGAACTTTTTAACAGTTTCTAAAAGTTGTCCGGACAAAACACAAAAGACGCAGTTAAAGTTCCCGATCGAATCATCGAATCCCTAATACAACCCAGAAAATTCAACAGTTGAATAAATATTAAAAATTCCCAGAAAATACAGCACTAAAAGACAAGAATTACTGTGCAAATTTCAAACAGTGAAGTGACTAAAGTGCCGCGGAAACGCCGCACAAGCCATGCTTGTGCCGCGGTTCCGCCGCGCTTTGGTGGAATCAGGCGCACGTGCTTCACAGTAACTTTTGTATTTCCCTGCTGATTTTTTTGAGTATTTTTAATTTGGAAAAAATCACAGTTTTGAAAAATTTCCAGAAACTAGGGTATATCGGGTTTTCCGGGTTCGATCGGACTTTAAACTTCGTCTAGACTTCGCCTAAAGCTCTAGCTTGGCTCTGATACCACTGTAGGGTTGCTATGCACGCGCACAAGGGTCTACGAGGCATCAACCATGCCCGATTTAAAAATTAGTCGTGCCGAACAACCCGAATACGGATCTTTAAACTAGAGATTAGGCGAAAACTAACATGTTAACAACTTTAACACTAAGTGAGAGGGATTACAACCTTTGTAGATCCGGTTCTTCACTTCATATGCTCCGTGTTGTGGTCCCTTCGCTGCGATCATCGGGTTCCGGACTCTCGAGAGGTTCCACGAAGAGAAAGATGCAACCTTTGCTTCCGATCTTCGATACAAAGATGATCTACCTTGAAGTTTCGTTAACACAAGCTAACACTCATGAAATGATGTGAACACCCTCATCTAAATGGCAAGGGAAGATGAGAATGATGAAGTAGGATTTTTGCTCTCTTTATTTATCTTTTTCTCATATTTATTCATCACAAATATCAAAACAAGAAAGCTTTTCAAGAAGAACTCAAGGAAGAAGAAGAATAGTGATCATAGAATTCCTTTTGTGATGAATAGTAATCAAGAATATATGATTGATTATCAAACCATGGTCAAGGATGAGAGGTTAAACCAATGTAGAGAATAAACTAGAGTTAGGGTTTGGTTAGGTCAAAGCATGAGTCATAACAAAATATCTTTCTCATGACAAAATAGAATCCTTCTAGAATGAACAAGAAGGTGCTAACCCTAATCAAACCCTAATCCCTTATTATCATCCTTAAACATGTTTTATAATAAATCATATCATGTCACAATAATATATATCACATATATATTATATATTTGCAACAAAAGAAAATAATACAATTAACATATATCGCATATATATCAATATATTAATTCGGTGAGAAAAAGAATCTTTTAGTGAGCAAATATTAGTTAATGTAATTTAATATATATCATATATATTATTATACATTAAATTATCGAATCAACACTTGATCCGACAATCCGGCTATATCGCATATAACCGACTAATATTTATCCGTACCGATTCATCGAATCAACACTTGATCCGATGACCCGGCTGATATCAAATATCGCAAGAATACAATACGATATCTCATATCGTATTATCCTCGGTCCCGCACATATCACATATGTGCCCCTACTCCGTTTTGCCTGAGTCAAGAAACCTCTGTGTAGGACTCTAAAGAATCGTCAATACGCCGGCAGTAGGTGATGATCATATCAAACACCCACAAGCTGCAAGCGGTCAGCTAAACGTAACAGCTACCCAGATATTGAGCGCTCAGAAGATCAACAAGCAAGCCTGTACATTCTCCTGTGAATCCAAACGGTAACACTCCCGTACAGTCCGGTCTCGTCGTCTGATATGGCGCATATCTCGCCTAGGGGTGGTAAACGTCAGACCCCAGTAGCTCGATAAGTCGTGTCGATATGAGGTCTATAACAGTTCGAGAAACTACTGATAACACTTACCAGTAAATCTCAGCAACCCTGGCCAGGGATTTCCGGTTATAGCCAATCGAACACAGCACAACATCAACTCCCTATACCGGGAGAGACGAATCCCCTCCTATCGCTCATTGCCTCCATGTGATTCGGGACTGTACCCAAAAGCCACCTTTTTGCACGCCCTCTTGGACGTGGTATGATGGAAATCAAAGCACAGTGGGAATCACACAAGACTCTATGACGATCTCGGGTCAACAGACTACTCTGTACCAGTGTCACCGGAGAACTGCCATCTGACGTGAGGTATAATACCATCTGGGAGTTCTCGACGAGTCCGTCCAGTGTACCCAGTCTCCACTGAGCGCCCGTACACTATCCTTGATGTCAAACACCGATGGATATGGGATCATCCATCGCCCATCATATGGGTCAAGATGCGTATACGTTAGTCTACTCTGGTGCATCGATGCCCTGTCTCGATACACCCACGACTAGGAACAGTTATAGGATGTACTCATCGACTACCGTGGCCCCACTAGTATGATCTCATCATAGTCCCAGTAGTCGAGTACATATCCTAAGGGCTTTATCAACATGTAACATAGAGACAATCTGAGTACATGTTAAGATAAAGTACAACCAGATAGCATACTATCATGTCGAGCAAGAAAGTCATCCCTATATATATCCAAGCATCCATTACAATATACATCGTATGTACAGTAATGGCCTCTAGGGCATACATATAACTAACACAGACTATGAGACCCGGCAAGAGGATGAGTATAGCGTCGTTCTAAACTAGCTTTAGAAGTGCACGTATATATTATTCTGCCTGAGGGTTGTTGTGGTCAGTGGAAGCAGCGGAAGCATAGTGGACAAGTAGCTTATGTCTATTTATAGGCTAAAGCAGATATAGCGGAGATAGATCATCTATTTTTGATGTGACAGTCATAGGCTTTGACTTCATCAGAATAGGGGATGGATCTGTTAAGAAGGTAGTAGGGTGTAATGTCCTGGTATTTGGATGACATACACAGAGTAGGAAGTAAAATTCCTATACTGCGATCGGTTATACTGTGGTTGTCACACAGTGGTTTCTCCACATAGGATATGGATATTCTATCAGGCATTCTGGTTACTAAATCTATAGTTTTAGATCTAGATTTGGGTAGTTTCCCAATCTGGATACTTAAACAGTATTCTAAAGATATTTAGAATGGACGACTCCTAGCATGGTGGTGTACCTGCAGGTGATGGAGTCACCCTCTCTAAAGGTGTCTTCCAGACTAAAGGGGAGAGGGGTATGCATGATTGACATATCACTTGCTTAGGCAATTGAGTTAATCATGAGATGTCAAGTACCACACCAGATATTGTTTTTGCACTAGATGCAATAAGTTGATATATTAATCCAATCCTGGAAAAACGTTCAGAAGCAGCTTATAGAACATAAGTAAATGTTCTAGCGATTTGATAATGGCAGCCTCCTTCGGGAGACGGTTATCATTCCAGGCTTTCAAGGTGATTTGAATGACAGATTGACTGTCAGAGTTATTGTTTTCCCTCTGACGAGGGGCGGTAGTTTGGACAGGTGGTCCAAGAGGATACTGAGGGAGGCATGGTGCAGGATACTGATTAAATTCAGTTGACGATACAGTATAAGAAATTTGCTGGATTTGGAATTCATTTGTGAACTGGATCCCATCAGATATCCAAACATATTCTAAGACAGGTATTGCTCATTTCGGGAGATGGCTTTCTCCGCGAACTTGAGATTAAGAGAGACATAGAAAGAAACATCAGGGCGGATCCACTCACTGAGGCTATTTCTCGAACGCAGTAGTTTTACAAACGAGCTTTGTGAAACTGATTAGTAGAGGAGTTGGGTGTTCGGTATCACACGAGTTGTGAGTATGCGACATCGCAATAATTAGCCTTAAGTGCAAGTAGGAGATTGTTGGATATAGTACCCTCAAAGTCAATTATTGGATCGCAAGCACGTGATCATGATGATTGAGTGAGGACCTATACCGATAGGACAATATTGCTCGAGATGATAGTATGCTATCTGGTTTGTATTTATTATAGTGTACATGCTTTAGTTCACTATTGCATGTTGATAGAGCCCATAGGATTCTTGCTTGACAGCCAGCAGTATGATGGCGATCATATACGTGGGAGCTGGGGTCTATAAGCACATTCTTAATGTGTCCCTAGTCGTGGGAGTTTCGAGACTGGGCATCGATACTCCAGAGTAGACTAGTGTATACAGTCCGAGACCCCGACGAGGGGCGGTGGCCGGTCTCACAAGCCACTGGTGTCAGTTGGTTCACTTAAGATGTATACAGGTGCTCATTGGGTTATGAGTACACTGAACAGGACTCGCCGAGAACATGCTAGTTGGTATTATACATATCGACAGATAGCAATTCTCAGGTGACATGTGTACAGGTTAGTCTATCGACCTAAGATCGTCATTTATCTCGTGTGAGTTCCCACTGTGCTTTGATTACTACCCTACCACGGCTTAAAGGAGTCGTGCAAACAGGTTTTAGTTGGGTACAGTCCCGAGCCACATGGAGGCAGTGAGCGGATCGTTGGGGATTCGTCTCTCCCGGTATTGGGGGTGAGATCGCGCTGTGTTTAGGAGAGCCATTACATGAAATCCCTGGCCAGGGTAATCGAGATTTACTGGTAGGTATTCCAGTAGTATCTCAGGGTGTTCTGGGCTTCACTCCAACATGACTTATACCGCTATTGGGGGTCTAACGTTTACCAGCCCCTTAGGCCCTATATGCGATACTCATAGACGAACAGACCAGACTGTACGGATATTGCCACTGTCAGGCTCAGTAGGGTTTCAGGATGAGTTCGCTCATCAGCTTCTCTTTCTTTCAATACATGGGCAACCGTTACGTACAGCTAGTACCTCTGACGTGCTTGTGGTTAAACCCACTGCCAGTGTATTGATGAGTCATTAGAGTCCCCCCACAGACAGTTTCCCAAGTTCGGGCGAAACGTTGTAGAGTCTGTATGGTTTTATGGCAGGGTTCGATCATATTCGTGCACTTATGCATGGATCATGATCGGACGGATAATACTAGCGGGCTTTGGTTTGAGCCAGATCCTAGTATTATATTGTAGGAATATTTTTGTCTCATTGCATCCGTACTCAGTCGGAATACGGATACGGGTATGTATTTACAGTTGAGGGGTAATCTCGTAATTCTTCACGGGATTACTTTCGGAGTTGCCAGTTTCTTTTTCTGTCTTAAACATCTTGATCTATGTTTATATTCTTATGGGCATTGACCTTGACTTTGTCAATCCTTTGCCATCCCTTGCACTGATTTTTTCTAGAAGGGAATGCGGGTTTTGGTGACTCACTTGTGTGCATTAAATGGGCATGGTTGGCATGGGCTGTTCATGGTTGGTGAGTGAGTAGGCAGCATGGCTTGGGGGTGTGATAGTTGCCTTTATTTTTCTTCTTTAATTGGTTTTTTTGCCTTGGTGAGTTTTTTGGATGATGGCTGATTTGGTAGTGGGGGGGGTTCTCTGCAAATTTCGCAAGCTTCTTTTGTGAGGGACTTTTTGTGGTATGGTGGGCCGCCAGTAGAGGGGGCAAGGAATTGTTTTAGTGGCTTGATTTAATTTATTCATGGAACCCTATTTACTTCTTGAAAATCCGCAGAGAACATTTGATATGGTTCTTGGCCGGCCCCCATTTTCTTGCCTTTGGCTTCACTAGCAAAATCTCATGTGCTCGCATTCTCTATCTTGGCAACTCCAATTTACCTCCACCCAATCGCTTGGGTGCCTTGAGACAAAGGATCTTACACTCTCTCTACTTCAATCTTGGACATGTCGGCTAGCAAACTTCATGTCCGAGTTGTCTCGGTTAGAGGCGGGAGCCCGTATAAAGATTCATAGACGTGGTGCCACTTAGACGGGGGTGATCGGGGAGCGGACTTCATCGGCGCAGCAGCGGGGAGTTTGGTGCGGAGATTAAAAACCGAAGGACACAGATCGATCGGTATAATCTTTCCAAACTCTTTTACAGTTTACTAGTTTACGGTTAATGGAACGATCCGGGTATTTGGTTGTAGTAGCGCCAGTTTTGTAAAAAGTTTTTGTTCCGCATTTGGCGTCGGATTGACGCCCGGGGCGCTGCCGTACCCCAACGCCCACAAAATCTAGATGACAGTTCATCATTAATAAAACAGTCTCATCAAAGCCTCATCATTTGATGAGACTGTCAATTAAATGAGGAAATACTCAATTGATTCTTATTTAATGAGAACCCCTCGGGCTAAGGAGTAAATCTCCCCTTGAGAGCAGTGCTCTGTGACAGAGTGACATCTGTCAAACTCTAATGATGAAGGTATAAAAATTCTTGAAGAGCCTTGCTCTGAAGAAATGATGGAATAACCACCAGAAAAATTTAAAATAAATTTTTTAATGGAATAAAATTCCATGATCTTTAAGATCCATGAACAAACTATTAAGAGTTCGTTATGAAAGATTAATAAATCTATGTGATTTGAAAAGAGCAAAGCTCTGTTAATGATTTAAGAAACCCTGAAAAGGATCTCTTAAGATCTAAGATCTAACAAGAGCAAAGCTCTGTTGAGAAACCCTAGAAAAGTTTTCTTGAAGATCTATGATCTAAAAAGAGCAAAGCTCCATTAATGGGTTAAGAAACCCCAAGAAAGATCTCTTTAGATCTATGATTCCAAAAGAGCAAAGCTCTGTTAATGAAACCCTAAAAGGGTTTTCTTTAGATCAAAGATCTATGAAGAGCAAAGCTCTGTTAATGGGTGAAACTCTAGATTCTTAAATAATCATTTAAAAGATTTAATCTTTACCTAAGTTTTGACAGAGTTCTGTCCTTAAAAGAAGTTCTTAAGACAAAGAGCTATGCTTTGTAGGAGAGTAAAAATTCTCAGAAAACAAGAAGGAAGATGAATAGAAATCATCTCAAGGGCCAAAGGTCCTATTTATAGGCACTGAGATGCCGTTTCAACTTCTAAGTTGATCCAAAGACGCAGATGCTGCCACCGCTGCACTCACGTGTGGACTACGTGAGCGCAATGGTAGGGGGGCATTTGTTTCCTCCAATCAGAGCAAAGTTCGATTCAAAATTCAAATTTTGAAATAAAGCAACGCTTCAGAAGCAGCGCCAAGTGCGCTGCGCCCTAAGTAGCGCACTAGCGCTAGGTGCGCTGTGCTCTAAGCAACGCACCACGTGCAAAGCACGGGTGCGCTAGCGCTAGGTGCGCTGCGCTCTAAGCAGCGCACCGCGTGCAAAGAACATGTGCGCTAGCTCTAGCGCTAGATGCGCTGTGCTCTAAGTAGCGCACCACGTCCAAAGCACGGATGCGCTAACGCTATGTGCGCTGCCCTCTAAGCAGTGCACCACGTGCAAAGCACGGGTACGCTAGCGCTGGAACTAAAAGCTCCCCACAGTCAGATCAAAGATCCAATAATAATGATAAATCATTAATTAATCAGAATTAAATTCTTTTAAGGAAAGATTCCTCAAAATCTTTCCAAGCAAAAAGATCGTGCTCTGTAAATAAGAGTACCGTTGGATCAATGATCCAATGGTGATTAAAAATTACCAAAAACACAGAATAAATTCTGTTTAGAAGATTTCCCAATCTTATTAAAAATAAGAAGATTGTCTTCTGTAAATCAGAAGCCCTTGGATCAAAGATCCAACGGTGGGGAAATCCCCAAATCAATTGGAAAAAAGATCTCCTTAACTGATTGAACTGATCAGCTTGCCCTATATAAAGGTCCCCAGACTTCAAGTCTTAATGGAGAGAAAAAAGAGAGGAACCCTCCATAAGCTTTGAGAGATCTCAGAAAGAAGAGCCAAGCTCTCAGAGAATGAAAAGTTTCTTCAAGGTAAAAGAACAAAGAGATGAAATCATTTCATAATTAAAAAAAAGAATTCACTTCTTTAAAGATCATAGATCTATAAGATAAATTGTATTTTATAAAAAGAGATCATGAACATCTCATAAAGGGGGAGAGAATAAGCCAATTCTCTTAGGATCACAGATCCATAAAGGCAAAGCCTTTCATCAATACAAGAGATTGAAGCATCTCCTATAAAGTAAGAACTTTTGTTCTTAGAATTTTGAGACAAAGTCTCCTATAAAAGAACATAAATTTATTTCTTGGATCATAAAAATTGATCAGTTAGCGCTTTGCGCTCATAACTTAGCGCTCTGCGCTCAAGACTGGCGCACAGCGCCAAGCGCACCACATGCTCCTCACGTGTGCGCTACTTAGCAAAAGCGCTTCATTGCTCAAGACTAGAGCAAAGCGCTGCAAAGCCTTAGCACTCCAAATATAGCGCACTGCGCTCATAAGACTGGCGCTCAGCGCTAAGCGCACCACGTGCTCTCCACGTGTGCGCCACTGAACAAATAGCGCTTGCGCTCATAAGACAGCGCTCTGCGCTCATAAATTGGCGCAATGCGCCCATCATTTGGCGCTTAGAGCGCAACACATGTCCCTCACGTGTGCGCTACTCGGCAGAAGCGCACTGCGCTCTTTGACTGGCGCCAAGCGCACTATATGTTGCGCTGATAGAATATAAATTGTTCTTTAATAATCCCCAGAGCTATGATGAATGCTCAGCATTCAATAAAAGACAAAAATATTGTCAGGATCCAAATCAGTGCTCGGCATTGCTAAAAAGGCCAAGCCCAAATAAATGCTCAACAGCCCAAAATAAATGTTAAACAATCTAACTTAATTGGACTTAGCCCAAGATTGGACATAAGTCCTCAATTCAGATTAATTGAGCCTATATGCTCATAAATCCTTGATCTTAGTCTTAAATCGGACTACAGATCCCAACCAAAATTGGTTCAAGGGTACATCTCTGAACTCCTCTGATATTTTTCGTTGTAATCCTTCAACGTCTTCAGAGAGGTGATGGGTCCCGACAACCATATATTTCATAGACTATGATATCTTTACACTGGACTGTGGGGTCCTTAAACCCATGGACTATGATGTCCTTAACCTCGGACTGTGGGGTCCCTTTAAACCCATGGACCGAGATGTCCTTAAACTAATAACGGACTGTAATGTCCTTAAACTAATTATGGACCGCAATATCCCTAAACTAAACAATAGAGCCTAAATGCTCTTTTGTTGGATCTAAATGATCCTGTTAAGTAGATCTTAGTCTAAAAATTAGACTAACGTATCCTTAACAAACATTTAAGTTGATTTTAATCTCAAACGAGATTAGCGATCCTTAAATCAATCCAACTACAGATCCCCCAACCAATATTGGTTCAAGGGTACATCTCTTCACTCCTCTGATATTTGTCGTTGTAATTCTTCAACGTCTTCAGAGAGGTGACGGGTCCTGACAACCAGACATTCCATGGACTGTGGGGTACTTAAACTCATGGACTATGACGTCCTTAAACTTTACGGACTGGGGGGTCCTTAAACACATGGACTATGATGTCCTTAAACTTTACAGAGTATGATGTCTCTAAACTACCATGGACTGTGAGGTCCTTAAACTCATAGACTATGATGTCTTTAAACTTTACAGACTATGACGTCTTTAAACTATACAGACTATGACGTCTTTAAACTAGGGACTATAATGTCCTTAAACTCCATGGACTATGATGTCCTTAAACTTCTGGACCGCAATGTCCCTAAACTAAAACAATAGAGCCTAAATGCTCTTTTGTTGGATCTAAATGATCATGTTAAGTAGATCTTAGTCTAAAATTAGACTAACGTATTCTTAACAAACGTTTAAGTTGATCTTAGTCCCAAATGAGATTAACGATTCTTAAACCCAACCCAAACCCAAATCTAAGAAAATACGGATTTGGACTAATCCCCGCCCTACGGGCGACAACATAAATTAGTCTCCGTATACGATCCACGGGCAACCAAAAACAAAACAAATGCACACGAAACGAAGTGACCATCTGGAGAAGGAGAAAGTGGTTACCGCAATGCGGTAGCGTAATTAACTGCAGGGGCTTGCGCCTGCAGGGAAGAGCGTCCCCACAATCAAAAACCTCTTACAACGGAGGGGGAATCTGACGAAGTCTGTTACAACGGCCGCATCCGTTTAAACCTCCGATACATGGTGCCATAAATCAGCTTCGCATCTTCGGAGAGGTGGACGGATAGCACCAAATAGCATCTGCCCCCAAAATTCAGGCTGGACGTCCCAACGTCCCGGTCGTGTCTTTTCGGCGGGGAACAAAAAGTACGTCCACAAGCGAAATGGGTACAGATGAAAACCTGAAAGGACGCCGTGAGTAAAAACAGCAGGGCTACCGGCGAGCTTGTGAAAACCTGAAAGGGCGCAATCTCGTAAAATTTTCACTTACGAGATCCTCTCGACTCGTAAGAACTCCCCCTATGAGACCCTCACGGCTCATAAGATTCAAAGTCTTAAGTTACAGGGATCCAAACCTATCCTTAAGCCATCGTATTCCCTAAGTTGCCCTACAGGCGGTCCGATATTGGCCCTTGTATACAATCCACGGGCATAAATAAACGTTTCCGCCACCAAGTTCCACCAATCACGAGGAATGTCCTCATATAATGAACAACACTTGTAAGTCCTCTCGACTTATAAAGAGAAAATACTCTTGTAAGATCCTTATGACTGATAATAGAACACACACTTAGAAATCCCCATGATTCCTAAGGAGAAAATATGCTTACGAGATTCTCACGACTCGCAGGGAGAAATAACTTTATGAGACCTTTACGGCTCATAAAGTCGAAAAGTCTTAGTTAATAGGATCCTAACCCTGTCTACTAAACCACCTTTGTTCAAAACAGTAAAGGCAAATGATGATTCGCTCCTGGCAATATTCCAGTCGTAGCGATACTAATACTTAAATCGGTATCAAATTCTAAGTCCTCTCATGGCAAATGATGATTCGCTCCTGGAAATATTCCAGTCGCAACGATTCTGATGCCTGAACGGGTATCAAATTCCAAGTCCTTTCATGGCAAATGATGATTCGCTCCTGGCAATATTCCAGTCGCAGCGATACTGATGCCAAAATTGGTATCAGGTCTCAAGTTCCATACTCGCAACAAAAAATCAGCGAGCAAAAAAATGCATATGAAATAGTCGAAATGATGGAGCAAATCACAATGAAAATCAACGAGCAAAATATGTGCATATAAAAACAGCCGAAATGTTTAGGCAACTCGCAATAAAAAGCAGCGAGTAAAAAGAAAGAATAACCGAAATGATTGGGCACCGCGATAAAAAGCCGAAATGATTGGGCAATCGCGACTTTCGCGATATAAAAAGCTAAAATGATAGATCATCGTGGAAATAAATAAAATGAAATGAAACTTTTGCCCTACAAGTGAGTCCACATCAATCCATGGGCACAAACGAAAAGGGAACCATATTTTCCCACCAGACTCCGTCAAAGGGAGAGCCAAGTCTTGATGGTTCACAAAACAGCCTAAAAACTACCTCGACACGCTTCTCGTCACAACAGACGCAATGTCAACAACGGCGTTCCTTCTCACTCCAGCAGGATGCAAACGCGACGTCAACAAAAGACCCCATGGTCGAATCAAAACGGAGCCATGAAAAAATTCCTAGCTCCAAGTCTTGATGGTTCACAAAATAATCTAAAGACTACCTCAACATTCGTCTCGTCATGGCAGACGCAATGTCAACAGTGGCGTTCTTTCTCACTCCAACAGGATGCAGACGCGACGTTAACAAAGACTCCGGGGTCAAAACAAAACGGAGCCATTGCAAAATTCCTAGCTCCAAGTCTTGATGGTTCACAAAACAACCTAAAGACTACTCCGACATTCTTCTCGTTACAACAGATGTAGTGTCAACAAAGGCTCCAAAATAGCCAAATCAAAAGGAAGCGAAGGCCAAATTCCTAGCTTCAGGGGCTTGACGGCAACTCAAATAAATCCTGAAAGACTATCGGAGATCATCCCATACCAGTGCGGAGTGGTTATGACTCATCGGGGCTCCCCAAACTGAGCCTAATCTCAAGTAAAAAGCGGCATGGCAAAATTCCTAAAGCTTGCTCTTCCGACGGTCAAACTGCCTAAGAAGATTACTAGAAGATGTCTTGTCCAGCCCCCGAAAGGATCAGAGACACGACGGTCGTGGGGCTACTCGAACAACAGCTTAAAGTCTGCACATCAGGGCATCAGCCAACACGACGGTACCACGGACTAAAACCCTAGTACCACAAAACCTAACGGACCTCTGTCGTAAAGAGCAGGGGTTAAATATAACGTTAGGACAAGTTTGTCTATAAGCCCAAGGGAGGTAAACTAAATAAACTCCGAAATGAGTCCATAAACCAGAGACTCTGGAATGAGTGAATAAGCTACAAACTCCGAAATGAGTCCATAAACTAGAGACTCCGGACTGAATGAATAAACTACAGGCTCCGAAACGAGCGCATAAACAAAAAACTCGGAAACTAGTAAATAAAATAATTACCACCATATTAAGGCATCAAGACACAGATAAGCGCATAAAAGAGAATATATTTTCTTATTCATGAATCAAAATGTTTAAGAAATACAACCAATGCAAAAAGGGAAATACAATTACAATGATTAAGAAGGAGGCGCTTTCAACAGCCTGACGACCCGCTCATGCGCTCCCTGCAATTTCTCCTCGCGTTCAGCTAGGGCAGCCAGCTCCGTTTCGATTTGAGCTCGTTGTTGCAAGCAGGATGAAAGCTTCTCAGCAATTTCCCATTTGGCAGCTTCGCAACTTTGCGTGACCCGCTCAGTGAAGTCAAGCTTCTGCCTTAGCGCTAACCCGTCAGAAATATATCGTTGGAGGTTTTCAAAAATAGCTTTCAGCTGCACAGCATTCACTTCAATTTGGGCGCGCAATTGGACGGATTCACCGGAAGCCGTCTCACGCGCCTTTCGCCTCAGAGTCCCCTCTTGTTCAAAATATCGAATGAAAGCGATACTCTGCTCGATCCACGCGGTTCGCTGAGATTTCAAAGTTAATACCTCAAGAGTGAGGCGCTTAAGCTCAATCTCAAGCAGACAAGCCTCGATCTTCCTGCAATAATCAACCCAAGAACCGATGAGGTCTTCGGTGTGGAAATGCACGAGCGTCGCTAGCATTGAATTGATTTCGTCGGCAAAATCCGTAGTAGAAGTGAGAGCCTCGGCATCAAGATCCTCGATAAACTCGCTTAACATTCGCCGGCTAGTTACCGCGCCCCTGGAAGATGGACGTTTAGCGAAGGGCCCCGTGGGCATGGGAATGCGGGACTTAAAAGGAGCTGAAGCCGGTGTAATCGCTGCAAAATAAATTACGGCCAGATTTCAACTTAAAAGACATAGAAGACACTTGACGGACAAAATCTACTGTACCAGCTGTTGAAGGTGGCAAAATAGGGAGCTCCAGAGGCTTAGCTATTCCTTCGCTCCCTATTTTGAACTGTGATACTGGGGTCAATATAAGGAAGGCTTATCAGCAGAAAGTTTACTCACAAAAAGGGGAAACACTAAACAAAGAATATACTGACCACTGCTGGAAGAGGGAATGACTTTTGATTGGAAGGAGAAGTGCGGGTGTAGCACTTGGTATAAGTGGTTAAAGAGCACTCCTGCAAGGTTGCGACAATATATGGTTAAGGCAAAGAAAAATTGGTATCTACAATAAAGCAACTAAATGAGAAACCCTTACCTTCTAAAACTCGGGGAGGTGTAGGGTGTTTTTCGTCACCCCATTGAGATGGGAATACGCGCGCGTTTGTCAGGTGCATTACAGATTCCCCCTGCCTAGGATAGGGCGGGGTTTATTGATTGTGGGGATCCGAATCTCCGGTAGCCGCTGACTAAGCTGCCGTTAATTACCCCTCGCCTTTAGAGCGAGGGAACCTCCGATTAACGGGTTAAACTGGTTATGCGAACTCAATTTGCAGTGTCGTGTTTTGAAGGGGTTTTGGATATATCGGGGGCCCCGCAGAGTTTTTACGGGGGTCCCGCAGCCCGAATAGCGGGCTGGGGGTCAAGGGGGCTAGCAGCCTCCTTGCGGGGTGCGGGGCAGCGCCCCGTTAGAAATTTTTTCTAACGGGGGAGGTGTTTTTAGTGTGGAGCATGTGTGTGTGTATGTATATATACATATATATAAAAATAAAAAAAGGGAAAGGGCATCCAAAGGATGCGTGGAAAAAAGCTCCAGCGCTTTGGGTGCTGGCGTTAGAGCTTTGAGCGCTAGAGCGCTAGCGCTTTGAGCGCTAGAGCCCCACGTATCAGTACGTGGGCGCTCAGGCGCTCAGGCGCTGGCGCTCTGAACGCAAGGGCGCTAGCGTTTTGAGCGCTAGCGCCCCACGTGTCAACACGTGGGCACTCGGGCGCAAGGGCGCTAACGCTTTGAGCGCTAGCGCCCCACGTGTCAACACGTGGGCGCTCGGGCTCTAGCGCAAGAGCGCTAGCGCCCCACGTGTCAACACGTGGGCGCTCGGACGCTAGCACTTTGAGCGCTAGCGCCCCACGTGTCAGCATGTGGGCCCTCGGGCGGAAAAAGGGACTTGGTCTCTGCAATGGGAGTTGTACTCCCAGAAAGGAGCACTTATTATTTTTTTTTTTTTGTGTGTGTGTGCGTGAGGAGTTAAACTCCTAGGATGTTTTGAAGCTGATGAAAGGCTTCTCCCCTTGAGCCCTAGTTCTTCCCCAAAGTGGGGTTTCTGGAGATGGGTCTCCTTCTTCCTCCTCTGTTGGCAGGATCTTGAAAATCAAGAGATGTGAGATTTTAAAAATCTCTTCTTTTTGAGATCTGATGGAAGATCTGAGTTCCCCTTTGTGGGTTTTGTGGTGAAAAACAATTTAGTTTGATAAAAGGAAGAGTAAAACTCTTAATTTAATTCAAAAGAAAGAAGAAGGTTTAGAACCTTTAGAAAGGGGAAAGAGGCACAAACTCTAGATTTTTTGAGAGGAATGAAAAGTATTTTTTTATTCATCATCATGTTGTCTTTTATAGGCTTACATATTTGCATATAGCCCCTTGGGCTTTACAAAATGACATTTTACCCATCCCATGTCTTATGTGCCATTTCTTTTTGCACATAAGCCATGGGCTTACAAAAATTTGGCTTTATGCCCATTTTGTTTACATTCATACATAAAAAATTACATAAAAATTATTTATTACATGATTTCATTTTGGCATGGGGGCGGGCCAGCCGCTTCATGTTCGGACTCGACCTGGGCATGGGCCCACTTGGCTTGGGGTTGACTTTGACTTTGACTTGGTCAACCGAGGTGCAATTTTCAACTTCAACAGGAGGCACAGAAGGAACCGTGACAGTCAAAGCAGCGGCCGGCAGTAATTCTTCAGCCAGTACAACTTCAGGGTTTATTGCGTCTATGTTCAAGACAAAGGAAATATCATCAGAGACGCTTAGCAGGATTAAAAAAACTCAACGATAATAACCCAAGGAATACCTAACAAGTCGGAAACCGAAACTGTGCCGGAAGCATCACCAGCTGTGACGGCTTCTTCGGCTTCTATTGGGAGAGCAGATTCAACGCCCACAGCTTCATCCCCTGATTCAAAAAGGTCTGTCGTAACGCTTGCGTCACCCGCCGATATCAAGGATCCACCGGGGGAAAGAGCGGCAGCCGGAACGGTCCCAGAGTCCAGAGAAAGATTGGATGCTTCATGCTCTTTAGTTGCCGGTGCTTTGCCTGTCATGCTGTCATCCAAATTTGGTCCTGTAAATAAAAATGCGTATGTTAAATAAATAGACAGGGGGAGGAGCTGTTATTAAGGACCGCGCGTTGTTCTACCTTGAAGTAGCCATTCACTCTCTTCACGAGCTACACGCGCAACCTGTCTATGGGCAGTAGACAGGGCAGAAGGAACGTCCACCAAAGGAATGTCAGCAGGCGGAACATTGCTCGAGCCTGCACCCGCGGCTAAGACAGCGTCGCGTTCCCTCACCGCATGCTTTCTGCGCTTCCTCTCAGCCTGAGCCATGAGAGCCGAACTCCTTAAAACTTCCGACAGGGTGACGTCGTCGTCTGAACCGAGCTCTGCCTCCGGAGCCGCTACGGTGTCCATCATCGACTGCTTCAGCAACGCCTCCTATGGTGACTTTGGGATGGGCACGGCCATAGTCGGTGGCTCTGGAAACTTTTCCGCGTCACCGCCTGGGATTGGAAGTACACTTGGAACAACCTGGGTTTAGGTAGTCCCTGCAGCAAGATAAAGAAAAGAGTCAGACCGTGAATAGAAAGAACTAAAAGAGCAAAGTTGTAGTGAAGCGGATTATATCAAGACCCAAAGTGGCGCGAAGCCTCTCTTCCTCCTCAAAGGTCTTGAGCGAAGCCGCGAGAGCCTCTTCGGCAGAAATTCCTGTTAAAGAAGTATAACAACCCTAAACTTTCTGTACAAATTTTTTCCAAAATACAGAAGGAATACCTAAGCCTGAGCACAAGTTATAAATTTGATTTGCTTTTGAACAGCAAGAAAGCACTTGTAGCTCATTGGTAAAGCCTTGCACTGCTGTGACATAGCCCCTGTGATTGAATCCCTCCAGCCACATATATTTTTAATAGATTTTTCTTTTAATCTTTTAGAAGCTCAAAGGTTTGCACGTGCACAACACGTAAAATGAAAAGTCACAACAAAAACAAACATGTGCAAAATGTTGTATACACTGAACATGACACGTGGCAAGAATCCAGACCCAACCGACCCAAATTGGACCGGTGAGATCGTGATTTGGACCGGCACCATCGGTCCAAACCGTACCAAATGATCCAAAAATTTAATCCTGGCACCCCTTGGCCTACCCCATTACCCTCATGTTGTTTGATTTCTCTGCATTTATCCAGAGAATGATAAATCTCCTCTTTAATCCATTTTTAATTCACATTTTAATTCTATTCTTCATTACCCTAAACCCTAGTTTTCCCTATAAATACCACACCATATTTCACCCCTCCTCATTCAGAATTTCCTCACAAAAACTCTAAAAAATTCTCAAGTCTCTAGTTGTGCAAGTGGAGTTAGGAAAGGGCGAAGTTTCGAAGAGATTCCGGCGACGAAACGACGTCCCGACACTTCTCTAGTCTTCCTCTCCCTCTTATCTTGTTTTCTATCCGGTAAATCCCCTCTTCCCCTCTCTTCTTCTATTATAAAAAGTTTCATTTCTAAAACCCGACGGAAGCGGAGTTAATCCGACTTCCGATTCGGTTTTTCTTTAAAAGTCTATCTTTCCTAATCAACAAAATACCATACTCTCACATAATGTTTAGCAAATATTAACAAACACTTTAAAACAAGTTTCATCTCAAGATATTCTTCTATGCAATTTTTATTATATTTTTACGGTAAAATACCATATACTTCATTTCCGATATAAAACAACATAAAACTTGTATTTCCTTTAGATAACTCACGAGGTAATGACCTACCTCATCACAACACACATCTTTGATATAGCATGATGAAGTTTTGGGAATATATTCATGGGATAATACGACATTACAAATAAATACCATCAACTTATAAAACCATTTCTTTAAAAAGATATATTAAATAATTACTTGCAATTGCGCCTCTACAACCCACTTTTGGGGACCCCGTTCGGGATGGTGCGAGTTATCGCACATCCTCGGGCCTAATAGAGCGAGATGCAAACTTCCGAAAGAAGCATTCGATCTCAACGGAATTTTAATGCATTTTTCTTAAGAAAATGAGATTTCTACAAGAAAATAAATAAAATTTATTTTCATTAAATATATATGTATATATCTATTATCAAAATATCTATTATCATAATATCTATTTCAATTATATTATATAAATATTCTAAGTTTTTTAAGTCAAAGGAATCACCATTACATGAAAATACCATCAAAACACAAAACAATTCCAATATTTCAATAAAATACCCTATACTATGAAAATTAGGTCTTACTCACTAGAAATTTCACTTTTATATAATATACATTTATGAAAACCCTAAAGACGATAATTAAATGCTTGAGATGTGTTTTGAAATTATACCAAAACTATTTTTACATAAAACCCCTCAAGTTATACTAAATTACAATAAGGATCCTAGTAAACATAGGTTTAAGCAGGAGCAGCTCTCTTGAGCCTCGGGGAGCCGGAGAATATGTGTGCTTGCCTATTTAAGGTAGACAATATAACAAACGGTGCTATCAACATGGTAATTATCTTGGAAAAAGACACAAATCCTGCCGTCCATGTGCAGCAGTTACTGATAACATCAAAACTAATTCAGGATTTCAAGTTCTTTTCAAAATGTCTAACTCAGACTGAGTCTCAATCTAATCAAGCTGACTTGAATGTGATTTAAGTATAAAACTACAATACAACATAAATCCATGAATCCGTCTATTCAATCTATATTGACTGAACCGAACCATGGATATACTCCGTCTACATGACTCTCCATTTACATCCATTTCCATTTACTGATATCATGGTTTCGGCAAGTCTTCCATTTACCACAGACAATACAATACAATCAATACAAATAATACAGGCAATACAAAAGACACCGCGGGGTTTATAAAGGGGTAGACCGGTACGGAATATATTAAAGGTGGCACGAGGTGGTCATTTAAGATGTAATTACATCCATGCCGTTGCTCCGTGGTATTTTCGACGGAGCCTTGTACTGCGGGTTACCAAAGTCCACGGTGTAAATTGGACTCCTCTCGTATACACTGGTATCTTCTGTACCAAGCTACAAACAACAGCGTTAACAATGTAATCAAACACTAATAGTTACATTCTCTTTCTGTCTATTTCTACTTATCTCTTCCTTTCGGACTTCCCGAGCGATTGTCCGCTGACGATATTCCTATTTCTCTTCTTCTTTGGAATGTTGTCAGGAGAACCCAACTCTGAGAAGCTCGAAACCAGTCAGGAGCAATTGGAGCAGTTTATAGAAGACCCTGAGCATTAGATTTTACTTATACATATATTTCCATTTCAGTTATGCCATTGTTTATACATCACTTTCTATTCATCTACTTACATTTCAGTTGTACCTGTAAAAAAATGTTTAATAAATAAAGTTGATGTTCATTTACATTCCTGTCTCTTGTGTATTTTACTTTATATTGCTTAGATACGCTTAGCGTGTTTACTTCTGAGTAAATACGTAGCGGGCCTTGCCATGTCCTCTGCCCGTACATTGGGAAGCGGGGTGTGACAAGAAGAAAGCGTTAATAAAGCATAATAAGGGGAGAAGGGATAGATACAGAAGAATGTAAATAAAGTATACCCGACTCCGCAATAGAGACCAACGCTGCTTCCTCGCGAGCCAGTCGCTCGGAAGCTGCGAGGGCAGCCTGAAGATCAGTATCAATTGCAGGCATGTCAAACAAACCCTCATTGGTGTCATATTCACACAAGCCCTCACTGTAGGGAGCATGGGGCTCCTGGCCGAATACGACATCAGCAGAGAATAAAGATTTCTTTTTCTTCTGCGAACTGACAACAACAGACGATGATAAAAGCTTTCGCTTGACAGGCATCTTCGGACGGTGGGTCCCGATCTCTGAACCAATGCCCGATTCCGGGGACACCGTGGCTACCACGGTTGCGGGAACATCTGGCCGAAGCTTGTCAGGAAAAGCTCGGGGGGACTATAGCCATAGTGATTTCTCTTAAAGAAGGGCGAACGGCTGCTCGTCTCTTCAAAGGGACCGCTGGATTGCTGGCTGGGACGGCATCCTTGTGATCAAGTAACAGCCGCCTCTCCTCCCTGACAACAGCACACGTCGCATGCTGGTACCACGCCACGTGAGCATTCGAAGCTTTCGGCACATAACTCGGCTCGCTAACCAGGAAATGGGACCCCGTATTTAATCGCATAAAATGATGCATCGTGATGCGAATACCCTCCTCCGTAGCAACCGGCTCGACTAAAAACGCCTCAAGAGGAACACCTTGATTATAATCTAATTGTTGATCAAAGCGGTGCGGGTTGTACCTCATGAATAGTACCGAGACATTCTGTCTAAACACTAGGAAGCCTGGCCTGATAGAGTACAGGTCCATGACTTCCTGGGCCCTCAATGCAGAAGCCCCATCCTTAAAAATATCGTGCAACGGTTGGACCACCTTGGTGGATTCATTGCCGATAGTCAAGACTCTATCGACAAAGGTCATACTGTCCCCAACCATGCGTGGTCGAAGGAGTAATCGTCGAGCCTCTCGCTGTGACGGGTTTGGAGCAGAAGCGTCAACTAGATGCA
This sequence comes from Agapanthus africanus, assembly GCA_030015575.1. Taxonomy (NCBI): domain Eukaryota; kingdom Viridiplantae; phylum Streptophyta; class Magnoliopsida; order Asparagales; family Amaryllidaceae; genus Agapanthus; species Agapanthus africanus. Next base: position 9,629,545 of record CM057337.1, read on the forward strand.
TGACCCGGGGAAAGTTGTAGCTTTCATAGAATCGGGGTCGTTTGTAAATGCCAAAGGTACCCAGCACGTGCATCTCAATCCATGATGTGAAGTAATGCAATGGGAGATACACGGGCTTTACCCCCAGCTGAGTAGTGTCGGCTACTAAACTCAGGCCGTGGTATAGATGAGCTAACCCCGCGATCCCAATGGCCACGCGCGTCCCTGCGACGATACGATGAGCCGAATAAAAAACAGATGGCCTCATGTAGCGGGGGTGCGTCGGAAGCGCTAACCAACTCAGCCACAGGCCAATGAACCCTAAAAAGAATGACTCTTCGTCAACACCCGAGGCAGCGATCTCCACAAAGGGGACAACTGGAGTGTCCGAAATAAAGAAATTCTTTAGATCTGCTTCCCCCGTCGGAAAGTTATCTAAACTAAACCCGAACGGGTCGTCGAGTTAGGTGAATTTCGCGGCCTGCTTAGACAGAACTTCAAGACGAAGAAAGCGGGCGATAAAATCTGCAAAGCTACCCCATGTCCACCAAACTCCAGGAATAAATTCTCGTACATGTTCAACACCTTGATCAGGCTAGGGAACTGATGTTGAACGGCGTTCTCCGGGCTAAAGCCCATTACCACTGACTTAGTAGCAAAGATGTACTCATCGGGGGGAAGTATCTCCTCATAGTGCTCCCCTTTAACGGGTAAGCCAGAGATCTCCGTGAACTCTTCCAATGAAATCAAAACTTCCCGATATGATAAGAGAAATGTGTGGGTCGGGATGTTCCATTGTTCCAAAAAATACTTGATCCACCACACATGGGGAGCATAGTAATGAAAGAGAGACGCGTAGATTGCGGGGTACAACCCGGTCTTAAATAGCAGCGTCTTCTTGGCCGACAGGATATACCGGGCCCACTGTAGATAGCTGACCGAATGACGGGGCGTCAATCCTATCATATAAACTTGCCCCTAAGAGCGCGACTCTCCTTGGCATACACGTCACCCCATAATGTCCAAGGCCATTGGTGGTTGTACGGGTATCGACGCCATGGAAGGCTGAATACGACCTTCCGAGGTACAGTTAACCTCTTCTACGGCGTAAGTCACTTGAGGTGGATCAGCGTAATGAATCACTGGGATTGGCTCCAAAGACGCTGCACAAGAAAAACTGCGCCGACCTCGGATAATCTGACTATACCATGACCCACACAGATGAAGAGATTTTTGCTCTGGGTCATGATCCTTAATAAGCGCGAAGACTTCTGGATCTACGGGCGCGTCGGCGAAAGCGCTTTCCGAATGTACGAAGGGGAAAGAGGAATCGGAAGCCATAGTACCTGCACAAAAAGGGAGGAGTCAGCTATCGACACGATGATTAAGGCCTTAACATTTTTTGTCACTTAAAATTATACCACACCACAGTTAAAAAAGGGGGGACAGGGGCCCCACAAAATCAAGGTAACGGCCCATCAATGATGGGGTGGTCACTCATTAAAAACATAATCCAAAAGGATTCTCATTTAATGAAAAAACATCATTGGACTCGGGAGTTAAACTCTCTCGAGAACTGTGTTCTACAAACAGATTTCAAATCTGTTAAGAAAATTAGAGAGAGAATAAAATTCCCAAAAATTTTCAGAGCCATGCTCTGTAGAACAATGAGATAACATCCCAGAACCCTCAAAATCAAAGCTTTCTAACAGAATAAAACCCTAAAAGATCTTTAAGATCTACGATCTACTCAAGTAAAAAAAGTTTCCATTTTTTGAGATCTTTAAGCGATCGTTACAAGAGAAGTGCAAAGCTCTGTTAATAGGTTAAAACCCTAAAACATGAAGAGATTCCTTCAAGAGTTTGGCCATAATTCTTATCAAATTTTGACAGAATTTTGAATCTAAAAGAGTTTTCTTGGATAGAGATCTGAGCTCTGGAAAGAGAATTAAATTCTCAGAGAAAGAAGAAAGTTAGGGAAGATGAACAGCAGTCATCTCAAGGGCCAAAAGCCCTACTTATAGGCACAGAAAGACGGTTCAACTTCCAAGAAGATCAAACGATGGAAAAGGTGTCACCGCTGCACTCACGTGTGAGCCACGTGAGCAAAACGGTGGGGGGGCATTTGTTTCCCCCAATAAAATAGCAAAGCTCTGTTCAAAATTCAAAAGAAGGAGCCTCACGTGCCTTCCACGAGGGCGCCTGCGCCAGAGTTAAAAACTCTTATATATGAGCAGCGCCCATGTGCGAAACACACAAAAATCTTAAGCAGCGCCTACGTGCACAACACGTGAGCGCCGGCGCCCAGTAGAATTAAATTCTACTCTCTGTTAAGCAGAGCCGTTGGATCAAAAATCCAACGGAGATGATAAATCATTAGGATGCAAAATTAAATTCTGTTTAGAGGAAATATTTCTCAAATCTTTCTAAACAAGAAAGATTGCCCTTTGTAAAACAGAGTACCGTTGGATTAAAAATCCAATGGTGATTAAAGAATCACCGATCTACAGAATAAATTCTGTATGGGTAAATATTTCCCTAATCTTGTTAAAAACAAGAAAATGTTTTCTGTAAAACAGAAGTCCGTGGATCAAAGATCCAACGGTGGGTAAAATCCCCAAATAATTTAGGATCTCTTAATGAGAGATTTCTTCGGAGCTAACCAACAAACTGCCCCTACTATATAAAGGACCTAAGACTTCAAATCTAAAGAGGAGGAACCTCCCATAAGCTTAAAAAAAGAGAAAGTTTCGAAAGAACAGAGAATTAAATTCTCGAGTAAGAACTCTCTTCTTGAAAATTTTAGGTAAGTAAAAGTAGATAAAGATCCTGTGGATCATTCAAAAAAAAGAGAAAGAACTCAGGAATACTTAGCACTCAGTGGGCGGCGCTCAGCGCCCAGTGCCCCATATGCCTATCACGTGGGCGCTACAAAAAAACTCAGGAGTGCTTAGCACTCAGTTGGCGGCGCTCAATGCCCAGTGCCTCACGTGCCTTTCACATGGGCGCCATAGAATAAAAAGAACTCAGGGAGTGACGCCCAGTGCCCAGCGCCTTACGTACCCCTCACGTGGACGCTACAGGAGTGCCTAGCACTCATTGAGCGCGCTCGGCGCCCAGTTCCTCACGTGGGCGCCACAATATAAAAGTACTTGGCACCCACTAGGCAGCGCCTAGCTCCTCACGTGCTTCGCATGTGGGCGCCATAAAGAGTGCTTAGCACTCTATATAAAGACAAAAGGGGTAAAGTGTTTAACACTTATTGGGCAATCCCCATGACTAAAAGCCTACATGATTATACGCGAGCGTCAGAATTTACATAAGTACTCAGCACTTTTTGCAAAAAAAAAGGGGACTAAACCCAAACAAGTGCTTAGTACTCTTTTTCAAATAAAAAGAAAACTGAGTGGATCAAGCCTAAGTTGGTTAGGTCCCTTGAGAGTGGAAACTCCCTGATTCAGATCAATCGAGCCTATGTGCTCATTACTTCCCTAACCGATCTTATTCTCAAACACGACTATCGATCTTCCAACTGATGATATCCCAAAATGATATTCGTCCCACATTCCACTGAGGAAATCTTAGTTTCAAAACACAACTAACGATTCATGGGTTTACCATTAATCCATGTTTCGCCCAATCAGAGCAAAGCTCTGTTGAAATTCAAAATTCAAAATTTTGAAGCAACGCTTCAAATCTCGGGCGCAACGCACCACATGTCAAGCGCTGATATATCAGCGCAGCGTCCAAGAAGGCGCGCCCAATCAGAGCAAAACTCTATTTTTTTATGAAGCAACGCTTCAGTTGCGCTGCGCTCTGCGCTGCGCGACACGTGTCAGCGCAGATGCGCTAGCGCAGTTGCGCTGCGTGTCACGTGTCAGCACAGATGCGCTAGCGCAGTTGCGCTGCGCTCTGCGCTGCGCGACACGTGTCACGCGCTGGGGCATCTGCGCCAAACAGGATTAAATTTCCAAGAAATCTTCTCTGTTCTTGTTAAAACAAGAAGATTTTCTTCTGCAAAGCAGAAGCCCTTGGATCAAAGATCCAACGGTGGGGAAAATTCCTCAAATCACTCAGAGAAAGATCTCTTTAACAAATTTAACTAATTTATGGGCACTATAAAAAGGACCCTATGCCTCAATTAAAAAGGATGAACATCTTGCTAAAAGAAAAAAGAGAAGAGAACTCTTGAAGAATTCCTCAAGAACAACAAAAGGTAAAAAAAAAACCTTTAGGAAAAAGAGAAAATTCTCTTATGGACAGATTATGGATCTAAGAACAAGATCAATAATTTTTAAATAAAAAGAAAAATAAGTAATAATAGTGCTTTGCACTTTTTTATGAACCTCTGGTTCCTGAAACAAAAAAGAAAAATTTATTTTATTTGATCTAAATTAGATCAAGAAATTAAATAGTGCTCTGCACTCCTGTTCTTGAATCTAAAAGATTCTTAGTGCTTTGCACTTCCAAACTGCGCTGTTGCGCTCTTGAGAGAGCGCCATGTATCAGCTGTAAAACAACTTGCGCTCTTGAAATAGAGCTTTGCTCTCTGGAATTGGCGTAACTCACCAGAGCGCGCCACGTGTCAGCAGCGCAACAGCGCAGCGCACTGCTCTGTTGCGCTTGCGCTCACCAGAGCATGACACGTGTCATCATCATATGAGCTTGCGCTCATTACTTAGCGCAAAGCGCCAAACAAATGCACTGTGTTGCTTACAAAAGGGCCAAGCCCAATTAAAGAAGGCCTAACGGGCCTAATAAAATGTAATGCATTACTTTAAAAAAAAGGGGGCAGAGCCCAAACTAAAACAGATGCGCTGCATCATAAAGAAAAGGGACAGAGCTCAATTAAAAGGCCTAACAGGCTCAATCAAATATGCTATGCATTTTAAAAAGGGCAGAGCCCAAACAAAATAGATGCTCTGCATCATTTATAAAGGGCAGAGCCCAATCAAAACAAGAATAATGCAGTGCATTACTAAAAAAGGGTAAAGCCCTAGAACAGACCGAAGACAAAAAAAATATTGAAGCTGGACTTAGCCCAATTTTGGCCATAAGTCCTTAAATTAAATTGACTGAGCAAAATTGCTCTCTTAAATCAATTTACTACCGGTTCAAGGGTACATCTCCGAACTCCTCTGACACCTGTCGTTGTAATCCTTTAACGACGTCAGAGAGGTGACGGGTCCCGACGACCACGCATGAATACGGACCGAAACGTCCCTAAACTAATATCGGACCACCACGTCCCTAAACTGGAATACGGACCACCACGTCCCTAAAACTGGAATACGGACCACCACGTCCCTAAACTGGAGTATGGACCACTACGTCCCTAAACTGGAACAATAGAGCCTCCTAATGCTCTTTTGCCGGATCTAAACGATCCCGTTTAAGTTGATCTTAGCCCCAAATACGGCTAACGTATCCTTAAACACTCAAATGAACGATAAAATTCCAAATCGACCTTGGTTCAAGGGTACATCTCTGAACCCCTCTGACATCTGTCGTTGTAATCCTTCAGCGACGTCAGAGAGGCGACGAGTCCCGACGGCCATATATTAAATGGATCACTCCGTTAAGTTGATCTTAGTCTCAAACAAGACTAACGTATCCTTGACAAATGTTTAAGTTGATCTTAGCCGCAACGCGACTAATACATCTTTAAATTAAAAACACCAAACCCAAATCTAAGTAAATACGGATTTGGACTAGTCCACGTCCTACGGGCGACGGTATTACTCAGTCTCCGTATACAATCCACGGGCAACCACAAACAAAACAAACACCCACGACACGAAGTGAAATTCTGGAGAAGGAGAAAGTTGTTACCGCGAAGCGGTAGCGTAATTAACTGCAGGGGCTTGCGCCTGCAGGGAAGAGCGTCCCCACGATCAAAAAACCCCTCTAGCGAGGGAGAATCTGACGAAGTCTGCTACATCGGCCGCATCCGTCTAAACTTCCGATACACGGTGCCATAAATCAACTTGGCATCTTTGGAGAGGTGGACGGATAAAACCAAATAGCATCTGCCCCGAATCCCAGCGTCAGGACACGTCACGGTCCTGTGCGCCGTCTTTCGGAGGGGAACAGATTCTGGCACGCCCGGTGGGACCTTTTCCTCTTTCCACTCCACACTTCGTGTGTCGTTGTAACCCCCAGCTCTTTTTATACCAATACCTGTACTCCTATTTCACTTGTAAGATTTATTTAGAATTTTACTTATAATTATTTATTAATTTATTTATTTTAAAACTCCTTTTAAACCCAAATCCAAACTATAATTACTTTTCTCCAAGCCCACTTCATTTTCTGTGGCCTATTTCCCTTTTTTCCAATTTCTTTTCCTATTTATTTCTGGCCCATGTTCCCTCACAGCCCAAGCTATTTTCAGTTATAAATTAATGGATTTTAAAACTTTCCTAGTCCGTTTCTTTCCATTCAAATCAATTCCCTATAATTCACTTATTCTATTTGAGCCAGCAGCCCAGCAAAGCCCGGTCCCCCATATTAATTATTTTGTTTCGTTTATTTTTCTCAAGCCGGCCTTTTCCTTCTTATTCATTTTTATTTTACTTGGCCCAATCTCTTAACCCAACCCACTTATTTCCTCAGCCCATCCTTCTCTAATTTGTTTTCTGTTCTTTCACTCAATCCCCGGCCCACACTCACTCAGCCCGGCCCCATTCTCCCCTTCATTATTATTTATTCGATTTCTCCTTTCTTCAGCCCACAGAACCAGCCCACCACACTAATTCTCCAATTAATTTTTCCCTTATTCTGTCGGCCCGGCCCACTCCATTTATTCCCAAATTATTTCCCCAAAACTCCCTGCGGCCCGCGATCAAAACCCACTCCCTACAGTGACGTCTTCCTCCAACGGCTCCTTCCCTCTTTCCCGCCCACGCGATCCGTCTTCTCCGCCGCCTCCTTCGCCCACGTCGCCGCTCGTCGCGCGCCACGCTCGCGAGCATTACACCCACGACGCTCAATCCCCTCGTCTCCCCATCTCTTCCCCCTCCTACTCCCTCACCCAAACCCAAACCCACACCCACACCCACGCCCGTGCCCCCTGCTCGCCTCGTCGCCGTCGCCAGGTTCGCCGGCACTCTCGTCGACCTCAACCTCGACGTCGCCTTCACCTCCTCACCCTCTTACATACCACCACCATCATCTTCCCATCCCCGACCCTGCACGAACCCCGCCTGCATACCCTCGCCTTACCGAAGCTTCAACCCCGCCGCCTCCGCGCACTCGTTACCACATCAACCCTCTCGATCTCGCCCTCTCAAGTCTCCCTCCCTCCTCAGTTGCAGCGCCGCCCTCGGTGCCCTTCTCCCATGTCGGCTCCCTCAAGTCCTCCTCGGCTCCTCCAATCTCGACTCACTCAGCCCTCCTCCGATCTCTGCCCACTCGACTTTCTCAGCCCTTCCTCCCCTGTCGATGTCCCGTCCTCACCTCCCTCTTTCCCTCTCGACCCGCCTGGTCTCTCTCTGTGGATCTCGTTTTTTCTCAATTTCTCAATTTCTCACACGAGTACTTCTTGTGAACGATGAGGTATTTTTTCTTTTCTATCTTTTTTATGATGTTTTGTTGTTGCTGTTGATGGTGGCAACCTTTTATTTTGTTGGTGCTGTTGCTTTTATTTTGGTTTTAATTGGGTTTTTGGGATTGATTGTTGCTTGGTTTTTGAGAGGAGTCTCATGTTAGATCCCTCAATTCCTGGTGAACTTTTTATTTGAAACATATATTTTTGTTGCTGCTGTTTTTATTTTGAAGTCATTCTTGTTATCTTTAGTCATTTTCTCTCTCTAAATTCTTCCTCTCTTCCTCTGCAATCTCTCCATCGCCCCGACAGCATCAGCGATCCCTAGCCCCGGCATTGCCAAGGCCGCAACAGCCAACTCCACCAAAACTGCGAGCCGTCGTTGCCGAGACTCGGATTCGAGACAAGTCTAGTTGCCGTGCCGCGCGTGTGTCGCGCGTTCGTGACGTTACAATCACCGTGCATCCCCGGGACTGATCCAGGCAAGTTTTTACTTGCTTACATGCTATTTTACTTATGGTACAATTACTAAATGCTTAGTTTATAAAGTTAAAAATTTAAGTCGATTATGTGTTATGCCTGTTCGACGTGTGTTCCCAAAGAAAGTCTTTCTCTAATTTGGCGGAACTAAACGGTATTGGTTGGCCCGTATAACTGTGAACTTAGTGTATGAATTTCGCTGCATAATGTGATCGTTAAAGATTAAAACGACTACCCCCAAGTTTAATTGCAAAACTGAAATTATATTGTACCTGAAAACCGTTAAATTCACCATAAATCATATACACACTAGAATGGTGGGTTCGAGGGCTCAAATCGAAGCCAACTCGACGAACTATAACCCTATACTTGTCTCCAGACATTCCTGTACTTAAACCGTGATGAAATTGGATCGGAGTGCGACTCTGGACTGCAGTCCAGAGCGACTCCAGTTATTGGTTGCTGTTCCATAATGGGTACCACAGGAATTACTTAACTCGTAGATTGAGGAACTCCGCTGTTTGTTATAGACAAAACTGTTAGCTAGACAACACAATTGATTCCATACTTTTTCGTTACCGTTTGATATTTAATCTGTAATTTAATAGATCGGGACACATAACAGTCCCAGCAGAATCAGAACCGACATAGTAGTGTTAAACATTGTATATCTCTTAACGTACAAACGCGATTGAAGATCCGTCTATTGCATTGAAAACCTTACTGAAAACCCTAGAATTCATCCAACTGTAACGTCGCTAAAATCTGATCCCCACTGGGATTAAAATGCGTTGCGAAACGGACTTCTGATTCTGAAATTGGATTTCCAGCCGCGAGCGCTTAAAATGAAATGGTTATAACTAATGATCCTGGAACCCGATTGGCTTGAAACCAAATTTGATGGATAGCTGACTGAGCATACTAATTACTACCTTTTTATCGTTTCACTGAATTATATACGTACTTTTCATGATAAATTGTGCAGGTGATAGAATACTGTTTTATGACACATTAACCATGCTTCATATACTGTTCATGCATCATATCATACCCATATCACCGCAGTGATTACCTAGTGATGTCGTGCATTTACCCAGTGTTAGATTTTAGTGATGATTGTGGCAAGTACGTCAGTGTTCGTGCATCCGTGATTAAGTGAAAGTGATACGTACTTGTGCACAATCAGTGACCCTATTATTCTATTGTATTGTCGACGTCTGTGGGATGCGTGCACGTGTGACTAATAAGTGGAATGGGACATTTATGGAAGCGTTTGCACGGGTGTCACAGATAAGGCATCCGACACTGCCATTTTCTTAGGTATTAGTCGGGACGTGCTTGATGGGGGTCCTGCCTCCAGTTCTCGCGCAGACTTGACACGGACCGATTAGTATTTAGGGTGATGGTTAGCGTTTGATGTAGATCTCGGGGTGTGGGGTAGTTTAAGTGTGAGTTCAACAGAATCTCGGGAGTCCCATGCCGGCTTATATATTTAGGGAGTTATATGGAGATTTACAGGGTACGTGATATATACACCGTGATACATTCGTTACATGTTGGGCCCGTGGTCCCTTGCCCTTGGGTTCTACCCTTGGGTGGAGGACACTCGCGAGTGGTTGACTCTCACACTTGGACTGACGATAGGCTTATTGACCTGTACAGTGAGACTTAGAGACTGATAGGGATACTGGCATTTATATTCCTTTTGTACTGTGTTGGCATGCGTGACATATTGTTATACTGCTTTACTATTCCGCTGCATTGATTACTGCACATGCGTATTCATGATGTCATTTATTTACTGCTTCACATACCTATTATCACTATTAGAACTGTCACTTGATTTTATACATATTATATTGCTATTGTGTCGCTCTGACGACCTGAGTATGCATGCTCAGTGTGAGGAGAAGATTTAGTCTGGACCAGTGCACCACAGTCTTCTTGACTCGCCATTCCGAGTTGCATTCGTTTGTTCCACTTCAGGTCAGTTCTTTACTTTGTTCTTTTCAGTTACTGCATTTCTCATTACCTGCGCATTATTTACTGTTTACCATGATAAACTAGAAGCCGAAGTGTGACTACGGCAGGACATTTTCTTGACCGTAGGAGCATGGCTGGCCTTGTCTACCCCTCGTATTCCGTATTTTGGGAAGCGGGGCGTGACAGTCGTCCTCGCGAACCAATCGCGGTTTGTTAAATGGTTGGCTTCGGATTTCAAGTTGCTAAGATTTGGTCTTTTGTCTGGCGCAGAACTCAAGCATCCATGGATTCTAACTGCACCAACTGCGCGAAGTACCACTGCAACAAACGCTCCACCTCACCTAGAGGTGTAGCATATGGGCCCCAAGCGGCCTCTTTCCTCACTCTGCCAGTAGACCAGGTGGCCCAAGCCACCACTGGCTTATTCTTCGGGACCATGATCCTACCGATAAGCTTCTCTATGCCGATACCTGCACCGGAGGCGAACAAGAAGTCGGTCTTCGACCGGCTCACTGCTACGACGGCCCCTGTCAACGGGTCGCCCGTTACCAAACCAACAGCCTCCGTTTTCGCCAGGCTGGATCAGAATCATAGAGTGGCCGTCCCAAAGAGGGCAACGGCCGCTGCTCAGGAAGTTGTTAAAGCGGCTTCTCCCATCAGAAAGTCGGTCTTCGCAAGATTGACGATTCCCATTCCTGCCCTTGTTGGTCAAAAGGCATCAGTCTTCGATAGGCTGACATCAACAGTCACCCCACACTCAAACAGGGGGCAAAAAGAAACCATCTCAATTTCTGAGCCAGTCCCAACGGCTCGTCGTGCGCGACGTCGCCATTGGCAACGAGTGAGGAAAGCAGGGGGCAATTCCCCCTCGGGGCTAACTCCACCTGCTCCGATGGTGGAGGTCAACGCTGCTGTTCCAACTGGGAACAGCTTCGAACTGCCGAGGAGGGTGCGGAAGAATTCTCCAACCACTACACTGAAAAGATCTCCTCCGCCTACGGAGGGGGCTCCGGAAACAAAACAAGAACAACCCCCTCAACGGCTGTCTTCAAGGATTTATAAAGTTTGGCGAAGGGTTCAAGACTCTGTGATTGACCCAGGTCGCTTTCATCGCCAGAAAAAGGCGAAGGTGGAAAAAGACAAGGATTGTCCCATTAAACAACAGGGGACAGCAGCTGCTAGGGTGCCCCTACAATGGTTCCTTCAACCTCAACGGCCCACAAAAGGAGGAGGCCAGAGAAAACCCCCGCGTCAATGGCAAAGTCTAAAAGCGGTGAACCTAAACGCCCCAAGTCAAGGGGCATAACAGTTCATACGGTTTATATGGCTTCTGGAAAGGAGGAAAGCCGCACTTCTACGGGTCACCGACCGCTCACCCGATCAGTGACCAAGGCTCAGGAGCAGCAACAAAAGCTCCAGGAGATGATGAATGCTATGGCCGTGCTTACAGAGCCAAAAGAAAACCCTGAAGCATCCTTAGATGAGCGCCGAGACGAAGAGACCGACGCCGAGTTCCTTCGCCGAATATTGGAAAAGAAGGACAAAGAGGCTGCTGAACAAGCGGCCAACATACAGCGTATGGGCCTCCTCTTCCAGGACATGATAGGGATGATGATACAACAAGATCCCCCGAATGAAGAACCTCCGATCGTCCTTGGAGACGATAGGGGAGAGACATCGAATCCTCAGCCCATTCTATCAACGGCTAAAGAGGATACAATCTCTAAAACTGATCTGGACGAATACATAGCCCGGCAAATAAGGGTTCATCATGTGGCCGAAGCAGCCGGCCACGTCGTAAAAACGGGGCGGCCATATCCAGGCTGGTATGAACAAATCAAGTACCCGCCGGGTTACACAATTCCCAAGTTCCATGTCTACAAGGGGACCGGCAACCCCCATAAGCATGTTGCCCAGTTCAGGGTGCTTTGCGGTAACACCGGCGGCGATGACAAGCTTTTGCTCCGCCAGTTCGTTGGAAGTCTATCAGATACGGCGTTCGAGTGGTACTCTGAACTCCCTAATGATTCTATTAAAACCTTCGCGGAAATGGAGCTGCTGTTTACCCAACGCTTTGCAACTGCCAGTGAACGTACCCCGATGACGGCACTGATTAACGCTAGGGTAAAACCCGGCGAGACATGGGTTCAGTACGCTATACGGTGGCGTAATCTATGGTCGAAGTGTGAGCAGCGCATAGAAGAAGCCCCTGCGGTGGGAATGTTTGTTGGAACCCTTGATCCACAAGCAACCATCTCACAGTTTATGATATTCTTCAAGCCGACTACCTTCCAGGCTTTGATTGACAAACTAGCGCAGATGGACCAGATTGGCCATAAACCCCCTCTCCCAAAGCCGGATTCCCGAAATGACAGAGGAAAGGGAAAAGCGATCGTTGTCGCTAATGCTCAACAACAACCGAACGACTCGAAGCCGGTTGCTCGTCCAAACAATACGTGCCCGTACGTACCCCTTGAGGATAGGATGGGACGTCCTTATTCCTTCCCCCGCGATAAAACGAGGAGGTTATTCGAGCTGGCATTGCGCAACAGACTCATAAATCTGCCGGATCCAAAACGTCCGTTGCAACCAAGTGACGTCAACGAGCCCAACTACTGTCCTTATCATCAAATACTAGGCCACCCGATCGAAGATTGCTACGTTTTCAAGAATTGGCTTGAAAACCAATACCGACAGGGCAAGTTCGCGTTATCTGACAAATGGAAGGTGAATCCCCCGCAGCCCCACACCTCTAAGGGGACGAATACGTCAGGGGCAACATGCTCCGTCATCGAAGAAGCTCCTTGGGAGGTCGTATTATCAGCCAAGACAAAGAGGATGCTAAACGATCTTCAGACATGTCCAGCGGTCAAGTGGAAGAACCCATTGGAGCCACAAATTATGGAGGGAATGCTAAAACCTCGTCCGATTCAAAAGATTGGTGGAAGTGGCCCAAACACTCATAACCAGCCGTCAAAATCTTCGAAAAAGAAGAAGAAGAAATCTAAGAAGCCCGTGAAGCCTGGCGACAAGCGCACGGACTTACAAAAGCAAATTGACGCGCTGGAGGAATACAATCAGAAGGCACGAACCCCCATTACATTCCAAGAGTTCCTCAGCCATGTCTTTCAAGAGGAGGATGAGGGAGAAAGTTCATCAGATGAATCCGAGGAATATGTGGCGAGCTGTCATATGATTTCCCATTCGATCACGAATGATGAGGAGATTCCTTGCACCGAAAAGCTGGGGGCAGATCCTGAACCAAAAGTTCTGGGGACATCAGATGAAGTAATTGACGCACTCCTTAATGAAGCTCGGTTGAAAAGTAAAGCTGATCGGGAGCACGAGGCGGCTATATTTGAAAGGGCCAAACGCCAGCGACTTGATGAAGGAGCTGAGACGATCCCGCTGGAGCAAAACACCTCCACTACCGACAAAAGCCAACTCAGGATGAGGAAAAAGTTCGCTAAAGCCATATCAATGGGCATGAAGCTACCATCCTCTGAAGGAAACATCGCCGGTGAAGTGGAAACGCACCCCTCGTATTGCTTATATCATCAGAGGATTTCGCACCCCACTCAAGAGTGCAAAGCTTTCGATAGATGGTGGCAAGGATACATTGCTCATCGACAACGCTTTAAGCGGGAAAAACGTAAAATTCGTCGGGAGCAGAGAAATACGACCGAAGGGCTTAAAAGAACTGCTGGCGATTGTCGCATGGTTAACACTGGTGGATCACAAGTGCCTACATTCGGGAGTGATTCTGATGAAGAGCTAGAACTTGCCCCTCTCTTTAAAGAGTCCGCTTCAGGAAAAGAAGAAGAACCGAAGGTCTGCGAAAATATCCGGCTGCGGAATCGGACGCTGCCTGAAAAGAACCTCGGACCCTCGAACAGAAAAGATAAAGGGAAAGAAAAGGTCTCTGAAGATATCGTCTTAGATGACCAAGTGGTGGAAGAGCTAGCCGCCAAGGACCCGCCGAAGAAGAATAAGGTGGATTACAACGCCTTAGCACATCTAAGGAAGCTGCCCTCACAGCTCAGCATTCTTGACGCCCTTTTGCTATCAAAAGAGGCGAGAGATTCGTTGATTAAGGCACTCCAAGACCCGGAACAATTCCAAGCATGCCTGGCCGAGGAAAAGATGAAGGATGAATTAGAGGAAGTACACACGGCTGATGTTACTTTTGGCGATGAAGACCTTCTACTTGGGACTTGCGAACACAATCGCCCTCTCTATGTTTCGGGATACTGCCATGATATAAAGATAGGCAAAATCCTGATCGATAACGGGTCGTCTGTTAACCTACTCAACGTGCGGGTGTTGAAGGAAATCTGCATGAGCGTCCAGCACCTTGCTCGGGACAAGATCACCATATCCGGGTTCGACTCCCAATCGTCAAAGACTCTTGGATCTGTGATACTGATGCTACGCTTCGGACTACTCGTCACGGACATTAAGTTCCACGTCATAGACGCCAAGACATGCTACAACGCTTTGCTCGGCCGACCATGGTTACACGAGTACAACATCATCCCTTCTACACAACTTCAGTAAATGAAGTATTTTAAGGATGGTTTCGAGTATACCATGACGGGAGAACTGAACCCGTTCTCTGTGAACGAGGTCCGCAAATACGAAGATGCCAAATACTTCTTGCCGGATTTCGAAGACACGGAGAAGTGTCACAAGCCGAAAAATAAAACTAACGCCACCATCCCTGTCTTCGGCAGTGATACCGAGGAGGAAGAGGAGATCGTTTATTCGGGTCCGCCCCAACATAACAAGACAGGACCGTCCACTCCTACATTGGTCTTTGGTAGTGACTCGGAGGCTGAGGTCCATGTCGTATTCTCTGCTCGACCTTCAATACAAGCTTCCGCTGACGAAGAGCAAAGTCTGCAAGTCGCCATGGTGCCGCCTAAACATCATAAAGAACTGGACGCACTTAATATCTACAGTGTAGAAGAGCTGCGGACATTCTACATCCCTCCCATGCGAGAAAACGAGAAAGCAATTCTGTTTTACCGCTCTGAAGAAACCAAGGTGAAAAAAGAAATCTGGTATGGCGCAGATCCTGCGCTCGACAGGCTTCAGCCTATTCGTCTTCCCAGATATTATACAGAGGGTTTGAAGAAGCTGCTGAAATGCCAGGGGATATCCTTCAAACAGACCGTTAGAGAGGCCAAATTCTATGACAGGGTCTGGAATGTTCCCGGGACTCAACGCAAACTGCCTAATGGGAGAATGGAAACAAGAGGGCTTGGATACATCCGGTCAAAGAAACGAGAGTTACTACCCGGCTGCTACGTCGTGTATGACCTTGATGAAGAAGCGGATGCTCAATGGGAGGACGCTAATCCTAAGCCAGTGAAGGTTCCAGATGCAAGAGAGCCCAGTCCGTCGTTCGAGGAACAAATGGACAGACTTATAAAGAAAGCTGGTCAAAAAGTCCGAGATGATCACAACCGTGAGACGGCCATCTACGAGAAAGCCAAGACGCAACGCCTTCTCCAACAGGCTGTAAAGGATGAAAATGCCGCTCCTTGTCAACCTGTTATAAAGAAGGCTCAGCTCAAAAGCAGAAATAAGTCGAAAGGCCAAAAAGGCACTCAACAACAACAAAGCAGGGCTAAGAAACCACGCAAACGGGAGTCGAGCGTTATTGATCTATCCCTCATGAAGAAAATGAGTCGAGCATACTCTTTTCCTCGGGATAAGACAAGGAGGATATTTGAGCTTGCTCTAAAACATCAGATGCTCGCGCTGCCGGAGTCTAAACACCCTGAACAAGCAGGCGAAGCCTCACACCCGGACTATTGCTCTTATCATCGAGTAGTAGGTCATCCTCTTGAAGATTGCTTCACCTTCAAGAATTGGGTCGAAGATCAATATCAGCTTGGTAAATTCGCTCTGTCCAACAACTGGAGGGTAGCACCACCACAAAAGCACGAGCCTAAGGCCACGAAAGAAAAACCAGTTCCACATTGGGATTGGAAGCGAATTCGTACCTGTCACATGATAACAATACTACAAGAAGAATCCGAGAACATGGACAGCCTTCCCTGGTGCCTCGAAAACAGCAATGATGAGGTGATCTCAGAATTTCCCCCAGCTCCGAAGGAACTGGAGGACGGAATACATACCACTGCAGATAACCTCAAGAAAATTGAGTTGGGGACGATAAACGATCCGCGACCGACATTCGTCAGCGAGCTGCTGTCTGAAGAAAAGGTGGCTGCGTTAAAGGACGTCCTTGTACAGCATAAAGATTGCTTCGCATGGAACTATTCCGAGATGCCGGGACTTGATCCAGAAGTTGCTGTACATAGACTGGCAATATCCCCGAGTGTCAAGCCGTTCAAACAAGCGCCGAGAAGAATGCGGCTTGAGCTCGAGATGAGCATCAACGCTGAAGTCAAAAAGCTGATAGACTCCGGCTTTATCTAGGAGGTTCAATACCCTGAATGGATTGCTAATACCGTCCCAGTGATGAAGAAAAATGGGACGGTGTGCATATGCGTGGACTTTCGGGATCTCAACAAAGCCTGCCCGAAGGATGATTTCCCAGTACCAGTCACCGAACTGATGATAGACAATACGTCCACGCATGAGATTTTCTCATTCATGGACGGCTCATCAGGATATAATCAAATAAAAATAAATCCTGAAGACCAGAAACATACGGCTTTTCGGACTCCTTTGGGAATATTCTGTTACAAGGTGATGCCCTTCGGTTTAAAGAACGCCGGTGCAACCTACCAAAGGGCCATGACGAAGATTTTCGATGACCTTATACACGAAATCGTTGAATGCTATATCGACGACCTCGTTGTTAAAAGCAAATCATATGAGGAACATCTCGAGCATCTGAAGACCGTATTTCAACGTCTTCGACAATACAACTTGAAGATGAACCCTCTGAAGTGTGCATTCGGGGTTTCCTCGGGCAAATTCCTGGGATTCATCGTTCGACACCGAGGTATCGAGATAGATCCGTCCAAGATCAAGGAAATCATGGGAATGCCTCCGCCGAGGACTCTCAAACAGTTGCGGTCTCTCCAAGGGAAGCTCGCATACATACGGCGATTTATAGCCAATCTTTCAGGAAAGTGCCGTCCTTACAGTCACCTGATGAAGAAGGGAACCCCATTCGTTTGGGATCACAAATGCCAAGGCGCACTGGATGAGATCAAGCAGTATTTGCAAAACCCTCAGTGTTGGCTGCTCCAGTGAAGGGAAAGCCTCTCATTCTTTACACGGCCGCCCTTGAAGGTTCTTTGGGCGCATTATGGGCACAAGAGAATGACCAGGGGAAAGAAAGAGCACTTTACTACTTAAGTCGAGTGCTGCTGGGGGCAGAAAGCAATTACTCCCCCATTGAAAAACACTGCCTGGCGTTGATCTTCGCAATAACAAAGCTTAGACATTACGCATTAGCGCATGAAGTCCATCTCATTTCAAAGGTGGACCCTCTCAAATATCTAATGTCAAAGGCCATATTGACGGGACGACTCGCTAAATGGGCCCTGCTCTTAATGGAGTTCTCGATAGCATATCGACCACTCAAAGCAGTAAAAGGCCAGGCCATCACCGACTTCCTTGCTGAGCACCTGATACCGGCCGACTCTCCTTTAAACTGCGATCTTCCAGATAAACATGCGTTTGATGCGATCGATGGTGATAATACCCGATGGGAGCTTTATTTTGACGGAGCATCTTCCGTGAAGAAGCGCAAACAAAGTACCCCTATAATCAAATCGGGGGTAGGACTCATCTTTATAACTCCACAAGGAGGGATAATGCGCTACGCGTTCTCCCTGACGGAACCGAGGACAAACAACGAAGCCGAATACGAAGCTCTGATAGCAGGCCTCGAGATCGCCATTGACATGGGAATTGAAAACCTCCTCATATACGGAGATTCGCAACTGGTCGTTAGTCAAGTAAACGGCGATTACCAAACATGCAAACCGGAATTGGTAAAATACGGTGAAAAGGTGCAACAACTGCTAACCCAAATTCCCTCCTATACTTTGGAGAGCATACCACGCGCGGATAACAGCAAAGTGGACGCGTTGGCCAAACTTGCTAAAGAAATGGCTGACGAGAACCTCGATGACGTTAGAATCATGGTACAAAGTCGTCGGGTGCTCGCCCCCGCAGAAATACCTTCGGAATCACCCAAAGAGAAGGGAGTGACTGAACAAGCGACCTTGCAAATAAAAGATCATGAGAAGGTTGAGGATTGGAGGGAAGTCTTTATAGACTACTTCAAGTCCCACCAAATGCCCGAAGATGCATCCGCAAGACATCAACTCATAAAACGAGCTCTGTCTTTCGCCTTCGTCAATGATACTCTATACAAGAGGTCATTCGATTCTCTGTGACTGAGATTCTTAGGACCGGACGAATCGGAAAGAGTCGTTCAGGAGGTTCATGACGGAATCTGCGGTTCTCACCAAGCAGGTCCAAAGATGAAGTTGAAGATCAAACGGATGGGCAATTACTGGCCCACGATGATTCAAGACTGCATTGTTGGGGTAAAAATTTACACCCCCGTTGACCGAGTCAAAGTCAAGGTCAACCCCAAGCCAGGTGGGCCCAAGCCCAGGTCAAGCGGGCCCATGCCCAAGTCGAGCCCGCGGCCAGCCTCCTCCATGCCAACAAAATGAAATCATGTAATAAATAATTTTTATGTAATTTTTTATGCATGAATGTAAACAAAATGGGTATAAAGCCAAAATTTTGTAAGCTCATGGTTTATGTGCAAAAAGAAATGGCACATGAGCCATGGGATAGGCAAAATGCCATTTTGTAAAGCCCAAGGGGCTATATGTAAATATGCAAGCCTATATAAGGCAACATGATAATGAATAGAAGAAGACTTTTTTCATTCCCTCAAAAACTAGGGTTTGTTCCTCCACTCTCTCTTTTTCAAGTTCTTCCTCTTCCTTTTCATTTCCCAAATAAATCAAGAGCTTAGCTCTCTTTTTTTTAAAACTAAATAAAGTTTTACCATAAACCCATCTCCAAAAACTCCATCAAGTGAAGAAAAAGGGTCTTTTTTTTTTATCATCCAAGATCTAGATCTTGGAGTTTCAAGAGAACCCATTTTGGGTTTCTTCTTAAAGGAGAAAGGAGAAAATCTTTTGGAGTTCAACTCCACAAATAAAATTCTTTTGGAGTTCAACTCCACCACCAGGAAAATTATTTTAGAGTTCAACTCCACTACAAAAATTCTTTTGGAGTTTAACTCCACAGTAAAAATCTTTTGGAGTTCAACTCAACAAATAAAGTTCCTTTGGAGTTCAACTCCACAAATAAAATTCTTTTGGAGTTTAACTCCACTGCAGAAATACTTTTGGAGTTTAACTCCACAAAAAAATACCTTTTTTGGGGAGTTTAACTCCACATTATAATTTTTTTTGGCCATGTAAAATTCTTTTGGAGTTGAACTCCACGTTTAAAAAAAATAAAATAAAATAAGGCAGTCACATGCTATGCATGTGACGGGTCACATGCAAAGCATGTGACCCCATCACATGGTTAACATGTGACGGGGTCACATGCAATGCATGTGACGGGGTCACATGCAATGCATGTGACGGGTCACATGCAAAGCATGTGACCCCATCACATGGTTAACATGTGACGGGGTCACATGCAATGCATGTGACCCCGTCACATGCAATGCATGTGACCCCATCATGTGACGGGGTCACATGCAAAGCATGTGACCCCATCACATGGTTAACATGTGACCTGGGTCACATGCTAGCATGTGACCCCCCCTCACATGAGGGGTCACATGCTAACATGTGACCCTCCATGTCATATGCTAGCATGTGATCTCCCTCATATGAGGGGTCACATGCTAACATGTGACCCCACTTTAAAAAAAAAAATTCTCTTTTCTTCTTTCTTCCTCCTTTTTTTATTTAAAATAAAAATAAATAAATATTAAATAAATTATAAATAATATTTAAAAATTAAAAAAAGACATAATTATTTTCTTTTCTTCTTTTCTTTATTTAATCCCCTTTTTATATATAATAAATATTAAATAAATTATAAATAATATTTTAAAATAAAAAAAATAATAATAAATTTTTAAAAATAAAAAAAATCTCTAAATATTTATTTACTTATTTATTTTTGTATATAGAAAATATATATATATATATATATATATGTATATATCTCTTTTTACAAGTAGAACAAAACAAAAAAAATATACACACACCAACGCACCGCATATTGAGTTCGCATGACCAGATAACCCGTCAATCGGAGGTTCCTTCGCTCCAAATGCGAGAGGTAATTAACGGCAGCTTAGTCCGCGGCTGCCGGAGATTCGGATCCCCACAATCAATAAACCCCGGCCTACCCTAGGCAGAGGGAATCTGTAGTACGCCTGACAAGCGCGCGCGTATTCCCATCTCAATGGGGTGACGAAAAACACCCTACAGATTCTGGCACACCCGGTGGGACCATCTCTCCTCCCATGTTTCGGGTTAAATGTTCATGCGAACTCAATCAATATACATATCGATTACCTATACTGAAATAATGTTTCTATTTACAGGTTAACAATTTCCAATTGCCATATTCGATGCAAGTCGGTATTTGAATGACTTTCCTTGGCCCCAGCTGGGGGCAAGGCCATCAACTCCGACAAAGTAATAAGGCATCTCGAGCAAACTCCAGCGGTACCCCCGACAACTGCCCGATCAGATATCTTCTCTGACCTCCACGTCGTTAAACTGGAAACAGATGACCTCTACGTTGTTAAACTGGAGACAGATGACCACTACGTCGTTAAACTGGAAACAGATGACCTCTACGTCTTTAAACTGGAAACAGATGACCTCCAAGTCGTTAAACTGGAAACATATGACCTCTACGTCTTTAAACTGGAAACAGATGACCTCCAAGTCGTTAAACTGGAAACAGATGACCTCCAAGTCGTTAAACTGGAAACAGATGACCTCCAAGTCGTTAAACTGGAAACAGCTGACCTCCACGTCGTTAAACTGGAGACAGATGACCACCACGTCGTTAAACTGGAGACAGATGACCACTACGTCGTTAAACTGGAAACAGATGACCTCTAAGTCGTTAAACTGGAGACAGATGACCTCTACGTCTTTAAACTGGAAACAGATGACCTCTAAGTCGTTAAACTGGAAACATTAGACCACCAAGTCATTAAACTGGAAACAGATGACCACCAAGTCGTTAAACTGGAAACAGATGACCTCCAAGTCGTTAAACTAGAAACAATAGACCTCTAAGTCTCTAAACTAGAAACAGGTGACCACCAAGTCGTTAAACTGGAAACAGATGACCACTACGTCGTTAAACTGGGAACAATAGACCTCTAAGTCTTTAAACTGGGAACAGTAGACCCCTAAGTCTTTAAACTGGAAACAGATGACCGCTAAGTCGTTAAACTGGGAACAATCGACCACCACGTCATTAAACTGGGAACAATCGACCTCTAAGTCGTTAAACTGGGAATGTAAAAAAAAATGTAAATAAAAAAAATGTGTAAATAAAAGAAAAATAAAGAAAAGCCGAAATGATGGGGCAACTCGCAATAAAAATCAGCGAGTAAAAATGAAAATGAAAATAAAGCCGAAATGATGGGGCAACCGCGAATAAATAGCCGAAATGATAGGGCAATCGCGATCTTCGCGATAAGAAAAGCTGAAATGATAGAGCAATCGCGGTAAAACAAAAAAAAACAAAAAAACAAAAAAAAAAACGGCGGATGATGAGTCGCTCCCGGTACCATATTCCAGTGTAGCGATACAGACGCCAACAAAAATTCAAATTTCCAAAATTTTCCCGGTCCTACGGTTAGTCCCCAAATTGACTACCGTATACAATCCACGGGCTCAAATAATTCTCAGCATACCCATGCCCCACCGCAACCACCAGTTACGCGGCTGGTCTCCGCCTTTGGAATTATGCTCCATTAGGAAGACCCACTCATGTGTCCTTACGATGCATGAGGAGAACAAACCTTCGTGGGATCCTTACGACTCACGAAGGAAAAACACACTTGGGAGTTCTCACGACTCTTAAGGAGAAAATACACCTGCGGGATCCTTACGACTCATAGGGAGAAAATGCTTTTATGGGACCCTCACGGCCCATAAAATTGAAAAGTCTTAGGTGATAGGGATCCAAACCTGTCTCCTAAGCCATCGCTCCCCAATCCCCAAGTGGCGAATGATGAGTTGCTCCTGGTACCATATTCCAGTGCAGCGATGCAGACGCCAACCAAATTCCAACTCCCATACCCCAACGGCGAATGATGAGTCGCACCTGGTACCATATTCCAGTGCAGCGATGCAGACGCCAACAAAATCTCGAAATGTTTTTGGCCCTACGGTCTGGATCATACATCCTGTAAAACCGTATACAATTCACGGGCGTAAAACGATACCAATCTCTCCCAAGTCCTACCGGCGAGACCATATTCAAAGTCCCACCGGCAGGGAAGATTCCAAAAAAAAAAAGAAAAAAGAAAAAAAAATAAAAAAAAGAGAAAAAAAAGGAAAATAAAAAAAAGAAGAACGGTATGTCCACAAGCAAAATGGGCGCGGATGAAAACCCGAAAGGGCTCCGTGAGTAAAAACAGCAGGACTGCCGGCGAGTTTGTGAAAACCCGAAAGGGCGCAAACTCTTAAAAAAAAAAGAAATGAAATGCACTCGCAAAGTCCTCTCGACTTTGTGAGGAGAAAATTCCCGCGTGAGATCTTTACGACTCACAAAGGAGCAATACACTTAGGAGTCCCCACGACTCCTAAGGAGAAAATACATCTATGAGATCCTTTCGACTCGTAGGGAGAAAATGCTTTTACGGGACCCTCACGGTCCATAAAATTGAAAGGCCTTAGGTGACAGGGATCTAAACCTGTCTCGTAAGCCACCAATTCCCAAATCCTCTCGGGGCACATGATGAGTTGCTCCTGGCATTATTCCAGTGCAGCAATGCAGATGCCAAATAAACAAAAACCAATTCCTAAATCTTCTCGGGGCAAATGATGAGTTGCTCCTGGCATTATTCCAGTGCAGCAATGCAGATGCCAAAACAAAACCAATTCCCAAATCCTCTCAAGACAGATGATGATTCGCTCCTGGTACCATATTCCAGTATAGCGATGCTGATGTCAACACCAAATCAAATCAAACCAACAACCTCTGCGGCGGAATCACGCTTCGTCCCAGAATTTACCCCGTGTCGAAATCATGCTTTGTCTCGGGATAACGACCTCCTCGTCGAAATTATGCTCCGCCTCGAAATCAAAATCAACAAGTCAACTTCCACTCCGACACCGCAGAAAGCGGAGCAAGTCAGAATCCAATCTCGACACCGCAAGAAGCGGAGAAAGTCAAGTCTACCCCTGACACTGCAAGAAGCAGAGCAAGTCAAATCAAGCATCGACCGTCCATGTCGTAAAACGGGCAGTGCAGGCTCCCCACAAATTGGGAACCCAAATCGCTCCGGATCAGAGCGTCGACCGTCTATGTCGCAAAAAAGGCAGTGCAGGCTCCCGCAAACTGGGAACCCAAATCGCTTCGTAACAGAGCGTCGACCGTCTATGTCGCAAAAAGGGCAGTGCAGGCTCCCGCAAATTGGGAACCCAAATCGCTCCGGATCAGAGCGTCGACCGTCTATGTCGCAAAAAGGGCAGAGCAGGCTCCCGCAAATTGGGAACCCAAATCGCTCCGGATCAGAGCGTCGACCGTCTATGTCGCAAAAAGGGCAGTGCAGGCTCCCGCAAATTGGTAACCCAAATCGCTTCGTAACAGAGCGTCGACCGTCTATGTCGCAAAAAGGGCAGAGCAGGCTCCCGCAAATTGGGAACCCAAATCGCTCCGGATCAGAGCGTCGACCGTCTATGTCGCAAAAAGGGCAGTGCAGGCTCCCGTAAATTGGGAACCCAAATCGCTTCGTAACAGAGCTCGACCGTCTATGTCGCAAAAAGGGCAGTGCAGGCTCCCGCAAATTGGGAACCCAAATCGCTCCGGATCAGAGCGTCGACCGTCTATGTCGCAAAAAGGGCAGTGCAGGCTCCCGCAAATTGGGAACCCAAATCGCTTCGGATCAGAGCGTCGACCGTCTATGTCGCAAAAAGGGCAGTGCAGGCTCCCGCAAACTGGGAACCCAAATCGCTTCGTAACAGAGCGTCAACCGTCTATGTCGCAAAAAGGGCAGTGCAGGCTCCCGCAAATTGGGAACCCAAATCGCTTTGGATCAGAGCGTCGACCGTCTATGTCGCAAAAAGGGCAGTGCAGGCTCCCGCAAATTGGGAACCCAAATCGCTTCGGATCAGAGCGTCGACCGTCTATGTCGCAAAAAGGGCAGTGCAGGCTCCCGCAAATTGGGAACCCAAATCGCTTCGGATCAGAGCGTCAACCGTCTATGTCGCAAAAAGGGCAGTGCAGGCTCCCGCAAACTGGGAACCCAAATCGCTTCGTAACAGAGCGTCGACCGTCTATGTCGCAAAAAGGGCAGTGCAGGCTCCCGCAAATTGGGAACCCAAATCGCTTCGGATCAGAGCGTCGACCGTCTATGTCGCAAAAAGGGCAGTGCAGGCTCCCGCAAACTGGGAACCCAAATCGCTTCGTAACAGAGCGTCGACCGTCTATGTCGCAAAAAGGGCAGTGCAGGCTCCCGCAAATTAGGAACCCAAATCGCTTCGGATCAGAGCGTCGACCGTCTATGTCGCAAAAAGGGCAGTGCAGGCTCCCGCAAATTGGGAACCCAAATCGCTCCGTAACAGAGCGTCGACCGTCTATGTCGCAAAAAGGGCAGTGCAGGCTCCCGCAAATCGGGAACCCAAATCGCTCCGGATCAGAGCGTCGACCGTCTATGTCGCAAAAAGGGCAGTGCAGGCTCCCGCAAATTGGGAACCCAAATCGCTCCGGATCAAAGCGTCGACCGTCCATGTCGCAAAAAGGGCAGTGCAGGCTTCCTACAAAGCAGGAACCAGATCGCTCCGGGCCAGGGAAACGTCTACCACGGACACTCCGTCTCGGAGACGCGTTAAGCGTCGACCGTCCATGTCGTAAAACGGGCAGTGCGGGCTCCCCATAGATCGGGAACCAAATCACTCCGGGTCAGGGAAACGTCTACCACGGACACTCCGTCTCGGAGACGCGTTAAGCGTCGACCGTCCATGTCGTAAAACGGGCAGTGCAAGCTCCCTACAAATCGGGAACCAAATCACTCCGGGTCAGGGAAACGTCTACCACGGACACTCCGTCTCGGAGACGCGTCAAGCGTCGACCGTCCATGTCGTAAAAAGGGCAGTGCGTCCCAAAAAGTGGGAACCAAAGCAAGCCGCCTCCACGTGAAAGAAGATCCATCAATTTCATGCACACGACCCATATATGCTGTGTGCATTTATTGATGGGGGGCACTTTGTTGGGGTAAAAATTTACACCCCCGTTGACCGAGTCAAAGTCAAGGTCAACCCCAAGCCAGGTGGGCCCAAGCCCAGGTCAAGCGGGCCCATGCCCAAGTCGAGCCCGCGGCCAGCCTCCTCCAAGCCAACAAAATGAAATCATGTAATAAATAATTTTATGTAAGTTTTTTATGAATGAATGTAAACAAAATGGGTATAAAGCCAAATTTTTGTAAGCTCATGGTTTATGTGCAAAAAGAAATGGCACATGAGCCATGGGATAGGCAAAATGCCATTTTGTAAAGCCCAAGGGGCTATATGTAAATATGCAAGCCTATATAAGGCAACATGATGATGAATAGGAGAAGACTTTTTTCATTCCCTCAAAAACTAGGGTTTGTTCCTCCACTCTCTCTTTTTCAAGTTCTTCCTCTTCCTTTTCATTTCCCAAATAAATCAAGAGCTTAGCTCTCTTTTTTTAAAACTAAATAAAGTTTTACCATAAACCCATCTCCAAAAACTCCATCAAGAGAAGAAAAAGGGTCTTTTTTTTATCATCCAAGATCTAGATCTTGGAGTTTCAAGAGAACCCATTTTGGGTTTCTTCTCAAAGGAGAAAGGAGAAAATATTTTGGAGTTCAACTCCACAAATAAAATTCTTTTGGAGTTCAACTCCACCACCAGGAAAATTATTTTGGAGTTCAACTCCAATACAAAAATTCTTTTGGAGTTTAACTCCACAGTAAAAATCTTTTGGAGTTCAACTCCACAAATAAAGTTCCTTTGGAGTTCAACTCCACAAATAAAATTCTTTTGGAGTTTAACTCCACTGCAGAAATACTTTTGGAATTTAACTCCACAAAAAAATACCTTTTTTGGGGAGTTTAACTCCACATTATAATTTTTTTTGGCCATGTAAAATTCTTTTGGAGTTGAACTCCACGTTAAAAAAGACAGTCGCATGCTATGCATGTGACCCCATCACATGGTTAACATGTGACCTGGGTCACATGCTAAGCATGTGAGGGGTCACATGCTAGCATCTGACCCCCCCTCTCCTCACATGAGGGGTCGCATGCTAACATGTGACCCTCCATGTCACATGCTAGCATGTGACCTCTCTCATATGAGGGGTCACATGCTAACATGTGACCCCACTTTAAAAAAAAAAAATTCTCTTTTCTTCTTTCTTCCTCCTTTTTTTATTTAAAATAAAAATAAATAAATATTAAATAAATTATAAATAATATTTAAAAATTAAAAAAAGACATAATTATTTTCTTTTCTTCTTTTCTTTATTTAATCCCCTTTTTATATATAATAAATATTAAATAAATTATAAATAATATTTTAAAATAATAAAAAAATAATAATAAATTTTAAAAAATAAAAAAAATCTCTAAATATTTATTTACTTATTTATTTTTGTATATAGAAAATATATATATATATATATATATGTATATATCTCTTTTTACAAGTAGAACAAAACAAAAAAAATATACACACACCAACGCACCGCATATTGAGTTCGCATGACCAGTTTAACCCGTCAATCGGAGGTTCCTTCGCTCCAAATGCGAGGGGTAATTAACGGCAGCTTAGTCCGCGGCTGCCGGAGATTCGGATCCCCACAATCAATAAACCCCGGCCTACCCTAGGCAGGGGGAATCTGTAGTACGCCTGACAAGCGCGCGCGTATTCCCATCTCAATGGGGTGACGAAAAACACCCTACATGCATCGAATATGCGAAGCAATGTCACTCATGCCAGATTCATAGGGACTTCATCCACCAGCACCCAAATCCGTTGCATCCAACGGTAGCTAGCTGGCCATTCGAAATGTGGGGGACTGATATAGTCGGCCCCATCGAACCAGCATCGTCTAAAGGACATCGTTTCATCCTAACGACGACTGACTACTTCTCTAAGTGGGCAGAAGCAGTACCATTGAGAGAAGTGAAGACGGAGAATATCCTCCATTTCTTCAAAACGCGCGTCATATATCGGTTTGGAACTCCGAGGCGGATCATCTCCGATAACGGGCCAGCCTACCGAAGTCATAAAATCAGCCGCTTCACGCAGCAGCATAACATAGACTGGAGATATTCCTCAGCCTATAATCCACGAGCTAACGGTCTCGCCGAGGCCTTCAACAAGACCTTGACGAAAATTATAAAGAAAACAGTGTCCCGAAATAAGAAAGACTGGCATGAGAGACTGCAAGAAGCTCTTTGGGCGTATCGAACCACGTTCAAGACAGCCACAAACACAACGCCATACGCGCTGGTGTTCGGTACGGAAGCAGTACTCCCTCTCGAGATAGAGTTACCCTCTCTACGAGTGGCAGTTCACCACGAGCTAACGGACGAAGAAAATGCTCACCTTCGGCTTGAGGAGCTTGACGTCCTTGATGAAACTAGGCTCATAGCGCAACAAAATCTGGAAGCTTATAAAGCAAAGATGATGCGCTCATACGAAAGATTGACCCGACCGAGGACATTCCACCAAGGCGAACTCGTGCTAGTGGTCAAAAGGTCTATGATCCCCAATCGCGCCAAGCGGGGAAAATTCGAGCCGAACTATGAAGACCCGTACATCATAGATAAAGTTTACCAGGATGGGGCCTATCTACTCATGGACATGCACGGTGAAAGGCCTTTCAGACCAATAAACGGTCGCTTCCTAAAGAAATACTACGCTTAATGAGCCACAGCCTAGGTCAACGATAGATGACGATGACTATGTCCGCTCGCTATCTTCCTAAGCTCAAACTTTATAAATAGTAGCCAGCTTCTCAATAGCGGACCGAAATGTCCTTAAACTAACAGCGGACCGAAATGTCCTTAAACTAATAGCAGACCGAAACGTCTTTAAACTACTACCGCAGCATCTTTAGGCTGACGAGATTAAAAAAACATATAAAAATAAAATAAAATAAAAACGGTATGTCCATAAGCAAAAAGGGGCACGGATGAAAACCCGAAAGGGCTCCGTGAGTAAAAACAGCAGGGCTACCGGCGAGTGTTCGTGAAAACCCGAAAGGGCGCGACCTCGTAAAAAAAAAGAGGGAAAAAGAAAATTAAAAAAAAAAGAAAATAAAAGCGGTACGTCCATAAGCAAAATGGACACGGATGAAAACCCGAAAGGGCTCCGTGAGTAAAAACAGCAGGACTACCGGCGAGTGTTTGTGAAAACCCGAAAAGGCGCAACCTCGTTAAGAAACACTTGTAGGGTCCTCTCGACTCTATAAGGAGAAACCACCCGCGTGAGATCCTTACGATTCACAAGGGAACAACATACTTAGGAATCCCCACGATTCCTAAGGAGAAAATACACTTGCGAGATCCTCACGACTCGTAAGGAGAACGCTCTTATGGGACCCTCACGGCTCGTAAGATTTGAAAGTCTTAAGTTACAGAGATCTAAACATGTGCTTAAGCAACCCCCACAACTTTCGATATTGCCCTACAAGTGGCTCAATACTGACCCTTGTATACAATCCACGGGCGCGAATAAACATTTCCCTAACCAAGGTCCATCCGTGACTGGGGATACCCTTGTAAATCCTCTCGATTTACAAAGAGAAAACCCTCCTGTAGGATCCTTACGACTTACAGAGGAACAAAACACTTAGGAACCCTCACGATTCCTAAGGAGAAAATACACCTATAAGATCCTCACGACTTGTAGGGAGAAATAGCTTTGTGAGACCCTTACGGCTCATAAAGTCAAAAGCCTTAGTCGACAGGACCCTAACCCTGGTCGCTAAGCCTCCTTTGTTCGACAATGACAGAGGCAAATGATGATTCGCTCCTGGCAACATCCTAGTTGTAGCGGTGCTGATGCCAAAATCAGTGTCCAAGTTCAGGTTTACAGCGAAAAGCCAGTAAACCGCACATGCATACGAAATAGCCGAAATGATAGGGCAACTTGCAATAAAAAGCAGCAAGTAAAATGTATGCATGCGAAATAGCCGAAATGATTGGGCAACTCGCAATAAAAAGCAGCGAGTAAAAATAAAATAAACAGCCGAAATGATTGGGCACCGCGAAAAATAGCCGAAATGATTGGGCAATCGCGACCTTCGCGATATAAAAGCTGAAATGATAGAGCATCGCGGAAAGAATAAAAAAAATGAAAGAATGAAACTTTTTTCCCTACAGTTAAGATCTTATCGATCCCTGTATACAATCCAAGGGCATAAACAAAGAGGGAACCATACCCTCCCAGCAAATTCCTCGACTCACGGATACAAACACTCCTTGACGAGAGCCTCCTGATCCGCGTCGATCCGCAGAGCCACCAGAGCCCCCGTGGGAACCCTCGACTCATTTCAAACCCCAAGGAAACAAATAATCCTAGGCGCTTGGGAAATAAATAATCCCTAGCAAACTCCTCGACTCACGGATACAAACACTCCTTGACGAGAGCTTCCTGATCCGCATCGACCCGCAGAGCCACCAGTGCCCCCGTGGGAATTCTCGACTCGTTTCAAACCCCAAGAAAACAAATAATCCTTGGCGTTTGGGAAACAAATAATCCCTAGCAAACTCCTCGACTCACAGATACAAACACTCCTTGACGAGAGCCTCCTGATCTGCGTCGACCCGCAGAGCCACCAGTGCCCCCGTGGGAATTCTCGACTCGTTTCAAACCCCAAGGAAACAAATAATCCTTGGCGCTTGGGAAACAAATAATCCCTAGCAAACTCCTCGACTCACGGATACAAACACTCCTTGACGAGAGCCTCCTAATCCGCGTCGACCCGCAGAGCCACCAGTGCCCCCGTGGGAATTCTCGACTCATTTCAAACCCCAAGGAAACAAATAATCCTTGGCGCTTGGGAAACAAATAATTCCTAGCAAACTCCTCGACTCACGGATACAAACACTCCGTGACGAGAGCCTCTTGACTCATGTCAACTCGCAGAACCATTACCCTCTCCGCGAGCAAATTCCCGATTCGTCTCAATTTGTAAGAAGAAGTCTCAGACAGCAAGGATTGAAAAGCTTGCTTCTTGAGCAATGGGGCCCTGCAAGTCAATCCAAACTGGTCTCTTGCATACTATTCACGGGTCTCACTCTCCGAAGTTGAATTTCGACGAGGAGGGAAACAACCGCTTACGAATCTTCTCGACTCGTAAGAGGGAAAATTCTCTTATAGGATCCTTACGACTTATAAGAGAAAACCACACTTAGGAATCCTCACGATTCCTAAGGAGAAAATCCGCCTATGAGATCCTCTCGATCTGTAGGGAGAAAAGCCTCTATGAGACCCTCACGGCTCATAGAGTTGAAAAATCTTAGGCAGCAGACCAGAACCTGTGGCCTAAGCCATCGCTATTTCCTAAGGAAGTCGGAATACTCGTTTTAGACGTCCATCAACCATGGTTATTAAGACAGCCTGCTGACAATAAAAAAAAAGAGAAGATGACAGAAAGAATATCCGGTCTACATTTGATCTGGCGTGCGTGACGCATTCATTTATGCATGGGCAGAAGACTCGGGACGACAAATAAGACAAGCTGAAATAGAAAAGGGAAGGGTTTCCATTCATACTGCTAAAAAAAAAATTTCTTTTACAAGCACAAGGATAATGAATTATTACAACGGTATAATCTCAGATCCGGGGCACGGATTGAGGAAATCAAAAGTAAGGCCATCCAGAGTTCTTCTGGCCTTTCTAATTATTCTTATGCGCAGTCTTTCTCGCTCCTCTGTATCGAGATCATCGGCGAGCCCTCCTGGCCTTTGATAAGCAGCAACTATCGTCGTCTGCTGGAAGACTTGGTGTAGGATATCAATAAGGCTGTTCCGTCGTTTCTTTGAAATCAGCCCTGTCAGGTACACTGAATGCACCTTGTCTTCGGTATCATCCAGCGCGTTGAGCGGTAAGGCCTCATGAAGACCCGGAAGTGCTCTCCATATGGCTCCCAACACGACTTTCAAAAGGGCTGAACGACGAGGCAACAGCCAACCACCGCTTGCGTTCAGACGACCCATGACTTCTGCACATTCAGCGTCTGTAAACTTCTGGTTTTGTTGACGACCCTGAGCGCGGATATCGTCGTAGGTAATAAACTCGTGCAAACTGTATAGATGCATCGCCGCCATTATGCCTGGAGGAAATATTACAGGAAGATCAGCAATAGAAAAGCAATAATATACATAGAGGACTAAATTCCTAGAGAGCAAAACTATGTTCAAGGATAAAGTCCCCTGGATGAAAGCTCTGCTGGTTAAGATTAATCTAAGAATCGATTTTACCTAAAGTTTTCCTAAAAACTTTGAAAAAAAAAGGGAGGAGCAAGGCACCGGAGTTCTTGAAGGCAAGAACAAAGCTCTGAGGTCTTCGAAAATAGAAATCTGAAAGATGATAAATATCTGGGGGGGACGAAAGGTCCTATTTATAGGCATCAAGTGCCTCTTCGACTTCCAAGAGTTGTCACGGCAGTTTACCCTAATCGGAGCGAACTTCTGTTCAAATTCCGAGGCGGGAGATGAAGCAACGCTTCGTCTTCCTCGTGCTCTGACTTGAAAATTAATTTAATAAAGCGACGCTTCAGATTATTTGCGCTGCGCAATACGCCACGTGTCTGACGCAGACGCATCAGCGTAACGCCCAAAGCAGCGCACCCAATCAGAGCAAAGCTCTATTTCAAGCAAAATTAAAGGAAGCAACGCTTCAGCGGCGTATGCGCTGCGTGACACGTATTGGCGCAGATGCACTAGCGCAGTTGCGCTGCACTGTGCGCTGTGCGACACGTGTCATACCCTGGAGCATTTGCGCTAAACAAAATTAAGGTTCTGAAGAAATCTTTTCTGTTCTTGTTAAAACAAGAAGATTTTCTTCTGTAAAACAGAAGCCCTTGGATCAAAGATCCGACGGTGGGGGAAATTCCGCCAAATCATTCAGAAAAGGGGATTTCTTCAACAAATTGGACTTGCTTCTTAATTTGCAAGATGAAGCCTCAGGCAGCAGAGGTGGGAAAACTTGCTTCCTGAACGATGGGACCCTACAAGTCGATCTAAAATGGTCTCTTGCATACTATACACGGGTCTCACTCTCCAAAGTCGAGTTTCGATAAGGAGGGAAACAACCGCTTACGGGTCCTCTCGACTCGTAAGAGGGAAAAATTCTCTTGTAGGATCCTTACGACTTATAAGAGAAAACCACACTTAGGAATCCTCACGATTCCTAAGAAGAAAATCCACCTACGAGATCCTCTCGACCCGTAGGGAGAAAAGTCTCTGTGAGACCCTCACGGCTCATAGAGTTGAAAAGTCCTAGGCGGCAGATCTGAACCTGCAGTCTAGGCCATCGTTATCTCTGGGAGAAATGAAGTTATCTGCCAATAAGCTGCATTAAAGATGTCATGCTGGTAATGAAAGAAAGAAAAGACGGAGAAAATGACACATTACAAAAAAAAGGGGAGTGTATCTTTTATTCATAAACTTGATTGGGTACAGGATACATTATGTCAAGGAATGAAAAAGTATATATATACATTCTTTTATCTACAATTACAAACGATACAAAGGGGGATAGCTACTGAGGAGGAAGTGTCTTTAGTAAATCCACAAGTTGCTCTCGCACTTCCCTCAGCGCCTCCTCCTGAGCGGCTGCCGCGGCCACCTCCGCTTCCACCCGGGCTCGCTGCTGCAAGAAAGATGAAAGTTGCTCCTCCGCCGCCTTCTGGGCTGCTTCTTGGCTGGGTGCAGCTCGCTCGACAACATCAAGGTGTTGCCTCAATGATAACCCTTCAGAAAGACATTGCAGAAGGCCCTCAAAGACAACCTTCAGCCGTGCGGGTTGGCCTCCACCCGAGCATGCAGTTGGGCAGACCTGCTCGAAGTCTCACCTCGCTCCTTACGTCTTGAAATGACTTCTTGTTCGAGGTGATGGAAGTAAGGCGCACTCTGCTCGATCCACGCTGTTCTTTGATTACTGGCAGCCAAGGCCTCGGGAGCGGAACGCAGCGACTCCAACCGATGCAGGCGGGCCTCGATCTCCCTGCAATGGTTAACCCAAGATGCGATGATACCCTCGTCGTGAAAGTTCACAAGTATCACCAGCATCGGGTTAACCGCTATAG
Source organism: Agapanthus africanus (assembly GCA_030015575.1). Lineage (NCBI taxonomy): Eukaryota > Viridiplantae > Streptophyta > Magnoliopsida > Asparagales > Amaryllidaceae > Agapanthus > Agapanthus africanus. Next base: position 9,663,056 of record CM057337.1, read on the forward strand.
CAAAATCCGCAGCAGGGGTAGGGGCCTCGACTTCAAGCTCCTCAATATAATCGCTCAGCATACGTAAGCTGTTTGCGGCGCCTTTCGAAGATGGACGTCTCAGGTAAGGACCTGCTGGCATTATGATGCGAGATTCAAAGGGCGCCTAGACCGGAACGACAGCTGAAGAGAAACAGGATGTGATCAGATAACAGTTCTGAAAATAAAAAAGGAAGACTTTATCAATGTGATAGTCACTGTACCAGCTGAGGCAGGTGGCAGAGCCGGAAGAGTCGACAACGCAGCTGATCTCTTATCCCCTCCTTCAATCTGTAGCACTGCAGTTGAGATGAGAAAAAGAGGTTGGAGGTAATTCCATCAATAAAAAAAAAGGAGGAAGGATGTCAACGGAAATCATACTCACCAACGCCACCAGACGAAGAAGTAAGCTCGGATGGGAAAGAAAAGTGTGGGAGCAACATCTGATATACATGATCAAAAAGTGCTCCTGAAAAGACACAACAGCACGACTTTAGTACATGCACTATACATCTGAAAGATAAGACTAATAAGTTGCAAACCCATACCTTCCAACATCTTAGACGGTATGAGAGAGGGTTGGGAGGTAACCACCGCCAAGGCAGTCGTTGAAGGCGCTCCTTCAAGCAGTGGGGCATCGGCGCTGGCTGCACCTGCGTTACAAGAAAAGTGAACTTGTCAGAAAAGATTGTAAAATAAAAAAGACAGTAACCTAAGGTTTACCTGAGGAGCTCCCGGCCGAAACAGAAGCGACTCCCTCCTCTATCGACATAAGGCCACCGCCCGTAGCCTCATCACCCGACTCGATGGGGACCGTCGTCGTGCTACCGCGACCAGGAGACGGCAGGAGATCGTAAGCAGGGAGGGCAATAATTAGAGCGTTGCCGGATTCTTGGAAGGAAGCGGCTGACTCTTCCCCAAGAGTCGTACCCATCTCGCCCGCAACTTCTTCGAGCTTCGCCGTCTCCATCGGCTCATCCACTATCACCACGAGGTTGCCGGCCTCAAGCGCCTCGTTCACCACTAGCCTCGGTTCGGTTATAATGATCATATCATCTGCCACCACTTCAGGTTCGGCATCAATGACCTTCTCGACGGTAGGCCCCTCGACCTCCACTTCAGGCTCCAAAGCCACAGCGACATTACCCACCGTCGGCTCGAGTTCGGCAGGTACCGCCTCCTCTGCTTCTTTGGGATCAACGGTTTCCGCCTCCCCCTCGATCGGACTCGGCCCTGCAAGATAAGGGATATAAGGACCAATGACATTAAAAACCCTTATAATAAAAACTCTGAGAGAAATATTACCTGAAGCGGATTTGCCGTTTGCGCTCCAAACTGCGCGCGCCACCTCTCTGCGGGCATTGGATAGGGCGACAGGGGCCTCTTCGGATGGAGTATCAGCACGAGGGACGGTGCTGGGGCCCGCTCCCGCAGCCAAGGCAGCCCGGCGCGCCTTCACCTCACGCCTTTGCCGCTTCCTCTCTTCCCGGGCTGTCGCGATGGACCTTAGTGACGCCTCCTTCAAGGCGTCGTCATCCTCGTTCAGGGATGCCTCAAGAGCCTTTAAGGCATCCTTCATCGGCTCTTCAAGACGAACCTCCTGCGGTGGCCCAGAGGAAGCGGGAACATCGGCAGCTGGTAAAACATCTGCGTCGCTTGGTGGGAACGGCATTGAGGTTTCTGCAATAAAAAGAGAAAGGTTAGATCGACCATAACACGAGGAAGATGGAAACTTGATGGATTAAAACTTACTAAGGCCCATAGACGCTCTGAGACGTTCCTCCTCCTGGAAAGTCTTCAGAGAAGCGGCAATGGCTTCTTCATCAGTGATGCCTGTTAAAAGAAAGGAAAGAAAAGCGTTAGTCAAAGGCAATGGAGAATACATATTGCAATAAAGAAAGGCGATTAGTAGTTACCTGACTGCGCAAGCTTAGCTAACCACGCGTCACGCCTCGCCAACCATGCTGAAGCTTTGAGAGCAGCCTCCAAGTCTGTATCGTCCGGCGGCGGCATCACTAATCCTGCGTTAGTCCCATATTCGAGCAGACCCTCGGCATAAGGAGCATGGGGTTCCTGACCGAACACGACGTCCGCAGCGAAGAGCGACTTCTTTTTCTTTTGCCCTCCGACCCTAGGCTCACGGGGGATCGACTTCCGCTTAGCAGCCACTTTGGGACGACGGATCCCGATGTCCGCACGCACGCCAGACTCCGGTGAGGGTACAACCACTGTCTCCACTGGAGCACTGGGTACGGGAGGTGCATCTGTGATATCAGGGAGCGGCAGCTCACGTGGAGGACTTTGTGCACGTGATGGTCTGCCCCCGGCATCTTTTAGAGGAGGAGCCACCGGGATCCTTGGCACTAAGGGAGCGTTACGGTTGGTGCCGGGGGTACTTCTTTACGGTCGATCAACACTCGCCTCTCTTCCTTTATAACAGCCCCCGTCGCATGATTGTACCACTCTTTATATACATTAAGGAGTCGTGGAGCGCAGGCCGGCGTGCTAATAAAAAAACGAGAACCCATGTTCAGGCGCATGAAGTGATGTAACGTGTTCTCCATCCCTTCTTCATTGACAACAGGTTCCAGTAAAAAAGCTTCCAAGGGTACTCCTTGATCGTAACCCAGTTGTTGGGCAAAACGATGCGGGTTATATCTCATAAAGACTGCTGCACCGCCCTGCCTGAAGACTAGGAAACCCGGTCTAATAGAATACAAATGGAGGATCTCCCGGGCCGTTAACACTGAAGCTCCATCCTTGAAGGAGTCCTGTAATGGTCGCACCGCAGTGGTGGACGCTTTCCCAATGGTTAATACCTTATCAATAAAGGACATCCCGACTCCAACGGTGTGAGGGCGAAGCAGTAAACCCCTGGCGTCCTGTGGTGAAGGGGTCACGATTGATGAGCCAATCAGCTGTAAAATGCGAGGAAAACCGCACTTGTCAAAGAATGAAGGCCTTTTATGCATACCGAAGACATCCGCCGTGTGTAGCTCGAGCCACGATGCAAAGTAGTGCATCGGGAAGACCACGTGCAGTACCCCGGGCTCGTTGGCATCCGCTGCTCGGCTGAGGCCATGATATAGGTGCGCCAGGCCGGCAATCCCCACGGCCACCTTTACCCCGATGACCATGTGGTGCGCTGGATAAAAGACAGAGGGCCGCATGCTATGAGAATGCATTGGGATCGCGAACCAACTCAGCCACAGCCCGAGAAATCCTAAGAAAAAGGCCTCCTCGTCCATCCCAGGGGCTGCAATTTCCGCGAAAGATATGGTAGGGAAGTCTGGGAGGAAGAAAGACTTTTGGTCTATCTCCTTCGTCGGCAGGTTATCCAAACCTAGACCAAAAGGATCATCCAGGATAGCAGATTTGACGGCTCCTGGCGAAATGACGCTCGGACGGAGGAAGCGAGCGATGAAGTCCTCAAAATTAACTCCTCGGCTCCCGTGTTCGATGAAGAGGGACTCGTAGATATTCAACACCTTGATCAGGTTCGGGAATTGGTGTTGAACGGCATTTTCCGGCGTAATCCCCCTTACCATCGGCTTAGCACCGAAGACGTACTCATCTGTCGGGAGCAGCTCTTCATAGTGTTCCCCCATGACCGGTAGGCCGGATACCTCCGCGAATTCCTCCAAAGAAATGGACACTTCCCGATCCATGGCAAGGAAAGTGTGGGTGGGAATATTCCATTGCTCCAAGAAAGCCTTGAACCACCAGGTGGGGAGCGTAGGATATTGGAAGAGAGAGACGTAGACCGCGGTGTACAGTCCTAGTCTTATCAACTGCGACTTCTTCGTCGACAGGATGTACCGGGCCCACGGCAGATAGCCAATCGGGTGACGGGAAATCAAACCAAGGTTATATGATTGCCCCCAGGGTCGTGCTTCTCCCTGACAAATACGGCGTCCTAGAATATCCAAGACCATAGGACGCTGAACCGGAACCGCATCCATAGCCGGATGAAGAAAGCTGTTCGCGGTCCAGTCTATCATCTCCACAGCATACTGCACTGAAGGTGGGGTAGCGTAGTGAATTGCCGTGATAGGTTCTGACGGTACCGCGCAGGTGAAGCTCCGTCGGCCCATAATAATTTGGTTATACCAAGACCCCCAAAGGTGGAGTTTCTTGTACTCCGGGTCATATTCTCTAATCATGGTCAGGACTTCACGGTCCAAGGGTGCCTCAGGAAATCCCCCCTCCGAGCGGACGAACGTGAATGAAGTGTCTAGAGACATGATCGCTACAAAAAGAACAATTTAGCCGTTAGTATTGTAATTCCAACATTTGGCGTCTAAAAAAAAGAAGAGAAAATGCATTAGTCAAATTAAAATTAATTAATTACACCGCACCACATTGCAGTGAGTAGGAGACCAAAGAGGGACCCATAAAATCTAAATGACAATACGTCAGTTAATAAGACAACCTCATCATTGGATGAGATTGTCAGTTGGCCCCAGGAAAATATGCCCATTTAAAAAAAGGGGGGAAGAATCCCTAGAGACAATGAGAAAATCTCCTCTTTCAGAGCAAAGCTCTGTCACAGAATGACACTTGTCAAATTCTGGTCTCAAAGGAATAAAATTCCTTAAAAAGAGCATAGCTCTGTGATAATAATGGAAAAGATCCATCAGAAGATCTTAATATTTAAAAAATTTCTTTTAAAAATTTTTGGGACCTTAAAAAAAAAACCCATGAAAACTTATGATAAGTTCTTCATTTGGCAGATCTAAAAGTTCCACACTCGATCTATGAGCAAAGCTCTGTTCATGGGTTAAAACCCATGAATAAGATCCCTGTAGATATATGAGTTTTGAGAGCAAAGCTCTGTTCATGAAATCCCAATGGGGATCCCTTTGGATCGAAAGATCTGTGAGAGCAAAGCTCTTTGGTTAAGATTAAGTCAAATTAATTTGATTTAAATTAATTTTTACCTAAAGTTTCTGACTTTAGAAATGAGCAAAGTTCTGAAGTTCTTGAGTGAGAGCAAAGCTCTGGAAAATAAAAATCTTAAAACGGTAAGATTTTTCTAAGAGCCAGAGGTCCTATTTATAAGGCGCTTGCGCCCCTTGAGCTCACCCCTTGATCCAACGATCAAGAGTTTGCCACCGCTGCACTCACGTGTGCGCCACGTGAGCGCAACGGTGGGGGGGCATTTGTTTCGCCCAATCAGAGCAAAACTCTGTTGAGATTCAAAATTCAAAATTTTGAAGCAACGCTTCAAATCTCGGGCGCAACGCGCCACATGTCAAGCGCTGATATGTCAGCGCAGCGCCCAAGAAGGCACGCCCAATCAGAGCAAAACTCTATTTTTTTATGAAGCAACGCTTCAGTTGCGCTGCGCTCTGCGCTGCGCGACACGTTTCAGCGCAGATGCGCTAGCGCAGTTGCGCTGCGCTCTGCGCTGCGCGACACGTGTCACGCGCTGGGGCATCTGCGCCAAACAGGATTAAATTTCCAAGAAATCTTCTCTGTTCTTGTTAAAACAAGAAGATTTTCTTCTGCAAAGCAGAAGCCCTTGGATCAAAGATCCAACGGTGGGGAAAATTCCTCAAATCACTCAGAGAAAGATCTCTTTAACAAATTTAACTAATTTATGGGCACTATAAAAAGGACCCTAGGCCTCAATTAAAAAGGATGAACATCTTGCTAAAAGAAAAAAGAGAAGAGAACTCTTGAAGAATTCCTCAAGAACAACAAAAGGTAAAAAAAACCTTTAGGAAAAAGAGAAAATTCTCTTATGGACAGATTATGGATCTAAGAACAAGATCAATAATTTTTAAATAAAAAGAAAAATAAGTAATAATAGTGCTTTGCACTTTTTTATGAACCTCTGGTTCCTGAAACAAAAAAGAAAAATTTATTTTCTTTGATCTAAATTAGATCAAGAAATTAAATAGTGCTCTGCACTCCTGTTCTTGAATCTAAAAGATTCTTAGTGCTTTGCACTTCCAAACTGCGTTGTTGCGCTCTTGAGAGAGCGCCATATGTCAGCTGTAAAACAACTTGCGCTCTTGAAATAGAGCTTTGCTCTCTGGAATTGGCGCAACTCACCAGAGCGCGCCACGTGTCAGCAGCGCAACAGCGCAGCGCACTAGTGCAGCGCACTGCGCTGTTGCGCTTGCGCTCACCAGAGCATGACACGTGTCATCATCATATGAGCTTGCGCTCATTACTTAGCGCAAAGCGCCAAACAAATGCACTGTATTGCTTACAAAAGGGCCAAGCCCAATTAAAGAAGGCCTAACGGGCCTAATAAAATGTAATGCATTACTTTAAAAAAAAAGGGGGCAGAGCCCAAACTAAAACAGATGCGTTGCATCATAAAGAAAAGGGACAGAGCTCAATTAAAAGGCCTAACAGGCTCAATCAAATATGCTATGCATTTTAAAAAGGGCAGAGCCCAAACAAAATAGATGCTCTGCATCATTTATAAAGGGCAGAGCCCAATCAAAACAAGAATAATGCAGTGCATTACTAAAAAAGGGTAAAGCCCTAGAACAGGCCGAAGACAAAAAAAATATTGAAGCTGGACTTAGCCCAATTTTGGCCATAAGTCCTTAAATTAAATTGACTGAGCAAAATTGCTCTCTTAAATCAATTTACTACCGGTTCAAGGGTACATCTCCGAACTCCTCTGACACCTGTCGTTGTAATCCTTCAACGACGTCAGAGAGGTGACGGGTCCCGACGACCACGCATGAATACGGACCGAAACGTCCCTAAACTAATATCGGACCACCACGTCCCTAAACTGGAATACGGACCACCACGTCCCTAAAACTGGAATACGGACCACCACGTCCCTAAACTGGAGTATGGACCACTACGTCCCTAAACTGGAACAATAGAGCCTCCTAATGCTCTTTTGCCGGATCTAAACGGTCCCGTTTAAGTTGATCTTAGCCCCAAATACGGCTAACGTATCCTTAAACACTCAAATGAACGATAAAATTCCAAATCGACCTTGGTTCAAGGGTACATCTCTGAACCCCTCTGACATCTGTCGTTGTAATCCTTCAGCGACGTCAGAAAGGCGACGAGTCCCGACGGCCATATATTAAATGGATCACCCCGTTAAGTTGATCTTAGTCTCAAACAGGACTAACGTATCCTTGACAAATGTTTAAGTTGATCTTAGCCGCAACGCGACTAATACATCTTTAAATTAAAAACACCAAACCCAAATCTAAGTAAATACGGATTTGGACTAGTCCACGTCCTACGGGCGACGGTATTACTCAGTCTCCGTATACAATCCACGGGCAACCACAAACAAAACAAACACCCACGACACGAAGTGAAATTCTGGAGAAGGAGAAAGTTGTTACCGCGAAGCGGTAGCGTAATTAACTGCAGGGGCTTACGCCTGCAGGGAAGAGCGTCCCCACGATCAAAAAACCCCTCTAGCGAGGGGGAATCTGACGAAGTCTGCTACATCGGCCGCATCCGTCTAAACCTCCGATACACGGTGCCATAAATCAACTTGGCATCTTCGGAGAGGTGGATGGATAAAACCAAATAGCATCTGCCCCGAATCCCAGCGTCAGGACACGTCGCGGTCCTGTGCGCCGTCTTTCGGAGGGGAACAATCCATTTTCTCTCAATTACGGGAATTGGTTCAAGGGTACATCTCTCTACACCTCTGATACATGTCGTTGTAATTCCTCAACGTCTTCAGAGAGGTGGCGGGTCCTGACAACCAACTTCTTTTTGGTGCACTTCCCAAATTGACGTGCACATCCCAAATCAAATCACATCCCAGACCGGATGCATCCTATATCATCGTTGCTCATCCCGTCACGTAACAAATACACGTACAAGCAAGATGGACAATGGACTGAGACGTCCCTAAACTAACAACGGACTGAAACATCCTCAAACTAACTGTTGCCTCCAAAATAGCAACAATGGACCGTAACGTCCTTAAACTAAAATCTCACCCCCAAATGCTGATCAATAGACCGAGACGTCCTTAAACTAAAATCCCACCTCCAAAATGTTGATCAACAGACCGAGATATCTTTAAACTAGAACTTCGCCTCCAAAATGGCGATAATGGACCAAAACGTCCTTAAACTAAAACAATGGAGCCCAAATGCTCTTTTGTTGAATCTGAAATAAAAATGATCCTGAAGCCCCGTTAAATAGATCTTAGTCTCAAATTGTACTAACGTATCCTTAACAAAAAACCAATCAAGTCCCTAAATGCTCACATACGTTTAAGTCGATCTTAATCCCAAAACAGATTAACGGTCCTTAAATAAAAACCCCAAATCTAAGAAATACGGATTTGGACTAATCCACGCCCTACGGGCGACAACATAAATTAGTCTCCATATACAATCCACGGACAACCAAAAATAAAACAAACACACACGACATGAAGTGAACTTCCGGAGCAGGAGAAAGAGCTTATCGCGATGCGGTAACGTAATTAACTGCAGGGGCTTGCGCCTGCAGGAAAGAGCGTCCCCACAATCAAAAAACCCCTCGCAAACGAGGGGGAATCTGATGAAATCTGCCACAACGGCCGCATCCGTCCAAACCTCCGATATACGGTGCCATAAATCAACTTGGCATCTTCGGAGAGATGGACAGATAAATCCAAATAGCATATGCCCCCAAAATTCAGGCCAGATGTCCTAACGTCCCGGTCGCGTCTTTCGGCGGAGAACAGCGAGGCCACCGAGCAGCTTCCTGCTCGGTCCGTCCGCAGCAGGTAGTTTCCTTCCCAACAACGTTGTGGATCAAAAGCCCTCCTCATGAGGCCACCGAGTAGCTTCCTACTCGCTCCATCCGCAGTGGGTAGCTTCCTGCCCAAAAACGTTGTGGATCAAAAAGCCCTCGTCGCGAGGCCACCGAGTAGCTTCCTGCTCGGTCCATCCGCAGCGGGCAGCTTCCTTCCCAATGACGCTGTGGATCAAAAAGCCCTCATCGCGAGGCTACCAAATAGCTTCCTGCTCGGTTCGTATGCAGCGGGTAGCTTCCTGCCCATCAACGCTGTGGATCAAAATCCCTCCTCACGAGGCCACCGAGTAGTTTCCTGCTCGGTCCATCCGCAGCGAGTAGCTTCCTTCCCAACAACGCTGTGGATCAAATCCCTCACCATGAGGCAGCTGAGTAGAAAGGAAGATACCGACCTTCCTACACTTAACCATCAATCGACTCATAATCGATGCACGATTGCTACCTCAACTCAAAGGAAAAAGGAGGGTACTGACCTTCCTACACTTGGCTACCGTTCGGCTCGAAGCGCAATCACCACCTCGACCCTGGGGCTAAGGAAGACACCAACCTTCCTACACTTGGCTATCGTCCGTCGCTACTCAATAAACGATCAGCAAGTGCGGAAGGAGTGGACACCAGCCTAACACTTGTAAGATGAAAAGGCCCGCGAGCTGAAAGTACTTGCAAGATGAAAAGGCCCGCGAGCTGAAAGTACTTGCAAGATGAAGATTCGAACAAAAGTATACGAGCTAAAGGTGCTTGCACAGTGAGCAGACATTAGGGCAAATAAAAAGTGTACTTTATTTATAATCAAAAATAAATACAAGGTATTCTGGGCTCTTCAGCCTTACAAAAATGCTCGGAGGCTTACAAAATTATGGAAAAAGAAAAATGCCCAGAGGCTTACAAAAATTTTGAAAAAGAAAAAAATCCCCTAGGAAGGAAAGCTCAGTCCGCCCGCTCAGGGAGGATCTCGTCCTGCTTAATACCAGCCTCGGGGACCAAAACTGCGACCTAGGGTTGGCGCTTCCACCGGCAGCCTCGTACCCAACGGCCGCCTCAACGACTTCCCCTTGCGGCACCTCCTCGGCCAGGGGATACTTAGCGCAGAGCTCGCTGATGTCGAACCCCGGCGCAGACTCCTTGACGGCGTCGAGAGCGCTGTGCCACACAACGGCCGCGGATTCGGCGAGATCGGTGTAGAATTGATCTGACGCCTTATACGCCTCCACGACCTTCGCCGCCCGGCACTCGGCGAGCTTCACCATGTCCAAAACCACCCGGACATCCCTCTTGAGGGCGCCCCTCGACTTCTTCACCTCATGGTAGAAGTCGTTCACCTCCTCCAACTTGGCCTGAATAGCTCGGTTGGACTCGTCCAGAAACCGATGAGACTCTTTCAACTTGAAATTCGTCAGCCCCTCGGCGACCAGACGAGTGTCAAGGAGAGCCGCCTTCTCCTCCGCTTGCCGCAGTTGGAGGCGGAGCTCCTCCTCCAACTTGGAGAACTCACTCGCCTTTTTCTTGGCTCGGGCTACCTCCTCGGATTCCATGGTGACAAGGAGTGCGCAGTGGTGGAAGACCTGTGGAAAGCAGCAAATGGGTTTGAAAGCTCGAACCGAGGAAATAAGACTTGAAAAATCTTTTGAGAAAAGTTAGGAACCGACCTGAACCACCTCTTGTGCTATGGCAGCCACCTGGGTCTTCATGGTCCCCCGGGGTATTTTAACCCCGGCCGCCTGCTCCATGCCGGAAAGCAGGCTGTCGGCGACGGAGAGCTCCAAGGGAACCTCAATACAGAAGTCACCCATCTGCACTGGGGTCCCGGAAGAAGGTGGCTGGGAGACCGTCTGCTTCTGCCTTTTGAGGGGGACTTCGGTGGGCCCAGCCTCCTCCTCCTCTCGCGCCCGGGGCACCGGGTCCTGCGAGTGCTTATGGCTCCCACTGCGGCGTTCTTCTGGAACTCGGGGAGCGGCGGAAGGCTTGGGCGGTGGAGTTGGCCTCGGGGCCGAGCTCAGACCGGGTCGGGATGAATTTGCACCCCTGGCCTTCTTTCCATGAGTCTTGGCGGCCAGGGCAGCTAGGATTTTTGCTCGGTCCATGGGCTCTGCAAAAAAAGGACACTCAAACAAATGGGGTTAGCGACACTAAAATATCAAAGGAAATTTGGTAAAATCTAAACAGATCGTCGAAAGCCCTAACTTACCCAAGAAACGCGCAGGACTGAGCCCGACCCAGCTCAGTGCCTGCTCGGATAGCAGGACATCCGCCTGTTGGATCGGCTCCTACTGGGACACCGCCCTCGCTTCAGGGGAAGTCGACTGCTTTTCCCTCGGACAGTCGGCCATGTGCCACTGTATAGGCACAGGCCAATCCTCGCCCTCAGGCAGCCCGACGAATACAAACTTCTCCTTCCACTCGTAGATGGAAGAAGGGACGAATACTACCCCTGACCCGGCCGTCCCACCCTTACACTTCTTATACGAAAAATACACCCAGCTCGGCTCATCTTTACTGGTGCCGGGGTGATTCTTATAACAAAGGAAAGAGACAAAGAGAGTCAAACTGAAGGGGATATTTTCAAGTTTTAACCGGACCAGAAACCCGAGGAGGATTCTCCACGAATTCGGCGCTAGCTTGCCCGGAGCAAGGTGGAAACAACGAAGCACCCCACAAACCTCGGTGGGGAAGGGCAGACGCATTCCTGTCCGGAACGCTTCCAGATACAAGGAATCTCCTTGCCCCGCACCTGATCTGCCCGCTCACCCTCTCTAGCTAAGCGAAGTGAATAGTTAAAGAGGATGTGGGATCGAGCCCGAATTTAGGAAAGCTCGTACAAACTCTTCAAAATGGAGGGCGCATCGCGGGTGTTCCCGATCTGCACCTTGGGGTCCCTTATCGCCGCCCGATGGCGAGTGACAGGGGTAGCCCTGACTCTAGGGGGCGAACTTGACACAGAGGACGAAGAAGAAGAACCCTCTTGGCTATCTGAAGCCGAAGAGGAGGAAGAACCACTAGATTCGGCCCCAACAACGGGAGCCTCATCATCCGACTCTACCCTTACTACCTCTACGGACTTCTCGGATGAAGACATCAAACCTGATTCAAAGGAAAGGACTCACCGAGGAAAAATCAACAGAGAATCCGATCTAAAAGAAGGAGCGCCGGGCAATCTTCAGTAATGAAAGAGAATTTGAGCAAAGTGTCGCCCTATTATGGTCCCTTCCTATTTATACACCCCAAAAGGGAACATCCTACGACCCAGATTGATTCCCGCCAAAACGAAACGTCGCGCCCAGCGGGCGGCGGGGATTGGAGATGTCTCTTCGACTGCAGGAGTTAGAAACAGCATGTCGCCTCCGCCAACCGACGGCGGACACATGGCCCGTACCTCAACTGACGAATCGACTGAAACGATGCCCCCTCTTTAAAGAACAATTATTTCACTGATCCGCTGACGCCATCGGGGATGCGCGCGAAAATTCAGGCACACAACGAGGCGACACATGGGCTCATAGATCGAAACGACGCAACCATCAAACGCTATGCCGTTTCCAGGCAATCCGCATTATGATTCTTGGCGCTAAACTGAGCAGAAGAAAAACCGAACATGCCACTCTTGACCCCGACCCATGAATAGATCGGAACGAGAGTGGGGGGGCTAATGATGATGCTCACAATTGCCATCTTCTCATATTACGACACGTGGCGGATGATGCGTCCCGAAGGCTACGGAGGTGGAATAAATGAGTTGCATTAGGGGGGATTTCTCGAAATTCTCTTCTCGAGGAACGTATCCGACCTTTCAGGAGATCTCCCTCAATACATTCCTTCACCTAGGAAACTACCAACAGCTCATTTCCGAGCCTCCTCGGCCTCCCGCTCGTCTCCGAGCCATCTGGCATGCCGAGCTTCCTCGACCTCCTACTCGTCTCCGAGCTCCTGACGTGCCGAGCTTCCTCAGCCTCCTGCTCGTCTCCGAGCTCCTGACATGCCGAGCTTTCTCGGTTTCTCCCGATTAATCAAGAGCGCGGATCTCATGTGCCACGCAACGGCTCCGGGTATATCGTCAGGACGAGATATCCGCCTCTCATGATCCGCGTCCCACGCTAGCGCATCCCCCCATTAATGGGCGCATCCCGCCATTAAGACGAGAATAACGCTGGGGCGTAACTAACGGCGATGATCTCGCGCCTGCTCGCTCCACACGACCCCTATATAAACCCCTCTCTCAGACGACTCAGATAACTCGAACCGATTCCAATACGCCGCTGCTCTGCACTTATATTTCGACACTAACTTGATCATCGGAGGGTCCTACGGTGGTCATCCATCCCGGGACTTCTTTGCAGATAGCTCGGCGTCCAATACTAACCCATTGAGATCCACACTTAACAACTTCCAAAACAAATCCCAGTCATTAAAGACCGTCATCACAGTATCGACGTAGGACAGCATATCTCAGTCTCCATTAGTGATTGAAAATGGAATTTTTTATGCCATCTTAATATCGCTATCTCTATACTTGAATGTTAAGTTGTGACAGAAATATATTAATATTGTAACTGTTTATCTACTCATCCTTTTTGTCTTTTTTTGTGAAAAAGAGAACAAAAAGGTTACATGGCTTTTTCCTATGCAACATGGGATGGTGGGAACAGCACTAAAGGCAGTTGCAAAGGACTAAAGATTGCATGTTAGACACACAGCATCGATGTCCAAATTAGAAATCAAATCAATAAAGTAGAATAGGGAAATAATGTGATATCTTTTTTGTCCATAGCGACTGATATGGGTTTTCTTTTATAGTTTTGTCCAGTATATAGACATCACATGGAACATCACATAAAAAAGCAAAATGAGGGACCAGTCACTTTTAGCTTTCAATGAGAGAGCATGAGCAAACAAAACACACCTGACTTCAGTTATCTCTTCACATCTCATTGCCTCTGTTTTCTTTATAGCTGCAAGTGAAGGAAAAAGCAAAAGAAAAGTCAATAAGAAGAGGAAATTAAAGTTTCAGAATTCTGAAAGTAGAATGCAATGCAATGCACTTATGTACCATAGATAGCATGTTACAGTTTGGGTGAAGGAACTTCAACCTAATTTTTGGTTTAAACAGAGAGTTTCAGGACAGGAAACATAAGACAGGAGTCTGTCTATATTCATAATTTCTATTTTGCATCATACCACTGATTGGAGTCTTTCTTGTGTATCTATTCTAGGCTCTAAAATTGGAAATTTTCAAACTTGTAAAACTCATTTCAGGAGAAATTTTGAATATTTCTTACTTGTAACATATTCCTCTATTGCTCTCTTTTATCACTATTTTCTCTCTGCATTATTAAACCACTAGAGGATAAGGTAATTCTCTCAACCCTCGTCACAATTTTCCGAAGCTTTTCTCCGTAATCTAATAGATATCCTAGTTACCTGGTCACGCTCGTCACAATTCGAAAGTTGAGGTGCATCGAGTAACCGTTTTTCTACAATATTCATTATGAGCAAAAATAAATAAATATGGCAAGTATCAATGATTTATAGAGAATAAGAAGATCAAACTAGATGATTCCAACCATCCGAAAAAGAAGAGTCGACTTTTAACCGTCATACAACAACAGCATCAGAGCCTTTATCCCAAGCATATCGGGTAGGTTACATGAACCAACACGAGAATCACGCCGGGTCGAGTATGTTTAGACTTCAACCTTTAATGGCACATGAAATAACATAGTAATATATATTTGGATTTAATTAAGATGAGTCATAGCAAGACAGTCTTTTGTTAAATTTTTTGCATCCAACTCAATTTAGATTAGAGGAGAGATGGATTGGGCTGGGCCATGTTGTGGCCCAACCCAGATGGATGACAAGAGCATATCATATAAGCCCAGCCAAGATAATGGAAAGTTGAAGTCCCCAGCCAAGATAATGGAAAGTTGAAGTCTCTTGATGACAAATGCAGCTTGTTATTTGAATGCAGATAGTATTCCAATGATAACTTTGAGTAAGTGGATAGAATTCCCATAGCCTCCAATGGCTTCCACTCTGTCTCTCCTCAGACTCCATTTACACACCACCATCAAGCCTACAAACCCCATTCTCAATCTGTGAGTTGTGACCTATTCCTTTCGGTATGTGATGGAGGTCCTTTTCGGGACTCCGTCAGATGTTGTCTTCCGTCGATCTCCCGGTGGATCTTGGTGGTGATCTCCTGTTGCGCGTGAGTCTCAATGGGTTTTGAGGAGATTGGTAGTTTTGAGGGGTTTGCACAGAGTACCTGCAAGGAAGTCCCGGGATGGTTTAGTACCACCGAGGACCCTCCGACGATCAAGTTAGCACAAGATCCGAGCAGAGTAACGGCTAATTGGGGTGAAAAAGGCTTACTTGACCCCTCTGTGATGGAGGTTTATATAGTGGCGGCAGCACGCAGTAGCAGGCGCGAGAATCTCGCCGGTAGTTACGCTCCCGACGTCACTCTCACGTAATAAGCGAATCGCCCGTTAATGAGGATCGTGATGGCGTGGAACGTGGGATGTTGCCGGTGGAGAATCCGCGCATGGCGAGATTTGCGGAACGGCGGTTACGCCTGTGAGTGGTGGAGTTGGTCGGTCGGAGGGACCGGGGAAGATGGCCTCGGCAGGAGAGGGAACGAGCAGGAGGGCCGAGGCATCTTGGTCCTGTGGTAGCTCGGGGAGAGCTGAGAGGCCGAGGAGGCCAATTTGCAGGGGGCTCTGAGGTGAGCCAGCTTATGCTTTCAGGTCGGGTACAGGGGTGGCCTGGTCGGCCCCTGTGGGCCCTTTTTTCTGAGTTTTGGGACACGTCATCTGCCACGTGTCCTGATCTGGAAGATCGCCAATATAGAGCATCATCATTAGCCCCCACTCTTATCCCGACCAGCCGACGGGTCGGGTCAAGAGTGGACTGCCGGGCTGCTCGGGGTGAGCTCCCTCCTAAGATTTCGTCGAGACGCGTCCCCGGGCTGTCAGCTGTCTTTTCTGCCAGCGAATCAGGGCGAGATCTCTGCATTTAAGGAAGGTGCGCCGGTTCGTGCATCTTGTCACTGAAGCGACGGTCCGTGTGTCAAGCGTCGGTTGGCCGACGCGACATGTGCAGACCTGCGGCGTCTGATGGGATGCGGCCCAGTGTGGGAAAGACAAGTGGAGCGATCGAAGCCGTTGGACGCGAGGAGGCGCTTTGGCGGGAGATGAAGAGCGCCGTTGGATGAGGGCGATTGTGGTGATAAATAGGGGTGGGGCCCACTCCAGGGCCCCTACGCCTTCATATTTCCTCGCTCTAAGTCCTGGTTGCTCGGCGCTCGTCTTCTTTTTTCTGCTTTTGTTTCCCGAGGATCTCTCTTCTCCAGGTTAGATGTCTTCTTTCGTAGAATCTGTAGATGCCGTAGGAGTAGGTTCTAGGGACCCTCTAGTTGAGCCTGAGTCTTCCCGGAGAGCAGGGATCAGATCCTCTTCCCGGGATCGAGCGGCGGGGGCAGCCCCCAGGGAGGAGGTGGTAGACGCTGCCCCCGGCGCGTCGTGTTGGGTGAGGCATGAGGATGAGCTTTCCGATACTCGGGCTCGCTTCCACATCTCCTCACGTTATACGCTTCGTCTGGCCAAGAAGGGAAAGAGGGTAGACCAAGTATGGGGTAGAGAGATCGCCCTGTACTTGGAAGCCTTTTGGGGTGGAATGCGCCTGCCCTTCTCTCCCGAGGTCGTCGAAACGCTGAACTTCTTCAGGTTAACCCCTGGCTAGTTAGTGCCGAACTCATGGAGGATTCTCCTCGGGTTCCTGATCCGCCTGAAACTACAGGCGGTTCCCTTCAGCCTCTCCATCCTTGATTCTTCCCTTGTTTTCAAAAATCATCTTAGGGGTCGAGCGGGCGACCCGAGGTGGGTCTACCTCTCTTTTAGAAAGCGACAGGGGGGTACCGCCGGGACAGGAGTTGTGGTCCTGCCTTCTTCCATTCACGACTGGAAGAAGAAGTTTTTCTTCGTCGTGTCGCCCGAGGGCGAGGACTGGCCCATGCCTACCAAGTGGTCGAGGGAAAAATGCTTGCCGGGGAACCAGTCCAATGACCCCGCCGCGTGAGAGTGGCGTCGTAGGAGCCCGTCCCCCGATTTGATGTGCTGTTGTCTGAGAAGGTGTCACGCCCCGCTTCCCAGAGTACGCAAGATTGGGCACGAGACATAGCCAACCATGCTACCTGTGGGTAGGAAGTATCCATCCACAGTCACATTACTGCTGTAGAGATATCAAGAACAAGATAAATAAACTAATCTAACACATGTCCAAATCCATAATAACAAGAGATATCAAGAACAAGATAAATAAACTAATCTAACACATGTCCAAATCCATAATAACAAGAGTCAATAAACAATAAGTGCGGAAGCAAATGATCCAATGCAATAATAGAAAGGTACGTCCCGTAATGCGGGATCACACCGGGAAATAAAATGCAATAGATAAACTAACCACTACAGAACTCACAAATCAGCCTGCTGGCTGAAATACTCCTGCTCGGTCGGCGACAGTGGTAAAGAATCTGGGCCATGCAAGACCCAGACGTCAGCGCGTCATGTCAACCAATAATATAATATGAACATGGTAATAAGCAATGCAGAAAGTAAACATGAATAAGCAGTAATATGGAACAACAGTGCAGGGTAGTGTGTAGTGGGTAACTAAACTGTTCTATCAGGTTTGCTATTCTAAAGTCTTTGAAATCAATTGATGAATCGTCGATGTAACTCAATAGTATCCCGTGCGTGCCCGGGACCACGGTCAAGATTCTCGGGGCTGAATCCGAGACGTGCCGCTAGGCAGTAACAAGTAGCAGGATGGGCGAGTGATGTCAGCATCATCACTCCGGGGCTGGCCAAGCCCGTAAGACTGATCAGAACAGGTATCGAACTGTTGAGTTACAAGTCGGTTTCACCTTTGATTTCCCCATACCCCCAAGTTATGTATGTCAGGTCAGGTATTCAGTAATCAAGGACTAATGCCAACACAGGATCAGGTAACAGGTCAGGTTTGT
Organism: Agapanthus africanus; assembly: GCA_030015575.1. Taxonomy (NCBI): domain Eukaryota; kingdom Viridiplantae; phylum Streptophyta; class Magnoliopsida; order Asparagales; family Amaryllidaceae; genus Agapanthus; species Agapanthus africanus. The sequence continues at coordinate 9,680,850 of CM057337.1, forward strand.
CTGGATAGACAACAGGAATGGTCCATGAGGACCCCAAGTCAGGTTTGTTGGCATTAGGCATGAGATCAGGTAACAAGTCAGGTCATGGTACAACAGGTTGAGTCAGTATGTATATATATCGTGTGTAGCAAGGTCAGGTCAATATATACTGCAATCGAATGTGTGCTCATAACAGGTATAGAAACGAATAAGGAACAACAGTAGGAAACACAGTAAATAACAATAATAGTTCATTTAATCACAATGGTGCTTTGTATTATCTTATTAACAAGTTCGAGCATCCTTGGGGTGCAATAATCACAAGGTAAAGCAATATCAACAATATAAAGTAATGAAGCTATATGAAATTAAAACTAAAGCATAAATAATTGTCACATGGATGATCTAACAAATAAAGCAAGGACGATCTAATTGGTTTAGTTAGTTAAAGCATGGATTAATAGCAGACCAATTAATTACATGAAGCTACTATAATGATTCAATGTTAATGATAATTGCAACCGTCAATTCCAAGTCATACTATAATATCGATATTACCATCAACTGTGTGGTTTTATTAAATAAAATGATAATTAAATGTATAGCAAGACTTGATCTTGTATATTAGCATGTTAGAGCAAGTATTCGGATACTTGCCTCGACGGTTTCGCAAACCGGAAAACACGAACGTAGCGTCGGCGGAAAACATGCAACGGTTGCACGAGCCACGGATCGAGTCCAAACAATGAACAGCGGGACCACACGGACCGGAGTACTTCGCTGGAGAGTCGGGTCAAGTCGTCGGCACGGCCGGATTCCGGCGAAATGTCAAAACAGCGACAAGTTAGCAAAACACGATACATGGACAACGATCGACCAGCGAAGGGAAAAAGGAAAGGGAAGAGGTCATGAGAACTTACTGGGATATCAAGGATGGCAACCGCAATGGGTTCGACGGCAAAGGGCTCCGGCGGTGAACAGTGAACGCGGCAGAAGGCTGGAAGTTGCTGGATCGGGTGGTGCTGTGCGATGAGGGGAGGTAAAGGCCGGGTTCTGGTCGCAGGGAAGAGGAGGTGGTCGGCGGTGGCGCGGGTGACGACGACGAGGGTCGACGGCGGCGTTTTCCGGCGTACCAGAGGAGGTGGTAGTGCTGCGGCTTGGGTTCTGTTGCAGCGCCGGCGAGGGAATGAGGAGGAAGATGAGGAGGTCGGGACGAGGGTGAAGGGAGGAAGGCTCTGGCGTCGTCGGCGATGGGAGGCGGCGGCGACGGCGGGCACTGCGCGCAGGTGGTGGCGTCGGGGTTGGGTTGCAGGCACTGAAGGAGGGAGAAGAGGAGGAAGTCGTGCAGTCGAGGCTGTGGAGGTGAGGACGGTGACGGCGAGGTCGCGGGGAGGTCGACGGCGAGGGCACGACGAAGCTAGGGTTTGCTGGGGGTTCTTCGATGGTGGGTTTTCTCTTAGGAGGTCGAGACGAGGAACAGTTTTAAAAATATAAAATAGAGAGAGAGAGAGGGTTATAGGAGAGAGGGAGAGAGAGATTTCAGGAGAGAGAGAGAGAATAAGATTAGAGAGAGAGAGAGAGAGATGGAGAGAGATTAAGAGGCGGAGAGAGAGAGAGATTTAGGAGGCGGGGCCCACGAGAGAGAAGCCTTGCGATTGGCTGAGCGAGAAGGAAACAGTTAAATTTAAAAGATTATCAGAGATAAAAAAAGATATAATGGTAACAGAATAGGGTTTTAGTATATATTATAGTTTTAAATATATTTAATTAAATGGGCGTTTTGGCGCTAAATGAAACATTTCCAAATCGCGCCCGGGTTGCGCCCAAATGTTTCAAATTCAAATAATAGGATTTTAAGCGGGTTCCAAATTTTAAAATGAGATGTCTTATGATTAAAAATGCATGCCCCCAAGTCGGACACTTGCACGCGCGCGTAGCCGTCCAAAGTCGCCCGTTTCACCGAACGGGATGAAATCTCGACGCGCGGACGCTACCACGCGACTAGTGGTGACGAGTAGGCCAATATGGATATTTTTAATTTCATTTTAGGTGTTAAAATTTGTTATAGGCAAAAAATGACTTAGCCGGTTAAAATTTAGCAACGAGCACCAAACAAACAAGATAATTGAAATGAGCAATGTCTAACACTCAACCAGTAATAGAATTAGTATTATTGGGCTCGGGTGTTACAGAAGGTCCTGAGTTGGGCCGGGCTCAGCCCCGTCGAGTTCGTCGGTAAGTTAGGCTTTCTTTTTGGCTTTTATATTGCATGTGTCGCTGACTTCTTTGCATTTAGTTTTGTGCAGGACCCATGGACATGAACGAGCTCCGAGCCTCCATGTGCCAGCCGAAGAAGGTCACGAAGGCTGGAGGCGCCAGCTCTTCCCGTTCGAAGCCTACCCCGGCTCCTTCGGCCTCCGTCCCAGTGCCTCCGGTGGCCGCGTCCCTTGAGCGTTCGGGGGCGGATCTCGCCTCGGGGCCTAGCAGAGCGCCGGGCCGGAAATGGGCTCGAATTCTGGAGGACCCGATCTCGGAAAAGGAGCCCGGCTCTCCATCGGAGCCACTCAAGAGGGGTCCTCGGAAGTCTTCTCGGGGACCGCCCTCACCGATCATGGTGGAGGAGGGGGGCCTCCAGTTCGCGGTGCTCTCGGGGCTATCTGTCGCGGATACCCTGTTGCACGAAATAGAGAAGTCGGCAGGGGGCCCGGGGGGACCTTTAGGGCCTAGATGGCGTCCATCGCCCAGGAGGCCGTGCAGGTAAGTGCTCGGTCGGTGCTTCTTTCGCCTTCCTGACCTCTTTCTTTTTTTTTCAGGTCCTCCAGCACGTCGCCCTTGCCGTATTCATGGAGGCCGAGGTGATAGCCCCGACGATGAAGGCCGCGGACCGGCTTACCTCGTTGGAAGAGAGCTCCAAGCGGGAGCTGGAGACGGCGATGGCGAGGGTTTCCGCCCTGGAGGGCGAGGTGGAGGCCGGGAAACCGGAGTTTGCCCGGCACCACGAGGCCGCTGTGGCTGCCAAGGTCAAGCTTGAGGACGCTCACTCGTCGGCAACATGAAGAAGACGGTGAGAACCCTCCGGAAGGAGCTGGGGGCGGCGGTCGAAGCGGTCGAGGCGGCGGCGAAGGGCTACAAGAAGTCGAAGGACTTCTACAATGACTTAGCCATGGCCACCACCCGCATCTGGCACGAGGCCCTCGACGCTGTTAAGGTCCGGATGCCGGAGTTCGCTGATGAAGAGCTCCGGGCCGAATACCCCCCCCCCATAGACGCCAATGAGCAGGAGGGAGAGATTCCCGACGAGGAGGTGGCCGAGGACCCTGCTCGACTCGTGGTAGATATCGAGGAACCCGAGGTCGTGCCTGGCCCCGATGCCTAAAGCCCCCGTCATCCTCCTTCTTTTATTTTGCCGCTTCTGGAATTTTTGTAAGCCTCCGGGTAGTCTGTAAGGCTGGGGAGCCCAAAATACCCTTTGTAAAGACTTTGTTTGGTAGTAAAACTTTTTATTTCATTGGCTTGCACTTTGTCTTCTGTTTGTGAAGAATGCTCGTAAAATATCCTTGCTTGCACTGTTGGGCTTCCATGTCAGGTCAGCTATCTGTCTAGCGATCGTTCGTCGAGTTGATTTCGATCACTTGCCGAGTGTGCCAAGCGCTGCTGATAAGGAGGCATCTTCATGACCCCGAAGTCGAGGAGGGATCACTCAGACTTAGATAGACCTGATGTCTCTCATTGGGGCTTCGGATCTGCTGCATATGATGGGCATAGGGATGTCCGCCGTAGTTGTGCCGAGCGTAAAGGGGCTCAGTGGCCTGGTTATGAGGGCTACAAACCCATAGCGTCTGTTGGGCAGGAGGATGCCCGCTGGGGATGACCGAGCAGGGAAGCTGCTCGGTTGACCTTGGCAAGGGCTTTGATCCCTGTGGGTTGTGGTAGGAAGCTACCAACCGGAGATAGCCGAGCAAGGGTCGAGCTCGACTACCTCTGGGAGGACTTTTTGATCCATGGCGTTGTGAGTAGGGAAGCTACTGGCCAGGGATAGCCGAGCAGGGTAGTTGCTGAGCTGCCTCTAAGGAGGACTTTGATCCTTAGCGTTGGAGGGGCCGTAGGAGGCCTACTAAGGATAACCGGGCAGTGAAGCTGCGCGGTTGCCTCTTGGCGAGGGCTTTGATCCCTGGCATTGCGAGTAGGGAAGCTGCCGGCCAGGGATAGCCGAGCAGGGAAGCCGCTCTGCTGCCTCTAAGGAGGGCTTTGATCCTTAGCGTTGGAGGGGCCGTAGGAGGCCTGCTAAGGATAGCCGGGCAGTGAAGCTGCGCGGTTGCCTCTTGGCGAGGATTTTGATCTCTGGCGTCGTAGGTAGGCAACTACCAGCCTGGGATGACCGAGCGGGATAGCCGCTCAGATGCCTCTTGCGAGGGCTTTGATCCCTAGCGTCATGGGTAGGGAGCTACCAGCCGGAGATGATCGAGCAAAGGTTGGGTTCGGTTGCCTCTTGCGAGGGCTTTGATCTTTCAGGACGGGGACCGAGCAGGGTTACCGCCCAGTGCCTCTTGGCAAGGACTTTGATCCCTGTCGGTTGTGGTAGGAAGCTACCAGCCAGGATAGCCGAGCAAGGGTCGGGCTCGACCGCCTCAAAGGAGGACTTTGGTCCTTAGCACGGAAGGGGCTGTAAGAAGCCTACCAAGGACCCTTGGCCAGGCAGGGTTCTTGCCCGGTGCCTCTTTGCAAGGACTTTTGTCTTGAAGGATAGCCGAGCGAAGGTCGGGCTCGACTGCCTCTGGGAGGGCTTTTGATCCTTGTCGATTGTGGTAGGAAGCTACCGGCCGGGGATAGCCGAGCGAGGGTCGGGCTCAACTGCCTCTGGGAGGACTTTTTGATCCCTGGCGTTGCGAGTAGGGAAGCTACTGGCCAGGGATAGCCGAGCAGGGTAGCTGCTGAGCTGCCTCTAAGGAGGACTTTGATCCTTAGCGTTGGAGGGGTCGTAGGAGGATTGCTAAGGATAACCGGGTAGTGAAGCTGTGCGGTGGCCTCATAGCGAGGGTTTTTATCCCTGGAGTTGCGAGTAGGGAAGCTATAGGCCATGGATAGCCGAATAGAGTAGCTGCTGAGCTGCCTCTAAGGAGGACTTTGATCCATAGCGTTGGAGGGGCCGTAGGAGGCCTGCTAAGGATAACCAGACAGTGAAGCTGCGCGGTTGCCTCTTGGCGAGGGATTTGATCCCTGGCGTTGCGAGTAGGGAAGCTACCGGCCAGGGATAGCCAAGCAGGGAAGCCGCTCGGCTACCTCTGAGGAGGGCTTTGATCCTTAGCGTTGGAGAGGCCGTAGGAGGCCTGCTAAGGATAGCCGGGCAGTGAAGCTAGGCGGTTGCCTCTTGGCGAGGGCTTTGATCTCTGGTGTCGTGGGTAGGCAACTACCAGCCTGGGATGACCGAGCGGGGTAGTCGCTCAGATGCCTCTTGCGAGGGCTTTGATCCCTAGCGTCATGGGTAGGGAGCTACCAGCCGGAGATGACCGATCAAGCGTTGGGCTCGGTTGCCTCTTGCGAGGGCTTTGATCCTTCAGGACGGGGACTGAGCAGGGTTACCGCCCAGTGCCTCTTGGCGAGGACTTTGATCCCTGTCGGTTGTGGTAGGAAGCTACCAGCCGGGGATAGCCGAGCAAGGGTCGGGCTTGACCGCCTCAAAGGAGGACTTTGGTCCTTAGCGCGAGAGGGGCTGTAAGAAGCCTACCAAGGACCCTTGGCCGGGCAGGGTTACTGCCCGGTGCCTCTTGGCGAGGGCTTTTGTCCTGAAGGATAGCCGAGTGAAGGTCGGGCTCGACTGCCTATGGGAGGGCTTTTGATCCCTGTCGGTTGTGGTAGGAAGCTACCAGCCGGGGATAGCCGAGCGAGGGTTGGGCTCGACTGCCTCTGGGAGGACTTTTTGATCCCTGGCGTTGCGAGTAGGGAAGTTACTGGCCAAGAATAGCCAAGCAGGATAGCTGCTGAGCTGCCTCTAAGGAGGACTTCGATCCTTAGCGTTGGAGGGGCCGTAGGAAGCCTGCTAAGGATAACCGGGCAGTGAAACTGCGCGGTTGCCTCTTGGCGAGGGTTTTGATCCCTGGCGTTGCGAGTAGGGAAGCTACCGACCAGGGATAGCCGAGCAGAGAAGCTGCTCGGCTGCCTCTAAAGAGGACTTTCATCCTTAGCGTTGGAGGGGCCGTAGGAGGCCTGCTAAAGATAACCGGGCAGTGAAGCTGCGCGGTTGCCTCTTGGCGAGGGTTTTGATCCCCGGCGTTGCGTGTAGGGAAACTACCGGCCAGGGATAGCCGAGCATGGTAGATACTTGGCCGATTCTTCATAAGGTTTTCCCCGACCATCCCGTTGCAGGTATGAGGAACAGGAACGGTCGTGGCGAACGTGCGCATAGCATGCGCATTGAATGTGTGGGGAGGCGAAGCGCCAGAGTCGCGTCGTTTCGATTGCGCCAGAGAAGGCTCTGCACTGGACGGCGTCGGAATGGTCCTGGAAGCTCATCCCCGAGGTGAAAGCATCCAAATGGTCTTTCGGGTCGGTTTTCCCGTCGAACAGAGAGAGCTTCGGGGGCTTGTTGCGCGAGGAGACGTGAACAGCAAGCAGTCCCTCGGTAAATGGCTTGGTGAGCGATTCGGCGGCGTACTTAGCTCCGTCGCTCGAGAGGTGACCTTCTCGGCGTATGCCCTCGATCCTCTTCTCGAGGGCGTCGAGTCGGCTGTGGTACTCCGAGAATTCGGCGCCTTGTGATCCTTAGCCTCTGCTGTGGGAGATCTGCGTCTGGGCGCGGCTCCGGTTCCTCTTGATGAGGTTCCTCAGATCCTCGAGCGAGGTGGCCTTCGAGCCGCCGTGGCTAACTCCTTCTGTGCGACCCCGTCGAGGGAGGGGGTGTCGGTCATGCCTGGAGACAGGAGAGGTGACTGACATCTCCTCAGGGAAGTGAGGGTCGCGAGGAGGCTCGAGGCGAGGCGAGGCGCTCCGGTGGCGGATCTTGGTGTGGAGTTGTGGGGCGCCCAGCGGGCCTCAGAGGGTATTGGCCCGTGAGATCTGTGGCCATGGGACGAAGCTTGCTGGTGGTCAGCCGTGCCGACGAAGGCACAGTCTTATGGAGGCGGAGGAGCGGCGATCTGGGGCCCTGGCCCGGCAGTTTGGACGCGGACGAGCACCTCCACGATGGACTGTAGTCGGTCTATTCGGCCGGCGAGGGCGTTGATGACGGTCGCTGGAGGAGGTTCATCCGCGCCTCCGATGAGGGGGCGGCGGCGGCTGGTACCTGAATCTTTAGGGTGATCGCATGTCATGTGGATGGAGATCGGAAGGCCAACTTTTGTTTTTGTCGAGTTTTAGTTCCCACAGACGGCGCCAACTGATGGAGGTCCTTTTCGGGTCTCCGTCAGATGTTGTCTTCCGTCGATCTCCCGGTGGATCTTGGATGTGATCTCCTGTTGCGCGTGAGTCTCAATGGGTTTTGAGAAGATTGGTGGTTTTGAGGAGTTTACACCGAGTACCTGCAAGGAAGTCCCGAGGTGTTATGGTACCACCGAGGACCCTCCGACGATTAAGTTAGCACAAGATCCGAGCAGAGTAATGGCTAATTGGGGTGAAAAAAGGCTTACTTGATCCCTCTGTGATGGGGGTTTATATAGTGGCGACATCACACAGTAGCAGGCGCGAGAATCTCACCGGCAGTTACGCTCCCGACGTCACGCCCGCGTAATAAGCTGATCGCCCGTTAATGGGGATCATGATGGCGTGGAACGTGGGATGTTGCCGGTGGAGAATCCGCGCATGGCGAGATTTGCGGAGCGGCGGTTACGCCTATGAGTGGTGGAGTTGGTTGGTCGGAGGGACCGAGGAAGATGGCCTCGGCGGGAGAGCTCGGGAACGAGCGGGAGGGCCAAGGCATCTTAGTCCTGTGGTAGCTCGGGACGAGCTGAGAGGCCGAGGAAGCCAATTTGGAGGGGGCTCTGAGGTGAGCCAGCTTGTGCTTGCAGGTCGGGTACAGGGGTGGTCTGGTCGGCCCCTGTGGGCCCTTTCTTCTGAGTTCTAGGACACATCATCTGCCACGTGTCCTGATCTGGGAGATCGCTGATATAGAGCATCATCAGTATGATATATTCACTAATACCAAACCAATAAGTAGACATAATCAAATCATACTTAAATAAATGCGAAAAGAAATCATAACAGAAAATAAAACCATAAGCATATTTAAATATACGGCAACAAAAATTATAAAGCAAAGCATGTAAAAGACCAAGTCCAAATTGAGGGTACAGAATACTAAAGACACAAAGACTTTTCATTCTCTCATTTATTGTAATTTTTCTTCTGGTGTCAATCTTCCAGTGAAAGAAAGGGAAGAAGAATCTTCTTCTAAAAGATTTAAGCAAATAAATAGGTAATCCACCCCCTCAAAGGAGCAAACACCCACCATTTTCAGGAGCTTATTAAACCATGGAGAGAAGTGATTTGCCTGTTTCAATTCTTCAACCCTTCCAATCTCTCTCAATTTCTACCACCAATATTGAGTTTGGCCAAGATTTCGCTAGCGGAAAAACTCATGAAGAATTGGTAGAAGCTATCAACCAATTCCTTCAACTCCATACTGGTAACAAGGTAGAAAAGTTTCATCTCTACTTCAGCCAATCAGAAAAATTCTTACCCGATATCGAAAATTGGATAGCATATGTAACACAGAAGCAAGTCCAAGATATCAATCTAGACTTCTCCATGGGCTTCGACGACTCGAATGAAGAGTTTGTCGATAAGATAAAGGCATTCCAGTTGCCCACTGCTGTATTCCAGTGTGAAGCATTAACAAATTTGAGTTTATGTCGCTGCAACTTTTTGCCTCCTACTGGTTTTTTGGGTTATGGATGCCTCGAATCCCTCTCTCTTGCATATGTAAGCATTACTGGGGATATACTGCAGCAGTTTATGGCAGACTGCCCTCTTCTTGATAGCTTGAGCTTGGCAAATTGCTTTTCGCTTGACTCTATCATAGTATCGTCACCAAGACTGAGGAAACTAACAATCGACAATGCAAATTGGGAGATTTCAGAGATAGAGATATCTGCTCCAAAACTTAAGTCCTTCATATACTATGGTCTTTATATATTTGGACAGTCGTATTTCGATCCTAAGGCTTCATTTGTCGACGTGCCATCATTATCAGATGCCTTCATATTGGCGGTAGAATCATCAGAGCTTGAACATGACTTTATAAAAATGGTGTACGAACTCAGACACGTCCGTATTCTCACTGTGTGCCAATATACTATAGACGTACTCTTCTAACATATCCGTATACTGTTTAAATACTAATAAAATTAACAACTTCAATTTTGCATCAATTGACTTGTTTTTTTTTTCCTTCTTTTGATCAGTGTGTAACGTTCAGGGATTATGATCAAAGGTTTCCAATTTTACTGCAAAATCTTAAGGAACTGCAGCTACTTGTGGGTTGGATGGTGACGGAGCTTGAAAGCATCTATGGATTTTTTAGGCTCTGCCCTTCCCCATTCATTGAGAAACTCTTTATACAGGTAGGTCTAATTTTACTTATGAACCTATTGCAACAAAAATTAAGACTTTTTATGTATATTTGCAGCCCCCTGAGTATAACGGAAATCCGAAAGAAGTGCTCAAGCTTACAGATCAAGTGGACGATCCATCAGATGTGAATTTTAATCATCTCAAAGTGATCAAGGTGAGCAATTTTCTGGGATGTGAGGCCGGAATGAGATTAGTGAGTTTTCTCCTACAGAAAGCTGTTGCTCTAGAGTATTTGGTATTAGTTGCACATCCTAAATCTTCAAAGCAAAGCATGGATGTTGACATGGAACAGACTACAGACTCGGCACCGATAAATGATTTGGTGAGTTTCCACGCACAACTTTCACTGTTACCTAAGGCATCGCCTCAAGCCAACATTGTACTCTGCGAAAATGTCGAAGAGGGTATGCATTGGGCCCCTACACATACTGACTACTTTGATGCGTATTGATACGTCATGGTTTAGCACCATGATGTATTTTGCAGTCCTATTTTTACTGTTCGGGTGTGTTCTCGCTATCAATAAGCAGGATTTGTGTGTGTCCTGTACTCTGCTTTTACTACTCTGTGTGTTTGAAAGATTAGCAAATGTACTATCATATTGGTTCCAGTTTCGTACTGATTAATATATCGATGAAATTTATGATTCTGCTTAAACTGATTGTATCGATAGAAGATCATATGCTGTCTATTTGTATATAATTATTATATCTATGAAAACACAGTTTATATGAAATGAAGCTTATTAATTAATTGTGACTAGATAGTAGATACTGATTAAAGTAGTTTGCCAGGTTTCGCTAGATGTAATAATAAATAGTCGAGTCTCTCAGGAATCAGAAAATTGTTAAGCAGCTTAAGAACTGAATGATCCTCAACCATTCTTAGAGAAACTCCACTCTTTAGTTGATACTTTGACAGGGGAAAAGCTCGCAGAAGCAGTAGGGATTTTAGAAAAGTTGTGATAGGAAAGTTGGATACTTAAGCGCACTACGGCCATGTTAAACAGGATCCAAGGCCATAAGAAATGTGACAAGGAAGTCACATGTTCAAGGCATATGCTAAAGAGACCGATCCAATTTATTTAGAGAGAATGTACCCAGCATGGATCCAGCTACGACAAGGACCATATCTTAGATGACTATTCCCATACCACGACTACTTTCGTAGCAACATATTCATGCTCATAGGAAAAGTTGTGATAGGAAAGTCGGATACTTGAGCGCACTAACTGCCATGTTATATAGGATCCAAGACCAAAGGAAATGTGGCAAGTCTCATGTTCAAGGCATGCTAATGAGATCGATCCATTATATTAAGAGAGAATGGACCTAGCATGGATCCAGCCTTATAACTTTAAATAAACATGGGTAAATACAAGATTGTCACAACTTTTTTGACAATTAACTGCGCAATACGGGAAGTAACAAAGACAAGCCAGAATTTACTGGATCAGTTAATTCATCAAGAGCATATTCCGTGCTATAAGATATGATAGACAAGCTAATGGAAAGAAAGTTCTCTGTCTCATGCAAGTCTTGTTTGGCTCCCATAGAGCTAACAACCGTCCCACGTAGGATATGCTTAGAAGTGTCCATAGAGTGCTTAGTAAGAGCGTCCCTAATTACGGTGCTTAAATGAGGATCACAATTATCATGGTGATAAAAAGAATAGGATCAGATCCCTTGCCCAAAAAAGCAATAGGTCTAGGTACCTGATCCCAAAAAACTTGCTTGAAACTCCAAGATACATACGTATCATGTATTGAGATCCCTAAAGTATATTTACCATTTTTTAAAAAGTTATTTACAGACTACAAAAATACGGTCATCTTTTACCTTTCTCTCTTCACCTTCTTCCTCTCAAACCCCAAAACACTCGTCAAACCTCTCTTCATCTTCCCCCTCTTAAACTCAGAAATATCCATGGAACGTCTTTACATCTTCCTCCTCTCAAACTCCAAAATACTCTACAAATCATTCTTCATCTTCCTCCTCTTAAACTTCAAAATACCCATGAAACCTCTTTCTATCTTCCTCCTTTCAAACTATAAAATACCCATGGAACCTCTCTTCATCTTCCTCCTCCCAAACTCCAAAATACTCATTATACCAATCTTCATCCTCTCAAACTCCAAAATACCCATGAAGAGGAGAAAGATTTTTGAGCTGGCAAGCTTTGTTGGTTCTTTTGACATTGTGTATTCTTATCTGGAGTTGGAAGTTAAAGGGCTATTAAAAGGAGGAAAGGTGTAGTTGTTGAGTGTGTGAAGATGGAGTTGTGAAAGGAGAAGAGCGGGTGATAATGGTGGAGGGTGAGGAGGGAAAAGAGAAGGGGGGAACTGACGGCGGTTTCGAAGTTTAAGCAAAGGCCCAACATTGTTGAAATTGAAAGTTTTTTGAATAATTTGATGGCACTAAATTCTCCGGTTACGAAATCTGCCAAATTAATGAGAGATTTGGCTTCAAAATTAATAGGGAAGAAGGAAAAGCAGTGAACTTGATTAATTAGGATATACTATGTTTGAAATTGTTGCCATTGTCGTTTTTCTGAACCTGGTAGTTTATTCTCATAAGTTTTTTTAGGTAACCCACCCCTCAAAAATACCAAGTACATAAATAGGTAACCCACCCCTCAAAAGAGCAAACACCCACCATTTTCTAGAGCTAAACCATGGAGAGAAATGATTTGCCTGTTCCAATTCTTCAACCCTTCCAATCTCTCTTAATTTTCTACCTCCAACATAGAGTTTGGCCAGGATTTCGCGAGCGGAAAAACTCATGAAGAATTGGTAGGAGCTATCAACCATTTTCTTCGACTAGAAAAGTTTCGTCTCTACTTCCGCCAATAAGAAAAATTCTTACCCGATATTGAAAATTGGGTAGCATATGAAATACGGAAGCGAGTCGAAGATATCAATCTAGACTTCTCCATTGGCTTCGATGATTCGAAAGAAGAATACGTCGATGAGATAAAGGCATTCCAGTTGCCCACTACTCTATTCCAATGTGAAATATTAACAAACTTGAGTTTAAGTCACTGCAATTTTTTGCCTCCTACTGGCTTTCCCGGTTTTGGATGCCTCGAATCCCTCTCTCTTACATATGTAAGCATTACCAAGGACATATTGCAGCAGTTTATAGCAGACTGCCCTCTTCTTGATAGCTTGAGCATCGCAAATTGCTTTTCTCTCCACTCTATAATATTATTGTCACCGACTTAGGAAACTAACAGTTGAGAATTCAAATTGGGATATCTACAGAATAGAGATATCTGCTCCAAAACTTGAGTCCTTCATATACTATGGGGTTCATATAGATTCGTGTTCCGCTACCAAGGCTTCATTTGTCGATGTACCGTCATTATCAGATGCCTTCATCTTGACAGTAGAGTCATCAGATCCAGAACATTACTTTATAAAAAATGGTGTACGGACTCAAACACGTCAGTATACTCACCGTCTGCAAACACACTCTAGGGGTACTCTTCCAACATATCCATATACTTTTTGAAATACAATTAAAATTAAAAACTTCTATTTTGCATCAATTGACTTGTTCTTTTTCTTCTTTTTTAAATCAGTGCATAACATACTGGAATGACGAAAGGTACACTGCAAAATCTCAAGGAATTGCAGCTACTTGTGAATGTGATGTCGGTAAATCTTGAAGGCATCTATGGCTTTTTTAGGCTTTGCCCTTCCCCATTCATTGAGAAACTCTTTATACAGGTAGGTCTAATTTTCACAGATGAACCTGTTACAACAAAAACTACAACTGTCTTATAAATATTTGCAGCTCCGTGAGCTACATCGGAAAGAAGATCTCAACCTTATATATCAAACGGAAGATCCATGAGAAGTGAGTTTTAATCATCTCAAATTGATCAATGTGAGCAATTTTATGGGATGTGAGGGCGGAATGAGATTAGTGAGTTTTCTCTTACAGAAAGCGGTTGTATTAGAGTATTTGGTATTAGTTGCACATCCTAAATCTTCAAAGCAGAGCATGGATATGGACATAAAACAGATTCCAGACTCAGCACCGATAAATTATTTGATGAGTTTGCATGCACAACTTTCACAGTTACCTAAGTTGTCGCCTCGAGCCAACATTGTACTCTGCGAAAATTCGAAAGATGGTATGAATTGGACCCCTACACATACTAAGTACTTTGATGGGTATTAACGTCATTCGTTGGCACCATGAAATATTTTGTAGTCCCGTTTTAACTTCTCAGACGAGCTCGCTGTCAATAATCAGGAGTTGTGTGTGTGTCCTGTACTCTACTTTTACGTCTCTCTGTGTTTGAAAGATTTTCAGATGTACTAGCAAATTGGTTCCTGTTTTGTACTGAATAATATATCAATGAAAACACAGTTGATATATGTTTAATTATTGTTTTTGTTTGTACATAATTATTGCATCTATCAAAACACAGTCGATATAACATTATGGTGAATCTTCTGAGTATATCGATATCAAGAATGAAGCTTATTGTGGCTATTACAGTATGTTGAGTTTGTCTCAAATTAAGGCCCAACTTAATTAACCCATTAATTAATTAATTGTGCTCTTAGTTTAAGTTGGTTGTTCCGTAACAAAAAAATATATGTTGTTTAGATTGAGTGCTTATATTGTTTAGATTGAATGCTTATATAATTCCACCAGTTGAGAGAGAGTTTTGTGTGTGAGGAATTTATTCTTCTGTTCATCCCTATTCCAGATTAATTTGGGGATTTTTGTACTCTCAATTTTTCATAGTGGAATTTTTTGTCTCCTCGTCGTCCGTGGTTTTTTCCCGCAAGGGTTTCCACGTAAAATCTTTGTGTCATCGTTTCTTGTTTGTTTTTAATCTTTGATTGATTTATTGCTTCCGCGCTCTTAACCCCAACAAACTGGTATCAGAGCTTTGTTCAATCAATCAAGATTTAATCTTTCTCCATCATGTCGCCTTCTACAAAGTTCGACATTGACAAGTTCGATGGCAAAATTAGTTTTGCAATTTGGAAGGTTCAGATGAGGGCCGTCCTTACCCAACACGGGTTGAAGAAGGCGTTATCCGGTCGACCCAAGTCCGACGATAGGGAAAAAGCATCTACCTCTTCCAGTACCATGACAGATGCTGAGTGGGAAGAATTAGATGAGAAAGCACTCTCAGCGATCCAACTTTGTTTGACTCGTGAAGTTCTCCGTGAAGTCATCCATGAGACTACAGCCGCAGGATTGTGGTCTAAACTCGAGTCACTTTATGCGGCCAAGAGTCTTGCGAACAAGATTCGTCTCAAGGATCGCCTCTACACATGCCATATGGCTGAAGGTACACCAATCCAATCTCACTTGGATGTATTTAATTCGATTCTTATCGATTTAGAAAATCTTGATGTTAAAATTGAGGATGAAGATAAAGCTGTTCTACTTGTTGTTTCACTACCTCCCTCATATGGCCAATTTAAAGAAATCATGCTTTATGGTAATCGGGAGTCCCTCTCTTTTGAAGATGTGAAATCCAATTTGTTGTCTAAAGAGAAATATGATGCTGAGAAACCTAGTAATCATGCTGAGGGTTTATTGGTGAGGGGTAGAACACAAGAAAGGGATCAAAACAGTAAGAACAGAAATGAGTCTCGGTCGAAGTCTAGAGGCAAACACTCTAATAAAACCTGCAATTATTGTAAGAAACTTGGGCATATTGTTGCCGACTGTTACAAGTTGAAAAATAAGATTGAACGGGAAGATAAAAGACAGGGTAAGAAACCCGAAAAAACCGCTGAAGCTGCTATTGTTGAGACCGATTCTGATGGGGATGTTTTCCTAGCTGTTGATAGTTCAAAAAGGTCTAGGAGTGAATGGGTTCTTGATTCTGCCTGTTCGTTTCATATGTGTCCTCATAGGGACTATTTTGCCACTTATGAATCGGTTGATGGTAGTTTAGTTTTTATGGGAAACGATGTACCTTGTAAGGTTATTGGTATAGGTTCAGTTAAAATCAAGACCCATGATGGTTCTATTAGAACTGTGACAGGTGTTAGACATATCCCTGACCTGAAGAGAAATCTTATCTCCTTAGGCACTCTTGAATCACTCGGTTATAAGTACAGTGCTGAGAATGGAGTTCTCAAGATGTCCAAGGGTATTCTTGTGTACTTTAAAGGTATTCGACAGGGTACCTTATATATCTTGCAGGGTTCTATAATTACAGGTTCAGCTGCAGTTGCTTCGTCCTCACATTCGGATGACTCCAAACTTTGGCATATGCGTTTGGGTCATATGGGTGAGAAAGGCATGAATGTTCTCACCAAAAGAAATTTGCTTGGTACTTTAAGTTCTTGTGATCTTGAATTTTGTGAACATTGTGTTTTTGACAAGCAGAAAAGAATTAGTTTCTCAGCAGGTGTTCACAGGACCAAAGGTACCTTGGATTATGTTCATTCGGATCTTTGGGGTCCATCCCGCAAGCCTTCAATCGGAGGTCACAGGTATTTCATGACTATTATTGATGATTATTCACGGAAGGTCTGGATCTATTTTCTGAAACATAAGAATGAAGCCTTCACTAAGTTCAAAGAGTGGAAGGTGTTGATTGAGAACCAGACTGGTAAAAAATTAAAGAGGCTCAGAACTGATAATGGTCTTGAATTCTGTGAAGAAAAATTTGATACTTTCTGCAAACAGGAAGGCATTGCTAGGCATAATACTCTGGTTGGTAAGCCCCAGCAGAATGGCGTTGCAGAGAGGATGAATAGAACCATCCTTGAAAAGGTTCGTTGCATGTTTTCTAGTGCTGGGTTATGGAGTCGTCGTAATTTATGGGCTCAAGCGGTAGAGACTGCTTGCTACTTGATCAACCGCTCGCCCCACAGGTCTCTCGATGGCAAGATTCCAGAAGAAGTCTGGTCAGGTAACCCTGTTAATTATTCTAACCTTCGTGTTTTTGGGTGTCCTGTTTATATTCATGTCAACGAGGGGAAATTGGCTCCTCGTGCGAGAAAATGCATTTTCATGGGTTATGGATCGGGTGTTAAAGGGTACCGTGTTTTTGATCCTGATTCTAATAAGATTATTCATAGTAGAGACCTTACTTTTCATGAAGATGCTCTTCTTTCTGGAAAAGATACTGCTATTCCTTCTTCTGGTGCAGATGACAATGACAATGATGGTGCCAGTGAGAAGGTGGAGTTTGAGGTGGAGGGCACACAAGCCCAAGTAAATATTCCTACCTCCACCACTAGTCCTAGCATTGTGACTGGTGATACTCAAGTGCAAAGAAGTCCACAGCGGCAAATTGAGCCATCTATAGCTCGTGATCGTGGAAGGAGGCAACCACAAAAGCCTGCAAAATTTAATGATTTTGATTTGGCTGCTTATGCTTTTGTTGCTGCGACGGAGATTGAAGATATTGGTGAGGTTGTCGTTGAGAAAATTGACACCGCTCACAATCCTGCGGATATGCTCACTAAGCCGCTTCCGATTACTAAGTTCAAGTATTGCTTGGACTTAGCTGGTATTTTATCTCATTGAGTGCCCTTCACGGCTTATGCGACGACGTGGAGTATTTTGGAGCATTACGGAATTTGAACCAAGGTGGAGATTTGTTGAGTTTGTCTCAAATTAAGGCCCAACTTAATTAACCCATTAATTAATTAATTGTGCTCTTAGTTTAAGTTGGTTGTTCCGTAACAAAAAAATATATGTTATTTAGATTGAGTGCTTATATTGTTTAGATTGAGTGCTTATATAATTCCACCAGTTGAGAGAGAGTTTTGTGTGTGAGGAATTTATTCTTCTGCTCATCCCTATTCCAGATTAATTTGGGGATTTTTGTACTCTCAATTTTTCATAGTGGAATTTTTTGTCTCCTCGTCGTCCGTGGTTTTTTCCCGCAAGGGTTTCCACGTAAAATCTTTGTGTCATCGTTTCTTGTTTGTTTTTAATCTTTGATTGATTTATTGCTTCCGCGCTCTTAACCCCAACAAACTGGTATCAGAGCCAGGTTTGTTTGGGAGAAGGGGTGGAGCGAGAAAAAAAATATATACCGCCGATATTGTATACCACCTACAACGGTGCAGGCGGGTTTGTACGATACGAGTCAAGCTCGGGATTGTTGGGTCTCGGGATTGTTGGGTTGTGACTCGTATCTTTAGTCCCACATCGGGAGTTTATAAGAAGTTGATGTGATATATAACATAACTTGGACCTCTACCTATCAGCTCGGGCTTTTGGGTTAGAATGGGCACCCAAGTTGTGTTGTGTATCCATCGCTTGCGGGCTCCGCCCCCTACAAACTGGTATCAGAGCCAGGTTTGTTTGGGAGAAGGGGTGGAGCGAGAAAAAAAATATATACCGCCGATATTGTATGCCACCTACAACGGTGCAGGCGGGTTTGTACGATACGAGTCAAGCTCGGGATTGTTGGGTCTCGGGATTGTTGGGTTGTGACTCGTATCTTTAGTCCCACATCGGGAGTTTATAAGAAGTTGATGTGATATATAACATAACTTGGACCTCTACCTATCAGCTCGGGCTTTTGGGTTAGAATGGGCACCCAAGTTGTGTTGTGTATCCGTCGCTTGCGGGCTCCGCCCCCTACAAACTGGTATCAGAGCCAGGTTTGTTTAGGAGAAGGGGTGGAGCGAGAAAAAAAATATATACCGCCGATATTGTATGCCACCTACAACGGTGCAGGCGGGTTTGTACGATACGAGTCAAGCTCGGGATTGTTGGGTCTCGGGATTGTTGGGTTGTGACTCGTATCTTTAGTCCCACATCGGGAGTTTATAAGAAGTTGATGTGATATATAACATAACTTGGACCTCTACCTATCAGCTCGGGCTTTTGGGTTAGAATGGGCACCCAAGTTGTGTTGTGTATCCGTCGCTTGCGGGCTCCGCCCCCTACACAGTAGTTTGCAAGGTTTAGCTAGATGTTTCAGCAAAACTGGCACTTGTGCAATGGCGGACGCCGGAATTTGGGTCAGATGGGGCACTAAAAGATTCATTGTTTAATCGAACAGTCTGACAAAAATACTATATAAAAACCATCACATAAATTTAAAGTAGGACAATAACACTGTAAACTAGTTTATGCATAATAATAATATTGTTTACAATATCATTTTCCGATGTTCATATGTTAAAAACGTTGCATGATAACTTTATTATTGATGGTACCACCAAATATGCATCTTTAGATATAAGTAGATGATGGCAAGGTAGCTCGACGGCTTTGAGCAGCGCAGGGGGAAAAAAGAAAAAGGCAGAGAGAACCAAAGAAGTATAGGGATTGGGTTTGAGTTTTGAAAATACTGGCCAAGAATTATGTGGGACAACTGGAGAAAAAAAGATAAGTACAGCAATTTTATTTTTTTTTTATTTTAAGGATTATATAGGCATATGGGACATAGCAGGGGTTTCCATTTTTTTGAAAATCCAGGGGGGGGGGGGGGGGGTCACGTAACCCCCCTGCCTTACACTTGGTTTCGCCCATGCACTTGTGGTTGCGATCAGTGGCTCAAAAGATAATAATCAATAGACATGTCACTAGGAAATCCAAAACTGTCAAGCAGCCTAAATAAGGAATGATCACTGAGAATTCTTAGAGGAACTTCACATCATATTTGATACTTTGACAGAGAAAAGGTCATAGAAGCAGTGGGGATTTTATAAGAGAGAGTTTTTGAAGCACAGATTTTGGGGACCATGGCGCGAGTTTCATTCCAAAACTCGAAGTGCAAACTTGGAGCATCAGAACAGTTATCATTATGACCATCACGACAATGACTATATCTTAGATAACTATTCCTAAACCATGACTATTTTCGTAGGCAACGAATTCATGTTCGTAGAAAAACTTATAATAGGAAAGGGAAGCTGTATACTAGACCGCACTAACCGCCGGGTTAAACAGGCTCCAAGGCATATCCGTAAATAGTTGTCTACACAGATGAATACTTAACTCTGATGAGATAGTTGGCAGGCCATAAGAAGTGTGACAAGGAGGTCACATGTTCAAGGCATGCTACCAACAACAGGAGAAGAAACCAATCCAATTTATTTAGAGGAGAAAATGGGTCCCGCATTGATCCGACCTTATAACTTTAAATAAACATGGATGAATACAAGATTGTAGCATGTTTCTAATCACGTTACAACTAGTTGTGCAGTACGGAAATTAACAAAGACAAGCTAGAATTTACTAGACCGCTTTAGTGCATCAAGAGCCTATTCAGTACTAGGAGACATGAATCAAAAATCAGCCGTGAGTTGATATATGTTTAATTATCCTTTCCTTCGTGCCACAAAAATCAGCAGTGAGTACCAGCATTCTATCAAAGAGATGGAAGAACATGTGGCAACACAATTTGGGTTCAGCCTCTGTTCTAGACTTTGGCATCCAGTTTTCGGGGAACCACTCACCCGAAGAATTCGTGGACACGGTTGACCGGTACCTTCAACTCCACGGTAATCAGAAGCTGGAGAAACTACATATTCTGTTTGGCCCGTTTGACATCTTCTTGCCAAATGTCAAGAGCTGGATCAGTTTTGGCGCAAATAAAGGAGTTGAGATTCTCGATCTCGACTTATCTCATGGGCACAGAGAGTGGCGATATAGAGAATCCAACGAGTTCGCCAATTGGAAAGGGAATCTTCAGGTCCCTTCTTCTCTGTTTGAATGCGATTCATTAACCCACCTGAAACTTGTCCGATGTGATTTAAGGATTCCGTCAAATTTTAGACAATTAAGCGCTCTTCGCTCCATTTCTCTCAATAATGTCAACGTCGCCGATGATATGCTTGAGAGCATTGCCACAGATTGCAAGCTTCTTGAAAGCCTGAGCTTGAAACAGTGTGAAGAACTCAGTTCAGTTAGGATATCAGATCCTGATCTTAGACTGGAGAGGTTAACTATAGTGGACTGTGCAAGAATTTGGCATTTGGAGATACCTGCTCCAAAGCTCCGAACTTTTATTGGGTTTGGAGAATTTAACTTTCGCCATTATTTCCATGACATCTCATCGTTGGTGGATGCCTTCATGTCATCAATTGGCAGAGAGCCATTTGGAAAGTATATGCAAATGTTATCAGATTTTGTGCATGTGAAGCTACCGACCAGGGATAGCCGAGCAGGGAAGCTGCTCGGCTGCCTCTAAAGAGGACTTTCATCCTTAGCGTTGGAGGGACCGTAGGAGGCCGCTAAAGATAACCGGGCAGTGAAACTGCGCGGTTGCCTCTTGGCGAGGGCTTTGATCCCCGGCGTTGCGTGTAGGGCAACTACCGGCCAGGGATAGCTGAGCATAGTAGATACTTGGCCGATTCTTCATAAGGTTTTCCCCGACCATCCCGTTGCAGGTATGAGGAACAGGAACGGTCGCGGCGAACGTGCGCATAGCATGCGCATTGAATGTGTGGGGAGGCAAAGCACCAGAGTCGCGTCGTTTTGATTCCGTCAGAGAAGGCTCTGCACTGGACGGCGTCGGAATGGTCCTGGAAGCTCATTCCCGAGGTGAAAGCATCCAAATGGTCTTTCGGGTCGGTTTTCCCGTCGAACAGAGAGAGCTTCGGGGGCTTGTTGCGCGAGAAGACGTGAACAGCGAGCAGTCCCTCGGTAAATGGCTTGGTGAGCTTGTCGGCGGCGTACTTAGCTCCGTAGTCCGAGAGGTGACCTTCTCGGCGTATGCCCTCGATCTTCTTCTCGAGGACGTCGAGTCGGCTGTGGTACCCCGAGAATTCGGCGCCTTGTGATCCCTGGCCTCTGCTGTGGGAGATCTGTGTCTGGGCGCAGCCCCGTTCCTCTTGATGAGGTTCCTCAGATCCTCGGACGAGGTGGCCTTCGAGCCGCCGTGGCGAGCCCCTTCTGTGCGACCCCGTCGAGGGAGGGGGTGTCGGTCATGCCTGGAGATAGGAGAGGTGACTGACATCTCCTCAGGGAAGTGAGGGTCGCGAGGAGGCTCGAGGCGAGGCGCTCCGGCGGCGGATCTTGGTGTGGAGTTGTGGGGCGCCCAGCGGGCCTCAGAGGGTATTGGCCCGTGAGATATGTGGCCATGGGACGAAGCCTGCTGGTGGTCAGCCGTGCCGACGAGGGCACAGTCTTATGGAGGCGGAGGAGCGGCGATCTGGGGCCCTGGCCCGGCAGTTTGGACGCGGACGAGCGCCTCCACGATGGACTGTAGTCGGTCTATTCGGCCGACGAGGGCGTTGATGACGGTTGCCGGAGGAGGTTCATCCGCGCCTCTGGTGAGGGGGCGGCGGGGGCTGGTACCTGAATCTTCAGGGTGATCGCATGTCATGTGGATGGAGATCGGAAGGCCAACTTTTGTTTTTGTCGAGTTTTAGTTCCCACAGACGGCGCCAACTGATGGAGGTCCTTTTCAGGTCTCCGTCAGATGTTGTCTTCCGTCGATCTCCCGGTGGATCTTGGATGTGATCTCCTGTTGCGCGTGGGTCTCAATGGGTTTTGAGAAGATTGGTGGTTTTGAGGAGTTTGCACCGAGTACCTGCAAGGAAGTCCCGGGGTGTTATGGTACCACCGAGGACCCTCCGACGATTAAGTTAGCACAAGATCCGAGCAGAGTAATGGCTAATTGGGGTGAAAAAAGGCTTACTTGATCCCTCTGTGATGGGGGTTTATATAGTGGCGACATCACACAGTAGCAGGCGCGAGAATCTCACCGGCAGTTACGCTCCCGACGTCACGCCCGCGTAATAAGCTGATCGCCCGTTAATGGGGATCATGATGGCGTGGAACGTGGGATGTTGCCGGTGGAGAATCCGCGCATGGCGAGATTTGCGGAGCGGCGGTTACGCCTATGAGTGGTGGAGTTGGTTGGTCGGAGGGACCGAGGAAGATGGCCTCGGCGGGAGAGCTCGGGAACGAGCGGAAGGGCCAAGGCATCTTAGTCCTGTGGTAGCTCGGGACGAGCTGAGAGGCCGAGGAAGCCAATTTGGAGGGGGCTCTGAGGTGAGCCAGCTTGTGCTTGCAGGTCGGGTACAGGGGTGGCCTGGTCGGCCCCTGTGGGCCCTTTCTTCTGAGTTCTAGGACACATCATCTGCCACGTGTCCTGATCTGGGAGATCGCTGATATAGAGCATCATCAGTATGATATATTCACTAATACCAAATCAATAAGTAGACATAATCAAATCATACTTAAATAAATGCGAAAAGAAATCATAACAGAAAATAAAACCATAAGCATATTTAAATATACGGCAACAAAAATTATAAAGCAAAGCATGTAAAAGACCAAGTCCAAATTGAGGGTACAGAATACTAAAGACACAAAGACTTTTCATTCTCTCATTTATTGTAATTTTTCTTCTGGTGTCAATCTTCCAGTGAAAGAAAGGGAAGAAGAATCTTCTTCTAAAAGATTTAAGCAAATAAATAGGTAATCCACCCCCTCAAAGGAGCAAACACCCACCATTTTCAGGAGCTTATTAAACCATGGAGAGAAGTGATTTGCCTGTTTCAATTCTTCAACCCTTCCAATCTCTCTCAATTTCTACCACCAATATTGAGTTTGGCCAAGATTTCGCTAGCGGAAAAACTCATGAAGAATTGGTAGAAGCTATCAACCAATTCCTTCAACTCCATACTGGTAACAAGGTAGAAAAGTTTCATCTCTACTTCAGCCAATCAGAAAAATTCTTACCCGATATCGAAAATTGGATAGCATATGTAACACAGAAGCAAGTCCAAGATATCAATCTAGACTTCTCCATGGGCTTCGACGACTCGAATGAAGAGTTTGTCGATAAGATAAAGGCATTCCAGTTGCCCACTGCTGTATTCCAGTGTGAAGCATTAACAAATTTGAGTTTATGTCGCTGCAACTTTTTGCCTCCTACTGGTTTTTTGGGTTATGGATGCCTCGAATCCCTCTCTCTTGCATATGTAAGCATTACTGGGGATATACTGCAGCAGTTTATGGCAGACTGCCCTCTTCTTGATAGCTTGAGCTTGGCAAATTGCTTTTCGCTTGACTCTATCATAGTATCGTCACCAAGACTGAGGAAACTAACAATCGACAATGCAAATTGGGAGATTTCAGAGATAGAGATATCTGCTCCAAAACTTAAGTCCTTCATATACTATGGTCTTTATATATTTGGACAGTCGTATTTCGATCCTAAGGCTTCATTTGTCGACGTGCCATCATTATCAGATGCCTTCATATTGGCGGTAGAATCATCAGAGCTTGAACATGACTTTATAAAAATGGTGTACGAACTCAGACACGTCCGTATTCTCACTGTGTGCCAATATACTATAGACGTACTCTTCTAACATATCCGTATACTTTTTAAATACTAATAAAATTAACAACTTCAATTTTGCATCAATTGACTTGTTTTTTTTTTCCTTCTTTTGATCAGTGTGTAACGTTCAGGGATTATGATCAAAGGTTTCCAATTTTACTGCAAAATCTTAAGGAACTGCAGCTACTTGTGGGTTGGATGGTGACGGAGCTTGAAAGCATCTATGGATTTTTTAGGCTCTGCCCTTCCCCATTCATTGAGAAACTCTTTATACAGGTAGGTCTAATTTTACTTATGAACCTATTGCAACAAAAATTAAGACTTTTTATGTATATTTGCAGCCCCCTGAGTATAACGGAAATCCGAAAGAAGTGCTCAAGCTTACAGATCAAGTGGACGATCCATCAGATGTGAATTTTAATCATCTCAAAGTGATCAAGGTGAGCAATTTTCTGGGATGTGAGGCCGGAATGAGATTAGTGAGTTTTCTCCTACAGAAAGCTGTTGCTCTAGAGTATTTGGTATTAGTTGCACATCCTAAATCTTCAAAGCAAAGCATGGATGTTGACATGGAACAGACTACAGACTCGGCACCGATAAATGATTTGGTGAGTTTCCACGCACAACTTTCACTGTTACCTAAGGCATCGCCTCAAGCCAACATTGTACTCTGCGAAAATGTCGAAGAGGGTATGCATTGGGCCCCTACACATACTGACTACTTTGATGCGTATTGATACGTCATGGTTTAGCACCATGATGTATTTTGCAGTCCTATTTTTACTGTTCGGGTGTGTTCTCGCTATCAATAAGCAGGATTTGTGTGTGTCCTGTACTCTGCTTTTACTACTCTGTGTGTTTGAAAGATTAGCAAATGTACTATCATATTGGTTCCAGTTTCGTACTGATTAATATATCGATGAAATTTATGATTCTGCTTAAACTGATTGTATCGATAGAAGATCATATGCTGTCTATTTGTATATAATTATTATATCTATGAAAACACAGTTTATATGAAATGAAGCTTATTAATTAATTGTGACTAGATAGTAGATACTGATTAAAGTAGTTTGCCAGGTTTCGCTAGATGTAATAATAAATAGTCGAGTCTCTCAGGAATCAGAAAATTGTTAAGCAGCTTAAGAACTGAATGATCCTCAACCATTCTTAGAGAAACTCCACTCTTTAGTTGATACTTTGACAGGGGAAAAGCTCGCAGAAGCAGTAGGGATTTTAGGATAGTTTCTTAAGCACAGATATTGGGGACCGTGGTGGTGATTATCATTCCAGAACCCAAAGTGCAAACTTATTACCATTACGACAATGACTATATCGTAGATAACTATTCTCATAACATGACCATTTTTGAAGGCAACATATTCATGTTCATAGGAAAAGTTGTGATAGGAAAGGTAAGTTGGATACTTAAGCGCACTACCGCCATGTTAAACAGGATCCAAGGCCATAAGAAATGTGACAAGAAAGTCACATGTTCAAGGCATAGGCTAAAGAGACCGATCCAATTTATTTAGAGAGAATGTACCCAGCATGGATCCAGCTACGACAAGGACCATATCTTAGATGACTATTCCCATACCACGACTATTTTCGTAGCAACATATTCATGGTCATAGGAAAAGTTGTGATAGGAAAGTCGGATACTTGAGCGCACTAACTGCCATGTTATATAGGATCCAAGGCCAAAGGAAATGTGACAAGTCTCATGTTCAAGGCATGCTAATGAGATCGATCCATTATATTAAGAGAGAATGGACCTAGCATGGATCCAGCCTTATAACTTTAAATAAACATAGGTGAATACAAGATTGTCACAACTTTTTTGACAATTAACTGCGCAATACGGGAAGTAACAAAGACAGGCCAGAATTTACTGGATCAGTTAATTCATCAATAGCGTATTCCATGCTATAAGACATGATAGACAAGCTAATGGAAAGAAAGTTATCTGTCTCATGCAAGTCTAGTTTGGCTCCCATAGAGCTTACAACCATCCCACGTAGGATATGCTTAGAAGTGTCCATAGAGTGCTTAGTAAGAGCGTCCCTAATTACGGTGCTTAAATGAGGATCACAACTATCATGGCGATAAAAAGATACATACATATCATGTATTGAGATCCCTAAAGTATATTTACCATTTTTAAAAAAGTTATTTACAGACTACCCAAAATACGGTCATCTTTTACCTGGCTCTCTTCACCTTCTTCCTCTCAAACCCCAAAACACTCGTCAAACCTCTCTTCATCTTCCCCCTCTTAGACTCAGAAATATCCATGGAACGTCTTTACATCTTCCTCCTCGCAAACTCCAAAATACTCTACAAATCATTCTTCATCTTCCTCCTCTTAAACTTCAAAATACCCATGAAACCTCTTTCTATCTTCCTGATCCTTTCAAACTATAAAATACCCATGGAACCTCTCTTCATCTTCCTCCTCCCAAACTCCAAAATACTCATTATACCAATCTTCATCTTCATCCTCTCAAACTCCAAAATACCCATGAAGAGGAGAAAGATTTTTGAGCTGGCAAGCTTTGTTAATTGGTTCTTTTGACATTGTGTATTCTTAAGAGTTGGAAGTTAAAGGGCTATTAAAAGGAGGAAAGGTGTAGTTGTTGAGTGTGTGAAGATGGAGCTGTGAGAGGAGAAGAGCGGGTGATAATGGTGGAGGGTGAGGAGGGAAAAGAGAAGGGGGAACTGACGGCGGTTTCCAAGTTTAAGCAAAGGCCCAGCATTGTTGAAATTGAAAGTTTTTTGTATAATTTGATGGCACTAAATTCTCCGGTTACGAAATCTGCCAAATTAATGAGAGATTTTGCTTCAAAATTAATAGGGAAGAAGGAAAAGCAGTGAACTTGATTAATTAGGATATACTATGTTTGAAATTGTTGCCATTGTCATTTTTATGAACCTGGTAGTTTATTCTCATATGTTTTTTTAGGATTATTTCATCTTCTTATGTGAAATTTTGCGATTAATGAGGTCGATTTGCTTTCTCATGGAATTAAACAGCATATCTGTGCAGCTGACAATTTACATGCATGACGTTTTTTCTTTTGTCTAGTTATTAATTGGAGCCTATTTGGATTGCATTCTTGTATAAACTAGAACTTATGGATATGGTTGTGCCTTGATGATGAAAAAGGATTAATAAAGGATGGCAAGTTGATGGTTTCATTTTCAGTGGGTGCTCTTAGAAATAAGGAAGCAGGTTGGGCACTTTTCTCATTATGATAGTTCCTTTAAGAACCACACCTCACTGTGACACATGTTTAATTATTACCATAGAAGCTTTATAGTCGGTAAACCGTTAATTTTAAACCCACTAAATCAACGGTGAAAAGGTTGTAGAATCGCATGAAATTTGGCGTACGCACATTTTAGATGATAACGATGAAGATGGTGGATTCCGATCGTTGAAAAAATACGCACTCCCTCATTTTTTCCGACGATCGGAATCCACTATCTTCATCGTTATCATCTAAAATGTGCGTACGCCAAATTTCATGTGATTCTACAACTTTTCACCCTTGATTTAGCAATGCAAAAAGTTATATTGTCGGTAAACCGTTAATTTTGAACCCACTAATTCAACGGTGAAAGAGTTGTAGAATCACATGAAATTTGGTGTACACATATCTTAGATGATAACGATGAAGATGATGGGTTCCGATCATCGGAAAAAACGATGGAGATTGTATTTTTTCGACGCCACAGGAGTAAATTCCCTCCTATGCCATCTTTCCTTCATTGCGCTCGCACGCGCTCGCTCGCTCTATATATATATAATATATATGGGAACAAAAATTATAAAGCAAAGTATATAAAAGACCAAGTCCAAATTGAGCGCATAGAAAACCTGCTAAAACTAAAAGACATTTTCATTCTCTCATTTCTTGTAATTCCTCTTCTGGTGTCAATCTTCCGGTGAAAGAAAGCCAACAAAAATCTTCTTCTAAAAGATTTACCTTGATAAAGTCATTATATATGTCACAAAAATACTAAGTACATAAATAGGTAACCCATCCCTCAAAAGAGCAAACACCCACCATTTTCTAGAGCTAAACCATGGAGAGAAATGATTTGCCTGTTTCAATTTGATGGAGGTCCTTTTCAGGCTTCCTTCAGATGTTGTCTTCCGTCGATCTCCCGGTAGATTTTGGAGATGACCTCCTGTTGCGTGAGGGTCTCAATGGGTTTGAGGAGATTGGTGATTTGAGGAGTTTAGCGCCGAGTACCTGCAAAGAAGTCCCGGGGTGGTTTGGTACCACCGAGGACCCTCCGACGATCAAGTTAGTGCTAGATCTGAGCAGAGTAACGGCTAAGTGGAATAAAAATGGCTTACTTGACCCCTCTGTGATGGGGGTTTATATAGTGGTGGCGGCACGCAGCAGGCACGCGAATCACGCCGGCAGTTACGCTCCCGACGTCACGCCCGCGTAGAGAGCGGATCGCCCATTAATGGAGATCGTAGTGGCATGGAACGTGGGGTGTTGCTGGCGTAGAATCTTCGCATGGCGAGATTCGCGGAGCGGCGATTACGCCTATGAGCGGTGGAGTTGGTCGGAGGACCGAGGAAGACGGCATCGGCCTGGAGCTCGGGGATGAGCGAGGAGGCCGAGAAGTCTTGGTCTTGTGGCAGCTCGGGACAAGCTATGAGGACGAGGAGGCCGATTTGCAAGGGGCCCTGAGGAGGGCCAGTTTGTGCTTGCAGGTCGGGTACAGGTTGGCCTGGCCGGCCCCTATGGACCCTTCCTTCTGAGTTCTGGGACATGTCATCTGCCACGTGTCCTGATCTTGGAGATCGCCAATATTGAGCATCATCATTAGCTCCCCACTCCTGTCCCGACCAGCTAGTGGGTCGGGTCAGGAGTGGACTGCCGGGCCTTCCGAGATGAGCTCCCTCCTAAGGTTTCATCGGGACGCGTCCCTGGACTGTCAGTTGTCTTTTCTGCTAGCGAATCAGGGCGAGAATTTTGCATTTAAGGAAGGTGCGCCGGTTCGTGCATTCTACCACTGAAGCGACAGTCCACGTGTCAAGCGTCGATTGACCGACGTGACGTATGCAGGCCTGTGACGTGTGATGGGATGCGGCCCAGCGCAGGAACGACATGTGGAGCGATTGGAGCCGCTGGACACGAGTAGTCGTTTTGGCGGGAGATGACTGGCGTCGTTGGATGAGGTCTCTTGCAGCAATAAACAGGGGTGGGACCCGTCCTTAGGCCCCTACTCCTTCATATTTCCCGCTTCTAAGTTCTGGTTGCTCGGCGTTCATCTTCTTTCTCTCGCTTTCGTTTCACGAGGATCCCTTTTCTAAAGATTAGATGTCTTCCTTTGTAGAGTCAGTAGATGTTGTAGGAGTAGGTTCTAGAGAATCTTTAGTTGTGTCTGAGTCCCCCCGGGGAGCAGGGGTCGGATCCTCTCCCCGGAATCGTGCGGCGAGGGCAGCCCCCAGGGAGGAGGCGGCAGATGTGGCCCCCAGCACCTCGTGTTGGGTGTGGCATGAGGACGAACTCGCCAATGCTCGGGCTCGCTTCCACATCCCATCGCGTTACACGCTTCGATTGGCCAAGGGGGGAGAGGAAGGACCAAGTACGGGGCAGGGAGATCGCCCTGTATTTGGAAGCTTTTTGGGGCGGAATGCATCTGCCCTTCTTTCACGAGGTAGTCGCAGCGCTGAATTTTTTCGGTTTGGCCCTTGGCCAGTTAGTGCCGAACTCATGGAGGATCCTCCTCGGGTTTCTGATCCGCCTGAAGTTGCAGGCAATCCCTTCAGCCTCTCCCTCCTTGATTTTTCTCTCGTCTTCAAAAATCACTCTGGTGGTCGAGTGGGCAACCCGAGGTGGGTTTATCTCTCTTTTAGAAAGCGGCTGGGGGCGCCGCCGGGATAGGGGTCGTGGCCCTGCCCTCTTCCATTCATGATTGGAAAAAGAAATTTTTCTTCGTTTCTCCTCCCGCGGGCGAGGACTGGCCCGTGCCTACAAAGTGGTCGAGAGAGAAATGCTTGCCGGGGAACCAGTCCAACGACCCTGCTGCGGTGAGAGTGGCGTCGTGGGAGCCCATCCTCCGATCCGACGTGCTGCTATCTGAGAGGGTCCTGAGTTGGGCCGGGCTCAGCCCCGTTGAGTTCGTCGGTAGGTTAGGCTTGCTTTTTGGATCACGTATTGCTTGTGTTGCTGACTTCTTTGCATTTGTTTTGTGCAGGACCTATAGACTTCGACTCGCTCAAAGCCTCCATGCGCCAGTCGAGGAAAGTTACGAAGGCTGGGGGCGCCAGCTCTTCTCGCGCGAAGCCCGCCCCGGCTCCTCCTTCTCTGGTGGTGCGTCCCGCGGGTGTTCGGGGGCGGATCCCGTCCCGGGTCCCAGCAGAGTGTCGGGCCGGAAGCGGGCCCTGGTTTTGGATGACCCGGTCTCGGAGGAGGAGATCGGCTCTCCCCCGGAGCCGCTCAAAAGGAGCTCCCAGAGGTCTTCCCGGGGCCGATCCTCGCCGATCATGGTGGAGGAAGGGGGACTCCGGTTCGCAGTGCCATCGGTGTTATCCGTTGCGGATAGCCTTCTGTATGAAATGGAGGTATCGGCCGGGGGTAGAGTCTCCGGGGGGACCTTCAAGGCTCAGCTGGCGTCCATCACCCAGGAGTCCGTGCAGGTAAGTGTTTGGCTCTTCGTGAAATTCGGTACCTCCTTCATCTTTCTGATCTCTTTCCTATCTCTCAGGTTCTCTAGCACGTTGCCCTCACCTTGTGCATGGAGGCCGAGGTGGTAGCCCCGGCAATGATGGCTGCGGGCCAGCTCGCCTCGCTGGAAGAGAGCTCCAAGAGGGAGATGGAGGCGGTGACGGTGAGGGTTGCCGTCCTGGAGGGCAAGGTAGAGGCCGGGAGATGGGAGGCCTCCCGGTACCGCGAGGCTGCCGCGGCCGCCGAGGCCAAGCTTAGGGACGCTCAGGCGCTCGCCGGCAACCTGAAGAAGACGGTGAAGACCCTCCAGAAGGAGTTGTGGGCGGCGGCCAAGGCGGCTAAGTCGGCCGACCTGAAGGTGGCGAAATGGGCCGACCTTTCGGAGGCGAAGGCGGTGGAGGGCTAAAAGAAGTCGAAGACTTCTATGATGACCTGGCCGTGGCTACGGCCCGCATCTGGCACGAGGCACTCGACACCGTTAAGGCCCGGATGCCGGGGTTCGCCGATGAAGACCTCCGGGCCGAATACCCCCTCGTAGACGCCGATGAGCAGGGGGAAGAGATTCCTGACAAGGAAGCCGCCGAGGACCCTGCACGTCACGTGGTGGTCGTCGAGGACCCCGAGGCCGCACCTGACCCCGAGGCCTAAAGCCCCCGTTTGCCTTTTTTTATTTTTTTGCTTCTGGAATTTGTAAGCCTCCGGGTATTTTGTAAGGCCGAGGGGCCTAAAAATACCTTTGTAAAGCTTTGCCTTTGGTAGTAATGAAACTTTTTGCTTTATCTTTCGTTTGCGAAGGATGCTTTGTAAAATATCTCTGCTTACACCGTTGTGTTTCCATGTCAGGTTGGCCATCTGTCTAGCGATCGTTCGTCGAGTTGATTTCGATCACTTGCCGAGCGTGCCAAGTGCTGGCGAGGAGGCATCCTCATGGGCCCCGAAGTCGAGAGGGGATCGTTTAGACTTAGATGCCCCTTGTGGGGGCCTCGGATCCTTTGCATGTAACGGGCAGAGGGCTGTTCGCCGTACCTGTGCCGAGCATGAATGGGAAGCTGCTCGGTGGCCCCATGGCGGACTTTAGGTTTTTTAGCATTGGAGGGGCTGTAAGAAGCCCGCTAAGGATGACCGGGTAGTGAAGCTGCGCAGTCGCCTCTTGGCAAGAGATTTGATCTCTGGCGTTGTGGGTAGGCAACTACCAGCCCGGAATGATCGAGCGGGATAGCCGCTCGGATGCCTCTTGCGAGGGCTTCGATCCCTGGCGTCATGGGTAAGGAGCTCCCAGCCGGAGATGACCGAGCAGGGTAGCTGCTCGGTTGCCTCTTGCGAGGGCTTTGATCCTTCAGGACGGGGACCGAGCAGGGTTACTGTCCAGTGCCTTTTGGCGAGGAATTTGATCCTTGTCGGTTGTGGTAGGAAGCTAAGTCTACGCTAGCGCACCGGCCGTCTACAGACGCCAAATGCAGAATAAAAACTTTTTATCTGGCGCTATCGTATACTTTAACCCGGATCTGCCATTATTGCTAAACTAACAAACTGTAAAGAGTGTAGAAAGGTTATACCGAACGATCCGAGTCCTTCGTTCTTCAACCATCATCCCACGCTCCGTTGCGGCTGCTCCGATCTCGTCGATCTCCGATATCCTCGTCGAGGTGGCACCACGTCGACGATTCTTTAAACGGACTCCCGCCTCTGACTCGAGGCAACTCGATCATCAAGTTTGCTAAAAGAGACGACCAAGAATGATGTAGAGAATGAGTAGATGACTTTGTCTCACTTCGTCCAAGTCCGTGGACGATCGGTTAATGAAGTTGCCATTTTAATCGGGTGATGGAATGAAAGAGGTAATGAAATTTCCATGCACCCTTAACCATAGTCTTTTCTCTCCAAAATGAAATGATTCTCTCTCTCTAACTCAAAGAATGGCCGGCCACTATAAGTAGAAGAGGGAGGTGATGGTAGGAGCAAGAAGGGGGTGACCATAAAGAATGAAACTTATCTTTATCATTAATGGAAAAACAATGAGTCACTAATACATTGAACCTTTAATAACCTAGTCACCAAAAGCATTAATTAAACCATTAATGCAACCATGAGTCACTAAACACCTCACCACAACTAGAACCTTCTAGAAGAATCCACACTCATCTCAAGAAAAGACAAATCCGTCTTTAACCGAACGTTAAAAGACGGCTGATAGAAAACTGGAAACTGGCAACTTCCAAAAGTGATCCTGAAACGACTTTCAGGATAACCCCGAAACTGTATAAATATACCCGCATTTGTATTACGACCGAATACAAATGCAACTGAGACAAAGATATTATACCTACTCAATATAATACTCGGATCCGGCTTAAACCAAAGCCGACCAGTATCATCTGCCCGAAAAATAACACGTGCGTAAACGCACGTGCATTTTCCGAACCCTGCCATAAAACCATACGGCCTCTACAACGTTTCGCCCGAACTTGGGAAACTGTCTGTGGGGGACTCTAATGACTCGTCAGTACCCTGGCAGTGGGTTTAACCACAAACCGTCAGCGGCACTAGCAATGCGTAACGGCTGCCCATGGACTGACCTCAAGGGAGGCCGATGAGCGAACTCATCCGGAAACCCTACTGAGCCTAACAGTGACAATGTATATACAGTCCGGTCCGTTCGTCTATGAGTATCGCATATCTGCCTAGGGGGCTAGTAACGTCAGACCCCCAATAGCAGTATAAGTCGTGTCGGAGTGAAGCCCAATAACACCCTGAGATACTACTGGAGTACCTACCAGTAAATCTCCTGCCACGGCCGTGGGCTTTGTGTAATGGCTCTCCTAGACACAGCACGATCTCGCCCCCAATACCGGGAGAGACGAATCCCCTGTCGATCCGCTCACGTGCCTCCATATGGCTCGGGACTGTACCCA
Source organism: Agapanthus africanus (assembly GCA_030015575.1). Classification (NCBI taxonomy): domain Eukaryota; kingdom Viridiplantae; phylum Streptophyta; class Magnoliopsida; order Asparagales; family Amaryllidaceae; genus Agapanthus; species Agapanthus africanus. The sequence goes on from CM057337.1 coordinate 9,714,259, forward strand.
AAAACTACCTGTTTGCACGACTCCTTTGAGCCGTGGTAGGGTAGAAATCAAAGCACAGTGGGAACTCACACGAGACAAATGACGACCTCAGGTCGATGAACTAACCTGTACACATGTCACCAGGGAACTGCTATCTGACGATAGATATAATACTAACTAGCAGATTCCCGGCGAGTCCTGTCCGGTGTACTCATAACCCAATGAGCACCTGTATACATCTTAGGTGATCCAACTGACATCAGTGGCTTGTGAGACCGGCCACCGCCCCTCGTCGGGGTCTCGACTGTACACACTAGTCTACTCCGGAGTATCGATGCCCTGTCTCGAAACTTCCACGACTAGGGACCACAATTAAGGATATGCGTATAAACCACCCAACTCTCACGTATATGATCGCCATCATACTGTTGGTAGTAAAGCAAGATCCTAAGGGCTCTATCAAAGTGTAACATGCAATCAGTCACCTGAACATGTACACGACTGATAAAGGCAAACCAGATAGCATACTATCATCTTGAGTAAGACTGTCCTACCGGTATAGGTCCTCCGCAATCATTGCAATCACGTACCTGTGATCCAATAATTGACTATGAGGGCACTATCTCCAACAATCTCCCACTTGCACTCAAGGCTAATTATTGCGATGTCGACTAATCACAGCCCGTGTGAAACCGAACATCCAACTCCTCTACTAATCAGTCTCACAAAGCCCGTTTGTAAAACTATTGTGTTCGAGAAATAGCCTCAGTGAGTGGATCCGCCTAGAAGTTTCTTTCTATATCTCTCTAAATCTCAAGTTCGCGGAGAAAGCCATCTCCCGAAACGAGTAATACCTGTCTTAGAATATGTCTGGATATCTGATGGGACCTAGTTCATAAATGAACTCCAAATCCAAACTTCTTAGACTGTATCGATCACTGAACCTAATCAGTATCCGGCACCAGGCCACCCACAGTATCCTCTTGGACCACCTGTCCATAATACTGTCCCTCTTCGTCAGAGGGAAAAACTATAACTCTGACAATCACTCTGTCAACCATGTCACCTTTGAAGCCTGGAATGATAACCGTCTCCCGAAGGAGGCTGCCGTCATCAAATCCGTAGAACATGTACTTATGTTCTAAAACTGCTTCCTTATGTTTCTCCAGGATTGGATTAATACAAACTTATTGCATCTAGTGCAAAAACAACATCTGGTGTGGTACTTGACATCTCATGATTGACTCAATTGCCTAAGCAAGTGATCTGCCAATCATGCCCATCCCTCTCCCCTTTAGTCTGTAAGACACCTTTAGAGAGGGTGACTCCATCACCTGCAGGTACACCACCATGCTAGGAGTCAACTATTCCAAAAACCATTAGAATATCTGTCAAAGTACCCACATTGGGAAACTACCCAAATCCAGATCTAAAACCATAGATCTAGAAACCAGAATGTCAAATATTATATCCATATCCTGTCTGGAGAAACAACTGCGTGACGACCACAGTTCAACCGATCGTAGTATAGGAATTTTACTTCCTACTCTGTGTATGTCATCCTGATACCATGACATCACACCCTACTACCTTCTTAACAGATCCATCCCCTATTCTGATTGAAGTCAAAACCATGACTGTCATATCAAAATTAGATGATTTATCTCCGCTATAACTGCTCTAGTCTATAAATAGACATAAGCTACTTGCCAACTATGCTTCTGCTGCTCCCACTGACTACGACAACCCTCCTACCGGGTCTCATAACCTGGAACAACAGTAGTGTCAAGTCTTGGTAGATAAGAACCTCCCTGTCACCGTCCTTGAGCCTACCGAAGTACCTCTCGGGTGTCTGAGGTTACCTATCATATCTGCGGAGTGGCTATTGGAATGTCAAACCTGATTGAATGTATAGGTCCTATTAAATTTTCCGTAATCGTTCGCGGTTCTGGAATCACTTCCAGTTCTACCATACTCCCACTACTGTTTTCTGAAAAAGATCCATTTTACTAAAACTGTGGCGAGTCAAGAACAATATCACTATTGATCTTCCAAATGGTAAAATATCAACCCTCGTCATAGCCAGGGTCAACCCACAAACAGCCACTACAGAAACGTGCCCTGAGTTATCCAGAGTCTGGTTTTAAGCATAAGCTGGACAACTCCCCGTACCTTAATTTCTTTTAAGGTACGATCCATTCTATATCCAATACAGAAACTTTGGCACTTATTTAATTGGAACCATATTCAAATCATGCAGCTGTCTCCAGTGCATATCATCTTAATGGAAAAAGGCTAATCAGCATTACTCAACTTAGGAATCCATCCAATTATGAGTAACTTGAAAGAGAAAACTCGTTTCTCAAAACCATCACTATCATCTGAATACCAATCACAAGAATCTACATCTTCGATCTCTTTGAAGAATCCCGATACTTATGACACCTGGTTCTCTACTTTATTCTTATACCCACAACTTCTCAAAACTTAGACCTTGTATTTCTACGAAACACTTGTCTAAATATTAGAGAAGTTATAAGTAAACAGAATATAGTACGAGGACCTACCCCTTTGTCCTGATGGACACTTGGACAATTATACAATACTCTGTATAAGTCCGCTGAGTTAAACAACTCAAAACCTGTGCGTCGTAGGTTGAAAACTGTAACCTGGCGATCTCCTCAAATATCACCAATTACAACGAATTCCGATATAATGAGGATAATCACCTAATTCCCAATAACTTACTCTCACTCATCATCTGTAAAACCATACAGATATGAGAATGAAACCTGGTAAATACATACCCTTGGAGTAAGTGTCTAATCGGGAAAACAGTTTTTCTTTAACAATGCACTGAAACATGAAAATGTTTCGTAGGGGTATCCTGGTATTCATAGCAATGCCCGATATAATGAGGATAATCACCTAATTCCCAATAACTTACTCCCACTCATCATCTGTAAAACCATACAGATATGAGAATGAAACCTGGTAAATACATACCCTTGGAGTAAGTGTCTAATCGGGAAAACAGTTTTTCTTTAACAATGCACTGAAACATGAAAATGTTTCGTAGGGTATCCTGGTATTCATAGCAATGCCTCTTCCATAATCCAATTCATGACTTCAACCGTATATCTCTTTGCCATCTCTCCAAATCCCCTTTATTTGTCTTTAGTCGTTACCTTCTGTACACCATCGTTAGGCTAAATGGTTTTCTTCCTTCCCTACCGTTCGACACCAGCCTATGGTTTGGAAGAAGACTATCCAGTAAGCATAATAGGTGTACCCTCCTAAACCAAGGAGTACTCGCATCTCGAGAGAAGGTGATGATAAAAGACAACTGAATAATACCTTATTCTTTTAAAGGTGAAATAGGAGTGGCGATGAAGTACGCGGTTTTGGTCGTGAATGATATCAGTCGCAATTTACTTTGCCCTCTTTCTAATCCCTTTATTTTGTCTTTACATATTATCTTCTGCACACCCTACTTAGGCTAATTGGTTTTCTTCATTCTCTACCTTTCGGCACCTGCCTATGGTTTGGAATAAGACTATCCAATAAGCGTAATAGGTGTACTCTCCTAAACCAAGGAGCTCTCGCAACATGAGAGAAGGTGATAATAAAAGACAACTGAATAAACCAATTCTATTTCTCCTGAACCTGGATCCATCCTCGAAGAAGTCCCTTCGAGTTCGTATATAACCATACGATGGATCTATCCAATGGAAGTGGATATCCGTAGCAATACGGGTGTTCTGAGAAATTCAAAGGGTAAAAGAAGGAGTGGCAATGACTTATGCAACATCGACAATCCAAAAACCAGTATTTTAAGAAGGTTCGGTCAACCTGGTCACTGAGTCATAGTCTAGGGTCGGTCAAAGGTCGCTGCCAAAGAGAGAGAGAAAAGAAACACTCTGCGTGCACTCTAACCTAGATCAGAATGGTCATCACTTTATCTAATCCGGAAACCTCCCACTGTCCTGTCAAATTCTCCTCCAAACCTCAAGAAGAATCAATCGGGATCACCCGAAGAGTAAACCAACTCATCAGTGGGAATCGGGATCCAACTCTCATCGCATGATAACGTGATGGAATGCATCCACGTTACTCATACTCCAGATGGTATGCGCATACTTGGCAAGTTTCAGTTTCTTTAGAAACTCCCGATATGATTTATGCCCCATGCTCTTATGACCTTGGCGTATGTCAACAAATCATAAGTCACATGTCAAGTTCTGCCCGTCATTATCTTGTTAATTTGAACCCACCCGTACATACCCTTGACGTATGCCAACAAGGTAATACGACTGTCCCAAACAAACTCATCTATCTATGCAACAAATGAATACCCAGCAGCTACCAAACACTATGCCTTGACGTATGCCAACAAACATAGCTTGAATACTACTGACCATCCATAAGAAACGACGGAGGGCTACGGCTGGTTTTTGGCGAAAAACCTTTAACGTAGTGAACTTGATATCGCTGAAGGAACCTGATAGCTTTTTATAAAAATATAGTGGCGAAAACCTTTTGCTAAAGAGGTCACTCCCGGTAAAGGGATCTCGGCTCTTTCCTCGTGGAATGAGGTGCAGGATATTCCACTGAATACCGCGATGCAAAGCAACATGCAATCGACTATAGTGAAGTTATTACCCTGACGCAAACTTCTGCCCAAGGGGTCAGTCCCGGTGAAGGGATATCGGCCCTTGCCCCGTCGAATGAGGTGCAGGATATTCCACTGAATACCGCTATGCAAAACAAAAGGAAACGTCTTTGCAATAACACTTTTTAAATTTGTTCCAACAACATCCAAACAGGTTTGTTATCCTTTGCATTGATCAGAATCAACGCAGTCCCATCATTTTATCACACCAGAAAAGAACGAAAATAAAATGTACGTATATGCCATCCGCATTCGTCACTGGGTCCCGTCATCACCCGTTAGGTTACTTAACTAACGACAGAGCGGGGACTGGACTAGCGCGGGTGTAAAACATATACAACATCTAATAGTATATAAACCAATATACAATAATCGCTCCAGGCGTGATAATATGCAACATTACAGAAAAGTAATAAGCATCACAGAACAATACAGATAATCTGGGATCCCCGGGTTTCACAGAGCCGCTGCTGAAACCCGACGTTCCCCTGTCGTGTGGACAGCCTGTGCAATGAAACCTAGACCCCTACGGGTGCGGCAAGTTACCCGCCAAAACCTGAAGCGAGGCAGCCCCCTACAGCATAGTGAATGGACCACCCAGCACTCCACGGAATTCGGTAATCTTGGGCACCCCTCCTTGGGTCAACCTGTACCCCCTACGAGTGCGGCGAATAGTCTGCCAATTCTAGAGTGGGACCCCTCTGCCTCTTAAAGCCATGAGATGCGGACCCGTTGCCCCCCAGAATCCGGCTATCCGTGCACTCCGTCGCGGGGCAAAACCTAGTACAGTAATGAAAAATAGTACAATAGGTACATCGACCGCAACCTGGTCGTGCCCCAAAAGAATATTATACAACAGGCAGTGACGGCAGTCCACAAGTTGGACGCTCGCCCCGCAATATCAAATGTACAAATAAACTCAAACTGTACTACCATTGCACACTGCTATCCACCACGACAAATCCGCAACATCACAACACAACACAGAACATCAACGCGAATGTCACGTTCGCAAACCCGTCTAAAAGAACTATAGCAATCAGACGCGGTTTACCGATCAAATGACATTCCCGGTCGGAGATATAATGTAAGCACTGTAAACTAACGTGTTTAAATTTCGATCGACCAAATATCAAAAAGTGGGCCCCACGACTTACTGGTGAACAGTAACAAAATCTGGGCCAAAACGATATTTACCAAAAACCACAAAATCCAACAGAGAACCCACTGTACAAATTTGGGAGCATGAGCTCACCAAGTGGCCGCGGATGCGCGGCCAAACCATGGGTTTGGCCGCGTTTCCGCGGCAGTTTGGTGGAGTCATGTCCCCAAATTTTGTCGTGGTTCTTAGAAAAGCCTGCACAGATTTTTAAGACATGCAGAAAAATTTTAGGAGACCATTTAAAATCGACAGAAACTGTGAGCTTGGAATTTTGCAATTTTCGATTTCCGGTTCGATCGATATTTTAAACGCGTTAGCACAAGTTAGTATAGCAAAATGGTGAGGCTCTGATACCACTGTAAGTCTACGCTAGCGCCCCGGCCGTCTACAGACGCCAAATGCGGAATAAAAACTTTTTATCTGGCGCTATCGTATACTTTAACCCGGATCTGCCATTATTGCTAAACTAACAAACTGTAAAGAGTGTAGAAAGGTTATACCGAACGATCCGAGTCCTTCGTTCTTCAACCATCATCCCACGCTCCGTTGCGGCTGCTCCGATCTCGTCGATCTCCGATATCCTCGTCGAGGTGGCACCACGTCGACGATTCTTTAAACGGACTCCCGCCTCTGACTCGAGGCAACTCGATCGTCAAGTTTGCTAAAAGAGACGACCAAGAATGATGTAGAGAATGAGTAGATGACTTTGTCTCACTTCGTCCAAGTCCGTGGACGATCGGTTAATGAAGTTGCCATTTTAATCGGGTGATGGAATGAAAGAGGTAATGAAATTTCCATGCACCCTTAACCATAGTCTTTTCTCTCCAAAATGAAATGATTCTCTCTCTCTAACTCAAAGAATGGCCGGCCACTATAAGTAGAAGAGGGAGGTGATGGTAGGAGCAAGAAGGGGGTGACCATAAAGAATGAAACTTATCTTTATCATTAATGGAAAAACAATGAGTCACTAATACATTGAACCTTTAATAACCTAGTCACCAAAAGCATTAATTAAACCATTAATGCAACCATGAGTCACTAAACACCTCACCACAACTAGAACCTTCTAGAAGAATCCACACTCATCTCAAGAAAAGACAAATCCGTCTTTAACCGAACGTTAAAAGACGGCTGATAGAAAACTGGAAACTGGCAACTTCCAAAAGTGATCCTGAAACGACTTTCAGGATAACTCCGAAACTGTATTAATATACCCGCATTTGTATTACGACCGAATACAAATGCAACTGAGACAAAGATATTATACCTACTCAATATAATACTCGGATCCGGCTTAAACCAAAGCCGACCAGTATCATCTGCCCGAAAAATAACACGTGCGTAAACGCACGTGTATTTTCCGAACCCTGCCATAAAACCATACGGCCTCTACAACGTTTCGCCCGAACTTGGGAAACTGTCTGTGGGGAACTCTAATGACTCGTCAGTACCCTGGCAGTGGGTTTAACCACAAACCGTCAGCGGCACTAGCAATGCGTAACGGCTGCCCATGGACTGACCTCAAGGGAGGCCGATGAGCGAACTCATCCGGAAACCCTACTGAGCCTAACAGTGACAATGTATATACAGTCCGGTCCGTTCGTCTATGAGTATCGCATATCTGCCTAGGGGGCTAGTAACGTCAGACTCCCAATAGCAGTATAAGTCGTGTCGGAGTGAAGCCCAATAACACCCTGAGATACTACTGGAGTACCTACCAGTAAATCACCTGCGACGGCCGTGGGCTTTGTGTAATGGCTCTCCTAGACACAGCACGATCTCGCCCCCAATACCGGGAGAGACGAATCCCCTGCCGATCCGCTCACGTGCCTCCATATGGCTCGGGACTGTACCCAAAAACTACCTGTTTGCACGACTCCTTTGAGCCGTGGTAGGGTAGAAATCAAAGCACGGTGGGAACTCACACGAGACAAATGAGGACCTCAGGTCGATGAACTAACCTGTACACATGTCACCAGGGAACTGCTATCTGACGATAGATATAATACTAACTAGCAGATTCCCGGCGAGTCCTGTCCGGTGTACTCATAACCCAATGAGCACCTGTATACATCTTAGGTGATCCAACTGACACCAGTGGCTTGTGAGACCGGCCACCGCCCCTCGTCGGGGTCTCGACTGTACACACTAGTCTACTCCGGAGTATCGATGCCCTGTCTCGAAACTCCCACGACTAGGGACCACAATTAAGGATATGCGTATAAACCACCCAACTCTCACGTATATGATCGCCATCATACTGTTGGTAGTAAAGTAAGATCTTAAGGGCTCTATCAAAGTGTAACATGCAATCAGTCACCTGAACATGTACACGACTGATAAAGGCAAACCAGATAGCATACTATCATCTTGAGTAAGACTGTCCTACCGGTATAGGTCCTCCGCAATCATTGCAATCACGTACCTGTGATCCAATAATTGACTATGAGGGCACTATCTCCAACAGAAGCTACCAGCCGGGGATAGCTGAGCAAGGGCTCAACTATCTCCGGAAGGACTTTGTTCCTTAGCGTGGGAGGGGCTGTAAGAAGCCTACCAAGGGCCCTTGGCCGGGCAGGGTTACTGTCCGATGCCTCTTGGCGAGGGCTTTTGTTCTGAAGGATAGCCGAGCGAGGGATCCTCAGGCTCGACTGTCTCTGGGAGGGCTTTCTGATCCCGGGCGTTGCGGTAGGGAAGCTACCCGTCAGGGATAGCCGAGCAGGGAAGCTGCTGGGCTGCCTCTAAGGAGGGCTTGGATCCTTAGCGTTGGAGGGGCCGTAGGAGGCCCGCTAAGGATAGCCGGACGGTGAGGCTGCGCGGCCGCCTCTTGGCGAGGGCTTTGATCCTCAGCGTTGGAGAGGCCGTAGGAGGCCCGCTAAGGGTAACCGGGCAGTGAAGTTGCGCGGCTGCCTTTTGGCGAGGGCTTTTGATCCCTAGCGTTGCGAGTAGGGAAGCCACCGACCAGGGATAACCGAGCAGGATAGCCGCTCGGAAATTTTTCGTGAGGTTTCGCCCGACCATCCCGTTGCGGGTACGGGGAACAGGAACGGTCGCGGCGACCGTGCATGCAGCATGCGCATTGAATGCCGGGGGAGGCGAAGCGCTAGGGTCGCGTCGTTTCGATTCCGCCAAAGAAGGCTCGATGATTGCCGTGTGGCAGCGACTTTTTGGACAAAACCGGATGACTGTTGAGCTCCATTGGGACGCAGTAGGCTATATAAGGCTGAAGGAGCGCTGGTTCTTCTTTCCTTTGTACACAGATCGTTGAAAATATAGGACTTCCCCTTCACCATCCCCGAAATCATTCACTTCGAAGATGTGTACCTTTATGACCAGAATTGCACTGAGGACACGGTGTAGTTGGTCTATGGGAGCATCGAAGACCACTTCGGCCGGTTGCTACCTCAGCGCTCCTCCTTGTTGCAGCTGCTGATGTACTCCATCTGGAGGGCGTCGTCGGGGCTTTACAACCCCTTGTCCGAGCAGCTCTATGATGAGGCCGTGGGTAAGTTGCGGTCTCTGAGGCGCTTCGGCCTGATCTCCGCGAACCGGCTGGCTCGCTCAGAGGCACTCGTACGTGAGTGCTACGAACTGAGGCTCGGGGTCGACGCGCACGGTGGAAATCAAGGGCAGAGGCTGGATCTCGCGAGGCCTCGGATGGCGGAGATCTTCACCGAGTACCATGAGCAGTGCTCTCTGCACCCCCTCCCCCCGCTATTGTAATTTTCTTTTTTTCTTTTTTTTGCATGTATTGCTGAGGAGCCCATAATACCTTTTGAATAAATGAGATTTTTCCTTCCTTTTTGTAATGTTCCATTATCTTTATTAAATTAACAACAGACCCTAGGAAGAGTTTACATCGCCCAGAAAGGAAAGTACATGCTAATAGATAACCTTATTAGCGCGGCCCGAGCTCCCCGGAGGCTTGTTAGTCTCCGTGCTCGGCACCGGGTGCGGGGCTCCCGGAGCGCCGGACTGGTCGTCCGCCGAAACGAGCATGATCTGGCCGATGGTCAGCTCGGCGGGGGGGGCGCTGTTCCTGCTCGCGGTCGGCCTGCCGTTTGTCCTTCAAGTAGGAGGCGAGATGCCCCGATCGGATGAGCTCCTCGATATAGTCCCGGAGCTACTTACAATCCTCCGTTGCGTGGCCCAGCATCCGGTGGAAGGCGCAGTAAAGGCCTCGGGTTCGCTTCGAGGCCTGGCGCGGGATCGGAGGGAACTTGAAGAACCCCTCGCCCTGGGCCTCCTCTAGCAATACTGTGAGGGAGACGTTGAGCGGGGTGTACTCCTGGAACTTCGGGTGATAGGGCTGCTGATGCTCCGGCCTGTCCTCCCGAGCCCTCTTCTTCTGGTCGGATCGCTCCGCTCGGGGGAGATTTGCGTTCACCTTGGATTCCAGCTGAACCTCGCGCTCGGTCCACGCCTTGACCTCGGCCATGGTCTTAGGCTATGCCAACGCAAAGGAGCGCAGCCACTCCTTATGCCTCAGACCAGATCTGAGCGTCGTGATGACGGTCTCGTCTCGGTGCTCGGGGACCTCGAGGAGGGCGTTGTAGAAGCGGGTGATGTAGGCCTTGAATATCTCTTTGTCCCCACTCTTAATCGTGAAGAGGTAGTCGACCGTACGCTTCTGCCGACGGTTCCCAATGAAGTAGCCGAGGAACTGAGTAGCCAGCTCGTCGAAGGTCGAGATTGAACGCGGTTCGAGCCCTCGGAACCAGTCCCGACCTGTCGGATGAGGGTAGCAGGGAAGGCACTGCACTGGGCGGCGTCAGAGTGGTCCTGGAAGCTCATCCCCGTGGTGAAAGCGTTCAAATGGTCTTTCGGGTCGATTTTCCCGTCGAACAGAGAGACCTTCAGGGGTTTGTTACGCGAGGAGACGTGGATGGCAAGCAGTTCCTTAGTGAACGGCTTTATGAGCGAGTCGGAGGCGTACTTAGCCCCGTCGCTCGAGAGGTGACCCTCCCGGCGTATGCCCTCGATCTTCTTCTCGAGGGCATCGAGTCGACCATGGTATCCTGAGGATTCGGGCCTTTGGGATCCCTGGCCTCTGCTGTGGGAGACCTGCGTCTGGGAGCGGCCCCGGTTCCTCTCAATGAGATTCCTCAGATCCCCGGGCGAGGTGGCTCTCGAATCGTCGCGGCGAGCCCCTTCTGTGCGACCCCGCCGAGGGAAGGGATGCCGACCATGCCTGTGGACAGGTGAGGTGACCGACATCTCCTCAGGGGGTAAGGGTCGTGAGGAGGCTCTAGGCGAGGCGTTCTGGCGGCGGACCTCGGTGTGGAGCCGTGGGGCGCCCAGCGGGCCTCAGAGAGTATCAACCCGAGAGATCTGTGGCCAGGAGTCGTAGCCTGCTGGTGGTCAGCAGTCCCGACTGGGGCAGAGCCTTCTGGGGGCGGTGGAGCGGCGATCTGGGGCCCGGGCCTGGCCGCTTGGACGCGGACTAGCGCCTCCACGAGGGACTGTAGCCTATCTATCCAGCTGGCAAGGGTATTGATGATGGTCGCAGGCAGAGGTTCATCCGCGCCTCTGGTGAGGGGAAGGCGGCGGCTGGTACCTGAATCTTCAGGATGGTTGTTGACCATACGGACGGAGATCGGAAGGCCAACTTTGTTTTTGTGGAGTTTGCGTGTTCTTACAGACGGCGCCAACTGATGGAGGTCCTTTGCAGGCCTCCTTCAGATGTTGTCTTCCGTCGATCTCCCGGTGGATTTTGAAGATGATCTCCTGTTGCGTGTGGGTCTCAATGGGTTTGAGGAGATTGGTGATTTGAGGAGTTTAGCGCCGAGTACCTGCAAAGAAGTCCTGGGATGGTTTGGTACCACCGAGGACCCTCCGACGATCAAGTTAGTACTGGATCTAAGCAGAGTAACGGCTAAGTGGAATAAAAATGGCTTACTTGACCCCTCTGTTATTGGGGTTTATATAGCGGTGGTGGCACGCAGCAGGCGCGTGAATCTCGCCGGCAGTTACGCTCCCGACGTCACGCCCGCGTAGAGAGCGGATCGCCCATTAATGGGGATCGTGGTGGCGTGGAACGCGGGGTGTTGCTGGCGTAGAATCTGCGCATGGCGAGATTCGTGAAGCGGCGGTTACGCCTGTGAACGGTGGAGTTGGTCGGAGGACCGAAGAAGACGACCTCGGCCGGGAGCTCGGGACGAGCGAGGAGGCCGGGGAGTCTTGGTCTTGTGGCAGCTAGGGGAAAGCTATGGGGCTGAGGAGGCCGATTTGCAGGGGGGCCTGAGGAGGGCCAGCTTGTGCTTGCAGGTCGGGTACAGGGTTGGCCTGGCCGGCCCCTATGGACCCTTCCTTCTGAGTTCTGGGACACGTCATCTGCCACGTGTCCTGATCTTGGAGATCGCCAATATTGAGCATCATCACAATTCTTCAACCCTTCCAATCTCTCTCAATTTTCTACCTCCAACATAGAGTTTGGCCAGGATTTCGCGAGCGGAAAAACTCATGAAGAATTGGTAGAAGCCATCAACCATTTTCTTCTACTAGAAAAGCTTCATCTCTACTTCTGCCAATCAGAAATTCTTACCCGATATTGAAAATTGGGCAGCATATGAAATACGGAAGCGAGTCGAAGATATCAATCCAGACTTCTCTATGGGCTTCGACGATTCGAAAGAAGAGTACGTCGATGAGATAAAGGCATTCCAGTTGCCCACTACTCTATTCCAATGTGAAATATTAACAAACTTGAGTTTAAGTCACTGCAATTTTTTGCCTCCTACTGGCTTTCCCGGTTTTGGATGCCTCGAATCCCTCTCTCTTACATATGTAAGCATTACCAAGGACAAATTGCAGCAGTTTATAGCAGACTGCCCTCTTCTTGATAGCTTGAGCATCGCAAATTGCTTCTCTCTCGACTCTATAATAGTATCGTCACCAAGACTAAGGAAACTAACAGTTGAGAATTCAAATTGGGATATCTACAGAATAGAGATATCTGCTCCAAAACTTGAGTCCTTCATATACTATATATGGGGTTCATATAGATTCGTGTTCCGCTACCAAGGCTTCATTTGTCGATGTACCGTCATTATCAGATGCCTTCATCTTGACAGTAGAGTCCTCAGATCCAGAACATGACTTTATAAAAAATGGTGGACGGACTCAAACACGTCAGTATACTCACCGTCTGCAAACACACTCTAGGGGTACTCTTCCAGCATATCCATATACTTTTTGAAATACAATTAAAATTAAAAACTTTTATTTTGCATCAATTGACTTGTTCTTTTTCTTCTTCTTTTTAAATCAGTGCATAACATACTGGAATGACGAAAGGTACACTGCAAAAACTCAAGGAATTGCAGCTACTTGTGAATGTGATGTCGGTAAATCTTGAAGGCATCTATGGCTTCTTTAGGCTTTGCCCTTCCCCATTCATTGAGAAACTCTTTATACAGGTAGGTCTAATTTTCACAGATGAACCTGTTACAACAAAAACTACAACTGTCTTATAAATATTTGCAGCTCCGTGAGCTACATCGGAAAGAAGATCTCAACCTTATATATCAAACGGAAGATCCATGAGAAGTGAGTTTCAATCATCTCAAATTGATCAAGGTGAGCAATTTTATGGGATGTGAGAGCGGAATGAGATTAGTGAGTTTTCTCTTACAGAAAGCGGTTGTATTAGAGTATTTGGTATTAGTTGCACATCCTAAATCTTCAAAGCAGAGCATGGATATGGACATAAAACAGATTCCAGACTCAGCACCGATAAATGATTTGATGAGTTTGCATGCACAACTTTCACAGTTACCTAAGGTGTTGCCTCAAGCCAACATTGTACTCTGCGAAAATTCGAAAGATGGTATGAATTGGACCCCTACACATACTAAGTACTTTGATGGGTATTAACGTCATTGGTTGGCACCATGAAATATTTTATAGTCCCGTTTTAACTTCTCAGACGAGCTCGCTATCAATAATCAGGAGTTGTGTGTGTGTCCTGTACTCTACTTACGTCTCTCTGTGTTTGAAAGATTTTCAGATGTACTAGCAAATTGGTTCCCGTTTTGTACTGATTAATATATCAATGAAAACACAGTTGATATATGTTTAATTATTGTTTTTGTTTGTACATAATTATTGCATCTATCAAAACACAGTCGATATAACATTATGATGAATCTTCTGAGTATATCGATATCAAGAAATGAAGCTTATTGTGGCAGTTACAGTAGTTTGCAAGGTTTAGCTAGATGTTTCAGCAAAACTGGCACTTGTGCAATGGCGGACCCCGGAATTTGGGTCAGATGGGGCACTAAAAGATTCTTTGTTTAATCGAACAGTCTGACAAAATACTATATAAAAACCATCACATAAATTTGAAGTAGGACAATAACACTGTACACTAGTTTATGCATAATAATAATATTGTTTCAGCAAAACTGTCAAGCAGCCTAAATAAGGAATGATCACTGAGAATTCTTAGAGGAACTTCACATCATATTTGATGCTTTGACAGAGAAAAGGTCATAGAAGCAGTGGGGATTTTATAAGAGAGAGTTTTTGAAGCACAGATTTTGGGGACCATGGCGGCGAGTTTCATTCCAAATTAAACTCGAAGTGCAAACTTGGAGCATCAGAACAGTTATCATTATGACCGTCACGACAATGACTATATCTTAGATAACTATTCCTATACCATGACTATTTTCGTAGGCATCGAATTCATGTTCATAGAAAAACTTCTAATAGGAAAGGGAAGCTGTATACTAGACCGCACTAACCGCCAGGTTAAACAGGCTCCAAGGCATATCCGTAAATAGTTGTCTACACAGATGAATACTTAACTCTGATGAGATAGTTGGCAGGCCATAAGAAGTGTGACAAGGAGGTCACATGTTCAAGGCATGCTACCAACAACAGGAGAAGAAACCAATCCAATTTATTTAGAGGAGAAAATGGGTCCCGCATTGATCCGACCTTATAACTTTAAATAAACATGGATGAATACAAGATTGTAGCATGTTTCTAATCACGTTACAACTAGTTGTGCAGTACGGAAATTAACAAAGACAAGCTAGAATTTACTAGACCGCTTTAGTGCATCAAGAGCCTATTCAGTACTAGGAGACATGAATCAAAAATCAGCCGTGAGTTGATATATGTTTAATTATCCTTTCCTTCGTGCCTCAAAAATCAGCAGTGAGTACCAGCATTCTATCAAAGAGATGGAAGAACATGTGGCAACACAATTTGGGTTCAGCCTCTGTTCTAGACTTTGGCATCGAGTTTTCGGGGAACCACTCACCCGAAGAATTCGTGGACACGGTTGACCGGTACCTTCAACTCCACGGTAATCAGAAGCTGGAGAAACTACATATTCTGTTTGGCCCGTTTGACATCTTCTTGCCAAATGTCAAGAGCTGGATCAGTTTTGGCGCAAATAAAGGAGTTGAGATTCTCGATCTCGACTTATCTCATGGGCACAGAGAGTGGCGATATAGAGAATACAACGAGTTCGCCAATTGGAGAAGGAATCTTCAGGTCCCTTCTTCTCTGTTTGAATGCGATTCATTAACCCACCTGAAACTTGTCCGATGTGATTTAAGGATTCCGTCAAATTTTAGACAATTAAGAGCTCTCGGCTCCATTTCTCTCAACAATGTCAACGTCGCCGACGATATGCTTGAGAGCATTGCCACAGATTGCAAGCTTCTTGAAAGCCTGAGCTTGAAACAGTGTGAAGAACTCGGTTCAGTTAGGATATCAGATCCTGATCTTAGACTGGAGAGGTTAACTATAGTGGACTGTGCAAGAATTTGGCATTTGGAGATATCTGCTCCAAAGCTCCGAACTTTTATTCGGTTTGGAGAATTTAACTTTCGCCATTATTTCCATGACATCTCATCGTTGGTGGATGCCTTCATGTCATCAATTGGCAGAGAGCCATTTAGAAAGTAAATGCAAATGTTATCAGATTTTGTGCATGTGAAGCTACCGACCAGGGATAGCCGAGCAGGGAAGCTGCTCGGCTGCCTCTAAGGAGCCTTAGCGTTGGAGGGACCGCAGGAGGCCGCTAAAGATAACCGGGCAGTGAAACTGTGCGGTTGCCTCTTGGCGAGGGCTTTGATCCCCGGCGTTGCGTGTAGGGCAACTACCGGCCAGGGATAGCCGAGCATGGTAGATACTTGGCCGATTCTTCATAAGGTTTTCCCCGACCATTCCGTTGCAGGTATGAGGAACAGGAACGGTCGCGGCGAACGTGCGCATAGCATGCGCATTGAATGTGTGGGGAGGCGAAGCGCCAGAGTCGCGTCGTTTCGATTCCGTCAGAGAAGGCTCTGCACTGGACGACGTCGGAATGGTCCTGAAAGCTCATTCCCGAGGTGAAAGCATCCAAATGGTCTTTCGGGTCGGTTTTCCCGTCGAACAGAGAGAGCTTCGGGGGCTTGTTGCGCGAGAAGACGTGAACAACGAGCAGTCCCTCGGTAAATGGCTTAGTGAGCGAGTCGGCGGCGTACTTAGCTCCGTCATCCGAGAGGTGGCCTTCTCAGCGTATGCCCTCGATCTTCTTCTCGAGCGCGTCGAGTCGGCTGTGGTACCCTGAGAATTCGGCGTCTTGTGATCCCTGGCCTCTGCTGTGGGAGATCTGTGTCTGGGCGCGGCCCCGGTTCCTCTTGATGAGGTTCCTCAGATCCTCGGACGAGGTGGCCTTCGAGCCACCGTGGCGAGCCCCTTCTGTGCGACCCCGTCGAGGGAGGGGGTGTCGGTCATGCCCGGAGACAGGAGAGGTGACCGACATCTCCTCAAGGAAGTGAGGGTCACGAGGAGGCTCGAGGCGAGGCGCTCCGGCGGCGGATCTTGGTGTGGAGTTGTGGGGCGCCCTGTAAATCCCCGTTCCCCCTCTATAAAATCTTCCTGTATTTTCCTAATCCCGTTTGTCTCCTAATTTTTCCTCGTATTTTTCGTTTGTAATTGGTTACTCGAGTATCAATATTTAACTTAATCAAAACCCTAGAATTATTTTCCAATTAACACCTAAGCCCAAACTTAAATTTAAACCTCAGCCCATCCCTTTAAATTTCTCCAATTCATTTCCTTAGCTTCCCTCAGCCCACTAAAATCTTCTTTATTAACCCATTTATAAAATTCCCCGGCCCGTTTCTCACCCTCAACCCACTTCAGTTTTTTTAAAAGGAGTTATTTTTTAACGGGCCCGGCCCAGCTCAGCAGCCCGCCTCCTCTACTAACCAACCCGACCCGCTTCATTTAACCCATCTCCTTCCCCACGCAAAACAGTTCCCGCCCATTTCTTTTCTCGCTACCCACGTCCCCGAGCTCCCCACGTCGCCCTCGCCGTCGTCTACGACCCGCGACCCCGGCCACGACTCTCTCAAACTCCCCGTCTCCAACTCCTCATCTCCCTCTCACTCTTCAACTCCTTCTCAAAACTCTCTAACCCTTCAAAAATTTCCCACGAACCCACCAACAACCCACTATATCTCTCAACTCCCCTCGACGACGAACCTACTCGGACCCCCCTCCTTCATCACCTCACCCTAACCTCCTCCAAAATCCCTCACCTTCACCCCCAACAACTCAGCCACCTCACTCGAGCTCCAACCCCCCTCTGCACATCCTCTCGGCCACCCCCTTGCACTCAACGCCGGCGAGCCCCTCTGACCTGAACCGCCTCAGTCGACACCTCTTCACTCCAGCAGCATCCCCATCTCTTCCCGAGCCTCACTGCTCTCTCTCTCTCTCTCCAAAAACCCACATCTTCCCCCTCACTGCGTGCTTCACTGTGCACGTCGCCGGAGCGACCACCGCCGATATCGTCAATCCCAGCACTATTCAAGAGATCCACAGAGCCTACTCTACACTTCCAGCAAGCACAAGACGACTCCGGAAAACTCCGACATCAAATCCGCATCTCGAGCCAAGCTCGCGCAAATCCGTTTCACGGCGTACATCACGCGTTCGTGACGTCGTTGCTGCCATGCGACCCCGAGAAATTTTCCAGGCAAGTGTTTACTTGCTTCATGCTAATATAATAGTGGTACAAACCTAAACATCTAGTTTACGAATTTACCGATTCCCGATACATATTGTGAGCTATGTGTTCGATGCTGGATCCCAATGAAAATGATTGTTTAATTTGACGGAAGTAAATGTTTTCTGTTGGCCCTCGTAATGATAAATGTCGTGTATAAAAATTTCTGGAAAATACGATTGTTAGTGACTAAAATTGATACCCCCAATTATGCCGTTAAAACTAGAAGCTTTCTCGTATCTGAAAATGAATAAAATCACCGTAAATTATATACATACTGGAATGATGCGTTCGAGGGCTTAAATCGAAGCCGACTCGACGAACTTTAACCCTATGTAAAATTCTAATGATTTTTGTTCTGTAACTGTGATGATAATTAGATCGGAGTGCGACTCTGGACTGCAGTCCAGAGCGATTCTGTTTATCGTGTACTGTACCAAAATGTGCGTCACTATGTTTCCTGAAGTCGTATGTTACGGAACTCTACAGTAGATTAAAGATAATTCTGTTAGATAAACAAAACAAGTGGTTCCATTCCGTTTCATTGCCTTTTGCTATTTTAAACTATAAATAAAAGGGCAGAACGTATAACTGTCCAGAACAGATTCAGAAATGACACACTGAGGTTAAACTGTGTATAACTTTCAACATACAGATGTGATTGAGGATCCGTCTGTTACGTTGAATACTCTATTGAAAACCCTAGATTTCATTCAACAGTAATATCGCTAAATTCTGAGGCCAACTGGGTGCAATTCGTGTCGCGAAACGGACGTTCAGTTCTGAAACTGAAATTCCAGCCGCGAGCACTTAGAATGAAATAGCTATATCTTGAAAACCGGAATCCCGATTGAACTGAAACAAATTTTGATGAATTGCTGACTGAGTGTTCTATTTATCTTACTTGTAGCATTTTGCTGAATTCTTAACATATTAATTTATGCAATTTATGTAAGTTAATGACATGCATGTTGATTCATAACATACATAGCTTATTGGTAGCATACATACATATATCATACCCTTGCCATATACTCAGTGCTAGTGCGTGTTAGGATCAGTGGACCTTGCATTATCGTGCGTGATAGATGTTGGTTTAGGAGTGACGAGTACACCAATGGAAAGTGAATATTCGTGACAGTGATTGATACAGTGAACAGTGATAAAACCGTGCCATTGGTATACTTGTACACGACTAGATCAGGATCATAAATAGTGTAAACCTGGGGAAAAGGGAGAAATCAAAGTGGAAAGAGCATCGTATTTAGCGGGACCGTATTTTATAGGATGATCATTCGAACAGTGATACCGATACATGTAGGATAGGATCTAGCGATCCGGCTGACAGGGTTATGTCCCGGGCATGTGGGCCGTTGTCTCGGGTATGTACGAGACTCCTGTTAAACATGATCCTCCTTCCACTATGTGATTTCAAACATGACCTAGAGACCGATAGAGACACATAACATATTATGCATCATATAGTGACATAGTGATTACTTGCATTGTTCTTACACTAGTATTACCTCATTTACCTGTTCTATCTTATTATAATAATATTGTTGTTGTGTCACTCTGACGACCTGAGTATGCATGCTCAGATCCCGTGGAAGGACCAGCGCAGGAGACAGATTTACCTTTCGAGTTCACGGAGATATAGTCTGGTGTACTTCCTATCTTTACTGCTTTCCATAAAAGTGATCGTGAGATTGAACTTAGTTAGTAATTGTTCTTGTTATCTGTAATTTGTGAACAATGGAATATTAATGTAATAAATTAGTGATGTGATTTCTTTACCACTGCGCCTTATTTACTAATTACCATGTAATGCTAGAAGCCGAAATGTGACTACGGCGGGATGATTCCTTGACCGTAGGAGCATGGCTGGCCTAGTCATCCCTCGTTTTCCGTATTTTGGGAAGCGGGGCGTGACACGCCCAGCGGGCCTCAGAGGGTATTGGCCCGTGAGATCTGTGGCCATGGGACGAAGCCTGCTGGTGGTCAGCCGTGCCGACGAGGGCACAGTCTTATGGAGGCGGAGGAGCGGCGATCTGGGGCCCTGGCCCGGCAGTTTGTACGAGGACGAGCGCCTCCACGATGGATTGTAGTCGGTCTATTCGGCCGGCGAGGGCGTTGATGACGGTCGCCGGAGGAGGTTCATGCGCGCCTCCGGTGAGGGGGCGGCGGCGGCTGGTACCTGAATCTTCAGGGTGATCGCATGTCATGTGGATGGAGATCGGAAGGCCTACTTTTGTTTTTCCTTTTCGGGTCTCCGTCAGATGTTGTCTTCCGTCGATCTCCCGGTGGATCTTGGATGTGATCTCCTGTTGCGCGTGGGTCTCGATGGGTTTTGAGAAGATTGGTGGTTTTGAGGAGTTTGCACCGAGTACCTGCAAGGAAGTCCCGAGGTGTTATGGTACCACCGAGGACCCTCCGACGATTAAGTTAGCACAAGATCCGAGCAGAGTAATGGCTAATTGGGGTGAAAAAGGCTTACTTGATCCCTCTGTGATGGGGGTTTATATAGTGGCGACAGCACGCAGTAGCAGGCGCGAGAATCTCACCGGCAGTTACGCTCCCGACGTCACGCCCGCGTAATAAGCGGATCGCCCGTTAATGGGGATCATGATGGCGTGGAACGTGGGATGTTGCCGGTGGAGAATCCGCACATGGCGAGATTTGCGGAGCGGCGGTTACGTCTATAAGTGGTGGAGTTGGTTGGTCGGAGGGACCGAGGAAGATGGCCTCGGCGGGAGAGCTCGGGAACGGGCGGGAGAGCTCGGGAACGGGCGGGAGAGCTCGGGAACGAGCGGGAGGGCCGAGGCATCTTAGTCCTGTGGTAGCTCGGGGCGAGCTGAGAGGCCGAGGAAGCCAATTTGGAGGGGCTCTGAGATGAGCCAGCTTGTGCTTGCAGGTCGGGTACAGGGGTGGTCTGGTCGGCCCTTTCTTCTGAGTTCTAGGACACGTCATCTGCCACGTATCCTGATCTGGGAGATCGCTGATATAGAGCATCATCAGTATGATATATTCACTAATACCAAACCAATAAGTAGACATAATCAAATCATACTTAACAGAAAATAAAACCATAAGCATATTTAAATATACGGCAACAAAAATTATAAAGCAAAGCATGTAAAAGACCAAGTCCAAATTGAGGGTACAGAATACTAAAGATACAAAGACTTTTCATTCTCTCATTTATTATAATTTTTCTTCTGGTGTCAATCTTCCAGTGAAAGAAAGGGAAGAAGAATCTTCTTCTAAAAGATTTAAGCAAATAAATAGGTAATCCACCCCCTCAAAGGAGCAAACACCCACCATTTTCAGGAGCTGATTAAACCATGGAGAGAAGTGATTTGCCTGTTTCAATTCTTCAACCCTTCCAATCTCTCTCAATTTCTACCACCAATATTGAGTTTGGCCAAGATTTCGCGAGCGGAAAAACTCATGAAGAATTGGTAGAAGCCATCAACCAATTCCTTCAACTCCATACTGGTAACAAGGTAGAAAAGTTTCATCTCTACTTGAGCCAATCAGAAAAATTCTTACCCCATATCGAAAATTGGATAGCATATGTAACACAGAAGCAAGTCCAAGATATCAATCTAGACTTCTCCATGGGCTTCCACGACTCGAATGAAGAGTTTGTCGATAAGATAAAGGCATTCCAGTTGCCCACTGCTGTATTCCAGTGTGAAGCATTAACAAATTTGAGTTTATGTCGCTGCAACTTTTTGCCTCCTACTGGTTTTTTGGGTTATGGATGCCTCGAATCCCTCTCTCTTACATATGTAAGCATTACTGGGGATATACTGCAGCAGTTTATGGCAAATTGCTTTTCTCTTGACTCTATCATAGTATCGTCACCAAGACTGAGGAAACTAACAATCGACAATGCAAATTGGGAGATTTCAGAGATAGAGATATCTGCTCCAAAACTTAAGTCCTTCATATACTATGGTCTCCATAGATTTGGACAGTCGTATTTCGATCCTAAGGCTTCATTTGTCGACGTGCCATCATTATCAGATGCCTTCATATTGGCGGTAGAATCATCAGAGCTTGAACATGACTTTATAAAAATGGTGTACGAACTCAGACACGTCCGTATTCTCACTGTGTGCCAATATACTATAGACGTACTCTTCTAACATATCCGTATACTTTTTAAATACTAATAAAATTAACAACTTCAATTTTGCATCAATTGACTTGTTTTTTTTTTTCCTTCTTTTGATCAGTGTGTAACGTTCAGGGATTATGATCAAAGGTTTCCAATTTTACTGCAAAATCTTAAGGAACTGCAGCTACTTGTGGGTTGGATGGTGACGGAGCTTGAAAGCATCTATGGATTTTTTAGGCTCTGCCCTTCCCCATTCATTGAGAAACTCTTTATACGGGTAGGTCTAATTTTACTTATGAACCTATTGCAACAAAGATTAAGACTTTTTATGTATATTTGCAGCCCCGTGAGTATAAGGGATATCCGAAAGAAGTGCTCAAGCTTAAAGATCAAGTGGACGATCCATCAGATGTGAATTTTAATCATCTCAAAGTGATCAAGGTGAGCAATTTTCTGGGATGTGAGGCTGGAATGAGATTAGTGAGTTTTCTCCTACAGAAAGCTGTTGCTCTAGAGTATTTGGTATTAGTTGCACATCCTAAATATTCAAAGCAAAGCATGGATGTGGACATGGAACAGACTACAGACTCGGCACCGATAGATGATTTGGTGAGTTTCCACGCACAACTTTCACTGTTACCTAAGGCATCGCCTCAAGCCAACATTGTACTCTGCGAAAATGTCGAAGAGGGTATGCATTGGGCCCCTACACATACTGACTACTTTGATGAGTATTGATACGTCATGGTTTAGCACCATGATGTATTTTGCAGTCCTATTTTTACTGTTCGGGTGTGTTCGCTATCAATAAGCAGGATTTGTGTGTGTCCTGTACTCTGCTTTTACTACTCTGTGTGTTTGAAAGATTAGCAAATGTACTATCATATTGGTTCCAGTTTCGTACTGATTAATATATCGATGAAATTTATGATTCTGCTTAAACTGATTGTATCGATAGAAGATCATATGCTGTCTATTTGTATATAATTATTATATCTATGAAAACACAGTTTATATGAAATGAAGCTTATTAATTAATTGTGACTAGATAGTAGATACTGATTAAAGTAGTTTGCCAGGTTTCGCTAGATGTAATAATAAATAGTCGAGTCTCTCAGGAATCAGAAAATTGTTAAGCAGCTTAAGAACTGAATGATCCTCAACCATTCTTAGAGAAACTCCACTCTTTAGTTGATACTTTGACAGGGGAAAAGCTCGCAGAAGCAGTAGGGATTTTAGGATAGTTTCTTAAGCACAGATATTGGGGACCGTGGTGGTGATTATCATTCCAGAACCCAAAGTGCAAACTTATTACCATTACGACAATGACTATATCGTAGATAACTATTCTCCTAACATGACCATTTTTGAAGGCAACATATTCATGTTCATAGGAAAAGTTGTGATAGGAAAGGTAAGTTGGATACTTAA
Organism: Agapanthus africanus; assembly: GCA_030015575.1. Lineage (NCBI taxonomy): Eukaryota > Viridiplantae > Streptophyta > Magnoliopsida > Asparagales > Amaryllidaceae > Agapanthus > Agapanthus africanus. The sequence continues at coordinate 9,737,648 of CM057337.1, forward strand.
GCGCACTACCGCCATGTTAAACAGGATCCAAGGCCATAAGAAATGTGACAAGAAAGTCACATGTTCAAGGCATAGGCTAAAGAGACCGATCCAATTTATTTAGAGAGAATGTACCCAGCATGGATCCAGCTACGACAAGGACCATATCTTAGATGACTATTCCCATACCACGACTATTTTCGTAGCAACATATTCATGCTCATAGGAAAAGTTGTGATAGGAAAGTCGGATACTTGAGCGCACTAACTGCCATGTTATATAGGATCCAAGGCCAAAGGAAATGTGACAAGTCTCATGTTCAAGGCATGCTAATGAGATCGATCCATTATATTAAGAGAGAATGGACCTAGCATGGATCCAGCCTTATAACTTTAAATAAACATGGGTGAATACAAGATTGTCACAACTTTTTTGACAATTAACTGCGCAATACGGGAAGTAACAAAGACAGGCCAGAATTTACTGGATCAGTTAATTCATCAATAGCGTATTCCATGCTATAAGACATGATAGACAAGCTAATGGAAAGAAAGTTATCTGTCTCATGCAAGTCTAGTTTGGCTCCCATAGAGCTTACAACCATCCCACGTAGGATATGCTTAGAAGTGTCCATAGAGTGCTTAGTAAGAGCGTCCCTAATTACGGTGCTTAAATGAGGATCACAACTATCATGGTGATAAAAAGATACATACATATCATGTATTGAGATCCCTAAAGTATATTTACCATTTTTAAAAAAGTTATTTACAGACTACCCAAAATACGGTCATCTTTTACCTGGCTCTCTTCACCTTCTTCCTCTCAAACCCCAAAACACTCGTCAAACCTCTCTTCATCTTCCCCCTCTTAGACTCAGAAATATCCATGGAACGTCTTTACATCTTCCTCCTCGCAAACTCCAAAATACTCTACAAATCATTCTTCATCTTCCTCCTCTTAAACTTCAAAATACCCATGAAACCTCTTTCTATCTTCCTCCTTTCAAACTATAAAATACCCATGGAACCTCTCTTCATCTTCCTCCTCCCAAACTCCAAAATACTCATTATACCAATCTTCATCTTCATCCTCTCAAACTCCAAAATACCCATGAAGAGGAGAAAGATTTTTGAGCTGGCAAGCTTTGTTAATTGGTTCTTTTGACATTGTGTATTCTTAAGAGTTGGAAGTTAAAGGGCTATTAAAAGGAGGAAAGGTGTAGTTGTTGAGTGTGTGAAGATGGAGTTGTGAGAGGAGAAGAGCGGGTGATAATGGTGGAGGGTGAGGAGGGAAAAGAGAAGGGGGGAACTGACGGCGGTTTCGAAGTTTAAGCAAAGGCCCAGCATTGTTGAAATTGAAAGTTTTTTGTATAATTTGATGGCACTAAATTCTCCGGTTACGAAATCTGCCAAATTAATGAGAGATTTGGCTTCAAAATTAATAGGGAAGAAGGAAAAGCAGTGAACTTGATTAATTAGGATATACTATGTTTGAAATTGTTGCCATTGTCATTTTTATGAACCTGGTAGTTTATTCTCATAAGTTTTTTTAGGATTATTTCATCTTCTTATGTGAAATTTTGCGATTAATGAGGTCGATTTGCTTTCTCATGGAATTAAACAGCATATCTGTGCAGCTGACAGTTTACATGCATGACGTTTTTTCTTTTGTCTAGTTATTAATTGGAGCCTATTTGCATTGCATTCTTGTATAAACTAGAACTTATGGATATGGTTGATGCCTTGATGATGAAAAGGATTAATAAAGGATGGCAAGTTGATGGTTTCGTTTTCAGTGGGTGCTCTTAGAAATAAGGAAGCAGGTTGGGCATTTTTCTCATTATGATAGTTCCTTTAGGGCCCGTTTGGTTGCAGGATTATGGATTTGGATTTGGATTTTGCATTGTGGAATCCTGGGATTCCATAATTTTGTGTTTGGATGATGCATTTGGATTTCTAGGATTACTTTGTTTTTTATGGGGGTCCCACAACAAAACAAGGATTCTTGAATCCTAAAAGATTTCAAGGATTTTCAAGGATTTGCCACTATCTATTGTACTTTTAGATGGGACCCGTGTATTTTATTTATTTAATAATCCTTTCTCTATCTATCTCTCTGAAATCCTCAAATCCAAATCCCACTTTTTTTTAACCAACCAAACAAAGATTATAAGGATCTACAAATCCAATACTAGGAATTCAAAACCAACCAAACAACAAATTACCAAATTCAGAAATTTCAACCGTACTATTTTGGAATCCAAATTCCATAATCCTGCAACCAAACACGCCCTTAAGAACCACACCTCACTGTGATACATGTTTAATTATTACCATAGAAGCTTTATGAGATCAGGTCTTAACCTTCAACATCAACCTTTTCCAACAAGATCAACCTTTTGACCTATTCCTTTATGATATTGACTAGCATGCCAAACCAATAAGTAAACATAATCAACTCATACTATATAAATGCAAAAGGAAATTATAACAGAAAATAAAAGTATAAAACCATAAAGAAGCATATATATATAGAGTATAGAGAGAGAGAGAGAGAATAATGGAGAAAAGAGGCCACGAGGGGATTTCCTCCTATGGCGTAGAAAAAATACAACTCCCGTCATTTTTTCCGACGATCAGCATCCATCATCATCATCGTTATCATCTAAGATGTGCATACACCAAATTTCATGTGATTCCACCACTTTTTACCGTTGAATTAGCAATGTAAAAAGTTCTATTGTATGTAAACCATTAATTTTGCACCAACTAAATCAACGGTGATAAAATGGTATAATCACATGAAATTTGATGTATCTACATCTTAGATAATAAAAATGGAGGTGATGTATGTCAATCATCGAAAAAATTACGGAGGGTGCATTTTTCCGACGCCATAGGAGTAAATCCCCTCCTATGGCACCTTTCCTCTATTAACCTCATATATAGAGAGAGAATAATGGAGGAAAGATGCTATATGAGGGAATTTTCTCTTATATCGTTGAAAAAATACACCCTCCCTCATTTTTTCCGACGATTGGCTCCCATCATCTTCATCGTTATCATCTAAGATGTGGGTACACCAAATTTCATATGATTCTACAACCATTTCACCGTTAATTTAGCAATGTAAAAAGTTTTATTGTCGGTAAACCGTTAATTTTGAACCCACTAATTCAACGGTGAAAAAGTTGTAGAATCACATGAAATTTGGTGTACACATATCTTTGATGATAACGATGAAGATGATGGGGTCCGATCGTCGGAAAAAACGATGGAGGTTGTATTTTTTCGATGCCACGGGAGGAAATTCCCTCCTACGGCATCTTTCCTCCATCGCTCTCTCAATATATATATATATGTGTGTGTGTGTGGGTGAACAAAAATTATAAAGCAAAGCATATAAAAGACCAAGTCCAAATTGAGGGCATAGAGAACCTGCTAAAACTAAAAGACATTTTCATTCTCTCATTTCTTGTAATTCCTCTTCTGGTATCAATCTTCCAGTGAAAGAAAGCCAACAAAAATCTTCTTCTAAAAGATTTACCTTGATAAAGTCATTATATATGTCACAAAAATACCAAGTACATAAATAGGTAACCCACCCCTCAAAAGAGCAAACACCCACCATTTTCTAGAGCTAAACCATGGAGAGAAATGATTTGCCTGTTTCAATTCTTCAACCCTTCCAATCTCTCTCAATTTTCTACCTCCAACATAGAGTTTGGCCAGGATTTCGCGAGCGGAAAAACTCATTAAGAATTGGTAGGAGCTATCAACCATTTTCTTCGACTAGAAAAGTTTCGTCTCTACTTCCGCCAATAAGAAAAATTCTTAACCGATATTGAAAATTGGGTAGCATATGAAATACGGAAGCGAGTCGAAGATATCAATCTAGACTTCTCCATTGGCTTCGATGATTCGAAAGAAGAATACGTCGATGAGATAAAGGGATTCCAGTTGCCCACTACTCTATTCCAATGTGAAATATTAACAAACTTGAGTTTAAGTCACTGCAATTTTTTGCCTCCTACAGGCTTTCCCGGTTTTGGATGCCTCGAATCCCTCTCTCTTACATATGTAAGCATTACCAAGGACATATTGCAGCAGTTTATAGCAGACTGCCCTCTTCTTGATAGCTTGAGCATCGCAAATTGCTTCTCTCTCGACTCTATAATAGTATCGTCACCAAGACTAAGGAAACTAACAGTTGAGAATTCAAATTGGGATATCTACAGAATAGAGATATCTGCTCCAAAACTTGAGTCCTTCATATACTATATATGGGGTTCATATAGATTCGTGTTCCGCTACCAAGGCTTCATTTGTCGATGTACCGTCATTATCAGATGCCTTCATCTTGACAGTAGAGTCCTCAGATCCAGAACATGACTTTATAAAAAATGGTGTACGGACACAAACACGTCAGTATACTCACCGTCTGCGAACACACTCTAGGGGTACTCTTCTAACATATCCATATACTCTTTGAAATACAATTAAAATTAAAAACTTCTATTTTGCATCAATTGACTTGTTCTTTTTCTTTTTTTTTTTTAAATCAGCGCATAACATACTGGAATGACGAAAGGTACACTGCAAAATTTCAAGGAATCGCAGCTACTTGTGAATGTGATGTCAGTAAATCTTGAAGGCATCTATGGCTTCTTTAGGCTTTGCCCTTCCCCATTCATTGAGAAACTCTTTATACAGGTAGGTCTAATTTTCACAGATGAACCTGTTACAACAAAAACTATAACTGTCTTATAAATATTTGCAGCTCCGTGAGCTACATCGGAAAGAAGATCTCAACCTTATATATCAAACGGAAGATCCATGAGAAGTGAGTTTTAATCATCTCAAATTGATCAAGGTGAGCAATTTTATGGGATGTGAGGGCGGAATGAGATTAGTGAGTTTTCTCTTACAGAAAGCGGTTGTATTAGAGTATTTGGTATTAGTTGCACATCCTAAATCTTCAAAGCAGAGCATGGATATGGACATAAAACAGATTCCAGACTCAGCACCGATAAATGATTTGATGAGTTTGCATGCACAACTTTCACAGTTACCTAAGGTGTCGCCTCGAGCCAACATTGTACTCTGCGAAAGTTCGAAAGATGGAATGAATTGGACCCCTATGTTGGAGATTTTGACAGAGCAATAATGTAAAATTGGAAGCAAAAGTGATTCTGCAGATCGATTTATTAGAGTAAAAAACAAAGCCTTTAAATAGACATTACAAGCTAAACGTGACTTGAAAGCAGAGCAAATTCTTAGCCTAGAAAATCTCAACTGTTTAACTACTTCCACCGGCACAAAATCTGCCTAGGAGATTTATTCAACTTGACTACTAACAAACTACTAACAGAAACATTCGAATTACTCTAACTTCAACACTCCCCTTTTATTCGAAAGTTGAAACTCCCAATTGTGTACCGAACTCTTCATGTTTTGCTTGTGGCAAACTCTTGGTTAAGAAGTTTGCAATCTGTTCATTGGTTCTATAGTTATCCAACTGAATTTCTTCTTTAGCAATCAGCTCCCTTATAAAATGATGTTTAATTTCGATGTGTTTCGTCCTGCTGTGGTGCACCGGATTCTTTGCTAACATCACTGCTGACTTGTTATCACATTTCATACTAGTAGCTTTGATCTGTTCTTGCCCCAAATCGCTTAGAATCCTCCTTAACCAGACTGCTTGACAACTTGCTGCAACAGCTGCCACATACTCGGCCTCTGTCGAAGATAAAGCCACTGAGGCCTGTTTCTTCGAACTCCAGGATATGGCTGCAGTACCTAAGACGAAACAATTGCCGGATGTGCTTCTCCTATCTTCCACAGAACCGGCCCAGTCGCTGTCGGTGAAACCTTTTAGGCTGAAGTCATCAGTCTTGCAAAACCAAATACCATAACCTTTAGTTCCTGCCAAGTAGCGGAGAACTCTCTTGGCTGCTCCAAAATGATGGCTTGTTGGACTGTGCATAAAACGAGATAAGACACCAACAGAATAAGCTACATCAGGTCGAGAATGAGTAAGATAAATTAGTCTTCCAACCAAACTTCTATAGAGTCTTGCATCTGTCAATCTCGTACTGTCATTCGAACTCGATTTCTCATTTATATTCATTGGTGTCGCAACAGGCATGCATCCTTGCATATTAAATTTCTTCAATGTGTCATTTACATATTTCCTCTGTGACATGAATATCCCTTTCTGAGTTTGAACGATCTCCAGCCCCAAAAAATATTGTAATTCTCCTAAATCAGTCATCTCAAACATCTTTTTCATTGATGCTTGAAATTCATGTATAAGCTGCAAGGACGAGCTAGTATAGATCATATCATCTACGTAAAGACTTACTACGAGTAAGTCATTCGTATCTTGATTCTTTACATAGAGAGTTGGTTCGTGAAGGCTCCTTTCAAACCCATTCTTGAGGAAGAAATCGTCGATCTTACTGTACCAGGCACGTGGTGCTTGCTTGAGCCAGTAGAGAGCTTTCCGCAACCGAAGTACCTTGTCTTCCTCTGTCTTGCTTTCGAAACCTGGTGGCTGATTTACATAGAAGAATGCGGATTTAACATCGAACTGAAAAATTTTCCATTGCTTTTAGGCTGTTACCGCCAAAATTATCCACACGGTTTCAAAACGAGCCACCGGAGAGAATGTTTCTTCGTAGTCGATTCCCTATTGCTGCGTGAAACCTCTAACCACCAGCCTAGCTTTGTGTTTATGAACACTTCCATCTGCCAAATACTTTGTCTTGAAGATCCATTTTAAACTAATAACATTTTTACCTTCTGGAAGATCGACCAACTCCCACGTTTGATTTCTTTGGATTGCTGACAGTTCTTCTCTCATTGCAAGTCTCCATTCTTTTCTTTCCATGGCTTCTTCCATAGTGATTGGGTCCCCAGCAAATAGAACCAGCGCTGAAGTTGCGTTCCCCTCAATCTCAAACCGACGTCGAGGAACTCTCCCCCGCTCACTTCTACGTAGCTAAGCTGACTCTTTCGAAGAAGATTCTTCAGATATTGAGACTGAGCTTGATTTCTCCGGAGTTGAAGACTGTGATCCTTCCGGACCATCATTTTCGGGCTCGACTTATTCAAGGGCACATTGTTCTTCTTCAGTCTGAACGTGAGGGATTTGGCTGTTGTCTTTGGCTTCCCAATCCCAACTGGCCTGTTCGTCAAATACAACATTGCGACTAACAGTAATCTTTTTACTCAAGGGATCATATACTCGGTAAGCCTTTGATTTAGTGCAATAACCAATAAACACATGCTTTTGTGATTTCCCATCTAGTTTATGTCGTCATGTTGTAAGCAAGACATAACATATGCATCCGAACACTCGAAGATGACTTACGGAGGGTTTACTTCCGCTCCATGCTTCATACGGAGTTTGATTCCATACTGCTTTGGTCGGTGAGATGTTGAGAATATGAACAGCTGCTGCAACTCCTTCGGCCAAAAAAGAATCTGGTATTCCATTCTGTTTCAACATCGATCGAACCATTTCCACAACCGTCCGATTCTTGCGTTCAGCCACGCCGTTCTGTTCGGGAGTATACGGTGTTGTGAGCTGCCTTCTTATTTCTTGTTCATCGCAGAAGGCATCGAAATCTTTTGAGGTAAACTCACCTCCACGATCGGTACGGAGTATTTTTACAACTTTCCCACTTTGTTTTTCCACAAGTGCCTTGAACTTCTTGAAGCACTCGAAGCTTTTTGATTTGTGCTTCAAGAAATATACCCAGCTCATCCTACTAAAATCATCAATAAATAAGAGAAAGTATTTACTGCCAGCTAATGATTCTGTTCTCATGGGACCACACAGATCGGCATGGATGAGCTCGAGAATATCTTCAGCTCTCTTTGATTTTCCTATCGGAAAAGATTGTTTTGCTTGCTTTCCAATCATGCACCCTTCGCAGACTTTCTCTAATGACTTGATGACAGGAAGATCATTCACCATTTGCATGTTCTTTAGCAGCTGCAGTCCTTTAATGCTTAAATGGCCATATCGCTGATGCCATAGCTCGTTTTCCGCAAGAGTCTTGCTCACCATGGCTCTTTCTGTTATTTCAGCAAAATCAAGAGCATACATACGATTTGATGACATACGAGCACAAACAAGAATTTTATCAATGATTTTGTGTTTCACCGTGCATTTAAAATCATCAAATACCACCATGTAACCAGATTCATTCAATTGTCCAACGCTCAGCAAGTTGTGTGCTAAAGATGAAGCAAAATGAACATCCGTAATAAAAAATTTCTGGTTACCTACTGAGATCTCAGCTATGCCCTTGCCTTTAATCTGTAGTTGTTTATCATCTCCAAGCCGTACTTGTGATTTGGCAGTCTCATAAAGCTCTTTGAATTTGGAGTGATCTCCGGTCATATGATGAGAGCAGCCGCTATCAATGTACCAGATGTCATTCTTCTTTGTTGTTGTTGCTACTGTCATAAACAGGAAGTTATCTTCCTTTTCTTCAGCATAATTTGCCTCTTCTGGTTTGGACCAACAATACCTATCAGAGTGCCCAAATTTATTACAGAATGAGCACTTGACAGTATTGTTTCTGCCTCGGCCTCTGCCTTTATGGCCTCCTCGACCTCTTCCTCTTCCATATTGATTTGAGGATTTAGACTCCCCCTTGGTCTGAAAGGCTATTTCTTCTTCCTTCTCATTAGATCGGTTGATTCGCGCCTCATGAGCTTGAAGTGATCCCATCAGTTCATCAAACGAGAAGGTGGACAGGTCCTTAGATTCTTCGATTGCAGTCACCACATGATCGAACTTGGATGGCAGACTCCTTAGAACCTTAGCAACGACTGTTTCGTCTGATATCTGATCTCCGTAGGATCTCATTTGCCCTACAACTGACGAAATTCTTGCCAGAAAATCTTGCACAAACTCGTTATTTTTCATGGAAGAAGTTTCAAAATCACGCCTTAGGGATTGCAACTTTACCCTTATTACCTTGGAGGAACCTGATATTCAGTCTTGAGCGTGGTCCACGCTTGCTTGGCCGTGGTAGCTGCGGCTATCCTGGAAAAAATTGACTCATCCACTGCCTGCTGGATGAAGAAGAGAGCTTTGGCATCCCGTTTTAGATGCTCTTTGTTGCGAATCACGTCTTCTTTATTTTCTTCATATCCTGTTTCGACATAATCCCATAGATCTTGAGATCGAAACAGTGTCTTCATTTTGATGCTCCAAAATTCATATGAATCTCCTTTGAACAGCGGAATTTGTGGCTGTGAAGTACTCACACCGGCGTTGGCAGCCATGTTTGCGAGTGAAGCAGTCAAAGAAAATTCCCAGTTCTGAAAGAACCTCGCTCTGATACCACACTTGTTGGAGATTTTGACAGAGCAATAATGAAAAATTGGAAGCAAAAGTGATTCTGCAGATCGATTTTATTAGAGTAAAAAACAAAGCCTTTAAATAGGCATTACAAGCTAAACGTGACTTGAAAGCAGAGCAAATTCTTAGCCTAGAAAATCTCAACTGTTTAACTACTTCCATCGGCACATAATCTGTCTAGGAGATTTATTTAACTTGACTACTAACAAATTACTAACAGAAACATTCGAATTACTCTAATTTCAACACCCTACACATACTAAGTACTTTGATGGGTATTAACGTCATTGGTTGGCACCATGAAATATTTTGTAGTCCCGTTTTCACTTCTCAGACGAGCTCGCTGTCAATAATCAGGAGTTGTGTGTGTGTCATGTACTCTACTTTTACGTCTCTCTGGGTTTGAAAGATTTTCAGATGTACTAGCACATTGGTTCCCGTTTTGTACTGATTAATATATCAATGAAAACACAGTTGATATATGTTTAATTATTGTTTTTGTTTGTACATAATTTTTGCATCTATCAAAACACAGTCGATATAACATTATGGTGAATCTTCTGAGTATATCGATATCAAGAAATGATATTGTGGCTATTACAGTAGTTTGCAAGATTTAGCTAGATGTTTCAGCAAAACTGGCACTTGTGCAATGGCGAACCCCGGAATTTGGGTCAGATGGGGCACTAAAAGATTCTTTGTTTAATCGAATACTATATAGAAACAATCACATAAATTTGAAGTAGGACAATAACACTGTAAACTAGTTTATGCATAATAATAATAATATTGTTTGCAATATCATTTTCCGATGTTCATATGTTAAAAACGTTGCATGATAACTTTATTATTGATGGTAACAAATATGTATCTTTAGATATAAGTAGATGATGGCAAGGTAGCTCGACAGCTTTAAGCAGCGCAGGGGGAAAAAAGAAAAAGGCAGAGAGAACCAAAGAAGTATAGGGATTGGGTTTGAGTTTTGAAAATACTGGCTAAGAATTATGTGGGACAAATGGAGAAAAAAAGACAAGTACAGCAAATTTTTTTTTGATTTTAAGGATTATATGGGCATATGGGACATAGCAGGGGTTTCCATTTTTTTGACACCCCTGCCTAACACTTGGTTTCGCCCATGCACTTGTGGTTGCGATCAGTGGCTCGAAAGATAATAATCAATAGACATGTCACTAGGAAATCCAAAACTGTCAAGCAGCCTAAATAAGGAATGATCACTGAGAATTCTTAGAGGAACTTCACATCATATTTGATACTTTGACAGAGAAAAGGTCATAGAAGCAGTGGGGATTTTATGAGAGAGAGTTTTTGAAGCACAGATTTTGGGGACCATGGCGGCGAGTTTCATTCCAAAACTCGTAGTGCAAACTTGGAGCATCAGAACAGTTATCGTTATGACCGTCACGACAATGACTATATCTTAGATAACTATTCCTATACCATGACTATTTTCGTAGGCAACGAATTCTTGTTCATAGAAAAACTTCTAATAGGAAAGGGAAGCTGTATACTAGACCGCACTAACCGCCAGGTTAAAGAGGCTCCAAGGCATATCCGTAAATAGTTGTCTACACAGATGAATACTTAACACTGATGAGATAGTTGGCAGGCCATAAGAAGTGTGACAAGGAGGTCACATGTTCAAGGCATGCTACCAACAAAAGGAGAAGAAACCAATCCAATTTATTTAGAGGAGAAAATGGGTCCCGCATTGATCCGACCTTATAACTTTAAATAAACATGGATGAATACAAGATTGTAGCATGTTTCTAATCACGTTACAACTAGTTGTGCAGTACGGAAATTAACAAAGACAGGCTAGAATTTAGTAGATCGCTTTAGGGCATCAAGAGCCTATTCAGTACTAGGAGACATGATTATCGAAGCTAATGGAAAGACGGTTCTCTATCTCATGCTAGTCTAGTTTGGCTCCTGGAGTCGAACCTACAACCTTCCCACATAGGATATATGGCTCAGTTAGACCGTAACTAGTTACAATGCGCGGATGAGGAGTACAGCAATCATGGTGATATATATTTTCTTATGACCGCGATATGATGATCTCCCATGCTTCTTATTTTGCAAGGAATTAAGAGCATGTGCAGATCTCCAGTAACTTCTCTCACAAGCTCAACCTATATTTAATATATGTATTAAGTAATGTATGATTCAATTACTAAGAAGTCAGGAACCTACGTACCAATTGAAGTCAAGACAGGATCAGCAACTTGCCTGATCCTATCATTGAATCTATCCTTTCCTTCGTGCCTCAAAAATCAGCAGTGAGTACCAGCATTCTATCAAAGAGATGGAAGAACATGTGGCAACACAATTTGGGTTCAGCCTCTGTTCTAGACTTTGGCATCCAGTTTTCGGGGAACCACTCACCCGAAGAATTCGTGGACACGGTTGACCGGTACCTTCAACTCCACGGTAATCAGAAGCTGGAGAAACTACATATTCTGTTTGGCCCGTTTGACATCTTCTTGCCAAATGTCAAGAGCTGGATCAGTTTTGGCGCAAATAAAGGAGTTGAGATTCTCGATCTTGACTTATCTCATGGGCACAGAGAGTGGCGATATAGAGAATCCAGCGAGTTCGCCAATTGGAAAAGGAATCTTCAGGTCCCTTCTTCTCTGTTTGAATGCGATTCATTAACCCACCTGAAACTTGTCCGATGTGATTTAAGGATTCCGTCAAATTTTAGACAATTAAGCGCTCTTCGCTCCATTTCTCTCAATAATGTCAACGTCGCCGACGATATGCTTGAGAGCATTGCCACAGATTGCAAGCTTCTTGAAAGCCTGAGCTTGAAACAGTGTGAAGAACTCAGTTCAGTTAGGATATCAGATCCTGATCTTAGACTGGAGAGGTTAACTATAGTGGACTGTGCAAGAATTTGGCATTTGGAGATACCTGCTCCAAAGCTCCGAACTTTTATTGGGTTTGGAGAATTTAACTTTCGCCATTATTTCCATGACATCTCATCGTTGGTGGATGCCTTCATGTCATCAATTGGCAGAGAGCCATTTGGAAAGTATATGCAAATGTTATCAGATTTTGTGCATGTGAAGCTACCGACCAGGGATAGCCGAGCAGGGAAGCTGCTCGGCTGCCTCTAAAGAGGACTTTCATCCTTAGCGTTGGAGGGACCGTAGGAGGCCGCTAAAGATAACCGGGCAGTGAAACTGCGCGGTTGCCTCTTGGCGAGGGCTTTGATCCCCGGCGTTGCGTGTAGGGCAACTACCGGCCAGGGATAGCCGAGCATGGTAGATACTTGGCCGATTCTTCATAAGGTTTTCCCCGACCATCCCGTTGCAGGTATGAGGAACAGGAACGGTCGCGGCGAACATGCGCATAGCATGCGCATTGAATGTGTGGGGAGGCAAAGCACCAGAGTCGCGTCGTTTTGATTCCGTCAGAGAAGGCTCTGCACTGGACGGCGTCGGAATGGTCCTGAAAGCTCATTCCCGAGGTGAAAGCATCCAAATGGTCTTTCGGGTCGGTTTTCCCGTCGAACAGAGAGAGCTTCGGGGGCTTGTTGCGTGAGAAGACGTGAACAGCGAGCAGTCCCTCGGTAAATGGCTTGGTGAGCTTGTCGGCGGCGTACTTAGCTCCGTCGTCCGAGAGGTGACCTTCTCGGCGTATGCCCTCGATCTTCTTCTCGAGGGCGTCGAGTCGGCTGTGGTACCCCGAGAATTCGGCGCCTTGTGATCCCTGGCCTCTGCTGTGGGAGATCTGTGTCTGGACGCAGCCCCGTTCCTCTTGATGAGGTTCCTCAGATCCTCGGACGAGGTGGCCTTCGAGCCGCCGTGGCAAGCCCTTTCTGTGCGATCCCGTCGAGGGAGGGGGTGTCGGTCATGCCTGGAGATAGGAGAGGTGACTGACATCTCCTCAGGGAAGTGAGGGTCGCGAGGAGGCTCGAGGCGAGGCGCTCCGGCGGCGGATCTTGGTGTGGAGTTGTGGGGCGCCCAGCGGGCCTCAGAGGGTATTGGCCCGTGAGATATGTGGCCATGGGACGAAGCCTGCTGGTGGTCAGCCGTGCCGACGAGGGCACAGTCTTATGGAAGCGGAGGAGCGGCGATCTGGGGCCCTGGCCCGGCAGTTTGGACGCGGACGAGCGCCTCTACGATGGACTGTAGTCGGTCTATTCGGCCGACGAGGGCGTTGATGACGGTCGCCGGAGGAGGTTCATCCGCGCCTCCGATGAGGGGGCGGCGGCGGCTGGTACCTGAATCTTTAGGGTGATCGCATGTCATGTGGATGGAGATCGGAAGGCCAACTTTTGTTTTTGTCGAGTTTTAGTTCCCACAGACGGCGCCAACTGATGGAGGTCATTTTCGGGTCTCCGTCAGATGTTGTCTTCCGTCGATCTCCCGGTGGATCTTGGATGTGATCTCCTGTTGCGCGTGGGTCTCAATGGGTTTTGAGAAGATTGGTGGTTTTGAGGGGTTTGCACCGAGTACCTGCAAGGAAGTCCCGAGGTGTTATGGTACCACCGAGGACCCTCTGACGATTAAGTTAGCACAAGATCCGAGCAGAGTAATGGCTAATTGGGGTGAAAAAGGCTTACTTGATCCCTCTGTGATGGGGGTTTATATAGTGGCGACATCACACAGTAGCAGGCGCGAGAATCTCACCGGCAGTTACGCTCCCGACGTCACGCCCGCGTAATAAGCGGATCGCCCGTTAATGGGGATCATGATGGCGTGGAACGTGGGATGTTGCCGGTGGAGAATCCGCGCATGGCGAGATTTGCGGAGCGGCGGTTACGCCTATGAGTGGTGGAGTTGGTTGGTCGGAGGGACCGAGGAAGATGGCCTCGGCGGGAGAGCTCGGGAACGAGCGGGAGGGCCAAGGCATCTTAGTCCTGTGGTAGCTCGGGACGAGCTGAGAGGCCGAGGAAGCCAATTTGGAGGGGGCTCTGAGGTGAGCCAGCTTGTGCTTGCAGGTCGGGTACAGGGGTGGCCTGGTCGGCCCCTGTGGGTCATTTCTTCTGAGTTCTAGGACACATCATCTGCCACGTGTCCTGATCTGGGAGATCGCTGATATAGAGCATCATCAGTATGATATATTCACTAATACCAAACCAATAAGTAGACATAATCAAATCATACTTAAATAAATGCGAAAAGAAATCATAACAGAAAATAAAACCATAAGCATATTTAAATATACGGCAACAAAAATTATAAAGCAAAGCATGTAAAAGACCAAGTCCAAATTGAGGGTACAGAATACTAAAGACACAAAGACTTTTCATTCTCTCATTTATTGTAATTTTTCTTCTGGTGTCAATCTTCCAGTGGAAGAAAGGGAACAAGAATCTTCTTCTAAAAGATTTAAGGAAATAAATAGATTAATCCACCCCCTCAAAGGAGCAAACACCCACCATTTTCAGGAGCTGATTAAACCATGGAGAGAAGTGATTTGCCTGTTTCAATTCTTCAAACCTTCCAATCTCTCTCAATTTCTACCACCAATATTGAGTTTGGCCAAGATTTCGCAAGCGGAAAAACTCATGAAGAATTGGTAGAAGCTATCAACCAATTCCTTCAACTCCATACTGGTAACAAGGTAGAAAAGTTTCATCTCTACTTGAGCCAATCAGAAAAATTCTTACCCGATATCGAAAATTGGATAGCATATGTAACACAGAAGCAAGTCCAAGATATCAATCTAGACTTCTCCATGGGAATAGACGGCTCGAAAGAAGAGTTTGTCGATATGATAAAGGCATTCCAGTTGCCCACTACTCTATTCCAGTGTGAAGCATTAACAAATTTGAGTTTAAGTCACTGCAACTTTTTGCCTCCTACTGGCTTTTTGGGTTATGGATGCCTCGAATCCCTCTCTCTTACATATGTAAGCATTACTGGGGATATACTGCAGCAGTTTATGGCAGACTGCCCTCTTCTTGATAGCTTGAGCTTGGCAAATTGCTTTTCTCTTGACTCTATCATAGTATCGTCACCAAGACTGAGGAAACTAACAATCGACAATGCAAATTGGGAGATTTCAGAGATAGAGATATCTGCTCCAAAACTTAAGTCCTTCATATACTATGGTCTTCATATATTTGGAGAGTCGTATTTCGATCCTAAGGCTTCATTTGTCGACGTGCCATCATTATCAGATGCCTTCATATTGGCGGTAGAATCATCAGAGCCTGAACATGACTTTATAAAAATGGTGTACGAACTCAGACACGTCCGTATTCTCACTGTGTGCCAATATACTATAGACGTACTCTTCTAACATATCCGTATACTTTTTAAATACTAATAAAATTAACAACTTCAATTTTGCATCAATTGACTTGTTTTTTTTTTTCCTTCTTTTGATCAGTGTGTAACGTTCAGGGATTATGATCAAAGGTTTCCAATTTTACTGCAAAATCTTAAGGAACTGCAGCTACTTGTGGGTTGGATGGTGACGGAGCTTGAAAGCATCTATGGATTTTTTAGGCTCTGCCCTTCCCCATTCATTGAGAAACTCTTTATACGGGTAGGTCTAATTTTACTTATGAACCTATTGCAACAAAGATTAAGACTTTTTATGTATATTTGCAGCCCCGTGAGTATAAGGGATATCCGAAAGAAGTGCTCAAGCTTAAAGATCAAGTGGACGATCCATCAGATGTGAATTTTAATCATCTCAAAGTGATCAAGGTGAGCAATTTTCTGGGATGTGAGGCTGGAATGAGATTAGTGAGTTTTCTCCTACAGAAAGCTGTTGCTCTAGAGTATTTGGTATTAGTTGCACATCCTAAATATTCAAAGCAAAGCATGGATGTGGACATGGAACAGACTACAGACTCGGCACCGATAGATGATTTGGTGAGTTTCCACGCACAACTTTCACTGTTACCTAAGGCATCGCCTCAAGCCAACATTGTACTCTGCGAAAATGTCGAAGAGGGTATGCATTGGGCCCCTACACATACTGACTACTTTGATGAGTATTGATACGTCATGGTTTAGCACCATGATGTATTTTGCAGTCCTATTTTTACTGTTCGGGTGTGTTCGCTATCAATAAGCAGGATTTGTGTGTGTCCTGTACTCTGCTTTTACCACTCTGTGTGTTTGAAAGATTAGCAAATGTACTATCATATTGGTTCCAGTTTAATATATCGATGAAATATATGGGTTTTTTTTAAAAAACTTGCTTGAAACTCCAAGATACATGCATATCATGTATTGAGATCCCTAAAGTATATTTACCATTTTTTAAAAAGTTATTTACAGACTACCCAAAATACAGTCATCTTTTACCTGGCTCTCTTCACCTTCTTCCTCTCAAACTCCAGAACACTCGTCAAACCTCTCTTCATCTTCCCCCTCTTAAACTCAGAAATATCCATGGAACGTCTTTACATCTTCCTCCTCTCAAACTCCAAAATACTCTACAAATCATTCTTCATCTTCCTCCTCTTGAACTTCAAAATACCCATGAAACCTCTTTCTATCTTCCTGATCCTTTCAAACTATAAAATACCCATGGAACCTCTCTTCATCTTCCTCCTCCCAAACTCCAAAATACTCATTATACCAATCTTCATCTTCATCCTCTCAAACTCCAAAATACCCATGAAGAGGAGAAAGATTTTTGAGCTGGCAAGCTTTGTTGGTTCTTTTGATATTGCGTATTCTTATCTGGAGTTGGAAGTCAAAGGGCTATTAAAAGGAGGAAAGGTGTAGTTGTTGAGTGTGTGAAGATGGAGTTGTGAGAGGAGAAGAGCGGGTGATAATGGTGGAGGGTGAGGAGGGAAAAGAGAAGGGGGGAACTGACGGCGGTTTCGAAGTTTAAGCAAAGGCCCAGCATTGTCGAAATTGAAAGTTTTTTGTATAATTTGATGGCACTAAATTCTCCGGTTACGAAATCTGCCAAATTAATGAGAGATTTGGCTTCAAAATTAATAGGGAAGAAGGAAAAGCAGTGAACTTGATTAATTAGGATATACTATGTTTGAAATTGTTGCCATTGTCATTTTTATGAACCTGGTAGTTTATTCTCATAAGTTTTTTTAGGATTATTTCATCTTCTTATGTGAAATTTTGCGATTAATGAGGTCGATTTGCTTTCTCATGGAATTAAACAGCATATCTGTGCAGCTGACAGTTTACATGCATGACGTTTTTTCTTTTGTCTAGTTATTAATTGGAGCCTATTTGCATTGCATTCTTGTATAAACTAGAACTTATGGATATGGTTGATGCCTTGATGATGAAAAGGATTAATAAAGGATGGCAAGTTGATGGTTTCGTTTTCAGTGGGTGCTCTTAGAAATAAGGAAGCAGGTTGGGCATTTTTCTCATTATGATAGTTCCTTTAGGGCCCGTTTGGTTGCAGGATTATGGATTTGGATTTGGATTTTGCATTGTGGAATCCTGGGATTCCATAATTTTGTGTTTGGATGATGCATTTGGATTTATAGGATTACTTTGTTTTTTATGGGGGTCCCACAACAAAACAAGGATTCTTGAATCCTAAAAGATTTCAAGGATTTTAAAGGATTTGCCACTATCCATTGTACTTTTAGATAGGACCCGTGTATTTTATTTATTTAATAATCCTTTCTCTATCTATCTCTCTTTGAAATCCTCAAATCCAAATCCCACTTTTTTTAACCAACCAAACAAAGCTTACAAGGATCTACAAATCCAATACTAGGAATCCAAAACCAACCAAACAACAAATTACCAAATCCAGAAATTCCAACCGTACTATTTTGGAATCCAAATTCCATAATCCTGCAACCAAACACGCCCTTAAGAACCACACCTCACTGTGACACATGTTTAACTATTACCATAGAAGCTTTATGAGATCCGGTCTTAACCTTCAACATCAACCTTTTCCAACAAGATCAACCTTTTGACCTATTCCTTTATGATATTGACTAGCATGCCAAACCAATAAGTAAACATAATCAACTCATACTATATAAATGCAAAAGGAAATTATAACAGAAAATAAAAGTATAAACCATAAAGAAGCATATATATATAGAGAGAGAGAGAGAGGATAATGGAGAAAAGAGGCCATGAGGGGATTTCCTCCTATGGCGTAGAAAAAAAAAAAAACCCCGTCATTTTTTCCGACGATCAGCATCCATCATCATCATCGTTATCATCTAAGATGTGCATACACCAAATTTCATGTGATTCCACCGCTTTTTACCGTTGAATTAGCAATGTAAAGTTCTATTGTATGTAAACCATTAATTTTGCACCAACTAAATCAACGGTGATAAAATGGTATAATCACATGAAATTTGATGTATCTACATCTTAGATAATAAAAATGGAGGTGATGTATGCCAATCATCGAAAAAGTTACGGAGGGTGCATTTTTCCGACGCCATAGGAGTAAATCCCCTCCTATGGCACCTTTCCTCCATTAACCTCATATATAGAGAGAGAGAATAATGGAGGAAAGATGCTATAGGAGGGAATTTTCTCTTATGTCATTGAAAAAATACACTCCCTCATTTTTTCCGACGATCGGCTCCCATCATCTTCATCGTTGTCATCTAAGATGTGGGTACACCAAATTTCATATGATTCTACAACCATTTCACCGTTAATTTAGCAATGTAAAAAGTTTTATTATCGGTAAACCGTTAATTTTGAACCCACTAATTCAACGGTGAAAAAGCTGTAGAATCACATGAAATTTGGTGTACACATATCTTAGATGATAACGATGAAGATGATGGGGTCCGATCATCGGAAAAAACGATGGAGGTTGTATTTTTTCGATACCACGGGAGGAAATTCCCTCCTATGGCATTTTTCCTCCATTGCTCTCTATATATATATATGTGTGTGTGTGTGAACAAAAATTATAAAGCGAAGTATATAAAAGACCAAGTCCAAATTGAGGGCATAGAGAACCTGCTAAAACTAAAAGACATTTTCATTCTCTCATTTCTTGTAATTCCTCTTCTGGTATCAATCTTCCAGTGAAAGAAAGCCAACAAAAATCTTCTTCTAAAAGATTTACCTTGATAAAGTCGTTATATATGTCACAAAAATACTAAGTACATAAATAGGTAACCCACCCCTCAAAAGAGCAAACACCCACCATTTTCTAGAGCTAAACCATGGAGAGAAATGATTTGCCTGTTTCAATTCTTCAACCCTTCCAATCTCTCTCAATTTTCTACCTCCAACATAGAGTTTGGCCAGGATTTCGCGAGCGGAAAAACTCATGAAGAATTGGTAGAAGCCATCAACCATTTTCTTCTACTAGAAAAGCTTCATCTCTACTTCTGCCAATCAGAAAAATTCTTACCCGATATTGAAAATTGGGTAGCATATGAAATACGGAAGCGAGTCGAAGATATCAATCTAGACTTCTCCATTGGCTTCGATGATTCGAAAGAAGAATACATCGATGAGATAAAGGCATTCCAGTTGCCCACTACTCTATTCCAATGTGAAATATTAACAAACTTGAGTTTAAGTCACTGCAATTTTTTGCCTCCTACTGGCTTTCCCAGTTTTGGATGCCTCGAATCCCTCTCTCTTACACATGATAACGATGAAGATGATGGGGTCCGATCATCGGAAAAAACGATGGAGGTTGTATTTTTTCGATACCACGGGAGGAAATTCCCTCCTATGGCATTTTTCCTCCATTGCTCTCTCTATATATATATATGTGTGTGTGTGTGAACAAAAATTATAAAGCGAAGTATATAAAAGACCAAGTCCAAATTGAGGGCATAGAGAACCTGCTAAAACTAAAAGACATTTTCATTCTCTCATTTCTTGTAATTCCTCTTCTGGTATCAATCTTCCAGTGAAAGAAAGCCAACAAAAATCTTCTTCTAAAAGATTTACCTTGATAAAGTCGTTATATATGTCACAAAAATACTAAGTACATAAATAGGTAACCCACCCCTCAAAAGAGCAAACACCCACCATTTTCTAGAGCTAAACCATGGAGAGAAATGATTTGCCTGTTTCAATTCTTCAACCCTTCCAATCTCTCTCAATTTTCTACCTCCAACATAGAGTTTGGCCAGGATTTCGCGAGCGGAAAAACTCATGAAGAATTGGTAGAAGCCATCAACCATTTTCTTCTACTAGAAAAGCTTCATCTCTACTTCTGCCAATCAGAAAAATTCTTACCCGATATTGAAAATTGGGTAGCATATGAAATACGGAAGCGAGTCGAAGATATCAATCTAGACTTCTCCATTGGCTTCGATGATTCGAAAGAAGAATACATCGATGAGATAAAGGCATTCCAGTTGCCCACTACTCTATTCCAATGTGAAATATTAACAAACTTGAGTTTAAGTCACTGCAATTTTTTGCCTCCTACTGGCTTTCCCAGTTTTGGATGCCTCGAATCCCTCTCTCTTACACATGATAACGATGAAGATGATGGGGTCCGATCATCGGAAAAAACGATGGAGGTTGTATTTTTTCGATACCACGGGAGGAAATTCCCTCCTATGGCATTTTTCCTCCATTGCTCTCTCTATATATATATATGTGTGTGTGTGTGAACAAAAATTATAAAGCGAAGTATATAAAAGACCAAGTCCAAATTGAGGGCATAGAGAACCTGCTAAAACTAAAAGACATTTTCATTCTCTCATTTCTTGTAATTCCTCTTCTGGTATCAATCTTCCAGTGAAAGAAAGCCAACAAAAATCTTCTTCTAAAAGATTTACCTTGATAAAGTCATTATATATGTCACAAAAATACTAAGTACATAAATAGGTAACCCACCCCTCAAAAGAGCAAACACCCACCATTTTCTAGAGCTAAACCATGGAGAGAAATGATTTGCCTGTTTCAATTCTTCAACCCTTCCAATCTCTCTCAATTTTCTACCTCCAACATAGAGTTTGGCCAGGATTTCGCGAGCGGAAAAACTCATGAAGAATTGGTAGAAGCCATCAACCATTTTCTTCTACTAGAAAAGCTTCATCTCTACTTCTGCCAATCAGAAAAATTCTTACCCGATATTGAAAATTGGGTAGCATATGAAATACGGAAGCGAGTCGAAGATATCAATCTAGACTTCTCCATTGGCTTCGATGATTCGAAAGAAGAATACATCGATGAGATAAAGGCATTCCAGTTGCCCACTACACTATTCCAATGTGAAATATTAACAAACTTGAGTTTAAGTCACTGCAATTTTTTGCCTCCTACTGGCTTTCCCAGTTTTGGATGCCTCGAATCCCTCTCTCTTACATATGTAAGCATTACCAAGGACATATTGCAGCAGTTTATAGCAGACTGCCCTCTTCTTGATAACTTGAGCATCGCAAATTGCTTTTCTCGACTCTATGATAGTATTGTCACCAAGACTTAGGAAACTAACAGTTGAGAATTCAAATTGGGATATCTACAGAATAGAGATATCTGCTCCAAAACTTGAGTCCTTCATATACTATGGGGTTCATATAGATTCGTGTTCCGCTACCAAGGCTTCATTTGTCGATGCACCGTCATTATCAGATGCCTTCATCTTGACAGTAGAGTCATCAGATCCAGAACATGACTTTATAAAAAATGGTGTACGGACTCAAACACGTCAGTATACTCACCGTCTGCGAACACACTCTAGGGGTACTCTTCCAACATATCCATATACTTTTTGAAATACAATTAAAATTAAAAACTTCTATTTTGCATCAATTGACTTGTTCTTTTTCTTCTTCTTTTTAAATCAGTGCATAACATACAGGAATGACGAAAGGTACACAGCAAAATCTCAAGGAATCGCAGCTACTTGTGAATGTGATGTCGGTAAATCTTGAAGGCATCTATGGCTTTTTTAGGCTTTGCCCTTCCCCATTCATTGAGAAACTCTTTATACAGGTAGGTCTAATTTTCACAGATGAACCTGTTACAACAAAAACTATAACTGTCTTATAAATATTTGCAGCTCCGTGAGCTACATCGGAAAGAAGATCTCAACCTTATATATCAAACGGAAGATCCATGAGAAGTGAGTTTTAATCATCTCAAATTGATCAAGGTGAGCAATTTTATGGGATGTGAGGGCAGAATGAGATTAGTGAGTTTTCTCTTACAGAAAGCGGTTGTATTAGAGTATTTGGTATTAGTTGCACATCCTAAATCTTCAAAGCAGAGCATGGATATGGACATAAAACAGATTCCAGACTCAGCACCGATAAATGATTTGATGAGTTTGCATGCACAACTTTCACAGTTACCTAAGGTGTCGCCTTGAGCCAACATTGTACCCTGCGAAAGTTCGAAAGATGGTATGAATTGGACCCCTATGTTGGAGATTTTGACAGAGCAATAATGAAAAATTGGAAGCAAAAGTGATTCTGCAGATCGATTTATTAGAGTAAAAAACAAAGCCTTTAAATAGGCATTACAAGCTAAACGTGACTTGAAAGCAGAGCAAATTCTTAGTCTAGAAAATCTCAACTGTTTAACTACTTCCACCGGCACATAATCTGTCTAGGAGATTTATTCAACTTGACTACTAACAAACTACTAACAGAAACATTCGAATTACTCTAACTTCAACACTCCCCTTTTATTCGAAAGTTGAAACTCCCAATTGTGTACCGAACTCTTTATGTTTTGCTTGTGGCAAACTCTTGGTTAATAAGTTTGCAATCTGTTCATTGGTTCCACAGTTATCCAACTGAATTTCTTCTTTAGCAATCAGCTCCCTTATAAAATGATGCTTGATTTCGATGTGTTTCGTCCTGCTATGGTGCACCGGATTCTTTGCTAACATCACTGCTGACTTGTTATCACATTTCATACTAGTAGCTTTGATCTGTTCTTGCCCCAAATCGCTTAGAATCCTCCTTAACCAGACTGCTTGACAACTTGCTGCAACAGCTGCCACATACTCGGCCTTTGTCGAAAATAAAGCCACTGAGGCCTGTTTCTTCGAACTCCAGGATATGGCTGCAGTACCTAGGAAGAAACAATTGCCGGATGTGCTTCTCCTATCTTCCACAGAACCGGCCCAGTTGCTGTCGGTGAAACCTTTTAGGCTGAAATCATCAGTCTTGCAAAACCAAATACCATAACCTTTAGTTCCTGCCAAGTAGCGAAAAACTCTCTTAGCTGCTCCAAAATGATGGCTTGTTGGACTATGCATAAAACGAGATAAGACACCAACAGAATAAGCTACATCAGGTCGAGAATGAGTAAGATAAATTAGTCTTCCAACCAAACTTCTATAGAGTCTTGCATCTGTTAATCTCGTACTGTCATTCGAACTCAATTTCTCATTTATATTCATTGGTGTCGCAACAGGCTTGCATCCTTGCATATTAAATTTCTTCAATGTGTCATTTACATATTTCCTCTGTGACATGAATATCCCTTTCTGAGTTTAAACGATCTCCAGCCCCAAAAAATATTGTAATTCTCCTAAATCAGTCATCTCAAACATCTTTTTCATTGATGCTTGAAATTCATGTATAAGCTGCAAGGACGAGCTAGTATAGATCATATCTACGTAAAGACTTACTACGAGTAAGTCATTCGTATCTTGATTCTTTACATAGAGAGTTGGTTCGTGAAGGCTCCATTCTTGAGGAAGAAATCGTCGATCTTACTGTACCAGGCACGTGGTGCTTGCTTGAGCCAGTAGAGAGCTTTCCGCAACCGAAGTACCTTGTCTTCCTCTGTCTTGCTTTCGAAACCTGGTGGCTGATTTACATAGACCTCCTCTTTTAAATCGCCATTTAGAAATGCGGATTTAACATCGAACTGAAAAATTTTCCATTGCTTTTGGGCTGTTACCGCCAAAATTATCCGCACGGTTTCAAAACGAGCCACCGGAGAGAATGTTTCTTCGTAGTCGATTCCCTATTGCTGCGTGAAATCTCTAACCACCAGCCTAGCTTTGTGTTTCTGAACACTTCCATCTGCCAAATACTTTGTCTTGAAGATCCATTTTAAACTAATAACATTTTTACCTTCTGGAAGATCGACCAACTCCCACGTTTGATTTCTTTAGATTGCTGACAGTTCTTCTCTCATTGCAAGTCTCCATTCTTTTCTTTCCATGGCTTCTTCCATAGTGATTGGGCCCCCAGCAAATAGAACCAGTGCTGAAGTTGCGTTCCCCTCAATCTCAAACCGACGTCGAGGAACTCTCCCCCGCTCACTTCTACATAGCTAAGCTGACTCTTTCGAAGAAGATTCTTCAGATATTGAGACTGAGCTTGATTTCTCCGGAGTTGAAGACTGTGATCCTTCCGAACCATCATTTTCGGGCTCGACTTGTTCAAGGGCACTTTGTTCTTCTTCAGTCTGAACGTGAGGGATTTGGCTGTTGTCTTTGGCTTCCCAATCCCAACTGGCCTGTTCGTCAAATACAACATTGCGACTAACAGTAATCTTTTTACTCAAGGGATCATATACTCGGTAAGCCTTTGATTTAGTGCAATAACCAATAAACACATGCTTTTGTGATTTCCCATCTAGTTTATGTCGTCATGTTGTAAGCAAGACATAACATATGCACCCGAGCACTCGAAGATGACTTACGGAGGGTTTACTTCCGCTCCATGCTTCATACGGAGTTTGATTCCATACTGCTTTGGTCGGTGAGATGTTGAGAATATGAACAGCTGCTGCAACTCCTTCAGCCCAAAAAGAATCTGGTATTCCATTCTGTTTCAACATCGATCGAACCATTTCCACAACCGTCCGATTCTTGCGTTCAGCCACGCCGTTCTGTTCGGGAGTATACGGTGTTGTGAGCTGCCTTCTTATTTCTTGTTCATCGCAGAAGGTATCGAAATCTTTTGAGGTAAACTCACCTCCACGATCGGTACGGAGTATTTTTACTACTTTCCCACTTTGTTTTTCCACAAGTGCCTTGAACTTTTTGAAGAACTCGAAGCTTTCTGATTTGTGCTTCAAGAAATATACCCAGCTCATCCTACTAAAATCATCAATAAATAGGAGAAAGTATTTACTGCCAGCTAATGATTCTGTTCTCATGGGACCACACAGATCGGCATGGATGAGCTTGAGAATATCTTCAGCTCTCTTTGATTTTCCTATCGGAAAAGATTGTTTTGCTTGCTTTCCAATCATGCACCCTTCGCAGACTTTCTCTAATGACTTGATGACAGGAAGATCATTCACCATTTGCATGTTCTTTAGTAGCTGCAGTCCTTTAATGCTTAAATGGCCATATCGCTGATGCCATAGCTCGTTTTTCGCAAGAGTCTTGCTCACCATTGCTCTTTCTGTTATTTCAGCAAAATCAAGAGCATACATACGATTTGATGACATACGAGCACAAGCAAGAATTTTATCAGTGATTTTGTGTTTCACCGTGCATTTAAAATCATCAAATACCACCATGTACCCAGATTCATTCAATTGTCCAACGCTCAGCAAGTTGTGTGCTAAAGATGGAGCAAAATGAACATCCGTAATAAAAAATTTCTGGTTACCTACTGAGATCTCAGCTATGCCCTTACCTTTAATCTGTAGTTGTTTATCATCTCCAAGCCGTACTTGTGATTTGGCAGTCTCATAGAGCTCTTTGAATTTGGAGCGATCTCCGGTCATATGATGAGAGCAGCCACTATCAATGTACCAGATGTCATTCTTCTTTGTTGTTGTTGCTACTGTCATAAACAGGAAGTTATCTTCCTTTTCTTCAGCATAATTTGCCTCTTCTGGTTTGGACCAACAATACCTATCAGAGTGCCTAAATTTATTACAGTATGAGCACTTGACAGTATTGTTTCTGCCTCGGCCCCTGCCTTTATGGCCTCCTCGACCTCTTCCTCTTCCATATTGATTTGAGGATTCAGACTCCCCCTTGGTCTGAAAGGCTATTTCTTCTTCCTTCTCATTAGATCGGTTGATTCGCGCCTCATGAGCTTGAAGTGATCCCATCAGTTCATCAAACGAGAAGGTGGACAGGTCCTTAGATTCTTCGATTGCAGTCACCACATGATCGAACTTGGATGGCAGACTCCTTAGAACCTTAGCAACGACTGTTTCGTCTGATATCTGATCTCCGTAGGATCTCATTTGCCCTACAACTGACGAATTTCTTGCCAGAAAATCTTGCACAAACTTGTTATTTTTCATGGAAGAAGTTTCAAAATCACGCCTTAGGGATTGCAACTTTACCCTTATTACCTTGGAGGAACCTGATATCCAGTCTTGAGCGTGGTCCACGCTTGCTTGGCCGTGGTAGCTGCGGCTATCCTGGAAAAAATTGACTCATCCACTGCCTGCTGGATGAAGAAGAGAGCTTTGGCATCCCGTTTTAGATGCTCTTTGTTGCGAATCACGTCTTTTTTATTTTCTTCATATCCTGTTTCGACATAATCCCATAGATCTTGAGATCGAAACAGTGTCTTCATTTTAATGCTCCAAAATTCATATGAATCTCCTTTGAACAGCGGAATTTGTGGCTGTGAAGTACTCACACCGGCGTTGGCAGCCATGTTTGCGAGTGAAGCAGTCAAAGAAAATTCCCAGTTCTGAAAGAACCTCGCTCTGATACCACACTTGTTGGAGATTTTGACAGTGCAATAATGAAAAATTGGAAGCAAAAGTGATTCTGCAGATCGATTTTATTAGAGTAAAAAACAAAGCCTTTAAATAGGCATTACAAGCTAAACGTGGCTTGAAAGCAGAGCAAATTCTTAGCCTAGAAAATCTCAACTGTTTAACTACTTCCATCGGCACATAATCTGTCTAGGAGATTTATTTAACTTGACTACTAACAAACTACTAACAGAAACATTCGAATTACTCTAATTTCAACACCCTACACATACTAAGTACTTTGATGGGTATTAACGTCATTGGTTGTCACCATGAAATATTTTGTAGTCCCGTTTTCACTTCTCAGACGAGCTCGCTGTCAATAATCAGGAGTTGTGTGTGTGTCATGTACTCTACTTTTACGTCTCTCTGGGTTTGAAAGATTTTCAGATGTACTAGCAAATTGGTTCCCGTTTTGTACTGATTAATATATCAATGAAAACACAGTTGATATATGTTTAATTATTGTTTTTGTTTGTACATAATTATTGCATCTATCAAAACACAGTCGATATAACATTGTGGTGAATCTTCTGAGTATATCGATATCAAGAAATGATATTGTGGCTATTACAGTAGTTTGCAATATTTAGCTAGATGTTTCAGCAAAACTGGCACTTGTGCAATGGCGAACCCCGGAATTTGGGTCAGATGGGGCACTAAAAGATTCTTTGTTTAATCGAATACTATATAGAAACAATCACATAAATTTGAAGTAGGACAAAAACACTGTAAACTAGTTTATGCATAATAATAATATTGTTTGCAATATCATTTTCCGATGTTCATATGTTAAAAACGTTGCATGATAACTTTATTATTGATGGTAACAAATATATATCTTTAGATATAAGTAGATGATGGCAAGGTAGCTCGACAGCTTTAAGCAGCGCAGGGGGAAAAAAGAAAAAGGCAGAGAGAACCAAAGAAGTATAGGGATTGGGTTTGAGTTTTGAAAATACTGGCTAAGAATTATGTGGGACAAATGGAGAAAAAAAGACAAGTACAGCAAATTTTTTTTTGATTTTAAGGATTATATGGGCATATGGGACATAGCAGGGGTTTCCATTTTTTTGACACCCCTGCCTAACACTTGGTTTCGCCCATGCACTTGTGGTTGCGATCAGTGGCTCGAAAGATAATAATCAATAGACATGTCACTAGGAAATCCAAAACTGTCAAGCAGCCTAAATAAGGAATGATCACTGAGAATTCTTAGAGGAACTTCACATCATATTTGATACTTTGACAGAGAAAAGGTCATAGAAGCAGTGGGGATTTTATGAGAGAGAGTTTTTGAAGCACAGATTTTGGGGACCATGGCGGCGAGTTTCATTCCAAAACTCGTAGTGCAAACTTGGAGCATCAGAACAGTTATCGTTATGACCGTCACGACAATGACTATATCTTAGATAACTATTCCTATACCATGACTATTTTCGCAGGCAACGAATTCATGTTCATAGAAAAACTTCTAATAGGAAAGGGAAGCTGTATACTAGACCGCACTAACCGCCAGGTTAAACAAGCTCCAAGGCATATCCGTAAATAGTTGTTTACACAGATGAATACTTAACTCTGATGAGATAGTTGGCAGGCCATAAGAAGTGTGACAAGGAGGTCACATGTTCAAGGCATGCTACCAACAACAGGAGAAGAAACCAATCCAATTTATTTAGAGGAGAAAATGGGTCCCGCATTGATCCGACCTTATAACTTTAAATAAACATGGATGAATACAAGATTGTAGCATGTTTCTAATCACGTTACAACTAGTTGTGCAGTACGGAAATTAACAAAGACAGGCTAGAATTTAGTAGATCGCTTTAGGGCATCAAGAGCCTATTCAGTACTAGGAGACATGATTATCGAAGCTAATGGAAAGACGGTTCTCTATCTCATGCTAGTCTAGTTTGGCTCCTGGAGTCGAACCTACAACCGTCCCACATAGGATATATGGCTCAGTTAGACCGTAACTAGTTACAATGCGCGGATGAGGAGTACAGCAATCATGGTGATATATATTTTCTTATGACCGCGATATGATGATCTCCCATGCTTCTTATTTTGCAAGGAATTGATGAGACCTATATTTAATATATGTATTAAGTAATGTATGATTCAATTACTAAGAAGTCAGTAACCTACGTACCAATTGAAGTCAAGACAGGATCAGCAACTTGCCTGATCCTATCATTGAATCTATCCTTTCCTTCGTGCCTCAAAAATCAGCAGAGAGTACCAGCATTCTATCAAAGAGATGGAAGAACATGTGGCAACACAATTTGGGTTCAGCCTCTGTTCTAGACTTTGGCATCGAGTTTTCGGGGAACCACTCACCCGAAGAATTCATGGACACGGTTGACCGGTACCTACAACTCCACGTAATCAGAAGCTGGAGAAACTACATATTATGTTTGGCCCGTTTGACATCTTCTTGCCAAATGTCAAGAGTTGGATCAGTTTTGGCGCAAATAAAGGAGTTGAGATTCTCGATCTCGACTTATCTCATGGGCACAGAGAGTGGCGATATAGAGAATTCAACGAGTTCGCCAATTGGAGAAGGAATCTTCAGGTCCCTTCTTCTCTGTTTGAATGCGATTCATTAACCCACTGAAACTTGTCCGATGTGATTTAAGGATTCCGTCAAATTTTAGACAATTAAGCGATCTTCGCTCCATTTCTCTCAATAATGTCAACGTCGCCGACGATATGCTTGAGAGCATTGCCACAGATTGCAAGCTTCTTGAAAGCCTGAGCTTGAAACAGTGTGAAGAACTCAGTTCATTTAGGATATCAGATCCTGATCTTAGACTGGAGAGGTTAACTATAGTGGACAGTGCAAGAATTTGGCATTTGGAGATATCTGCTCCAAAGCTGCGAACTTTTATTCGGTTTGGAGAATTTAACTTTCGCCATTATTTCCATGACATCTCATCGTTGGTGGATGCCTTCATGTCATCAATTGGCAGAGAGCCATTTGGAAAGTATATGCAAATGTTATCAGATTTTGTGCATGTGAAGCTTCTTACAATATGTAGCGCGCCTCTTCTGGTAATATTATCTCTTATCCATGTTTCTACAGAGAACTGTTTCAATATTTGTATACAATATCATGCATATAATCTATTGATTTTTTTTATAACTGGAAAAAATTATGATCTATCAATTGCTCTCTGTTTTCAAACAGGATTCTTCAATATGTCGTCAAAATACTCTCCAAGCTTTTCCAATTCAGCTGCCTAACCTTCAAGAGTTGCAGCTTCTGATTGATCTGATGAACGAAGAACAACAACTCATAACCATCTTTAACTTCTTTCAGCTCTGTTCTTCTCCAATCCTTGAAAAACTTTTCATCAGGGCATGTCTCTTTTTTAAAATCAAAATTTCCTTCAATAGCTTTTCAAAAAGATGATTCTTGGTATCTAAAATTGTGAATATAGCATTTGGTCAGAATGCACACAAGAATTTGAACAGGAAGAATCTCATAAATCTGAAGGGGAATAGCAATCTGTGTTGTTTGTGCATGCCACGGGGTTTCTTGTGCATGTCGCTAAGTTGCATGCCATCCAGAAGCCACGCACCCTACTTTTCTATATGTGAGCATTCGTCCTTAATCAAACGATAGGACAAATTCTCCTCTTGTTTTCCACTTTGCTCTTTATAATTTTCTTTGCATTCAATGACTAAAAAGACATACCTTACATTTTCAGGCTCTATCCACCACTCCTACATAAAATTAATATGTACTGTTTATTTTTTTTAAATCTATTGTAGCCTTATAGGCAATTATCAAACTTATAACCTCTATAACAAGCGTGTGCAATTTACCAACTGGTGTGGTAATCCCTCTTTTATGTTGTCCGTTCTCTGTTACTCCTCAATATTTATGTAAATTTGTTCAATTCCACATATTACAACGATCTAGATTGATATAAACCATGAGGGAATGGTCATCAAGAAGCCGCTAGAGTATCATCAACCATCTCAAGGAGGTAAAGGTAAGTGACTGAAGGAGATCGTGATGGAGAATTCATACAAGGCCTTTCATTAAGAGTCTGTGGTTTGGTTTTCCACCTACATTTAAGAAATATCATCTAACAGCAACATGGAGATGGAGTTGCTTCATTTGTGAAGCCTCAGTCAAAAAGCGAGGTAAACTTTTATTTTATAAAAAAAAAAAAAAAGAAGCATGCATGTCGATTATATTGCATTTATAACAAATGTGACAAAAAATTCTTTATAATGAAGGGCAAAAAGTGAAGGAGGAAATGATACAAGAAAGTAGTCGTGGTATCAAAATATTTCAACTCCATGTCATCTCAAGTTCTCTCAAGTACCTTTTCTCCTGTTGAATGCACAATTTGCTCTGTCTATAGCCATTTTCCTTGTAGTCATCGCAAACTTCTTTTCGCTTTCTCGAATCAGTTTTACTAAGATCTTATGTTACATGCTCCGATGAATTTATCAGACAACTTTACGTACTTTATCCATAGAGTCTTGAGCTGAGGAAATGCAAAGTCCAACCAAGGCTTCGCTCGGCCATTGAAATGAATGACTGCAGCTTTCTCTGCATCTGTAACTGTGGTGTTCTCTTGATATCCAAGCCCCAACATGTGCCAGTACGGATCAATGACATGAACATAACCATGAAAAGCTATCAAACCCGGTGGCAGAGTCCCCAACTGCCATAGGCTCAAGTCTGATTTTAAGTTCTGAAAACAAATACAATAATAGGTTTATGCCTTTTGAATGGTAAATATTTGCAACAAGCAGTAATAATCCACACCTTCAAAACCCAGCTATGGTAAGTGAGGCTGATGTTGGTTTTTCTCCATGCATCGAGATCGAAGATGTTCATGCCATAGGCCCAAGCACACTCATCAGGGTCAAAAGAATTAGAGATGTGAGGATGAGAGAAGTTGAGATAGCTTTTTAGTCTCTTTGACATCACAAACTTATCATCACCTCTGCATGTTTCAACTGCACCATTCACCTTTCCTTGAAGATCAATGTCCCATAGGGGTGATAGATCAGCTTGAACAACGATGTCATCGTCGAGAAAGACCACCTTCTTAAGGCTAGGAAACAACTGCAGCGATATAGAAGATAGAAATGGCCCATTTTCAGTAACTCAAGGAAACAACTGTTCCATAGAGTTGTTTGGTTTTCCACAATAGAAATGCAACATATCGTTTTGCAAGCAAATGGCCGCAAATTGATTGTTTGTCTGTATTCAACTTTTTGTTGCAGAAGTTTCAAATTTAAAACACAATTTGCACTTAGATAAACAAGAAGATCCATGTAACTGAAACATTTATTGTGAATTTGCAATAAAAATAGATGAGGGGCCTATGCTGGACCTCTAATATTGTGAATTTGCAATAAAAATAGATGAGGGGCCTAGTCTGGACACATTAAAAAAAAGTCTTTATGTGTCCTCACCTCAGGAAGATGAATCCGAATATGATTCATAACCGAATGATATTTAGGGCTCAATGCCTGCAACTTCGCTGCCACAACAATAGGCTTCTCACTTACATTCGCCACAATCGCTGATGATCCCCCACGAAACATCGACCTCGCTTTCCTATCCTTCTCCATAGCCTCCATAACCGGCACCCTCCCCTTTGTAAACCAATCGAAATGGTGCAGTCCTCTAACCTCCACAACCGCAGGCTCAAGGTCAAGCCGATGAAATGAGAACCAAGCTTGCATTGGTGCATAAGTTTTTCTATCGGTGATTACGTGGAGTACCACGGTTTCACGGTGAAGTGTGTTTTGTATTAAAGATGAAGCTACGACTGAAGTGGCCAGGACATTGTCAGAGGCGATGACAAAGTGGTTAAGGGAGTTGTCGGTGAGAGAAGGGATGTGGTTGGGGGAAGGGAGAGGGAGGCGAGCAGCGGCGTTGGTGGAGTGTTCATGGGCAAGGCAGAGAGTGAGGCAGTGGAGTTGTTTGGGGATGCTGCTGGATGCAACATGCCGGTAGAGGTATTCTTGGATTTTCGCTGTTCGGGTCTTTTGTTCAAGGAGAGATACCTGTTATAATTAAAGAGAATGATGAAACATACACACCAATACATGTCAGCTGCTAATGTTATTTTGTTACTGGATAACGGTAAGTTACAGTAAACTATCCTTAACTATCGTTGTTGTTTACTAAACTACCTTACAGATTTTTATTACAGTAAACTCCTTAAACTTTAGTTTTAAGGGAGTATTGCACTGTAATACCATTAATGGTAGAAATTTAAGGAAGCTTACTGTAATAAAAGAATTTTTAGGCAGTTAACTATAAAACAGTGATAGCTAAGGATATTTTAGTGTAGTTTAACCCTTGTTAACATCAGACGGGACAGAATAATCATAGAAATCTTTTAGATAAATATATATAGACATGCATAGGCAAGCATGTTAAAGTAAAGGTTCAAACAAGTGTAGCTCTTGTTTATTCATGAATGCTTCTGACATGTTTTCGTATTTTTTATGATTTTTCAGGAGTGTTTTTCTCGTTTTTGGATAATGTAAAATTAATGGAAATTATTGCTATATTGGTTTTCTCCTTTCAGCACATCATACTCATGAATTGAGTTTTATATGAACAGAGGCGTCAATGTGTGTGTGCATGTGTGCATGTGCGGGCGCGCGCGCGTGTGTGTGAGGAAAGTGACGATCTGGTACCATGGCTTTAAGTCTCAAGGCAAAGGTTTTGGCATCTGATTTGTTGTTTTTCATCTCTGCGATGAACTCCTCTAATGACTGTGGGGCATCCGATCCGACAACTGGTGTTTCAACGTCACCTTCTTCAAGAACTCGATATATTTCATCAGGGACTTTCTGCAAAAATTATAAGTTTTAATAGCATCCAATTAAGATAACAGTATCATTATGCAGCGTGTGAGATACACGCTCAACTTTAATCAAATGGATTATCATTGCCTGCTTGAATTAAGATAACAGTATCATTAGACTAAATGCTTCTGCTTCTTTGTTTCCTAAAATTCTTTCATGTGAATCGATGAAATAGAAGTAAAGCCAGTGGACTTACCATGGACTCAAACCTCCTCCCAAATAATCTGGGACCAAGCCTTTCCCCTACACATCCTATAGCTGCAAAAAATAAAAGAAAATCTTAGTATTTGAAGCAGTAACGAAACTTTAAAGAAGGCTCTCATATGCTTTTGCACTTTGCTTTATTACAATATTTTCTGGTAGAAGAATGAATAAACAAGAAATTTGATCGGTGTACGGATTGAATGTTTTCTGGTGGCATCTAATTCCTGTTTTAAACAAACATAATATTCTGAAGTATCATATCCACTTCCGAATACCAAAGCAAACTGTAAAGTTCAAATTTTTCATCAGATACTTTTACGAATGTAATGATAAACAACACTCTCACTACTTCTTAACTATATTATGCACTGATGTTTTCTCAGATTTATGACTTCTATTATTTACAGCATATCAGGTGTAAACTTTCCGTATAACTACAGGTATTGTGCAGGCTAGACCTTATGTTTGGTCCATTTGCCAACGTCACATGATTAAATAAGCTTAAATAACTGATAATTCCAAAATTTATCACTCGTTTTTCGTATTCGTACCTAAATTGTTAATGTTTCGTTCTTTCTGAGCTTTACTTAACTACACTGTAATTCAGGAAAAATGTTGAGAATAAGCGCAAAATACACAAACTCTTACATTTACAAATAACACAAAACATGCAGTAGGAAACTCTTCTCACCTAATGAGGAACACTTGGTCTCTCCTTCAATCGTGTCCATCGCCATAAGCACAAACACAAACCGAAGCAAGAACGTCAAGAAGAGGAGAAAGTAGAACACCATTCGATAAGACAATCTCCGCGATGTCACCTTCACCTTGATGAAGTCCCTGAAACCTTTCCCGGGGAACACCGTAACATGCCTCATGCTCGGCGATATGTGAAGCTGCATCATGTAAGACTTTGACTTGTTTCAAAGGGAGAGCTTCGGGTTGGTTCACATACAAATGCCAATGTTGCCTTGGACTGTAATAGGAGATTCGGGTGTTGGGGTTGCTATCCACCACCTAACTTTGCTTGGTCCTTGGGCTAGCTAAAGTTATGTCTTATATGTGTAGCTGTAGGGAAGGAGGAGGAGGAAGAGGGTTGTTTTGAGAAAGGGACTAATGTACTTTGGTGGGAAGAGATTTCCAATGTGTAACTTGAGCTGATATTGGCTTAGTTTTGAAGCATATGAGAGAATAATAAGAAAAAAAAGGAACATACTAATGTTTGCTGTGAGTTTGAAATAGATGGGAATGTGCTTTGTTATCTTAGAATTGTATAATTTTTGTTAGCTCCCTTTGGCTTGAAACAAAGTGTCGGAAAATGACCAAACAGCTTCCTTTGGCAAAGAAAAGGACACCCCAACAAGGAAAAGTAGTTTGTCTTCTCTTATTCTGGGAGCTGTTGTTTTGGATGACCTAAGGTTCGGGTTATCTGATCCGTATGCGTTAAGCTACAATCCCACCCAAACCAGGATCTGAATTTGGACTGCTCCAAAGGTCTGCTACCGATTATGAATCGTCGGAAAAACTTCTAGGCATTGCATCTTTCAAATTCATTTACATACGAAAGGAAGTAAAGAAAAACCTTGAGCTTCAATCCCACTCGAATCGGGATCCGAATTTTAACTGCTCCAAAGGTCTGCTACCGAATATGAATAGTCAAAAAACTGCCAGACTTTTATAGTCTCACGACCGAATTTCTAAATGACCAGTTGCATCTTTCAAATCCGTTTAAATACAAAGGCAAGTAAAGGAAGAAAGGAAAAACGCTAGATTTACCACAGGTAATTAGATTCAACTCTTTAAGGCACATACAAAAGCCAAGAACAAACCAGAACAAACTCCCAAGGCATTACATCCAAGTCAACTACATTTATTTCTAATTTCAGCAGCGGAAGCTGCTTCTTGAAACATATCATGCCAGGCAAAGACAGCAGGTATTATATGATTCACAACTAATTCAATATGCATAGGCGATAGTAACTCTAGCACCAAATATCGAAATTGAAACTTTTGACAACCATCGACATAAGCAGATTATACAAAAGACAAACATGCAACATACTAGGAGAACCTTGCCTGTTAACACACTCCAATACACATGTAATTAATAAATCACCATAAATGGTAAAGGGGCTTTCTACTTCACAAATGCACATTAGTATACATATTCTTACACAGCAGCAATAGATACCGAACCAAGCACTTCCATTCTTTACAATTTACAAATTGCAGTCGATTATTGGAAATTTAATGAACAAACTTTTTATTTACAAAGATATGCCCGAAATGGAATTTATCCCCGATGTGATGGCTTCACATATGGCCCCTTCTCTTTGCTTTACAAATTCATCGCCCCTATATGTTCATAAACACAAGTTAAAAGGCTTTACGAGAGAATGAAAGAATAGCTGCTGCACACCTGAGGAAGTTCTAACCAAACCTTAAAGCTTCGACAACTCATGCAATCTGTCAAATATCAGAAAGAAGAAAACGATTATGATCATAGGTGAACAGGATTACAAACACAATTGAGGAATAATACCCAATTAGATATTACTTTCATCTAACAGGTAAAACAGGAAATACAAGTTTTCTTACAAACAAAATCTGGCCTATAAAAGGCCAAAACGCACGCGCGCACGTAAACACATAAAAAATACAAACCACTATAAACCTTCAAGTAAAACTGTCCCTAGCTATCACGTTTCAATTCAAAGCAAAGAGAGCCAAGCCTGCATAAAACCTTAATAATACAGCCATGGATTTTAGGAGCAACTTCAATGCCTTGATCTGTGAATTATAACTAAAAGATCAAGGCGGCAGACAAAATTGAACCCAAAAAAGAAAAAGAAAAATCTTACCATTAAATTACAAGATGATTATAGTTGAATGAAGATGAATTATCATCATGTGCTAAATACAATTCATGCATATAGTAAAATAAACTAATTAAAGTATGTAACTGACACTAGAAGTTTCACCTTAATCGATGTCATTGTCGTGATCCGCAAAGTGGTTTTCCATCTTCAGGCTTTGGTTACTATTTACACGCTCGAGGTGGGTCTCCATCTTCAGGCCCTCTCTGTTATTTACAAACTCGAGCTGGTTTTTCACATTTTGGCTGCCCTTGCTATTATTTACAAAGTCCTCTTTCGGTTCTGTGGAGGCATGAAAAGGCCCCCCACTATTCTCATTAATGTTGTTGGGATACTCTATTGCTGCAGAACTTTCAGACATGCAATCAAGAGAAGTACAGCTGCTTCTGCGTGAAAGCCTTCCGTCCTCAGAGATTCCAGACTTTTGACGCATCAGCAAACCATTTTTGCTATAATCAAAATGATTTGTCCTAAAGAGAGAAAACGAAACTCAGACGTTGCTGTGGAGTAAAGCCAAATGTGGCAAGTACTAAGCGCTTGGGTGAAACTAATACATGCTCAGGTTTTCTAAAAGGACACTCAAACACAATAATTACGTCGGTGTTTAAAAAGATAAAGTGCTCAGACAGACAGACAATAAACTCAATAAGCTTAATATTAAATGAAAAACGGAAGAATATACGTGCATAGAATTAAAATTAAAAATATGCAAAATAAAAAAATTTTACATTTAACAATGCACAAAAAGATACCCTCACAAATATGAGATGCATCTGAATATGGGAGCTATTAGGTGAGTCAGACAGCTTGCCATGAACTTTAATAGAAGTTCATGGTAGAGAAGATGGAAACCGTCTCTTCATAAATATTTCTCCAGTCTACATATTATTCCTTTGTATTTCACATACATGTTTGACTTAATAAATAAAAGATTAGCCACTAAAAGTCTTTCACTAATAGTAATTAAGAGCATTAAACCTGGTGTTTCTTCAACACAAGGCCTAAAATTGATAGTCCTATAGGAGGCACGGTATAATTTTTTTTAAATGGGACTTAAACTACCCATCTAAGTTGTCTTCCCTTGTAGCAATCCAAGTGCAGCGCTAGTAATGAACATGACATTATAGAAATTCAATTGCAGTATTTTTCTACAGCTATAATAAGCCAAGCAATTCTTTTCATCGAATTATCATCTTCTAAAAGATGTATGCCATCAAATAGGAATTCTTTCCATCAAATAATTTTTTTGGGGGGAACTGGCTCGTAAGCCTCACCCAAGCACACACCACATCCACACATTCAGCACACAACACACACAAGGGACCAACGAATTTGCCCCAAAAACATTAGTTTGTGACCACTTCCCCTCCTAGGTTTCGAACCCCCGTACTCTCCCCAGGAGAGGAAATGTCATATCAAAGAAATTGTTAAAGGGGACTACTTACCATCAAGAGGACTCAAAAAATAACTGCAGATGGACTGCTAAGTCGATCACAAAATAGCAGCACAGACTACATTGAAAGGTTATGTGAAACCTTCATACATGCAAGCGAAATAATGAAGCAAATCATCCCAGTAGAATATTCATCTGACGTAAAGATTTTTAAATGCCTTAACTCTCTAACTTCACCGTTGTTTAACATATTCAATCCCAAATCCCCAACATGTGTGGAAAATCATTATTTTTTTAACGTTTCTTTGTTAACCGCTTTGAGTATAATACATGTATGACAAGCGAAGCGTGCATATAAACATCAAAGGTAGTCTTAAGCTATGTTCTTAATATCTGTGCAACTTTTTAGTGGAAAGATTGAGCAAATGCTCCAATCACTATATATTCTCTACAACACTAGTCAGCAAGAAACAAATGTAGGACGGTTTAGGACACACCCATTGTACCTCAGATGCAGTTGTTCATAATTTTTTATGGGTGGGTGCAACTATAGTTACTATACAAGGCACTTTACCAAATCAAGAGCCCAGATATACTTTTACCTGAAAAATTCTTTACCCTGCCAAACTGATCACCTTGACTATTAATAACAAAAATCTAACAAAGATCATTTCCACCTTCTGGTTTCTTGTCCATGCACAAATATACTACACAAACATATGTGTGCATGCAGGAAGTACCAGGATATATCAGAAAACATTTACTTTTAATGTGCACTGAAGAATTGCTAAATATACTATGAACTTCTTAAATCAAATTAATAAATGGATATATACGTTTATATATTCAAAACCTCTATTTAGTTCCGTAGAAGTTCGGAAAGTTGAATTTTTTTTTCAAGTTTACGTTGCATGCCTAGAGTTAATGATACAGTAAAATTATAGTCAGTATGCAGGAAGCTCAAAAGGATGTAGAGTGAAACCTTGACTGTAGGATCCTAGGTGATTGAAGATGGTCAAAAACTGGTATCAGTTCCTTTGACCTAGCTTCAATTGTTTGAGTTGGAATCCTCTCAATCTCAATTTCTCCACCCAAATCACTGTTATTGTCTGTAATAATGTTTTCATCCATCATCACTTGAAAGTATATCTGGCAAATCAAAATTTCCAAAGGTTAAAAGATTTTATTGACACTTAAAGATATCAAGTAATATCAATTAGAAAAAAGCGTACATATCATGCATCCAAACAATATAAAAGTACCTCAGGCTTTGCCCACAAAGGAACCTGGGCTGAATGCATATGCAATTCAACCTCAGATATATACATGTTATGATATTCTTCAGCATTGTTTTTCACTTTCGTGTCAGAAGTAATATCAGTGGGATAAATACTGGTTCCTTTTTTCACCCCTTTCTGGAAACCTTTAGAGCTTTCTCCATTCCGAAGCCCACCATATACATCAACACATTCACCCCGATCTCTTCTATTCCTTTTATGACAAACATCCCATTTCTGAAGTGGCTCCACCACTAACCTTGAATCGGACTCGTGTGACAACCCATTAGAAACTGCACTTAAGCCAGATAGATCAATGCCAGAATCCTCGCCTGTTGACTGCCGCAACACATACTGAATAATACAGCCAATTGGAGAGAAAACAAGCAAGTAGGTTTTAGTCCTCAACGAGCTGAAGTCAGGGTAAAGACCAGAACCCTTGCAATTGTGAAAGACAGAAGCAATGGCTCCAGAAAGAGGACTGACACGCCATGTAGCAGCTGCCGCAGCACCAGTTACAGTACCTTTCCACCCATTCCCATTTCTTATTCTGCTTACAACAGATAACGTTATTGGATTACCAGATGGATAAAGGCTTTGATTGTTGAGCTTAGATGGGACTGAGCCATGAGGCCCATAAACAGATGTCAATTCATCAGAAACCTGATGATTCACAGACCCTCCTGATGAAGAAACTGAAAACAGATGACTGGTTCCCCTAGATGAACTTATCATTATCCATTGGCTGTCATCGCTAAAACTGATATCTTGTATAACCTGATGCACATATTACATAGAATAGAAAGATTAGAAACAAGTGGGCACAGTTGTGGCGGGAAAAAAAGGCCAGTATGACTCTTTGTATGGTTTTCTACCGCGTTGGTGATGCCACGTTGCAACCTGTAAAGATGAATGCAAGTCCCGGTTGCATCAGAATCTAATGAGTTCCCATCCCCGGAAGGCATAATCCTGAACACATTAATATTGTGGCCACTGATTGATGCTGTAACTAGTAAAGTCCCACTAGGATCAAAACATAATGCAGCTATAGGACTTCTATGTGCCCTGAACTGCACGATAACAGATTTTAGAACAATGTCTCGGACAATAACCTGAAAATGGTGAGGCAAAGAAGAATGTCAAAACTCCATTAACTAACAAATAAAGTAATTAACAACACAAAGATGCTTTTACTAAAACGCAATGGTTAACCTAAGACCTAAATGCATACGATCCAGGAGGTAAAAACCGATGTTTTAAATATCGGCCATCGCCAAAATGTCAGCGACATGTCGGTTTTGGAAAGAAAATGACACAGATTTGCAGCATTATTTCGATTACCGATATTTGGTAAATGTCGGCCGACATTTCGTGATATCGCTGTTTTACCCGACATATGCCGATATATGGAGAATTTTTTTTGGGTAATTTTCTTTCGGGTTTTAGGTTTTGAGGTTTGTACATTAAGTAATTAACCCAGTCCATTGCAAAAGTAGAGAACAAAAGTCTCAGCAGCAATTAAGTAATTACCCCATTGCCTCGTTTCATTTCTGGCAGCAAGCCCTGGCCCACCATTCTAGGGTTTACTAAAACTAAAAATCTGAATAAGTTATAACTTTTTCACAAAAAAAGTTATATAAATGACGTTTACGTTACAAAAATATAGAACCGAATATTTGATAAACCCACACGACATTTCACGATATCTGATGGCCAACATCAAAATCTTCGAGTCGACACGACACCGACATCCGAAATTTAGAACATTGGTAAAAACACACATGCATATGAAGAAAAAGATAACTGCTCTATGCTTTTATCAACATACAATGGTTAACTTAAAGACCTAGATGCATACGGTCCACGAAAAAGAAAAAGGAAACACATTCAAATGTTTTTTAAAAAACGAAAAATAGCTAAAACCTTTCCGCTGAAAAGAAACGATGTAAATAGCTTTTTTCTTCATAAAAAAAAATATTTGTAGGAAATGTTCAAACTTAGGCTGGAAGTTTTTGATTCAAAACAGAAAGAAGATAGAGGAATTTCAAGTTTGTTATAGTAATAAGAGCAGATGTTAAGAAAGTAAGAGATCTGTCATAGTAATTTTTAAAGTAGAGTTTAAAGTTAGAGAAGAGTTGGAGTGATGGACTTTTACACATGACCTTTTAATGATAGGTGGGTTCCAACAATAAGACTCAAGCCTAATTGAGGTGTGGCCCATTTTATATTTTATACCCATGTGTTTCTTTTGTTATTTCCAATATGGGATTATCTTTAAAGTCCCATCATTTGGATTTTTTTTTACTTTCAACACTCCCCCCATATGCAACCATCACTTTTTTCTTTGGTATGGTTGTCACGTGGAAAGCACAACATTTAGTAGTATTATCGAGTCGAGTTTGGATCGAGCCATTGGCTCTGATACCATGTCAAAGTAATTTTTAAAGTAGAGTAAAGTTTAAAATTAGAGAAGAGTTGGAAAAGTGGTGAGCTTTTACACATGGGCTTTTAATGATAATTGATAAGTGAGTTCCAACAATAAAACCCAAGCCTTATTGAGATGTGACCCATTTTATATTTTATACCATGTGTTTTTTGTTGTTTCCAATGTGGGGCTATCTTTAAAGTCTCATCATTTGTTTTTTGTTTTTTTACTTTCAACAAGATCTAAACGATAATCATATCTATTGGAAAGCGGCAGAAAAAGGTTGGCTCATAAACCAAAAGTACAGGGGGGCGACCAAATTACCATTCCAACATTGTCTGAGTCAGACACATGACCATTAACTGTACCATTGGCTTTAAAGCTTGAATTTCCTTGCTTAACTAAACCATTTCCGTCAGTTATATATTCAGAGTAATACTTAGAGATCTTCTTGTAACCAATATCTCCCAGTGTCACGATACCAGCAGCAAGTTGTTTGCTTGATTCTTTTGCATAATGAGCCACCAAACTTCCATTGGTAGGACATTCAGAGAAACCCATAGCAGAAGTCATATGCTGAGGGGTGACACGGCTAGTATTTGAAACCACAACAGCGTTTCCACTATAAGCCAACCATCTAGGACCAACTGCAAGTGGTCCATACCCTATGCCTCCAGAACCAGGAAGTCCCGAAACTATAGGGCATGTAAGAATAGTGTATTCTCTTTCAAAAGTTCCAGCATCAAAACAATGAATCTGCAGCATATGCAGATTTCTTCTTAAAACAATGATTTTGCAGAATAAGAAAATAGGTGAAAATTAAAAAAACTGGGCATACCTGAGTAGCCTGAGCAACAGCTACAATGCGAGGGCTACACCTCACTGAGTAAACTGCTGTTCTAAACTTCAAAACATGAACATAATCATGAGTGCGTAATGAATAAAAGTGAACAAACGTAGGCAATGAGTTCTCGCTGCCCGTCTCCTGGTGTATGCCTGCATTTGCATTGAAAGGAGAGACACCGGTATCAAAATTGTTATTACTGGCAGAAAGAGATACATCTCCAGTAACAACCAGCAATGGGCGAGCATCTGCAAACTTATCTCTGGACCTTTTTGAAGTGATGGGTTTCTTAAGCATTTGTAGAAAAGAGACAGGACCATCATGTCTGGAAACTAACTGGTGGACATCATCAGCATCCTCAACATCCCAAACCTGGAAACCAGACCTATAACCCAACAAAAGAACTTGCCGAAGGGCACCACCTAGACTCTCTAATTTGTCAAATCCAGCCCAGAACACCTAATCAAAAGGCAAGGAAAACTATGAGTTAACAAAGGTAAAGGAAACTAATTGTCATTTGAAGTATTAGTAAACAATATATAAGATATCAGCTAGAGGCTTGAAGAGAGAATTCTTGAATAGTCTCATCACCATCAAGGGACTTCCGCTCAACACAGGAAAGGAGCAATTTAAAAAGAAAAGCTTCCATGGTGAGTGAAACTTCAAACAACTAATCCGGTATAGGGTTTAAACACATGTCAAGTTCATGAGAAGTGAATGCCACACCAATCGTTCCAAAAGTAGAACAAGTATAGTTATGAGCATGGACGGGTAATGATCATTAGAATAACAGATACCATTTCTAAATTGTCTATTTTATCACGAAAACTTGAAGGAGCTCACTATCCGGACACAACTATTCCCAAACAGATAGCCGGACTTTTGACCACGTTTCCATAAAACCACAAACTAAGAATCTGCATGGGCAACAATTCTAATAATACAGCCTAATGGATTTAAATTTCCAAGGAAAAAAAACTAATTCTATAAAATTCCAGAGTTGTGGGCTGCACAGATATTCAAAAATTTACATTCTCAAAAATCAACCTAACAATGGAAGGGATATGGCTATATCAATCTAGCTACCTAATATATCCATAGAGAGAGTAAAGAGCAGCTACCAACGATATCTTCACAAAGAGACCATATCTCTCCTAACAAAATCACATATCAATCCACCAAAACCAGACACAAAGATTACCTAACATAATATTATTATTTTTTGCA
Organism: Agapanthus africanus; assembly: GCA_030015575.1. Lineage (NCBI taxonomy): Eukaryota > Viridiplantae > Streptophyta > Magnoliopsida > Asparagales > Amaryllidaceae > Agapanthus > Agapanthus africanus. The sequence goes on from CM057337.1 coordinate 9,781,688, forward strand.
TAAAAAAGTAAACATATTTGTTAACACATTTCTAACAAAACAATCAACAATATGTCAAGAGAAAAACAAATTAATCCTGCACGAAATCAACATTTCCTCCACTTCAGTAACGGGCTGTTTGTTTGCAAAGCAAACAATTTAGGAAATGGGTGTGAGGAAAATACAGTTCCGAAAACGGCTGTAAATTAGTTTCTATTTCTTTCTTTTCTTCGTTCGGAGTGAAAAATATATATATTATGCAATGCCTGTAATTACTTTTTATTGTTTGTTTCGTATGAAAATGGCATTTACAATTGCAAAGAAATTCCTTAATCAATCATCTCTATTTGCCAAATGTAACATGATGATTTAAATAATATTTTTTTTGCTAAAAGATGTCAGACAAAATTGGGAGGAATTGGGTTTCTTTGTTCTTGCTTAGATGGTCTGATGCAAGCTAATTTCCAAGTGGGTTAATTGCTTTGCGAACAAACAGGGAAAAGGGTTAAGGAAATGGAAACATGCTTCAAACAGTAAATTGTCAAATGCTCCTTCCCCCATTTTCTACCTTTTTCATCAAAACAAACGGCCCCCAAGTCAAAACCAATCATTTCTACACCACAAATATGCAAGAAGAACTAAACAGAAATAATTAGACATTGTTTCATATATAACATACATCAAATTTCCGTCCAAAGTATCGTCAAGAAAGTTATTCTATCTATCCAAAATTGGGAAAACAAAACTCTCGAGCCACGATAAACAATGGCTTTCCCAAAATAAGATATCCGACAACAAAATGTTCTTGTGTACATAATGGGACTTTCGATCCACGACAAAAATGCTTTTCTCGAGATAAGAAATCCAACAGCACAAGTTTGTTCTCACCGAGTTTACAACTCTCAAGCCACGACAAATGATGCTTTTTCCCAGTAAAAGAGATCCAACAATACAAAGTTATTCAAATTGACAAATAATGGATCTAACTCTCTTGTTCTAGACGACACTACACAATTATTCTTATCAACAAACAATAGATCTATTCCCTTACTCAAAACATCCAAAGATTTCATTCACCTAAAGTAAACACTTTTCCCCACAAAACCATTAACTATTAGTGTTTCTAAAATAAGAAATCTTTACAAAAGCAGTCCAGTAATACTCAAAAGCTGTGACAAACTAATATCTTTCCCCAAGTAAGAATCTGGCAATGCATTATCCTTTCCATCAATGAGAACGAGCAGCAAATCTCTCTCTCTCTCTCTCTCTCCTCCCTCCCCCCCCCCCAAAAAAAAAAAACCTCGAACCATACCCAAAAACACAATCATCCCCCAAGTTAACACCTTTTAAAAGATTCATCAGATGTAGTCGATCAAACAACGTGTTTTAAAATTTCAATCACGCATGCAGCCCAAGTTAACGATCATCAACCCAAAAAAATTAAAACTTTAACGAATAAACCAACAGTCACAAGACTCGATTGGATAAATTTCCGTCTAATACCTGATCACGAGCAGCATCCTCGTCACGATCAGCAATCGACGAAGCCACCGACGCCCCCGCCGATTTCACCGACGACGCCACCGTGGAAGCGCCATTAGAAACGATCCTCAAATAGCTCGAAAAGCTCCTCAAGAATCCATTGTTTCTCGCGGATCCTTGAGGCTTCTGCCCCTCATTCCTCATCCCAAAACCCTAACCAAACACGAACCAAACACCAACGACAAGCGATCGGAAACAAACCCTAGGAACGCGACCTCCTTTATCACGAAATCTAGCAATCATAAGCACAGGCTGTTTCCTTTACTCCAAGATCATAAGAACAGCCCCAATTCAGTATTCAACTGTCCATCTCCAAATCGCACGAGGGATAGATGATTTTATTCAACGAATTTGGGGGAAATTTTAGGGTTTTTTTATTTTTTATTTGGTTTCTAGAGAGAGAAATAAGAAAGAGAAAGAGAGAGGTAGAAGAAAGGATCGCTTGTGATCAGATAATGAAATGATGACTATCTCTCTCTCTCTCCTTCTTCTCTCTCTCTCTTCGATTACGTCTTCGTGTTCTTTACCTCCGTCTTCAATATATATAACCTTTGCATTTCTCACTTTTTACCCCTTATTTTTAAAAATTAACAAGGGGCTTCATTTTTTTTAAAAATTTCAGGAAAGGGCTTAGTTTTGGGAAATTAGATCTAAGTCCCTAGGTTTCAAAAGCAACAGGCTTAAGTCCCTAAGCCAAAAAACTCCGTGAAAAACACGCTAAGCTCAAAAATTCTTTTGTTTTGGTCCTTATACCGCATTAACTAAATCTTATGTCAAGAACATCCTTTGAGATAAAGAGCTACATTCAACTTCTAAAGCGCTGCATTTATATTGAAATTACTATATCTGTAATAAAATACTGCATTTGATATAAAACTGTTATATTTACTAATAAAGTTAATACATCTACTATATTTGACCCATTTCAAAATAAATGTATTGCTTTATAAGATATATGTAGCACTTTAAAAGATATATGTGAATGTAGCTCTTTATCTTAAAAGACGTTGTTAGCATAACACATTAGTTAATGTAATATAAGGACCAAAACAAAAAAATCTTCGAGTTTAGAAAGTTTTTCATAAGTTTTTTTGCCTCAGAAACTTAAACCTATTACTTTTGAAACCTAAGGACTTAGGTCCATTTTCTCATAGTTTTTAGGGTAAATTTTCAAAAAAAACAAGAGTTTTTTTCTGCTGTCAAAAACCTCTCGGCCATGAAACAGTAGCCAAAGCCCCTTTAGAAATTTTTCATGCAGTATCTATACAGCGGCCTGCTATATCTGACCAATTTATACAAACTATTTAGATATCACAGGAAATAGTTTGGATATCACAAGCAGCTGCTTACATATCTTAGGAAACTAGATATAGTAGGCAACCACTAGATATCACAGGTAAAGGGTTTATTGACAAGTTAAAACCTTTTTAGAAAGGTTTTAACTAATTTTTTAGGTCAGGGGTTTCGACAACAAAAAAATGTTTGGGGGGTTTGACAATTTACCCTAGCTTTTTCTATCTTGGGCTCAAGGAAAAAAGGCAACTTGTCTATGAGGAACTGTTTTGTGTAGCCTAAAGACAACCAAGCACCTTTTTTTCAATTTATGGACCGTTGGTCAATGTTCATGATATTTGATGGAGGTTTTAATCTCCTTCAGATGTTGTCTTCCGTTGGTCTGCTGCGAGTACTGATGAATGGCTAAGATTGGATTGGAGGGTTGCCTCCTGAAGCGTGTGGATCTCAGTGGGCTTGATTTGGAATGAAGCCGAGCTACGTGCAAGGAAGTCCTGGGGTGTTTGTACCACCGTGGACCCTCCGATGATCAAGTTAGTCAAGGTATTTGGGCAGAGTAGCGGCCTATTGGATAAAAATTGCCTTACCTGAGTCGTATAGTGGCAGCCACGGGCTGGCGGGCACGAGATTTACGCCGGCCGTTACGCCCTTGGAGCCGCGCCTGCGCGAATTGTTGGATATATGTATGCCCTAGAGGCCATTATATGATAGTGGATGTATCTATACATGTATATATATATTCGGTATGCATTCTTGCTCGACATGATAGTATGCTATCTGGTTCTTCTTTATCTGACATGTTGATTTGATCATGCTTTTATTCATTCATACATGCTGATAAAGCCCTGAGGATATCGGCTTGACTACTCTGATTATGATGGAGATCATACTAGTAGGACATCTGTAGTCTATAAGCATATCCTGGAAAGTCCCTAGTCGTAGGTATATTGAGACGGGGTATTGATATACCAGAGTAGACTAGCGTATATGATACTAGACCCATACGATGGGCGATGAATGTTCCCACATTCATCGATATTTGACATCAAGATCATATACGGGTGCTCAGTGGTGACTGGGTACCTTGGACGGACTCACCGAGAACTCCTATATGGAATTATATCTATCGTCGGATAGCAGTTCTCAGGTGACACTGGTACAGGTTAGTCTGTAGATCCGAGATCGTCATGGAGTCTTGTGTGTTCTCCCGCTGTACTTTGATTGCCACCCTACCACGGCTCTACTGAGTCGTGCAAACATGTGGCCATTGGGTACAGTCCCGAGACACACGAAGGCGATGAGCGATAGGAGGGGTTTCGTCTCTCCCGGTATTGGGAGTTGATGTTGTGCTGTGCCCGACTGGTTATATCAGTAAGTCCCTAGCCAGGGCTGCTGAGATTTAATGATAAGTGTTATCAGTAGTTTCTCGATCTGTTATAGACCATTCACCGGCATGACTTATTGAGTTATTGGGGTCGACGTGACCATCCCTAGGCTCGATATGCAGCATATCTAACGAAGAGACCGGACTGTACGGTGGTGTTGCCGGTTGGCTCGACGGGAGTTGTAGCAGGTTTGCTTGTTTTCTTCTGATCGCTCAATACCCGGGTGGCCGTTACGTTTAGCTGACCGCTTGCGGCTTGGGGGTGCTTGATATGATCATCACCCACTGCCGGCGTATTGACGAGTCTTAGAGTCCCACAAAAGAGTTACCTAATCCAGGCGAAACGTTGTGGTGCGCGTATGCGATATGCGCATGGACCCGATTAACATGCGCGTATAGGATACCGTACATTAATCGGGCGGCTTGCTTTTGGTGGGGTCATATGTGATATGGCCGGATTGATAAATCAAGTGTTGATTTATCATTTAACCATTAGTTTTCTCGCTTAAAACCTTTTCTTGTATATGATGGATGTATGCATGCATGTATGTTTTTCTTTCTTTCTTTCTAGTTTCATGCACATATGAATGTTCATACATACATACATACATCATCTATCATGGTTGATTACACATTGAAAATGATGGCAATATAAAACTCACACCATGGATAAATATATGAATTATTATTTGATTTTGTGTTTAAAACAAAATGGAAAAGGAAAGGATAATTCTTGACTTGTTTCTACATCCTTCTTTAACCTAACCATCCTCACCTACCCTTAACCATGGATTAAACTTTCCTTCTATGTTTTAAACTCTAATTAAATAATAACTCAAACATTTAACCATGGTTTGAGATGAGAAGAAATAAATATATAAGGATATATTTTCATTTCTTTTCAAGAGTTATCTTTTTACTCTTGTTAAAAAGAAAGCCATCATCTTCTTCCTCCTTCACCATTTGCTCTCTAGTTTTTTATAGTAAGCAAAACACACATCAAGAAAGGTTTTTGAAGTGAGAATTACAACCACAACATCATTCTACACAAGTCTAGCCCACTTATTTAGAGTGTTATCTTCTTTTCTTCTCTTGGAAAGTGAAGTCGATAGCTTGGACGAAGGAGTTTCGGGTGGATCGTCGTGGACACAAGAAGACTTCAAGAGGACCTTCTTCCAACACCCAAGAGGCCAAAGACTCTAGCGAAGGGAGCTACAAAGGTTGTAGTCTCGAAACCCTAGTCTTTATTGCTTTTAACATTTAGAGACCCTAATTTTCTAGGATCGATCCCATGTATGCTTGCTTAGCACCATAAAAACTTGAACTTTGTGACATGTGATGCTTCCAAACTCTACAAAGAGTGCTAGGTAAACCTAACACTGGTATCAGAGCCGACCTAGAATATTAGGCGACACTTTTACGAAGTAAAAATCCTGATCATATCAAAATACGACTTTTCGAGACGTTCTCTGGACAAATTTTAAAATCTGACATTTTTCAGAATTAAAAATACTTAAAAAAATACAGCAGTAAAAACTAAGAAAAACTGTGAAATTCGAAGCCCTGATCCGTACAAACCGCCGTGGAACCGCGGCAATTCCTTGCTTAGGCCGCGGCTACGCGGCCATACAGAGGCATCATTGCTTCAAATTTGCACAGTAATTCTTATAACTTCTTGTATATTGTTTTTAGATATGTTTAATCTGAATCTAGTACTCTATATTCTGGAGATGGTTTTGGACTCGACGATTCAATCGGAATTTTCATTTCGTTGTTTTTCCGGGTAAATTAGAAAGTATTGAAGTGTTTGAACGAGTATCATTTGCTCACTATTCACGGGGTTTAAATATTCTGGAGATACGTGCAAGTTTTGTGGTGGACCCTCTAGAAGACAACAAACCTTAACTCGATTATGTGACCGTCTTGAACTGCCCTTTGAACCTTAGGGTTTGGGGCAGTACGGCGTGCCATATGTGAGGCGTTGGCTTGACCCTTCTACGGCTGGACCGCTACTACTGTGTCACACTCCGGGTTTTTGAACTCCGCTCAAGTGTTGAGCTTTAGGGAATCTTGGGTATTTGATTATTCGTTCGAAAACTTTAATACTGTCTAACTATCTGGAATGTGATACAATATGTGGAATTCATATAGTTTAGGCATGAAATACGAAGTATGTGATATTTCGCATTTATGATGTCTAAAGAGAATGTGGATTCCAAATATTGTAGTTTTACACTTTCTTTTCTGTGACCGTAAGTGTAGTATGTTCGATATCGCCGTTTTCGTTGCTATACATCAACGACAATCGGGGTACGCATACTTACTTACGTTGATGATATGAGATATTATGTGTTGCTGAGATATGATGTGCAGGATTGTCGCGATTGAATAGCCGGGGGTTTTTATGTGAGATGAGAGTTTTATATTTTCATTCATGTAAATTCAAATGTAATGTAATATTCTTTTATTTGGGGCACTTCCGGGTCGAGGTTGTGTCACCAGTGTTATATATTATTTATTTTTTCGCATTAGGATGGACCCAAGGAGGGGAGTACAGGTGACCGGGTTCTGGGGTTCAGTGGGAGGCCATCTCGAGGAGTCGAGACCGGGTCTCCTAAACTCCAGAATTGATAGGGTCGCTTGCCGCTCTCGTAGGGGTCCAGGGTGTGGGCTTGGCTATTCATCGCGACTGTGGAATCCGTATTTTCTATTCTGGCTAAATACTAAATACGGACGTCCTAGTATATCCCACACTATATCTATGTTTCTGCTGCCTGTGTTCTGTGATATCTGAGACGAATGACATATTATATATATGACATATAGTAGACGTTGCTTATGTTTTACACCCGCGCTAGTCCCGTCCCGATATGCCGTTAGTTAAGTAACCTAACGGTGCATAACGGAACATTGCGGCGAATGCGGATGGCATAAGCGTACGTGTTATTTTCGTTTCTTTTCTGTGATTGGCTTAAGGACTTAAATGATGGGATTACATTAATGTGATTAATGTAAAGAAAATAAACCTAAAAAGATGTTGTAGAATCGGATTTGAAAACCACTCGGCTATTTAGGAAAAATCTATATTTCAAAACTGCGGAGCTTAAGACACTCCTTTTGAAAACCATTTGATTCTACAACGATATCAAGTTCAAAGCGTTAAAGATTTTCTTAAAAATCATCCGCAACCCTCCGTCATTTTAGGAAGTAGAGTACTTAGTATTCGTGCTACGTTTATTGACCTTAGCCAAGGCGTAGTGTATGGTAGCTAAGTGATGTCTTCCTACAAATGCATATGATGCAGATTAATTAGGACGGGCATATGACTTTGTTGACCTTAGCCAAGGGTCATGTGAACGGGTCTAATTAATCAAGAAATGACGGGTTGAGCTTGACTAGTACTCGTGATTTGTTGACCTTAGTCAAGGTCACTAGTGCTAGGGGTAAAAACCACATCGGGAATTTCAATAGTTGAAATTTGCAATGAGATTACATACCTTCCATGTGATGGTTGGATCCCGATCCCACTGTGGGCAATAGTTGCTCCTAGGAGAGTTTTACAGTTTACAATTAGCTAACTCATTAGGTGTCTAGAAAGGTGTTAACGGGGCTCCGCCTTTGGGAAAACGAGGTTTACTTTAATTAGGTCCGTACGAAAGCACGGGGAACCTCCCTCAAGTACCGACACTGGCCTGGCTGAACGGTTAGCGAAGTTATAGACTGTAATTAATCCTGGCTAGTTTTTCTTTTTAAGGTTTGAAAGAAAAACTCGATAAAAGCAGTGGGAAATATCGATTAGACAAGATAATAACCAATCTGATCTATGCAAGAGCTTTCGCTGAGTGTATTCTTTTCTCTCTCTTAATGGCAGATACCAATGACTGGACTCAAGCTTCTACTAGATAAAAACAAACTGAATGAGACCAATTATAAAGACTGGCTGAGGAATCTGAAAATAGCCTTGATTTATGATAAAGTATCATATGTCCTCACGGCTTCAGCCCCGCCCATCCCAGGTCCAAAATCCTCAGTTGCGGACAAAGAAGTCCGCAAAACATGGGACGCTGATTGTGCCACGGCCAAATGCCCCGCGCTTGCATCGATGGATAATACACATCAAAAGCAGCACGAGAATATGGACATTCAAACCATATTGCTCCATACAAAAGAGTTGTATGGAGAGCAATCCCGCGTATTGCGATACGAAGCATCAAAGAAATTGTTTCAGATGTGAATGGCCCCTGGCACACCAGTAGGAGACCATGTTCTGAAGATGATAGCTCTTATAGAAGAGCTTGAGGACCTTGGATGGACGATGGACAATGAACAATATATAGATATTATTCTGCAGTCCCTCCCCTCCACCTTTGCTCAATTCATAGTGAACTTCAACATGCACGGCATGGAGAAGGAACTCCCTGAACTCCTTAACATGTTAAGGAGTGCAGAGAGCACTATGAAGTCAGCAAAAACTCCCGTTATGACTGTTGGACAGTCTTCATCTTCTCGCCCGAAAGCTAAGGCCAAGGGAAAGAAAAAGAAGAAGCCCGTGTTAGTTATATGTATGCCCTAGAGGCCATTACTGTACATAGGATGTATATTGTAGTGGATGCTTGGACATATATAGGGAGGACTTTCTTGCTCGACATGATAGTATGCTATCTGGATGATCTTTACCTTAACGTGTTCACTGATTGTCTCTATATTACATGTTGGTAAAGCCCTTAGAATGTGTACTTGACTATCTGGACTATGATGCAGATCATACTAGTGGGGACAGATAGTCTATAAGTACATCCTTCAAAGTCCCTAGTCGTGGGTGTATCGAGACGGGGCATCGATATACCAGAGTAGACTAGCGTATACCTTCTCGACCCATACAGATGGGCGATGGATGATCCCATATCCATTGGTGTTTGACATCAGAGATGATATACGGGTGCTCAGTGAAGACTGAGTACACTGGACGGACTCGCCGAGAACTCCCAGATGGTATTATACCTTACGTCAGATGGCAGTTCTCTGGTGACACTGGTACAGAGTAGTCTGTTGACCCGAGATCGTCATAGAGTCTTGTATGGTTCCCACTGTGCTTTGATTTCCACCTTACCACGTCCAAGAGGGCGTGCAAAACGATGGTTTTTGGGTACAGTCCCGAATCACATGGAGGCAATGAGCGATAGGAGGGGATTCGTCTCTCCCGGTATAGGGAGTTGATGTTGCGCTGTGTTCGATTGGCTATAACCGGAAATCCCTGGCCAGGGTTGCTGAGATTTACTGGTAAGTGTTACCAGTAGTTTCTCGAATTGTTATAGACCTCATATCGACACGACTTATCAAGCTATTGGGGTCTGACGTTTACCACCCCTAGGCGAGATATGCGACATATCAGACGATCAGACCGGACTGTACGGTAAGTGTTACTGGTTGGATTCACAGGAGTGTGAGCGGGCTTGCTCGTCGATCTTCTGATCGCTCAATACCCGGGTGGCCGTTACGTTTAGCAGACCGCTTGCGGCTTGTGGGTGTTTGATATGATCATCACCTGCTGCCGGCGTATTGACGAGTTTTTAGAGTCCTACACAGAGGTTTCCTGGCTCAAGCAAAACGAAATAGGAGCGCATATGAGATATGTGCGGGACCGAGAATAATGCGTGTATGTGATACCATATTCCATTCTCGCGATGAATGTATCGAATGGTTGTATGTGATATAACCTAGTTATCGAATCAACGATTGATTCGATAAGTCGATACATTGGATATTAGTCGGTTATATGCGATATGACCGGATCGTTAAATCAAGCGTTGATTTAATGATTTAATGCATAATTATATATTTGATATATTACTTTGCATTAACTAATATTAGTTCACTTTAAAAGGATTTTCTCACTTGTATTGTGCAAGTTGTATATGTGATATACTTTTGTGCACAAGTTTGTATCATGTTTGATGTTACATGTTTCCTTGGGTTTGTGTAAAGATTAAACCATGGTTATATGAATGGTTAGGGTTTTCTTTTCTTATTCATTTATTTATTTGTTTATTCATTTTGGAAAAGCATAAAGAGAAAATGGTTTCTTCTTTGTTTCTTTCTTGAAGCTTCTTGAAGACTTTGACCAAGTGACCATTTTGTCTCATACTTAACCCTAACCATTCCACTTAACCATGATTCATTCTCTACACTTGACCATGGTTTGATTATGATAAGTATTCATTTTTCTTTTCAATTTAAAAAACTTATCATATTCATTCTTTCTTCTTCTTCTTCTTCATCACTTGAAGAAAGCTTGCTTCAACAATGGCAACTTGAGCAAATGAGTGAGAAATCCAATTCTAAAGTGAACCCACTTCCTATTTCTTCATCCTCTACCTCTTGCCAAGTAGTATAGGGTGTTCTCTTCACAAGTTTCATGACTTGGTGAAGTGGGAGCTTGATCTAGTGATGCCTCGACGTAGATCATCTTCGGCACGAAGCCGACGACCTTGCTCGCCCATTTCTCCGATGAAGCCGACGCAAGAGCCCGGGTTTTCATTTGGACAGCGAGGAGACCTCATTGCGGAGCTATGGAGATGAAGGACCGGATCTACAAAGGTTGTATTTCCGTTCTTTATTAGTAAAGTAGTTTACTAGTTCTTGTTTCGCCTAAATTTCTAGTTAACGATCTAGTCTAGGGTTTCTCGGCACCGTAATTTTTGAAATTGGCATGGTTGATGCCTTGTGAGACCTCTTGAGAGTGCCTAGGAACCCTACAGCCCACCAATCCTAAGGGTGGAGTTAAAAAGGTGAAGGGAAAGGAAAAGTCCAAAGCTGGAGACTCGGGGAAAGGTGAATGTTTTCATTGCCACAAGACAGGACATTGGAAGCACAACTGTACGGAGTACTTGAACCTCAAGAAGAAGCATGGGGATGCTTCCGCTTCAGGTGTGTTTGTGACAGAAAACTGTTTTTCAATAAACTCTGCTTCCTGGGTATTAGATACCGGTTCAGGTTCTCACATTTGCAATTCTATGCAGGGGCTGAGAAATAGCAAAGTTTTGAAGACAGGTGACTATACTCTCCGTGTTGGAAATGGTTCCAATGTACATACAGTCGCAGTGAGAGAGTATCACTTGGGGTTGCCATCTGGATGTATTTTGGTTTTGAATCCATGTTATTTTGTACCAAGTATGCTATGTAATATAATATCAGTTTCTTTGTTAGACAATGAAGGATATAACTTTATATTGCAGAACAATGTTATGAACATTCACCTGAATCAAATGTTGGTTGGGTATGGTACACTTAATAACGGGATATACGTCCTAAATCAACACACAGTTTTCAGTATACAACGCACTAATAAAAGAAAACTTTCAGAATTAAATGAAACTTTTCTTTGGCACTGTAGACTTGGTCATATTAACGAAACAAGACTAAACAAGTTACACAAAGATGGATATTTAAACTCTTTTGAATATAAATCTTATGCGACTTGCCAGTCTTGTATCAAGGGTAAAATGACCAAAACTCCGTTTACCGGACACGGAGAAAGAGCTACTGAGCTCCTAGGCCTCATACATAGTGATGTATGTGGGCCAATGTCTACACAGGCTAGAGGCGGTTTTTCATACTTCATTACGTCCACTAACGATTTCTCCAGATTCGGTCATGTATTTTTATTAAAGCACAAGTTCGAAGCTTTCGAGAAATTCATTGAATATAAACAAGAAGTAGAAAAACAAACCGACTTGAGTATCAAGATGCTTCGATCAGATCGATGTGGTGAGTATCTCAGTACAGAATTTGCAAACTTCCTAAAAGAGAATGGGATTCTCTCTCAGCTCACTCCTCCCTACACACCACAGCACAACGGTGTGTCAGAACGACGGAATAGGACCCTATTAGATATGGTCCGGTCCATGATGAGTGACGCTGAGTTACCCGTCTCGTTTTGAGGGCATGCATTGGAGACTGCAGCATTTCTACTAAACAGGGTTCCAACCAAAGCCGTATCTACCACGCCATATGAGATATGGCATGGGAAGAGACCATCTCTTAAGAGAATTAAGATTTGGGGTTGCCCGGCCTATGTTAAAAAGCAGAATCCGGACAAACTCGAGACACGGTCAGTCATGTGTAATTTTGTGGGGTATCCAAAGAATTCTTATGGATATCTATTCTATCACAAAGAGGAACAAAAGGTGTTTGTTTCTCAACATGCCACATTCTTGGAAAAAGAGTTTTTCACAGATAAAGATGATGGTAAGGTGGTGGATCTAGAAGAGCTTCTAGAGACACAAACTACAAATAACGATTTGGTTGAACCGGCTGTTGCAATAGAAAATGAGGAACCTCGGCCACTCCGTAGGTCTGGTAGGACTTCTCGTCCACCGGAGAGGTACTACGGTTTCCTCATTGATGGTGACAGAGAAGACTGCATCATCGATGATGATGATCCTACCAGTTTTCAGCAAGCTATCACGAGTGGAGACTCTGTGAAGTGGCTGGATGCCATGAGATCCGAAATGGAGTCTATGTACACCAACAAAGTATGGACTTTGGACGTTGTACCCCCTGGGGTAAAACCTGTGGGGTGCAAATGGATCTTTAAAAGAAAGATTAGTGTAGATGGGCAGGTGGAGACCTATAAGGCAAGACTTGTGGCGAAGGGTTTTCGTCAAAGACCAGGTTTGGACTATGACGAGACTTTTTCTCCCGTGGCCATGCTTAAATTCATTCGGATCCTACTTGCTATTGCTGCTCATTACGACTATGAAATCTGGCAGATGGACGTTAAAACAGTATTTCTAAATGGAGATTTAGAAGAATGCGTTTATATGGATCAGCCAGAGGGCTTCATTGACAGTGGGAGCAGCGGGAAAGCATGTAGATTGCTTAAATCCATATATGGGTTAAAGCAGGCATCTCGGAGTTGGAACATCTGTTTCGATGATGTTATCAAAGAGTTTGATTTCATCAAAAATCCAGATGAACCTTGTGTTTATAAGAAGGCTGCAGGAAGAGCTGTCACATTCCTCGTATTGTACGTGGATGACATTCTTCTGATAGGAAATGATATTCCTATGTTACAGTCGGTCAAATCTTTCTTATCACTAAGGTTCTCCATGAAGGACCTGGGTGATGCCACATACATCCTGGGCATAAGGATCTATAGGGATAGATCCAAAAAGTTATTAGGATTGTCCCAAACCAGGTACATCAACACCATCCTAAAAAGGTTTAGTATGGAAGACTCCAAGCGGGGTCCCTTACCCGCTTGCCATGGGGTCACTCTCTCCAAGGATTCTTGTCCAAAGACCGATGAAGAGAGAGCTCGCATGAGCGTTATATCCTATGCTTCGGCAGTGGGATCTATAATGTATGCGATGTTATGTACACGCCCAGATGTAGCTTATGCGCTTAGTGTTGTAAGCAGGTATCAATCCAATCCAGGGGAGAACCACTGGACATCTGTGAAGAACATTCTTAAGTACTTACGAAGGACTAAAGAATTGTTCTTGGTGTATGGTAATAGAGATCTCCAAATGGAGGCCTTTACCGATTCGAGCTTCCAGAGTGATAAGGACGACAACAAATCTATCTCTGGGTTTGTATTTACCCTCAATGGAGAGACGGTAAGTTGGAAGAGTTCCAAACAGGATACCGTTGCAGACTCTACGATGGAAGCTGAGTACATTGCTGCGAATGATGCCGCCAAGGAAGCCGTCTGGATGAAAAAGTTCGTCTCGGAGCTAGGAGTAGTTCCAACCATTATTGATCCAATACCTTTGTATTGTGATAATAATGGGGCTATGGCGTTAGCCAAGGAGCCCAGATCCCATCAGCGGTCCAGATACATCCTGAGGCGTTTTCATTTGATCCGGGAGATTGTAGATCGCCGCGAGATCGAGATTAGGAGAGTAGACACAAAGAATAACGCCGCGGATCCATTCACCAAGGCCCTCCCTCAACCGCAGCATGAGCGACTTTTTGAGATGTTGGGTATGAGATACGCCAATAACTGGCCTTAGTGCAAGTGGGAGATTGTTGGATATATGTATGCCCTAGAGGCCATTATATGATAGTGGATGTATCTATACATGTATATATATATATTCAGTATGCATTCTTGCTCGACATGATAGTATGCTATCTGGTTCTTCTTTATCTGACATGTTGATTTGATCATGCTTTTATTCATTCATACATGCTGATAAAGCCCTGAGGATATCGGCTTGACTACTCAGATTATGATGGAGATCATACTAGTGGGACATCTGTAGTCTATAAGCATATCCTGGAAAGTCCCTAGTCGTAGGTATATCGAGACGGGGCATTGATATACCAGAGTAGACTAGCGTATATGATACTAGACCCATACGATGGGCGATGAATGTTCCCACATTCATCGATGTTTGACATCAAGATCATATACGGGTGCTCAGTGGTGACTGGGTACACTGGACGGACTCACCGAGAACTCCTATATGGAATTATATCTATCGTCGGATAACAGTTCTCAGGTGACACTGGTACAGGTTAGTCTGTAGACCCGAGATCGTCATAGAGTCTTGTGTGTTCTCCCACTATACTTTGATTGCCACCCTACCACGACTCTACTGAGTCGTGCAAACAGATGGCCATTAGGTACAGTCCCGAGAAACACGAAGGCGATGAGCGATAGGAGGGGTTTCGTCTCTCCCGGTATTGGGAGTTGATGCTGTGCTGTGCCCGACTGGTTATATCAGTAAGTCCCTGGCCAGGGCTGCTGAGATTTGCTGATAAGTGTTATCAGTAGTTTCTCGATCTGTTATAGACCATTCACCGGCACGACTTATTGAGTTATTGGGGTCGACGTGACCATCCCTAGGCTCGATATGCAGCATATCTGACGAAGAGACCAGACTGTACGGTAGTGTTGCCGGTTGGCTCGACGGGAGTTGTAGCAGGTTCGCTTGTTTTCTTCCGATCGCTCAATACCCGGGTGGCCGTTACGTTTAGCTGACCGCTTGCGGCCTGGGGGTGCTTGATATGATCATCACCCACTGCCGGCGTATTGACGAGTCTTAGAGTCCCACAAAGGAGTTACCTAGTCCAAGCGAAATGTTGTGGTGCGCGTATGCGATATGCGCATGGACCCGATTAAAATGCGCGTATAGGATACCGTACATTGATCGGGCGGCTTGCTTTTGGTGGGGTCATATGTGATATGGCCGGATTGATAAATCAAGTGTTGATTTATCATTTAACCATTAGTTTTCTCGCTTAAAACCTTTTCTTGTATATGATGGATGTATGCATGCATGTATGTTTTTCTTTCTTTCTTTCTAGTTTCATGCACATATGAATGTGCATACATACATACATACATACATCATCTATCATGGTTGATTACACATTGAAAATGATGGCAATATAAGACTCACACCATGGATAAATATATGAATTATTATTTGATTTTGTGTTTAAAACAAAATGGAAAAGGAAAGGATAATTCTTGACTTGTTTCTACATCCTTCTTTAACCTAACCATCCTCACCTACCCTTAACCATGGATTAAACTTTCCTTCTATGTTTTAAACTCTAATTAAATAATAACTCAAACATTTAACCATGGTTTGAGATGAGAAGAAATAAATATATAAGGATATATTTTCATTTCTTTTCAAGAGTTATCTTTTTACTCTTGTTAAAAAGAAAGCCATCATCTTCTTCCTCCTTCACCATTTGCTCTCTAGTTTTTTATAGTAAGCAAAACACACATCAAGAAAGATTTTTGAAGTGAGAATTACAACCACAACATCATTCTACACAAGTCTAGCCCACTTGTTTAGAGTGTTATCTTCTTTTCTTCTCTTGGAAAGTGAAGTCGATAGCTTGGACGAAGAAGCTTCGGGTGGATCGTCGTGGACACAAGAAGACTTCAAGAGGACCTTCTTCCAACACCCAAGAGGCCAAAGAGTCTAGCGAAAGGAGCTACAAAGGTTTTAGTCTCGAAACCCTAGTCTTTATTGCCTTTAACATTTAGAGACCCTAATTTTCTAGGATCGATCCCATGTATGCTTGCTTAGCACCATAAAAACTTGAACTTTGTGACATGTGATGCTTCCAAACTCTACAAAGGGTACTAGGTAAACCTAACACGAATGGCGGGATTCTCCATTAATGGCGAGATACGCCCGTTAACGGGGGAACGCGATGGCGTGGGACGCGGGATCGTGGGGCGGCGAATATCTCGCGTATGGCGAGATTCACGGAGCCGTGTCCGGGACGCTTACGATCTGTGCTCTAGTTCGGTCGATGAGACCGAGAAAGCTGAGCTCGGCAGGAGGCTCGGAGATGAGCGGGAGGCCGAGCAAGCTTGGTTCTGTGATAGCTCGGAGGCGAGTTAGGAGGGTCGAGGAGGCCCATCGTGCAGGAGAGCTTGAAGGTGAGCCAATGGTTGTTTGTAGGACGAGAATAAGAGTGTTTTGGGAGGTCATCGAAGGTCTAGAACATCCTCGGGTCGAAGGCCCAGGGTATGCCTCCAATGTACCATTCTTGCCTCTTTCTCGTAAGCCTTAGGACACGTCATCTGCCACGTGTCATGATCTGGGGAGTTTTCAGTACCGAGCATCATCATTAGCCCCCCACTTTCGTCCCGACCTATTTATGGGTCGGGTCGAGAGTGGTCTGATCGGTCACCCGGGCAGCTAGTCGTATTTTTTGATGATGTCAGCGGATCAGAGAAGAGATCGTGCATTAAAGGGGAAGCGCCGATTCGATCGTACGTTCGTTGAGGCGTGTTCAATTGATAAAACTGCACATTTGTTATTACATTTTTCCTACTATTTCTATACTAGAAAAGGCGTTTATTATAATATATGATACATATGAGGGTTTATCTGTAAAAATACTATTTTTCATGTGTTGATATATTATAATTAACATTTGGTAGGACAATGTATGCAAAAATATCATTGACCAAATCTTAATGTTGAAATTAATATCTCAATAAAACAAAACTCCACTAATATTATTTGTTGAGATTGTGCAGAATTTTTCAGGACTAAAAATCAAGGGAATCAAAGTTGTTAAGAGCAAACCTGCCTAATTAAGAAAGCAAGCTAAGAAATCAAATCTAGCAGAAACAAAGAAAGGATTTCCAGTTTCCAAAGATTCCAATGATCACCACGTGTCATGAAGATGCAAGGCCAGAGACCAAATCAAACGATCGCACTGTTTGGCCGCGGATCCGCGGCCAAACCCTCCTATTGGCCGTGAATCCGCCGCGTGCCAGATGGGTTGGAAGCTGAGATTTCGTCTGTTGGATCTTAACTGATGGTTTCCAATTTAGGATGCTAGATTTCTGGTTTTGGGACTATAGATAAAGACCGAGAGCCTCTTGGAAAAATTATCGAGTCGACGAGATCACGAAGTCCAAGACGGCTCACGCATCCAGGCTGATCATCAACGGTTCATCTACCTCCTTAGAAGAGATCGAAAAGCAAACTAGTATTTGTAATCATTTTCTAAGGAAACAAAGTGTAAATGAGTTTTGTTGATTAATAAAGACAGTTCTTTTTTTTACAGTGCCTTCGTTTCTCCTCTGGTCCTCTCGGAAAGTTTCTGAATCTTAAATTCCTCGCTTCTATTACTCCAGATTCTCTCGCAAAAATCACACACTAATCGTTAAATATGCAAGTTGCAATTTTGTTTTATTTTTATGATACGGCTCGAATAAGAATTCAAGCCGAATAGCAATAAAAAAAATTACGCACGGCGCCATTTGATTGATGTGAAAAAGGTGTGTTTGTAGTAACCGCAATCAATAACGGTGTCGCGTGTAGCCAGCCGAGATGAGTACGGGCCGTCCGCAGCGATGCGTGGAATTTTTAATCTTGTTTTAGACGAGTTAATTAGAAATAGAGGAGAGTGATTCTAGATCTATATTGAACACGGATGTAGAATATATAAGAAGATGGCTTGTAGGGTTTGTTCGAATTTAGAAGACTGGATAATTAAATAAAGATGGCTCTTTTCATCTTTTAATAAATTTAAAACTAGATCGATAGTGATGAATGAAGATTAAGGGTTTTGGAGGGAATAGAGTTCCCACTCTTAACCTTTATCTTTTCATTGGCCTCTATTCATGTCCAGGCTCTACCAAAACAATTGTTAATCTGATCTCAAATCACAGTCGAGACTATCAATAAATTGATAGCACGCCCAATTAGGATGTTAACGATTCTTTTGATAAAGTTTATAAACTTTATAAGATGTAAAAGAAATTCAGGGATTTTATCATCCATTGATCTACCATAATTCTGACAACCCTAACAAGTTAGGAATTACTCACGCATGGTTTGAGAAGAAGAAGAAATAATAGAGAAGGAATTCATAATTGCAGAATTTAAATGCAGAAAGTAAATGCGAAATAATTAAGAAAATGATCTATCTTTATTAATCAGCATTACAAGTACAAATCTTTCGAGTTTAGATTACAAGAAGAAGTTGCTCTCGATCTCTGTCTTGTAGGAAGTAGATGTTCTGTCGATATTTACGTCGCTCTATCACGTCGAATCGCGGACCTATCGTCGATCTTTTGTTTTTTGACAGTGATTTGTTTCGTGTTAAAGGTGATGATTCTCTAAGTTTAGCCTTCGGTCATTTATATCGCTCAGAAGCAGAAACTCTAGTTGCCTAATATAGTGATTTCCTATTGCGATCATACCGAGAAAATCTCAAATCCTACGGCTACGATACAGCCGCGGATCTGCCGTATATAGGGGTATTTGGCCGTGCAACCGCCGCGGTTTGGTGGAGTTAAGGTTTGAAATTTATTCTATGACCTCATGTTGACACGTGGATATTATTAGGATGTCTTAATTCTTCATATCTTCTCCGAGTCTATGCTAGTATTGATTTTACGATTTTATTGGCAGATTTTTGATCCTAACATCTCGAATATCTCGATCTCCCGACCTGAGCTAAATCTATACAATATCTCCATGAATAATGTTAGTAATATTTTTTATATTAGAGATATAATCTTAATCATTTTATATGGTAATAAATCTTTAAAAAATTTGATTAAGAATATTTGATATGATATGCATATTTTAATTACTAAAATATTATATAAATATAATATGCATATATTTTCCTTCATAATGTTAATTATAATGTATAAATATATGATAAAAACTATTTTGCAGATAAACCCTCATATGTTCCATAATTACAATAAACACCTTTAAATATTTAAGAAAAATAAGGAAAATATTATATCAAATGTGCAATATTTTCGACTGAACATATACCTATTTATTAAGAATTTAGTTCATATGTGTTTGATTGGGTTGTTGATATTGGTGGATATATCGTGGATAGTGTTTATATGTTGATTTGTATGCGTATGTGTTTGTTTGAGTTGTTGATCTTGTTGGATATATTGTGGATTGTGCATATATATTGATTTTTATGTGAAACGCTATTGTGGCGTAATATATTGTGATTTTGTGAATTATTATATTGAATATAGGATTTCTCTGTAAAAAAATTTCCAAGAAAAATATATATTAGCGGACATATTAGCTACAGGAACAGTCGCTAATACCTTATCAGCGACTGTTCGATAATATTAGATAACAGTTAAATTCGTTGGGATGTCTACGTATCACTTTATTAGCGACCGGAACAAACGGTCACTGATACATATATTAGCAGCCGTTCATATTAGAGAACGTTAATGAACGGTTGCTCATATATGTATCAGCGACCACCCAATCAGCGATCGTATTTTAACAACCGTTTAAAATTTTAACGGTCGCTAATATACATTAGCGACATTTTGTGATTTTTTGGAGACCGTTTCTGTCACGCCCCGCTTCCCAAAATACGGAATACAAGCGGTTGACAAGGCCAGCCATGCTCCTACGGTCAAGGAAGTGTCCTGCCGTAGTCACACTTCGGCTTCTAGTTTTGCATAGTAAACAGTAAATAATGCGCAGGTAATGAGAAATGCAGTAACTGGAACAAAACAGTAAAATGAACTGACCTGATGAGAAACAAAAGATATAACTCTGGATAGCTAAACAAGATGTCCGTGATGTGCGTCTAGTCCAGGTCCAGGCTAAATTTTCTCCTCACACTGAGCATGCATACTCAGGTCGTCAGAGTGACACAATAGCAATATAATATATAAAATCAAATGACAATTCTAGCAGTGATAATAGTTATATATAAGAGTAGATCAATGGCGGTATGGGTATGAACATGCAGTAATCAATGCAGCGGAACAGTAAAAGCAGTGGAATGATATGCCACGTATGTCAACACAGTAAGTAAGATATATCAATGCCAGTATCCCTATCAGTCTCTAAGTCTCACTGTACAGGTCACTAAGCCTAACGTCAGTCCAAGTGTGAGAGTCAACCACTCGCGAGTGTCCTCCATCCAAGGGTAGAACCCAAGGGCAAGGGACCACGGGCCCAACATGTAACATGTATATCACGGTGAATATCACATACCCTGTAAATCTCCATATATCTCCCTAAATATATAAGCCGGCATGGGACTCCCGAGATTCTGTTGAACTCACACTTAAACTACCCCACACCCCGTGGTCTACATCAAACGCTAACCATAACCCTAAATACTAATCGATCTGTGACAAGTCTGCGCGAGAACTGGAGGCAGGACCTCCATCAAGCACGTCCCGACTAATATCTAAGATAAATGGCAGTGTCGGATGTCTTATCTGTGACACCCGTGCAAGCGCTTCCATAAGTGTCCCATACCACTTATAGTCACACGTACACGCATCCCACAGACGTCGATAATGCAATAGAATAATAGGGGTCACTGATTGTGTACAAGTACGTATCACTTTCACTTAATCACGGATACACGAACACTGACGTACTTGCCACAATCATCACTAGAATCTAACACTGGGTAAATGCACGATATCACTAGGTTAGCACTACAATAATATGAGTATGATATGATACGTAAACAGTATATGAAGCACGATTAAGGTGTCATAAAACAGTATTCTATCACTTGCACGATTTATTATGAAACGTACGTATATACTTTAGTGAAACGATAAACAGGTAGTAATTAGTATGTTCAGTTGTCCATCCATCAAATTTGGTTTCAAGCCAATCGGGTTCCAGAATCATTAATTATAACCATTTCATTTTAAGCGCTCGCGGCTGGAAATCCGATTTCAGAATCAGAAGTCCGTTTCGCAACGCATTTTAATCCCAGTTGAGATCAGATTTTAGCAATGCTACAGTTGAATGAAATCTAGGGTTTTCAGTAAGGTTTTTAACGTAATAGACGGATCTTCAATCACATCTGTACGTCAGGAGATATACATTATTTACCACTAATATGTCAATTCTAATTCTGCTGGGACTGTTTTGCGTCCCGATCTATTAAATTACAGATTAAATATCAAACGGTAACGAAACAGAATGAAACCAATTGTGTTGTCTAGCTAACAGATTTACCTATAATAATCAGCAGAGTTCCGCAACCTACTAGTTAAGGAAATCCTGTGGTACCCATTACGGAACAGCAAGCAACAACTGAAGTCGCTCTGGACTGCAGTCCAGAGTCGCACTCCGATCCAATTATCATCACAGTTTAAGTACAGGAATGTCTGGAAACTAGTATAGGGTTAAAGTTCATCGAGTTGGCTTTGATTTGAGCCCTCGAACGCACCATTCTAGTGTGTATATGATTTATAGTGAATTTAACGGTTTTCAGGTACAATAAAATTACAGTTTTACGATTAAACTTGGGGGTAGTCGTTTTGGCTATTAACGATCAAATTTTCCAGCGAAATTTGCACACGTTATCCATCCCTACAAGGGCCAATGTAATTTATCCAGTTCCGTCAAATTTGATAATGATTTCCTAAGAGAACAAGTATCGAATAGTTTTGTTGCAATATTTAACGTTAGGCAAAACATGGGATATATATACGATTATAATTTGTAAACTAATAATAAATAGCATGTAGCAAGTGGGGACTTGCCTGGAGACGTTGGGGCACACGGCAGCGACACGACACACGTGCGGCACGGCAGTGACACACGCGCGGGCGGCAACGTCAAGATTTGGCCTCGGCTTGAACTGGTTGGCACGGGCTTGGTTCGAACTGGAGGGGGTTGTTGCGAGCTCAGGCGGTGTCGGGGCTAGGGATCGCTGATGTTGTCGAGGCCGAGGGTGAGGGATTTGCAGAGGGAGAGAGTATGTGTAGGCAGAGAGAGAGATGAGTGAGAGAGAGAGAAAGAGGACTGAGAGAGAGAGAGAGAGAGTGAGAGAGAGAGAGAACTCAGAGGGAGGGGGAAAAAGAAGGTGGCGACGACGAAGACGATGATGATGATGAGCTGCGTCGACGAGAGCGACGGTGGTCGCTCACGGTGGTGGAGGAGAGCCGGCGGTTGTGGGGTCTGCAGCGCGAGCGATAGAGAGGAGAGGAGGGAGACGAGTGACGAGAGTGGAGGAGAGCTGACGGTGGTTGAAACAATGGTGAGGGGAGGTCGGCTGGTGTAGGCGAGGTGATGGGTGCGGCGAGGTGATTTCTGTGGCGATGAGATGGGTGCAGGGGTAGTGGTGAGGCAGTGAGGGGGACGAGGGAGAGAGACGGAGAGACGAGGGAGAACGACGAGGAGATGAGGGGAAACGGGATCGGTAGTCGTCGTCGATGGAAGTGGTGGCAGCGGGAGTGGGTTGAGAGCGAAGGAGGAAGAAGGAGAACGAGGGAGAGAGAGAATGAGATCAGGAAAAGGGTGCGTGGGTGTGCACGAGAGGAGAGGCTGAGGCGCGCGTCGTGGGGGTAACGCGCAAGCGTGGGCGACGGCGGAGGTGAGGCGCGCGGATCGCGAGCGGGAAAAAGGGAAAGGAGCCGTTGGGGAGACGAAACTGTAGGGAGCGGGTCGGGTGTGAAGCGGCCGTGGGCTTGGAGGGGGACGCGGGAGCGGGCCGGTGGGAATGGGCCAGAGAAATTAAAATAAAAGAATTAAAGGAAAAGAGGGCTGCGCCGGGGTTAAGGAAAAATAAATTAGGAATTTATTTAAAATGTGTGTGTGGGCTGCTGGGGAACGGGCCGAAAATAAGGAAATAGAAAATTAATAATAAGAAATTGAAGAGAATAAAAGGGATGAGCTGAGAGCTGGGCTCTGGGCGCGGGCCAGGCCGGAGGAATTTTGAAGAAAAATTATTGGGGAAAAATATATGGGAGCGGGCCGGGACTGTTGGGTTGGGCTGGGATCAATAAAAAGAGAAAAATGGATTTGGGCTGAAAGAAAGATTGTGGGTTTAAATTATATAAATAAACTAATGGGAAAATTGTAAAAGGGCTGGGTTTAATCAATATATATTGGGGAAAAATGGCCTGAGTTTTTGGGTTAAAAGAAATCATTTTTCTTTTAGGTTTTGGATAGATAAGATTATAAATAAGACAAGTAAAATTATAACTAAACTAAATAAAATTATAAATAAAATTGTAAAGTAACAAAATACCGATTTTGGTATAAGAGGCTGGGCCGAAATGGTGCTGAGTGTTATGGTGTGGGGATTTTGGGTTTGAGAAAAAGGGAGGGGATAAACTAAAATAGGTTGGGAAAATTTTAAAATAATCAATAATAATAAATACAAATTATCGGTGAAAAAGAAATACAACCATGTGCGTACAAAAAGGGGCTGGGTATGTAGGGTATTTTTCGTTACCCCGTTGAGATGGGAATATGCGTCGCTTGTCAGGCGTATACAGGTCCCCCGCCTAGGGTAGGCCGAGCTTTATTAATTTTGGGGATCTGAATCTCCAGCGGTCGTGGACTAAGCTGCCGTTAATTACCTCTCGTCTTTGAAGCGAAAGAATCTCCGATTGACAGGTCAACTAGTCATGCGAACTCAATGTGCAGTGTGCGTATGTGTCTTAAGGGGTTTTGGGTATATTAGGGGCCTTGCATAGTTTACGAGGGTCTCGCTATTCGGATAGCGGGATGGAAGTTAATGAGGCTAGCAGTCCCTTTGCCGGGCAATGCCCCGTTAGAATTTTTTTTTAATGGGATACGCCTTTTGAGTGTGGAGTGTATGGAAAAAAGATAGGTAGGGAGCGTCCTAAGGACGCGTGAGTGGCGCGCGGGCACAAGGCGTTCACGAGTTACGTGCCCTACGTATGGGCACCCGCGGGTCACGTACACAGCACGCGACCGCTGGGCGCCCGCGGGTCACGTGTCCTGCGTGTGGGAGCTGGGCGCCAGCGGGTCACGGTGCGCGGCACGCGACCGCTGGGCGCCCGCGGGTCACGTGCGCGACACGCGACCGCTGGAAACACCAGCAAAGAAAGAGGTTTAGCCCATAGGCTGGGTGTTGAACTTCCGACGGCTTTGGAGACTCCCAAAAAAGGGAAGGATTTTTATCTTTATGGAGTTATACTCCCAAAAGGATTTTGAGTGGAGTTAAACTTCCAAAAGAATTTTATTTATGGAGTTAAACTCCAATTTTTTTTTGATTAATGGAGTTGAACTCCCAAAAATCTTTGGAAATGATCAAAAGGGACCTCTTTCTTCTCTTCTTTGGCCCTGGATCTTCTTTTGAGCTTTGGATCTTCCCGAAGTAGGGTCTTTGGGAGATGGGTCTACTTCCTCCTCCTCTCTGTTGGCTGGATCCTGGAGAAAAAATGGATGAGACTTAAAAATCTTTCATTTTGGGGATTTAATGGAAGATTTGAGCTTCTCTTCAAGGGTTTTATGGTGAAAAACTGTTTCTTTTAGGAAAAAGAAGAGTTATATACTTTTTTTAAATAAAAAAAAGAAAGAAAGAGGGTTTAGAATCTTTAGGAAGGAGAAGGAGGCACAGAACCCTAATTTTTTAGAGAATGAAAAGTTGTTCCTGGTTTTTCATCATATTTGACTTTATAGCCTACACACTTTACATATAGTCCTTTGGATTTTTCCAAATGGCACTTGTGTCACCTCATGCCTTATGTTTATTTTCTTTTTGCACATAACCCATGAGGTTTAAAATTTTTTGGTTTTCTGCCCATCTATCATACATTTATTTCTAAAATTTTTGCATTAAACTAATTTATTGCTTCATTTTTGGCATGGAGCCGGCCCTTTTTATGCTTGGTTCCGATTTGGGCTTGGGCCCACTTTGCTTGGGGGTTGATTGAATTTGACGTGGTCGATTGGGGTATGACTTTTGACCCCAGCAATAACTAATTTTAAATTTCGGATTCTTAAAACTTACTGTGAAAATCGGACGAGTTTAAACATGAACCCAACCCGGCCCATCCGAAAATATAGGGTTATTCCATATAAAATACTCGCCGGAACATGTTGGGACGGGTTAAATTAATGGACTTGCAATTTTTCAAGGTTTGGGTTAAGGTCCAACCGCGTTCCTTCGAACCCGTAAGTTGACTCAGACAACATCCGAAGCAGAACCAGCCAACACATGTTATAAAAATCAATACAATTGGGCATTAGGCGAAATATATATTCCTAATTGGTCATTTGCTAACTTTCTACCAATGGGTATATATTCTCAATGTATAATTACTTTAATTTATAAGAAAAGTTGTAATTTTTTTATTTTTAATTGATTAAGTGCTGGATATTTTGTAGGGTGACATGATTATTTTGTAGTTGGATATGTTATAAATGTGTTTATAAATGGGTAAACTCGGAAACTAGATAGAACTCGATCCGCTGTAATCTGTCCACATCTGAAATTGAGGTCTATTTTATGGCCGGATATATTTTTGATGAAAAACCTATCTAAGACGGCCCAGTTTCACCCATGCTCACAGTCGAATCTATAGGTAGAAATTTTGAAAATGTAAAACTAGAGGCATTTCTACTTGAAAGAAGCATCGATCTTGAATTGGAAAGGGAACTCCAAGTAATTAAGCAATCAAAAGTGTTTTTTTTTTTTAATTTTTTTTCTAGGAATACCAAGGAGGTTTAAAGGTGAAATACAAAAATCCTAAAATTTCAAAGGGCATCTTTTATAAATAGAAAGAATTTAGGATGTAGTATAGAGAGAAACTAACAATACATGTTCTACATTATTATAAAAACTTACTAATATTTTGTTAAAGCATGGTATGCTCAGCTAACTGTTTGACATATTTAAGAGGGTGTGGGATTTTAAATATTTCCTCCAAGTGTTAATTAAAAGTTAGTCCGTAATTTTCTTAGCTGCATAAGAGTCATTTTCAATAGAAATCTTTTTTAAACGTTTTTGTATTCCCGTTTTATGATCATCAGATGTTCCAAAAAGATTTCGAGAGTACTTCTGAGAACAATAATTTAGAACCCTTGAGATCCGCCTATCAACTAATGAATAATGTGTTGTAATATATTATAATAATTTCTTTCTTATTTGACCAAGTTTGTTTTTTCTCTCCTCCGGATAGTTTATTCAGGAGTCGCGCTGAATTTCGGTTGGCTCGGTTAATAAAAGACGTGTTTTCATTTTCTTTGCAATTTGCCTTACAAAGACATGATATTGTTTCAGAATTTATCCGGAGCTGATACGGTGATTGCTCGTCCTGCCATCTCTCCTACAACACCCTATTTATCCATTTTTTTTATGACAAATAAAAGCCGAGATAAAAACCTTCATCTTGAATCTTTGATAATTCTACCTTCATCTTGAATCTTGATATTCAATAGCACATGAGTCCTAGTAACACGTGTTTGTATCATTTGTATATATGTGCGATGACAAAAGTAGAAACCTTTACAACAAGATGCAATCTTCGAGAGGCGACAGTACAAACGCATTTTAATCATTGATTTAATCCGAAACGTATTCCCAACACTTTGTACAAACATATCTGTTATGTTATCTGTAATCAACATTTCAAGTTTCAATGGAGTAAAATCCGAAGAAAGTTTTATTTTTAAGGAAAAAAATAAAAAATAAAAAACAATAATAATTGCCATGGAAGCAAGGGAGGAGAGCCTAAGAGCAGCAGAAGTAACCGTCCTATATTCTCTCTGTCCCGTGTACACAAAAGCGCTTGCTTGTCTTGTTTGAACTTTCAATCGAATAAATGTACGTAACAAGCCAACACATGCACATGCTTTTTTTGGAGGCAGGGATTGCATGTTTGACACGTGTCACAGGTTACCCAGCCTCGTGTTAATCCAACCAAGTTTAATTGAGATATGTTATAGCCGGTAAGTGTTTAGTGATGATTAACATATTATCATGTATTAAAAGAGAAGTTGGGACGAAGTTGGCTACTTACATGTGCCCTCTAATCGTATTAGGATTAATGTTAAGAGTGGATCAACAAATTAATTTGGAAGTCTTACTTGTAATGCCGACAACAACAAGAAGGAGAGAAGCAAATAGCATGCCAAATTCTCTCCTCATGTTTTAGTCCTAAGCTTGAAATTAATAACGCCAAACACAATATGCTTTTCTCTAAACAAAGGCAGAGCTGTAATATTTCTCACGGCATATCAATTTTTCCGCTGTATAAAATTCAAAAAATGATGTGATGTGTTTTGCCGACAATGGATCCAAGAAGAAATGTCTGATGAATTTTCTGATATTGTAGTTTACACATGATGATTATGTATTTGCATGTGGTATATTAATCTTCACGCTCTTGAAACATACATCTAATTTTATTTTCTCTTTTTTATGTAATTTTCATATTTTCATATTATTTTTGGGTAGTTATCTCAAACCACAAGTAGATGGAGCTGGACAGGGTGCTCAAGCTCATGGAGATGGATTTCCAGATGGCGAAAGCCGAAGTGAAGGAGGAGACGGTGAAAGAGAGGGTGGAGGCGGCCAAGACGAGGCGCCGGCAGGCCGTTCTTGTTGCACTGTCCTTTTGAAAGGATCCGGATCCTCTGCTTGCATTGCACTCTGCAAGCATATCCGACAGTTGGAAATGAGGGTCTAACATGGGGCTATGGTTTGTATGGGGTCAAGAAGAGCTCCAATGGCTGGAAGGGAGCAAGAGCACCATACTCTTGAAAATTAAAGAGCACGGGATCTTGATCCCCTTTTGAACTTTCGATGGTGCGTGTCGTATTGTAAGATTTTTTGTGTTCAAAAGAAACGATTGTTTTGTGTCGCAGATACGATTGACGCAAGTTTTTCTATACCTCTAATTCAAAACTCTATAAATACATATCTACATTTCTCATTCTTCTCACAATTCACAACAACAAAATTTTCAATCTCCCAATCTTCTTTTTAATTTCTAAGAAATTTACTGTTAAAATTGAAATCATATAATCTTCATTTCCGCAGTCTTAATTTTCACTTCAGTTTCACTAATTTGATTCTGCTATTTGGAATCAGTTTTTTTTATTAATTATATATTTTTGTCGTATATTTTTTATCATCTCTCTTTCTCTGTTACTAATATTTTTAATTAAGAATGTCAGGCTCATGTTCACAAGGTAACATGGGTGTCTCATCTTCATGGAGACGTTCATTTCAAATTGATATGGATTCACAAGAGAGACAGAGATTAACCAATATCTGCAAACTAATTTTGATTCTTATTCTCCTAACTATGCACATAGCGAAGATGCGCATGCTTCGTTGGATGTACGGTAACACTAGAAAAGATAAGTTGCGAAATGAGGATATTCATGCAAAAATTGGTCTAGCACCTGTGGAGGAGAAGATGCTGTAAGTGCACGGCGGCGTCCCGGCCGTCAAACCGACGCCGGAATGCGGAAGCGGTGATAAACTTTAATTTTGCGGACTTTGCAAACCGGCACCCCCGCGCACTAGACACCCGGATCGTAACCATTAACAAGTCTAAGCTACTAACATGAAGGGAAGAGATGTACCGAGTGATCCGAGTCCTCCGGTCTTCTCGCCGCCGTCCCGATCTCCCGCGGAAACTCCGGTGGTCGCCTCCTCGCCGGAAGGGCACCACGTAGCCGGATTCTTTTACGGGCTCCCGCCTCAATACCGAGGCAACTCGGGCGCGAAGTGGGCTAGCCGACGCGTCCAAGATTTGCTGTAGAATAGCGTAGAATAGCTGTCTCCCTGGGGTTTAGGAGGTTGCCAATTTGGAGGGATTTGTGCAAGAACAATCAAGGATGAAAGCTTGATGAAGAATTGAGCAAGCTCTCAAAAGGAATGAGCATCCCCTCAAAAATGGGCTCGGCCACTTGAAAAACAAGAATGAGCTCTCTAAAGAAATGAATGAAGCAAGCTCTCTTGAGAATGCAACCAAAAAAATGAATGAATATTAATTCATCCACTCCTCATTTTCAATTCCAGCACACACACATTTTAATAATCATTCTAGTGCTCACTATGAATAACAAAAATGGTTGAAGGGAATTAATCAAACCATGCTCAATCAATTATACACCTCACAGCACATATACAAGGGAGGGGCCCACGAAAATACAAGATAGGAAAATTCCATGAAGGGAATTAAACCATACACAAAAAATAATCCCTCCCATACCCTGAACAGTGGCCGGCCACATTTCCAATACCACATCACATCAATGGACAAGTGGGGAAAAAGAATTCTTTTAATGAAGAGGTCACAATCACAATAAACCCCCTCCACAAAATGTTATTTGCAAACTGCAAATAACACCCTCCAACGAAAAGTCCGGCCGGGAAAGAATAAAGAAAAACCGGCCGGAACGGAATGCAAACTGGCAACCCCAGAAAACTGGTCCCATAATAAATTACAGGAAAACCCCGATACTGTGCATACACACCCGCATTTGTATTTCGACCGAAATACAAATGTAAAGAGACAAAACTACACAATCAAATACTAAGATCCGGCTTAAGCCAAAGCCGGCTAGTAAAAACCGTCCGATCACCATCCGTGCAATACCGCACGTATCTGATCGAACCCTGCCATATCTCCATACGGCCTCTACAGCGTTTCGCCCGAAAGCTTGAGTAACTGAATGTGTGGTGGACTCTAAAGACTCGTCAATACTATGGCTATGGATTTAACCACTAGCCCGTCCGAGGTATAAGCCAATACGTAACGGGCCACCAGCTATTGACTAAAAGGGATGTCGATGAGCGAACTCATCCTGACACCCTACTGAGCCTGTCAGTGACAATATCCGTACAGTCCGGTCCGTTCGTCTATGAGTATCGCATGGCGGGCCTAGGGGGTTGGTAAAAGTCAGACCCCCAAAAGCGGTACAAGTCGTGTCGGAGTGTAGCCCAGAACACCCTGAGATATTACTGGAATACCTACCAGTAAATCTCCTGCCTTGGCCAAGGACTTCGTGTAATGGCTCTCCTAGACACAGCGCGACCTCACCCCCAATACCGGGAGAGACGAACCCCTGAAGATCCGCTCACTGCCTCCATGTGGCTCGGGACTGTACCCAACTAAAACCTGTTTGCACGACTCCTTTGAGCCGTGGTAGGGTAGTAATCAAAGCACAGTGGGAACTCACACGAGACAAATGACGATCCTCAGGTCGATGAACTAACCTGTACACATGTCACCTGGGAACTGCTATCTGACGTCAGGTATAAGACCAACTAGCATGTTCCCGGCGAGTCCTGTCCGGTGTACTCATAACCCAATGAGCACCTGTATACATCTTAGGTGAACCAACTGACACCAGTGGCCTGTGAGACCGGCCACCGCCCCTCGTCGGGGTCTCGACTGTATACACTAGTCTACTCTGGAGAATCGATGCCCAGTCTCGAAACTCCCACGACTAGGGACCTTTTAAGGATGTGCTAATAGACTCCAGCTCTCACTTATATGATCGCCCTCATACTGCCGGCAGTCAAGCAAGAATCCTAGGGGCTCTATCAACGTGCAATAGCGACATGTCATGTCACCTAAAGCAGTACACGATGATAAAGGTAAACCAGATAGCAAACTATCATCTCGAGTAAGACTGTCGTACCGGGATAGGTCCTCCCTCAATCATTGCAATCACGTGCCTGTGATCCAATAATTGACTCTGAGGGCACTATCTCCAACAATCTCCCACTTGCACTCAAGGCTAATTATTGCGATGTTGCATACTCACAGCCCGTGTGATACCGAACACCCAACTCCTCTACTTGTCAGTCTCACAAAGCTCGTTTGCGAAACTATCGCGTTCGAGGAATAGCCTCAGTGAGTGGATCCGCTCTGGTGTTTCTTTCTATGTCTCTCTATATCTCAAGTTCGCGGAGAAAGCCATCTCCCGAAATGAGCAATACCTGTCTTAGAATGTCTGGATGTCTGATGGGACCGAGCTCAAAAATGAACTCCAAATCCAAACTTCTTAGACTGTATCGTCAACTGAACTTAATCAGTATCCTGCGCCATGCCTCCCTCAGTATTGCCTTGGATCACCTGTCCAAAACACTGTCCCTCATCAGAAGGAAAAATATAACTCTGACGATCTCCTTGTCGTCTATGTCACCTTGGAAGCCTGGAATGATAACTGTCTCCCGAATAGGGCTGTCGTTATCATATCCCTAGAACATTCACTTATGTTCTAAAACTGCTTCCGACTGTTTCTCCAGGATTGGATCAATGTCAACTTATTGCATCTAGTGCAAGAACAACATCTGGTGTGGTACTTGACATCTCATGATTGACTCAATTGCCTAAGCAAGTGATCTGCCAATCATGCACATCCCTCTCTACTTTAGTCTATAAGACACCTTTAGAGAGGGTGACTCCATCACCTGCAGGTATACTACCGTGCCAGGAGTCAACCATTCTAAATATTCATAGAATGCTGTCTAAGTACCCTGATTGGGAAACCACCCAAATCTAGATCTAAAACCATAGATCTAGTAACCAGTATGTCTGATATAACGTCCAAGTCCCTTGTGGAGAAACCACTGTGTGACGACCAAAGTATAACCGATCGTAGTATAGGAATGTCACTTCCTACCTTGTGTATGTCATCCAAAACCCGGATATCACACCCTACTACCTTCTCAACTGATCCATCCCTTATTCTGATAACGTCAAACCCATGACTGTCTCATCAGAGATAGATGATCTATCTCCACTATATCTGCTTTAGTCTATAAATAGACATAAGCCTGATGTCCACCAAAGCTTCCGCTGCTCCCACTGACTACGACAACCCTCTGGCAGAGTCATATAGACGTGCACTTCTAAAGCTAGTTTAGAACGACGCTATACTCATCCTCCTGCCGGGTCTCGCAGCCTGAAACAACAACAATGGCAGGTGTGGGTAAACAAGAACTTCCCTGTCACCGTCCTTGAGGCTACCGGAGTACCTCTCGGGTGCCTGAAGTTTCCCACTATATCTGCGGAGTGGCCAATGGAATGTCAAATCAGATTGAATCTTTAGGTTCCTTATCAAATCTTCAGTAATCGTTTGCGGTTCTGGAATCACTTCCAGTTCTACCATACTCCCACTATTGTTTTTGAAAAAATCCATTTTTATTAAAACTGTGGCGAGTCAAGAACAATATCACTATTGATCTCTCTTATGGTAGAAAGTCAACCCTCGTCATAGCCTGGATCAACCCACAAACAGCCATTACAGAAACGTGCCTTGAGTTATCCAGAGTCTGGTTTTAATCATAAGCCGGACAACTCCCCGTACCTTAACAATGTTAAGATATGAACTGTACTATATCCAATATAGAACCAGAGGCACTGATTTAATTGAACCAGATTCAAATCATGCAGCTGTCTCCAGTGCATGTCAACTAAATGGAGAGAGGCCGATCAGCGTTACTCAACTTAGGAATGCTTCCAATTATGAGTAACCTGAAAGAGATCAATTTCTCTTTATCATTACTATCAACTGAATACCATACACAAGTATCTACATCTTCGATCACTTTGAAGAATCCCGATACTTGCTACACCTGGTTCTCTACTCTATTCAAATACCTATAACTTCTCAAAACTCAGACCCTGTGTTTCCACGAAACACATGTCTAAGAACTAGAGAAGTTAAAAGTAAACAGAATATAGTATGAGGACCAACCCCTCTGTCCTAATGGACTCTGGACAACATACAATACTCTGTATAAATCCGCTGAGTCTAACAACTCTTTCACTGTGTGTCGTAGGTTGAAAACTGTACTTATGGTTAAGAAGAATTACACCGCTGTTTAATGCTCCTTACCTAACCATCCACTGATATAGGTAAATGTCATCGACATAATATCAAAAGGTATATCTCACTCTATGAAAATAGACGTACAGATATATCAATTTGAAATTGGTGCACAACAGCGGATATTCAAAACCAAATATTTGCCGAATGGCAAACAGCCCAGGTGATCTCCTCAAATATCACCGATTACAACGAATCCCGATATAATGAGGATGATCACCCAATTCCCAATGACTTACTCCCACTCATCATCTGCAAAGCCATACAGATGTGAGAATCAAAACTGGTAGATACATACCCTGGAGCAAGTGTCAAATCAGGAAATCAGTTTTCTTTTAACAGTACACAGTTGAACTGAAACATTGAAATGTTTCAATGGGGTATCCTGGTATTCCTAGTAATGCCTCTTCCATTATCCAGATTCACAACTATAACCGTATAATTCTTTGCCACCTCTCCAAATCCCTTTATATGTCTTTAGTCATTACCTTCTGTACACCCCTTTAAGCCAAATGGTTTTCTTCCTTCCCTACCGTTCGGCACCAGCCTATGGTTTGGAAGAAGACTATCCAAAAAGCATAAAGGGTGTACTGTCCTAATCCTAGGAGCACTCGCAACGCGAGAGAAGGTGAAGATAAAAGACACCTGAATGTACTTTATTCCTATTTCTCCTGAACCAGGATCCATCCCCGAACTGGAACAAGTTCCTTTCGAGTTCGTATATAACCATACGATGGATTATCCAATAAAATGGGATCTTCGTAGTGATACGGAGTGTCCTGGAGAAATACAAAGGTGATTTAGGATTGGCTAAGAAATACTTAGTTTGGTCGTGAATAGCAGTCGCAATTTACTTTGCTCTCTTACTAATCCCTTGCTTTGTCTGAACTTAATACCTTCTGTACACCGTTTAGGCTAACTGGTTTTCTTCATTCCCTACCGGTCGGCACCAGCCTATGGTTTGGAAGAAGACTATCCAATTTGCATAATAGGTGTACTACTCCTAAACCAAGGAGTACTCGCAACCTGAGAGAGGGTGAAAAGAAAAGACAACTGAATAATCCTATCCGTTTTCTCCAGAACCAGAAACCATCCTCGAAGTCCTTCGAGTTCGTATATAACCATACGATGGTTTTGTCCAATGGAAGTGGACGTTCGTAGTAATACGGGGTGTCCTGGAGAATAGGGTAAAAGTAGGAGTGGCAATGAGGTCTGCAACTCTGACAATCCAAAAGCCAGTGTTAAGTAGGTTCGGTCAACTTGGTCACTGAGTCATAGTCATAGGGTCGGGTCAATGGTCGCTGCCAAGAGAGAGAGAAAAGAAACACTCAGCGTGCACTCTAACCTAGATCAGAATGGTTACCAATTTATCTAATCTGGAAACCTCCCACTGTACCTCAAATTCTCCTCCAAACCTGAAAGAAGAATTAGTCGGGGTCACCCGAGGAGTAAACCAACTCATCAGTGGGAATCGGGATCCAACTCTCATCGTATGATAACGTGACAGAATCCGCTCACGGTATCACACTCCAGAAGGTATGCGCATATCTGGCAAGTTTCAGTACTTTTGAAACTCCCGATGTGATTTCTACCCCATGCTCTTATGACCTTGACTTTGGCCAACAAATCATAAGTCACATGTCAAGTTCTACCCGTCATTCTCTAGGTTAATTTGAATCCACCCGTACATACCCTTGACTTTGGCCAACAAGGCAGTACGACTGTTCCAAACCAACGCATCTATCTATGCTGCATATGAATACCCAACAGCTACCAAACACTGTGCCTTGACTTTGGCCAACAAACACAGCTTGAATACTATTGACTACCCATATGAAACGACGGAGGGCTACGAATGGTTTCTGGCGAAAACCTTTAACGTAATGAACTTGATATCGTTGAAGGAACGGATAGCTTTTTAGAAAATATAGTGACGAAAACCTTTACTAAAGAGGTCACTCCCGGTGAAGGGATCTCGGCTCTTTCCCCGTAGAATGAGGTGCAGGATATTCCAACTGAATACCACGATGCAAAGCAAAAGTAATCGGCTATAGTGAAGTTAATGCCCTAACGCAAACTTCTGTCCAAGGGGTCACTCCCGGTGAAGGGATCTCGGCCCTTGCCTCGTCGACCGAGGAGCAGGATATTCCAAATGAATACCACGATGCAAAACAGAAATGAACGTACTTGCAATAACAGCTTTTTGAAAAGTGTTCCAACAACATCAGATTAGGTTTGTTTAACTTGCATTGATCCGAATCAACGCAGTCCCATCAATTGATCACACCACAAAGAACGAAAATATACTGACGTACGTATATGCCATCCGCATTCGCCACTGGGTCCCGTCATCACCCGTTAGGTTAGCTTACTAACGGCAGAGCGGGGACTGGACTAGCGCGGATGAAAAACATATACAACATCTACTAATATATATACCAATATATAGTATTTCGCTCAAGGCGTGAATAAAAATGCAACATCACAGAAATGTACAGCATCACAGAACAATACAGATATCTGGGATCCCCGGGTTTCACAGAGCCACTACTGAAACCCGACGTTCCCTTGGTCGTGTGGATAGCCTGTGCAATGAAATCCTATACCCCCTACGAGTGCGGCGAATAGCCAGCCAATCCTGGAGTGAAGCCCCCTCCGTCCCAATGCCATGAGATGCGGGCTTGTTGCCTTCTAGAACCCGGTTATCCGTGCACCCCTCCGCGGGGTAAACCTAGTACAGAAAGTAAAATATACATACACCGGGTACATCGACCGCAACCTGGTCGTGCCCCAAAATAATAATACAAACAGGCAGTGACGGCAGTCCACATGTCGGACGCTCGCCCCGCAATATCAAATGTACATAATACAACAGAAACAGTACTAGCATTGCATCCAGGCTATCCCCCACGACCGATCCGCAACATCATAGCAAATACATAGAACATCAACGTGAAAGTCACGTTCGCAAATCCGTCTAACCGGGCTATAGCAGTTAGACAGGATTTACCGATCGAGTGACATTCACGGTCGCAGATATATTGTAAATACTGTGAAAAATGTGTTTAAAATATCCGATCGATCAAAAATTAACAAGTGGGCCCCAAAGAAAACTGTAGCACTCACAGAAATAATTGGCCCAACTTTAATATCCCAAAACCCCTATTTTAAACCCAGAAGCCGACTGTAAAAAGATAAAGCATTGATCCTCTTCTTCGGCGGCGGAACCGCGGCCCCAAGTGGGATTTGGCCGCGGTTGCGCGGTCTACCTGAGAGATCAATGTCTCGTATTTTCCCAGTAGTCTTATGTCACCCTGTAAAGTACTTTTATACACCCTGAAAAATTTTTAGAGACTAAAAAAAAATTCAACAGAAAACTGTCGTGACAAAATACGGGTTTTTGAACATTTCGATCGATCGGAACTGAAAAACACATTACACAAAGCTAGACTATGTTAATGGCAAGGCTCTGATACCACTGTAAGTGCACGGCGGCGCCCCGGCCGTCAAACCGACGCCGGAATGCGGAAGCGGTGATAAACTTTAATTTTGCGGACTTTGCAAACCGGCATCCCCGCGCACTAGACACCCGGATCGTAACCATTAACAAGTCTAAGCTACTAACATGAAGGGAAGAGATGTACCGAGTGATCCGAGTCCTCCGGTCTTCTCGCCGCCGTCCCGATCTCCCGCGGAAACTCCGGTGGTCGCCTCCTCGCCGGAAGGGCACCACGTAGCCGGATTCTTTTACGGGCTCCCGCCTCAATACCGAGGCAACTCGGGCGCGAAGTGGGCTAGCCGACGCGTCCAAGATTTGCTGTAGAATAGCGTAGAATAGCTGTCTCCCTGGGGTTTAGGAGGTTGCCAATTTGGAGGGATTTGTGCAAGAACAATCAAGGATGAAAGCTTGATGAAGAATTGAGCAAGCTCTCAAAAGGAATGAGCATTCCCTCAAAAATGGGCTCGGCCACTTGAAAAACAAGAATGAGCTCTCTAAAGAAATGAATGAAGCAAGCTCTCTGGAGAATGCAACCAAAAAAATGAATGAATATTAATTCATCCACTCCTCATTTTCAATTCCAGCACACACACATTTTAATAATCATTCTAGTGCTCACTATGAATAACAAAAATGGTTGAAGGGAATTAATCAAACCATGCTCAATCAATTATACACCTCACAGCACATATACAAGGGAGGGGCCCACGAAAATACAAGATAGGAAAATTCCATGAAGGGAATTAAACCATACACAAAAAATAATCCCTCCCATACCCTGAACAGTGGCCGGCCACATTTCCAATACCACATCACATCAATGGACAAGTGGGGAAAAAGAATTCTTTTAATGAAGAGGTCACAATCACAATAAACCCCCTCCACAAAATGTTATTTGCAAACTGCAAATAACACCCTCCAACGAAAAGTCCGGCCGGGAAAGAATAAAGAAAAACCGGCCGGAACGGAATGCAAACTGGCAACCCCAGAAAACTGGTCCCATAATAAATTACAGGAAAACCCCGATACTGTGCATACACACCCGCATTTGTATTTCGACCGAAATACAAATGTAAAGAGACAAAACTACACAATCAAATACTAAGATCCGGCTTAAGCCAAAGCCGGCTAGTAAAAACCGTCCGATCACCATCCGTGCAATACCGCACGTATCTGATCGAACCCTGCCATATCTCCATACGGCCTCTACAGCGTTTCGCCCGAAAGCTTGAGTAACTGAATGTGTGGTGGACTCTAAAGACTCGTCAATACTATGGCTATGGATTTAACCACTAGCCCGTCCGAGGTATAAGCCAATACGTAACGGGCCACCAGCTATTGACTAAAAGGGATGTCGATGAGCGAACTCATCCTGACACCCTACTGAGCCTGTCAGTGACAATATCCGTACAGTCCGGTCCGTTCGTCTATGAGTATCGCATGGCGGGCCTAGGGGGTTG
This sequence comes from Agapanthus africanus, assembly GCA_030015575.1. Taxonomy (NCBI): domain Eukaryota; kingdom Viridiplantae; phylum Streptophyta; class Magnoliopsida; order Asparagales; family Amaryllidaceae; genus Agapanthus; species Agapanthus africanus. The sequence continues at coordinate 9,819,932 of CM057337.1, forward strand.
GTAAAAGTCAGACCCCCAAAAGCGGTACAAGTCGTGTCGGAGTGTAGCCCAGAACACCCTGAGATATTACTGGAATACCTACCAGTAAATCTCCTGCCTTGGCCAAGGACTTCGTGTAATGGCTCTCCTAGACACAGCGCGACCTCACCCCCAATACCGGGAGAGACGAACCCCTGAAGATCCGCTCACTGCCTCCATGTGGCTCGGGACTGTACCCAACTAAAACCTGTTTGCACGACTCCTTTGAGCCGTGGTAGGGTAGTAATCAAAGCACAGTGGGAACTCACACGAGACAAATGACGATCCTCAGGTCGATGAACTAACCTGTACACATGTCACCTGGGAACTGCTATCTGACGTCAGGTATAAGACCAACTAGCATGTTCCCGGCGAGTCCTGTCCGGTGTACTCATAACCCAATGAGCACCTGTATACATCTTAGGTGAACCAACTGACACCAGTGGCCTGTGAGACCGGCCACCGCCCCTCGTCGGGGTCTCGACTGTATACACTAGTCTACTCTGGAGAATCGATGCCCAGTCTCGAAACTCCCACGACTAGGGACCTTTTAAGGATGTGCTAATAGACTCCAGCTCTCACTTATATGATCGCCCTCATACTGCCGGCAGTCAAGCAAGAATCCTAGGGGCTCTATCAACGTGCAATAGCGACATGTCATGTCACCTAAAGCAGTACACGATGATAAAGGTAAACCAGATAGCAAACTATCATCTCGAGTAAGACTGTCGTACCGGGATAGGTCCTCCCTCAATCATTGCAATCACGTGCCTGTGATCCAATAATTGACTCTGAGGGCACTATCTCCAACAGATGCGGGAAAACCGGCTAAGATGGTTTGGTCATGTGCGACGCAGACCTATGGAAGCACCGGTTCGACGAATAGATACTCTCGATATGGGCAATGGCAAAAGGGCAAAAGGAAGACCGAAGAAAACATGGATGGAGATGATACGAAACGATATGGTTGCCAAAGGACTTAATGAAAGTATATTGTTCGATAGGAGTGAGTGGAGGCGGAGGATTCACGTGCTGGACCCGGCGTGATTCTCATGTTAGTTCATGTAGCCCACCCTATATGCTTGGGATAAAAGGCTCAGTTGTTATTGTTGTTGTTGTGAGATCCCTGATACTTCACAAAGTAATATCCCTAGTTCTTGCTCCTATCGTCCTTGAAGTAAGAGCTTCTGTCCCTAAAAATAAGAGAGCTAAAACTTCTGATATTTGGAAATATTTTATAGTACAAATAGTTGCAGGTAAAGACGAGCGGGCAGTTTGCACTCATTGTCAAGAAGATTTTACTTGTATCATTTTAGGTGGAACTACTCATCTAAAAAGACATTTAATCAAACACGAAAAGGCTGATTCTCGGCAGACGACTCTAAGTATGCCGTCTAAATTTTTAACTAGTTTTTCTTATTCGCAAAATACTAATAGAAGAGAACTTGCAAAATATGTCATACATGATGAACAACCATTTGGTTTTGCAGAAAATAAAAAAATTGATAGATTGGTAAAATATGTATATAATCCAGTATTTCAAAGAGTATCCCGAACAACACTTAGAAGTGATGTTTTAAAAAAAAAATCATGATGGTAAAACCAATTTGATTGATATTTTTGTAAATCTTAAGAGTAAAATTGTATCAACTTCTGATCTTTGGACTATAAAATAGGGTATGAGTTATATTTGTGTTACTGCATATTTCATTGATAATGATTGGTTTTTACATAAAAGAATTTATTGGTTTTTCAAAAATAGAGCATCCACAAGGTGGAAATAATATAAGTAATTGTATTTTGACTATTATATGTGAATATAACATTCAAAATAAAATATTTTGTGTTGGTTTTGATAATACTACTACTAATAATTCTGCTATAGCAATTTTAAAAAATAATTTAAATCCTGTTTTGAATGGAGAATTATTTCATCAAAGATGTGCATGCCATGTGTTAAATTTAATTGTGTATGATAGTCTTACTATAATCGATCCTCATTTAGCAAAACATAAAAATGCAATGATATTTATTGAAACCTCTGGACGCTGAAAACATATTTTTAAGCAAACTTGTACTCAATTAAATTTAAAATTTAGACCTTTCAAATTCAACATTCCAACTAGATGGAATTCCACTTATGAGATATTGAAATGTATTTTAAAATATCGAGAGTCTATTACTTTATTTTATGAGAAACAAATACACAATAATAATTTAGAGGATTATGATTGGTTTGTTTGTTGATATGTTTTAAAATTTTTTAAAATATTTTACAGTGCAACCAAATGTTTATCTGATATTATTATCCTATTATATGTTTAGCAGTAAAATAGTTATTTTATGTTAGTAAAATTATTAATGAGCATTTAATTGACTCTGAAAGTGCATTTCCTGGAATGTTATATAGCATGCTTACAAAATTGAATAAATATTGGCGAAAAATTCCTGCATTGTTTTGTTTAGCATCTGTTTTTTTATCTTAGACTTGAAAAAGATAATTTATTTTTTCATTAGATGGATCCATGAAAACTTAGGTACTGATATAGCAGATTATAAAAATATTTTAGATTTTTATTTGCATGAATTGTATGCCATATATGATGTACAGTACGGTCAAAACAGAACTTCTTCTTTATTTTCCTTTTCACAGTAAACTTCAAAAAATGGAATATTTATGATTTTGTAGTAGAAAAAACAAAGAACAATCTTTTCTATTTCTTCTACTTATAATGAATTTACAATGTATTTGCAAACTGATTTCAGTAATTTTCTTACCGCGGATCAAATAGACAATCTTGATATTTTGGATTGGTGGAAAATACATGGACACATGCATCCTGTGTTTTCTGCCATGACTCGTGATTTACTAACAACTCCGGTGTTCACAGTAGGTTCAAAGTCTGCTTTGAATGCAGGTAACAGAGTTCTGAGCAACAAGAGAGCGAGGCTGTCGGATGACGCATTGGAGATCGCAGTGTGCCAAAAAGATTGGTTCGATGCAGAAGCTGGACAACAACACATTAAAAGTATTGAAGACCCCGACACCGATGAAGAGTAAAGACCGATAAAAGCTAACTAGTTAATTTTTTTATTGAATTGTATTTTTAATTTTTTTGGCAATTGTATGAGAGGTAAGGTTTGCCAACTTATGCCTGCTCTCAAAATATTTTTTAATTAATAAAATATCTAGGTCTGTCCCGAGACTTATGAAGTTCGGGTTAAAAAAATTTCTAAAATTTTTTCATAAAATCAAAAATTTACTTAAATTTTCTTTTAAAAATTCAAAAATTTTAAACGAATCGACCCGACTGCCCGAGCCCGGTCCGGCCCGACCCAAGCCGGGCCACAGGCCGGGCTGGGTTCGGGCTGGCCTAACCCCAGCCCGAAGCCGGTCAACTCGGACCTGGCCCGGCGGGCTCCGGGCCGGCCCTACCCAAGCCGGCCCTACCCAAGCACTTGCTAATGCAAGTGCTTGATAGCATGTGTGCTTTGCCCAATTTATGAAAGTCTACATCAAAGAATGTATCCATGCAATCTGCATTGATGTTAGACACAAGTTCAGAATATCCATTTCAAGCTATCTCAAAAACACGATACACAAGGAGTATACAATCGATTTTTATAAAAAAAAATAAAATTGGAGAAGCCGAATTTTCTATGAGGACTTGCTGTAGCTGATGCCTAAAATTCTTGCTAGCATGAGGAGAAATAATTTTTAGCAACCGGCTTTTTGGGATTTGGTGATAAACGCAGAAATTATTTAATCAACTTCATTATATTAGGAACACAGGCTAGTAAGGTGCTGCCCGCTAAATGTTTTTAAGGTAACAGCATGGAATTATGTCATATAACTTATATGTGACATCGTGAGGGTAGAGAACCCCCCACCCCCACCCCCACCGCCCACACGCACCCACACACCCACACCCAACATGCTTAATATGGAAACGCCTTTTTCTCCCAATCCTAGTTATGTTAGAAGTCTCCATCACATAATATATCTATTATGAAATGTTCTGTATCACACACTGAGTTTGGATAGAAATTACTCAAACATCTAGCAGATTACAAACATACGGTGCAAAAAGATTGATAATAAATGATATGTATACTCATATGAGGTGGAAGAGTTGGTAGGGCACATGAGTGGTGACTAAAGAGGTAACAAGTTCATGGCTTGCAACCAATAAAAGAGGAGAGGGTTACCCGATTTATAGGAGGTCGCTCCACATAGGCCAATGTTACCGGAAACATTGAACGTTCAAGGAATGCCACTAGTCATGTAATGTGATATGATAGGAGTGTTTTCTTCGATACACTTATACGGAACGAACGAAAAACATAACTTTGGGACGCGGAGGTGTTTTTTTTGGATCGTTGATTATGTATGTGTGTGTAATAAACATATTAAAAATTTAAATTCCATGCTATCTTTAAGTTCTTAAAAAAGAATTAGATATTTTTTAAGGTTTTTTTTGGATCTACAACCACTATAAATACAGTATTATGATAAAATAAACTATTTTGAAAAATAACCCTTACAACCTAACCGTAAACTAAAAACAACTTTCTGTTAGGTTAACCCACATTGGGCATGGTTAAATGAGGTCTTTGACCCAAGTACCCCTGACCTCTTTACCTCTGCCCGTTTTACTCTTTTTCTTTCTCTTCCTCTTTTTCAAGCATGCAAATGTTTAATCCCTAAAAAATCAACCGCCAAATCTCCTCTTATTCTCTCGATGTCCTCTTCTTTGCTCTCTCGATCTCCTCTCGACTCAGATGCGGTGAAGATCACCAAGGCTTCATAGTGTAAAATGAAAGGCAAAGATTCCAACTTTGTTAGTAGTTTTAAATTTTGTGGGCAAAATATTTTTTGTTTACTGCATTCATGGTACCATTAGAGAAACTTCCCCTAATATTTTACCTACTTTGCCTTAATTTTAGAATTGAGAGGTAAAAATTGTGATTTTTGTGTTATTTGAAGATACTCCAAGGTTTTAAAGGAGGGAATTATAGTTGTTGAGGGGTAAAATAGTCTTTTTGCCCTCTCCAACGGGTATATGTAACAAAGTTACTCCTCAACTTAACCATAGGGTTGTTTTTAGTTAGGTTAACGGTTGTAAGGGTTGTTTTTCAAAATAGCCTTTTAGGAATTGTTTTTCAAAATACTGCATTTATAGTGGTTGCATATCAAAATATCCATTTTAAAATATAATTAAACATAAGGCCAACTTTATGCCCATTTAACTTACATATTTAATGGGTTAGATCGGAATGATGATTCTTCCGATCTGGAATGCTAGTGTTTACAGATTTGGAGCGGCCGTTCCAAATCGCAATGGTTTAGCGATTTATGGTAATAATGGGGCGAACTTATAACTGACAAATTATTTGGTGCATCTATCAACAAGCTTACTGTATTTACTTGATTCTATGTAACTAGGATCGGAAAAAGAATTGCTTTTATCATTATAAGGGAAATAACCCAAATTAATTGGCTGAAAACTGGATTTATAATGATCTCCACCATCTTGCCATTGTTCTTCTGTGCTGCATAGTGAAGTGCATTGTTACCAAACTCGTCAGTGAGTTTGATGAGGTCGCTTCTCTTTTGCAGTAACATCTCCATGATGGCTGTCAAATGGTAAAGGATGTTGGAAGAAAATTATTATTCTATCGACTGTTTCACGATAACATCCTCCAATATATATTCTTAGACTAAAGCATCCATTTGTAAATAGACACACACGCTGGACTTAAACAATTAAGTCCTACAAAATTTCAATCCTCATTGTGTTAGGACTCCCAGATGCACTGCAGAATCCTAAACCGAGCTGTAATCATAATCCTAGCAAATAATTTACAATAGCTTACCAAAATGACCACCAATAACAGCTTGGTGCAGAGGAGACCCAGTTCCAGGCAACAGCAGCTCCTCCTCTCTCCCTTCAACCCACGGATGCTGCAAAATCTCCCAAACCGCCTCCCTCAACCCCTCCCTTGCCGCAATATGTAATGGAGTTTCCTTCTTGATGTTCATCATATGACCAGCATTCGGTTCAGCTCTCAACAGCTTCAACGCAATCTCAGAGTGTCGGTTCCTCACGGCATCATGCAATGCTGTACTTGTCGTGCAATTTGTTAGTCATCCTTAATGGCCCAACCTCCCCGCTTTCAATGTCATCAGGCCAAGCCACAGCGTGATTTACAAGCGATGCCACAATGTCCAAGTGGCCGGCTTTAGCTGCAAAGTGCAATGGAGTGTCCTCGTCGATGTTTTTCATTATGAGGAGGGTGTTGAATTTCTTTAGGACCTCTTCAGCAAAGTGCTTATGACCCAACCTCACTGCAATATGGAGACAAGTGTTTTCTCGAGGGGTTGTAGAATTTAGGGCCTTGGGGTCATCTTCCATCAGCTGTTTTAAGATCTGAACATCGCCTTGTGTTGCTGCTTTGTACAATCTAGGATCCATTATACAGAAGCAAATAATATCTGTGACGATGAAATGTTATGTTATGTTCAATTTTTTTTAATTCAGACCTTTCAAAAGCTGATTTCAGTTTGTAGTGCTGAGTTATAAGGTTGGACCAATGCAGGAGCCACCTCTTGTACCTTATTAAATCGTTTCATCTAGTTAGCTATGTTTAGGTCCATCTCCTTGATTAAATTCAAAAAAAAAAAAAGTTAACAAGATGGGAAAAAAAACCCATAGATGCACACTTAGGCAGGAATTTGATGCATTAAGGCACCATTTGGATAGAGTGCAAGGCTATGATCATTGTTGTCATCTGAGTCTTTGCTCAACAAACTGGTGGTTTCTATGAAGGAAACTCCACGAGAGAATATTTACAATTTTTTTTATATTTATTTAAATTTTTTTTTTTTGGGTTGTAATCAAAATGTTTCTTTTGAAGATATCTATGATTGACATGCAAAAAAGTTGATCATCCATATATTTTAAAGATCATTATGAATCATTTCCCCAACATTTACTTAATTAATTTTTTGGAATATCCCAATTTATACCAACAACGAACAGTTTCTTTGACATTTATATTATTCAGCACACAGACATCTCTATTAAGTGTGAGGCATAGCATAAATTGCGTATAGTGGCATCTGAGGTCTTCATGTTAAGGGATGGAGGTCGATTGAGGGAAATTCCAGGCTCATCTTATATAAACTAGTAAAATGGGCAGGAAAATCAAACTATACCTAAGGCCCAGATTGGAAGTTGACTAAACCAATAATTTGAAAATTAAAAGCTAGATGTCATGAGAATAGCATTAGATGTTGTACCCCGATCTATTTTGACATGGCGCGGTGAACCTCAAAGGGATCACACAAGCTTAGCGCGCGAACAAGCGTTATGGTGCAACGGAAAACTATAATGATCGCGTGCAAACAAAGACGATGTAAAAGATATATCCGACGGCTTGCTACACACCAAACAAATAGAACCAACAATTCAAAGAACCCAACGATATACCTTGGTTCAGTGCAACTGCATCTAATCATGTCTTCGCGACGAGAACTTTCCACCGAAGTAAGAAATTACACGAGATATGTCTGAAGCCCGCACAAACCCAATACAGATATTTTTCTTTCTCTCTCTCTCTCCAACCTTTTCCCTATCCTCACTATTTTTTCTCTCTGCTTTCTTAGAAGCCGCTTCCACCTTTTTTGAGATTAGATTTAATTTCATGGACAAATCTAATGCCTAGGCATTAACTGCTAATATATAGAGAGGGTTAAAGTTTATAGATAAGCATAAGTTTAAACTTAGAGATTAATTAGCCTAATTATTCCCCTCACCCATGCACGCCAACAAAGCCAAGCCAATCGATGAATGCCACCATGTTTTGCACGTGCATGTCTTTAAACTTAGACCTTTGAGTTTTAATTTGCAACAAAATCAACAATCTCCACCTTATGCAAATTCATCAAAATCTGGCCGCTTACTCAATCCTTGGAACTTCGTTCTCATCGCGGTTTGCCCTCAACAATCAACTAGACAAATCTTAAATTTATACCGGAACCATTTCATAAACGCGTTTATCGGGTTCTTATGGGTACTAATCTTCGTAAGAGACATTACCTTCTTCTCGGCCTGTAAGAAAAACACTCTCACTTTCTTGGAAACGTCCAAACACAATAATCTTCGCCAGTAGATGATCCTCCTAACCGCTTCCAAGACGGTTAACAACATCGCCTCCACCGTCGATACCTATCTAGAGAGTTCCGAAAGCATTTTTTGAAGCTTCCGTAATATTCTAGAAATTTGTATAAGACTTTGGAAGATTTTAGAAACTAATATAACCATGAGAGATGATGAAGGCTTTAAAAAGCTTTCATGAAAACTTCTAAAGTAAATTATCTATATGTTTTTAGGAAAATATCGAGAATAAAATACCTAATGTAAGTAGAAATATTTAGTTTGTAGAAGTTTTCTTAAAATGCCTATAAATAGGCATCCAACTCTCATTTGTAAGCATGAAGTGGTATTGAAAATTTGTAATAAAATTGTCATCTTTATATTTTACTCTCTTTCTAGTTTCTTTAGCTTTCATACTTCTCTCTCCGCTTCTCTAATTCTAATAATTCTTTTCAACACTCTTTTCAACTACAACAACCATTCTACTCATAAGTACTAACAAATACTTAGAAGCGGATGCTAATATTTGACAAGAGACTTGAATGCTAAGCTTCATTTTCTTTGGATCTAAACACAAGGTAAGTCTCAAGTTAACATAATCATATATACTCAAATATCCACATCTAAGTAAGTTCTCCACTTTCACGCTTTCTTCCACCACTTTAATTACTCTATTTTCTTTTGTTGGTTGGTTTATTAGCTTAGTTATTTACCAAATTTCTTGAAAGAATTAATCTTTTTGTTTAGGTTTACGCGGCTAATCATCAGGTTTACTTGTCTAATCAACACTTTATTTGCCACATCTTATTTGTAGGTGATATTATTTGCTGTTTTGTAATTCAAGTTATCTTAAATATAGACTACATTTGCATTTTCATTTAGTTTTTGCATCTAATTCATAATAGTTGCATCAGTTTTGGTATTAGAGCAAGTTTCAACCCTTTAGAACTTCATAAGTTGCATTTAGGTCCTAATTTTCTTGCATTTTACTTATTGTCCAAAAAAAATTGCATACATACTTTATCATGACTAGCAATCATAATTCACAATCGAATACCCAAACTCATCTACCCACAACATGGTAAGAAACCTTCCTAATCCAACAAATACAAATCTAACAAATTAATGACCAACTAAAACAATTAACCGAATTACTCACGAATACACGTCTAGAAAGACAAAATAATCAATCTCGATATAGAAAGCTTAACAATTGGCTCTTCGAAAACGATAGCGATAGTGAAGTAACTTCACGATATGATCGAATTGAAAGGGTGCGAGATATGATAAACTATGAGATCAAGGAATTAAAACTGATGTAGCGGAGTTTGAAGGAAAACTAGACCCTAAAGAATTCTTAGATTGGGTAGATAAGATAGATCATTTTTTTGATTAGAAAGAAATGTCTGATGATCAAAAGATTAAATTTGTTTACTTAAAAATGAAAGGTCACGCGCTTCTATGATGGAAAAATCTTCAAGCTAGTAGGGTTAGAAAAGTTAAAAATAAAATAAATACATGGTATCACATGAAACGAAAACTTGAAGAAGTTTTTTTTACCTATGCATTATCGTAGGACAATCTTTCAAGATTAATATAGTAATCTAAAATAAGGGAAAATGATCGTTGATGATTATACTGAAACATTTTCTAAACTATAAGCAAGAAATAATCTTAATGAAGATGAAGAACAAACTGTTACTAGGTACATTAATGGATTACAATGGCCTATTCAAAATCAAGTTGTACTCTATGATATAATGAGCGTTGACGAAGATTATCGCAAAACTAAAAATATTGAAAAACAATCACAACGATTTACATCTAACAAAAATAACCCGATCAAATCTTTATCCAGTTCAACTAGCAGCAATAAGAATACTAATAACACAAACCGATCAAAATCGGAACAGAACAAATATGATCTTAATAAGGAAAAGGGTATATCAGGGCCTAAACCAAACCCTAGGGGAAAGTTTCATTTAATAATTCAAGATAAATCAGATAATCATGTAAGTGATGGTGAACAAAATATTGAACAAAGCAATTATGAGAACGAGGCTAATAGTGTATATATAGAAGACGACGATGACGATCAATTCCTAGTAATTCATTGGGTCATGATAGCACCTGTAATACCCAGTTCTCCTATAAATATCTTCCATATTTTAAATAAATGTTTCCCAAAATTTTTCCATTTAAAACTTTTACAATTAATATATCCGACCCGACTCGACACCCCCGATTTGACCCGACCTGTTACACCCCCACTCCCCCCTTCTTCCTCCCTCGTCTCTCTTTTCCCGTCTTTCCCCCTTACGACCGCTTCTCGCGCGCGCCCACGCCTCGTATCCACGCCCTGCGACGCGCGCCTTTCTCACATCCCCAATGGTCGCTTCCCCATGACCCGCTCAACCATGACCTCCATGCTCCTTCGCCCACGTCTCGCCCCTCCGCGCTCTTCGCGCCCGCGCCGCGAGACTCGCACCCACGCTCCCCCAACGGTCGCGCCCGCTTCCCACGACCACCTCTCAACCCACCGAACCCTCTCTCGTTCTCATTCCCTCACCTCACACTCTCTTTCTCCTCCCTCTTCTTTCTTCGCTTCCCGCCTCCACGAGCGCGAGCCTACGCCTCTGCCCTCGCTTTGCTCATCGCCGTCGTCTTCACCTTCACCATTGCCTCACCTCCTCCACTGCACCGACCTCCTCGCCGGAGTCCCCAACCACCGACGACCCCTTTATCACTGCCTTCCCGACGAGCACCCTGCAACCTCCCTGCCGAGAATCACCGCCCGCTACACCCATCGCCCCTACACCCACCACCATCTCCACTGAATCCTCGCCGGCACCTCAGCTGCTCTGCCACCCACCTCCTCTCACCACTAACCTCCGGCTCCCCTAACACCTACACCCAAACCCCCGAGCACCCCAATCCCCATCACTGCTATCATCGTCGACATCCGCTGCCATCAACACCGCTGGCAACAATCTCTCCTTCGCCAACCCATCTCCACCAACGAACCACAATGCCGTCCTTATCTCTTTGAACCCCAATACACCCATCAAGATCGACCGAACCCCTCTCAAGCCCACTTTCACCATCCAACCGCCATCGTCGACGACGAGCTCCACAACGCAACACTCCACCAACCTCCAAACCCCCAAGCTCCTCCTCCACCCTCGACATCCCAGCTCAACCGCCGACGCCTGCAACCACCCACTACCGTGAGCACCACGGCACCAACCGAACCTCCGCTGAGCCTAGCATCTTCTTTTGCAGCCATCATTGCCTCCAGCGCTCAACTCGCCACTGACACCCCTCACTGCAGCTGCAACTCCTAGCCGCCGCTTGAGCTCTCGGCGTCTTCAGCCATTGCCGGAACTTCAGATCCCCACCGACTCCACAGAACCACATCAAGCTAGCCCAAGATTCAAACTAAGCACTAGTCATTTCATTGAACACTTGCATCTATCGTCAATCGCCACTATTCCAGCCGACGTCGTCGTCGTAAAAGCCGTGGCTTCAGTCCCTGTGACCATCACGATCGTCAGTGTAGTCGCCGTCGCAACACCGCACAGGTCCGTCGCAGTGTATGTCACGCTCGAGCCTCACACCGTGCCCGCCTCCGTGCCACCGCATGCCCAGGCGTGTCGTGCCTCGTACCCAGTCCCCGTTCCACGTCGTGCCAGCCTCCGTGCCACACCATGCCCGATCCAGTGCACGCGCCGTGCCGCTCCCACACCACGCCCCGAGTCTAGACCATGCTCGGTACCATGTTGCGTTGTGTCACGCACCGAGTCAAGACCGTGCCCAGTACCGTGTCGCGCCTGAGCCAAGACCACGCCCACTACCGTATCACGCCCGCGTCGCCACCGCGCCAAGTACCGGATCTCCACGCATCGCGCCCGCGCCACGCGCCGTGTCCAGCATCGCATCGTCTCGTGTGTCGAGACAAACTCTGCATTGACATCGCTTCTATATCAAGCGACCGAAGGCAAGTGAATTCCTCACTTACTTACATGCTACTATTTTACAAACCAAAATAAATGTTTAATTAGGCTATATGCATCAATAGGCACAATCGAGATCGATCAGCGTGAAATCCTAGATCAAAATCTATTTTAATGTGGCGGAACTCGTGATCAATGGAACCCTGCATTGTTAATGAACATCATAAATAAATTTGACTGTAAGATAAATTTGGTTAACCCCCCTAAAACGACAACCCAATAACCCTGGTGGAAGCTGGTTTTCTTGGACGAGCTGAACGGATAAAATCATAATAAATTATTTATATATCGGACCCTAGAGTTCTATGGCTCGTATCGAAGCCAACGGATAAACCTACAGCACCCCATAGTCCAACTTTGCAATTTGATAATTTGTAACAATGAATACTGAGATGATTCGCGGCCCTGAACTGCAGTCCCGGGAAGCGTTCGTTTTGGATACCTGGCTTTGGAACACCTGTACACCACTTATTTAAACTTAAAATGTGCGGGGTCCCATATGGTCGCGTATATAACTTAGTTAGCTAACCCCTGAATCTAGTCCCGTGTCGTTTCACCATCGTTTGATATTTAATTCGTATTTTAGAATACCGGAGTGTTCTGCAGTTTCTGCAGTGGCCTCTCTTACACCAGAACCTTGAACAAAACATAACTTTTATTACAGAACTACTACTGATGATCCGTTTGATTCGTTGGAAACATAACAGAATAATATACAATTAGTTTAACTGTAGTGTCGCCTAATTATGCTCCCAACTGGGAGTAAAGAGTGTTACCAAACGGACATACAGTTCTGAAACTGGATTTCCAGCAGTGAACACTTAAATTGAAATGGCTATAACTTGCAAATCTGAAATCCGATTGATGTGAAACTAATTGTGATGGATATATAATTAAACATACTGCTTACCCCTTTTATATTGTTTTGCTTAATTCTGCACGCATGAATTATAGTAAATTATGCAAGTGGTAGGACACTGGTTGCTGATATGTTATTCATATCGAAATTATTGCATTCTCATCATATCAGGTAGAGGTCATATACATTAGTAACCTAGTGATCGTGTACATTACCCAGTGATAGATATTAGTGTTTTGATTGTGGTAAGTACGTTAGTGTTAAAATGTGAATGAATAAGTGAAGTGACACGTACTTGTACACAATCAGTGAACCCAGTTAATTTATTGCATTGTCGACGTCTATGGGACATATGTAAGTGTAATTATAACTGAAATGAGACGGTTTTGGAGCATTTATATTAGTGTCATAGGTAAGGCGTCAAACACTGTCCATTTGTCTTGGGTACCAGTCGAGATATACTTGATGGAGATCCTGTCTCCAGTTCTCGCGTAGACTTGTCATGGACCGACTAGTATTTGGGTTTATGGTCGGGGTTTGATGTAGACCATGGGGTGTGGGGTAGTTTGAGTGTGAGTTCAACAGAATCTCGGGAGTCCTATTGCCAGCATATACCGTGATTTTGGAAGTTGTATGGATGGAGTTACTGATTATTATCGTGCGTGTTTCGGGCCCGTGTTCCCTTGCCCCTGGGGCCCTACCCTTGGGTTGGGGATACTCCTGGGTGGTTGATGCTCATACTTGGACTGACGATAGGCTTAGCGATTTGGACAGTGAGACTTAGAGACTGGTAGGTTTAGTGACATGTACATGCATTGATACTGATTCGATATACCTGCTTTACTGTTTACCTGTACCGATAATTTCATGCGCGTCAACATTCTATATTTACTGCTTCATGTTCATCATCATTGCACGTGTTTACTTTTGCATTTATGTATATTGCTATTGTGTCGCTCTGACGACCTGAGTATGCATACTCAGAATGAGAAGTGGACTTAGCTCGGATCAGGATCTGACATACCTCGAGGATATTGCGGACATCTAGATCAGCGACGCCAGCGCTATCTTTCTTTTGACTCTATCTGGTTAGTTTTATATCTGTTTTGATTTAGTGATTGCATTTCTCATTACCTGTGCGTTGATTACTGATTACCACATAATACTAAAAGCAGAAGTGTGACTACGGCAAAATATTTCCTTGACCGTAAGAGCATTGCTGGCCTTGTCAACCCCTCGTATTCCGTATTTTGGGATACGGGGCATGACAGCACCTAAAGAAGAGTCTAACGATTGTTGATTGAGACATAACCTCTTTCGCACAGCATGCACATCCGGAGGAAAACTATGTTCAATAATGATTGATAGTGGTAGTACGGGAAATTGTCTCACAAGAAATGGTTGATAAATTTAAACTTAAAACCGAGACCTTATATAAACCTTATAGCATCTTGTGGTTTAAAGAGGGAGGTAAGGTGCCGGTAACAAAACGTTGTCTAGTCAAGTTCTCTATAGAGAAACAGTATCAAGACGAAGTTTGGTGCGATGTAGTTCCACTCTAAATATGTCATATTTTGTTAGGTAGACCTTGGCAATTTGATAGGAAAACACAATACGATGGAGAAAAGAATACGTACACCTTCCTTAAGTACAAGATTAAAATAATCCTTCACCCACAAAGAGATATCTCTCATCCTAAAGAGGAAAAACCTACCCATAAACCAGTTGTGTCGCCTACCTCGGCGTTAATTCTTAACGTACATGATCTTAACAAAGAGGTTAGGAGCTCTAAATTGTTTTATATATTAATCGGACAAGAAACATGACATGAGATAGAGATTCCTCAAATAGTTTGACCACTTTTACAAGAGTATTCCAATATTACCCCCGACGAACGTCCAAATGGATTATCACCTTTAAGGGATATACAACATTGCATTGATCTAGTTCCCGGTGCTAGTCTTCCACATCCACCATATTATAAGATGAGTCCGTCAGAACATGAGGAATTGCATAAACAAGCTAGCGAGCTATTAAAGAAAGGATTAATAAGAGAGAGTATGAGTCCATGTGCAGTTCCCGCCTTTTTAACCCCTAAGAAAGATGGTGCTTGGAGAATGGGGGGGGGGGGAGGAGACTGACCAACTCGATTATGAGCAATAAATAAAATCACTATAAAATATAGGTTTCTAATACCTAAATTAGATGCCATGATTGATATGATTAATGACGCAAGATATTTACCCAAGTTAGACTTTAGGAGTGCATATCACCAAATTAGAATTAGACCGGTGATGAGTGGAAAACCGCTTTTAAGACTAAGGTGGATTCCATTTTTGTGGCAGTGGATATGTTTACTAAAATGGCTCATTTTATTGCATGTAAAAAACTTCCGATGTATCTCATGTAGCAGATTTATTCTTTAAGGAAGTAGTACGTTTGCATGACATATCTAGGTCATTCATATCTGATAGAGATACTATAATCTTAAGTCACTTTTGGAGAACGCTATGGTCTAGATTGGGAACTTGTTTACTGTTTAGCAGTGCATATCATTCTCAAATAGATGGTCAAATTGAGGCAGTCAATCGCAGCTTAGGTAATTTGCTTAGATGTTTAGCTGGTGAAAGACCTACGCAATGGGACTTAATTCTTCCTCAGGCAGAATTTGCGTATAATAACTCTGTTAATAGATCTACTGACAAAACTCCATTTGAAGCCTTATATGGCCAACCCATCTCTCATATCCTAAATCGAACATCCTTACCATTTCATGGCCAAGCCAGTGCTGAGGCTGTTGGGGTCAAAAATTGCATCCTGGTTGACCAAGTCAAAATCAAAGTCAACCCCCAAGTAAGCGGGACCAAACCCAGATCAAGTGGGCCCATGCCCAAGTCGAGCCCCGCGGCCAGCCTCCCTCATGCCAAAATAAAAATCATATAATAAATAATTTTGATGTAATTTTTATTGGCGTAAAACAAAATTTTTGTAAAGCCCATGGCTCATGCGCAAAAGAAATGAGCACATAAGACATGAGATGGGCAAAATGCCATTTTGTAAAGCCCAAGGGGCTATATTTAAATGTGTAAGCCTATATAAGGCATCATGACAATGAAATAAAGAGAACCAATTCATTCTTCCTAAATACTAGGGTTTGTGCCTCCATCCTTTCTTTCTCAAGTTCTTCCTCTTCCTTTTCATTTTCCAATTAAATCAAGAGTTTAGCTCTTTTTTTTAAAAAACTAAATAAAGTTTTACCATAAACCCACCTCCAAAGACTCCATCAAGAGAAGAAAAAAGGTCTCTTTTTTTATCATCCAAGATCTAAATTTTGGAGTTTCAAAAGAACCCATTTTGGGTTTCTTCTCAAAAGAGAAAGGAGGAAATCTTTTGGAGTTTAACTTCACAAATAAAATTCTTTTGGAACTTAACTCCACAATAAAAATCTTTTTGGGAAGTTTAACTCCACATTAAATCTTTTTTGGAGTTTAACTCCATTTAAAATTCTTTCGGAGTTTAACTTCATTTAAATTCTTTTGAAGTTTAACTCCACAAATAAAAAATTCTTTTGGAGTTTAACTCCAAACAAATGTTTTTGGAGTCTAACTCCTTAAAAAAAATATTCTTTTGGAATCCTTTTATTCCCGCTCATGTGAGGGGGATGCTCTCATTTTGGGAGCCCCTTTCTTCCTCTCATATGAGGGGGAGGCTCCCATTTTGGGAGCGCCTTTATTCCCTCTCATGTGAGTTGGAGGCTCCCATTTTTTGTTGCTCTCTCTCTCTCATGTGAAAGGGGCGGTGATTCGTCCCATTCAGCCTTCCGATGCAGTGGGAGGCTCCCATTTTAGGAGTCCCTTTTTCTTTCTCTTACGTGAAAAAGGGAAGCTCCCACTCTGTGAGAACTTTCTTTTAAAAAAAATTGGTTTTGTCTTTGGAGTTCAACTCCAAAATAAAAAAATTTCTTTTGGAGTTTAATTCCATCATAAAAAAAATTTCTGGAATTTAACTCCATTTAAAATTCTTTCGGAGTTCAACTCCATAATAAAAATTCTTTCGGAGTTCAACTCCACAATAAAAATTCTTTCGGAGTTTAACTCTATTTAAATTGTTTTGGAGTTTAACTCCACAACAAAAATTCTTTTGGAGCTTAACTCCACAATAAAATCTTTTTGAGGAGTTTAACTCCACATTAAATGTTTTTAGGAGTTTAACTTCATTTAAATTCTTTCGGAGTTTAACTCCACAAATAAAAAATTCTTTTGGAGTTTAACTCCATACAAATGTTTTTGGAGTCTACCTCTTTAAAAATAAAAATAAAAATTTCTTTTGGGAGCCCCTTTCTTCCTCTCATATAAGGGGGAAGGCTCTCTCTCATGTGAATGAGATTCTCTCTCATGTGAGGGGGAGGCTCTCACCCTCTCATGTGAGTGGGAGGCTCCCATTTTGGGAGCCCCTTTTCTTTCTCTCACATGAAAGAGAGTGAGAGCTTCCTAAAAACAAAAAGAGAGAGAGAAATAAATAAAATAAAATATAAATAATAAATTTTTAAAAAAATGTGTTTCTTTAAATATTTTTTTCTTATATATATTAAAAAATAATAATAATATCCTTTTTTTTAAAAATTGAACAAAATAATGAACACGTCCCTATTGTTATATATATATATATATATATATATATATATATATATATAAACACCAATACATCACATTGAGTCCGCATGACCAGTTTTACCTGTCAATCGAAGGTTCCCTCGCTCCAAAGGCGAGAGGTAATTAACGGCAGCATAGTCCGCAGCTGCCGGAGATTCGGATCCCCACATTCAATAAACCTCGGCCTGTCCTAGACAAGGGGAATCTGTAGTACGCCTGACAAGCGACGCGTATTCCCATCTCAATGGGGTGACGAAAAACACCCTACAGATTCCGGCACGCCCGGTGGGACCTTATATCTCCTCCCATATTTCGGGTTAAACGTTCATGCGAACTCAATCCATATACATATCGATTGCCTGTACTGAAATCATGTTTCCTTGTGCCAGTTAAGTTTCCAATTGCAATCTTCAAACGCGGGAAAAATGTCTCCAAGGTCAAGCTCAGCTCTCAACACGGCTCCCATCTCTTACACGATGAAGATAGACACCAGGACGGTCCTCCCGGCAAGTCTCGGACGACAGTGGGAAGAACCGCTGCTACAATTTGGATCTATTTTGTTTGTCTCGGTTAATGCCATCCCTGCTCCGGTAACCGACAAACCGGCCTCGAAAGGCAAGAGGCCAAATATGATGGTCTCGAGGGCGCCCCAACCTAAACACAAATCGGTGTTCAAACGGCTCTCCATGGCCCCAGCTGGGGGCAAAACCGTCAGAACAAAAGAAGTTGCCAGACGTCGCGGGCAAGCCTAGGCGATACCTTCGACGGACACGCGGGCGGATGTCTTCTCAAGTCTCCCCATCACTCGGCCTATGGCGGCTTCCCAAAGAGAAGAAACCTGCTAAGCGCTCAAAGCAGAGAAGCTGAGGTAGAAGCGGCTCAGATACAGAGCCAACAAAAAGGCTAGGGCTCCGGCCATGTTGAAATTTATGAATTTCCAAAGCCCGGACCGCTCCACGAAACCAGCTGCCAGTGATGAAAGGATGGCTGAATGTGTTATGCACACCGTCTACATGGTAGGCACGTATCCCAGCGACAACCTTCGCAGCAAAAGCAAGGATGGGGCCACCGCATCTCAAATCCAATCTGGTGTGAATATGGCTGCCACATTCTAAGACTAGCCTTCTTTGGAAGGTAATGAAGACCCTTCCAGTGAGGCTGATAAGCAGAGAGAGCCCTCAGTTCATGAGGAGTCTGGCTCGGAAAGCAAAAATGAGCCAACTTTTCATCCTAAGACTGCAGAGCAGCAACTTCTCCAGGAGCTCCGAAAGCAGCTCAGAAACAAAGACAAGGAGATGGCCAAGCTCTACTAAAAAATTAACGACTTGACAAACGTCGTCTTACAGCTCATGGCCCAACTTGCCTCTCAGCCACCCAATCAAGCATAGGGCTCTTCTCATGAACCAGGAAACGGTGTCCCAAGGCGGCTGACGCCTATTCCCCTAAATCCAAAGGTAGGCGGACCGCACGAAAGCCAGTCGCATCCTATCTCGGCAAATGTCTTGGCTACCAATGACAGCAGCCCGCTAGCTCAAGATCAAATCATGGATTTGGTTGCCAACAAAGTCAAAACCTTGGTAGCCGAAGCCGAAGTGCAAAAAGATATCAGCAGTAGTGGGAGACCATATCCCGCTCAGTATGATCTGGTAGAGTTTCCTAGCGGCTATGTCATCCCTAAATTCGGAAGATTCGATGGGACGGGAAATGCGAATTAGCACATCGCCCACTTTAAAGCCTCATGCGGGAATACTGGGGGTAATGACGCGCTACTCCTCCGTCGGTTCGTTAATAGCTTGACCGATGTTGCTTTCGATTGGTACGCGAGCATACCGGATGGCTCCGTCACAACTTTCGTCCAAATGGAATCTCTGTTTCGGCAGAGGTTCATGAGCATCAGCGATAAGATCACCATTGTCGATCTCGTAAGGACCAAGCCAAAGAACAATGAAAGCAACACGGATTTTATAACCCGATGGCGCAATCTCACCGTCAAATGTGAACCGCCCGTAGAGCAGGACCAATCTGTCAGTCTCCTCGTCGGAAATCTCAACAATTGGATGACCTCGTTTCTATGCACCGCGGGTCTCAAAACATTCCAAGAGCCGACCAGGAAGGTTCAGATGTTGGAACGCTCAAAGCAGGAGTCCTCCTCTAAATCCCAAAATAACAATAGGTCCTGGAGAAACCGAAAGGACGAAAATTGCAAAGACGGAAATTCTGACGATGCTGAATCTTTTAACACTTCGGCTAACTGAAATAAGCAAGGGATGAGCGAGCCTAATGCCAACCAGTCTCGGAAGCCAGTGTTCGGAGAGGGAGAAGAATCTCCACTGAAAGAGAAGCTGGATAAGGTCTATTCCTTCAGAAGGGACAAAGTCCGTAAAATATTCAAGGATGCCCTAAGAAACGGTTTACAATTGCCGGAATCAAAAATACCGCAGGAAGCGAATATGACCGACGACCCCAAATATTGCCCCTATCACAGAGTGATAAGTCATGCTATTGAGGACTGTTTCGTCTTCAAAGATTGGGTCGAAAAATAATATAAGGCAGGAGAGATAGAACAGTCTAAAGGCGTGTTAGCAAACAGTCAAGCTGCGACCGCCAACTTCATACAAAACAAATGACCACAACGTCGTTAAACTGGGAACAGTCAACCTCTAAGTCGTTAACCTGGGGATGTAAAAATGTGTAAAAAAAGAGCCGAAATGATGGGGCAACTCGCAATAAAAATCAGCGAGTAAAAATAAAGATGAAAAAAAGCCGAAATGATGGGGCAACTCGAAATAAAAATCAGTAAGTAAAAATAAAGATGAAAATAAAGCCGAAATGATAGGGCAACTGCGAATAAATAGCCGAAATGATAGGGCAAACGCGAGCTTCTCGATAAGAAAAGCTGAAATGATAGAGCAATCGCGGTAAAAAAAACGGTGAATGATGAGTCGCTCATGGTACTATATTCCAGTACAGCGATGCAGACGCCGACCAAAATCCAAATTCCCAAACGGCGAATGAAGAGTCGCTTTTGGTACCATATTCCAGTGCAGCGATGCAGACGCCAACCAAAATTTCAAATCTCTGAATGTCCCCAACGGCGAATGATGAATCGCTCCTGATACTATATTCCAGTGCAATGATGCAGACGCCAAATCCCCAAATGGCGAATGATGAGTCGCTCCTGATACCATATTCCAGTGCAGCGATGCAAACGCTAACCAAAATCCAATTTCCCAAAATTCTCCCAGCCCTACGGCTGGTCCCCAAGTTGACTACCGTATACAATCCACGGGATCAAATAATTATCATCACACCCATGTCCTACCGCAATCACCAGTCTAGCGACCGGTCTCCGCCCTTGGATTATGCTCCATTGGGAAGACCTACTCATGTGTCTTCACGATACATGAGGAGAACAAACCTTCGTGGGATCCTTATGACTCACAAAGGAAAAACACACTTGGGAGTCCTCACGACTCCTAAGGAGAAAATACACTTACGGGATCCTTTCGACTCGTAGGGAGAAAATGCTTTTATGAGACCCTTACGGCTCATAAAATTGAAAAGCCTTAGGTGATAGGGACCTAAATCTGTCTCCTAAGCCATCGCTACTCAACAGGAAAAGACAAATGATGAATTGCTCCTGGCACATGTGCTTCAGTGTTAGCAACGCTGATGCCTACCCTAACCCCAAAATCCCAAAATCCCAAACTCCAATCCAATTGACTTCTAAGTCGTTAAACTAGGAACAGATGACCACTAAGTCGTTAAACTGGGAACAGATGACCCCTAAGTCTTTAAATTGGGAACGAGGGAAATCCCCTCATGGAAAATGATGATTCGCTCATGGTACCATATTCCAGTGTAGCGAGGCTGATGCCAAACCAAAACCAAAATCCACAAATCCACTCATGGCAAATGATGATTCGCTCCTGGTACCATATTCCAGTATAGCGATGTTGATGCCAAACCAAAATCCCTAAATCCACTCATGGCAAATGATGATTAGCTCCTGGTACCATATTCCAGTATAGCGATGCTGATGCCAAACCAAAACCAAAATCTCCAAATCCACTCATGGAAAATGATGATTCGCTCCTGGTACCATATTCCAGTATAGCGATGCTGATATCAACCCAAATCAAATCAACCCAACAAGCTCTACGTCGGAATCATGCTTCATCTCAGAGTGTACCCCGTGTCGGAATCATGCTTCGCCTCGGTGTACCTGCCTTCCCTGTCGGAATTATGCTTTGACTCGAAATCAACAAACGACTCCCCTGTCGGAATTATGCTCCGCCTCAGAATCAAGTCGACCAGTGACCTCCCCGTCGGAATTATGCTTCATCTCAGAATCAAGTCACCCAACAAGCTCTGCGTCGGAATCATGTTTCGTCTCAGAATGTACCCCGTGCTGAAATCATGCTTCGTCTCGGAGTATCTGCCTTCCCTGTCGAAATTATGCTTCGCCTAGGAATCAACCCCTACATCGAAACTATGCTTCGGTCAGAATGTCAAGCTCTACGTCAGAATCATGCTTCGCCTCGGTGTATCTGCCTTCCCTGTCGGAATTATGCTTCGACTCGGAATCAACAAACGACCTCCCTGTCAGAATTATGCTCCACCTCGGAATCAAGTTGAGCAGTGACATCCCCGTCGGAATTATGCTCCATCTCGGAATCAAGTCACCCAACAAGCTCTGCATCGGAATCATACTTCATCTCAAAGTGTACCCCGTGTCAAAACTTATGCTTTGCCTCGGTGTATCTTCCTTTTCTGTCAGAATTATGCTTCGACTCGGAATCAACCAGCGACACTTCGTGCCATTGACCGTCCATGTCGTAAAAAGGGCAGTGCCAGCTTCCCACAAAGCGGGAACCAAATCACTCCGTACAGGGGAAATGTCTACCACGGACACTCCGTCTCGGAGACGTGTCAAGTGTCGACCGTCCATGTCGTAAAAAAGGGCAGTGCCAGCTTCCCAAAAAATCGGGAACCAAATCACTCCATGCCGGGGAAACGTCTACCACGGACACTCCGTCTCGGAGATGCATTAAGCGTCGACCGTCCATGTCGCAAAAAGGGCAGTGCCAGCTTCCCACAAAGTGGGAACCAAATCACTCCGTGCCGAGGAAACGTCTACCACGGACACTCCGTCTCGGAGACGAGTCAAGCGTCGACCGTCCATATCGTAAAAAGGGCAGTGCCAGCTTCCCAAAAAAAACGGGAACCAAATCACTCCATGCCGGGAAAACGTCTACCACGGACACTCCATCTCGGAGACATCGACCGTCCATGTCGTAAAAAGGGCAGTGCCAGCTTCCCCAAAAAAGTGGGAACCAAATCACTCCATGCCGAGAAAACGTCTACCATGGACACTCCGTCTCGGGGACATGTCAAGCATCGACCGTCCATGTCGTAAAAAGGGCAGTGCCAGCTTCCCAAAAAGCGGGAACCAAAGCAAGTCGCCTCCACACGAAAGAAGATCCATCAATTTCATGCACATGACTCACATATGTGGTGTGCATTTATTGATTGGGGCACTTTTTGGGGTCAAAAATTGCACCCCGGTTGACCAAGTCAAAATCAAAATCAACCCCAAGTAAGCGGGCCCAAACCTAGATCAAGTAGGCCCATGCCCAAGTCGATCCCCGCGGCCAGCCTCCCCCATGCCAAAATAAAAATCATGTAATAAATAATTTTGATGTAATTTTTATGGGCATAAAACCAAATTTTTGTAAAGCTCATGGCTCATGTGCAAAAGAAATGAGCACATGTGACATGGGATGTGCAAAATGCCATTTTGTAAACCCCAAGGGGCTATATGTAAATGTGTAAGCCTATATAAGGCATCATGGCAATGAAATAAAGAGAACCAATTCATTCTTCCCAAAAACAAGGGTTTGTGCCTCCATCCTTTCTCTCTCAAGTTCTTCCTCTTCCTTTTCATTTTCCAATTAAATCAAGAGTTTAGCTCTTTTTTTTATAAAAACTAAATAAAGTTTTACCATAAACCCACCTCCAAAGACTCTATCAAGAGAAGAAAAAGGGTCTCTTTTTTATCATCTAAGATCTAAATTTTGGAATTTCAAGAGAACTCATTTTGCGTTTCTTCTCAAAAGAGAAAGGAGAAAATCTTTTGGAGTTTAACTCCACAAATAAAATTCTTTTGGAGCTTAACTCCACAATAAAAATCTTTTTGGAGAGTTTAACTCCACATTAAATATTTTTAGGAGTTTAACTCCATCTAAAATTCTTTCGGAGTTTAACTCCATTTAAATTCTTTCGGAGTTTAACTCCATTTAAATTCTTTTGGAGTTTAACTTCACAAATAAATTTTTTTTTGGAGTTTAACTCCATACAAATGTTTTTGGAGTCTAACTCCTTAAAAATAAATAAATAAATAATTTTTTTTCTCTTGGAATCCCTTTATTCCCTCTCATGTGAGGGGGATGCTCCCATTTTGAGAGCCCCTTTCTTCCTCTCATGTGAGTGGGAGGCTCCCACTTTGGAAGTCCCTTTCTTTCTCTCATGTGAGGGGGAGGCTCCTATTTTGGGTTGCTCCCTCTCATGTGAGTGGGAGGCTCCCATTTTGGGAGTCCCTTTTTCTTTCTTTTACGTGAAAGAAGGAAGCTCCCACTCTGTGGGAGCTTTCTTTTAAAAAAAAATTGGTTTTGTCTTTGGAGTTTAACTCCACAATAAAAAAAATTTCTTTTGGAGTTTAACTCCATTATAAAAAAAAATTGGAATTTAACTCCATTTAAAATTCTTTCGGAGTTCAACTCCATAATAAAAATTCTTTCGGAGTTCAACTCCACAATAAAAATTCTTTCGGAGTTTAACTCCATTTAAATTGTTTTGGAGTTTAACTTCAAAACAAAAATTCTTTTGAAGCCTAACTCCACAATAAAAATCCTTTTGGTGAGTTTAACTACACATTAAATCTTCGTAGGAGTTTAAATCCATTTAAAATTCTTTCAGAGTTTAACTCCATTTAAATTCTTTTGGAGTTTAACTCCACAAATAAAAAATTCATTTGGAGTTTAACTCCACATAAATATTTTTGGAGTCTAACTTCTTAAAAAATATAAAAATATAAAAATATAAAAATATAAAAAAAAATTCTTTTAAAACCCCTTTCTTCCTCTCATGTGAGGGGGATGCTCCCTCTCATGTGAGTGAGATTCCCTCTCATGTGAGAGGGGCTCCCATTTTGAGAGCCCCCTTTCTTCCTCTCATGTGAGGGAAGGCTCCCTCTCATGTGAGTGGGAGGCTCCCATTTTGGGAGCCCTTTTTTCCTCTCATATGAGGGGGAGGCTCCCTCTCATGTGAGTGGGAGGCTCCCATTTTGGGAGCTCCTTTATTTCCTCTCATGTGAGGGGGAGGCTCCCATTTTGGGTTGCTCCCTCGAATGTAAATGGGAGGCTCCCATTTGGGAGCCCCTTTTCTTCCTCTCACGTGAAAGAGAATGAGGGCTTCCTAAATAGAAAGAGAGAGAGAGAGAGAGAAATAAATAAAATAAAATATAAATAATAAATTTTAAAAAAATGCGTTTCTTTAAATAATTTTTTTCTTATATATATAAAAAATAATATCCTTTCAAATTGAACAAAATAATGAACACGTCCCTATTGTTATATATATATATATATATATATATATATATATATATATATATATATAACACCGATACATCACATTGAGTTCGCATGACCAGTTTTACCCGTCAATCGGAGGTTCTCTCGCTCCAAAGGCGAGGGGTAATTAACGGCAGCTTAGTCCGCGGCTGTTGGAGATTCGGATCCCCACAT
This sequence comes from Agapanthus africanus, assembly GCA_030015575.1. NCBI lineage: Eukaryota > Viridiplantae > Streptophyta > Magnoliopsida > Asparagales > Amaryllidaceae > Agapanthus > Agapanthus africanus. The sequence goes on from CM057337.1 coordinate 9,845,441, forward strand.
TCAATAAACCCCGGCTTGTCCTAAACAGGGAGAATCTGTAGTACGCCTGACAAGCGACGCGTATACCCATCTCAATGGGATGACGAAAAACACCCTATAGAGGCCAATGCTATTGTTGAACATATAAAGACGATCCAAAAGGAAGTGTTGGATAAGCTCTGTAAGTCCAATGCCAAATATAAAGCTGCCGCAGATGTGCATAGACGAGAACAAATATTTCAACCAGGAGATTTGGTTATGACACATTTTCGACGATAGAGATTTCATGTGGGTTCTTATACGAAGTTGAGCAGAAAGAGATTTGGTCCATTTCGAGTTTTGCGGCGTTTGGGGTCAAATGCTTATTTGTTGGACTTACATACTACTATTCCTACTCATATCTTTAACGTTATGGACTTAGTGGCATTTCATGGAGAGACTCCTTCACAGATTGACTTCATCACATTACCATTTGTAGCGACAAGGCAGGAGGAAGATGATGAATAGAAGGCGTTATGGATGTTCGCACAACAAAAACCAGAGGCGGCGGCATACATAAAAGATATTTAGTTCGTTGGAAAGGGTGACCATTAACAGATTGTTCATGGATAAGTGAGGTTGAATTGCGAGCAGCTCGAGAGAATATATTTCAGCAAGTAACGGAAGCCTTCTCGTCAGGAGACGAGTCCTTTCCACCAGGGGGAACCGATGTAATTCTAGAGAGTTTCGAAAGATTTTAAAAGCTTTCGAAATATTCTAGAAACTTTTAGAAGACTTTGGAAGAGTTTAGAAGCTTATAGAACCATGAAAAATGATGAAGGTCTAAGAAGCTTCCATGAAGACTTATAAAGTAAAATATCTTTTGTGTGTGTATATTTCTTAGAAAAATATCTATAATAAAATATCTAATGTAAATAGAAACATCTAGTGTGTGGAAGTTTCCTTGAAATTCCTATCAATAGGCATCTAACTCTCATTTGTAAGCATGAATTGGTATTGAAAGTTTATAATAAAATTGTCTTCGTTATCTTTCACTCTCCTTCTACTTTCTCTAGCTCTCATACTTCTCTCTTTACTTCTCTAATTCTAATAATTCTCTCCAACACTCTCTCTTCAACTATAACAACCATTTTACTCTCAGGTACTAACAACTGCTTAGAAGCGGGTGCTAATATTTGGTAAGGGGCTTGAAGGCTAAGCTACATTTTTTTGGATCTAAATTAAAGGCAAGTCTCAAGTTAACATAATTATATATACTCAAATATCCACATCAAAGTAAGTTCTCCACTTTCACACTTTGTTCCGCCATCTTAATTACTCTATTTTCTTTTGTTGGTTGGTCTATTAGCTTAGTTATTCACCAAATTATTTGAAAGAATTAATCTTTTTGTTTAGGCTTACTTGGCTAATCATCAAGTTTACTTATCTCATTTGGATTGAACATTTTATTTGTCACATCTCATTTGTAGGTGATATTATTTACTATTTTATAATTCAAGTTCTCTTAAATATAGACTACATTTGCATTTTCATTTAGTTTTTTCATCTAATTCATAATAGTTGCATCAACTGTTGACTGTGCAAACCTTGGCTGAAGCGTCGGTCTACCTTGCGCTGCATCCGTGCCCAAAATGTAACCCATCATCGACCTCTATCTGCCCTATCACCATACCCTATCACGATGCACCCATCAAAACTGCCTCCGCTGGATGACGATACAAACTCCTCACTATCTCTCAAGTATCTCATGATCCACTCTACAGTCTGCCAATGCTCTCTGTCTGCATCTGACCCTGGTGATAACATCACCGAAAGCCTGAAGTGCGCCTCTAAGTGTGAAGATACGGGCCGAATCTTCTCTTTCACATACCGAGCTAGAACCTGCTCAATACTCTGTTGCAACCGACGTAACTCCCTATCCATGAAACTCTCCATATCATGAATCAAATGTGCAGACTTTCTGTCGAACTCTCGATCCTATAGCCTTGGAGATTCGTCCCTAGCCACTCCTGTACGCCGAATTGTCGGCCTCTGCACCACTGGCTCTATTAGACTCTCCACCTGAATCAAAGTACCAACCACCTCATCTCTCGTAACTTGGATAGGGACTTCGAACTCCACCTCGCTTGGTGGCATATTTGTTCTCGGTTCACCATCTGACCGAGTCTGTCTTCTACGAAGTATCGCAGACTCAATGAATGTCACTTGGTTGATTACTCCACCCTAGGTCCCAGAACACCACGACCTGTACCCTTTTTCTCCACCTTCTAAGCCGACAAGAGAACATCTCTCGACCCTTGGCTCCTCGATGCATCGAATTCCATAAAACCTTGAGTAATCTCTAGCCCTTTCAGTCCATACTTCCTTAGGAATTTCCATATTTACCATTGTCGATGGTGACCGATCGATAAAGTACTCAGCAGTAGATAGAGTTTCAGCTTGAAACTCCCTTGGAAACCCAGCCATAAGCCGTAAAGTTATGTTCTTCCAAACTGTCTGAACCATCCGCCTTGCAATGCCACTTGACCGAGGATCTCCCAATGTGGTGTACTGATGGACAATCCTCTCCGGCCTGCACAATCCTGCGAACCTCTGCGAAGCGAACCCTCCACCAAAATCGGACCAAAAAACCTCTACGCGCTTCCCGAACTGCAAATCCAATATGGCCGTTCTGAACATCTGAAAATTGTCGGCCACGGGTTTGAGAACATACATCCACAAGTTCCTCGAGAAGGCGTCAATGAAGGAATCATAAAGTCTAACTCTATCTCGAGAACAAACCAACACCGAAACCATCTTTGTCTTCTTCCTTTGAACACAGCTTTCCCGAAGATCTTTCATGCCGATCTCTATACTTCCAAGTGATTGCCTCTTTCGAGGCCTGTTTCCCCCAATCAGAGCAAAGCTCTGTTTAAAATTCAAATTTTGAAATGAAGCAATGCTTCAGAAGCAGCGCCAAGTGCGCTAGCGCTAGGTGCGCTGCGCTCTAAGCAGCGCACCACGTGCAAAGCACGTATGCGCTAGCGCTAGGTGCGCTGCGCTCTAAACAGCGCACCACGTGCAAAGCATGGGTGCGCTAGCGCTGGAACTAAAAGCTCCCCACCGTCAGATCAAAAATCTAATAATAATGATAAATCATTAATTAATCAGAATTAAATTCTGTTAAGAAAAGATTCCTCAAAATCTGTCCAAACAACAAGATTGTGATCTGTAAATCAGAGCACCGTTGGATCAATGATCCAGTGGTGATTAAAAATCACCAAAATACAGAATAAATTCTCTATGAAAAGATTTCCCAATCTTGTTAATAACAAGAAGATTACCTTCTGTAAATCAGAAACCCTTGGATCAAAGATCAAACGATGGGAAATTCCACAAATCAATTGGAGAAAAAATCTCCATAACTGATTGAACTGATCAGCTTGTCCTATAAAAAGGCTCCTAAACTTCAAGTCTCATAGACAGAAGATAGACAAAAAATAGAGAGGAACCCCTCCAGAAGCTTTGAGAAAATCTCAGAAAGAAGAGCCAAGCTCTCAATAGAAGAAGTTCTTTTCTTCAAGGTAGAAGAACAGAGAGATGAAATCATCTCATAATTAAAAAGAAGAATTCACTTCTTTCTTCAAGATCATAGATCTACAAGACCAAGGTCTTTCACAAAGAGATCAAAAGATCTCATCATAAAATAAAAAGAAGAACATAACTTTTCTCACAGATCATAGATCTACAAGACAAAAGTCTTTTATACAAAGAGATCATGAACATCTCATTATAAAATAAAGGGGGAGAGAATAATTCAATTCTCTTAAGGATCATACATCCATAAAGCCAAAGCCTTTCATTAATACAAGAGATTGAAGCATCTCCTATAAAGTAAGAACTTTTGATCTTGAGACAAAATCTCTTCTAAGGGAGAGCTTATTTACCAGATCATAAAATTGATCAAATGCGCTTCTGCGCTATTGGACTGGCGCTCAGCGCCAAGCGCACCACGTGTGTAACAACCGAGTCCAGTTATACTAATTTCAGTTACCGTATGTGTTGTTTGTGGTGTTTATTTCATTTACCCTGTTTGGTTGCGTGGTAGTTTACTTTATATTCGACCCGCTTACTTGAGCTTGCTGTTTCATAATACCTAGCATCATATATTTTTTATATATAACAATTTAAGTCCCTTAAAACAATTTAAAAATACATGTCATGGCCTGCATAGTACCCCTAACCTTGTGGTAGCGTCCTTGCATCGTGTTTTCGTCCCATTCAGTGAAACGGACGTATTTGGATGGCTATGCGCACGTACGTGCGTCCGTTCTTGGGGGTATGCATTTCTGTTACAAAATCCTTCATTTCAATTTTTGGAACTTGCTAATAATTTTCATATTTCAAATCCAAATTTTTGGATCCGACCCGGGCGCGATTCTGAAATATTTTGTATCCAGCCAAATTTCTAACCATTTTAAATTTCTTTATATTCGTTTAAAATTTACAATCTACAGCCAAAGATTTGTTTACCAACCAATATATATAATAAATCTCTGTATAGTAAAATCTTGACAGTGCACCATATTTTTCTTAACCAACAGTATAAATCCTTTATATTTAAACCTATTAAACTACTTGCACTGTTTCCTTTGGGTCCCACTTCCCCAACCTATCAAACGCCTTCTTTTCTTGCGCCGGCCCCACACAATCCCCTTTCAGCCTTTCCCTTTCTCTTTCTCTCTCCTCCCCACGAGCTCTCTCTCTCCCTTCTCTTTCTCTCTCCTCTCGCGCCCACTCTCTCACCTCTCGCGAACACTGTTCGCTCCTCGACTCTGGTCACCGCCCGAGACGATGCGGTCACCTCCCTCCTATTTCTTCTCCCCTCTTTTCTTTTAAACCCCGAACCACGAGAACCCATGAACCCTCTGCATTCTTCGAACCCTAACCCTAGAAACCCCTTCACCTCATCACAACTCCCCTTCAACCAAGCCTCCTCCTCCTCATCGCCATATTCTTTCCCTTCTTCCTCCTTTCCCGAGGCCTCACCTGCACACCAACAGAGCCGAGCAACCACCCTTACATCACCGCCGGCGATCCCTAGACCTCGCCGTCACCATTCTCCTCTCCTCCTCTCCCTCTCCTCTGCACTTCTCCTCTTCTCACTCACCCCTGCACACCCGAACACCATCACCCCAAACCCTAACCTAACCCTAACTCCTCTAAAACTAAACCCTAGCCTCGCCGGAGTTCCTCCGATCATCGCCGTCGAAGCCGTCATCCCTCTGCATAACCAGTGATTAACTCTTCCTCTCTCATTCTTTTTCTTTCTCCCATTCTTCCTTCTTTTTTCCTTCGATAAGTTTCTTTTCCTTTTAATGTTCACCGTTCTTGTGATTGCCGGAATCCGGTCGTGCCGACGACGATCCCCATGACCCAGCAAGCGTACCTGACCCGTGTGATCCCCTTGTACGTTGTTTGGATCTGTTCCGTGTACCGTGCGCACGTCGCGATTTTTTCCGCCAACGTGAGACGTTCCGTATACCCGTTTCTTGATCTGTCGAGGCAAGTGAAACTTGCTACATGCTATTCATGATATTCCTATATTTATTTATTTAATTTCATGTTAAATCTATATGTAGAATCTAAGTTAAGAATTCCAAGTTAACAGTGCGATATTTCGTTTACATTTAGTTTCAAAACTTGAAACCTACCCGTTGCATTTACTTTACCAAACCTAATAACCACATTTATATGTTTAATCACAATTTAACTATTGATATAGTCTATGGTACTCTTTCTATAGTTTTACTCTATCGGACACCCGTGTGCATTTTAACCTGTTTTAGTTATGATTGCATCCATTGAACATATTATATATATCATTGCATCCCAAAATTACTTAATACTTATTAACATGAGGTTAACATCCATAATTGTCATACTGTATGCATGTAATGTTGAAACTATCTCTTAAACTTAAACTGATAACCGTACATCTAATAATTTAACCTGTACCTATTTGCATGTCATATTACATGTGCCAGTTTATTGTTCTGATAGTACCCATGCTTGTTTATTTATAACCATGATTATTCTAGTTGATTATGAGCACCCACATGATATCTTGTATACCCTGACATGACTTGCTACACATATTACCTGATCCGACATGGTACCGTATGACTCTTGATATGACATGACACTTATATACACTATCCGGATTGACCTGACGTACCATGGCTTTACCTGTTACCTGATCTTGCGTCTAATGCCAACAAACCTGTCCTGTAGTCCTCACGGACCGTTCCTGTTGTCTATACAGACAAACCTGTATCTGCCTGATCATGGGTTGGCATTAGTACTAGATTATTTTATACTTGACTTGAACATATATAACTTGGGGGTATGGGGAAATCAATATTGTAACCGAACGTAACTCAAAGGGCCATCCGATTGTTTGCTGTTTTTCCGGACGTCACGGAATACCCATTGTTTGCCGTTTTTCCGGGCGTTACGGAATACCCATTATTTGCCGTTTTTCCGGGCGTTACGGAATACCTATTGTTTGCCGTCTTCCCGGGCGTTACGGAATAACCACCGACGAGTTACGATGAGGATTACATTACTTGATTTCGAAGACTTTAGAATAGATGACCCCGTAGCACAGTTTAGATATCTCTGCACGTCACTTATACTGACACGTTTACTGTTATATATTCTCATTATATTCTTGCTCATACTCATACCTACATGCCTTACTACCCCTGTTAATATTATTGCTTGATATCATGACGCGCTGACGTTTAGGTTTTGCAAGGCCCAGATTCCGTACCTTTGCTTCAGTCCGAGTAGAAGTACTTCAGCCAGCAGGCTGAGCAGTGAGGACCCAGTAGTAGTTAGTTCTTTTACTTTTCAGCATTTTATTCCTGATGTGAGCCCGCATTATGGGACAGACTTTCCAATTACTCTTGTATTGGATCTCTTGCTTCCGCATTATTTATTCTTGACTCATTTTATTTTGGCTTATGGACATGTGCTAGATAGTTTTATTATTATTCTTGATATCTCTACAGCCGTAATGTGACCGTGGAAGGATAATTCCTATCCACAGGTAGCATGGTTGGCTATGTCACGTGCCTACCTTAGCGTACTCTGGGAAGCAGGGCGTGACAACGTGTCACTCATATGTGTGCCACTCAACAGTTAGCGCTTTGCGCTCTTAAACTAGCGCTTTGCGCTCATGGGCTGGCACTCGGCGCCAAGCGCACCATGTGCTCCTCACGTGTGCGCCATTGAATAAATAGCGCTATGCGCTCATAAATCAGCGCAACGCGCTCATGGACTGGCGCAAAGCGCTAAGCGCACCACGTGTCACTCACGTGTCCGCTACTCGGCAGAAGCGCACTGTGCTCTTTGATTGGCGCAAAGTGCCAAGCACGCCACGTGTCCCTTCACGTGTGCGCTGATAGAACATAAATTGTTCTTTAATAAGCCCAGAGCTCTGATGAATGCTCAGCATCCAATAAAAGACAAAACACTGTCAGAATGCAAGTCAATACTCAGCATTGTTAAAAGGGCCAAGCCCAAATAGATGCTTAACAGCCCAAAATAAATGTTAAACATTTTTTTAACTTGATTGGACTTAGCCCAAGATTGGCCATAAGTCCTCAATTCAGATTAATTGAGCCCATATGCTCACAAATCTTTTAACAGATCTTAGTCCCAAATTGGACTACAGATCTTCTAACCAACTTTGGTTCAAGGGTACATCTCTTCACTCCTCTGATATTTGTCGTTGTACTCCTTCAACGTCTTCAGAGAGGTGATGGATCCCGACAACCATATATTTCATAGACTATGACGTTTTTAAACTGGACTGTGGGGTCCATAAACCCACGGACTATGATGTCCTTAACCTCGGACTGTGGGGTACCTTTAAACCCATGGACTATGATGTCCTTAACCTTGGACCGTAATGTACTTAAACCAATGGATCGCAAAGTCCCTAAACTAAACAATAGAGCCCAAATGCTCTTTTGTTGGATCTAAACGATCCCGTTAAGTTGATCTTAGTCTAACGTATTCTTAACAAACGTTTAAGTTGATCTTAGTCTCATATGAGACTAACGTATCCTTAAACCCAACCCCCAAACCCAAATCTAAGAAGATACGGATTTGGACTAATCCACGCCCTACGGGCGACAATATAAATTAGTCTCCGTATACAATCTACGGGCAACCAAAAACAAAACAAATACACACGACACGAAGTGACCATCTGGAGAAGGAGAAAGTGGTTACCGCGATGCGGTAGCATAATTAACTGCAGGGGCTTGCGCCTGCAGAGAAGAGCGTCCCCACAATCAAAAACCCCTCAACGAAGGGGAATCTGACGAAGTCTGCTATATCGACCGCATCTGTTTAAACCTTCGATATACGGTGTCATAAATCAATTTGGCATTTTCGGAGAGGTGGACGGATAGCACCAATTAGCATCTGCCCCTGAAATTCAGGCAAGACGGACCTACGCGGTCGCATTTCTTTGTTCAGAGGGGAACAGATTCTGGCACGCCCGGTGGGACCTTTTCCTCTTTCCACTCCACACTTCATGTGTCGTGTTTCGCGAATGAATCGCGGTTTGATATAGTTGCCCTTGGGTTCGAGATATTAATATTTGGTTATGCTCTTGTGCAGAAAAAAGAAATAGCCTCTAACTGCTCCAGCTGCAACTGCAACTCCCGTTCCACCTCATCTGGAGGTGTAACCTATGGGCCCCAAGCGGACTCTCTGTTCAAGATGCCAATGGAGCAAGTAACTCAGGCCACCACTGGGCTGTTTTTTGGGACCATGATCCCACCGATGAGCTTTAATGCCCCGCTGCTATCGCAAGAACCCCAAAGAAGTCGGTCTTTGATCGACTTACCACTACCGCAGCCCCTCTCAACGGGTCGCCCAACTCCACTGCCTCAGTTTTCAACAGACTGGGCCAGAACGCCAACAAGCCTGCGATACCTGAAGCAGCCATCCCTAAGCGGATAGCCATCCCGGCTCAAACGGATGAAATTATCAGAGAGGCTTCTTCTGCCAAGAAGTCAGTCTTCACAAGGCTAGCCGTTCTGGCTCCCGTTTCAGGCGAAATCGTCAAGGTTGCTTCACCTGCTCGGAAGTCTGCCTTCGACAGACTGGCTATTCCCTCTCAACGGACGTCAGTCTTCAATAGGTTGACAACGATAACTTCTAACCAACACAGGGGGCATGAGGAAGCCACCCCTATAGCTGAACCAACTCCATCCACACGACATGCTCGCCGTCGTCACTGGCGCCGAGTAAGAAAGGCTGGGGGTAGCTCCCCTTCTGGACTGACTCCGCCAGCTCTCATGATGGAAATCAATGCTGCTGTTCCGACTGGGAACAGATTCCGGCGAGTATGGTGGAAATCAATGCTGCTGTTCCGACTGGGAACAGTTTTGAACCGCTTAGGAGGGTCCGCAAGAACTCTCCAACTGCCATACTGAAAAGATCTCCTCCACCTGTGGAGAATGCTACAAAAAGAAGCCCGAGCAGCCCCCTCAGCGGCTGTCCTCCAAAATTTACAAAGTCTGGCGACAGGTCCAAGAATCGGTGATTGACCAGGACTACTCTCGCCGACCAAAGAAGATTAAAGCTCGGCAGGAAAAGAGCCATCCCATGGTACTACAGAAGATGTCATCTGTCTGGATGCCCACTGTAACGGCTCCCTCAATTTCGACCGCTCACAAGAAGAGAAAGCTGGAGAAAATCCCGGTGTCTGCGACGAATTGCAAGACCACTGAACCCAAACGCCCCAAGTCTGGGGGTATGGTGGTCCACACTGTCTATATGGCATCCGGAAAAGAGGATAGTCGTATCTCCACAGGTCATTGACCGCTTACGCGATCAGTGACTAGGGCTCAGGAGCAACAACAACAAAAGCTCCAAGAAATGCTAACAGCTATGGCCGTACTTACGGGACCGAAAGAAAGCCCGGAGACATCCTCGGAGCAGCGCCGTGAGCAGGAAACCGATGCTGACTTTCTCCGTAGAGTCCTCGAAAAGAAGGAAAAAGAGACCGCGGAACAAGCGGCCAATATAAAACAAATGGCCCTTCTATTCCAAGACATGGTGGGCATGATGATCCAGCCGGACCCTCCGGCTGAAGATCCTCTGATTATCCTCGAAGATGACCGAGCGGAGAGGTCAAATCCCCTTCCAGCTTGTTCAGCAGCCAAAGAGGAGACCATCTCAAAAGCTGTCCTGGATGATTATATAGCTCGGCAAATATGGGCTCATCAAGCGAATGAAGCAACCGGCCAAGTCGTCAGAACTGGGCGACCATACCCAGGATGGTACGATCAGATAAAGTACCCACCAGGATACACAATTCCTAAATTCCATGTGTATAAGGGGACGGGGAATCCACACCAGCACGTGGCTCAATTTAGGGCTCTGTGCGGCAACATCGGAGGTGACGATAAGCTGCTGCTTCGCCAATTTGTTGGCAGCTTAGCAGAAACGGCCTTCGAATGGTATTCGGAGCTTCCAAACAACTCCGTCAAAACATTCACGGAGATGGAGCTGTTATTCACCCAGCGTTTTGCAAGTGCCAGCGAACGCACCCCAATCACGGCGTTGATCAATGCCAGGGCAAAGTCAGGCGAAACGTGGGTTCAATACGCAATACGATGGCGGAATTTATTGTCGAAGTGCGAGCAGCCCATCGAAGAAGCGCCTGCGGTAGGCATGTTCATGGGTACCCTAGACCCTCAGGCGACCATATCTCAATTCATGATGTTTTTCAAGCTAACCACTTTCCAGGCCTTGATTGACAAGTTGGCCCAAATGGATCAGATGAGTCATAGACCATCTCCTTCGAAGCTAGAATCTCGAAATGAAAAAGGGAAAGGGAAAGTGACCTTCGTCGCCAATACTCAACAACGGCCGAGCAACTTAAAGCCGGTTGTTCGACAAAACAACATGCGTCCACGCCCATCCCTCGAGGAGAGACCGGGACGTCCTTACTCGTTTCCCTGAGATAAAACGAGGAAACTGTTCGAGCTGGCAGTACGCAACAGACTCATCAGTCTGCCGGATCCAAAACGTCCGTTGCAGCCAGGTGATGTCAACAATCCTAATTACTGCCCTTACCACCAAGAAGTAAGTCATCCAATCGAAAATTGCTTCGTCTTCAAAGGCTGGATTGAGGACCAATACCAACAGGGTAAATTCGCGCTGTATGAAATCTGGAAGATGAACCCGCCACAACCACACGATCCGAAAAAGATAGACATGCCGGGGGTATCGTGCTCATTCATAGAGAAAGCCCCTAGACCGAAAAGTCTGTAAACTAGAAATTTGCCTCAAATACGGCAACGACAGACCGGAACGTCGTTAAACTAACAATGGACCACTATGTCCTAAAACTGGCTGATGACCGAAATGTCTTTAAACTACTATAAACCCACGGCATCCCCAGGTTGACGTGGTAAAAAAAAAGGTACGTCGACAAGCAAGATGGGCACGGATGAAAACCCGAAAGGGCTCCGTGAGTAAAAACAGCAGGACTACCTGCGAGTTTTGTGAAAACCCGAAAGGGCGCAATCTCATTAAAAGACACTTACAAGGTCCTCTCGACCTTGTGAGGAGAAAATACCTGCGTGAGATCCTTACGACTCACAAGGGAGCAACACACTTAGGAATCCCCATGATTCCTAAAGAGAAATTACACTTGCGAGATCCTCACGACTTGTAAGGAGAATTCCCCTTTGAGACCCTCACGGCTCATAAGATTCAAAAGCCTTAAGCTACAGGGATCTGAACCTGTTCTTAAGCCATCACAACCTCCATCATTACCCTACAAGCGGTTCAATGCTGACCCTTGTATACAATCCACGGGCGCGAATAAACATTTTCCCTAACAAAGTCCCACCCGCGACTAGGGATGTGTTTACACAGTGGACAGCCCTTGTAAGTTCTCTCGACTTATAAGGAGAAAACATTCTTGTAAGATCCTTACGACTTATAAGAGAATGCACACTTAGGAATCCTCACGATCCCTAAGGAGAAAACGCACTTACGAGATCCTCACGACTCGTAGGGAGAAATATCTTCATGAAACCCTTATGGCTCATGAAGTTAAAAGCCTTAGTCGACAGAATCCTAATCCTGTTCGCTAAGCCACCTTTGTTCGACATCGATAGAGGCAAATGATGATTCGCTCCTGGCAATGTACCAGTTTTAGCGATGCTAATGCCTAAATCGGTATCAGATCCTAAATCCCATACTCGCGATAAAAATCAGCGAGCAAAAAATGCATATGAAATAGCCGAAATGATTGGGCAACTTGCAACAAAATCAGCAAGTAAAAATGTATGCATACAAAACAGCCGAAATGATTGGGCAACTCGCAATTAAAAAAAACAGTGAGTAAATAAAACAAATAGCCGAAATGATTGGGCACCGCGAAAAATAGTCGAAATGATTGGGCAATCGCGACTTTCGCGATATAAAAGCTGAACTGATAGAGCATCGCGGAAAGAAAAATATATAAAATGAAACTTTTTGCCCTGCAGGTGAGATCACATCGATCCCTGTATACAATCCTGGGGCGCAAACAAAGAGAGAACCATATCATCCCACCAGGCTCCATCAGAAGAAGAGCCAAGTCTCGACGGCCACATCTATAGCCTGGAGACCCACCACGGCGTTCCTTCGCAGTCCAGCAGGATGCAGATGCAACGTCAACGAAAGACCTCACGGTCGAAACAAAACGGAGTAACGGCAAAATCCCAACTCCACCTCAGCATTCGTCTCGTTACACCAGACGCAATATCAACAACGGCGTTCTTTCGCAGTCCAGCATGATGCAGATGCAACGTCAACGAAAGACCTCACGATCGAAACAAAGCGAAGTGATGGCAAAACCCCAGCTCCACCTCAGCATTCGTCTCGTTACACCAGATGCAATGTCAAAGACGTCATTCCTTCGCAGTCCAGCAGGATGCAGATGCAACGTCAACGAAAGACCTCATGGTCGAAACAAAGCAGAGTGATGGCAAAATCCCAACTCCACCTCAGCATTCGTCTAGTTACACCAAACGCAATGTCAACGACGGCATTCTTTCGCAGTCCAAATGGATGCAGATGCAATGTTAACGAAAGACCTCACGGTCGAAACAAAACAGAGTGACGGCAAAATCCCAGCTCCACCTCAGCATATGTCTCGTTACACCAGATGCAATGTCAACAGCGGCGTTCCTTCGCAGTCCAGCAGGATGCAGATGCAACGTCAACGAAAGACCTCACGGTCAAAACAAAGCGGAGTGATGGCAAAATCCCAGCTCCACCTCAGCATTCGTCTCGTTACAGCAGATGCAATGTCACCCCAGGGTCAAAACAACGGAGCTATGGCAAAGTCCCTAGTTCCAAATCTCGACGGTTCATCAACAACCTAGAGATAACCGCGACATTCGTCTCGATACAGCAGACGCAATGCCAGCAAATGAAGCAAAGGCCAAATTCCTAGCTTCAGGGTCTTGACGGCAACTCATATAAAACCTGAAAGACTATCGGAGATCATCCCATACCAGCACGGAGTGATCATCACCTCGACGTTCGTCTCGATACAGCAGACGAGATGTCACTACAGCGTCCTTCCTCCAACAGGATTCGGACACGCCAAAGCAAACGAAGTAAAGGCCAAATTCCTTACTTCAGGGTCTTGACGGTAACTCATATAAAACCTGAAAGACTATAGAAGATCACCCCACACCAGCGCGGAGTGGTCACCACCTCGACGTTCGTCTCGATACAGCGGACGAGATGTCACTACAGCGTCCTTCCTCCAACAAGATTTGGACACGCTAAAGCAAACGGAGTGAAGGCCAAATTCCTAGCTTCAGGGTCTTGACGGCAACTCATATAAAACCTGAAAGACTATCGTAGATCATCCCATACTAGCGCGGAGTGATCACCTCCTCGACGTTCGTCTCGATACAGCAAACGAGATGTGACCACAGCGTTCTTCCTCCAGCAGGATTCAGACGAGACAATCAAACAACAGAGCCACGGCAAAATCCCTAGTTCCAAATCTCGACGGTTCACCAACAACCTAGAGACAACCGCGATATTCGTCTCGATACAGCAGACGCAATGCCAGCAAATGAAGCAAAGGCCAAATTCCTAGTTTCAGAGTCTTGACGGCAACTCATATAAAACCTGAAAGACTATCGGAGATCATCCCATACCAACGCGGAGTGGTTATGACTCATCGGGGCTCCCCAAAATGAGCCTAATCTCAAGTAAAAAGCGGCATGGAAAAATTCCTAACGCTGCTCTTCCGACGGTCAAACTGCCTAGGAAGATTGCTTGAAGACGTCTTGTCCAGCCCCCGAAAGGATCAGAGACACGACAGTCGCAAGGCTACTCGAACAGCAAGATTGCTTATCGAGGGATACATCAGTCAACGCGACGGTACGACGGGCAAAACCCTAGTACCACAGACCCTAACGGACCTCTGTCGTAAAGAGCGGAGGTTAACTGTGACGTTAGGACATTCTTGCGAGAACTTCTTGGCTTGTCTCGACTCGTAAGGAAAAGCCTTAGGCAATGGGGATAAGGACCTGTTTCCTAAGCACTGGGGCCCTGCAAGTCGGTCCAAAATGGACTCTTGCATACTACTCATGGGTCACGCTCTCCAAAGTCGAATCTCGACAAGGAGGGAAACAACCACTTACGAGTCCTCTCGACTTGTAAGAGGGAAAGTTCTCTTGTGAGATCCTTACGACTCTCAAGAGAAAGCACACTTAGGAATCCTCACGATTCCTAAGGAGAAAATACACCTACGAGATCCTCTCGACTCGTAGGGAGAAAATTCTTTATGAGACCCTCATGGCTCATAAAATTGAAAAGTCTTAGGCAGCAGACCTGAACTTGCTTCCTAAGCCATCACTACCTTGCGAAGAATTCAAGACGAAATGTTCTCTATCATCTACAGGCTACGCTTACTAAGGTAACATGCCAGCAACAAAGAAAAAAGAAGAAAGCAAAAAATAACACAAGATAGTATGAAAGAAATGTATCTTTTATTTATAAATTCAATTGAGCACAAGTTACATCATATGAAAGGATAAAAAAAATGGATACATTTTATTCAAAAATTACAAATGTTGGTTGATACAAAAACGACTATTGGGAGGGAGGTGTTTTCAATAGACCAGCCAGTTGCTCGCGCACTCCCTTTAGTCCATTTTCATGGTCAGCTGCAGCGGCCAACTTCGCTTCAACCTGAGCCCGTTGTTGCAAATAAGATGAAAGTTGATCATCAATGACCCGCTGAGCTGCCCCACGACTCTGCGCATCTCGCTCGATAAGGTCGAACTTCTACCTTAGCGTTAGCCCGTCAGAGATGCATCGTAGAAGGCCCTCAAAGATAGCTTTCAACTGTGCAGAATTTGCATCAACCTGAGCATGCAGTCAGGTAGATTCGCTTGAAGTCTCTTCACACTCTTTACACTTTAAGGCCGCTTCTTGTTCAAGATGGCGGAAATAGAGAGTGCTCTGCTTGACCCACGCAGCTCGTTGAGAGTTCACAGCCAAGACTTCGGGAGCAGGACGTCCGAGTTCAAGCTCATGTAGGCAGGCCTCAATTTTCCTGCAGTGATTGACCCAAGACTCAACGACGCCCTCGCTATGAAAGCGCACGAGCGTCGCCAGCATGGGATTAATCTCAGCAGCAAAATCTGCAGCGAGTGCAGGAATCTCCGCGTCAAGCTCTTCAATGGATTCACTCAACATACGAAGGCTGGTTGCAGTGCCCTTAGAAGATGGACGTCTAGCAAATGGTCCTGCTGGCATTAATATGCCAGATTCGAAAGGAGAAGGAACCGGTGCGACTGCTAAAAAAATGAATTACGATTATAAGCCAACTCGCAAAATAAATAAATCACATGAGTGATGAAGTATATTACACCGGCTGCGGCAGGTGGCAAGGCCGGGAGTACCGGTGGCGTAACTATTCTTTCATCTCCTCCTTCAATCTGTAACGTTGCAGTCGGAACGAAGAAGAATTACCAACGACTTGGCTGCCCGTAAAAGAAAAGAGAAGACATTAGCTAAAGGCTGTACTCACCAACGCCACTGGATGAGGCAATCTCTGACTGGAAGGAGAAATATGGGTGCAGCACCTGATACAGGTGATCAAAAAGGACTCCTGCAAGGATATAATAACGCAATGTCTGTACATAAAGTATATTGCCTACAATGAAACCGATGGATCACAAATCCGTACCTTCCAGCATTTGGGAGGATACGAGAGAAGGCAAAGGGGCGGCCACCGTCAAAGCGGCAACTGGTAATGCTTTCTCGGGTGGCACAACCTCAACGCTCACCACACTTGCATCCGAAACAAGAGAAGTGTTCCCCTCCGAATGACGGCGCACAGGACCGCGATGTCCTGACGCTGAGGTTCGGGGCAGATGCTATTTGGTTTTATCCGTCCACCTCTTCGAAGTTACCAAGTTGATTTATGGCACCGTGTATCGGAGGTTTAGACGGATGCGGCCGATGTAGCAGACTTTGTCAGATTCTCTCTCGCTTGAGGGATTTTTGATTGTGGGGACGCTCTTCCCTGCAGGCCCAAGCCCCTGCAGTTAATTACGCTACCGCATCGCGGTAACAACTTTCTCCTTCTCCAGAATTTCACTTCATGTCGCGTGTGTTTGTTTTGTTTGTGGTTGCCCGTGGATTGTATACGGAGACTGAATAATATCGTCGCCCGTAGGACGTGGATTAGTCCAAATCCGTATTTACTTAGATTTGGGTTTGGTGTTTTTAGTTTAAGGATACATTAGTCGCGTTTGAGACTAAGATCAACTTAAACGTTCGTTAAGGATACGTTAGTCTGATTTGAGACTAAGATCAACTTAACGGGATCGTCTGGATCCATTTAATATATGGCCGTCAGGACTCATCACCTCTCTGACGTCGTTGAAGGATTACAACGATAAGTGTCAGAGGAGTTCAGAGATGTACCTTTGAACCAAAGTTGATTTAGAGTTTTATAGTCCATTTGAACGTTTAAGGATACGTTAGCCGTGTTTGGGGCTAAGATCAACTCAAACAGGACCGTTTAGATCCGGCAAAAGAGCGTTTGGAGGCCCTATTGTTCCAGTTTAGGGACGTAGTGGTCCATTTTCCAGTTTAGGGATATGGTGGTCCGCATTTCAGTTTAGGGACGTGATGGTCCGACATTAGTTTAAGGACATTTCGGTCCAATATTAGTTTAAGGACGTTTCGGTCCACGAGTTTAAGGACCCCGCAGTCCATATCCATGTATGGGGTTGTTGGGACCCGTCACCTCTCTGACGTCGTTGAAGAATTACAACGATAGGTGTCAAAGGGGTTCGGAGATGTACCCTCGAACCGGTTGTAAATTGATTTAAGTGAGCGATCTTGCTCTGTCGATTTAATTTGAGAACTTACGGCCAAATTTGGGCTAAGTCCAGTTAAAAATGGTCAACATTTTATTTACTTTTGCGTTGCGTTTTTATTTGGGCTCTACCCATAAAAGATGTAGAGCATCAATTTGTTTTGGGCTCTGCCCGTTTATAAATGATGCAAAGTATCTGCTTTATTTGGGTTCTGCCCCTTTTTGAAATGGATAGCATTGTTTTGTTTAGACTCTGCCCATTTATAAATGATGCAAAGTATCTGCTTAATTAGGCCTGCTCGGTCTTTTTGATTTGGGCCTGGCCCTTTTAGGAAATGCATTGCATTTATTCAGGCGCTTTGCGTCAATCAGGGAGCGCAAGCGCTTGTGGTGACGACACGTGTCACGCGAGCGCAGTGCGCTGCGCTGATGCGCTGCGCATGCGCTGCTGACACGTGGCGCCAATCTAGGAGCGCAACAACGCAAGTTGGAAGTGCAAAGCACTAAAAAATGTTTTAGATTCAAGAATCAGAAGTGCAAAGCACTGTTTAATTTCTTGATCTCATTTAGATCAAAAGAAAAGGATAAGTTTTTCTTATCTCAAAGAATCAAGGGTTCATAAAAAGTGCAAAGCACTGTTCTTTTATTTTGTTTTTACCTTGTTTTAAAGAACCAGTGGTTCATCAGAAGTGCAAAGCACTATTTATTATGGGAAGATCATTGATCTTGTTCTTAGATCAATGATCTTATTAGAAGAGACTTCTCTTTTCCTAAAGGTTTTTTACCTTTTTTTTGTTTTTTCTTGAGGAGTTCTTCAGAGTTCTCTCTTCTTTCTTAGAAAATGTTGATGCCTTTGAATTGAGGCTTAGGATCCTTTTTATAGTGCCCATAAATTAGTTAAATTTGTTGTTAAAGAGATCTTTCTGAGTGATTTGGGGAATTTTCCCCACCGTTGGATCATTGATCCAAGGGCTTCTGTTTTACAGAAGAAAATCTTCTTGTTTTAAAAAGAACAGAAAGATTTCTTAGAAATTTAATTCTGTTTGGCGCAAACGCCCCAGCGCGTGACACGTGTCGCGCAGCGTGTCAGCGGCGCATAGCGCAGCGCAGCTGTGCTAGCGCATCTGCGCTGACACGTGTCGTGCGGCGCAAAGCGCAGCGCAGCTGCGCTAGCGCATCTGCGCTGACACGTGTCGTGCGGCGCTTGCGCAACTGAAGCGTTGCTTCATTTAATTTTGTTTTTAATAGAGCTTTGCTCTGATTGAGCGCGCTGCCTTGAGCGCTGTGCTGAGGCATCTGCGCCAGACGCGTGGCGTCCTGCGCTCAGCGCAGAGGATCTGAAGCGTTGCTTCATTTATTAAAGCTTAGATTTTTGGGAAAATCGGAAGCGTCGCTTCGCCTGAAATATCTTTTCATCTCAATTTTTCAAGTTAAACTTGTATTTCCAAAATTCTGATTTCCCGGGCCTTGGAAATGATTTCATTGTGCACAGAATTTTCTGTGCTTAGGTCTATATATATAACTCAAGGCTGAGCCTTTTCTTCTCTCATTTTCAGAGAACTTCTTCGATCATGGCTTGCAACCGCCCTCATGCCCGCCGACAACCATGGGAGGTGCCGATTCGGGACATTGTTTCCCGTTTTGCTGCACGTTTGGTGGACCCTTATCTCTCGGACGAGCAATGCGACGCTGCAATGCATGAGCTTTTGACTCGTGTGGGGTCTCCTCTCCCTCCGAATTCCATTTGGCTTCGGATGATCCTTGCCTCGGTGCTCGCCGACATACCCCCTCCTCCAGCAGAGATGTCCTCGGCAATACTGGATGCCGCCGAAGATAAGATTGAGTGCTTTCTCGAAGCGCACTTGATCACCAAACCCTTGAGGGACTGCTCTTTCCACTTGCTGAGCCAGATACGGGCTCGTTGGGTTGTCATCGCCACTTTTTCCCAGGAGTCCGGCGTCGACCGTTGGATGGCTACCCCTCGGGAGGATCGCCGTTTCGACATGACGGAGAAGACGGAGAGGGAGCTGAATAATCTCCTTTTTCTTTTTGCGAATCCCTGTCTTTCCGATCCCGTATTCGGTGATCTTTTTTAAATGTAATAACAATAATAATGGACAAGTATTTTTCTTTTTAATCCAATATTTCATTATCTGTTAAAGGTTCTTTTATCTTAGTTCTCTGTTGTGCTTGTGCATCGTATAATTTTAATTTGTTATTATCAAGTGCATGTAATTTTACAAGGGTCAATTGCCTTTAGCACTTAGCCTTTTCTCTTCTATGAAACGGCGCGTCTGCGCTGATACGTGTCGCGCAGCGCAAAGCGCGGCGCGACTGCGCAAGCGCGTCTGCGCTGACACGCGTCGCGTAGCGCAACGCTCGTGTAGCTGAAGCGTTGCTTCCTTTAACAGAGCTTTGCTCTGATTGAGCGCGCCTTTTTGGACGCCGCGCTAATGCATCTGCGCCAGACACGTGGTGCGTTGCGCGCAGCGCAAAGGATCTGAAGCGCTGCTTCATTTATTGAAGTTTAAATTTTCAAAGCAAAGCTTTGCTTCTGATTGGGGGTTGCTTCATCTTCCGCCTCGGAATTTGAACAGAGCTTTGCTCTGATTGGGGTAAACAAGAAGTACTGTCAGACGAGATTGAAAAGAGATTGCAGAATGAAAAGGAAAGCAAGGACCCAAAATCTACCTGGTGAATCGCCGGTTGAAACCGCGACCAAGGCGTCACTAGATGCAGCGACTGCTTCACCCTCCTCCATCGGAATGGTTTCGCCACCCGTAGCCTCATCTCCCGACTCCATGAGCACCGTCGTGACACTCCCAGCGCCCGGCAACGGCAAGGAACCGCAAGGGGAAAGAGTGGCAATTGGGGCAGTTCCAGACTCTTGAGAAAGAGTGGCCACTTCAGGCTCAGTGGTTGCCGCCGTCTCGCCTACCACTTCCTCATCTGGACTCGGCCCTACAGGGAATGATGTATGAGAATATGAGGACCAAACTTTAATAAAAAAGGCCCAAAGTTATGTTACCTTGAGACAACCTTTCAGCTGCTTCCCAAGCCGCGCGTATCGCCTGTCTATGAGCGATAGACAGGGCAACCGGAGCAATCTCTGAAGAAGGAGGGGCAGGAGAAGCAGCGCTCGGGCCTGCACCTACGGCCAAGGCGGCGTTACGCTCTTTTGCCGCACGCCTCTTGCGCTTCCTTTCCGCCCGGGCCGTGAAAGCCAATCTTCTAAAGACCTCTGTCAACGGGACGTCATCGTCCACGTAAGGAGCTACCTCTGGAGCCGTTATGGCGTCCGTCTTCGGTTGCTTAAGTAAAACCTCTTTTGGCAATACTGAAGAGGCCGGGACTTCGATAGTTGGCCCTGAAAGCATCTCCGCATCACCCTGCGGGATTGGCACCGTATTGGGCATGACCTGAGTCGAGCTAGTCCCTGCGATAAGATGAAAAAGGGGTCAGATTACCCATAAGAAAGGGGAATGAAGGCACAATGAGCCAAAATATACCAACGCCCAGTGAAGCGCGAACCCTCTCCTCCTCCTCAAAGGTCTTGAGGGAGGCCGCGAGAGCCTCTTCAGTAGAAATGCCTGTTAGAGAAAGAGTGTCAGTAAAAACATGATAATAAAAGCATGGCAGCAAAAAGGTACGATTAAAGCTTACTTGATTGTGTGAGAATGACCAGTCTCGCTTTGTGGCTTGCTGATCGCTCAGAAGCTGCAATAGCAGCCTCTAGATCAGTATCATCCAGCACTATGAATAGACCCTCGTTTGTCCCATATTCGTCCAAGCCCTCGCTATAAGGAGCATGACGCTCCTGACCAAATACAACGTCGGCAGAAAGAATCGACTTCTTATTCTTCTTGTGCGAGCGAGTATCGGTCGCCGCCAGCACAAGCTTACGCTTAGCGGGCACCTTGGGACGACGAGTCCCGATATCTGAACCCACGCCAGACTCGGGGGACGCCACAGTCACCGTTTCCACGGGAGCACGGGGTATCAGTAGTTCGGGCCTATCATGCGGAATCTCGACCGCAGCAACTTCTCTTAAGGAAGAACGGACAATGGTCCGTCGCTTCAGGGTAACATTTGGGTTACCAGCCGGAGCGGTACCCTTGTGATCAAGCAGCAATCGCTTCTCTTCCCTAATGACAGCGCCCATCGAATGTTGATACCAGGCCACATACACATTTAGGGCCTTCGTAATACAGCTCGGTTCGCTGATAAAGAAGTTGGACTCTGTGTTCAGGTGCATAAAATGATGCAGCGCGGTTCGCATTCCCTCTTCGGTAGCAGCAGGTTCTGCCAAGAAAGCCTCAAGCGGGACGCCCTGATTGTAGCTTAGCTGCTGAGCGAAACGATGTGGGTTGTATCTCATGAATAACGCCACATCATTTTGCCTAAATACGAGAAAGCCCGGTCTGATGGAGTACAGATGAAGAATCTCCCGAGCTTTCAACACAGAGGCCCCGTCTTTAAAAATGTCTTGCAATGGCAGCACCTCTTTTGCAGATTCATGGCCGACGGTCAAAATCTTATCGGTGAAAGACATACCATCTTCAACCGTGCGTGGACGAAGGAGCAAACCCCTAGCTTCCCGCAGTGTCGGACTTACAGATGCGTCGACTAGCCGCATTATCCGGGGGAATTTACATCTGTCGTAAAAAGGTCTTTTGTGAGACCGAAGACCCGAAGCACGTGCAACTCTAGCCATGAGGTGAAATAATGTATTGGGAAGTTGGCGGGCTGCACCCCTGGCTCAGTGGTATCCGCTGCTAAGCTGAGGCCGTGATATAGGTGGGCTAACCCGGCAATCCCGATGGCCACTTGTATTCCGACAACCATTCGATGCGCGGGGTAGAAAACAGATGGCCTCATATAGCAAGGGTGAATGGGAAGCGCGAACCAGCTTAACCATAAACAGAGAAACCCTAAAAAGAACGCTTCCTCATCGACGCCCGAAGCGGCAATTTCTGAAAAAGGGACGATCGCGACGTTGGGAAGAAAGAAATCCTTTTGATCGGCTTCCAATATTGGCCGACGATCCAAACCAAAGCCGAAAGGATCGTCAAGTTTAGCAAACTTTTCACCTTGTCGCGACAAGACTTCCGCACGGAGAAAACGAGTGATAAAATCCGTAAAGGTAACCCCGCGGCCTTCGGATTCGAGAAAGAGGCTCTCATATATATTCAACACCTTTATCAGACTTGGGAACTGGTGTTGAATGGCGTTCTCTGGGGTAAGACCCATTACCACTGATTTGGTGGCAAAAATATACTCATCCGGGGAAAGCAGCTCCTCATAATGCTCTCCCCTAATGGGTAAACTAGAAACCTCGGTAAATTCCTCTAGAGAAATAGAGACTTCTCTATCCAATAAGAGGAAGGTGTGGGTCGGGATGTTCCATTGTTCGAGAAACGCCTTGATCCACCATGTCGGAGGTGCAGAATACTGGAACAAGGAAGCGTAGATCGCAGGGTACAATCCAAACTTCAGCAGCTGTGATTTCTTTGCCGATAAGATATATCGGGCCCACTGCAGGTATCCGACCGGGTGACGGGGAGTTAGTCCTATGTTGTAGGGCTGTCTCCAAGGGTGCGACTCGTCCTGACATATGCGCCGCCCTAAAGTGTCTAAAGCCACCGGCGGCTGCACGGGTACTGCGGCAATAGAAGGCCGAAGGAGACCTTCTGATGTCCAATTCGCCTCCTCTACTGTGTAGCTTATCGGGGGTGCATCTGCATAAGGGATCGTAGAGATAGGCTTCGAGGGTGTCGCACAAGAAAAGTTCCGGCGGCCTCTGATAATTTGATCGTACCATTTACCCCATAGATGAAGATTCTTGTACTATGGGTCATGGTCTTTGATCAGCGCAATAACCTCTCGGTCTACGGGCGCTTCAGGGAATCCGCCTTCTGAGCGGACGAACGGGAAGGAAGTGTCGAAAGACATGTCACCTGCGCGAAAAAGAACAAAAGTCAACCGTCAATGCTATAATTTAAATTTTGACAATTTGTACTTTAAAATTTGTACCGCACTGCAATGCAGTAAAGAGGGGACCAAAGGGGGACCCACAAAATCTAGATGATAGTTCATCATTAATCAAACAGCCTCATTATTTGATGAGACTGTCAATTAAATGAGGAAATCCTCAATTGATTCTCATTTAATGAGAACCCATCGGGTTAAGGAGTAAATCTCCCCCTGAGAGCAGTGCTCTGTGACAGAGTGACATCTGTCAAACTCAAATGTTGAAGGAATAAAAAATCTTCAAGAGCCTTGCTCTGTAAAAATGATGGAATAACCATCAGGAAATTTAAAATAAGAGTTTTAATGAATGAAAAATTCTGAGATCTTCAAGATCTATGAACAAACTCTAAGAGTTCTTTATGAGCAAAGCTCTGTTCATGGACTAAGAAACCCCAAGAAAAGATCTCTTTAGATCTATGGGTTCAAGAGAGTAAAGCTCCGTTGATGAAACCCTAAAAGGGTTTTCTTTAGATCAAAGATCTATGAAGAGCAAAACTCTGTTAATGAGTGGAACCTTAGATTATTAAAAGGTTCTTTAAAAGGATTTAATCTTTACCTAAAAATTTTTGACAGAGTTCTGTCCTTAAGGAAGTTCATAAGACAAAGAGCTATGCTCTGCAAGAGAATGAAAATTCTCAAAAGGAAGAAGATGAATAGAAATCATCTCAATGGCCAAAGGTTCTATTTAAAGGCACTGAGTGCCGTTTCAAATTCTAAATTGATCTAATGGTGGAGATGTTGCCACCGCTGCACTCACGTGTGAGCCACGTGAGCGCAACGGTGGAGGGGCATTTGTTTCCCCCAATCAAAGCAAAACTCTGTTTAAAATTCAAATTTTGAAATGAAGCAATGCTTCATAAGCAATGCCAAGTGCGCTAGCGCCAGGTGCGCTGCGCTCTAAGCAGCGCACCAAGTGCAAAGTACGTGTGCGCTAGCGCTAGGTGCGCTGCGCTCTAAGCAACGCACCACGTGCAAAGCACGGGTTCGCTAACGCTGGAACTAAAAGCTCCCCACCGTTAGATAAAAAATCCAATAATAATGATAAATTATTAATTAATCAGAATTAAATTCTGTTAAGAAAAGATTCCTCAAAATCTGTCCAAACAACAAGATTGTGCTCTGTAAATCAGAGCACCATTGGATCAATGATCCAATGGTGATTAAAAATTACCAAAATACAGAATAAATTCTGTATGAAAAGATTTCCCAATCTTGTTAATAACAAGAAGATTACCTTCTGTAAATCAGAAGCCCTTGGATCAAAGATCCAACGATGGGAAATTCCCCAAATCAATTGGAGAAAAAATCTTCTTAACTGATTGAACTGATCAGCTTGCCCTATAAAAAGGCCCCTAGACTTCAAGTTTCATAGACAGAAGATAGACAGAAAAACAGAGAGGAATCCCCCCAGAAGGTTTGAGAAAATCTCAGAAAGAAGAGCCAAGCTCTCGATAGAAGAACTTCTTTTCTTCAAGGTAAAAGAACAGAGAGATGAATTCATCTCATAATTAAAAAGAAGAATTCACTTCTTTCTTCAAGATCATAGATCTGCAAGACCAAGGTCTTTCACAAAGAGATCAAAAGATCTCATCATAAAATAAAAAGAAGAATAACTCTTCTCACAGATCATAAATCTACAAGAAAAAGGTCTTTTATACAAAGAGATCATGAACATCTCATTATAAAATAAAGGGGGGAGAATAATTCAATTCTCTTAAGGATCATAGATCCATAAAGGCAAAGCCTTTCATCAATACAAGAGATTGAAGCATCTTTTATAAAGTAAGAACTTTTGATCTTGAGAGAAAGTATCTTCTAAGGGAGAGCTTATTTACCAGATCATAAAATTGATCAAATGCGCTTCTGCGCTATTGGACTGGCGTTCAGCGCCAAGCGCACCACGTGTCACTCACGTGTGCGCCACTCAACAGTTAGCGCTTTGTACTCTTGAACTAGCGCTTTGCGCTCATGGGCTGGCGCTCGGCGCCAAGCGCACCACGTGCTCTTCACACGTGCGCCATTGAACAAATAGCGCTATGCGCTCATAAATCAGCGCAACGCGCTCGTGGACTGGCACAAAGCGCCAAGCGCACTATGTGTCACTTACGTGTGCGCTACTTGGCAGAAGCGCACTGCGCTCTTTGATTGGCGCAAAATGCCAAGGGCACCACGTATCCCTTCACGTGTGCGCTGATAGAACATAAATTATTCTTTAATAAGCCCAGAGCTCTGATGAATGCTCAGCATCCAATAAAAGACAAAACACTGTCAGAATGTAAGTCAATGCTCAGCATTGTTAAAAGGGCCAAGCCCAAATAGATGCTTAACAGCCCAAAATAAATGTTAAACATTTTTTTAACTTGATTGGACTTAGCCTAAGATTGGCCATAAGTTCTCAATTCAAATTAATTGTGCTCATATGCTCACAAATCTTTTAACAACCTTAGTCCCAAATTGGATTACAGATCTCCCAACCAACTTTGGTTCAAGGGTACATCTCTTCACTCCTGTGATATTTGTCCTTGTACTCCTTCAACGTCTTCAGAGAGGTGACAGGTCCCGAAAACCATACATTTCATAGACTATGACGTCTTTAAACTGGACCATGGGGTCCTTAAACCCATGGACTATGATGTCCTTAACCTTGGACTGTGGGGTCCTTAAACCCACGGACTATGATGTCCTTAACCTCGGACTGTGGGGTCCCTTTAAACTCATGGACTATGATGTCCTTAACCTTGGACCGTAATGTCCTTAAACTAATGGACCACAAAATCCTTAAACTAAACAATAGAGCCCAAATGCTCTTTTGTTGGATCTAAACGATCCCGTTAAGTTGATCTTAGTCTAAAATTAGACTAACGTATCCTTAACAAACGATTAAGTTGATCTTAGCCTCAAATGAGACTAACGTATCCTTAAACCCAACCCCCAAACCCAAATCTAAGAAGATACGGATTTGGACTAATCCACGCCCTACGGACGACAACATAAATTAGTCTCCGTATACAATCCACGGGCAACCAAAAACAAAACAAATACACACGATACGAAGTGACCATCTGGAGAAGGGGAAAGTGGTTCCCGCTATATGGTAGCGTAATTAACTGCAGGGGCTTGCGCCTGCAGGGAAGAGCGTTCCCACAATCAAAAACCCCTCAACAAGAGGGAATCTGACAAAGTCTGCTATATCGGCCGCATCCGTTTAAACCTTCGATATACAATGTCATAAATCAACTTGGCATTTTCGGAGAGGTGGACGGATAGCACCAATTAGCATCTGCCCCCGAAATTCAGGCAAGACGGACCTACGTGGTCGCGTCTCTGTGTTCGGAGGGGAACAAAGCCCCTCCAAACTCGCCTCGCAAACATGGCTTAATCGTGGACGCCATATCCTGACGGCGTCTGAAACACTTGAACTAGTAAAAGTTCTAGCAATATTTCCTAAGACCGTCCGTCCATAAAGAAAATACAGATTTCTCACCCTTTCCGTCTTTATGACAATATGAGCACCTTTGGAAATCATAATGGAATCTCCATCGATCACGCACTTGCAATCGATCCTGTCCAAAATACCTAATGAAATCAAGCTCCTCCTCATATCTGGCGCGTGCCAGACATCTGCCAATGTCCGAACTCTCCAATCATACATGCGGATCCGAATTGTACCAATCCCAACAACTTTGCTCAACGCATCGTTCCCCATGAAGACCGAGCCTCCAACAACTGAACGATATGTAGCAAACTAACTTCGATGCGGAGTCCCATAGAATGAGCCTCCCGAATCCACCATCCAAGAATTATGTGCGTCTGAAGTCGCACATACCGATAGAACCGAACAATCACTGCCTTGATCTGAATCCTCACCCGCGACTGCGGTACTGGAAGAAATATGCTTGCGTTTATTCTTTTTCTTCGGACGATCCATCTTCAAATGTCTTTTTTCTTTGCAATATCTGCACTTATCATTCACCCGGCTTCTCGACTTTTTAGAACCATTATCTGTCCGCTTTAATGAGTGGCCTTTAGCGAACATCGCGTCGCCCGAACTTCCCTTTTCACCAACTATCTTTTCCCTCAACACCTCACTGTGCAAACCTGCCTTGATATCTTCTAAAAATAACTTGTCTTGGTTATACACCATAGATTTGACAAACTGGCCGAACTCGGGGGTCAAAGAGCCAATAAGATCATCGCCTGATCTTCATCATCGAACTTTACCTCTATTTTTCGTAAGTCCATCACAATATGATTGAGTTCGTCGATGTGATTGACGGAAGCCCCTTCCTTCGTCCTCAACGTGTAAAACCTATGCTTGAGGTAAAGACGGTTCATGAGAGACTTCTTATTGTAAAAGGACTCCAGCCTATTTCAAATAGCTGCTACTATGGGCACTTGCACGATCTCTCAAAGTACCTTGTCCGTTAGGTAAACGTGCAACGAACTGTGCGTCTTATTTTCCATCGCCTCCATGTCACGCCCCGCTTCCCAATATATGGGGAAGGGACGTGGCGAAGCCCGCTACGTCTTTACTCAGAAGTAAATACGCTAGGCGTATCTAAGCAATATAAAGTAAAGTACACAAGAGACAAGAATGTAAATTAACAGCAGCTTTATTTATTAAACAATCTTTTACAGGTACAACTGAAATGTAAATACATGAGTAGAAAGCGATGCCTAAACAATGGCATAACTGAAATGAAAATGTACAAGTAAAGTCTAATGCTCCAGGTCTTCAGTGTACTGCTCCAAATGCTCCTGGTTGGTCTCGAGCTCAAGTGCGTCCGATCCACCTGAAAACATTCCGAAGAAGAAGAAAAGGAATGTCGTCAGCGAACAATCGCTCGGTAAGTCCCAAAGATGGGTAGAGATAGAATAGACAGAAAGAGAGTATAACTAGTAATGTTTGATTATAATGTTAACGCAGTTGTTTGTAGCTTGGTACAGAATATGCCAGTGTATATGAGAGGAGTCCAACTTACACCGTGGACTTTGGTAACCCGTAGTACAAGGCTCCGTCGAAAATACCACGGAACAACGGCATGGATGCAATTACGTCTTAAATGATCACCTCGTGCCACCTTTAACATGTTCTGTACCAGTCACCCCTTTATAAACCCCGTAGTGTCTTATTGTATTGATTTTACTGATTGTAGTGTATTGTCTTGTAGTAAATGCAAGACTTGCCGAAACCACGATATCAGTAAATGGAATGGATGTAAATGGATGTATATGTAGATGGAGTATATCCATAGTTCGGTTTGGTCAATATAGATTGATGTAGATTGAATAGACGGATTCATGTTGAATTGTGGTTTTATACTTGAATCACATTCAAGTCAGTTTGATTAGATTGAGACTCAGTCTGAGTCAGACACTTTAAAAAGAACTTGAAATCTTGAATTAGTTTTGATGTTATCGGTAACTGTTGCACATGGACGACAGTATTTGTGTCTTTTTTCAAAACAATTACCGTGTTGATAACACCGTTTGTTAGATTGTCTACCTTAAATAGGCAAGCACCCATATCCCCGGCTCCCTGAGGCCCAAGAGACTGGTCCCGCTTAAACCTATGTTTACTAGGGTCCTTATTGTAATTTAGTATAACTTGAGGGGGGTTTATATAAAAATAGTCTGATATAATTTTCAAAATACACCTCAAGTATTTAGTTATCGTCTTTAGGATTTTCATAGATGTATATTTTATAAAGGTGAAATTTCTAGTGAGTAAAACCTAATTTTCATAGTATAGGGTATTTTATTGAAATATCCGTATTGTTTTGTATTTGGATGGTATTTTCATATAAATGTGATTTCTTTGATTTAGAAAACTTGGAATATTTATATAATTAAAATAGATATTTTGATAATATATATATATATATATATTTTAAAATAAATTTTATTTATTTTCTTGTAGAAATCTCATTTTCTAAAGAAAAATGCATTAAAATTCCATCGAGATCGAATGCTCCTTTCGGAGGTCTGCATCTCGATCTATTAGGCCCGAGGATGTGCGATAATCCGCACCATCCTGAACGGGGTCCCCAAAAGTGGGTTGTAGAGGCGCAATTGTAAGGAATCGTTTAATACATCTTTTTAAAGAAATGGTTTTATAAGTTGATGGTATTTATTTGAAATATCGTATTATCCACAACTATGTTCCCAAATTTCCATCGTACTATGTCAAAGATGTGTGTTGTGATGAGGTGGGTCATTACCTCATGAATTATCTAAACGTAATACAGGAATTATAATGATTTATGTCGAAACTAAAGTATATGGTATTTTACCGTAAAACTATGATAAAAGTTGTATAAAAAATTATTTTGAGATGATTCTTGTTTTAAAGTGTTTGTTAATATTTGTTAAACATGATGTGAGAGTATGGTATTTTCTTGATTAAGAAAAGTTGAGTTTTGAAGAAAAACCGAATCGGAAGTCGGATTAACTCCGCTTCCGTCGGGTTTTATAATTTAAAATTTCCAGAATAGAGAAAGAGAGGGAAAGAGGGGACTTACAAGCTTGGGATCAAGAGAAGAGGGAAAGGAAGCTATGGAATGCTTCGGGGCGTCGTTTCGTCGCCATAATTGTAACGTTTCAGAAAATATAAAATATTATTTTTGGAATTTAATATTAAAATAATATTTTTTTGGAAAACTGCCCGATTTGCGAAATTGGGGTTTTCGAAAAAGGGTATAAATATATAACAATAATTGTGAAATAAATGGAAATTAAAATGATTTATTCATTTTAAAATATATTTAAAAGAATCGACATTTTTAAATTTTATTATATGCAGTTTGGATAAAAACCCGATTAGTGCACTGCTAATCGCAATTAAGCCAAATCCATGTTTCTATATTTTTTCATGGCTAATGCACCATATCATGTTACATTTGGTTACATGTTGTTGCATTTGTGTTGTTTTATGGGTATTATGTGGTTTAGTTGTCACGTCCCGCTTCCCAGAGTACGCGAGATTGGGCACGTGACATAGCCAACCATGCTACCTGTGGATAGGAAGCATCCATCCACAGTCACATTACGGTTGTAAGGTTATCAAGAACAAGATAATAAGCTAATCTAGCACATGTCCAAATCCATAATAACGAGAGTCAATAAACAATAAATGCGGAAGCAAATGATCCAATATAATAATAGAAAGGTACGTCCCATAATGCGGGATCGCACCTGGAAGTAAAATGCAATAAACGAACTAACCACTATAGAACTCAAATCAGCCTGCTGGCTGAAGTACTCCTGCTCGGTCGTCGACAGTGGTACGGAATCTGGGCCATGCAAAACCCAGACGTCAGCGCGTCATGACATCAAGTATATAATGTAAACATGGTAATAAACAATGCAAATATGAACATGAATAAAGCAGTACTAAGAAATAACAGAGCAGGGTAATGTGCAATGGTGACTAAACTATCCTGTCAGGTTTCTACTCTATAGTCTTTGAAACCAATTGATGAATCGTCGATGTAACTCAATAGTATCCCGTGCGTGCCCGGGACCACGGTCAAAACCCTCGGGGCTGAATCCGAGACGTGCCGCTAAGCAGTAAAAGGTAGTAGGATGGACGAGTGATGTCAGCATCAACACTCCGGAGCTGGCCAAGCCCGTAAGACTGATCAGAACAATGTATCGAACTGTTGAGTTACAAGTCGGTTTCACCTTTGATTTCTCCATACCCCCAAGCTATGTATGTCAGGTCAGGTATTCAGTAGTCAAGGACTAATGCCAACACAAAATCAAGTAAAGGTAGGTCTGTCTGGATCGACAGCAGGAATGGTCAGGTTTGTCGGCATTAGGCATGAGATCATGAAACAAGTCATGTCACGGTACAACAGGATGAGTCGGTATGTATGTATATGTCATGTGTAGCAGGGTCAGGCCAATATGTAGTGCAATCGAGCATGTGCTCACAACAGGTATACAATCAAGTAATGAACAGTAGCAGGAAACAGTAAATAACAATAATATTCCATGTAAACACAATGATATTTTGTATTCTCTTATTAACAGGTTCAAGCACCCTTGGGGTGCAATAGCCACAAGGTGAAGCAATATCCACAATCATAAATTAATGAAGCTACATGAAATTAAACTAAATATAATAATTGTCTCATGGGTGATTTAACAATTAAAGCGGATATGATCCAAAGGTCTTATTTAGTTGAATTATGGATTGATAGTGGGTTGATTAATTACGAGAACTATTATAACGATTCCATGTTAAAGATAACCGCAACTGTCAATTCTAACTTATAACATGATATCAATTACCATCATTAAGTTGTTGTATTATATAGTATGAATTCAATTGCGTGGCAAGACTAGATCTCGCACGCTAGCATGTTTAAGCAAGTATTCAGATACTTGCCTCGACGGTCTGCAAACTGAAACACGGATGCGATGTCGGCAGAAAACACGATATGATAGCACGGGCCACGGATCGAGTCCCAACAGAGAACACGGGGTCACACGGACCAGGGGGCTTCGCTGGAGCGTCGGGTTCGCCAAGACGGCACGGTCGGATTCCGGCAACAACAAAAGTAGCGAGGTTAGCAATTACGATATGATACACGCAAATACGACCAGCGAGGGGGATTGTACCAAAAGGGAGGACAAGGAAAACTTACAGAGAAGAAGCAGGGTGCAACCGCGATGGCTCGACGGTACTGGAACGCCGGCGAGGCAGCGACGGCGGCTGCGAAGGCTTGAACAGCCTCGGGGGTTCGCGGGAGAGGATGTTGCGATGAGTAGAGGAGGGGGTCGGCTCTGGTGGTCGAGGGGGAGACGAAGGTGGCTCTGGTGACGACGGAGATGATCGCCGGCGCGTTCTCCGGCGAACAGCGGAGGGTAGACGATGGGTTTATGGGCTCGGGTTGGTGGTCCGGCGAGGGGAGGAGGGCAGCGACGACGAGGTCGGGACGAGGAGGGTGAGAGGGTGTCGCGGGAGTCGTCGGCGACGGAAGGTCGCGTCGACGGCGAGGTCTGCGGGGGTTGGAGGCGACGTCGGGGTTGGGTGCAGGTGCGGGAAAGAGCGGGAGAACGAGGGGAGGAAGGTGCGGTGAGGTCGACGAGGTGGTGACGGCGACGGCGAAGTCGTGAGGAGGTCGGCGGTGAGGTTGCGAGGAGCTAGGGTTAGGGTTTCGTGGGTTTCTCGTGGTCGCGATGGATGAGGGAGGAAGGCGGCTGCATGGGGATTTATATATAAAGAGAGAGAGAGAGATTGGAGAGAGAGAGATTGAGAGAGAGATTGAGGGAAGAGAGAGAGAGAGAGATAGGGAAAGGGAGGTGGGGCCCACGAGCTCAATTGGGAGCTCGTGATTGGCTGTTCACGAGGTAAGGAAAAGATTCGAGGGGATTTAAACTGTTAAGGAAATTTTATTCGTATATATTTTTAGTTTTAGTATATTAAATTAAATGGGCCTTTTTGGCGCAAAATGAAACATTTCCAAATCGCGCCCGGGTTGCGCCCAAATGTTCCAAATTCAAATTATAGGATTTTAAGCGGTTTCCAAATTTTGAAAAGAGGTGTTTAATGATTAAAATGCATGCCCCCAAGTCGGACACTTGCACGCGCGCGTAGTCGTCCAAACTTGCCCGTTTAGCCAAACGGAACGGAATCTCGACACGCGGACGCTACCACGCGACTAGTGGCGACGAGTAGGCCAACATGGACACTTTTAATTTCATTTTAGGGGTTAAAATTTGTTATGTGCCAAAATGACTTAACCGGTTAAAATTTAGCAATAAACACCAGAAAATCAGGAAAATTGGAATGAGCAATATATAACCCTCAACTAGTAATATAAATAGTATTATTGGGCTCGGGTGTTACATCATACCCAACTACAAAAAGAATTTCGTCCTCGAAATTCCAAGAATACAAGATAGTTAACTACTGGAAAAGGTGAGGGAATTTCTGTCGGATCTCGTCTTCTCGCTCCCAAGTGGATTCCCTATGCGATCGATTTCCCCAAGAAACTAGCACAAGAGGGATAACCTTGTTCTTAAGAACCTTTTCTCTTCGATCCTTGATTTCAACTGGTCGCTCCTCAAAAGTTAGGTCCTCCCGTACAGTCAACTCCGAATGATCCAAGACATGAGTCTCATCACGAATATACCTCCGTAGTTGAGACACATGAAACACATCGTGAACTCCTGCTAATGACGGTGGTAACGCCAACCGGTACGATACCTCTCCAACACGCTCCAATATCTCGAAGGGTCCAACGAATCGGGGACTAAGCTTTCCCCGACCTCCCAAGCGAATCACCCCTCTAGTCGGTGATATCTTCAGGAATACCAAATCACCCACGGCGAACTCTAGAGGTCTTCTTGACGTGTCGGCCCAACTTTTCTGTCTGTCTTGAGCTGCCTTCATAAGCTTCCTGATTGTATTCACCTTCTCGACTGTCTGCACCACCAAATCTGGTCCTAGTAACCTTCGTTCACCAACATCATCCCAACAGACAGGTGAACGGCACTTACGACCATACAACGCTTCAAACGGAGCCATCTGAATTGTCGCTTGGCAGCTATTGTTGTACGAAAACTCCACCAGGTGTAGATGATCCTCCCAAGAACCTTGGAAGTCTAACATGCAAGCTCTCAACATATCTTCAAGGGTCTGGATCGTTCTCTCCGATTGTCCATCAGTCTGAGGATGATAAGCTGTGCTAAACTTCAATCGAGTCCCCAAACTTTCTTGTAAACTCCTCCAAAAGTGCGACAAGAACCAAGTGTCCCGATCGGACACGATGCTCACCGGCACTCCATGCAATCTGACAATCTCCTGCATGTATCGCTCTGCCAAATTCTCTGTCGATTGACCAACCCGAAAAGGAATAAAGTGAGCTGCTTTGGTCAAACGATCGACAATCACCCATACTGCATTGTTGCCCTTTGGACTCCGCGGTAAAGCCGTCACGAAATCCATGGTTATATGTTCCCACTTCCACTGAGGAATTGGAAGTGGTTGCAACAAACCAGCAACCCTTTGGTGTTTAGCCTTGACTTGCTGACACACCAAGCACTTAGCCACGAAGCGAGCAATTTCCCGTTTCATACCTTCCCACCAAAAGTGCTGTCGAATAACTCGGTACATCTTTGTCCCTCCTGGATGTACAGAGTAAGCTGAACTGTGTGCCTCCTTCATAAGCTCTTCACGCACATCTCCCTTTGGCACACACACACGGCTACCATATCTCAACGAACCGTCATCGTGGATCAGTAAATCGGTTCGTAGTCCGGCTTCAACCTGCTCTCGAAACTTTTGCAGTCTAGGATCCTGCGATTGTGCCGCCTTAATCTTCTCAATTAAGGATGACTGTACTTGCAACTGCATCAACTGTCCTGTAGCATGTGGTAGCACAACCTCCAAGTCAATTCTCTGAAAATCCGCAATGGTCTCTCTCTGTGCAGTTAATATCTGAATTGCTGGTAACCGATTTAGCGCATCTGGCACGACGTTAACCTTTCCCGGATGGTACTTAAGATCAAGGTCGTAGTCGGCCATCAGTTCCAACCATCTGCGTTGCCTCATGTTCAACTCCTTCTGAGTGAACACATATTTCAAACTCTTGTGATCCGTAAAGACTTCGACTCTCTCGCCCAAAAGGTAGTGTCTCCAAATCTTCAGGGCGAAGATCACGGCTGCAAGCTCTAAGTCATGAGTCGGATAATTCTTCTCATGAGTCTTCAGCTGTCTCGATGCGTAAGCGACGACTTTCCCATTCTGCATTAAAACACATCCCAATCCTTTTCCAGATGCGTCGCTGTGAATCACCAGTCCTCCTGAATCATCCGGTACGGTCAGGATCGGGACGGTTATCAACTTCTGCTTCAACGTCTCGAAGGCCAATGCACATCCATCCGTCCAAACAAACGGTACCTCCTTACGCGTAAGCTTGGTTAACGGCTCAGCTAAGCGAGCGAAGTTCTCCACAAATCTTCTGTAGTATCCGGCGAGTCCAAGGAAACTTCTTATCTCCGCAACATTCTTTGGAGTAGGCCAATCTCGAACTGCTGTAATCTTCTCGGGATCAACGGCGATTCCATCGCCCGACACGACATGCCCCAGAAACTTCACTTCTTCCAGCCAGAATTCGCACTTACTCATCTTCGCGAATAATTTCTCTTGTCTTAGCGTTTGCAGTGCGATCCTTAAGTGCTCAGCATGCTCCTCCGGACTCTTCGAGTACACCAGAATATCGTTAATGAATACCACGATAAACTGGTCCAAGAACGGTGAAAAGATCCTGTTCATCAAATCCATAAATATTGCTGGCGCATTAGTCACTCGAAGGGCATCACTAGATACTCGAAATGTCCATACCGAGTTCGAAACGCCGTCTTGCAAATGTCTTCTGCTTTCACCCGGACTTGATGATATCCTGATCGCAAGTCCAGTTTCGAGAATATCCTCGCGCCACTAAGCTGCTCAAAAAGTTCTCCAATGCGAGGGATCGGGTACTTGTTCTTAATAGTCACCCGGTTCAATTCTCGATAATCAATGCACATCCTTCTCGTGCCATCCTTCTTCTTTACTAAAAGAACTGGAGTTCCCCAGGTGAGTTACTGCTTCGAATCCATCCCTTCTCGAGTAATTCACTAACTTGTTTCTTAACTTCTTCCGATTCCACCGGTGCCATCGGATAATAAGATTTTGATACTGGCGCTGCACCAGGGATAAGGTCAATCGCAAACTCCACCTCTCGCTTCGGCGGTAAGCCCGAAATATCTTCAAACACATCTATAAAGTCGCGGACAACTGCCGGCTCTTCCTTACTATTAACTTCCATAGCTGCAAGAACACTGTTTGTCAGCCTAGTCCCAAACTCGACTGGCCTGACAGAACTGCTTCCTTACCGCAACTGCTGTCTACATCGTTGGCCGCGAAAGGTCCAGCGAGACTACTGAGTCTCGTCCACTCTGCTGCATGCACGTCCACGGCTGCTCCATTCTGCCTTATTCCGATGAACTTCTCTTCCATTTCCTCCGCTCAGTCCGCGGAAGGACTTCTCCAGTAAACTCTTAGAGAAATCCGCCCAACTGCTTGGCTTGGGCAAGCGGTTCTCCTCCACAAGCCACCACTCTCGGGCGTAATCCACTAGTTGAATGCGCACCACATCAACTCCTTTGTCCTCTGGAATCTGTGCCGCAATCAGCAAATTCTCCGCGTCACTAGCCACTGCTCGGCTGGCAACGGCTCCTCCAGACCAGTGAAAGTAGACGGACCCAAAGGTATGAAATCTGCTACAGTCCCTACTCGTTCGACTGGTCTAGTTCCATCGTTGTTTACAGACTGCTGAACGATCTGCAAACCTTCTTGAAACAAATCTGCTATTGCTGATTCAGCTCAGTCTGTCTCTTTGATTTCCAGCATTTCTCTTATCACTCCAAGCATGGCGGCTTCGTTCACACGCCTCTGGTAAGTCTTCAACTTCTTACCTGTCATAATCCTGAACTCAAAACACCCAACATTAGCATGATGATAGATTTTGAATGTGGATCAAGGCCAGAACTCCAAGATACTTAAATAGAGTACCGCATTGTAGCTATGCCGCGGCATCATAGCCGCAATTACTTAACTCCACCCAAGTCGCCCAAGTCCTAGGGATAACAAGAAATCAAGTTTTCGAGTCGACATGCAAAGTAAGTTTGCACGTCGTAAATGATATAATCAGGAAGAATGTGATTCAAGAATGGTAAAACGGTCAAGGTGGCAGGACATGTTTCCTAAACACGGGTATTCTGATTCGTGTATTGGCTACAATACCCAACTACAAAAGAATCAACCCGACTATCCTATGGCTCTGATACCAAAAGAACCATGTCACGCCCCGCTTCCCAGAGTACGCGAGATTGGGCACGTGACATAGCCAACCATGCTACCTGTGGGTAGGAAGCATCCATCCACAGTCACATTACGGTTGTAAGGTTATCAAGAACAAGATAATAAGCTAATCTAGCACATGTCCAAATCCATAATAACGAGAGTCAATAAACAATAAATGCGGAAGCAAATGATCCAATATAATAATAGAAAGGTACGTCCCATAATGCGGGATCGCACCTGGAAATAAAATGCAATAAACGAACTAACCACTATAGAACTCAAATCAGCCTGCTGGCTGAAGTACTCCTGCTCGGTCGTCGACAGTGGTACGGAATCTGGGCCATGCAAAACCCAGACGTCAGCGCGTCATGACATCAAGTATATAATGTAAACATGGTAATAAACAATGCAAATATGAACATGAATAAAGCAGTACTAAGAAATAACAGAGCAGGGTAATGTGCAATGGTGACTAAACTATCCTGTCAGGTTTCTACTCTATAGTCTTTGAAACCAATTGATGAATCGTCGATGTAACTCAATAGTATCCCGTGCGTGCCCGGGACCACGGTCAAAACCCTCGGGGCTGAATCCGAGACGTGCCGCTAAGCAGTAAAAGGTAGTAGGATGGACGAGTGATGTCAGCATCAACACTCCGGAGCTGGCCAAGCCCGTAAGACTGATCAGAACAATGTATCGAACTGTTGAGTTACAAGTCGGTTTCACCTTTGATTTCCCCATACCCCCAAGCTATGTATGTCAGGTCAGGTATTCAGTAGTCAAGGACTAATGCCAACACAAAATCAAGTAAAGGTAGGTCTGTCTGGATCGACAGCAGGAATGGTCAGGTTTGTCGGCATTAGGCATGAGATCATGAAACAAGTCATGTCACGGTACAACAGGATGAGTCGGTATGTATGTATATGTCATGTGTAGCAGGGTCAGGCCAATATGTAGTGCAATCGAGCATGTGCTCACAACTGGTATACAATCAAGTAATGAACAGTAGCAGGAAACAGTAAATAACAATAATATTCCATGTAAACACAATGATATTTTGTATTCTCTTATTAACAGGTTCAAGCACCCTTGGGGTGCAATAGCCACAAGGTGAAGCAATATCCACAATCATAAATTAATGAAGCTACATGAAATTAAACTAAATATAATAATTGTCTCATGGGTGATTTAACAATTAAAGCGGATATGATCCAAAGGTCTTATTTAGTTGAATTATGGATTGATAGTGGGTTGATTAATTACGAGAACTATTATAACGATTCCATGTTAAAGATAACCGCAACTGTCAATTCTAACTTATAACATGATATCAATTACCATCATTAAGTTGTTGTATTATATAGTATGAATTCAATTGCGTGGCAAGACTAGATCTCGCACGCTAGCATGTTTAAGCAAGTATTCAGATACTTGCCTCGACGGTCTGCAAACTGGAACACGGATGCGATGTCGGCAGAAAACACGATATGATAGCACGGGCCACGGATCGAGTCCCAACAGAGAACACGGGGTCACACGGACCAGGGGGCTTCGCTGGAGCGTCGGGTTCGCCAAGACGGCACGGTCGGATTCCGGCAACAACAAAAGTAGCGAGGTTAGCAATTACGATATGATACACGCAAATACGACCAGCGAGGGGGATTGTACCAAAAGGGAGGACAAGGAAAACTTACAGAGAAGAAGCAGGGTGCAACCGCGATGGCTCGACGGTACTGGAACGCCGGCGAGGCAGCGACGGCGGCTGCGAAGGCTTGAACAGCCTCGGGGGTTCGCGGGAGAGGATGTTGCGACGAGTAGAGGAGGGGGTCGGCTCTGGTGGTCGAGGGGGAGACGAAGGTGGCTCTGGTGACGACGGAGATGATCGCCGGCGCGTTCTCCGGCGAACAGCGGAGGGTAGACGATGGGTTTATGGGCTCGGGTTGGTGGTCCGGCGAGGGGAGGAGGGCAGCGACGACGAGGTCGGGACGAGGAGGGTGA
The DNA here is from genome assembly GCA_030015575.1 of Agapanthus africanus. NCBI lineage: Eukaryota > Viridiplantae > Streptophyta > Magnoliopsida > Asparagales > Amaryllidaceae > Agapanthus > Agapanthus africanus. The sequence continues at coordinate 9,884,731 of CM057337.1, forward strand.
GAGGGTGTCGCGGGAGTCGTCGGCGACGGAAGGTCGCGTCGACGGCGAGGTCTGCGGGGGTTGGAGGCGACGTCGGGGTTGGGTGCAGGTGCGGGAAAGAGCGGGAGAACGAGGGGAGGAAGGTGCGGTGAGGTCGACGAGGTGGTGACGGCGACGGCGAAGTCGTGAGGAGGTCGGCGGTGAGGTTGCGAGGAGTTAGGGTTAGGGTTTCGTGGGTTTCTCGTGGTCGCGATGGATGAGGGAGGAAGGCGGCTGCATGGGGATTTATATATAAAGAGAGAGAGAGAGATTGGAGAGAGAGAGATTGAGAGAGAGATTGAGGGAAGAGAGAGAGAGATAGATAGGGAAAGGGAGGTGGGGCCCACGAGCTCAATTGGGAGCTCGTGATTGGCTGTTCACGAGGTAAGGAAAAGATTCGAGGGGATTTAAACTGTTAAGGAAATTTTATTCGTATATATTTTTAGTTTTAGTATATTAAATTAAATGGGCCTTTTTGGCGCAAAATGAAACATTTCCAAATCGCGCCCGGGTTGCGCCCAAATATTCCAAATTCAAATTATAGGATTTTAAGCGGTTTCCAAATTTTGAAAAGAGGTGTTTAATGATTAAAATGCATGCCCCCAAGTCGGACACTTGCACGCGCGCGTAGTCGTCCAAACTTGCCCGTTTAGCCAAACGGAACGGAATCTCGACACGCGGACGCTACCATGCGACTAGTGGCGACGAGTAGGCCAACATGGACACTTTTAATTTCATTTTAGGGGTTAAAATTTGTTATGTGCCAAAATGACTTAACCGGTTAAAATTTAGCAATAAACACCAGAAAATCAGGAAAATTGGAATGAGCAATATATAACCCTCAACTAGTAATATAAATAGTATTATTGGGCCTCGGGTGTTACATCATACCCAACTACAAAAGAATTTCGTCCTCGAAATTCCAAGAATACAAGATAGTTAACTACTGGAAAAGGTGAGGGAATTTCTGTCGGATCTCGTCTTCTCGCTCCCAAGTGGATTCCCCATGCGATCGATTTCCCCAAGAAACTAGCACAAGAGGGATAACCTTGTTCTTAAGAACCTTTTCTCTTCGATCCTTGATTTCAACTGGTCGCTCCTCAAAAGTTAGGTCCTCCCGTACAGTCAACTCCGAATGATCCAAGACATGAGTCTCATCACGAATATACCTCCATAGTTGAGACACATGAAACACATCGTGAACTCCTGCTAATGACGGTGGTAACGCCAACCGGTACGATACCTCTCCAACACGCTCCAATATCTCGAAGGGGTCCAACGAATCGGGGACTAAGCTTTCCCCGACCTCCCAAGCGAATCACCCCTCTAGTCGGTGATATCTTCAGGAATACCAAATCACCCACGGCGAACTCTAGAGGTCTTCTTGACGTGTCGGCCCAACTTTTCTGTCTGTCTTGAGCTGCCTTCATAAGCTTCCTGATTGTATTCACCTTCTCGACTGTCTGCACCACCAAATCTGGTCCTAGTAACCTTCGTTCACCAACATCATCCCAACAGACAGGTGAACGGCACTTACGACCATACAACGCTTCAAACGGAGCCATCTGAATTGTCGCTTGGCAGCTATTGTTGTACGAAAACTCCACCAGGTGTAGATGATCCTCCCAAGAACCTTGGAAGTCTAACATGCAAGCTCTCAACATATCTTCAAGGGTCTGGATCGTTCTCTCCGATTGTCCATCAGTCTGAGGATGATAAGCTGTGCTAAACTTCAATCGAGTCCCCAAACTTTCTTGTAAACTCCTCCAAAAGTGCGACAAGAACCAAGTGTCCCGATCGGACACGATGCTCACCGGCACTCCATGCAATCTGACAATCTCCTGCATGTATCGCTCTGCCAAATTCTCTGTCGATTGACCAACCCGAAAAGGAATAAAGTGAGCTGCTTTGGTCAAACGATCGACAATCACCCATACTGCATTGTTGCCCTTTGGACTCCGCGGTAAAGCCGTCACGAAATCCATGGTTATATGTTCCCACTTCCACTGAGGAATTGGAAGTGGTTGCAACAAACCAGCAACCCTTTGGTGTTTAGCCTTGACTTGCTGACACACCAAGCACTTAGCCACGAAGCGAGCAATTTCCCGTTTCATACCTTCCCACCAAAAGTGCTGTCGAATAACTCGGTACATCTTTGTCCCTCCTGGATGTACAGAGTAAGCTGAACTGTGTGCCTCCTTCATAAGCTCTTCACGCACATCTCCCTTTGGCACACACACACGGCTACCATATCTCAACGAACCGTCATCGTGGATCAGTAAATCGGTTCGTAGTCCGGCTTCAACCTGCTCTCGAAACTTTTGCAGTCTAGGATCCTGCGATTGTGCCGCCTTAATCTTCTCAATTAAGGATGACTGTACTTGCAACTGCATCAACTGTCCTGTAGCATGTGGTAGCACAACCTCCAAGTCAATTCTCTGAAAATCCGCAATGGTCTCTCTCTGTGCAGTTAATATCTGAATTGCTGGTAAACCGATTTAGCGCATCTGGCACGACGTTAACCTTTCCCGGATGGTACTTAAGATCAAGGTCGTAGTCGGCCATCAGTTCCAACCATCTGCGTTGCCTCATGTTCAACTCCTTCTGAGGTGAACACATATTTCAAACTCTTGTGATCCGTAAAGACTTCGACTCTCTCGCCCAAAAGGTAGTGTCTCCAAATCTTCAGGGCAAAGATCACGGCTGCAAGCTCTAAGTCATGAGTCGGATAATTCTTCTCATGAGTCTTCAGCTGTCTCGATGCGTAAGCGACGACTTTCCCATTCTGCATTAAAACACATCCCAATCCTTTTCAGATGCGTCGCTGTGAATCACCAGTCCTCCTGAATCATCCGGTACGGTCAGGATCGGGAACGGTTATCAACTTCTGCTTCAACGTCTCGAAGGCCAATGCACATCCATCCGTCCAAACAAACGGTACCTCCTTACGCGTAAGCTTGGTTAACGGCTCAGCTAAGCGAGCGAAGTTCTCCACAAATCTTCTGTAGTATCCGGCGAGTCCAAGGAAACTTCTTATCTCCGCAACATTCTTTGGAGTAGGCCAATCTCGAACTGCTGTAATCTTCTCGGGATCAACGGCGATTCCATCGCCCGACACGACATGCCCCAGAAACTTCACTTCTTCCAGCCAGAATTCGCACTTACTCATCTTCGCGAATAATTTCTCTTGTCTTAGCGTTTGCAGTGCGATCCTTAAGTGCTCAGCATGCTCCTCCGGACTCTTCGAGTACACCAGAATATCGTCAATGAATACCACGATAAACTGGTCCAAGAACGGTGAAAAGATCCTGTTCATCAAATCCATAAATATTGCTGGCGCATTAGTCACTTCGAAGGGCATCACTAGATACTCGAAATGTCCATACCGAGTTCGAAACGCCGCGTCTTGCAAATGTCTTCTGCTTTCACCCGGACTTGATGATATCCTGATCGCAAGTCCAGTTTCGAGAATATCCTCGCGCCACTAAGCTGCTCAAAAAGTTCTCCAATGCGAGGGATCGGGTACTTGTTCTTAATAGTCACCCGGTTCAATTCTCGATAATCAATGCACATCCTTCTCGTGCCATCCTTCTTCTTTACTAAAAGAACTGGAGTTCCCCAGGTGAGTTGCTGCTTCGAATCCATCCCTTCTCGAGTAATTCACTAACTTGTTTCTTAACTTCTTCCGATTCCACCGGTGCCATCGGATAATAAGATTTTGATACTGGCGCTGCACCAGGGATAAGGTCAATCGCAAACTCCACCTCTCGCTTCGGCGGTAAGCCCGAAATATCTTCAAACACATCTATAAAGTCGCGGACAACTGCCGGCTCTTCCTTACTATTAACTTCCATAGCTGCAAGAACACTGTTTGTCAGCCTAGTCCCAAACTCGACTGGCTTGACAGAACTGCTTCCTTACCGCAACTGCTGTCTACATCGTTGGCCGTGAAAGGTCCAGCGAGACTACTGAGTCTCGTCCACTCTGCTGCATGCACGTCCACGGCTGCTCCATTCTGCCTTATTCCGATGAACTTCTCTTCCATTTCCTCCGCTCAGTCCGCGGAAGGACTTCTCCAGTAAACTCTTAGAGAAATCCGCCCAACTGCTTGGCTTGGGCAAGCGGTTCTCCTCCACAAGCCACCACTCTCGGGCGTAATCCACTAGTTGAATGCGCACCACATCAACTCCTTTGTCCTCTGGAATCTGTGCCGCAATCAGCAAATTCTCCGCGTCACTAGCCACTGCTCGGCTGGCAACGGCTCCTCCAGACCAGTGAAAGTAGACGGACCCAAAGGTATGAAATCTGCTACAGTCCCTACTCGTTCGACTGGTCTAGTTCCATCGTTGTTTACAGACTGCTGAACGATCTGCAAACCTTCTTGAAACAAATCTGCTATTGCTGATTCAGCTCAGTCTGTCTCTTTGATTTCCAGCATTTCTCTTATCACTCCAAGCATGGCGGCTTCGTTCACACGCCTCTGGTAAGTCTTCAACTTCTTACCTGTCATAATCCTGAACTCAAAACAACCCAACATTAGCATGATGATAGATTTTGAATGTGGATCAAGGCCAGAACTCCAAGATACTTAAATAGAGTACCGCATTGTAGCTATGCCGCGGTATCATAGCCGCAATTACTTAACTCCACCCAAGTCGCCCAAGTCCTAGGGATAACAAGAAATCAAGTTTTCGAGTCGACATGCAAAGTAAGTTTGCACGTCGTAAATGATATAATCAGGAAGAATGTGATTCAAGAATGGTAAAACGGTCAAGGTGGCAGGACATGTTTCCTAAACACGGGTATTCTGATTCGTGTATTGGCTACAATACCCCAACTACAAAAGAATCAACCCGACTATCCTATGGCTCTGATACCAAAAGAACCATGTCACGCCCCGCTTCCCAGAGTACGCGAGATTGGGCACGTGACATAGCCAACCATGCTACCTGTGGGTAGGAAGCATCCATCCACAGTCACATTACGGTTGTAAGGTTATCAAGAACAAGATAATAAGCTAATCTAGCACATGTCCAAATCCATAATAACGAGAGTCAATAAACAATAAATGCGGAAGCAAATGATCCAATATAATAATAGAAAGGTACGTCCCATAATGCGGGATCGCACCTGGAAATAAAATGCAATAAAACGAACTAACCACTATAGAACTCAAATCAGCCTGCTGGCTGAAGTACTCCTGCTCGGCTTCGTCGACAGTGGTACGGAATCTGGGCCATGCAAAACCCAGACGTCAGCGCGTCATGACATCAAGTATATAATGTAAACATGGTAATAAACAATGCAAATATGAACATGAATAAAGCAGTACTAAGAAAATAACAGAGCAGGGTAATGTGCAATGGTGACTAAACTATCCTGTCAGGTTTCTACTCTATAGTCTTTGAAACCAATTGATGAATCGTCGATGTAACTCAATAGTATCCCGTGCGTGCCCGGGACCACGGTCAAAACCCTCGGGGCTGAATCCGAGACGTGCCGCTAAGCAGTAAAAGGTAGTAGGATGGACGAGTGATGTCAGCATCAACACTCCGGAGCTGGCCAAGCCCGTAAGACTGATCAGAACAATGTATCGAACTGTTGAGTTACAAGTCGGTTTCACCTTTGATTTCCCCATACCCCCAAGCTATGTATGTCAGGTCAGGTATTCAGTAGTCAAGGACTAATGCCAACACAAAATCAAGTAAAGGTAGGTCTGTCTGGATCGACAGCAGGAATGGTCAGGTTTGTCGGCATTAGGCATGAGATCATGAAACAAGTCATGTCACGGTACAACAGGATGAGTCGGTATGTATGTATATGTCATGTGTAGCAGGGTCAGGCCAATATGTAGTGCAATCGAGCATGTGCTCACAACTGGTATACAATCAAGTAATGAACAGTAGCAGGAAACAGTAAATAACAATAATATTCCATGTAAACACAATGATATTTTGTATTCTCTTATTAACAGGTTCAAGCACCCTTGGGGTGCAATAGCCACAAGGTGAAGCAATATCCACAATCATAAATTAATGAAGCTACATGAAATTAAACTAAATATAATAATTGTCTCATGGGTGATTTAACAATTAAAGCGGATATGATCCAAAGGTCTTATTTAGTTGAATTATGGATTGATAGTGGGTTGATTAATTACGAGAACTATTATAACGATTCCATGTTAAAGATAACCGCAACTGTCAATTCTAACTTATAACATGATATCAATTACCATCATTAAGTTGTTGTATTATATAGTATGAATTCAATTGCGTGGCAAGACTAGATCTCGCACGCTAGCATGTTTAAGCAAGTATTCAGATACTTGCCTCGACGGTCTGCAAACTGGAACACGGATGCGATGTCGGCAGAAAACACGATATGATAGCACGGGCCACGGATCGAGTCCCAACAGAGAACACGGGGTCACACGGACCAGGGGGCTTCGCTGGAGCGTCGGGTTCGCCAAGACGGCACGGTCGGATTCCGGCAACAACAAAAGTAGCGAGGTTAGCAATTACGATATGATACACGCAAATACGACCAGCGAGGGGGATTGTACCAAAAGGGAGGACAAGGAAAACTTACAGAGAAGAAGCAGGGTGCAACCGCGATGGCTCGACGGTACTGGAACGCCGGCGAGGCAGCGACGGCGGCTGCGAAGGCTTGAACAGCCTCGGGGGTTCGCGGGAGAGGATGTTGCGACGAGTAGAGGAGGGGGTCGGCTCTGGTGGTCGAGGGGGAGACGAAGGTGGCTCTGGTGACGACGGAGATGATCGCCGGCGCGTTCTCCGGCGAACAGCGGAGGGTAGACGATGGGTTTATGGGCTCGGGTTGGTGGTCCGGCGAGGGGAGGAGGGCAGCGACGACGAGGTCGGGACGAGGAGGGTGAGAGGGTGTCGCGGGAGTCGTCGGCGACGGAAGGTCGCGTCGACGGCGAGGTCTGCGGGGGTTGGAGGCGACGTCGGGGTTGGGTGCAGGTGCGGGAAAGAGCGGGAGAACGAGGGGAGGAAGGTGCGGTGAGGTCGACGAGGTGGTGACGGCGACGGCGAAGTCGTGAGGAGGTCGGCGGTGAGGTTGCGAGGAGTTAGGGTTAGGGTTTCGTGGGTTTCTCGTGGTCGCGATGGATGAGGGAGGAAGGCGGCTGCATGGGGATTTATATATAAAGAGAGAGAGAGAGATTGGAGAGAGAGAGATTGAGGGAAGAGAGAGAGAGATAGATAGGGAAAGGGAGGTGGGGCCCACGAGCTCAATTGGGAGCTCGTGATTGGCTGTTCACGAGGTAAGGAAAAGATTCGAGGGGATTTAAACTGTTAAGGAAATTTTATTCGTATATATTTTTAGTTTTAGTATATTAAATTAAATGGGCCTTTTTGGCGCAAAATGAAACATTTCCAAATCGCGCCCGGGTTGCGCCCAAATGTTCCAAATTCAAATTATAGGATTTTAAGCGGTTTCCAAATTTTGAAAAGAGGTGTTTAATGATTAAAATGCATGCCCCCAAGTCGGACACTTGCACGCGCGCGTAGTCGTCCAAACTTGCCCGTTTAGCCAAACGGAACGGAATCTCGACACGCGGACGCTACCACGCGACTAGTGGTGACGAGTAGGCCAACATGGACACTTTTAATTTCATTTTAGGGGTTAAAATTTGTTATGTGCCAAAATGACTTAACCGGTTAAAATTTAGCAATAAACACCAGAAAATCAGGAAAATTGGAATGAGCAATATATAACCCTCAACTAGTAATATAAATAGTATTATTGGGCTCGGGTGTTACATCATACCCAACTACAAAAAGAATTTCGTCCTCGAAATTCCAAGAATACAAGATAGTTAACTACTGGAAAAGGTGAGGGAATTTCTGTCGGATCTCGTCTTCTCGCTCCCAAGTGGATTCCCCATGCGATCGATTTCCCCAAGAAACTAGCACAAGAGGGATAACCTTGTTCTTAAGAACCTTTTCTCTTCGATCCTTGATTTCAACTGGTCGCTCCTCAAAAGTTAGGTCCTCCCGTACAGTCAACTCCGAATGATCCAAGACATGAGTCTCATCACGAATATACCTCCGTAGTTGAGACACATGAAACACATCGTGAACTCCTGCTAATGACGGTGGTAACGCCAACCGGTACGATACCTCTCCAACACGCTCCAATATCTCGAAGGGTCCAACGAATCGGGGACTAAGCTTTCCCCGACCTCCCAAGCGAATCACCCCTCTAGTCGGTGATATCTTCAGGAATACCAAATCACCCACGGCGAACTCTAGAGGTCTTCTTGACGTGTCGGCCCAACTTTTCTGTCTGTCTTGAGCTGCCTTCATAAGCTTCCTGATTGTATTCACCTTCTCGACTGTCTGCACCACCAAATCTGGTCCTAGTAACCTTCGTTCACCAACATCATCCCAACAGACAGGTGAACGGCACTTACGACCATACAACGCTTCAAACGGAGCCATCTGAATTGTCGCTTGGCAGCTATTGTTGTACGAAAACTCCACCAGGTGTAGATGATCCTCCCAAGAACCTTGGAAGTCTAACATGCAAGCTCTCAACATATCTTCAAGGGTCTGGATCGTTCTCTCCGATTGTCCATCAGTCTGAGGATGATAAGCTGTGCTAAACTTCAATCGAGTCCCCAAACTTTCTTGTAAACTCCTCCAAAAGTGCGACAAGAACCAAGTGTCCCGATCGGACACGATGCTCACCGGCACTCCATGCAATCTGACAATCTCCTGCATGTATCGCTCTGCCAAATTCTCTGTCGATTGACCAACCCGAAAAGGAATAAAGTGAGCTGCTTTGGTCAAACGATCGACAATCACCCATACTGCATTGTTGCCCTTTGGACTCCGCGGTAAAGCCGTCACGAAATCCATGGTTATATGTTCCCACTTCCACTGAGGAATTGGAAGTGGTTGCAACAAACCAGCAACCCTTTGGTGTTTAGCCTTGACTTGCTGACACACCAAGCACTTAGCCACGAAGCGAGCAATTTCCCGTTTCATACCTTCCCACCAAAAGTGCTGTCGAATAACTCGGTACATCTTTGTCCCTCCTGGATGTACAGAGTAAGCTGAACTGTGTGCCTCCTTCATAAGCTCTTCACGCACATCTCCCTTTGGCACACACACACGGCTACCATATCTCAACGAACCGTCATCGTGGATCAGTAAATCGGTTCGTAGTCCGGCTTCAACCTGCTCTCGAAACTTTTGCAGTCTAGGATCCTGCGATTGTGCCGCCTTAATCTTCTCAATTAAGGACGACTGTACTTGCAACTGCATCAACTGTCCTGTAGCATGTGGTAGCACAACCTCCAAGTCAATTCTCTGAAAATCCGCAATGGTCTCTCTCTGTGCAGTTAATATCTGAATTGCTGGTAACCGATTTAGCGCATCTGGCACGACGTTAACCTTTCCCGGATGGTACTTAAGATCAAGGTCGTAGTCGGCCATCAGTTCCAACCATCTGCGTTGCCTCATGTTCAACTCCTTCTGAGTGAACACATATTTCAAACTCTTGTGATCCGTAAAGACTTCGACTCTCTCGCCCAAAAGGTAGTGTCTCCAAATCTTCAGGGCGAAGATCACGGCTGCAAGCTCTAAGTCATGAGTCGGATAATTCTTCTCATGAGTCTTCAGCTGTCTCGATGCGTAAGCGACGACTTTCCCATTCTGCATTAAAACACATCCCAATCCTTTTCCAGATGCGTCGCTGTGAATCACCAGTCCTCCTGAATCATCCGGTACGGTCAGGATCGGGACGGTTATCAACTTCTGCTTCAACGTCTCGAAGGCCAATGCACATCCATCCGTCCAAACAAACGGTACCTCCTTACGCGTAAGCTTGGTTAACGGCTCAGCTAAGCGAGCGAAGTTCTCCACAAATCTTCTGTAGTATCCGGCGAGTCCAAGGAAACTTCTTATCTCCGCAACATTCTTTGGAGTAGGCCAATCTCGAACTGCTGTAATCTTCTCGGGATCAACGGCGATTCCATCGCCCGACACGACATGCCCCAGAAACTTCACTTCTTCCAGCCAGAATTCGCACTTACTCATCTTCGCGAATAATTTCTCTTGTCTTAGCGTTTGCAGTGCGATCCTTAAGTGCTCAACATGCTCCTCCGGACTCTTCGAGTACACCAGAATATCGTCAATGAATACCACGATAAACTGGTCCAAGAACGGTGAAAAGATCCTGTTCATCAAATCCATAAATATTGCTGGCGCATTAGTCACTCGAAGGGCATCACTAGATACTCGAAATGTCCATACCGAGTTCGAAACGCCGTCTTGCAAATGTCTTCTGCTTTCACCCGGACTTGATGATATCCTGATCGCAAGTCCAGTTTCGAGAATATCCTCGCGCCACTAAGCTGCTCAAAAAGTTCTCCAATGCGAGGGATCGGGTACTTGTTCTTAATAGTCACCCGGTTCAATTCTCGATAATCAATGCACATCCTTCTCGTGCCATCCTTCTTCTTTACTAAAAGAACTGGAGTTCCCCAGGTGAGTTGCTGCTTCGAATCCATCCCTTCTCGAGTAATTCACCAACTTGTTTCTTAACTTCTTCCGATTCCACCGGTGCCATCGGATAATAAGATTTTGATACTGGCGCTGCACCAGGGATAAGGTCAATCGAAAACTCCACCTCTCGCTTCGGCGGTAAGCCCGAAATATCTTCAAACACATCTATAAAGTCGCGGACAACTGCCGGCTCTTCCTTACTATTAACTTCCATAGCTGCAAGAACACTGTTTGTCAGCCTAGTCCCAAACTCGACTGGCCTGACAGAACTGCTTCCTTACCGCAACTGCTGTCTACATCGTTGGCCGCGAAAGGTCCAGCGAGACTACTGAGTCTCGTCCACTCTGCTGCATGCACGTCCACGGCTGCTCCATTCTGCCTTATTCCGATGAACTTCTCTTCCATTTCCTCCGCTCAGTCCGCGGAAGGACTTCTCCAGTAAACTCTTAGAGAAATCCGCCCAACTGCTTGGCTTGGGCAAGCGGTTCTCCTCCACAAGCCACCACTCTCGGGCGTAATCCACTAGTTGAATGCGCACCACATCAACTCCTTTGTCCTCTGGAATCTGTGCCGCAATCAGCAAATTCTCCGCGTCACTAGCCACTGCTCGGCTGGCAACGGCTCCTCCAGACCAGTGAAAGTAGACGGACCCAAAGGTATGAAATCTGCTACAGTCCCTACTCGTTCGACTGGTCTAGTTCCATCGTTGTTTACAGACTGCTGAACGATCTGCAAACCTTCTTGAAACAAATCTGCTATTGCTGATTCAGCTCAGTCTGTCTCTTTGATTTCCAGCATTTCTCTTATCACTCCAAGCATGGCGGCTTCGTTCACACGCCTCTGGTAAGTCTTCAACTTCTTACCTATCATAATCCTGAACTCAAAACACCCAACATTAGCATGATGATAGATTTTGAATGTGGATCAAGGCCAGAACTCCAAGATACTTAAATAGAGTACCGCATTGTAGCTATGCCGCGGTATCATAGCCGCAATTACTTAACTCCACCCAAGTCGCCCAAGTCCTAGGGATAACAAGAAATCAAGTTTTCGAGTCGACATGCAAAGTAAGTTTGCACGTCGTAAATGATATAATCAGGAAGAATGTGATTCAAGAATGGTAAAACGGTCAAGGTGGCAGGACATGTTTCCTAAACACGGGTATTCTGATTCGTGTATTGGGTACAATACCCAACTACAAAAGAATCAACCCGACTATCCTATGGCTCTGATACCAAAAAAACCATGTCACGCCCCGCTTCCCAGAGTACGCGAGATTGGGCACGTGACATAGCCAACCATGCTACCTGTGGGTAGGAAGCATCCATCCACAGTCACATTATGGTTGTAAGGTTATCAAGAACAAGATAATAAGCTAATCTAGCACATGTCCAAATCCATAATAACGAGAGTCAATAAACAATAAATGCGGAAGCAAATGATCCAATATAATAATAGAAAGGTACGTCCCATAATGCGGGATCGCACCTGAAAATAAAATGCAATAAACGAACTAACCACTATAGAACTCAAATCAGCCTGCTGGCTGAAGTACTCCTGCTCGGTCGTCGACAGTGGTACGGAATCTGGGCCATGCAAAACCCAGACGTCAGCGCGTCATGACACCAAGTATATAATGTAAACATGGTAATAAACAATGCAAATATGAACATGAATAAAGCAGTACTAAGAAATAACAGAGCAGGGTAATGTGCAATGGTGACTAAACTATCCTGTCAGGTTTCTACTCTATAGTCTTTGAAACCAATTGATGAATCGTCGATGTAACTCAATAGTATCCCGTGCGTGCCCGGGACCACGGTCAAAACCCTCGGGGCTGAATCCGAGACGTGCCGCTAAGCAGTAAAAGGTAGTAGGATGGACGAGTGATGTCAGCATCAACACTCCGGAGCTGGCCAAGCCCGTAAGACTGATCAGAACAATGTATCGAACTGTTGAGTTACAAGTCGGTTTCACCTTTAATTTCCCCATACCCCCAAGCTATGTATGTCAGGTCAGGTATTCAGTAGTCAAGGACTAATGCCAACACAAAATCAAGTAAAGGTAGGTCTGTCTGGATCGACAGCAGGAATGGTCAGGTTTGTCGGCATTAGGCATGAGATCATGAAACAAGTCATGTCACGGTACAACAGGATGAGTCGGTATGTATGTATATGTCATGTGTAGCAGGGTCAGGCCAATATGTAGTGCAATCGAGCATGTGCTCACAACTGGTATACAATCAAGTAATGAACAGTAGCAAGAAACAGTAAATAACAATAATATTCCATGTAAACACAATGATATTTTGTATTCTCTTATTAACAGGTTCAAGCACCCTTGGGGTGCAATAGCCACAAGGTGAAGCAATATCCACAATCATAAATTAATGAAGCTACATGAAATTAAACTAAATATAATAATTGTCTCATGGGTGATTTAACAATTAAAGCGGATATGATCCAAAGGTCTTATTTAGTTGAATTATGGATTGATAGTGGGTTGATTAATTACGAGAACTATTATAACGATTCCATGTTAAAGATAACCGCAACTGTCAATTCTAACTTATAACATGATATCAATTACCATCATTAAGTTGTTGTATTATATAGTATGAATTCAATTGCGTGGCAAGACTAGATCTCGCACGCTAGCATGTTTAAGCAAGTATTCAGATACTTGCCTCGACGGTCTGCAAACTGGAACACGGATGCGATGTCGGCAGAAAACACGATATGATAGCACGGGCCACGGATCGAGTCCCAACAGAGAACACGGGGTCACACGGACCAGGGGGCTTCGCTGGAGCGTCGGGTTCGCCAAGACGGCACGGTCGGATTCCGGCAACAACAAAAGTAGCGAGGTTAGCAATTACGATATGATACACGCAAATACGACCAGCGAGGGGGATTGTACCAAAAGGGAGGACAAGGAAAACTTACAGAGAAGAAGCAGGGTGCAACCGCGATGGCTCGACGGTACTGGAACGCCGGCGAGGCAGCGACGGCGGCTGCGAAGGCTTGAACAGCCTCGGGGGTTCGCGGGAGAGGATGTTGCGACGAGTAGAGGAGGGGGTCGGCTCTGGTGGTCGAGGGGGAGATGAAGGTGGCTCTGGTGACGACGGAGATGATCGCCGGCGCGTTCTCCGGCGAACAGCGGAGGGTAGACGATGGGTTTATGGGCTCGGGTTGGTGGTCCGGCGAGGGGAGGAGGGCAGCGACGACGAGGTCGGGACGAGGAGGGTGAGAGGGTGTCGCGGGAGTCGTCGGCGACGGAAGGTCGCGTCGACGGTGAGGTCTGCGGGGGTTGGAGGCGACGTCGGGGTTGGGTGCAGGTGCGGGAAAGAGCGGGAGAACGAGGGGAGGAAGGTGCGGTGAGGTCGACGAGGTGGTGACGGCGACGGCGAAGTCGTGAGGAGGTCGGCGGTGAGGTTGCGAGGAGCTAGGGTTAGGGTTTCGTGGGTTTCTCGTGGTCGCGATGGATGAGGGAGGAAGGCGGCTGCATGGGGATTTATATATAAAGAGAGAGAGAGAGATTGGAGAGAGAGAGATTGAGAGAGAGATTGAGGGAAGAGAGAGAGAGAGAGATAGGGAAAGGGAGGTGGGGCCCACGAGCTCAATTGGGAGCTCGTGATTGGCTGTTCACGAGGTAAGGAAAAGATTCGAGGGGATTTAAACTGTTAAGGAAATTTTATTCGTATATATTTTTAGTTTTAGTATATTAAATTAAATGGGCCTTTTTGGCGCAAAATGAAACATTTCCAAATCGCGCCCGGGTTGCGCCCAAATGTTCCAAATTCAAATTATAGGATTTTAAGCGGTTTCCAAATTTTGAAAAGAGGTGTTTAATAATTAAAATGCATGCCCCCAAGTCGGACACTTGCACGCGCGCGTAGTCGTCCAAACTTGCCCGTTTAGCCAAACGGAACGGAATCTCGACACGCGGACGCTACCACGCGACTAGTGGCGACGAGTAGGCCAACATGGACACTTTTAATTTCATTTTAGGGGTTAAAATTTGTTATGTGCCAAAATGACTTAACCGGTTAAAATTTAGCAATAAACACCAGAAAATCAGGAAAATTGGAATGAGCAATATATAACCCTCAACTAGTAATATAAATAGTATTATTGGGCTCGGGTGTTACATTAGTTTTGAAATTTAAAAGAGAAAAGAAAAAGGAATGAAAAGGGGTAAAAATGTGAATTATTGGAGAGAGAGAGAGAGTGTGAGAATAAGTGAGAGGGGGGGGGCTGCTGCCATACACTTTCCCCATCATTTTCTTTTCCTTCTTAATCTTCCCCAAGCCCACTACCCCCCCACTTCTAACCCTAGATCTATTTCCCAATAATCCCCAAAACCTTATACTCCCTTCACAAGAATTAATCCCCATATCTTCATCTACACATTAGACCAAGCAAAGTGTGATTTTGATGACATTGGGAAGCTAGGGCTGTCTAGAATGGCCTAAATGAGGTATAGCTTCTTCCATTTAGTTAGTTTTAAACTTCTTTCTATTCTAATTTTAGTTTAGAATTGGTTTGTTGGTGGATTTGTGAACTTGGGAATTTCTAGAGAAAGGTTTGGGGTGATTGAATGGAATTGGTGATGTGTAGTGGCTGTACAAGACCTTAGGGATTGAATTCAGGGGCTGAGATTTAGTATAGAAACCAAAATACGGATTTAGGAATTGATCCATGTCGGTTTTGTGAGGGTTAGCATGCCTACAGGGAATCTGGGATGACCCGGGGTGATTTTGAGTTACCCAAACAATACCAGGGACCAAATTAGGGCACTAGGAGACCATACTGACCAGACGAACCCCATTGGAGCCACTGGAACCGAGCTCGCCGGATTTCCATGTGATGTGGCCGGCCACTTGGTGGGTTTTGGTGTCGGGGTTGATCCAGTAGGTCATATACACCATGTACAGCACCCTAGACTTGTTTGTGCAACTCCTTTTGGCTTGAACCAAAATCTGGGAACACTTGGGGTGTGATATTTGGATGTGTTTTCCGTATTTTGAATGCTAGGTTTTGATATTTGGATTTGTATTTGGTTGTTGCATATTTGTACATCAACAACAAGGGTTGTTTAGTCGTTTTTGCACGCGTGGGCTATAGGTTCTGACCTATAGGCGATCCGTGTGCCGTTTTGGTTTCTGGACTTGATGTTAATAGCGATTGTGATTGTTTATTTTGTAGGTATCCTCGCGTGGATTCCGAGGCGATGGAGCATGGCGTCATCGACTTCAGCAATCGAGGATCAAGGTGAGTAGATCTATATCTGCGGGGGAAGTCGGGTGGATGGCGTATAGCACCCCCGCACACTTTGATGGAAACTGATTTATATATAGATTATGGTTAATGAAACCTTTAATAGAATACTATAGATAGAGTAAAAAGGTAGTTAGAGAACCATATTAGAAAGTAAGGATAGTTAGAAGTGATATGATACGACTAGTATGTGATGACGGGACTTGAGGATGATATTTGTTGATATTGCCGTTTAGGGTACTATAGGACTAGATAGTCGACGTAGAAGTGTCATCCGAACCATACCTATTTCCAAACTTAAGAATCGTATGTATCTTTGAAACAGATACCTTGAGGGATATTACGGATTTTCAAATGATATATTTTCCTTAAAAACACCGTAGCCCCTACTTTCAAAACTACGATTCGCATCTTTCAAAAACTGTTGTATGGTTCGGGTGTGTATGTTAGATTAGATACTTATGATTATAGTAAAAGTAGAATTTATTTGTAAAATTGACCTTTGTGAGATATAAATGTGATAAAAAGAGAATACGATTTTGTCACGTCCCGCTTCCCGGTGTACGGCGAAGAGGACGCGACGAGGTCCGCTACGTATGTACTCGAAAGTACATACGCTAAGGGTATCTAAGCAATATAAAGTAAATCACAAGAGACGAAAGATATAAAAATAACAGCAACTTTATTAATAACATTCTTTGGTACAATTCATGAAAAGAAAATACAACTGAAATGAAAAGCGATGCCTAAACAGTGGCATAACAGGAAAGGAAAATACTGAAAAGAACAAGGTACAATATCTAGAGCTCGGGGTCTTCGTTAAACTGCTCCAAGTCTTCACCGGTGGGCTCGATCTCTGCTTGGTCCAACGCACCTGACGACATTCAAAGAAGAAAGAAATAGAATGTCGTCAGCGAACAGGTCGCTCGGTAAGTCCCAAAGATAAGGAAGAATTAGAAAGACAGTGTAAAAATATTTTCTAAAGTATTATATTGTTGAATATTATGAAATATTGAGTTAACGCTGTTGTTTGTAGCTTGGTACAGAAGGATACCAGTGTATACGAGGGGGGTCTCTATATGCTAGAGGCCAGGGCAAATGGAAGTACAAGGAACCGTTAAGCCACGGTACAATAGCAATAGGATTCAGGTTAGGTATCTTAATCTGACCACCTCGTGCCACCTTTAACACCTTCCGTACCAATCTACCCCTTAAATCCCGTAGTGTTTTAACATTATTGTTGCACTGTATTGTGTAAGTTGGGTGACTGACCAAAACCATGATATCAGTAAACATGTTGCAACTGCATAATCAGGTAAATGGAGTAACAGAAAAATGGATGCATATCCATGATTTGATTCAGTCAAATTGAATAGCTTGTTAACTGGATTCATGGATTCATATATTTATATTGAGTTGGAATATAAAAGAATATGGATTGACTTGGATCATATTCAAGTCAGAAATAGTCAGACTCTAACCCGAGTCAGACTACAAGAAAGGTAATTTGAAATTCTATAATCGTTAGGGTCCTTATTGTAAATTATAAAACTTGAGGGGGTTTTATGTAAAAAGTACTATTGTATAGTTTTCAAGATACACCTCAAGTATTTATTATTCGTCTTTATTGTTATAATGAGTGTAAATTTTATTTGTGTTATTCTAGTGAATATATCCTAATAAAAGTATTAATTGATTTATTTAAAATTCATGGTATTTTAATGTAACTTTTAATCTTGTAATTTTTTAGGAAAAGTGGAAACTTTATATTATAATAAAATAGTTGTTTAAATGATAATTATATATATATTAATACAAGAATAATTTTATATAAATATTTTTATTTTCCAAAATCTCATTTTTCTTAAATGTCGTATTTTAAACCTTTTGAGACCGAATGCTCCTTGCGGAGGTCTGAATCTCGCACTACTAGCCCGCAGGTGCACGATGAACCGTACTATCCCTAACGGGTTCCCCAAAGGTGGGTTGTAGTGGCGCTTTGCATAGGTTTAACAAATACCGTTCATTTAGAAAAACGGTTTTATAAAGTTAAGGTATTTATTTGTAAAAGGTGTAAATTTCCGTATTTTAGATTCTAGGGTTTCCTAAGCCAACTAGCCTATTTCTAAATGGTCTAAACGACACATTATTAGAAGCCTCAAAACGCCTCTTCACCGTCAATTGCGGCCAGGTAAGTACAAGTGAGGAGGGAGGGATCCGCTCACAAATCGTGAGACGGGCCTTTTAAAGTTACCCAAGCTCACTTGTCTAGCCTAGACACCACAAAGTCAGTTTAGATAAACGATCGATGTCCATGACATATCGTATTTTCCTATTAAAAGATATTGTTTTAAAATTGTAAACAACTTAGAACTTTTTAGAAAAGGTTTATAAAGAAAAGGGTATTTTAGTGAAAAGTCTTGTATTTTCGTATTCTAAGTTTTAACGATATCAATTAAGCTTATATTTGTGTGTGTGTAGAGGTAGGTCATTACCTCGTGACTTATTTTAAGGTTTAGTGAAGTTTAGAGGTTAAATATGATATATTAAACATGAAGGTATTTAAGTGTAAGAATACGGTATTTGTAAACGTTATCATTTCATGTGTGAAAACTCATTCAAATTGATTTCTACAAGTTTAGTGATCAAGATGAACATGTTTAGGAATGAGGGAATTGATTAGAAGAAGAAAAATAAACTTCATGGTATTATTGTGAAAAGAATACGATATTACAAGAAAACTATCATTTCATGTGAGAAACTTTGTCTAAATTGATTTTTATGTGATTAATAGTCATCATGGATATGTTTAGGTGTTATGGATTAGGTGACAAGTGGGATTTTGTAGAAAAAACCGAATCGGAAATCGGTTTGTTTCGATTTCCGTCGGGTTTCATAAAGTCGTATTTTCTTTCAAAGAAAAGGAAGATAGAAAGAGTGGGACTTACAAGTTTGGACAAGTTAGGGAGGCTAAGAAAGTAGTGGGTTGTCGGTGCGTCGAACGTCGTGAAAGATCCTAGTACGGTCGCCGGAATTCGTCGTCGGTTTCGGCAGCGCTTCGCCTTTAGCTCTTTTTCTAACGTACCGAGTTCTCTTGAGAATTTTAGAGAGTGGACTTAGAATTGTAGGGTGAAATGGTAGAGAGTAGGGGTGTTTATATAGGGCTAGGCTAGGGTTAGGGTTTTGATTTAAAAAAATATAAAAATAATTAAGAAAAACATTAAAATTCATTAAATTTTGGAATAAAAGTGATTTATTGAGAATATAGTAACCGAACAAGAAAAATAAAGTATACAGGGGGTTGACCAAGTCAACATAGAAAAATTCCGTGTTGACGACTTGGCCGGCCGGCCGAGTCCGGCCGATTCGGGCCTACTTCACCCTCGTAAATACTTACGTGGGCAAAGTAGTGGGGGGCAGAATCTGTTCCCCTCCGAACGGCGGCCGAGACATGGGCTGTCTTGCCTGAGGTTCGGGGCAGATGCTAATTGGTTTTATCCGTCTACCTCTCCGAAGATGCCAAGTTGATTTATGGCACCGTGTATCGGAGGTTTAGACGGATGCGGCCGATGTAGCAGACTTCGTCAGATTCCCCCTCGCTTGAGGGGTTTTTGATTGTGGGGACGCTCTTCCCTGCAGGCGCAAGCCCCTGCAGTTAATTACGCTACCGCATTGCGGTAACAACTTTCTCCTTCTCCAGATGGTCACTTCGTGTCGTGGGTGTTTGTTTTATTTGTGGTTGCCCGTGGATTGTATACGGAGACCAATTTATGTCGTCGCCCGTAGGACGTGGATTAGTCCAAATCCGTGTTATCTTAGATTTGGGTTTGGGGGTTTGGTTTGAGGATACGTTAGCCATATTTGAGGCTAAGATCAACTCAAACGTTTGCTAAGGATACGTTAGTCCAGTTTGAGACTAAGATCAACTTAACGGGATCGTTTAGATCCGACAAAAGAGCAATTGGCTCTATTGTTCCAGTTTAGGGACATAGTGGTCCATTAAATGTATGGCCGTCGGGACCCATCACCTCTCTGACGACGTTGAAGGATTACAACGACAGATGTCAGAGGAGTTCAGAGATGTACCCTTGAACCAAAGTTGATTGGGGGGTTTATAGTCCAATTTGGGACTAAAGTCTGTTTGAAGGTTTAAGGATACGTTAGCCATATTTGAGGCTAAGATCAACTTAAACGGTTGTTAAGGATACGTTAGTCCAGTTTAGGACTAAGATCGACTTAACGGTTGTTAAGGATACGTTAGTCCAGTTTGGGACTAAGATCGACTTAACGGGATCGTTTAGATCCGACAAAAGAGCATTTGGGCTCTATTGTTCCAGTTTAGGGACATAGTGGTCCAAGTTCCAGTTTAGGGACGTGGTGGTCCATTGCCAGTTTAGGGACATGGTGGTCCATCGGTAGTTTAAGGACGCATAAGTCCATGGGTTTAAGGACCCCATAGTCCATATGGGCGTGTTTAAGGACGCATTAGTCCGTTAGTTTAAGGACGCATAAGTCCGCGGGTTTAAGGATCCCACAGTCTGTATCTTGGTTTAGGGACGCATAAGTCCATGAGTTTAAGGACCCCACAGTCCGTAAACTGGCGTCGGACCGAAACGTCCTTAAACTAACGATGGACCGCTATGTCCTAAAACGGACCGAAACGTCCTTAAACTAACGACGGACCGAAACGTCCTTAAACTAACGGTGGACCGAAACGTCCTTAAACTAACGATAGACCGAAAAGTCAATAAACTAGATATTCGCCTCAAATACGGCGACAACGGACCGAAACGTCCTTAAACTAACAACGGACCGAGATGTCCTTAAACTAATGATGGACCGCAATGTCCTAAAACTTGCAAATGACCGAAATGTTTTTTTAAACTACTACCGCAGCATTCTCAGGCTGATGAGAAAATAAAAAATAAAAAAATAAAAAAAAACGGTATGTCCATAAGCAAAACGGGCATGGAGGAAAACCCGAAAGGGCTCCGTGAGTAAAAACAGCAGGGCTACCGGCGAGTGTTCGTGAAAACCCGAAAGGGCGCGACCTCGTAAAAAAAAAGAATAAAAAAATAAAAAGAATAAAAAAAAACGGTATGTCCATAAGCAAAACGGGCATGGAGGAAAACCCGAAAGGGCCGACTGCTTGAAGGGAAAGCAACCGTCCTCGACGTTCGTGTCGTTGCTCTTTTGCTTGAGGATCTGCCAACATGGTGCCATAAATCAGCTCTTTCAACCCACGCCAGAGAGGTGATAATCCCAGAGCAACCCTAGTTTTAAGTTACACCTCTAGGCATGTCATATAAAGCCTGGATGCTTCACACGGTTCCACAATGTCACGGTGGTGATCACTCCATGTTGGTGTGAGGACCAGGATCCGCTCTGGACGTTTTCCACGGGGTCAAAGAGCGACGTTATCCGCGTTCCACATGACCAGGAATTTTGCACTAGATGCTTCACACGGTTTCACTGCCGCGTTAGGCGAGGACTAGGCTCCGCTCTGGATGCTTCGCACGGGTTCACTGCCGTGCTCTGCGAGGACCAGGATCCGCTCTGGACGTTTTCCACGGGGTCAAAGAGTGACGTTATCCGCGTTCCACGTGACCAGGAATTTTGCACTAGATGCTTCACACGGTTTCATTGCCACGTTAGGCGAGGACTAGGCTCCGCTCTGGATGCTTCACACGGGTTCACTGCCGTGCTCTGCGAGGACCAGGATCCGCTCTGGACGTTTTCCACGGGGTCAAAGAGTGACGTTATCCGCGTTCCACGTGACCAGGAATTTTGCACTAGATGCTTCACACGGGTTCACTGCCGCGTTAGGCGAGGACTAGGCTCCGCTCTGGATGTTTCACACGGGTTCATTGCCGTGCTCTGCGAGGACCAGGATCCGCTCTGGACGTTTTCCACGGGGTCAAAGAGTGACGTTATCCGCGTTCCACATGACCAGGAATTTTGCACTAGATGCTTCACGCGGTTTCACTGCCGCGTTAGGCGAGGACTAGGCTCCGCTCTGGATGCTTCGCACGGGTTCAATGCCGTGTTCTGCGAGGACCAGGATCCGCTCTGGACGTTTTCCACGGGGTCAAAGAGTGACGTTATCCGCGTTCCACGTGACCAGGAATTTTGTTGATTATATCCGCATTTCACGGAGTTGGGATTTGACTCTCTGTGGGAGTACATCGTCGAGTCATGGAACTGGGAGTTGCTGCTGTTCCGCTTTGCTTGATGATGTGTCCGTTGTGATGAGACGAGTGTTGAGATGATCTCTAAGTTATTTGTGGCCCGTCGAGATTCGGCTTCTTCTTCTAATGAAACCTGGGGAGGAGGAGTGCGACTCCTTCTTTGTTTGCGCCCCTGGATTGTATACAGGGATTGATGTAGCATCACCTGTAGGGCAAAAAGTTTCATTCTTTCTTCATTTTTTTTTATTCTTTCCGCGATGCTCTATCATTTCAGCTTTTTATATCGCGAAAATCGCGATTGCCCAATCATTTCGGCTATTTTTCGCGGCGCCCAATCATTTCGGCTATTTATTTATTTTCTACTCGCTGCTTTTTATTACGAGTTGCCCCATCGTTTCGGCTATTTTTCATGCATACATTTTTACTTGCTGCTTTTTATTGCAAGTTGCCCCATCATTTCGGCTATTTCGTAGGCATGTGTGGCTTGCTAGCTTTTTCGCCGCAAGCTTGGATTTTAGACACCGATTTCGGCATCAGCACCGCTGCAACTGGGATGTTTCCAGGAGCGAATCATCATTTGCCTCTGTCGATATTGAACAAAGGTGGCTTAGTAAACAGGGTTAAGGGTCCTGTCGACCAAGGCTTTTGACTTCATGAGCCGTAAGGGTCTCACAAAGGTATTTCTCCCTACAAGTCGTGAGGATCTTGCAGGTGTATTTTCTCCTTAGGGATCGTGAGGATTCCTAAGTGTATGTTCCTCTGCAAGTCGTAAGGATCCTACAAGAGGGCTTTCTCCTCATTGGTTGAGAGGACCTACAAGGGTTGCTCATCATATGGGCATATCCCTAGTCACGGGTGGGACTTTGCTGGGGAAATGTTTTTTCGCGCCCGTGGATTGTATACAAGGGTCAGTATTGAGCCTCTTGTAGGGCAATATCGAAGGTTGTGGAGGATTTTCTTAAGAACAGGTTTAGGTTTCTGTAACTTAAGACTTTCAAACCTCATGAGCCGTGAGGGTCCCATAAGAGAATTCTCCATACGAGTCGTGAGGATCTCGTAAGTGTAATTTCTCCTTAGGAATCGTGAGGATCCCTAAGTGCGTTGCTCCCTTGTGAGTCGTAAGGATCTCACGCGGGTGGTTTCTCCTTATAAGGTCGAGAGGACCCTATAAGTGTTTTTTAACGAGGTTGCGCCCTTTCGGGTTTTCACAAACACTCGCTGGTAGCCCTGCTGTTTTTACTCACGGAGCCCTTTCTGGTTTTCATCCGTGCCCACTTTGCTTATGGACATACCGTTTTTTTTGTTTTTCTTTTCCTTTTTTTTTTTAAACGAGGTCGCGCCCTTTCGGGTTTTCACGAACACTCGCCGGTAGCCCTGCTGTTTTTACTCACGGAGCCCTTTCGGGTTTTCATCCGTGCCCATTTTGCTTATGGACATACCGTTTTTTTTATTCTTTTTATTTTAACGAGGTCGCGCCCTTTCGGGTTTTCACGAACACTCGCCGGTAGCCCTGCTGTTTTTACTCACGGACCCCTTTCGGGTTTTCATCCGTACCCATTTTGCTTGTGGACGTACTTTTTTTTTTTTTTACCACGTCAGCCTGAAGATGCTGCGGGTTGGGAGTAGTTTAACGACGTTTCGGTCATTTGCAAGTTTTAAGACATTGCGGTCCGCCATTAGTTTAAGGACGTTTC
The DNA here is from genome assembly GCA_030015575.1 of Agapanthus africanus. Taxonomy (NCBI): domain Eukaryota; kingdom Viridiplantae; phylum Streptophyta; class Magnoliopsida; order Asparagales; family Amaryllidaceae; genus Agapanthus; species Agapanthus africanus. The sequence continues at coordinate 9,908,445 of CM057337.1, forward strand.
GGTCCACAGCCAGTTTTAGGACATAGTGGTCCATCGTTAGTTTAACGACATTTCGGTCTATAAAGATTTGCAGCCGTCTTTACGGTAACTCTATTTACGGGTGTATCACTTTTCGGATAGGTGGAAGGATTACAACGACATCACCTTAACCTTGACCGAGATTTCTTAAAACTATCCTCAAATCTGCGAACAAGTGTTAAACACTTTTCGTCTTTATTTTAGAGCATCACGTGTTGGCATGTGATGGGGGTTTATGCACCGATAATTACAGCACTTGCTGAGGGGTCACGTGGGGACACGTGAGAGCGCCCAAAGCTTCTTTTCTTTTGTTTTGCCATTAAGTGTTAAACACTTTCATTTTTATTTTAGAGCATCACGTGTTGGCACGTGATGGGGATCTGTGCGCCAATTGTTAACAAGATCCCTAGTTCCAAGGGATCACAAATTATTAAAAACTGGCCTATTTTGCTTTGGGACGTTCGTGTCGTTGCTCTTTATATGTCGTCTCTGGCGTTCGTGTTGATCTAGTTTAGGGACATAGTGGTCCATTGAATGTATGGCCATTTGGAAAGCAAAAAACAGTTTCGATACCATCAGAATTTATCTATTTCTCGTCAGCCTAGTTAGATTACAATCCTTAACATCCAGAGCAAAAAACAGTTTCGATACCATCAGAATTTATCTATTTCTCGTTCGGCAGTTTGTCAAAAAACAGCCCGGAAGATACTGGTTCCCATTTCCTTAAACGTATCGCTGTCATTTGATATCTTGGACTCTTCTGCACAGAAATTTTTGGCGGGAACAAATGCCCCCCACTACTTTGCCCATGTAAGTATGTATGTGGGTGAAGTAGTGCAGAGTTATGCATAGCGTATGACCAGTTTCGGGTTGGTATATAACTTTCAGAATCTTGATCTGAGAAGATAACGAGCGGACACAAGCGTCGTCATTTATCATTAACTCAAATCTCGACTCTTAAGAGATATAGTTCCAAACTCTCAACTCCATGAGTCGCACCCTTGTATTTCTTTATGTCTTACTCTGGCGTGGAGTAGTTTATACGCTCATGAGTTAAGGAGATCTAATATCTCTTATAATTTATTAGATACGTTTAAGGAGATCTAATATCCTAACGTCACTTTTAATTTTGTCCGTGTCTCTGATTCTCAAAACTCTTTGACCCCGTGGAAAACGTCCAGAGCGGATCCTGGTCCTCGCAGAACACGGCAGTGAACCCGTGCGAAGCATCCAGAGCGGAGCCTAGTCCTCGCCTAACGCGGCAGTGAAACCGTGTGAAGCATCTAGTGCAAAATTCCTGGAGTTAATGACATGCCTAGAGGTGTAACTTAAAAACTTGGCATTAACTGGGCCAATAGACTTCAAAACTAGGGCTGTTAAGGATTCAAGCCTAGTTCCAAGGGATCACAAAGTCCAATTTGGGACGTTCGTGTCGTTGCTCTTTATGGCCAGTTTGGGCTAAGTCCAATTATGTTTGAAATATTGGCCCTCTGTTGGTCCATTGAAGGAGAGGCTTTGCCTCTGAAACTTAGCCAATTGGGCTAAAGCTAGTGTTAAACACTAGAAACCAACAGTGTTGAACACTGGGAATAACGTCACTCTTTGACCCCGTGGAAAACGACGTTTCGGTCATTTGCAAGTTTTAGGACATTGCGGTCCATCGACGTTTCGAAGGGGATTTTTGGGATTACAACGACAAATATCAGAGGAGTTTAAGGTGAATGAGGTCTCCTTCTCCAGAAAGCAACCATCTCCAAAATGAGCCTAACCTCAAGTAAAAAGCGGGGTTTAACCCTAATTTGGAGGAAAACCCGAAAGGACATAATGACTCAGTTCATGGACTTATGCGTCCTTAAACTACCAATGGACCACTACGTCCCTAAACTGGAGATGGACCACCATGTCCCTAAACTGGTAATGGACCACTATGTCCCTAAACTGGAACAATAGAGCCCAAACGCTCTTTTGTCGGATCTAAACGACCCCGTTAAGTTGATCTTAGTCCCAAACTGGACTAACGTATCCTTAACAACCGTTTAAGTTGATCTTAGCCTCAAATATGGCTAACGTATCCTTAAACCTTCAAACAGACTTTAGTCCCAAATTGGACTATAAATCCCTAAATCAACTTTGGTTCAAGGGTACATCTCTGAACTCCTCTGACATCTGTCGTTGTAATCCTTCAACGTCGTCAGAGAGGTGACGGGTCCCGACGGCCATACATTAAATGGACCCCTATGTCCCTAAACTGGAACAATAGAGCCAATTGCACTTTTGTCGGATCTAACCGATTCCGTTAAGTTGATCTTAGTCTCAAACTAGACTAACGTATCCTTAACAAACGTTTGAGTTGATCTTAGCCTCAAATATGGCTAACGTATCCTCAAGCCAAAACCCCAAACCCAAATCTAAGAAAACACGGATTTGGACTAATCCACGTCCTACGGGCGACGACATAAATTGGTCTCCGTATACAATCCACGGGCAACCATAAATAAAACAAACACACACGACACGAAGTGACCATCTGGAGAAGGAGAAAGTTGTTACCCGCGATGCGGTAGCGTAATTAACTGCAGGGGCTTGCGCCTGCAGGGAAGAGCGTCCCCACAATAAAAAAAAAACCCTCAGACAAGGGGGAATCTGACGAAGTCTGCTACATCGGCCGCATCCGTCTAAACCTCCGATACACGGTGCCATAAATCAACTTGGCATCTTCGGAGAGGTGGACGGATAGCACCAATTAGCATCTGCCCCGAATCTCAGGCGAGACGTCCCGTGTCTCGGCCGCCGTTCGGAGGGGAACAGATTCTGGCACGCCCGGTGGGACCACTATGTCCTAAAACTGTGGGGTCCTTAAACCCAAAACGCAGAAAGAAATTGATATGCGTCTCGATACAGAGCGGACACGTGACCATGGGCATACATTAAACGTTCCCCTCTGAACGGCGCTAATTTAAGGGCTCACAGGCATTTCCGAACGCGGGTTTAAGGATCCGACAATTTAGGTGGAGTTAAATAGAGTTTAAGGATTACAACTCCACCATGGGCATACATTAAATGGTGCCAAGTTGATTTAACACCACGCCTATAGGGTCGAAGAGTGACGTTAGCCTCAAATATGGCTAACGTATCCTCAAATATGGACCGAAAGGAGGCCACAAAAAGCCCCTGTGAGTATGGCAAACCGTAAAAGCGCTGAGCACAAACGCCCCAAGTCTGGGGGCATAGTGGTGCATACTGTTTATACGGCATCTGGGAAAAAGGACAGCCGCGCTTCGACGGGTCACCGACCGCTCACCCGATCCGTGACAAAAGCCCAGGAGCAACAACAGAAGCTTCGGGAAATGATGACTGCAATGGCTGCACTTACCGAGCCAAAAGAAAGCTCGGAGGCATCATCAGAACAGCGGCACAAACAAGAAACTGACGCTGACTACCTACGTAGACTCCTCGAAAAGAAGGACAAAGAAGCCGCAGAGCAAGCGGCTAACATAAAACAAATGGCGCTCCTCTTCCAAGATATGATAGGGATGATGTTACAGCCGGACCCTCCAGCTGATGACCCTCCAATCATTGTTGAAAACGATAAAGGGGAGACATTTAATCCTCCTCCGGCTCTTTCAGCAGCCAAGGAAGAAACCATTTCCAATGCCGCACTGGATGACTATATAGCTCAGCAAATACGAGCTCATCAGGCGAATGAGGCGGCTGGACAAATTGCTAGAACCGGACGACCTTATCCGAGCTGGTATGACCAAATCAGTTACCCGCCGGGATATACGATCCCTAAGTTTCACGTATATAAAGGGACAGGGAATCCCCATCAGCATGTCGCTCAATTCAGGGCCTTATGCGGCAATACTGGAGGCAATGACAAATTGTTGCTTCGCCAATTCGTCGGCAGCTTAGCAGAAACAGCTTTTGAATGGTATTCGGAGCTACCCAACGACTCTGTCAAAACATTTGCGGAGATGGAGCTACTGTTTACACAAAGATTCGCGAGTGCTAGTGGACGGAATCCCAATAACAGCACTGATTAACGCCAGGATAAGGCCCGGCGAAACCTGGGTCCAATACGCAACACGGTGGCGAAACCTATGGTCGAAATGCGAACAACGCATAGAAGAGGCACCTGGGGTAGGTACGTTCGTGGGCACTCTTGATCCGCAAGCGACCATCTCGCAATTCATGATGTTCTTCAGGCCGACCACCTTCCAGGCCTTGATTGACAAGTTGGCCCAAATGGATCAGATGGATCATAGACCATCTCCTTCAAAGACGGACCCTCGGAATGAAAAGGGGAAAGGGAAAGCAACTTTCGTCGCTAACACTCAACAACAGCCGAGTAACCCGAGACCGTTTTGTCGTCAAAACAAGCAGCCGCGATACCTCAATGAGAAGTTGAAACGTCCTTACTCGTTTCCTCAGGATAAAACGAGGAGATTGTTCGAGCTAGCAGTGTGCAGCGGGCTCATCACTCTGCCAGATCCAAAACGTCCATTGCAACCAGGTGACGTTAACAATCCTAATTATTGTCCTTACCACAGAGTAATGGGTCACCCACTCGAAAATTGCTACGTCTTCAAAAACTGGGTTGAAGACCAGTACCAACAGGGCAAGTTCGCGCTTCCCGAAAAGTGGAAAGTAAACCCGCCACAACCACATGCTCCGAGAAAGATGGATATGCCGGGGGCATCATGCTCAGTCATAGAGAAAGCCCCATAGACCGAAAAGTCAGTAAACTAGAGATGCGTCTCAAATACAACGACGGTGGACCGAAACGTCCTTAAACTAACAATGGACCGCAATGTCCTAAAACTTGCAAATGACCGAAACGTCGTTAAACTACTCCCAACCCGCAGCATTTTCAGGCTGACGTGGTAAAAAAAATACAAAAAAACAAAAAAAAAGGTATGTCCATAAGCAAAATGGGCACGGATGAAAACCCGAAAGGGCTCCGTGAGTAAAAACAGCTGGGCTACCAGCGAGTGTTTGTGAAAACCCGAAAGGGCGCAACCTCGTTAAAAGACACTTATAGGGTCCTCTCGACCTTGTAAGGAGAAACCACCCGCGTGAGATCCTTACGACTCACAAGGGAGCAACACACTTAGGGATCCTCACGATTCCTAAGGAGAAATTACACTTGCGAGATCCTCACGACTCGTAAGGAGAACTCTCTTATGGGACCCTCACGGCTCATAAGATTTGAAAGTCTTAAGTTACAGAGACCTGAACCTGTTCTTAAGCAACCCCCACAACCTTTTTGCCCTACAAGTAGTCCAATATTGACCCTTGTATACAATCCACGGGCACGAATAAACATTTCCCTAACTAAGTCCCATCCGAGACTAGGGATATGTTTGCATGGTAAACAACCCTTGTAAATCCTCTCGACTTATAAGGAGAAAACCCTCCTGTAGGATCCTTACGACTTACAGAGGAACAATACACTTAGGAACCCTCACGATTCCTAAGGAGAAAATACACCTATAAGATCCTCACGACTTGTAGGGAGAAATACCTTTGTGAGACCCTTACGGCTCATGAAGTCAAAAGTCTTAGTCGACAGGATCTTAACCCTGTTTGCTAAGCCACCTTTATTCAACATCGACAGAGGCAAATGATGATTCGCTCCTGGCAATATTCCAGTTGCAGCGATGCTGATGTCTAAACCGGTATCAAATCCCAAGTTCTTTCATGGCAAATGATGATTCGCTCCTGGCAATATTCCAGTCGCAGCGATGCTGATGCTAAGATTGGTATCAGATCCCAAGTTCCACACTCGCGATATATAAAAAATCAGCGAGCCAAAAATGCATATGAAATAGCCGAAATGATGGGGAAGCTTGCAATAAAAAAAAACAGCAAGTAAAAATGTATGCATGAAAAATAGCCGAAATGATGGGGCAACTCGCAATAAAAAGCAGCGAGTAAAAATGAAATAAATAGCCGAAATGATTGGGCACCACGAAAAAAATAGCCGAAATGATAGGGCAATCGCGACCTTCGCGATATAAAAGCTGAAATGATAGAGCATCGCGGACAAAGAAATAAAATAAGAATAAAATTTTTGCCCTACAGGTGATGCTACATCAATCTCTGTATACAATCCAGGGGCGCAAACAAAGAAGGAGTCGCACTCCTCCTCCCCAGGTTTCATCATAAGAAGAAGCAAAATCTCGACGGGCCGCAAGCGACCTAGAGATCATCCCAGCACTCGTCTCGTAACGACGGACACAACTTCAAGCTAAACGGAACAGCGGCAACTCCCAGTTCCATGGCTCGGCGGTATACATATCACCAACAGTCAAACCTCCATCCCGTGAAATGCGGATACAATCGACAAAATTCCTGGTTACGTGGAACGCAGATAATGTCACTCCTTGACCCCGTGGAAAAAGTCCAGAGCGGATCCTGGTCCTCGCAGAGCACGGCAGTGAACCCGTGTGAAGCATCCAGAGCGGAGCCTAGTCCTCGCCTAACGCGGCAGTGAACCCGTGTGAAGCATCTAGTGCAAAATTCCTGGTCATGTGGAACGCGGATAACGTCACTCTTTGACCCCGTGGAAAATGCCCAGAGCGGATCCTGGTCCTCGCAGAGCACGGCAGTGAACCCGTGTGAAGCATCCAGAGCGGAGCCTAGTCCTCGCCTAACACGGCAGTGAACCCGTGTGAAGCATCTAGAGCAAAATTCCTGGTCACGTGGAACACGGATAACGTCACTCTTTGACCCCGTGGAAAACGTCCAGAGCGAATCCTGGTCCTCGCAGAGCACGGCAGTGAACCCGTGTGAAGCATCCAGAGCGGAGCCTAGTCCTCGCCTAATGCGGCAGTGAACCCGTGTGAAGTATCTAGTGCAAAATTCCTGGTTACGTGGAACGCGGATAACGTCACTCTTTGACCCCGTGGGAAACGTCCAGAGCGAATCCTGGTCCTCACACCAACATGGAGTGATCACCACCGCGACATTCGTCTCGATACAGCAGACGCGATACCAGCAAACAAAGCGAAGGCCAAATTCCTAGCTTCAGGGTCTTGACGGCAAGTCATATAAAGCCTGAAAGACAATCGGAGATCATCCCACACCAGCGCGGAGTGGTCACCACCTCGACGTTCGTCTCGATACAGCAGACGAAATGTCACCCCAGCGTTCTTCCCCCAGCAGGATTCGGAAGCGACAAAGCAAACAAAGCGAAGGCCAAATTCCTAGTTTCAACGTCTTGACGGTAAGTCATATAAAACCGGAAAGACAAACAGAGATCATCCCACATGGAGTGGTCGCCACCACGACATTCGTCTCGATACAGCAAACAAAATGTCACTACAGCGTCCTTCCTCCAACAGGATCCGGACACACCAAAGAAAACGAAGCGAAGGCCAAATTCCTAGCTCCAGGGTCTTAACGGTAAGTCATATAAAACCGGAAAGACAATCAGAGATCATCTCATACAAACATGGAGTGATCACCACCTCGACGTTCGTCTCGACACAGCAGACGCAACATCACCGAAAGGAGTCACGGCAAAATCCCTGGTTCCAGACCTCGACGGTTCACCAGCAATCTAGAGACAACCGCGACATTTGTCTCGATACAGAGGACGGAATGCCAGCAAACGAAGCGAAGGCCAAATTCCTAGCTTCAGGGTCTTAACGGCAAGTCATATAAAGCCTGAAAGACTATCGGAGATTATCCCACACCAGCGCGGAGTGGTTATGACTCATCGGGGCTCTCCAAAATGAGCCTAACCTCAAGTAAAAAGCGGCATGGCAAATTCCTAACGCTTTCTCTTTCGACGGTCAAACTGCCAAGGAGGATTGCTTGAAGACGTCTTGTCCAGCCCCTGAAGGGATCAGAGACACGGCAGTCGCAGGGCTACTCGAACAGCACGATTGCCTATCGAGGAATATATCAGCTCATATGACGGTACGACGACCAAAACCCTAAGTACCACAGACCCTAACGGACTTCTGTCGTAAAGAGCAGAGGTTAACTGTGACGTTAGGATATTCTTGCGAGATCTGCTCGATTCGTTTCGACTCGTGAGGAAATTGATGTCTTTGCGAGAACTTCTCGATTCGTCTCGACTCGTGAGATAAAGCCTTAGGCAGTAGGGATTAAAAAACCTGTTTCCTAAGCACTGGGATCCTGCAAGTCGGCCCAAAATGGTCTCTTGCATACTATCCACGGGTCTCACTCTCCGAAGTCGAATTTCGACAAGGAGGGGAACAACCGCTTACGGGTCCTCTCGACTCGTAAGAGGGAAAAATTCTCTCATAAGATCCTTACGACTTATAAGAGAAAACACACTTAGGTGTCACGTCCCGCTTCCCGGTATACGGCGAAGGGGACGCGACGAGGTCCGCTACGTATGTACTCAGAAGTACATACGCTAAGCGTAGCTAAGCAATATAAAATAAATACACAAGAGACAAGAGATAAAAAGAACAGCAACTTTTATTTATTAACATTCTTTGTACAATGCATGAAAGGAAATACAACTGAAATAAAGAGATGCCTAAACAGTGGCATAACAGGAAATGAAAAATACACAAAGGAAAAGTGTACAATGAAACTAAAGTGCAGGGTCTTCGGCAAACTGCTCCAAGTCTTCTTGAGATGGATCGATTTCCGCCGGGTCCAAACCACCTGACGACATTCAAAGAAGAAAGAAATAGAATGTCGTCAGCGAACAGGTCGCTCGGTAAGTCCCAAAGATAAGGGAGAATTAGACAGAGAGTAAGAGAGAGAGAGTAGCTTTTAATGTTGTATTATAATATTGTAATGTTGTATTAACGCTGTTGTTTGTAGCCTGGTACAGAAGATGTCAGTGTATACGAGGGGAGTCCCACTTACACCGGGGACTTTGGTATCCTGTAGTACAAGGCTCCGTCGATAATACCACGGAACAACGGCATGGATGTAATTACGTCTTAAGTGTCCACCTCGTGCCACCTTTAACATATTCCGTACCAGTCTACCCCTTAAACCCCGCGATGTCTTGTTTGTATTGTTATCTTGTAAACTTGTAATGATTGCTTGATTGACTTTGATTGACTGATTGACTGATTGACTGACCGAAACCATGATATCAGGAAACGGTTATAACCATAGAGTCATGTAAATGGAATACTGGGAATCATATAAAAGGAATATCCATGGTTCGGTTCGGTCAAGTTATATAGATTGTTAACTGAAATCTGGAATTCATGTATTCATGTTGAGTTAGAATATAAAAGAATATAGATTGACTTGAAACATATTCAAGTTTTGTAGCTTGGTACAGAAGGATGCCAGTGTATACGAGAGGAGTCTCTATATGCCAGAGACTAAGGGCACGTATAGTACAAGGAACCGTTTATGCCACGGTACAACAGCAACTGGATTCATGTTAGGTGTATTAAATCTGACCACCCCGTGCCACCTTTAAGACCTTCCGTACCAATCTACCCCTTAAACCCCGCGAAGTCTTATTTGTATTGTTATCTTGTAAATTGTAGTAATTGTAGATTGACTGACTGACTGACCGAAACCATGATATCAGGAAACGGTTGTAACCGTAGAGTCATGTAAATGGAATACTGAGAATCATGTAAAAGGAATATATCCATGGTTCGGTTCAGCCAAATTGTATAAATTGATAATTGTATTCATGGATTCATGTGTTCATTTTGAATTGGAATCTTGTAGATTATAGGTTGACTTGAATCAGATTCAAGTCAAATTAATCAGACTCAAACCCGAGTCAGACAATCAGAATTATGAATCGTGGTCTTATAATTGTTAGGGTCCTCAGGGTAATTTATAAACTTGAGGGGGTTTTATGTAAAAATACTATTGTATATTTTTCAAAATACAACTCAAGTATTTAATTATCATCTTTATGTACATACAACAATTTAATGATCAAGCTAAATATGTATACATGTTCGAATAACATGAAATGAGTCAAGTATATTATTCGAGTAACTACCATAAACAATGCTGTAAAGAAATATTATGAACGACTAATTAATCAAGTTGAACGAATGCGAAATATAAACAGAAATATGGCTCTAAATGTTTTGCATGCGTGAGTTCCAGTTTTACCTAAATATGACTACCGGTTTGAGAGATATATATGTTTTCGTATCGTCGCACAAAACAGATCAGAATCTATTCGGCACCGTCACATATTTTTAAAACGCAGTTTGAGTTAATTTGTATCAGGTTTCAGGTTACGAAAATTATTAAAAAATTGTAGGTATTTAGATGTACTTATCGAAAACACCAAGATTCACATGATTTGGATTTCTAAAACTCTAGTTATGATCATTTTAATATCAGCGTTTAAAACAGAAATTCAGATTTCTGGACAGCAACTATATATTCTATTGCAAAGCCTATATCAGGTTGTTTCATGCATTCCTAAGTAATATAATATACAGAAAATTATAGTTCTATCAATGGTGCATCTACACATCTAAATTTTGTCACAAACGGACATCGGGTGTTCGAGTTATGTCCAATTTAAAAACAGTGTGCGAATCGGAACAGATTCTGTCCAGATCCGTCACTTAATATTGTAATGCAGTTTTCTTTATCTTAGATAGGTTTTCGGTAAAACTATAGAACTAAGAAAATCTAGATCATTCGATGTAGATATCAAAAACACATGAGTTTGCTCAATTTGGATACTGGTATACCAAGTTATATGTCGTAGAAATTGACTGATAACTGCAGTTTTCTGTTTTACGATCAGTGAATAAATACGATGTAATTCCTAAACCGTTATGCGGATCGATCTAAAAATTTTACAAAGTGTATAAAATAATATATTCTATTATATGTAAATTTCATGAAATTTTCAGAATTAAAAATTTATTTATAAAATTTATTTTAAAACTAAAGGTATTGATATGTCATATGTGAGAAATGAGAAAACTAAGGTATTTATTCGTAACTCCATTTTTTTTTACAAACTTTAAATAAAGTGATTTAAAATAAAACAACAAACATACAATCCTAATTGGTCACTATGAAATCTTAACATGTGAATTGAGAGTAATGAAAAAGACTTTACAAACTATATATGTGTGTATGTTTGTGTGTTCATTATTTATATATATATTCATTTAATTAATTATTTATGAACTATGATATGTCAAGTGAAGTTTTCATGGCAATATAAAATAAGAGAAATATAAAGAGAAAAAGAAAGAGATGGAGGAAGGAAAAAGTGAAGGGACTTACATACACAAGCCGGTATTGTCACCGGGCTTGTCTATCCGCCGATAGCCTCGCGTTAGTAGCGAGACCTTCTTGAAGACTTCTTCATGTTCTTCTTCTTGGACTCTAGGTGAAGAGGAAGAAGTGAGAGATAAAAATGTGAGGAAGGAAAAGATAGAGGAGGACAAATAAAGATGGTGTAATGGTGAATAATAATATATGCATTTAACATGAGAATTAAAAGAGAAATGAAAGGTCACCATTCATTTTGGAAATGAAAGGTCTCATTTGTAGGTTATGAGAAGAATAAAAATGATAAAAAATAATTGCAAGAATGGGGATTTGAACATGTGACTTATAGAATAACAATGCAAGGGCTTAACCAATGAGCTATAAGGTTATTCATGCATATATTTAATTAGAATTAAATATATGATGTTGCTTAAAAAGAAAATGGGCTTTTTAGATGGGCTGTGGAGAATAAGAATAATGGATTTGGGTTAAATATTTATGAAAGGAAAAATAAGAATGAGAAGTTAAAAACTTAAATATAAGAAAAAGAAATTGTACCTAGAAAAAATACATAATAGATTGAGAAATAAAATAATAATAAATTTAATAGAAAACGGAAAATACCAAGTACAAATAAATACGGTATATTTTTGAAGAGGGATAATACAAATGTATAAAGATTTTGGGGTCATTACATTCTACCCTCCTTAAAAATAATTTCGTCCTCGAAATTACTCAAGAAGGATGATGTAACAGAGTAAGGAAACAGGATTAGGATGATGTCTTCTTCGAGCTCCGTCGATTGATACTCTAACCAATTGAACTAATAAGTCTACAAGATACAATTAGAAAGGATGAATAAAAATTAAAGATTCAAAAGTGGAGAGATGGACTTCAAGGAAACCGAAGGTGGAGTTCAAAATAGATTCAAGGAATATGTAATGTAAAGAATGTTTTCAGTTGCTGTTTCTTGTGTTTTATATTGCTTAGGTTGTTCACGCAGAACAGAACTGCATGACAGGGATTCATACAGCTCTGACCTGCATGGGCCACCAACAAAACCTGTCACGCCCCGCTTCCCGGTATACGGCGAAGGGGACGCGACGAGGTCCGCTACGTATGTACTCAGAAGTACATACGCTAAGCGTAGCTAAGCAATATAAAATAAATACACAAGAGACAAGAGATAAAAAGAACAGCAACTTTTATTTATTAACATTCTTTGTACAATGCATGAAAGGAAATACAACTGAAATAAAGAGATGCCTAAACAGTGGCATAACAGGAAATGAAAAATACACAAAGGAAAAGTGTACAATGAAACTAAAGTGCAGGGTCTTCGGCAAACTGCTCCAAGTCTTCTTGAGATGGATCGATTTCCGCCGGGTCCAAACCACCTGACGACATTCAAAGAAGAAAGAAATAGAATGTCGTCAGCGAACAGGTCGCTCGGTAAGTCCCAAAGATAAGGGAGAATTAGACAGAGAGTAAGAGAGAGAGAGTAGCTTTTAATGTTGTATTATAATATTGTAATGTTGTATTAACGCTGTTGTTTGTAGCCTGGTACAGAAGATGTCAGTGTATACGAGGGGAGTCCCACTTACACCGGGGACTTTGGTATCCTGTAGTACAAGGCTCCGTCGATAATACCACGGAACAACGGCATGGATGTAATTACGTCTTAAGTGTCCACCTCGTGCCACCTTTAACATATTCCGTACCAGTCTACCCCTTAAACCCCGCGATGTCTTGTTTGTATTGTTATCTTGTAAACTTATAATGATTGCTTGATTGACTTTGATTGACTGATTGACTGATTGACTGACCGAAACCATGATATCAGGAAACGGTTATAACCATAGAGTCATGTAAATGGAATACTGGGAATCATATAAAAGGAATATCCATGGTTCGGTTCGGTCAAGTTATATAGATTGTTAACTGAAATCTGGAATTCATGTATTCATGTTGAGTTAGAATATAAAAGAATATAGATTGACTTGAAACATATTCAAGTTTTGTAGCTTGGTACAGAAGGATGCCAGTGTATACGAGAGGAGTCTCTATATGCCAGAGACTAAGGGCACGTATAGTACAAGGAACCGTTTATGCCACGGTACAACAGCAACTGGATTCATGTTAGATGTATTAAATCTGACCACCCCGTGCCACCTTTAAGACCTTCCATACCAATCTACCCCTTAAACCCCGCGAAGTCTTATTTGTATTGTTATCTTGTAAATTGTAGTAATTGTATATTGACTGACTGACTGACCGAAACCATGATATCAGGAAACGGTTGTAACCGTAGAGTCATGTAAATGGAATACTGAGAATCATGTAAAAGGAATATATCCATGGTTCGGTTCAGCCAAATTGTATAAATTGATAATTGTATTCATGGATTCATGTGTTCATTTTGAATTAGAATCTTGTAGATTATAGGTTGACTTGAATCAGATTCAAGTCAAATTAATCAGACTCAAACCCGAGTCAGACAATCAGAATTATGAATCGTGGTCTTATAATTGTTAGGGTCCTCAGGGTAATTTATAAACTTGAGGGGGTTTTATGTAAAAATACTATTGTATATTTTTCAAAATACAACTCAAGTATTTAATTATCATCTTTATGTACATACAACAATTTAATGATCAAGCTAAATATGTATACATGTTCGAATAACATGAAATGAGTCAAGTATATTATTCGAGTAACTACCATAAACAATGCTGTAAAGAAATATTATGAACGACTAATTAATCAAGTTGAACGAATGCGAAATATAAAAAGAAATATGTCTCTAAATGTTTTGCATGCGTGAGTTCCAGTTTTACCTAAATATGACTACCGGTTTGAGAGATATATATGTTTTCGTATCGTCGCACAAAACAGATCAGAATCTATTCGGCACCGTCACATATTTTTAAAACGCAGTTTGAGTTAATTTGTATCAGGTTTCAGGTTACGAAAATTATTACAAAATTGTAGGTATTTCGATGTACTTATCGAAAACACCAAGATTCACATGATTTGGATTTCTAAAACTCTAGTTATGATCATTTTAATATCAGCGTTTAAAACAGAAATTCAGATTTCTGGACAGCAACTATATATTCTATTGCAAAGCCTATATCAGGTTGTTTCATGCATTCCTAAGGAATATAATATACAGAAAATTATAGTTCTATCAATGGTGCATCTACACATCTAAATTTTGTCACAAACGGACATCGGGTGTTCGAGTTATGTCCAATTTAAAAACAGTGTGCGAATCGGAACAGATTCTGTCCAGATCCGTCACTTAATATTGTAATGCAGTTTTCTTTATCTTAGATAGGTTTTCGGTAAAACTATAGAACTAAGAAAATCTAGATCATTCGATGTAGATATCAAAAACACATGAGTTTGCTCAATTTGGATACTGGTATACCAAGTTATATGTCGTAGAAATTGACCGATAACTGCAGTTTTCTGTTTTACGATCAGTGAATAAATACGATGTAATTCCTAAACCGTTATGCGGATCGATCTAAAAATTTTACAAAGTGTATAAAATAATATATTCTATTATATGTAAATTTCATGAAATTTTCAGAATTAAAAATTTATTTATAAAATTTATTTTAAAACTAAAGGTATTGATATGTCATATGTGAGAAATGAGAAAACTAAGGTATTTATTCGTAACTCCATTTTTTTTTACAAACTTTAAATAAAGTGATTTAAAATAAAACAACAAACATACAATCCTAATTGGTCACTATGAAATCTTAACATGTGAATTGAGAGTAATGAAAAAGACTTTACAAACTATATATGTGTGTATGTTTGTGTGTTCATTATTTATATATATATCCATTTAATTAATTATTTATGAACTATGATATGTCAAGTGAAGTTTTCATGGCAATATAAAATAAGAGAAATATAAAGAGAAAAAGAAAGAGATGGAGGAAGGAAAAAGTGAAGGGACTTACATACACAAGCCGGTATTGTCACCGGGCTTGTCTATCCGCCGATAGCCTCGCGTTAGTAGCGAGACCTTCTTGAAGACTTCTTCATGTTCTTCTTCTTGGACTCTAGGTGAAGAGGAAGAAGTGAGAGATAAAAATGTGAGGAAGGAAAAGATAGAGGAGGACAAATAAAGATGGTGTAATGGTGAATAATAATATATGCATTTAACATGAGAATTAAAAGAGAAATGAAAGGTCACCATTCATTTTGGAAATGAAAGGTCTCATTTGTAGGTTATGAAGAGAATAAAAATGATAAAAAATAATTGCAAGAATGGGGATTTGAACATGTGACTTATAGAATAACAATGCAAGGGCTTAACCAATGAGCTATAAGGTTATTCATGCATATATTTAATTAGAATTAAATATATGATGTTGCTTAAAAAGAAAATGGGCTTTTTAGATGGGCTGTGGAGAATAAGAATAATGGATTTGGGTTAAATATTTATGAAAGGAAAAATAAGAATGAGAAGTTAAAAACTTAAATATAAGAAAAAGAAATTGTACCTAGAAAAAATACATAATAGATTGAGAAATAAAATAATAATAAATTTAATAGAAAACGGAAAATACCAAGTACAAATAAATACGGTATATTTTTGAAGAGGGATAATACAAATGTATAAAGATTTTGGGGTCATTACATTAGGAATCCTCACGACTCCTAAGGAGAAAATACACCTAAGAGATCCTCTCGATCCGTAGGGAGAAAAGTCTTTATGAGACCCTCATGGCTCATAAAGTTGAAAAGTCTTAGGTGGCAGATCCTAACCCTGTCTCCTAAGCCATCACTGCCCTGCAAAGAGGTCAAGATGGACCATCTATGAGCCACACTCGCCAAAGCTACATGCCACTGAAATGGAAAAGCTACTCATGAGCATATAAACTACTTCACTCCAGAGTAAGATATAAAGAGATAGAAGGGTGCGGCTCATGGAGTTAAGGGTTTGGAACTATATCTCTTAAGAGTCGAGATTTGAGTCAATGATAAATGACGACGCTTGTGTCCGCTCGTTATCTTCTCAGATCAAGATTCTGAAAGTAATATACCAACCCGAAACTGGTCATACGCTATGCATTACTTTGCACTACTTCACCCACGTAAATACTTACGTGGGCAAAGTAGTGGGGGGCATTTGTTCCCGTCAAAAATTTCTGCGCAAAAGAGCCCAAGGTATCAAATGGCAGAGATACGCTTAAGAAAATGGGAACCAGTATCTTCCGGGCTGTTTTTTGACAAACTTCCAAATGAGAAACAGATAAATTCTGATGGTATCGAAAGCGGCTCGAAAAACCCTTCGATTTGATATATTATGGGCCTCGTAATTCATCCGGGATCAAAAGTTATGAGGAATTACGTGTCCACACGTGATGGGCTTTTAAGAACCCGCTGGAGGAGTTAAAAGATACAATAAAAACTCGGAAAAGACCCCAATGGGGCATCACGTGCTCACACGTGACCATGGGTCACGTGCAGACACGTGATGAGCTTTTAAAGCCTCTAAAATAATGAATAGAATTTAATTCTAAAAGTCAGAAAATACCTCAACGAGGTATCACGTGCTTACACGTGACCAATGGTCACGTGTTGACACGTGATGGTTAAAACTGAAACATAAATAAGCGGCTGAGAAAGGAACCCAATTGGGGGTCACGTGCTCACACGTGACCAAAGGTCACGTGACAGCACGTGACTGGCTTTAAAAGCATTATAATTTAATAGAATTAAATTCTAAATGTTTCTGAATCTTTCCAAATGGAAAAGGGTCATGGGGAACCGTTAGATTAAAAATCCAAGGGTGATTAAAAATCACCAATTTATGGAAAAACCTTGGACAAGGAAATATTTCCCTGAAAATCTCACCAGGATAACAAATAGAATATCTTTTGGATTTAAAATCCACGGTGAATAAAATTCACTGAATGATCAAAAGGCCCAGATTAATGATGAATGCAAATCAAATCTCTCAACATACAAATCAAATCTCTTAATGAGAGATTTGCTAAACAAATTGATTCTCTTCCTTCTCCTATAAATAGGAGCCAAGAAGAGAAGAGAGGGGATCTACTTTTTTGGAGAGAAAAACAGAGAGAGGAGAATTTAATTCTCTGCAAAAGAAAAACCCTAGGTAAGAAAAAAGAGGCTTCAAAAGAGAATTTAATTCTCAAAAGAGTTTAACTCTTACATAAAGAAAAGAACTTAGTTCTTTCTCTGGTTGAGGATCTGCAAAGTGCACATCTCCCCATGAATTGAGAATTTAATTCTCATCGGGTTGAGATCCTGCCATGCAGATCTAAAACACAGAGGAGGAATTGAGTTTTGAGAATTTAATTCTCCCAAACTTTCAGGAATTTAATTCCTCCTAAAACAAAACTAGGGTTTAACCCTAATCAAGAATTTAATTCTTTTACATATCTGGGAATTTAATTTCTTTGAAAAGAAATCAGGGTTTTATCCTAAATAAGAATTTAATTCTTTCACGATAGGAATTTAATTCCTCCAAAATCATAATTAGGGTTTAACCCTACAAAGAATTCAATTCTTAAAAGATCTCTGTTCATGAAAAGAACTAGGGTCACGTGCCCCACGTGACCCCTGAACAGATCCCCCAAAAATGAGAAGAGGAAAGCTTTGAGGCAATGCCTCACGTGCTCCCACGTGACCCTCATTATATATGGAACAAAAGTAAAGGCAGAAACAATTCTGGGCGCTCTCACGTGTTACCACGTGACCCCTAATAAATATTCTAAAAAATCAGGGCATGATTATACATCACGTGCCCACACGTGATGGCTATGAAAATTAAAAGTGTTTAACACTTGTTTGCAGAACAAAATAAAGTGGATCTGGCCCCACTTTTTGATGCCATCACGTGCTCCCACGTGACTCCCAAAACGCACAAAGAAAAAACAAAAGAAAAGAAGCTTTGGGCGCTCTCACGTGTCCCCACGTGACCCCTCAGCAAGTGCTGTAATTATCGATGCATAGGCCTCCATCACGTGCCAACACGTGATGCTCTAAAATAAAAACAAAAGTGTTTCGCAGATTTGAGGATAAACCAAAAAGAGATCTGGCTCCACATTTAGGGCGCCCTCACGTGTCACCACGTGACCCCTAATGAGCATTCTAACAGACCAGAGCGGGGGCCTCCATCACGTGCTCGCACGTGATAGCCGTCAGAATTAAAAGAGTTAAACACTGATCTGCAGAATAAAATAAGGGAAATCAGGGCGCTCTCACGTGTCCACACGTGACCCCTCTCTCCTTAGTGTTTAACACTAATCTGAAGACTTTGTTCCCAGTGTTTAACACTGATTTGCTTTAGTGTTTAACACTAATTTGAAATCTCTGATTACCAGTGTTTAACACTGATTTGCGTTAATGTTTAACACTAATTTGAAAGCCCTGTTGCTAGTTTTTAACACTAGTTATCTTTTAGTGTTTAACACTAACTTGCTAATCTTATTCCCAGTGTTCAACACTGTTGGTCTTTAGTGTTTAACACTAGGTTTAGCCCAATTGGCTAAGTTTCTAGAGGCAAAGCCTCTCCTTCAATGGACCAACAGAGGGCCAATATTTCAAACATAATTGGACTTACCCTAGATTGGCCATAAGTCCTCAAATCATCTTGAACTGAGCACATCTGCTCTTTCAACCAACTCATTGGTTCAAGGGTACATCTCGGAACTCCTCTGATATTTGTCGTTGTAATCCTTCAACGTCTTCAGAGAGGTAACGGGTCCCGACAACCACACATCAACACGGACTGTGGGGTCCTTAAACCCATGGACTACGACGTCCTTAACCTTGACCGAGATGTCTTAAAACTAACAGTGGACCGCAATGTCCTTAAACTACCCATGGACCGCAATGTCCTTAAACTACCCATGGACCGCAATGTCCTTAAACTAAAACAATAGAGCCCCGCATGCTCTTTTGTCGGATCTAAACGGTCCCGTTTAAGTTGATCTTAGCCTCAAAGATGGCTAACGTATCCTTAAACCTTCAAACAGAGTGGACTATAAATCCCCCCAATTAACTCTGGCTCAAGGGTACATCTCTGAACTCCTCTGACATCCGTCGTTGTAATTCTTCAACGTCGTCAGAGAGGTGACGGGTCCTGACGGCCATACATACGTTGGACCTCTAGGTCCCTAAACTGGAACAATGGAGTTCAAACACTCCTTTATCGGATCTAAACGATCCCGTTAAGTTGATCTTAGTCACAAAGTTAGACTAACGCATCCTTAACAAACGTTTGAGTTGATCTTAGCCTCAAGTATGGCTGACGTATCCTTAAACCAAACCCCCAAACCCAAATCTAAGATAATATGGATTTGGACTAGTCCACGCCCTACGGGCGACGACATAACTCAGTCTCCGTAAACAATCCACGGGCAACAAAACGCAAAACAAACACCCACGACACGAAGTGACCAGCTGGAGAAGGAGAAAGTTGTTACCGCAATGCGGTAGCGTAATTAACTGCAGGGGCTTGCGCCTGCAGGGAAGAGCGTCCCCACAATCAAAAACCCCTCAAGCGAGGGGGAATCTGACGAAGTCTGCTACATCGGACGCATCCGTTTAAACCTTCGATACATGGTGCCATAAATCAACTTGGCATCTTCGGAGAGGTGAACGGATAGCACCAATTAGCATCTGCCCCGAATCTCAGTGCCAAGACACCGCAGTCCTGCGCGCCGTCTTTCGGAGGGGAACATATTCTGGCACGCCCGGTGGGAATCCTTCAACGTCGTTAAGAACCCGCTGGTCACGTGGAACAGGGTTTAACCCTAATTAAGAACTTAGTTCTGTTGGATTTAACACCAATTTATGGAAAAATAAAAATATATGAAAAACTTGCGATATCAATTTCGGAGAGGTGGAAGGATTACAACGACGTGTCTGCACGTGACCTGCAAGTCGGCCCAAAATGACACGTGCACAGAGTAGTTTAACGGCTTTGAGACGCATAGTCCAGTTTAACTAAGTTCTCTGCAAATTTTCCCCTCCGAGCGGACAAGTCGATCTTAGTCCCAAACTGGACTAACGTATCCTTAACAACCGTTTAAGTTGATCTTAGCCTTAAAGATGGCTAACGTATCCTTAAACCTTCAAACAGACTGGACTATAAGTTCCCCCAATTAACTCTGGCTCGAGGGTACATCTCTGAACTCCTCTGACATCCGTCGTTGTAATCCTTCAACGTCGTCAGAGAGGTGACGGGTCCCAACGGCCATACATACGATGGACCATTATGTCCCTAAACTGGAACAATAGAGCCCAAACGCTCCGTTGTCGGATCCTCACGACTTTGAAGGTTTAAGGATACAGATCTCGAATGAATTACGTTAAGTTATAAGGCTTTTAAAGCCAGTCACGTGGGAGCACAAAACAAATACCCACGTGGGAGCAAAACGGGCATGGTGGAAAACCCGAAAGGGACATGGTGGTCCAATACCAGTTTAGCGCTGGTGTGGCATTAAACTAACGGACTAATGCGTCCTTAAACATACCCATATGGACTGTGGGGTCTTTAAACCACCGATGAGTCATAACAGAGATGCGTCTCAAATACGGCGACGGCGGACCGAAACGTCCTTAAACTAACGCCCGTAAAACTGTCGTTGTAATCCTTCCACCTCTCCGAAAAGTGATACACCCGTCACCTCTCTGGTCACGGACATTGCACTAGTTTATGGATCTTAGCCTCAAATATGGCTAACGTATCCTCAAACCAAAACCCTAAACCCAAATCCACGTCCTACGGGCGTCGCTTGAGGGGTTTTTGATTGTGGGGATGCTCTTCCCTACAGGCGCAAGCCCCTGCAGTTAATTACGCTACCGCATCGCGGTAACAACTTTCTCCTTCTCTAGCTGGTCACTTCGTGTCGTGGGTGTTTGTTTTGTTTGTGGTTGCCCGTGGATTGTATACGGAGACTGAGTTATGTCGTCGCCCGTAGGACGTGGATTAGTCCTAAAACGTCCTTAAACTAACGATGGACCACTATGTCCTAAAACTGGCGTCGGACCGAAACGTCCTTAAACTAACGATGGACCGCAATGTCCTAAAACTTGCAAATGACCGAAACGTCGCCCAACCCGCAGCATCTTCAGGCTGACGTGGTAAAAAAAAAAACGATACGTCCACAAGCGAGATAGGCACGGATGAAAACCCGAAAGGGCGCCGTGAGTAAAAACAGCAGGACTACCGGCGAGTGTTTGTGAAAACCCGAAAGGGCTACCGCTTCGCGGTAACAACTTTCTCTTTCTCCAGAATTTCACTTCGTGTCGTGGGTGTTTGTTTTGTTTGTGGTTGCCCGTGGATTGTATACGGAGACTGAGTAATACAGTCGCCCGTAGGACGTGGATTAGTCCAAATCCGTATTTACTTAGATTTGGGTTTGGTGTTTTTAGTTTAAGGATGCCTTAGTCGCGTTGCGGCTAAGATCGACTTAAACGTTCGTCAAGGATACGTTAGTCCTGTTTGAGAAGGTTTAAGAATCAGTTTAGGGACGTAGTGGTCCATCGTGTGTGTTTGCTTTTGTCGGATCTAAACGGTCCCGTTTAAGTTGATCTTAGCCTCAAAGATGGCTAACGTATCCTTAAACCTTCAAAACTAGGGTTGTTAAGGATTTAGGATCAACACTGAGATTGGCACCAGATTCCAAAACTAGGGTTGTTAAGGATTGGAATAAAAAAAAGCTTTGGCGGGAACAGCGACACGAAGTGACCAGCTGCTTTTGGTGATGACCGAAACGTTTCGGTCCGCACCCGTGAAACGTTTTAGGACATTCGTCTGCTGTATCGAGACGAACGTCGAGGTGGTGACCACTCTATGTGGGATGATCTCCAGTGGTCTTTCAGGCTTAGTCGCCCAAACTGGACTTAGCCCAAACTGGCCATAAGTCCTCAAATCATCTTGATCTGAGCACATCTGCTCTTTCAACCAACTCATTGGTTCAAGGGTACATCTCTGAACTCTCATATAAAACCGGAAAGACAGCTTTGAGTAGGGGAAGCAGCTTTGAGGACCTCGCCTGGAGTAGAAGCCGGAATGGCCATCCTTGTAAAAACTGACTTTTTGGAAGGAGAAGTCTTTCCAATGATTTCGTCCGCTTGAGCCGGGATGGCTATCCGCTTTGGGATAGCAACTTCGGGTATCGCGGGTTTGCAGACATTCTGGCCCAGGGCAGCGCAAGCCCAAATGGACACATAAATCCGCGTGATGGGCATTCTTGAAGTAGCCCTCGGTCCCAAATTGCTCTTTTGTCGAAAATCAGTGTTAAACACTGAGCACAAATTGAGGACTTATGGCCATCTTGGGCTAAGTCCAATCAGGAGAGGCTTTGCCTCCATCCATCTCGCATTAGGACGGATGACAGGTGTCGCATTAGTCCATGGGTTTTATATAAGTTACCCTCATCGTATCAACATCTTGCTAAAAAAAAGAGAAGAGAACTCTTGAAGAGCGCTCTTCCCTGCAGGCGCAAGCCCCTGCAGTTAATTACGCTACCGCATCGCGGTAACAACTTTCTCCTTCTCCAGCTGGTCACTTCGTGTCGTGGGTGTTTGTTTTGTTTTTGGTTGCCCGTGGATTGTATACGGAGACTGAGTTATGTTGTCGCCCGTAGGGCGTGGACTAGTCCAAATCCGTATTATCTTAGATTTGGGTTTGGGGGTTTGGTTTAAGGATACGTTAGCCATTTTTGAGGCTAAGATCAACTTAAACATTTGTTAAGGATATGTTAGTCTAGTTTGAGACTAAGATCAACTTAACGAGATCGTTTAGATCCGACATTGCATGTATGGCCATCGGGACCCGTCACCTCTCTGACGACGTTGAAGGATTACAATGACAGGTGTCAGAGGAGTTCAGAGATATACCCTTGAACCAAAATTGATTGGGGGGATTCATAGTCCAATTTGGGACTAAAGTCTGTTTGAAGGTTTAAGGATACGTTAGTCATATTTGAGGCTAAGATCAACTTAAACGGGATCGTTTAGATCCGACAAAAGAGCATTTGGGGCTCTATTGTTCCAGTTTAGGGACATGGTGGTCCATCTCCAGTTTAGGGACATAGTGGTCCATTGCCAGTTTAAGGACATAGTGGTCCATTGGTAATTTAAGGACATTGCGGTTCATTTACAGTTTAGGGACATGGTGGTCCAAGTTCTTCGATCTAAACGAAACAAACACCCACGACACGAAGTGAAATTCTGCTGAATCGAGACATGGGCTGTCTTGCCTGAGATTCAGGGCAGATGCTAGTGGTCCATTGAAGTTTATCTTTTTCCCTTTTCTTACCTAGGGTTTTCTTTGTTGAGAATTAAATTCTCCTTTCTTTTCTTCCCTCTTGAGAATTAAATTCTCCTCTCTCTGTTTTTCTCTCAAAAAAGTAGATCCCCCTTCTTCTCTTCTTGGCTCCTATTTATAGGAGAAGGAAGAGAATCAATTTGTTTAGCAAATCTCTCATTGAGAGATTTGATTTGTATGTTGAGAGATTTGATTTATATTTATCATTAGTCTGGGCCTTTAGATCATTCAGTGAATTTTATTCACCGTGGATTTTAAATCCAAAAGATATTCTATTTGTTATCCTGGTGAGATTTTCAGAGAAATCTTTCCTTGTCCAAGGTTTTTCCATAAATTGGTGATTTTTAATCACCCTTGGATTTTTAATCCAACGGTTCCCCATGACCCTTTTCCATTTGGAAAGATTCAGAAACTTTTAGAATTTAATTCTATTAAATTATATGGACTAGTCCAAATCCGTATTTTCTTAGATTTGGATTTGGGGTTTTGGTTTAAGGATACGTTAGCCATATTTGAGGCTAAGATCAACTTAAACGTTTGTTAAGGATACGTTAGTCCAATTTGAGACTAAGATCAACTTAACGGGATCGTTTGGATCTGACAAAAGAGCGTTTAGGCTCTATTGTTCCAGTTTAGGGACATGGTGGTCCATTACATGTATGGCCGTCGGGTGTCGTACGTTGCTTTGGCGGACAACCGGGATGCATTCCTGAATGGCTCTAATGTTCCAGGACCAGAGTCACGTGGGAGCACGTGATCGTTTAGATCCGACAAAAGAGCATTTGGGGGCTCTATTGTTCCAGTTTAGGGACATGGTGGTCCATTGCCAGTTTAGGGACATGGTGGTCCATTGCCAGTTTAGGAATATGGTGGTCCAATGCCAGTTTAGGGACATGGTGGTCCATTGGTAGTTTAAGGACGCATAAGTCCATGGGTTTAAGAACACTTGTAAGTCCTCTCGACTTATAAGGAGAAAACCCTTTTGTCCTTAAACTACCCATAAGTCCATGGGTTTAACACTTAATGGCAAAACAAGTTCTCAACGTACCGAGTCAAAAATGCCAGTTTAGGGACGGGGATTTATGCGCTGACTGTCAGAACGTTTGCTAAGGGGTCACGTGGTAAACACGTGAGAGCGCCCAAAGCCTTCATTCCCATTGATCTTTCTTTCTGCGTTTTGAGAGTCACGTGGGAGCACCATGTCCCTAAACTGGAACAATAGAGCCCTTAAATTAGTCTAAAGGCCCAGATTAATGATGAATGCAAATCAAATCTTTCAACATACAAATCAAATCTCTTAATGAGAGATTTGCTAAACAAATTGATTCTCTTCCTTCTCCTATAAATAGGAGTCAAGAAGAGAAGAGGAGGGATCTACTTTTTTGGGAGAAAAACAGAGGGAGGAGAATTTAATTCTCAAGAGAAAAAAAAGAAAAGAGAAGAGAATTTAATTCTCTGCAAAAGAAAAACCCTAGGTAAGAAAAGGGAGGCTTCAAAAGAGAATTTAATTCTCAAAAGAGTTTAACTCTTACATAAAGAAAAGAACTTAGTTCTTTCTCTGGTTGAGGATCTGCAAAGTGCACATCTCCCCATGAATTGAGAATTTAATTCTCATTGGGTTGAGATCCTGCCATGCAGATCTAAAACACAGAGGAGGAATTGAGTTTTGAGAATTTAATTCTCCCAAACTTTCAGGAATTTAATTCCTCCTAAAACAAAACTAGGGTTCAACCCTAATCAAGAATTTAATTCTTTTACATATCTGGGAATTTAATTCCTTTGAAAAGAAATCAGGGTTTTATCCTAAATAAGAATTTAATTCTTTCACGATAGGAATTTAATTCCTCCAAAATCATAATTAGGGTTTAACCCTACAAAGAATTCAATTCTTAAAAGATCTCTGTTCATGAAAAGAACTAGGGTCACGCGCCCCACGTGACCCCTGAACAGATCCCCCAAAATGAGAGGAGGAAAGTTTTGAGGCAATGCCTCACGTGCTCCCACGTGACCCTCATTATATATGGAACGAAAGTAAAGGCAGAAACAATTCTGGGCGCTCTCACGTGTTACCACGTGACCCCTAATAAATGTTCTAATAAATCAGGGCATGATTATACATCACGTGCCCACACGAAATGTGGAGCCAGATCTCCTTTTGGTTTATCCTCAAATCTGCGAACAAGTGTTAAACACTTTTATTTTTATTTTAGAGCATCACGTGTTGGCACGTGATGGAGATCTGTGCGCCAATTGTTAAAACATTTGCTGAGGGGTCACGTGATAACACGTGAGAGCGCCCAAAGCTTTCATTTCCTTTGCTTTTTCTTTCTGCGTTTTGGAAGTCACGTGGAGCACGTGATGACATCAAAAAGTGGGGCCAGATCTCCTTTATTTTGTTCTGCAAATAAGTGTTCAACACTTTTAATTTTCATAGCCATCACGTGTAGGCACGTGACATATACTCATGCCCTGATTTATTAGAACATTTATTAGGGGTCACGTAGTAACACGTGAGAGCGCCCAGAATTGTTTCCGCCTTTGCTTTTGTTCCATATATAATGAGGGTCACGTGGGAACACGTGAGGCATTGCCTCAAAGCTTTCCTCTTCTCATTTTGGGGGATCTGTTCAGGGGTCACGTGGGGTCACGTAACCCTAGTTCTTTTGATAAACAGAGATCTTTTAAGAATTGAATTCTTTGTAGGGTTAACTTTGTAGAATCTGTTCCCCTCCGAACGGCGGCCGGGACGCGGGGACGTCCATGCCTGAGGTTCGGGGCAGATGCTAATTGGTTTTATCCGTCTACCTCTCCGAAGATGCCAAGTTGATTTATGGCACCGTGTATCGGAGGTTTAGACGGATGCGGCCGATGTAGCAGACTTCGTCAGATTCCCCCTCGCTTGAGGGGTTTTTGATTGTGGGGACGCTCTTCCCTGCTGGCGCAAGCCCCTGCAGTTAATTACGCTACCGCATTGCGGTAACAACTTTCTCCTTCTCCAGATGGTCACTTCGTGTCGTGGGTGTTTGTTTTATTTGTGGTTGCCCGTGGATTGTATACGGAGACTAATTTATGTCGTCGCCCGTAGGACGTGGATTAGTCCAAATCCGTGTTTTCTTAGATTTGGGTTTGGGTTTTTGATTTGAGGATACGTTAGCCATATTTGAGGCTAAGATCAACTCAAACGTTTGTTAAGGATACGTTAGTCCAGTTTGAGACTAAGATCAACTTAACGAGATCGTTTAGATCCGACAAAAGAGCAATTGGCTCTATTGTTCCAGTTTAGGGACATAGGGGTCCATTACATGTATGGCCGTCGGGACCCGTCACCTCTCTAACGACGTTGAAGGATTACAACGACAGATGTCAGAGGAGTTCAGAGATATACCCTTGAACCAAAGTTGATTTGGGGATTTATAGTCCAATTTGGGACTAAAGTCTGTTTGAAGGTTTAAGGATACGTTAGCCATATTTGAGGCTAAGATCAACTTAAACGGTTGTTAAGGATACGTTAGTCCAGTTTGGGACTAAGATCGACTTAACGGGATCGTTTAGATCCGACAAAAGAGCAATTGACTCTATTGTTCCAGTTTAGGGACATAGGGGTCCATTACATGTATGGCCGTCGGGACCCGTCACCTCTCTAACGACGTTGAAGGATTACAACGACAGATGTCAGAGGAGTTCAGAGATGTACCCTTGAACCAAAGTTGATTGAAAGAGCAGATGTGCTCAGATCAAGATGATTTGAGGACTTATGGCCAGTTTGGGCTAAGTCCAGTTATGTTTGAAATATTGGCCCTCTGTTGGTCCATTGAAGGAGAGGCTTTGCCTCTGAAACTTAGCCAATTGGGCTGAAGCTAGTGTTAAACACTAGAAACCAACAGTATTGAACACTGGGAATAAGATAGCAAGTTAGTGTTAAACACTAAAAGATAATCAGTGTTAAACACTGGGAACAGTGTTTTCAAATTAGTGTTAAACACTAAGCAAATCAGTGTTAAACACTGCAAATAGAGTTTTCCAAATTAGTGTTAAATACTAAGAAAATCAGTGTTAATCACTGAGGACAAAGTCTTCGGATTAGTGTTAAACACTAAGGGGAGAGGGGTCACGTGTGGACACGTGAGAGCGCCCTGATTTCCCTTATCTTATTCTGCAGATCAGAGTTTTAACTCTTTTAATTCTGACGGCCATCACGTGTGAGCACGTGATGGAGGCCCCCGCTCTGGTCTGTTGGAATGCTCATTAGGGGTCACGTGGTGACACGTGAGGGCGCCCTAAATGCGGAGCCACATCTCCTTTGTTTTATCCTCAAATCTGTGAATAAGTGTTAAACACTTTTCCTTTTTATTTCGAGCATCACGTGTTGACACGTGATGGGGATTTATGCGCTGACTGTTAGAACGTTTGCTAAGGGGTCACGTGGTAAACACGTGAGAGCGCCCAAAGCCTTCATTCCCATTGATCTTTCTTTCTGCGTTTTGAGAGTCACGTGGGAGCACGTGATGGCATCAAAAAGTGGGGCCAGATCCCCTTTATTTTGTTCTGCAAACAAGTGTTAAACACTTTTAATTTTCATAGCCATCACGTGTGGGCACGTGATGTATAATCATGCCCTGATTTATTAGAACATTTATTAGGGGTCACGTGGTAACACGTGAGAGCGCCCAGAATTGTTTCTGCCTTTACTTTTGTTCCATATATAATGAGGGTCACGTGGGAGCACGTGGGGTGATGCTTCAAAGTTCTTTGCAGGGGATCTTTTCAAGGGTCACGTGGGGGCACGTGACCCTAGTTCTTTTCATGAACGGAGATCTTTTAAGAATTGAATTCTTATTTAGGATGAAACCCTGATTTCTTTTCAAAGGAATTAAATTCCCAGATATGTAAAAGAATTAAATTCTTGATTAGGGTTAAACCCTAGTTTTGTTTTAGGAGAATTGAACTCTCAAAACTCAATTCCCCTTCTAAGTTTAGGATCTGCATGGCAGGATCTCAACCCGATGAGAATTAAATTCTCAAGTTATGGGGAGATGTGCTCTGTGCAGATCTTCAACCAGAAGAAGAACTAAGTTCTTTTTGTATAAGAGTTAAACTCTTGAATTTTGAGAATTAAATTCTCTGTTTGAAGTTTATCTTTTTTCCTTTTCTTACCTAGGGTTTTCTTTGTTGAGAATTAAATTCTCCTTTCTTTTCTTCCCTCTTGAGAATTAAATTCTCCTCTCTCTGTTTTTCTCTCAAAAATGTAGATCCCTCTTCTCTTCTCTTGGCTCCTATTTATAGGAGGAGGAAGAGAATAAATTTGTTTAGCAAATCTCTCATTGAGAGATTTGATTTGTATGTTGAGAGATTTGATTTGCATTCATCATTAATCTGGGCCTTTAGATTGTTAAGTGAATTTTATTCACCATTGGATTTTAAATCCAAAGATATTATGTTTGTTATTTCGGTGAGATTTAAGGAGATATTTCCTTATTTAAGATTTTTCTATAAATTGGTGATTTTTAATCACCCTTGGATTTTTAATCCAACGGTTCCCCATGATCTTTTCCATTTGGAAAGATTCAGAAACTTTTAGAATTTAATTCTATTAAATTATAATGCTTTTAAAGCCAGTCACGTGCTGGCACGTGACCTTTGGTCACGTGTGAGCACGTGACCCCCAATTGGGTTCCTTTCTCAGCCGCTTATTTATGTTTCAGTTTTAACCATCACGTGTCAACACGTGACCATTGGTCACGTGTAAGCACGTGATACCTCGTTGAGGTATTTTCTGACTTTTAGAATTAAATTCTATTCATTATTTTAGAGGCTTTAAAAGCCCATCACGTGTCTGCACGTGACCCATGGTCACGTGTGAGCACGTGATGCCCCATTGGGGTCTTTCCTGAGTTTTTATTGTATCTTTTAACTCCTCCAGCGGGTTCTTAAAAGCCCATCACGTGTGGACACGTAATTCCTCATAACTTTTGATCCCGGATGAATTACGAGGCCCATAATATATCAAATCGAAGGGT
The DNA here is from genome assembly GCA_030015575.1 of Agapanthus africanus. Taxonomy (NCBI): domain Eukaryota; kingdom Viridiplantae; phylum Streptophyta; class Magnoliopsida; order Asparagales; family Amaryllidaceae; genus Agapanthus; species Agapanthus africanus. Next base: position 9,938,037 of record CM057337.1, read on the forward strand.
TTTTCGAGCCGCTTTCGATACCATCAGAATTTATCTGTTTCTCATTCGGGAGTTTGTCAAAAAACAGCCCGGAAGATACTGGTTCCCATTTTCTTAAGCGTATCGCCGCCATTTGATACCTTGGGCTCTTTTGCGCAGAAATTTTTGGCGGGAACAAATGCCCCCCACTACTTTGCCCACGTAAGTATTTACGTGGGTGAAGTAGTGCAAAGTAATGCATAGCGTATGACCAGTTTCGGGTTGGTATATTACTTTCAGAATCTTGATCTGAGAAGATAACGAGCGGACACAAGCGTCGTCATTTATCATTGACTCAAATCTCGACTCTTAAGAGATATAGTTCCAAACCCTTAACTCCATGAGCCGCACCCTTCTATCTCTTTATATCTTACTCTGGAGTGAAGTAGTTTATATGCTCATGAGTAGCTTTTCCATTTCAGTGGCATGTAGCTTTGGCGAGTGTGGCTCATAGATGGTCCATCTTGACCTCTTTGCAGGGCAGTGATGGCTTAGGAGATAGGGTTAGGATATGCCACCTAAGACTTTTCAACTTTATGAGCCGTGAGGGTCTCATAAAGACTTTTCTCCCTACGGATCGAGAGGATCTCGTAGGTGTATTTTTTCCTTAGGAGTCGTGAGGATTCCTAAGTGTGTTTCTCTTATAAGTCGTAAGGATCTTGTAAGAGAATTTTTCCCTCTTACGAGTCGAGAGGACCCGTAAGCGGTTGTTCCCCTCCTTGTCGAAATTCGACTTCGGAGAGTGAGACCCGTGGATAGTATGCAAGAGACCATTTTGGGCCGACTTGCAGGATCCCAGTGCTTAGGAAACAGGTTTTTTAATCCCTACTGCCTAAGGCTTTATCTCACGAGTCGAGACGAATCGAGAAGTTCTCGCAAAGACATCATTTTCCTCACGAGTCGAAATGAATCGAGCAGATCTCGCAAGAATATCCTAACGTCACAGTTAACCTCTGCTCTTTACGACAGAAGTCCGTTAGGGTCTGTGGTACTTAGGGTTTTGGCCGTCGTACCGTCGCATGAGCTGATGTATTCCTCGATAGGCAATCGTGCTGTTCGAGTAGCCCTGCTACTGCCGTGTCTCTGATCCCTTCGGGGGCTGGACAAGACGTCTTCAAGCAATCCTCCTTGGCAGTTTGACCGTCGGAAGAGCAAGCGCTAGGAATTTGCCATGCCGCTTTTTACTTGAGGTTAGGCTCATTTTGGAGAGCCCCGATGAGTCATAACCACTCCGCGCTGGTGTGGGATGATCTCCGATAGTCTTTCAGGCTTTATATGACTTGCCGTTAAGACCCTGAAGCTAGGAATTTGGCCTTTGCTTCGTTTGCTGGCATTGCGTCCTCTGTATCGAGATGAATGTCGCGGTTATCTCTAGGTTGCTGGTGAACCGTCGAGATTTGGAACCAGAGATTTTGCCGTGACTCCTTTCGGTGATGTTGCGTCTGCTGTGTCGAGACGAACGTCGAGGTGGTGATCACTCCATGTTGGTATGAGATGATCTCTGAATGTCTTTCCGGTTTTATATGACTTACCGTCAAGACGTTGAAGCTAGGAATTTGGCCTTCGCTTCGTTTGCTTTGTCGCGTCCGAATCCTGCTGGGGGAAGAACGCTGGGGTGACATTTCATCTGCTGTATCGAAACGAACGTCAAGGTGGTGACCACTCCGCGCTGGTGTGGGATGATCTCCGATTGTCTTTCAGGCTTTATATGACTTGCCGTCAAGACCCTGAAGCTAGGAATTTGGCCTTCGCTTCGTTTGCTGGTATCGCGTCTGCTGTATCGAGACGAATGTCGCGGTGGTGATCACTCCATGTTGGTGTGAGGACCTCTGAATGTCTTTCCGGTTTTATATGACTTACCGTCAAGACGTTGCAGCTAGGAATTTGGCCTTCGCTTCGTTTGCTTTGTCGCGTCCGAATCCTGCTGGGGGAAGAACGCTGGGGTGACATTTCATCTGCTGTATCGAGATGATCGTCGAGGTGGTGACCACTCCGCGCTGGTGTGAGATGACCTCCGATTGTCTTTCAGGCTTTATATGACTTGCCGTCAAGACCTTGAAGCTAGGAATTTGGCCTTTTGCTTCATTTACTGGCATCGCGTCCTCTGTATCGAGACGAATGTCGTGGTTGTTTCTAGGTTGCTAGTGAACCGTCGAGGTTTGGAACCAGGGATTTTGCCGTGACTCCTTTTGGTGATGTTGCGTCTGCTGTGTCGAGACGAACGTCGAGGTGGTGACCATTCCGTGCTGGTGCGAGATGATCTCTAATTGTCTTTCAGGCTTTATATGACTTGCCGTTAAGACGCATGAAGCTAGGAATTCGGCCTTCGCTTCGTTTGCTGGCATCGCGTCCTCTGTATCGAGACGAATGTCATGGTTGTCTCTAGGTTGCTGGTGAACCGTCGAGGTTTGGAGCTAGGGATTTTGCCGTGGCTCCTTTTGGTGATGTTGCATCTGCTGTATCGAGACGAACGTCGAGGTGGTGACCACTCCGCACTGGTGCGAGATAATCTCCGATTGTCTTTCAGGCTTTATATGACTTGCGGTCAAGACCTTGAAGCTAGGAATTTGGCCTTTTGCTTCATTTACTTGTACTGCGTCTGCTGTATCGAGACGAATGTCGCGGCGGTGATCACTCCATGTTGGTATGAGGACCAGGATCCGCTCTGGACGTTTCCCACGGGGTCGAAGAGTGACGTTATCCGTGTTCCACGTGACCAGGAATTTTGCTCTAGATGCTTCACACGGGTTCACTGCCGTGTTAGGCGAGGACTAGGCTCCGCTCTGGATGCTTTGCACGTGTTCACTGCCGTGCTCTGCGAGGACCAGGATCCGCTCTGGAAGTTTTCCACTGGGTCAAAGAGTGACGTTATCCGCGTTCCACGTGACCAGGAATTTTGCACTAGATACTTCACACGGGTTCACTGCCGCGTTAGGCGAGGACTAGGCTCCGCTCTGGATGCTTCACACGGGTTCACTGCCGTGCTCTGCGAGGACTAGGATCCGCTCTGGACGTTTTCCACGAGGTCAAAGAGTGACGTTATCCGCGTTCCACGTGACCAGGAATTTTGCTCTAGATGCTTCACACGGGTTCACTGCCGTGTTAGGCGAGGACTAGGCTCCGCTCTGGATGCTTTGCACGTGTTCACTGCCATGTTAGGCGAGGACTAGGCTCCGCTCCGGATGCTTCACATGGGTTCACTGCCGTGTTCTGCGAGGACCAGGCTCCGCTCTGGATGCTTCACACGGGTTCAATGCCGTGCTCTGCGAGGACCAGGATCCGCTCTGGACGTTTTCCACGGGGTCAAAAAGTGACGTTATCCGCGTTCCACGTGACCAGGAATTTTGCACTAGATGTTTCACACGGGTTCACCGCCGTGTTAGGCGAGGACTAGGCTCCGCTCTAGATGCTTAGCACGGGTTCACTGCCGTGCTCTGCGAGGATCAGGATCCGCTCTGGACGTTTTCCACGGGGTCAAAGAGTGACGTTATCCGCGTTCCATGTAACCAGGAATTTTACACTAGATGCTTCATATGGGTTCACTGCCGTGCTCGGCGAGGACTAGGCTCCGCTCTGGATGCTTCACACGGGTTCACTGACGTGTTCTGCGAGGACCAGGATCCGCTCTGGACGTTTTCCACGGTGTCAAAGAGTGACGTTATCCGCGTTCCACGTGACCAGGAATTTTGCTCTAGATGCTTCACACGGGTTCACTGCCGCGTTAGGCGAGGACTAGGCTCCGCTCTGGATGCTTCACACGGGTTCACTGCCGTGCTCTGCGAGGACCAGGATCCGCTCTGGACGTTTTCCACGGGGTCAAAGAGTGACGTTATCCGCGTTCCACGTGACCAGGAATTTTGCTCTAGATGCTTCACACGGGTTCACTGCCGCGTTAGGCGAGGACTAGGCTCCGCTCTGGATGCTTCACACGGGTTCACTGCCGTGCTCTGCGAGGACCAGGATCCGCTCTGGACGTTTTCCACGGGGTCAAAGAGTGACGTTATCCGCGTTCCACGTAACCAGGAATTTTGCACTAGATGCTTCACACGGGTTCACTGCTGTGCTCGGTGAGGACTAGGCTCCGCTCTGGATGCTTCACACGGGTTCACTGCCGTGCTCTGCGAGGACCAGGATCCGCTCTGGACGTTTTCCATAGGGTCAAAGAGTGACGTTATCCGCGTTCCACGTAACCAGGAATTTTGCACTAGATGCTTCACACGGGTTCACTGCCGTGCTCGGCGAGGACTAGGCTCCGCTCTGGATGCTTCACACGGGTTCACTGCCGTGCTCTGCGAGGACCACGATCCGCTCTGGACATTTTCCACGGGGTCAAAGAGTGACGTTATCCGCGTTCCACGTAACCAGGAATTTTGCACTAGATGCTTCACACGGGTTCACTGCCGTGCTCGGCGAGGACTAGGCTCCTCTCTGGATGCTTCACACGGGTTCACTGCCGTGCTCTGCGAGGACCAGGATCCGCTCTGGACGTTTTCCACGGGGTCAAAGAGTGACGTTATCCGCGTTCCACGTAACCAGGAATTTTGCTGATTGTATCCGCATTTCACGGGATGGAGGTTTGACTGCTGGCGATATGTATACCATCGAGCCATGGAACTGGGAGTTGCCGCTGTTCCGCTTAGCTTGAAGTTGTGTCTGTCGTTACGAGACGAGTGTTGGGATGATCTCTAGGTCGCTTGTGACCCGTCGAGATTTAGCTTCTTTCTTTGGTGAAACCTGTGGGGAGGTGTGCGACTCCTTCTTTGTTTGCGCCCCTGGATTGTATACAGGGATTGATGTAGCATCACCTGTAGGGCATAAATTTAATTTTTATTTTATTTCTTTTTTCGCGATGCTCTATCATTTCAGCTTTTATATCGCGAAGGTCGCGATTGCCCTATCATTTCGGCTATTTTTCGCGGTGCCCAATCATTTCGGCTATATTTTTTTATTTTTACTCGCTGCTTTTTATTGCGAGTTGCCCAATCATTTCGGCTGTTTTTGTATGCATACATTTTTACTTGCTGATTTTGTTGCAAGTTGCCCCATCATTTCGGCTATTTCATATGCATTTTTTTTGGCTCGCTGATTTTTTTCTCGCGAGTAGGGGATTTGGGTTCTGATCCCAATCTTGGCATCAGCATCGCTGCGACTGGAATATTGCCAGGAGCGAATCATCATTTGCCTTGAAAGGACTTGGAATTTGATACCGGTTTAGGCATCAGCATCGCTACAACTGGAATATTGCCAGGAGCGAATCATCATTTGCCTCTGTCGATGTCGAACAAAGGTAGCTTAGTAAACAGGGTTAGGATCCCGTCGACTAAGGATTTTAACTTCATGAGCCGTAAGGGTCTCATAAAGGTGTTTCTCCCTACGAGTCGTGAGGATCTCGCAAGTGTAATTTCTCCTTAGGAATCGTGAGGATCCCTAAGTGTATATTCCCCTGTAAGTCGTAAGGATCTTACAAAAGGGTTTTCTCCTTATAAGTCGAGAGGACTTACAAGGGTTGTTCACCGTATGGATATATCCCCAGTCACAGGTGGGACTTGGTTAGGGAAATGTTTATTCGCGCCCGTGGATTGTATACAAGGGTCAGTATTGAGCCGCTTGTAGGGCCGTATCGAAGGTTGTGTGGGTTGCTTAAGAACAGGTTCAAGTCTCTGTAACTTAAGACTTTCAAATCTTATGAGCCGTGAGGGTCCCATAAGAGAGTTCTCCTTACGAGTCGTGAGGATCTCGCAAGTGTAATTTCTCCTTAGGAATCGTGAGAATCCCTAAGTGTGCTGCTCCCTTATGAGTCGTAAGGATCTCACGCGGGTGGTTTCTCCTTACAAGGTCGAGAGGACCCTATAAGTGTCTTTTAATGAGGTTGCGTCCTTTCGGGTTTTCACAAACACCCGCCGATAGCCCTGCTGTTTTTACTCACGGAGCCCTTTCGGGTTTTCATCCGTGCCCATTTTGCTTATGGACATACCAATTTTTTTGTTTTTTTTTTCTGTTTTTTTTTTGTTTTTGTTTTTTTTTTGTTTTTTTTTTAACGAGGTCGCGCCCTTTCGGGTTTTCACGAACACTCGCCGGTAGCCCTGCTGTTTTTACTCATGGAGCCCTTTCGGGTTTTCATCCGTGCCCATTTTGCTTGTGGATGTACCGTTTTTTGTTTACCACGTCAGCCTGAAGATGCTGCGGGTTGGGAGTAGTTTAACGACGTTTCGGTCATTTGCAAGTTTTAGGACATTGCGGTCCGCCGTTAGTTTAAGGACGTTTCGGTCCACCGTCGCCGTATTTGAGACGCATCTCTAGTTTACTGACTTTTCGGTCTATGGGGCTTTCCTTGAGCATGATGCCCCCGGCATATCCACCTTTTTCGGAGCATGTTGTTGTGGCGGGTTTACTTTCCACTTTTCGGGCAGCGCGAACTTGCCCTGTTGGTATTGGTCTTCAACCCAGTTTTTGAAGACGTAGCAATTTTCGAGTGGGTGACCCATTACTCTGTGGTAGGGACAATAGTTAGGATTGTTAACGTCACCTGGTTGCAATGGACGTTTTGGATCTGGCAGAGTGATGAGCCCGCTGCGCACTGCTAGCTCGAACAATCTCTTTGTTTTATCTTTGGGAAACGAGTAAGGACGTTTCAAATTCTCATTGAGGTATCGCGGCTTGTTGTTTTGACGACAAAATGGTCTCGGGTTACTCGGCTGTTGTTGAGTGTTGGCAACAAAGGCCGTTTTTTCCTTTTCTTTTCTCATTTCGTTTGTGGGTCCGAGATTCTTTCCGGGTAGCGTGAGATTGTACGGCTGAACGTTCTCGCAACTCTCCAATTCTTTTGTTTTAGAAATGAATTCCTTGAAGAGAGGGTTGAGGGCGGATTCTTCGTCAGAATCGCTTCCAAAGGTGAGAACTCGTGATCCCCCGGGCTCGTCCCTATGACAATTGCCGGCAACTCTTTTATGCTCATCTGTCGTATTTTTTAGCCGTCTACGAGCTTCACGCTTTGTCCTGTTGAAGTGTTGCCTGTGAACGACATATCCTTGCCACCAACACTTAAAGGAGTTGCAGTCTTCAGTAGGATGTGCGATCCTCTGATGATATAAGCAGAAGTTAGGGTGTACGTCCGTTTCATCAAAATGTATACCACCAGGAGAATTTTCTCTGAAAGAGGGTGGCCTCATCCCCATTGATATGGCTTTGGCGAATCGTTTCCTTGTCTTGATCCTGTTTTCATTTGCGGCGGATGTACTTTGATATGGCGGGAATGTTTCGACCCTTTTGTCCAGTCGCCGGCGTTCGGCCTTTCCAAATATGGCCATCTCACGCTCCCGATCAGCTTTACTTTTTAGACGAATCTCATCTAAAAAAGTGTCGATCATTTCGTCTGACGGCCACATGAATTCCGGCTCAGGCTCTGCCCCCAGTTTCTCAGTGCAAGGAGTTTTTTCATCGTCCGTAAATGAGTGGGAGATCACATGACAAGTTGCCCCCGGTGCGTCCGTCTTCTTTGGAGTGTGCGGCTGTGGTGGGTTTACTTTCCACTTTTCAGACAGCGCGAACTTTCCTTGTAGGTAATGATCCTCGATCCACCCCTTAAAGACGAAACAATCCTCGATCGGGTGACTTACCGTTTGGTGGTAAGGGCAATAATTGGGATCGTTGACATCGCCTGGCTGCAACGGACGTTTTGGACTCGACAGATTGATGAGTCTGTTGCGCACTGCCAGCTCGAACAGTCTTCTCGTTTTATCCTGAGGAAACGAGTAAGGAAGTCCCAGTCTCTCCTCGAGGGATGGGCGTGGACGCATATTGTTTTGACGGACAACCGACTTTAAGTTGCTCGACTGTTGTTGAGTATTAGCGACGAAAGTTGCTTTCCCTTTCCCCTTTTCATTCCGAGGGTCCGTCTTTGAAGGAGATGATCTATGATCCATCTGATCCATTTGGGCCAACTTGTCAATCAAGGCCTGGAAGGTGGTCGGCCTGAAGAACATCATGAATTGCGAGATAGTCGCTTGCAGATCAAGAGTGCCCACTAACATGCCTACCGCAGGTGCTTCTTCGATGCGTTGTTCGCATTTCGACCATAGGTTCCGCCATCGTGTTGCGTATTGAACCCACGTTTCGCCTGGCCTTATCCTGGCGTTAATCAGTGACGTTATCGGGGTACGTTCACTAGCACTCGCGAATCTTTGTGTAAACAGTAACTCCATCTCCGCAAATGTTTTGACAGAGTCATTAGGTAGCTCCGAATACCATTCGAATGCCGTTTCCGCTAAGCTGCCAACGAATTGTCGAAGCAATAGTTTGTCGTCGCCGCCAGTGTTGCCGCATAAGGCTCTGAATTGAGCGACGTGCTGATGCGGATTTCCCGTCCCCTTGTATACATGGAACTTAGGGATCGTATATCCCGGCGGGTAACTGATTTGGTCATACCAGCTCGGGTATGGTCGCCCAGTTTTGACGACTTGGCTGGCCGCTTCATTCACCTGATGAGCTCGTATTTGCTGAGCTATATAGTCATCTAGTGCAGCTTTGGAAATGGTTTCCTCCTTGGCTGTTGAATGAGCCGGAGGAGGATTAGATGTCTCCTCTTTATCGTCTTCAATAATGATCGGAGGGGCTTCAGCTGGAGGGTCCGGCTGTAACATCATTCCCACCATGTCTTGGAAGAGAAGCGCCATTTGTTTTATGTTGGCAGCTTGTTCTGCTGCCTCTCTGTCCTTCTTTTCGAGGACTCTGCGTAGGAAGTCAGCGTCAGTTTCCTGTTCGTGACGCTGTTTTGATGATGTTTCCGGGCTTTCTTTTGGCCCGGTGAGTGCGGCCATCGCAGTCATCATCTCTTGAAGCTTCTGCTGTTCCTCCTGGGCTTTTGTCAGGGATCGGGTGAGCGGTCGGTGACCCGTCGAAGCACGGCTTTCCTCCTTTCCGGCAGCCATATAAACAGTGTGCACCACCATGCCCCCAGACTTGGGGCGTTTAGATTCAGCGCTTTTACGGTTCGCCATGTTCACAGGGGCTTTTTGCGGCCTCCTTTTCTTTTGAGTGATTGACGTTGAAGGAGCCATTGCAGTGGCCACCCATCCAGCTATTGCTTTTTCCGGCTTGACAGAGTAATTCTTCTCCTGTCGAACCTTCATCTTTTTCTGTCGGCGGAGATAGTCTTGATCTATTACGGAGTCTTGGACTTGACGCCAGACCTTGTAAATTTTAGAGGACAGCCGTTGAGGGGGCTGCTCTAGCTTCTTTTCCGTATCATTCTCCACGGGTGGAGGAAATCTCTTCAGCACTGCAGTAGGAGAGTTTCTGCGCACCCTGTTCAGCAGCTCAAAGATGTTCCCGGTTGGAACAGCAACATCGATCCCCACCGTTGGAGCTGGTGGAGTAAATCCAGAGGGGGAGTTGCCCCCAGCCTTCCTTACTCGGCGCCAGTGGCGACGTCGAGCGCGTCGTGCTGATGGAGTTGTTTCGGCCGTAGGGGCGACTTCGTCATGCCTCCTGCTTTGAGGAGAGACCGTTATTGGTGCTAGCCTGTCAAAGACTGACACCCGTTGAGAAGCAATGTCTAATCTGTCAAAGACAGACCTCTGGGCAGGGGAAGCAGCTTTGAGGACCTCGCCTGGAGCAGCAACCGGAATGGCCAGCCTTGTAAAAATTGACTTCTTGGAAGGAGGAGCCTTTCCAGTAATTTTGTCCGCTTGAGCCGGGATGGCTATCCGCTTTGGGATGGCAGCTTCGGGTATCGCGGGCTTATAGACATTCTGGCCTAGTCTGTTGAAAACTGAGGTATTGAAGTTGGGCGACCCGTTGAGAGGGGCCGCGGTAGTTATAAGCCGATCAAAGACCGATTTCTTTGGAGCTTCTTGCGACGTCGTTGGGGTATCGAAGCTCATCGGTGGGAGCATAGTCCCGAAGAATAGTCCAGTGGTGGCTTGAATTACCTGCTCCACTGGCATCTTAAAAAGGGAGGCCGCTTGGGGCCCATAAGTTACTCCTCCAGCAAGAACGGAGCGAGAGTTGCAGTTGCAGGTAGTGCAGTTTGAAGCCATTGATCTTCTGTTTTCTGCACGGAGCAAGACACCAAATCTTAGTACCTCGAATCCACAGGCAACCACAGCAAACCGCGATTCGTTCGCGAACACGACACACGAAGTGTGGAGTGGAAAGAGGAAGAGGTCCCACCGGGCGTGCCAGAATCTGTTCCCCTCCGAACGGCGGCCGGGACGCGGGGACGTCCATGCCTGAGGTTCGGGGCAGATGCTAATTGGTTTTATCCGTCTACCTCTCCGAAGATGCCAAGTTGATTTATGGCACCGTGTATCGGAGGTTTAGACGGATGCGGCCGATGTAGCAGACTTCGTCAGATTCCCCCTCGCTTGAGGGGTTTTTGATTGTGGGGACGCTCTTCCCTGCAGGCGCAAGCCCCTGCAGTTAATTACGCTACCGCATTGCGGTAACAACTTTCTCCTTCTCCAGATGGTCACTTCGTGTCGTGGGTGTTTGTTTTATTTGTGGTTGCCCGTGGATTGTATACGGAGACCAATTTATGTCGTCGCCCGTAGGACGTGGATTAGTCCAAATCCGTGTTTTCTTAGATTTGGGTTTTTGGTTTGAGGATACGTTAGCCATATTTGAGGCTAAGATCAACTCAAACGTTTGTTAAGGATACGTTAGTCCAGTTTGAGACTAAGATCAACTTAACGAGATCGTTTAGATCCGACAAAAGAGCAATTGGCTCTATTGTTCCAGTTTAAGGACATAGGGGTCCATTACATGTATGGCCGTCGGGACCCGTCACCTCTCTAACGACGTTGAAGGATTACAACGACAGATGTCAGAGGAGTTCAGAGATGTACCCTTGAACCAAAGTTGATTTGGGGATTTATAGTCCAATTTGGGACTAAAGTCTGTTTGAAGGTTTAAGGATACGTTAGCCATATTTGAGGCTAAGATCAACTTAAACGGTTGTTAAGGATACGTTAGTCCAGTTTGGGACTAAGATCGACTTAACGGGATCGTTTAGATCCGACAAAAGAGCAATTGACTCTATTGTTCCAGTTTAGGGACATAGGGGTCCATTACATGTATGGCCGTCGGGACCCGTCACCTCTCTAACGACGTTGAAGGATTACAACGACAGATGTCAGAGGAGTTCAGAGATGTACCCTTGAACCAAAGTTGATTGAAAGAGCAGATGTGCTCAGATCAAGATGATTTGAGGACTTATGGCCAGTTTGGGCTAAGTCCAGTTATGTTTGAAATATTGGCCCTCTGTTGGTCCATTGAAGGAGAGGCTTTGCCTCTGAAACTTAGCCAATTGGGCTGAAGCTAGTGTTAAACACTAGAAACCAACAGTATTGAACACTGGGAATAAGATAGCAAGTTAGTGTTAAACACTAAAAGATAATCAGTGTTAAACACTGGGAACAGTGTTTTCAAATTAGTGTTAAACACTAAGCAAATCAGTGTTAAACACTGCAAATAGAGTTTTCCAAATTAGTGTTAAATACTAAGAAAATCAGTGTTAATCACTGAGGACAAAGTCTTCGGATTAGTGTTAAACACTAAGGGGAGAGGGGTCACGTGTGGACACGTGAGAGCGCCCTGATTTCCCTTATCTTATTCTGCAGATCAGTATTTTAACTCTTTTAATTCTGACGGCCATCACGTGTGAGCACGTGATGGAGGCCCCCGCTCTGGTCTGTTGGAATGCTCATTAGGGGTCACGTGGTGACACGTGAGGGCGCCCTAAATGCGGAGCCACATCTCCTTTGTTTTATCCTCAAATCTGTGAATAAGTGTTAAACACTTTTCCTTTTATTTCGAGCATCACGTGTTGACACGTGATGGGGATTTATGCGCTGACTGTTAGAACGTTTGCTAAGGGGTCACGTGGTAAACACGTGAGAGCGCCCAAAGCCTTCATTCCCATTGATCTTTCTTTCTGCGTTTTGAGAGTCACGTGGGAGCACGTGATGACATCAAAAAGTGGGGCCAGATCCCCTTTATTTTGTTCTGCAAACAAGTGTTAAACACTTTTAATTTTCATAGCCATCACGTGTGGGCACGTGATGTATAATCATGCCCTGATTTATTAGAACATTTATTAGGGGTCACGTGGTAACACGTGAGAGCGCCCAGAATTGTTTCTGCCTTTACTTTTGTTCCATATATAATGAGGGTCACGTGGGAGCACGTGGGGTGATGCTTCAAAGTTCTTTGCAGGGGATCTTTTCAAGGGTCACGTGGGGGCACGCGACCCTAGTTCTTTTCATGAACAGAGATCTTTTAAGAATTGAATTCTTATTTAGGATGAAACCCTGATTTCTTTTCAAAGGAATTAAATTCCCAGATATGTAAAAGAATTAAATTCTTGATTAGGGTTAAACCCTAGTTTTGTTTTAGGAGAATTGAACTCTCAAAACTCAATTCCCCTTCTAAGTTTAGGATCTGCATGGCAGGATCTCAACCCGATGAGAATTAAATTCTCAAGTTATGGGGAGATGTGCTCTGTGCAGATCTTCAACCAGAAGAAGAACTAAGTTCTTTTTGTATAAGAGTTAAACTCTTGGATTTTGAGAATTAAATTCTCTGTTTGAAGTTTATCTTTTTTCCTTTTCTTACCTAGGGTTTTCTTAGTTGAGAATTAAATTCTCCTTTCTTTTCTTCCCTCTTGAGAATTAAATTCTCCTCTCTCTGTTTTTCTCTCAAAAAAGTAGATCCCTCTTCTCTTCTCTTGGCTCCTATTTATAGGAGGAGGAAGAGAATAAATTTGTTTAGCAAATCTCTCATTGAGAGATTTGATTTGTATGTTGAGAGATTTGATTTGCATTCATCATTAATCTGGGCCTTTAGATTGTTAAGTGAATTTTATTCACCATTGGATTTTAAATCCAAAGATATTATGTTTGTTATTTCGGTGAGATTTAAGGAGATATTTCCTTATTTAAGATTTTTCTATAAATTGGTGATTTTTAATCACCCTTGGATTTTTAATCCAACGGTTCCCCATGATCTTTTCCATTTGGAAAGATTCAGAAACTTTTAGAATTTAATTCTATTAAATTATAATGCTTTTAAAGCCAGTCACGTGCTGGCACGTGACCTTTGGTCACGTGTGAGCACGTGACCCCCAATTGGGTTCCTTTCTCAGCCGCTTATTTATGTTTCAGTTTTAACCATCACGTGTCAACACGTGACCATTGGTCACGTGTAAGCACGTGATACCTCGTTGAGGTATTTTCTGACTTTTAGAATTAAATTCTATTCATTATTTTAGAGGCTTTAAAAGCCCATCACATGTCTGCACGTGACCCATGGTCACGTGTGAGCACGTGATGCCCCATTGGGGTCTTTCCTGAGTTTTTATTGTATCTTTTAACTCCTCCAGCGGGTTCTTTAAAGCCCATCACGTGTGGACACGTAATTCCTCATAACTTTTGATCCCGGATGAATTACGAGGCCCATAATATATCAAATCGAAGGGTTTTTCGAGACGATTTCGATACCATCAGAATTTATCTGTTTCTCATTCGGGAGTTTGTCAAAAAACAGCCCGGAAGATACCGGTTCCCATTTTCTTAAGCGTATCGCCGCCATTTGATACCTTGGGCTCTTTTGCGCAGAAATTTTTGGCGGGAACAGGGCCGAGTCGGGGCACCATTGGGTGGGGATTTTTATGGGGGGATTTTTGGTGTATTTAACTTTTTATGTGTAGTATTAATTTTGAGAGTTATGGCTGTTTGACCGTTGGCTTCCCAAAAAAATTAAAACAAAATGATATAAAAAATATGTGGGGCATGGGATTTGAACTCTGGTGGCTTGGTTCCGCAGTGCAAGGTATTACCAATGAGCCACAAGCTCTTTCTTGTAATTATTGTAGGGAAATAGATACTTAAAGTGTTATCAGCAACATTAATACTCCAAGTATACTTCAAATTTAAATCAAATTTAGGTATACAAAAATTGGAGTTGTTACAATATACCCTCCTTACAAAAATTTCGTCCTCGAAATTTACAACTTATATTTGAGGACTAGTTTACAAAAAGGTGCGGATATCTTGCACGCATTTCATCTTCCCTTTCCCACGTGGATTCTCCTGGAGTGTATTTCCTCCACATTATCCGGACCAAATTAACTTCCTTGTTCCGAAGTGTCTTCACTTTCCTATCCAGGATCTCCACAGGTTGTTGCTCACAAGACAAATCGGGCTGTATAGTGAGCTCGGAATGATCAAATACATGGCTGGGGTCACTCACATACCTTCTAAGTTGGAATATGTGGAACACGTTATGCACTCCTTCCAATGAGGGTGGAAGCGATAATCGGTATGCCACTTCACCGACTCGTTCGAGTATGTCGAACGGTACAATGTATCTCGGACTCAACTTTCCCCGTCTTCCAAATCGGATCACTCCGCGGTTCGGAGATATTTTCAGCAATACATGATCTCCTGGCTGGAACTCCAAGTGTCGCCTCTTCGCATCAGCCCAGTGTTTCTGTCTATCTTGGGCTATGCGCATTCTTTCCCTGATAGTACGAACCACATCAACGGTCGCTACTATCATCTCTGGTCCAAGGAGTTCCCTATCTCCGATATCGTCCCAACTTAATGGTGATCGACACTTCCTTCCATATAATGCTGCAAAAGGTGTCATTCCTATACTTGCTTGGTAGCTGTTGTTGTACGCAAACTCCACAAGATGCAGGTGATCTTCCCACGATCCTTTGAAGTCTAGCATACATGCTCTGAGCATATCCTCCAAGATCTGAATAGTTCGTTCCGACTGACCATCTGTTTGTGGATGATAAGCCGTGCTGAAGTTCAGACTTGTTCCCAAGCTAGCTTGCAGACTCTGCCAAAATTGCGATCGGAACCTGGTGTCACGATCGGAGACAATGCAGACCGGTACTCCATGAAGTCTCACAATTTCCTGTATGAGTTCATGGGTATCAGAGATAGTACATTATGGAGAGTTTTTAAATCTAAATTAGATTATTACCTCCATGTACTTCTTCGCTAGTGTCTTAGTTGATTGCCCAACTCGAAATGGGATGAAGTGAGCCGACTTTGTAAGCCGATCCACAATGACCCATATCGCATCGTTGCCCTTTGTGCTGCGAGGAAGAGCAGTTACAAAGTCCATCGTGATATGCTGCCACTTCCATTCTGGAATTGGTAACGGTTGAAGTAGTCCAGCTGTCCTGTGATGTTCAGCCTTTACTTGCTGACACACCAAACATTTTGCGACGCTTCTGGCTACTTCACGCTTCATTCCATGCCACCAATAATTCTGACGTAGATCTTTGTACATTTTGGTACCTCCAGGATGTACTGAATAGGGAGAGCTGTGAGCTTGTTTCATTAACTCTTCCCGAACAGGTCCTTTTGGTACACACAATCTGCTGCCGTATCTCAAAGATCCGTCTTCATGGATGATGAAATCTGTTCTGAGTCCATTCTCCACTTGTTCTCTGATCTTTTGCAACTTAGCATCACTTTCTTGAGCTGCTTTGATCTGATTGACAATGGTTGATTGAACTTGTAAATTCATCAAACTTGAAACATCACCTGGCATGACTACTTCAATATCCATCTGATGTAAGTCTTGCTGAAGCTTCCACTGAGCGGTGAGATTCATTGATAATGGTTGGCGACTAAGAGCATCAGGTACTACGTTCACCTTCCCTGGGTGATATTGCAAGTTGATGTCAAAGTCCGCCATGAGTTCTAACCATCTTCTCTGCCGCATATTCAACTCCTTCTGAGTAAACACATACTTCAGACTTTTATGATCTGTGTAGATGTTCACTCGTTCACCAAGTAGGTAATGACGCCAAATCTTTAGAGCAAAGATGACGGCTGCCAACTCCAAATCATGCGTCGGATAATTGCGCTCATGAGTCTTCAGTTGTCTTGAAGCATAAGCCACAACCTTACCGTGCTGATGTAGAACACATCCTAATCCCTTACCGGATGCATCGCAATGCACTTTGAATCCTCCAGATTGATCTGGTATTTCGAGAATAGGTAGAGATGTCAGTCTTGACTTGAGTTCTACGAAAGCTTGCTCGCATGCTTCTGACCACACAAATTCTTCATCTTTTCGTGTGAGCTTGGTCAGGGGTGTTGCTATCTTCGAAAAGCCTTCAATAAACCTTCTGTAATATCCAGCTAAACCCAAGAAACTTCGTATATCCTTCACTGACTTTGGTGTAGGCCATTCACTAACTGCCGAAACTTTTGCTGGATCCACAGAAATTCCTTCTCCTGATACGATATGTCCAAGAAAACCAACTTGATTTAGCCAAAACTCGCACTTGCTGTACTTGGCATAAAGCTTATGTTGTCGAAGAGTTTCCAGGATAATTCGTAGATGTTCTGCATGCTCTTTCCGATTCTTGGAATATACCAGGATGTCGTCGATGAAGATGACAACAAACCTGTCTAAATACTCCCAGAAAACTTGGTTCATTAGGTTCATGAATATTGCTGGTGCATTGGTCACTCCAAATAGCATTACTAGAAATTCGTAATGTCCATAGCGAGTTCTGAAATCTGTTTTGTGAATATCAGCTTCCTTGACCTTCACTTGATGATAACCTGAACGAAGATCTAGTTTAGAGAAGACACAAGATCCACTTAGCTGATCGAATAAATCGTCGATGCGCGGGAGTGGATATTTGTTCTTTATAGTAACTTCGTTCAAGGCCCTATAATCGATGCACATTCTGTATGAACCTTCTTTCTTCTTGACCAATAGTACAGGTGCTCCCCAACTTGAAATGCTGGGACGAATCCATCCTTTCGCCAGTAATTCGTCCACTGTGTTCGAACCTTCTTTAATCCTTCCAGACTTAGTCTATAAGGTGCTTTGATCACCGGTTGTGCTCCTGGTACTAAGTCAATACTGAATTCAAGAGCTCGATCGGGAGGCAAACCTGATATATCATCAGGAAATACATCATCGAACTCTCGAACCACATCTGGTCTTAATTCTTCCTCTGCTTGAGCTGCTGCAACTACTGCTTCTCTTGGCTTCGCTTTGTAGGTACTTGGTTCCAGTGTACGGTCTCCACTCTTGAAATAGAAGACCGGATGGTCTGGAATCTCGAATACTACCCTCCTTTGACAAAAGTCGATGGTAGCATAAAAGGTTCCAAGCCAGTCCATTCCTAGAACCACATCGAAGTTTGGTATGTCCAGTACCTTGAAGTCAGCATAAAACTCTCGCCTGTAGACGACGACTGGACACAGGCTGTATCCCATAGTTGCCTTTAGAACACCATTTCCGGAACTGACGTTCCAGCTGGATACAAGTGGTGAGACTGGAATCGCATGGGTTCGGACAAACCGTTGCGACATAAAGCAGTGGGATGCTCCAGTATCAAATAGTGCAAGTGCAGGTAGTGAAGCTACTAGGATTGTACCTAAGGTATATGGGATAGGTTTTAGGTATAGGGAAAGTGTGTAGGTAAACAAGACTAAAAGATATGTTTGAGAAGGAAATTTAATAGTAATGACTTGGCCAGTGGCCTCAGCTTCTTCCACAGACATCATGAAAGCCTGGCGCTTTGGTACATTCCTCCTGGCCTGAGGAGCATTCCTCGGAATGTTCCTTTGAGCTTGATGGAACTGTCGAGGAGGTGGTGTAGCTTGTGGTCCCCTGGGTGGTGCAGGCAGTGCAAGTCTGGGAGCAGGTGCCTGAAGAGCTGGTCGCCGCGGATAGGTATTTGCTGGCCTGGGTGCAGCAACTGGGTTCTGTCTTTGGGGACAAGACCCAATATCGTGAGTAGCTGAGCCGCAGACTAAGCAAAGGCGGTTGACTCGACGGCAGTCTTTCATCATATGTCCAGTTCTCTTGCAGTAGGTGCAAAAGGCTGGGCTAGGACGATGGGTTGGTACTCCGGGTCTCCTGGGTACGAAAGGTGGTCTGGACGAGGCTCCACCTGCCATCTGGTTGGCAGGGCGTTTGACTCCTGCAGACTGAGGTCTGCCCCTCTCTTTTATTACTGCCTCATAACTGCGGGCAGCTTCTAGAGCTTCCTCATAAGTCAAAAACTTTCCTGTGGCTAAAGCAGCCTTAATCTCTGTGTCCAAACCTTGTTGAAAGCGACGGGCTCTGATCTCGTCCGTCGGTATCAAGTGTGCCATGAATCTGTTTAAAAATTGTGTTAGCTGTGTAGTATATGATAATTAAAAATTGAACTATTGCGACATATCTTACCGGCTCAACATGGTGAATTCGGCGTCGTATTCATCTACCGATTTGTCCCACATTGATCCTTGTTGTAGATGAATAAACTGCTGCTCCATGGCGAACCTGGCAGTCATAGGGAAATATTTCGCGTCGAACTTCTCACGAAATGTCTTCCATTCAATCGGCTGTACCAGACGGCTTTCTTCCGCCTTCCACCAATTGCGAGCATTATCCGTGAGCTGTAGCTTTGCTATACGGACCCAAGCGTTGTCTGGCACTTGAGCTGCTGCCAGATCGTCTTCGATACTTTGTGCCCACTCTTCCGCTTCAAGAGGGCTTCCTTTACCAGAGAACTGCTTTGGGTGTAAAGCCCTGAATTGCTTTACTCCCGGTGCATCGGTCTCAGGACGGTTCAGAAGTTGTTGCTGTCCCTCGAGAAGACTGTGGATCGCCTCGAATAGCATCGTTTGCTCAGTGGGTGGTGCAGGAACAGCTAGTGTGAGAGGTAGTGCTGAAGGAGTGTTGTTGACGTTGGTGCCGGTGTTGTTCGGGGAATCCATAACCCTGAAGAAAAATTTGGGTTAGGACAGATTCAAATAAATGAAATGATAAGATTCAAGGAATAGAAATTTGTAAGATTCAAGGAATATGAATTGTAAAGAATGTTTTAGTTGCTGGTTCTTGTGTTATATTGCTTAGGTTGTTCACACAGACCAGAACTGCATGACAGTGATTCATACAGCTCTGACCTACATGGACCACCAACAAAACCTGTCACGCCCCGCTTCCCGGTGTACGGCGAAAAGGACGCAACGAGGTCCGCTACGTATGTACTCGAAAGTACATACGCTAAGCGTATCTAAGCAATATAAAGTAAATCACAAGAGACGAAAGATATAAAAATAACAGCAACTTTATTAATAACATTCTTTGGTACATTGCATGAAAAGAAAATACAACTGAAATGAAAAGCGATGCCTAAACAGTGGCATAACAGGAAAGGAAAATACTGAAAAGAACAAGGTACAATATCTAGAGCTCGGGGTCTTCGTTAAACTTCTCCAAGTCTTCACCGGTGGGCTCAATCTCTGCTTGGTCCAACGCACCTGACGACATTCAAAGAAGAAAGAAATAGAATGTCGTCAGCGAACAGGTCGCTCGGTAAGTCCCAAAGATAAGGAAGAATTAGAAAGACAGTGTAAAAGTATTTTCTAAAGCATTATATTGTTGAATATTATGGAATATTGAGTTAATGCTGTTGTTTGTAGCTTGGTACAGAAGGATGCCTGTGTATACGAGGGGGGTCTCTATATGCTAGAGGCCAGGGCAAATGGAAGTACAAGGAACCGTTAAGCCACGGCACAACAGCAATAGGATTCAGGTTAGGTGTCTTAATTTGACCACCTCGTGCCACCTTTAACACCTTCCGTACCAATCTACCCCTTAAACCCCGTAGTGTTTTAACATTATTGTTGTACTGTATTATGTAAGTTGGGTGACTGACCAAAACCATGATATCAGTAAACATGTTGCAACTGCATAATCAGGTAAATGGAGTAACAGGAAAATGGATGCATATCCATGGTTTGATTCAGTCAAATTGAATAGCTTGTTAACTGGATTCAGGGATTCATGTATTCATATTGAGTTGGAATATAAAAGAATATGGATTGATTTGGATCATATTCAAGTCAGAAATAGTCAGACTCTAACCCGAGTCAGACTACAAGAAAGGTAATTTGAAATTCTATAATCGTTAGGGTCCTTATTGTAAATTATAAAACTTGAATGGGTTTTATGTAAAAAAGTACTATTGTATAGTTTTCAAGATACACCTCAAGTATTTATTATTCGTCTTTATTGTTATAATGAGTGTAAATTTTATTTGTGTTATTCTAGTGAATATATCCTAATAAAAGTATTAATTGATTTATTTAAAATTCATGGTATTTTAATGTAACTTTTAATCTTGTAATTTTTTAGGAAAAGTGGAAACTTTATATTATAATAAAATAGTTGTTTAAATGATAATTATATATATATTAATACAAGAATAATTTTATATAAATATTTTTATTTTCCAAAATCTCATTTTTCTTAAATGTCGTATTTTAAACCTTTCGAGACCGAATGCTCCTTGCGGAGGTCTGAATCTCGCACTGCTAGCCCGCGGGTGCACGATGAACCGTACTATCCCTAACGGGTTTCCCAAAGGTGGGTTGTAGTGGCGCTTTGCATAGGTTTAACAAATACCGTTCATTTAGAAAAACGGTTTTATAAAGTTAAGGTATTTATTTGTAAAAGGTGTAAATTTCCGTATTTTAGATTCTACGGTTTCCTAAGCCAACTAGCCTATTTCTAAATGGTCTAAACGACACATCATTAGAAGCTTCAAAACGCCTCTTCACCGTCAATTGCGGCCAGGTAAGTACAAGTGAGGAGGGAAGGATCCGCTCACAAATCGTGAGACGGGCCTTTTAAAGTTACCCAAGCTCACTTGTCTAGCCTAGACACCACAAAGTCAGTTTAGATAAACGATCGATGTCCATGACATATCGTATTTTCCTATTAAAAGATATTGTTTTAAAATTGTAAACAACTTAGAACTTTTTAGAAAAGGTTTATAAAGAAAAGGGTATTTTAGTGAAAAGTCTTGTATTTTCGTATTCTAAGTTTTAACGATATCAATTAAGCTTATATTTGTGTGTGTGTAGAGGTAGGTCATTACTTTATGACTTATTTTAAGGTTTAGTGAAGTTTAGAGGTTAAATATGATATATTAAACATGAAGGTATTTAAGTGTAAGAATACGGTATTTGTAAACGTTATCATTTCATATGTGAAAACTCATTCAAATTGATTTCTACAAGTTTAGTGATCAAGATGAACATGTTTAGGAATGAGGGAATTGATTAGAAGAAAAAAAATAAACTTCATGGTATTATTGTGAAAAGAATACGATATTACAAGAAAGCTATCATTTCATGTGAGAAACTTTGTCTAAATTGATTTTTATGTGATTAATAGTCATCATGGATATGTTTAGGTGTTATGGATTAGGTGACAAGTGGGATTTTGTAGAAAAAACCGAATCGGAAATCGGTTTGTTTCGATTTCCGTCGGGTTTCATAAAGTCGTATTTTCTTTCAAAGAAAAGGAAGATAGAAAGAGTGGGACTTACAAGTTTGGACAAGCTAGGGAGGCTAAGAAAGTTGTGGGTTGTCGGTGCGTCGAACGTCGTGAAAGATCCTAGTACGGTCGCCGGAATTCGTCGTCGGTTTCGGCAGCGCTTCGCCTTTAGCTCTTTTTCTAACGTACCGAGTTCTCTTGAGAATTTTAGAGAGTGGACTTAGAATTGTAGGATGAAATGGTAGAAGGTAGGGGTGTTTATATAGGGCTAGGCTAGGGTTAGGGTTTTGATTAAAAAAAATATAAAAATAATTAAGAAAAACATTAAAATTCATTAAATTTTGGAATAAAAGTGATTTATTGAGAATATAGTAACCGAACAAGAAAAATAAAGTATACAGGGGGGTTGACCAAGTCAACACGGAAAAATTCCGTGTTGACGACTCGGCCGGCCGGCCGACTCGGCCTATTCGGGCCGAGTCGGGGCACCATTGGGTGGGGATTTTCATGGGGGGATTTTTGGTGTATTTAACTTTTTATGTGCAGTATTAATTTTGAGAGTTATGGTTGTTTGACCGTTGACTTCCCAAAAAAATTAAAACAAAATGATATAAAAAATATGTGGGGCATGGGATTTGAACTCTGGTGGCTTGGTTCAGCAGTGCAAGGTATTACCAATGAGCTACAAGCTCTTTCTTATAATTATTGTAGGGAAATAGATACTTAAAGTGTTATCGGCAACATTAATACTCCAAGTATACTTCAAATTTAAATCAAATTTAGGTATACAAAAATTGGAGTTGTTACAGATTTAATATGTGATATGATGATATGTTGGTTTACGGATGCGAGTCGATTGAGATGATTGATACCCTGCCGGTCCCCTGATATGAGATTGTTGCGGATGTGACCTGAGACATAGGTATATAGAGATATTTATATGTGTTGTGAATCGTGAGTGTTAGCTGTACGTGACGTTAGGTCCGTACCCTTCTCGTCTTATAGGTTGATAGGATCCCTGATAGCTTAATGCCGCAGTATGATGATTTTCCGTGCATGATGAGTTTGATTTGATGATTGATCCTTACCCTTAACTAGGTTGCCGTAGATGGATTATACCGTACGCGATATTTTTAGGCTGGATGCCGATTGGTAGATTCACCGACTCGGTCTTGTAGACACGTATACCTTATATCTTTTAGCTGATAATTTACCTTAGGCTGCATTCATGTTATTCGCATTGCATTACCATACCTGTGCTGGTACACCTGCACCATTATCGATGATGCGTATGTTACACGTACATAGATTGGCCGGCTCACACACTTCATCATCGATAATTGCCATGTCACTACACAGTAGAACTGCTGTATCAGGATATGACTCCTTGCATGATATATTGCGCACATACACATTGTACATTCATACTTGCGTATGTACCACTTGTACATCCATACTTACGCACATACATATTTTACATTCATATTTACGTATATACCCACTTGTACATCTTTATTGGCGCACATATATATTGTACACTTATACTTGCGTATATATCCACTTGTACATCCATATTGGCGCACATATATATTGTACACTCATACTTGCGTATATACCCACTGGTACATCCATATTGGCGCACATACATATTGTACACTCATGCTTGCGTATATACCCACTGGTGCATCCATATTGGCGCACATACATATTGTACACTCATGCTTGCGTATATACCACCTGTACATCCATATTGGCGCACATACACATTGTACACTCATGCTTGCGTATATACCACCTGTACATCCATATTGGCGCACATACATATTGTACACTCATCCTTGCGTATATACCCACTGGTACATCCATATTGGCGCACATACATATTGTATACTCATGCTTACGTATATACCACTTGTACATCCATATTGGCGCACATATATATTGTACACTCATGCTTGCGTATATACCACCTGTACATTCATATTGGCACACATACATATTGTACACTCATACTTGCGTATTTACCCACTTATACATCCATATTGGCGCACATACATATTGTACACTCATACTTGCGTATATACCCACTTGTACATCCATATTGGCGCACATACATATTGTACACTCATACTTGCGTATATACCCACTGGTACATCCATATTGGCGCACATACATATTGTACACTCATACTTGCGTATATACCACATATCTTGTGCATCCATGCCTACGTACATACACATTTTTACATGCATAGATGATGCTGGCTTTGATTTTGGAGAATTGGGGACCGCATGTACTATTTTAAAAACCGGGTCCATTTAAAAGAGCGGTTCTCCCCTAATATGTCATATCATTATTCCATATTGCATGATATTCGGATATGCTTACATTTCTGTTATATATCGCATACATCATACTTTATGATTACATGCATTGAGATATGTTATTTTCATGAGATTTCTGAATTTGAGAACCGTGGCTATTTCAAAAGAAAGCATGTACTGTTTTAAAAACCCGGTTTTTCTTGATATGATATTTCAGTGCGTCCACCATGCGTTTTCTTGGTTTTGAGACGTATGACATGTGAAACCCGATTCAAGGAGTTGGATGAGGCCGATTGCGGGTACATGGTGGACCCGGTATGGTATTCCGGGGCGAGAACGGATTGCTGTGCAGTAGACGGTGAGCCTGGCAGAGGGACTACTACCTACCGGTGATTGGTTAGACCTGGCGGTTATCCGGAGGATACTGAACAGAGTCGAAAGATGGATACGGGCCGACCCATACTGCCGGGGCCGAGGGCCGATTCCGCAGACGGAGCCCGTGGGCCGATCCGGACTGACGGAGCCCGATATATGAGGATTTACGTGTCGATACTGGACACGGGTTTCATGATGTTTTCGAGTGTCAATGTTGGACACCCAGGTTCAATGATTTTGATGTGTCGCGAGGGACACCCGTTGATATATATCCTCATACTTTCTGCATATGCATTTATGATATTTACATGCATACATACATTGATTATATGGTTGGACGAGATCCACATGCATACATACATTGATTATATGGTTGGACGAGATCCACATGCATACATACATTGATTTTATTGTTGGATGATATCCACATACTGATTGACATTGATATTAGTGTTGGCACATATACAGACCCGGTCACCCTAGATATCATAGTATTACCTTTATGATATAGTTGACCTAGGAGTCGTTGTTTATTCGATTTCTACTTGTAGATGTTTTTCTACTCACTAGTTGGCAACTCACCCCCGTTTTGCCACAGTTCTTGCACGTTGACCGCACGGATCAGTAGCGGCATCGCTGGCACATAGCTTCATTTGGGTGTTTTACATTGGTAGGTGGGGTATTTGTGTCATACCCACTCTTGTATTTATATTTCATATTGTATCTAGTCAACTCCATCAATTAAAATTAGTATTTGTATAAGTAATGAGACTTGGTGAGATTTGTGGTTGTGAGACTTCGAGCGAGGGTATTTCCACTACTTATGGTTTTGATGTCATGTTTATTTATCATCTTTTGTGGTGAACTTCGTCGTTGGGCGTCGTATACTTACATATACTGTCTTGCGTGGGTGTGATCCGCCGTTTGGCAAAGAGCTAGCTCCCGCTTGGGGATGCCATTATTCTTGTTATGTATTTATGGTTTTGGATCAAAATATACAAAAGAGGTGCTGCCCAAATTTTTAAAAGATGAAACACGTTTTCAAACTAGTAAATTTCACTTACATTTTTATGTTCCTTTTCTATGCATTAAGAAAACTTGATTTCATTATACCTTTATTTCAAAACTTTACCTCCTTTATTTTCTTAAAAAATGTTTAGATTTCTGGGTTTCAGCTTACTTGAATTACGTTACGCTTTTAGACGTTGCGTGATTTAAGTGATGGTCACGAGCTAATATTTCAGGTCGTGACAAGAATCTCCTTGGATCGTCGCCGGAACTTCACCCTTTTGCTAACTCCACTTGTACACTAAAGAGACTTGGGAATTCTTGAGAGCTTTGGCACGGATTTCTGAGTGATGATGTGTGAATTGGGGTGTGGTATTTATAGGAAAACTAGGGTTTGGTGTATTGAATAGGTGAATTAAAATTTGTATTAAAAATGGATTTAAATAGTGTTTTAATGTTCTCTGGAAATGCGCAGAGTAGACAAACAGCCTAGGAGGGTGGGGTAGGCGAGAGGTTGCAAGGGTTAAAGTTTGGAGGCTTCACCGACGGATATGACCGACGGTACCGGCCAAAAATGGCATTTCGCCGGGTCAATTCCGGCAGAGGGGGTGGGGTTTTGGTTGCCACGTGTCTCTGTCGCTTGGTTTTCTTCAGTGCACATATTTAAATTTTCCGTGTCTCTTCAGTTTACGTGTAGTGCATGTGTAAACCCTTGGGCTTCTAAAAGATTAAAAGAAAATTAATTAAAAAGATAATGTGGCTGATGGGATTTGAACTCGGGTGCTATGTCTCAGCAGTACAAGATCTTACCAATGAGCTACAAGCTCCTTCTTGCTGTTCAAAAGCAAAATAAAACTATAACTCGTGCTCAGGATTAGGTATCCATTTCTGTATTTTGGAAAAATTCAGTACAAAAAGTTTAGGGTTGTTACATTCTACCCTCCTTATAAAAATTTCGTCCTCAAAATTTGTAGAAGGAAAGTGTAACAGATTCAAAGCAATTTAGTGATGGAACTATTGATAGTGTATGGAAAATATTTGGAAGAACGAAAGAATGCAAAAGTTTTGGTAGGATTGAAAAAAAGTGAGGGAATTACCAGGGTTACCTTGGTCTTCAGTCTCGGCTTCTTCAGCTGCTAATGTGAACACCTGACGCCGGGGTACATTCCTCCTAGCTGGAGGCACATTCCTCTGTCATTAGGGCATGTTTCTCTGCCCTCGAGTCATGTTCCTCAGTGCCTGATAGAATTGGCGATTAGGCTGTGTAGGTGGTCCACGTGGAGATGTAGCTGGGAGTGCAAAACGAGGTGCAGGAGCCTAGATAGATGGCCGCTGCGGATAGTGGGTGGGTGTGTGAGCTGAGTTGCGTCTATAAGGACATGTTCCAATTCCGTGATTGGATGTGCCACAAACTAAGCACAGGCCTTTTGCACGCCTACAGTCCTTCCACAAGTGTTCATCCCTTTTGCAGTAGAAGCAAAAATCTGGACTCGGCTGATTATTGGTTTCTTTCGGTCTCCTGGGTTCAACAGTTGGCCTTGAAGAGGCTCCTCCTGCCATATGGGTGGAAGGATGCTTCACTCCGGCAGATTGAGGTACGTCCTTCCTGTTCACCACTGTCTCATATCGGCGAGCAGCTTTCACGGCCAATTTGTGGGTCGGGAAATCCCCTGTAGCTAATGCAGCTTGAATCTCCGGATCTAACCCTTACTGAAATTGACGAGCTCTGATCTCATCCGTCGGTATCAAGTGTGCCGCGAATTTGTTAAGATATTATGTTAGCTGTGTAGTATGTGATAAATGAAAATTGAAATATTGAGACATATCTTACCGACTGAGCATGGTAAAGTCAGCATCATGCTCATCTACGGATTTGGTCCACATCGAACCCTGTTGTAGATGGATGAATTGTTGTTCCGTGTCGAATCTGGCAGTCTCAGAGAAGTACTTCGCGTCGAACATATCGCGATAGGTCTTCCATTCGATCGGTTGGTCAAGACGGCTTTCTTTCGCCTTCCACCAAATCCGTGCATTGTCAGTGAGCTGCAGCTTCGCAACTCGAACCCAAGCGATCTCTGGCACTTGTGTCCCTGCCAGGTCGTCCTCAATACTTTGAGCCCACTCCTCAGCTTCTAGAGGGCTCCCTTTTCCCGAGAATTGCTTGGGGTGTAAAGCCCGAAATTGCTTTACTCCCGGTGCTTCCGCCTCTGGACGGTTCATCAAAATAGTAGTTTACTGCTGCTGTCCCTCCAGGAGGCTGTGGATCGTCTCAAGCAGTACCGTCTGCTCATTGATCGGAGCAGCAACGGTAAGTGTAAGCGGTAGAGATGGTGGATTGTTGTTGAAGTTGGTGCTGGTGTTGTTTGGAGAATCCAGAACTTTGAAAGAAAAATAGGGTTAGGACAGATTCAAAGTATATAAAATTGTAAGATTCAAGGAATATGAAATGTAAAGAATGTTTTTAGTTGCTGATTCTTGTGTTATATTGCTTAGGACATCATGCAGAATTAACCCGCATGTCCATGCAGAACTGACATGTCCATACAGAGCTGGCCTGCATGGGACGCCAACAAAACCTGTCACGCCCCGCTTCCCAATATACGGGGAAAGGACGTGGCGAGGCCCGCTACGTATTTACTCAGAAGTAAATACGCTAAGCGTATCTAAGCAATATAAAGTAAAGTATACAAGAGATATGAATGTAAATGAACAACAACTTTATTTATTAAACATTCTTTTAAAGGTACAACTGAAATGTAAATACATGAGTAGAAAGCGATGCCTAAACAATGACATAACTGAAATGAAAATGTACAAGTCTAATGCTCCGGGGTTTCAGTGTACTGCTCCAAATGCTCCTGGTTGGTCTCAAGCTCAAGTGCGTCCGATCCACCTGACAACATTCTAAAGAAGAAGAAAAGGAATGCCGTCAACGAACAATCTGTAAGTCAATGTCGCGCACCCCACGTGTTCGCGGGGAGGCGGAAATTGCAAAAAATGATTTTTACGGGCTTCGCAATATCGACTTGAACCAAGGATCGATCATAAACCATAGCTAGCAAACTTCATGAGATTTAACTACTATGATATGAAGTTATACCTCACGATTCAAGTCCTTCAGGTCTTCATTGTTGTCCTCCACTCGTCGTCGGCTCCAAGGATCGTAACGGATCGTAGCAATATCGACGGCCTCCTCGAGTCAAAGACGATCCACTCGAGAGTTTATAGTCCGAGCTCCTACCTCAAATCCGAGGTAACTACGGCTTCTAGTTCGCTAAACTAGAAGTCCTAGAGGGTGTAGAGCGTGAAGATGGAGTGCTTTGTCTCTTAGAACCCTAGGTTTCTCAATTCATGAGACTTTTAGGGTTTAGAGGAAGAAGAAGAAAACTTGAGAAATGAGAGAGGAAAGTGAACATTGGAGATAGGCTTGGTTGCCCTCTCAAGATAGAATGAAGAATATTAGATATTTTGTGAGATAAATATCACACTAAAATATCAAAAACCCTTCACAAATATCTTGTGGTGACTCATGACCATGAGTCACCAAGTAGCCATGTTAGGTTCAATGTAAAGATCCACCTCATTTCTCCACCAAAATAAAGTTTAATCCAAAAGGAAAAACCCTAATAGGTGTCCCCCTTCTAGAAGCTTTCCCGCACAATTACGAGAACGCCCCGCATCCGTATATACATACCCTCATC
The DNA here is from genome assembly GCA_030015575.1 of Agapanthus africanus. NCBI lineage: Eukaryota > Viridiplantae > Streptophyta > Magnoliopsida > Asparagales > Amaryllidaceae > Agapanthus > Agapanthus africanus. Next base: position 9,966,781 of record CM057337.1, read on the forward strand.
CGTATTCCGAAGAACACGAATACAAAGAGACGAAACAATCCATCAATATAATACTAGGATCCAGCTTAAATCAAAGCCCACTAGTATTATCCGCCCGATCATTATACGTGCACAAGTACACATAAGTGATCAAAGCCCTGCCGTAAAACCATACGACCTCTACACCTTTTGCCCGGTGCAGAGAAACTCTTTATGTGGGACTCTAAAGACTCGACACTACACTGGCAGTGGGTTTAACCACAAGCCGCAAGCGGTACTAGCTGCACGTAACGGCTACCCAGGTATGTGTTGATAAGAAGGCCGATGAGCTAACTCATCCGAACTCCTACTGAGCATGTATGCGACAATCTCTGTACAGTCCGGTCTGTTCGTCTAAGAGTATCGTATATCGGGCCTAGGGGCGGTAATCGTCAGACCCCTAATAGCGCAACAAGTCATGTCGGAGTATAGCCCAAAACACCCTGAGGAACTACTGGAGTACCTACCAGTAAATCTCACTTGCCTTGGCCAAGAACTTTGTGCAATGGCCTTCTGAACACAGCGCGATATCAACCCCCAAGACCGGAAGAGACGAATCCTATCTAACTCCTACTGCCTCCAAGTGCTTCGGGACTGCACCCAACTACTACCTGTGTCACGCCCCGCTTCCCGGTGTACGGCGAAAGGGACGCGACGAGGTCCACTACGTATATACTTAGAAGTACATACGCTAAGTGTATCTAAGCAATATAAAAATAAATCACAAGAGACAAGAGATATAGAAATAACAGCAACTTTATTAATAACATTCTTTTGTACAATGCATGAAAAGTAAATACAACTGAAATGAAAAGCGATGCCTAAACAATGGCATAACAGGAAATGAAAATACTGAATAGAACAAGGTACAATGTCTAGAGCTCGGGGTCTTCGTGAAACTGCTCCAAGTCTTCACCGGTGGGCTCGATCTCTGCTGGGTCCAAAGCACCTGACGACATTCAAAGAAGAAAGAAATAGAATGTCGTCAGTGGACAGGTCGCTCGGTAAGTCCCAAAGATAAGAAAGATTTAGAAAGACAGAATAAGAGTATTTTCGAAAGTATTATGTTGTAGAATATTATGTTCACGCTGTTGTTTGTAGCTTGGTACAGAAGGATGCCAGTGTATACGAGAGGGGTCTCTATATGCTAGAGACCAGGGCAAACGGAATGTACAAGGAACCGTTAAGCCACGGTACAACAGCAACGGAATATAGGTTAGGTGTCTTAATCTGACCATCTCGTGCCACCTTTAACACCTTCCGTACCAATCTACCCCTTAAACCCCGTAGTGTTTTGATAGTATTGTTGTATTGTATTGTGTAAGTTGGATGACTGACCAAAACCATGATATCAGTAAACAGATTGTAGCTGCATAATCAGGTAAATGGTATAATGGGATGACGGATGTATATCCATGGTTTCATTCAGTCAAGTTGTATAGATTGTTAACTGGATTCTGGGATTCATGTGTTCATATTGAGTTGGAATATTAAAGAATATAGATTGACTTGAATCATATTCAAATCAGAAATAATCAGACTCAAACCCGAGTCAGACTAAAAGAAATGTAAGTCGAAGTTCTATAATTGTTAAGGTTCTTATTGTAATTTATAAAACTTGAGGGGGTTTTATGTAAAAATACTTTTATATAGTTTTCAAGATACACTTCAAGTATTTATTATTCGTATTTATGGTTATAATGAGTGTGGTTTTATTTTGTCTTATTTCTAGTGAAAATATCCTAATTACATAAATAAATGTATTAATTTGTAATATTGATTTAATTGAAATTCATGGTATTTTAATGTAACTTTTAATCTTGTAATTTTTAGAAAAAGGTGGAAACTTTATCTTATAATAAAATAGGTGTTTAAATGATAAATATACATATGTTTATACAAGGATAATTTTTAATAAATATTTTATTTTCCAAAAATCACATTTTTCTTAAATGTCGTATTTTAAACCTTTCGAGACCGAATGCTCCTTGCGGAGGTCTGAATCTCGCACTACTAAGCCCGAGGGTGCACGATAAACCGTACTATCCCTAACAAGTTTCCCAAAGGTAGGTTGTAGTGGCGCTTTGCAAAGATTTAATAAATACTAATCATTTAGAAAACGGTTTTATAAAGATAAGCTATTTATTTGTAGAAGGGTGTAAATTTCCGTATTTTAGATTCTAGGATTTCCTAAGCCAACTAACCTATTTCTAAATGGTCTAAACGATAAGTCATTAGAAGTCTCAAATCGCCTCTTCACAGCCAATTACGGCCAGGTAAGTGTCAGGTGAGTGGGAGGCTCTCCACTACAAGTAGTGGTCCTAATTAATTAACCACTAGCTCGCCTTAGACACACTTGTCTAAACACCACAAAGTCAGGTTTAGATAAACGATCGATGTCCACGACATATCGTATTTTCCTATTAAAAGATATTGTTTTAAAATTGTCTAAAACTTAGAACTTTTAGAAAAGGTTTTATTAAGAAAAGGGTATTTAAATGTAAAATCTTGTATTATCGTATTCTAAGTTTTGATGATATCAATTAGGGTTGTATTTATGTGTGTGTGGAGGTAGGTCATTACCTCGTGATCTACTTTAAGGTATAGCAATGTTAAAGGGTTAAATGTGATAAACTAAATATGGTGGTATTTAAGTACAAAAATACGGTATATTGCAAAAGTTATCATTTCATGTGTGAAAACTTATTCAAATTAATTTTTAAGTGATTAGTAGTCAACATGAAGTTGTTTAAGCATTATGGAATTGGTGATAAGTGAGACTTGATAGAAAACCGAATCGGAAATCGGGTTGTTTCGATTTTCGTCGGGTTTATAAAGTCGTATTATTATGAAGGAAAAGAAAGGTAGAAAAGGGGGACTTACGGGTTTGGACAACGCTAGAGAGTGAGAGGAAGGTAGTGGATTTGCCGGTGCGTCGAAACGTCATGAAGAGGTCCTAGTACGATCGCCGGGATTTCGCCGTCGATTTCGTCAGCGCTTCGCCTTTTGCTCGTTTTCTCACGTACCAAGTTCTCTTGAAATTTTGGGAGAGTGGACTTAGAAAAAGTGATGAGAGGGTAGAAGGTATGGGGGGTTTATATAAGGTTAGGCTAGGGTTAGGATTTTTAATAAAAAAAATATAAAAATTCATTAAAACTCATTAAACCTAGGATTAAAAGGGATTTATTGGCCAAATGATAACCAATCCAAGCATTTAGAGTGTGCAGGAGGGTTGACCACTTCAAGACCCAACTTTTCTCAGTTGGTGACTCGGCCGTCCGGCCAAGTCCGGCCGGCGGCGCCGGACCGAGTCGGCCGGTTCGTCGGCCGGCGGCGCCGAGTCGGGCTGAGTCAGGCTTCCAGTGGCCGGTGGTTTTCCTGGGGTACAATTTGGTATATTTACTTTTTCATGTCCTGTACATATTTTGTGAGTTATGGCCTTTTGACTGTTGACTTCCAAAAGAAATTAAAATAAAATAAATACAAAAATAATGTGGGGCATGGGATTTGAACTCTGGTGGCTTGGTTCAGCAGTGCAAGGTATTACCAATGAGCTACAAGCTCTTTCTTGTAATTATGGAGTGAAATAAATACTTAAAGAGATATCAGCCGCAATAAATACTCCTAGTATACATTGAATTTAAATCAATTCTTTGTACATTAAAAATGGAGTTGTTACAGTCTACCCTCCTTACAAAAATTTCGTCCTCGAAATTTACAACTTTTATTTGAGGACTAGTTTACAAAGAGGTGTGGATATCTAGTACGCATTTCATCCTCCCTTTCCCAAGTGGACTCTCCTGGAGTGTCTTTCCTCCACATCACTCGAACCAAGTTAACTTCCTTGTTCCGAAGTGTTTTCACTTTCCTGTCCAGGATCTCCACGGGCTGTTGCTCACAAGGCAAGTCGGGCTGTATAGTGAGCTCGGAATGATCGAGAACATGGCTGGGGTCACTCACATACTTTTTGAGTTGGGATATGTGGAACACATTATGCACTCCTTCCAATGAGGGTGGAAGCGCTAAGCGGTATGCCACTTCACCGACTCGTTCGAGTATGTCGAACGGTCCAATGTATCTCGGACTCAACTTACCCCGTCTTCCAAATCGGATCACTCCGCGGTTCGGAGATATCTTCAGGAATACGTGATCTCCTGGCTGGAACTCTAAGTGTCGTCTCTTTGCATCAGCCCAGTGCTTCTGTCGATCTTGGGTTATGCGCATCCTTTCCCTGATAGTACGGATCACAACAACAGTCGCTACTATCATCTCTGGTCCAAGAAGTTCCCTATCTCCGATGTCGTCCCAACTTAATGGCGAACGACACTTCCTTCCATACAATGCTGCAAAAGGTGCCATTCCTATGCTTGCTTGGTAGCTATTGTTGTACGCAAACTCCACAAGATGCAGGTGATCTTCCCACGATCCTTTGAAGTCTAGCATACATGCTCTGAGCATATCCTCAAAGATCTAAATAGTTCGTTCCGACTGACCATCTGTTTGTGGATGATAAGCCGTGTTGAAGTTCAGACTTGTTCCCAAGCTTGCTTGCAGACTTTGCCAAAATTGCGATCGAAACCTGGTGTCACGATCGGAGACAATACAGATCGGTACTCCATGAAGTCTCACAATTTCCTGTATGAGTTCATGGGTATCAGAGATAGTACATTATGAAGAATTTAAATCTTAATTAGATTATTACCTCCATGTACTTCTTTGCTAGTGTCTCAGTAGATTGGCCAACTCGAAATGGGATGAAGTGAGCCGACTTTGTGAGTCAATCCACAATGACCCATATGGCATCGTTACTCTTTGTGCTGCGAGGAAGAGCAGTCACAAAGTCTATCGTGATGTGTTGCCACTTCCATTCTGGGATTGGTAACGGTTAAAGTAATCCAGCAGTTCTGTGATGTTCAGCCTTTACTTGCTGACACACCAAGCATTTTGCGACGCTTCTGGCTACTTCACGCTTCATTCCATGCCACCAATAATTCTGTCGTAGATCTTTGTACATTTTGGTACCTCCAGGGTGTACTGAATAGGGAGAGTTGTGAGCTTCTTTCATTAACTCTTCCTGAACAGGACCTTTTGGTACACACAATCTGTTGCCGTATCTCAAAGATCCGTCTTCATGGATGATGAAGTCTGTTCTGAGTCCATTCTCCACTTGTTCTTTGATCTTTTGCAACTTAGCATCACTTGCTTGGGCTGTTTTGATCTGATTAACAATGGTTGATTGAACTTGTAAATTCATCAAACTTGAAGTATTACCTGGCATGACTACTTCAATCTCCATCTGATGCAAGTCTTGTTGAAGCTTCCACTGAGCGGTGAGATTCATTGCTAATGGTTGGCGACTAAGAGCATCAGGTACTACATTCACCTTCCCTGGGTGATATTGCAAGTTGATGTCAAAGTCCGCCATGAGTTCTAACCATCTTCTCTGCCGCATATTCAACTCCTTCTGAGTAAACACGTACTTTAGGCTCTTATGATCTGTGTAGATGTTCACCCGTTCACCAAGTAGGTAATGACGCCAAATCTTGAAAGCAAAGATGACGACTGCTAACTCCAGATCATGCGTTGGATAATTGCGCTCGTGATCTTCAGCTGTCTTGAAGCATAAGCCACAATCTTACCGTGCTAATGTAGAACACATCCTAATCCCTTACCGGATGCATCGCAATGCACCTCGAATCCTCCAGATTGATCCGGTATGACGAGAATAGGTGCTGATGTCAACCTTGACTTAAGTTCTACGAAAGCCTGTTCGCATGCTTCTGACCACACAAATTCTTCATCTTTACGTGTGAGCTTGGTCAGGGGCGTTGTTATCTTCGAAAAGTCTTCAATAAACCTTCTGTAATATCCAGCTAAACCCAAGAAACTTCGAATATCCTTCACTGACTTTGGTGTAGGCCATTTGCTAACTGCCGAAACTTTCGCTGGATCTACAGAGATTCCTTCTCCTGATACGATATGTCCAAGAAAACCAACTTGATTTAGCCAAAACTCGCACTTGCTGTACTTGGCATAAAGCTGATGTTGTCGAAGAGTTTCTAGGACAATTCGTAAATGTTCTGCATGTTCTTTCCGACTCTTAGAATACACCAGGATGTCGTCAATGAAGATGACAACAAACCTGTCTAACTACTCCCGGAAAACTTGATTCATAAGGTTCATGAATATTGCGGGTGCGTTGGTCACTCCGAATGGCATCACCAGAAATTCGTAATGTCCATAGCGAGTTCTGAAAACTGTTTTGTGAATATCAGCTTCCTTGACCTTCACTTGATGATAACCTGAACGAAGATCTAATTTAGAGAAAACACAAGATCCACTTAGCTGATCGAATAGATCATCGATGCGCGGGAGTGGATACTTGTTCTTTATAGTGACTTCATTTAAGGCTCTGTAATCGATGCACATTCTGTATGAACCTTCCTTCTTCTTCATAAGTAGTACAGGTGTTCCCTAACTTGAAGTGCTGGGACGAATCCATCCTTTTGCCAGTAATTCGTCCAACTGTGTTCGGACTTCCCTCAGACCTTCCGGACTTAAACGATAGGGTGCTTTGATCACCGGTTGTGCTCCTGGTACTAAATAAATACTGAATTCGAGAGCTCGATCGGGAGGCAAACCTGATATATCGTCAGGAAATACATCGTCGAACTCTCGAACTACATCCGGGCTTGATTCTTCCTCCGCTTGAGCTGCTGCAACAACTGCTTCTCTTGGCTTTGCTTTGTAGATACGTGGCTCCAGTGTACGGTCTCCGCTTTTTAAATAGAAGACCGGATGGTCTGGGATCTCGAATACTACCCTCCTTTGACGACAGTCGATGGTAGCATAAAAAGTTCCAAGCCAATCCATTCCTAGAACCACATCGAAGTTCGGTATGTCCAGTACTTTGAAGCCAGCATAAAACTCTCGACTGCAGACGACGACTAGACACAAGCTGTATCCCATAGTTGCCTTTAGAACGCCATTTCCTGAACTGACATTCCAGCTGGATACAAACGGTGAGACTGGAATCGCATGGGTTCGGACAAACCGTTGCGACATAAAGCAGTGTGATACTCCAGTATCAAACAGTGCAAGTACAGGGATTGAGGATACTAAGATTGTACCTAAGGTATGTGGGATTTGTTTTAGGTATAGAAAATATGTAACTAAGTAGCAGGATAGAAAAGCAAGGTTTGAAAAGAAAAGTTTACCAGTGATGGCTTGGCCGGTGGCTTCAGCTTCTTCCACGGACATCGTGAAAGCCTGGCGCCTTGGTACATTCCTCCTGGCCTGAGGAGCATTCCTCGGAACGTTCCTTTGAGCTTGATGGAACTGACGAGGAGGTGGTGCAGCTTGTGGTCCTCTGGATGGTGCAGGTAGTGCAGGTCTGGGAGCAAGTGCCTGAAGAGCTGGTCGCTGCGGATAAGTAATTGCTGGCCTGGGTGCAGCAACTGTGTTCTGTCTTTAGGGACAAGACCCAATATCGTGAGTAGCTGAGCCGCAGACTAAGCAAAGGCGGTTCGCTCGACGGCAGTCCTTCATCATATGTCCAGTTCTCTTGCAGTAGGTGCAAAAGGCTGGGTTAGGACGATGGGTTGGTACTCCGGGTCGCCTTGGCACGAAAAGTGGCCTGGACGAGGCTCCACCTGCCATCTGGTTGGCAGGGCATTTGACTCCTGCAGACTGAGGTCTGCTCCTTGCTTTTATCACTGCCTCATAACTGCGGGCAGCTTTCAGAGTATCCTCATGAGTCAGAAATTTTCCCGTGGCTAGAGCAGCCTAAATCTCCGTGTCCAGTCCTTGTTAAAAGCGACGGGCTCTGATCTTGTCCGTCGGTATCAAGTGTGCCGCGAATCTGTTTAAAGATTGTGTTGGCTGTATAGTATGTGATATTTAAAAATTGAACTATTGTGACATATCTTACCGGCTTAACATGGTGAATTCAGCGTCGTATTCATCTACTGATTTGTCCCATATTGAACCCTGTTGTAGATGAATGAACTGCTGCTCCATTGCAAACCTGGCAGTCACAGGGAAGTATTTCGCGTCGAACTTCTCGCGAAAAGTCTTCCATTCAATTGGCTGTACCAGACGGCTTTCTTCCGCCTTCCACTAGTTGCGAGCATTATTCGTGAGTTGTAGTTTCGCCACACGGACCCAAGCGATGTCTGGAACTTGAGCTGCTGCCAGATCGTCTTCGATACTTTGTGCCCATTCTTCAGCTTCAAGAGGGCTTCCTTTACCAGAGAACTGCTTGGGGTGCAAAGCCCTGAATTGCTTTACCCCTGGTGCGTCGGCCTCAGGACGGTTAAGGAGTTGTTGATGTCCCTCGAGAAGGCTGCGGATCGCTTCAAGTAGCACTATTTGCTCGGTGGGTGGTGCAGGAACAGCTGGTGCAAGAGGTAGTGCTGGAGGTGTGTTGTTGACGTTGGTGCTGGTGTTGTTCGGGGAATCCATAACCTTGAAGAAATTTTTTAGGTTAGGACAGATTCAAATACATGAAATGATAAGATTCAAGGAATAGAAATTTGTAAGATTCAAGAAACATGAATTGTAAAGAATGTTTTAGTTGCTGGTTCTTGTGTTATATTGCTTAGGTTGTTCACGCAGACCAGAACTGCATGATAGGGATTCATACAGCTCTGACCTGCATGGGCCACCAACAAAACCTGTCACGCCCCGCTTCCCGGTATAGGCGAAGGGGACGTGACGAGGTCCGCTACGTATATACTTAGAAGTACATACGCTAAGCGTATCTAAGCAATATAAAAATAAATCACAAGAGATAAGAGATATAGAAATAACAGTAACTTTATTAATAACATTCTTTTGTACAATGCATGAAAAGTAAATACAACTGAAATGAAAAGCGATACCTAAACAATGGCATAATAGAAAATGAAAATACTGAATAGAACAAGGTACAATGTCTAGAGCTCGGGGTCTTCGTGAAACTGCTCCAAGTCTTCACCGGTTGGCTCGATCTCTGCTGGGTCCAAAGCACCTTACGACATTCAAAGAAGAAAGAAATAGAATGTTGTCAGCGAACAGGTCGCTCGGTAAGTCCCAAAGATAAGGAAGAATTAGAAAGACAGAATAAGAGTATTTTCTAAAGTATTATGTTGTAGAATATTATGTTCACGCTGTTGTTTGTAGCTTGGTACAGAAGGATGCCAGTGTATACGAGAGGGGTCTCTATATGCTAGAGACCAGGGCAAACGGAATGTACAAGGAACCGTTAATCCACGGTACAACAGCAACGGAATATAGGTTAGGTGTCTTAATCTGACCACCTCGTGCCACCTTTAACACCTTCCGTACCAATCTACCCCTTAAACCCCGTAGTGTTTTGCTAGTATTGTTATATTGTATTGTGTAAGTTGGATGACTGACCAAAACCATGATATTAGTAAACAGATTGTAGCTGCATAATCAGGTAAATGGTATAATGGGATAATGGATGTATATCCATGGTTTGATTCAGTCAAGTTGTATAGATTGTTAACTGGATTCTGAGATTCATGTGTTCATATTGAGTTGGAATATTAAAAAATATAGATTGACTTGAATCATATTCAAATCAGAAATAATCAGACTCAAACCCGAGTCAGACTAAAAGAAATGTAAGTCGAAGTTCTATAATTGTTAGGGTCCTTATTGTAATTTATAAAACTTGAGGGGGTTTTATGTAAAAATACTTTTATATAGTTTTCAAGATACACCTCAAGTATTTATTATTTGTATTTATGGTTATAATGAGTGTGGTTTTATTTTGTCTTATTTCTAGTGAAAATATCCTAATTACATAAATAAATGTATTAATTTGTAATATTGATTTAATTGAAATTCATGGTATTTTAATATAACTTTTAATCTTGTAATTTTTAGAAAAAGGTGGAAACTTTATCTTATAATAAAATAGGTGTTTAAATGATAAATATGCATATGTTTATACAAGGATAATTTTTAATAAATATTTTGTTTTCCAAAAATCTCATTTTTCTTAAATGTCGTATTTTAAACCTTTCGAGACCGAATGCTCCTTACGGAGGTCTGAATCTCGCACTACTAAGCCCGAGGGTGCACGATAAACCGTACTATCCCTAACGAGTTTCCCAAAGGTGGGTTGTAGTGGCGCTTTGCAAAGATTTAATAAATACTAATTATTTAGAAAACGGTTTTATAAAGATAAGCTATTTATTTGTAGAAGGGTGTAAATTTCCGTATTTTAAATTCTAGGGTTTCCTAAGCCAACTAACCTATTTCTAAATGGTCTAAACGATAAGTCATTAGAAGTCTCAAATCGTCTCTTCACCGCCAATTGCGGCCAGGTAAGTGCCAGGTGAGTGGGAGGCTCTCCACTACAAGTAGTGGTCCTAATTAAGTAACCACTCGCCTTAGACACACTTTCCTAGACACCACAAAGTCAGGTTTAGATAAACGATCGATGTCCACGACATATCGTATTTTCCTATTAAAAGATATTGTTTTAAAATTGTCTAAAACTTAGAACTTTTAGAAAAGGTTTTATTAAGAAAAGGGTATTTAAATGTAAAATTTTGTATTATCGTATTCTAAGTTTTGATGATATCAATTAGGGTTGTATTTGCATGTGTGTGGAGGTAGGTCATTACCTCGTGATCTACTTTAAGGTATAGCAATGTTAAAGGGTTAAATGTGATAAACTAAATATGGTGGTATTTAAGTACAAAAATACGGTATATTGCAAAAGCTATCATTTCATGTGTGAAAACTTGTTCAAATTAATTTTTAAGTGATTAGTAGTCAACATGAAGTTGTTTAAGTATTATGGAATTGGTGATAAGTGAGATTTGATAGAAAACCGAATCGGAAATCGGGTTGTTCCGATTTCCGTCGGGTTTATAAAGTCGTATTATTATGAAGGAAAAGTGTCACGCCCCGCTTCCCAAAATACGGAATACGAGGGGTAGACAAGGCCAGCCATGCTCCTACGGTCAAGGAAATGTCCTGCCGTAGTCACACTTCGGCTTCTAGTTTTTCATGGTAAACAGTAAATGATGCGTAGGTAATGAGAAATGCAGTAACTGAAAGAAACAATGTAAAGAACTGACCTGAGGGGAAAACAATCTAATGTAACTCGGAATGGCAAGTCAAGAAGTCTATGATGCACGTCTAGTTCTGGTCCAGGCTAAATCTTCTCCTCACACTGAGCATGCATACTCAGGTCGTCAGAGCGACACAATAGCAATATAATATATATAAAATCAAGTGACAGTTATAACAGTAATAATAGATATGAACAACAGTAATCAATGACAGCATGAATATGAATGTGCAGTAATCATTGCAGCGGAGCAGTAAAGCAGTAGAACGATATGTCACGTATGTCAACACAGTATATAAGGTATATAAATGCCAGTATCCCTATCAGTCTCTAAGTCTCACTGTACAGGTCACTAAGCCTATCGTCAGTCTAAGTGTGAGAGTCAACCACTCGTGAGTGTCCTCCACCCAAGGGTAGAACCCAAGGGCAAGGGACCACGGGCCCAACATGTAACATGTATATCACGGTGTATATCACATACCCTGTAAATCTCCATATAACTCCCTAAATATATAAGCCGGCATGGGACTCCCGAGATTCTGTTGAACTCACACTTAAACTACCCCACACCCCGTGGTCTACATCAAACGCTAACCATAACCCTAAATACTAATCGATCCGTGACAAGTCTGCGCGAGAACTGGAGGCGGGACCTCCATCAAGCACGTCCCGACTAATACCTAAGATAAATGGCAGTGTCGGATGCCTTATCCGTGACACCCGTGCAAGCGCTTCCATAAGTGTCCCATACCACTTATAGTCATACGTACACGCATCCCACAGACGTCGACAATGCAATAGAATAATAGGGTCACTGATTGTGCACAAGTACGTATCACTTTCACTTATTCACGGATACACGAACACTGACGTACTTGCCACAATCATCACTAAAATCTAACACTAGGTAAATGCACGATATCACTAAGTTATCACTACAATGATATGGGTATGATATGATGCATGGACAGTATATAAGCATGATAGGGATGTTATGAAACAGTAATTTATCACTTGCACGATTCATCATGGAACGTACGTGCACAGTTTAGCGAAACGATAAACAGGTGATAATTAGTATGTTCAGTTATCTATCCATCTAATTTAGTTTCAAGCCAATTGGGTTCCAGGATCATTAGTTATAACCATTTCCTTTTAAGCGCTCGCGGCTGGAAATCCGATTTCAGAATCAGAAGTTCGTTTCGCAACGCATTTTAATCCCAGTTGGGATCAGATTTTAGCAACGCTACAGTTGGATTAATTCTAGTGTTTTCAGTAAGGTTTTCAACGTAACAGACGGATCGTCAATCGCATCTGTACGTCAGGAGTTATTCACTGTTTAACACTAATATGTCAGTTCTGATTCTGCTGGGACTGTTATGCGTCCCGATCTTTCAAATTATAGAATAAATATCAAACGGTAACGAAACAGAATGAAATCAATGGCGTTGCCTAGATAACAGTTTTATCTATAATAAACAGTGGAGTTCCGCAACCTACGAGTTAAGGAAATCCTGTGGTACCCATTACGGAACAGCAAGCAACAACTGGAGTCGCTCTGGACTGCAGTCCAGAGTCGCACTCCGATCAAATTTTCATCACGGTTTAAGTACAGGAATGTCTGGAAACTAGTACAGGGTTAAAGTTTGTCGAGTCGTCTTCGATTTGAGCCCTCGAACGCACCATTCTAGTGTGTATATGATTTATGGTGAATTTAACGGTTTTCAGGTACAATAAAATTACAGTTTTACGATTAAACTTGGGGGTAGTTGTTTTAGTCGTTAACGATCATATTTTCCAGCGAAACTTGCACAAGGTACTCATCACAGAAAGGGCCAAAGTAATTAATCCAGTTCCGTCAATTTAGAAAAGTATTTTCTTTGGGAACACGCGTCGAACAGGTATGGCACATAATTGGTTTAAATTTGTAACTTTATAATCTGTGAATTTAGTGATTGTACAATAAGTAAATAGCATGTAAGCAAGTAAAATCTTGCCTGGAGGCGGTGGACTGATGCACGGCGGCGGCAATGGCACGATTGCGTCACGAACGCAGCACAGGTTCGTTCTCGGAATCAGGTAGTTGCACACAATCCAGTCAATCTCCGCATATCATTCTTCGCACTGCTTCGGGTTATTCCTTGTTTTGGTGTGAGGGGATAGAGGTGCTGAAACGGAGCAAGAGATCTTTAGAGGAACAGAGGGAGGAAGATTTAGAGAGAGAGAGTGTGACAGAAAGAGAGAGAGGAATAGAGAGTGAGAGAGAGAAAGAGGTTTAGAGAGTGAGAGAGAGAAAGACAGAGAGAGAGAGAGGTTTAGAGAGAGAGAGAAATAGAGAGTGAGAGAGAGAAAGAGGTTTAGAGAGTGAGAGAGAGAAAGACAGAGAGAGAGACAGTGAGGAGGAGAGAGAGTGAGAAACAGAGGGAGAGAGAAAAACAGTGAGAGAGAGAGAGAAGATGGCGATGGAGATGATGTTGATATGGAGGGTGAAGGGTGTCGATGGAGTTGGTGGTCGACGATGGTGGTCGTCGGGAAGACGGGGCGCCGGCGGTGAGGGTACACGGTGGTCGAGCTCGGGTGAAATGGGTTGGTGTGCAGGGAAGCTCGACAGGGGGTGCTCGGGAGTGGAGAGCTCGTCGGCAAGGGTAGTAGAGGCTCGTTGGCGATGGATCGTCGACGGTGAGGGGCAGTGGGGAGCTAGGATGGGTGCAGTGAGGAGGTCTCGATGAAGGGTGACGAGGGTCGGGAGTATAGCGAGGAGGGGAGGAAAACGAGAACGAGGGAGGGAGCGATTGAGGAAGAGGGAGTAGTGGGTAGAGGAGAGAGGGTCGTGGGGGAAAACGTGCGCGTCGTGGTAACGCTCGCGCGAGCGAGGGCGACGGCGGAGGGAGCGGATCGCGCGCGAGATTGGCGGGAGAGCCGTTGGGAAGAAGATGCTGTAGGGAGCGGGTCGGGTCGAAGCGGGTGCGGGCGCTGAAGGCTAAAGCGGAGCGGGCCAAAGAAATAGAGGGAAAAATGGAGAAAGAGAGTGTGGGCCGGGCTACGTGGGCTTAGGCCGGGGTTTAATAGGAAATTAAAAGGATTGTGGGGAAATATAGTGAGTGGGCCGGGCCGGAATTAAAAATTAAAGAATTAAAGGAAAGAAATGGGAACGGGCCAGGGATATTTTAAAAGGGAATTTGGTGAAGAATTGGGCTGGGCTGAGATTTGGGCCAGAAAAATATAAGGAAATATTGAGGAGAAAAGAATGGATGGACTCGGGCTGCTTTTGGGCTGGGGTTGGAAAATTAATTATAAGAATTGTAAGGGAATGAGGAAACGGGCCGGCTGAAATTTATTGAGGTATTTATTTTAGAAAAATGTGTGGCCTTAGGGTTCCAATATAGTTTGGGTTAGGATTTAGAGGAAAAATCAAATGGAAAAAATAAAGGGATTGGAATTTGGGTTTGAGAAAATAGTGGGGGAAAATGGATTGGGAGTTTAGGGTTTAATGGTGTTTCGAAAATAACTAAATAAATAATTGTAAATAAATTATATAGGTGAAAAGAAATACGGATATAGGCGTATAAAAGGGGCTGGGTGTTACAAAAAGAAAGGTAGAAAAGGGGGACTTACGGGTTTGAACAACGCTAGAGAGTGAGAGGAAGGTAGTGGGTTTGCCGGTGCGTCGAAACGTCGTGAAGAGGTCCTGGTACGATCGCCGGGATTTCGCCGTCGATTTCGTCAGCGCTTCGCCTTTCGCTCGTTTTCTCACGTACCAAGTTCTCTTGAAATTTTGGGAGAGTGGACTTAGAAAAAGTGATGAGAGGGTAGAGGGTATGGGGGGTTTATATAGGGTTAGGCTAGGGTTAGGGTTTTTAATAAAAAAAATATAAAAATATATAAAAATTCATTAAAACTCATTAAACTTAGGATTAAAAGGGATTTATTGGTCAAATGATAACCGATCCAAGCATTTAGAGTGTGCAAGAGGGTTGACCACTTCAAGACCCAACTTTTCTCAGTTGGTGACTCGGCCGTCCGGCCAAGTTCGGCCGGCGGCGCCGAGTCGAGCCGAGTCAGGCTTCCAGTGGCCGGGGGTTTTCCTGGGGTACAATTTGGTATATTTACTTTTTCATGTCCAGTACATATTTTGTGAGTTATAACCTTTTGACTGTTGAATTCCAAAAGAAATTAAAGTAAAATAAATACAAAAATAATGTAGGGCATGGGATTTGAACTCTGGTGGCTTGGTTCAGCAGTGCAAGGTATTACCAATGAGCTACAAGCTCTTTCTTATAATTATGGAGTGAAATAAATACTTAAAGAGATATCAGCCGCAATAAATACTCCAAGTATACATTGAATTTAAATCAATTCTTTGTACATTAAAAATGGAGTTGTTACAGTCTGTTTGCACGACTCTTTTGAGCCGTGGTAGGGTAGTAATCAAAGTACAGTGGGAATACACTCGAGGCGAAACAGCAGTGTCAAGTCGACGGACTAAGTTGTACTCATGTCACCTGAGAACTGCTACCTGACGATAGGTATAATACCCACCAACAGTTCCCTACAAGTCCTGTCCAGTGTACTCATAACCCAATGAGCACCTGCATATTATCTCCAGTACGACGTACTAATGGCTGTGGGACAGACCATCTCCCATGCTGGGATGAGAAGCGTATACACTAGTCTACTCTGGAGTATCGATGCCCTGTCTTGATAATCCTACGACTAGGGACCTGTATAGGATGTGCTTATAGACTACCCAGCCCCCACTAGTGTGACTGCCATCACAACGCTGGTAATCAAGCAAATATCCTTAGAGCTCTACTAATATGTATATGCGATATGCTAAAAGAAACACATGCACATATTGAGGTAGAAACAAACCAGGTAGCATACTACCATTTCGAGCAAGACTGTTACTATATCCGTGTATATCCCAAGCTCCCATTAAATAATATACAATCCAGTATGATACAATAATGGCCTCTACGGCATATATCACTAATAATCTCCCACTTGCACTAAGGCCATATACTGGCATATCGTAGACCGAAGATCTCGAATAGTCTTTCGAATACTGTTTGAGGGATGGCCTCTGTGAGTGGATCTGCAGTGTTATTCTCCATATCTACTCTCCTCACCTCGATCCCCTGGGGATCAACGATCTCCCTGATCAGGTGGTACCGCCTCAAGATATGTCTAGATCTCTGATGGGACCTGGGTTCCTTTCCTAAAGCTATAGTGCTGTATGTTGTCACAATACTAAAGTATTGGACCAACAAATGGAAGGAACCACCTGAAATTCAATTAAGAACTTCCTCATCCAGACTGCTTCTTTTGCGGCGTCTCATGCAGCGAACTACTCCATTTCCATCGTCGAGTTTGTAACGGTGTCCTGATTGGAGCTCTTCCAACAGACCGCCCCTCCACCGAGGGTAAAGACATAACCTGACATTGACTTGGAGTCATCCTTATCACTCTGGAAGATGGAGTCAGCAAAGGCCTCGATCTGGAGATCTTTTCCGTCATACACCAAGAATATCTTCTTAGTCCTTCTCAGGTACTTGAGAATGTTCTTTACTGCTATCCAGTGTTTCTTCCCTGGGTTTGACTGATACCAGCTTACCACGCTGAGTGCGTAAGCAACATCTGGTCTGGTAAACAACATCGCATACATTATAGAGCTTAACGCAAAAGCGTAGGTTATAGATGTGATGCGATCCCTTTTCAAATCAGTCTTTGGAGACATTTCTTTGGAGAGGGTGATTCCGTGACAAGCCGATAGACTACCGTGCTTAGAATCATCCACACTAAATATTTTCAGTATGGTGGTGTTGTACCTTGACTGCAAAAAGTCCCACCATCCTCTTTGATCTATCACGATAGATCTGAATCCTCAGAATATAGTTGGTATCACTCAGGTTTTTCATGGAGAACTTCTATGACAAGAATCCTTTGACTGATTGTAACATATGAATATCATTTCCTACCAAGAGAATGTCATCCACGTACTAGACGAGGAATCCCACAGTTCTTGCTACAATCTTACTATAAATGCATGGTTCATCTGGATTTTTGATAAAGTCGAATTCTTTGACTGTCTCAATAAAAACAGATGTTCCAACTCCACGATGCCTGCTTTAATTTATAAATGGACTTAAGCAACTTGCATACTGTCCCACTGCTCCCACTCTGATTGAAAACACTCTGGTTGATTCATATAGACGCACTCTTCCAAATTACCATTTAGAATAGCCGTCTCTACGTCCATCTGCCGGATCTAAATCTTGGAAGGCAGCAATGGCAAGAAGGATCCGAATGGATTTGAGTATAAACACTGGAGAAAAGGTTTCATCATGGTCCAAACTAGGTCTTTGACGAAAACCTTTTGCAACAAGTCTAGCCTTATAGGTTTCAACCTATCCATCTACACCAATCTTCTTTCTGAAGATCCATTTGCAGCCGACGGGTTTTACCCCTTCTGGAGCAATGTTCAAAGTGCATATTTTGTTGGTGTACATGGACTCCATTTCGGTCCGCATTGCATCTAGCCATTTTACCGAGTCACCGCTCTGAATGTCCTGCTGGAAGCTAGTTGGCTTATCATTGTCAATGATGCAATCCTCTCGATCCTCGTCTATGAGAAAACCGTAGTATCTCTCGGGCGGATGAGATAGCCTACTAGTCCTGCGGATTGGCGTAGGGATGTCTGGTTTTTTTGAAACTTCTAATTCTACCATACTTTCAGTAATAGTTTGTGGTTCTGGAATTTCTTCCAGTTCTATTGCGCTCCCACTATTTCCTTTTATAAAGAAAAAGATTTTCTAAAAAAGTGGGCATGACGAGGAATAAAAATCTTTTGTTTCTCTGCGTAATAGGAAAGACACCCCTTGGAGTTCTCTGGGTATCCTACAAATTTATACAGTACTGAGTGTGCCTCGAGCTTGTCCGCATACTGCTTTTCAACAAAAACTGGACATCCCTATATCTTCAGATACTGAAAATATGCTTTCTTCCCACTCCACATCTGATATGGTGCGGTAGGCACAATCTTGGTAGGAACCTTATTCAAAAGATATGCAGCTGATTCTAGTGCATAACCTCAGAAGGATCGCGATAACTCAGTATTACTCATCATGGAACAAACAATATCCAATAGGGTTCTATTTCGCCTTTTCTATACACCATTGTGTTGTGGTGTGTATGGAGGAGTAAGCTGAGAGAGAATTCCATTCTCTTGTAGGTAATCCAGAAACTCGGCAATTCGGTATTCACTACATCGATCAGATCTCAGTGTCTTGATATTTTTTCCTGTTTGTTTTTCCACTTCATACTTAAATTCTCGGAATACCTCAAAAGGCCTTGGATTTATGCTTTATCAAGAAGACATGTCCTTACCTAGAGAAATCATCCGTAAAAGTAATGAAACAGGAATAACCACTTCGTGCATCTGTAAATATTAGACTACACACGTCGCTGTGTATGAGTCCCAAGAGCTTGCTCGCTCTTACTCCGTGTCCAGTGAACGGAGTCTTTGTCATCTTTCATGTGAGACAAGATTGACAGGTTGCATAAGACTGATATTCGAACAGATCCAAATATCCCTCTCTATGTAACTTCGACAACAGTGTTTCATTGATGTGACCCCTTCTATAATGCCATAAGAAAATCCTATTTGATTCTGGAGACTTTCTTTTAAGCGTGTTCTGGACATTGAAAACCTGAGCTTGATTTAACATGTATATACTGTCCTTTAGTGTACCTGACCCAATCACACTTTGATTTAGGTGGATGTGAACTACATCGCTTACATACTAGACTTGGTACACACAAATAGTTACGTAAAATCAATATCCGCCTACTTGTCAATTCTAGATGATATACCCTACGGATACAGTATCCACGCTCATTCCGTTAGCAACCCTGAGAGTCATATCACCTGCCCTGATAACTCCACGGTTTCTCAAAAACTGTAATGAATTACAGATATGAGATTCTGATCTGGTATCTTATACCCAGAAAGTAGAGTTAATTGACAGACTGTTTTCAATCACAAACACACCCGAAGTCGAAGCCACAACATGCTTCGGATTCTAGATTCTGGCTTTTCAAGCCCTGTATCCCTTCTGCTAATGCCCTTCCCCATGACAATAGGAACATCCCTCCTTCCCTACTGTTAACCCCGAAACTTTTGCCCTTCCCTTTTCTTCTACCTTACCGACACCGCCTATCGGCTTTGTGGAGGTCTTCTTCTTCTCACCCTTGGCATCCGCCTTAGATCCAGAAGATGAAGATTTCCCAATAAGCAGAGCGGGTGTCTCTCTGGTTTCCTTCAGGGTGCCCTCAACTGGAAGTAAAACTTGCTTCCCCTGGGTGTAAGTAGAAGGTAGGGACTGTTGAATTAAGTCAGTACATGACTCGTTCTCCAATGTGGTCTCCAGGTCCGTGAGCTTTTTAATATAGCTAATCGTTATAGGGACGTGGTCCCCTACAGATGACCCGACAGCCAACCTCGCTTGAAGCAATTCTTTCGAGGTCTCATATCTTGCGATACGAGATTGCTCTCCATATAAAACATAGTTATGGAGGAAGATGGAAACTAAGCCCGTCTTCTCGTGCTGCCTCTGGTATACACCATCTATTTAGGCTAACACAAGGCACTTGGCATTCTCACAATCTTTTTCCCTTGTCTTACGAATATCAACTTCCGTGACGGTAGAAACTGGACCTGGGACGGCGAGGGCTATGAGTAGCAATGAGGTGGTCTAGCTTGTCATATGTAATGGACATCTGGACAAACCTTTACCAGTCAATATAGTATAACTCAGTTATTTTATTATCTATTTGTAACCTAATCTGGTCACCTGGTCGCTGCAATTAGGAGAGAGAGAAGAAAACACTCAGCATGATGTTCTTGCAAGTTTAGATTGGTTTTTAACTTATCTAAACATGATGGCTCCCACTGTTCCTCGAATCCTTTCTCAAACCATAAAAGAAGAATTAGTCGGGATTTAATCTCACTGTACAATTCATGCTTAACCGTTCAGTCAGGCTAGTGTCGGTACTTCGAGAGAGGTTTTACGAAGCTTTCGCGAAGTTTCTTAATTAAATAACCTCTTTTCCCTAGAGGCGTTTCCCCTCTAACACTGTTCTAGACACTTACTTGGTTTATAGTATTGATCGTTAAGTGAAAAAATCTCCCGAGGAGTAGCATATACTCACAGTAGGATCGGGATCCAAATATCATTATGTGATAATGCTGAAGGAATCCTACTAATATTATCACACTCCAAATGGTATGCAATATTAGCAAGTTTCAATTTCCTTAGAAACTCCCGATGTGGATTTTTGCCCCATGCTCTTATGACCTTGACTAAGGCCAACAAATCATAAGTCACATGTCAAGTTCTACCCGTTGTTGTCCAGGTTAATTTGAACCCACCCGTACATACTCTTGACTAAGGCCAACAAAGTAGTACGACTGTCCCAAACCAATGCATCTATCTATGCAACATATGAATACCTAGCAGCTACCAATCACTATGCCTTGACTAAGACAACAAACATAGCTTGAATACTATTGAATATTCATATGAAATAACGGAGGGCTACGAATGGTTTTGGCAAAACCGTGAACGTAGTGAACTTGATATAATTGATGGAACCTGATAGCTTTTAAAAGGATTGGTTTAAGCTCTGCGTTTTTGAAAGTTTGCTGTTTTGAAAAACCGAGTGGTTTTAAAATTGTTCCAACGATTCAGCTTTGGCTTGTTTGCTTTGCACTAATGTAATGCAGTTTCATCATTTACACCTATCATCACTGAAAAAGACGAAAATACCACGTCCACTTATACCATCCGCATTCGCTACTGGGCCCCGTCTAACACCGTTAGGTTACTTAACTAACGCCAGAGCGGGGGCTGGACTAGCGCGGATGCAAAACATAAGCAGCGTCTATTATATATATATATATATAATAACCATTCGTCTAACGCAATAATAGGCATTCCAGATCACAGATGAACATATTGGATATACTAGGAATTCCGCGTTTCGTTTAAGCCTGTAACGAAAAACAGATTCCACGGCTGTGATGAATAGCCAAACCCCACCCTAGATCCCTATGGGTGCGGCAAACTACCCGCCAAATACCTGAAGTGAAGCAACCACCCTCGGCAAAGTGACTAGGCAACTCGGCACTTCAAAGTACCCGGTAGTTTGTGCACCCCACCTTCGGTCTATCCTAGGAGTAAAAACAGTAAAAGAAATAATACAACGGTGGCTACAATCTCAACCCGGATGTGCTCTGCAAAAATAATATTACATCACTTTACAAATTTACATCGAATGAAATAATGAAAACTCTCATCTCACATCCCCGGCTATTCATCCACGACGATCTAACAAGTTCATATACACAAACCAACATAACATCATCACTGATATGTGCAACCCCGACTAATCGACGTATAGAAATTAGTCGACATTTCCAAATACATATACACATCACAAAGCTTGTAAAGTAACTGCGACATTAGAATTCCGCACGCAATTAGAAAACTTAACCAATTTTCCAAAACTTGAAAATCCAGTGAACTAAAGTTCCAAAAACGATGGTTTGAAGCCAATTCGGAAGTCCGAATAAAAAAGAAACGCGCCTGAACCTTCGCGGAGAGTTAGAGCACGAAATTAACTTCGAGTTGGGGGGCCCAGAAGGGGTACCCCACCCCCGAGGCCACCATGAGGTGGCCATGAGGTGAGGCAGACCCGAAACTGCCTAAGGTGGGGCAGTTTTGGGTCCTCAGCGCCAAGACCACCTTGTGGTGGTCTTGGGGAGTAGGCCCAGCCATTCGGTCCCCCCGGGGGTTTCCCTAAGTGTCCATGCACCACACCGTGGCTTCTCAGTTCAAACCGTGAGCCCGCGGGGTGTGCAAACATCTCAAACTATCATTTTTGGAAACTGTTTTTCTCGGCAGCTTTTGCGTGACAAAAATGGCAGATTTCTAACGTCGCTACAAGCTATCTAAGGTTTATGAGAGGCTCTGATACCACTTTAAGTCGATGTCGCGCACCCCACGTGTTCGCGGGGAGGCGGAAATTGTAAAAAATGATTTTTACGGGCTTCTCAACACCGACTTGAACCAAAGATCAATCATAAACCATAGCTAGCAAACTACATGAGGTTTAACTACTATGATACGAAGTACCCCACGATTCAATTCCTTCGGGTCTTCATCGCTATCCTCCACTCGTCGTCGGCTCCAAGGATCGTAACGGATCATAGCAAGCTCGACAGCCTCCTCGAGTCAAAGACGATCCGAGAGTCTATAGTCCGAGCTCCTACCTCAAATCCGAGGTAACTATGGCTTCTAGTTCGCTAAACTAGAAGTCCTAGAGGGTGTAGAGTGTGAAGATGGAGTGCTTTGTCTCTTGGAACCCTATGTTTCTCAACTCATGAGACTTTTAGGGTTTAGAGGAAGAAGAAGAAGACTTGAGAAATGAGAGAGGAGAGTGAACATTGGAGATAGGCTTGGCTGCCCTCTCAAGATAGAATGAAGAATATTAGATATTTTGTGAGATAAATATCACACTAAAATATCAACAACCCTTCACAAATATCTTGTGGTGACTCATGACCATGAGTCACCAAGTAGCCATGCTAGGTTCAATGTAAATATCCACCTCATTTCTCCACCCAAATAAAGTTTAATCCAAAAGGAAAGACCCTAATAGGTGTCCCCTTCTAGAAGCTTTCCCGCACAATTACGAGAACGCCCATCATCCGTATATACATACCCGCATCCGTATTCCGAAGAACATGAATATAAAAAGACGAAACAATCCATCAATATAATACTAGGATCCAGCTTAAACCAAAACCCACTAGTATTATCCGCCCGATCATCATTCATGCAAAAGTACACGTAAGTGATCGAAGTCCTGCCGTAAAACCATACGGTCTCTACACCTTCTGCCCGGTGCAGGGAAACTCTCTATGTGGGACTTTAAAGACTCGATACTACGCTGGCAGTGGGTTTAACCACAAGCCGCAAGAGGTACTAGCTGTAGGTAACGGCTACCCAGGTATGTGTCGATACGAAGGCCGATGAGCTAACTCATCTGAACTTCTACTGAGCCTGTATGTGACAATCTCTGTACAGTCCGGTCTATTCGTCTAAGAGTATCGCATATCTGGCCTAGGGGGAGGTAATCGTCAGACCCCTAATAGCGCAACAAGTCATGTCGGGGTATAACCCAAAACACCATGAGGAACTACTGGAGTACCTACCAGTAAACCTCACTTGCCTTGGCTAAGGACTTTGTGTAATGGCTTTTCGAACACAGCGCGATATCAACCCCCAATACCGGGAGAGATGAATCCTATCTAACCGCTACTGCCTCCAAGTGCTTTGGGACTGCACCCAACTACTGCCTGTTTGCACGACTCCTTTGAGCCGTGGTAGGGTAGTAATCAAAGTACAGTGGGAACACACTCGAGGCGAAACAGCAGTGTCAAGCCGACGGACTAAGCTGTACTCATGTCACCTAGGAATTGCTACCCGACGATAGGTATAATACCCACCAACAGTTCCCTACGAGTCCTGTCCAGTGTACTCATAACCCAATGAGCACCTGCATACTATCTCCATTACGACATACTAATGGCTGTGGGACAGACCATCTCTCCTGCCAGGATGAGAAGCGTATACACTAGTCTACTCTGGAGTATCGATGCCACGTTTCGATAATCCTACGACTAGGGACCTATATAGTATGTGCTTATAGACTACCCAGCCCCCACTAGTGTGACTGCCATCACAACGCTGGTAATCAAGCAAAGATCCTAAGGGCTCTACCAATATGTATAGGCGATATGCTAAAAGAAACACATGCACATATTGAGGTAGAAACAAACCAGATAGCATACTACCATTTCGAGCAAGACTGTTAGTATATCCGTGTATATCCTAATCTCCCATTAAGTAATATACAATCCAGTATGATACAATAATGGCCTCTAGGGCATATATCACTAACATAATCGCTCGGTAAGTCCCAAAGATGGGTAGAGATAGAATAGACAGAAAGAGAGTATAACTAGTAATGTTTGATTATAATGTTAACGCAGTTGTTTGTAGCTTGGTACAAAATATGCCAGTGTATACGAGAGGAGTTCAACTTACACCGTGGACTTTGGTAATCCGTAGTGCAAGGCTCCGTAAAAAATACCACGGAACAACGGCATGGATGTAATTACGTCTTAAGTGACCACCTCGTACCACCTTTAACATGTTCCGTACCAGTCTACCCCTTTATAAACCCCGTAGTGTCTTATTGTATTGATTGTACTGATTGCAGTGTATTGTCTTGTAGTAAATGGAAGACTTGCCGAAACCATGATATCAGTAAACGGAATGGATGTAAATGGATGTACATGTAGATGGAGTATATCCATGGTTCGGTTCAGTCAATATAGATTGATGTAGATTGAATAGACGGATTCATGTTGAATTGTGGTTTTATACTTGAATCACATTCAACTCAGTTTGATTAGATTGAGACTCAGTCTGAGTCAGACACTTTAAAAAGAACTTGAAATCCTGAATTAGTTTTGATGTTATCGGTAACTGTTGCACAAGGACAGCAGGATTTGTGTCTTTTCCAAGACAATTACTGTGTTGATAACACCGTTTGTTAGATTGTTTACCTTAAATAGGCAAGCACTCATATCTCCGTCTTCCTGAGGCTCAAGAGACTGGTCCCGCTTAAACTTATGTTTACTAGGGTCCTTATTGTAATTTAATATAACTTGAGGGGGTTTTATGTAAAAATAGTTTGATATAATTTTCAAAATACACCTCAAGCATTTAGTTATCGTATTTAGGGTTTTCATAAATGTATATTTTACAAAGGTGAAATTTCTAGTGAGTAAAACCTAATTTTCATAGTATAGGGTATTTTATTGAAATATCGGTATTGTTTTGTATTTGGATGGTATTTTCATGTAAATGTGATTCTTTTGATTTAGAAAACTTGGAATATTTATATAATTAAAATATATATTTTGATAATATATATATATATATTTAAAAATAAATTTTATTTATTTTCTTATAGAAATCTCATTTTCTAAAGAAAAATGTATTAAAATTCCATCGAGATCGAATTCTCCTTTCGGAGGTCTGCATCTCGCTCTACTAGGCCCGAGGATGTGCGATAATCCGCACCATCCCGAACGGGGTCACCAAAAGTGGGTTGTAGAGGCGCAATTGTAAGGAATTGTTTAATACATATTTTTTAAGAAATAGTTTTATAAGTTGATGGTATTTATTTGAAATGCATTGCATTCGTGAAACGGTAGCTTCCGCGTCCTTCCTGCCTGCTGAAATTGATGTGAATGTATCGTATTATCCACAACTATGTTCCCAAATTTCCATCGTGTTATGTAAAAGATGTGTTGTGATGAATTAGGTCATTACCTCGTGAATTATCTAAAGGTAATACAGGAATTATGATGATTTATGTCGAAACTAAAGTATATGGTATTTAACTGTAAAACTATGATAAAAGTTGTATAAAAAATTATTTTGAAATGATTCTTGTTTTAAAGTGTCTGTTAATATTTGTTAAACATGATGTGAGAGTATGATATTTTCTTGATTAAGAAAAGTTGAGTTTTGAAGAAAAACCGAATTGAAAGTCGGATTAACTCCGCTTCCGTCGGGTTTTATAATTTAAAATTTTTAGAATAGAGAAAGAGAGGGGAAGAAGGGACTTACAAGCTTGGGATCAAGAGAAAAGGGAGAGGAAGTTACGGAATGCTTCAGGCAGTCGTTTCGTCGCCGGAATCTCCTTGGATCGTCGCCGGAACTTCACCCTTTTGCTAACTCCACTTGTACACTAAAGAGACTTGGGGATTCTTGAGAGTTTTGCACGGATTTCTGAGTGAGGATGTGTGAATTGGGGTGTGGTATTTATAGGAAAAACTAGGGTTTGGTGTATTGAATAGGTGAATTAAAATTTGTATTAAAAATGGATTTAAATAGCGTTTTAATGTTCTCTGGAAATGTGCAGAGTAGACAAACAGCCTAGGCGGAGTGGGGGTAGGCGAGGGGTTGCAAGGGTTAAAGTTTGGAGGCTTCACCGACGGATATGACCGGCGGTACAAATTTTCTGTGTCTCTTCAGTTTACGTATAGTGCACGTGTAAACCCTTAAGCTTCTAAAAAATTAAAAGAATATTAATTAAAAAGATAATATGGTTGATGGGATTTTAACTCGGGTGTTATGTCTCAACAGTGCAAGGTCTTACCAATGAGCTACAAGTTCCTTCTTGTTGTTGAAAAGCAAAACAAAATTATAACTCGTGTTTAGGCTTAGGTATCCCTTTCTGTCTTCTGGAAAAATTCAGTACAGAAAGTTTAGGGTTGTTACACTCCAACTCAACTGCTTTGGTCCCTATCGGTATCTTTCTCTCGCGAAAACCATATTGTGAACGCCATGTTGCTTCAAAACGGCCGTCATCTTCAACTTCCATAAACTGAAGTTATTACAACTGTCAAACTTCTCTATCTTGTAGTTCGTAGTCGTCATCTTCCTAAAATCTCCGAATCACCGAGCTTGATACTCTGATACCAATTGTTGTACCCCGACATGACATGGCGCAGTGAACCTCGAAAGGATCACACAAGCCTATAGTGCGAACAGCGGTACGGCGCGGCAGAAAACTATAAGGATCGCGTGAAAACAAAGGCGATGAAGAAGATATATCTGATGGCCATCGTAACACACCAAATAAATAGAAAAGCACACCAACAACACAAAGAACACGGCGGTATACTCAGGTTCAATGCAACTGTACTTAATCCTGTCTTCGCGATGAGAACTTTCCGCTAAAGTAAAAAATTACACAAGATACGTCCAAAGCCCTTGCAAACCCAATACAAATATCTCTCTCTCTCTCTCCCTCTCTCTCCCCAACCTTTTCCCGATCCTCACTATTTTTTCTCTCTGCTTTCTTAGAAGCCGCATCCACCTTTTTTGAGGTTAGATTTAATTTCATGGACAAATCTAATGCCTATGCATTAACTACTAATATATAGAGAGGGTTAAAGTTAAGAGATTAGCATAAGTTTAAACTTAGAGATTAATTAGCCTAACTAATTATTCCCCTCACCCATGCACGCTAACTAAACCGAGCCAATCGATCATTGCCGCCGTGCTTTGCACGTGCATTTCTTTAAACTTAGACCTTTGGTTTTTGGGTCTTAACTTGCAACAAAATCAACATTAGATAGGTTGAATGACATCAATACATTTTAGCATCGGCTGCAGTATTTTGGTATTAGAGAAATCTTGGCTCAAGCCATTGGATAAGCAAAGTTTCATTGAAAATTGCTCATAAACAAATTTTGTTAAAGGGGCGAACAGATATAAATTATTAAAATTCGGTTCAAATTATAGGTGGCTTTAAAACCATGGGGGTGTATTGGCATTGCGGTGCCTTTTCAAACCTTTTCAAATACTCTTGAATAAACACGGCACTTCACAAACAAAATACAACCCTTCTTTTAAGGACACGACTTTTTACCCCAAACAACACACACAGGTCTGTCCTAATAATCACGAAATGGCTCTATACAAAATCATATTCATATACTCGGTAATCTAATAATGTACTTTAATAATGAACTTTTCGTTATAATGCACTGCCTTGAACTTTCGTTCAAATGATAGCATTGTATAATGCAAAAACCCTAGCAGGAGGTACATGAAAGGAGAGGTTGGCAGTCGACCTCGCCAAGGGTGGTAGGCTGGTGCAAGCTTCGAGGGTTTTGGAAGTGCACCAGACCTGTGTTTTGTTTCTCTTGCGTCCGAAAATGGCCTACCTTGGCTTCCCAGAGAGTAACAGAGCAGAACCTTGAGCCAATGAGGGAACGGTAGATGATGCTACTGACACCTCCATTGGGTTTCCGTCTTTTTGGGTTTAGCAAGTTTATATAAAAGATAATGTTTCATTAATAACAAAACAATTTGTTGTGTGAATAAACATGATTTCAACGTACAAATATGTTCTCCAAGTTGTATATACTGTATAAGCATTTGTTTGTTTAGTACTGCACTTTATCAAAAGATTCTGGTACTATGAAGTAATTGTTCTCTCTTTTGGGTTGTCCAGAATAGAGAGAAAATGCAGATCAAATGTCATAAAGCATCCGGCTGCGAACTTGTTTTATCAATTGTTTCCATCCATCCTTTTTGTCTCTTGTCTCGGGCACCGCAGCCATATTTTATGTATTCTAAGACAAAAAAAGAGTGTTTACGTTCTCCTTGTAAAATGCACACGGTAATTAATTGGTCCCGTTCAGGCCTTTATTTTGATCTTATGTTATCATCATTTGAATATGTTATCATCATTTGAAATTGGTATGTTAATTCTTTATAACCACTTTCTTTTGTATATGTACAAATAATACAAAATTTGTTAACTGCAATGAAGTGCCATGAATTTTTCAGGTTTTTTCATAACCATCAAGAACTTGTACTTACTGAGAAAAAAACTGAAAAAACACTATGTATAATATTTGCAAAATATGAAGAAGTTACCTGCCCAAATACAATGTTAAGCAAGGAGTTAATTGCAAAAAGAATAGGAAGATAAAATGGAGACCGTGCTCAGTGATGGACCCCAGTTATTGCATAATTGCACATGATACGGTCGATTCACACTCTGACTCGCTCGTGTCCTCTCCCTTCTTCTTTCTCTCTCCTCATCAAATTTTCCCCTTCTTCCCAAAATACCCTCCCGCAGCCTCGCCGCCAACTTCACCGCCGATCTCAGAGGCCTCCGCCGCCGGCGATGGATCCTGACATGCTTCCTTCAAGATCCGAGAGCTACGAAGGATACGACGAAGCTCCGATGACAGACCCTAACCCTAGCCCTTATACTGACTCTCACCGTAGGGTTTTACCGCCGGAGTTGTCGAAGAACGTCGTGTTCTTGGAGTGCGAGTCATCGGCTGTGGGCGGAACCTGCGGCGTGTACTTGGTCGGAACTGCTCATGTTTCCTCGGTAATCGATTATGTATCTTTTTCCCCATTAAATATCGATTTGGTTGTAGTTTGGTTGGATCTATACCTGGCTTTTCTCACGTTTCTTGAATGAATTGAGATTCTTGATTTCGTTTTGAAACGAATTGGTTTTGAAACGAATTGATGTTAATGTAATCTTTGTTGAGCAGTTGGTTAGTTAGATCTCAAATGCGCATTACTTATTCTGATTGATTTATTCCTCTTGTCACTCAGTCTTTAAAGGAAAAGCAAGAATCTTGTTGAAAGTTTGGTTTATCAAAATGAGAATTTTCAAGTGGATGAAGGATGATACCATAAATGATAGGATAATGGATTTGTGTACAACTAGTGAAGACCATTGAGTGTGTTGAGAACCAGTTTACCCAAATATTAAGTCATTGGGTTGGGGGATAACTTGTATCAACACTTCTACACCCCCCCTCGCGAGAGTCGTGGGTCACATGGAAATGTTATAAGCAGAATAATTGGAGACAGGTTAACATATGTTTGAAGCCGAAAATGATGAAATTTGAACCCAAGACCTCTCTTGCAACCTTGATGATTTTATACATGTCAGTAACCAATTCACCCAAAAGCTTAAGCTGCCGGGTTGTGGAATAACCATGGACTCAAAGTACACAACACTTTAACAGAGCATGCTAGAATCGATATAGTGCTGTAGTTCGAGAGACTAGGAGTAGGGCTAGACCAAAACAAACATGGATACGAGACCGTGAAAATCGATAGTGCAATTTCTTATATGGCAAAAGAGGCCCTTGGTGGAAATTAATGAAATAATGTATCATGTAGCCTTGCACAAAAATCTGGATATATTATTTGGTGTGATTATCTTTTCCTATGAGGTAAATTTTGTCTTTCTTGAGTTATTAGGTTGGGTCCATGTGGGACATCCTTCCTCCCCTAAATAGATAAGGTTGGTCTCCTTTAGTCCTGCGTTGGTTGCATGACTTGTGACGTTGTCACAATTCCCGCCCTACCAAATGTTTGGGTTTTATTTATTGATTCATTAATTGTGTTTCTTTTGATACAATTTACTAAAGTTCATGGTTTTGGATGTCATTGCAGGAATCTTGCAGAGAGGTTCAGGCTGTTATTAGTTACTTGAAACCACAGGTGCTTCCCTTTTCAACTCACCAAACCATTTTGATTGATCAATGGATCATTTAGCAGGTTAGCTGCCTGCAATAGTACACAGTAATTGTTTGTGGTGACTTGATATTAGTTTGTGCAACAAATCACACATTTCTCATTGGATAATTCGTAAATGCAGGTTGTCTTCTTGGAGTTGTGCGCGAGCAGAATTTCAATTTTGACCCCTCAAACTCTGAAAGTATGGTTTCTATCATCCTCCTTTGTATGGATTATGGATAATAGAGTAAATGAAAATCTTGTAAATATTATTCTTATTGATCTAGATAGTAAAAAACACTGCATGGAGAGTCTATATGTTTCATCTTTTCTTGAATTTCCCCCCTTATGTTGTGTGTTTGGAGTTCCCTTCCACAACTACTTTTTTCCTTTTTTCATGGCTTTACAGAAATGAACTCATTATGGTTTCCAATAGCAACAAGACCTATCACAAAGTGAAAATTATATGCAGCTTTTAAAAAAAAAAAGTAGTTAAAACCTGTCAAAAGGCTCATGGGGTTTGAGTTGAAGTTGCCAAGTATGGAACACTGAATGATGTAGAACTTATTAACCAAAATCTATATTGTATACCCTCAATGGCATGTGCAGCGCTTCTACATTATAATAGATGACACTGCCATAGATAATGATATCGTTGGCAAACCTCTAACCTAAGATGTTTTCATTCTTTTAACTGAAGAGTTTGACTCTCTTCAAAAGCTTTCATTTTCTTGGCTATCTATGTGCCATGAACGTCGAAGTCACATCAAAGAGTTTGATATTTTAAATTGCAATTTCCATTATTACATGTTTGCTCATTACTGAGATAAAGATAAACCAATAGTTTGACTCTTTTAAAATGACACAACCTTGATTATATTTTTACCATATGATCCATAATTTGATCTTGAACTTTTTTTATGCATAATCCCTTAATTCTGATGTTGCAGTTAAAATGTTTTAGGTTCCTACTGTGCAAGAAATGATCGATATGTGGAAGGGAAAGAAGATGAATGCATTTGGAATCATCTATGGGTGGTTTCTTGCCAAGGCACACTATATATGCTTATTTTGCAGCCACGGTTCTTAATGTTCATGATTCAGATTCAGATTTTCTTTTGTGTTTAGGTTGCCAGCAAACTGGAGGTACTCCCTGGTGCCGAGTTTCGTGTGGCATTTGAAGAAGCAAGAACTTATGGAGCTAAGGTTATACTTGGTGACCGTCCTCTCCAAGTACGATGACTGAACCTGTTAACTTCTTCTCTTTCTTTCCTTTTTGTTCTTTTTTTTCCCCATGATTACTGCTGAAATGTTGATACACACTTAAGTAACCTTCTTTAATACGTTGTAGTAGATGTAAGGGTGTTACTTGATTAGCATTTCCCCCCTACCATGTTCTTATGTTATATTAGTTAGACCCATTGAGCAGAAATTGAATTTTAATTTTCATACTATTTGTTATGTATGTATTAGTTGTACTGCAGACCCCACGTTTATCTTTTCACCATGTTCGGTACTGTTTTTTATGCTCTGCTATGTAACGAAATATATGCATCTTTGCACAAAATTTTGTGCTGAAGCAATTCCATTTTATGCACCAAATCATTTCTAATCTACAACTGTGATTTGAAATCTACACTGGACTTATTTGCTTGATTGGCTACTTGTTGATATTTGGTCTTAGATGCCGTCATCATCATTAATTCATTATCATCATCAAAGCCCTTTCTCATCGATATGGGATGAGCTGTGGAGAAAATTGCTCTATGGAAAACCTTGTACAACTTCGCAGTTGCCTATCCACCTAATACCAATCTCGAAATTGGTCGCCGACTCGCCTGTTCCTGGATGTGAAATCTATGGACAAAAGAGGGGCTTGCCAATTGCCATAAATCGAAAGAGACCTGTTGCCATGTGTCAAAAAACCTAAATGTATTGCAATGTTTGAAAAAGCAGCCGCCTAAGCGCTAAAGCGCCTGCTTAAGTGGTTTCAAGACACTCACCATTTCGCTTAGAGCCGCTTAAAGCGGTCTTTATATAGTCGCACCTTTTTTAAAAACTTTGATATACCTATTTTTCCTTGATATAGTTTAAAGGGTATAAGTGTGATAATTGAGTTTGCATCTATAATAACTCTTGTAAAAAGAGTGTGGAATTGTTTTAGAGTGAGAATATAAACTCAAGCCCTAACTAATATGTTAGCTACATTTACCACGCTTTCAATTTGGTTACGTTGCTTGCTCCCTTTCGGCTCTTCCATCCCCTCTTCTTTGGTGGCTTTTTTAGCTGCAGTAGATAGCTTAAGCAACTACCTTGGCACATGCAACAACAATATATCAGTCTTGCTACTCTGACAAGTCCCGATGGTTGACAAGTCCCGATGGTTGACATGAATAATTTTTATTCCTCTTTTTTCATTCTTTTTTTTCATTTTCATTTTCCTCCTTTTTTCTTTGCAGTCTAAGACTGTTACCAATATCCTTGTTTGTTGACCGAATTCTATTTTGAGTTTGCTATTTAATTCTGTAAATTTTTATTAGTTTTGGCAGTTATCTTAAATATCGTAAAACTAAATCTACAATGTATGCTTGGTCTTTGTGCAAGATAATGGTAATGAAGAAAACCTTTTAGTCCTAGTGCATAATTTTGTTTTCAGTGATTTTGGAATGTGAAGCAAGTGGCTATGTAGATTTTAACTTAAATTAGACATTTTCTGAGAGAAACTAAACTTTCATCAACTTTTTGTGCTTGATTTTTGTTTCTAATCCATATTTTCAATTGCGTAGTGGTGCTTAATGGCACATGTTATTTGCTTAAGAAACAATCTAATTTAATGATTATTAAATAATAAGCAAACAATTAAGCAGTCAAATTAGAAAGGTGAACTCTCTGTGCGACCACTTAAGTGATTGAGCAGCTGCGAATACTTCTTTCTTTTTTTACTGCTTTAAAATATTGATCTATTTCCTTGAAGTTTAAGTCAGTGCATCAAAAGAGCAGCCTTGTAGAATTAGGAAAGAACTGGAAGCAGACGGATATATATGGAAGGTATAGCATAGGGAAATGCATTCAACTAAGAGACGAATGAAACCAAAGAGCGATATGGAGCATGCGACCTGATTGAATGATGACCATTACACAAAATCCTCTTAATGTTTTTTTCTTTATGCATGTGTCACTACAACATAATGGTAAGCTTCTTTTCGAGCAAGCCGCTTGCATTAGGTTGTGGTCTTTTATTTTGAGGCAAAAAATCTTCCTTATTGATTCTTCCTTCAAGTTTTCATTGGAGCATAAAGATCCCAATTTGTGCATATATTGATCCCTGCATTCATGGGCTACTTTTGTATTTGCACCCTTTTCTGACATCTATACTGCAGCTCGATAGGCATACCATTTATGTCTAATATGAAGAACCAAATGATTTAAAAATCATGCCTATGAATTATTTTTATCTCATCATATGAATTATTATCAGGGTTATGGTTTGTTTCAGAAATGATTTTTTTCATGGACTTATTTATGGTCATTTTATTATTAATTTTGATAGATCACATTGCAAAGAACATGGGGGGAAATGTCTCTGTGGCACAGAGCAAAATTTATATACTGCACATTGTTCCAAGCGGTCTTCTTACCAAGTCATGAAGATCTCAATAAAATGGTCAGTTGCTTTGCTATATTGGTTTTATAGTTGGTTCTATATTTCCATGATATCTTTTGGTGTATGTAAAATCATAACAAGCCTTGAAATTAAATCAGTTGGTAGTAACTAGTAAGTGAAACCTTGAACTTGTATTGCTTAATCAAGCCTCAGTTGTTTTGTAACTTTTGTTAACACCTGAACATCGAACAACTTATCTCCACACCCCACCCCCATCTTCACTGCACCTGATTCCACCCCACCCCAAAAGAAGAAGAATAAGAGAAAAGGTTGGCTGTTCATGGCCATTTACTGACTGACTGACTGATTGCAGATTGGCATGCACATCGCTTTAGGAGTTACTAGAACACCTGCTGAATGCTTCAGCTTAGAGAACTATTCACAGAAGCCTATCCTATATGCTTCAGTTTAAGTTAGTTTCATAGTTAGCTTCTTATTTATATTTTTTTTTCCTTGCGTAAAAGTCTGTTGGTGAAGAAAGCAGAGTGCTATTGTTGGTGATGGTGCATTTTTTAATGGTCCGGGCTAAAGGTTGACTTTCGTAACTAATGGGTTTGCAGCTAGTGTTACAACTTGTAGAAATACATAGAGCACATTTTGAGTTAAAGATTTCCTCCCAGACAGTTCTTTTCTTTTATCTAATTATAATGTTAAATGCCTTTCCTTTCATACCAAGTTAGGGGTCAACAATGTTGAGCGAGATTTGAATTGTCTATATGGACTTAAGACTTCAGTATATAATTATGAAGAGCTATCTTGTTTCTGAACCAATTGGATTTATGTAAAAATGTGTAGAAGTGCAAAATTTCGATTTCGGGTCACCATTTTATTCGGCATGAGTCTTAACTTTTAACTTTGTTAGTCAGTTGCTGGAAAACTTCTTGATAGAGTACACTTTATTGTTGTTATTGTATTTAGATTCTGAATCTACAAATTGGCATCTCGAATTTATATTATCAATTTTAAATATTTCTGTAGCATAATGCCCTCTTGATTTGGTTCCAAATTTTTATTTCCTACTTCTTGAACTCTAATTGCTTATAACTTGGCTATGCTTGATTTTTTCAGTTGAAAGAATTTGACAATGTTGACATGTTAACTCTCATGATTCAAGAGTTGAGCAAGCAATTCCCTTCTCTTTTGGAGACACTCGTACATGAAAGAGATCTGTTAGTATATGCTTTAGCCCCTTATTTGCTCATATTACTTGTGTAGGAGTTCTAACAAAGGTTTTGTTTTGATCCATCAATATTATATTGTTATATAGCCTGTTAAAATAATGCTTTTGATGGATTATTGTCTAGCTTTTCTTTACTTGTGGTGTTTTGTCTTCTAAATTCTGAACAATATTGGTTTACAAGGTCTGGACCTTTTAGAGTGCGACAGTTGTAACATGACATTAATGCTATTCACTATGGCTATGCTATACCTGTGAATCATGGTGACAGTATATGGTCACATGCGCAAATAAGTAGACTACTAACTTGGAGTGGATCATATGTATGTACTATGCTCACTCCATGAAAAACCTCATATAACTAGTTCTCTCTAAAAAATAAGAAGGGCTCGCTTAACTTCATACACACTTAAAGAAACTGTATTGAGTCTGTATTTGGATATGTATTCTTATTTTTGTGTAATGCAAGTGTGTATAATTATATACTCACTTGAAATATTCATATGGTTGTCGATATGACGATTTTTATTATCAAAGTTCTGATTTCATTACAAAATGTATCCCCCCTGGTTATTTTTTTCTTTTGGGGACAGTAGTGAGGCCAATACCTGCTTGATTGCAGCCTAAGAAGCTTGAACATTGTAACACCCTAGTTGAATACCGTATATTTAGAATTATCATAATATTAATTTTTCATTGACAGCACTATTCCTATAATTTTAGAATTTATCTTATGGTTGCTTGCTTATATGTTTATAATATCTTTTGGCGTGTATAATTTTGACTGGATAATCTTCTGTTTCAAGTAATATATGTTAATTCATTAGTAGCAACAAAACAATATTTTTCATATCTTATCAACAATTATATCTCCTTAATATAATAAGATCCTTAAACAAATCTATTAGTATTTGGGTTGCAAATATATTTCTTTGCCTAACTTTATTTGCTGTTGATACGAGAATAAGAAAAATCCGTATCAAATCTCTAAACAAACGCAGAGACACACACATAACCATAATCTCTCTCTCTAAATCTATATATAAATATATTATTTCCCCTCTCTTTCTCATTTTACCGCACCTCCTCTCTCCTTCCCTGAGACCCAGCACCGCCCGCCATCTCCTCGTCGCCGCTACCCCTCGTTTCCACCTCACAACCACCGTCACCATCGACACCCATCTCCTCATCACCTCTCCCTCAACCCCAATCACCACCATCGACCCCATCTCGCCGGCGAACTCAGACCCCTTCACACCCAAGCACAACCATCACCGCCAACTCCATCCTCCACAACCCAACGCCTCGTCTTCACCTCATCGCCGCCGCTTGCTTTTTCCTCGAGCATCCACGACCTTCTCTCCCAACTCTGGCCACCTCCATCGTCGTCATCGTCGTCTAAACACCAAGATCCGAGACAAAACCCTAGCCATGACTCACCATCGCCTCGTTGCCACCTCGCAGCAACCCTTCACCGTAGCCCCATTTCCATTGAAGCCTAGACCACCCTCGACCCCAACAGCGTCAGCACCACCCCGACCATTGCCATCGCCATCGCCGATCAACACCCTTGCCGAGCATTTCCAAAGCCATAGCCGATCACTTAAACCCGCAACCATCATCCTTCCCTCATCGCAGAACCCAAGTCGTCGCCGATTCAATCGAGTCCAAGTCAAGCCGAGATTCAAGCTTCGTATTTGATTCATTTAGCGTCGTGTCGTTTTCTGCCGTTCATCGCGTTCGAGGCAAGTATTCTTGGTTTACTTTTTGGTCGGTGCAATATCGGCAATCCCTCGAATATATTTTAACCTACACAGTTTGAATAAAACTATGTTAGTTCTTAATTTTATATCGTTAAAATATACTCTTATGCAGTAAAATGATAGAAATAGATTAACTATAGATCTATAATTAAATTTAAATAAATACAAATAAAATTCGAAAGTTGCTAATCTATATTATATACATATATCTTACCAGCCAGTCTGTGATTATCATATCTATAATGAGGTTAACGGTATAATAACATTTGAGACTTATACTATTGACAAGCTTGTACATCACTTACATGCGGTTACTATTACTCCATAACGATCACTTTGACATGTCATGATCATTCATTACTCTAGTCCTTTTATTTAAGAACGAGATCTCCAATTGGAATGCTGAACCATATGCCATGATACAACCTACTGTTTACAAGTTTCATTTCTTTATAATTAACATGATATTACAGGTTCCAGTCTTTTCAGCATTTTTAATTAGTGATTTAGTTATTACCATATTAGATACGAATACGCGGAATGTTGGGTAGTTTGAGTGTGCGCTCGTACTACAGGTTTTCAGGAGTCCCATGCCGGCCGTTCGTACCGGGCTATATCGGTCGCATGTTATTACAGCTCGTGCCAGGTTATATCGGTCGCTTGTTCATTCTACAGTTGGGTCTGTGTTTCCTAGCCCTGGGACTCTACTCTTGGGTTAGGAATACTCCTGCAGAGGTTGACGCACACACTCGGGCTCACGATAGGATAGATTACTTTTTAGTGACCAGTTAGGATGTGACTTGACCGCCTTGACCTGTTTACATGTCTGTTCTATATTATTACTATATCCATATTTGTATAAACATGTGCACATGGGCTTCATAACATTCATGTTATTACACTACAAACACACCTTATACGTTGAGTACTTGTTGGGATGTTCTGACGTCCCTGAGATTTGCCATCTCAGGTTTAGAGATGGATTATCAGGCTGAGCAAGATCGGAGCGGCTATCAGGACTTTATCGAAGATTAGTAGCTGTAGGTTTATTTTTTTTAGTTAGTATTTAGCATGCGCGTCCTTGCGGGACATTAGGACTTATGTATCTCTTTTCGGATTTTGTTTTTGTCCGAACCTATTGTATTGGATCTTTTTTTGCATCGATTATCTAGTCGACCTATTTTCAGTATTCCTTGTGGTTTCGTTGCAGCATGATTATCAGTGTTACCTCTCCTGTTATTGGATATTATCTTTGACAGGTCAGCTAGATAGCCTTTATGTGACTATGGATGGATCTTTTCTTATTGTAGGTAGCACGGTTGGTCTTTTTTGCTCTCCGTATTTCGTATTTTGGGAATCATTCATGGACAAGTAAACATGGCGGAATGACAACAATGTACATATGTACACACAGACACAACACATACACATGCGAGCACTGCGACATCTCTAATAATGGGGAAAGATTATACGATTAAATATGATAACAAATTTTTTATATTCTCGCATGTAATTGTATAAAGAGCACCTCGGTTTTTCATATGTAGCTTTATGTATTTAAAATTTTTTTTAGCCAAATCAAGATAAAACTATCACGTGTGTTTGAATTTGGGTTCAAATATGAACTGGATGCCTTCAGACTTCTTTTTGTTCAATCTGTTTGAGACTTCTTTTCCTTCTAATTCTTTTCCTTTGAAAAACAAATAATGCTTCAAATGAGCTTGTCCCTTTCATGTACTTTTGTGGCAAATTAATTATAATTTTTTCCACCTCATTTCAGGTACATGTCAGCATCGCTGTTGAATGTCGCTAAGGAACACTCTTCAGTTGTTGCAGTGTTGGGGAAAGGCCATTTACCGGGAATTAAGAAGCACTGGAATCAGCCTATTGAGGTTAGCACCATTTCAGATAAATAATTTTTGGTTATTCACAGTTTGTTACAGAGTGATGGGCTACCAAGGATTTAATTAATGGTTCATGAGCAGGCTCGGAAATGGTTGCTTGAAAGATTTTACAACATTTACAATCAGCAATCAACGTTAACCCAATCAGCCATCTTAATTTGCTACTGGAATCTTGCATAAGTATAAAAAATGAAAAATGGAGACTTGTCAATAGACGGTTGAAGCACATAAAACCAAGAAGCAATTGTTATAATTTGCAGATTATGAAAGTATCCAGAAAAAAATGAGTAAAAACAAGAGAATGTTATATAGGAGACTATTCAGTACAGAAATAAAGACAGTGCAGCAGAACACAGTCCATTAACTAGTTTGTAGTGGTTTTTATCACTTCTGAATCTTGCAAAAAAAAATTCTGTTGCAGAGAAAGCATCTGATGGAAATCCCTACCAAAGGTGTGGGCAGCATGAAAATTTTAGCATCCCTTGGGGTTGCCGCAACTGGCCTTGCCATAGTTTCTGGTATCTACATCTTTAGCAAGAGATGACAGAGAGCAGCTAGCATGATACAAGTAGTGATCACCTGCCCATGTTGTGCTTTTAAGCAGGAGGAACACGAGACGCAGCTAGCAGCAGTTTGACAAACTTTAACGGCTTTCTTAAAATTTAATGTAAAATAAACATAAATGTAGCCCTTGTAACCCATTTATATTCCTAATAAACAGATTGTGAGAAATTAAGACATTCAGTCGTCGCTGTAACTTGTTATAACTGGTAATAGAAAACAAACATTTAGAGGCCTCGAAGGGAATAAATTGTTTCTTCCATATGCTTTCATTTACCTCTTATAGGTATGATGATTTTAGCACGTGTGATATGGAAATTTTGTTGATAGGAATTACAAGCTAGGTGCATGAATCAGTATAGTCTAAGGTATTTTTGTAAAATCAAGCCATCGCCATAATATCTGAATCGAACGATGAGTTCATTTAATGTAAGAACCATCCTAGATTTGGGAAAGTCTTGTGATAAGATCTGATGAAGGTTGCCTCTTAATTTACATGAAGAGACATCAACCATATGCCATTTATATGTTTGTTGGTATTTAAACAGTCTGCAAATACTGAACGAAAGGCCAAGCCAGGACACAACCAAATAAAAAAAAATTACAAATCAATCAAACACAAACGGATTCAACTCAAACCCTAATTTTCCTTCAGAAATAAATGTCACACTTCTCATTCACATAAGGTGGAAGCAAGTTCCCATCAGCTCCAACCTTAAACACACAACTCACATGCAGCCTATGGGTATGTGTATCCCACGTGGACACCTTGAACCGGATCGTTGACTCAATCTCGAACCGCAACTCAACTGGATCGGTCTGGGTCGGCACCGGCATGTTCGCGACTGACCCAATCTGCCCTTGGATCGAAGTAGTATCCTTAGGCAGCTGATAAAACTCCGAGAAAACCGGACCGGACCCAATCACTTGGTCCAGATAATAAACCGAGCCGTTCATGTTGCCATAATAGATCCCAATGTTCTGGTTCGGGTTGCGGTCCCTTATGTTGAATGACATGATTGAACCTGGTTGGTTCAGTTTGAACGAGTCGAGATAGAATTTGGGTCTATGGGGTCTAAGACTTAGCCAAAGGATGAAGACGATGAGGCCGGTGATTAACACAAGTGAGAGTATGATCGAGCAAATGAATTTCGCAAATCTGCTGGTGATGCTTTCTTGGACCCGGCGGGCGTAGTGGCGGGTTCGGGTCTGGTGCAAATGGGTTGGGTTGGGTGCGAATTGGCCCGGGTGGGTGTGTAATATAGATGGCATTGTTAGATGATGGAGAGGTTGGGTTGGTGATGGAATTTGTTTTTTATATAGAGGAGTCGGAAGGATATAATATTCTTAGATTGTTGCTTTTGCTTTTGATTTGGGTTTGAGTTGAGGCAAGGAAT
This sequence comes from Agapanthus africanus, assembly GCA_030015575.1. Lineage (NCBI taxonomy): Eukaryota > Viridiplantae > Streptophyta > Magnoliopsida > Asparagales > Amaryllidaceae > Agapanthus > Agapanthus africanus. Next base: position 10,007,565 of record CM057337.1, read on the forward strand.
AAAGTTTGTAGTATGAGTATATAGTTCATTGCCTATGTCAATTAAGTGTTTTCTCGTTGTTAACTTTCATCTATTTTCCATAGGTAATGATCGAAAAAGGAATTTTCATTCCGAGGATCCGGGTCCCTGGTATGAGATCAAACGGTACAGATGAGGGTAAAACAGAGGTCCATACGATTTGATATGTGATGTATAAGATCTACCCAAATCTGATGTGTTTGTAGTGTGGCCAATGTATACTAAGTTAGGACTGTATATATGAGAATAATGGAGGAAAGAGGCCATAGGAGGGGCGTCGGAAAAACACTCTCCATCGTGTTTTCCGACGATCGGAATGCATCATCTTCATCGTTATCATCTAAGATGTGGGTACACCAAATTTCATGTGATTCTACAACTTTTTTACCGTTGATTTAGCAACGTAAAAAGTTTTATTTTCAGTAAACCGTTAATTTTGAACTCACTAATTCAACGGTGAAAAAATTGTAGAATCACATGAAATTTGCTGTTCCCATATTTTAGATGATAACGATGAAGATGATGCATTCCGATCGTCGGAAAACATCATGGATGATGTGTTTTTTCGACGCCATAGGAGGAAATTCCCTTCTATGGCATCTTTCCTCCATTATTCTCTCTTCATATATAGAAAGAGAATAATGGAGGAAAGATACCATAAGAGGGGATTTATTCTTATGGCGTCGAAAAAATACGTCTTCTTTATTTTTTTCCGACGATCGACACCCATCATTTTCATCGTTATCATCTAAGATGTGGGTACACCAAATTTCATGTGATTCGATCACTTTTTCACCGTTGATTTAGTAATGTAAAAAGTTCTATTGTTGGTAAACCGTTAATTTTGCATCCACTAATTCAACGGTGAGAAAGTGGTAACAGCACATGAAATTCGGTATATCCACATCTTAGATGATAAAGATGAAGATGATGGATGCCGATCGTCGAATAAAACGGTGGAGGGTAGAGGTTTTTGACGCCACATGACGAAAAAACCTCCATGGACTCTTTCCTCCATTATTCTCATATATATATATAAATAATAACGTGAAGAAAGTTTGAGAAGTAATGTAAATCAAATTATGAAACTAATGAGCCATTTGGAAACTTAATTAACACCCCATCATCAGTCGCCAAAAGTGGCCGAAGGCAGAAGAATTTTGGTGATGAAAGAAAGGAAGGAATAAACTTTATAGGAAGAGCTTCATACTTTAAACCCTTGCATTTCAATTATATTTTGCAGAGAATCTTCTCTGTTTTTTCTAATTGTTTTTCCCCCTTGAAAATGGATAAGGTCATCAACACTCTATCTTGAATTACTGATGAAACATTTCATTACCTGACGGATGTCGGATCACGTCAAGATGTTACCTTCCGTAGATCTGCTGTTGGCGATGATGGACGACTGAGATTCGGTTAGAGGGTGCCTGCTGAAGCGTGTGGATTCTCAATGGGTTTGAGGTGGTTGAGACCGAGCTACCTGCAAGGAAGTCCCGGGGTGGTTGTATCACCGAGGACCCTCCGAAGATCAAGTTAGACCGGATATTTGAGCAGAGTAACAGCTTAGTGAGGAGGAAATGACTTACTTGAACCGTCTGAAAGAGGAGTTTATATAGTGGTGGCAACAGGCAGGCAGGCGCGAGAATCACGCCGGTCGTTACGCTCCCAGCGTCACGCCCGCGTGATAGACGGGATCTCCCATTAATGACGAGACATGCTCGTTAATGGGGGATCGTGATGGCGTGGAACGCGGGACGTGGCCGGCGGATATCTCCCGCATGGTGAGATTGGTGGAGGTGAGGCGGTTGCGCTTGCGATAGGTGTCGTCGGTCGGTCGATGAGACCGAGGAATACGGGCTCGGCGAGAGGCTCGGGGACGAACAGGAGGCCGAGCTATCTTGGTTCTGTGGCAGCCCGGAGGCGAGCTGAGAGGGCCGAGGAGGCCGCTTGTGCAGGGGGCTCGGAGGCGAGCCAACGGTTGTTTGTAAGGCGGGCACAGGAGTGGTGCGGACGGTCGCAGAAGGTCGGCTACGTCCAAGGGTCGCAGACCCGGGGTATTTCACCGACGTACCGTTCTTGGTCCTTCCTTGCTAGCTTCTGGACACGTCATCTGCCACGTGTCACGATCTGGGGGATCACCGATATCGAGCATCATCATTAGCCCTCCACTCTCGTCCCGACCTGTTCACGGGACGGATCGAGAGTGGTCTGCCGGGTCACCCGAGGTGAGCTCCTTTTCGTAAATATTGTAAGCGTGCATTCCCGGGCAATCGGCTGTATTTCCTCGATGACATCAGCGGATCAGGGGCCAGATCTTGTATTAAAGAGGATGCGCCGGATCGTGCGTACGTTCATCGAAGCGACAACCCACGTGTCTGGCGCTGATTGGCTGAAGTGACGGGCCGCAGATTTCCGTCGTCTGATGGGGTACGACCAATGTACGTGTGACAGGTGGAGCGATGGTGGCCGTCGAATGCGATGAGTCATTTTGGCGGGAGATGGCTGTCGTCGTTGGATGTGTACGCCGGTAGCTATAAATAGAGGTGGGGTCCCCATTAGGGCCCATACCTCTTCATAATTTCCTCGTCCACAGCCTCGTTAGCTCGGCGCTCTCCTTTTTAGGTCGGATTTCTGCGTTTTCTCGTCCGAGAACTCCTCTCCATCAGGTTAGATGTCTTCTTTTGAGGAGTCTGTAGATGTCGTCCGGGTAGATTCTAGGGAGTCTTCTGGAGCTTCCTCTTCTGAGTCGGAGTCCTCCCGGGAAGCTAGGGTTGGTAATGTTGCCCGGGGTCGTGCGACGGAGGCGGTCCTCAGAGCACAGGTCTCAGGTGTTCTTGGCGTACGGTCCTCGCTGAGGCGTGCGGAAAAGCTTGTTAACATCAAGAATCGTTTCCATATTCCTCCCGGCTTTTCGCTTCGGCTGGCCGAGGAGGGGGAGAGGGCAAACCAGGTACGGGGCACTGAGATTGCCCTGTATCTGGAGGCCTTTTGGGCCGGGTTGCGTCTGCCCTTCGCCCCCGAGGTGATTGCGGCGTTGAACTGTTTTGGGTTAGCCCCGGACCAGCTGGTACCGAACTTCTGGAGGATCCTCCTTGGGTTTCTGGTCCGGTTGAGATTGAGTCAGATCCCTTTTGGCCTAAGCCTCCTTGTTTCCTCCGTTTGCTACAAAAACCATCCCGACGCTCGCAAGGGCGAGTCGAGCGCTCGCAAGGGCGAGTCGAGCTGGGTATATATTTCCTTTAGAAAACAACATGGGATGTTGCCGGATCGGAGATTGTCGTAATACCTTTTTCCATTCATGAATGGAAGATGAAGTTTTTCTTTATCGCGCCGTCCGAGTGTGAGGATTGGCCTTGTAGGGTGTTTTTCGTCACCCCATTGAGATGGGAATATGCTCGCGCTTTTCAGACGCATTACAGATTCCCCCTGCCTAGGGTAGGCTGGAATTTATTGATTGTGGGGATCCGAATCTCCGGCAGCCGCGGACTAAACTGCCGTTAATTATTCCTCGCTTTTGGAGCGAAAGAACCTCCGATTGACGGGTCAAACTGGTCATGCAAACTCAATGCAATGCGTTGGTGTGTGTGTGTTTATTTGTTTTGTTTCATTTGTTAAAAAAAGGATATATATATTTTTCTATATAAAAAAACAAAAATAAATAAGTAAATAAATGTTTAGGATGTTTTTTTATTTTAAGTTTAAAATATAATTTATAATTTATTTATTAAATAAAAAAAGATTAAAATAAAGAAAAGAAGGAAGAAAGAAGACCAGAAAAAAACAAATTTAAATATAAAAAAAAAGACAGGGAAGCTGGGCTCCAATTTAATGGGAGCCTCTCCTAGCATGTGAGGAGGGCCAAAAGGGCTTCCAACAAATGGGAGCCCTCCTCCTCACGTGCTAGCATGCGATGGGGGCAAAAAGGGCTCCCACTTAATGGGATCCCTTCCCCTCACGTGCTAGCATGTGAGAGGGCCAAATGGCTCCAAAAAAAATGTTTATTTTAACATGGAGTTCAGCTCCAAAAGAAATTTTTTTGTGAAGTTAATCTCCAAAAAAAATTTAAAAATGGAGTTTAACTCCAAAAAAGATTTTAAATGGAGTTTAACTCCAAAAAGATTTTTATTGTGGAGTTAAACTCCAAAAAGAGTTTTAAATGGAGTTCAACTCCAAAAAAAAGAATTTTAAATGGAGTTTAACTTCAAAAAGACTTTTATTGCGGAGTTAAACTCCAAAAGAATTTTAAATGGAGTTCAACTCCAAAAATATTTAATGTGGAGTTAAACTCCCCAAAAAGAGTTTTAAATGGAGTTCAGCTCCAAAAAGATTTTTATTGTGGAGTTAAATTCCAAAAGAATTTTATTTGTGGAGTTAAACTCCAAAAGAATTTAAATGGAGTCGAACTCCGAAAGAATTTTTATTGTGGAGTTGAACTCCGAAAGAATTTTAAATGTGGAGTTAAACTCCAAAAGACTTTAAATGGAGTTCAACTCTAAAATGGTTTTTATTATAGAGTTAAACTCCAAAATAATTTTATTTGTGGAGTTAAACTCCAAAAGATTTTCTCCTTTCTCTTTTGAGAAGAAACCCAAAATGGGTTCTCTTGAAACTCCAAGATTTAGATCTTGGATGATAAAAAAAAGACATTTTTCTTCTCTTGATGGAGTCTTGGGAGGTGAGTATGGTAAAACTTTGTTTAGTTTAAAAAAAGAAAAGAAAAGCTAGCTCTTGATTTAATTGGAAAATGAAAAGAAAGAGGAAGAACTTGAGAGAGTGAGGATGGAGGCACAAACCTTAGAGATTTGAGGAGAATGAATTGTTGTTTTTTTAATCATCATCATGTTGCCTTATATAGGCTTACACATTTACATATAGCCCCTTGGGCTTTACAAAATGGCGTTTTGCCCATCTCATACCTTCTGTGCTCATTTCTTTTGCACATAAGCCATGGGTTTTACAAAAATTTGGTTTTATGCCCATTTTGCTTATATTCATGCATAAAAAATTACATCAAAATTATTTATTACATGATTTTTATTTCAGCATGGGGGAGGCCGGCCGCTTCATGTTCGGGATCGACTCGGGTATGAGCCCACTTGATCTAGGCTTGGGCCCACCTGGTTTGGGGTTGACCTTTACTTTGACTTGGTCAACCGGGGTGCAATTTTTGACCCCAACAAAGTGCCCCCATCAATGAATTCACACCGCATGCATTAGTTGTGTGCATGAAATTGATGGATCTTGAAATTGGATTTCGAAGTGGAACATCATTCCAGGGGCGGAGCATCATCCCGGGAGCATAATTCCGGGAATCGGAGCATAATTCCGGGAATCGGAGCATAATTCTGAAGAGCGGAGCTTGATTCTAAGGGGTCGAAGCATAATTCCGACGAGCGCCAGACATTCTGACCGAAGCATAATTTTGATGCAGAGGTTGATTCCCAGGCGAAGTATACTTCCGACAGGGAAAGCAGATACTCCGAGGTGAAGCATGATTTCGACACGAGGTACATTCTGAGACGAAACATGATCTCGACGCAGAGCTTGTTCGTCGACTTGATTCCGAGGCGGAGCTTAATTCCGACGGGGAGGTCGTTGGTTGATTATGAGCCGAAGCATAATTCCGACAGGGAAGGCAGATGCATCGAGGCGAAGCTTGATTTCGACATGGGGTATACACAGAGACGAAGCATGGTTCCGGTGTAGAGCTTGTTGGTCGACTTGATTCCGAGGCGGAGCTTAATTCTGACGGGGAGGTCGCTGGTTGATTCCGAGTCGAAGCATAATTCCGACAGGGGAGGTCGCTGGTTGATATCGAGTCGAAGCATAATTCCGACAGGGAAGGCAGATACACCGAGGCGAATCTTGATTTCGACGCGGGGTACACTCTGAGACGAAGAATGATTCCGGCGCAGAGCTTGTTGGTCGACTTGATTCCGAGGCGGAGCTTGATTCCGACCAGGAGGTCGCTGGTTGATTCCGAGCCGAAGCATAATTCCGACAGGGAAGACAGATACACCGAGGCGAAGCTTGATTTCGGCACGGGGTACACTCTGAGACGAAGCATGATTCCGACGCAGAGCTTGTTGGTCGACTTGATTCCAAGGCGGAGCTTGATTCCGACGGGGAGGTCGCTGGTTGATTCCGAGCCGAAGCATAATTCCGACAGGGAAGACAGATACACCGAGGTGAAGCTTGATTTCAACGCGGGGTACACTCTGAGACGAAGCATGATTCCGGCGCAGAGCTTGTTGGTCGACTTGATTCCGATGCGGAGCTTAATTCCGACGGGGAGGTCACTGGTTGATTCCGAGCCCAAGCATAATTCCGACAGGGAAGGCAGATACATCGAGGCGAAGCTTGATTTCGACGCGGGGTACACTCTGAGACGAAGCATGATTCCGGCGCAGAGCTTGTTGGTCGACTTGATTCCGAAGCGGAGCTTAATTCCGACGGGGAGGTCACTGGTTGATTCCGAGCCGAAGCATAATTCCGACAGGGAAGGCAGATACACCGAATCGACGCTTGATTTCGACGTGGGGTACACTCTGAGACGAAGCATGATTCCGACGCAGAGCTTATTGGTCGACTTGATTCCGAGGCGGAGCTTAATTCCTACGGGGAGGTCGCTGGTTGATTCCGAGCCGAAGCATAATTCCTACATGGAAGGCAGATACACCGAGGCGAAGCTTGATTTCGGCGCAGAGCTTGTTGGTTGACTTGATTCGGGTTGACATAAGTATTGCTACGCTGGAATATGATACCAGGAGCGAATTATCATTTACCATGAGTGGATTTGGAGATTTTGGTTTTTGTTTGGCATCAGCATCGCTACACTGGAATATGGTACCAGGAGCGAATCATCATTTGCGTTTGCCCGTCTGGGAGCGATGGCTTAGGAGACAGGTTTAGATCCCTCTCACCTAAGACTTTTTAATTTTATGAGTCGTAAGGGTCCCATAAAAGCATTTTCTCCCCACGAGTCGAAAAGATCTCGTAGGTGTATTTTCTCCTTAGGAGTCGTGGGGAATCCTAAGCGTGTTGCTCCTTTGTGAGTCGTAAGGATCACATGTGGGAATTTTCTCCTCACAAAGTCGAGAGGACTTTGCGAGTGCATTTCATCTTTTCTTCATGAGTTTGCGTCCAGTCGGGCGTTCACAAACTCTGTCATGCCCCGCTTCCCAAAATACGGAAAACGAGGGATGACTAGGCCGGCCATGCTTCTATGGTCAAGGAATAATCTCGCCGTAGTCACACTTCGGCTTCTAGCATTACATGGTAATCAGTAAAATGCAATACGGGTAAAGAGAATGCAGTCACTAAAACTATCAGGTATAAAGGAATCTGAGCTCAATGGAAGTAAGCAAAAAGGCAATTAACCAGGAATATCAATGTAGAAATGTAGCTGGTTCACTAGTCTGGATCTTCCCGGTCTTCTCGAGGTCAGGCGAATCCACCTCTATCACTGAGCATGCATACTCAGGTCGTCAGAGCGACACAATAGCAATATAATAATAATAACAAGAAACCAGAAAATGAAAGTAATAACAGTGGAGGTAAAATGCAGATGATCACTATGTCACTAAATGATGCAAAGTATGACCTGTGTCCCTATCAGTCTCTAAGTCATGTTTGAAATCGAGTTATGGAAAGGAGGATCATGTTTAACGGGAGTCTCGTACATACCCGAGACAACGGCCCGTACGCCCGGGACATAACCCTGTCAGCCGGATTGCTAGATCCTACCTAATATATATAAGAGTCGCTGTTCGAATGATCATCCTCTAAAACACGGTCCTCGCTAAATACGATGCTCTTTCCACTTTGAGTTCCCCTTTTTCTCCAGGTTTACACTATTGATGATTATGATTTAGTCGTGTACAAGTATGCACCAATAGCACGGTTTTGTCACTGTTCACTGTATTAATCACCGTTACGAATCATTCACTTTTCCATTGGCGTACTTGACACTCCTAAACCAATACCATTCACGCATGATAATGCAATGTCCACTGAATAATAGCGCGCACTATCACTATATATATGGCAGTTGGGTAAGGTATGTACATTTATGCAGTTAACAAGTCATGTGTAATATGAACTATTATGCACGTCATAAGCTTACAAAAATTGCAGTAATTCATATGCTCAGAATTTAGTGAAACGATACAAATACGGTAACAGGTACACTCTGTCGGAAGTTCATCAAAATTTGTTTCAGTATAATCGGATTTCTAGTATTCAAGTTACAGCCGTTTCAATTTAAGTGCTCGCTGCAGGAAATTCAGTTTCTGAACTGAACGTCTGTTTCGCGGCACAATTTTCACCCAGTTGGGATCAGAATTTAGCGACGCACCATACGGATTCTCAATCGTGTCTCTACGTCAGAAGTTATACACTGTTCAACACTAGGGTATCAATTCTGTTTCTGGTTGGGACTGCTATACGTCCTGTTCCTTTAAATTGCAGTTTAAATAGTAAACGACGATATAAAGGGGTGAAATCACTTGAGTTATTTATCTAACAGTTTTATCTTTACTACAGTATAGGGTTCCGCAACATACATGTTCAGGAAGCAAAGGGGTAAGCATTACGAGACAGAAAACAACAACCAGAGCTGCTCTGGACTGCAGTCCAGAGCCGCTCTCCGAATCAGTTCTTGTCATATTTTTATTATAGAAACAATGTAAAACTTTTATAGGGTTCCAGGTCGTCGAGTCGGCTTCGATTTGAACCCTCGAACGCATCATTTAAATATATACACAATTAATTATGATTTTAACAAGTTTCAGGTGCGGGAAATTCTCAGTTTTTACGGGTGTAATTGGGAGTGATCGTTCAAGCCAGTAACGATTATATTTTTCAGTCAAATTTCACCACAATGTTCATTGCTACACGGGACAACATATGCAATCAAGTTCCGTTAGTTTAATGGAATATTTTCGTTCGGGTTTTGCATCAAACACTTGCGTCGTATAAGTTTTCACGAGTTATAAACACGGAATTAATAGGTTTTAGCAATGTAACAGTAATAACTAGCATGTAGCAAGTAGGGTACTTGCCTGGAGACGCTTTGGCGACGCACGGCAGCGGTAACGGCACGAGCGCGCGACGAACGGCATGGTTTGGATTCACGGCCTCGGCTCGCGTTTTGGGTTCGTCGTCGGAGTTGCCCGGGGGACAACTCATGGTCACTGGATGCGGAGTGTGGTGCTATGGATCTCTGTGAGTGCGCTGGGGTCGACAGTGGTCGGCGGTGGTCGCTCCGGCGACGGGCACAGCGGGGAGTTTGGAGCTTGGTGGTTTTGGAGAGAGAGAGGGAGCAGTGGGGGCTCGGGTTGGTAGTGATGGTGATGATGCTGATGACGCAGAGGGTGCAAAGGCGTCAACAATGTGGTCGGCGGTGCGATGGGAGCTCGTCGGCGTGAGGGTGCAGGGGAGTTCGAGCTCGAGTGAGGGGGGTGCTCGGTTGAGGGGGTGAGGCAGTGTAGGGTTCGGAGTTTTGGAGAGAGGAGCGAGGGAGGAAAGACGAGGAAAGTCGGCGGCGGCGGCATCGGCGTCGTCGGCATCGGGGGTGTAAGGGTGATGGGGTTCGAAGCTCGGTGAGGCAGGGGGTTTGAGAGAGAGACCGAGAGTGGGGAGAGAGGGAGAGAGGTAGAGAGACGGGAAGGGGTTGAGGGGCGCGCGGTCATGGTCGGGGTCATGGGGCACGCAGTCGGGGACATTGGCGAAGTGGGCGGCGACGTGGGGGGACATGGGTTGGCGCAGAGAAAGGAATCGAGCGGGAAAACAACGTGGGGAAGAAGGAGTGAAATGAAGCGGGTCGGGTCGGGTTGTGCGGGTGTTAGGGTAAGGAGTGGTATGGGCCGGACCGGGGAGGGAAATAAATTTGTTTCTTAAGGAAAGAAAGGAAGTGGGCCGAGGTGCATGGGCTGGGGAAATTTAATTAATTTGCTGTTGGGCTGGGGTTTTTGGGTTTTAAAATATAGGTTTAATTTATATGTGTTGGGCTGGGGGAAATATGAGTTGGATAAATTTTCTATTTGTTTGGTTTTAGGCTTGGATGTTTAATCGTTTGGGAAAAAATCAATTAGTAAAACTTGAGCAACTAAACCTACAAAATCACGAGGAAAAATAGGGAAGCAATCGGGGGACTAGGAAAATATAGAAAAATTTTATTGATGGGAACGGGGATTTACATCATACCCCCCTTACAAAAATTTCGTCCTTGAAATTTAACAAGGATACAAAGAAACAAAGGTACTAAACAAAGAGATGTGGAAAACGTGCACGGATATCTTCCTCCCGCTCCCAGGTAGATTCTCCTGGGGAACGACCGCCCCAAGACACTCGGACTAACGGAATGACCTTATTCTTCAGCACTTTCTCTCTGCGGTCGAGGATGGTGGTGGGCTACTCCTTGTAAGATAGGTCGGTACCCAAAGCTAACTCCGAATAGTCCAGAACATGGCTCTCATCTCGAACATAACGCCGCAACTGAGACACGTGGAAGGTATTGTGCACACCAGCTAGTGATGGAGGCAAGGCAACTCGATAGGCCATCTCTCCTACTCGCTCTAGCACCTCAAAAGGTCCGATGAAGCGGGGACTGAACTTCCCGCGACCTCCAAACCTGATAACTCCACGGGTAGGGAAAATCTTCAGGAACACGTGATCTTCGACTTCAAACTCTAGTTCCCTTCTGCTGGTATCTGCCCAACTCTTCTGTCGATCCTAAACCGTCTTAATGCGCTGCCTGATCATTTGGATCTTGTCGACTGTCTGAACAATGAGCTCGGGACCCAGTAATCTTCGCTCTCCTACCTCATCCCAACACACTGAGGATCGACACTTCCGCCCGTAAAGTGCTTCGAAAGGGGCCATCTGGATGCTAGCCTGATAATTGTTGTTATAAGAAAACTCGACTAGATGTAGATGATCTTCCCAGGAACCCTGAAAATCCAACATGCAGGCTCTCAACATATCCTCGAGCGTCTGAATCGTACGCTCGGACTGTCCGTCCGTCTGCGGGTGATAAGCTGTACTGAACTTGAGGCGGGTACCCAAACTCTCCTGTAGGCTCCTCCAAAAGTGCGAAACAAATCTGGTGTCTCGATCTGACACAATGCTGACCGAAACACCATGAATTCGCACTATCTCCTGCATGTATCTCTCCGCAAGTGATTCCGTCGACTGTCCCACTTGGAATGGTAAGAAGTGTGCAGCTTTCGTGAGGCGGTCGACGATAACCCAAATGGCGTTGTTGCCCGTAGGGCTCCGTGGTAAGGCCGTCACGAAATCCATAGTAATGTGCTCCCACTTCCATTCTGGTATCGGAAGCGGTTGTAACAATCCTGCTGTCCTCTGATGTTCCGCTTTCACCTGCTGGCATACCAAGCATCTGGATACGAACCACACAATTTCTCGCTTCATTCCGTTCCACCTGTTCCCGCCAAAATTTTGGCTCAAAACCCGCTCCGTATAAAATAATAACAATAAAAGAAAAAATAAATAAATAAATAAATAATAATAAAGGAGGAAATCTCCCTTTCAGAGCAAAGCTCTGTTCAAATTCCAAGACAGGAAATGAAGCAACGCTTCTGTTTCCCCCAATCAGAGCAAAGCTCTGTTTTAAAAGAAGAAAAAAATTCAAATAATAAAGAAAGCAACGCTTCAGATGATCTGCGCTCTGCGCTGCGCGACACGTGTCAGCGCAGTTGCGCTGCCCTCTGCGCCGCGCGACACGTGTCAGCGCAGTTGCGCTGCGCTCTGCGCCGCGCGACACGTGTCAAGCGCAGGTGCGCTTGTGCCAACTGTGCCAGCACTAAAATAGAATTAAACTTCCAGAAAGCTCTTTCTGATCTTGTTAAATCAAGAAGATTATCTTCTGTAAAACAGAAGCCCTTGTATCAAAAATCCAACGGTGGGGAAAAATCCCTAAATCACTCAGAGAAAGATCTCTTTAACTGATTTAACAAATCAATTGGCCCTATATAAGGGCCCCTAGACTCCAAGTCTAAAAGAGACACAGAGAAAGAGAAACCAGAGAATTCCTCTAAAATTTTGAGAAGAACTCAAAGAGAGAAAAGGTAAACCTTTGAAAAAAGAAGAGTTTCTTCTAAAAAGATCATTGATCTAAGAACAAGATCAAGATTTTCGATAAAAATAATAATAATTATAATAATAATAAAGAAGAAGTAATTTACTTCTGTATAAAGGCATTGCCTTTTGATGAACCACTGGTTCTTGAGATTTGAGGTAGAACCTTTCTGGAAAACAAGAAAAATTTATTCCCTTTGATCTAATTTGATCCAAATATTAAACAGTGCCTTGCACTTTTGAGTTTGCACTGTTGCGCTCCTTGGATTGGCGCAAACCACCAGGGAGCGCCACGTGTCAATCACAGAACAGCTGGGCCTTGCGCTTCTAAAACAGAGCACTGCTTTCTTAAATTGGCGCAAGTCATCAGAGCGCGCCACGTGTCAGCAGCGCGCTAGCGCAGCGCACTGGCGCAGCGCACTGCGCTAACAGACTTGCGCTCACCAGAGCGTGACACGTGTCACCCCTACACGAGTTTGCGCCTTGCGCTCTTCGATTGGCGCAAAGCGCCTGACAAGCCACGTGGCGCACTGTCAGAACAATAAATGCTTTGCATTATTAAAAAAGGGACAGAGCCCAATTAAAAGGCCTAACAGGCCTAATAAAAATGCAATGCATTATTAAAAAGGGGCAGAGCCCAAATGAAGGTCTAATAGACCAGACAAAAATGCTATGCATTAATAAAATGGCAGAGCCCAAGCAGAGGCCTAATAGGCCAAAGATAAACAAAATGTTAGACATTTTTCTAACTGGACTTAACCCAATTCTGGCCGTAAGTTCTCAAATTAAATTGAACTGAGCGCGACTGCTCTCTCAAATCAATTTACACCCGGTTCAAGGATATATCTCTGAACTCCTCTGATATTTGTCGTTGTAATCCTTCAACGTCGTCAGAGAGGTGACGGGTCCCGACAACCACACATTGCTACGGACTGTGGGGTCCTTAAACTCATGGACTAATGCGTCCTTAAACTCATGGACTAATGCGTCTTTAAACCAATATCCGTCCCTAAAATGGGAACAATGGACCACCATGTCCCTAAACTGGCAATGGACCACTATGTCCCTAAACTAGAACAATAGAGCCCAAATGCTCTTTTGTCGGATCTAAACGATCCTGTTAAGTTGATCTTAGTCTCAAATCAGATTAACGTATCCTTAACAAACGTTTAAGTTGATCTTAGCCTCAAATATGCTAACGTATCCTTAAACCAAAACCTTCGAACAGACTTTAGTCCCAAATTGGACTATAGATCTCCCAATCAACTTTGGTTCAAGGGTACATCTCTGAACTCCTCTGATATCTGTCGTTGTAATCCTTCAACGTCGTCAGAAAGGTGATGGGTCCCGACGGCCATACATTCAATCGACCGCAATGTCTCTAAACTAAACAATAGAGCCCAAATGCTCTTTTGTTAGATCTAAACGATCCTGTTAAGTTGATCTTAGTCTGGAAATTAGACTAACGTGTCCTTAACAAACGTTTAAGTTGATCTTAGTCTCAAATATGGCTAACGTATCCTTGAACCAAAATCCCAAACCCAAATCTAAGAAGATACGGATTTGGACTAATCCACGTCCTACGGACGACGATATAAATTAGTCCCCGTATACAATCCACGGGCAACCACAAACAAAACAAACACCCACGACACGAAGTGAAATTCTTGAGAAGGAGAAAGTTGTTACCGCGATGCGGTAGCGTAATTAACTGCAGGGGCTTGCGCCTGCAGGGAAGAGCGTCCCCACAATCAAAAACCCCTCAAGCGAGGGGGAATCTGACAAAGTCTGCTACATCGGCCGCATCCGTCTAAACCTTCAATACATGGTGCTATAAATCAACTTGGCATCTTCGGAGAGGTAGACGGATAAAACCAAATAGCATTTGCCCCGAATCTCAGGCAAGACGTCCCTGTCTTGGCCGTCATTCAGAGGGGAACACCACCAAAAATGCTGCTTTAGGTCTCGATATATCTTTGTACCTCCCGGATGCACAGAATAAGCTGAGCTATGTGTCTCAGCCAGTACCTCTTCTCGAACATCCCCCTTAGGTACGCAGAGTCTGCTACCGAATCTTAGAGAGCCGTCTTCATGTATGATTAAGTCCGTTCTCAGCCCGACTTCTACTTGCGTTCTGAACTTTTGTAATCGAGGATCATCCGCTTGTGCAACCTTGATGCGATCCACAAGGGAAGACTGCACCTGTAGTTTCCAGAATTGACTGAGTGCGCTCGGTGTGACGACCTCAAGCTCGAGTCTCTGAAAATCCTCAATGATGCTCCTCAGACTGGTCAACATCATGACCACTGGCTTGCGACTGAGAGCATCTGGTACAACATTTACTTTCCCCGGGAGATACTGAAGGTCCAAGTCGTAATCTGCCATCAGTTTTAACCATCGGCGCTGCCTCATGTTTAGTTCTTTCTGAGTGAAGACGTACTTCAGACTTTTGTGATCCGTGTACACCTCCACTTTCTCGCCCAACAGATAGTGCCTCCAAATCTTCAACGCAAAAACCACCGCAGCTAACTCCAAGTCATGCGTAGGATAGTTCTTCTCGTGATTTTTCAGCTGTCGAGAGGCGTAAGCAACCACTCGACCGTGCTACATCAGAACACAGCCTAATCCCTTCCCGGAGGCATCACTATGTATCACCAACCCACCGGAATCATCTGGTACTGTAAGAATGGGCGCCGTGGTTAACTTCTGCTTCAGCGTGTCAAATGCCTGAGTACACTCCTCTGTCCATGCAAATGGTACATCCTTCTGTGTCAGCCTCGTCAACGGTTCAGCGATTCGTGAAAAGTCTTGGACGAATCGCCGATAATATCCTGCCAATCCCAGAAAGCTTCTGATCTCGGCCACTGACTTCGGCGTTGGCCAATCTCTGACAGATTCTATCTTTGCCGGGTCCACTGAGATGCCTTCGACCGAAACAATATGTCTCAAGAACTGAACCTTGTCGAGCCAGAACTCACACTTGCTCAATTTCGCATACAGCTTCTCTTCCCGAAGAATTTGTAGAACCGTACGCAAATGCTCGACATGCTCCTCCCGGGTCTTCGAGTAGACTAGTATGTCGTCGATAAATACAATGACAAACGTGTCCAAATACTTTGCAAACACCCTGTTCATCAAATCCATGAATATCGCTGGGGCATTGGTAACACCGAACGGCATCACAAGGAACTCATAATGTCCGTATCGGGTCCTGAAAGCCGTCTTGCATACATCTTCGACTGCTACTCTGATCTGATGATATCCAGAACGGAGATCCAACTTTGAAAATACCTTGGCCCCACTTAACTGATCGAATAAGTCATCGATGCGCGGAATTGGGTACTTGTTCTTTATTGTGACTTTGTTCAGCTCCCGATAATCTATACACATTTGCAGTGATCCATCCTTTTTCTTCACTAACAGAACTGGTGCACCCCACGGTGAAACGCTTGGCCGAATAAATCCCTTCTCCAAAAGTTCTTCAATTTGCTTCTTCAATTCTGCCAACTCAACCGGTGCCATTCTGTACTGGGCCTTGGAAACTGGTGTTGTACCTGGATTCAAATTGATCAAGAATTCCAAGACGCGTGGAGCTGGTAGACCTGGTAAATCTTCAGGAAACACGTCCAGAAAGTCCCGAACAATCTCTGGGGTTGCGCTCTCATCAATCTCTATAGTTGGCAACTCCTTTGGCTTAGCTCTATACTTGGCTGGCTCCAAAGATTCGCTCCCGCCTTCAAAAATAAACTCCGGATGATTGGGAATGCGGAAGATCACATTCCTTGCTCGGCAATCAATAACCGCATGGAAGGTACTCATCCAATCCATCCCGAGAATTGCGTCATAGCTGCCTGCTCCGAGTCCTCTTCTGGATCCTCTTCCATAGGGTTTTCCTCAGGCTCTTCCTCTTCAGGATCTTCATCGGGTTCCTCCTCTACCGCATTTCCCTGTGGATTCTCTCCTATTAGGTCCTCTTCATCGATAGAGTCATTAATCATATTGATCTCTGGAGCTACGACATCGATTCCTTCGTCCTAGTATTCGCCGTCGTTGAATATGACCTGTGGACCAAATCACCTCGTCATCTGAACTCGCTAACATACACTCGAAAGAAACGCAGGACCGAGTGTCCTCCTCAAGTAGCGGTGCTGCCCCATGGTTGGCCATGGCCAGAAAAGTAAGGGTCATGATCAGATAGTGGAACACGAAGGAAAATAACGATTAATGATGCGGACACGAGGAAAAGATCAGGTAGATAAGATTCAAAACATGAGCTTGAGTGGTGATGCACAGGTAGTATATAGAAGTGAAAGTAAGGAAACCAAGTATGATTCAAGAGATCTCTAAATTGAACTGCAATTTTATTCTAAACCCGGCGCTCTGATACCAACAAAACCATGTCACGCCCCGCTTCCTAAAATACGGAAAACGAGAGATGACTAGGCCAGCCATGCTCCTACGGTCAAGGAATAATCCCGCTGTAGTCACACTTCGGCTTTTAGCATTACATGGTAATCAGTAAAATGCAATACGGGTAAAGAGAATGCAGTCACTAAAACTATCAGGTATAAAGGAATCTGAGCTCAATGGAAGTAAGCAAAAAGGCAACTAACCAGGAATATCAATGTAGAAATGTAGTTGGTTCACTAGTCTGGATCTTCACGGTCTTCTCGAGGTCAGGCGAATCCACCTCTATCACTGAGCATGCATACTCAGGTCGTCAGAGCGACACAATAGCAATATAATAATAATAACAAGAAACCAGAAAATGAAAGTAATAACAGTGGAGGTAAAATGTAGATGATCACTATGTCACTAAATGATGCAAAGTATGACCTGTATCCCTATCAGTCTCTAAGTCATGTTTGAAATCGAGTTGTGGAAAGGAGGATCATGTTTAACGGGAGTCTCGTACATACCCGAGACAATGGCCCACACGCCCGGGACATAACCCTATCAGCCGAATCGCTAGATCCTACCTAATATATATAAGAGTCGCTGTTCGAATGATCATTCTCTAAAACACGGTCCTCGCTAAATACGATACTCTTTCCACTTCGATTTCCCCTTTTTCTCCAGGTTTACACTATTGATGATTATGATTTAGTCGTGTACAAGTATGCACCAATAGCACGGTTTTATCACTGTTCACTATATTAATCACTGTCACGAATCACACTTTTCCATTGGCGTACTTGACACTCCTAAACCAATACCATTCACGCACGATAATGCAATGTCCACTGAATAATAACGCGCACTATCACTATGTATATGGCAGTTGGGTAAGGTATGTACATTTATGCAGTTAACAAGTCATGTGTAATATGAACTATTATGCACGTCATAAGCTTACAAAAATTGCAGTAATTCATATGCTCAGAATTTAGTGAAACGATACAAATACGGTAACAATTACACTCTGTCGGCAGTTCAGTAAAATTTGTTTCAGTACAATCGGATTTCTGGTATTCAAGTTATAGCGTTTCAATTTAAGTGCTCGCTGCAGGAAATTCAGTTTCTGAACTGAACATCCGTTTCGCGGCACAATTTTCACCCAGTTGGGATCAGAATTTAGCAATACTAAAGATGAATGAAATTTAGGGTTTTCAATAGGGTTTCCAACGCACCAGACAGATTCTCAATCGCATCTCTACATCAGAAGTTATACACTGTTCAACACTAGGGTGTCAATTCTGTTTCTGGTTGGGACTGCTATATGTCCTGTTCCTTTAAATTGCAGTTTAAATAGTAAACGACGATATAAAGGGGTGAAATTACTTGCGTTATTTAGCTAACAGTTTTATATTTACTACAGTATAGGGTTACGCAACATACAAGTTCAGACAGGAAAGGGGTAAGCATTACGAGACAGAAAACAACAACCAGAGCTGCTCTGGACTGCAGTCCAGAGCCGCTCTCCGAATCAGTTCTTGTCATATTTTCAGTACAGAAACAATGTAAAACTTTTATAAAGTTCCATTTCGTCGAGTCGTCTTCGATTTGAGTCCTCTAACGCATCATTTCAATATGTACACAATTAATTATGATTTTAACAAGTTTCAGGTGCGGGAAATTCTCAGTTTTTACGGGTGTAATTGGGAGTGATCGTTCAAGCCAGTAACAATCATATTTTTCAGTCAAATTTCACCACAATGTTCATTGTCACACGGGACAACATATGCAATCAAGTTCCGTCAGTTTAATGGAATATTTTCGTTCGGGTTTTGCATCAAACACTTGCGTCGTATAAGTTTTCACGAGTTATAAACACGGAATTAATAGGTTTTAGCAATGTAACAGTAATAACTAGCATGTAGTAAGTAGGGTACTTGCCTGGAGACGCTTTGGCGACGCACGGCAGCGGCAACGGCACGAGCGTGCGACGAACGGCACGGTTTGGATTCACGGCCTCGGCTCGCGTTTCGGGTTCGTTGTCGGAGTTGCCCGGGGGACAGCTCGTGGTCACTGGAGGCGGAGTGTGGTGCTATGGATCTCTGTGAGTGCGCTGGGGTCGATGGTGGTCGGCGGTGGTCGCTCCGGCGATGGGCACAGCGGGGAGTTTGGAGCTTGGTGGTTTTGGAGAGAGAGAGGGAGCAGTGGGGGCTCGGGTTGGTAGTGATGGTGATGATGCTGATGACGCAGAGGGTGTAAAGGCGTCGACAATGTGGCCGGCGGCGCGATGGGAGCTCGTCGGCGTGAGGGTGCAGGGGAGTTCGAGCTCGAGTGAGGGGGTGCTCGGTTGAGGGGGTGAGGCAGTGTATGGTTCGGAGTTTTGGAGAGA
Organism: Agapanthus africanus; assembly: GCA_030015575.1. Lineage (NCBI taxonomy): Eukaryota > Viridiplantae > Streptophyta > Magnoliopsida > Asparagales > Amaryllidaceae > Agapanthus > Agapanthus africanus. The sequence goes on from CM057337.1 coordinate 10,026,466, forward strand.
GGAGCGAGGGAGGAAAGACGAGGAGAGTCGTCGGCGGCGGCGTCGGCGTCGTCGGCATCGGGGGTGTAAGGGTGATGGGGTTCGAAGTTCGGTGAGGCAGGGGGTTTGAGAGAGAGACCGAGAGTGAGGAGAGAGGGAGAGAGGTAGAGAGACGGGAAGGGGTTGAGGGGCGCGCGGTCATGGTCGGGGTCATGAGGCACGCAGTCGGGGACGTTGGCGAAGTGGGCGACGACGTGGGGGTACGTGGGTTGGCGCAGAGAAAGGAATCGAGCTGGAAAACAACGTGGGGAAGAAGGAGTGAAATGAAGCGGGTCGGGTCGGGTTGTGCGGGTGTTAGGGTAAGGAGTGGTATGGGCCGGACCGGGGAGGGAAATAAATTCGTTTCTTAAGGAAAGAAAGGAAGTGGGCCGAGGTGCATGGGCTGGGGAAATTTAATTAATTTGCTGTTGGGCTGGGGGTTTTGGGTTTTAAAATATAGGTTTAATTTATATGTGTTGGGCTGGGGGAAATATGAGTTGGATAAATTTTCTATTTGTTTGGTTTTAGGCTTGGATGTTTAATCGTTTCGGAAAAAATCAATTTGTAAAACTTGAGCAACCAAACCTACAAAATCACGAGGAAAAATAGGGAAGCAATCGGGGGACTAGGAAAATATAGAAAAATTTTACTGATGGGAATGGGGATTTACAAACTCGCCGACAGTCCTGCTGTTTTTACTCACGGAGCCTTTTCGGGTTTTCATCCGTACCTATTTTGCTTGTGGACATACCCTTTTTTTTGGGAATCGTCATCGCTGGTGGGACTTTGAATGTGGTCTCGCCGGTAGGACTTGGGAGAGATTGGGGTCGTTTTACGCCCGTAGATTGTATACGGTTTTGCAGGATGTATGATCCAGACCATAGGGCCGGAAGAATTTCAGGACTTTGTCGGCATCTGCATCGCTGTACTGGAACATGGTCCCAGGAGTGACTCATCATCCGCCGTTGGGTATGGGATTTAGAATTTGGTTGGCGTCTACATCGCTGTACTGGAATATGGTACCAGGAGCGACTCATCTTTCGCCGTCGGGAATTTGAGTTTTGGTTGGCGTCTGCATCGCTGCACTGGAATATGGTATCAGAAGCGACTCATCATTCGTCGTTGGGACATTCAGAGTTTGGTTGGCGTCTGCATCGCTGCACCGGGATATGGTCCCGGGAGCTACTCATCATTCACCGTGAGGGGATCTCTTTCGTTTCCAGTTTAATGACTTAGGGGTCATCCGTTTCCAGTTTAACGACTTAGAGGTCATCTGTTTCCAGTTTAACGACTTAGAGGCTTCTGTTTCCAGTTTAATGACTTAGAGGTCATTTGTTCCCAGTTTAAAGACTTAGGGGTCTATTAGATCGGAAGCTTAGAATTTTTGGGTAGGGGTCGGCATCAGCGTTGCTAACACTAAAGCACGGGTGCCAGGAGCAAATCATCATTTGCCTCTCCCTGTTGGGGAGCGATGGCTTAAGAGACAGGTTTAAGTCCCTATCACCTAAGGCTTTTCAATTTTATGAACGGTAAGGGTCCCATAAAAGCATTTTCTCCCTACGAGTCGAAAGGATCTCGTAGGTGTACTTTCTCCTTAGGGGTCGTGGGGACTCCCAGGTGCGTTTTTCCTTTGTGAGTCGTAAGGATCCCACGAAGGCGTTTTTTTACGAGTCGAGAGGATCTCGTAAGTTTTGTTCTCCCCATGTATCGTGAGGACACATGAGTGGGTCTTCCCGATTGGAGCATAATTCCGATGGCGGAGACCGACCGTGTAACTGGTGATTGCGGTGGGGTATGGGTATAATGAAAATTATTTGAGCCCGTGGATTGTATACGGTAGTCAGTTCTGGGACCAACCGTAGGGCCGGGAGAATTTTAGAAAGTTGGATTTTGGTTGGCGTCTGCATCGCTGCACTGGAATATGGTACCAGGAGCGACTCATTTTTTTTATTTTTATAATTTTTTTTATTTACCGCGATTGCTCCATCATTTCAGCTTTTCTTATCGCGAAGGTCGCGATTGCCCTATCATTTCGGCTTTTTATTCGCGGTTGCCCCATCATTTCGGCTTTATTTTTATTTTTATTTTTACTCGCAGATTTTTATTGCGAGTTGCCCCATCATTTCGGCTTTTTATTTATTTATTTTTTTATATATATATTTTTTGTTTTATTTACATTTTTACATCCCCAGTTTAACGACTTAGAGGTTGACTATTCCCAGTTTAATGACATGGTGGTCAGCTGTTTCCAGTTTAACGACGTGGTGGTCAATGGAGCAGCAGATTACCTAAGGGCTTCGATTTCCAGTTTAACGACTTAGAGGTCATCTGTTTCCAGTTTAACGATTTAGTGGTCATCTGTTTCCAGTTTAACGACGTGGTGGTCAGCGGTTCCCAGTTTAAAAACTTAGAGGTCTACTGTTTCCAGTTTAATGATGTGGTGGTCATCTATTTCCAGTTTAACGACGTGGTGGTCATCTGTTTCCAGTTTAACGACTTAGAGGTCATCCGACGGGGAGCTTAGAGAAGATACCCGATTGAGCAGTTGTCAGGGGCACCGCTGGAGCTTGCCTGAGATGCCTTGTTGCTTTGTCGGTGTCGATGGCCTTGCCCCCAGCTGGGGCCAAGGAAAGTTGTTCAAACACCAACTTGCGTTCGAAGATGGCAATTTGAAATTTGTTAACCCTGCACAAAAAAACATGATTTCAGTACAGACAATCGATATGTATATTGATTGAGTTTGGATGAACATTTAATCCGAAATATGGGAGGAGAGATTCGTCCCACCGGGCGTGCCAGAATCTGTAGGGTGTTTTTCGTCACCCTATTGAGATAGGAATACGCGCGCGCTTGTCAGGCGTATTACAGATTCCCCCTGCTTAGGGTAGGCTGGGGTTTATTGATTGTGGGGATCCAAATCTCCGGCAGCCGCGGACTAAACTGCCGTTAATTACCCCTCACTTTTGGAGCGAAAGAACCTCCGATTGACGGATCAAACTGGTCATGCGGACTTAATGCGATGCGTTGGTGTGTGTTTTTTTTTGTTTTGTTCCATTTGTTAAAAAAGGATATATATATTTTTCTATATTAAAAAACAAAAATAAATAAGTAAATAAATGTTTAGAGAAACATTTTTTTTAATTTTAATTTTAAAATATTATTTATAATTTATTTAATATTATTATTTTTAAATAAAAAAAGATTAAAAGAAAGAAAAGAAAGAAGAAAAGAAAAAGGAAAGAAAAAAAAACAAATTTAAATAAATAAAAAAGGTAGGGAACCTGAGCTCCAATTTAATGGGAGCCTCATGTGACCCCTTACATGCTAGCATGTGAGGGGGGCCAAAAGGGCTCCCATTAAATGGGAGCCCTCCTCCTCACGTGCTAGCATGTGATGAGGGCAAAAAGGGCTCCCACTTAATGGGAGCCCTCTCCCTCACGTGGGGGCCAAAGGGCTCCAAAAAAAATGTATTTTAATTTTTTTTCAACATTGAGTTCAACTCCAAAAGAATTTTTTTTATGGAGTTAAACTCCAAAAGAATTTTAAATATGGAGTTCAACTCCAAAAAAGATTTTAAATGGAGTTTAACTCCAAAAAGATTTTTATTGTGGAGTTAAATTCCAAAAAAAGTTTTAAATGGAGTTTAACTCCAAAAAAAAGAATTTTAAATGGAGTAAAGCTCCTAAAGAATTTTAAATGGAGTTTAACTCCAAAAAGACTTTTATTGCGGAGTTAAATTCCAAAAGAATTTTAAACGGAGTTCAAATCCAAAAAGAATTAATGTGGAGTTAAACTCCCCAAAAAGAGTTTTAAATGGAGTTCAACTCTAAAAAGATTTTTATTGTGGAGTTAAATTCCAAAAGAATTTTATTTGTGGAGTTAAACTCCGAAAGAATTTAAATGGAGTTGAACTCCGAAAGAATTTTTATTGTGGAGTTAAACTCCGAAAGAATTTTAAATGTGGAGTTAAACTCCAAAAGAATTTTAAATGGAGTTCAACCCCAAAAAGGTTTTTATTATAGAGTTAAACTCCAAAATAATTTTATTTGTGGAGTTAAACTACAAAAGATTTTCTCCTTTCTCTTTTGAGAATAAATCCAAAATGAATTCTCTTGAAACTCCAAGATCTAGATTTTGGATGATAAAAAAAGTGACCCTTTTTCTTCTCTTGATGGAGTCTTGGGAGGTGGGTTTATGGTAAAACTTTGTTAAGTTTAAAAATAAAAGAAGAGCTAGCTCTTGATTTAATTGGAAAATGAAAAGGAAGAGGAAGAACTTGAGAGAGTGAGGATGGAGGCACAAACCCTAGAGATTTGAGGAGAATGAATTGTTGTTTTTTTATTCATCATCATGTTGCCTTATATAGGCTTACACATTTACATATAGCCCCTTGGGCTTTACAAAATGGCATTTTGCCCATCTCATACCTCCTGTGTTCATTTCTTTGGCATATAAGCCATGGGTTTTACAAAAAATTGGCTTTATGCCCATTTTGCTTACATTCATGCATAAAAAATTACATCAAAATTATTTATTACATGATTTTTATTTCAGCATGGGGGAGGCCGGCCGCTTCATGTTTAGGCTCGACTCGGGCATGAGCCCACTTGATCTAGGCTTGGGCCCACCTGGCTTGGGGTTGACCTTGACTTTGACTTGGTCAACCGAAGTGCAATTTTTGACCCCAACAGGCCTGTGTCCACCCTGTGGCAAAGGGCCAGCTGTCCGAGGGTGGGGCGGTTGAATGATCCCGACGCGGTGGCGGTGTCAAAGTGGGAGCCCCTCCCTCGGGTTAACGTGCTGCTGTTTGAGCGGGCCCTCAGTTGGGTCGAGCTCAACCCCGCCGAGTACACGAGTAAGTTGGGAGCTCTCAGGCGAGCTGTTTAGACTTGTGCATTTTTTCTATTTTTCTGGCATCGCTGACTCCTCGTATTTTTGTCTTATGCAAGGCCCATGGATATGAGCAAGTTCCGCGCGGCAGTGATCGATGCGAAGAGGGGGAAGAAGTCCAAAGGCGCTGGCCCTTCTCGCCCGCCTTCCGCTCCGGCCCTGCCGGTGGCCCTTTCACCCAGGTGCTCAAATGAGCCCTGGGACCCCGAGTCTAGTCGGGCGCCGGTTCGAAAGCATGCCCGGGCGCAAGAGCCTTGGATCCCCGAGGTGGGAGACGAGGAGGGTTCTCCCGCGCCATCCCTCAAGAGGTCTCACGGGAGGGTGCCCCGCTCCCCGGCTTCCCCGATCCTTGTGGACGATGGGGAGCTTCGCTTCGAGGTGCCCTCGGGGCTTTCTGTCGCCGACAGCCTGCTCTCGGATATGGAGAGGTCGGCCAGAAGCAGGGTCCTTCGAGGAACTCTCCGGGCCCAAATGGCGGCGATAGCTCAAGAGGCCGTGCAGGTTAGTGTTCGCACTTCATCTGGTTCTTCATCCAACATTTTGTCCGCGTGGTCGGGTGCTTCCTTCCCTTTTTTGACCCTCTTTATTTCTTCAGGTCCTCCAGCACGTCGCCCTCGTCGTCCACATGGAGGACGACGAGATTGTTCCGGCGATGCGGGCCGCAGGTGAGTTCTCCTTGCGGGAGGAGAGCTTAAGGCAGGAGCTGGGGGAAGCGACGGAGAGGGCTGCTGCCCTTGAGGATGGGTGGAGGCCGGGAACAGGGAGGTCGCTCGGTACCGAGAGGCCGCCCGAGCCGCCGTGTCCCAATTGGAGGACTCCTGGGTGCTCGTTGCTACCATGAAGAAGACGGTGAGCACTCTCCGGAAGGAGAACGAGGTGGCAAAGGACCACGCACGGAAGGCGGTGGAGAGCTATAAAAAGTCGGACCAGTTCTACACCGACCTTGCCAGTGTCGGGAGCGTCATTTGGCATGACGCCCTCGACTCTGTTCAGGTTCAGATGTCGGAGTTCCCTGACGCCGAGCTCCGGGCCTTGTACCCTTTCGACGACGACGCGCAGGGGATTGCCCTCGAGCATGATGCAGGGAAAGTGGCCGCCGGTGGGAGTGAGAAAGGTAAGTCGGTCGTCCCGGCTGCCGGCACCGAAGTTCCCGCCGGTGGTGTCGACCCTGAAGATGTCGCCCCGGTGGTCGTAGGGGAGGCACCGCACGCCGAGGTCGTCCCCGCCCCTGAGGCTTGAAGCCCCACGTCTTCTTATTTCTATCCTTTGCTCTGAAATTTTGTAAGCTTCCGGGCACTTTTGTTAGGATGGGGAGCCCATAATACCTTTGTAGAGACTTTTGATTTATGTGAATAAAAAATCTTTTTGCAGTTTCTTTGCACGCACATTATCCTTTTGTTTGTGGAGAACATTCGTTATTTGCACGGTTCAGCTTTCATGTCAGGTTGGTTCTTCGTCTGGCGATCATACGTCGAGTTGAATTCGACTATTTGCTAAGTGTGCAAAGATTGGTGAAGAGTCGGTATCTCCATGGCCCCGAAATCGAGGTGGAGATCGCTTAGACGTGGATGGCCTCTTGGCGAGGGCTTAGACCGTAGCGTCGGTAGGTAGTAACATCAGCCATGGATGACCGAGCAGGGTAGCTGCTCGATTGCCTCTTGGCGAGGGCTTCGATCTCTGGCGTTGTGGGTAGGGAGCTACCTGTTCCCCTCCGAACGGCGGCCTGCAACGTTAGGACGTCACGTGCCTGAGGTTCGGGGCAGATGCTATTTGGTTTTTATCCGTCCACCTCTTCGAAGATGCCAAGTTGATTTATGGCACCGTGTATCGAAGGTTTAGACGGATGCGGCCGATGTAGCAGACTTTGTCAGATTCCCCCTCGCTTGAGGGGTTTTTGATTGTGGGGACGCTCTTCCCTGCAGGCGCAAGCCCCTGCAGTTAATTACGCTACCGCTTTGCGGTAACAACTTTCTCCTTCTCCAGAATTTCACTTCGTGTCGTGTGTGTTTGTTTTGTTTGTGGCTGCCCGTGGATTGTATACGGAGACTGAGTAATGCCGTCGCCCGTAGGGCGTGGATTAGTCCAAATCCGTATTTACTTAGATTTGGGTTTGGTGTTTTTAGTTTAAGGATGCATTAGTCGCGTTGCGACTAAGATCAACTTAAACATTCGTCAAGGATACGTTAGTCTTGCTTTGGACTAAGATCAACCTGACGTGGTGATTCATTTAATTTATGGCCATCGGGACTCATCACCTCTCTAAAATCGTTGAAGGATTACAACGATAGGTGTCAGAGGAGCTCAGAGATGTACCCTTGAACCAAAGCTGATTGAGGGTTTTATAGTCCATTTAAGTGCTTAAGGATACGTTAGCCGTATTTGGGGCTAAGATCAACTTAAACGGGATCGTTTAGATCCGGCAAAAGAGCAATTGGCTCTATTGTTCCAGTTTAGGGACGTAGTGGTCCCTTATTAGTTTAGGGACGTCTCGGTCCGATACCAGTTTAAGGACGTAGTGGTCCATTATTAGTTTAGGGACGTTTCGGTCCGATGCCAGTTTAGGGACGTAGTGGTCCATTATTAGTTTAAGGACATTCCGGTCCATCGCCAGTTTAGGGACGTAGTGGTCCATCATTAGTTTAGGGACATTTCGGTCCGATGCCAGTTTAGGGACGTAGTGGTCCATCATTAGTTTAAGGACGTCTCGGTCCATCGCCAGTTTAGGGACGTGGTGGTCCGTCATTAGTTTAGGGACATTTCGGTCCGATGCCAGTTTAGGGACGTAGTGGTCCATCATTAGTTTAAGGACGTCTCGGTCCAATATTAGTTTAAGGACATCTCGGTCCGATATTAGTTTAAGGACGTCTCGGTCCGATATTAGTTTAGGGACATCTCGGTCCACGAGTTTAAGGACCCCGCAGTCCATATCGATGTGTGGTCGTTGGGACCCGTCACCTCTTTGACGTCGTTGAGGAATTACAACGACGGATGTCAAAGGAGTTCGGAGATGTACCCTCAAACCGGACGTGGATTGATTTAGGAGAGCCATTTTGCTCAGTCAATTTAATTTAAGGACTTATGGCCACGATTGGGCTAAGTCCATTTCAACATTGCATTTTTTTATTTAGGTTCTACCCACAGAAGATATAGAGTATCGGTTTATTTTGGGTCCTGCCCATTTGCAAAGTATCTACTTCGTTTGGGCTTTGCCCCTTTTTTTAAAAATGCATAGCATTCTGAATATTTTTGTTTGGGCTCTGCCCATTTATAAATGATGCAAAGCATTTGTTCTTGTTTGGGCTCTGCCCCCTTAAAATAATGCATTTGCGCTTTGTTGAGCCTGTTAGGCCTTCTCTTAATTGGGCTTGGCCCTTTTTAATGCATCTACGTTTTGCGCTAAGTAACGAGCGCAAGTCCATATGGTGATGACACATGTCGTGCTTTGATGAGCGCAAGCGCACTAGCGCAGTGCAATGCGCTGTTGCGCTGCTGACACGTGACGCGCTCTCAGCGAGTTGCGCCAATTCCGGAGAGCAAAGCTCTATCTCAAGGGCGCTTAGCGCAAGTGTTTTATGGCCGACACGTGGCGCTCTCTCAAGAGCGCAGCGGCGCAACTTGGAAGTGCAAAGCACTAAGAATCTTTTTAGATTCCAGAAAGGAAGTGCAAAGCTCTGTTCAAGTTCTTGGTCTAAATTAGATCAAAGAAAAAAATAAATTTCTTCTTTATTCGAAGAACCAGAGGTTCGCAGAAGTGCAAAGCACTATTCTTTTATTGTTTACATCGTTTTTAAAGAACCGAAGGTTCACAAGAAGTGCAAAGCACTGTTTTCTTCTTTTTTATAAAGATCATTGATCTTTTTTTTTTTTGTTTTAGACTAATGGTCTTTTAGAAGGAATTTCTTCTAATCCATGAAGGTTCTTTACCTCTTTCTTGAAATTTTCTCGGAGTTCTTTCTGTTTAGGGTTCTTGAATTCTCAAAAAAAAAAACTCGATGCCTTTGAATTGAGGCCTAAGGTCCTTTTTATAGTGCTCACAAATTAGTTAAATTTGTTAAAGAGATCATCCTCTGAGTGATTTGGGGAATTTTCCCTACCGTTGGATCTTTGATCCAAGGGCTTCTGCCTTGCAGAAGAAAATCTTCTTGTTTCAACAAGAACAGAAAAGATTTCTTAAAAATCTTAATTTAATTTGGCGCAGATGCCCCAGCGCATGACACGTGTCGCGCAGCGCAGAGCGTAGCGCAACTGCGCTAGTGCATCTGCGCTGACACGTGTCGTGCAGCGCAGAGCGCAGCGCAACTGAAGCGTTGCTTCAGGCAAATAGAGCTCTGCTCTGATTGGGCGCGTCTTCTTGGGCGCAGCGCTGATACATCTGCGCCTGACACGTGGCGCGTTGCGCTCAGCGCAAAGGATCTGAAGCGTTGCTTCATTTATTAAATTTTTGAGAATCAGAAGCGCCGCTTCATCTCCTCTTTTCAAGTCAAACTTGTATTCCCAAAATTCTGATTTCCCGGGCCTTGGCAATGATTTCATTGTGCACAGAATTTTCTGTGCTTGGGTCTATATATATAACTCAAGGCTGAGCCTTTTCTTCTCTCATTTTCAGAGAACTTCTTCGATCATGGCTTGCAACCGCCCTCATGCCTGTCGACAACCATGGGAGGTGCCGATCCGGGACATCGTTCCTCGTTTTGCTGCACGTCTGGTGGACCCTTCTCTCTCGGACGAGCAATGCGACGCTGCAATGCACGAGCTTTTGACTCGTGTGGGGTCTCCTCTCCCTCCGAATTCCATTTGGCTTCGGATGATCCTTGCCTCGGCGCTTGCCGACATTCCCCCTCCTCCAGCAGAGATGTCCTCAGCAATGCTGGATGCCGCCGAAGATAAGATTGAGTGCTTTCTCGAAGCGCACTTGATCACCAAACCCTTGAGGGACTGCTCTTTCCACTTGCTGAGCCAGATACGGGCTCGTCGAGTCGTCATCGCCACTTTCTCCCAGGAATGCGGCGTCGACCGTTGGATGGCTACCCCTCGGGAAGATCGCCGCTTCGACGCGATGGAGAAGGCGGAGAGGGAGCTGAATAATTTTCTTTTCCTTTTTGTGAACCCTTGTCTCTCTGATCCCGTATTCGGTGATCTTTTTTAAATTTAATAATAAATAAATGTTTTGATTAAGTATTTTATTATCTGTTAAGTGTTCTTTTTATTTGAACTCTTTGTTGTGCTTGTGCATCGTATTTTAATTTGTTGTTATCAAGTGCATGTAATTTTGCATGGCTAAATTACCTTTGGCACTTAGCCCCTTTTTCTGCACTAGCGCATCTGCGCTGACACGTGTCGCGCAGCGCAACTGTGTTGCCACGTGTCGCACGGCGCAGAGCGCAGCGCGGCGCTTCCTTTAACAGAGCCTTGCTCTAATTGGACGCGCTGCGCTAATGTATCTGCGCTGGACACGTGGCGCAGAGCGCTAGCGCAAAGGATCTGAAGCGTTGCTTGCTTTAAACAGAGCTTTGCTCTGATTGGGTGCGCTGCGCTAATGTATCTGCGCTGGACACGTGGCGCGGAGCGCTAGCGCAAAGGATCTGAAGCGTTGCTTCCTTTGAACAGAGCTTTGCTCTGATTGGGTGCGCTGCGCTAATGTATCTGCGCTGGACACGTGGCGCAGAGCGCGCAGCGCAAAGGATCTGAAGCGTTGCTTCCTTTAAACAGAGCTTTGCTCTGATTGGGTGCGCTGCGCTAATGTATCTGCGCTGGACACGTGGCGCAGAGCGCGCAGCGCAAAGGATCTGAAGCGTTGCTTCCTTTAAACAGAGCTTTGCTCTGATTGGGTGCGCTGCGCTTGAGACTTGAAGCGTTGCTTCGAAAATTTAAATTTTGAATTCAAACAGAGCTTTGCTCTGATTGGGCGAAACAAATGCCCCCCCAACGTTGCGCTCACGTGGCGCACACGTGAGTGCAACGGTGGCAACCCCTTCTGACCGTTGGATTGAGGGGGAATTCCAAGAGGCGCAAGCGCCTTATAAATAGGGCCTTTTAACCCTTAGAAAATCTCACCATTTTCTTGGATTTAGATTTTCAGAGCTCTGCTCTTTGCTTAAGAATTTCAGAGCTTTGCTCTTGTTTTCAGAACTCTAGAGCTTTGCTCTTATCTCCCAAAGTTTAGAAAACTTTTAGGTAATAATTAATTTTAAAATTAAGTTAAGTTAATTTAAATCAATTTTAACCAATAGAGCTCTGCTCTCATGGATCTTTTGATCTGAAGAAATTCCTTTTAGGGTTTCATTAACAGAGCTTTGCTCTCACAAATCCATAGATCTACAGAGATCTTATTCATGGGTTCTAACCCATGAACAGAGCTTTGCTCTTTGAATCAAATGTAGATCTTTTAGATCTGAAACAAATGAAGAATTTTTCTATAAACTTTCGTGGATCTTTTTTTTTATTTCAGAAATTTTAATTTTAAATTTCTTTTCAAAAACTTGCTTTTTGATGGAGTATTATAGAGCTAAGCTCTTTCTTAAGGAATTTTAATTCTTTTGAGACCAGAATTTGACAAGTGTCACTCTGTGACAGAGCTTTGCTCTGAAAGAGGAGATTCTCTCCTTGTCTCTAGGGATTCTCTCCCCCTTTTTTATTATGGGAATGTTCCCCCTAAGGACCAACTGACAATCTCATCCAATGATGAGTTTGTCTCTTTAATTGACGTATTGTCATTTAGATTTTGTGGGTCCCTCTTTGGTCCCCTACTCACTGCACTGGGGTGCGGTGTAATTAATTAATTTTGATTTTAATTAATGCATTTTCTTCTTTCAATGTCAAACGTTGGGATTACAACACTGACGGCTACATTGCTCTTTTTGCAGCGATCATGTCTGAAGACACTTCATTCCCGTTTGTCCGCTCGGAGGAAGGATTCCCAGAGGCGCCTTTGGACCGTGAGGTCCTGACCATGATCAAGGCATACGACCCTGAGCATAAGAGTCTCCACCTCTGGGGGTCGTGGTACAATCAGATCATTATGGGCCGACAGAGCTTTACATGCGCGGTGCCGTCGGAACCCATAACGGCGATTCATTATGCTACCCCACCCTCGGTGCAGTATGCCGTGGAGCTGGCAGACTGGACATCAAAAGGTTTTCTACATCCCGCTATAGATGCGATACCGGTCCAGCGTCCTATGGTTTTGGACATCCTAGGACGTCGTATCTGTCAAGGTGAAGCGCGGCCTTGGGGGCAATCGTATAACCTTGGTTTGATTCCCCGCCACCCGATTGGCTATCTGCCATGGGCCCGGTATATCCTGTCGACGAAGAAGTCACAGTTGATAAGACTAGGATTGTACACCGCAGTCTACGTCTCTCTCTTCCAATATCCTACGCTCCCCACCTGGTGGCTCAAGGCCTTCTTGGAGCAATGGAATATTCCCACCCACACTTTCCTTGCCATGGATCGGGAAGTGTCAATTTCTCTGGAGGAATTTGCGGAGGTATCCGGCTTACCGGTGATGGGGGAACATTATGAGGAGCTGCTCCCAACAGACGTGTACGTTTTCGGAGCTAGGCCAATGGTAAGGGGGGTCACTCCGGATACTGCTGTTCAACACCAGTTCCCAAGCTTAATTAACGTGTTGAACATATATGAGTCTCTCTTCGTTGAACATGGGAGTCGAGGAGTTAACTTTGAGGATTTCATTGCTCGGTTCCTTCACCCCAACGCCCTCTCTGCGGCCACTGCCAAGTCTGCCACCCTCGAGGACCCTTTCGGTTTAGGTTTGGATAACCTGCCGGCGAACGAAATAGGTCAAAAGGATTTCTTTCTTCCTAACTTTCCAACCGTGTCTCTTGCAGAAGTAGCGGCCCCTGGGATGGATGAGGAGACCTTTTTCTTGGGGTTTCTCGGGTTATGGTTGAGTTGGTTCGCTATCCCAATGCACTCTCATCGAATGCGACCCTCTGTCTTTTATCCAGCACATCGGATGGTCATCGGGGTGAAGGTAGCTGTTGGGATCGCCGGCCTGGCACACTTATACCACGGTCTCAGTCGAGCGGCGAATGCCAGTGAGCTCGGGGTTTTGCATGTGGTCTTCCCGATGCATTACTTCGCGTCGTGGCTCGAGTTACACACGGCGGGTGTCTTCGGGATGCACAAGAGGCCCTCGTTCTTTGACAAGAGCGGTTTTCCTCGCATTATACAACTGATCGGTGCATCAATTGTAAACCCTTCACAACGGAACGCTAGGGGCTTGCTCCTTCGCCCCCATACCGTCGAAGCCGGGATGTCCTTTGTCGATAAGGTGTTGACCGTTGGAAAGGTGTCTACCACCGTGACGCGGCCATTACAGGATATCTTTAAGGATGGAGCTTCTGTTTTAACGGCCCGGGAGACCCTCCACTTATATTCCATTAGACCGGGCTTTTTAGTTTTTAGGCAGAATGATGTGGCAATTTTTATGAGGTATAACCCACATCGTTTTGCTCAACAACTGGGCTACGATCAAGGGGTCCCCTTGGAAGCCTTTTTGGTGGAACCAGCTGCCACTGAAGAGGGGATGGAGAACGCCTTGCACCATTTCATGCGCGTGAATACGACCTCTCGTTTTTTTATTAATGCGCCGACTTACGCTCCGAGACTCCTCAATGTGTACAAAGACTGGTACAATCATGCGACAGGGGCAGTCATAAAGGAGGAAAGGCGACTGTTGGTCGATCGTAAGGGTGCACCTCCAGGTACCGATCGCACCGTTCCCTTGGTTCCTAGGACCCCAGTAATCGCTCCCTTAAAAGATGCCGGGGGCAGACCATCACGTGCGCAAAGTCCTCCACGTGAATTATCACTTCCTGATATCGCGGAAGTACCTCCTGCACCCTGTGCTCAGGTGGAAGCAATGGTTGTACCCTCGCCGGAGTCTGGCGTGGGTGCGGACATCGGGACTCGTCGTCCCAGAGTAGCTGCTAAACGGAAGTCGATCCCTCGCGGGCCCAGGGTCGGAGGGCAAAAGAAAAAGAAGTCGCTCTTTGCAGCGGACGTTGCGTTCGGCCAGGAACCCCACGCTCCTTATTCCGAGGGTCTGCTCGAATATGGGACTAACGCGGGATTAGTGATGCCGCCGCCGGACGATACAGACTTGGAAGCTGCTCTCAGAGCTTCAGCATGGCTGGTGAAGCGTGATGCGTGGCTGGCTAAGCTTGCGCAATCAGGTAACTAGTAGTCACTTTTTCTTTATTGCAACGTATTTTCTTCGTCATTTCATTATATATATATATATATTTTTTAACTAACGCTTTTCTCTTTTTCTTTTTTTTAACAGGCATCACCGATGAAGAAGCCATTGCCGCTTCTCTGAAGACTTTCCAGGAGGAGGAACGTCTCAGAGAATCTATGGGTCTGAGTAAGTTTCGATTCATCGAATTTTTCATTTTCCTTGCGTTATGGTCGACCTAACCTTTCCATCTTAATTGCAGGGACTTCAATGCCGCTCCCTCCTAGCGACGCAGATGTTCTACCAGCGGCCGATGTTCCTGTTTCCTCTAGGACACCGCAGGAGGCTCATCTCGGAGAGCCGATGAGAGATGCCTTGAAGGCTCTGGAGGCATCCCTGAATGAAGATGATGATGCCTTGAAGGAGGCATCACGGAGGTCCCTCATGACCGCTCGGGAGGAGAGGAAACGGTTGAGGCGTGAGGCGAAGGCGCGTAGGGCTGCCTTGGCTATGGGAGCGGGCCCTAGCACCGTTCCTCGAGCTGATACTCCCTCTGAAGAGGCCCCTGTCGCCCTGTCCACTGCCCGCAGAGGGGTGGCACGTGCAGCTCGGAGCGCGAACGGTAAATCCGCCTCAGGTAATGTTTCTCTTGGAGTTTTTGTTATAAGTATCTTAATGTCGTTTGTCCTTACGTCTCTCATCTTGCAGGACCAAGTCCGATCGAGGGGGAGGCGGAAACCGTCAATCTCGAAGGGACAGAGAGGGCAGTACCTGCCGAACTCGAGCCAACGGTGGGCAACGTCGTTGTGGCTTTGGAGCTTGGGGTAGAGGTTGAGGGGCCTGCAGCCGATAAGGTCACGGATGCTGAACCCGAAGTGGTGGCAGATGACGTGATCATTATAACTGAGCCCAGAGTGGCGGCGAATGAGGCGCTCGAGACCGGTGATCCCCCGGCGATGGTGGACGATACAACCGCCACTATTGAGCCTGAGATGGTAGTGGGCGAGGTGGCCACGATTCCTGAAGATGAGCCAACCGCTCCTTCTCTGGAATCTGGCAATACTCCAGTCATAGCTCTTCCCGTCTACGGTCCTCCGCCGTCTCCCGGGCTTGCGAGCACGACGACAGTCCCTATTGAATCGGGCGATGAGGCCACAGGCGGTGGTCTCATGTCGATAGAGGAGGGAGTCGTCTCTGTTTCCGCCGGGAGCTCCTCAGGTACACCTTAAGTTGTTGTTTTTTTTTTTATTTGCTTTACAATCTTTTCTGACAAGTTCATTTTTCGTAATGCAGGTGCAGCTAGTGTTGATGCCCCACTACTTGAGGGAGCTCCCTCCACGACTGCCTTGGCGATGGTTACCCCTCGGCCCTCTCTTACACCGTCAAAGATGTTGGAAGGTATGGGTTTATAACTTATTAATCCTATGTTTGAGATATACAGTTTATGTACTGAAGTCACACCGTTGTATCTTTCAGGAGTGCTTTTTGATCATCTCTATCAAGTGTTGCTCCCACACTTCTCCTTCCCATCTGAATTCGCCTCCCCGTCTGGTGGCGCTGGTGAGTACTTGTTCCCGATTGGTAGCTTTGTCTTTTTAGCGGTAGAATTATTTCCAACTCTCTCTTGTTGTGACTGCAGCGTTGCAAATCGAAGGGGGAGCAGGAAGATCGGCTGTGCCACCAGTCCTTCCGGACTTGCCACCTGTCTCCACTGGTATAGTAAACCATTTTATCAATGACTTCCTTCATATCTATTGAATCATAATCTAATCGCATTTCGTCTTTTTCCAGCCGTCGTTCCAGTCTCGGTGCCTTTCGAGTCTCGCATTACAATACCAGGCGGCCCTTCCCAGCGACGGCCGTCCTCAAAAGGTGCCGCGAATAGTTTGCGCATGTTGAGCGACTACATTGAGGAACTCGACATCGAGGCTCCTGTATCTGCTGAGGACTTCGCCACGACGGTTAACCCAATGTTGGCGATATTTGCCACCTTCCATGACGAGGGTATTGTTGCCTCCTGGGTTAACTATTGTCGGGAGGTCGAGGCTCGCCTTCATCAGTTGGAGTCAATGCGCCCGTCCCCCGAGACTTTGGCCTTGAGCACTCAACGGGGAGCATGGCTCGAGCAAAGCGCTTCTCGTTTCCGTCATCTGGAACAAGAAGTGGCTTTGAGGCTGAAGGAGTGCCAAGATTCTTCGAGCAGAACTGCTCGCTTGCGTGCCGAAGTTGAGGCGAACGCTGCTGAGGTAAAGACCGTGTTCGAGGGTCTTCTGGAGCGCATGTCGAATGGGCTGAGATTAAAGCGGGCACTTGATGTCGCCGAGCATGACATTCCAGGCCGTGAAGCTGCTTATCAAGCCGTCAGGGATCAGCTTGCCTCCGTCGCACAGCAACGGGCCCAGGTGGAGGCGGAGTTGGCAGTCGCATCCAATCAGGAAAAGGCATGGAAGGAGGTGTACGAACAACTGATAGAGCTATTTAAGACGCTTCCTTCCCAATAGCTGCCTTTGTATCAGTGTATTTGTAAAAAAATTCTTTTCTGAGTAACGTGTACCCTTTCTTCGCTCTTTTGTATGATTCACCATGTATTTGATTGAGGTCAATGAATAAAGATACACACTTTCTTTTGCAATATCTTGTATGTTCTTTTGTTTTCTGCCTTTACACCATGATGTTGTCGATGAACTTGATTGGCATACAACTTAATTTCTCCAAGAGGCGGCGATGGCTTAGGCCGCAGGTTCAGATCTGCCGCCTAAGACTTTTCAATTCTATGAGCCGTGAGGGTCTCATAGAGATTTTTCTCCCTACGGATCGAGAGGATCTCATAGGTGGATTTTCTCCTTAGGAATCGTGAGGATTCCTAAGTGTGGTTTTCTCTTATAAGTCGTAAGGATCCTATAAGAGCATTTCTCCTTCTTACGAGTCGAGAGGACTCGTAAGCGGTTGTTTCCCTCTTTGTCGAGAATCGACTTCAGAGAGTGAGACCCGTGAATAGTATGCAAGAGACCATTTAGGATTGACTTGCAGGGTCCCATTGTTCAGGAAGCAAGTTTTTGAATCCTTACTGCCCGAGATGTGAGTCAAAGAAGCTCTCGTCACGGAGTGTTTGTATCCGTGAGTTGAGAAGTTTGCTGGGATTATTTGTTTCCTCAGCGCCAAGGATTATTTGTGTCCTTGGGGTTTGAAACGAGTCGATGGTTCCTACGGAGGCACTGGTGGCTCTGCGGGTCGACGCGGATCAGAAGGCTCTCGTCAAGGAGTGTTTGTATCCGTGAGTCGAGGAATTTGCTAGGGATTATTTGTGTCCCAAGCGCCAAGGATTATTTGTGTCCTTAGGGTTTGAAACGAGTCGATGATTCCCACGGAGGCTCTGGTGGCTCTACAGGTCGACGCGGATCAGAAGGCTCTCGTCAAGGAGTGTTTGTATCCGTGAGTCGAGGAATTTGCTAGGGATTATTTGTGTCCCAAGCGCCAAGGATTATTTGTGTCCTTAGGGTTTGAAACGAGTCGATGATTCCCACGGAGGCTCTGGTGGCTCTACAGGTCGACGCGGATCAGAAGGCTCTCGTCAAGGAGTGTTTGTATCCGTGAGTCGAGAAATTTTGCTAGGGATTATTTATGTCCCAAGCGCCAAGGATTATTTGTGTCCTTAGGGTTTGAAACGAGTCGATGATTCCCACGGAGGCTCTGGTGGCTCTACCGGTCGACGCGGATCAGAAGGCTCTCGTCAAGGAGTGTTTGTATCCGTGAGTCGAGAAATTTTGCTAGGGATTATTTGTGTCCCAAGCGCCAAGGATTATTTGTGTCCTTAGGGTTTGAAACGAGTCGATGATTCCCACGGAGGCTCTGGTGGCTCTACAGGTCGACGCGGATCAGAAGGCTCTCGTCAAGGAGTGTTTGTATCCGTGAGTCGAGAAATTTTGCTAGGGATTATTTGTGTCCCAAGCGCCAAGGATTATTTGTGTCCTTAGGGTTTGAAACGAGTCGATGATTCCCACGGAGGCTCTGGTGGCTCTACAGGTCGACGCGGATCAGAAGGCTCTCGTCAAGGAGTGTTTGTATCCGTGAGTCGAGAAATTTTGCTAGGGATTATTTGTGTCCCAAGCACCAAGGATTATTTGTGTCCTTAGGGTTTGAAACGAGTCGATGATTCCCACGGAGGCTCTGGTGGCTCTATAGGTCGACGCGGATCAAAAGGCTCTCGTCAAGGAGTGTTTGTATCCGTGAGTCAAGGATTTTGTTAAAGTCACTGGCTTCTTCGGTTGAAATGAGCCGTTGAGGTTTGGCTTCGTCGTTTGACAGAATCCGCTGGGGAAGTATGGTTTCTCTTTGTTTACGCCCTTGGATTGTATACAGGGATCGATGTGACCTCTACTGTAGGGCCAAAGTTTTATCATTTCTTCTTTTATTTTATTTTATTTCCGCGATGCTCTATCATTTCAGCTTTTATATCGCGAAGGTCGCGATTGCCCAAACATTTCGGCAATTTTTCGCGGTGCCCAATCATTTCGGCTATTTTTTCATGCATACACCTTTTTTTTTTTTTTTTTTTTTTTTTTTTTTTTGCAAGTCGTCCCATCATTTCGGCTATTTCGTATGCATGTGCGGCCTACTGGCTTTTCGCTGTAAACCTGAATTTGGACACCGATTTCGGCATCAGCACCGCTACAACTGGGATATTGCCAGGAGCGGATCATCATTTGCCTCTGTCGTTGTCAAACAAAGGAGGCTTAGCGACCAGGGTTAAGGTCCCGTCGACTAAGGCTTTTGACTTCATGAGCCGTAAGGGTCTCACAAAGTTATTTCTCCCTACAAGTCGTGAGGATCTTATAGGTGCATTTTCTCCTTAGGGATCGTGAGGATTCCTAAGTGTATTGTTCCGCTGTAAGTCGTAAGGATCCTACAGTAAGGTTTTCTCCTTATAAGTCGAGAGGACTTACAAGTGTTGTTTGCTGTACAAGCACATCCCTAGTCATGGATGGGACTTTGTTAGGGAAATATTTATTTGTGCCCGTGGATTGTATACAAGGGTCAATATGAGCCGCTTGTAGGGCAGCATTGGAAGTTTGTGGGGGTTTGCTTAAGCACAGGTTTAGGTCTCTGTGACTTAAGACTTTCAAATCTTATGAGCCGTGAGGGTCCCATAAGAGAGTTCTCCTTACGAGTCGTGAGGATCTCGCAAGTGTATTTTCTCCTTAGGAGTCGTGGGGATTCCTAAGTGTGTTGCTCCCTTGTGAGTCGTAAGGATCTCACGCGGGTGGTTTCTCCTTATAAGGTCGTGAGGACCCTATAAGTGTCTTCAACGAGGTTGCGCCCTTTCAGGTTTTCACAAACACTCGCCGGTAGTCCTGTTGTTTTTACTCACGGAGCCCTTTCGGGTTTTCATCCGTGCCCATTTTGCTTATGGACTTACCGCTTTTTTTTTTTTTTTATTTTTTTTTTTATCTCGTCAGCCTAAAGATGCTGTGGTAGTAGTTTAAAGACGTTTCGGTCTGTTATTAGTTTAAGGACATCTCGGTCCGCTATTAGTTTAAGGACATTTCGGTCCACTATTAGTTTAAGGACATTTCGGTCCAATGTGGAGAGGGCTGACTACTGCTTATAAAGCTTGGGCTTAGGAAGACAGCGAGCGGACATAGTCGTCGTCATCTGCTATTGACCTAGGCTGTGGCCCATTAAGCGTAGTATTTCTTTAAGAAGCGACCGTTTATTGGTCTGAAGGGTCTTTCACCGTGCATGTCCATGAGTAGATAGGCCCCGCCCTGGTAGACCTTATCGATGATGTAGGGTCCTTCATAGTTTGGCTCAAACTTTCCCCGCTTGGCGCGATTGGGGATCATGGGCCTTTTGACCACTAGCACTAGTTCGCCTTGATGGAACGTTCTCGGTCGGGTCAATCTTTCGTATGAGCGCGTCATCTTTGCTTTATAAGCCTCTAGATTTTGTTGCGCTATGAGCCGTGTTCCTTCAAGGGCGTCAAGCTCCTCAAGCCGAAGGTGAGCATTTTCTACGTTCGTCAGCTCGTGGTGGACTGCTACTCGTAGAGAGGGTAACTCTATCTCGAGGGGGAGTATTGCTTCCGTCCCAAATACCAACGCGTATGGCGTTGTTTTTGTGGCTGTCTTGAACGTAGTTCGATACGCCCAAAGAGCTTCTTGCAGCCTCTCGTGCCAGTCTTTTTTATTTCGGGATACTGTTTTCTTTATGATCTTCGTCAAGGTCTTGTTGAAGGCCTCAGCTAGACCGTTAGCTCGCGGATTATAAACTGATGAATATCTCCAGTCTATATTGTGCTGCTGTGCGAAACGGCTAATCTTATGACTTCGGTAGGCTGGCCCATTGTCAGAGATGATCCTTCTCGGGGTTCCGAACCGGTATATGACGTGCGTTTTGAAGAAATGGAGAATGTTCTCCGTCTTCACTTCCCTCAACGGTACCGCCTCCGCCCATTTGGAGAAGTAATCAGTCGTCGCCAAGATGAAACGATGTCCTTTTGACGATGCTGGTTCGATGGGACCGACTATGTCAGTTCCCCACATTTCGAACGGCCAACTAGCCACTGTTGGGTGCAGTGGATTAGGATGCTGATGGATAAAGTCCCCATGAATTTGGCACGAGTGACATTGTCCGGCGTATTCCAGGCAATCCTGCATCATCGTAGGCCAGTAGTAGCCCATCCGCTTTATCTTTAATTTCATTTTAGGGCCTGCTTGGTGGGAACCACAGAGTCCGTCGTGAACCTCTTGGACGACCCTTCTCGCCTCGTCAGGTCCTAAGCATCTTAGCCACAGAGAGTCGAATGACCTTTTATACAAAGTATCATTGACGAAGGCGAAAGACAGAGCCCGTTTCGTGAGCTGATGTCTTGTGGACGCTTCTTCAGGTATTCGGTGGAACTTGAAGTAATCTATGAAGACTTCTCTCCAGTCCTCGGTATTTTCCCTGTCTTTTGTTTGCAGGGTTGTCTCCTCTTCCGCTTCTTTTTCTTCAGACGATTTTGGAGATATTTCTGTTGGGGCGAGCACTCGACGGCTTTGTACTATGATTTTAACGTCGTCGAAGTTCTCGTCAGCCAGTTCTTTAGCAAGTTTGGCTAGTGCGTCTGCTTTGCTGTTTTCCGCACGCGGTATGCTTTCCAACGTGTAGGAGGGAATTTGGGTTAGCAGTTGCTGCACTTTTTCACCGTATTTTATTAATTCCGGTTTACATGTTTGGTAATCGCCGTTCACTTGACTGACGACCAATTGGGAGTCCCCGTATATGAGGAGGTTCTCAATTCCCATATCGATGGCGATCTCGAGGCCTGCTATCAGAGCCTCATATTCAGCTTCATTATTCGTTCTCGGTTCTGTCAAGGAGAAGGCGAAGCGCATTATCCCTCCTTGTGGAGTCACGAAGATGAGTCCCACCCCCGATTTGATCATTGGCGTACTTTGTTTGTGCTTTTTCATGGAAGATGCTCCGTCGAAATAAAGTTCCCAACGGGTATCACCACTGTCGATTGTGTCAAACGCATGTCTGTCTGGCAAATCGCAGTTTAAAGGAGAATCGGCAGGTATGGGATGCTCAGCAAGGAAGTCGGCGATGGCCTGGCCTTTTACTGCCCTGAGAGGTTGATATGTTATCGAAAATTCCATCAAGAGTAGGGCCCATTTAGCGAGACGCCCTGTCAATATGGCTTTTGACATTAAATATTTGAGAGGGTCCACTTTTGAAATCAGACGGACCTCGTGCGCTAACGCATAGTGCCTAAGCTTTGTTAGTGCGAAGATCAACGCCAGGCAGTGTTTTTCAATGGGAGAGTAATTGCTTTCTGCCCCCAGCAGAACTCGACTTAGGTAGTAGAGTGCTCTTTCTTTCCCTTGGTCGTTCTCTTGTGCCCATAATGCGCCCAAGGAACCTTCGAGGGCGGTTGTATAAAGAATGAGAGGCTTCCCCTTAACCGGAGCAGCCAGCACCGGCGGGTTTTGCAGGTATTGCTTGATCTCATCTAGCGCGCCTTGGCATTTTTGATCCCAAACGAATGGGGTTCCCTTCTTCATCAGGTGACTATAAGGACGGCACTTTCCTGAAAGGTTAGCTATAAATCGCCTTATATACGCGAGCTTCCCTTGGAGAGACCGCAGCTGTTTGAGAGTCCTCGGTGGAGGCATTTCCATGATCGCTTTAATCTTCGACGGATCTATTTCAATACCCCGGTGTCGAACGACGAATCCTAGGAATTTGCCCGAGGAAACCCCAAACGCACATTTAAGAGGGTTCATCTTCAAGTTGTATTGCCGAAGGCGTTGAAACACGATCTTTAAGTGCTCGAGATGTTCTTCGTATGATTTGCTTTTAACCACAAGATCGTCGATATAGCATTCAACGATTTCATGTATGAGGTCGTCGAAGATCTTTGTCATGGCCCTCTGATAAGTAGCACCGGCGTTCTTCAAACCGAAGGGCATCACTTTGTAACAAAATATACCAAGAGGAGTCCTGAAGGCTGTGTGCTTCTGGTCTTCGGGATGCATTTTTATCTGGTTATACCCCGACGAGCCGTCCATGAAGGAGAAAACCTCATGAGTGGATGTGTTGTCTATCATAAGTTCAGTGACTGGCACTGGGAAATCATCTTTTGGGCAGGCTTTATTAAGATCCCGAAAGTCTACGCATATGCGTACTGTCCCATTTTTCTTCATTACTGGGACGATGTTGGCAATCCATTCAGGGTACTGAACTTCCTGAATGAAGCCAGAGTCGATTAACTTTTTGACTTCGGTGTTTATGCTCATCTCAAGCTCGAGTCGCATTCTTCTCGGCGCCTGTTTGATTGGCTTGACGTCTGGGGATATTGCTAGTCTATGTACAGCAACTTCTGGATCTAATCCCGGCATCTCGGAATAGTTCCATGCGAAGCAATCTTTATGCTGCACAAGGACGTCTTTTAACGCAGCCACCCTCTCTTCAGACAGCAGCTCGCTGACGAATGTCGGTCGCGGATCATCTACTGTCCCCAACTCAATTTTCTTAAGATTGTCTGCGGTGGTATGGATTCCGTCCTCCAGTTCTTTCGGAGCTGGGGGAAATTCTGAGATCACCTCGTCGCTGCCGCTTTCAAAGCACCAAGGGAGGTTGTTCATATCCTCGGACCCTTCTTTTAATATTGTTATCACATGGCAGGTGCGAGTTTCCTGCTGATCCCAATGCGAGGTTGGTCTTGTTCTTGTGTTTTTGGGTTCGTGCTTTTGCGGCGGCGCTACCTTCCAACTGTCAGACAATGCGAACTTGCCAAGCTGATATTGATCCTCCGCCCAATTCTTAAAGGTGAAGCAATCTTCGAGTGGATGCCCTATTACTCGATGGTAAAAGCAATATTTTGGGTTGGAGACTTCGCCCGCCTGCTCAGGATGTTTAGACTCTGGCAGAGTAAGCATTTGATGTTTCAGAGCAAGCTCAAGTATTTTCCTTGTTTTGTTCTGAGGAAATGAGTATGCTCGACCCATTTTCTTCATGATGGCTTGGTCAACAACGCTTGACTCTCGGATGCGTGGCTTCTTAGCTTTGCTTTGCGGTTGTCGAGCGCTTCTCTTGCCTTTCGACTTATTTCCGCCTTCGAGTCGAACTTTCTTCATAGTAGGTTGACAAGGGGCGGCGTTTTCGTCTTTCATCGCCCGCTGAAGGAGGCGCCGTGTCTTGGCCTTCTCATAGATTGCCATTTCACGATCATGATCATCTCGGGATTCTCGACTGGCATCCCTTGTAGGTTTGCTCATTTGGCCTTCAGACGATGGGTTAGGAGGTCTTGCATAGGGAATTTTCACTGATTCCGGATTAGTTTCTTCCCAGTGAGCGTCTGCTTCTTCATCAAAGTCATACATGACATAACAGCTGTTTATTAGCTCACGTTTCTTTGAGCGAATATACCCGAGCCCTTTCGTTTCCGTTCTCCCGTTAGGCAGTTTGCATTGAGTTCCGGGAACGTTCCAGACCTTGTCATAGAATTTGGCCTTTCTGACGGTCTGTGTGAAGGACATCCCTTGGCGTTTCAGCAGCTTCTTCAAACCTTCGGTATAATACCTGGGAAGACGGATAGGCTGGAGCCTGTCGAGCGTGGGATCCGCGCCGTGCCAAATTTCCTTTTCCACCTTGTTTTCTTCAGAACGGTAGAATAGGATTGCTTTCTCGCCTTTTCGTCCAGGAGGGATATAGAATGTCTGCAATTCTTCTATGCTGTTGGTGTCGAGTGCATCCAGTTCTTTGTAATGCTCGAGCGGCACCAAGGTTATCTGTAGACTTCGCTCTTCCTCGGCAGAAGCCCGTATCGAAGGCCGAGCAGGGAATACAGCATGAACTTCATCCTCTGAGTCACTACCGAAGATCAATGAAGGACCAGATGGTCCTGGCCTGGTGGACCGGGACGGACCTGAATAAATTATATCCTCCTCCTCCTCGGTGTCACTGCCGAAGATAGGGATGGTTGCGTTAGTTTTGTTCTCCGGTTTGTGACACCTTTCCGCGTCTTCGAAATTCGGTAAGAAGTATTTGGCATCTTCATACTTGCGAACTTCGTTCACGGAAAATGGATTCAACTCTCCTGCCACTGTGTACTCGAGGCCGTCCCTAGAATACTTCATGCACTGATGCTGTGTAGAAGGGATGATATTGTATTCGTGTAGCCATGGTCGGCCGAGCAGAGCATTGTAGCACGTCTTGGCGTCTATAACATGGAATTTGATGTCTGTGACGAGCACCCCGAAGCGTAGCGTCAATATCACAGATCCGAGAGTCTTTGAGGATTGAGAGTCGAAACCGGAGATGGTGATTTTGTCCCGGGCGAGGTGTTGGACACTCATGCAAATCTCCTTTAACACTCGCACATTGAGTAAATTGACAGACGATCCGTTATCGACCAAGATTTTTCCTATCTTTATGTCATGGCAGTATCCTGAAACATAAAGTGGGCGATTGTGCTCACATGTTCCGAGGAGAAGGTCTTCATCACCAAAAGCAACGTCGGCTGTGTGCACCTCTTCCAATTCATCCTTCATCTTTTGTTCGGCTAGGAAAGCCTGGAACTGGTCCGGATCTTGTAGGGCCTTAATCAGAGAATCCCTCGCTTCTTTCGATAGCAATAGGGCATCGAGAATGCTGAGTTGTGAGGGTAGCTTTCTCAGATGCGCCAAGACATTGTAATCTACTTTATTCCTTTTTGGGGGATTCTTGGCGGTTAACTCTTCCGCAACTTGGCCATCCAAAGCGATGTCTTCAGAGACCTTCTCTTTCCCTTTGTTTTTCTTATTCAAGGGTCCGAGGTTCTTTTCGGGTAATGTTCGATTGCGCAGCTGTATATTCTCGCAGGCCTTTAGTTCTTTTTCTTTTCCTGAAGTGGATTCTTCGAAGAGAGGGCCAAGCTCTAGCTCTTCATCGGAGTCGCTCCCAAATGTAGGCACTTGTGACCCGGTAGTGTTAACCATGTGACAATTGCCGGCAGTTCTTTCAAGTTCTTTAGTCGTATTTCTTTGGCCTCGGCGAATTTTACGTTTTTCCCGTTTAAATCGTTGTCGATCAGCGACGTATCCTTGCCACCATCCATTGAAAGCTTTGCAATCTTGGGTGGAATGCGAGACCTTCTGATGGTATAAGCAATAAAAGGGGTGCATTTCTACCGCGCCGGTAACTTTTTCTTCAGAGGGTGGTAGCTTCATGCCCATCGATATGGCCTTAGCAAATTTCTTTTTTATCTTGAATTGGCTTTTGTCAGTGGTGGAGGCATTTTGCTCCAACGGGATCATTTCAGCTCCTTCCTCAAGTCGCTGACGCTTAGCCCTTTCGAATATAGCCATCTCGCGTTCTCGATCAGCCTTGCTTTTCAACCGAGCTTCATTAAGAAACGCATTAATCATTTCAACCGGTAACCCTGGGGTTCCTGATTCGGCATTTGCCCCCAGCGTTTCAGTGCCAGAAGTTCCTTCATCGTTCGTGGTCGAATGGGAGATCATATGACAGCTTGCCACATATTCGTCAGATCCATCCGATGAACTTTCTCCTTCATCTTCTTTTTGGAAGACGTGATCAAGGAAATCTTGGAGCGTGATGGGAGTTCGCGCCTTTTGGTTATATTCATCCAGCGCATCGATTTGCTTTTGTAAGTCCGTGCGCTTGTCGCCAGGCTTCACGGGCTTCTTAGATTTCTTCTTCTTCTTTTTCGAAGATTTTGACGGTTGGCTATGAACGCTTGAACTACCACCATCGGTCTTCGGGGTCGGTCGTGGCTTCAACATTCCCTCAATAACCTGCGGTTCCAAGGGGTTCTTCCACTTGACCGCTGGGCAGGTTTGAAGATCATTTAGCATTCTTTTCGTTTTGGCCGATAATACAACCTCCCAGGGAGCCTCTTCAATAACGGAGCATGTTGCCCCCGGCGTATTCGTCCCCTTATAGGTGTGGGGCTGCGGAGGGTTCACCTTCCATTTGTCAGACAGCGCAAATTTGCCCTGACGGTATTGATTCTCAAGCCAATTTTTGAAAACGTAACAGTCTTCGATTGGATGTCCCAACACTCTGTGATAAGGGCAGTAACTAGGATCGTTGACGTCATTCGGTTGTGACGGACGTTTTGGATCTGGCAGATTTATAAGCCTGTTGCGCAACGCCAGCTCGAATAGCCTCCTTGTTTTATCACGGGGGAAGGAGTAAGCACGTCCCATCCTGTCCTCAAGGGGTACGTATGGGCGTGTATTGTTTGGACGAGCAGCCGGCTTCGAGTCGCTTGGTTGTTGTTGGGCATTGGCGACGATGATCGCTTTTCCCTTTCCTTTATCGTTTCGGGGGTCCGGCTTCGGGAGAGGGGGTTTATGGCCCATCTGGTCCATCTGCGCTAATTTGTCGATCAAAGCCTGGAAGGAAGTCGGTTTGAAGAACATCATGAACTGTGAGATGGTTGCCTGCGGATCAAGCGTTCCAACAAACATCCCCACTGCCGGCGCTTCTTCTATGCGTTGTTCACACTTAGACCATAGATTACGCCACCGTATAGCGTATTGAACCCACGTCTCGCCGGGCTTTACCCTGGCGTTAATCAGCGCCGTCATCGGAGTACGCTCGCTGGCGCTTGCAAAACGTTGGGTGAAGAGCAGCTCCATCTCCGCAAAGGTTTTAATAGAGTCGTTGGGGAGCTCGGAATACCACTCGAAAGCCGTGTCTGATAAGCTTCCAACGAATTGGCGCAGCAAAAGTTTGTCGTCGCCTCCAGTGTTACCACACAGTGCCCTGAACTGGGCAACATGTTGATGGGGGTTGCCGGTCCCCTTGTAGACATGAAACTTAGGAATTGTGTAACCTGGCGGGTACTTGATTTGGTCGTACCAGCCCGGATATGGCCGCCCCGTTTTCACGATCTGACCGGCTGCTTCAACCGCTTGATGCGCCCGTATTTGTTGAGCAATATATTCATCCAAATCAGCTTTTGATATGGTATCCTCTTTAGCTGCGGATAGAGCCGGTGGAGGATTCGATGTCTCTCCCCTATCATCTTCAAGAATGATTGGGGAATCTCCAGCAGGTGGATCTGGTTGAATCATCATACCCACCACGTCCTGGAACAGGAGGGCCATTTTCTTTATGTTGGCCGCCTGTTCTGCAGCCTCTTTGTCTCTTTTTTCCAGTATTCGGCGGAGGAACTCAGCGTCGGTCTCCTCCTCTTGACGTTCATCTAAGGACGTCTCAGGATTCTCTTTTGGCCCCGTGAGTGCAGCCATTGTAGTCATCATCTCCTGGAGCTTTTGTTGCTGCTCCTGAGACCTGGTCACTGACCGGGTAAGCGGTCGGTGACCTGTAGAAGTACGACTTTCTTCTTTTCCTGAGGCCATATAGATTGTATGAACTGTTATGCCCCCTGACTTGGGGCGTTTAGGTTCACCATTGTTAACTCTTGCTGCCGTTGCGGGAGCTTTCTCTGGCCTCCTTCTTTTGTAGACCTTTGAGGTTGAAGGAGCCGTCGAAGCGGGCATTCTAGCATTTGTTGCCCCCTGCTGTTTAATGGGGCAGCTTTTGTTATTCTCCACCTTCGCCTTCTTCTGGTGACGCAGGTGGTCCGGATCGATCACAGAGTTTTGAACCCTGCGCCATACTTTATAAACTTTTGATGACAGCCGTTGAGGGGGCTGTTCCTGTTTCGTCTCCGGAGCTTTTTCCATGGGTGGAGGAGACCTTTTCAATGTAGCAACCGGGGAGTTCTTTCTCACCTTCCTTAGCAATTCAAAGCTGTTCCCAGTTGGAACAGCAGCGTTGACCTCCGCCACTGGAGCAGGCGGGGTTAACCCTGAAGGGGAGTTGCCTCCTGCTTTCCTTAATCGCTGCCAATGACGACGTCGCGCACGACGAGCCATTGGGACTGGCTCAGATATCGGGACAGTTTCTTGTTGCCCCTTGTTTGGGAGTGGGGCAACTGCCGGTGTCAGCCTATCAAAGACTGATGCTTTTTGATCAGCTGAAGGAGGAGTAGGAACCGTCAATCTTGTGAAGACTGACTTCCTGATAGGAGAAACTGCTTCAACGACTTCCGAAGCTGTGGCCGTTGCCCTCTTTGGGACAGCCACTTTATGATCCTGACCTAGCCTGGTGAAAACAGAGGCTGTCAGCTTAGTAGCGGGCGACCCGTTGACAGGGGTCGTAGCAGCAGCGAGCCGGTCGAATACCGACTTCTTGTTCGCTTCTGGTGCGGATATCGGCATAGAGAAGCTTGCAGGGGGGACCATGGTCCCGAAAAATAGGCCGGTGGTGGCCTGGGTCACCTGCTCTACCGGCAGAGTAAGGAAAGAGGACGCTTGGGGCCCATATGTTACACCTCTCGGTGAGGTGGAGCGTCCGTTGCAGTGGTGCTTCGCGCATTTGGTGCAGTGGGAATCCATGGATGCTTGAGTTCTCTCTGCGCCAGATAAAAGACCAAATCTTAGCAACTTGAAATCCGAAGACAACCATTTAATAAACCGCGATTGATTCGCGAAGACGACACACGAAGTGTGGAGTGGAAAGAGGAAAAGGTCCCACCGGGCGTGCCAGAATCTGTTCCCCTCCGAACGGCGGCCTGCAACGTTAGGACGTCACGTGCCTGAGGTTCGGGGCAGATGCTATTTGGTTTTTATCCGTCCACCTCTTCGAAGATGCCAAGTTGATTTATGGCACCGTGTATCGAAGGTTTAGACGGATGCGGCCGATGTAGCAGACTTTGTCAGATTCCCCCTCGCTTGAGGGGTTTTTGATTGTGGGGACGCTCTTCCCTGCAGGCGCAAGCCCCTGCAGTTAATTACGCTACCGCTTTGCGGTAACAACTTTCTCCTTCTCCAGAATTTCACTTCGTGTCGTGTGTGTTTGTTTTGTTTGTGGCTGCCCGTGGATTGTATACGGAGACTGAGTAATGCCGTCGCCCGTAGGGCGTGGATTAGTCCAAATCCGTATTTACTTAGATTTGGGTTTGGTGTTTTTAGTTTAAGGATGCATTAGTCGCGTTGCGACTAAGATCAACTTAAACATTCGTCAAGGATACGTTAGTCTTGCTTTGGACTAAGATCAACCTGACGTGGTGATTCATTTAATTTATGGCCATCGGGACTCATCACCTCTCTAAAATCGTTGAAGGATTACAACGATAGGTGTCAGAGGAGCTCAGAGATGTACCCTTGAACCAAAGCTGATTGAGGGTTTTATAGTCCATTTAAGTGCTTAAGGATACGTTAGCCGTATTTGGGGCTAAGATCAACTTAAACGGGATCGTTTAGATCCGGCAAAAGAGCAATTGGCTCTATTGTTCCAGTTTAGGGACGTAGTGGTCCCTTATTAGTTTAGGGACGTCTCGGTCCGATACCAGTTTAAGGACGTAGTGGTCCATTATTAGTTTAGGGACGTTTCGGTCCGATGCCAGTTTAGGGACGTAGTGGTCCATTATTAGTTTAAGGACATTCCGGTCCATCGCCAGTTTAGGGACGTAGTGGTCCATCATTAGTTTAGGGACATTTCGGTCCGATGCCAGTTTAGGGACGTAGTGGTCCATCATTAGTTTAAGGACGTCTCGGTCCATCGCCAGTTTAGGGACGTGGTGGTCCGTCATTAGTTTAGGGACATTTCGGTCCGATGCCAGTTTAGGGACGTAGTGGTCCATCATTAGTTTAAGGACGTCTCGGTCCAATATTAGTTTAAGGACATCTCGGTCCGATATTAGTTTAAGGACGTCTCGGTCCGATATTAGTTTAGGGACATCTCGGTCCACGAGTTTAAGGACCCCGCAGTCCATATCGATGTGTGGTCGTTGGGACCCGTCACCTCTTTGACGTCGTTGAGGAATTACAACGACGGATGTCAAAGGAGTTCGGAGATGTACCCTCAAACCGGACGTGGATTGATTTAGGAGAGCCATTTTGCTCAGTCAATTTAATTTAAGGACTTATGGCCACGATTGGGCTAAGTCCATTTCAACATTGCATTTTTTTATTTAGGTTCTACCCACAGAAGATATAGAGTATCGGTTTATTTTGGGTCCTGCCCATTTGCAAAGTATCTACTTCGTTTGGGCTTTGCCCCTTTTTTTAAAAATGCATAGCATTCTGAATATTTTTGTTTGGGCTCTGCCCATTTATAAATGATGCAAAGCATTTGTTCTTGTTTGGGCTCTGCCCCCTTAAAATAATGCATTTGCGCTTTGTTGAGCCTGTTAGGCCTTCTCTTAATTGGGCTTGGCCCTTTTTAATGCATCTACGTTTTGCGCTAAGTAACGAGCGCAAGTCCATATGGTGATGACACATGTCGTGCTTTGATGAGCGCAAGCGCACTAGCGCAGTGCAATGCGCTGTTGCGCTGCTGACACGTGACGCGCTCTCAGCGAGTTGCGCCAATTCCGGAGAGCAAAGCTCTATCTCAAGGGCGCTTAGCGCAAGTGTTTTATGGCCGACACGTGGCGCTCTCTCAAGAGCGCAGCGGCGCAACTTGGAAGTGCAAAGCACTAAGAATCTTTTTAGATTCCAGAAAGGAAGTGCAAAGCTCTGTTCAAGTTCTTGGTCTAAATTAGATCAAAGAAAAAAATAAATTTCTTCTTTATTCGAAGAACCAGAGGTTCGCAGAAGTGCAAAGCACTATTCTTTTATTGTTTACATCGTTTTTAAAGAACCGAAGGTTCACAAGAAGTGCAAAGCACTGTTTTCTTCTTTTTTATAAAGATCATTGATCTTTTTTTTTTTTGTTTTAGACTAATGGTCTTTTAGAAGGAATTTCTTCTAATCCATGAAGGTTCTTTACCTCTTTCTTGAAATTTTCTCGGAGTTCTTTCTGTTTAGGGTTCTTGAATTCTCAAAAAAAAAAACTCGATGCCTTTGAATTGAGGCCTAAGGTCCTTTTTATAGTGCTCACAAATTAGTTAAATTTGTTAAAGAGATCATCCTCTGAGTGATTTGGGGAATTTTCCCTACCGTTGGATCTTTGATCCAAGGGCTTCTGCCTTGCAGAAGAAAATCTTCTTGTTTCAACAAGAACAGAAAAGATTTCTTAAAAATCTTAATTTAATTTGGCGCAGATGCCCCAGCGCATGACACGTGTCGCGCAGCGCAGAGCGTAGCGCAACTGCGCTAGTGCATCTGCGCTGACACGTGTCGTGCAGCGCAGAGCGCAGCGCAACTGAAGCGTTGCTTCAGGCAAATAGAGCTCTGCTCTGATTGGGCGCGTCTTCTTGGGCGCAGCGCTGATACATCTGCGCCTGACACGTGGCGCGTTGCGCTCAGCGCAAAGGATCTGAAGCGTTGCTTCATTTATTAAATTTTTGAGAATCAGAAGCGCCGCTTCATCTCCTCTTTTCAAGTCAAACTTGTATTCCCAAAATTCTGATTTCCCGGGCCTTGGCAATGATTTCATTGTGCACAGAATTTTCTGTGCTTGGGTCTATATATATAACTCAAGGCTGAGCCTTTTCTTCTCTCATTTTCAGAGAACTTCT
This sequence comes from Agapanthus africanus, assembly GCA_030015575.1. Classification (NCBI taxonomy): domain Eukaryota; kingdom Viridiplantae; phylum Streptophyta; class Magnoliopsida; order Asparagales; family Amaryllidaceae; genus Agapanthus; species Agapanthus africanus. The sequence goes on from CM057337.1 coordinate 10,058,538, forward strand.
TCGATCATGGCTTGCAACCGCCCTCATGCCTGTCGACAACCATGGGAGGTGCCGATCCGGGACATCGTTCCTCGTTTTGCTGCACGTCTGGTGGACCCTTCTCTCTCGGACGAGCAATGCGACGCTGCAATGCACGAGCTTTTGACTCGTGTGGGGTCTCCTCTCCCTCCGAATTCCATTTGGCTTCGGATGATCCTTGCCTCGGCGCTTGCCGACATTCCCCCTCCTCCAGCAGAGATGTCCTCAGCAATGCTGGATGCCGCCGAAGATAAGATTGAGTGCTTTCTCGAAGCGCACTTGATCACCAAACCCTTGAGGGACTGCTCTTTCCACTTGCTGAGCCAGATACGGGCTCGTCGAGTCGTCATCGCCACTTTCTCCCAGGAATGCGGCGTCGACCGTTGGATGGCTACCCCTCGGGAAGATCGCCGCTTCGACGCGATGGAGAAGGCGGAGAGGGAGCTGAATAATTTTCTTTTCCTTTTTGTGAACCCTTGTCTCTCTGATCCCGTATTCGGTGATCTTTTTTAAATTTAATAATAAATAAATGTTTTGATTAAGTATTTTATTATCTGTTAAGTGTTCTTTTTATTTGAACTCTTTGTTGTGCTTGTGCATCGTATTTTAATTTGTTGTTATCAAGTGCATGTAATTTTGCATGGCTAAATTACCTTTGGCACTTAGCCCCTTTTTCTGCACTAGCGCATCTGCGCTGACACGTGTCGCGCAGCGCAACTGTGTTGCCACGTGTCGCACGGCGCAGAGCGCAGCGCGGCGCTTCCTTTAACAGAGCCTTGCTCTAATTGGACGCGCTGCGCTAATGTATCTGCGCTGGACACGTGGCGCAGAGCGCTAGCGCAAAGGATCTGAAGCGTTGCTTGCTTTAAACAGAGCTTTGCTCTGATTGGGTGCGCTGCGCTAATGTATCTGCGCTGGACACGTGGCGCGGAGCGCTAGCGCAAAGGATCTGAAGCGTTGCTTCCTTTGAACAGAGCTTTGCTCTGATTGGGTGCGCTGCGCTAATGTATCTGCGCTGGACACGTGGCGCAGAGCGCGCAGCGCAAAGGATCTGAAGCGTTGCTTCCTTTAAACAGAGCTTTGCTCTGATTGGGTGCGCTGCGCTAATGTATCTGCGCTGGACACGTGGCGCAGAGCGCGCAGCGCAAAGGATCTGAAGCGTTGCTTCCTTTAAACAGAGCTTTGCTCTGATTGGGTGCGCTGCGCTTGAGACTTGAAGCGTTGCTTCGAAAATTTAAATTTTGAATTCAAACAGAGCTTTGCTCTGATTGGGCGAAACACTACCAGCCAGGGATAACCGAGCAGGGTTGCTGCCCGATTGCCTCTTGATGAGGGCTTTAATCCTTAGCGCGGGAGGGGCCGTAAGGGGCCTACTAAGGACGGGCCGAGCAGGGTGACTGCCCAGTGCCTCTTGGCGAGTGCTTCAATCCCTGGCGTCATGGGGTAGGGAACTACCAGCTAGGGATAACCGAGCAAGGGCGAGCCCGGTTGCCTCTTGGTGAGGGCTTCGATCCTTAGCGCGGGAGGGGCCGTAAGGGGCCTGCTAAGGACGGGCCGAGCAAGGTTACTGCTTGGTGCCTCTTGGCGAGGGCTTTGATCCCTGGTGTCGTGGGGTAGTGAATTACCAGCCGGGGATAGCCGAGCAGGGTAGCCGCTCGGCTGCTTCTTGGCGAGGGCTTAGATCCTTAAGGACGGGCCGAGCAGGGTTACTGCCCGGTGCCTCTTGGCGAGACTTTGATCTCTGGCGTTGTGGGTAAGGAGCTACCACCCAGGGATAACCGAATAGGGTTGCTGCCCGATTGCTTCTTGATGAGGGCTTTGATCTTTAGCACGGGAGGGGCCGTAATGGGCCTGCTAAGGACGGGCCGAGCAGGGTTGCTGCCCGGTGCCTCTTGGTGAGGGCTTAGATCCCTGGCGTCATGGGGTAGGGAACTACCAGCCAGGGATAACCGAGCAAGGGCGAGCCCGGTTGCTTCTTGGTGAGGGCTTTGATCCTTAGCGCGGGAGGGGCTGTAAGGGGCCTGCTAAGGATGGGCCGAGCAGGGTTAATGCCCGGTGCCTCTTGGCGAGGGCTTTGATCCCTGGTGTCGTGGGGTAGTGAATTTGTCACGCCCCGCTTCCCAAAATACGGAATACGAGGGGTTGACAAGGCCAGCCATGCTCCTACGGTCGAGGAAATATCCTGCCGTAGTCACACTTCGGCTTCTAGCTTTACGTGGTAATCAGTAAACAATGCACAGGTAATGAGAAATGCAGTAACTAAATCTAAAGAACTAACCAGATGGAGATCAAGGAAGTATAGCTCTGGGTCACTGCTCAAGATGTCCGCGATGTCCTCGAGGTACGTCAGGTCCTGGTCCAAGCTAGATCCACTTCTCACTCTGAGTATGCATACTCAGGTCGTCAGAGCGACACGATAGTAATATATATATATATAGATACAATGCGAACACTTGCAATAATGATGAGTATGAAACAATAATCATGGAATAATAATGTGAACATGGAGTAACCAATGCAGGTAATTAATAGAGCGGGTAAACAGTAGAGCAATAATCAGTATGGCAGGTATGTTGAATCAGTAAGCAATGCATGTCAATGTCACTAACCCTATCAGTCTCTAAGTCTCACTATACAGGTCACTAAGCCTATCGTCAGTCCAAGTGTGAGAGTCAGCCACTCGTGAGTATCCCCCATCCAGGGGTAGGACCCAAGGGCAAGGGAACACGGGCCCGAGTCGCTCGCTAATAATCAGTAATATCCCCATATATCTCCAGAATCGCTGTATGTGACGGCATGAGACTCCCGAGATTCTGTTGAATTCACACTCAAACTACCCCACACCCCGTGGTCTACATCAAACGCCAACCATAAACTCAAATACCCGTCGGTCCATGACAAGTCTACGCGAGAACTGGAGACAGGATCTCCATCAAGCATGTCTCGACTGATACCTAAGATAAATGGACGGTGTTTAGTGCCTTACCTATGACACCCATATAAATGCTTCCATAATTGTCCCATACCAATTATAGTAACACTTATACACGTACCATAGACGTCGACAATGCAATATATCGATAGGGTCCGCTGATTGTGTACAAGTACGTGTCAGTTTCACTTATCCATTCATACTTAAACACTCATGTACTTGCCACAATCAAACACTAATACCTAACACTGGGTAATGCACATGATCACTAGGTTACCAATGCAATGGCATATATATAATGTGGTGAGAATACAATAACTAAGGCATGATTAAGATATCATCAGTCGGTGTCCTACCACTTGCATAATTTATCATAAATCATACATGAAAAATTTAGCGAAACAATGAAAAGGGGGTAAGTAGTATGTTTAATTATCTATCCATAAAAATTGGTTTCACGTTAATCGGGTTTCAGAATCGCTAGATATGGCCATTTCATTTTAAGCGTTCACTGCTGAAAATCCGGTTTCAGAATCGGAAGTCTGTTTCGTAACGCATTTTAATCCCAGTTGGGATCTTATTTAGGCGACACTATATTTAAACAATATTTAGGTCTATCAGTTAGGTTTCCACCGCAATTGGCGGATTAGTAATATATTGTGGCGACAGGGAGTTATGGACGGGTTATGTTCGATGTGTAAAGTCTGCCTCTGCAGAATTCAGCACAACGTATCAACATTATAAAATGAGTTAAAAATATCAAACAGTTGAGGAATCCAGTGAGACCAGTAGAGTAAGAAAGATAATTAAATTTTCTACGTAACGATATAGGGTTCCACGGATTCTCAAATTTGAACAGGAATATACAGGGGTTTAGAAACAAGGTTAGCTGGGATTTCCGTTCTGGACTGCAGTACATAATCTTAATCCTCCACAATTATCTCTATCATAATTAGTTAGAATTCAGAGACCAACTATAGAATACTGTAGGTTAAACAGTTAGCTTCGATACGAGCCATATAACGCTAAAATCCGGTTTTTACATAATTTAATATCAATTTTACGGTTTATCATGTACGGAAGTTTTCAGGCTTTACGACAGAAATCGGGACACCATTTTACGTGAGCAAACGACCTTATTCTATAACCAAAATCTTAAGGGGTATTCATTATAACTCGGGCCACTCAATGTTATTTGTTGTCGTCAATTTAACGGGGTCATCCATTCGGGTTTTGCATCGAACACTTGGATTAACGATTCACATGAAAAGTATATGCGGAAATGAGTGGTAACATGAATTGTAATATATAAAAGTAGCATGATGCAAGTATTAAACTTGCCTGACAATGATTGATGGTCTCGAAGGCGATGATGGCAGCTGGAACAGCAGTGATTGAAACGTTTATAGGCATTCGATGAAATGACGGGGCTGGTTGGCTTGAGCTTGAATGCTTAAAGCTTGGCTGCGACGTAGAGGTAGCGACAGCGGTGGTGTTGTGATGGTAGGGAGGAGTTCGGGAAGAAGGCTGCTGATGATGGTCGGCGGCATTGACGACGACAACGACGGAAAAAGGGGCGGCTACGGCTCAGCTTGGATAGGAGAGGTGAGTTGTTGCAACGGCTCGGGTCAGCAACACAGAGTGTTTAGGCTCGGCTCATCGACGGCAAGGTAGAAAGGGTGACAGAGGTGGCGACAACAGTGACAGCCGGGGAGCTGGGAGGTGGCGGCTGTGATGTGCTCGAGTGATTTGCTGGCGAGAGGAGGAAGTGGGGGCAGTGGTTGGGCTCGTGAGGGTGGTGGTGTTCATGGAAGAGCGGTGGTCCAGAGGGCTACTGACGGCGAGAGCTGGTCGGCGGCGATGGGTGGCAGAGGTGGTGCAAGGGGTGCAATGAGGAAAAGAGGTGATGGTTGTAGTGGAGAGGATGGTTTAAAGGAGAGGGGTGTAGAGGGCTCGACTTGGGGTGTAGTGATGGTGAGGAGGCAGCTGGCGGTTGTGGCGCGGCGAGCGCGGCGTGGGCGTGGGTTCGAGGGGGAGAGGTGATATGGGGAAGGAGAGAGAGAAAACGAGAGTGAGGAGGGAGCGAGTTAGAGAGACGAGGGGAGGTGAGTGAGATGGAGACGGGGTCGAGGGAGGCTTCTCGCGCGTGGGGTCGTGGGCGCGAGCGGGGCGCGACGCGAGACGTAGGAGCGTATGGGGAAAACGAGCGGGAAAGAATCGCGAGACTGAAGAAGAAGGGAGAGGAAAGAGGTGAAACGGGTAGGGTTGGGGAGTGGGCCGGGTTTGGAGGGTTTAGAATTAATTGAGAAGGGAAAAAGAGATGGGCCGGGCTCGGGCCGGGGCTAAAAGAAAAGAAATTGGAAATGAAAGGGTATGGGCCGGGAATTATAAAAAAGAAAAAGGGGAGTTAGGATTTGGACTGGGTTGGGTTTAGAAAGGGAAGAAATGAAAGGGAAAAATAAAAGAATTAGGAGTTTAGTAAATTAGTTTAACTAAAAATTATACACCTATATATATTTAGATCGGAATAACTCTGGATTAAATTTTGGAAAAATATACGGGAAATTTGTAGGAAATTTGGGAAAGTATCTGAAGACGTTATTTATAAAATATGCTAATTATTTATAGGGACTGGGTATTACATCATACCACCCTTACAAAAATTTCGTTCTCGAAATTTAAAATAAATGATAAGCTATAAAGTAATAAGTGAAAAGCTACCATATCGAACACTAACACATAGTGATTTACTTAAAATAGTTAGATAAAAAAAATTGAAGGTCTATATACGTATAAGAACTAACGTAACTAAAGGGCAAGTCTAAATAAGTACAAGGCAGAATCAACTATAAGGGTAAACTATACGTACAAAAGAATAAAGGATAGCAATAACAACCAATAGTGAAGGGTTTGCCGATAAGCCAAAGTATTTTAGAATAAATGTATCGATCAAACAATTTCAAAATAACTTAGAAAACCCACATGGTGAAAATAAGAAACATAGAACAAAAGAATATACGTGATATATTTTTGCGCTGTTGAAAAGGTGAAGAATAGTAACGCATTTAAAACGGGTAAAACGGAAGTAGTCAATAACACACAATTTTTCGATAAATACAAAATAATGAAAACTAAATTTTCGAATAATGATGTCCCTAAATGTAATTATGGGAATAGGAGGTAGCACAAAAATGTATAGGGCTAGCCAGGGTAGGGATTACAATGGAGTATGGCCCACTCAAAAGGTCGGACTGTAGTACTTCAAACTGAATGTCGAAGAGACTGGGGTCGGGTCAGCACAGGGTGTAAGGACGAACAGTAATGAATCTCAGGGGGGGAAGAAATTTATTGGGAAGGAAAACAGTCGATATATCATGCGAATCAAAAATCGAAAGATTAGCGAACTCAGAAATTTATTATCATTCCAGAAAATTCCAAAGGCATCCTCGAAAGATAAAAGATGACCCTAAACTATACATAGATTTATTTGGCCAGAGCAGACAGAAGATAAATCACGTCAGTCGCGGTTGTGGAAGTTCAGCAGGTTACGGTAGGCTCGTGCGCTCAGATAAGGGCGTCCATTTCCATAGCGCATCGCAGGGATTGACACTGGAGGTTCTTCCGCCGCGGGGTCTTCTTCTTCTGGTCCTTCTGCCTCGACTGGAGCTTCTTCATCATGGTATGCTTCCACGTGATTCGCCTCTTCTGGATCTTCTTCTACGGGATTTCCTTCCATTGGGTTCTCCTCGGAATCTTCCCCTATTGGGTCCTTTTCGGGGTCCTCCTCTATTGGGTCTTCTTCGGGGTTGAGACTCTCTCGTCCTCGAAATCGCTGTTTCCGAAAATAACCTGTGCGCCATTGATCTCGTCATCTGAACTTACCGGCATGCAGTCCAAGGAAACGCACGATTGAGTGTCCTCATCGAGAGGCGGCGCTGCCCCAGGGTGGGCCCTGGCTGGAAAAGAAGGAGTCATGATTAGGTAGTGGAACACTTTAAGAAAATAATCAAGGATACGGAGTACACGGAAAATATGCGGTAGGTAAGGACCGAAAATCAAAAGTTAGAATACTGATGCAATAAGTAGTATAAGGAAAATAAGTGGCAAGGGGACGACACATACATCACAACTCAGAATTTCATTGCATTCAACTAAAAGTTCAGCGGATACAAGATCTTAAACGAAAGGAAATATTTACAAAAGAGTGACAATATTTTTTATTGAAAGCGGAAAGGTGATAATTCTTCTTTGATATTTAGACTGCTGCATTCTCGTCACGCGAGTTGAATCCGGCGCTGGGTCCGTACTATTCTCGAAGCTCGAACTACGAAATAACCATCACTTAGCAGTAGTTGAGAGTGTGGACGAATCTCCTCCTTGTAGCTCCTTCCTTTTAGGGCAACCATTGACAAGGTGTTCGCTGGATCCACAAATCAGGCACTGCCCTTTGGCGCTGCGACAATCCCTCTGAAAGTGTCCTGGCTTCTTACAGTACCCACAACGTTGAGTCTTCCGCTGCTTCCATTGCGGGGGAACAAGTGGGCGCTTCATCTTCATCTCTTTTCCTTGTCTAACAGGGATCCCTTTACGATTGGAGGCGTCCGCTGGTGCATGAGTCAACTGCTTTCTTAATCCTTCAGCTAACAGGTTGTTCGTTCGCTCCTGGGTTTCCTTCAAACCTTGCAGTACATTCAGAATCTCGACGGTCTGATTCTGGGGAGTGGAGATAGAGGAAGAGTCGTTGGAAGATATGGTCCTGAAACAACAATTTTGAGGATGATATAAGGCATAAGTTATAAGAATTAAAATACAATTTGGATTAGGCAAGGAATCAAGAATATCGGGTGCGGTGAAATTCAAACAAGTGGAAATCAACTGTAGAACTCTAAGTCACTCAAACATAGTACAGTATTGTAACTATACTGCAGTTAATAATTACAACCACGTAACTCTACCAAGTCACCCAAAACTCTAGCGGATGGATCAAAATGTATAGCAGAACACACTATGTGAATCAAGATCAAGAATGACAAGTTTACAATCTAGACCGAAGGATGTCTTAGATTGTCAAGCACTACACGGAACTGCAATCCCAATCGAAGCAAAACCTGGCTCTGATACCAACAAAACCATGTCACGCCCCGCTTCCCAAAATACGGAATATGAGGGGTTGACAAGGCCAGCCATGCTCCTACGGTCGAGAAAATATCCTGCCGTAGTCACACTTCGGCTTCTAGCTTTACGTGGTCCGGGAGATCTGCGGCCGTGGGAGGAAGCGAGGCGGTGGTCGGCAGTGCCGACGCGAGCAGAGTCTTCTCTCCCTCTGCAGGGGTCCCGGTCCCGAGGTGGGGGAGCGGCGACCTGGGGAGCTTGCTCTGCCGTTTGGACACGGACGAGCACATCCACGACGGACGCGAGTCGATCTATCCGGATGGCTAGGGCGTTGATAGAGTTCGGGGGAAGAGATTCGTCCGCGCCTCCGTTGTGAGGGAGGCGGCGGCTAGTGTTTGGATCATCGCGGTGATCGCTCGCCATTGAGTTGAGATCTGAAGTTGAACTTTGTTCAGTGGAATCAAGAAGTTCCCACAGACGGCGCCAGCTGACGGATGTCGGATCACGTCAAGATGTTACCTTCCGTAGATCTGCTGTTGGCGATGATGGACGACCGAGATTGGGTTGAAGGTTGCCTCCTGAAACGTGTGGATTCTCAATGGGTTTGAGGTGGTTGAGGCCGAGCTACCTGCAAGGAAGTTCCGGGATGGTTGTATCACCGAGGACACTCCGACGATCAAGTTAGACCGGATATTTGAGCAGAGTAGGAGGAAATGACTTACTTGAACCGTCTGAAAGAGGGATTTATATAGTGGGGGCAACAGGCAGGCAGACGCGAGAATCGCGCCGGCCGTTACGCTCCCGGCGTCACGCCCGCGTGATGGGCGGGATCTCCCATTAATGACGAGACAAGCTCGTTAATAGGGGATCGTGATGGCGTGGAACGCGGGACGTGGCCGGCGGATATCTCGCGCATGGCGAGATTCGCGGAGGTGAGGCCGTTGCACCTGCGATAGGTGTCGTTGGTTGGTCGATGAGACCGAGGAATACGAGCTCAGCGAGAGGCTCGGGGACGAGCGAGAGGCCGAGGTATCTTTGTTCTGTGGTAGCCCGGAGGCGAGCTTAAAGGGCCGAGGTGGCCGCTTGTGTTGGGGGCTCGGAGGCGAGCCAACGGTTGATTGTAAGACGGGCACAGGAGTGGTGCGGACGGTCGCAGAAGGTCGGCTACGTTCAAGGGTCACAGACCCAGGGTATTTCACCGATGTACCGTTCTTGGTCCTTTCTTGCTAGCTTCTGGACACGTCATCTGCTACGTGTCACGATCTGGGGGATCACCGATATCGAGCATCATCATTACCAATTGAGAATCTTCTATGTCCGGTAATCTACCCGGCCAGACTTGAAATTTTGGAGAGAAATCCCATCGTTTATCAAAATTCAGTTTACCAAATTTCTAGTGATCGGATCTTTCTATGAGAGCTTGTTAAGCTTCTATTTAGGTCCTACTTAACTTGTTTGCTCTACGAATTTTAAGGGACTTGAGCAGAAAGGGATTCAAATTCGAGTTTCATCCTTCAAGATCTCATAAAATAGCTGGAAAAAAATTCCGCATTATTAGTTAGATTAATATAAATAAGTAATAAATTTCATTCATAGAGCGTTTGTAGTCCAACGGTTAGGATAATTGCCTTCCAAGCAATAGACCCGGGTTCGACTCCCGGCAGACGCAATATTTTTCGTTCTATTTTTCACTCTTAACTGTTTTTCTTAGGGGAAAAAACTGTATAATATCTTATTAAAATAAACAGACATGGTATCTATTATTTCTTTTTCCCTTTCCGAAGAGCAAGGTCACAATTTCAACCAACACATGTATCATATAAGTTCTCCAAATCCTACCAACTTTGCCATTGATTTCTTTTTCCCTTTCCGAAGAGCAAGGTCACAATTTCAACCAACACATGTATCATATAAGTTCTCCAAATCCTACCAACTTTGCCATCAATGGCGAAGACACAATTCACATGGCTGCATTATTCACCCCGAAACGGATCGAACAGTTCCATCCAGTCACTAAACAATTTCTTTGTAGCTGTTGTTCGATTTCAAATATAAACATCATTGCTCATCTATGGCCTGCATGGCTATATTAGGACCGAAAAATGAGAAGAAGAAATAAAAAACTAAGTTGTTAATTAGAACATAGGTACTAACTGGCATACAAAACACCCCTGAAAACAAGGAGTAGAACCTGTCTATAATTGGTTGATTAATTTGCTTTCAATTTGACAATGAAAAAGCCTCTACTATTTGAAGCCAATTAATTATGAGTCCAATCACTCATTCTGTCTATTTTTCTTTCCATCATTTCCCTTACTTGGCCCCTGACATAGACATGCATATCTTATATCCCAAAAAGCGTCTATCTTTCGACATAATTGATTTTTTTTCGTGCAGTGCCAGAGAAATTTCGAGGACCACACAGGGTCCAAGATTCGTGTATACATTTGATGTAATTTAACCATACATATCGTATTTCTTATATATAACAGAAGGGAGAATACTAGCGTTGCATTCAGATCGATCCATCAACTGCTCCATGAGGTAAAGGTTGCGGACATCGAAAACAAACGCATGAAACAAAAGTGGCATGTGGTTCTTAGTCTTTTGTTGGATTGTCTTTGTAAACAACTGTACATGAACCTCAACTGTTCCCTGATAAATAAACATACATGTGATTATGAACTGTACTTAACAATCTTTATACCAAATACTTTAACATAAACCGAAGCAAACTATAGGGTAGACAATTGTATTCATGAAAGTTTAGATCCTAATCGGTATCGATTAGTTCATACAATATCATATCTATAGACGAGTTGGCAAGTCCAACAAGTTTAGGTCCGAATAAAGTTGTATGCATATATACTATAGTTCTAATGGTCTAATTAGCATATATCACAAGCATTCCAAAGAGAGTAGTTGTTTATGGAGCCCATTCTATGATCTCTAAGAAAATTTGAGAAGTAATGTAAATCAAATTATGAAACTAATGAGCCATTTGGAAACTTAATTAACACCCCATCATCAGTCGCCAAAAGTGGCCGAAGGCAGAAGAATTTTGGTGATGAAAGAAAGGAAGGAATAAACTTTATAGGAAGAGCTTCATACATTTCATTGATATCACCAAATGAGAATCTTCTATGTCTGATAATCTCCCCGGCCAGACTTGAAATTTTGCAGAGAAATCCAATCGTTTATCAAAATTCAGTTTACCAAATTTCTAGTGATCCGATCTTTCTATCAGAGCCTGTTAAGCTTCTATTTAGGTCCTACTTAACTTGTTTGCTTTACGGATTTTAAGGGACTTGAGCAGAAAAGGATTCAAATTCAAGTTTCATCCTTCAAGATCTCATAAAATAGCTGCATAAAAGTTCCGCATTATTAGTTAGATTAATATAAATAAGTAATAAAATTCATTCGTAGAGCGTTTGTAGTCCAACGGTTAGGATAATTACCTTCCAAGCAATAGAAGGAATTTCGAGGACCACACAGGGTCCAAGATTTTTTGCGTGCAGTGCCAGAGAAATGTCGAGGACCACACAGGGTCCAAGATTCGTGTATACATTTGATGTAATTTAACCATACATATCATATTTCTTATATATAACAGAAGGGAGAATACTAGCGATCGATCCATCAACTGCTCCATGAGGTAATGTTTGCGGACATCGTAAACAAATGCATGAAACAAAAGTGGCATGCGGGTCTAATCCACAATTTTAGTCTCTTGTTGGATTGTCTTTGTAAACAACTGTACATGAACCTCAACTGCCACTTACTTTCCCTGCTAAATAAACATACATGTGATTATGAACTGTACTTAACAATCTTTAACCAAATGCTACAGGGAATAGACATACATGTGATTATGAACTGTACTTAACAATCTTTAACCAAATGCTACAGGGAATAGAAGACAGGCATTTGCTATTGGGCTTATCAGTTCCCAGGCTCGGTTCGCTACTGGTAATGGCTTGGGTTACCTGACTACCAATGGGATAGCACATAAACCGAAGCAAACTATAGGGCAGACAACTGTATTCATGAAAGTTTAGATCCTAATCGGTATCGATTAGTTCATACAATATCACATCTATCGATGAGTTGGCTAGTCCAACATGAATAAAGTTGTATGCATATATACTATAGTTCTAATGGTCTAATTAGCATATATATCATAAGCATTCCAAAGAGAGTAGCTGTTTATGGAGCCCATTCTATGATCTCTAAACAAAAGAGTTGTTGGAATTATTTGAGCAATGACTTAACGCAGTGTGTCATAGGTCTACTTACCCAAGATTTGAATATTTTTTATTTGAAGCTAGTGAGATACCCCCCCCCCCACACCCCCACCCCCACCCAACCAAACACACACACACACACACACATCAACAAATGCCTTTTACCTCTCTTGCGATCACATTCATAGCTAAACTAACAACTCCCTTATACAAATCATTTGGTTTCAAGCTACATGGTAGTATAAAGGGGACAATGCAGCAACCCTGCATTGTTGAGCTTTTCCCTGTTTCATCACCGAATTCGGATAATAAGGAGAGAAGTGTTGAAAAGATTTGTTGTTCAATGAGGAAAATGAGCAATTTTAAGGTTTTCATGACATGTTTTGTTTTAGGTTTGTTGAGTTGTGTGCATGGTGATCTCAAGTTGGGTTTCTATGATCAAAGTTGCCCGAAAGCCGAAAAGATTGTGCTCGACTATGTGAAGGAGCATATCCCAAATGCACCATCTTTGGCTGCTGCTCTGCTTAGATTGCATTTTCATGATTGCTTTGTGAGGGTAAGAATCAAATTCTCTCTTTTTATAATTTATATGAACAATGTCGCAGTTGTTTCTTTGTATGATGTTGTAGGGTTGTGATGCTTCTGTTCTGATAAACTCGACGAGCAATAACCAAACGGAAAAATCATCACCTCCGAATTTAACTCTTCGAGGGTTTGGATTCATCGATGGCGCCAAAAGTTTAATTGAAAAAGAATGCCCGGGTGTTGTCTCATGTGCCGATATCGTTGCTCTTGTTGCTAGAGATTCAGTAGTAGTCACAGTAAGTCAATGTACTATATGATTATTTATTTATTTATTTTGCTCATTTCGGGTTTTTCGCTTTTGTTATTAAAATTATAGGGAGGTCCATTTTGGAACGTTCCGACAGGGCGAAGAGACGGAACGATCTCAAATTTTACAGAAGCTCTGAATAACATCCCGGCACCCACATTTAACTTCACTGCTCTCACAAATTCATTTGCTAGTAAAGGACTCAATATAACCGATCTTTTTCTATTATCTGGTAAAATTAATAGCAAGCTTAAATTTCTACTGTAACATCGAAATGAATCTTTTAATGAAGTCCAATATATAAAAATCAGGAGCTCACACAATTGGAGTTGGACATTGCTCGTCATTCAGCAACCGGCTTTACAATTTTACCGGGAAAGGTGATGAAGACCCTACTCTCGATCACTTATATGCCGCTAATCTAAAGAAATTCAAGTGTAAGGTTCCTAATGACAACACGACTATAGTCGAAATGGACCCTGGAAGTTTTAGAACGTTCGATCTCGGATACTACAAGCTTCTACTAAAAAGAAGAGGACTTTTCCAATCCGATGCGGCTCTTACTACTAATGCTGCAGTCAAAGCCGCCATCACTGGTATCGTTAATAGCCCCCTCGAAGTTTTCTACAAAGAGTTTGCTCTCTCTATGGAGAAAATGGGGAGAGTTGAAGTGAAGACCGGGACTCAAGGCGAGATCCGAAAACAGTGTGCAGTCGTGAACAGTTAGTTTTTTTATCCGGTAATTCTTGTTTTGGTTTGCTTTTAATCGATTTGATCGTGCATGTTTTGATGTGTGTAATAAAGCGTATGAATGGTTTTGTTTGGGATTCCTTCATGTTTCTGTAAACTCGGAATGAAAATAAATTTGTCGGATGTTCACTTGTTGTAGTCCTTGTTTTGGTTGACATGTCACGAATCACTTTTAATAAAGTATGATCAAGGGTTGTTAGGGCTGGAATTTGATGAAAGCTATACATATGATAAATATATAGAATTCTGTTGAATTGATGTTGATGATGCAACTGAGAATAAGAATCATGAGCACCAATTACGAAATTTACAGGACTGTTCTCTACAAAGGCCTTGCTAATCAAATTCATTTTGAAGAGCCTTGATATTTGAAGAAGTGCTTAATTATCAAATGTGTTTCGGTTTTCGCTCACGATGATAATTTAGTATCCTTACAAAAAAAATTAAAGTGTACACAAGTTTATTTTTATTAATTGGTGACTTGCAGGCTCTATAGAATATATTCATCATATTCTTCTGAAAATGAAAGGATAACTGAAAGAAAGATGATGCAACCGATGATTAGGATGACGAAAAATAGAGACAAGTATAAGAGATTGAGCAACTAAAAGACCAAGTGATGTAATGTATAATAAAGTATATATCCATCAATTTATTACATAAAACTCAGAGGAAATTTTACACTATTTTGTTCAAGTGCATTTAAAATCTTAATGAATTATGAAGTTTCTTACATGTTAAAAATTATTTGCAGCAAGACTAATGCTCCTTTAGTTCCATTAATTAATAAACATTTTTATTTTAAAAAAGGATCAATTAATGAATTGTTAGGCTATAAGATGACAGATCATAATGCAAGTGACTAACCAACTAAATAAATCATAATATCAAGGCTGACAAATCACAAGTATAAACTATTAACAATTGCATTATACAATTCTCGTTACAACTTATGGAAAATATTCCACCCTATTCTTGTAACAAAAGAAAGAAGGAAAAAGGAAAAAAAAATGATACACACTTTCAACTTTAATTTAGGAAGCAAAAGCTAATTCACAAAAGCACATTGCTTCCTAATCTCACCATTGCTCCCAGTTAACACTCCAACATTCCCCATTTTCACCATCGAAGCTCCGAAATCCCTGAAAAAAACATATCTGCCGCCGTTTGCTATTCGCATAACGTAGGCCCTTGTCTCAAGATCATCAAGAAGAGCGCTATCAGAGTTAAACAACCACCTTGATGATGCTCGATATCGGTGATCTCCCAGATCATGACACATGGCAGATGACGTGTCCAAGGACTGACAAGAAAGAACCTACAGTGGCCGACCAGACCACCCATGTGCCTGTCCTACGAACAAACGCTGGCTCACCTCCGAGCCCCCTGCACAATTGGCCTCCTCGGCCTCCCAGCTCGTCTCCGGGCTACTGCAGAACCAAGATACCTCGGCTCTCCCGCCGAGGTCATCTTCATCGGTCTCATCGACTGACCAACGACACCGCTCACAGGCGCAACCACCATCCCGCGAATCTCGCCATGCACGAGATATCCGCTGGCCACATCCCATGTTCAACGCCATCACGATCCCCCATTAACGAGCATGTCTCGCCATTAATGGGAGATCCCGCTCATCATGCGGACATGACGTCGGGAGCGTAACGGCCGGCGTGATTCTCCCGCCTGCCCTGCCTGCTGCCACCGCTATATAAACCCCTTCTTCAGACGGTTCAAGTAAGCCATTTTTACTCCACTAAGCCGTTACTCTGCTCGGATTTCCTCTCTAACTTGACCGTCGGAGGGTCCTCGGTGGTACAACTACCCCGGGACTTCCTTGTAGGTAGCTCGGTAACAACAACCTCAAACCCATTGAGATCCACACGCTTCAGGAGCCTGCCTCCAGATCCAATCTCAGCCGTCCATCGCCGCCATCAGCAGATCAACGGAAGGTAACATCTTGGCGTGATCCAGGTCGCGTCAGCCCAACGCTGAGCTCCCTCCAAGCCCAGATATCGACCTACCACCTGGCGATGAAGTTCCCTCTCGATCAGGAAGGAATAGGTCGGGTCTATGGGGACCAACGGATTGCAAAGATATGCTTCACCACGACATCTTCGTCTGAGCAGCTGACCGACGATGTTGAGGGTGAAAGCGACATCAGGGGTTTTCTGGACACTCGAGACGAGCAAAAAAGAGGTCCGAGGAACCCCGGCCGAACTACCGACAGAGGCCCCCTA
Source organism: Agapanthus africanus (assembly GCA_030015575.1). Lineage (NCBI taxonomy): Eukaryota > Viridiplantae > Streptophyta > Magnoliopsida > Asparagales > Amaryllidaceae > Agapanthus > Agapanthus africanus. Next base: position 10,074,663 of record CM057337.1, read on the forward strand.
GTAGAAGGGGACGATGAAAAGATCATCCAGATCGGATCTGTTTCCCCCAATCAGAGCAAAGGTCTGTTTGAAATTCAAATTTTGAAATGAAGCAACGTTTCAAATGCAGCGCCAAGTGCGCTGCGCCCTAGGCAGCGCACCACGTACAAAACACATGTGCGCTAGCGCTAAGAGCGCTGCACTTAAGCAGCGCACCACGTGCAAAGCACGGGTGCGCTAGCGCTAAGCGCGCTGCACTCTAAGCAGCGCACCACGTGCAAGGCACGGGTGCGCTAGCGCTAAGCGCGCTGCACTCTAAGCAGCGCACCACGTGCAAGGCACGGGTGCGCTAGCGCTGGAACTAAAAGCTCCCCACCGTCAGATCAAACATCTAATAATAATGATAAATCATTAATTAATCAGAATTAAATTCTGTTAAGGAAAGATTTCTCAAAATATTTCCAAATAACAAAATTGTGCTCTGTAAATCAGAGCACCGTTGGATCAATGATCCAATGGTGATTAAAAATCACCAAAATACAGAATAAATTCTGTTTGGAAAGATTTCCCAATTTTGTTAAAAACAAGAAAATTGCCTTCTATAAAACAGAAGCCCTTGGATCAAAGATCCAACGATGGGAAACATCCCCAAATCAATCAGAGAAAGATCTCTTTAGCTGATTCAACAAATCAGCCTACCCTATAAAAAGGTCCCTAGACTTCAAGTCTCAGATACAGAAATAGAGAGAGAAACCTCCCCAAGAAAAAAAAACACTCTGAGAAATTCAAAGAGCAAGCTCTTGCAAGAAGATTTTTCTTCAAGGTAAAAATGAATGATGATGAACACAGAGATGAAATCATCTCATGATTAAGAAAGAAGAATCCATTTCTTTAAAAAGATCATAGATTTACAAAGAAAAAAGTCTTTCACAAAAGAGATCAAAAGATCTCATCATAAAATAAAAGAAGAACTTACTTCTCACAGATCATAGATCTATAAAACTAAGGTCTTTCTTAAAGAGATCATGAACATCATCCCATTATAAAAAGGAGGGGAGAATAATTCAATTCTCTTAAGGATCATAGATCCATAAAGGCAAAGCCTTTCATCAGTATAAGAGATTGAAACAAAATAAGAACAGTTGTTCTTGGATCCTGAGACAAAATCTCTTTTAAAAGAACATAAATTGTTTCTTAGATCATAAAATTAATCAGATACGCTTTGCGCTCTTAAACCGCGCTTCTGCGCTCTTAGACCGGCGCTCAGCGCCAAATACGTCACGTGTCAATCACGCATGCGCCAATTAACAGTTAGCGTTTTGCGCTCTTGAAATAGCGCACTGCGCTCATGGGCTGGCGCTCAGCGCTAAGTGCGCCACGTGTCACTCACGTGTGCGCCACTGAATTAGAAGTGCAATGCGCTCATGAACCAGCGCTCTGCGCTCATAAATTAGCGCAATACGCTCATCATCTAACGCTCAGCGCCAAGCGCGCCACGTGTCACTCACGTGTGCGCTACTCAGCAGAAGCGCACTGCGCTTTTTAACTGACGCAAAGCGCCAAGCGCACCACGTATCCCTCATGTGGGAGCTGACAAAACATAAATTGTTCTTTATAAGCCTCAGGGCTATTATGAATGCTCAGCACTAAAAGACAGAAATACTGTCAAAATCCAAATCAATGCTCGACATTGTTAAAAGGGCCAAGCTCAAACAAGTGCTCAACAGCCCAAAATAAATGTTAAACATTTTAACTTGAATGGACTTAGCCCAAGATTGGCCATAAGTCCTCGACTTAGATTAATTGAGCCCATATGCTCATAAATCTTTCAGCAGACCTTAGTCCCAAATTGGACTACAGATCTACCAACCAAAATTGGTTCAAAGGTACATCTCTGAACCCTTCTGATACATGTCGTTGTAATCCTTCAACGTCTTCAGAGAGGCAACGGGTCCCGACAACCATACATTCTATAGACTATGACGTTTTTAAACTGGATTGTGGGGTCCTTAAACCCACGGACTACGATGTCCTTAAGCTCGGATTGTGGGGTCCTTAAACCCACGGACTACGATGTCCTTAACCTCAGACTGTGGGGTCCCTTTAAACCCACGGACTACGATGTCCTTAAGCTCGGACTGTGGGGTCCCTTTAAATCCACGGACTACGATGTCCTTAACCTCGGACTGTGGGGTCCCTTTAAACCCACGGACTACGATGTCCTTAACCTCGGACTGTGGGGTCCCTTTAAACCCATGGACTATGATGTCCTTAACCTTGGACCGTAACATTGGACCACCACGTCCTTAAACTGGTAATCGACCGCAATATCTCTAAACTAAACAATTGAGTCCAAATGCTCTTTTGTTGGATCTAAATGATCCCGTTAAGTTGATCTTAGTCTAAAATTAGACTAATGTATCCTTAACAAACATTTAAGTTGATCTTAGTCTCAAATGAGACTAACGTATCCTTAAACCAACCCCCAAACCCAAATCTAAGAAAATACAGATTTGGACTAATCCACGTCATACGGGCGACAACATAAATTAGTCTCCGTATACAATCCACGGGCAACCAAAAACAAAACAAACACCCACGATACGAAGTGAACATCTAGAGAAGGAGAAAGTGGTTACCGCGATACTGTAGCGTAATTAACTGCAGAGGCTTGCGCCTGCAAGGAAGAGCGTCCCCACAATCAAAAACCCCTCAAATGAGGGGGAATCTAATGAAGTCTGCTACATCGGCCGCGTCCGTTTAAACCTTCGATACATGGTGTCATAAATCAACTTGGCATCTTCGGAGAGGTGGACGGATAGCACCAATTAGCATCTGCCCCGAATTCAGGCAAAACGTTTGTCTTCCCGTCTTTCGGCGGAGAACAGGATCGCTTCTGACAGGAACTCAGCGAGACGACTTGGTTCACTTCCTCAGGAACAACTCCGACGTGTTTGCCTGGGCGCCTGCTAACATGCATGGGATCGACCCCAAAGTTATATCTCACAAGCTCGGGGTAGATCCTACGGCCCAACCCGTCAGACAGAAAAAGCGAAGCTTCGCCCCGGTCAAACAGAAGGCTATCGAGGACGAGGTAGATCGGCTCCTCGCCGCCAACTTCATTCGGAATGTGCCCTATTCGCAATGGATAGCGAATGTAGTCCTGGTCAAGAAGTCGAGCGGAAAATGGCGCATGTACGTCGACTTCACCGACCTCAACAAGACCTGCCCCAAGGACAACTATCCCCTACCTCGGATAGATCAGCTCGTCGACAGTTCGGCAGGCCACGAGCTATTGAGCTTCATGGATACCTTCTCCGACTACAATCAGATCCGTATGAATCCGGCAGACAAAGATCTTACCACATTTATGACGGACCGGGGGGTATACTGCTACAAGGTGATGTCCTTCGGCCTTAAGAACGCCGGGGCCACGTACCAACGGTTGGTCAACCGCATGTTCAAGCCACAGATTGGCAGGAACATGAAAGTTTACGTCGATGGTATGCTCGTCAAATCAGTTTCGTCGATCGACCACGCCAAGGACCTGGGCGAGGCCTTCGAGGTACTCCACAAGTTCAAGATGAAGCTGACCCCCGCCAAGTGTGCATTCGGGGTCACCGGAGGAAAATTCCTCGGTTTCATGGTCACCCACCGTAGGATCGAGGCTAACCCGGAAAAAATCGACGCTGTCCTCAACATGACCGCGCCCAAGACCAACGTCGAGATCATGTGACTGACAGGGCGGGTAGCCGCTCTGAGCCGCTTCATGTCTAAGTCCGGGGAAAAGTGCCTCCCATTCTTCAAAACTCTAAGGAAAATCCCGAGGTTCGAGTGGTCAGAAGAGTGCCAGACCGTCTTTGATCAATTAAAGAGGCATCTTGCGATGCCACTGCTGTTCATCCGACCAGTTGAAGGAGACGAGCTATCACTGTATCTGGCGGTATCCGATCAACCAGCAGGCTCAGTGCTCGTTCGGGAGGTCGACGGAGCGCAGAAACTGGTGTACTATGTGAGTTGCATCTTCAAAGACGCAGAAACGAGGTACCTAGTCATAGAGAAGATCGTCTTGGCACTCATTGTGGCCTCAAGGAAGTTACGGCACTATTTCCAGGCGCACACTATCCCCGTTCTCACCGAGCTCCTGCTGGAGGCTATCCTCGCCTCATCTGAATCCTTAGGCCGCTTAGAGAAGTGGAGGTGAGAGCTGTCCCTGTTTGAAATAAAATACCGCCCGAGGCAGGCCATCAAGGCGCAAGCCCTGGTCGATTTTATCGTCGAGTGCACCATCCCCAGCAAGGAGCTGGAGCCCACGCTGACCCTCGCGGCTCAACACCCGATCTTGGGGGGACCCGACTCGGTTCCTGAGTGGGTCATTTACGTCGACGGGTCCTCAACCGAGGAAGGCTGTGGCGCCGGTCTCATCATTCGGGACTCGAACGAGGCAGAAATGGAGTACTCTCTAAAGCTCGGATTCAAGGCCTCAAACAACGCGACAGAGTATGAAGCTCTGCTGGCTGGACTGCGCATGGCCTCTGGGCTGGGGCTGAAAACAATTCGAATCCGTAGTGACTCAGCCCTAGTCGTTGGCCAAGTGACCGGCCACTTCGAGGCTCGGGAACCTCTAATGGTGAAGTATCTGGCCGAGGTAAGAAAACTTTGGAAGAACTTCGACGAAGTCCAGGTAGAGCAAATACCCAGGCAGCTCAATGCCCACGCCGACGTCCTGAGCAAGCTGGCTTCATCCTACTCGGCCAACAACAAGCGATCTATCCTCTTCGAGACCTTGCCACGACCCAGCGTGGAAGACGGAGTGATAATACTTCATGTATATACAGCGCTGGAAGATGACCAAGACTGGAGGAAGCCCCTCGTGGAATTCATAAGGGATGGTACGCTCTCAGAAGATCGGGGAGCAGCCCGCCGTCTCCGGGCCAAAGCCTGTCACTTCGTCTGGAGCAATGGGAACCTTTACAAGAAATCCTTCACTCAGCCCCTGCTCCGGTGCGTCGACCCCCACGAAGCCGATTACGTCCTCCGTGAAATCCATAAAGGGGTCGGCGGCGCACACCAAGGGGCCCGAACCTTAATCCAGAAGGCGTTGCTCTATGGGTACTACTGGCCAACTGTTCACGAAGACGCCCAGAAGCTCGATAGGAGATGCAAAAGTTGCCAACTCCACGGAAGTATACCTCACCTTCCGGCTACTGAGCTGACCGCTTTAACCTCCCTGTGTCCGTTCGTCCAGTGGGGATTGGACATGATAGGCCAGTTCCCTACCGGTGCGGGCGGGCACAAATATGTCCTCGTCGCAGTAGATTACTTCACAAAGTGGATCGAGGCCGTACCCATCAGGAAACCGGATGCCGCCACGACCATCAAGTTCCTGCAGAACAACCTGATACTCCGTTTCGGTATCCCGAGGTGTATCATCACCGACCACGGGACGAACTTCAAAAACGAGAAAGTGAAAGATTTCTGTAATGAATATCATATCCTCATGAAGTTTGCCGCGGTCGCACATACCCAATGCAACGGGAAGCTCGAAGTTGCTAACCGGGACGTCCTCCGAGATCTCCAGATCCGCCTAGAAGGACGCCAAGGCAGTTGGGTCGAGGAACTGCCCCGGGTCATATGGGCCCTGCGCACGTCAAAGAAGACCCCCACCAGAGAAACCCCTTTCAGCCTCTGCTACGGGACCGAGGCAATGGTCCCAGCAGAGATCGGGATACCCAGTCATCGGGTCGAACACTTCGACGACGAAGCAAACACCATAGCACTACGGACAAACCTGGACATCTTGTTAGAGAAACGAGACCGGGCTCAGATCAGGGCTGCCGCCTATCAGCAGCAAGCTTCCTGATACTACAACACGCGGGTCAAGCGTCGCTCCTTCAGGACCGGAGATCTAGTCCTACGGCGAAACGAGTTCGTCGTTCAAGACATGCTGCACAAGTTCTCCCCAAAATGGGACGGTTCTTTTCTCGTCTCCGAGGTACTTCCCGACGGAGCCTACCGCTTACAGGACGCGGACGGCGCGTAAGTTTCCGCGGCCTTACAATGCCGAGAAGCTTAAGCTGTACCAGTGAAATCAATACCTACGAGTGTGTACCTCTCATTTCAGAAAGACAATGTAATTTTTTCTAAAAAGTCATTTCCATTCAAATAACAAGAAGCGAACGTTAGAACATTGCAAAAAGAGGAGTTCTGTCTTTATGATCAAAGCCCTCAACAAGAGGCGGCCGAACGGCTACCCTGCTCGGCTATCCCTGGCTGGTAGCTCCCTACCTCGCAACACCAGGGATCAAAGCCCTCGCCAAGGGGCGACTGAGCAGCTTCACTGCTCGTTCCATCCTTATCTGGCCTCGTACGGCCCCTCCAGTGCTAAAGATCAAAGCCCTCGCCAAGGGGCGACTGAGCAGCTTCACTGCTCGTTCCATCCTTATCTGGCCTCGTACGGCCCCTCCAGTGCTAAAGATCAAAGCCCTCGCCACGAGGCAACTGAGCAGTTTCACCGCTCGGTCCATCCTTAGCAGGCCTCTTACGGCCCCTCCAGCGCTAAGGATCGAAGCCCTCATCAAAAGGCAGCCGAGCGGCCTCCCTGCTCGATTATCCCCGGCTGGTAGTTCCCTACCCCGCAATGCCAGGGATCAAAGCCCTCGCCAAGAGGCAACTGAGCGGCTTCACTGCTCGGTCCATCCTTAGCAGGCCTCTTACGGCCCCTCCAGCACTAAGGATCGAAGCCCTCATCAAGAGGCAGCCGAGCGGCTACCCTGCTCGGCTATCCCTGGCTGGTAGTTCCCTACCTCGCAGCGCCAGGGATCAAAGCCCTCACCAAGAGGCAGCCGAGCGGCTACCCTGCTCGGATATCTCTGGCTGGTAGTTCCCTACCCCGCAATGCCAGGGATCAAAGCCCTCGCCAAGAGGCAACTGAGCAACTTCACTTCTCGGTCCATCCTTAGCAGGCCTCTTACGGACCCTCCAACGCTAAGGATCGAAGCCCTTATCAAGAGGCAGCCGAGCGGCTACCCTGCTCGGCATCCCTGGCTGGTAGTTCCCTACTTCGCAGTGCCAGGGATCAAAGCCCTCACCAAGAGGCGGCCGAGCGGCTACCCCGCTCGGCTATCCCTGGCTGGTAGTTCCCTACCTCGCAGCGCCAGGGATCGAAGCCCTCACCAAGAGGCAGCCGAGCGGCTACCCTGCTCGGCTATCCCTAGCTGGTAGTTCCTTACCTCGCAGCGCCAGCGATCAAAGCCCTCACCAAAAGGCAGCCGAGCGACTTCCCCGCTCGGCTATCCCTGGCTGGTAGTTCCCTACCTCGCAGCACCAGGGATCAAAGCTCTCACTAAGAGGCAGCCGAGCGGCTACCCTGCTCGGCTATCCCTGGCTGGTAGTTCCCTACCCCACAATACCAGGGATCAAAAGCCCTCGCCAAGAAGCATCGGGCAGCAACCCTGTCCGGCCCGTCCTTAAGGATCAAAGCCCTCGCCAAGAGACACCGGGTAGTAACCCTGCTCGGCCCGTCCTTAGTAGGCCTCTTACGGCCCCTCCCGCGCTAAGGATCAAAAGCCCTCGAAAGAGGCAACCGGGCCTGCCCTTGCTCGGTTATCCTTGGCTAGCAGCTCCCTACCCCAACACACCGGGGATCAAAGCCCTCGCCAAGAGGCACCGGGTAGCAATCCTGCCCGGCCTGTCCTTAAGGATCAAAAGCTCTCGAAAGAGGCAACCGGGCCCACCCTTGCTCGGTTATCCCTAGCTGGTAGCTCCCTACCCCAACACACCAGGGATCAAAGCCCTCGCCAAGAGGCACCGAGTAGTAACCCTACTGGCCCGTCCTTAGTAGGCCTCTTACGGTCCCTCCCGCGCTAAGAATCAAAGCCATCGCCAAGATGCGCCGAGCAGCTACACTGCTCGGTTTTCCCTGGCTGGTAGCTTCCTACCCCCACAATGCCAAGGATCAAAGCCATCGCCAAGAGGCAGCCGAACGGCTACCCTGCTCTGTTATCCCTGGCTGGTAGCTCCCTACCCCACACCGCCAGGGATCTAAGCCCTCACCATGAGGCACCGGGCAGCTACCCTGTTCGGCCCGTCCTTAGTAGGCCTCTGACGACCCCTCCAACAACTAAGGAACAAAGCCCTCACCAAGAGGCATCCGGTCTATCTGCGTCTGAGCAATCTCCACCTCGACTTCGGGGCCATGGAGACACCGTCTCCCCACTAGTCTTTGCACACTTGGCAAACGAACAGATGCAACTCGACGTGTGATCGCTAGACGAACCGACATAAAACGAAGGCAGTACTGTGTAAATACAAGTGTTTATCAACAAAGGAAAATACGCGTGCAAATACGACTGCAAAAAGTTTGTATTCACTAAGCCAAAAGTCTTTACAAGGGTATTGTGGGCTCCCCCGCCTTATCAAAATTACCCGGAAGCTTACAAAAGAGAGAGGAGGAAAAGCCAAAAAAGTTCGAGCCGCAAGCTCCGTCTAGACCTCACCTCCCTCATCACCGTCGGTCGGAAGCATGACCACCGAAAGTGGGACCCGAGCACGGAGACTTAGAGACACTCGAACTAAAGAAAGGCGCTCAAAACAACACATGAGGGAGTACATACCTGCACCGTCTCCTGAGCTATAGCCGTCATTTGGGCCCTCAGGGTCCCCCGCGGAATCTTGCCCCCGGCCGACTCTTCCATACCAGCAAGCAGGCCGGCAGCAATGGAAAGCCCAAACGGGACCACGAAATGGACGTCCCCCTCCTGCACAGGAATTCCCTCAGGAATCTCCGACGGTGGTGCGCGAGAGACCATCCTCTTCCTCTTAAAAGGAACCCCATCTTCGTCCTCTCCTGCATCTCTCGTCTGAGGCTCAGGAACCCGTTGACGCCTTTGGCCGCCGTCGGGACAATCATCGGGAGCTCGTGACGAGGCAGACGGCCCCGCCGACGGCGGCACATTTGGTGTGGGGCTCGGGTCAGCCGGAGGCACGGCCGCACCGCCGGCCTCCCTCCGGGACAGAGCACCGAGGGCACCAAGAGCCCTGGATCGATCCATTTGTCCTGCCAAAGGAAAATGCAGACTCGACTCAGAAGGAGAAGAAGCAGAAGAAAGAAAAGGAAGACATCTAACCTGATGGAAAGAAATCATCGGGACACAGAGATCCGACCTAAAAAGGAGAGTGCTGAGCTAATAAGACTCAGAACGAGGAAAATATGAAGAGATATAGGCCCTTAAGCGGACCCCACCTCTATTTATAGCTGCCGGCATCCTCATCCAACGGCGACAGCCAACTCCCGCCAAAAAAACTCCTCGCATTCGACGGCTACGATCGCTCCACCCGTCGCACGCGCATTGGCCATATCCCATCAGACGCCAGAGGTCTGCGGCCCGTCGGGTCAGCCAACCAGCGCCCGACACGTGGACCGTCGCTTTAGCGAAAGTACGCACGATCCGGCGCACCCTCTTTAAAGTAGAGATCGCATCCATGATTCGCTGACGTTATCCAGAAAATGCAACGGATTGCCCGGGAACACGTCCCGACGATATCTTCGAAAGGAGCTCACCTTGGGTGACCCGGCAGACCACTCTCGACCCGACCCGTCAGCTGGTCGGGACGAGAGTGTGGGACTAATGATGATGCTCGATATCGGTGATCTCCCAGATCATGACATGTGGCAGATGACGTGTCCCAGGGCTCACAAGAAAGGACCTACAGTGGCCGACCAGACCACCCTTATGCCCGTCCTACAAACAAACGCTAGCTCATCTCCGAGCCCCCTGCACAATTGGGCTCCTCGACCTCCCAGCTTGTCTCTGGGCTACCGCAGAACCAAGATATCTCGGCTCTCCTGACGAGGTCATCTTCCTCGGTCTCATCGACCGACCAACGGTACCGCTCACAGGCGCAACCGCCATCCCGCGAATCTCACCATGCGCGAGATATCCGCCGGCCACATCCCACGTTCCACGCCATCACGATCCCCCATTAACGAGCATGTCTCGCCATTAATGGAAGATCCCGCTCATCACGTGGGCGTGACGTCGGGAGCGTAACGGCCGACGTGATTCTCGCGTCTGCCCTGCCTGCTGCCACCGCTATATAAACCCCTTCTTCAGACGGTTCAAGTAAGTCATTTTTACTCCACTAAGCCGTTACTCTGCTCGGATTTCCTCTTTAACTTGACCGTCGGAGGGTTCTCGGTGGTACAACCATCCCGAGACTTCATAGCAGGTAGCTCGGCAACAACAACCTCAAACCCATTGAGATCCACACGCTTCTGGAGCCTGCCTCCAGATCCTATCTCAGCCGTCCATCGCCGCCATCAGCAGATCAACGAAAGGTAATATCTTGGCGGCGTGATCCAGGTCGCGTCACCCCTCCTTTTCGCTACGAGAGTATAGTAGCTTGTATCAAATGATAAGAAACTGCCGGGGTCCATTTCTGCGAGAGTGGACACATCGTTTGGCTTGCACTTGCTTTTCAGTTGAATCACGTAATTGCTATCAAGTGAAGAATCCACATCGCCTTTTCCACTAAAATTATACAACCGACTCGAGAAAGACGAGCAATGCGAGGTCCCCTGCGTGTGCCCTCCTGGTTCATTATACATAAAAATCTTGTTAGAACTTTGGCATGGAAGTTTAACACAAAGGGTTACTTTTTTTGTTTTTACCTGATAGAACTACTAGATCTTTTACACTTAGACCCTTCGCCGTGAAAGAAGCTTTCAGTAGGGTGATGTTGAAGAACGGCGCGGATAAATTTGTTAAGAAATCGGAGAATACCGATTTTCTTCCATCTCTTCGACCCGTTGATACTTGCCAAAAGGGCCCTTTGGACTGAGATAAGAAAACGATTAATGTCAAAAAAATTATGTATATTGTATTATTAATAGTGCGATATTATAATGAATGAAGCTGAATCATGTACCAGGTATACTGCATCTCTTGCTACCTCGAAGACTTAAATTTGGAGGAGAGTCTCTTTCAACCGTGTTCTTCGTAGTAGAATTCAGTAGAATTGAAGCATCACATCCCTGCATTTTGTAATATTGAAATTTTCTGTTAGATGCAATAACCTCAATTAATCAAAAGAGTTAATGTGCTTATGCTTCACTAATTATTAAATTAATTTCTATTAACATGATCCATATGTAATTAGCTTATAATTAGGCCAAGGATTAGACTATTGGAAGAAAAAAAATCTTCCCGTGTTAGGCCTACGCTCCCTTAAACAACTTAAATAACTAGGGTTGGACTATCTTTGTTACGGATGATCGAGATACACGCGGAAACAGAGATCAAATCAAACACGGAAAATAGAAAAGAGAGAGACAGGTTATGTATTGCCGTGGTCTTAAAATTCTGTAATTTTCCACAATGTTCTTTTTCTATTAATTTAAATTTGTACCCTTCTTGTCACAATGTTCATTTTCTATGGCTGTGGAAGAGTTGAGGCGCTTAATAGTTAGCTAAACCTAAATTGAATTAAATGTAGATAAACACCTTATAAACACCTTTCTTTCTCTCTCTCTCTCTCTCTCACACACACACACACACACACACACACTATATATATATATATATATATATATATATATATATATATATATATAACCCTTCCGAATATTTATTTATTAGGGATGTTGCAAATGATTAATAAACCTACAATAGTGTAATAAATTTTGGGGCTTACCCTTAGGAAACAATCATGGAAGTGCAGCCTTAGCGAAGGACCACCAAGAGACGGCGCTACCGGCATGACCCTTGTCATCTCTTTGAGAACTATATATGGTTTCGACATTCGGACATGTCGCCTTATAGAATCCAACCTTCAACCCTTGTGCATTTGTCGTGGCTGAAACAAGAAGCACACTAATGACCACAGGGAGAAAGAACTTTGGAATGAGATTCAAAGCCATCTTGAAGGAGAAATTAGGTGATAGAAACGGTCAAGGGTTTTGGTTCATTTATATAGTTGAGCATTTAGCTTTAGAGTGTGTCAACTTAATGGTAGGTAGATATAGTTTTAATTAAAGGTGTTTGTAAAGTGATAGAAGAAAGGATGTTATGAATTAATGATAAGAAATTGGAAGTGTGCATATCTCAAACTAGCCATAGAATTATTAATTAATGCAGAACATAATTAAGTAAGCAAAATACAAATTAATATTTTAGAATTCATCATGATTTTAAAAATATCAAACCAACATATATAACAAGCTCACACTTGCTATTTAATTCCATGTTTAATGCTAAAAAACATATGTAGTCTTCAACTAACTTTGGTAATTACTGAACACCGTTATACATAGAAATTTTCATGTTTTCTTTGTGACAGCTAAAACAAAATCATGTATACAACTATGATCACATGTCAAGAGATGTGAGGATCAAAGTCATCCAAGGGAGTTTCTCTCGTATATTGATCAGAACCAAACATATGTAGACAAATTTTCATGTTATTTTGATATTCTATGACTACTGATTTGTTTATGAAAATGCTCTACTGTCTCTTAACTGTTAAATTTTTAAGTGTCTCTGTCATTACGTCACAACTCTGAAGTTATAATGAGGTCTGAGGGAATATGTCAAATGTTTTTCGTCTGCCCCACAACTCCGAAGTTACAGCGAGGATTGAAGAAATATATTTTATATTCTAGGATGCAATCTTGTGCAACAAGTATCGAAATCACATAGAGGGTAAATTTTATAAAGCATCATCGAACTTTCAGTGTTTTTTAGATAGCACCGTTGAACTTTAAAATTGCCATAAACCGTTATCGGATGATTGATTTAAAAAAAAAAGAATTAAAGGGTATTTTGGTCAAAATATACTATATTAGGGTTATTTAGTTTATGTACAAGGTCAGTCTTAGATTATTCAATCCATTTGGGCAGTAAACAATTTAGCTGAACTAGCACTTCCCAACAACATTGCTAGTTCCGGAGGGACACATGGTATTTATAAAATACAATGGTGTTATGAAAGTTCGATACTGCTTTATAAAATTTACCCTCCCATAAATTCCTTGTGTGCGCACGACTTTAAAAGCTGTTGCTCTAAAGTGACCGTTGCCCATCATTGAAAATGTTGATAGAAAGTTCACTTTTTTTACCTCCAGAAAAAACATTGACTTCTGTATCCCATGTGTCAATAGTGTTCGTCAATTTTGTCTTAATTAAACAATAAAGCGTTTACTAGTTGGTGCTGGTGCTGGCCCAATAAAAGCCCAAGTGCAGGCATTCAGTACAAGGCCAAAAAAATGAAGGACCTCTAAATTATATATTTAGTGTTTTCACTAAAATCAAAAGCCACAAACTTGACACACAAGTGGAAGAACTTTTTTTGGCGGATAAGCCTCACCTAAACATACAACACACACAAACATGCAATGCACACACCACCAAGTGGAAGAATGAGCAGCGTGTGAGAATCGTGACAAATATGTTACTGTCTCGAGACACTTAATTTTATTAGCAAAATGTATGCTGGTAAAATTATTAACAAACAAATATACAATTTTTAGTCTTTAGTTAAAGGGAATAGATGCCCTATTCTGTTATTTAAGCAATGGGCAGAGCAATTCACATACTTGGCCACCAAAGAAAACATGCATCGAACACCTAGTAAGCAATGCATCCAAGACTTTGCCTCTTTTCTTGTGTTCTCTAATTACTATGCTATGCCTCCGCTTTAATTTCACTGTTACACTAATTTAGCAGCACGTGTTTTTTAAAGGCTAAATTGCGGTAAGTACACCTAATATTTATCCCAATAGCAGGAAATATCCCTAACTTTTTAAAACCAGCACTTTGTCCCTCTTGACTTTAATTGATTTCCAAAATGCTCTTTATATAAATATTTAATTAAAAATTATCTTTTTCACTCTCTATATATTCTCATTATTTTTCGATATTATCCATACATTTCAAAATTCTTTAAGTTTTCTTAAACCCCTAAACTTATTAAGTGACTGCTGAGCTTATTTTTTTCAATTTAATTTATTTTTAAAATACCAACTTTACTCTCATCATCATCTTCTTCGTCACAACTTGAAAAAATCCCACCTTCATCTTATTTCTTCTCATCCCTTAGTCCCATTCATTTTAATTCTCGTCCCTTCCTTTTGTTCTCATAAACCATTTGTTTCTTCTCCTCTTATCTTCTTCTCTATTTACTTTCAAATTAAACTCTAATATAAAATAATCCAAATTTTAGAAAATTCTAACATCAAGAATTATACAAATCCTAACGTTAAAATTCCAAATCAATCAACACTTAGAAACTACAACATTTAAATCAATCAAATCTTATAAGAAACCTAATTCAATCAAGCAATTTGGAAGTATGTAAGGAATAAGAAGGGATCGTGAAGCTTTTTTTTAATATTGATTTCTGTTAAAATTAACCATCATCTAATGATTTTGTATTATTTTAAAAAAAACTTAGAGAATTTTGAAAGGTTTAACGATCCTAAAATTTCTACAACTTTTATAAATCCAATATTAATAAAAGAGTGTATGTCTGTTTTAGTTTCGAGTTATAAATTATTATTAATAATTTATGTACAAGAAGCAACTTGTAACTCACTGATTAAACCTCTACACTATTGTCTCATAGCCCACGACGTTTTGGAAACCCAAAAGGCTGCACGAGCTTCATACGGGTTTACGAAACGTTGCAACTGAAACAATGTCACGCCCCGCTTCCCAATAGACGGAAACGGTGACGTGGAAATCCCGCAACGTATTTACTATGAAATTACGTTAAGCGTAACTAAGCAATATAACAATATGTAAGAATAATAAGAGTAATAAAATAAACAATAATTTTATTTACATTCAATTTTAAATACAACTGTTTGGAATAAAAGATACAATGATAAAAAAATGCCTAAACAATGGCATACTGAAAGTAAATGCAGGCAGGAGCTGGTAATCAGGCTGGGCAGCAAACTGGTCCAAGTTCTCCGGGCTCGGCTTTATCTCCTCAGAGTCCGGTCCTCCTGACCAACATTCCGAAGAAAAGAAATAGAGAGAAATGTCGTCAACGAACTAGCGCTCGATAAATCCCCAAAAGAAGTAAAGGAAGATGATTGAATAGTATATAAAGTGAATAGAAACCAAGTAATATGAGCAGGTAAGATTGTATAAGCGATTATCTAAGTATGATCAATTATATGTATAAGATTTGCTATTCTAACGTGGTTGTTTGTAATTTGATACGGACGGTATTCATGTATACGAGAGGAGTCCATCTTATCCCGTGTACTATGGTAACATGTAGTACAAGACCCCGTCATAACCCACGGGACAACGGAACGTGAATTCATGTAGGTGTCTTTTAAAGTGACCTCTCATGTCACGATATACGTTCCGTACCAATCTACACCTTTATCCCCGCGTATTGTAGTGTATAGTTCAAGTTAACAGATCTTGGTCGAATCTATGAATATAAAAATATATATATATGCAAGTTCATGCTCACATTGTAATCATGTATTCAGATATTCATATCAAGTTCATATCAAGTTATATTCATGGTTCGGTCAAGTGAAGTCTGGTATTGTAACACCCTAGTACGTTTATACAATATAACTTGATATTTTAAGTTTTGCTTTATAATTCTTTTATTTTATCTATTTGGGTTGCGAATGATTCGAATAGTAATAGTCGTTATCCGACTCGACCCGCATACTTAGAACCCAATATGGTGCAAGATTGTATCTGAAATTTACCAGTAAAGTGTATCTATGTGAATCTAGTATAATATCAACATTATATATTTAGATCTTTATATATATATTTATATATCACAAGTTATGAATAAAATAATATTTTGCTACATGTATATTATCTCATATCTCATTTCACTTTTATCTATTATGTGCAAATCCTAAAAATATAAGTTAACAAAATATTTAATAATCTTTATATCTTTAATTAAATCTTTATATACGTTTATTTAAATCTTACTTGGGGCATACGTATTTAATATAAGAATATTGCATTATGGTTTAAGATTTTACGTATGGGTATATTTATCGAAAATATATCTTTAGAGATATTCGGGTGAAAATTTGGTAACATTTGATATTATCTACAAATCATAATATATATAAATCTATAATACATATACTAATCCTATATATATATATATATTATAAACCTTTTTATATTTTCTTTTTCTCTCTCTCCTTTCGATCTCCTGAGCCCAAACCCATGCCTTCGCCATCTCGTCGCCGTCACCATCCCGTCATCTCCTTTTCTTCCTCGTCACCTCCTCTTTCCCTGAGACCTCGCCTGAGCTCCGACCCCCACAACCGATCCCACTTCTTGTTCTTTCTCCCGCCAACACTGGAACTCGACCACCACCACCATCATCCTCGTCACCCTTTTCTTCTCCTTCTCGTCGAACTTAGCAGCATCTACCGCTGGCATCATCTTCTTCTTTCTTTTCTTCTCCGATTACCTCACTTCCTCATTTCCGGACTTCGTCGTCATCGGCGTCGGCGTCGGCGTCGGCGTTGCCCCGTCTCCCCATCGACAACCCTACCACCTCTCTCCTTGCCCTCCTAAGAACCCAGAACCCAGCAACCATCCTCGACCGCATCTTCTTCTTCTTCTTCTCAAAGCTACAAAACCCGACTTCAACCTGTCGCCAGCAAACCCCGACTCGTCGCCGTCGCCTTCAACCCTAAACACCAGCTTCTGGGAGTTCCACAGAGCACCAGCGAGTACCTCGGAGCATTACATAATCGTTTGTGGACAAGGTCGTGTATACGACATGATTTCGAACATTGCCGTCGTTCGGAAAATCCATATTTCGTCGTGAGTATATCAATCAAGATAAGTTCCTAAACTTGCAACATGCTATTTTACCTACACCAATTTTTATACAATTATTTAAAATGTACGCATTATATTGTTTAGCAAGTAATCATTTTCAATATTATAGCATTAATCTGTATTTTACCAATAACAAATTTATCTGGTTGCATGCTAGTTCGTGATAGTTTCAATATAATTCCATTATAATTCATGATCCTTTAACTATATGACCGTATGTTTAGTAGCGGACGCAAATATTACTACGTTTATATGATAAATTAGTTAATTAATTAATTTTACATTTTAAAAAATAAAATACATTAGTTATTCCTACACTGTTTAAACGAACTAGTTATTGTTTTCCACCTAGTATTTATCATGTTAACACACTGCCTGATATGTTCACAACACGTTACTAGATCTGTTACTTGGATTATTACCAATGCCGACGATCATGACTTGTTGTCTAGATAGACAAGACATGTACCTATTTGATCCTGTGTTGGTATTAGGTAGATATCGTTAATACCTGACTTGAACACGAAACCTGGGGGAAAGGGAAAATCAAGAATGTAACCGAGACGTAACTCAAGAGGATATTATTATTGTTTGTCATGATTCCGGGCTGTGAACGGAATAACCATTGTTTATTGTACCGTAGCCCTATAGGGAATAAATGTGATATATTGTGCCGTGGTCCCGTAGAGGTATGAACGGGATATATACTGTTGAGTTATGATTAGAATTAAATTAATTGATTTCAAAGACTTATAGAATAAATAACCTAGAAACACAGACTTTAGGATACACGTGACATACCCGTAGCTCACTGTTTTTACACCTGCGATTATTATTTATACTCGTGTTTTCTTTATAGCATCCTATTATGGTTATTGCTATTGTTATTGATATTTATGATGCACTGACATCTGGGTTTTGCATGGCCCAGTTCCTTTAAGTTTGTCGCAGGAAGATCAAGAGTATTTTGACAAGCAGGTTAAGCAGCGAGTAGCTTGATGATTAGTTTTAGAGACGCTTAGTTTATTTTATTTCTTTAGTTTAAATTTATCGATGTGATCCCATAAGGGACGTGATTAGGATATTATTTCTTTATTGGATCTTTATTCGTTTCCGTTATATACATTTCTTGATTATTATCTATTGTGCTAGATGGACATGCGTTAGTTAGATTTTGTTTACTATTCTTGATATCTGATTGACAACCGTAATATGACTATAGAAGGATCTTTCCTCGCCATAGGTAGCATGGTTGGGTTTGTCACGTACCGTATTTACGTATTTAGGGAAGCGGGGCGTGATAAGGTTTTGTTGGTATCAAAGCTATAGGTTTTAGGATTAGTCGGGTTTGGTTCATTTGTAGTTGGGTATCGAACCCAATACACTAATCAGAAAATCCGGAATTAGGAACATGTCCTGCCACTTTACTACCTTGCAAGTCTTGAATCTATAGTTATCAATTTTTTGTTTATTGAATCATGTTTACCGTTATTAATCCCCTTCAGTGTTCTTGGCTTCAGAATCATGGTAGATAGAGATTTGCGGTCAAAATAGAGGCGTGTAGATAACGCCGCATTATTTAGAGTCGTATGTGGTATGTTAGAATACCAGAAGTATCAAACTGAGCTGAATCGGCGGCAGGCCAAAACTTTCCAAAAGGGTCTGAGGAAGGTCCAGCAGTCTGTTGTCATAGCAGCTAATAGGGCAGTGTTCCCCTCCGAACGGCGGCCGAGGCATGGACTGTCTCGCCTGAGGTTCGGGGCAGATGCTAATTGGTGCTATCCGTCCACCTCTTCGAAGATGCCAAGTTGATTTATGGCACCATGTATCGAAGGTTTAAACGGATGCGGCCGATGTAGCAGACTTCGTCAGATTCCCCCTCAGGATGAGGGGTTTTTGATTGTGGGGACGCTCTTCCCTGCAGGCGCAAGCCCCTGCAGTTAATTACGCTACCGCATCGCGGTAACAACTTTCTCCTTCTCCAGATGGTCACTTCGTGTCGTGTGTGTTTGTTTTATGTTTTGTTGCCCGTGGATTGTTTACGGAGACTGAGTTATGTCGTCGCCCGTAGGGCGTGGACTAGTCCAAATTCGTATTATCTTAGATTTGGGTTTGGGGGTTTGGTTTGAGGATACGTTAGCCATATTTGAGGCTAAGATCAACTCAAACGTTTGTTAAGGATACTTAGTCTAATTTGAGACTAAGATCAACTTAACGGGATCGTTTAGATCCGACAAAAGAGCATTTGGGCTCCATTGTTCCAGTTTAGGGACATAGTGGTCCATTGAATGTATGGTTGTCGGGACCCGTCACCTCTCTGACGACGTTGAAGGATTACAACGACAGATGTCAGAGGAGTTCAGAGATGTACCCTCGAGCCAGAGTTAATTAGGGGGATTCATAGTCCAGTCTGTTTGAACGTTTAAGGATACGTTAGCCATCTTTGAGGCTAAGATCAACTTAAACGGGACCGTTTAGATCCGACAAAAGAGCATACGGGGCTCCATTGTTCCAGTTTAAGGACATTGCGGTCCATGGGTAGTTTAAGGACGTTGCGGTCCATTGTTAGTTTTAAGACATCTCGGTCAAGGTTAAGGACGTCGTAGTCCATGGGTTTAAGGACCCCACAGTCCATTGTTAGTTTTAAGACATCTCGGTCAAGGTTAAGGACGTCGTAGTCCATGGGTTTAAGGACCCCACAGTCCGGTATGTGCTCTGGATGCTTCACACGGGTTCACTGCCGTGCTCTGCGAGGACCAGGCTCCGCTCTGGACGTTTTCCACGGGGTCAAAGAGTGACATTATCCGCGTTCCACGTAACCAGGAATTTTGCATTAAACACGGGTTTAAGGACCCCGCAGTCCGTATCAATGTGTGGTCGTCGGGACCCGTCACCTCTTTGAAGACATTGAGGGATTACAATGCCAAGTATCAAAGGAGTGAAGAGATGTACCCTAGAACCGGAGTGGATTAAATAGTCCTTGGCCCAATTTGGGATCAAGACGAATTAATTATGTTATGAGTCCGTTGGCCCAGTTAATCACAAATTGAGGACTTATGGCCATCTTGGGCTAAGTCCAATCAGGAGAGGCTTTGCCTCTATCCATTTAGGCCAATTGGGCCAAAGCCTAGTGTTAAACACTACAGAGCAGTCAGTGTTGAACACTGGGAATGAGGTTGACAGGTTAGTGTTTAACACTAAGAGATAATTGGTGTTTAACACCGGCAACAAGGCTTTTCAAATTAATGTTAAACACTAAAACAGATCAGTGTTGAACACTGCAAATAAAGCTTTTTAATTAGTGTTGAACACTAAGGCCCAACAGTGTTTTAACACTGGGTTCGAGAGTTTTAATTTAGTGTTAAACACTAAGACAAGAGGGGTCACGTGGCAGCACGTGAGAGCGCCCTCCCTTCATTTATTCTGCTGAGATTATCGCATCTTTCAGAGCATCACGTGTCATCACGTGATGGGCATTCAAATGCCTATGTATTAGAGCTTCTGCCGAGGGTCACGTGGGTCACGTGGGGTGCTGCCTCAAAGGGGCTTTCTGTAGATCTCTTGGGGGGGTCACGTGATGACATGTGACCCTGCCTCTATGTGTATTATTTAGAGGATCTGTTAACCTTTTCTCAGGAATTAAGTTCCTCGTAGGGTTAAACCCTGACAGTAATTTCAGAGGAATTAAATTCCTACTTCCTTTCGAAGGTTTATATTCTGAATAGAGTTGAACTCTGAATTTTCCGTAGGAATTAAATTCCTCATACATATGAAGAACCAAATAGGGTTAAACCCTAACAAAAGCTTTTTAGGGAATTTGAACTTCCATCCTCTGTTAAATTATGATTAAAGGAATTAAATTCCCGCTGTTTCAACAGAACTAGGTTCTTAATTAGGGTTAAACCCTGTTTCTTTTTGTTCTGAAGGAATTAAATTCCCATGATACATGGTCAAACCCTAATTCTGTTTTAAAGGAATTAAATTCCTATAGTTCTGTGAGAATTAAATTCTCGTGCTTGCATTCCCTCTCTATGTTTTGGATCTGCATGGCAGGATCTCGACCCATTGAGAATTAAATTCTCAACTTCAAGGGGAGATGTGCACTTTGCAGATCCTCTATCAAAAAGAGAAGAAATATGTTCTTCTGTTTTATGTATCAGAGTTAAACTCTGTTGAGAATTAAATTCTCTTTTTCTTTCAAGGAGCTTTTCCCTTTCTTACCTAGGGTTTTTGCAGAAGATCCAAGTTTCTCCAAGTATCGAAGCTTTCTTCCTTTTCTTTTTCTCTCCCTGTCTCTGTATATATATATCTATGTCTCTTGGCTCCTATTTATAGGAGAAGCAGCCGAATCAATCAGTTTTTGACGAATCTTCATGAGAGATTTGATTTGCATCCATCATTCGTTTTGGACCTTTAGATTATTAGGTGAATTTTATTCACCATTGGATTTCAAATCCAGGGATTTTTCCTTTGTTGTTTCGATTAGATTTAAAGGGGAAATCTTTCCAAACCCGAGATTTTCCCATAGATAGATGATATTTCACCACCTCTGAATCTTTAAATCGATTGGTTCCAGATAGCCGCTTTCCTTTGGAAAGATTTGAATTTCTTTCAGAATTTAATTCTGTTAACACAATGGGCTTTGAAAGCCGGTCACGTGTGACCACGTGACCTCTGGTCACGTGTGGGCACGTGACCCCCTTTGGAATGAGCCTTCCTCTTTCTTTGGCGCTCTGTCTTCTGATTGTTGCTTGGTCATCACGTGCCAACACGTGACCCCTGGTCACGTGTGAGCACGTGACCCTTGTCTGGAGCCTCTTTCCTTGGTTCAACTGGAGAACGAGTCTGCTGCTTTGAACGTCACGTGCCAACACGTGACCCTGGTCACGTGGGAGCACGTGACCTCTTCTGAAGCCTTTTCCTTGACTTGATCAGGGAACCGGTTTGCCTTTGACATTTGCATTTAAATATCACGTGTCGCCACGTGTCCCTGGTCACGTGGGAGCACGTGACTCTTTCTGAAGCCCCTTTTCTTCAACGTAGTCAGGAAACTGGACTTGCCCTGATGATGTGCTTAGGTGTCACGTGCCAACACGTGACCGCTAGTCACGTGTAAGCACGTTACCCTCTTCTGAAGCTTTTCCCAGAAGCTTTCCTGATTTTAAATCAGGAAACAAATGCCCCCACAGCGTTGTTCTCACGTGTCTGCACGTGAGTGCAACGCTGTCACCCCTTGTGACCGTTGGATTCCTCTAGGGATCTGGGGAGATGAAACGTTTCCATTGCCTTCTATAAATACCTCTGTCTCTTCATAGGGGCCTTCACTTTGCTCATCTTCTTCTGTTGAGAATTCTTTCCTTGAGAATTTAATTCTCGCTTCTTCCAGAGCTTAGTTCTCTGTCTTAAAATATTTTCAGAGTTTAACTCTGTTTTAAAGGGATTCTTCCTCCTCAGGTAATGGTAATCGAAGCACCTTCGTTTTGACAAAACTCTCTGGATTTTAAATCCAGATCAAGGGTTTCACAAAGAACCCATTTTTCTTCAAGTACTTTAACCAAAATATGAGACCACTTAACTTCCCACAGTAGATCGCTTAGGGTTCAGATGATCCCTTAGGGAGATGATGATGGCGGTTCAAACCCATGGAATTTAATTCCATCCAAAAATGTTTCTGGGAATTTAATTCCCTTTTCTTTAATAAGGAATTTAATTCCAACGAGGAACTCGATTTCTTCACACAGGGGCTTCCTGGGGTCTCTTGGCCCTAGGTTGTTCTTCCGCAATTAATGAAATGGTAGTTTTCTAATGAATCTCATGACCTTTATTTCAGGTATCATGGATGCCCATCTGTATGGTCTTGACGAGATCATTTCCTATGGGAATATTCGTGCACTGGGCCGCAGTCAGAACCAGGAGTTCACCGATGCTCAATGTGCCGAGATCATGAGCCGCTTTGATGAGTACGACCATCGGCTACTCCCCCGTCGCTCTTCTCTTCTGAGGCTGATCGTGCTGGCGATCAGGGAGGCTCTCCCTCTATTCTGTGCCGGTGTGCCGCTTGGGGCATTGGACGCCGCCGAGGATAAAGTACACTCGGTGTATCTGATGCACTTGATCTCAAAGAGAAGGCGGGATAATCTCATTGATCTCCTGCATCAGATGTTCCAGCAGTCGGCCATACTTGCCGCTTATCGGAGGGTGGAGGACATTCGTGAGGACCCCGATGCTTGTGATCGTGAGAGGAAGCATACTCGGGAGGTTCGAAATGCTTGGAAGATTTTGAATAAAGTTAATTTTGAGTTTCTCAACCCATGCCCCGCATCTGAAGTCTTACCATTGTAAATGTGTCCTCTGTGTTTTGTATGAACCTCTTGAAGTATGAGTGACAATTGTTATTATGTCTTTCTATGTTTGCATGCCTTTTCTCTGGGATTTTATCATTTTGCTACTGTTGTTGTTGGTGCTTTCAATATGCAGGGTGCTACTCCATTTTTTTTAGTGTACATCAGGTTTAGTCCTCACGTAGTCTGCACGTGGGGTCCCTTGATGTGGCTGTTTACGAAATCTTCTCATGCCCTATTTTTGGCGCACAATATTGGACGCAGAAAAAAGGGCCTTGGAAATAGTTTCATCTCCTCGATTTTCGATGCCTTTCCTTTTTTGGGCCTTGGAAATAGTTTCACCATGCAAGATTTTCCGCGCACAGCACTTAATGCATTTCCTTATATATGAGGCTATAGCTTCCCTTTTCCTCTCACCAAGAGATTTATATTATTATTATTATATTTTTTTTTACCTTGGAGTAACTTGTCTTGAGAAACAAACGAGCGCCATGGCCTGCAATCGCCCTCATGCTCGTCGACAGCCATGGGAAGTTCCTATTGAGGAAATGGTCCCCCGCTTTGCTGCTCGGTTGGTGGATCCCTTCCTTACCGACAATGAATGCGACTCAGCCATGCATGAACTCTCGATCCGTAGGGGGTCCCCCCTCCCGATGGGTTCTCTCTGGCTCCGGATGATTCTCAAGGCCGTGCTTGCCGACATCCCTCCTCACCCGGCGGAGATGACTCTGGCGATGCTCGACGCGGCAGAAGAAAAGCTCGAGGGTTTTCATGAAGCGTGCCTGATTACTCAGGCTTTGAAGGATTGCTCAATTTATCTGCTGAGCCAGATCAAGGCTCGGCGAGCTATTATGTCTGCTTTCGCGGACGAACACGGCGCTAATCGATGGGGAGCGACTCCTCGTGAGAACCGTCGCTTTGACGTGCTGGAGAAAGCAGAGAGAGAGATGGAGAATTTTGTCCTCTGTTTCATTAACCCTTGTGCCGTTGATCCCATGTTTGGTGACCTTTTCCGTTAGCGTAGAATACTTTTAAATTAGTCCCTCTTTTTTTACGCTTTATGCCGAGATTCCATGTAGGCTTGGTGCTAGTATGTATGTTTCCGCTTGCATAAATAAACTTTGTATTCTTCTCATGAGAGCTTTCTTTAACTGCAAATGCTACCATCACTTTCCTGCGCATCAGACCTTTTCGGGTATTATGAACGTTCATGCGATTGCAAATGCTATTATTATTATTATTCCCTTTTTGAATACTCATATGATTGCGAACGCATGCTTGAAATATGTCGGAAACTTTTCTTGTTGCCTTTCACATCAGGCGATGTGAGCGCGTTTTAGATCGATTATTCCCGTCAACTGGAAGCCCATTTATATGGTCTTGTCAATGTCTTGTTTCCAAGGCTGTGGTTACGAAAGCGAGCTTACGTGGCCTGATAGAGCGATACGTAGCGAACATAAGGTTGTGGCTCTCGATAAAGCCGCCACGTTCACTCGTGAGAGGGTCGAGGCTCATAAGGCCACTGAGAAAGAGCTTGAAGCCCGGCTCGCTTTGTATCAGGCTCAACAAGCTCAAGCGGAGGCTCGTCTTTTGGAGATCTTGCGTCATGAAGCCGTGGTCCAGCAAAAGCAGGATGAGCTGACCAGGCTGCTGAATCGCCCGCTGGCTTGAAACATTTGTATCTTTTCCTTCCTTTTTGTACGTACTCATGGATAAGAGTATTTTCTTTTTGTTTCTTTCATGAATTGTACTTTGTACCCATTTTGGTTTATGAATAAAAGATACATTTTTCCTTCTCAACGGTGTGTCCCCCTTTTTATTGAATGTATTCTGCGGATATTCTATCTTGATCTCCTTGCAGGACGGCAATGGCTTAGGATTCAAGGTTAAGATCTGCTTCCTAAGACTTTTGCATTTTACGAGCCACGAGGGTCTCATAAATAGTTTTTCTCCCTACAGGTCGAGAGGATCCCATAGGTGTAAGTTCTTCTTAGAGATCGTGAGGATCCTTAAGCGAGTTTTCTCTTGAGAGTCGTAAGGATCTCACAAGAGAGTTTTTCTTCCTTACAGGTCGTGAGGGCCTGCAGGTGCCGGATGTGATCACCCTTATCCGTGTTTCACGGAGTCAGGGGTCTATTAAGGTATCGTAGTTTAAAGACGTCACGGTCAAGGTTAAGGACCTCATAGTCCGTGGATTTAAGGACTCCACAGTCCGCTGTTAGTTTTAAGACATCACGGTCAAGGTTAAGGACCTCATAGTCCGTGGATTTAAGGACTCCACAGTCCGGTGTTTGGTTACAGGGACCCGTCACCTCTTTGAAGACGTTGAGGAATTACAACGCCGGGCATCAAAGGAGTGAAGAGATGTACCCTTAAACCAAGGCGGAATCCGTAGGGAATCGGGGTGGTTGATCGTTAGTTTTAAGACATCACGGTCGAGGTTAAGGACGTCATAGTCTGTGGATTTTTAAGGACTCCACAGTCCGGTATTTGCTCTGGATACTTCACACGGGTTCACTGCCGTGCTTGGCGAGGACCAGGCTCCGCTCTGGATGCTTCACACGGGTTCACTGCCGTGCTCTGCGAGGACCAGGATCCGCTCTGGACGTTTTCCACGGGGTCAAAGAGTGACATTATCCGCGTTCCACGTGACCAGGAATTTTGCACTAGATGCTTCACACGGGTTCACTGCCGTGCTCGGCGAGGACTAGGCTCCGCTCTGGATGCTTCGCACGGGTTCACTGCCATGCTCTGCGAGGACCAGGATCCACTCTGGACGTTTTCCACGGGGTCAAAGAATGACATTATCCGCGTTCCACGTGACCAGGAATTTTGCACTAGATGCTTCACATGGGTTCACTGCCGCGTTAGGCGAGGACTAGGCTCCGCTCTGGATGCTTCGCACGGGTTCACTGCCATGCTCTGCGAGGACCAGGATCCGCTCTGGACGTTTTCCACGGGGTCAAAGAGTGACATTATCCGCGTTCCGCGTGACCAGGAATTTTGCACTAGATGCTTCACACAGGTTCACTGCCGCGTTAGGCGAGGACTAGGCTCCGTTCTGGACATTTTCCACGGGGTCAAAGAGTGACATTATCCGCGTTCCACGTGACCAGGAATTTTGCACTAGATGCTTCACACGGGTTCACTGCCGCGTTAGGCGAGGACTAGGCTCCGCTCTGGATGCTTCGCACGGGTTCACTGCCATGCTCTGCGAGGACCAGGATCCGCTCTGGACGTTTTCCACGGGGTCAAAGAGTGACATTATCCGCGTTCCACGTGACCAGGAATTTTGCACTAGATGCTTCACACGGGTTCACTGCCGCGTTAGGCGATGACTAGGCTCCGCTCTGGATGCTTCGCACGGGTTCACTGCCATGCTCTGCGAGGACCAGGATCCGCTCTGGACGTTTTCCACGGGGTCAAAGAGTGACGTTATCCGCGTTCCACATGACCAGGAATTTTGCACTAGATGCTTCACACGGGTTCACTGCCGCGTTAGGCGAGGACTAGGCTCCGCTCTGGATGCTTCGCGCGGGTTCACTGCCATGCTCTGCGAGGACCAGGATCCGCTCTGGACGTTTTCCACAGGGTCAAAGAGTGACATTATCCGCGTTCCACGTGACCAGGAATTTTGCTGAATATATCCGCATTTCACGGGATGAAGGTTTGACTGTTGGCGATATGTATACCACCGAGCCATGGAACTGGGCATTGCCGCTGTTCCGCTTAGCTCGAAGTTGTGTCCGTTGTTATGAGACGAGTGTTGGGATGATCTCTAGGTCGCTTGTGGCCCGTCGAGATTTAGCTTCGTTCTTTGGTGAAACCTGGGGGAGGGAGGTACGTTCCCTTTTTGTTTATGCCATTGGATTGTATACAGGGCGTGATGGCACATCACCTGTAAGGCATACATTTTATTTTTATTTTATTTCTTTTTCCGCGATGCTCTATCATTTCAGCTTTTTAATATCGCGAAAATCGCGATTGCCCAATCATTTCGGCTATTTTTCGCGGTGCCCAATCATTTCGGCTGTTTTTTTTCTTTTTACTTGCTGCTTTTTATTGCGAGTTGCCCCATCATTTCGGCTATTTTTTATGCCTTCATTCTTACTTGCTGCTTTTTATTGCAAGTTGCCCCATCATTTCGGCTATTTTGTAGGCATGTGTGGCTTGCTAGCTTTTTCGCCGCAAGCTCGGATTTTGGACACCGATTTTGGCATCAGCATCGCTGCAACTGGGATGTTGCCAGGAGCGAATCATCATTTGCCTTGAAAGAACTTGGGATTTGATACCAGTTCAGGCATCAGCATCGCTGCAACTGGAATATTGCCAGGAGCGAATCATCATTTGCCTCTGTCGATGTTGAACAAAGGTGGCTTAGCAAACAGGGTTAAGGTCCTGTCGACTAAGGCTTTTGACTTCATGAGCCGTAAGGGTCTCACAAAGGTATTTCTCCCTACAAGTCGTGAGGATCTTGCAGGTGTATTTTCTCCGTAGGGATCGTGAGGATTCCTAAGTGTATGTTCCTCTGTAAGTCGTAAGGATCCTACAAGAGGGTTTTCTCCTTATGGGTCGAGAGGACCTACGAGGGTTGGACTTTGCTGGGGAAATGTTTATTCGCACCCGTGGATTGTATACAAGGGTCAGTATTGAGCCTCTTGTAGGGCAATATCGAAGGTTGTGGAGAATTTGCTTAAGAACAGGTTCAGGCTTCTGTAGCTTAAGACTTTCAAATCTCATGAGCCGTGAGGGTCCCATAAGAGAATTCTCCTTACGGGTCGTGAGGATCTCGTAAGTGTATTTTCTCCTTAGGAATCGTGAGGATCCCTAAGTGTGCTGCTCCTTTGTGAGTCGTAAGGATCTCACGCAGGTGGTTTCTCCTTACAAGGTCGAGAGGGCCCTGTAAGTGTCCTTTAACGAGGTTGCGCCCTTTCGGGTTTTCACAAACACTCGCCGGTAGTCCTGCTGTTTTTACTCACGGAGCCCTTTCGGGTTTTCATCCGTGCCCATTTTGCTTATAGACATACCGTTTTTTTTTATTCTTTCTTACTTTTTTTTTTTTTTTACAAGGTCGCGCCCTTTCGGGTTTTCACGAACACTTGCCGGCAGCCCTGCTGTTTTTACTCACGGAGCCCTTTCGGGTTTTCATCCGTGCCCATTTTGCTTATGGACATACCGTTTTTTTTTGTTTTTTTTATCATTTTTTATCTTTTTCTTCTTTTTTTTTATCCATCTCGTCAGCCTAAGGATGCTGCGGTCCGTCGATAGTTTAAGGACGTTTCGGTCCTCCGTTAGTTTAAGGACGTTTCGGTCCGCCGATAGTTTAAGGACGTTTCGGTCCGTCGATAGTTTAAGGACGTTTCGGTCCGTCGTTAGTTTAAGGACGTTTCGGTCCGCCGATAGTTTAAGGACGTTTCGGTCCGTCGATATGGGAAGGCTGGCTGCTGCTTGTAAAGTCTGAGCCTAGGAAGATAGTGAGCGGACATAGTCGTCGTCATCTATCATTGACCCAGGCTGTGGCTTATTAAGCATAGTATTTCTTTAAGAAGCGGCCGTTTATCGGCCTGAAAGGCCTTTCACCGTGCATGTCCATGAGTAGGTAGGCTCCACCCTGGTAGACCTTGTCTATGATGTACGGGCCTTCATAGTTTGGCTCAAATTTTCCTCGCTTGGCACGATTGGGGATCATAGGTCTTTTGACCACTAGTACGAGTTCGCCTTGGCGGAATGTTCTCGGCCTGGTCAATCTTTCGTATGAGCGTGTCATCTTTGCTTTGTAGGCCTCTAGATGTTGTTGCGCTATGAGCCGGGTTTCATCGAGGGCATCAAGTTCCTCAAGCCGAAGGTGAGAATTTTCTTCGTTCGTCAGCTCGTGGTGGACTGCTACTCGTAGAGAGGGTAACTCTATCTCGAGGGGGAGCACTGCTTCCGTCCCAAATACCAACGCGTACGGCGTTGTGTTCGTGGCCGTCTTGAATGTAGTTCGGTAAGCCCAAAGGGCTTCTTGCAGCCTTTCGTGCCAGTCTATCTTATTCCTGGAAACGGTCTTTTTTATGATCTTCGTCAAGGTCTTATTGAAGGCCTCGGCCACACTGTCACGCCCCGCTTCCCAAGGTACGGAATACGAGGGGTAGACAAGGCCAGCCATGCTCCTACGGTCAAGGAAATGTCCTGTCGTAGTCACACTTCGGCTTCTAGTTTATCATGGTAAACAGTAAACGATGCGCAGGTAAAGAGAAATGCAGTAACTGAAGGAAACAATATAAAGACTGACCTGAAGTGGAACAAATGAATGTAAATCGGGAAGGCAGTCAAGAAGTCTGTGATGCACGTCTAGATCTGGTCCAAGCTAAATCTTCTCCTCACACTGAGCATGCATACTCAGGTCGTCAGAGCGACACAATAGCAATATAATGTATATAATCAAGTAACAGTTCTAACAGTGGTGAAGGATATGAATAACAGTAAATCAATAACAGCAAGAATATAAATGAGCGGGGATAAATGCAGCGGAGCAGTAAAACAGTATAACGATGTGCCATGTATGTCAACACAGTATAAGGAATGTAAATGACAGTAACCCTACCAGTCTCTAAGTCTCACTGCACAGGTCAATAAACCTATCGTCAGCCCAAGTGTGAGAGTCAACCACTCGCGAGTGTCCTCCACCCAAGGGTAGAACCCAAGGGCAAGGGACCACGGGCCCAACATGTAACGAATGTATCACGGTGTCTATAGCACATACCCTGTAAATCTCCATATAACTCCCTAAATATATAAGCCGGCATGGGACTCCCGAGATTCTGTTGAATTCACACTTGAACTACCCCACACCCCGAGGTCTACATCAAACGCTAACCATAACCCTAAATACTAATCGATCCGTGACAAGTCTGCGCGAGAACTGGAGGCAGGACCTCCATCAAGCACGTCCCGACTAATACCTAAGATAAATGGCAGTGTCGGATGCCTTATCTGTGACATCCGTGCGAGCGCTTCCATAAGTGTCCAATACCACTTATAGTCACACGTACACGCATCCCACAGACGTCGACAATGCAATAGAATAAAAGGGACACTGATTGTGCACAAGTACGTATCACTTTCACTTAATCACGAATACACGAACACTGACGTACTTGCCGCAATCAACAATAAAATCTAACACTGGGTAAATGCACGATGTCACCAGTTTATCACTACAATGATATAGGTATGATATGATGCATGAACAGTATAAGAAGCACAACTAAGGTATCATAAAAACAGCAGTCTATCACTTGCACGATTTATCATGAAACATATGTATATAATTTAGCAAAATGATAAACAGGTAGTATTTAATATGTTCAGCTATCTATCCTTAGAATTTTGTTTCAGGTCAAACGGGTTTCAGGATCATTAGTTATAACTGTTTCATTTTAAGCGCACGCGGCTGGAAATCCAATTTCAGAATCAGGAATTCATTTCGCAACGCATTTTAACCCCAGTTGGGATCATAATTTAGCGACGCTACAGTTGAAAGAATTCTAGGGTTTTCAGTAAAGTTTTCAACGCCACAAACGGATCTTCAATCGCGTCTGTACGTTAGGAGTTATAATCTGTTTAATATCAACATGTCAATTCTGATTCTGCTGGGACTGTTATGTGTCCCGATCTTCTAAATTACAGATTAAATAGTAAATGATAACGAAACAGGATGAAACTAATTGTGTTGTCTAGCTAACAGAGTTATCTACAATAAGCAGTGGAGTTCCGCAATCCACGAGTTAAGTAATTCCTGTGGTACCAGTTACAGGACAGCAAGCAACACTTTGAGTCGCTCTGGACTGCAGTCCAGAGTCGCACTCCGATCCAATTATCACCACAGTTTAAGTAAAGGTATGTCTGGGAATTAGTACAGGGTTAAAGTTCGTCGAGTTGGCTTCGATTTGAGCCCTCGAACGCACCAATCTAATATGTATATGATTTATGATGAATTTAACTATTTTCAGGTGCAACAGAATTTCAGTTTTACGATCAAACTTGGGGGTAGTCATTTTAACTGTTAACCGTCGTATTTTCTAATGAAATTTGCACACGTTAATCATCTCTACAAGGGCCAATATAATATGTCCAGTTCCGTCAAATATGATAATGGTTTTCTATGGGAACAAGCATCGAACAGTTTTGTGACAATATATAACATCAAGCAAACATGGAATATATCTACGATTCTAATTTGTAATATATACGGAATAGCATGAAAGCAAGTAAGAACTTGCCTGGAGACGTCCCAGGGATGTACGGTGGCTGTAGCGTCACGAACGCGCGACACACGCGCGGCACGGCAACTTGATTTGGCTCGGACTCGAGTCTCGGCCACGACGGCTCGCAGTTTTGGTGGAGTGGCAGTTGCGGCCTCGGGCCAAGTTGTGGCTAGTGATCGCTGATGATGTCTGGGCCTGATGGAGAGATTGCAGAGGAGACGAAAGCGAATTTAGAGAGAGAAAGAGTTAGAGAGAGAAAGAACTTGAGGGAGAGAGAGAGATAATAGAGTGGAGAGGGAAGACTGTGTGAGAGATAGAGAGAGAGGTTTGTGTGAGCTAGAGAGAGGGAAGAGACAGAGTTCAGAGGGGAGAGAGAGGGAGAGAGACGGTTAGAGAGAGAGAGAATTGAG
Organism: Agapanthus africanus; assembly: GCA_030015575.1. NCBI lineage: Eukaryota > Viridiplantae > Streptophyta > Magnoliopsida > Asparagales > Amaryllidaceae > Agapanthus > Agapanthus africanus. The sequence goes on from CM057337.1 coordinate 10,106,492, forward strand.
AGGGAGGCAGAGAGAGAGGAAGTGAGAGAGAGAGAGATTGAGAGAGACAGTGAGGCTGTGAGAGGAAAAGAGAGAGATGAGAATTGAGAGCTGAGTGAGAAAGAGAGAGAGAAATGAGAGAGAGAGACTGTAGACAGAGGGAGAGAGAGTGGGTAGAGTTGCAGGCGAGGTTGGGTGGGGAGGACGACGATGATGGCCGCGATGGGGTCGACGTTGAGAGGTGGCAGGGACTCGAGAGGAGTTGTAGGAGGAGATGACGGTGGGGGGTCGGAGCTCGAGCGAGGGTGTGCAGGGGGTCGGCTCGGGTGTTCGGGGTGCAGGCGAAGGCGCTCGGGGAGGCAGGGGAGGAAGAGAGGAGGAGGAGGAAGGAAGGGCTCGACGGTGGTGGCGGAGCTCGTCAGCAAGGGGTGTGAACGGGGAGTCTTTGAGAGAAGAGAAGTGTGGGTTCGAGGGTGAAGTCGGGAGGGGAAAGAGAAAACGCGCGCGTCGTCGGAGGGAAACGGGTGCAGTGGGTTTCTGCGGTGGTGGAGAGAGAGAAGGAAAGAGGAATGAGGGGAGGAGAGAAGAACATTGAGGGGATCGCGAGTGGTAACGTCGCACGACGTGGGGTAACGGCTCGCGACGAGGGCGTGGGCGACGGCGGAGGAGGCGGGTCGAGCGCGCACGTTGGGAAGTAGCCGTTGGAATTTAAAGAGGGAGAAGAACAGTGGCGGGTCGGGCGAGTCTAAGCGGGCGCGGGTGAGGGGACGAGCGGGCCGGGCCAACGCAAGGAAATTGGTTTAGATTGAAAAAGAGAATGAGCTGGGGAAGGTTGGGCTGGGCCAAGAAGAAAATAAGGAGAAAATGGAGACGGGCCGGGGAAAGAAAATGAATTAATTAGTGGGAAAATGGAAGTGGGCTGGAACTTTTATGAAGGAATTATTGAAAGGGGTGTGGGCTGAAGTTATAACAAAAATTAAATAGAAGAATTAAAGAAGAGAGATGGGCCTAGGTAAACAGGTAAAAAAAAAGGATTTTTAATTGTTGGAAAGGCCGAAGTTTTAAATACAAAGAATTTAGAGAAAATTCATTGGGAAAATAATAGAAATCTGGGCCGGGACGCTGCTAAAATTTAAGTTTATGAAAATAAAGAATTGGCTGAGGATTTAAAGGAAATTTTAATGGAAAAATTAAAAGGGGTTGGAAATAAATAAGGATATGGAAAATTTGGGAGGAGGGGCCGGTCTGGAATTAGCGAATAAGAGAATCTGGGAAAAATGTAAAATGGATAGATATTAGGGTTTTTAAAATAACTAACAAACCTGTAAATGATAATTTATAAAATACGGACATAGGCGTAAAAAGGAAGCCGGGTATTACATCATACCACCCTTACAAAAATTTCGTCCTCGAAATTTAAAAGAAACAACTAGCTATAGATAATAGGCGAAGAGTCATCATACCGAAAACTAATACATGTTGATTTATAAAAAAAAAATGGGTAGATAAGGTTTTGAAGGTACATATATATATAGAAAGACCACATACGAAAGTTAGGTCTAAAGGCGTAATACAGGAATACTATAAGGGCAACTACAAAATATACAAGAATATAGGTAACAATTAACGAATAATATTAATCAAAGTGTGCTCGGTAAACGTCGAACCAAAAGTGTGCACATCATAATAGCAAACAGAATTAATAAATATAAGGTTCAACCACTTATAATAGTAATCATAGGCACAGATCCTCAAAATAAATTGACGACAATAAAGCAGTGAAAACTAGTCGGTAAGCTAACACATTTTAGTGAAGATATCGATAGAATAGGAAAAATAATTTAGAAAACTTGTATAGTGAAATTAAGAAATATGGACCAAAAGTATGCACGGTGTAAGGTTGCGCTACTGAAAATGAAAATAATAATAGTTGTACTGAAAATACAAAAACGGAGTAATCAGTAACTCAAACCAAAATAATGAAAGCTAAATTTTCGAATAACACAGTCCCTATATATACTTAGGGTAATAGAAAGAACACAAAATGCACAGGCTAGTTAGGTTATGACTACAAGGAAGTGTGAATCATTCAAAGGTCGGTGGGTGGCGGCTTTAGGTTGAAAATCAAGGAGATTGGGATTGGGTCAGCACAGGAAGTAAGGATGAACAACGAAAGAACTACAAGGTAAAAAGATAGGGGGAGACTAACGATCGTTAAATCCCATGAATCGAGAAGTTGAAAAGCTAATGAACTCGATAATTCCCAAGGAAGGTCCTCCTCCCAAAAGGATCTCAAACATGGTACAGACGAAGGATGAATAGTGGCTCATTCCAAGGATCAGGGTGTGGTACCTCCTAGTCGAATCGGGGTGAAAACTATACCATGAGTAGGGGTGGACGGTCAGGGATCTCAGCAGAAAATAAATGGATATGAGCAACAAACAAGTATTAAGCGAACCAATAATCAAGAGGTTTACAAACTCAGAAGATTTATTTTATTCAAGAAGATTTGAAACACGGCATCCCCAAAGGCGGAAAGTGGCCTTAAACCATACACAGTTTATTTGGCCAGAAGGACAGCATCAAAAGATATTCCGTCAGTCTCGGTCGTGGAGATTCAGTAGGTTGCGGTAGGCTCGAGCACTCAGGTGGGGGCGTCCATTACCATATTGCCTCGCAGGTATCTCTATCGGAAGTCTCACCACAGGATCTTGATTTTCTGGTCCTTCCTCCTTGGGTGGAGCTTCTTCATCGAGGTCCGATTCCAAGTGTCCCTCCCCTTCTGGGTTTTTCTCCATGGGGTCTTCTTCCACTGGATTTTCTTCTGTTGGATCTCCCTCGGGATCTTCCTCTATCGGATCTTCCTCTATCGAATTCTCTTCAGGATCTCCTTCTTCTTTGTCGGAATCAGCTATCACGTTAAACTCTGGGGCTGCTACTCCTTCGTCTTCTGAGTCGTTGTTTCCGAAGTTGGCATGGGGACCGTTGATCTCGTCATCAGGACTCATCAGTGTGCGATCTACAGAAACGCATGACTGTGCATCCTCATCTAGATGCGGCGCTGCTCCAGGGTGGGCCATGGTCTGAAAAGAAAGAGTTATGATTAGGCACTGGGACACATCAAGGAAATAGCTCAGGGTATGAAGTATGGGAAAATATGCGGTTGCAGGAACTGAAAAATCAGGATTAAAATACTGTGATAATGAATAGAGATAGATAAAGAGAAAGCAAGAGAATGACACATATATTACGATTCAAACTTTATTGTATTCAACCAACCGTTCAACGGATATAAGATCCCAACTGAAAAAAATATTCATAAGAAGGTGACAACATTTTTATTACTGAAAGTAGAGAGCATGAAAATTATTCTTCGACTACTATAACATTGCATTCTCGTCGCGTGAGTTGAATCCAGCGTTTGATCCGCCTTATCGTCGAAGTCCGAACTACGCGGCAATCCTCACTTAGCAGAAGTGGGGAGTGTGGACGAGTTTCTCCCTTGCAGTTCTTTCCTTTCTGGGCAACCGTTGATGAGATGTTTGTCGGAACCGCATATGAGACATTTCCTTTGGGCACGGCGACAATCCTTCTGAATATGTCCTGGCTTCTTACAATATCCACAGCAAGGGTTCTTCTGATGCTTCTGTTGGCGCTTCATCTTCTTCTCCTTTCCTCGTCCAATAGAGATCCCTTTATGATAGGAGACTCCCGCTGGTGCCTAATTCGCCTGTCTTCTCAGTCCTTCAGCTAATAAGTCGTTTGTTCGCTCCTGAGCTTCCTTTAGTCCTTGCAGTACACTCAGGATCTCAACGGTCTGATTCTGGGGAGCGGATAAAGACGAAGAGTCGTTGGAAGACATGATCCTGAAATAACAATTTGAGGATGATATAAGTCACAAGCTAGTTGAATCAAAATATAATTTGGATAGAACAAGGATTCAAGAATATCAGAGATGATGAATATCATTACAAGTGGGGAATCAACTGTATCACTTTAAGTCACTTGAATAGAGTACGGTAGTGCAATTGCCACCTCGTACCCTTATCAAGTCATCCGAACCATAGTGAATGGATAGCTGAACGCACGACGTGAATATGGATCAAGAGTAACAAGTTTACAATCTAGGCTGAGTGATGTCTTAGATTGCCAAACTCTGCACGGAAAACTGCAATCTCAATCTATGCAAAACCTGGCTCTGATACCAACTAAACCATGTCACGCCCCGCTTCCCAAGGTACGGAATACGAGGGGTAGACAAGGCCAGCCATGCTCCTACGGTCAAGGAAATGTCCTGCCGTAGTCACACTTCGGCTTCTAGTTTATCATGGTAAACAGTAAACGATGCGCAGGTAAAGAGAAATGCAGTAACTGAAGGAAACAATATAAAGACTGACCTGAAGTGGAACAAATGAATGTAAATCGGGAAGGCAGTCAAGAAGTCTGTGATGCACGTCTAGATCTGGTCCAAGCTAAATCTTCTCCTCACACTGAGCATGCATACTCAGGTCGTCAGAGCGACACAATAGCAATATAATGTATATAATCAAGTAACAGTTCTAACAGTGGTGAAGGATATGAATAACAGTAAATCAATAACAGCAAGAATATAAATGAGCGGGGATAAATGCAGCGGAGCAGTAAAACAGTATAACGATGTGCCATGTATGTCAACACAGTATAAGGAATGTAAATGACAGTAACCCTACCAGTCTCTAAGTCTCACTGCACAGGTCAATAAACCTATCGTCAGCCCAAGTGTGAGAGTCAACCACTCGCGAGTGTCCTCCACCCAAGGGTAGAACCCAAGGGCAAGGGACCACGGGCCCAACATGTAACGAATGTATCACGGTGTCTATAGCACATACTCTGTAAATCTCCATATAACTCCCTAAATATATAAGCCGGCATGGGACTCCCGAGATTCTGTTGAATTCACACTTGAACTACCCCACACCCCGAGGTCTACATCAAACGCTAACCATAACCCTAAATACTAATCGATCCATGACAAGTCTGCGCGAGAACTGGAGGCAGGACCTCCATCAAGCACGTCCCGACTAATACCTAAGATAAATGGCAGTGTCGGATGCCTTATCTGTGACATCCGTGCGAGCGCTTCCATAAGTGTCCAATACCACTTATAGTCACACGTACACGCATCCCACAGACGTCGACAATGCAATAGAATAAAAGGGACACTGATTGTGCACAAGTACGTATCACTTTCACTTAATCACGAATACACGAACACTGACGTACTTGCCGCAATCAACAATAAAATCTAACACTGGGTAAATGCACGATGTCACTAGTTTATCACTACAATGATATAGGTATGATATGATGCATGAACAGTATAAGAAGCACAACTAAGGTATCATAAAAACAGCAGTCTATCACTTGCACGATTTATCATGAAACATATGTATATAATTTAGCAAAATGATAAACAGGTAGTATTTAATATGTTCAGCTATCTATCCTTAGAATTTTGTTTCAGGTCAAACGGGTTTCAGGATCATTAGTTATAACTGTTTCATTTTAAGCGCACGCGGCTGGAAATCCAATTTCAGAATCAGGAATTCATTTCGCAACGCATTTTAACCCCAGTTGGGATCATAATTTAGCGACGCTACAGTTGAAAGAATTCTAGGGTTTTCAGTAAAGTTTTCAACGCCACAAACGGATCTTCAATCGCGTCTGTACGTTAGGAGTTATAATCTGTTTAATATCAACATGTCAATTCTGATTCTGCTGGGACTGTTATGTGTCCCGATCTTCTAAATTACAGATTAAATAGTAAATGATAACGAAACAGGATGAAACTAATTGTGTTGTCTAGCTAACAGAGTTATCTACAATAAGCAGCGGAGTTCCGCAATCCACGAGTTAAGTAATTCCTGTGGTACCAGTTACAGGACAGCAAGCAACACTTTGAGTCGCTCTGGACTGCAGTCCAGAGTCGCACTCCGATCCAATTATCACCACAGTTTAAGTAAAGGTATGTCTGGGAATTAGTACAGGGTTAAAGTTCGTCGAGTTGGCTTCGATTTGAGCCCTCGAACGCACCAATCTAATATGTATATGATTTATGATGAATTTAACTATTTTCAGGTGCAACAGAATTTCAGTTTTACGATCAAACTTGGGGGTAGTCATTTTAACTGTTAACCGTCGTATTTTCTAATGAAATTTGCACACGTTAATCATCTCTACAAGGGCCAATATAATATGTCCAGTTCCGTCAAATATGATAATGGTTTTCTATGGGAACAAGCATCGAACAGTTTTGTGACAATATATAACATCAAGCAAACATGGAATATATCTACGATTCTAATTTGTAATATATACGGAATAGCATGAAAGCAAGTAAGAACTTGCCTGGAGACGTCCCAGGGATGTACGGTGGCTGTAGCGTCACGAACGCGCGACACACGCGCGGCACGGCAACTTGATTTGGCTCGGACTCGAGTCTCGGCCACGACGGCTCGCAGTTTTGGTGGAGTGGCAGTTGCGGCCTCGGGCCAAGTTGTGGCTAGTGATCGCTGATGATGTCTGGGCCTGATGGAGAGATTGCAGAGGAGACGAAAGCGAATTTAGAGAGAGAAAGAGTTAGAGAGAGAAAGAACTTGAGGGAGAGAGAGAGATAATAGAGTGGAGAGGGAAGACTGTGTGAGAGATAGAGAGAGAGGTTTGTGTGAGCTAGAGAGAGGGAAGAGACAGAGTTCAGAGGGGAGAGAGAGGGAGAGAGACGGTTAGAGAGAGAGAGAATTGAGAGGGAGGCAGAGAGAGAGGAAGTGAGAGAGAGAGAGAGTGAGAGAGACAGTGAGGCTGTGAGAGGAAAAGAGAGAGATGAGAATTGAGAGCTGAGTGAGAAAGAGAGAGAGAAATGAGAGAGAGAGACTGTAGACAGAGGGAGAGAGAGTGGGTAGAGTTGCAGGCGAGGTTGGGTGGGGAGGACGACGATGATGGCCGCGATGGGGTCGACGTTGAGAGGTGGCAGGGACTCGAGAGGAGTTGTAGGAGGAGATGACGGTGGGGGGTCGGAGCTCGAGCGAGGGTGTGCAGGGGGTCGGCTCGGGTGTTCGGGGTGCAGGCGAAGGCGCTCGGGGAGGCAGGGGAGGAAGAGAGGAGGAGGAGGAAGGAAGGGCTCGACGGTGGTGGCGGAGCTCGTCGGCAAGGGGTGTGAACGGGGAGTCTTTGAGAGAAGAGAAGTGTGGGTTCGAGGGTGAAGTCGGGAGGGGAAAGAGAAAACGCGCGCGTCGTCGGAGGGAAACGGGTGCAGTGGGTTTCTGCGGTGGTGGAGAGAGAGAAGGAAAGAGGAATGAGGGGAGGAGAGAAGAACATTGAGGGGATCGCGAGTGGTAACGTCGCACGACGTGGGGTAACGGCTCGCGACGAGGGCGTGGGCGACGGCGGAGGAGGCGGGTCGCGCGCGCACGTTGGGAAGTAGCCGTTGGAATTTAAAGAGGGAGAAGAACAGTGGCGGGTCAGGCGAGTCTAAGCGGGCGCGGGTGAGGGGACGAGCGGGCCGGGCCAACGCAAGGAAATTGGTTTAGATTGAAAAAGAGAATGAGCTGGGGAAGGTTGGGCTGGGCCAAGAAGAAAATAAGGAGAAAATGGAGACGGGCCGGGGAAAGAAAATGAATTAATTAGTGGGAAAATGGAAGTGGGCTGGAACTTTTATGAAGGAATTATTGAAAGGGGTGTGGGCTGAAGTTATAACAAAAATTAAATAGAAGAATTAAAGAAGAGAGATGGGCCTAGGTAAACAGGTAAAAAAAAAGGATTTTTAATTGTTGGAAAGGCCGAAGTTTTAAATACAAAGAATTTAGAGAAAATTCATTGGGAAAATAATAGAAATCTGGGCCGGGACGCTGCTAAAATTTAAGTTTATGAAAATAAAGAATTGGCTGAGGATTTAAAGGAAATTTTAATGGAAAAATTAAAAGGGGTTGGAAATAAATAAGGATATGGAAAATTTGGGAGGAGGGGCCGGTCTGGAATTAGCGAATAAGAGAATCTGGGAAAAATGTAAAATGGATAGATATTAGGGTTTTTAAAATAACTAACAAACCTGTAAATGATAATTTATAAAATACGGACATAGGCGTAAAAAGGAAGCCGGGTATTACACAGACCGTTAGTTCGTGGATTGTAAACCGAAGAATATCTCCAGTCTATATTGTGCTGCTGTGCGAAGCGGCTAATCTTATGGCTTCGGTAGGCCGGCCCATTATCGGAGATAATCCGCCGTGGAGTTCCGAACCGATAGATGACGTGCGTCTTGAAGAAATGGAGGATATTCTCCGTCTTCACTTCCTTCAGTGGTACTGCTTCTGCCCATTTGGAGAAGTAATCAGTTGTCGCCAGGATAAAACGGTGTCCCCGGGATGATGCTGGCTCAATGGGGCCGACTATGTCAGTCCTCCACATTTCGAATGGCCAACTAGCCAGCGTTGGGTGCAGTGGATTCGGATGTTGGTGGATGAAGTCTCCATGAATCTGGCATGAGTGGCATTGCTTCGCATACTCGAGGCAGTCCTGGATCATCGTGGGCCAGTAATAACCCATCCGTTTAATTTTTAACTTCATCTTTGGGCCTGCTTGGTGAGAACCGCAAAGTCCGCCATGAACTTCCTGAATGACTCTTTTTGCTTCGTCAGGTCCTAAGCATCTCAGCCATAGAGAATCAAATGATCTCTTGTATAGAATATCGTTGACGAAAGCGAAGGATAGAGCTCGTTTCATGAGCTGATGTCTTGAGGACGCTTCTTCGGACATTCGGTGGGACTTAAAGTAGTCTATGAAGACTTCCCTCCAGTCTTCGGCCTTCTCATGGTCTTTTATTTGTAGGGTCGTCTGCTCAGTCGTTCCCTTTTCTTCGCATGATTCCGGAGATATTTCTGCCGGGGCGAGCACTCGACGGCTTTGTACCACGATTCTAACGTCATCGAGGTTCTCGTCAGCCAGTTCTTTAGCAAGTTTAGCCAACGCGTCTGCTTTGCTGTTTTCCGTGCGCGGTATGTTTTCCAAAGTATAGGAGGGAATTTGGGTCAATAGTTGTTGCACCTTTTCGCCGTACTTCACCAACTCCGGCTTGCACGTTTGGTAGTCACCATTTACTTGACTAACGACCAGCTGAGAATCCCCGTATATAAGGAGGTCTTCAATTCCCATGTCGATGGCGATCTCGAGGCCTGCTATCAGAGCTTCGTATTCAGCTTCATTGTTTGTCCTCGGCTCTGTTAAGGAGAAGGCGAAGCGCATTATCCCTCCTTGTGGAGTTGCAAAGACGAGGCCTATCCCCGATTTGGTCATTGGGATACCTTGTTTCTGTTTCTTTACGGAGGACGCTCCATCGAAATAGAGTTCCCATCGGGTGCTTCCGCCGCTAATCGCATCAAATGCATGCTCGTCCGGCAAATCACAGTTCAGAGGAGAATCGGCCGGTATCGGGTGCTCAGCGAGGAAATCGGCAATGGCCTGGCCTTTCACTGCCTTGAGAGGTTGATACGTTATCGAGAACTCCATCAAGAGCAGAGCCCATTTAGCGAGTCGACCCGTCAGTATAGCCTTCGACATCAAATATTTAAGAGGGTCCACCTTCGAGATGAGACGGACTTCGTGCGCCAACGCATAGTGTCTGAGTTTTGTTATCGCGAAGATTAACGCCAAGCAGTGTTTTTCAATGGGCGAGTAGTTGTTTTCTGCCCCCAGCAGAACTCGACTTAAGTAGTAGAGTGCTCTCTCTTTCCCTTGATCGTTCTCTTGTGCCCATAATGCGCCTAAGGAACCTTCGAGGGCGGTTGTATAAAGAATGAGGGGTTTTCCCTTGACCGGCGCAGCCAACACCGGAGGGTTCTGCAGGTACTGCTTGATCTCGTCTAGTGCACCTTGGCATTTGTGATCCCAAACGAATGGAGTTCCCTTCTTCATCAGGTGGCTGTAAGGACGGCATTTGCCTGAAAGATTGGCGATAAATCGCCGGATGTATGCGAGCTTCCGTTGGAGAGACCGCAACTGTTTGAGGGTTCTTGGCGGAGGCATTTCCATGATCGCCTTAATCTTTGACGGATCTATTTCAATACCTCGGTGTCGAACGATGAATCCCAGGAATTTGCCCGAGGAGACTCCAAACGCACATTTGAGGGGATTCATTTTCAAATTATATTGCCGAAGGCGTCCAAATACAGTCTCCAGATGCTTTAAATGATCTTCGTATGGCATGCTCTTTACTACGAGGTCATCGATATAGCACTCGACGACGTCGTGTATAAGGTCATCAAAGATCTTTGTCATGGCCCTTTGATAGGTAGCGCCAGCGTTCTTTAGACCAAAGGGCATAACCCTGTAGCAGAATATACCCAAAGGGGTGCGGAAAGCGGTGTGCTTCTGGTCTTCGGGATGCATCTTTATCTGATTGTATCCTGACGAGCCATCCATAAAGGAGAAAACCTCGTGAGCGGACGTGTTATCTATCATTAGCTCGGTTACCGGCACCGGGAAATCATCCTTTGGACAAGCTTTATTGAGATCCCTGAAATCCACGCATATGCGTACCGTCCCATTCTTCTTCATTACCGGGACGATATTGGCGATCCAGTCGGGATATTGGACTTCTTGGATAAATCCAGAATCGATCAGCTTCTTGACTTCGGCGTTGATGCTCATCTCAAGCTCGAGTCGCATCCTCCTTGGCGCCTGCTTGACTGGCTTGATATCTGGGGATATTGCTAATCTATGCACAGCAATCTCCGGATCTAATCCTGGCATCTCGGAGTAGTTCCACGCGAAGCAATCTTTATGCCGTAGAAGCACGTCCTTTAACGCAGTCACCCTCTCTTCGGATAATAGCTCGCTGACAAATGTCGGTCGCGGATCGTCTGCCGATCCTAACTCAATCTTCTTGAGGTTATCTGCAGTAGTATGTATGCCATCTTCCAGTTTTTTCGGAGCGGGCGGAAATTCCGAGATCACCTCATCATCGCTGTTCTCAAAGCACCGGGGAAGGTCATCTACGTTCTCGGGCACTTCTCCTAATATCGTAATCGTAAAACAAGTGCGAACCCGCTCCCTGCACTGAGGTGGACCCGGTTCTGCTCTCGCGGCCTTGGGCTCATGCTTTCGCGGCGGCGTTACCTTCCAGCTGTCGGATAAAGCGAATCTGCCCCGTCGGTACCGGTCCTCGACCCAGTTCTTGAAGGTGAAGCAGTCTTCGGTAGGATGTCCTATGGCTTGGTGATAAGAGCAATAACTCGGATGAGAGGCCTTGCTAGCTTGCTCAGGATGTCTAGACTCTGGAAGCGTGATCATTTGATGTTTTATAGCGAGGTTGAGTAACCTCTCCGTCTTGTCTCGGGGGAAGGAGTACGCTCGACTCATCTTCTTCATGAGGGACAAACCCGAGCCGCTTCTTGATTTATTTCCGTCTCTGCGTCGGGCCTTTCGTACAACGGATTGACGAGGATAAGCGTCTTTGTCTTTTGCAGCACGTTGAGATAGACGTTGCGTCCTGGCCTTCTCGTAGATGGCCATTTCGCGGTTGTGGTCTTCCCGAGCTTCCTGACCCATTTTCCTGATAGGCTTGCCCATTCGTTCTTCAAACGACGGACTCGACGCTTTAATCGCGGGGTCTAGTTTTGATGGGGGGTTGGCATCTCCTGACAGGGCGTCCTTCTCTCCGTCAAAGGTATATATAGCGTAGCTACTGTGAGCCCGTTCCCGTTTTCTGGCTCTTGCGTATCCAAGCCCGAGTGTTTCCATCTTCCCGTTGGGCAATTTGCGTTGAGTCCCGGGGACATCCCAAATCCTGTTGTAGAACCGCGCCTGCCGAACGGTCTGTTCTAAAGGTACTCCTTGGCGCTTCAACAGCTTCTTTAACCCATTTGTATAGTATCTGGGCAGACGGATGGGTTGTAGCCTGTCAAGTGTAGCATCCGCGCCATGCCAGATCTCTTTCTCTATTTTCGACTCTGAGGATCGGTAGAATAGGATCACCTTCTCACCCCTTCGCCTGGGAGGGACGTAAAATGTTTGCAGGTCCTGCACATTGTGAGCCTGCAGCACGTCGAGATCCTTGTAGTGTTCTCGCGGTACCATGGTGATTTGCAAACTATGGTCATCGCCAGGGAGTGTTTGTATTGACAGCCGATTGGAGAACACAGCATTAACTTCATCTTCTGAATCACTCCCGAAGACCAACACGGGGGCGGGCGTCCCCAGGTTGTTGCGTTGAGATGGCCCTGCGTAAACTATCTCTTCCTCTTCTTTGGTATCGCTCCCGAAAACAGGGATGGTGGCGGCGGTTTTGTTCTCCGGATTGCGACATCTTTCTGTATCCTCGAAATCTGGCAAAAAGTACTTCGCATCTTCGTATTTGCGGACTTCGTTCACGGAAAATGGGTTTAACTCACCTGTTACGGTATACTCGAAACCATCCTTAAAGTACTTCATACACTGATGTTGTGTAGAAGGGATGATGTTGTATTCGTGTAACCAAGGACGACCGAGCAAGGCGTTGTAGCAGGTCTTGGCGTCAATAACATGGAATTTGATGTCTGTTACGAGAAGTCCAAAGCGTAAGGTCAGTATCACAGATCCGAGAGTCCGTGACGATTGTGAATCGAAACCGGAAATAGTAATCTTGTCACGAGCGAGGTGTTGCACGCTCATGCAGATTTCCTTCAACACCCGAACATTAAGGAGGTTGACGGAGGATCCATTATCCACCAGGATCTTGCCTATCTTGATATCATGGCAGTATCCGGAGACATATAGGGGACGGTTGTGGTCGCACGTCCCGAGAAGGAGGTCTTCATCACCGAAAGTGATGTCGGCTCTATGCACTTCCTCCAGTTCATCCTTCATCTTTTCAGTGGCGAGGAAGGCTTGGAATTGCTCAGGTTCTTGTAACGCCTTAATTAGTGAGTCTCGCGCTTCTTTTGATAATAGGAGGGCATCGAGAATGCTAAGCTGAGAAGGTAGCTTTCTTAGGTGCGCGAGGATGTTATAGTCCACTTTACCCTTCCTAGGAGGGTCTTTGACAGCCAGCTCTCTCATGACTTGGTCATCTAAAGTGATATCTTCAATGACCTTTTCCTTTCCCTTATCCTTTCTATTCCCGGGCCCGAGATTCTTTTCTGAGAGTGTGCGATTGCGCAGCTGAATGTTCTCGCAGATCTCCGATTCCTCCTCTTTCCCCAAAACAGATTCTTTAAAGAGAGGGCCCAGAGCCATTTCTTCATCAGAGTCGCTCCCAAAGGTGAGAACTTGTGACCCCCTGGCGTTTACCATGTAACAGTTGCCAGTAGCTCTGTCGTGCCCATCGATAGTACTTTTTCGCTCCCGACGGATCTTGCGTTTCATGCGCTTAACATGTTGCCGACGGGCGACATATCCTTGCCACCATATCTTAAAGGCGTCGCACTCCTCCGTGGGGTGTGAGATTTTCCGGTGATATGCGCAATAGTGAGGGTGCCTCTCCATCCCGTCGTGTGTGTTTCCTTCCGAGGGTGGTAGCTTCATTCCCATTGACATGGTTTTGGCAAACCTTTTCCTCGTCTTGAATATCTTCTTGTCTACTTCGGATGCCTTTCGCTCTGGTAGGGGTAGTTCAACTCTTTCGTTCAGTTGCCCGCATTTGGCTCCTTCCGACGTGGTCATCTCACGCTCCTGGTCCGCTTTACATTTTAGACGAATCTCGTCTAGAAAAGCGTCGATCATTTCGTCTGTTGGCCATGCACGCTCTGGTACAGGCTCTGCCTCCAACTTTTTAGTGCCAGGAGTTTTCCCATCATCGGTAAGCGAGTGGGAGATTACGTTACAACTCGCCACATATCCTTCGGATTCATCTGACGAGCTCTCTCCATCATCTTCCTCTTGAAAGATGTGGTTGAGGAACTCTTGCAGTGTGACAGGAGTTCGCGCCTTTTGATTGTACTCTTCCAACGCGTCGATTTGCTTCTGCAAGTTCGTGTGCTCGTTTCCAAGCTTCACGGGCTTCTTGGATTTCTTCTTCTTTTTCTTCGAAGATTTTGACGATTGGGCGTGAGTATTTGGGCTCTTATCGCGAGTCTTTGTAGTTGGGCGGCGCCTTAGCATCCCTTCGATAATTTGAGGTTCAAGAGGGTCCTTCCATTCGATCGCAGGGCACGCATGAAGGTCTCTCAGCATTCTTTTGGTTTTAGTTGATAATACGACCTCCCATGGAGCTTCTTCAATAAAGGAGCAGGTTGCCCCCGGTGTATCTGCTTTCTTAGGAGTATGCGGCTGTGGTGGGTTTACCTTCCACTTTTCGGACAGTACAAACTTCCCCTGGAGGTACTGGTCTTCAATCCATCCTTTGAAGACGAAACAATCTTCAATCGGATGGCCTACCGTTTGATGGTAAGGGCAATAGTTAGGGTTATTCACCTTGGTGGGTTGCGGCGGTCGCCTTGGATTTGGCAGGTTTATAAGTCTGTTGCGTACTGCCAGCTCGAATAGCCGTTTCGTCTTGTCTCGTGGGAACGAGTAGGGACGCTTCATCTTCTCATTATAATACCGACGCCTTTCCTCCAGTTGATCTGCCGGTTTCGGGGCGTTAGGTTGCTGTTGGGCATTCGCAACAAAGGTTGCTCTTCCTTTACCCTTGTCATTCCGAAGTTCAGACTTCGGGGGAGGTGGTCTATGACCAATCTGGTCCATCTGAGCCAACTTATCGATCAAAGCCTGGAATGTGGTTGGCTTAAAGAACATCATAAACTGGGAGATAGTTGCATAGGGGTCTAGGGTTCCCACGAACATGCCCACTGCGGGTGCCTCTTCAATGCGTTGTTCACATCTCGACCACAAATTCCGCCAGCGTATAGCATACTGGACCCAGGTTTCGCCTGGTTTTACCCTGGCATTAATCAATGCAGTTATTGGAGTGCGTTCGCTGGCACTTGCGAATCGCTGAGTGAATAACAACTCCATTTCAGCGAACGTTTTGATAGAATCGTTTGGGAGTTCCGAATACCATTCGAACGCTGTTTCTGATAAGCTGCCCACGAACTGGCGGAGCAACAGTTTATCATCACCGCCGGTGTTACCGCAGAGGGCCCGGAACTGGGCGACATGTTGATGGGGGTTGCCGGTCCCCTTATACACGTGGAATTTTGGTATCGTATAGCCTTGCGGGTATTTGATTTGGTCGTACCAGCTCGGATACGGCCGCCCCGTTTTCACGACTTGACCAGCTGCCTCAGTCTCGTGATGAACCCGGATTTGCTGGGCTATGTAGTCAGCCAAGTCAGCCTTAGAGATTGCCTCCTCCTTGGCCGTTGAGAGGGCTGGTGGTGGATTTGACGTTTCTCCTCGGTCGTCTTCAAGAACGATTGGGGGATCCTCGGCGGGTAAGTCCTGCTGAATCATCATTCCTATCATATCTTGGAAGAGAAGGCCCATCCGTTGTATGTTGGCCGCTTGTTCAGCAGCCTCTTTGTCCTTTTTCTCCAGTGTCCGGCGAAGGAATTCAGCGTCGGTTTCTTCCTCCCGGCGTGCGTCTGAGGACGTTTCTGGGTTTTCTTTTGGCCCGGTGAGCGCGGCCATAGCATTCATCATTTCTTGAAGCTTTTGTTGCTGCTCCTGAGCCTTCGTCACGGATCGGGTTAGCGGTCGGTGGCCCGTAGAAGTGCGGCTTTCCTCCTTTCCAGAGGCCATGTAAACAGTGTGCACCACCATGCCCCTAGACTTGGGGCGTCTGGGCTCAGTGCTTTTAGCCGTCGTTGCATGCTGGGGGGTCTTCTCTGGCCTCCTCCTTTTATGAGCAAGTTGATCAACAGCCTTTTGGGGTTTAGCCTGGTGACCGGCTTCCGGTTGGATTTTCAGCTTCTTGTGCTGGCGGGAGAAGTTTGGATCGATGATCGAGTCTCGGGCCTGCCGCCAAACTTTATAGATTTTGGAAGACAGCCGTTGAGGAGATCGGGGCTGTTCGGGTTTTATTTCCACAACCTTTTTTAACGGGGGAGGAGACCTCTTCAGCACCGCAGTAGCAGAATTCCTTCGCACCTTATTTAGCATTTCGAAGCTGTTCCCAGTTGGAACAGCAGCATTAACTTCTGCCACCGGGGCCGATGGAGTCAACCAGGAGGGGGAGTTGCCCCCAGCCTTCCTTACTCGGCGCCAATGGCGACGTCGAGCGTGTCGAGCGGACGGCGTAAGGTCAGCGGTAAGAATGGCTTCGTCTTGCCCCCTGTCTGGGTGGGGGGTCGCTGTTGGTGTTAGCCTGTCAAAGACCGGCGTCCTTTGGGCAGCAGGAGCGGGAGCTGGAGCTGGAGCCATCAATCTTGTAAAGACCGAGCTTTTGGCCGGAGAAGCCGCCTTGACGATTTTGGGAGCAGGAGCAGCCACTTTCTTAGAAGCCGCCTTCTCTGAGATTGTAGGCCCCATGATGGGTTTGCAGGATTCCTGGCCCAATCTAGAGAAGACCGAGGCATTGACGTTGGGCGACTCGTTGAGAGGAGCCGCGACAGAGGTAAGACGATCAAAGACCGACTTCTTGAGAGCTTCCGTTGTCAGCACTGGAGCGGTGAAGTTTGTCGGCGGGAGCATAGTCCCAAAGAACAATCCTGTGGTGGCGCGAGTGACCTGTTCCACGGACATTGTGAATAGCGAAGCAGCTTGGGGTCCGTAGGTTATACCTCCTGGCGAGGCAGAGCGTTGGTTGCAATTGCAGTCTGAGCAGTTGGAGAATTTCACGGAAGTAGAAGCCATCGATCCTTTGCTTTCTGCAATAAGCGAGACGCCAATTCTTAGTATCTTGAAACCCAAGGGCAACCATTAGCGAACCGCGATTGGTTCGCGAGTCACGACACACGAAGTGTGGAGTGAAAAGAGGAAAAGGTCCCACCGGGCGTGCCAGAATCTGTTCCCCTCCGAACGGCGGCCGAGGCATGGACTGTCTCGCCTGAGGTTCGGGGCAGATGCTAATTGGTGCTATCCGTCCACCTCTTCGAAGATGCCAAGTTGATTTATGGCACCATGTATCGAAGGTTTAAACGGATGCGGCCGATGTAGCAGACTTCGTCAGATTCCCCCTCAGGATGAGGGGTTTTTGATTGTGGGGACGCTCTTCCCTGCAGGCGCAAGCCCCTGCAGTTAATTACGCTACCGCATCGCGGTAACAACTTTCTCCTTCTTCAGATGGTCACTTCGTGTCGTGTGTGTTTGTTTTTTGTTTTGTTGCCCGTGGATTGTTTACGGAGACCGAGTTATGTCGTCGCCCGTAGGGCGTGGACTAGTCCAAATCCGTATTATCTTAGATTTGGGTTTGGGGGTTTGGTTTGAGGATACGTTAGCCATATTTGAGGCTAAGATCAACTCAAACGTTTGTTAAGGATACTTAGTCTAATTTGAGACTAAGATCAACTTAACGGGATCGTTTAGATCCGACAAAAGAGCATTTGGGCTCCATTGTTCCAGTTTAGGGACATAGTGGTCCATTGAATGTATGGTTGTCGGGACCCGTCACCTCTCTGACGACGTTGAAGGATTACAACGACAGATGTCAGAGGAGTTCAGAGATGTACCCTCGAGCCAGAGTTAATTAGGGGGATTCATAGTCCAGTCTGTTTGAACGTTTAAGGATACGTTAGCCATCTTTGAGGCTAAGATCAACTTAAACGGGACCGTTTAGATCCGACAAAAGAGCATACGGGGCTCCATTGTTCCAGTTTAAGGACATTGCGGTCCATGGGTAGTTTAAGGACGTTGCGGTCCATTGTTAGTTTTAAGACATCTCGGTCAAGGTTAAGGACGTCGTAGTCCATGGGTTTAAGGACCCCACAGTCCATTGTTAGTTTTAAGACATCTCGGTCAAGGTTAAGGACGTCGTAGTCCATGGGTTTAAGGACCCCACAGTCCGGTATGTGCTCTGGATGCTTCACACGGGTTCACTGCCGTGCTCTGCAAGGACCAGGCTCCGCTCTGGACGTTTTCCATGGGGTCAAAGAGTGACATTATCCGCGTTCCACGTAACCAGGAATTTTGCATTAAACACGGGTTTAAGGACCCCGCAGTCCGTATCAATGTGTGGTCGTCGGGACCCGTCACCTCTTTGAAAACATTGAGGGATTACAATGCCAAGTATCAAAGGAGTGAAGAGATGTACCCTAGAACCGGAGTGGATTAAATAGTCCTTGGCCCAATTTGGGATCAAGACGAATTAATTATGTTATGAGTCCGTTGGCCCAGTTAATCACAAATTGAGGACTTATGGCCATCTTGGGCTAAGTCCAATCAGGAGAGGCTTTGCCTCTATCCATTTAGGCCAATTGGGCCAAAGCCTAGTGTTAAACACTACAGAGCAGTCAGTGTTGAACACTGGGAATGAGGTTGACAGGTTAGTGTTTAACACTAAGAGATAATTGGTGTTTAACACCGGCAACAAGGCTTTTCAAATTAGTGTTAAACACTAAAACAGATCAGTGTTGAACACTGCAAATAAAGCTTTTTAATTAGTGTTGAACACTAAGGCCCAACAGTGTTTTAACACTGGGTTCGAGAGTTTTAATTTAGTGTTAAACACTAAGACAAGAGGGGTCACGTGGCAGCACGTGAGAGCGCCCTCCCTTCATTTAGTCTGCTGAGATTATCGCATCTTTCAGAGCATCACGTGTCATCACGTGATGGGCATTCAAATGCCTATGTATTAGAGCTTCTGCCGAGAGTCATGTGGGTCACGTGGGGTGCTGCCTCAAAGGGGCTTTCTGTAGATCTCTTGGGGGGGTCACGTGATGACACGTGACCCTGCCTCTATGTGTGTTATTTAGAGGATCTGTTAACCTTTTCTCAGGAATTAAGTTCCTCGTAGGGTTAAACCCTTACAGTAATTTCAGAGGAATTAAATTCCTACTTCCTTTCGAAGGTTCATATTCTGAATAGAGTTGAACTCTGAATTTTCCGTAGGAATTAAATTCCTCATACATGTGAAGAACCAAATAGGGTTAAACCCTAACAAAAGCTTTTTAGGGAATTTGAACTTCCATCCTCTGTTAAATTATGATTAAAGGAATTAAATTCCCGCTGTTTCAACAGAACTAGGTTCTTAATTAGGGTTAAACCCTGTTTCTTTTTGTTCTGAAGGAATTAAATTCCCATGATACAGGGTCAAGCCCTAATTCTGTTTTAAAGGAATTAAATTCCTATAGTTCTGTGAGAATTAAATTCTCGTGCTTGCATTCCCTCTCTATGTTTTGGATCTGCATGGCAGGATCTCGACCCATTGAGAATTAAATTCTCAACTTCAAGGGGAGATGTGCACTTTGCAGATCCTCTATCAAAGAGAGAAGAAATATGTTCTTCTGTTTTATGTATCAGAGTTAAACTCTGTTGAGAATTAAATTCTCTTTTTCTTTCAAGGAGCTTTTCCCTTTCTTACCTAGGGTTTTTGCAGAAGATCCAAGTTTCTCCAAGTATCGAAGCTTTCTTCCTTTTCTTTTTCTCTCCTTGTCTCTGTATATATATATCTATGTCTCTTGGCTCCTATTTATAGGAGAAGCAGCCGAATCAATCAGTTTTTGACGAATCTTCATGAGAGATTTGATTTGCATCCATCATTCGTTTTGGACCTTTAGATTATTAGGTGAATTTTATTCACCATTGGATTTCAAATCCAGGGATTTTTCCTTTGTTGTTTCGATTAGATTTAAAGGGGAAATCTTTCCAAACCCGAGATTTTCCCATAGATAGATGATATTTCACCACCTCTGAATCTTTAAATCGATTGGTTCCAGATAGCCGCTTTCCTTTGGAAAGATTTGAATTTCTTTCAGAATTTAATTCTGTTAACACAATGGGCTTTGAAAGCCGGTCATGTGTGACCACGTGACCCCTGGTCACGTGTGGGCACGTGACCCCCTTTGGAATGAGCCTTCCTCTTTCTTTGGCGCTCTGTCTTCTGATTGTTGCTTGGTCATCACGTGCCAACACGTGACCCCTGGTCACGTGTGAGCACGTGACCCTTGTCTGGAGCCTCTTTCCTTGGTTCAACTGGAGAACGAGTCTGCTGCTTTGAACGTCACGTGCCAACACGTGACCCTGGTCACGTGGGAGCACGTGACCTCTTCTGAAGCCTTTTCCTTGACTTGATCAGGGAACCGGTTTGCCTTTGACATTTGCATTTAAATGTCACGTGTCGCCACGTGACCCTGGTCACGTGGGAGCACGTGACTCTTTCTGAAGCCCCTTTTCTTCAACGTAGTCAGGAAACTGGACTTGCCCTGATGATGTGCTTAGGTGTCACGTGCCAACACGTGACCGCTAGTCACGTGTAAGCACGTGACCCTCTTCTGAAGCTTTTCCCAGAAGCTTTCCTGATTTTAAATCAGGAAACAGGCAGCAGCTCGCAGACCAATACAGCGTGAGGGCACCGTGGTGGACTTCAGGAAGCTCGGTCCGTCCACTTTTACAGGATTAGAAGAGCAATTACCAGCAGAGCATTGGCTAGTAGATACGGAGAACCTTCTCGTTGCCGCGCAGATTCCAGATGAAAAAAGAGTGGATGTAGTACGCATCCAATTGGTGGATTATGCCCGCGAGTGGTGGCTTGTTGAGAAGACCCGTCTGACCAAGCTGATCAGCTGGGCAACCTTTTTGCGAAGTTTTTTGGAGAAGTTTTTCCGTAATCTGCTCGAGAGGAAATGGAAGAGAAGTTCATTAGCTTAAAGTAAAATGGCGGATCCATTAACACTCATACGGCTGAATAGACCCGTCTCAGCCGTTTTGCGGGGTCCTTGGTTGCCAATGAGGCAGATAGGGCAAGGCGGTTTATGCATAGTCTGGATATGGAGATTCAGAGACACATCATATCTTTGAGATTGACTATCTTCTCCCAAGTTCTCAAGGCGGTTAGGGAGCAGTAGAGTTTATCGGTAAAAACAAAGGGTAATCTACAGCAAGAGGTTCCAGTGCGAAAGACTGCGTTTGCACCAACCAGAGCTTCTGTACGTAGATGCATTCTGGTGAACAAGCAGGGGGCGGTACCTATGAAGAGGACCTTTGTTTCAATATAGAAGAAAGATGTGATTTGTGATTACTGCCAACGACCGGGTCATTACTGGAAAGAATACTGGATAAGGCTTGGGCAGTGTCTGATTTGCGGGGCAGCTGATCATCGGATTAATACTTATCCATCGAGAGTCTAGTTGAAGGGTGATGCTCCGATAGCACAGCAGAAGCAGATTACTCAGAGGCTTAATCAGGCATGGTCCTTCACCTTGATAGCCGAGGAGGCTAAAGCTTCAGACGATATTGTTTCAGGTATCCTGCTTGTTTATAATTTTCCCGCATTGACATTGTTCGATTCCGGTGCATCCCATTACTTTATGTCGTCCAAATTTATTAGTGCACACTCTGTCCCATACACGACTCTATCTAGTTCTTGGGACATATACACTGGGAATGGAAGAATTATATCTAGTAGTGAGTGCAAGGGTTGCTCGATTGTTATTTGTGGATGGGAGTTATTCGCGGATTTCTTGGTGATTGATACGTGTAGCTACGATGTGGTTTTGGGAATGGATTTTCTCGGCATTTTCCACACTCACATTGATTGCAGGGCGAAGAGAGCGATTTTCCGGATTCCCGGACATCTAGAGTTCATATTCTTGGGAGGTAGTAGAGTTTTCAGGCCAGTCGAATTTAGGGCTAGGTCGACGATTGCCGTTTTTTCGTCGATGAAAGTAAATAAGGAAGAAGCACCAGCAGTCGTTCGGGATTTCATGGATGTGTTCGAGGATATCTCGGGTTTACGGCCGAAACGAGATATGGAGTTCGCTATTGATCTTATTCCTGGAGCAGCACCAATTTCAAAGGCCTATTATCCAATGGCACCGGTGGAACTGGAAGAGATAAAGAAAAAAGTTACTGAATTGCTAGAGAAGGGTTGGATTCGCAGCAGCGATTGGGGGAGCTCCAGTTCTTCTAGTCAAGAAGAAAGATGGCACGTAGAGAATGTGCATCGATTATCGGGAGTTAAACCGGGTAACTATTAAGAATAAATACCCAATTTCTCGCATAGACGAATTATTCGATCAACTCAGCGGCGCGGGAGTATTCTCGAAGTTGGATTTACGATCAGGGTATCATCAAGTTCGGGTGAAAGAAGGTGACATTTTCAAGACGACGTTTCGAACTCGATATGGGCATTACGGGTATTTAATGATGCCATTTGAAGTTACTAACGCACCAGCAATATTTTTGGACTTGATGAACCAAATCTTTTCACCATATCTGGATCAGTTCGTAGTGGTGTTTATTGACGATATTTTGATCTATTCAAGAAGCAAAGAAGAGCACGAAGAACACTTGAGAATCACACTGCAAACGTTGAGACGGGAAATTCTATATGCTAAGATGAGCAAGTGTGAGTTTTGGCTTGAAGAAGTGAAGTTTTTGGGTCATGTTGTATCCGGAGATAGAATTGCAGTCGATCCTGAAAAGATTGCAGCTATTCATGATTGGCCAATTCCAAAGAATGTGGGTGAGATCAGAAGTTTTCTTGTGCTTGATGGATATTATAGAAGGTTTGTGGAGAATTTCGCTCAAATAGCAGAACTATTGACCAAGCTAACACGTAAGGAAGTACCGTTCGTGTGGACTGAGAAGTGTGCGTCAGCTTTTGAAGTGCTGAAGTAAAGATTGACAACCGCTCCTATTCTGACAGTACCAGATGGTTTCGGAGGACTAGTTATTCACAGCGACACATCTGAGAAAGGTTTGGGATGTGTTCTGATGCAGCATGCGAATGTTATAGCGTATGCGTCGAGGCAATTGAAGGCCCATGAGAAGAACTACCCAACTCATGATTTAGAGCTAGCAGCAGTGATTTTCGTACTAAAGATTTAGAGACACTACTTATTGGACGAAGGAGTTGAAGTGTTTACGGATCACAAGAGCCTAAAGTATATGTTCACACAGAAAGAGCTCAACATGAGACATCGTAGATGGTTGGAGCTGATGAATGACTATGTTCTTGACCTAAAGTATCATCCGGGAAAAGTTAATGTAGTGCTGGACACTTTAAGTCGGTTGCCAGCGATACGGATGTTGACTGTACAGAAGGAGATCATAACTGATCTTCAGAGGTTCGAGTTAGAGATTGTACTACGAGATTCTTCGGGACAGTTGATACAGTCACAAGTACAATCATCCTTGATCGATAGCATTAAGGCAACACAGTCGCATGACTCTTAATTGCAGAAGTTTCGAGGACAAGTGGAAGCGGGACTTCGAACTGATGTATTGATTCATGAAGATGGCTCGTTAAGATATGGAAGTCGTTTGTGTGTGCCTAAATGAGATGTTCATGAAAAAGTCATGAAAAAGGCTCATAGTTCTGCATATTCAGTACATCTGGGAGGCACGAAAATGCATAGAGATTTGCGACAATATTTCAGGTGGGAAGGCATGAAAAGAGAGATTGCTCGCTACGTATCGAAGTGATTGGTGTGTCAGCATGTTAAGGTTGAACATCAAAGGGTGGCTGATTTGTTGAAACCACTTTCGATTTCTCAATGGAAGTGGGAACATATAACTATGAATTTCGTGACAGCCTTACCATGGAGTCCAAAGGGCAATAACGCAGTTTAGGTGATTGTTGATCGATTGACTAAGGCAGCTCATTTCATACCATTTCGAGTTGGTCAGTCGACGGAGGTTTTGGTAGAGCGGTACATGCAGGAGATTGCGAGATTGCATGGAGTACCAGTTAGTATCGTTTCTGATCGTGATATTCGGTTTTTATCACACTTTTGGAGGAGTCTACAGGAGAGTTTAGGAACTCGCTTGAAGTTTAGTATGGCTTATCATCCTCATACAGATGGAAAGTTAGAGAGGACGATACAAACTCTTGAAGATATGTTCGGAGCGTGCATATTAGACTTCAAGGGTTCGTGGGATGATCACTTGCAATTAGTGGAGTTTTCTGACAACAACAGTTTTCTGGCGACTATACAGATGGCTCCATTTGAAGTATTGTACGGTCATTAATGTCGCTCACCTGTCTGTTGGGACGATATTAGAGAAAGAAAATTGTTGGGACCGGTTCTTATTATGCAAATTGTAGAGATAGTTAACTTGATCCGTGATCATATGAAGGTGGCAAAAGATCGACATAAAAGTTGGGCTGATACTGGAAGAAGACCTTTGGAGTTTGCTGTTGGTGATCTTGTGTTCTTGAAGATATCACCGACTAGGGGAGTAATCCGATTTGGTAGTCGAGGCAAACTTAGTCCTCGATTCGTGGGGCCTTTTAATATCATTGAGCGTGTTGGAGAAGTAATTTATCGATTGGTTTTACTACCATCATTGGCAGGAGTTCATGACGTATTTCATGTATCTCAACTCCGCAAGTATGTTTGAGATGAGACACGCGTCCTTGATCACTCGGAATTGACAGTAAGAGAAGATATGACTTATGAAGAGCAACCAATGGCTATCGTGGATCGACTAGAAAAGGTTCTCAAGAATAAACTAATCCCTCTAGTACTCGTTTCGTGGGTGTTGAGGGTCAAAAATTACATCCCGGTTGACCAAGTCTAAATCAAAGTTAACCCTAAGCCAAATGGGCCCAAGCCCAGGCCAAATGGGCCCATGCCTAAGTCAAGCCTCGTGGCCGGCCTCCTTCATGCCAAAATGAAAATTATGTAATAAATAATTTTGATATAATTTTTATGAATAAATGTAAGGAAAACGGGCATAAAGCCAAATTTTTGTAAAACCCGTGGCTTGTGTGCAAAAGAAATAAGCACATGGGTATGAGATGGACAAAATGCCATTTTGTAAAGCCCAAGAGGCTATGTGTAAATTTGTAAGCCTATATAAGACAACATGATAATGAAATGAAAAAAAGAAGAATTCATTCCCCATCAAATCTCTTGGGTTTGTGCCTCCATCCTCACTCTCTCAGGTTCTTCCTCTTCCTCTTCATTTCCAATTAAATTAAGATCTTAGCTCTCTTTTTCTCAAATCTAAATAAACTTTCACCATAAACCCATTGAAAGAGATTTTAACTCTTATATCCAATAAAAAAAAGATTTTCGCTATCTTCTTCTCCCTTCTCAAGATCCAATTTGAGAGAGGGAGAAGAAGGGAAATCCACCTCCCAAGGCTCCTTGGGTCTATTTTCATCACTCAAGATCTAAATTTTGGAGTTTCAAGATAACTCATTTAGGTTTCTTCTCAAAAGAGAAAGGAGGAAATATTTTGGAGTTTAACTCTATAATAAAAACTCTTTTGGAGTTTAACTCCACAATAAAATTCCTTTTGAGAGTTTAACACCATTTAAAATCTTTTGGAGTTTGACTCCATAATAAAAATTATTTTAGAGTTTAACTTCACAATTGAAACTTTTGGGAGTTTAACTCCAAATAAGATTGTTTTAGGAGTTTAACTCCAAATAAAATCTTTTGGAGTTTAACTCCATTATAAAAAAAAAGTTTTTTTGGAGTTTAACTCCAAACCCGCGGGCACCCTCCGCCTCCTCCACTGAGGGGGTTCCCTTCCCCACGTGAGGGGGAGGCTCCCCCACGTGGAGGGAGTGGGAGCTTTCACCCCTCTCACGTGAGGGAAAGGGATCTCCCACTAAGTGGGAGCTTTCCCCCTCTCACGTGAGGGGGAGGCTCCCACTAAGTAGGAGCTCCCTACTCCTCCTTACGTGAGGGGGAGGTTCCCACTAAGTAGGAGCCCCTCCTCCCTCTCACGTGAGTGGGAGGGGGGCTTCCCCTCTTTTATTAAAAAAATAAATAAATAAATAAAATATAAATAATAAATAAAATAATTTTTAAAAAAATGTTTCTTTGAATAATTTTAAAAAAATCATTTGTCACAAATAGAATAAAAAATAATCATGTCACTATTGTTAAAATAACACACACCAACACATCACATTGATTTCGCATGACCAGTTTGACCCGTCAATCGGAAATTCTCTTGCTAAAAAAATGAGGGGTAATTAATGGCAGCTTAGTCCGCAACTGCTGGGGATTTGGATTCTCACAATCAATAAACCCCAGTCTACCCTAGGCAGGGGAAATCTGTGTACGTCTGACAAGCGACACGTATACCCATCTCAATAGGGTGATGAAAAACACTCTATAGATTCTGCCACGCCCGGTGGGACCTTTTTTCTCCTCCCATATTTCGGGTTAAATATTCATGAGAACTCAATCAACATATACATCGATTGCATGTACTGAAATCATGCTTCTTTATACAAATTAACAGTTTCCAATTGCAATCTTCGGACGCAGCAAAAATATTTCCCAGGACAAGTTCAGCTCTCAATACAGCTCCCATCTCCTACATGATAAAGATGGACGCCAGGACGGTCCTGTTGGCAAGTCTCGGGCGACAGTGGAAGGAGCCGCTGCTACCATTTGGCTCTATTCTGTTCGTGCCAGCTAACATCATCCATGCTCCTCAAGCCCCGATGACAGATAAGCCGGTCTCAAAAGGCTAAAGGCCAAATGTCATGGTCGCAAAGGCACTTCAGCCTAAGCAAAAATCCGTTTCTGAACGACTCTCCGTTGCTCCAGCTGGGGGCAAGGCCATCAACGCCAATAAAGCAATAAGGCGTCTTGGGCAAGCTCCAGCGGTGCCCCTGACAATTGGTCGATCGGGTATCTTCTCTAAGCTCCCTGTCAATCGACTCATGATGGCTTCCTAGATAACGGATGCCCGCCAAGCCTTCAAAATCGAGAAGCTAAGACAGAAAAGGCTCAGATACAGAGCCAATAAAAGGGCTAGGGCTCCTGCTAGTCTGAACTTCGTAGGGTTCCAAGAACGAGGTTACCCCGCAACAATAGCTGAATCGGCTGTAAGGCTCTCCAACTCTTTCGAACCGCTAAAATTGGTTTAGAAGAATGCCATGATTGTAAGAGTCAAGAAAACTGCGATCCGGAAAGTGCCACCCAAGGACCCAGTCAGGCCAAGCATCTTCAGTCGCCTATCCTTTCCAGAAGAGGAAAGGCCACGACGACGGTCCAAAAAACCAGCCGCAAAAGATAAAGAGATGGCTGGACATGTGGTCCACACTGTTTACATGATGGGCACGCATAGCAAGAGCAAGGACGGGGCCACCACATCTCAAATCCAATCTAGTGTGAATGTGGCTGCCACTTCCCAAGACCAGCCTCCTCTAGGAGGTAATGAAAACCCTTCCAGTGAGGCTGATAAGCAGAAAGATCCCTCGGTTCATGAGTAGTCGGGCTCGGAAAACGAAGAGGAGCCGATCTTTCATCCCAAGACCGCAGAGCAGCAACTTCTCCAAGAGCTCCAAAAGCAGCTCAGGAATAAAGACAAAGAGATAGCCAAGCTCTACTCAAACATTGACGACTTAATGAACGTCGTCTTACAGCTCACAACCCAAGTTGCCTCTCATCCGCCCAATCAAGCGTAGGGCTCTGCTCATGAACCGGGAAACGGTGTCCCGAGGCAGCCGACGCCTATTCCCTCAAATCCAAAGGTGGGCGAGCCGCATGAAATTCGGTCGCATCCTATATCAGGAAATATCTTGACTACCGATGACAGCAACCCGCTAACGCAAGATCGAATCATGGATTTGGTCACCAACAAAGTCAAAACATTGGTAACCGAAGCCGGAGCGCAAAAGGATGTCAACAATAGTGGGAGACCAAATCCTGCTCGGTATAATCTGGTAGAGTTTCTTAGTGGTTATGTTGTCCCTAAATTCGAAAGGTTCGATGGAACGGGAAATGCGAACCGGCACATTACCCAATTTAAAGCATCATGCGTGAATACTAGGGCCAATGATGCGCTCCTTCTCCGTCAGTTTATCAATAGCTTGACCGATAATGCTTTCGATTGGTATGCAAGCATACCAGATGACTCAATTATGACGTTCGCTCAAATAGAATTCATGTTCAAGCAAAGTTTCATGAGTGTCAGCGATAAAATCACCATTGCCGACCTCGTAAGGACCGAGCCAAAGAACAACGAAAGCAGCATGGATTTTATAGTCCGATGGCGTAATTTCTCTGTCAAATGTGAACCGCCATTAGAACAAGACCAATCCGTCAGTCTTCTTATAGAAAATCTGAACAACTGCATGAAAACTTTCCTGTGCACTGCAGGCCTCAAAACATTCCAAAAGCTGACCAAGAAGGTTCAAATGTTGGAACACTCAAAGTCCGAGTCCACTCAGGATCTCCAATTCACAAACAGACCGAGACATCGGAGGGAAGACAACTGGAAAGGCGGAAGTTCCAACAGCACCGATTCTCTCAATAGGCAGAGAGCGGGCGGAGCGAAGACTAACAAACCCCGAGAGCCAACTTTGGAGGAAAGGAGAAATAAGGTCAACTCTTTCAGAAGAGACAAGCTTCACAAAATATTCAAAGATGCTATGAAGAATGGCCTGCGGCTACCAGAACCAAAAAGGCTAAGTGAAGTGAACAGGGCCGATCATCCTAATTATTGCCCATACCATCGAGTGTTGGGACACGCTATTGAAGACTGTTGCATTTTCAAGGATTGGGTCGAGAAACAATACAAGGCGGGAGAAATCTCATTATCCCCTGGCGTGTTGACAAACGATCAAACCGCGACTGCCAATTTTATACAAACAGAGACCGAGCTATTTCGGGAATCGACCACTCTCAGTTGTTCACCCATCTCTGAAAGGAGCAAACCACAGTGGCAACCCAAAGGTTCAGCGAGTAACGTTAATAATGAGGGGGCATCAGACAGATGCGCAATCCATACGGTTTACATGGTCGGACTTAGAGAAATGAACCATCCTACGCTTCACAGCCATGGTGATGATATGGTTGACGCCGCCTAATATTGGCTCGGTTCAGATAATGATAAAGACCCTGCTCGAGCTGCTAAGCAAAAGAGCCCATGGTTCCTGGGGAATCAAGCTCAGGTGATGAGGATAGCCCAGTCATTGTCCCCAAAACTACAGAACAAGCGTTATTCCAATGTCTTCAAGAGCAATTTCAGGACCGTGATAGAGAGATAGGCATGATCCGTTCCAAAGTCGACGATCTGGTGAATGTTGTGGAAAATCTCGCAACCCGATTCCTTCAAATGCAACACAACAAAATAAAAATTTTGTCCACGAACCAGGGATTGATATCCTAAAGCAGCCAGCAGCTATTCCTTCGGGTCTAGGAGCGGAATACCTTCATGAAAGTCGATGATGGCTAGCCCCCAGGAAAGTCCTGATGCATGACTGCGACCTGTTGACATGGGACATAATTAAGGGAAAATCATCAACAGATCCCGAAACTCTCCAGGACTTACTTAAAAGAGTCCAGATGTTGGAACATGCGGGCCCCGAATCTCTTCCAAACTACTAATATAACAAGTCCAAATGTCCGGAGAACAGCAACCGCAAAGGTGGACCTTCCAAGGACACTGAATCCTCTAATACATCCGCTAACCAAAGTAGGCGAGGAGCAGGCATGCCTAATGCCAACCAGCCTCGAAAACCGGTGTTGGGAGAAGGAGGAGAATCGCCTGTGGAAGAGAAATTGAATAAGGTCTATTCTTTCAGAAGGGACAGAGTCCGTAAAATATTCAAGAACGCCCTGAGAAACGGTCTGCAATTGCCTAAATCAAAAATTCCACATGAAGCAAACATGACCGATGATCCCTTATACTGCCCGTATCACAGAATGGTGAGTCATACCATTGAAAACTACTTTGTTTTCAAGAATTGGGTTGAAAAACAATACAACGAGGGAGTGGTCTCGTTGGCCAAAGACGCATTAGCAGAAAACCAAGCTACGATCGTCCGCTCCATTCGAACGAAGACCAAAACCCTCTGGGGGCAGACGGCTTAATCGCCCGCTCCAGGAAATGACCTAGTCCACCGCAGTTTCTATGGGGCACATGTGAACGTCTCTCCAAAAGGACAAAGAGAGCATTGAAGCGCGTGAGATCAAAGTCCAAGGGTTTTTGAATAAGCGCACAGCTATGATCTCTAAGTCGTTAAACTGGGAAATAAAAGAAAAATGATATAAAAAAACAATAAAAACAATAAAAAATGGTATGTCCACAAGCAAAACGGACACGGATGAAAACCCGAAAGGGCTCCATGAGTAAAACCAGCAGGACTGCCAGCGAGTTTGTGAAAACCCGAAAGGGTGCAAACTCATGAAAAAGAGACGAAAATACACTAGCAAAGTCCTCTTGACCTTGTGAGGAGAATATTCCCGCGTGAGATCCTTATGACTCACAAAGGAGCAACACACTTAGGAATCCTCATGACTTCTAAGGAGAAAATATACCTACGAGATCCTTTTGACTTGTGGGGAGAAAATGTTTTTATGAGACCCTTACGGCTCATAAAACTAAAAAGCCTTAGGTGATCGAGATTTAAACCTGTCTCCTAAGCCATTGCTCCCTAACAGGCAATGGCAAATGATGAGTCGCTCCCGGTACTACGCTTCAATGTTAGTGGTGCTGATGCCGACCTAAAACTCAAACCCCAATATTCCCAAACGGCGACTGATGAGTCGCTCATGGTATCATATTCCAGTGCAGTGATGCAGACGCCAACCAAAATCAAAATCCCTAAATTCCCAAAACGTGAATGATGAGTCGCTCTTGGTACCATATTCCAGTGCAGCGATGCAGACGCCAACCAAAATCCAAATCCCCAAACGGCGAATGATGAGTCGCTCCTGGTACCATATTCCAGTGCAGCGATGCAGACGCCAACCAAAATCCAAATCCCTAAAATTCTCTCAGCCCTACGACCAGTCTCCAAATTAACTACTGTATACAATCCACGGACTCAAATGATCCTCATCGTACCCATGCCCCCACCGCAATCACCAGTCCTGTGATTATGCTCTATTTGGGAAGACCCACTCATGTGTCCTCACGATACATGAGAAGAACAGAGCTTATGGGATCCTTGTTTCCCCCCAATAAAAGAGCAAAGCTCTGTTCAAATTTTTTTGAAGAGGCAGTGCCTCACGTGCCTTCCACGAGGGCGTCACGCCAGAGTTAAAAAAACTCTTATATGGCGCCGCACGTGCTCCTCACGCGGGCACCAAAGTGCAAAACACATAAAGGAATTAAAACCCTAATTAGTGCCCACGTGCACAACACGTGAACGCCGGCGCTCAGGTATGTTTCCCCAATAAAAGAGCAAAGCTCTGTTCAAAACTCAAGAGGCAGCACCTCACGTGTTTGCTATGAGGGCGCCAGCGCCAGAGTTAAAAAACTCTTAAAAGAGCAAAGCTTTGTTCAAAACTCAAGAGGCAGTGCCTCACGTGTTTGCCATGATGGAGCCAGTGCCAGAGTTAAAAAACTCTTAAAAGAGCAAAACTCTGTTCAAAACTCAAGAGGCAACGCCTCACGTGTTTGCCACGAGGGCGCCGGTGCCAGAGTTAAAAAAATCTTAAAAGAGCAAAGCTCTGTTCAAAACTCAAGAGGCAATGCCTCACGTGTCTGTCACGAGGGCACCAACACCAGAGTTAAAAACTCTTATTGGCTCCACACGTGCACAACACGTGAGAGCCGGTGCCTAATAGAATTAAATTTCACTCTTTGTTAAACAGATTCGTTGGATCAAAAATCCAACGGAGATGATAAATCATCAGAATGCAGAATTAAATTCTGTTGAGGAAATATTCCTCAAATCTTTCTAAACAAGAAAGATTGCCCTCTGTAAAACAGAATACCGTTGGATGAAAAATCCAATGGTGATTAAAGAATCACCGATCTACAAAATAAATTCTGTGTGGGAAAATATTTTCCTAATCTTGTTAAAAAAACCTTCTGTAAAACAGAAGCTCTTGGATCAAAAATCCAATGGTGGGTAAAATCCCCAAATCAATTAAGATCTCTCAATGAGAGATTTCTTCAACTAATCAACAGACTTGCCTCTACTATATAAATGACCCAAGACTTCAAGTCCAAAAAAAAGAAACCCCCCAAAAGCTTTGAAAAAAAAAGGAAAAAGGGAGAGAAAGCTTCGAAAGAACAGAGAATTAAATTCTCGAGGAAGAAGAATTCTCTTCTTGGAAATTTTAGGTAAATAAAAGTGGATAAAGATCCTGTGAATCATTCAAAAAAAGAGAAATAAAGAGTGTTTAGCACTCAGTGGCTGGCGCTCAGCGCCCAGCGCCTCACATGCCCCCCACATGGGCGCTACAAAATAAAGAGTGCTTAGCACTCAGTGGCCGGCACTCAGCACCCAGCGCCTCACATGCCCCTCACATGGGCACTACAAAATAAGGAGTGCTTAGTACTCAATGGCTGGCGCTCAGGGCCTAATGCCTCACGTACCCCTCACGTGGGTGCCACAGAACATAAAAGTGCTTGACACTCAGCATCTAACGCCTAGCGTTTAGCGCCTCATGTGCTTCGCACGTGGGCGCCATAAAGAGTTCTCAGTACTCCATATAGAGACAAGAAAAGAGAGAGTAAAGTGTGAGCGCCAGAACTCACATAAGTGCTTAGCACTTTTTGCAAGGAAAAGGGACTGCGCCCAAACTAGTGCTTAACACTTCTTTTCAAAATAAAAAGAAAACTGAGTGGGTCAAGCCCAGGTTGGCTAGGTCCCTAATTCAGATCAACTGAGCCCATGGGTTTATTGCTTCCCAAACGTGATTCATGTTCATCCCACATTTCCTAAGATAATCTTAGTTCTCCAAAAATGGCTAATGATTATTAGACGGTCCACCATGATCCCTTCCCTCAGACACGGGAATTGGTTCAAGGGTACATCTCTCCATATTTCTGATGCATGTCGTTATAATTCCTCAACGTCTTCAGAGAGGTGGCAGGTCCCGACAACCAACAGCTTTTGGGTGCACTTCCCAAGCTGACGTGCACACCTTAAACCAAACCACACCCCAAATGGGTGTATCCCACATCATCACCTCCAAAATGGTGATCTGCGGACCGTAACGTCCTTAAACTAAACTCTACGGACCACAACGTCCTCAAACTATTACGGACCGTAACGTCCTTAAACTAAACTCTATGGACCGCAACGTCCTTAAACTATAATGGACCGCAACGTCCTTAAACTAGCTACGGACCGCAATATCCTTAAACTAATAATGGACCGAAACGTCCTTAAACTAAAACAATAGAGCCCAAATACTCTTTTGTTGAATCTGAATGATCCTAAAACCTTATTAAGTAGATCTTAGTTTAAAATTGGACTAACGTATTTTTAATAAACTTTTAAGTTGATCCTAATCTCAAACGAGATTAACGATTCTTAAATCAAACCAAACCCAAATCTAAGAATGTACGGATTTGGACTAATCCACGCCCTACGCGCGACAACATAAATTAGTCTCTGTATACAATCCACGGGCAACTAAAAATAAAACACACACACACACGACATGAAGTGAACTTCTGGAGCAGGAGAAAGTGGTTATCGCGATGCGGTAACGTAATTAACTGCAAGGGCTTGCGCCTGCAGGGAAGAGCGTCCCCACAATCAAAAAACCCCTCGCAAACGAGGGGTAATCTGACGAAGTCTGATACAACGGCCGCATTTGTCCAATCCTCCGATACACGGTACCATAAATCAACTTGGCATCTTCGGAGAGGTGGACGGATAAAACCAAATAGCATCTGCCCCCAAATTCAGGCAAGACGATCCATCCCGGTTCATCTCTGTTTTCGGCGGTGAACAGATTCTGGCACTCCTGGTGGGACCTTTTCCTCTTTCCACTCCACACTTCGTGTGTCGTATTCGCGAACAAATCGCGGTTTACTATGGTTTCCCCTGGATTCGAGATACTAAGATTTGGTGTCTTGCTCCTGTGCAGAGAAAAGAAGATCAATGGCTTCCAAGTGTACCTGCAGCAGCAACTCCCGCTCCGTCCCCGCTGGAGGAGTGACATACGGGCTAAATGCGGCCCGCATCTTTTCAATGCTAGTGGAGCAGGTAACTCAGGCCACTACTGGATTGTTCTTCGGGGCCATGCTCCCGCCAGCAAGCTTCAGCGCCCCAGTGCCGTCACAGGAAGCTCCAAAGAAGTCGGTCTTTGATCGACTTGCAACCACTACGGTTCCTCTCAACGGGTCTTCCAAGTCTGCCACCTCAGTCTTCAACAGGCTGAACCAATGCTCAAGTGGACCAGCAAAGAGGCTCGTAATATCCGAAGGGGTTATCCCGAAATGGATAGCCGTTCTAGCTTCGGCGGGTGAAGTCGTCAAAGGGGCTTCTCCTACTAAAGGATCAGTCTTTGCAAGATTGGCCGTTCTAACTCCTGCAATGGGCCATGTCATCAAAAAGTCTTCCCCTACCAGAAAGTCGGCCTTCGCAAGATTGGACGTCCCATCTCAATGGACGTCAATCTTCAACAGGCCGACACCAGCAGTAGCCCTTCATCAGAGCAGGGGGCATGAAGAAGCCACTCCCACAACCGAGGCAATCCCATCTGCAAGTTATACTCGACGTCGCCACTGGCGCCGAATGAGAAGAGCTGGGGGCAACTCCCCCTCTGGACTTACTCCACCAGCTCCAACGGTGGAAGTCGACGCTGCTGTTCCTACCGGGAACAACTTTGAACCGTTAAGGAGGGTGTGCAAGAACTCTCCGACAACAGTGCTGAAGAAATCTCCCCCACCTGTTGAAAACTTGATACAGGCGAAGCCGGAGCAGCCCCCTTAGCGGCTGTCCTCCCGAATCCACAGAGTCTGGCGGAAAGTCCAAGATTCTGTGATCAACAAGAACAACTCTCGTCGACAGGAGAAAATGAAGGTTCGACAAGAGGACAATCATTCCTCTAGCATGCAGCGAGGGACTTCTCAGGCGCCTATTACAATAGCTCCTTTGACTTCGACTTCTCACAAAAAGAGAAGGTCGGAGAATCTCCCATCGCCGGCGGCAAATCCCATGGGTGATGGATCCAAACGCCCCAAGTCTGGGGGCATGATCGTGCACACAGTTTACATGGCTTCCGGAAAAGAGAAGAGCCGGTGCTTCCGTGAGTTATCGGCTGCAAACTCGGTCGTTAACAAAAGCTCAGGAGAAGCAACAAAAGCTCCAGAAGATGCTGACGAAAATAGCAGCACTCACAGGGCAGAATGAAAGCCCGGAAGCAGCGGCTGAACAGCGCCAGGAGCAGGAGACAGATACTGAGTTTTTGCGAAGGGTGCTGGAGAGAAAGGATAAGGAGGCCGCAGAACAAGAGGCTAGTAGAAAACAGATTGCGCCACTGTTCCAAGATATGGTTGGAATGATGATCCAACCAGAACCTCCAGCCAAAGATCCACTGATAATCATCGAGGACGACAAAGGGGAACATCAAACCCTCTTCCGGCTTTATCAGCAGCCAGGGAGGAAACGATCCCTAAAGCTTCCCTCGATGACTACATAGCTCAGCAAATACGAGCTCATCAGGCAAACGAAGCGGCTGGCCAAGTCGTCAGAACCGGGCGACCTTACCCAGGCTGGTACGATCAAATCAAGTACCCACCGGGATATATGATCCCCAAGTTCTACGTATTCAAGGGAACAGGGAACCCGCATCAGCACGTTACCCAGTTCAGAGCATTATGCGGGAATGCTAGAGGCGATGACAAATCGCTGCTTCGCCAGTTCGTCGGCAGTTTGTCGGAGACGGGATTTGAATGGTACTCGGAGCTCCTAAATGACCCCGTCAAAACATTCACGGAAATGGAGCTTCTATTCACACAGCGGTTCGCAAGCGCAAGCGAGCGCACCCCGATCACGACATTAATTAATGCCAGGGTGAAGCCAGCAGAGACCTGGGTTCAATACGCAATCCGGTGGCGGAACCTATTGTCAAAATGTGAACAACGCATAGAAGAAGATCATGCCGTGGGCATGTTCGTAGGGACCCTCGATCCTCAGGCGACTGTATCCCAGTTTATGATGTTCTTCGAGCCGACCACCTTTCAGGCCTTGATCGACAAGCTGTCCTAAATGGACCAGATGGGCCATAGGCCGTCCTCTTCAAAAACGGATCCTCGGAATGAAAAAGGCAAAGGGAAAGCGGCCTTCGTTGCCAATGCTTAACAACAGCCAAGCAACTTGAAACCAGTTGTTCGCCAAAGCAACGTGCGCCCGCGCCAATCCCTCGAGGAGAAACTAGGACGTCCTTACTCGTTTCCCCATGATAAAACGAGAAGACTATTCAAATTGGCGATGCTCAGCAAACTCATCACTTTGCCGGATCCGAGACGGCTACTGCAGCCTGGTGACGCCAACAATCCTAACTACTGCTCCTACCACAGAGTAGTGGGCAATCCGTAAGTGCTCGGCGTGTTCCTTCCGATTCTTTGAATATATCAGGATGTCGTCGATGAAGATGACAATGAACCTGGCTAAGTACTCTCGGAAAACTTGGTTCATCAGGTTCATAAAGATGGCAGGTGCATTGGTCACTCTAAATGGCATTACGAGATATTCATAATGACCATAATGAGTCCTAAACGCCGTCTTTGGAATGTCGGACTTTTTAATCTTCACCTGATGGTAACCTGAACGAACATCTAGCTTTGAAAAGACACAAGACCCACTTAACTGATTGAAAAGATCATCGATGCGCGGTGGTGGATACTTGTTCTTAATCGTCATTTTCGTTCAGAGCTCGATAATCCACACACATACTGTAAGAACCTTCCTTCTTCTTCACTAGTAACACCGGAGATCCCCAACTTGAAGTACTGGATCGGATCCAACCTTTCTTCAGTAGTTCTTCCAACTGAATACGGATCTCCTTAAATCCCTCCGGACTTAATCGGTATAGAGCTTTGATTAAAGTTGCGCACCAGGTTGTAAATCAATACTAAACTCAAGAGCTCGATCGGGAGGCAAACCTGATGTGTCTTCAGAGAACACATCCTCGAACTCTCGAACTACTTCAGGCTTTTCTTCTTCCGCCGGTAGAGAGAACACTTCTACATTCTTCGGTTTAACACGGTAGCTTTCTAGCTCCAAGGTTCTATCTCCACTTTTGAAATAGAAGACTGGATGATCTGGTATCTCAAATACTACACTCCTTTGACGGCAATCAATAGTAGTATAGAATACTCCCATTCATTTCCAATACAACATCGAAATTTGGTATATTCAGTACTTTGAAATTTGCATAGAATTCTCGACCGTAAACTACAACTGGACACTGATCATACCCCAAAGTTGCTTTCAAGACTCCATTCCTGGAACTGACATTTCAGCTTGAAATGAGTGGCTTCACAGGAATCGCATGCGTTCTCATGAATCGTTGTGGCATGAAGCAGTGTGAAGCTCCAGTGTCGAAAAGTGCGAGTGCAGGAAGGGTGGCTACCAGTATAGTATCTAAGTTGTGTGAGATCGTGTTTAGATATAGGAAAAGTATGACGATATACAAGTATTAAAAGATTGAAAGGATGGGGGATTTTACTAGTGATGACTTTTCCTATTGCTTCAGCCACCTCGACCGTCATTGTAAAAGCCTGTCGTCTCGGTACATTTCTCCTTACCGGAGGCACATTCCTCTGCCCATGAGGTATGTTTCTCTGTACCTGGTGAAATTGACAATGAGGCTGTGCAGGTGGTCCACATAGAGCTGGTGCAGGAAGAGCTAGGCAGGGTGCAGGTTCCTAAATGGCTGGCCTCTGCGGGGCTGTGATTGCGGGTCTAGATGCTAGTGCTATGTTAAAACGATATGGGCATACTCTTATCGCGTGAGTAGATGTGCCACAAATCAAACACATTCCATTTGCACGCCTGCAGTCCTTCGTCAGGTGTCCAGTTATCTTGCAGTAGAAACAGAAATCTGGACTGGACCGGTTAAATGATCCTCCTGGCCACTTGGGTGCAAAAGTCGACCTAGAAGAGGCTCCTCCTGTCATCTGTGTAGCAGAGCGTTTGATTCCAGCTGTCTGGGGCTTACCTTTCTTCTTGACCAAACCTTCGTAACAACGTGCTGCCTTCAGGACGAGTTCATGAGTTGGGTAGTCCCATGTGGATAATCCTCCTGAGTCTCTGGGTCTAAACCTTGATGGAATCGTCTAGCCCGAATCTCATCGGTCGAGATCAAATGCGCCGCGAACCTGATAAGATGATGATGTCAGGATAGAGATGTGTTTTACGGAACAGAATTTGATACAAATTCTTTACCTGTTAAGCATGATGAATTCGGTATCATATTCATCCACTGATTTTATCCACATGGAGCCTTATTGCAGGTGGATGAACTGTTGCTTCATCTCAAAACGGGCAATCTCGGGGAAGAACTTCCGAACAGATCGCGAAATGACTTCTACTCTATAGGTTATGTAAGACGGCTTTCCTCAGTTTTTCACTAGACTCTTACATTGTCTCTGAGCTGGAGCTTGACCACACGAACCCAAGCTATGTCTGGTACCTGTGCTGCGGCAAGATCGTCCTCTATACTCTGGGCCCATTCTTCAGCCTCAAGAGGACTTTCTTTCCATGAAAAGTTCCTTGGATACAACCTAAGAAATTGCTTTACTCCAGGTGCTTCGGCTTCCGGACGGTTCATGAGAATAGCAGTCTACTACTGCTGGCCCTCCAGAAGACTTTTAATGGTTTCTAAAAGCACCGTATGTTTATTGATTGGAGAAGCAACGGTAAGGGGAGGTGGTAAAATAGGTGGTGGTGTGTTGCCTTTGACATTGGTACCGGTGTTGTTGGGAGAATCCATCACCTTGATAGAAAGGGAAGCTTAGGATAGATTCAAGAAATTTGAAATGCAAGGAATGTATAGTTGCCGAGTCTTATAATTCTTGTGATATATTTCTTAAGACTTCATGCAGAACTGAGCTGCATGGGCCGCCAACAAAACCTATCACGTCCCGCTTCCCAATAGTCGGAAACGGTGACGTGGCAAGCCTACAACGTATTTACTATGAAATAATACGTTAAGCATAATTAAGCAATATAACTATGAACAAGAATGAGAAGAGTATTAAAATGGAACAGCAACTTTATTTACATTCAACTGTCTGAAATAAAAGATACAATAAACAAAGCAATGCCTAAACAATGGCATACATAAAGTAAGTGCAGAAAGAACTAGTAGTCAGGCTGAGCTGTAAGCTGGTCCAAGTCCTCCTGGCTCAGCTCTATCTCCTCAGAGTCCGATCCACCTGAAGAACATTCCAAGAAAAGAAAAACAGAAAGGAATATCGTCAACGAACTAGCGCTCGGTAAGTCTCAAAAGAAACAATAAAGAATAGTATATCATATGAATAAGAACTAAAAGAACAAGGGACGGGTAAAATTGTATATGATCATCTACAAATATATGATAGTTATTCTGACGTGGTTATTTGTAGTTTGATAAGAAAGACATTTATGTATACAAGAGGAGTCCATCTTACCCCGTGGACTATGATAACATATAGTACAAGGCCCCGTCATAACCCACGGGACAACAGCATAGGAATTCATGTAGGTGTCTATTAAGTGACCTCTCGTACCACGATATACGTTCCGTACCAATGTACCCCTTTATCACCGCGTATGGTATTGTATAGATTAAGATTATGGGTCTTAGACGAATCCATGGATATAAAATATTCAGGTTCATTTTCAGGATGTAATCATGTATTCAAGTATTCATGTCAAGTTTATGTCACGTTATAACTATGATTCGATCAAGTCGAGTTAAGTATACAAGTTTGAGTTTGAATTGATTTCGAGTGTTTATGTTCATGTTCATGATCAAGTATACAAGTTCGTGTTTGATTTCAGATTCTGGTTTGAGTTTGGACTCAGATTGAGTCAGACACTTGTGAATAGATTTAACTCTTGACTTTTTTAGGTTCTGGAGTAATCGGCAACTGCTGCACATGGACGGCAAGATTTGTGTCTTTTTCTAAGACAATTGCCATCGATATCTCTATTAAGTTGTCAAACCTAAATAGGCAAGCACTCATTTTCTCCGGCTCTCTAGGGCTCAAAAGAATTGATCCCGCTTAAACCTATATTAAACTAGAGTTCTTAAAATATTGTTTTGTATATCTCGAGAGGGTTTTATGAAAAATATTTTAATATAGTTTAAAAATAAATCTCGAGAATGATTTATAACATTTAGGGTTTTCATGAGCATGTTTTTTAATTATTGGGCATTTTAATGATAAAAACTTAGCTTTTAAAAGTTTATGGCATTTTATTGAAAACTACCCATTTTTGGTAACTTGATGATATTTTATTAAAAGTTTAATCTTTCATTTTAGAAAATATAGTTTCATAATATATTGAAAATACGGATTTATAATTTTAAAAAATTAGTTTTATTTAGAAAAGTCGCATTTCTTAAAAATCGTATTTTATTTCATTTTGAGATCGAATACTCCGTGAGGAGTTCTGCATCTCGCTCTACTATCCCAAGAATGTGTGATAATCAATACCATCCATTAGCGGGTCCCCTAACAAGGGTTGTAGAGGCGTATTTGCCAAGGATTACAAAATACCGTTTTAAAAGAAACCCGTTTTTGAAAAGATGTGGTGTTTTATTGTAAAAGATATTCTTTGAACCGACTATATATATATATATATATATATATATATATATATATATATATATATCATGCTATGCAATCAAGGTGTGCGTGTGGGGTAGGTCATTACCCCGTGAAGTTTTCCTAAAGGTATTGTTTTAACCAATATCGAAAAGAGCTGATAATAAAGTTCAAGGTATTTTAATGAAAAAGTTCGTTTATGTTCGTTTCACATGAAAATTTTGGTTAAACTTGAAACTAAACATTTGAAATTAAAGTTACAAGTAGGGTGGTAACATTAGTTTGACCAAAGTATAAAGGAAAAGAGAGTTTCAAGTTTTTAAAGAAAAGTATTGAGAGTAACTCCACTTTACCGATATCTATTTAGAAGATAAATTGAGATGAAAAGAAAAAGAGATGAGGGGGGCTTACGGTTTGGTAATATTGAGAAAAGGATAAGAAAGAAGGGAGGGGGCTTCGTGGCGTCGCGGGAGCTCCGGAAACGGCTTCGATTTTCGACGGAACAAGCTTGGTCATTAATTCCACTTATACTTAGGAACTTTTTGAGAGAATTTTTGCTAGAATTTCAGAATGGTGAAGAGTTAAGGCATGAGGTGGTATTTCTAGTGAAGAATTAGGGTTTGGGAATTAAAATTTTGGATTAAAAAGCATTAAAAAGATGTTAATTGGTGAAATGAAAGGTCACTGTTTGATTGAAAGGAAATCAAACAGTGCAGGGGAGTTAAGAGGAGTCGAAAGGGTGTGTGTGCAAAGCACGGAGCCATTTGGGATCATCTCAACCGTCGGCGCCGGCCGATTCAAGGGTTTGGACGGTCGGATTTGAGGTAATCGCCTCGAGATTCGTGCCACGTGGGTTTTTGTGTGTGTACACCTCATTGCGCTTGTTTGATTATTTTGAAACTTTTCATTTCGCATGCTATGTCAAAACAGTGCAGGGGCTTTACCAGTGGGCTACAAGTTGCTTTTTGCTTTTATTTAACAAAAATAACTTTTAACTCTTATACAAGCTGTAATACTCTTTTCTGTACAATAACAAAAAAAATTTATGTACAGTGATTTCAGAATCGTTACATATAATATTGTCATAATAGTTGAAAAATAAAAATATAGCAAATAAAACTCATATTCATATAATATCTTATGGTGGTTATTGTTTTGAGATTGTATATCATGCACGGGGTAACGACCTACCGCATACGCACACTATTGAATCATAACATGATGATATACTTATAGTATTGTTTTAAAAGAAATCAACTTTCAAGAAAATACTCTCGCTTTCTAAAACTACTTTTTATAAATCGCCATTTGAAAATCTTTGCAATTACGTCTCTACAACTCTCGTTAGGAGACCCAGTTGTGAATGGTGCGGATTATCGTATACCCTTAGGATAGTAGAGCAAGGTGTAGATTATCTCACGGAGAATTCGGTTTTAAAAGGAATAAAATATGATTTTAAGGAAATATGACTTTTAAAATAAATTAATTCGTTGGAAAATTATATAAATCATGAATCCGTATTTTTAATGAAAACGATTTGTGAAAATTATATTTTTAAATGAAAAATTAAAATTTTGATAAAATACCATCAAATTTCCAAAAGTAGTATTTCCATTAAAGTACCATAAATTTTAAAAGTTAGATTTTTAAACTAAAATACCACAAAGTATAAAATACATTTTCATACAAAAACCTTGACTTTTTTAAACAATATATTTTTATTAAAAACTTATTCAAGCCTTTAGGACGAATTAAAAATTCTCGAGAATTTTTAAATGACATTTTTACTAAAATTCCCTAAAAATCAATATACTAGTTTAAGTTACGTATTTAGGTAGCACATTGGTTTGAATGATATCTTCTCTTGTTAGTTGCCTCGGGGTTGCCGGAGACAATGATACACCACTTTCCTCTCTCTAAATATAAATCGTAAGTTTAGGGTGAAAATTATCAAATGATAATCGTTTTTGAAAAAGACTCAAATTCTACCGTCTATGTGCAGCGGTTATCGATATTTTCCAAATTCAAGAATTTCTCAAGTTAAATCTACTGATAAGATATGGCTAGAACCTGAATACAAAGTCGAACCTGACTCGAACTCAAACACAAAACTTGAACT
Source organism: Agapanthus africanus (assembly GCA_030015575.1). Lineage (NCBI taxonomy): Eukaryota > Viridiplantae > Streptophyta > Magnoliopsida > Asparagales > Amaryllidaceae > Agapanthus > Agapanthus africanus. The sequence continues at coordinate 10,149,066 of CM057337.1, forward strand.
CGAACTTAAACTTAAACACGTACTTGGCTTAAAACTACACCTGAACTTGACTGAACTCGAATTTGATTTGAACTTAAAATATATACTTGCAACTTGACATTGAATACACGAATGCAATATGAATACATGAACCCAATATCTACTCTTGAACCGACTTGGGTCGAACCATGAATACATGAAACACTTGACCCGAATAGTTGATCCTGATATGAACTCAATCTTGCAACTTGACGTATTCATGAATTCGAGTAAGACCAGTAAGTTTAACTGTAATATAGAATACATGGGGTGTTGGGATGTTTAAATATGAATCCGACGAAATCTCATGAGTCCCATACCCACATCACGAAATCACGAATTTGCAAATGGGGGCTCGTGGTTCCTTGCCTCTGAATTACAGCCCGTTGGGTTCGAAAACACTCCTGAGATTCATTGACATTCAAATTTAAGCTCACGTTAGTTAGATTACCTTTTAGTGATCTCTATAGGACACATCGACAGTACACTTCATGATCACGATACCTTCATTACACGGCCATACTATACTTATTTGATATGATCATGATACATTTCCATGCTTACATAGTTTCCTTTAATATTGCCATGTTATAATTGTTTCATTCCATCCATACTATATCAAATTACACCTTACATTTCACTTATATACATCACCCATTCTTTTTGGAGACTTACCGAGCGAAAGTTCGCTGACAGGCATTCCACCCATCGTTCTTTCTTTCTTTGAATATTCGTCAAATTATCTAGAGACTGAGAAGGTGGAACCGACTCCAGAAGGCTACGATTAGATCGCAGCACAAGCCAATCTTTAGTTTTCTTTCCAGCTATCTTTTTTTCATTATGTGTTTAGGTATTTACATTGCACTTTTCTTTTCAGTTCTCTTGTATCAGTGTAAACTTTGTAGAGTTGTGAATGTTAATATAAAAAGTTAGATTTTATTATTATGTCATTCTTGTCATTTTATATTGCTTATTTTTACGCTTAGCGTATTTATTTCGGAAAAGGATCTTCTCGAGATAAATATGTCGCGGGCCTCGCCACGTGCCGTTATCGTTCTTTTGGGAAGCGGAGCGCGACAAAAGGAGTAGGTAATATCGAAGAATAATAGGGCATATCAAATTTGCATAGAATTTTAGGGGATATTTCAAGAAAACCTTGATATAAATATTTTTATTAAATATTTAAATGAAAGGTATTTTGGGAATCGGTTAAAGTTGATGGGGCAAAGTGATAGTTTTAGATAGTCTGAGGTATTTTCTACTTTTGAAATAAATATTGGGGTTATTTCCTGACATTTAGAGTTTTTTAAATAGAGGGATATTTCTCCAAATCTTTTTCTGTTTCTCGATAAGACCACTGAAGGCTGAATCCCTCAAGTTATTCAATTTAGTCCTCCTAATTCAATGTCCATACATCCACGGTTAAAATCAGCTGTTCAGAGTTTATTTTAGTCAATTTACTCCTCTCTTAAATTTGTCCCAAACGATAGAGTTAGGATTAAAATTGCTACTAGGAGGCTCCTAAGTCTGCACTTCAGCAGCCACGTCACAAACTCGTGTACCGGTTTGACCCCAACTTTAGTCGGCAACTTATACGATGAGGGGCAGTTTGGGAAATAAAGACCAAAACTAACCGACCCAATAATTTAACTATGGAAAGAAACGATAAAAAGAAAAACCAAATGGGGGCTATGGGGGCTATTTGGGACAACAGAGCATATTTGGGGTCTTGTTTAGAAAAAACCAAGATTTAGGGCTCTTGTTTGGAAATAATTTAGATTTAAGGGTTGTATATAGAAATATCCCTTTTCTTCACAAAGGCCGTTTAAATAGCAGACGTCGCCGTAAAGAACCAGCCAAGAAAATGAACCGGGCGTTACGGCGAGCATCGAAATCCCCATTGTGCCCTTTATATCCTCAGTTTTTAAGACAACAAAATCTTTTTTCTTCCAACTTCTCTCGTTTTCGACCTCTCTCTCTCTCTCTCTCTCCCTCCCCCTCTTCAATCGATGCCTGCTGCAGCCACCATTAGAATCGAAATAAGATCACATCGAAATCAACAACAAGGAGAATCGCCCATGACTCAAATCTCCGATTCCAATTCGGTTCGTTCCTCTCTCTCTCTCTCTCTCTCTCTCTCTCTCTAGAAACCATCGATCTCTACTCTCTCTCATCTCCGATCTCGATCTATAGGGTTCAACGATGGGACTTAAGGAGCAAGAAACCTCCGACTTCGTCGCTCTCGACATCGCCGATGATAAGGATTCCATCGCCAACTCCAGCCCCCGACGACTCATCGTATGAAGATGATCACTGATTCTTGATTTTCTATTGGTTTTGGAAATTTTCTTAATTAATTTTAATTTTTGTTTGATTGATTTCAGAAAAGCTTTTCTCGAACAGGATGGCAGACATTAGGAGGAGAGAACAAGGCGGCGCCGGCGCCGGCGCCGGCTGTCGAAGGAGAAGCCATCGGCGGTGAGTTTTTTGAATTTGGGCGTTTCTTGATCCAACGAAAGGGCTGAAAACGACCTTTTTTCGATTGAAAACAAAATTTCGATTAATTTAATTGAACGAATCGTTCTTTGAATTTGTGCGTTTTGATGCAGGTGGGCCCCAGAAAAAGCCCGCGGTGTCCGTACACGTGACTGTCGCCGAGGAGCCCGGTCCGCTGTCTCGTGTGATGACTCCGACGAAGTGCCGGAGGCTGGGCAGCGGGCGGTGGTCGCTGGTGCGGCGGCTCACCCCGAGGCGGGTGCTCTTCATCTTCGCCACCCTGTGAGTTTTTATTTTTATTGCTCTTGGATTTCCTTTCAATTTACGAAGCCGCCACCGAAGGCAATTTTATCTTTTACCGTTATCGTCGTAACTGTCCATCGCGCGTGTGGGCCAGTTGGTTGTGAGAGGTTAGTGTGGGGCCCACGGCATAGGTGTCGCTTTGGAGTGACGTTTGGGATATACTCCTCGAAAAAATCACTCTTGAGCGGCATACTCCTCCTTCTAAGATTTCGACTTGAAAGGAACCGCAGAATGATAGGATGACGATGTCTCTTTGTGTTTTTTTTGCTTGGGTCTAATGGATGGTGACAGTTTAATAATGAAGGCATTGGGCTTATATGCTTTTTTGAAACAAGTTTTTTTTAAAATCATCTTTGAATTTACTCGGCGCCATCGAGAGTAAATTGGTACTAACCGCGTTAATTCTTGTTGATTTTTTTTTGAAAACAAGTTCGGAGTGTAGACAAATTGCACGCTAAGCTTAGGATTCTTATATTTTCCTCTAATGGATTTGGTTCATATCGGCAGCGAGTGATTTTCGACGCGGACGGTACAATATAGGAATTTGCTATATTAACCGAGCATGAACATGGCAACACACTCATTAACAGGTGCATGATTATTTACAAGAATCAATTTAAATGTGTTGTCATTGTCCTGTTTGTTCCTACAGTGACATTGTATATTTTGTTTAGAGGCACACATATTAATTGATATTTGAAAATAGATATGCGACTCTTTAAATTTGGATATTTGTTGTATTAATGGTAATGTTTATAATTAGCTTCTGATAAGGATGTTTAAGTTTAAGGAATAAGGAATTATGCCAACATATAACCCAATATTCACAAGATTGGACACTGGATTATTAGTTTTGGGAACGGTATTTGAAAGCGGATTATTTAGCTATTACTTCTTTATAGATTCCTCGTCTCATCGACCGACCCGCGGCATTGATCGCAGGCGTCTCCGCCACGGCTCCGCGAATCGCGAGCTTTCAACTGAGCGGCAGACCCGACGCGACCCAGACGAGAGATACCCGCCGTCCACGATCCCGCGTTCCACGCCATCGCGTTCCCCCATTTACGAGCATATCTCGTCATCAGCGGGGAATCCCGCCTTTCACGCGGTCGCAACACCAGGAGCGTAACGGCCGGCGTGAATCTCGCTCCCGTCAGCCCATGGCTGGCACTATATAAACCCCTCTTCAATTTTACCCCAATAGGCTGCTACTCTGCCCATTTAGCCCGTTTAACTTGATCGTCAGAGGGTCCTCGGTAGCACAACCATCCCGGGACTTCCTTCCAGGCAGCTCGGCTTCAACCACTTCAAGCCCATTGAGATCCATACGCTTCAGGAGGCAACCTCCCAACTCAATCTCAGCCGCTCATCTCCACTCACCGCAGATCAACGGAAGGTAGCATCTGAAGGAAATCCAGAGATCCATCGGTTGGCGCCGTCTGTGGGAAAAACCTAGTTCCACTCAACGAAAGTTCACCTTCCGATCTTAACATCATGACGAGCGATCACCGTGATGATCCAAGCACCAGCCGTCACCACCCTCACAATGGAGACACGGGAGGATCCCCTCTTCCCCCGAACGCCATTCACGCCCTATCTGCTCGGATAGATCGGCTCGCGTCCGTCGTGGATGCGCCCGTCCGTGTCCAAATGGCCGGGCAAACTCCCCAGGTCGCCGCTCCCCCACTTCGGGATCGGGATCCCTACAGAGGGAGAGAAGACGCTGCCCACGTCGATACGGCCGAGCACTGCCCCGCTGTCTTGGGCGGATATAGGTCCCCCGTGGCGACCAAATCAATGACCCGCTGGGCGCCACACAACTCAACACCGAGGTCTCTAGCCAGAGCATCCCGCCCTGAGGCCCATTGCGCTCCCTTCCTTCCCGAGGAGGTGTCAGTCAGCTCGCCTGCACCCAGGCATGACCGGCACCCCCTCCCTCAACGGGGTCGCGCGGACGGGACTCACCACCGTAGTTCAAAGACAACCTCGTCAGGGGACCTAAGGAACCTCATCGAACGGAACCGGGGCCGTGGCCAGGCGCAGGTCTCCGGCGCAGAAGCCATAAATCATAGTATGCCGAATCATCGGGGTACCACGACCGACTCGACGCCCTCGAGAAGAAGATCGAGGGCATACATCGAGAAAAACGTCCTTCAAGCGACGGGGCTAGATATACCACCAACACGCTCACGAAACCTTTCACCAAAGAGCTACTCGCCGTCCACGTCTCCTCCCAGAACAAACCCCCAAAGAACTCCCTCTTCGACGGGAAGTCCGACCCAAAAGACCATTTGGACACGGTTCACTGCCGGGATGAGTTTCCAGGACAACTCCGACGCCGCGCAATGCTGTGCTTTCCCCGCCACTCTCATCCGCTCTGGACGAGACTGGTTCTGAGGACTAATGCCACGCTCAATCTCTACCTTCGATGAGCTGGCCACCCAATTCCTCGGCCATTTCGTTGGGAACAGATGGCAGAAGCGGACCGTTGATCATCTCTTCACCATAAAGAGCGGAGACAAAGAATCCTTCAAAGGATACGTCACCCGCTTCTACAACGCCCTCCTTGAGGTACCAGAGCACCGAGATGAGACGGTCATTACAGCCCTTAGGTCGGATCTTAGGCACAAGGAGTGGCTACGCTCTTTTGCATTAGCGCAACCTAAGACCATGGCCGAGGTAAAGGCCTGGACCGAATGTGAGATCCAGCTTGAGTCCGAGGTGAATGCTAACCTACCCCGGACAGACCAAGCCGATCAGAAGAAAAGGGCCATGGAGGAGAAAAAGAAGATTGAGCGGCCAAAGCCCTACTCCCCGAAGTTCCAGGAGTATACCCGCTCAACGTCTCCCAGACGAAGCTGCTGGAGGAGGCAAAGGGCGAAAGATTCTTCAAACTCCCCCCGGTCGATCGTAAGGCGGCCAAGCGCACCCGGGGCCCCTACTGCGCTTTCCACAGGTCATAAGGCGGCCAAGCTGCCCTGCTCGGTCTATCCTTAGCAGGCCACTCCTTGCCCTTCCGCGCTAAGGATCAAAGCCCTCACCAAGAGGCAACCGAGCAGCTTCCCTGCTCGGTCCATCCTTAGCAGGCAACTCTTTGCCCTCCCGCGCTAAGGATCAAAACCATCAGCAAGAGGCAACCGAGCAACAACCCTGCTCGGTCCATCCTTAGCAGGCAACTCCTTGCCCTCCCGCGCTAAGGATCAAAGCTCTCATCAAGAGGGAACCGAGCAGCAACTCGGCTCGGTCCATCCTTAGCAGGCAACTCCTTGCCCTCCCGCGCTAAGGATTGAAGCCCTCGCCAAGAGGCAACCGAGCATCAACCCTGGTCGGTCCATCCTTAGCAAGCCACTCCTTGCCCTCCCGTCCTAAGGATCAAAGCCCTCACCAAGAGGCAACCGAGCAGCAACACTGCTCGGTCCATCCTTAGCAGGCAACTCCTGGCCCACTCGCGCTAAGGATCGAAGCCCTCACCAAGAGGCAACCGAGCAGCAACCCTGCTCGGTCCATCCTTCGCAGGCCACTCCTTGCCCTCCCGCGCTAAGGATCGAAGCCCTCACCAAGAGGCAACCGGGCAGCAACCCTGCTTGGTCCATCCTTAGCAGGCAACTCCTTGCCTTCCCGCGCTAAGGATCGAAGCCCTCACCAAGAGGCAACCGGGCAGTAACCCTGCCCGGTCCATCCTTAGCATGCAACTCCTTGCCCTCCCGCGCTAAGGATCGAAGCCCTCATCAAGAGGCAACAGGGCAGCAACCCTGCCCGGTCCATCCTTAGCAGGCCACTCTTTGCCCTCCCACGCGAAGGATCGAAGCCCTCACCAAGAGGCAACCGGGCAGCAACCCTGCTCGGTCCATCCTTAGCAGGCAACTCTTTGCCCTCCCGCGCTAAGGATCGAAGCCCTCACCAAGAAGCAACCGAGCAGTAATCCTGCTCGGTCCATCCTTAGAAGGCCACTCCTTACCCTCTGTCACGACCCGAAATTGGCACGTGGCGGCCCTTAAACTACGCAACGTACACAGGCATAACGCAATTTAAGTAAGCCGAAAACCCAGCAATCTAAACCATCAAAAGTAGTAAGAAATAATAGCATTTTAAAACCTTTGAAATCTCAACCCAAATTCTTTAAATGTCCAACTTTATTTCCTTAAAAATTTTGGTAGCACCCCCTTTATAAAAGCCAGCCCCAAAAATGGATACAACATAAATATAAGTAAAGCATCCCCAAACGGGAGCAAAAACACGCCCAAAGGTGGAAAACAACCACCACAACAGATATACGACGCCGTAGCGAAGAAATAAAAAACGATATAAATAAAACTGCATAAAAGACCTCCAAGTCACAAAATAATATACAATATCGTCCTCACATAAAGTCTCTAAATCATATATGATAGTGGTAGATGGAAAGTACATGGATACAACGAATATACAATAAACATGAACGGACAACCACAAAACCCACCTAAAGCAAAACTGCACACTATGAGCTGAAGCGGTATCCGCAGCAAAAGATACCTGCCTCGACTACTCTGGGGAACAACCTGCAAAACACTGTGGCACAATGGGGGTGAGTTGCCAACCCGTGAATAGTAAATAACATATGCAGGTAATCGCAAGTATACACGTACATCACGAATCTAATATATGCAAGCTAATAGCAATAAATGGTCATATATATGCAACAGTCATGAAAGGCACACTAGCAGGTACAACTAATACATGAAGCAATAATATGACAATATGTATATGCAACAGTCATGTAATGTACTCTATCAGGTACTACTAATACATGAACAACAAATGGCAATATGTATGCAATAGTCATGTAATGTACTCTATCAGGTACTACTAATACATGAACAATGATATGACAATGTATATATGCAGCAGTCATGAAAGGTATACTAGCAGGTACAACTAATACATGAAGCAATGCATATAAAATAAAAGTATGTAAATGCAACAGTCATGGAAGGTACTCTATCAGGTACTACTAATATATGAAGCAGTGCATAAATAATAAATGTGGAGTATGGGATGAAACATGTCATTTCCACGGAATTCTGACCTCGTGATGGGACCAAAGTCTATCAAGACAAACCAAATCCCAATTTCCTCAAATCAGCCCCTAAATTGGCTCTCATATTATGTAAGTCTCACAAATTCTGAATGTACAATATCAAGTTAGTGTCATATATCCTGAATGTACAAAATCAAGTAAGTCTCATATATCCTGTATCCAATATCAAGTGAATCTCAAATATCCTGAATCTAATATCAAGTGAATCTCAAATATCCTAAGTATATTTGAATGATTATGATGATATATATAAATTGATATATATACATATATATTAGCGTCCCATTCCACTAATATATATATATATATATATATATATATATATATATAACAGCGTCCCATTCCACTGTTATATATATTTAGGAGTAAAAATATCATGAAAACATGTGCCAAGCATCGACACGTAAAGGCAGATCTATCAGGTGTTGTCACCACGACTGGCCCCTGATAGGTACGTATCATACGCTATTCTGAAAACCCGAGTGCCCAGCTTCGACCCTCTTCCTTCAACGTATCCATACGTACATGACTTCTGTCGGTATCCCTACGATAACCGCCGAGTCATAGGTACTGTCACTGGAAGGTATGGTTCCCCTGTCAGGCTTCATCAGCATGTTACATCGACATCCCTTTCTTGCCCCGCGGTACCTCCGGGCCCCACCATGTACCCTCATATGGCCCACGACGCTCCTCGCATGGGGTATATATATATATATATATATATCAGAACCGATAAAACTCATGGTGGCTGCTGAAATATAATATCAAGAGAAACCAGGTTTTTCAAATAATACATAATTTCATGAAACTACTACGGTCCTCAAATCCAGAAAACATCATGAAAAATCCATATCTCAATACGAAAATCCATGAATATAATATATGCAACATAAAACTGTAATGTGAGCATATAAAGGAAAATCCGCTATTTAACTGGAACTAGTTAAAAAATATATATCATGCGGTTTCTAATTTCTCCAAATCTATATAACATCAAATAAAGGTAAATATGTAGCTATAGCCAGATATATGTGTAAACATAAAGGTATAGCAAAGTATAAGTATCTACCTATCAGTAATGATGTAATATACTCTCCAGGTATAAGTGAAGTATGTATGCAAAGTATACATGTAGCCATGTCATTATGTGTGAAATATACCTATCACTAATGGTACAATACCATATAGGTATATAGGTAACTAGCATATAAGCATGATGAGGTATATGTGTAAGCATGTAGGTATACAGGTATACTATATATCATATGCAACAAGAAATATGAATCAATGCCTCAATGTCCATAAACAAACAATATCAGATGTGTAGGTGTGTTGTGCGTGTCATGACAATTATTGACGGTGTGTGTGGCATACAATCAGTGCTCGTGCAAAATGAGCCGTCAATAATAGTGCAGTGTCCTAAGGGTACAAGTCCAAGCACAACAAGTAACTAAGCAATAAGGTGTATGCGCAACTCTATACATGCAATAGAATATGCGACAAAATCATGTCATCTCTAGCCCAGACGCATAACGCCATGCGGGCGATTCCCCTGTAGATGTTAAATCTACTCACCAACGCTCCTGGCTAAGTAAAGCCTACCACCTATTTCCCTTTCATCGCAGCGTCCGAAGTCCCCGCCTGCGAACCTAAAACATAACACAATAAAGCAAGTATATATTAGCAATAGACCCAAAACACGTACAAACTACGTTGACCAACGCGACAACAACAAACTTACTCTCAAGTGTTCGTATTATGGCTAACGTGTATAGTGACACTACGAAACCAACTCAGAGCAACAGCAACACGGAACACGAACTGTATCGGATAACGTAACGCGTGAACAAAACACAAGAAAACAAGCAAGTGGTCCCAGATTTTTCTGTACCAACAATTTGTAAAAGTTGCAAGTACCATTAGACTACAAATAACCCCAGAGACCCCTACACCAAAACCCAAACTCTAACTCCCAAGTCTGGCCGCAATTTGCGGCCAGAAGCAATTTATTTGCGGCCATAACATGAGGGACTGGGCTCGTATCTACACTAGGTCACTGTGATGGGAACTTTTGCAACAAATACATAATTTGATAGTAGATCATCCGAGACCCAAAACAACACTAAAAATACGATATTTGCACGAAACGATACAATACGCGATCTAAACTGAAACTAATAAGCTACGCTACACAATAACCACTTAATTAACAGAAAGAGATCAATACCTAACCAAAAGAACTTAAAGATCCTAGCTTCCCAAGCTCCAAGGCATCCAAGAGACAAATCAAGGCAAAAGATGTGATTTTTGTGAGTTTTTGTGAATATTTGAGATGGATTTGTGATGGATTTGTGAAGTGTTCAGTTGAGATAAGAGAGATAAAGAGAAATGAAAAGAGATAGAGAAAATGAGAGAGTGTGAGAATAATGAGTGAGGGAGGTGAGTGTAGGGTGAGAGTGAGGTGAGTGTACCCTTTGCATTAAACTACCATTAAATGCATTCGCACACCACCATGCCACCTCCTCACTTCCAAAAGAAATATCTCTCTTCTCACACAAAATATCAAGGATTAGGTTAAGGGTTAAGTTGTCATCGTTGCTAAGAACAAGATTAACACAAAACAAACCCTCACATTAACTTGCACACGAGCGAGCATGCCATAACAAATAATAATAAATTATTAATTAAATGTTATAAAATGCGAGAAACCCGAATTGGTAAACTTTTTACCAAAAACCCGCATTAACGTCTAAACTAACACTAACCGAAATCTTAGGCGTTACAATCTCCCCCCTTATAAAAATTCGTCCCCGAATTTAAAATTCTCACTAAGCGTACCTTCAAAGAGATGAGTACAAAACTCCCAAATCTCACTCGCAGCCTTCCAAGTGATCTCCTCACTATACGGCTATGCCCAAGAAAATCCTCCACAGATGGCAAGACTCTTGACCGAAGTTTCTCCATCTGCCGAACCACTAACACAAATGGCTGTCGGTGAACGAAAAGATCGCGTCCAAGCTAAATGGTCTGGTGCTGAATCATGTGATAAAGGTCAAGAAGGTATTTGCAAAGTATCAACACAAGGAATACGGAGGGAATACTCAATAATCTGGGCGGAAGTGCCAAATTATAGGGAACGGAACTAACTCGCTTTAACGATTTCAAAAGGACCTACAATCCTGGGACAAGCTTCCCAAAACTCAACATGCCATTGATCGGAAAAATCCTTAGGAATACATGATCTCCCATCGCGAACTCAAATCTGCGACCACCACGGTCGGCATAAGACATCTGTCTGCACTGGGCTGTTCTCATCCTGATCTAAATCAACTGGATCATCTCCGAAGTTTCTAAACTAGCTGGGGTCCGAAAAACCTACTCCCGCGGAGTCAGAAAAACAGACTGGCGATCGACACCACCTAACAACAAGCCTAAAGATTTCCAATTGGAGTGTCTCCTGATAACAACTATCGAAGGAGAACCCTAATAATGGCAAGTGACGATCCCAACCGCCGACAACAATTAGTACGCACGCACAAGAAAATCCTCCAGAGTCTGTATAGCCCGCTCTAACTGACCATCTTCCCACAGATGGAAAAGCGGAGCTAAAGCTCAACCGGTACCCAAGGCTTCCTGAAGCTTCTGCCTACGACGGCTAGCGAACAGGGTGCCTCCATTGGATAAAACAAATGAAGGAATTCCGTGCAAACGCACAACTTAACAAAGAACAACTGAGTAAACTGAGCATAACCGAGCAACAAACACCAAATGGGGTCACGCCCTGACTAAACCTGGGTAGACACCACAACGACATTCATAAAGATCTGCTCCTATTCCCACTCCGGAACGGTTAAAGGTTGCAACTCTCCAGCCGGTCTCAAATACTCAACCCTAGCTCACAACAAGACAGGCACCTTGAAACGAAATCCAAATCTTCACTCTTCATCCCTGCCCAACTATAACTATCTCACAAGTCACGTCACCTATTGGTGGAACTTGAAAGAACACAGAAAGCTGACTGATGTGCCTGCTCTAGGATTTCGCGTTTCTACCCAACAGTATCAGGTACACACAACCGCGTCCCTAAACGAAGCACACCCTGGTCATAAATCAACGACTCCGAATCTTTACCCAGCCGAGTATGCTCAAGAATCTCAGACGAATGGGCATTGGCGGGCTGTGCCTCGTGAAAATGATTAAGGAAAAGTGGATGGGCGCGGACATGAGCAAGCTGTCCCCTCAGTAGAGGCGAACTTAAGCTGTACTCAACGATCGCACAAGAACCGTAAATCTGCAGAAGACTGTCTCAACAATCAAAACCCCTGCAGGAAGATGTACATTATGCTCTGGTGGTCCGTGAAAATCTGACACGACTCTCCGAACAAGTAGTGTCTCCAAATCTCCAACGTACAATCACCGCGGCCATCTCCAGATCATGAGTGGGATATCCTGCTCGTACTTCCTCCAACTGTCCGAAAGCAAAAGCGATAACTCTATAATGCCACATCAACGCAAAATCGAGCCCCACTCGCGAAATATCACAGTTAAACAACAAAGTCGCCCGAACCAGAAAACAAGGATAGAACTGGTGCAGTTGTCAACTGAGTCTTTAACTGCCGAAAACTCTGCACGCATGTCTCAGTCTAAAGAAAAGAACCTCCCTTCCGGTCAGTTCAGTCAACGGTGCAGCGATACACTAGCAATTCTGCACGAAACGGCGGTAAAAACCTGCTAAGCCTAAAAATCTACGGACCTCCGTCCCGTACACAAGTCTCGGCCAAAGCTGTACGGCCTCGATCTTCCTCGGGACCATACGAAAACCGTCTCCCGTAACTACAAGACCTAGGAGTCAACACAATCAAGCATGAAGGAACACTCCGAGAATTTAGCAAACAGCCGGTGCTCTCCCAATGTCTGCAAAGCAAATCCTCGAGTGCTGCTCAAGTTCCTCACGACACATTGGAATAGACCAGAATGTCATCAATGACACAACAATAAACTGGTCGAGGAACGGCCTGAAAAAATCTGGTTCATCATATCCACGAATGCTGCTAGGGCACTGATGAGTCCAACGACACCACCAAAACTCATACTGCTCGTAGCGCGCACAAAAGCAGTCTTCGAAATGACTTCACTCCGAACCCGCAACAATGATGACCTGATTCCAAGCAAACTTAGAAAAAGTCTCGCATTCTGGAGCTGACCGAAGAAATCGTCATTGCGAGGTAAAGGATACCTATCCGCACCGTAACTCGGTTCAATTGACGATCCATCAATACATAACCTCAACTGCCGTCCTTCTCCAGACGAACAGAATAGGAGTTCTTCAAAGCGAAACACTCAGAAGCACAAGCCCCCCCAACAAACAACTCTGCAGCTGATCTTTAAGCTCTCTAAGCTTCACCAGCTCATCTGGAGCAACGTCGGAAAACTCTCGCAAGAAAGGAACCCGGTCCAACAAACCCATTGTGGCTCCGGTATCACGAATGAAAGCTAAGAATTCTCGACATCTTCTCCTCAAAAGCCGACTAGCGAAAAGGCTGAATTCAAGCTGTGAGAGGCGGCACCACTGTCCTCCCATGCACAACAAGAACTGACTCGCCGGGAAAACAAAACCTGACTGTTTTCTCGCGGCAGTGCACAGATGCCTAGCACGTAGCTAACCAGTCTGTGCCCAAGAGAACGTCAAATCCAACATCTCTAGAAGGTTCAAAACGACGGACGAATCTCTATCTCCTATCCGAATGGCATACAACCGAAATACGTGTCGCGCAACAAAAAAATCGCTGACAGAAATTAACACAACAATGGCTGATCTAGCTAACACGACTCTCGTCCCAACCACGGCACAAAGTGTGTAACACAAACAAGTGCATCAAAAGAACATACGAATTAAGAATACCTGAAGACTCTGTATTGGATGCCCGCGCGTCCCAATGAGTAGAAGCAAACTCTCGTGTCTGTCCCCTACCCGCAACTGGCTGAACTCCTCCTCTGCCAACCTGTCCTCTCTAAGCGAACCCTCCATGTCTATGACCCTGATGCGGTGTTAGGGAACAACTCCTGATGAAGTGATAAAGGTCCCCGCACCGATAGCATCCTCTCCATGACTGCCGACCCTCCTGGAAATACATTCTAAAAGACTGATCTCGTCCCAAGCCTCCGTTACTCCCGCGACATGCCCGAAATCTGTCTCGACGATTAAGCCTCTGTCTCTGGGCTGGTACACCTGTACGAGTCCTCCACTGTTCCGGAACTCCCAAAGTCTCTAGAAGACGTGCCTCGTCAACTATGGCTGCATCCACTGGTGCTGTGTAAGTAACACTATGCTGAGTGCTGATCGCAAGAAACAACTGGGTAGGGTAACAGGGGTGACAACCTCCTGTCGCTGAGCTCTACTGGCCTCAACCAAAGACCCTATCGTCTGGCGCAAGTCCTACATCTCTGCCATAAGCCTAAGGATACTATCTGTTGAAGGCGGATCCATCTGCTCCTATGCAACGAGCATGCCATCCTGGTCAGTCCTCGTCCCACCCGAGTCAACTCTGACCTCGGCCCTCGCTGCATCACTCTGAGTCCCCATAGTCATCGGCGACAAAGGCTATAAATGGAAATAAGATTCGATAAGAATACGGAAATCGAATCATAAGGATATGTATCATCAAGGAAGGAATTTCAAGTAATTAGTACTTAGGTCACTTTAGGCGGAGTACCGTGTCGTGAGTATGCCGCGGACATACATACACTACGTTACTCTGCTTAAGCTACCTACGCCATCATACCATAGTTATCCTACACTCCGAAAGGTAAAACCTAGCGCTCTGATACCAACTTTGTCACGACCCGAAATTGGCACGTGACGGCCTTTAAACTACGCAATGTCCACAGGCATAACACAATTTAAGTAAACCGAAAACCCAGCAATCTAAACCATCAAAAGTAGTAAGAAATAATAGCATTTTAAAACCTTTGAAATCTCAATCCAAATTCTTTAAAAGTCCAACTTTATTTTCTTTAAAATTTTAGCAGCACCCCTTTTGTAAAAGCCAGCCCCAAAAATGGGTACAACATAAAATAAGTAAAGTATCCCCAAACGGGAGCAAAAACACGCCCAAAGGCGGAAAAAAACCACCACAACAGATATACGACGTCGTAGCGAAGAAATAAAAGACGACATAAATAAAACTGCATAAAAGACCTCCAAGTCACAAAATAATATACAATATCATTCTCATATGAAGTCTCTAAGTCATACATGATAGTGGTAGATAGAGAGTACATGGATACAATGAATATACAATAAACATGAACGGATAACCACAAAACCCACCTAAAGCAAAACTGCACACTATGAGCCGAAACGGTATCCGCGGCAAAAGATGATATGATAGATGAATAGCCTGCCTCGACTACTCTGGGGAACAACCTGCAAAACACTGTGGCACAACGGGGGTGAGTTGCCAACTCGTGAATAGTAAATAACATATGCAGGTAATCGCAAGTATGCACGTACATCACGAATCTAATATATGCAAGCTAATAGCAATAAATGGTCATATGTATGCAACAGTCATGAAAGGCACACTAGTAGGTACAACTAATATATAAAGCAATAATATGATAATATGTATATGCAACAGTCATGTAATGTACTCTATCAGGTACTACTAATACATGAACAATAAATGACAATATGTATGCAATAGTCATGTAATGTACTCTATCAGGTACTACTAATACATGAATAATGATATGACAATGTATATATGCAGCAGTCATGAAAGGTATACTAGCAGGTACAACTAATACATGAAGTAATGCATATAAAATAAAAGTATGTAAATGCAACAGTCATGGAAGGTACTCTATCAGGTACTACTAATACATGAAGCGGTGCATAAACAATAAATGTGGAGTATGAGATGAAACATGTCATTTCTACGGAATCCTGACCTCATGGTTGGACCAAAGTGCATCAAGACAAACCAAATCGCAATTTCCTCAAATCAGCCCCAAATTGGCTCTCATATCATGTAAGTCTCACAAATACTGAATGTACAATATCAAGTAAATATCATATATCCTGAATATATAAAATCAAGTAAGTCTCATATATCCTATATTCAATATCAAGTGAATCTCAAATATCCTGAATCCAATATCAAGTGAATCTCAAATATCCTAAGTATATTTGAATGAATAATTATGATGATGTATATAAATTGATATGTATACATATATATTAGCGTTCCATTCCACTAATATATATATATATATATATATATATATATATATATATATATATATAACAGCGTCCTATTCCACTGTTATATATACTTAGGAGTAAAAATATCATAAAAACCTGTGCCAAGTATCGACACATAAAGGCTGATCTATCAGGTGCTGTCACCACGACTGGCCCCTGATAGGTACGTATCATACGTTATTCCGAAAACCCGAGTGCCCAGCTTCGACCCTCGTCCTTCGACGTATCCATACGTACATGACTCCCGTCGGTATCCCCACGATAACCGCCGAGTCATAGGTACTGTCACCGGAAGGCATGGTTCTCCTGTCAAGCCTCATCGACATGTTACATCAACATCCCTTTCTTGTCCCGCGGTACCTCCGGGCCCCACCATGTACCCTCACACGGCCCACGACGCTCCTCGCATGGGGTATACATATATCAGAACCGATAAAACTCTTGGTGGTTGCTGAAATATCATATCAAGAGAAACCGGGTTTTTCAAATAATACATAATTTCATGAAACTACCACGGTCATCAAATCCAGAAAACATCATGAAAAATCCATATCTCAATGCGAAAATCCATGAATATAATATATGCAACATAAAACTGTAATGTGAATATATAAAGGAAAATCCGCTATTTAACTGGAACTAGTTAAAAAATATATATCATGCGGTTCCTAATTTTTTCAAGTCTATATAACATCAAATAAAAGTAAACATTTAGCTATAGCCAGATATATGTGTAAATATAAAGGTATAGCAAAGTATAAGTATCTACCTATCAGTAATGATGTAATATACTCTCCAGGTATAAGTGAAGTATGTATGCAAGGTATATATGTAGTTATGTCATTATGTGTGAAATATACCTATCACTAATGGTACAATACCATATAGGTATACATGTAACTAGCATGTAAGCATGATGAGGCATGTGTAAGCATGTAGGTATACAGGTATGCTATATGTCATATGCAACAAGAAATATGAATCAATATCTCAATGTCCCTAACCAAACAATATCAGATATGTAGGTGTGTTGTGCGTGTCATGGCAATTATTGACGGTGTGTGTGGCATACAATCAGTGCTCGTGCAAAATGAGCCGTCAATAATAGTGCAGTGTCCTAAGGATACAAGTCCAAGCACAACAAGTAACTAAGCAATAAGGTGTATGCGCAACTCTATATATGCAATAGAATATGCGACAAAATCATGTCATCTCTAGCCCAGACGCATAACGCCATGCGGGCGATTCCCCTGTAGATGTTAAATCTACTCACCAACGCTCCTGGCTAAGTAAAGCCTACCACATGTTTTCCTTTCTTCGCAGCGTCCGAAGTCCCCGCCTGCGAATCTAAAATATAACACAACAAAGCAAGTATATATTAGCAATAGACCCAAAACACGTACAAACTACGTTGACCAACACGACAACACCAAACTTACTCTCAAGTGTTCGTATTATGGCTAACGTGTATAGCGACACTACGAAACCAACTCAGAGCAACAGCAACACGGAACACGAACAGTATCGGATAACGTAACGCGTGAAACAAAACACAAGAAAATAAGCAAGTGGTCTTAGATTTTTCTGTACCAACAATTTGTAAAAGTTGCAAGTATCATGAGACCACAAACAACCCCAGAGACCCCTACACCAAAACCCAAATCCTAACTCCCAAGTCTGGCCACAATTTGCGGCCAGAAGCAATTTATTTGCGGCCATAACATGAAGGACTGGGCTCGTATTTTGAGGGTAGGTTCTAAGTCACTACATTAGGTCACTGTGATAGGAACTTTTGCAACAAATACCTGATTTGATAGCAGATCATCCGAGACCCAGAACAACACTAAAAATACGATATTTGCACGAAACGATACAATACACGATCTAAACTGAAACTAATAAGCTACGCTACACAATAACCACTTAATTAACAAAATGAGATCAATACCTAACCAAAAGAACTCAAAGATCCTAACTTCCCAAGCTCCAAGACAATCCAAGAGGCAAATCAAGACAAAAGATGTGATTTTTGTTAGTTTTTGTGAATATTTGCGATGGATTTGTGATGGATTGGTGAAGTGTTCAGTTGAGATTAGAGAGATGAAGAGAAATGAAAAGAGATAGAGAAAATGAGAGAGTGTGAGGATAATGAGAGAGGGAGGTGAGTGTAGGGTGAGAGTGAGGTGAGTGTACCCTTTGTATTAAACCACCATTAAATGCATTCACACACCACCATGCCACCTCCTCACTTCCAAAAGAAATATCTCTCTTCTCACATAAAATATCAAGGATTAGGTTAAGCGTTAAGTTGTCATAGTTGCTAAGAATAAGATTAACACAAAACAAACCCTCACATTAACGTGCACACATGCGTGCATGCCATAACAAATAATAATAAATTATTAATTAAATGTTATAAAATATGAGGAACACCGAATTGGTAAATTTTTTTACCAAAACCCCGCATTAATGTCTAAACTAACACTAACCGAAATCTAAGGCGTTACACCTTCCCGCGCTAAGGATCAAAGCCCTCATCAAGAGGCAAATGAGCAGCAACCCTGCTCGGTCCATCCTTAGCAGGCCACTCCTTACCCTCCCGCGCTAAAGATTGAAGCCCTCACCAAGAGGCAGCCGAGCAGCAACCCTGCTTAGTCTATCCTTAGCAGGCAACTCCTTTCCCTTCCGCGCTAAGGATCAATGCCCTCACCAAGAGGCAACCGAGCAGCAACCCTGCTCGGTCCATCCTTACCAGGCCGCTCCTTGCCCTCTCGCGCTAAGGATCGAAGCCCCCACCAAGAGGCAACCGAGCAGCTTCCCTGCTCAGTCCATCCTCAGCAGGCAACTCCTTGCCCTCCCGTGTTAAGGATCAAAGCCCTCATCAAGAGACAACCGAGCAGCAACCCTGCTCGGTCAATCCTTAGCAGGCAACTCCTTGCCCTCCCGCGCTAAGGATCGAAGCCCTCATCAAGAGGCCACCGAGCAGCTTCCCTATTCGGTCCATCCTTGGCTGGTAATCTCCTACCCAACGACGCCAAGGATCAAAACCCTCATCAAAAGGCCATCGAGCAGCTTCCCTACTCAATCCATCCTTAGAGGGTGACTTCCTACACGTCTTTACTAAGCGATCCCTACCTCGACTTCGGGGCTATGGAGATACCGACCTTGTACCGGTCTTTGCACTTTTGGCAAATGGTTGAGTTCAACTTAACGTGCGATCACTAGATGAAAAACCGATCTCCGACCTAACGCTTCATGAAAGCAGTACCGCGCAAAGAGATATTTTACCACAAACAAAGGGAAAATATGTACGCAAAGAACACTGCGAAAAGATTTCATTCACAAAAGTCGGAAGTCTTTACATGGGTATTATGGGCTCCCCAGCCTTACAAAAACGCCCGGAGGCTTATAAAATTTCAGCGTAAAAGAAAATAAGAAGGCGAGGAGATTCAGGCCTCAGGGCCGGGGAGAACCTCGATGAGCTCCGCTTCCACCACCACAACCGGGGTTGCGTCTTGAAGGTCGGTGCCCATAGTAGGAGCCTCGGCGCTGGGAGCCGGGGCGACCGACTTCTCCCCAACGCTCCCACCGGGGGTCTTTCCCCCAGCAGCGCTTCCGGGGGCATTTCCTTGCACCTCACCCTCGAGGGGATACTCGCCCCGGAGCTCGCCGTTAGGAAACTCCGGCATCAGGGCTTTGACGGCTTCGAGGGCCTCATGCCAAACGAAGGCAGCGGCTTCGGCGAGTTCGACGTAGTACTGGTCCGACTTCTTGTAGCTCTCCACCGCCTTCGACGCTGGGAGGTCGGCACGCCTCACTCCTTCCTTCGCCGCCTCGTTCTCCCTCCGGAGGGTGTTCGTCGTTTTCTTCAGGGTGGCGACAAGCACCCTGAAATCTTCCAACTTAGCCTCGGTGACTCGGACGGCCTCTCGGCAGCTGACGATCTCCCGATCCCCGACCGCCACCCGGTCTTCGAGGGCGGCGGCCATCTCCATCGCCGCTTGTAGCTCCAGCCTCGAGCTCTCCTCCCGCGAGGAGGACTCGCCCGCGATCTGGCAATTTCCTCGTCCTCCATGTTGACAACGAGGACGCGGTGCTGGAGGACCTAAAGAAAATAAGGGAGAGGTTAAAAAGAGAAAAGGGGCACCCAATCCCGCGAACAAAAAATACTGAATAAAAACCCGAGCGAGGTGCGAACACTTACCTGCACGGCTTCCTGGGCTATGACCGCCATTTGGGCCCTAAGGGTCCCCAGAGGGATTCTGCCCAGGGCCGACCTTTCTATCTCCGAGAGCAGGCTGTCGGCGACGGAAAGCCCCGAGGGCACCTCAAAGGGAAGCTCCCCTTCATCCACGATGATCGGGGAAGTCGGGGTACGGGGCACCGTCATATGGTACCTCTTGATGAGAAACGCAGGAGAACCAGTCTCGCCCCCCACCTCCAAAAACCGGGGCTCCTGCTCCCGAGTGCGTTTTCGGCTCGGCGCATGGCTGGACTCCGGGGCCCGGGGCATGCTCCAGCGCCTGGCCGGAGTGGCCGCCGGTGGAACCGGACTCAACGACGGGCGAGAGGGGCCGGCACCTCCGGTCTTCCTCCCCTTCTTCTGTTCAACAAGCGCCGCCCGAAATTTAGCTCGGTCCATCGGTTCTGCAAGAAAGCGAGAGTACAAAGCAGGAGTTAGCAACGCCAGAAGAGAGTGGAAGATTACACAAGTCTAAACAGGTTGCCTAAAACCCCCTAACTTACCCGCAAACTGAGCGGGGCTGAGCCCGGCCCAACTGAGGGCCTGCTCAGACAGCAACACATCGGCCCGGGGGAGGGGCTCCCACTCTGACACTGCCACCGTGTCGGGATCATTCGACCGCCTCACCCGCGGGCAGTTGGCCCTGTGCCACTGGATGGGCACAGGCCAATTCTCATCCTCGGGTGGCCCAACAAACAAAAACTGCTTCTTCCATTCGTGGATGGAAAAAGGCACTGGGACGATCCCCGACCCGGCAGCACCTCCCCGGTGCTTTCTAAAAGAGATGTATACCCAGCTCGGCTCGTCCTTGCGAGTGCCTGGGTGGTTTTTGCAGCAGAGGGAGGAGAGGAGAATGCTCAAACTGAAAGGGATCTTCCGCAATTTCAACCGGACCAGGAACCCATGGAGAATCCTCCAAAAGTTCGGCACTAACTGGTCCAGGACTAACTGTAAACAACTCAACGCCGCACTCACCTCGGGGGAGAAGGGCAGGCACATTCCGGCCCAAAAGGCTTCCAGGTACAAGGCAATCTCCTTGCCCCGTACCTGGTCTGCCCTCTCGTCCTCCCCGGCCAGACGAAACGAGTAGCTGGGAGGAATTTGGAAGCGAGCCCGGATGGTGGCAAGCTCATCCGAATGCCTTAATATGTATGACGCGTCATGGACGCCCCTGACCTGCGCTTTGGGGACTCCCCGCCGCACGACCTCGGGAAGCGTGACTAACCCTAACCTCCCGAGAAGATTCCGACCCTGATGAAGATGAGGAAGCTGCAGTAGACTCTCTAGACTCTACCCGAATACCTCGACAAGCTCCTCAGAGGAAGACATCTAATCTGAGTAGAGGAAGGGGACGTCCGAGGGAAGAACGCAGGAAATCCAACCTAGAGGGAAGAGCGCCGAGCTAACACATGGAGGGAAGAGAAAATTATAGCGAAGTGTGGACCCTCGGGGGAACCCCACCTCTATTTACAACAATTGGCAAACATCCAGCGGCGCCGATCGTCTCCCGCCAAAATGACACTTTGCATTCAACGGCCGTCGACGCTCCACCTGTTGCACGCGCATTAGGCGCATCCTATTGAGCGCGAGAACACCAGCGGCCCGTCACGTCAGCCAACCAGCGTCGGACACGTGACCTGGCGCTCCAATGAATGTACGCCCGAATCGACGCATCCTCTTTAATGCGGGATCTCTTCCCTGATCCGGTAACGTCACCAAGAAAATACAATCAATTGCCTGGGAATACGCACCGACGATATCTTCAAATAGGGGCTTACCTCGGGTGATCGGTCAGACCACTCTCGACCCGACCCATTACTGGGTCGAGACGAGAGTGGGGGGCTAATGATGATACTCGATACCGGGGTTTTCCCAGATCATGACACGTGGCAAGTGACTTGTCCCAAAGCCTACGAGAAAGGATCAAGAACGGTACATTAGAAGCATGCCCCGAGCCCTCGACCCGAGAACGTTCCCGACCTTCGGTGGTCTTCCAGACCACTCCCAGGCTCGCCTTACAAGCAACCGTCGGATCGCCTTCGAGCCTTCCCACACGCTAAGTTCCCTCAGCCCCTTAGCTCGCCTCCGAGCTATCACAGAACCAAGCTCGCTCGACCTCCCGCTCGTTCCTGAGCTTCTTGCCGAGCTTAGATTCCTCGGTCTCATCGACTGACCCGTAGCACTGATCGCAGGCGTCTCCGCCACAGCTCCGCGAATCGCGCCGGCCGCGAGATACCTGCCGCCCACGATCCTGCGTTCCACGCCATCGCGTTCCACCATTTACGAGCGTATCTCGTTATCAGCGGGGAATCCCGCCTTTCACGCGGGCGTAACACCAGGGGCGCAACGACCGGCGTGAATCTCGCGTCCGCCAGGCCATGGCTGCCACTATATAAACCCCTCTCTCAGACGACTCAGGTAAGGTAATTTTACCCCAATAGGCCGTTACTCTGCCCATTTAGCCCATCTAACTTGATCGTCGGAGGGTTCTCGGTGGCACAACCACCCCGGAACTTCCTTGCAGATAACTCGGCTTCAACCACTTCAAGCCCATTGAGATCCACACGCTTCAAGAGTCAACCTCCCAACTCAATCTCAGCTGCTCATCTCCACTCACCGCAGATCAACGGAAGGTAACATCTGAAGAAGATCCAGAGATCCATCAAATTCCCTCTTTGATATAACTCATCAGCTTATAAAATAAGCTATATTGATGTTTGAAATAGGGCAGTATAATATAGCATTCCTGCAGTAACCACGTTTATTTTATTGGGATTCCTAAACTTTGTTAGGAACCTACATCACATTTTATTTTAAATTATATACAAAGGGCATCGGCCTCTTGCCGAGATTAATCATCTGTAATTTACGAGAGTTTTACTTATAATTAAGAAGTATTATCTATTAAATTTATATCGTTACAAAATTCCTAAATAAGTTGATTCCTCTTGGAGTTGCAGATCATTCATCGGGACCCTGATTCTGTTATATTTCACTCTCTCCATGGCCAATTAATGTCCGGTTGCAATGCCAAGGCCCCGTGATCAATCTCACATCAATTTTACGCGTGTATGCCTTGTATTCTTTTTGTTAATAGAAATATGCGTGTATGCCTTGTATTCTTTTTGTTAATAGAAATATAATACTGATTGAAGGGAAGATATATGTGCAAGCGCTTTCTTCTATGATTGAAGGGAAGACATATGCATTGTTGGTATGATAACTCTGAGTTGGATACAGAACAAATAGATAGGTGACCGAAGAGAAGATATATGTGCAAGCGCTTTCTTCTATTATTCTCTCTTATAATAGAGGATGATGTTGAATGATGATTGATGATTGATTAGTGCACCCTCCTTCAAATTTGTTTTTCTCTGTGAGCATGTGATGGACAGTAGAGATGTTTGTTTACAGTATATTTTCTTTAGAGCTGGCCCAAGTCGTTATTAGGTAAGATTCCCAGCATGATTTCAAGGCCAGCTGTTAGAAAGGTATTTTGTATGAGAATAAGGGTACAATTTACTATGGTGGGTTGAGTTCTTTATGCATGGCTGAGGGAATTTGGTTAACAATAGAGGGGCATAGTGCTGAAACATTTTAATTTTGTCTTTTTTTTTAAAGTATGAACAAGAATTTCAGTTGCTTTGTGTACAGCTTAATTACAGTAGTCTTCCCATTACAATGCGAGAAGGGAGGCCATCAACATCCTCGTATGCTGTATATCAAGCCAATTCTAGCAAGTCCAATAATAATTTTATCACCTGCAATGCACAAGTCAATTTATTGGTTGAGCCACTTTTCATGAGCCTTTTCTACAGTGGTAGGTTGCAGATGACTTATGATTTCACATGGGTCTTACATATACTCGAAATTATAAATCATATCTTAACTTTCGATTTAACACTGCAGCTTTCTTTTTTTCAATATAAAAAAGAAATAGAAAGATACTAGTTTGCATGTATACGCTCTCATCCATGAGTGAATACATGCAAACTAGAATATTATAAAATAAACTCAGAGCTTAATGTCTATACTTTATACATCACATATCATGATGACTTTAAAATATTAGGAAAACATAGTAAATAAATAAATAAATAATCAAAAATTCGCTTTTCATGTTTTGATATTGCACTTTAGGAATAAACATTAAAGAAACATGATTCATTTGTATTTATGCTCCATGAGAGTGCACAAGGAAAAGCCATGAGAGGACATAGACAGACACAATGAGAATGAAGGAAAAAGCTAGAGGAGGAATTTTGAAATTTTGAATGCAGCACAAACAGATAGGTGATTGATTATAATATTTATGTCAAAATTGTATATTAAAGATGAAGACGAGTGATAGCTCGTCACTTTGTTTATAAGAATTTTTTTTATCCCAGCAAGCATGCAAGCCATACTATATGTCAGTTATTCTCTCTGGTTTGTTTAATGCATAATGTTATTGATTACTCTTGCCTGCCATTATATACAACAACAACTGAGCCTTTTATCCCAAGCATATGGGATAGGCTACATGAACCAACATGAGAATCACGGTGGTCCAGCACATGAATCCTCCGCCTCCACTCACTCCTATCGGACAATATACTTTCATTGAGTCCTTTGGCAACCATATCGTTTCGTATCACCTTCATCCATGTTTTCTTCGGTCTCTCTTTTGCCCTTTTGCCATTGCTCATATCGAGAGTATCTATTCGTCAAACCGGTGCTTCCATATGTCTGTGTCGCACATGACCAAACCATCTTAGCCGGTTTTTCCACATCTTCTCCTCCACATGTGCTACACCAACTTTTGCACGAATATCCTCATTTCGCACCTTATCTTTTCTAGTGTTACGGCACATCCAACGAAGCATGCACATCTCCGCTACGTGCATCTTCTATGTATGATATTTCTTAGGAGCTCAGCATTCTGTACCATATAATAAGGTAGGCCGAATAGCGCTCCGATAAAACTTCCCTTTCAATTTTAACGGAAAGTTACGATCACACAAAATCTCTGTTGCACTCCTCCATTTCAACCAACCAGCTTGGATCTTTTGATTAACATCACTATCGATCTTCCCATTGTTTTGGATGATGAAACCTAGATATCTAAACTGGTCGCCCAGTGATATCTCTTGTCCTTCCAATATTATACCAATATGGTTTTGACTTCACTGGTTATTAAATTTGCAGTGCATATATGCTGTCTTGGACCTGTTCAATCTGAATCTCTGAGATTTCAATGTTTGCCTCCATAATTCCAATTTAAAATAATGTGGGGTATGGGATTTGAACTCTGGTGGCTTGCCTGCCAGTATATATTTATATCAAATATCATGTGAAAAACTATAGGATTCCACAAATGAGAATAGATAACATTTGATATTTATATATAAAAGCTGTACAAAGACAGACATCAGGGTCCATCTTCATTATGATTTTTGGGTGATATCAGTTCAAAACAGCATATAACTCGCATAAACTAACAGACGGTAAATTGCTGCTGCTGCTCAAAATAATGAAGAGAACATTACTGATGATGCTCAATATTGGCGATCCCCAAGGTCAGGACACGTGGCGGATGGCATATTCCAGAAATCAGAAGAAAGGGCTCACAGAGGCTGACCCGGCCGCCCCTGTACCCAACCTGCAAGCACAAACTAGCCTTCCTCGGAGCTCCCTGATGTTGATTGGCCTCCTTGGCCCCTCAGCTCGTCCTGAGCTGCCACAAGACCAAGGCCCCTCGGCCCTCTGGCTCGTCCTCGAGCCCCCCGGCCGAGCCCGTCTTCCTCGGTCCTCCGACCAGCTCCACCGCTCACAGGCGTAACCGCCGCTCTGCGAATCTCGCCATGCGCGGATTCTCCGCCAGCAGTATCCCACGTTCCACGCCTCCACGATCCCCATTAATGGGCGATCCGCTCCCTATGCGGGCATGACGTCGGGAGCGTAACCGCCGGCGAGATTCTTACGCCCGCTGCTGCGTGCCGCCACCGCTATATAAACCCCCATCACAGAGGGGTCAAGTAAGCCATTTTTAATCCACTTAGCCGTTACGCTGCTCGGATCTAGTACTAACTTGATCGTCGGAGGGTCCTCGGTGGTACCAAACTACCCCGGGACTTCTTTGCAGGTACTCGGTGCTAAACTCCTCCAATCACCAATCTCCTCAAAACACATTGAGACCCACACATAACAGGGGATCCCCATCAGAATCCACCGGAAGATCGACGGAAGACAATATCTGAAGTAGATCCGAAAAGGACCTCCATCAGTTGGCGCCGTCTGTGGGAAACGAAAACTCCACAAAAACAAAGTTAGGCTTCCGATCTCCTTCCACATGGCAAGTAATCGCCCTGAAAATCCGGGTACCAGCCGCCACCTTCCCCTCAGCGGAGGCGCGGGCGAACCTCAACCTAATGTCATCGGCCCCTCCACCGGCCACCGCCTCGCGGACGCCGCCAAAAGAAACCAAGGCCCATCAAGAGCTATGGTCACGATGACAAGGGGCTAATCGGGCTCCTGCGAGGCCCGGCGCCCCACGCCGGCAACAGACGCCAGCGGCCGCCCGAGCAAAAAGGCCAGAGGCCATGAACCCATCACCTTTAGCGACAGGGACCTCCACGGCATATCCGTGCCCCACAACGACCCACTGGTGATCACGGCCCGAATCTACGGGTACGAGGTCTACCGGATACTCGTCGACTCAGGCAGCTCGGCGGACATTCTCTTCCACGACTGCTTTCTACGCATGGGGCTCATCCCAGCACACTTGAAACCGACCCCTCACGTCCTTTCGGGGTTCACCAACCACTCCATCCCGACGCAAGGGATGGTCACCCTGCAGTTCAACATCGGGGAGCCCGGCCGCACGCGTACGTTGCTTGTGGACTTCATCGTAGCAAAAGTCCCATCGGCTTACAACATCCTCCTCGGCCGTCCGATGCTGAACTCCCTTCAGGCCCAGATATCGACCTACCACCTGGCGATAAAGTTCCATCTCGATCAGGATGGGATAGGTCAAGTCTACGGGAACCAGTGGGCCACGAAGATATGCCTTACCGAAACATCTTCATCCGAGTGGCCGGCCGACGGCGCCGAGGTAAGTGACGACATCAAGGGTTCCGTGGACACCCGAGACGAGCGGAAGGAGGTCCGGGGGGCGCCGGTCGAACCCCTGACCGAGGTGCCCCTAACAGAGGGGGACCAGGGAAAAACCATCCAGGTCGGATCACTCCTGACGGAAGCTCAGCGAGATGGCCTGGCCAGATTCCTCAGAGATAACTCTGACGTCTTCGCCTGGGCGCCTGCTGACATGCCTGGGATTGATCCCAAAATCATCTCCCATAAGCTCGGGGTTGATCCTGCGGCCCGACCCGTCAGACAGAAGAAGAGGAGCTTCGCCCCGGTCAAACAGAAGGCTATCGAAGAGGAGGTTGATCTGCTTCTCGCCGCCAACTTCATCAGAAATGTACCCTACTCGGATTCGCCTGGCGAACGTAGTTCTGGTCAAGAAGTCAAGCGGAAAGTGGCGCATGTGCGTCGACTTCACCGACCTCAATAAGGCCTGTCCCAAGGACAACTATCCACTCCCCCGGATAGACCAGCTCGTCGACAGCTCAGCCGGCCACGAGCTGTTGAGCTTCATGGATGCTTTCTCCGGCTACAACCAAATCCATATGAATCCTGAAAATGAAGATCTCACCGCATTCACAACGGATCGGGGGGTATATTGCTATAAGGTGATGCCCTTCGGCCTCAAGAACGCCGGGGCCACGTACCAAAGATTGGTCAACCGCATGTTCAAGCCACAGATCGGCAGGAATATGGAAGTCTACGTTGATGACATGCTCGTCAAATCCGTCTCGTCGGCCGACCATGCCAGGGATCTGGGCGAGGACTTCGAAGTGCTCCGCAAGTTCAAGATGAAGCTAAACCCTGCCAAGTGCGCATTCAGAGTCACCGGGGGAAAGTTCCTCGGGTTCATGGTCACTCACCGCGGAATCGAAGCTAACACAGAGAAAATCGATGCTATCCTCAACATGGTCGCGCCCAAGACCAACGTCGAGATCATGCGGCTAACGAGACGAGACGCCGCTCTGAGCCGTTTCATGTCCAGGTCAGGGGAGAAATGCCTTCCGTTCTTTAAGGCTCTGAGGAAAATCCCGAGGTTCGAGCGGTCGGAGGAGTGCCAAGCCGTCTTCGACCAATTGAAAAAGCACCTCGCGACGCCACCACTGCTCACCCGATCAGTTGAAGGAGACGAGCTGTCGCTATATCTGGCGGTATCCGACCAAGCAGTAGGCTCGGTGCTCATCCGGGAGGCCGATGGAGCGCAGAAGCCGGTGTACTATGTGAGCCACATATTTAAGGACGCAGAAACGAGGTACCCTGCCATAGAGAAGATTGTCTTAGCCATCGTGGTAGCTTCAAGGAAGATGAGGCACTACTTCCAAGCATACAGCATCATCGTCCTCACCGAGCGCCCGTTGGGGGCTATCCTAGCGTCACCAGAATCCTCGGGCCGCTTAGAAAAGTGGAGGTGGGAGCTATATCAGTTTGATATAAAAATCGCCCGAGGCAGGCCATCAAAGCGCAGGCCCTGGCCGATTTCATCATTGAATGCACCATCCCTAGTAAGAAGCCGGAGTCCACGCCGCCCCTCGCAACTCAGTGTCCTATCGCGGAAAGGCCTGGCTCGGTTCCTGAGTGGGTCATCTACGTCGACGGGTCTTCAACCGAGGAAGGCTGCGGTGCTGGCCTCATTATCCAGGGCCCGAACGAAGCAGAGATGGAGTACTCCTTGAAGCTCGGTTTCAAGGCCTCGAACAACGCGGCAGAGTACGAGGCCCTCCTGGCCGGACTGCGCATGGCCGCCGGGCTGGGACTGAAGATAATTCGAATCCGCAGCGACTCGGCCCTTGTTGTCGGTCAAGTGACCGGCGGCTTTGAAGCTCGGGAGCCTCTGATGATGAAGTACCTGGACGAGGTGAGGAAACTCCGGAGGAATTTTGACGAAGTCCAGGTGGAACAAATACCCAGGCGGCTAAATGCCCAAGCCGACGCCCTGAGCAAGTTGGCTTCGTCATACTCGGCCAACAATAAGCGGTCTATCCTCTTTCAAACCTTGCCTCAACCCAGCGTGGAAAACGGG
Organism: Agapanthus africanus; assembly: GCA_030015575.1. Lineage (NCBI taxonomy): Eukaryota > Viridiplantae > Streptophyta > Magnoliopsida > Asparagales > Amaryllidaceae > Agapanthus > Agapanthus africanus. Next base: position 10,178,614 of record CM057337.1, read on the forward strand.
GCGACAACACTCCACGTGTATGCGGCACAGGAGGACGACCAGGATTGGAGGAAGCCCCTCGTGGAATTCGTGAAGGACGGTACGCTCCCAAAAGACCGAGAAGCTGCCCGTCGTCTCCGGGCTAAAACCCGCCACTTCGTCTGGAGCAATGGGAACCTCTACAAGAAGGCTTTCACTCAGCCCCTACTCCGGTGCGTTGACCTCCATGAAGCCGACTATGTCCTTCGGGAAATCCATGAGGGGGTTGGCGGTGCACACCAGGGGGCCCGAATCTTGATCCAAAAGGCGTTGCTCCAGGGGTACTACTGGCCCACTATTCACGAGGACGCCCAGAAGCTAGTCAGGAGATGCAAGAGCTGCCAGCTCTACGGCAGCACCCCCCGCCTCCTGGCTACCGAGCTGACTGCCCTAACATCCCCATGGCTGTTCGCCCAGTGGGGATTAGATATGATCAGCCAGTTACCTACCGGTACAGGCGGGCACAAATTCATCCTCGTTGCGGTAGACTACTTCACTAAGTGGATCGAGGCCGTCCCCATCAGGAAACTGGACGCCGCTACAACCATCAAGTTCCTGCAAAACAACCTGATACTCCGGTTCGGCATCCTGAGGTGTATCATCACCGACCACGAGACGAACTTCGAGAACGAGAAAGTGAAGGACTTCTGCAAGGAATATCATATCCTCATGAAGTTCGCCGCAGTCGCGCGTCCTCAATGCAACGGGCAGGCCGAAGTCGCTAACCGAGACGTCCTCCGAGGTCTCCAGACCCGTCTAGAAGGGTGACAAGGCAGTTGAGTTGAAAAACTACCTCGGGTCTTATGGCCCTACGCTCGTCAAAGAAGACTCCCACCGGGGAGACCCCCTTCAGCCTCTGCTACGTGACCGAAGCGATGGTCCCAGCGGAGATCGGGCTACCCAGTCACCGGGTCGAGCACTTTGATGATGACGCAAACACCTCGGCGCTACGTACCAACCTGGACATCTTGTTGGAGAAAAGAGACCGGGCTCAGATCAGAGCTGCCGCTTATCAACAACAAACGACCCGATACTACAACGCTCGGGTTAAGCACCGCTCCTTCAAGACTGGGGATCTGGTCCTGCGGCGAAACGAGTTTATCGACCAAGGCAGGCTTCATAAGTTCTCCCCGAAGTGGGATGGTCCCTTCCTCGTCTCTGAAGCGCTCCCTAGCGGAGCCTACCTCCTACAAGACGCGGATGGACACAAGCTCCCGCGGCTATACAACGCCGAGAAGCTCAAGCTACACTAATGAGGTTAAAGCCAGCAAATGTGTACCCCCTTTTTTTCTTCGCAAAGATGATGTAAAATGTTCTCTAAAAATCCTATCCATTCGAATAAAGAAACATCGGAATATCTCGAATAGAGTTCTGTCTTTACAACCCAAAGCCCTCGTCAAGAGGCGGCTGCGCAGCTTCACTGCCCGGTTATCCTTAGTGGGCTTCCTACAGCCCCTCCAACGCTAAGGACCAAAAGTCCTCCTTAGAGGCAACCCAGCAGCTGCCCTGCTCGGTTATCCCCGGCGGGTAGCTCCCCTACCGCAACGCCAGGGATTAGAAAGTCCTCCTAGAGGCAACCCAGCAGCTGCCCTGCTCGGTTTTCCCTGGCAGGTAGCTTCCTTACCGCAACGCTAGGGATCAGAAAGTCCTCCCAGAGGCAGTCGAGCCCAACCATCGCTCGGCTATCCCTGGCGGGTAGCTTCCCTACCGCAACGCCAGGGATCAGAAAGCCCTCCCAGAGGCAGTCGAGCCCGAGGATCCCTCGCTCGGCTATCCTTCAGGACAAAAGCCCTCGCCAAGAGGCACTGGGCAGTAACCCTGCCCGGCCAAGGGTCCTTGGTAGGCTTCTATAGCCCCTTCCGTGCCAAGGACTAAAGTCTTCCCAGAGGCAGTCGAGTCCTTACTCGGCTATCCCCGGCTGGTAGCATCCTACCATAACCGACAGGGATCAAAGTCCTCGCCAAGAAGCACTGGACAGTAACCCTGCTCGGTCCCCGTCCTGAAGGATCAAAGCCCTCGCAAGAGGCAACCGGGTAGCTACCCTGCTCGGTCATCTGCGACTGGTAGCTCCCTACCCGTGACGCCAGGGATCGAAGCCCTCGCAAGAGGCATCCGAGCGGCTACCCCGCTCGGTCATCCCAGGCTGGTAGTTGCCTACCTACGGTGTCAGAGATCAAAGCCCTCGCTAAGAGGCAACCGCGCTGCTCCACTGCCCGGTCACCCCTGCCCAGTTATCCTCGGCGGTTAGCTTCCCTACCGCAACGCCTGGGATCAAAGTCCTGGCCAAGAGGCACTGGGCAGTGACCCTGCTCGGTCCCCATCCTGAAGGATCAAAGCCCTCGCAAGAGGCAACCGGGCAGCTACCCTGCTCGGTCATCTTCGGCTGGTAGCTCCCTACCCATGACGCCAGGGATCGAAGCCCTGGCAAGAAGTATCCGAGCGGCTTCCCCACTCGGTCATCCCAGGCTGGTAGTTGCCTACCCACGACCACAAGGTATCAGAAACCCTCGCCAAAGGGCAACGGAGCAGCCTCCATCCATCTTCGGCACAAATAAGACGAACAACCCTCTGCCTATCACATGCAGAGGATCCGAGCCACCAATAAGGGGCATCAGGTCTATCCAAGTCTCGAGCGATTCCCCCTTCAACTTCGGGGCCATGGAAACGCCTCCTTCTCGGCGACGCTTGGCACGCTTGGCCAGTGATCGAAATCAACACGACGAACGATCGCTAGACAGATGGCCGACCTGACATGAAAGCCCAACAGCGCAAGCAGATATATTTTACAAGCATTCTTCATAAACAGAAGATAAAGTGCGGACCCATGAAAACAAAGAAGAAGTTTTATTATCAACCGCGCAGTCTTTACAAAGGGTACTTCAGGCTCCCCAGCCTTATAGACTGCCCGGAGGATTACAAAAGAGGGATGAGAAAATATCAAAAAGGCCTAAGTCGCAAACCCCCTCCTTCATCACTGGGGGCTTCACCACCGGAGGTTTTGCCACCAGGGACGCGCCTCATTTTCCCCATCGTTGTCAGCTGGAGGCCTTGCCACCGGGAGTGGGACCCGAGCACGGAGCTCGCCATCGGCGAACTCAGGAAGCTGCTCCTTCACGGCATCCAGAGCCTTATTCCATGCGACGGCGGAATACTCACCAAGCTCGGCGTAAAACTGCTCTGACACCTTATAATCGGCCACGGCTTTTCTGGCCCGGACCTCGGCAGCCTGAGCCGCCAGGAGCGCCGCCTCGGCATCCCTCCTGCTGGCATCTCTCTCCTTCTCCATGGCCGTGAAGCGATCGGCCAGGTCCGCCAGCTTCCTCTCGGCGACCCGGTGGGATGCACTCAGGCGACGGCGGACACCCTGATTCCCTGAATTAGCGAGCTCCACAGCCTCCGCACGGGCTGCCAGGACATCGGCCCTAGCCCTCTTCAGACGCAGGTCATGCCGCAGGATCTCGACCTCCGAAGGAAATGCTTCTACTGGCCTCGGTGCGTGGAACGCCCCCTCGGCCTCCATACGAGCGGCGGTGGCGCAGTGTTGAAGGACCTGACGGGAGGCGAAAGAGAAACCAAGTCGCTTGGGCCAAAGAAAGGAAGGCCAAAACAACGTGTGAAGGGGTTCATACCTGGACCGCTCCCTGGGCTATAACCTCCATTTGGGCCCTCAGGGTGCCACACGGAAGTCTTCCTCCTGCCGACTCTTCCATCCCGACGAGCAAGCCGGCAGCAACGGAAAGCCCAGACAGAACCATGAAGACGGCATCGCCCTCCTGCACGGGGATCCCTTCAGGGACTATTGACGGCGGCGCATGAGAAATTGTCCTTTTCCTCTTAAGGGGGACCCCGTCCTCGCCCTCCCCTCCATCTCCTGTCTGGGGCTCGGATGACCGCGGGTGCCTCTGACCGCTGCCGGAAAAATCCCCAGGAGCCGCCAACGAGGCGGACGACCCTATCGCCGGCAGAACGTTCGACGCAGGACATCGGCCAGCCAGGGGCACGGCCGCGTTGCGGGACTCCCTCTGGAACGAGCGACCCAAACAGTGGGAACGAACCATGTGTCCCAAGGAAGAAGAGCGTCGATGAGCCAAAACTTAGAAGAAAGGTAGTACGAAGGAGTAGGGGCCCTGGAACGGGCCCCACCCCTATTTTATCACCACGAGCAATCTCATCCAACGGTGCCCTTCGTCTTCCGCCAAAATGCCTCCTCGCGTCCAACGGCTTCGATTGCTCCACTTGTCGTTCTCACACTGGACCACACCCTTTCAGGCGTCGCAGGTCTGCACACGTCCCGTCAGCCAACCGACGCGTGACACGTGGACCGTCGCTTTAATGGCCGATGCACGAACTGGCGCACCTTCCTTAAATGCATGGATCTCGCCCTGATTCGCTAGC